>CAKXYN010000066.1:3865000-13865000 GCA_935064755.1 Tragelaphus eurycerus
TAAATTTCTATGAAGTTCGAAAATTTAAACTCTTTATAGTATTCTGCAGTCGATATGAATGAGTAATAAACCAGATTAATATACATTCCAAGACAGATTTCTTAAAAAGAAGCCTGCTGACCCAAATTGGTCAGTGTTTAGGCAATGTGATTAAATGAAGACCATTCAGAGCTGAGATATTTTCTAAAAGGGTCGGTCACCTTCCCTCAGCTTCTTAAGAGATTCATCATGGTAAGCAGCCCATGCCAAATATAGATCTGGTTCCTAGTTATTTTAATGTGATTTCATTTTAAATTAAAACCTAACAGTCTTTTCCTGAATTGAATAAGAATTCTAAAATTATTTTTTAAATATCATTTAAATGACCATAGAATCACTCCTTGAATGTTTTTATTTAAGGCACAAGTAACAAGATATTTCAGAAAAGGCGATGGCACCCCACTCCAGTACACTTACCTGGAAAATCCCATGGATGGAGGAGCCTGGTAGGCTGCACTCCATGTGGTCGCTAAGAGTTGGACACGACTGAGCAACTTCCCTTTCACTTTTCACTTTCATGCACTGGAGAAGGAAATGGCAACCCACTCCAGTGTTCTTGCCTGGAGAATCCCAGGGATGGGGGGAGCCTGGTGGGCTGCCGTCTATGGGGTCGCACAGAGTCGGACACGACTGAAGTGACTTAGCAGCAGCAGCAGCAGCAACAAGACATTTAGTGCTATAACACATGACATGATCCTGTGTCATGTAAACATTTTCCGTCTGCTGCCATAGAGGACAAAATGCTACTAAATCAATAAGTCACATTAGTCATTTAAACAGCAGGTACAGGGGTAGGAGAGCATAGCAGAATCTGTAGAAGTACTTTATGAACGTGTTACTTTACATTCCAGACAGATCACTCCATTTTTCATATTTATGTCAATACAGAAAAGGGTAAAGAACCAGATCATTAGGAAATGTTGCTCTAGAATATGTGAGAAATTCCCATTAAAAATTGAGTCTTGGCTAGTTTTAAGAACTGGACATGGAACAACAGAGTGGTTCCAAATAGGAAAAGGAGTATGTCAAGGCTATATATTGTCACCCTGCTTATTTAACTTATATACAGAGTACATCATGAGAAATGCTGGGCTGGAAGAAGCAGAAGCTGGAATCAAGATTGCCGGGAGAAATATCAATAACCTCAGATATGCAGATGACACCATCCTTATGGCAGAAAGTGAAGAGGAACTAAAAAGCCTCTTGATGAAAGTGAAAGTGCTCGAGAGTGAAAAAGTTGGCTTAAAGCTCAATATTCAGAAAACAAAGATCATGGCATCTGGTCCCATCACTTCATGGGAAATTGATGAGAAAACACTGGAAACAATGTCAGACTTTATTTTTCTGGGCTCCAAAATCACTGCAGATGGTGATTGCAGCCATGAAATTAAAAGACACTTATTCCTTGGAAGAAAAGTTATGACCAACCTAGGTAACATATTCAAAAGCAGAGACATTACTTTGCCAACAAAGGTCCGTCTAGTCAAGGCTATGGTTTTTCCACTGGTCATGTATGGATGTGAGAGTTGGACTGTGAAGAAAGCTGAGCACCGAAGAATTGATGCTTTTGAACTGTGGTGTTGGAGAAGACTCTTGAGAGTCCCTTGAAACTGCAAGGAGATCCAAACAGTCCATTCGGAAAGAGATCATCCCTGGGATTTCTTTGGAAGGAATGATGCTAAAGCTGAAACTCCAGTACTTTGGCCACTTCATGCGAAGAGTTAACTCATTGGAAAAGACTCTGATGCTGGGAGGGATTGGGGGCAGGAGGAGAAGGGGACGACAGAAGATGAGATGGCTGGATGGCATCACTGACTCGATGGATGTGATTCTGAGTGACCTCCAGGAGTTGGTGATGGACAGGGAGGCCTGGCATGCTGAGATTCATGGGGTCGCAAAGAGTCCGACCCAATTGAGTGACTGAACTGAACTGAACTGAACTGATGTAAGTCAAAGTTACATATGTTAATTGTAATTTAACATAAGTTACATAAGTTAATTGTAACTTAACTGATTTCCTTTAGGATGGACTGGTTGGATCTCCCTGCAGTCCAAGGGACTCTCAAGAGTCTTCTCCAACACCCCAGTTCAAAAGCATCAATTCTTACATATGTTAAACAAAGTTTAATATGTTAAATTATTAATGACATTCATAATTTCATGTAAGGAATGAGATGAGATTTTTATCTGATCATATTGAATATATTAGAGATTAAAATTTAATTTACTCAAAATATACATTGTACATAAACTGATGGTTGTATCATCCAGTATCTTACAAACTAAAAGCTTTATTTCAACTACTTAACTTCATTTGTAAAGTGGCAATTCATTTGTATTCAAAATTCTCTGACTTACCAGAAGAGATAGCAGGTTCCTAGACCTCTACCAAACAGACAAATATTGAATTTCTCCTAGCCAGAAGCCACTCTGTGCTAATCTTTATAGTGTCTAACCTGCCACATGAATATACATATTTATAGGTAAAATTAAGTTATGATGACTTGGCACAGTGCAAGAAGTTTTGACAGTGTTTCTCATGTGAGATAACTGAGGACCCATTTAAAGAAGTAAAACCAAAACCAAATTACAAATTAATGTTTCAAAAGCATCACAATAATCAAATCAAGCGTTAGTGTAATGTGAGTACTGCTCTTTTGCTTCACTGTGGCTGTAGTACTGGAGTCTTCATCTGTACTATTTAAAGCTAACAGTGGTTGAGAACTATGGGTCAGATATTGTTCTACGTGATTTATGTTTATTGAGTACTTTAATTTTCACCACAATTCTATAAAGAAATTTGTTTTCAAAAAGAACCTTTAAAGCAAAAGATTTTAATTAAATTATCATTGTTACACAAATGATGGAGTAATTTAAAAGCTGGCAATCTGACCACAGAAATCTATTAAACACTCCTGGAAAGCAGGAGCCACAGAAGACAAGGGTTCCATCCCTGGGTCAGGAAGATCCACTGGAGGAGGGCATGGCAACACTTTCCAGTATTCTTGCCTTGAGAGTCCCACAGACACCGGAGCCTGTAGAGCTACAGTCCATAGGATCGCACAGAGTTGGACATGACTGAAGCAACTTAGTATGTTCAGTTCAGTTCAGTCACTCAGTTGTATCCGACTCTTTGTGACCCCATGAGCTGCAGCATGCCAGGCCTCCCTGTCCATCACCAACTCCTGGAGTTTACCCAAACTCACGTCCATTGAGTCATTAATACCATCTAACCATCTCATCTTCTGTTGTCCCCTTCTCCTCCTGCCCTCAATCTTTCCCAACATCATGATCTTTTCAAATGAGTCAGCTCTTCACATCAGGTGGCCAAAATATTGGAGTTTCAGCTTGAACATCAGTCTGTCCAGTGAACACCCAGGACTGATCTCCTTTAGGATAGACTGGTTGGATCTCCTTGCAGTCCAAGGAACTCTCAAGAGTCTTCTCCAACACCACAGTTCAAAAGCATCAATTCTTTGGCACTCAGCTTTCTTTATAGTCCAACTCTCACATCCATACATGACCACTGGAAAAACCATAGCCTTGACTAGATGGACCTTTGTTGGCAAAGTAATGTCTCTGCTTTTCAATATGCTGTCTAGGTTGGTCATAACTTTACTTCCAAAGAGTAATCATCTTTTAATCTCATGGCTGCAATCACCATCTGCATTGATTTTGGAGCCCAGAAAAATAAAGTCAGCCACTGTTTCCACTTAGTGTATGTGTGTGTGTGTATATACACACACATAATTCTATCCCTTTCTACCACTGTATAATAAATATTTAAAGTGAAATGAAATGTTATTGAGGATTAACATCCATATTCTTGTATCTACCTAACATATAGGTGGAGAAAATTTTACCTCTACTGTCTTATGTCATATCACTGGGACTTCTAGATTAAATGGACAAAAGACAGATTAACAGGAAAAGGGCATACACATTTCATTTGATATTAACATTTTTATTTTTTGTGTGCATGGAGCTTTTCATAGAAAAGAAGTCCAAGATACAAAGAAGCAGTTAACTTTGGGAGTTCATATACATTTTAAACAGTGGACTACAAACTGTGGAGAAGTGAAAAGACAAAGGAAAAGGGGTTTGGGAAGTAAGTATGGAAGGAAAATTTATGAGAGAAACTTAACGGAAGATTAGGGTTATTTGGTTAGAATTTCTGCACACGTACCTCAGCACCGCCTCTGTCTCTGCTGCTGCTGCTGCTAAGTCACTTCAGTCGTGTCCGACTCTGTGTGACCCCAAAGATGGCAGCCCACCAGGCTCCCCCGTCCCTGGGATTCTCCAGACAAGAACACTGGAGTGAGTTGCCATTTCCTTCTCCAATGCATGAAAGTGAAACGTGAAAGGGAAGTCGCTCAGTCATGTCCGACTCTTAGTGACCCCATGGATTGCAGCCTACCAGACTCCTCCGTCCATGGGATTTTCCAGGCAGGAGTACTGGAGTGGGGTGCCATTGCCTTCTCTGGCCTCGGTCTCTGGGAGATGGGAAATGTATGTCCTGCCCTTAGGCACATAGAGGGAAGAGTACCCTGTCTGTCTAAACTCAGTTGCCTTCAGCTCAAAAGATCAATCTGCCAGCGTGGCATCTTCTGGGGAAGCAAACCCCGATCCCCTTCACACGGAAATCAGAATCTAACCATTTGAAATAAAAAGACACTGTGAGAGGTGTGGTTGGATCCAACAACAGTAATGGAAGTGAGGGGTCATTTGGTGGAAGTCCTTAAAATTGACCACTGAACGTTGTCACGTTACAGTCTTTCTTAGGCATGCAGAAATGTACATGGATGGAGTTCCTAAAAGTTGTCTCCTGCTTTTCTGAATATTTTACATACTTAACACAAGGAGGGAAATAGATTACTTCATTTGATATGAAGTATAATGATGATGTAAATAATAAAATAGGAGGAGGAGAAGTCAACTGGGTAGGATAGCATGGAGGAGAAGTCAACTGGGTAGGATAGCATCCAACTGTTTAAAAAATTCAAGTGCCTTCAGATTTCTTCCTGAAGAGAAGTAATAAAGCCCATAACACCTGTCACCATTTTAGATCCAATCATCTGGAAGAACAGTTGATGCAGAAAATACGCCAACCCGCAGGCATTAGTCAGTGCTGGCATCAGGTGCTGCCAAAGTGTTGTTCACGGTCCTTGCATTTTCTTGTGGTGACTCAACGGGCAGTAGGCAAGGGAGAGGTCCCAAAACCATTGTAAGGAGTTGCAGACAGTTCCTGCACTGTCATTCATAAGCCAAAAGAAGTGCATATAACACAGAACCAGTAAAGGGTTTTCACCTACTTCCTTCCACTCCACTGACTTGTGGATTTGCCCGGTGCTCCCTAGACTGAGCCCACAGCACCCTGGGTCTCCAGGCTGCCCACACAGTGCTCTCCCTGATGGTGGAGCTGAATGCTTCCAACAGCAGTAGTATTTTTTCCAAAACCTGTTTATGCCATTTTAGTTATTATTCTAATTGCTTAATTTAATTAAGTTAAATGCTGTCAACATGGCATAAAAATTTTGATATTAAGCTAGATGTGAGATGACTGTAAAAGGTTGGGGAATGTGAGAAAATCTACATTTGTCATGCAGAGACAAATATATTTAAGTTTATATTCTACTTTAAAGAAAACAAAATTGAAAATAAAGATGTCCTGTGAATACAGGTTAGATAAAAGTTGAAACTGAATCTGTTTGAGACGTATATATGTCTTATATATATAAGTGGATGTGAAATTTGCTCAGTTGTGTCTGACTGTGACCCCACGGACTATATAGTCCATGGAATTCTTCAGCCCAGAATACTAGTGAAAGCGAAGTAGCTCAGTCATGTCTGACTCTTTGCTATCCTGTGGACTGTAGCATACCAGGCTCCTCCCTCCATGAGATTCTCCAGACAAGAATACTAGAGTGGGTAGCCATTCCCTTCTCCACTGAATCTTCTCAACTCAGGGATCGAGCCCAAGTCTCCTGCATTGCAGGAAGATTCTGTACCAGCTGAGTCACCAGGGAAGCCCAAGAATACCGGAGTGGGTAGCCTATCCCTTCACAATCAGATCTTCCAGACCCAGGAATCGAACCAGGGTTTCCTGCATTGCAGGGCAGATTCTTTACCAAGTGATCTATCAGGGAAGATATATATCTGTTCAGTTCAGTCACTCAGTCATGTCTGAGTTGCGACCCCAGGAATTGCAGCTCGCCAGGCCTCCCTGTCCATCACCAACTCCCGGAGTTCACTCAGACTCACGTCCATCGAGTCAGTGATGCCATCCAGCCATCTCATCCTCTGTAGTCCCTTTCTCCTCCTGCCCCCAATCCTTCCCAGCATCAGAGTCTCTTCCAATGAGTCAACTCTTCGTATGAGGTGGCCAAAATACTGGAGTTTAAGCTTTAGCATCAGTCCTTCCAATGAATACTCAGGACTGATCTCCTTTAGAATGAACTGGTTAGATCTTCTTGCAGTCCAAGGGACTCTCAAGAGTCTTCTCCAACACCACAGTTAAAAAGCATCAAATCTTTGGCACTCAGCTTTCTTCACAGTCCAACTCTCACATCCATACATGACCACTGGAAAAACCATAACCTTGACTAGACAAACCTCTCTTGGCAAAGTAATGTCTCTGCTTTTCAATATGCTATCTAGGTTGGTCATAACTTTTCTTCCAAGGAGTCTTTTAATTTCATGGCTGCAATCACCATCTGCAGTGATTTTGGAGCCCAGAAAAATAAAGTCTGACACTATTTCCACTGTTTTCCCATTTATTTCCCATGAAGTGATGGGACCAGATGCCATGATCTTTGTTTTCGGAATGTTGAGCTTTAACCAACTTTTTCACTCTCCTCTTTCACTTTCATCAAGAGGCTTTTTAGTTCCTCTTCACTTTCTGCCATAAGGGTGGTGTCATCTGCATATCTGAGGTGATTGATATTTCTCCTGGCAATCTTGATTCCAGCTTGTGCTTCTTCCATACATATACATATACAGGTATTTTAACAAAGAAGCATTATGGCTTTTAAGTTAAATATGTGTGGATATGTTTTCCAACATTATTTTTTTAGGTTATTCATTTCAAGTTTTTATTGTGCCCATCAATTAAATTAGTAAAATAAAAGGATTGTGACATAAATGCCCTCATCACATGGTCTGTGTGATTTGTGGTGCAGGTAACAAATCGCAACATGCCCTGTGCTGCTCTCTTACAGTGTTATATCCTTTGCCCCACAGTCAGGGTCCTGCTAACTTAAGGCCAAAATCTATCTTGGTGGGGTTTGAGTCTACCACAATGGATTCTCATTCCTTTTATGACAAAAATATATATCTATCTATAGACAAGTAGATAGATGTATGTATGCTAAGTCGCTTCCGTTTTGTATCATTCCAAATATGTCTAACTTACACTAGAGGAACAATTTATAATTTAACAGAAGTTGTCTCAATGATAAAGCAAAACTGTCAATGTATAAAGTATTTCCCAAGAAGCTTGAGCCATTGGTGATATATTCTTTATGCATTGTCATGGGAAAAGGACCAGTACTGCTTTCCCTGGATAAGTGCTTTAAAAGTAATATCCTACACTGAATCAAATATTGTGACTTCATACAAGTGAATTGTTTTTTGTCAATTTATGTCCTGATTAAACCATTTTGTATATAAAGGGATAATTCATGATTTCCTTTTAGGTTTTCATTACTGTGTATAATTTACACAAATATTTACTTTTCAGTTTGATGTAACATGCGACATTCTTTTCCAACTATATATAGATAACACACCATATAAATTACTCATCTGAAGTTGAAAGGAAACAGCCTTTGTCACCTGAAAGCACAAGACCAAATTCTGTGCTTTTCCACTTACTAGCTCTTTATTCCTTTCATGGCCGTAGAAAAGTCAAGAAATCAATAAAAGCATTCTACAACTGTGAGTTGAACAAGGTTGCACGATACCAGTTAACACATAAAAATCAGTTATATTTCTGCATACCAACAATGATCAAGTGGAGAATGAAATTTTAAAACAATACCCTTTATCAGATCAGATCAGATCAGATCAGTCGCTCAGTCGTGTCCGACTCTTTGCAACCCCATGAACTGCAGCACGCCAGGCCTCCCTGTCCATCACCAGCTCTTGGAGGTCACTCAGACTCACATCCATCTAGTCAGTAATGCCATCCAGCCATCTCATCCTCTGTCGTCCCCTTCTCCTCCTGCCCCCAATCCCTCCCAGCATCAGATCAGATCAGTCGCTCAGTCGTGTCCGACTCTTTGCGACCCCATGAACCGCAGCACGCCAGGCCTCCCTATCCATCACCAGCTCTCGGAGGTCACTCAGACTCACATTCATCGAGTCAGTGATGCCATCCAGCCATCTTATCCTCTGTCGTCCCCTTCTCCTCCTGCCCTCAATCCCTCCCAGCATCAGAGTCTTCTCCAATGAGTCAACTCTTCGCATGAGGTGGCCAAAATACTGGAGTTTCAGCTTGAGCATCATTCCCTCCAAAGAAATCCCAGGTCTGATCTCCTTCAGAATGGACCGGTTGGATCTCCTTGCAGTCCAAGGGACTCTCAAGAGTCTTCTCCAACACCATAGTTCAAAAGCATCTATTCTTCGGCGCTCAGCTTTCTTCACAGTCCAGCTCTCACATCCATACATGACCACAGGAAAGACCATAGCCTTGACTAGGCGAACCTTTGTTGGCAAAGTGATGTCTCTGCTTTTGAATATGCTATCTAGGTTGGTCATAACTTTCCTTCCAAGGAGTAAGCATCTTTTAATTTCATGGCTGCAGTCACCATCTGCAGTGATTTTGGAGCCCAGAAAAATAAAGTCTGACACTGTTTCCACTGTTTCTCCATCTATTTCCCATGTAGTGATGGGACCAGATGCCATGATCTTCGTTTTCTGAATGTTGAGCTTTAAGCCAACCTTTTCACTCTTTTCTTTCACTTTCATCAAGAGGCTTTTTAGCCCCTCTTCACTTTCTGCCATAAGGGTGGTGTCATCTGCATATCTGAGGTTATTGATATTTCTTCCAGCAATCTTGATTCCAACTTCTGTTTCTTCCAGTCCAGCATTTCTCATAATGTACACTGCATATAGGTTAAATAAACATGGTGACAATATACAGCCTTGACGTACTCCTTTTCCTATTTGGAACCAGTCTGTTGTTCCATGTCCAGTTCTAACTGTTGCTTCCTGACCTGCATACAGATTTCTCAAGAGGCAGATCAGGTGGTCTGGTATTCCCATCTCTTTCAGAATTTTGCACAGTTTATTGTGATCTACACAGTCAAAGGCTTTGGCATAGTCAATAAAGCAGAGATAAATGTTTTTCTGGAACTCTCTTGCTTTTTCCATGATCCAGCGGATGTTGGCAATTTGATCTCTGGTTCCTCTGTCTTTTCGAAAACCAGCTTGAACATCAGGAATTTCACGGTTCACGTATTGTTGAAGCCTGGCTTGGAGAATTTTGAGCATTACTTTACTAGCGTGTGAGATGAGTGCAATTGTGCAGTAGTTTGAGCATTCTTTGGCATTGCCTTTCTTTGGGATTGGGATGAAAGCTGACCTTTTCCAATCTTGTGGCCACTGCTGAGTTTTCCAAATTTGCTGGCATATTGAGTGCAGCACTTTCACAGCATCATCTTCCATAGGAATGAAACTGTTGCTGCTGTGGTTGTTTAGTTGCTAATTTGTGTCTGACTCTAGCAACCCAATGGACTGTAGCCCACCAGGCTGCTCTTTCATGAGATTTCTCAGGCAAGAATATTGAAGTGGTTGCCATTTCCTTCTCCAGGGGATCTTCCCAACCCAGGGGTTGAACCCATGTTTCCTGAATTGGAAGGCAGAGTCTTTACCACTGAGCCATCAGCGAACCCCATAGGTGAAATACTTAGGTTTAAATCTAAATTTTAAAAAAAGAAAAACAGGATTTCATAAATTGATATATAGATTTAACAAAATTCACATCCCAGTGAAAAATGTTTACATATATAGAAAATATTATTCTAATATTTGTATGGAAAGGCAGTGGAACTAGAATAAATAAAACAGTGCTAAAAGTGAAAAAAGTGAGATGAACCATTCTGATTCCTTGATTTATTGTATACAAATGACCCTCAAGTTTCAATGGTTCAACTTACAAGTTTTTGACTTTATGATCTTGTGAAAACACTAGGCTTCAGTAGAAACAATATGTTGAATTTTGAATCTTGATTTTTTCCCCCAGTCTAGTGATAAGTGGTGTAATACTCTTCCAGTCAGCCATAGGATCATATGATAAACAACCCATACACTTGAGAGCATTGTGTATCCAAATAACCATTTTGTTTTTTACTTCCAATATAATATTTATTCAATACTTTATTATAAAATAGACCCTGTGTTAGATGATTTTGCCCAACTGTGGGCTCCCCAGGTGGCACAGTTATTAAAGAACCTGCCAGCCAATGCAGGAGACACAAGAGACACGGGTTCAATCCCTGGGTTGGGAAGATCCCCTGGAGAAGGAAATGGCAGCCCACTCCAGTATTCTTACCTGATAATCCCATGGACAAAGGAGCCTGGCAGGTGATAGTCCATGAGGTCGCAAAGAGTAGGACATGACTGAAGAGACTGAACATAGGCTCATGTAAGTGTTCAAAGCATGTTTAAGCTGCACTAAGCTAAACTGTGATGTATTAAATGTATTTTTGACTTCAAATATTTTCAACTTGTAATGGGTTTATCAGGATGTAACTCCATCATAAGTTGAAGATCTTTGGTCACATTAATTAAGCCTATGTTCTATAGGAAGAAAGATAAATACAGATGAACAGAGGCAAGAAATAATCCAGAAATAGTCTTCCACAAATAATGCTCATCTGATATTTGACCATGTTATCCAGGCTATGCAATGGAAGAAACAAAGCCTTTTAACAATGGTACTAGAACAATGCTGTGCTAAGTCACTTCAGTCCTGTCTGACTCTTTGCAACCCCATGGACTGTTGCCCACCAGGCTCCTCTGTCCATGGGGATTCTTGACAAAAAGACTGGAGTGGGTTGCCATCTCCTCCTCCAGGGGATCTTCCCAACCAGACATCAAAGGCATGTCACTTGTGACTCCTGCATTGCGGGCAGGTTCTTTACTGCTGAGCCAGTGGGGAACCCCATAAGACACCCTTAATAAGTAAGAAAAAAAAAAAGAAAACTGAATTTTGACTTAAGTCTTGCACCTTATAAAAGTAACTTGGATTGGATCACAAACTCAAATGTAAAAAAAAAAAAAATCTTTAAAAAATAATATAAGATCTAAGGTTAAGGAAAGAGATCTTGATATCAAAATCATGATCCATAAAGATAAAAGTGATAAATTAGTCTTTTGCCATGTGCAGTTGCTTGCAATTTAGAAAATCTGAAAACAAAATCCACAAATATAATTTATGACATTGTAAAGCACCTTTCTGTGGTACATATAAAAGGACTGAGATTTTGGCTTAAAGATTATCTTCCTCAGTAATTCATATCAATGATAACAACATAGCAGTTCTTCACTGAGTATCTATTATATGTAAAATGTGTGCTAGGTGTGCGGTGCTGAGTCACTCGGTTGTGTCCAACTCTTTGCGACCCCATGGACTGTAGCCCTCCAGGCTCCTCTGTCCATGGGGATTCTCCAGACAAGAATACTGGAGTTGGGTGCCATGCCCTCCTCCAGGGGTGCTAGGTATATCACATACATAATCTCTAATTCCATAGTAACTCCATGAGGTAATTAATACTATCCTCCTTTTATCTCTGAATAAACTGAGATGAATTGAGATTATATGTATAGTAAGTGTCAGAGCTGGGGCTTAAGCCAGTTATGCCTAATTGTAAAGCTCATGTATTTTTTTTTAATCACATGTCATCTCCAAGCACCTATGTTAAACCTTATAAGAGTATTCATTGTGGTAATACGAATTTTTCATTAAAAAAATTGGAAGCAGAAAATTGGTGTTGTTCAGTTCTTAAGTCGTGTTTGTCTCTTGGTGACCTCATGGAGTGCAACACACCAGGCTTCCTGTCCTTCACTATCTCCTGGAAGATGCTCATATTCTTGCCCATTGAGTCAGGGAGGTTGTCCAACCATCTCATCATCTGCCTCCCTTTTCTTCTTTTGCCTTCCATCTTTCCCAGCATCGGGTTCTTGTCCAATGAGTCAGCTCTTTGTATCAGGTGGCCCAAGTGCTGGAGCTTCAGCATCAGTCCTTCCAATTAGAAAATAAAACAAAATAGTTTAATATTAATGTTTTTCAGCCAGCAAACTGTTCATATAAATTAGAAAGCACGCAAGAAATTATAGCACCATGAGCAAGAGCCAGCAGAGAGTCAAAAAAGCAGAAATTAACCATTCAAACATTTGAATGATCAGATATAGAACATAAAATATTTTAAAAAATTAAAGAGAGACTTAAATATTAAAAAATAATAACTGTTTGAATAAAGAGCCAAGCAAAGCTACTAGAAATAGAAATATAACAGTGGTAATTTAAACCTATGGGAAAGCTTCTAAAAAATACTATTACTCCATTGGAGAAAACTAAAAACAAGAAGACAGGGTGAAAAAAATATCCAGAGATTATTACAAAGATAAAAAGGCACATGCAAACAATGAGAGGGTAAAGATATGGAGGATAAAGTGAGAAAATATAATTGGAGCTTCAGGTGAGAAGGCAAAATTGTAAGAGATAATAAGTAAGATTTACTCAAAACTAATTCAAAGCATCATCACATCTTATAAACCCATGAACAGCAAAGTGGCTTCTAGCCACAAGCAGTGAAAGTTCAGGACATCATGCTGGTGGCTTGCTTTCTGTTCTGACTGTTGAGTGTTTGTGTGGTTTCACTGCTAATGTTTTAAATATCACCTTTGAACATCATAGCGATGAGCTTTTGATGTGTTAGCGCTGGAGAGTTTCCAATTGGTGTAGTGAATTTGTGATATGTTCAAGGATTAGCAGTTCTAACACTAACTGTGATAGTTTTAAAATATGTCCACAAATTCTTTGACACTTACCTTCAAAATGTAAAGCCAAATTTCCCACTCACTAATTTCTGTTTGTGTGATTTGGGAACTATAAAGTATAAAGCGGTCATGCTGTGTGACCCCTGAGACTAGATCATAAATAGACTGTAACTTTTGTTTGCTCTGGGGAAAGCAGAATGCTGTGTTGTCAAGACACTCAAATAGTGATATGGCGAGCCATAGAGAGGATGAAACTGAGATTTTTTGGTGACTTGCAAGCAATGACTTGCTGGGCAAGGGAAGGAGCTTCATTGGACGTGAATCGTCTCCCCAGTTAAATCTGAGATCCTGATAAACATTTTATTTGCAACTTCATTAGGGATTGAGATACAACCTCCCAGCAAAGCCACTGACAAATTATTCTATACAGACACTGGGAGAGATAACAAACATTTATAATGGTTTATAAACATTTATAATCTTCTTCCCTGGAGAAGGAAATGGCAACCCACTCCAGTACTCTTGCCTGGACTATCCCATGGACAGAGGAGCTTGGTAGGCTACAATTCATGGGGTCGCAAAGAGTTGGACACGACTGAGTGACTTTACTTTTACTTTATAATGGTTTAAAGCCACTAAATTTTGTGGTAATTTGTTATACAGCAAAAACTAATTAATGTTGATACAGTGAAGTTAATGACTATGAAACAAGCTAGTTAAAAAGTACTGTGTTGGTTTATCCAACAAAACGATGTGGAAGATTGGGAAAGGGGGCTTTGGCAAAGGTGGAAAACAGATAATAATTATTAGTAACATCATATGCAGGATTGGAGAAGGAAATGGCAAACCACTCCAGTATTCTCTCCTGGAGAATCCCAGGGACAGAGGAGCCTGGTGGGCTGCTGTCTGCGGGGTCACACAGAGTCAGACACCACTGAAGCGACCTAGCAGCAGCAGCATATGCAGGATATTATGAATAGATATTTTTTTAAAAATATTAACGACTACATGTACCTTATAATTTTGGACTTTGTATCATTTTCAGATATATATTATAGTCTTGAGCTAAATGTCATCACAGCTCACACAACATATCTGAGGGAAGAAGATACAAATTAGCTATGTTGTGTCTATTCAAGCTCTTTAACCAGAAGGAAAAAAAGAAAGCAGATACCCAATCTATCCTCCTTCTCATAAATAGATATGATATTTTCTAAAAACAATAGCCCTTGTTTCTGGAATGGTCTTAGGGGCATATATTTGGCTAAGGATTATGTAGAGTAAATAAACTTAAAATCTATGATGTGTGAGGCATAGATGCCAGAAAACCACACTAACACATTATGTAGAGTATAAAGTGAAGATATTTCATGACTCAAATGCTTCTTCCCTCTCTGAAGTTACTCTCACCTAATTTCTGGGTTGGATTCTCCATGTTCAGTAAAGGAAGCAAAGATCTTATGCAAGACGTCTTTTACCTGCTTTGTCTTGGCATCTTGATTACCTGTATCTTTGAAATTATCAGTAAATCTTGATATTGGGTAAGATCTGTTTTGTATAACTCCAACCAGAGAATGTCATACTTCATGTCAATTCAGCCTAGAAGAACAAACAATAATATGTTCTGTGTATTTGGGAGGTTACCATGCTGCTACTAAGTCGCTTCAGTCATGTCCAACTCTGTGCGGCCCTATAGACGGCAGCGCACCAGGCTACCCCATCCCTGGGATTCTCCAGGCAAGAACACTGGAGTGGGTTGCCATTTCCTTCTCCAATACATGAAAGTGAAAAGTGAAAGTGAAGTCATTCAGTCGTCTCTGACTCTTCGTGACCCCACAGACGGCAGCCCACCAGGCTCCTCCGTCCATGGGATTTTCCAGGCAAGAGTACTGGAGTAGGGTGCCATTGAGGTTACCATGACCATCCTCAATTTCAATGATTTGTTAAAAATGTTCTCAAAAATGTTTTACTCACAGTTGTGATTTATTACAGTGAAAGATAGAGTAAAATAAGCTACAGAAAAATACACATAGGGTAGGATCCAGAAGAACCAGATTCCAAGTTCCAGGAGTCCTCTCCTAGTGGAGTCATGTGGACAGTGCTTAATTCCCCCAGCAATGATGAATGACAATATGCAGGGAGTATTACCAAGCAGGGAAGGAAGTTCACCCAAGCCTTGATGTCTAGGGATTTTGATGAAGGTTATTCATGAAAGAATGGCTAACCACCTGCATTGCTGACCTTCAGTTTCCATCCCCTCCAGAGGTCAGGCTGAAAACAAGGGGGCCAAGGCTTCCACTAAGGATCACACACTTACAATAAACTATACTATGTGATCCAATTCAGGTAAACAAATACTTCCCATCCAGGCAGGATATTCCAGGAGTTTAGAGGTTATTTCCTAAGAGACAGGCAAGAAACACACTATTCTTTGGAATCTGCAATATTTAGATAATTCATATCTGCTGAGTGAATCCTTTACTTACAACCTGTACATGTTGTTGTTCAGTTGCTAAGTCATATCTGACTCTTGGCAACTACATGGACTGTAGCACGTCAGGCTTCTCTGTCCTTCACTATGTCCCAGAGTTTGCTCAGATTTGTATCCATTGAGTCAGTAATGCCATCCAACCATCTCATTCTCTGTCTCCTCCTTTTCCTCTTGCCCTAAATCATTCCCAGCATGAAGGACTTTTCCCAATGAGTCAACTCTTCGCATCAGATGGCCAAAGTATTGGACCTTCAGCTTCACCCTCAACCTGTACATACTGTATTTCTCATGTATTAAATCAGAGTCTTATAATTGATAAAGACAGGTAAATAGGTAGGAAGATATATAGAGAGATGGATGGGTAAACAGGGAGAGAGACAGAGAAAAGAATCTAAAATCAGCAGAAAAAGAACATCAATAAAGAAATTCCTGAATATTCTTCTAGGAGAAAGAAAGTGATCCCAGAGAGAAGGTTGAGATATAAAAAGAAGTGAAGAGAAAAAAAAAAAAAAAAAAAACCAATACCTATGCAGATAGATTTAAACAAGTGGCTGTAGAAAATAAATGTTTGAGGTTAAAAAAAAATGAGTGACAGTCAAAATACATAAGAATAATTGTTTCATGAGTTTGAGTAGTAGGAATTTACATGTTCTAATCTCCATTTATTGTGGAAGGATGAGAATAAAACTGTTGACCAACCTTTATTTTTTTAAATGCCTGTGTTTAAACTTCCAAACATCTCAACTAAAATGGACCCCAAAAAAAGGATCAATCTATTTAAAAGAAATAAAATAAGAAAAAGAACAAATAAAAGGTAGACTTCTCACATTCTCTTATTCCTCTTTCTTTTCGGAATCAGATCAGATCAGATCAGTCGCTCAGTCGTGTCCGACTCTTTGCGACCCCATGAACCGCAGCACGCCAGGCCTCCCTGTCCATCACCAGCTCCCGGAGGTCACTCAGACTCACATCCATCGAGTCAGTGATGCCATCCAGCCATCTCATCCTCTGTCGTCTCCTTCTCCTCCTGCCCTCAATCCCTCCCAGCATCAGAGTCTTCTCCAATGAGTCAACTCTTTGCATGAGGTGGCCAAAATACTGGAGTTTCAGCTTTAGCATCATTCCTTCTAAAGAAATTCCAGGATTGATCTCCTTCAGAATGGACTGGTTGGATCTTCTTGCAGTCCAAGGGACTCTCAAGAGTCTTCTCCAACAGCACAGTTCAAAAGCATCAATTCTTCGGCGCTCAGCCTTCTTCACAGTCCAGCTCTCACATCCATACATGACCACAGGAAAGACCATAGCCTTGACTAGGCGAACCTTTGTTGGCAAAGTAATGTCTCTGCTTTTGAATATGCTATCTAGGTTGGTCATAACTTTCCTTCCAAGGAGTAAGCATCTTTTAATTTCATGGCTGCAGTCACCATCTGCAGTGATTTTGGAGCCCAGAAAAACAAAGTCTGACACTGTTTCCACTGTTTCCCCATCTATTTCCCATGCAGTGATGGGACCAGATGCCATGATCTTTGTTTTCTGAATGTTGAGCTTTAAGCCAACCTTTTCACTCTCCACTTTCACTTTCATCAAGAGGCTTTTTAGCCCCTCTTCACTTTCTGCCATAAGAGTCGTGTCATCTGCATATCTGAGGTTATTGATATTTCTCCCGGCAATCTTGATTCCAACTTGTGTTTCTTCCATCTTTTTGGACTACACATGAACAAAATTGGATAAATCATCCTTCTTGGTTTATGGCTCATTATTCTTATCAGTCCATTCTGAAGGAGATCAATCCTGGAATTTCTTTGGAAGGAATGATGCTAAAGCTGAAACTCCAGTATTTTGGCCACCTCATGCGAAGAGTTGACTCATTGGAGAAGACTCTGATGCTGGGAGGGATTGAGGGCAGGAGGAGAAGGGGACGACAGAGGATGAGATGGCTGGATGGCATCACTGACTCGATGGATGCGAGTCTGAGTGACCTCCGGGAGCTGGTGATGGACAGGGAGGCCTGGCGTGCTGCGGTTCATGGGGTCGCAAAGAGTCGGACACGACTGAGCGACTGATCTGATCTGATCTGATCTGATTCTTATCATAGGCCCAAGAATATCTCACTTCGAATGAGTCAATTAGCCATTTAAAAAGTATAATAAATTCTGGCAAACCTACCACTTATAAATACATGCATACGCACATACGTCCCTCGGATGTATACAGCGATGCGTGGAGAGTGATGTGAGCTGCCCCTCACCTCATCTCAGCTGCACCACCATCTTCTTCAAACAAAAGAAGTATTTCCCTTATTGTTTTGTCATCATTTCCTTGTTTTCTTTCCTCTTTTGCCCCATATTGGCTAAACATAATCTAATTAATTCGTGTGCTTTAAAAAAATGTTCTAGAACATAATCCATTTACAAAAAGGAAATGTGTCAATCTTTTTAACTATAGATTCAGTAGCGCCTAGAACAAGATAAGTCATAGGAAATTAAGATAATTTTTTCTGAGTAATTCATTCCCAAGGCAAGCCATCAAGATCACAGTAATCTAAATCGATGCCCCAACCACTAATACCAAAGAAGCAGAAGTTGAGTGGTTCCATGAAGACCTATAAGAACTTCTAGAAATAACACCAAAAAATGCTGTCCTTTTCATCATAGTGGACTGGAATACTATCAATATGTGAGACATAAAGTCTTTATCAAGGTCCATTTTTCTTAATATGGATGATCAATTATTTCAACGTAAAAAATCCTATCCATTCTCCATTAGAATGTCTTTACACCTTTGTTAAAAATCAGTTGAGTATATTTATGCTATTCTTGGCTCCCTATTATGTTTCATTGATCTGTGTGCCTTCATTAATACCACTCTGTTTTCATGATTGTAGCTTTATGCTATTAAAAAAATCTTTAATAAGATAGTATGATTTTTTTCAACTTGTTGTTGTCATTCTCATCCTCTTTTTCCTTCTTCTTCCCCATCAAAATATTTTTGGATATTATAGTTATTTTGCCTTCCTATATAAACTTTAGAATAGGTAATTCAGTTAAGTCACTCAGTCATGTCTGACTCTTTGTGACCCCATAGCTGCAGCACTCCAGGCCTCCCTGTCCAACACCAACTCCCAGACTCCATTCAAACCCATGTCAATTGAGTCAGTGATGCCATCTAACCATCTCATCCTCTGTTGTCCCCTTCTCCTCCTGCCCTCAATCTTTCCCAGCATCAGGGTCTTTTCAAATGAGTCAGTTGTTAGCATCAGGTGGCCAAAGTATTGGAGTTTCAGCTTCAACATCAGACCTTCCAATGAACACCCAGGACTGATCCCCTTTAGGATGGACTGGTTGGATCTCCTTGCAGTCCAAGGGACTCTCAAGAGTCTTCTCCAACACCACAGTTCAAAAGCATCAATTCTTCGACACTCAACTTTTTTTATAGTCCAGCTCTCACATCCATGCATGACCACTGGAAAAACCATAGCCTTGACTAGATAGATTTTGTTGGTAAAATAATATCTCTGCTTTTTACTATGCTGTCTAGGTTGGTCATAATTTTCCTTTCAAGGAGTAAGCAATTTTTAATGTCATGGCTGCAATCACCATCTGCAGTGATTTTGAAAGTGAAAGTGAAGTCACTTAGTCATGTCTGACTCTTTGCGACCCCATGGACTGTAGCCTTTCAGGCTACTCCATCCATGGGATTTTCCAGGCAAGAGTGCTGGAATGGATTGCCATTTCCTTCTCCATGGGATCTTCCCAACACTGGAATTGAACTCGGGTCTCCTGCATTGCAGGCAGACACTTTACCATCTGGAAGCAGTGATTTTGGAGCCCCCAAAATAAAGTCAGCCACTGTTTCCACTGTTTCCCCATCTATTTACCATGAAGTAATGGGACCAGATGCGTAGCTTAACATCTAAAAAAAATTTGCTGGGGTTCTCATTGGGATTATACCAATCATGATCTATAGAGATCATGTAGGGAATAATTCAGATCTTGATGATATTGAGTCTTACAGTCAATGAATACAAAGTATCTCTCATTTATTGAAATATCGTCTGATTTTTTCATCACTTTTATAGTTATCCTCTTTCAGATCTGTACATATAAGATTTACACTCAAGTATCTACTATTTGGAGGCTTCCCAGGTGGCACTAATTGTAAAGAAAACACCCACCAAGGCAGGAGACATAGGAGACATGGGTTTGATCCCTGGGTTGGGAAGATACCCTGGAGAAGAGCATGGCAACCCACTCCAGTATTCTTTCTTGGATAAACCCATGGACAGAGGAGCCTGGTGGGCTAGTCCATGAAGTCACAAAGAGTTGAACAGGACTGAAGCAACCTAGATGCATGCATCCACTTTTTTGGTGCTATTTAAATAGTAGTTCCAAAATAACTTCAAATTTAAAAATTGTTATTGCTCATAGGTATAAAAGGAATTAACTTTTGTCTATTGACCTTATATTTTGTGATGTTTTCCCACTTGCTTATTAAGGTCAAACTGTTTTTTTAATAGATTGTTCATGATTTCCTACATAGAAAATTGTCATCTGTGAATAAAAAGTTGTATTCCTTTCATTCCAGTCTGTACAGTTTTCATTTATATTTCTTCTTAGAAAGAACATGCTTTGCTCACAATCTTTAGGGAGTTGGGTTTTAGCATAACATTAGGTATGATATTAGCTGGAGGGTTTTCATACATACCATTTATTAGATTAAGGAAATTTCTATTCACTTTTTGTGTTTTTATAAAGAATGAATTTTAAATTTTATCAAACATTTTACTGCATCTATATATAATGATATATTTTGTATTCAGTCTATTAGTATAATGAAATGCATTGACTGATTTTGAATGTTGAGTTCCTTATCATTTCAGTTCAGTTCAGTTCAGTCTCTCAATCATGTCCGACTCTTTGAGACCCCATGAATCGCAGCACGCCAGGCCTCCCTGTCCATCACCAACTCCCGGAGTTCACTCAGACTCATGTCCATCAAATCAGTGATGCCATCCAGCCATCTCATCCTCTGTCATCCCCTTCTCCTCCTGCCCCCAATCCCTCCCAGCATCAGAGTCTTTTCCAATGAGTCAACTCTTCGCATGAGGTGGCCAAAGTACTGGAGTTTCAGCTTTAGCATCATTCCTTCCAAAGAAATCCCAGGGCTGATCTCCTTCAGAGTTAGGGATATCAAGGGAACATTTCATGCAAAGATGGGGTAGATAAAGGACAGAAATGCTATGGACCTAACAGAAGCAAAAGATATTAAGAAGAGGTGGCAAGAATACGCAGAAGAACTGTACAAAAAAGATCTTCACAACCCAGATAATCATGATGGTGTGATCACTGACCTAGAGCCAGACATCCTGGAATGTGAAGTCAAGTGGGCCTTGGAAAGCATCACTACGAACAAAGCTAGTGGAGTTGATGGAATTCCAGTGGAGCTATTTGAAATCCTGAAAGATGATGCTGTGAAAGTGCTGCACTCAATATGCCAGCAAATTTGGAAAACTCAGCAGTGGCCATAGGACTGGAAAAGGTCAGTTTTCATTCCAATCCCAAAGAAAGGCAATGCCAAAGAATTCCTTTTATGAACTCCAATTAATTTTCATATATTTTTGCTTTTATGGGTTTCCCAGATGGTATTAGTGGTTATATATTCTGAATTTACTTTCTAATATTTATTAGCTATTCTTTCACAGTTATGTTTCATGAGACATATTGATCTATAATTCTCTTTTCATAAAAAATCTTTATGTGCTCTTTATAATAATGTTGACCTCATACATTTAGCTAGGCAATGTTCCCTCTACTTTTATCATCTGGCAAATACCATGGAAAATTATTATTTTATTCCTAAAATTTTGGTTGAATTTACCAGTGAGCCATCTGTACCTGAGCTTTCTTATTTAGAAGATTATTAAATCATTGGTTAAATTTTACTTCTGTCTGCAATGCGGGAGACATGGATTCAATTCCTGGGTCAGGAAGATCCCCTGGAGAAGGAAATGGCACCCCACTCCAGCAGTCTTGCCTGGAAAATCCCATGGACGGAGGAGCTCCTAGGCCACAGTCCATGGGGTTGCAAAGAGTCGGACACGACTGAGCGACTTCACTTATTCTTCCATAAGATTATTCAGGCTGTCTTTTTTTCTCTGCATTAGTTCTGGTAGTTTTTGTCTTTTAAAGAATCTGTCTATTTCATTCAAATTTTCAAAAATTTAAATACAGTTTTAAAGTTGCTTGTATTATTCTTTTTAATATCTTTGGAATCATTAGTGATGACCTCTCTTTCATTTCTGGTATTGTTAATCTGTATTTTCTCTATTTTATTTGATTAGCCTAGATAAAATATTACTAATTTTATTTATCTTTTCAGAGAACCAACTTTTGGTATAGTTCATTTTCTCTTAATGTTTTCTTGTTTTCAAATTTATTGATATCTACTTGTTTTATTTTCATTCTTTTTACATTAAGTTTATCTTTTTATATTTTCTTAAGGTGGGGAGGCCTTACAAATAACTGAGTAGAAGAAAAGGTAAAGGAGAAAAGGAAAGATATACCCACTTGAATGCAGAGTTTCAAAGAATAGCAAGGAGAGATTAGAAAGCCTTCCTCAATGATTAGTGCAAAGAAATAGAGGAAAACAATAGAATGGGAATGTCTAAAGATCTCTTCAAGAAAATTAGAGATACCAAGGGAACATTTCATGCAAAGATGGGAAATATAAAGGACAGAAATGGTAAAGACCTAATAGAAGCAGAAGATATTAAGAAGAGATGGCAACAATACAGACAGGAACTACACAAAAAAAAGTCTTCAAGACTCAGAAAATCACAATGGTGTCAGAAAATCACAATGGTGTGATCATCAACCTAGAGCCAGACATCTTGGAATGCAAAGTCAAGTGGCCCTTAGAAAACATCACTACGAACAAAGCTAGTGGAAGTGATGGAATTCCAGTTGAGCTATTTGAAATTCTGAAAGATGATGTTGTGAAAGTGCTGCACTCAATATGCCAGCAAATCTGGAAATCTCAGTAGTGGCCACAGGACTGGAAAAGGTCAGTTTTCATTCCAGTCCCAAAGAAAGGCAATGCCAAAGAATGCTTAAAATACTGCACAGTTTCACTCATCTCACACACTAGTATTCGTACCCATCCCCCTAGTATAGATACCCCACATCCAAGGTCAGAAAAATCCCAGTAAGAGGGTAGGCTCTGGAGTGGCTGTGAGGAGCTACCCCATGTCCAAAGGCAAAGGAGAAGCCCCAGCAAGACAGTAGGAGGGGCGATTTCACATTTAGATTCAAATCCCGTTCCCACCCGAGATGTTCAGAGGGCTCAAACAAACCTTGTGTACACCAGGACCCAGGGACCCCACAGAGATGGAAACAGAACTGTGTTTGAGCATCTCCTGTGGAGGTACAGGTTAGCAGTGCTCTACTGAAGGGACAGGGGCTCTGAGTGTGGGTGTGGCATAAGTCCTCTTGGTGAAGGTGACTATTAACCCCTCTATAGAGCTGCAAGGAGAAAGCAACAGTGACCCCACAGGAGACTTGCCAATGGGTGTCTGGGAGTCTCTGGTGAAGGCATTGGTCAGTGGTGGCCTGCTGCAGGGTTGGGAGTATGGACTGTAGCAGTACATGCCTGAGATCTTTTGAGGGAGGTCACCATTATCTTAATTACCTCCACCAAAGTTTGGCCCCAGGTAAATAGCAGGTAGGGAAGACACCCCCACCCATAAACAGAAAATTGTATTAAAGATTTACTGAGCATAGCCCTGCCCATAAGAACAAGACCCAGTATCCCTCTCAGTCAGTCTATCCCATTTGGAATTTTCATAAGCCTCCTATCCTGTTCCATCAGAGGGCAGATCACATCAGATCAGATCAGTCACTCAGTTGTGTCCGACTCTTTTCGACCCCATGAATTGGAGCACGCCAGGCCTCCCTGTCCATCACCAAATGCCAGGGGTCACTCAGACTCACATCCATCGAGTCACTGATGCCATCCAGCCATCTCATCCTCTGTCGTCCCCTTCTCCTCCTGCCCCCAATCCCTCCCAGCATCAGAGTCTTCTCAATGAGTCAACTCTTCGCATGAGGTGGCCAAAGTACTGGAGTATCAGCTTTAGCATCATTCCTTCCAAAGAAATCCCAGGGCTGATCTCCTTCAGAATGGACTGGTTCGATCCCCTTGCAGTCCAAGGGACTCTCAAGAGTCTTCTCCAACACCACAGTTCAAAAGCATCAATACTTCGGTGCTCAGCCTTCTTCACAGTCCAGCTCTCACATCCATACATGACCACAGGAAAGACCATAGCCTTGACTAGGCGAACCTTTGTTGGCAAAGTAATGTCTCTGCTTTTGAATATGCTATCTAGGTTGGTCATAACTTTCCTTCCAAGGAGTAAGCGTCTTTTAATTTCATGGCTGCAGTCACCATCTGCAGTGATTTTGGAGCCCAGAAAAATAAAGTCTGACACTGTTTCCACTGCTTCTCCATCTATTTCCCATGTAGTGATGGGACCAGATGCCATTATCTTCATTTTCTGAATGTTGAGCTTTCAGATCAGATCAGTCGCTCAGTCGTGTCCGACTCTTTGCGACCCCATGAACCGCAGCACGCCAGGCCTCCCTGTCCATCACCAGCTCCCGGAGGTCACTCAGACTCGCATCCATCGAGTCAGTGATGCCATCCAGCCATCTCATCCTCTGTCGTCCCCTTCTCCTCCTGCCCTCAATCCCTCCCAGCATCAGAGTCCTCTCCAATGAGTCAACTCTTTGCATGAGGTGGCCAAAATACTGGAGTTTCAGCTTTAGCATCATTCCTTCTAAAGAAATTCCAGGATTGATCTCCTTCAGAATGGACTGGTTGGATCTTCTTGCAGTCCAAGGGACTCTCAAGAGTCTTCTCCAACACCACAGTTCAAAAGCATCAATTCTTCGGCGTTCAGCCTTCCTCACAGTCCAGCTCTCACATCCATACAGGACCACAGGAAAGACCATAGCCTTGACTAGGCGAACCTTTGTTGATAAAGTAATGTCTCTGCTTTTGAATATGCTATCTAGGTTGGTCATAACTTTCCTTCCATTAAGCCAACCTTTTTACTCTTCACTTTTACTTTCATCAAGAGGCTTTTTAGTTCCTCTTCACTTTCTACCATACGGGTGGTGTCATCTGCATATCTGAGGTTATTGATATTTCTCCCAGCAATCTTGATTCCAACTTGTGTTTCTTCCAGTCCAGCATTTCTCATGATGTAATCTGCATATAAGTTAAATAAACAGGGTGACAATATACAGCCTTGACATACTCCTTTTCCTATTTGGAACCAGTCTGTTGTTCCATATCCAGTTCTAACTGTTGCTTCCTGACCTGCATACAAATTTCTCAAGAGGCAGATCAGGTAGTCTGGTATTCCCATCTCTTTCAGAATTTTCCACAGTTGATTGTGATCCACACAGTCAAAGGCTTTGGCATAGTCAATAAAGCAGAAATAGATGTTTTTCTGGAACTCTCTTGCTTTTTCCATGATCCAGCGGATGTTGGCAATTTGATCTCTGGTTCCTCTGCCTTTTCTAAAACCAGCTTGAACATCAGGAAGTTCACAGTTCACATATTGCTGAAGCCTGGCTTGGAGAATTGTGAGCATTACTTTACTAGCGTGTGAGATGAGTGCAATTGTGCAGTAGTTTTAGCATTCTTTGGCATTTCCTTTATTTGGGATTGGAATGAAAACTGACCTTTTCCAATCTTGTAGCCACTGCTAAGTTTTCCAGATTTGCTGGCATATTGAGTGCAGCACTTCCACAGCATCATCTTTCAGCATTTGGAATAGCTCAACTGGAATTCCATCACCTCCACTAGCTTTGTTCGTAGTGATGCTTTCTAAGGCCCACTTGGCTTCACATTCCAGGATGTCAGGCTCTAGGTCAGTGATCACACCATCATGATTATCTGGGTCGTGAAGATCTTTTTTGTACAGTTCTTCTGTGTATTCTTGCCACCTCTTCTTAATATCTTCTGCTTCTGTTAGGTCCATACCATTTCTGTCCTTTATCGAGCCCATCTTTGCATGAAATGTTCCTTTGGTATCTCTGATTTTCTTGAAGAGATCCCTAGTCTTTCCCATTCTGTTGGTTTCCTCTGTTTCTTTGCATTGAGCCCTGAAGAAGGCTTTCTTATCTCTTCTTGCTATTCTTTGGAACTCTGCATTCAGATGTTTATATTTTTCCTTTTCTTTTCTCCTTTGCTTTTCGCTTCTCTTCTTTTCACAGCTATTTGTAAGGCCTCCCCAGACAGCCATTTTGCTTTTTCACATTTCTTTTCTATGGGGATGGTCTTGATCCCTGTCTCCTGCACAATGTCACGAACCTCATTCCATAGTTCATCAGGCACTCTATCTATCAGATCTAGGCCCTTAAATCTATTTCTCACTTCCATTGTATAATCATAAGGGATTTGATTTAAACACACTGAAACCATACTCACAGAAAACTAGTCAATCTAATCACACCAGGACCACAGCCTTGTCTAACTCAATGAAACTAAGCCATGCCCATGGGGCAACCCAAGATGGGCAGGTCATGGTGGAGAGATCTGACAGGGTGTGGTCCGCTAGAGAAGGGATTGACAAACCACTTCAGTATTCTTGCCTTGAGAACCCCATGAACAGTATGAAAAGGCAAAATGATAGGATACTGAAAGAGAAACTCCCCAGGTCAGTAGGGGCCCAATATGCTACTGGAGATCAGTGGAGAAATAACTCCAGAAAGAATGAAAGGATGGAGCCAAAGCAAAAAGAATACCCACGTATGGATGTGTCTGGTGATAGAAGCAAAGTCCGATGCTGTAAAGAGCAATATTGCATAGGAACCTGGAATGTCAGATTCATGAATCAAGGCAAATTGGAAGTGGTCAAACAAGAGATGGCCAGAGTGAATGTCGACATTCTAGGAATTAGCGAACTGAAATGGACTGGAATGGGTGAATTTAACTCAGAGGACCATTATATCCACTACTGTGGGCAGGAATCCCTCAGAAGAAATGGAGTGGCCATCATGGTCAACAAAAGAGTCCGAAGTGCAGTACTTGAATGCAATCTCAAAAACGACAGAATGATCTCTGTTCGTTTCCAAGGCAACCCATTCAATGTCACAGTAATCCAAGTCTGTGCCCCAACCAGTAATGCTGAAGAAGCTGAAGTTGAATGGTTCTATGAAGACCTACAAGACCTTTTAGAACTAACACCCAAAAAAGATGTCCTTTTCATTCTAGGGGACTGGAATCCAAAAGTAGTAAGTCAAGAAACACCTGGAGTAACAGGCAAATTTGGCCTTGGAACACGGAATGAAGCAGGGCAAAGACTAATAGAGTTTTGCCAAGAAAATGCACTGGTGATAGCAAATACCTCTTCCAACAACACAAGAGAAGACTCTATACATGGACATCACCAGATGGTCAACACTGAAATCAGATCGATTATATTCTTTGCAGCCAAAGATGGAGAAGCTCTAACAGTCAGCAAAAACAAGACCAGGAGTTGACTGTGGCTCAGACCATGAACTCCTTATTGCCAAATTCAGACTGAAATTGAAGAAAGTAGGGAAAACCACTAGACCATTCAGTTATGACCTAAATCAAATCCCATCAGAGGGCAGAGAGAATGAAAACCACCATCACAGAAAATTAACCAAACTGATCACATGGACCACAGCCTCTCTAACTCAATGAAACTATGAGCCATGCCATGTAGGGACACCCAAGACGGACAGGTCATGGTGAGGAGTTCTGACAAAATGTGGTCCACTGGAGAAGGGAATGGCAAAGCACTTCAGTATTCCTGCCTTGGGAACTCCATGAACAGTATGGAAAGACAAAATGATATGACACAGAAAGATGAACTCCCTAGGTCCGTAGGTGCCCATTATGCTACTGGAGATCAGTGGAGAAATAACTCCAGAAAGAATGAAGGGATGGAGCCAAAGCAAAAACAATACCCAGTTGTGGATATGACTGGAGATGGAGCAAGGTCTGATGGTGTAAATAGGCCATAGTGCATAGAAACCTGGAATGTTAGGTACATAATTCGAGGCAAATTGGAAGTGATCAAACAGGAGATGGCGAGAGTGAACGTTGACATTTTAGAAACCAGAGAACTAAAATGGACTGGAATGTGTGAATTTAGCTCAGATGACCATTATATCTACTACTGTGGGCAAGAATACTTTAGAAGAAATGGAGTAGCCATCATGGTCAACAAGACTCCAATATTCAGTACTTGGATGCATTCTCAAAAACGACAGAATGATCTCTGTTCATCTGCAAGGCAAGCCATTCAATATCACGGTAATCCAAGTCTATGCCCCCAACAGTAAATCTGAAGAAGCTAAAGCTGAATGGTTCTATGAATACCTACAAGACTTTCTAGAATTAACACCCAGAAAAGATGTCCTGTTCATTATAAGGGACTGGAATGCAAAAGTAGGAAGTTAAGAAACACCTGGAATAACAGGAAAATTTGGCCTTGGAATACAGAATAAAGAAGAGCAAAGGCTAATAGAATTCTGCCAAGAGAACACACTGGTCGTAGGAAACACTTTCTTCCAACAAGAAAAAAGAAGACTCTATACATGGACATCCCCAGATGGTCAACACTGAAATCAGATTGATTATATTCTTTGCAGCCAAAGATGGAGAAGCTCTAACAGTCAGCAAAAACAAGACCAGGAGCTGACTGTGGATCAGACCATGAACTCCTTATTGCCAAATTCAGACTGAATTTGAAGAAAGTAGGAAAACCACTTTCTTCATACTTTAATTTAGGTATGACTTAAATCAAACCCCTATGATAATACAGTGGAAGTGAAAAATAGATTTGAGGGACTAGATCTGATAGACACAGTGCCTGAGGAACCATGGACGGAGGTTCCTGACATTGTACAGGAGACAGGGAACAAGACTATCCCCAAGAAAAGGAAATGCAAAAAAGGAAAGTGACTGTTTGAGAAGGCCTCACGAATAGCTGTGAAAAGAGGAGAAGCAAAAAGGAAAGGAGAAAAGGAAAGATATACCCACTTGAATGCAGAGTTCCAAAGAATAGCAAGGAGAGATAAGAAAGCCTTCTCAGTGGTCAGTGCAAAGAAATCCAGGAAAACAATAGAATAGGAAAGACTAGAGATCCCTTCAAGAAAATTAGAGCTACCAAGGGAAAATTTCATGTAAAGATGGGCTCAATAAAGGACAGAAATTGTATGGAGCTAACAGAAGCAGAAGATATTAAGAAGAAGTGCAAGAATACACAGAAGAACTATACAAAAACCATCTTCATGACCCAGATAATCACGATGGTGTGATCATTGACCTAGAGCCAGACATCCTGGAATGTGAAGTCAAGTCGGCCTTAGAAAGCATTACTACGAACAAAGCTAGTGGAGGTGATGGAACTCCAGTTGAGCTATTTGAAATCCTGAAAGATGATGCTGTGAAAGTGCTGCACTCAATATGCCAGCAAATTTGGAAAATTCAACAGAGGCCACAGAACTGGAAAAGGTCAGTTTTCATTCCAATCCCCCAAAAAAGGCAATGCCAAAGAATGCTCAAACTACTGCACAATTGCACTCATCTCTCACGCTAGCAAAGTAATGCTCAAAATTCTCCAAGCCAGGCTTCAAGCAGTATGTGAACCGTGAACTTCCATATATTCAAGCTGGTTTTACAAAAGGTAGAGGAACCGGAGATCAAATTGCCAGCATCCACTGGATCATATAAAAAGCAAGAGAGTTCCAGAAAAACATCGATTTCTGCTTTATTGACTAAGCCAAAGCCTTTAGCTGTGTAGATCACAATAAACTGAGGAAAACTTTGAAAGAGATGGGAATATCAGATCACTTGAGCTGTCGTTTGAGGAATGTGTATGCAGGTCAGGAAGCAACAGTTAGAACTGGACATGGAACAACAGACTGGTTACAAATAAGAAAAGGAGTACATCAAGGCTGTATATTGTTACCCTGCTTATTTAACTTATATGCAGAGTACATCATGATAAACACTGGAATGGATGAAGCCCAAGCTGGAATTAATTTTGCCAGGAGAAATATCAATAACCTCAGATATGCAGTTGACACCACCCCTTATGGCAGAAAGCGAAGAAGAACTAAAGAGCTTCTTGATAAAAGTGAAAGAGGAGAGTGAAAAAGTTGGCTTAAAGCTCAACATCAGTAAACTAAGTTCCTGGCATCTGGTCCCATCACTTCATGGCAAATAGATGGGGAAACAATGGATACAGTGGCAGACTTTATTTTGGGGGGCTCCAAAATCCCTACAGATGGTGAATGCAGCCATGAAGTTAAGACGTTTCTTCGAAGAAAAGTTAGGACTAACCTAGACAGCATATTAAAAAGCGGAAACATTCCTTTGCCAGCAAAGGTCTGTCTAGTCAAGGCTATGGTTTTTCCATTAGTCATGTATGGATGTGAAAGTTGGACTGTAAAGAAAGCTGAGCACCGAAGAATTGATGCTTTTGAACTGTGGTGTTGGAGAAGACTCTTGAAAGTCCCTTGGACTGCAAGGAGATCCAAGCAGTCCATCCTAAAGAAAATCAGTCCTGAATATTCACTGGAAGGACTAATGTTGAAACTGAAACTTCAGTATTTTGGCCACCTGATGTGAGGAACTGAATCATTTGAAAAGACCCTGATGCTGGGAAAGATGGATAGCAGGTGGAGAAGTGGACAACAGAGGATGAGATGGCTGGATGGCATCACCAACTCATTGGACATTAGTCTGAGTAAACTCTGGGAGTTAGTGATGTTCAGGGAGGCCTGGCGTGCTGCAGTCAGTGGGGTCACAAAGAGTTGGACCTGTGAGCAACTGAACTAAACTGATACACACTAGTAAAGTAATGCTCAATATTCTCCAAGCCACGCTTCAACAATATGTGAACTGTAAACTTCCAGATATTCAAGCTGATTTTAGAAGACAGAAGAACCAGAGGTCAAATTGCCAACATCCCTTGGATCATCAAAAAATCAAGAGAGTTCCAGAAAACCATTGATTTCTGCTTTATTGACTATGCCAAAGTCTTTGACTGTGTGGACCACAACAAACTCTGGGAAATTCTGAAAGAGGTGGGAAAAGGAGAACACCTGACCTGCCTCTTGAGAAATCTGTATGCAGGTCAGGAAGCAACAATTACAACTGGACATGGAGCAACAGACTGGTTCCAAATAGGAAAAGGAGTACGTCAAGGCTGTATATTGTCACCCTGTTTATTGAACTTATATGCAGAGTACATCATGAGAAACCCTGGGCTGGAGGAAGCACAAGCTGGAATCAAGATTGCTGGGAGAAATATCAATAACCTCAGACACGCAGATGACACCACCCTTATGGCAGAAAGTGAAGAGGAACTAAAAAGCCTCTTGATGAAAGTGAAAGTGGGGAGTGAAAAAGTTGGCTTAAAACTCAACATTCGGAAAACTAAGATTAAGGCTTCTGGTCCCATCACTTCATGGCAAAGTGATGGGGAAACTGGAAACAGTGGCTGACTTTATTTTTTCAGGCTCCAAAATCACTGCAAATGGTGAGTCGTGAGTTTGAGCAAGCTCCGGGAGTTGGTGATGCACAGGAGGCCTGGAGTGCAGCAGTCCTTGGGGTCGCAAAGAGTCAGACATGACTGAGCGTCTTCATTTTCAATTTCACTCATTGTTCACTTCCAATTTAATTCCATTTTAATCTGAGAATATACTTGGTGTGATTTTTAGTCGTTTAATTTTGTCAAGCTATGTTTCATGGTACAGAATATATAGCCTATCTTGGTAAATGTCCTTGTGAGCTTGAGAAGAATATTCAGTCTTCTGCTGTTTTGTTCAGTGTATAAATATCAATTTTGTTAGGTTAAGCAATAGTGCTGTTCAGGACTTGTATACCTTTATTGATTTTCTGCTTGTTTGCTCTACACATTATGGATAAAGGAGTAGTGAACTATTTGCATATAATAGTGTATTTGTCTGTTTCTTCTCATCATCCTCACAGTGAGAACTAGATGGGATACCTAGAAGGAAAGCCAAGGAAAATGTATGGACCTGCTTAAGACTGTGATTTCCAGGCTTCCAGGCTTTTCTCACCCCCATGCTAACCTACTCTCAGCTCCCAGCAGTTCCTCAAAATTGCCATTAAATATTTTTACCAATTTGTACCTCCAGCAGCTTCTGCTCTAAATAAGCAGACCTTGACTTCCCTGCCTTTGTGTTATGTGCCTTTTCCCAGATGTGTAGATTATGGTTTGCTCTTAGATTTCAATTCTCTTTAGGTTTCAAGAAAAGTCATTGATTTTCAATTTTTCCAGCTTTGAAAGACTATAATGATAGGAGTATGAATTACATGTTCTTTTTAGTTAGATGTGAAAGCATAAATCCTCTCAATGTGCTTTCATTTGAACTTCCAAGTATTTTTAGTATTGTACAAAGTACCTATACCAGTTCAAATATTTATAGGAAATTTTACCACCATGAATGTCCTACATGCTTGCCTCTAGTAACTTCCTATAACCAGAGAGAGAACAAGATAAATGGAGAGAGTGAGTTTTAAAAAAGCATTGAGATGAGACTTCAATGTTTTCTGTTTCTGGTTGAGAAAAATATTAAATTTGTCTTTTTAGAATCATAAAATTTTATGATTGAAAAGTAACTCAAAGATAACCTAACCAACTTCCTTCTTTTACAAATCTGTAAATGTGAACCAAATGATATTTTAGTATAATCTGAATTCCCTTTGAAAATAATTTAATAAATTAATTTTGGTGATAATTAAGTGACATACCTCTAAGCAGTGAACAGGTATATCCCCCTCAATTGTTCCTTTACAACAAAAGCTAACCACCACACTTTAAACTCTATAGATAAAGAAGCTTTTATACCTTCTGAATATTATCATTATTATCACATGTTTTTCAAGCAGCATTTCAAGTAGTGTAATTAATCAGAAACCATACACACATACATAAAATGGTTAACAATGAAAGCTTTAGCATTCTTACATGAACATGTAGGGAAATTAAAAGAAATTTTAGACTGTGTTGGGTTCTGAAATCCTGTTATACTTGGTCTCCAGCTGTGCTTTGCAAGTACTTGCTTTTCATAGTGAGTTATACACAGCAGGAAAGCTAACCAAAGAAGGATTTAATAAGCAAAAATGACCCAGCATTTAAGGAGGCTGTGTTCTGCAAGTATTACAAATAATCACTGCTTCTACACTAGGTTTTCAGTTTATTCTCATATTTTTAAACACTTGTTAAATGACAATTGAATCTTTGATAACTGATTTCCAACCAATCAAAAGGCACACAGTTTTAACCTTTAAGTCAATCCTTTCTCCACACCACTCAGCCATTTGCCTTAAGTGAGAATACAAATGTCACACATTCACATTAATATCCTCTGTGACAAATGGCTTTAAGTATTAGCAATTTTATTTCTTGTTTTGCTTAGCAGTTTATTTTATAATTACAAATTCATAGCTTTCATTGATCTGCCCTCTAATATGTTTAAAAGGATATAAGTGTAGAAAAAGAATAACTGCCGTATCTATGCCTTCAAAATATACTAGAAAGAAATTTCTTAATGTGATGCCTCTTATGTTATAAATAATAGAACAATTTATAGTTTTGAGGAAATGTAGAAATCTGCTATTTTTGAAATGTAGAAGTTATCATTTTTTAAACAGTAACGCTTAAGAAAAATTATATACATGAAATATCAAAGGCAAATTAAACCTATCTTTTAGAAAAAGGGGACATCAGTAAGGATTATTTACCCTTGCTAAGTTTTTAAGGAGGGTATGGGATTCTGAGCTGAAAAATAAAAACACTTTCAATTAGGGAACAATGAAAAAAAAAGTTGTGAAAAATGCATACAAAAGTTCAGAGTCTCTAAGTAAACAAAGAAACAAACAGTATGACCACCTAGTGTCATGAATGTTAGAAACTTAAATCTGATGGAGTTCAACTGCAAATCTACTGATGTCTTGCTGTGATATCTCTGCCAGTTGGAGGTCCAATCACTATATAAATAACTACTTTAATGGGAATCTCAGCACTAACTAACCAATTCTTAAAAAAAAATAATAATAATCATAGAGACTCTGAAGCATCCTGCTGAATTCAGGTGTATTTTGACAAACCAGTCTTTCTTTAGATTTCCCAGGTAATTACTCCTAAAGAGAGAAGAATTAGATGTAGTATCCCTGGGGGTTCTGTATGTATCATACAAGCATACTTTCACACTCTTGAGCAGTCCTTGAGATCATCAGGTTTATCTTAAAAGTATAAGGGTATTTTGTATTCTATCATAGAATGTATCCATATTTGGTTTTGTATTAATTTCTTACTGGGTGACATTCATCTATCAATTTAAACAAATAAAAAAGAAAATTGTACTGTGTTCAAGAGTACCAGCCCACACTGTTTGGTTCTGTTTTTCTGGAAAATTCTCTCCTTTGTATCTCTGTCAGAGTGTACTCAGATATAGGCTCCCACATAATGTGAATTTAAAGGGTAACTTTTTGTGCATAAAATATTTTTAAACACAAGTAATTTTTAGTTGAGAGAAATTAAAATAAATTATATGTTAAGCCAAAAAAAGAGGTAGGGAAACATATCTCTAAAAAGCAAGACAAAGGAGTTTGTAATCTATAACAGAAGGAACAGGAACAAACATTCTCCTAATGACAAAGTATACAAAAAAAAAAAAAAAAATCGGGAGAGATTCTTTGAAGAAATTGATAGAATTCTATGTATCTTAAGAGAAAAGATGAAAATTAAGAATTTTAGCTGAAGTATGATATTATCCTAATCATAATTGAACATTGCGTAGTCTTCTCCCTAATTTATTTGAAATTCTGGATAAACTGGATTGCTTTCTATAAAACTACAATTAGATAAAACAAATTAGGATTTCCCTGGTGGGACAGTAGATAAGAATCTGCCTGCCAATGCAGGAGACAAAGACTTGATCCCTGATCCAGGAAGATCTCAGATGCTGCGGACCAGCTAAGCCCATGTGTCACAACTATGGAGCCTGCACTCTGGAGTCCATGAGCTGCAACCACCCAGCTGCACGCCTAGAGCTGCACGCCTAGAGCCTGGGCTCCTCAACAAGAGAAGCCCCGCAGTAAAGAATGGCCCCGCTCACCGCAACTAGAGAAAGCTCTCACAAAGCAACAAAGACCCAGCGCAGCCAAAAAGCAATAAATGATGAAAAAGATAAAACAAATTAGAAATCCTTAATAGTTCAGTTCAGTTCAATCACTCAGTTATGTCCAACTTTTTGCGACCCCATGGACTGCAGCATGCCAAGTCTCCCTGTCCATCACCGACTCTTGGAGTTTACTCAAACTCATGTCCATTGAGTCGGTGATGCCATCCAACCATCTCATCCTCTGTCATCCCCTTCTCCTCCTGCCCTCGATCTTTCCCAGCATCAGGGTCTTTTCCAATGAGTTAGTTCTTCCATCAAGTGGCCAAAGTATTGAAGCCTCAGCTTCAGCATCAGTCCTTCCAATGAATATTCAGGACTGATTTCCTTTAGGATGGACTAGTTGCATCTCCTTGAAGTCCAAGGGACTCTCAAGAGTCTTTCCCAACAGCACAGCTCAAAAGTATCAATTCTTTGGTTTATCCTTAATAGAAAAGCCTGAAAAATAAAGGGGGAAAAAAAGTGCTCTCAAATTATAAATAAATGATGGGTCCAGATATACTCAGCAAGGATTTTCTTTAAATATTAGGAAACAGAAATTTTCTATAATATGTCAACTGCTATAAACACAGAGATGAAATTGAGTACTTACATGCTTTCATGAATTCCCAGCAAGTATTTCCCTGAAACCAAAATTTGAAAGTGATAAGCGCACAAAGACACACATCCTTTCCTTTCAGTTACTACTAGTTCCTCTGAATGACCTGTAATTTCAACATACATATCCCCAGAAGGAGCAGAACAAATGTGCTATACAAAGAAACTTTGTTATTACACAGAAAAGTATTTTAGTCCTCATCAGTTTTTATGGGTGGAGCTAGTGTTGAAGACGGGGAAGGCAATGGCACCCCCACCCCAGTACTTTTGCCTGGAAAATCCCATGGATGGAGGAGCCTGGTAGGCTGCAGTCCATGGGGTCGCTAAGAGTCAGACATGACTGAGCGACTTCACTTTCACTTTTCACTTTCATGCATTGGAGAAGAAAATGGCAACCCACTCCAGTGTTCTTGCCTGGAGAATCCCAGGGACGGGGAAGCCTGGTGGGCTGCCGTCTATGGGGTCGCACAGAGTCGGACACGACTGAAGCGACTTAGCAGCAGCAGTGTTGAAGAACCTGCCTGCCAATGCAGGACACATAAGAGATGTGGGTTCGATCCCTGGGTGGGGAAGATCTCCTAGAGAAGGAAATGGCAACCCACTCCAGTTTTCTTGCTTGGAAAATCCCATGGACAGAGGAGCTGGAGGACTGTAGTCCGTGGGGTCACAAAGAGACAGGACTGAAGGGACTGAGCACTGAGCCCTGAGTTTTTATGAACTTATTTCTAACAATTGTTTTAGCATCATTTGGCTCTTCTATATATAGTAAAGTGTCCTCTATGAGACAATTTTACTTTTGCCTTTTCAACTTGGATGTCTTTTATTTCTTTTTATTTTTAAGTTTTTTTCTTAATATTTATTTATTTGGCTGCACCAGGAAGATATCACTGGAGATCTTTGCTAGCTGCAGCACAAGGGATCTTTGATCTTCCTTGCAGCATGCAGGACTTTTAGTTGCAGCATTCGGGGTCCAGTGGCTAAGACTCTATATTTCCAGCACAGGGGACCCAAGTTCTATCTCTGGTCAGGGAACTAGATACCATATGCTGCAACCAAAGATTCCGCATGCTGCTTTTTATTTCTCTTTCTGTTCTAATTGCTTTGGCTAGGCCTTCTAGTACTGTATCAAATAGAAATGGCATGAATGGGCATTCTTCTCTTATTCCTGATCTTAGAGGAAAAGCTCTCTGCTTTTCCACTGTTCAATATGATGTTAGCTCAAGGCTTGTTATATATCACCTTTATTAGGTGTAACTACATTCCATCTGTAAATTATTTGTTGAATTTTTATTATGAAAAGTTGTCGAATATTGTTGAATACTTTTTTGTATCAATTGAAATGGTATGATTTTTATCTTTCATTCTAGTGATGTATCACATTTATTGCTATGCATATATTGAATCATTTTTACATTCCAGTGATGAATCCTGCTTGGTAATGGTGTATGATCTATTTAATGTGGTGCTGAATTTGGTTTATTATTATACTTTGGAGAATTTTGGCATCTATATTTATCAAGGATATTGGGCGGTAGTTTTCTTTTCTTGTAGTGTTCTTATCTGGCTTTCATATCAGCTCTGTGATTTCTATTTGGTACTTTTTTGCAATCTTTTTTTAACCTCTTTGCTAAATTTCTCACTTTGTTGATGCATTGCTCTCCTGACTTCAGTGGGCATTTTTAATGACTATCATTTCAAATTACCAGGTAAATCACTTAATTTTATTAAGATTTGTTTCTGGGCATGTATCTTGTTTTTTGTTTGGAACATAGACCCTTGTTTCTTCATTTTCCTTGACTTTCTGTATATGAGATAAAACAGCCACCTCTCCCAGCCCTAACAGAGTGATCTTGTGTAGGAAATAACCTTGTCAACCAACTTGATCCAAGTTTCTGGTTGCCACTCAAATCTTTGTGATTGCCCAAGCTGCCATCTTTGTTCTTAGCAATCCTAGTGGTTTAGGGTGCCAAGACCTGTCAGTGTCTGAGTGGTATAAGAAATACCTATTTGTCTTTTCAGGCTCCTAGTTGACTGTTCATTCTACTTCCCAATGGAGGCTAATTGTAAGCACAATTTTCAGACAGCAGCTGAGAAACACGATGTTAGATATGCAGTCTAGACTTTGTCAGGAAGAAACCAAGAAATGGTTATTTTTGCTTATTCACTCTTTGCTGAGTCAGAGGAAATGGTCACCGGGAATGTCAGGGACTCAAATGGAACTGCCTATTTATTTTGTGTGATTCCAGGAAGGATCTTGGCTCACTTCCAAGGCAAACCATCAACATCACAGTAACCCAAGTCTGTGCTCCAACCAGTAATGCCAAAGAGGCTGAAGCCAAACGGTTCTATGAAGACCTCCAAGACCTTCCAGAACTAACACCAAAAAAAAAAAAAAAAAAAAAAAAAGTCCTTTTCACCATAGGGGATTGGAATGCAAAAATAGGAAGTCAAGAGATTCCTGGAGTAGTTGCTAAGTTTGGGGTTGAACTACAAAATGAAGCAGGGCAAAGGCTAACAGAGTTTCACCAAGAGAACACCTGATCATAACAAACTCCGTCTCACAAAAACACAAGAGACGAATCTACATGTGGACATCACCAGACAGTCAATACAGAAATCAAATTGATTATTTTCTTTGCAACTGAAAATAGAGAAGCTCTATACAGTCAGCAAAGACAAGACCAGAGGACCAGGAGCTGACTGTGGCTTAGACTATTAGCTCCTTATTGCAAAATTTAAATAGAAATTGAAAAAAAGTAGGGAAAAAACAAATCCCTCACGATTATACAGTGGGGTAACAAATAGATTCAACGGATTAATTCTGGTAGACAGAATACCTAAATAACTATGGGAAGAGGTTCATAACATTGTACAGGAGGCAGTGACCAAAACAATCCCAAAGAAAAATGCAAGAAGGCAAAATGGTTGTCTGAATAGCTTTACAAATAGCTGAGAAAACAAGAGAAGTGAAAGGCAACAGAGAAAGGGAAAGACATATCCAACTGAGTGCAGAGTTACAGAGAATAGCAGGAGAGATAAGAAAGTCTTCTTAAGCGAACAGTGCAAAGAAATAGAGGAAAATAATAGAATGGGAAAAACTAGAGATCTCTTCTTTATCCCTCTTCAGGACCAACACCACGTCCAAGGAGTGTGGCTGTGCAGGCACAGGAGGGCCTAGAGGACCTATCCCACATTGAGGTCAGGAAGGGAGGCGGTGAGGAGATACCCCTCATCCAAGGTAAAGAGCATTGGCTGTGCTTTGCTGGAGCAGCCGTGAAGAGATACCCCACGCTCAAGGTAAGAGAAACCCAAGTAAGATGCTAGGTGTTGCAAGAGGGGATCAGAGAGCAAACACACTGAAACCATACTCACAGAAAATTCGTCAATCTAAATACACTAGGACCAGAGCCTTGTCTAACTCAATGAAACTAAGCCATGCCCATGGGGCAACACAAGATGGGCGGGTCATGGTGGAGAGATCTGGCAGGATGTGGTCCACTGGAGAAGGGAATGGCTAACCACTTCAGTATTCTTGCCTTGAGAACCCCATGAACAGTATGAAAAGGCAAAACGATAGGATACTGAAAGAGAAACTGCCCAGGTCAGTAGGTGCCCATAGGTGATCTCTACTGGAGATCAGTGGAGAAATAACTCCAGAAAGAATGAAGGGATGGAGCCAAAGCAAAAACAATACCCAGCTGTGGATGTGACTGGTGATACAAGCAAGGTCTGATGATGTAAAGAGCAATATTGCATAGGAACCTGGAATGTCAGGTCCATGAACCAAGGCAAATTGGAAGTGGTCAAACAAGAGATGGCCAGAGTGAATGTCAACATTCTAGGAATCAGCAAACTAAGATGGACTGGAATGGGTGAATTTAACTCAGATGACCATTATATCTACTACTGTGGGCAGGAATCCCTCAGAAGAAATGGAGTGGCCATCATGGTCAACAAAAAGAGTCCAAAATGCAGTACTTGGATGCAATCTCAAAAACGACAGAATGATCTCTGTTCATTTGCAAGGCAAACCATTCAATATCACAGTAATCCAAGTCTATGCCCCAACCAGTAATGGTGAAGAAGCTGAAGTTGAATGGTTCTATGAAGACCTACAAGACCTTTTAGAACTAACACCCAAAAAAGATGTCCTTTTCATTATAGGGGACTGGAATGCAAAAGTAGGAAGTCAAGAAACACCTGGAATAACAGGCAAATTTGGCCTTGGAACACGGAATGAAGCAGGGCAAAGACTAATAGAGTTTTGCCAAGAAAATGCACAGGTGATAACAAACACCCTCTTCCAAAAACACAAGAGAAGACTCTATACATGGACATCACCAGATGGTCAACACTGAAATCAGATCCATTATATTCTTTGCAGCCAAAGATGGAGAAGCTCTAACAGTCAGCAAAAACAAGACCAGGAGCTGACTGTGGCTCAGACCATGAACTCCTTATTGCCAAATTCAGACTTAAATTGAAGAAAGTAGGGAAACCACAGGACCATTCAGGTATGACCTAAATAAAATCCCTTATGATTATACAGTGGAAGTGAGAAATAGATTTAAGGGCCTAGATCTGATAGAGTGCCTGATGAACTATGGAATGAAGTTCGTGACATTGTACAGGAGACAGGGATCAAGACCATCCCTATGGAAAAGAAATGCAAAAAAGCAAAATGGCTGTCTGGGGAGGCCTTACAAATAGCTGTGAAAAGAAAAGAAGTGAAAAGGCAAGGAGAAAAGGAAAGATATAAACATCTGAATGCAGAGTTCCAAAGAATAGCAAGAAGAGATAAGAAAGCCTTCTTCAGCGATCAGTGCAAAGAAATAGAGGAAAACAACAGAATGGGAAAGACTAGGGATCTATTCAAGAAAATCAGAGATACCAAAGGAACATTTCATGCAAAGATGGGCTCGATAAAGGACAGAAATGGTATGGACCTAACAGAAGCAGAAGATATTAAGAAGAGGTGGCAAGAATACACAGAAGAACTGTACAGAAAAGAGCTTCACAACCCAGATAATCATGATGGTGTGATCACTGACCTAGAGCCAGACATCCTGGAATGTGAAGTCAAGTGGGCCTTAGAAAGCATCACTACGAACAAAGCTAGTGGAGGTGATGGAATTCCAGTTGAGCTATTCCAAATGCTGAAAGATGATGCTGTGGAAGTGCTGCACTCAATATGCCAGCAAATTTGGAAAACTCAGCAGTGGCCACAAGATTGGAAAAGGTCAGTTTTCATCCCAATCCCAAAGGAAGGAAATGCCAAAGAATGCTCAAACTACTGCACAATTGCACTCATCTCACACGCTAGTAAAGTAATGCTCAAAATTCTCCAAGCCAGGCTTCAGCAATATGTGAACCGTGAACTTCCTGATGTTCAAGCTGGTTTTCGAAAAGGCAGAGGAACCAGAGATCAAATTGCCAACATCCGCTGGATCATGGAAAAAGCAAGAGAGTTCCAGAAAAACATCTATTTCTGCTTTATTGACTATGCCAAAGCCTTTGACTGTGTGGATCACAATCAACTGTGGAAAATTCTGAAAGAGATGGGAATACCAGACCACCTGATCTGCCTCTTGAGAAACCTATATGCGGGTCAGGAAGCAACAGTTAGAACTGGTCATGGACCAACAGACTGGTTCCAAATAGGAAAAGGAGTACAACAAGGCTGTATATTGTCACCATGTTTATTTAACTTATATGCAGAGTACATCATGAGAAACACTGGGTTAGAAGAAGCTCAAGCTGGAATCAAGATTGCTAGGAGAAATATCAGTAACCTTAGATATGCAGATTACACTATGCTTATGGCAGAAAGTGAAGGGGAACTAAAAAGCCTCTTGATGAAAGTGAAAGTGGAGAGTAAAAAAGTTGGCTTAAAGCTCAACATTCAGAAAACGAAGATCATGGCATCTGGTCTCATCACTTCATGGGAAATAGATGGGAAAACAGTGGAAACAGTGGCAGACTTTATTTTGGGGGCTCCAAAATCACTGCAGATGGTGACTGCAGCCATGAAATTAAAAAACGCTTACTCCTTGGAAGGAAAGTTATGACCAACCTAGATAGCATATTCAAAAGCAGAGACATCACTTTGCCAACAAAGGTTCGCCTAGCCAAGGCTATGGTTTTTCCTGTGGTCATGTATGGATGTGAGAGTTGGACTGTGAAGAAGGCTGAGCGCTGAAGAATTGATGCTTTTGAAGTGTGGTGTTGGAGAAGACTCTTGAGAGTCCCTTGGACTGCAAAGAGATCCAACCAGTCCATTCTGAAGGAGATCAGCCCTGGGATTCTTTGGAAGGAATAATGCTAAAGCTGAAAGTCCAGTATTTTGGCCACCTCATGCGAAGAGTTGACTCAATGGAAAAGACTCTGATGCTGGGAGGGATTGGGGGAAGAGGGAAGGGGACGAGAGAGGATGAGATGGCTGGATGGCATCACTGACTCGATGGACCTGTGTCTCGGTGAACTCTGGGAGTTGGTGATGGACAGGGAGGCCTGGCGTGCTGGGATTCATGGGATCGCAAAGAGTTGGACATGACTGAGCAACTGATCTGATCTGATCTGACAGATCTCTTCGAGAAAATTAGAGATACCAAGGGGACATTTTACGCAACGATAGGTGTGATAAAGAACAGAAATAGTAAGGACCAAACACAAGCAAAAGAAATTAAGAAAAAGTGGCAAAAACACAGAGAAGAAATATTATACCAAAAAAGGACTTAATGACCCTGGCAACCACAATGATCTGGTTACTCACCTAGAGCCAGACATCCTATAGTGCAAAGTCAGGTGGAACCTAGGAACCATTACTATAAACAAAGATAGCAGAGGTGATGGAATTCCATCTGAGCTATTTAAAATCCTAAAAGATGATGGCGTAAAGTGCTGCACTCAATGTGTCAGATAATTTGAAATATTCAGTGGTGGCCACTAGACAGGAAAAGGTCAGTTTTCATTCCTATCCAAAGAAGGGCAATACCAAAGAATGTTCCAATTACTCTACAATTGTGCTCATTTCACATGGCTAGCAAGGTAATGCTCAAAATCCTTCAAGCTAGGCTTTAGCCATTTGTGAACCTAGAACTTCCAGATGTACAACTATATTTAGAAAAGGCAGAGGAACCAGAGATCAAATTGCCAACATCCTTTGGATCATAGACAAAGCAAAGGAATTAAAAAAAAAATCTACTTCTGCTTTATTGACTATGCTAAAGCTAAAGCCTTTGACTATGTGGGTCCCAACAAACTGGAAAATTACCTGTCTTCTAAGATACTTACATGCAGGTCAAGAAGCAACAGTTAGAACCAGACATAGAACAACGGACTGGTTCAAAATTGGGAAAGGAGTATGTCAAGGTTGTATATTGTCACCCTGTTTATTTAATTTATATGTGCAGTACATTATGTGAAATGCCAAGCTGGATGAATCACAAACCAGAATCAAAATTGCTGGGAGAAATATTAACCTCAGATATGCAGATGATACCGCCCTAATGGCAGAAAATGAAGAACTAAAAAGCCGCTTGATGAGGGTAAAAGAGAAGAGTGAAAAAGCTGGTGTAAAACTCAACATTCAAAAAACTGAGATAATGGCATCTAGTCCCATCCCTTCATGGCAAATGGATGGGGAAAAGTGTGAAAAGTGACAGATTTTATTTTCTTGGGCTTCAAAGTCACTGCAGATGGTGACTTGAGCCATGAAATTAAAAGATGCTTGCTCCTTGGAAGAAAAGCTATGACAAATTTATACAGCATATTAAAAATTAAAGACTTCACTTTGATGACAAAGTTACATATAGTCAAATCTATGTTTTTATTCCAGTAGTCATGTTTGGGTGCTGAGAGCTGGATAATAAAGAAGACTGAGAGTTGAAGAATTAATACTTTCTAACTGTAGTAGTGGAGAAGACTCTTGTGAGTCCCTTGGACTGCAAGGATATCAAATTATTCAATCCTGAAGGAATTTAACACTTAATATTCATTGGAAGAACTGATGCTGAAGCTGGGGCTCCAATACTTTGGCCACCTGAATATGAAGAACTGACTCATTGCAAAAGACCATGAAGCTGGGAAAGATCAAGGGCAGAAGGAGAAGGAGGTGACAGAGGATGAGATGATTGGATGGCATCACTGATTCAGTGGGCCGGAGTTTGAGCAAACTCTGGAAGATAGTGAAGAACAGGGAAGCCTGGCATGCTTCAGTCCATGGAGTCGCAAAGCCTGGGACACAACTTAGTGACTAAACCACAACAAAGGGGACTCGTGAATTTCAGTCTCATCAGTTTCAGAACCGTATGCTTTGGGAGCCATTGCCTTTTGCGGCATCCATAGCAATTGGAGTGATAGATTCATGGGCAACTTCCTCCCAGGGAGAAGTGAGACTTGGTTTTACTGTTGGAATAAACTGGGAAGAGAGAGCAGAGGAAGACACACCACCAGCTCTATCAGGCTCCTTAGGGGATTTTAGTCAGGTCCCATATATGGGCTGATTATATTAGTAAGTCAGAAGCTAAATCAGGAGATTAAAACTGTGAAGTCACAGGGGTTCCATCCTCCGCTAGCAGCCATTTGAGTTGAGAGGCTGAATGTGGGCAAATTCCTCCCAGAAGATGCTAGCTACTTGGTTTTATTATTGAAGCAAAAAGGCAGAGAAGCAGAGAAAGTGTCCACCAACTCTTTCAGACTAAGGAGGATTGCAGTTAGCACCTAGATGTGTGGTAATTGGAAGCTAAACCCTCAGACAGCATCTTCATAAAGTACGTAGACTAAGAGAAAGGCATTTTTGATTCCACTGCTGGGCTGAGCCCTGGAGAAATAGCCAAGTTGAGTACCTATGTGTCCATTAACACCTGCACCTCAGTTTCGCATAGCCCTTGGCATTTGTGAGCACAAGTTCGGCTGGCTCTCAGAGCTAGGTGACTCGGGAGCCTGTCTTTCAGGTGCCACACTGAAGAGTTGGAATACTCTATCTGTGGTTCAAACCCTTTGCTCCTCTGGGAGAAGCTAGGAAATAGGAATTCCCTCCCCATTGCCTGTGCTGTGCCAGAGATGAGGCTTATAGAGAGAATGTGTCCCAGCCTTCCTGACCCATATTGATATGGACATCCTTTCGGTTGCTCAGTGTGCAAGTGTCACTCAACTAATTTCTAGATTTCTCACAGAAGGAACTGCTTTCTGTGTAGCTGTATATTTGATGTGTCTATAAGAGGAGGGAAATCAAGGAGCCTCCTATGCCATCATCTTGATGATGTCTCCCAGAAACAAGAGGTCATGATTGACGATCCATTTTAAAAATATGTATTATTCATATAATCTGAAGGATTGAGCTTGTGGTAGTGGTGCAATTTCCCCAATAATCATATTTTTGTGCATGTTTCATGTTGAGGGAATTTTGCAGCAAATGATCCAGTGCATTCTATTTTCTTGGGTTTAAATAGCCTCAAGGAAAGCAAACTGTTGTCATCTAACCTTGGGCTTGAAATACATAGATACATAATAGTGACAGTTGTCTCAATTTTATTGTGTTGGTGTAGGCTTAGTAGCAAATGGAGATTTAAAAGTACAGTTTGGGCCATTGGTGCCCATTAATATTAAACAAAGGAAGAAGATTCTGAGTGCTCCTTCAGGTATAAAGATGACTCAATTTGAAATCCCTGTAGGTGGTATGTGCTAAGATAGAAAAATAGATACCATTTCACAAATTAGCTAACTTCTGATGTTGAGAGAGAGAAGTAACTTATATGAGAGACTTACAGAGACCACAGTTTAGGAATTGAATAAGAATAAACAACTAACTGTAACATCTAGAAGGAAGGTATTATCATAAACTATACATGTCTGAGTTGGAGAAGGCAATGGCACCCCACTCCAGTACTCTTGCCTGGAAAATCCCATGGACAGAGGAGCCTGGTAGGCTGCAGTCCATGGGGTCGCTAAGAGTCAGGCATGACTGAGCGACTTCACTTTCACTTTTCACTTTCATGCATTGGAGAAGGAAATGGCAACCCACTCCAGTGTTCTTGCTTGGAGAATCCCAGGGACGGGGAAGCCTGGTGGGCTGCCATCTATGGGGTCACACAGAGTCAGACACGACTGAAGCGACTTAGCAGCAGCAGCAGCAGCATACATGTCTGCGTAGGCAAAAATCAAGGAAAGTAAGTAATGACATCAAAGAAAGTAACAAGCTTTTAGGCTTAAGTTCTCCAGACCATCAATTAACATCTTACATTCCCTGCAAGATGTTCTGATGCTTCAATATGCTTTCAGTTGCCAGAGGACGCAGGTTCTTTGCTGGGCTTTCTAGGTCCTGTACTTGCACTGAGATGAGGTTGCTTCTCAGTGCCCTGGACCTAATGCTATGTCTTGGGGCCCCTATCTTCTCATTCATGTGCATCATCACAATGGTTACTGCTCCTTTTCATAATGTCTTATAAGTCCCTCAACTTTGTTTTAACAAATGTTTCAACTGTGAACCAAAAGATGTTTTGGTGAGAGTCCAAAAAAAAAAAAAAAAAAACCTGGAGGAGGGCCTGATTTCTTATCTATTGCTGAAAAAAATTAATTAGTCAAACTAAGAAAGAAATAGAAAAAAATTATTTGAACAAAATTGAGGATTATAACCCAGGAACAGCCTCTCAGAAAGCTTTAAGAGCTGTTCTGCCCTTTAGAGATCAAAGCACAGTTAAATGAGTATTTGAGACAGAGGGCTTGTCTTAAATGATGTATTATATCAACTTCAGCTTACACAATCCAGATCTATACATACAAAGCAAGTAATGGGTCATGGATCTTTATCATCCCTTAGAAGTTTAAGAAGGAATGTTATCTTCTAAGGAATTACCTTGCTGACCTGAGGAGTATGCTAGCTTCATGGCTGAGCAGGTATTTCTGACGGTGGGAAGGTTTACTCAATATATGAAGAAGCCAAACAGCATAGAAAAGTTTTAATGTTTAAATTTTCCTTGATTTGCCTTACAATGTGAATTTGTATTTCATCATTATATAGGTAAAATTCTTATATTGAGCATTCTTCTCAATTGAATAAAATAACACTAAGAAAAATTTAAAGACTGCCCAATTGATATTGTTGTTTCTGTTCAGTCACTCAGTCATATCTGACTCTCTGCAACCCATGGACTGCAGCATGCCAGGCTTCCCTGACCTTCACTATCTCCCAGAGTTTACTCAAGCTCATGTCCATTGAGTGGGTGACACCATCCAACCATCTCAGCCTCTGTCTCTCCCTTCTTCTTTTGCATTCAATCTTTTCCCAGCATCAGTCTTTTCCAGCGAGTCAGCTCTTTGCATCAGGTGGCCAAAGTATTGGAGCTTCAGCTTCAGCATCAGTCCTTCCATTGAATATTCAGGGTTGATTTCTTTTAGGATGGACTGGCTGGATCTCCTTGCTATCCAAGGGACTCTTAAGAGTCTTCTCCAAAACCACAATTCAAAAGCATCTGTTCTCCTACACTCAACCTTCTTTATGGTACAACTCTTACATCGAAACATGACTGCTGGAGAAAACATAGCTTTGAATATATGGACATTTGTCAGCAAAGTAACCTCTCTGCTTTTTAATATGCTATCTAGGTTTGTCATAGCTTTTCTTCCAAGAAGCAAATGTCTTCTAATTTTACGGCTGCAGTCACCTTCCACAGTGATTTTGGAAACCAAGAAAAGAAAATCTATCACTGTTTCCACTTTTTCTCCATCTATTTTCCATGAAGTAATGGGACTAGATGCCATGATCTTTGTTTTTTGAATGTTGAGTTTTAAGCCAGCTTTTTTATTCTCCTCTTTCACCCTCCTCTTTCAACTAAGAGGCTCTCCTTAGTTCCTCTTCACTGTCTGCCATTAGAGTGGCATCATCTGCATATCTGAGGTTGTTGATATTTCTCCTGGCAATCTTGATTCCAGTTTGTGATTTATCCAGCCTACATTTTCGCATGATGTACTCTGCATAAAAGTTAAATAGGCAGGGTGACAGTATGCAGCCTTTATGTACTCTTTTGTTCTATGTCCAGTTCTAACTATTGCTTCTTGATGTGAATATGTTTCTCAGGAGGCAGGTGATGTGGTCTGCTATTCCCATCTGTTGAAGATATTTCCACAGTTTGTTATGATCCACACAGTCAAAGGCTTTATTGTAGTCAATGAAGCAGAAGTGGTTGTTTTTCTGGAATTCCCTTGGGTTTTTTTTATGATCCATTGGATGTTGGCGGCTTGATCTCAGGTTCCTCTGCCTTTTCTAAGTCCAACTTGTACATTTGCACATTTTTGGTTCACAAACTTTTGGATGTATTTTCAAAAGACATATCTGATAAAAGTCTGCTATCCAAAATATACAAAGAACTCTTCAAGCTCAACGATAAGAAATTAAACAATCCAATTAAAAAAAAACTGGCCAAAGTCTTTAACATATACCCCAAGAAGAAGATAAACAAATACAAATAAGTACCTGTAAAGGTCCTCCACATTATATATTATCAGGGAAATGCAAATTAAAGCAACAATGAGATACCACTGCATCCTTATTAGATTGGCTCAAATCTGAAACAATGATGACATCAATTATTGACAATGATGTTGAGCAATATGAATATTTATTCAGTGCTGGTAAGTTTTGGCAGTTTCTTAAAAAGTTAAACACGCATTCACCATATGATAGTGTCATCATGCTCCTTGGTATTTCACAAAGGACTTGAAAATATGTTCCTACAACTACATGCACAAAGACTTTACACTAGCTTTATTCATAACTGCCAAAATTTTTGGTAATGAGAATGCCATTCAGTAGGTGAATGGGTAAATTAGTTATAGTGTATCCAAAGAATGGAATATTAGCACTAAAAGCAAATGAGATATCAAGCTATGAAAAGACACAGAAGGAGCTTAAGTGCATATTGCTAACTGAAAGAAGCCAACTGCAAAAGACTTCATACTATATGATTCCAACTATATGACATTCTGGGAAAGGCAAGGCTATGGAAATGATAAAAATATCAGTGGTTGTCAGCACTGGGGAGAAGGAAGGGATGAACAGGCAGAGCATGAAAAAATTTAGGTCAGTGAAAATATTCTATATGACACCATAATAATGGGCACGTGTTATTATACATTTGTCCAAACCTATAGAAGGCACAATATCGAGTGAACTCTATTGTAAACTATGGATTTTAGTGATTAATGATTTGTTCATGTAGGTTTATCAGTTTTAACAAATGTGCCACTCTTGCTGGGAACGTTAATAATGGAGGAGACCACGCATGTGTGGGGTAGGTGGTATATGGAAAATTTCTATATCTTCCTTTTAATTTTGCTGTGAATATTAAGCTTCTGTTTTTTAAGAAATAGGCCTTTTAACAAAATTAATGCTTTCAAATGTAGCTAACTGGCAAATTTCTATAAATACTGGTTGCATTGGGGGATAGAACTGGGAAACAAGAAGAAGATAAATGACTTTTCACTTGTATTTTTCTACCTTTTGAATTTTGTTACTTTGTGTTGCTTATCCAAAACAGTACACACATAATTAAAATTTTTATATTAGACATAGCATTATTCTTATGGAAAAGGGGAATATTTCATAGGAAAATCAGACTCTTACTGTATTCACTGACCAATAAAACCACCCTGAATGTTTATTTTTAGCCTTGGTAAAATAATTGTGCCAATATACAGTATGATGTATCATCTTCTTTCCTTCTGTCTTTGGTTACTGCCTAACAAATTCTGGTGATGTGTATCTTTGCAAAATATTGCCATCCTTCCTTGATAATTTGGTGAGGCAGGAATTTAGGATTCTCATACACTACAGGTGCCCATGTACTGAGCTGTGTGGGAGCTCATGAAAGGGCAGATAATCTCACATATTATTACTACATACTCACATTTCCAAGATGCCTTTGAAATGAAGTAAACTTTTTACTCTCATTCTTCAAGGGAGACCTCAGATGAGGCATGTTTATAAAAAGAAATAGTCATTCAGAGCCCCATGACAAGTGAGAGCTTTGCTAGCAGACTGAGGACTTCACTTTCACTTTTCACTCTCATGCATTGGAGAAGGAAATGGCAGCCCACTCCAGTGTTCTTGCCTGGAGAATCCCAGGGACGGGGAGCCTGGTGGGCTGCCGTCTATGGGGTTGCACAGAGTCGGACACGACTGAAGCAACTTAGCAGTAGCAGCAAGGATAAGTACAGGCCAGATGTTGACAATGGAGACATTCTTCCTCATAGCCTTTTCAAGTAGAATCTAAATAATTACATGGAAAACCCATCTTATAAGAGCAAGAAAGCCATGATATAAAATTTAGGAAACAGTAAATGTGTGAAATATTATCAGCACCAAATTAGATTTCCATAGTATTGATGCTAATTATATACAAGAAAAATTTATAAGTGACAATTGGTATTCTTTCCTTCAAATTTATATATACATCTCCAAAATTACATCAGTAATTACCATTTTATGTTAGCTCTAACCTTTGCACAAATAAAACGCATCTCAAATATGGTATAAGTGCTGTGCCTAACTTTGAGTGTATGTGCTATATATATATTTTTTTAATTTTAAATCAATGTAGTTTTTATACTTAATTTGTATCCAGCATAATACAAAAGCAGTATTTACATTGAAAATGAAGAAATTTTTCATAAACTTTTTTACTTTAATATAATGTTGATATTCTCCTGTTCTTATTAAACAATAGCAAATAAAAGGATGTTTTAACTAAGATTTAAAAATCTTAAAAAGATACTAAATATTGATTGAGATTTGTATAACACAGAATGTTTGAACTGTGTAGCATAAAATCTCTGAATAGAAATACATATGTTCAAATAAAAAAAAAAAAAAAAATAGAAAACTTTACCTGATTTTAGAATGTAAGGTTAACATTGCCCCCTTCTGGCTTCACGTTTGAATAAGAACACCTACTACCATGTCAAACAGCATGCTCCATGCCATAAAGTGTATGGAAGCTGTATAATCTATAACAGCATAGCCAGGAGGAATAGAAAGATGATCTGTATCATCTACAGGAGTTGCCAGGTCAGAGTTAGAGAGACCTCTGCTAGTCTCTGGCTCACATGGACACCTTAGGAAGGTTTAACACCAAGAAGCACATGATACTGGTATGTATCGTACATATACATATGTATCATAGAAATACACAATGCATATATTACTTATATGTAGTTGTATCTCTAGCTCTTCCTGTTTCTTTTTCTCACTCACAGCCCTTCCCATATCATAAGCACAGATCTTTTGGAACTCACAGGAGTGTTTAACCCCATCTCCACTAAGCTCTCAGTGTGAAGATCAGAACGAAGGCATTCCAGAGATGCTTGATTCTGGAGATGGTTCACTGTTGCTGGATCCCTACAGTGGATCTTAGTTCCTGGGAAAATCAGTGAAATTGAGTTTGTGAAGTTGAACTCAGAGGTTGTGGCTTAAATTCATCTCTGGGTTATCAGCCTTGATGCCATATTGTTAACTTCCATGTAGCCCTCAAAATGGTAAAACACCTGCCTGCCAATGCAGGAGACACAGGAGACCTGGGTTCAACCCCTTGGTGAGGAAGATCCCATGGAGGAGGGCATAGCAACCCACTCCAATATTCTTGCCTGAAGAATCCCATGGATAGAGGAGCCTGTTGGGCTACAGTTCATGGGGTCACAAAGAGTCAGACACAACTGAAATGACTTAGCACGCATGCACACACATCCTTCAAAGTATAGTATAAAGAAAATACTCCATTGTGTATATGTACCACAGCTTTCTTCTCCATTCATCTGCTGATGGACATCTAGGTTGCTTCCATGTCTTGGCTATTACAAACAGTGCTGCGATGAACATTGGGGTACACGTGTCTCTTTCAATTCTGGTTTCCTCAGTGTGTATGCCCAGCAGTGGGATTGCTGGGTCATAAGGCAGTTCTATTTCCAGTTTTTTAAGGAATCTCCACACTGTTCTCCATAGTGGCCGCACTAGTTTGCATTCCCACCAACAGTGTAAGAGGGTTCCCTTTTCTCCACACCCTCTCCAGCATTTATTGCTTGTAGACTTTTGGATCGCAGCCATTCTGACTGGCATGAATGGTACCTCATAGTGGTTTTGATTTGCATTTCTCTGATAATGAGTGATGTTGAGCATCTTTTCATGTGTTTGTTAGCCATCTGTATGTCTTCTTTGAAGAAATGTCTATTTAGTTCTTTGGCCCATTTTTTGATTGGGTCATTTATTTTTCTGGAATTGAGCTGTAGGAGTTACTTGTATATTTTTGAGATTCGTTGTTTGTCTGTTGTTTCATTTGCTATTATTTTATCCCATTCTGAAGGCTGTCTTTTCACCTTGCTTATAGTTTCCTTTGTTGTTCAGAAGCTTTTCATTTTAATTAGGTCCCATTTGTTTATTTTTCCTTTGATTTCCAATATTCTGGGAGGTGGGTCATAGAGGATCCTGCTGTGATGTATGTCAGAGAGTGTTTTTGCCTATGTTCTGCTCTAGGAGTTTTATAGTTTCTGGTCTTACGTTTAGATTAGTGGATAAGAAAGCTGTGGTACATATACACAATGGGGTATTACTCAGCCATTAAAAAGAATACATTTGAATCAGTTCTAATGAGGTGGATGAAACTGGAGCCTATTATACAGAGTGAAGTAAGCCAGAAAGAAAAACACAAATACAGTATACTAACGCATATATATGGAATTTAGAAAGATGGTAACAATAACCCTTTATATGAGACAGCAAAAGAGACACTGATGTATAGAACAGTCTTTTGGACTCTATGGGAGAGGGAGAGGGTGGGATGATTTGGGAGAATGGCATTTAAACATGTATAATATCATATATGAAACGAGTCACCAGTCCAGGTTCGATGCACAATACTGGATGCTTGGGGCTGGTGCACTGGGACGACCCAGAGGGATGGTACGGGGAGGGAGGAGGGAGAAGGGTTCAGGATGGGCAACACGTGTATACCTGTGGCGGATTCATGTTGATATATGGCAAAACCAATACAATATTACAAAGTTAAAAAATGAAATAAAATTTTTAAAAAAGAAAATACATAGCACACCTTCAGGTAAACATCTTAAAATTATAATTTTAACCTTGTAACAGACTGAGTTGTTTTTTTTGTTTTTTTTAATCCTACAAAGGATTTTGGAATTGTTCTTTCTTTCATCCTTAAATTTCTAGTAGAGGCAAATGGGAATATAAATTTTAGGGTCATTGTTAAAGCTGATTTCTGAGACTTTGCCGGGGTCCAGCCCCAGTGGATCCAGGGATTTTGAAGGGGAGACGGCATCGGTGGGGGTCAGGAAATGATTAATTAGGTGTTAATTAAAGATATAAAGAGTAATAAAAATGAAGATAGCTCAGTGAGGAAATTCAGTGAAGAAAAGCGGATGAAATTAGCTCAGTGAGAACATTTTGTGGAGAGAGGAGGCTGAATAATTCAGCCAGAAGGTAAGAGAAAGAACGACATGGGGAGACCAAGCTTCAGTCAACAAGGACCCACACTTTATTTTTCAAAGTAGTTTTTATACCTTAAGTTATGCATAGAGGATAATGGGGGAAGGGGTATAGTCATGCAGTAAGCCAGGCTTTCTTCCTGCAAACTTATCATAAGCAAAAGTTTAGGTGATTTGCATCATCTTCTGGCCCGGAGGCCTGTCAACATTTTAAGACCCTTTCTTCAGAAAACTTATTTTTCTCTAAAGGCACTACCCTCCAAAGGCATTGGAGTTGCATTTCTATAGGACAAACGTGTGGTGGGTTATAACAAGAAAAAGAATTAACTCAAGGGTCCAAGGTTACAAACATTAAAGCTACTACTTACATTTCTATAAACCAATTATATCAATCAATACACTGCCAAGGACACAGTAGGTAAGGGACATGGAGACTTAGCAGCAAACATTGGCCCAACAAGTGAAAAACCCTTCACCAATACAATTTCTAATCAATCTTTTAACTGCTCAATGGAATCTGTATTTAGACAGTTTAGAACATCTCATGCCTCTCACAGTTGGGAGGCTCTGAACAATCACATGTGGCCAGAAAAGCCTATTCAGGCAGGCTAGAGGATTTCCAAAGGAGTTTGTAGATTGAAACACTGTCACACCCAGGAATTATTAACTGGAGCTGTAGGTTAACTCTTTTTCCAGAGAAAAGTAGTGGGGGACAGCCCCCCGTAAAGTCAAAGGTGTAGGTGAGAGCACAAAGCAGAAAGTAGGCAGACTCTGGTTTTTTTGGGGGGTAGATGCTTGAGAATTTCCAGGGGGGCTCATGAGGCTAAATCTCACATTTGCGTATGCCAAGCATCCTTCCTCATGACCTTTGTCATGGGTGGAGCGTTGATCCAAGCTGGCTCCCGACAAGGCTTGATCTAGTAGGATTAGGTTTCATTTATATTTACCAGAAAAGACCCTAATGCTGGGAAGGATTAGGGGCAGGAGGAGAAGGGGACGACAGAGGATGAGATGGCTGGATGGCATCACCGACTTGATGCACATGAGTTTGGGTGAACTCCGGGATTTGGTGATGGACAGGGAGGCCTGGCATGCTGTGATTCATGGGGTCGCAAAGAGTCAGACACGACTGAGTGACTGAACTGAACTGATATTTACCAGTATAAAAATTTCAGACTTGTCCTTATTCATATGTGAAATACATACGGCCAATCTGAACACTTGTGTGTGTGTGTGTGTATTATTTATTGCTACTCTAGAGGCACAGAACAGTGTAAGCTTTTTCACTGGAGAATCTCTCTCCGCCCCAAAGGAGAGGAGTTGCTGCAGATTTTAAGTACATGTTCCTGTAGAAACTACATCATCGCCTGAAGGTGGCTCTCATCCTAAAATATTTTCCACCTGAGGGCCTCCATTAGGGTCAGGAGAGCATCACATCCTGTGGAGTGGGAGCTTAGTTCCAAAGTCTGAGTCACAAATACTCATCAGGGAGACATTCAGAGATTATTAATGTACCAATTGCTTCCCTGTCTTTCTGTCTCTGCCTCTATCTCCATCTCTCTGTCTCTATTGCTCTTTTATTACCTCTTTTAAGTAAAAGAGCTTTGACCACATTACTCGCAGAAAATCAACAGAAACTATCCATTTTCAACTCTTGCATGGCAGTAGGTAAGATTAATTAACAACAACAGGAAATATCAAGTCAAATGACCTAAATTAGGATGAAGGTGCAGTGTCAAAAGCTTATTCTCTCTTTTCATCTTTCTGAGGCATTTATATGATACAAAGCATTGCATGTACACCCAAATCTTATGTCACCAGGGCATATATTCTATCTGATAACTCACATGCACTTAACTATCGAATCTGTATTGTCATTATAAAGCATAAATAATGCATAGCCTAGGCCATGAAAATGTAAACAGCTCCTAGCAGGTAAAACTTATTTTTACCCTGGCAGTTTCAAGGGTAAAGGAACAGCCTCCACCTGTTCTGAGCAGGACTTGGCATCATCAGTCTTGACGATGGGAAATACATAGTGTCTAGGGAGTTCTGCACTATTCAGCATGTGAGCTCCTGGGTCTTTTATGCCACACTTAGGATTCTCTTGACCAGGTGGATTTGGACAGATTTCAGGGTCAGGGGTGATATAATAAAGCAAAGGATACTTAATCTTCAAAACAAATACTGAGCTCTGAAAAATAAACTTCTTCTAACATCTGATAGAGTTAGCATAAATGTGCTCATCAAAGCGTGTTCATGTGGTAAAACGGAGGAACCTATCATTTACACTGTAGATGCTGCGCACTGGTTCTATCCCAAACTACCTCATGTGCAAAACAAGAACTTCTTTAGGAGTGTCCTGATAGGGTATACTGTGAGGGGCAGTAAATCGAGCCTGTATATAGAATGACAGATAACAATGAGCCTTCAGGAACTCTAGGGAGTTTGCTCTAAAAGCAGTCATTCGGAAACGCTCAACTTCTGCTGACACACAACTAAATCTGAAAATATAAGTAGGAAGAATCAAAACAACAGTCATCTCTGTTTCACTAGCTCAGAGCAATACAAACAGTGATAGCTCGGGGGAAGAAAGGACAGCAGAATATATCATCAATCACAATCTCTTTCTGAACCAAAGTGTTTCTGAATTAAATAGAATAGAATATTATTCTCTCTTGTTACTTAAAAAAATGTATAAGAAATAGAAGGATTTAGAAACTGTTAAACCCTGCATTTCATTTCACTCAGCAGAGAGCAATTGCAATGCATAATTGCACTGTGGTTTAAATTTCTATATTATAGCTTCAGTGTTCTGCATGTAATTTCATCTTCCATAAAGCAATAAGAAATATTGACTATCCTCTGTGATGACCAATGAAATCCATGATCTCATCAGCTTTTATTTTCACCAAATAATTATTAAAGTAGAACAATCTGCTGACTTTGGTCTCATAAGTGCTACATGTCTATGACAGCTATTCATATACTGTTTAGCACAGATTTCTTGTGAAACATGTACAAACAAGTTTCCTAAGTATCGTTTTATGTAACAGCACTGAGAAATATTAAAGGATGTAGTATGTCTATTAAACATTTTTAAAGCCCTAGACAATATAAGTATGAAATACAATGATAGTAATTCAATTTTATTTCTTATTGTTGAAGAACAAACATTGACAGCTATCTGGAATATTCTAGAGAGTCAAAGGTGTGGTTTCCTGTGGAGAAATCAACTGTACCCTCTAAACATTAGAACTTCAGAATGGCTTGGGAGCAATGGCTTGGTAGCCAGACAGTGCCAGGATGTCCAAATAGAGTCAGGGGGATCAAGAACATTATTGAGTGCATTCTGGGTTTTTTGTACATTTTTAATTCCACTCACTCATTTTCTCTATGGTTTTAATATGTTTAAATTTGCGCAGCTCCAAAGTTTGACCAGAGATTGAAGGCTATGCATCTTATAGGAGAACAATCATAGCATATGCTGAAGATTCAAGCTCCCTTATCCCAGAGTCACCAGAAACAGGGCATTAGGGGAGATATATCACTAGAGGTCAGACATCTGGGATCTGCCTTTAACTCTAGCAGCCCCGATGACTGTGGTCAGATCTTTTAATCTGCATTTTCTCACCCAATCTCTAGTAGATAGATTATATAGATTGTGCTCTGAATTGATCATGTATTGTTTTCAGTAACCTACATTTTCATTAGTTAATAGTAAGAATTATGTCTTTGAGGTAGAGGAAACATCCTTCCCCATCCATATTTCACATGTAGGGGCAGTGCTGATGCCTCCCAATCCTAAGCAGTCTCCCCAGTTAGTAGTAGACCCAGAAATCAGGACCTTCTGCTAGACAGGCTGAAGCAACCCAGTTAAGCCCAGTGAGCTTTTATCATTAGCCCTAAACAACAGGACCTCAAATAAGATCCCGTAGAGGAAGAAATGGCAACCCACTCCAGTACTCTTGCCTGGAGAATTCTGTGGACTGAGGAGCCTGGTAGGCTACAGTCCATGGGCTCGCAAAGAGTCAGACACGACTGAGCGACTTCACTTCACTTCAAGTAAGACTATAAACACAATGATTATATTATTCTTATAATCTGGATAAATCACTTCCATTGCTGTCTATTGCTCTTTGACACAAATACACTACTTCTGACTCATAATTCATATATTTCATCAAAGTGATGTTTTATCATATACCTAGCCACAGCAATCAGAAAAAGAAATAAAAGGTATCCAAACTGGAAGAGAAGAAATAAAACTGTCACTATTTGCAGATGATTCAATGCTATATCAGATCAGATCAGATCAGATCAGTCGCTCAGTCGTGTCCGACTCTTTGTGACCCCATGAACTGCAGCACGCCAGGCCTCCCTGTCCATCACCAGTTCCCGGAGGTCACTCAGACTCGCATCCATCGAGTCAGTGATGCCATCCAGCCATCTCATCCTCTGTCGTCCCCTTCTCCTCCTGCCCTCAATCCCTCCCAGCATCAGAGTCTTCTCCAATGAGTCAACTCTTCGCATGAGGTGGCCAAAATACTGGAGTTTCAGCTTTAGCATCATTCCTTCCAAAGAAATTCCAGGATTGATCTCCTTCAGAATGGACTGGTTGGATCTTCTTGCAGTCCAAGGGACTCTCAAGAGTCTTCTCCAACACCACACCTCAAAAGCATCAATTCTTCGGCTCTCAGCCTTCTTCACAGTCCAGCTCTCACATCCATACATGACCACAGGAAAGACCATAGCCTTGACTAGGCGAACCTTTGTTGGTAAAGTAATGTCTCTGCTTTTGAATATGCTATCTAGGTTGGTCATAACTTTCCTTCCAAGGAGCAAGCGTCTTTTAATATCATGGCTGCAGTCACCATCTGCAGTGATTTTGGAGCCCAGAAAAACAAAGTCTGACACTGTTTCCACTGTTTCCCCATCTATTTCCCATGCAGTGATGGGACCAGATGCCATGATCTTCGTTTTCTGAATGTTGAGCTTTAAGCCAACCTTTTCACTCTCCACTTTCACTTTCATCAAGAGGCTTTTTAGCCCCTCTTCACTTTCTGCCATAAGAGTGGTGTCATCTGCATATCTGAGGTTATTGATATTTCTCCCTGCAATCTTGATTCCAGTGTGTTTCTTCTAATCCAGCATTTCTCATGATGTACTCTGCATATAAGTTAAATAAACATGGTGACAATATGCAACCTTGATGTACTCCTTTTCCTATTTGGAACCAGTCTGTTGTTCCATGACCAGTTCTAACTGTTGCTTCCTGACCTGCATACAGATTTCTTAAGAGGCAGATCAGGTGGTCTGGTATTCCCATCTCTTTCAGAATTTTCCATAGTTTATTGTGATCCACACAGTCAAAGGCTTTGGGATAGTCAATAAAGTAGAAATAGATGTTTTTCTAGAACTCTCTTGCTTTTTCCATGATCCAGCGGATGCTGGCAATTTGATCTCTGGTTCCTCTGTCTTTTCTAAAACCAGCTTGAACATCAGGAAGTTCGCGGTTCACATATTGCTGGAGCCTGGCTTGGAGAATTTTGAGCATTACTTTACTAGCGTGTGAGATGAGTGCAATTGTTCGGTAGTTTGATGCTATATATAAGAACCCAAAAGTCTCCACCAAAAACTATTAGAACTAATAAAGGAATTTAATAAAGCTGCAGGACATAAGATTAATATACAGAAATCTGTCGCTTTTCTATATACTACCAATGAATTATCAGAAAAAGAAAGCAAAAAATAAAAACCATCTAAAGGCACAACAAAAACAGTAAAATGCCTAGGAATATATTTAACCAAGGAGATGAAGGCATATACTATGAAAACTATAAGAGATGAAGTAACCTAAAGGTTATACAAAGAAAAGATAGGGCATGCTCTTGGTTTGGAAGAATTATAATTGGTCTCACTTCATATAAATATTTTGTTTCATTCTTTGTTGGAGACCTTTTATGTGTTCAAGTAATTATTCTTTGTGCATCAGCTTCTTTAAGTCCAAGTTCAAAATTTATACCCCCTAAGAACTTGAGTTCATCATAGAAACAAAGTCTTATGAGCCATTCTTTTTTATTGACTTTGAATTGGCTAAATATAAACAGATTTCTAAGATGAAGGGATATAACTTTAAATAGAGATGAGATATAAACAAATGTGTAATATTTGATGATGCTAAATTACTACAGCCAGATGAATGCACATGCCATTTTCCACTCTAGATAATGCAGCAACATCTTTTGGTAAACATTGCTGCCTTCTATAGGTCTCCTTTCTTGTGTTTTGAGTAGCATTTCTCTATTGATTTTGTTTTTCTTTTGAAATTGCATCATAAGGGATATAGATGAAATCTGTCTAAAGACATGTTAATGAGTAAAATAATGTGACTAACAGCCATTGTTGAAATCCCCGTGATTCTTTTTCCATGTTTTAAAATTTCATTTTCTCTGCACAAGTATTTTTTATAGGAAGAATCAAGTAATGCACCCTTTGTCTTTTGGTATTTTCCTATTTTGTTAAGTTTTGAGTAGGAAATTAGTTTATTTATTGCACAAATATATATGCAGGTTTTTTTCTCATGTGTTAGGCACTTTGCTAGTGTAAGACAATGCCCCATCTAATTTGGAGAATTGCAATTTGATGAATTGCTATGTAATCATCTATTTTTTCACAGATTAAAGTATTTTAGGAAAAAGAAGTACACTAAAAGTTAAGAAGATATAATCCTTACTTGGTATTTACATCATACATACTTTGCCTAACTAGTGAAAATATCTCTGAAAAATTTAAAATTTATAAATTAATATTATCTTTGTAGAAACACGGAGAAGGCAATGGCACCCCACTCCAGTACTCTTGCCTGGAAAATCCCATAGATGGAGGAGCCTGGTAGGCTGCAGTCCATGGGGTAGCTAAGAGTCAGGCACGACTGAGCGACTTCACTTTCACTTTTCACTTTCACGCATTGGAGAAGGAAATGGCAACCTACTCCAGTGTTCTTGCCTGGAGAATCCCAGGGACGGGGGAGCCTGGTGGGCTGGCATCTCTGGGGTTGCACAGAGTCTGACACGACTGAAGCAACTTAGCTGTAGCAGTTGTAGAAATAAAGTTTAAGACAGGCATCAGTTTTTTTTCTATCTGCTATCAAATAATCTTGTAATCTAAATTTAGATGTACACTTAGATATACATCTTTGTTGCAATAATAATATAATTTTTAAGTTATTAAGTCTAGATTTTGAAATATTATAGCCAAATTCATATTGGTGCTTTTCATAATTGAGCTTTTTAATATACAACAGCTCTATCTTGTTTAAAAGTAACATTTCTGACCCCCAAGTTACCCAGAATCATCAAAAAATAAGTTCATCATGTGTTCCTAAAAAAATGGTACAAGAGAAAGAAATTAGGTGGCCTCACCTTGCTTTTTCAGTTGAATATTTTCCAATATTCAACTGCCAAAAAATGAAGTTCTTCATTTTAAAAACGTTACCCTTTATGTGAAACACAGTTACAAAATATATCAGCATAAGGTAGAAACAATTTAAACCATGTGACATTATTTTTCTGATTTCTATAAAGTACCCAACTAGTCCATCCTAGAGGAGATCAGTCCTGGGTGTTCACTGGTGGGACTGATGTTGAAGCTGAAACTCCAATACTTTGGCCACTTGATGCAAAGAGATGACTCGTTTGAAAAGACTCTGATGCTGGGAAGGATTGAGGGCAGGAGGAGAAGGGGACGACAGAGGATGAGATGGCTGGATGGCATCACTGACTCAAGGGACATGGGTTTGGGTGGACTCCGGGAGTTGGTGATGGACAGGGAGGCCTGGTGTGCTGCAGTCCATGGGGTCACAAAGAGTCAGACACGACTGAGCGATCGAACTGAACTGAACTGAACTGTAAAGTACCCAGTAGAAGGATGTTGATATATCATAGTCACTGGTACCATCAATAATAAATCATTAGCTGTCATGAACCTCCTAAATCCCAGGCTGAAATAGTGAACAGGTTGAACATGTAAAGCAAGGCCAAAGGTGGAAGCTATAGCAATTTATCTATCTTATTGATGTTCTGCTTTTCGTTAAGTAGTGCTGATTGTATTGAGACTGATTCCAATATGTTATGTTTGGGTTTAAAAGGAAATTGAGCATTTGTCCCAGATGCTGGAAAAATTCACACACATATACAATCATGGAGAATCAAAATATTAATTTTTGGCTGCATTGAATTATAAAATGAAAATGATATCTCTCCCGTCCCCCCACCAAAGAAGCAAAAAGTTCTATAAGGGCTGTAAATGAACCATTCATATTGCCAGAGATCTGGATTAAATAGTGCCCACACTGTTGAAGCATTAAGAAACATCTCAAATAATAATGTATTAGAATTGAGGAGCAGTGCTTTCAAAATTTCTGTTGGGAAGCACATTTCATACTTTCACTTTCAACTTGAAGATTGTGCATACAACCATCATCACACAATAGGGGCTTTGTAGATTATAGTTTCCAAGTAGTAGACAGAAGAATGTTGTTCTTTGAAATGCCTATTCTGCAATCAAGAAGAGTTGGATTATCTACTAACTTTTCTTTTTCAGTAATAGAAGTTTTGCAATTAAACTTAAAAAAAAAAGTTTCTAGAATCTAAACTTGTAGTTTGCCAGAAAAGGAAGTGTTTGCCTAATGTTTTTTCCTAGTATTCAAACAAATAAGTTAGCAAAAGTATGAATAAATATAGTGAAGGCTTGTTGTTGTTCTTCAGTAACGAAGTCGTGTCCAACCTTTTGCAACCCCATGGACTGTAGCACGCTAGGTTTCCCTCTTCTTCACCATCTCCTGAAGCTGTTCAAATTCATGACCAAAGAGTTGCTGATGCCATCCAACCATCTCGCCTTCTGTTGTCTTCTTCTTCTCCCATCTTCATCTTTCTTAGCATCAGGGTCTTTTCTAACGAGTTGGCTCTTCACATCAGGTGGCCAAAGTATTGGAGCTTCAGCTTCAGCATCAGTCCTTCCAATGAATATTCAGGATTGATTTCCTTAGGATTGATTGTTTTGACTTCTTTGTAGTCCAAGAGACTCTCAAGAGTCTTCTCCAACACCACAATTCAAAAGCATCAGTTCTTTGGCTCTCAGCCTTCTTTATGGTCCAACTCTCACATTAATACACGACTACTGGAAAAACCATAGCTTTGACTATACAGATTTTGTCAGCAAAGTAATGTCTCTGCTTTTTAATACACTATAAGTTTGTCATAGCTTTTCTTCCAAAGCAGCAAGCATTTTTTAATTTCATGGCTGCAGTCACGATTTGCAGTGATTTTGGAGCCCAGGAAAATAAAGTCTGTCACTGTTCCTATTGTTTCCCCATCTATTTGCCATGGAGTGCTGGAACCGGATACCATGATCTTAGTTTTCTTAATGTTGAGTTTAAAGTCAGGGTTTTCACTCTCCTCTTTCAATTTCATCAAGAGGCTCTTTAGTTCTTCTTCACTTTCTGCCATAAGGGTGGTGTCATCTGCATATCTGAGGTTATAGATATTTCTCCCAGCAATTTGATTTCAGCTTGTGCTTCATCGAGGCTGGTGTTTTGCATGATGTACTCTGCATATAAGAAATATAAGCAAAATGACAGTATAAAGGCTTGACATACTCCTTGCCCAGTTTTGAACCAGGATGTTGTTCTGTGTCTGGTTCTAATTGTTGATTCTTGACCTGCATACAAATTTCTCAGAAGGCAGCTAAGGTAATCTGGTATTCCCATCTCTTGAATAAATTTCCTGTTTGTTGTCATCCACATAATCAAAGGCTTTAGCATAGTCAATGAAACAGCAGTAGAGGTTTTTCAAGAATTCTCTTGATTTTTCTATGATCCAAAAGATGTTGGCAATTCGATCTTTGGTTCCTCTGCCTTTTCTAAATCAAGTTTGAACATCTGGAAATTCTCAGTTACTTTGAAGCCTGGCTTGGAGGATTTTGAGCTACACTTTGTTAGCTTGTGAGATGAAGGCAATTGTGCAGTGATTTGAATATTCTTTGGCATTGCCTTTCTTTGGGATGGAATGAAAAGTGACATTTTCCTGTCCTGGGGCCACTGCTTAGTTTTCCAAATTTCCTGGCATATTGAGTGCAGCACTTTCACAGCATCATCTTTTAAAATTTTAAATAGCTCAATTGGAAACCAACCACTTCCACTAGTTTTGTTCATACCGAAGCTTCCTAAGACCCACTTAACTTCACACTCCCAGATGTTTGGCTCTCGGTGAGTGATCACACCATTGTAGTTATCAGGTCATAAAGATCATTTTTGTATAGTTCTTCTGTGTATTCTTGCCCCCTCTTCTTAATATCTTCTGCTTCTGTTAAGCCGTTACCATATCTGTCCTTTATTGTGCTCATCTTTACAGGAAATATTCCCTTCAGTTCAGTTCAGTTCAGTCACTCAGTCATATCTGATTCTTTGTGACCTCATGGACTGCAGCATGCCAGGCCTCCCTGTCCATTACCAAATACCCAGAGTTTACTCAAACTCCTGTCCATTCAGTCGGTGATACCATCCAAACATCTCATCCTCTTTCATCCCCTTCTCCCGTCTTCAATCTTTCCCAGAATCAGGGTCTTTTATAAAGAGTCAGTTCTTCGCATCAGGTGGCCAAAGTATTGGAGTTTCAGCTTCAATATCAATCCTTCCAATGAATATACAGGATTGATTTCCTTAGGATTGATGGTTTTGACTTCTTTGTAGTCCAAGGGACTCTCAAGAGTCTTCTCTAACACCATAGTTGAAAAGCATCAGTTCTTTAGCTCTCAGCCTTCTTTACAGTCCAACTCTCACATTCATACATGACCACTGGAAAAATCACAGCAATGACTAAACGGAACTTGGTTGGCAAAGTAATGTCTCTGTGTTTTAATATGCTGTCTATGTTGGTCTATGTTACTTCCAAGGAGTAAGTGTCTTTTAATTTCATGGCTACAATAACCATCTGCAGTGATTTTGGAGCCCCCAAAAATAAAGTCTGACACTGTTTCCACTGTTTCCCCATCTATTTCCCATGAAGTGATGGGACCAGATGCCATGATCTTCGTTCTGAATGTTGAGCTTTAAGCCAACATTTCACACTCCTCTTTCACTTTCTTCAAGAGGCTTTTTAGTTCCTCTTCACTTTCTGCCATAAGGGTGGTGTCATCTACATATCTGAGGTTACTGATATTTCTCCAGGAATCTTAATTCCAGCTAGTGTTTCTTCCAGCCCAGTGTTTCTCATGATGTAATCTGCATATAAGTTAAATACTCAGGGTGACAATATACAGCCTTGACGTAATCCTTTTCCTATTTGGAACCAGTCTGTTGTTCCATGTACACTTCTGTTGCTTTCTGACCTGCATACAGGTTTCTAAAGAGACATGTCAGGTGGTCTGGTATTCCCATCTCTTTCAGAATTTTCCACAGTTGATTGTGATCCACATAGTTTAAGGCTCTGGCATAGTCAATAAAGCAGAAATAGATGTTTTTCTGGAACTCTCTTGCTTTTTCCATGATCCAGCAGATGTTGGCAATTTGATCTCTGGTTCCTCTGCCTTCTCTAAAACCAGCTTGAATATCTGGAAGTTCACGATTCAAGTACTGCTGAAGCTTGTCTTGGAGAATTTGAGCATTACTTTCCTAGCGTGTGAGATGAGTGCAATTGTGCGGTAGTTTGAGCATTCTTTGGCATTGCCTTTCTTTGAGATTGGAATGAAAACTGACCTTTTCCAGTCCTGTGGCCACTGCTGAGTTTTCCAAATTTGCTGGCATATTGAGTACAGCACTTTCACAGCATCATCTTTTAGGATTTGAAATAGCTCATCTGGAATTCCATCACTGTAACTAGCTTTGTTACTAGTGATGCATTCTAAGGCCCACTTGACTTCACATTCTAGGATGTCTGGCTCTAAGTGAGTGTTCACACCATCGTGATTATTTGGGTCGTGAAGATCTTTTTTGTACAGTTCTTCTGTGTATTCTTGCCACCTCTTCTTAATATCTTCTGCTTCTGTTAGGTCCCTACCATTTCTGTCCTTTATTGAGCCCATCTTTGCATGAAATGTTCCATTGGTATCTCTGATTTTCTTGAGGAGATCTCTAGTCTTTCCCGTTCTGTTGCTTTCCTCTATTTCTTTGCATTGATCACTGAAGAAGGTTTTCTTATCTCTTCTTGCTCTTCTTTGGAACTCTGCATTCAAATGCTTATATCTTTCCTTTTCTCCTTTGCTTTTTGCTTCTCTTCTTTTCACAGCTATTTGTAAGGCCTCCCCAGACAGCCATTTTGCTTTTTTGCATTTCTTTTCCATGAGGATGGTCTTGATCTCTGTGTCCTGTACAATGTCACACACCTCCGTCCATGGTTCATCAGGCACTCTATCAGATCTAGTCCCTTAAATCTATTTCTCACTTCCACTGTATAATCATAAGGGATTTGATTTAGGTCATACCTGAATGGTCTAGTGGTTTTCCCTACTTTCTTCAATTTAAGTCTGAATTTGGCAATAAGGAGCTCATGGTCTGAGCCACAGTCAGCTCCCGGTCTTGTTCTTGATGACTGTATAGAGCTTCTCCATCTTTGGCTGCAAAGTATATAATCAATCTGATTTTGGTGTTGACCATCTGGTGATGTCCATGTATAGAGTTTTCTCTTGTGTTGTTGGAAGTGGGTGTTTGCTATGACCAGTGCATTTTCTTGGCAAAACTCTATTAGCCTTTGTCCTGCTTCATTCTATACTCCAAGGCCAAATTTGCCCATTACTCCAGGTGTTTCTTGACTTCCTACTTTTTCATTCCATCCCCTAAATGAAAAGGACATTTTTTGGGGTGTTAGTTCTAAAAGGTCTTGCAGGTCTTCACAGAACTGTTCAACTTCAGCTTCTTTAGCATTATGGGTTGGGACATAGGCTTGGATTACTGTGGTATTGAATAGTTTGCCTTGAAAACAAACAGAGATCATTCTGTTGTTTATGAGATTGCATCCAAGTACTGCATTTTGGACTCTTTTGTTGACCATGATGGCTACTCCATTTCTTCTAAGGGTTTCCTGCCCACAGTAGTAGATATAGCTGTTATCTGAGTTAAATTCACCCATTCAAGTCCATCTTAGTTAGCTGAATCCTAGAATGTCGATGTTCACTCTTGCCATCTCCTGTTTGACCACTTCCAATTCGCCTTGATTTGTGGACCTAACATTCCAGGTTCCCCTAATGGAAGCTGCTAAGTCACTTCAGTCGTGTCCGACTCTGTGTGACCCCATAGACGTCAGCCCATCAGGCTCTCCTGTCCCTAGGATTCTCCAGGCAAGAACACTGGAGTGGGTTGCCATTTCCTTCTCCACCTAATGGAAGCAGAAGATATTAAAGATATTAAAGAAGATATTCTTGCCACCTCTTTTTAATACCTAATGGAAGCAGAAGATATTAAAAGAGGTGGCAAGAATACGCAGAAGAACTGTACAAAAAAGAGCTTCACAACCCAGATAATCATGATGGTGTGATCACTGACCTAGAGCCAGACATCCTGGAATGTGAAGTCAAGTGGGCCTTAGAAAGCATCACTACGAACAAAGCTAGTGGAGGTGATGGAATTCCAGTGCAGCTATTCCAAATCCTGAAAGATGATGCTGTGAAAGTGCTGCACTCAATATGCCAGCAAATTTGGAAAACTCAGCAGTGGCCACATGATTGGGAAAGGTCAGTTTTCATCCCAATCCCAAAGAAAGGCAATGCCAAAGAGTGCTCAAACTACCACACAATTGCACTCATCTCACACGCTAGTAAAGTAATGCTCAAAATTCTCCAAGCCAGGCTTCAGCAATATGTGAACCGTGAACTTCCTGATGTTCAAGCTGGTTTTAGAAAAGGCAGAGGAACCAGAGATCAAATTGCCAACATCTGCTGGATCATGGAAAAAGCAAGAGAGTTCCAGAAAAACATCTGTTTCTGCTTTATTGACTATGCCAAAGCCTTTGACTGTGTAGATCACAATAAACTGTGGAAAATTCTGAGAGAGATGGGAATACCAGACCACCTGATCTGCCTCTTGAGAAATCTGAATGCAGGACAGGAAGCAACAGTTAGAACTGGTCATGGAACAACAGACTGGTTCCAAATAGGAAAAGGAGTACGTCAAGGCTATATATTGTCACCATGTTTATTTAACTTATATGCAGAGTACATCATGAGAAATGCTGGACTGGAAGAAACACCAGCTGGAATCAAGATTGCAGGGAGAAATAACAATAACCTCAGATATGCAGATGATACCACCCTTATGGCAGAAAGTGAAGAGGAACTAAAAAGCCTCTTGATGAAAGTGAAAGTGAAGAGTGAAAAGGTTGGCTTAAAGCTCAACATTCAGAAAACGAGGATCACGGCATCTGGTCCCATCACTACATGGGAAACAGATGGAGAAACAGTGGAAACAGTGTCAGACTTTATTTTTCTGGGCTCCAAAATCACTGCAGATGGTGACTGCAGCCATGAAATTAAAAGACGCTTACTCCTTGGAAGGAAAGTTATGACCAACCTAGATAGCATATTCAAAAGCAGAGACATCACTTTGCCAACAAAGGTTCGCCTAGTCAAGGCTATCGTTTTTCCTGTGGTCATGTATGGATGTGCGAGCTGGACTGTGAAGAAGGCTGAGCACCGAAGAATTGATGCTTTTGAAGTGTGGTGTTGGAGAAGACTCTTGAGAGTCCCTTGGACTGCAAGAAGATCCAACCAGTCCATTCTGAAGGAGATCAGCCCTGGGATTTCTTTGGAAGGAATGATGCTAAAGCTGAGACTCCAGTATTTTGGCCACCTCATGCGAAGAGTTGACTCATTGGAGAAGACTCTGATGCTGGGAGGGATTGCTGGCAGGAGGAAAAGGGGACGACAGAGGATGAGATGGCTGGATGGCATCACTGACTCGATGAATGTGAGTCTAAGTGACCTTCGAGAGCTGGTGATGGATAGGGAGGCCTGGCGTGCTGCAGTTCATGGGGTCGCAGAGAGTCGGACGCGACTGAGCAACTGATCTGATCTGATCTGATGCAATATTGCTCTTTATAGCATTACACCTTGCTTCTATCACCAGTCACATCCACACCTAGGTATTGGTTTTGCTTTGGCTCCAGCTCTTCAGTCTTTCTGGAGTTATTTCTCCACTGATCTCCAGTATCATATTGGGCACCTACCAACCTGCTGAGTTCTTATTTCATTATGATATCATTTTGCCTTTTCATATGGTCAGAGATCAGAGATCAGTCACTCAGTCATGTCCGACTCTTTGCAACCCCATGAATTGCAGCACGCCAGGCCTCCCTGTCCATCACCAACTCCTGGAGGTCACTCACACTCACATCCATCGAGTCAGTGATGCCATCCAGCCATCTCATCCTCTGTTGTCCTCTTCTCCTCTTGCCTCCAATCCCTCCCATCATCAGAGTCTTCTCCAATGAGTCAACTGTTCACATGACGTGGCCAAAGTACTGGAGTTTCAGCTTCAGCATCATTCCTTCCAAAGATATCCCAGGGCTGATCTCCTTCAGAATGGACTGGTTGGATCTCCTTGCAGTCCAAGGGACTCTCAAGAGTCTTCTCCAACACCACAGTTCAAAAGCATGAATTCTTCGGGCTCAGCCTTCTTCACAGTCCAGCTCTCATATGGTCAGGCTCAGTAAATCTGTAATCCAATTTTATGCTGATGGGTAGGCCTGTGTTCCTTCTCTGTAGTTTGCCCTGAGCCCAAGCTCTGGTAGGGGTAATGGCAGTTAATGGTGACATCCCTCTAGAGGACTTATGCCAGAACACCCAGCACTGTTGTAGTCTGTGCCCCTGACCCCAGAACAGACCACTCTCAACCCCTGCCTCCGCTGCAAACTCCCAGACACTCACAGGCAAGTCTGGCTCGGTCTCTTGTGGTGTCACTTCTCCTGTCTCTTGGGTCCTGGTTTGCACAAGCTTTTGTTTGTGGCTTCTATGATTTAGGGTTTCCCTGGCGGCTCAGACAGTAAAGCGTCTCTCTGCAATGCAGGAGACACGGGTTCAATCCCTGGGCTGGGAAAATCCCCTGGAGAAGGAAATGGCAACCCACTCCAGCATTCTTGCCTGGAAAATCCTGTGGATAGAAGAGCCTGATTGGCCACAGTCCATGGGGTCGCAAAGAGTCGGACACGACTGAGCAACTTCACTTTCTCTCACTTTCTGTGATTTAAATGACAACTCTTTATTATAGGACTATTGTCAGGAGTGGGTTTGGATTAGCACTCCGCCCATGACAAAGGTCATGAGGAAGGAGGCTTGGCACATGCAAGGGCCAGATCAAGCCTCAGGAGCCCGCTGGAGGTTCTCAAGCATCTACCCCCAAAAAGCTGGAGTCTGCCTACTTTCTGCTTTGTGTTCTCACCTACACCTCTGACTTTACAGGGGGCTGTCCCCCACTACCTTTCTGGAGCTAACTTACAGCTCCAGTTAATGATTCCTGGGTGTGACAGTGTTTCAGCCTATAAACTCCTTTTGGAAATCCTCTAGCCTGCCTGAATAGGTTTTTCTGGCCACATGTGATTGTTTCAGATCAGATCAGATCAGATCAGTCACTCAGTCGTGTCCGACTCTTTGCGACCCCATGAACCGCAGCACGCCAGGCCTCCCTATCCATCACCAGCTCCCAGAGGTCACTCAGACTCACACCCATCAAGTCAGTGATGCCATCCAGCCATTTCATCCTCTGTCGTCCCCTTCTCCTCCTGCCCTCAATCCCTCCCAGCATCAGAGTCTTCTCCAATGAGTCAACACTTCGCATGAGGTGGCCAAAATACTGGAGTTTCAGCTTTAGCATCATTCCTTCCAAAGAAATACCAGGGCTGATCTCCTTCAGAATGGACTGGTTGGATCTTCTTGCAGTCCAAGGGACTCTCAAGAGTCTTCTCCAACACCACACTTCAAAAGCATCAAGTCTTTGGTGCTCAGCCTTCTTCACAGTCCAGCTCGCACATCCATACATGACCACAAGAAAAACGATAGCCTTGACTAGGCGAACCTTTGTTGGCAAAGTGATGTCTCTGCTTTTTGAATATGCTATCTAGGTTGGTCATAACTTTCCTTCCAAGGAGTAAGCGTCTTTTAATTTCATGGCTGCAGTCACCATCTGCAGTGATTTTGGAGCCCAGAAAAATAAAGTCTGACACTGTTTCCACTGTTTCTCCATCTATTTCCCATGTAGTGATGGGACCAGATGCCATGATCTTCGTTTTCTGAATGTTGAGCTTTAAGCCAACCTTTTCACTCTCCACTTTCACTCTCATCAAGAGGCTTTTGAGTTCCTCTTCACTTTCTGCCATAAGGGTGGTATCATCTGCATATCTGAGGTTATTGATATTTCTCCCTGCAATCTTGATTCCAGCTGGTGTTTCTTCCAGTCCAGCATTTCTCATGATGTACTCTGCACATAAGTTAAATAAACATGGTGACAATATGCAGCCTTGACGTACTCCTTTTCCTATTTGGAACCAGTCTGTTGTTCCATGACCAGTTCTAACTGTTGCTTCCTGACCTGCATACAGATTTCTTAAGAGGCAGATCAGGTGGTCTGGTATTCCCATCTCTCTCAGAATTTTCCACAGTTTATTGTGATCTACACAGTCAAAGGCTTTGGCATAGTCAAAAAGTAGAAATAGATGTTTTTCTGGAACTCTCTTGCTTTTTCGATGATCCAGCGGATGTTGGCAATTTGATCTCTGGTTCCTCTGCCTTTTCTAAAACCAGCTTGAACATCAGGAAGCTGGTTGTTTACAGCCTCCCAACTGTGAGAGGCATGAGATGTTCTAAACTGTCTAAACACAGATTCCTTTGAGCAGTTAAAAGATTGATTAGAAATTGTATTGGTGAAGGGTTTTTCACTTGTTGGGCCAATGTTTGCTGCTAAGTCTCCATATCCCTTACCTACTGTGTCCTTGGCAGTGTATTGAAATGTAAGTAGTAGCTTTAATGTTTGTAACCTTGGACCCTTGAGTTAATTCTTTTCTTGTTACAACCCCCCACACCTTTGCCCTATAGAAATGCAACTCCAATGCTTTTGGAGGGTGGCGCCTGACTTTAGAATAATCACCTTTAGAGAAAATAAGTTCCTTAAAATGTTAATGGGCCTCCGATGATGTAACTCACCTAAACTTTTGCGTGTGATAGGTTTGAAGGCCTGGCTCAGGGACTGCTGTCCCTGCATGACTCCACCCCCTTCCCCCATTATCCTCTATGCATAACTTAAGGGATAAAAACTACTTTGAAAAATAAAGTGCGGGGCCTTGTTCACCGAAGTTTGGTCTCCCCATGTCATTCTTTCTCTTACCTTCTGGCTGAATTATTCAGCCTCCTCTCTCCACCAAATGTTCTCATTGAATTTCTTTCTCACTGAGCTATCATTTCATCTGCTTTTCTTCACTGAATTTCCTCCTCACTGAGCTATCTTCATTTTCATCACTCTTTATATCTTGAATTAATATTTTAATAAGCAGTTGTTTCCTGATCGCCTATGCCATCTCCCCTTCAAAATCCCTGGATCCACCAGGGCTGGACCCTGGCAGACTATGTACTTTATATTGGGCTTCCCCAGTAGCTCAATGGTAAAGAATCTGCATGTCAATGCAGGAGACATGGGTTTGATCTGTGAGTCAAGAAGATCTCCTGGAGAAGAAGGTGGCAACCCACTCCAGTTTCTTGCCTGGGAAACCCCATGGACTAGGAGCCTGGTCGGGTACAGTCCATGGGGCCTCAAAAGAGTGGGACATGACTTAGTAACTAAACAGCAACAACCTTACCTTTAAAATATCCTTTATGCTAAAAAATATGGGAAAGGAGAGTAGTAATATTTTTCTTTTATCATATATTCTTTCTTGGAAAAAATTAAAGGCAGTCAGCACTACGTTCACACCCATGCTGCTGCTGCTGCTGCTGCTAAGTCGCTTCAGTTGTGTCTGACTCTGTGCGACCCCAGAGACGGCAGCCCACCAGGCCTCCCCGTCCCCGGGATTCTCTAGGCAAGAACACTGGAGTGGGCTGCCATTTCCTTCTCCAGTGCATGAAAGTGAAAAATGAAAGTGAAGTCGCTCAGTCGTGTCAGACTCTTAGCGACCCCATGGACTGGAGCCTACCAGGATCCTCTGTCCATGGGATTTTCCAGGCAAAAGTACTGGGGTGGGTGCCATTGCCTTCCCTGTTCACACCCATACTATTCTTTAACTACCCATGTACTTCACAGATCTAGGATGTGCTATTTAATCTGAAATAATCTGGCTAATCATTTTTTTCTATTCTGACTTCATGGACTTAAAAGTAACTTCTAAAAAATCATGGTTTCATTAAATTTAAAAAGTAGAGATGAATTTATTTTTTAAATTTCTACGGAGTTGCTTATGAACCTGAAATTTTAATCTCATCCTGCTCAGATATATCCTTCACTGACCTGGTTTCCTTTTCATTAGACTGTTGGACATTTCCCTCTCCACCTTTGAAGAAGCAAGTGGAATGAACAGTGTATTGCATCATGTTTGGTATGGTCGCTCCAGGAAAAACATTTTGCTTCAAGGAAAAATTATTACTGAAAATGCCCACATCTTTCTCCTGGTGCCCATTTCATTGTCCCTTTATGTCCCAGATACAAAGACATTTTCATTCTATGAATGTGCAGAGTTATTCAGGCCTTGTAACTAATCATTTTAGACTGAGAAGACAAAATCATACAGAGTTAAATGAATCATTTTCAAGAATAAGCTCCAAATAGCTACTCTCTTCATCTTTTGTTTCCTCCAGCACTTTACCTCACAACACTGTGATTTCTGTCACAGTGTCTTGTTCAGTGGGGCTATCTATAGAGAAAGTTGAGGGGTGGAACTCAAAAAAAAAAAAAAAAAAAAATCAATTTTGAGTTGAATTGAATTCTGCCAGTGCATACTTTTTAATCAAACCCAGTCTCCTGAGTTACATTATGTTCTGTGCCTTATTTTGTGTATTTTTCTAAATTGGAATTCTCTTTCTCCACCATCCCCATTACCTTAAAAACAATATGTAGATGCTACCCATTCTTCAGCTCAAAGCATCCATCCAAAAGCTTTTCCTGATCTGTCCAGTATCCACCGACTTCCTCCTCTCCCTCTCACTGCATAGTCTGTCTTGTAAAGATCTGTACACAATCACTTCCTGTTGTGTATTTGGGGATCATCTCCACCACAGGGAGCTCCATGATTTATTTTTTACTTAATCTCTATGAGGAAATTCAGAGATCAGGACATAGGCTTCAGAGTCAGTCAGCATCGATCTCGATTTTACCCGGCTGCATATTGGTATGCCAGACCATAAAAAGTATCTAACAGAGGCTCTGGCAAACGGAAGCATGCAATAAATGCTGCTTGGTGCTTCTATTACTGCTGCGGCAGCTATTGTTCATTTCAGTGTAGTTGAGACTAACAGCAGCGATCATTTGCTAGGAACTTAACAGATAATTGTTACTTCTATGAACCCTCTTAAAATTCTTTAATTCATGCAGTCTCTGCTCTCCTGCCAATACTACCAGGGTTTTCACATATTCATATTTTTGAAAATGGAGCCTCATCTTCATTAAAGTACGAACTTTCTTCACTCCATCAAAAATTCATAAAATTGTATTATATATATATATTTTTGTGAGGATAAATCTTTTAGACCTCTATGTTTATTTGTTTATGTTCGGCCATGCATGCAGTTCCCTAACCAGGCATCAAACCTGTGCCGCCTATAGTGAAAGTGCAGAGTCTTAACCACCGGACCAAAGCAAAAGTCCCTGTGTTTATTTTTAATAAGTATGAACTCCGTAAAAATAAGTTTTAGAAGACTACGCTGACTGTGCTTACTTAATAATGATTTTCATTTTTTAAAAATAGGAGTAAATCAAAAATCTCCAAAAAAGATAGTCAACATATAACTAAATTTTAATATTTGCACATCCTACTCAGTCTTAGGATAAAACACCTATCTCTATCCTGTTTGTTTCATTTCTGTTTTCAGCAGTAAGATAAACTCTTAAAAACTGTAATCAATTTTTTAAATGCATTTTTCAATAAAATATGTTAAAGTTTGTAAATTCTGAACAATAAGAAATAGCCAAACCAATTCATGTCAAGCTGAGCGTTAGACATCAGATTTCAAGGGCAAGAGAGTATTTTGAAAGGTCCATGGTCCTCAAGATGGAGAACATAAATCAAAACAAGAAAATCAGGTCTCATTTTCTCAGCATGATACCCTGTACCTGGTGATCAGAATATCTCTTTTATCTAGCTTCCTTGTCCATCTTTTTCCTTTCCCAATTTATTTGAACATCCTTTCAAAAACATTTTCTTACCCTTATAAAGATAATGCAACTATTTCTTGTGAAGCTTAGACTACTGCTCTAAATAAAAATAAAGGCAAAAAACACTGTACAGATATAGCTTTCTCTTTTAATGTATGTGGTTTAAGAGAACAGAAGGCTTACTGTATGGGAGATATTTTTCCCCTAGTTCCATGCATCATTTGCTATATGAGCTCAGCTAGATGGTTTCCAGGATGAATGTGGAACCCACTGGCCCTGACACAATGCAGCCATCTTTCTTCTGCAGCTGACTCCCCTCGAAACCCCAGGAAACTGCCAAACACCTGCTGTCATGGGCAGATGCTCCTAAGGTTTGGAAACATAAGGCTGAAGTACAAAGTGGCTGGTCCTGTCTCCTTTTGCAGGAAGTGCATGTCTTATTTATTTTATTTTCAGAAACAAATCATATCTACCACATACATAAAAAGCGATCTGGTCTGTTAAGTTTGTATGGTGACACAGGAAGTGCTATTTTTCAAAAAGAAAAAGCCACCTGTGGATGTCATTAGAATATCTATAAAAACTTTTCCAGTGATTTTGTGTTTCTACGTGATTGCAAATATTTACAGATGACCTTTCAGTTCACCATTTAGGTAATTCAATTGTCACACCTTAAATCTTGCCTTTTTTAAAGGAAGAACACACAATGGGTAATATCAACCACAAATATTACACTTGTTAATAAATCTTTTCACATTTTATCAGCTTCAAACTCTACATCTGTAGACATACGAGAGCATTACTTTAAAAACTCATAGCATTTTAATGACTTAATAAGAAAACAGGAAGATGAGCCCCGCACTATTACTAAAAAGATAGAAGAAAACATGCTAAAGTCCTTCTCCTGACTTTACTCTTACACGTATGTTTTCACGGGGTGAAGCGAATAACAGTGAGGAATGTACGTGATAAAAACTACTGTAATGAATGGGTGGTTCCTATTCCTCTTGAGGAAATGTTAACTACCAGCGCAAAAGCTTCATCCGCAGAATTTGAAAGACTGTCTACTCTGTTTTCTAACATTGTTGGTGCTAAAAACTCTGAAATAAATATCAAAGATGTTAATCTAAAAACACTAAAGTTGCTGTGAAACATATGTGTAACTTAGCACTTAGACTGTAATCCTAAAACTACATCAGAGATAGAATTCAGTTTACCCAGCAACAAAATAACGTTCATGCACATCTGACCTTGCAGACAAGTAAATTCTCCTTCTCTGTAAGCCACACCCACAGACTATATACACCATTTGTTTTAATAGACAGATTCAATATGTTTTAGAAATTTTCTTGTTCATCCAGATTCTAATGCCAAGTTCAAAATACAAATAGTTATTACATTTGAAGAGCACATCTGTTATTATAGATGAATATTTTTGCCAGAAAACATGAGATTAAATTTGAACAGAAGCCCAAAATCATAAAACCACTTGAATAATATAAAGTGTAAATTATCAAATTTTAGTATATAGAGCTTTTATTGTTATATCTCCTTTTCCTTGTGTTTGCAAACCAGAGTTCTTACATGAATATTCATTAAGAGCTTTACTGGAATCTTATTTGCCCTCTCTGAATCCTGTCAATAACAAATAAGTTTTAATTCATGTTACTTATAGTCAGATACAAAATAAATGCAGTTTCACTAAAATGGGATCGCTGTAAGCCAAGCCTCATTCAGGGGTTTAACAGATTCTGATTCACAGATTTGCTGTTTTCCAGTACCATTCATTTATTTACCAAATATTTATAAAGCACCTACTGTGTGTCAGATTGCATGGCTATGGACTCGTGACACAAAATTAGTCCTTTGTTATCCTCAAGGGAATTCAGACTAGTGGAAACAAGCACATAGAGATAATAATTATAATACATCATAGTCAGTAAGCTGTATAGAGAGGTTTTTGTTGTTTAGTCGCCAAGTTGTGTCCAACTCTGTTGTGACCCCATGTACTGTAGCCCACCAGGCTCCTCTATCCATAGGATTTCCTAGGCAAGAGCACTGGAGTGGGTTGCCATTTTTTCTCCACGCAATCTTCCTGTGGTCATGTATGGATGTGAGAGCTGGACTGTGAAGAAGGCTGAGCGCCGAAGAATTGATGCTTTTGAACTGTGGTGTTGGAGAAGACTCTTGAGAGTCCCTTGGACTGCAAGAAGATCCAACCGGTCCATTCTGAAGGAGATCAATCCTGGAATTTCTTTAGAAGGAATGATGCTAAAGCTGAAACTCCAGTATTTTGGCCACCTCATGCGAAGAGCTGACTCATTGGAGAAGACTCTGATGCTGGGAGGGATTGAGGGCAGGAGGAGAAGGGGACGACAGAGGATGAGATGGCTGGATGGCATCACTGACTCGATGGATGCGAGTCTGGGTGACCTCCGGGAGCTGGTGATGGACAGGGAGGCCTGGCGTGCTGCAGTTCATGGGGTCGCAAAGAGTCGGACACAACTGAGCGACTGATCTGATCTGATCTGATCTGAATCTTCCTGAACCAGGTATTGAACCTGTGTCTCCTGCGGCTCCTGCATTGGCAGGTGGATTCTTGGCCACTGAGCCACCTGGGAAGCCCTATGTAGAGAGGCACATGTTTGCAAAGATGGCTCATAGGAGGTCCAGCCTACCTGTGGAGGAGATCGTTAAATTGGGCTATAATGAACATTTAAAGAATCACCAAGCATGTAAGTGTACAAGACCCTAGCATAAAAAAACGTGGAGGCTGAGGTGGATCTGAAGGCGTGAGAGAACTGCCAGAGGTTGACAATGTCAGAAACATAATGAGGGAAAGCGAAGTAGGCAGTGTGTTTTGGAAAAGCAGAAGCAGGAAAGGGTCAGATCATGGAGATTATGAAAAAAATAAAAGATATTGTGAAGAATGCCGATACAGTCAGATGGGCATTTAAGGAAATGTTTTAATGCCCATCCATTTAATTTCTTGTTTTGGGGGGCTGTGCTGAGTCTGCATCACTGCACACGAGCTCTCCTTGCAGCGAGCAGGGGCTGCTCTCTGGCTGCTGTCCACGGCTTCCTGCTGTGTTGGCTTCTCTCGCTGTGGAGGACGGGCTCGAGGTGCACAGGTGTCAGTAGTTGCAGCATGTGGTCTCAGTATTTGTGGTGCTTGGGCTTAGTTGCTGTGGGACCTTCTCTGGACCAGGGATCGAACCCATGTCCCCTGGAACTGGCGGGTGGATTCTTAACCACTGTACCACCAGGGAAGTCCCCAGAGAGGCATTTTTTTTCAAAGATATATTTTTTAATTATTATTTTATTTTTTTTTTTTACTTTACAATATTATATTGGTTTCGCCATACATCAACATGCATCCACCATGGGTGTACACGTGTTCCTCATCCTTCAGTAGGATAACGGGGGCCAGGAGAGCACTTAGGAAGTCTTTGTGATGACCCACGTGAAAAATGTTAAAGGTTTCAAGTAAAAATGCGAGTTCTAATTCAAAGGAGATACCAGATTCAGACCAGCCTGGTCTAAACTTGACCTGATTTATAAACCCAGGTCTTTAAGTCCTTAGAGTGAAATTTTAGGTTATACTAATTTCTATCATATCCACAAATTTTCAAATGCGTACCCCAGAGGAAGACAGGAGTTAAAAAAAAAAAACAAAAAAAACTGAACACTTGATAATTCAAAGTAAGTGTGAACATGGTAACTAAAACATAGAAAGGTCTCTCATTTCCTATAACACTGGTAAATGCCCCTAGTGCAAACTAAAATTAGGAGAGTAAAGTATGTGCTAGTCTTGAGCCTATGATAGTCATCTGGTAAGAGTCGCTCATCTACCCCCTCGGCGTTTCTGTTATTCTGTCCATATGGGAACCAGATTACTGTGAGATGAGCAAAACCAATTAATGATGAAAACATGATGACCATCATTCTAAGCGCCATTTTATTTCTGAAACTTTCTATACGCATTAGATCAGGTATTCCTGCATATTTGTTAAGTTCCTTAAATAGTAATATTGGAATTATGGATTAAAATAAACTCTTTTGTAGTAAGATAACATCATTTAAGTTATCTCTTTCTTGTCAATTTGTTGGTAAGGGAGGAACGAACATGGATATAATGAAGAGCTATTAATTTTCTAAATTATATATTTATTATTATAAAGTAATAAATTATAAAATCACTATTATTGTAAAGTAAAATTATATGTATTTAATTAAAGTAATTGCTTTAGTTAATAGCATCCATATTGATTTCTTAAGAGTCAAGTTAATACCTATCTGCCTAATTTTGACATTTTCTTTGTACACGGCCAAAGTAAAAAAAAAAAAAAACAAAAAAGAAATACTTCCTACTCTTGAGACCTTTTATACCTTAAGCCACAGAACTTGGGATTCTAGAAAAGACTGAACACCTATACTAGGTACTCTCTACTATTCTTATGAGCTGTAGTATTGATGATGAAATAAGATAGTTCGAAAACTTTAAAAAACAGGTGCTTTTATTTTTTTCTCTTTTTCATGTCTCATTTAAAATATCAATAGATACTGGATAATTTATCTGTGTAAATACTTTATTATCTTTGCCAGTTTATTTTTTGAATTATTTTTGAAAGTTATTTGAAGTGCATAAAGGAGAAAAGCAGATGTCAAATACCAAAATTGTATGATATGCAAACTAGAAAGTTAAATTGACCCCCAAAATGATGGAATTGAATTACATTCTTATTTCACTCAAATATAGCTGCTGCATGATACATGGACATACTTGAAGTATTCTTGAACATTTGTTTTTAGTTTTATATTGACTTTATAATCAAGGCAGTTGTTTGATTTAAAAATTTAAAGTCTACATTTAATTTAGCAAAACCGCATTGTTATATTTCATCTTTATAGGATCCATGTGGAGTATATGCTGTTATAGAGTTTGAGAGAATCTGTTCAAAAGCTTTGCTACAGATTTTAGAAGTGAATGCTGCAATTATTTTCTTTTGGGGTGTGTGAGATTGTTCACCGCCCTTGGTTTTATTCTTCCTGGATTGCTGCTCCACTGTCATAAGTCTCTTAAAAGGGAAATAGTGAGTTGCTCCTTAAGAGCAATTACTAGCCATATCTGAGAAAACAATTTTGAGTAAACTCATTTGTAACATACTTCTAACTTGGCATTAATGTGGATTTGTTTATACAAATAACCCATCAATTATGTTGTGCTCCAAATCCACAGAATTACACAAAATCTTTCAAAACATCAAAGATGTACACAGAAAAAAAGAAGTATAAAATTGCAGGGGTATCATTTAAGGAAAACCTAATGCCTGAAACATGAGGAGTGTCCATATCCCTAATGTATGCCTAATTCTTTCATCCTCAGCTCTACTGATGGGAATCTAATTACAGTAAAATCATATTTTTCCAACTTCAGAAATGCATGTGTTTTGTTCACCTGTATTTCCATTTATATTTTCAAAACTGACTTAGCTCCTTTAAAATGAAGGAGCTGACATGAGAGGGAGAAATATACCTGAGAAGAACCACTGACAAGTTTCTGTAATACGGAAACCAAGAGCAAGTTTCTTTTTATCTTGATAGGATGTTGAGAGGAGGATCTCAGCAAATTTAGAAGCTGCATGGGGCGGGTTCAAGGAAATGCTGAGTGGGTGCAGGTGAGCTGGGTGGTTTGCAGCCTGGTCAGCGGGAAGGCAAGTGTCTCCTGGAGGCTGAGTCAGAGACCTCCTTCTCTCCTGCTTGCCCTGGCTATGCCTCTAACGGACTGGGCCACACTCCCCTGAGCAGAAGCCACACTCTGTACATGCACACACACCCCAACACAAACACACACAAGCATCTTGTTGCACAAGTACGGTGCCAACAAGGTCTCTCTGAGAGTCTATGTTTCTGACTTCTATAAAGTTAAAGTGAAGTCGCTCAGTCGTGTCTGACTCTTTGTGACCCCATGCACTACAGCCCACCAGGCCCTCCGTCCATGGGATTTTCCAGGCAAGAATACTGGAGTGGGCTGCCATTTCCTTCTCCAGGGTATCTTCCCAACCCAGGGATTGAACTTGGGTCTCCTGCATTGCAGACAGACGCTTTACCGTCTGAGCCACTAGGGACCTTATAAGGAGAGAGACGGAGACTAGTTTAGTGATCCTGGGTCCACTCCAGTTCTACAATGATGGGATTAGCATGAGCACAGGGTGTATGTGATGGACCCACAAGTTGAAGCACATAAGAATTATTTTCTCTATATGGGTTCTAGATTAAGATTGAACTCTCCCACTCATGAGTTGGGCCCTCAGCCTCCCCATCTATATAGAGATGCTAGGTTTTTTCCTGGCCTGGGGGTCACTGTGCACATCAGTTGGGGTGCCCCAATCACTTCATAAGCTGAAAAATGCTGGAGCCATGTGAGCTGTTATCAATAGGTGACACCCTAGCAGAGGAGACAGTATTGCAGCTGGAAGGGGAAAGGCAGCTTTTTCCTGACAATGCAATATTTACCCCAAGAGGTTTTTAAAAAGGGGGAGGAGACTGGGGGGGGTGGCAAGTTTTGACTCAAACATCTCTTCAGCATCACAGAGTCAGTTTTGTGAACATGACTGAAGGACATTTGAAGCTAAAATTGGTTTAGGCTACATGAGAAAATGGTGTAATTTTTAAGATTAAGCTTCCGTATCTTGAATTTCTATATTTAAGACAGAAAGAAAGGCAGAGGGGGAAAAAAATGGCAGAGAACTGTTTAAGCCATATGTGAAATTTGGTCAACTGAGGGATATAGAATACTTGTTTTTAACAGGACATTTCTAATCTCAAAACTGTTTTGATAATCTCAAAATACCAATACCTCTTTTTTTCCAAGCTATTTGTAAGGCCTCCCCAGACAGCCATTTTGCTTTTTTGCATTTCTTTTCCATGGGGATGGTCTTGATCCCTGTCTCCTGTACAATGTCACGAAGGCACTCTATCTATCATCAGATCTAGTCCCTTAAATCTATTTCCCACTTCCACTGTATAATCATAAGGGATTTGATTTAGGTCATACCTGAATGGTCTAGTGGTTTTCCCTACTTTCTTCAATTTCAGTTTGAATTTGGCAATAAGGAGTTCATGGTATGAGCCACAGTCAGCTCCTGGTCTTGTGTTTGCTGACTGTATAGAGCTTCTCCATCTTTGGCTGCAAAGAATATAATCAATCTGATTTCGATGTTGACCATCTGGTGATGTCCATGTGTAGAGTTTTCTTTTGTGTTGTTGAAATAGGGTGTTTGCTATGACCAGTGTGTTCTCTTGGCAAAACTCTATTAGCATTTACCCTGCTTCATTGCGTATTCCAAGACCAAATTTGCCTGTTACCCCAGGTATTTCTTGACTTCCTACTTTTGCATTTCAGTCCCCTATAATGAAAAAGACATCTTTATTGCATGTTAGTTCTAAAAGGACTTGTAGGTCTTCATAGAACCATTCAACTTCAGCTTCTTTGGCAATACTGGTTGGGAAATAGACTTGGATTACTGTGATATTGAATAGTTTGTCTTGGAAATGAGCAGAGATCATTCTGTTGTTTTTGAGATTGCATCCAAGTACTATATTTTGGACTCTTGTTGACCATGATGGCTACTCCATTTCTTCTAAGGGTTTCCTGCCCACAGAAGTAAATATAATGGTCATCTGAGTTAAATTCACCCATTCCAGTCCATTTTAGTTCACTGATTCCTAGAATGTTGATGTTCACTCTTGCCATCTCCCGTTTGACCACTTCCAATTTGCCTTGATTCATGGACCTAACATTCCAGGTTCCTATGCAATATTGCTCTTTATATCATCAGACTTTGTGTCTATCACCAGTCACATCCATAACTAGGTATTATGTTTGCTTTGGCTCCATCCCTTCATTATTTCTGGAGTTATTTCTCCACTATGTCCAGTAGCATATTGGGCACCTACCAACCTGGGGAGTTCCTCTTTTAGTATCCTATCATTTTGCCTTGTCATACTGTTCATGGGGCTTTCAAGGCAAGAAGACTGAATTGGTTTGCCATTCCCTTTTCCAGTGAACAACATTCTTACAAATATCTGTGAAAAGAGGAAAAGTGAAAAGCAAAGGAGAAAAGGAAAGATATAAGCATCTGAATACAAAGTTCAAAAGAATAGCAAGGAGAGATAAGAAAGCCTTCCTCAGCGATCAATTCAAAGAAACAGAGGAAAACGACAAAATGGGAAAGACTAGAGATCTCTTCAAGAAAATTAGAGATACCAAGGGAACATTTCATGCAAAGATGGGCTCCATAAAGGACAGAAATGGTATGGACCTAACAGAAGCAGAATATTAAGAAGAGGTGGCAAGAATACAGAGAAGAACTGTACAAAAATGATTTTCATGACCAAGATAATCACAATGGTGTGATCACTGACCTAGACCCAGACATCCTGGAATGTGAAGTCAAGTGGACCTTAGAAAACATCACTACGAACAAAGCTAGTGGAGGTGATGGAATTCCAGTTGAGCTATTTCAAATCCTGAAAGATTATGCTATGAAAGTGCTGCACTCAATATGCCACCAAATTTGGAAAACTCAGCAATGGCCACAGGACTGGAAAAGGTCAGTTTTCATTCCAATCCCAAAGAAAAGCAATGCCAAAGAATGCTCAATCTACTGCACAATTGCACTCATCTCACACGCTAGTAAAGTAATGCTCAAAATTCTCCAAGCCAGGCATTAGCAATACGTGAACTGTGAGCTTTCAGATGTTCAAGCTGGTTTTAGAAAAGGCAGAGGAACCAGAGATCAAATTGCCAACATCCGCTGGATCATGGAAAAAGCAAGAGAGCTCCAGAAACACATCTATTTCTGCTTTATTGACTATGCCAAAGCCTTTGACTGTGTGGATCACAATAAACTGTAGAAAATTCTGAAAGAGATGGGAATACAAGACTACCTGACCTGTCTCTTGAGAAACCTGTATGCAGGTCAGGAAGCAACAGTTAGAACTGGTCATGGAACAACAGACTGGTTCCAAATAGGAAAAGGAGTTCATCAAGGCTGTATATTGTCACCCAGCTTATTTAACTTATATGCAGAGTACCTCATGAGAAACTCTGGTCTGGAGGAAGCACAAGCTGGAATCAAGATTGCCAGGAGAAACATCAATAACCTCAGATATGCAGCAGACACCAACCTTATGGCAGAAAGTGAAGAGGAACTAAAAAGCCTCTTGATGAAAGTGAAAGAGGAGAATAGAAAAAGTTGGCTTGAAGCTCAACATTCAGAAAACAAAGATCATGGCATCTGGTCCCATCACTTCATGGGAAATGGATGGGGAAACAGTGTCAGACTTTATTTTGGGGGGCTCCAAAATCACTGCAGATGGTGACTTCAGCTATGAAATTAAAAGACACTTACTCCTTGAAAGGAAAGTTATGACTAACCTAGATAGCCTATTCAAAAGCAGAGACATTACTTTGCCAACAAAGGTCCATCTAGTCAAGGCTATGGTTTTTCCAGTGGTCAAGTATGGATGTAAGACTTGGAGTGAGAAGAAAGCTGAGTGCCAAAGAACTGATGCTTTTGACCTGTGGTGTTGGAGAAGACTCTTGAGAGTCCCTTGGACTGCAAGGAGATCCAACCAGTCCTATCTAAAGGAGATCAGTCCTGGGTGTTCTTTGGAAGGAATGATGCTAAAGCTGAAACTCCAGTACTTTGGCCACCTCATGCGAAGAGTTGACTCATTAGAAAAGGCTCTGATGCTGGAAGGGATTGGGGGCAAGAGGAGAAGGGGACGACAGAGGATGAGATGGCTGGATGGCATCACCGACTTGATGGACATGAGTTTGTGTGAACTCCAGGAGTTGGTGATGGACAACACGCCAGGAAGGCCTGGCATGCTGCAATTCATGGGGTCCTAAAACGTCAGACATGACTGAGCGACTGAACTGAACCAAACCAATGCCTCACACCATTTTATTTTATAATTCTCATGGAAATTAGAGACACTCTGTAAATATTCCATCTCCAATATAAATATACCTATGACCTACATCTTGAACATTTGTCAAGGAAGCAACTTATTTTTCCCTAATTGTTCAAGTGGCATTTTTCGATTAGAAGACGTAAGTAAGGCCAGATTTAGCTGTAATGTTTTGGATCCAGTAATTGCCCATGTAAGAAACATGAATTAGTGCTATTGAAATTTTAACTGGGGATACAATCACAAATTCTGTTACATGGGGGGTGTAGTAAAACATACTACAATAAGAAAAATACAGTTACTGGAAATACTGCGTCAACAAATTGTTCAGTTCAGTTCAGTCGCTCATTTGTGTCTGACTCTTTGCAACCCCATGAATTGCAGCAGGCCAGGCCTCCCTGTCTATCACCAACTCCCAGATTTCACTCAAACTCACATCCATTGAGTCAGTGATGTCATCCAGCCATCTCATCCTCTGTCGTCCCCTTCTCCTCCTGCCCTCAATCCCTCCCAGCATCAGAGTCTTCTCCAATGAGTCAACTCTTCGCATGAGGTGGCCAAAGAACTGGAGTTTTAACTTTAGCATCATGCCTTCCAAAGAAATCCCAGGGCTGATCTCCTTCAGAGTGGACTGGTTGGATCTCCTTGCAGTCCAAGGGACTCTCAAGAGTCTTCTCCAACACCACAGTTCAAAACCATCAATTCTTCGGTGCTCAGCCTTCTTCATAGTCCAGCTCTCACATCCATACATGACCACAGGAAAAACCATAGCCTTGACTAGACGAACCTTTTTTGGCAAAGTAATGTCTCTGCTTTTGAATATGCTATCTAGGTTGGTCATAACTTTCCTCCAAGGGGTAAGCATCTTTTAATTTAATGGCTGCAATCACCATCTGCAGTGATTTTTGGAGCCCCCCCGCCAAAAAATAAATCAGACACTGTTTCCACTGTTTCCCCATCTATTTCCCATGAAGTGATGGAATCAGATGCCATGATCTTAGTTTTCTGTAAGCTATACCATTAATCAGTAGCAGTACTCTGTAACATGAAATGTGTTAGTATTGCGGCACTGTGCTCCTGAGTTAGTCTAGAACAGGCAGGCCTCTGCCATTCCTTGTCATTTGTTTTAACGAGTTAAGTACCTTGAGACCATGGATACGGAGGAGCTCAGAGTGGGGCACAGTTACAAATTTGTGGTAACTCTTCTAACCTTTGTTAGTATTTTTTTTTAACTAAAAGCTCTGTAGGATGTACTTATAGAATATGCAGAAAGCATTTAGGGTCTTTTTATAGCAAAAAAAAAAAAAAAAAAAAGCATGCATATTGTCAAGGCATAAACAATATTCAAGCGACCCAATTTTAAATGAGAGCATGCCCCTGCATAACATAGCTACAGTAGTACATCATAAAAATAATTTATGTGACAACAAGTTATTTTATGTTCTAATTTTCCCCATTTAAATGTTGATTGTTTCCTAAATCACAGCTTTTAGCACCAAGTCTAGAAAGCGCTTTACGCATGTTTATTGCCTTTATGATCTTAGAAGAAAAATGTAGACACCCAGAGGTTTAGAAGGTTTTTGTTTGTGGGAACAAAGTAGAATTGGTAACAAAACTACTAAATAAATCATCCAGGCATGGCAATGTTCTGGGATTGCTTATATTTATCTTTGTTCCTCATTCCATTTTTACTTCCTAGTGGAATACTCAATATCCCAATCACAGGATTGCCATCTTTCAAATACCTCTTGTGTATACCAAATCTAAAATAAGAACCCTAATAAGTAAATGCTAAGCACAAAGATGGATGGTGTGTCAAGTTTCCTTAAGATTTTGGGTTATATATAACTATCAATTCTTATAGAAGACATTGAAAGGTTGTAGGCTTTTCCCTTAAGTTTCCCACACAAGCAAATCAATAGTAGTTTTCAGTTATGATTCTGATATGGTTCTTATATGAAGGAATTTCCACATCACTGATTCAACCATCAAAGAAGTTAGGAATTAAAATATTCTGTTTTAGAGCTTTCATAAAAAAGAGATGAGCCATGTTCCATTGAGATTTTACTTATGAAAGATCTTTATCTGCAACTTTCCGTAATAAAGATAGCAAGATTTGGACTTTTTGATAAGAACCATGTGTATAGTAGTTAATAAGTTCAAAAACTGTTTTCAATCCATGATCTATAGTCCAAGAAAATTACCTTGTACAAAAACAAAAAATAAATCCAGAAATAAAGGGTGGGATATTGTTTTCTGTCTGTTTAATTAATTTTATTTCCATGTTTATTTTGAAGAGAGAATAAGAATGTGATATTTTTGTTCATAGACTATCAGAATAAAAACAGCAGAGATTATCTACACAGTAGGGGGTCGGGCTTGTCAGTTTCAAAAACTAACAAACAAACCAATTATTGATTCCTTCAGGTTTCAGGTCTTTTTTGAAGGCTAATGGCCACATGCATTTCGGCTTTCTTGACTATGCCAAAGCCTTTGACTGTGGATCACAATCAACTGTGGAAAATTCTGAAACAGATAGGAATACCAGACCACCTGACCCGCCTCTTGAGAAGTTTGTATGCAGGTCAGGAAGCAACTGTTAGAACTGGACATGGAGCAACAGACTGGTTCCAAACAGGAAAAGGAGTCCGTCAAGGCTGTGTATTGTCACCCTGCTTATTTAACTTATATGCAGAGTACATCATGAGAAACGCTGGGCTGGAAGAAGTACTAGCTGTAATCACGATTGCTAGGAGAAATATCAATAATCTCAGATATGCAGATGACAGCACCCTTATGGCAGAAAGTGAAGAGGAACTAAAAAGCCTCTTGATGAAAGTGAAAGAGGAGAGTGAAAAAGTCAGCTTAAAGCTCAACATTCAGAAAACGAAGATCATAGCATCTAGTCCTATCACTTCATTGGAAATAGATGGGGAAACAGTGTCAACAGTGTCAGACTTTATTTTGGGGGGCTCCAAAATCACTGCAGATGGTGACTGCAGCCATTAAATTAAAAGATGCTTACTCCTTGGAAGGAAAGTTATGACCAACTTAAGATAGCATATTCAAAAGCAGAGACATTACTTTGCCAACAAAGATTCGTCTAGTCAAGGCTATGGTTTTTCCAGTGGTCCTGTATGGATGTGAGAGTTGGACTGTGAAGAAAGCTGAGCGCCGAAGAATTGATGGTTTTGAACTGTGGTGTTGGAGAAGACTCTTGAGAGTCCCTTGGACTGCAAGGAGATCCAACCAGCCCATTCTAAAGGAGATCAGTCCTGGGTGTTCATTGGAAGGACTGATGCTGAGGCTGAAACTCCAATATTTTGGCCACCTCATGCAAAGAGTTGACTCATTGGAAAAGACCTTGATGCTTGGAGGGATTGAGGGCAGGAAAAGAAGGGGACGACAGATGATATGGCTGGATGGCATCACCAACTCGATGCACATGAGTTTGGGTGAACTCCGGGAGTTGGTGATGGACAGGGAGGCCTGGCATGCTGCGATTCATAGGGTCACAAACAGTTGGACACAAATGAGCAACTAAACTGAGTTGAACTGAATGGTCACATCAAGGCATCAGGGACATCTGCACGTATAGGTGATTATTAAATTATCATCTATGAACTGATATAGAAGAAGGGACAGAGAAATGGGCTAGTTTTTTGGATCTTCAGAGATTTAGACTTAACGGCAAAATTTTCTTTCTTGTGAAGTACATGGATAATGCTTCAGAGTATTATTTGGTTACAAGAGGGAATTAAAGTAGTAAACTATAATTACAACCTAGAAAATATTTTAACTCAGCACTACTAAAATATTATGCATCAATTTCCAAATTACAAAGGTGATGAAAAATTTAAATATAAAATCCTGTAAAGTGTAAACCATATGTAGAATATGTCTCTTCTTTGTCATTCCTACAGATCCTTAGAATCAGGAAAAGAATCTAGAAGGATGTGTATTAAAATAGTACATTGAATTAGGGGGAAAGTTGATGTATGTTTTCTTTGAGATCTTGAATAGAATCATCTTTGCCTTAAGCATTTTTAGTTAGCCGTATGTTAGAATTTTCTGAGTATTAGCATTATTAACTTAATTAATAAAGCAATATCTAATTCTCTTATCCTACAGTAATCTTATTATTGTCTGCAATATCATCTTGCTAATCTGACATACCAGTTACTTTTGAATACCTTATATTATGAAATATGCATCACTTTTTTTCCCTCCTTGTTGTTCAGTTACAAAATCATGTCCAACTCTTTGCAACCCCCTGGACTGCAGCACGCCAAGCTTCCCTGTCCATTCTATCTTCCAGAGTTTGCTCAAACTCATGTACCTTGAGTTGGTAATGCTATCTAACCCTCTCATCCTCTGTTGTCCCCTTCTCCACCTACTATCAATCTTTCCCAGCATCAGGGTCTTTTCAAATGAGTCAGCTCTTCTCATGAGGTGGCCGAAGTATTGGAGTTTCAGCTTCAGCATCAGTCCTTCCAATGAATAGTCAGATCTTATTTCCTTTAGGATGGACTGCCTGGATCTCCTTGCAGTCCAAGGGACTCTTAAGAGTCTTCTCCAACACCACAGTTCAAAGCATCAATTCATCAATCAGTTCAGCTTTCTTTAGGGTCCAACTCTCACATCCATACATGACTACTGGAAAAACCATAGCTTTGACTAGATGGATACTTGGCAAAGGGATGTTTTTGTTTTTTTTTAGTATTTTGCTTAAGTCTGTCATAGTTTTCCTTCCAAGCAACAAATGTCTTTTAATTTCATGACCGCAGTCACAGTTAGCAGTGATTTTGGAACCCCCAAAAATAAAGTCTGTCTCTGTTTCCACTTTTTTCCCCTTCTATTTGCCATGAAGTTATGGGACTGGATGCCATGACCTTAGTTTTCTTAATGTTGAGTTTTTCTTCCCTACTAAATTAAAAGTACTGCAATGGCAGGTACCACATGGTATTTCATTTTTGTTTTTATGGTGCTAGGCTTATTGCTTGAAGTAGAGGAAGTATTTGATAAGTGTTTATTAAACAAACAGGCCATCTTTATTCAGTCTTATTTGCCCTAAAGTCATGACTAAATGCAGTTGCTTCAAGTTGGTGTTTAAGGAGAAATGTGATGTGCTCAAAGGATTAAAGACGGTGGAGAAATCAGAAAGCATCTGCTTCTGTACTTTCTATATAAATATTTAAAAACTTATGTCAAAAATTTAATAGTCTCAGTGTGGTGCTTATGTTTATTTGGAATGATCGTTTTCACCCTCTCCCGATCTCACTGAAGCAGGCTTTCGTCTTTCTTCCTGTATTTTTGGCCCATGGGAAATAGTTAGCTTGTTAACATTTAATGGAGATTTTGTAAAAGATGCCTTAGAACAAACGCAGACTGCAGACATGCAGCATTTCCTAATGACGCTAATCCTGGGCTATTTTTTTTTTTTTTTAAAGAAAATGAATTTACTTCTGTTGCAATGAAGACTTAATAGAATCTCAGCAGCTAAAGCCTCAGCTTACAGTAAATTCCTAAGCAAACTTTCCCAACTATAAACAAAACACATGACTTTTCATGTCTTCATATTTACTGACAAAATTGTTTACCAAACAGAAAGGCATATACATAATTTCTGCTCTATCTCAAAATGCTAATACTCTCAGTAGAATACTTCATGAAGTATTTATATAGCACTGCTGGAGGCTCTGGTGAACTGTAAATCATGACACACTTCAGTACAAGACTCAAAAATAAGCTCTATGATTTTAGAAATACAAGTCGTAGGCTCCATTTAGATTTTTCTGCCTAGGATTTGTCACTTGATTTGTACAGACGTACAGGTGCACATTCACCAAAGACCTTTTATTCCATGTCCAATTTCCTTCCAACTGTTCAATTTTGAGCCTATCAGAATATTATATAACTACTAAAAGCACTGTAACAATGTAATTGAGAACAAAGGTAACGGAGCTCATTAAAAAGGACATGTTCTAGACTTTGGGGCTCTGTGGGAGAAGGTGAAGGTGGAATCATTTGAGAGAATAGCATTGAAACATGTAAATTACCATATGTAAAACAGATGACCAGTGCAAGTTTGATGCATGAAGCAGGACACTCAAAGCTGGTGCTGGGACAACCCAGAGTGATGGGATGGGAGGGAGCTGGGAGGGGGTTTCAGGATGGGGGACACATGTGCACCAGTGGCTGATCCATGTCAGTGTATGGCAAAAGCCATCACTACATTGTAAAGTAATTAGCCTCCAATTAAAATAATTAATTAATTTTTAAAAGGGGGGGTATGTTCTAATAATTTTCTCTCCAGATTACCTTTCTAAAAAATTTAATGATTTGTCCTGCACCTACTTGCTGGGGAGCTGAGGGTATGTGTAGAAAAGTTTTTGACATGTTCATGGAGAAAGCAGAAAGTGGAACAGAATGTGAAAGAAAGAGTTAAAAGAAAGACCAAGAGAATGTGTAAATACATAGAAACTAAAATGATAAGCTTGCAGTGACCTTTCCCATAGAAACTCTGAATAGTTGACTACATGTACTCATCAAGTCAGAGAAAGGGAATCAAAGATTCAGCTCCATGGGAATATTCAATGTTCAAATATATTTAAGTCGAGGTAGGTAAACTTTTAGGATGAAATATGAATGAGTGAATCTAATAGAAAGACTAAATTTTCTGGGCACAACATTCTTTTATCTCAATTCATTGGATTACGAGTCCTGGGGTAAAACACAGTACAATCTGTTGGTTTGTTTTTACATTTTACTATGTAAGAGACTTCTGACATATAGACAGTATAATATTAATAAAAAATATGGTTTGCAATTAAAATAGGCTTTGTTGGGACTATTTTACTCCATTAGAATTTTTTTATACTCAACACATAAACTGATAGCTACTTTAAGTATACTATTTTAAGTAGTACTATTGAATTATCCAAACAGCATTTATTTTAGGTGAAATAATTCACATTGGGTCAGATTTGAAATCTAATTTATAGTTCTCATGTGAAGGAAACAACAGTGAGAAATGACAAATTTGCAACAACAAATATCTTAAGTAATTAAGATCAGTGCAGTAAATTAACAAATTCTGGAAAGTGCAGTTTCAGGAAACTATTGTTGTTGACTAGATATCCTGACATTAATGTATTTGCAGGCAATGGTTCAGAGCACAGCCTCAAGAGCACGGTCTTCAGAAACTTTACCTACAGTCACTTTATGTGTGTTTCCTTGTCCATAAGGTATAAACATAAGGATTTGCCTCAGGTGTATCTTGAGAGTGAAGTATTAATATATAATTCAAATGGCAACCCACTCCAGTGTTCTTGCCTGGAGAATCCCAGGGACAGGGGAGCCTGGTGAGCTTCCGTCTATGGGGTCGCACAGAGTCGGACACGACTGAAGCGACTTAGCAGCAGCAGTAGGCATTTAAGCTGATGCATGACACAGCCAAAATATTACTATAATGTCTAGTGATTCAACCAGCGATAAGAAAGTGATGATGCTTTACTATTTATTGATGGGATGATAGAAATCTACTCTAACCTTTTTTGTTTGTTTGTTTTTACTTGTTTTGATTCATGACATAGGAAATAAGGGATAAACGAATACACATTCAATACTTATAGATAAACATCAGGCAAGTATTTAAATATAGAGTTACTGGGGCATATGAAGGTCCTTGTGTACTTTTGAAAGAAAAGAGAAGAAATAATTAGTTCACAGGTGTGGAGCTAAAAATTGCTGCAAGGACAGAATATTACAGGAGAAACCATGATATACAAAAACATAGAAACTTGTGTTAAATGAAATTTAAAGTGTTTATATCAGTATGTTTTTAAATTTGTCATCACAATGATATATAATAATAGTTTCTAAACTTTTGTACCTAGAATCAGAATATCCAGGTCAGAAGCAATATTAAATGTAATCAAATCCAATTCTACAATCAACATGTTAAAAAATTGAACCTACATGTACTAATGGCATACATATTTGGAAGCCTTTGTTAAATAAACATATGTCATTTAATCTTATATATAAAATTAAGCACTGACATTGCAAAATAGCTTGATGCAATAAAATGATGTGAGCTCATTGCTAACTGAAATGACAGTGAAATATTTATTCATCGGAATCTGAGTCTTATCTCGATGGTAATAAACAAGTTTCTCATTACCCTTTTTAAAAGATTTCATGATGAAAAAAATGTACATCAAAACTACAGATATGAAAACATCATATTACCCCCAAAATATTAATTAAGCCTCTATTTACTTCACTGTACTCAGTTAGCCATTGAGGGATTTATGCTTCTAAAAGGACCTAGAAAACAGGTCCTGCAATTATAAGGAGGTCCTCAGTGTATCACTTTCTAACAATTAAAAAATATTTCATTATCTAATGGTAAGGTTTTAATTGGGCAATATTTATTAAGCAAATGAAGCAATATTGATGAATGCTAGGCTATCTGGCCCACTGAAGGATTCAGGAAAGTATTATTTGAAGAGAGCTATCAAAGGAAATCTAAGACACGTTGTTACCACATAATATATAGGAAACATTGATATGCAAAAACTGCTCTGAGACAAAATATTATTCTATTATAAAATGATATACAATATCAGAAAGGATTATTTTTGAAAGATCATAAAGGATCTCAGTGTATGAAATCATATTATGTGATAAAGATACATAAAATTTAATTTTTACCTCAAAACAGCTATCAAAATAATGTACCTGGAGAAATAATTTTAACTGAATTATTTTAATTTTATTCAGTAGAGACATGCTATCATTTGTTTCTCTTCACTTTTCAGTACAAACATTTTGCTCCATGTTGCACTTTTGTTGTTGGTCAGGAAAAATAATAATTTTTCTGGGCTAAAATTTACATTATTCTCAATTCTTTGCAATATGCTTTCATTAATATATTTATTATACATATGTAATATCCCATGCAATTATATGACCTCATATATAATAGGACAGAACATTGTCTAACAGGCTGTTTTTCCATAAGGGGTAGCAATGATTCCATTGTAAATATTTTGTAAGATAATAAGGACTTTGCATACCTTCTTTTTCATTCTTTCAGATGCAACCCTGTCTTCAAACGAAATGACATTGCCTTCTGTTGTTAAAATGAATCCCATCAAACTATAAAAAAGCAATGAGAACATCTTTTCATAATAGGTAATACATAGACAACTTTCTCCCCCACACTGTTCTGGCTCATTTCCCACTTCCCAGGGGTATTCGGGTCAGTGGATCTGGGTGCCTGTCAAACAGCTCTTTGATGAAGACATCTGCCACCCTCTTCACCATTTCCTCCGATTTCCAAGTATCCTAATACAGATACTCATTTTCTGCCATATTACACAATGCCATCTCATTAATAGGAATATCTAGTTGATGTGTCTTGTAGTGATTCATTCAAAGACAGAGATTTAAATAGCAGCTATTTATATGTTAATTAATAAAGAGCCATGCAGAGCCCTGTGATTAGACCCTGCACGTAGCCTACTGAGCATCTTGCTGTTTTCAGCTTTCCTCACACATGAGAATGAAGAATGGCTCTCTCTAGCCCCCTTTTGGCATGGTTAGGCAAATGAGCTGTCTCTATAACCTTATTAATAAGGGGCATCCTCGTCATTAAGAGCAATTTTTAAGGGAAAATAGCAACTGCTGGAAAAATCATCATATTGATCTTAGTCTGTGAGGATTTTGACAGGCTTTACCAGAAGCTTGCTTTACACATCAAGCCTCCCTTATAATTGGATGAAAGGAAAGGGAGAGATTGAATCATGCGAAATTAAAAGGATGGATGGAAAGGTGAAATATTTTTCCATGTCGTCAGAGAAAACAGTTTGGTAGCTGAAAACATGAAAGCCACCATCTAGACAAATTAAAGGCTGATTACAATTAATTTTTCTTCATAAATATGGATTGGGGAGCTGCTATGGATAGGCTTTGTGCAGGCACAGTAAAAAGGAAGTATGGCTGGTATAGAAATCTAATAGTCTGATAGTACTTGTAACATGAATTACCACTAGCATCGCATTTTCTGGGAATGGTTGTTTGACAGTTATATTTAAAACTGCCCCACAATTTCTTGGCTGAATTCAGCAACCACTTATTTAGCTCCGAATTTTATTTGTGGGTTGATCATTTCACTTGGGCTCGGCGATGCTCTTCTGCTAGTCTTGGCTGGGTTCATCCCTGCTTCTGTGTTCATTTAGCTTCTGCTTCTGGGGCTTGATTCATTAGCTGAGATGAGAATGGTCATAGACACATGTGTCCCTCATCTAAGAGGCTAGCCCAGGCCTCTCCACAACGTGGAAATGTAGCAGGTCAGAGAACATCAGAAGAGGGTAAGCCTCAATAGGCAAGAGCTTTTCAAACATCTGTTTATATCAAGGACATTAACTTTTCTGCTATTTGCCAAGATAAGCCATGTGGATAGACTGAGATCCTCCATGACAGAAGATGACCAGATGACATGCATATGCAATACGCGAATAAATAGAGAACCGTATTTAAAGAGTATCTGCAAGTCTTCTCTGAGATCTGAGTATTTCACCTTCCTCACAGTGCATATCACATTCATTTCCTACCAGGATCCCCGGAAGTCTCATTGGATAATAGGACTCATTATCCACGTATCTCATTGAATATCTCACTGGACAACCTCAGAATCCAAGACCACAAAAATCTGCAATCAGATGTAATGGGGATCCTTTGATACAGTTATTCTTGATTCAGAAACCTGTAAAACGTCAAGTCATCTGTCCTCCTCACATCCAACACTTGATAGTGAGGTAGGAATGTGATGATCACCAAAGATTCTCCAATTCAAGAGTCAGAGGGCATCAAGAGGCGCAGCCTGTTGGTGTATCAGTTTTCTGAAGTCCTGACGGGAGCTTCTTGCCAGGGTCATTGCACTGGGGGCAGGAAATGTTCCTTCACAAGGTCTTGATTCTGCTCCTGGCCACTGACACCTCAGCTCACTATTTTCCATTTTTCTCTGGACTCTTGGGCTGCTCCACTCATTTTTTTTTCTTCTATGTGAAAAATGATTTGCTCTTGCAATGTAGTAGCTTCCTCAGCCTACTACTGGCTCATAGAAAGACTCAGAAGTCTTTTGGTGAGCCGTCTTATTCCATCTGTGTCTCATTTGGTGTGGTCATTTATTAATACAACTCTCTTAAAAGTTTGTGGAATTACTGTGCATCAGATCATGGCCCATCCTATTCGACTGAAGAAACGACCGCAGTCCTTTCTGAGATAGGCCTCTCTTCACCTCAGCCATTTCATGCTTCGGTGGAAAATGTCATGAAGATCCTTAGAATCACTTTTGTCTGACTTCATGGCTCACCATGAAGGTGTTTTTGTGCTTTAGGAGACCTCTGAAGATGTCTACAGACATTCTTTGGTTATTACAGTTACAGTGCAGGTGGTATTAGGTCATCTCGTGGGTGAAGGCCAGGGGTGTTCTTAAACATCTTTTAAGGCACAAGACACTCCCCACAATAAAGACTAATGTGGTCTCAAATGTCAGTAGTACTAAGGTCAAGAAGCCCTGGTGTATAGCGTCTACTAGGAACTGGCTGAAATAGTTTAGAAGTCTGAACAGAAGTTTATGGTGTTTATCTTTGCCTGGAATCTTCTCCTCAGACAGTATTTTCTTTGAAAAACATTTGTAAGGTAGGGAGAATGAATTGAAAGTTAGTTTTATTTCCTAATGCAGCCAAGTCCTGTCCCTCTATATTCCTTCTAAATTCTGCTTGCACATTATAAGTTGTTACCTGTTCAGCTTAACCTGTTATTATGTTTTATTTTATACGGTTAGGAATATCTAACAGATGTCCTAAATATCCTTTCTAAGCAGACCCCAAAAAAGTTTTAGATACTTTTTTGAGATTGCAAAATATCACAAGTGACAGTTTTTCCAGCTGTTTGTTACAGATATACACAAGCCGCCATTTTTCTAGCCTCCAATCACAATTTCCACCCCAGTATTTTCAGCCTTTACTAACAGTTTTCTCACTGTTTTCCAGACTGCATGAACAATTTCCTTGTTGCTACTGCTGCCACACGGTCCCAAAGCCAGTGTCACATGCTTTACACTCTTATTGCAGTAGTGCTCATTTCTGATAACAATTTTTTGTATCAGTTAGCTTTTTTCTGCATAATAAACCATGTTAACTTTTACTAGAAAAAGAATCCAAACATGTATTTAGCCTACAATTTTGTGGGCCATCAGTTTGTAGCTAGGTGGTCCTTCTGCTGATATTAGATATGTTCTCTCATATATCTACAGTCGAATGTTGGTCATTTGTAAAGTGCTGCTTTGTCAACTCGGGGAAGACAATGGCACCCCACCCCAGTACTCTTGCCTGGAAGATGTCATGGACGGAGGAGCCTGGTGGGCTGCAGTCCATGGGGTCGCTGGGAGTCAAACACAACTGAGCGACTTCACTTTCACTTTTCACTTTCATGCATTGGAGAAGGAAATGGCAACCCACTCCAGTGTTCTTGCCTGGAGAATCCCAGGGACGGGGGAGCCTGGTGGGCTGCCGTCTATGGGGTCGCACAGAGTCGGACACGACTGAAGGGACTTAGCAGCAGCAGCAGCAGCAGCTTTGTCAACTGTTGTTCCCTGTAAAAGCAGGGATCTGACTGGAACACATATCTTTCGATATGTGTTAGGCGATCCCCGGTATAACAGCATGGAAGCGTTTTTCAAGTCTCTGCTCCTTTGTCATGTTTGATATTGACCCATTAACCAAAAGGCCGAAATAATCACGTGACCAAAGCCAGATTCGGTTAAGGAAGCTCATGTGAGGTAATAATTACAGGGAAGCATAAATATTTCATAATCAACCAGAGGATGTCTTTGTAAACCACTTAACTGAGGTATATTTAACAAATTAAAAGTTATACCTATTGAATGTATACAACTCTATGAGTTTGCAGGCAAGTATATACCATGAAACCATTACCACTATCAAGGCAATAAACATATCCATCACCTCCCAAAATTTATTCCCACTCCCCTTTAGGCATCTGCCTACAATATAGGAGATCCAGGCTCAGTCCCTGGGTTGGGAAGATCCCCTGGAGAAGGCAATGGCACCCCACTCCAGTATTTTTGCCTGGAAAATCCCATGGACAGAGGAGCCTGGTAGGCTGCAGTTCATGGGGTCACAAAGAGTCGGACACGACCGAGTAACTTCACTTCACCCCTTTATTATTATTATTTGTGCACGTGTAATTACGATATTTGACATAAGATCTACCCTCTTAGAAAAATTTAAGTGTACAATATAGTATTGTTAGTTATAAGCAGTATGCTGTAGAAGTGAAGAAGTGAAGTCGCTCAGTCGTGTCCGACTCTTTGCGACCCCATGGACCGTAGCCTATCAAGCTTATCCATCCATGGGATTCTCCAAGCAAGAATACTGGAGTGGGTTGCCATTTCCTTCTCCAGGGGATCTTCCCAACCCAGGGATCGAACCTGGGTCTCCCACATTGGGGGCAGACGCTTTAACCTCTGAGCCACCAGGGAAGTCCATGCTGTAGAGTAGATATCAACTTACCTTGTATAATTGATATTTTGTGATGTTTAACTGTGATCTTCTGATTTTCCACTCTCTATAAACAGCTGAAATGTCCATCAATAGATGAATGGATAAAAGAAGTATTATATAGATAGATAGATAGATTAATTGTTCAGTAGATAGAATGTAATATTGTACATGCATGCATGCTGAATCACTTCAGTTGTGTCTGACTGTGCAACCATATGGATGGTAGCTCACCAGGCTCCTCTGTCCATGGGTTTCTCCAGGCAAAAATACTGGAGTGGGTTGCCATGCCCTCCTCCAAGGGATCTTCCTGACCCAGGGATAGAACCTGCCTCTCTTATATCTCTTGCACTGGCACTCTGGTTCTTTACTATTAGCCCCATGTGGGAAGCCCAGAATGTAATATTACTCAGTCTTAAAAACAAGAAGGAAACCTTGCCATTTGTGACAGCATGAATGGACCTGGAAGGCATTATGTTAAATGAAATAAGCTAGACACAGATATCACATACTATATGATCTCACCTATAGTCAAACTGATATAACCACATGATTCTAAGAGATTCTTTAATAGATCCTTTTTAGCAATGAAAAAATTACTAGGCATGATATTAATTCCTTCATTAGTAAAAACAATTTTTTGTAAATGTTGCATACAGTGTTTTTTATTCAGTAATCCTCATCACCTCTATGAAAACCGTAGGGAAATTTAGTTATGTAAATATGCTTTATATATGACACCCCGGCAAGGAGTACATCAAGGCTGTATATTGTCACCATGTTTATTTAACTTATATGCAGAGTACATCATGAGAAATGCTGGACTGGAAGAAACACAAGTTGGAATCAAGATTGCTGGGAGAAGTATCAATAACCTCAGATATGCAGATGACACCACCCTTATGGCAGAAAGTGAAGAGGAACTAAAAAGCCTCTTGATGAAAGTGAAAGTGGAGAGTGAAAAGGTTGGCTTAAAGCTCAACATTCAGAAAATGAAGATCATGGCATCTGGTCCCATCACTTCATGGGAAATAGATGGGGAAACAGTGGAAACAGTGTCAGACTTTATTTTTCTGGGCTCCAAAATCACTGCAGATGGTGACTGCAGCCATGAAATTAAAAGACACTCCTTGGAAGGAAAGTTATGACCAACCTAGATAGCATATTCAAAAGCAGAGACATTACTTTGCCAACAAAGGTTCGCCTAGTCAAGGCTATGTGTGGTCATGTATGGATGTGAGAGCTGGACTGTGAAGAAGGCTGAGCGCTGAAGAATTGATGCTTTTGAACTGTGGTGTTGGAGAAGACTCTTGAGAGTCCCTTGGACTGCAAGGAGATCCAAGCAGTCCATTCTGAAGGAGATCAGCCCTGGGATTTCTTTGGAAGGAATGATGCTAAAGCTGAAACTCCAGTACTTTGGCCACCTCATGCGAAGAGTTGACTCATTGGAGAAGACTCTGACGCTGGGAGGGATTGGGGGCAGGAGGAGAAGGGGACGACAGAGGGTGGGATGGCTGGATGGCATCACTGACTCGATGCATGTGAGTCTGAGTGACCTCCGGGAGTTGGTGATGGACAGGGAGGCCTGGCGTGCTGCAGTTCATGGGGTCGCAAAGAGTCGGACACGACTGAGCGACTGATCTGATCTGATCTGACGATAATGCAAAAAGAAAACTCCAGACCTGTGATCTCTGAATGTAATTTTGAAAGGAGATTCGGACTGGGATTTACTAGTTTATCCCCTGAATTCTGGCCCCAGCCCTAAAGCCATGTGGAAATAGCATCTGTGAAGTTTCCAAGAAAGAGAAACAAAGGGATGAAATCCTTGCTTCATTCAGAGAAGCACTGGGGAGGCTTCCCTCACCTTGTTTGTTTTCTTACTGTGCTAGGAGAAAATTTTAGATTGGGATTCTCCTTGTTCTCTTTTAACTGTTAACACTTTAAGATCTACATGACAGGGATTGTCCTCAATAAATAGCCAGTGTGTTTTTGCTTTTGTTTTAGTATAACTTGTGGAGAAGGCAATGGAGCCCCACTCCAGTACTCTTGCCTGGAAAATCCCACGGACAGAGGAGCCTGGTAGGCTGCAGTCCATGGGGTCACTAAGAGTCAGACATGACTGAACGACTTCACTTTCTCGCATTGGAGAAGGAAATGGCAACCCACTCCAGTGTTCTTGCCTGGAGAATCCCAGGGACGGTGAAGCCTGGTGGGCTGCCATCTATGAGGTCACACGGAGTCGGCACGACTGAAGCGACTTACCTTAGCTTAGCTTAGTATAACTTGATTTATTTACCTCTGTTTTGGCTGTGTTGGGTCTTGTTGCTGCACGGGCTTTCTCTACTTGTGCTGAGCAGGGGGCGACTCTTGAGTAACGGTGCACAGGCTTCTCACTGAGTGGTTCCTCGTGTTTCACACATGGGCTCACAAGCACTGGCTCGAGAGCTGTGGTGTGTGGACTTAGCTGCTCTTTGGCATGTGAGGTCTTCCTGGATCACAGATTGAACCCAAATCTCCTGCACTGGCAGGCAGATTCTCTACGAGTGAGCCACCAGGAAAGCCTGCCAGTGCGTTACTGGAGAGTTTTTTATTCTACTGATGGTGAAAAGAGTCAAAGAGGCTTACTTGGCAATTGGACTGGTTGTCAAAAGTAGAATAGAAGTAGAGTATTAACTTCCCATTGTACTCTAGCATGTGAACAACTCTATCATCAACAGGGGGAAAAAAAAAACCCAAAACTTTAGACTCCATTCAAATATGAAAGCCTAATATCCAGCACAATAAGAATATTCAAAGTCTTAATTTCTGCTCCCTAGTAAAACAAAGCAAACCCAACAAAGCATAAATTTTAAAAAGAAGCCATTTTAACCACTACATCAATCCCAGGTTTGGGGGATTTAATGTGGAGAAAGAGGAGAAAGAGAGGAAGGGCAGCAGGGAGAAAAAGGAAAAGAGAGAGAGGTAACCGTCCAATCAAAACTTCTGATGAAGGAAGGACGAACATAAAAATTTCTTTTGCAAATTGTGGTTCTTCTGGCTACAGCAATATCTTGAAATTTACATCATCTTAAATCAGTTGTTTAGCCTTGTGGCACTAAATATTAGCTGTGAAGAAATTAGCTTTCTGTATTTTGTTTTGTTTTATTATAGTCATGACTGTTAGAAAACTTTCATTTCTTTGAAGCTTTTGACTACTTTATGAAATTAAAAAAGACATGTGGAACAAAATCAAGTGTTGATAATGTTCGCTCCTTTTTTGAGTGGAATATTTAAAAATTTAAACTGCATAGACTTACATAATACTTGGTGAGAGAAAAATAGACTAATATGTTAAATTCTTAAATAAGTTTAATATCTATAATCATTACCTTAAATACAGATAAACATCAAAACTCCCTTAACCTTTTTTTTCTTGTAATTGAAAAAAAAAGAAAATCCTGAATCTTTTTTAAAACTAGACTACTTTTCTACATTTCTTTGGTACAGTTGGAGGTTTTGTTTTGTTTTGTTTGTTTTTTTTAAGGAAGATAATTGCTTTACAATATCGTGGACTTCCCTGGTGGCTCAGACGGTAAAGTGTCTGCCTATAATGTGGGAGACATGGTCATGTATATATGCAAGGCCGCTCTCCCGGCTTGTCCCACCCTCTCCTTCCCCCTCTGTGTCTAGATTCTATTCTCTATATCTGTATCTCTATCCCTGCCCTGCAAATAGGTCCATCTGTACCATTTTTCTAGGTTCCATATATATGTATATACGTTAATATATGAAATTTGTATTTCTCTGTCTGACTTACTTCACTCTGTGTAACAGGCTCTAGGTTCAAACACCTCACTAGATCTGACTAAAATTCATTCCTTTTTATGGCTGAGTAATATTCCATTGTATAGTTCTTACTTTATTGATAAAAATATAAATTTTATAAGTTAACTTACACTGATGCCTTTAGATGATATACCAATTAAGAATTAATGGATGAATCTTTGACATAGTAGACGTAATATTCAATAATGCAACAAATAGGCACTGAGTGCATAGTGACCACACAGTTGCTGAGTGATCACATAATTAAATAAGCAAAGATGCAAATAAAATAAATACAATTCTAAATATATTGGCTCAGATCAGAGATCAGATCAGTCGCTCAGTCGTGTCCTACTCTTTGCGACCCCATGAACCGCAGCACGCCAGGCCTCCCTATCCATCACCAACTCCCAGAGGTCACTCAGACTCACATTCATCAAGTCAGTGATGCCATCCAGCCATCTCATCCTCTGTTGTCCCCTTCTCCTCCTGCCCCCAATCCCTCCCAGCGTCAGAGTCTTCTCCAATGAGTCAACTCTTCACATGAGGTGGCCAAAGTACTGGAGTTTCAGCTTTAGCATCATTCCTTCCAAAGAAATCCCAGGGCTGATCTCCTTCAGAATGGACTAGTTGGATCTCCTTGCAGTCCAAGGGACTCTCAAGAGTCTTCTCCAACACCACACTTCAAAAGCATCAATTCTTCGGCGCTCAGCCTTCTTCACAGTCCAGCTCTCACATCCATACATGACCACAGGAAAGACCATAGCCTTGACTAGATGAACCTTTGTTGGAAAAGTGATGTCTCTGCTTTTGCATATGCTATCTAGGTTGGTCATAACTTTCCTTCCAAGGAGTAAGCGTCTTTTAATTTCATGGCTGCAGTCACCATCTGCAGTGATTTTGGAGCCCAGAAAAAGAAAGTCTGACACTGTTTCCACTGTTTCTCCATCTATTTCCCATGTAGTGATGGGACCAGATGCCATAATCATCGTTTTCTGAATGTTGAGCTTTAAGCCAACCTTTTCACTCTCCACTTTCACTTTCATCAAGAGGCTTTTGAGTTCCTCTTCACTTTCTGCCATAAGGGTGGTGTCATCTGCATATCTGAGGTTATTGATATTTCTCCCGGCAATCTTGATTCCAGCTTGTGTTTCTTCCAGTCCAGCATTTCTCATGATGTACTCTGCATATAAGTTAAATAAACATGGTGACAATATACAGCCTTGAGGTACTCCTTTTCCTATTTGGAACCAGTCTGTTGTTCCATGACCAGTTCTAACTGTTGCTTCCTGACCTGCATACAGATTTCTCAAGAGGCAGATCAGGTGGTCTGTTATTCCCATATGATTGCTATAAATACATCAGCTTGCCTATATCTTTAAGTAGCAAATCTACTAGATGGCAACTAAACCCAAAAAGTCAGGTAAGAATTTTTTAAATGAGTTAACACCATGTAATACATTACGATATTACCAAGGTGATTACTTAGACAACTTTCAATCTGATCTTTAAATCATAAAATGCTGATTTGTAAAATAACAATAAATAAATAATAAATAATATTTAAAGGTAAATTGTATTCCTTAAAAACAAGCATGATGCTATTGTATTCAATTTAGTTTAAAATATACTTAAATATCATCTTTTTATGTTCTAGTCTGTTTCACAAACAGTTGTTGCAAGTTTCTATTTCACTTTGAGGAAATTACTTCATATTCAAATATAATATACTCCTTTCACTTAAGAATATTTGTCTTTAAATTTTATATGTTTTTCATATTGCTTTTTTCATTTTAAAACTTAGGAGGAGGGAGGAGGGTTCAGGATGGGGAACACATGTATACTTGTGGCGGATCCATCTTGATGTATGGCAAATGCAATACAATATTGTAAAGTTAAGCAAAATAAAATTTAATTTAAAAAATAAAACTTAGTTTTAACTGTGTTACCCATTTCCTCGTTTACCATTCACTCTGCCGCACATGCCATCCACAGTGCTCTGGACCTTTACTTTTTTTCTGTATGTTGCTGAGAATCTGTATGTAATTATTTTGCATAATAATACTGGCTCAACTAACACTCCTCAATTAGTTTTGAGTGTTAAGTCTCTCATTTCTCAGCATTTATCCTCACCCAGATTAAATATGGTTTTCACTTATTGCTTTGTATATCATTATAATGCATCAGAGCATTTTTTCAGATTAGAATAGTAGCTTTCTCGTACTCAAACTGTGGCCCCTGAACTGAGGTAAACCCTGACTAATACAATAGTTTAGAGGAATTTAACATTCTCTAGGAATATATATGGGGATATTATCATATTTAATTATACTATGAAAATGAAAGTGGAAGTCAGTCATATCTGACTCTTTGCAACCCCATGGACTAGTCCATGGAATTCTCAAGGACAGGATACTGGAGTGGGTAGCCTTTCTCTTCTGCAGGGGATCTTCCCAACCCAGGGATAAAACCCAGGTCTCCCACATTGCAGGCAGATTCTTTACCAGCTGAGCCACAAGGGAAGCCCAAGAATACTGGCATGGGTAGCCTATCCCTTCTCCAGGGGATCTTCAGGACCCAGGAATCTAACCCGGGTCTCCTGCTTTACAGGCAGATTCTTTACCAAGGGAGCTGTTAGGGAAGCCTTATATTATACTATATCATTTATAAAACTCCTCCATTTTTTCTTGAGTCTTTGAAACTTACTACTTATTATTTCAGAGAAGGCGATGGCACCCCACTCCAGTACTCTTGCCTGGAAAATCCCATGGATGGAGGAGCCTGGTGGGCTGCAGTCTATGGGATCGCGAAGAGTAAGACACGACTGAGCAACTTCACTTTCACTTTCATGCATAGAAGAAGGAAATAGCAACCCACTCCAGTGTTCTTGCCTGGAGAATCCCAGGGACAGGGGAGCATGGTGGGCTGCCATCTCTGGGGTCGCACAGAGTCGGACATGACTGAAGCAACTTATTATTTACTAGTCCATGAAAGCAAATAACAAATGCAGAATTTCGTACAAAGAACCAAAAGCATAAGTAACTCAGAAGAAGCCAATTGGTGCTTATATTTATAATTTTTGTGAAGCATGAATATAGCTTAGTCTTATTTACCAACAGCCAGGCAATTCCTGTGAGCGTGTTGGTAGTTAATTGATCGGATTTTCATGGCATTGCACATAGATCTTGTTAACTTCCAGAACATTTCACCTTAACTCATCAGACCTAAACTAGGTGCCTCATAATCATGAACTTAACTGTTTGTCCATTTCTCAAATGCCAGGAAACACCATCAGAGTGGAACTGGAGGAGGCAACGCACCAGTGCAAATCCATCACCAAACATGGGTTACTTTGAGTCCCTCAAGACAAGTATTTAGCAAGCTTGCTGTGGAAGCCCAGTTACATTTATGTACTGTTATATTTTTAAAGGCATTTCATTGAAAGAGAAGTGAATAATGAGCAGCTGATGCACTGACCTCCTGCTACAGTTAGGAAGTGGAGGCCACCACATCCAAGGAAGCACTGGACATAACTTGTCATCTTATAAGCATGTTTATGTCAGCCCTAGAGTCTTTGCACTTTTTTAAAATGGAAATTTAAATCTTTCCCAATGGTAGAATGCCTCCAATAATGAGAACGGAAATGCAAACAGACTTTTACCGCTGTCAAATGCCAAAGGCCCAGGATTGCCTCGTCGGGTGCGAAGGGTGGCACACATGATCACTGGGCTTTTTGAAATGATATCAGCTCAGCAAAATCTCTTTAAAGCAGCCATATTTACAGTATGTGTGTATTCATTTGTGTATCTATTGGAGATATTGTTTTCTTCTAGACCTAAGACAGACACTTTTACCTCATTATGAGCGATTCACGTCAGGAAGCAACCTTAGATGTTTTGTTCAGTAAATTTTACCTTGATAGGAAATTTCTGGTCTCAACTCAGTTCCTAGGGGGCACAGAAGAGAGGAACTGTATCATTACAAGCTTCTTTCAAGTCTCTCTTCATAATGTATCAAGTGCTCAGTGCTTCTCATCTCCAGATTCTAAGAGTCAAGAAGATGATAATTATGGTAGTCATTCCTGAGAAATTATATCAGAAAGAACATCACAGGGAACCACATTAATAATTTTTAAAATGGCCTGCAAACTGTATGGCCACCATTTGGAACACCAACACCCAACATAGACCCCACATTGTACTGAAGGTTTTATAGGACAACAAGGTCAGGACCACAGATTAAGTTGTTGGCATTGCTAAAGTCAACAGAATCTAGAAAGGACAAAGCCTCGCAGTGCAGGAACCCAAGTAGTAAACTCCCTTGGTGCCCAGGACAGCAGTCTTACTTTGCTTTTTACAGTATACCTATATTGACACCCCTGCCAATGCTTTTAAAACCATGTCATCTTAACTGTATGTTTGGCTTATTGTCAGAAGAAAAATTTAATAGAGTGAGTTTTTATTTAAAAAAGAAATCATTATTTTTATGTATCATTTTTATGACCATTATTTTAATGGTCACATTAAAAAGCTCTTGTACAAAATGAGTAACTACTCTATTATCAAATAAAAGTGGCCAGTCATTCCATTTAACATATGATAAGAATACCTATCAAATGTGGGAAAAAAATTAGTTGCTCAGTCATATCTGGCTCTTTGCGACCCCATGGACTGAAGCCCACCAGACTCTTCTGTCCATTGAATTCTCCAGGCAAGAATACAGGAGTGGGTAGCTATTCCCTTTTCAGGATACCTTCCCGACCCAGGGATCGAACCCGGGTCTCCTGCATTGCAGGTGGATTCTGAGCCACCAGGAAAACATAAGGCCTTTTCATAAACTGGGCTCTTCCTTCCCCACACCACTGTCACTCACACTGGTCCCCACCCCTCATCATGATCCAGTCATAGCAAACCTGTTTCTGTTTCCTGAACATTTGTGATTATTTCTTACATGATTGCATGTCTTCCTTTTTTCCTGTATTCAGAACATATTGATCTATTAGAGTAAGGAGAAGCGCAGGTGCTGGCGTTGTAAAAGTGGTAAAGTCAGAAATGGATTCACCCTCATGGAGCTTAAAACCTAGTTGAAATGTTTTCATAACTTTGTACACATTTTTTTTCCTTCTTCCTGGAGTATCTTCTACTCTTCTTTAATGCTTGAAAAACTCATATTTGGAGATTTAGGTCCAAAATACCTCTTCTTGAAATCTTTCTGAATTATTTTTCACTCAGAAAAATAATTTTGTCTTACATATTGATATTAATTATTATATATGCGTCCGCTGAAGTTTTTATCCCATTGTAGAGAAAATATTTGTTTATGGACAGTCTCTATCTGCACCTGACCAAACCCTCCAAAGACAGAATTGTGGCTTACTTATGATGTACTTTGTATTTAATTGATGTTAAGGAGGTTGGTGGTTTTATTGGGATGAATAAGTAAATGAAAAAAAAAATGATGACTTGGTAATGAAGAAGCTCCTTTAATTTTCTTTTTGAGCAAATACCAGTCATTTATTCTGAACTTGAACATACCAGTAGGTGACTATTTCATGACCTTGATATGGGCCGCATGCTGCTGCTGCTGCTAAGTCGCTTCAGTTGTGTCCAACTCTGTGCGACCCCATAGACGGCAGCCCACCAGGCTCCCCTGTCCCTGGGATTCTCCAGGCAAGAACACTGGAGTGGGTTGCCATTTCCTTCTCCAGTGCAGGAAAGTGAAAAGTGAAAATGAAGTCGCTCAGTCGTGTCCGACTCTAGCAACCCCATGGACTTCAGCCTACCAGGCTCTTCCATCCATGGGATTTTCTAGGCAAAAGTTCTGGAGTGGGGTGCCATTGCCTTCTCCAGTGGGCCGCATATTTCTGTATAATTTAAGCAGTGGGAAAAATCACAGGAAAAAAATAGATTTGATCAAATCACAACTATCATAATTATAGTTGTCATTAGTTACCTATTACAGGGAAATAAATTACCACAGACTTTGCAGCTTAATGCAATGTACATTTGCCATCTGGTTTCATGGTTTAGGAGTCCAGGCATGAAACATTCTCCCCTCACTCTCTGACTCTCACAAGGCTGCCATCAAGGTGTCATATTGCTGTGTTCTGGAGCTGATGTAGTTGCTGGCAAAATTCAATTCCGTTTGGTTGTAGGATGTAAATCCCTATTTTCTTGCAGACTGTCAAACAGCAAACAGTCTCAGCTTCCAGATGCCACCAGCAATTCCTTCACACACGACCCTCTTAAAGGCCCTCTTGCAACATGGTGACTTACTTTTTCAATGCCATGGGGAATTTCACTTCCATCTGCTAAGACAGTCTTACATAATGCAGTGTAATCCCATCACCTTCCTCATATTCTGTTAGGAGGGGATTGTTTAAGGACATGACTTATTGAAGGTCATCTTGAGGTGTGTCCACCACAAAAAAATTTTAAAAAAGAAAATGTAGAAGTAAAAACCACCACGTGCAAGTGTACTCAGTAACTCAGTCGCGTCTGACTCTCTGTGACCCCAGCGACTCTAGCCCTCCAGGCTCCTCTGTCCACGGGATTCTCCAGGCAAGAATACTGGAGTGGGTTGCCATTTCCTCCTCCAGGAAAAAGCACCAGAAATACAAATAGAAAACAAATAATCATTGAAGAAGATAACCAATATGACAAATATTCAAAATGTTTAACTTGACCTCTTTATCAATAATTGAAGAAATATCAACCAAATCAATTATTCTATCTTCCATTGTTTAGTCCCATGAGCCATCAGGGAAGCATTTTATCTTCTGGTTGGATCCAGTTTCTTTCATTTTAATGCTAGTGTAGCAAACAATGCTACTGAAAGGACCACAGATAGCAAGGTGAGCCCTTTCATATTCTTCATTAGAAGTACCTTCTTTATTGAACCTGCATCTCTTTTGTCTCCTGCATTGGCAGATGGGTTCTTTACCACTAGCACCACCTGGGAAACCCTCTTTATGGAAAGTGAAGTGAAAGTCGCTCAGTCATGTCTGACTCTTTGCAACCCCATGGATGCAAAGCAGAGGTTAAAAAATATCAACATCATTACCTGTCTCTGCCCTTGCCCTGTCAGAGCCATCACTGCTATGCTATGCTATGCTAAGTCACTTCAGTCGTGTCCAACTCTGTGTGACCCCATAGACGGCAGCCCACCAGGCTCCTCCGTCCATGGGATTTTCCAGGCAAGAGTACTGGAGTAGGGTGCCATTGCTTTCTCCAGCCATCACTGCCATATAGCCATAAACAGGACGAGCACCTGGAGACTCTTCAGGTTTATCAATTGTTTAGAATCTATTAAGCTGCTGAACAATCTTCAAGGTTTATATAACTGATAAATATAAAAAAAAAAGCTTTTGGTCTCTAAGAAATGGAGGGTTAAAAATTGCAAGTGTAACTTTATCTGGGCCCTACCTTTGACAGCCACAGTGGCCCAGAGGAGGAAATATTCTAGCTCAAGGCCTGTCAAATAGGCACATCCCTGGCACACTGAAGTCACCTTGGGTTAGGACCCTAGTGCCTATGCTTCTGAGTAAGAGACAATCAGAAGTAGACCAGCTCTAGCAGGAACTGCCGGTCAGTTCAGATCACTCGGTGTCCTCATTGCAACAATCAAGTCTCGAGGATCCCGTTTGCTGTGTGTTTCTAAAATCCTGCCATTTTTCTTGCTCGCTGCCAAATTGTCATCACTCATTTCTGGATTACTGCAGCTGCCATGTGCTGGCCTCATTTCCAATTTTGCTCACTTTCCGAATGCCAGCAATATGACCTTTATGAAGGGGAAAATCGTGTCTTTTAACCTTTAGTTGTCCTAAAGCACACAATCTGAACTCTTCCGTGTGCCCGTGCCAATCTAGTCCTTTACATGATTTTTCAATTCATCTTTCTCTATTCTCCCTTTCTTCATCGTCTTTCCTATCTCCTAAATTCTGGAACCATTTGCTGATCTTGGACTGGAAAATGCTTTTGTGCCACTAGAGCTTTAGACATATCTTCCATTCGTACGACATCATCAATATTCTTCATTCTTTATCTGGTTATCTCATGATATTCCTTATGATCTATCTTGGTCATGCCTTTCTCCTGACTTCCAAAAGGTCTCTCCTGCTGCTGCTGCTGCTGCTAAGTCGCTTCAGTCATGTCCGACTCTGTGCGACCCCATAGACGGAAGCTCACCAGGCTCCCCTGTCCCTGGGATTCTCCAGGCAAGAACACTGGAGTGGGTTGCCATTTCCTTCTCCAATGCACGAAAGTGAAAAGTCAAAGTGAAGTCGCTCAGTCGTGTCCGACTCTTAGCGACCCCATGGATTGGAGCCTACCAGGATCCTCCGTCCATGGGATTTTCCAGGCAAAAGTACTGGGGTGGGGTGCCATTGCCTTCCCCGAGGTCTCTCTCTAGGCAATGTGCCCATGACAGTTGCCTAGAGGTCTTATGAACGCCAGCTGTTTTTGTTGATTTTTTGTTTTTCACTGTGTGCTGAGAGCTCTGTGTGGGACAACACTGTTTTCCATGATTTTGCTTCTCCAACCCAGGGTTTACCATTTCACATGTTTTTAATGAATACATGGTAAATGAAAAAAGAAAGACTGAAATACTCAGATGCCACCCCTGAAGTCTTAGCAGTCAGAGGATCACCCTGTAATTGTTCATAGAATTCTAGACCTCAGAGGACAGAGTTGATGCCTCTTCCTGAGCAGCTCCCCAGATACTTCGTTGGACAGACTCAAAGTGGGCACTGAAGCTTCTTGAGGGTCCTGAGCCGCAGAGCTAGGAGGGACAAGGAAGCCCCGGGCATGTGTCAGCTAAGACGCGAGAGCTCGGTCTGTCGCAGATGGCCTGTGAAGACACACCTCTCTGGGCTTTTGTGTTTAGCTTTTGCCATCCATAAAATGATTGTCCTGTCTTTATGGCTATCTCCTCAGGGGAAGCCCGTAAGGGTTCATGCATTCTTTTTTTTTTTTTTTTGCAAAGCATGGATTGCTATTCCTTGAATAAAGACACTCTATAAATACAAAGCGTGTTTGTCGTTAGTCCAGATGCCCTACCCAAGTGCAACCTATTTGCTTCTGCACCACCAAACAGCTGCCAACACCCACCAAGAGCATCTGGTTCCATTTCATGTTGGCAAGGGCCCCATTAGCAGTAAAACAGCTAATGCCTTTTAGATGGCCTCATGATTATAGCTTTTATTGGTACCCCAGGTAATTGAGTTAATAAATTTAATTGCCAATGCTGACGCATCCTCCCCCTGCCTCTACTCCCCCGACTTCTTCCCCACCAGTTCCTCTTCATCTCCTCTCAAAAAAAAAAAAAAAATTAAAAAGGCAGAGAAACCATTAATAAGAATATGCATCTAACAGGACAGGTGACCTCACAAAACACTTCTGAATGACTTCGAAATGTCACTGAGCCCACCCCAGTTTGTTTATAGCAGCATGTGGTGCCATGACTCACAGTTACTACCCTTTTCCTTTCAAGGTAATTTATAGAACCGTCCACACTACACAGAGCAATACCCAGAGTATACAGTGTGTATCGCCACAAAGATTTCCAAGGAAATATTTATAGTTGCAGAGGAGAATATGGGCACAGATTTCTGGATTCCTCAGCTAATAATTCATATACCACGTTGTAAATCATGTTGAAATATTGCACAATACACAATAACACCACAATGGAGAGGAGACAATTGAAAACTGAACTTTCTCTTGGGAGGCATTTTTAAGATCTTGCTGAAAGAATAACAGATCCTGAATTGCAATATGTATTTCTCTCAGGAAGACAGTCTCCTGGATGGCTCTCATTTGTTTCTCTGTTTGTTGCTCTTGGAAACTTAACAGTGTCAATCATTGACGAATGCCATCTATCCAGAGTGCCGCTGTCCTCCCAAGTCAAATCATTCGCCCCCTTCTCAAACAAAAACACTCCTATCCTCTCTGCCTAATTAAAAGAGGCTGGCAGTGATATCAGTAATTCAAATGTTCAGCAAGACTCTATAATCTCTGCCCCCAACATCTATTATCATGATCACTTTCATGCCTGACTCCAGCTCAGTGACCCCTTATATCCTTCTTATAATTGCCAGGCTCCTGGCTCCTATCTCATTGATCTATGTAGTTTTATTCTACGTACCCCAAATACTAACTCACATCAGAGTTGAAAATGACATCCAAGAGGGTGCCAGTTAATAACTAGTTATTTCCATACATGAAGCACTTCACAAATATTATTTTTAACCATCATGTTTTGTAGGCCAGTGTTTGTCAACCAGAGGTAATTTCTAATGCTGGCTCCACTGGGCAAAGTCTGGAAAGATTTTTGGTCGTCACAACTAGAGACATACTACTGGCGTCTAGTGGGGGAGGGGCTAAGGATGCGGCCGCATACCCTGCAATGCACAGGACCACTCATGCCGCAAAGTGCAGGAGTGCCAAGGCTAAGTAGTCCTGCTCTAAGGCAGCATTCCCATCGTGGGGAAAAGGAAGCAGAAGCTCAGAAAGGTGAAAAAGCCTGCTTAGCATCCCTCAGACTGTAAACAGTGGAACATGAATTCAAACCTAGGTTTATCTAATTCCAGGGTTCACTCTCCTTCTTTCTGTCGAACAGTCTAGTCTCTAGGAGATCTAGGAACCTGGATGATACAGGAAGTGTTTAGGCTTTAACTGCCAAGTTCCCAAACCACATGATATAAAAAGAACTTTTGTTCTAAAGGCCATCCACTAAAAAGCTGCATTGCTGTGATCATTGCAGAATTCTGCCACAATCTGCAGTGCAGGTGGGGTGTGTGAGTCTTCTGGCTATGAAACTCCTCTCAGGGCTGGCCCGGTCAATAGCAGTCATAGCAGATGGATCAAACATGACTGTGTGCAAAGCAATTTATGCTTTGAAAATGGCAAACATTTATTAAAAAAAAAAAAAAAAAAAAAAAAGTCAGTTACTGCTGAGAAAGTGATGCCCAAAACTAAAAACTGAAAGAGAAGAGGTGCCAAGACATAACAAGAGCAAGACAAGGACACACAGTTTCCACAAAGTTTTCTACATGTTTCTTGCAGGGAATCCTGAGGATAAGTGATTTTTATTCTCAGTATCAAGGGCTTGGAGATAAATTTGTATGTATTTTTTCTTATTTCTTAATTTTTAGCATTCTTGGGAAAAAGTGTGCATTGGGAAATCTAATACTGAATGTGAAAATTAAATTACCTCTGTTTAAATTCATATATTTGTTATATAAAGTGTGTTACCTTTTCATTTTTCAAGTTATCTCCAATTTTTTGTTTTGTTTTGGCCACATTGCTTGGCTTATGGGATTTTTAGTTCCCCAACCAGGGATTGAACCAAGGGCCCTTGCAGCGAGTGTACCAAGTCCTGACCACTGAATTGCCAGGTAAGTCCCCTAAACCCAGGTGGTTTTGTTGCTGCTGCTAAGTTGCTTCAGTCGTGTCCGACTCTGTGCGACCCCATAGACGGCAGCCCACCAGGCTCCCCTGTCCCTGGGATTCTCCAGGCAAGAACACTGGAGTGGGTTGCCATTTCCTTCTCTAATGCATGAAAGTGAAAAGTGAAAGTGAAGTCGCTCAGTCGTGTCTTACTCTTCGCGATCCCATGGACTGCAGTCCACCAGGCTCCTCCATCCATGGGATTTTCCAGGCAAGAGTACTGGAGTGGGTTGCCATTGCCTTCTCCAAATACTTCATATTTTCTTCAACTGATTACATAATACATTTATATAAAACAGCAAAGGTTTTCTAAGATCCTTATGCTTTTTGTTCTTTCAAAACTTGCATTCTAGAATCATTTAGCATACCTAAAGTTCATTTTTGTCTTGCATTGCTCTCCTTTAGAGTTAAGATAGGTGAAAAAGTGAAAAGTGAAAGTGAAGTCGCTCAGTCGTGTCTGTCTCTTTGAGACCCCATGGACTGTAGCCTACCAGGTTCCTCCATCCATGGGATTTTCCAGGCAAGAGTATTGGAGTGGATTCCCATTTCCTTCTCCGGGAGATTTTCCCCTCTCAGGGATTGAACCCAGGTCTCTTGCATTGGAGGCAAACGCTTTACCATCTGAGCCACCAGGGAAGTTAAGAGAGAGAAACTCTGTTAATTCCCCTGGCTTGGGAAGACAGGAGGGGGACTGAGTGGAAGACAAGACAAAAGTCGATCCGGAGAGAGACCCAGGTTAGGAATTAAAGCGCGAGAGAGAAAGCAACGCACACTGCCATGGAAGACCAAGGATACGCCACAGGTGAGGTGAGGTGAAGGCAAAAGAGGACCAGAAAGCCCGTGAGATGGGGACGTGGACCCTGAGGTGGAGACTGGGAATGAAACTCTACAAAGGGGTCGAGCCCTCTCACAGGTGGAGAAACATCCAGCAGGGGAGCAGGTACGGACTAGTGGCCGCCAGGCCTGGGGGAATCCTAGATGCTGCGGCTGGGAGAACAGTTGAGGTACCCTGTTGTAAACAGGAAAACAGCGCAATGCTGCTCCACCCTGCGCTAGGAATGAGTGTCAGCGGGGAGCTTGCAATCAGATCGTCTTCATTCCAGTCCAGTGTCCGAGACAGAGCAGGAAAGATTTTCTCAAAGCTCAAGGCTTCTAAGCCACCCTCTCAGACACCTGTGATGCCTCCTTACTCTTCATCACTACAGAATATACTGCAGTCCGGCCTTCATTTTCCTAACGGTATGCGTGCGACGGACTTGCAGCTGAGGCTCTTTTAACTAACTATAGCTGTCGACCTCTTGGTTTCCACAGATTACGCTTGTGGTTTCATACCCTTTTGGAGACGGAAATGGCAACCCACTCCAGTATTCTTGCCTGGAGAATCCTGTGGACAGAGGAGCCCGGCGAGCTGCCGTCTCTGGGGTCTCACAGAATCGGACATGACTGAAGCGACTTAGCAGCAGCAGCTCATACCCTTCTCTCTGAAATCTCTTAATTCCCCTTGGGTCACACGCCGCGGGCTCTGCTGGCCCGGGGGCCCTCTGCTGTCACCTGCAGGCAGAAAGCAGTACTGCGCAGGGACGCTCCACATTGCTGGTTAGTGCTTAGGTCTTTATGAGATCCTTGAATTTCCAACTAATTATTCCTCACCTTCAAAGCAACTAAATGTGTCAGTTTCCTTTGATATAATTTGTAGTCATTAATGATGGTCCTTGGCCCTTCAGTGTCCAAAGTTTCCTGATATTCTTATCCTGTCATTAGTTATATGTATAGCCATCAAATCCAAAGAACTTAATATGCTTTAAGTCCAAAACAGCTTCCTATGTTCTGTATAGGGCCTCCCTGGTGGCTCAGACAGTAAAGAATCTGCCTGCAATGCAGGACACCTGGGTTCAATTCCCGGGTCGGGAAGATCCCCTGGAGAAGGAAATGGCAACCCACTCCAGTATTCTTACCTGGAAAATTCCATAGATGGAGGAGCCTGGTGCATTAATACAGTCCATGCATCCACAAAGAGTTGGACACGACTGAGTGACTTCACTTTCTTTCTTTCATGTTCTGTACTCATAACTATAATTAAAGTGAATCTGAAAGAAACCCCCAAATATCTATCCCATATCTTCCAATAGCTCTCTGAATTTATTGGAAAAATAGTATAAATATGCTTGCTATTCTCCCACACCCATGAAGCTTACTGGTTAACAAGAAGATAATGTGAGCAGAGAATGCCACTAGATCTGACTAGGTCATCTTCATATGAAGCTAAAATATTACTTTTGGGATGGTCGAAGTAGGGTGTTAAAGTTCCAGGAACAGTAACAAAATATATATCTGTGTAACTCTCTCCCTCTTTTACATGTATTTTGTTGTTGTTGTTCCTGGAACTTTAACAACCTACTTCAATGAACTCCTTCTTTTTCTTTGTGTGCACGTATACATGCATAATATACACAAATAGATATTAAAAGCAGAGCATGCATGGCTGAGGAGGAGGAAATTGCCAGTTGATCTGGTGCATATACACATCTATCTTCTTCTATTCTTTGAATTATGACATAATCAAGAAGCAGGGAGGGGAAAAATATTGAGGAATTTCCAAATGATTTTAAGTAGTAGAAAAATATTTGAAAACATATATCATATCCCCAGATAAAAGCATAAAGTAATTTCAAACTTCCACCCTATCAAGACCTCTGAGTCCTCTGGAGTGGTGGGAATATTTAAAAGTAAATTGGTGGAATAGAAAGCCCTGGCCCTAAGGTAAGACATGTGCACATGAGTCTAAATGATTAGTTATGTGGCCTTGAGGAGGTGCCCTTTCTTTGGGGGATTCATCTGTGACAGATTTAGCACAGGAGAGCCACATCTTATGTTCCAGTCTAGGCTGAGCTCTCACTGAGACAGAATTCCCTTACAAAATTTCTCGGTACCTGTAGGGCAGTCTTGTTGTTGCTCACTCACTTGGTTGTGTCCAACTCTTTGCAGCTTCATGGACTGCAGCACACCAGGCTTGCCCTGTCCTTCACTATCTCCCAGAGTTTGCTCAAACTCATGTCCACTGAGTCAATGATGGCATCCAACCATCTCATTCTCTGCTGTCCCCTTCTCCTCCTGCCCTCAATAAGTTGTCTCTTTGCATCAGGTGGTCTAAGTATTGGAGCTTTAGCTATAGACCTTATTCCTTTGAATTTTCAAACTTATGTACACGGGGGAAATGGAGAATTGAGCACATAGACCATCTTACTGAATTAACCTCTGACTTGAGGGAGGTTAGGGAATGTCCCACAGCAAATAAAGATTGAGCAGATATTTCTAATTCAGTCTCGGGACCTTGGCTCTCACAGTTGCCCAGGCATTACTTCTTTGGCCGCTCCCATTCCAGTGGAGGGTTCTTAACACACCCGAGAATCTCACTCACTCTTAGTTGAAAACCTCATTTATTTTTGTGAAGAATGGTGGTATCAATATTAGGGAGTATAGAATCTATCAGTCTGATGAGAACAGGGAAAAAGAGCCACAGACCCAAAAATACGGAGGCAGAGACTTTGCAGCAGGAATTTAGACTGCGTGGAATCTGCCTTTCTATAGGTGCAATACTAATAGAAATGATGATAACTGTACCTTTTCAATTAGAGTAAGAAGAAACTATATTTCAAGTGTCCAACAGTAATAGTTTTCTTTGTACATGGCTTTAAAAAAGGGCTTATTTTTGATTGAAAGTACACCTGTGCCCTCTAAAAGCAAACTACACTCCAAAGAGAGAAATGGAAGAATATCACAGTTTCATTTTAATCTCTGGCTTTTGGGCCAGTTCCTCTTGTGAATCAGTGAGGTAGGAGGAAATTTGTATTGCTACTCAGAGAAAAATAAATCGCTCTTTGGAAAGCTCCTGAGTTATTCTTTGGGATGAATCCGAAAAAATCCCTGTGACTAGCTGAATTCTCAAAAAGCACAGCACTTGTGTGTGTGTGTGTGTGTGTGTGTGTGTGTGTGTGTGTGTGGAAGGGCATGGTGTGGATGCTAATGAGCTTGGTGACAGTCTATGGTACTTAACGGGCTCAGAAGGAAATCACCAATTTCATGGAAGCCTTGTGTTTAGAATATTTAAGATACAGAAAGATGGACAGCTAGGCAGATAATATCTACAAAGCTTTGTCCTGCAGGTAACTCTACAGGAATTGTCCTGTCTTTGTCCTGCAGACAATTCTACCATCACTGACAACAAAACTTAACTACTCCCATTCAATGCCAAAATAGAATTTTTTTTTCCACATACAAAGTATTAGGAGACACAGAAAACTCAATTATATTCTAGAAGTCCAAATACACTTTAAGATCTTGAGTATAACCTTAGTATTGGCATATGTAGCTGAAAATGCATCTGTACGATGATGTAAAATATGTCAAGAGTTACAGAGTGGATCATCCCTTTGATGTATTTTGCCCTTTAGGTATAAAACTATCAAGAGTTACTTGATATAAAGCCCAGTGGCTACCAAAAGCTACACGTACATTTTTCCTCGTTTCTAAAAATATGAAAGAGCACAGTATATATTAGAGCTGTGACACAATGTGCCGCTTAGGTTTGAAGCCTCCAGGAAGCAGCAAAGTGATGAGACCTGTAGGAGGGTTATACGGTGTTTTAGTGAAAGAAATCTAGTCATCTACATTTCTCACTTTACAGGTGAAAACGCTGAGATCCCAAGGTCATCATGCAGTCAGTAGTGGGACTGGACAAGAACTAAAGTCTCCTGTCCCTTACCCCAAATATCCCCATGATCCTTCAACAATTCTGTCTGCCCACAAAGCTTCCAACTTTCTTTAATGCCTTGATCTTATGAAACTGTGGATTATGATATTATAACTAACTTCCCCTAGCTCCTAGAATTAGGAGATTGAAACTAAAACTCCTGTAAAAAAGAAAAACTATTTTTTTTTAAGCATTCAACAATGAAACTGTGAAAGCATCAATTTCTTACAAACTTTCCGGCCCCAGCCACTGCTATTTTTCTATAGAGCACTTTGAGCAGCTGAGGAGGAGAAAGAGAAGTGGGAAGGAAGTGCGGGTAAATTGCAAAGAGCCATCGAAAGCCGACTCTTTGGAAAAGACCCTGATGCTGGGAAAGATTGAAAGCAGAAGGAGAAGGAGGTGACAGAGGATGAGATGGTTGGATGGTATCAGCGGCTCAATGGACATGAGTCTGAGCAAGCTCCTGGAGATAGTGAAGGACAAGGAAGCCTGGCGTGTTGCAGTCCATGGGGTTGCAAAGAGTTGGACATGACATATTGACTGAATAACAACAATAATCATCAAAGGCATTACACTGTCCATCCATCCGATCCTGTTCATTCGTCCTTTCCGTGGGAGTTTTTCGGTCAGCACACTGAAAGTCAATGCTCAGGACATAGGAATGCTTTATGAGACTAAAGCTTCTTTATCAGGCTGCTGTGCCCAAAGTCAAGGCCAACCTGCAGACCTGGTAATGGACTTTGTCCACATGCCAGCACCTCTGGGATGCTGAAAATGCTTAATGGGTATCAGCAAGCACCTTGATTGAAGCACAGCACATCAGCTGTTTACTTAAGACATAACTGAGATAAGGGAAGTCCCAAATTTTCAGGAACTCAGTAATACCTTCATGGCTCCTTTGCTTCTTCTGCTCTGTTCTTCTCACCTGTGATAAAGTCTTCCGCCTCTTACTATGGAAAGAGGCCTGCCTAGCTACAAGCATCATCACTTCACACATTCCTGTTTTTCTGACATACTTTAACAGCAAAAGAATTGCACCAAATTAAAGGCTGCGGGGATAATGTCCTGCGGTATTGGAAGTGCCTTCTCTGATTGGAAGTGTACGACTTGGAAGTACTGGAAGCATTAACATTAGTAAAGAACACTATCAATATGGTATCCCAGACAATAAATACAAAGTCAAAATCTAATTTTTAATTCAGTTCAGTTCAGTCACTCAGTCGTGTCCGACTCTCTGTGACCCCATGAATCACAGCACGCCAGGCCTCCCTGTCCATCACCAATCCCAGAGTTCACTCAAACTCATGTTCATCGAGTAGGTGATGCCATCTGGCCATCTCATCCTCTGTCGTCCCCTTCTCCTCCTGCCCCTAATCCCTCCCAGTATCAGGGTCTTTTCCAGTGAGTTGATGAAACATGAAATTTTGTTCCATAGCATTTTCTAGTCCTTTTAAACTCTCATTTAAGAAAGAAGAAACACATTCTCTTTAAAGTTTATTCAGTGAAGTTGGAAGCTTATTGTTATGCTGATCTTTTGCACTCAAATAGTTTCCAGTATTTGTCTAAACAAAAACATTGCCTTCACATGGATCCATCTGATTTGACAGCATAATCCTTCTCACTATAACAATCAAGCTGGAGCTTGATTTCACCACTTAAGTGAAAATTAGTTTTCTAATGGAAAAATGCATCATAATTGTGTCGATAAAATTCCTGAGCAAAGCCACTAAATGATGCAAGATTCAATACCAACTTTTCACATTCCAGGATACCTCTGAAAATTGCTTCCTAGGAAACCAACTGTTCCTTTGTTTTCTTCACTTAAACCAGATCTATTATTATTACAGTACTCACCTTTTATAAACTGACTACTGAATTCAACTACTAACAAAAATTGGTGCATAATAATACAAATACCACTCATTTATTTTTAATCTTCTTTTTGAGAGAATAAAAGTTTCTTTTTCTAATACGGAAAAAAAAATTTCCTCTGTCTAAGCCACAGATGTGGTAACCAAATGCCAAGGTCATTGGTATTTCCAAAGAGTACTCAGGGAATCAGTTATCCATCTCTTTCTCTTTTAAACATTAATTAACTTGTTAGTCCCTATATTTCAATTATTTGACCATTTGAAGAGTGAATGAAAAGCACTATACAAACACATCACATTATGCTTTATCCTGATCTCAAACTTTGCATTGAAAGCTGAGGAAGGCTTTCTTACCTCTCCTTGCTATTCTTTGGAACTCTGCATTCAGATGCTTATATCTGTCCTTTTCTCCTTTGCTTTTCACTTCTCTTCTCTTCACAGCTATTTGTAAGGCCTCCCCAGACAGCCATTTTGCTTTTTTGCATTTATTTTCCATGGGGATGGTCTTGATCCCTGTTTCCTGTACAATGTCATGAACCTCATTCCATAGTTCATCAGGTACTCTATCTATCAGATCTAGTCCTTTAAATCTATTTCTCACTTCCACTGTACAATCATAAGGGATTTGATTTAGGTCATACCTGAATGGTCTAGTGGTTTTCCCTACTTTCAATTTCAGTCTGAATTTGGCAATAAGGAGTTCATGATCTGAGCCACAGTCAGCTCCTGGTCTTGTTTTTGCTGACTGTATAGAGATTCTCCATCTTTGGCTGCAAAGAATATAATCAATCTGATTTCTGTGTTGACCATCTGGTGATGTCCAAGTATAGAGTCTTCTCTTGTGTTATTGGAAGAGGGTGTTTGCTATGACCAGTGGCAAAACTCTATTAGTCTTTGCCCTGCTTCATTCCATACTCCAAGGCCAAATTTGCCTGTTACTTCAGGTGTTTTTTGACTTCCTACTTTTTCATTCCAGTCCCCTATAGTGAAAAGGACATCTTTTTGGGGTGTTAGTTCTAAAAGGTCTTGTAGGTCTTCATAGAACCATTCAACTTCAGCTTCTTCAGCGTTACTGGTTGGGGGCATAGGCTTGGATTACTGTGATGTTGAATGATTTGCTTTGGAAACAAACACAGATCATTCTGTCGTTTTTGAGATTGCATCCAAGTATTGCATTTCAGACTTTTGTTGACCATGATGGCTACTCCATTTCTCCAAGGGATTCCTGCCCACAGTAGTAGATATAATGGTCATCTGAGTTAAATTCACCCATTCCAGTCCATCTTAGCTGATTCCTAGAATGTCTATGTTCACTCTTGCCATCTCCTGTTTGACCACTTCCAATTTGCCTTGATTCATGGACCTAACATTCCAGGTTCCTATGCAATATTGCTCTTTACAGCATTGGACCTTGCTTCTATCACCAGTCACATCCATAACTGGGTATTATTTTTGCTTTGACTCCATCCCTTCATCTTTCTGGAATTATTTCTCCACTGATCTCCAGTAGCATATTGGGCCCCTACTGACCTGGGGAGTTCCTCTTTCATTATCCTATCATTTTGCCTTTTCATACTGTTCATGGGGTTCTCAAAGTAAGAATACTGAAGTGGATTGCCATTCCCTTCTCCAGTGGACGACATTCTGTCAGACCTCTCCACCATGACCTGTCCACTTTGGGTGGCCCCACATGGCTTAGTGTTGTTTCATTGAGTTAGACAAGGCTGTGGTCCATGTGATCAGATTGGCTAGTTTTCTGTGATTATGGTTTCAGTGTGTCTGCCCTCTGATGCCCTCTTGCAACACCTACCATCTTACTTGGGTTTCTTTTAGCTTGGACGTGAGGTATCTCTTCGTAGCTGCTCCAGCAAAGCACAGCTGCTGCTCCTTACCTTGGATGAGTCGCCCCTCCTGACCTTGAACATGGAGTAGCTCCTCTTGGCCCTCCTGCGTCCATGCAGCCGCCAGTCCTCAGACATGCGGTTGTACCTCTGGAGTGCCGCCCCTGACCTCAGACTCGGGATATCTCCTCTCGGCCTCTTCTGCACCTTCCATTTCTCCCCACCTTAAAGGATAAATGACTTCTCAGCAGAGATGACACAGTCATTTCATGGCTTTGTGTTTATGTCTGCCCAGTCTTCATGCTGTGCCCCATTTCAATGTACTCCAAATAGAGTGATCACTTCCAAGTAATTTATTTGTGGTTGCCTTGCAGTGATCTGAGTCTCAGAAAAGTAGAGGTAACTAATTATAAATAAATGTAAATTTCCAAGTTAAATATTTATTTCCCTCATTTACTAATAAATAAAAAGAGGTAAACATTTTTGGAATAGGCTAACTTGTTTCCAAGAATGGCATAATTTAGCAAAATGTCTAAAAGAAAACAGGAGTCAGGAAGCAAAGATATTGGTTGTTAATAGAAGAAAAACCTTAGAAGTAAACCAGTTTGGTCTTTATCCATTTACTATTTATTTATGTTAAGGGACAAATGAATGTCACGTTTCAGGCAATTTTAGCCACACAGACTTGGTTCTGCAAAACTATCCATGTATCTTGGCAAATTGCACCATAATAAAAGCCAAAGTCACTTTAGCCTTGTGATCACAACTGAGTAACAGGACACTGCAGGGCATTTTGTGAGCTGCCACGGAAAAATGCAGTACAACTGCTAGTGATGACCAAGATGCAAACTTTCTGACAGCAGTGTCACATTAACACAGAGCAGGCGCAGCAGCATAGCAACAAAGACACAGCAGAAAAGAACAGTGAATGGCTTTGACATTCCTTGTCTGAGTATTTGGGATGATCCAGACAATAACAGAGGAAACAACTGCCCATCAAGTGACTTGCACAAAGTCTGAGCAAGGACTGTGACTAAAATAATATCCACTGATTCTTCTAGAGTTATGTCTGCATAAGCTATAAAATAATCTAACTATAAGATAATCTAAAATAAAAAATCATGAAAGGATAAAATGGGATACAGAGTTAAAATTTATTTAGGGAAGAGAATTGATATGCATTAAAATTCTGTGAGAAAATCTTGTCACCTACTCTCACTATGAAGGATCTGCAAGCCTGGAGAGCTGCAGTCCATGAAGTCACAAAGGATTGGACATAAAATAGTAGCTGAACAACAACTCTCACTTTGCATTCGGATTGTTTCTACTGTGACATATGAGAGCCTTCAGAGCAAAGCATCAGACATGTTGCTGATACTAGAAACCTGAGGATGTGAGTAGGAAAAAGATAAGTAACATAAACTGGCAGAAAGTACAGACAGAGAGATTAGTTATGGAAGTAGTCCTCTCCAGAAGTGTCGGTAGGTGATTTTAAAAAAAAATCTATCATGCACTCAGATCACCTGGGGAGCGTTTTGATTGCCAATTCTCATTTGGTAGGTCTAGGATAGGCCTGGGAGAAGACAATGGCAACCCACTCCAGTCCTCTTGCCTGGAAAATCCCATGGGTGGAGAAGCCTGGTAGGCTGCAGTCCATGGGGTCGCTAAGAGTTGGACATGACTGAGCAGCTTCACTTTCACTTTTCACTTTTATGCATTGGAGAAGGAAATGGCAACCCACTCCAGTGTTCTTGCCTGGAGAATCCCAGGGACGGGGAAGCCTGGTGGGCTGCCGTCTATGGGGTCGCACAGAGTCGGACACGACTGCAGTGACTTAGCAGCAGCAGCAGCAGGATAGGCCTGGCAATTCTGTATTTATACTGGAAATCGCAGGTGCTGTCCAGGCTCTCGCCTGGCACACCACACTAAGAAGCTGTAGTGAACTGTGATGCCCATTATCTCTATCTATCCACCAGGCATTCTTGCTCCTCTTCTTTTGTCCTCTTTCTTCAGAAGAACCCCTCTTTGTGTTAGGCTTGTCTGTAACCTGTGTGTGCCGGCACACTCCACCCATACAGGTGGAAACATTTCCCAGATCCACCAATTAGATTCCTCATTCTCTACACTCTGGTTTAGGGGCGGGCACAGGACACAAGCCAGGCCCAGCAGCCCTGCTTGATCCTTTGAGGAAACTTCTAGAAGAGACATTCCATTTCACTGCATTTTCTAGCTTGAAATATAATTCAGTCCGTCTGATGGTGGCTGTATTTATTGCTGCTGAGAATGTAGCCAATGTGGATGAGAGTAGAGTTAAAAGATGGAGAAAGAGATTTCCGATCATGTAGTTTTTATTTCTTTTTTTTAAACCAACAGTTTTTTTTTTAAATATAGAGTAAACTTTTTTTTAATTTATTTTTTTACTGAAGGATAATTGCTTTACAGAATTTTGTTGTTTTCTGTCAAACCTCAACCTGAATCAGCCATAGGTATACATACATCCCCTCCCTTTGAAAGAGTAACATGGAAACTTACATTACCATATGTAAAATACATAGCCAAGGGGACTGGGCTGTATGGCTAAGAAATCCTATCATGTAGTTTTAATACTGAGATCCAGCCCTGTCCCAAGCCCACTTACTCCTTTGATGTGTCCAGTTACTGAGCCAAATACATCAAACCCTTTTCCTGCTTAAGTTAATTTGAATCAGTTTCCTTGATGAAGGAAGGAAGGACTAATCTTCTCCCCCTCATGTATCCAATATTCTCCTACTGAATGTAACAGTTTTAGTTTTTACTTTTTGCCTTCCACAGTCCTCTAGCTTCCAATAGGAAAGCCTTAAACCTAGGGCTGCTCTCCTTTCCCAGGTGCTGGGAACAATTGTGATTTGGCAGGCACTTTATTTTGACCTTTAGCAGAATTCAGGGGCCACTTTGGTGATTCTGGTAGAATCACAGATCAAAAAACAAAACAAAACAAAAGAGCCAACCAACAACATAGCTGCCTATTTTTAAAATAGATACTTTCATTTCTTTTCTTAATGCAGAGGCGGAGAAACCGTTATTTATATACAGGCAGAACCCCTAGGCGAATGTGTTGTTAGGTGCCAGGCCCTCCGGCAGATGGCATTTAAGCAGGTGAGCCTCCTTCGCCTGCTGTCTGGACACCATTTGCCAGCCTCTGCTGGCCCTTGTTGCAGGTTTGCGTGAGCTTTTTGTTTTTCATATTATTACGAGCAGTTTTGTGGGTCTCCGGACGCGAGACCTGTTGGTTTTAAGTTAGATGTTTTGGGCGCTTGTTTCTCGCGTGCAGATCTTAAAAAAAAAAAAAAAAAAATCGAGGGGCCGCATGTAGGGTTCGAACCCTTTGCGCCTCAGAGAAGGTCCTGGTTTTGAATTTTCTCTTTGCTGTGGGTGGTGTCAACCAGGGATGTGGTTTACAGCGGGATTGTGTTCCAGTCTCTCTTACCCTGATTTGATGTGGTTTGTCTTTTGTTTCGGAGAAGGCAATGGCACCCCACTCCAGTACTCTTGCCTGGAAAATCCCATGGATGGAGGAGCCTGGTGGGCTGCAGTCCGTGGGGTCACACAAAGTAGGACACGACTGAAGTGGCTTAGCAGCAGCAGTCTTTTGTTTATCCGATGTGGCGTTGTCATTCAGCCAGCCTTAAGGTTTTGTCTTTTTTAAGGGGAAATTGTTGCTTCTGTAGCTGCAGACTCGCGTGTCCGTGGGGGCAGGTGAGTTCAGGGTCTAATTAGGTTGCAGTCTTGAACTCCATGGCTATTTAAACCTCTGTCTTTTGTGTCATGACTCCCCCCGCCCCCACATATTTATACTCTTCTTTCTGGCATGTTTATTTGGCTTGGTACTTGGCATGCTGTTCTTACAGCTTTACAGTTGAAAACACTTTTAGCAATTAATTCTAATACTGAACATTCAAACAGAGCTTAAACTTTTCCTGTGTTTATCCATTTCCTGCCTATTGCTATACTTTGATTTCACTTATTTAATGCAGAAGAGACGAAAGAGTTATCTAGCATAGAGGCAGAACTTTTCCAAACAAAAATTCAGCAGATGTCATGCAGAGATGGCATTATTGTCATTCAGCATTTATATTGCTTTCCATATTCATAAATGCTACCATTCTTTTCACTCTCCTTAAATTAATGTTTGCTATATCAGATGAGGCAAGAGTTCAACAAGGTGCCTTTCTGAAATCAAAGTAGTTTCAAAGCCAGTTAGTCCCTAAAATGCTAATCTGACAATTAAATTATACATAAAGCCCGATTTCTTCCAGAAGCAGCTTTTTTTTTTTTTTTAGTAAATGTTAGTTTCCATCCTTGGTTTCACTTCACTGTAAGGCAATTGGTAATATTGTGATGTTATTCTTGAATGTACATTTCTCACATTCAGAAATACTGTTTCACCCTAGACCTACCACAGAGTAAAAAACAACGGACAGCTGTACTTTGTGGTTTTAATTCTCTACGTTAGGAGTTGCTTTGCTTCAGTGGTCCCTAGGGTCAACATGTGGATTTTTATGAAGAAACATAATTTAGAGAAGCGTTGTCAAACCAACAGGCTGTGGAATCATAGTCTTATCAAATGAGGCTAGAGCATCTTTCAAATTTCCAGCATTCCTCTTCTGACTTCTCACCGCGTTATTCATTTTCAGGACTTATTTCTCTAAATTCCTATTTCATCTCACCCCTCCGCTTTGCCCAATGGCGCATTACCCTCATGTCATTTCTTTTCCGAAACTTTCCACAGAGGCACTGCACTTTTTCACTGTTTACAACAAATCCAAATTTATTTTATTTCAAAAGGAAAGAAATCAAAAGGAGTTCTTTTCTAGTTTTTCATCTGTAGAGCCTCAATGAGGTTTCTGCCATAGATATTTTCTCAGTGCTATTTCTGATGCCTAAAATTTTACCAATAGTATTATTTCCTTGGTTCATAATGCACTGACCTAATTCAACTAATTCTTGTAAACAAATGATTGACTATAAGTGATTTCCTACCTTAGCTTTGCCATGTAAAACATTGTATTTTAATACAACCTTTATCAACTAAAAGAGGCTTAGTGATGATTTTAAGTATTGTAATGGATTTGCTGTGAAAACAAATTCCTAAACAGAAAACGCGGTCATTCTTTGTAGGTAGCATGGTTTTCTATTTCCTCCCATGAGTGTTTAACACGTAGCACAGTGCTTGGCACCCAGTATGCCCTTAGTAAATTACTGATGACAGTAAGCTAGACTCTGCTTGCACTGAGTTCCTTGTGTAGTTCCACCCAAGGTGCTTATGTCTGGATCTAGAGCTGCCTGAATAGGATGGCTTCTGGCAGACCATTAATTTGCCAATTACATCCATCATTTTTCATTTCTTCTTTATAAAATAATATATTGGGCACCCATTGACCCTTAAATCTCCTTGTCACAGCTGCTGAATCTTTCAGTCACTTCACTGAAGTTATAGTTGCTAAATCATCAATGACTTGATATCCTATATAAATTGACTGTTTCTAAATACATCCTCAAAGTAATACTGGCCCTACAATGAGGTGGAGAAAAAAAGACTCATCTGATTTGCCCCTGCAGATCATTCTCGAAAGGTTGTTTTAGTCAACAGAGCAAAAGCTAAGAACTAACAGTGATTTAGTCAAATTTCTGTAAAAGATAGGATTGACCCAGATTCAAGTCACCTCAAGACAAAAGCAGCGTTTCACTGATAATATACATGCAAGTGAACACAGAAATTTGTCAGAAGCTGTGCTGACATTCAGGGCCTGGATGGTGTCTGTGGCTCTTCTGGTTGGCTCTCTTTCCTTTATTGCTCTTCTGCTTACTAATAGATCCTGCTCCCTCATCCTTTTTGATTGTTCAGGAGTCAATTCATCCCTATTCTAGATCAATAATCTCTAAATTAGATCAGCTTCTGGACCCAGTGCCAGCAGCCTTGGTCACAGAATATTTAATTCAGTGACTACTGAATTCAGTATCTACTCCGGTGGTAAGTTACTAGTCAATGATATGTTTAATCCCTAAATATCGCGTTTGGTCCAGGATGGAAAACAATGAGTAGTGAATATACCAACTTAGGTAGCAGGACTTGTGGGCAGAAGTTTGCCCCAAAGTCAGTATAGCCTGGTATAAGTATAAATTTGAGCACTAATATAATAATTGCATACCTGTTAATAGGGGTATTAGAAGAATTGATGCTTTTGAGGTGTGGTGTTGGAGAAGACTGAGAGTCCCCTGGACTGCAAGGAGATCCAACCAGTCCATCCTAAAGGAAATCAGTCCTGAATATTCATTGGAAGGACTGATGAAGCTGAAACTCCAGTATTTTGGCCACCTGATGCAAAGAGCTGACTCATTTGAAAAGACTCTGATGCTCAGAAAGGTTGAAGGCAAGAGGAGAAGGGGATGACAGAGGATGAGATGCTTGGATAGCATCACTGACTCAATGGACATGAGTTTGGGTAGGCTCTGGGAGTTGGTGATGGACAGGGAGGCCTGGCGTGCTGCGGTTCATGGGGTTGCAAAGAGTCGGACATGACTGAGAGACTGAACTGAACTAAACTAATAGGGGTATAGGGAATTTTCCTACAAAAAAAAAGGGGGGTGGAATAAATTCCAAAAGTGCAAATCTTCAAAGTATTAGCACTTAACAGTTATTAGTTTTAAAACACCAAGTTCTCATTTGCTATCCTGCTTCTTTTAAAGGAATGACCTTACTGTTAGTATATATGTCTTTGAATTTTGTTTCTTAGTTGTTCAGTCACGTCTGACTCTTTGTGACCCCATGGACTGCAGCACCTCAGGCTTCCTGGCCTTTACTACTCCCAGAGCTTGCTCAAACTCATGTCCATCAAGTCGATTATGCCATCCAACCATCTACTCCTCTGTTGTCCCCTTCTCCTCTTGCTTTCTATCTTTCCCAGGGTCTTTTCCAATGAGTTGGCTCTTCACCTCAGGTGGCCAAAGTATTGAAGCTTCAACATCAGTCCTTTCAATGAATGTTCAGGATTGATTTCCTTTAGGATTAACTGGTTTGATCTCCTTGTAGTACAAGGTACTCTCAAGAGTCTTTTCCAACACCACAGTTCAAAAGCATAGTTCTTTGGCTCTTAGCCTTCTTTATGGTCCAACTCTCACATCCATACATGACTACTAGAAAAACCATAGCTTTTACTATGTAGACCTTTGTTGGCAAAATAATGTCTGTGCATTTTAATACTCTGTCTAGGTTTGTCATAGCTTTTCTTCCAAGGGAGCAAACATCTTTAAATTTCATGGCTGCAGTCATCGTCTGCAGTGATTTTGGAGCCCAAGAAACTAAAGTTTGTCAGTGTTTCCATTGTTTCCCCCATCTACTTGTCATGTAGTGATAGGACTGGATGTCATGATCTTAGCCTTTTGAATGTTGAGTTTTAAGCCAACTTGTTCACTCTCCTCTTTCACTTTCATCAAGAGGCTCTTTAGTTCTTCTTTACTTTCTGCCATAAGGGTGGTGTCATCTTTGTATCTGAGGTTGTTGATATTACTCCCTGCAGTCTGGATTCCACCTTGTGCTTCATCCAGCCCAACATTTCACATTATGTACTCTGCATATAAGTTAGATAAGCAGGGTAACAATACACAGCCTTGACATACTCCTTTCCCAATTTGGAACTAGTCCATTGTTCTGAAAGAGTCATTTCCTAGGCAGGTTGATAAGAAGTCTAGGGGTCCCCACGGAGAGGGGGAATTCCAGGGTCCTCTGGAGTTCTCAAGGAGGAAGAAAGGACAAACTTTTTTTTCTCTCTGCATTCCTTAGGATTATATAACAATAATGTATCCTGCCTGAGGACAGTCTCTGGATTAAACCTTCCGGCTAATCCTATTATCTTAAAATGTAAATTATGGGAATAGGTCTGGTGGTGATGGTTTAGTTGCTAAATCATGTCTGACTCTTGCAACCCTGTGGACTATAGCCTGTAAGGCTCCCCTGTCCATGGGATTTTCCAGGCAAGAATACTGGAGTGATTGCCATTTCCTTCTCCAGGAAGATCTTCCTGATCCAGGAATTGAACCCAGGTCTCCTGCATTGCAGGCAGATTCTTTACCAACTGAGCTATGAGGGAAACCCAACCTCCAGACATTCTTTTGATTCATTTGAGAGTATATAACTCCACTGCTAACACTAGCAAGCTTTCTGCCCCCTTCTGACGCCTATGTCAGAAGCTTTCTCTATCTCCCTTATACTTTAATAAAACTTTATTACACAAAAGTTCTGAGCGATCATGCCTCATCTCTGGCCCTGGATTGAATTCTTCTCCTCCAGAGGGCAAGAATCCTGGTGTCTTTTCATGGTTCAACAGCAACCTTTCAGTTCCATGTCTGGATTTAACTGTTGCTTCTTGACCTGCATGCATGTTTCTCAGGAGGCTGGTAATGTGGTCTGGCCCATCTCACACAGTTTGTTGTGATCCACACAATCAAAGGATTTAGCTGTAGAAAAATGTGGTTAATACATGATATTAGGGCAAGGTTTGCTGCTTGAAAGTTTCTCTGCCAGAAAGCCAAATACAGGTAATGGGGAAACAGAAAAAAGAAATGAGCCTCTGGTTCAGTAGAAAATTTAAAGTCTGACCACAGGAGAAAGTGTTCACATGTTATTACTATGAAACAAAGAATTTGCCTCATGGCAGAAAGCCTTTAGGGAACCCAGTGAAACAATTTTTTTTTGTTTGTATTTAAGATTTGATGACAATGTGACAGAAATTCTGTGAAATAATCCAGGACCTCCCCCAGACAGGGGAAAAGATCAATTTCCCCCAAGACTCGTATTTCCAAGAAAATTAAAATTAAGTTATTAATGACATAACTAAAGATGCTATATAGTCATCATATCAATATGTTAAAAGTATAAATCTTTTCACATTTAAAAAGACATTCTTTGTAATTCAACTTTTATAATTTTGTTTTGATTTCTCCATTATTAACATATTGGAAACCCAGTGTTTTAGACATTTCTGTCTTAGTTTTAGACTTGTGCTGCTGTAAGAAATCTCCATAAACTGAGGGCTTAAAAACAAACATTTATTTCTCACAGCTCTGGAGGCTGGAAAGTCTACGATCAAAGTTCTGGCAGAGCCAATGTCTGGTGAGGACCTGCTTCCTGGTTTAAAGATAACCAACTTCTCCTTGTATCTGAACAGGGCAGAGAGAGAGAGCGAGGTGTCTCTTAACACTCTGGCCTTTTCTTATAAGTGCACCAATCCTATTCACAAGTGTTTCACCTTCAGGACCTAATTACCTTCCAGAAAGCCTACTTCCAAATGCCATCACATTAGAAATAGGATTTCTACCATATGAAATTTAGAGAAACATAAACACTAAGTTTATTGCACTTTCTCAAACTCTGAAAAACTCTAAAACACCCCTTCTAATCCAGGCTATTCAGATGTGTGTACTGTAACTCATGTTCCTTCTCTTACTCCCTGACTGTCTAAGTCTTAACCTATCTCCAGTTCTACATGGGACTGACTACCAAAGGAAATGTCTATTTTTCTTGGTCTATAGTGTTAAACGGAGAAGGCAATGGCACCCCACTCCAGTACTCTTGCCTGGAAAATCCCATGGATGGAGGAGCCTGGTGGGCTGCAGTCCATGGGGTCGCTAAGAGTCGGACACGACGGAGCAACTTCACTTTCACTTGTTCGCGTTCATGCATTGGAGAAGGAAATGGCAACCCACTCCAGTTTTCTTGCCTGGAGAATCCCAGGGTCAGGAGAGCCTGGTGGGCTGACGTCTGTGGGGTCACGCAGAGTCGGACACGACTGAAGTGACTTAGCAGCAGCATAGTGTTAAAAGGGAAGGCGAAGCCCCTGAGAGTTTACCAATGACAGCAGCAATCAGATCAGATCAGATCAGATCAGTCACTCAGTCGTGTCCGACTCTTTGCGACCCCATGAACCGCAGCACGCCAGGCCTCCCTGTCCATCACCAGCTCCCGGAGGTCACTCAGACTCGCATCCATCGAGTCAGTGATGCCATCCAGCCATCTCATCCTCTGTCGTCCCCTTCTCCTCCTGCCCTCAATCCCTCCCAGCATCAGAGTCTTCTCCAATGAGTCAACTCTTCGCATGAGGTGGCCAAAATACTGGAGTTTCAGCCTCAGCATCATTCCTTCTAAAGAAATTCCAGGATTGATCTCCTTCAGAATGGACTGGTTGGATCTTCTTGCAGTCCAAGGGACTCTCAAGAGTCTTCTCCAACACCACAGTTCAAAAGCATCAATTCTTCGGCGTTCATCCTTCCTCACAGTCCAGCTCTCACATCCATACATGACCACAGGAAAGACCATAGCCTTGACTAGGCGAACCTTTGTTGGTAAAGTAATGTCTCTGCTTTTGAATATGCTATCTAGGTTGGTCATAACTTTCCTTCCAAGGAGTAAGCGTCTTTTAATTTCATGACTGCAGTCACCATCTGCAGTGATTTTGGAGCCCAGAAAAACAAAGTCTGACACTGTTTCCACTGTTTCCCCATCTATTTCCCATGCAGTGATGGGACCAGATGCCATGATCTTCGTTTTCTGAATGTTGAGCTTTAAGCCAACCTTTTCACTCTCCACTTTCACTTTCATCAAGAGGCTTTTTAGCCCCTCTTCACTTTCTGCCATAAGGGTGGTGTCATCTGCATATCTGAGGTTATTGATATTTCTCCCAGCAATCTTGATTCCAACTTGTGTTTCTTCCAGTCCAGCATTTCTCATGATGTACTCTGCATATAAGTTAAATAAACATGGTGACAATATGCAGCCTTGACGTACTCCTTTTCCTATTTGGAACCAGTCTGTTGTTCCATGACCAGTTCTAACTGTTGCTTCCTGACCTGCATACAGATTTCTCAAGAGGCAGATCAGGTGGTCTGGTATTCCCATCTCTTTCAGAATTTTCCATAGTTTATTGTGATCCACACAGTCAAAGGCTACAACCTGCCTAGCCTGCCTGCCTGCCTGCCTGACTCTACCCGCTACGCTACCGCAGCTGCCTTAGCAATCAGAGGAAACCTTAAAGAAGCTGATCTGTAACCACTTGGATCCAGCTGCTCCTTCATTGTATGAGATTCACCTACAGTTCTAGTTCTTGGTGACCTAGAATCTATATTGTTCAGAGACTTTTGTCATCTTTTCAAATTTTATCAGATGACTTCTCAACTTAACACTTTTTGGGGGATTTAGAAGTTTGTCCTCAAAAACTTGATCTGTTTGCTTATAAAGAAGCTGGTATTTAGAATGTAATTTGCTGAATTAGAAGTTATATTTGTCTCCTGACCTTTTTATAAGTAATTCACAGGATATAAACAATTTCAGTTTTTACTTTCAGTCAACTGAGCTCTCCATTTGCATGAAAAAGAAAAACAAAAAAATTATTTCACCACTGCTAAGATTGGCAATTTCAAAAGTTAAGATACTGCATTAGCCTCCATTATTAATGCTTTGGTCAATCTAAATAAACTTAGGTGACAATAGTCAAGCAAAAAGCCTTTATTCAGAATCAGAGAATTGCAATTCAGGACACATAAAATATTTGGGTAATAACCCTAATAGTATCCCCACTAGGGAATAAAAAGGGATTTTAAAGGTAAAGATGGGAGGTTTATATTACAATAGGGCTTCCCTGATAGCTCAGCTGGTAAAGAATCTGCCTGCAATGCAGGAGACTCCAGTTCAATTCCTGGTGATTTAGGAAGATCGCCTGGAGAAGGGATAGGCTACCCATTCCAGTATTCTTGGGCTTTGCTGGTGGCTCAGTTGGTAAAGAATCCAGCAATGCGGGAGATCTGGGTTCGATCCCTAGATTGGGAAGATCTCCTGGAGAAGGGAAAGGCTACCCACTCCAGTACCCTGGCCTGGAGAATTCCATGAACTGTATAGTCCATGGGGTCACAAAATTGGATATGACTGAGCGACTTTCACTTTCACTTGGAGTTCCAGGCGAGGCAGAAGCTAGTCCTGGCAAAGCTTGAGTGCTAAGGCTATCTCTAGAGGGAAGTAAAAGTTGTTACTGTGACAAGTTGCAGGTGTTTTTGTAGAGTCATCGGCCTCTTTGCGGCTTCAGTTCAGTTCAATTCAGTTCAGTCCCTCAGTCGTGTCTGACTCTTTGCAACCCCATGAATTGCAGCACACCAGACCTCCCTGTCCATCACTAACTCCTGGAGTTTACCCAAACTCATATTCCTTGAGTCGGTGATGCCATCCAGCCATCTCATCTTTGTGGCTTAGCCCAGTTAAAAAGTTTTTGGTTCTGTTTGGTGAGGATATGCCTAATGTCCACCATCTCCTTAATGGTCTCCCAGCTCCATTGTAAAGCCCCTTGACATAAGAGACACCATTTTATTTCACACTTCACACATTACATATATATATATATAAATTTCAGAACTCTTTTAGTTGAGACAAAAAGTACTACAGGAAGCTATTCAATCATCCAGTGTTGCCATCTGCTAAAATTTGATTTTATCAAGTGATTGTACCTGCTCATAGGTTTAATGATCCCACTTTTCCTTTATAACCTTAAAGAAGACTAAATTAAGTGTAATAGTAAAGAAAATGTTAGCTACTGAGAAAGAAGACTTTCTTGAAAACTTTGACCCTTCAAAATCATGTGGTACACATTTTTTCTTGTGTATTTTTTGCTTTATAACTTTTTGATGCTGAGTTCTTATGCTATTTAGTTTGATTTAACTGATTCTCTGATAGCTGAGACAGTAAAGAAATTGCCTGCAATTCAGGAGACATGGTTTTGATCCCTGGGTTGGGAAGATCCCCTGGAGTAGGAAATGGCAACCCACTCCAGTATTCTTGCCTGGAGAATCCCATGGACAGAGAAGCCTGGTGAGCTGAGTCCATGGGGTCGCAAAGAGTTGGACATGACTGAGCAACTGAACACACACACAGAACAGCACTGGAGAAATAAAAGCAGTGATTATTACATTTTTAATGTTCAAATTTTTGTACAACTGATTTGTGTTAAAGGCTGCTGCTGCTAAGTCACTTCAGTCGTGTCCGACTCTGTGCCACAGAACAGCACTGGAGAAATAAAAGCAGTGATTATTACATTTTTAATGTTCAAATTTTTGTACAACTGATTTGTGTTAAAGGCTGCTGCTGCTAAGTCACTTCAGTCGTGTCCGACTCAGCAGCCCACCAGACTCCCCCATCCCTGGGATTCTCCAGGCAAGAACACTGGAGTGGGGTGCCATTGCCTTCTCCAATGCATGAAAGTGAAAAGTAAAAGTGAAGTCGCTCAGTCGTGTCAGACTCTACGCGACCCCGGACTGTAGCCTACCAGGCTCCTCCGTCCATGGGATTTCCCAGTCAAGAGTACTGGAGTGGGTTGCCATTGCCTTCTCCATAAATAAGGACACTCTCACTTAAAAATAAGAATAATAATTGCAGCTATGTTAATTATCTACATTTCATTAAAACCTACTGATGACATCAGGAAGAATCAGTATATGCATAAAGACATTATTAAGTGTTTAATATTATTCATGATTTTGCTATATTCTGGTCTCTTCAGCTTTAATGGCCCTTTCCTGTCCTGATAGGAATGTACCCACTTGTACAGAGAATATGTTTCAGCTCATTAAAAGAAAGAAGCACTTACTCCAGCAAATTTTAATGTGTTCTACACTCCTTTTGCAAGTGCAGCTAATTTTGTTCTTTACATGAGAATTTTATTATTAGAATTATTAAATTCTCTAGTTATGCAAAATGGCATACTGCCCTTTTTCCTCTCTCTTTAAAAATAGTGAGAGTACTGAGCAGTGGGTGACTTTCAGTAATTGTGTGTTGTGTATAAGAGGGTGGCTATTATTTCCCTAACATTTTCATGAAATGTATAGTAGAAATCTACCATTTATAATGTTAAAATATCAGTTTCATAAAATTAATTCTGTGAAAAGCATGTCACGCAGTACAGGTGTAAGCATACCTATTTTATTTTGCTTCACTTCATTGTTCTTCAGAGATTGCTTTGTTTAACACGTTGAAGGTTTGTGTGTATTATCCTACAATAAGCAAGGATACTAAGATCATGGCATCCGGTCCCATCATTTCATGGCAAATAGATGGGGAAACAGTGGAAACAGTGTCAGACTTTATTTTTCTGGGCTCCAAAATCACTGCAGATGGTGACTGCAGCCATGAAATTAAAAGATGCTTATTCCCTGGAAGGAAAGTTATGACCAACCTAGATAGCATATTAAAAAGCAGAGACATTACTTTGTCAACAAAGGTCCGTCTAGTCAAGGCTATGGTTTTTCCAGTGGTCATGTATGGATGTGAGAGTTGGACTATAAAGAAAGCTGAGCACAGAAGAATTGATGCTTTTGAACCGTGGTGTTGGAGAAGACTTTTGAGAGTCCCTTGGACTGCAAGGAGAGCCAACCAGTCCATCCTAAAGGAAATCAGTCCTGAATATTCATTGGAAGGACTGATGCTGAAGCTGAAACTCCAATAGTTTGGCCACCTGATGTGAAGAGCTGACTCACTTGAAAAGACACTGACGCTGGGAAAGATTGAAGGCAGGAGGAGAAGGGGACGACAGAGGATGAGATGGCTGGATGGCATCACTGACTCAACGGACATGGGTTTAGGTGACCTCCGGGAGTTGGTGATGGACGGGGAGGCCTGGCGTGCTGCAGTCCATGGGCTCTCAAAGAGTCAGACATGACTGAGCGACTGAACTGAACTGAAGCAAGGGTCTAGGTGTGGCTTTTCCAAAAGAATTTACTCGCTTCCTGTGTCAATTTGGCATTTGTCACACTATTTAGTCAACTGTCACAATATTTCAAAAATACTAGTTTTTATTGTATTTTTTATGGTGATCTGTGATCAGTGACCTTTGCTGTCACTGTTGTAATTGTTTTGAGATGTCGTCAAGCTCATCCAAATAAGATGGTGAACTTCATCTATGAATGCTGTGTTCCAACTGCCTCTCTGAATGGCCCTTCTCTCATCTCTCTGCCTGTCCTCTGGCCTCCCTATTCCCTGAAATGTAACAATATTGAAATTAGGCCAATTAATTAACCTTACCGCAGCCTTTATAGTGAAAGCAATAGTTGCATATCTCTTGATATATGAGTGAATGTTGATGGCAAGAGTGAATGTTGATGGCAAGAGTGAATGACAGATGGCAAGAGTGAATGTTGACATTCTAGGAATTAGTGAACTAAAATGGACTGGAATGGGTGAATTTAACTCAGATGACCATTATATCTACTACTGTGGGCAGGAATCCCTCAGAAGAAATGGAGTGGCCACCATGATCAACAAAAGAGTCCAAAATGCAGTACTTGGATGCAATCTCAAAAACGACAGAATGATCTCTGTTCGTTTCCAAGGCAAACCATTCAATATCACAGTAATCCAAGTCTATGCCCCAACCAGTAACGCTGAAGAAGCTGAAGTTGAACGGTTCTATGAAGACCTACAAGACCTTTTAGAACTCACACCCAAAAAAGATGTCCTTTTCATTATAGGGGACTGGAATGCAAAAGTAGGAAGTCAAGAAACACCTGGAGTAACAGGCAAATTTGGCCTTGGAATACGGAATGAAGCAGGGCAAAGACTAACAGAGTTTTGCCAAGAAAATGCACTGGTCATAGCATATCTCTTAGTCTAAAACAAAAGCTAGACATGATTAAGCCTGGTGAGGAAGGTATGTCCAGATCAAGGCCCTAACTGTCTTAAATGCCGTCAAGGCAGAGAGAGGTGAGGATACTGCAGAAGAAAAGTTCAACGCTGGCAGAGATGGGTGTGTGTGATTTAAAGAAAGAAGCCGTCTTCATAACATAAAAGTGCCAGGTGAAGCAGCAAGGACTGCTGTAGAAATATAGCTAAGATAATGAAGGTGCCTGTACTAGAAACAAGCAAACAAACAGACAATCCAGTGTAATGAAACAGCCTCCTATTGAAGAAGATGCTATCTAGGACTTTAATAGGGGGAGAAGTCACTGCCTGGCTTCCAAGCTTCAAAAGATAGGCAGACTCTCTTGATAGGGGCTAATGCAACTGGTGGCTCAGAGGTAAAGTCCCTGCCTGCAGTACAGGAGACCCAGGTTTGATCCCTAGATCAGGAAGATCCCCTGGAGAAGGAAATGGCAACCTACTCCAGTACTCTTGCCTGGAAAATTCTGTGGGCTACAATCCATGGGGTTGCAGAGTTGGACACCACTGAGCGACTTCACTTTCACTTTCATTTTCAATGCAACTGATGACTTGAAGTCTGTGTTTATTTACCACTTCTCACTCCAAAAGCCCTAAAGCTCTTAAGAATTATGCTAAATCTACTCTGCCTGTGTTTTATAGATGCAGCAAGAAGCCTGAGTGACAGCTTGGTTTCACTGTTGTTCTGTCGCTAAGCCATGTCTGACTCTTTGGGACTGTTTATGGCTTGTTGAATACTAGGCTCCTTTGTCCTCCACTGTCCCCTGGAGTTTGCTCAAATTCATGTGCATTGAGTCGGTGATGCTATCTAACCATCTCATCCTCTGCCACCCCCTTCTCCTCTTGCCTTCAGTCTTTTGGGTCTTTTCCAGTGAGTTGGTACTTCACATCAGGTGGCCAAGTATCAGAGCTTCAGCTTCAGCAACAGACCTTCCGATGACTATTCAGGGTTCATTTCCTTTGGGACTGATTGGTTTGATCTCCTTGTAGACGGCAGGATTTACTATTTTAAGCCCATTGTTGTGACTTACTGCTCAGAAAAAAAAAAAAATTCTTTAATAATTCTTTATGCTTTCCTGATGCGAACTATATACCTATATGCTAAACTTTCTTTTATGTGCAGTAGTTACTGCTCCTGAAATTTCATACGAAAACAAACTCTCTTTACAGGGACAATTTGCTTACAGGCAGCTTGAGTTCAGCTATCTACAATGACATACATTTGGCAAGCCACCTGTTCTTACTAAAACCTAATAGGGGAGTAAAAGGTGTTCCACGATGGCCTGTGTGATGTGCCTACATGAGCAGACTTCACCACCCATGCTTCTGCATTCAGAAGTCACCAACCAAAAGAAAACCATCAATGTCTTCGTTAAGTTAGTCTGTACTAAAATACAACCATTAAATTCCAGAGGGTATACCAGGATCTCTCCAGAACTCTTCATATTACAATCTAATGTTTCCCAATCATTTAAGCCTTTCTCCTTGTACGTTTTTTTTTTTTTTTTTGTAAGCTTGGTAACTTCAGCTAAAGCCCTAACCTATAAACACTAATACCTAAATCACCTATGGGTCTTTTTCAGTTGTCTATTTTTTTCCTCTTGGAAATCTCTAAAAAGGTTACTAGAAAATGGTGTTTGATCTAAAATCACTAGACATTCTGCTGCTGCTGCTGCTGCTAAGTCGCTTCAGTCGTGTCCGACTCTGTGCGACCCCATAGACGGCAAGCCTACCAGGCTCCTCCGTCCCCGGGATTCTCCAGGTAAGAATACTGGAGTGGGTTGCAATTTCCTTCTCCAATGCATGCATACATGCTAAGTCGCTTCAGTCATGTCTGACTCTGCCCATGGACAGCAGCCCACCAGGCTCCTCTGTCCACGGAATTCTCTAGGCAAGACTACTGGAGTGGGTTGCCATTTCCTTCTCTGAGACATTCTGAGTCAGGGTAATAAAATCGTAAACCAGGGGGAAAAAAATAAATTTGGCCATGTATGAGTAAATAAACTATATACATACAGATGTACATAAAGATGGGTTTCCCAGGTGGCCCTAGTGGTAAAGAACCCACCTGCCAATGCAGGAAACATGAGTCATGGGTTTGATTCCTGGGTCAGGAAGATCCCGTGGAGGAGGGCATGGCAACCCACTCCAGTATTCTTGCCTGGAGAAACCCATGGACAGAGGAGCCTGGAGGGCTACAGTCCATGGGGTCACAAAGAGTTGGACATAACTGAAGTTACTTAGTTGTTTGGCTATACATATAGAAAACAATGAATATTTTCAAGAAAAAAGTTGCTATTGAAAATACAAAGTCTTAAACATTGTTATTAATGACAGGAATTTGGTTAGTACAGTAAAATAATGAATTGCATATATTTCTACTATTACAAATGGTCTTTGTAATAGATTTTCTAAATTGTTTTAGTTACAATAAAACAGAAAAATTAGATTTGTTGTCCAATTTTTGAAACGTGAATCTTTTGTTTGTTTGGGTTTTTGCTTGATGTGTTCCCAGCTAAAGGATCTGTTTTCCCAAAAATATACTGGACATGAAGAGCTGAGTGTCTATATTGAATATGAATGCAGGATTTAAGCTTCACTAGCAAGAAAATGGACTGTGGCTCATAATGTGGAAATAGTTCTTATTCTTTCCCCTGTATTAGCCATGATTCATTATTGTGCTGCTTCAGTTGTGCTGAAAATTGGTATTCATAGTATAAATGGCCGTTAATCTGTGAAGTTCTAACTCAGGTCAACCTTACATAGCATTTATTTACCAATAAAGTATAGAAGCCTGATACATTCACTGTAATCAAACATGTCAAGCACTTGGGTCAAGGTTAGTTTCATAAGAATATTCAGCATATTTGTTGTACCCAGAGAGGTTAAATTACATTTTTGTTTCACCTCTTCAATCAATCTATTTTTATTATGAACGTTTGATCATCTTGACATTGCTCTGAGAACCACCCATTAATTAAGGGTCCAATACATTTCTCCACTTTTATGATCTCTTTTTAAAGCTGCTGCAAAGTCAACAATTCAACATGGAACACATGTAGGTTTGCTAAACTGAAACTCGTACTTTGGCCACCTCATGCTTTGACCACCTCATGCAAAGAATTGACTCATTGGAAAAGACTCTGATGCTGGGAGGGATTGGGGGCAGGAGGAGAAGGGGACGACAGAGGATGAGATGGCTGGATGGCATCACTGACTCGATGGATGTGAGTCTGAGTGACCTCCGGGAGTTGGTGATGGACAGGGAGGCCTGGCGTGCTGTGATTCATGGGGTTGCAGAGTCAGACACTACTGAGCGACTGATCTGAACTGATAGGTAGGCCATGTAGAGATGAGCATAATCATCTAGTTCCTTCTACATGGGGATCTAAATTTAAACTCCATGGAAAAAGTTGTTGATGAAAGAGAATGGGTTAGTGGAAGAAGAAGAGTCTCTGATGAATGAGAGTAATACTTTTTTAAGGTGCTACAGAAAACACCTTCTTCAGACATTTATTCCATAGACTGAATGGCCCTTGAAGGCACAGAAGCCAGGAGTTTGTTCATCATTATTTAAACAATATTTACCATCAAATCAGATCAGATCAGTCGCTCAGTCGTGTCCAACTCTTTGCGACCCCATGAATCACAGCACATCAGGCCTCCCTGTCCATCACCAACTCCCGGAGTTCACTCAGACTCACATCCATCGAGTCTGTGATGCCATCCAGCCATCTCATCCTCTATCGTCCCCTTCTCCTCTTGCCCTCAATCCCTCCCAGCATCAGAGTCTTCTCCAATGAGTCAACTCTTCACATGAGGTGGCCAAAGTACTAGAGTTTCAGCTTTAGCATCATTCCTTCCAAAGAAATCCCAGGGCTGATCTCCTTCAGAATGGACTGGTTGGATCTCCTTGCAGTCCAGGGGACTCTCAAGAGTCTTCTCCAGCACCACAGTTCAAAAGCATCAATTCTTTGGCACTCAGCCTTCTTCACAGTCCAACTCTCACATCCATACATGACCACAGGAAAAACCATAGCCTTGACTAGATGAACTTTTGTTGGCAAAGTAATGTCTCTGCTTTTGAATATGCTATCTAGGTTGGTCATAACTTTCCTTCCAAGGAGTAAGTGTCTTTTAATTTCATGGCTACAGTCACCATCTGCAGTGATTTTGGAGCCCAGAAAAATAAAGTCTGACACTGTTTCCACTGTTTCCCCCTCTATTTCCCATGTAGTGATGGGACCAGATGCCATGATCTTCGTTTTCTGAATGTTGAGCTTTAAGCCAACTTTTTTACTCTCCACTTTCACTTTCATCAAGAGGCTTTTTAGTTCCTTTCACTTTCTGCCATAAGGGTGGTGTCATCTGCATATCTGAGGTTATTGATATTTCTCCCAGCAATCTTGATTCCAACTTGTGTTTCTTCCAGCCCAGCGTTTCTCATGATGTACTCTGCATATAAGTTAAATAAACAGGGTGACAATATACAGCCTTGACGTACTCCTTTTCCTATTTGGAACCAGTCTGTTGTTCCATGACCAGTTCTAACTGTTGCTTCCTGACCTGCATACAGATTTCTCAAGAGGCAGATCAGGTGGTCTGGTATTCCCATCTCTTTCAGAATTTTCCACAGTTTATTGTGATCCACACAGTCAAAGGCTTTGGCATAGTCAATAAAGCGGAAATAGATGTATTTCTGGAACTCTCTTGCTTTTTCCTCGTATATAGCAGAAAGCTAAAAATACATATAATTAAAAGCTTTTGATGTTTATAAAACTAAGTCTGCAACTCTGTAGGATTCCACATCCTGAAAACATTGCAATGATCTTCCAGTGACTCTGAGTTTGTTTTGTTTTCCTCTCAAAGCCTCGAATTCCATTTGTAATATGTGTAATCACTTCTCGTCCCATAAGCTCTAAAATGCCAACATCATTACTCAGAATAATTCATTTGAGCTACAGGTATTTATTAAGTCTCCACTAAGTACTAGGTGCTATGTTAGAGGCTGTCTATAAAACGGTGAATAAGTCAAACACAACTTTATACTTCTGGAGCTCACAGTCTATTAAACAGTCAAGTTCAATCCAATAGAATCAGTCCCATAATGGGAAAACTAGCAGGTGCATCCTAATAGGAAGGCACCTAAGCAGATTATAGTGGGTCAGGAAAAGCTTCCAGGAGAAAGAGGTTTAGACTGAGAAGTGGAAAAGGAACAGGGATTGGTCAGTTGAGATCTGGGAAATGAATGTTCCAGGAAGAAGGTGCTGTATCCAAGAGAAAGAACACAGCTGAGTGAAATGCTGGCTCCAGTGAGAAAATGGGAAGAAGTTTTGTTTCTCAGGCAAACTGTTAGGGAGAGACCAGGGCAAGACATTGTGTGGGATCAGGGAGGAGAGGTTAAAAAAAAAAAGGGCCAGGTTATTAAGGGCCTAGTAAGTTTTCACAACTGGTCTTTCATGGCACCTTCTAAATTATTTGCAAATCAGTTTCATCTCCTTTGAATCATTCCAGGTTTTGTCTTATTATTAGATATATAATTTATTTTTCTTCTATATTCTTTAAAGAAATTACTTGATCAGGTAAATCTGAAGTTACTTCCATGTTTAGTAAAGTTCAAAATATTCTTTAGATTTTTGTTCATTTTTTAAATAATTTTCATTGATTGAGCTATGAAACTGTAGATAATGGCCAGAGAAAATTCAGAAAGAAATAATCTGATTTTTCAAGGTGTTGTTGGAAATAAATCATATATACTTAGGAAATCTGAATCTAATTGAGGTATTTTATGTTCTTCATTGATTATAATTTGAAAAATAAGTGGGAGGATGAATAATTTATTAATGAAATTAAGTACTGCAGTCTCAGAATCCCCAAAAGAGAACACAAAGAACAAATTATAGATCAATGGACATGAGTTTGAGTAAGCCCCAGGAGCTAGTGATGGACAGGGAGGCCTCGCATGTTGCAGTCCATGGGGCCGCAGAGTCGGACACGCCTGAGCCACTGAACTGAACTGAACTGAACTGATCTTTCACTATAGTTTCCATGCATTTGCATATTGTAACAAATAGGATGTAAATGAGCTACTGGTAGCAAAACGTTTAACTCAAAATACGTTTAATAAAAATTTTAACGTCATAAACTGAGAAAGACTAAGATAGTATAACTTTACAAGTGATGATTTCAGCAGTTCAAAAAGACCACCTGAAACTTTAGACATGCCAGTTTTTCTTTCTGCTATCCTCAGTCCATTGGTCTTAGCCCTTTTCCCGTTATCCTGTTATCATACAATAGTGCTATAGTTCCGTTGTAACAGAAAGGTAGAATAATGTACAGGGGCCTTAAGATGCTGTCTATTCCAATTTAATTATATTAAAAATAAAAATCCCTTCCAAGAAGCCTCAGAATTGATGTTCCTTCACATCCCACTGAACGAAATTGTGTCACATCCTAGATTAATCATATATGAGAGATCTGGCGTTTCCACGATTCAGTTCAGTTGCTCAGTCGTGTCCGACTCTTTGCAGCCCCATGAATTGCAGCACGCCAGGCCTCCCTATCCATCACCAACTCCCAGAATTCACTCAGACTCACGTCCATCAAGTCAGTGATGCCATCCAGCCATCTCATCCTCTGTCGTCCCCTTCTCCTCCTGCCCCCAGTCCCACCCAGCATCAGGGTCTTCTCCAATGAGTCAACTCTTCGCATGAGGTGGCCAAAATACTGGAGTTTCAGCTTTAGCATCATTCCTTCCAAAGAAATCCCAGGGCTGATCTCCTTCAGAATGGACTGGTTGAATCTCCTTGCAGTCCAAGGGACTCTCAAGAGTCTTCTCCAACACCACAGTTCAAAAACATCAATTCTTCGGCACTCAGCCTTCTTCACAGTCCAACTCTCACATCCATACATGACCACAGGAAAAACCATAGCCTTGACTAGACGGACCTTTGTTGGCAAAGTAATGTCTCTGCTTTTGAACATGGTATCTAGGTTGAACATAATCATTTCCACGATTACTTTTCATTAAAGCACATTTGGTCATAAATTTTGAACAGAGTTATTGTCATTTTGAAGTATATAGTTGAACAAAATCAGATTCTTATTTTATTAATAAGGAAGGAAGAAGGGAAGAAATATCTTTTGGATAGATGCTATGCTAAGCTATGCCATGCTAAGTTGCTTCAGTCGTGTCTAACTCTTTGCGACCGCATGGACTGTAGCCCACCAGGTTCCTCTGTCTATGGGATTCTCCAGGCAAGAATACTGGAGTGGGTTGCCATGCCCTTCTCCAGCTTTTGGGTAGAAATAGATATCAAATACTGTCTTATCTATTATGCCATCCAACCATCTCATCCTCTGTCATCCCCTTCTCCTCCTGCCCTCAATCTTTCCCAGCATCAGAGTCTTTTCCAGTGAGTCAGTCTTCACATCAGGTGGCCAAAGTATTGGAGTTTCAGCTTCAGCATCAGTCCTTCCAATGAATATTCAGGACTGAGTTCCTTTAGGATGGACTGGTTTTAGTGTTCTTAATATTCACCTACTTAAAGATATATGACAAGATACATCTCAAATCTTTTTAAATTTTCTTTTAAATCTAAGAAAAACTTTATTTCATAAGTGTTTTATAGTTTTGAGTATAAAGTGATTCCCCTCCTTGGATAAGATTATTTCTAAGTGTTTTAATGTTTTGGTGCTGTTATAAATAGGTCTTAATTGTTTTGGTTTTTTTTTTGTGTGTGTATAGTTCATTGTCAGAAATGCAACAGATTCTTATATGTTGACTTTGTATCCTATAACTTCACCAAGCTAGTTTATTATTTCTAACATTTTTTGTTAAATTCTTAAAGTTTTCTTTGAGATCATATAATGTGCAAAGGGCAGAAGCTGGGAAGACCCCATGCCAGAAGGGTGGCGGCCAAGAGGAGTTACCCCATGTCCAAGGCAAGGGAAGGCAGCCGAGAGTGCCAGACTGCGATGGCGCAGGAACAGCCGAGAGGAGCTACCCCACGTCGGATGTCAGGGGCGGCGGGCAATAGGAGCAACTCCATGCCTTGGCTGCACGGGCACAGGAGGGCCTAGAGGAGCTATCCTACATTGAAGGTCAGGAAGGGCGGCAGTGAGAATAGACCCCTAGTCCAAGGTAAGGAGCTTCGGCTGTGCCTTGCTGGAGCAGCCGTGAAGAGATACCCTACGCCCAAGGTAAGAGAAACCCAAGTAAGACGGTAGGTGTTGCAAGAGGGCATCAGAGGGCAAACACACTAAAACCATACTCAGAGAAAACTACTCAATCTAATCACACTAGGACCACAGCTTTGTCTAGCTCAATGAAACTAAGCCATGCCCATGGGGCAACCCAAGATGGGCGGTTCATGGTGGAGAGATCAGACAGAATGTGGTCCACTGGAGAAGGGAATGACAATCCACTTCAGTATTCTTGCCTTGAGAACCCCATGAACAGTATGAAAAGGCAAAATGATAGGATACGGAAAGAGAAACTCCCCAGGTCAGTAGGGGCCCAATATGCTACTGGAGATCAGTGGAGAAGTAACTCCAGAAAGAATGAAGGGATGGAGCCAAAGCAAAAAGAATACCCAGCTGTGGATATGACTGGTGATAGAAGCAAGGTCCAATGCTGTAAGAGCAATATTGCATAGGAACCTGGAATGTCAGGTCCATGAATCAAGGCAAATTGGAAGTGGTCAAACAAGAGATGGCAAGAGTGAATGTCGACATTCTAGCAATCAGTGAAATGAAATGGACTGGAATGGGTGAATTTAACTCAGATGACCCTTATATCTACTACTGCGGGCAGGAATTCCTCAGAAGAAATAGAGTAGCCATCATGGGCAACAAAAGAGTTCAAAATGCAGTACTTGGATGCAATCTCAAAAACGACAGAATGATCTGTTTGTTTCCAAGGCAAACCATTCAATATTATGGTAATCCAAGCCTATGCCCCAACCAGTAATGCTGAAGAAGCTGAAGTTGAATGGTTTTGTGAAGACCTACAAGACCCTTTAGAATTAACACCCAAAAAAGATGTCCTTTTCACTTTAGGGGACTGGAATGCAAAAGTAGGAAGAAACACCTGGTGTAACAGGCAAATTTGGCCTTGGAATACGGAATGAAGCAGGGCAAAGACTAACAGAGTTTTGCCAAGAAAATGCACTGGTCATAACAAACACCCTCTTCCAACAACACAAGAGAAGACTATACATGGACATCACCAGATGGTCAACACCAAAATCAGATTGATTATATTCTTTGCAGCCAAAGATGGAGAAGCTCTATACAGTCAGCAAAAACAAGACCAGGAGCTGACTGTGGCTCAGACCATGAACTCCTTATTGCCAAATTCAGACTGAAATTGAAGAAAGTAGGGAAAACCACTAGACCATTCAGGTATGACCTAAATCAAATCCCTTATGATTATACAGTGGAACTGAGAAATAGATTTAAGGGCCTAGATCTGATAGAGTGCCGGATGAACTATGGAATGAAGTTCGTGACATTGTAGAGGAGACAGGGATCAAGACCATCCCCATGGAAAAGAAATGCAAAAAAGCAAAATGGCTGTCTGGGGAGGCCTTACAAATAGCTGTGAAAAGAAGAGAAGCGAAAAGCAAAGGAGAAAAGGAAAGATGTAAGCATTTGAATGCAGAGTTCCAAAGAATAGCAAGAAGAGATAAGAAAGCCTTCTTCAGTGATCAATGCAAAGAAATAGAGGAAAACAACAGAATGGGAAAGACTAGAGATCTCTTCAAGAAAATTAGAGATATCAAAGGAACATTTCATGTAAAGATGGGCTCGATAAATGATATGGACCTAACAGAAACAGAAGATATTAAGAAGAGGTGGCAAGAATACACAGAAGAACTGTACAAAAAAGATCTTCATGACCCAGATAATCACGATGGTGTGATCACTGACCTAGAGCCAGACATCCTGAAATGTGAAGTCAAGTGGGCCTTAGAAAGCATCACTATGAACAAAGCTAGTGGAGGTGATAGAATTCCAGTTGAGCTATTCCAAATCCTGAAAGATAATGCTGTGAGAGTGCTACACTCAATATGGCAGCAAATTTGGAAAACTCAGCAGTGGCCACAGGACTGGAAAAGGTCAGTTTTCATCCCAATCCCAAAGAAAGGCTATGCCAAAGAATGCTCAAACTACTGCACAATTGCACTCATCTCACATGCTAGGAAAGTAATGCTTAACATTCACCAAGCCGTGCTTCAGCAATATGTGAACCGTGAACTTCCTGATGTTCAAGCTGGTTTTAGAAAAGGCAGAGGAACCAGAGATCAAATATGCCAACATCTGCTGGATCATGGAAAAAGCAAGAGAGTTCCAAAAAATCATCTATTTCTGCTTTATTGACTATGCCAAAGCCTTTGACTGTGTGGATCACAATAAACTGTGGAAAATTCTAAAAGAGATGGGAGTACCAGACCACCTGATCTGCCTCTTGAGAAATTTGTATGCAGGTCAGGAAGCCACACTTAGAACTGGACATGGAACAACAGACTGGTTCCAAATAGGAAAAGGACTATGTCAAGGCTGTATATTGTCACTCTGCTTATTTAACTTATATGCAGAGTACATCATGAGAAACACTGGACTGGAAGAAATACAAGCTGGAATCAAGTTTGCCGGGAGAAATATCAGTAACCTCAGAAATTCAGATGACACCACTCTTATGGCAGAAAGTGAGGAGGAACTAAAAAGCCTCTTGATGAAGGTGAAAGTGGAGTGTGAAAAAGTTGGCTTAAAGCTCAACATTCAAAAAACTAAGATCATGGCATCCAGTCCCATCACTTCATGGGAAATAGATGGGGAAACAGTGGAAAGAGTGTCAGACTTTGTTTTTCTGGGCTCCAAAATCACTGCAGATGGTGATTGCAGCCATGAAATTAAAAGACGCTTACTCCTTGGAAGAAAAGTTATGACCAACCTAGATAGCATATTCAAAAGCAGAGACATTACTTTGCCAACAAAATCCGTCTAGTCAAGGCTATGGTTTTCCCTGTGGTCATTTATGGATGTGAGAGTTGGACTGTGTAAAAGGCTGAGCACCGAAGAATTGATGCTTTTGAACTGTGGTGTTGGAGAAGACTATTGAGAGTTCCGTGGACTGCAAAGAGATCCAATCAGTCTATTCTGAAGATCAGCCCTGGGATTTCTTTGGAAGGAATGATGCTAAAGCTGAGACTCCAGTACTCTGGCCACCTCATGCAAAGACTTTACTCTTTGGAAAAGACTCTGATGCTGGGAGGGATTGGAGGCAAGAGGAGAAGGGGACGACAGAGGATGAGATGGCTGGATGGCATCACTGACTGGATGGACGTGAGTCTGAATGACCTCTGGGAGTTGGTGATGGACAGGGAGGCCTGGCATGCTGTGATTCATGGGGTCGCAAAGAGTCTTACACAACTGAGCGACTGATCTCTTCTGATCTGATCTTAATTTTGCAGAGATAATTTTAATTCTTCTATTCTGATGGATATGCCTCTTATTTCTTTTTCTTGACTTACTGTTCTGGTTAGGACTTCTAGTACTATGTTGAACAGAAGTGGTGGAAATAGTATCCTTTCCTTGTTTCTGATTCAGAAATTCTTTGTATTTCATCATTGAGTATGATGTTAGTTGTCGTATGTTCATATATTATGAAAATTTCATAACTGCTGCATATATTACATTGAGGTAAATTCTTTCATTGTCAGAGGCTTTGCAGATCTGACTGGGAGACATATTATCTTTGTATTCAACATCAGTGTTTGACAGATAACTTGATTTCAGTGAAAGTAACAGCTGGTTACTTAGAAGAAAAATAACAACTGTAATGCCACTGGAATCAATAATTTCTATAGAAGATGGCTAAGAGGCCAATCTATAGTTTGATGACTTTGATGAAAACAGTACATTTGTTTTCGTCAGTCGTTTGAATGGACAGGAGATGGAAACTGACCTCATATTGATTTTGTTGCAAAGGTGACCATAACTTGTGTGCATATGGCAGAAAGTCCAGGCTTGAGCAGTTGCAAATACTCATTTCTCTAATTAATATTAAACCATTTCTTCCATTTAAATAAACTGTTTAACCCACCATTTAACTATGTTTTCTTCAGGGTGTTCTGGCTGTTCGTGTTACTTATAATGACGCAACTGTGCTATAAACTTTCCTAATGGAGTTCAATGAAGTTGTGAGTGAATATACAATAATAACCATTAATCAGTGATGCCTGTACAAACTCATTGTGGTAATCGAAATACCAGTGGGCTATCTTTCACCATGACCTCCTGTGGTTAACATCATTATGGAATGTCTGCTTTTATACAGCCATTGGGGAAGCAAATTAAGTTGCAGTTTTCTTTCTTTTTCAATTACCAGAGCAATCTAGATTGACATGAACTACTATTTTTGTAAAACTACATCCTGAAAATATGGTGAAATGGAATATTAAAAACCCTAGTACTAAATCTTCTCACTATAATCTATGCTGCAATTTTCCAGGCATCTGTGAAACAAAAGAATAACCAGAGTTTCAGAAGTTCTGCTTTAATATTTTGCCACAGAATTTCTCTTTTCAATTAGGAGTTCTGTGGTTCACTTACAAATAGCAGATAGAGAAAGTGAACACAATATTTCCTAGAAATATCAAACTATGTTTGGCTTAACAGCCTATCAGTAAAAAGCATCAATAGCAATAAATATTGAGAAATATTCTGAATTTTGATATAATACATTTTAACCAATTTAAGGTCAAAAGCCAAGAGCAATGGGTTCTAAGGTATAATCCCCCATTTGCTAATATTAGCTAACCAGAAACCTTTATGTTGATATCCAGTAATCTGTGTGCTGTCACACAAAGAGATCTCCTATTAGCAATTTTTGTGACCTTGAGCAAGGTAAGTCAATGATCACAAAACAGCCCCAAGGTGAAATTGCATGGCTTGCATTCTGCTGTACTCCGTATTGCAACCTTTGAGTGGATTGTTTCTGATACTCTAGTAAAGGGAGTTTATCCTGTCAGTAGAATGAGAATAATAATGTAATTGTTACCAGAACAATGTAATTGTTACAAGACTCAAATATGATAATATGTAGAGAACTTAGAACAGTATCTGCTGCTCGGAGTACATGCTTCCAAAAAGAGCTTTTCTGTCCATATTCTGTGATATTTGAATCTCTGTTTCCACTATTGCTGCCTAATAAAATAACACCAAAAGTCCATGTCTCAACGCTAATAGGTCCCCTCAGCAGTTCTTCTGCAGAGGAAACCACACTCCGAGGAGACAGTTCATGCATCTCCGGTCAGCTGAGGGCCATCTGCTGGCGATCTTTACGCTTATGGCTGGGCTCTCACCCATGCTCGTATGCATTCTGCAGTCTCAGCTGGGACACTTCAGTTCTGCCTTTCATGATTTCTCATCCTCCAACATGCTAAGCCCTGCTGGTCTACATGGCAGCTAGCAGAACTCTGAGAGAGAGAAAGTGTGGAAGGTCTCCCAAGGACTGGGCTCAGCTCAGGTACAGCATCACGGCCACCACAATTTATTTCCCAAAGCAAGTTACGAGAAAGCCACGATTAAAGGAGTAGAAAAGCAGACTCGTCTCTTGAAGTGAGGAGTTGTGAAAGCTTGAATCTAAGGGGCAAACACCCATGGGACATGGAGGATTATGTCAATGAAACTACACTCTTTGATGGCACACTTGAACCCAGCCATGGCCCAGGCTGGGACTTGAACCCACAGTCCCTTGCATAGGAGGAGACTTGAAACCACTGCCTTTTAGTAACACTCCTGATGTCGTGTCAGGACTTACTGAAGCTCAGTTTCTTTTTTCTCTGTGCAGAAGGAATTCAGCATGTGGCAAAGGAATACGTAAAGAGTGAGTCTGTAAGCACAGGACGCTTGTGAGAGATACAAGCAGGCAGACAGGCAATGGAGTGTAGCTCTGAGAACAAAGTGGTACATTTTTATAGTGGAAGAAGGAATGGGGAAGGGAAAAGATCACCTTCTTTGTTCTTGGGTAGATGCTAAGACCTGCGTTTTCAGTTCCCCCTTTGACCCTGTATGGTCTAAAGGGACTGTCGTGGTGCTATTGAAATCATGCAGTATATAAGCAGAGGGGCTTCTTTGGTGGCTTAGTGGTAAATAATCTACCTGCCAATGTGGGAGACTTGGGCTGAATCTCTGGGTTGGAAAGATCCCGTGGAGGAGGAAATGGTAGCTCACCCCAGTATTCTTGCCTGAGAAATCCCATGGACAGAGGAGCCTGGCAGGCTACAGTCCTTGGGGTTTCAGAGTGGGACATGACTGCGCGATTGAGCACACACATGTTAACAGAAGGGTGGTAACATGTACTAAAATGTGGCAATTCATCTCAAGTTTCAGTATAATGTCTCCTTCCCCCTCTTTTCTTCCTTTTTTTCACCTATATTCCTATCTTGATCACCCTCAGGGGTGTAGTTTTTCAGGGTCCATTATCTTGAAGCCCTCGCAAGGCCAGATACAGGTCTTGGATGCATTTTTCTGTGGCAGGGGCCTAAGTAACTCTGTTTAGTGTTAAAATGTTCTGATTGTTGCTTAGCTACCAGATGTTCTGGATAGTTTCTAGCTGGTGTCTAGCTTACGGTGATCTCCTGAAGTCCCTCTGTCTTCCCCTCGTGGCACTTCTAGCTGTGTAACTAGCTTATTCCATCCTTAGCATCAATATTTGCAATTCATTGCAAGCTTATTTCTCATTAATGTGACATGATCATTATTTTCATGTGGCACCTCTGTTCAAAATGAAACTCACTCGTGGGCCCAGGTTCACAGAAAAACCTGGATCATTTTTTGCAGGAAAAGAAAACTAGACAGGACTTGGCCCTAACTATAATTGCACCAGCCCAGGAGTGATACACATCACTTCCATTCACAATTAATTGCCCAGAACTAGTTATAGAACAAGCAACATAGATTATGGGACTTCTTAATGCATAATTTAAAAATGTGGTATCTCTTATTCAAACAATTGTAGGACTTTAAAAATGGTGACATCAGAAAATTAAATCGAGCATGGGCACATTCTAACCAGGGCCCTATGAGGCTGCACAGATTGCATGCCAACAAATCAGCCCTGGCTAGCCTACAAGCCTCTGTCCAGGAATAAATAGGTTAGAAAGTGAAAACTCACCATAAGCTCAGGAGGCACAAAATTTAACATGTTTGAAGAACACCAAACATTCTCATGATTGTTTTAGTTATTATTTTCAGGGTAAGTCACTTAGGAAGTTTTGTTTGATCATACCCTTTCCTATGAGGTCTCTAGCACTCTGAGAACCTAGTTCTGTTATTGTTGCCTGAGTTGCACAGACTCCCTCATTAATACGTGGTACTCAAGCCTGACTTCACCAAGTCCAATCTAGATTTTCATGCTACCAAGTTATATTTTACTAAGTTCACCCATTAAAAATATACCTTAATCCCTTTATTCATACCGGGCGGTTAATATTAATAATGATTCAAAGTATTCAGCACTCACTGTATAACTACATAATTATGTTCATGAGAAATACTGTCTTAACATACTGGAATAAATCTCTAATAATGGACATTTGAACATAAATAATTAGCCTGCAGGGCAATTTTTCTAAATCTGAGAATTCCTGATGTCCTAAGTCAGTCCTGCATAGATGCAGTGCCAGCCCATGTAGAAAGAGAGGGGCACACCCAGTATTCCATCTGTCTCCCCCAAAATCAAGCTTCCTTTTTATGTGGAGTCATAATTAGTAATTAAGATGAAGTGACAGTGCATTATCCATTCAGGGCCAGCTGAAAGCAAAAAAAGAACCAGTACCAACCATCCTTTTCCCTTCCCCCATAATAGAAGTTTATATGTACAGATGATGACACATTAGAATGTAAACACTCTATCATCTTGTGTCCCTAAATTAGAGTGTAAAGCAAAGTTCCCCACCAACTGGCATTGTTCATGTATTAATAGTATGTGAGAAAAATACTTTTCATTGTATTAAGTCACAGATTTGGGGATTGTTTAAGGCATTTTAACTCTTATTCTTAGACCAGTAGGTACCCAAGACTTAGTCTTCTCATGGAAGTGCAGGAATACAAGTCACCAAGTGCAGCTGAAGAGCACATTTCAGGCTTCTGTTCATATCACAACTGCAAATAATCCTTGGTCAGTGTGAATTCCTTGGCCAAACTCAATGTCAATGAGATGGAGAAATGTCCATCTGCGCTCATATGTGGACAAGGGAGGTGGAGATATTTACTGAGCAGCAATCCAAACTATATAACTCAATAAGTTGCTGCTGTTTAGTCATAGATCCCTTTAAAAAGCCATACCTTAGGCAGATATCATTAGATTATATATCCTAGAAGAGTATATATTTGGCAATATAATAGATAAAATAGGGAGATTTTGTTATAGCTAAATGACCTTCCTTTTTGCGCTTAACCATGTACTGCAGATGGTGATTGCAGCCATGAAATTAAAAGACGCTTACTCCTTGGAAGGAAAGTTATGACCAATCTAGATAGCATATTCAAAAGCAGAGACATTACTTTGCCAACAAAGGTTCGCCTAGTCAAGGCTATGGTCTTTCCTGTGGTCATGTATGGATGTGAGAGCTGGACTGTGAAGAGGCTGAGCACCGAAGAATTGATGCTTTTGAAGTGTGGTGTTGGAGAAGACTCTTGAGAGTCCCTTGGACTGCAAGGAGATCCAACCAGTCCATTCTGAAGGAGATCAGCCCTGGGATTTCTTTGGAAGGAATGATGCTGAGGCTGAAACTCCAGTATTTTGGCACCTCATGCGAAGAGTTGACTCATTGAAGACTCTGATGCTGGGAGGGATTGGGGGCAGGAGGAGAAGGGGACGACAGAGGATGAGACGGCTGGATGGCATCACTGACTCGATGGATGGGAGTCTGAGTGACCTCCGGGAGATGGTGATGGACAGGGAGGCCGGGTGTGTTGCGGTTCTTGGGGTCACAGAGAGTCAGACACAACTGGGTGACTTATTTTATTTTGTTTTCCATTTTTAATAAAAATTTAAAAAAACAGAATAAGTAAATTTTTTTTTTTTTGGTTTTTTTCTTTTCTTTTTTTTTTTTCTATTTTTTTCCCCCCCCTGCAACCCACCCCCCCCCGTCTCTCTATCCCTTCCCCCCCCCCCAGCCCCCCCCCTCCCTCTCATCCTTTCTGTCATCCCAGCCACCCACCTCCTTCCTTTCCCCCTTCTCCTCCTGCCCCCTTAGTTAGAAGAAAATAAATTTAAACTCTGATAGACTTTGCTTATTACCCTTTTCTGCCACTTACTACCCAAGTGAATTCGAGCTAGTTATGTTTTTTAATCTGAACCATAATTTCTTCATTTGTTAAATAATTTAAAAATCTATGTTTTTGTTGTGAGGATTGATTATTTTAATATATGTAGGCCAATATCATGCCTAGAAGATTATATGTATTCCCATAAATAGTAGCTAATATGAATTAGCATAATGGAGTATATAATTAGTCTGATGAATCAGTAGGTAGGTCTCCACACTCAAAGAAAATGAAGCATTTAAGCAATTAACCTTATAACTTAAAACACACACACACACACACACACACACACACACACACACACACCAATTATTCAAGTCATTCTGTACAAAGCAGGATATTGGAGTGAAGTCTGGTGATAGGATCTTAATTTATTTTATGGTTGCAATTTATTGATAGGATCTTAATTTATTTTATGGTTGCAATTTATCTGTAGCTAACTTTCCTTTCACTGGGGTACCTGGTTGGAACTGTTCATCTCTGAACTTAGAGAACTGAAGGCAATATTCAGTATGTACCACAGCCCTTTTTGTTCCAGTCTGAGATACTACCTTTTTAATAGAAAAAGATTGGGCTACTTACTAATACCCTGTAGTTGTTTGGTTTGGCTTCAGTTTCTCTACTTAACAATTTATTCTTATAATACTTTCTTATTAGTTTTATTTTTCCCTCGTTTGTTCAGTATAGGGCATATTCAGATTATGCTTACTTCTGTTATTTGTAAGGCAAATATCCTTACAAATATTGTACAAACAAAAATTTTAGTTTTTACTAGATATTATCTTTAAACGTATATTTCACAAATGTATATAATAAATCCATGTTAATATATACATTGATGAGAGTCTCATAAGAATAAAGTGCTATTTTGCTTTCATTAAAGGCCAGTGAAGAGAAATCATTTTGCTGTAAGATGCATTAGAGAGATGTCATGAGATACAGTGTGTTGACTTGAAGCTTCTCTGACTTTTTAAACTCTTATATATGAGTCTATATAATTTACGTAATTATTGATCTTTATTTCTGGAAAATAATCTCACAATAATAGAAAAATCATAAACTCATATCATCATAAAAATCTCTACCATCCATCTTTTGTTCTCCTAAAATGCTGGTGGAAATGTGAGTTTTTGCAATCTCAATTGAAAGCTATTGGGTATTATTAACTAAAGTTGAACTTATGAATAATTCCTTTTTAGAAAAAGACAAAATGTTATGTTTATAAACCCATCAGACAATAAACATGAAATAATGAACTCAGAATGTCAGGCTCGAGGATCTTAGGATTGCATTGATCAGCCTTTCTTAAGTTGCAGATTGAAGAAAAACCTTTGAAACTCTTAATAGTGAATATTCAGAAGAATGACGTAACTCTGCATTAGTATAAGTAGGTATTAGGCACTCCACATTGTTAACATCACAGTGTTTCTCTTAAATTATTGAATTTGTTATCCACTTACCTGGATTTTTCATGATTACTATGTCTGTTTTCCTTCTCATATTTGTTAGTGTGATTAATGAAGTTTTTAAAAAGATAATAATAGATAATTATTTTATAATATTAAAATAAAGTGTAACAACCCACTATTTAAAACTCAATGTATTGGTGTTTATTTATAGACATAGAAAAAGAAAATTGATCTATGTAAAACAGAAGTAGTAAATACTCCCCATTTACATTCTCTTATCTGTAAAACAGTTTATCTTTCTCTCTTTCTTACCTGCCATTAGCTCTCAAGAAAAGAGATAGAGTGAATATCATCTAAGAGAGGAAAAGTTCTATTGAAAAGTTCTATTATTCAAGAGTGTACGAGAGCTATCGACTAAACCCCAGTGGACATTAGAAAGGAAAGTAACGTATTCAAATGTGTGGTAAAGCTTAGGTATTCGCATCCTTATATTTCTCAGAAAACCCCAGTTGGAGAAAGTGGATCTTTAAAACATCAGGAGGGAATAACCAGTGACATGATCATTGAGAAATTTAAGAAGGCTGCAGACTCTTGGGAAAAGACTGGCATGTGGTCATGTTCAGCTTGGCATTTAAGAAATAATATGGCATGAGGAGATGTGAGTATTTAGAAATATAAATGTGAGGTAGTCCTCACTCCCTGCTAGCTTTAGAGTGTGTATATAGACATTAAAGACTGTCTGCTTTGGGACTTCCCTGGAGCTCCAGTGGTTTAGGATCTACACCCCCAATGCAGGAGGCGTGAGTTCAACCCCTGGTCCAGGAACTAAGATACTGTGCAGCATAGTCAAATGTTTCTTTTTCCAATTTTTTTTAAATGAAATGCTAGGGTATAATAATTTAAAAAAAAACAAAAAAGGAATCTTCTCTTTGTCCTGAAAAGGGCTTTCAGTGAGCCAGCAGAGACTGAGGTTGGAATAGAATGGAACACGTCTTTAGAAAGATACGCTTTAAGCTAGTTGCCCTCACTATGTCCATGAGCCACGGAACTCACAGCTTGGTGGTCATCTGTACAGAGAACAGAAGAGCTGCCATTCAGTGGAGGCCAGACTGATTCAGAGAAAATCATCTGGATCCCCCACCTGATTTCCTGACATGTAAACATTATGGCCAGCACTCAAAATGTATCTTAGAGCCAGCAGAGGGAAGAAGTACAGGAGTTGATTGATTCATTCAAGACAGATGAGTGTACCTAAAGAAAGTTCAAGTTTCTGGATTCAAGTGAATTTGCTGGATTGTTCTAAATATAGTATGTGGGACTGTGATTCCTTTTCTACTCCACAGGTTGACAACAAAGAAATGATGGAAAGCCAAGCTAAACAAAAACTAGATTTTCTTTGTACACCTGCATGCCCATTAGCAAAATTACAAATCATTACATATAATTTCACTTATTGTAGAAGAAATGATGAAAATCCAGCATCTAGCCTCCAAAGTCTGCACTATTCTTATTTACCAGAAACAATTCCCAAGGCAACTGTCACCTGTAAAGAGAGATTCATGGCATGGATGGCAACAAGTAGCAGTTTCCAAAGAGCAGACAAACACATCACTCAGTTCCACAAAATTCAAACATGCATTCAAATATCTGGTTTAATTATAAGGTTAGCGATAGCACTTTCCCTTAAAACTAGCTCTTCCATTTCCAAATGATAGTATTTATTACTTAAGGAAACTAAAAACAGCCTTAAAATTATTTTGTTTTTGTGTGTGCATGTGTGTGTGTTTTACATTTATCCGTGTGCTAGACTTAAAGGATTACTTAATTTTTTTATATTAATTCAGGTTGAAACTTGCTTTACATTAAGACTTATCTGATTGTCATCCCCGTGTCAATTTTATATTGTAATTATGATATGGAAGAAAATGCCAAATAGATCTATTTAGAGAAGGCGATGGCACCCCACTCCAGTACTCTTGCCTGGAAAATCCCATGGATGGAGGAGCCTGGTAGGCTGCAGTCCACGGGGTCGCTAAGAGTCAGACACAACTGAGCAACTTCACTTTCACTTTTCACTTTCATGCATTGGAGAAGGAAATGGCAACCCACTCCAGTGTTCTTGCCTGGAGAATCCCAGGGATGGGGAACCTGGTGGCTGCTGTCTATGGGGTCGCACAGAGTCGGACACGACTGAAGTGACTTAGCAGTAATACCAAGTACAATGATGTTCTAACAGTTCACAGATATAGTTTAATATACTATTGCAACTGGGAGTGAATCTAAGCTCCCAAAGGCCATTTGCAGAATATTACACACATAAATGGCCAGCAAGAATCTACCATTATGATAGTTTATTTTATAGCTAGAGTATTGTTTTGTATTTTGCTTTGTAAATTCTAAAATTTATATTAAGATGCTTAATATAAATGTAGGTAGGATCAATGACTTCTGAGACACTTTAGGAACTACAGGTCCCATTATTTTGTGACTAGAGTCAAGCTTTACAAAGACTCTGAGGCTATTGTTTGTATTTTCAGGCAACATTAAGATAATTTTTATTCTGGAAGTCACAGATATTGAGAAAGCAGTTTTGTAATTCATTATTATGAAAATCTCAGAAACTAAGAGCTCCCTGAACCCCTCAGCCATATATAATTCAGTGTATATGTTAGTTCAGGGTTGAGGGTTCAAGTATAAATTCTTTTTAAAAAAATCCTATAAAACTTTCTGTGCTGATAATGTTACTTTAATTGCTGGGTAGGGTGGGTGATAGGCAAACATCCATGTCTTATTTGCTGAAGTTAGACTCCATTAAAGAATTGATAGTTAATTTTAGTAAAGAACATTTTTATTTAAGGGTATAGCTAGAGTTTTAGATGTAGCACTCCTACTTTGAATCTACATTTCTTAGAGTTTTTTTCTTCGTAAAAATTTTAATTCTGCAAAATGTTTTCGGCAAGTAGGATTTGTCTGTGAGAAAATTGAGAGAGCTTATAAATCTATGAAAAAGATATATGCATATATTTGATACATCTCATTGCCCTTCCAGTATTCAGTTCAGTTCAGTTCAGTCTCAGTAGTGTCCGACTCTTTGTGACCCCATGAATTGCAGCATGCCAGGCCTCCCTGTCCATCACCAACTCCTGGAATCCACCCAAAGATGAATTCAATGATGCCATCCATCCATCTCACCCTCTGTCATTCCCTTCTCCTCCTGTCTGCAATCCCTCCCAGCATCAGGGTCTTTTTCCAATGAGTCAACTCTTTGCATGAGATGGCCAAAGTACTGGAGTTTCAGCTTCAACATCAGTCCTTCCAATGAACACCCAGGACTGATTTTTAGGATGGACTGCTTGGATCTCCTTGCAGTCCAAGGGATTCTCAAGAGTCTTCTCCTACACCACAGTTACAAAGCATTAATTCTTCGGCACTCAGATTTCTTCACCATCCAACTCTTACATCCATACATGACCACTGGAAAAACCATAGCCTTTACTAGACGGATCTTTGTTGGCAAAGTAATGCCTATGCTTTTAAATATGCTATCTAGGTTGGTCATAACTTTCCTTCCAAGGAGTAAGCGGCTCTTAATTTTCATGGCTGCAATCACCATCTGCAGTGATTTTGAAGCCCAGAAAAATAAAGTCTGACACTGTTTCCCCATCTATTTCCCATGAAGTGATGGGACCAGATACCATGATCTTCGTTTTCTGAATGTTGAGATTTAAGCCAAATTTTTCACTCTCCTCTTTCACTTTCATCAAGAGGCTTTTTGGTTCCTCTTCACTTTCTGCCATAAGGGTGGTGTCATCTGCATATCTGAGGTTATTGAGATTTCTCCCAGCAATCTTGATTCCAGCTTGTGTTTCTCCCAGTCCAGCATTTCTCATGAAGTACTCTTTATGTAAGTTAAATAAGCAGGGTGACAATATTCAGCCTTGACGTACTCCTTTTCCTATTTGGAACCAGTCTGTAGTTTCATGTCCAGTTCTAACTGTTGCTTCCTGACCTGCATACAGATTTCTCAAGAGGCAGGTCAAGTGGTCTGGTATTCCCATCTCTTTCCAAATTTTCCACAGTTTATTGTGATCCACACAGTCAAAGGCTTTGGCATAGTCAATAAAGCAGAAATAGATGTTTTTTCTGGAACTCTCTTGCTTTTTCCATGATCCAGTGGATGTTGGTAATTTGATCTCTGGTTCCTCTGCCTTTTCTAAATCCAGCTTGAACATCTGGAAGTCCACGGTTCACGTATTGCTGAAGCCTGGCTTGGAGAATTTTGAGCATTACTTTACTAGCGTGTGAGATGAGTGCAATTGTGCGGTAGTTTGAGCATTCTTTGGCATTGCCTTTCTTTGAGATTAGAATGAAAACTGACCTTTTCCAGTCCTGTGGCCACTGCTGAGTTTTCCAAATTGTTGGTATATTGAGTGCAGCACTTTCACAGTGTCATCTTTCAGGATTTGAAATAGCTCAACTGGAATTCCATCACCTTCGAGCATTAGGATTTTCCAAATATCTTTGTTTAAAGAAAAAAATAAAAGCAAGCAGACACATTTCTTTTCCATAGAACTGTTTTCTCCCTTTTGTCCCTCCTCTCCCCACTTCTCATTTCATGAAGGTAATAAAATCCTTAGCATTTTTCTCCTTGCAAGGTAAAAAAAAAAAAAAGCAAGCACACAAAAAAAACCTGTTTGAAGCCAAGTCTTGTAAATCTTTATTAAATTATAAATTTGTGGCAGGTTTATATCAAGATATTGAGATTGGTGTGTAGTGGGGAGGGTAGAGATAAAGAGCAAATGGTGCAGAGGCTGAAGGTGCCCTGTGACAGAAGGAATAAATGGGTGTTAGAGTTGGTGATGGACAAGGAAGCCTGGCGTGCTGCGGTCCAGGGGGTCGCAGAGTGGGACACAACTGAGCGGCTGAACTGAATTGAACTGAACTGTCAAAAGGCAGAGCTAGAGGGAAACACCATCTCCCTCTGCTGGACAGGAGAAGGACCTGCACACAGTGTGAAACTGCCCTACCGCCGTCCCCCCTCTCCCCATGTCCTAGCAGAAACGAAAGTCAAGAGAATAGGTAGGGTGAAAGTGAAAGTGGCACCGTCGTGTCCAGCTTTTTGTGACCCCGTGGACTTAGTCCATGGAATTCTCCAGGCCAGAATACTGTATGGGTAGCCTTTCCTTTCTCCAGGGGATCTTCCCAAGCCAGGGATCAAACCCAGGTCTCCTGCATCACAGGCAGATTCCTTGCCATCTGAGGTAGGGTGAGGCGGTGTAGAAAAGGAATCTAAAATTAGAATAAACGGCCAGGACATGGATTCACATAACTGTTACCAATTCTGAGTTTCTGGGACCTGTCACATTGCTCTCCATAGAGTGAGTAATTATAAAAATCTCAAGATTCGTCGGTGACACTAAAGGCAAGACCATTTCGCTTACAGTTCACAAGAGCAGAAGGTCTGCTAATGCGTTTCACCGCGTGGGGGAGGCCTGTATAAGCAAATGCCAGGATAAATTAGCACATCTAATTTCTCCAGGACCCCGTGCTCTTAATTATCAACCATAGACTTGTACAACCTGCAGGAGTTACTAAGAATTATTATTGTTTGCTTGTTGTTTGTTTTTTTTTTTAATACAATGATAGGATGATAGTTGATTGTGATCAAAATGGTCAGGTGAATTCCTTCATTTTTCTATAGCATTAGACCTATAAAGTCCAGTTTCTTTTCAGCCCTGAGAGCAGGTTAATTTGGTGGTTAGATTTAATCCATTTTTTGAAAACATGTCTTATTGGCTCTTTTATATACTTTGCTATTATATTTCTTTTTTAATTTATTTATTTTAATTAGAGGCTAATTACTTTACAGTATTGTATTAGTTTTGCCATACATCAACATGAATCCGCCACTGGTGTACACGTGTTCCCAATCCTGAACCCCCCTCCCACCATTTCTTATGTGCACTGGTTAAAAGATATTTGAAGAAGCTTGCTGCATTTCTCCAAGTAAATTATTTTATTTTGCCTAATTTTTAAACTTTTGATAACTTGAGAATAAAATATGAATGATATAATAAAATACACTATTAAATATTGTAGTTATATTAATATTTTATCTTAGCATAAATAAAAAGCAATTATTGGAACAGATGAGGTTTTCACAATAATGTTTGAGTTTTATGTTTGCACAGATTTTGGTAATACTTAAATGATTTATGTAGGGACCTATTACATCAACACATTGAATAGAATATGCAGATCATTTACAATTTCTGTGTAAAACCTTGTAATTTCTTTGATACATTCAGGCTTATAGATATTGACCTTTAAAAATGATAATTTAAATATGTATATTTTGAGGATATTGATATTATGTTTATATTTATCAATTATATTTACCTTATAGAAGGTTTTTGTGATTTTAGAGTGTGCAAAATTTGCATTTCATAAGTCAACTGTTGATTTATGGAAGCATCAAAGAAAAACTTTCAAAAAGTCTGATAGAAAAATAAAAGAAATGTCAAGGTGCTCCCAAACTGCCCTCATAAAAATACTTTTTCTTCATTATATAGCCTGCTTTATCAAAAAAGATTGTGGACATTTCTGCCTTAAATAAATCATAAATATTGCATCCTTGTCACACAAATCAAGTGAATAGGTACCCCATCCACCTAGTTCCTGCACCAGCACATCAGCACTCAGTCATTTTCTTCTTTGGCATATTTATTATCGAGCTGCTACATTTTTTGTGGCTAATGTATGTCCTGTTAGTAATTTTGCCCTGTACAGTACAGGTTATGTCTCAGCTTGGGTGACAGTAGAAAGCCATATGTTGGAGAGAAGGGGCTACACTGTAACTTGAGCTCGGCTGCGTGAAACAGATTGCTACTCTAGGCAAAGCTGGGTCTGCATATTCTGCAGTTGGTGCTGGGTCCAGACTGTACAATTTCCCAGTTCCTGGTAGAAATGATCCCAAAGGCCTGGCTGCCAGAAGTACATAGCGCATCTCCCTCAAACCGTAGTCAAGGAGAGAACGCTAGGATGTAACACATTTATTGGGTCACGCTTTCAGTTTTGCTACACATAAGGTCCGAAACAGGCTTAGATATTTTAGATGGTGGGTTCCGTTAGAGCAGAGCATTACTGACATTTTGAACTGGATGATTCTGTCATGGGGAGCTGTGGTGTGCATCATTTTGATATTTATTAGTACCAGCATTCCTGACTTTACCCTATAGATGCTGGTCACACAGTCTCTCCCAGATGTTGCAATGAAAATACCCCAGACATTGCTAATGTCCTCTGGTGGTGGTGGGGTAGCTGTCCTGGGTTGAGAACCACTACTTAATGTAGGAAAGGTGGCCTATGTATCTGCACAGGAACTCAAATCATCTTCCCGATACACATAAGGAGCCAATGAAGTTTGCATTTACTGAGAATCTGTTAGGTGTCAAAACTGAATTACATGCCTGCACATACATTTATGTATGTATGCATTCTTCCCAACATGTAAGAGAGATTATAGTTGAGAAAATGGAGACACGAGCAGTTGACTGACTTCCTAGGATTCAAAGTTAAATGTTCATGATACCAAGGGACATGAAATGAATAAAATAAGGAGTTTTATACCTGTTTAGGTACAGTAATATCTCACAAGTTATCTAGCACCAGACTAGCTTTGAATCTACTAACATAGTGTTAGACACCTGTGTGTTTGTGTTGGTCCTCTAGAACTGAGTCTAGGTCAGGAGCTTAGCATTTGAAGGAAAATCATATATAGCATAACATTTACTTTATTCTAAAGAACACTCAAACTAAGAATAAAATCATAGGGAACTATACTTAATATCTTGTAATGACTTATAATGGAAAAGAATCTGAAAAAGAATATATATATATGTATGTATGATAACTAAATTGCTTTGGTATATACTTGAAACTACACAACATTGCAAACTGCCTATACCTTATTGCAAAATATCTGTTGTCTGAAAAATGTAAAATGTTTAAAGAATAAAATCATAAGAGTTGTGTAGATCATTATTAGAAAACAACATTTGATTCACATGTTCATATAAATTATAAAACAGCTCTGTGAGGCTCACCAATTGTAATCATCATATTCTAGAACTTTTATTTCTCTTCACTAAGATGCATAGCCAAGCTCTGCCACTGGAAGGGAAATGGCTTTGCTATGGGAATTAGAATCGAGATTTGTAATGGACTCTTTCCTGTTGGAGCTCTGTTTTTGGATTCTGTCTTTAGCTTGGTCACTCTACCATAACATTCTCCATATCTGCCTGAAGGATAGGTAGACATAAACTTTACAGACATCGTATAACTAAGAACATTTGATCTTGCTCTTATTCTTAAAATTTTGTTGTATTTCATATTGCCCATAATTAATTATTAAAAAAAAAAACCTTTAAATCAAATGTCCACAGAAGTGTCTTACTTTAATATAACAAAGATAATTTGTTGTTGTTTAGTCACTCAGTCGTGTCCAGTTCTTTGCGACCCCATGGACTACAGCACGCCAGGCTTCCCTGTCCATCACCAGCACCTGGAGCTTGCTCAGACTCACATCCATTAAGTCGGTGATGCCATCCAACCATCTCATCCTCTGTCGACCCCTGCTCCTCCTGCCTTCAAACTTTCCCAGCATCAGGGTCTTTTCTAATGAACTGGCTCTTCGCATCAGATAATTTACCCCCGCCCCAAACTAAAGAACCTGCCTGCAGTGCAGGAGGCCTGGGTTCAATCCCTGAGTTGGGAAGATCCCCTGGAGAAGGAAATGGCAACCCATTCCAATATCCTTGCCTGGAAAATCTCATGGGCAGAGGAGCCTGGTGGGCTGCAGTCCATGGGGTTACAAAGAGTTGGGCACGACTGAGCAACTAACACTTACTTACCAAACCACAGTTAGTTAAGAAAACACTAAAAAAGTGTTTGATAAAAAGGATTTTAAAAGTATACCTGGAATTACTATTATTGTTTCACATTTTTTAGAAATTTTGACAAAGCATTGTTTTAGCTAAGAGATATGCAGGTACATCTCCTACATTATAGGAGATGTAACTGGGAGGGATTGGGGGCAGGGGGAGGAGGGGACGACAGAGGATGAGATGGCTGGATGGCATCACTGACTCGATGGACGTGAGTCTGAGTGACCTCCGGGAGTTGGTGATGGACAGGGAGGCCTGGCGTGCTGCAGTTCATGGGGTCGCAAAGAGTCGGACACGACTGAGCGACTGAACTGAACTGAACTGAGGAGATGTAAGTGCTAGTGGTAAAGAACCTACCTGACAGTGCAGGAGACTTAAGAGATGCGGGTTCGATCCCTGGGCTGGGAAGACAACCTGGAGGAGGGGTGGCTGCCCACTCCAGTGTCCTTGCAAGGGGCATCCCCATGGACAGAGGAGCCTGGGAGGCTACAGACCACAGGGTCGCAAAGAGTCGGACACGACTCAGGTGCAGCATGCGTGCACACAGGAGATATAAGGCTATCAAACACCTATGTAAAGGTCTCACGCATTTTAACAAAGAAAGATAACTCAATATGCCATGATAATTCACAGAAAAGCAAATACATCCAATTAGCTAAATACACATGAAAATATACTCAAATATAATATTAAGGGAATTCAAAGAAAATTGATATAGATATTTTATCCATTTAATTGGCAAGTATTAAAATGCAAACATGTGAGATAAAGTATATTTTTATTCATTGTTGATGGAAATTTCAAGTTTACAGCTTTGGGGGAACATAAGGGGTGTTTGGCTGCAATTAGCAGAAAAATCTAATATGAAAATGGAGGGGCAAAATTGGTTTCTGTCTCACATAAATAGACCTAGAGACGTACAACCTGATTAGGACACTCCATAACTTTTTGCAGAAGTTCCAGCCACTGCATTTGTACTGCAATTAGTAAATGAGAGAAAAGCATAAAAGGGTTCATTGCTTCCAATTCAGGATGTTTTCTAGAAATTGTGCCTTTATTAATCACATAGCCAGTTTTAGCTACAAGAAATAAATATGCTCATCTGAAAGTTAAGGGGTATATTGCTAAGGAGAAAGATGAAAGAGTATGAAGAGATGACTAGCCACACACTCTTTGATAGGGCAAAAGAAAGAAGTAATAGCATATAAGGATATGTCTTCTAGGACATGTGTTATAGCAGTGTTTACAGTGGAGGAAAATAGGGAACTCAGTAACTATGTCTCAAAAGAGGACTACTAAACAACTTAGGGTACGTATATATCATGTAATATGCAGTCAGTGAAATGTATGAATTAAAGGGATACAGATGCCTTAGACATATTTCTACAGAGTATGGCTAAGTATGAGAAAAACTGAGACTTGGACACCTGACCTTAGCCATTATAATCTTGTGGTGATCATCAAATGCGCTTATGACTCCAAAAGCACTTTGAAACCTAAGTGCCAAGAAATGGAAGGGATCGTTGTGCAACACCCTTGGTATAAAATTACAGATACTAGATGAACACATTCAACAGATAATCTAACTTCTTCAGTGGGTCCTGTAGCCTACCCAGACTGGCAGTCTAACCGTTGCATTTCCCAGACTCCCTTAGATCTGCAGTTCTGACGTGACTTACATTCATCAGTCAGAAGCATTGCTGGAAAACTAGAATTCAGACCCAGGCTAAGTGGGGAGAGAAATGGAGTGGCAAGAGCCCTTTTCCTGGTGGGGCTCGTGGTGGGGTCTGCTCTGCCCTGGAGCAGACAGGTAGCTTCAGAGCGCTCCTCACAAGGCAGGGCTTGGTGTCAAAGGAGCAGCAGCAGCTCCTACTGTTCAGGTCTGTCATGTGACCTAAGAAACTGTTTCTGGATACTTAGCCTGAAGTCTCTCTTACCAGCTCGCCTGATTATTCTTCAGGCTATTCAGTTCCCTTTAACAAATTCTTCTCTGGTTAATCAGCAAGGGTAGATCTTGTTCTTGTGAAGTGAATCCTATGTGATGCTGCGTTTTTTTACTATTTTAATTTGAGAAGATCAAAAAACATGTCTGTGCTTCTCTAATAACCCTTAAAATATGAAATATGCCAGGACACCCACATCTTTAAGACCTATGATTTTGCTAAAATGACTAAAACAGATTAAAGCATGATAACAAGAACTATGCAGCAAGAATTTAATCACTGCAGAAGCCTGTGTTATATGACTGGTCTAACTTCCTAGTCTCTCCCTCCTGTTTTCTTACTGTTAGCAGTGAAAACAAGGTTATTAGAGGTTATCCCTCTTCCATGCCCCTTCATTGGTCAAATGCATATTCATTAAAATTTTGTGGATAGTAGCACAAGCTTCTTGTCCAGGAAAAGAATACAGAGATCCAAAATGCTGCCTGACACATGGGGCCTACTGCAACCTTGTCACAGGAATACTAAAGCATATTATTCACACTTATTTGTATATGGTAATACATTATTGGAAAAAAAAATGACTTTGCACCAAAATAGAGACATCTAGCCAACTGAGGGCCAGACCTTCTGGAACTAGCAGTTCAATGAAAGTTGAAAAAATATGTTCTGACAGCAACGCCCTTTCATCAACTGAAGGATTATTAATGTATAAACCCAGCAGTTTTGTAACTGATGAAGAGGATGATGTTGGGAAAAATCCTGCCTTCAGCTAGATAAGCACAGCTCACAGCATCCGTGTCCTCTGAACTGTCATATGCCCGTAATTCTCTGCCATGAATCGAATTATCTGCACCATGAGGGGAAGGGATAAGGAAAGAAGGAGAGGCTGGGAAGACAGAAAGGAGTTAGCCCATATGCCATTGACCACTGACAAGTCCGTTTCTCTTTACAAATACTGGATTCAGAATCACTGCCAGTGAAGGCTATTCACTTTACCTAGAATAAAACACAATAGCAATGTAATTTTCTTAATCCCCGGTATGAATTTCCTCCCATGCGTTACGCTTCCATCTCTCATTTCTTTTGTCTCATTCTGTGCCTCCTATTATAGTGGCTTTAATATGCTTACTCCTCAGTCTCTTATTGGCCCTGCTTCAAATCACGTCCTGTAGGTAATTAGCTTTAGTGTGTCTGAGCCTGTGTTATCTCTGTTCTCAGCAGAGTCTTTTATGAGCTCCTTTCTTCATTTGGAATGTTAAAGAGTCGGGACAGAACCAGTGTCTGCTGAGCACTGCGTGGTTTAGCTCGTTCATAATTTCAAGCAACTAATTGCTCTTCTTTGTTTCCTTGATTAAAAACACAAATCCAGTGGCAGAAACATTGTTTAATTAAAAAATAATGAGCGAAGTCAATCTAAAATTAAAGAGAAGAAGGGGCTTCCATGTAACCGAATCCCTAAAGATAAAGCCAAATGTGAAGCAACAAGAATATGCAGAATATAAAAACGAAATATTCTTAGAAAAACTGTAGGGCCGATTTCACCCACATCACTGATTGGCCTTTAACCAAAATTAATAATAATAATGCTGCTACTGCTACAGCTAAGTCGCTTCAGTCGTGTCCGACTCTGTGCGACCCCATAGAAGGAAGCCCACCAGGCTCCCCCGTCCCTGGGATTCTCCAGGCAAGAACACTGGAGTGGGTTGCCATTTCCTTCCCCAATGCATGAAAGTGAAAAGTGAAAGTGAAGTCGCTCAGTCGTGTCCGACTCTTAGCGACTCCATGGACTGCAGCCCACCAGGATCCTCCGTCCATGGGATTTTCCAGGCAAAAGTACTGGGGTGGGGTGCCATCGCCTTCCCTGGATAATAATAATAAATACTTGCAAAAAAATTGCAAGGGCAATTTTTTATGAGTTTCAATTGACCAAGAAAGGATGCATTTATTGCATTTTGTCATAAAATTTAAAAAGTGGTGATTGAAAAGAAATCCGGTGGGAATTGTTGAGTCATGGTGTGCCCTGTACTCAGTCTGTCCTCAGGAAATATACAGAGGAGAGAAAACATGGCTAGAAGATCCTGAGACTGTTCCCTAGCATGGACAGATGAGACTGATGGAGGCTGCATCCAGGGTAAATAATAATGAAGGAAACTATCACAGTGGGATTTCAGTTGGAGCAGGAAAACGTTCCAGGAGGCACCCCCCCGCTCCACCCCGGCACACACATCTTTAGTCTGAATCTTCAAACTGAAAAAATAGTGGAAGTCATCATCGCTCTGTCCAGGTAATGAGTCCAAGCAATAAATAAGGAGCACAGAAGCTACAACACTCTAAAGAAGCAGAGTGCTGGGGGTGGAGGTGAAGAAGTACATCAAGAACTTGAGTCCAAAGGTCACCTGTCCTTCACCCTCTACACAAGTCCTCCTTGCCTTTCTCTCTGCTGCACAGGGAAGTGGCCTTATCTTCTGGGCAGAGATCATCTGATGAGCTGGACTGTACAGTTACTGCATCAGATTTATCAGTGGAATTGCAGAATTTCACACCATGGGACTAAATACACAGTTCAGGCTTGCTGGAGAGCACTCCGTAGATTCTTTCCCACACAAGGTCAAAAGAGAGGCTAGAACTGCAGTTCCTCCAACAGAGACTTGCACATCCCCTGCTGAACTCACACTTTCCTATGCCTAGACTTCACATATCAGAAAAACAGATGTAAGTTAATGCCTGCAAACTCCAACTTAAGACGGGAGGATGAAGAAGTCATTCACCCTATCCACCCCATGTGCAATCCTACCATGGCCTCCCATAGCATTTAGAATTAAATCAAGCTCTTTTAATCACAGTTATTATGAACTGAATTGTGTTTTCCAAAGTATGTGTCTTAAAACTCCAATACTTTGGCCACCTGATGCGAAGAACGGACTCATTTGAAAAGACCCTGTGCTACGAAGAATTGAAGGTGGGAGGAGAAGGGGATGACAGAGAATGAGATGGTTGGGTGGCATCACCAACTCAGTGGGCATGAGTTTGAGTAATTTCAGGAGATGGTGATGGACAGGGAAGCCTGGCATGCTGCAGTCCATGGGGTTGCAAAGAGTCAGACACCAATGAGTGACTGAACGGAACTGACTGGACTGAAAGCTCTATGCCCTGTAACTGTGCTTTAGAAGGCAGATAGGACCTTTAAAGAAATAATGAAGGTTAAATGAGGTCATAAAGTTGGGCCCCTAATACAGTACGACTGGTGTCCTTATAATGTAAGAGGTTCTGTTTTTGTGATAGTCTATGCATTCTTGTTCATTATGTGAAGAATAATTTATGCAGAAACCTTCTGCCCTTGTCGGTACCTTTCATGATTTCCCTGTGGAAAACAGCATGGTCAGTCTACTGGGTGAGAGTGTAGCATCCCTTTCTCCACTTGCTGTGTAGCAATGATGTGTTCAGTCTTGGGGCCCTAGGGTGCTATTTCTCGGCTTCAGTGGGTTCATAGCAGACAAAGGTCTACATGTGGCCACGTGGGTAACTGCTCAGCAGACCCTTAATGATAGCCAGTTTGGGCACTGCTCTAAGCTTTATCTATTGTCTGGTTACACAGAAAGGAAAGGAAAAGCTGGTGGTTTTGTAGTCCTTGCCCATTTCTCAATTAACTCTGAGGGCAGGGGCATACGTAACAATATTTTCAAATCAGGACATGAAATACAAAACAAAGCCCGTTTTTAATATTCATCTGTATTAACTTTATCATGAATGAATGAGGTGTTTAGGATCAGAAATAGATTTCTCATCACAATAGATATATTGGACTCTTGTTCCCAGTCCTTCTCCATGGGGTCATGTGATCAAAGGAAGGTCAGATGTTTCCTGGAGACAACAGGTCACTCTAATGTTGAGGGATAAGGAAAAATGATTTTGCTCTGGTTATAAAGGGGAGGAGGAAGCTGACTCCTCCCCTTCTGAAAGGGTCTTCTTCTTACTCCAATCATTTGATATGTAAATATCAATAAAATTGCTTTAAGAGCAAGCTGGTACATCTTAAGCTTTAATTACCTATAAGTGAGAAGTGAAGTTGCTCAGTCATGTGCGACTCTTTGCAATCTCATAGACTGTAGATTACCAGGCTCCTCCCATCTGTGGAATTTTTCAGGCAAGAGTACTGCAGTGGCTTGCCATTTCCTTCTCCATGGGATCTTCCTGACCGGGGATTCAAACCCAGGTCTCCCACATTGCAGGCAGACGCTTTACGCTCTGAGCCACCGGGGAAGCCCTAATGACCTAAGATATCTTTCATTCCTGGGGCTTCCTTCCTTGTTTATCCTAGAGAGGGGATGCTCTAGTCTCCCCCTCATCTTGGGGGTTAACCTAGGGATGACATCAGGGCTGTAACCACTTAGCATTCCAGGATCAGAAAAATTAAGTAGAGAAGAGGCTACAGATTTAATTCTCATGGTATGTCAAAGATGTTAAGAGACTGGAGCTTTTATAGGAGCACCAAAGAATCCAGGAAAAGTTTATTTTTCCACAAAAAATAAATATGATTTTACACAAGGATCAAATGAACACAGAAAAAGTAATAACAGATTCCATCAAAGAGAAATTTCACAACATGAAGATTTGAATCTACAGAACTAAAGTACACATTCTGTTTTTAGAAAATTAATGTGAATATGTTTAACTCTGAATAACTGGACTTTAAAGATAAAATTCTTTATGTATCCAGGTAGGGAAAAATTCTACCTAAAATTTGAGAATGATAAACTGCCCTCAGATGTCTGTACAGCATTATGAACTGTCCAGAAATAATCGAAGAGTTTCCAAAACTTGGAAATAAAATATGACTTAAGAGCGTTAAACCTAGGTAACCCGATCTTGAATTGAAAGTGTAACATATAGACATCTTTATACATAAAGCAACTCAGTGTATATGACATTCACAACTCCTTCTTGAAAAACTAAAAACAAATCAAAATAAAAAAATTGCTCAATAATGAAATTCATCCAAAATGATGCAAATACTAAAAATATAGTGAAAGGATTAATGTAACATTCAATTACAAACAACAAAGCAATGTCTCTGGGTCCTGGACAAAATTAAATATAACTCAAGAGTTGTATATACAGTCAGATCTTTCTTGAGTATAAAAGGAACAAATGAGGCTTCCAATGTGGCTCTGTGATAAAGAAACCGGCTGTCAATGCAGGAGGCATGGATTCCATCTCTGATCCGTGAAGAAGCCACATGCTGCAGATCAACTAAACTCCTGTGTCACAACTACTGAGCCTGTGCTCCAGATCTCAGGAGTCACAACTACTGAGCCTGTGCACTCTAGAGCTTGTGCTCTGCAAAACAAGAGAAGCCAGCACAAGGGGAAGCTCATGCACCACAGCTAGAGAGTTGCCCCTGTTCTCTGCAACTAAAGAAAAAGCCTGTGCAGCAGCAAAGACCCAGAGCAGTCAAAAACAATCAATAAAATTATTTTAAAAAAGAAAGAATAAATTTATCAAATATGACAAAGTCAAGAAATGGATCATCCATGAGACCTTTCTGGAAAATACTACTATTGTAATTCATTCAATTAAGAGATATCTAGTATGGAGAAATCAAGAGTTAGATTTTTGAATATTGAAAATACTACAGGATGATGGGGAGTTTCACACTCCTTTACATTTGTAATAAATTCTAAAAAATATATATATCTGAATATTTATACCCTCCTCTGTTTCAAAGGTTAACTTATAACGATTTATTCTAATGAAATAATTAAGGGTTTTTTAAAAGATATCTGATGAAAGACAGTGATGCCAGAGCTACTTGTAAAAAGGTAAAATTTTCTTTTGATCTTCTAGGAAAAGAACAGTTATGGAACACCTATGATATTATGCGTTCATTTTCTGCAAATGTGTATCTTATAGTTTTTATTAGGCTAAATTGTGTCCTTGGTGGATTTAAACATTCACACACTAGATAGCTAGCTAACTATCCAGACAGATAGAGGAAATCCAGACATGTCAGTGGGAACCCCAAAACTATTACATACTCAACAATTTTATATATATATATATATATATATATATATATATATATATACCCACTCCATTGTTCTTGCCTGGAGAATCCCAGGGACGGGGAAGCCTGGTGAGCTGCCGTCTATGTGGTCACACAGAGTCGGACACGACTGAAGTGACTTAGCATAGCATAGCATATATACTTCCCCTCCAGTGGTCATGTATGGATGTGAAAGTTGTACTGTGAAGAAAGCTGAGTGCCAAAGAATTGATGCTTTTGAACTGTGATGTTGGAAATGACTCTTGAGAGTCCCTTGGACTGCAAGGAGATCCAACCAGTCCATTCTAAAGGAGATCAGTCCTGGGTGTTCATTGGAAGGACTGATGCTAAAGCTGAAACTCCAATACTTTGGCCACCTCATGCAGAGAGTGGACTCATTAGAAAAGACTCTGATGCTGGGAGGGATTGGGGGCAGGAGGAGAAGGGGGCAACAGAGGATGAGATGGCTGGATGGCATCACCGATTCGATGGACATGAGTCTGAGTGAACTCCGGGAGATGGTGATGGACAGGGAGGCGTGGCGTGCTGCAATTCATTGGGTCGCAGAGTCAGATACGACTTAGAGACTGAACTGAACTGAAAGAAATAAAGTAGTAGACTTTAAAATTTGAAGTAGGGAAATTAAAACATTTTCTATCCTGATAAACTTTATAGATATTTGATATAAGTGATGTACATCTTCCTGTGGTATAGATGTTAGCTCAATTCTGTCTGCAGTTTGTGTTTCTGGAATGAAATATACATTTATAAAAATGTATGAATAAATTTACTTTTAGCATTGTATTTCCTAAAATATAGTTTTAAAGTATTTTGTATTTATAAAACATTTCACAGGGCAATAAAGGAACTTGAGTGTGAATTCAGTTGTGTGAACTGGTTGACTTAAAATTAAGGCTGACAGAAAATTTGGAAATAAAACTCTTCTTGAGCCAACGTTAAAGCTTCCTAAGCAAGTTTTAAAATAAAATCTTGCTAATTATGGTGACAGCCTACTGTTTGGCCACAGTTGTAAATATTAAGTTAAATATAAAGATCATCAGTACATTACACTCAGATGTGCTTTAGGGTCTAGATTTTTCTGTTTTATAGTTCTACAGCATGGTATACTTATTTATTCGTTTGTAGTTATGTGAATAAAACTTTCCCTTAAAGACTCAGGTTCTTGTCATCCTCCTCTTATCATCAGAGTTAGCCAACAACATTTATTGATCATACTTTTATAGACTGCACAATTCAATTTTATCTAGCCAGAAGAGGAAGAGTACCCAGCAGGGGATTCTTACTCTGTGGGATGCATCCAACTGGTTATGGAATTTGTTTCCCTTTAACTGACACAAAATGTTAATTTCCTAAAGTCATTTTGAAACCAAAACACTCACAGAAACCTGTATGATATGTCTTCTTTCTAAGATATTAAAATTTCCCTTCATTTTTTGTACTTTAATTAGTTTGTTATAGTGCCAAACTAATTAGTTTTATTTCCAAGATCAAAACTACATATAGATGATGTAAGTCTATAATGTTTACTATGACTTATCACTGCCGTTTCTATGATTTTTTTTTCTGGCAAATGGTTTAATATTCTGAGGAAGTCACTTCCGTTCCTGAACTTTTTTAAGCTAGGCAATATAAAAAAGAAATGAATTCCTTCTCAGATTCTGGTTTATTCCAATAGGCAGATCAACACTTTGGGTACTGAAATTTATAATGTATATGTTGCAAATATATATGTATATTTGTAAATGTATATATATGTATTCTACTTATATGTATTATATATGTGCATTTAGTGAATATACACACATATTTCTATACCTACACATGTCTATGTTGGTTGGTGAAGAAGTTTGAGGTAATTGAATAGGAGATTTCGTTTACTATGTATTTACTAATGTGGAATATTTATTACCTTTCTATAAGAAAAAATGTTTTGTCATATAACTCTTATATGTCATATTACTGTGTTCTCTTGTTGTTTTTCAGCCGCTAAGTTGTGTCCAACTCTTTGTGACCCCATGAAATGCAGTATGCCAGGCTTCCCCGTCCTTCACTGTGTCCTGGAGTTTGCTCAAACCCATGTGCATTGAGTCTGTGATGCCATCCAACCATCTCATCCTCTGTCACCCCCTTCTCCTCTTGACCTCAATCTTTCCTATCATCAAGGTCTTTTTCAATTAGTTGATTCTTTGCATCAGGTGGCCAAACTATTAGAGCTTCAGTTTCAGTACCAGTCCTTCCAATGAATATTCAGGACTGATCTCCTTTAGGATGGACTGGTAGGATGGACTGGCTGGATCTCCTTGCAGTCCAAGGGACTCTCAAGAGTCTTTTCCAACACCACAGTTCAAAAGCAGCAGTTATTCAGCATTCAGCCTTCTTTATGGTCCAACTCTCACATCCATTGTTTTTCTCTCAAGTTCTATTAATGATAACAGTCACGTATTATCTACAAAGGAGACTTGGTGATTTGAAAAGCATTTGTTATAGAGCTCTTAAATTAAGAAAAAAAAAAAAACCCTTTAGTTTTAATGAAAGTATTATGAAATTCTAATGAGTTCTTTTATTGCTTAAATGTATTGAAAGAAAGAGCATCTGAGTAAAATTGATAAGCTCTTTGATCTACATTTAAGCCATAATTGAGATTGAATCCATGATTTAGATAATAGATATTGTACATCATGGTGTATCAGATAAGATAAACATTTACTAAGTGTGTATTACATGGGCTGTGCTAAGAAAGAATAATAGCCACTGCCTTCAAGGAGTTTAAAATGTGATTGAGGAAAACAAAAACAAAAAATGTTAAATAACATTCTACAACTTTAATGAAAGTGCTGTCTCCATGTACATGACTAAGAGCCAAATAAATTATTCAACAAAGTTTAACTGCATCTAGAGTGTGAAGGCAAGAGTCTATGTTGATGGGTGTGCTTTAAGGGCAGGCAGAGCATGGAAGAGCATCGTGTAACTTCAGCAGAGTCCAAGAAGATCATAAATATGTGAAATCTGTTCTTCCTTAGAGTTAACATCATAAAGGCAAGTTACTTGTGTACTTCTTTTTTAGGAACTAAATTTGTGAAACCCACAAAGCAGGTAAAGAAACACTAAATTCCACCTCAAACAAAGAAAAGATAATGATAGGTTCTCAAGTAGTGGTAATTATCATTATGAGATATAGCCAGGTTTCCCAGTTCTTCTGCAAAGGAAACATATGAAATAGAAACAAATTATCTATGATTTCTAATGAACAGTTCAGAAGCATCATTATGCTTTAGCATTCATTCTTTTATTTACTCAATGAATATTTATTGAAGGAATAAGCAAAACAAACAAAATACTTCCCTTATTGATTTACTCTCTGCTGCTGCTGCTGCCAAGTCGCTTCAGTCGTGTCCGACTCTGTGCGACCCCATAGACGGCAGCCCACCAGGCTCCCCCGTCCCTGGGATTCTCCAGGCAAGAACACTGGAGTGGGTTGCCATTTCCTTCTCCAATGCATGAAAGTGAAAAGTGAAAGTGAAGTCGGTCAGTCGTGTCTGGCTCTTCACGACCCCACGGACTGCAGCCTATCAGGCTCCTCCGTCCATGGGATTTTCCAGGCAAGAGTACTGGGGTGGGGTGCCATTGCCTTCTCCAGATTTACTCTCTGCTGCTGCTGCTGCTAAGTTGCTCCAGTCGTGTCCGACTCTGTGTGACCCCACAGATGACAGCCCACCAGGCTCCCCCATCCCTGGGATTCTCCAGGCAAGAACACTGGAGTGGGTTGCCATTTCCTTCTCCAATGGATTTACTCTCTAAGGAGGGGTAAATGCATTTTAAAAATGTGTAACATTTGAAAAAGATAACATCTGTCAATGATCATAAAAATAAAAGAGAGAATAGAGGACGAAGAAGAGGGAGGCTGTTATAGACCATATACATATGGTCTCTGTGAAGATGCAGCATTTGAGCCACACTCAAAGATCTCGGCTCTCATTAAGGTTAAATAATAAAATTCTAGCTTAAAGTTCTCTTTAGACCATATAATTTGCATAAAGGAGCTAATTAAGCTTGTAGCAATCTGGGGCTTCCAGGTGGCACTAGTGGTAAAGAACCCACCTGCCAATGCAGGAGACATAAGAGACATGGGTTCGATCCCTGGGTGGGGAAGATCCCCTGGAGGAGATCATGGAAACCCATTCCAGTATTCTTGCCTGGAGAATTCCATGGACAGAGGAGCCTGAGGGGCTACAGTCCATAAAGTTGCACAGAGTCAGCCACGACTGAAGCAGTTTAGCACACACACATGCAGACTGGTCAAAGGGTCCATGTCCATGCGTTTAGTAGAGCTCTATTCCATCACGTTTAAATGTTGCAGAGATTTTTGTCCTCAGCATAACAACAAACAATATATATGTCACAACATTTTGCATTCCTTGACACCCGTGTTAAAAAGGACATCACCCATATAAATACATCAAAAAAATAAAGTCAGAATAAAAAGGGGAGAAAGTAGAAATGATGAGATAGGATTAAAGACAAACAGAGAAAAAGAGAAAAGGATGGAAAAAGGAAATTAAAAGGGAAGTTCATATTTTATGAACTATAATTTTGTACAAGTTAGTATTGCATAAGATAACTGACATTACAGAATTATCATCCTAACGCTGAAAAGTGAAAATGAAATTTGTTCAGCTGTGGCCTAATGCTTGGAGCAGAGCTAATAAAGTTAAGAATAAAATCAAAACCAAAAGAAATGGCAGTGCGTGCACACTAGTAGTTTAATTGTAAGATTGGTGTGGGATCAAGGAAGGAATATTTGTGTTTGTTTGAGATGGGAAAGAACTTTTCTAGTTACTGAATGATAATGAATTTTCCAACTTTCAATTCTATACATTTAGTGACTGCTCCAAGATCAAATAGTCTATGCCCTCAAACAACTTTTTCCCCTAAGAAATCTATAGGTATTCTTTATTCAGTAATTTTTTAATTAAAATGTTTCCATTTGTAATTTTCATGTCACTTGATAGGTGGTTTATTTATTTATTTATTTATCTATTTCGGATAAGTGGTTTATTGAGTGTATACTAATGTGTGACTGCAGGCTAGACCCAGGAAGAAGTAAAGATAGCCAACACATATTTCCTATTATTAAAGGACTGTCATTTTAGCTGTATCTTTTATGAAGGAGTATTTCATTAATTTGGGGGGAAACTACATTATTGGAAAAATAATAAAGGTATTTATGGCTTATTAAGTTTAAGTTGTTTCTCATTAATTAATCTTTTCTAAACGATTAGTCTACCATTATGTCTAGATTGTGATTTAAGATTTTCCTAAAGTTATGCAGTATTTATTGCAAGATGCAATAAAACTTTGTCAGTAACAGAAAAAAATTGCAGTTATTATATTTCATATTGATTATGAGGTCCTAATTATAAAGCAAAAATGATCAATTCTACTGTCACTACTAAAATAAGATCCAAAGAAAAATTAATGCTCAATGAATTTTTAAAAATATACTTTTAAGTGCTGTGTAATTCAGAACAGTGTCGTGTCTAAAGTAAGCACTTAATAAAATCTGAACTGGTATAGATAATAGCATATACTATCTCCAAATGTGACCTCTGTAGGAATGCATTAATCTTAAGGTTTTAGACTAAACTGATAAACAAGTCATTAAAACGAAATTATCATTAAACCCACTTTATTAATTCATAGCCATAAAATCTTTTTGTAAACTATTGGATACGTGTGTTTCAATGGCTTTGCACTGAGAACTGCAGAATTTTCATAACATAGTGACTGTTGGAGAACTCTTGCAGACTCTAGCAGGCTCCTGTTTGCTCAGGGTCATGGCCTAGGATGACCCCAGACCCCTGTTTAGTGGCTTCCTGAGAAATCTCAGTGCTACCAGAATTTTCTGTTTGTTTCAGTCAAAATCTGATGATAGGTAGATAGGCCCTGGAAGCCTCTGGTAGAGCAGCCCCTTTAGAAACTGACAATTATAAACTTTTTCTCTGCTCTTTGAGATGTAAAACTACCACACAAACATTTTTCTTGAGGACTTGAACACAGTCTCTTTGAAATGCACCTCTCACTCCAGCTCGAAGTCTCTGAGGGAGCAGAAGGGCCTCCCTTCATTGAGTGCCTTGCATTCAGTTCAGTTCAGATCAGTCACTCAGTCATGTCCAACTCTTTATGACCCCAGGGACCACATCACGCCAGGCCTCCCAGTCCATCTCCAACTCCCAGAGTTTAGTCAAGCTCATGCCCGTTGAGTCAGTGATGCCATTCAACCATCTCATCTTCTGTCTTCCCCTTCTCCTCCCATCTTTGGTCTTTCCCAGCATCAGGGTCTTTTCCAATGAGTTGGTTCTTCGCATCAGGTGACCAAAGTATTGGAGCCTTGCATCACACCTCCTGTCTTAAGATAGAAGTGTGTTTCACCTCCCCATTAGCACCACTTAATAAATCCAGGTGGGCTACTCACACAGACCAAGCCCCGTGAAAGCCCCTCCAGTTCTCCTAGCACCCCCAGTCTTTAAAAGGTCTTCCACCTCTTGTTTTGGGAACTTGAGTTCAGGTCATGCTAGGTTCTTTTCCCTATTGCAAGCCCCACCAGTTTCCTCTGTCCATGGGAATTCTCCAGGCAAGAATACTAAAGTGGGTTGCCATGCCCTCTTCCAGGGGATCTTCCCAACCCATGTCTCCCACATTGCAGGTGCATTTTTTACTATCTGAACCACCAGGAGACCTGCAATGATTACTAAATGGAGCCTTTCCTTAGAACTTAGCTAAGCTAGGATCTGGCTTTACTTATCTTTCAGAGTGCCCTTCTAGAAATCTCACATCTTCACAATCTTCTCTTCTTTCACCCACTTCTTAAAGAGGTATATGGGCCTCAGTCTCTTCTTTCTACATAGCATTTATGATATGTAGGTCACTTTGACTGTGTTGTCCCTTCTAGGGGCATTTTAATGTCCAAAGCAAGGAAGCTAATATTAAAGCTTTTGTATAGGAAGGTAGGGGAGTGTGAGTAATGCAGTAGACTAATTCTTTTTTCTTGACATTTAAAAAATGGGGTGGGGGAGAATATGGACTTTAAGCTTTTTGTTTATTATCAAGTAACATTAAGAATGTTAATGTTCATAGAGTCAAAGTATGGTTTTTCCAGTAGTCATGTATCAATGTGAGTGTTGGACCATAAAGACGGCTGATCACTGAAGAATTGATGCTTTTGAACTGTGGTGCTGGAGAGGTCTCTTGACAGTCCCTTGGACTGCAAGGAGATCCAACCAGTCCATCCTAAAGGAAATAAGTCTTGAATATTCATTGGAAGGACTAATGCTGAAACTAATACTTAGGCCATCTGATGTGAAGAACTAACATATTGGAAAAGACCTTGATGCTGGGAAAGATTGAAGGCAGGAGAAGAAGGGGATGACAGGATGAGATCATTGGATGGCATCAACTGATTCAATGGACATGAGTCTGAGCAAACTCCAGGAGATGGTGAAGGACAGAGGATCCTGGTGGCTGTAGTTCATGGGGTCGCAAAGAGTCGGACATGACTGAGAGCCTGAACAGCAGCAATGTTAAGAAAACCACTTGACATTTTCTCCCTATCCCTGGTCCCCACAACTGAAAGATTAATGTCTCCTTCCTCACAGGTGTGCTGCAGAGTGGCTCCAACACACTCCCCACTTCCCTGACTTCAAGGGCAAATCACTACCGAATGGTTCTCCAGCCTTGCCATTGTTTCTCAGGGCCATGTCCCATGTGCTAACTCGGTTTTATCTCATACTTTATTCTCTGCCAGGAAGGGCATGCACAGAAAGAGCTTTGGAAAAGGAAAAGGTTCAGGTACAATTTGGAGGGTAAAGCCAGGTCTGCCCACCTCATCTCTACCTATTTTCAACACATTTATACATTTTTCTCCTTTGTCTTGACATACATAAACAAAGTTGCATCCAAACTGGTTCCTGAACAAAGCTTTCTCTCTTTTTTTTTTTTTTTTTAATTTTATTTTGCTTAACTTTACAATATTGTATTGCTTTTGCCATACATCAAAATGAATGTGCCACAAGTACACATGTGTTCCCCATCCTGAACCCTCCTCCCTCTTCCCTCCCCATACCATCCGTCTGGGTCCTCCCAGTGCACCAGCCCAGGTATCCGTTATCAGGCATCGGACCTGAACTGGTGACTCATTTCAAATATGATATTATACATATTTCAATGCTATTCTCCCAAATCATCCCACCCTCTCCCTCTCCCAGAGTCCAAAAGACTTCTATACATCAGTGTCTCTTTTGCTGTCTCGTATACAGGGTTATTGTTACCATCTTTCTAAATTCCATATATATGCGTTAGTACAGGCAATGCCAAAGAATGCTCAAACTACCAACAATTGCACTCATCTCACACGCTAGTAAAGTAATGCTCAAAATTCTCCAGCCAGGCTTCAGCAATACATGAACCATGAATTTCCTGATGTTCAAGCTGATTTTAGAAAAGGCAGAGGAACCAGAGATCAAATTGCCAACATCTGCTAGATCATGGAAAAAGCAAGAGAGTTCCAGAAAAACATCTATTTCTGCTTTATTGACTATGCAAAAGCCTTTGACTGTGTGGATCACAATAAACTGTGGCAAATTCTGAAAGAGATGGGAACACCAGACCACCTGATCTGCCTCTTGAGAAATTTGTATGCAGGTCAGGAAGCAACAGTTAGAACTGGACATGGAACAACTGACTGGTTCCAAATAGGAAAAGGAGTACGTCAAGGCTGTATATTGTCACCCTGTTTATTTACCTTATATGCAGAGTACATCATGAGAAATACTGGACCGGAAGAAACACAAGTTGGAATCAAGATTGCTGGGAGAACTATCGATAACCTCAGATATGCAGATGACACCACCCTTATGGCAGAAAGTGAAGAGGAACTAAAAAGCCTCTTGATGAAAGTGAAAGTGGAGAGTGAAAAAGTCGGCTTAAAGCTCAACATTTAGAAAATGAAGATCATGGCATCTGGTCCCATCACTACATGGGAAATAGATGGGGAAACAGTGGAAACAGTGTCAGACGTTATTTTTCTGGGCTCCAAAATCACTACAGATGGTGACTGTAGCCATGAAATTAAAAGATGCTTACTCCTTGGAAGGAAAGTTATGACCAACCTAGATAGCATATTCAAAAGCAGAGACATTACTTTGCCAATAAAGGTTCGCCTAGTCAAGGCTATGGTCTTTCCTGTGGTCATGTATGGATGTGAGAGCTGGACTTTGAAGAAGGCTGAGCACCGAAGAATTGATGCTTTTGAACTGTGGTGTTGGAGAAGATTCTTGAGAGTCCCTTGGACTGCAAGGAGATCCAACCAGTCCATTCTGAAGGAGATCAGCCCTGGGATTTCTTTGGAAGGAATGATGCTAAAGCTGAAACTCCAGTATTTTGGCCACCTCATGCGAAGAGTTGACTCATTGGAGAAGACTCTGATGCTGGGAGGGATTGGGGGCAGGAGGAGAAGGGGACGACAGAGGATGAGATGGCTGGATGGCATCACTGACTCGATGGATGTGAGTCTGAGTGACCTCCGGCAGTTGGTGATGGACAGGGAGGCCTGGAGTGCTGAGATTCATGGGGTCACAAAGAGTCGGACACGACTGAGCGACTGATCTGATCTGATCTCTGATACTGTATTTGTGTTTTTCTTTCTGGCTTACTTCACTCTGTATAATAGGCTCCAGTTCCATCCACCTCATTAGAACTGATTCAAATGTATTCTTTTTAATGGCTAAGTAATACTCCATTGTGTATATGTACCACAGCTTTCTTATCCATTCATCTGCAGATGGACATCTAGGTTGCTCCCAAGTCCTAGCTATTATATATAGTGCTGCTATGAACATTGGGGTACACGTGTCTCTTTCAATTCTGGTTTTCTCAGTGTGTATGCCCAGCAGTGGGATTGCTGGATCATAAGACAGTTCTATTCCCAGTTTTTTGAGGAATCTCCATACTGTTCTCCATAGTAGCTGTACCAGTTTGCATTCCCAGCAACAGTGTAAGAGGGTTCCCTTTTCTCCACACCCTCTCCAGCATTTATTGCTTGTGGACTTTTGGATCTAAGCCATTCTGACTGGCGTGAAATTGTACCTCATAGCCTTCTCTTTCTTCATGTATCTCCTCTGCCTTCCCACTTTTCCTTAATTTTTACACCAAAAGGTTATCTATTTAAAGAGTCATTTAAATTTAACTTTCTTTATTAGACCTGGAAAACGTTTCAGCAAAATGAAATAGGTAAACTCTTTTTTAACTCCATTATATAATTTATTTTTCCTAGTACCTAATTTCATTCACTTTTATTTTCCACTCTCTTCCTTAAAGTGTAAGGGTTTTGTCAGATATCTATACAGAGTCAGTAGTCAATAAATGTTTTATCAATGTAAAAGAATGCAGAAACAAGAGTAGCAATTAATCTATAAGGTGAAAGATTTTCAAAAAGTTAGCTTAATTTCATCCTGTCTTCCATGCAGCTAAGATGGGGTGGTGAGGGGTGGAATTCCCATCAGAAGGCATATCTATCTTTTAGTTTTAAAATCATAGAAATATCTTATTTTAAGCTCTCTCTGTGAGACCATTATATACAGAAAACAGTAAGATACTTAATATAAGTGTTTTGTTTCTTTTCAATCTATTACTGTGAAGATGTTTTCAAAACTTGCAGATTGAATTTCTAAACATGACAATTGTGTAAGAGTTTTACTTTTATGATTCACACCATTCCCTTAGCATCATTAAATTGAGCTGATGCTGTCTATTAAAATATCTATATTAAAAGCATAAATCGGTGTTTAATATGTTGGTCAGCTCAGGGCACCTATGACATGATGTTAAATTCATTAAGCACCACTAAGGAAACTCACCTTATGTCTAGGACCAAGCAGGACTTGATTTGTAACATTCTAGAGAATGGTGAATCTTCTTTTGTGTTGGAATCTTACATTTATTTTCTCAGAGAAGCTCGAGCAGTAACTCAAATAGACAACATGGTTTTTTAATGAAGAGTAGTTGATTTACAATGTTGTGTTAGTTTCCAGTGTACAGCAAAGTGATTCCAGTGTGTGTGTGTGTGTGTGTGTGTGTGTGTGTGTGTGTCTGTGTGTCTGTGTGTGTGTATTCTTTTCCAGACTCTTTCATTATAGGTTTCAACAACATATTGAACATAGTTCTATATAGTAGGAACTCTTATTTAGCTATATATAGTAGGGTGTATCTGTTAATCCCAAATTCCGGATTGATTCCTTCCCCATTCCCCTTTGATAACCATAAGATTGTTTTTTGTATATTTGAGGCTGTTTTTGTTTTGTAAATAAGTTAGTGTGTATCACTTTTTAGATTCCACATATAAGCGATATCATATGATATTTGTCTTTCTTTGACGTCACCGAGTATGATAATCTCTAGTTGCTACAATGGCATTATTTCATTCACTTTTATGGCTGAGTAATATCCCAATGCTTATAGGTACCACATCTTCTTTATCCATTTATTTGGGGATAGACACTTAGGTTGGTTCTATGTCTTGGCTATTGTAAATAGTGCTGCAATGAACACTGGAGTGCATGTATCTTTTTAAATTATTATTTTCTCCAGATATATGCCCAGGAGTGGGATTGCATAATCATAGGGTAGTCCTATTTTATAGTTTCTAAAGAAACTTCAATTCTGTTTTCCACATTGTCTGTACCAATTTGCATTCCTCCAACAGTGTAGGATGGTTCCTTTTGCTCCGCACCTTCTCTAGCATTTATTATTTATAGGTAAAGAGTGAAGAAGTCTTAGTGAGAGATCAATTTAAACAGAGTTCACCATTTCTGAAATGGAAAACAAAAAATGCCAGCTCTGTGAAAGTAAGGAGAATTTTAAGTAGCTATTATATTTTGCATTAGCATAGTTTATTTTGATTAGTGGTTAAGGTAAGTTGTAAATGCTATTTATTATACATGTTTTAAGGGTAGCAAATGAATGGGATAAAGAAAATCTGAAGGATAAATTATACTTATGTTGGAACAAATGCCTACACCTATCTTTTCAGTATTATAAACTGTCTCATATAAAGAAAAGTAAGATTTCCAGAAATGGACTATAAATGTATTTATAACAAGGTTCACATCCTCCAAGACATGTCAGAAAAACAAAATTATAGCTACTTCCTGGGTAAGCTTTTGAAGAACAGAGGTTGTATTCATTAAACTAAAGACCTTATCTCGACAAATGTAGCAGAGGGTTAAGTCATGTGCTCAGGACATAGTTTCCACAAGTATAGCTAAGCCTTTTAAAAGCCGCTCCAAGGAAGAGCAGATAACATGGTGTCCTTGATAGCAGCATAGTTTCTGATAAAATACATAAATCTGCTGGAGGAGGAAAGAATGGAGAAACAGAAGAGGCGGGTATTTCCTGATTTTGGGGCTTCAGCTTCAGCCTTTCAGGAAACCAGTGTGTAACTGAGAAGTCCTAGGATAGAGAAAAGAGGGAAGGGAGACTGAATGGTGAATATAGGTACTTCCTTTGAGTTCCATTTAGAATTAAAGGAACAGGGTACATGTTTTTGTTGATATGTCTTCAGTGACTTCTCCTTTACCACAGTGAGCTCTGGGCTCCAACACAGCTATTGTGACTGCTGTTCTGCAAAAGCTGTGCTCACCCTCGGGAAGGCATGGAGAAGCCCACACACTTCAACAACAGCCTGTGTGTTTTAACTCATTATACTAAATGCTCACAAGCTCATCAGATCAGATCAGTTGCTCAGTCGTGTCCGACTCTTTGCGACCCCATGAATCTCAGCATGCCAGGCCTCCCTGTCCATCACCAACTCCTGGAGTTCACTGAGACTCACATCCATTGAGTCAGGGATGCCATCCAGCCATCTCATCCTCTGTCGTCCTCTTCTCCTCTTGCCCCCAATCCCTCGCAGCATCAGAGTCTTTCCCAATGAGTCAACTCTTCGCATGAGGTGGCCAAAATACTGGAGTTTCAGCTTTAGCATCATTCCTTCCAAAGAAATCCCAGGGCTGATCTCCTTCAGAATGGACTGGTTGGATCTCCTTGCAGTTCAAGGGACTCTCAAGAGTCTTCTCCAACACCACAGTTCAAAAGCATCAATTCTTCGGCACTCAGCCTTCTTCAAAGTCCAGCTCTCATATCCATACATGACCACAGGAAAAACCATACCCTTAACTAGGCGAACCTTTGTTGGCAAAATAATGTCTCTGCTTTTGAATATGTGATCTAGGTTTGTCATAACTTTCCTTCCAAGGAGTAAGCATCTTTTACTTTCATGGCTGCAGTCACCATCTGCAGTGATTTTGGAGCCCAGAAAAAGTCTGACACTGTTTCCACTGTTTCCCCATCTATTTCCCATGAAGTGATGGCACCGATGCCATGATCTTCATTTTCTGAATGTTGAGCTTTAAGCCAACTTTTTCACTCTCCACTTTCACTTTCATCAAGAGACATTTTAGTTCCTCTTCACTTTCTGCCATAACGGTGGTGTCATCTGCATATCTGAGGTTACTGATATTTCTCCCAGCAATCTTGATTCCAACTTGTGTTTCTTCCAGTCCAGTGTTTCTCATGATGTACTCTGCATATAAGTTAAACAAACAGGGTGACAATATACAGCCTTGACGTACTCCCTTTATATTTGGAACCAGTCTGTAGTTCCATGTCCAGTTCTAACTGTTGCTTCCTGACCTGCATACAGATTTCTCAAGAGGCAGGTCAGGTGGTCTGGTTTCCCATCTCTTTCAGAATTTGCCACAGTTTATTGTGATCCACACAGTCAAAGGCTTTGGCATAGTCAATAAAGCAGAAATAGATGTTTTTCTGGAACTCTCTTGCTTTTTCCATGATCCAGCAGATGTTGGCAATTTGATCTCTGGTTCCTCTGCCTTTTCTAAAACCAGCTTGAACATCAGGAAGTTCACAGTTCACGTATTGCTGAAGCCTGGCTTGGAGAATTTTGAGCATGACTTTACTAGCGTGTGAGATGAGTGCAATTGTGCGGTAGTTTGAGCACTCTTTGGCATTGCCTTTCTTTGGGATTGGAATGAAAACTGACCTTGTCCAGTCCTGTGGCCACTGCTGAGTTTTTCAAATTTGCTGGCATATTGTGTGCAGCACTTTCACAGCATCATCTTTCAGGATTTGGAATAGCTCAACTGGAATTCCATCACCTCCACTAGCTTTGTTCATAGTGATGCTTTCTAAGGCCCACTTGACTTCACATTCCAGGATGTCTGGCTCTAGGTCAGTGATCACACCATCGTGATTATCTGGGTCATGAAGATCTTTTTGTACAGTTCTTCTGTGTATTCTTGCCACCTCTTCTTAATATCTTCTGCTTCTGTTAGGTCCATACCACTTCTGTCCTTTATAGAGCCCATCTTTGTATGAAATGTTCCTTTGGTATCTCTGATTTTCTTGAAGAGATCCCTAGTCTTTCCCATTCTGTTGTTTTCCTCTATTTCTTTGCATTGATCGCTGTGGAAGCCTTTCTTATCTCTTCTTGCTATTTTTTGGAACTCTGCATTCAGATGCTTATATATTTCCTTTTCTCCTTTGCTTTTTGCTTCTCTTCTTTGTGAAAAGAAAGAGAAGGCCTCCCCAGACAGCCATTTTGCTTTTTTGCATTTCTTTTCCATGGGGATGGTCTTGATCCCTGTCTCCTGTACAAAGTCACAAACCTCATTCCACAGTTCATTAGGCACTCTATCTACCAGATCTAGGCCCTTAAATCTATTTCTCACTTCCACTGTATAATCATAAGGGATTTGATTTAGGTCATACCTGAATGGTCTAGTGGTTTTCCCTACTTTCTTCAATTTAAGTCTAAATTTGGCAATAAGAAGTTCATGGTCTGAGCCACAGTCATTTCCTGGTCTTGTTTTTGCTGACTGTACAGAACTTCTCCATCTTTGGCTGCAAAGAATATAATCAATCTGATTTTGGTGTTGCCCTTCTGGTGATGTCCATGTATAGAGTCTTCTCTTGTGTTGATGGAAGAGGGTGTTTGTTATGACCAATGCATTTTCTTGGCAAAACTCTATTAGTCTTTTCCCTGCTTCATTCTGTATTCCAAGGCCAAATTTGCCTGTTACTCCAGGTGTTTCTTAACTTCCTACTTTTGCATTCCAGTCCCCTATAATGAAAAGGACATCTTTTTTGGGTGTTATTTCTAAAAGGTCTTGTAGGTCTTCATAGAACCATTCAACTTCAGCATTACTGGTTGGGGCATAGACTTGGATTACTGTGATATTGAATGGTTTGCCTTGGAAAAGAACAGAGATCATTCTGTCGTTTTTGAGATTGCATCCAAGTACTGCATTTCGGACTCTTGTTGACCATGATGGCCACTCCATTTCTTCTGAGGGATTCCTGCCCACAGTAGTAGATATAATGTAACACACAAATACTGTCTCAATCCTCCTTCTACCACATATACTTGCGTTTGATTTATAGCTTTCTAACTTCTTGTTTTATCTTGAAGTTCTCCATGAGTTGCATTTACCCCATCCCTCATTTTGTGCTTTTTTTTTTTTTTTTTATCTTACAAAAGATCAGGAGTAGACTTACTGTGCAGATTGTCCACCTCTTCCTGTAGTCGCACATCTTGGGTGCCCCTGAATGCCCTGGAGGCACCAGCTACCTCATGTTTTCTCTCTCTCTTTTTAAATTTTTTTTTAAATGGAATATAATTGCTTTATAATGTTGTGTTGGTTTCTGCCATACAACAACATCAGTCAGCCATGATGTTTGCTGTTCATTCGTCAAGTCATGTCCAACTCTTTGCAGCCCCATGGACCCCAGCATTCCAGGCCTCCCTGTGGCTCACCATCTCTCAGGATTTGCCCAAGTTCATGTCCATTGTGTCGGTGATGCTATCCAACCATCTCATCCTCTGTTGCCCTATTCTCCTCCTGCCTTCAATCCTTCCCAGCATCAGAGTCTTTCCTAATGTGTTGGCTGTTCACATCAGGTGGCCAAACTATTGGAGCTTCAGCATCAATTCTTCCAATGAGTATTCAGAGTTGATTTCCTTTAAGATTGACTAATAATAAGATCTCCTTGCTGTCCAAGGGACTCTCAAGAGTCTCTTCCAGCACCACAGTTTGAAAGCATCAGTTCTTCAGCACTTAGCCTTCTTTATGGTCCAGCTTTCACTATGGTACATGTCTACCAGAAAGACCATAGCCTTGACTATACGGACTTTTGCTGGCAAAGTGATGTCTTTGCTTTTTAAGACACTATCTAGGTTTGTCATAGCTTTCCTGCCAAGAAGCAGTCTTCTAATTTCATGGCTGCAGTCAGCATCACAGTGATTTTACAGCCCAAGAAGAGGAAGTCTGTCACTACATCTACCTTTTCCCCTTCAATTTGCCATTAAGTGATGGGACCAGATGTCATAATCTTAGTGTTGTTTTTTTTTAACATTTAGTTTTGAGCTGGCTTTTTCACTCTCTTCCTTCGCCCTCATCAAGAGATTGTTTAGTTCCTCTTCCTTTTCTGCCATTAGAGTGGTATCATCTGCATATCTGAGGTTGTCCATAATTCTCCTGGCAATCTTGACTCCAGCTGGTAACTCACCCAGTCTGGCAGCATTTCTGATGATATCCTCTGGATATAAGGTAAATAGCAGGGTGACAATAAACAGCCTGTTGTACTCCTTTCTCAGTCCTGAACCAGTCAGAAGTGTACATATATCCCCTCCCTCAGGAACCTCCTTCCCACCCACCTGTCCAACCCCTCTAGGTTGTAACAGAGCATGGGTGGAGCTCCCTGTATTATACAGCAACTTTCCACTAGCTGTCTGTCTTTATGTGGTAATATATGCGTTTCAACGCTGCTCTCTCAATTCCTCCCACCTTCTCCTTCCTCATTGTGTTCACAAGCCTGTCCTCTATGTCTGCATCTCCATTCCTGCCCTGCAAATAGGTTCATCAGTACTATTTTTGTAGATTCCGTATATCTGCATTAATATATAATAATTTTTTTTTTCTTTCTGATTACTTCACTATGTATAACAGGCTCTAGGTTCATCCATCTGAGCTCAGCTGACTCAAATTTGTTCCTTTTTAGGGCTAAGTAATATTCTACTGTGGAGAAGACAATGGCACCCCACTCCAGTACTCTTGCCTAGAAAATCCCATGGACGGAGGAGCCTGGTAGGCTGTAGTCCATGGGGTTGCTAAGAGTCGGACACGACTAAGAGACTTCACTTTGACTTTTCACTTTCATGCACTGGAGGAGGAAATGGCAACCCACTCCAGTGTTCTTGCCTAGAGAATCCCAGGAACGAGGGAGCCTGGTGAGCTGCCACCTATGGGGTCACAGAGAGTCAGACACGAATGAAGCAACTTAGCAGCAGCAGCATCATCAATATTCTACTGTATACCTGTACCACAACTTCTTTATCCACTCATCTGTCGATGGACATCGAGGTCGCTTCTGTTTCCTGATTATTGTAAATAATGCTACAGCAAGCATTGGGGTACATGTATTCTTTTGAATTACAGTCTTCTCAAGGTATATGCCCAGTAGTGGTATTTCTCAGTCATATGGTAGTTTTATTCCTAGTTTTTTAAGGAATTCCCATACTGTTCTCCATAGAGGCTGTATCAATCTGCAGTCCTACCAAGAGAGCAAAGGGGCTTCCCAGGTGGCTGAGTAGGTAAATAATCCGCCTGCCAATGCAAGAGACCTGGATTTGATCTCTGGGTATGGAAGATCACCTAGAGGAGGAAATGGCAACCCACCACAGTAGTCTTGCCTGGAAAATTCCATGGACAGAGGAGCCTGGAGGGCTACAGTCCATGGGGTCACAGTGTTGGGAATGACTGAGCACAGCACAGCAGCAGCAACAGTGCAAGAGGGTTCCCTTTTCTCCACCTCATCCCTCACATTCTCTTGGTAGGAAGCTTCTGTTTGAGGGAGATAGAGCCAGGATGGAGGGGATCTAAAAAATCTGAGGCGATCAGGCAGCCTGGGTACACCCCACGGAGCAGGAGGGTCTCTGCAGTAAAGGAGAGGATCCTGAGAGGCTAAGCTTCTTCTAAGTCAGTAAGTGTCCTGTGTGCTGCTGTGGGTGTGTGCGCAGGCCTCCTCCTCGGTGCTAGGCTTTTTTTGTAGCTCAGCCTTCTAGTGCATTGGAGACAGAGGTAGCTGCTTGCACTTGAGCTCAGTGATGCCACGGGTCCTTCCCTCTTTCTAGCAGGGAAATGAGAAAAAAACAGCCAATTGTCTGACTGCTGCTTTGTCGTTTTTGTACAAGTGCAAATAAGCCCTGCCTGCACAGGGCAGGAGGCAACCTCCTCCTCCAACACAGACACCCCACACACAGTTACACACTTGCTGCTGGAACCAGTTCTGGCATACCCTGGGGAGACAACAGCACAGTAGGAGAAGTCAGATCACCCTCTAGGATCTCCAAAGTCTTAGTTCTCCAGACATAGTCCTCTGAGAGAGTTGGCTTCAGGATGAAGAGGACACCTCATATGGGGACAGGCTACAGATGCTTCTTGATGGAGAAAGGCTTAAGAAAGAACTGGAGTGCACTGCAAAAGGTGTAGATTCTTCTGTGTGCCTTTGCTGAGTACACACACGCATGCTCACGCAAACTCATACCCTCCCAAGTAAATGGGGGGTGGAGGGAGAAGGAGTCAGAGAAGATTTTATCTCCCATGCACCACTCAGTGTGGAAAGTATGCACGTACACACACACACACATACGAACTGATTGGCCCATCGCCACTGTTTGAGATGGTTGGATGGCATCACTGACTCAGTGGACATGAGTTTGAGTAAACTCTGGGAGTTGGTGATGGACAGGGAGGCCTGGCGTGCTGCAGTTCATGGGGTCACAAAGAGTCAGACACGACTGAGCAACTGAACTGAACTGTAGTGGGTGGGTGGTGGAGGACCATCCTGACTCAGTTTCTGCAGGAAACAAGTGATGACTCGGGGTCATTCGGCAGTTCAGTTTAGTCGCTCAGTTGTGTCCAACTCTTTGCGACCCCATGAATCGCAGCACGCCAGGCCTCCCTGTCCATCACCAGCTCTTGGAGGTCACTTAGACTCACATCCATCGAGTCAGTGATGCCATCCAGCCATCTCATCCTCTGTCGTCCCCTTCTCCTCCTGCCCCCAATCCCTCCCAGCATCAGAGTCTTCTCCAATGAGTCAACTCTTCGCATGAGTTGGCCAAAGTACTGGAGTTTCAGCTTTAGCATCATTCCTTCCAAAGAAATCCCAGGGCTGATCTCCTTCAGAATGGACTGGATGGATCTCCTTGTAGTCCAAGGGACTCTCAAGAGTCTTCTCCAACACCACAGTTCAAAAACATCAATTCTTCAGTGCTCAGCTTTCTTCACAGTCCAACTCTCACATCCGTATATGACCACTGGAAAAAGAAACTCTATAAATTTGTATGTGAATCTCTTTCACTTCCTTCATGGATACTCCTCTGGCAGAGGTCGAGAAAACTCTAATCCCACTTCAACTTCACAGAGAAGAGATGGGATTTGGAGAGAAAACTGCCACCAAGGGCTTCCTTTAGACACAAGAAAACCCCCTCGCCCTACCCCCACAGTACACATCCCCCACTAGGAGAAGAGAGAGGGACAGAGATGGAAAGAAACCAGAGAGAAAATTTTCTAAAGGTCTCAGCACTCAGTTTAGACCTTCCTTTCTTTTCTTTTTTAAATTTACTTAAAATCTGATAACTAGAAGTTAGCTCAACCTGCATCTCACTATTTCTCCCAGAACCTGGTCTCATTTTTTAACTGCATGAGGCTGTGGGGGATGCTGGTGGTGGGGACAAAAAGGATGCTGTCAAGGGAGAGGGTGGGGACAGGGGCTTGTGGGAACGGAGGGAGGCCTGTAAGGACATTTCGAGATGAGCTTCTGGAGGTTCAACCACCCCCACCCAACACCCATCTGTACTCTCTGGTCTTCTCAATCTAGGCAGTGGCTGCAGCCAGCCTGATTTTTGGCAGTTTACAAGTCCTCTCGCTCAAAAAGAGGAGTGGTCCAAACCTTGATTCTCCTCCCAGGTGAAAGGGATAACACTGCCCCTCCAAGATTTAGGAAGGTAAGAACCCTGAATCTAGAACCCATCTTTGCCGGAGCATAATCTAAGGAATCCAAGGGCTTCCCTGATATCTCAGTTGGTAAAGAAGCCGCCTGCAATGCAGGAGACCAGTGGTTGATCCCTGGGTCAGGAAGATCCGATGGAAAAAGGAATGGCTACCCACTCCTGTATTCTAGCCTGGAGAATTCTATGGACTCTATTTCCATGGTATCGCAAAGAGTCAGACACAACTGAGCGACTTTCACCTTTCACTTTCAGTCTAAGGAATCAAATAAAAAACTGTCTAAGGATCAGATCAGATCAGATCAGTCGTTCAGTCGTGTCCGACTCTTTGCGACCCCATGAACCGCAGCACGCCAGGCCTCCCTGTCCATCACCAGCTCCCGGAGGTCACCCAGACTCGCATCCATCGAGTCAGTGATGCCATCCAGCCATCTCATCCTCTGTCGTCCCCTTCTCCTCCTGCCCTCAATCCCTCCCAGCATCAGAGTCTTCTCCAATGAGTCAACTCTTCGCATGAGATGGCCAAAATACTGGAGTTTCAGCTTTAGCATCATTCCTTCTAAAGAAATCCCAGGATTGATCTCCTTCAGAATGGACTGGTTGGATCTTCTTGCAGTCCAAGGGACTCTCAAGAGTCTTCTCCAACACCACAGTTCAAAAGCATCAATTCTTCGGCGCTCAGCCTTCTTCACAGTCCAGCTCTCACATCCATACATGACCACAGGAAAGACCATAGCCTTGACTAGGCGAACCTTTGTTGGTAAAGTAATGTCTCTGCTTTTGAATATGCTATCTAGGTTGGTCATAACTTTCCTTCCAAGGAGTAAGCGTCTTTTAATTTCATGGCTGCAGTCACCATCTTCAGTGATTTTGGAGCCCAGAAAAACAAAGTCTGACACTGTTTCCACTGTTTCCCCATCTATTTCCCATGCAGTGATGGGACCAGATGCCATGATCTTCGTTTTCTGAATGTTGAGCTTTAAGCCAACCTTTTCACTCTCCACTTTCACTTTCATCAAGAGGCTTTTTAGCCCCTCTTCACTTTCTGCCATAAGAGTGGTGTCATCTGCATATCTGAGGTTATTGATATTTCTCCCGGCAATCTTGATTCCAACTTGTGTTTCTTCCAGTCCAGCATTTCTCATGATGTACTCTGCATATAAGTTAAATAAACATGGTGACAATATGCAGCCTTGACGTACTCCTTTTCCTATTTGGAACCAGTCTGTTGTTCCATGACCAGTTCTAACTGTTGCTTCCTGACCTGCATACAGATTTCTTAAGAGGCAGATCAGGTGGTCTGGTATTCCCATCTCTTTCAGAATTTTCCATAGTTTATTGTGATCCACACAGTCAAAGGCTTTGGCATAGTCAATAAAGCAGAAATAGATGTTTTTCTGGAACTCTCTTGCTTTTTCCATGATCCAGCGGATGTTGGCAATTTGATCTCTGGTTCCTCTGCTAAGGATCAAATAATTTAAAGTCTTTGACACTTCCAGTGGATCGCTGGGACAGTCTGTGGTTATTGTTACCTCTTCACGTCCCCTTTCATTAACACGTGGCTGTCTCTGTGACTGTTTCTCAACAAAAACAGAAAAATAAAATGGGTAGATGTGCACCTTTGTTGTGATGATGTTGGTTAGGATTTGAATTATCTCCATTAGTTTTTGACTTTAAAAATGGTAAATCAGTGTATTTTGAATTTAGAAGAAATTCCAGTAACAGTCATCTGTGAAAAATATTCAGCACTTAATTAAATCCATCCAACTTTAAATGACTGTCAATGAATAGGGCAGGTTGGATGTAGTGTGTGGGAACATAGACAGGAATAAAATATTGTACAGTCCCTAGGCAGCCAAGGAATTCACTATCTCAGAGGGAGATCAGACATTAAAATAAATAAATTGCAATGTTGACAAGTCACTAACAGCAGCATTTGGAAGTATGCAGCTAGTTTGAGTAAGCTCTTAGAGTTACAGTTTTGGCTGTAAGTGAATTAGGAGAAAGAACAGCATCTTTGAAGAGGAAGCTTATAGATGACTAGGGAGTTAGGCAAGCAGACAAAAGATAGAACATCTTGAGATGTGCATGTACAAAGTCAGGGGTTTTCCAAGTGTTTCAGGAAATGTCAGGCTGTTCACTACAGTCAGAGGACTAAGTGGAAGGGAAGACTCAAGAGAAAAGGTTAAGCATTTAAATGGAAATATTTCATTGTAGAAATATTTATAAATGAAACTGTCGTGGGACATCACTCAATAGAGATGTTGGTTGGATAATAAACTTCTGACAAAAATCAAAACAGAACACAAACTCACTACCAGGAAAAACAAATGCACCTACTAAAGGTTTGTTGTAGAAAACACTTAGGCAAAAAAGTAACAGAAAGAACTGAGACTTTTAAATTTTATAATGATGTTCTTTCTGAAAATTTTATAGGATATATGTTTTATATGTACCTAATTAATGCCAGTTCAATGTGAGTTCAGGAATTGTGTACCCTCAGATCAGATCAGATCAGTCGCTCAGTCGTGTCCGACTCTTTGCTACCCCATGAACCGCAGCACGCCAGGCCTCCCTGTCCATCACCAGCTCCCGGAGGTCACCCAGACTCACACCCATCAAGTCAGTGATGCCATCCAGCCATCTCATCCTCTGTCGTCCCCTTCTCCTCCTGCCCTCAATCCCTCCCAGCATCAGAGTCTTCTCCAATGAGTCAACTCTTCGCATGAGGTGGCCAAAATACTGGAGTTTCAGCTTGAGCATCATTCCTTCCAAAGAAATTCCAGGATTGATCTCCTTCAGAATGGACTGGTTGGATCTTCTTGCAGTCCAAGGGACTCTCAAGAGTCTTCTCCAACACCACAGTTCAAAAGCATCAATTCTTCGGCGCTCAGCCTTCTTCACAGTCCAGCTCTCACATCCATACATGACCACAGGAAAGACAATGGCCTTCAGTAGGCGAACCTTTGTTGGTAAAGTAATGTCTCTGCTTTTGAATATGCTGTCTAGGTTGGTCATAACTTTTCTTCCAAGGAGTAAGCGTCTTTTAATTTCATGACTGCAGTCACCATCTGTAGTGATTTTGGAGCCCAGAAAAACAAAGTCCGACACTGTTTGCACTGTTTCCCCATCTATTTCCCATGAAGTGATGGGACCAGATGACATGATCTTCGTTTTCTGAATGTTGAGCTTTAAGCCAACCTTTTCACTCTCCACTTTCACTCTCATCAAGAGGCTTTTTAGCCCCTCTTCACTTTCTGCCATAAGAGTGGTGTCATCTGCATATCTGAGGTTATTGATATTTCTCCCGACAATCTTGATTCCAACTTGTGTTTCTTCCAGTCCAGCATTTCTCATGATGTACTCTGCATATAAGTTAAATAAACATGGTGTACCCTAGCATTTCTCATGATGTACTCTGCATATAAGTTAAATAAACATGGTGTACCCTATATTAGGATACCCTATAATAGGATATATTGTGTACCCTATATTAGGATAATTTAGTGATTAGGAAATGTTTGTTGCATTTGGTTAATATAATTCATGAAATATATATTCACTTCAATTTATCAGTAAACAAATAAATGTAAAGTCTAAAGGCCACATTGAAGATAGTCTGGTCCTAATTAGCATATTATTAAATTAAAGTACGTACAGATTGCATAAGCAGTACTGTTTACAACATGGACTTTTACTTGTGTCTTCCAGTTAGAACTATTTAAATAAATTTTTGATTACCAGATGATATTTTTCAATGTTATTTGAGAGCTTCAGTTCAGTTCAGTTCAGTCGCTCAGTTGTGTCTGACTCTTTGTGACCCATGAATTGCAGCACGCCAGGCCTCCCTGTCCATCACCAAGTCCCGGAGTTCACCCAGACTCACATCCATTGAGTCAGTGATGCCATCCAGCCATCTCATCCTCTGTCGTCCCCTTCTCCTCCTGCCCCCAATCCCTCCCAGCATCAGAGTCTTTTCCAATGAGTCAACTCTTCACATGAAGTGGCCAAAGTACTGGAGTTTCAGCTTCAGCATCATTCCCTCCAAAGAAATCCCAGGGCTGATCTCCTTCAGAATGGACTTGTTGGATCTCCTTGCAGTCCAAGGGACTCTCAAGAGTCTGCTCCGACACCCGTATACTAACGCATATATATGGAATTTATAAAGATGGTAACAGTAACCCTGTATACAAGACAGAAAAAGAGACACTGATGTATAGAACAGTCTTTTGGACTCTGTGGGAGAGGGAGAGGGTGGGATGATTTGGGAGAATGGCATTGAAACATGTATAATATCATATATGAAACGAATTGCCAGTCCAAGTTCAATGCATGATACTGGATGCTTGGGACTGGTGCACTGGGACGACCCAGAGGGATGGTACAGAGAGGGAGGTGGGAGGAGGGATCAGGATGAGGAACACATGTATACCTGTGGTGGATTCATGTTGATACACGGCAAAACCAATACAATATTGTAAAGTTAAAATATAAAATAAAATAATAAAAAAAGAAAGGAAAAAAATAAAATAAAATAAAAACCCTAAAAAAATAAAGAAACAAAAGCATCAATTCTTTGGTGCTCAGCTTTCTTCACAGTCCAACATTCACATTCATACACGAACACTGGAAAAACCATAGCCTTGAGTAAACGGACCTTTGTTGGCAAAGTAATGTCTCTGCTTTTCAATATGCTATCTAGGTTGGTCATAACTTTTCTTCCAAGGAGTAAGCATCTTTTAATTTCATGGCTGCAATCACCATCTGCAGGGATTTTGGAGCCCAAAAAAATAAAGTCTGACACTGTTTCCACTGTTTCCCCATCTATTTCCCATGAAATGATAGGACCAGATGCCATGATCTTCATTTTCTGAATGTTGAGCTTTAAGCCAACTTTTTCACTCTCCACTTTCACTTTCATCAAGAGGCTTTTTAGTTCCTCTTCACTTTCTGCCATAAGGTGGTGTCATGTGCATATCTGAGGTGATTGATATTTCTGCTGGCAATCTTGATTCCAGCTTGTGCTTCTTCCAGCCCAACGTTTCTCATGATGTACTCTGCATGTAAGTTAAATAAGCAGGGTGACAATATATAGCCTTGACGTACTCCTTTTCCTATTTGGAAACAGTCTGTTGTTCCATGTCCAGTTCTAACTGTTGCTTCCTGACCTGCATATAGGTTTCTCAAGAGACAGGTCAGGTGGTCTGGTATTCCCATCTCTTTCATAATTTTCCACAGTTTATTGTGATCCACACAGTCAAAGGCTTTGGCATAGTACTACTCAGATTATCTTTATAACGCAGAGATCTTCTCTGGCAGTCTAGAGAGGGAGGAGTATAAGCAATAGTGATAGTCGCTCAGTCGTGTCTGACTTTTGCAGTTTATGGATTGTAGCCTGCCAAGGTCCTATGTCCATGGAATTCTCAAGGCAAGAATACTGGACTGGGTAATCATTCCCTTCTCCAGCGGATCTTCCTGACCCAGGAATTGAACCCGAATCTTGTGCCTTGGAGGCAGATTCTTGAATGTCTGAGCCACCAGGGAAGTTGTTTAGTCACTCACTCGTGTTTGACTCTGCACCCCCATGGACTGCAGCACGCCAAGCCTTCCTGACCATCACCAACCCCCAGAGTTTACTCATGTGCATTGAGTTGGTGATGCCATCCAATCATCTCATCCTCTGCTGTCCCCTTCTCTTCCTGCCTTCAATCTTTGCCATCATCAGGTTCTTTTTAAATGAGTTGGCTCTTCGCATCAGGTCGTCAAAGTACTGGAGCTTTAGCTTCAGCACCAGTCCTTCCAATGAGTCATCGGGTTGACTTCCTTTAGGACTGACGAGTTTGATTTCCTTGCTGACCAGAAAAGAGAGGGGTATAAACCAAGAAGTATTGTGTTTTCCTATATAATATATTAAATGTTTAAAAATTAGATGCAAATATTTAAAAACCTTAAAATTTTCACATTAAACCTCTAAAGATTTCAAGGTCCTTTTCAAAAAGAAGAGCAGACTTTATAATGTTGCACTAATATTCCCATACAATAACAATCATTTTTGGTTGAGTAGATCCTGTTTCTTTTTTTTTTTTTTTTTTTTTTTTTTTAATTTTATTTTATTTTATTTTTTTTGATCAAGAATCTCTTTTATTGATTATCAGAAACATTACAAACATCTAGTATGAACAAATTGTAACATGATAGTGTTTAGTTTGAACAATTAATACATTTCAGATATAATATTATACATATTTCAATGCTATTCTCCCCGATCCTGTTTCTTTTAATGGAGTGTTCCCTAGACTTGGCCCCTTTTGCATTCTTGGCACTAGATTCTGAAATTTTCATTTTGTTTCTTACATTTTGTGTTATTTTCCTTATACATGTTCTTCTTTGTTAGCTTATTTTACTGCCAGGTTGCTCTCTCTGCATTATAATGTCATACTTCCTCAATCAGAATTTCTGCTGGTCTGAATCAGAATACAAGAAAATAGCATAAGTGGTGACTTTCTCAACTATTCTAAGGTTGTATCAGCACTTTAGATGCACAAGAGAAGTCAATTCATTATATACAATGAATGCCTCAAAGCATTAGGGCTTAAGTCTAATGAACCTCGGTTCAAAAAGTTTGGAGATAAACATTTTTTGATTTACTTGTTTCATGGATATCATTTTTTTTTCATAAAGTGAGATTAAGGTGAAAAGTTGAACAGATAATTAAACCAAGCATTTGTGACTTGAAAACGTATATGCAGAGTTTAGGGAAAGTCACACGCGCTGAGGAAGAATCACTGAGAACTCAGTCGTGAGGGCCCAAGGGAACAAGAAGAAATAATGAGTCTAATTCGCATCTGACCTGCTTCTGCCCAGAGTAATATAAATGATTGATCTCTACTCTGTACACCACAATTACCTTTCTTCACATTCTCCTCAAAAGCTTTAAGTCAGTATGTATGGAAAACTTAGAGAAAATTGAGCTCTCCTAATGCGACAGCTTAGCCAAATTGCTTGTTAGTTACAGTTGTGACGTGCGATGAGAAGAGTCACAAAATGCATTTTAAAGTTCAGTCAGGAGAACCCAAAATGTGTCTGCTCATTGTCTTCAGTGAAACCTACAATATAAACTGCTCACCTTTCAGTTACGTGCCTGGACAACCACAAAGGACATTGCAGCGCAGGCCTGGGGTGAGAAGTAGGTGAAGCCATTCACTCATGATAGAGAAATAGAGACAGAGGGAGAACTAGAGATGGAAGCAGAGGACAGGGGACAGGTGCATGGAGAGCTCTCAGGAGCAGATGAGTTCATGAAACATACACAAGGGGTAGAATTCCTGCGGAGAGGCGTATCAAATCTAAACCAAAGCAAAGTTTGGTTGCGTGTTTGGTTTACTAAAGATACCCTCTAGATTTATGCTGAGGTGACTTTCCACACAAAGAGGGTGCTTGGACTGCTGATTGCTTTTTGCCTTTTGATGGGTATTCTTTTTTGGTGTTAAAGCAAATAACCAGCAAAAACAGGTAGCTGTTTTAAGATCCAGCCTGTAGCCTCTGTCCTCTGAGCAATCAGCAAAGCAAGCTTAGACACTTCCAGGGCACCAGCAAAATCAATGGCCATGATCAAGGGGTTGGTGATGTGCTACAATCACAGAACAGACGTTGTGACACCAGAAGTGAAGTGATTTCAACTGAGTGCCTAATGTATCATTCAGCCATTCACTCATTCCTTCCATTCATTCAACATGTATTTATGGTATGCCTCCCATATGCCAGGAATATCAGGGGCTATACCAGATGACCTGACGTGCCTCTTGAGAAAACTATATGCAGATCAGGAAGCAACGGTTAGAACTGGACATGGAACAACAGACTGGTTCCAAATAGGAAAAGCAGTACATCAAGGCTATATATTGTCACCCTCCGTATTTGACTATATGCAAAGTACATCATGCAAAATGCTGGGCTGGAAGAAACACAAGCTGGAATCAAGATTGCTGGGAGAAATATCAATAACCTGAGATATGCAGATGACACCACCCTTATGGCAGAAAGTGAAGAGGAACTAAAAAGCCTCTTGATGAAAGTGAAAGTGGAGAGTGAAAAAGTTGGCTTAAAGCTCAACATTCAGAAAACGAAGATCATGGCATCTGGTCCCATCACTTCATGGGAAATAGATGGGAAAACAGTGGAAACAGAGGCTGACATTATTTTGGGGGGCTCCAAAATCACTGTGGATGGTGATTGCAGCCATGAAATTAAAAGATGCTTACTCCTTGAAAGGAAAGTTATGACCAACCTAGACAGCATGTTCAAAAGCAGAAACATTACTTTGCCAACAAAGGTCTGTGTAATCAAGGCTATGGTTTTTCCTGTGGTCATGTATGGATGTGAGAGTTGGACTATAAAGAAAGCTGAGCACCGAACAATTGATGCTTTTGAACTGTGGTGTTGGAGAAGACTCTTGAGAGTCCCTTGGACTGCAAGGAGATCCAAGCAGTCCATCCTAAAGGAGATCAGCCCTGGGTGTTCTCTAGAAGGAATGATGTTGAAGCTGAAACTCCAGTACTTTGGCCACCTGATGAGAAGACCCTGACGCTGGGAAAGATTGAGGGCAGGAGGAGAAGGGGATGACAGAGGATGAGATGGTTGGATGGCATCACCAACTCAATGGACATGAGTTTGGGTAAACTCCGGGAGTTGTTGATGGACAGGGAGGCCTGGCATGCTGCGGATCTTGGGGTCACAAAAGTTAGACACAACTGACCGACTGAACTGAACTGAACTGAACTGGGGATAAAGCAGAGAACACAGAAATCACATTCCCTCCCTTTCTTACTGTCTAAAACGGAGATAGCAGTACAAATAAAATACTTGAGTTAGTTACTTTAATAAGCACAGAAAATATATGGGGGCATGTCATACGGAGTCCTCTTTAGATAGGGTAGTCAGAGACAACCTCTCTGGGAAGATGATGTTGATTTAATGCCTGAAAAATGAGAAGAAACTGCTTTTACACATGAGCAATGAGAATAGCAAATTTAAGCTAGAAAGTATAAAATGGCCTGATTAAGTGGCTGAGAGTGAACATGAAAGAGATCATTATGGCTCGTGAAGCAAATTGGATGGCAATGAGAGAAGGTTTCAGGGATATTTGAAAAATAAGCATCTTCCCAAGTTGTATCATCCCTCACTGGTGACTCAGAGGGTAAAGAGTCTGCCCTCAGTGCAGGAGACCCAACTTTGATCCATGGGTTGGGAAGATCCCCTGCAGAAGGAAATGCAACTCACTCTAGTATTCCTGCCTGGAAAATTCTATTGACAGAGGAGCCCAGTGGGCTACAGTCTATAGGGTTGCAAAGCGTCAGACACGACTGAGCAACTGAACTGATTTAGGTTCTAGACACTGGGATAAATGTCATTTAACTTACAAGATAATATGTCAACCAATCAAATGGCCCAGATGTTTTTTGGGGAGAAAGTTCCAAGTTAACCTCTCACTTAGTTCCTCTGATGCAGATATCTTGATTTTACATGAATAAGGATTATATGACTCTAATCTTACCTCTTATTCTCAAAGTGACTTCTGTATTTATTGGGAGAATAATGTGAACAGATTCAAAAGTACGCTGCTGTTTATTCTCTACTGTCAACTATGTTGATATATGCCAGGCATTTTACATGAACCATACCATGTTGTATCCCTATGAGGATTATAAAATGTTTCTTTAAAGAAAACCTGAAATATATAATAAAAGTCTTCTCCAAAGGTAAACTCATCACTCTAATACAAAATTTGGGCTATATGAAAATTGGGCGATCAAATTAATTCCTGAAAACCTATAATAAGGAGAATACACAGGAGTAAAGAAAAAAGTATAAAATATGACCATATGTTTCATGTGACTGTTGTTCATCTTGCTAAGGCATGCCATTCTTCACCTTGGAATATTTTATCATTTGGCCTTTAAACTTTCAAGTCCAATTTAATGCCGCAGAGATTTACTGTCTTACTGAGATAAAGATATGGCAAGCACCTCAGCTTTATTCTTTCTTTGTAGCAAGACAAGCAGGCTCAGAGCTGCTGAGCCAGGTACCAGTGTAATGGCACCGTCTGGCTCATGGGGTAACATCCCAGTGATGATATGTTTGAGCTCATACTCTAACGCTATATTAAATACCTCACAGTTAGTTGTTGTAAAATTATGATTAAATGAAAGTGTTTCTTTGCACGAGACATTGCACATTCAAACAGACTGAATGTTCAGTGTGGCATTTCATTGGAAGGATGATGGAAGAGGTAAACAAGCATTCATGAGTGATCACACAATTGCATATTAGGTTCAGAATACTTACCTGAATGTTTCTGCATTTTATGAGCTGTGGTAATGTGCAAAGCTATAAGCATATGTTAAGATACAGATTTAATAAAATATAAACCTACTGTATATTAGAAGAGGCATCACATGCCTATATAACTTAATATATTGTGGGGTCATTGGTGGCTTTCAAATATAAGAAAAAAATATGGAATGAATTTCATAAGAATGTTTATCAGGCTACCCCCAAAGAATAAAACAACTAGAGATATACCAGGTGCCATTATATTGAATCATTCACAGATTAAAGGATAACTTTACACAAATGAGTGTTTGGAAGTTCAGTTCAGTTCAGTCGCTCAGTCGTGTCCGACTCTTTGCAACCCCATGAATCGCAGCACGCCAGGCCTCCCGGTCCATCACCAACTCCATCACCAAGTGAGTTCACTCAGACTCACATCCATCCAGTCAGTGATGCCATCAAGCCATCTCATCCTCTGTCGTCCCCTTCTCCTCCTGCCCCCAATCCATCCCAGGATCAGAGTCTTTTCCAATGAGTCAACTCTTCACATGATGTGGCCAAAGTACTGGAGTTTCAGTTTTAGCATCATTCCTTCCAAAGAAATCCCAGGGCTGATCTCCTTCAGAATGGACTGGTTGGATCTCCTTGCAGTCCAAGGGACTCTCCAGAGTCTTCTCCAATACCACAGTTCAAAAACTTCAATTCTTAGGCGCTCAGCCTTCTTCACAGTCCAACTCTCATATCCATACATGACCACAGGAAAAACCATAGCCTTAACTAGATGAACCATTGTTGGCAAAGTAATGTCTCTGCTTTTGAATATGCTATCTAGGTTGGTCATAACTTTCCTTCCAAGGAGTAAGCGTCTTTTAATTTCATGGCTGCAGTCACCATCTGCAGTGATTTTGGATCCCAAAAAAGTAAGTCTGACACTGTTTCCACTGTTTGCCCATATATTTCCCATGAAGTGATGGGACTGGATGCCGTGATCTTCGTTTTCTGAATGTTGAGCTTTAAGCCAACTTTTTCACTCTCCACTTTCACTTTCATCAAGAGGCTTTTTAGTTCCTCTTCAGTTTCTGCCATAAGGGTGGTGTCATCTGCATATCTGAGGTTATCAATATTTCTCCCGGCAATCTTGATTCCAGCTTGTGTTTCTCCCAGTCCAGCATTTCTCATGAAGTACTCTGTATGTAAGTTAAATAAGCAGGGTGACAATATACAGCCTTGACGTACTCCTTTTCCTATTTGGAACCAGTCTGTTGGTCCATGTCCAGTTCTAACTGTTGCTTCCTGACATGCATACAGATTTCTCAAGAGGCAGGTCAGGTGGTGTGGTATTCCCATCTCTTTCCAAATTTTCCACAGTTTATTGGGATCCACACAGTCAAAGGCTTTGGTATAGTCAATAAAGCAGAAATAGATATTTTTCTGGAACTCTCTTGCTTTTTCCATGATCCAGTGGATATTGGCAATTTGATCTCTGGTTCCTCTGCCTTTTCTAAAACCAGCTTGAAGATCAGGAAGTTCACAGTTCACGTATTGCTGAAGCCTGGCTTGGAAAATTTTGAGCATTAGAGTGTTTGGAAAGCTTGCTATAAATGGAAATGGCATGAGTTCTTCTTGGGAGCCTGGAACAGAGCCACTCATGTGTGCTCCTTAATCCCAAAAGGACGGATTCTATTTTCTGTCTGCTCTATTTTTCCAGGTTAGCATCCTTGGCTGAAACAAAAATAATATTTTCTAGTCTCTAATCAAAGTACCTACCCTGCCATATCAGGCAGAAGGAACATGTGGCAAACAGAAAGTTGGTAAGAAAAAAAAATCCTGCTGGCAAGAGTGCCTCGTGGAATTGTTTAGGAACTCACCAGATGACTCTTCGGGGAAGGCAATGGCACCCCACCCCAGTACTTTTGCCTGGAAAATCCCATGGATGGAGGATCCTGGTAGGCTCCAGTCCGTGGGGTCGCTAAGAGTCAGACACGACTGAACGACTTCACTTTGACTTTTCACTTTCATGCATTGGAGAAGGAAATGGCAACCCACTCCAGTGTTCTTGCCTGGAGAATCCCACGGACAGGGGAGCCTGGTGAGCTTCCGTCTATGGGGTTGCACAGAGTTGGACACGACTGAACCGACTTAGCAGTAGCAGCAGCATATGACTCTTGTCTTGGGATCTAAAGTGACGGTCAGACAAATCTTAAAAGAAAGTAACCTGCTGCCTGTGGGTTGGAATGAATATTAGGTATTGGAAGATGGGAAGTGGCCTTTTCTTTTCCTTTCAGAAACAGCCAGTGCAATTGATACTGTGGTTGATCTTTTTGAAAATTTGTACACTGATGGGTGAGGGGTTCTTATCCCTGGTTTGATTAAATCTGCTAATTTCTTACAATATTAATACAGTGCTTTAACCTATGATATGGCACAGTCTCAGAAATAATTGCTGTCATGAGTGTCCTTGTGGTTCCTCAGCAGGTGAGACTCTTGCAATTACATACTTGAGGGATTTAACAAAGGCATGAAAATATAACACCGGGGTTCTTTCTAGTATCTTACTCCCGCTGAGTTTTTCTCATTTCTGTACATTGCCCATAACTTCCCTTTCCCTTTCCATTCTAAATCTTTATTAAATATTCCTAACATGTGGACATTGAAAGACACTGTGTAAAAAACTTGAAGGAAGGGGACATAATTTGACAAAGGAAAATGATCATTTTAAACTGAAGCTGATGCAGTGAGTTTTTAGGAAAAGGAAGTGGGGTGTTAACTAAGTGCCTCATTTGATGAATTAAGGCATTGTTGAATCTAAACAATAAGAAAAATGGGAAAAAAAAAACCTCAAGCATGAAATTATTTAGAAGTGGTGGAAAGAAAAGTAATCTCGTAATTTTTGAAAAAATACTCTCATGAGGTAATTTTGCCTAAATAAGTCATTCCCAGTTTTAAAATATATTAGGAAAAACCTCTTGAAGGGTAAAGAAGTTTTATTGTTTGGTTTGGTTTCAATTCTTTGGTTGGTTGATTTAGAAATTTGCTATAAGCCTTTATGAAGGAGACAAAGGGAATAGTAAAATAAGTACTAGGAAAATTTCAAAGGAATTTTGTGACATATATAAAGCAATCATAGTGGAGAGGTCTGACACAATGTGGTCCACTGGAGAAGTGAATGGCAAACCACTTCAGTATTCTTGCCTTGAAAACCCCATGAACAGTATGAAAAGGCAAAAAGATAGGACATTGAAAGATGAACTCCCCAGGTCAGTTGGTGCCCAATATGCTACTGGAGATCAGTGGAGAAATAACTCCAGAAAGAATGAAGGGATGGAGCCAAAGCAAAAACAACACCCAGTTGTGAATGGGACTGGTGATAGAAGCAAGATACGATGCTGTAAAGAGCAATATTGCATAGGACCCTGGAATGTTAGGTCCATGAATTAAGGCAAATTGGAAGTGGTCAAACAGGAGATGACAAGAATGAATAACATTCTATGAATTGGCGAACTAAGATGGACTGGAATGGGTGAACTTAACTCATATGACCATTATATCTACTACTGTGGGCAGAAATCCCTTAGAAGAAATGGAGTAGCCATCATAATGAACAAAAGAGTCCAAAATGCAGTACTTGGATGCAATCTCAAAAATGACAGAATGATCTCTGTTCATTTCCAAGGCAAACCATTCAATGTCACAGTAATTCAAGTCTATGCCTCAACCAGTAATGCTGAAGAAACTGAAGTTGAACAGTTCATGAAGACCTACAAGACCTTCTAGAACTAACACCCTAAAAAAGATGTATTTTTCATTATATGGGGCTGGAATGCAAAAGTAGGAAGTCAAGAAATACCAGGAGTAACAGGCAAATTTGGCCTTGGAGTACAGCATGAAGCACGGCAAAGGCTAACAGAGTTCTACCAAGAGAACTCTGCACTGGTCATAGCAAACACCCTTTTCCAAAAACAAGAGAAGACTCTACACATGGACATCACCAAATGGTTGACACTGAAATCAAATTGATTATATTCTTTGCAGCTAAAGATGGAGAAGCTCTATCAGTTCAGTTCAGTTCAGTCATTGAGTCATGTCCGACTCTTTGTGACCCTGTGAATTGCAGCACACCAAACCTCCCTGTCAATCAACAACTCCCAGAGTTCACTCAAACTCATGTCCATCGAGTCAGTGATGCCTTCCAACCATCTCATTCGCTGTCGTCCCCTTCTCCTCCTGCCCCCAATCCCTCCCAGCATCAGAGTCTTTTCCAATGAGTCAACTCTTCGAATGAGGTGGCCAAAGTACTGGAGTTTCAGCTTTAGCATCATTCCTTCCAAAGAAATCCCAGGGCTGATCTCCTTCAGAATGGATTGGTTGGATCTCCTTGCAGTCCAAGGGACTCTCAAGAGTCTTCTCCAACACCATAGTTCAAAAGCATAAGTTCTTCGGTGCTCAGCTTTCTTCACAGTCCAACTCTCACATCCATACATAACCACTGGAAAAACCATAGCCTTGACTAGACAAACCTTTGTTGGCAAAGTAATGTCTCTATACATTCAGCAAAAACAAGACCAGGAGCTGACTGTGGCTTGAATAGTGAACTCCTTATTGCCAAATACAGACTGAAATTTAAGAAAGTGGAGAAAACCACTAGACCATTTAGGTAATGGTCTAAATGGTCTAAACCATTTGACCTAAATCAAATCCCTTATGATTATACAGTGGAAGTGAGAAACAGATAAGGGAATAGATCTGATAGACAAACTGTCTGATGAACTATGGATGGAGGTTCGTGACATTGTATAGGAGAGAGGAATCAAGACCATTCTCAAAAAAGAGAAATGCAAAATAAAACAAAAAAGGTGTCTGAGGAGGCCTTACGAACAGTTGTGAAAAGATGGGAAGCAAAAAGCAAAGGAGAAAAGGAAAGATATACCCATTTGAATGCAGAGTTCCAAAGAATAGTAAGGAGAGATGAGAAAGTCTTCCTCAGTGATCAATGTAAAGAAATAGAGGAAAACAACAGAATGGGAAAGACTAGAGATCTCTTCAAGAAAGTTAGAGATACCAAGGGTACATTTCATGCAAAGATGCGCTCAATAAAGGACAGAAATAATAAGGACCTAACAGAAGCAGAAGATATTAAGAAGAGGTGGCAAGAATACACAGAAGAACTGTACAAAAAAGATCTTCACGACCCAGATAATCACGATTGTGTGATCACTCACCTAGAGCTAGACATCCTGGAAAATGAAGTCAAGTGGGCCTTAGAAAGCATCACTACAAACAAAACTAATGGAGGTGATGGAATTCCAGTTGAGCTATTTCAAATCCTGAAAGATGATGCTGTAGCATAATCTGTGGTGTTGGAGAAGACTCTTGAGAGTTTCTTGGACTGCAAGGAGATCCAACCAGTCCATTCTAAAGGAGATCAGTCCTGGGTGTTCGTTGGAAGAACTGATGCTAAAAGTGCTGCACTCAATATGCCAAAAAATATGGAAAACTTAGCAGTGGCCACAGGACTGGAAAAGGTCAGTTTTCATTCCAATCCCAAAGAAAGGTAATGCCAAAAAATGCTCAAACTACAACACAATTGCACTCATCTCACACGCTAGTAAAGTAATGCTCAAAATTCTCCAAGCCAGGCTTCAGCAATATGTGAACCGTGAACTTCCTGATGTTCAAGCTGGTTTTAGAAAAGGCAGAGGAACCAGAGATCAAATTGCCAACATCCGCTGGATCATGGAAAAAGCAAGAGAGTTCCAGAAAAAACATCTATTTCTGCCTTATTGACTATGCCAAAGCCTTTGACTGTGTGGATCACAATAAACTGTGGAAAATTCGGAAAGAGATCAGAATATCAGACCACCTGACCTGCCTCTAAGAAATGTATATGCATGTCAGGAAGCAACAGTTAGAACTGGACAGGGAGCAACAGACTGGTTCCAAATAGGAAAAGGAGTACGTCAAGGCTGTATATTGTCACCTTGTTTATTTAACTTATATGCAGAGTACATCATGAGAAACCCTGGGCTGAAGGAAGCACAAGCTTGGATCAAGATTGCTGGGAGAAATATCAATAACCTCAGATATGCACATGACACCACCCTTATGGCAGAAAGAGAAGAGCTAAAGAACCTCTTGATGAAAGTGAAAGAAGAAAGTGGAGAAGTTGGCTTAAAGCTCAACATTCAGAAAACGAAGATCATGGCATCCAGTCCCATCACTTCATGGCAGATAGATGGGGAAACAGTGGAAACAGTGGCTGACTTTAATTTTCTGGGATCCAAAATCACTGCAGATGGTGCTTGCAGCCATGAAATTAAAAGACACTCACAGACACAACTTAGAGACTAAACCACCATCAACCACCACTCCTTGGGAGGAAAGTTATGAAGAACCTAGACAGCATATTAAAAAGCAGAGACATTACTTTGCCAACAAAGGTCCGCCTAGTCAAGGCTATGGTTTTTCCAGTGGTCATGTATGGATATGAGAGTTGGACTGTGAAGAAATCTGAGCGCCGAAGAATTGATGCTTTTGGACTGTGGTGTTGGAGAAGACTCTTGAGAGTCCCTTAGACTGCAAGGAGATCCAACCAGTCCATTCTGAAGGAGATCAGTCCTGGGCCTTCATTTGAAGGACTGATATTGAAGCTGAAACTCCAATACTTTGGCCACCTGATGCGAAGAGCTGGCTCTTTGGAAAAGACCCTGATGCTGGGAGGGACTGGGGGCAGGAGGAGAAGGGGACGACAGAGGATGAGATGGTTGGATGGCATCACTGAATTGATGGACATGGGTTTGGGTGGACTCCAGGAATTGGTGATGGACAGGGAGGCCTGGTGTTCTGTGGTTCATGGTGTCACAGAGTCGGACACGACTGAGTGACTGAACAGAACTGAACTGAAAGGGTTGTTACCTAGCCATGTTTCTGTTTTAGAAATATGCAAGTGCATATTTGATTTATCACCATGTATTTTAAGTATTTATTTTACTAATGTAAATATTATTTGAGAAAAATTTAGTAAATATATATAAAGAATATATAATATAAAATCAGAGATTTAGAGGTATAGTAAGTAATGAAAGTAAAGTCGGTCAGTCGTGTCCAACTCTTTGCATCCCCATGGACTGTAGCCTTCCAGGCTCCTCCATCCATGGGATTTTCCAGGCAAGAGTACTGAAATGGGTTACCATTTCCTTCTCCAGAGGATCTTCCCAATCCAGGGATCAACCCTGGTCTCCCGGATTGCAGGCATTTACCCTCTGAGCTACCAGGGAAGCCTTAGTAAGTAATGATCTAAGTTTAAAATCAATCTGAAATTTCATTTTGCATTTATATAATAGCTTCCTTTTAAAATACGAACTAAATTTAATAAAAAATAAACACTATTTCAGTGCAGTGCAGTTCAGTCACTCAGTCGTGTCCGACTCTTTCCAACCCCATGAATTGCAGCACGCCAGGCCTCCCGGTCCATCACCAACTCCCAGAGTTTACCCAGACTCATGTCCATCCAGTCAGTGATGCCATCTAGCCATCTCATCCTCTGTTGTCCTCTTCTCCTCCTGCCCCCAATCCATCCCAGGATCAGAGTCTTTTCCAATGAGTCAACTCTTCCCATGAGGTGGCCAAAGTACTGGAGTTTCAGCTTTAGCATCATTCCTTCCAAAGAAATCCCAGGACTGATCTCCTTCAGAATGGACTGGTTGGATCTCCTTGCAGTCCAAGGGACTCTCCAGAGTCTTCTCCAACACCACAGTTCAAAAGCATCAATTCTTAGGCACTCACAGTCCAACTCTCACATCCATGCATGATCACAGGAAAAACCATAGCCTTGATTAGATGAACCTTTGTTGGCAAAGTAATGTCTCTGCTTTTAAATATGCTATCTAGGTTGGTCATAACTTTCCTTCTAAGGAGTAATCGTCTTTTACTTTCATGGCTGCAGGCACCATATGCAGTGATTTTGGAGCCCAGAAAAATAAAGTCTGACACTGTTTCCACTGTTTCCTCATCTATTTACCATGAAGTGATGGGACCAGATGCCATGATCTTCGTTTTCTGAATGTTGAATTTGAAGCCAACTTTTTCACTCTCCACTTTCACTTTCATCAACTTTTTAGTTCCTCCTCACTTTCTGCCATAAGGGTGGTGTCATCTGCATATCTGAGGTTATTGATATTTCTCCCAGCGATCTTGATTCCAGCTTGTGTTTCTTCCAGCCCAGTGTTTCTCATGATGTACTCTGCATATAAGTTAAATAAGCAGGGTGACAATATACAGCCTTGACGAACTCCTTTTCCTATTTGGAACCAGTCTGTTCTTCCATGTCCAGTTCTAACTGTTGCTTCATGACCTGCATATACGTTTCTTAGAGGCAGGTCAAGTGGTCTGGTATTCCCATTTTTTTCAGAATTTTCCACAGTTTATTGTGATCCACACAGTCAAAGGCTTTGGCATAGTCAATAAAGCAGAAATAGATGTTTTTCTGGAACTCTCTTGCTTTTTCCATGATCCAGCGGATGTTGGCAATTTGATCTCTGGTTCCTCTGCCTTTTCTAAAACCAGCTTGAACATCAGGAAGTTCACGGTTCACATATTGCTGAAGCCTGGCTTGGAGAATTTTGAGCATTACTTTACTAGCGTGTGTCATGAGTGCAATTGTGCTGTAGTTTGAGCATTCTTTGGCATTGCCTTTCTTTGGGATTGGAATGAAAACTGACCTTTTCCAGTCCTGTGGCCACTGCTGAGTGTTCCAAATGTGCTGACATATTGAGTGCAGCACTTTAACAGCATCATCTTTCAGGATTTGGAATAGTTCAACTGGAATTCCATCACTTCCACTAGCTTTGTTCGTAGTGATGCTTTTATATATATATAAATATATATATATTCTTTATATATATAAATATATATATTCTTTATATATATAAATATATATATTCTTAAATATATATATATAAAAGTGATGCTTTTATATATATATAAAAATATATATATTCTTAATATATATATAAATATATATATATATTCTTTATATATATATATAAATATATATATATATTCTTGGTCCCTGGAGAAGGCTAAGAAGACTAGTCCTCCCTATACCACCTGATTCTCTTCTGGAATGTAAAAGTCTACCTCCTTATACACTCATGTTCCACAGTGAAAGAGTGGTCAAAACTGAAAGAGCTGGCATCTGGTTACTCTGGAATTATCATTATAGTTTTCCAACATGTATCCACACAGATATCTACAAAGCTAGGTGGTCCAAGATGTCACAACCTCTTCACCATCACTTCCCTTGTGCCACAGTTGGGCCAAAACTCTGGGAGCCTCCTAGACGTAACTTGAAACTGGCCTCCAGAGGGCAGGGACAGACTGAAGAAATGTGCTCTGGTTGGTAGGTGACTGGTTTAATAATAAGTGAGGGAACCTCTCCTTGGAGAAGAGAATGGCAACCCACTCCAGTCTTCTTGCCTGGAGAACCCCCATGGACAGAGGAGCCTGGTGAGCTACAGTCTATGAGGTCCCAAGAGTCGGGCACTACATAGAGACTAAGCAGGCACACGAGAGAACTTAACAATAAAGCTTGTCTTGAGTGCTTACAGAATTAGTGTCTCTCCACACCTGCCTGCCAGAAATCTTAAGAGCTTATCTGGAGGCCTTAACTAGGTTCAATCACATACGCATAAAAAATTTAGAAGGAAAACGACTGAAACTCTTCTTATCAAACTAGGATACCTGACTTCAGTATGAAACCTTTTAGCATTTGAGTAATAAAATAAGAGCCTGGAAATGCCTAATCTTATATTTTGAATATTTTTCAGCAGGCTTTTTCTTTAAAAAGTTTATCTATGTCTCGGAATATAAATGAAAATCTGCAATGTCAATATCATTTTTATTGACATGAAAATGTCAAAGCCCTTCAACAATGTTTCTTGTTCTCTGATTTTAAAACATGATGTGGATTTTCTTAGAAATCTCTGAACTAAAATTGTGAAAGTGAAAAAAAGGTCCTATAGAACTGAGAACATATAAACATTGGTATCTGCTTTCTTTTTCTAACATTGATTTATTTATTTGGCTGCACCAAGTCTTCGTTGCAGCACACAGGATCTCTGATATTTGTTTGATCCTCTCTGTTGCAGCATACAGGCTCTTTAGTGGCAGCATGAAAATTCTTAGTTGTGACGTGTAAGATCTAGTTCTCTAGCTGGGGATTGAACCAGGCCCCCCTGCATTGGGAGCCTAGGCTCTTAGACACTAGACCATGAAGGAAGTCCCGATCTCTGCTTTCTTGATGCTAAATAAGTTTTCATTAGAGGCCAAAGACAGACAAATGTTTAAACTTGAAAATTTTCTTTTATGTCACCTACATTATAATAGGTATTTTCTGATGTCAGTTTTGGCCTTTGTATTTTCTAGCTGTGATCACTTATAAAGTCATTAAATTATAATTCTGATGTTTTTCTGGGAGGTGAGAAAGAAAAAACAAATGGAAAATGTTGGCAGTTTTTGAAAATAAATATTACATGTTCACACACATGATAAGAGAAATGATTATTTCTAATTAGCTTCCAAGCTATTCCATGCTAACAATTTAGCTATTAAAATACCCAGTTTTTTATTTGTGTTATGATTCTTAAGTTTAAGATAAATTCAAGTAGAACAAAGAATTAAAAAAAATAACAGCTTATATTTGTTATGCTGGAAAGAAAAATAATCTATCATTTCACATAAAAAGCTATGAGTTTAAAAGTCATCATTTATGTGAAAACAAGCATTTTGCCCTCCAGATGGATGGTGTATTTTCTGTCACAAGCATGGCGTTGCTGTTGTTTAGTTGCTAATTCTCATCTGTCTCTTGCGACCCCCATATACTGTAGCCCGCCAGGCTCCTGTGTCCATTGGATTTTCCAGGCAAGAATACTGGAGTGGGTCACCATTTCCTTCTCCAAAGTATGGTGTTACCCCTGGAAAATAGTTTTACTTTTTAAAAAATCTTATTCATATTTCTTTGGACTGAATAAATTTTCTCTTGAATACTTTGCTTGAAAATCAAGTTTTTTTAAAAAGAAATTTTGTTTATTTCTATTGTGCTGAATATATATATATATTTTTTAATTTAAAAATTTTTTATTTTATACTGGAGTATACTTGGTTGTATTGTGTTAGTCTCAGGTATACAGCAAAGTGATTTGCTTATGCATATGTGTGTTACTCACTCATTCGTGTCCAGCTCTTTGCAACCCCAAGAACTATAGCTCACCAGGCTCCTCTGTCCATGGACTTCTCCACATACGAATACTGGAGTGGATTGCCATTCCTTTCTTCAATTATGCATATACATGTGTCTATTATTTTTCAAAATCTTTTACCATAAATATTACAGAATATTGAGCAGGGTTCCTTGTGCTTATTGATTAACTATTTTGAATATAGCAGTGTGTACATGTCAACCCCAAACTCCCCATCTATCCTTCTCATCCACCCTTCCTCCTTGATAACCATAAGTTCATCTCTAAGTCTGAGTCTTTTTTCTGATTTGTAAATACGTTCATTTGTATCATTTATTTTTAGATTCTATATACAAGCAATATCATATGGTATTTGTACATACATCTCTGTCTGACTTCACCTAGTATGATAACCTCCAGATCCATCCATGTTGTGGCAAATGACATTATTTTCTCTTTAATGGCTGAGTAATATTCCACTGTGTGTATGGACCACATCTTCTCTACCCATTTATCTGCTGATAGACATTTAGATTGCTTCCAGGTCTTGGATCTTTAAGGAGCGTGCATGTTAGTCCCTCTGTCACGTCTGACTCTTTGCGACCCCATGGATTATAGCCCACCAGGATCCTCAGTCCATGGGATTCTCCAGGCAAGAATACCAGAGTGGGTTGCCCTTTTGTTCTCCAGGGGATCTTCCCAACCCAGGGATCAAACCCAGGTCTCCTGAATTGCAGGTACATGATTTACCATCTGAGCTACTAGGGAAGGCCAGATTTAAAGTGTGGCTAGTGTAAAACTGCAATGAACATCTGGGTGCGTGCGTCCTTTCAAACTATGTTTTTTCTTTGGATATATGCCCAGGAGCAAGATTGTTGGATCATATGGTAGCTCTGTTTTCAGTTTTTTAAGGAACCTTCGAACGTTCTCCGTAGTGGCCGTACAATTTACATTTCCACCAACAGTGTAGGAGAGATCCTTTTCCTCATATGCCCTCCAGCATTTACTGTTTGAAGATCTCTTGATGGTGGTCATTCTGACTGGTGTGAGGTGATACCTCATAAGTTTTTATTTGTATTTCTCTAATAATTAATGATGCTGTACATCTTTTCATGTGCCTGTTTGTCTTCTTTGGAGAAATGTCTATTTAGGCCTTTACCCATTTTTTGATTGGTTGTTTTCATGGTTGTGAGCTGCATGAGCTGTTTGTAAATTTTGGAGACTAACCCTTTGCTTTGAATCATTTGCAAATATTTTCTCTCATTTTCTGGTTTGTCTTTTTGTTTTGTTTATGGTTTCTTTTACTGTGCAAAGCCTTTAAGTTTAATTAGGTCCCTTTTGTTTATTTTTGTTTTTATTTCCATTACTCTGGGAGATGGATCAAAAAAGATCTTGATGTGATTTGGTTCAGAGAGTGTTCTTCCTATGTTTTCCTCTAAGACTTTTATATTAATAGTATCTGGCCTTAGATTTAGGTCTTTATTTTTTTTTTTTTTTTAATCAAGAATCTCTTTTATTGATTATCAGAAACATTACAAACATCTAGTATGAACAAATTGTAACATGATAGTGTTTAGTTTGAACAATTAATACATTTCAGATATAATATTATACATATTTCAATGCTATTCTCCCCAATCATCTCACCCTCTCCTGGTCCCAGAGTCCAAAAGTCTGGTCTATACATCAGTGTCTCTTTTGTTGTCTCGTAAATAGGGTTATTTTTTACCATCTTTCTAAATTCCATATATATGCGTTAGTATACTGTATTTGTGTTTTTGTTTCTGGCTTACTTCACTCTGTATAATAGGCTCCAGTTCCTTCCACCTCCTTAGAACTGATTCAAATGTATTCTTTTTAATGGCTGAGTAATATTCCATTGTGTATATGTACCACAGCTTGCTTATCCATTCATCTGTGGATGGACATCTAGGTTGCTTCCACGTTCTGGCTATTGCAAACAGTGCTGCTATGAACATTGGGGTACAGGTGTCTCTTTCAATTCTGGTTTTCTCAGTGTATATGCCCAGCAGTGGGATTGCTGGATCATAAGGCAGTTCTATTCGCAGTTTTTTGAGGAATCTCCATACTGTTCTCCAAAGTGGCTGTACTAGTTTGCATTCCCACCAACAGAGCAAGAGGGTTCCCTTCTCTCCGCACCCTCTCCAGCATTTATTGCTTGTGGACTTTTGGATAGCAGCCATTCTGATTGGCGTGAAATGGTATCTCATAGTGGTTTTGATTTGCATTTCTCTGATAATGAGTGATGTTGAGCATTTTTTCATGTGTTTGTTAGCCATCTGTATGTCTTCTTTGGAGAAATGTCTATTGAGTTCTTTGGCCCATTTTTTGATTGGGTCATTTATTTTTCTGGAATTGAGCTGTAGAAGTTGCTTGTATATTTTTGAGATTAGTTGTTTGTCAGTTGCTTCATTTGCTATTATTTTCTCCCATTCTGAAGGCTGTCTTTTCACCTTGCTTATAGTTTCCAAGACACATATTAATCAAATTAACAAAGATCAAACACAAAGAACAAATATTAAAAGCAGCAAGGGAAAAACAACAAATAACACACAAGGGAATTCCTATAAGGATAACAGCTGATCTTTCAATAGAAACTCTCCAAGCCAGGAGGGAATGGCAAGACATACTTAAAGTGATGAAAGAAAAGAACCTACAGCCCAGATTATTGTACCCAGCAAGGATCTCATTCAAATATGAAGGAGAAATCAAAACCTTTACAGACAAGCAAAAGCTGAGAGAATTCAGCACCACCAAACCAGCTCTCCAACAAATACTAAAGGACATTCTCTAGACAGGAAACACAAAAAGGATATATAAATTCAAACCCAAAACAACAAAGTAAATGGCAACGGGATCATATTTATCATTAATTACCTTAAATGTAAATGGGTTGAATGCCCCAACCAAAAGACAGAGACTGGCTGAATGGATACAAAAACAAGACCCCTCCATATGAATGAAACTAGAACACTTTCTAACACCATACACAAAAATAAACTCAAAATGGATTAAAGAGCTAAATGTAAGACCAGAAACCATAAAACTCCTAGAGGAAAACATAGGCAAAACACTCTCTGACTTACATCACAGCAGGATCCTCTGTGACCCACCTCCCAGAATATTGGAAATAAAATCAAAAATGAACAAATGGGACCTAATCAAACTTAAAAGCTTTTGCACAACAAAGATTTAGGTCTTTAATCCAAACAAATAAAACAATAGAAACAGCTTTTTTTTTTTTTTTGAAGCAGTAGGAAATATCTATTAGTTTCGAGTGCTTAAAATTTTGAAAAGAATAGTTCCGATGATGAAAAAACAAGTAGTGTTACTTTATTATAATTTAGTTACTGAGATTAAGGGGCTTCCCAGGTAGGTCTGTGGTAAGGAATCTGCCTGTCAGTGCAAGAGATAAGAGAGACGTGGGTTAAATCTCCGTGTTGGGATCAGATCAGATCAGTCGCTCAGTCGTGTCCGACTCTTTGCGACCCCATGAACTGCAGCATGCCAGGCCTCCCTGTCCATCACCAATTCCCAGAGGTCACTCAGACTCACATCCATCAGGTCAGTGATGCCATCCAGCCATCTCATCCTCTGTCGTCCCCTTCTCCTCCTGCCCCCAATCCCTCCCAGCATCAGAATCTTCTCCAATGAGTCAACTCTTCGCATGAGGTGGCCAAAATACTGGAGTTTCAGCTTTAGCATCATTCCTTCCAAAGAAATCCCAGAGCTGATCTCCTTCAGAATGGACCGGTTGGATCTCCTTGCAGTCCAAGGGACTCTCCAGAGTCTTCTCCAACACCACAGTTCAAAAGCATCAACTCTTCGGCGCTCAGCCTTCTTCACAGTCCAGCTCTCACATCCATACATGACCACAGGAAAGACCATAGCCTTGACTAGGCGAACCTTTGTTGGCAAAGCAATGTCTCTGCTTTTGAATATGCTATCTAGGTTGGTCATAACTTTCCTTCCAAGGAGTAAGCATCTTTTAATTTCATGGCTGCAGTCACCATCTGTAGTGATTTTGGAGCCCAGAAAAATAAAGTCTGACACTGTTTCCACTGTTTCCCCATCTATTTCCCATGTAGTGATGGGACCAGATGCCATGATCTTTGTTTTCTGAATCTTGAGTTTTAAGCCAACCATTTCACTCTCCACTTTCACTTTCATCAAGAGGCTTTTTAGTTCCTCTTCACTTTCTGCCATAAGGGTGGTGTCATCTGCATATCTGAAGTGATTGATATTTCTCCCAGCAATCTTGATTCCAACTTGTGTTTCTTCCAGTCCAGCATTTCTCATGATGTACTCTGCATATAAGTTAAATAAACATGGTGACAATATGCAGCCTTGACGTACTCCTTTTCCTATTTGGAATCAGTCTGTTGTTCCATGACCAGTTCTAACTGTTGCTTCCTGACCTGCATACAGATTTCTCAAGAGGTAGATCAGGTGGTGTGGTATTCCCATCTCTTTCAGAATTTTCCACAGTTTATTGTGATCCACACAGTCAAAGGCTTTGGCATAGTCAATAAAGCAGAAATAGATGTTTTTCTGGAACTCTCTTGCTTTTTCCATGATCCAGCGGATGTTGGGAAGATCACCTAAAGAAGGAAAGGGCAACCCACTCCAGTATTCTTGCCCAGAAAATTCCATGGACAGAGGAGCCTGGTGGCGGATAGCACATGGGGTCACTAAAGAGTTGGACATGACTGAGTCTGAGAATGCACTGAGATTCAACTGTCACTAAGAGAGCTCCAGCACCAATTATTGAACAAATTTAAGGAACTTAATATTACATTTGATTAATAGATACATTGTTCTATCAAATTCCTTAAATTTGTTCACAAAAATTTTAAGTGTAGATGGTGATTTTAACTAGAAATACAGTTTTACCATATGCAAAATATTTTTGACGATATTATTGACAGAGTGAGTTTTTGTCAGGGGAGAAATCACAGAAGAAGCAAAAAAAAAAAAAAAAAGAGCGAAATTTAGGCACTACATACGGCAAAGACATTTGAAAAGAAGAGAATCAGATTTATGAAACTATGAAAGCAAAACTGCTTTTTTCTTATTGAAGTGCCTTGTGATTTATATATCAGTATACTAAAAAATTTCCTATCTTTTCTAACACATTAATACTTCTGTTTAAAAGGGGCATTTTCTGTCTGTTCTCGCAGTTACATTATTATGGAAGAAATATGGTAGTGTGAAGTGATCAGTTGTTGTTCTACCATAAAAACACAAGACAAAAACTTCCTAGTAAAGGCATTCTTAGTCCTGCATCACACGAAAGCATTGTAAAATATTTGGAAATAATGTAAAAATCAATAGGAACATGTGTATTAGAGAATCTGTTATTTTCACCATTGCCACTCAGTTGAAATGAAATGTCTTCCAGTTGAAAACTAGCTATAGGATAGAAACCATTTGCAAGTTTCTCAATGACAAATTTTAGGTAAAAAGGAAAAATATTTTATTAGCTATCAAAAATCTCTCTTTAAAATATAATCTATTTTCCTCCTAATGATTCCTCCAATTAAAGTGACTTTATAACAGTTCATATAGAGTTTCCTGAAAGCAAATTTAGAAAGACAGCTTGGGACCAGGCTTTTCTAGAAAAAGCAAAGTCATTTAAATGTTGACAGGTAAGGATAGTAACGTAAATAAAAGATTTTTTAAAAATTTAGAGTTGCTTACAAGTGGAGGAAAGAAGAATTGGAACAGAAAAATAGGAAGGCTTCAAAATTTTATGGGAACCATCATAATGAAATAAACTTGACTTGATAATGATAACTAAAAAGACAGTAAATTTAAGTGAAACTCAGAATGTTGTATCAACAGGACTTGGTGACCTATTTGAAGAAAGATGACCTAGAAAAATGAGAATCTAAAATTACTCTACTTTATGAACCTCAGTATCCAGAGAATAGTGATTTTAAATGTATGAAGATAAATTTTATATTCAGAATGTTCAATTGAATCCACTAGTGGTATTTATTTTGTACAGCGGGAAAAGAAATGTCTAGCAAGCTGGTGAAAATTAGGGCCTACCATTGAAGACATTTATAAGGAGTTTAGGTATAAGGACTAGGACTTAGTTCAGTTCAGTCTCTCAGAAGTGTCTGACTCTTTGCAACCCCATGCACTGCAGCACACCAGAATTCCCTATCCATCACCACCCCCCAGAGCTTGCTCTAACTCATGTCCATCGAGTTGGTGATGCCATCCAACCACCTCATCCTCTGCTGTCCCCTTCTCCTCCGGCTTTCAGTCTTTCCTAGCATTAGGGGCTTTTCCAAGGAGTCAGTTCTTTGCATCAGGCGGTCAAAGTATGGGAGCTTTAGCTTCAGCATCAGTCCTTCCAATGAATATTCAGGACTGATATCCTTTAGGATTGACTGGTTTGATCTCCTTGAAGTCCAAGGGACTCTCAAGAGTCTTCTCCAACACCACAGTTCAAAAGCACTCAGCTTTCTTTATAGTCCAACTCTGACATCCACACATGACTACTGGAAAAACCATAGCTTTGTCTAGACAGACTGTTTTTGGCAAAGTAATGTCTCTGCTTTTTAATATGCTGTTTAGGATGGTCATAGCTTTTCTTCCAAGGAGCAAGCGTCTTTTAATTTGATGGCTGCAGTCACCATCTGCAGTGATTTTGGAGCCCAAGAAAATATAGTATCTTACTGTGACTTTGATGCCATGTCTTACTGTGACATGACCAGATGGTCTTCGTTTTTTGAATGTTGAGTTTTAAGCCAAATTTTTCACTCTCCACTTTCACTTTCATCAGGAGGGTCTTTGGTTCCTCTTCACTTTCTGCCATAAGAGTGGTGTTATCTGCATATCTGAGGTTATTGCTATTTCTCCCACAATCTTGATTCCAGCTTGTGCCTCATCCAGCTTGTGCTTCATCCGGCATTTCCCAATAAACAAGATGAAAATATACAGCCTTGACATACTCCTTTCTCAATTTGGAGCCCATCCACTGTTCTATGTCCCTTCTAACTGTTGCTTCCTGATCTCCATGCAGATTTCTCAGGAGGCAGGTGAGGTGGTCTGGTAGTCCCATCTCCTGAAGACTTTTTCACAGTTTGTTGTGATCCACACAGTCAAAGGCTTTAGTGTACTAAATGAAGCAGAAGTTTGGAATTCTCTTGCTTTTTCAAAGATCCAATGGATTTTTGCAATTTGATCTCTGGTTCCTTAAGTTCCTCTGGGACTTATTGAAAGCAGTATTAATAAGCGTCCTTGTAATGAAAGGTAGAAGATGGAAGATAGCAAGTCCTCTTTAAAATCAATTATGTCAAATTAAAATGAAACAAAACATTTTTGTCTACAATTTTGAAAGTGAAAATCCTGAAGGTAAAGGAAATATGGAAAGGCTTGTTAAGTAAATAAAATCAAAGGAGAAATAGCTTTGTCACAATTTTGGGGAAAAAATTGGCACTATCTATGTAACAGGCATGAGAGCTTGCTCACCACGAAGGCAATATCCTTCACCATAAATTCATTTGGCCATTTGCCAAGTTATATAAAACTACAATTCTAGTTAACTTATACTTTATTGTCAAGCTGCAAGGATAGAATTGTAAACTGGAACATTCCTGGTGAAACTGAGCCATATCCTGAGTTATTTAACATATAATCTTTGTCATCTCGTACAGATCTTTGTATCTTAATATAAATATTACTAACCACAAATAATATTATGATTAATATAAGGCATTCACTTTGGTTCAGGGTGAGTTCAAATTAATAACTCATGGCATTGTATTTTTTAAAAGTTTTATGAATAAATTTAAGGTAATAAAATATCTGTACACTGAAAACTATGAACTTTGACATTTGTATTTTATGTTTAAACATTTCCCTTGAAAAAAGTAAAGTAACCATTTTTAGCTTACAGATCATTGTGTGTGTGTGTGTGTGTGTGTGTGTGTGTGTGTATGCGTGCACACGCTCACTCTTGTCTGAGTCTTTGCAACCCCATGGATTGTAACCTGCTAGGCTGCTCTGTCCATGGAATTTTCCAGGCAAGAATACAGAAGTGGGGTTGCCATTTTTCTACTCTATCAGATCACTAGTAAAATCCTTTTAATTTGGCCTGGATAATTTTCCAATTATTTGTTTTATCTCATACTATCTCAGCACCCTGAGTCATGGTGTCCTGCTGAATGATTTATACCTATGTCAGTATCCACACTATAGGGCTTGTTATTAGGTCAGTTTTATTCACTATGTCCTTTTTTAAGAATGCCATTGCCTTTAAGCAAAGGTCATAATATTTATACACGAGTGGAAAACATTCAGTTTTAAATATTTTTACATGAATATCTATCTGATTTAGTTAGGAAGTGTTCAGATATAATAACAACTGAAAATATCCTTAAAAGCTGTACATCATTAGATTCTTTCCAAATCTAATACCTATAAATATAACTTGACCTTGTCTAAAGAGTCTAAAATTAGATGCTAATTAATCATATGGCATATTTAACAAAAAACATATTCCATAATTTATGTAGTTACATTGTGGCTGTAGCTTTTTTTATTGAAGAATACTTGATTTACTATATTGTGTTAGTTTTGTGTGTACAGCAAAATGATACATACTATGTATATATTTTTCAGATTCTTTTCCATTACAGGTTTCACAAGATATTGAATACAATTCTGTATGCTGTATAGTAAATCTTTATTGTTTATCTATTTTACACATAGTAGTACATATATTTTAAACAAAGTCCTAATTTATCCCTCCCCACCCTTTCCCCTTTACTAACCATAAGTTTGTTTTCTATGTCTGGGATTCTATTTCTGTTTTGTAATAAGTTCATTTGTGTTAGTTTATAGATTCCACATATAAGTGGTATTATATACTATTTTTCTCTTTGATTTGCTTCAATTAGTATGATAATTAATCATATGGCATATTTTAACATGAAATATATTCTATAATTTATATAGTTACATAATGGCTATAGTTTAAAAAGATATTCTATCTGTAGGATTTTTTGTCCTTTAAAAGCTAATTTCTTAAGAACAAATTTACATAAAATAAAAAGATACTTGTTTTTAAGTGTGCATAATTAATCACCTTCATATAAACTCATTTTTCTAAATATCTTAATTTATACATAGGGCAACTCCTTCAATTCTTATTAACTATCCACATGGAGACCATTAACTATACAATTCTAATTCATTTTCTGTCCTGCAAAGCTAATTATAACTAATCACAAAAATTTCAGACTTGGTCAGCATTGCCTGTAAGTGAAAATGGGCAAGCCTCTTTGTTCTGAGGAATAAACAGGCAGAGGAGATAGGGCTAAGGACAGTAAAAATGACCTGCCATGTTGTTCTGATGAACCTAGATTGTCTGTGAGCATATCACCTTCAAATACCTTTTCCAATAGCTTGAAAATTATCCACTAAAAATCACTGCAAAATGATGAGTTGGCCCAGAATCCTAAAGAGAAAAGCAATTAGTTCTAATTAAAAGTTATCAGAACAAATGCACTTAGCTGATTTTTAGTAACAGATTTATTAATAAATAAATGACAAATGATTCCAAACAGTAGCAGAAAAATAATCTTTAATTTTAATGACATACCAAAGACTGCTCCTCACACTATGGACAGAAGGCATATTGTCTTGGTTTTCTAATCTGAATCTAATCAACAGCACTCTAGACCTTTTATGTTATTATGACAAAATCAATGTTTTTGATTAATATAAGACTTTTAGTTTGGTTCAGACTAAGTCCAAAGTCAAAGCTATTTATTATTTTAGTAACAAAATGCTTTTTTTAAATTAAATTATATGATGAATTTTGTATCTCAGGCATTATAGGAATACACAGTGCTATGAAATATGTGAGAATTACCACAAATATAAACTGTGCTCTGCTTTTTGATGTATCTGAGAAAGATTTTTAAAGAACAGTTAGTATTAATATAATCCCAATTTTTATTTTATATTGTATAATAGTAAATTCACACATTTTATTAAAATACACTTGAAATTATGTACAGGAACATTATTAATACACACAAGTAACTTTACGTTCAGACTTTGGAAGTATTTCTACAGTCATTGTTTATCTAAAATACATATATCTACAAAGAATCAATTGAAATAGAAATTTGGAGATTTTTCCATGCATCTGTTCAATGCATGTAATTTCCAATTATTGACTAATGGATCCCAAAGCCTGCTTTGCCCTCTCTTACACTCACCAAATATAGTAGTGTGCAGCGAAGTATCTCTTTAGAAATCTTTAATGGCTCCTTATCATTGACAGAATAGATGCCAAACAGGTTAACACAGAAGATAAGACTCTTTGGCTTCTTCGAGTCTTCCGCCTACACTGCTCCCTGAGGTCCCACTCTGTGACTATGGAAGATTAGAGTACTTCCTGTTCTTTTAACCGATTTTGTTCTTTCACACTGCCATGCATTTCCTCTTTATTAGTCTCAAACTCATCACCTAGTATTCAGCTCGAATATTACCCCAACTCTGTAAACAAATCACTAGTCAATCACTTGTGTGTTCAGAGCCCTTTCTGTAACATTTCTTATGGCACTGTTTACTTGTCCTCCTGCTGACTCAGATGGCCAAGAATCTGCCTGCAGTGTGGGAGACCTGCGTTCAACCCCTGGGTGGGAAGATCCCCTGGAGGAGGGAATGGATACCCACTCTAGAATTCTGGCCTGGAGAATTCCATGGACGGGGGAGCCTGGCGGCTACAGTCCATGAGGTCACAGAGTCAGACATGAATGAGCCGCGTTCACTCACTCATATGTACCAATTACTTGTTCACATTCTGCCTCTCTTGTTAAAATGCTCTCAAAAGGCTACATTATGCTTATTCCATCTTTGTGTACCAAAATTTTTACTTGACTCTAGCCAGCATTGGGTCTGGCAAGTAAAGCCAGAACAGAGGGAGGAAACACAGGGGAAAATAAGAAAAATCCTTTAAGATACACATTAGAAAAGAGAAAGTCAACTGACTGGCTAGCTTGATTTAAAGTAAAACCAAACAGGCACTTTGACTATGGACATTAGAATGTTATTCCCAGAAAAGCAGGTAGTATTTTGACAGTAAATGTAACCTAAATGATGGTAGGTTAAGTTGTGAAAATTCACAAAAGTTCATTATAAACAATGGTTGTAAACAGCACCAAAGTTCTCAGAGACTCACTGTCCTGGATCCTGGAAATTAATGGATCTTCTTTCAACAGCCGCCCCTTGAACAGTGAGATATGCACCAACAGTCAACTTTGCCTAGATTACTGCGGCTTGTTGTTCCTTTGGGTAATAGCAAAATATCCTACATTTATGGTTTTCTGACTTTCTATCACAACAGGTTACATTTTCAGGTATGGTGACTCTGAGGAATTCAGAGTACCATAGAGCCTGACTTAAACCTCCACATTGTATAGACAGGTGGAAAAAGCAAATTTCTCAGTTTTCAGGCAGTTGTACAAGGCAGAAGTCTGAGAGTGTTAAGTCTGAAAGCCTTTGTAGGGAGGCCAGAGGTCCCCAAAGGGCAGGAGGAAATAAACTGCAAGTGGCAGATTTTTTTTTTTTTTTCTTTTTTTCTCAAACCTTGGGCTGATAATGGCTCAACAAAACAGTATTCGTGTCAATTGTTTTAAGGCCAGGGATGACACACTTCATGCCATTTCTATCTCAAAAATGCATATTGTGGGACAGGGATCTGGTGAAACTCCCTCAGCTTTAAGGTGTCTCTCTTATCTGATTAGCAGCTTGCTAAACAAACATAAAACACCTTACTGAAAACTGGCAAGCGGGTACTCTTTCTGTCCGCTTCTGATGTCTATATGTCAGAAGCTTTCCCTATCTCTGTTACACTTTAATAAAACTTGACGACACTAAAAGCTCCGAGTAGTCGAGCCTCATCTCGGACCCCAAAACAAAATCCGCTCCTCCGAAGTCACGAATCCTGGTGTAGCACACAGCTCGCAATTGCAAACTTTCAAGTCTGTGGATGGGACCAGATTGTACAGAAGCAGAATATTAGATGTAGAATTGGACGTGAGATCTTCACAGACAATTCAACTTCTCCATACTTCATTTTTCTCAAATGGACATTGAAGAGGCTAGCTTACATAGCTATTTGAGGTCCTTGCCGATATGGTAATGTCAGTTATTGCTTCAGACGAACTGTGTTCTAACCCTCTATAGTTTACTAATTTTAAAATATATATCATAAAATTGTCCCACTAATTGTTTTATGTATCTTTTTGTTGTCAAGCACATTACCTCTCCCTTCTCCTTGAATGAGTGATTAAATATGAAGAATTTAAATATTTCTCTTCAGTCTTAGTCTCTGAAAATGAGGACAGGCCTTAACTTCTGCACATGTTTTTTCCCTTTCTCCCACCAGCTTTACTGAGATATAATTGTTATGTGACATTGGCATTTAAGGTATATAGTGGGTGATTTGATGATAGATGTGTATGTTGCAAAATGATTACCACAATAAGGTTGGTTAACACATCTAACACCTCATATACTTACTCTTTTTGTAATTATAGTTACATATTTTAAGTTCTTTAGGATTTTATAAGTCCTGTAGGATTTTGACTCAATTTTCATCCTAAAGTCCTTGTACCTGAAATATAGATGTAAAAAAGTTGTGTACATTTTCATCCACAGCTGGTTGTATTTGAATGCAACACAGAATAAGGCGAAGGATAAGTATCATTCAGATAGTTTGTCTGGACCTGGTTTGGAGGATTCCAAACTAGAATCTTGAAGAGTAATGCAATTAAACTTTATATGTGCCCTGAATGCATAAGAAGGACCAATAAGAGACGGACTATGTCCACATTATCCTGTCTGAGTTGTCAGTCTTTCCAGAGAGCCACATTAGAGTGAAGATACGTCCTTTCAGCTGAATTATAGATTAATTGGGTTATTTCCATGAGTTAAAGAAAAGAATCTGTAAGTTGAGCAACAATTACATGTGGATAGCAAACTGTAGTTCTCCTGGGAAACTTTTATAACATTTTTAATATGGAAAGTTCATTTTCTTTCTCTTCTGTCAGGTCACATCAACAGATATCACTGCATAAGTTTCTCTTTCATGGCACCTACGTGCTTTCCTACTTCTTGTTTCATGGTGTATGTATGTGGATGTTTTTCAAATTTCAAAGATTGGAACACTTACCTGGGAAGCTTGTTTAAAACAGTAGGTCTGCACTGAATCTTTATCCTCTACCATTAAACGAGTTGCCAGTCCAGGTTCGATACACAATACTGGATGCTTGGGGCTGGTGCGCTGGGACGACCCAGAGGGATGGTATGCGGAGAGAGGAAGGAGGAGGGTTCAGGATGGGGAACACATGTATACCTGTGGCAGATTCATTTTGATATATGGCAAAACCAATACAATATTGTAAAATTAAATAAAATAAAATTTAAAAAAAAGCACCAATAAAAAAAGAATCAACAGACTAGGATCTATGGTAAATGGTAGACAAACTCTGTGATCAAATGTGTTTTGTAAATATCAGATTTAAAACTCTTTACTATATATAATTCCTCTTTACTATAGGAATTTTTAAGCTTTGCTGTGATGATGTGCATTTTGAACTTCTAATCTAGAACTCTACATTGCAGCATCTCCTTTTTTTTTTTTTTTTTTTTTGCAGAATGTCTATCAAAATATTTCAGATTGCAAATTTTGTATTAGTTTTATGGCTGTTGATATTTTAAGTCTTTCCTTCAAACAATTAAATTTTTATATCCAGTCATAAAGCTCTGGTATTCAGATGAATTTCTATTTCATATCTCACATTATACTAGAGAATCATTCTCAAAATTCTAAAATATATTTGGGAATGCTTATGATTCATGATTATTTTCATTTTTTTAAAAGATTTAGTTAAATTTTTTGTTTCTTCTTTTTTGGAAACTCTTGTTTTGTTGGTTGACTAATTGCATTATTAAGACAAAATAAATATAAATTGTCAACATGTTTAACAAGTGTTACTTAGTGTAGAAAGATATCTCAGCTGCAAATATTTTCAGGTAGTTGGCCACTGTTCCCTCGTAGATTGTAAATTGTGGTTAAAACCAAAGTCTTCAATTGGAATAATTAACTAGATAACTGAATAAGCAAACAACTTGATGTAAAGTTTTCTTAAGACATAGAGAAGAATTGGGGGAGGGGAAATAAATTATGTTAAATTCTCCGTTTATCTATCGCCTATGTTTTTCTTCCACCCCATTAACAGCTACAGTCCGTGGGGTCCTAAGGAGCCGGACACGCTGAGTGACTAAGCACCAAGCACTGAAGATCAGTAAGTGGTGGGAGTGAAACAAGGTACCACGCATCACATTTGGTTGATTAAAGTTGCCCTTACTTAGGATTATGAACATACTCATTTACTCAGAGCCTATAATTTTAGTATATTTATATTCAAAACCTCCTCACAGCATAGGTTATCCTATTACCATTCTTATTTTCAAAACAAAATTGTGAAACAGTCTGAGAAGTCCAGCTTCACATACTGGTGGAATTCAGATCCAATTCTGGGAAATCTAGCTCTAGAATCCACAGACTACAAATACCATCATGTCGTGATGGTTAATTTTTTGGGTTCAGTTTGACTAGGCTGTATTACCTAATTATTTAAACAAATACTAATAGAGGTGTTGTCATGGAAGTATTCTGTAGAAATGTTTGACAACTGCAGTGAGTTGACTATCAATAAATTGATAATTTTTTGGTCCTTATCCAATCAGTTGAAATGTCTTAAAAAAGAAGAAATTCTACATGAAATTTGCAGCATAAGCTCCTGACTGTGTTTCCAGCTTACTGATCTATCTTACAAATTTTGGACTTTTCTGCTGTATGAATTTCAAACTTGCCAGATTCCACAATTAGAGAGCCAGTTCTTTGAAAAAAAATTCTCAATATATACATATATATCCCATTGGTTCTCTTTTTATGCACACACTGTGTTATAAAATGCCAATGTTTCTCTCATTATCAAAAGTGTGTCCTTACAGCCAAGTGGCTGCTCACTACTAAATGCTTGAAAATAGCTGTACTTACATTTGGTCGTTCATTATCTAGGAAAGTCTGAATACAGTGAGGTAAATTAACACTCAACTCATGGATCCCAAGTCCATGGGGTCACAAGAGTCAGACACGACTTAATGACTAAACAACCACCATGCTCCAAGAACAAATTCTGTTTAAGAGTCTGCTATTAATCCCATTTCCCTGATAGCTCAGTTAATAAAGAATCTACCTGCAATGCAGGAGACCCTGGTTTGATTCCTGGATTGGGAAGATCTCCTGGAGAAGGGATAGGCTACTCACTCCAGTATTCTTGGGCTTCCCTTGTGGCTCAGCTGGAAAAGAATCTGACTGTAATGTCTGGTTTCAGTCCCTGGGTTGTGAAGATTCCCTGGAGAAGGGAATGGCTACCCACTACCGTGTTCTCACCTGGAGAATTCCATGGACTGTATAGTCTATGGGGTTGCAAAGAGTCCAACACAACTGAGCAACTTTCACTTTTATTAACCTCTTGGGATAAAGAACAGGCTATCTGTATTGATGGCTCTTCTACTTAATTTTCAAAATGTTGTTTAGCCTGTGTCCTCCATGAAAACCCTGCTGATTATTTAAGTCACATAGATGTTTCTTCTCTTTGAAACAACTGAGTACTGATTCTACACTTGTCATCTCGTTCTCTAATTGTTCTTGACTGTATCTTAGGTCTACAATTAGATTTTGAGCTCCATAAATTCACCTGTGGATTTAAGTGGGCAATCCACTAAACAAGTGTTCAGAAGGTGCTTGCTGGTTCGTCAGTTTGACTTGTAACAGCATGGAATATGGCTCTTTTCAGGAATATGACCTGTGGGGGGATCACTGATCTGTTCCATGATAATAATAGTTTATTCAACTGACCATAAAAGCCTAAAAGAGAGTGCACTATATGTGTAGAGTCAGTATAAAGGATAATTCTAGACCAAACACTAAATCGTAGACTAACAATGTTTTGGATCTCCATTAAGATTGTCAGTTACATATATATTTTTCATGTTATACATTAGTAAAATTATTTTTAATTAATAAGTATTTCTGATAATATTTATATTCCTCTTCTTTCACACATATCTAACCACCACAAACTTTTATTATTATTCTAATAAACTTTTTTATTATCCTAATAAAAATTAAATCTTAGTGACATTTTAAGATAGCTGATCATACTAGGCCAGTGACATTCACGCTGTGTTTATTCTGAGTCATTCACAAATAGAAAAATTCACAAATTCATTCTGCTATGAATATACTTTCTTGCCTAAATTTTATTTGTCTTATGGCTAAAAGCTATCATTGGTAGTTAAATTTATTTTCAGAGCATTTTATATCCAGAATAAAAGTTAAATCATCTCAAGGGACTTTTCCTACATGTTCCAACAGGTAGAGATAATGAATGGTTTTTTGCAATGTACATGGTTTAACTGTCAACTGAGCAACATATTCCTTCACATAGATTTTCAGCATATGCATTTCAAATTTGCTACTCAGAAAGTGATCACTATACTACCTCTCAGGAGTTTTTGAGAGTGTATTATTACTGAAAATATATGTGTCTTTTATTTGGAAAAATAAAATATAGGGCACTAACCTAATCAGAGGTGGCAAAGTGGAAGCTTAGAGTTCAAAACCGGGCTAGAATGTATTTATTCCCTTCCTCCTTCCCTCCTGTCCTCCCTTTCTCCCTGCCTTCCTCCCTCTTTTCTTTCTTTTTCATCATAAATGTCTTAGTTGGGAAATTTTTGTGTAAGTTATATATTTGTGATTTGTTTAGAGAAATCAGAAGATCTGACGACAAGATGAATGTTTCTGCATGGCTCAGGCTGAGTTTCCCCTTAAGACAAGCATTGTTCTTCCATCAACCACAGTTCTTATCTTATAATATAAAGCTAAGAATGGTCATTGAAGTGAACAGGTTATTATGAGGACAGTGACAGACTTTATTCACATGATTATTATAGACTCAGCTTTACCTTTAAGGCCTGTCCCCTGATTCATGGCCAAATATGTTTGAGATCCTCATTATAGATTCAGTTTTTTCTGTCCCACCGCCTCATCTACCATTCTACGTGGCATTGGGCTATAAAAGATAATACTACTGAAGTTCTCATGCTGCTTCAGAAGATAAAGGGCATCTTTGGAATTGCACATTTTAGCACCCCCCTCCTCTCCCAAGGCTGGCAATTTTAAATGACTACTTGCTTCTGCTTTCTCATTTATATCACTGACAACTTCCATTAAGGAGGAGTTGACAGAATAGTTTCAGAGTATCCTGGTGATAGGTTATTTAGCATTTATTTTGCTTTAGTTAATAAAAATCCTTGTGTTTTCATCAGCAAGGGGTCTCTCCATGAAGATGTGTTTTTGCTGATAATGAGGATTTTAAAAGGAAGAAATGGAAAAGTGACATCTAGCTGAGTAGACTGGTTTTAACATTAAGCTTTTGATGCTACCCAATATGACTTGTCTGTAGCAGGAGAGGAGTTACTTAATTTTTCAACACCACAGGCTAGAGGGAAACCCGTTGTGTTAATTGTCCTCATAAATGAAAACCAATGCCTCGTTGGGCTCCAGCATATCATTGTGCCCGGACACTTCATGTCTGATGGAATAACAAGGGACTTTGCATGCAGAGCTGCACGGCACACGCAAAGCAAGTCTCAGCTGTTATTCCCTCAGCATAGCAATCTTCCTGCACTGCAGAACTGGTCTCTTTCTGAAAAATAAAATAGAAATACTCTTCATTGTAAAACAAAAGCAGAGTGAGCCGCATGTGTCAGATATTTTGAATAGGAAGTCAGTGGTTCTCTCTTCCTCCTGCTATGTCTTTCCATATTCTCTAATGAAATTTGACTGCTCATCTGCTATTTCCAATCCCAGGCTTACATGCTGATTTTACTACCTACTTACCATTCTATTGCAGACAAAGGAGCAATAGGAGGAAGTGTTGTACTTTTCTATGGAAAATTGTACTTTTCTAGATAAAATTGATGTATCTCCTATATGTCACACACTACCCATGAGCAAAATATTTGAGATTATTTTTTTCCCCAAAGAAGACAGAATGACCTAGAGGAAGTCAGAAAAGCTAGCTCATTTTTTTTTTTTTTTTTTACTAAAAACTAAGGAATTTTATCAAAGTCATATACCCTGTCTGAACTTCATTTTGCATAAATGGAAGTCAATTATATTCATAATAATAATAAAATACTTTAGAGAATCATAAGACATAAATGTAGAAAAAATATAAAGGCTAAAATGTTAGCACAGATTATAACAGGGGTGATAAAAAATAATGTGCTTTTAATACTTTCTCATCTGAGCCCCTTAGATTTTTGGCAGTATTCTGTCCTCATTCTCAGGTGATGTCCCTGGGAGTGGGGACATCTTGGTATCTGTCCCACATACCAAGTGATGTCATGTTGAATTTAGATTGACTGGAGAAGGCAATGGCACCCCACTCCAGTACTCTTGCCTGGAATATCCCATAGACGGAGGAGCCTGGTAGGCTGCAGTCCATGGGGTTGCGAAGAGTCAGACACTTACTGAGCGACTTCACTTTCACTTTTCACTTTCCTGCACTGGAGAAGGAAATGGCAACCCACTCTAGTGGGGCAGCCTGGTGGGCTGCCATCTCTGGGGTCACACAGAGTCGGACACGACTGAAGAGACTTAGCGGCAGCAGCAGTAGTGCCTTGTCTACAAGGGAAGATATCTATGTCAAAAATTTCCTCATCCTCGATTCAGTCTCCAGCCCAGCTGAATAAAGCCACATCCCATTCAGTAAATGCCTACCCAGGAAATCATTTGGTTTATCAAAGTTTTTTATTTCTAAGAAAGTAATGGATTTTGGATTAAAGACAAGGAAAAATAACAATGAGAGCAACAATAATAATGAGAGGAAATACAATGTCAAGGTTCTTGAAATTAGCATGGGCCCCTTTTCGAACATGTTTATCTCATACAGATAACTTATTTTAACCTTGCTTATATATAAATAACTTATAGTACTCATACATGTTATCTCATACATCTCATATTAGATTGCTGCAAAAGTAGTAGCAGTTTGGGACCTTTAGTTTTAAATCATTATAATTAGACTCAAACACATCTTTATTAATCAATATAGGACATTGCAGTCAACATATTTTTGCCAACAAGAAATAAGTTTGTTTATTCCTGTAGTGTAAAAATTTGTGCTTTGGGATTTGATGAACTCTTGGAAAGCATTTTCTGCATCCTGCTGGTATGGAAGCATTTTCCCTGCAAAAAGTTGTTGAGATGCTTGAAGCAGTGGCTGTCACCTGGCTAGAGGACTTGGGAATATGGCAGATGAGGCAAAACTTTGTAGAATTCATTCAACTTCTGAAGCATTGGTTATGTGACATGCAGTCAGCATTGAGGCAGAGAAGATTGGGGCTCATTCTGTTGACCAGTGCTGGCTGCGGGCAGTGCAGTTTTCGGTGCATCTCATCAGTTTGCGGACCATACTTCCCAGATGTAATGATTTCACTGGGATTCAGAAAGCTCTAGTGGATCAGATGGATGGCAGACCACCAAACAGTGACCATGACCTTTTTTTTAGTGCAAGTTTGGCCTTGGGAAGTGCTTTGGAGGTTCATCCAGGTCCAGCCACCGAGCTAGTTGCACTGGTTATTGTATAAAATCCACTTTTCATTGCACATCACAGTCTGATCGAGAAATGGTTCATTGTCATCGCATAGAATAAGAGAAGAAAACACCTCAAAATGATGATTTTTTAATTTGTGATCAGCTCATGAGGCACCCACTTATTGAGCTTTTTCATCTTTCCAGTTTGTTTCAGACACCAAGCAACTGTAGAATGATCAGCTCTTGGGCTCATGCAGTTGTAAGAGGATCAGCTCTGATGGTGCTCTCCTTGTCAACTTCCAATGGCTGGCCCATAAGCTCTTCATCTTCACAGCCCTTGTCTCCTTTGCAGAACTTCTTGAACCACCACTGCACTGTATGTTCCTTAGCAGTTCTTGGGCCAAATATGTTGTTTATGTTGAGAGTTGTTTCTGCTGCTTTATGACCCAGTTTGAACTCTAATATAAAATCTCTTGAATTTACTTTTTTGTCTAACATTTCTGTAGTCTAAACTAGATATAAACAGCAAGTAATAAGTAGCAAAAATACATAAAGCTGAAAGTGAAAGTCGCTCAGTTGTGTCTGACTCTTTGCAACCCCATGGAATGTCCATGGAATTCTCCAGGCCAGAATACTGGATTGGGTAGCCTTTTCCTTCTCCAAAGAGACATAGATGTATAGAACAGTCTTTTGGACTCTGTGCGAGAGGGAGCGGGTGGGATGATTTGGAGGAATGTCATGGGAACATGTATAATATTGTATAAGAAACGAATCACCAGTCCAGGTTTGATACAGGATCCTCGGGGCTGGTGCACTGGGATGACCTGGAGGGATGGTACAGGGAGTGGGGTGGGAGGGGGGTTCAGGATGGGGAACACGTGTACACCTGTGGCGGATTCATGTTGATGTGTGGCAGAACCAATACAATATTGTAAAGTAATTAGCCTCCAATTAAAATAAATAAATTTAAATTAAAAAATACATAAAGCAAGAAATGCACATTAAGATGTTGTATAACACAACCGCATTTATTTAGGAATGTATACTAATATCAAATGGCAAAGCTCAGCAATACAGAACCACGATTACTTTTGCACCAGCCTAATAGATACAACCTGTATCATTTCATAAACATATGTACAAATGTAAAGCCCAGTACTACCATTCTTATCTAAGGTCACTCAGGCCGCACCTCAGCAAGGTGCTGGATCTGAGCTACCAGATGTGGTTTTTCATTCCCCAAAGCAACAAAGCTACTTCTGTAATTCTGAAACAACAGGAAGCGAGCAAGGAAGTTCACACACAGTGGCTGCTCACAGAAGGCCTTTAAGAACTTTGTTCTGGCACAACAGCAAAGTGACAACCTGCTCAGACTGCAGAGAGGGTTAGGGTAACATTCAGGTGGGACAAAACACGCAATATGTGAGAAAGTCATCTGGCTGGATTGAGAGGTCAACAGGGGCCGTCACCTTGTGAATTTAGGGTAATTTATCTAGTTGCCCTACAGACAACTATGGTTTAACTATAAAAGTTTATTTTTCATTCTTTGCAGTACAGTGCAGATCAGGTATCTTTCCAAAGTCTTATATCTGATTAAACCAACTGTAAAACACAGCCTCATAGTTGTATAGAAAGGGAAAATGAAGTGCAAAAGAGACATGCCAGCTGCCAACTGCTTAGATCTCAAAGTTACACATGTCATCTCATTTCACAGATAGCCATATGGGACCATCTCATGGCAAGGAAGGCTGAAAATTTCAGGGAAGCTGTTGCCATCATTCCACAGAGGCAAGATGGGCTACATGACCCCAAATTTGATTCAGATATCAAAAGATATTGCACATGCAACAAGAATTTATAAAAGATGCATTATTCATACAATAAGGCTTTTCTGGGGAGAGAGCAAGGAAGGTTCCCAGACAGGCCCCAAAATGTGCAGATAAGGCCAACTGGTGTCCAGAGTATCTAGGAAGGGTGACTGGCTTGGTGCTTCATGGTGCTCAGAAGTTTATGGTGAGAATTCTCTTATGAGGCTAAGAGCTTGTATGGCTTGAAATTCCACCAACTCCAAAGAAGGGAGCATCTGGGCTTCCTTACCAGCCTGCCCAGCTGAGAGTAGGGGGACGGGTGAAGAGGTGTGGCTTGAGGTAGAGCCAAAGCCTTCACTGTATCTCGCCCCTAATGTTTGACTGATGACTGAATGTTTCTTTAATTCTCACTTGAACTTTTATGTAAGTCACATGGTTTACCTAACTCTTGGTGGCCTGTGGCCTTAAGCTGATAAGGGAGGCAAATTTCCCCTAAGTGGCTTGCTCAAAAGCCCCAAATTGTGTTTCTTTGGAAGTGAAATGAGGGTTTTGTCACACTGTTGTGACTAAGCCTTGAAAGGAATAAGGAGCATCTTGCTGAGGACTTGTCAATGTGTAGACTTGTTTGTGACTTTGACTTATATTTTCAAAATCTCTGAAGGAAGAGATTCCACAGCTTTTACTCTGAAGGAAGGAACCCTTGGCTATGAAATCACTGTTGCTCCCCTTGGTCAGATCAGATGGGAAACAGCCCAAGGGTCTGTAAAAATGTTCAGAGTAGGGCTGCTGTTTGCCAAGAAATATGTGGTCAGATGCCTGCTTGAAGTTTAGTTAGTTGTGCTAACCTTTTAGTCCCAGTGGCTTCCCTGGTAGCTCAGATGGTAAAGCGTCTGCCTGCAATGCGGGAGACTTGGGTTCGATTCCTGGGCTGGGAAGATCCCCTGGAGAAGGAAATGGCAATCCACTCCAGCATTCTTGCCTGGAAAATCCCATGGATGGAGGAGCCTGGTGGGCTAGAGTCCATGGTGTCGCAAAGAGTTGGACACGACTGACTTCACTTTAACTTTACCAAGAGCATCCTTATTGAGGGATGAAAAACTGCAGTTTTCTAGAAAGTCCCGTCACACGTAATGATGACACTGCCATCACCTTTGATGTTCACAAGGGTCTTGGTCCAAGGGAAGGGTGACCTCCCCAACATCATGCTGTTTGTCAAGGGACTGACAGGAAGAGGCACCCCCTCCTGTGGATAGGATAAACTCCAGGGATCAGGTTTGACTCTATCCTATGGGTATACTTTTCATTTAGGCAAGGAAGCCTCTGTGGTTGTGCCAAGCTTGCAAGATGTTTCTATGAACCAAAGCACAATGGGTATCTAGGTATACAGAGCTCCAGGCTTACGGCTATGAGAGGTTCCATTTCCTGGTGATCAGAGTATGTGACCAGCAGTTGCCACTATAATGACATAGTGTGAGGTTGATGAAGGCAATTTCCTGTTTCAGAAGCCAGTGGACCACCTATGGTCATCATGGGTGATACAGACCCTCCAAGAGGCATGAGAGGATGTGGCTGAACCTTCTGCAGTGAAGGAGTTTCTTGTTGACATTAATGAGAGCCTCTGTTGCATTGCAATTTGGACAGATTCCATAGTCTTTTTTTTTTTTGTAAAAAGTTTCTTTTATGGGTAGAGTGGTGAATACCAGCATCAATGGGCTTAAGAAAAAAAATTTTTAATGAGGAATTTGTTGCCACCAGAACACAAAGAAGCCTATAAAATATGTTGGGCTTCTATTAATATTATGGATTTTAAGATGGTAAGTGGATATTCTGACAGCATCAGAGAAGGGGTGGTTTTAGTTTACCAAATAATTTTCAAGAATTAATTGAGGCTTTATAGTATGACACCCCACTCCAGTACTCTTGCCTGGAAAATCCCATGGACGGAGGAGCTTGGTAGGCTGCAGTCCATGCTAAAGTTCGGACACGACTGAGAGACTTCGCTTTCACTTTTCACTTTCATGCATTGGAGAAGGAAATGGCAACCCACTCCAGTGTTCTTGCCTGGAGAATCCCACGGACGGAGGAGCCTGGTAGGCTGCAGTCCATGGGGTCGCTAAGAGTCGGACACGACTGAGCTACTTCACTTTCACTTTTCACTTTCATGCATTGGAGAAGGAAATGGCAACCCACTCCAGTGTTCTTGCCTGGAGAATCCCAGGAACGGGGGAGCCTGGTGGGCTGCCTAGGTCTATGGGGTCCCACAGAGTCGAACACGGCAGTAGCAGCAGTATGTGTGGGGCAATGGCCTATCCCCTTTATGTCAACGCCTTTGTCGCTATTTTTATGTCCTGAATGAGTAGGTCAGATATTTCAAGTGAATCTTGGAGAAGAGGCATCAGTGTGATGTCAAACCCAGTCCTCTGGAAAAAGTTTTCTGTGGTTAAGACATATTCATATAGTTTTGTTATTTTTACTAATCTCACTTAAAAATCTGGAAGCTGAAAAAATACTAGATGTTCATCAATTATGTATCCCTTTTCAATAGCTGGTCATGAGTTTGAGTAAACTCTGAGGGTTGGTGATGGACAGGGAGGCCTGGCGTGCTGCAGTCCATGGGGTGGCAAAGAATTGGACATGACTGAGCAACTAAACTGAACTGAACTGAATCTCTCATTCTGATGGCTGAGCAGTAAAGAATCCACCTGTAATGCAGGAGACACGGATTCAATACCTGAGTCAGGAAGATCCCCTGGAGAAGGAAATGGCAACACACTTCAGTATTCTTACCTGAAAAATCCCATAGACAGTGGAGCCTGGCAGGCTACAGTCCATGGAGTCACAAAGAGTTGACATGACTGAACACATACACATGCAATCTCTTATTCTTGAGTTTGAACTCAAGCCCCACCATGTTGTCTGCACCTTTCCAAAGTTAAGAACATCAGAACTTGTCATATGAGTATGTAGATGAGAAGATGTTTTCATAGTATGTTTAACAGGAGCCATTTAGAGTCTCCTGCATTTTAAATCTTTCTTCCCACCTGTTATTGGGATCTCATTCCACCATTAACAATGTATCAACCTGGATTAAACCATCATTTATTCTAGGAATCCCTTGCAAAATACAGTTGGAAAGGAATCCTCTTTAATATAATTGATATAGTTAATTGCTGATTATGAATTAATTTCTCATAGTACTTAGTACAGTTGTAAGAATATGGGCAATAAAACAGAACTTTTTGGTAGGAAGGAGAGAATGTAAGGGTTAAGGATATGGAGGTTCTACTTTCTTTTTTTAATTTATTTATTTTAAGTGGCGTCTAATTACTACACAATTATTGGTTTTTGCCATACATTGACATGAATCAGCCATGGGTGCACATGTGTTCTCCATCCTGAACCCCCCTCCCACCTCCCTCCTCATCCCATCCCTCTGGGTCCTCCCAGTGCACCAGTCCTGAGCACCCGGCCTCATGCATCGAACCTGGACTTACAGTAGGTATATCCAAATGGGGTTTCATAAAGTGGCTCTTGGCTTCAAGGAGAAAACCAAGTGAAGATATGGAAAACTGACAAGATTATCTACACCAGCCTTAAAACTTCCTACAGGTTTGTTAACTTCAAAGGTAGCAGTAAAATATTAACAGCATTTTAGGGGGTATGCTTCACATTTTTATTGTTTTCCAAAGAATCACAAATAACTGGAGTTAGGCAAAAATGTGAAAGCGCTGATTTATCCCATACTTTTTCAGGTAAGGACACGGGACACCAGAGAAAGCTGAGGAACTGATTCAAAGTCGGAAGCGAGGTTTGGATCAAGGTGTACTTTACGGCTGTTTGTACTCTCTCGTGTGAGCACAGTGAGCCATGTGCAGATCTCAGTCTGGGCTATGTTTTCGCCCTTTTCTCTGTCTCCACGTTTCTCTCTGCCCTCCTCTGTATTATGCTCATATGGGCCCTACTTGAGCTTAGGGTCCAGTTCAGAAGATCCCTGTAAGCTCAGTCTGGACCAGGGTCTACTACAGTGTGGCTTCTTACCAGTGTAACTTTAATCTTACCTAGTACTTATCACATAGAAGATCCTGAACTGTTAATTTACCTGTCTTTCAGAGACCGCTAATATCCGTATGTCCTATTCTTCTTTGGATCCCTAATGGTAATGCTATGCTATGCTATGCTAAGTCACTTCAGTCATGTCCGACTCTGTGTGACCCCATAGACGGCAGCCCACCAGGCTCCTCCGTCCCTGGGATTCTCCAGGCAAGAACACTGGAGTGGGTTGCCATTTCCTTCTCCAATGCATGAAAGTGAAAAGAGAAAGTGAAGTCGCTCAGTCATGTCTGACTCTTAGCGACCCCATGAACTGCAGCCTAATGGTAATACCTGTCTCTAATCCCTCTCTATAATCCCTCTGTGGCTGACACAAAGTAATTGCTATACAAATGACTGCCTGCTAGAACTCTCATTTTATACAACATAAATTTTCTTTCTCTCTTTATTTTTACTTAACTGTAAGGTTAAATTCCCTTCTATGTAACGTGAGCTTCAAAAAGAGACTGATCTGTTTTTCCTCTACCAGCCATAATTTGCAATATCATAATGGATGTTAGTATTTATCTTTTCAAGTTCAGCCGTCTTTCTCTTCACCATATGTTACTTTTCAAAACTGGAATTCATTGTTATTTCCCAAACTTGTAGCCCTGTCATTTCCAATCCCCAGTAAGGTGTCCAAAACAGGACAAATCTGTTTAGAAGGATACATTATAATTTTCATTTGTCATAGTTCCATTCATTTATTTTACATATCTGACATATATTTTGACACCTTCAGTTCCACTGAAATATTCATAATTTTTGCGGCTTCAAGCAGTTTTCTTAGTAGCCTCTATAAATTCAGAACACATTAGGATAAACAATGTCGGGTTTATTTTAACTATTTTGCATTGAACACAGACACTTTTGTCAAATAAAAGGAACATTGTCAGAGGTGCAAGAGAGAAATGGAAATCTCTACAGAAAAAAGTTACCAATACTTCATAGGAGGAGCATGACATGAAAATTTTATCATGATCATTTCCCAACTATGAAGGAAAAGTAGACATTTTATCTAAGTGCATGATAACTATTTAAATTTTCTATATTCAGCTTCTGTTATGGAGAAAATTATTTTGGCTTCTCTAGTTGTATATTTTTGAGAGATTTGAATATATTTAACCTGTGGTATCGGGGAAGGCAATGGCACCCCACCCCAGTACTTTTGCCTGGAAAATCCCATGGACGGAGGAGCCTGGTAGGCTCCAGTCCGTGGGGTCGCTAAGAGTCGGACACGACTGAGCGATTTCACTTTCACTTTTCACTTTCATGCATTGGAGAAGGAAATGGCAACCCACTCCAGTGTTCTTGCCTGGAGAATCCCAGGGACCGGGGAGCCTTGTGGGCTGCCGTCTATGGGGTCGCACAGAGTCGGACACGACTGAAGCGACTTAGCAGCAGCAGCAGCAGCAACCTGTGGTATAAAAATTATACCTTGCACACTTCCTCAAGAATGCATTGTATGACACCGTTCAGTTCAGTTCAGTTCAGTCGATCAGTCATGTCTGACTCTTTGCGACCCCATGGACTGCAGCATGCCAGGCTTGCTTGTCCATCACCAACTCCCAGAGCTTGCTCAAACTCATGTCTACATGAATTCAGATAATGGTGTCATTATCTAGTTCAAATTATACATCTTCGTCATTTTTAGAGATCATGATACTACGTTTCAGTTTATTCTTATTTTGGGAATTTACTTTAAATATATCTACAATAGCATAAAGTGATGTGCTGTGCTCAACTGTAAAAATTATTAAAGTGTAGGCCATATCAAGAACTACAAAGCACTTGAGATTTTTATATTCAGTTCAGTTCACTCACTCAGTCATGTTTGACTATTTGCAGCCCATGGACTACAGAACACAAGGCTTCCCCTGTCCAATGGACTACAGAACACAAGGCTTCCCCTGTCCATCACCAACTCCTGGAGCTGGCTCAAACTTATGTCTATCCAGAGGGTGATGCCATCCAACCATCTCATCTTCTGTCATCCCCTTCTCCTCCTGCCTTCAATCTTTCCCAGCATTGGGGTCTTTTCAAATGAATCAGTTCTTTGCGTCAGGTGGCCAAAGTATTGGAGTTTCAGCTTCAGCATCAGTCCTTCCAATGAATACCCAGGACTGATCTCCTTTAGGATGAATAGGTTGGATCTCCTTGCAGTCCAAGGGACTCTCAAGAGTCTTCTCTAGCACCACAGTTCAAAAGCATCAATTCTTCTGCTCTCAGCTTTCTTTATACTCCAACTCTCATATCCATACATGACCATCAGAAAAACCATAGCCTTGACTAAACAGACCTTTGTTGGTAAAGTAATGTCTCTGCTTTTTAATATGCGTCTAAGTTGGCCATAGCTTTTCTTCCAAGGAGTAAGCGTCTTTTAATTTCATGGCTGCAATCACCATCTGCAGTGATTTTGGAGCCCAAGAAAATAAAGTCTCTTACTGTTTCCCTTGTTTCCCCATCTATTCGCCATGAAGTGATGGGACTGGATGCCATGATCTTAGTTTTATGAATGCTGAGTTTTAAACCAACTTTTCACGCTCCTGCTTCACTTACATCAAGAGGCTCTTTAGTTCTTCTACACTTTCTGCCATATGAATGATGTCATCTACATGTCTGAGGTTATTGATATTTCTCCTGGCAATCTTGATTCCAGCTTGTACTTCATCCAGCCCGGCATTTTTATCAATGTATAAGTAGGATATTGGTCTGTAGGTTTCTTGTTACATTTTGGTCTGTCTTTGGTATCAGAATTGTACTGCTGCTGCTGCTGCTAAGTCACTTCAGTCGTGTCCGACTCTGTGCGACCCCATAGACGGAAGCTCACCAGGCTCCCCCGTCCCTGGGATTCTCCAGGCAAGAATACTGGAGTGGGTTGCCATTTCCTTCTCCAATGCATCGTGTCCGACTCTTAGCAACCCCATGGACTGGAGCCTACCAGGATCCTCCGTCCATGGGATTTTCCAGGCAAAAGTACTGGGGTGGGGTGCCATTGCCTTCCCCATCAGAATTGTACAGGCGTCACTAAATGAATGGAGAAGTTTACTCTATTTTCTGAAAATTTTACCTTTAAATTTTTAATGGAATTATCCACTGAAGCTATTTGAATTTGAGCTTTACTTTAAAGGAAGATTTTAAGCTACTAATGCAATATTTAATTACTTATTACTAGTTTCATTTGCTACAGGGTTTCAGGTTTTTAAATTTACTTCTGTAATTTTGGCTATTTCTATTTTCACACTACACATTGTCCATTTTTATCTAAATTGCCTAATTTTTTGGTATGCAGTTTGTTAGTTTTTTAAGTGTTGAGTTTTAAGCCAACTTTTTCACTCTCCTCTTTCACCTTCATCAAGAGGCTCTTTAGTTCTTCTTCACTTTCTGCCATTAGAGTGGTGTCATCTGCATATCTGAGGTTATTGCTATTTCTCTCAGCAATCTTAATTCCAACTTGAACTTAATCTAGCCTGGCGTTTCTCATGATGTTGTCTGCATATAATTTAAATAAGCAGGGTGACAATATACAGTCTTGATGTACTCCTTTCCCAGTTTTGACCAGTTGATTGTTCCACATCTGTTCTAACTGTTGCTTCTTGACTTGCATACAGGTTCCTCAGCAGGCAGGTCAGGTGGTGTGGTATTCCCATCTCTTGAAGAATTTTCCACAGCTTGTTGTGATACACACAGTCAAAGGCTTTAGCATAGTTACTGAAGCAGATGTTTTTCTGGAATTCTCTTGCTTTTCCTATGGTCCAACAGATGTTGGCAGCTTGATCTTTGGTTCCTCTGCCTTTTTAAATCCAGCTTACACATGTGGAATTTCTCTCTTCACATGCTGTTGAAGCCAAGTTTGAAAGATTTTGAGCATTACCTTGCTAGCACGTGAAATGAGTGCAGCTCTGTCATGGTTTGAACACTCTTTGGCATTGTCCTTTGGGATTGGAATGAGAAGGCCTTTCCCAGTCCTGTGGCCACTGCTGAGTTTTTCAAATGTGTGGGCTTATTGAGTGCAGCACTTTCACAGCATCATCTTTCAGGATTTGAAATAGCTCAACTGGAATTCCATCTCCTCCACTAGCTTTGTTCATAGTAATGCTTCCTAAGGCCCATTTGACTTTACACTCCAGGTGAGTAATCACACCCTTGTGGTTATCTGGATCATAAAGACCATTTTTGCACAGTTCCTTTGTGTATTCTTTTGTGTAGATCTGATAGATAGAGTGCCTGATGAACTATGGAATGAGGTTCATGACATTGTATAGGAGACAGGGATCAAGACCATCCCCATGGAAAAGAAATGCAAAAAAGCAAAATGGCTCTCTGGGGAGGCCTTGCAAATAGCTGTGAAAAGAAGAGAAGTGAAAAGCAAAGGAGAAAAGAAAAGATATAAACATCTGAATGCAGAGTTCCAAAGAATAGCAAGAAGAGATAAGAAAGCCTTCTTCAGCGATCAATGCAAAGAAATAGAGGAAAACAACAGAATGGGAAAGACTAGGGATCTCTTCAAGAAAATCAGAGATACCAAAGGAACATTTCATGCAAAGATGGGCTCGATAAAGGACAGAAATGATATGGACCTAACAGAAGCAGAAGATATTAAGAAGAGGTGGCAAAAATACACAGAAGAACTGTACAAAAAAGAGCTTCACGACACAGATAATCATGATGATGTGATCACTGACCTAGAGCCAGACATCTTGGAATGTGAAGTCAAGTGGGCCTTAGAAAGCATCACTACGAACAAAGCTAGTGGAGGTGATGGAATTCCAGTGGAGCTATTCCAAATCCTGAAAGATGATGCTGTGAAAGTGCTGCACTCAATATGCCAGCAAATTTGGAAAACTCAGCAGTGGCCACAAGATTGGAAAAGGTCAGTTTTCATCCCAATCCCAAAGAAAGGCAATGCCAAAGAATGCTCAAACTACCGAACAATTGCACTCATCTCACACACTAGTAAAGTAATGCTCAAAATTCTCCAAGCCAGGCTTCAGCAATATGTGAACCGTGAACTTCCTGATGTTCAAGCTGGATTTAGAAAAGGCAGAGGAACCAGAGATCAAATTGCCAACATCCGCTGGATCATGGAAAAAGCAAGAGAGTTCCAGAAAAACATCTATTTCTGCTTTATTGACTATGCCAAAGCCTTTGACTGTGTAGATCACAATAAACTGTGGAAAATTCTGAAAGAGATGGGAATACCAGACCACCTGATCTGCCTCTTGAGAAATCTGTATGCAGGTCAGGAAGCAACAGTTAGAACTGGTCATGGAACAACAGACTGGTTCCAAACAGGAAAAGGAGTACGTCAAGGCTGCATATTGTCACCATGTTTATTTAACTTATATGCAGAATACATCATGAGAAATGCTGGACTGGAAGAAACACAAGTTGGAGTCAAGATTGCCGGGAGAAATATCAATAACCTCAGATATGCAGATGACACCACTCTTATGGCAGAAAGTGAAGAGGGGCTAAAAAGCCTCTTGATGAAAGTGAAAGTGGAGAGTGAGAGGGTTGGCTTAAAGCTCAACATTCAGAAAATGAAGATCATGGCATCTGGTCCCATCACTACATGGGAAATAGATGGAGAAACAGTGGAAACAGTGTCAGAATTTATTTTTCTGGGCTCCAAAATCACTGCAGATGGTGACTGCAGCCATGAAATTAAAAACGCTTACTCCTTGGAAGGAAAGTTATGACCAACCTAGATAGCATATGCAAAAGCAGAGACATTACTTTACCAACAAAGGTTCGCCTAGTCAAGGCTATGGTCTTTCCTGTGGTCATGTATGGATGTGAGAGCTGGACTGTGAAGAAGGCTGAGCGCCGAAGAATTGATGCTTTTGAACTGTGGTGTTGGAGAAGACTCTTGAGAGTCCCTTGGACTGCAAGGAGATCCAACCAGTCCATTCTGAAGGAGATCAATCCTGGAATTTCTTTGGAAGGAATGATGCTAAAGCTGAAACTCCAGTATTTTGGCCACCTCATGCGAAGAGTTGACTCATTGGAGAAGACTCTGATGCTGGGAGGGATTGGGGGCAGGAGGAGAAGGGGACGACAGAGGATGAGATGGCTGGATGGCATCACTGACTCGATGGATGCGAGTCTGGGTGACCTCCGGGAGCTGGTGATGGACAGGGAGGCCTGGTGTGCTGCGGTTCATGGGGTCGCAAAGAGTTGGACACAACTGAGCGACTGATCTGATCTTTGTGTATTTTTGTCACCTTTTCTTAATCTCGTCTGCTTCTGTTAAGTCTATGTTGTTTCTATCCTTTATTGTGCCCATCTTTGCATGAAATATTCCCATTATATCTCTAATTTTCTTGACGAGATCTCTAATCTTTTTCATTCTATTGCTTTCCTCTATTTGTTTGTATTGTTCAGTGAAGAAGGCTTTTCTATCCTTGCTATTCTTTGGAATTCTGCATCAGATGGGGGTATCTCTCCTTTCTCTTTTGCCTTTTACTTGTCATCTTTTCTCAGCTATTTATAAGACCTCCTCAGATAAGCATTTTGACTTTTTATATTTCTTTTTCTTAGGGATGATTTTGATCACTGACTCCTATATAATGTTGTGAACCTCCAACCATAATTCTTCAGGCACTCTATCAGATCTAATCATTTAAATCTATTTGTCACTTCCACTGCATAATCATAAAGGATTTGGTTTACATCTTACTTAAATGGCCTAGAGGTTTTCCCTCCTTGCTTCAGTTTAAGTCTGAATTTTGCAGGAAGGAGTTTTTACTAATAAATTTTAGTATGTGATGTTTGTTTTCTTTCAATTTGGAATTTTTCTAGATGCCCTTGTACTTTATTCTTTGGCTGTTTTACTTTTTATTTAATTTTGTGTGATGCAGGAAATTTATTTGTCTAATTTCAATTCTAATTAAATTTTTGAGATTCATTTTATGGAGCAATGCATTATCTCTTCTGAAGAACATTGCACCTGTGCATATGAAGGATTTATAGTCAATGGCTGTTGGGTGGATCATTCTATAGTTAAGTCATTAAGGTTGATAGTTTATGCTCCTTGATTTTATAATTGTCTATAATTATTAAAAATGATTTGTTGAAACTTTAGACTATTATCTTTAAATTGTCTATTTGTTTCAGTTGTATCAGTTTTTATTTTATGCATTTTAGGATTATATGTTATATGTGCATACTCTTTTACTTTTAAAGATTTAACCAATCAATATTAATATAAATATATTAATATTAATATATTATATATTAATATAAATATTATATTTATATTATATGTTATTATTATATATTAACATAAATATTTTATTATTATATATTATATATTAATTATTATATATTATATTTTTATAATATTTATAATATAATATAATAATATATAATGATATTATAATTATTATATATTAATATAAATATATTATATATATTAATATAAATATATTAATATTTACTAGTCTTCTAAATTTACCCAATACATGTTTTAATCTTGTTACCAGGATCATCCTGGTAACAATATCAATTTCAATTCAATTTCAATGTCAATTCAATTCAATATCAATTTCAATATCAGTATCAATTTCAAATGATAATGAAATCATTTGTTCAATATTTTCATACTGAAGAAATGAAAATCAGTATGTTTACTGAGATTATACTTTATCCAGTGAATAAACTATGAAAGAATAAAGAGTTTATGTAAACTCTCCACTTGACATTTTCATTACTAAAAAACTGTGGTCTTTGGCCAGGTTAATATGTCTTAAAATTCCATATACATACCTTCTATGCCCAAATACTGTATTCAGTTGGAGGCTACTCAAGAATCATTTGAAAGATTTATTAATGAATTACTTTTTTATACACTGAGTAAAAAAATAAGTATGGCATTTTAAATATGTCTATAATCAATTCTAATTTGTTCAAATTTTGTAACCATGTTAATCTCATATTGTTTTACTACATAGAGGAAAGATAGCACAGTTGGAATTAGGACCATATTAGAATGTAAAGTTAATGTTACTTTACATTGTTGGTACTAATACAGACTGTGTAATACAAGTATTCACTTTCTCAATAACAAAATTCAGACAAAGGATATCATATTAACATATTTGCTAAATGATGATGCTTGAAGTATATTTATACCTTATTTGAATAAAAATATTATAACTCATCACCATAGAATAAGACCCTTCTTAAATTCACTTAAATTCATAGAACAATAGAATGATGCAAGGAGCTATTTCTTAGATGGCTACCCTATGGTAATGAGCATATAATGTAGAAGAAAACCAATTGTCTTTTTATTTCCAATCAAGTCAACAAGTCTAGTTAATTCTTTCTTCTTTTCATACAAAGGATAAATTCCCAGAACTGAAAATGTTGTTGGAATGAGTATAAGCTTCTTGTTATTAATTTTCTTTCAGTAAGTAAATTATAACTGTACAATGTTGCCTGTTATGTGAGCTTCTTTTTCATTTAAATGAATAAGGTTTATATTCCTGTTAAAACACTGCACATTTTGTTCCTATACTTTCATATTTCTAGAAAATAATAAACACAGCATATAAAAGAAGCTAAAAATAATTAAAAACAGGAAATTAAAACAGTGTCCCTATAGCATTCTTTGCACTTGAAAATTTTTTCCTGCAAGCATATTTGCAATGCACTTTACCCATAATAAATCTGATAAACATTTTATTTTAATATCCTTGTACTTTTTATATTAGCCATTCAGATGAGTAAAATAGCCTAGGGTGTTTTTATATGAAAAATGAGAAAAATAACTTGCCTAAGTGAAATAGTGGAATGGACTCAAGCTTATACACTTTTAGCAACAAGAAGCAAAATACGGCTGCCTAAAAAATACCATGGATTTATTGACTCATGATTTAAAGTCTAGCAGTAGCTTAAGCTTCAGGCCAATTAAATCAAAGACCTAGATCAGTTGCTTGCAATTTGCTCACCTTGCCTGTTTCTCATGTATTGATTTCATTGTGTTGCATGGTCATAAGACAACTGCTGACAGTAACAGAAGCTACATCTTCCTTGTACATGTGCATTGCAGAGAACATTTGCTTCCATGATCATGGAAAAAAATGTTCTTAACCTTGATTGGACTAGTAATATAAACACTTTATTAACTGGAGGTCCAGTAAGATGTCATCCCAGATTGGCCTAAGGCTGGGTCAGTGCTCATTATTTAAACATTTGCAACCAGGGAAGACTCCTGATGCCTGAGGTCAAATCAATACCTACTGCCAGCATGGCGACAGTGATTATCTGGAGAAGCATTTGGCTATTTTTTTGTTTGTTTTTTTCTCCAAAGGCAGCTGCTGTTTTATTAGAGCTAACTTACAAGGACATCCAATCCTTTCGGAATAATCACAAACAATGAAAATGATCCCACACACTTATCTAGACACTACAGATTCCCAGTAATACAGAGCTTGATGACCATCCATTACCAACACCAGTTTGACAGGTACTTTCCCCGGCAGTCTTGTTTTAGTAATACTTCCGTAGTGACGACAAGCTAATTTTTTTTTTTTTCTTTAACTACCCCTGGCTTTTTATTTTTAATTAATTAATTTATTTTAATTGGAGGCTAATTACATTATTGTGGTGGTTTTTTGCCATACATTGACATGAATCAGCCATGGGTGTACATGTGTCCACCATTCTGAAAGCCCCTCCCACCTTTCTCCCCATCCCATCCCTCAGGGTCACCCCAGTGGTTATTTGGAAGGGAAAAGAGTAGATACAGAGCAGTTGAGAAATAGTTGAATAGTTCGCTTTAATCTTAAAACTGGTTTATGAAGACCACACCACCTTCCCCATCTCCCTGCTGTGTCCATCTCTCTCACCAGACAAGAAAGATACCATCACAATCATATTTGTCTTACTGGATATCCTATTTCAATTTTTAAACCACTTTCTACGTATAGAAATTCCAAAAGCTAAAAATTTGAAACTTAACTTTTATTTTTTCCTTATTCCACATGACCAGTTGCTCACAAATCATGCTTATCTGCTAAATATTTCTTGAAGTGGATTCCATTCTAAACCCTTTTCCTTCTTTTGATGGGTACAGTTGCTTCATGCATGGCCCGTGTATGGCTGAGATTCATGCAACAGCATTATAAGTGCTTTTTCTTTGTTTTCTGATTTATAATCTTTGTTAAATCTGATTCCTTTTGTAATTTTCCTTTTCACCAAAGGTAAACATATAATAGGTTGAAGGTTTTCTTAGAGTGGCTTCTTTAATTGCTATTGAATTTGCATCTATATCCCAATTTATACTCTTTATTTTGTTTCTTTGTAAGCATTTTCGAATGGTGTTACCAGAGTTTGCCTAAATCAATTTAATTTTTACTTTATTTTTAAAATATTAATATATTATATATTTAACTTCTTTTTGCCTTAATATTTTCCTAGTTTGGAGGATTTACTCTGCTAACTTTTCGAACTTACTAAATTGAAGTCTGAATTTCATTTTTATGATATATACATTTGAAGCTAAATGTAATCCTCTAAATACAACTTTAGCTATATTCCTTAAGTTTAATTGTTCATCATAAATGCTTCCTAACTCAACACAAAGATTGTTCATAAACTCAAACAATTACTGTTTAATAATTTCCTTTTGGGCTTCCTTGATGGCACAGTGGTAAATAATCTGCCTTCAGTGCAGGAGACCCAGGTTTGATCCCTGGGTCAGGAAGATCTTCTGGAGCAGGGAATAGCAACCCACTCCTGTATTTGTGCCTGGAGGATCCCGTGGACAGAGGAGCCTGGCAGGCTACAGTCCATGGGGTCTCAAAGAGTCAGGCACAATGGGGCAACTAACACTTTCACACTTTCCTGCTTTATACAATTTTTTCTTTATTTCATATTTTTGATCCTATACTATGTCTTCTACCACTACTTAATTAATCTTTTAAAATTCAAGTTACTTCCATGGTTAATTTTTTTTAAAAAAAAACTAAATTTGTATTTACCTGAAAAGATGAGTTACACACACTGAAAATGTCTGCTCTTTCATCAAAGTCATAATTCATGGGAATGAAATGCTTTGAATATGAAAAGAAAATTTTAAACGTATAAGAAAAATGACTTAGTAAAATTAATTTTCTTTAACTATTTCAGATGTTTGAAGGTACTGTCACTGACATATCTTTAGCTTAAATATGTTTAAGCATTTAAAAAAAAATAGCTCTTGCTAAAGGCTAAGAAAAGTATCTATTAAGAAATATCTAACTTCATTCTCTATGTGTAGACAGATAACATTTAAGGCAGATTACCTTAATTTACATGAAACAAATCCCTGAGTATTCTGCCCAAAGTTTAAATTCTCATCCTTCATACTGCTAAATATGTAGTAGAGAAATATTCAGTCTGCTGTATTTTTTAGCAGTAGAGAATCTGCCTGAAAAGTCTGTTTAAAATGAATTGCTTCTGTGTAGTAAGACTATCGGAGAAGGCAATGGCACCCCACTCCAGTACTCTTGCCTGGAAAATTCCATGGATGGAGGAGCCTGGTAGGCTGTAGTCCATGGGGTCGCTAAGAGTCGGACATGACTGAGCAACTTCCCTTTCACTTTTCACTTTCATGCATTGGAGAAGGAAATGGCAACCCACTCCAGTGTTCTTGCCTGGAGAATCCCAGGGACTGGGGAGCCTGGTGGGCTTCCGTCTATGGGGTCGCACAGAGTCGGACACGACTGAGGCGACTTAGAAGCAGCAGCAGCAGCAGGAGTAAGACTATAACGAGAAAACAATGTCAGACTTACAAACCTTCATGCTTATTTTGTTCTCCACCTTGAACCCAACAGAATAGAATCTTTCCACATCTTCCAGCAGTAACACATTAACTGGCTCAGGGGATTCCAAGTGATCTTAACCATATTTCACTATTTGCAATATTTGGAACCACGATACTAATTCTGCAGCAACTTTATTACAAACACATGTGCAGGAACAAGGAAGAGAATAAAGAGACAGCCAGAAGCTGAGGACAAGGAAGAGGAAATTTTAGTCTGTGTGAGGTGAAAGTCATTCAGTTGTGTCCGACTCTTTGCGACCCCATGGTGTATACAGTCCATGGAATTTTCCAGGCCAGAGTACTGGCGTGGGTAGCCTTTCTCTTCTCCAGGGTCTCTTCCCAACCCAGGGATCGAACCCGGGTCTCCCACATTGCAGGCGGACTCTTTACCAGCTGAGCCACATGAATCTGCATGGCTGCAAATGCATCCAAATCACAGTAGCAGAGCAAAGCTCCCAAACGTTGCAGCTGTGCTCCCAAGGCTCCCTACCATGAGCTCTCATCACACTCATGCAGACAGTTACACATCAAAGATGCTTCTTACCTAAATCACAAACGTGAATATTATTTTGTTCCATTCTCTATTATACATCTTGCAGCTCATGAAAATGAGTGCATGCATTTTATTCTGAGTCTTTCACTTAAACCGTAATCTCAAAGCACTGCATCTCAGAGATGACCTTTTCTCCCTCTCTTAGAATTCACTGGGGAAATCTTACCTACATACAACCTTCTTCCATCAAAAACATAGACATTGAACTCTCTATCTCTAATATGAATTAGATGATCATTTTTCTATTAGTATATGGATATGGTAAGTTAAGATTTATGTCTAATTTATCACAATACCTCTTAGAAAAGTTTATGCAATTTGGTAATATGGAATCGTTTTTCTGAATTTAAAGAGAAATGCTAAATACCTAAGGAGAGAACACTTGGTGCATATGCATCCCCAGCGCTCCCATTAGATCAAAACAAATTTAAACCTTCATCAAATCAATTACTTTATGAAAAGTCAAATTGAAAATGCCATAAGCAAGTAGGAATTTAACTAAGAGAAGAAAGGTCAAGTTTATTAAACAAGCAATTTTACCAAATAATCTTTCCTGAACTTTTATCAGGAACAACATGAAAAGATCTTTCTAGAGAAAAAGATGAAACAGCGGTATGTTAGTGTGCAGGAGAGAAAAATGAAGAAATGTTCTGAAGAAATGTTAGTGAAATGGTTGCATAAACTCTGAGACAAAGAGAGGTTTATATTAAGATTTTTTACTGCAGTCTGTCCCTAGCTGGCTTGTATAATATGTGAACACTTCTGTGCAGCCAAGGACTGTGACATCCCAGGCTCTGTTCATTGTTCCATCCCTCCAGAAATGAAAAAAATACACAGACAGAGCTCAAGTGTTGTTTATCTGAACACACAGAATGCTGTAGCATGGTTTTGATCCATATATGCTTCAGAAATATTCACAAAATATCATATTGCACTTTTATCCCAAATTATAGAATGAAATTCAAGTAAAAAATAACATTTTAAAGGGAGAATTATCTGCTTTTATTAAAATTAGTTATGAGTTGTCACATTTGCTGAAGTTTAATTTCTGAAGTCTATGCTCTCTGTTTTTAATGGAGAAGTGATAGAAACTAAATATCAACCCACTCTCCTTCCACCAGGGAAGATGCATACCAGTGCTATGCCATCTAAATAAGATTTCATAAAACAAAAAGATAGGGCAACGACAGTTCTAATGACGAAATGGACCATAGTAACACGTGCAAACTCTCCTTGCTGTCTCATTGTCTCTTTCTCTCTACTCAGTTCAGTTCAGTTCAGTCACTCAGTCATGTCCAACTCGAAACTCCAGTACTTTCTCTTTCTATATATAGTTATATGTCTATGGATGAATATATATATGAAACTTTACATTTAATTATGGTAAAATTCATACACTATAGAATTTAGCATTTTAACAATATTAAAGAATAATATTTAGTAACATTGATTACATTCATAAAATTACAGTCATGAAATATAACATTAATTATATTTATCAAAAAAGCAGGAGTCCCAGAAAAACATTGATTTCTGCTTTATTGACTATGCCAAAGCCTTTGACTCTCTGGATCACAAAAACTGTGGAAAATTCTGAAAGAGATGGAAATAGCAGACCACCTGACCTGCCTCTTGAGAAATTTGTATGCAGGTCAGGAAGCAACAGTTAGAACTGGACATGGAACAACAGACTGGTTTCAAAAAGGAAAAGGAGTACATCAAGGCTGTATATTGCCACCCTGCTTATTTAAGTTATATGCAGAGTACATCATGAGAAATGCTGGGCTAGAGGAAGCACAAGCTGGAATCAAGATTGCTGGGAGAAATATTAATAACCTCAGATATGCAGATGACACCACCCTCACAGCAGAAAGCAAAGAAGAACTAAGGAGTCTTTGATGAAAGTGAAAGAGGAGAGTGGAAAAGTTGGCTTAAAGCTCAAAATTCAGAAAACTAAGAACATGGCATCCAGTCCCATCACTTCATGGCAAATAGAATGGGAAACTGTGGAAACAGTGGCTGACTTTATTTTGGGGGGCTCCAAAATCACTGCAGATGGTGGCTGCAGCCATGAAATTAAGAAGCCAAGAAGACAATTACTGCTTGGAAGGAAAGTTATGACCAACCTAGATAGCATATTAAGAAGCAGAGAAATTACTCTGCCAACAAAGGTCCATCTAATCAAGGATATGGTTTTTCCATTGGTCATGTATGGATGTGAGAGTTGGACCATAAAGAAAGCTGAGCACTGAAGAATTGATGCTTTTGAACTGTGGTGTTGGAGAAGACTCTTGAGAGTCCCTTGGACTGCAAGGAGATCCAACCAGTCCATCCTAAAGGAAATTAGTCCTGAATATTCATTGGAAGGACTGATGCTGAAGTTGAAACTCCAATACTTTGGCCACCAGATGCAAAAAGCTGACTCATTTGAAAAGACCTGCTGGGAAAGATTGAGGGCAGGAGGAGAAAGGGATGACAGAGGATGAGATGGTTGGATGGCATCACAACTCAATGGACTTGAGTTTGGGTAGACTCTGGGAGTTGGTGATGGACAGGGAAGACTGGTGTGCTGCAATCCATGGGGTCAAAAAGAATCAGACACTACTGAGCGACTGAACTGAACTGAACGGAATTATAATCACAATATTGTATGACTATCACTCCCCACAAGATTGGAAAAGGTCAGTTTTCATCCCAATCCCAAAGAAAGGCAATGCCAAAGAGTGCTCAAACTACCGCACAATTGCACTCATCTCACACGCTAGTACAGTAATGCTCAAAATTCTCCAAGCCAGGCTTCAGCAATATGTGAACTGTGAATTTCCTGAAGTTCAAGCTGGATTTAGAAAAGGCAGAGGAACCAGAGATCAAATTGCCAACATCCGCTGGATCATCGAAAAAGCAAGAGAGTTCCAGAAAAACATCTATTTCTGCCTTATTGACTATGCAAAAGCCTTTGACTATGTAGATCACAATAAACTGTGGAAAATTCTGAGAGAGATGGGAATACCAGACCACTTGATCTGCCTCTTGAGAAATCTGTATGCAGGTCAGGAAGCAACAGTTAGAACTGGTCATGGAACAACAGACTGGTTCCAAATAGGAAAAGGAGTACGTCAAGGCTGTATATTGTCACCCTTCTTATTTAACTTATATGCAGAGTACATCATGAGAAATGCTGGACTGGAGGAAACACAAGCTGGAATCAAGATTGCTGGGAGAAATATCAATAACCTCAGATATGCAGATGATACCACCCTTGTGGCAGAAAGTGAAGAGGAACTCAAAAGCCTCTTGATGAAAGTGAAAGTGGAGAGTGAAAAGATTGGCTTAAAGCTCAACATTCAGAAAACTAAGATCATGGCATCTGGTCCCATCACTACATGGGAAATAGATGGACAAACAGTGGAAACAGTGTCAGACTTTCTTTTTCTGGGCTCCAAAATCACTGCAGATGGTGACTGCAGCCATGAAATTAAAAGACGCTTACTCCTTGGAAGCAAAGTTATGACCAACCTAGATAGCATATTCAAAAGCAGAGACATCACTTTGCCAACAAAGGTTCGCCTAGTCAAGGCTATGGTCTTTCCTGTGGTCATGTATGGATGTGAGAGCTGGACTGTGAAGAAGGCTGAGCACCGAAGAATTGATGCTTTTGAACTGTGGTGCTGGAGAAGACTCTTGAGAGTCCCTTGGACTGCAAGGAGATCCAACCGGTCCATTCTGAAGGAGTTCAGCCCTGGGATTTCTTTGGAGGGAATGATGCTCAAGCTGAAACTCCAGTATTTTGGACACCTCATGCGAAGAGTTGACTCATTGGAGAAGACTCTGATGCTGGGAAGGATTGAGGGCAGGAGGAGAAGGGGACGACAGAGAATGAGATGGCTGGATGGCATCACTGACTCGATGAATGTGAGTCTGAGTGACCTCCGAGAGCTGGTGATGGATAGGGAGGCCTGGCGTGCTGCAGTTCATGGGGTCGCAAAGAGTCGGACACGACTGAGCGACTGATCTGATCTGATCACTCCTATCTAGTTTTAGAACTTTCCATTACTCTGAAAGAATTACTTGAAAAGAATACTCTGTGTCTGTAAACAATCACTCTTCATTCTCACCTCTCCCAGTCTCTGGCAACCACTAATCTGTCTCTGAGGATTTTTGCTTATTCTGGATATTTCATCCAAATGGAATCATATGATATGTGATCTCTTATTCCTGGCTTTTTTCACTTAGCATATTTTTCCCAAGGTTCATCCATGTTGGAGCATGTATTAGTAATTCATTTCTCTATATGGGTGAATAATATTCAATTGTATCAATGTACCAGATTTCATTTATCCATTTATTATTCAGTGGACACTTGGATGGTTTCCATCTTTCCTGTGGCTGTTATGAGGAGTGCTGATATCAAATACTGAAAGGGAATCATAGTCTTCAGCTTTCAGTACTTACCAATGAGTGGAGAAAATTCTTTAGGTTAAAGGAGTAGAGAAATGATGCTATTGTGCTACAGGAGTAGGAGAGGGCATTTCCACACCCAAATGTTGGTGGTCAAAGTAGACTTGCAGGTAAAAACGAAATGTATGCTTACATTTAGGGAGAATTTATATTGGTGAATTTTATATGGGAATGTGGGCTCAGATTTTGGGTAAGCTCAAACTCTTGGGCCATAAGAGAATGGAATTTGAGGGGGATTTCTTTAATATTTACCTGAGCAAGGAATCTATCTGTGGGAACTACAAAGGGTAAAAAAGGACTGTAAGTATGCAGCATGGTAAGCCATTTTAGAATATTATTTTTTTTTTCTAAGAGAAATACATATTCTTCATTTAACTGAAAGCAGAACTGGAAAAGGCACCACTTGTAACAGTAAGAAAAAGCCAGGTTATAACTTTATTAAATTTATTAAGTAACTGAGGTTATAGGAAAACCAAATAGTGTGTAATCTAAGGAACAAATCTGCCCTTCCAAAGTACGATTAGTTACAAGCACTGGCTCGCCTAGGGCAATGTACAAGAGCAACAGAAGTCAAATTAGAAACCGAGGGAAGCTTCCTCAAACTGATCAAGTACCCGCACTGCAGCTAATGTTATACTTGACATTATATTTAATGGTAAAACACTTCTTTTCCACAAAATTTAGGAAAAAACAATGATATCTGTCCTTGCCACTGCTATTCAGCATAGTGCTGGGTTTACCAGCTAGTGCTATAAGTCAAGTAACATAAATAGAAGCCATACAGTTTTTAGGGAAAGAAATAGAAATATCTCCATTTAAAGACAACATGATTGTTATGTAGAAAATTATAAAGAATCCACAAAAAGCTCCTAAAACTAGTCAGTAAGTCCAGAAAAGCTTAGGATAAAACATTTAAACGCAAAATTATATTTCTACAAACCTGTAAGGAGCGACTGGAAATGAAACTAACAAAAATGTATCATATACAATAGCAATAAAATCATGAAATAACTATACATCTAACAAAACATGTTCAGCAGCTGTTTGATTAAAACTACAAATTTCCTCAGAGACATAGAAACCAAACTTACAGTTACCAAAGGAAAAATTGGGAGTTTGGGATTAACAGATATATACTATTATCTGTTTGCATCTCTCAGACCCAAGAGCAAATAATTGATCCATTACTGGCCTATAATTGATGTAATTTTTATTTAAATGTCAAATTTTATAAGGATTTACCATGTGACAAGCAGCTTTTAGGTATTGTGGAGTCAGTGATATATGTAGTAACACAGACAAAGCCACCACAAAGCTTACATTCAGATGTAAAATCTGTGTGTTCTATACCCCTAGCCTTTATATTCAGGGATCGGCTTATGCCTCATTCTAGGCAAATCAGGAAAGAAACCTGGTTCCTTACAAAAGTACTTTCTTTTTTAAAAAATTTTATTTTATTTAACTTTACAATATTGTGTTGGTTTTGCCATGTATCAAAATGAATCTGCCACAGGTATACAAGTGTTCCCCATCCTGAACCCTCTTCCCTCCTCCGTCCCCATACCATCCCTCTAGGTTGTCCCAGTGCACCAGCCCCAAGCATCCAGTATCGTGCATCGAACCTGGACTGGCGACTCGTTTCATATATGATATTATACACTTTCTACTCTTTTCAGAATTCCTGGGCAAGAGGTGAGGTTCTTTATGAGATGGATGTACTACCTCTAATACCCTAGGCCCTATCTTAATTTTCTCCGAGAGCTTCTTTTTTAAAAAAAAAAAAAGCAGAACTTTACATTTGTAGATAACAAGATGCACCAAGGGACCAGTCCCACATGAAGAATTCTTTCTTATGAAACGAAACGTACGGACATACAGCAAAAATCTTAGGATATATTTGGGAGCAGATGCCCAGATCAAGGAATAAAAGAAAAATATCTTCAATTGCACATATGTATTTTAAGGGTAATATAATATGAAAGGTGATTTTCTTTTCATTAAGGCTCTAAATTAGGCTTTTCATTTAGGCTCTATGATTTCCTAAATCATAAATCTAGAGAATGGGGAGGGGGTTCAGATGTTAAGTCTCTTCCTAAGGAAAGGGTCATTCCTGAGTAATTTTTTCTCACTGAGCAAAATAAATCAGATAGAAGTCATGAGGCTTATCAAGGGGCACTTTGGTATGATGGAAAATGTAATTTTTATGAAGTAAAAAAAGAACATTTTTATTTTGAGGAGGGAGAGCTTAAATTGTATTGGAAACAGGAGTAAGATATTTAAATTTATGGTTTTACGTCTTCTGTTAAAATGGATAATGTGAAATATTCTACATCATTTACTAGAGAAAGGAACATAACACAACAGTTAAAAAGAAGTGGTGAGCCAAAATTATTACACATAGTAAAATTGTTATTAAATTTTGACAAGCAAGGTACCATTTCTGTTATGTGTTTAATATTGATTACTATTAAGAGGACGTGTATACATATACAAAGGAAAATTAAAAATGGGATTAAAAACAGTTTTGCCTATTAAGATTAAAATGTTTCCTTTAGAGATTAGAAATATTTGGAAATAGTTATCTTAACAGTTTCTTATCCAAATTTTAAAATAATCCCTTTTCCCTGGGCTCAAGTTCATTTCAAATGCATTTTGGATACACTAAAATAACAACCACTGTATATCTTGCACCAGTTCATCTAATATCTAGAGTAGCTGTCAGCATTTCTTATTTGGTGATTTGCCATTTGAGAAAATGCAGCACAAACAGAAAATGCAATTTCATAATATTTGCAAAGAGTGCAAACTATAGTTATTTGCATCTTTGATAATTTTTATTGTTTGTTAAAATTTATCTTTTCCATACTAACTTTTTATTTTGGCTAATTAAATTACTCAAAAGTCTCAGCATTTGCAGTTCAGGAATAAGAATCTTGCTATGTTAACAGTTTCTGTTTATACTCAGACAAACTAGATAAATTGTGCTGAGTTTATTTTTTCTTCCTCACCAGAATTATTTTTTTCATTTCTCTTATCCTCTGATACCTATATTTCCTTCCCATAACGTTTGATCTTAAGAAACACCAAACTTAATGTTTGATCTTTAAGAAACTTAAAGTTAAGTTTCTCATTGAAGACTGGAAGGATACACATATTTATATTTGCTCCTCCAAAGCTCAACATGTAAGACAATAAAAAAGGGATTTTAAGCCATAAATCCACAAGAATCAAAAACAAACCAAACACACCCAAAAGCAACAATGACAGAAGAAATATTTGCAAGTAGGCTCAGAATGTATCTGACTGTAATACATCTATTACAATAGATGTAATATCTACTAAAATAGATATTTGAAATATCTACTTTGAAATATCTACTAAGTGGGCTTCTCTGGTGTGCTGGGAAGGTAGTTATGAATGGCGCAGTGCGTTAGTTAAGAGGGAAGCCGTAATGTCTGGATTCAGACCCTGTTTCCACTATTTGCTGTGTGACCCCAAACAAAGCTGATTTCCTCTTGCGGTTCTTAGTTTCCTGAACTGTGTGTAGCATGAAGCCAACGATAGTGGTAACTATGTTAGAGAGCTGTTTTCACTATTAACTTGGTTAACTTAACTATTTTATACAGTATCTTGACCTTGTTATCTCTCAGTGCACTGCCAGATTGGTGTTCCCATACCACTCCATGGACTTACTCAGTTGTCACTATGCATTCAAGCCCCAACCTTTCTGCGCTTTTGCACAGCAGTTCCAAATCCAGTGATTGATAGACAGTGACACTTATAACTTCCCTGGACACTCAGAAACAAACTTCACGAAGATGCGATAATCCAGTCCTAGCACATTGAGTTGGATCAGGAAGTACTACATGCTCAGGGCTGTAGACCCCTGTTACAGAGTTACAAAGGCCTTACTTAGGCAGTATTGACATCAGGATTTGATACTGATTTGAGGCCAGATGCTGATCCTATCCATGGGGTCCATGGGGTCGCTAAGAGTCAGACACGACTGAGTGACTTCACTTTTCACTTTCATGCATTGGAGAAGGAAATGGCAACCCACTCCAGTGTTCTTGCCTGGAGAATCCCAGGGACGGGGGAGCCTGGTGGGCTGCCATCTATGGGGTTGCACGGAGTCGGACATGACTGAAGCAACTTAGCAGCAGCAGCAGCAGCAGCAACTGATCCTATCTACCTGTGTAGCTTTAGGCAAGCTGCTTAGCCTTCCTTTTCATACAAGTATATAATGCCCCACATGGAGTTAATGTGTCCCTTATAGTTGTCTGAAAGCACCCAGTACATAGCTTGGCATATAGTAGACACTTGTAATGAACAGCTAAAACAGTTATTAAAATTGTTTAAAAGTTCTTAAGCATTTCTCAAGTACTCTCCAAGAATGTATTCTATGGCCTAACTGTGTAACTGACAAGTTTCCAGTGATATACAGCTTCCTTGCAATGGTATGATCCTCATATCCTTATCTGGAGAAAGTGATTCATTGTTTCTCAGGCAGAGACAATGCATCTTTTTTGTACCTGTTTTTTTATTGTTTGTTTGTTTGTATGTTTTTATGACACCCACTGTATGTATATAAAAATAAACAGGAATTTCACCTGTATTTATAAATGCCAGGTTAGGGTGCTGGTAATTATAAATCTATGAACCAGGTTTTGTTTTTTTTTTTATTTTCTGAATTGTACTACTTAGACTGGAGGAAGTATTTGGAGGCTATAAGAGCATCATAAAATAGACAAAGAGAACTTGAATAAATATTCTGCTAATGACTTAGATATTCTGCTATTGGTTTTAAATCTAGTCCAAATACTTGAATGAACAAATGTATGGAAATGTGTGCATATTTCATTGTATAAGGAGAGGATTGTGCGGTGCTTAGGCACTCAGTCATGTCCAACTCTTTGCAACCCCATGAAATGTGACCCACTAGGCTCCTCTGTCCATGCGGATCCTCCAGGCAAGAATACTGGAGTGGGTTTCCAGATCCTCTCCAGGGGATCTTCCCAACCCAGGGATCGACCCAGGTCTCCCGCATTGCAGGTGGATTCTTTACAGTCTGAGCTACCAGGAAAGCTGAAGAATACTGGAGTGGGTAGCCTATCCCTCCTCCAGGGAATCTTCCCAACCCAGGAATCGAATTGGGGTCTCCTCCATTGGAGGCAGATTCTTTACCAGCTGAGCTCCCAGGGAAGGAGATACGAGTGAGTGAGTGAAGTCGCTCAGTCATGTCCGACTCTTTGCGACCCCGTGTACTGTAGCCCACCAGGCTCCTCCATCCATGGGATTCTCCAGGCAAGAATACTGGAGTGGGGTGCCATTACCTTATCCAGGGGATCTTCCCAACCCAGGGATCAAACCCAGGTCTCCCGCATTGCAGGCAGAAAGATTCAAAAAGCAACACAAAACTTTTTAATTAGGTATACTGAGATGAAGTGAATTAAATGTATCTTTATTTTCTGTTTTGTATTGAAATATAGTTAACATACAATGTTATAATAGTTGAGGTGTTCAACATGGAGTGAGTTGATTATCATAAGTCAATAACCATCTGTCACCATACAAACTTATTGCAACACTATTGACTGCATTCCCTATGTCGTGCATTACATCCTCATGACATTTATTATATAAATGGAAGGTTGCAACTTTTACTCTTTTCATCTATTTCACTGCCCCCCAAACCCCATATACTCTGGTGACTGTATGTATGAGTCTGTTCCTGTTTTGTTATGTTTATTCATTTGTACTGTTTTTTGAATTCCACATATAATTGAAATCATACTGTATTTGTCTTTGTCTGACTTATTTAGCATAATACCCTCTAGGTCCATCCATGTTGTTACAAATGGAGATTTCATTTTTTATACGACGGACTCGATGGATGCGAGTCTGAGTGACCTCCGGGAGCTGGTGATGGACAGGGAGGCCTGACGTGCTGCGGTTCATGGGGTCGCAAAGAGTCGGACACGACTGAGCAACTGATCTGATCTGATCTGATCTGATGACTGAGTAAAACTGCATTGTGGATATATACCACATCTTTATCCATTCATCTATTGAGAAGCATTTAGGTTGCTTCCATTCTTGGCTATTGTAAATAATGCTGCAGTGGACATAGGCATGCATATATCTCTCTAAATTAGTGTTTCTGTTCTCTTCGGATAAGTCCTCAGAAGAGGAATTGATGGATCATATGGTAGTTCTTGGAGAAGGCAATGGCAACCCACTCCAGTACTCTTGCCTGGAAAATCCCGTGGACAGAGGAGCCTGGTAGGCTGCAGTCCATGGGGTTGCGAAGTCAGACATGACTCAACAACTTCACTCTCACTTTTCACTTTCCTGCATTGGAGAAGGAAATGGCCACCCACTCCAGTGTTCTTGCCTGGAGAATCCCTGGGACAGCAGAGCCTGGTGGGCTGCTGTCTGTGGGGTCTCACAGAGTCGCACACAACTAATGTGACTTAGCAGTAGCAGCAGCATGGTAGTTCTATTTTTGATATTTTGAGCCAGCTCCATACTGTTTTCCATAGTGACTGCAGCAGTTCATATTCCCACCTACAGTGCCTGATGGTTTCCTTTTTTTCCACATCCTTGCCAATGCTTACTTGGTTTAGTTTTTTGTTTGTTTGTTTTTATTTTGGGGAGTCTTTTAATAATAGCCCTTCTGACCGTTACAAGGTGATATCTCATTGTGGTTTTTATTTGCATTTCCCTGACAATTACAGATGCTGAGTGTCTTTTCATGGGTCTGTAACTTACCTGTATGTATTCCTTGGAAAATGTCTGTGGATATCTTCTGCCCGTTTTTAGATCGGGTTGTTTGTTTTTTTGGTGTTGAGTTGTGTGAGTTGTTTATATATACTGGATATTGACCCCTTATCAGATATATCATTTGTGGATATCATCTTCCATTCAGTAGGTTGCCTTTACATTTTGTTGATGGTTTCTTTTACTGTACACAAGATGTTTTAGTTTAATACAGTCTCATTTGTTTGCATTTTTTTCTGTTGCCTTTTCGCAAGGAGATAGAGCTAAAAAAATATTGCTATGACCAGTGTCAGAGATCACTCTTCCTATATTTTCTTCTAGGAGTTTTATGGTTCATGTCTTACATTTAAGACTTTAATCTATTTTTAATTTATTTCTATACATGGTATAACAAAGTGGTCCAGTTTCATTCTTTTCCATGTCTGTCTTGCTGCCCAACAATATTTGTTGAAGAGGCTGTCTTTTCTCCACTGTATATTCTTGGCTTCTTTCTTGTAAATTAATTGACCAAATAAGCATATGTTTATTTCTGGGCGCTTTAGTTTCTTCCGTTGATCTTTGTGTGTTTTTGTGCCAGTACCATATAGTTTATGTTACTATAGCTATGTACTTAGCTATATAGACTAGTTTGAAATCAGGGAGCATGGTACCTCCTGCTTTTTTATTCTTTCTCAATGTTGCTTTGGCTATTCAGTGTCTTCTGTGGTTCCATACAAATTTTAGGACTATTTGTTTTAGTTCCTTGAAAACTGACATTACAATTTTGATTGGGATTGCATTGAATCTGTATATTGCTTTGGATAGGATGATCATTTTAACAATATTTTTTGAACCCATGAGCATAGCATATCACTGAATTTATTTGTGTCATCTCAATTTCTTTTATCAAGTTCTTATAGTTTTCAGAATACAGGTCTTTCACCTCCTTGGTTAAATTTATTACTAGGTATTTTAGTCTTTTTGATGCAATTATAAATATAATGTTTTTAATTTTTTTTCTGACATTTTGTTATTAGTGTCTAGAAATACAACATTTTTCTGTATATTGATTTTATATTCTGCAGCTTTATTGAATCCATTCATTTATTGGTTGTAATATTTTTTGATGGAGCCTTTATGTGTTTATAAACATAGCATCATGTCATCTCTAAGTAGCTGTTGTACTTCTTTCTTTCCAGTTTGATTCATTTCTTTGTGTTGTCTGAACGCTGAAGCTAAGATTTCTGATACTCTGTTGAATAAAAGTGGTGAGAGTGAGTATCCTTGTCTTACTCCTGATTTTAGAGGAAACGTTCTCAGCTTTCCACCATTGAGTGCTATGTTATGCCATGCGCTTAGTCACTCAGTTGCGTCCAGCTCTTTGCAGCCCCAGATTGCAGCCCCCAGGCTCCTCTGTCTATGGGATTCTTCAGACAAGAATACTGGAGTGGGTTGCCATTTCCTCCTTCTGTGTGTTTACCACATATGGCCTCTTTATATTGAGGTATATTCATTCCTTCTATAACCTATTTATTGAGAGGATTTATCCTAAATGTGCAATGAATCTATCAAATGCTTTTTATGACTCTAAGATTATCGTGTGATTTTTACTGCTCATTGTGTTAATGTGGTGACTGATGTTGATTGATTTGCGGATATGGAACCACTCTTCATCCTTGGAATAAGTCTTTTTGATCGTGGTTTATAACCCTTTGAATGTATTGAATTTGATTTGGTAATATTTTATTGAGGCTTTTGTATCTATGTCCACCAGCGATAATTGGCCTGTAAAATTTTGGGGGGTGACATCTTTGGTTTGGTGTCCTGGTGATGCTGATCTCATACACTGAATTCAGAAGTATTCCTTCCTCTTGAATTTTCCGGAATGGTTTCAGAAAAATAGGTGTTAACTCTTCTTCCAATCTTTGGTGGAACTCAACTGTAAGCCATCTGGTCCTAAACTTTTTGTGTGTTGGGAATTTTTTTGATTAATTTAGTCTGGTTCATATTTTCTATTCCTCTTGATTCAGTTTTTGGAGATTGCACATTTCTAAAGTGTGTCCATTTCTTCTGTGTTTTCCGTTTTATTGGTACGTAATTGTTCAAAGCAGTCTTTTATGAGCCCTTGTATTGTATCTTTAGCATTGGTTGTAACTTCATTTCTGATTTTTATATACCTGAGCCCTCTTCCTTGTTTTTTGTTGAGTCTAGCTAAAGATTTATCGATTTTTATTGTCTTTAAAAAGAAGCAACCTTTGGATTCACTGATCTTTTTTTTTTATTATTATTTTTTCGTCTCTGTTTCAGGGGCCCCCAACTCCTGGGCCACAAACCTGTATGGGTCCATGGCCTGTTTGGAACCAGGCTGCCCAGCAGGAGGTGAGCGGTGGGTGAGCGTGCGAAGTTTCACATTTATTTACAGCTGCTGCCCCTCATTGTTCACATCACTGCCTGAGCTCTCCCTCCTGTCGGATCAGTGGCAGTGTTAGATTCTCACAGGAGCATGAACCCCACTGTGAACTTCACTGCACATGCTCTTTATGAGAATCTAATTCCTGATGATCTGAAGTGGAGCTGAGGCGCTGATGCTGGTGCTAGGGAGCAGCTGCAAATACCGGCTATTGTTAGCAGAGAGGTTTAACTGCACAGAAACCATAATAAATTATCTGCTTGCAGACTCATATCAAAACCCGATTAGTGAGTGGCAAGTGATAATTGTATAATTTTAAATTATATATTACAATGTAATAATAGTAGAAATAAAGTGCACAATAAATGCTGCGCTTTGAATCATCCCAAAGCCACCCCTTGCCCCTGGCCCATGGAAAAATTGTCTTCCATGAAACCAGTCCCAAAAAGGTTTGGGACCACTGCTCTAGTTCATTTATTTCTGCTATGATCTTTATTATTTCTTTCCTTTTACTAACTAGGGATTCTGTTTGTTTTTATTTTTGTGGTTCTTTCAGGTATAAGTTTAGGTTGTTTACTTGAGATGTATTTTGTTTCCTGAGGTAGGCTTTTATTGCTGTAAACTTTGCTCTTAGAACTGCTTTTGCTGCATCCCATAGATTTTGCATCATTGTGTTTTCATTTTTACTTGTCTCAAAGTATTTTTTGATATGTTCTTTGACTTCTCCAGTCAACACTTTGGTCGTTTATTAGCATATTGCACTCTTTGTCTTTTGATTGGAGTCTTTAGTACATTTACATGTAAACATTTACATGTAAATTGTATTAGTACACTTACCTTTAAAGCAATTATTGAAAGGTATGTGTGTATTGCCATCTTGCTCATGGTTTTCATAGTTCTTTTCTGTTCCTTTCTTATTCTCTTGCTCTCTGCCCTTGTGATGATGACTTTCTTTAGTGTTGTTCGTGTTCATTCCTATTTATTTCTTGTGTGTGTGTGACGGTCACTCAGTCATGTCTGACTCTTTGCAACCCCATGGACTAGAGCCTGCCAGACTCCTCTGTCCATGGAATTCTCCAGGCAAGAATGCTGGAGTGGGTTGCCATTTCAGTTATGTAGAAAATCTATTTTGGTGGTCTTCAGGTTATTCTCAGACAAAGTTGCTATATAGGCCACTATAGTTCTGTAAGAGTAGGTGAGCTGACCATCTTGCTACTGCACCATCTTGATCCAGCCCTTCTAATGCGCCTTTGTAAAGAATAAAATTTTTTTAATCAGAGATACAACTTAAATACTGCTTATTATTTTGCTTTTTATGAAAAAATATACTAACTGTTCCAAACCAGAAGAATAACATCAACATTAACCGTAATTGCAATGCCTAAAATAACCACTTTTAATGATTTGGTGAGTTTCTTTTGGTCTTTGTAAGTTTTTTTTTAACTTTAGAGTTTCAAAGAGAATTACATAAAAGTTTTTTTTTTAACTTTAGAGTTTCAAAGAGAATTACACTCTATATGCTGTTTGCATCTCACTTTGTTTCACTTGGTATTATAATTAGAGGAGTTTCACAGTTTATTAAATAATGTTCAAAACATGACTTTTAACGGTTGCAGAAAACCCATTATATGATTGCATTGTAATTTATATATCACTAGAATGTGCCTTCATTACTAATATGACAATTTTGTGTTAGTTGGAACTACTAGTTGTGAATCATGGAAGCCTATCCTAAGCTAGCTTGGAGAAAAGGGTGATTTGTTTGGTGAGTACTATTTTGTGTAAATTAAAGAAGAATTGAAAATCCAGGCACAGGAAGATACAGCAATGTCTCATGAATAAATGGAATGAGGAACTCATTCTCCAAGGCCCTCTCTTCCTCCATCTCCTCTCTCTTTCTCTCATACACACACTCTGTTTATATGTGTGCATGTGTGTGTGTGTGTGTGATCTGCTGCTTTTCTTTTTTCAACTTCAGTTGCTTCTTTCTGTGTATAAATTTCATTTTCTTATAACATGCACTGTCTTTACCACTTTGCAAATTCACAAGAAAATGGCCCTTGACAACAGCCAAGCTCTACCTCTCACCGCCATACCCAGATACAAACACACATGTACACCTGTGCGCCATACCCAGATACAAACACACATGTACACCTGTGCGCCATACCCAGATACAAGCACACATGTACACCTGTGCAAAACTGTGTGTACATGTGCACTCGCACACACACATACACATCTCTCAACTCCTTTTATCCAGTTCTAAGTCCAAGTATACAAGTATAGGGTTTTAACTGATCAGGCTTCAGTCAGTTGACAACCTCTTGCCCAGGGACTGGCATTCCATAATAATAAGAGATCCACAGGATTCATGTAGATGTGAAAGACCACAGGGATCAATTTCTAGAAATAAACTGTGCTCTACAGATCAGCTTATAGACAATTACTTATAGTAGTGTGCATCAATGTACATTTATCTTTTTAAACATCTGTGAAATATTTTGTGACAAATGTCAAGAACTGGGAAAATGGTTTGAAAGGGAAAGAAGTTATTTAAGGCCTTATACATATATATATATATATATATCCCTATTTGTACCTATAGGAATTGGTTATCAATTTGCTATTCTTGTACAGTAGTAGGTCTAACTGAAATCTTGCTAAAGCCATATTAGTATATTTTAGTAGAAAATGAAAGTGAAAGTCACTCAGACCTATCCAACTCTTTGTGACCCAGTGGACTATACAGTCCATGGAATTCTCCAGGCCAGAACACTGGAGCCTATCCCTTCCACTCCAGGACTATTGCCTGGAAAATCCCATGGACAGAGGAGCCTGGTAGGCTACAGTCCATGGGGTCACAAAGAGTCAGACACGACTGAGCGACTTCACTTCACTAGGGAATCTTCCTGACCCAGGGATCAAACCCAGGTGTCCCACATTGCAAGCAGATTCTTTACCAACTGAGCCACCAGTGAAGCTCAAGAACACTGGAGTGGGTAGCCTATCCCTTCTCCACGGGATCTTCCCCACCCAGGAATTGAACCAGAATCTCTTGCATTGCAGGCGGATTCTTTACTGAGCTATGAGGGAAGCATTTTAGTAGATGACACCTATATATCATGTTTGGAACCAGTCTGTTGTTCCATGACCAGTTCTAACTGTTGCTTCCTGACCTGGATACAGATTTCTTAAGAGGCAGATCAGGTGGTCTGGTATTCCCATCTCTTTCAGAATTTTCCATAGTTTATTGTGATCCACACAGTCAAAGGCTTTGGCATAGTCAATAAAGCAGAAATAGATGTTTTTCTGGAACTCTCTTGCTTTTTCCATGATCCAGCGGATGTTGGCAATTTGATCTCTGGTTCCTCTGCCTTTTCGAAAACCAGCTTGAACATCAGGAAGTTCACGGTTCACATATTGCTGAAGCCTGGCTTGGAGAATTTTGAGCATTACTTTACTAGCGTGTGAGATGAGTGCAATTGTTCGGTAGTTTGAGCACTCCTTGGCATTGCCTTTCTTTGGGATTGGGATGAAAACTGACCTTTTCCAATCTTGTGGCCACTGCTGAGTTTTCCAAATTTGCTGGCATATTGAGTGCAGCACTTTCACAGCATCATCTTTCAGGACTTGGAATAGCTCCACTGGAATTCCATCACCTCCACTAGCTTTGTTCGTAGTGATGCTTTCTAAGGCCCATTTGACTTCACATTCCAAGATGTCTGGCTCTAGGTCAGTGATCACATCATCATGATTATCTAGGTCTTGAAGCTCTTTTTTATACAGTTCTTCTGTGTATTCTTGCCACCTCTTCTTAATATCTTCTGCTTCTGTTAGGTCCACACCATCTCTGTCCTTTATCGTGCCCATCTTTGCATGAAATGTTCCTTTGGTATCTCTGATTTTCTTGAAGAGATCCCTAGTCTTTCCCATTCTGTTGTTTTCCTCTATTTCTTTGCATTGATCACTGAAGAAGGCTTTCTTATCTCTTCTTGCTATTCTTTGGAACTCTGCATTTAGATGTTTATATCTTTCCTTTTCTCCTTTGCTTTTCGCTTCTCTTCTTTTCACAGCTATTTGTAAGGCCTCCCCAGACAGCCAATTTGCTTTTCTGCATTTCTTTTCCATGGGGATGGTCTTGATCCCTGTCTCCTGTACAATGTCACGAACCTCATTCCATAGTTCATCAGGCACTCTATCTATCAGATCTAGGCCCTTAAATCTATTTTTCACTTCCACTGTATAATCATAAGGGATTTGATTTAGGTCATACCTGAATGGTCTAGTAGTTTTCTCTACTTTCTTCAATTTCAGTCTGAATTTGGCAATAAGGAGTTCATGGTCCGAGCCACAGTCAGCTCCTGGTCTTGTTTTTGCTGATTGTATAGAGCTTCTCCATCTTTGGCTGCAAAGAATATAATCGATCTGATTTCGGTGTTGACCATCTGGTGATGTCCATGTATAGAGTTTTCTCCTGTGTTGTTGGAAGAGGGTATTTGCTATGACCAGTGCATTTTCTTGGCAAAACTCTATTAGTCTTTGCCCTGCTTCATTCCGTATTCCAAGGCCAAATTTGCCTGTTACTCCAGGTGTTTCTTGACTTCCTACTTTTGCATTCCAGTCCCCTATAATGAAAAGGACATCTTTTTTGGGTGTTAGTTCTAAAAGGTCTTGTAGGTCTTCACAGAACCTTTCAACTTCAGCTTCTTCGGTTTCAAATAGGAAAAGGAGTACGTCAAGGCTGCATATTGTCACCATGTTTATTTAACTTATATGCAGAGTACATCATGAGAAATGCTGGACTGGAAGAAACACAAGTTGGAATCAAGATTGCCGGGAGAAATATCAATAACCTCAGATATGCAGATGACACCACTCTTATGGCAGAAAGTGAAGAGGGGCTAAAAAGCCTCTTGATGAAAGTGAAAGTGGAGAGTGAAAAGGTTGGCTTAAAGCTCAACATTCAGAAAACGAAGATCATGGCATCTGGTCCCATCACTGCATGGGAAATAGATGGAGAAACAGTGGAAACAGTGTCAGACTTTGTTTTTCTGGGCTCCAAAATCACTGCAGATGGTGACTGCAGCCATGAAATTAAAAGACGCTTACTCCTTGGAAGGAAAGTTATGACCAACCTAGATAGCATATTCAAAAGCAGAGACATTACTTTACCAACAAAGGTTCGCCTAGTCAAGGCTATGGTCTTTCCTGTGGTCATGTATGGATGTGAGAGCTGGACTGTGAAGAAGGCTGAGCGCCGAAGAATTGATGCTTTTGAACTGTGGTGTTGGAGAAGACTCTTGAGAGTCCCTTGGACTGCAAGGAGATCCAACCAGTCCATTCTGAAGGAGATCAATCCCGGAATTTCTTTGGAGGGAATGATGCTAAAGTTGAAACTCCAGTATTTTGGCCACCTCATGTGAAGAGTTGACTCATTGGAGAAGACTCTGATGCTGGGAGGGGTTGAGGGCAGGAGGAGAAGGGGACGACAGAGGATGAGATGGCTGGATGGCATCACTGACTCGATGGATGCGAGTCTGAGTGACCTCCGGGAGCTGGTGATGGACAGGGAGGCCTGGCGTGCTGCGGTTCATGGGGTCGCAAAGAGTCGGACACGACTGAGTGACTGATCTGATCTGATCTGATATATCATGTTGTTTACATTACAAAAATACCAGAAGTAAAAATACTTAAATCTGTTCATTAGCTGTGTGACCACAGACAGATTATCTCTCTTAGCGTCAGTTTCCTATGAATAAATGTTTTAAATTGTGTAACGCCTATTTTTTTGTCCAAGTTACTAAGCACCTAATGAATAGAATACAATATGTTGAAGGAAATTCCTTAACAGTGTATGAACATGGTTTTCTATAATTATACACCTGTTATCTTTGAGTCTTTCTCAAAAACCTTAATCTGGTGATTAGCTCTTTTGCTTCAGCCTACTCTTCACAAAGACCTTCCAGGCCTGTGCTTTTTTTTTTTTTTTTTCCTGTCCTTTTTAATTCCTATTGTCCTTTGCTGCAATTCCAGAGATTTGTTTTTTTAACACTGAAATTTTAAAATCATTTATATGCTATAAGTAGCAAGATAACTTTATTATGAAGGAAATACTTCAGTTTGACAATGAGGAGACTGAGAATTAAGAGGATGTTAAGAAATTCAGAAATTAATGGGGTAAATATTGTGTCAACTACAGACATTAGTTAGGTATTATTCTATCAGCTAACATGTAAATAATCAGGCAAGTAATGAGTAATATTAACTATTAATACAAGAAGTCAAATACCTTGCTTAATATTATGGAAAAGGAAGTATACTTTCTAATACAGCAATATGATTTTTCTAAGATAAATTCATTTGATATATGTTGAATAGGAAAAGGAGTGCGTCAAGGCTGTATATTGTCACCATGTTTATTTAACTTATATGCAGAGTACATCATGAGAAATGCTGGACTGGAGGAAACACCAGCTGGAATCAAGATTGCCAGGAGAAATATCAATAACCTCAGATATGCAGATGATACCACCCTTATGGCAGAAAGTGAAGAGGAACTAAAAAGCCTCTTGATGAAAGTGAAAGTGGAGAGTGAAAAGGTTGGCTTAAAGCTCAACATTCAGAAAACGAAGATCATGGCATCTGGTCCCATCACTACATGGCAAATAGTTGGAGAAACAGTGGAAACAGTGTCAGACTTTATTTTTCTGGGCTCCAAAATCACTGCAGATGGTGACTGCAGCCATGAAATTAAAAGATGCTTACTCCTTGGAAGGAAAGTTATGACCAACCTAGATAGCATATTCAAAAGCAGAGACATCACTTTGCCAACAAAGGTTCGCCTAGTCAAGGCTATGGTCTTTTCCTGTGGTCATGTATGGATGTGAGAGCTGGACTGTGAAGAAGGCTGAGTGCCGAAGAATTGATGCTTTTGAACTGTGGTGTTGGAGAAGACTCTTGAGAGTCCCTTGGACTGCAAGGAGATCCAACCGGTCCATTCTGAAGGAGATCAGCCCTGGGATTTCTTTAGAAGGAATGATGCTAAAGCTGAAACTCCAGTATTTTGGCCACCTCATGCGAAGAGTTGACTCATTGGAGAAGACTCTGATGCTGGGAGGGATTGAGGGCAGGAGGAGAAGGGGACGACAGAGGATGAGATGGCTGGATGGCATCACCGACTCGATGGATGTGAGTCTGAGTGACCTCCGAGAGCTGGTGATGGATAGGGAGGCCTGGTGTGCTGCGGTTCATGGGGTCGCAAAGAGTCGGACACGACTGAGAGACTGATCTGATCTGATCTGATGTTGAATAGCCTTAAGTCATTGAAAATTTTATGAAATACTGAAATTCATATCAAGCCATTATTCATGCACTAGGACAAATACCTTCTTTTCACTGAAGAACCTGCATGAATTTATGAGTCTATCCTGACATAAGATATACATGTGGATTTTTTTTTTAATTAATATGTGTGAATCAAATGATCACTAATGTCTTTGAATAATGAGTCAAGGATATGTCCTTGACTGTAAATCTAAGGGCAATACATTGCTCTGTTCTTCTACTGTTGGTGGTACTCCTTACATATAAGCAATAAATATTTGAATTAACATTGTTTGCATCTACTAAAATAAAAAATGCAAAAATATTATTCTAATGGTTACATTGTTATAAAAACATAAAAGTTTTATGATTTAATAAACATCAAAATAATTTTACTGCTTAAATTAAGGAGGAACTTATGAGCTATGTGAGTAGGATCGAACTTGATTAAAGAGAGACAGTCTCTGATGGGCACTATATAAAGTCACATTTCCTTCAAACAGATTAGTGTCAATGGTAACTTACAGAAATGTGCAAATAGCTCACGAAATGTTCTTTGCTTAGCTATTTTATACTAATATATTTGTACACCTCTGTAAGCCTGATCTCCATTGGGTCTGATTACAGTACACTGATTATTGTATTACTTTAATTTCCTGTGGAAAGAAGCACCCAGTTGAATTTTCTATTGTTTCTCAAATACCTTCATAAGTATAGTATCCATGGACTCTTGAAGCAAACATCTGTTTTGCATTATTCTAAATTTATTGTTTGATGGACCAGCAATGTAAAATTACTGAACAAAACTGATTTGGTATTGAATATTTTCTTCAGTTTTTGAGGAAATCAAGGAATGATGTTTCACTATTGTTTATGATTTTGTAAAAGTGTACTTTATTATCAAAACCGACCTTCTCCTAACCCAGCATCTATCACAGTGTCGTTTATCATTTGGTTTTGTAAGTGGGAATGTATACCATGACATTTATATATCTTCTGGAGGAATTTACCCTTTAAACAGTACAATCTAATATGCCATATACTAACAGTACTATTTGCTTTTTAAGAGAAAGCATATTTAGATTGTCATGCAATTTCAAGTTTTCCAGTACATTATTGTCATCAGACATGAAAGCTGGTGGTTTATAAATGTTTATTTTTCAGCCAAATAGAATCTTGCTAAGTGCAGATGTTTTATACTCCATAAAGTAATTTAGGGAATCACTTAGCAAACACATTTTCATCAATGTTACAATTCAAACCATTTCATGGCAGTTGCATTTACAATTCAATTCCCATTAAAACAACCTCCCAAACTACAAATCATTGGTCTGCTACGTACTACCTGAATGTGCCAATAGTTACACTTAATGCGCTGTGTGGACTGCTGAACTGCGGGAAACCAAGTATTCCTCTGCTCTTCAGAACGTTGCAAATAACAGGATTATGACTGTTTGTGTTTAACTTTTTGTATTTTATTGAGAGTTGAAGAAAGAAAAAGTCTGAGGGAAAGACAAACATGGAGTTGCCTAAAGCCACGTGCAATTGCCAGAAGTACAATCCCAAAGAAGGGGAAAAAGGTCTGTGTGGCTGTCCTTTAACTAAGACTCTTTGCTAAGCTTGCCTGTAGTCTTCCTCAGTACTGCCAACAGAGTGGTCTTTTACATTTTCTCTCCTGAAGGGAAATATTATTCTTTTCAAACTTATTCTTTATTCAATTATCTATATTATTCTACTCTGTAAATTATCATCTCTCTATACAAGGACACTGACTGATAGGAAAATCTCAGGGTAAGACCCTGAGTCTGAGTCAATGCCAGCGTTGACCACTGCCACCTTTTTGCAAAGGACCAATCACATGCTTACAAAAACAAAACGTAAATTAAACAGTCATAAACATTTATTGAGTACCATTGTTTGCAGAACATTAGCTATTAAAAAATAAATGCCATTTTGAGCTGCCTGTTGTATAATTAGAAATTAACTTTGAACAATGGTAAATTAGTTTTCCCTCGTATAATAAAGTATTCTAATTACTAAGGTATTAATTAAACCAGACTCAGTACCTGACATTCTATTTGCCAGAAAGAATTAACACTCTTCCACAAAGCGATTATCCAATTTTGGTGATAATTAACACATAGCAGAATCAGATTTCTCTTTAAGATAGAATTTATTCTACTTTATTTGATTATGGGTGTCATGAAAAAAGCATTTAATGTACCTAAAGGCCATTATATTAGCTTCAGTCACCAAATTAACCTACTGTCCATCCTGCACATTCTTTATTTTTCTTCTCTATTTCTTGTTGATTTGCTTTCCCATAACCCATTATGTAGAACTGCATAGTATAAACCTGTCACAATTTTGCACTATACGTTATGCAGAGAGGTTCTGAAAGTTTTCCACTGAAAATACTTCTTTCAACCTGTGCTTTCAACAAGAGATATTACCCTTCATCTCTAGTGCCTGAATTATTTGAAGCTGATGAGTCACATAATAGTTCTCAACTTCCCAAAGCACCTCCATTATGGGAAACTACTTTTACACTGTCATTTAGTTTGTGAAATATGAAATGCTGCCATGTGGTTGCTTCTCAGAATATCTAAGAGAAGAAAATATAGATGCCAATTGCTTGCTAGGTAGAAATCGTAAAAGGATAAGTGTATAGTGTTCATGTTAAATTTCTCTAGAGTGATCTTACTTCATCTTACAGTTCTTGCAATCACCTGTTAATATTGTGCTTTCACATTCCAAAGTTTAGTTATTAGAAATGAAATGAAGTTAAAAGTTCTTTCTACCATCTTTTTATTTTAAAAACTAAATATCATAGGAAGCAAATAAAACAACAAATCTAGGGAAAAAAGTGATAAGGTGGCAGTATAAATTTGGGGACTCAGAAAACAATTTAGAAGCCTGACAAATTTCCTCATTTATTCAAGACACACACAGGTGGTGTTAATAGAAATGTATTCAGTTCAGTTCAGTCACTCAGTCGTGTCTGACTCTTTGCGACCCCATGAATCGCAGCACACCAGGCCTCCCTGTCCATCACCAACTCCCGGAGGTCACTAAGACTCACTTCCATCGAGTCAGTGATGCCATCCAGCCATCTCATCCTCTATCGTCCCCTTGTCCTCCTGCCCCCGATCCCTCCCAGGATCAGAGTCTTTTCCAATGAGTCAACTGTTTGCATGATAGAAGAGAAGCAAATTTACAGCAAATAAATAGAGCATTGGGTACATAATTCAATATTTAAATCTAAATATAAAGTGAGAAGTATTTCAATTTACACTGTAGGCTAATGTTATATTGGGTTGGCCAAAAGTTCATTTGGGTTTTTCTGTAACATGAAAAAACTCAAATGAACTTTTTGGCCATCCCAATATTTTATAAGTACATTTGTGTTGTGTGCAATTGCCATTTGCTTATATACTTTCGGGGAAGGCAATGGCACCCCACCCCAGTACTCTTGCCTGGAAAATCCCATGGACGGAGGAGCCTGGTAGGCTCCAGTCCATGGGGTCGCTAAGAGTCGGAGACGACTGAGCGACTTCACTTTCACTTTTCACTTTCATGCATTGGAGAAGGAAATGGCAACCCACTCCAGTATTCTTGCCTGGAGAATCCCAGGGACAGAGGAGCCTGGTGGGCTGCCGTCTATGGGATCGCACAGAGTCGGACACGACTGAAGCGACTTAGCAGTATATACTTTAATAGCCATAAACATTTTCTCATCATATTATTGCATATTATTTATTTCTTTGTTCTGATCAACTTTTGGACCATTATTTGTGTTCATGTAGGTAAGAGATGGGGAAAAGTATTAAAAGGAGTTCCAAAATGGAAGCTCACTAATTGAATAAATAAAGTTAAGATCTGGTAAAGAGAGTTAAAAGGAAAGGACTGAGAAATATAGAAATGGGATCAATTTTACAAGAGAGTAATGAGAAATGATTTGCAAGACTAAGAAATAGCCATTTTGCCATAGGAGGTGGTAGCAGCCAGTGGAAAGGTAGCATTAGAGTAGCTGTGATTCATTATTGTGATTTTTCCTTCATCACTTTTTGGACATAATTCAGAAAAGATTTAAAATCCTTTCCAATGGATTTGAATGTCTGCAGGATTTTGGCACAAACGTGACATTGTACTGACTTTAGCTGTGAGGCAGATTGGCCTTATGCCCACTGCGTACAGTGGTACCGTCACTTTAGAATGGCAAGAGAATAGAAGTCAACATGTAAGGATGACAGATTACACCGCTATTTAGGATACTGTGGGGATTCCATAAGGTTATTAAATTCAAATGGGTCTGTGAATCTATTTATACAGAATAAGAAGTGACCCTAAATTTTATTCTAGAAAATGGGTTCTTTTGAGAGAGAGGAGAGAAGGAGGAGGGAGGGGAGAGAGACAGTAAGAGCAAGAGAGAGCACAAGAATTCTAAATTTGTTCAATAAAAAATTTTAAATTTCTTTCATTTCACAGAATACTTTAAAATCCACTCATTTTAATTCTGTCTAAGACAAATAACACTCTTTCAGAGCAAATAGACAAATTCATATGGATAAGTAAGTTTTATTTTGGTGTTGTATGTTTTTGTTTTTGCTTTTCCTTTAATGACATGTTAAAAGAGAATTCACTATTAATTGCTTTTGTGTAGAAATTGTTGTTCTTAGATCTTTATGTTTTCAGTTATTTTAAGATGATAAAAGGTGTTATAACCTTCCTATCTATCAATATAAGATATATTATACTGAAGTAACAGATTTCCTACAGTTTCAGTGGCTTAAAACAACAAATATTTACAATTTTGTTCATGTTACTTGCCCATCATAGATCACTGGGTGCAGGCAGCAGTAGGAATTTTTTCCTCATTGCAGTCGTCAGGAACCCAGGCTAGAGTTTATCTTAGTATATCCTTCAATGTGGAGCAGGAAATGGCAACCCACTCCAGTGTTGTTGCCTGGGAAATCCGATGGACAGAGGAACATGGCAGGCTACAGTCCATGCGGTCTAAGAGTCAGACACAACTTAGTAACTAAACCACCACCACCATCCTTCCATGATTATCAAAGAAAGGAGACAGGGTGAATTTTCCTTTGGCACTTAGCACTTCCACTGAAATGTGACCACACTTAGGATACTGTCTAAAGCAAAACAGTTGACAGCACTTAATTTCAGGGAGCTGGTGATTGAAACCCCACATAATACCCAGATGGGAAAAGACTCAGAAGTGTTCAGTGAACTGCGTCATTTATATATTCTGAAAAAAAAAAAAAAGTCTTTTCTGTAGAACTCTGTACTAGCATATAAAGCTACAGGCCAAATAAAAAGTCTGAATTTTACTAAGAAATGAATTTCAGTAAAGAGCATAGAAAGCCAGTGAAAATTATAGTTTCAAATGCCAGTATAATGAAACCCCCTCCTTCCCCTCCCATAGGACAGGTAATAACACCTCAGTAACAGTGCCTACAGGGTCCCATGGATACTGTGTAGATTCAAGCATTTTTGATGGTGCTAATATATTTTCAGGTCATTAAAGTTCAGCTTAGTAAGAACAGAGATTTATTTGAGAATACACGTGCTATCGTGACTAAATCAAATCTTTAGTGAGGAATGACTGAGTCAGTGTTTTATGTTATAGTCTCACCTTTATTATTTTCCTCTAACTTAAGAATCTCAAAGATTCATCATCATCGACCTATTTCCATACCTATTCCTGTGAAACCATGGTGATATTTTCAGCAGCATCTTGTATTTTTTTTCCTTCATAACTTTTCTTTTTACCATCCTTGTTTACCCCAGGCATTTGATTATTCTGTCTTGTCCGTATGACCTTATAAGCAATATTTTCTCTTCCCCTTCTGCTTCTGTTGCTAAATATTCTATTCTCTTTCCACAAAGATTTTACACATTCCATCCACTCCATGACGCTGTTGATGTTGCCAACTTCTGCCATTATTCAGTTCTCTTTGGTTCCCTTTTCTTATTTTGAGCCTTGGAGTCTGATGTTTGAATTAACTAAGAACTCCTGTAGTAGAAAAGATGTATCTAAAATCCTCATGTTATTCCTACACCAAGAGTAAGCATATATTTTTCCTCTATGAAAGGACTGGTTTCTCAGCAGTGCCTCCATGAGAATTATTCCCCCAGACAATAAAATAAGCATCATGATATAATATGTATTGGAATGGGATATCTCCAACATATTCCTAGACCTCAACTGAGGTGACCAGAATAAATCTTGATGGGAAGCTTAAAGCATAGTAATACCTGACCACACAGTCAACATATTTGAAGTTTATTTCTTCTGTCGGTGTTAATTAAAGGATTAGAGAAACATACATAAAGAACACCATTCCCTGATGACCACAGATTTCTTGTACTGCTTGAACATAAATGAACGATATTCTTCTAGTGAAGAAACTGAAAAGACAGCTAAGAAAGATGATAAGCTAGTTTACCTTGCTGTGGGAAAGAAAGAGACAGCAGAAGGTTATCTGATCATACAAAGAAAAAAACCGGAGAGGAATTCAGTGATCCGTAGACTCGACATATTCATTGTGCATAGGAACAAAGCAAGACTTAAGAGTTAAGCTAAACTATGGATTGCACCCTTAGCTGTATTCGTTTACAAGGGCTGCCCTAACAAACCGGCTGGCTTAAACCAGAGAGATCGCTTGTCCCAAGGTTCTAGAGACTAGAAGTCCAAGATCAAGGTGTTCCATTAGAGGCTGTGAAGGATACTCCGTTCCCACCATCTCTCCTACTTTCTGCTGGTTTATCTGGCAGCCTTTGCTGTTCCTTGGCGTCTGCTGCGTCTCCCTGATCTCTGCCTCCATCGTCGCGTGGTTTTCTCCCTATGTTTCTATGTCAAAGTTTCCCCACTTGGTGGCGCAGTTGCAAAGACTCTGCCTGCCGATGCAGGAGACACAAGAGATGTGGGTTTGATCCCAGGGTCAGGAAGATGCTCTGGAGAAGGTAATGGCAACCCACTCCAGTCTTCTGGCCTATAGAGCCATATGAACAGAGGAGCCTTGCAGGCTACAGTCCCTGGAGTCATAAAGAGTGAGCCATGACTGAAAGGCTGAGCACACCGCGGGCCACCATCCTCTAGTACTACCTCTTCTTAATTAATTACCTCTGCAGTGACTATTTCCACATAAGGCCAAGTCTTAAGTACTGGAAGTTAGGATTCTATTTTGTTATTATTTTTGGCTTTCATTTATTTATTTTTGGCCACACCATGTGGCATGTGGCTTCTGAGGTGGCAGTAGTAATAAAAACCTGGCTGCTGATGCAGGAAAATCAAAAGATGCATATTTGATCCCTGAGTTGGAAGATCCCTTGGAGGAAGAAATGGCACCCCACTCCAGCAGAGGAGCCCAGCAGGCTATAGTCCGTGGGCTCACAAAAGAATCTGACATGCCTGATGCGATTTAGCACTCACATGTGACATATGGGATCTTAGTTCCCTGAGCAGGGATCAAACCTGTGCCCCTTGCACTGGGATAATGGAGTCCCAACCACTGGACTGCTAGGCCAGTCCCATCTGTGGGTTAGGATTTTAACGTTAATTTTGCGAGGACACAGTTCAGCCCAGGATAGTAACTAATGACAATACTCAGACATGATCTTAAAATTATGAATTAGACTTGTTTCAAAATTAAGAATTAGGCTTGTTTCAAAAGCCATAGTTATAATGACATGGGCAACTCTTAAAATTACTTAACATTGTTCCCCACTCTCAACAGACTGTTGTTCAATTGATCTGCAGCTGGATTTGTGTGTCAGATGTTTTTAAGATTCACCAGATTATTCTTAAATGCACAGTAAATGAGGACCACTGGACTAAAAGACAGAGAAGGCAATGGCACCCCACTCTAGTACTCTTGCCTGGAAAACCCTATGGATGGAAGAGCCTGGTAGGCTGCAGTCCATGAGGTCGCTAAGAGTCGGACATGACTGAGCGACTTCACTTTCACTTTTCACTTTCATGCATTGGAAAAGGAAATGGCAACCCACTCCAGTGTTCTTGCCTGGATAATCCCAGGGACAAGGGAGCCTGGTGGGCTGCCGTCTATGGGGTTGCACAGAGTCTGACACGACTGAAGTGACTTAGCAGCAGCAGGACTAAAAGAATCTGAAGTGTTATAACAGCAAAGCAGCCAACAGTTGAGGATTAGCCCAAACCTGATGCTACCTTCCAATGTTTGTGAGCTTCTCTGGAAATTCAAAGCCATACAATATGTTCTGTTGAAAGCCACTGATTCATCTAAGTTTACTTCATTTAACAATGTTTGTTCATGTCTAATATTCCTCCAGATTCCATTTCCTGCATTATTAAGCTCATTATCTTAGGTTGTATTGTTATATGCAGTGATGATCTTCAATCTACCCATTAGATGATCATATGCAGTGATGATCTTCAATCTACCCATTAGCTGATGGAGCATAGACACTGACCACGAGAATAGACACCAGGTTAATAAGTAGAAGAGAACAGGCCATAAACCCTGGGAGGCCATTCTAGTGTGTGCCAGCTGGATGTGTGTTGTGGCTGTGTTTTCTGAGACTACCTTTGGTTTCTCTGCCCACTGACTGCTGTGTGAGGAAAATATGACTGCTGACCCACACCACCCAGCACGAGGCCATTTGGCAGCTCCTGCTCTAAACCGTGCTGCACTGGTCTGGAGAAATTGTATTTTCAAAGCTGTGTTTACATCATCCAAATATCTCAGGGACATCCAGTTATAAAAAGGAACGTTTCCATCAAAATGGTTAACTTTTTTAGATGGGTGATCCTCCCACGCTCTACGACGCTCCATTTCATAGACTCCCCTCGTTATAGCCATTACATAACCCAGTGGCTAGAAGGACTGTATAGTTTAAGGGCAAGGTGACCACTTGTGGTTACAGCTCTATCTTCACACATAACTGTTCACAAATTACTTCAGTCCCTTCAGTTTCCATTAGTATAAATCAGGCGACAATTCCAGTTGCCCTTGATAAAGTTCCTAGGTAAATCAGTCAGGCAGGAGCAATCTTTAAAAAAAATATGAAATGAGCTAAGCCTTTCTGCTCTATTCACAAGCTGCATTCTTATCTCTTTTACTAGATCTTGAAGCTACATTAAAACAATTTTCTAATAAGGTGGATCTGAATGTTTACATGTTGGCATACAGCCAAATGGTATTGAGGGGCTAAATTCTGTTGAGAAAATTAGTATTCCCTGACCATGAAATTTCTTCAGACTGTTGAACATTAAAGCGGGGCAATCTTTCTTTAAAATTGCATCCAGGAGTGAGGAGAGGTAAAACAATATATCCTCCCCCAACTCTCTGAGAAAAATAGTTCTACTTTGCCTGTCAGTTCAGCTGAAGGGAACAGTTGAATGCTATTTCTACTGTAGCAGTCTATCACAGAGATCATCAGATCTGAGAGAACTTAGCTAAAGAAGCTGAAACAAGGTGCCTTCCTGTAGCCAAAAAAAATATGTTTTTGTGGATATAAGATTGAAAGAGTGGCCTTCTCTGGTGTAAACTCTCTCTCTCAAAGGTATCAAGCCACTCCCACAACTGAGAAATTCTAATAATTTTTACAATTCAATATGCTTGAATTTTGAACTGATTCATTCTATGCAATGATGCTTTTTCTGAGTTTTGCCTAGTTTATGTATGGAACATTACAGGAATCTAATATAGTCCTTCTGTGAAATTAGAAAATAATACTAGTGGGAGATAAGCACACAATGATTATCTACTCTCCACAATGATTTTGTTTCAGAAATAACCTATATGAGAGGAAAGTGTATCCCCCTTTAACAGGGAGCAGATCATTACCTCCTGTAGTTCCCACAGCATTGCTGCTCAGCACTCACAGTGCTCAGCCATCGTGCAATGGGAGAGCTGAAGGGGGAACCTCGTCCACACACATTTGTTTGTTCTTTCCACCTAGGACACTTCCTCTCTGGTTACAGTGCTGAAGTAAATCACTGTCAAAGGCAGATCAGCTTCTTAGTAGCTGCCATCTCGCCATTAGGTAAAGTCTCAAGTGTCAGCGAAAAGATATTTTCCCATGATGCACTGGAGTTTCTTGAGTATCCTTCTGGATTCACTTTCTCTCCAGTATTTTCATTCTATCTCACAATCGGGTAACATTTGTATAGGGAAAAATTTTGTTTTTCCTCTTGTCCAGTCTCTTTGCATTGAATTTTTCCTCTTCTTCCTTTGTTTTCACCACTTATCAGTTATACCACTCTCATTCCACTGTTAGATTCCACATATAAGTGATATCATATGATATGTGTCTTTGTTTTATTTCACTCGGTATGACAATGTCTCTTAAAGTAGGAACAAGTCTTGCAATTCTTTCAGCTGGAAGCCCTCATTATTATAAAGGATCCCAAGGCAATGGCACCCCACCCAAGTACTTTTGCCTGGAAAATCCCATGGACGGAGGAGCCTGGTAGGCTCCAGTCCATGGGGTTGCTAAGAGTCGGACACGACTGAGCGGCTTCACTTTCACTTTTCGCTTTCATGCATTGGAGAAGGAAATGGCAACCCACTTCAGTGTTCTTGCCTGGAGAATCCCAGGGACAGGGGAGCCTGGTGAGCTTCCGTCTATGGGGTTGCACGGAGTCGGACACGACTGAAGCGACTTAGCAGCAGCAGCAGCAGCAGCAGTTAACGTGATGGTGAAGTGTCGGGGGAGAGGAGGCATCTGTAATTCCATTGATAGCTTTCATTCTTTGAAGGAAACTGTGCTTCCAGGCTTTGACCTACGCTCAAGCTCTTCACCTTTTTGTCTTCCCTACCTTAGGTGATGCAGGAAGGCTGAAGGGGCTGGAGTTGAGTATTTCTCTTCTCCTTGGTCAGTTAAGGCTCTGGTAAAATCAAACTTGGGGCTTCCCTGGTGGCTCAGTGGTAAAGAATCGTCCTGCCAAGCAGCAGACCCTGATTTGATCTCTCAGTCAGGAAGATCCGTTGGAGAAGGGCCCAGTAACCCAGTATTCTGGCCTGGAGAATCCCATGGACAGAGGAGCCTGGCAGGCTACAGTCCAAGTGGTCACAAAGAGTCGGGCATGACTTAGCAATGAAGCAACAACAAAATCAAACTTGCCAGGCTCTGGAAAAATAGTTTCCCTAGAAAGAGACATTTGCAATGAAGAATAGGTGCTCTAGACATATTTCAAAAGTGGTACTTCTCCCCTTCCCCTGCCAGAAGTATGAGGGGACCTTTCCCCACTTTTCACAATGAGAGCCTGGTGAGATTTCTAGAAGTAAGGCTTATGAAATTGTGGCAGTCTTTTTAAGGTTCCCTTTGATACCAGCTTCAGTTGTGAGTATCTGCTCCCTCTGTAAGCTGTGATTTTCTGAGTTCACCCGTCTCTCCAGTTTTCAGGGCAGTACGTTCCCCTGTGATCCCAATTCTCTCATAGATGAAAGAAGAATTATTGGTTTTCAGATTTTCTCACCTTTATTCTGTTGTGAGAATGGACATGGTGCCTTCCAAACTCTTTACCTGTCAGATCAGCCCATTTTATATTGTTTTCATAAAACTGTTTAATTGTTAGCACATTTAAAGTTATTATAGCATTATACACCCTATTTCACTTCTCCATTGTGAAAGAAGTGGTAGCGTACACTTTAGAGGCTAGGGAGTTAGACTTAAATTGCATATCCCATGACTAATCAGTGCATTTTTACACTAAAACCTTGGAACGTAATTAACCTATCTCTGCATCAGTTCATCTTCTGCAAAATTAGTCATAAACTTTCCTATAATATGTAGATGACTTCATGCTCTCTTATTTCATAAATACTGGTCATTGAGACTGGGGTTGCCACACTAAGATCTGTTCTCCCAATCCAGCTCACTACCCGTTTTGGTGATTTAAGTTGCATTTCTAACTAATTGTCAAGTGACACAGAAGCTGCTGGTCCAGGAACCACACTTTGAGAACCACCGATCTAAGCTGGTCTGCAAAAGAACTGTAACTATCCTGAGAAGTTAAAGCTTACATCTACTTCCCTTTCCCTGAGCTCATATGAACTTGTTTTGTTTTGAGTCTAACATCTCATGAAAGAAAACAGTCAACTCAGGGACAGAGCTGAGAGTACAAAGCCTAACCGTACACTTACTGAAGCCTCTCTGGCTCAGCCCTTGTCTCTCCACCTGTGCAAGCCATTAAATGCTTCCAGCTTCCTCCTTCCTCCAGCTTCTCCATGGAGGGTCTCCCAGGTGGCATCCTCGCCATCTCTCAGCCTCCCAGAGTCAATGTTTTTACAGTATCCTCATTGTGGTAAGAGTAAATCGTTTGTAATATTGACCTGGGAATTTATAGGCAATGGAAGCTGGAGGAGCTCTATTTATGTTAGGAGGAGTTAAACAGGTTTCTACTGGGAGGTTTTTCTTTTTGATGATGTCCAAACTATCATACTATGAATTAGGCATACAATGCAGTTGGATTGACTTATTTGTTAAAAGTGTACACATTTGTAGGTATTGATTTTAAGGATATGGGCCAATCTTGTCACTGCATTTAGAATGAAAGAAAAACATATTTTAAATTATCAGCTCTACCTAAACTTTTCTTTCAGAGTAGTTATTTAGATCTTAAATGGTGTACAATACATGATATAAATTATAGCTTTTAATCAGGCCTCTTAAAATTTCCATGAATTCAATTACATAAGGATCTATCATGCACTTGCTATATACTAGACACAAAAATATCAGCAACAAAATTGGTAAAAGACTTTTGTGGGGATTTTTTTACATGTTTTGACACAATTTCTTAACATATATGTATAAAAGCAGGATAAAATATATAAATGATACATGAAATAAACTAGCAGATAAATAGTACAATGCTGCTGCTGCTAAGTTACTTCAGTCATGTCCGACTCTGTGCGACCCCATAGATGGCAGCCCATCAGGCTCTGCCATCCCTGGGATTCTCCAGGCAAGAACACTGGAGTGGGTTGCCATTTCCTTAGTACAATGCAAACTTAGCTAAATGTTCTTAAAATACATAGATGTATGGAAGATCAAAGAAGAGGGGAAACATATATGGCAAGGGAAATCTAGTCAGTTACCTTGAGAATGTAATGTTGGCCATGGATCCTGAACAATGGCAATATTCTTGTAGGAAGCCCTGTTGAATGAGGGCATTTAAGTTAATAGAAAGAGCATGAGAAAAAGCAAAGCAAGGAGTCAAAAAGTTTGAACTATTTAGGATGGCAGGTAGTATTGTTTGGCTGCTAATATATAAAGGAAAAAAAGGAGGGCCTCCCTGATATCTCAGCAGTAAAGAATCTGCCTGCAAGATAGATTCTTGCAGAGATGCAAGAGATGCAGGTTCAATCCCTGGGTTTGGAAGGTCCTCTGGAGAAGGAAATGGCAACCCAATCCAGCATTATTGCTTGGGAAATCCCATGGATGGAGCGCTTGGCAGGCTATGATTCAGAGGGTTGCAAGAGTCAGACATGACTGAGTGACACCTATAGGGAGAAGTAGGTGATGAAACTAATATATGTAGATTTTTATGAAATAAGTAGTTAATCTGGGTTGGCATAGGTAGTAAGTTTTGAGCAGGAAAGGATATGTTCAGAAATAGAGTACTAGTTGGCAAGTCTGGCATGAAATTTTATGCTTTGTGGGATTAAATTAGAAAATAAGAATATGAGTGTCTGAAATAGCAGAAGTTATGAAAAACGAGTTGAGAGATTCAGTACCATATTAATGGAAAAATATATATACATATATGTATATCTTGGTATAGAGTAAGAGGTTTAACATATAACATTTTAGGTATGTGGACAATTATATAGTTATAAAAAATGCTTGGAAAAAAACCAAAACATACAGTTTGATCATTTTTCTATTTTCACAAGATATGTGCTGTGTTGTGCTTAGTGAAGTGAAGCCACTCAGTTGTGTCCAACTCTTTGCGACCCCATGAACTGTAGCCTGCCAGGCACCTTTGTCCATGGTTATTCTCCAGACAAGAATACTGAAGCGGGTTGCCATTTCCTTCTCCAGAAGACCTTCCCGACCCAGGGATTGAATCCGGGTCTCCCACATGGTAGGCACTGTAGGCAGACACTTTACTGTCTGAGCTACCAGGGAAGATCCTGCTGTGCTTAGTCATGTCTAACTGCGACCCCATGGACAGTAGCCTGCTGGTCAATTCCATCATGGGGACTCTCCAGGCAAGAATACTGGAGTGGGTTCCCATGCCCTCCTGCAGGAGATCTCCCCAATGCAGGGATTGGACCTAAGTCTCCTGCATTGCAGGTGCATTCTGTACTGCCCGAGCCACCAGGGAAAGCCAAGAATACTGGAATAGGTATCTTATCCCTTCTCCAGGGGATCTTCCCAACCCAGGAATTGAAACGGGGTCTCCTGCATTGCAAGTAGATTCTTTACCGGTTGAGCCAGGTGGAAACACGGAAACATGAATGCTGAAGTATTAACAAGGATGCTCCCTGAGAGGTGATATCAGGAGTGATGTTTATTTTTCCCTTTTGCTATTTTCTGGAAGAATAGATGAGTTATATTATAAATGTCTTGAGGTTTATATTTTTGAATCACATGTGTACTCAACTGAAATTCTTTGTTAATCTAGGCTATTTATTTAAAAGTCCTCTTTAGTGTGTGGTGAACTATTTGTTAGGTTAAAGGAACTATGTTAGCATAGTAATATTGACTACTCACCCATTCACATTATTTGAGTCACTTTTCTTACTTTCTAATACCATGCTACTGTCCACAATATGCATTTTTCCATTTAGTGTTGTTATTTATTGTGGAAATTAGCAAATGTCCCCTGGAACACAAACATGAAAAGTACCAAAGATAAAGGTTTTAAGACATACTACATTTATGAGGACTCAATTTTATTTTTTAAGGAAAATGGAACTTGTGATGCTATCAATGTTTTCTTTTAGTTAAGCATCATATACAAACAGCATTACATGCTTGAATGCCAAAAAAAAAAAAGCATTCTTACATAACTGGAATTCATTGGTTTACATAGACAAAGTGGAGAAGATAAAACATATTAGTGATATTTGTAACTTTTATTGGCATTATGACAGTTCTATTTACATTTTATTTACTTTTTCTACATTTCCAAGCATTCCTTAAAAAGTATCAAACATATATTCCTAAAATAGTATGAAAAATTCTTAGAAAGTGTGATGTTGAATTTTATGTGTCAGTTTGACTAGGCTAAGGAATGCCCAGATTGCTAGTAAAGTATTATTTCTGAATGTGTATGTGAAAGTATTTCTGGAAGAGATTAGCATTTGAATTGGCAAATTGAGTAAAGGAGATGGCCTTCTGCAATGTGGGTGGAATCCAGTGCAATGATGTCCCAAAGAGAACCAAAAGGTGGAAGAAATGCTGATTTGCTGTCTCTACTTGAGCTGAGACCCGTTTTCCCCCACCTTCAGACTCATTGGGGCTCCTAGTTCTCAGGCTTTCAGCCTCAAACCAGCACTTATATATACCATCAGCCTTCCCCCGACCAGCTTCAGACTCAGTCTACACTTCAGACTCAGACTGAATTATGCCACCAGCCTTCCTGGTTCTCCAGACCCAGAACATGGGACTTACTGGCCTTCACAACAACATGAGCCAATTCCTGTGATAGACAGACAGACAGACAGAGATATACAGATTAATCAATCCTGCCTTACTCCTGTCTTCCATTCTGTTTCTCTGGAAAACCCTGATACAGAGAGCAACTTGTAGGTGGTAGCAGGTAGTACTATATTTTTATAAAGTTATTAAATTAAATAGGTATAAAATAAAGGCTCTCACTTCTTTTCAAAAATGTGACTCATTTATTTACTTAATGAAATAAAATACACATACATAAATATCCCAACTCAAACTGCTGGTGTGGATTGAGTGTGTGATTGTAGGATCTGGATAATATGTTGTACCTATTCTGTAGTATCATACAATATTAGAGACTTATGCATTCACACAAAAAGGATGATAATATTGGCCAATTGTTTTTTAATAAAGAACCACACCAAATTTGGGGCTTCCCTGGTAGCTCAGTCAGTAAAGAATCTGTCTGCAGTGCAGGAGACCCAAATTTGATCACTGTTTGGGAAGTTCCCCTCTAGAAGGAAATGACAAACCACTCCAGTATCCTTATCTGGAAAATCCCATAGATAGAGGAGCCTGGCAGGCTGCAGCCCACAGGGTTGCAAAGAGTCAGGCACGACTAAGGAACTAACTTTTCACTTCATGCAAAAGCAGTAAAACAGGGTAGAAAACACCCATTACTTCCCAGGGAGGTAATGGTTAACAAATCAGGAGAATGGATATTTGAACTGAGTAATTAGACGTTCAAAAGAGGAGTAGGAATACAGAACAAATACAAAAAGAATGAAAATGTACAGGAGAGACATTGGAGAGTATGATATACTCCTAAGGAGTATGTACTAAGGAGTATAGACGAAGGAGATATACATTGTGACCAGGACATATTGTAAGTTTAGGTAGAAGCAGAAAATGAACCTTATTAAATTAAGACAGATCACGCCTTATGGTAAAATTCTGTAGTCTAAAAGATTTAAGATGTATCCTGATATCACAGGATTTACTAAAGATGTATTAACCAGGGAATAATTTTGTTTTCATTTGGTGTTGTTAAAAAAAATAACCATTAGTAAAATACATTTAAAACATCTAATTGAATTCATTAAATGATTGATGAATCGGGCAGTGTCTCAGCTAGCAAGCAGAGGGGAGCTCCAGAGGAATTCAAAAAAGGACATGTTTCCTAAGGCAGTACAAGGAAGTCAGGCACAGAATAAAGAATTATTTCAGATTGGGTCACCTAACTTGTGCGGGACAAGGGTCTTAGAAGGTGGGTTACTGCTTTTTCCTTTGGGGGATGCTGATGGGACAGGTCCATGCAACAGACTACCACCTTGGTGCTCACCAGAAAATTGCTGACTGACCAATGAAAGCAACATTTCTGCAGGAAGTTGAAGCATCGATTAAGTTAGGTATTGTCGGGGGAGTGTGTCATTTCCTCAGTTCTGTCTCGCTGCAGCAAAGATTTGAAATGGCAGACCAGTGTTATAGCTTTGTTACAGCTCAGTTCTATTTGGCAAGCAAAGGATAGTACACCCTTGAGGCATGAGGGTGGGCTGACCCAAAAGGAGAGGCCTCAGTCTGTCTCGGCTTCCTCCTTTTATCCATTTGTCTCCTCCCTGCTGAGCCTGCCCTATGCAAATCGGGCTAGCCAAGAAGGGGGTGTGTTTGTCTCACTTGAAGTTCTCCCTCCGGTCTATGGGTTTTCTTTTTTTTTTCCACGGGTTTTTCCCTTTCTTTGTCTTTTAGCCACTGCCATTTTAGACTCCTTTTTTCCTATTCTAACTACCTAATAGTATTAAACTTTAGTTTGGTGGCATGGTCTAGCATAAGTGACTCCATTTGGGGCCTATGGTTTATTTTTAAAGTCAATGCAGGGTAATGGTTGGAAAGGGAAGAGATTTTACAGAAGGGCCAAATGAGAATTAATTGTAAACTAATCACCCAGAAGGGGCTTCCCTGGTGGCCCTAGTGGTAAAGAACCCACCTGCCAATGCAGGAAACATGAGAGATGTGGGTTCGATCCCTGGGTCAGGAAGATCCCCTGGAGAACAGCATGGCAAGCCACTGCTGTATTCTTGCCTGGGGAATTCCTTGGACAGAGAAGTTACATGGACTGATGGGCTAATGTCCATGGGGTTACAAAGAGTTGTATGCAACTGAAGTGACTGAGCACACGCAATCACCCTGAGACAGATGAGCATGTTTCGTTCTCTCTAGACTAGGAAACTCTTCAGATTGGGTAAATTCCTAAATGCTTTATTGTTAGCTGCCACTGCTGCTAAGTCACTTCAGTCATGTCTAACTCTGTGCAACCCCATAGATGGCAGCCCACCAGGCTCCCCATCCCTGGGATTCTCAAGGCAAGAACACTGGAGTGGGTTGCCATTGCCTTATAATTTCTGTATAGAGTTATGTAACCAATCCTATTACTAAAGTTGATGAAACCTGAATGACAGAAAAGTGTCCCAACTTCTAAATAGCTAGTTGCTTTTTTTTTTTTTTTTTTTCTATAGAAACCCTATTCCAAGTACTACATCTGAAGGGAGTGGGTAATCGGGGGCAGTGTTTAGGGACTGTGTTCTCAGGATTATTCAAGTCAATCATTTGCTTTCCCTCAATTAGCTTTTTCTTTTACCCCAAACATTTTATTTATCCTCTGCTGCTACTAAGTCGCTTCAGTCATGTCCGACTCTGTGCGACCCCATAGACGGCAGCCCACCAGGCTCCCCTGTCCCTGGGATTCTCCAGGCAAGAGTACTGGAGTGGGGTGCCATTGCCTTCTCCTCTAGTACAAAATATTTTATTTTTACATTTTTTCCATTATTCCCAATGTTCTTATTCATCCATAAACTTTATGTCTGAAAACATACAGACATTTTACTTTACATACTTAAAAGCTAGTCTTTAAAAGGATGAAAGGGAGAGGAAGAAGGAAGGAGGACAATGACCAGAACAACAGCAAAACCTATTTTTCAAGCTCTTTTCTCTGCTATGACCTTCAGAATCTGCCTGTGGAATCTGCACTGGGAATTGCCTCTTCTTTATCTAAGCCTTTCATAGGATTAAAAGGCCTTTCCCTGAGCACAACAATTCTAGTTTGCAGCCTATCTACATGCTTGGAGGAGGCCAAGACTAAGGAATTTAAAGTACCTATAAAGGCATGCTGAGCGCAGAAGAATTGATGCTTTTGAACTATGGTGTTGGAGAAGACTCTTGAGAGTCCCTTGGACTGCAAGGAGATCCAACCAGTCCATTCTGAAGGAGACCAGCCCTGGGATTTCTTTGGAAGGAATGATGCTAAAGCTGAAACTCCAGTACTTTGCCCACCTCATGCGAAGAGTTGACTCATTGGAGAAGACTCTGATGCTGGGAGGGATTGGGGGCAGGAGGAGAAGGGGACGACAGAGGATGAGATGGCTGGATGGCATCACTGACTCGATGGATGAGAGTCTGAGTGACCTCTGGGAGTTGGTGATGGACAGGGAGGCCTGGCGTGCTGCGATTCATGGGGTCGCAAAGAGTCGGACATGACTGAGCGACTGATCTGATTTGATCTGATAAAGGCAGCCCAGTGATCTTCTGAAGTGGGTGTGGTCCTGGGCTTTGTCCCTAAAGATTCCTGCTGTTAGTAACTGCCTTTCATCAGATCCTCTCTTTTGAGACTGTAGTTTTTGCTAGCTTACCATTTATATTCCTTCCATTCTAAAAATATTAATCTGTTCCAATTAAATAGAATTTAACTTTCTTTCTGTAGAAATATTAGAGAAGGTAGTTGGCAAAAAAGTTCTTTTTGCAGCGAGTTGAGAAACCCTTCTAGATATTTTTCAGAACAATGACTCTATGATCTAGTTCTATACAGTACTTATTAAGAAGATGTTTAAAAACTCTTAATAAAGATGTGTTTAATGTAAAATGTTGTTAATGGACTTGGGTCACTCTCTGAAAACTATTTGTGATAGTCTGGCCCTGTTAATACCAGAGTCGGCTATGTCTTAAGCTTTATGAAATATGAATAATATAGCAACACATTTTCACAGTCACATATACCTGTAAGTAATCTATATGTTTTGTATTCTATGTTTTTGTGAAAATTTACAAATGTGTACATACACATATCTTAATTATTTTCATAAAACTTAGAATGAAAGGTTTACAATCTGATAAAACTTTTTAAATATTTTGAGATACATTTACTAAACCCTCATATAAAAATACATATAACCTGAATTAAGCTATTATAGTAGAATATTACATTTGTTCAATAGGATAAAAATCTTTCCTAATGTCTGTTGGAGGTTGTCTTGCACTGTCAACCAATAAAAAAAAAAAAAAATTTAAACATACTAGTTCTACTTATTACACAATCATCAACCCGATTTGAAGAGGCAGGGCTTCCCCTGTGTCTCAACTGTGATGAGCCCACCTGCAGTGCAGGAGATGCAGATGTGACCTCTGGGTTGGGAATGTCATCTGGAGGAGGAAATGGCACCCACTCCAGTGTTCTTGCCTGGAAAGTCCTGTGGACACAGGAGTCTGATGGGCGACAGTCCATGGGGACACAAAACGCAAAGTTAGACACGACTAAATGACTGAGCACAATAGTGGTTTGAAGAGGCAGAGTCAAAGACAGTTTATTCCTTTATCCTCAGAAGGGTAATGTTTATGTAATATTTATAGCAGTTTTCTGTGAATGGGATTGCTAGTTTACTGGACCAAAGCCAGAAAGATAGTAATGAATAACCAAGAAAGGTTTTCTATCCCTATAGTTCTTACCAATTGATAATACTTTCTTAGTACATCTAGTGGTATACAACATTTAAAAATGTGGAATTCTAGAACTTAACCTCTTTAAATGAAATTCTGAGCCTGAAATTTTGTCTGAAACATACTGTCCTATCTACATTTTATATTCATATCAGAACAGATCAGTCGCTCAGTTGTGTCCGACTCTTTGCGACCCCATGAACTGCAGCACGCCAGGCCTCCCTGTCCATCACCAACTCCCGGAGGTCACTCAGACTCTCATCCATCGAGTCAGTGATGCCATCCAGCCATCTCATCCTCTGTCGCCCCCTTCTCCTCCTGCCCCCAATCCCTCCCAACATCAGTCTTCTCCAATGAGTCAACTCTTCACATGAGGTAGCCAAAATAATGGAGTTTCAGCTTGAGCATCATACCTTCCAAAGAAATCCCAGGGCTGATCTCCTTCAGAATGGAATGGTTGGATCTCCTTCAGAATGGAATGGTTGGATCTCCTTGCAGTCCAAGGGACTCTCAATAGTCTTCTCCAACACCATAGTTCAAAAGCATCAATTCTTTGGGGCTCAGCCTTCCTCACAGTCCAGCTCTCACATCCATACATGACCACAGGAAAGACCATAGCCTTGACTAGGCGAACCATTGTTGGCAAAGTGATGTCTCTGCTTTTGAATATGCTATCTAGGTTGGTCATAACTTTCCTTCGAAGGAGGAAGCGTCTTTTAATTTCATGGCTGCAGTCACCATCTGTAGTAATTTTGCAGCCCAGAAATATAAAGTCTGACACTGTTTCCACTGTTTCTCCATCTATTTCCCATGTAGTGATGGGACCAGATGCCATGATCTTCGTTTTCTGAATGTTGAACTTTAAGCCAAGCTTTTCACTCTCCACTTTCACTTTCATCAAGAGGCTTTTCAGTTCCTCTTCACTTTCTGCCATAAGGGTCGTGTCATCTGCATATCTGAGGTTATTGATATTTCTCCCAGCAATCTTGATTCCAACTTGTGTTTCTTCCAGTCCAGCCTTTCTCATGGTGTACTCTGCATAGAAGCTAAACAAACATGGTGACAATATGCAGCCTTGATGTACTCCTTTTCCTATTTGGAACCAGTCTGTTGTTCCATGTCCAGTTCTAACTGTTGCTTCCTGACCTGCATACAGATTTCTCAAGAGGCAGATCAGGTGGTCTGGTATTCCCATCTCTTTCAGAATTTTCCATAGTTTATTGTGATCCACACAGTCAAAGGCTTTGGCATAGTCAATAAAGCAGAAATAGATGTTTTTCTGGAACTCTCTTGCTTTTTCCATGATCCAGCGGATGTTGGCAATTTGATCTCTGGTTCCTCTGCCTTTTCGAAAACCAGCTTGAACATCAGGAAGTTCACGGTTCACATATTGCTGAAGTCTGGCTTGGAGAATTTTGAGCATTACTTTACTAGTGTGTGAGATGAGTGCAATTGTGTTGTAGTTTGAGCATTCTTTGGCATTGCCTTTCTTTGGGATTGGGATGAAAACTGACCTTTTCCAATCTTGTGGCCACTGCTGAGTTTTCCAAATTTGCTGGCATATTGAGTGCAGCACTTTCACAGCATCATCTTTCAGGATTTGAAATAGCTCAATTGGAATTCCATCACCTCCACTAGCTTTGTTCTTAGTGATGCTTTCTAAGGCCCACTTGACTTCACATTCCAAGATGTCTGGCTCTAGGTCAGTGATCACACCATCGTGATTATCTGGGTCATGAAGCTCTTTTCTGTACAGTTCTTCTGTGTATTCTTGCCACCTCTTCTTAATATCTTCTGCTTCTGTTAGGTCCATACCATTTCTGTCCTTTATCGAGCCCATCTTTGTATGAAATGTTCCTTTGGTATCTCTGATCTTCTTGAATAGATCCCTAGTCTTTCCCATTCTGTTGTTTTCCTGTATTTCTTTGCATTGATCGCTGAAGAAGGCTTTCTTATCTCTTCTTGCTATTCTTTGGAACTCTGCATTCAGATGTTTACATCTTTCCTTTTCTCCTTTGCTTTTCACTTCTCTTCTTTTCGCAGCTATTTGCAAGGCCTCCCCAGACAGTGTTAAAGTATTAAAGAAGTATGTAATTCAGGTATGTATTGCAAGAAGTAAAATTAAGTAGATATTGTAGACATGAGGTGAAGTTTGCCACATTTCTGGATATTTATGCCTGAGATGTATTTGAGAAAAGGGAATGACATACCAATTAAACTGTATAACCCAACCACTCGTATTGTATAAACCAACCACTCATACTTAACGTAAATAATCTCTGGTGGTGGTGGTTTAGTCATTAAGTCGTGTCCGACTCTTGTGTCCCCATGGACTGTAGCTTGCCTGAATCTTCTGTCCATGGGATTCTTCAGGCAAGAATACTGGAGTGGGTTGCCATTTCCGTGTACAGGGAATCTTGCCAACCCAAGTATCAAACCCTGGTCTCCAGCATTGCAGCAGATTGCTTACTGACTAAACTACAAGGGAAGCCTCTAAATAATCACTGCATTATTTTTATTCTCAGTTCAGTTCAGTTCAGTCACTCAGTTGTGGCTGACTCTTTGCGACCCCATGAACTGCAGCATGCCAGGCCTCCCTGTCCATCACCAATTCCGGGAGTTCACTCAGAGTCACACCCATCGAGTTGGTGATGCCATCCAGCCATCTCATCCTCTGTTGTCCCCTTCTCCTCCTGTCCCCAATCCCTCCTAGCGTGAGAGTCTTCTGCAATGAGTCAACTCTTCGCATGAGGTGGCCAAAGTACTGGAGTTTCAGCTTTAGCATCATTCCTTCCAAAGAAATCCCAGGGCTGATCTCCTTCAGAATGGACTGGTTGGATTTCCTTGCAGTCCAAAACTCTCAAGAGTCTTCTCCAACACCACAGTTCAAAGGCATCAGTTCTTCGGTGCTTAGCTTTCTTCACAGTCCAACTCTCACATCCATACATGACCATTGGAAAGACCATAGCCTTGACTAGATGGACCTTCGTTGGCAAAGTAATGTCTCTGCTTAGCACACCTGCCACAGCCACCCGAAAGGCGGAGGCCAAGAGGAGTTACCCCACATCCGAGGTCAGGGGCAGCAGCCAAGAGTACCAGACTGCAGGGTGCAGGAACGGCAGAGAGGAGTTACCCGCCTCCGAGGTCAGAGGCAGTAAGGAGAGGAGTTACCCTGCATCCGAGGTCAGGGGTGGCGGCCCAGAGAGCTACCCCACGCCCCTATGGCCGAGGCCAAGGGCAGCAGCCGGGAGGAACAACCCCACGCCCGAGGCCAGGGGCGGGGGCCGGGAGGACCAACCCCACGTCCAAGAAGCCATCGCTGCGCCGGTGCAGGAGGGCCTAGAGGAGTTATCCCACGTTGAATGTCAGGAAGGGCGGCGGTGAGGAGACACCCCTCGTCCAAGGTAAGGAGCAATGGCTGTGCTTTGCTGGAGCAGCCATGAAGAGATAACCCATGCCCAAGGTAAGAGAAACCCAAGTAAGAGGGTAGGTGTTGCAAGAGGGCATCAGAGGGCAAACATACTCACAGAAAACTAGTCAATCTAATCACACTAGGACCACAGCCTTGTCGAACTCAGTGAAACTAAGCCATGCCCGTGGGGCAACCCAAGATGGGCGAGTCATGGTGTGGAGATCTGACAGGATGTGGTCCACTGGAGAAGGGAATGGCAAACCACTTCAGTATTCTTGCCTTGAGAACCCCATAAAGAGTACAAAAAGGCAAAATGATAGGATACTAAAAGAGAAACTCCCCAGGTCAGTAGGTGCCCCATATGCTACTGGAGATCAGTGGAGAAATAACTCCAGAAAGAAGGAATGGAGCCAAAGCAAAAAGAATACCCTGCTGTGGATGTGACTGGTGATAGAAGCACGGTCCGATGCTGTAAGAGCAATACTGCATAGGAACCTGGAATGTCAGGTCCATGATTCAAGGCAAATTGGAAGTGGTCAAACAAGAGATGGCAAGAGTGAATGTCAACATTCTAGGAATCAGCGAACTGAAATGGACTGGAATAGGTGAATTTAACTCAGAGGACCATTATATCTACTACTGCAGGCAGGAATCCCTAAGAAGAAATGGAGTGTCCATCATGGTCAACAAAAGAGTCCGAAATGCAGTACTTGGATGCAATCTCAAAAACGATAGAATGATCTCTGTTCGTCTCCAAGGCAAACCATTCAACGTCACAGTAATCCAAGTCTATGCCCCAACCAGTAATGCTGAAGAAGCTGAAGTTGAACAGTTCTATGAAGACCTATAAGACCTTTTAGAACTAACACCCAAAAAAGATGTCCTTTTCATTATAGGGGATTGGAATGCAAAAGTAGGAAGTCAAGAAATACCTGGAGTAAAATCAAATTTGGCCTTGGAATACAGAATGAAGCAGGGCAAAGACTAGTAGAGTTTTGCCAAGAAAATGCACTGGTCATAACAAACACCCTCTTCCAACAACACAAGAGAAGACTCTATACATGGGCATCACCAAATGGTCGACACTGAAATCAAATATATTATATTCTTTGCAGCCAAAGATGGAGAAGCTCTATATAGTCAGCAAAAAAAGACCAGGAGCTGACTGTGGCTCAGACCATGAACTCCTTATTGCCAAATTCAGACTGAAATTGAAGAAACTAGGGAAAACCACTAGACCATTCAGGTATGACCTAAATCAAATCCCTTATGATTATACAGTGGAAGTGAGAAATAGATTTAAGGCCCAAGATCTGATAGATAGAGTGCCTGATGAACTATGGAATGAGGTTCATGACATTGTACAGGAGACAGGGATCAAGATCATCCCCATGGAAAAAAAAATGCAAAAAAGCAAAATGGCTGTCTGGGGAGGCCTTACAAAAAGCTGTGAAAAGAAGAGAAGCGAAAAGCAAAGGAGAAAAGGAAAGATATAAACATATGAATGCAGAGTTCCAAAGAATAGCAAGAAGAGATAAGAAAGCCTTCTTCAGCGTTCAATGCACAGAAATAGAGGAAAACAACAGAATGGGAAAGACTAGGGATCTCTTCAAGAAAAGCAGAGATACCAAAGGAACATTTCATGCAAAGATGACCTCAATAAAGGACAGAAATGATATGGACTTAACAGAAGCAGAAGATATTAAGAAGAGGTGGCAAGAATACACAGAAGAACTGTACAGAAAAGAGCTTCATGACCAAGATAATCACGATGGTATGATCATTGACCTAAAGCCAGACATCCTGGAATGTGAAGTCAAGTGGGCCTTAGAAAGCATCACTAAGAACAAAGCTAGTGGAGGTGATGGAATTCCAGTGGAGCTATTTCAAATCCTGAAAGATGATGCTGTGAAAGTGCTGCACTCAATAAGCCAGCAAATTTGGAAAACTCAGCAGTGGCCACAGAACTGGAAAACTGTCAGTTTTCATTCCAATCCCAAAGAAAAGAAATGCCAAAGAATGCTCAAACTACTGCACAATTGCTCTCATCTCACACGCTAGTAAAGTAATGCTCAAAATTCTCCAAGCCAGGCTTCAGCAATATGTGAACCGTGAATTTCCTGATGTTCAAGCTGGTTTTAGAAAAGGCAGAGGAACCAGAGATCAAATTTCCAACATCCGCTGGATCATGGAAAAAGCAAGAGAGTTCCAGGAAAACATCTATTTCTGCTTTATTGACTATGCCAAAGCCTTTGACTGTGTGGATCACAATAAATTGTGGAAAATTCTGAAAGAGATGGGAATACCAGGCCACCTGACCTGCCTCTTGAGAAATTTGTATGCAGGTCAGGAAGCAACAGTTAGAACTGGACATGGAACAACAGACTGGTTCCAAATAGGAAAAGAAGTATGTCAAGCTGTATATTGTCACCCTGTTTGTTTAAATTATATGCCGAGTATACCATGAGAAAGGCTGGACTGGAAGAAACACAAGCTGGAATCAAGATTGCTCGGAAAGTATCAATAACCTCAGATATGCAGATGACACGACCCTTATGGCAGAAAGTGAAGAGGAACTCAAAAACCTCTTGATGAAAGTGAAAGTGGAGAGTGAAAAAGTTGGCTTAAAGTTCAACATTCAGAAAACGAAGATCATGGCATCCGGTCCCATCACTGCATGGGAAATAGATGGGCAAACAGTGTCAGACTTTACTTTTCTGGGCTCCAAAATTACTACAGATGGTGACTGCAGCCATGAAATTAAAAGACGCTTACTCCTTGGAAGGAAAGTTATGACCAACCTAGATAGCATATTCAAAAGCAGAGACATTACTTTGCCAACAATGGTTCGTCTAGTCAATGCTATGGTTTTTCCTGTGGTCATGTATGGATGTGAGAGCTGGACTGTGAAGAAGGCTGAGTGCTGAAGAATTGATGTTTTTGAACTGTGATGTTGGAGAAGACTCTTGAGAGTCCCTTGGACTGCAAGGAGATCCAACCAGTCCATTGTGAAGGAGATCAGCCCTGGGATTTCTTTGGAAGGAATGATGCTAAAGCTGAAACTCCAGTATTTTGGCCTCCTCATGCAAAGAGTTGACTCATTGGAGAAGACTCTGATGCTGGGAGGGATTCGGGGCAAGAGGAGAAGGGGATGACAGAGGATGAGATGGCTGGATGACATCACTGACTCGATGGATTTGAGTCTGAGTGTCGTCCGGGAGTTGGTGATGGCCAGGGAGGCCTGGCGTGCTGTGATTCATGGGGTCGCAAAGAGTTGGACATGACTGAGCGACTGATCAGATCTGATCTGATATAGGTTGGTCATAACTTTCCTTCCAAGTAGTAAGTGTCTTTTAACTTCATGGTTGTAGTCACCATCTGCAGTGATTTTGGAGCCCCAAAAAATAAAGTCTGACACTGTTTCCCCATCTATTTGCCAAGAAGTGCTGGGGCCAGATGCCATGATCTTCATTTTCTGAATGTTGAGCTTTAAGCCAACGTTTTCACTCTCCTCTTTCACTTTCATCAAGAGGCTTTTTAGTTTCTCTTCACTTTCTGCCATAAGGGTGGTGTCATCTGTATATCTGAGGTTATTGATATTTTTCCCAGCAATCTTGATTCCAGCTTGTGCTTCTTCCATCCCAGTGTTTCTCATGATGTACTCTGCATAGAAGTTAAATAAACATGGTGACAATATACAGCCTTGACGTACTCCTTTTCCTATTTGGAATCAGTCTGTTGTTCCATGTCCAGTTCTAAATGTTGCTTCCTGACCTGCATGTAGGTTTCTCAAGAGGCAGGTCAGGTGGTCTGGTATACTCATCTCTTTCAGAATTTCCCACTACACAGTCAAAGGCTTTGGCATAGTCAATAAAGCAGAAATAGATGTTTTTATAGAGCTCTTGTGCTTTTTAGATGATCCATCAGATGTTGGGAATGTGATCTCTGGTTCCTCTGCCTTTTCTAAAACCAGCTTGAACATCAGGAAGTTCACAGTTCACATATTGCTGAAGCCTGGCTTGGAGAATTTTGAGCATTACTTTACTAGCGTGTGAGTTGAGTGCAATTGTGCGGTAGTTTGAGCATTCTTTGGCATTGCCTTTCTTCGGGATTGGAATGAAAACTGACCTTTTCCAGTCCTGTGGCTACTGCTGAGTTTCCCAAATTTGCTGGCATATTGAGTGCAGCACTTTCACAGCATCATCTTTCAGGATTTGAAATAGCTCCACTGGAATTCCATCACCTCCACTAGCTTTGTTCTTAGTGATGCTTTCTAAGGCCCACTTGACTTCACATTCCAAGATGTCTGGCTTTAGGTCAATGATCACACCATCGTGATTATCTTGGTCATGAAGATCGTTTTTGTACAGTTCTTCTGTGTATTCTTGCCACCTTTTCTTAATATCTTCTGCTTCTGTTAGGCCCATACCATTTCTGTCCTTTCTCGAGCCCATCTTTGCTTGAAATGTTCCTTTGGTATCTCTGCTTTTCTTGAAAAGATCCGTAGTCTTTCCCATTCTTTTGTTTTCCTCTATTTCTTTGCCTTGATTACTGAGGAAGACTTTCTTATCTCTTCTTGCTATTTTTTTGGAACTCTGCATTCAGATGCTTATATCTCTTTCCTTTTCTCCTTTGCTTTCAGTTCTCTTCTTTTCACAGCTATTTGTAAGGCCTTCTCAGACAGTCATTTTGCTTTTCTTGCATTTCTTTTCCATGATCTCCTCAACTGTACACTGATTTATACTTTAAGAAAACACTTCTATTAGCATTATAGGTTAAAATTTAAACTAACAATGAGTGAAACAAAGAAACTAAAACATAGGCCTGTGATTTAGGAGACAGTACTTCAACTTCTGGCTCTGACACAAATGAGAAATAGAATTTTTGACAAGTTGTATGACCTTTCTGATAGCTCAGATGGTAAAGTGTCTGCCTACAACGTGGGTGACCTGGGTTCCATTCCTGTGTTTGTAAGATCTCTTGGAGAAGGGTATGGCAACCACTCCAATATTCTTTCTTGGAAAATACCATGGATGGAGGAACCTGGTAGGCTACAGTCCATGGGGTTGCAAAGAGTTGGACATGACTGAGCGACATTTATTTTATTTATATGACCTTTCTGGATCTCAGTTTTCATTTATAACATCAGAAGGTTAGCATTAAAATTTTTAACGTTCTTTCCAGAATTATTTTCTATGACCATGTTTTCTTCCCACTGCTGCTGTTGCTGCTGCTGCTAAGTCGCTTCAGTTGTGTCCATCTCCATGCGACCCCATAGACAACATCCCACCAGGCTCCTCTGTCCCTGGGATTCTCCAGGCAAGAATACTGGAGTGGGTTGCCATTTCCTTCTCCAAATGCATGCATGTATGAATGCTAAGTGGCTTCAGTTGTGTCCAACTCTGTGCAGCCCCATAGACAGCATAGACAGAGAATCCACAGGATTCTCTAGTTAAGAATACTCAAGTGGGTTGCCATTTCCTTCTCCCTTTTCCCACTAGCACAATTAAAAGGAACTCAAAAGAAAGAAAGAAAAACTTCAAGCTAAATATATAGTCCACAGCACATTTGTTATTGCAGAGCTCTGATCAAGAGAGGCCAGAGGAGATGGACCAGGGACAGTCAGGGGAGCATCTCGTGAAGTGATACCTCTTTTTGACTATCTATTGAATGGCAATTGCTTTGCCTAATATGTTTTCCAAACTGAGCTTCAAAATAAACAGGCCAGCCAGCTAATTACCTTAAGATGGTTAGTAAAAGGCCTTACTTTTAGAGAGGTGCTAAAGAAGTCATGATTTCAGCTAGTGAGTTGATAACAATTGGAAGGACTGATGCTGAGGCTGAAACTCCAATACTTTGGCCACTTGATGTGAAGAACTGATTCATCTGAAAAGACCCCGATGCTGGGAAAGATTGAAGTAGCAGAAGGGGACAACAGAGGATGAGATGGTTGGATGGCATCACCGATTCAATGGGCATGAGTTTGAGTAAATTCCAGGAATTGGTGATGGACAGGGAGGCCTGGCGTGCTGCAGTCCATGGGGTCACAAAAAGTAGGACACGACTGAGCAACTGAACTAATATTCTTACCTGGGAAACCCCATGAACAGAGGAGCCTGACAGGCTATGGTCCATGGGGTCACAAAAGAGTTGGGCATGACTTAGTGATGACACAACAACTACCGTCTCTAGATCTTAGATTTCGGGGGTGAGTTTTTTCTCCCTTCCACAGTCAAGCCGGTGGATATCTCTAAGGTCAGTTACAGTTCCTTCATTAAATTTTTTTATATATTCTAAATAGTGTGTCCCTTCAGATACCAATGTTGGGTTTAGGTTTATACATTCTGAAAATACTGACAAAAATACTGGTGATTACTCATTAATCACCATGGTTTAAACAGTTTTGTTTTTACCCCTCTTTTTCAGGTTTTGTTTGTTTGTTTGTTTAATTTCTTTTTACTTTATTTTGTTTTTAAATCATGAAAATAAAGCCTTTTTTCTGTACTCACTCCTGAGTGAGTTCACTTGACGGCTCTATGCAAATTGCACTGTGTAGTTTCAATGGTTCACTGCTTTCTATCTACTTTTGGTTGTATCTCATGAATTCTTTTGATGTTTTTTTTAGGAAAGAAGCTAAATTTTTATGACTCTCTTGTTTTCTTTTATTCAAAAAGTAGATAGAGGCCATTTTCTAGTAGGTTTTTCAAAACTAAACATAGAAAGTATATGGGATAATAAAATGAGCTTGTATAGCATTTTACCAAATAAATTGATGCCTCACAAAAATCAAGATATATTCAAAGTAGCTGAGAAAATCCTAGTTTGCTATTTTTAGTCTTACAAATTTCTTTTCTCAGTAGAGTTAAGAAATATATGTATATATCTGTAAGTTAAGTTTAACAGCTATTTTTTAATGCCCCAAACAGCTATTGAAAAGCTTGGACAATTCAATCAACAGAAAGTTCCATTTTAATAAAATTATTTTGCAATATCTTCATGAATCAGTAACCTTGTTTTTATGTTAATATCAACTTCAACTACAGATTAATCCTCATATGTTATTTCTTCACAAACATTTCCAGCTCAATTGAAGATCACTTAAAGATTCTCCTGTGTTTTCTTTTATATGTTTTTAACTCTTACCTTTAGGTATATAACCCATTTCAAATTTGTTTTAGTAAGATGTTAATTAACGGCAAGGTTAATTTTTTTATATGCATAGTCAATGTTTCCAAGACCATTTCTGAAAACACCATTATTTCCTTTATACAATCACCTTGCCTTTGTCAAAATAAATTGGCTGCATAGATGAGGGTCTATTTCTGGATCCTTTATACTATTCAACTAATGTGAATGTTTGCCTTCCTGCAAATAATATGTTCTCTTGGTTACTATAGCTTTATAATAATGTTTGAGACTAAGTCAGAGTCCACTAAGTATTCTTATTTTTTTTAATTTTATTTGGCTACATCAGAAACTTTGCATTGTCTTACACATTTTATGACCAACTTATGTGTTTCTACAAATATGACTATTGGGATTCAGTGATTGTTTTCTGACATGTGAGCAAAGTATATCTGACCATTTACTTAGGTAGTCTTTAATTTTTCTCAGTGTTGTTTAACACATTGTGGTGTACAGATCACACTTTTTTTGATGAACTTATTCCTAAGTATCTTATTCTTTTTTGTACTATTGTGAATGAAATTATATTCTTAATTTTATTTTCATATTGTTTGTTGCTAACACATAGATATACAATTGACTAATATATATTGATCATGAACCTTGTATTACTGGTAAAATCGTTTCTAATAGGCAGTGATTTTTAAGTTTCCTTAGATTTTGTATATAAAAATCGTGTTGCTGTGAGTAAAATCAGTTTGACTTCTCCCTTGCATATCTGCATGTATTTAATATTTTTCTAACCTTAATCCAGTGGCTAGGACCTCTGTACACTGTTGACTAAATGTGATTAAAAGTGGACTCCATGTCCTTTTTCTGATTTTAAAAATGTTCAGTTTTTCAGCACTAAATACAATGTAAGCTATAGGTTTTTTGGTGGTAACTCTTCATTAGGATTAAGTTTATTGTGACTGTGTGTTGAATGCAATCAAATGCTTATTCTGTAACTATTAAGATGACCACAAGATATTTGTGTGCACGCGTTCTCAGTCATGTCTGATTTTTTGTGATGCCATGGACAGTAGACTGCCAGGCTCCTCTGTCCATGGAAGTTTCCAGGCAAGAATACTGGAGTGGCCTTTTCCTACACTAGGGGATCTTCCCTAACCAAGGATCAAAGTCACGTCTCTTGTGTCTCCTGTATGGCAGGGGCATTCTTTACCACTGTGCCACCTTACTGGCTATTGTATATTATTTTTTAAAACTCATTTTATATTGAAGTATAGTTGATCAACAATGTTATGTTCGTTTCAGGTGTATAACAAAGTGATTCATTTATATGTATACAAATATATATTCTTTTTCAAATTCTTTTCCAATTAGGTTGTTAGAAATACTGAGCAGAGTTTCCCGTGCTGTAGAGTAGGTCCTTGTTGGTTATCCATTTTAAATACAGAGACGGGCACACATGTCATTCCCAAACTCCCTGTCACTCCCTCCCCTACCCTCCCCCCACTCTGGTAACCATACATTGGTTCTCTAAGTCTAAAGTCTGTTTCTGTTAAGTTCACTTATAACATTTCTCTTTAGATTCCACATATAAGGGATGTCATGTGACATTTGTCTTTCTAGGCCTGACTTCTCTCAGTGTGAGAACCTCTAGGCCCATCCATGTTGCTACAAATGGCAAGATTTCCTTCTTTTTCATGATTAAATTTTGGTTGTTTGTGTGCACCACCATCTTTTTTATCCGTTCTTATGTTCTTGGACATTTAGGTTGCTCCCATGTCTTGTCTCTGGTTTTTCAGGTACTAAAACAATCTTAACGATCCTGGGCTATATATCACTTGCTCTTGACTGATTCTCATTTTCATATATTGCTTAATTTGGTGTGCTAATATTTATTAAGAACGTTTATGTTTAAGTTCTTGAGGTATATTGATTTAAAGTTCAGGTGTTTTTTTTCAGATTTTTTTCTTCTTCTGACTTGGGTAACAAGGTAATATTAGATTTTTAGAATTGGAGATTATATAATTCCTCTTTACATTTGTAAAATGTTTTTGTAAGATTGGTAGTATTTCTTGTAAAAAAAATTGTTATAAGGGTAGATCTCAAGTTTACTACATTGCCTCCAAAAGTTTATTAAATTTGTTTAAAGACAAATTTAATAAACTTTTGTTCTACTTCTGTGAACAATTCCATTGCTAATTTGATGGGGATTGCATTAAATCAGTAGATTTTTTTGGATAGTATAGTCATTTTGACAACATTGATTTTTATAATCCAAAAACATGGTATATCTTTCCATATGTTTGAATCATATGGCTAAAAAGCCATAAAGAGGCTAAAAAGCCTCTTGATGAAAGTGAAAGTGGAGAGTGGAAAGGTTGGCTTAAAGCTCAACATTCAGAAAACGAAGATCATGGCATCTGGTCCCATCACTGCATGGGAAATAGATGGGGAAACAGTGGAAACCGTGTCAGACTTTGTTTTTCTGGGCTCCAAAATCACTGCAGATGGTGACTGCAGCCATGAAATTAAAAGACGCTTGCTCCTTGGAAGGAAAGTTATGACCAACCTAGATAGCATATTCAAAAGCAGAGACATTACTTTACCAACAAAGGTTCGCCTAGTCAAGGCTATGGTCTTTCCTGTGGTCATGTATGGATGTGAGAGTTGGACTGTGAAGAAGGCTGAGCGCCGAAGAATTGATGCTTTTGAACTGTGGTGTTGGAGAAGACTCTTGAGAGTCCCTTGGACTGCAAGAAGATCCAACCAGTCCATTCTGAAGGAGATCAATCCTGGAATTTCTTTAGAAGGAATGATGCTAAAGCTGAAACTCCAATATTTTGGCCACCTCATGCGAAGAGTTGACTCATTGGAGAAGACTCTGATGCTGGGAGGGATTGAGGGCAGGAGGAGAAGGGGACGACAGAGGATGAGATGGCTGGATGGCATCACTGACTCAATGGATGCGAGTCTGAGTGACCTCCGGGAGCTGGTGATGGACAGGGAGGCCTGCTGTGCTGCGGTTCATGGGGTCGCAAAGAGTCGGACACGACTGAGCGACTGATCTGATCTGATCTGATCTGATGTTTGAATCATCTTTGATTTGTTTGATCAGCATCTTATAGTTTTTGGAGTACAGGTCTTTTGTCTCTTTTAGGTATAGGTTTATTCCTAGATATTTTATTCTTTTGGATGTGATGGTAAGTAAAACTGTTTCCTTAATTAATTTATTTATTTATTTTGACCTTTTATTGTTAGGGTATAGGAATGAAAGAGAATTCTATGTATTAATTTTATATCCTGCAACTTTACCAAATTCATTGATGAGCTCTAGTAGTTTTCTTATAACATCTTTAAGGTTGTCTATGCATAGTATTGTGTCATCTGCAAATTATGACAGTTTTTAGTTCTTCTCTAGTTTGAATTCCTTTTATTTCTTTTTCTTTGCAGATTGCTGTGGCTGGGGCTTTCAAACATTTGAGTAATAGTTGTGAGAGTGGACATCCTCCCATTGTTTCTGATCTTAGATGGAACGCTCTCAGTTCTTCACCATTGAGAATGATGTTAGCTATGGATTTGCCTCGTATGGCCTTCAATATATTGAGGTAAGTCCCCTCTACCACTTTCTGGGGAATTGTTTTTTGTTTTTTGTTTATCATAAATGTATGGTGAATTTTGTTAAAAGCTTTTCCTGCATCTATAGAGACGATAATTTGGTTTTTGGAGAAGAAAATGGCAGCCCACTCCAGTAATCTGGCCTGGAAAATTCAATTGACAAAGGAGCCTGGTAGGATATAGTCCATGGGGTCACAAAGGGTTGGACATGAGTGAGAGACTTCATTCACTTTTCAGTTTGTTAATGTGGTTTGTCAAAGTGGTTTAATTGTGGATATTGAAAAATCCTTGCAGCCCTGGAATAAATACCACTTAATTGTGTGGTGTGATCTTTTCAAAGCATTGTTGGGTTTTGTTTGCTACTGTTTTTTTGAGGATTTTTGTATGTATGTTCATCAGTAACCACTTCAGTTCAGTTTAGTTCAGTTGCTCAGTCATGTCCGACTCTTTGCGACCCTGTGAATCGTAGCACGCCAGGCCTCCTGTCCACCACCAGCTCCCAGAGTTCACTCAAACTCATGTCCATTGAGTCTGTGATGCCATCCAACCACCTCATCCTTTGTCGTCCCCTACTCCTCCTGCCCCCAATCCCTCCCAACATCAGGGTCTTTTCAGTGGGTCAACCCTTCACATGAGATGGCCTAAGTATTGGAGTTTCAGCTTTAGCATCAGTCCTTCCAATGAACACCCAAGACTGACCTCCTTTCAGATGGACTGGTTGGACCTCCTTGCAGTCCAAGGGACTCTCAAGAGTCTTCTCCAACACCACAGTTCGAAAGCATCAATTCTTCGGTGCTCAGCTTTCTTCACAGTCCAACTATCACATCCATACATGACCACAGGAAAAACAATGACTTTGACTAGACGGAACTTTGTTGGCAAAGTAATGTCTCTGCTTTTGAATATGCTATATAGGTTGGTCATAACTTTTCTTCCAAGGAGTAAGCGTCTTTTAATTTCATGGCTGCAATCACCATCTGCAGTGATTTTGGAGCCCCCAAAAAATAAACTCTGGCACTGTTTCCACTGTTTCCCCATCTATTTGCCATGAAATGATGGGACCAGATGCCATGATCTTTGTTTTCTGAATGTTGAGCTTTAAGCCAACTTTTTCACTCTCCTCTTTCACTTTCATCAAGAGGCTCTTTGGTTCCTCTTCACTTTCTGCCATAAGGGTGGTGTCATCTCCATATCTGAGGTTATTGATATTTCTCCCAACAATCTTGTTTCCAGCTCGTGCTTCTTCCAGCCCAGCATTTCTCATGATGTACTCTGCATATAGGTTAAATAAGCAGGGTGACAATATACAGCCTTGACATACTCCTTTTCCTATTTGGAACCAGTCTGTTGTTCCATATCCAGTTCTAATTGTTGCTTCCTGACCTGCATACAGGTTTCTCAAGAGGCAGATCAGGTGGTCTGGTATTCCCATCTCTTTCAGAATTTTCCACAGTTTATTGTGATCCACACAGCCAAAGGCTTTGTCATAGTCAAAAAAGCAGAAATAGTTTTTCTGGAACTCTCTTGCTTTTTCAATGATCCAGCAGATGTTGGCAATTTGATCTCTGGTTCCTCTGCCTTTTCTGCTGAAGCCTGGCTTAGAGAATTTTGAGCATTACTTTACTAGAGTGTGAGATGAGTGTAATTGTGTGGTAGTTTGAGCGTTCTTTGACATTGCCTTTCTTTGGGATTGGAATTAAAATTGACCTTTTCCAGTCCTGTCGCCACTGCTGAGTTTCCCAAATTTGCTGGCATATTGAGTGCAGCACTTTCACAGCATCATCTTTCAGGATTTGGAATAGCTCAACTGGAGCTCCATCACCTCCACTAGCTCACTTGACTTCACATTCCAGGATGTCTGGCTCTAGGTTAGTGATCACACCATCGTGATTATTTTGGTCATGAAGATCTTTTTTGTACAGTTCTCCTGTGTATTCTTGCCACCTCTTCTTAATATCTTCTGCTTCTGTTAGGTCCATACCATTTCTGTCCCTTATCAAGCCCATCTTTGCATGAAATATTCCCTTGGTGTCTCTAATTTTCTTGAAGAGATCTCATCAGTGATATTGGCCTTTAATTTTTATTTTTTCTGTCATCTTCGTCTGGTTTTGGTATCAGGCTGATGGTGGCTTCATAAAATGAGCCAAGCAGTGTCCCTATACAAATTTTTGAAAGAGCTTCAGAAGGATACCAGTTTGCTTTTCTCTAAATGTTTGATAGAATTGGCCTGTGAAGTGATCCTGGTCCTGGGCTTTTGTTGGGAATTTTTAAATCAGTGTTTTGTTTTTGGTACTTGTGATTGGTCTGTTTGCATTTTTTATTTCTTCATGGTTCAGTCTTAGAAAGTTGTACCTTTATAATAATTTGTCCATTTCTTCTAGATTGTCTATTTTATTGGTATAGAGTTATTTGTTTTAGTCTCTTATTACCCTTTGTATTTCTGTGGTAACTGGAACTGTATGTAACTGTAACTGGTAATTGTGTGCCTTTTCCTTTTTCACTTTTAATTTTATTGAGTTGAGCCCTCTCCTATTCTTGAATCTAGCTAAAGGTTTATCAGTCTTGTTTATCTTCTAAAAGAGGCAGCTTTTGTTTCATTGATATTTTCCATTGTTTTCTTTACCTCTATCTTTATGATTGCTTTAAAAAATATTTGGAGTTAGTTGATTTACAGTGGTTTCTTTCCTTGTACTAACTTTGAGTTTATTTTTCTTTCTCTAGCTTCTTTAGGTGTAAGTTTAAGTTGTTCATTTGATAATTTTATTGTTTCCTGAGGTAAGAGTGTATTGCTAAAAATTTCCCTTAGAACTGCATTTGCTATATGCTATAGGTTTTGGATTATTGTGTTTGTGTGGTCATTTGCCTCTAGGTATTTTTTTGAAATTCCTCTTTGACTTCTTCAATGATCCATTGGTTATTTAGTTACACATTGTTTAGCTTCCATGTGTTCTGATTTTTGTTTTTTTTTCTCCTCTAATTGATCTCTAATCTCATAACATTGTAGTTTGGAAAGATGGTTGATATGATTTCAGTTTTTTTTTTTTTTTTAATTTACCAAGGCTTGATTTGTGGCCCAAGATATGATCTGTTCTTGAGAATGTCCCATGTGCACTTGAGAAGAATGTTTATTCTGCTGCCTTTGAATGGAATGCTCTAGAAATATCAGGTAAGTCCTTCTGGTCTAATGCATTGTTTAAGGCCTGTGTTTTCTTGTTAATCTTTTGTCTGGATGATCTGTCTTTTGATGAAGGTAGGAGGGCAGCTAAATTCCCTCCTTATTATTGTGTTACTGTTGATTTTTCCTTTTACGACATTTAGTATTTGCCTGATACATTAGGGTGCATATATATTTACAATTGTTATATCTTCTTCTTGACTTGATCCCTTGATCATTATCTATTGTCCTTCTTTCTGTCCAGTCTTTGTTTTAAAATCTATTTTGTCTGATATAAGTATTGCTATTGTATTTCTTTTGATTGCCATTTACATGGAATACCTTTTTCCATCTCCTCACTTTTAGCCTGTATGTGTCCCTAGATCTGAAGTGGGTTTCTTGTAAATAGCATATATCACCAGTCTTGTTTTTGTATCCATTCAGCCAGTCTATATCTTTTGGTTGGAGTATTTAATCCACTTACATTTAAGGTGATTATTGACATGAGTGTTCTTATTTCCATTTGGTTAATTGTTTGGATTTGTTTTTTAAGGTCTTTTTTATTCCCTTCCTCTCCTGTTCTCTTCTCTTGTAATTTGATAATGATCTTCAGTGTTATGTCTGGACTGCTTTTTCTTTTGCATGTTTATCTATTATAGATTTTTTGTTTGTAGTTTCTATGAGGTTTTGATATGTTAATAGCAGTCTGTATATTGTACAAGATTATTCTAAGTTGCTGGTCTCTTGATTTCCAATGCATTTCTAATATCCTGCTTTTATACTCTCCTCTTCTTATGATTGCTGATTTTAATATCATATTTGTGTGTTGGTGATTGCCTACCTTTGTTTGTTGAGGCTTTTTTTTTTAAATATAAAGGTTTCAAGATGTAAATTTCTTTTGAAAAGCACTGCTTTACCTGCATGCTGTAAATTTGAAATCTTGTGGGTTTTTATTAATTTATTCAAAATACATTGTATTTTCATTGTATATGTCTCTTTTGATACATGGGTTGTTTAGAGCTGTGTAGGTTGCCAAATACTTGAGAATTCCCCCAAGTTCCTTCTGTTATTGATTTATACCTTAATTCCATGGTGGTCAGAGAATATACTGAATGTGCTTTCCGTTCTTTTAAGTTTATTAGGATATGCTTTAGAGTCAAGCAGATGATCTATCTTGTGCTTGAAAAGCAAGTGTTCTTCTGCCTTCTGCCCTCATGTAGAGCACTCTATAGAGGTCAGGTAAGTCAAGCTGGTTGATAGTGTTGATCATGTTCATTATATCATTCCTGATATTCTGTTTAGTGGTTTTGTCAATTAATAGAAATACTATATCAAATCTTGCAACTCTTATTATTTTCTACTCTTGGTTATGTCAAATTTTGCTTCCTGTGTTCTAAGCTGCTAGGTATTTCATTAAGAAAAACTGGAGCACAAAGACTTATATACAAATGTTTATGGCAACTTTATTCACAGTAGGAAAAAAACAAAAAAACAGTCCTTATGTTTATCAAACACAACGAAGCGTATCTACACAATAAAACACTATTCAGTATTTTTTTAATATCAAGAAAAAAACAAAATAGCCTACTGGTACGTGCAACATGGATTGAAATAAATATTAGCTTTTTGAGCAAAAAAAAAAAGCCATACTCAAGTCAATCATTGATTGCCTGGGGCTGGGAAAGATAGACTGAGACTGCAAATAGCCATGGGAATCTTTGTGTGGAGTCTGAAAATGATCTATATCTTGATTATAGTAGTGGTTTCATGAGTGTGTATATCTGACAAAATTTATTGTATTATAAATATCATATTATAAACATGTTGGTAACATAAATAATTCACATGTGTGTGTCAGCATCCTTAATAATGTGGGCTGCTTCTCTTACAAAACCTGCTTATACAAATTTGAGATGAATATATTCCAATGGCAATAAAGAAGGCAATATAAAAGTAGGGATGTTCTAAGTTTGGAGAATAAAAACTTAAATTGTGCATCTTTTACACCCAAATGAACCCAGATTTAGCAATCCTAAATATTACTAGCTTTGGCTGAAAAAAGTTACACAATAACCTTCGTTAGTATTTCTTACTCTGTTTCATAAATGATCATTAAAACCAGTATGATATTTATTTATTAATAGTATATACTTAAGGGACTTCCTAGACAGTCCAGTGGTTAAGACTCCACGCTCCCAATGCAGGGAGCACGGGTTCAATCCCTTGTCAGGACACTAAGATCCTGCATGCCACATGGTGTGGCCAAATGCGTGTGTGTGTATAAAATATATATAAATAAACAAGGAAACAAACCTCCCCCTAGTCACAGTACTGGATGACCAAAATTTCAGAGATCACGGTTGAATTGATCTTTGCTTTATTTTATATGACTTCAAAGCAACTATTTTCTAAATTATTCAGAAGAGATTATCAATGCGTAATTTTCAAAGATGCCTAATTATTTGTGTCTCAGCCATCATTGCTTGAGTTCTTCATCCACTGTTTCAGACCCCAGGATATATCCAGAGCAAGTTTGATGTGGTCTTTGACCCCACCAAAGTTAAAACCCAATAGGAACAGGCACTGTATTATTAACTGTGTAAAGTGCTATAAGCAAATATAAAATGATATAGGACAATATTATGTGTGAAGTTGAGGATGTCTCCTTGAAATCAAATAGTTGTTTACTTTAAAGGAGGAATGCTTCTGAGGAGATAGTTGAGCACTGACCTTAAGTATGAAAGCAAATCACTATGTGAATATCTCCAGGAAGAGCATTCAAAACATAGATCATAGATATCAAGTGCCAAGTGCTAGAGATCAGAAAAAACTTCAAATTTTCTGTGTAAAGAAAGGAGACCAATTGAACCTAAAGTTAGTGGATCAGGTTGAAGTTGGGTGAAAGGGGACATTTAATTAAGCAGTTAACCAAGCAATATTGTTCCCAGCTAAAATTCCTCAAAGTCTAGTTCTCCTAAAATGTTTTTAAACTTTAAAGTGAACATGTAACACTATGGGATAGACGTTCTCAGTATAAATAAAACTGAAGAACTTTATGTAAATTGTTTCCTCAAGTACCATTTTAAATCTCTGAAATTATAAAAAACAAACTCTAATTGTAAAACTCACAAGTATTTTAAAGTAAACATTCAATATTTGCCTGGATGATTAGATATACATCTTCAAAAACTAGAAATGTTCAGTTCACTAATTGAACATAAAATTTAGAGAATTCAGTTGCAGTATGTTAAGCTGAAGCGTGGATATACACATTGACAGTTCATATCTTGGGCTACCTGGAGTTTAGGAAAAGAGCATTTTAACCATTAAAATGTAAGCAGCTTGACTTGAAACAATCAGATCAGATCAGTTGCTCAGTTGTGTCTGACTTGAAGCAATAATAGCTCATTAATCTAACTTAATCATTCAATAATTTTCCATAATTTGAGGAACTGCATGTCTAATAAAAAATAAGAAGTTTGATTTTATAATATATTCATTGCTCCATTGACTTTGAACCACTCATATGTTCACCTGACCAGAAATTTCTAGTTGGCTGACATGAAATCTATTAACCTTTGCAATTTATTAAATAAAAAATTTAATCACATGGCCCCAAGTAGCAGATTTAATTAATGTTTTTAAAATATTCATTACCTTAGACAGCTTTATCATTTAAGTTTCAGATGTCCCATTGTCAGCTCCTGAGTATTTAGAGTTACAATACTGAAGCATGAGTTTATGTAATGTTTGATTAGTGATCTTCAACCAACAGCTGTCTCCTTTCTTCCATTCAGTTTTCATATGTCAGACTTCTGAGATTTCTTAAAACATACAAAATAGAATACACAAATAAATAATAATCTCAAATAATTTAATTCTTTATTGCTGTCCCCATATTTGATAGCAGAAAAATAACCTCCTTGAATAATAGATACATGTATATACAGATACATAACTAACGAAAAAGGAGCAAAGAAAAAAATCAGTGGCATCCATCAGGTAAGCAGTAAATGCCAGCCACAAGATGAGGCGCTGAATGTGCCTTATCTTTAAAACTAAGATAAATGAAACTTAAAACTAATAAAGAGTAGGAAACTGGATTCAAAACCAAGTATTTATGTCCCCAAAGCCCTGATCTTTCCTTCGTGCCCTGTCGCCACTGAGACAATATCAAAAACAATGAACTAATCATTCCTCCGTTATTAGTCTTTATTTTCGTGTTCATGTGGATATTAATAACTGTAATAGTATTTTTTACTAGGTTGTCCGTAACTTGGCACTGGTCCTAAGCAGAGTATAGACCTACTGGGTCCCAACACGTGGCTGCTTTCAGGTCCTTTTATTTGACCACAAGTCTCCAAATGAATATTTCCGTTGTATCCAAGTCCAGCTATGTTCAAAAAGAGTAAAAAATATATTAATTGGAACACATATTTTAATATGCATTTTTCAACGCTTTGCTCTTTTCTCATCTAAAAAGAGTTCTGCTTTTTCTCCTTCAATGTTTTCACACTTTAATCTTAGGAGAATGGGTCCTATTGGAAAGTAGAGGAACAGACACAACAAAAATGAGCTAGCACATTCTAGATACAAAGTTTGCACGCAAAGGCAGTGCTCAGGATTCTGGGTACAGAGGCATGTGAGAGAGGAAGGAGGGGGTAAGGTCAGAGAAGGCCATGAGACAATGTGGAAGGGATGCTTTTCTGGAGTTTGCAGAGCCCAGATCTTTGGGGTTTGGGAAGTAGACAAAGACTTTCTGGGACAATGAAGGAGATCTTAGTAAGGAAAGGAAATTTAGATTCTACAGATTACATAGTTGTTTTCTGGATTAGGGGGTGCTTGTATAAACCTGTGGCAGGCCACAGGCTTGGCCGTTTGCTGTATGGCAATGCTTTATCCACCTGTGAATACAGAGTGGAAAACCACTGTGCACAGACCCTAGCACAGTGAGGCTGTGCTGAGTGTGTGCGTGTGTGCTCAGTCGCTCAGTTGTCTCCAACTGTTTGCAACCCACTGGACTGTAGTGTCTCTTAAAGTTACAAGCAAAGGTTGTGACTGACCATTACTGCGGATGACCTTGGGTAAAAAAGACTGAGGCAAGTTATGCCACACAATGGAAGAAGGGGTTAAGATTTGTGCAACCTAAATTAGGGTTACAGATGCTTAAATATTTGAAGTTACCTAAAAAGAGTGATATCAGCAAAAGCAGTATCTGAAAATGACTTTCTAATTTTGAACACAATATGAAGTAATTGGTTAAAATACCCTTCTGTCTAGGAGAAAAATATGACCTTTTCATTATAGGGGACTGGAATGCAAAAGTAGGAACTCAAGAAACACCTGGAGTAACAGGCAAATTTGGCCTTGGAGTACAAAATGAAGCAGGGCAAAGGCTAAAAGAGTTCCGCCAATAGAATGCACTGGTCATAGCAAACACCCTCTTCTAACAACACAAGAGAATACTCTACACATGGACATCACCAGATGGTCGACACTGAAATCAAATATATTATATTCTTTGCAGCCACAGATGAAGAAGCTCTATAGAGTCAGCAAAAACAAGCCCGGGAGCTGACTGTGGCTCAGATCATGAACTCCTTATTGCCAAATTCAGACTGAAACTGAAAAAAGTTCAGAAAACCACTAGACCATTCAGGGATGACCTAAATCAAATCCCTTATGATTATACAGTGGAAGTGAGAAATAGATTTAAGGGCCTAGATCTGATAGATAGATAGATAGAGTGCCTGATGAATGAGGTTCGTGACATTGTATAGGAGACCGGGATCAAGACCATCCCCATGGAAAAGAAATGCAAAAAAGCAAAATGGCTGTCAGGAGAGGACTTACAAATAGCTGTGAAAAGAAGAGAAGTGAAAAGCAAAGGAGAAAAGGAAAGATATAAGCATCTGAATGCAGAGTTCCAAAGAATAGCAAGAAGAGATAAGAAAGCCTTTCTCAGCAATCAATGCAAAGAAATAGAGGAAAACAATAGAATGGGAAAGACTAGAGATCTCTTCAAGAAAATTTGAGATACCAAGGGAACATTTCATGCAAAGATAGGCTCAATAAAGGACATAAATGGTAGAGACTTAACAGAAGCAGAAGATATTAAGAACGGGTGGCAAGAATATACAGAAGAACTGTACAAAGAAGATCTTTGTGACCCATATAATCACTCACTTAGAGCCAGCCATCCTGGAATGTGAAGTCAAGTGGGCCTTAGGAAGCATCACTATGAACAAAGCTAGTGGAGGTGATGGAATTCCAGTTGAGCTATTCCAAATCCTGAAAGATGATGCTGTGAAAGTGCTGCACTCAATATGCCAGCAAATTTGGGACACTCAGCAGTGGCCACAGGATTAGAAACGGTCAGTTTCATTCCAATCCCAAAGAAAAGCAATGCCCAGATCAGAGATGAGATCAGTCGCTCAGTCGTGTCCGACTCTCTGCGACTTCATGAACTGCAGCACGCCAGGCCTCCCTGTCCATTACCAACTCCCGGAGGTCACTCAGACTCACATCCATCGAGTCAGTGATGCCATCCAGCCATCTCATCCTCTGTCGGCCCCTTCTCCTCCTGCCCCCAATCCCTCCCAGCATCAGAGTCTTCTCCAATGAGACAACTCTTCGCATGAGGTGGCCAAAATAATGGAGTTTCAGCTTTAGCATCATTCCGTCCAAAGAAATCCCAGGGCTGATCTCCTTCAGAATGGACTGGTTGGATCTTCTTGCAGTCCAAGGGACTCTCAAGAGTCTTCTCCAACACCACACTTCAAAAGCATCAATTCTTCGGTGCTCAGCCTTCTTCACAGTCCAGCTCTCACATCCATACATGACCACAGGAAAGACCATAGCCTTGACTAGACGAATCTTTGTTGGCCAAGTAATGTCTCTGCTTTTGAATATGCTATCTAGGTTGGTCATAACTTTCCTTCCAAGGAGTAAGCGTCTTTTAATTTCATGGCTGCAGTCACGATCTGTAGTGATTTTGGAGCCCAGAAAAATAAAGTCTGACACTGTTTCCACTGTTTCTCCATCTATTTCCCATGTAGTGATGGGACCGGATGCCATGATCTTCGTTTTCCGAATGTTGAGCGTTAAGCCAACCTTTTCACTCTCCACTTTCACTTTCATCAAGAGACTTTTTAGCCCCTCTTCACTTTCTGCCATAAGGGTGGTGTCATCTCCATATCTGAGGTTATTGATATTTCTCCCAGCAATCTTGATTCCATCTTGTGTTTCTTCCAGTCCAGCATTTCTCATGATGTACTCTGCATATAAGTTAAATAAACATGGTGACAACATACAGCCTTGACGTACTCCTTTTCCTATTTGGAACCAGTCTGTTGTTCCATGACCAGTTCTAACTGTTGCTTCCTGTCCTGCATACAGATTTCTCAAGAGGCAGATCAGGTGGTCTGGTATTCCCATCTCTTTTAGAACTTTCCATAGTTTATTGTGATCTACACAGTCAAAGGCTTTGGCATAGTCAATAAAGCAGAAATAGATCTTCTTGTGGAACTCTCTTGCTTTTTCCATGATCCAGCGGATGTTGGCAATTTGATCTCTAGTTCCTCTGCCTTTTCGAAAACCAGCTTGAACATCAGGAAGTTCACAGTTCACATATTGCTGAAGCCTGGCTTGGAGAATTTTGAGCATTACTTTATAGCGTGCGAAATGAGTGCAATTGTGCGGTAGTTTGAGCATTCTTTGGCATTGCCTTTCTTTGGGATTGGGATGAAAATTGACCTTTTCCAATCTTGTGGCCACTGCTGAGTTTTCCAGATTTGCTGGCATATTGAGTGCAGCACTTTCACAGCATCATCTTTCAGGATTTGGAATAGCTCCACTGGAATTCCTTCACCTCCACTAGCTTTGTTCCTAGTGATGCTTCCTAAGGCCCACTTGACTTCACATTCCAGGATGTCTGGCTCTAGGTCAGTGATCACACCATCATGATTATCTGGGTCATGAAACTCTTTTTTGTTCAGTTCTTCGGTGTATTCTTGCCACCTCTTCTTAATATTTTCCGCTTCTCTTAGGTCCATACCATTTCTGTCCTTTATCGAGCCCATCTTTGCATGAAATGTTCCTTTGGTGTCTCTGATTTTCTTGAAGAGATCCCTAGTCTTTCCCATTCTGTTGTTTTCCTCTATTTCTTTGCATTGATCGCTGAAGAAGGCTTTCTTATGTCTTCTTGCTATTCTTTGGAACTCTGCATTCAGATGTTTATATCTTTCCTTTTCTCCTTTGCTTTTGGCTTCTCTTCTTTACACAGCTATTTGTAAGGCCTCCCCAGACAGCCATTTTACTTTTTTGCATTTCTTTTCCATGGGGATGGTCTTGATCCCTGTCTCCTGTACAATGTCACGAACCTCATTCCATAGTTCATCAGGCACTCTATCTATCAGATCTAGGCCCTTAAATCTATTTCTCACTTCCACTGTATAATCATAAGGGATTTGATTTAGGTCATACCTGAATGGTCTAGTGGTTTTCCCTACTTTCTTCAATTTCAGTCTGAATTTGGCAATAAGGAGTTCACCCTTGTCTAACTCAATGAAATTAAGCCATGCCCGTGGAGCGACCCAGGATGGGCGGGTCATGGTGGAGATATCTGACAGGGTGTGGTCCGCTGGAGAAGGGAATGGCAAACCACTTCAGTATTCTTGCCTTGAGAACCCCATGAACAGTATGAAATGGCAAAATGATAGGATACTGAAAGAGAAACTCCCCAGGTCAGTAGGGGCCCAATATGCTACTGGAGATTAGTGAAGAAATAACTCCAGAAAGAATGAAGGGATGGAGCCAAAGCAAAAAGAATACCCAGCTGTGGATGTGTCTGGTGATAGAAGCAAAGTCCGATGCTGTAAGAGCAATATTGCATAGGAACCTGGAATGTCAGGTCCATGAATCAAGGCAAATTGGAAGTGGTCAAACAAGAGATGGCAAGAGTGAATGTCAACATTCTAGGAATTAGCGAACTAAAATGGACTGGAATGGGTGAATTTAACTCAGATGACCATTATATCTACTACTGCGGGCAGGAATCCCTCAGAAGAAATGGAGTGGCCATCATGGTCAACAAAAGAGTCCGAAATGCAGTACTTGGATGCAATCTCAAAAACAACAGAATGATCTCTGTTCGTTTCCAAGGCAAACCATTCAATATCACAGTAATCCAAGTCTATGCCCCAACCAGTAACGCTGAAGAAGCTGAAGTTGAACAGTTCTATGAAGACCTACAAGACCTTTTAGAACTAACACCCAAAAAAGATGTCCTTTTCATTATAGGGGACTGGAATGCAAAAGTAGGAAGTCAAGAAACACCTGGAGTAACAGGCAAATTTGGCCTTGGAATACGGAATGAAGCAGGGCAAAGACTAGTAGAGTTTTGCCAAGAAAATGCACTGGTCATAGCAAATACCCTCTTCCAAAAACACAAGGGAAGACTCTATACATGGACATCACCAGATGGTCAACACCGAAATCAGATCGATTATATTCTTTGCAGCCAAAGATGGAGAAGCTCTATACACTCAGCAAAAAAAAGCAATGCCCAACAATGCTCAAACTACTGCACAGTTGCACTCATCTCACACGTTAGTAAAGTAATGCTCAAAATTCTACAAGCCAGGCTTCAGCAATATGTGAACTGTGAACTTCCAGATGTTCAAACTGGTTTTAGAAAAGGCAGAGGAACCAGAGATCAAATTGCCAACATCCACTGGATCATGGAAAAAGCAAGAGAGTTCCAGAAAAACATCTATTTCTGCTTTATTGACTATGCCAAAGCCTTTCACTGTGTGGATCACAATAAACTATGGAAAATTCTGAAAGAGATGGGAATACCAGACCACCTGACCTGCCTCTTGAGAAATCTGTACACAGGTCAGGAAGCAACAGTTAGAACTGGACATGGAACAATAGACTAGTTCCAAATAGGAAAAGGAGTACGTCAAGGCTGTATATTGTCACCCTGCTTATTTAACTTCTATGCAGAGTACATCATGAGAAATGCTGGGCTGGAGGAAGCACAAGTTGGAATCAAGATTGCTGGGAGAAATATCAATAACCTCAGATATGCAGATGGCACCACCCTTATGGCAGAAAGTGAAGAAGAACTAAAGAGCCCCTGATGAAAGTGAAAGAGGAGAGTGAAAAAGTTGGCTTAAAAGTCAACATTCAGAAAACGAAGATCGTGGCATCCGGTCCCATCACTTCATGACAGATAGATGGAGAAACAGTGGAAATAGTGTCAGACTTTATTTTTGGGACCTCCAAAATCACTGCAGATGGTGATTGCAACCATGGAATTAAAAGACGCTTACTCCTTGGAAGGAAAGTTATGACCAACCTGGATAGCATACTAAAAAGCATAGACGTTACTTTGCCCACAAAAATCTGTCTAGTCAAGATTTTGGTTTTTCCAGTGGTCATGTATGTATGTGAGAGTTGGACTATAAAGAAAGCTGAGAGTTGAAGAATTGATGCTTTTGATCTGTGGTGTTAGAGAAGACTCTTGAGAGTCCCTTGGACTGCAAGGAGATCCAAGCAGTCCATCCTAAAGGAGATCAGTCCTGGGTGTTCATTGTCAGGACTTATGCTGAGGTTGAAACTCCAATACTTTGGCCACCTGGTGCAAAGAGCTGACTCATTGGAACAGACCCTGATGCTGGGAAAGTTTGAGGGCAGGAGGAGAAGGGGATGACAGAGGATGAGATAGTTGAATGGCATCACCAACTCAATGGACGTGGTTTGGGTGGACTCCCGGGGTTTGTGATGGACAGGGAGGCCTGGTGTCTCAAAGATTCAGACACGATTGAGTGACTGGACTGAACTGAACTAGGGGAAATGCTTATTTCATTCACTACTTTATGTAAAGAACTTATGTAATGATCTTTAACCAAACAACAAGAAGGTATCTCTTACTATCTTTTTTTTTTTTTAACTTTACAATATTGTATTGGTTTTGCCATACATCTTAGTATCTTTTAAAAGACTATTCCTAAAGAACACCCATTAGTATTTTTAGTTCCGTTCAGTTCAGTTCAGTCGCTCAGTCGTGTCCAGCTCTTTGTAACCCCACTGACTGCAGCACAGCAGGCCTCTCCAGGAGTTAAAGCAGCTCCCAGTGATGCCATCCAACCATCTCATCCTCTGTCATCCCCTTCTCCTCTTGCCTTCAATCTTTCAGAGCATCAGGGTCTTTTCAAATGAGTGAGCTCTTCACATCAGGTGGCCAAGGTATTGGAGTTTCAGCTTCAGCATCAGTCCTTCCAATGAACATTCAGGACTGATCTCCTTTAGGATGGACTTGTTGGATCTCCTTGCAGTCCAAGGGACTGTCAAGATTCTTCTCCAACACCACAGTTCAAAACATCAATTCTTCAGCGCTCAGCTTTCTTTAGAGCCCTACTCTCACATCCATACTTGACTACTGGAAAAACCATAGCTTTTACTAGACAGACCTTTGTTGGCAAAGTAATGTCTCTGCTTTTTAACATGCAGGTTGGCCATAACTTTCCTTCCAAGGAGTAAGCATCTTTTTATTTCATGGCTGCAGTCACCATCTGCATTGATCTTAAAGGTGGAATAAATGAGTTGACCTGTTTCAAAATCAGTGCAGGTCTTTGGATCATGTTTGCTTAAACAGCACTCTAAAGATAGACCCAGTGGGTTAGGGTCATAAAGTTTGCAAATAGGTAAAGAGCTGGGGGAATAAGCAGCTAGACTACTGAGAAATGGGGAAGAGGGTGGCATTAAGGTAGCAATAGAATCAGGAGGTAGAACAATAATGAAGCTAAACCAGTAAACTCTTACCTCTTATAGAAGAAAAAGATAATAGAACTTAACCTAGTCATAGAAAACAGGACAGTGAATTCTACTAGTTGATTGGAACATCTTCATAAGTTTTAACAGACGTGTCTACAGTGGATAAAAACACACTGGAGCATCATATCTGAAGTCAAAGCCATTACTTCTGGGATCTTATTTCAGAGCTAAACCCCTGATATGACAGCTGGGAGGGCAGCCTCAGGAATCACACAGGCAGAGAGATGCACCGATCAGACTGGAGACATATATTTGTTCTGTCTCAGCCTCTTTGGCTCACTCAAACACTGGCATCTTAGTCACTGCCATTCATTTCTTTAAGTAAGTGAAGACAAGAAGATAAAATTGTGAACAACTCAATGAAGTGGGTAGCGTGATAAAAGCCTAATTTTAAGACTTAAGAAATACCAAATAAAAATGTTATAAAACACTCAAATATAAAGCTGATGTCAAGGCTGATTAATACTTTACTTTTTTATTGAAATGTCATTGCTTTACAATGCTGTGTTATTTCCTGCTTTAAAAAGAATAACAAAGTGAATCAGTGATATGTATACACCCGCTCCCTCTTATACCTCCTTCCCCCTCCCCCAACATTCCTCCCCTCCAGGTCATCACAGAGCTCTAGGCTGAGCTACACTTCCTAGCACCATACACAAAAGTAAACTCAAAATGAATCAAGGACCAGACACTATGAAACTCTTCGAGGAAAATATAGGCAGACCACTCTTTGACATAAATTGCAGCTAGTAATTAATATTTTTATGCAGAGATATAAAATGTAGTTGGAGAAACAGTGGAAACAGTGTCAGACTTTATTTTTCTGGGCTCCAAAATCACTGCAGATGGTGACTGCAGCCATGAAATTAAAAGACGCTTACTCCTTGGAAGGAAAGTTATGACCAACCTAGATAGCATATTCAAAAGCAGAGACATCACCTTGCCAACAAAGGTTCGCCTAGTCAAGGCTATGGTCTTTCCTGTGGTCATGTATGGATGTGAGAGCTGGACTGTGAAGAAGGCTGAGCGCCGAAGAATTGATGCTTTTGAACTGTGGTGTTGGAGAAGACTCTTGAGAGTCCCTTGGACTGCAAGAAGATCCAACCAGTCCATTCTGAAGGAGATCAATCCTGGAATTTCTTTGGAAGGAATGATGCTAAAGCTGAAACTCCATTATTTTGGCCACCTCATGCGAAGAGTTGACTCATTGGAGAAGACTCTGATGCTGGGAGGGATTGAGGGCAGGAGGAGAAGGGGACGACAGAGGATGAGACGGCTGGATGGCATCACTGACTTGATGGGTGTGAGTCTGAGTGACCTCCGGGAGTTGGTGATGGACAGGGAGGCCTGGCGTGCTGCGGTTCATGGGGTCGCAAAGAGTCGGACACGACTGAGCGACTGATCTGATCTGATCTGATCTGATAAAATGTAGTGAATAAAATGGTGCACATTAAAATGGCACATATTCTGGAACATTGAGTGTCTCGTATTCTGTAAATCAATTGCTATAAATTATTTCAGAAAAAATATAGTAAGCTAAAAAGATGTCATTTTAATTTTGGTTCTGATTTGAAGACAAACATGCTGAAAAAAGCAGCATTCCAAAAAGGTGGTTAATTATGAGCATTCTGCTCTAGACACATTCAGAGTGCAATTACTCTGTATGTAAGATGGATAGTTTCTTGAGTTTCTCAATTCTGAAAATTGATCAGATATGCCAGGCATGTGATTACTAGGTAGGCATAATTTCACCAGTTTTCCCAAGTGTTTTTTTTTTTTTTTTTTTAAATTCAAGAAATGAAGGTAATGATCATGAAAGTAGATATCTGACCACCTTGGCTGAACTGACAAAGTTCTACTGAATCATTTTTATAGACACAAAGGCAATTTTATAAATCTATCCTAAGTTAAAGATATTATTTAGGGTTAAAGGTAAATTTATGAAATAATGATTATAGTAATGTATTTGTCATATTTCTTAGATTTATTTATTTACCAATATTTGATTCTAGGAGGGTTTTGTTCTTCAAATCAATATTTGATAAAATATGATGGAAGTTTATTCATTTGCATTTCATCACTGAGTGATACATTATATTTGATGTATTAATAGTAACATGGGGCATTTCTCATTTGCTTTAAGCATACTAGAATAATGATTTCAAAAATTCTTTAGTATCTTCTTCTCTACAACACAGAGAATAAGTGATACTTTATGAACATGTAGCTATTATTTTCTCTGATTCTTTTTCTTTTAAATAAAAATTTAGTTGTAAAATGAGCTCTACTAACAGCTCACTACACCTAAAATGTTCAGGCATGAGAGTTTCCCCACGAGAGTGAATGATGAGTACATGCTTGGGCATAATCTCTCTCCCTTTACTAAAAGTCACAAAATTCTAGGAAAATTCAGTATTTTTAACACTGTATTAAAATATCTGGAGAAATATATCGATTTGAGATTCATGATGTTCTTCATGCCTTTGTGTAGGTTTTGACAGGCTGAACTAAATTGCAGAAACTTGGGTCTTACAAAATGAGGATGCAATATGTGCCAAAAATTAATACTAAATTGACATGTTACTTTGTAACAACCAGACTGCTATCTCCTTATCTGGCCGATTCTTATCTGTTGACTAGTGGCTTTTAACCATGTACTGGATGTGACAAACTTTATTTTTGAAACATGCCTACACCCAGACCTCAACTACTCTGGAGAACTGATCCTGACCTCTCCAGTTTCCCGTTCCTGGAATATATTCAAATTCTCCACAGCCTAGCTCCCCATAAACCTTGAAGCTATTCTTTTAGCATCTACAGAAGCTTGACAGGTACCTATTTGTAGACATTATTCATCTTTCCTTTAAGTTTCAGATGCAATTAAAGAAACTCAGGTGTAATCTCTCCCTCTTTTGTATTTCCATTGCTCCATCTACCAACATCTTACATAGAATTACTAACATTTTACTGCACAATTTAGTCTCATGCCTGCTCATACATTTAAGATTGCAAATCTCTCAATTGCAGATGGTACTTTTGATTTTGTGATTCCCAATAACAAGTACTTAGTATAAATAGCATTGTGTGGCACGTATTTGGCACTCAACAAAAGCTTAATGAAAACACTGATGAAATTGTCTTTTGAGGGCTATCTAAAGAGGTTTGCTATCTAAAGGGTATCTAAAGTCTTCTAAGAGCTTAATCGAGGGCACAGCAGAAGGCTAAACTTTCTTCTCTTCTTAAATCTAGTAGTTAATATACAGAAGCTTGAAGCTGGAAATGGAAAGGGAATTTTCCTCAAATACATTGCCATTTAAGAAAAATACCACATAATAACATTCAAAAGTATATTTAAACTATCACTTCAACTCAAATGTAGACCCAGTTTAACAACAAAGTAATTGATCCTTTAATAATAGGCCTAAATCACTTCACAACCCAGATAATCACGATGGTGTGATCACTCACCTAGAGCCAGACCTACTGGAATGTGAAGTCAAGTGGGCCTTAGGAAGCATCACTACGAACAAAGCTAGTGGAGGTGATGGAATTCCAGTTGAGCTATTCCAAATCCTGAAAGATGATGCTGTGAAAGTGCTGCACTCAATATGCCAGCATATTTGGAAAACTCAGCAGTGGCCACAGGATTGGAAAAGGTCAGTTTTCATTCCAATCCCAAAGAAAGGCAATGCCAAAGAATGCTCAAACTACCGCACAATTGCACTCATCTTACACACTAGTAGAGTAATGCTCAAAATTCTCCAAGCCAGGCTTCAGCAGTACATGAACTGTGAACTTCCAGATGTTCAAGCTAGTATTGGAAAAGGCAGAGGAACCAGAGATCAAATTGCCAACATCTGCTGAATCATCGAAAAATGATGAGAGTTCCAGGAAAATATCTATTTCTGCTTTATTGATTATGCCAAAGCCTTTGACATTCTGGATCACAATAAACTGTGGAAAATTCTGAAAGAGATGGGAATACCAGACCACCTGACCTGCCTTTTGAGAAACGTATATGCCAGTCAGGAAGCAACAGTTAGAACTGGACATGGAACAACAGACTGGTTCCAAATAAGAAAAGGAGTACATCAAGGCTGCATATTGTCACCCTGCTTAGTTAACTTATATGCAGAGCACATCATGAGAAATGCTGGGCTGGAGGAATCACAATTTGGAATCAAGATTGCCGGGAGAAATATCAATAACTTCAGATATGCAGATGATATCATCCTATGGGAGAAAATGAAGAACTAAAGAGCCTCTTGATGAAAGTGAAAGAGGAGAGTGAAAAAGTTGGCTTAAAGCTCAACATTCAGAAAACCAAGATCATGGCACATGGTCCCATCACTTCATGGCAGATAGATGGGGAAACAGTGGAAACAATGGCTGACTTTATTTTTCTGGGCTCCAAAATCACTGCAGAAGGCGATTGCAACAATGTAATTAAAAGACACTTACTCCTTTTAAGGAAAGTTATAAGCAACCTAGACCGCATATTAAAAAGCAGAGACATTATTTTGCCAACAATGGTCCGTCTAGTCAAGGCTATGGTTTTTCCAGTGGTCATGTATGGATGTGAGATTTGGACTATAAAGAGTGCTGATGCAGAAGAATTGATGCTTTTGAAGTGTGGTGTTGGAGAAGACTCTTCAGAGTCCCTTGGACTGCAAGGAGGTCCAATCAGTCCATCCTAAAGGAGATCAGTCCTGGGTGTTCACTGTGGGACTGATGCTGAAGCTGAAACTCCAATACTTTGGCCACATGATGTGAAGAGCTGACTCACTGGAAAAGACCCTGATGCAGGGAAAGATTGAGGGCAGGAGGAGAAGGGGATGACAGAGGATGAGATGTTTGGATGGCATCATTGACTCGATGGACATGGATTTGGGTGAACTCCGGGAGTTGGTGATGGACATGGAGGCCTGGCGTGCTGCAATTCATGGGGTTGCAAAGAGTCGGACACGACTGAGTGACTGAACTGAACTGAAATCACTTTGTTATTATTATATAAGTTCTACACTAAAGTTATGGATAGTATTTCCATGCTTATAACTCTAATATAACACTAAAATATATTTATCCTAAGTTAAAATAATGGAATAGATGGGGTCGTTAATGTCTGTTTATGGATTCATTTTACTATCTCCTTCTCTGAAAACACACCATACTCAAATGAGTCTATAGTTGGGTCTTAGAAGACAAATCTCAGGCTTGAAATTCGCAAGATTTTCAGAATTTAAGTGAAAATTCCACTGTCTCTTATAAGGCAAATCATTGGATCGCAAGGTGAGTTGTGTTAATTACAGGTAGATTCCATTGGAGGAGATGGATACTGCCAGCATCCATTGATAGTCTCAAGGGGTATGTCTGCTGACATTTCGTGCTGGGATAAAGTAAAAACGTCCATCATGTTGAGAAGGGAATCACATCAGATCAGATCAGATCAGTCGCTAAGTCATGTCTGATTCTTTGTGACCCCATGAATTGCAGCATGCCAGGCCTCCCTGTCCATCACCAACTCCGGGAGTTCACTGAGACTCACATCCATCGAGTCAGTGATGCCATCCAGCCATCTCATCCTCTGTCGTCCCCTTCTCCTCCTACCCCCAATCCCTCCCAGCATCAGAGTCTTCTCCAATGAGTCAACTCTTCACATGAGGTGGCCAAAGTACTGGAGTTTCAGCTTTAGCATCATTCCTTCCAAAGAAATCCCAGGGCTGATCTCCTTCAGAATGGACTGGTTGGATCTCCTTGCAGTCCAAGGGACTCTCAAGAGTCTTCTCCAACACCACACTTCAAAAGCATCAATTCTTTGGCGCTCAGCCTTCTTCACAGTCCAACTCTCACATCCATACATGACCACAGGAAAAACCATCAGATCAGATCAGATCAGTCTCTCAGTCGTGTTCGACTCTTTGCGACCCCATGAACTGCAGCACGTCAGGCCTCCCTATCCATCACCAGCTCTCGGAGGTCACTCAGACTCACATTCATCGAGTCAGTGATGCCATCCAGCCATCACATCCTCTGTCGTCCCCTTCTCCTCCTGCCCTCAATCCCTCCCAGCATCAGAGTCTTCTCCAATGAGTCAACTCTTCACATGAGGTGGCCAAAATACTGGAGTTTCAGCTTGAGCATCATTCCTTCCAAAGAAATCCCAGGGCTCATCTCCTTCAGAATGAACTGGTTGGATCTCCTTGCAGTCCAAGGGACTCTCAAGAGTCTTCTCCAACACCACACTTCAAAAGCATCAATTCTTCGGCGCTCAGCCTTCTTCACAGTCCAGCTTTCACATCCATACATGACCACAGGAAAGACCATAGCCTTGACTAGGTGAACCTTTGTTGGCAAAGTGATGTCTGCTTTTGAATATATTTTCTAGGTTGGTCATAACTTTCCTTCCAAGGAGTAAGCGTCTTTTAATTTCATGGCTGCAGTCACCATCTGCAGTGATTTTGGAGCCCAGAAAAATAAAGTCTGACACTGTTTCCACTGTTTCTCCATCTATTTCCCATGAAGTGATGGGACTGGATGCCATGATCTTTGTTTTCTGAATGTTGAGCTTTAAGCCAAATTTTTAACTCTCCACTTTCACTTTCATCAAGAGGCTTTTTAGTTCCTCTTCACTTTCTGCCATAAGGGTGGTGTTATCTGCATATCTGAGGTTATTGATATTTCTCCCAGCAATCTTGATTCCAGCTTGTGTTTCTTCCAGTCCAGTGTTTCTCATGATGTACTCTGCATATAAGTTAAATAAACAGGGTGACAATATAAAGCCTTGACATACTCCTTTTCCTATTTGGAACCAGTCTGTTGTTCCATATCCAGTTCTAATTGTTGCTTCCTGACCTGCATACAGGTTTCTCAAGAGGCAGATCAGGTGGTCTGGTATTCTCATCTCTTTCAGAGTTTTCCAGTTTATTGTGATCGTCACAGTCAAAGGCTTTGTCATAGTCAATAAAGCAGGAATAGACATTTTTCTGGAACTCTCTTGCTTTTTCAATGATCCAGAAGATGTTGGCAATTTGATCTCTGGTTCCTCTGCCTTTTATAAAACCAGCTTGAACATCAGGAAGTTCACGGTTCACATATTGCTGAAGCCTGGCTTGGAGAATGTTAAGCATTACTTTACTAACGTGTGAGATGAGTGCAATTGTGCAATAGTTTGAGCATTCTTTGGCATGCCTCTCTTTGGGATTGGAATGAAAACTGACCTTTTCCAGTCCTGTGGCCACTGCTGAGTTTTCCAAATTTGTTGGCATATTGAGTGCAGCACTTTCACAACATCATCTTTCAGGATTTAGAATAGCTCAACTGGAATTCCATCACCTCCACTAGCTTTGGTCATAGTGATGCTTCCTAAGGCCCACTTGACTTCACATTCCAGGATGTCTGGCTCTAGGTCAGTGATCACCCTCGTGATTATCTGGGTCATGAAGATCTTTTTTGTACAGTTCTTCTGTGTATTCTTGCCACCTCTTCTTAATATCTTCTGCTTCTGTTAGGTCCATATCATTTCTGTCCTTTATCGAGGCCATCTTTGCTTGAAATGTTCCTTTGGTATCTCTGATTTTCTTGAAGAGATCCCTAATCTTTCCCATTCTGTTGATTCCATATTGGCTTCATCCAGCTCAGAATTTCACGTGATGTACTCTGCAAATAAGTTAAATTAGCTGGGCGACAGTATACAGCCTTGAACGACTCCTTTCCCTATATTGAACCAGTCTGTTGTTCCATGTCCAGTTCTAACTGTTGCTTCTTATTCTCTGTTCACATATTGTTGAAGCTTAGCTTGAAGGATTTTGAGCATTACTTTGCTAGCATGGTAAAAGAGTCCAATTGTGTCACTGTTTGAACATTCTTTGGCATTGCCTTTCTTCGAGATTGGAATGAAAACTGACCTTTGCCAGTCCTCTGGCCACTGCAATGCCACAGGTGTTAGTTCAAGCAGGTCTTATAGGTCTTCATAGAACTGTCCAACTTCAACTTCTTTGGCATTAGTGGTTGGGGTGTAGACTTGGCTTACTGTGATATCGAGTGGTTTGCCTTAGAAACAAACAGAGATAATTCTGTCATTTTTGAGATTGAACCCAAGACTCTTTTGTTGACTATGAGGGCTACTCCATTTCTTCTAAGAGGTTCTTGCCCACAGTAGTATATATAATGGTCATCTGAGTTAAATTCACGCATTCTTGTCTGTTTTAGTTCACTGATTACTAAAATGCCAGTGTTCACTCTTGCCAACTCCTGATTGACCACTTACAGATTACCTTGATTCATGGACCTAACATTCCAGGTTCCTATGCAATATTGTTCTTTACAGCATCTGCCTTTACTTTCACCACCAGACACATCTACACCTGGGAGTTGTTTCCACTTTGACTCAGTCTCTTCATTCCTTCTGGAGCTCTTTCTTCACTAGTCTCCAGTAGCATATTGGGCACCTACCCAACCTGGGCAGTTCATCTTTCAGTGTCATATCTTTTTGCCCTTTCATACTGTTCATGGGGTTCTCAAGGCAAGATAACCATAGTGGTTTGCCATTCCCTTGTCCAGTTGACATTTGGTCCAAACTCTCCACCATGACCCATCCAAATTGGGTGGCCCTGTATGCCATGGCTCATAGTTTCACTGAGTTAGACAAGGTTGTGATGCATGTGATCAGTTTGGTTAGTTTTCTATGATTGTGGTTTTCATTCTGTCTGCCTTCTGATGGATGAGGATATGAGGCTTGTGGAAGATTGCTGATGGGAGGGACTGGCTGTGGGGAAAACTGGGTCTTGTTCTGGTGGGCAATGCCATGCTCAGTAATCTTTAATCCAGTTTTCTGCTGATGAGTGGGGCTGTGTTCCCTCCCTGTAGTTTGGCCTCAGGCCAAACTATGGTAGGGGTAATGGCAGTAATGTTGAATTCCTTTGAAAGGACTTATGTCAGCATGCCATGCCTCTCAGGACTGTTGTAGTCAGTGCCCCTGACCAAGTGGCAGACCACTGATGACCCATGCCTCTGCCAGAGACTCCCAAACATGTACAGGCAAGTCTGGGTCAGTCTCCTGTGGGGTCACTGCTCCTTTTCCTCTATCTTGGTGTGCATAAGGTTTTGTTTGTGCCCTCGAAGAGTCTCTGTTTTCCTAGTCCTGTGGAACTTCTATAATCAAAACCTACTGACTTTCAAAGTCAAAGGGATTCTCAGTCCCTTTGCCAGACCCCCAGGTTGGGATGTCTGTTGTGGGGCCCAGAACTTTCCCAGAAGTGTGAGAACTTCTCTGGTATGATTGTTCTCCAGTTAGTGAGTCGCCTGCCCAGCAGCTCTATGGTGGAGCTAATGGCAACCTCCTTCAAGAGGGCTTACGCGACACACTGTGCCTCCCAGGACTGCTGCTGCCAGATCCAGGAGAGCCTCACTCAAAGCGGGGTCTTGCTCAGTCTCTTGTGGGAGTCACAGCTCCCTTCCCTCGTTCCTGGTGCACATAAGGCTTTGTTTGTGCCCTACAAGGATCTCTGAGGGTGAATTAACCTCTTACATATATATTATTTGCAAATATTTCTCCCAGTTTATGTGTTAATTGGTCATTTGGTTGGTTTCTTTTTTTGTGTAGTAGGTTTTTAGCTTGATGCACAGTTCAGTTCAGTTGCTCAGTAGTGTCTATGCTTTGCGACCCCATGGACTGCAGCACGACAGGCTTCCCTGTCCATCACCAACTCCCGAAGCTTGCTCAAACTCATGTCCATCGACTTGGTGATGCCAGCCAACCATCTCATCCTCTGTCTTCCCTGTCTCCTGTGCCTTCAATCTTTCCCAACATCAGGGTCTTTTCAAATGAGTCAGTACTTCACATCAGGTGACCAAAGTATTGGAGCTTCAGCTTCAGCATCAGTCTGTGGATGAATATTCAGGACTGATTTCATTTTGGAGAGATTGGTTTGATCTCCTTACAGTCCAAGGGACTCTCAAGAGTCTTCTCCAACACCACAGGTCAAAAGCATCAATTCTTCAGCGCTCAGCCTTCTTCACAGTCCAGCTCTCACATTCATACATGACCACAGGAAAGACCATAGCCTTGACTAGGCGAACCTTTGTTGGCAAAGTAATGTCTCTGCTTTTGAATATGCTATCTAGGTTGGTCATAACCTTCCTTCCAAGGAGCAAGTGTCTTTTAATTTCATGGCTGCAGTCACCGTCTGTAGTGATTTTGGAGCCCAGAAGAATAAAGGCTGACACTGTTTCCACTGTTTCCCCATCTATTTCCCATGAAGTGATGGGACCAGATGCCATGGTCTTCATTTTCTGAATGTTGAGCTTTAAGCCAACCTTTTCACACTCCACTTTCACTTTCATCAAGAGGCTCTTTAGTTCCTCTTCACTTTCTGCCATAAGGGTGGTGTCATCTGCATATCTGAGGTTATTGATATTTCTCCCGGCAATCTTGATTCCAGCTTGTGTTTCTTCCAGTCCAGCATTTCTCATGATGTACTCTGCATATAAGTTAAATAAGCAGGATGACAATATGCAGCCTTGACGTACTCCTTTTCCTATTTGGAACCAGTCTGTTGTTCCATGTCCAGCTCTAATTGTTGCTTCCTGACCTGCATACAAATTTCTCAAGAGGCAGATCAGGTGGTCTGGTATTCCCATCTCTTTCAGAATTTTCCAGTTTATTGTGATCCACACAGTCAAAGGCTTTGGCATAGTCCATAAAGCAGAAATAGATGTTTTTCTGGAACTCTCTTGCTTTTTCCATGATCCATGGACCTTTGTAAATAAAGTGATATCTCTGCTTTTTAATATGTTGTCTAGGTTGGTCATAGCTTTTCCTCCAAGGAGCAAGCATCTTTTAATTTCATGGCTGCAATCACCATCTGCCATAATTTTGGAGCCCCAGAAAATAAAGTCTGTCTCTATTTTCATTGTTTCACCGTCTATTTACCATGAAGTGATGAGACCGGATGCCATGATCTTTGTTTTTTGAATACTGAGTCTTAAGCCAGATTTTTCACTCTCATCTTTCACTTTTATCAAGAGGTTCTTTAGTTCCTTTTTGCTTCTGACATAAGGATGCTATTATCTGCACATCTAAGATTACTGATATTTCTCCTGGAAATCTCGATTCCAGTTTGTGCTTCATCCAGCCTGGCATTTCGCATGATATACTCTGCGTATAAGTTAAATACGCAGTTAAATACAAGGTGAACATATACAGCCTTGATGTACTTCTTTCTCAATTTGGAGCCAGTCGGTTGTTCCATGTCCAGTTGTTTCTTGACCTGCATACAGATTTCTCAGGAGGCATGTGAGATGGTCTGGTATTCCCATCTCTTTCAGAGTTTTCCACAGTTTGTTGTGATCCACACAGTCAAAGGCTTTAACATAGTCAAAGAAGCAGAAGTAGATGTTTTTCTGGAATTTTCTTGCTTTTTCTATGATCCAGTGGATGTTAGCAATTTGATCTCTGATTCCTCTGCCTTTTCTAAATCCAGCTTGAACATCTGGAAGTTCTTGATTCACATACTGTTGAAGCCTGGCTTGGAGTCTGTAGTCTCCCATTTTTTAATTTTGTTGCTTTTATTTTTCATTTCAAATCCAAAAAAATCATCACCAGTACTGATTTCAAGTAATTTTAACACCTATATTTTAAAACATCAAGTCTTAAATTCAAGTCTTTAAAACATTTTAGGTTAATTTCTGTGTATGATATAAAACAGTGGGCCAGTTTCATTCTTTTGCATGTGACTGCCCAGTTTTGAACACCACCGTTTAATGAAGAAATTGTCTTTTCCCCACCATATAATCTTGGCTCCTTTTTCCTAAAATAATTGACTCCATAAATGTAGATTTACTTCTGAGCTATCTATTATGTTCCATTAATATATTTGTCTGTTTTTGTGCCAGACTTATACAGTCTTGATTGCCCTAGCTCTGTGGTAAAGTTTAAAATCAGGGAGCATGATGCCACAAGCTTTGTTCTTTTTTCTCAAGATTTATTTTTTTTCCAATGCATTTGGTGTCTTTTTGGATCCAAACAAATTTGAGGATTGTTTGTGCAACATCTTTGAAAAATGCTGCTGGAATTTGATAGAGATTGCATTGAATCTATAGATTACTTTGAGTAGTATGGACACAATATTAGTTTTTCAAATCTATAAGCATGGAATATCTATTCACCTGTGTTTTCTTCAATCTTTCATCAATGTCTTACAGTTTTCAGATAGAGTTTTTTCACATCCCTTGTAAATTTATTCCTAGGAATTTTATTCATATTGATGCCATTGTAAATGGGATTGTTTCCTTCATTACTTTTTATGATAGTTCATTATTAGTGTAGAGAAATGCAATAGATATCTTGATAGATTTTAGGGTTTTCTCTATAGACTATCATGCTATGTGCAAATAGTGAGAGTTTTCCCTCTTCCTTTTTAACTTGGATGTCTTTTATTTCTAACCCTAATTTCTCTGGCTAGGACTTTCAGAATGTTATTGAATAAAATTAGTGAGAATAGTCATTTTTATTTTTTTCCTGTTGTGAAAGGGAATCTAGCTAAAGGTTAGGGTTTCATTTTTTAATGCTCTATTTCATTTATTTCTGCTATGATTTCTATTAGTTCCTTTTAAAATTAACTTTGGGTTTCATTTGTTCTTTCTCTAATTCCTCAAGTGTGACATTCATTAGGTTGTTTTGAGATTTTTCTTGAGGAAGGCACTTACTGCTATGAACTTTTCTCTTAGAAATAATTTGTATGATAGCTTTTGGTATGTGTCCCATTTTAGTTTGATTCAAGATATTTTTTTATTTCCCTTTAAATGTCTTTTTAGCCAATATTGTTCAGTAGTTTGTTGTTTAATCTCCACGTATTTGTGAATTTCCCAGTCTCCTTGTAATTGATTCCTGGTATCTGTAATTGATTTCTGTAATTGATTTATGGTGGTAAGAAGAGTTACTTGGTACAAATTCAGTCCCTCTTAATTTTTTAAGTCTTGTTTTGTAGCCTAACATATGATTTATCCTGAAGAATGCCCATGTGCACTTGAGAAGAAGATGTGTGCTGCTGTTTTTGGATGGAATGTGTTGTATGCATATTAACAAAGTCTATGTTTTCCTTCTTACATACTGTGAAGGCTGTGTTTCTTTTTTTTTTTTTTTTTTTTCCTCTAGGTGACCTATCCATTGATGATTGGGGTACTTAAGTCCCCTAATAATATTGTATTGCATTGTTTTCTATTTCTCCCTTTATTTGCTTTATACATGTATGGGCTTCTATGTTGGGTACCTAAATATTTACAAATGTTTTCTTCTGATAGCTGATATCTACCGCTGATGTCTATCCCCTGTGTGTCCTATTGAATCATACCTTTCCATTTGTCTGAATTCCAGATAGAATATTTACTTAATGAATTACTTATTTTCCATATTGTGCTCCTAGAAGAGAGTCTGCAAGATGGTTTAAGTCAACCACTTAATGTAGATCTATGTGTGTGTGCACATACTCGCTCAGTCCTGTGCAGCTCTTTGTGACCCCCATGACCTGTAACCCATCAGGCTCCTCTCTCCATGGAATTTCCCAGGCAAGAATACTGGAGTGGGTAGCCATCCCCTTCTCCAGGGAATCTTCCCAACCCAAAGATCGAACCTGCATCTCTTGCATTGTGGGCTGATTCTATATCATCTGAGCCACCAATGTAGGTCCATATATGTTTTCAAATATTCTAATAAAACTAATATACTTAGAATATAATTCATACACATATATCCAAACTTGAGCTAGAAAATGCTTAAAGAAATCCTTTGAAGGAGTGAAAGTTGTGTATATAGCTAGATTTTAAAATTTTTGAATAATGTAGCATTTGGAGTGTGCAACATAATATGTAATCAAACTTATTTGAAATATATTTTCATTTGGAAATTAAAATGTAAATTTAGACCTTTGAGTGGACCTGGCCATAAAATATATTGTTTGATATATTTAGAGGCATTATTTAACTCAAATTATCTTGATAAACATTTTCCCTTTTCCCTAATCATCTGTATGCATTAAAAGCTGTAAATTAGTAAGTTTTTAAATGTACATTAAGGATTATATGGTCAATACATGTTTTTATGCTTTGTGGAACACAGAATCTTGTGCTATGTTCAATTTAAGGAAAAGGTCTTTCAGAATTATCACTTATCATTATTATGAATATAGTTAAAAATTTACACATTGGTATGCCAAGATTACTCATTAACTACTGGACATACTTACTTAGCACTATGATTTTTAGCATTTCTTCCATCTGATAGCTCTAACACATGTTAAAATATAATATTAACTTCTGTATACTTTATAATTTTGAAGTTTTTCCCTTATGTAAATATATTATATAGCCCTTATGCTGAAGTACTAATACTCTTGGCCAGACCATCTGTATTACTGACATTTGTCCATTTACGTGGGGTTAATTGAAAAGTGTAAAATGTAATCCTGTTAATCTGAGGTATGAAAGTGAGATTTTTATTTCAGTAAACAAGATATTTTTATATATTAACTAATCAAGCTTCCAAAGTATATCATTAAGGGGGAGATGATAAAGTATTGCTTGTAAGAATGTCAATATCTACATTGAAAATATAATGTCTATGGTAATAACCTTAAGATATTATAAATTCTTTCACTCCTCAAGGTGTTATAAATCATAATGTCAATGAACTAGAGGCTTCATAGTTCTCTCAACATAAATAATAATGAGTTCCACATGAGTAGGCAAGTGGATATTTCTAAGACTATTTAACTGCTTTGATTTAGAGTAATCAATGAGCTCATAAAAGCACAGAAGACAACTGAAGGTAAACAGAAAGAAACAGATATGATTTAACACTGGGTTGTTCTCTAGGTGTTTGAAAGATGTGCACAGCCAATAGGTTAAGAATAAACACTGCCTCAGGAAAAGGAAGTGGCATTAGTTAAAGGCTTCAGTTAGATAAAATGAGCAAGAGATATGCTTTATAACACAGTGTCTACAGTTAACAATATTGTATTGTTCAGTTCAGTCAGTTCAGTTCAGTCGCTCAGTCGTGTCCGACTCTTTGCGACCCCATGAATTGCAGCACGCCAGGCCTCCCTGTCCATCACCAACTCCTAGAGTTCACCCAAACTCATGTCCATCAAGTCAGTGATACCATCCAGCCATCTCATCCTCTGTCATCCCCTTCTCCTCCTGACCCCAATCCCTCCCAGCATCAGAGTCTTTTCCAATGAGTCAACTCTTTGCATGAGGTGGCCAAAGTATTGGGGTTTCAGCCTCACCATCAGTCCTTCCAATGAACACCCAGGACTGATCTCCTTTAGGATGGACTGGTTGGATCTCCTTGTAGTCCAAGGGACTCTCAAGAGTCTTCTCCAACACCACAGGTCAAAAGCATCAATTCTTCAGTGCTCAGCTTTCTTCACAGTCCAACTCTCACATCCATACATGACCACTGGACAAACCATAGCCTTGACTAGACGGCCCTTTGTTGGCAAAGCAATGTCTCTGCTTTTGAATATGCTGTCTAGGTTGGTCATAACTTTCCTTCCAAGGAGTAAGCGTCTTTTAATTTCATGGCTGCAATCACCATCTGTAGCAATTTTGGAGCCCAGAAAAATAAAGTCTTACACTGTTTCCCCATCTATTTCCATGAAGTGATGGGACCAGATGCCATCATCTTCATTTTCTGAATGTTGAGCTTTAAGCCAACTTTTTCACTCTCCTCTTTCACTTTCGTCAAGAGGCTTTTTAGTTCCTTTTCACTTTCTGCCATAAGGGTGGTGTCATCTGCATATCTGAGGTTATTGATATTTCTCCCGGCAATCTTCATTCTAGCTTGTGCTTGACTTAAAATTTTTCTAAGAGGGTAGATCCTATATTGTGTTTCTAAAACAAAGACTAACAGTAATATTATCACAAGGCAACTTTAGAAGGTGATGAATATGTATATGGGAATGGATTATGGTGATGGTTTCATGAATAGATACTTACCTCCAAAATATAAAGTTGTATTCATTAATATGTACAACTTTTTATTTTTTTATTTTATATTGGAGTACAGTTGATTTACAATGCTGTGTTTCAGGTGTATAGCAAAGTGATTCAGTTATACACGTATATATATACATATATATATTCTTTTTCAAATTCCTTTCCTATTTAGGTTATTACAGAATATTGAGCAGTTTCTGTGCTAATACTGTAGGTCCTCACTGTTTATCTATTTTAAGTACAATTATTAATAACCATCAGATCAGATCAGTCGCTCAGTCGTGTCCGACTCTTTGCGACCCCATGAACCACAGCACGCCAGGCCTCCCTGTCCATCACCAGCTCCCAGAGGTCACTCAGACTCGCATCCATCGAGTCAGTGATGCCATCCAGCCATCTCATCCTCTGTCGTCCCCTTCTCCTCCTGCCCTCAATCCCTCCCAGCATCAGAGTCTTCTCCAATGAGTCAACTCTTCACATGAGGTGGCCAAAATACTGGAGTTTCAGCTTTAGCATCATTCCTTCTAAAGAAATTCCAGGATTGAGCTCCTTCAGAATGGACTGGTTGGATCTCCTTGCAGTCCAAGGGACTCTCAAGAGTCTTCTCCAACACCACAGTTCAAAAGCATCAATTCTTCAGCGCTCAGCCTTCTTCACAGTCCAGCTCTCACATCCATACATGACCACAGGAAAGACCATAGCCTTAACTAGGCGAACCTTTGTTGGTAAAGTAATGTCTCTGCTTTTGAATATGCTATCTAGGTTGGTCATAACTTTCCTTCCAAGGAGCAAACGTCTTTTAATTTCATGACTGCAGTCACCATCTGCAGTGATTTTGGAGCCCAGAAAAACAAAGTCTGACAATAACCATACTTCAGTACAATAATTTTTAAAAGGATGAATAAATGATGAGTTGGCAAATACTGTGAGTCCTTGTTTACTCACATCCCACCTTATAGGGAACCCATGACTAAGGTTCCTAGGTTCCCAAGCCATATTGGCACCTTCTGATAAGAAGTATTGATAGCACACAGTTAAGTAACATGCCATACTATAATGAAAGGATAATCCTCCTTTTTATAAAATCATCCAGATCTAGTAAAAAAAAAAAAAAAAACTGGAAGGCTATTAAGACCATGGAAAACACAATCTTTAGGTATGATTAATTGGGGGAAAAGGTTTGATTTAAGAAGTCAAAGATGTCAAGAGAAAGAAAAAGAGCTCAACTCAAGATAAAAGGATTAGCTTTGAACTCTTTCATGGTTTTCTACTGAGAGGCAAATTTCTCATCAGAGTGTTAGAGAAGAATTGCTGAGGTATTTATTTACATGAAGTATTATCTTTAAAACTTTGTAAGAGTTTCCTATTGTTGTTATAACAAATTATTATAAACTTTAGTGGCTGAAACAATACAAATGTATGCTCTTATGAAATGGGTAGGACCAGATTAAAATCAAAGGGTAGCTAGGGTGTGTTCCTTCTGAAGCCTCTTGGGAGGATCCCATTTTTCTTGCCTGATCAACTTCCCGAGGCCACCTGCACCCCTTGGTTCATGAGCCCCCATGACTCAGATCTCTGCCTCCTTCCATCCATCACATTTCCTCTGATTCCAACTATTCTGCCTCCCTTTTTTCTTAAAAGAACCCCTGTGACTATGTTGTGTCTATTCAGGTAATGAGGGATAATTTCCCATCTCAGGATCCCAAATGGAATCAGATTTAAGAAATCTTTTTTGCCACATAAGATAACTTATCTGCTGATTCTGAAGGTTGGAAACGGACACTTTTGGGGGACCATTATTCTGCCTACTGCAAGATTACGGCACCATTTCTTACAGGAAACAAGGCGCTGTCCCTAGAGTACTCTGCATGAAAAAATGCTGGCTCCAAGCTCTGGCTCTGCTAGTACCACTGTGACACCTTCTGTAGTCACTAATTCTGAGTCTCTATTTCTTAAAGTATAAATAGGCATCAGAATGCTTCCTTTGATAACAGCACTCTGCAAAGTATAGCATAATTTATCAAACGGGGGTGGTCTATTCTGAACTGAACCACTGATATGTATCTATGCTTCTGCTTATTTTCAAATGCAGTTTGGGGCTGGAATTAATAGGCTACTATTGAGTATGTCCAGCTGTAAAGTCCTACCTTTTTCTTTATTTTTTTATATTTTATTTTATTTTTTTAATTTTATTTTATTTAACTTTACAATATTGTATTGGTTTTGCCATATATCAAAATGAATCTGCCACAGGTATACATGTGTTCCCCATCCTGAACCCTCTTCCCTCCCCATACCATCCCTCTGGGTCATCCCAGTGCACCAGTCCCAGGCATCCAGTATTGTGTATCAAACCTGGACTGGTGACTCGTTTAATATATGATATTATACATATTTCAGTGCCATTCTCCCAAATCATCCCACCCTCTCCCTCTCCCACAGAGTCCAAAAGACTGTTCTATACATCAGTGTCTCTTTTGCTGTCTCATATACAGGGTTATCATTACCATCTTTCTAAATTCCATATATATATGCATTAGTATACTGTATTGGTGTTTTTCTTTCTGGCTTCCTTCACTCCGTATAATAGGCTGCAGTTTCATCCACCTCATTAGAACTGATTCAAATGTACTCTTTTTAATGGCTGAGTAATACTCCATTGTGTATATGTACCACAGCTTTCTTATCCATTCATCTGATGATGGACATCTAGGTTGCTTCCATGTCCTGGCTATTGTAAACAGTAACTTTACAATATTGTATTGGTTTTGCCATATATAATAAGAAAAAACTTTTTAGATACAATCTACATGTTTAAAGCAGTTTAGAATTATTCTAGGCTAAATTTATATTATTGCTATGGTTGAACATTTGCATCTGTGACTTCACACATTCAGAAAAAAGTGAACATAATACCTTCATTTACCTTTGGTCTTGTCCGAAGGGTAAAATATTTATTTTGAATGGACATCTACCTTTCTGCAGTATATTCATGGATATAGTGATATGCCTACTTTTAAAAACTTTCTCATGGAAACTGGCTATATTATCATTTTTACAGGCACCTTATATACTTCCTGAAGACAGAAGATTTTGCTCAAAATGACAATTTAATAATAGTAATGGAAATATAACCCTAATTAATCACTTAGTTACTTCTTTGTGGTAACTGAATTTTTATCCATTCCACTTATGTGTACAACAGGTTTAATGGCTTTTCATTAAGTAGGTTTTTTGAACTAATTGACTGCAGAGTCAAATAATCAGACCAGTGCTGCATGGAGATGTGGAGTAAATATCTCCTCTTATGGAATTTAGCTGGTCATTTGCCTGCTTTATTAAAGTTTTAACTAATTCCCGCTGACCTCCTTACCCTGTGCTATACATTTGGGTCATTCTTCAGAGATGAGAAAGCTAATTCTAACAAATTATATCATGAAGAAGTTTAGTAACAATTCCTCCTCTAATTGTTACCTGTTTATTTAATAGGTCTTTTTTTTTTCATTTTATTTATTTATTTTTTGGGGAAACCTTACTTTATTCCTGTACATTTTTATTTTTTTATTTTTTTAAACATTTTAATTTTTATTATGATTCAAGGTTATTTTTTTTTTTTTTTTTGTATCTCTGCATGTAATAGGTCTTGATTTGAAAAATCTGTTTCACTCTACAGTTGCTTCTCATGGTTATTGGTAAACCCGTATTTTATTCATCTGACCCCTTGCATTTCATTTCAAGGGTTTAAAATTTTCTAAAGTTACTTTTGTGACAAATGCTAACCTTTTTTTAAGAATGTGTTCACAAGTAATGTTGACATTTTATTTTGTGATCATTGTAGACTCAACATGTAGCTGAAGGAACTAACACAGAAAGATCCCACAAGGTAATGCCTAGTTTTCTACACATTGTCTTAGCATAATACCATAGCCAAAAGAGTCACATTGATCCATTCCACTTACTCAATTCACGTTTCACAGGTTTTAGAGATACTTTTGTGTGCAATTAGTTCTTTGCAATTTTTTTTTGTTTTATATATGCACATTTGTGTGACCACTATAGAACATATCCATCCGTTTTCTAGCATCCAGGGATATCCCCCCAGGCTTCTTCTTCTTCTCCTCCTCCTTTTGCTCCTTTATCTTACATAGTTACCAGTGGAAAAAGGAAAATATTTTCAATAAACAGTGCTGGGAAAAATGAATAGCCACATGAAAAAATGAATAGGAAAAAGCTTAACTCTTATTTCACAGCAAATACAAAATTGATTTATGTGGATGATAGACCAAAATACTGGAGTCAAGCTATTTAGCTTCTCCAAGAAAAATGGATTAGAAATTTACCTTTTGCTACTTAACATAAATTTCAGATTCTAAATGTAAAATATAAAACTTTCAAAATATTACAAAATAAAATATGCTGATAATTTTAGGATAAGAAAGATCCATTTAACAAGCTACAAAATAAAGGAATCAAAAGAACAGACTAATGCATTTGATTATATAATAGTAAACAAATTTTGAAAAACAAGTAACAGACTGGGGAAGATATATAAAACCTATATGTGACCGAATTTATAAGAAAATGACAAGATAAACAAATAAGGAGAAAATGTATGAACAGATATCACAAAATAGTACATCAGAATTAACTCTATTTATATGAAAATATTTAATTTTATATGCTATCTGGAAAGTAAAATCACTTGATAATTATTTATGTTTTTTCCATCATACTACAAATTGAAAAGAAAATAAATACACTTGATATATCTGATGTTCAGAATTGGCCAAATGGTGGGAAAATGCTCATCAATGCTGGTACATTTTTAAAATGCAATATCAAAATACCTATTTATTTCTAAAATGCATATAATTCTAAACTCAGGAATGCTTCCCTAAGAGTGTCCATGTACAAAGAATAATACAGTCTATTTTTATATTTTTTAAGATATTCTTGGAGATTGACTAAATGCCCACTAATAACAGAATTGTGATAACAAAAATATAGTTCACTGTTACAAATAGACTATAATTAAACAGTTCATAAATAGATTAATATATGTGGCCAAGAAAGTCCCATGTCACATTTTTTAAAAATACAATTCGTAGAAAATTCAGGTGGTCTGATTCCAGTTATAAAGAAAATCATACTGATCGCAAAAGTATAAGTTCTTTCATCAATATTCATTTACAGTACCATTAAAATTATAAGCAGCTATGTGTATTTATTAAACTCTACTTACCAAGTTTTGAATATACACATGATACACCATCATATAACACAGTGCTGAAGGGAAAATGCTTTTTGTATAAATCACTGTCATCCTGTCATAACCCTTTCCTGAATTGATTTCTTTAAAAGAGTTACACTGTAAGAGTTTTAAAGGGGGCATAATCCTAGAAGATAATTTAAAAATATACATATGCATGAATGTTTACCAACTGCAAAATCTTAAGAATCGATCAACATTTTAGCAATATATTGCAAAAATTCTTGATATATTTATACAATAAGGAAATTATGTTTAAATGTAAAAGACAGGAAAGATAGTTTCGCTTATTACAAATCATAAATCAGACATTAGAGGAATGAAAATTTAACATCCACTATGGTGTTTTGTCCAAAAACACTGTTTCAGGTGATGAAGCATTTTCAAATATAGTTAGGCTTTTAATATACAACAAAAATTTGATTTCACTGTTCATCTTGCTTATAACATCTCTACCCAAAGGCTACAAAAAAGCATCTTACTTTAGAGTCTTGAATAAAAATGATAAACACAAGACACTCAAACTCAAAGAGGTGAGAAGTTGCTATAAAGTTGACTCTAATCAAAAGGGAAATTATTCTTTAGTCAGCTTACCTGATAAGTCCTGAATTTGGGAATATGCTTTAGCAGGCTTAATAATGTCAATGCAGTTCATGTTGCCTCCTTATAGAGGAGAAATTGCCATAAAAGCCTTTAGGAAGGAAATCAAACAGATGCTCAACTCCTGATTTTAAGAAAATACTTAATTTAAAAGTGTATTTAACACCTTTTTATTTTCTGTGGTAAAAAGCATACCTCTTAAAAAAATCTTTATTTCATTATCACCTGCTGCCTTCTTGTTCCCCAGGAAAGGCAAAGCTTAATGAGATATTCTTATGTAACAATAGAGGTTCTTAAAAGAAAATTAGAAAGCTTGCTCCCAAAGAGATTTACAGATTAATTTGCCCAATCACTTCATAATATAAGGGAGGAAATTAAAGAAATATTTTCTAGAAATGAGAATGATTTCTTTTTTTTTTTCCCATGGTAATTATGCAGGAAGCCTTGGCTGGCTTCTCCAAGTGTGGTTTATTCTTGGGTTTTTGTACCTGTGACTCACTAATCAGTCATGAAGGTCAAGAAAGCATCATGGAGAGGATGTTTGGGGGCTGGAAAACAAGCAGATCAGCAGATCAGATCCAACGCAGAATATAGCTCTCCAGGATTTTTTTTTTCTTTTTTTGCTTTTTATTTATCTTTTGCTACTGACTGAGAAAAAGAAAGCAAATGATATTTAAGATTGCCTAAGATTAACAGCCCCTGCCTGTGTAAAGACATACTGAAAGCAATTTATATGTATTCCAAGGACAACCGTCTCCACACACACAGCTAGTTGGAAGGGAAATGCAAACAGGAAAAGACAGAAGGCAGAGAGGAGGTACCTCTTTCACAAGTAACCTTCACAATCTCTATTATACACTCAACTATATCCAGTGTACTAGATTCTATGTAGTTATAAAATACTTTTTCCCTTGGGGTCATTAAGCCTTCTGGGTTCATCACATAATTTTGAGGTTCTATGGTTATAAATATTTATGTCCAAAAATGGCATTTGAAAATATTATAATTAAAACTTTTTTTCTAGAAATACTACATTTTCTATTACTCTGACATACAAAAATTAGAGTCTTTCTATAAGATTCTGTTTTATCAATGGCTCCATATAAAATTTCAAAGTCCGTTCTTTACCACATAGTACCAGTACTGCCAAACAACAACAAAAAAATTGTCAGTTCTAACAGCATCTCGCTTCATATCACATGAAAAAAGAAACATCGCCAAAAGGCTTTTAACTTGCTAATATTTCAAAACAGAAATAAGTACCTCTGTTTCAAAGGATAATGTTGACCAGTTTTCAGACATTCAGTGTGTTCATTTTGACCTAAATTATCTTACCTTCTGTATAAATATTGCTGCATCTATAATTTGACTTGAATTGATGTTCTAGGTATTTATTACAAACCATTTACCTTTGAACCATGAAATTCAAGTCACTTGAGCTAACAAGTCAAGTGGCTGGGGAATATTCACAATAAATGGTTTTCAATTAATGGGTGAGACCTCTTGGGAGCCTTTGTCTTTAGGCATCAGGATGGGAATTATTTGTTACCTACTATTAATAATAGTATATTAATATAACACATATACAATGAATAGTAACAGTGTTTAACAAGTCCCTCTTGATGCCAAAAGACAAAGATTCCCATAATAATGGGGCTTCCCTGGTGGCACAGATGGTAAAGGATCTGCCTGCAATGCGGGAGACCCAGGTTCAATCCCTGGGTTAAGAAGGTCCCCTGGAAGAGGGAATGGCTGTTCACTTCAGTATTCTTGCCTGGAGAATCCCATGGGGTGGAGCCTGTTGGGCTACCATCCACGGGACCACAGAGAGTCTAACACAACTGAATGCCGAACACTTTCATGAACAATAACAGCAGATCAGACCACTGCAGAGCACATTTACTGTTTTACTTATGCTGTTTGGAGGTAGATCTTTTGACACTCTGTAGACACTGATAAAGAAGAATCATTGTAAGTAGTTGCAAAAACCTGGAACCAAACAGACATAAAACATACACAACAAGTCTGATTTTTTTTTTTTATTTCTTTCTGCATTCTCCATGAATATTGCCCAATTACTGCTCTCCATGAGGCTGAAAGAAACAATCATATGGCACTGCTGAGATTATTCTAGACAGGACCTTGTAAAAAATTCCCTGAGCTGACCATTGATTAAAAGATTTGGATAGAAACAGGTGCCAGGTGGGAGTCTGTTCTAGGAAGGGTAAGTCACGTGACTTCTGGAGCGAGTGAAAGAATACAACATTCACACCAAGGAGAATTTGTGAATGTCATTCATGAATCTTCACACTCCCTAATTTCCTCATGCAAATATTGTAAAACCTAAACCAAAAAACCTAAAACTGAAATGACTAAAGGCTTATAATATTAAAGGGATAGAAAGACTCAAATTTAATTGTCATCAAATTTTTATTATTCAAGTTTCAACTCCAGTTAAAAATTTAATTATCCTTGAGGTAAACTGTTATAGTAATGGCCCCAGTGAGTCCTAACCCACTGGGTATTACACACAAAATAGGTTCAGCCATAAGAAAAAATTAAATATTGTCATTTTCTAAAAATGTGAAATGATCCTGAGGGCATTATGGTTAAGTGAAATAAGTCAGACTGAGGAAGACAAATATACAAACTTCCAGTTATAAAAATACATGTCTTGGGGATGTAACACACAGCATAGTAACTACAGTTAGTAAGATCATTTGCATACATACTTGAAAGTTGCTAAGAGAACAGATCTCTAAAGTTCTAATCATAAGAAATTTTGTACCTATATATGGTGAAAGATGTTAACTAGACTTATTGTGGCCATTATTTCACAGTAGGTACAATATCAAATTATTATATTATACATCTGAAACTATTATAATGTATGCCAATAATGCCTCAATTTTTAAATAAAAAAATGATGTGAGCCATACGAAAAGCATAATCCATTAGGCAAAAAAATTGAGAAACTGAGCTTTATACACGTTAGAAGCTTCTACTTTGCAAAAGATACTCCTAAAGGAAAGATAAGCCACAGACTAGGAGAAAGTATTTGGAAAACATGTTATCTGAAAAGAATTTCTGTCCACAAAATACACAAAGGACTCTTTTAATTAAAAATTTAAGATTTCAATTAAAAATTTAAGAGACCTAAACAAATACCTCATCAAAGGCATACAGATGAGAAATAAGCACATCACAAATGCTTGAAATAAGTTTTTGTTGTTGTTGTTCAGTTGCTAAGTTGTGTCTGACTCTTTTTACCCCAATTTGTAATTGTGTAACTGCAAATCAAAACAATGAGAGAACATTATACACCTGTTATAATAAAAATTTTAATTGAGAATACCAAATTCTGGCAAAGATGTAGAGGAAAAGGCATTCTCATTCACTGATGTTGGGAATGCAAATTGGCCCAGCCACTCTGGAAAACAGTTTTGACAGTTCCTTAGAAATTTACACTCTGTCTTATCATATAATCCAGCAGTTACTATCCTAGGTGTTTACTTGAAAACCTAAGTCTACACAAAATCCTGCACAGCATGACTTATAGCAACCCTATTCATTATTGTCATGACTGAAAGCAACCAAGATGTGTTTCAGTTGGCAAATAGAGAAACTGTGCTACATCCATATGCTGGAATACTATTTACTGATTAAAAAGAAATGAGCTATCAAGGCATTAAAGGACATGGAGAATCTCAAATGCATAGTTTTAAGTGAAAGAAGTCATTCTGAAAAGGCTATAAATTGTGAAAGTCCAGTGATATGACAGTCTGGAAAAGAACAAATATAGAAAAGAAAATGATAAGATGTTCAGATTTGCCCAGGATTTTGGGGCGTGAAGTTAGGGTTGAAGAGGTGATTTTTTTCAGGTGATGAAACTGTGCTGTGTGATACTGTAATGGTGGATACATGATATTCTGCATGTGTCAAGATCCTTAGAATGTTACATAAAAGCCAAACCTTAATGTGCATGCGTGCCAAGTTGCTTCAGTAGTGTCCAACTCTGTGTGACACCATGGACTGTAGCCCGGGAGGCTCCTCTGTCCATGGAACTCTCCAGGCAAGAATACGGGAGTGGGTTGCTATGCCCTCCTCATATATGCAAGGTTAAAAAATATAAAACAACAAAGGATCTGAAAATTGAATATAGACTATGATCAAAGTATCCATATTAAAAAAAGTGAAAGTCACTCAGTCATATCCGACTCTGTGACCCCATGGACTATATAGTCCATGGAATTCTCTAGGCCAAAATACTGGAGTGGGTTGCCTTTCCCTTCACCAGGCAACCTTCCCAGCCCAGGGATCAAATCCAGGTCTCCCAGGTAGATTCTTTACCAGCTGAGCCACCGGGGAAGCCCTATTGCTGCTGCTAAGTTGCTTCAGTCGTGTCCGACTCTGTGCGATTCCATAGACGGCTGTCCCTGGGATTCTCCAGGCAAGAACACTGGAGTGGGTTGCCATTTCCTTCTCCAATGCATGAAAGTGAAAAGTGAAAGTGAAGTCGCTCAGTCGTGTCCGACTCTTAGCGACTCCATGGACTGGAGCTTACCATGCTCCTCCGTCCATGGGATTTTACAGGCAAGAGTACTGGGGTGGGGTGCCATTGCCTTCCCCGGGAAGCCCTATTACAAACACATTAAACAGCATTACTGAAGATGGTTGGGATGTGAAGTTGCTGACCTTAGTGATTTTAGGTATGAGTGGCTTCTGTAAGACTAAATAAAGGCAAAGGAACTGAACATGAACACTGTATTCAAAATCATGTGTTGTGTTTTTTTTTTTTCCTCCTGTGGGAGTATGAGTTTAAAGTTCTGATACTACTCTGCATGTATACTGGAACTGAGAAATTAAATGAATTGTGGATAATAGGATTCAGCTTCCTCACTGTTGGAGTGGGTATTTACAATAAACAAAAGAAACAGCCTAGGATGATTGATGTGGCAATAATCTTGAGTTAAGTGCATCAATATGAACTCATATGTACCTTTTATAGATATTAATGGATAGACATACCACTATTTGTGGCTGTGAGCATGTACATGTGTTGCTATACAGACATATTCTCTTGTTATTTCGGCTGAGAGGGTCTAAAAAAACTGATAACCAGTAGCAGTGAACACACTCAGCACCCAGACTTTGATTTCTAATACCTTTTTCCAATAAAAGAAACCAGATCTTTGTTGGGAGTATGATTGCAAACCTGGATAGGATATATATAAGCTGAACCTGAAGCATCTTGCATTGCCAAAAAATAAGGATGTACACAAAAAGCAGACATACATGTAAGAAAATATACACACACATTGACTGGGTGTAAGTCAAAGAAATAAGTCAGTTGATACACCTCCCAATGGCCAAATGAAACAATTAAAGCAAGGAAACCAAAAAAATAGTATTAGATTATAACCCTAAATATAAAATAATCATGAATTCATATGATATAAAAGAACAGTTGAATAATCAAAGAGTACAAGAAGAGACAATATTCTAAGTAAAGGATTTCTTTTTTCTTTTTCTTTTTTTATATGGCTGAATTTTAGATGGACTATTATGGGACTGGCTCCATCAGCTTGCCATACCTGTTCCTGGGTCCAGACCAGGATTTGTTGGATTTATTGGGATTTATTTACTTTTTTTTCATGTCTTTATTTTTATTTATTTATTTTTTTAATTTAATTTTATTTAACTTTACAATATTGTATTGGTTTTGCCATTTATCAAAAAGAATCTGCCACAGGTATACATGTGTTCCCCATCCTGAACCCTCCTCCCTCCTCCCTTCCCGTACCATCCCTATGGGTCGTCCCAGTGCACCAGCTCCAAGCATCCAGTATCGTACATCAAACCTGGACTGGCGACTCGTTTCATATATGATATTATACATATTTCAATGCCATTCTCCCAAATCATCCCACCCAAAGTCCAAAAGACTGTTCTATACATCACTGTCTCTTTTGCTGCCTCGTATACAGGGTTATTGTTACCATCTTTCTAAATTCCATATATATGCATTCGTATACTGTATTGGTGTTTTTCTTTCTGGCTTACTTCACTCTGTGTAATAGGCTCCAGTTTCATCCACCTCATTAGAACTGATTCAAATATATTCTTTTTAATGGCTGAGTAATACTCCATTGTGTATATGTACCACAGCTTTCTTATCCATTCATCTGATGATGGACATCTAGGTTGCTTCCATGTCCTGGCTATTATAAACAATGCTGCGATGAACACTGGGGTACACGTGTCTCTTTCAGTTCTGGTTTCCTCAGTGTGTATGCCCAGGAGTGGGATTGCTGGATCATAAGGCAGTTCTATTTCCAGTTTTTTAAGGAATCTCCACACTGTTCTCCATAGTGGCTGTACTAGTTTGCATTCCCACCAACAGTGTAAGAGGGTTCCCTTTTCTCCACGCCCTCTCCAGCATTTCCAAATAATTTATATAGATACTGTTCCTTTAGGTGGGAAAGCATGGACTCATTTCCTCAGACTGGGCTATGCACAGCATCTTTTCTTCCAAAGAGCTGAAATATGTAGTATAAAAAAGGTTTTGTGGGAACAACTCTGTAGTGGAGAAGTTTGACAAATACTACCTTGGCAAGGTGATTAAGGTCAATATCACCAACAATGAATTATTTTAATAATGCATATTTTTGGTATGATATCATGAAGATGTCAACTTACTTCTGTGGTATTTCTCCCTAAAGCCCAAGCTTAGTCTGCTCAAGAGGAAAACATCAGAAAATTTTAGCAGATCAGCATCATCCAAAAATACCTGATATTCCTCAAAACTGTCAAGCCCATCCAAGAAACAAGAAAATCAGAGAAAACATCACAGGCAAGAGGAACCTAAGGAGACTAAATGTGACATCATATCCTAGATGGGATCCTGGAATAGATGGACAGTGGGTAAAAAATAAGGAAATATGAATAAATTGCAACCTCAATAATAATCGTATTTGAAAACGACTCATACAACTCAATAAACAGAAACAACCCAATCAAAAAATGGGCTGCTTGCTGCTGCTGCTAAGTCACTTCAGTCGTGTCTGACTCTTAGATGGCAGCCCACCAAGCTCCCCCGTCCCTGGGATTCTCCAGGCAAGAACACTGCCATTTCCTTCTCCAATGCATGAAAGTGAAAAGTGAAAGTGAAGTCTCTCAGTCGTGCCCGACTCTTAGCGACCCCATGGACTGTGGCCCACCAGGCTCCTCCATCCATGGGATTTTCCAGGCAAGAGTACTGGAGTGGGGTGCCATTGCCTTCTCTGAAAAAATGGGCAGAAGACCTAAATAGACATTTCTCCAAAGAAGACATAGATGGCCAAGAGGCACATGAAAAGATGTTCAAAGTTGCTAATCATTAGAGAAACACAAGCCATTTCTGACAAGTCTGAGGTGTCTCATGGAACAGGTCAGAATGGCCATCATTAAAAAGTCTACACAATGGAGTATTCCTCAGCCATTAAAAAGAATACATTTGAATCAGTTCTAATGAGGTGGATGAAACTGGAGCTTATTATACAGAGTGAAGTAAGCCAGAAAGAAAAACACCAATACAGTATACTAACACATATATATGGAATTTAGAAAGATGGTAACAACAACCCTGTATACGAGGCAGCAAAAGAGACACTGATGTATAGAACAGTCTTTTGGACTCTGGGAGAGGGAGAGGGCTGTATGATTTGGGAGAATGGCATTGAAATATGTATAATATCATATATGAAACAAGTCGCCAGTCCAGGTTTGATGCACGATACTGGATGCTTGGAGCTGGTGCACTGGGACGACTCAGAGGGATGGTATGGGGAGGGAGGAGGGAGGAGGGTTCAGGATGGGGAACACATGTATACCTGTGGTAGATTCATTTTGATATATGGCAAAAAAAAAAAAAAAATACAATATTGTAAAGTTAAATAAAATTAAATTAAAAAATAAAAAGTTGAAAATAAATATGTTTAAATGTTAATAAAAACCATATAACTTGAAAAAAAAGTCTACAAATAACAAATGCTGGAGAGTGCGTGGAGAAAAGGGAACCCTCTTATATTTGTTGGTGGGAATGTAAATTGGTGCAGCCACTGTGAAAAACATTATGGACATTCCTCAGAAAACTAAAAATAGAATACCATATGATACACAAATCCCACTCCTGGCCATATACCCAGATAAAACCATAATTTGAAAAGATACACGTACATGTACTCTGATGTTCATTACAGCACTGCTTACAGTAACCAGGACATGGAAGCTACCTAAATGTCCATCAACAGATAAATGGATAAAGAAGATGTGACACATACATACAGTAGAATTTTACTCAACCATAAAAAAAAGAATGGAATAATGTCATTTGCAGCAACATGAATACACCTAGAAATTATCATAAGTCAGTCAGGAAAAGACAGATACTATATGATATCATGTATATATGGAATAAAAAATAACATACAAATGAACTTACTCACAAGACAGAAACAGACTCACAGACATAGACAGTGAGCAGCAAAGAATATGTGTCAAATGACATAAATAATCAAATTTATTTTATACAATACAGATTATTTCATATTGTTAATTTGTACATTCACTTAAAGTTATATTCTGTTAGGTCTCTTAAAAATTCATATATGTAAATATCGATTTTATTGAATTTTCTAGTTTGTAAATAGACTGTTACAGCATATATATTTCCAAGATGTAAAGGAGTTTTTATTACCAGAAGTTATTTTTTGGCCATTAGAAGAAATAACAGCTTCTGAAAATGATATATTCAAAATTGGAAATTATTTAGGATTATATTGAATAATTTAATATTATGCTGAAAAACCTTAATTCCTCCTACATATTCATGGAGCCCAAGAATTGGGGCCAAAGAATTGATGCTTTCAAATTGGGGTGCTGAAGAAGACTCTTGAGAGTCTCTTGGACAGCAAGATCAAACCAGTCAGTCCTAAAAGAAATTAATCCTGAATACTCATTGGAAGGACTGATGCTGAAGCCCCAGTACTTTAGCCACCTGAAGCAAAGAGCAGACTCATTAGAAAAGACCCTGATTTGGGGAAAGATAGAAGGCAAAAGGAGCAATTTGCTAGTCAGAAAAAAACTAGCAACTGAACAACAATAACATTATTCCTGGAGTGGGATATTTTTATATTTTGTGTATCACTTACATGCTATGTTTACTTGATCAGTCGTGTCTATTCTTTGTGACCCCATGGACTGTAGCCGCCAGGCTCCTCTGTCCACAGGGATTCTCCAGGCAAGAATACTGGAGTGGGTTGCCATGCCCTTTTCCAGGGGATCTTCCCAACCCAGGGATCGAACCCAGGTCTCCCACACTTAAGGGAGATTCTTTATCATTTGAGCCACAAGGGAAGCTCATAATTTATGCAATTATCAAACTTCTGTATGTCTGCAATATGTCAGCTAATTTTCCTTGCTTAAAAAGTTCTGAGAAATTTGTGAAAGACCAAGAAACCCCTGGCATTCATAAGCTGATCTGACAATTATATCTAGGCCATGAATTCTCCTATTTGACAAAAAAATTTCACAACATACAAATTTCAAAGTTACTCTGAGATACAACCTAACAAAAAACAGCAAGGCTACTTCATAATTTTATCTAAAAACAAACTGAAACACAGTCATTCCACCACCCACAAAAAAACACTCTCCTTGTTTGACTACTAGTCTAAACAAGTATCTGCTACTTCTTACCCAATCACAGCACTGCCCCTGCTTTCTAACAGCTTTCAGTCCAGAAAGCCATTTCTTCTTTAGACTCTCCCCCCAATCACTAAACCAGAATTTAAATCACACAGCTTAGTCTTTCTAACACCCTCTTGTAAAGGAAACTCTACATCCACCCATGGTGCATGCTCTCCCTTGATGACGGGAGTAACGAATTCTTTCATTTCTGATGTTCCCTGAGATTTCCAGCTGAAAGTCTCAGAAATCATGAAATCAGCCTAACAAGAAGAGAGAACCTTTACATTTCATAAGATCTTACCAGCAAATTCTCTCTGTAAACTGCTTGCCCTTGGGAAAAAAAGTTAGCATAGTTGTTCTTTCAGGGTATTAAAATAACTACTAAGATAACTGCTCAGAGTTTATTAAATTAAAAACCACTTTTTTGGTAATTGCAGAGAGGACTGGCATCTCTCTCATTCACTTGGCCAAACCTTCCCGGCCACTAAGCTTACCGTTTCCCCCTCTTTCTTGCTCCTTCTGGTCATTTCTCTGACTTTTCCATTTATAAAAGATGAACAGTACCAGCACAGAACAAGCTGTTAGAGAGGCTGACATAGCTCTTTATCAAGGCAGATTCAAAGATTCTTGAACTTTAACAAGGGATAGTACCTCCAGTAAGAGGCTCAGTTCAGTTCAGTTGCTCAGTCGTGTCCGACTCTTTGTGACCCATAAATCGCAGAACACCAGGCCTCCCTGTCTATCACCAACTCCCGGAGTTCACTCAAACTCATGTCCAAGTCGGTAATGCCATCCAGCCATCTCCTCTTCTGTCGTCCCCTTCTCCTCCTGCCCCTAATCCCTCCCAGCATCAGAGTCTTTTCCAATGAATCAACTCTTTGCATGAGGTGGCCAAAGTACTGGAGTTTCAGCTTCAGCATCAGTCCTTCCAATGAACACTCAGGACTGATCTCCTTTAGAATGGACTGGTTGGATCTCCTTGCAGTCCAAGGGACTCTCTTGGACTCTCCAACAGCACAGTTCAAAAGCATCAATTCTTCAGTGCTCAGCCTTCTTCACAGTCCAACTCTCACATCCATACATGACCACTGGAAAAACCACAGCCTTGGCTAGATGGACCTATGTTGGCAAAGTAACGTCTCTGCTTTTCAATATGCTATCTAGGTTGGTCATAACTTTCCTTCCAAGGAGTTATCATCTTTTAATTTCATGGCTGCAGTCACCATCTGCAGTGATTTTGGAGCCCAGAAAAATAAAGTCTGACACTGTTTCCACTGTTTCCCCATGTATTTCCCATGAAGTGATGGGATCAGATGCCATGATCTTTGTTTTCTGAATGTTGAGCTTCAAGCCAACATTTTCACTCTCCTCTTTAACTTTCATCAAGAGGCTTTTTAATTCCTCTTCACTTTCTGCCATAAGGGTGGTGTCACCTGCATATCTGAGGTTATTGATATTTCTCCTGGCAGTCTTGATTCCAGCTTGTGCTTCTTCCAGCCCAGCGTTTCTCATGATGTACTCTGCATATAAGTTACATAAGGAAGGAGACAATATACAGCCTTGACGTACTCCTTTTCCTATTTGGAACCAGTCTGTTGTTCCATGTCCAGTTCTAACTGTTGCTTCTTGACCTGCATACAGGTTTCTCAAGAGTCAGGTCAGGTGGTCTGGTATTCCCATCTCTTTCAGAATTTTCCACAATTTATTGTGATCCACACAGTCAAAGGCTTTGGCATAGTCAATAAAGCAGAAATAGATGTTTTTCTGGAATTCTCTTGCTTTTTCAATGATCCAGCGGATGTTGGCAATTTGATCTCTGGTTCCTCTGCCTTTTCTAAAACCAGCTTGAACATCTGGAAGTTCACGGTTCACATATTGCTGAAGCCTGGCTTGGAGAATTTTGAGCATTACTTTACTAGAGTGTGCTGCTCCTGCTGCTGCTGCTGCTGCTGCTAAGTCCCTTCTGTTGTGTCCAACTCTGTGCGACCCCATAGACGGCAGCCCACCAGGCTCCCCCATCCCTGGGATTCTCCAGGCAAGAACACTGGAGTGGGTTGCCATTTCCTTCTCCAATGCATGAAAGTGAAAAGTGAAAGTAAGGTCACTCAACTGTGTCTGACTCTTAGCGACCCCATGGACTGCAGCCTACCAGGCTTCTCTGTCCGTGGGATTTTCCAGGCAAGAGTGCTGGAGTGGGGTGCCATCACCTTCTCTGTACTAGCGTGTGAAATGAGTGCAATTGTGCAATAGTTTGAGCATTCTTTGGCATTGCCTTTCTTTGGGATTGGAGTGAAAACTGACCTTTTCCAATCCTGTGGTCACTGCTGAGTTTTCCAAATTTGCTGGCATATTGAGTGCAGCACTTTCACAGCATCATCTTTCAGGATTTGAAATAGCTTGACTGGAATTCCATCAACTCCACTAGCTTTGTTAGTAGTGATACTTACAGGACATAAATATTAAACTTCTATGTGCCTTGAAGTAAGCTGTGGTGGTTGGAGTATAATGTGAAAGTGTTCTGCAAAAGGTTTATTCTTGTATTGGAAGGACCAAATTCAAAAATATTTCTTAGCCTTCTTCTAAAGATTCTAGAGTTTCTCTAGTGCATTCAATTCTATACCTATCTCTTATGCTAACAGTTTGTGTAATATTGGGCAACCATATCCATGGTTACTCAGTTTCTTCCTTCTTTAATAAGCATCGGTTGCTTTAGATAGACTAGACTGAACAAGGTTCTAAAAGAATAATAAAAACTGTTTATTAATCAATTTTCTATCTACTTATTTGGCTCTTCATTCACCCTTCCATTTACTCATGAGTCTCACTTACTGATTACCTATCATTTATCTCTCCCAGTTGCAGTCCATACTTTGTTGGGTTTTCACCTGTTTCATGTGATTTGAAGTATGTCACCTTTCTAACCTCGTAGCATACCACTCTTACACTCACTGGGCTCCATCTTAGCTGGCAAAGACCAATTTCAGGAGCTTTACCTTTGCACTCTAATGCTAGCAAATCTCTTTGACAAAGTATTTGGTCTTCAATGGTGTGTTACCTCTTGATGAGAACTTCCTAGAATCCTTCCTAAAATGACATCCCTTCTCCATGACACTTTCTATCCTAATTCCCTGCTTTCTTCTTCTGCTTAGAACAAATATTATAATTTTTATTTATTTATATATTTTACTTATATTGTCTCTTTTTACTCAACTAGAAGGTGAGCTCTACTGGGGCAGAGATATCTATTGATTCAGTGCTGCTACCCCAGTGTCTAGAATCGAACTTGCCAGAGAAATCCTCATTAAAAGTTATTCTGATTCATGGGACTCTTGAGAAGATAAAAAAAAGACAGTGCAAGTAAGGTGCTTGCCACTGAACCCGGTACAGACTATAATGCCTGTGTGTTAAGTCACCTCAGTTGTGTCCAATTCTTTGAGATCCTGTGGATTGTAGCCTGCCAGGCTCCTCTGTCCATGGGATTTTCCAGGCAAAAATACTGGAGTGGGTTGCTGTGCCCTCCTCCAGGGGGCCTTCCTGACCCAGGGATGATACCTGTGTTTCTTAGTCTCCTGCTTTGCCAGGCGGGTTCTCTACCACTAGCGCCACCTGGGAAGCCCACAGACCATAGACTAAATATCAATAGATGGTACATGTAGTCTTGTATTACTGTGTATAGCTTCATGCAGAGAACACTTACAACCACCATGAAACTCAAATTCTCATTGTTTTCTTGGAGGATATTATTATTATTCAGTTTATATTAAAGAAATTACTAGATTTTAGTCATAGGCTGTATAAAAGCATCAGCATGTACTACACATGACATGATTATATTTTTACAAGACAATATATCTTGAGTAACTTGTAATCATGAGGTTACGATTTAAGTAACACATGACAATAAGTTTCAATGGTGTTTACATAACTATAATTCAATCACAATATTAATTAAGTCAAAATCATTATATATAAGCATAGCTTTAATGAATGCAGTTAACTACCCTTAATTTACAAATGAGTGTATTTAAACAATAATTATGAACTTTCACTTATTAAAGCAACACATTTTTGTCTATCAATTTAAAATAAAGTATTGTCTCCTTATAGGGTTAATTCATCTACTTTTTATTCGTGTTAGAATATAAAAAATAATACTTATATTACATAAATAATAGGAATAACATCTGCAATGATTATATGATTAGCCATGCCTCTTAAAATTATTAAATTGTAGCTTCTGGTTAGAAACATTTCCAGTGGTATTAAAATACCAACTGAAATATGAATCATGAGTTGTGGTACAACTTGAGTGGAAAATGTGTTTAATATGCATGGAGATAATGCATATATTACCAGTTTCCAGCATCTGGTTTGTATCAGGGACAGTTTTATGAAACAACTATACAAGTTTTGGTGAAATAGAAAAGCTTTAAGTAAAAAGCTACAAGTGCAAATAGTCTTGTCTTTTTAATTTACTAAGAGGATTGGTAAGTCAGAATGCTTCTTTTTGAATCCTGAAAGTATGACTTTGTGTAAGTTTACCTCACCTACCAAGCTTAATTTTTCTCATATTTAAAATAGCAATACTATTATAACTCATGTAATCTTTATCCTTATGGCGTTATACACATAAACCTCTCTAAAAGTAAGTATTTAATAAATGGTGGTAGTAATAGTATTTGTTGAAACCGGCTTGACAAGCATGGTTTCAGAAAGCGCAATGCGGCGGGAGAGGGAGAAACAAGCCACAAGAGTTCAGTGAAAAGCGAGGATCAGGGGACCAACACCGCTCCAAGGTGAAGGCGCCAAAACTGAATCCAGGCCAGCTTTATTATCCTCTCAGCCTGGAAGGAAAGGATATGTGGGGAGTTAAGCAATAGCACATGTGGCCTTCTCAGAGTCACATGTTTTATGTATCTGGAGGAAAATCTATAGATAAGAAATATAGATTATATATTAAATATAGATAATATATAAATATAGATTTATTAGTCTTTAGTTACTGATTTGTTATTGATTATTGTTTCTTAGTTACTCAGTGGTTAATGATCACTTTGTTCTTTGGCCCTGAAGGCCACATGTTCAGTTCAGTTCAGTCACTCAGTCACATCCAGCTCTTTGCAACTCCATGAGCCACAGCATGCCACGCCTTCCTGTCCATCACCAACTCCCAGAGTCCACCCAAACTCAAGTCAGTTGAGTCGGTAATGTCATCCAACATCTCATCCTCTGTTGTTGCCTTCTCCTCCCATCTTCAATCTTTCCCAGCATCAGGATCTTTTCCAATGAGTCAGTTCTTCACATCCGGGGGCCAAAGTATGGGAGCTTCAACTTCAGCATCAGTTCTTCCAGTGAATATTCAGGACTGACTTCCTTTAGAATTGACTGATCGGAGAGTGATTAGATGACATGAAATAAATGCACAGGATGGAGAATCACACATCATTTAGAAACAATGGACCAAAGATTAATACAGTTGTAGGAGTGAATTTTAAGTTGTATAATTAAAAAAAAAAGTCTACTCTTCATCCTTTTGAAAGTGAACACATCAATAGTATTTATTTAAAAAGCAAATATTAAAACAAAGCCAAAAACAAAAACTATTTTGATAAATATACTAAGAAGAAAATTGACTGCAGTCTATTTAGAAATGTTAATAAATAATGTACTTAAAACTGATAAAAATAGAACATATTTTCATAATCTTAAAATCAGAATCATTTTATATATCAGAAAAAAATTATGTGGGAAAAAGGTTTAGATTGTTCAATGAAAGCTTATATATTTTTTGACGCTCCCCAAAATAAATGCTCAGGTGACTCGCTCTGAGTGAAGTGAGGCGGGCAGATATGAAATGGCATCATATCAAGCAGATATAAAGGCATCAGATATTTCCATTGACTCCCCTAACCTTCCTACTATCTCCCATGAAATGAGCACGACCCCAAGGACTGCAACTCCTTCCACCTCCATTTCCGAATGAGAGGTACATGAAACACCCTGAATCCAAGCCTCGGTGAGAGCCAACACACATATTGTGGAGTCCGTGGACAAGAACTATGTGTGCCACAGTGAAAGGTGGATGAACACAAATTCCTTTTTACCTCCCTTCATGTACACAGCCATTTTTCTGTCAATGTGACACGAAAACGTGTAATAAATTTAAAAGTTTACAAAAGATCTAAATAGCTATCTTATATAAAAGGATGTAAAACTGCTCTATTCATGTTAAAGAGCAGTTTCCCAGATGTCACACGCATTAATCATGAGCTCTTAAGAGGAAGCGGAATTCACGTTCACTGCTAAAGCACATTGCGACGCTTTTTTAACAAGAACATACTTTGAGGATGTCAGACACATGCACGGTTCTCAAGACAGTTGTGCAACTGATGTTGAGCTCATAACTGTAAAGTATACTTTGGAAGTTCATCTAAAAAACTGAAGTCAGGTTTACTAACTGACAACATTAAGTTGATTTGTTAAACTGACAACGATACTGTGCTAAATGTAGTCACAACGAGGTAGGGTCTGCTGTGCTGTGTATGTTTAGTTGCTGTGTTGTGTCCTACTCTTAATGAGCCCATGGCCTGTAGCATGCCATGTTCCTCTGTCTATGGGGATTCTCCAGGCAAGTGGGTTACTGGAGTGGGTTGCCATGCCCTCCTCCAGGGAAGTTCTGCTGTACTAACAAACAGTTCCTGGAATATCAGGGACTTAGTACTATAAAGTACTCTTGGAGGGCACACACAAAACCTTGTGTGCACCAGGACCCAGGAAAAAGGAGCAGTGACCCTACAGAAGACTGACCCAGACTTTCCTGTGAGTGTCCAGGAGTCTCCAGCAGAGGCGTGGGTTGGTGGTGGCCTGCCGTAGGGTTGCGGGCACTGAGTGTAGAAGTGTGTGCACGGGGCCTTTTGAAGGAGGTCACCATTATCTTTATTACCTCCACCATAGTTTGGCCCCAGGTAAATATCAGGGAGAGAACACAGCTTCCCCCATCAATAGAAAATTGGATTAAAGATTTATTGAGCATGGATGGCCCTGCCCATCAGAACAAGACCCAGTTTTCCCCAGTCAGTCTCTCCCATCAGGAAGCTTCCATAAGCCTCTTAACCTTCTCCATCAGAAGGCAGACAGACTGAAAACCACAATCACAGAAAACTAACCAATCTGATCACAAGGACCACAGCCTTGTCTAACTCAATGAAACTATGAGCCATGCCATGTAGGGCCACCAAAGATGGTCATGGTGGAGAGTTCAGACAAAATGTGGCCCACTGGAGAAGGGAATGGCAAACCTATTCTTGCCTTGAGAACCCCATGAACAGTATGAAAATGCAAAAATATGTGACATTAAACGATGAGCTCCCCAGGTCAGTAGGTGCCCAATATGCTACTGGAGAAGAGTGAAGAAATAATTCTAGAAAGAATGAAGAGACAGAACCGAAGTGAAAACAAAGCCAGTTGTGGATAACAATTGGTGATGGAAGTAAAGTTCGATGCTGTAAAGAGCACTGTTGAATAGGAACCTGGATAGGTCCATTAATCAAGGTAATTTGTAAGTGGTCAAACAGGAGATGGCAAGAGTGAACATAGATGTTTTAGCAATCAGTGAACTAAAATGGACTGGAATGAGTGAATTTAACTCGGATGACCATTACATCTACTACTGTGGTCAAGAATCCCTTAGAAGAAATGGAGTAGCCATCACAGTCAACAAGAGAGTCTGAAATGCAGTTGTTGGATGGAATCTCAAAAACGACAGAATGATCTCTATTAGTTTCCAAGGCAAACCATTCTATATCACAGTAATCCAAATCTATGCCTCCAACCAGTAATGCTGAAGAAGCTGAAGTTGAACAGTTCTGTGAAGACCTACAAGACCTTCTAGAACTAACACCCAAAAAAATATGTCCTTTTCATCATAGGGGACTGCAATGCAAAAGTAGGAAGTCAAGAGATACCTGGAGTAACAGGCAAATTTGGCCTTGGAGTTCAAAACAAAGCAGGTTAAAGGCTAAGAGGGTTTTGACAAGAGAATGCACTGATCATAGCAAACACCCTCTTCCAAAAACACAAGAGAAGACTCTACACATGCACATCACCATATGGTCAATACCAAAATAAGATTGATTATATTCTTTGCAGCCAAAGATGGAGAAGCTCTACACAGTCAGACAAAAACAAGACCAGGAGGTAACTGGGGCTCAGAGGCTCAGATAATGAAATCCTTATTGCCAAATTCACACTTAAATTGAAGAAAGTAGGGAAAACCACTAGACCATTCAGATATGACCTAAATCAAATCCTTTACAATTATACAGTGGAAGTGACAAATAGATTCAAGGGATTAGATCTGATAGAGTGCCTGAAGAACTATGTACAAAGGTTCATGACATTGTACAGGTGGCAGTAATCAAGAACATCCAAAGAAAAAGAAATGCAAAAATGCAAAATGGTTGTCTGAAGAGGACTTACAAACAGCTGAGAAAAGAAGAGATGCTACAGGCAAAGGAGAAAATGGAAGATATATTCATCTGAATGCAGAGTTCCAAAGAATAGTAAGGAGAGATAAGAAGGTGTTCCTCACTCACAATGCAAAGAAATAGAGGAAAACAATAGAATTAGAAAGACTAGACGTCTCTGCAAGAAAATTAGAAATACCAAGGGAACATTTCATGCAAAGATGGGCACAAAAGGGAAGAGATGGTATGGACCTACAGAAGCAGAAGATATTAAAAGTATGGGGCAAAAATACACAGGAGAACTATACATAAAATATCTTTATGACCCAGATAACCACAATGGTGTGATCACTCACCTAGAGCCAGATATCCTGGATTGTGAAGTCAAGTGGGCCTTAGGAACCATGACTATGAACAAAGCGAGTGGAGGTAATGGAATTCCAGTGGAGTTATTCCAAATCCTAAAAGATGATGCTATGAAAGTGCTGCACTCAATATGCCAGCAAAATTGGAAAACTCAGCAGTGGCCACAGAACTGGAAATGGTCAGTTTTCATTCCAATCCCAAAGAAAGGCAATGCCAAAGAATGCCTAAACTACTGCACAATTGCACTCATCTCACATGCTAGGAAAGTAATGCTCAAAATTCTCCAAGTCAGGCTTCAAACGCTTATGAACTGTGAACTTCCAAATGTTCAAGCTGGTTTTAGAAAAGGCAGAGGAACCAGAGATCTAATTGCCAAAATATGATGGATCATCAAAAAAGCAAGAGAGTTCCAGAAAAACATCTATTTCTGCTTTTTTGACTATGCCAAAGCCTTTGACTGTATGGATCACAACAAACTGTGGAAAATTCTTCAAGAGATGGCAATACCAGACCACCTAACCTGCTTCTTGAGAAACCTGTATGCAGGTAAGGAAGCATCAGTTAGAACTGGACATGGAACAACAGACTGGTTCCAAATAGGGAAAGGAGTACATCAAGGCTGTATATTGTCACCCTGCTTATTTAACTTATATGCAGAAGACATCATGCAAAATGCCAGACTGGTAGAGGCACAAGCTGGAATCAAGATCACCAGGAGAAATATCAATAACCTCAGATATGCAGATGACACTATCCTTATGGTAGAAAGTGAAGAACTAAAGAGCCTTTTGATGAAAATGAAAGAGGACAGTGAAAAATCTGGCTTAAATCTCAACATTCAGAAAACTAAGATCATGGCATCCAGTCCCATCACTTCATGGCAAATAAATGGAAAAACAATGGAAACAGTGAGAGGCTTTATTTTCTTTGGCTCCAAAATCACTGTAGATGGTGACTGCAGCCATGAAATTAAAAGGCACTTGCTCCTTGGAAGAAAAGCTACGACTAACCTAGACAACATATTAAAAAGCAGAGACTACTTTGCCAACAAAAGTTCATCTAGTCAAAGCTCTAATGTATGGATGTGAGAGTTGAACTATAAGGAAAGTTGAGCACTGAAGAATTGATGCTTTTGAACTGTGGTGTTGGAGAAGACTCTTGAGAATCCCTTGGACTGCAAAAACATCAAACCAGTCAAACCTAAAGGAAATCAGTCCTGAATATTCATTGGAAAGAGCGATGCTGAAGCTGAAGCTCCATTACTTTGATCACCTGATGCGAAGAACTGAATCATTGTAAAGACCGTGATGCTGTAAAAGATTGAAGGCATGAGGAGAAGGGGATGACAGAGAATGAGATGGTTGGATGGCATCACCAACTTTATGGACATGAGTTTGAACAAATTTCAGGAGTTGGTGATGGACAGGGAGGCCTGGTGTGTTGCAGTCCATGGGGTCGCAAAGAGTTGGACACAACTGAGCAACTGAACTGAGCTGATCTGGATACTATACAAATTTCTTATTTATGAAAATTTCAATGCAGGTGGAAAGAGATATTCCTTCATTTCCTGATGGCTGCCTTCTATGATTTCTGGAATAGTCAAGACAGGGTAAGATAGGGATGCAGCTGAGAAAGAAACACACCAAATCATAAGTGCTGCAGACTAGAGGTGCAGAGTTGCTTCTGCAGTCCCACAGGGACTCTGAGTTAGAATGTGAATGTGGTCATTCTGTCTGCCCAGAAAGTGAAAATGGTCAGCTGAACAATTAGAACTGTGTTCACTACATGAATAAACTTTATCCACTTCAATCTGGTCACAGTTCCTTGAGCTTATTCTCATGACTACTAATTGCAAGCAACATAGACTTTTTTTTTTCCAAAATCAGGACTGCCTTTTCCACCTGTCACCAGCTAAACAATCATGGCATTATTGACAGAGTTTTAAAACTTAATGTGTTCCCAGAAACAGATTGGCCAATTGGCCAATCATTATGTGATCCAAGGACATTTAACCCCATTCCAATACTGGCACTCACACAAGGATTTCAGGAAACCATTTTTCTTAGTGGAGGGAGGCCGCACCCAGAATTAGAAAGGTTTGGTGTTCACAAGTTCATCAGCCCTAACCACACCAGTGGAAACTGGAGTGAATGGAAAGGTTTTAGCAGTCAGTAATACAATAATAATTTTAAACTGTAACATGAGGGCTTTGAAAAGATGAAAATTTGGAAAAGGAAATGAGAAAGATCACAGAGATAAGAATGAACAGCAATAGCCAAAAAGAGAGAATAATAAGAAAAAGATTTTGGCCACCTCATGCGAAGAGTTGACTCATTGGAGAAGACTCTGATGCTGGGAGGGATTGAGGGCAGGAGGAGAAGGGGACGACAGAGGATGAGATGGCTGGATGGCATCACTGACTCGATGGATGCGAGTCTGAGTGACCTCCAGGAGCTGGTGATGGACAGGGAGGCCTGGCGTGCTGCGGTTCATGGGGTCGCAAAGAGTCGGACACGACTGAGCGACTGATCTCTCTCTCTCTCTCTCTCTAAGAGATTCGCTGAGTTATAAAAGTGCAGAACCTCTCACCATCTCTAAAAATACAAAAGCTTAAAGAAAACTTTTCACTCTCATTTTTCTTTATTTCTTCCTGTCTTTTACCTTGCCTTTTTCTTCCTCTTCTCTGGCATTGATCTTGTTCACAATTATATAGAGGTATCATTGAAAAATTATTTTGCTTTTAAAAAGCTTAAGAGGATGAATTCATCCACCCAATTTAGGGAACTTGACAGATTAACCTGGCAAGGGTAAAAATAATGGTATATAAAATGGTTAAAAGGATTGAAAATAATCATAAATAAAATAAATTCAGGTTAAAAAATTCAGCTCTTTCCCTAATTCTTGCTTCCTCCCTCATTATTCCACCCTGACCTCCTCTCTTTGAGACATTCTCCTTTTGTTACTTCCATAAAAGGAACTGAAGGACCATCAGTCAAAGACCTTCCCTCGGTGTGGGGGACAAAACTACAAATGCTATGCTATGCTAAGTCGCTTCAGTCGTTTCTGACTCTGTGTGACCCCATAGATGGCAGCCCACCAGGCTCCCCGTCCCTGGGATTCTCCAGGCAAGAGCACTGGAGTGGGTTGCCATTTCTTTCTCCAATGCATGAAAGTGAAAAGTGAAAATGAAGTCGTTCAGTCGTATCCAACTCTTCACGACTCCATGGACTGCAGCCTACCAGGCTCCCCCGTCCCTGGGATTCTCCAGGCAAGAGCACTGGAGTGGGTTGCCATTTCCTTCTCCAATGCATGAGAGTGAAAAGAGAAAGTGAAGTCGCTCAGTCATGTCCGACTCTTAGCGACCCCATGGACTGTAGCCTACCAGGCTCCTCCGTCCATGGGATTTTCCAGGCAAGAGTACTGGAGTGGGGTGCCATCAGGCCTTTAATCTGAACCTCAGAGGAATGCCAGGTTTAGGCAAGCATGTGCCAAGCTCCTGCACCCTGAGTCTACCTACGTATCCCACTATTTTTAGTAACAGCATCCAAAGTAATTCCAGCAGTTGATAAAAACCAAATGACTTCTTACAGCATTACCATGAGAACATTTTATGCTACCATAAAAGAGGCGCTAATTACCACAGGAAGTCAGGACAGCTTTATGTTTTTCTCTCTAAATGACACAGAACTTTTTAAGCGCTATAGATAGTATCATTTTGTCATGGGCTCTTTTTAGATTTAAATATAGACCATTTCCAAGCTCATTTTTGAAGAATCATGAATGACATATTTACACTATAAGCATTTCTTAAAACAGACTTAGGGAGTCTATTTCAGACCCAAAACAAAAACGTTCACTTACGCTAAACAATTACCAGAGAGTTTCATATCCAAGTCTCCAATTTTCTTCCTGATTCCTTATCAGCAGCAATGATATTTTCCAGCAAATGGAAAAGGATTTAAATAGCCAATGACAACTTCCAATTGTAAGGCTACAAAAGTTGTCTTACTAATTCAAGCACTAAAGCTGGCTACAGGGTTTGCTGTGCTGAGTCGCTCAGCTGTGTCTGACTCTTTGTGACCCAATAGACTGCAGCCCACCAGGCTCCTCTGTCCATGGGGATCCTCCAGGCAAGAATCCTGGAGTGGGTTGCCATGCCCTCCTCCAGAGGATCTTCCCGACCCAGGGAATTCAACCCAGGGCTTCTGCATTGCAGGTGGATTCTTTACCAACTAAAGTTTAAATATTCTCAAGAGCCCCTTTCTATACTATGGTTTAAAAATTTTATAGTGTCCTTCACACAAGAATACTTTTAATGAGGGATCAGAAAGTAAACAAAGGAGCACCACGTGAGTTACATAAACATTAACTACAACACTGGCTGCAAGGTATGTTAAATCATGGGCTGAATACAATTATACTTTGAATACAGTCTGCCGTGTTTTGTTTTGTTTTGTTTTTTTCAGTTTAATCCTATTCTGGGCAATTTCAAGCCCGTTTTTCTATTTCAAAGCTGAACTACAATTTGCCAGCTTAGATATTTTTACTACACAGCTATGTTACCAGTGGGTATTCAAAGTACGTTGTATTTGTATAGAAGTTGAACAAATGTAACAATTGCAAGTGAAAATATATTTTCATATATTTCTAACATAATGAAATATAACTCTGAGCCTAGAGTCTTTATTTAGCCACTCAATATCATATAATTAATAATGACTGACACAATTTTCTTACTCAAATTCCAGGAATAAGAGAAAAAAATGTATAAAGTACAAGCACCTTGGTATTAAAATTGTAATGATTAGTTATTATAGTAATGCAAACTATATATAGTCTTCATAAAAATTAAAGTATGCTACACAACTATAGTAGTCTTGAAGAGAAATGGAATCCAGAAAACGCTTCTGTGCTTGTCTCATAAGAAAGAATCTACATGTTGTGATTGCACAATTTATATCTCAGATATTTTCCTTTAGTATTTATCAGGGAATTAAGGTAGAGAGAAATCAGGAATATCATGTGTTCATTCAATGCCAACTATGTGCCAGCCACTGTGCTTTTTGATTGGAACTCAAATGTGAAATGCATTCTCCTTTCCTTTAAGGTAAGGGTTTTACAAGTAAGCAGAAAAAATATACAAACAATTCCAACTGAACATAATAATATTATGAAATTTGTACATAAGAAATGTACAAGAACCTAAATATTTCTGTCATGAACCTTCTGCTTGTCCTATCCCATAACAGCATATTTATATTGCTTTTAAAGATGTGAAGATTGAAACAAAGGATATCACTTTCCTATTAATTATTTGCCTTTTTGCAAACCAGGCATGCATTATAAACTAAGAGGGAATACCACAATGGGTGTGTCTGCGTTGTTCTATTCTGTGAAATTGTGTTGCCAGTCTCTTCTATTTGGCCTGGAAGCAAATAAAAACAGAAATACATGAAGTTTTGTTGGTTGTGCTCTCTGTACAACTGCCTGGCAAAACAGGTAGGCTTACATTCCATATGTGGAGCCAGATACTTTGGCTTCAGGCCTTGTCTGCAGGTTTTGTCAAATTCGGGTAAAGATTACCTACGGTCTAATGACAGCCCTGAATTGTAGGGCCTCTGTTGCTGCACATGCCCTGTTAAAGATCCCCGAGCTCACCTCAGCAACACATGCACTAAAATTGGAACAATACACAGAAAACAACATGGCCCCTGTGCACAAGTGATGTGCAAATTGTGGGGTATTCCATTTTTTCTATCTCATGTCCATGGATTGGAAGAATTAATATTTTTTAAATGACCATTATACTCAAAGCCACCTACACAATGCCCATCAAACAAAGGCATTTTTCACAGAAATAGAGGAGAATCCTAAAATTTTTGTGGAACTACATAAGACTCTGAATAGCCAAAGCAATACTGAGAAAGAACAACAGAAACAGCGTCATGACACTTCCTGACTTCAAACTATACTGTAAAGATGTGACATGATAAAACAGTGTAGTACCGGCACACAAATAGACACACACAGAGCAAAACGGACCACGATAGAGAACCCAGAATAAGATAATGGCATACGTGGTCAACTGATACTTAGCAAGGCTGCCAAGAAAAACCAACGGGAAATGAGATGACAAGCAGTGGTAGAAAACTGGAAAAATGCATGCAGAGCAATGAAATTGGACCCCTGTTTCACACGAATCACAAAAATTTACTCAAAATCAACGAAAGACTTTAACAGAAGAACTGATACCATAAAATAAAATGTAGGAAAGAAACTTATTGATATTGGTCTCAGCAGTGATATTTTTGGACCTGATGTCAAAGCACAAAAAACAAAAGCAAAAATCAGCAAATTGGACTATCTCAAGTCAAACGCTTCTGCACAGCAAGAAAAAAAAAACTAATAAAATGAAAAGACAGACTAGAGAATGGGGGGAAAATGTTGCAGACCACATACTGGATAAACAGTTAATATCCAAAAATCTATGAATAACTCATACAACTTAATAACAAAAAATCTAATAAAAAAATGAGCAGAACTAAATAGACATTTTTGTAAAGAGAATGTCAAAATATCCAAGAGGTACATGAAAATACAGTAAGCATCACTAATCAGAGAAGTTCATTTCAAAAACCACAGTAAGATACTACCTCATACCTGTAGAATGGCTATCATCAAAAAACAAGAGATAACAGATGCTGGCAAGGATATGGTGGAAAGAGAACTATTGTGCACTGTTGGTAGGAATATAAATTGGTCCAATGACTATAGACAATCTGGAGGTTCTCTAAAAAATTAAAAGTGATCTACCATATGATCCAGCAATTTTGGATATAGTCTGAAAGGAAATAAAAACATGATTTTGGCAAGATAAATTATGCACGCCCATGTTTACTGAAGCACTATTCACTATTCATTATAAGCACTATTCTTTTATATGAAGATAAAAAAAAAGTGGAAGCAACCCAAATGTCTATTGACAGATGAATGAATATAAAGATGTGGTACATATACACAATGGAATATTATTCAGCCATGAGAAAGGAGAATATCTTGCCATTTGAGACAACATGGGGTCACAAAGAGTCAGACATGACAGAGCAATTGAACTGCCTGAGACAACATGAGTGGACCGTGAGCACAGTATATTAAGCAAGTTAAATCAGAGAATGACAAGTACTGTATGATGTCACTTATACATAGAATTTGAAAAACAAAAACAAACCTTTAAAAAACAGTAAAATGTTAATTACCACCAGCATTTAAGGGCAGAAACTTATAACTGGGAGTAAATAAGCCACATAAATCTAATGTCCAATAATGTACAGCATATGGACAATAATATTGTACTATAATTATATAATTTGATAGATGGGGCTAAGTGGCAATCACATTACAATCTATAAATGTATAAAAGTATCAAAATAACAAGCTGTGTACCTTAATTTTATACAAGTCAAATTTGTTCAACTTTTAAAAAAAAGTCACTTAGAACAACAGAACAGGATAGAGAGTCAGAAATAAAAATCATACATATATGGGCAATTAACTTATGTAAGAGCCAAGAATATATAATGGAGAAAGGATGGTCTCTTCAGTAATTGGTACTGGGAAAACTGGCCTTTTATCTTACACCATACACAAAAACCATCTCAAAACATGTTGAAGACTTTACATATGAATGTCTTCTTTGACAGTATCCTACCACTTCATGTAAACTGTAAGAATTTTGAACAATATAATTCTATTTATATTGTTCCCAGCCTTTATATTATTGTTGTATATAAATTCATTTATATATAAATAATTTATAAATTATTTAAATATAAATTTAAATTATTTATATATAAATTTATACATATATTCATCACAAACACTCAAATACAATGTTCTGATATTTATTTGATTTTTTTGAAATAAAAGATCCTCCCAATTAGGCCAAGCATTCTGAAGAATTCATACATACCCAGTTCATGAGGGTCACAACCCCAGTAATTGAATTCAAGATCCCCTTGGAAGCTGCATCTATCCATTTCACACTTCTCTCTCTGAGATTATGGAAAAGGCACAGATCCTGTAGGTCGGTAAGGGAAAACATCTTGATAAATGTGAAAGTGAAAGTCATTTAGTCATGTCCAACTCTTTGCAACCCCAAGGACTGAATAGGCCCAAATACCAGAGTGCATAGTCTTTCCCTTCTCCAGGGGATCTTCCCAACCCAGGGATTGAACCCAGGTCTCCCACATTGCAGGTGGATTCTTTACTAGCTGAGCTATAAGGGAAGCCCAAGAATTCTGGAGTGGGTAGCCTATCCCTTCTCCAGTGGATCTTCCTGACCCAGGAATCAAACTGGGGTTTCCTGCATTACAGACGGATTCTTTACCAACTGAGCTATATGTAACACAGGACATTTATATGTCAATTACTAAAAACAAAACAAAACAAAAAAAAGTGTTCCCTTATGTCAGAGTAATCCCACTTATTTCCCTTTGAGTCTTCGTTTAACCTTGGGGAATTTCATACATTATTATTTCACAGATACTGAATCATAGAATCCCCTTTCCCATACTTTCATATTTTAACCCAACATTTTCCCCAGATACCTTCTCCTGGCTCCCTTGGTAATGATTAGACACACTGAGAGGCTTAAAAAATTAACCACAGACAATAAAATTGCTAAGTAAGCAATTCAGTTCAGTTCAGTCGCTCAGTCGTGTCCGACTCTTTGTGACCCCATGAATCACAGCACACCAGGCCTCCCTGTCTATCACCAATTCCCAGAGTCCACCCAAACCCATGTCCATTAAGTCGATGACACCATCCAACCATCTCATCCTCTGTCATCCCCTTCTCCTCCTGCCCTCAATCTTTCCCAGCATCGGTCTTTTCCAATGAGTCAGCTCTTTGCATCAGGTGGCCAAAGTATTGGAGTTTCAGCTTCAACATCAGTCCTATGCAATCGCTTGTTTTAAAACTGTCCTTCTGCCCAGATTATAAAGGCCCTGTTCTGTCATGGGCAGCCTTGAGAACATCAAATTCTGGACTCAACAACTGGTGGGAACAGTATCTTTTTTGATGTGTCTCCTAGAATAATGGAAATGAATACAAAAATAAATAAATGGGACCTAATTAAACTCAAAAGCTTTTGCACAACAAAGGAAACAGTAAATAAAAAGACAACCCACAGAATGGGAAAAAATATTTGCAAATGTTGTGAGCAAGAAAGGATTAATCTCTAAAATTTACATGTAGCTCATGCGGCTCTGTATCAAAAAACCAACCCAATTAAAAAATGGATGAAAGAACCGAATACACATTTTTTTCCTCATTTTTTCCCCTAATACACACATTGGCCACATACAGATGGTCAATAGACACATGGAAAGATGCTCAATATCGCAAATCGTCAGAGAAACCCAAGTCAAAATTACAATGAGATATCACCTCATACCAGTCAGCGTGGCCACCATGCAAAAGTCTACAAACAATACATTCTGGAGAGGGTGTGGGGAAAAGGGAACCATCCTACATTGTTCGTGGGAATGTAACTTGGTGCAGCCACTATGGAGAACAGTATGAAAGTTCCTTAAGAAATTAAAAATAGAGCTACCACATGACCCGGTAATCCCACTCCTGGGCATTACCAGGGAGATGGTACCAGGGAGTGGGAGAAAACCACGGTCCAAAAGGATCCATGCACCCCAATGTTCATTGCAGCACTATTTACAATAGTCAGGACATGGAAGCAGCCTAAATGTCCATCGACAGATGAATGGATAAAGAAGATGTGGTACAAGTGAATATTATCCAGCCATTAAAAAGAATAAATAATGCCATTTGCAGCAATATGGATGGACATAGAGATTATCATACTAAATGAAGAAAGTCAGAGAAAGACGAGTATATGATATCGCTTATATCCAGAACCTAGAAAAAAGTGATACTAAAGAACTTATTTACAAAGCAGAAACAGACTCATAGCCTTAGAAAACAAACTTATGATTACCAAAGGGGAAATACATCGGAGAGGGGTAAAGCAGGAGTTTGGGATTGACGATTGACACATACATACTAGTATATTTAAAACAGATAACCAACAAGGACCTACTGTATAGCAAAAGGAACATTATCACTATTTTGTAATATCCTAAATGGGAAAAGAATTTGAAAAAGAATGTATATATGTATATGTATAACTCAGTCATTGTGCTGTACACCTGAAGCTAACACAACATTATAAACATAGTCCAATATAAAATAAAAGAACCTTTAAAGATTTATGTGACAGAAATATATTATTTAAATTATAAAGACTGGTAGGCCTTCAGAAGCTGCTCGTCTGAATTTCTCATTTTCCTTGCTCTTCCTAGGGATTACTATTTCTATTCCACCATCAAGGGGTCCTCCCTGTGAGTATTAAAAGTCAAAATACTCTGAATCATCTGCACTCAAGAAGACCAGGAGGTAGCATTCTATACCCCACCTAGGCTTTCACTGAGTTCCTCTTTCTAGTGGGAGAAATGCTCCCAGTTCCCCTACCTGCTCCTTGAGGTAACAGTTGAGCTATGGATCTTCTTAACCTTCCAAAGAGACAAGCACCACAGGAGCCTGACCTTCCCAGTGCCATGGGAATTGCTTTCATATTTATCCAAGGTCTATCAAGGGAAAGCATGAATCATACAGTTTTTCTTAAGAGTCTAACTCTGAAAAGAGCTAATTAGAGAAGACCTAACCTGTCCAACGACCAAAAAGGAAGAAAATACTCTAAGAAACTTTCTCAGCAATAGCTAAGAAAAATGTTTGGAACAGTCTCACCTCCCACTGTTACTGGCCACTCTCCAAGCTCCAGTTCAGATGTGTTTGCTAATCCTCCCTAGCCCCTTCCTCGGGACATAGTTTGAAGTCTCTCTCTGATTTCATGCCTCCCGGAGAAGCTGATCTGTTTTCCTAGTGATCTTTCCAGAACTTTAATCTCTGCTGGGAAGACTACATTTCTCACCTCAGTTTTTTGTTGTTGTTGTTGTTGTTAATTTGGTTGCTGTTTTTTTTTTTTTTTTGACAATATCATCAGCTTGACCAAAACCATTTCCAGAATGGAAAAGAGGAAATCTGAAATCATAGTGCAACAAACACATCCCTGAAAATACTAAAGGAATTTCAAATTCTTAAAAAAAAAAAAAAAAGTCTAACAACTATTTGTGCCTCATTCCTTTTGGAAGCACTGGACTAGAATAAACATATAATAGCAGAAAGTGAAAAACCCATAAGAGACATAAAGGGCTATCTCACTGGGTATTGAAATGAGAGATCCAGTACATCTAGCTGAAAGCATCAGGTGAAGCTTTCTGAGAGGGTTAACATTCCATTTGGACATTGAAGTAGAGAAATGGTTTTGATAGGCAATAGAAACATATTACTCATGAAAGTGAAAGTCGCTCAGTCCTGTCCGACTCTTTGTGACTCCATGAATTGCAGCATGCCAGGCCTCCCTGTCCATCACCAACTCCCGGAGTTCACTATATAGTCCATTGAATACTCTAGGCCAGAATTCTGGAGTGGGTAGCCTTTTCCTTCTCCAGGGGATCTTCCCAGCCCAGGGACTGAACCCAGGTCTCCCGCACTGCAAGTGGATTCTTTACCAGCTAAACCACAAGCCCTCAGTTAATATGAAAAATTAAGATGAGAGTCAGTAATAAAAAGGCCTCAGAGTATAACTAATCAATTTCCGAACACCCAGTCTTTCAGGCTAGCAGAACAAGTGCGAGCTGAAATGTTCCAATCCACAAACAGAAGATCACACCAAAAATGTTTTTTAATTCAAGGGTGATAAGACTATGGTCATAGCAACTGATCCAGTGACATGAAATGCCTCCAAACAAGATGAACAGTTTTGATATTCATCTCACAATGAAAAAAAAAAAAAAAAGATGATGCTTCAAATACCAGTACAAGACTGACCAAAAGGGTGGTATACACAATGAATCAAGGAGTCGGATATCTGAGTTGTATCTGTATTGAAACAATCAGATCAGATCAGATCAGATCAGTCACTCAGTCGTGTCTGACTCTTTGCGACCCCATGAACCGCAGCACGCCAGGCCTCCCTGTCCATCACCAGCTCCCGGAGGTCACTCAGACTCGCATCCATTGAGTCAGTGATGCCATCCAGCCATCTCATCCTCTGTCGTCCCCTTCTCCTCCTGCCCTCAATCCCTCCCAGCATCAGAGTCTTCTCCAATGAGTCAACTCTTCGCATGAGGTGGCCAAAATATTGGAGTTTCAGCTTTAGCATCATTCCTTCTAAAGAAATTCCAGGATTGATCTCCTTCAGAATGGACTGGTTGGATCTTCTTGCAGTCCAAGGGACTCTCAAGAGTCTTCTCCAACACCACAGTTCAAAAGCATCAATTCTTCGGCGCTCAGCCTTCTTCACAGTCCAACTCTCACATCCATACATGACCACAGGAAAGACCATAGCCTTGACTAGGCGAACCTTTGTTGGTAAAGTAATGTCTCTACTTTTGAATATGCTATCTAGGTTGGTCATAACTTTCCTTCCAAGGAGCAAGCGTCTTTTAATTTCATGGCTGCAGTCACCATCTGCAGTGATTTTGGAGCCCAGAAAAACAAAGTCTGACACTGTTTCCACTGTTTCCCCATCTATTTCCCATGTAGTGATGGGACCAGATGCCATGATCTTCGTTTTCTGAATGTTGAGCTTTAAGCCAACCTTTTCACTCTCCACTTTCACTTTCATCAAGAGGCTTTTCAGCCCCTCTTCACTTTCTGCCATAAGGGTCGTGTCATCTGCATATCTGAGGTTATTGATATTTCTCCCGGCAATCTTGATTCCAACTTGTGTTTCTTCCAGTCCAGCATTTCTCATGATGTACTCTGCATATAAGTTAAATAAACATGGTGACAATATGCAGCCTTGACGTACTCCTTTTCCTATTTGGAACCAGTCTGTTGTTCCATGACCAGTTCTAACTGTTGCTTCCTGACCTGCATACAGATTTCTTAAGAGGCAGATCAGGTGGTCTGGTATTCCCATCTCTTTCAGAATTTTCCATAGTTTATTGTGATCCACACAGTCAAAGGCTTTGGCATAGTCAATAAAGCAGAAATAGATGTTTTTCTGGAACTCTCTTGCTTTTTCCATGATCCAGCGGATGTTGGCAATTTGATCTCTGGTTCCTCTGCCTTTTCTAAAGCCAGCTTGAACATCAGGAAGTTCACGGTTCACATATTGCTGAAGCCTGGCTTGGAGAATTTTGAGCATTACTTTACTAGCGTGTGAGATGAGTGCAATTGTTCGGTAGTTTGAGCACTCCTTGGCATTGCCTTTCTTTGGGATTGGGATGAAAACTGACCTTTTCCAATCTTGTGGCCACTGCTGAGTTTTCCAAATTTGCTGGCATATTGAGTGTAGCACTTTCACAGCATCATCATTCAGGACTTGGAATAGCTCCACTGGAATTCCATCACCTCCACTAGCTTTGTTCGTAGTGATGCTTTCTAAGGCCCATTTGACTTCACATTCCAATAGTGAAGTTGAAACAATAGTGAAACAATATTGAAACAATAGTGATCACTTATTATCTTTCTAGTTAGATTTTTCTACATACCACATGCAAATGTAAATTGCGATTTTCTCACCACAGGAAAATAAGGGCACTTATTTTACAAGATGTAGGTAATAAAATAATGGGTTCTCAAGTGTTTCCCAAGAACAGTACAAAGAAATTACATATAAACTTCTATTTTCAGCTTGTAATAGGAAGAAGGCTGAGTGCCGAAGAATTAATGCTTTTGAACTGTGGTGTTGGAGAAGACTCTTGAGAGTCCCTTGGACTGCAAGGAGATCCAACCAGTCCATTGTGAAGAAGATCAGCCCTGGGATTTCTTTGGAAGGAATGATGCTAAAGCTGAAACTCCAGTACTTTGGCCACCTCATGCGAAGAGTTGACTCATTGGAGAAGACTCATGCTGGGAGGGATTGGGGGCAGGAGGAGAAGGGGACGGCAGAGGATGAGATGGCTGGATGGCATCACTGACTCGATGGATGCGAGTCTGAGTGACCTCCGGGAGCTGGTGATGGACAGGGAGGCCTGGCGTGCTGCAGTTCATGGGGTCGCAAAGAGTCGGACACGACTGAGCGACTGATCTGATCTGATCTGATCTGAATAGTATAGTTCTGATTAACATAGTTCTTAGGTTTTAGCATTTTTCCAAGAAATGGATGAAAGTTTACCAAGAACTTTTGTTGAATACATTCTACTACATTTCAAAAATATGCTATGCTTTTTCCAAACTAAATTGATTCAATGCAGCACTCTTAAAACTTCTAACTAGATTACCATTAACAACTCCAGTAATTTGTCTCTAACACTGTTCCTTAGTAGAGGGAGATTTCTGCTAAAGAAATCATAAACCACTAACCTATAGTAATTATAGCAACATCTTAGAGAAGAAAAAATGTCCTTATATTTAATTTGATTTAAAAATTCTCATCTACTTTACTAATATCAGATTTAAAACAAAAACATTTCATGGATGTGTCATGCCTTAAATTAAATGGAACGATTTTCAGCTCTTGTATTGAGGGAGAAGGGACTCCCTTTTATTGGAGGGAGGTACAGTGGAGGAGCAGCAGCAAGGATGGCTGCGTCAGTAAGAGAGGAGAGAAGGCAGGGAGGGAGGGGAGAAGGATAGGGGAGGCTCTAGTACTCAGGAGAAGGGAAGGGCAACCCGCTCCAGTATTCTTGCCTGGAGAATCCCGGGGGCAGAGGAGCCGGGGGGCTACAGCACATGGGGTTGCAGAGTTGGACACGACTGAGTGACTCACACACAGAAGGGAAATGGCAGTTTTCTAAGCTTGGGAATAAAAACACCTAGATATCTCTCTTCTTTTCCATCCTTGAAGTCCTCTCACCAAAGCAACCATGTTTATGTTAAATATACAATGTTGTATCACCTAGTTTCTTCAAACTAATCTCACTGCTAAGATTATATAATTACTGTATAATAACATAGCCCTAATTCCAGTGGCTTAATCCACTGTTAAAAGCATTTTAAATATGATACTTTACCTTCCATTAAATCACAGATTTTTAAAAATGTTCTTAGTGGCTTGGTTTGGTTGGTTTTCTTGTAAATATTGATATTTTACCCTAAAAGGTCATATTAATTTTACCTTACTGCAAACCTATAATAGATTATGTTTAAAACCTATAATCCCATCTTTGTTCCCATTAAAACAGATTAAAAATAAAGTACATTAAAACCTGTATTACATTGACATTGTTAATGTACTCTATTTCCATCTCTGGTCAGTAGCCCTGATCATTAAGCCTGTATGGTAATAACTAATGCATATTAGAGCAGAAATAAAGGCGTTGCTTGATGTTTGCTTGGGGAACTATAAATAGATATTCCTAAAAGTTTAATTAGTTTCGGAATCAATCAGAGGCTGACTCAGAGCGTATATTTTGCTAGGAGATAAATGTTTAATGATATGCACCTTCGTCTACAATGTTAACTTCTGTTTAGGAGGTCTAGCCAACAAGTAAACATATACTGACCTAGTGCTGTTTCCCTCAGTAAAAGTATCTACGAAATTGTGATTATTCCTTATGCTGTATTCCCTATTAGATAAATGATAACTGTATATGCCATCACTGATAAAGGAAACAAACTTCTATTATTAATGTAAAAATTATCTTCATTAAAAATTTTAGTTTTGTATTTATAAAATACAAATTTCATACAGCTTATGAAAATAAAATCTTGCCCACCAATGATATATTTAATAGTATCTTCATATGGATGTTTTCTTATGATTGGCCCAATAAGTAAGAATGTTCTAGCCCTGTCATCTGAAATAAGTAGTCGCAGAAAAAGGAAAAAAAATGAAATGACTGTCCTTTGTGCTCTACTCTAAAAGAGACCATGAAATAAAATGAAATTTTAGAACTAGTCTTTATAAAATAAATTTTTAGCAGAAATATATGTATTCATGCGAGTCTAAAATCATGCCTGTCATGTGGTAGGTGCTCAATATTTTTGAATAAACCAAATATTAATATGTTAGTGACTGTTGGGGTCTTAAAACTAGATACTTCATTTGTTTTTGTTCTCAGCAGATTCTACTTTTGCATTTAACCAAAAGCAATAATTTGTTTTATGCTATTTAAAAATATTAGCAAACTCTTTATAGAAACAAAGAAAATAGTAGCTCTAGGCTAGGATTAACTTGCTTGAAAGGGAAAATAGCTTCACATATTTTTGACAACTAGAAAGCATGAATAAATTGAAAAAATTATATTAAGAAAGGGCATGCTAGTAGATGAAGGCAGGAGGAATGTGATTGTCCAGAGAAATGAAAACTGTGGCATTCAGAAGTAAAGCTATGATTGGGGATGGAGAGGAGGAAACAATTTGTGGCTTTGGCGCTTTCGTCCGCTAAAAGCTCAGAAATCCAAGAATGATTTAGACTTCAGAGTTTAAACTTTGCTTTTATTCAACTGGCAAGTATTGGGATAACATGAGAGTAGAGAGCATAGTACATGTGTGATGGTTTGGAGTCCAGGTTGGAGGTTAGAGTTATAGCACAGTGTTCAGGAATTTCTCTTTGATGGAGACATTTGAGTAAAGACCTGAAGGTAGAGATGTTTGCTGGTATCAAGTACTCTAATGATCATGAAATATTTAACGTATTACATGCATGCATTGCCTTAGGAGAAGGCAATGGCACCCCACTCCAGTATTCTTGCCTGGAAAATCCCATGGACAGAGGAGCCTAGTAGGCTGCAGTTCATGGGGTCACTAGGAGTCAGATATGACTGAACAACTTCACTTTCACTTTTCACTTTCATGCACTGGAGAAGGAAATGACAACCCACTCCAATATTCTTGCCTGGAGAATCCCAGGGACTGGGGGGCCTGGTGGGAGGCCATCTATGGGGTCAGACACGACTAAAGCAACTTAGCAGCAGCAGCAGCATGCATGCCTCAGAGATATCATGGGTTCAGTTCCAGACCAGCTAAATAAAAAGAATATCACAATTAAGTGACCCGCACTAATATTTTGGCTTCCTGGTATATATAAAATTTGCATTTATACCACTTTATATTAAATATATAAACCTGATCTGCTTCTTGAGAAATCTGTATGCAGGTCAGGAAGCAACAGTTAGAACTGGTCATGGAACAACAGACTGGTTCCAAATAGGAAAAGGAGTACATCAAGGCCGTATATTGTCACCATGTTTATTTAACTTATATGCAGAGTACATCATGAGAAATGCTGGACTGGAAGAAACACAAGTTGGAATCAAGATTGCCGGGAGAAATATCAATAACCTCAGATATGCAGATGACACTACCCTTATGGCAGAAAGTGAAGAGGAACTAAAGAGCCTCTTGATGAAAGTGAAAGTGGAGAGTGAAAAAGGTTGGCTTAAAGCTCAACATTCAGAAAACGAAGATCATGGCATCTGGTCCCATCACTTCATGGGAAATAGATGGAGAAACTGTGGAAACAGTGTCAGACTTTATTTTTCTGGGCTGCAAAATCACTGCAGATGGTGACTGCAGCCATGAAATTAAAAGACGCTTACTCCTTGGAAGGAAAGTTATGACCAACCTAGATAGCATATTCAAAAACAGAGACATCACTTTGCCAACAAAGGTTCGCCTAGTCAAGGCTATGGTCTTTCCTGTGGTCATGTATGGATGTGAGAGCTGGACTGTGAAGAAGGCTGAGCACTGAAGAATTGATGCTTTTGAAGTGTGGTGTTGGAGAAGACTCTTGAGAGTCCCTTGGACTGCAAGGAGATCCAACCATTCCATTCTGAAGGAGATCAGCCCTGGGATTTCTTTGGAAGGAATGATGCTAAAGCTGAAACTCCAGTATTTTGGCCACCTCATGCGAAGAGCTGACTCATTGGAGAAGACTCTGCTGCTGGGAGGGATTGAGGGCAGGAGGAGAACGGGATGACAGAGGATGAGATGGCTGGATGGCATCACTGACTCGATGAATGTGAGTCTGGGTGACCTCCGAGAGCTGGTGATGGATAGGGAGGCCTGGCGTGCTGCAGTTCATGGGGTCACAAAGAGTCGGACAGGACTGAGCGACTGATCTGATCTGATCTGATATTAAATATGGAACAGCATTGTGTCTTTTAAAAAGTGTATACCTTAATAAAAATACTTAATCCCTAAAAATGTTAACCATCACTTGAGTTTTCAGTAAGTTGTAGATTTTGCTGGTGGAAAGTCTTTTTGCCTTGACGTGGATGGCTGCTGACTAATCAGGCTGGTGGTTACTGAAGGTTGGGGTGGTTGTGGCAGTTTCTTGAAGTAAGACAACATTGAAGTTTGCCACATCGATTGACTCTCTTTCACGGACAGTTTCTCTGTAGCGTGCAATGCTTTTGATATCATTTTACCCGCAGAACTTCTTTCATAACTAGAGTCAATCCTCTCAAACCCTGCCACTGCTTTATCAACTTAAGTTTTATGTAATATACTAAATCCTTTTGTCATTCCAACAACCTTCTCATCATTTTCACCAGGAGCAGATTCTCTCTCAAGAAAACACTTTCTTTGCTCATCAATAGAAGCAATTCCTCATCTAAGTTTCTTCGTGGTATTTCAGCAATTCATTCCACTTCTAATTCTGGTTTCCTTGATATTTCTACCATATCTTCAGTTACTTCTTCCACTGAACTCTTGATCCCTTTCAAGTTATCCATGAGGGTTAAAATTAACTTCTTCCAAACTGCTGTTAATGCTAATATCAATATTTTGACCTCATGAATCATGAATGTTCTTAATAGCATCTAGAATGGTGAATCATTTCCAGAAGGTTATCAGTTGACTTTTCCAAGATTCACTAACAGAATCACTATGGCAGCTATAGTCCTACAAAATCTATTTCTTAAATCACAAGACTTGAAAGTTGAAATTACTTCTTGATTCACAGGCTACAGAAGGGATGATGTATTAACATGAAGACATTAATCTCGTTGTACATCTCCATCAGAACTCTTGAGCAACCAGATGTCAATGAGCAGTAATATTTTTATTTTTATTTCCCCAAGGAGTAGGTCTCAACAGTGGGCTTGAAATATTCAGTGAACTATGTTTTAAATAGATACAATGAACAAGTTTTGTTGTTTCATTTATAGAGCACAGGCAGAATAGATTTAGCATAATTTTTCAGGGCCTTGGGATTTTTAGAATGGTCAGTGGGCACTGTCTCCAATTTTAAGTCATCAGCTATATTAGGCCCTAACAAGAGAGTCAGCCTGTCTTTTGAACCTTGAAAGCCAGGCACTAACTTCTCCTGTATAACTATGAAAATCCTCGATGTCATCTTCTTCCATTATAAGGAGATCAGTCCTAGGTGTTCATTGGAAGGACTGATGTTGAAGTTGAAACTCCAATACTTTGAACACCTGATGCAAAGAGCTGACTCACTTGAAAAGAAAGATTGAGGGCAGGAGGAGAAGGGGACGACAGAGGATGAGATGGTTGGATGGCATCACCCACTTAATGGACATGGGTTTGGGTGAACTCCGGGAGTTGGTGATGGACAGGGCTGCCTGAAGTGCTATGGTTCATGGGATTGCAAGGAGTTGGACACGACTGAGTGACTGAACTGAACTGAGTCTAGGTTGAAAACCTGCTGTACCCACCATCGTTAATGATCACACTTAGACCTGGATAAACTTGCTAAGCTTCTACATCAGCGATTGCTGCTTCATCTTGCACTTTGATGTTCTGAAGATAGCTTCTATCCTTAAACGTCATGAACCAACCTCTGCTAGCTTCAAACTTCTTCTGAGCTTCCTAACCTCTCTCAACCTGCATAAAATTGAAGAGAATTTCCCAATTCTCTTGCTCAGGCTTTGGCTTAAAGAAATGTTGTAGCTGTCTTGATTTTCTAAGGCTGTTTCCCTTATCATGCTCACGTCTACTGGATCAGCACATTAATTTTATTAAAGAACTGTTTCCTTGCATCCGCAGCTGGACTGACTGTTTGCCACAACAGTCCTAGCTTTCCTCCTATTTCAGCTTTTGGCTCAGCTTCCTCACTAAGCTTAATCATTTATAGCTTTTGATTTAAAGTGAGAGACACGCAACTCTTCTTTTTCACTTGAACATTAGGGGAAATTGCAGGATAACAAATGGGACTAATTTCAACACTGTTGTGTTTTAAGGACTAGGGTAGCCTGAGGAGAGGGAGAGAGATGGGGGACGCTGGCTGGTGAAGCATATGGCACACACACACATTTGTCAGCGAAGTTCACTGTCTTCTAAGGGCACATGCCATGGTGCCTCAAAATAATTGCAACATAACAGATGCTCAGCATCACTGATTATTGGGCTTCCCTGGTGGCTCAGAGGTTAAAGCGTCTGCCTGGAATGCGGGAGACCCGGGTTCAATCCCTGGGTTGGGAAGATCCCCTGGAGAAGGAAAAGGCAACCCACTCCAGTACTCTTGCCTGAAGAATCCCATGGAGGGAAGAGCCTGGTAGGCTACAGTCCATGGGGTCGCAAAGAGTCGGACACGACTGAGCCATATGATATTCACTGATTATTAGAGAAATGCAAATCAGAACTACAGTGAGGCATCACCTCATACCAGTGGTGACACAGACGGACCTAGGGCTTCCCAAACCCAGGGAAGTAAGTCAGAGGAACGCAAATATCATACGGTATCACTTGAAATCTTAAAAAAATGTTCAAATGAACCTATTTACAAAATAGACATTGTGTCATAGGATGTAGAAGATAAACTTATGGTTACCAAGAGGGAAAGGTGGGGGTGGATAAAGAGGGAGATGGGGATTGACACGTACACACTACTAAACATAAAATAGATAAGGACCTACTGTGTAGTATGGGGAGCTCTACTCAATACTCTGTAATGGCCTATATGGGAAAAGAATCTAAAAAATAATGGCAATATGGATGAGTTACTAGCTGGAGTCAAGATTACTGGGAGAAATAACAACTTCAGATATGCAGACAATATCACTTTAATGGCAAAAAGTGAAGAGGAATTAAAGAGCCTCTTGATGGTGGTGAAAGAGGACAATGAAAAATCTGGCTTAAAACTCAATATATTAAAAAAAAAAAAAAAAAACTAAGATTATGGCATCTGGGCCCCTGACTTCATGGCAAATGGAAGGGGAAAGGGTGGAAGCAGTGACAGATCTCCTCTTCTTGAGGTCTAAAATCACTGCACATGGTGACTGCAGCCATGAGTTTAGAAGATGACTGCTTCTTGGCAGAAGAGCTATGACAAACCTAAATAATGTATTAAAAAGCAAAGACATCACTTTGTCAACAAAGATCTGTATAGTCAATGCTATGGTCTTTCCAGTAGTCATCTACGGGTGTGCGAGTTGGACAATAAAGAAAGCTGAGCACCGAAGAATTGATGCTTTTGAACTGTGGTGTTGGAGAAGACTCTTGAGAGTCCCTTGGACTGCAAGGAGATCCAACCAGTCCATTCTGAAGGAGATCAGCCCTGGGATTTCTTTGGAAGGAATGATGCTAAAGCTGAAACTCCAGTACTTTGGCCACTGGTTGTGAAGAACCGACTCATTGGAAAAGACCCTGATGCTGAGAAAGATTGAAGGTGGGAGGAGAAGGGGATGACAGAGAATGAGATGTTTGGATGGTATCACTTATTCAATGGACATGAACTTGAGCAAACTCCAGGAGATGGTGAGGGATAGGGAACCTCTTATGCTACAGTCCATGGGCTTGCAAAGAGTTGGACATGACTTAGTGACTTAACAACAACAATGTATATGTATAAAAGATTTACTTTGTGTACACCTGAAACTAACACAGCATTGTAAATCTCTACTCCAATAAACATTAATTTAAAAATAATAAAAAAACATTATTCACAGACCACTATAATATAATAATAATGAAAAAAACTTGAAATACTGCAAAAATTACCAAACTGTGACATGAAGACAGGAAGTGAACAAATGTTGTTGGAAAAGTAGCACAAATAGATTTGCTTGATGCACTGTGACCACAAACCTTTAATTTGTAAAACATGCAATAACTACAAACTACAATAAAGTGAAGCACAGTAACCCAAGTATCCTTGTATTAAATTACTTTGACCATCATCAGCAAAAGAGTATCAATGATCAAATATTGCCATATTCATAACTTCTATGCTTTCTGAGAAGTAAAGAAGAATTGAAAAGGGAAGGAAAGAAGACAGTATGAGAGATTACATAGGAGCCTACAGCTGCTGATCTTGATATAAGATTACATATTCTTTAGATAGTTATTAATTTTTTGATCTTGCATATATTTGAGTTTGTCAACTACCTATGCACAAATGATGAGTTTGCTGGTGGCTCAGACCATAAAGCATCTGCCTACAATGCGGAAGACCCGGATTCAATCCCTGGGTCAGGAAGATGGCCTGGAAAAGGAAATGGCAACCCACTCCAGCATTCTTGCTTGGAAAAATCCCATGGACAAAGGAGCCTGGTAGGCTACAGTCCATGGGGTCACAAAGAGTTGGACACGACTGAGCAACTTCACTTTCATTTATGCACAAATAATGTTAATTCATATAACATATATAGCACTTTTAAAATATAACACTTGGCTTTCCTGAAACTTCAGGAAGATTTCAAGTTCTCTAAGAGATCATGGAGAACACAATACCATTTTAAATATAGATAAGAGAAAAATCATCCTCTGAATTTGCAATTTTAATAATAAACAGCTAAACTTTAATATTTATTCTGTATTTCCTTGGCATTCTTTTAAATGTTTCCATGTGCATAAATTATACTTTAAAATAATGATCATTTAAGAAATGTATATATAAATTCTCTAAGCCATTGTTCTAAGTTGCAATTCATCTAGAACTTATTATAAGCTAAAGATTTGTACCACATACTTAGTTCTCCTGTCTGTCTCCTATCAGTGACACTGAGGAAGATAATCAATTTTGTTATCCTTTCATAAGTAGATATGTAAAAAAAAAATATCTCAAGTAGATTTGAAATCTACAATAGAGTCAGGAAAAAATTCAAATAGAATCAAGAGATCAGAAGGGGGAGCTCCCGGGCCCTGGGAAAACAGAGAGACCAACAGGAAGAATAAAGAGTCCTCTTCTTCCTAGCAAAGACTTAGCCAATGAAAAGCTATGAACTCTGTTTGATATAGCCCTCCTGAGTTCTCTTCTGTCTATAAAAGTGTTCTTCCCTTGAGCTGTAGGAGTTTGCATGTGGCTTTCCATGGTTGCAAACCTTCAATTGCAATTCTCTGCTGATCTCAAATAAACACACTTTTGCTGGGAAACTATCTGCCAATCTATTTATTTTCAGTCAACAGATAATATATATGTAGGGTCTGCTGCTACTGCTAAGTCACTTCAGTTGTGTCCGACTCTGTGTGACTCCGTAGACGGCAGCCCACCAGGCTCACCCGTCCCTGGGATTCTCCAGGCAAGAACACTGGAGTGGGTTGCCATTTCCTTCTCCAATGCATGAAAGTGAAAAGTGAAAGTGAAGTCGCTCAGTTGTGTCCGACTCCCAGCGACCCCATGGACTGCAGCCTTCTAGGCTCCTCCACCCATGGGATTCTCCAGGCAGAAGTACTGGAGTGGGGTGCCATTGCCTTCTCTGATATGTAGGGTCTATCATGTCGCTTTTCAGATATTTCTTACTATGAGCTCTGTTCTGATCCTTTGGTTACTTAGTTCAGTTCAGTCGCTCAGTCATGTCCAACCTTTGTGACCCATGAACCGCAGCATAGCAGGCCTCCCTGTCCATCACCAACTCCTGGAGTTTACCCAAACTCATGTCCATTGAGTCAGTGATGCCATCTAACCATCTCATCCTCTGTCATCCCCTTCTCCTCCTGCCTTTAATCTTTCCCAACATCAGGGTCTTTTCAAATGAGTCAATTCTTCCCATGAGGTGGCCAAAATATTGGAGTTTCAGCTTCAACATCAGTCCTTCCAATGAACACTCAGACTGATCTCCTTTTGGATGGACTGGTTGGATCTCCTTGCAGTCCAAGGGACTCTCAAGAGTCTTCTCCAACAGCACAGTTCAAAAGCATCAATTCTTCGGTGCTCAGCTTTCTTTATAGTCCAACTCTCACATCCATACATGACCACTGGAAAAACCATAGCCTTGACTAAATGGACCTTTTTTGACAAAGTACTGTCTCTGCTTTTGAATATGCTGTCTATATTGGTCATAACTTTCCTTCCAAGGAGTAAGCGTCTTTTAATTTCATGGCTGCAATCACCATCTGCAGTGATTTTGGAGATCCCCAGAATAAAGTCAGCTACTGCTTCCACTGTTTTCTCATCTATTTGGCATGAAGTGATGGGGCCAGATTACATGATCTTAATTTTCTGAATGTTTAGCTTTTAAGCCAACTTTTTCACTCTCCTCTTTCACTTTCATTAAGAGGTTCTTTAATTCTCCACTTTCTGCCACAAGGGTGATGTCATCTGCATACCTGAGGTTATTGATATTTCTCCCAGCAATCTTGATTCCAGCTTGGGCTTCTTCCAGCCCAGCATTTCTCATGATGTACTCTGCGTATAAGTTAAACAGGTGACAATATACAGCCTTGACAGGGTGACAATATACAGCCTTGATTCCTCAAGAATTCTCAAAAACTTATTGCATACTAGTATAAAGACAGCTACCTCATTCTAATGCCTGCAGAATTATAAAGATTTTATACACAAATTATGTTTTCTTAATAGAACCCCAGTGTTGATTCTGCAGGGAATCAAGTAGTAATACCTGGAAAATGTGACTAATGTCTAATGTCAGTTCTGCTAATGAATATGAGGTCTCTAGAAGAGGCTGTAGGGTATTTTTGTATCTCCTCCTGGTGAGGATGTGCAAATTATGGTTAAGATTAAGTAACACAAGACCACTTATCCATCCTGATTTCTGCATGTTCAATGGATCGCTTCCCTCAGTCAAAGGTTTGCTTAGCTGACAACTGAGATTTAAAGAAAAGTAACAAGAGAAAGCAAGCTCGAAATGATGCAGCCTTGTTACCAGCTCACTGTGCTATTTGGTCATGCTGGGCTCTGTGAGTGACAAGGAGAAAAGGCTCCACATTGGCTTTATTCTGCCTGTTATCAGCCCCCAAGCAACACTGAGCAGTGGGTGATGGGATGATCGTCACCCCTTGTCACCCATGATAAAGTTGAAAGTTTAATCTTCCCTCCTCCACGAAGCACTCAAGCGTCTTGCTCTGCTGGCAGCTTGATTTTCCCTTCCCTCTCGCAGCATGGTTTTGTCTTTCATTCTGTGCACAGACACTTTGATTCCCTTTCTGGTTTTTGATCCAACATATACATCTGAGATGGATATGTGCGTTATTTTTCAAACCTAAACTGTATTTCTGTGGGTTATTTTGTGTTTAGTATACCCAAACACCTATGATTAACAAATGTCTGTAGCACTCTGGAGAGAATAAGACACTCAGACCCTCTAACTTCACATAATCCACCAAACACCACAGTTCTCTCACAAGGACCAGCATAAGCTGAACATTTTACAAATTATTTACCAGTAATGTGACTCTGGAGGAGGAAATGGCAACCCACTCCAGTATTCTTACTGGGAAATCCCATGCATGAAAGAGCCTGATGGGCTACAGTCTGTGGGGTTGCAAAGAGTTGGACATGACTTAGCAACTGACCACACAATGTGCCTATAGGGTCCATGAAAACTGCTACCATTTCTTAAATATATCCACATTAAAATGCAAAATTACGGTGAATGTCTTGCTTTAATGATCTATTTATGACCACACACAAAAAAAATTTTTTAACTAGATGGGATAAAGAATCTATGTGTCTGGAATTATAAAATTTTATTCACTGAAATATCCTATTCTACTTGAAAATATGAAACCAAATCACCAAGTAAATGCCATCAACCAGCCAAGTTACTGCTCTGGGCAACGTTTTGGATCAGACTGATCTGCTCTGTGTCAAAAATGATCAGCAAGTCCACACATGTCTCCTTTGAATAGGTTCCAGCCTGGGAAGCAAAATAAAGTCTTGGAGTTTGGAGTGAGTGCCTGCTCCATACCAGACCATTCAGGCCATCCCAGGTACTAGCTTACTGGATTCAAAGATCATTAATCTTACCCCATCCTCCATATATACAGAATCCTTGCCATGAATAATTTCCTTTCTGGCAATCTCAAGTATATTTTAAGTTAAATTGAGTATACATCCTCCTTTCTCAATGAAACATTTTGACAGTTCTCACCATGAAAACCTCTCTCCATTATTTATTCTCAAAATTCATTTTGAACTTCTTGTCTATTTCAGTTTAACAATTAAGACTGTATTACTGGATTTCCTGAATTACACATATTTTCTCCAAAATACTGTTTTTTTCAATACAGAAACTGTGACCTGTCTTCTAATATGCCTATGTGACTACCGTAAGACATACAGTGAAAACTCAGTAGATACTTGTTCTTTTGATAGTTGTTGGTGGTGAAGAAATGGTGGCTCCATTATCAATAACTTAATGGTCAAGGACTAAATGCTACTTTAAAGATTCTAGTTTAATCTTGAAATAGAATACTCTGTATCTGGACTTACCCAAGAATCCTGCCATGTATTATAAATCTATTTTTATGAATAATTATAGATGAAATTGTAGATAAATGGCTCTTGTGTTTGGTTGTTCTGGGAAGTGCTTCACATTTTCAAATAATACTATTCACTTTTCAATGTATAACAGGCTTTTTAAAGGCTAATGCCAAAAGTTGTTTACTTATAACTTATTTGTGCTTTAAAAAAAAAATCTGATATTTAAAACTGAAAACACACGTTTCACTTGACCCCCATTAGAAATTAACCCAAAAATGTTCATTTGATTCCTTAAAGGGAATTAAGCTGATACATGTTTTATAGTAAATCATATGTTTTAACTGAGCATTTAAAATTATTCCCATGAATTATTATTTTATATTCATATTACAAAAATTACAATGAGCCCAATACTCATATTTTTTAAATTTTCTTGAATAAATGCAGAAATCGTCTTCTCTCTTCTCTCAGGTAACTGTTGCTAAAATCTTCTGTAGGTCCATGCATGCATGTGTGCTCAGTGTGCTTCAGTCATGTCTGACTCTTTGCGACCCCATAGACTAGCCCCCCATTCTCCTCTGTCCATAGGATTGTCCAGGCAAGAATACTAGAGTGGGTTGCCATTCCCTCCTCCAGGGGATCTTCCTGACCTGAGTCAGGAACCTGAGTCTCCTGCGTTTCAGGCAGATTCCTTCCTCACTGAGCCACCTGGGAGGCCAGGTACATGCATGCTGCTGCTGCTGCTAAGTCACTTCAGTTGTGTCCGACTCTGTGTGACCCCAAAGACAGCAGCCCACCAGGCTCCCCCGTCCCTGGGATTCTCCAGGCAAGAACACTGGAGTGGGTTGCCATTTCCTTCTCCAATGCATGAAAATGAAAAGTGAAAGTGAAGTTGCTCAATCGTGTCTGACTCTTAGCGACCCCGTGGACTGCATTCTATCAGGCTCCTCCGTTCATGGGATTTTCCAGGCAAGAGTACTGGAGTGGGTTGCCATTGCCTTCTCCGACATGCATGCAGTATTTAATAAACTTATGATAATTTAGTGGCTTACTTTGATTTAATTTATTGATTAATTTCTGCATATTGATTGTGCAAGTTACCTTAATATGCATTTTCATAGCAACCTCTATTTTTCCTTTGTTATATTTATCTTTTGTTTTATTTATTGTTATGAGACTGATTAGATATGTGTATAACTACTTATGTCTCTTTTCATACTAGGTCCATAAGGGCAAAATTCATGTTTATTTTGTTTATCTTTGCATTCTTAGTGCTTAAAGTTATATGCACAAAATAGATTCTCAACAGATAATGTTTTAAAAAATGAATGAAAATCAATGTAATGTACTAAATTAACAAATAAAAATTACATGGTCTTCTTAATCATACAGAGAAAGCTTTTGACAGACTTCAACACTGATATGATTAAAAACCCTCAACAAACTGGGTATGGGGGGAACATTTCTCAACATAACAAAGGCCATATATGACAAACGCACAGCTAACATCATACTTAGTGGTGAAAACAGAAAACATTTTCTCTAAGATCAGGAACAAGACAAGACCTTCTCTCACCACATTTATTCAACATATTAATAGTATTCAAAGTACTAGTCACAATAATTAAATAAGACAAATGAAAGGAAAGGAATCAAATTGGAAAGGAACAAGTAATGTGATCATTGTTTGCAATGTCATGATGCTATATATGGAGAAGACAATGGCACCCCAGTCCAGTACTCTTGCCTGGAAAATCCCATGGACGGAGGAGCCTGGAGGGCTACAGTCCATGGGGTCGCTAAGAGTCGGACACAACTGAGAGCGACTTCACTTTCACTTTTCACTTTCATGCATTGGAGAAGGAAATGGCAACCCACTCCAGTGTTCTTGCCTGGAGAATCCCAGGGACAGGGGAGCCTGGTGGGCTGTCGCCTATGGGGTCACACAGAGTCAGACACGACTGAAGTGACTTAGCAGCAGCAGCAGATGCTATATATAGAAAGTTCTAAGGATATCACCAAAAAAAGTATTAGGACTCATCAATGAATTCAGTAAAGCTGCAGGATGCAAAATTAACATAGAGAAATTTGTTGCGTTTCTATACTCTAACAATAAGTTAAAGAAAGAAAAATTAATAAAACAGCTCAATCTATAATCTCATCAAAAAGAGTAAAATATCTAGGAATCAATATAACTAAGGAGATCAAAGACCTATACTCAGAAAACTATAAGACCCTGATGAACAAAACTGAAATGTCATAAACAAATGGAAAGATACATTGTTCTCAAGACTGGAAGAATATAATTAAAATAAACATAGTACCTAGGTAATGTACAGATTCAACACAGTTCCTACCAAAATACCAGTGGGATTGTTCATAGAACTAAAATAGTTCTAAAATATTTATGTATTTGTGTGTATGTAACATAAAAGACTACAAACAGACAAAAGAACCTTGGAAAATAGGAACAAAGGTGAAAATACGTTCCCTGACTTCAAACAACACATCAATCAATGATACAGAATAGAGAGCCCAGAAATGAACCTACATTTATATGGTTAATTAATCTATGACAAATGAGGCAAGAATATGCAATAGGGGAAAGACAACCTGTTTTATAAGTGTTGTTGGGTAAACTTGCCAGCCACATACAAAAGAATGAAACTGGACTACTGTCTCACAACATACACACAAGTATACTTAGAATGCATTAAAGTCTTAAACATAAGACTTGAAACCATAAAGCTTTTAGAAGAAAACAGACAGTACACTTTTTGATACTGGTCTTAGTAATATATATATACATATATACATATATATATATATATTTGGATATGGCTCCTCAAGCAAGGGAAACAAAAGCAAAAATAAACAAGACTATACGTCAAACTAAAAAACTTTTGTACAAAAAACAAACTATCAAAAAAATGAGAAGGCCAGCTACTGAATGAAAGAAGATATTTAAAAATGATACTGATCAGGTTTTAAATATCAAAAACATGCTGATAAGGGGTTAATATTCAAATATATAAATAACTCATACAAGTCAACATTAAAAAACAACTTGACTGAAAAACTGGGTAGATCACCTGAATAAATATATTTTTCAAAGATGACATACAGATTGCCAAAATCCACCTGCAAAGGTGCTCAACATCATTAATCATCTGCTGCTGCTGCTGCTTCTGCTAAATCACTTCAGTCGTGTCCGACTCTGTGTGACTCCGTAGATGGCAGCCCACCAGGCTCCCCCGTCCCTGGAATTCTCCATGCAAGAACAGTGGAGTGGGTTGCCATTTCCTTCTCCAGTGCATAAAAGTGAAAAGTGAAAGTGAAGCCACTCAGTCGTCCACCTCTTCGCGACCCCATGGACTGCAGCCTACCAGGCTTCTCCATTCATGGGATTTTCCAGGCAAGAGTACTGGAGTGGGGTGCCATCGCCTTCTCCTCATTAATCATCATAAGAATGCAAATCAAAACCACATGAAATATCATCTTACACCTGTCAGAATGGCTATTATCAAAAAGATGACAAGTAACAAGCACTGGCCACGATGTAAACAAGAGGGAACCCTCACGCACTGTTGACGGGAATGTAAACTGGTGCAGCCACTATAGAAAGCAGTATTGAGGCTCCTCAAAAAACTAAAAACAGAACTACCATACAATCCAGCAATTCGACTCCTGGGTATTTATCTGAAGAAAATGAAAACCATGGTTGGAAAAGATACGTACACCACCATGTTCATTGCAGCATTTAGAATAACCAAGATATGGAAGCAAGCCATGTATCCATCAACAGAAAAATGGATAAAAAAAGACACATACATAGACACAATTGACTATTTTTCAGCCATAAAACAAGAAATTCTGCCACTTGTGACAACGTGGAGGGACCTAGAGGGCATTATGCTAAGTGAAACATGTCAGAGAAATACAAATAACATATAATTTCATTTATATGTATTTTCTAAAAGAACAAAACAATGAACAGGCATATCAAAACAGAAGCAGAGCAGCCAAGGATCCAGAGAACCAGCAGGTGGTTGCCAGACGGAAGAAGGTAGGGCGAAAAGAGAAAGAAGTGATGGAGATTAAAATGTATAAACTTATAGTTACAAAATAAAATATACAGTGTGGGGAAAGCAGACAATAATAATGTAGCATCTTTTTATGGTGACAGATGGTAACTAGATTTACCACGGTAATTATTTTGTAATGTATGAAAATATCAAATCATTATGTTGTATACCAGGAACTAGCATAATGTTGTAGGTTGTTATGCTTTAGAAACAAACTCATAGGAAAAGAAATCTACTTTGTGGTTGCCAGAAGTAAGGAAAAGGTGAATAGGGATAGGATATTAGATGAAGGAAGGGAGGAAGAAAGGAAAGAAAGAGGGAGGGAAGGCAAGGGGAAGAAAAGTAAATGACAAATTATGGTTTCAGCTCTAATTTAAGAGCTTGAAAGTACTGCTGCCATCCTTACAGCAAAAAAAAAAAAAAAAAAAAAAAAAAATGTTGTAGAAATTGAAAATAAATGACTTTGTGGATCCATCAGAAAACTAAGGTCTCAGGGTAAACTGCCTCCCCAGTCCAGGTAGACTCACACATCCAAGAAAATTCAGGTCCAGTCAAGATCTGCTCAGCAGAAGCCACTCAATGTCATAAACTGGTAAAAATTTTTCCATAATGTTGACAAGTTAATGAAGACCAAGATGAGAGTAAAACATTTCTAGGGGGGCAGTGTTCTTTTGTGGAGGGAAGTGTTCACATTTTACCTGGACTTCCCTTGTAGGACCCTACCACACTTTCACAGTGAGGACTCAAGAAATATCGCCTCCTGATCCACGAGGAAGAGGAAGAAACAGGCAGGTTTGTCCATAATAAAAGGACTTCATCAGAACACAATTCTAAAACCTTATTTCAGCAATAGGAAAGTAATTCTTCCCCACTCCAACCCACTCCAGTCCTCCTGTCTCATTTAAGAGGTTAAAAAAATAAATAAATAAAATAGGAACAAAACAGAGAATAGGGCTTCAAAAAATACACTTGGAACACTGTTGGCGTTAAAAAAAAAAAAAAAAAAGGAAAGAAATCCATCACTAAAGGTGTAAAAAACATTTGTGAAGACTACAGATCCAAGACATAGGCCTACTAAATAACTGAGACTGAGACTAAATCATAGTATTTGAGAATAATCAACCTCATCCACATGCTTCCACCCAACAATAAGCCTCCAGGATATTAATAGGATATAGTATCTATTATAATACCTATCTAATATATTATCTATCTATACTCTAATAGGCTGAAAGATTTTCAAGAGTAAGTCTTTCAGTAATGTACACAGAAAAGTTTTTGTTTTGGGGACAAAAACAAGGACATTAGAGCAATTTGAAGACTCTATAACTAAACAAGCATTAAACATAATCAGACTCCTAGCCAGAGCTTGACCCAAAAAATAAAAAAAAATTTAATAAGGCTCTGAAAAAATTTTTATTATTAAAAGCTGTAACAATTAAGAGAATAAAAAGATAAACCACAGGCTAAGAGAAAATGTTTGGAAATCACATGTTAGAATAATGATTTATATCCAGAATACACAAAGAACTACTGAAACTGCAAAATAAGAAAACCAAAAAAACCTAACTAAAAAATGTATGACAGATCTGAGCAGACACTTTACTGAAGAAGATATAGAGATGCAAACAAGTATATAAAAAGATGCTTACCATCCTTTCTCTTTAGGAAATTTCAATTTTAGGCTGTTACATAACCTGTTAAGGAGGCTAAAAGTCAAAAAACCTGACAACAGCAGGTGTTGAAGAGCACATGGAGCAACAGGAACTCTCGTTCATTGGTGATGGGAATACAAATAATATAGTCACTCTTGGCAGTCTCTTGCAAAGGTAAACATAATCTTAACATATAATCAGCCATTGTGCTCGCAGATATTGATGCAATTGTTTTTGAAAATGTAAGTCCACTGAAAAATATGCATTGTATAGATACATACAACTTCATTCATAATCATCTAAAATTAGAAACAAAATATCCTTCAATAGGTGGAGAAGGAAAGTGAAAGTGTCTCAGTCGTATCCGACTCTTTGAGACCCCTTGGACTGTACAGTCCATGGAATTCTCCAGGCCAGAACACTGGAGTGGGTAGCATTGCAGGCGGATTCTTTACCAGCTGAACCACAAGGGAAGCCCAAGAATACCGGAGTGGGTAGCCTATCCCTTCTCCAGTCGATCTGCCCAACCCAGGAATCAAACCAGGGTCTCCTGCACTGCAGGCAGATTGTTTACCAACTGACCTATCAGAGAAGAAGGAAACAATGGAATATTAACAATAAAATTAATGACTTATCAATCCTTACAGAAAAAAATAGGTGAACCTTAAGTGCATAGTGCTAAGTAAAAGGAGTTAGTCTTAAAGGGTATATATCATATAATTTTAGTTGCATGACATTCTGGGGAAGGTAAATCTATAGTGATAGTAAATAGACCAGTGTTTTTACCAAGTGTTTTGAGATGGGGAAGGCTGAATAGACAAAAGAGGATTAAAAACTATCCTATATGATACTGTAATGAAGGATACCTGACACCATGTAAATATCAAACCCTTAAGATTTGCACAGAAAATGAACCTTAATTATGAATTTAAGAAACCATATAGGAGTAGAGAGGATCTTGGGGTAAAATTCAGACTCTGACTAAACAATCTAACGATATTAGAAATCTGTGAAATACTTTCACTGAAAAGGTGGGGGAAAACGTGCTGACCTAAGAGCATCAGTGACTACAAGGCCAGAGGCAAAAGATCTATACAAAAGCAGCGTCCTCTGGTTTGTAGGCTGTTTCCCCAGGGGCATGCTTTTAAAAATTCTAAGTCTACTATATATGTATACAAATTGAAACTTAATTTAATTCATGGTAGATGGTCATATCCAGGTTTATCATTGCCATAGGAGGTTGCAAATAAGCAAGGGTGAAAGGAAAGAATGGTCCTTATGGTATTGGTAGTTGAAAATATCAGTGTGAACTTATGTGTAGTTACAGATGGATACATGTAGAAGTAATTATACATATGTACACACACCTAGGTTACTATATGTACACACATTTCCCTGCTTTGTGAGCAGTGATAGCCAAGTAGTACTAAGCACATCTAGTGCCCAGATCTTAGTTTCTAATACCATTTTCCAGTGTTAAGAACCAGAGTTCTTTGGCGAAATGGCTCAGTTCAGTATTGGGACAGAGCCTGTAAAAGACCTAAAAATTTTGTAGTGGCAAAAATTATGGATGTGCTAAAAAAAAAAAGCAAACACAGCAACCACGGAATACGTCGAGACAATAACTGAATTCAAGACCCCAAGTAGTCAAAGCCTAGATGATTTGAGCAACAAAAATAGTAAAGTAGTATTAGATTATAATCTAAAATACAGAAAATATATGCACGGTTCCAAACTTTCAGAAAAGATTGAATAAACAAGTGGAGAGACCTTTGCGGAGAATTCTAAATAATTTATGTAGATACCACCCCTTAAGGAAGTAGACGTAACTCCTTTTTCCCTAAGTGTAGTGTGCACATAGTGACTTCCTTTCAGTGCTTAAACACTAAGGAAGGAGATGCAGCTGAGTAATTTTACACTGAAGAAACTTGATACACATTATCTCTCAGCCAAGTGATCAATAATATTGACAGTGATAAAATGCATTGATAGTATATGCCCTTTCTATGAGGTTATGAAAGTGGTACTTTACCTCTCTGCTCATTCTCACAAAAAAACCATAATCTCAGTTCAATCACAGAAAGCATCATTGCATTCCAAATGAAGGCCATTCTAAATTTTCTTGTCAGAGTTCCTCAAAACTGCCAGTAGCATCAAGAACAAGGAAAGTCTGAGAGCTTTAATAGCCTGCTGCTGCTGTTGCTGCTGCTAAGTCGCTTCAGTCGTGTCCGACTGTGCGACCCCAGAGACGACAGCCCACCAGGCTCCCCCGTCCCTGAGATTCTCCAGGCAAGAACACTGGAGTGGGTTGCCATTTCCTTCTCCAATGCATGAAAGTAAAAAGTCAAAGTGAAGTCGCTCAGTTGTGTCTGACCCTCAGCTACCCCATGGACTGCAGCCTACCAGGCTCCTCCATCCATGGGATTTTCCAGGTAGGAGTACTGGAGTGGGGTGCCATCGCCTTCTCCATTTAATAGCCTACTGCTGCTACTGCTAAGTCACTTCAGTCGTGTCCGACTCTGCGTGACCCCATAGACGTCAGCCCACCAGGCTCTCCTGCCCCTGGGATTCTCCAGGCAAGAAAACTGGAGTGGGTTGCCATTTCCTTCTCCAATCCATCAAAGTGAAAAAGTGAAAGTGAAGTCACTCAGCCATGTTCGACTCTTAGTGACCCCATGGACTGCAGCCCACCAGGCTTCTCCATCCATGGGATTTTCCAGGCAAGAGTACTGGAGTGGGGTGCCATTGCCTTCTTCGATTTAATAGCCTAGAGGACCCTAAAGAGAAATAACTACTAAGGTAGTATGACAGCCTTGGTAGAAGTTTCATTGAAAATACATTAAAGTGATTACTAGGTAAAAACTAAGGAAACCTGAATAATGTGTAGATTTTAGTTAATAATAATATACCAATATTGATTCATTAGGTCTGGCAGATATGCTAATATAAATTGTTAATAAGAGGGACATCTGAATGTAGGATATATGGGAACTCTATATTACCTTCTCAGTTTTTATAGTATTCTTAAACTATTCCAAATGAAAGTTTATTTTAAAATGAAGTTTAAGTATAGTATTGCTAACAGTAGTCATGTTGCTCCATTATCTCTCTAGAAATCTACTGGAAGCCTCTGACCCATAAAAATGGCATATTGTTCCATTCATTATGTCATCTATAATTTCTTTCTCCACCGTTTCATAATATTCAAAACACAGCTGTTTAATTTTCTGGTTCTAATTCAGTTGGTTCTTTAAAGTTTCAGCTTCTCATTTCTCCTTGGTAGTATATAGACCTAGATTTGATTTCTGCCTATTTGATACTGCAAACTTGCTAAACTCACAGAGAAGTTTTAGAATTTTTGTTTTACTTTTTTTTTTTAATTTTTTTACTGTTTCTATTTGTTTTACTGTTTTACTTTTCAGATTCCATTGGATTTTCTACAGAGATAATTGTGTAAAAAAGAAAACAACAATAACAAAAAAAGACAGTTCTATATCTTACTTTCAAGTCTGTGTGTTTTGCACATGTGTGTGTGTTACTGCACTGGATAAAACCTCCAGTAAATATTTAAAGTAAGTGGTGCAACCAAGTATCTTTGTCTCTTTTCTCATCTTAGGAAGAAAGTATTTCATCTTTTCCCAATTACTGAGATGTAAATTATACGGTTTTTGTAGATGTTCTTTATCAAGATGTGCAAGCTTCCTTTTATTCCCAGTTTGCTGACAGTTTGTACCAAGAATTAATGTGATATTTTGTCAAATGTTTTCTGATTCTACTGAGTTAATCATGGGTTTTCTTTGTTGACACAGTAAGCTACATTGAATGATTTTTCAAGTGTTAAATCAACCTTGATTTTCCAGGGTAAATTCCATTGACCACCATCTATTATCCTTTTTGTTAAATTTGATTTGCTAAAAATTAATTAGAATTTTTCATCTGCATTTCATAAAAGAGATTTGTCTGTAGTATTCTCATAATATCTATGACAAGTTATGAAATCAGTATTACTACCCTCACACTTGTTCTTAGCCACTGAGTTGTATCCAACTCTTCAAGACTCCATGAACTGTAGCCCACCAGACTCCTCTGTCCATGAAATTTTCCAGGCAAGAATTCTGGAGTGGGTTGCCGTTTCCTCCTGCAGGGGCATCTTCCCAACCTAGGGATCAAACCCACATTTCCTGTGTCTCCTATATTGCAGGCTGATTTTTTTATCCACTAAGCCACAATATTTAATTTAGAAAATCTCTCTTTCCTGAGGAAAGAACTCAAGAAGAGTTAAAGCCAAAATTTGAGAAGCATATAGTCACTAATCTGCCTACTCATGAACAACATTTTCAGTTGTCTTCAATAGCAAGTGGAAAAAGCATCTTTCCAAAGAAATACTTTTCCAAAAATTTTGTCAATTTATTATATGATAATATTTCTCCATAAATTTTACTTATTTTTTATTATTAAGTAATTCTACTTTGTTTTTTAAATGCCTATTACATACAAATTGTTAAGTATAGCACCACACCATTATAGAACTAGAAATTTTTTTTTTTTTTTAACTCCCCTAGGTATTCGCAATGCAGATCCCCACTACTGGGGACTCCAAAGTAAGCTCTACTTTGAGTGTGGAAAAAAATTTTTCCCTAGAGTCTAGGGGAAATTCAATTAATGCCTTCTGTGATTTTTTTTTTTTCAATTTACCGAACTTCACCCTCCAATATGACAGGGAAAACATTTCCATTGTCCATCTGTTAAAGTATCTTGCAAAATGCTTTGAAAGAAGTTTGTGATAATCCCTGTGTTTGTTAGAACAGTAACTGGTGTCATGCTAGAAACATTAGTTGAAGGCCTTGTCTGAAGGCTGCACATGTAAGAGAGTATAAGACATTTTAAAGGAACTCAAAATGCATGTTATGGTGTTAACTAAGCTGCTATTAACAAGTAAACTGGCATTGACAGGGAAGTGTTACCAACCCAACACCCAGGCAATGCAGTTCCAGTATAGAAAATGTTTGCATCAGAAGTAGATAAAAAAGAGATATTTGGGGCCTTTCATGTCCCTTGAATGAAATTATGTAATTTATTTATAAACTAGTTAATAACTTATTTTTAGGCAGAACACTCTTTGACATAAATCTCAGCTAGATATTTTTTGACCCACTTCTTAGAGTAATGAAAATAAAAACAAACATAACAAATGGGACCTAATTAAACTTTTGGTTCATTAAATAAATGGTTCTGCATAGCAAAAGAAACCATACATAAGAGGAAAAGACAACCCTAAGAATGGGAGAAAATATTTGCAAATGAAGCATCTGACAAAGGATTAATCTTCAAAATGTATGAACAGCTCATGCAGCTCAATATCAAAAAACAGCGGGTAGGAGACCTAAATAGACATTTCTCCAAGACATACAGATGGTCAATGAACACAACAAACAACATCACTAATTCTTCAGTTCAGTTCAGTCACTCAGTCGTGTCCGACTCTTTGCGATCCCATGAATCGCAGCACGCCAGGCCTCCCTGTCCATCACCAACTTCCGGAGTTCACCCAGACTCACATCCATCGAGTCAGTGATGCCATCCAGCCATCTCATCCTCTGTCATCCCCTTCTCCTCCTGCCCCCAATCCCTCCCAGCATCAGAGTATTTTCCAATGAGTCAACTCTTCGAATGAGGTGGTCAAAGTACTGGAGTTTCAGCTTTAGCATCATTCCTTCCAAAGAAATCCCAGGGCTGATTTCCTTCACAATGGACTGGTTGGATCTCCTTGCAGTCCAAGGGACTCTCAAGAGTCTTCTCCAACACCACAGTTCAAAAGCATCAGTTCTTTGGCTCTCAGCCTTCTTCACAGTCCAACTCTCACATCCATACATGATAGGGAAATGCAAATCAAAACTACCTCACACCTGTTAGAATGGCCATCTTTAAAAAAATCTACAAATAATAATAATAATAATAAACTACAAACAATAAATGCTAGTGGAGAAAAGGGAATCCTCTTGCACTGGTGGTAGGAATGTAAGCTGGTAAAGAGTATGGAGGTTCCTTAAAAATCTAAAAACAGAATTGCCAGATGACCCAGCAATCACTCTACTGGGCATATACCCAAAAGACACATGCAGCCTAGTGTCCAGTGAAGCACTATTTATAATAACCAGGACATGGAAACACCCTAAATGTCCATCAACAGAAGAATGGATAAAGAAGATGTGATATGTACACACACACACTCACAGGAATATCATTCAGCCATAAAAAGGAATGAAATTAGATCACTTGAAGAGATATGGATGCTCCTAGAGACTGTCCTACAGAGTGAAGTAAGTCAGAAAGAGAAAAACAAATACTGTATGTTAACACATATATTTGGAATCTAGAAAAGCAGTATAGACGATCTTATTTGCAAAACAGAAATAGACACAGATCTAGAGAACAAATGTACGGACACCAAGGGAGGAAACGGGGAGTGGGATGAATTGAGAGATTGAGGTTGATATATATACACTACTATGTTTTAAGTAGATAACTAGTGAGTATCTACTGTTTAGCTCAGAGACCTCCACTCAGTGCTTTGTGGTGACTTAAACGGGAAGGAAATTCAAAAAAGAGGGTGGGAAGTATACGCATATGTATATGATTCATTTTGCTACACAGTAGAAACTAACACATTATTAGCAACTATACTCCAATAAAAATTAATTTTTAAAAACTTATTTTTTTTCCTTTAATCAAAAACTGGATGCCACTCTGTAGGCTCTGCTGATAATGATGAATAAGAGGGGTAAAAAACAGGGGTTCCACCAGGAGCCCAAAATTAATGTGGAGAGGGACACAGTGAACAAACACAGAATACGATAACACAACATTACAATAATACAATAACACAACATGGACTGTGGCATAATGAAATACGCAGACACATGAGCAAAAGCTGGACTGTGTGAATTAAATCAAGCAGTCAAGGAAGTTAATACCTAAGAACATATTTGAGCTGAAACAGGAAGTTAGCTATTCTAATGGCTTTACATGCTGTCCTCTCCCTTTTCACTTGTTGCAAATTCCACCCAATACATTTCTCATTCATTCAGTCACTTACATATCCAGTAAACAGTACCCTGGACAGAACACAATATTGATTTGACTCAAATAGCAGAGAAGGGGACTTTAATCAAATACCACTTTTTAAAAACTTACTGACATGTAAACAAATGAGCCTTAAGTTCTTTGTCTCAGAGCCTGGTCTTTCGACACTTTATCTTCTTTTTTAGAAACAGAATATACTATTTTCAGGTACTTTTGTCCAGTATACATTATTTATTCCAATTATTAATAATGCACTTTTGTAGTTAATAGCAGGTATTCTTAACTTACGATGTCCCTCAGACGCTCTTAAGGATCTTGTTAAAAAAGAAACGGTTTAGGGGCTTCCCTGGCACACCAGTGGCTACAGCTCATCGTTCCCAATTCTGGGGGCCCAGGTTCAATTCTGGTCTGGGAACTAGTTCCCACACGCCACAACTAAAGAGCCCATAAACTGCAATGAAGATGGGAGATCCCATGTGCTGCAGTTAAGATACAGTGCAGCCAAATAAATAAGTAAATGAAAATAAATATTACAAAAAAGGGGAAAAAAAGATGCTATTTTGGTAGGTTTTGAGTGTAACTAAAGAAGATGCTGTTACAACAAACACCACAAAGGATTCTGATGTATCCTCAGGGTGTCCTCAGAAAATACACTGATAAAAAGTGGTTATATCATCTTTCACATGACTGTATATAATTATTCTTTTGCCGTTTTGATAGCAAAATTTCAAAGAACTTCTACTGGAAGTCAATCTATAACTTAATCCTTTTTAAAAAAATTTTATTACTGTAATTCTTAAGACCATGCCTCATCTCCAAGTACCTTGAGGGAACATGAATCTCCAAGTATACACAGTGCACTTCCTGCTTGCGCATCCAAAGCGCTCTGCTGAACAAAGGCACGCGTGTCTGGGTGTCCGTCAATATCCGGTTCTTCGCTTGATCCTCGTCTTCACACTTTGCCGTTTCAAATGTGCATTATACATTTCTATTCATATATGAAACTTTTCCAATTACTGTGGCTGTAAGTACCAACTACTTTGTAAATGACTTCAGACCATGTCCAAACCTTCCTCTGTATTCTCCTCAGAATAACTAGCACCTAGTGGATACTCCAAAATGGTACACAGCACATTTCTTTCTTTTTTTCCCACCTTTCCCTCTAACAGACATAATAACGTGAACTCATGTGCACAAAACAGGAAAATCAATTATTCTGAAAGAAGAATGAGAGAGGGAAAAATGAGTACAAGGGAAAGCAACCAGACCATGCTAAGCAGGTTGTCTTGGTAACGGTAGATTCAAGATCTTTGTTCTTTTAGAGCTAGACATTTCTCTGATATTTACATTATAGAGCACCATCTAGTGGTTTTAGCTCAAATTCAAACAATCTACACTTGCATGCTCAATTTTCAATCAAAATTAAAATGATAGTTTTTTTTTTCTGTTGGATGCAACATTCCAGTTATGAAATACATGTTTTAGAGACTCAGTAACATAGTCAGAAACTGTTTTATGTGCATGTGCAGACATCATATTTAGAAGATTTATATTTATTTTAGCTTATTTATAAAAGATTATAATTTTCTCTTCAGAGTTTTAAAAATGATTGTTAGAAAGGCTATTCATAGCATGTGTTTAAAACTTTTAAAGAATATGAGCATGTTATGCATATTTACATGTATGTTTTCATATGTTTGTATTTATAATGTGTAAAATTATAAGTGTATGGCAACTATAATAATATCGCAAGAGCTCCATTCATAAAAAGTACCCATTTTGATCAATTTACGTTACAGAGAAAGAGAGAGAGAAAAAGAAAAACTTAAAGAAAAATTCTTTAGTCTGTAGAAATCTGGATGCATTTGTGAGGGAGACAGAGGTTCATCCCCATGATTACTTGTTTTTTATTCATGCCAGTAAAACTCGGCATAGTTTAGGTATTAGCTACTCAGTCATATATATAATGGCAAATCATATTCAAAGTAAAAACATGTTTCACAAATATACTCACAATAAAAATTTAGCTAAGATTATTCATTTCTGTTATTCAATTTAAAAAGAGTAAAAGCTATCTTTGAAGCCTATGTAAATTAGGTATATGCCTATAGAATAAAGCTTTCTTAAAATACTAGGTGATTTTCAGCTTTTATATTTTATACTCTTGTATGTTAAGAAATAACTGTTTTTTTCATCAAAAATGTCTACAAACAATAAATGCTAGAGAGAAAGTAAACAGAACCAACTCTCTGACACTGTTGGTAGGAATGTAAATTGATACAGCTGCTAAAGAAAACAGTATGGAAGTTCCTAAAAACAGAACTACATAGAAAAAGTACCCATTTTGATCAATTTACGTTACAGAGAAAGAGAAAAAGAAAAAGAAAAAACTTAGAGAAAAATTGACTCAAAATATGGCTCAACAATTCCACTCCTGGGCACATATCCAGAGAAAACCATAATTCAAAATGATGCATGCACCCCAATGTTCATTGCTGCACTATTTACAATAGCTAGGACATGGAAGCAACATAAAGGTCCATCAGTAGAGGAATGGATAAAGAAGATGTGGTACATGTGTACAATGGAATACTACTCAGCCGTTAAAAGGAATAAAAGCATGTCATTGCAGAGATATGGAAGAACCTAAAGATTGTCATACAGCGTAGAGTAAGTCATAAAAACAAATACCATACATTAATGCATATGTGTGGAATCTAGAAAAACGGTATAGATGATTTTATTTGCAAAGCAGAAATAAAGACATGGAGAACAAATATAGATACCAAGGAGGAAAGAGGTGGTGGGATAAATTTGGAGACTGGGATTGGCATATATACACTTGATACTATTTATAAAATAGATAACTAATGAGAATACATTAATTATGTATTTCATGGGATAGTTATGTAATATGGGAACTCTACTCAACGTGCTTTGGAGACCTAAGTGGGAAGGAAAAAAAATACACACACACACACACACACATATATATATATGTATATATATAGCTGATTCACTTTGCTGTACAACAGATACTAACCCAATATTGTAAAACAAGTATATTCTAATAAAAATGGATTTTAAAATAGAAATTTCCATTTTCAAGCCTATGCAGTATGCTATGTATCCAGACACCAGGCTGAAGGAAAGCTAACGAGAGCTAGAACGAAAGAGGTTTGCAAATTTCATTTACACAAACATCAAGGTTTCAAAGACGCCAGTATGTTTGTGGCAATTTTCCAGGCGATTTTCTCTTCCTGGAGTGTCCATTTCACTATCTTACCTTCCATATCCCAGATAACTCTCTCCCATCCCCTAAGACTTAGCTCAAGCATAACCTTAAAGAAAAAGGCCTTTTTTTTTTTTTTTTTTTTTTTGGCAGTTAACTTAATTAACCAAAAAGGAAAGTTTCTTTGAGAAAACGTCTTTTTAACTCAGACTTGAATGACTAGATAAAATAAGACCTGCAGAGATCAGGAGAAATTGCATATCAGAGGGAGCAAAGATCACGTGAAAAGGCAGTGAAGCCAGCCCGAACGTGGCAGCTTTGAAGGAGAGAAGAAAGGGCAGCGGGACTGGAGTGGGCGGAGAGGAGGGAGGAAGGAGAAGTCAGCAGAGACCAGTCATCCAGGGCTTTAAGGTTCAAGGTAAAGGCCGGAATTTCATTCTAATTGCAAAAGTTGAGGGGCACTAATGGAGCAGAAGTGCAAATGTAAAGCATCGCTGCATTATAGAGAAGAGCCTGTACAGGAGCAAGGGCGCAAATACAAAGAGGAATCATGAGGCCCTTGCGATAGACGGAGAGAAACGTTCGGACGACGGAGGCAGAAATGAAGAGCACCAGACCCAAATCTCTTGAAGATGTGCTTTGGACTCGGAGTCAACGGGCCTGTGGAAGGCTGGCACGTGGAGAAAGAGGCAAAGAAGAGTCCCTAAGGACGAGACTGGGAACTTCCACCTGAGCAACTGGGTAGACGGGTTTGCCTACTGAGTTGCTACTGGTGAAATAAAGTTCTGTTTTAAGGCAAGACAAATCAGATTTAAACATAAAATATCTTCTCTGCATGGTTGGGCCACATCTTTCTCCCCTCCGGTGTGCACTGTGCATCTGGATTATGTGTTAACCAGACCTGCCCAACAGCAGAAACACTTTCTCAACCGCAAAGATTTATTTTTCTGCTGCTGGTTCCAGCCATGTAACTCCGTAGAAAATACCATTCTTTTCTCATGATGACGCTCCACTCACCTTGTACATGCAGACATCTTTGGTTAATGTTCCAATATATCATTTACCTTAAAGACACTGACTGTGTGAAACAGACTGAATCAGATGACCTGGGGTGATCCTTGGCCACACCTAATGGAAGTCCTTAGCTTAAGTACTTACTATGACCTTATTAATATAACTAGTTATATTAATTATATTCTGTCTATTTTGCAAGATTGTCTTTTATATTACCAAACATGTGACTGGGCCTCAAATTTTTTATAGTACCAAACGTGTGACTGAGCCTCAGATAGAATTAATGATGGTTATGTGATTTGTAATGACTAGTCAAATATGCAGTCCTATAAGATCAATGATTTTAAGAATGTAACTCTAAATATGGGAAGAAGTGACAAGAGGGAACCATTTCTTTGACCAGAACAAATTAGTAAGATAGCTGGTCCAGAGGATTTTGGTTACTGTTGACAGGTCTAATAATACCACATTGAGTCACCTCTCAGCAAAACCCTCACCTGGCCTGGGAACATGCCTTCCTGGTGCCAGCATTGGGAAGGGCCACATTTTGGTCACAAAATGCCTCCCAAACCATGGTCCAAATTAAGACTGAAAGGAAGGGTATTGTAGAATGAACAATGTTTCTCATGGGTAGTTAGGTCATGAGTGTAGAGCACTCATAATGGGGTCAATGCCTCAGGCCAGAGAGATAGCTGGTCCTTTTCCACCATGTGAAGACACAGCAAGAAGACAGCTGACTCTAAACCAGAAGGTGGGCTCTCACCAAGAACACCACCATGCTGGCGGCCTGACCTCAGAATTCTAGCCTGAGAAATAAGCATTGTGTTTGTTTGTTTAAGCAACCCAGTCTATGGTAATTTGTTATAGCAACCAGAGCTGACTCAGAGAATTCTAATTTCATTTATAACCTACATAAAAATTACAAGAAAAATAACACAAGAAAGAATTCACAATCCTCAAGGAATAAACCAAGAAGTATACTCAAGAACTTCTCTCTATACCCAGGGCCGCATGGCTTCACAGGTAAATTCTACCAAATGTTTTGTTGTTTAGTCACTAAGTCATGTCCGATTCTTCTGCAACCTGTTGAACTGTATCCCGCAGGTTCCTCTGTCCATTGGATTTCCCAGGAAAGAATATTGGATTGGGTTGCCATTTCCTTCTCCAGGAGATCTTCTTGACTCAAGGACTGCAACTATGTCTCTTGTGTCCCCTGCACATATGGGTGCATATGGATTCTTTACCACTGAACCACCAGGGAAGCCCACAAAATGTTTAGAGAAGTTCAGTTCAGTTCAGTTCAGTCGCTCAGTCGTGTCTGACTCTTTGCGACCCCATGAATCGCAGCACGCCAGGCCTCCCTGTCCATCACCAACTCCCGGAGTTCACTCAGACTCACGTCCATCGAGTCAGTGATGCCATCCAGTCATCTCATCCTCTGTCATCCCCTTCTCCTCCTGCCCCCAATCCCTCCAAGCATCAGGGTCTTTTCCAATGAGTCAGCTCTTCACATCAGTTGGCCAAAGTATTGGAGCTTCAGCTTTAGCATCAATCCTTTCAGTGAACACCCAGGACTGATCTCCTTTTAAATGGACTAGTTGGATTTCCTTGCAGTCCAAGGGACTCTCAGGAGTCTTATCCAACATCACAGTTCAAAAGCATCGATTCTTAAGCGCTCAGATTTCTTCACAGTCCAACTCTCACATCCATACATGACCACTGAAAAAAACCATAGCCTTGACTAGATGGACCTTTGTTGGCAAAGTAATGTCTCTGCTTTTGAATATGCTATCTAGGTTGATCATGACTTTTCTTCCAAGGAGTAAGCATCTTTTAATTTCATGGCTGCAATCACCATCTACAGTGATTTTGGAGCCCCCAAAAATAAAGTCTGACACTTAGAAAAAATGGAGTAGCCATCATGGTCAACAAAAGAGTCCAAAATGCAGTACTTGGATGCAATCTCAAAAACAACAGAATGATCTCTGTTCATTTCTTAGGCAAACCATTCAATATCACAGTAATCCAAGTCTATGCCCCAACCAGTAACACTGAATAAGCTGAAGTTGAATGCTTCTATGAAGACCTACAAGACCTTTTAGAGCTAACACCCAAAAAAGATGTCCTTTTCATTATAGGGGACTGGAATGCAAAAGTAGGAAGTCAAGAAACACCTGGGATAACAGGCAAGTTTGGCCTTGGAATATGGAATGAAGCAGGGCAAAGACTAACAGAGTTTTGCCAAGAGAATGCACTGGTCATAGCAAGCACCCTCTTCCAACAACACAAGAGAAGACTCTATACATGGACATCACCAGATGGTCAACACCAATATCAGATTGATTATATTCTTTACAGCCAAAAATGGAGAAGCTCTCTACAGTCAGCAAAAACAAGACCAGGAGCTGACTGTGTCTCAGACCATGAACTCCTTATTGCCAAATTCAGACTTAAATTGAAGAAAGTAGGGAAAACCACTATACCATTCAGGTACGACCTAGATCAAATCCCTTATGATTATACAGTGGAAGTGAGAAATAGATTTAAGGGGCTGGATCTGATAGATAGAGTGCCTGATGAACTATGGAATGAGGTTCGTGACATTGTACAGGAGATAGGGATCAAGATCATCCTCATGGAAAAGAAATGCAAAAAAGCAAAATGGCTGTCTGGGGAGGCCTTACAAATAGCTGTTTAGAGAAGAGCTAACACCAATAAAGGTTCGTCTAGTCAAGGCTATGGTTTTTCCATGGTCTTATATGGATGTGAGAGCTGGACTGTGAAGAAGGCTGAGCACCGAAGAATTGATGCTTTTGAACTGTGGTGTTGGATAAGACTCTTGAGAGTCCCTTGGACTGCAAGGAGATCCAACCAGTCCATTCTGAAGGAGATCAGCCCTGAGATTTCTTTAGAAGGAATGATGCTAAAGCTGAAACTCCATTACTTTGGCCACCTCATGCGAAGAGTTGACTCACTGGAGGAGACTCTGATGCTGGGAGGGATTGAGGGCAAGAGGAGGAGGGGACGACAGAGGATGAGATGGCTGGATGGCATCACTGACTCAATGGACATGAGTCTCAGTGAACTCCAGGAGTTGGTGATGGACAGGGAGGCCTGACATGCTGGGATTTATGGGGTCACAAAGAGTCGGACATGACTGAGCTGATCTGATCTAACACCTATTCTGTTCAAACTCTTTCAAAAAATTGCAGAGGGAGGAAAACTCTCATACTCATTCTATGAGGACAGCATCACCCTGATATCAAAACCAGACAAAGACACCATAAAAAAAGAATATTACAGACCAATGTCATTGACAAACATAGATGCAAAAATCCTCAACAAAATTCTAGCAAACAGAATCCAACAACACATTAAAAAGATCATGCACCATGATCAAGTGGGGTTTATCCCAGGTATGCAAGGATTCTCCAATATATGTGAGTCAATGTGATGCCTATATTAGCAAATTAAAAGATAAAAACCATATGATCATCTCATGAGATGCAGAGAAAGCTTCCCTCAAAATTCAACATCCATTTATGATAAAAACTCTCCAGAAATTAGTTAGAAGGAACTTACCTCAACATAATAACAGCCATATACAGCAAACCCACAGCAAACATTATTCTCAGTGGTGAAAAACTGAAGGCATTTCCTCTAATATCAGGAACAAGACAAGTGTGCCTGCTCTTGTCACTAGTATTCAACATAATTATGGAAATCCCAGCCAAGGCAATCAGAGAACAAACAGAGAGAAAGGAATCCATATTGGAAAAGAAGACGTAAAACACTCACTTTCTATAGATGGCATGATAGTATACACAGATCCTAAAGATTCCACCAGAAAATTACTAGAGCTAATCAATGAACTTAGTAAAGTTGCAGGATATAAAGTTAATACACAGAAGTCTTTTGCATTCCTATACACTAGCAATGAAAAATCAGAAAGAGAAATTAAGAAAACATTCCCACTTACCACTGCAACAAAAAGAATAAAATACCAGGAATAAACCTACCTAGAGAGACAAAAGAGCAGTATGCAGAAAACTACAAGACGCTGATGAACAAATCAAAGATGACCCAAACAGATGGAAAGATATACCATGTTCTTGGATTGGAAGACTCAATACTGTGAAAATGACTATACGACACAAAGCAATCTACAGATTCAATTCAATCCCTATCAAACTACCAATGGCATTTTTCTCAGAACTAGAACAAAAAAAATTCACAATTTGTATGGAAACACAAAAGCTCCTGAATAGCCAAAACAATCTTGAGAGAGAAAAGTAAAGCTGGAGGAATCAACCTTCCTGATTTCAGACTATACTATAAAGCTAAAGTCAAGACAGTATGGTGCTGGCACAAAACAGAAACATAGACCAGTGGAAAAAGAAAACTCAGAGGAGAACCCATGCGCCTATGAGCACCTTATGTTTGACAAAGGAGGCAAGAATATACAATGGAGAAAATACACCCACTTCAATAAGTGGTGCTGGGAAAACTGGACGGCTTGTGTCAAAGAATGAAATTATAACACTTGCTAACACCATACACAAAAATAAACTCAAGATAGATTAAAGACTTAAATGTAAGGCCAGAAAATATAAAGCTCTTAGAAGAAAACAGAGGCAGTACAGTCTTTGACAAAAGTCACAAAAAGATCCTCTTTGACCCAGCTCCTAGCATAATGGAAATAAAAACAAAAATAAACAAATAGGACTTAATTAAACTTAAAAGCTTTTCTACAGCAAAGGAAACCATCAACAGGATGAAAAGACAATCCTCAGAATGGGAGAAAATAACTTCAAATGAAGGAGGGAGGGGGTTCAGTTCTGTTCAGTCTCTCAGCCACGTCCAACTCTTTGTGACCCCATGAACAGCAGCATGCCAGGCTTCCCTGTCCATCACCAACTCCTAGAGCTTGCTCAAACTCACACCCAATCAAGTCAGTGATGCCATCCAACCATCTCATCTTCTGTCATCCCCTTCTCCTCCCACCTTTGATCTTTCCCAGGGTCTTTTCCAATGAGTCAGTTCTTCACATCAGGTGGCCAAAGTCTTGGATTTTCAGCTTCAGCATCAGTCCTTCCAGTGAATATTCAGGACTCATTTTCTTTACGATGGACTGGTTGAATCTCCATGCAGTCCAAGGGACTCTCAAAAGTCATCTCCAACACCACAGTTCAAAAGCATCAATTATTCGGGGCTCAGCTTTTTTTATAGTCCAACTCTCACATCCATACATGACTACTGGAAAAACCATAGCCTTGACTAGATGGACCTTTGTTGGCAAAGTAATGTCTCTGCTTTTTAATATGCTGTCTAGGTTGGCCATATCTTTTCTTCCTAGGTGCAAACATTTTTTAATTTCATGGCTGTATTCACCATCTGCAGTGATTTTGGAGCCCAAGAAAATAAAGTCTGTTACTGTTTCCATTGTTTCCCCATGTGTTTTTCATGAAGTGACGGGACGAGATGCTGTGATCTTAGTTTTTTAAATGTTGAGTTTTAAGCCAGCTTTTTCACTCTCCTCTTTCACCTTCATCAAGAGGCTCTTTAGCTCTTATTTGTTTTCCCCTGTAAGGGTGGGTTCATCTGCGTATCTGAGGTTACTGATATTTCTCCCGGCAACCTTGATTCCAGCTTGTGCTTCATCCAGTCTGGCATTTCACATGATGTGCTCTGCATATAAATTAAATAAGCATGGTGACAATATATAACCTTGACATACTCTTTGCTCAATTTGGAACCAGTCTGTTGTCCCATGTCCAGTTCTAACTGTTGCTTCCTGACCTGCATACAGATTTCTCAGGAGGCAAGGTCAGGTGGTTGGTATTTCCATCTCTTTCAGAATTTTCCACAGTTTACTGTGATCCACACAGTCAAAGGCTTTGGCATAATCAATAAAGCAGAAGTAGATGTTTTTCTGGAACTCTCTTGGTTTTTTGATGATATTGGCAATTTGATCTCTGGGTCCTCTGCCTTTTCTAAATCCAGCTTGAACATCTGGAAGTTCTCAGTTCATGTACTGTGGAAACCTGGCTTGGAGAATATATATACATATACATAATTATGACTGATTCATGTTGTGGAATGGCAGAAACCAACAAATACATTGTAAGCAACCATCCTCCAATTAAAAAAATAAAAATAAATACATTAAAAACTTTTTAAGTTTCTATAGCAGGAAAGTGCCACAAATGTAATACTTTTATAAAAATATCATAAAACTGAAAGGATTAAGTAATCCTCTTAGGCCCTTAGCAACATTCATGACACAATATAGGGACTCAATAACATTTGTTAAATTTAAGCACAATAAGTACCTGTGCTATAAAGACCTAATCATTACTGTCACCATCAAAAACTAGTACTTATTGAAAATTTAAGGTTATAAGCCCTGCCCTTCAAAATATTTGTCAGAGTCCTTGGTTTCCACAGACATACTAAGAAGCCTTGTCAGGGAAGAGGCATGTTCAGTGGGCTGCCCACTGTGCCCCACTATGTGACACATACTGAATTTCCATCTACAAAGACTTTTGAGGTCAAAAAAGAAGGTCTGAAAAGTACTGCTTTAGGCTTAGAAGGGATTTTTATTTATTTCTCCAGGTTTACTACCTGTAACCCTCATATAGTCTTAATTTAAGGTAAGAAGGAAAAATTTACACCAATACTCGGCAGACATTGTAATTATTTACTGGAATCTCTGCCTGTTAATATCCCTGCATATTTTAGTGGCTTTAGCAGTTGTTACTTAAAAATTAACCAAACAAAATAATAGAAAATGTACATGTGTGTGTCAGAGAAAGGGAAAACCACATGTAGTTTAGGAATGTTTTTCCTCCCTTCTGAAGCAAATTTAGGGCTTCAGTAACTTTCCACCAAAGGAAGATACACCACAGTATTTATACAGTCCATGGAATTCCCCAGGCCAGAATATTGGAATGGGTAGCCTTTCCCCTTCTCCAGGGGATCTTCCCAATTCAGGGATCACACCCAGGTTTCCCGCATTACAGGTGGATTCTTTACTAGCTAAATCACAAATGAAGTCCAAGAATACAGGAATGGGTAGCTTATCCCTTTTCCAGCAGATCTTCCCAACCCAGGAGTCGAACCAGGGTCTTCTGCATTAGAGACAGATTTTTTATCAACTGAGCTATCAGGGAAGCCCTAAGATACACCACAGGGCTGGTGATTTCCAATATTATCTTCATATTCCTTCAGTTTATGGGCAGAGACTTACTGGCATTCTACTCCAGCCAGGGGCAATGTGTGTGTACCATCACCTTTTTATCCCTAGTAAGAACAAATATTCTTCTGCAGATGGTGACTACAGCCATGAAATTAAAAGACACTTGCTCCTTGGAAGAAAAGCTATGACCAACCTAAACAGCATATTAAAAAGCAGAGACATTACTTTGCTGACAAAGGTCCATCTAGTCAAAGCTATGGTTTTTCTAGTAGTCACACATGGATGTAAGAAAGCTGAATGCTGAAGAATTAATGCTTTTGAACTGCGGTGTTGAAGAAGACTCTTGAGAGTCCCCTGGACTGCAAGGAGATCCAACCAGTCAATCCTAAAGGAGATCAGTCCCGAATATTCATTGGAAGGACTGATGCTGAAGCTGAAACTCAAATACTTTGGCCACCTGATGCGAAGACTCATTGGAAAAGACCCTGATGCTGGGAAAGATTGAAGGCAGGAGGAGAAGGGGACGACAGAGGACAAGATGGCTGGAAGGCATCACTGACTTGATGGACATGAGTTTGAGCAAGCTCCGGGAATTAGTGAAGGACAGGGAGGCCTGGCGTGCCGCAGTCCATAGGGTCACAGAGTCGGATATGGCTGAGCAACTGAACTGGACTGAAGAACAAGTATTTTCTCCCTTCTTCCCGGTCAATATAAATTTTTATCTAGAAGGAATAAACGATATGAAAGTGTGCAAGGGATGAAGTGAAGTGAAGTCGCTCAGTCGTGTCCGACTCTTTGCCACCCCATGGACTGCAGCCTCCCAGGCTCCTCCGTCCATGGGATTTTCCAGGCAAGAAATAGTGGAGTGGGTTGCCATTTCCTTCTCCAGGAGATCTTCCCAACCCAGGGATTGAACCCGGGTTTCAGTGGATCCAATGGTAGCGATCGTATACCTGAGCGTATTATCAAAATTTAAGTTAACACAATCTTTTCCGGAATCTGGAAAGCAATCCTGTGGAAGTGCTGCTTTCTAGTCGGGGACTCTGCTGTCCGGGCAACGCGGCCGCGAACAACTTCACCTCAGCGCCTTGCGCGATCCTGGGGCAAGCGTTTCCAGGAGGCGCCCACCTCGGACGAGAATGCGTCAGCAATGGCTACCTCGCACCCAACCGCCATTTAGAAAAAAACATTGTTTATGCTCCATTTTAACATCCACTTCACGGGCCACGCTCGGGCCACGGTTGCAGCGCAGTCCTAGGCCTGCAGTCCACAACCATCGCGGGCCCTCCACCATCATGGCCCAACTCACGCGGCTGGACACCACCCTGCCCAGCCCCGCGGGGCCCGGGAAAAACCACAAGAGCGACCCCTCCGCCGCCCGCAAGGCCCAGACGCCAGTGTCCTCTTTCCGACCCCTCCAGAGACGGATGGCGTATACCAACCTGCCTGCAGACAGCAACCTACCGACCACAGCACTCCGAAAAGCACACTGCAGCCGACTTCCGCCGCCGTGCCGGAGGAAACACTGCCTCAATTTATTTTCTAACTTTTGGAGAAGGTATATCTGGAAGAAAGATACATGAATATATAAAACTGACACTATGCTGTTGCTGTTGGGGCTAAGTCGCTTCAGTCGTGTCTCACTCTGTGCGACCCCATAGACAGCAGCCCACCAGGCTCCGCCGTCCCTGGGATTCTCCAGGCAAGAACACTGGAGTGGGTTGCCATTTCCTTCTCCAATGCGTGAAAGTGAAGTCGCTCAGTCATGTCTGACTCTTCACGACCCCATGAACTGCAGCCTACCAGGCTCCTCCGTCCATGGATTTTCCAGGCAAGAGTACTGGAGTGGGGTGCCACTGCCTTCTCCGAACTGACACTATAAACCTGTGCTAATTCTTTAAAAGAAAAGCAAATAATGTAATATCTATTTAGAACTGATTTTTGAGGTGAAATAATGTGAATTCTATCTAACAATTATAGATAATAATTTGTTATTGTGTTATCAGGGTTAGTTGTTGCATAGTTTCTTAAATAATAAGGTCACTGATTTCACTGACTTTATCACCTACCCTATGGAGTGGAAAAATTCCGCTTGGTAAAACAAGATTCTTAAAATATAATGGGAAAATTATTGTACCAAAAGCCATATTAAAAGTTATGACCCAGTAATGTCCAGGTAAATGGTCTTAATATTACACTATAATTTTATATCCCTTATGCTAAAATTGCTGGTTTAGCTTTGAATGTAAATCCTGAGGACTGGTGTAGAAGTAAGTTTCATTTCAGCAAATGAAAATATCACTTTAAAATTTATATATATCATGTATTTCCCATAAAAAGATATATCCACCTTACTATGTGTGTGTGTGTTAGTCCCTCAGTTGTGTCTGATTCCTTGCAACCCCGTGGACTCTAGCCCACCAGGCTCCTCTGCCATGGAATTTGCCAGGCAAGAATACTAGAATGGGTAGCCATTCTCTTCTCCAGGGGATCTTCCCCTCCAGTGATCAAACCTAGATCTCCTGCACTGCAGGCAGATTCTTTACCAGGGAAGCCCATCCAAAAACATAAAGACAATGTCCAATAACACAAAAATATAACAGTAATTGTTACATAAAACATAGTGTGTCTTTACATATTATTATAACAAGAACACTGTATATTTTCACAGTTCTCAGATTTTTCAGGAAGCATTAGCTCTCACATTCTTACTTTGTCAACATAAAATTCCATGTGACCCAGCTGAATTTGTTGAGTATATATTGAGTGTTTGGACTAAGAACAAATAGATAAGGAAAAACATGTACATATTAAAGAGTTCATTAATTATACTGTTTTCCCAAAATTCAATTAAGACATTGATCCAGAATTCATTAGATAGCCCACTTCATTGTAAATATCTCCATGTTAGACAACTCTAAGATGCTTGGATTCACAGACATGCCATCTTTAGCAAAGAGGGCTTTGGAAATTCCCATTTGGGTATTATTAGCAAAAATTCTCATTCTTCTGAAGAAAGCAAAATAGTCTGAACATGCTAAATAAAATTCTTATTAAACTTGGAAATTTTATGAAGGCATACAAGCACAGTTCTGTATTTTCTGAAATCCCTGTTACTCTGTGTGCTATGAGCATAAAACTCAGAGTAACATGGCATCTCTTTCCAGAAATTTCTTAACCTAAATTTACCCTCCTCAGAATGGTAAAAAAGAAAAAAAGGTATTTTAGAGTCTCTGAACCTACTCACTAATGCTAGAAACTAGTGACAGTCTAATAGGGCACTGCCAAGCCTATAATCTTACAGTCAATAAAAATTTCCAGTCTCTGTTACTAATATTGTGGGGAAAAAAAAAACTTTAAAAATTTAACATGCATTAGAACTTTAATGTATTATTTGTTTTATCCTTTAAATAACCCTATTTTAAAGTATCAATATTAACTTATTTCAACTTCTTTTATCTCTAATATAAAACATCCCAGCTTGAAATGCAAAAACAATAAAAATCATATTTGCCTTTGTATATATACCATTATCCAAAAATAAGAAGGCCAGGCAATGAGATGGAAAACAAAAATACTAGATTCTTCAAAATGGAAAAGAAAAATAACTTGACATATTAACAAATATGGTACTATTATTTGCTGCCCCTTAAGTTGCAACTAAAAGCTATCATGAATTGCATCACAGATCATATACTGACTTGATTACTTGAGTTTTCAATTATTTGTTTTGTATAAACAGTGGCTCTTTATCAGATTACACTGGCTTGTGTGCCTCAAGGTAGTGATAGATAGTATCTGTGTTTTATTTTTCAGGTGTTCTACAAAATTACCTTCTTTTAATGCTGCCTCAGATAATGCCAGGACCAGCTTTTTAATTACTGACAAACTTCACCATCATCTTTCAGTTCTCTTATCAACCACGTACAGCTGTCTGCCAAGATGCCTTCCCATCCTCACTCTGCTTCCCTCACACCATTTCTTCTGGGTTTCTCTTGCTGATTCCATCTCGTTTCTCTCTAGACACTGATGTGGCCTGGGGCTCAGTTCTTGGATATCTTCTCTGTTTCTGTGCCCTCCCTAGGTGGTTGTATCTGGTTCTTTGACTTTAAATCTTATCTATATTTGATGATTCCAAATGTATGTCTCAAACTCTGACCCCTTCCCTGAACTCTGGTTCCACAGCAGCAGCAGCAGCCTATTTGATATCTCTTCTTATAGGACCAATAGAGCTTCCCACCTTCCAAATAAAACCTCACATTTACCTCACTCTCCCCTCGCACATCTCAAAGGCTCCTCCCATTGCCCTTCTCATTTCACTAAGTGACACTCCAATCTTTCAGAACAAGAAATTTCATTTTTATTTTTCCTTTCAAATTCACATCTTCAATTTTAACTGGAAAGTGTTAGTTGCTCAGGCTTGTTCAATTCTCTGCAACCCCGTGGACTGTAGTCTGCCAGGCTCCTCTGTCCATGGAATTCTCCAGGCAAGAATACTGGAGTGGGTAGCCTTTCCCTTCTCCAGGGAATCTTTCCCAGGGTCTGTCCCCTGAACTGGCAGACAGGCTCTTTACCGCCTGAGCCGCCAGGGAAGCCCTCTAACAGCAAATCACATTGTAAAACTATAACCAGAAGCCAGCTATTTCCCCCGACTTCTAATGCACCCACCCTAATCTTGCACATCATCACTTTTAGCTGCTGCTAAGTCACTTCAGTCGTGTCCGACTCTGTAAAACCCCATAGATGGCAGCCCAGCAGGCTCCCCCGTCCCTGGGATTCTCCAGGCAAGAACACTGGAGCGGGTTGCCATTAGCGTTCACTATTTAAAAAGCCTTGTAATGGAATCCCCAGTGCCGTTCTTACTCTTCCACAGCACTCTCTCTACACAGAAATCATATCGACAAATCCCTATAAAACATGACAGTATCATTCTTCTCCAAACCCACCAGCGGCCTCCTGTTTGACGCAGAAGAAATCCCAGGTCCTCACAGCAGTCTACAGGGTCTTCCGTGATCTAGCCCCTGCTACATTTCTGATCTATCTCCTTCTAGACGTCCTTACCTACCGTCCTGTGGCCACACTGGCCTCCCCTCTGTCTCTCAGTCTCGCTGTAAGAGCCTCTGCTTCAGGTCTGACGGCCTGCAGTATACTTTTTCCAATAGCTGCATGGATTACTCCTTCACTTCTCTCAGGTTCCTAATCAAATGCTAAGTTATCAGAGAAGTCTTCCCTGACCACACTATGTAACATGCTACTCGGCTTTATTCCGCTTCATAGCATTTACCTTTACTGGATAGATATTCATTAATTATTTGTTTGCTGTCTCTCCTCCTCCACTGGAATTGAAGTCTTGTGAGAGCTTGAGCTTATAATTTCTTATTATTAAACTTATTATTTCTGGCTTGTTACAACAATATATACTGCTTCTAGTATGCAGTCTGTAATATAGTAGGTGTTCACAAACATTTGTTGAGACAATGAAAACCCCGGCAATATCTTAATTTCATGCATAATTCTTAGCATAGATATGACAGATATGACATGACATGTATGTAGACATGCATGGATAGATGGATTCTAGTCCTAAATAGATAATTTTTTAATCCCTAACTCCATCATGCTATTTAGACTGTTTTGAAAAAATATATATATATATATTATATATATATATATAAGTATGTGAAAGTGAAAATGTTAGTCGTTCAGTCATATCTGACTCTTTGCAACTCCATAGATTGTAACCCACCAGGCTCCTCTGTGCATGGAATTCTCCAAGCAAGAATACTGGAGTGGGTACCACTCCCTTCTCCAGTGGATCTTCCTGACCTGGGAATCGAACCTGGGTCTCCTACATTGCAAATAGATTCTTTACTCTCTGAGCATATATACACTTCATTTTGTTTATATAACTTTTGCAAATTTAGTAAGATAAGTTATGTTGGAATGCCAATTATTTAACATAGCTGAGATAAGCTCTTCATTTTCTCACACATTAGTTCTCATTGAGAACCATTACTTTTAATTTTGTTTTTACATCACATAGGATGAAGGCAATAATATTCCCATAAGTGCAGCCAGCAATGCTGTGAAGACAAAGAAGCTGATTCTGTTGAAGCAAAACTGTTGGCTGGAAGGCAATACCACTGTGTAATAGTTTTCAATATATCTCATTAGCTGATGTACCGAAGTCCAAGTTAGGTGTACAACGGAATTGTTATAGAATCACTATATTCAAAAGTGAGCTGTATAAAAAGATTTTGTAAATAAGGTGGAAAACTGGGCAAAATTTAGCTCACATGATGATATAAATGTAATTGGGACCAGTCATCATCAAGCTTTCAGTCAGCAGTTTTAAAGCTTTAACGTTTATTGAATTCCTGAGAGGCTCCTATTAAAAATTCAGAGCTCTCAGTTCCAACCCAGATAATCTGGTTCAACAGCTCAAAAATAGCCCAGGAAATAATATTTTTAACAAGCACTTCGGGTGATTCTCGTGTAGCCTAAATGAAAACTATACTTTGAGAAACACTTGTCTAAGTGAAGAGAGGAATCATGGTAGCATGTGCTTTTATATGATCATTAGCCAATTATTTTGTTTTAGAGATATATACATGTTCTTAAGGAAATGTTTTCTCGTCTCTAAAATTGTTTAAGCCTAATGATATGATGGGAAGACTTTGACTTCTCTTTCATAAGCTACGTGAAAGCATAGTCAAGGCGTGGCACGTCCTCATTTTTCCCTTCTTCGCCTTCCTGAAATGAGACACATGATGAGCTCTGGCCGTCACACGCCTTTTTGAAGAGTGTAGATGATAAGACTTTGTCTTGCACTGAACTTTAAGCCTCAGGGCTATTCGATGTCAACATACAACTACAACTTTGATTATTCTTTTGGAAAATATTGCTCCATCTCAAGGAAAATACCATAATGGTGGTTTCAGAGGATACAATTTTTTTGAGACTGAGAAAGCTATAGTGTCTAAAGTATGAGTAAATCGTCTCTTGGCAGAAACAAGAGTAACTGCTTCAAGGTCAATGTTAAAGAAAGGTTTTACATGGCCAGAAGTTTCGATATAATTAACATACACAAGAGGCATTATAATCAAAAGTCATTTTTCAAAGAAAAAGACCAAATTTTCCTGAGACTTTTATAAACATATTGATTCCTTACCATTTATTTTGTAGCCATAGATGTTTTAGTAGTATGTCACTTAGTGTGTGATCTATAAAACTAAGAAGTTAAATAACTAAATACAAAATACTTCTCAAAACTGAATGTTAAATGAATTATATAGTTTACAAGTAAAATCCTCTAACAAACTACCATAGACTAATGATAGTCAGGAAGAGATAAAAAATCACCACACTATTACTATGGTAACCAAATGATTCATTAAACCATTTTTTAATAGGTCACAGAATGTTATTCAAAACATTATAAGGAAATCATATTGGTCACTGCGATCATAGATTAATGACTATAATTGGTTAAAGTTTTTTTTTAAAGTTGACAAATCTGGTTTAACCTCTATTTTATAGATAAGTCAGTTAAAGTACATAGCAATTAACTAACATGTCTAATGTTGTGGACTTAAATTATAACAAAACTATACCCAGAATGAAAATAAATGGCTTTTTCCTATTATTAGTATTTTGTGGTGGGATAGTGCTCTCTGCCTATCAGCAGTTGTCTTCTTTTATATTCATATCATCTTCAGACCTGGCTCAAAATATAATAACATGCAATCCTTATAACCCTAAGTAGGCAACAAACACAGAGACAAATGTTTAAAGTGATATGTAAAAAGGTCAGAAAGAGATTACCCGTCCAGGTTTTTGTTTACTGTGCAAATCATGACATTTGTTCTGTGATATTTCATTATAATTAAATGGAAAAGTAATTATTGAATAGCATGCCAATAGCTTTAATATTAATACTTGAAGCTGAAAGTTCTCAATTTCACAATAATTTTAAAATATGAGTTTTGTTTAATATAGTAATGTGAGGTTACATAAGAGGATGAAACTACTTTTTTTTCAGTCTGTTCTGAGAGCTAAAAACTAATCAAGTCTTATTAATTGTGAGTTAATTACTACATGATCAATATTACAGGAGACAGAAAAAGATGGATGGTTTCATAAAGCCTACTAGTAGATTATTAATAGGTAGAAAAACAATATAGAGAAACTACTTGCAAAGAATGCAAAGCATCACACAGTAAAATACTAAACATTTTATTCAGTTAATGTACATAGGCATCTCAAGAGCAAAAAAATATAATTCTTAAAATTTTTATTTAATCAAATCTCTTACATCCATTCTCTCCTGGTTCTCTCTCTCTCTCTTTCTTAAGTCAGTACCTATATGTGTGTTCTGTGGTCTCCTGAGAAACCCTGAAACCCTTCCAGGGAGTGTGGAGGTCAAAATAATTTTTATGTTCTTGAGAGATAATAGACATATAGCATTATATTAGTTTCAGTCGAGCTATTTCAAATCCTAAAAGATGATGCTGTTAAAGTGCAACACCCAATACGCCAACAAATTTGGAAAACTCAGCAGTGGCCACAGGACTGGAAATGGTCAGTTTTCATTCCAATGTCAATGAAAGTTCAAAATACCACAAAATTGCACTCATTTCACAAGCTAGCAAAATAACGCTTAAAATTCTCTAAGCTAGGCTTCAACAGTACATGAACCAAGAACTTCCAAATGTACAAGATGGATTTAGAAAAGGCAGAGGAACCAGAGATCAAAGTGCCAACATCCTTTGGGTCATACAAAAAACAAGGGCATTCCAGAAAAACATCTACTTCTCTTCACTGACTACGTTAAAGCCTTTAACTGTGTGGATCATAACAAACTGTGGAAAAGTCTTAGAGATGGGAATCCAAGACCACTTTACCTGCTTCTTGAGAAATCTGTATGCAGGTAAAGAATCCGCCTGCAACGCAAGGGACCCCAGTTAGATCCCTGGGTTGGGAAGATCCCCTGGAGAAAGGATAGGCTACCCACTCCAGTGTTCTTGGGCTTCCCTGGTGTCTCAGCTAGTGAAGAATCTGCCTGCAGTGCGGGAGACCTGGGTTCGATCCTTGGGTTGAGAAGATCCCCTGGAGAAAGGAAAGGCTACCCACTCCAATATCCTGGCCTGGAGAATTTCATGGACTATACAGTCCATGGGGTAGCAAAGAGTTGGACACGACTGAGCGACTTACACTTTAGCTACTTCTTGAGAAATCTGTATGCAGATAAAGAAGCAACAGTTAGAACTGGACATGGAACAATGCAAAACTGGGAAAGGAGTATGTCAAGGCTGATTCTCCAGGCAAGAATACTGGAGTGGGCTGCCATGCCCTCTTCCAGGGGATCTTCCCAACGCAGTGATCGAACACATGTCTCTTTATGTCTTCTGTCTTAGCCCACAATTCTTTACCACTACTGCCACCTGGGAAGCATATGATATATTACATCCCTATGAATTCTTTCTTTTTCCAAAGTTTGTATCTTTGACTGCCCCCCACCCCCACCTTGACCCATTTTGTCTACCATCTCACCATGTCTGGCAAGCATCAATCTGTTCTCCATACCTATGAGCTTAGAATTTGTTTTTGCTGTTGTTAGATTCTACATATCAGTGAGATGATATTTTTCTTTCTCTAACTTATTTCATGTAGTATAATACCCTCAAGGTCCATTCATTGTACTGCAAATGGCAGTTTTCATTCTTTTCTATGGTTGAGAAGTATTCCATTGTGTGTGTCTCATATCTTCTTTATAAATTCATCCACTGATGGGCATGTAGGTTATTTCCATATCTGGATTATTGTAAATGATGATGCAGTGAACACAGAGGTGTGGGTATATATCCTTTCAAATGAGTTATTTAGCTTTCTTTGAATAAATACCCAGAAGGGCAATTTCTTGATCAAATAGTAGTTCTATTGTTAGTTTTTTGAGGAATATCCATACTGTTTTCCATAGTGGCTGCATCAATTTATATCCCCACCAACAATACACAATGGTTCCTTTTTCTCCACATCCTCACCACACTTGTTATTTCTCATCCTTTTGATAACAGCCATTCTAACAGATGTGAGGAGATATATCACTGTGGTTTTGATTTGCATATCCCTGATGATTGGTGATGTTGAGCATCTTTTCATGTACCTGGTGACCATCCATATATCTTCATTGGAAAAATGTCTATTCCACTCCCCAACCCATTTTTAAACTAGACTGTTTGCTGTTGAATTGTATGAGATCTTTATATATTTTGGATATTAACACCTTAACTGATACATGATTTGCAAATGTCTTAGCATATACATGATTTTTGCCCATGTGGCAGGTTGTCCTTTCTTTTTGTTAATGATTTATTTGCTGTGTAGAAGCTTTTTAGTTTGATGTAGCCCCGCTTTTTTATTCTTACTTTTGTTACTTTCCTTTTGACTCAGATCCATAGAATCATCATCAGGGTCACTGTCAAGGAGCATAATGCCTATGTTTTTGTCTCAAAGTTTATGGTTTCAGGTCTTATATTCAAGTCTTATTAACTCAATGAAGTTATTTGATTTTTCCACCATATTGGCTTTTGTAAATAATGGTTGTAGATAAAATTTCTGGCTGCTTAGAAATATTCAAGTCAGTAGCACTAAAGTACACACAGAGGAATTTTTTTCTTCAGTTTCATGCACTCAAAGAAAAAATGAAAAAGCCAGTTTCACTCAGGAATGTCTTTGATGAAACTATAAAAATTAATTCTTAACAATGCATGCTTCTGTTTTCAAGATTCTGTATGAGAAAAAATGGGAAGCACACAGAACATTTGTGTTGTATATTGCACTACCGTGTAATCTGGAAGAAAATCACTGTGTGGATTGGTGTTTTTTCAGTTTAATAGGTCAGTCAAACCTTTATTAGGGAAAGTAATACCACAAAAATGATAGGGATGTTTGATAGTGCTTACAGGGGATCATGAACGGGTCTTTTTAAAAATTTGTCTTCCAGTTTTACTGAGATACAAATGAAGCACAGCACTGTGTTAATTTAAGATGTACAGTACGATTTGACTTATAATAAGTTTAGTGATCACTCATCAACTCATATAAATACAAAATCAAACAAATGGAAAAAGAATTCTTTCCTTGTGATGAGAACTCTTTGGATTCACTCTCTTAACATTCATATGTAACATGTCAGTCAGTCAGCCAGTTCAGTCACTCAGTCATGTCCAACTCTGCGACCCCATGAATCGCAGCACGCCAGGCCTCCCTGTCCATCACCAACACCAAGAGGTCACTCAGACTCACGTCCATCGAGTCAGTGATGCCATCCAGCCATCTCATCCTCTGTCGTCCCCTTCTCCTCCTGCCCTCAATCCCTCCCAGCATCAGAGTCTTCTCCAATGAGTCAACTCTTCGCATGAGGTGGCCAAAATACCGGAGTTTCAGCTTTAGCATCATTCCTTCCAAAGAAATCTCAGGGCTGATCTCCTTCAGAATGGACTGGGTGGATCTCCTTGCAGTCCAAGGGACTCTCAAGAGTCTTCTCCAACACCAGTGTTAATTATATTTATCGTGTTGTATTTACACCCTTAGCAATTATTTTACTGGAAGCTTGAGTTTTAAGTTATTTTCTTAATAGAACAAGATATTTACTTGATAAAATGACTGATGGATAAACTATAGTTATTCAGACCTGGGTATTTGTCAGTCATTCTCTCACAAATATATGGTGTGAGCTGTAACTTCAAGTAAAATAACTGACATTATTTACTGCCAATAATATCATTTGAGCTTTCAACTGAAAATCGGAATTTTGGAAAACTAATATCCACCATTATTAGCTTGACTGTTTCCAAGTTTTTAAAGGCTATTCTGATGAGATCAGAAGTGATAAAAAGTATGATTTCATAAAGTACCACATAATGAAATGTGTCAATATTTGAAAGTTGTGAATAATGCAGTGTGAGCCAATATTTTCCAGACAACTCCTCTAATTAACTGTTATAAGGTCATCTATGGGGGGAAAGCCAGTCGCAGTATGAGATGACTGATGGATTTTAATGTAATAACATATGAAATGTTTATCAATACAATTTCAGATTTCACATTGGAGCTAAACTTTAATAAACAACCCCCTTGTTAAGGTTTGGTATGATATTATAAAAGAATATCCAAAGTTATCTGAAAAGATTATTAAAGAAGTCCTTCCTTTTTTTTAGCTCATGTCTGTGTGAGACAAGAATTTTTTAAGATACTTCAACCAAAACGAGGTTGTTTGGAAAGCAGAAGCAGATATGAGCCTCCAGCTATCCTATTAAGCCCGACATTGAAGAGACCTACAAACCTGTAAAATAATGCCATTCTTTTCACAGTTATTTTTTAATTTGGAAAATATACATAAAAATGCAACGTTTTTCATAAAAATACATAAAATATGTATTTTTTCATAAAAATACAACATTTTTTGTAGTGGCTGTGTTATTGATACTTTAATTAAAATTAGTAACTTTAAAAATCCATTATGACTTCTAATACAGAAAATCTGAATAAAAAAATAAGCACAAGCACTCATGCTCTGAATAATTTTAAATAGTATAATGGGGCCAGAGATGAAGCAGCTTAGAAACAGTTGCTCTAAGTCTATATTTTCATCAGACACAAATTAATTAATTATAACAACTTCTTAAAATGGTCTCCCTTTCCCCATTGTCATCTACACAGGCTGGTATCAGGCTGGCATCTCAAATCCATATGTCTTACAGTCCACCAGCACGGAACCTCTCAATAACTGCTCTCTACCCCTGTAGGGAAAGGCTCCACCTCTGAGACGAGGTTTAAAAGCCCACCTTGACCCAGGGCCTGGAGACCTCTAATATTCACTGCAATCCTCATCCTCCACCGCCAGCTGGGATGGCCTGCCCAAAACTCCCGTCCCTCTCTCTCTCTCTCTCCTGCCCTCAAAGCTGTTGACCTGAAATATCCCTCCTTACTTCATCTACCATCCTACACCCGTCCCCACAAGCATTCACCGCTGCACTTGAGGACTTTGGTGAGTCTCATCTACAGGAAGTCTTGTTGTTCTTGATGCCTATGGAAGGAGAAAATTGACTTGTTCCTTTGTGCCTTTCTTGCTTCCTACTGTTTCTGCCATAGTTCCTCTAACCCTGTAACCTACTGCACACGAACGCACACATCAATGGGTTCCCCCTAAATTAGGGGAAGGAAAATTCCCCATCCATATTTCCTTGAGTGGACTATGGTTTTCAGTTGCTGGTATTCTTGTGTAGCCATCTATATATCAAGCCACAAAACTGCTCTGCTTTTGCCGTATTCCACTCCATAAACACAGTTCTGCTTCACCCTCTGGCTCCCTATTAGACTCTGATGTTCAGCAAGTTTTTAAAGATAAAACTTTTCTCAGGCTTTCCTACGCCTGTGGCCAAATTCACATGTGCTGAAATAACCATCCCTGTCCAGTTGGTACAGCATTATGGTTGCTTTTAGGGAGAGCATGGTTGAGCCTCCTCATTTAGTCAGAGGCAAAAGTCCAACCCTCTAATACTTATTTTTATATTATTATTGATTTGCTACCTTTTTAACATGGGAGAAGTGCTGAAGTGTGTTTCGATCATTGCTTATATTGATTGCATTACTGTATATAAGCATTAAATGGTGCTTCTATGCGTGTAGAGCATATGCTGAGGAGGTTTGTCTGGGTGCTGTGAGCCTTGCATTGTGAGGGAGGCACTGCACGTCTTCTCTGGCAGGCAGGTAATGATATTCTGTGCTTCAGAGTAAACTTTTGGGGAATTATATTCTTATTTCAGTACGTCAGTAGATTAGGTCAAACACAAAATGAAGGGAGTTCAGAATAACATTAAAACTAATGAGGAATGAAAGGGAGTTTTGAAATAAAAATTTAGCTGAATCATAATAATCAAGAAATGAATGGCATAAGCATGATTTCTTTTAATAAGTAAAGGTTTTAGAACTTAGAGTGCCCATACGAATAAAAAGCAAAACAACCAATCTGATTAAAAAATGAGCAAAAGATGTGAATAGACATTTTACCAAAGAAATACACAGATGGACAATGGCACATAAAAAGATGCTCAACATCATTAACCATCAGGAAAATGCATGGATGGTATAGGGAGGGAGATGGGAGGGGGATTTGGGATGAGAAGCACGTGTATACCTGTGGCGGGTTCATGTTGATATATGGCAAAACCAATACAATATTGTAAAGTAATTAACCTCCAATTAAAATAAATAAATTTATATTAAAAAAACCATCAGATCAGATCAGTCACTCAGTCGTGTCCGACTCTTTGCGACCCCATGAACCGCAGCACGCCAGGCCTCCCTGTCCATCACCAGCTCCCGGAGGTCACTCAGACCCACACCCATCAAGTCAGTGATGCCATCCAGCCATCTCATCCTCTGTCGTCCCCTTCTCCTCCTGCCCTCAATCCCTCCCAGCATCAGAGTCTTCTCCAATGAGTCAACTCTCCACATGAGGTGGCCAAAATACTGGAGTTTCAGCTTTAGCATCATTCCTTCTAAAGAAATTCCAGGATTGATCTCCTTCAGAATGGACTGGTTGGATCTTCTTGCAGTCCAAGGGACTCTCAAGAGTCTTCTCCAACACCACAGTTCAAAAGCATCAATTCTTCGGCGCTCAGCCTTCTTCACAGTCCAGCTCTCACATCCATACATGACCACAGGAAAGACCATAGCCTTGACTAGGCGAACCTTTGTTGGTAAAGTAATGTCTCTGCTTTTGAATATGCTATCTAGGTTGGTCATAACTTTCCTTCCAAGGAGTAAGCGTCTTTTAATTTCATGACTGCAGTCACCATCTGCAGTGATTTTGGAGCCCAGAAATAGATGGGGAAACAGTGGGAAAAAACCATAATGAGATATTCTCTTACACCTGTTAGAATGGCTAACACCAAAATGATAAGAAATAACAAGTGCTGGTGATGGTGTGGAGAAAAGGGAACCCTCAGGCACTGTTGGTAGGATTGTAAATTGGTGCAGCCACCGTGGAAAACCGTATTTTCTCAAAACATTAAATGTAGAACTACCATACGAATCTAGCAATTCCAGTTCTGGTATTTACCAGAAGAAAGTGAAAACACATTAACTTGAAAAGATATATGCACTCCCATGTTCAGTGAAGAATTATTTACAATAGCCAATGTACAGAAACAATCCAAGTGTCCATCAATGGATGAATACAGAATATATAGTGTAAACACACACACACACAGTGGACTGCTACCCAGCCATAGAAAGAATGAAATCTTGCCGTCTATGATGCCATGGGTGGACCTTGAGGTCATTATGGTAAGTGAAATAAGTCAAAAAAAAAAAAAAAAGAAATATTGTGTGATCTAATTTATGTGTGGAATCTAAAAAAAAAAAAAAAAAACAACCAAAAACCCAAGTTCATATATTGAGAAAAAAGATTGGTGATTGCCAGAGGAGAGGGGAGGCTGGTGGAAATAGGTGAAGGGGGTCAAAAGTACAAACTTCCTGGTGTACGGTAATGTACACCATTGTGGCTGTAGTTAATGTACTCTATTGCATATTTGAAAGTTGCTGAAGAGAGTAAATCTTAAAAGTCCTCACACAAGAAAAAAATTTTTTTAATTGTAACTATATATAGTGCCTGGAGAATCCCAGGGATGGGGAGGCCTGGTGGGCTGCCGTCTATGGGGCCACACAGAGTCGGACACAACTGAAGTGACTTAGCATAGCATAGCATATATAGTGACAGATGGTAACTAAACTTATTCTAGTGATGATTTTGCAATACCAAATCATTATGTTGTATACCTGAAATGAATATAATATTATGTCAATTATACCTCAGTAAAAAAAAAAAAATCAATTCAGTTTTTTAAAAAAGAAAGTAGAATGCTCATTTGTCTTTGCTATTATGTGAAAAATACACTGTGAGAGTCCATGCATATAATGTTCATGTATCTAGAACCAATACATTTTAGAGGTATTGAAACTCATAAATCACATACCTGAAGATTTTGAACATATGATGCTTTAAGGAGAGTAAAAACTGTACTACTGTTTTAAAAGTTACTTGGAATGAAGGTGGATTTCAGATCCACATTTCCCAATAGAATGAGTAAGGACTGCTCCATGCAGACATCATATAAGGACTCAAAGATCTGATATATTGGGAAAGGGGTATAGTTATAGATCTTCCTAAACTAAAAGCTGTGTGTACCACATCCTCCATCTCACACAACTGCTCTGTCTATGGAGTATACTGGATAATTTCCTGGCCCCATTAATCAAGCTATTACTGTACCTTGATCCTCATCTGTTTTCTGGGTTTTCTATAAACCCTACTGATTGACAGAGATAATAGGAGGGACTCTCACTTCTATGTCTAAACCAACTGAGAACAAATGACAGCTTGATGACTCTGTTTTCACTGTAAAACAACAGTGGACTATACCCTTCAGACTGAAGCCAAGCCTGAAATGGTTTCCTTCCTTTCTGTGAACAGAACTGATGAAGCCATTGAATGGAGAAGGAGTGGAACAGCTAGGGGTATGCAGACCATGAATGTGCGTGTTAGTCGCTCAGTCGTGCCTGACTCTTTGCAACCCCATGGACTGCAGCCCACCAGGCTCCTCTGTCCGTGAGATTTTCCAAGCAAGGATACTGGAGTGGGTTGCTCTTTCCTTCTTCAGGGGATCTTCCCAACCCAGGGAGTGAACCTGGGTCTCCTGCACTGCAGGCAGACCCTTTACTGACTGAGCTACAAGGGAAGTCCAGTTCCAAGTAATGGGTTAAATTTCCTCCTCCAAATCTAAAGGAATCCTTGCCCTAAGACATCCAGTGTAGAGGGGAGACTCAGCAGAAGGATGTATGAAGTAATTACAGGCTGCCTGAGCAAGAGTGAGGGAGAGAAGTAGAACAAAGCGAGAGAGAAAGAGAAGCAATCAGAGAAGACCAGAAACGTAGAGCAATACAAGGAGTGACTGTGAATGCATCATGCAAGTAGAAAAATTATCATCATAGACATCATTGGAATCAGTTCAACAGATTTTCCAGTATATTCCCTTCTTCTTGGGTATGGGTAGAAATTATATGCATTTTTATGTACTAGGAACTGAAAATTCTCTCTCCTCCTCTCAAGGGCCTGGCCAGAGATCCACTATTTCAGGGAAATGCACAATAGCAAAATCCATCTATCTCTGGAAGAAAGGAAGGGAAACTCTTGGTCTAAGATCTTGCATAAGTTTGCTATCACTGAGGGATGAGCTGAAATTTTCTTCCAACCAAGAAACAGCATGCAGAGACGACACAGACATCGTTGCACGATGACTGCAGGATGTCTGAGATAGCTAGACCCTTGAGGTCCATGTTCACAGAGTCTAAGACTGAGGCTAAGCCAGGAAAAGAGAAGTCCGCTTGTGTCCACTGGGAGCTTAGCACCTAGGAACAAGCCACACTTGTTTACTGCTGGATCTGGGCACAACTAAGATGAGGGCTACTATGTGCAGCTCAGGGCTTCCCTGGCAGTTCAGATGGTAAAGAATCTGACTGCAGTGCAGGAGAACCGGGTTTGATCCCTAGATTCGGAAGATCTCCTGGAGAAGGGAATGCCAATGCACTCCAGTATTGTTGCCTGGAGAATTCCAAGGACAGAGGAGCCTGGCAGGCTTCAGTCCATGGGGTTACAAAGAGTCAGACACAACTAAGAAACTAAGGGTGTGTGTGTGCGCGTGTGGCTCCGGCATAAAAGGACTGCTCCTGTCATAGGAGCAGAAACACTGAGAACAGCCCTCTATTCCACACACAGCACAGGATGCAAAACAGAGCAGCAGCTCACCAGGGGAAGAAGTCTGAGGAAATTCTAACAACTAAACTCAAATCCATCCCAAACCATAAGTAGACTGCCTCAGTAGCTTGATTGAGGAGGAGGCAAGCACATTTCTGTGTGCGATTGATTTGTTTTATTGTATAAAATTTCTATGCTACACACAGAAGGTAAAATATACTTTAAATTCCTTCCAGGAAAATTTGCAATATTCTATCCTATATCTTAAACTCTTAAGGGCTTAAGAATAGTATAAATTTGCTTCACAGTCATTCTGCTAAGTATTTTCATAAAAGAGAAGCTAATTATATATATATTCTAAAATGTAAAAACCTATAGTCTATAACACATCATCTGTTGATCAATATTTTTCTGTTTTTATAGTAATCTTGAAGTTTTGCTTCTGAGAGTACTTCCTATTACATAGTCTATACAAATTAATAAGAGTGCCTAGGATAGGGTAAGATTTCAATAAACAATAGATATCTACTTATCAATTACTTTTAATTGTGTATTATATTTGCTCAGTGCATTGATTGCATTTAGGCTTCCCTAGTGGCTCGATGGTAAAGCGTCTGCCTGCAATGCAGAAGACCTGGGTTCAATCCCTGGGTCAGAAAGATCCCCTGGAGAAGGAAACGGCAACCCACTCCAGTACTCTTGCCTAGAAAATGTTATGGCTGGAGGAGCCTGGTAGGCTACAGTCCCCGGCATCGCAAAGAGTCGAACATGACTGAGCGACTTCACTTTCACTTTTCACTTTCATGCATTGGAGAAGGAAATAGCAACCCACCAGTGTTCTTCCCTGGGGAATCCCAGGGACAGGAGAGCCTGGGGGGCTGCCGTCTCAGGACTCGCACAGAGTCGGACACGACTAAAGTGGCTTAGCAGCAGCAGCCAGTACTCTTGCCTGGAAAATCCGATGGATGGAGGAGCCTGGTGGGCTGCAGTCCATGGAGTCGCTAAGAGTCGGGCACGACAGAACGACTTCACTTTCACTTTTCACTTTTCACTTTCATGCATTGGAGAAGGCAATGCCAACTCACTCCAGTGTTCTTGCCTGGAGAATCCCAGGGACAGGGGAGCCTGGTGGGCTGCCGTCTATGGGGTCGCACAGAGTTGGACACGACTGAAGCGTGTCCAATAGCAATAGCAGCAACAGCAAAGACTAGAAACTGAAAGAATTCTCCCAAGTTCTAAAAATAATTAAGCTGATGGAGATATATGATTCTAGAAATTTTATTATGGAAACATACTGAATTTTGTTTTTCTTTTTCATTTGTAGGGACCCTAAATGAAGTATTTGATTTTAATCAAACATTTAAAACAGTCAAATGATGTAACTGATTTCATTTCCTTCCAAACTTGGCTAATGATTGGACTAAATTGCTCTTCATCAGGTCAAAATGCATTCAATGCCCAGTTTCCTCTTCCTAATAAAGATCTGCTTATTTAGCAGCTCTGAAAATGGTAGCCAGAAGCAAAGAAAAGTTTAAACTCATGCTTTCTTTGAAAGTGTGCAGAAGATATAAAATACTGGCTTTTCACTAAAGAAGTTCTGTTATATAGCCAGCTATGTGAAAAGGAGTGTTCCAGTTTAACAAATATTCTGATTAACTTAGAAAATTATCACTAAAAAATATACACTGAACTTTAAATTAATATTTAAGGGGTCTGTATTTTGTTTTTAAAGTTAAACTCAGGAAAATATTTTATCTACATTAACTTTATTTTTCACAAAACAATATACTAGAAGATCTGAACAATGGTTTAATTTTCTTGCCATTTTCCATTATGTAGTTAAAGCATGGGAAATTATATTTAGTATCTTATAATAATCTATAATGGAATTAAATCTGAAAAAATTACTGAATCACTTTGCTGCACACTTGAAACTAACAATATTGTAAATCAACTATATTTCAAATATGTTTTTCCAGTATACTGCTAAATGAATTACTATATGCCTTTTTAATCTCACAGCTTTCCTGCTTTACCTTTATGATTACTGTTTTGGATATTTAATTTTCAATCTGTGCAAAATTGATACTTGTACCTGAACTTACATTTCTTACTGTGTTGGGTTCAAATTATAAGAAAACTATAACATTAAGTTTAGTTTAGCAAAAAGTTAAGCAAGCTGAGGTGACATTTATTATACCAAGTCTTACACGTAAGTACTCTAGTTGAATTGATTATTCAGAAATGAATGCTCCTAGAGATTTAATTACAGTATAAAACTATTTCCTGATTTATGCTGTATCAGAAGGTGAACCTATCTTAATTCAAATATCATCATTTACTATGTACATATATTGACTCCAACAGAAGTTTCTCTGCATATGTGAACCTCAGATATTCTGGCTCAGAAAAAAAGCTATTTATAGCTGATGGCTACATTCATGATTAAAATTATTTATAAAAGATTTGATTTTATCATCAGCTCTCAGAAAAGGCCATAAATGAATTAACTCCGTTCATATCACAATGTTTTCCCACCACTGATGACTTTTCTTAAAGAGTTTTACTGTGACCTTATCAGTTACTGCTAATATTTATTAGCTGTTTTCTTATCTCCTTAACCTCTATACTGAACTTAACTTAAACCTGTGAGAATTTGAAAAAAGTATCTTTATTCTTTAATATCCAGTAGACATCTTTACTCATATTAACAATATGCAGTTTAGCAATGCAGCAATTTGGGGAGCTAGATAAAGCCTAATGAAACGTTCATCACTTCATTATACTCCTCTCACTCATCGTGCTCTGCCATGAATTCTGTTTCATTCATTTCTCTTCTTCTATGTATTTTATTGCCTAATATCTTTGCTCAAAACTGAAATAAAATTGTAACTTAGTAGGAAGCTTTCTGAGACAAAACCCACCAAATATAACTGAAAATATATTGGATGGAAAAGATTTTTAAAATTTGTTCTAAAATTTAGAGGATAGATTTTTCCTCATTTTTTTAAAAAATATTTTTGTGAAAAATGCTGTTTTCTCTGATTAAACAAACACAGTTTCAAGGAAAGAGTGAAATAATTATTTAAGAAATTGTTATTCAAACAATGCACATAAAATAGTCCAGCATAATCTACTAAATCAAAGGACAGACACTCAGAAATTAAAGTTGAAATCCTAGTTATGATTCCTTGTACTGCAAACATGCCAGTTTTGTGAAGCTAATTAGTCTTCTATATTGGAAAACACTGTAATTGACTGTATATTTTATGGGAGATGAAATTGAAAACAATTGCATATTTCCTGACATTTATATTCCTAAATTATCAAGCATAATTTTTTTCAGGTAATTGACTTGCAGTTTTTATAGAGTTATTGGAATATATTCTTGCTTTGAAAACATTTCATAATCTATATTTGAACAACTTCATTTCAAAAGCATCACAATTTGTTAGTTTTAGACCATTAGCTAGCTCCAAGAAAATACTTTTTTTTTTTTTTTACTAAAAATGAAGACGCTTTATGGATAAGCTAATAAAATATTACATAATGCTTTCTTATGGTTGGCAACAAACTTTTTGTTATAAAATCAATATAAATATTTCAGATATAGCTAAAACAGGAGAGGGAACCATTATCAACCAATATGAAATAATACTATAACATCATTCTATTATTAAAATGCTTGTATGGTATTTCATATAGTTGTGTGCATAGTTTTATCTTTCTCATTTTTAAATATGAAAAATGAGTGATTAAAAGAACTGAGAAAATATCATCTATTCAAAAAGATCCCAAAGCAATAAAATATTAGTATTTTCGTGTTTTGCATTCACTGATGATCCAATTAATTTATGTGTGAAGAAAAATAGGGCAAAATTTGAGAGCTACAGAGAGAAAGAAAATTATTTTGTTAAATTGGCAAGTGAGATATTGTTAAGTACTGTTCTGTTCAGTGGGTGAGTACAACACATAAAATGACAGTTTCAGTTCCCCTAAATTCTATATCACACAAGGAAATTGGAACAAAATTTAGTCTGCATTTTCTCTGCCTACGCAGTGCATGCCCTGGCTGGCTCTGTCAGCACAATAAACACGCACAAATAATCCAGGCTGATGCGAGCTCTGCTGCTGTGAATTTTTTATCTGGAATATGAGGTTACTTTGTCCATTGCAGCTGAAGAAAACAGAGAATTCCCCCAATTAAAAGCTCTACCCCCAAAGTAAAGCTTGTCACTTCTCAATGGCCTACTGAACAGAATTCCTCATCTGCCTCTAGCTTTCCATCAAGAAGCTGCCACATGTGGTTGTCTTTATAGATACAGAAGGAGAAGACAGTTAAACATTAGTGAGCACCAGTGTCATTCACTGGATAAAAAATAGCATTTCTGTTATATTTTAGCTAATTAATTGGCATTCTCTATCTTAAGAATATTTAACTAGATTCAAGTACTTAAATGTTAATTTAAATTGCTTCATTTTAATGATGAATTCATTTCTCAGCATCCTAAGTAATTTTCTTCTTTTATGAAATGCTGTGATAAAATAGTCCTTGAATTTGCTATTTCAGATACATATTTTTCATCCACAGTTGCTGCTCTTCATTTTGTAACTATTTTGCAAAAGAAAATTCCTATTCTAAGACTAAGTTAGTAAAAATAAAGGCGGAAATCAAGCTTCAAAATTCTGCTGTATGACAGTATTGAAAGAAATTTCTGCTCTGAACTTTATCGACAAAATGATAATAATATCTACGTTGGAGGTTGGTGATGTGTATTAAACAGAGTAAAAATGTTTACATTGATTCATGTTTTCTGGGATGCCATAGTTACTAAAAATCTACTAGAATTGAACAGAATCAGTCATATATTTTGAGAAGGGCCATATAAATTAGTATTACCTTTCAGAAAAATCAGATTTTAAAAATCAAAATCTATTTATTATATGTGTATACTGTTATATGTCGGGAGCCAGCTTGGATCAGCGCTCCACCCATGACAAAGGTCATGAGGAAGGATGTTCAGCAAACGCAAAGGTGTGATATAGCATCAGGAGCCCCCAGGAAATTCTCGAGCATCTACCCCAAAAAACCAGAGTCTGCCTACTTTCTGTTTTGTGTTCTCACCTACACCTCTGACTTTACAGGGGGCTGTCCCCACTACCTCTCTCTGAAAAAGGAGTTAACTTACAGCTCCAGTTAATAATTCCTGGGTGTGACAGTGTTTCAATCTACGAACTCCTTTGGAAATCCTCTAGTAAAAATAAATAAAAAGTAAACAAAATATATAAATAAAAATGTAATTAATTCCATGTAGTATATTAACTGAAATTACATTTTTGGACAAAAAAGGACTGGGGCAGTTTTAAAGTAGCGTGCATGTGTGCTAAGTCACTTCAGTGGTGACCATCTCTTTGTGACACTACAATTCTCTGGACTGTAGCCCAATGGGTTCCTCTGTCCATGGGATTCTCTAGGCAAGAATACTGGAGTGGGTTGCCAGTCCCTTCTCCATAGGATCTTCCTGACCCAGGGATCAAACCTGCGCCTCTTATGTCTCCTGCATTGGCAGGCGGGTTCTTTACCACTAGCACCACCTGGGAAGCCCAAAGTAGTGTGATCGCATATGTAATAATCACAAATATGTCCATATACAGACGTTCACACTATCCAAGATATGACCATACGCTACTTCCAGGGTTACTATATAGTTAATAATATCTGGATATATTCCTTCAGATGAAACAGATAAAACTTGAAATGTGATGTAATTCTTCTGCTCTCGCTACAGAGAGTACATGCTGAGTGCTGAAGAGACACAAAGGCAGATATGACTTCTTCAGTGAAACAGAGCTCTCTCTCTACCTGTAGCCCACATCCAAGAAGTGTTTTATTGACGAATTCTCCACTTACTGTGACTCGTTACTCATGTCCATGCACCGTTAAAAAGGAAGAATGATGGTCCAGAGCAGCATTAAGCTTAATGATTTTCTAAACCAGGACAAGAAAACATGGGGTGCTGACAATAAAGTCTGATCCATTTTCTCACATTCATCTGTATCTTAGAATAAGACAGGCCAGTCATTATATGTGCAGAGACATTTCTATATTAGCACAAAATTGCATAATTTAAAGAATCATATCTTTTCCAAATCCTTATGAAATATCTCACTAGCACACATAAATGTGAATTCTTCCATTCCATTTTATGCCTGATACCGGATGTCTGGGGCTAGTGCACTGGGATGACTCAGAGGGATGGTATGGGGAGGGAGGAAGGAGGGGGGTTCAGGATGGGGCACACATGTATACCTGTGGCAGACTCATTTTGATAAATGGCAAAACTAATACAATATTGTAAAGTTAAATAAAATAAAAATAAAATTAAAAAAATTTTATGATGATCAAAAGATGATATTCATTATATATATATATATATACATGTATTTGTCAACATACATTTTATCTGTCTTTTCATACATTGTTATGTATTATAACACTTTTTACAGGTTTTATAGTTCACAAGATTATTTGCTTATGAAATTCATAGAAATAGATATGACATACCAATTAACTGAAATTGTCCTGTGTCGCTCAGGTTATGAATTTTTTTCTAAGGATGATTTATGAGTTTATGATTCTATAAAATACTAAGATACTATGATTAAAATATACATATTAATAACAATCTTAAATTTATTGAACTGTTAGGAGTATAAAAATATAGATATGGTCGGAATATGTGTGTGTGTGTGTGTATATATATATATAAAAGGAGAGAGATACATACACATATGTGGGTTGGGCAGAGGAGGATGCATGGGTACACGTGTGTTTGTAACACATTTGCATATCCTTTAATGCAATTAAGTAATTTTGTTTGATGAACTAGGACTGTATATGTGTGCTCAGTTCTGTCCAGCTCTTTGCAACCCCATGGACTGTAACCCACCAGGCTCCTCTGTCCATGGAATTCTTCAGGCAAGAATACTGGAATGGGTTGCCATTTTCTTCTCCAGGGGTATCTTCCTGGCCCAGGGATTGATTCCAAGTCTCTTGCATTGCAGGTGGAATCTTTACCACTAAGCTACCTAGGAACTTGGACTAGTTGGGAACAAAGGATGTCATTTTTGTATCCAGATTCCATTTTCTTAAAAAATAAATTATTTTTACATGCTTTCAAATATATTTGATATCATCAGTCATCAGTTTAGTCACTCAGATCAGATCAGATCAGTCGCTCAGTCGTGTCCGACTCTTTGCGACCCCATGAACCGCAGCACGCCAGGCCTCCCTGTCCATCACCAGCTCCCGGAGGTCACCCAGACTCCCATCCATCGAGTCAGTGATGCCATCCAGCCATCTCATCCTCTGTTGTCCCCTTCTCCTCCTGCCCTCAATCCCTCCCAGTATCAGAGTCTTCTCCAATGAGTCAACTCTTCGCATGAGATGGCCAAAATACTGGAGTTTCAGCTTTAGCATCATTCCTTCTAAAGAAATTCCAGGATTGATCTCCTTCAGAATGGACTGGTTGGATCTTCTTGCAGTCCAAGGGACTCTCAAGAGTCTTCTCCAACACCACAGTTCAAAAGCATCAATTCTTCGGCGCTCAGCCTTCTTCACAGTCCAGCTCTCACATCCATACATGACCACAGGAAAGACCATAGCCTTGACTAGGCGAACCTTTGTTGGTAAAGTAATGTCTCTGCTTTTGAATATGCTATCTAGGTTGGTCATAACTTTCCTTCCAAGGAGCAAGCGTCTTTTAATTTCATGGCTGCGGTCCCCATCTGCAGTGTTTTTGGAGCCCAGAAAAACAAAGTCTGAGACTGTTTCCACTGTTTCCCCATCTATTTCCCATGCAGTGATGGGACCAGATGCCATGATCTTCGTTTTCTGAATGTTGAGCTTTAAGCCAACCTTTTCACTCTCCACTTTCACTTTCATCAAGAGGCTTTTTAGCCCCTCTTCACTTTCTGCCATAAGAGTGGTGTCATCTGCATATCTGAGGTTATTGATATTTCTCCCGGCAATCTTGATTCCAACTTGTGTTTCTTCCAGTCCAGCATTTCTCATGATGTACTCTGCATATAAGTTAAATAAACATGGTGACAATATGCAGCCTTGACGTACTCCTTTTCCTATTTGGAACCAGTCTGTTGTTCCATGACCAGTTCTAACTGTTGCTTCCTGACCTGCATACAGATTTCTCAAGAGGCAGATCAGGTGGTCTGGTATTCCCATCTCTTTCAGAATTTTCCACAGTTGATTGTGATCCACACAGTCAAAGGCTTTGGCATAGTCAATAAAGCAGAAATAGATGTTTTTCTGGAACTCTCTTGCTTTTTCCATGATCCAGCGGATGTTGGCAATTTGATCTCTGGTTCCTCTGCCTTTTCTAAAACCAGCTTGAACATCAGGAAGTTCACGGTTCACATATTGCTGAAGCCTGGCTTGGAGAATTTTGAGCATTACTTTACTAGCATGTGAAATGAGTGCAATTGTTCGGTAGTTTGAGCACTCCTTGGCATTGCCTTTCTTTGGGATTGGGATGAAAACTGACCTTTTCCAATCTTGTGGCCACTGCTGAGTTTTCCAAATTTGCTGGCATATTGAGTGTAGCACTTTCACAGCATCATCATTCAGGACTTGGAATAGCTCCACTGGAATTCCATCACCTCCATTAGCTTTGTTCGTAGTGATGCTTTCTAAGGCCCATTTGACTTCACATTCCAAGATGTCTGGCTCTAGGTCAGTGATCACATCATCATGATTATCTGGGTCTTGAAGCTCTTTTTTGTACAGTTCTTCTGTGTATTCTTGCCACCTCTTCTTAATATCTTCTGCTTCTGTTAGGTCCACACCATCTCTGTCCTTTATTGTGTCCATCTTTGCATGAAATGTTCCTTTGGTATCTCTGATTTTCTTGAAGAGATCCCTAGTCTTTCCCATTCTGTTGTTTTCCTCTATTTCTTTGCATTGATCACTGAAGAAGGCTTTCTTATCTCTTCTTGCTATTCTTTGGAACTCTGCATTTAAATGTTTATATCTTTCCTTTTCTCCTTTGCTTTTCGCTTCTCTTCTTTTCACAGCTATTTGTAAGGCCTCCCCAGACAGCCATTTTGCCTTTTTGCATTTCTTTTCCATGGGGATGGTCTTGATCCCTGTCTCCTGGACAATGTCACGAACCTCATTCCATAGTTCATCAGGCACTCTATCTATCAGATCTAGGCCCTTAAATCTATTTCTCACTTCCACTGTATACTCATAAGGGATTTGATTTAGGTCATACCTGAATGGTCTAGTAGTTTTCTCTACTTTCTTCAGTTTCAGTCTGAATTTGGCAATAAGGAGTTCATGGTCCGAGCCACAGTCAGCTCCTGGTCTTGTTTTTGCTGATTGTATAGAGCTTCTCCATCTTTGGCTGCAAAGAATATAATCGATCTGATTTCGGTGTTGACCATCTGGTGATGTCCATGTATAGAGTCTTCTCTTGTGTTGTTGGAAGAGGGTATTTGCTATGACCAGTGCATTTTCTTGGCAAAACTCTATTAGTCTTTGCCCTGCTTCATTCCGTATTCCAAGGCCAAATTTGCCTGTTACTCCAGGTGTTTCTTGACTTCCTACTTTTGCATTCCAGTCCCCTATAATGAAAAGGACATCTTTTTTGGGTGTTAGTTCTAAAAGGTCTTGTAGGTCTTCATAGAACTGTTCAACTTCAGCTTCTTCGGCGTTACTGGTTGGGGCATAGACTTGGATTACTGTGACATTGAATGGTTTGCCTTGGAAACGAACAGAGATCATTCTATCGTTTTTCAGATTGCATCCAAGTACTGCATTTCGGACTCTTTTGTTGACCATGATGGCCACTCCATTTCTTCTGAGGGATTCCTGCCCACAGTAGTAGATATAATGGTCCTCTGAGTTAAATTCACCCATTCCAGTCCATTTTAGTTCGCTAATTCCTAGAATGTCGACATTCACTCTTGCCATCTCTTGTTTGACCACTTCCAATTTGCCTTGATTCATGGACCTGACATTCCAGGTTCCTATGCAATATTGCTCTTTACAGCATCGGACTTTGCTTCTACCACCAGACACATCCATAGCTGGGTATTCCTTTTGTTTTGGCTCCATCCTTTTTTTTTTTTTTGGTTTTTTTTCCCCTTTTTTCCAGTATATTTTTGGGCCCCTCATTTTTTTTTCTCCCTTTTTTTTTTCTCTTTTTGTGTCCCTCTACGCCCGCACCCCCCCCAGACCTCCCTGTCCATCACCAACTCCCAGAGCTTATTCAAATTCATGTCCATTGAATCAGTGATATCATCTAACCATCTCATCTTCTGTCATCCCCTTCTCCTCCTGCCTTCAATCTTCCCCAGAATCAGGGTCTTTTCAAACAAGTCAGTTCTTCACATCAGGTGGCCAAAGTATTGGAGTTTCAGCTTCAGCATCAGTCCTCTCATTGAATATTCATGACTGATTTCCTTTAGAATGGACTGGTTGGATCTCTTTACAAGCCAGGGGACTCTCAAGAGTCTTCTACAACACCACGGTTCAAAAGCATCAATTCTTTGGCACTCAGCTTGCTTTATAGTCCAACTCTCACATTCATACATGACTACTGGAAAAACCATAACTTTGACTAGACAAGTGTCCTTAAAGACTGGACTTTTGTATGATTTTTATTCTAAGAAAATTGTTTCAGTGAATCACATAAGGAAATTGATATAAAGTGATACTCTATAGGGAGAAAATACTTATTCACAAAATGTTAAATCTAAATCTTCCTTGCCATTATTATCTACACTGACACCCTTGCCCTTGAGCTTAATGTTCATGTACCACCATTTAAGGACTTATCCTTTGATCATCTCATCAGATCAGATCAGATCAGTTGCTCAGTCATGTCCGACTCTTTGCGATCCCATGAACTGCAGCACGCCAGGCCTCCCTGTCCATCACCAACTCCCGGAGGTCACTCAGACTCACACCCATCGAGTCAGTGATGCCATCCAGCCATCTCATCCTCTGTCGTCCCCTTCTCCTCCTGCCCCCAACCCCTCCCAGCATCAGAGTCTTCTCCAATGAGTCAACCCTTCGCATGAGGTGGCCAAAATACTGGAGTTTCGGCTTTAGCATCATTCCTTCCAAAGAAATCCCAGGGCTGATCTCCTTCAGAATGGACTGCTTGGATCTCCTTGCAGTCCAAGGGATTCTCAAGAGTCTTCTCCAACACCACAGTTCAAAAGCATCAATTCTTCAGCGCTCAGCCTTCTTCACAGTCCAGCTCTCACATCCATACATGACCACAGGAAAGACCATAGCCTTGACTAGATGAATCTTTGTTGGCAAAGTAATGTCTCTGATTTTGAATATGCTATCTAGGTTGGTCATAACTTTCCTTCCAAGGAGTAAGCGTCTTTTAATTTCATGGCTGCACTCACCATCTGCAGTGATTTAGGAGCCCAGAAAAACAAAGTCTGACACTGTTTCCACTGTTTCTCCATCTATTTTCCATGTAGTGATGGGACCGGATGCCATGATCTTCATTTTCTGAATGTTGAGCTTTAAGCCAACCTTTTCACTCTCCACTTTCACTTTCATCAAGAGGCTTTTCAGCCCCTCTTCACTTTCTGCCATAAGGGTCGTGTCATCTGCATATCTGAGGTTATTGATATTTCTCCCAGCAATCTTGATTCCAACTTGTGTTTCTTCCAGTCCAGCATTTCTCATGATGTACTCTGCATATAAGTTAAATAAACATGGGGACAATATACAGCCTTGACGTACTCCTTTTCCTATTTGGAACCAGGCTGTTGTTCCATGACCAGTTCTAACTGTTGCTTCGTGTCCTGCATACAGATTTCTCAAGAGGCAGATCAGGTGGTCTGGTATTCCCATCTCTTTCAGAACTTTCCACAGTTTATTGTGATCTGCACAGTCAAAGGCTTTGGCATAGTCAATAAAGCAGAAATAGATGTTTTTCTGGAACTCTCTTGCTTTTTCCATGATCCAGCGGATGTTGGCAATTTGATCTCTAGTTCCTCTGCCTTTTCGAAAACCAGCTTGAACATCAGGAAGTTCACGGTTCACATATTGCTGAAGCCTGGCTTGGAGAATTTTGAGCATTACTTTACTAGCGTGTGAGATGAGTGCAATTGTGTGGTAGTTTGAGCACTCTTTGGCATTGCCTTTCTTTGGGACTGGAATGAAAACTGACCTTTTCCAATCTTGTGGCCACTGCTGAGTTTTCCAGATTTGCTGGCATATTGAGTGCGGCACTTTCACAGCATCATCTTTCAGGATTTGGAATAGCTCCACTGGAATTCCATCACCTCCACTAGCTTTGTTCGTGGTGATGCTTTCTAAGGCCCACTTGACTTCACATTCCAGCATGTCTGGCTCTAGGTCAGTGATCACACCATCATGATTATCTGGGTCATGAAGCTCTTTTTTGTACAGTTCTTCCGTGTATTCTTGCCACCTCTTCTTAATATCTTCTGCTTCTGTTAGGTCCATACCATTTCTGTCCTTTATCGAGCCCATTTTTGCATGAAATGTTCCTTTGGTATCTCTGATTTTCTTGAAGAGATCCCTAGTCTTTCCCATTCTGTTGTTTTCCTCTATTTCTTTGCATTGATCACTGAAGAAGGCTTTCTTATCTCTTCTTGCTATTCTTTGGAACTCTGCATTCAGGTGTTTATATCTTTCCTTTTCTCCTTTGCTTTTCGCTTCTCTTCTTTTCGCAGCTATTTGTAAGGCCTCCCCAGACAGCCATTTTGCTTTTTTGCATTTCTTTTCCATGGGGATGGTCTTGATCCCTGTCTCCTGTACAAAGTCACAAACCTCATTCCATAGTTCATCAGGCACTCTATCTATCAGATCCAGCCCCTTAAATCTATTTCTCACTTCCACTGTATAATCATAAGGGATTTGATTTAGGTCATACCTGAATGGTCTAGTGGTTTTCCCTACTTTTTTCAATTTAAGTCTGAATTTGGCAATAAGGAGTTCATGGTCCAAGCCACAGTCAGCTCCTGGTCTTGTTTTTGCTGATTGTATAGAGCTTCTCCATCTTTGGCTGCAAAGAATATAATCGATCTGATTTCGGTGTTGACCATCTGGTGATGTCCATGTATAGAGTCTTTTCTTTTGTTGTTGGAAGAGGGTATTTGCTATGACCAGTGCATTTTCTTGGCAAAACTCTGTTAGTCTTTGCCCTGCTTCATTCCGTATTCCAAGGCCAAATTTGCCTGTTACTCCAGGTGTTTCTTGACTTCCTATTTTTGCATTCCAGTCCCCTATAATGAAAAGGACATCTTTTTTGGGTGTTAGTTCTAAAAGGTCTTGTAGGTCTTCATAGAACCGTTCAACTTCAGCTTCTTTGGCGTTACTGGTTGGGGCATAGACTTGGATTACTGTGACATTGAATGGTTTGCCTTGGAAACGAACAGAGATCATTCTGTCATTTTTGAGACTGCATCCAAGTACTGCATTTTGGACTCTTTTGTTGACCATGATGGCCACTCCATTTCTTCTGAGGGATTCCTGCCCACAGTAGTAGATATAATGGTCATCTGAGTTAAAATCACCCATTCCAGTCCATTTTAGTTTGCTAATTCCTAGAATATCGACATTCACTGTTGCCATCTCTTGTTTGACCACTTTCAATTTGCCTTAATTCATGGACCTGACATTCCAGGTTCCTATGCAATATTGCTCTTTACAGCATCAGACTTTGCTTCTATCACCAGACACATCCACAGTTGGGTATTTTTTTTTGCTTTGGCTCCATCCCTTCATTCTTTCTGGAGTTATTTCTCCACTGATCTCCTGTAGCATATTGGGCCCCTACTGACCTGGGGAGTTTCTCTTTCAGTATCCTATCATTTTGCCTTTTCATACTGTTAATGGGGTTCTCAAGGCAAGAATACTGAAGTGGTGTGCCATTCCCTTCTCCAGCGGACCACACCCTGTCAGATCTCTCCACCATGACCCGCCCATCTTGGGTTGCCCCACGGGCATGGCTTAATTTCATTGAGTTAGATATGGGTGTGGTCCTGATGTGAATAGATTGACTAGTTTTTTGTGAGTATGGTTTCAGTGTATTTGCCTTCTGATGCCCTCTTGTAAGACCTACCGTCTTACTTGGGTTTCTCTTACCTTGGGCGTGGGGTATCTCTTCCCGGCTGCTCCAGCAAAGCACAGCCATCGCACCTTACCTTGGACGAGGGGTCTCTCCTCACCGCCGCCCTTATGACCTTGGAGGAGGGGTATCTCCTCACCGTCGCCCTTCCTGACCTCGGTTGTGGGGTAGCTCCTCTCGGCCGCGCTCCTAGTGCGCCGCGCAGCCGGCGTTCCTAGTGCCTCGGTGGTTCTGGGGCCAGGGATCCTCGCGCCCGCCGCCGCAGCCCCCAGACTAACAATGGCAGGAGAAGGCGCGGGCGTCTGAGGCTCGGCCCTCTGCGGCTCGCTGGCCCTGCGGGCTGCTGCTGCTGCTGCTGCTAAGTCGCTTCAGTCGTGTCCGACTCTGTGCGACCCCATAGACGGAAGCTCACCAGGCTCCCCCGTCCCTGGGATTCTCCAGGCAAGAACACTGGAGTGGGTTGCCATTTCCCTCTCCAATGCATGAAAGGGAAAAGTGAAAGCGAAGTCGCTCAGTTTGGAGCCTACCAGGCTCCTCCGTCCACGGGATTTTCCTGCGGGCTGCAGGTGGACTGATTGACTGACTACTAACCCGCCAGCCGGAGGGAGAGAGAAAGAGCGAACAAGCAAACGGAGCGAGTGGGCGGCCCTGGCGCGGGCCCTCCCGCCTTCCCTCCGCGAGGCGAGGGTCATCTCATAAGAATCTCAAATTTAAACTTTAAGAGTTCTTCAAACATTGCTCACAAACATTGCTCACTTACTGTGCTTCCAGTCTGAGTTAATGACTGCACCATCCACCTACTCACTGAAGATAGAAACCTCAAGATGTTTAAAATCATCTGAGATGTCTCCCTATCTGAAAAATAAAGTACAAACTGCTTAAAATCAACTCCTACCAGTAGCCCCATCCATACAGATACACATGCATTCTCAGTTTCAGCTACATGATGCCATCTGAAATCATTTCAGTCAGCCATGTACTCATTTGTTTTCTTCGGTGAGCAAAGAATACATTCATTATTTATTGGAGACTTTCCATATTCCAGACATTGCTCAAGTAATTGAGACACATAAATAAAAGGAAAGGAAAAATAATCGTCTGCATGGAACTTGTTAGGTTGACTCTGGAATTCAAGAGAAAGGTGTAAACTGGAAATACAAATGGGTATCATCATCATATAAGTATGTAAATACATAAGGTGAAATGAGATAACTCAGGGGTGTTAGTGCAGAGAAAAGGCACAGGCTTGAGGAAGAAGGGCCAGCAGTGAGACTGGTAGCCTTAACAGATGGGAGGAGGACATGAGGCCAAAAGACTGCTGGATACTCAATGCTGGAGGAATTAACAAGGAGGAAGTGGGAGTAATCGAACAAGGGGCTATATGGAAATGATATTATGGAGAGGTTCTGAGTTTAGGAATTGACCTGGTTTCAGGGATGACCACAGGAGACAGTGACTGAGACAAATAATGGCCCAGCTCTCTGCAAGGAAGCACTTAAAGGAAAAGAATGGTCAAAAGTTGGCAGAATCATCTCTGTATCATATTTAAATCACCAAGAAATGAGACATACCTGGATTTGAAGAGAAAAACAGTGAGAGAGGAAGAGAGTGCCCAGATATTTTTAGATGACAATACAATGATGAACAGTAGTGATGTACTGTAAGACAGTAAAAGAAAAAAAAAGTCATCAATATTGTTTAAGACAAGTAGGAGAGGTATGGAATTATCAATGAGAAATCAAAAGGAAAAATGCCCCACCTTTAAGCACAGTGGTCTTAGAGGTGTGAAAGAAAATCAAGTGTCACTTGAGATGGCTTCAGGACAAAAAGCATCATCAGGGAGAATCAAGCTTCTGTTAGAGTAACTGGCTAAGGAAGTGCTCAAAAAAGAGGTTGACAATATAGGTGTTTTGGCTACTGCCTAACAATGAATTCCTTTTTTTTTTTTTTTTTTTTTTTGTGGAGGGGAAGAGGGCACTGGGGTAAAATGGAGACTGAAAAGGGCACATTCAGGGTTAGATGACATTCAAGAGATGATCCGGGGGGATGAGAAAGTCTAGGTCTTCCTGTGGTAATTTCAGAAATGTGTGTATATGCACTCAGTTGTGTTCAACTCTTTGTGAGTCCGTGGACTATACTCCACCAGGATGCTCTGTCTGTGGAATTCTCCAGATAAGAATACTGGAACAAGTTGCTGTTTCCTTCTCCAGGGGATCTTCCGACCCTTGGGATCGAACCTGAGTCTCGTATGTCTTCTGCACTGACAGGCGTGCTCTTCACTGGCTGAGCCACCGGGGCAGCCCGACTGCTGAAACAGTATGCATTTAATCCTAACAGAATAGTTTTAGCAAAAATGTGATAGTTGTGGAGCATGAAGCAGTAAGTACCCCAATGTGCAGGGGCAAAGATCCTGTCAGGGGCTGCGTAGACCTGCTCTGAGCATGCAAATGGAATTGAAGACCTCATGGGAAATTTGTCTGATTCCAAGCAGATACACACTTCTGATGAAAGTTTAAAGGTTTGGGGAATACTCCCCATCTTTGAAGGCCCAGGAGAAATTTCAACCTTTCTGTCTTCTCTGATCATCACAAGGGAGCTGACTCATTTCCTCTTCTTGTTTCCTTAGTACTCTGTTAAACAACTATCTCCATATGTGCCTGTCAGTCTTTCCTACTAGTCTGTGAAACTCTTTGGTGATGAAACAATTTGTGTTAATATTCAGTGTCTAACATAGCGTCTGGCATACATGTAGTACTCAGGAAGGTGCTAGAGTTGGTGGATGAAAGAATAACTTCCAAATCAGGACTTCTCAAACTTCAGCGTGCACGTACATCACCCTGGGATGTCTTGAGTTGGGCCTGAGGTTGTTTGTATTTAATCAGAGTTGCTGGTCCTCATCCACACTCTGGATTTCCAGCTTCTAAAACATTTCAAGTGCTTCCCTAATGGCTCAGTGGTGAAGAATCCTCCTGCCAACACAGGAGACGTGGTTTCAGTCCCAGAGCTGGGAAGATCCCACATCTTAGTTGCTGTGGAGCAACTAAGCCCATGCACCACAACTACTGAGCCCACATGCCCAGAGCCTGTGTTCAGCAACAAGAGAAGCCACCACATGAGAAGCTGTGCAGTGCAACCAGAGTAACCCTTGATCACTCGCTGCAACTAGAGAAATGTCAGCAAAGCAACAAAGACCCCAGCACAGCCAAAAATAAATAAATGAAATTTTCCAAAAATAAAATATATCACATGGTAGGCACTGGACATTACAACCTTTATCGTAATGCATGGTTCCCAGGTCATTAAAAAAAAAGTATCTAGTTTTGCTGATTTGTTATCAATAGACTTTTTTTCTTATCTTTTAAATGTTGCTATGCTCCAATCTTTAACAATGCTTTTTTTTGATGTTTAAATTCTTTTTTAATATAAATTTATTTATTTTAATTGGAGGCTAATTACTTTACAATATTGTATTGGTTTTCCCATACAGCAACATGAATCCACCACAGGTATACATGTGTTCCCCATCCCAAACCCCCCTCCCACCTCCCTCCCTGTACCATCCCTCTGGGTCATCCCAGTACACCAGCCCCAAGCAACCAGTATCATGCATTGAACTTGGACTGGCGATTCATTTCATATATGACATGATACATGTTTCAATGCCATTCCCCCAAATCATCCCACCCTCTTCCTCTCCCACAGAGTCAAAAGACTGTTCTATACATCTGTGTCTCTTTTGCTGTCTCACATACAGGGTCATCATTACTACCTTTCTAAATTCCATATATATGCGTTAGTATACTGTATTGGTGACTGCAGCCATGAAATTAAAAGACGCTTACTCCTTGGAAGGAAAGTTATGACCAACCTAGATAGCATATTCAAAAGCAGAGACATTACTTTGCCAACAAAGATTCGTCTAGTCAAGGCTATGGTCTTTCCTGTGGTCATATATGGATGTGAGAGCTGGACTGTGAAGAAGGCTGAGCGCCGAAGAATTGATGCTTTTGAACTGTGGTGTTGGAGAAGACTCTTGAGAGTTACTTGGACTGCAAGGAGATCCAAGCAGTCCATTCTGAAGGAGATCAGCCCTGGGATTACTTTGGAAAGAATGATGCTAAAGCTGAAACTCCAGTATTTTGGCCACCTCATGCGAAGAGTTGACTCATTGGAGAAGACTCTGATGCTGGGAGGGATTGGAGGCAGGAGGAGAAGGGGATGACAGAGGATGAGATGGCTGGATGGAATCACTGACTTGATGGATGTGAGTCTGAGTGACCTCCTGGAGTTGGTGATGGACAGGGAGGCCTGGTGTGCTGCAGTTCATGGGGTCGCAAAGAGTCGGACACGACTGAGCGACTGATCTGATCTGATACTGTATTTGTGTTTTTCTTTCTGGCTTACTTCACTCTGTATAATAGGCTCCAGTTTCATCCACCTCATTAGAACTGATTCAAATGTATTCTTTTTAATGGCTGAGTAATACTCCATTGCGTATATGTACCACAGCTTTCTTATCCATTCATCTGCTGATGGACACCTAGGTTGCTTCCATGTCCTGGCTACTGTAAACAGTGCTGCTATGAACATTGGGGTACACGTGTCTCTTTCAATTCTGGTTTCCTCGGTGTGTATGCCCAGCAGTGGGATTGCTGGGTCAGTACCTTGGCCACCTCATGCGAAGAGTTGACTCATTGGAAAAGACTCTGATGCTGAGAGGGATTGGGGGCAGGAGGAGAAGGGGACAATAGAGGATGAGATGGCTGGATGGCATGACTGACTCGATGGATGTGAGTCTGAGTGAACTCCGAGAGTTGGTAATGGACAGGGAGGCCTGGCATGCTGCAATACATGGGCTCTCAAAGAGTCAGACATGACTGAGCGACTGAACTGAACTGAACTGAACTGAAGGCAGTTCCATTTCCAGTTTTTTAAGAAATCTCCACAAGTGGTGCTGGGAAAACTTGTCAACCACTTGTAAAAGAATGAAACTAGAACACTTTCTAACACCATACACAAAAATAAACTCAAAATGGATTAAAGATCTAAACGTAAGATCAGAAACTATAAAACTCCTAGAGGAGAACATAGGCAAAACACTCTCCGACATACATCACAGCAGGATCCTCTATGACCCACCTCCCAGAATATTGGAAATAAAAGCAAAAATAAACAAATGGGACCTAATTAAACTTAAAAGCTTCTGCACAACAAAGAAAATTATAAGCAAAGTGAAAAGACAGCCTTCAGAATGGGAGAAAATAATAGCACATGAAGCAACTGACAAAGAACTAATCTCAAAAATATACAAGCAACTCCTGGAGCTCAATTCCAGAAAAATAAATGACCCAATCAAAACATGGGCCAAAGAACTAAATAGACATTTCTCCAAAGAAGACATACAGATGGCTAACAAACACATGAAAAGATGCTCAACATCACTTATTATCAGAGAAATGCAAATCAAAACCACAATGAGGTACCATTTCACACCAGTCAGAATGGCTGCGATCCAAAAGTCCACAAGCAATAAATGCTGGAGAGGGTGTGGAGAAAAGGGAACCCTCTTTCACTGTTGGTGGGAATGCAAACTAGTACAGCCACTTTGGAGAACAGTGTGGAGATTCCTTAAAAAACTGGAAATAAAGCTTTGTTTTTAATGTTGTAAATTATAGTCCCTAGGAAATTGATTCAGGGGAAATAACATGAAATTTTCTGGAAAAACGCAAAGTAGAGGCTAGAATTCTAGTATGCCTTCTGATAAATTGGTGTTTTGTCCTTAGTGGTCAAGGGCACAAGAATCTGAAGAACCCGTCTGATATGGCAGCATTTATGCTTGCATCTCAGGACCCAAAACATCATTTGGACCAGGATCTTACTGTGGCTTTGGTCAGTAAGCTGATCGTTTTGTTAAATAGTTTTTTGTTTTTTTTTTTTCTCAGTCTGCTACTGCTGCTAAGTCGCTTCAGTCGTGTCCGACTGTGCAACCCCATAGACGGCAGCCCACCAGGCTCCCCATCCCTAGGATTCTCCAGGCAAGAACACTGAGTGGGATCTTATTTAGTATACAGGACATTCATTATTAATAATCTTGTGAACTATATTTTAAACACTTTGTAAGGAAAGTGATCTAAGCTCTTACCTTGTTGAACTTATTCAGCGATAAAGTATAGGAACGTTGATTTTTCAGAATGGGAAAAAAAAATCCTGTTCCATGACACTATTTAATACAGTCTGTTTCTAGACTGCATATAAAGAAGATTTATTACTTAATGTAATTTGAAATTAACTTTGTGAATTTAGTTTCTTACAGGTTAAAGAAAAAAATTATTTTTTAAAAGTAACATCATTTTTGTAGCCATAAATATATATGTATATATTTTTCTGCGTTAATTTTAATTCAGTGAAGGTGTACAAAATCAGGGAAAGGGTACAATAAGAAACCTTTGTATAAAACTAAAAAAGTAATATTTGCTTACAAATTTGAAGATACATACACCAATGAAATTTTCACTGAAGTAATGCCACATTATTGACACTGTATCTTTAGAAATGTGTTAACCTGCTACTCATTATATTCTTACCTGTTAGGACACAGGGTTTTATGACCTTTCTAATTTAACTGGTTATCTCTTCAGAGCTTTTTAGTTCAGTTCAGTCACTCAGTCATGTCCCACTCTTTGCGACCCAAGGAATCGCAGCACGCCAGGCCTCCCTGTCCATCACCAACTCCCAGACTTCATTCAAACTCATGTCCATCGAGTCAGTGATGACATCCAGCCATCTCATCCTCTCTCGTCCCCTTCTCTGTCTGACCCAAATCCCTCCCAGCATCAGTCTTTTCCAATGAGTCAACCCTTCGCTTCAGGTGGCCAAAGTATTGGCGCTTCAGCTCTAGCATCAATCCTTTCAATGAACACCCAGGACTGATCTCCTTTAGAATGGACTAGTTGGGTCTCCTTGCAGTCCAAGGGACTCTTAAGTGTCTTCTCCAACACCACAATTCAAAACCATCAATTCTTCTGTGCTCAACTTTCTTCACAGTCCCATTCTCACATCTGTACATGACCACTGGAAAAACCATAGCCTTGAATAGACGGACCTTTGTTCGCAAAGTAATGTCTCTGCTTTTGAATATGCTATCTAGATTGGTCATAACTTTCCTTCCAAGGAGTAAACGTCTTTTAATTTCACTGCTGCAGTCACCATCTGCAGTGATTTTGGAGCCCCCCAAAAATAAAGTCTGACTGTTTCCATTGTTTCCCCATCTATTTCCCATGAAGTGATGGAACCAGATGCCATGATCTTCGTTTCTGAATGTTGAGCTTTAAGCCAATTTTTCACTCTCTATTTTCACTTTCATCAAGAGGCTTTTTATTTCCTCTTCACTTTATGCCATAAGGGTGGTGTCATCTGCATATCTGAGGTTTTTGATATTTCTCAAGGTAATCTCTTGATTCCAGCTTGTACTTTTTCCGGCCCAGCATTTCTCATGATGTACTCTGCATATAAGTTAAATAAGCAGGGTGACAATATACAGCCTTGAGGTACTCCTTTTCCTATTTGGAACCAGTCTGTTGTTCCATGTCCAGTTCTAACTGTGCTTCCTGACCTGCATATAGGTTTCTCAAGAGGCAGGTCAGGTGGTCTGGTATTCCCATTACTTTCAGAATTTTCCAGTATATTGTAATCAACACAGTCAAAGGCTTTGGCATAGTCAATAAAGCACAAATAGATGTTTTCCTGGAACTTTCTTGCTTTTTTGATGATCCAGAGGATATTGGCAAGTTGGTCTCTGGTTCCTCTGCCTTTTCTAAAGCCAGCTTGAACATCTGGAATTTCACAGTTCACGTATTGCTAAAGCCTGGCTTGGAGAATTTTGAGCATTACTTTACTAGCCTGTGAGATGAGTGCAATTGTGTGATAGTTTGAGCTTGCAGTTTGGCAAACCACCTCAGTATTCTTGCCTTGAGAACCCCATGAACTGTATGAAAAGGCAAAATGATAGGATACTGAAAGAGGAACTCCCTGGGTCGGTAGGCGCCCGATATGCTACTGGAGATCAGTAGAGAAATAACTCCAGAAAGAATGATGGATAGAGCCAAAGCAAAAACAACACCCAATTGTGGATGTGACTGGTGATAGAAGCAAGGTCTGATGCTGTAAAGAGCAATATTGCTTAGGACCCTGGAATGTCAGGTCCATGAATCAAGACAAATTGGAAGTGGTCAAATAGGAGATGGCAAGAGTGAACATTGACATTCTAGGAATGAGCGAACTAAAATGGACTGGAATGGGTGAATTTAACCCAGATGACCATTATATCTACTACTGTGAGCAGGAATCCCTTAGAAGAAATGGAGTAGCCATCATGGTCAACAAAAGAGTCTGAAATGCAGTGCTTGGATGCAATCTCAAAAATGACAGAATGATCTCTGTTTCCAAGGCAAACCATTCAATATTATGGTAATCCAAGCCTATGCCCCAACCAGTAACACTGAAGAAGCTGAAATTGAACGGTTCTATGAAGACCTACAAGACCCTTTAGAACTAATATCCCAAAAAGATGTCCTTTTCATTATAGGCGACTGGAATGCAAAAGTAGGAAGTCAAAAAACACCTTAAGTAACAGGCAAATCTGGCCTTGGAATACGCAATGAAGCAGGGCAAAGACTAATAGAGATTTGCCAAGAGAACGCACTGGTCATAGCAAACACCCTCTTCCAACAACACAAGAGAAGACTCTATACATGGACATCACCAGATGGTCAACACCAAAATCAGATTGATTATATTCTTTGCAGCCAAAGATGGAGAAGCTCTATACAGTCAGCAAAAACAAGACTGGGAGCTGACTGTGTCTCAGATCATGAACTCCTTATTGCCAAATTCAGACTTAAATTAAAGAAAGTAGGGAAAACTACTAGACCATTCAGGTATGACCTAAATCAAATCCATTATGATTATAGAGTGGAAGTGGAAAAGATTTAAGGGACTAGATCTGATAGACAGAGTGCCTGATGAACTATGGATGGAGGTTCATGACATTGTACAGGTGACAGGGATCAAGACCATCCCCATGGAAAAGAAATGCAAAAAAGCAAAATGGCTGTCTGGGGAGGCCTTACAAATAACTATGAAAAGAAGAGAAGCGAAAAGAAAAGGAAAAAAGGAAAGATATAAGCATGTGAATGCAGAGTTCCAATAATAGCAAGGAGAGATAAGATAGCCATCCTCAGCGATCAATGCAAAGAAATAGAGGAAAACAACAGAATGGGAAAGACTAGAGATCACTTCAAGAAAATTTGAGATACCAAGGGAACATTTCATGCAAAGATGGGCTTGATAAAGGACAGAAAGGGTATGGACCTAACAGAAGCAGAAGATATTAAGAAGAGGAGGCAAGAATACACAGGAGAACTGTACAAAAAAGATCTTCACGACCCAGATAATCATAATGGTATGATCACTCATCTAGAGCCAGACATCGTGGAATGTGAAGTCAAGTGGGCCTTAGAAAGCATCACACAAACAAAGCTAGTGGAGATGATGGAATTCCAGTTGAGCTATTTCAAATCCTGGAAGATGATGCTGTGAAAGTGCTGCACTCAATATGCCAGCAAATTTGGAAAACTCAGCAGTGGCCACAGGACTGGAAAAGGTCAGTTTTCATTCCAATCCAAAAGAAAGGCAATGCCAAAGAATGCTCAAACTACCACACAATTGCTTCTAGAGAGAGCTTTTAGAGCCTATCTGATGTTTCTACACTTCCTGCTTGTAGAATATTATATAAACCTATTTAAAGCTTTATATTCACAACATAGAAAAATCTTGAAGCATTAGATAATAAGAAATACGTAGTGATAATGGAAACCAAGTTCCTTTATCACTTCACTCAATTAGATTTGATAGATGGATTTTATAATTAAAACCATACCTTAATCACTTTCTTATACACTTTCAATAGACAGACACTTAATATCTCCATTAGCAAAACTAACAATTGTAAGGATAATTATCTTTCAGCTGAAAAGTTTGTGCTCAAAGATCTTTATGATTAACTACTTGTAAATTACCAAGTGAAAACTTTAAAATATATAAACCAAAATTATATACTGAATATATATATTCCCACAGTGTGACATTTTAAAAATACACTAGTACTGAAAATAAAATACAGATTATATAAAGATAAGGCTTTGTTTTAAAAATATCTTTGGCAATATATTCTCTCTATATAGAAATATTGGCATTAAATGTAGCTATCTCCATACTCTAGCTTAAATAAGTTATTATTCTTCAAATGAAGAGAAGTTAAAAGAGGTCATAATAATTTTTCTCATAATTTTTTGTGATCATTGAAAAGTTCATTTATCCAGTAAAATAATAATAATATAAAAGGATCAACGAATGTTCAGACCTTGTATTTCCTTTTTTTTTTTTTTCAATTCAGGTAAATGTTTAACAATCACATGCTCGAAAATAGTTCTTCCAGATTTATTTAAGAAATAGCTTACGTTACATAAGTTGATGGGAAGAGGTAGGCAGATTGCCTTTCTCTAGAGTGATGATTACCAGTTACTTTGGTAAAATAAGTCTTTGTCTTAGCTAGAAGTACACATCGAAATCAAGAAGAAATCATTCTTCTTTTCCCAAGATTCTCCATTTATTTGTTTTTTTCCACCTTACTAATTTTTTCTTTTTTAATATAAATTTATTTATTTTAATTGGAGGCTGATTACTTTACAATATTGTATTGGTTTTGCCATACATCAACATGAATCCGCCACGGGTGTACATGTGTTCCCCATCCTGAACTCCCCTCCCACCTCCCTCCCCATACCATCCCTCTGGGTCATTCCAGTGCACCAGCCCTGAGCATCCTGTATCATGCATCGAACCTGGACTGGCGATTTGTTTCACATATCATATTGTACATGTTTCAATGCCATTCTGCCAAATCATCCCACTCTTGCCCTCTCCAACAGAGTCCATAAGACTGTTCTATACATCTGTGTCTCTTTTGCCGTCTCGCATACAGGGTTATCGTTACCATCTTTAATCTTTAGCTAGAGCCTATAGTATTTCCATCCTGTCTAAACAGCAGATTTTACTGTCCTCATTTAAAACCACTTTCATTTTATTTAATCAATTCATAATATTATATAATTCTCAAACATCTGATCTGAAACCAAAAATACTTCATTCTCTTTATATTTTTTTATTAAAAAAATACTTAATTCTCATGATATGTGCTTTCCTCCTACTTGATGAAGATAAACCTTCTGTATCTATACTTATCTTTCTTTCATTTAGGAGGAAAAAGAGTCCTTTCATTTCTTCAAATAAATTTTAGCACCTGGGCTTCAACTCCCATAGAATTTTTGCTCCCAAAAATGGAATAACCACATTCAATTTCTCCTTGATTCTATCACTCTTTCAGTAATAGCTTCCTGTTCAAAAGTATCATATTCATCATTTTATATTTATATATATAGATCATGCATATCATATGTATTATTATATCATATGTCATATCTACCTTATATATATTGTATTTGATATATAATTATCATATAATACATATATATCTTAAGAATGAAGATAAAACAAAATCAAAGAATTCTATCTTGACTTTAATGCTTTCTTTAATTTATGTCACTGACTCAAAATTTATATTTGACCTAGTTTTTATATATTTTATTCTTTCTTTATTCAAGCCCCTAAGCAATGGCAACCCACTCCAGTACACTTGCCTGGAAAATCCCATGGACGGAGGGGCCTGGTGGGCTGCAGTCCATGGGGCTGCAAAGAGTTGGACACGACTGAGCAACTTCACTTTCTTTCTTTCTATAGTTCCTGTTGGAGCAGGAAATGGCAAAGCATTCCAATGTTCTTGCCTGGAGAATCCCAGGGATGGAGGAACCTGGTAGGCTGCAGTCCATGAGGTCTCTAAGAGTCGGACATGACTGAGTGACTTCACTTTCACTTTTCACTTTCATGCATTGGAGAAGGAAATGGCAGCCCACTCCAATGTTCTTTCCTGGAGAATCCCAGGGACGGGGGAGCCTGGTGGGCTGCCTTCTATGGGGTCGCACAGAGTCAGATACGACTGAAGCTACTTAGCAGCAGCAATCACTTTAATCCCTATGGGATTATGAAGCATACATTCTCAGAAATCATTAGAGAACTTTCTTTTTCAAATGTTCCAATTTTAGGCTTTCTCCTATTTCTTCCCTTACCATTGAATTTACAGCCTTTGATGTTAACCCTTGTTCTCCACCTCAGCCTTCTTAACTGTCTCTGCCTTTTGTAACACTCCGTGTCCTAGTCGTGAAGAATCAGACCCAAAGTTACTTTTCATTTATTGCCTAACGTATAGACAAACAACCACCTGTGTTTTTTCTCACTTAGCCTAATATTAATTTTTTTTTATTTTGCTTAACTTTACAATATTGTATTACTTTTACTATACATCGAGATGGATCCGCCACCAGAATACACGTGTTCCCCATCCTGAACCCTCCTCCCTCCCCCTTCCCACACCATCCCTCCAGGTCATCCCAGTGCTCCAGTCCCAGGCATCTGTTATAGGGCATCGTACCTGGACTGACTCGTTTCAGATATGATATTATACATATTTCAATGCTATTCTCCCCAATCATCCCACCCTCTCCTGGTCCCAGAGTCCAAAAGTCTGTTCTATACATCAGTGTCTCTTTTGCTGTCTCATAAGCTGCTTATGAGACAGCCTAATATTAATTTATAGTTACTATGTTTCTGTTCCTTTTGACATTCACTAGCTCCTCTTTCTGTAACCAGATATTCTTTTATTTTCTTTTACAATATTGTATTGGTTTTGCCATATATCAAAATGAATCTGCCACAGGTATACATGTGTTCCCCATCCTGAACCCTCTTCCCTTCTCCCTCCCCATACCATCCCTCTGGGTTGTTCCAGCACACTAGCCCCAAGCATCCAGTAACCAGATATTCTTAACAGCACATCCGATAACTTTTCTCCTTCTCCAGCTATGCATGTGAAAAAAAGCTATGATAAAAAGATGTCATGTTTTAAATTTTGTTTTTTACTAAATTGAACATTTGTTTGTATTCTCTGACCTGGAATTATGCACCTATTAATTCAAATTAAATTTCACATACTGAAAGAAATCAGTGAGGCAAAACAACACAATGAAACATACTACAACACGTCTAAATTTTTCCACGACCTAAAAACTACTCTCCCAAAATCAGCAATCAACTTATTAGTTGTAAAAATGCTCAAAAATCTCTCACTTAACAAGAATGATATGCTATACTGCCTTTGGGAAATAGTGGCAATTTTATTAGATGTATCAAAAGACATATTAACTTCAAACTTCTTTGAGTCATGTTATATGTCTCCTCACTCTTGTAAGAAATTCAGGATAAAATATTTGTATTGTCAAAACAAAATAAAGCTTGAACACTCTAATGTAACAAAGGGTATGTATCATAATGTAATCTGTATACTTCCATGATATTGCCTGTGTCTGATGGAAATTTGAAGAGTCACATAAATAACTAATAGGTGAAATTACACTGTAAATAACACACCTACAAATGCCCATGGGAAGAAAAGAAAACCTATAGAGCAGTATAGAATTCAATTATTTTCTCTTCTAAAGAATAGCCTGTCATCAATGATAATTACAAAGGAGACAACACTCTAACTCAACAGGACTAACACACAAGCTGACCAATGCTAGCATCCATTAGGCACAACAAACTTCTCCAGACCGATCTGTGCAGTAGCCAGAATATCTATTTCATGTTTCTTCTGCTTTTATCTTCTATATACTATATGCTAGAATACAAATCTTGCTGTTATATTTCCAATTCAACAAAACTACAGATAACTTAGTGTTCACTACTTTTATAATGCAAGTTAAAAAACAAACAAAATGAAGCAAGCCAAAAGCCCATATTATGCATTTACAGAGCAATAAAGTGTTGTGTTGCAAATGCAGCTCAATATAAGTAAATAGAGAATTAAAGAAGGGCAACTTCTGGGTCACACAGAGTCGGACACAACTGAAGTGACTTAGCACCAGCAGCAGCAGCAACTTCTGGGCACTTTACTCAGATATTGGTGTGTTCAAGAATGATAGCATTCTCTTAAATAATCAAAGTATAGCTATCAAAGTCAGTGGATACAATGTCATTATCAAATCCATAGTCCATATATAAATTTCACATACTGTTACAAAATTTCTCTTATATTTTCCCCAGTCTAAAAGCCCACCCAGGATTATATGTTAAGTGCCATCATTGTGTTTCTTTAGTCTTCTTTATCTGGAGTAGTCTTTTAGACTTTTCTTGTAATCAATGACCTTAATATTTTTAAAAAGTAGAAATAATATTATTGAATGTCCCTCAATTTGGGCTTAAGTGATATTTCCTCCTGTTTAGATTTGGGTTATATATTTTGGCAGGAACACACAGAAGTGATGTTGCAACTATGTCAGTACATTTTATCAGTAGATGTGTAGGTTTGTCTCAAAATTGGTGGTTCCTCCATCTTACTACATTTCCTTTATAACTAACATATAATTGGTAGGAGATAATCTATAATTCTGTTAAAATTTTATTCATCATTAAATATTCACCCATTAGTTACAGTATCAAGGTGAGTCTTGCTTGAATTAATTATTGTACTAACAATTGCCAAGTGGTAAATTTTATACACTTGACAAGATGCAGCTTTGTTCCAGTAAAGAGCTACTATGACATTTCATTTCCATAGTTTTTATTTTTCCTAAGTGCTACCAGTGGACAGATTCCACAACCATAAATAAATGTCATTATACTAATATCTAAAATACATATGAAGATTATTTTCCTAAAAGCAATCACTTTAACAACAGAATTTAAAGAAGGGTGCTTTTTATGTTTCCTTTTCAAGTGATTTTATTTCACCCTGAGGTTGGCACATCCTGGTTTAAACATTTATTTAAAGATAAATAGTATTTTTAGCATATGCTTTTGCTGCCAACCTTTTCTACTTTGTAGTAACATCTATATTTCATTTTTTTGCAGATTGTTTTCAGTTTTCTTTGCTACAAAACTACATTTTCATAGGTATCCAGAATCACTTCTGATGTTTTCTTTAACTCAAAATAACATGCTGTTACCAGTAACAATATTAAGCCTACAAATGATAGCTTCTCACACTGATATGAAACCTGCTATAAATCAACAAAAGATGTTTCCATATTTGCAGTGATTCTGGGATATAAGCAAGGTTGTTAATAGCTCTTTCCTTCTTTCCTATAGCACACAGACAAGGTTATTGCTGACATGGAATTGAAAACTGATGAAGTAAATGCAAAGCTTAAAATTGATGGAAATATTTCAAACCATTTCCTGAGGAAAAGATCTAAGTCCAACTAAGAAAATTACATACTGCCGTTTAATCTCCTCAGTAACTTTATTCTGGGATATTTATCATGGGTTCATTTTGATCAGATATCTTTAGATATAGATCAGATTTCTATTTTATACCAAAAGATTTCTGTCAGATTCAGTTAGGTGTAGATCTCTTTGACTAAGTGATCATGTACACATACAGCACACATTATTTTCTAATATGGCACCTATATTCCCTAATATGTTATTACACAGTATTTCATTTCCTTACATGTTAACATATGTACTGACCATAATCCTCATTAGAATATAAATTTTAAAATAGTAAAAATTATGTCTACTGTATTCACCCCTATTTTCTACCACATAATACAGTGTTCTGACACCTTTTTGTATTTAATATATCAACCTTTTGTGAAAAATGTATATCATGCAAAAGTCACTTCAGTGCATTAGCTAATAGGCTTAATCCCTTAGATTACTTAGGTCAGATACAGTTCTGTTTTTAAATATCCATAAGTGATATTAAAAAGTGCTTCAGTGAGACCTGCATGATGTTTCATTTTCATTGTCTCTCCTCACAATCCTCCTGTTACTGGCCACAAAAAGATAGAGCCTGAATTAAAAAAAAAAAAAAAAAAAGAACCGAACTATAATAAGGTCTATCATACCCATAAGTGAATCGCCCATGACCTATCAGGTATGGTCTCTACTATTTCAAATTCTGGATTGCATCCAAGTCAGTTAAGGCAATTTCAGTGACTCCATAAATTACTTCTTTATTTAATCATTCACAAGAGAAGATTCTACACGTGATCTTCACCAGATGTTCAACACCAAAATCAGATTGGTTATATTCTTTGCAGCCAAAGATGGAGCAGCTCTATACAGTCAGCAAAAACAAGACCAGAAGCTGACTGTGGCTCAGATCATGAACTCCTTATTGCCAAATTCAGACTTAAATTGAAGAAAGTAGGGAAAACCACTAGACCATTTGGGCATGACCTAAATTAAATCCCTTGATTATATAGTGAAAGTGACAAACAGATTCAAGCGATTAGATCTGATAGACAAGAGTGCCAGAAGAATTATGTACAGAGGTTCGTAAAACTGTTCAGGAGGAAGGGATCAAGACCATCCCCAAGAAAAATAAATGCAAAAAGGCAAAATGGTTGTCTAAGGAGTTCTTACAAATAGCTATGAAAAGAAGAGAAGTGAAAGGCAAAGGAGAAAAAGGAAAGATATACTCATTTGAATGCAGAGTTCCAAAGAAATAGCAAGGAGAGATAAGAAAGCCTTCCTCAGGGATCAGTGCAAAGAAATAAAGGAAAACAATAGAATGGGAAAGACTAGAGATCTCTTCAAGAAAATCAGAGATACCAAGGGAACATTTCATGCAAAGATGGGCACATTAAAGGACAGAAATGATATGGACCTAACAGAAGCAGAAGATACGAATAAGGGGTGGCAGGAACACACAGAAGAACTGTACAAAAAAAATCTTCACAACCCAGATAATCACGATGGTGTGATCACTCATCTAGAGCCAGACATCCTGGAATGTGAAGTCAACTAGGCCTTAGGCAGCATCACTACAAACAAAGCTAGTGGCGGTGATGGAATTCCAGTTGAGCTATTTCAAATACTAATAAGATGATGCTATGAAAGTGTTGCACTCAATATGCCAGAAAATTTGGAAAACTCAGCAGTGACCACAGGACTATAGTAGGTCAATTTTCATTCCAATCCCAAAGAAAGGCGATGCCAAAAAATGCTCAAACTACCGCACAATTGCACTCACCTCACATGCTAGCAAAGTAATGTTCAAAATTCTCCAAGTCAGGCTTAAACAGTACATGAACCATGAACTTCCAGATGTTCAAGCTCGATTTAGAAAAGGCAGAGGAACCAGAGATCAAATTGCTAACATCCATTGGATCATTGAAAAAGCAAGAGTTCCAGAGAAACATCTACTTCTTTATTGATTATGCCAAAGACTTTGACTGTGTGAATCAAAACAAACTGGAAAATTCTGAAAGAGATGGGAATACCAGACCACCTGACTTGCCTCCTGAGAAATCTGTATGCAGTTCAAGAGGCAACAGCTAGAAAGGGGCATGGAACAACATACTGGTTTCAAACTGGGAAAGGAGTACATCAAGTCTGTATGGTCACCCTGCTTATTTAACTTATATGCAGAGTACATCATGAGAAATGCTGGGCAGAAAGAAGCATAAGCTGGAATCATGATTGCCAAGAGAAATATCAATAACCTCAGATATTCAGATGACACCACCCATATGGCAGAAAGTGAAGAAGAACTAAAGAGCCTCTTGATGAAAGTGAAATAGGAGAGTGAAAAAGTTGGCTTAAAACTCAACATTCAGAAAACTAATATCATGGCCTCCAGTCCCATCACTTCATGGCAAAGAGGTAGGGAAGCAATGGACACAGTGACAGATTTTATTTTGGGGGCTCCAAAATCACTGTGGTTCATGATTGCAGCCGTGAAATTAAAATACGCTTGCTCCTTGGAAGTAAAGTTATGACCAACCCAGAGCATATTAAAAATCAGAAACATTACTTTGCCAGCAAAGGTACATCAAGTCAAAGCTATGATTTTTCCAGTAATCATGTATGGATGTCAGAGTTGGACTATAAAGAAAGCTGAGCTCTGAAGAATTGTTGCTTTTGAACTGTGGTTTTTGAGAAGACTCTTGAGAGTCCCTTGGACTGCAAGGAGATTCAGCCAGTCCATCCTAAAGGAGATCAGTCCTGAATATTCATTGTAAGGACTGATGTTGAAGCTGAAACTGCAATACTCTGGCCACCTGATGTCTCTAAGTGACTCACTGGGAAAGATCCTGATGTTGGGAAAGTTGAAGGTGGGAAGAGAAGGGAACGACAGAGGATGAGATGGTTGGATGGTATCACTGACTCAATGGACATGAGTTTGAGTAAACTCGGAGTTGGTGATGGATAGGGAGGCCTGGCATGCTGCAGTCCATGGGGTTGCAAAAAGTCAGACCTGACTGAGCAACTGAACTGAATCATCCATTCATTCTTTCTTTCTTTTTGGTTGAGTCAATGTTGAGAGAGGCGCTTCCTAATCATTTAGTGTGTTTTATATTCTCTGGTTCTTTTGAATCTAGTCTGTTATTACACTTTCAAGTCCTCCTGCATGCTGTGCAACAGCTCTCTACCCACAAATTTGTCATTTTCTTGAATCCAACTGTCCTCCATTTGTCTGGAATTCCCCTGTACTACTGCAATGTCCTTTAGTTTATTTCACTTTTTTTAAGCCTTTTTCTAGATCCTGTTCTTCATATTATGATAAGGCAAAAACCACAGACTCTTCACTATGCCTTGATGTAGAACTTCCTTATCTACCCACTTCTGGTAACTGCTGCTCACTGATGCATTCACGGGGCAGGAGGTATCCAACTCTGTCCCTGGCCTTCTTTCAGGAAGATCAGCCAGCCACGGTCACAGCACCACCCTTCAAGTCAGTGCTCAGAGCAGACTTAAGTCTAAACAGTAAATCAAAGGCTTACATTCAAACTAGAGTTAGCTGATTAGTAAGCTCATTTTCTATACTTCAAAGACCCATCAGAAATTCAATGATTTGCACTCAGTGTTTTATGTCACTGTGTTGGTCTAGGTCTTGATGAATAAACGTGGGAAAACAAATACTTAAAAGTGCAGTCTGATAAGGAAAGAATAGCATGATATATGATAATTTTTAAAGCAAAATTACAAAAATAGAGGAGAGAACAGGTACCTCAAAAAAGGGTAAATGGAATTGAGGAATGGTTGGGGAATGTTTGTAACAGGACAGAATGGGTTGTCTTAATTTTGATTGAAGTAATAGACATCAGCTTTAATCCATGACCTTTTAAAAATTAATTATCCATCTCTAATGAGGCCAAGAAGCTCCTGAGTTCACCATTCCTGCTACTAGTATTCAAAAGTGTTTCCACGGTGTCCAAATTCGGGCTTCTAATACTGTCTTTAAGTTTCAATTATTCAAGTTAGCAGATGTAGATGGTATGCAGCAATATTGAAGCTTTCTATTAAAATAATGCACACATTATAAGTTAAAATTTTTTATAATTAAGATATAATGACTTTTGGTGATTTCAACACCTAAAAAATTTGAGTCAAATGGTGATGGGTATCTACTTATGTGCTGTCTTTGGTTTAAATTTTCCCAGGTAATAAAGTCCTAGTTGTGACTTTTATCTCCATGAAATGATAGATGTTTAAACTTATAGTGATATACCCCCAAAAATAAAATACTTAAGAATGAACTTGACCAAGGAAGTGAAAAACTTATATACTGAGAACTATAACATACTAATCAATGAAACTCAATATCAGAAAAACAAACAACCCAATCAAAAAATGGACAGAGACTTAAGTAGACGTTTCTTTAAAGAAGACGTAGAGATGGCCAACAGAGAAGGCGATGGCACCCCCACTCCAGTACTCTTGCCTGGAAAATCCTGTGGATGGAGGAGCCCAGTAGGCTGCAGTCCATGGGGTTGCTCAGAGTCGGACACGACTGAGCTATTTCACTTTCACTTTTCACCTTCTTGCATTGGAGAAGGAAATGGCAACACACTCCAGTATTCTTGCCTGGAGAATCTCAGGGACAGGGGAGCCTGGTGGGCTGCCGTCTATGGGGTCGCACAGAGTCGGACACGACTGAAGCAACTTAGCAGCAGCAGCAGCAGAGATGGCCAAGAGGCACATGAAAAGATGTTCAACATCATTAATTATTAAAGATATGCAAATAAAAACTGCTATGAGGTGCCACCTCACACCTGTCAAAATGGCCATCGTTAAAATGTCTACAAATAACACATGCTGGAGAGAGTGTGTCAAAGAAGAGCCCTCTTACACTGTTGGTAGGAACGTAAGTTGGTGCATCCGTGATGAAAAACCATATGGAGGTTCCTCAGAAAAAATAAAAATAGAATTACATTATGATACAGCAATCCCACTCCTAGGCACATATCCAGACAAAATGGGAACTCAAAAAGATACATGTACCCTTTATTCATAGCAGCACTATTCACAATAGCCAAGACATGGAAATGACCTAAATGTCCACCAACAGATGACTGGATAAAGAAAATGTGGTTCATATATACAATGGAATACAACTCAGCATAAAAAAAAAAAAAGCTAAATAACGCTATTTCCAACAACATGAATGCAACTACAGATTATCATAGTAAGTGAAGTCAAACAAAGACAAATACATCACTTATCACTTATATGCGGAATCTAAAATATGACAGGAAGGAACATATCCATGAAACAGACAGGATCACAGAGAAAAGGGGAGAGGATTGGGAGACGGATGGAGAGAGAAGTTGGGGTTAGCAAATTTAAGTTTTTTTTACATAAAATGGATAAACAACAAAGTCCTACAAAATGAAAGTCATTCAGTCATGTCTGACTCTTCCCAACCCCATGGACTATACAGTCCACGGAATTCTCCAGGCCAGAATACTGGAGTGGGTAGACATTCCCTTCTCCAGGAGATCTTCCCAACCCAGGGATCAAACTTAGGTCTCACACATTGCAGGGGGGTTCTTTACCAGCTGAGCCACCAGGGAAGCCCAAGAATACTGGAGTGGGTAGTTTATACCTTCTCCAGTGGATCTTCCTAACCCAGGAATCAAACTGGGGTCTCCTACATTACAGTGGATTATTTACCAGCTGATCTACCAGGGAAGTCACAGTACAGAGAACTATATTCAATGTCCCAGGATAAGTCAAAATGAAAAAGAATTTTTAAAATAATGTGTATATATATACATTCTTTTGCAAATCATTTTGCTGGACAGCAGTTAATTAACACACTATAAATCAACTATATGGCAATAGAATTTTTAAGTAAATAAACACAGTGATAATCATTTCATAATATATATGTCATTGTTCCATACATCTTAAATGTATACAGTCTTGAATGTCAAATACATCTCAATAAAACAAAAATTCTAGTTGTAAAACAGATGCCCTATGTAAAGGGCATTTTCAAGCCACCTGGAGATTCATGAGTTTCACCCACAGAATACTAAGTCTCTGCTTGAGCTAGCACCACTCATGGCCAAGACCCCACCCCCCACTAAGTTGTTGTCCCTTCCATCAGCTGTTCATCAGATTTTTAATTTCTCAGAATCCAGCCCCTCACTTGGTGAGCACCAACAGTCATGGGGTGCTTTCCATACCCTAAGACATTCTTTAGTTCTTTCCCACCTTGGACTTCTCTGGTAGCTCAGTTGGTCGAGATTCTACCTACAGTGGAGGCGATGGCCTGCAATGCAGGAGACACGGGTTTTATCCCTGGGTCAGGAAGACCTCCTGGAGAAGGAAACAGCAACCCACTCCAGTGTTCTTGCCTGGGAAATCCTATGGACAGAAGATCCTCGTGGGCTGCAGTCCATGGGGTTGTCCATAAGGTCACAAGAGTCCCACACAACTTATTACTAAAACCACCACCACCCACCTTAGACTAAACACACGCATACACACACAACCCTAAATGTAGCACCCTGTAAGCTCAATATAATGGAATGAGGTCTAGGACATTTAGCAGCAGTAGTGGGTGTAGCGGAGAAGGCAATGGCATCCCCTCTTGCCTGGAAAATCCCATGGATGGAGGAGCCTGGTAGGCTGCAGTCCATGTGGTCGCTAAGAGTCAGACACGACTGAGCGACTTCCCTTTCACTTTTCATTTTCATGCATTGGAGAAGGAAATGGCAACCCACTCCGGTGTTCTTGCCTGGAGAATCCCAGGGACGGGGGAGCCTGGTGGGCTGCCCTCTCTGGGGTCGCACAGAGTCGGACATGACTTAAACGACTCCTCAGTAGCAGTGGGTGTAGAGATTTAATCCCTGGGGATTCAACTGAAGGGACAGAATAAATAACCAAGATCAACTGTCTCATTTGATAGTTCATTTCTGCTTCAATATTTTTATTTACCTGCCTTTCATAAGTTACTCTATTTTATATTTTAGGACCTTCTGGACACAATAGGTTTATTGTGGGGCTTGTGTGTCGAGGCAAATAGTTAACAATTATCCCATGTTATCTTCTAACCTGTAATTATTCCTTTAACACCTCAGTAGAAAATTTAATAATTATATTTTGTGATACAATTTAAGCAACCTTACACTGAAGGAAACAAGGGGGAAAGTGTTCTCTCATCCACTCAGTGAATAATATGATAGCAATTAGGGTATGGTTTATTCAAGCCACATTTGAATTTAAGGTAAACTGAATAATTTTTTAAACTTTGATAGTCTCAAATGTTACATGGAACATAATAAAATTATTTGTTGATTTTCTGAAATTCAAGTTTGATTGGGTGTCTTATATTTTATTTGGAAACCTTAAATTAGTATAAAGGTTGGACTGAAACTGACGTGACTGTGTTATACAGAAACATTATACTTTTACTGAAAAATATAAGAAACACAATCCACACATTCAAAATGCATTTTCCCAAGCAGATATAGAAACTCTATGCACTGTATACTGAGATTTTAAAGCTTAATACTTTGACTTCTAGCATTAAAAGAGCCTCAAGAAAATGCCACTGAAGGGTTGTGATCACTAACAAGATCTGTGTTATGGTGATAATTCAGTGAGGCACAGAGGTGTATTTCGTTGATTTTTCGAAGGTTAAAAACATTACTTAATATGTTACCTAAAGTGTACTTAATAACATATTAAGGTTATTAAAGAAAAAGAAGGGGGAGGACTCAATACTTGATTGGAAAACATGTGGCAAAGAGATAAGGACCAGAACTGCTATGGTTTATGGTAATTATCATTTTAACTTCTTTAGTATCAAAAGGTTATAAGTACATTTCCAAAAGAAAGATTTAGCTTTCTACATACTGAATATAACTTTTACAATAACTCTTACTAAGAAAAGCAATTACCTACAAAAAATATTCATTGCCACCACAACCATCACCTTTTACTATCAGTATCAAGGGACATTGTAGCTCATACGTGCTCCTGAAGGTCAGGGTCAAAGCCCATACTGTCCAGCACTCTGCCTCCCAGAGCACTTTGCTCATTGCATAATGTCAGGAAACAACCTGCCTATTCAAATTAACTATACTGCATTCTGACCAAAGCATACTATTAATAGATGACGTCATTCACAAGGGGAAACGCACTTGGTACACACCTGATGGCAATAAGCAGAAAACCCAACCTGCACTTCCCAGACGCTACTGCACATGCCTCGATACCAGTAAACTACAGAACGGACAAGCCACTGATGTGCTCATCATATGTTTCTCCTGCATTTTTATCAGAGAGAAATAGAAAATGCCAAAGACATCATAATCTCCAAGTAGTTTATATTTTCATGATGTGAATTAATGTCAAGTTGTGGAGTTAGTGTTGGGCTATTTTTAAACATACTCCTTACAAATGAATTCTGTGCTAAAACATTAGCCTTTTTCTGGGTGTCTGATGTCCTCTTCCAGCATTCAGAAGTTGTTTTGTGGAATTTACTTAGCGTTTAAATGTTCTTTTGATGAATTTGTGGGGGCGAAAGTGATCTCCCCGTCCTATTCCTCCACCATCTTAATTAACCTCCAATTAAAATAAATAAATTTATATTTAAAAAATTAGCCTTTTGTATTGCCTATAGTTAAGGTAACACTATACCATCTTCCCAATGGGGAGAAAATACCTGTTTTTTAAACCAGATATTTAAGAAATATCATACTTGCACAAGGAAGTTCACCTTTTCTGTATCTTTATTTCCATTGGTTATAATAGCAAAATATATTTCTAGAATATTAGATGATTCAGAAAAACAACTATTCTTCCAGTCTTTTATTCATGGTAATAACAATGGATTATTTTTCACAATAGTTCTGATTGTTATATTGTTCAAATTTATTACTTAAGAAAGTCCATTTAATTAAGTTTTATTAATACAACGTGTTCAAGTGAAGCATTATGTTTGGAATTTTTTCTATTTCAGAAATGTGAATCCAGTGTTGTTTTATTAATATAAAAGATAACGTACTGTTCAAGGTTCTATTGTGCTTAAGCCATTAAGAACTTCACATTTCAACTTGACAAGACAAACAAACCTTCTCATGTAAACTTCGGAAACTTTATATGAAGTCTTTTGGGAGCAAAACTAAATACCAAATCTTCAGAACATTTTTTTTTTCTGGTATTAGCAGATGTATTGAAGGCATGACCACAATATAAATACTGACTGCATTAGATCACTTAATTATATGAATGAAAGCAAGGTCAGGACCTTAGAAAATCTTCAATCAAGCATGACTGAAATCATAAGACTGACAAACCTTCTTAAGTTATAATGCATATTTAAATATTGTGAGAAATTAAAGTGGTTTACTTAGCGTTTCCACATTTGAATGTATGTGTAAATCTGTGTGCTGAGAAAGACAAAAAAGCTCAATGTTCAGTTCTGAAAACAGCATTTCTGCTGCAAAAGATCACTTATGGGAGTGTGTCATGTCCATTAAGTGAGTTGGGGCAGAAAAAAGTATCCATCTATTGCCATAATAATAAATTACAACAAATTTAACTGCCTAAACTAAATGCAAATATACTCTTTTTCAGCTCTGTATGTCAGAAATCCAACAGGAGTCTTGAGGACCAAAAATCAGATAGGTTGGCATGTGCTAAGTCGCTTTAGTGGTGTCTGACTCTGTGACCTCATGGACTGTAGCCCACCGGCTCCTCCATCCATGGGATTTCCCAGGCAAGAATACTGGAGTGGGTTGCCATTTCCTTTTCCAGGGATCTTCCTGACCCAGGGATCAAACCTATGCTTTTTATGTCTCCTGCATTGGCAGGCAGGTTCTTTACCAGTAGCACCACCTTGGCAGAGTTCAGTCCCTCCTAAATTGTAAGTCACATCTCCAGCTCCTTCGTATTTGTGAGCTGGGGCTCTTCCAGCTTACAGTTCCTTCTAGGAACTGCCCCTATTTCTTTGTTTTTGGTCTCCTTTTTCATTTTTGAAGCAAGCAACAGCAAGCCAAGACTAATGCTTAGAGTTCCTGCCACTTCTCCCATCTCATCTTGGGAACCCAGTCAGGAAAGGTGTTCTGCTTTAAGGACTCAAGTGATTCAGTTGGGACTACCTAGATAATCCAGCAGAAAATCAGTATGCTGACCCTTCCCACCTCATAGTCAGTACTCTAAATCACATCTCTAAGTCCCTTTTGTAAAGGTAACATACTCATGAGTTCTGGGGTTTAGGACATGCTGTTTGGGAATGGGGGAAGGTCATTATTCTGCCTACCGGAATGATCACACATATAAATGTTTTGAAGGGATCTCTCATAATTATATATAATTATATAAGCTAAACAACAATCATTTTCATGGAGTAAGCAGTTATGAGATCCTTATCCTATGAGATTTTAGGATCCTATAACATATCAATCAGTTTGGCACATGTGATGATACCTACAGGTGTTAATCAGAAGGAAAAATTATGCTACAATCCAGAACTATTTTTTGAGATTTCTGACAGGGCAAATTACAAATGGTGGCCTCAATAAAATGTGACAACAATCAAAAAAGCCTCTAATATTTACCTTTAGAAATATTCACAGTAGCATTCAGTAAAGTCTACTGAACATCAGTGTGTTGCTGCTGCTGTTAAGTTGTATCAATCATGTCCAACTCTATGAGATCCCATAGACAGCAGCCCACCAGGCTCCTCCGTCCCTGGGATTTTCCAGGCAAGAGTACTAGAGTGGGTTGCCATTGCCTTCTCCAATTGAACATCAGTGTATCACTCATATAAAAATTTCTTATGAGCTTACCTTTCTTTAGCATTATCACCCATGCTCATTGGGTTCTTTCCCTGTAATCCTTGCAATGGCACCCAATCATTGTTTTGCATTGGTTTCAAGAACATCATCATTCTTCTCTACCAGGCTGTAAATTTAGAGGGCAAGAGCTGTGATATATGAGTATTTCATAACCCTCTTCCACAGTCTGCCACTCACAGCCTTATAAAACGATTACCCCATGCTGTGCAATAAATATGTAGATTTTGCTTTCTCTAGCATTTAGGTCCGAGAAGGCAATGACACCCCACTCCAGTACTCTTGCCTGGAAAATCCCATGGATAGCTAAGAGTCGGACACGACTGAGCAACTTCACTTTCACTTTTCACTTTCATGCATTGGAGAAGGAAATGGAAACCCGCTCCAGTGTTCTTGCCTGGAGAATCCCAGGGACGGCGGAGCCTGGCGGGCTGCTGTCTATGGGGTTGCACAGAGACGGACACGACTGAAGCGACTTAGCAGTAGCAGCAGCAGTATTTAGGTACAGATATCCATTCAATTTATTTCATATGTTACCCTGCCTATCTGGGCATTATGAAGAAATTTAGTTTGGAAGTTATTTAGAAATATTTCCCCTAAGAATGAAGCGACATATTCTTGGCATACAGGGATCAGCTATACTGACACCTGAGTTTGAAACTTGAGAACATTAGGCTCAATTACATGTTTACACATGTCTAGTGAATAAATCACCATGTCTGAAGCATCTCTTTTTAAAACACCTAGGTATCTAGTAAAGAGTAGGTGTGAAATTAAAATAACATGTTGGTATTCCTAGTTACACATTTCACCTGAAATTTTTTAAAGTAGGGTGTGTGAACAGATTTCATTATACAATCATCCTGTTACCAGGGAAATATGGCTAAAAAAGTTGACATCTTCTGGAAGGATGAATTCCATATATACTATTTCTCTAGTATTTGCTGCCTTCTTCACTGCTTACTTGTAATAAACCTGCTAAGAGTGTTATTTGAAAAAATATAACAAAAGTTTCCTGTTTAAAGAGATAATAAGACTGGAAAGCCATGAAGGTTACTCCCAGTTGCCAAGCTGATAAATGAGACTAAACGGAAAATAGATCCAAAGTATAGGAATCAATTGAGGTTTCCTAGTAAGACACTTGCTGTAATTATAATGTCATCCTTGATAGATTGACTCTTTTATTCCTCATCTATAACCTTTCTAGTACTCTCCCCAAAGAGGACAAAACCTTTTCTTTAAAAAAATTCAGTTTTTTTTAATCCTGAATTTAGACATCTACTTTACACTTGCAAACATGTTATTTAAAGAATATATTTTGGCAATGACACTTTTATATTCACCAACAGTTTTTTTATCATATTTTAAATGTTTTAAAATGGATGTTTATGCATATTTGCCTACTACCATCTTGTAATATCAAAAGAAAGAAAGTGAAGTCACTCAGTCGTGTCTGACTCTGTGTGACCCCATGGGCTGTAGCCTACCAGGCTCCTCCGTCCATGGGATTTTCCAGGCAAGAGTACTGGAGTGGGGTGCCATTTCTTTCTCCAGAGGATCTTCCCAACCCAAGGATCGAACCTGGGTCTCCCACATTGTAGGCAAATGCTTTACCATCTGAGCCACCAGAGAAGTCAATCAAAAAGGATGCTATTTTCTTTCAATAATTGAAGTATCAACAATGTAAAGCATCACATAATTTGTGGCATTAGTGAATCACTAAGAATCTTAGATACCATCTAAAAATCGTATTTATTAATATCACCAGCAAATCTAATCAGAAAGTCGATAAATATTGGGAAGCTATTCTGTTCAGGGTGGCAGATTCAAGTTTTCCAAAATTCTAATTTTTTTGAAAGGTAAACATTTTGTCTTTGACTGAAATCCTGTCAGTTATCTTTCCTTTCAGTGACAGGCTCACTTCCTTTATTTTTAGGGAAATCAAGCAAATATGTGAATGACCATAGTTACTTGTCAGCCACTCTTTCAGATAAACATCTGAAGTGGCTAGTTCATATGATGACTGTAACAACTTCACAAGTGTTTCTCTTAGAGACGTCATCATACTTTGGTTTACAGAAGAATGCTTTATTTTAAATATAAATATTTTAGTAAGGATTCCTATCTATTAAAATATTTTTTAAAATATGACCATTCAAAGGAAAAGAATTAATGGAATTAGTAACGTTTACTGTTTCAAGAAGACATTCTTAAGTGAAATCATTTCTTTTTAACTGTAAAGGTGTGCGGTAAAGATTATATGAGTATGAGTGCAACTGTGGGCCACTATTTTCTTCCATGTCAGGAAACCAGACATTTTATCTTCTTGGTTGTTGTAATATCAGTCAGAATATCAACATGAAAACAAATCAGTAATATTTTAGTATTATTATAAAAATAGTTTTGACTTTGTGGACCCCTTGAGAGAGAGTCAGCTCCCCTAGTAGGTCGAGGACTATACAGTGAGGACTGTTGGTACAGTTAAAGCTGATTTTATGTATTTGTGTGTGTATATGTATTGACGTTTAATATTTGACCCACAAATAAAGATATCTTTCTTCAATGTTTAAAAGATATTTAATAAAATTGAGTGTATATTGCTATATACAGTAAATTTCAATAAATACCTTCAGTCAGTTCAGTTGCTCAGTCGTGTCCAACTCTGTGTAACCCCATGGACTGCAGCATGCCAGGCCTCCAAAGAACATATATACCAAGCACATGTAATTAACAAGTTTTTAACAAGAAAAAATCAACCTCAAATAATCTGAAATATTGAAAAATGCTAACATACAAATGAACTAACTTGATCAAAATTGATCAGAAACTATTTTGAAATTAATATGTTTTTGTATAGCTGTACATATGCACTTAGGGACTGGTATTTAATATATCGATGGTCTTATTAATACATGTTACCCTAGAACATGTTACTTCACAAAGCCAAACTGAGAAGGAAACTAATGACTTAAACTATTTTAATCAAGAAACAGCAAATTAATGCACTGAACATTCAACTTAAACTCTAAACAAGGGAAAAAATTTAAACGAGCTTTGTTTTGAAATATTGTTACTAGTGGTATTCATTTAAAAATGAAAAGGACATCAAATATTGGCAAATTTACCAACATAATTTATTCTGCTATATATTACTCAAATATTATGCCCTTGCATTATATATTTGATAATGACTCTACTTATAATACCAACTCACGATAATTTTGGAAGAGTCAAATTTCTATCATTATGGTAGTAATAATAAGAAGCAAAGCATAGACATTACCAACAAAATCAGGAAATATGAAAACTCAAGAATGTGTCTAAATATTCTCATTCAATTTTCTAAGGCCTAGCTAAAGTAATAAAAACAAAGAAAAACAGACGTGAAGAGTTGAAATGTGAATATAATATTAGCATTATATACATATGATAATTTAGAAGAAAATGATACAGAACTATATGATGTAAAAGCAAAACCTATGCCAATAGAAATCACTAACCAGAAAACAGAATGGGATACATGCAATTACAAAATACCATTTTAAGGAAATAAATACCTGTGTGTGTCTGTCTGCCTGTTGTGTGTCTATATTTATTACAGCACAAAGAAAATAGCTGCAGAAAGATGCATATTGGGATAATAAAACCATACAGAGACAATGAGGAGGTTGGAGAAGATTGCAAACTTATTTTTTCATTATTAAGAATATGAAAATAGTTGTTACATGAAATATGTATTACTGATTTTAATCCTTGAAAAATAAACATTGTAAGACCTAGAGACAGACATCCTGGAATGTGAAGTCAAGCGGGCCTTAGAAAGCATCGCTATAAACAAAGCTAGTGGAAGTGATAGAATTTTAGTTGAGCTATTCCAAATTCTGAAAGATGATGCTGTAAAACTGCTGCACTCAATATACCAGCAAATTTGGAAAACTCAACAGTGGCCACAGCACTGGAAAAGGTCAGTTTTCTTTCCAATCCCAGAGAAAGGCAATGCCCAAAGAATGCTCAAACTACCGCACAATTGCACTCATCTCACACACTAGTAAGGTAATGCTTAAAATTCTCCAAGCCAGGCTTCAGCAATATGTGAACCGTGAACTTCCAGATGTTCAAGCTGGTTTTAGAAAAGGCAGAAGAACCAGATATCAAATTGCCAACATCTGCTGGATCATCGAAAAAGCAAGAGAGTTCCAGAAAAACATCTATTTCTGCTTTATTGACTATGCCAAAGCCGTTGACTGTGTGGATCACAATAAACTGTGGAAAATTCTGAAAGAGATGGGAATACCAGACCACCTGACCTGCCTCTTGAGAAATTTGTATACAGGTCAGGAAACAACAGTTAGAACTGGACATGGAACAACAGACTGGTTCCAAATAGGAAAAGGAGTATGTCAAGGCTGTATATTGTCATCCTGCTTATTTAACTTATATGCAGAGTACATCATGAGAAATGCTGGGCTGGAGGAAGCACAAGCTGGAATCAAGATTGCCAGGAGAAATATCAATAACCTCAGATATGCAGATGACACCACCCTTATGGCAGAAAGTGAAGAGGAACTAAAAAGCCTCTTGATGAAGGTGAAAGTGGAGAGTGAAAAAGTGGGCTTAAAGCTCAACATTCAGAAAACAAAGATCATGGCATCCAGTCCCATCACTTCATGGGAAATAGATGGAGAAACAGTGGAAACAGTGTCAGACTTTTTTGGTGGGGGGCGACAAAATCACTACAGATGGTGACTGCAGCCATGAAATTAAAAGACACTTACTCCTTGTAAGGAAAGTTATGACCAACCTAGATAGCATATTCAAAAGCAGAGACATTACTTTGCCCACAAAGGTTCATCTAATCAAGGTTATGGTTTTTCCTGTGGTCATGTATGGATGTGAGAGCTGGACTGTGAAGAAAGCTGAGCACTGAAGAATTGATGCTTTTGAACTGTGGTATTGGAGAAGACTCTTGAGAGTCCCTTGAACTGCAAGGAAATCCAACCAGTCCATTGTGAAGGAGATCAGCCCTGGGATTTCTTTGGAAGGAATGATACTGAAGCTGAAACTCCAGTACTTTGGCCACCTCATGCAAAGAGTTGACTCATTGGAAAAGACTCTGATGCTGGGAGGGATTGGGGGCAAGAGGAGAAGGGGACAACAGAGGATGAGATGGCTGGATGGCATCACTGACTCTATGGATGTGAGTCTGTGTGACCTCCAGGAGTTGGTGATGGACAGGGAGGCCTGGCGTGCTGTGATTCATGGGGTCGCAAAGAGTTGCACACAACTGAGCGACTGATCTGATATGATCTGATGTAAAATAATAAATTACATAATTTAAACAAGCTAAAATATCATTATGCTTTTAAATGATAATTATAGGCATCACTTATATGCAGAAAAATATCTACAAAAAAATAGAAGACTTGAAGAAATGGAAGAAAAATATTCATGTACAGGGTAGTGAAACCCAGTGTTATAAATATGATAATTCACCTATTAAATACTTCAGTTTGATATTTACATAATTTATATTAATATAATTTGCAATAGGAAAGAGAATGTCATCAATAATTCTTTGGAGAAAGAAAGGTAAAGGGAGAAATTACTTTTGTTACTAAAAATACTAAGTCAAAATACTAAGATCTTTAAACTTATTTTTTATTTAAAATATTTTCCTTGCCTAGGATTATATAGACAGTTTCAGAGTATTAGAATTGAAATTACAAGTAATACTAATTTTTATTATATGACGATGTGAGATCCAATTCGAGCAAATAGAAAGCATTAGACTGTCAAATGAGACTCAAGCAAACCTAGAAATCTTACCCAGCACAAAATTCTACTAATAATTTCTAGGATATAAGGAGTCAACTCACACAGATGTCTCTCAGTAAATATGCAGATTATTTCATGCAGCAGAGTGTGTTTTTGTCATAAAACATCATCTTACACAGAGTTGTACAGCTCATATAACATTCTCCAAGGAGCATGTCTTGTAATTCCATGGAGTGTAGATCTATTCACCATAAGCATTCATATACTAGAACACCTCAAGCTTCATTCCATAGATTGGGACTCCTCTTATAGAAATAATTATTTGCCCATTTACCAGAATGTCAGTTATTTATGGTAAAATTATACTGAGTCATCTTTCTTTCCCATGGAGTATATTTGTGTGCAGGTCAGGAAGCAACAGTTAGAACTGGACATGGAACAACAGACTGGTTCCAAATAGGAAAAGGAGTGCGTCAAGGCTGTATATTGTCACTCTGTTTATTTAACTTATATGCAGAGTACATCATGAAAAACGCTGGACTGGAAGAAACACAAGCTGGAATCAAGATTGCCAGGAGAAATATCAATAACCTCAGATATGCAGATGACACCACCCTTATGGCAGAAAGTGAAGAGGAACTAAAAAGCCTCTTGACGAAAGTGAAAGTGGAGAGTGAAAAAGTGGACTTAAAGCTCAACATTCAGAAAACAAAGATCATGGCATCTGGTCCCATCACTTCATGGGAAATAGATGGAGAAACAGTGGAAACAGTGTCAGATTTTATTTGGGGGGGCTCCAAAATCACCACAGATGGTGACTGCAGCCATGAAATTAAAAGACGCTTACTCCTTGGAAGGAAAGTTATGACTAACCTAGATAGCATATTCAAAAGCAGAGACATTACTTTGCCAACAAAGGTTCTTCAAGGCTATGGTCTTTCCTGTGGTCATGTATGGATGTGAGAGCTGGACTGTGAAGAAGGCTGAGCACTGAAGAATTGATGCTTTTGAACTGTGGTGTTGGAGAAGACTCTTGAGAGTCCCTTGGACTGCAAGGAGATCCAACCAGTCCATTGTGAAGGAGATCAGCCCTGGGATTTCTTTGGAAGGAATGATACTAAAGCTGAAACTCCAGTACTTTGGCCACCTCATGCAAAGAGTTGACTCATTGGAAAAGACTCTGATGCTGGGAGGGTTTGGAGGCAAGAGGAAAGGGGATGACAGAGGATGAGGTGGCTGGATGGCATCACTGACTCGATGGATGTGAGTCTGAGTGAGCTGCAGGAGCTGGTGATGGACAGGGAAGCCTGGCGTGCTGCGATTCACGGGGTCGCAAAGAGTTGGACATGACTGAGCGACTGATCTAATCTGATCTGATTGTAGTCGAGCAGGACCCTATGAGGCCTTCCTAAAGTAGACCCTCATCCATGTCCTCTGCCTGCCTTTTGTATGTAGAAAAACTTTAGTCAAAGAATAAACTTAATCAAAGAAGTGAGAAAATTCAGAAAGAAAGGAAAACTGCCAAGCAAGACAAAATAATAATACTTTAGCCAGCAAACAAAGTCAAGGACCTTTAGTTCTTCCTCAAGGACTCTAGATAATATTCCGAGCCATGTGCGCTAGGCTGTTTGCAGATTCTGAAACCCACACCAGGTAGAAGAAGTTAACTCTAAGCTACCCCCAAGCATGCAGAAGACCCCAGTGCAGTTGAAACCAGAGGGTTGATGATGCTGACTCTTTGATTACCTCATCACCAAAAAATCAGAAGAATGTTCACAAACTGATCACGCCCTGCTCCTTGAACAAGACTCCTCAGGAGCCCCTTTAAGGTGGGACACAGTCTTGAGAGCATCATCTGCTTTATCTTCCTTGTCTTGGCAAAGAAATAAAGCTATCGTTTTCTGCTTCAGTCAGAACTGTCTCCATGTTTCAACTCAGTGCCAGTGTACAGAAGCCAAGTTTCAGCAACAGTATCTCCCCCAACTAAAGACTAAACTCCAAAATATAAAAGCAGCCCATGGAGCTCAATATCAAAAAAAATAAACAACTCAAACAAAAATGGGCAGAAAACATTAATAGATGTCTCTCCAAAGACATACAGATAGCCATGAGGCACATGAAAAGATGCTCAACATAATTAATTATTAGAGAAATGCACACCAAAACTTCAATGAAGTATGACCTAATGCTGATCAGAATAGCCATCAGCAAAAAAATCTACAAACAATAAATGCTGGAGAGGATGCGGGGAAAAGCAAACCTTCTTGCACTGTTCGTGGGAATGCAAATTGATGCAACCACTGTGGAGAACCGTATGAAGTTTGCTTAAGAAACTAAAAACAGAACTACTGCATGACACAGCAATCCCTCTACTGGGCAAACATCCACAGAGAACCATAATTCAAAAGGACACATGTACCCCAGTGTTTATTGCAGCACTCCTTACAAAAGCCAAGATATGGAAACAACCTCACATCCAACACCAGATGAATGGATAAAGATGTGGTACATATATACAATGGAATATTACTCCGTCATAAAAAGGAACACAATTAGGTCATTTGCAGATATGTGAATGGACCTAGAGTCTGTCATGCAGAGGGAAGTAAGTCAGAAAGAGAAAAACAAATACTGCATATTAACACTATGTGTGGAATCTAGGAAAACAATAGAGATGAACCTATTTCCAGGGCAGGAATAGAGAAATAGAGACATATGGACACTCAGTTATAAGAGGAGGGGATTAAAAAACTTTTGTGGCCAACTTTGGAAAATATAACCTCCCACGTCTCACCCAATATCCAAAATAAATCACATCCTTCCCACACAACTATCCAATGCTGACACAGACATAGGACAGTCCCTGTAGGTAACACATTAAAAATAAATGCTATTCTTCCTACTTAGAATTTCCATGATTGTGTGATAAAAATTTAGCCTCTTAGTAATGATTACCATTATTTCAAAAATCCAGAGATGCCAATAGACATAAAGTACTTATAGAGTACTATAAAGACTGCTATGACTGTAAAGGACTTTATAACCCTTAATTCTTTGATTGTTAAAATATTCTACATGTAATTATGAATAATCCATTAACTGAACATCACTGTAAGTAAATAATAGCTTTTGCCAAAATCTTAATGCATCTTTTGTCAAGCTCCATGCCCTGGCTTTAAAAGACAGAAACTGGTCTGAAAGAACACTTCAAAGACACTCAGAAAATGACTTAATATTGGCCTTTAATCCATGTAATTGCTAAATTAGCAAATGTACTGAATTAAGAAGTTAGCATAACTTTTACACCAGGGAAATATAGTATTATCAGGAACTTGCAGTATCAGATTTTAGAAGATAGAGATGGGGGATCTCTTACACTTAGATGAATTCTGCCCTCAACATCCATCCACATTCACTAGAATTTTTCACCGGGTTATCCAGTCAGATATGGCGATTGAATTCAGAGGTTTTAAGATCTATGGTCATCTGACATGGTGACAGGAATCAAAATTCTATAGGAAACCAATTTACTTCACTCACTGGGGAAACAAAAAAGCAAAAATCCCTCATCAACCATCTTAGAACATATGTGGGTTTCTGTATTTATTTTTAAGCTAGAAACCTTCATGTAGGTACCAAAGGCTCCACCAACGAGTACTTTTAGAGCAGTATAAGGATCAATTATGTACATAGAAACTAACATCAGTTTCCTTTATTTTCACCTCATTCCATCTTCTCAAAATGGAATAAACATTCAAGGACAGGCAGCAGGGAAACCAGAGCCAGCACCCCATCTGAACTCAAAGTTCCACACGTGGACTGGAGCAGGACACAGCTTCTCGGGTATGATGAGTCAGCCAAGTTTGACTCACTGTGTTTAAGATAATAGACCGTAGATGATGGTGACTATAATTACTTCAGAACAGTTCATTTAGGTTAGTGTGACACTTTAGCTACCAACCTAGGGAAGTCATTTACCAATGATTGAGAATTCAGTCTCCAAGGATATTCAGAAATTTTTCAAGAGAACTGGCTATTCTAGAGGCTGCTACAAATGTTTCAGCCCATCTCCATCTCCCTTGATTGCTTGGTCTGGTAATTCAAATAATAACTATTAGAAATGTGTATTCACTGATAAAAGTAAATCCTTGAATTAGCACAGTGGATATTTTAATAAAACTACTTGCCTTGTTAAAAATCACTATTCTATGTTACACTATGTATACACTGATCTATCTTACAAAAACATTAGTCTGGGATAAACTAGAAATAAAAATAGAATGGTTTCTCATCATAAATAGTTTGAAAGCACTGTTTTAAAATGTAGCTACCATTGCCTCTAGGAAGCTTTTCACTGCAAGGAGTAGTCAGATGACTTAAAAAGGTAACAACTAAAACTATGAGTGTAGACAACAGATCCAATGAATTGCTTTACACCTGTCTACAAAAATTTCTATGTGTGTGGCAGAGGTCAGTCTAACACTAACTTTCATTGTAACTTGAAAGAAGGGTTGTTGGGGATCTCATTACCTGCCTCTTGAGAAACCAGTACACAGGTCAAGAAGAAACAGAATGCAGCATGGAACAACAGACTGGTGCAAAACTGGGAAAGGACTACATCAAGGCTATATATTGTCACCCTGCTTATTTAACTTATATCAGAGTACATCATGCGAAATGCTGGGCTGGATGAACACAAGTGAAATCAAAAGTGCCAGGAGAAAATTCAGCAACTTCAGATATGCAGATGATACCACTTTAATGGCAGAGTGTGAAGAGGAACTAAAGAGCCTCTTGATAAATGTGAAAGAGGAGAGTGGAAAAGGTGGCTTAAAATTCAACATTCTAAAGACTAAGATAATGGCATCCGGTCCCATCACTTGGTGTCAAATAGATGGGGAAAAATGAAAACTGTGGTAGATTTTATTTTCTTGGGCTCCAAAATCACATGGATGGTGACTTCAGCCATGAAATTAAAAGACACTTGCTCCTTGGAAGAAAAGCTATGACAAATCTAGACAGTATATTAAAAAGCAGAAACATTACTTTGCTGACAAAGGTCTGTCTAGTCAAAGATATGGTTTTCCCAGTAGTCATGTATGGATGTGAGAGTTGAACTATAAAGAAGACTGAACCCCAAAGAACTGCTTTTGAACTGTGATGTCGGAGAAGACTCTTGAGAGTCCCTTGGACTGCAAGGACATCCAATCAGTCCATCCTAAAGGAAATCAGTCCTGAAGAGTCATTGGAAGGACTGATGCTGAAGCTGAAATTCCAATACTTTGCCAACCTAAAGTGAAGAACTGACTCATTGGAAAAGACCCTGATGCTAGGAAAGATTGAAGGCAGGAGGAGAAGGGGATGACAGAGGATGAGATGGTTGGATGGCATCACTGATTCTATGGACATGAATTTGAGCAAACTCCAAGAGGTAGTGAAGGACAGGGAAGCCTGGTGTGCTGCAGTTTATGGAGTGACAGAGAGTCTGACAATGCTGAGTTACTTAACAACATAAATGTGTATTTATATATGATGGCATCCCACTCCAGTGCTCTTGCCTGGAGAATCCCATGGACGGAGAAGCCTGGAGGGCTGCGGTCCATGGGGTAGCTGAGGGTTGGACACAACTGAGTGACTTCACTTTCACTTTTCACTTTCATGCATTGGAGAAGGAAATGGCAAGCCACTCCAATGTTCTTGCCTGGAGAATCCCAGGGACGGTGAAGCCTTGGTGGGCTGCTGTCTGTGGGGTCGCACAGAGTCGGACACGACTGAAGCGACTTAGTATATTAGTATTAGTATATACATTGGAGAAGGAAATGGCAAGCCACTCCAGTGTTTTTGCCTGGAGAATCCCAGGGACGAGTGAGCCTGGTGGGCTGCCGTCTATGGGATCACACAGAGTCAGACACGACTAAAGTGACTTAGCAGCAGCAGCATATATATATATATAATGCTAGTTTTGTTAATTATGCCAACTTGGATTATTTAAAGGACTCAAGAAACTCTAAAAACTTTTTTCCCTAGCTTTGTTGAGCCCTGCAACACTTAAGATGTACAAGGTGACTATCTGATAAATGTATATATTGTGAAGTGACTACCACAATAGGGTTAGTTTACACATCCATCATCTCACATAACTACAATTTTTTGTCTTTGATGAGAACAGTTAAGGTCTACTCTCTTAGCATCTTGCAAATATACAATACAATGTTATTAACTATAGTCCCCATGCTGTATGTTACAGCTCCAGAATGTACTTATCTCATAACTAGAACAACATCTCCCAACTCTCCTTACCCTTCTGCCCCCAGAAACCAGCAATCTACTATCTGTTTATGAGTTTGGCTTTTTTATTTTTATTTTTTTATTCCACATATGAGAATGTACAGTATTCATCTTTCTCTGTATCACGTATTTCACTTCCCATAATGCCCTCAAGGTCCACTCATCATATCACAAATGGCAGAGTTTTCTTATTTTTGTGACTGAATAATATTCCATTGTGCATATACACGACATTTTCTTCATCCATTCATCTGCTAATGAACATTTAAGTTGCTTCTACATCTTGGCTATTGTAAATAGTCTTGCAATGAACATGGTAATGCAGATATCTATTTAAGATAGTGACTTTGCTTTCTACAGGTATGTACTCAGAAGCAAGATTATTGGGTCATATGATAGCTCTATTTTAGTTTTCTGAAAAACCTTCATAGTGCTTACACCAATTTACATTCCCATCAACAGTGCACAAGAGTTCCCTTTTTTCCACATTCTTGCAAAATTTAAATATTAAAGTTTAAAGATGCAATAAAAGAGAGAGAAACCACAGGAAAAAGCATAAGAAATCTGATATTTCTAGGCATAGCTTTCCTTTAGGAAGTGCTTCATCTTCTTAGCATGAACCACCAAGTTATGAGTGAGATACACTGATCTCAGTAAAATTTAAATGCCATTCAAAGAGGAGACTTTAATACCTCTCTAGTCAGGCAGACAAAGCTAGTTTGCATGACCAGTTTCGAGAATAGAAACTAAGACCCCCAAGCAGAAATCAAATGTAATCTATTGATCATCACATTTTCTATTTTAAAAAAAAATGTTGACAAAATTGCTTCCAAGTATATAGATTGCTTCCTGATGTATTCTGTACCTTAACACAGAAATACCCCAATCACTAGTTAGAAAAATTACATTAAGCTTTGGTCAAGTGTTAGCACCATGTCCTCACTTCAGTCTTCAGGGCTTAGAACAGGGTTGTAAGAGATCTGGCTCAGAGGAAATAAATTTTGTATTTACACATTATGTGGGGAAGGGAAGGGATGGGCATAATGGATTCTCATTGTAATCCAAAGAAATCAAGCTCTAACAGAATCTCTCTTAGAAGAATCAATGTATTTTCTTGAAAGTAATGCACCACAGTCTTAATCACAGTTAGAAACAAGCAAGAACAATGCTTGTCATTTCCCTGACCTCACGGGGAAGCTGAACAATCTAATTTTAATTTTTTTAAAAACTTCCTGTGCCAGAGGTAAACCTTTTTTGAAAAAGCTGATTTTATAAAGCAATGAACAGCCAATATAACTATTGTATTAAGCTGACATGAGACAGTGACTTTTAAATTTAGTGGAGGAGTACATTCTAGCCAAGCACAGGAATTCAAGTATCTATTGCAATGAACATGGGAATTCAGATATCTATTTAAGACAGTGACTTTACTTCCTCCAGCTATACACCCAGAAGCAAGATTATTGGATCATATGGTAGTTCTATTTTAGTTTTCTGAGAAACTAAAGTTACATTCTGGTTGAGAAGCAACAAAGAGGCTTCTCAACTAGTCTCCTCTTGCAAGTGTCTTCTACATGTAGATTCTTGATGCTCTTGTCATTCTGCAACTGTGAAACAAAAGTGCAAGTTACTTAACCTCTTGTGCTTCTGTTTTTTCATCTTTATACAATGGGGATAAAAACAGTATATTTCTCACTACTTTACGGAAACTAAATTAGTTCATAAAACATTTAAAACCGTGTGCCTGACACAAAGTATGTGCATAAAAGTATTAGATGAAGTTCTTATTGCTAGTAGCAGTCGTATGCAATACCATGCTCTTGAGGGTTCTCATACGTTTTTATTATCTCCTAAAAATGCTTTAATGGTCAGGAGTTGTTTCTTAAATTTTTGTTCATTTCTTTATCCCGTTTCTTCAAAATTCTTGGCCAAAGTTCAAAACGCTTCATATATCATTTAATTAGAATATTTTAGCATTAGCTGATATAGCTATATTGTATCTCTCTTTTATAGTCTCAGGCTTATCCGGTTGGGTGTCTCACTTTCTTTTTTTAATTGGGATATAGTTGTTTAACAATGCTGTGTTAGTTTCTGCTGCACAACAAAGTGAATCAGCTATGTTTATACACATATCTCCTTCCACTCGGACCTCCGACCACCCTCACGTCCTATCCATCTAGGTCCCTAGAGAGAATCAAGCTGAGGTCCCTCTGTTATACAAGTGAAAGTGAAGTCGCTCAGTCATGTCCGACTCTTAGTGACCCCCCATGGACTGTAGCCTACCACGCTCCTCCATCCATGGGATTTTCCAGGCAAGACTACTGGAGTGGGATTTCTGCAGGGGATCTTCCCAACCCAGGGATCGAACCCGGGTCTCCCACATGGCAGACACTCGCTTTACCATCTGAGATACCAGGGAAGCCTCTGTTATACAGGAGGTTCTCAATAGCTATCTATTTTACACATGGAAAGGCATGTAGGTCAATACAATCTCCCAATTCATCTCACCCCGCTTCGCCCATGGCGACAAGTCCATTCCCTAAGTCTGCATCACTAGTCCTACCATGTTATTTTTCAGTTGCTCAGTCATGAGGACTCTTTGTGATCCCATGGACTGCAGCACGCCAGGCTTCCCTGTCCTTCACCATCAGCCGGAGCTTGCTCAAACACATACCTATTGAAACCGTGATTCCATCCAAACATCTCGTCCTCTGTCGCCCCCTTCTCCTTCCGCCTTCAGTCTTTCCTAGCACCAGGGTCTTTTCCAATGAGTTAGCTTCGCATCAGGTGGCCAAAGTATTGGAGTTTCAGCTTCAGCATCAGTCCTTCCAATGAATACTCAGGATCGATCTCCTTTAGGATTAACCAGTTTGATTTCCTTGCTGTCCAAGGGACTCTCAAGAGTCTTCTCCAACACCACAGTTTGAAATCATCAGTTCTTCAATGCTCAGCCTTCTTTACAGCCCAGCTCACATCCATTCATGACTACTGGAAAAACCATAGCTTTGACTACATGGAACTTTGTTGGTAAAGTGATGTCTCTGCTTTTTAATACACTTTCTAGGCTTGTCATAGCTTTTTTTCCAAGGAGCTGCTGCTGCTGCTGCTAAGTCACTTCAGTCGTGTCCGACTCTGTGTGATCCCATAGACGGAAGCTCACCAGGCTTCCCCGTCCCTGGGATTCTCCAGGCAAGAACACTGGAGGGGGTTGCCATTTCCTTCTCCAATGCATGAAAAGTGAAAAGTGAAAGTGAAGTCGCTCAGTCATGTCCAACTCTTAGCGACCCCATGGACTGGAGCCTACCAGGCTCCTTCGTCCATGGGATTTTCCAGGCAAAAGTACTGGGGTGGGGTGCCATTGCCTTCCCTGGAGCTAGTGTCTTTTAATTTCTTGGCTGCAGTCATCACTGGTAGTGATTTTGGTGCCCAAGAAAATAAAATCTGTCACTGTTTCCATCGTTTCCCGTTTATTTGCCATGAAGTGATGGGACCAGATGCCATGATCTTAGTTTTTTGAATGTTGAGTCTTAAGCCAGCTTTTTCACTCTCCTCTTTCACCTTCATTTAGAGGCTTTTTAGTACCTCTTTGCTTTCTGCTATAAGGGTGACGTCATCGCATATCTGAGGTTATTGATATTTCTCCCAGCAATCTTGATTCCAGCTTGTGTTTCTTCCAGTCCAGCGTTTCTCATGATGTACTCTGCATAGAAGTTAAATAAGCAGGGTGACAATATACAGCCTTGACGTACTCCTTTTCCTATTTGGAACCAGTTTGTTGTTCCATGTCTGGTTCTAAGTGTTTCTTCTTGACCTGCATACAGGTTTCTCCGGAAGCAGGTAAGATGGTCTGGTATTTCCATTTCTTGAAGAATTTTTCACAGTTTATTGTGCTCCAAACAGCCAAAGACTTTAGTGTAATCAATGAAACAGAAGTAGATGTTTTTCTGAAGTTCCCTTGCTTTTTCTATGATCTAGCAGATGTTGGCAATTTGATCTCTGGTTCCCCTGTCTTTTCTAAATCCAGCTTGAACATCCAGAAGCCTAGCCTAGAGAATTTTGAGCATTACTTTGCTAGTGTGTGAGATGAGTGCAATAGTTTGGTAGTTTGAGCATTCTTTGGCATTGCCTTTCTTTAAGATTGGAATGAAAACTGACCTATCCAGTCCTGTGGCCACTGCTGAGTTTTCCAAATTTGCTGGCATATTGAGTGAAGCAACTTAACAGCATTATCTTTTAGGATTTGAAATAGCTCAACTGGAATTCCATCACCTCCACTAGCTTTGTTCATAGTGACGCTTTCTAAGGCCCACTTGACTTCGCATTCTAGGATGTCTGGCTCTAGGTGAGTGATCACATCATCGTCATTATCTGGGTCATGAAGATCTTTTTTGTATAGTTCATCTGTGTATTCATCCCACCTCTTAAAACCTTCTGCTTCTATTAGGTTCATACCATTTCTGTCTTTACTGTGGCCATGCTTTTAAACTGTGGTGTTGGAGAAGACTCTTGAGAGTCCCTTGGACTGCAAGGAGATCCAACCAGTCCATTCTAAAGGAGATCAGCCCTGGGATTTCTTTGGAAGGAATGATGCTAAAGCTGAAACTCCAGTACTTTGGCCACCTCATGTGAAGAGTTGACTCATTAGAAAAGACTCTGATGCTGGGAGGGATTGAGGGCAAGAGAAGGGGACAACAGAGGATGAGATGGCTGGATGGCATCACTGACTCGATGGACGTGAGTCTGGGTGAACTCCAGGAGTTGGTGATGGACAGGGAGGCCTGGCGTGCTGTGATTCATGGGGTCGCAAAGAGTTGGACATGACTGAGTGACTGAACTGAACTGAACTGAACTGTGCCCATCTTTGCATGAAATGTTACCTTGGTACCTCTAATTTTCTTGAAGAGGTCTATAGTCTTTCCCATTCTATTGTTTTTCTGTATTTCTTTGATTGTTCATTTAGGCAGGCTTTTTTATCTCTCTTTGTTATTATTTGGAACTGCATTCAGATGAGTATATTTTCCCCTGTAAATAGGTTCATCTATACCATTTTTTTAGATTCCACATACATGCATTAATCAGATCAGATCAGTCACGCAGTCGTGTCTGACTCTTTGCAACCCCATGAATCGCAGCACGCCAGGCCTCCCTGTCCATCACCAACTCCCAGAGGTCACTGAGACTCACATCTATCGAGTCAGTGATGCCATCCAGCCATCTCATCCTCTGTTGTCCCCTTCTCCTCTTGCCCCCAATCCCTCCCAGCATCAGAGTCTTCTCCAATGAGTCAACTCTTCGCATGAGGTGGCCAAAGTACTGGAGTTTCAGCTTTGGCATCATTCCTTCCAAAGAAATCCCAGGGCTGATCTCCTTCAGAATGGACTGGTTGGATCTCCTTGCAGTCCAAGGGACTCTCAAGAGTCTTCTCCAACACCACAGTTCAAAAGCATCAATTCTTCGGCGCTCAGCCTTCTTCACAGTCCAGCTCTCATATCCATATATGACCACAGGAAAAACCATAGCCTAGACTAGATGGACCTTTGCATGCATTAATATGTGATATTCATTTTTCTCCTTGACTTACTTCACTCTGTATGACAGACTCTAGGGACATCCATGTCTGTACAAACGCCCCAATGGCTGAGTTATGAACCCTCTTGCATTGTTGGTCAGAATATAGATTGATACAGCCACTATGGAGAACATTATGGAGGAGCCTTAAAAGACTAAAAATAGAAATACCATATGACCCAGCAATCCCACTACTAGGCATATAACTGGAGAAAACCATAATAGAAAAAGACACATGCATCCCAGTGTTCACTGCAGCACTATGTACGATAGCCAAGACATCAAGTCAACCTAAATGTCATAGACTGATGGACAAAGAAGATGTGATACATATACACAATGAATATTACTCTGTCTTATTCTTAGTTCTTAAAAAAATGGGTCTAATTTTTTCCCTGAGATATGTTTTAATAGTTTGCATCCCACACCTCTTGAAAAAAAATCAAGATGCTTAAGAACTTTAAATAAAAAATCCCATTATTTTAACACAATTATTCCCATAATTAATAAGCATACTAATAACCACTACATTGCACAGATTCTTTTCATGCACCGACTACTAAATGTTTCCAGCATTGCCCAAAGTATTTTTAACTTCCTGCGTACTTATGCAATTTCAGACACTAATAGGAGGGCCTGAACATATGACAGACCAAAATAAAAAATGAGCCTGCCTATACCATCTCATTCTAGAGAGGAAAACAAGTATTGATTAGATAAAAACTCAATAGTCATGGTTTTAAGATAATAAAAAGTAAAAAAAGAAAATTCCTTATAAAAATCATAAAATATCATAATGGAAAGGGACCTCCAAGATAACCCATAAATTAAGAAACTGTAAGACAGATGGTACAGTCTAAGAACCTAGATCTTAGTATAGCCTGCATTTTCCTGGAAAGAAAACTTTTTAAAAATGACTCATGTCATAAAATAGTTAATGCATTTCCAGCTTCAATCAATGAGCAGACTTACATACACAATCAGACTCAATCACTGTGCTTTACATTCTGCAGAACAACGTTTTATAATTTTCAGACGTCAACACCCTCATCCTCATCACGAATTGTGTTTCTCAAGCAGCATCTCAAATAATATTCTTCATCACAGGATAGACATACGCACACACACACAGATACAGAATGGAAGCATTAGCATTTCTAAATGAGCATGTGGGGAAATCACAGGAGATCTTAGAATGTTTGGGGCCCTGGGATCCTGTTATGTCTGGTTTCCAGCTGTGCCCCTCCAGTGCCTGCTTTTCACAGTAAGATGTCATACACAGCAGGAGAACTAGACAAAAAGGGTTTTAATAATCAGTAATGGCCCAGATTCAGAGACATTAGGTTCTGCAAGCCTTGGAAACAATCATTGTTTCCATTGGGATTTCCGTTTATGCTCAGCTTTTTCGAACATTTGTGAAAAGACAACTGAGCTATTAAGGACTAATTTCCAGTCAATCAGAAGGCACAGAGCACTTCAAATGAGCCTTGAGCCACTAAACATTCTCCGAGCAGCTCCCCCTGTGTGCTGCATGGGAATATAAGAGGTGGTAGGCGTTCAGATAGTTTACACTTTGGCAGTTCATGCTATTCCTACAAATACAAACCCAACAAGCCCTTTTCACAGTGTTCTACATAAATATGAAAATCTATGCAGAAAGATGGGGGAAAAAGCTCTCCACCTGTAAGATATTAGAAAACAAAAAAATGTTAATTTGTTGCATTTCATGTCACAGATAAATAGTATATAACATTGCAGAAACTACATAATGCAAACTACAGCTACTATAAAGCCTACCAGTGTTTACTTTTCAAAATATATTGCATAAAAAAACAATCAGCACATACGTGTAGGTTTAGATATGTTCATGCATGTATGTATGTATATATACACATTTTACGTTAGTATTAAAGAAGTTTGATCAAACTCAAAACTTTAAAAAAGGAGGTTACTTTTCCATACTAAGTTTTGAAATAACAAGGCTGCAAAACTGAACTAAACTTTTAAAACCTCATCTGCCACAGAAGAAATGAAAAACAATATCAAAGGTGTGAACATGCATGAACAATTTAATTTCTTTAGAGAAGTAACAAAAAGATTATAGAATCTGGAGGTTGTAGAGAACTTCAATCTTATTACAGTCAACTGAAAATCTACTTGATTTTTCTCTATTACAGCTTATCAAAGAGATGGGCTAGTTGCTGTTTAAGTAAATCTCATCACAGAAATCTCACTAAAGACAAAATCAGAAAGTCACTAGAGACTGTAAGATGTCTGAACTCCACACATCTTTATCCAACTTTCAAAGTAGATTACTCTTCAAAGAATGAGCATGATTTCTGAGCCTAAATACATCCTCCAAGCATCTTTCTAAAAATGTAAAATTTCTTTGGGAGCCTGAGGTTCATTTTATCTACTAATGCAGGAAGGAATCCCTTAGAAGACATGCAGTAGCCATCATGGTCAACAAAAGAGTCTGAAATGCAGTACTTGGATGCAACCTCAAAAACGACAGAATGATCTCTGTTCGTTTCCAAGGCAAACCATTCAGTATCACAGTAATCCAAGTCTATGCCCCAACCAGTAACACTGAAGAAGCTGAAGTTGAACGGTTCTATGAAGACCTACAAGACCTTTTAGAACTAACACCCAAAAAAGATGTCCTTTTCATTATAGGGGACTGAAATGCAAAAGTAGGAAGTCAAGAAACACCTGGAGTAACAGGCAAATTTGGCCTTGGAATATGCAGTGAAGCAGGGCAAACACTAATAGAGTTTTGCCAAGAAAATGCACTGGTCATAACAAACACCCTCTTCCAACAACACAAGAGAAGACTCTATACATGGACATCACCAGATGGTCAACACCAAAATCAGATTGATTATATTCTTTGCAGCCAAAGATGGAGAAGCTCTATACAATCAGCAAAAACAAGACCAGAAGCTGACTGTGGCTCAGATCATGAACTCCTTATTGCCAAATTCAGACTGAAATTGAAGAAAGTAGGGAAAACCACTAGACCATTCAGGTATGACCTAAATCAAATTCCTTATGATTATACAGTGGAAGTGAGAAATAGATTTAAGGGCTTAGATCCAATAGATAGAGTGCCTGATGAGCTATGGAATGAGGTTTATGACATTGTACAGGAGACAAGGATCAAGATCATCCCCATGGAAAAGAAATGCAAAAAAGCAAAATGGCTGTCTGGGGAGGCCTTACAAATAGCTGTGAAAAGAAGAGAAGTGAAAAGCAAAGGAGAAAAGGAAAGATATAAGCATCTGAATGCAGAGTTCCAAAAAACAGCAAGAAGAGATAAGAAAGCCTTCCTCAGTGATCAATGCAAAGAAATAGAGGAAAACAACAGAATGGAAAAGACTAGAGATCTCTTCAAGAAAATTCGAGATACCAAGGGAACATTTTATGCAAAGATGGACTCGATAAAGGACAGAAATGGTATGGACCTAACAAAAGCAGAAGATATTAAGAAGAGGTGACAAGAATACACAGGAGAACTGTACAAAAAAGATCTTCATGACCAAGATAATCACCATGGTGTGATCACTGACCTAGAGCCAGATATCCTGGAATGTGAGGTCAAGTGGGCCTTAGAAAGCATCACTACGAACAAAGCTAGTGGAGGTGATGGAACTCCAGTTGATTTATTCCAAATCCTGAAAGATGATGCTGTGAAAGTGCTGCACTCAATATGCCAGCAAACTTTGAAAACTCAGCAGTGGCCACAGGACTGGAAAAGGTCTGTTTTCATTCCAATCCCAAAGAAAGGCAATGCCAAAGAATGCTCAAACTACCACACAATTGCACTCATCTCACACACTAGTAAAGTAATGCTCAAAATTCTCCAAGCCAGGCTTCAGCAATATGTGAACCGTGAACTTCCAGATGTTCAAGCTGGTTTTAGAAAAGGCAGAGGAACCAGAGATCAAATTGCCAACATCTGCTGGATCATGGAAACAGCAAGCGAGTTCCAGAAAAACATCTATTTCTGCTTTATTGACTATGCCAAAGCCTTTGACTGTGTAGATCACAATCAACTGTGCAAAATTCTGAAAGAGATGGGAATACCAGAACACCTGACCTGCCTCTTGAGAAACCTGTATGCAGGTCAGGAAGCAACAGTTAGAACTGGACATGGAACAACAGACTGGTTCCAAATAGGAAAAGGAGTACGTTAAGGCTGTATATTGTCACTCTGCTTATTTAACTTACATGCAGAGTACATCATGATAAACGCTGGACTGGAAGAAGCACAAGCTGGAATCAAGATTGCTGGGGGATATATCAATAACCTCAGATATGCAGATGACACCACCCTTATGGCAGAAAGTGAAGAGGAACTCAAAAGCCTCTTGATGAAAGTGAAAGTGGAGAGTGAAAAGGTTGGCTTAAAGTTCAACATTCGGAAAACTAAGAGTTGACTCATTGGGAAAGACTCTGATGCTGGGAGGGATTGGGGGCAGGAGGAAAAGGGGACAACAGAGGATGATATGGCTGGATGGCATCAGTGACTCAGTGGACGTGAGTCTGGGTGAACTCCGGGAGTTGGTGATGGACAGGGAGGCCTGGCATGCTGCAATTCACGGGGTTTCAAAGAGTCAGACACGACTGAGCAACTGAACTTAACTGAACTGAACTATCACTCTCTATGAAAGAATGATTATTCTCTCAATTTCTAAAATTCTGTACTGAATCAAAAAGCAATAAACACACCAGCTTGGGCCAGTATTGCATCTTTCTTTAGTGTCCTGGGGCTTCTAGAAACAGGCTCACAAATAACGTGCATACAAAGGGCAAACATATCTGTGTACATGAATCTTTAAATATTTATCTGCATGTAAGGACTATTTCTCGTGTGGGGTTCCCTTGTGGCTTAGCTGGTAAAGTCTGCCTGCAATGTGGGAGACCTGGGTTCGATCCCTGGGTTGGGAAGAGCCCTGGAAAGGAAAAGGTTATCCACTTCAGTATTCTAGCCTGGAGAATTCCATGGACTATATAGTCCATGAAGTCGCAAAGAGTCAGACACAACTGAGAGACTTTCTCTTAGAAGGACTATTTCAGACTTAGACATTGAGAGAAAGGCCGGAAAGCGCTATCCAAGAGAGAGCGTAATACAGTATTCCCATGCTGTTCTTACAGAAATTTTGAATTGTGTTTCTTTGTGTTGAGAGATCAATCCCTTTTGTGTTTTGAGGAGGATTGAAATGTTTGTGATCTGCCTGTCAGTCTTATATATGCATTTCAATAAGTTTTTCATGAAATAGGTGCCTGATATTAATCTTCAACTTTTTAAAATCATGAATGCTGTGGATTTTCATGATACACATGACCTACATTTCTCAGACTTTATACATAAATCCTCACTCTTTTTACATCAACCCTTAGACTTTGTTTTCTCTAAAGCAATGTTGTCATGAGATGTTGAAACAGTCAGTCTTACATTGTAGCTGACCCTTGACTGTATCCAGGCTTGAAAGTGCATACGATAACCAAAGTACTTTCTGAGTCCTTCTTTATCATTAAAAGGACGGCTACCCTCATTCACCACATCAAGATTTACAGTTTGTCATAGTGTTATTTTTAACTATGTGAAAAAGTTTTGAGCCACTTTTTATTTGGTTCATAAAAATCTAAACAGCAATGATTCAAACTAAGTCAGACAATGTCTGTTTAATAAAGCAAGCTGATAAAAGCACATCTCACTAAAGACTTAAAATCGTATAAATTGAATAAAATTTAAAATTTAATTCAGAATTGTACTACTCATGAGAATGCAAAAACGGTCAAGGTTAAACTGTTTTGAAAGTGTTGATAAATATTTGGCACGAACAGAAGCACTGAGCGGGGTGCAGTGACCCTCAGATGAGCCATCATCCTGCCCGTTTGCATTTCTCTTTTCAGTTAATACTTTGGTCACATACACAAATTATTTTTCCAGATACATCTACATTAATTCAAATACTTTGAAAATTAGCATGTATTCATAGACATTATTCTCAACAAGGTTACAAACAGATCAGCAGTATTCTTAATATTTACACATTGATCCAATTCTTAGAAAAATATCTGGATTAACCTTGGACTTTTAACTAAATTTTCAAGTTCACCTCCTAAGTAAAAATAAACTGCATTCTTTGATATTTTTGTACACTAAGCCATCATTTTTGGCTTGACTGCCTTTTTTTAACTTAAAGAGATATGTTTGCTATGCTGCAGGGCTTCTAAATTTTCTTCCCTGAGATTTTTTTTTTTTTTGTCTCAAGGCAATTCTAGAACAGACTCTACATAATGTTTCAAACAACTTTGACTTGCTGTTAATGTGTTCTATTTATTGCAATAGTTCCTAGCCAAGATTTCTCTATTACTGGTTGCAAAAAATAAGTTGTTTTTTTCTTTTAATTTAAGAAATGCTCCAAATATTTTTTAAATGTAACTGCAAGAATTCTCATGTCATGAAGTGGGGTGCTCTCCAACCAATATCAAGAATCAGGTTCAATGATGGCTTCACACACAGACACACACACACACAGACACAAAACAGAAGAATCTTAAATTAGTGTCTAAATTGGTTCTATTCTTTTTTAGATTGTTTATATTCTTCACGATCTTTCTCACTGTGAGGAACCTCAGCATTGCAGTTAAGACAGCCCTTGAGCTTTGTAAGTTGTTCTAACAAGCACTCTCTCCCCGTTCCTTGCTCTTCCCTTCCACCCTGTTTTAAAAAATTAGCTGGCAGGTTTATGACAATCTCATCCGACATCATGCATACCGCATAGTTTTATGAATTTAAGTGTCTAATTATCTCTAAATGAACACTTAAGATATGACATGTAGGATCTTTAAGATTGCTTTTCAGCTCCACTGCCTGGGAAATGTGTGGTAAGGAGAGGGTAAGAAGATGACTTGCATAATAATTTTACTCTGCAGTGTAGGAAAGAGGGTTTGCAGTGAAGACTAAGTCTTGCCATTTCCAGTTATGTCTTCACAAAAGCATTGGCTTTTGGAGGAAAGTTATGTAAGTGACTCTCCAGTATGCTTTGACTTTAAAATGAAAATAGAATGTAGGGCTCTGGAAATGAAATCTTCTCTCATTTTGTTATTTCCATTTCCTTTTCAATATAGCTCATGAAAAATAAATCTCTCCCTTTTATATCAGTTTTTAGCCACTTACATTGTTTTTAGTCTATCCTTTTATTTTATTATTGTTGTTGTTGTTAGATATGCACACACACACACACACACACACACACACACACGTCCTTGGATGAATTAAGAAAAATCCCCACAGCTATGACTTAACCCTGGAACAATGCAATTCTTGCTTTCCTTCTTTATTCTTATTCTCAGATAATGATAATCAGAAAATGAGTCTAGTTTCCTGGTAAAGATGATCTCAAGGTTGTACCTAGGAGTGTTTCTAACATCCAAGGCAAATATCACAGACTTATTTAAAACCAGCTCATGGAAGAAGTCAATTATAAATGATCTCCACGTTTTGTTAGAAACCACGTCATTCCTCCTGGAAAGGCTCTTTCTGCCTAGAGAGGTATTGCTTTCAGAATCACACTCTGAATTGTATTCCTGTAGCGATTACATCACACTCTGAAAATAGCTTCCCTCCCAAGATGCTCTCCAACAATATGCCTCCTTTGGGGGCATTAAAGCAGCAAGGCCTCTAGACTGAAAGCTCATTTCTCAAGTCCAATTCCTCAGACAGCCATCTGTTAAGTGTAGAGATCCATAATTTAATAGTCACCGTTGGTACTTTCCCTCAAAGTACCTCTTTGGAGTAAAATCATCTCTATTTCCATTACTCAAGAAAATAGTTTAGAATTATTCCAATTCAACACTTGCTTTTAGAGCTGGCAAAGATTTATTTGTAGCAATAGGAAGTATAGCAGTAAATAAATTAGGGGATAAAATGGTAGTGGAAAGAAGACTGTTAATTGCCATACGTGAAGAATTAGCATAAGATAAAGTTCTGTCTGAACTATATATTACCTTTGTATTTCCGTACTTTAAACTTGGTACGTCCTTAATGATCATTAGTGTTTAGAGTCATCAGAAGCCTTGGGCCATCTATGGCACTTGCTCATGAAGCTCTATCCAGAGGCAGCATCCAGTGGCTAAGATTTATTTCATGTTGGCAGATGCTGGCCTGAGAAAACAGTGCTAGGCTCGTCCTGTCTTGAGCAGCATTAACGATCATCAGTCTTGACAATGGGCACTGCACCTGCTTCCCCTAATTCCGCAGTATGTGTATTACTAAATGCTCAGCATGCTTGTGGTTGAAACTTTAGGCATTAAGTTACCATTCAGAAACCCCAACCAGGAAGGCCTGGAGAGCTCAGGCTGAAAGATTCAGTGAAAGGGGAATATAGAAGTTAAACTAAAGCACGGGACTGTCACTGTTTAGGACACAGGCTTTAATATAACAAGACTAATGTCTCTCTTTCACACTCCTTCTAGAATCTATACAACACAACTCAAGGGAACAAAGAAGTGAACTGATGAGAAACATAAAGCTGACTCGTACAGATTATGCATACTACCTCCTGATGGTGTCCTGAATCATATTAAAAACAAGTGCAGTGGGGGCTTACTCACGAGTGTCTATATTAAGGGCTTCCAATTGTGAGCTGGATGTTATGAAAAACTGCAACATGACCCGAGAGGCGCTCCAAAGTTTGAAAAATTAACAAGCATTAAGAGTCCCCACCCCCCTCCCCGAGAGTAACATGGAAACTTCCATTACAGTATGTAAAATAGACAGTCAATGGGAATTTGTTGTGTGACCCAGGGAACTCACACTGGGGCTCTGGAGCAACCTAGAGGGGTGCGATGGGGAGGGAGGCTCCCAAGGGTGGGGACACAGGTGTACCTATGGCTGATTCATGTTGGTGTTTGGCATAAACCAACACAATTCTGTAAAGCAATTATCCTTCAATTAAAAATAAATAAATTTTAAACAAAGAGTTTTCCCCAAATTTTGTTTTATGAAAAATAAAAAAAAAAAAAAAGCAAATATGTAAGAGGGAAGAAAGCAGGCATCAGAAACCCAAAGCAATATACTCAACCGGAGTTTTGAGGAAAGGAATGGTGGTGAGTGGCACATCAATCATAATCTTTTTTAGAAGAAGATAGTCCATATACTAAATAGAATGGAATCGTGCTCTTGCTAAGAAAACGTATGAGCTACAGATAGAAGAAACCAGAGACTGATAACCCTGCGTTTCACTACACCCACCAGACATCATTATATTTTAAACCAACTGCAATGTGATTTAAAATTCTAGTTGAGAATTTTGTATCTAGGGTGTAATTTAATCTTCCATTAAGCAATGAGAAATATGATCAGTCTCTGAATCACCAATGAATACCATGATGTCATCAATTTTCCAAAATTATTAATAAACTAGAACATACACAGGAAATTCCGCTGCGTGGTATAATAATTGCTGTAGGCTTATGATCTTTATGAACAATTCTCAAAAATATCATTTCCTGTAATGGCACCCACAAAGAAAAGTAGGATACTAAAGTAATTACTAGGCATGTTTTACAGCAATGGAAAATACAAATTGAAAACAAAAATAAGAGGATGGGATGATAATACTGACTGGGAGTACTATATGCCCAAATCCGAGGTCACCGTAGTGAGCTGACTATTAAGGAATGAGCTCGCTCCACGTGTTTAGATCCACTGCACCCTGGCAGCCAGATGATATAGGTTTCCCCATATAGGAAGGTCACATATTCTCATCACTTCTAAACTTGACTTTTCTCATTTTTTTCTGTGTGTGCATGAATTTATTTCACAGAACCCAAGCTTAACCAGAATTGAAGCATTAATACTTCAGTAATTCCAGAGTGCTATACAGTAGCTAAAAATCTGGATCAACTTCCTTCAATTTAGTAATGTATAAATGAGTCAAAAGGACAAACTGATATTTCTGCTTTAGTCAGAAATGTTTTGTGTTTTGTTTTGGGCTTTTGTTTGGAGCTTGGTTTTGCTTTTGGTATTAAATTTTCTGTTTGATTCTACTTTGTTTTGCTAATTCCAATTTCTGGTAACCCATCTTCTGTTTTATTTTCCTTTGAAAGGATCAGCACTCCTCTGTATTCTCATTGCATATAGCTGGGGAAGGAACAGAATTAACACACACTATCCCTCCATCCCTCATTTCTCCCACTTCCATCAAGTACAGGGTTCATAACACAGGCCTAACCAGCTCCAACCTTCAGATTTCTTGGCTAAAACATTTAGATCAGCGAAGGGATGGAGCCAAATTGACCCAATTAGAGTGAAATTTGGAGATTTGCTTGAACTATTGAAAAGAAGCATTCTCTCTGCGGTGAAGCAGTTAGCTAGGAGATTACATGCATAAGACACTGGGGGACTTTATCATACATACACTCGTGTTAAAAACCACAACAAAGGAGAACAGAGTAGAGCATGGAAAGAGTTGCACAATTTCAAATAATGCTCTTATTTGAAATCTTAGATTCCCATCATGCTTTAAATTAGTGGTGTTCACTCCCTTGAAATTCCTTAGTTTCATGAACCAAAACATTCTCCTTCAAATGTGTAACTTGAGTTAAGGTTTTATCATCTGTAACAGTACCAACTGGTTCACTCTTTAAAATTTATATAAATTAATTCCATTCGGCCTCTCGCACTGCTCAATCTATTGACATACAAAAGAAACGATACTATGAACCAGTGCATCACTTACTTAAGCAAAACTTTATGAGGATAAAATTGAAGTTATTTCCATATTAAATTTATTAATTTTAAATTGATTTTATGTGTAGCTCTTCAATGGCTTGACCTTGTAGTAAGTTATCATATTAAAACCTCACTACTCCTTAAGTCAACTGCACACCACACACAAAAAAACATAATACTCTTTTTTTCTAGTACATAAAACGGTGATTTGAATTTTTATTTTAAATTCTAATGAGCCTCTTAGGTTGACTTGCTTATACATCATTTTGTCTTCATATAAACATTTGGTTTATTATTTGTTTATCTACATTTCTCTGCAAGAAGTTCTCTCATTCAACTATCATAGTATTCTACATGCATCACTTTTTTCATGTTCCAGCTCAAGATCTACCTACTTTAGTAATCATTTAATGAGCCTTTACACTAATCATTATTTTAATTTACACAGAAGTTGTATTCATCAGGAAAGCAGAAAGTTCACAAAAGTCAAAGTTCAACCAAAGAGGAAAAAATAGTTTTGTGATTTTTGTTTGTACTGTTTTACTTTGTTTTGAAATGACTATGTATATGCTTGATTCTAAGAGTAAGTGTTGGACCTTGAAGTAACTAAAAATGTAAGGAAGAAATACGCAATTACTGATGGTACAAAAGTACAATGGAAGGGTATACAGATATAAATATAGAAAAGTATCATCCAAAGATCAGGTAGAAAGAGATACAGTTGGATAAAGAGGATCTGGTTAAATGTGTAGGAAAAAGTTAATAGGAGTTGAAGGTGTACATTTGATGGTTTCTTTTATTCAGTGGCTGCTTTATAGATGAGAGAAGTGAGCTTTCAGAGTTAAAACAATTTTCCAAAGTCATGGTGTTGGTACCCGGCAGAAGAAAGACCCTAATTCAGTCTCTATTTCCTCAACCTACACTACCTCTATGAAATAGAAGGTGCAGGAGGAAAGGGTTGGAGAAACAGGAAGCTTAAAGAGAGAGAGAATGCCCTATGGTATTACATGGAGGAAATAAAACAATGATTAAACTTGAGTCCTATCAAAATTGAGAGGAAAATTAACATTATATTTCAAAACAAGTTGACCTTTGAACAACATGGATTTCAACTATGTGGATCCATTTATAACACAGATTGTCTCAATACTAAGTACTACAGTACTACACGATCCCCAGTTGGTTGAATTCCTAGATGCAAAACTATGGATGTGGAGGAACCATAGACATGGAAGGCTAACTCTAAGTTATACATGCAGTTTTTTACATTATATATGTATGTACACTGAGTTCTCCTACCCTTTCATTGTTCAAAAGTCAATTGTGTATTTAAAATAAACACATCCTAGAGAAATAGAGATCAAATCTATAATCACCTCATACTGGCCAGAATAGGTTCAGTTCAGTTGCTCAGTTGTGTACAACTCTTTGCAACCCCATGGACTGCAGCACACCAGGCTTCCCTGTCTGTCACCAACTCCCAGAGCTTACTCAAACTCATGTCTGTCGAGTCCATGATGCCATCCAACCATCTCATCCTCTCTTGTCCCCTTCTCCTCCCACCTTCGATCTTTCCCAGCATCAGAGTTTTTTCAAATGAGTCAATTTTTTGCATCACGTAGCCAAAGTATTGGAGTTTCAGCTGAAACTGAATACTCAGGATTGATTTCCTTTAGAAATGACTGGTTTGACTCCTTGCTGTCCAAGGGACTCTCAAGAGTCTTCTCCAACACCAGAGTTCAAAAGCAACAATTCTTTGGCTCTCAGCTTTCTTTATACTCCAACTCTCACATCCATACATGACTACTGGAAAAACCATAGCTTTGACTAGACGGACCTTTGTTGGTCACAATAGTCATCATCAAAAAAAATCTACAAACAATAAATGCTGGAGAAAGTGTGAAAGTGAAAGTTGCTCATTCGTGTCTGACTCTTTGCGACCCCATGGACTATTCAGTACATGGAATTCTCTGGGCCAGAATACTGGAGTGGGTAGCCTTTCCCATCTCCAGGAGATCTTCCCATCCCATGGATTGAACCCAGGTCTCCCACGTTGCAGGCAGATTCTTTACCAGCTGAGCCACAAGGGAAGCCAGTGTGGAGAAAAAGAAATCCTCCTACACTGCTGGTGGGAATGTAGATTGATACAGCCGGGATAAATGACAGTACGAAGGTTATTTAAAAAACTAAAAGTACAGCTATCACACGATCCTTCAATCCCACTCCTGGGCACCTATCCAGAGAAAGTCATAACTCAAAAAGATAAATGTGCCCCAATGTTCATAGTAGCACTATTTACAATAGCCAGGACATAGAAGCAACCTAAATGTCCATTGACAGATGAATGGATAAAGCTGTGGTACATACATACAGTGGACTATTATTCAGCCATAAAAAGCATGAAATGATGCCTTTCACACCAACATGGAGAGACCTAGAGATAGTCATACTGAGTGAAGTAAGTCAGACAGAGAAAGACAAATAAATGATATTGCTTCTATGTGGAATCTAGAAAATATGGTACAAATAAACTCATTTACAAAACAGGAATAGAGTTGCAGATGTAGAAAACAAACTTGAAGTTACAAAGGGTAAAAGCATGGGAGGGATAAGTTGGAAGACTGACATATACACACTACTATATAAAAAATAGATAACTAATAAGAACCTACTGCATAGCACAGGGAACTCTACTCAACACTCTGTAATGACTTATATGGGCAAAGAATTTAAAAAATAGAGTGGCTATATGTATATTTGTAACTGACTCACTTTGCTTATAGCAGAAACTAATGCAACATTGTAAATCAACTATACTCCAATAAAAATTAATTTAAAAAGTAAAAAATAAAAGGATCCTAATTTCTAGCCTCTCTAGTTTGTTCCTCAGTTCATGCCTTTGATGACTGAGGGCTTTTATGAAAATTAAGCCCCATGCACTGGATAATCCAAGCTAAAGAATATCTATGTATGTACATCATGCACCCAGCCCCTTTCTATGTAACTTACTTTCTCCAAGACTCAGCTGAAGCTAAAGCCCTGAAGTCCATGTACTATATACTCACTCCTGCACTTAAGGTATAGCTAATTTGACCAGGAGCTGATGCCTTAAAAAGGAAGCTATGAATAGTCAACAATTGATAGTGTGTCTAATCTAGATACTTAATTGGAAATCAGAACCAGAAATCCAAAAATAATAAAGATAAAAGTAGGGAGAGCTGAGACAAAAGGAATGTAATGCAAACCAATGCCATGAATAAAGCCATGCAAGCCAAAAGTGAATAATATTAATGGTGGAAAAGAAATGCTCTTTTCCACTTCATATTTCAAAATAGCGATATGTTTAAGGGAGCTCATTAGTCCAAGTTTAAGATATTTCATTAACAGAAACATTAACCACTATCTAAGAAGTCCCTGGTGATCTTCCCTTCAGAGCAATATACCAGAACAAGGAAACCTACTATTATTACAATCACTACACTTAGATGAGGTTATGGTGACTTAAGTGAGCTTTGCTGTTCTTCAAAGTGCTAACCTCACACACTGTCTGTAAAAGTAATGACTATTAAATTTATGTGCATTTACTGTAAAATTAAATCCTAACTCAAGATTTCTATGAATATATGACAACCAGCAAAAAATAATCTGCCACTCTTCAGCAAAAGGGTAAGACTATCTCATCTCACTTCTTTTCAACATTGTACTGGAAATCCTGCTGCTGCTGCTGCTGCTAAGTCGCTTCAGTCGTGTCCGACTCTGTGCAACCCCATATAAGGCAGCCAACCAGGCTCCCCCATCCCTGGGATTCTCCAGGCAAGAACACTGGAGTGGGTTGCCATTTCCTTCTCCAATGCATGAAAGTGAAAAGTGAAAATGAAGTCATTCAGTCATGTCTGACTCTTAGTGACCCCGTGGACTGCAGCCTACCAGGCTCCTCTATCCATGGGATTTTCCAGGCAAGAGTACTAGAGTGGGGTGCCATTGCTTTCTCCAACTGGAAGTCCTAGCTAACAATATATCAAGAAAAGGAAATAAAAGGTTAATAGATTCAGTTCAATTCAGTTCAGTCACTCAGTCAGGTCTGACTCTGCAACCCCATGGACTGCAGCACGCTAGGCTTCCCTGTCCACCACCAACTCCTGGAGCTTACTCAAACTCATGTCCATTGAGTTGGTGATGCCATCCAACTATCTCAACCTCTGTTGTCCCCTTCTCTGCCCACCTTCAATCTTTCCCAGCATCAGGGTCTTTTCCAAGGAGTCAATTCTTCACACCACAGTTCTGTTTACAGATGACATGATTGTCTAGGTAGAAAACTTTTTAATTATATTTTTAAAAGCCTCCTAGAACTAATAAGCAATAATAAGGCAAGGTTAACATACAAATGCAATAACTTTCCTATGTGCCAGCAATTAAAAAAAGAATTTGAAATTAAAGACACAAAGCAGTTACATTAACACTCAAAAATGAAATATTTATGTATAAATCTAATAAAATATATATGAGGAACACTATAAAACCAACAAATTAAATCAGAAATAAATAAATAGAGATATTGCCCATATTCATGGAGGGGAAAAGTCAATATTATCAAGATGTCAGTTCTTCCCAACTTGCTTTATAGATTCAAAGCAATCACAGTATAAATAACAGCAAGTTGTTCTGTGAATATTAATAAAATGATTAAAAAGTTTATATGGATAGGGGAAACACAGCATCAGATCAGATCAGATCAGATCAGTCGCTCAGTCGTGTCCGACTCTTTGCGACCCCATGAATTGCAGCACGCCAGGCCTCCCTGTCCATCACCAGCTCCCGGAGGTCACTCAGACTCGCATCCATCAAGTCAGTGATGCCATCCAGCCATCTCATCCTCTGCCGTCCCCTTCTCCTCCTGCCCTCAATCCCTCCCAGCATCAGAGTCTTCTCCAATGAGTCAACTCTTCGCATGAGGTGGCCAAAGTACTGGAGTTTCAGCTTTGGCATCATTCCTTTCAAAGAAATCCCAGGGCTGATCTCCTTCAGAATGGACTGGTTAGATCTCCTTGCAGTCCAAGGGACTCTCAAGAGTCTTCTCCAACACCACAGTTCAAAACCATAAATTCTTTGGTGCTCAGCTTTCAGTTCAACTTAAAGTTTAAAATTTTCTACTCTGTGAAAGACACTGCCAAGAGAGTGAGAAGACAAGTCACAGACTATGAGAAAATATTGGGAAAAAACTGATAAAGGCTTTAAAAATATTTTTTAATTTAATAGTAAAAAATGAAAAAAAAAACTGATTTTAAAATGGTCAACAGTTCTGAACACTTAGGTCTTACATTCAAGTCTACCATTTTAACTTAATTTTTATATAAGATAGTGCAGTTTGATTCTTTTGTGTATATCTACTCAGTGTTTCCAACACCATTTACTGAAGACTGTCTTTCTTCCATGTATATTCTTGCCTCCTTTGTCACAAATTAGTTATCCATATATCCATGAGTTTATTTCCGGGCTTTCTACATGTTCCTTTGATCTATGTGTCAGTTTTCATAACTACTATATTGTTTAGACTACTGTAGCTTTGTAATATAGTTTGAAAGAAAGGAGTATGATACCTCTTATTATTCTTTTTCAAGTTATTTTTTGGTTATTCAGTGTCTTTGATGGTTCCATACATGTTTTAACATTCTCTGTTCTACTTTTGTGAAAAAAAAAAGCCATTGATATTTTGATAAGGATTGCATGGAATCTGCAGATTGCTTTGAGTAATATCGATTTTAACAATGTTAGTTTTTTCAATCCATGAGCATCATATATGTTTCCATTTATTTTGTCATCTTTAATTTATCACTGTCTTTTCGAGTACATGTCTTTTACTTATGATTAAATTTATTCTTAGGTATTTTATTCTTTTTGGTAAAATTTTAAATAGGATTCTTTTCTTAAATTCTCTTTCTGATAGCTCATTATTAGTGTACAAAAACACAACCGATTTCCCTGTACTAATTTTTGTAATCTGCTACTTCATCAAATTCATTTATTCATTCCAACAATTTTTGGTGGCGTTTTTAGGCTTTCCTTGGTAGTTCAGCTGGTAAAAACTCCACCTGCAATGCAGGAGATCGCAGTTCAATTCCTGGTTTGGGACGATCTCCTGAAGAAGGGATAGGCTACCAACTCCAATATTCTTGGGCTTCCCAGGCGGCTCAGAGAGTAAAGAATCCACCTGCAATGTGGGAGCCCTGGATTCAGTCTCTGGGTTGGGAAGATCCCCTGGAGAAGGAAAGACTACCCACTCCAGCATTCTGGCCTGGAGAATCCCAAGGACTGTACAGTCCAGGGTGGGGGACGGCCAAGAGTCGGACTTTCACTTTCGGTCTCAGTTCAGTTGCTCAGTCGTGTCCGATTATTTGTGACACCATGAATCGCAGCATGCCAGGCCTCCCTGTCCATCACCAACACCCGGAGTTCACTCAAACTCATGTTCATCGAGTCAGTGATGCCATCCAGCCATCTCATCCTCTGTCGTCCCCTTCTCCTCCTGCCCCCAATCCCTCCCAGCATCAGAGTCTTCTCCAATGAGTCAACTCTTCACATGAGGTGGCCAAAGTACTGGAGTTTCACCTTTAGCATCCGTCCTTCCAATGAACACCCAGGATTGAACTCATTTAGAATGGACTGGTTGGATCTCCTTGTAGTCCAAGGGACTCTCAAGAGTCTTCTCCACCATCACAATTCAAAAGCATCAATTCTTCAGCACTCAGCTTTCTTCACAGTCCTGGAAAAACCATAGCCTTGACTAGATAGACCTTTGTTGGCAAAGTAATGTCTCTGCTTTTGAATATGCTATCTAGGTCGGTCATAACTTTCCTTCCAAGGAATAAGTGTCTTTTAATTTCATGGCTGCAATCACCATCTGCAGTGATTTTGGAGCCTAAAAAAATAGTCTGACACTGTTTCCCCATCTATTTCCCATGAAGTGATGGGACCAGACACCATGATCTTTGTTTTCTGAATGTTGAGTTTTAAGCCAACTTTTTCACTCTCCTCTTTCACTTTCATCAAGAGGCTTTTTAGTTCCTCTTCACTTTCTGCCATAAGGGTGGTGTCATCTGCATATCTGAGGTTATTCATATTTCTCCCAGCAATTTTGATTCCAGCTTGTGCTTCTTCCCGCCCAGCGTTTCTCATGGTGTACTCTGCATAGAAGTTAAATAAGCAGGGTGACAATATACAGCCTTGATGTACTCCTTTTCCTATTTGGAACCAGTGTGTTGTTCTACGTCCAGTTCTAACTGTTGCTTCCTGATCTGCATATAGGTTTCTCAAGAGGCAGGTCAGATGGTCTGGTATTCCCATCTCTTTCAGAATTTTCCACAGTTTATTGTGATCCACACAGTCAAAGGCTTTGGCATAGTCAATAAAGCAGAAATAGATGTTTTTCTGGAACTCTCTTGCTTTTTTGATGATCCAGAAGATGTTGGCAATTTGATCTCTGGTTCCTCTGCCTTTTCTAAAACCAGCTTGAACATCTGAAAGTTCATGGTTCACATATTGCTGAAGCCTGGCTTGGAGAATTTTGAGCATTACTTTACTAGCGTGTGAGATGAGTGCAATTGTGTGGTAGTTTGAGCATTCTTTGGCATTGCCTTTCTTTGGAATTGGATTGAAAACTGACCTTTTTCAGTCCTGTGGCCACTGCTGAGTTCTCCAAATTTGCTGGCATATTGAGTTCAGCACTTTCACAGCATCATCTTTCAGGATTTGGAATAGCTCAACTGGAATTCCATCATCTCCATTAGCTTTGTTCATAGTGATACTTTTTAAGGCCCATTTAACTTCACATTCCAGGATGTCTGGCTCTAGGTGAGTGATCACACCATGGTGATTATCTTGGTCGTGAAGATCTTTTTTTGTACAGTTCTTCTGTGTATTCTTGCCACCTCTTCTTAGTATCTTCTGCTTCTGTTAGGTCCATACCATTTCTGTAATTTATCAAGCCCATCTTTCCATGAAATGTTCCTTTGGTATCTCTAATTTTCTTGAAGAGTTCTCTGATCTTTCCCATTCTGTTCTTTCCCTCTATTTCTTTGCATAGGGTTTTCTAAATAATATAATATCATCTACATTCATGTGACAGTTTTATGTCTTTCATTTCAGTTTGGATTTCTTTTTCTTGCCAGGTTACTATGGTTAGACATTTTCTTTTATATTTCCTTATGTGAAAGATCATTATGAATACATCAGGTTAAGGCAGAAACATTTACATGAAATTCATTTTTTGATCCCTGTATAATATTCAGTGGACATATGTCACTATATCAAAATCATTGCCATCATTAGCAATATGCCTCACATGGGGATAATAAACCAGATGAATCTGCAAAGTGAAACACAGGATGAGGGCTGTAGCCATTAATTTTGTTTCATGGTGTTCTATTTTTCATTATATTTGCTGTTTAGATTGAATTTGCTTACAGGGTTTTCGTGTGTGGCAATAAAGAAAGGTGAGAGATTGCCTAACAGCTTGGAAAACACACACACACCTCATACAGAGTCAAAATGTTAATTTAAATTCTATAAGGAGAGCTATAAACAAATCATAAAATTCACCAGAGACATGAGTTGAAGGGAATTTGCACAAAGGTAGTGTTAGGAATGTTATCCACTTAGACCATATTTCAGAATTCTCTGTAGCACACTTAGCAGATACTCCATTTCTACATGTAAAGTAATCACTGAGATGGCTAAGTGCATAATATCATTTAGAGTAATCCAGCTCTCATTCCAGGAAAAACCATTTTTCTCCAAGGAGATGTTCTGATTGAAAATTCCTATCTTACTCTCTTAAAATATGCTGCATTTACCACCACTTCCCAGATACAATGACATTTTTGTTCTCTGAATATACATAGCTATTCAAGCTGTGCTGTTGATTATTTCACAGAAAACTGAATCATGTTGAGTTGAACGAGTCACTTTCAAGAATAAACAGAAAGTAGCTAGTCCTCACATTTTTGCTTCCACCATCACTTTGCGTCATAACCCAGTGATTTATGCCGACACACCCTGCTATGGAGCTAGGGTGGAGAAGGCAATGGCAACCCACTCCAGTATTCTTGCCTGGAGAATCCCACTGACAGAGGAGCCTGGCGACCTTCCATCCACGGAGTCGCAAAGAGTCGGACACGACTGAGTGACCAAACAACAATGTGGAGCTAGGGAGGGGGCAGGGGAATCAAAAAATAATTTTCACTTAAACTGAAGTCTGAACTTTTTACTCTTTAATCAAATCCACTGGTACCTATTGTCCCCTGGGTACATCATGTATCATGATTTGTTTCTTAGTATTTTCCTAAGGGAACATTTTCCTTTCCCCTTGCCTCACAAGTATAGTTTCCAGCTTGAATGAGCAACTCAAAATTTCCTTTAAAAAGCTCAGTTTCCAAGTTCACTGACCTACTTTCACTCTCAACATGTATAGTTTGTGCCACACACAGATTAAATACAGGTTTAACCATGGACTGTTTCATAGCTATCTGTGGGTTATCTCCACAACAAGATGGAGTTTATTTGGGGTATTTTGTCATTGTTTGGATAAAGAACTGAAACTTTTTCTTAACCTTCTACATAAGACATTTTAGCACAGTAAGAGAGGGCACAAGCTCACAAGTCAATGATCCAGGATCTGGATTCTGCTTGTAGCAAATGCTAAGTATGTGACTTTAGAAAAATCACTTGACCTTTTGGAATCTCACTCCCCGAATCAATCAGTACCATGTGAGTTAACAAATCAAAAGTAGGAGTTATATTATGAGGCTTAAATAAGAAAACCCACTATAGCATAGTGGAGTGCTCGCCAGATCGCCCCCCAAAGGCTTCTTCTTTGCTGTCTTCTCTTCCTGTATTATTTTTATTGTTATTCCTGTTACTACTCCTACATATCCTTTAGGGCCAAACATAATATTGACAACTTAGGAATTACATGGCTTAATTACTCAATTTCATATTTTAAAAATATCTCACAAATTTATTCAGTCTTTGTCCCCCACCCCCACCATCCCTTCACCATCAGATAGCCATCATTTTCCCATCTTCATTTTGGTTAGAATTTGAGCCCAATTTTCACTATTTCCATTCTGCTCTGTCTTATGTCTTATCTCTCCTTAAAAAGCTCAGTCTTCTTCCCTCTACCTTTTGTTTTTTTTGAAAGTCTCTCAGTCGTGTCCAACTCTTTGTGACCCTATGGACTATGCAGTCCGTGGAATTCTCCAGGACAGAATACTGGAGTGGGTAGCCTTTCCCTTCTCCAGGGGATCTTCCTAAGCCAGGGATCAAACCCAGGTCTCCCACATTGTGGGTGGACTCTCTATCACCTGAACCACAAGGGAAGCCTCTATCTCTTTTATAAGATGTTGGTAAGAATCTGAGCATTTATTGATGGATTATCTCTCAGCTCCAGATTCACCCTTTTTGCTTCCTCAGTGAAATGGCTCTAGGCCCTTTAAACATGTGCCCTTTGCCAATGGGTGATAAAGCTGTAACAATGGAGGCACTATGCTATGCTATGCTAAGTCACTTCAATTGTGCCCGACTCTGTGTGACCCCATAGACGGCAACCCACCAGGCTTCCCCGTCCCTGGGATTCTCCAGGCAAGAACCCTGGAGAGGGTTGCCATTTCTTTCTCCAATGCATGAAAGTGAAAAGAGAAAGTGAAGTCGCTCAGTCATGTCCAACTCTTAGCGATCCCATGGACTGCAGCCCATCAGGCTCCTCCATCCGTGGGATTTTCCAGGCAAGAGTACTGGAGTGGGGTGCCATTGCCTTCTCCAATGGAGGCACTAGAGAGACATTATAGCCCTGAAGAGTCTTGTTTCCAGGTTCCCCTGTCCTTTCTGCACACCTATACTCACCTCTTGTGTGGACAAGGGCCAGAGGCACCCAGCAGCCAGTGCTTGTCTGCAGCATCCACAGATGGGCAATTTTGAGTGGAGTGCATTGAGAACAGAGATCCCTGTGAAAGCATCCTTTGATACCCCATAAGGCAAGTTTCCAACAAGTTCTACTAGTGTTCAGTTCAGTTGCTCAGTTGTGTCTGACTCTTTGTGACCCCATGGACTGTAGCATGCCAGGCTTCCCTGTCCATCACCAACTCCCAGAGTTTACTCAAACTCCTGTCCATCGAGTGGGTGATGCCATCCAACCATCTCATCCTCTGTTGTCCCTTTCTCCTCCTGCCTTCAACCTTTCCCAGCATCAGGGTCTTTTCCAAAGAGTCAGTTCTTCGCATCAGGTGGCCAAAGTATTGGAGCTTCAGCTTCAGCATCAGTCCTTCCTTCCAATGAATACTCAATGACCGATTTCCTCTAGGATGGACTGCTTGGATTGCCTTGCTGTCCAAGGGACTCTCAAGAGCCTTCTCCAACACCAAGTTCAAAAGCATCAATTCTTAAGCACTCAACTAGTGTGGACCACAGTAAATTATCAGCCAGCCAGTGGTATCAGCTATGCTCTCTCCATCGAAGTCTAAAAGCAGTGTGCAAGAGCTCTTCCTTGGGTGCTTTATCTCAACCTTAAGTTTTGGGACTCTTCCCTCAATGTGCTATTTCTATTCTTTTGGAGTTTCTTTTATCCTTACTACTGAATCCCTCATTATTTCACTCCATTATTATAGTTGATAATTCTCTGTAATAAACTTTCCCTTATCAAGTTGTTTTTCTCTCCTGTTGGACCCAGGCTGACATAGTCCATCATATTTTAACTTGTAACCTATTCCAGATCTTTATCTTTGTTTTTCAATTATATGAAATCACTAATGACAAGCATGAGATTCTATGTGCACTGTATATACTTAATACTGATATTTTGAGAAGTTAAATAAGAGGACAATTCTCTTAAAGAAGATGGTAGTCAGTATAAATGTATTTTAGGATAAAATGTTTCTTCCACTAGAAGTAGCCACTTTTAAAACGCTGAACCAATTGTAATTTTATGACAGCAAATAGCATCTTTAAATCAGAAGTTGAAAAATTCCAAGTGATAAGCTATAGCTCTAATCAACTTGAGCACAGGAATTAGATCCCAAGTACAAATGGGCAGATTCCTCAGTCCAGGGATGGGGTGAGAAGGAGGAGGAAGCAGAGATGGAGGAGAATAAAAAGCTTCACAGCTGCTGCTGTCTGTTGATCAGAACATCTCTTTGTCTCCATGCTCCTTGTATTTCTTTATTTTTCCAGTATTACTAACATTATTTAAAAGCCCTTTCAAATAGTTTTTTTTTTCCAAACAGCATATGTGACTATCTTTTCTGAAACTTCTAAAATAAAATTATATATAAAGAAAACAGTTGCTCTCATCCTTTTTTCCTGAGTGTTTAATTTAACAGAGCAGCCAGCTTAAAGGATAGGTCCTTTTTGTTTGCCTTTTTCCATCCATCACTTGCCACATCAGCTCTCCTAAAAAAATATTCTTTCATTTCGGGGATGAGGAGCCCACTGGTCTTGATGCAATGCAGTCACCCTCCTTCTTTATCAAACACCCACCTGAGCCCCAGGAAACTGCCAAGTAACTTCTATAAGGAGCAGATGCTCCCAAGGTTAGAAGACATAAGGTTAAAATGCAAAGTAGGTGGTCCAATCTACTCCTGGGGAAAATGTGTTTATCTTTTTTCCAGAGACAGAGCACTTCTAGTAAATAAGAAAAAAAAAAAAAAAAAAGTAAAATCTCGCCTGAATGCACCATAGACTATTCAGTCCCATGAACTGGAGCAAATGTACCAACTTATTGCAAATTTGTATGTGAAGAAGGTTTTGAATATTCACTACAAAATACCTTTTAAATCTAACAGAAAATCCTGTTTTCACATGAGTGATATTAACTTTTATGAAGAACACACACACATACATATACACGTGAAACAGGTAGTATCAATAGGATAATAATGCATTCCTAATTAATCTATATTTCCAACCTCAAAATTTCAATCTCTTTCCTTATGGTAGAAAGTGAAGAGGAACTGAGGAGCCTCTTGAAGAAAGTGAAAGAGGAGAGTGAAAAAGTTGGCTTAAATCTCAACATTCAGAAAACTAAGATCATGGCATCGGGTCCCACTACTTCATGGCAAATAGATGGGGAAACAGTGGAAACAGTGACATACTGTGTTTCTGGGGGCTCCAAAAATCACTGCAGATGGTGACTGCAGCCATGAAATTAAAAGATGCTTCCTCCCTGGAAGAAAAGCTATGACCAACCTAGACAGCATATTAAAAAGCAGAGACATTTCTTTGCCAACAAAGGTCTGTCTAGTCAAAGCTATGGTTTTTCCAGTAGTCATGTATGGATGTGAGAATTGAACTATAAATAAAGCTGAGCACTGAAGAACTGATGCTTTTGAACTGTGGTATTGAAGAAGACTCTTGAGAGTCCCTTGGACTGCAAGGAGATCCAATCAGTTCATCTGAAAGGAAATCAGTTCTGAATATTCATCGAAGGACTGATTCTGAAGCTGAAACTCCAATGTTTTGGCCACCTGATGCTGGGAAAGATTGAAGGCAGGAGGAGAAGGGGACGACAAAGGATGAGATGGTTGGATGGCATCACCAACTCAATGGACATGAGTTTGAGAGTTGGTGGTGGACAGATGGTTGGATAGCATCACCAACTCAATGGACATAGGAGTTGGTGATGGACAGGGAACCCTGGTGTGCTGCAGTCCATGGGGTTGCAAAGAGTTGGACATGACTGAGCCACTGAACTGAAATGAAATCTAGAGATATAGCATTACTTCTTAAAGGTTTAGCATTTAATGACTCTTTCAAACAAAAGAGAGAGATAAAAATATAGAAATTTTTAAAAGGAAAGAAAAATATATTGAGAAAAGCCCTCTACTCACTTTACTTCTGAAATATATGCTTTCAAACAGTGAAAAAGTACCTTATAGGAGGCCTCGCAGTAAGAATATGGTTCTCAAAATCTTTGTAAAAGAGTTACTGTCACAGTAAAAACATCTACCAGCAAATCTGACGGTTAACTTCTCCAGTTCAATGAGCATCCCAGTACAAGCTTCTGGGAGAAACATTCAAAATGTTACTTGGCGACAAGCACTAAAAATATCATAAAAAGATATAAATGTAAAACCCAAACTTTTACTTTGAAACAATACCCCAAGGAGAATAGATTCAGAAAAAAACAAAACACTTTTTCTGTACCTGTTGTTTTAACTTAAGCACGCTGATCAGGTGGGTCCCGTCACCCTACACACACAGATGGCACACATTGTTTATTTTAATGGACTTGTTCAAATATATATTAAAGTTCTTCTAGCTAATGAAGATACTGATGCCAAGTTAATATACAAATAGTACTTGCGCTTAATGTAACAAAACCAGCTGTTATTATGGTTAAATATTTTTGTCAGAAAACATGAAATTAGATTTGAACAGAAGCTCAAAATCATAAAAGCACTTTAATAATACTAAATGTACAGTATCAATTCTCAGTTACTGGGTTTTTATTGTTATTTTTCTCTTCCTCTGCATTTTGATGCCAGAGCTCCTTCATGAATATTCATCAGGATCATTTCCAGAATCCGACCTGCCCACTTAGGGGCCTGACATAAAATATAAAGTTCAAGTCAGGTCACTCACTCATCAGGCTCAAATTTAACATAGCTTGTTCTGATATGTCATAATTTTAAATGAAGGCAGATATCTGCTGAGTAGAATAAAATCTGAAATTTGTACAACTATACTGATTGATTGATTTACAAGCCCCTACTATGTACTGAGTCACAAAAATGGATTGATACAAAAATGAATAATTGATTTTTTTATTTCATTTTATTTTTTAACTTTACAATATTGTATTGGTTTTGCCATATATCAAAATGAGTCCACCACAGGTATACATGTGTTCCCCATCCTGACCCTCCTCCCTAATTCATTTTCATTTTTAATATCTTCATTAAATTGTTTACAGTACTGTTTCTGTTTTGTTTTTTTTATTTGGGGGGAAGGTGCATTTGGCCAGGAGACATGTGGGATCCTAGCTCCCTGGCCAGGGACCAAACTCACACACCCTGCATTGGAAGGTGAAGTCCTAACCAGTGGCCCAGCAGGGAAGTGCCTGCAACACTTACAGAGTCATGTTGCTATCGTGTTCCACAAGAAGCATGGGGTGGGAGGCATCAACCGGTCCACGGAGGAGATATTCAAACTCATAAGTCATGTTTACATAGAAGCTCACCAGACAAGTAAAGGGGTTCTAGACACAAATGGGTATACAGAGCTGCAGAACAACTTCATGCACTGAAGGGGTTGCCGGGAGTTCTGTAGATACGAAGGGAGTGTGTCGACTGAGGTGGTGAGACACAGTCATGAAATGGAAGAAGCACAGGCAAGGAAAATATCATGTAGCCCCTGAAAGGAAAACTGCATTTTTTTAATTTACTAAATTAAAAAATAATAATAATTTTTAAATGGAAACTTTGTGATAATCAGATAAGGAATAACTCAGCCTTCACAGTATTTATGGTAGAAGGAAGAGGGTCAGGGAGAGGAGTTCATAAGCTTTCCTATAATCTTGGTGCAAGATATTGAGGTCTAAACTGGAACAATGGTTTGATAAAGAGAATAACACACATCTACTTTCGACCCTACAATCAACTTCCTAGAAAACGCCACCCACTTCCCTCTAGGTGTCTCCATTATCCTTCCACAATTAAAACCAAGCGTCCATGAAATCCAAAAGGCAATGTAATAGAAAAACAAGTTAAAACACTACTATCATTCAGGTTTTTAACTGATAATCAGTTTATTCAAAATGGCCTACATATTAATAACACAAAGTTGTCTACATATACTATATACTGTGTGTTAAATATTTAAATTTTAATATCAGAAATTTAAGAATACTCTTCCTGAATTATTTTTGTCACATTATCTTCCATGTTGATTTGTTGATGAGGAAGGACAGATTGCTTTTCAGAAATAAAGACCTACTGCACTTGCCGACCATTTTTCTCCACCTTCTGTTTTATAATACAGAAATTATTTAAGAAAGCTACACCTGTAACGGAAACTGCAAATCAGAGTTAAAGTAGTTTAAACACCAAGTTAGAGAAATTTAAAATCTACGAATCAAAGCTAAATATCCAGTTTAATGAAACTCAAACTATCTCATACTATAATTGGGAGTGTGTGAGGGCTATTTACTGAGAAATGAAAAATGAATGTCTTGTGGACTGAGTTAAATGTGATTATAAACCTGCATTTCTGAAGCTGTAAAAGTATCTCTGTGTCAGTACTTTCACACAGAGTATAGGCACCTACAGTAGCCCATATGTTGTACAGAAATAATCCATGTAGGAGAAAAATGTGAGCACTGTATCCTATTTTCAAAATGCTATCACTCTTGAACAATCATCTTTTGATACCTACTCATAGTGGCTTAGCTTTTGAAGATGTAAGATTCACTGATGGTTTAAATATTTGTCTTTTTAAACTAAATGCATTTTTAATAATCAAATGATCAAAATATTTTTCTACCAGGGCCACACCCACTGCCACTACCACCAACCTCTCTGACTTTTTCTATTATTGTTTTATATTCTAAAGCAAGTACCTGAGTTTTATTAAAATATATCAAGGCCAGAAGAGGGCTATGCTTGTTTTCTTGGTATGTGTATTCCTATAAATTCACATTAAGAACTCTCCAAAGGCAACTACTACTGTTAGTGAAAAATTCAAAGATTTGGCAGAGTATCTTCTACTTGTGTTATAAAATATACTATAAAATCATAATAATTTTAGTTTTTTGCCCAGATGTGTTTATCATTTTCTAAAAGAACCATGTAATTACCTTAAACATATTTAAAAGCATCTGATTTAACTGCCCTTAGGTCTCAGAACTAACACCAGACTAGCAGACTTCACACATGCTTACCAAAGTACAGAATTTTGAGGTCTTCGGGTTGGGCAAAATGAATGGAAATACCTTTTTTTTCTATCAAGGGAGAAATTTAGGGGTCAAAGGATAGTATTTGTGGATAATAACATGGAAGTCCTGCACTCCAAATTGACTCCAGTAGAAACATTTTCATCTAATGTAGAAGCCTGTTTAATGAGAATCTACTCAGGAAAGTTTTGGAAAAGGAGTACGTCAAGGCTGTATATTGTCACCCTGCTTATTTAACTTATATGCAGAGTACATCATGAGAAACGCTGGACTGGAAGAAACACAAGCTGGAATCAAGATTGCCGGGGGAAATATCAATAACCTCAGATATGCAGATGATACCACCCTTAAGGCAGAAAGTGAAGAGGAACTCAAAAGCCTCTTGATGAAAGTGAAAGTGGAGAGTGAAAAGGTTGGCTTAAAGCTCAACATTCAGAAAACAAAGATCATGGCATCTGGTCCCATCACTTCATGGGAAATAGATGGGGAAACAGTGGAAACAGTGTCAGACTTTATTTTTCTGGGTTCCAAAATCATTGCATATGGTGACTGCAGCCATGAAATTAAAAGACACTTACTCCTTGGAAGAAAAGTTATGTCCAATCTAGATGGCATATTCAAAAGCAGAGACATTACTTTGCTAACAAAGGTCCATCTAGTCAAGGCTATGGTTTTTCCAGTGGTCATGTATGGATGTGAGAGTTGGACTGTGAAGAAGGCTGAGCGCCTAAAAATTGATGCTTTTGAACTGTGGTGTTGGAGAAGACTCTTGAGAGTCCCTTGGACTGTAAGGAGATCTAACCAGTCCATTCTGAAGGAGATCAGCCCTGGGATTTCTTTGGAAGGAATGATGTTAAAGCTGAAACTCCAGTACTTTGGCCACCTCATGTGAAGAGTTGACTCACTGGAAAAGACCCTGATATTGGGAGGGATTGAGGGCAGGGAGGAGAAGAGAACGCCAGAGGATGAGATGGCTGGATGGCATCACTGACTCGATGGATGTGAGTCTCAGTGAACTCCCGGAGTTGGTGATGGACAGGGAGGCCTGGCATGCTGCGATTCATGGGGTCGCAGAGTCAGACACAACTGAGCGACTGAACTAACTACTACTCAGGAAAGTTTTAGTAAAAGATTCTTAGAACAATGATTCCAGAGTTATTGAGAGCACAAATTGTGCATAAAAAATATGATGTTCTTATACATAACGCTACTGTATTTCTTCTGGAAAAAAATATATTTTTGCATAGGACTTGTGTGTTCTTAGGAAAGTAAAAAACAGTCAAAGTCTTACTGATACAGATTCTGAGCTAGAATTGGAGCAATCACTATTTTCTGCCTCTTTACTTGGGGTCTGAAGAGTCCTGAGCCAAATCTTAAACAAGGAAAGGCCTTCATTAATACTGGCTAGGATACTAGGCTTTTCAAGTGATAGACAAAAATAAGTCTCTTTCTTGTGTGAGGAGTGGCATTTCCTGAGTGAGACAGGTGATCCAGAGTGGTTGAGAGAGAAGGCTGATTGAATTAAGGTAATGGAGAGGGCTGTCAAAATTATAGTGAAATTTCTGAGACTGTCCATCTCTGGCCCCCTTTCTCTTACAAGGAAACATTTCTCAGTTAGTTTCATGCCCAATCTATAATGCCTTAGCTCGTTTCCTCGTCTATTAAGGAAAGAGCACCTAACTTCCAGGGAGGTTTACGACCATGCTCTCAGACTGGGGAAGGTGTGGTGCCATGCTACCTAGATGACAGGACTCATTTCTGGCTGACTTGCTAGGGTTCAGAAGACAGGTTCGCCTGGGCCACTAGACAGATCTATAAGCAAGTCCCCAGGCAAGACAGGCCATAAGACTGCTTCTCCTTATGTTTCCCAGTGACCTACACTGTGTCAGGGAACAACCTACACACCCACCACAGCCACAGTCCGAAAGGATAGAGGCTGTTCCTCCTGGATTACCTGTGCCTTCCCTAGAAGCAGAAACACTCATTTCACCTTTAACATTGTTCTTCATTTCTTTGAGAGGTAAGTGTTTACATAAAACTGGGTGAGAAAAGGTGAACTTGATTCCTTCTCAACTTTAGTATTTTGGGGGGAAGGAGTCTCAGGCCTTTCCCCTTATGTATTTTTAATATAAAGAACATAAATCTTGGTTTGTGTGTGTATGTATGTGTGTGCAGTCTAAGTCACCAGTCATGTCCAACTCTTTGCAACCCTGTGGCCGGCATGGATCCTGTGTCTATGGGTTTTCCCAGGCAGGAATACTGGAGTGGGTCACCATGCTCTCCTCCAGGGGGTCTTCTCAACCTAGGAATCGAACCCATATCCCTATGTCTCCTGTATCTACAGGTGGGCTCTTTACTGCTAGCACCATCTGGGAAGCCTGTATGTGTATACTACTACTACTCCCAAGTCGCTTCAGTCGTGTCCGACTCTGTGCGACCCCATGGACTGCAGCCTACCAGGCTCCTCTGTCCAAGGGATTTTCCAGGCAACAGTAGTGGAGTGGGGTGCCATTGCCTTCTCCCCTGTGTATGTATAGGGGAGTAATATTTTCACAATGCCCTATCTGTCTATGAGAGGGAAGGACAGGTTCCCTCAGGAAGTTTTCATGAGGACTCGTTCTTGTGTAAAACTCTTCCTGAGTTCATGGCTTCTTGAGCCATACCTCTGATAAACCTATGACACATTCACAGCATCTAATAACAACAAGATGGACAATAAGATCATCCCCTTTTCCGGACACACAAAGCCGTGTGTTCCAAGTAACGTCACCCACAAGCGTTCTATTTAAAAATGTGCTCTATTTTCACATAAGGAGAGGACATGCTTGTCAAACAAAGATAAATGTAGCTAAAGAGTTATCTGGTTACTTAATACACGAATGTGATACTGCAAGAAAGACAAATGATATGTCATATTTCCCAAAGGCATTTGACCCTAGAAGCCTGTTTGGGGTGGGCAATGAAGAATAGCTTACATCTATTAACAGTCAAAGGAAATAATAATGTTTCATGAAAACTAGCTTGAGTGAAGTAATCCTAACAAGAGAGGTTGCAAGATATGGATGTCTATTCTAGGGATGAAAGGAAGATCTGATCAGGACTTCCCTGGTGGTCCAGTGTTAAGGAACCCGCCTGCCAGTGCTGGGGACATGGGTTTGATGCCTGGTCTAGGAAGATCCCCCATGCTGCAGGGCAGCTAAGCCCATGTGTCATAACTACTGAAGCCTGCACACCCTAGAGCCCATGTCTGCAACAAGAGAAGCTGCCACAATGCAGCCCATACACGGCAACTGGAGGGTAGCCTCTGTGAAACACAACTAGAGAAAGACTGAGCACAGCAACAAAGATCAAGGCAGTCAAAAAAAAAAAAAAAAAAAAAAAAGCAAAGAAAGATCTGACCCTGATATAAAATGAATACAAATCAACCCAGTAAGGTACTGTACCAAAGGGTATCTTCATACGTTGGGAAAAATTAACCTAATCCTGGCTGATTCTTTGGAGTCTAGAAATGAATGACAACACTAAAAACCAATATAGCTGAAATGAAGGTGGAACAGCCCGTGTTTCAGCTATAGAGCACCAAAGAAGGTGCTCCTGAAGACAGTTATTACTTCTGGACAAGATGGATGAAATACACATTCTGCTGTAAATCTCAAGTTATTCCTGAAGGCCATAGTCAAGACCTCAAGAAAGACCAGCAATTTTGTCAAGATGTACCAAGGAAGCCGCAGCAATGGACTAGGCAGTCATAACAAGGGGATCCTGGATGAAGGGCCAGGATCTGCCAACAAGCCCCTCAACCGAAAGCAGACCACTGACTGTATAGGAGCTCTACTTCACATGACCTACTCTGGGAGGAGGCGTGGGAGGGGATCCCTTGGGCATGACTAGACTGAAGCTGGATGAATCAACCCTTTCCTAAAGATTTAATTACCTGATATTCCTAATTACCTAGAGTGTGATGGCCAGTCCTATAACCAACCTAACTCTACACTAGTACTTATACCAGGGGTTCAATTCAGTTCAGTTCATTAGCTCAGTCGTATCCAACTCTTTGAGACCCCATGGACTGCAGCACGCCAGGCCTCCCTGTCCATCACCAACTCCCAGAGCTTACTCAAACTCATGGTCATTGAATCGGTGATGCCATCCAACCATCTCATCCTCTGTTGCCCCCTTCTCCTCCTGCCTTCAATCTTTCCCAGGATCAGGGTATTTTCCAAAGAGTCAGTTCTTCACATCAGGTGGCCAAAGTATTGGAGTTTCAACTTTAACATCAGTCCTTCCAGTGAACACTCAGGACTGATTTACTTTAGGATGGACTAGTTGGATCTCCTGCAGTCCAAGGGACTCTCAAGAGTCTTCTCCAACACCACAGTTCAAAATCATCAATTTTTCGGCACTCAGCTTTCTTTATAGTCCAACTCACATCCATACATGACCACAGGAAAAACCATAGCTTTGACTAGATGGACCTCTGCTGGCAAAGTAATGTCTCTGCCTTTTAGTATGCTATCTAGGTTGGTCATAACTTCGCTTCTAAGAAGTAAGTGTCTTTTAATTCCATGGCTGCTGTCAGCATCTGCAGTGATTTTGGAGCCCCAAAAAATAAAGTCCGACACTTTTCCCCATCTATTTCTCATGAAGTGATGGGACCAGATGCCATGATCTTCGTTTTCTGAATGTTGAGTTTTAAGCCAACTTTTTCACTCTCCTCTTTCACTTTCATCAAGAGGCTCTTTAGTTCTTCACTTTCTGCCATAAGGGTGGTGTCATCTGCATATCTGAGGTTCTTGATATTTCTTCTAACAGACTTGATTCCAGCTTGTGATTCATCAAGCCCAGCATTTCTCATAATGTACTCTGCATATAAGTTAAATAAGCAGGGTGACAATATACAGCCTTGATGTACTCCTTGTGGCTACAAATCTACTGTGGGGAGAATCTTTCCACATTTCCAACTAGGGGCTTAATACAATAGATGCTGATTTTCCAGAAATGAACTCATTAGTTATTAAGTAGCTGATGGTTGACATTAAACTTACACATGAAATTTTTTAATTGAGAGGAAAATAAAGTTAAATGTATTTTAACTATTGCAATAAGAAACCCATTCCCTTTAAATTTGCATCCTTCCTCTTTCATTATTCTCCTACCAATCTATAGCTGGATATATAATTGAAGAAAGGATCCTTTCAGGCATATATGAACACATGAGAACTAGGAAGTTCAATATATCAGTGAATATGAAAGCATAATCATATAATAGTATAACAATCAGTGAGAAAAACAACAACTGATATGCTGGATAATTAACTCTCAAATAGCCTGTGCACACTGAGAACCAACATACTAAGATTTATTCTACAACTACTTTCTTATAAATTTCAAATATTTTACATACATTTTTAGTAACTCGGAAAACTAAATAGGAAATGTGTTAACTTTATTGAGCATCTGGAACAGAGAGGCTGAGTAACCTCATTTATAAACCAAGTGAATCAGAAGCAACCAAATTCATTATTGTATTTCAGTCATTAATCAGAAACCTAATTGATAAGAAGTTAATCAGGCTATGCCATCCAACAGTTGTTTTCGTGGGCACACAACTTGGCTATATTTTCCAGGCTCCTTTGCTACCCACGCAGCCATGAGGCAGGGGCTCACAGAAAGGAATGTGGGTACGAACCATGCATACTATCCAGGCCTAGCCTATAAATCGCTTGTCATAAATTCTTCCATTCACGTTTCCCATCAACCAGCTGACTGAGAAGGTCCCCATGTCCTAGAATAGGAAAGACAGAAAGAGCAAGAGGTACAGTATTATTCTTTTAATCCATTGAATTTGAGGAATTTTTATTATTTCACAATTTTTCATTTTACAAATTAGCCTAACCCGATAATACAAAAAAACTATTTTGATATTTTTAACCAAAATGAATGTCTGAAAGTACAGCCTCCCTAACTGCAGCTAACAATTCAAGTTTACCCCTATCTTGCCTAATTTTGACATCCTCTTTATAGACTGAAAGGGAACATCACCCACTGCTATTGGTCATGCCACAGGACAGCTCAGAATTCTAAAAATCACTAGAATACAAGAAAGGCCTATACTCTGCTGTCCAATTCTTAATTCTAAGGATACCAAAGATGTTAAAATGTCACATACGCACACACAAAAGAACTTAGGAAGCAGATCCTTTTCCCTCCCCTCCTTCTTTTTTTGGTTTATGGAATAATATCTCAAGATCACTTGCATTATTGTTCTGTATAAATTTGGCTTTAGAGCTGTTTTAAAAATAAATTTATGGCTTTTTAAAAATGTATAAAGACAAATAAGTTGACATCAAAACACCAATAAATGCATAGTATTCAAAAATGGAACGTTGACCTCACATCTGTTAGAACAGCTATGATCAAAAAAGGCAACAAATAACAAATTCCCTAATGTATTTTAGGGAACTGTTGTGCCCTGTTGGTGGGAATGAAAGTTGGTGCAGCCACTATGGAGAACAGTATGGAGAGTACTAAAAATATTTAAAATAGAACTGCTATATGGTCCTATATAGTCTGCGTATTTGTGCGTTGTGCTGTGCTTAGTTGCTCAGTCATGTCCAACTCTTTGTGACCCTATGGACTGTAACCCACCAGGCTCATCTATGCATGGGGATTCTCCAGGCAAGAATACCAGAGTGGGTTGCCATCTGGCTATTTATCCTCCCCCCCAAAAAAGAAAACACTAACTTGAAGAGATACCTGCACCACTGTGTTCATGTACAATAGCCAAGACATGCAAACATGTAAACAACCTACTTGTCTGTCAACAAATGAAAGGATAAAGAAATTGTGAGATATATAAATATGTGTGTGTATATATATGGAATGTGATTTAGCCATACAAAAAGAATGAAATCTTGACATTTGTAACATGGGTGGACCTTGAGGGCATTATACAAAGTGAAATGAGACCGACAGAAATACCAAACAATATGTGGAAAAAAAAAAAAAAAAAAAAAAACAAGAGAGAAAACAAAACAAAAAGAAACGTACTCATAGATGCAGAAAAGAAAAAAACAAAGAGTTTAACTGATTGGTGGTCACCAGAGGTAGGGGGAAGGGAGGTGGGCAAAGTGGAGGGTGCAGACATATAGCACAGTGATTACAGTTAATAATACTCTATTAGGTATTTGACAGTTACTAAGGGAATATACCTTAAAAATTCTCATTACAAGAAAAGAATGGAATATTAACTTTCTCCCAAAATGATGACATTCAATAAAAATTATTTTAAAAATAATGATGTAATTCAATTGTACCACTACTTCATTGAAATATGGCTATTGTATTTTATATTCATTTTGAATATTTGTCTTTTGGCTTTATATTGATTTTATAATCAAAGCAATGGTGCTTGATTTAAAATCATAAAGGCAAAATTAAATTTAGCAAAACTGAGTTGTGATGTCTTTGAAAGAATTTAAATCTGCACATGAACCATTAACAGAGTTGAGAAGGATGTATTCAAAAGCTTTGCTACAGACTTTTAATATAAACATAGTTATTATTTTCTGTTAGGGGTGTGTGAAATTGTTTGCCATGCCTGGATCTATTCACTCCTGACTGCTACCTGAGTGATCCTAAGAGTCTTAAGAAAAAAAAAAAAAAGTAAATTGCTGCTTAGGAGCAATCACCAACCTTGTATGAGAAAGCAAATTTGAGAAACAAGCTCATCTGTGACCTATTTCTAACCCTGTTTCAATGCAGATACTCTTCAAGCACATTGTTTTCTGAACCCACAGAATGACACTCCATCTTTGACACAGCAGGGATATTGGAACCACAGAAACGGGTGCACACAGAGAAGTGATAGCAAACGAAGGGGGCACAGTTTTCGGAAGAAGAGTTCGATGACTGAACCACGAACAGCATTCAAAACGTTTTTGCTCGGACTTGTCAGCTCCTCAGTTTTATCTTATTACAACAAAAATCATATTTTCCCATGTTTGGAAACTGTTATGTTCTATTTAAAAGTATTTTAAACTCTATTGTCAAAACTGGCTATTGTCCCCTTAAAAGCAAAAGCCAATGGAAATACCACAGAGCCTGCATGACACAGTAAGAAGAGGATATAGCAAAAATTAAGAACAAGATTACATTTACTTTGCTGATGCATTGAGAAAGCAAGCAAGCAGCTTAGAAGCAGCTTTGGAGGGGTGAGCAGGGTGGCCCAGGTAAGAGATGCTTGGGATAAGCAGGGATATTATGAATGGAAATTTCTGGTCTGAAAGCTGGGCTCACGTTACCTGAGGCCGTTCCTGCCACCAACAGGATGGTCACCAGATCGCTGCACTAAGGCACTCGGGTTGGGATGAGGAATGCATTTGCACCTGTATTCCACTCACCTGGCAAAGCACTCTGACAGATGCTTACATCTTTAGGGAGAAAAGTGGAAGGGGCGTCTTTGAACAGAAGACACATGCATAGTTTTGCTAAGCAAACCATACTTGCGTGGGGATCTGTTTGTCCTGCAAAGAGAACCATTTTGCAATTTTCACAGAGGTGTTAACACTAGTCATGAGGTCATGAGAGGCATTAACACTAGTTAAGCGACCCTGAACTCCTGATGTCAAAATTCTAGGGTTAGTATGGGCACAGGAGGTATAATTGCTTCTATGGCACTGAAATTAGCCACTAGAAAGGAATGGATTCTGGTTCTCAATCCATCATCACAAACTACTCTGGACAACATACCTACCACAAAGGTGACTACACCTCAAATGATATAAAATAGTCACATCATAAGCAGTCAAGTACTATGGACTTTAATACATAGCTTAAGAGGAAGAAGAAAGTTATGAAGAGTGAAGAGAGACTTGACTTAGACATTCCTCATGAATGAGCAGAGTAAGATTTTTTTCCCTCAATAAAAAGACAAAAAGCTGAAGCAAAGCAAAACTTTTTAACTCCAGACATCCCCCAAACCTCAAAGGCTCAAAAGCAGATGATTTATGAACAGCCTTCAACAATATTTGACATGGGAAAAGATTCTGGCTACATTAAAATGTTGTTTCCTTCTTACACTTATAGATTGAGATTAATGAGCTCTTAAGAAAAAGAACAAAACCAAGACAACAGAGAAGAATTTAAAAGCTGTGGGAGAACCTCGGATCCTCCCAGTGAACACAGGCTCTGTTGTGAGAGTTGAACAGAGATGTAAACTGTTCGCTCCGTTATCTTTGATTCCAGTGTACTCCTCTGAGTGTAAGCACCTCACCAGGGATAAGCCGAGATTCAAAGATGTGTAAAGCAGCTACTTTTATGAAGCTCAAAAGAATAGTCTATTCAAAGTTGGGGTCAAAACCTGCTTCTATTGGATTCTGTGCTTCATTGTGTGAGGGAGCTGAAGAAGATTCCAGAGTAATAGATACTATATTCGAATTGTACCTTTCCCATTTTAGAATTTAAATCATATGTAAATTTTGATTCTAATCTAATAAAAAACTCTGAAAATTATTGGAATGGCTTCCTAATCAATCTTCCCTGGTTCTAGCCTTGACCCTTTTCAACAGACCCTTTAAGAGTTATGAAAGTGATCATTCTAAAACGAAAATCAGTTCGTCTGTTTCCCATGATTAAAATCTATCCCAAGGATGTTTTATTACTGAGAGTAAATGCCAAGGTTACTTGGTTTGGCATAAAAGGCTCCCCTTGATTTGACCCCTAACTGTTCATTTTCATCTTTCTGTACCAACGTTTATAAGCTAACGTTTAATGCTCTGGCCAAACTGCACAGCTTATGGATTGTTCTCTGTGTGTGTGTGCTCCTTCACTAAGCTGTGTCCAACCTCTGCAACCTCATGGACTGTAGCCCACCAGGTTCCTCTGTCCATGGAATTATCCCAGGTAAGGATATTAGAGTGAGTGGCCATCTCCTTCAACCAGGGGATCTTCCTGACCCAAGGATTGAGCCCACGTCTTCTGCATTAGCAGATGGGTTCTTTCCCACTGAGCCACCAGGGAAGCCCCATAGTTTGTGCTAGACAAAAATAATTTGTGCATGTTCTTCTGTGATCCCTTCCCATTTTCCCTTCTGCATCTTTCAAAATGCAGCTCAGGTATTATCTTGCTTAGGAAATCCTGCACAAGCCCCCAGCGAAGTTCAATTTTTTCTCTTATCTGTACTTCCTTTATACTTCTGCATACTTGTAATCCAGCACTTTTGGCTTGGTCTTATAATGTTTTCTAGATTGTGTATTTCTGGAAAATGAACACTAAAAGTTTGCTTTACCAGTCCCTAGAACAATGCTTGATCCATTAAAGGTGTTCCACCAATGGTTTATAAATGTATCAGTCAAGTGCACCTGCGTTAGCACCTCACTGTGCACTCTAGTACCAACTAAATACCTTTACCATTTACTCTTACCTAAAGTCAGAATACCTAGGCTCTTGATTTAAAATCCTCCAAAATTTCTCCCTGAAATGTAATTCTTGTCAAGCAGATTTACTAATTCCTTGGAACTGATTCTGGAGAAGGCAATGGCACCCCACTCCAGTACTGTTGCCCGGAAAATCCCATGGATGGAGGAGCCTGGTAGGCTGCAGTCCATGGGGTCGCTAAGAGTCAGACACGACTGAGCGACTTCACTTTCACTTTCCACTTTCATGCATTGGAGAAGGAAATGGCAACCCACTCCAGTGTTCTTGCCTGGAGAATCCCAGGGACGGGGGAGCCTGGTGGGCTGCAATCCATAGGGTCGCACAGAGTCGGACACGACTGAGGCTACTTAGCAGCAGTGGAACTGATTGTTATTGTCTGACCTATACTTGTTAGCTTTGGCTACAGTCACCCCTCCATCACTGAGAGCTGCACATTGAGAACAGGACTGAAGTGGACAGAAATATATCTACTCCATCTCTCTCCTAATTGCAGGATTAGGCAGAGGGGCAGCCCTTCTCAGGCACATACTGGTCTCTTGTTGATTAGGGACCCAAAAAAGAGACAACAAGTCGCATTCAAAGTGTTTGCTTAATTCCACTCAGAGTCCACTGGAGAAACAACTCATCCACCCTCACCTAAAGGGCAGGGAATATTCTCTACCTATAGGGAGGCCTGGTCAGAGCAAAGATGAGCAATACTCTTACATGGAAGCGAACAGATACTTGGTCACAATAATAGAATCTACTACAGAACACTTTATAACCTGCCATACCCTTCCACTGCAGTTTGATCAGATAATGAGACATCACCTGATGATTCTACTAAATTTGTCGAATTTCCTGTCCCAAACACCTCTGTTTCCCCACCAATGTATAGATTTATCATGGCCAACAACACAGAGAGTCGGACATGACTTAGCAACTGAATAACTACAAACCACCACTACAAAAACCATCAGAACACAGTCTAAGGCGCGTTCTCCTGTCAGATTACAGCACGTATGGTATTAAACCCAAGGGAAAGGAAAGCACCTAAAAATTGGAGTTTATAAGTTCTCAGCCAAATGGGATAGTTTAAAGGGTGGACGGAGAGATTGTCATATTGGGTGAAGTAAGTCAGACAGAGAAGGAGAAATATCATATGACATCCCTTATAGGTGGAATATAAAAATAAATGCTACAAATGAACTTGACTTACAAAGCAGAAGACTCACAAACTTAGAGAATGAACTTATGGCTGCTGGAGGAAGCAACCATATGTGGGGGAAGGGATAGGTAGGAGTTTGGCATGGACATGTACACCCTGCTATATTGAAAATGGATAACCAACAAGAATCTATTGGGAGATTTTGGAGGAGAGAGGACACATGTATAGGAATGGCTGAATCCCTTCGCTGTTCCCCTGAAACTATCAGAACATTGTTCGTTAATTGGCTACACCTCAATACATAACGGGGCTTCTCAGGAGATGCTGATGGTAAACAACCTGCCTGCCAATGCAGGAGACCTAAGGGATGTGGGTTCGATTCCTGGGTCAGGAAGATTCCCTGGAGGAGGGCACACAACCCATTCCAGCATTCTTGCCTGGAGAATTCCATGGACAGAGGAGCCTGGCGGGCTACAGTCCACACAAAGAGTCACAAAGAGTCAGACACAACTAAAGTGACACCATGCATACACACGATACTAACTAAAAAGTTTTTAAAAAGAGAGTTTATATTTCTTTTCAAACATTTGACCTCTAGAAATGGTCAATAACGACAATCACTATCAAGTGGTCTCTTTCTGACAGTATATATTGCTCAGGAGCTTTAAATTTTTAAAGCTCTGTTTTCATATAATTGGAACAAACAAAATAGTCTCAATCGCATTTGCTGGGCATTGAGCCAGCGGTCTCCCTGTCTTTGCCAAAGGCAGAGGGGCACCTTCAAAACATAACATTTCTAAAATGTACTTTCCTAGTTAAGGAGAACTTTAATATAATTCCTATATCTTTTATTTAGCTGTAAAAGCCTTCACTTCAATCTAAATCTTATCCATATCATCTAAATCTAACTAAATGGAACAAACAAACTCATTAGAGAACTCCTTCCACACATTAAATCACAAATTTTAATGCTACATCTAAAATAAGCCAAGAAATGTGAAAAACATTGGCCATCTAAGCCAGAAAGGAAAGGGTCACCGCATCCAAGGGTAATATTCAATTTATTGGTACATAAACCTGAATTTTTCCTTCTTTCCTACAAAACGCAGCCAATTAAGTGGGCAAAGCCTGCTTGTCTGTAGATAGACAGCTCCCTTTATGATATCTTGGTCCAATTCTACTAAGGTTCTGGTACTTCCAGTTATGAAAATAACAGAATATTATTAAGATGTATTCCTAAGTATTTTAAAAACTGACAATACATCTGATTAAAAATTTCTACATATCTCTAGGGTTATGGAGAAGGAAATGGCAGCCCACTCCAGTGTTCTTGCCTGGAGAATCCCAGGGATGGCGGAGCCTGGTGGGCTGCCGACTATGGGGTCGCACAGTCAGACACGACTGGAAGCGACTTAGCAGCAGCAGCAGCAGCAGCTAGGGTTAAGCTTGCTGCCCTGCTGGCTTGGTGTATACAATTACACTGTGCTCTGTGTCTCATGTCTTCACCCATCTTAACTGGCCTTAGACCCTAGTGCTGGGCTGGGGAGAAAGAAAAGGGGAAAAAATATCTCTGAGTGTACCTGTGAAAATTTCCTTCCGTCTTTACATTGGTCTTGTCACTGAGTTAGATACTGTGACTTAAGCAATCCTAAGTAATCCAATGAATGTCAGAGGAAAGAGCCCAGTCTCCCTGGCTTACGCACACACACACACACACACACACACACACATACACACAAATTTCATAAACTATTCTTCTCTCACCACATTTCCTTAATTTTTGGAGAAGACAATCAATAGTGTACATTTTCCCCTTTCCCAAAAAGGAAGATAAAGGGATGGGTATTGACACTCTTCTGGAGAAGAGAAATGGCAACCCACTCCAGTATTCTTGCCTAGAGAATCCTGTGAACAGAGCAGCCTGGAGGGCTGTTGCCCATAGGGTCACACAGAGTCGGACATGACTGAAGTGACTTAGCATGCACGCATGCGTTGGAGAAGGAAATGGCAACCCACTTCAGTATTCTTGCCTGGAGGATCCCAGGGACAGAGGAGCCTAGTAGGCTGCCATCTATGGGGTTGCACAGAGTAGACACAACTGAAGTGACTTAGCAGCAGCAGCAGCATTGACTTCCTTCATCTGAATACTCTATAACAGTTATGTCTTACCTCCCAGTACTACTTCTGTATTTGGTAATTTAAATGAATGGATAAGCTCTCCATCAGTGACCTACATCACATTGTTACATGACATTAACCCAAAGGAGAGATATTCTATAAATTATCAAATGTGAATTTAAAAACACACTGTACATCAGAGATATATATATATACTCTTTAGGCAAACAAAACAAACACACACACACAAAAATGTTTCCATCATGTTTAGAAGTCCTGTAGAGTCTTAAATTCCCCTTGTAATTTGATTTCAAAAGTAGGGTCAGTTTTATCAGTAACATGACTCTGGTGCAGTAGTTGCACATCTACAGAAAAGTGAAGATGCCACTAAAAATAGCGATTAGAATTCACCACTTCTCGGATATTGTCACAAATTCTATTATACATAGAACTTCCGGAGAATCCCGTGAAAAGGAAAAGTATGAATAACTAGAAATATAATTTTGACAGCCTATGCACCATTGCTCCATTCGACAGCAGTATACCACAAAGCAATGTCAGGATTACAGACTTATTTCACATCAGGAAGGAGGCTGATGGATAGCCTTCCATCATTACTGTGATTTGCACTAACAAATTAAGTGCCTGGAGGCCATGGTTTTAGAGAAGCTCAAAATGAAGCCAAGTATTATAGTCCCTCTTCTAACCTTTAAATCCGTGCTTGATTACTAAAAGCTTTATAGGAAGTACTCATAGGGCATTAGAAAAGCATTTAGAAATTGTTATGGCAAAAACAAAATACAATGCATTCATAAACAATATTCCAGTCACCCAAATTATAGTGAGAACATGTTCATGCATAACATAGTTATGGTAGTATATGCTAAAAACATGTTATATGCAGCATGCTCTTTTCTAGTTTCCTCTGAAATTAAATGTGGAACATTTCTCTGAATCACAGCTCTTAACAGCAAGCCCAAAACCGCTGTCAGCATGTTCACTGACCTCTGATCTGTCATGAAGAACAGGTATCAGACCCTGAGAAGTACTCCTCCTAGAGCTAAATAATAAAACAAATTTTATTATAAAAGTGTTTTTACCTCCATTTGCAAGTGCTCAGCATCACAACCTCGATGCTAACCCTTAAAACCTCGCAGCCGATCACACAGAAAAGTCAAAGTACCACACGTGGATGGTGTCCGAGTTTTAACCAAGTCTGAGGTCATGGACATAACATGATGTTTACACAAATGCTTAGAAATAACTTGAAAAAATGTAGACTGTCTGTTCGGTCTTTCACATAGGATAATTTTATTCGCATTTTTCGGTCATGGTTCTAATATGACTCTCTTAAAAACAAAATGTATTGAGGTATAAGTTCCTTTCTATTCTGTATTTCCCCTGTTCATTTTTGATTTTATAGATTTTGAAGCTCTGTTAATGAGTGAATGTGGAATTGTCATGTGCTTTAACAAGTTGTCCCCTTTATCATTAGGAAATGTCACGCTCTAATTGCATGTAATCCTTTTCGTCTTAGAATCCACTGTGTCTAGTAGTAATACAGTTACTCTAGCACACTCAGATAATAAGTTCATATGGTATATATATTTTATCTAATCTTAGTTTCAGTCTATGCATGTGTTTCTATTTGAAGAGCATCTCTTGTGGACAACATATACTCATCAAAGTACTGGAGTTTCAGCTGTAACATCATTCCTTCAAAAGAAATCCCAGGGCTGATCTCCTTCAGAATGGACTGGTTGGATATCCCCACAGTTCAAGGGACTCTCAAGAGTCTTCTCCAACACCACAGTTCAAAAGCATCAATTCTTCGGCGTTCAGCCTTCTTCACAGTCCAACTCTCACATCCATACATGACCACAGGTAAAACCATAGCCTTGACTAGACGAAACTTTGTTGAAAAAGTAATGTCTCTGCTTTTGAATATGCTATCTAGGTTGGTCATAACTTTTCTTCCAAGGATTAAGCGTCTTTTAATTTCATGGCTGCGGTCACCATCTGCAGTGATTTTGGAGCCCAAAAATAAAGTCTGACACTGTTTCCACTGTTTCCCCATCTATTTCCCATGAAGTGATGGGACCAGATGCCATGATCTTCGTTTTCTGAATTACATTCCCTGAAAAAGTTTCCATCTTGTGGTCCTGCATTAGTTATCTACTACTTGTTGTAGATAAGTTCTAAGCTTTCAGACTACAAACCTTGCAAAATAACTGCTGACTTTAAGTTTCACAGGAGCCTTACGATCTAGCCCACATGAGCAATAAGAAGAAAGAAGAAATGCCCCCTGATTACCTCTTTTTCTAGATATTTTATGTAAGTGAAATCATTAAACATGTGTCCTACTGTGTCTAACTTATTTCTCTTAGCATAATGTATAAGGTTTATCTATATTGTAGCATGAAGCAGCACTCGATTCTGTTTTATGTATGAATAAAGTTTCACTGCATATATTTCACATTGTTTAACCGTAACTTTTGGCTATTGTGACTTAATGCTGCAATGAACATTGATGTACATGTAACTGGGTCCCTCTTTTCGATTCTTTTTGGTACGTACCTAGGAATGGACTTCCTGTGCCATGTTGAATTTTTCGAGGTAGACTGCATATTTTATATCAAGTACATCAGTTAGTACTAGACTCTAACAGCCTTTCCACTCATATGCATTCAAATATGTTTGATATGTTTTGTTTTGTTCATTTAAAAATTTTTCTATTGTTTTTTATCCATACACATACACTCTGCCAGAGACGTTTTCTGCTGTTTTGATTTTACTTACCTTTATTTATTATGCATCTTATTATTCAATTGAGAACACATAATTATATGTTTTGCTCAATGTGACTATCTTCACACATCTCCCAAACTGGCTGGAATGCTTAAGATATTTTTTCTTTGCCTCAAAGAGGAAAGTTATGGTACCTAAATTGAGGGATCTCATGACTAAAATAATAGAAGTGTTTTACTGTCTCTGAAAGGAGGAAGACACTATTGTCAAACTCAGTTTTTAATTATTTTATTTTTACTTTTTCTATATTGCTCATAGTCAGAAGCCATTGCTACTTGTTTATTAGTAAATGCAAGCAAATGGCAGACAAATGAATACCTAAAAACCAAGACAAAAACTCTAAAAACAGGATATACTTCAATTCTCTATTTATTTCTAGTGGCATGGTATGCAGAGAGAACCTCTTGATGAAAGAGGAGAGTGAAAAAGTTGGTTTAAAGCTCAACATTCAGAAAACTAAGTTCATAGCATCTTGTCCCATCACTTCATGGGAAATAGATGGGTAAACAGTGGAAACAGTGTCAGGCTTTATTTTGCGGGGCTCTAAAATCACTGAGATGGTGATTGTAGCCATGAAATGAAAAGACGCTTACTCCTTTGAAAGAAAGTTATGACCAAACTAGACAGCATAGTAAAAAGCAGATACATTACTTTGCCAACAAAGGTCCATCTAGTCAAGGATATTGTTTTTCCAGTAGTCATGTATGGATGTGAGAGTTAGACTATAAAGAAAGCTGAGCCCTGAAGAATTGATGCTTTTGAACTGTGGTGTTGGAGAAGACTCTTGAGAGTCCCTTGGACTGCAAGGAGGTCCAACCAGTCCATCCTAAAGGAAATCAGTCCTGGATGTTCATTGGAAGGACTGAGGTTGAAACTGAAACTCCAATATTTTGGCCACCTGATGTGAAGAGCTGACTCGTTTGAAAAGACTCTGATGTTAGGAAAGACTAAAAGTAGGAGGAGAAGGGGATGACAGAAGATGAGATGGTTGGATGGCATCACCAACTCAATGGACATGTGTTTGAGTAAACTCCAGGAGTTGGTGATGGACAGGGAGGCCTGGAGTGCTGCAGTTCATGGGGTCACCAAGAGTCGGACACAACTGAGCAACTGAACTGAACTGAATGCAGAGTGTTTATGATTTTTATACAGTAATTTGCCAATAACCAATGGATCTCACGTGCACACGCTAAAATTGAACCAACCCCTGTGCCACCTAGAGGCCCTTGACTCCCAGAACTCCATGGCCGTGCATACCTCACAGCCGTGAACTTGGAGTATTAGAATCATTAAGACTTTCCACTGTTTGGCAGTTATTAAGATCAGGGGAAATGCCACAGGTGAGAATAACTTGAGAGCACAAAGGAGACAAATAAGCAAAGCAAACCCATATGCCAAATGCAGAGACTCTCAGCCACCCAAGATGGAGACATTCAGGCAAAGTGCTTTGAAACAAAAGATTTTTTTTTTTTTTTTTTGGCTGTGTTACATCTTAAAAGACATCTTAATGAAAGGAAAATGATTGATGAGCAGCCATGCAAGACCTCTGCCAGGATTAATAAATGGGAAACCCCTTTCACCAACCCCATCTAAGGAGGCACTGATCATAACTTGTCATCTTAATAACATTTTAATGTCAGCTCCAGATTCATTGCATTTTTATGGAATTTTAAATCATGGCCCAGTGTGGAACACCTCCAATAATGAGCATGAAAATGCAAAGAGATTTTGATTAACATCAGCTACTGGAGGACGAGAAATGTTTTGTGGGAGCTGAAGGCCTTCACAAACTCTTTTGGGGCTCTTTTAATGACACAAGTTCAGCAAAAGTTCTTATATTTATAGCATGTTATGTGCATTAGTGTGTGTATCTTTGAATTTTATGTTTTTAACTAGGATTTATACAGGAATTTTTTTCTCCTTGTAAACAGTTCCTGTCATGAAGCATCCCAAATTTTATTCAGTAGTGCATTTTGCACATATAGGAAATTTCTATTCAAAATTTTGCTCTTAGAACTGCAGAAATAGAATAGAACATGAAACTTCTCAACTTCAGGTCACAGAAGCCAAGAAGATCAAGTATAGCAGTCTTACTAGAAAAATCATATTATAAGTCCAATTCAGATAAATTCAGAATCTGGCCTCCAAGTTACATGACTATCATCTTGAAAACACCAAAATGGCATCCTAAACATGTTCCTCACACTGACGCTCTGAGACAGTGGAAGTCATAAAATCCTCAATGTTCTGCAAAGCAACAATGTCAGGATAGTAGAAGTGGACAGGACCTGAAAAGAATATATATCATCTTCACAGACAGGAGAATCAAGGTAATAATTTAAGTGCTGTTTGGATGGCAATAATACCTTTTTTCCTTTTTCCAGCAAGAATATAAAAGAATCTTGCCAATTCTTTTTAAAAACTATATTAACCTCAGATGTTCAGTTCAGTTCAGTCACTCAGTCATGTCTGACTCTTTGCAACCCCATGAATCACAGCATGCCAGGCCTCCCTGTCCATTACCAACTCCCAGAGTTCACCCAAACTCATGTCCATCGAGTCAGTGATGCCATCCAGCCATCTCATCCTCTGTCGTCCCCTTCTCTTCCTGCCCCCAATCCCTCCCAGCATCAGTCTTCTCCAATGAGTCAACTCTTTGCATGAGGTGGCTAAAGAACTGGAGTTTCAGCTTTAGCATCATTCCTTCCCAAGAAATCTCAGGGCTGATCTCCTTCAGAATGGACTGGCTGGATCTCCTTGCAGTCCAGGGGACTCTCAAGAGTCTTCTCCAACACCACAGTTCAAAAGCATCAATTCTTTGGCACTCAGCTTTCTTCACGGTCCAACTCTCACATCCATACAACCTCAGATGTATGGTTAGGTAATTTTCAGATGAAAAAATAATGTAATTAACTTTAAAAAATGAAAAAAATATTCCTAACTCTTAGCCATTGTCATCCATATGAATCAAATGCATCATCAAATAATTTTACAGTGTCAATAAAGTGGCCAGACACACCGTTATTTGATGAAATAAAGGCCGGGTGCAAGAATCCAACTTCGTTTCTTCCAGTGTTTCCAGTCACACTACCTTCACAACTCTACTCACACACACTCCAGCCACACCAAACCTCTTCTCTTTGATTGTCTCTCAGTATTTCTTGTATGCCTGCCTGAATCCACTTGCTGATTTATTTTTAAAATATTAAGTATACACTCAAGTAAGGCAGAAGACTAAACACCTAGTCTTCAAAGGTGACCAAGCCCAGAAATGAGCACTGTTCTCACTTAATGTACAATCTTGTTGAAACGTCTCCATTCTGCCCATTCTTCCTCTTTGGGGATCTTCCCCTCCATCCTCTCCTGTCTGAATCACCTTTACTCATCATTGCCATCCAGCTCCTCTCTGAAGCCTCCTCTTATTCATACTCCAAGAAATGCCAAGTTCTCTCTCTTCAATACCCTCATCACTTCTTGTACATGACTGTGCATCTAGTAGGAAATACTTCTTTAGGTATCCCCCATCAGTTGTCATGGTCTTTATAGACCGGGACCTCAGGACTGGAGTTGACGAGAAGGACACAGGGGACCCAAGTCTCGAGTGAAACAAGGGTACTTTATTTGCAGAAATGTATGCTATATATCTTCAATAAAATGATTAGACCAAGACCAAGTGAAGTCACTCAGTCATGTCCGACTCTTTGTGACTCTGTGGACTGTAGCCTTCCACACTCCTCCATCCATGGGATTTTCCAAGCAGGAGTACTGGAGTGGATTGCCATTTCCTTCTCCAGAGGACCTTCCTGACCCAGGGATCGAACCCAGGTCTTCTGCATTGTAGGCAGATGCTTTACCGTCTGAGCCACAAGGGAAGTCCTCAGCCATTAAAAAGAATGAAATTCCACCAGTTGCAACAAAATGGATAGTTAAAAGGTCACTGAAGAGAGTCACTGAAGGGAGTCCAAGCAGGTGCTCTTTCCCCTGATCTCAGTCCTGAGAACTGCGTGCAGCTCCGCTTGTTCCTGTTTTCCAGAACTGATAAGGAACAGAGAGTCCTGGAGAAATGGCACACAAAGGAAGGAAACAACATATGGGATCCCTTAAAGTTGAACGTCCCCTTATAGGTTATATTAGTAAAAACATGGCTAATGCATCATAGCACTTGGTGTATAGTCAGTATTCAATAGATCAGTTAGTTTGATGAATGAATGAAAATAGAAGATGAAGTTTCTTTGATTTAGCATCTTTCTCCAAAAAGCTTGACATTTGCTCTATATCTACATATTTGCTTCCTGCTGCTGCTGCTGCTAAGGAGCTTCAGATGTGTCCGACTCTATGCGACCCCATAGATGGCAGCCCACCAGGCTCCCCCATCCCTGGGATTCTCCAGGCAAGAACACTGTAATGGGTTGCCATTTCCTTCTCCAATATTTGCTTCCTATCCATCAGTAAATATTTTTAACTTATCTTGGTATGGGCAAAATTTCTAAATTGTGGAAAACATCACAAAGTGAAAAAATAAAATAGAGCTTTTACTTAATTTTCTGTCATAAAATCAAAGTATCCCCCAAAATTTGAAATATAATTGAGCGAAAAAGTTGTTTTCATTGACTATGACAAATATTTAACTTCACTATTAACCATTGTTAAAAGACACTTGCTCCTTGGAAAGAAAGCTATGATAAACCTAGAGAGCGTATTAAAAAGTAGAGACATCAATCTGCTGACAAAGGTCTGTATAGTCAAAGCTATGGTTTTTCAAGTAGTTGTGTATGGATGTGAGAGCTGGACCGTAAAGAAGGCTGAGTGCTTTCAAATTTTGCTGCTAGAGAAGACTTTTGAGAGTCCTTTGGACAGCAAGGAGATCAAACCAGTCAATCCTAAAGGAAATCAATGCTGAATACTCATTGGAAGGACTGATGCTGAAGCTAAAGCTGCAATACTTTGGCCATCTGATGTGAAGAGCTGACTCACTAGAAAAGACCCTGATGCTGGGAAAGATTGAAGGCAGGAGGAGAAGGGGATGACAGAGGATGAGATAATTGGATGGCATCACTAACTCAATGGACAAATTTGCACAAATTCTGGGAGGTAGTGAAGGATGGCAGCCTGACATGCTGTAGTCCATGGGTTAGCAGAGAGTCAGACACAACTGAGCCACTGAACAACAACAATAAATTAATCATTAAATTATTAAATCAAATGTCACCTAAAATAATAATGAGATAGAATCTATCTTCTGAGTAGGAAAGATTCTTTTTTAACTCAATTTCTACAGAATGTAGACAATTGAGTACCTGTATACAATACTGGTAGAAGTACCCTTTCAGGAAAGCAGAGATGGAAAAAAGTCAGTTATTTTATGTCTGTAGACTCTTTTCCACTTTTCCACATATCGTTATAAGTTATCTGTGAGCAGAAAGATCACAGGAAAATTCCATAGGGCAATAATATTTCTACAATCCTTTAAAATGTTTAAAATGTTTGCAATGCTATTTTAACCACTGACTGTCAAAAGGGAATTCTGCTTCTGTACCATGGAAAGTTAAACAATTTACTTTTCTCTGAAACTGAATCTCAATATTAAAAATGGTCCTTTTGTGAAGAGCCACTGATATGTGCTGAACTGCATTCCCAAAAGGGATACACTGAACTCCTAACTTCCAGTATCTGTATATGTAATCTTATTTGAAAACAGGGCCTTTTTGGAGATATAATCAAGTTAAGATGAAGTAAGTAGGGCAGTGCGTAATGCAGTATTACTGGTCTCATTGTAAGGACAAAACAGGACTAAGAACAGAGTTATGAGAAAGTAACAATATGGGTGGATCATCCTTGAACAAAGCAGCTCCTCCAGCAGATAACTGGGCATGAGTTAATGATGGCATTAATATATACTTTCCTTGCATATCCATACTCTAACCACAGTCAGCAGTCCTACTAAAAACATTCCCCTAATGCAACAGAATATTTGTATGCTCTTCATTTGTGGTTAAGGTTGGTTGTAATCTAACAGACAACAGTTACCTTTAGACAGTAAAACATTCACTAAATGCCAGCAGTATGTGTGTTTACCTGATATTTTCAGAAAACGCAGATGGCTTTAGAAAATATTTCTGAACTATTTCAAATGTCACTGGACCCTCCCCACTATGTTAATGGCAGCAGGAAGTGCAATGAATGATTTTCAGTTATTTCATTCCTTTCCAGATAAATTATACTATTGTCTACAACACAATGAAAAATACCTAGAGTATATAGTGCATTGACATAAAAGATTTATAAAACAGTATTTGCACTTGAATACACACTTCCCAGGTGGTGCCACTGGTAAAGAACCCTCCTGCCAATACAGGAAACATAAGAGACCCAGGTTCCATCCCTGGGTCAAGAAGATCCTCTGGAGGAGGGCACGGCAACCCACTCCAGTGTTATTGCCTAGGAAATCCCATGGGCAGAGGAGCCTGGCAGGCTGTGGTCCATATGGTCAAAAAGAGTCAGATACACCTAGAGCGACTTAAAATGCACATGATTATGGGCATAGATTTCTGGATTTCACAACTAAAATTTAAATGTGATATTGTTAATCATGGTGAAATGTTACACACTATAAGCAAGACAATACCAAAGAGACAAGTGGAAACAGACATTTCCTTTTGGCGTCATCTTTAAGACCTTGCGGGGTAAACAACAGATTCTGGGCAGTAATATGCATTTCTCTTATGAAGACAATTTCCTGAATGACTTTGTCTTTCAACTTTGCACAGCAACTTCCCTGCCGTCACTGACCAGGGTAACTCAGAATGCTTGCAATAGGTGGGGTTCCATGCCTATTTGCCTTTGTAGCTGGTTTACAGCTCCGTGTAATCTTACTTTCAGTACTTAAAAATTAGTACTAACTCAAATTAGAGTCTTTTTTAGTGAGTAACTTCTTTATACTAACAAATTCTCATATATCATCACACTTAATCTTGAAATACTGGAATTACTACATCAAAACCTAGAGAATATTATTTCCATTTTACAGGTAAGGCTTAGAGAGATTAAAGATGTTCCCTCATCAAAACATGTAATAAGTGATGCTGCTGCTGCTGGTAAGTCGCTTCAGTCGTGTCCGACTCTGTGCGACCCCATAGATGGCAGCCCACCAGGCTTCCCCGTCCCTGGGATTCTCCAGGCAAGAACACTGGAGTGGGTTGCCATTTCCTTCTCCAATGCATGAAAGTGAAAAGTGAAAGTGAAGAAGCTCAGTCGTATCCGACTCTTAGCGACCCCATGGACTGGAGCCTACCAGGCTCGTCCATCCATGGGATTTTCCAGGCAAGAGTACTGGAGTGGGGTGCCATTGCCTGATGAGACACAGATTAAAACTTAGTTCATTCTGAGTCCAAAGTCCAGTTTTTCTGCCTACAGGACAATCAGAGCTTCAGGAGCTTCTAGAAACCAGGAAGGGACTTAAAGGAGTTGAAGCAAGGACTACCTCACTGGAGCAGGCATGGTCCATTCAAAGACTCTCTGTTTAACATGGCTTGGTTAAACAGAGAGGGTGGGATGTATGGAACGAGTAACATGGAACCATACATTACCGTATGTAAAATAGACGACCAATGGGAAATTGTTCTATGTCTCAGCGAACTCAAACATGGGCTCAGTAACAACCTCGAGGGGTGGGGTTAGAAGGGAGGTGGAAGGGAGGTTCAAATGGGAGGGGACATGGGTGAACCTGGGGCTGATTCATGTTGAGATTTGGCAGAAACCAACAAAATACTGTAAAGAAATTATTCTTCAACTAAAACTAAATTTTAAGAGACTCTTCTTTTTAGAAAGTTATCTAATAACAATGAGTTTTAAGAGGACAGACAGTTTTATTAATGGCAGTCTATTTTTATAAAGTACAAATTTTTCTCAGTATGCAGATTTTGACATGATCTACAGTGTAGGTAGATGGTGTGGTCCTTCTGGGCACAAGTTCCTGCTTAAGGACATCACAGCGGCCTATGGATAAACACAGATGCAGCTGCTGTTGCCCCAGGACAACTTCTGGAAACTTCAGATGATTAAGGTTTTATATAACCATTATCTCTGTTTTGGTTGTTTCACTGGGAATAAGGTCCAAAGAATTTAAGTTGTCATTCTAAAACCTGCCATCCCCATCTCATTTTTTAAATCAAAGTTTTAATATATTTTTTGTATAGAAAGATCAATTTTTCAGAATAATATTTTTAGATCATTTTATATTGAAGTCCCATTTCCATGCAATAAGATGCACAGACCTTCAAAATTCAGGATAATGAATTTTGACAGTTGTTATTATACCTGTGTAACCACCACACAAAATAGGGTATTAATCACTGTTGTCTCTCTGGAATGTTCCCTCATGCCCACCCTCTTTGAGGAAATCCATGACCCCAGCTCCCACCCTCTGTTCCCTCAAAAATAAAACACTTTCTCACCATCTATCACCACAAGTTAGTATGGGATCAGCTTCTTCTACTCAGAATCATGTTTGTGAGATTTGTCCAAGTTGCTGCACTCAACAGTTAACATTTTAATATCTGACATTTTGGATTTACTGGAAGAAATAAACCTTTTGCTGTTACTCAGAGAACAATACATATTTCTCTGGCAAGATCATAAATTACTCTTTCTGAATGAACCAGAAGTACCTCTTTCTGACTGACTGGATACTTACAAAGCATCGCAATTGCTTTGGAAGGAACCGCATCAATACAAAAATAACAGGGCACTTAACAGCATCAACAGTGCTTAATTCAGACTCAAGTTTAGAAAACATTCAAACTTCAGTAGAATACTGAGCCAGGCAATGTAATTTTCTACTCTGTCTTATAACAAACCAGTGCTACTCAAATGTAATACTGATTATTGGTTTACTTCCACCTTTGGTAAACAGTGATCTTCAAAGACACTTCATTGTATCCATATAGACATAATTTAAGTATAGTTTCTGTGATTTGTAGAAAGATATATTTTCTGTATCACTGGCTCCAGCCACATGCCTACAATTTGCCATATAACATGTATATTTTTTCAATACAAAATGTTAAGAGTCTCAGAAAATGCCTTTGCCTTAAGTCAACCAAGGACACTTTGAGACCTTGACTCTCTCAGCAGCACTGGCACAAGTAGCTGAAAATGCATTGGTGTGATGATGTAAAATATGTCAAGAGTTACAGAAGGGATCATCCCCTTGATATATGTTGTCCTTTAGGTATAAAACCTTCCAGTGCAAGTTGATATAAAGCCCAGTGGCTACAGGAAGGTATGCATACACTATTTCTCATTTCTTAAAGAAGTAGTAAAATATATTTTTAAAGCAAGTACGCTGCAAAGGACTCAGAGTTCAGCTTCGGTTTGAATTCTTTATTGAGGACCACGGAGGAATCAGACCATATTTGACTGCCAAGGACCTTAGTATTTTGTCTGCCTCATTGTACTGATACATAAATGAAGTCCTCAAGGTTATATGGCTGGTCTATCAGAGCCTCCAGTGAATTCTCCTGACCCCTGATCCTCTGCTTTTGCTGTTATATACTGCATTCCTCTGAAAGTCCTTCTGCAGCTACTCATGCCTACAAAACTTATTCTGATCCTTTTTAAAATTGTAGTAGTTGTTTCACAGGCTTTTTTGAGTTGGAGAAGTATAGGTAAACCCCAGGAAAGCAAGACAACATTTCTTCCAGAATCCAAATCAATAAAACTGGAATCTCCTTTCCCAGCCCCCAACCATTGTTATTTCTGACAATATACCTTTAAGATGCAGGGAAGAAGAACAAAACAAGGGGAGGGAGAGGGTGTGTTGAGTTCAAATAACCATCACTAGAGATGGAAAACTGTTCATCTCTCCTCTGCTGGGCCATTCTCCTTGATTGCAGAGACCAACTGAAATTGGTGCATTGAATGCCAGCACTGATGCTACAGGCATGCCAGCTGACATGTATTTATCAGATTAAGACTCCTGGCTTCACTGTGCTATTGCTGCCAAAGCTAAGATCATACTGCTCATTTAAGGGCATAAATAGAGCTTCTTAGGTAACTGTGGTGTTGGAGAAGACTCTTGAGAGTCCCTTGGACTGCAAGGAGATCCAACCAGTCCATTCTGAAGGAGATCAGCCCTGGGATTTCTTTGGAAGGACTGATGCTAAAGCTGAAATCCAATACTTTGGCCACCTCATGAGAAGAGTTGGCTCATTGGAAAAGACTCTGATGCTGGGAGGGATTGGGGGCGGGAGGAAAAGGGGACGACAGAGGATGAGATGGCTGGATGGCATCACTGACTCGATGGACGTGAGTCTGAGTGAACTCCGGAAGTTGGTGATGGACAGGGAGGCCTGGCATGCTGCGATTCATGGTGTTGCAAAGAGTCAGACACGACTGAGCGACTGAACTGAACTGAGCTAGGTAACTGTGCCAGGGCCTCTGGAATCCCAGATGTGTCTCGAGAATGTGTACAAAGGCCCCTGTTCCAAGCGAGGACTCCATATCTTGTTGGAGTTTTTGTTTCTGTTCCATCGTGTGCCATCATGCACCTCACAAAGACTCATATTTATCAATGTGATTTTCTACCTTGATATATTGTCACAACCCAGACTTTTAACAAGAATCTCTTGTTTACAAGGAGCTCTGAGTCCATATCTTCTGTGTTCTTTCAACTTCTCAGATTGATGGAAATGGATTGTATCACCTAGGAACTCAAAGAAAAAAATTCACTGCTACACTACTTTCCAGAAGCATGGCCAAGTCACCTGCTTTGCCAATGAAAACCTCAACTTCAATAAATTAGTATAGACTCATCTGTGGAGCTTCTCAACCCCCTCTAGGACAAGATGCTCATTCAATATGCTCTAAATAAAGCAGATATTTATTGAATATATACTCTAAGGCCAGACCCAGAATCAGGAATTACCATAAGCCAGAAAGAAAAACCAAGTCTTTTGAAATAATCTAAGGACATACATCTGTCTCATCAGCCATAAACAATTTCGGAGAGTGATTTTCAAGTAACAAAAGAATCACACTGAATTAAAGGCTGTGAGGATAAAATCTTACAATATTGGAAGAGAAAGACAAATAATATTAATAAGAATACAAACCAATATAGAAAAGAAATATCTTTCAGGCATTTGATAATATCAAAATGCAATTTCTTAAGTCAATAAGAAATTAAGTTTTGTTGGACAGTATTTGCTAGACTGGGTTTAGCCAGTCATTGTAAACTCCATTTTAAGGAAAAAGAGAGACACAATTCCTGAAAGCTTAGTTTTGTATTAGGCCATGATTGCTGTGCTGCTCTTTTGCACTCAAATAATTTTCAGTATTTGTCTAAACGAAAACATTGTCTCACATGGATCCATCTAATTTGACAGCATAATCCTTCTCACTATAACAATCAAGCAGGAACTTGATTTCACCACTTAAGTGGAAATTGGTTTCCTAATGGAAAAATGCATCAAAATTGTGTCAGTATAATTCTGTGCAAAGTCATTTAACGTGGAAAAATTCAGTGCCAGCTCTTCACTTTGCAGAATTCCTCAGCAAATTGTTTGTTGGGACATCAAGTATTCTGCTTTTATTTTTTATTTGGTTAGTTGGCTGATTCTCATTTTTGTCTTATTTTACTAGCTATTATCTTGTGTAAGCTAGCAAAAATGATCCCTTGATAATGGAAAATGAATGCCACATTTTTAATGTTTCTTTTCTGAAAATAACAATTTATACTTCTACATAAAGGAGCATGTTACCTCCTGCAAAGCTGAAGATGTGGCAACCAAGGTCATTGGCAGTTCCAGAGAATTCCAAGGGGAATCACCTTGTAGGGCATTTTTCTTTTGTAATTTTTGCTTATTCTACATTTCCTTATGTTTAAGTACTTGACAGCTTGCACAAAAAATCAAAAGCACCCCCAACTTGACTTTTACATTTTCCTAATCTGCATATTGAGTTAGACATGCATGTTCCCTATTATTTAAATTGTCTTTTAAAAATTATGAATACAAAAGAATCTCACTATCAGCTAAGAATCCAAGTAATAATAAATAATTGTGCAACAAGGGAAATTTTTGCAAAACAACACTCTAAAGATACGACAAAGAAGGCCAGGTCTAACTGATATTCAGTGGCCAACAATTATTTCTGAGAAACCTTAAATTCTTAATTAAGTTTTACATGCCATGAGATACCTCATTCAAGAAACTGAACAAAGCATTTAAAAGTCTTCATGCTATGCTGTCTTATCCTAATATTGTTTTTCACATCTAGAGAGAGAAAAAATGTTTATAACAAAAAATTTTGCTCATTTGCTTGTTGTTATTGCTGGCTGTGCCACATTGCAGGATCTCAGTTCCCTTTTAAGAAAGGGATTGAATCCAGGCTCAGCGGTAAAGAACCTGCCTGCCAATGCAGGAGACACAGGAGACATGGGTTCAATCCCTGGGAGGGAAAGACCCCTTAGAGAAGGAAAAGGTAACCCATCTCCAGTATTTCCTGGAGGAGGAAACGGCAACCCACTCCAGTGTTCTGCCCTGAATAATCCCATGGACAGAGGAGCTTGGTAGCGTACAGTCCATGGGGTGGCAAAGAGTCGGACACGACCAAATCTGCATACACGCATGCATGGCAGTGAAAGCCCACAATCCTAACCACCAGGATGAGGGGATTCTCATTTACTTTAGAGGAAAAATAGTTCCCCATCTCAGAGGAAGAGAGTTTCATGCAGTTACATGCAGTCATGTTTTAGAAAACATTTACCAACCAGCACTTCAAGGGGCAGAAGGGAGACTCAGTTTGTATGGTTTGCCAGTTTTCATGGAATGAATATTCCCACCAATGACTGCTCTAAATGAGAAGTTCGTGTGATACCGCTCATCTCTTCCTATTACATGGTATTTTCACCATATGCTACTACTACTACTAAGTCTCTTCAGTCATGTCCGACTCTGTGCGACCCCGTAGACGGCAGGCCACCAGGCTCCCCCATCCCTGGGATTCTCCAGTCAAAAGTACCGGAGTGGGGTGCCATTTCCTTTTCCAATGCATGAAAGTATGCAACTCTTAGAGACTTCATGGACTGCAGCCCACCAGGCTCCTTTGTCCATGGGATTCTCCAGGCAAGAGTACCAGAGTGGGGTGCCATTGCTAAATAAATAGGTGTAAATACCTTCAAAGAGCACAGATGATAAAATGTAGCAAAGTGATTGATACAGTTTGAGTATTAACCTTGTTGCTAATTTATATTTCGGTTTTTATCATTTTGGGCTTCCCTGGTGACTCAGCTGGTAAAGAATGCGCCTGCAATGCAGGAGACCTGAGTTTGATCCCTGGGTTGGAAAGATCTCCTGGAGAAGGGAACAGCTATACACTCCAGTATTCTGGCCTGGAGAGTTCTCATGGACTGTATAGTCCATGAAGTCCCAAATAGTTGGACATGACTGAGTGACTTTCACTTTCACTTTTATATCATTTTAATTTTTAATAATGGTTCTGACTCAGCATTCTTAGAAATTTAACAATTGGCTCTAGTGAGCCAATAGGTGGCTGTCCTAGGACACTACTTATGACATTGTTGGTAAAAAAAAAAAAAAAAAAAAAAAGATGGATCTTTTAATCCATAGCAAGAAAAAAATGAAGATGTTGGATAATTAGGACAGGGGCTCAGGAAAAGAAATTTGTCCGAGCATATTTGTGGAATCCAGACAATTATATTAACTCTTGAAGGCTAGAAAACTCGAAACTTAAGGAAAGAATAATGATGACTAAAGCAACATTTCCCAGTGTATGGGAGCACGTTAGTCCAGTGAGATATCCCATTAAATAATGGATCCACAACTATGGATAGACATCAGTTTTGATTTCTGTTGCTGACACGTTAGATATTCCGTGGGAGGAGTCCTTAAGTCAGCCTTGGTGAGTGAGATCCCACAGTGCTGGGTCCACAAAGAGTTGCCAGTTTTGTAACCATGGTCACTACATCACGTGCCTGTGATACCAGGAGTGGGATAGCCAATGACAGGTGCTGACTGATGTAAACCAGCTGAATTAATCTACTTGGTTATAATGCCTCTGCTGAGTTTAACTCTGATGGGCAACAAATATCATGATGCAAAGATCTTTATACTTCTTGCCCACTTGTTTATGTCTATAAATATGCCTCCACCCCCAGATATCCTCATTCTTGACCTTTAAACCTCTCTCCTTGAATAACTAAAGGAGTCATTTGTCACAGGGATTAGTCCACATGTTTTTGTACCTTGAGACGGTCTCGTCACAAAGTAGAGGTGGCCAGACACATCCCCAAAGCACTGCCCGCTTTGAGCATTTTGCATCTTTATTTCCACTCTCCACCAAGGTCACCACTAAGTGGGGCATCAGGACAGCTACCTCCGACTTTCATTTATACTCACAGATTCAGCTGACCTTTCAAACAAACCTTGGCTATAACCTCTTCCATCAGCTAGTCTTAAGAAGATTTTCCAAACGGCTCTTTAGGGTGACTTGAGGGAGAAGCAATGTGACCAAAAGTCCGAAACTTTAGAATTTGTAACCATACCGGCCAACTGAAAGCAGCAGCTTTAATTGTATAACAGACTAGGTCATGAGCTGAGTCGATTCAGGACTCAGATTAAACAGATAAACTTCAAAAAAGGAACTGACCTCAGATATGACTGGATCCAGGCATGCAAAAATGTGATTAGGAATGTTTCTTCCTCCATCTGTCAGACTTTTCTCTCTCCACATTACTTTTATGCTCAGGTATGTCCTTTTGGTGACAAAGATAGCTACCACCATATGGCTTTCTGTTGACAGAAAATTAGCTCCAAAGTTTCCAAAAATGACTCTGATTCACCTGGCTTAGGTCACAAACCAATCCCTAAATCAATCCTTGTAGATGAAAACTGTGAGGAATTCTTACTGCTAGACCTAAGAGTATCTTGTCACAGAGTACTTGAGTTCTAAGAAGCCAGCCATAATCACAGCAGAAAAAAAGGAGTTTTCCATGAAAAGCAGAGTTCTATTATTTAGAGATGAACAGGCATGATGAGCAGGTAAAAATGCAACAGCAAAGATGATTCTATATGTATACACACATACGTATAAACACACCTATACAAGAAAAAGAGGATAAGGTATATTATACATAATTCACTGTATAAGAACAATTACTCTGAGATATATTGAAATGTGAAAAAAAGTGAATGTTCTCACTACCAAACAAAATGTAATTATGTGACATGATGAGGTATTAGCTAACACTATGGTTATAATCATATTGACATATATATTCAATATATATATTGCACTCATTTCACATGCTAGCAAAGTAATGCAGAAAATTCTCCAAGCCAGGCTTAATCAGAACCAAGAACTTCCAGATGTTCAAGCTGGCTTTAGAAAAGGCAGAGGAACCAGAGATCAAATTGCCAACGTCCACTGATCATGGAAAAAGGAAGACAGTTCCAAAAAACATCTATTTCTGCTTTATTGACTATGCCAAAGCCTTTGACTGTGTGGATCACAACAAACTTGAAAATTCTTCAAGAGATGAGAATACCAGACCACCTTACCTGCCTCCTGAGAAACCTGTATGCAGGTCAGGAAGCAACAGTTAGAACTAGACATGGAACAACAGACTGGTTCCAAATTGGGAAAGGAGTACATCAAGGCTGTATATTGTCACCCTGCTTATTTAACTTATATGCAGAGTACATCATGAGAAACGCTGGGCTGGATGAAGCACGAGCTGGAATCAAGATTGCTGGAAGAAATATGCAGATGACATCACACTTAGAAAGCAAAGAGGAACTAAAGAGCTCTTGGTGAAGGTGAAAGAGAAAAGTGAAAAAGCTGGCTTAAAATTCAACATTCAAATAACGAAGATCATGGCATCTGATCCCATCACTTCGTGGGAAATAGATGGGGAAACAATGGAAACAGTGATAGACCTTATTTTCTTGGGCTCTAAAATCACTGCAGATGGTGACTATAGCCATGAAATTAGCAGATGCTTGCTCCTTGGAAACAAAGCTATGAGAAACCTAGACAGCATATTAAAAAGCAGAGACATTACCTTGCCAACAAAGGTCCATATATCAAAGCTATGGTTTTTTCAGTAGTCATGTATGGATGTGACAGTTGGACCATAAAGAAGTCTGAGTGCCAAAGAATTGTTGCTTTTGAACTATGGTGTTGGAGAAGACTCTTGAAAGTCCCTTGGAGATCTCAAGGAGATCAAACTAGTCAATCCTAAAGGAAATCTGTCTGAATATTCATTAGAATGACTGATGTTGAAGTTGAAGGTCCAATAATTTGACCACCTGATGCAACTCATTAGAAACGACTGGGAAAGATTGAAGTCGGGAGGAGAAGAGGACGACAGAGGATGAGATGGTTGGATGGCATCACTGACTCAATGGGCAGAGTTTGAGCAAGCTCCGGGAGATGGGAAGGGCAGGGAAGCCTGCCTCCATAGGGTCTCAGAGAGTCGAACAGGACTGAGCAACTGAACAACAACATGGTTATAATCATATTGAAATATATATGTGTAGCAAATAACATTGTACACCTTAAATTTATACAACATTCTATGTCAATTACATCTCAGTAAAGCTGGAAAAAATGTGAACATTTAGGTTAAAAAAAAAAAGGAAAAAATCTCACCAATTTCTCTTTTTGTCATATCAGTAGGCTCTGCTTAGTGACTTAAGGGTCACAGAAGGACAAACACCTTCTCCTAAGTCTCTCATACTTATTCACTGAAGTAAGCATCTGTCAGTCCTAGTTTTCTTTTAGGAGTATACCAGTAATACTTTTTTTTCTCGAAATACATTTTAGTTTGTATTTGTTTTCTACTTCACCCTTGATATGTTTTTGTTTGTTTATTTGTTTGTTTGTTTTTTTGCCTTCTGCACAAGTACCTTATATCCTACACAGAAATACACTTAGAAGGATTATGGGACATAACTGCAGTCCTAATATGAGTCATTTGATTTCCAGTTTGTTTTCTCTGCTAGTTTCAGGACAGGTTCAAACACATAGCCTAGACTATCAGAAACACTGTCCTTTTTCTTGGCCTAGTTGCTAAGCTGCTTCTCCTCATTCTACATGAATCTGGCACTCTCTCTGGAAAGTTTTCATTTTGATCATCACTGGTAGTCTCATTGCCTTTTTCCATGGCAGGAAAGTTTTCAGTTAAGTAGTAGTATAAAGTAATTAGAAAGTAGTCAGTTTTCAGTTAAGTGTTCTGGATTGTCTGTTACTTGGTTATAATCAAAGAGGTAAAGTGCCTTGAGGATATCTTGTAATCCAATTTACCAAGACACTTTGGTTTGGCATATCCTTAATGATATAACCATTAACAGGATTGAAAGAAAACATTAATTATACACACTTTAAATTTGTATCTCGATACAGGATCACAATGTCTTCATGGCTTAAATTAATAATTATCTTATAATTATGTTGAAAGTAACAACTCTCTAGGTTGTTTCTAGCTTGTATTACATGCAAGGCAATTTTAAGATCAATGTGTGTATTAAAGAATATTGGTGTATTAAATGTATCTAGATCAAGGTAAATAAAATGATCACAATTTTGTATAGTGATTAGCATTTCATTTTTAATAGCCTTTATTTTTAAATAATTTTCAGAAAGCTCCAGATTAGGGGGAGTTCATAGGTGCATTCACACCGTTTCATGACTTTCTCCTACAGGTAAGGACTCAGTTGGACAGTTTGATGCAGAGCTACATGAGGAGGATGACAGAACCCTGACAATGAGCAGATGGTGCCGCCCAACCCTCAGAAGCCAAGTGGACTCAATTTTACAATGAGTGGCAAGGTCAGGAGTGAAGGGACTGACCTGGAAAGAACTAACAGAATGTGATGGCCCCCGATACATAGAGCCAACAGGGGAACAAACTTACCTGCACCAAGAAATAAAACGTGATGGTCAGGATGCTGAAGGCAGTTACTCCAACAAAAGGCCTTGGCCAGCTTGCACATCAGAGGTCAGTCTCCAGACTCAGGCCCACTGACTGAAGAGACGACCAGCTTCTCAGGAGGAGGAGACTAACAAAACCGTGGGAAATGTGTGTTATCTTTCCCCAGCCCTCCCTCCTAGGGTCAGTTACGTACAGAAGCGTGTATTTAGGGAAGATAACTACCCAATCATTGAAGATTGTTGGATACAGGTTTCAAACCAGTCTTCACCTATGGATGCACACGGGGCTCACGTTTGAACCCAGGCAGCCTCGCTTTCACATCTCTGATCTTAGCCATGACCATATGTGTGCGTGCGCACACGCATGCTAAGTTGCTTCCATCGTGGCCCGACTCTTTGTGACCCTATGGACTGTGGCCCACCAGGCTCCCCTGTCCACGGGACTGTCCAGGCAAGAACACTGGAGTGGGTTGCCATGCCCTCCTCCAGGGGACCCTCCCAGACTGAGGGGTAGAACCCGTGTCTCTTTTGTCTCATCTTCTGCGTTGGCAGGTGGGTTCTTTACCACGAGCACCACTGGGAAGCCCCTTACCCTGTATGGTCCTCTGCCAGATGAGCAAAGAAACCTTCCTCTTTTATGTCTTTTTTTCTCTCTCTTGTTTTCACTCCTAAGAATTACTTTCTTTTTTACCATGTTGCTGCCAATCTATTGGATGTTGGGTATTTAGAGAGGAAGGAAGCTAGCAGTCTTGAGTCGTGAGCTCAGTTTAAGCATTGTGCTCTGTCTTTTACATACGCTTTATTATTAACACCTTCTACCAACTTACTGAGGTATAGATTTTCTCCACCGCATGAAAAGACTGCATATGAGTGTGGTTAAGCGTTCAGACCTTCTACAGTGCAGGCTTCCTGGTCTCAAATCTTTTCTTGCCCTCATGTTAAATTGCCCCACAGGTTGGACCCCTTCGGATTCATTATTCACATTTTCTAAATTTACTAAAAAAAAAAAAAAAAAAAACCATGAAATTCACTCTAAATGCTTCATTATTAACTAGACTGAAAATCTTGTCTTTCACCACTTTGCCAAGATCAGTAGCAATCAGTAGCAACAAGGGACCCTTGAAGCAAAAGTTATGTTGTCCTTCTAAGTTCAAAGTTGTGTGGAAGCCGAAAAATGCACCCCCATCCCCCCAAACCCATGCACAAATGTCCATGTCCTAATTCCTGGAAACTGTGACTGTCTTATCATACTCATTCCCATCTGCCAATATAATTAAGGCGATGAGCATGGAAGAGGAGGGCCACAAGCCAGGCAAAGGGGGTGGTCTCTAAAAGTAAAGAGGCAAGGAATTGAATTCTCCAGTCAAGCCCTCAGAAGGAAAGCAGCCCTACAGATGCCTTTATTTTACCCCACAGAGACTCATGTTGGGTTTCTAACTTAGAGAACTCTGAGAAAATAAATGAGTGCTCTTTAAGCTAAGTTTGCGTTATTTTGTGATAGCAGCAATAGAAAAATACTGCAGGATGTTAAAAGATACAACTTCTGAGCTCACAAAATTACCTGCAGTAATCACTGGAAGAAAAATCTTCACTTTCTTTTTTGTCTGTTTACCTTTAAAAGAAAAAACTTACCATGTGAGAATGGATGTTATGTGCATCTAATTTGTGAGTGAGTGAGTGAAACTCAGTCCTGTCCGACTCTTTGTGACCCCACGGACTATATACAGTCCATGGGATTCTCAAGGCCAGGATACTGGAGTGGGTAGCCTTTCCCTTCTCCAGGGGATCATCCCAATTCAGGGATCAAACCCAGGTCTCCTGCCTTGCAGGTGGATTCTTTACCAGCTGAGCCACAAGGGAAGCCCAAGAATACTGCAGTGGGTAGCCTATCCCTTCTCCATCGGATCTTCCAGACCCAGAAATGGAACCAGGGTCTCCTGCACTGCAGGCAGGTGCTTTACCGACTGAGCTATCAGTGAGGCCCTTGTATCTAATGTATACCTGTAAGTATCTAATTTATATCTGTGCATTTATTGCTTTTCAACTCAGTTATGGAGGAGAATCAACTTCTTACTACACATTTTTGCTTCACTTGCTTGGAAGAATGGTGTTCAGCTATTATTATCTTTTAAATGTGTCAGGGTTTGAATGTATAAAAACTGGAAGCATTTTTCCTTAAAATAATTTTTAGGACTTGCCTAGCCATCCAGTGGTTAAGACTCTGTACTTTCAATGCAGGAGGCATGGGTTCCATCCCTGGTTGGTGAATAAGATCCCACATGCCACACAGCATGGCCAAAAATTAAAATAATAATAATAATAATTTTTTAAATAAGAAAAATCAAAGTAAGTTTTTAAACTAACTTAAACAGCTGCTTACCAATTATATAAAGTTATTTGAAATACCCTAATGACACGAGGCAGAACCGTGATATGCATGAAGACATTTATTAGCCCTTTACCATTATTTTAGTTTGTGCTAAACTCTGATACTTCAGGTTTAATAGCCTTCTGCTGTCCTGATAGGAATGTTATCCAATTGTACAGACATAGAATATGTCTCAGGTCATTAAAGGGAGAAGCACTTACTCTAGCAAATTTTAGTGTGTTCTGCACTCTGTTTCAAGGAAAGCTAAAGAATATGCATAAACACAATTTTGTTCTTTATGGGAGCTTTTTTATTATCATTATTAAGGTCTCTAGTTATAGCCTCCATAGGCACTACAGTCTCTTAAAAAATTCTCTTCTACAATTTGTGCTTGTAACCGTTATAACGACTTGAAAATAAATCGTGACACTTAATGTATCATCACCCTTCTGTTAATTAAAAAACAAGCCAGTTTCATGAAAACAGCTCTTCTCTGAAAAAAAAAAAAAAAAAACAGCAACAAAGAGAAAATCTCATGCAGGATTTTTACTAAGTATCCTTTCTTTTAAAGCTAGACTTAAAAAAATCACATGAAAGACAAAAAGTTTATATTTTCCATTTTTTCCTTATGTTTTTTAAATTACTTCAAACTTTTGAATAAGTTTTCATTTAGAGCAGGGAAATAGATCTAAGAGAAAGAAGTAATTTTAAATTATGTCTTAAAAATTGAGCAGGATTTTAATCAATGGGGATGAGAAAACTGCAAAAAAAAAAAAAAAAACTCTTAAAAATAGATGATTGTAATGAGTTGCTATTTACTGATTACCTACTTTGTTTCAGCATTGCTATTTGCTTTTGTCCTATAATTTCATTACACCTATTTTTTACAACACTAAAAGTTAGGTAAAATTATATCCATTTTACAAACTTAGGAGACTGAAGTTACAGTATAAAAGACTGCCCCAGATCACCAATCAAGTATTTGAATTAGACATGAAAGAGGAGAGTGAAAAAGTTGGCTTAAAGCTCGATATTCAGAAAACTAAGATCATGACATTTGGTCCCATCACTTTATGGCAAATAGATGGGGAAACAATGGAAATGCTGCTGCTGCTGCTAAGTCGCTTCAGTCGTGTCCGACTCAGTGCAACCCCATAGACGGCAGCCCACCAGGCTCCCCCGTCCCTGGGATTCTCCAGGCAAGAATGCTGGAGTGGGTTGCCATTTCCTTCTCCAATGCACAAAAGTGAAAAGTGAAAGTGAAGTCGCTCAGTTGTGTCCAACTCTTAGCGACCCCATGGACTGCAGCCTACCAGGCTCTTCCATCCATGGGATTTTCCAGGCAAGAGTACTGGAGTGGGGTGCCATCGCCTTCTCCGAACAATGGAAATAGTGACAGATTTATTTTGGGGGTCTCCATAATCATTGCAGATGGTGACTGCAGCCATGAAATTAAAAGACTCTTCTTCCTTGGAAGAAAAGTTATGACCAACATATTAAAAAGCAGAGACATTACTTTGTCAACAAAGTTCCATCTAGTCAAAGCAATGGTTTTTCCAGTAGTCACATATGGATGTGAGAGTTGGACTATAAAGAAAGCTGAGCACTGAAGAATTGATGTTTTTGAACTGTGGTGTTGGAGAAGACTCTTGAGAGTCCCTTGGACTGCAAGGAGATCCAACCAGTCCATCCTAAAGAAAATCAGTCATGAATATTCATTGGAAGGACTGATGCTGAAGCTGAAACTCCAATACTTTGGCCACCTGATGTGAAGAGCTGACTCATTGGAAAAGACCCTGATGCTGGGAAAGATTGAAGGCAGGAGGAGAAGGGGATGATAGAGGATGAGATGGTTGGATGGCATCACCCACTTGATGGAGATGAGTCTAAGTAAGCTCCGGGAGTTGGTGATGGACAAGGAGGCCTGGCATGCTGCAGTCCATGGGGTCGCAAAGAGTTGAACACAACTGAGTGACTGAACTGAACTGAACTGTAAGGTCCAAAGATGTAATCCATACCTGCTGCTGCTGCTGCTGCTAAGTCGCTTCAGTCGTGTCCGACTCTGTGCAACCCCACAGACGGAAGCTCACCAGGCTCCCCTGTCCCTGGGATTCTCCAGGCAAGAACACTGGAGTGGGTTGCCATTTCCTTCTCCAATGCATGAAAGTGAAAAGTGAAAGTGAAGTAGCTCAGTCGTGTCCGACTCTCAGCGACCCCATGGACTGGAGCCTACCAGGCTCCTCCGTCCATGGGATTTTCCAGGCAAAAGTACTGGGGTGGGGTGCCATACAGCAAAGATAATGCTCCTTTCACTGTGAAACAAGAGGTCATCTGTTACCTGTTTATATTATGGTTATTTGCTATTGGGAGGCAAGAGTGGAGCATTGTACAACAGTGATACAAGTGATCTTTCAAATATTTTTTAAAAGTCTATTTTGTAAAAAAAAAAAAATGAAGTAAACATATATGTAGATATCAGGTGATATGCACTTATTCTGATTGTGATATAAGAGGTCTGGGTTATACTTCAATATATCATGACACTCAAAGCATCCCAGATCCCTTGTCACTCTGAGGTTACAGTAACCAGGGTTATATTAAAGGCTAAGACCGCATTTGACCTTTGAGAATGAGATACCTCAGCATCATAGTCCACTTACCTAAAAAACTAGCTCCTGACTCTCCCTGACACAGGGTGTGTGTGCTTAGTCCCCAGTTGTGCCCAGATGTTTGTGACCCCGTGGACTGCAGCCCACCAGGGAGATTCTCCAGGGAAGAATACTGGAATGGGTGGCCATGTCCTCCTCCAGGGGATCTTCCCAACCCAGGGATCAAACCCAGGTCTCCCGCGTTGTAGGTGGATTCTTTACCAGCTGAGCCACCAGGGAGCCTTGAGAGAAGTCTTTGAAAAAAGTCAAAGTGTCCAAAGTTTATATTATTCAGGCTGCCACAGATGTTCAAAGAGATCAAACTCTGCCCTACCATTTTGCATTTTGTGGACTCTGAATTCTGAGCACTTTTGGAGACCCAGCAATCGGGGAAAAGACACAACATTATTCTGTGTTTCAACCATGTTCTGAATCATGGAATCAGCAGATTCCATGGATTTTAGATCATGGGACTTCATCATGAGAAACCTAAGAAAAATAGATGATTTTTTTTCTTGATGAGTTTAACAGTGTGAGCTGTTTTGCTAAGTATGATACTGAAACACTGACCTCGACATTCCACTTAAGATAAAGTTCTAGAGTGTATATCATCTACTTAAAAAGTCAAATATGTCTACAGGTCTTCCTAAGGCTACTCGGTTTCTAAAATAACTTGGTCACAAAATCCCAAAACTGCTGGGCTTTTCATTGCCCACTGGGGACTACACTCTGTGGCTCTGAATGCCTCCAACATGAGGCACTTTTAAATGTAAAGTAAAAGTAACTCTGAGTGGAAAGTCGGTCATGTCAAGAGCAAAGACTCAGCTACTACCTATGGGGCATGCTTGTTGAGTACCTGAGGACTCATTTCTGAAAATCTGGTCTCTTAGCCTAGATATGAGCACCTGAATGCCACCTCAACACATTTCTGGTCACCAATTGGTCTGGGATATTGATAATTCAATCTTATACTACAAGCTTAAATTATGAGTCCAGGAATCTTACATTGTTTAAAAAGAACTCTTACCAACTCCTAGTGGCCCTCATCAGATCAGATCAGATCAGTCGCTCAGTCGTGTCTGACTCTTTGTGACCCCATGAACTGCAGCACGCCAGGCCTCCCTATCCACCACCAGCTCTCGGAGGTCACCCAGACTCACATTCATCGAGTCAGTGATGCCATCCAGCCATCTCATCCTCTGTCATCCCCTTCTCCTCCTGCCCCCAATCCCTCCCAGCATCAGAGTTTTCTCCAATGAGTCAACTCTTCGCATGACGTGGCCAAAATACTGGAGTTTCAGCTTTAGCATCATTCCCTCCAAAGAAATCCCAGGGCTGATCTCCTTCAGAATGGACTGGTTGGATCTCCTTGCAGTCCAAGGGACTCTCAAGAGTCTTCTCCAACACCACAGTTCAAAAGCATCGATTCTTCGGCACTCAGCCTTCTTCTCAGTCCAGCTCTCACATCCATACATGACCACAGGAAAGACCATAGCCTTGACTAGGCGAACCTTTGTTGGCAAAGTGATGTCTCTGCTTTTGAATATACTATCTAGGTTGGTCATAACTTTCCTTCCAAGGAGTAAGCGTCTATAAGTGGAAATAATTTCGTATTCCACCCCCTCTCCCTTCCTTCATCCCTTTCTCTCATGCATGCATACACAACAGCTTCTACTGACCAAGAAAATGAAATCTGATCTCTGGTCACCCAGGGATCAAACGGCTTATTTTCTAGAGCTTAAACACTTGACACCACTTAGTAAGCTGCTATGTCCAAGTTTTAAATGGTGCCTTCAAAGAAGCAATAAACTGGAGGAGTATGGCATTTCTCCCATAGATTCAGAGGGTACCCGTAACTAACGGCGCATGTGTGCACAGCTGCTAAGTCAAGTCTGACTCTTAGTGACCCCATGGACTGTAGCCCACCAGGCTCCTCTGTCCATGGGGTTTTCCAGGTGGGTGAAGCTGTACAAATGTGTCATCCCTGATGCTACGTCACTGTGTAACACACACGTTTCTAAAACATCTGAAAAGATCATAGGAAATTAGGAGAGGTAATATAGGAAAATAAAATAATTTCAGTCTCTAGGTGACAGTTTTTTTAATAACTTGGAAAGAGTACTATTAAGATCTTAAATAAATTAGATAACCTTTCTATCTTGTTTGCCTTATCATTTCACCACAAGTCTCCAGTGATTAAATTTTACTAACAGTTGGAGATGGATATGCCATAGGTATTTAGTAAAGTCTAAGAAATAAAGATGTTCCTGGATTGGCGATAGTTTCTTATATGATATTATACATAGTTTCAATGCCATTGAGGGAGGTGGGAGGGGAGTTCAAGATGGGGAACACGTGTACACCTGTGGCAGATTCATGTTGATGTATGGCAAAACCAATACAGTATTGTAAAGTAATTAGCCTCCAATTAAAATAAATAAACTTAAATTAAAAAATAAAATAAGAAAAAAAAAGATGTTCCTGAATCAAAAACTAAATTTGTCCTTTATAGTAATAATCTTAAAATGAAAAAAAAATGCATTCAAATAAAAATTTTAATAAACTTCCATAATCCCACAGTTGGGGAACTATTTTAGTACTCTAGAACATAATATGGATGTAGTGTAGTGTGTCATGAATTCTCAAAACTTACTGCCTTGAATCTTAATTTGGTGTGTAAAATCTATTTTTCTCCTTAAACGATCTCTGAAGGAGTTTATAACCAAAATTAATAATTTAATTGGCCTAGTAGGACACGCCAACCTGTTCATTATAGCAATAATAAGATATGGAATGCAAATTGCTATTGAGATTCTCAAAAGCATTTCTTTTCTAAAGAAAACAATCTCATATTCAACAGAAAGTTTGTAAGAAAACCTCAAAACTGCTTATACTATGAGTGTGAGCTGTTGACATGGTGCTACTCTTCCCTAAAATACTGGAGTTTGTTCTTTACAAGTGAGGACAGTCTTCTACATAATCCAGGATGAAAACTGTAAAAAGGAAATCAGTATTCACATATTATTAAAGTTTTATCCTTTACTTTGTATCCCACCAGGAGTCTCAGAACTTAAACTTGTCCCATTAACAATTTTCATTTTTATCTCTTGATGAAAGTAGTGTTTGCCATGATTCAACACTAAAAAAGTCATGCTTTCCTCCTTTGTAATGAATATGTATAATATTTTGTTGGAAGTTATTTTAAGACTCTAAAAATATCATTCCTCCTCAAATATTAAATTTATTGGTTTGCTTATATCAATATGAACATAAGGATACTTATTTTATTCAATAAATCATGATCCATTACTAGTATTATTCAAGTATCAAGTGTTTCTAGATTTTATCCTTGGAAGCCCCATCTAAGCTGGCTCCTACTGAAAGGTTGTTGCTGAGCCGTGAAAGACACCAGGATTCTTGGCTTCTGGAGGAGAGGAATTCAATCCAAGGTTAGTGACGGAGGCTTGATTGTTCAGAGTTCTTGTGTGATAAGGTTTTATTAAAGTATAAAAGAGATAGACAAAGCTTCTGACATAGACGTCAGAAAGGGGCAGAAAGAGTGCCCTCCTGCTAGTCTTTAGCCAGCTGTTATACAGCTACTAGCAGGCCGCTAATTAGAGACAGGAAATGTCTCAAAACTCAGAGACTGGCACCAGGATCCTCACTCACAACATGCATTTTGAGATAACATTGGCACAAGGTGAGTTGTCCCAGGCCATTAAAGGATTGATACTCAACTTGAAGAAAGGCAGGTTTCTAAGCAAAGACATAGTCTCAGTAACAAAGCTTAAGGGAACATTTGCACGAGTAAAACATACTGGTTTGTCAAGTTGGTTCTGAGTCTTAGGCAGAACTGACTTGAAGACAGAGTCTAGGGTAAATACATAGTTCATTAATATAGCGTAAGAAAAACATGTCCATAAGAAAAATGCATTGGTTAGCTCAAGGTTTGAGAAAAGTTAAGTTCAGGTGGAACCAGGTGTTGTCATGGCAACACAGAATTTTAAAAGAAACCTCCTTTTAAATTTGCACAGACAAGGGGTAAAAATCTGACACTCGTAGTTTGTTTCCTCCTGCCGCTTAAGAGAGAGGTAAAAAATGTCTGACACTTGCAGCCTATTTCCTGTTTGGAGACGTCTAGCCTTCCGGCCTGTTACCCTCTCACCATGTATTTTCAGCATGCCCCCGTCCCCATTATTCTTGTCCACTTCCTTACTCTGCGTTTTAAAAAGAGGTTCCAGGCTCATGTGTTCCATTCCCTATGCCACTCCTGGCATTTCTTCATGGAGCTCTGGTTCCTTTTAGTGGAGAAATGTCCAGAGACCAAGGGCACTATACTTCCACTGCTACTGGGGTGAAGCTGTTTTCAGTTATTCTCAGGTGAGAGAGCTAGGGAATATATATAAGTGAAAACATATATATGCACACCTGTTCACAACTATATATTTATATCTACTTAATTTCCACACCTCATCTTTTGTGCTCTTGCTGTCATTACTTTTACATATGCTATAAAACCAAAGTGTATTTGATACCTTTTTGGGTTTTAGGGTTTTACTTACCTTTAGAGCAATTAAAAACAAAGAAAATTACTTATTCTTATTTTTGTGCATTATTGCCAGCAGTCAGTATTGTCAGATATTTTGGTTTTGCCGTACAAATAAATGCATAATGGTATCTCACTGGTGCTTTAATTTGAATTTCTGTAATGATACATAATACTTAGCATCTTTTAACATGCATACTTACATACATGTTTCTTCTTTGAAGTGTATGCTCAAATCTTTTACTCTGTTAAATTGTGCTATTTTCTTTTTTTTTTTTTTTGAGTTTTAAGAGTTATTTCTATATTCTGGTTATGAATCCTTTACAGGTAAGTAGATTGCAAATATTTTCTCTTAGTCTGTTGTTAGACTTTTTCAGAACAAATCTTTTTAATTTCACTAAAATTCAATTAGCTTTTTTTCCCTTTCCCAGGGATAACACATTTCCACTGTGTGTCTAAAATGGATCTTCACTTGTGCCCTGGGGGCCAAAGGGTTTGCTGTTTTTCTCCCAGAGATGAAGGGTTTCACTTCCTAGGGGAGTGGGGCTCCTCCTAAATCCTCTCCTCCAGCTTGTCTCCCCTCCCTTCAGGACTCCATTGCACCTTCCCTACCCTACCCAGCCTAGGTAGGTGGGATCTCCCACCCTACCCACCACCTTTCTGTGAGACCTGATCGAAGTGCAAGGAGAAGAGCCTGGGAATATGAGCAAACTCCCCTTCTGTCTGTGGCAGCAAAGAGGGGTTATTCTCTCACCATAATCCACATTCAGCCTCTGGGAATTTGTTACAAACTTTAACTGGATTCTTGAAAAATGAAAGTATTAGTCTCTCAGTTTTGTCTAACTCTTTGCCACCCTATGGACTGCAGCATGCCAGGCTCTTCTGTCCATGGAATTCTCCAGGCAAGAACACTGGAGTGGGTAGCCATCCACTTCTCCAAGGGATCTTCCTGACCCAGGGATCAATCTTAGGTCTTCTGTATTGCAGGCAGATTCTTTACCATCTGAGCCACCTTTAGTTCAGTTCAGTTCAGTGACTCAGTCATGTCCGACTCTTTGCAACCCCATGAATCGCAGCATGCCAGGCCTCTCTGTCCATCATCAACTCCCAGAGTTCACCCAGACTCACGTCCATCAAGTCAGTAATGCCATCCAGCCATCTCATCCTCTGTCGTCCCCTTCTCCTCCTACCCCCAATCCCTCTCAGCATCAGAGTCTTTTCCAATGAGTCAACTCTTCGCATGAGGTGGCCAAAGTATTGGAGTTTCAGCTTTAGCATCATTCCTTCCAAAGAAATTCCAGGGCTGATCTCCTTAAAATGGACTGGTTGGATCTCCTTGCAGTCCAAGGGACTCTCAAGAGTCTTCTCCAACACCACAGTTCAAAAGCATCAATTCTTCAGTGCTCAGCCTTCTTCACAGTTCAACTCTCACATCCATACATGATCACTGGAAAAACCATAGTCTTGACTAGATAGACCTTTGTTGGCAAAGTAATGTCTCTGCTTTTGAATATGCTCTCTAGGTTGGACATAACTTTCCTTTCAAGGAGTAAAAGTGTCTTTTAATTTCATGGCTGCAGTCACCATCTGCAGTGATTTTGGAGCCCAGAAAAATAAACTGACACTGTTTCCACTGTTTCCCATCTATTTCCCATGAAGTGATGTGACCATATGCCATGATCTTCATTTTCTGAATGTTGAGCTTTAAGCCAACTTTTTCACTCTCCACTTTCACTTTCATCAAGAGGCTTTTTAGTTCCTCTTCACTTTCTGCCATAAGGGTGGTGTCATCTGCATATCTGAGCCATCTTACATGCTTGTAAACAGCCTGTGTCACATCTTCCCATACCCTGCACAGTTGAGACAGTTCTTGTGGCCTATACTTTTAGAGGGACTTGATTTTCATTAGAAATCAAATAAGTTGTTTGTCCTGTGACTTCAGCTTTCTGGTGTATTTAAAACTCAGTAAATTCCTCAAACAATAAACTAAATGTGCAATGTGTGTATTTGTGTACATACATATGAAAGTGAAGAGAGGCAAGTTTCCATTTTATTCTAATAAGTAAAGTTACAAATCACCTGACCAACCTCTTGAGAAACCTGTATGCAGGTCAGGAAGCAACAGTTAGAACTGGACATGGAACAACAGACTGGTTCCGAATAGGAAAAGGAGTGCGTCAAGGCTGTATATTGTCACCCTGCTTATTTAACTTATACGCAGAATACATCATGAGAAATACTGGACTGGAGGAAGCACAAGCTGGAATCAAGATTGCCAGGAGAAATATCAATAACTTCAGATATGTAGATGACACCATCCTTATGGCAGAAAGTGAAGAACTAAAGAGCCTCTTGATAAAAGTGAAAGAGGAGAGTGAAAAAGTTGGCTTAAAGTCAACATTCAGAAAATGAAGATCATGGCATCTTGTCCCATCAAGTCATGGCAGATAGATGGGGAAACAATGGAAATAGTGAAAGACTTTATTATTTGGGGGTGGGCTCCAAAATCACTGCAGATGGTGACTGCAGCCATGAAATTAAAAGATGCTTACTCCTTGAAAGGAAAGTTATGACCAACCTAGATAGCATATTCAAAAGCAGAGACATAACTTTGTCCACAAAGGTCCATCTAGTCAAAGCTATGGTTTTCCCAGTAGTCATGTATGGATGTAAGGGTTGGACTATAAAGAAGGCTGAGCACGGAAGAATTGATGCTTTTGAACTGTGGTGTTGGAGAAGACTCTTGAGAGTCCCTTGGACTGCAAGGAGATCCAACCAGTCCATCCTAAAGAAGATCAGTCCTGAGTGTTTATTGGAAGGACTGATGAAGCTGAAACTCCAATACTTTCACCACCTGATGCAAAGAACTGACTCATTTGAAAAGACCCTGATGCTGGGAAAGACTGAGGGTAGGAGGAGAAGGGGACAGCAGAGAATGAGATTGTTGGATGGCATCACCGACTCAATAGATATGAATTTGAGTAAGCTCTGGGAGTTGGTGATGGACAGGGAGGCCTGTTGTGCTACAGTCCCTGAGGTAGCAAACAGTTGGACACAACTGAGTGACTGAATTGAACTGAACTGAACTGAAAGTTACAAAGAGGTTAATGAAGATTGTCTAATTGTAGGACACAATTTATGACACAATTTAGACCAATTCCATAATTCATCACTGGCTTTTTTGTATTAGATGCCGGTGAGCACGTGATATAAAATTACAGGACCACATGAAGCTTGTAAAGAGGACAGGAGTATATATCATATGTAAGTTACTGTTGGAAGAATTTGCAGATTACCTATCCTTTACCCTGCATTATTAAAGATTAACATTTTTAAGCATAAACTCAGAAAAATATCATCTGGGAATCACACCTCTACTCTCTCCATACTCTAAATGGACAAATAACAATATCTTATGGATTCAGCTCTTCATTAGTTCAGGGTGCTTTTGGTATTCTGTCTCATAGCATAAGTTTTCTGGCCTTGTTCAAGCTAATTACTTAAATAATGTCTTCCTCCAAAAACAAATTAAAAAAATAAAGGCAAAAAATAATCCCTCAAGAAATCAAAAGGAACCATCAAGATTATGGTATATCACACTGAAAATGCAGCCAACTATACCATCATCACAGAGAAGGCGATGGCACCCCAGTAGTCTGGCCTGGAAAATCCCATGGATGGAGGGGCCTGGTGGGCTGCCATCTATGGGGTCATACAGAATTGGACACGACTGAAGCGACTTATCAGCAGCAGCAGCATATCATCATCATAACATGGTCCGTGGACAGCAGCCCACCAATGTGATGGCTGTAAACTACTAACCTGCCAATTGGAAAACCTGCTGAGAAGACTGAACCATCAGAACAGGGGGAAGAGGAAGGACCAAGAGGATGGTATGAGTACTCAGGCTTCCTGTTGGAAGATGCACTGGGGAAATGGGGAACGGCACCGATCCATCATTCAGGGATTCAAGCCCTGCTTATAGTGATGCCGGAGATCCAGGTTCCCTGGGTCGGGATGATCCCCTGGAGCAGGGAATGGCACCACACTCCAGTATTCTTGCTTAAAGAATTCTGTGGTTAGAAGAACCTGGTGGGCCACAGTCCATGGGGCCTCAAAGAGTCACACACAACTGTGCGACTAACACTTTCACACACTTTGCAGTGTTAGCCTGGTATAATACATTCCTCTGGCTTAAAATAAGGTTTTCATCAGATCTACTCAAGGAGCTTTCAACTCTTTACTATGAAAAACTCTGTATTTTGGAAGAAGTGCTCAGTCTGAATCACTGAAATGGAGTCCCCTTACCGAGTTTATGTCTTATCTTTCTGTCCAAAGCTTTTTTCCCTTGCTTGACCCCCTGCAAACAAACCCTTACTTCGCTGCACACACCCCCTGGCAGAGTTTGGCTTTCTGCGGTGAGGGCACAAGAGCTCTTGCTTGATAACATCATGAGGGAAAAATAAACATTTTGCAAAGTTTCAACTTAAAATAACAAACAGCACAAAAAGTACTGGGTTGGCCAAAAAGTTCAGTTGGGGTTTTCGTAACATCTTACAGAAACCCCAAACGAACTTTTTTGCCAACTCAGTATTTTGACTGATTAGGACCATGCAACAATCTATCCAAGATGATGTAGACCCATGCACAAAATTCAAGATCATCAAAAAAAAAAAAAAAGGAACTTCATTTTTTGCCCTCTTAAGTAACATATACAGAATTTATGAAATTTGCTTTTTGTTTTTCCACTTTGGTTCTTATCAATCCTGCTTCTCCCTTTCTCTCTCAGTTTGCCTCTCTCAAGATTAAAACTTTCCTATGAAAAAAAAAATATTCCTTTTTGTCTAACTCCATCATTTTTTCTAAACTGTCCCATATTTTAAACCCCCTTTGCAGCCTATCAGTAAAGTCATCATTAACCACAAATTAATCTTTTCCACTGCTGACTTCACCCATTGTTCTTCCTTTTTAAGAATAAAACTCCCTTGGTTTTCTTTTCCTTCCAATTCCATAGATTCTCAACTGCCTGCCTCTTTCGCATGCCCATCCATAGATGCGGATGTTTACGACTGGAATGAACCATTGCCTGTATTACTGCTGAGTCTCCGTGAAAACATTCCTGGGAGTTAAGACCTAGGCACTGGAAGGCAAGCACAGCAGTTGTGGAGACCAAGACTCAGTGACTCAGACTGGCCTGGGTGAACAACGAATACTAGGTATATCTTGCTCAATCCCAACGATTTCAATCTTTCTACCAATTTATTTGTTAGGGAAATAAAATTATGCAGAAACTGTAGGATTGACTGATTCAGTTCAGTCACTCAGTCGTGTCTGACTCTTTGCGACCCCATGGACTGTAGCATGCCAGACCTCCCTGTCCATCACCGACTCCAGAGTTTACCCAAACTCATGTCCACTGAGTCAGTGATACCATCCAACCATCTCACTGACTGATCAGGCTACTGTTACTTCAAATTCCATATACATAAAACCCTATAACTGGTTTACAAAGACCGGGGTGTAGTTTTATTTCTCTACCAACACTGTAAACACACTCTGCTCAATCACTGCTCCCATTTTATACGTATCCCATGACTTCAGAGTCATTTTAAGGGATCAAAATCCATGTTGAGCAAGCAGCATTCATCTTCAGGTGCTGAAAAACTTTATGCATTTATTGATTTTTGGCTGTGCCGAGTTTTCGTTGCTGCGTGGGCTTTTCTCTCGTTGTGGGGAGTGGGGGCTGCTCTCTAGCGGCAGTGCTCAGGCCTCTCATTGTGGTGGCTTCCTCTGCTGCAGAGTTCAGGCTCTGAAACACAGGCTCTGTTGTCGTGGAGCACAAGCTTAGCTACTCCATGGCATGTGGGACCCTCCCAGACCAGGAACTGAACCCGTGCCTCCTGCGTTGGCAGGTGGAGATTCTAAACCACTGAGCCCCCAGGGAAGCCCCATTCTCAGATATACCACTGCAGTGAATATCTACAGACTGTATCAGATTCAGCCTCCTTTCCTATGAAACTGTTTTATTAATGTCCATTTTCAAGACAGCTGGAATTAAGATTGACATCTTCAACACCTTATCATCTAAATCTACCCTTCCAGGACACTGAGAGTGGTATCGACGTTAAGGTTTTTTTTTGACAATATCAAACGTAAATTACACATTCACAAATCCCCCTTCCCTAAGTAAATTTACACTGCTTGTCATTTAAAAATCTTTTACTTTGTAACTGACCGAAGAACCTGAATGCCAGTTATGTCAATTATAATACTCAGAAAAAATGAATTTGAAATCTCTGCCACTGATGAGAGCTTCTATTGTCAACTTCTATTTATATGGGAATAAATAATAGAGGGCAGGGGACTTTACAGACTTGACACTGAAACTTTTCTTCACTGCAGACCCAAAACAATGTACAAAGGAAAAATGGCAAATAATTCACACGTGGGCAAACACAGGCCACAACAACGGAAGGTAAAGTCTATGCATACAATTTTTTTTAATATATTTAAATACTTCTTCACACACGTTGGCTTCCCTTGTAGTTCAGTCGGTAAAGAATCTGCCTGCAGTGCATGAGACCCGGGTTCGATCCCTGGGTTGGGAAGATGCCCTGAAGAAGGAAATGGCAACCCATTCCAGTATCCTTGCCTGGAAAATCTCATGGACAGAGGAGCCTGATGGGCTGCAGTCTATGTGGTCGCAAAGAGTTGGACACGACTAACACTTCCTTACACTTTACACATGCTGGAGTTTGCCCAAAGTGTCTGAATCCACAGTATCAGTTAAATACACATAAATGTCCTTTGCGGATGACATTGAGTTGACTGTTAAATATTTCTCTTTGTATATCTTATTTGTTTATAAAATATCTGTCTAGTTCAAAGAAAAGGCTCTTTTGGAAAAGTAGATGTGGGGCAGGGCTGCCTCTAGGATGGAAGTCAGGCAGGGAAAACCAGTTTACTGACCATGCTTCCCTGGTGGCTCAGCTGGTAAAGAATCTGCCTGCAATATGGGAGACTTCTGTTCGATCCCTGGGTCAGGAAGATCCTCTGGATAAGGGAAAGGTTACCCACTCCAATATTCTGGCCTGGAGAATTCCGTGGACTGTATAGTCCATGGGGTCACAAAGAGTCCGACACGACTGAGCGACTTTCACTTTCACTCCCCGACAGGCAGTGTTCCTTACAGGTGAGGCCAAGTTGAAAGAAGTATCAGGCGCAGTCTTGAAAGGATGGGCGCGTGCACACACAGACAGAGAACAGCACGGGAGTTTGCTGGCATTCTCTGTACCTTTTGCTTGCTCGTCCCAGTTAATTCTAAAAATTCCCGTGCTGCCTTTTTGCTCCATGATGAGGACCCAAATAGAAAACATCACAGACTGCCACGCCTTGTGCCCGTCTGTTTGGGTGGGCCAGCTGAAAGCCCGGCAGGATATTGGAGGGAAGGACCGAGCAGGGTGATGAAGGGACAGGCAGGCTATCTGTTGTCCAGCTCCCTCTAAGAAAGTCACCTTGGACCGGACTCCCAATCCAAGGTCACTGCTTCTCCCAAGGCAGCGTCGCACCACAAGGCTGTGGTCTTCCAGGGTTTAGAATATCACTCCCTCCCTTGTCTCTTTAGGTCAAGTGTGCTAATGGCCTCCAGGCTACAACTTTCTACCACTTGAAAAAATATTCGCTTTAATAAGCCATTCCTCAATTATGCAGTTTGAGGTACGTCACTGGCTTCTGCTGGAACTCCGGCTGACAGACATAAAGACAGGCAATACGTCTGCTTCATTCCCCACCGTACATACATGTAGCTTCAATAATGCCTGATAAGAGCACATAATAGACATTCAACTCATGAATGAAAGGGAGGAGGAAACAAATATACTTACAGGACTTATATTTAAAATCAACAATGCAAAGGACTTCTGCTTTTGTAATTACATGGAAAGGCATTTAGACTAACTGTAGTGGGGCTCTGTCTTAGGTCTCTCCTCCGATATCTCACCTAGACCTTGCGAATAGCTTTAACTGCTCTCTCTGTTTTGATTTTAGACCTCATAGAATTCCTTCTCTGTACAGCAGTCGGGTTGATTTTCTAAAAATGCTTATCGTAACTGTTGCTCCAAGTGCTTCACAAGTTTATAGATAAAGACCACACTCCTGAACACGGCACATAGTTTTTCATCCCCAGGTACTACCACACTTTTTTTGATTTGTCAAATCCTTCATGTCAGCACTCAAACGCTGCTCACAAAGAACCACTTCCTTTCTCCAAATGCTTTCTTTTCTCCCTGCTTTCTTTCCTGTGATCTTGCCCACAGGCTGTTGGTTCTTTTTCCCTTCACTTATTCTTGGCCAGAATACTTCCTATATATTCTTCCAGCCCCAAAACAAGCATCACCCAATTTGAGAATACAGTGGCCCTTTCAGGATGCTCCTGAGCACACTGCACCCCATGCTTTCACTGCTCAGGGCTCTGCAACTGACTGTTTACTTCACCACCTCCATTATTTGGCTGGAATACGTAAAGTGCCCAATACCTGTCCAATGAATGAATAAATATGAAACTAACTTCTACTTGGTTCAAATCCTCTTCCCCAATCCTGATAACTCAAATACCTAAACACTCTTCACTCTGACAATAGTCTAGTGTATCCCCTCCAAAATAACTTTCAGTAGAGACATGTTCAAACACATTATGATCCAATACATTACAAAATACATTAATCAAATTTATTGGATTAATGTATTAATCAAATACATTACAAAAGCATCTGAAAAGACAATATTCTAAAAGATTAGTGATCATGGAGGAAAATGAGTAAGATATAGATCAAGTAACAAAATGGAAAACTCCGTGTCTTTACAGCACATTAGATGTAATAGTTCCTTATTTTTTATTTCCCATAGAAACCTGAAACGACATTTTTGGCTTCCCTGGTGGCTCAGAGGATAAAGAGTCTGCCTGCAATGCGGGAGACCTGGGTTCGATCCCTGGTTTGGGAAGATCCCTGGAGAAGGAAATGGCAACCCACTCCAGTATTCTTGCCTGGAGATTCCCATGGACAGAGGAGCCTGGCGTGCTACAGTCCATGGGGTCGCAAAGAGTCAAACACGACTGAGTGACTTCACACACATGAAAGCTTTGATTTAGAGATTTTATTATTATTGCTTCAACATAAAGTGGTTGGCTAACAGAATCTAAAAGGGGACTTGTTAGAAAGTTACCAGGTTTCTCAGAGCAACAGTGAAAATAACAGATGACGCCAGCTAGGTAAGAGGATGAAGGCAGAGATGCTCTGAAGGTCAAGGACGCTCTTGCTGCTGATCAGTCTCGTGCTGGCCATCACCACTGGAGTTGAGAACTCCAACTGTTTCCTCTTCTCTGCCCATTAGCTATGTGTGGGGATCTGCTTACATGCTAAGATTCTGACAACAGGAGAGTCATAATAGGAAATCAAAGCCATCACCTGGAGATGCTAAGGTTAAAAACACAAAGCCACTATGTGAAATTGAAGTAAGATTCACTTTTTTTAAGAATTTGTTTGTGTGTTCATTGATGAATGAGAGGTAAGGATGGACATAGGGGCTTTGAAATAAGCATGATGACGGACTCAAAGACAGTGACTTTCAAATGTGATTTGGATCACAAAAGTCCACTAATCCCAATCTAAGTTACTGGGCAAAGACTAAAAGTAAAAACTCCCTTGGGTATTTAAATTTATTATTTAATGATTTGCTTGCAATATAAAATAGTTTAATTTCAGAAGATTTTTCTTCTATTGAAATACTTTAAGACTATTTTCTTTTTCCTTTCTCCCCTGTTTCAGGGAGGGGAACACAGCTAATCCATGGGGAAGAGTAATAAATATTTGATACTCCAAAGAAATATAGCATTATAGGAACTGTTCAGAAAAGTAATCAATCAATAGAGTAGGATGTATTTATTTTGTGATGTGCAAACTGGACACGGTGTTTTTTGTTGTTGTTGTTTTCCATAGCTCACAGAACATAATTGCAGAATTATAGGCTGTCTACCTAGGATGGACGTCTAATCTCAAAATAAACCGATCACACAGCCTGTCCCATTTGTTTTGGTCCCTTTTAATATCAATTACAATGACTGTCAGTTTGACACAGTTTTAGCACAAAGATTATAAGATTATACCTGGTTATGTATCACCCATGGAAGGAAAATCCGATGTTTCTCAGCTCTATTATGCTAGCCTTTTCCATCTGCCTTCAACATTTATAGTCTAAGGAAACGAGACATCAGCGTGATGAGCTACAATAAAACAGCAACATTTTCTATGCATCTGATCCTCAATTATCGGTTACATTAGGATTCTTTGGTGATTGTAAACCAACTCACATAAACAGTCAAAAAGGAAACTGTTGATGCAAAAGTTTGAACTTGACTCTGTATTTTGCCAAGAGAGGTGATTAGGACCCGTAATAAAGGTCAAACGCTTTAAACAGTCCCCATTTTAATAAGATTACCCCCAGCTGTTAGTGTACATGACAGGTTCCATTTCCCTGAAAGCAGACTCTGAGATAGCGTTTAGAGAAGGAGATGATGATAAAGGGGCATCATTAGAATCAACCACTGTAGAAGTGAAGGGGAGGAATCAGAACTGAGCAAAGGAAGAGGGCACCTTACTGTGAATTCTTGACCGCCTCACCAGACCTCGGAATCGTCTGGAACGAAAGTGACCCTTCATAGCTGCCCGACTTCAGAACAAAGCCAGTGAGCCTTGATAGTTATGCCTCCATCGGTCACTGGACATGAAATGAGTCTGGAAGGACATGCTTCGAAGTGAGACAGCCATGCTCTTGAGACAATCACTCAACAGGTGAGGACTGTTTGCTGCAGCACCTGGGTGGTAAGTCTTCCCCCGAAAAAAGATCTGGTGATACAGAATCCTGTCCATAGAGACCCTCTGGGTACCACTGAGTCACATCTGCACGTGTGCTCAGGGAATAGCATCTTCAGCAATCACACAGTAAGCCTCACTTCTCGAGAGAAGTGTCGAAGAAAGGAGAGAGAAACCGATGCCCCACCCACAGCTGACACAGACCCTGACTGACCCTGATTCCCCGACTCTCAGCTGCCACCTCTGCTGCTGTCAGTGGCTTATCTGTTGACAGGAGGGAAGCAGAGCTATCAAGGCTCATTTGCTTCGTTCTGAAGCCAGACAGTTCTGAAGGGTCACTTTCGCTCCAGCTGATTCCTGAGGTCTGGTGAGGCAGTCAAGATCTCTTCCTTTCCTCAGTTCTGATTCCTCCCCTTCCCTTCCACAATAATTGATTCTAATGATGCCCCTTTATCATCATTTCCTTCTCTAAACTCTATCTCAGAGTCTGCTTTCAGGAAAATGGAAACTGTTAACGTTCACCAGACCCCCATCCCAAAGGAGATGGGGTTCAAAGTTAGTATGCAGTTTGCAGCCTAGAGTTGCCATTGATGGGGATAAAGTTGGATTAACAACTAGTTAGCTCAGTTCAGTTCAGTTCAGTCACTCAGTCATGTCCCACTCTTTGCGACTCCATGAATCGCAGCACACCAGGCCTCCCTGTCCATCACCAACTCCCGGAGTTCACCCAGACTCACGTCCATAGAGTCAGTGATGCCATCCAGCCATCTCATCCTCTGCCGTCCCTTTCTCCTCTTGCCCCCATTCCCTCCAAGCATCAGAGTCTTTTCCAATGAGTCAACTCTTCGCATGAGGTGGCCAAAGTACTAGAGTTTCAGCTTTAGCATCATTCCGTCCAAAGAAATCCCAGGGCTGATCTCCTTAAAATGGACTGGTTGGATCTCCTTGCAGTCCAAGGGACTCTCAAAAGTCTTCTCCAACACCACAGTTCAAAAGCATCAATTCTTCAGTGCTCAGCTTTCTTCACAGTCAAACTCTCACATCCATACATGACCACAGGAAAAACCATAGCCTTGACTAGACGGACTTTTGTTGGCAAAGTAATGTCTCTGCTTTTGAATATGCTATCTAGGTTAGACATAACTTTCCTTCCAAGGAGTAAGTGTCTTTTAATTTCATGGCTGCAGTCAGCATCTGCAGTGATTTTGGAGCCCAAAAAAAGAAAGTCTGACACTGTTTCCACTGTTTCCCCATCTATTTCCCATGAGGTGGTGGGACCGGATGCCATGATCTTCATTTTCTGAATGTTGAGCTGTAAGCCAGCTTTTCATTCTCCACTTTCACTTTCATCAAGAGGCTAGTTAGCTTAGAAATCCCATTACAGGGTTGTGATCTATAGAGAGGGAACTTCAGGGGCTTTTGGATACTGTAAGATAATGATCACTCAAGAAAGTAGGTTTGCTTAACCACAAAATCAAGCATGTTTGCTTGGCAACAGAAGCATGAAAACATGCCTCAAAACAATAAAACAATAGTATGAGACCCAAATCCCACCCAGTGAGCTCAGTAAGTTAATGACTCCTAGGACCTGCTCTCTTCACACATTAAAAAAAAAAAAAAGAAGAAAACCAATAATTTATAGAAAGATGACACTTCAAAGTGAAACACCTTCATTGTACTGAGACTTGAAATAAGTTTTCCATAGTGCCGTGACAGTCCTGGCTTGACCATATAGAAACAAAAATACTCCCCTACCCAACCTTGAGGAGGAGCTGATGATGGGAGCATAGTGTCTACTCAAGAAAGAAGTGGTCTCTCCGCTCTCCCTACTTCTCCTTTGATTATAAAAATGTAACCCACTTATAAAAATGTAACCCACTTATAAAAATGTAAATACCCGGGGCTGCATCAAGCCTCACCTGCCCATCTGCAGGCCTCACGAGCACCCTACGCTAATGAATCACTTCTTATCTATCACTGTGCCTCTTGCTGAATCTTTTCTGTGCTGAGACATAAAGAACCGGAGCTCCCCAAAGCACCACCTGGAGATTTTACTATAATTCTTCATTTACAGTAAAACTTGGGCAACAGGAATGTCAATGTTAATATTAGTCTATTTGGGCTGCCATAACACAAGACAGCAGACCAAGTGGTCTAAACAGAAAGGTATCTTCTCACACTTCTGAAGGCGAGAAGTTCAAGGTCCAACACGGTTGATTTTCGGTGAGGGCTCTGTTCCTGGTTTGCAGATGGCTACCCTCTGGCTTCACCCACCATGCCCTCACATGGCCTGGCCTCTCTCCTCATGCAGACAAAACTCTGCCGTCTCTTCCTCTTATAAATCTACCAGTCTTATTGGCTTAGGGTTCCTCTATTATGGCTGCATTTTAATTACTTCCTGAAGTTCCCTATCTCCAAATGTGTGTCACATTAGGGGGTTAGGGCTTCTACACACAAATGTGGAGGAGGGGACACAATTCTGTCTGTAAGAAGGAGCACCAGTGGGTAGCTAAACGTCTACCTGTTTCCTTAAGTATTGCCTCACCCCAGCTGTGTATCAGAAGCCCTAGTCCTCCTGACGATCAAGACCACTGACTCCTGCCAAGATATATCTCCACTTCTTGCCTGTGAGCATCTGAACACAAGGAATTCACAGTGCCCAGCTGGCTGAGGTAATCCATAATTCACCAGGACCCGGGAAAATTGTGCTTACTTTGGGGACCCAGACATCTACCTCTCAATGTCTAGAGTGGCAGGGGCAAGAAACATCCAGCCCCACTCAGGTCATTGCAAGCGACAGTAACTTGCTTTCTCTTTCTCGTTGTGCCAAAGACAAACACAGCTGAGCACTGGTCAAAGGGGTAAAAACACTGCATTTGGAACTACTGATGGCAGGGCAAAGAGCTGAGTTCCATTCCCATTTATGCAGAGGTGACGTGGAAAAGGGATGATGGAGGAGGGAGAAATTATGCATATAAAACATATATTACAGAGGTTTAGTCGATATGGATCAGCTAGTAATATTATTTTCTTTGCATTTCCAGAACAGACAATTGGGTAAGAAATTTTATTTGTGGCTTTGTGGCTTGGAGTCAGGCTAACAGTTTCCCATGAATAATTGCCCATGGAACGATCAATATGAATACTATGACAAAAAGTAATCATATCACAATAACATTTGTTGTGTTACGTTTATGTGCCATGGACAGTATTAAGTGTCTTAACATGTATTATTTATTTAATATTCACAAACTTTCTATTAGGGATTTACTAGATATTTGAAAATTCTAAATCCTAAGGAGAGAAACATGGCCTAGACTTATTTTAAAAATATACACGTACCTGCATACTTCAAACTGCACAGTCCCCAAATACACGAAGCCTTAATCTATAATGAATCAAGTACCTAAATAAATTTTTCATAAAGTAAAAGCTCACCATATACTCTCTCATTGAGAAAAACAATGAGATTTGGAGAAACTATTAAATGACTTACCTATAAAAGAAGAAGTATTTGTTGTCCTACAAAAGCTAACGTTTTGATGGAATTTACTCTGTTCATCTCACAAGAAAAACAAAATCAAAGTGTTAGCTCTTGTTCTCCAGCGCCTGTCAATGTCATTTGAAATCTTCTCATTACTCTGTAAAAGCTGAATCCAGGTACTTGCCTCAGCCACTATCAGTTCAGTTTAGTCACTCAGTCATGTCCAACTCTGCTACACCATGGACTGCAGCACGCCAGGCCTCCCTGTCCTTCACTGTCTCCCGGAGCTTTCTCAAACTCATGTCCATTGAGTCAGTGATGCCACCCAACCATCTCATCCTCTGTCATCCCTTTCTCCTCCCGGCTTCAATCTTTCCCAACATCAGGGTCTTTTCCAGTGAGTCAGCTCTTCACATCAGATGGCCAAAATATTGGCATTTCCGCTTCGGCATCAGTCCTTCCAATGAATACCCAGGACGGATCTCCTTTAGGATGGACTGGTTGGATCTTCTTGCAATCCAAGGGACTCTCAAGAGTCTTCTCCAACACCACAGTTCAAAAGCATCAGTTCTTCGGTGCTCAGCTTTCTTTATAGTTCAACTCTCACATTCATACATGACTACTGGAAGAACCATAGCTTTGACTAGACAGACCTTTGTTGGCAAAGTAATGCCTCTGCTTTTTAATACGCTGTCTAGGTTGGTCATAACTTTTCTTCCAAAGAGCAAGTGTCTTAATTTCATGGCTGCAGTCACCATCCGCAGTGATTTTGGAGCCCAAAAAAATAAAGTCTGTCACTGTTTGCATTGTTTCCCCATCTAAATCCATGAAGTGATGGGACCGGATGCCATGATCTTAGTTTTCTGAGTACCTGAGTACGTTAGAAGAGAAAAGATGGCAGGACGTGTGAACATGGAACCATACACTGTCCCAGCCAACATCACTATGGCTGAGGGTGACCCATTTCCTGAGCCGCAGCACAAATACTAATACACCGTGGGATAGAGTTCCCGATACAGCTTCAGTAGTTGCTTCTTTGTGACCCCATGACCTGTAGCCTACCAGGCTCTTCTGTCCATGGGATTTTCCAGGCAATAGTCCTGGAGTGGATTGCCATTTTCTTTTCCAGGGGATCTTCCCAACCCAGGGATCGAACCTGGGTCTCCCGCATTGTAGATAGACGCTTTACCATCTGAGCCACCAGAAAAGTCTGAAAGTGGATTCTACCGTCTTTGAAATCCTCTGAACCAAAGACCACAAAGCTCAGTAACACTTGCTTGTATCTAAATTGTCACACTGCCATCTTGTGGCTGCAGTTGGTAGAAGTGGCAACTGATGGTCCCTGGGAGGCTCCGATGCCTCTCCCTCTGCTTTGACCTTGGGTTTGAACTTTGAACCTGGGTGACAAGGCCTTGATCTCATCTCCAGAGACTGAGTGAAGCACTAGAGGCTAAAAATTCTCTGTGGCTCTGACTGGCAGTTCTTGGATCAGATAGAGGACAGAGGACCTTCTGTAGAAAATGGGGACGTAACTGGTGAAAGGGGAAAGCCTTCTTCTAGGTTAAGTGTAAAACAAATAGAAATTAAGTTAAAATCTGAAAAGGTCTTCGTATGAAGCATCATATGATGCTCCAGTAAAGGACAATGAGATCAGATGTGCCCAGAAGCATCTTCTGTTTTCTCTGAGACAATTACAGAATGACTGCTTTTCAACAGCATGACAGTCTGACATTCAATGCATGTAGCCGCAGATAAGTTTAAAGTAGAAGCCACTCGAAGCAGTCTCCCTGATTAGCTAATTTGAGAGCTGCACTAGGGACTGGAAGACAAATATAATTCCCATGCCCACCTTGTTGCCTTAAATTCCCAACCCTATTTTGAGGGATTTTTTTTTTAATCTTTATTTGAAACATAAATGGCACGCCCTAGTATGACTGCATATTAATACTTAATTATATTTGCCTGCAGATTCATTCATTTACCAAAATTTGTCAGCTTTAGTATCAGCTGTAATGGAAGAAGTGTAAATTTTGTAAAGTGTAAGTTGTTTTTCTGGCATATTCCTGCGCAGGGAAATTTGAGAGAAAGGGAATGCCTCTGTCTGACTGAAGAGGCAGTTTCTGCTAAGTTAGTTGGAGACAAGCAGGATAGTTAATGGTCTGCAGAGCCTGGGAGGAGTGGAAGCAGGAACAGAGGGCAGGGCATGTCAAGAAAAGTTACAGAATCTGGAATATTACATTTTAGACTGCCTTAGTTGGAGATTGCTTTATAATTGGAGATTGCTCAATAATCATTGACTCATGGCTACTCCAAGAAAATCTGATAGCGAGCAAGAGACAGTTCTCGAGAAACTGCCATCATGGCCAAAGAGAATAATCTCAAGGCTGAGGAGACTCACCAACCTCCAGTTATCTGGGGGAGCTCTTGTGCCAGGGAGCACTCCAGAAACACAACTAGCTTCTCGACAGATCTGCTATTATTTCCCACACCTTATTCATCGTGGAAGATTTCTACTGATTAATAACTTCAATGCCAGAGTCCTTGCTGTTCTTCAACTTGCCTCGGGTAGTCATCAAATGATGACAAAGACGTGTTTATTGGGTTTGAAGTGCCATTCTCCTTTCCCTTTAAATCTTTAAATTTCCACTAATCTTAAAAATTAAAAATCTTGGTACAGTCCTCCGTTCACTCAAGAGATGAGGATTTTTTAAACCAATAGAAATATGACTCTATCTCCACTTCAATAAGTGATTTCTACCCCCTGTATTTATGGCCTACTGTTAAAAGACATGCAGTCCAGATTATAATGTGGAACATCGACTGTCCTTCAACGCACGGATGCTCACTTTTAGAAGTTAGCAGAGCTATCACTCCATCTCAGATAATGGCCTACACTTTGATCATTATGGTAATTGCTTGACAGTGGTCAGCAGATCACTAGAGACATTTGGAAATAAAATTACAAAATTGACTTGCTCTTGCAATAGGAGGAAACAATGAAGAGAAACCATTTTAATAGAACTAGGAATTCCACTTATCTCAAATGTGAATCCTCTGAGGAACATTTGTATTAGGGATTTAGACAAACATCATTACAAGAAATTTTTGGCTTAAGGAAATTGAATAAAATCTATAAAGAGGAGACATTCTGAGGAAATGAAGCACTGGCTTTACTTTTAGAAGACATCTCTGCTTGGGTCCCATAGTTACTCAAAGAACAAGCTCTAGACAAGTGAGACTGCTGGGTCACTTATGATTTTTACCATTGCAAACTTTATAAAATACCAGCTTAGGTCAAACAGAAAATGAACTTGTATATGTTTCTGTCATCGTGCTCTAGAGGCCTCAGCTTGAGCCCACCTTGTGTCCTTTGCTAGGAATCAGAGTTGGCCAGGTATGATGGATGTCTGAGGAGAGGTAGGCAGTCAGGTACGTTGTGCAGCCTGAGCTGATCCTCGTGGGACAGACAGATGCACGAAGTCTCAGTCAACCCTCAGCCTGGAATCTGAGCCACCTGGTAAGTGGGGCTGGAGGCATATACAACTGAACTGTATAGTCTTGACATTCTAGGTTTGGTCCTTGTCTTTCAGGAAGAAAATATAAGCTGGAATCGAAAAGCAACATTCTCCCCAGTTCTGCTAAATACTCAGCATAGTTTTAGGGACTTTATTACTCATAACTTTGGTTTCCAAATATATATCAAAACCTAGCTTCTGGCACTGACACTGGCATTGCCAAGGCGGATATCAGCTACAGAGACAGACCCAAACCAATGCTTTCACAGCCAACAGCCATCATCCAGAGAGCCAGAGCCGCAGAAGAAGCACACAGCCAATGTCCACAAGGGAGCTGAGGAGAGCCAAGGCTATTACCTCTTCGACCTCACCTTCTCTTCTGGGGGCTTGGCATGAGCGGCATGATTAAGAGCAAGTCTCCTAACGTAAAGCAGCAGCCTTTAATTAAGCTCATATCTGATTAAGTCATTTCTCTGGACTGGAATTTTACCTTGTTACAAAGCCATATAGCCCAGCCCCTCCTAACTCCTTATCAATGTGTAGAGCAGTCTGCATGCAGTGACTCCCTCGAAGTCTTTGCCAAGAGAAGAATGTGTAGCAAAGACTAGCCCTTTGTGTGCTGATCTTCCTTATGTATCGGCATAATTGCCAACTTATTCAGACTTCAGAATTTTTATTATTGATGAAGTGTATTAATTTGAAAAGCATGCAGTCTAATATTGTGATAACCAGTTTAGCTCACAAAGCAAGCTTTAAAAAAATTCTACATGTGGTCTGACAATACAATGGATATGAAAATCATAATTGGTTAATGAATATAGAACAATTAGATAACATTCATTTTTTCTGATTACTTTCACAGGTTTTCTTCAATTGGTTTTACTATGATCACAAATTTCTTTTTTATTTTTAACTGCCATTTACCAAAATGGGAAAGATATGGACACCAACTTGCATAACAGGATAACAGGAGCACATACATCTATTGTTGACCCGGACAATAATGAGAAGGAGTCTGCTGGTGTTCCTTGTTACTAATGACCAACACTCTTCAAGCCATAAGATACAGAGACCTGAAGAAACAGGCTGTAAACTCTGAGCTAGCTCAGGACATTCTCGAAGGACATGAAAGTCTAGTTTTAATCCTGCTGTCTTGCTTGTCTTCTTATGCGGCCTTTCCCTCAGCAGAAGCCTGAATCGGGTGGGTAAGAAAGGCACTAACTATAGGATGAAGAACAGAGCCAAAACTGCAAGAGACTGATGAAAGAAACTGAAGACACAGACAGATGGAAAGACACCCCGGACCTATGGACTGGGAGAATGAACACTGTTAAATTGACCACAGGGCCCAAAGCAACCTATAGCTTCAATGCACTCCCCACTTAAATACCAATAGCATCTTTCACAGAACTAAAACAAGCAATTTTAAAGGCTGTATGGAAACATGAAAGACCCCAAATAACCAAGACAGTCTCAAGAAGAACAAAGCTGGAGGTATGAGGCACTCTGATTTCAAACTGTACTACAAAGCTACAGTCATCAAAACAGTATGGTGTCAGCACAGAATCAGACACACAGATCAGCAGAACAGAACAGAGAGCCCAGAAATGAATCCACCTTAACCTGGGAAACTAATCTACGACAGAGAAGGCAAGAATATACAATGGGGCAAAGGCAGTCCCCTCAATAAATGGTGAGGGGAAAGTTGTACAGCCGCATTCAAAACAATCAAACTGGACGAGTTTCTCACACCATAAAGAAATACATCCAAAATGAATTAAAGACTTAAATATAAAACCTGAAACCATAAAACTTCTACAAGAAAACACGGGCAGTATGCTCTTTGACATCCTAGCAAAATTTTTGGATGTCTCCTCAGGCAAGGGAAACAAAGCAAAAACAAGCTTGCTGCTGCTGCTACTGCTGCTAAGTCACTTCAGTCGTGTCCGACTCCGCGTGACCCCATAGACGTCAGCCCACCAGGCTCTCCTGCCCCTGGGATTCTCCAGGCAAGAAAACTGGAGTGGGTTGCCATTTCCTTCAAATTAAAAAGCTTTTGTAGAGTGAAGGAAACTGTTAACAAAACAAAAAAGTCACCTACTGAATGAAGGAAGACATTTGCAAATGACATATCCGGTACTGGTTAATATTCAAAATATACAAAGAACTCCTACAACTCAACACCAAACAAACAATTTAATTAAAAAATAGACAGAAGAACTGAAGAAACATTTTCCCCCAAGAAGATAGATGGTCAACAGGCACACGAAAAGGTGTTTCACATCACTAGTCATCAGGGAAGTGTAAATCAAAACAACAAGGTATCTCCTTACACCGGTCAGAAGGGCTACTACCAGAAAGACAAGAAATAGGTGTTGGGGAGGACATGGAAAGAAGGGACCCCCCCATCTACCTCTGGTGGGACTGTAAATTGGTGCAGCCACTATGGAAAGCAGTAGAGAGGTTTCTCAAATGATTGAAGGAAAAATTACCATACGATGCAGTAATTCCACTCCTGCATATTTATCCAAAGAAAGTTAAAACACTAATTAAAAAAGATACACGCACCCTATGTTCACTGCAGCATTACTTACAGTGGCCAAATGTGGAAGCAACCTACGTGCCCAACAATAGCTAAATGAATAAAGATGCTGTGTAAATAAACAATGAAAGGATTCTCAGGCATCGAAAGGATGAAATCTTGCCATTTATGACAACATGGATGGACCTAGAGGATATTCTGCTTAGTGAAGCGAGTCAAACAGAGAAAGACAAATCCTGTGTGACTTCACTTACACATGAAATCTAAAAAAACAAATGAACAAACATAACAAAACAGTCATAAACAGGACAAGCAGAGGGAAGGGAAATAAGGAAGGAAAGAAATAGGTGTGGTAGGTACCAATTTCTAGCTGAAATAAAAGTGTTATAGGTATAAAGGTACAGTATGGGGAAGAAAGTCAATAATTATGTAATATCTTTGTATGGTGACATATCATTAACTAGGCTGATTGTTCTTTTTGAAACGTACAGAAATATGAAATCACTGTGTTGTGTTACAGGAAATAACATACATTGTAGATCAACTATACTTTAAAAACTAGCAAACAAATTCATAGAACAAGAAATTAGGTTTATGGTTACCAGAGGCAGTGAGTTGGTGTGTGTGGTGGGGGGGGATAGGTAGGAATTGAATGAAGGCAGTCAAAAGGTACAAATTTCCAGCTATAGGATAAATAAGTACTAGAGATGCAAAGTAAAACATGATAAATACAGTTAACATTCCTGTATATTATATTGTTAGGACCCAACCTGAGCCATGACAGGCTCAGCAAGCTACACTAGGCCTAAAGTTTCAGATTCTTATAGACCTGAGTCATGATCCCGGGAATTATACCTCCAAGCCAATCAGAAGAATCCCCATTCGCGCCAAACTTGAGGCAATCCGGATTGGGATGCGGGATTCAAAATTCGCGCACGCACACAGCTTAGCCAATCATCACCAGCCAGCTACACCATTGCAGAGACAAAGAAACGCCTGTATAAAAGCAGCTGTGATTCAGAGCTTGGGGCTCTTGTCGAGACTCCACTGCGTTGGATGAGACTTGAGCCCTAGCTCGAGCTAGCAATAAAAACCCCTTTATGCTTTTGCATTGCTGTGGACGTCTTCTTCTCTCAGTTTTGGCGACTCGGACCTCGGGCATAACAATATATGACAGTTGTTAGGAGTAAATCTTAAAAGTTCTTTCTCACAAGGAAAAAAATTATTTCTATATCTTTAGTTTTTATGTATATGAGATGATGGATGTTCACTAAACTTACTGTGGTAATCATTCCATGATATACTTAAGTCTAAGAATTATGCTGTATACCTTAAACTTATACAGTGATACATCAATTACATTTAAATAAAAGTGGAAGAAAAAAAGAGTAAAGCCAAGACGAGGCAGGATTACGACCTAAGGAAATAGGAGAAACTCGACTTTGACCACAGATAACCAAAAAATGGCATGCAAAGTCAGGTGTGATTGAAGGTTAAACGTGAACTTACCTCGGCAGAAAACCACAGAACTCTTGCTTGCTGTGATTCTCAACCCCAGCCTGAAACACAGTCTGCTTCTCAGTATCACTCTCTCCCCAAGCCAAGCTCAACAGGCCATCCCAGCTTTTCAAATTCCACATGGATTAACCCAGTCACTTTTTCAAATTTTACTCAAGATATATTATATTTAAGTGTGAACCATTCAACCAAATAATTCAGAGAAGTAGGAAGAAAAAATCTAAGCTTCCAAATTGTCTTGTGTGATGCCTAAACATGTAGACTAAAGAAGTAGAAATTATATTCCATGATTATGACTTTAAAAAAGCAGAAAACGTCTCTCATTTACATATAATATTAAGAAATCTTCCTTTTCCAATTAGATTTTTCTGAACTTTTTGATAATGCTTTTCCCCTTGTTACTGAGAATTGACCTCAGAGTCATAGTCATTGGTAGTTTGGTAGACAGTCACTGAAATTGATTAAAACTACGTTTCCTTTCATTCCACAGCACTCTCTCTCTTCATCACTGCTCTTTGTCTGATTTTTTTGTAAAGATCACATTTTCACTTCTCACTTGTAAAACTACTTAAACTGAGCTCTAAAGACAAATGTGTCCCGCTTTTTGTTGTGTTTTATTTAAAATTAAAAATTTTATATAAACCTGCATTAAAAATTTTCAATGCACTTTAGTTCTTAAGATTTATAGAGACAGAAAATGGAGAAGGAAATGGCAACCCACTCCAGTATTCTTGCCTGGAGAATCCCAGGGACAGAGGAGCCTAGTCGGCTGCTATCTATGGGGTCGCACAGAGTCGGACACGACTGAAGGGACTTAGCAGCAGTAGCAGCAGAGACAGAAAATGGTGTCTTCATGCGAGTATCAAAAATATATTTTAATTCATGCTCCCATTTGGGGTGGGCTTCCCTGGTGGCTCAGAGGGTAAAGCGTCTGCCTGCAATGCGGGAGACAGGGCTTTGATTCCTGAGTCAGGAAGATCCCCTGGAGAAGGTGATGGCACCCCACTCCAGTACTCTTGCCTGGAAAACCCCATGGATGGAGGAGCCTGGTGGGCTACAGTCCATGGGGTCGCACAGAGTCAGACACGACTGAGTGACTTCACTTTCACTTTCATCTGGAATGATCTTAGAAAATACTGACGTAAAGAACAGTATCCCTTTAATCAGCTCCATCATCTTTCCCTGTGTGTTAACCAGAGTTTAATTTTTTGGATTTATATTTTACTTCAATATTTTTAATCATTTATTAAACTTTTCTTTTTGGCCTAGTACATATGTGGCATTTAGGAAAAATATCCCATGAATACATGAAAACTATATTGATTCCACCACATAAAAATGTAAAGTTCTACTTATTTACTGAATTACTTATGCCAAGTTAATTACATAAAGATTATTTTGGTGCTTACTATATGGCAGCTTCTTATTTAAACTTTATCTACATGAGCACTACAGATTCAACATTTTTTAGTCTCCAAATATAATTATCTGTATAAGTTCTTTGTCTTGCTTATAGAAATTTTTGTCATCTATATTTTGATTTTATAGTATTCAACATTAAGATTTCTATTTGTTATTACATAATTGTTGTTATTGCATTGTATTATTTGTTATTCAGACTTTCCTTTAATTTTATCTTAGTTGAATTCAGTTTACTGCACTTTTCATTGTAATCTAATTTTTTTTTTCAAGAAAGATCTCTAGCTTGCAAATGCCAAGTTGTTGAATCACATTGGTCTTAAACTGTCAAATATGAAACTCTTTTACCATCAAGCAAAAAGGTCTGGACCACTTATACTCTCTTATAATTATACTGTAATTATATTGGGATCAATTTCAGTTTTCCTGTTTGATTCTTTTGACTTCCCATATTGACACTTTGAGAATTTGTTCTCACTGTATGCTCTAGAATATATTTGTTGCTATTATTCCCAAAGCAAATATTCTAGATTTCTTTAGGGACAATTTTAAAACACATAATAGACAAATATTTTAATAAGTTTCATATCTGTGATAATCTAATAAGGAAATGGCAACCCACTCTAGTATTCTTGCCTGGGAAATCCCCTGACAGAGGAGCCTGGTGGGCTACAGTCCATAGGGTTGCAAGAGTCAGACAGGACTTAGCAACTAAAGAACAACAATGAGAAAAATGACTTTAAATATAGTTTTATTAAGGGCTACTATAAAGAACTGCCATGTCACATATTATTACAGAAATGTCAGGAGAAAGATGGTGTTGAATTCAGGCTAATTAAAGACTGTGGTCTGCATTATTGTTGATCTTTACCCTTAGAAAACAATTCCATTCAATAGCGAAAGACGAGAGCATCAGCACTGCAAAGAACTCTACCGCCCCCTGGTGTTCGCCACGGTTTTTGATGTGTAAGTTTATTTACCTCGTCTTGATGCTGGACAAAGATCTATTGCTTCATCTTGATTCTGTGTATATCCTATTTCTCTCTCACAAGGAGTGCTGAATCCTTGTTACTGTTCTATCTTGATTAGGCAGCTGTGGCTAAATTATCTTAATTCTCACTTTCATCTTACACAAAGGAAATCAAAAGTGCTTTGAATTTTTATCATTTACAGTCTTATGATGTAGATGGCTACCTTTTCCACAAGCCCAAATAATCTTTCTACTGTTAAAACTGAAAACAAATGAGACCAGGCTTGAAAATTCCCTGAGCAGACAAAACCAGTTTAACAGAGCTCAACTTAGCTTATTTTGGCAAGACTATCTTGAACCGGCTCATTACTTGTTTGCGCCTCTGGATAATCATAAGCAAAATTTAAACAGTTTCCCAAGATTGATAGGAGGTAACCACTAACCAATCTGGTATCATTTAAGATTCTAATATCACCACCAATCACTGTGAACAATCAAAGTCACAGCTTTCTCACTATAACAATATATAGCTGCTTTATAACAAAATACCCTTGAGCCTCATTCCATTTTTTGGTTTGACTGTTCCTGGTTCACGAACTGACTTTCTGTGTGTGCAAAATAAGCTCTAATTAGTTACTACTTTGTTGATTGGCTGGTTTTACTGCTGTTTTTCTCTGAACTTTTGACACCACCTCCTCCCAAATTCATGCTTAAAAATAGAGCCCTAGGACCTCTATCTCTAACCACAGAGGATTACATTGTATCAGACCAACATTCCTACCAGTAAAACATTCAACAAAACCAAGGGCCTACAAGTGGCCGCAAGCCTTTGCTTCTTAAGATATTTGTGGCAGTGAAAGTCGCTCCATCCTGTGGACCCTCTGCAACCCCAAGGACTACACATTCCATGCAATTCTCCAGGCCAGAATACTGCAGTGGGTAGCCTTTCCCTTCTCCAGGGGATCTTCCCAACCCACGGATTGAACCCAGGTCTCCCACATTGCAGGCGGGTTCTTTACAAGCTGAGCCACCGGGGAAACCCATTTGAGGCAGACTCATGTCCAAAATGCCCCCAGTTTTCCACTCTTCCCATTGGCACCCACCCCCTTTGCATTTTGACTTTGTAGACCCTCCCAGTAAAAGTAGAATCAAGTCCCACACCCGTGGGTATAGAGGCGGATTTGGAACTTGCAGGCCTGTGGTGCCAGTTTCCAGCCCGTTCCATAAGAACCTTCTGGAGTTTCCTTCCGTGGGTGCCCACCACTGCCCCCTGAATGTCTTCAGTGGAAAAGATGAGACGCAGGGACAACAGCTAAGGTACCCAGGCTCCGGGCCAACCAACCTCCGGCAGCACAACAGTCTAGTTACTCCTAACTGCGTTAATATAAACCAGGAAACCCAGTTTAAGAAAGAAGCCCTCTGCAGAGTCCAGGCCTAAACGGCCAGCCTCCAGAACCAGCGTCAGGCACAAGTCTGTTATTTTCAGTTGCTAATTTGCGGCGTGGTTTGCTTCGGCAGCTGCTGCCCCTCTGCAGTGTGGCCTGTCTCTCCACCGGCCCGGCCTGCCCCTGGGTGCCGCCCGCAGGCTCCGAGCCTGCCGCCAATCCGGAAAAGACCCGGAGCCCCGACAAGGAGCCGCCGCGGGGCCTCCGCCTCCCTTCCACCCGCAGAAGCTGCAGCACCTGGAGGTGCTTTAATGCTAGAAATGGCCTCTGAGACAGCTGCCCAGAAAGGGGAACATTCTCAAGACGTCTTAGAGGAAACAGGAATATGCACGAAGGAAAACCGACAAATCAAAGAGAGAGGAAAGCATCATTGCAAGTCAAAAAAATAGAATTCCGTTCTTTAAAAGTCACCGCTTAAGATGGCATGATGTGCATTTGACTTGTTAAACAGCCTGTTATGGAACCCAAACACCTGTCGCCACTATAAATGTCTTCCGAGTGGCAGTCTCATATTTAGCATTGCCTACTTACTTTCTTTAATAGGGAAACCATACCTCAGGTTGGAGAGAACAGCAGTCCTGGAGCAATCACAGGGATTTATCTATAAGGATACAGCTTCCTCCCCTAAAGCTCACTTTCACAGCAATAGATGATTCCGGTCCAGGGGAAGTGCAAACTAAGGTGTTCAATCTGATATCATCATCATTTGCTGTGAATTGAAATGAAAACCTATATTCACTCACTAAACCCAGCCTTCACTCATCTGTAAAATCTCCCTGTCAAGGATGAGCTAATGGCCCACACCTGACACTGTTGCCAAACCAGGGCTCTTGGCCTCCTTAATCAATAAAAATTGATCATAGGCCAGAATAGAAATTCAGGAGAGGCTTTATCGGGGCACCTGCTGTCTCAGGGGGCCCAAGAACAAGTGATGGATTCCCTTGCTCGCTGGCTCCCTGGGCAGGGAGTGGGGGGGTCTGGTTAGCTTTCTCCTCACATGGGGTGAAGGTAGGAGTGAGTCCAGGGGTCAGCAGGCAGGGTGCTTTAAGTGGTTTGCCCACCCCTTAGGTGGTGTCGCATGCAGGGCGCATGGGCAGTACTTTGCTTTCGTTCTCAAGCCCCTGTTTTTGTTCCCAGGTCTTCAAAAGTGGCAGTTGAGCTCTTTTGATCTTTCAGCATCTTTTGTCCAGAATTTGCCCCAACTCCACACACACGCAGTTGTTTTTGTTTAGTCGCTTAAAGCGTCCGACTCTTCGGTGACCCCATGGGCTGTAGCCGCCCAGGTTCCTCTGTCCGCAGGCCCCCCAGGCAGGAGCACTGGAGTGGGTTGCCATTTCCTTCTCCAGGGGATCTTCCTGGAGGGAAGGATCAAAGCTGCATCTTCTGCATTGGCAGGCGAGTTCTTTACCACTGAGTCACCAGAAATTATAGTCCCTTATAATTTTCTGTGTATCTTGTAGCTCCAGGACAGGTCTGTCCAGATGCAATTGCAACATTGCAGCAAAGAGCTCCAGGTCCCATCCTGTCTTAACACCACTCTGCTAGAACTGTTTCCATGGATGTTTATTTAATAGACCCGTCTCCCTTCCACCGCCCTCAGTTCTACATGTCTCTTTCTTCCAACCAGGAAAACAAATAAACAAACAAATAAAAAGACTTGCATAATATTCTTACCTTCTAAACACATTTGGGTTTGTCTCAAAAGACACTGCTTTCATTTCATGTCTTTCCAGTTCTGTAGGTTAATAAACAAGGGCAGTGATGAGTTTTTAGGGTGGCCCCCATCAAATAAAATAATGAAAAGAGTCCCTAGATTTTAAGGTTTTGGCTTATTCAAATCTATTTAATTAGGAAAGAAAACTACTTTATTAGGAATGTAGTTTTCACCTTAACTTTACAAGCACAATAACAGTTATCCCAGGCTGCGATTAAGCTGAACTTAGATTTAGTGCTATAGCTAGAAGAGGTTAGTATTTATATGAATAGAAAAAGCCAGTGTTTCATTTATCTGTGTCAGTTCATCAGAATTATTAGAATATAGTAAAGAATATATGTATATGTATAACTGATTCTCTGTCATACACCAGAAACTAACGTAACATTATAAATCAACTATACTTCAATACTAGCTTCCCAGGTGGCACTAGTGGTAAGGAACCCACATGCCAATGCTGGAGATATAGACACAAGTTCGATTCCTGGGTCAGGAAGATCCCCTGGAGGAGGGCATGGCAACCCACTCCAGTGTTCTTGCCTGGAGAATGTCATGGACAGAGGAGCCTGGCAGGCTATGTCCACAGGGTCTCAAAGAGTCGGACATGACTGAAGTGACTTAGCATGCACAGATGCATACTTCAATATGTAATAACTAAGAAATATTTCTTTTCTAACAGTCTTGCCCAACAGTCTCCTCATTGCTACGAAGCTGGTGGGGTGTCCCTTTTCTGCTGGAGAGGAAGAGACAGGACAGACGTGCTCCTACTCTCATGCTACGAGGCAGATTCTGGGCAGCTGACTCTTCACCTGCCCGACTGTGTCGCAGTTGCATTGCCCAGCGCTCCAAGTGCAGGATTAACTGTCAGTCACTTGTGCCCAAGCTAAAGGGTTGCCGTGTCTCCATCACACAGCTCTGTTAAGACCTTTGTGGTGATAAGGATGTGATGCTTTATAGCACCTGCTTCAATAGCTTCAGAAACTTCAAACTTTCAAGAACTAGTCCAAGATACTTTTCACTTCCTTCCTTTCCCTTACTCCATCCCATCTCTACTCCCCAACTTAGGTAAGACATTAGTAAAATAAGAATTAAAAGTCACCGGACTCCCATATACACACACAGAAAAAGAATGGCTATAGAAGGGGTTCTTCAAACAGAAAGCAAATGATGAAAGAAAGAATCTTGGAGCTTCAGGAAAGGAAGGAAAGGAGAAAGACCGGGAAAATGGGTAACCGCAATAGACTTGCTTCTCAGGGAGTTTCTAGATGATACGATGATACGTGACAACAAAGATAAAAATGTGAATACCGAGTGATACTCAAGACAATGACAATGATACTTTAACATGGGGAGAGGAGACAGGTCTCTTGAAGCAGTAGAGTGCTGATACCAGGGGACTCTGATAAGCTGTCCATGCCGACTGCAATGCTTGGAGTAACCACTAAGAAAGCGGTACAAACTATACACTCAAAAATGCTACAAGTAAGTCAAGGTAGAATTCTAAAACAGGTTCAGTTCACTCACAAGAAGACATGAAAAAAGTAGCGGAAGAAGAGGAAGAGATATTCTGCGGGGCCCTTTGGTGTCCCCCGTTTCTTTGCTTATAGGAAACAGCCTTCATTCAGCCTCCACGAGCTTCCCTGAGTTCCACTGGGCAGATTCAAGCAGTCATTCCTTAGAGAAGGGAGGAGACCTGAGACCAGGGAGAAACAGTCAAAGAGCAGCCTTGGGGCAAGTTCCTGTTTCTCCATCAACAGATGCTATGCTATGCTATGCTATGCTAAGTCGCTTCAGTCGTGTCCGACTCTGTGCGACCCCACAGACAGAAGCCCACCAGGCTCCCCTGTCCCTGGGATTCTCCAGGCAAGAATACTGGAGTGGGTTGCCATTTCCTTCTCCAACGTATGAAAGTGAAAAGTGAAAGTGAAGTCGCTCAGTCGTGTCCGACTCTTAGCGACCCCATGGACTGGAGCCTACCAGGCTCCTTCATCCATGGGATTTTCCAGGCAAAAGTACTGGGGTGGGGTGCCATTGCCTTCCCCGGCCATCAACAGATACATGCAACAATTCAGTTCAGTTTAGTCGCTTAGTCGTGGTCGACTCTTTGCGATCCCATGAATGCTTTGAGCTATTTTGCGGATCCTGAAACCTGCTCCGGGTGGGAGAAGTTAGCAAGCAATGATGGGAAGCTGCCCACAAGCATGTAGACCTCAGATCAGTTGGACCTGAAGGCTAATGATGCTTGACTCCTCATCATCAACCCATCGGAAGACTGTCCACATGCGCATAACGCCCTCTGTGAGCAATTACTGTACAACTTCCCAGTACCGTCCCCAAGTTGGGACACGCACTTCTGAGGGCGTTAACCTGCTCTGCTCCCCTTTGCCTGGCAAGATAATAAGGCGATCCTTGTCTGCTTCCGCGACTCCCTTGGTGGCTCAGACAGTAAAGCGTCTGCCGACAATGTGGGATCCGGGTTCAATCCCTGGATAAGGAAGATCCCCTGCAGAAGGAAATGGCAACCCACTCCAGTACTCTTGCCTGGAAAATCCCACGGACGGAGGAGCGTGGTAGGCTACAGTCCATAAAATGGCAAAGAATCGGACATGACTGAGCGACTTCACTTTCACTTTCTTTTTCTACTTCACCCAAAACTCTGTCTCCATTTGGCACCAGTGTACAAAGAAGCTGAGCTTTGGCATGAGAAACAGAAGAAAAAATAAATAAATAAATGGCAAACTTAAACCCTAACATATCAAAAACTGTAAATGACCTAAACATACCAATTAAATATAGAGATTGGCAGAGTGCAATCTCTTTTAAAAAATAAAATAGACCCATGGCAGATAACATTAAGGTAACATCAATAGTAATGCTATCTTGATATGATGTGATGTAAATGCCAAATTAACTTGGTGGTATTTCTCCCCCCAAACCCATAACTGCAGTCTTATTTTGATTTTTTAAAAAATAAACATATCCCAGTTGAGAAACTTTATACAAAATATTCGAACAGTAATTCTCAAACCTTGAACTTATTAAGGTCATCAAAAATAAGGAAATTCTGAGAAAATATCACAATCAAGAGGAGCCCAAGGAAACATGACTACTGGATGATCTTGGTAAGAAAACATTAGCAGAAAACTGAGGAAGTCTGAGTAAAATATGAATTTTGGTAAATAATAATGTTTCAAAATTAGTTCATTAATCATGACAAATTCACGCTAGTCGTTTAAAATAATAATAAAGAGTGAGTGGAGGATCTATGGGAATCCTCTGGTTTGCTCAAATTTTTGTGCAAAACACTATAAATCTAAAATTGTCCTAAAATTTAAAAATAATTTTTAAAACTGAATGATCAACTGATGATCTCTTTAAGTGACTCTCTTGTACCCTTACTCCTTAATGTTCTAGATCTGCCTTACAGCAGTCTGAAACCAAGCATTGCTTGAGTTTCACGGAGGCATTAACGTGAAAAAGTGAAAGTCGCTCAGTCGTGTCCGACTCTTTGCGACCCCACGGACTATGAAGTCCATGGCATTCTCCAGGCCAGAACACTGGAGTGGGTAGCCTTTCCCTTCTCCAGGGGATCTTCCAAACCCAGGGATCAAACTCAGGTCTCCTGCATTTGCAGGAGGATTCTCTACCAGCTGAGGCTCAAGGAAAGTCCTCACTGCAGCATGGTGTAATGCTAATGTTGTAAGCTTAAGCTTGATGTTCAGAAAAGAGCACCTTGCCAACAATCTTAATGTAATATGTTTCACAGAACATTTGTACACAGTATCTCGTTGTCAATATGCCCATAAAGCCAAAAGCAAGCCACATGACTGTCAGTCTCCCTTCTATGAGGCAGCACACTTATGGTTATCAAAACTGAGTTCATATAAACAACCAAGTAAGGATGTGTCTACTAGCTTCTCAAGGAACCCACTTTAAGGTGGAATGAAGTCCATTAAGTGATAACTGATGTCAACCTCTTTGAATGGTTTTGTTGAATTTATAACTGGGATAAATTTGAGAGGGATAATTGTCTTATGCATTGTCATGTCATATGTGTCAGATCAACAGACCATTTCTTCCTCTCTGTGGTTTTAAAACAAACTGTCCAAAGTGCACTGGAGCTTAGCTTTTCATTGCGAAGAGGGGTATAGACTGAGCTGAAGGGGTGGAGTTCATGACACATTTCACTACACATTATGAATTACTTAGTAGGATAATGCCATTTTCAGGAACATACAGTCAAGCAGCAATACTCAAAAATTATTTTAGCAAAATCTCATTCCTATTCTTTGAAATAAGCAGTGGTTTTCATCTAAAATCATATTTTTCAAAGTGGAATCAAAACATCCAGGGACGTCTACATTTTTGGCAAGGCACAGAGCTCTGAGGCAAGCCTGTGTCTTGCATCTATTTTTTTCTCTTTCCATCATTTCTTTCTTTGGGCGAGGAATATAGGCCATGTTAAATGGATGCTTCCCGATGGGTTTGCTGTTGCTGGAAAAGAACTTCTTCCTCTCAGGACATGCAATATAAGAAAACACAACCCCAGGAATACGTGAGACCAGGCCTCTCATCCAAGGAAAGGTGGCAGTCTGAGAAAAGAAGTGATGAGATGCAGAGAGAGGAACCCTGTTAGTCTACATTTTCTAATGTGCACCGTTCTGGGCAGGAATAACCTGAGACCATGAAAAACTGCAAAAAGAAACATGAGAGGCTCTGTGGGAGCTCATGGATTTAAAACGTAAATCAAGATGATCCACTAACAAAAAAAAAAAAAAAAGAAAAATATCATCAAATGAAAATGAACACTGCTCTTGCATTTTGCCTGCTGGCATGCTAAGCTGCTGCAGTCTTGTCTGACTCTGTGCAACCCAGTTACTGTAGCCCACCAGGCTCCTCTGTCCATGGGATTTTTCAGGCAAGAATAATGGAGAGGCTTTCCATGGCCTCTTCCAGGGGATCTTCAGGGATTGAAACCACATCTCTTATGTCTACCTGCATTGGCAGGAAAGTTCTTTACCACTGTAACACGTGAGAAGCCCACGCTTCCATTTTATGGATGAGTTAATGATTGAAGACCTTCATGGTCTTCACCACTGTGTTATACTCTAACAATAAAATCTGAATTCACCAGATAGGGTTCTGGTTTTCTAAAGACATCTTTACTTTCCATAATAAATTATGACCTAATTACTTTAACAGTGAAATATTCTTATATGTTGAATGATATCAAGCAAAATATAAATTGAAATAAAATAATGTATAAGTAAGTACTTACTGGAAAAAAGGAGCCGTACAGTATTTTGCTACATGGAGGAGGATGACAAGCAACTTCTTAAACAGAAATAACCTCAAAACATGAGGTTAAGGTAGTTATAGTACTGAGAAATGGAAATATAGTACTGAGAAATTTCCTGCTGTATCAAGAATGTCCCAGTCATCCGAGATTGCAGCAACCCAATGTGAACTCCTGACCCTTAAGGGCACTCAGAGAGGAAAAGAACACCTGTGATTCAACAGCCTCCAGACTGTAGCCACGCCTTATGCTGAGCCCCAAGGGAATTTAGGATGTGAGCAAACAGGATACCAGCCCAGAAGAGCAAAGATATACACAAAACGAATGATTTTACTGAGCCCGGACTCTTGCATCTTCCCATATGTAGAAAAGTGCTAAATTCCCTAACTTAGGATATCTGGTTTACTTTAATTCACTGTAACATTTTGATTTTCAGACTACTTGCCCTTTGTTACAAAACTCCTGTACAACCTGGTTCCTCCCCTCATCTCTTCCAAGCAGTTCTCTCAGGATTACTTGAGATGCTGTCTCCTGGGCTTGAAATCCTAAAAACTCCCACCGAATAAAATATAACTCTCAACTATTTAGGCTGTGAATATTTTTTAATTCACCAGTACACATGGTAATAGCCACTGCTGCTGCTGCTGCTAAGTCGCTTCAGTCGTGTCTGACTCTGTGCGACCCCATAGACGGCAGCCCAACAGGCTCCCCCGTCCCTGGGATTCTCCAGGCAAGAACACTGGAGTGGGTTGCCATTTCCTTCTCCAGGTAATAGCCACAGGGATGAGCTATTATAATAATGAAGTTTCCTCTCTTTAGTTTTTAAAGCAAAATATGTACGAATTTTTCACAGTGCTGGAGGTACTGTTTTTTGTTATCTGCAATTCAGTTCTTCTCAGATACTTTGGTTTTCAGTTTTATTTCTTTCATGCTGCCTGCCTCCCATTTTCCAGTCTAAGGATGTCAAAGAGAAATATATGAGAATTGAAATGAGTCACATCATTTAAGATTATCAGCTCAGTTCAGTTGCTCAGTCGTGTCCCACTCTTTGTGACCCCATGGACTGCAACATGCCAGGCTTCCCTTTAATTATAATTTAACTTATAAGTTAAGATCATAGGAGGAAATAAAGTCAAGAAAGAAAGTCAGAGTTGTTAGCTCACTGTCCTCAGGCCATATGCCTAACAGGGACTGAGAGCAACCAGGATGTTCTCGAAGATTTTCCATTGATTTCCCCACCTGTGCCTGCGGCCAGGCATGAAGTTGATTCACCTCCACAATCCAAAACCTCATCAGAGATCTAGTAAAGAGAGCTTTGAGATTCTCCTTATCTTGACTGTTTCCAGTGGAAAGACAGATCATTTAGGATAAACTGAAATGTGTAAAGGCAATGGCACCCCACCCCACTACTCTTGCCTGGAAAATCCCATGGACGGAGGAGCCTGGTAGGCTCCAGTCCATGGGGTCACTAGGAGTCGGACACGACTGAGCGACTTCACTTTCACTTTTCACTTTTATGGCATTGGAGAAGGAAATGGCAACCCACTCCAGTATTCTTGCCTGGAGAATCCCAGGGACGGAGCCTAGTGGGCTGCCGTCTATGGGATCGCACTGAGTCGGACACGACTGAAGCGACTTAACAGTAACAGTAACAGAAATGTGTAAAAGCATAAGAATGTGTAGATTGGATCAGATACACTGGAGTGAGGCAGTAGCCTCATATATCAGAACTTTTCATAAAATGAAGATATTGCACACTGGGTGTAATTGTGTGAAGCTATTCTTTATAGTGGGAAAGTTAATCCAAAAAAGGTAGAAATTTATTCGTTAAATGTATAGATTGATGGCCACAATCCACACAAGCCTTGAATCGACAGCCCACCGTTGCATACATGTTATATTTAGGTCCAGAGGTCTTGTCTTCCAAAATGTAACTGGATGAAGTAGTATTTCTTCCCTTCAACTCTACAACTTAAATCACTTATAACACAGAAAATGATTACCGCATGGAATTTTGGTCTTAAATCCTACTCGGGTTGGTGCTAATACCCCCAAGTTTTTATTCTACAGTCACTGGGTAAGGCTGCAAGACTGTAGGGCACGAGTCAACAAATGGTCTCTGTAAAAGCCCAGAGACTGAATATTTTTGGTTGGGGGCCTTTATCTTCTCTGCCTTTATCTTCTCTGAAATCAGTGGAGAAATAACTCCAGAAAGAATGAAAGGATGGAACCAAAACAAAAAGAATACCCAGCTGTGGATGTGTCTGGTGATAGAAGCAAAGTATGATGCTGTAAAGAGCAGTATTGCATAGGAACCTGGAATGTCAGGTCCATGAATCAAGGCAAATTGGAAGTGGTCAAACAAGAGATGGCAAGAGTGAATGTTGACATTCTAGGAATTAGCGAACTAAAATGGACTGGAATGGGTGAATTTAACTCGGATGACCATTATATCTACTACTGTGGGCAGGAATCCCTCAGAAGAAATGGAGTGGCCATCATGGTCAACAAAAGAGTCCGAAATGCAGTACTTGGATGCAATCTGAAAAACGATAGAATGATCTCTGTTCGTTTCCAAGGCAAACCATTCAATGTCACAGTAATCCAAGTCTATGCCCCAACCAGTAACGCCGAAGAAGCTGAAGTTGAAAGGTTCTATGAAGACCTACAAGACCTCTTAGAACTAACACCCAAAAAAGATGTCCTTTTCATTATAGGGGACTGGAATGCAAAAGTAGGAAGTCAAGAAACACCTGGAGTAACAGGCAAATTTGACCTTGGAATACGGAATGAAGCAGGGCAAAGACTAATAGAGTTTTGCCAAGAAAATGCACTGGTCATAGCAAATACCCTCTTCCAACAACACAAGAGAAGACTCTATACATGGATATCACCAGATGGTCAACACCGAAATCAGATCGATTATATTCTTTGCAGCCAAAGATGGAGAAGCTCTATACAATCAGCAAAAACAAGACCAGGAGCTGACTGTGGCTCAGACCATGAACTCCTTATTGCCAAATTCAGACTGAAATTGAAGAAAGTAGGGAAAACTACTAGACCATTCAGGTATGACCTAAATCAAATCCCTTATGATTATACAGTGGAGGTGAGAAATAGATTTAAGGGCCTAGATCTGATAGATAGAGTGCCTGATGAACTATGGAATGAGGTTCGTGACATTGTACAGGAGACAGGGATCAAGACCATCCCCATGGAAAAGAAATGCAAAAAAGCAAAATGGCTGTCTGGGGAGGCCTTACAAATAGTTGTGAAAAGAAGAGAAGCGAAAAGCAAAGGAGAAAAGGAAAGATATAAACATCTGAATGCAGAGTTCCAAAGAATAGCAAGAAGAGATAAGAAAGCCTTCTTCAGTGATCAATGCAAAGAAATAGAGGAAAACAACAGAATGGGAAAGACTAGGGATCTCTTCAAGAAAATCAGAGATACCAAAGGAACATTTCATGCAAAGATGGGCACAATAAAGGACAGAGATGGTGTGGACCTAACAGAAGCAGAAGATATTAAGAAGAGGTGGCAAGAATACACAGAAGAACTGTACAAAAAAGAGCTTCAAGACCTAGACAATCATGATGATGTGATCACTGACCTAGAGCCAGACATCTTGGAATGTGAAGTCAAATGGGCCTTAGAAAGCATCACTACGAACAAAGCTAGTGGAGGTGATGGAATTCCAGTGGAGCTATTCCAAGTCCTGAATGATGATGCTGTGAAAGTACTACACTCAATATGCCAGCAAATTTGGAAAACTCAGCAGTGGCCACAAGATTGGAAAAGGTCAGTTTTCATCCCAATCCCAAAGAAAGGCAATGCCAAGGAGTGCTCAAACTACCGAACAATTGCACTCATCTCACACGCTAGTAAAGTAATGCTCAAAATTCTCCAAGCCAGGCTTCAGCAATATGTGAACCGTGAACTTCCTGATGTTCAAGCTGGTTTTAGAAAAGGCAGAGGAACCAGAGATCAAATTGCCAACATCCGCTGGATCATGGAAAAAGCAAGAGAGTTCCAGAAAAACATCTATTTCTGCTTTATTGACTATGCCAAAGCCTTTGACTGTGTGGATCACAATAAACTATGGAAAATTCTGAAAGAGATGGGAATACCAGACCACCTGATCTGCCTCTTAAGAAATCTGTATGCAGGTCAGGAAGCAACAGTTAGAACTGGTCATGGAACAACAGACTGGTTCCAAATAGGAAAAGGAGTACGTCAAGGCTGCATATTGTCACCATGTTTATTTAACTTATATGCAGAGTACATCATGAGAAATGCTGGACTGGAAGAAACACAAGTTGGAATCAAGATTGCCGGGAGAAATATCAATAACCTCAGATATGCAGATGACACCACTCTTATGGCAGAAAGTGAAGAGAGGCTAAAAAGCCTCTTGATGAAAGTGAAAGTGGAGAGTGAAAAGGTTGGCTTAAAGCTCAACATTCAGAAAACGAAGATCATGGCATCTGGTCCCATCACTGCATGGGAAATAGATGGGGAAACAGTGGAAACAGTGTCAGACTTTGTTTTTCTGGGCTCCAAAATCACTGCAGATGGTGACTGCAGCCATGAAATTAAAAGACGCTTGCTCCTTGGAAGGAAAGTTATGACCAACCTAGATAGCATATTCAAAAGCAGAGACATCACTTTGCCAACAAAGGTTCGCCTAGTCAAGGCTATGGTCTTTCCTGTGGTCATGTATGGATGTGAGAGCTGGACTGTGAAGAAGGCTGAGCGCCGAAGAATTGATGCTTTTGAACTGTGGTGTTGGAGAAGACTCTTGAGAGTCCCTTGGACTGCAAGGAGATCCAACCAGTCCATTCTGAAGGAGATCAATCCTGGAATTTCTTTAGAAGGAATGATGCTAAAGCTGAAACTCCAGTATTTTGGCCACCTCATGCGAAGAGTTGACTCATTGGAGAAGACTCTGATGCTGGGAGGGATTGGGGGCAGGAGGAGAAGGGGACGACAGAGGATGAGATGGCTGGATGGCATCACTGACTCGATGAATGCGAGTCTGAGTGACCTCCGGGAGCTGGTGATGGACAGGGAGGCCTGGCGTGCTGCGATTCATGGGGTCGCAAAGAGTCGGACACGACTGAGCGACTGATCTGATCTGATCTTCTCTGCCACAACCACTCAGCTCTGCCATTGTAGCATGCAGACAGACATAGACAACACATAAATGAACAAGTGCCATGGCCCAAAAAAGTTTCTTGACAAGACCTGCTGGCAGATGGACTGGGTCTAAGGCCATGGTTTGGATTTCTCTGCTCTAGAGAAGATTTGCATGGGGCCACATGCAACCTGGCATGTCCAGAATCCGATGTCAGTATTGGCAGAGGGAAGCAGAGAGGCTAAGGTAGCCCCTCATCTGTGAAGGGATATCAGCTTTGTCCCACCCTGATACAGAGACTCGGGGGACCATCAGAAGCATGTGGAATTGGGATTAGAGAAAGCTAAGCATAGGAACTTCGTGACTGGTGGCAAAATGTGGCAACCATGAACCCCAATAGTAAGTTTTAGCACAGTGTCCTGTTAAATTAATTAAACAAGAGGCTATTAGACTGAAGGGGCTTAATGCCCTGGCTTCCTGTGTAAGCAAACCAAATTTTAAACCTAGACGGACAGGGAAGCCTGGCATGCAACAATCCATGTGGTCGCAAAGAGTGGGACACAACTGAGCAACTGAACTCAACTGATAAGCGCCTCAAGGTTACAAAATTGAAACTTAAGGACAACGAATCACAAACAGAAAATAGGCTTTAAGCTATAGATAATCAGTAATTTCCTTTCTTTGTGTTCACCTTTATAAAAACCTCTCACCGAAATCCTGTCATTGGAACACTCCTAACCATTTCTGATTTGGAGCTGCCCAATTAGAATTGATTTTTACTCAAATAAAGACGTGAAAATTTTCATTATGCCTCCATTTATGTTTTAACACCTGAAACATTCATGGATCAACCATGGTCACTAACTCAAGGAATATATGGGACTAGCCACCCCACAAGAGACTAGAGAAAGTCAAGAGAAAAATCACTTGATTCCACAGAACCTGCCTCCTGTATCACCATGAGGTCACATAAGCCCAACATTGTGTGTATCAGAAGGCATCTTGGCAAACAGCTGAAAATGATAAAAAAAAATTTGAAATACCAATTCATCCCAAAGAAAATGGTACCAGATTATATAAAGAAACTGTGAAAGAAGGCGAGGGTGGGATGATTAGAGAATAGCATTGAAATATGTATATTAGATCAGATCAGATCAGATCAGTCGCTCAGTCGTGTCCGACTCTTTGCGACCCCATGAACCGCAGCACGCCAGGCCTCCCTGTCCATCACCAGCTCCCGGAGGTCACTCAGACTCGCATTCATCGAGTCAGTGATGCCATCCAGCCATCTCATCCTCTGTCGTCCCCTTCTCCTCCTGCCCTCAATCCCTCCCAGCATCAGAGTCTTCTCCAATGAGTCAACTCTTCGCATGAGGTGGCCAAAATACTGGAGTTTCAGCTTTAGCATCATTCCTTCTAAAGAAATTCCAGGATTGATCTCCTTCAGAATGGACTGGTTGGATCTCCTTGCAGTCCAAGGGACTCTCAAGAGTCTTCTCCAACACCACAGTTCAAAAGCATCAATTCTTCGGCGCTCAGCCTTCCTCACAGTCCAGCTCTCACATCCATACATGACCACAGGAAAGACCATAGCCTTGACTAGGCGAACCTTTGTTGGTAAAGTAATGTCTCTGCTTTTGAATATGCTATCTAGGTTGGTCATAACTTTCCTTCCAAGGAGTAAGCATATTTTAATTTCATGGCTGCAGTCACCATCTATAGTGATTTTGGAGCCCAGAAAAATAAAGTCTGACACTGTTTCCACTGTTTCCCCATCTATTTCCTATGCAGTGATGGGACCAGATGCCATGATCTTCGTTTTCTGAATGTTGAGCTTTAAGCCAACCTTTTCACTCTCCACTTTCACTTTCATCAAGAGGCTTTTTAGCCCCTCTTCACTTTCTGCCATAAGAGTGGTGTCATCTGCATATCTGAGGTTATTGATATTTCTCCCAGCAATCTTGATTCCAACTTGTGTTTCTTCCAGTCCAGCATTTCTCATGATGTACTCTGCATATAAGTTAAATAAACATGGTGACAATATGCAGCCTTGACGTACTCCTTTTCCTATTTGGAACCAGTCTGTTGTTCCATGACCAGTTCTAACTGTTGCTTCCTGACCTGCATACAGATTTCTTAAGAGGCAGATCAGGTGGTCTGGTATTCCCATCTCTTTCAGAATTTTCCATAGTTTATTGTGATCCACACAGTCAAAGGCTTTGGCATAGTCAATAAAGCAGAAATAGATGTTTTTCTGGAACTCTCTTGCTTTTTCCATGATCCAGCGGATGTTGGCAATTTGATCTCTGGTTCCTCTGCCTTTTCTAAAACCAGCTTGAACATCAGGAAGTTCACGGTTCACATATTGCTGAAGCCTGGCTTGGAGAATTTTGAGCATTACTTTACTAGCGTGTGAGATGAGTGCAATTGTTCGGTAGTTTGAGCACTCCTTGGCATTGCCTTTCTTTGGGATTGGGATGAAAACTGACCTTTTCCAGTCCTGTGGCCACTGCTGAGTTTTCCAAATTTGCTGGCATATTGAGTGCAGCACTTTCACAGCATCATCTTTCAGGACTTGGAATAGTTCCACTGGAATTCCATCACCTCCACTAGCTTTGTTCGTAGTGATGCTTTCTAAGGCCCATTTGACTTCACATTCCAAGATGTCTGGTTCTAGGTCAGTGATCACATCATCATGATTGTCTAGGTCTTGAAGCTCTTTTTTGTACAGTTCTTCTGTGTATTCTTGCCACCTCTTCTTAATATCTTCTGCTTCTGTTAGGTCCACACCATCTCTGTCCTTTAACGTGCCCATCTTTGCATGAAATGTTCCTTTGGTATCTCTGATTTTCTTGAAGAGATCCCTAGTCTTTCCCGTTCTGTTGTTTTCCTCTATTTCTTTGCATTGATCACTGAAGAAGGCTTTCTTATCTCTCCTTGCTATTCTTTGGAACTCTGCATTTAGATGTTTATATCTTTCCTTTTCTCCTTTGCTTTTCGCTTCTCTTCTTTTCACAACTATTTGTAAGGCCTCCCCAGACAGCCATTTTGCTTTTTTGCATTTCTTTTCCATGGGGATGGTCTTGATCCCTGTCTCCTGTACAATGTCACGAACCTCATTCCATAGTTCATCAGGCACTCTATCTATCAGATCTAGGCCCTTAAATCTATTTCTCACCTCCACTGTATAATCATAAGGGATTTGATTTAGGTCATACCTGAATGGTCTAGTAGTTTTCCCTACTTTCTTCAATTTCAGTCTGAATTTGGCAATAAGGAGTTCATGGTCTGAGCCACAGTCAGCTCCTGGTCTTGTTTTTGCTGATTGTATAGAGCTTCTCCATCTTTGGCTGCAAAGAATATAATCGATCTGATTTCGGTGTTGACCATCTGGTGATGTCCATGTATAGAGTCTTCTCTTGTGTTGTTGGAAGAGGGTATTTGCTATGACCAGTGCATTTTCTTGGCAAAACTCTATTAGTCTTTGCCCTGCTTCATTCCGTATTCCAAGGTCAAATTTGCCTGTTACTCCAGGTGTTTCTTGACTTCCTACTTTTGCATTCCAGTCCCCTATAATGAAAAGGATATCTTTTTTGGGTGTTAGTTCTAAGAGGTCTTGTAGGTCTTCATAGAACCGTTCAACTTCAGCTTCTTCGGCGTTACTGGTTGGGGCATAGACTTGGATTACTGTGACATTGAATGGTTTGCCTTGGATACGAACAGAGATCATTCTGTCATTTTTCAGATTGCATCCAAGTACTGCATTTCGGACTCTTTTGTTGACCATGATGGCCACTCCATTTCTTCTGAGGGATTCCTGCCCACAGTAGTAGATATAATGGTCATCCAAGTTAAATTCACCCATTCCAGTCCATTTTAGTTCGCTAATTCCTGGAATGTCGACATTCACTCTTGCCATCTCTTGTTTGACCACTTCCAATTTGCCTTGATTCATGGACCTGACATTCCAGGTTCCTATGCAATATTGCTCTTTACAGCATCGGATTTTGCTTCTATCACCAGACACATCCACAGCTGGGTATTCTTTTTGTTTTGGCTCCATCCTTTCATTCTTTCTGGAGTTATTTCTCCACTGATCTCCAGTAGCATATTGGGCCCTTACTGACCTGGGGAGTTTCTCTTTCAGTATCCTATCATTTTGTCTTTTCATACTGTTCATGGGGTTCTCAAGGCAAGAATACTGAAGTGGTTTGCCATTCCCTTCTCCAGCGGACCTTCAACTTCCTGATGTTCAAGCTGGTTTTAGAAAAGGCAGAGGAACCAGAGATCAAATTGCCAACATCCACTGGATCATGGAAAAAGCAAGAGAGTTCCAGAAAAACATCTATTTCTGCTTTATTGACTATGCCAAAGCCTTTGACTGTGTGGATCACAATAAACTATGGAAAATTCTGAAAGAGATGGGAATACCAGACCACCTGATCTGCCTCTTAAAAAATCTGTATGCAGGTCAGGAAGCAACAGTTAGAACTGGTCATGGAACAACAGACTGGTTCCAAATAGGAAAAGGAGTACGTCAAGGCTGCATATTGTCACCATGTTTATTTAACTTATATGCAGAGTACATCATGAGAAATGCTGGACTGGAAGAAACACAAGTTGGAATCAAGATTGCCGGGAGAAATATCAATAACCTCAGATATGCAGATGACACCACTCTTATGGCAGAAAGTGAAGAGGGGCTAAAAAGCCTCTTGATGCAAGTGAAAGTGGAGAGTAAAAAGGTTGGCTTAAAGCTCAACATTCAGAAAACGAAGATCATGGCATCTGGTCCCATCACTGCATGGGAAATAGATGGGGAAACAGTGGAAACAGTGTCAGACTTTATTTTTCTGGGCTCCAAAATCACTGCAGATGGTGACTGCAGCCATGAAATTAAAAGACGCTTGCTCCTTGGAAGGAAAGTTATGACCAACCTAGGTAGCATATTCAAAAGCAGAGACATTACTTTACCAACAAAGGTTCGCCTAGTCAAGGCTATGGTCTTTCCTGTGGTCATGTATGGATGTGTGAGCTGGACTGTGAAGAAGGCTGAGCGCCGAAGAATTGATGCTTTTGAACTGTGGTGTTGGAGAAGACTCTTGAGAGTCCCTTGGACTGCAAGGAGATCCAACCAGTCCATTCTGAAGAAGATCAATCCTGGAATTTCTTTAGAAGGAATGATGCTAAAGCTGAAACTCCAGTATTTTGGCCACCTCATGCGAAGAGTTGACTCATTGGAGAAGACTCTGATGCTGGGAGGAATTGAGGGCAGGAGGAGAAGGGGACGACAGAGGATGAGATGGCTGGATGGCATCACTGACTCAATGGATGCGAGTCTGGGTGACCTCCGGGAGCTGGTGATGGACAGGGAGGCCTGGCGTGCTGCGGTTCATGGGGTCGCAAAGAGTAGGACACGACTGAGGGACTGATCTGATCTGATCTTATCTGATCTCCAGCGGACCACACCCTGTCCTATCTCTCCACCATGACCCGCCCATCCCAGGTTGCCCCTCGGGCATGGCTTAATCTCATTGAGTTAGACAAGGGTGTGGTCCTTGTGTGATTAGATTGACTAGTTTTCTGTGAGAATGGTTTTAGTGTATTTGCCCTCTGATGCCCTCTTTCAAGACCTACTGTCTTACTTGGGTTTCTCTTACCTCGGGCGTGGGGTATCTCATCCCGGCTGCTCCTGGCTGCTCCCGGCCAGCGAAGCACAGTCATCGCACCTTACCTTGGACGAGGGGTCTCTCCTCACCGCCGCCCTTCCTGACCTCGGTCGTGGGGTAGCTCCTCTCCGCCCTGCTTAGTGTGCAGGCCCTCACCGCTGTCCTTCCTCGGTCGTGGGGTAGCTCCTCTCGGCCGCGTGAAATAAATCGCCAGTCCAGGTCTGATACATGATACAGCGTTATCATGTATCAGCCCCCGATACAGGTTATCATGCACCAACCCCCGATACAGCTTGGGGCTGGTGCACTGGGATGACCCAGAGGGATGGGATGGGGAGGGAGGTGGGAGGGGGTTCAGGATGGGGAACACAGGTACACCCATGGCTGATTCATGTCAATGTATGACAAAAACCACCACAATTGTAAAGTAATTGTAAAGTAGTTAGCCTCCAATTAAAATAAATGAATTTTTTTAAAAAGAAACTTTAAATTGCTGAATTTGAATGAATTTACTATAAGAGCTTCCCAGGTGGCACTAGTGGTAAAGAATCTGGCTGTCAATGCAGGAAAGGAAAGAGATGTGGATTCAATCCCTGGGTCAGGAAGATCCCCTAGAGGAGGAAACAGCAACTCATGCCAGTGTTCTTGCTGGGAAATCCCATGGACAGAGGAGCCTGGTGAGCTACAGTCCATGGGGCCATAAGTGAAAGTGAAGATGTTAGTCACTCAGTCATGTCCGTCGTGTCCGACTCTTTGTGACCCCATAGACTGTAGCCCTCCAGGCTCCTCTGTCCACGGAATTCTCCAGACAAGAATGCTGGAGTGGGTTGTCATTTCCTCCTCCAGGGGATCTTCCTGGCCCAGGAATTGAACCTAGGTATCCCACATTACGGACAAGACTCTTTACCAGCTGAGCCACCAGGGGAGACCTATGGAGCCGTAACAGTCAGATACAACTGAGCAACTGAGCAAACAGCACACACACATGCTGTTATTGTAAACTAATACAGTAAGGGAGGAGAGGGCGGACCCGAGACCTCTGTGCTACGCTACAGTCAAGGCATTGCAAGGAAAGCCAGGCAAATTATAGCAAGTAAAGAAACATTTTTAGTTGAGCAGATCAGTATCAAAAATAAATATTCAACCCTATTACACAATTTCACACAACATATTTCTTAATCCTTGAAAATTTATTTTATGAAAAAAGGATGTTAGTTCAATTTGTATCCTCATCCTTCCTGTGTGCACACGTGTGTGTGTGTGTGTGTGTGTGTGCTCAGTCATGTACGACTCTTTGCAACCCCATGGAGTATATAGCCTGCCAGTCTCATCTGTCCATGGGATTTTCCAGGCAAGAATACTGGAGTGGGTTGCCATTTTCTTCTCCAGGGGATGTTCCTGACCCAGGGATTGAACCTGTGTCTCCTGCACTTGGCAAGTGGACTCTTTACCACTGAGCCACCTGGGAAGCTCCCAAAATAGAAAAATAATCCCTATGCAACTTTTCATCCTTAGGTCAAAGACTGATCAAGGCTTAGACTCTGACAGGAGGAGAAAAATTGAACAAATAATGTGGTCCCACATAAGAAGAAAAAAAATATTCAAGTAGCTTGATTTACTTTCACACTTAGGGATCTGCTTTACTTTTAATACTAGCTTTTCCGTTCTAAATTTCCAATGATAAAATGCAAATTCAGCAATATTGGGAAGGTCAAAAGGATTTTTTAAACACATGATTCTGATCAAAGCTAGATGATACATTAAACTGAAAGAGAAAGTTTGATTTGGCAAAGTAGCTTTTGTGTTCGCAGGAGGCTGGTCCTTGCTTTTATGACACTAGTGTACTTCCTGCTGAACTAAGAAGGCACTTGGCTTCTGCTTTAGATTAAGCAAGTCTGGTCCTTGTTCCTGACGGCTCTCCATGTCATTGTACCACAGTGATGTTATGGAAGAAAACACCAAGTCATATCATTGTAAAGGCAATCCTTTTTTAATTATCCATTGATGGGCCAGTTTCTAACATAGTATATCTGAAGATAGAAATCAATATCCATTTTCCCGATGACTTGTAAAATGTCAATGATAGCGATAAGCAACAAGAAGTATGGCAATGCTTTATAGCTAGAATTTTTTATTTATTTTTTATTTTTTCCTTATTTCTGAAGCTTATATATTAAGATGTTCCTTTAGGGCTTCGTTGATGGCTCCGTGGTAGCGAATCCACCTGCCAATGCAGAAGAAACGGGTTTGATCCCTGGTCTAGGAAGATCCCACATACGATGGAGCGATGAAGCCATAAGCCTCATCTACCGAGCCTGAGCTCTAGCGCCTGGAAGCCACAACCGTGGAGCCCGTGCGCCGCAGCTACTGAAACTCACGAGCCTGGAGCGTGTGCTCAGCGACAAGAGGAGCCATGGCAATGGGAAGTCTGCACACCACAGCTACAGAGCCGCTGCTCATCACAACTGCAGAAAAGTTTGCACAGCAATAAAGACCAGCACAGCCAAAAATAAGTAGATAAAAGTTTGTTTGTTTTTTAAAAAGACATTCCTTTAAAGGCTTACTCAATGATATCACAGACTCTCCAGAAACCCCACACTCTTTTTGCAAAGACTTCTGCTATTTATTTATTTGCTACATGAAGAGAAGGCCCATTCCTGAAAGCAGACATTCTGACTTGATTTTTCTAAGCCATCAGGATATTGTGAAAAATAAAAAGAATAGATCCCTGGATCCCTTAAGTGACAAGTAAATTACAGTATATGAAGGAAACAGGGCCAAATACTTGAAACAAAAAATCAATACCATATTATTAGGGTAATTAATATCACAGACAAAAATTAATAATGTATTGTTATGATAATGCCATATTTAGTTACATAAATCCATATATTTTCTCATAATTTCACTCTAACTGAAGGGTGAGTGGCATGCAAACATCTAGGTTCTGATCTATGGCTACTCTTAACGAACTCTTTTATATCTCACCATTAAATAAATAATAAAGAATGATTTAAGAATTCATTGTATTTAAGGGCATAGTTAATTAAAAATAAAAGAATGCCCTTAATTGAGATATCCATTTCCTAATATTTATTCCTCTTAACTACCTAATTTCACAGAAAATAATGTATCTAATCACAAGAAAAGAAAGGCAAATCATCAGTCCTTTCAAGTTTGGAATTTGGAATTAATTTTGTTTTCAGGCATAAGAAAAGGAAAAACAGGTCCTTCTCCAGTTTCAAGGTTGTAGGATATTCCTCCTAAGAGATATTTGCAAGGTAGGAAAACAGAATCTTGTTCAACTCAAGTCTTTCTGCTTTCCTTTGAAAAGTGTCAGCCTATGAAGAGATTATCTTAAAGTGAGATGAGTTGAGGAAAGCACCAAATCTTCCAGAGGATTCTAACCCTCAATATTGGAAAGTGGTATATTGAGAAGCAAACCTAAGGGAAAAGAAGTCAAAAATGTCATTTTCTTCTCTCTGAGAAGACAACGTCCTACAGAGTACCTCTAAGAATTTTCAACATTTTCCAACTTCTCATATTTGTCATCAGTTCAGTCACTCAGTTGCGTCTGATTCTTTGCGACCCCATGAATTGCAGCACACCAGGCCTCCCTATCCATCACCAACTCCCGGAGCTCACTCAGACTCACGTCCATTGAGTCAGTCATGCCATCCAGCCATCTCATCCTCTGTCATCCCCTTCTCCTCCTTTCCCCAGTCCCTCCCAGCATCAGGGTCTTTTCCAATGAGTCAACTCTTCACATGAGGTGGCCAAGTACTGGAGCTTCAGCTTTAGCATCATTCCTTCCAAAGAAATCCCAGGGCTGATCTCCTTCACAATGGACTGGTTGGATCTCCTTGCAGTCCAAGGGACTCTCAAAAGTCTTCTCCAACACCACACTTCAAAAGCATCAATTCTTCGGCGCTCAGCCTTCTTCACAGTCCAACACTCACATCCATACATGACCACAGGAAAAACCATAGCCTTGACTAGACGGACCTTTGTTGGCAAAGTAACATCTCTGCTTTTCAATACGCTATCTAGGGTCATAACTTTCCTTCCAAGGAGTAAGCGTCTTTTAATTTCATGGCTGCAGTCACCATCTGTAGTGATTTTGGAGCCCAGAAAAATAAAGTCTGACACTGTTTCAACTGTTTCCCCGTCTATTTGCCATGAAGTGATGGGACTGGATGCCATGATCTTCATTTTCTGAATGTTGAGCTTTAAGCCAACTTTTTCACTCTCCTCTTTCACCTTCATCAAGAGGCTTTTGAGTTCCTCTTCGCTTTCTGCCATAAGGGTGGTGTCATCTGCATATCTGAGGTTATTGAGATTTCTCCCAGCAATCTTGATTCCAACTTGTGTTTCTTCCAGTCCAGCATTTCTCATGATGTACTCTGCATATAAGTTAAATAAACATGGTGACAATATACAGCCTTGATGTACTCCTTTTTCTATTTGGAACCAGTCTGTTGTTCCATGTCCAGTTCTAACTGTTGCTTCCTGACCTGCATATAAGTTTCTCAAGAGGCAGGTCAGGTGGTCTGGTATTCCCATCTCTTTCAGAATTTTCCACAGTTGATTGTGATCCACATAGTCAAAGACTTTGGCATAGTCAATAAAGCAGAAACAGATGTTTTTCTGGAACTCTCTTGCTTTTTCCACGATCCAGTGGATGTTAGCAATTTTATCTCTGGTTCCTCTGCCTTTTCTAAAACCAACTTGAACATCTGGAAGTTCATGGTTCATATATTGCTTAAGCCTGGCTTGGAGAATTTTGAGCATTACTTTACTAGCGTGTGAGATGAGTGCAATTGTGTGGTAGTTTGAGCATTCTTTGGCATTGCCTTTCTTTGTCACTGGAATGAAAACTGACCTTTTCCAGTCCTGTGGCCACTGCTGAGTTTTCCAGATTTGCTGGCATATTGAGTGCAACACTTTCACAGCATCATCCTTCAGGATTTGGAATAGCTCCACTGGAATTCCATCACCTCCACTAGCTTTGTTCCTAGTGATGCTTTCTAAGGCCCACTTGACTTCACATTCCAGGATGTCTGGCTCTAGGTCAGTGATCACACCATCATGATTATCTTGGTCATGAAGATCTTTTTTGTACAGTTCTTCTGTGTATTCTTGCCACCTCTTCTTAATATCTTCTGCCTCTGTTAGGTCCATACCATTTCTGTCCTTTATCGAGCCCATCTTTGCATGAAATATTCCCTTGGTATCTCGAATTTTCTTGAAGAGATCTCTAGTCTTTCCCATTATGTTGTTTTCCTCTATTTCTTTCCATTGGTTGCTGAGGAAGGCTTTCTTATTTCTTCTTGCTATTCTTTGGAACTCTGCATTCAGATGCTTATATCTTTCCTTTTCTCCTTTGCTTTTCACTTCTCTTCTTTTCACAGCTATTTGTAAGGCCTCCCCAGACAGTCATGTGAAGAGATAAATCAAGAGAATGGATTGAAAGGGTGGGGAGGTCAACTGGAGATTGGGGAAAGATGAAAAGGTTTCCGGCAGGGACACTAGCATTCCTATTTCCATTATAAGTCCCCTGACTGGGCCCATGCTGGGTTATTTATCTTCAATGACATACAACTTCATTATCAATTAGTTATAAAGAGAACCAAAAGTTATGACAGGCAAATAGTGGGTATAACTGATGTACTTCATGTTGCTGTTTCTTTCAGGTTATCGGGGTGTGGGGAGCGGGGAGCCAAATGTTGCAAAATAATCTAAATGATTTCCTATATTGTTCTACTTACCCAGGGTTTCTGTTGGTATGCAGTAAATTTTATGATGTATGCTATTATGTCTAAGTTTTGAAAGTCTTTTCATGAAAGATGCTTAGTTACAGAGCTGACCAGAATTATTATTTACTGAGTTTAAGGCTGCCCCATAAAAGATACATTTTATGTGTATTGTATGCAAGAAAGAGACAGTGAGGTCTTCATGTTACTATGCCAACATAGCTCTAGAGTATGTTCATTCATTTCTTTTATAGTGGTTAGTTTGAGTAACAGTCATTTAATCTTCTCAAATCTCCATTTCTTCACTTATTAAACCCGTCCCGAAAGGTTGTCTGGACTAAAGAAGTTCATATATGTGAGGACACTTGGTTTCAGGAACATACGGGTTCTGAATTTTTCTAAACTTTACTGATTCATGAAGTAGCAGCTATGAGATAAGTGACTTGAATCAATGCAAAAATATACATGACGCATTCTCTACCCTAAATTTCTGAGGTACATTCATGACTAGGTCAGTAACAGAACTTAAAGCCTGTGACCCTGTGCACTGCAGCCTACCAGGCTCCTCCATCCATGGGATTTTCCAGGCAAGACCTCCATCCATGGGATTTTCCAGGCAAGAGTGCTAGAGTGGGGTGCCATCGCCTTCTCCAAATAAACTGAGCCCACAGTAGCGTTCTGTCTCTGACAATGATTTGTAAGGGGTCTCTTATGTGCTTCCTGCCAGGGTTATGGAGACACTTTCTGCCAGGAGCTCAGAACTCGTTCTGCGCTGACTGCCTAGAAATAGCAGTGCGCTCTCTGCATAGGACGACCCCAGATGCCCTGGGCTGCGAGTCTGTGCAAGGAGCCGTCACTGAGTTCCCCCATGCTTCCCTTCTCTCCATTCGTTCTAGTCACCACCTGCCTTTCCTGCTTAGGAAAAGATTACTAACCGGCCATACATAAGCTCTACAGAAAACAGCAAGCTGGTAGGAAGCCGAAGGATAGGGGACCCACACACTGGATCTGTGTGACGAGAAGTGCAATTTTTATGACTGAAAGGCAGAAATTTTCACATCTTCTTTAACAAGAATGGATCGTGTGATCCAAGACATACATATGTTATGCTAGGACTATGAGGACACTTCCACATTTCACTTTCTGACAAATGTTTTGCAAATTTCTAATATTTCCATAAATCGGTAGCCGAGTATATAAAACTGTGATTATGTAGTCTCTGCAAAATCAAATGAAAACTTCTTTAGGTGACTAACTTCAGGGTTTTCAAAATATGCATTTTTCATAAATTTTAGTTTCAGTTATAAGCAATCAATCCCTGGGTACCTCTGGCCTGCTCCATACCTGAGTCAGACTTGCTCCGTGACCAGCAAGGAAGAAAATGGACGGTAGGTAAGCTCCTCGGGGGGGTTGAAGGAAGGGGCTGGGTGCTGACTGTATCCTGGCATGGTAAGGTGGGGTCTGTGCCTTAAGATGATTTTAATTTGTGTGATTTGAAGCAAATGACGGAATAAGTATGATCAGAAAGAAGAGTGTGTGTGGACTCTTAACCCAGTTTTAATAGCACCGGGTATGTGATGCTAATGGAACATTTGAAAATGTGTGGCTGGGACCTGAGAACTGATGCGGCTGAGTCTGATACAGCAGAAACCAGAAGATAGGCCGGGGGCAATTCCCTGGCAGTCCAGTGGCTAGACTCCATGCTCTCACTGCCAAGGGCCCAGGTTCGATCCCTGGATGAAGAACTAAATATGCCAAATGTCGGGTGGCACAGCCAAAAAGAAAAAAAACAAATGTCTGGAACAAGAGAAAAGTTGACATCTAGGAGGCAAGAAAAGCCACCTTCCCCCACCCCCAGAAAAAAGAGCAGGCTTAAAGGTTGAGGAGGAACCAGATATTAATGAATTGACATTGAACTTATAGTACTATGCCAGTTTTACAATTTTAGAATTTTATGCTTCTAGGAGGAGGAGATAGCTGGATGGCATCACTGACTTGATGGACGTGAGTCTGAGTGAACTCCGGGAGTTGGTGATGGACAGGGAGGCCTGGCGTGCTGCAGTTCATGGGGTCACAAAGAGTCGGACACGACTGAGAGACTGAACTGAACTGAACATGAATTTAGAGAAGTACTGGAAGTTTTTGTTCTACAATATTAAATTTCATTCATCACTGATGCAAGATTATAAGAGGAAATGTACAGACTAATTTTTACAAAAGTGGACATTGTTTCCTGAGACTTCAGTTTTCAAATGCTGCTGAATAAATATTTCTTCAACTTTCAGAAACCATACCCTCAGGAAAGCCTGAGAACAAATGTGAAAAACTCAAGTCAAAACTAGGTTTTATTTTAGTTCATTCCAAGTGATTGTAAATATGGTATTTTGCTGAAAGCTAGTTTGTAAACTTAGTTATTGTATTCATTATCATATACCCCATAATAACAGAGTCATATCGTCCAAATGACTTTCCCTGATTTTGGTTTAATAAAAATGCTGTTTCAGTTGTTCCTACTGCAAAACCCGCCTGTATAACACTGCCACAGCAAGGTCAGCCACTGCTGGAATTGCAAAGCTTGATCTCCTGGCTGGGATCAAACTTCAAGTCCAGATGCATCGCATTTCTGTGACTGGAAAATAGATGATGCAATCAAAGCATGTCAGAAATGTACCAGCAGAAGGAAAGAGAAACAGGACTAGGAGGTTCTTTCAGGGAGATTCTTTAGGCTTATTATCTCTCGTGATAGTATCTTAACAGCATAATGAACCGCTTTCTTCTTATTAGTTTAATGATAAAACTTCTGATATCTAGATATTACATGAGCTCAGTGATGATTCTACTAGATTCCCATTTTCTCAGTGTTATATAGCTTAAGGGTGCTTATCAGTAACAAAGAAAAATGATTACTTTGATTTTCAGAGTATTTTAAAGTCATACACATTTCTTTTATTAACAAAGCTGCAGAACACATAACTTTAAGGCACACGTTGGCTAAAATTTACCCCGTGTGAATGAATGACAAAGCTTGCCTTTCTCACCAACCCCCGATTATTTTCATGCTGTAAGCTGCCAGTATTAGGTTTTCAATCAAATGAATTTAAAGTTGTGCCTGAAAGCATACAAATAAAATATTGTATTTCTGTGGGCTTCTATTACTGTGTTCAAGAAGCTTTTTAAAACTCAGGATTTGACTGTGAGTAAAAGTGTGTGTGTGTGTGTGTGCGCGCGCGTGAGCATGTGCACATGTGTGTGCAGTGCAAAAAAAGGCTTGGAGGTCTATTTAACCATTCCATAGCAAATGTATTTAAAACACGTGAGTATAAATGCTAGAAAGCACTGAGTTGGTGTCTATACAAGATGGAAAACCTTGGCAATGAAACAAGACTTTGCACATTCCCTTGACTAAATTCTTCCCTTCTTAACTTATTCTGGCATCCTGTGCAGACACAGTGTGTCTATTACCAGTTTTTAGACAAGAAACACATTTCAGAAAATCTTTGCTCCGTTTGTTTTACTTTGAGATCCATCAGTCTCTGTGCATCTTTTTCATATAAACATGGGCAACTAGAATGAAGAAGGATACACTGTGAAAGGTCTACCGAAGTTTAGGTAATTGTACTGAAGGAAAATGTTAGACCTTCCATCGAAAAACCCACAAAACTCTTTGTAAGTCCATGTTTTTGCAAAAATAATCCATTTTCCTGTATGAATCAAAAGGCTTTAAACTTTCATCTTTGTATAAATAATATATACAGAGAGTTTGAAATGTCAAACAGCGCTGCAAACTTAATAAAAGCAAGTTTTGTGAAATGTCAGACAAAGACGGAAGCTGTATGATTTCAGTTACGTGGTGAAAATAAAAAACAAATGAACAGACATAACAAAATGAAGTCATACATACAGAGAACAATCAGGAGTTTTGCCAGAGGGGAAGAAGTTGGGAGGAGAGAAATAGATGAGGGGGATTAACAGTAATCTTCCAGTTCCAAAATAAATGAATCATTGGTAGGAAAAAATGCACAGTTGGGGAAGAGAGTCAATAAGTATGTAATATGTTTGTATGGTGACAGATAATAACTAGCCTTATCATGGTGATCATTTTAAAATATATAGAAATATCAAATCACTGTGTATAACAGGAATGAACACAGTGTTGTAGGTCACTTATACTTCAAAAACAAACAAGCAAACAAACTCATAGAAAAAGAGATCAGATTTATGGTTACCAAAGGCATGGGGTGGTGGGAGGGGGAACTGGGGAAAGGTGGTCAAAAGGTACAAGTGGTAAGATGTATCAGTTATAATTGGAATAACTACTAGGGATGTAATGTACAACAAGGTATATATAATCAACATACAGCTGCATGTTATATTTAAATATTAAGACAGGGAATTCTGAGTTCTTGACACAAAAAAATTCTTTTCACATTTCTTTATTTCTGTTTCTATATGAGATGCTTGTTTACTAAACTTAGTGTGATAATCATTTTATGATGTATGTAAGTCACATCATTATGGAGTCCCATCTATGTTATGTTTTTTTAAAATGCTCTGAATTTGGCAGACACTGTCCTGCAAGAAAGTACCTTTCATGCTTTTTAAAAATTAGTATGTTCTTCCATGATTACTCCTGGGTGATTTTCAAACACCACCAGTTCATCTTTATTCCATTGTAATCTCATCCCCTGAACATTCTGCTTAAAATTTATTATTCATTAGAAATTTTTCTAAGGTATCAATCTCAGGTCTATTAAGTTGGATGACATGGTTTCAAAACTATTAAAAATAAAACATTTTCTTTTCTTTTGATTTCCTTAATTTTCATGTTCTGAAATCACTTTATGTTCTAAAGTATCACATCTACCACTTTAGGCTGTATTGTATATCTTCAGGTACAATTGTTTATCTCATAGTAACTGATAGACTCATCAAATTAATCTCTGATGTCTGATGCATCTTGTATTGCACTCATCCATTTAAAGATATTGACCTGTCATATTATTAATATTTTTATATTAAGTAAAGAAAGAGTAAGTTAATTATGATAGTCACACATCAGAAATCTGTAAGTGCCAGGGTCCAGCCCCAGTGGATCCCAGGGAATTTGAAGCAGAGGCGGTGTCGGTGAGGATCAGGAAACAATTGCTTAATTAAACGTTAATTAAGGATATAAAGAGTGGTTAAATAAGGATAGCTCAGTGAGGAAATTCAGTGAAGAAAAGAGGCTGAAATAAGGATAGCTCAGTGAGAAAATTTAGTGGAGAAAAGAGGCTGAATAATTCAGCCAGAAGGTAAAAGAAAGAATGACATGGGGAGACCAAGCTTCGGTGAACAAGGCCCGCACTTTATTTTCCAAAGTAGTTTTTATACCTTAAGTTATGCATAGAGGATAATGGGGGAAGGGGTAGAGTCATGCAGTAAGCCAGGCTTTCTTCCTGCAAACTTATCATATGCAAAAGTTCAGGTGATTTGCATCATCTTCTGGCCCGGAGGCCTGTTAACATTTTAGGAAACTTATTTTTCTCTGAAGGTGATTATTCTAAAGTCAGGTGCCAGCCTCCAAAAAGCTTCAAATAAAATTGCATTCCTATAGGGCAAAAGTGAGGTGGGCTCAATCAAGAAAAGAATTAACTCAAGGGTCCAAGGTTACAAACATTGAGCTTACTACTTACATTTCTATAAACCAATTATATCAATCAATACACTGCCAAGGACACAGTAGGTAAGGGACATGGAGACTTAGCAGCAAACATTGGCCCAACAAGTGAAAAACCCTTCACCAATACAATTTCTAATCAATCTTTTAACTGCTCAGAGGAATCTATTTGTATTTAGACAGTTTAGAACATCTCATGCCTCTCACAGTTGGGAGGCTCTGAACAATCACATGTGGCCAGAAAAACCTATTCAGGCAGGCAAGAGGATTTCCAAAAGAGTTTGTAGGTTGAAACACTGTCACACCCAGGAATTACTAACTGGAGCTGTAAGTTAACTCTTTATTCAGAGAGAGGTAGTGGGGGACAGCCCCCCGTAAAGTCAGAGGTGTAGATGAGAGCACAAAGCAGAAAGTAGGCAGACTCTGGTTTTGGGGGTAGATGCTCGAGAATTTCCAGGGGGGCTCCTGAGGCTAGATCTTGCCTTTGCATATGCCGAGCCTCCTTCCTCATGACCTTTGTCATGGGCGGAGCTCGCTCCCAGCAGCTAGTAATTTAAAAAAAAAAAAAAAAAAAAAACAACTTCTTTCATGAAGCTGTGGAAAGTATAATGAAATATTGAAATTTAGGTATTGAGTTGGACTGTTGGGCAAGCCACATACTCTGAGTTTGAAACCTTGTACCTTTTCTGGCAATTAATGTCATCCTTGTTAGATTCCCCTTTGTCTCTAAAATGAATTTTTTTTTTTAAAGAAGTGTGATATCTCCCTTCTAACTTATAGAAGGTTGTGGTAATGTTCAGTTCAGTTCAGTTCAGTCGCTCAGTCGTGTCCAACTCTTTGCGATCCCATGAATCGCAGCACGCCAGGCCTCCCTGTCTATCACCAACTCCCAGGGTTCACTCAGACTCACATCCATAGAGTCAGTGATGCCATCCAGCCATCTCATCCTCTGTCGTCCCCTTCTCCTCCTGCTCCCAGTCCCTCCCAGCATCAGGGTCTTTTCCAATGAGTCAACTCTTCGCATGAGGTGGCCAAAGTACTGGAGTTTCAGCTTTAGCATCATTCCTTCCAAAGAAATCCCAGGGCTGATCTCCTTCACAATGGACTGGTTGGATCTCCTTGCAGTCCAAGGGACTCTCAAGAGTCTTCTCCAACACCACAGTTCAAAAGCATCTATTCTTCTGTTCTCAGCCTTCTTCACAGTCCAGTTCTCACATCCATACATGACCACTGGGATACAAATTATCTAACATATAAAAAAGTGAAAATGTCTGTAAGTATAAATCGGTAATAGTAACTTGTAATATTTGAATCAGGTCAAATATGGCAGATTACAAACTTTACATCTAACTAAGCAATGAGGAAAAATCTTAGGGAATATAATTAAAAGCAAAATCTCCTCCATACAGAAAGAGACGGAAGGAAGTTACAAGTTCGAGTTTTTCAAAGGCCTGGTGGGATATTTAAAGTTTTTAAGAAAACACAGCACTACTCAGTATCTGTTGTACTCTGTACAAACTGCTAGCTTGAGAAATTCAAAAAGTCTTAATATTTGATTGTACTATATTCCTTTACATGATGACATATCCTTGCAAAGCTGGGTTTTCAGCAGTCACTGTTAAAGAGCAGAGAGATCATTTTGCCCACAAAGGTCTGTACAGTCAAAGCTATGGTTTTTCCAGTAGTACAGATGTGAGAGCTGGACCATTAAGAAGGCTGAGCACCTAGGAATTGGTGCTTTTAAACTGTGGTGCTGGAGAAAACTCCCGAGAGTCCTTTGGATAGCAAGGAGATCCAACCAGTCCATCTTAAAGGAAATCAACCATGAATATTCATTGGAAGGGCTGAAACTGAAGCTGAAGCTCCAACATTTTGGCCTCTTGATGCAAAGAGCAGACTCATCAGAAAAGACCCTGATGCTGGGAAAGATTGAAGGCAGGAGGAGAAGAGGACGACAGAGGATTAGATGGTTGGATGGCATCACCCACTCAATGGCCGTGAGTTTGAGCAAGCTCCAGGAGATGTGAAAGACAGGGAAGCCTGGCGTGCGTCAGTCCATGGGGTCCCAAAGAGTCTGAAATGACTGAGCAACCGAACAACAACAACAACAATGATAATAAAGCAAATACCTCTGAAAAGCAAAGTAGGAAAGGAAACAAGAATTGCAGTTTCCAATCAAGAATTGATGCTTTTGAACTGTGGTGTTGGAGAAGACTCTTGAGAGTCCCTTGGACTGCAAGGAGATCCAACCAGTCCATTGTGAAGGAGATCAGCCCTGGGATTTCTTTGGAAGGAATGATACTAAAGCTGAAACTCCAGTACTTTGACCACCTCGTGCGAAGAGTTGACTCATTGGAAAAGACCCTGATGCTGGGAGGGACTGGGGGCGGGAGGAGAAGGGGACGACAGAGGATGAGATGGCTGGATGACATCACTGACTCTATGGATGTGAGTCTGAGTGAACCCTGGGAGTTGGTGATGGACAGGGAGGCCTGGCATGCTGTGATTCATGGGGTCGCAAAGAGTCAGACACGACTGAGTGACTGAACTGAACTGAACTGAATCCAATCCTAAGCTTTAAGAAGATGTGCCCAACAGGTGCATATATTAGTAATTCTGATTATTGAAGAATGAAATAAAAATATAATTTTTCTTTCAATTTATGTAAGCTTTTTTTCAAATAACTATTTTTAAATATCTATTTATTTGGCTGTGCCGGGTGTTAGTTGCAGCACACGGAATCTTCAATCTTCGCTGCAGCATGTGGGATCTTTGGTTGAAGTACCTGAACTCTTAGTTGCAGCGTGTGGGATCTAGTTCCTTGACTGGGAACCAAACCCAGGCCCCTTACATTTTGAGCATAGCACCTCAGCCACTGGAACACCAAGGAAGTCCCCAAATAACTGTTAAATTTATAGGTTACGAACCATGAAAGCTTGGGACCTGCTGTATCAGCACCCAATCTCTGCAAAACTACTGTGCTATATATAGGAGTACAGTAAAGTCACCTCAGTCTGTGCCTCTTTTCCTGAGACTCAAGTGTGTATTCATTAAAATGGGAATAATTCTAAGACTATCTTTTTGGTTTTTTTCCAGTATTTTTCCAGTAGTCATATACGGATGTGAAAGTTGAACTATAAAGAAAGCTGAATGCTGAAGAACTGATGCTTTTGTACTGTGGTGTTGGAGAAGACTGCTGAGAGTCCCTTGGACTGCAAGGAGATCCAACCAGTCCATCCTAAAGGAGATCAATCTGGAATATTCATTGGAAGGGCTAATGTTGAAGCTGAAACCCCAGTACTAAGAGTTGCCTCATTTGAAAAGACCCTGATGTTGGGAAAGATTGAAGGCAGGAGGAGAAGGGGACAACAGAGGATGAGATGGTTGGATGGCATCACCGACTCAATGGACATGAGTTTGAGTGAACTCTAGAAGTTGGTGATGGACAGGGAGGCCTGGTGTGCTGCCGTCAATGGGGTTGGGGTCGCAAAGAGCCACACATAACTGAGCGACTGAAATGAACTGATCTTTTTGTTTAGGACAGGTAAGAAATGGCACCACATATAAGTTTTGTTTCCCCTCCCTAATGACCAGATCCACTGCTATCTTTTTATCTTTTTGTGCATGTGAATTATACATATATATATACCCATATATATATATATGTATATATATATATATCTCCTCTTTTTTGTTGGAGGGGGGGACACTCTGCACCCACAGCATGCAGGATCTTAGTTCCCCAACCAGGGATCAAACCCGTGCTACATGCTGTGGAAGAGCAGAGTCCTAACCACTGAACCACCAGGCCAGTGTCACTGTATCTTTTCATAAGAATAATAAAGCATATTATTCACATTTATATGTGCATGAAAATGAATTAATAAAAAAATTATTTTCCACAAAAACTCAGACACCTACCCAACAGAGGGCCTGACTTCTTGGGCCTGACAATTCATTGAAAATTGAGAAAACAACCCTGCTCTGACAACCCATCATTTCCTTACTTCAGTTCAGTTCAGTTCAGTTGCTCAGTCGTGTCCAACTCTTTGCGACCCCATAAACCACCAGGCCTCCCGGAGTCCACCCAAACTCATGTGCATCGAGTCGGTGATGCCATCCAACCAGCTCATCCTCTGTCATCCCCTTCTCCTCCTGCCCTCAGTCTTTCCCAGCATCAAGGTCTTTTCCAATGAGTCAGCTCTTCACATCAGGTGGCCAAAGTACTGGAGTTTCAGCTTCAGCATCAGCCCTTCCACTGAACACTCAGGATTGATCTCCTTACTTAAATAGTTATTGATGTCCACATCCAGCAGTGTTTTGATTGATAAAGAAAGAGGACATGACATTGGGCAAGTCCTGTCTTCAGCTCATAGTGTCTCTATTCTTTAAGGCTTCACGTGTACAGAATTGTATATCTGCAATGTAATTAATTATCTTAAACATTAAAGAGAACAGAAAAATCAAAGAAACAAAAGCGAAAAAAGAAAAAAAAGCTAACCTGTATACAATCAAGGTGTCTTGTGTTCTCTTATAAATACTGGATTCATGAACCATTGCCAAAGAAGGTCATTCATTTCAACTGGAATTAAACACGATAGCAATGTAATTTTCTTAATCTCCTGTATGGCTTTCCTTCCACGCATTACATTTCCATCCCTCATTTCTTTTGTCTCATTTCTTGTCTTCTATTATAGTGGCTTTAATATGCTTACTCCCCAATCTCTTATTGGCCCACATTCAAACCATTTTCTGTAAGTAATTAGCTTTAGTGTGTCTGACCCTGTGTTATCTCTGCCTGCTCTGTTCACAGCAGTCTTTTATATGTAGTCTTCTCATATCAGAATTTTAAAGAGTCAGAATAGGATCAATGTTTGCTGAGGATATTATACAGTTTCGAGGAACTAATTGCTCCACAACTCTTTGAGTAAAAACACAAATCCATTGACAGATGTATCATTTAATTAAAAAAACAAAAGGTTAAATTAGACTAGAATTTATGAAAGGTTATTACTATATCACAGAGTCCCTAAGTTCAAAATAAAATATCAAGTGTTGAATTAAAAAAAGAAAGGTACAATGTGAGAGCTGGGAGAAAAGTTTTATTTGGGGCAAAATGAAAAGAACCTGATGCTGGGAAAGATTGAAGGCGGGAGGAGAAGGGGACGACAGAGGATGAGACGGTTGGATGGCATCACCGACTCAATGGAGATGAGTTTGAGTGAACTCCAGGAATTGGTGGTGAACAGGGAGGCCTGGCGTGCTGCAGTCCATGGGGTCACAAAGAGTCAGACCCGACTGAGCGACTGAACTGAATTGAACTGACTGAAGACTACAGCCCAGAAGACAGCACCTCAAACAACTCTGAGAAACTGCTCCGAAGAGGTAGTGGGGGAAGGTCAGTTCCTATGTGACTTTGGCGAAGGTGAGAGAACACGAGATCACACATGTTTATTTTTTAGAAGGTGTCTGCTGGTCTCGTGAGGCCTCTGCTCGTCACGAGAAACAGTTGTCACCATGAAGGACTTTAGTGCTTTTCTACATCTGAGGAGATTCAAGAATTGGGCTCATAAAATCAGCTCCTGAGAATACCTAACTACCTGAAGACCTGTCCTGCCGGGCTCCCCCTCAGCCCTGAACAGGAGGCCGCATTTCTGCTGTCCACTCTGCACTCCTTCCAGGGGGCGTTGGAGGTCACCAGCTGCAGGACACATGATATAATCCTTGTAGAGGCAGACGGCAAGCGCCCAAGGATGGCAAGTACCAATCTGTAGTTGGCACAAGCAACCATAAAAACACGCTATATAAAATTGTGCTCAGACAGGGTTAAGGAAGATTGAAATAAAGTAAAAAAAAAAAAAAAAAAGAATATGCCTCCTTTTGACAAGGACAGCCTCAACATATCCCTCAGCTTGACTGATCTTAAAAATCAAGCTTCTTCCTAATTCTAGGCCCTATCTTCGAACATTTACTTTTAGAAAATTGGTCACTGTAAGTTCTTTCTCTGCTCATTTGATATGTAAACATTTTCTTTCTTTTTTTAGTCTTTTTGCCTATTTTACAACCTAGCATTGTCTTTCTCAACGACTTGAGAGATTGCCCCTTAAAATGCATTATCAAGGAAGATTCTATTCATAATGAGTTGAAAAGATGAGATTCGTAGATAACTGTTAGAAAGGATCTCTTTCCCACTGAAATGGAATGATAAAATACGGTATTATTCATCCCTCCTTCACGCATTTCTGTGTAAGGATTGGAGCCTAATTTCAGTGGATTCCTTGCTCTGAATAGTAAAACTAGTTCACTCAGGAAAAGACTAGAAAGTTTGCTTTTCCTTGGGTTAAAGCCAGGTGGCCTATAATCTCCCCCTCACCCCACCTCTTACAAATGACCTTTTCTTTATGCAGAGGTGAGTTCATACTGAGTTTGGCGTCTCACCCCTATTGCAGCAACCTTGAATAAAGTCTTCCTTCTGGTTTAACTTTGCTAGAGCGATTTTTGGGGAAGGCAATGGCACCCCACCCCAGTACTTTTGCCTGGAAAATCCCATGGACGGAGGAGCCTGGTGGGCTCCAGTCCGTGGGGTCGCTAAGAGTCGGACACGGCTGAGTGACTTCACTTTCACTTTTCACTTTGATGCATTGGAGAAGGAAATGGCAACCCACTCCAGTGTTCTTGCCTGGAGAATCCCAGGGACGGGAGAGCCTGGTGAGCTTCCATCTATGGGGTCGCACAGAGTCGGACACGACTGAAGCGACTTAGCAGAGCGATTTTTGCTTTGATACCCTAATACTGCTCCTTGGTGACAGCTGGTAAAGAATCCACCGGCAATGCGGGAGAACTGGCTTGATCCCTGGGTTGGGAAGATCCCCTGGAGGAAGGCACAGCTACCCACTCCAGTATTCTGGCATGGAGAATTCCACCTGTTAAAGTTATTTAAAAATATATTCAAAATTCTCAATTTTGTTTCATATTTTTTCCTTATCTCTGGCCGATCAGCTAGGTATTGTAGAGCTGGAAAAGAGAATTCAAGAGAATAACCGTTTCCATTGATAATCTATATCAGCAAAGTAATTCATATTTTGGATTATGAAATTATCATATATTCCTAAAAAGAAATGTTTGAAAATAAAATTAAGAAGCTAAATTTAGTATTTTATCATTCTTGGTGGTTTAAAATTCTATTGTCTCTTCACAATAACATATATATGAAGAAATAAAATTTACTCTAGATGTAGACATGGAATTTTTTTTATTCTGCTTTCACATAGTATGATCCAACACATATTTATTGAAGAAATTTAAAACTGTTTCTAAGTTTATTATATATTTGTATGTTTCAGTTCAGTTCAGTCACTCAGTCGTGTCCGACTCTTTGCAACCCCATGGACTGCAGCCCACCAGGTCTCTCTGTTCATCACCAACTCCCGGAGTTTACTCAAACCCATGTCCATTGTGTTGGTGATGCCATCCAACCACCTCATCCTCTGTCGTCCCCTTCTCCTCCCACCTTCAATCTTTCCCAGCATCAGGGTCTTTTCAAATGAGTTAGTCCTTTGCATCAGGTGGCCAAGTATTGGAGTTTCAGCTTCAGCGTTAGGATGGACTAGTTGGATCTCCTTGCAGTCCAAGGAACTCTCAAGAGTCTTCTCCAACATCACAGTTCAAAAGCATCAATTTTTTGGTGCTCAGCTTTCTTTATAGTCCAATTCTCACATCCATACATGACCACTGGAAAAACCATAGCTTTGACTAGATGGACCTTTGTCAGCAACATCTCTGTTTTTTAATATGTCTAGGTTGATCATAGCTTTTCTTCCAAGGAGCAAGTGTCTTTTAATTTCATGGCTGCAGTCACCATCTGCAGTGATTTTGGAGCCCAAAAATGTCTCTCACTGGTTTCCATTGTTTCCCCATCTATTTGCCATGAAATAATGGGACCAGATGCCATGATCTTAGTTTTCTGAATGTTGAGTTTTAAGGCAACTTTTTCACTTTCCTCTTTCACTTTCGTCAAGAGGCTCTTTAGTTCTTCCTCAGTTTCTGCCATGAAGGTGGTGTCATATGCATATCTGAGGTTATTGATATTTGTATGTTTATTTCCTTGAAATTATAGTCATTATATGGACTGCAAGGAGATCCAACCAGTCCATTCTGAAGGAGATCAGCCCTGGGATTTCTTTGGAAGGAATGATGCTAAAGCTGAAACCCCAGTACTTTGGCCACCTCATGCGAAGAGTTGACTCATTGGAAAAGACTCTGATGCTGGGAGGGATTGGGGGCAAGAGGAGAAGGGGAAGACAGAGGATGAGATGGCTGGATGGCATCACTGACTCAATGGACATGAGTTTCAGTGAACTCTGGGAGTTGGTGATGGACAGAGAGGCCTGGTGTGCTGTGATTCATGGGGTCGCAAAGAGTCGGACACGACTGAGCGACTGATCTGATCTGATCTGATATGCAATAGTGGTGCGTTCATAATCAATGGTAGAGATGGGAATTGTTTATGGATTTAGAATAGATCCTGAGGGGTTTAGAATGCAAAGGCAGAAGTCGTTTGGGGCTCAGCTGGATCCAGCCATTAATTAAAAGAGAGAAAACCAGACAGGTAAGACAAGCCAGCAGGACAGGGAAGATGATGAGGTGAGCTGCTGACAAATCAAGTTTCCAATGCCTGTGATTTAGCCCAAGAGGGGTGTCCACTAAAACTCTAAATATTTAAAGACTCATCAGGGCTGAACTTGGGCATTGGTAAGCATGAGGGAGAAAGATAATGTCCTATAGAAGGGGAAACACAGAACTCTTTAAATGATAAAATGAAATGAAGCAGAGAAAGATTAATATATTCCACAGAAGAGAGAGAAATGATTGAGCAATGTCCTGAGAAAGAGGATCACGGGGTTTCAGAATGGAATGAAGTGATAAGTTAAGAGGTAACTGCTAAAAAGGACCTCTTTTCCACTGAAATGGAATGAAAGAAGATAAATGTTAATTTGTAAACAGGGCATGCTATGCTAAGTCACTTCAGTCGTGTCCGACTCTGTGCGACCCCATAGACGGCAGCCCGCCTGGCTTCCCCGTCCCTGGGATTCTCCAGGCAAGAACACCGGAGTGGGTTGCCATGTCCTTCTCCAGTGCATGAAAGTGAAAAGAGAAAGTGAAGTCGCTCAGTCGTCTCCGACTCTTAGCGACCCCATGGACTGCAGCCTACCAGGCTCCTCCGTCCATGGGATTTTCCAGGCAAGAGTACTGGAGTGGGGTGCCATTGCTTTCTCCAAAACAGGGCATAAAGTGATGCAAATAGAAGCTGAGAACAGTCCTATTAAATAGTCTCTGTCTTCTCTGATAAGAATAAAGTACTATCACCTGTAGAAAACGAGGTCGGGCTGGATAATCAGGGCTTCCAAGTGTCCAGCCTGGGCACAGAGCACTGCAGCCCATTTGGACTGGCATCGCTTTGTGATGTGACATCAATCCGCCACCTTCCAAATCACCAATACAGCTGTCGTATCCCTGCATCAGCTGTGGCGTCACTCCCGTTGTGTGTTCTGGTAACCGTTTGAACACTATATTGCACTTACAGACATTTATCGACCATAAGCTCCGGCTCGGGACTGGAGTATGTGAGGGAGGGGCTATATTCCCATGTTATCAATGCTATGCCTGACACCAAACTCCCCCCGCCCCCGAACCCCACAAAACTCCTGGTAGTAAAATTGAACTGTATTTTAATACTATTGATTAAACAGTTCAATTTACAAAAGTCCACAAGCCCCCAAAGATTAAATACAGACAGAAGGGCCTGTCTCTGGAGTTCCAAGCATTAAGTGTCAATAAATGTTTCTGAAAGGTGAATATTTTGACTTTGTGTTTAAATCTTAAATTGCTTTACTTGTTAACCCTTAACAACTTATTTTATTTTGCCAATTAGATTCCAACCTTTTGAGGAGAGTAATTTTAGTCACAAAACTGCATAATAAAACCTCTATTGGCTTGAAAAGAAAACCTTGATAGAGGCAGTTTTGTAAGAAAATGACATATAACATAATGCATTTCTAGCTAGCCAAAAAGGATTTGAGAATCATAAAAATAACTGAAATCTGCTTTTCAGTTCAATTCAGTTCAGTTGCTCAGTCGTGTCCGACTCTTTGCGACCCCATGAACCACAGCACGCCAGACCTCCCTGTCCATCACCAACTCTCGGAGTTCATTCAAACCCATGTCCATTGAGTCGGTGATGCCATACAGCCATCTCATCCTCTGTTGTCCACTTCTCCTCCTGCCCCCAATCCCTCCCATCATCAGAGTCTTTTCCAATGAGTCAACTCTTCCAATGAGATGGCCAAAGTACTGGAGTTTCAGCTTTAGCATCGTTCCTTCCAAAGAACACCCAGGACTGATCTCCTTCAGAATGGACTGGTTGGATCTCCTTGCAGTCCAAGGGGCCTCTCGAGAGTCTTCTCCAACACCACAGCTCAAAAGCATCAATTCTTATGTGCTCAGCTTTCTTCACAGTCCAACTCTCACATCCATACATGACCACAGGAAAAACCATAGCCTTGACTAGATGGACCTTTGTTGCCAAAGTAATATCTGCTTTTCAATATGCTATCTAGGATAGGTCATAACTTTCCTTCCAAGGAGTAACCATCTTTTAATTTCATGGCCTAAATCACCATCTGCAGTGATTTAGGAGCCCCCAAAAATAAAGGCTGACACTGTTTCCACTGTTTACCCATCTATTTCCCATGATGTGATGGGACCAGATGCCATGATCTTCGTTTTCTGAATGCTGAGCTTTAAGCCAACTTTTTCACTCTCCACTTTCACTTTCATCAAGAGGCTTTTTAGTTCCTCTTCACTTTCTGCCATAGGGGTGGTGTCATCTTCACATCTGAGGTTATTGATATTTCTCCTGGCAATCTTGATTTCAGCTTGTGCTTCTTCCAGACCAGCGTTTCTTGCGATGTACTCTGCATGTAAGTTAAATAAGCAGAGTGACAATATACCACCTTGACTTACTCCTTTTCCTATTTGGAACCAGTCTGTTGTTCCATGTCCAGTTCTAACTGTTGCTTCCTGACCTGCATATAAGTTTCTCAAGAGGCAGGTCAGGTGTTCTGGTATTCCCATCTCTTTCAGAATTTTCCACAGTTTACTGTGATCCACACAGTCAAAGGCTTTGGCATAGTCAATAAAGCAGAAATAGATGTTTTTCTTGAACTCTCTTGCTTTTTCCATGATCCAGCGGATGTTGGCAATTTAATCTCTGGTTCCTCTGACTTTTCTAAAACCAGCTTGAACATTTGGAAGTTCACAGTTCACGTATTGCTTAAGCCTGGCTTGGAGAATTTTGAGCATTACTTTACTAGCGTGTGAGATGCGTACAATTGTGTGGTAGTTTGAGCATTGTTTGGCATTGCCTTTCTTTGGGATTGGGATGAAAACTGACCTTTTCCAGTCCTGTGGCCACTGCTGAGTTTTCCAAATTTGCTGGCATATTGAGTGCAGCACTTTCACAGCATCATCTTTCAGGATTTGAAATAGCTCCACTGGAATTCCATCACCTCCACTAGCTTTGTTCATAGTGATGCTTCCTAAGGCCCACTTGACTTCACATTCCAGGATGTCTGGCTCTAGGTCAGTGATCACACCATCGTGACTATCTTGGTCATGAAGCTCTTCTTTTGTACAGTTCTTCTGTGTATTCTTGCCATCCCATCTTAATATCTTCTGCCTCTGTTAGGTCCATATCATTTCTGTCTAGCCCTTCTTTGCATGAAATGTTCCCTTGGTATCTCAAATTTTCTTGAAGAGATCTCTAGTCTTTCCCATTCTGTTTTTTCCCTCTATTTCTTTGCACTGATCGCTGAAGAAGACTTTCTTATCTCTTCTTGCTATTCTTTGGAATTCTGCATTCCAATGCTTATATCTTTCCTTTTCTCCTTTGCTTTTTGCTTCTCTTCTTTTCATAGCTATTTGTAAGGCCTCCTCAGACAGCCATTTTGCCTTTTTTCATTTCTTTTCCATGGGGATGGTCTTGATCCCTGTCTCCTGTACAATGTCACGAACCTCATTCCATAGTTCATCAGGCACTCTGTCTGTCAGATCTAGTCCCTTAAATCTATTTCTCACTTGCACTGTATAATCATAAGGGATTTGATTTATGTTTAATAGGAAATATAAAGTATGAGATCATTTTATGTTCTCATATCAGATTTGCTCTCTTTTTCATTTAATGTTGAAGAGGTCTTATCAACACTGATTGGATGAAAGGTCAGCAAAAAGTTAAAAAAATGTTCATTTTAGTATGTACATAATGCATGCTGACCAATGAAAAGACAACTTGAACAAAATTTTGAAATTTTTTTTATTTTGGGTTTTTTTTCTGTTTTTAAATGTTCAAATTCTTTTTATGAAAGATAATTCAGATAGCTAGTTGGCATTTTAAAATAAAATATAGAATAATATGAAAAATTCACTCTTGGTCAGTACTTGGATAGAAAACTTATGAAATTAGAAATATGTGACATCCTATTTCTAAGCAAGTAAAATCAACATAATGAAAACTATTCTGTTGCATTCACCAAATAATTCTTCTTAGTTATTAAATAGTTTCTTTTCTAACTGGAAACCTTTCCAATGATATGCAATGAGAAAATTATTATGTAAAAATTATTAAAAGATAGGAAATGAAAAACTGCAAATGTAATTTTTACCAAAGAGTCAGAACTACTCCTCCATTAAGAAAAGATTTGAACTATGGTGTTGGAAAAGACTATTGAGAGTCCCTTGGACTGCAAGGAGATCCAACCAGTCCATCCTAAAGGAAATCAATCCTGAATATTCACTGGAAGGACTGATGCTAAAGCTGAAACTCCAATACTTTGGCCCCCTGATGCAAAGAGCTGATTCATTTGAAAAGACCCTGATGCTGGGAAATATTGAAGCCGGGAGGAGAAGGGGACAACAGAGGATAAAATGGCTGGATGGCAATGGACGTGTAGGAGCAAACTCTGGGAGATGGTGAAGGACAGGGAAGCCTGGCGTGCTGCAGTCCATGGGTTCACAGAGTTGAACAAAACTAAGCGACTGAACAAGGTCAGGACTTCCCTGCTGGGCCAGTAGTTAAGAATGAGCCTCCCAACACAGGGGACACGGTTTCAGTCACTGGTCCAGGAAGATCCCCCAGGCCGCAGAGCAACTAAGCAACTCTTCAGTTGCTACTGCAGCCCCAGCACCCTAGAATCCATGCTCTGCAACTAAAGAAAGTCCCCTGCAGCACGGAAGACACCCCAGTCAGAAATTTAAAAAAAAAAAAAAAAAATCAAAAATCAAAGCACTTTTACTGTGGTAGCCAGGTCAACACTACCACCTGCTGGTAAAAACACAAATTGCAAGCCTGGAAAGGATATGAAAGGGTTTAAATTAAACACTTTTTCTGGAAAGTGAAGTCAAAGTCATCCAGTCCAGACTGACTCTTAACAACCCCATGGACTATACGGTCCATGGAATTTTCCAGGCCAGAATACTGGAGTTGGTAGCAGTTCCCTTCTCCAGGGGATCTTCCCAACACAGGGATCAAACCTGTCTCCACATTCTTTACCCGCTGAGCCACCAGTGAAGCCCAATACTGGAGTGGGCAGTCTATCACTTCTCCAGGGGATTTTCCCAACCCAGGAATGCAACTGGGGTCTCCTGCATTGCAGGTGAATTCTTTACCAGCTGAGCCACCAGGGAGACCAAATTATTTTCATGTCTGTGTGCCTGAAATTTGCTTACCAACAGTAACTTCATAAAAATTTTAGAGCCAAACTCAATTCAAATTCTAGCTCTGACCACTTGGTAGCTTTTCGGCCTTGAAAACTTAATTTCCCTCGGTGTTGGCTGTCTCACATGTGAAACAGCAGAACTGCAGAGGGTATAAACCATATGTATGTCCAGCTCAACCCAAGAGATAATAACTGATATTTTCAAGCAAGAGCAGCCTCATTTTCACTAGAATTATCTGATCTCTGCTATTTTTTAAAAAAGTGTTTTCATGGGTAGTGTTATCCAACAGGTTTTGCTGCTGCTAATTTTCAGGCCTTGAATGCCTTGTCCAAGATCCATGATAATCATTATACCATCTACAGAAACAGAAAGCTAACAATAGACTGATCTAACCTAACCAAGGCGAAAGAGGGATATATATTAAACAAGGAAAAGAGAGAGAAGGCGAAAAGCATTCAGACACATTTGAATCAGTAATTCCATTTTTCCTTATCTTGGACAAGCTTCTGCTTATTTAACTTATATGCAGAGTACATCATGGGAAACGCTGGGCTGGAAGAAGCACAAGCTGGAATCAAGATTGCCGGGAAAAATATCAATAACCTCAGATATGCAGATGACACCACCCTTATGGCAGAAAGTGAAGAGGAACTAAAGAGCCACTTGATGAAAGTGAAAGAGGAAAGTGCAAAAGTTGGCTTAAAGCTCAACATTGAGTAAACTAAGATCATGGCATCCAGTCCCGTCACTGCATGGCAAATTGATGGGGAAACAGTGGCTGACTTTATTTTTTGGGCTCCCAAATCACTGCAGATGGTGAACGCAGCCATGAAATTAAATGATGCTTATTCCTTGGAAGGAAAGTTATGACTAACCTAGACAGCATATTAAAAAGCAGAGACATTACTTTGCCAACAAAAGTCTGTCTACTCAAGGCTATGGTTTTTCCAATAGTCATGTATGGATGTGAGAGCTGGACTACAAAGAAAGCTGAGCACCGAAGAATTGATGTTTTTGAACAGTGGTGTTGGAGAAGACTTTTGAGACTTCCTTGGACTGAAAAGAGATCCAAACAGTCCATCCTAAAGGAAATCAGTCCTGAATGTTCATTGGAAAGACTGATGTTGAAGCTGAAACTCCAATACTTTGGCCACCTGATGTGAAGAGCTGACTCATTGGAAAAGACCCTGAAGCTGGGAAAGATCGAAGGTGGGAGGAGAAGGGAACGACAGAGGATGAGATGGTTGGATGGCATCACGGACTCAATGGACATGGGTTTGGATGGACTCCAGGAGTTGATGATGGACAGGGAGGCCTGGTGTGCTGCAGTTCATGGGGTCGCAAAGAGTCGGACACAACTGAGCAAATGAACTGAACTGAACTGAAGCAGAGTAGGTTAAATTTCTCACTACAGACAGTCTCAAACTTAGGATGGTTCAACATAGTTTTTACGAACCTTCGGATGGTGTAAAAGTGACGCTCGTTTAGTGGAAATTGTACTGTGCGTTTTGTCTTTGGATCTTTTCCTGGGTCTGTGATATGGGGCAGACATGCTCTTGCCACATGAACAGCAATGGCAACCGCTCCCAGTCAGTCACCTGGTCATGGAGGTAGACTACTGATACACTTACAATCATGCTAAAATACTAAAATGTGTTGATCCACTTCACCAGATCTGATTCTGATTGCTTAGTTATTCTAGATCACTTACATGAAGTTCCAGTACTTTGGCCACCTGACGCAAAGAGCTGCCTCATTCATTGCGAAAGACCCTGTTGCTGGGAAAGATTGAAGGCAAAAGGAGAAGGGGACGACAGAGGATGAGATGGTTGGATGGCATCACAAACTCAGTGAACATGGGTTTGGGTGGACTCTGGGAGATAATGAAGGACAGGAAACCCTGGCATGCTGCAGTCCTGACATGACTGAGTCAGACATGACTGAGTGACTGAAAAGCAACCAATTTAACATATGTTAATGTTATTGTCTGGAGTACAAAAAGGCTAAAGGAAACTGAATGTGTTAAAGTGAAGGGAAAACATCATTATAACTCAAATTAATGACCAATGTAATTTCTTTCAAGATATTGTACTGAGTATTTTGATAATCCATGATGTTTTCATTCCAATCCCAAAGAAAGGCAATGCCAAAGAATGCTCAAACTACCACACGATTGCACTCATCTCACACGCTAGTAAAGTAATGCTAAAATTCTAAAAATTCTAAAAATTCTCCAAGTCAGGTTTCAGCAATATGTGAACCGTAAACTTCCTGATGTTCAAACTGGTTTTAGAAAAGGCAGAGGAACCAGAGATCAAATTGCCAACATCCGCGGGATCGTGGAAAAAGCAAGAGAGTTCCAGAAAAACATATATTTCTGCTTTATTGACTATGCCAAAGCCTTTGACTGTGTGGATCACAATAAACTGTGGAAAATTCTGAAAGAGATGGGAATACCAGACCACCTGATCTGCCTCTTGAGAAATTTGTATGCAGGTCAGGAAGCAACAGTTAGAACTGGACATGGAACAACAGAATGGTTCCAAATAGGAAAAGGAGTACGTCAAGGTTGTATATTGTCACCATGTTTATTTAACTTATATGCAGAGTACATCATGAGAAACGCCGGACTGGAAGAAACACAAGCTGGAATCAAGATTGCCGGGAGAAATATCAATAACCTCAGGTATGCAGAGGATACCACCCTTATTTCAGAAAATGAAGAGGAACTAAGAAGCCTCTTGATGAAAGTGAAAGTGGGAAGTGAAAAAGTTGGCTTAAAGCTCAACATTCAGAAAACAAAGATCATGGCATCCAGTCCCATCACTTCATGGGAAATAGATGGGGAAACAGTGGAAACAGTGGCTGACTTTATTTTTCTGGGCTCCAAAATCACTGCAGATGGTGACTGCAGCCATGAAATTAAAACATGCTTACTCCTTGGAAGGAAAGTTATGATCAACCTAGATAGCGTATTCAAAAGCAAAGACATTACTTTGCCAACCAAGGTTCATCTAGTCAAGGCTATGGTTTTTCCTGTGGTCATGTATGGATGTGAGAGTTGGACTGTGAAGAAGGCTGAGCGCCAAAGAATTGATGCTTTTACAAGTGTGGTGTTGGAGAAGACTCTTGAGAGTCCCTTGGACTGCAAAGAGATCCAACCAGTCCATTCTGAAGGAGATCAGCCCTGGGATTTCTTTGGAAGGAATAATGCTAAAGCTTAAACTCCAGGTCTTTGGCCACCTCATGCTAAGAGTTGACTCATTGGAGAATACTCTGATGGTGGGAGGGATTGGGGGCAGGAGGAGAAGGGGACGACAGAGGATGAGACGGCTGGATGACATCACTGACTCTATGGATGTGAGTCTGAGTGAACTCCAGGAGTTTGTGATGGACAGGGAGGCCTGGCGTGCTGCGATTCATGGGGTTGCAAAGAGTCGGACACAACTGAGCGGCTGATCTGATCTGATCTGATGAATTAGATGTATAGCCTTTTGAAGACACATTACTTTTGGTATCAGATACTTCAAAACAAACCATCTGTAACACAAATCCTTATTATATCAATCCTATATATTCATCTGTCTTACATGGAAACTGTTGTGTGAAAGAATCTTAGTATATATTTCATAATGAATGGCTTATACGAAATTAAATACATCCACTGAGACAGCAGAAATCATTGCATTAAATTACATTCACATGTTCAATAGGTCAGATTTTTCCCTCTCCCAACCAACAAATGTGTGTGTATACATAAACAGAGATAAATCATATTTTAAAATCTGTGACTTTAATAAGATTAAACATTTAAACAAGTACAAACATATTGATATTTTAAAATATATAGATTTCACATAATTATTTATAATAAAAATTGAAAAAATAGAGCTAAAATTTTATTTGCATTTTCCTCCAATTTACACAGTTAAACAATTGTACAATTCCTTCCATATATAAAGGTTTTACATTTGTCTTTCCTACAATTAAGAAAATTCAAATGTTAAATTTTAAGACATACCTTCAATTATGTATAAAAAAATCACCAAATTAAAATCTTAAAAATCTTTATAAATTGTGAAAAATACATATTATAAAAAACTATGTTCTAAAAGTAGCATTATACCAACTCATATAATCTAGGCAACTCCCAGAGAATAAACAACGTTTACAAATTACAGTAGTGTCTGTATTGTCCTAGTGTAAGAGGAGGTATTCTTTATAAATATGTACATTATAAATGAGTCTGACTTCTTTCAAGTGCCAAAACTATTTTCACTTTAATCATTTTCATTACAAATTTTGTAAAAATGTTTATCATCTAATAAAATTGAGTATGTTGAACACAATGAAACCCTTGATAACTAAAAATCATTGTGAATGCCAATCATTTGGTGAGTTATTCATTCAACTATTTCTACGAGTGGAGTGATTTTTTTTCTTTTCTCTCAAGTGGCTTTAGACTAATACGTTTTATAGTTTTTGCTTCCCCTCTACAGATGAGTTCTTGAGGACTTGCCGTTATTTTACATCTAGAAAATGTTTCCACTCAACCCCCAGCTTCCACATATAGGACCGCTGTTGTTTAGTCACTAAGTCGCACCCCACTCTTTTGTGACACCCTGGACTGTAGCCCACCAGGCTCCTCTCTCCATGGGATTTTCCAGGCAAGCATATTGGAGTGGGCTGCCATTTCCTTCTCCAGGGGATCTGCTCGACCCAGGGATCGAACCTACCTCTCCTGCATTGGCAGGCAGATTCTTTACCACTCAGCCACTGTGGAAGCCCCACACATAGGATACAGAAAGCCTAAAATCTCCCTTTAGCCTTAGCTCTAAGAAACATTTAAAATGTGTCTAAGTGGCGCTTCCCTGGTGACTCATTATAAAGAATCCGCCTCCCAATGCAGGTGCCATGGGTTCAATCCCTGGTCCGGGAAGACCCTACATACCACGGAGCAACTAAGCCCGTCTACTACAACTGTTGAGCCTCTGCTCTAGGGCCCGGATCTGCAGTATTTAAGTGCGTCCAGGGGACCATGCTCAGCAAGAAGAGAAGCCACCCCAATGAAAAGCCTGAGTACTGCCGCTGGAGAGTGGCCCCTGCCCCAGCAACCAGGGCAAAGCCTGAGCAGCAACGAAAACCCACACAGCCAAACTAAAAAACTAATCTAAAATGTGTGTGTGTGTGTGTGTGTGTGTGGCTGGGTAGGAGGGAGTCTGCTTCTGAATTGGGAGTATCACGTGTTTGTTCCCCTGTCTACCTTGAACTGTCTCTTTGGTTGTTATGCATTTTCTGTTTCTCAAGCACCAGACTTCCCTGGTGGCTCAGACAGTAAAGCGTCTGTCTACAATGCAGGAGACCCAGGTTCGATCCCTGGGTTGGGAAGATCCCTTGGAGAAGGAAATGGCAATCCACTCCAGTACTATTGCCGGGAAAATCCCATGGACAGAGCCTGGTAGGCTACAGTCCATGGGGTCGCAAAGAGTCGGACACGACTGAGCGACTTCACATTGTTCACATTCAAGCATCTGGGTTTTTGGCCACCCATTCTGGCTTCAGCCTTTGGTGCTTACGTGTTCCCAGTTTAAGTAGATCTGTCTCTTTGATGAGTGACCCACTGCTTCTCCAGTTCCCTAATATACACGTGTGCTTGCCTGCCTCACTTCAAATTCACTCCTTGCATCTCAATGTATAAATGCTACTCAATTCTTGAATCACCTCTGGCCACCAATTAACACAAAATATAATTCTTCAAAACTCTGTGAATTACTAGTGCTTCTGATCCTGGTCTCCTATCAGGCCTTTACCCATTTCATTACTCAATAAAACACTGATTGTAAACAGCTAACCTAGGAAAAAGCTGATAATGAGTCTTATCAAACCAGTAACCTTATTTTATGAAATTTCAAATGGGTATGAACTTCAACAGTTTTCTTAATCAGTAAAGTTCTTGACCAGGTAGAAGTTATTTTTATTGATGTTTACTGATGTATTTCCTCCACAATTCTGAGTACACAAAGTTGGCTTTAATCTGAGCTGAAAAAATGGAATTATAATGCTATATATGTGAAATACTTAATCTTTAAATAAACAGATTAGTTAAAAGTAGAGTTTAATGTTTTAACCAAACAACAATACATGCCTACTATAAGCAAAGCACTGCTTATGTGCTATAAGTAATGTACTGCTGCTGCCGCTAAGTCGCTTCAGTCGTGTCTGACTCTGTGCGACCCCATAGACAGCAGCCCACCAGGCTCCCCCATCCCTGGGATTCTCCAGGCAAGAACACTGGAGTGGGTTGCCATTTCCTTCTCCAATGCATGAAAGTGAAAAGTGAAAGTGAAGTCGCTCAGTCGTGTCCGACTCTTAGCGACCCCATGGACTGCAGCCCACCAGGCTCCTCTGTCCATGGGACTCTCCAGGGGAGAGTACTGGAGTGGGGTGCCATTGCCTTCTCCAAAGTAATGTACTACGTGACTTGTTTTTCAAATGAGAAAACAAAGTAGCTCAACAAAGTAGTTGAGCTACTGAGTATATAAACACTGATCATAGTTCATGAAGAAAGCTTTTTAAAGAAAATCAATAAAATGGACATAAGCCATTTTTTTTAAAAAAAGAAATCTTTTCCAATCTAATTGGCACTTTACTGAAGCTGGCACCTTCCTCTGGAAGACATGGAACTGAATAATACTATCACAGAATAATAAAAATGTTAAAAATCAGCAATATCAACAAATCACTTCCTGGAATTCTTGAGTTAAAGTGAAGATATGTGTACAGAATGCCAGTATTTCTGAATGCACTATGTACTGGGACACAAAAAAGATAATTAACCAACATTCTAACAGTTCACTAACTGTCTATAATAAATCAAGGACAGACTAGTACATATAAATTTAAAAGCAAATAATATTATTTAGATGGCTTTAAATTCATGTTCTTTCAATAATAGTTCTTGAAACTTAGAACTTAGACTAGATATATTTAAATTTTTACACCATGAATTTTCTTAAAAAGACCAAACTACTGACAATGATAATTAAAATAAAACAAGTTGTAAGAAGGATAGAAACAACACTTTGGTTTTAAAATGTAAACTGTTAACTAAACATTGACTTTTTCTTTCTAGCATTGTTTATTAGCTGAGGGTTCCATCTCTGTGTGTGTGTGTGTGTGTGTGTATATGTGTGTGTGCGCGCATGCGCGCGCGCTGAGGCTTTGATGGGCTTTGAAGGCACAGGTCTGTTTCTTATATTAAAACAAAAACAAATCCAGAGTTCATACATACACAGGAAACACATTTAATTATAAAAAACCAATTTCTAAAATATGATTGCCCATATTGGATAGTTAATGCTGCAGTGATAACATGCATTCTTACAAATGCAGGCCAATTTTCAATCTTCTATTTGCTGTTTCATCCGTCATTCCCTGCTTTGCTGAGATCACATTCTAATGAAACCGCAGTCACAACTGCATTCTGATTTTGAAATGTCACATCTGTGACTGATGGTGGCGGTTTATACAAAAAGACTGCAAGTCCATTGAAGAAAACAGTGATAATTTTACAAATAACACCTAAATAGAAAAACAATAATTAATCATGGATTTTAGGCTTTAATTACTACAAAAATTGATCCTCATCGAAAATTCTTCATGAATAGAATCTCACTACATAAAGAAACTTTCACTTTCCCTTAAAAAAAAAGGCGTATACAGGCGATTAGTTTTATGTTTTTAATTTTTAAAACTTTAGTAAGAAAGGTGATAGTTTTCAATGGAACATTGTCTACAAATCAATGAATGAGTCTTTTTTTTCTAAACAACGAAAATATATAATAACTATTCTATTTTTGGCTATGATTGTACATTCTTCTGGAGCAGGGCATGGCAACCCACTCCACTATTCTTGCCTAGAGAATTCCATGGACAGGGGAACCTGTGAGCTACAGTTGATAGGGTTGCAAATAGTCGGCCATGACTAAAGCGACTCAGCATAGCATAACATACACAGCATGTACATTCTTAACCAAGGATGAATAATACATTCTTAACCTGAATAATCAGTTGCAACATCTTGGTGTCCATGATGAAAAGTAATTCTAAAAATAATAAAAAGCTTCAGAGTTCTTAGGAGAAAGTCTCTTTGGGAATATATAATATTCAATACTTAAAATTTACCTTTAAGCATCAACTAAAAATATGAAACATTTAGATTCACGTCACAGGCTTCAATTTATTTTCAAAGAACTCTGAGCGTTCTTTGAAAGAATATCACCCTTCTTACCAAAGTTTTAAAAATTAAAAAGAGGCTCTTTCTCTTTAAAGAAACTTTTTCTGGTCAGAGTACAAGTATCTAAGTGCTAACTAAATATATTAAATAACCTCACATTGTAGTTTTTGCAGTAGCTAATTTGTGTTAACCATTAATATTTTACTCAAACTGGGTATTTGAGAAACAGAAATACTCATTGAGCTAAGCATTTCTAGATTTAGATTAATTATAGGTACTATTATTATAATATTTTTGGAATATTTAAAGGTACATATGTTTCTGGTGGAGGAATTCTTGTATTTATCACTGAGTAGGTAAAAGAAAAATTAATTATTTACATTTTTGGTCCAAAAGTATAAACATAGCCACTTAAATAAATTTTTAAACATAAAAGTACACTGAATAAAAAATGTTTCTTTAACAGGTAAAAGTGATGGGAAGATTAATTTTGCCTATTTTAGTCAATATTTATCATCTCATTGTTTTCCTAGATTTATGTATTTATTTCTTCAGTAGATAATTTATTATTCTGTCATTATAAATTCAGACAGCATACTCTGAATTTAAACACATGTAGGAGAAATAAGGGGCTTCCCTGGTAGCACAGTTGGTAAAAAATCCACCTGCAATGAAGGAGACACTGGTTCAACTCCTGGGCTGGGAAGTTCTCCTGGAGAATGGACAGGCTACCCATTCCAGTATTCATGGGCTTCTCTGGTGGCTCAGACAGTAAAGAATCTGCCTGCAGTGCAGGAGACCTGGGTTCAATCCCCGGGTTGGGAAATCCCCTTGAGGAGGGCATGGCAACCCCCTCCAGTATTCTTGCCCTGAGAATCCCCAGGGACAGAAGAGCCTAGCGGGCTACAGTCCACAGGGTCGCAGAGAGTCGGACACGACTGAGCGACTAAGCACAATTTCTTAGGTTGTTTTTTAAATTTTCTAATTTTATCTACTGAAGGCAAAACGGGTTAAACATCACAGCTAACCTGTTATATCATAAAAAAGTCTCTTAGGAAGTACCTTAGAGCCAAGAATATATCCTGACCTAGGCTCTATGTGCTCTCCAAAGCCCAGGTGCTTAGATGACAATCATTCCAGTTTCTCCGAATTATCTTTTAGCTTTTTGTTATACTTTCCAAAAAAATTTGAGAAAAATTGTTAAAAGAAAATTATATAATATGTGATGCAAGGACAGCTAAACTGTTACTCCCTTCTATCTTGGACTATGCCTCACAGACTCTAGATATGGCCTTTTAAAACATGCTTTGATAACTGGCCTCTGCTTCAGGACTAAAGGACAGTCCAACAGCATGGACCAAAACATGTCAAAACCTAAGTAAGAAATAATAAGATATCTTTCCTCTTATCATAATCCATTTACTGCAAAGTTATCAAGAAGTCACCACTTACTTATGGCCACTAGCATATAGGCCATCCTGACGTTATTATAAATCCAGCAAGCTCCTTTACTTCCACATTCGTTAATATCCCAGAGAATACATGTGCTGTCTATCGTGCTGCCAAATATAATAGGTCCAGGTATGGTGCCTAAAAGAAATCACATGTAAAATACATGAGTGAAGATTATACTTTACAATAACAGGGTTTTTTACATATATTTTCTACATAAATGGGAAACAGGTATTAATCTGTCTATCCTACAAATCAATCAGTTCATGTGCAAGTGATAGGAATATAAAGAAACACAGATAAAACATTCTAAAATAATTACACATAATTATTATATATTTCTAGTCAATTCAAATTTTATTTTAATAAACATCGTATTAATCTATTAGGTTAACAGATTAATAAATATCACTTTATTAAATAATAAATTTATTATTTATAAATAATAAATAATTACTTGCTATTAAATAATGCATTAATAAATATTAATGTGTTGGATTAATATTTAGTTAAGGAAATATTTTAGTTCACTGCTTTTCTAATAAATGTCTTTGAAATTACCTATTATATTTTCAAAATGTCAAAATAAATATCTGATGCATGGACTAAGTCTCCTAAACTTCAGCATATGTATTATGTGTGTGTATATGTGTGCATGTGCAGGTAAAGTAATATGGGTGTGTGAGCATACATATATATATACTGTATATTCATACATACACTGACATGTATGTGCATGGGAGTGTACATGCACAAACACATTCACACTAACATGTTGAGTTCACCACTAATTGTGCAACTATGGGCAAATCCCTGAATCTCTCAGGTCCTTAATTTATTCATCTAAAAAAGGGGAAAATTGGTCTAGGGGATCTCTAATGTTCCCTGCTTTTTGTTTTCATTTTTATAAACAACTGTAACATTATGTGTATAATATTATATGTAAAATTATACACACAAATAATTATGTGTAAGACATGTTTCTGTCTTATTATTCTTCCTATATCTGGAATCTTACATTTTGGGGGGCTTAAGTTATTTATTTCATTAATTTTTAAGTAGACACAATATTTACAGTATATTTACAGTACAGTTTTTATTGAAACATACAAACTCATTATTTTTCACTGGTAATGCAAGAAGATTATGTCCCAAATGGAGTTAAATACAGGTACAAAAAGGAATTATAAAGGTTATAAATAAGATTTTATTATAATTTATGTTGGTAATAGGTTTTATGTGAATAAACAAAAAATTTGTCTTTTACTGTGCTCTGTTAGAAACGTGCTGGTGATCATATGTCATATTTTAAATAAATATAATATACTCTTTAGTGTTATATTTGCAACAGAATTGGAAACAGGTGATCAATCAGGTAAAAAGTAAAGTCTATATCTTTTTATGTGATATATAAATACTACATCTTGAATAGTGGAAGATGGTTTTCTTCAAAGACAATTATGTAGTTTCCCACTGCAAATAAACTAATTGTTTTATTGGCACATATTGTAAGTAAATAAATCAATAACAGTAAGGAGTAAAAATAGTCAGCAGTTACCAATGCACTTAGAAAGATGACATACCTAATAATCGAAGCAACGTACACTGTATTCCCAATGCTAGAGATCGCTGCCTTTGATTAACACACCTGGAGATAGTTAATGCATAGGAGACAAAAAATAGTTGTATAGTATATTTACTCTTTGAGAAAATTCATTTTTATATGAGCTCAGCATTTCTAGATTAAAGTAAACATTATACACAGGAAGTAAACAATTATTTATAACAGTTTATACACAGTTCCTTGGCGGGGCTCAACCAGCACTCCTAAATGGGCTCTCCTAGCCCAGCTCCCAGCAGGGGGCGAGTGGGGACAAAACAGTAAACCGATGGCTACCAGCAAATGAAGGAAGTATCTGTGCTTGTAAGTGCCAAGTATTAATACAACTCTTCCAATCAACGTGCTGCTTCCTGTTAACAGACTGCTGGCTCAGAGAGCATCTGCCTGCACACCGAGGCCGATGCTGAGAAGGAGGGTCCCCATGTAGCCACTTGACCGACAGAGGTAAGCCTTTTTATCTTTTCTCCAGAACAGCATATGATTGTACAGTAGAAGTGAGAAATAGATTTAAGGGCCTAGATCTGATAGAGTGCCTGATGAACTATGGAATGAGGTTCGTGACATTGTACAGGAGACAGGGATCAAGATCATCCCCATGGAAAAGAAATGCAAAAAAGCAAAATGGCTGTCTGGGGAGGCCTTACAAATAGCTGTGAAAAGAAGAGAAGCGAAAAGCAAAGGAGAAAAGGAAAGATATAAACATCTGAATGCAGAGTTCCAAAGAATAGCAAGAAGAGATAAGAAAGCCTTCTTCAGCGATCAATGCAAAGAAATAGAGGAAAACAACAGAATGGGAAAGACTAGGGATCTCTTCAAGAAAATCAGAGATACCAAAGGAACATTTCATGCAAAGATAGGCTCGATAAAGGACAGAAATGGTATGGACCTAACAGAAGCAGAAGATATTAAGAAGAGGTGGCAAGAATACACAGGAGAACTGTACAAAAAAGATCTTCACGACCCAGATAATCATGATGGTGTGATCACTGACCTACAGCCAGGCATCCTGGAATGTGAAGTCAAGTGGGCCTTAGAAAGCATCACTACGAACAAAGCTAGTGGAGGTGATGGAATTCCAGTGGAGCTATTCCAAATCCTGAAGGATGATGCTGTGAAAGTGCTGCACTCAATATGCCAGCAAATTTGGAAAACTCAGCAGTGGCCACAGGACTGGAAAAGGTCAGTTTTCATCCCAATCCCAAAGAAAGGCAATGCCAAAGAATGCTCAAACTACTGCACAATTGCACTCATCTCACACACTAGTAAAGTAATGCTCAAAGTTCTCCAAGCCAGGCTTCAGCAATATGTGAACCGTGAACTTCCTGATGTTCAAGCTGGTTTTAGAAAAGGCAGAGGAACCAGAGATCAAATTGCCAACATCCGCTGGATCATGGAAAAAGCAAGAGAGTTCCAGAAAAACATCTATTTCTGCTTTATTGACTATGCCAAAGCCTTTCACTGTGTAGATCACAATAAACTGTGGAAAATTCTGAAAGAGATGGGAATACCAGACCACTTGATCTGCCTCTTGAGAAATCTGTATGCAGGTCAGGAAGCAATAGTTAGAACTGGACATGGAACAACAGAATGGTTCCAAATAGGAAAAGGAGTACATCAAGGCTGTATATTGTCACCCTGCTTATTTAACTTATATGCAGAGTACTTCATGAGAAACGCTGGACTGGAAGAAACACAAGTTGGAATCAAGATTGCTGGGAGAAATATCAATAACCTCAGATATGCAGATGACACCACCCTTATGGCAGAAAGTGAAGAGGAACTAAAAAGCCTCTTGATGAAAGTGAAAGTGGAGAGTGAAAAGGTTGGCTTAAAGCTCAACATTCAGAAAACGAAAATCATGGCATCTGGTCCCATCACTACATGGGAAATAGATGGGGAAACAGTGGAAACAGTGGCTGACTTTATTTTTCTGGGCTCCAAAATCACTGCAGATGGTGACTGCAGCCATGAAATTAAAAGACGCTTACTCTCTGGAAGGAAAGTTATGATCAACCTAGATAGCATATTCAAAAGCAGAGATATTACTTTGCCAACAAAGGTTCGCCTAGTCAAGGCTATGGTTTTTCCTGTGGTCATGTATGGATGTGAGAGCTGGACTGTGAAGAAGGCTGAATGCTGAAGAATTGATGCTTTTGAACTGTGGTGTTGGAGAAGACTCTTGAGAGTCCCTTGGACTGCAAGGAGATCCAACCAGTCCATTCTGAAGGAGGATTTCTTTTGAAGGAATGATGCTAAAGCTGAAACTCCAATACTCGGGCCACCTCATGCAAAGAGTTGACTCACTGGAGAAGACTCTGATGCTGGGAGGGATTGGGGGCAGGAGGAGAAGGGGATGACAGAGGATGAGATGGCTGGATGGCATCACTGAGTCGATGGGATGTGAGTCTGAGTGACCTCCGGGAGTTGGTGATGGACAGGGAGGCCTGGCGTGCTGCGATTCATGGGGTCGTGAAGAGTCAGACACGACTGAGCAACTGATCTGATCTGATATACAGTTCAACCTTTCTGGAACTGTAAGAGAAGAAAAATTTTATCTAAACTAAAATAGTGCAAATAATACCAAAGACAGTCAAATGAGTTTTACAGAATATGTAGGAATAACACCAAACATAAAGGAGAAAGGACATTCATTAACCAGACTATTTCTTCTTAACTATTTGATTATTCTGTATGTTACAAGTCACATGACTTAAGTTGCAAGCAAATAATTCGTACTCTCTTACTAACATTGAGACAGAAATTACACCTGTGAGTTACAGTTACAAATTAGAGTCAGTGTAAAACAGTTTCTGAGACTCAATTTGATTCCACAATAAGTCTTTTCAGTAATAACTTTCAAAGATGGACGAGACATGATGTTGGCACACAAGAGAGTTAGACAGGAGATAAAGGAGATCAAGCAGTCTTTAAAAAACAAATATGTAGGTAAATGGTGATGTAGATAAAATAGGTGTAATATTAACAGACTACTTAATGTTTTTAGACAAAATCTCTAAAGTTTCCATTTGTCAAAAAATATGTGGAAAGGTAGTGACTAAGTATCAAGAAACAAAGACTGAAGAGGGAAGAAACTAGTTTGCCAGGATTTATATTTATAAAAGAAAGGCTGACAAGCTTATAAAAGGGCAAACAGGAAATATTTTTATAGCTCAGATGATAAAGAATCCACGTCCCAATGCAGGAGACCTGGGTTCAATCCCTGGGTTGGGAAGATCCCCTGGAGACGGGAAAGGCAACACACTCCAGTACTCTTGCCTGGAAAATCCCATGAACAGAGGAGCCCTGAGGGGCTACAGTCCATAGGGTCTCAAAGAGGAGGTTCAAGACGGAGGGGATATGTACACCTATGGCTGATTCATGTTGATGTTCGACAGAAAACAACAAAATTCTGTAAAGCAATTATCCTTCAATTAAAAAAGTAAATTAATTAAAATAAAAGAGTCAGACACAACTGAATGACTAACACACACACACACACAAAAGAAGGAAGAGGCAATGAAACTATAAAACACTGTGAAGAGCCCGGTGACAGGCAGCGTTTTTACTGTCTATGGGAAGGTTTACTGTAACAGCACCTACTGTATAAGGCAGAATGCCCATCATTCTGATTCTGACATGTGGAATACACTGCCATTTCCATCATACTCAAAAACAATTGATCATAACCCCAGCTTACAACTGAAGCCTCATTACAGGAGCAGAGAAAATAGCATTGAACAGATGTCAAGTAGGTAATGTTAAGACACTTTTACAACCATGATCTCATTAAAGGTTCAAACATCTCGGGTTCAATGAGGTAGCTCTTCCAATGCCATAGAACTAATGATCTAGTGAGGGCTGAATTAGTACTGGAATCAACAGTCAATGTAAACCCCAGATGCATCCCTGAGTCCATTTTCTTTTTCATTCAACATGTTGCCTTAGGGATAGCAAATTTCATAATGTAACACATACCTTAGGATGGACACAGTTATAGGAGTCCCAGCCATGAAGGTAAAAACAATTGCAGCAAAGAAAATGCCAAGGAATGGGGGCAAGTTTTTACATTGACTTGAACACTTTCCAGCTTGAGCTTCAAGACTAACACTTGATGGAGTAGGTGTTATGTCAATTTCCCCTTCAATACATGAACAGTTATGATATACCTAGAAATATTAGACATAAACATATGGAAAGTGCTTATCTTTAAAATATATTTTATCATTGCAAACTATATGATTTCTAGACATGGCAAACACTCTTACACAATCTTAATTCAAACACAATAAACAATGATAACCCTTAAGAAATTAAGCAAGTGAAAACAAGGGGCCATATTTACAAAGTAGAACACTCTGTATTTGACTTATGTGTCTATGATTTTAACTTGTAACCTGTTACTGATTCATATCTTATAAGACAAATTGACAAGAATATAACTATTAGATGATCTAGGGGGCTTCCCTGGTGGCTCAGATGGTAAAGAATCTGCCTGCAATGCTAGAGACCCAGATTCAATCCCTGGGTCAGGAAGATCCTCTGGAGAGGGAATGGCAACCCACTCCAGTATCCTTCCCTGGAGAATCCCACGGACAGAGGAGCCTGCTGGGCCACAGTCCATGGGTCACAAAGAGTCAGACACAATGCAGTACACACACACACACACACACACATTCTAGACTGCTTTCAATAGAACTATTCAATTGCTTAAACAGTTTTCCTGCTAATTTTCTTCTTTTTCATTATTATGATACAAAGAAAAGCATGCCATTGTGACAATCTCATTATCTATGCTAGCTTGAAAGAATGAACACTTAATATAATTTCAAGTGTCTGCCACAGTAAAATTAAATAACACAAGAGTTTGGGGGAAAAAAACTGCTTTCAACTGAACATTTTACTTTAATTTTCTGAAAAAAGCAAACTGTATCCCTCTTAAGATGACATATTTACTATAAACAAAAAACAGAAGTTATTACATTATCCTGAAGGTTATTTTACATATAAAAATTAACTATTTAATATATGTATACACATATACATGTATATATACATGTATACTATAATAGCATGATATGTTGGAAAGTAAAATGTTTTAAAAATCACAAGTATTACTTTTGTAGGAAAATAATTCAGGTGTATGAAAAGTGAGGCATAATCATTTTGCAAAGGCTTTTTACATCTCAACTTTATCCTCACTACAAATCTTTGTCTCTGTTTAAGGCCACAATAAAGTCAGAGCAGAGCTAGAGAAGTCAAGGTGCAACAGTACTTTCATTGCCCCGAAGGCCAGAAGCCTCTGGGACTGATTCAGGAAACCCAGATGTGGAGGTGACATTCCTAAAATGACTGTTACGGACTCAGCAACCAGATAAACCAAATAATGAAATAATGGAGCCTTTAGAAATATTAAGAAGAAAAACTGAAAGCAGCATTTTCTATCCTAATGAAATTTTACAACTCCCTTACATTAAAAATAATATACAGTTGCCTATAATATAGCTAGCTCTTAGTTAACATCTGTTTCTGTCTTTTAAACCACTGGTATGAAATATATTCTGTGAACAAATGTGTACAGTTCTTTATTACATTATTATCAATGCATTTTTGCCTATCTAAAATATTTCACTTTAAAAATCCAGTGAAAAAATGAGTTGTTACATGGATTAGCTGGGCATAAAAAAAAATCAGGACAAATAGAAAATTTGGAAGTCAAACTAACTTGCTTTTCTAAAACAATCCCTAGAAGACAATTTACTGTTTAAAACGGTAATGATAATATATGGTGACAAATACAAATATTGAATTAACCATGTCAAAATGACCAATAGCATTTCAGGTGTGCTCTGGGTATTAGAATTTTTATTTATTTACTTATTTATTTATTCCTTTATTTTGGTTTCCTTGTGCAGGATGTTATTTGTGTCTATACATTTTGATATGTGGATAAACCCTTCCAACAATTTAATTTCTTGTCATAATCTTCTAATTCAAGTTAATTAGTAGCACTTACTGATTTTTTTTTATTATTTTAATATATAGGAAAAAGCTACCTACTTATCTGCTTTTCAAAGGAACAGTTTACCTTCTAGATAGTTCTGAATCTGTGATATGTACCATGCTCACTTGTGGAATTTTATTCCTTCTAACTGACACAAATACCTAATTTTTTCAACCGGTTTTGAAACTAAAGCCTCCCCAAATGTCCACAGATTTGAAGGTATAATAACCCTCAGTTCTGGGGCTTTAAAAATCTTCCTGATATCTTTCCTAAGTTTTTATAGGAACTTTATGGTAGTGATCTAATTAATTAGTTTTATTCCAAGGATTAAAACTGCACATGTCAATGAAGTCTATTAAATCTGCTATGATTTATCACTTTTTTCTGCCATATTTTCAATATTCTTAGACCACTATTTTTAAATCTAGTAAGCAAAATTTAAACTATTTTTAAATCTAATAAGCTCCAGGAGTTGGTGATGGACAGGGAAGCCTGGGGTGCTGCAGTTCATGGGTTTGCAGTTGGACACGATTGAGCTACTGAACTGAACTGAAATGAAGCTAGATAATATCAAAAAAAATGTATACTCTTTCCCACATTCTGGTTTACCCCCAGCAGAAAAATGAAATCCTACATCTCTGCTGAGATAAATGTTCAATGTATTTATCACACACAAAATCATTAGATATGTACACATATGCACAGACATATTTATGTGTGTGTATATATGAACATATAAATATGTATAACCACACACACACAGATATCCATGTTAGTTCTAAAAGAAATATGAAGTAATTTTGTGATCTTAAACTTATCTTCATAAATAATATAGGAAAAAAGAGAATGCCATATCACTAATCCATATTTCAAATAACCAAGATTGTGCTGTTTTGTCATATAATTCTTATGTATCTTATTTATTGTAGTCTTTTATATCATATATTTCCCTCAGATCTTTTCAAAATTACATTATCTATTAATATATAACATAACCTATTATGTACTACTAGTAATGTGAATATTATTCTTCCCAAGGCTTTTAAATTTAACGAAGATAAAATTTTTAGATTGTAGATGTAGTACAACAAAATCCTATGGGATTTTTAAAAACTATTTAATTGAACTTAAAATAAATCATATTCAGGTAAGTTAATATGCATTCTAATCCACTACTACATGTAACTTTGCACTTGAGAATGGGTTAGTGATTTGTATATTTTTTAATGTGTCCATCATTTATCAATTAAAAACAACAAATATTTATTCAGTTTTTATTATATACAATGTACTTAGTAAGAATATGAGAAGTTTCCTGACTTCAAGGGACATATAGTATAGTTGAAAAAAAAAAAAAACAATGTAAAAAGGTAAATAATATTTCAGAAGTGATGTTTAAAGATATATGTGAGGAACTGCCATGATGGTAAATGAATCTGAGGCATAAAGAGTGGGAGTGGTTGGGGCCTCTTTAAAAAAATTAAGGCAAGAACAACAATTAATTTTAAGTGTATAATGCATTATTGTTGACTGTAGGTACAATGTTGTACACTAGAGCTCTAGAGCTAACTCATTTCACTCGACTGAAACTTTATGCCTGGCTTCTGAATGGAGGCGGTAGGCCAGGGAGAAGAGACTGGTCGTAGCATAACTCCACTAGAGGAAGACAGAAGGGCATCCAGAAATACATAAACATACTGCCTCGTACGGTAGTAAAGGAGCAAACACAAGTTACCTTTGGCTGTATTTTGGAAACAGATTGTGTACAACCTGCATAGCAGGGAGAAAAATACTGGACTCCATTCCCTCCACAGACTGGATAATAATACGATCGCAGGCAGTTACAGTCGGCATTACAAGGAGCCGTCAAGTTTCCCAGTTCTCCTGTCCTGTCAGCATGAAATAAAAGATGGATAAATTATCTACGTTATAACTTTTAATGAACAGATCAGAAGCAAACATTGCTGTATCTTGCCATTCAGTCATTTATTCATTCACTTAATGCTTATTTAATTAGCAAACAAATAAACAAAATGTCTGCCTTTTCACATAGAGCTTAACTTCTTGTGGAAGAGATGGGCAGTAGAAACAACAGCTATATAATAGAATGTCTGTCAATGTTTTAAAAAACATAGGCAGAGTAAGCAAAGCGGTTTCTCATTTGGTACCAGATAATTTTTTTTTTTTTGATGGGGGCTGGGGAGGGCTGGTTCTGGGGATTGTAAGATGTTCAGCAGTATCCCTGACCTCTACCCAATGGAAGTCAGAAACATCCCCGTAGCTATGACAACCAAAATGTCTCCAGACACTACCGTATTTCCCTAACATGAAAGACAATGAAGTCACTCGGTCGTGTCCGACTCTTTGTGACCCCATAGACTGTAGCCTACCACACTCCTCTGTCCATGGGATTTTCCAGGCAAGAATACTGGAGTGGGTTGCCATTTCCTTCTCCAGGGTATTTCCCTAGGGAACAGGTAAAATGTTGCACCTGGAAGGATGAATACAGTTATAATGTTGAGCATACTCATTTTATCAATGGGAAAACTGAGGCTTAGAGAAATTAATTTACTTAAATTTCTCTGCCATCTAATATTCCTGGTTCCCAGGTTCACTGTTATTACATCCTGCCTCTTAATAGGAGGCAACATCTTTTAAAATATAAAGGGTTACCCTCGGCAAAGATGGGCTTCCCATGTGGTGCAGTGGTAAAGAAGCCATCAGCAATGCAGGAGACACAAGAAACTGCAGGTTTGATCCCCTGGGAAGATCCCCTGGAGAAGGAAATGGCAACCCAATCCAGTATTCTTGCCTGGAAAATTCCACAGACAGAGGAGCCTGGTGGGCTACAATCTGCAGGGTTGCTAAGAGTTGGACATGACTGAGCACACGTGCACAGACAAAGATATTTCTCCAATCCCTTATCTATTTATTTATTCAACGAACATATATTGAGCAAGTGTAAGCCGCTATCGTAGGAACTGGGACTACAGAGCTGATAAGGCAGTTGTCATCCTCAAAGATTTCACAGTCCAGGAAAAGAGATGGACCAAATATATACAATAATATGGTTATAGACTGTGGTTATAGATATTAACATCATGCATTTTAGATACCTGCACTGAGGAATGATGCTTACAACAAGCCACAGTTTAGGTAAGAGGGCTGAAGAGCTGCTACTCGAGTCTTAAGCAATGAGTCAGTTAGCTGGGTAAATGGGGAAGGCAAAATGTACTTCAGAGAAGCTGATAAAAGGTATAAGGATGGGAAATAGCATTCTACATTCTATGTGGAGAAATATGAATGATGTCCAAGGCAGACAGTAATAGGAAATCTAGTTGGAAAATAGTCATGGATCAGATTATTGAGTGCCTCATGAGCCTTGTTGAAAACAAAGGGCTTTAACTTATTTTGAAAATATAATCGAGTATTTTAGACTGAAAAATGACATTGTTAAAAGTACATTTTAAAGAAATAACCCTAGGAGTTATACAAAGTTTCCAGTTACAATACCCCTTGCAATAAGTTATGACAATGTGTAGTAGAGAAATAGAATACTGATGAAAGAAAACAGATTTGAGAAATATTTTGGATGTAGAATCAGTAATATTCAGTGTTTGGCTGACTGGAGATAGGAACCGAATGGAAGAGTTAAGAATGACTCCTAGTGTCTAACCTGGCATTTTGGCAGAAGAATTAGTTTTGGGGAAGAGACGATGGGTGTGGTTTTATAAATGCATATTGAGATTAAGTGTCCCAAATTCGGTGAAGAAATTTGGTCTGGAGCCAGGTATCTTAAGATCCATCTGCATATGGATGTAGCTGAAACTACAAGAATGATAAGATCAACCCTGTAAAGAGTGGGAAGAGTACAGAGAGGTCCTGGGAGTTCATGTATTTCATGAATACATAACGAGCTCCAATTATGTGCTTTAGTGGATATAGATCCAAAATAAATAAAGAGACAGAAATAAAGATAGAGAGAGAGAGAAAGGAAGGAAGGAAAAAGAATGGAAGTCAGGGTGGAATAAAATTTCCTGCAACAATGAAGCAAAGTTTCTTGTACTGGGGATGAAAGACATAAATGAGTGATTCATCTAACTATTAGAAGATAGTAACTGCTATATTGCAAAAAGGTGACAAAGAGTAGGTGGAAAACAAGAAGTTCATACAGGAAACAGATTAAAGAGAAGGATATAAACAGGAAGATAACCAGTGGGGAATTTGAAGGAAAGGGTGATCAAAGAGTCAATTTTAAGTAATTCGTCTCCTGCTTGGAGCCTTTCCTTCAAATCTATTCTACCAGCTGCTGCTAGATTTCTTTATCAAGCATGATTCCATTCATGAAATCAAGCATTACAATCTCTGCTCTCATCTAGTTTATAATATATATGTAGAAATAAGGTGACAGAAAAACTATTCCTGTAACTCTAGAAATAGGCTCTACATAGTAACTTTTAAATTAAAATATTCTTATAATTCCCATATTATTGATAAATGATTACGAAGAACATCAAAGTTTAAGACAGTCATGTAAACTACCATAGAAACAAAAAAATATAGACTAGATTCCTTATTCGGGGAAGGCAATGGCACCCCACCCCAGTACTTTTGCCTGGAAAATCCCATGTACGGAGGAGCCTGGTAGGCTCCAGTCCATGGGGTCGCTAAGAGTCGGACACGACTGAGCAACTTCACTTTCGCTTTTCACTTTCATACGTTGGAGAAGGAAATGGCAACCCACTCCAGTATTCTTGCCTGGAGAATCCCAGGGACAGGGGAGCCTGGTGGGCTTCTGTCTGTGGGGTCGCACAGAGTCGGACACGACTGAAGCGACTTAGCAGCAGCAGCAGATTCCTTATTATCAAGGATTAGTCACTGTAGCCTATATATTTGTAAAGGTTTACTTCATGAAATGGAGGGGGAACTATTATCAGGAAAATAGCCAATGTTTGTTAAGTTTATGGATTTTTTTAAGCTTTTAAAATATGTAAAATATTTTATTTTTTAAAAAGTGAATATTTTAAAAAATTTAATATTAAAAATTTAATATTATATTTAATATACACAAAATATATTTTAAGTATTTTAAAATATACATAACTGTGTTTATACATATACATATGTAGATATAAGAAACATGTTTAATCACAAATGGCTGAATTTAATCATTAATGTTTTATTTGAATCCAAACTATTATTCTATAAATATGCTTCTACAAAAAGCAAAGATTTCCCTAAATCTATTGCAACTCCTTGATGGATATGCCTCTTTAAGGTGCTGTTTCAGATAAGCAATGAAATTACAGCTTAAGGCCATACAGGGAAAAAATATTGTGTGTAGTAAAATGCAAATCACCATAACCAATACTGATTTCCAAAACAGACCCAAAGATCTTACAGATAGATTACCAAGGTGATATAAGACAATGGCAAATTTCAATAACTACTAGAGTTCTGGAAATATTCTTTGACAATCTCCTTTCAACTGAATTTCGTGTTGTACTCATGTGTGTGTGTACTCAGTCGTGTCTGACTCTTTGAGATCCCAAGAACTGCAGCCCACCAGACTCCTCTGTCCATGGAATTTTCCAGGCAAGAAAACTACAGTGGGTTGCCCTTTCCTCCTCCAGGGGACATTCCTAACCCAGGGATCGAACCTGCGTCATCTCCTACATTGGCAGGCCGATTCCTCATCACTGCATCGCCTGGGAAGCCCAGCGTTGTGCTCATATCAAATATTTAATAACACATTTACTTGAAATATTATGAATATTACAAATATCCCCTGAAATGATCAGTATTACTGATCTTAAGCTTTGGATATACTGTTATATAGGACTTTGAATGAACCTAACAATAAGCCTAATTTATTAACTCAGAGTTATGAAAGCTTTTTAATCATCTATGGTTACACAGCAAAGGGTGAAGATTCTTGGCACCACTCTACTAGAAATCCTGCATCTTGACAACCTCTCTTTCTCCCACTCACTAAGGACGTATTTCTTGAAATTTCAAGTCTGTTCTATCCATATACTTTTTCTTATGAGTGAGTTTCTTGCATAAGGTTATTATGACTAAGCGGTCCATGATATGGACATTTTAATATGTAGGGTACAGAGGTAAATTAAGAATGTAGGGCCACAGAGAAAAATGATCCGACGCTGTCACGTCTCTGTTGTGGCTTGGCTTTATCTCTGTATTAGTACAATCTACACACATATTCAAATGTATGTATGTATGGATGGATTTTCCCAGGTGGCTCAGTGGTAAAGAACCCACCTACCAATGCAGGAGATAAAAGAGACATGGGTTCTATCCCTGGGTTGGGAAGATCTCCTGGAGTAGGGAAATGACAACCCACTTCAGTACTCTTGTCTGGAAAATTCCATGGACAGAGGAGCCTGGTGGGCTACCATCCCTGGGATCACAAAGAGTCAGACATGACTGAGCACACATACACACACACGTGTGTGTGTGTGTGTGTGTATACTCACTTTTACTCTTTTCATCACTAAGAATGTGTGTGTAATTAAGCACGATCTCTACGTCCCAGATCTTGATATCTCTCCATGACCAGTCCCCACAGACACCGCAAACTGATACCACCTCACTTGCCCTCCTTTCTGAGTAAGCTAAGGATAACTCATTGGGTATTGACTCTTGTTCAAGGTAGAAAACACCAGATGGAGTCACATCCAAATCATTTGTTTGCCAAGATGATAGAGTAGTGTCTGTACTTCTAAAAGGAACATACAAAAAACTGTGGTTTCTTGGAGCACATCTGGGTGAAGTTTATGGGTGTCAATCATGTCTGTACAACTTACCCTCTATCTACCTTTCAACCTTTCCAGATATTTCCCTTCTATGTCCAGACACATGACTTAAGTCCCATTCAAACCGGTGCCTGAACCTAGCCTTCAGTTTCTAGCATTTATGCTTTGGCTTAATACATTCCTCTGCATTCCCTCTCTCCAAATCTTTCTCTCTCAAACTTTTTGTATACTTAAGAGGATATATTAGCCCTATTTCTCTATTGTGCCATGAAGCCTTACCTAAATCCAAATTAAACTGAAAAGCTCTGTTTTGAATTCCATAGCCTTTTATATCTCTCAACACCTAACACTTTTCATTCACTTCTGTCTTCCAATCTATGCAGCTACCCAGGAAAATCCTTTAGAGTAGGAATTTTGCTGTAAAAGTCTACCAGAGGAAGCAGTCAATAAATGCTGAATAATGGTAATAAAGCTGAACCAAACACTGGTTTAGAAGATTCGCCATTTTTCATTAATAGAATGACAGACATAAACAGTAGCTACAAATCATGATAAATGTTATTGACAAACTTCTCTATATTTATGTTATCTGAATCTATCTATCATACAGAATTATAGAGTCCCTGACCTGGTGCACCATCCCCTTCAACAGTCTCAAACACATATATTCAAACAATTAAAGCAGTACTGTGGGCTATAAAGCACTCTGCTGAACAATGCCCTGATCCTCTACTTGTGACTTAGAATTTCAAAGCAGAATAAACCAGGCAAAGAAAGATAAAATAGTCAAACCAGTTAAAAGCAGAAACACGTTTATAGGTCAGAAAAATGAGAACTTATTTCTTTAAAACAAACAAACGTCTAAAGTAAATACAACAATGATTACCATCACCTAGTTCTTGCTTCATTTTAATTTCTCTCCTGCTCTATGTTCAATCTACCTAATGAAAGAATTTCATTGTAAGGAGTTTCAAAATTTAAATCAACAGGAACATATAACATGAAATTCTCCCTAGGATGTTGAATCCATTATGAACAAAGATTCTGTAATATTGATCTTTGTATCCCTGAGCATAGTACTCAGTGCAAAACAGTTGTTCTTTAAATTCTTCCTGAAAATATCCAACTTTTAATATGATATCAATTACTGAAACTAAATAGAAAAAATACATATTCTTACATAGGAAAAGCAGCTTTCCATTTTTTTAAAGCCAATTACTCATCATTTTATTTAAAAAAGCACACACTTGGAAATACACACATGGTTTATTACTCTGATATTAATATCAAAAAGCAATGAAATATATTTACCCATTATATGATTCAGACACACCCGCAAATGGCTCATTTTCACAGTTGGTGTAAGCAAACACAGAAGTCAGTACAAGTGAAATTATAGATGTGAGCAAAGCAAACTTCATTATGTTTTTACACGTCATTTTAATTTCGAAACAAGAACACCACCTAAAATCTGACCAAGAGCAGCTCCAGGAATTAAAACAGTCCCTAATGAGAAAAAAGATACAGACAGTGAGAAAACACACAGTGAGAAAAGTATACTCAGTAATTTATACCAAAAATTATACTATTTTTTTTTTTTTTAAATGGATAGACTTTTATTTTATTTTATTTTATTTTACAATATTGTATTACTTTTACTATACATCGAGATGGATCCGCCACCAGAATACCCGTGCTCCCCATCCTGAACCCTCCTCCCTCCCCACCTCCCACACCATCCCTCCAGGTAAAAATCGACTGAGTGACTAACACACAAATATAAAAATTATAGTTTTAAAAAATTTAAAACTATAATTTTTATATTTGTGTGTTAGTCACTCAGTCGATTTTTATATAATTTTTAATAAAATTTATACCATTTTAACCCAATAGAAAATGGCACCTATTCACTCATACCAAAAATTGGAAAACATCAAAAACAAGTACTACTCTGGTTCTAACATATGAAGCATTCGTGTGATTTAGAAATAATATGCATAAATGAGTTAATAGTCATATCAAAATGAGAAGTTAATAAAATTGATGCTTTGAATATTAAGATTAATATGTATATAGCCTCTGTAGCTCTCAAATTCATACAACAAATTGTCTCATATCAGAAAATCGGAAACATAACAAAATCAGTATAAACTTCAACAAGTGATTATCCAAAATTTTGTGCTTCCCTGGTGGCTCAGTGGTAAAGAATCTGCCTGCAGTGCAGGAGACCAGGGTTCAATCCCTGTGCTGGGAAGATCCTCTGGAGAAGACATGGCAACCACTCCAGTCTTCTTGCCTGGAGAATTCCATGGACAGAGGAGTCTGGAGGCCTACAGTCCATAGGGTCGCACAGAGTCAGACACGACTGAAGCAACTAAGCAGCAGCAGCACCCAAAATGATACACGCATAAAATTTAATAAACATCTAATGTGGTAAAATAAAATGATTAGATAAAGTTACAACAAAAGAAAATGTTTTACCTGCAAGAGTAGCTGCAGAGCTAGAAGACAATCCAAACTGATTTTCTATAAATTTAGGTAAAAAGGTAGCAAATCCAGTAGTAATTAAGGCTTCTGAACAAGTTGATAGAACTAAACACATAAAGACAGTATTCCTCATCAAATTCTAAAGAAAAAATACAGTTCACCAAATGAATAACTATGATTATACTGCAAAATGTAGCACTAGAATGGTAAGTTCCCTGATGAAATAGCACATTTTAAATAAATACAACATAATTATTTCTAAAATTTCAGCATTTCCTTTAGCACAAAAATACAAATATTGATTATTGATAGCCTTCTACATACAATGTTGATAAAATTTATACATAGAGCACCTAGAAAATTGACACATAATTAATCAGTAGGGTGAACATGCCTTGATCACAAGCAAAGGACCAGGGAAAGGAGGTGAAAGCTGGTTTGGAAAGTTCCTTTCCCCAGTCTTACTATAAATCTCCATATAATAAATCTATCTCTTACTCATTTTTTTTATTGTGTTCTGAATTCCTATATTCAATAAATGAAGAACTGACTGTGAGCAGAGATGAGAGTGGTTCCTAAGTATCATACTTGTAGTTTTGCTCCACAAGTGAAGCAATCAGTAGTTAAGAACCTTAGTTGGGTATAGAGTTAAGCAATTTTAAACAAGGGTCTATATTGCTGGTGTTCTCAGAATCTATTAATCTACTGGAGGAGAGTAGAGAGATTCACTTATTTCACCATATGTAACTATAAAATGAAAAACTACAAAGTATAGTTTTGGAATATTCAATGCAAAAAAAATCCGTAACTAACCAACACACACACACACACACACAGAGGAGGCACAAAACAGCAAGATAAAAGATTCAGAAGTCAGAGCCAGATGATGCAACATAAAAATAACAATAATGACAAAAGGGAAAAAGCACTTGAATGAAGAAATGCAATAGTTTTTTAGAATAATAACTAGAAAATATTTAAGCTTTCAGATTGAAAAAGATAATGGACTCCTAGTAAGCATTAATGAAAAATGATAGACTCATAGGACCTAGTAAAGTTCCTGAAACCAAAGAGAAATTCACAAATTGGCAGATGGAAAGGATAACTAAGAATCACATTAACTTGAAACTTCTCAACTTCAACACATTTAACTTGAAAGGAGCCAAACACTATCTACAGACGATGAAAAATAAAGAAGTATGATCTCAAAGTATTCATCTAGTTAGAAATATCATTCTGATATTCAAGGATACTTAGATGGCATCCTATCTGAGAAGACAGTGATAAAGTGCTGTATCTATAGAGATTTGAATCAGAATTGAGATATTCGAGCATGAGAACATAAGAATTAAAAAAGGCATTGGTGAGTAATGAGTCTTGAGATAATATATGTGAGAATTTATAAAAATAAATTTAAATAGAAACATATGAAATAAAACAAAACTACTATAAAACTACTATACTACAAAACTACTATTCCACAGTAGTTGAAATTTATATGGGAGGGAAGGAAGGAGAGTTAACAGGTAGGATGAATGAAGTCAAAATATTTTAAGGCTTTCATTTTAGGAAGAAAAAAATAGTGAAAAGTAAATAAGTTCAAATCTTGAAAAGGTAAAATTATAAACTCCCTTATGTACAAAACTTTTATGATGCTAAACAGAATACTCTGCCAAGTTTAATTAAATAGACCATAACACTATTGTTTCTTGAACCTCAAATTCAAAAGAAGTAACCTCTAACTGCCACTTTTTCCACAAAGGAAAAATACTGGTTTGGCATTCTCAAAAACAAGGTTACAATTCATTGGTAATTGATCCACCCATTACATAGGAGAAATGGCATGGGATAGTGGGCTACATGCTAAGGAGTAACTACTGAATATTGATATTGCCAATAAGATAACTCATGTTCTTCCAACCATTCTACTGAGGAATACTTTTCATTTACTCAAAGCACAATACAACTAAATCTGGAGAAGTCTGTATAAGAGCTAGAACTACAGTAAATAAACAAGCAAGAATGCTTTGTGATAATACTTGTGTGTATGGGTATACTGTTTATTAACATTTATTTGTTTTACATTTTTATCAATAACCTCAGATATGCAGATGACACCACCTTTATGGCAGAAAGTGAAGAACTAAAGAGCCTCTTGATGAAAGTGAAACAGGAAAGTGAAAAAGTTGGCTTAAAGCTCAACATTCAGAAAACTAAGATCATGGCATCCAGTCCCATCACTTCATGGCAAATAGATGGGGAAACAGTAGAAACAGTGGCTGACTTTATTTGTCTGGGCTCCAAAATCACTGCAGCCATGAAATTAAAAGATACTTACTCCCTGGAAGGAAAGTTATGAGCAACCTAGACAGCATATTAAAAAGCAGACACATTACTTTGTCAACAAAGGTCCATTTTGTCAAAGCTATGGTTTTTCCAGTAGTCATACATGGATGTGAGACTTGGACTATAACGAAAGCTGAGTGCCATAGAATTGATGCTTTTGAACTGTGGTGTTGGAGAAGACTCTTGAGAGTCCTTTGGACTGCAAGGAGATCCAACCAGTCCATCCTAAAGAAGATCGGTCCTGGGTGTTCTTTGGAAGGACTGATGTTAAAGCTGTAACTCCAATACTTTGGCCACCAGATGTGAAGAGCTGACTAATTTGAAAAGACCCTGATTCTGGGAAAGATTGAAGGCAGGAGGAGAAGGGGACGACAGAGGATGAGATGGTTGGATGGCATCACTGACTCAAAAGACATGGGTTTGGGTAAACTCCAGGAGTTGGTGATGGACAGGGAGGCCTGGAGTGCTGCGGTTCATGGGGTCACAGAGAGTCGGACACGACTGAGTGACTGAACTGATACTGATACTGATATATATATACATATGTATTTGTGTGTGGAGTACATGTGTGTGTATGAGTGTGTGTGTGTATGTGTGTGTGTGTGTATGAGTGTGTGTGTGTATGAGTGTGTGTGTGTACGACTGTGTGTGTGTGTACACACTGTACCTTTAGAGCAGCTGGAAAATCTTTAAAACTTTGTCCAAAATTACCATCTGTAGCTTGTAAGGAGTCACTCTGATGAGTTTGGGAAACTTTTCCTTCTTGAATTTTTGCTGTACCTAAAAAAGTAGTAAATATACTCACTCTATCTTTTTGCTTTCAAATGATTCTGCCTCATCATTTACACATTAAACAAAGTGAGTTAAAAGCTTTTTTCTTTTACTCTAATTCTAACACAGTTTCTAGATGAAATAATATTTACTATTATCATGTCCTTTAATTTTTAATAACAGTACTGTGAATAAAGTTGAGAAAAGTCACTATATGGAATCAGAAGCTAAAGGGCCCAGGGTAGAAAAAAATCAATGAGTCCATCAACTGCTACTCTTCCTACTTTTCTTTTGCCTGTTTCCAAAAGTTAATCATCTATTCTTGTACATATAACAATAGAAACAATGAAATGTCTTCAGCCTAGAGAAAAATACTTCTATAGATATGTTTAAGAACCACACAATTATAAAGAAGCAAAATCTCACAGAGAAAGGAATGGATATTTTTTCCATTATTATTTTATTTTTGTACAAATTTTTTGTATTGAAATTTGGGGGAAAATAAGTATACTACAGCATGACTTTGGTAACAACTGAAAAAAAAAAAGTACTTGTATTATCATTAACCAATAACTAATATCAATAATTTAACATATATTAGGTCCTGAAGTTACTAACTAAATACAAACTAATAGTTTAAAAGATATTATATCTTGCATAAACATAAAACAAGATTCCTATAACACATAAGTTACAAATTTAGCAAGTATTTAATAAAAAGGTGAATATGTACAGTTTTATTAGGTATTAATGAAAAAACCAACAAAAGCCATGAATATTAAGGTTGTCACCCAATATCTCCTAAAATAGAGGCATATTCAAAAGTTTGCATAAGCAGACAACTGAGATTCTATGTAAAAAAAAAAAACATTGAATTTTCCAGAGTTCTTACTAATTCCCAGGGTTCTTATTAATCATTTAGGAAGCACCACTTGGCCTAGAATTGGAATAAAACTCTGATTTTAAAGAAGACATTTTTACCTGGTAAATGTTTTGGAAAGCAAGAAAAAGGTATTATCAAAGACCAAGCAAGCAGCCAAGATATAAGAAATCCAATCCACCATGCCCCCAGCCATCGAGGGTCATCCTCGGTGATATCAATGCTGTGTGACAGAAAAACAAGAGGCAGACGTCAACCCTCTCTTGTTAATTTGAACTCAGCCCTGATAACTACATAATTTATAATTCAAATGCATATACAGAGAAACTATATTATTCAAAATTTCAAGTGGAGCCATTTTGAAGAATCCCAATGGATAGCAGGCATAAATGGCCTATTTCATGTGACAAATACTACATAAAAATTTTAGCTATTTAATAGTAAATATGTTAACTATTTGAAGGCATACATAGAATTTCTGAACATTCTTCAACCCTGGCTAACTTTTTCTTCTTTAAATATTATAATATGTAACATATATATATAGAATACTAAAAACATCTCACAGCAAATCACCAATTTTTGTTAAAAGCCAATACACTGTGCTTCAATTGTGGCATTCATTTGAATGTAAAAATTCTACTTAAAGTGATATACATTAACAGTTTATTAAAATGGTTGTCACGTTTTTATATCAACAGGCTTTCCCCTAAAACACACTATTCCAATAACTCCTTTCACCCCACCAAAATGAAAGCCCAGCTCTCTACTCCAGGACTTCCTCTCCAAACCTTTTAGATAGTCTCTAAAAGATTAACCTAGGACTGCATACAACAGTATCGTTACATAGTACAACCTCTGAATGTTTTTATTAACCTACAGTCTCTAAAAGATTAACCTTGTCTCTAAAAGATTAACCTGGGACTAATAGCTAAAGAGCAGATCATATGCTGTGACTATATTTTCTTATTCATTGTTCACAGTCACGCAAAGGACTATGTAGTTACAGTAAAATGAGATAACATACCCTCATCAAAGGTTACTAACTTCTCTATTCAAGAAAAGGAGAAGGTAACTCAGCGGGTAAGAAGGGGGTTTCAGAGTCAAAAAGACCTACTTCATTTCATGCCTTGCCCACTTACCCAGTTCTGTATATCAACTACCTTATAAGATAAGTAAGAGGATTAAATAAAATGGCACATAAAATAAAGTTTTATATATATATTTTTTACATACACAAAACCTATGTTATAGATATCTTACATACACAAAAATACTTATATTGTCTGAAACATAGTATGGGATAAATAAACATTTATTCTTATCCTTCAGTGTCACAATTGTTAAAGCTGAACAACTGTTATCTCTACGGTATTATCAGAGCTACTACAGCACTTTGTCTGAGAACCATAAACTATTAACACTCTTTCAGATTATCTACCCACAGCAACATCTACTGAAAGCACAACTAATTTTAATTAAATTATTATTTTTGAACAATGCATAGCATCTTGGTTGTATATTTTGAAAAATAAGGCCAGCTAACTATTAGTCATCCTTATTTATGAATAAATACACTATACCAAGTGATGATATGGCATTAATTCATCAAGCGACGCAGCCAAAATACTACATAAAAATCGTGTGTATTCAGTTTTTTTTCCAGAAAAATTCCTCATGATATTCTGAAGAAATACTATAAAAATGCTCTGTCTGTGGTACTAACATGATTAAAATAATAATATAAATCTAAATAAAAGAAAAATAGATATTGCCTTGCCTGTGTTTCGAATCAACATCAATGTACAGGGTTAGCAATTGTCCTCCCAGCACATAGCCAACAGCAGGGCCTAAAATTGACATGGCATAGCCAATTCCTAGAAAAAAGCAAAGACATTGAACATGATCATCTGTGCAATTTTGCTTTGAATGTCTGACAAGACAAATATTTTACTATAGAAAAACAAAATGATTCAAATTATATCAAAATTACACATTTTTCAACTAAAAAATGCCATTTGAGTGGTATCACTATCAAGGAGCTTCAAATACATGAATCTATATAAAATTTTTTAGACTACAATAATGACTGCAACAAATCCAGTAATTATAAATATATGGAAAGCTCTATCATATATGAACTCACAGCAGGGGTAGTCTTCATCTACCATTACTCTCTGTGAACAGTGATGGTAATTACTGTCTACAATGCTCATGGAAGGAAGCAATGTGAAATGAGAAGCCTTTTCTCTTCTGTGCATACATGCATGCTAAGTTGCTTCAGTCGTATCTGACTCTTCGCGGCCCTATGGACTGTAGCCTGCTGTACACATTCCAAAAGCATTCTTTATTTTGGACTATGGCAGCTGATTTACAACCTGAATCTGGTCATTACTCTGCTTCTTAAAAGTAAACCAGTAAACTTTTGCTCTTAGTGAATCTCCCATATTAACTGATATTTAAAATTTTGCCACACACAACTTTTTACTTTTTATTAAAAAATTGTTCATACAAAAAATTATATCCTCATATGGCACCACCTTCTGAATGATTATTAACTACTGAAATTCTCATTCCTATACATGAAAGGAAAGGAATATACCAAACACAAAGTGAAGCAGACATCAGTGGTAAAAATGATTTATGTACTAGATTAAGGCTCCAAAGTACAGCTCATGCAAGATGATCTGAAAACATATAAGACTTTTATTTATCTATCCTACCCTAATCTATGGGCTTCCCTGGTGGCTCAGCCGTAAAGAATCCATGTCCCAATGCAGGAGATGTGGGTTCAGTCCCTGTGTAGGAAAGATCCCCCTGGAGAAGGAAATGGCAACCCACTCCAGTATTCTTGCCCAGGAAATCCCATGGATAGGGGAGCCTGGCAGGCTACAGTCCATTGGGTCATCAAAAGAGTTAGGCACAACTTTAGCAACTAATATATATTTTTAAATGTAAAAAATGTGTTAGTAGAAAATTTTAAGTATATGTAAGATTTATGCTCACAAAACTTTTATGGATAGAAATACATGATTTAAAATGTTGAAAATTGATGATTCCAAAATTATCTTTAGTGATAGATCTTTTTTATAAATTATATCCAATTGGGTTTAGATAGATACATATATAAGAATGGTAGTTGGACTAGGTAGACTAGTGTTTCCAACCAAATTGCCCACTAAGAAAAACTTTTAAAAATTATTTTTAAATATATACTTGAAGGCAAAGAGATAAAAATAGTGAAGGATCACTGTGTTAAGATTCTGAAGAAAAGAGATGTTTAACAAAAATCGAGACTGATTTTTTTTTTTCCTGAGTACACTGGTTGATTCTATAAGAGGCACTGGAAGGAGAAACTGTCCCTTGCTAGGCTTTAGGAAGTAGAGATACAAATGATGCAGCTCAAAGTATATCTTGTAAAGTTTCCCTGCCCTACATTTTAAGTTGGCCCCAAGGAGGTTATACTCTAAAAGCAAGGATCAGTTAGAGGTAGACTGGTTCACAGCATAAGTGCAGGTTAGCTTCAAATAAACTCAATCCCTGAAATTAGATAAAGGGCATCGCATTGCACTGTTCCGGCATATGAGAGAGACTAGCAAGTTATTAAAAGACACGTGGAGTGATTTTAAAAAAAATTCTAGAACTACAGAATACATCTGTCAAAACAAACATGAAATGGATCTACAGTAGATTACTTAGAACTAAACTTGTTATTATGAAACTGCAAAATATATTATTAAATCAGTAAATATTTATCAAGACACAAGAAAAAAATAAAGATAGAAAGTATAGAAAGGACATTAAAGGACAAAAAATACATTAAAAAAAAAAAGGCCTAGCATACATGTAACTGTAATAGGAGAGAAGATAATAAAGCCGAAGTTAATATATTGGAACAGTCTGCTTGTGCTGAATTCTCTTATTTTTCCATCTAAAAATGATTTTTTTTACTCTTTTCCCTGATGAGTATTTTCACTGGAAACAGAAGATTAACTGCCCATTAATGTTCTCTCAGTACTTTAAAAGCACTATTCTACTGTGTTCACTTCTACTCCTTTCCTATGATTATTAATATAATTTCTAACTTAGTGACTTAAAATTGTTCTTCAAGTTAAAGGAAAACGATTTTTAAATAAAGCACTGCTGATGCTGCTGTTGCTAAGTTGCTTCAGTTCGTGTCTGACTCTGCGACCCTATGGGCCATGACCCGCCAGGCTCCTCTGTCCATGGGATGCTCCAGGAAAGAATACTGGAGTAGGGTGCCAGGTCCTCCTCAAGCGGGTCTCCCCAACGCAGGGATGGAACCCACATCTCTTACGTCTCCTGCATTGGCAGGCAGGTTCTTTACTACTGGTGCCACCTAGGAATCCCAAATAAATCATTAACAATACTTATTTCAGGAGCTTAAATATAGAAGGGATCACAGGACACAGAGAGAACTGACTAAATGTTGGGACAAGAATAAAGTTCAAAGGTTTTAAGATTATGTGATGATCAGGAATGTGATAAAAGTATCAATTAACATTAGAATTTCATAAAATCAAGTTTGCATATAAGGTAATTAGTAGATGAACAATAAAAGAGCATATACCTAGGAAGTTAATAGAGGGGAGAAATAAAATAAGATTTTAACACAAAATAAGATTTAATGAACTTAAAAGTTTAATTAAAGGACAAAAATTGTAAACTCCAAAAAGCATTTAAAGACAAAGACATAACCAGTGAATGGCATGGAGACAGATGGCTGTGAGGTTAGACATGCTGTGTGACTACAATTTTCCCATCATTCTAATAGGTACCAAATTTTGATTGTTTTCATTTTTCCCATTTTTGCCTTGCTGCCTAAAACTATTTCACGTAGAGGGAGGTATCCTATCAGTAAGATACTATTGTAAAACAAAGAAAGAATGGGGGAAGACTTTGGAAATGCGGAAATGTATAAACATTAAAAAGCTTAAGAAAGGATTTCACTCAACAAAACCTAATTATCCAATGAAAAGAAAATTTCAATGTCAGTTACCTGACATTGAAAACAATTAAAATGAGTTTCCTAGTTTTATTGCTTTTGTTTTTTTTTTTTTTTCCTTTACTCTCAAAAATTACCATTCAGTGAATTCCTACAGTACTGAAAAGAGTTACAGTAGCAGGCTTTGTGGCTGTAATCTTTAGAAAGACCATGCTTGTGAGGTTGACCCTTGGTTTGCATCTGGGATCTTAAATGTCCAGAGGGATGCCACCATTCCCATATAAAGGTGGATCATTGTACTGAAACTGTTTGTACAAACAATAAGGTTTTTCCAAACACTTGTATTCCTTCTGAGAGTCTAGAACTTTCTTATGTGCAAGACAGAGGGGTCCTATATGGCCGATTCCCAGTAAAATCCTTGAGCATTGAATCTCTAATTAACGTATCTGGTAGAAAACATTTCATATACGCTCTTACAACTCCTGGCTGGAGCAATGAATTTTGGCCTCTGTGGCTCCACTAGGGGCAAGTGGGTGCTTGAGGCTTGTGCATGGTTGTGTAAGTGCTTTACCTCAGGAGCCTTTTCCCTTTGCTGATTCTCCTTTGTATCCTTCTGCTGTAATACACTGTAGCCCTGAAAACTGTCAGTCCCAGGGAATATAAAGTCTGGGTTGGTCTCCTGGGCCTTCACCCCACCCTTCCATTCTTAAACATCTTTGAAAAACTTCGTAGTTTCTGTGTTACTAAAATATAAAGATTGAAATTGTTTTATGAGAAGCACTGATCAGAAGAGGACCTCAGAGGGAAAAATCTGTGAAATGGAAGACTGACAAGCAGCACTAGTAGCTAGCTGAAGTAAAAGCACTGTTAAAGTAGTTAAGTGGAGGTGTACAGATCAGCCAGAATGTGTGAGAGAGCGTCAGATCTTGTGCAAAGACCAAAGCAAAGCAAGCCAACAGGTAGAAGTGTAGTGGTTTCTGTATCAGAGATTCAGGGCTACACTGAACACAGGTGACTTCCAGCGACTATGGCAACAGGTCTCTTTATACACTGAATGTTGATGTCACCCCAAAATTCATATGTTGAAACCCAATTCCTGATGCAGTTGCATTTGGAGGTGGGGCCTCTGGGAAGGGATTAGGTCATAAGAGTGAAGCCCTCAGAACAGGATTAGTGCCCTTAAAAGAAGGCCCCAGAGACCTTACTTGTCCCCTCTGCCACAGCTAAAAGGCAGCTGCCCACGAATCAAGAAATGGACCCTAACCAGATACTAAATCTCTGGACACCATGATCTTCTACTTGCCAACCTCCAGGACTGTGAGAAATAAATTTCTCTTGTTTGTAAGCCAACTAGTCTATAGTATTCTCTTTGAGCAGTCCAAGTGGACAAAGTCCCCTACATTTGAGTATACTGATAAAGTGAAAGTGAAAAGTGAAAGTGTCAGTTGCTCAGCTGTGTCTGACTCTTTGAGACCCCATGGACTGTAGCCTGCTGGCTCCTCTGTCCCTGGAATTCACCAGGCAAGAATACTGGAGCCATTCCAGTAAGAGAATAAGGAGTCATTCCCTTCTCCAGGGGCTCTTCCTGACCAGGAATTGCACCCAGGTCTCCTGCACTGCAGGCAGATTCTTCACCACCTGAGCCAGTAGGGAAACCTCGATAAAGTGAAAACTCACATGTAAATATCAGATCAGATCAGATCAGATCAGATCAGTCGCTCAGTCGTGTCCGACTCTTTGCGACCCCATGAACCGCAGCACGCCAGGCCTCCCTGTCCATCACCAGCTCCCGGAGGTCACTCAGACTCGCATCCATCGAGTCAGTGATGCCATCCAGCCATCTCATCCTCTGTCGTCCCCTTCTCCTCCTGCCCTCAATCCCTCCCAGCATCAGAGTCTTCTCCAATGAGTCAACTCTTCGCATGAGGTGGCCAAAATACTGGAGTTTCAGCTTTAGCATCATTCCTTCTAAAGAAATTCCAGGATTGATCTCCTTCAGAATGGACTGGTTGGATCTTCTTGCAGTCCAAGGGACTCTCAAGAGTCTTCCCCAACACCACAGTTCAAAAGCATCAATTCTTCGGCGCTCAGCCTTCTTCACAGTCCAGCTCTCACATCCATACATGACCACAGGAAAGACCATAGCCTTGACTAGGCGAACCTTTGTTGGTAAAGTAATGTCTCTGCTTTTGAATATGCTATCTAGGTTGGTCATAACTTTCCTTCCAAGGAGTAAGCGTCTTTTAATTTCATGGCTGCAGTCACCATCTGCAGTGATCTTGGAGCCCAGAAAAATAAAGTCTGACACTGTTTCCACTGTTTCCCCATCTATTTCCCATGCAGTGATGGGACCAGATGCCATGATCTTCGTTTTCTGAATGTTGAGCTTTAAGCCAACCTTTTCACTCTCCACTTTCACTTTCATCAAGAGGCTTTTTAGCCCCTCTTCACTTTCTGCCATAAGGGTGGTGTCATCTGCATATCTGAGGTTATTGATATTTCTCCCGGCAATCTTGATTCCAACTTGTGTTTCTTCGAGTCCAGCATTTCTCATGATGTACTCTGCATATAAGTTAAATAAACATGGTGATGATGCTGTGAAAGTGCTGCACTCAATATGCCAGCAAATTTGGAAAACTCAGCAGTGGCCACAAGATTGGAAAAGGTCAGTTTTCATACCAATCCCAAAGAAAGGCAATGCCAAGGAGTGCTCAAACTACCGAACAATTGCACTCATCTCACACGCTAGTAAAGTAATGCTCAAAATTCTCCAAGCCAGGCTTCAGCAATATGTGAACCGTGAACTTCCTGACGTTCAAGCTGGTTTTAGAAAAGGCAGAGGAACCAGAGATCAAATTGCCAACATCCGCTGGATCATGGAAAAAGCAAGAGAGTTCCAGAAAAACATCTATTTCTGCTTTATTGACTATGCCAAAGCCTTTGACTGTGTGGATCACAATAAACTATGGAAAATTCTGAAAGAGATGGGAATACCAGACCACCTGATCTGCCTCTTAAGAAATCTGTATGCAGGTCAGGAAGCAACAGTTAGAACTGGTCATGGAACAACAGACTGGTTCCAAATAGGAAAAGGAGTACGTCAAGGCTGTATATTGTCACCATGTTTATTTAACTTATATGCAGAGTACATCATGAGAAATGCTGGACTCGAAGAAACACATGTAAATATATTACACATTAATTTGGATGTAGGCCATGCATGGTTTAGTCAGCTCTACCTTCCAGGAACTCCAGGGATGGAATTTAAGAGAAACTTGTGCTGTCAAGAATTAGATCACAAAGGGAAAATATTGAGTCATATGTAAAAAGCATTAATCTGAAATGGACAACTCCACAGAAGTTTCTGAGTACCATCGTGTGGTTTCTTTTGTTGACTTTAGTCAATTCCATGTAGGATGAAGTAAGTCACACAGAACAGCAGAACTCTACCCCCACACCTGTGTAAATTAGCCTGGGAAGCATTCCAGCAATCAAGATGACCTACTTCTTGGATGGCACTTCCAGGAAGGCTTGAAATGCCCAGCACAGGAGAGAAAGGAGGATGTCAATAAAAATCAACCACATTCAACGGAAGGACATGGTACTTCAGCAAATACTTAAACAAAAAAAAGTAATATTGCATTTACCTAGTGTAAATACTTATGAAATCACAACTAACTTCTTAAAAAGTGTATGTTGTACATTACTTATAAATGAAATAAGCAATAACATGAAGTAACACTGAGATATTTGTATTAGCAGCAAACTTACCTATATAGAGAGAAGATTTGTGGATGGGCACGCAGTCATCTATAAAGGCTGTTCCCAGGGTATACAGAGGAGTTCCTCCTGTTCCCAGCAACAGTTGTCCCAAAATAAAGACATACAAGTAGTAGAAAAGTGGAGAACTTGAAGTGCTGCAGCTGCCTTTATTCTTTGCTGTTAAGCAAGTATCTTTAGGGGAAAAATAAAATAAGATGGGGAATTTATCAAAATGTTAGCTAATAATACACATTTCATAAATTATACTTGCCTAAAGAGACTCTGCGGGGAAGGCAATGGCACCCCACCCCAGTACTCTTGCCTGGAAAATCCCATGGATGGCTCCAGTTCACGGGGTCGCTAAGAGTCAGACGTGACTGAGCGACTTCACTTTCACTTTTCACTCTCATGCATTGGAGAAGGAAATGGCAACCCACTCCAGTGTTCTTGCCTGGAGAGTCCCGGGGACGGAGGAGCCTGGTGGGCTGCCGTCTATGGGATCGCACAGAGTCGGACACGACTGAAGTGACTTAGCAGCAAAGAGACTCTGATGCTGGGAGAGATTGGGAGCAGGAGAAGAAGGGGAGACAGAGGATGAGATGGCTGGATGGCATCACTGACTCGATGGACATGAGTCTGAGTGAACTCCGGGAGATGGTGATGGACAGGGAGGCCTGGTGTGCTGCGATTCATGGGGTCGCAAAGAGTCGGACACGACTAAGTGACTGAACCGAACTGAACATAACCTTCCTTCTTCACTTTATTATACTTAAAAATACTTAGAGTATAATTAATATATTTAAAAGACATATACTATTAAAGAAAATACATGAACCATTGGATGTCTGCTCAATTGCTCAGGTGTGTCTGACACCTTTGCAATCCCATGGACTGGCCTGCCAGGCTCCTCTGTCTGTGGGAGTTTTCAGGCAACAATACTAGAGTGCCATTTCTTCCTCCAGGAGATCTTCCCAACCCAGGGATAGATCTTGGGTCTTCTGCATCTCCTGCACTGGCAGGTGGATCCTTTACCACTGAGCCACCTAGGATGCCCATATGAAACATTACAGCTTCAAAACATGACAGCATCAAAATATGTGGTCCATATATGCAATGACATATTACCCAGCCATTAAAAAGAAGGACATAATGTCATTTGCAGCAACATGGATGGACCTAGAGACTGTGGTACTGGGTGATGTCATACAGAGAAGGAGTATCCTATGACATTCCACACATGTGGGATCTAAAAAGAAACAACACAAATGAACTTACAAAACAGAAAGACACTCACAGACTTAGAAAATGAATTATGGTTGTTTGAGGGAAGGATTGAGGGAAGGTATAGCTGGGGCATTCGCGATGCACATGTACAACATTGCTATATTGAAAACAGATAACCAAAAAGGGCCTACTATATAGCACAGGGAACTCTGCTCAGTGTTACATGGCAGGCTGGACGGGACAGGAGTTTGGGGGAGAATGGTTACATGTGTATGTATGGCTGAATCCCTTCTCTGTTCAACTGAAACTTATCACAGCATTGTTAATCGGCTATACTCCAACACAAAATAAAGTTTAAATATATATATATATATATATATATATATATATATATCTTTTTTTACACAATATTGATTTTATCAATCAATATATGGTCATATGGTATTTGTCTTTGAGTTACTTCTCTTAGTGTGACATTCTAGGTTCATCCATGTTACTACTACAGATAACCATTGTTTCTGTCTTTTTAATGGCTGAATATTATTCCATTGCATGTATGTGTGTATATATATATTCACACACACATACACACACACCCTGCATCCTCTTTATCTTATTCACCTATTGATAAACATTTAAGTTGCTTCCCTGTCTTGGCTATTGTAAATAATGTAGATATCAACATTGGGAAGCAAATATCTTTTCAAGTTAGAGTCTTCTCTGAATAAATGTTCAGGAGTAGACTCTGGATCATTTTAGTTTTTTAAAGAACCTCCAAACTGTCTCCACTAATTTACACTGGCTGTACCAATTTACATTCCTTCCAGCAGTGCAGGAGGATTTCCTTTTCTCCACAGTCTCTCAGATTTGATACTTGTAGTCTTTTTTTTTTTTTTTTAAATGATGGCCATTTTGACCAGTATGAGGGGATACTTCATTGTAGTTTTGACTTGTATTTCTCTAATAATCAGTGACGTGGAGCATATTTCATGTGCCTATTGAATATTTGTATGTTTTCTTTGGAGAAATTGAGGTCTTCTGCCCATTTTTTGATTGGGTTGTTTTCTGTTATTGAGTTGTATGAGCTATTGGTTTATTTCGGAAATTAAGCCCTTGTTGTTCACATCATTTGCAACTATTTTCTCTCAGTCTGTAGGTTGTCTGTTTGTCTTCTTTATGGTTTTCTTTGCTATGTAAAACTTTATATGCTTGATTAGTTACCTTTATTTTGAGTGACTTGGAGACTGACCTAAGAAAACATTGCTACACCTTATGTTAAAGAATGTCTTGTCTATGTTGTCTTTTAGAAATTTTATAGTGTCATGTCTTATATTTAACTCCTTAAGTCATTAAGTTTATTTTTGTGTCAGATGTGAGGGAATGTTCTAATTTCATTGATTTACATGCAACTGTTCAGCTTTCCCAACATCCTCTACTGAAAAGATTGTCTTTTTTCCATTATATACTCTTGCCTCCTTTGTCAAAGATTAAGTAACCCTATATGTGTGTGTGTTTTTCCAAGCTCTCCATTCTGTTCCATTAATCCACATCTGCTTTTCTGCCAATACCACACTGTATTGACCACTGTAGCTTTGCAATATTGTCTGAAATCTGAGACAGTTATACCTCCAGCTTTGTCTTTTTTGTCAGGATTGCTTTGGAAACTCTGGATCTTTTATGGCTCCGTATAAATTTTAGAATTATTTGTTCTAGTTCTGTGAAAAATGTAATAGGGAATTTGATAGGTATCTGCATTAAATTGCTTTGGGTAGTATGGCCATTTTAACAATATTAATTCTTCCAATCCAAGACCATAGGATATCTTTCCATTGCTTTAAATTATCTTCTGTTTTCTTTATCAATGTTTTATAGTTCTCAAAATACAAGTCTTTTACCTCCTTTGTCAGGTTTATTTTACTTTCGTAATGAAATTTTAAAAGGGATTGTCTTTTTCTTTTCCTTTCTGATACTTCATTGTTAGTGCAAAGATATACAACAGATTTCTGTGTGTTAAACTTGTATCCTGCTACCTTGCTGAATTCATTTATCAATTTTGGAAGTTTTTGTGTGGACTTTTTTAAGGTTTTCTACATATCATATCATATCATCTGCATAAAATGATAATTTTACCTCTTTCTTTCCAATTTGGACACCTGAAAATGGTTACCTTTAAGTTTGATTAAGTAAAACCTTTTATAAAAATATTACATTTAAAGGCTAGGCATAATAAATCCATATTTTCTAACTTCATCATGGGCTTCCCTGGTGGCTCAAACAGTAAAGAATCCACTTCCAATGCAGGAGACCTGCGTTCAATTCCTGAGTCAGAAAGATCCCCTGGAGGAGAGGGAATGGTTCCCCACTCCAGTATTTTTGCCTGGAAGTCCCACGGACAGAGGAGCCTAACAGGCTACGGTGCACAGGGTCACAAAGAGTCAAACATGACTGAGTGACTAACATACACACACAAACAAACTCATCATATTATATTAATGAACTAAGAGACTTGTTAAAAATATATCCCCATCCCTCTCACTTTAAATCTAGTGTAGCATCCAGGAATTTGTATTTTAACAATGACTGCAGCTAATTCTATTTTCATTTTCTTGATGTCAGATCAAGATTTATTATTTCCAAATTGATGAGAAGTACTCTTGCCTAGAAAATCCCATGGACGGAGGAGCCTGGAGGCTGCAGTCCATGGAGTCGCTAAGAGTAGGACATGACTGAGCGACTTCACTTTCACTTTTCACTTTTATGCATTGGAGAAGGAAATGGCAACCCACTCCAGTGTTCTTGCCTGGAGAATCCTAGGGATGGGGGAGCTTGGTGGGCTGCTATCTATGGGATGGCACAGAATCGGACATGACTGAAGTGACGCAGCAGCAGCAGCAGCAGCAGGGCCCCAAAAGCACCAATTCTGAATATTCTTTAACTGGTTGATAGTCTTCAAATTTTCAGATGCAAATTCAATGCATAAAAATAATTCTTAAAATTTTGTATTTAAAATATTCTCTATAATAATATTGTATATATTCATGCTATACGAGGTTGGCGGATATTTTGGCAGGTAATCCGTATTTATAACAGGACTAAGTCTGCATTATTTGTGATATTTCCTTGGCCATGTCAAACCTTTGAATTATAATTCCTGATTTCAATATTCACTTTCCTGGAAGTAGTAGGTTAGACCATCAATCTCTTATTACTTGATACACCGCAAAATTGAACATATGTATATGCATTATTGTTTTACTGTTTTCTCCTACTTCCTTTTTTATAATAGAAAACTTGCCTTTAAGAAAATATTTTGTTGTAATAATCCGGTAGACATTTTGATTATATGAGTATTATTCTATGGGATTTGGTGTTTTTTTGTTTTTCCCAGAGGAAGTAATCAATGAGCTTCAACTTTCTTGTTTAAATAAATTTTCAACATGCTTGAAGAACATCAAGAAAAATATACAGGGTTAGGAGAGAAGATGGCTGAGGAATAAAAAGGCGAGATCACCTTCCTCCCCACAAATACATCAAAAATTCATCAGTATATGGAACAATACCTACAGAATAAGTTCTGAATGCTGGCAGAAACACCCAAGCTTTCAAAAAGGCAAGCCAATCTCTTTAGAACAAGACAAGGCAAAAGATAAAGATAATAAAAGAGACAAAGGATTTCGGGACAGGGACCTGAAGGAGGAAAAGTTTCCTCACACTAGGTAACTCTCTCTCGGGTGGGGTCAGGGGAAGCTTCAGAACCACAGAGGGGAGCACAGTGGTGGGTGCTCAGAAGGCACAACAGACAGAATCCACCACATGGATATCACGACCAAGAAGCGGCTTGGATGCCTCCGCCTGCAGCAGAGGTTGGAGCGGGGTGTCATGGCTCAGGTGCGGGTGTTGGGCCTCAGGGAGAGGACCTGGGTTGCCTTCCACTCTCTGAGGGAGCTGGGATGACACAGTGCAGGGAGTCAGGGAAAAGACTGGGCATCTCAGGGGGGCAAGAGGTCCTTGTCACTGGGACACCCTAACTCTGCACTCACAGACAGCAGCTGAGTGAGCGCCTGCCAGGAGCCACCAAAACCAACCAAACCAGTCAGAGCCCCAGGCAGAATTACCCTTGACTGCAATTTACAATTCCACAGCAGTAAATGCAAGCTACCAGACTATGGCATCTGGTGTCATCACTTCACTTCAGGGCAAAGAGTTGGGGAAAAAATGAAAACATTGACAAACTGTATTTTCTTGGGCTCCAAAATTACTGTAGATGGTGAATGCAGCCATGAAATTAAAAGATGCTTGCTCATTGAAAAAAAAAAGTAATAATAAACCTAGACAGTCTATTAAAAAGCAGAGACATTACTTTACTGACAAAAGTCCTTATAGTCAAAGCTATGGTTTGTCCAGTAGTTATGTACAGATGTGAGAGTTGGACCATAAAGAAGGCTGAGCACTGCAGAACTGATGGTTTTAAATTGTGGTGCTGAAGAAGACTCTTGAGAGTCCCTTGGACTGCAAGGAGATCAAACCAGTCCATCCTAAAGGAAATCAACCCTGAATATTCACAGGAAGGATGGATGCTGATGCCAAAGCCCCAACACTTTGGCCACCTAATATGAAGAGTCGACTCATTGGAAAAGACTCTGATGCTGAGAAAGACTGAAGGCAAGGGGAGAAGGGGACGACAGAGGATGAGATGGTTGGATGGCATCACTGACTCAATGGACACGAGTTTGAGCAAACTCTGGGAGATGGTGAAGGACAGGGAAGCCTGGCGTGCTGCAGTCCATGGGTCTCAAAGAGTCAGACATGACTGAGTGACTGAACAACAAGCCACTATCAAACCCAAGGAAAGTGCCTGAAGCAGCAGACAAACCGGCACTGATGCGGCCCAGACCCCAGAGGTGGCGATCACCACCAGGTTGTGAGCGGACACAGGTTGCTGCCTGCACCCTGCGGAGAGACTAAGCAGCTTGGTTCTTCCCAGGGACCCACGGTCTGGGGCCAATTGCTCTGAGTGTGCATGACCCATATCAGGCTGTAAGAACATCCAGCAGGTCTCCATTGCCACAGGCAGCCCCTAGAACTTCCCTGGTGGCTCAGACAGCTTTGCATCTGCCTGCAAAGCAGAAGACCTGGGTTCAGTCCCTGGGTCAGGAAGATCCCCTGGAGAAGGAAATGGCAACCCACTCCAGTACTCTTGCTTGGAAAATCCCATGGGCAGAGGAGCCTGGTAGGCTACAGTCCATGGGGTCGCTAAGAGTCAGACACAACTGAGCGACTTCACTTTCACTTTCACATCCCAATTGTGGCTGCCATACCACCTCCCTCTCCCCAGCCAGAGTGAGCAAGTGAGTCCTAAAAAGTCTCAGCCTTTGCCTCATCGTGTCTAGGCAGGGAAGTGTCATGAGAGGGCAACCTACAAGCAGTGCGTGCGTACGTCCTCAGTCACTTCAGTCATGGCTGACTCTTTGCATCCCAGTGATCTGCCGTCCACCAGGTTCCTCTGTCTATGGGATTTCCCAGACAAAAAACTGGAGCGGGTTGCCATGCCTTCCTCCAGGGCATCTTCCCGACCCAGAGATAAAACCAGTGTCTCCTGCACTTCAGGATTCTTACCCACTGAGTCACCTGGGAAGCCCACCTCCAAGCACAGGCAGACCCAAAACCAAAGCAGAACACCAGGGGGTATGTGATCAAAGAAGAAAAAGAGACTTAGCAGCCACAGGTGCAGTGGATCAAATACCCACAATTAGCCTAAGACTGTGGACTCTAGAGACTGTGGACTTTGGGACAAAGTACAAGCCAGAGTAAGGCCAGATCTGAGATGGGGCGGACCCCACACAGCCCACAACAGGTTTAGAGAACTTCCTAGAAATATTGGAGGACTTTGGTGTGTGTTTCTCTGAGTGTTCTGGGCTGTTGAGTGTTGCTTTTACCAACAGTCTTGGGGTTTTTATCTTCTACGCTGTGTAGCTTGTGAGGTTTTAGTGCCACAGTAAAGGGTTGGACTTGAACCCCTGAGGTGGGAGACCTGAGTCCAGGACTTTGAACAACCAGAGAACTCCCAACCCCATGGAATATTAATTGATGAGAGCTCACCCAAAGGTCTCCATCTCAACACTAAGATCAGCAAGCTCCAGGGACAGATGCTCCATGGCAATCCTTCAGCAAGACAGAAGCACAACCCTGCACATTAGCACAACGGCCGCTCAAAGCATACCAAACCCACAGACACACCAAAAAGCACTGCTGGACATGGCACTGCCCTTCAGAGAGACAAGACCCAACTCCATCCGGCAACCAGAAAACCTTCACAAGGCACTGGTCCAACCGCACCCATGGGGGGCAGACTCCACAATTAGAGGAACCTGACCTTCCAGCCTGCAGAAAGGAGACCCTAAACATAGCACATTAAACAAAACAAAAAGCCAGATAAACATGTAGCATATAAAGGAGCATGGTAAAAACCCAAAAGACAAAACAAATGAAGAGGAAATGGGCAGTCTACCTGGAAAAGAATTCAGAGTAATAATACTAAAGATAATCCAAAATCTTGAAAATAAAATGGAGGCATGGATAAATAGATTGGAGGCACAGATAGAGAAGATGAAAGAAATGATCAATAAGGACCTAGAAGAATTAAAGAATAGACAATCGGCAATGAATAACACAATAACTGAAATGAAAAATACACTGGAGTGAACCAATAGCAGAGTAACTAAGGCAGAGGAATGGATAAATGAGCTGGAAGATATAATGGTGGAAGTGGCTGAGGCAGAGCAGACTAAAGAACAAGGACTAAAAAGAAATGAGGACAGTCTCAGAGACCTCTGGGGGCAATATTAATCATAAAAACATTTGAATCATAGGGGTCCCAGAAGACAAAAGGTAAGGGCATGAGAAAATATGTGAGGAGATTATAACCAAAACTTCCCTAAAATGAGAAAGGAAATAGCCACCCAGGTCCAGAAAGCTCAGAGATTTTCATACAGGATAAACCCAAGGAAAAACATGCCAAGACACATATTAATCAATCTAACAAAAATTAAACACAAACAACAAATATTAAAAGCAGCAAGGCAAAAGCAACAAGTAACATAAAAGGGGATCCCCATAAAGCTAACAGCTGATCTTTCAACAGAAACTCTGCAGATCAGAAGGGAATGGCGGGATATACTTAAAAGTAATGAAAGGAAAAAACCTACAACCAAGAAGCTTTACAGACAAGCAAAAGTTAAGAGAAATCAGTACCACCAAACCAGCTTGACAACAAATGTTACAGGGACTTCTCTAGACAGAAAACACAAGAGAAGGAAAAGGCCTACAAAAACAAACCAAAAACAATAAATGATAATAGTATCATGCTACTGCTACTGCTAAGTCGCTTCAGTCATGTCCGACTCTGTGAGACCCCATAGACGGCAGCGAACCAGGCTCCCCCATCCCTGGGATTCTCCAGGCAAGAATACTGGAGTGGGTTGCCATTTCCTTCTCCAATGCATGAAAGTGAAACGTGAAAATGAAGTGGCTCAGTCGTTTCCGACTCTTAGCGACCCCATGGACTGCAGCCTACCAGGCTCCTCCGTCCATGGGATTTTCCAGGCAAGAGTACTGGAGTGGGGTGCCATTGCCTTCTCCAATGTATCATGCATATCAATATACTTAAATGTAAATGGATGAAATGCTCTAACCAAAACACACAGATTGGCTGAATACATACAAAAACAAGACTTCTATATATGCTGCCTACAAGAGATATGCCCGAGACCTGGAGACACATACATACAACTGAAAGTGAGGGAACTAGAAAAAGACATTTCATGCAAACAGAAATCAAAGAAAGCAGGAGTAGCAATACTCATATCAGATAAAATAGACATTAAAAAAGACCATGACAAGAGACAAAGAAGGACACTGCATAATGATCGAGGGATCAATCCAAAAAGAAGATATAATGGTTATAAATGCACCCAATATCAGATCAGATCAGTCGCTCAGTCGTGTCCAACTCTTTGAGACCCCATGAACTGCAGCACGCCAGGCCTCCCTATCCATCACAGCTCTCGGAGGTCACTCAGACTCACATCCATCGAGTCAGTGATGCCATCCAGCCATCTCATCCTCTGTCGTCCCCTTCTCCTCCTGCCCCCAATCCCTCCCAGCATCAGAGTCTTCCCCAATGAGTCAACTCTTCGCATGAGGTGGCCAAAATACTGGAGTCTCAGCTTTAGCATCATTCCTTCCAAAGAAATCCCAGGACTGATCTCCTTCAGAATGGACCAGTTGGATCTCCTTGCAGTCCAAGGGACTCTCAAGAGTCTTCTCCAACACCACAGTTCAAAAGCATCAATTCTTCGGCGCTCAGCCTTCTTCACAGTCCAGCTCTCACATCCATTCATGACCACAGGAAAGATCATAGCCTTGACTAGGCAAACCTTTGTTGGGAAAGTGATGTCCCTGCTTTTGAATATGCTATCTAGGTTGGTCATAACTTTCCTTCCAAGGAGTAAGCATCTTTTAATTTCATGGCTGCAGTCACCATCTGCAGTGATTTTGGAGACCAGAAAAAGTCTGACACTGTTTCCACTGTTTCTCCATCTATTTCCCATGTAGTGATGGGACCAGATGCCATGATCTTCGTTTTCTGAATGTTGAGCTTTAAGCCAACCTTTTCACTCTCCACTTTCACTTTCATCAAGAGGTTTTTTAGTTCCTCTTCACTTTCTGACATAAGGGTGGTGTCATCTGCATATCTGAGGTTATTGATATTTCTCCCAGCAATCTTGATTCCAGCTTGTGTTTCTTCCAGTCCAGCATTTCTCATGATGTACTCTGCATATAAGTTAAATAAACATGGTGACAATATACAGCCTTGACGTACTCCTTTTCCTATTTGGAACCACTCTGTTTGTTCCATGACCAGTTCTAACTGTTGCTTCCTGACCTGCATACAGATTTCTCAAGAGGAAGATCGGGTGGTCTGGTATTCCCATCTCTCTCAGAATTTTCCACAGTTTATTGTGATCTACACAGTCAAAGGCTTTGGCATAGTCAATAAAGCAGAAATAGATGTTTTTCTGGAACTCTCTTGCTTTTTCCATGATCCAGCGGATGTTGGCAATTTGATCTCTAGTTCCTGTGCCTTTTCTAAATCCAGCTTGAACATCAGGAAGTTCACGGTTCACATATTGCTGAAGCCTGGCTTGGAGAATTTTGAGCATTACTTTACTAGCATGTGAGATGAGTGCAATTGTGCGGTAGTTTGAGCATTCTTTGGCATTGCCTTTCTTTGGGATTGGGATGAAAACTGACCTTTTCCACGCCTGTGGCCACTGCTGAGTTTTCCAAATTTGCTGGCACATTGAGTGCAGCACTTTCACAGCATCATCTTTCAGGATTTGGAATAGCTCCACTGGAATTCCATCACCTCCACTAGCTTTGTTCGTAGTGATGCTTTCTAAGGCCCACTTGACTTCACATTCCAGGATGTCTGGCTCTAGGTCAGTGATCACACCATCATGATTATCTGGGTCGTGAAGCTCTTTTTTGTACAGTTCTTCTGTGTATTCTTGCCACCTCTTCTTAATATCTTCTGCTTCCGTTAGGTCCATACCATTTCTGTCCTTTATTGAGACCATTTTTGCATGAAATGTTCCTTTGGTATCTCTGATTTTCTTGAATAGATTCTTAGTCTTTCCCATTCTGTTGTTTTCCTCTATTTCTTTGCATTGATCGCTGAAGAAGGCTTTCTTATCTCTTCTTGCTATTCTTTGGAACTCTGCATTCAGATGTTTATATCTTTTCTTTTCTCCTTTGCTTTTCGCCTCTCTTCTTTTCGCAGCTATTTGCAAGGCCTCCCCAGACAGCCATTTTGCTTTTTTGCATTTCTTTTCCATGGGGATGGTCTTGATCCCTGTCTCCTGTACAAAGTCACAAACCAAAAGTCTATTCTATACATCAGTGTCTCTTTTGCTGTCTCATAAGCAGGGTGATTGTTACCATCTTTCTAAATTCCATATATATGCGTTAGTATACTGTATTTGTGTTTTTCTTTCTGGCTTACTTCACTCTGTATAATAGGCTCCAGTTCCATCCACCTCAATAGAACTGATTCAAATGTATTCTTTTTAATGGCTGAGTAACTATACTATACATCGAGATGGATCCGCCACCAGAATACCCGTGCTCCCCATCCTGAACCCTCCTCCCTCCCCCTCCCACACCATCCCTCCAGGTCATCCCAGTGCTCCAGTCCCAGGCATCTGTTATCGGGCATCGTACCTGCACTGACTCGTTTCAGATATGATATTATACATATTTCAATGCTATTCTCCCCAATCGTCCCACCCTCTCCCAGTCCCAGAGTCCAAAAGTCTATTCTATACACTGATGTATAGAGGGTGGGACGATTGGGGAGAATAGCATTGAAATATGTATAATATCATATCTGAAACGAGTCAGTGTAGGTACGATGCCCGATAACAGATGCCTGGGACTGGAGCACTGGGATGACCTGGAGGGATGGTGGGGGGAGGGGGGAGGGAGGAGGGTTCAGGGATGGGGAGCACGGGTATTCTGGTGGCGGATCCATCTCGATGTATAGTAAAAGTAATACAATATTGTAAAAAAAAATAAAATAAAATAAAAGTCTAAAAAAAAAAAAAAACAAACAAACAAACAAAAAAAAAGTCACAAACCTCATTCCATAGTTCATCAGGCACTCTATCTATCAGATCTAGGCCCTTAAATCTATTTCTCACTTTCACTGTATAATCATAAGGGATTTGATTTAGGTCATACCTGAATGGTCTAGTGGTTTTCCCTACTTTCTTCAATTTCAGTCTGAATTTGGCAATAAGGAGTTCATGGTCCGAGCCACAGTCAGCTCCTGGTCTTGTTTTTGCTGATTGTATAGAGCTTCTCCATCTTTGGCTGCAAAGAATATAATCGATCTGATTTCGGTATTGACCATCTGGTGATGTCCATGTATAGAGTCTTCTCTTGTGTTGTTGGAAGAGGGTATTTGCTATGAACAGTGCATTTTCTTGGCAAAACTCTGTTAGTCTTTGCCCTGCTTCATTCCGTATTCCAAGGCCAAATTTGCCTGTTACTCCAGGTGTTTCTTGACTTCCTACTTTTGCATTCCAGTCCCCTACAATGAAAAGGACATCTTTTTTGGGTGTTAGTTCTAAAAGGTCTTGTAGGTCTTGATAGAACCGTTCAACTTCAGCTTCTTCAGCATTACTGGTTGGGGCATAGACTTGGATTACTGTGACATTGAATGGTTTGCCTTGGAAACGAACAGAGATCATTTTGTCGTTTTTGAGATTGCATCCAAGTACTACATTTCGGACTCTTTTGTTGACCATGATGGCCACTCCATTTCTTCTTAGGGATTCCTGCCCGCAGTAATAGATATAATGGTCCTCTGAGTTAAATTCACCCATTCCAGTCCATTTTAGTTCGTTAATTCCTAGAATGTCAACATTCACTCTTGTCATCTCCTGTTTGACCACTTCCAATTTGCCTTGATTCATGGACCTGACATTCCAGGTTCCTATGCAATAGTGCTCTTTACAGCATCAGACTTTGCTTCTATCACCAGACACATCCACAGCTGGGTGTTCTTTTTGTTTTGGCTCCATCCCTTCATTCTTTCTGGAGTTATTTCTCCACTGATCTCCAGTAGCATATTGTGCCCCTACTGACCTAGGGAGTTTCTCTTTCAGTATCCTATCATTTTGCCTTTTCTTACTGTTCATGGTATCATGAACATGTACGATGTATCAATATTAGTTCATTAATCATAATTAGTTCATTAATCATAAGAAATGTAGCATACAAAGCAAGATTTTAATAACAGGAATAAATAAACTACTAAAAACAATAAGGGAATTGAGTAAGCAGTAAGACACAAAATTAATTAAAATAAAAAGAATATACAAAACAAAGTAAGCTTCACATGCATAAGTTAGATGACAAGAGAAAAAACTGTATAGAAATAAAAACACTAAGTACACTTAGAAATAAATGTGAACATCTTATAGGAAGAATACTTGTCTACCTAGCATCACTGAGAAGTCATAAAGGTGGAACAAAATAAAGAAGAATGTGTCATAAAGCTGAGGAGCCAGACAAAAATTCTAAATCTAAGCAGCAATCTTTCCATGTGGGAAAGAAAGAAACGCTCCATGACTTATTCAGGAGGAACATTCCTCTCAGCCAGAAAACAATTCCCGTTTGTCCAGAACAGAGCTGCAGGCCCTCTCCTGAGTGCATGTGAAGTGAGGCAGGGCCCTAAAACGGTGCCCAGGGCTCCCAATTCTAATTCCTGGGCCTGACTATGACAACATCACACCTCTGATTATGTAACAGTGGCAAAGGGAACTCTCAGAGTAAATCCATCTTACTAATTGACTAACTTAAGTTACTAACTTGATTTTGAATTAGTCTGAGAGATCCAAAATCACTGCAGATGGTGACTGCAGTCATGAAATTAAAAGACTCTTACTTCTTGGAAGGAAAGTTACGACCAACCTAGATAACATATTCAAAAGCAGAGACATTACTTTGCCAACAAAGGTCCGTCTAGTCAAGGCTATGGTTTTTCCAGTGGTCATGTATGGATGCGAGAGTTGGACTGTGAAGAAAGCTGAGTGCTGAAGAATGATGCTTTTGAACTGTGGTGTTGGAGAAGACTCTTGAGAGTCCCTTGGACTGCAAGGAGATCCAACCAGTCCATTCTAAAGGAGATCAGCCCTGGGATTTCTTTGGAAGGACTGATGCTAAAGCTGAAACTCCAGTACTTTGGCCACCTCATGTGAAGAGTTAACTCATTGGAAAAAACTCTGATTCTGGGAAGGATTGGGGGCAGGAGGAGAAGGGGACGACAAAGGATGAGATGGCTGGATGGCATCACCGACTCTATAGACATGAGTTTGAGTGGACTCTGGGAGTTGGTGATGGACAGGGAGGCCTGGCGTGCTGCGAATCATGGGATCGCAAAGAGTAAGATACGACTGAGCAACTGAACTGAACTGAGAGAAGATTGACTGTGTTCAACAATCTAATCACAAAAGCAGAAGCTTTCTCTGGCGGGCAGAAGATTTAAATGAGCAAAAAGATTCTGTGAACTTTCGCTGGTTTTAAAGATGCCAACCTTGGACCACGTGCCAAGAAAGGTGAGGAGCTTCTAGAAGCTGAAAGAAACCCCCATTGACAATCGTCAAGGAAATGGAAGATCGTAGTTCAACAATTCCGAGAAATGGATACTTCACGACAGTTTAATAGGTTTGCAAAAGAATTCTTGTCTGGAGCCTCAAATGAGAACACAGTCAGCTGACACCCTGAGATGGAGATTCTGGGCAGAGAACTCAGAGCTGTGCCAGACTCCTGAACTATAGAGATGGTAAGATAATATATGTGTGCGTTTTCAAGTTAGTAAATTTTTATAATATGCTATAAAGCAAAAGAAAGTTAATACAAACTTCATACAAAAAGCTCCCCAAGGTAATAATTCACCTGATTCAAAATAATTTCCTCATAACCCAAAAGGAAAAGCAAATACATAACAGAACAATTACCATATTGCTAGCCTTTAAAGTGATGAAAACAATTGGTTCTTAAAATCAAAAGCTGAAAACAGGGATTTAATAAGCTCATAAATGTGGTGAGATAAGGGATTTTAAAAAGAGAAAAAGTAGGCTGAAAGCTCTGGAAACACATGAAATACAAATGAAAACTACCACAGAAATAAAAGTCACACTGCAGTGGGCAAGAGAGAGAATAGGGATTGTGAGAATTACAAGGACAGACAGAAAACACATAAGAAATATAAAAAAAAAAAAAAAATTAAATGAACAAAAACCAAGACTTAAAAGATTAGAGAGAAAATTATAGAAATGATATCTAGACAAAGAAAATCAAACATATGCAGAATCAATCAGAATATAAAAAATACATATATTCAAGTAGGAAGCTTTCCTGAAATAAAGATTAATCTATAATTTTAAAAGACATTGAACAGCCCTAGTGATTTTGATGTAGAACTTTCAACAAGACATTCCCTTATAAAGCTGCTGCTGCTGCTGCTGCTAAGTCGCTTCAGTCGTGTCCGACTCTGTGCGACCCCATAGACGGAAGCTCACCAGGCTCCCCTGTCCCTGGGATTCTCCAGGCAAGAACACTGGAGTGGGTTGCCATTTCCTTCTCCAATGTATGAAAGTGAAAAGTGAAAGTGAAGTCGCTCAGTCGTGTCCAACTCTCAGTGACCCCATGGACTGAGATTCTCCGTCCATGGGATTCTCCAGGCAAAAGTACTGGGGTGGGGTGCCATTGCCTTCCCCACCTTATAAAGCTACTAGATTTCAATAATGAAGAAAGACTTCTTTGAACAGTCAGGAAAAAAGATAGTCACTTGCTGCTGCTGCTGCTGCTAACTCGCTTCAGTCGTGTCCGACTCTGTGCGACCCCATAGACAGAAGCTCACCAGGCTCCCCCGTCCCTGGGATTCTCCAGGCAAGAATACTGGAGTGGGTTGCCATTTCCTTCACCAATGCATGAAAGTGAAAAGTGAAAGTGAAGTCGCTCAGTCACTTAGGCAGAGGGAAATTGTAAAAAAGGATTTAGCTGGACTCAGATTACTTTAAACCAAAATTAATCCCATAAAGGCAGTAAAGGAATGACATAGAAAACTAGTGAAAGATAATGTGACTCAGAAAATTTACGCTCAGCTAAACTGTTATGCAAACATAGATAAAAGACAAATATTTAACATATTTAATATCTCATGGAATTAACCTTTCCTTAAAACAAACAAACAAAAACCTACTAGAGGATACATTTCAGCCTTCCCTGAAACACCAGTATTTCATTCAGAGATGCACTCTGCTGCTGCTGCTGCTGCTGTTAAGTCACTTCAGTCGTGTCCGACTATGTGTGACCCTACATAGACGCCAGCCCACCAGGCTCCCCCATCCCTAGGATTTTCCAGGCAAGAGTACTGGAGTGGGTCGGCATTGCCTTCTCCAATGCATGAAAATGAAAAGTGAAAGTGAAGTCACTCAGTCGTGTCCAACTCTTAGCAACCCCATAGACTGCAGCCTGCCAGGCTCCTCCATCTCTGGGATTTTAGGGCCCTAAACAAGACCATTCATGTTAAGTAATATCAATTTATTAAATTGCATATGTTATAATACAGCTTTACAAGATAGCTAGATTTACTTATCTATTTTATCAGATAGGGAACTATCTGAACCTTGAATTTCAACTTCTGATGTGAAATCAAAAAGTTTCTGACAAAATATTTTCAACGCTAAAGGTATGTGATTTGACAAGACACCACAAGAGGGAGCTTCCATGTCATTTAAGAACATAAGAGGCGTGTTGCCAAAAAAAATTAAGGCTCAAATTTTCTTTAATGAACAAACTGGTGCCGAACTCTGCCCAGCAACATGTGCAGGAACTAAAGGCCAAAGGGCAAAAGGAAATCCGTAATCCAGAATCTTCAGAATTTAAATATAAAGCTCAAAGCAACCTTCAGCCTCGCCCAGAGGGCCCCAGCCTGCTCCACCCCACCACCCCACCTCCACCCTGGCGGGCGTTCACCTTCAACACCTGTTAAAGGTAAAGAGGCCACCTTTTCCTCTGGCCTATCCTGCTGTCGAGCATTGGGAAGGAGTGCAATCCATTCCCCCAAACACACTTTCCTGACAGTATTTCCAGGAAGTGCCTGAAACTCCTGAGAAGCAGTTTTATGGGGAACCCCGTCTGCTTCATTTACCTGTACTCTGAGGTGGCTGACTTGGATGAAAAGGAACCTCTCTTTCTCCCCAGAGAGTGACTTTTTTTCCCAAGGCTCCACATCCCATCACCTTAGCCCCTGCCCTGAAGAAGGAGAATGAGCTGCTGCTTTTGTTTGAACTTGACCATCCCCAAGTCAAATTCCCAACATTCACTGGATCACAGAGAAAGCAAGAAAATTTAAAAATACGTATACATACTTCTGCTTCATTGACTATGCTAAAGCACTTTACTGTGTAGATCAAAAAAAAAAAACTGTGGAAAATTCTTAAAGAGATGGAAATACCAGATCATCTTATCTGTCTCCTGAGAAACCTGTATGCAGGCCAAGAAGCAATAGTTAGAACCAGACATGAAACAACTGATGGTTCCAAACTGGGAAAGGAGTACGACAAAGCTATATCCCATCACTCTGCTTATTTAACTTACATGCAGAGTATTTCCTGAGAAATGCCGAGCTGGATGAATTACAAGCTGAAATCAAGACTGCCTGGAGAAACACCAACAACCTCAGATATGCAGATGACACCACCCTTATGGCAGAAGAGGAACTAAAGAGCCTCTTGATGAGGGTCAAAGAGGAGAGTGAGACAGCTGGCTTGAAACTCACTCAGCATTTTAAAAAATTAAGATCATAGCATTTGGTCCCATTACTCCATGGCAAATAGAAAGTGAAAAAGTGGAAGCAGTGGCAGACTTTATTTTCTTGGGCCCCAAAATCACTGCAGACAGTGACTAAAGCCACGAAATTAAAAGATGTGTGCACCCTGAAAGGAAAGCTATGACCAACCTAAGACAGTGTATTAAAAAGCAGAGACATCACTCTGCCCACAAAGGTATGTGTCAGTCTAAGCTATAGTTTTTCCAGTAGCCATGTACGAATGTGAGAGTTGGACTATAAAGAAGCCTGAGTGCTGAAGAACTGATGCTTTTGAATTGTGGTGCAGAAGACTTCACAGTCCCTTGGACAGCAAGGTGTTCAAGCCAGTCCATCCTAAAGGAGATCGACCCTGAATATTCACTGGAAGGACTGATGTTGAAGCAGAAGCTCCAATACTTTGCCCACTTGATGCGAAGAACTGACTACTTGGAAAAGACCCTGATGCCGGGAAAGATTAAGGGCAGGAGGAGAAGGGGACGAAAGAGGATGAGATGGTTGGATGGCATCACTGACTCAATGAACATGAGTCTGAGAAAACTCCTGGAGATAGTGAAGGACAGGGGAGCCTGTTGTGCTGCAGTCATGGGGTCGCAAAAAGTCAGACATGACTTAGCGAATGAACAACAAGTTTACACAGCATCTTCTGACCTGGAGATAGTAGCTCATCCCTATCTCCCCCTGTAGCCTCTGTTCACTTATCTTATTATCACTCTTTCAAAAACCTTTCTTACAAAACTTTAAAGGGAAGAAAAAATTATCTCTGAGTTTCACTATCTGTAATATGCATTCCTGTAAGCACAGGCATCAGGGGAGGACCCTTCTTACCCAGGCCCAATGGCAGGCAGCTGGCGGCATATTTGTGTAAGAGGAGGGCGGAAAAATACTCTTTCTGAAAGTGGGCAGCAACACTCTTAAGTCCAAGCTTCCCGAGAGTTCCTGAAACAACTGATGGAGAAACACGTGATAAGTCAGGTTGCAGCAGGGTATTCTCGGACTCCTTTGGTTCATAAAAATAGAGCGAGTGGGTGAGGAGAGGCAGCACAGGGAATCTCACAGATGATTTAGGGCTCTGTATTTGTGGGAGTTGAAGACCTGGAGAGCCTCTGCCTGTTTGTCAATTAACCCATCTGGGATGCTGAGCTGATCACTCATCTCCCATGAGAACCTAGCTCAACCAATAAAATGATTAAAAAAAAAATTATCACAGCATCCATACAAAGATGCTGTTAAGAAAAAATAGCAACATACTTTCATTCAAATTAAGATTTGGACACTGACTAAAAAATATATTTTCATGGAGCAGATGAAAAATGTGAGCACATTGTAATGGTAAAGCAGAAATGAAATAACTTAGAAAAGAATTAGTGAGAGAAAAAGGAGATGAAGTTTGCACTGTAAAACTCCAAGAAAAAAGTAAAAGGGAATAGCCAAAACTGCGTGGAAAGGAAGGTAAACCACAAGGATGAACAGGCTGAGAGAACACAGTCATGGACACATAATACAGAAATTACAAAAGGGAGTAAAATGAAAGATAAAGAAAAAGGCAGAGAAAATGCAAAGGATATAAGGTGGCCAAAGAAGATTATGCTGCTGCTGCTGCTAAGTCGCTTCAGTCGTGTCCGACTCTGCGAGACCCCACAGACGGCAGTCCATCAGGCTCCCTGGTCCCTGGGATTCTCCAGGCAAGAACACTGGAGTGGGTTGCCATTTCCTTCTCCAATGCATGAAAGTGGAAAGTGAAAGTGAAGTCACTCAGTCATGTCCAACTCCTAGCAACCCCATGGACTACAGCCCACCAGGCTCCTCCATTCGTGGGATTTTCCAGGCAAGAGTACTGGAGTGGGGTGCCATTGCCTTCTCCAAAGAAGATTATATATACACATAATTGAAGTATCTAAGGGGGAAAAAAAAAACAACCAACTAACATCAAAGAACAAAATACTCAGATATGTAGTTTAAGAAAATGTCCCTAAAATGTGAAAATATTCATTTAAACCTATATGTTTCAATCTGCATAAATGGGTGCCAGGGAACCATGAAATCAATAGTCATCCTAAGACATAGCTTCAACTGGACTTTGAAGAGACTCCAAAGTGCACAGACATATGGACTCTTGAGAATATTCTTGGTAGAAAATATGAGAACTTATATTGTATATCTGGGGCTTCCTTGGTGACTCAGCTGGTAAAGAATCCGCCTGCAATGAGGGAGACCTGGGTTCGATCCCTCGATTGGGAAGCTCCCTTGGAGAAGGGAATGGCAACCCACTCCAGTATTCTTGCCTGGAGAATTCCATGGACAGAGGAGCCTGATGGGCAACAGACCAGGGGATTGCAGAGTTGGACATGACTGAATGACTAACACTATACTGGACATCCAGCGTCACAGGCAGTTCTAAATGATTTCAGAATACACAGGTGGAAAAAGGCCATTAGTAACTTAAATATAAGGTTGAGTAAGAACTCAGGGAGTTAGTGATGAACAGGGAGGCCTGGCGTGCTGCGATTCATGGAGTCGCAAAGAGTCGGACAAGACTGAGCGACTGAACTGAAGAAAGTCCCAAAAAGGCAGAGATCAAATTACGAACATTTTTAAAAAAAACAGAAACACTGAAATTACAAATCTGAATTACACCTTGTGCCAAATAACACTCACCTTTAACTACAATGAAATCTATCCTATTTTACTCACAATGTATTATTCCAAAGGAAAAAAACTATAAGCTTTCACTTACATTTCTAGCCTAATCTTTACAACGTTCTGCAATCATTCTACAAATGAAGAAATTGAAGATCAAAGTCACATGCTATGAGGAGTCAGATTTTGCAACATAGCCTAATAATTGGATTCCTAGTCTTCTGATCCTCCAATATATTCTCCGTGATCTTTGGGAGCTATAATTAAATGAGCTGAACCATTATCTAAAGAGATACAAAGCAAGATTTCCTCAAGTATAATTTATGGAATCCTAGGCTTCTGAGAATTTCCATGAATGGGAGGATGCTATGGTCAAATCAGTGTGGGAAATATTGTATTATAGTACCTCTCCTCTTAGATTAATAAGCATGCATGTATAAGTAATAAGAAAGTTTTATACATTATCTGTCATACATTCAAGTGGCTTTTTTCTCCATTAATGTCTAACATCTCACAGAACTAGTGTTCCATAAAACACACTTTGGTTTGAAGTATAACGAAGGTGTCAGGTAAAACAAAACAACCCTAGGTAATTAAAAGTTTTAAATTAACTCTTGTATTGACAGACATAATTCTGAAAGGATAAGTGTTATCAGTAATCACTTAGTGATTCCTAGTGCCAAGACTCTATTATTTTTGGGGGGGGGGAGGGGAGGCTCCAAAAATCACTGCAGATGGTGACTGCAGCCACGAAATTTTAAGACACTTGCTCCTTGGAAGAAAAGTTATGAGCAACCTAGACAGCTTATTGAAAAGCAGAGACATTACTTTGCCAACAATGGTCCGTCCAGTAAAAGCTATGGTTTTTCCAGTAGCCATGTATGGATGTGAGAGTTGGACTATAAAGAAAGCTGAGCATCGAAGAATTGATGCTTTTGAACTGTGGTGTTGGAGAAGACTCTTGAGTCTTGGAGTCTTGCAGTCCATGGAGTCGCAAAGAGTTGGACACAACTGAGTGACTGAACTGAGTGCCAAGGCTCAGATTTTGCTTTCCATCTTTTGTCTTACAACCCATCTCCTTTGAAATGAACATACAGATATAGAAACTGTGAGGATGACTCCAAATCTCAATTTGAACTTCCAGGGTTTTATGCTCTAGAAGTACACTTTTCTAAAAAAAGAAATCTATATTTTATTTATTTAGAGTTGTATTTCTAATGCCAAGCTTGTACCTCTAAATCTAAAACAAAATTTTCACCACAAACCGAACTTCTCCACCTGATATTCCAATATCTGTTCATAACATCCATTTTCTAGTCATCAAGTCTGAAACATGAAAAGCATTCATAATATAGTCCTTGGCTATAATGACCACGTCAAGTGCTTTTTCTCCTGATACCACATCCATTGTTCAAGTCTAGTCATCTGAGTTGCCCTAAGGAGATTTTCATTTACAATATGACTCACTGGGCTCTTAATTACCATGCATTACTTTTATCTTATCTTCATTTATGTTAACAGCAATAAAAATAATACACACTGGGTGCTTATCTTAAGCAAGGTCCTTCAATGGCAAACATTTTCTTATCTAATCCCCAGAAAAATCCTATGAAAGTGATACTATTGCTTTCCTCATTTACAGATAAGTGAAGTCTAGATTAGATTAACTTCAAAATTTCTTAAGACTGTTTATAATAGCCAGGACATGGAAGCAACCTAGATGTCCATCAGCAGATGAATGGATAAGAAAGCTGTGGTACATATACACAAGGAGTATTACTCAGCCATTAAAAAGAATACATTTGAATCAGTTCTAATGAGGTGGATGAAACTGGAGCCTCTTATACAGAGTGAAGTAAGCCAGAAAGAAAAACACAAATACAGTACACTAATGCATATATATGGAATTTAGAAAGAGATAACAATAACCCTGTATACGAGACAGCAAAAGAGACACCGATGTATAGAATAGTCTTTTGGACTCTGGGAGAGGGAGAGGGTGGGATGATTTGGGGGAATGGCATTGAAATACGTATAATATCATATTTGAAATGAGTTGCCAGTCCAGGTTCGATGCCTGATACTGGATGCCTGGGGCTGGTGCACTGGGACGACCCAGAGGGAGGAGGGTTCAGGATGGGGAACACGTGTATACCTGTGGCAAATTCATTTTGATGTATGGCAAACCAATACAATATTGTAAAGTTAAATAAAATAAAATTTTAAAAAAAAAGAGCCTATCCTATGTATTTAAGAGATTCATCTCATGGTTAATGGTGACATAAAGTAAAATTAATCAGTTTCTTGAATAGTTTGGGATGTGAATTCAAAACATTTCTATAAGAGCTCCTGACTGTGAGATAAAGAGACAAAAACTTTTTAATAATAAGATTGAAAAGTTGATCTCCTTATCATCTCTAAAGTACAATAGAAACAGGCCATTAACCCATTAAAAGATAAGAAAACTGAAAAAAAAAAAAAAGATAAGAAAACTGGAATTGCATATCATGAATATAACAGGAATGACCATAAATGCATAAAAGATTTTTTTAACATTAGAAAATTATATGTATAAGCGTATACCAATAAATTTAAAATCTCTTAAAATATTGACTACAAATGATATAAAATTTGAATGAACCTATTGTGGCTCAGCTGATAAAGAATCTGTGTGCAATGGGGAGACCTGGGTTTGATCCCTGGGTTGGGAACTCACTCCAGTATTCTGGCCTAGAGAATTTCATGGACTGTATAGTCCATGGGGTCACAAAGAGTTGGACACATGATTTCACTTTCACATGATTCAGGAATAAATTGAAATAGGAATCAAAAGTGTACTTCTAAAATCAACCTAGAAACTCCCATGGACAGAGGAGCCTGGTAGGCTGCAGTCCATGGGGTCGCTAGAGTCAGACACGATTGAGCGACTTCACTTTCAATTTTCACTTTCATGCACTGGAGAAGGAAATGGCAACCCACTCCAGTGTTCTTGCCTGGAGAATCCCAGGATGGGGGAAGCCTGGTGGGCTGCCGTTTATGGGGTCGCACAGAGTCGGACACGACTGAAGCGACTAGCAGCAGCAGCAGCAGCAAAATCAACCTATCCAAAATGGTTTCTCTAGAGAATGTATATCAAAGCTCCATCAAGAACAATCAATCCATGTATGGTATTTAAACTATTCCAACATAGGGAGGAAAATAAAAAGTTTCTCACTTTGTATGAAGTATTAGCACAACTGGGCTTCCCAAGTGGCTCAGCAGTAAAGAAGCCACCTGTCAGTGCAGGGGACCTGGGTTCAGTCCCTTATCGGGGAAGATCCCCTGGAGAAGGAAATGGCAACCCACTCCAGCATGCTTGCCTGGGAAATCCCATGGACAGAGAAGCTTGGCAGGCTACAGTCCACAGTGTTGCAAAAGATTCCAATGTGACTTAGCGACTAAACAGCAACGACATTAGCACAATCTCACTTCAAAACAACAACCAGTTGCAAGGAAGAGCTTAAATCAAAATATTTGTTAAGAGTCAAGTTAGAATATGTGTATATTTTTATATATGAGTTAAGGTTGCAGTGGGGCACAGATAAAAGAGATAACAAGCAAATTTAAGATTTTTGTATGGATGCTCTACGAGTGAATTTTTTTTTTTACAAAGGCAGTTAAAGGAAAACACTGGGTGCATCTGGGCAGTTACTGAAATTGCAGCAATGTGGCCTTAGGCAGAGACAACTTAGCAACTTTCACACCAGGAAAATAAACAGGAAAACCCCTCCTTTCCCACATGCAAACTCCTACTGGCTGAATCCAACTAGAAGTCACATGGCAATATAGTGCATGTGGCTTATTCTAATAAATCAGACAGCTGACAAGCTTGGGAATTCTCCTTTCTGTAATCACTTCTATCATCCAGGCTGTTTCCTTACCACCTGCCTGTCTCTCAGTTGATGAGGGATTTTACAGTCTTTATAAGTCTTCAGCTGTTCTGTCTCGATTAGGTTGCCACAGGGCTCCTTTTTTTTTTTTTTAATGAAAAGTATCAGTATATTTTTATTATTTTATTATAATTAATGTAAGCATCTGCCAAAGAAGTGAAGGTGATTTTACAAACTCAGAATTTTGGCACATCCATGAAATTTCCATTTTATTTATAGCTTTAAATCACATTAGTTCAAATGCATTTCTCTACAACTATTCCAACATAGCTTCTTCAGAACTATTTCAGTCATCCTTATCATGTGACTTTACCAAAGACTTTGAATCTAAAATAAACATAAAATTTCCAATCAGTAACGTTTCATTACGAATGGGATAATCACAAGTTGATGACTGGGGCTGTTAATTTCCAACAAGACATTCTTTTGACATGTTTCTTCTGATATCTCTAGTATAAATGAGAACCTTCAGAAAACCAAAGGGCAGAACCAAGGTACATTAAAGAAGCCTCTGCAGCTTAAGCTTCCCACAGTCCTAGACCTCTGAGAGACGCAAGGCAGAGCATCTTTCCAGCACAGTAAGTGGGTTTCCAATATTTCCATGTGGTCAGGCTTTCAGAGACAGACACTTAGGCATATCATGAGGATATACCATCTTGGCTCTGGTTTCCTTATCTATGCCAGAAGAGGTTAATACCCATCCAAGTCCAAAGGTGGAAGACACATAAACAGATACAGTAATTTGCAATAGCTGACTGTAAAAGCACAGGCTGGTGGTGCCAGCGCAGCCCCGTGGGAGGTTTTCCTCCACACAGCCTGAGTAAAAGAGTCCTGCTGAAGATACCAACGGAACAAGGACAGTCAGTGCACGGAGAGACAGAAACCTTCTTCCCCTCCACTCTGACCTTTTAAAAGGTAGATGGCACTTAGCATATTGACTTGTGTGTGCTGCTTTTAAATATGATCTAATGCTGCTCCACTTCTTCTTTCTTCTATTCTGATGTGTCATCCTAGTTGCCTGTGGTATCATATTAGGAACCCCATCAGTAATTGCATAGGCTATTCCTAACTCTTCATTCATCAATTCATTAATGCTTCATTGAGCGGCTTATTGGAGAGAGGACACCACAGGCACTGCAGCAACGCCTGGTCCAAGACGCAGGGCTGTTTCTCCATCCTCTCGCTCCTGTCTGTGGAGGGCCAGACCCCTAAGCTAGCAGACACTTCGGGGAGACCACCGTGGACAGCAGCACATGTCCCTCAGCAGGGCTGCAGTGGCCAGCCGGCCATATATTCTGCTCAGCAAGGTCTGGCAGCCCGCGAGTGGGCTCTGTGCACAGTCGGCCACGTTCCACGGTTTCCTTTTAACAAGTACTATTGTGTATGTGAGAGTTGCACTATAAAGAAAGCTGAGCACCGAAGAATTGATGCTTTTGAACTGTGGTGTTGGAGAAGACTCTTGAGAGTCCCTTGGACTGCAAGGAGATCCAACCAGTCCATCCTAAAGGAGATCAGTCCTGGGTGTTCATTGGAAGGACTGATGTTGAAGCTGAAACTCCAATACTTTGGCTACCTGATGCAAAGAGCTGACTCATTTGAAAAGACCCTGATGCTGAGAAAGATTGAAGGTGGGAGGAGAAGGGGACAACAGAGGATGAGATAGTTGGATGGCATCACCAACTCGATGGACATGAGTTTGAGTAAGCTCCATGAGCTGGTGATGGGCAGGGAGGCCTGGCGTGCTGCACTCCATGGGGTCGCAAAGAGTAGGACACAACTGCGCGACTGAACTGACTGGGTACGGGGATAGTAACAGGAATCCTCAGTCCAAAATACATTCTGCCTTGCCAATGATTAAAAACAACCCAATTTCCCTTCTTAACAAGGATCCATCACTTCTGCAAATTCAGTGGTCATCTTCTCTACTTGTTGATTATTTAGTATGAAGACTAAGGCTGGAAACAAATTCTGTAAGTGGATATTTAGGTACAGTACTAAAGGGCTGCAACCCACTGCCACTCCCTAGTTCAGTACCCTATGTATGCTGGCTATGGAGGTCCCAGCAACACAGAATGCATTCTGCCTCACTTAATGAATATACCATGTTCTGTAGAGAAGGAAATTTTATTCTGAAAGTTATAACAAAACAGACACTATTCTACCAAGTCAAAGACTTCTGGGTGTTGGGGTACATAATAAGACACACAAGTGAATTTCATGAGCAGAAGTCTGTTACCATAATTCTGCTGCAAATGAATTTCTTCATCAGAAGTGATGCAACTTCTTCAGGAGTTAGCTATAGTAATGAATTGAGTAAGTCAAACAACATTGAGTGTTGCTAGAAGCATCACAGGTGGTAAAAATAAATTCATGTCTAGAATATGTATTTGTCTTAGGAGGACAAACTGCAACCAGGATAGATATGCTCTGGCTCTCCTGGGGTATATTGGTTGCCCTAGGGAATGTTACCAAATCATTGCTCTCAGGACTGGATCCTGAAGTTGGTAAATTGGGTAATGCATGTGCAATACAGGAGTTAGACCAGTCTATGAGGAGGGAAAAATCATTTTGAACCCATGTTTAGCTTCCTTCTATACTACGTGGTCATTTTTAATATGGGTCAATTCCACAAAACACAGTGGCTGGGGAAAAACACTGATTGACACTCACTGGACAGACCATATTTTCTTCCTGATTGAGAGCGTCTTCTACAAAGGAGGCCCTCAAGTTAACAAGTGGCAAAAAACACCTTACATTCTAGGCTTCAGATTCAGCATCAGTCTTTCCAATGACCATTCAGGATTGATTTCCTTTAGGACTGACTGGTTTGAACTCCCCGCTATCCAAGGGACTCTCAAGAGTCTCCTCCAACCCCACAGTTGGAAAGCATCAGTTCTTGGCACTCAGCCTTCTATTTGATCCAACTCTCACATCTGTACATGACTACTGGAAAAACAATAGCTTTGACTAAAGATACCTTTGCCATCAAAGTAATGTCTCTGATCTTTATTAATAATATGCCGTCTAGGTTAGTCATAGCTTTCCTTCCAAGAAGCAAGCATCTTTTACCTTTATGGCTGCAGTCCAGTATACGTACGTATTAACTCATAGCATACTATTAAAGTTACCTTGTTCACAACTTTCATTTTTGTTTTGTTTTGTTTTCAAGCTTCTGACTGGCCAGCTTATCTATTAGAGTGTTGTGCATGGAAGAGTTAGTCGCTCAGTCATGTCCAAGTCTTTTGTGACCCCATGAACTGTAGCCCACCAGATTCCTCTGTCCATGGGATTTTCCAGGCAAAAATACTGGAGTGGGTTGCCATTTCCTTCTCCAGGGGATCCTCCTGACCCAGGGATTAAACCTGGGTCTCCCACACTGCAGGAAGATTCTTTACTGTCTGAGCCCACAAGGGAAGCCCAGAATGTTGTGTGTGAATCAATGAAAATCTGTACCTCAGGCTTTCTCTCCTATCAAAACAGAATTTCCACAGACGATTGGCTTTTAGGGACATGCCTGAGTGGGATTTCTCTACAAAATGTTCACCTTTGGTAGGTGCCAGCAAAAACCCTTTGTAAACCAGGCTACACCGTTTCCTGCTCTGTTAGCCAGTCACAAGGAACTCTGTGAGATCCTTGTAATGAGGACATCTAGGGTTTTGTAGTAAAACCATGCTAACTCCTGCCTATAACAACCTTTCTCCACTGGAAAAGAGGGAAGTGCAAGTCAATAAAAAACAAGTAGACTAGTAGTATGAGATATATGCCTATAGTTACTTGCATCTTTCAAATTTATTTTCATCTACCATTTCATTTAAAAACAAAATGTCCAACTTTCACATGTCTAATTTTATGATTTGTTCCCTTGTAGCTTAGCTAGTAAAGAATCTGCCTGCAACATTGGAAACCCAAGCTCAATCCTGGGTCTGGAAGATCCCGTGGAGAAGGAAATGGCAACCCACTCCAGTATTCTTGCCTGGAGAATCCCATGGACACAGGGGCCTGGTAGGCTACAGTCCACAGGGTCACAGAGTCAGACACGTCTGAGCAACTAAACCACCACTACCACAGTAGTAACATACTTCATGATGAGGAGTTCAGGTTGCACAGTGATCCTAATTCTGTTTATGTCTAACATACCAGCACTGAGGAGCAAACCAATGGTTGCTTTTCAAAAGAATAATGTAGGCAAAAAAAGCTTAGCCTTACTAAAAAAAAAAAAAAAAACCCAGGGGCCCTCCCTGTGAAGACTTGCCAGAGGCTTCCTATATCTTCCCAGTCTGCCACCAGTTCAGTTCAGTTCAGTCACTCTGTCGTATCTGACTCTTTACGACCCCATGGACTGCAACACACCAGACCTCCCTGCCCATCACCAAATGCTAAAGCTTACTCAAACTCATGCCCATCACATCAGTGATGCCATCCAACCATCTCATCCTCTGTCGCCCCTTCTCCTCCTGCCTTCAATCTTTCTCAGCATCAGGGTCTTTTCTAAGGAATCAGTTCTTCCCATCAGGTGGCCAAAGTATTTGGAGCTTCAGCTTCAGGTATGGCCAACGGGTATGGACAATATTTATGACAGTGTTCTTTGGACAGTCTTCCGTAAATAGTCATAAACATTGTCCATACCTGCTGTAAGAACTTTATCATGTTCCAGAACTCAGAAGGCCTTTGAGCAATACAGGTCAATTAAAATAGGCTGTGGAGTAGATAAAACCAAGGCTACAGCCCCACTCGCTGTTAATGGCACTGAATGGATTAAGGTGACCCCAAGCAAAATACATCCCCTGCCAGTAACAGGAAGTGGGGCCATAGCCTTGGTTTTATCTACTCCACAGTCTATTTTAATTGACCTGTGTTGCTCAGAGGCCTTCTGAGTTGTGAGTTCTGGAACATGATAAAGTTCTTACACCACGTTTGAACAGTGTTTATGGCAGACTGGGAAGATGTAGGAAGCCTCTGGCAGGTCTCCAAAGGGAAGATCCCTGGGTTTTTGTAGCTAAGACTAAGCTTTTTGGCATATATTATTGTTTTGAAAAGCAACTGTTGGTTTGCTCTTAGATACTGGTATGTTAGACATAAACAGGATTATGGACACTGCAACCTGAACTCTCCATCATGAAGTATGTGTTACCTATTGTACATGGATGGAAACAGATTTGGAAGGCACAAGTAACCATAGGCATATCTCTCATACTACCTACCTACTTGTTTTAATGACCTGCATTTCAAGCAAATACTTTTAATTGGAAAATAAGGCTCAGGGAAAAGTGCCAAGGGTTTGACTCTTCCTTACTCTGATAAGCTTAACTAAGTCCAAAGAGACAAGACACAATGCAAAACTTAGAGTGTGATTATTGGCACATAAACCTGAATCATGTGAAATGATTTTCTTGGGCTCCAAAATCACTGCAGATGGTGACTGAAGTCATAAAATTAAAAGACACTTGCTCCTTGGAAGAAAAGCCATGACAAAACTAGAAACCATATTAAAAAGCAGACACATTATTTTGCCAACAAAGGTGTGTATAGCCAAAACTATGGTTTTTCCAGTAGTCATGTATGGATGTAAGTTGGACCATAAACAAGGCTGAATTCGGAAGAATTGATGCTTTTGAACCATGGTGCTGGAGAAGACTGCTGAGAGTCACCTGGACTACAAGGAGATCAAACCAGTCAATCCTGAAGGAAATCAATCCTGAATAATCATTGAAGGGCCTGATGCTGAAGCTGAAGCTCCAATACTTTGGCCACCTGATCCAAGAGCTGACTCACTAGAAAAGACCCTGATGCTGGGAAAAACTGAAGGCAGGAGGAGAAGGGGACGACAGAGGACAAGATGGTTGGATGGCATCACCGACTCAATGGACATGAGTTTGAGAAAGCTCTGGGAGATGGTGAAGGACAGGAAAGCCTGGCGTGCTGTAGTCCATGGGGTCACAGAGAGTTGGACACAACTGAGGGACTAAACAATAACAATACCTGAATCAATTAGTTTCTGAACCATATACACTATTAAATGAACCATTAGCCTCTTCTAGGAGAGATTATGACTGAATAAGTATTAAAATGACCCTCGCTTCCCTAATTTTTATAGGCAAGAAACAGGCTAATACAACTTTTAAGCATACAAATATAGCCAGGGATAATTATAAAACAGGACCAACAGAGAAAAATGAATTGAAAAGCCCCTCCCAAGAAGCTGGAGGAGAGTTTACTCAAGGAACAAGCATGACAGCTTCCCAGTGGGATTTCAGGATTTCTCTGAACCAGTGACTCCTAGCGTGCAGTCAACATTGCAGTCTATGGGGTTGCAAAGAATCAGACAGGTCTGAACAACTAAACAATGAACAACACACTGGTAATGATTATTGTGGCAAGTACATTAGTTTCACATTTCTGTTTTTAAAATGCAAACAGAATGTTAACTGGAAATACAAAGAGTCAAATAAACAAATAGTACAAATATAAAGAGTCATATCAACTCAAGATGTATCAAAGATTTAAATGGAAAATGGAAAACTATAAACAGACTGGTTCCAAATCGGGAAAGGAGTATGTCAAGGCTGTATATTGCCATCCTGTTTATTTAACTTATACGCAGAGTATATCATGTGAAATGCCAGGCTGGATGAAGCTCAAGCTGGAATCAAGACTGCCGGGAGAAGTATCAATAGGGCATCGTACCTGGACTGACTCGTTTCAGATATGATATTATACATATTTCAATGCTATTCTCCCCAGTCATCCCACCCTCTCCCGGTCCCAGAGTCCAAAAGTCTGTTCTATACATCAGTGTCTCTTTTGCTGTCTCATAAGCAGGGTGATTGTTACCATCTTTCTAAATTCCATATATATGCGTTAGTATACTGTATTTGTGTTTTTCTTTCTGGCTTACTTCACTCTGTATAATAGGCTGGTGTGGGAAGGGGGGAGGGAGGAGGGTTCAGGATGGGGAACACGTGTATTCTGGTGGCGGATCCATCTCGATGTATAGTAAAAGCAATACAATATTGTAAAGTTAAGCAAAATTAAAAAAAAAAAAAATGAAAAAAAAAAAAAGAAGTATCAATAACGTCAGATATGCAGATGACACCACCCTTATGGCAGAAAGCGAAGAGGAACTAAAGAGTCTTTTGAGAAAGTGAAAGAGGAGAGTGAAAAAGCTGGAATAAAACTCAACATTCCAAAAAATAAGATCATGACATCCGGTCCCATTACTTCATGGCAAATAGAAGGGGAAGCAATGGAAATAGAGACAGACTATTTTCTTGGGCTCCAAAAGCACTGCAGATGGTGATTGCAGCCATGAAATTAAGACACTTGCTCCTTAGAAGAAAAATCATGACCAACCTAGACAGCATATTAAAAACCACAGACATTACTTTGCGGACAAAGGTCCCTCTAGTCAAAGCTATGGTTTTTCCAGTAGTCACAGATGGATGTGAGAACTGCACTATATAGACAGCTGAGCGCCGAAGAATTGATGCTTCTGAACTGTGGGGTTGGAGAAGACTCCTGAGAGTTCCTTATACTGCAAGGAGATCCAACCAGTGCATCCTAAAAGAAATCAGTCCTGAATATTCATTGGAAGGACTAATGAAGCTTCAGTACTTTGGCCACCTGATGCAAAGAACTGATTCCTTAGAAAAGACCCTGATGCTGGGAAAGATTGAAGGCAGGAGGAGAAGGGGATGACAGAGGATGAGATGGTTGGATGGCATCACCAACTCAATGGACATGAATTTGAGTAAACTCCAGGAGGTGGCGATGTACAGGGAAGCCTGGTGTGCTGCAGTCCATGGGGTTGCAGACTCGGACACAACTGAGCAACTGAAATGAACTGAACTGATAAACTTTTTGAAGAAAAGAAATAGAAAACCTTTGAGATCAAGGACTAGGAAATGAGTTCTTAGGCTTTACAATGAAAGGAAAAAGAGTAAAACTGAATTTCACTCAAATTAAAATTTTTTGCTCTGTGAAAATCTCTGTTAATGTTGTTGAAAAGGATAAGCTACAGACAAGATGAGAATATTTGCAAACTACCTATGTGACAAAGATCTAGTACTTGGAATACATAAGTAACTTTCAAAACTCTACAGTAAAAAAAAAAAAAAAAAATCTAGTTAGAACATGGGCAAAAAATAAAAAAGATATTACATGAAGGACAAACAGATGGCAAAAGAGCACAAGCAAAGATGCTCAACATCATTAGCCATTAGGGAAATACAGATTACAAGCATAACAAGATTTCACTACAATCTATCAAAATGGGTAAAATAAAAAATACTGAGGGGGAATTCCCTAGTGGTCCAGTGGCTAGGACTCCATGCTCCCAATGCAGGGGGCCTGGTTTCCATCTTTTTTCAGGAACTAGATTCCACATGCCCCAATTAAAGAGCTCACATGCTGCAACTAAAAATTACCGCATGTCACAACAAATATTGAATATCTCGTGTGCAGTGCCTAAGATCCAGCACAGCCAAATAAATAAAATACTAAAAAAAAAAAAAAAAAACTTTTAAAGTAATGACAGTAAGAAATGTTGGCAAGGACATAGATAAACTGGATCATTTATACATTGCTAATGGTACTGTCACTCTGGAAAACAGTAATAAACTAAGCAGAGAACTATCATATGACCCATCAGATTTACTCCAAGGCGTCCATTCCAGAGAAGTGAAAAGTATGTTCACACAAAAATCCGTATACAAATGCTTATAACTTAACTTGGGATCGCCAAAAGACTAAAATCAACTCAAATGCCCTTTAGCAGATGAATGGCTGAACAAAACATGGTATATCCATACCATGAAAAACCTATTAATTAGCAATAAAAAGGAAAGCGTAATTAATAAACTCAACTCATGAGTCTTTACAGAATTATTCTGAATGAAAAAAGTCAATTTCAAAATGTTAAGGATTGTATAACTACCAAAGTATAGTACAATTTTTAAACATAAAAATGTTATGAGATGCTTTATTATGGAAAAGTTTTAAAATGTAATTATTTAGCTCTGTGAGAATGGTTAATATATATGATTGAATATGGTACAAGAACAAGAATGCTCATACATTGTAAACTATGAAAAATATTATACTAATTCTATAAGAGACATACACAATAAAAATATTAAGACAATCCCAAAGTTGATCTCTTGAGGAAAGAATAATAATTATTTTTTCCCCTCTTTCTACTGTTTCAGATCAGATCAGTCGCTCAGTCGTGTCCGACTCTTTGCGACCCCATGAACTGCAGCACGCCAGGTCTCCCTGTCCATCACCAGCTCCCGGAGGTCACCCAGACTCACACCCATCGAGTCAGTGATGCCATCCAGCCATCTCATCCTCTGTCGTTCCCTTCTCCTCCTGCCCTCAATCCCTCCCAGCATCAGAGTCTTCTCCAATGAGTCAGCTCTTCGTATGAGGTGGCCAAAATACTGGAGTTTCAGCTTTAGCATCATTCCTTCCAAAGAAATTCCAGGATTGATCTCCTTCAGAATGGACCAGTTGGATCTTCTTGCAGTCCAAGGGACTCTCAAGAGTCTTCTCCAACACCACAGTTCAAAAGCATCAATTCTTCGGCACTCAGCCTTGTTCACAGTCCAGCTCTCACATCCATACATGACCACAGGAAAGACCATAGCCTTGACTAGGCGAACCTTTGTTGGCAAAGTAATGTCTCTGCTTTTGAATATGCTATCTAGGTTGCTCATAACTTTCCTTCCAAGGAGTAAGCGTCTTTTAATTTCATGGCTGCAGTCACCATCTGCAGTGATTTTGGAGCCCAGAAAAACAAAGTCTGACACTGTTTCCACTGTTTCCCCATCTATTTCCCATGCAGTGATGGGACCAGATGCCATGATCTTCGTTTTCTGAATGTTGAGCTTTAAGCCAACCTTTTCACTTTCCACTTTCACCTTCATCAAGAGGCTTTTTAGTATTACTCAAATTGTCTGCCATGACCAATAGAACTTTTCTAACAAGAAAAATAAAATGCATTAATAAAAATCACAACAAAGGAGGGTCAGTTAAATAGATTATCTATAAAATGAAACAATATAAAAGCATAAATATTCTTCAGTTTTGTCTTTTTAATATTTACAATATCCCAATATATTCTAAGTTAAAGAACAGATACCCATAAGTTCAAAATATTGTTTTCTTAAAATGTGTATTGGTATATATATATATGTGAAAATGTGATATAAAGATATATGAATATATATAAAGGTTAGTAGGAAGGTATGAGAATATATTAATGACTCAGTTCAGTTCAGTCGCTCAGTAGTGTCTGACTCTTTGCCACCCCATGGACTGCAGCACACCAGGCTTCCCTGTCCATCACCAATTCCTGGAGTTTACTCAAATTCATGTCCATCGAGTCAGTGATACCATCCAGCCATCCAATGACTATGGATGGATCCAATGACTATGGTCAAATAGGAAAAGTTCATCAAGGCTGTATATTGTCACCCTGTTTATTTAACTTATATGCAGAGTACATCATGAGAAACGCTGGACTGGAAGAAACACAAGCTGGAATCAAGATTGCCGGGAGAAATATCAATAACCTCAGATATGCAGATGACACCACCCTTATGGCAGAAAGTGAAGAGGAACTAAAAAGCCTCTTGATGAAAGTGAAAGTGGAGAGTGAAAAAGTTGGCTTAAAGCTCAACATTCAAAAAATGAAGATCATGGCATCTGGTCCCATCACTTCATGGGAAATAGATGGGGAAACAGTGGAAACAGTGTCAGACTTTATTTTTCTGGGTTCCAAAATCACTACAGATGGTGACTGCAGCCATGAAATTAAAAGATGCTTACTCCTTGGAAGGAAAGTTATGACCAACCTAGATAGCATATTCCAAAGCAGAGACATCACTTTGCCAACAAAGGTTCACCTAGTCAAGGCTATGGTCTCTCCTGTGGTCATGTATGGATGTGAGAGCTGGACTGTGAAGAAGGCTGAGTGCCGAAGAATTGATGCTTTTGAACTGTGATGTTGGAGAAGACTCTTGAGAGTCCCTTGGACTGCAAGGAGATCCAACCAGTCCATTCTGAAGCAGATCAGTCCTGGGATTTCTTTGGAAGGAATGATGCTAAAGCTGAAACTCCAGTACTTTGGCCACCTCATGCAAAGAGTTGACTCATTGGAAAAGACTCTGATGCTGGGAGGGATTGGGGGCAGGAGGAGAAGGGGACGCCAGAGGATGAGATGGCTGGATGGCATCACTGACTCGATGGACGTGGGTCTGGGTGAACTCCGGGAGTTGGTGATGGACAGGGAGGCCTGGCGTGCTGTGATTCATGGGGTCGCAAAGAGTCGGACATGACTAAGCAACTGATCTGAATGACTATGGTATTAATGACTATGTAATGTAAAAGTGCAATTGTGCATAACTACTTGTGAATACACATATGAATATGTATATACATTAAGAGGCTGACTTACTGATAGTGTGCTATCTAGGATGTGTTATCATGCAGACTTACTTCCTTTTATTCCATATATTCTAGTTTTTCCCCTTTTATATCATTTTTTAAAATTTTTCTATCTTCTGATTGGCTGCCAAAGGGACATATCATATTCAAAATTAGGAAAAAATTAAAACTATTTAGAAAGAGGCACCTTGGCTATTTAAAAGGCAATATTTTAGTATATTATATTGAGTAGCCCCAATTAATTTAGCTACAGTAAATCAAGTTTCGCCAGACTTTTGGATATGCTGATATCAAATGGCACTTACAAAAAGATATGTATCGGACTGAAAGATTTTTAGTTGTCCATATTGTAACTACCATTGATAATAACTAAAACAAACCAAGAAAGGCAGTTTTTTACATTAAAATAGCTGTTAATTAGCATGAACATAATTTTTATTCATTACTATTATTTGATGAGAACTTACCCATACCAGGCACTGCCTTAGCACTGTGTGTAATTTCCTATGAAGTAGCAATGTCACCCCACTCCAGTACTCTTGCCTGGAAAATCCCATGGACGGAGGAGCCTGGAAGCCTGCAGTCCATGGGGTCGCTGAGGGTCGGGCACGACTGAGCGACTTCACTTTCACTTTTCACTTTCATGCATTGGAGAAGGAAATGGCAACCCACTCCAGTGTTCTTGCCTCGAGAATCCCAGGGACAGGGGAGCCTGGTGGGCTGCTGTCTATGGGGTCGCACAGAGTCAGACACGACTGAAGAGACTTAGCAGCAGCAGCAGCCATTACTACTATCATCATGATTTATAGTTGAAAAAAACCTGTGCAGGATCACACAGCTCTATCATCCAGTGCTCAAGCAAAAATTTAAACTATTTTGTCCGACCTTAATATCCCTGTTATACTACTGATACTTTCATTCAATGTAATGTGCTAATACCACTAAAATAAAAGAAAAAATAAAGTAAAACACACCGGCTAATTTGTATATTTTTAAGAACTAGTGACCAAGAAAATTGAATTTCCTCATTTTTTTCTTACCACAATTTTTACCAACCATTCTGAGGAAGCTACAAAAAGCATTGCTTAATCATTACCTCCCATATATTACATCTGGTTAGACACAACTATGCCTATGGTCCGCCTGAATGCCCTATCAGACATTTCCTTTTATTTCACACATGAAGATAAATAAGGGTAATCACTATTAGAGTCTATCCAAAAACATCTGACATTTTGGTATCACTTTAGAAGTACAGTAGATAGTGAAATCAATATTTCAGCAAGCAATTTAAGATGAAAGCCAACAATTTAATATCAATGCATTTTGCTTCTATTTCTGAATATGCTTCTCATTTTAGCTTCCTTTTTCATGTTGCAAATTTTTCAGATACCAAATCTTACCCATAAAAGTCATTTATGGCAAATAATCTTTGACTCTGATAACTTATAATTCTTTCCAACTCAGTGGCCAAAAGAAGGGAAAATTATTCTTTATGGAGTAATTTTGGGTTCCATAAGGCCAAGCTAATAGAAAATATGGACAGAGAATCCCAGACTGCCTTTATCTGCCATTACCTACTCTTACTGCCTTCTATGAAAGGACAAGGCATCAGACTCCTAACATGCCTCTTCTGAAGGGGTCCAGTCATTCATTTATATGTCTGATAAGTCAACAAACATTTCTCAGGTACCTGCTGCTGAGTCGCTTCAGTCGTGTCCGACTCTGTGCGATCCCATAGACGACAGCCCACCAGGCTCCTCTGTCCCTGGGATTCTCCAGGCAAGAATACTGGAGTGGGTTGCCATTTCCTTCTCCAATGCATGAAAGTGAAAAGTGAAAGCGAAGTCGCCCAGTCGTGTCCAACTCTTAGCGACCCCATGGACTGGAGCCCACCAGGCTCCTCCGTCCATGGGATTTTCCAGGCAAGAGTACTGGGGTGGGGTGCCATTGCCTTCCCCCTCTCAGGTACCTACTATCCATCATATGCTGTTATAGGTGCTGGCCATAATGAAGTTTCTGAATTCAATAATCTGGGGAGAAAATGTAAAGTGAACAGTGGAAGCAGGATAAAAGGGACAAGCATATCCATGGAGTTCTTTGGTCAATAAGTTCAGAACCATACATTTCATATCCCCTAACTAAAGAGTCACACACAATGCATTCACTTTCACAGTGATACAATAAGGCACGTCTTTAGTGTTCATCTTTGCCCAAACTCATTGAACTAGGGAAATCCATGCTTAACATATCCCTGATACCATCAGAAACTCGGCTTAGCAGATCATATTTTGGTAAATGTAGCAACATTACTTTCTCTTGTTCAAGACCCCGAACTTTAAAATTTGTATCTGTCTGCAAACTATAACTGTGTGCAGAATTGAGTTTGTGCTAACATCTCATTGACATATGCCTCCCTACTTATTTTTCTCTGTGAGTTTCCTCTATTTCAGAGTTAGGTCATGTGAATTTCAACAAAAGTGGCTACATTAAAGTAGGTAGTATTTCCTGATGCTTGTGAAATCCCTGTTTTAAAGGAAAATATAAAGCAATAATCCTGAAATGAAAAGAAACATTTATTTCTATGTCCACAATTGATACTATAAAATAAGGAAATTCTAAACTGGACACGTATTTCCCAAAATGGACTTCTAAAATAACCTGGGTAATTTTTAAAAACATAAATTCCTGAGTCTCACTTCTTGAATTAGAATTAGGATCTCCGCAGGGCATTAAATAAGGGTACCAACTGTCTAGGATAATTCATATTATCAAGACCATGAACTTTAAAATGTATATCTGTCTGCAAACTATAACTGTGAGCAGAATTGAGTTTGTGCTAACATCTCATTGACACATGACTCCCTACTTATTTTTCTCTGTGAGTTTCTTCTATTTCAGAAGTTAGGTCATGTGAATTTCAACAAAACTGACTACATTAAGCTAGGTAGTCTGGGAAACAGTAAAAATAGTAGTATTAAAAAGTGATAGTTTCTTCTACAGCCCTGAATATCCCTAAAGTTAGCTCTAGCACTTTTACTGTTGTATATTAAATTTAAAGATCATTTTAAATAATTCACTTTATTACACTACTATATATTTTAACCTAAGAAACCACCTGCCCTCTTCATTTCATTATAGTAAAATTTAAATCTAAGAAAAATCAAAGTGATTTTCATAAGAAAGAAGCAATATGAAGAAGGAGGAACATCCAGAGGCCAAGCAAAATTAAAGTGTCCTGTATTCCACTGAAAAACTCTAAGATTCTTGGCCCTGTCTTCTCCATTCTCGGCAAGCATTCCATATTCAAAAAAAAAAAAAAGTTTTAAGAACAGAAGACAAAGACAAAATAGTAATCAATTAAGTCCAATCTTGAGTCCTGCTCTAATCATTTTCCTAATTCAACATTTTTAGTTAGTCAGCCTGTGCAACTAAAGTCCTTTGATGCAAAATGTTCCCTGAAATACCATTTCTAAAACATTAGAAATTTAGTGATTAAGCAAATGGGAAGTGTTGAGAGCTATATATATATTTTTTTTTTTGAGAGAAAAGGATATGAAAGAGAAACAATAATACAACTTAGAAAATGTATCCAACTATTGATCAATAGAGAAAAACAGCTTTACTGGATTTAGTAATTAGTTCTCTATAATTCTTAAGTGTTTAGTAATGACTCCTGTCACAAAGTCTCAAAGAGAAGAAAAGATAATTTTATTTACCAACATTAAATTAACACTCATCCAAAGGAAATTAAAAAGTGCTTGGATGAAAACAAAATGTTATGTGGCAAACTTTTGATTATTTATTGCATTTTAACAATATTTAAAAGCTATATTAAAATATGTTATGTTCTGTTGTTGGTCTGACCAGGGTCTTGTGCACTGCAGACAGACGCTTTACCATCTGAGCCACCAGGGAAGCCCAAAATCCAGCAAAAATGAGTGGCAAATATGATATACTTGAAAATGGTTTATGACATTATTCTATTCTCAGGTTAACATATAAAGAAATTAGCCCTTAGAAGCATTTATTTCTCTAAAATTAATTCTTCCTTTTCTGTGTGTCTTTCCTTTTTTTGAAATTAACTCTTCCTTTTTTCTTGTGTTTGTCAATAACAACAAGTAAAACTTCTCTTTGATAAATGTTATTTTTTCCATTCAAAGTTAGATAATTGCCTCTAACCCTTCAGTTCAGTTCAGTTCTAACCCTTATGTCTCCACTAAAATTTCCTTTAAGAAAATAATTTCCCAAACCTACTTAAATTTACTTTTTATAGAATAGAAAATTCAAGCTATTTCCAAACACTTTTCTTCCTTTTTGCTAATTCTTAACCTCCTTTTGTATTATTCTCACACCTGTGGAAATTATACATGCTTATCATATTTCATATTTTGTTTTCTTCTACTTACCAATTATATTACATTACTTTAATCTCCTCTTACAGAGAGTATTTCATCCAAACTGCTGTTTGGTTTGCCTCAAGTTCAAAGCAATATCAACAAAAAAGCATACAAAGGAATATATTAATTTTCTCAATGTCGGTTTCAAATTAACTTAAAATGACATGTATGATTCAAATAATATGATTTCTTAATGGTATGCTCTTTAGGTTATTTATTTAAAATTACCTAAGAAGATTATACATTTCCTTCTAATATATTTCAAAAAGCTTTCAAATTCATTTGTTTTCCTTTTCCCACTTAAATCTCCAGTTTTTTTCAACATTCTCCTTAGAGTTGGATAAATAACTCAGACTTGTGGTTACACGATCCTGTATTTACAAAAGTGGATTAATTCACTTGAGCAGACATTAAAATGGTCTGCATTCACTAGTGCAGACCATTAAAACTGGCTATCTGTTACAGATGGCCCAAAAGCACACAAAAGGATGGTCAACATCACTAATTAGTATACAGATGCAAATTAAATCTACAATGAGGTATTACCACTCGCAGTTCAGAATAGTCATCATCAACAAATTTACAAACAATAAATACTGGAGAGGGTGTGGAGAAAAGAGAACCCCCCTACACTGTTCACGGCAATGTAAATTGGTAAAGCCACTATGGAGAACACAGAGGTTCCTTAAGAAACTAACAACAGAACTACCATATAATCCAGCAATCCTACTCCTGGACATATGTATAGAGAAAACTATAATTCAAAACTAGACATCTACTCCAATGTTCATAGCAACACTGTTTACAATAGCAAGGACATGGAAGCAACCTAAATGTCCACTGACAGAGGAACGGATAAAGAATATGTGCTACATGTATACAATGGAATATTACTCGGCCACAAAAAAGAACAAAATAACACCATTTGCAACAACATGGATGGACCTAGATATTGTCATACTGAGTGAAGTGAGTCAGAGAAAGAAATATCATTTGATATTACTTACTTGTGGAATCTAAAAAAATGGTACAGATGAGTTTATTTACAAAACAGAAATAGTCACAGATGTAGAAAACAAACTTATGGTTACCAAGGGGCTTCTCCAGCAAATCAGTTGGTAAAGAATCCACCTGCAGTGAGGGAGACCTGGATTAGATCCCTGGGTTGGGAAGATCCCCTGGAGAAGGGAAAGGCCACCCACTCCAGTATTCTGGCCTGGAGAATTCCATGGACGGTATAGTTCATGGGGTTGCAAAGAGTCAGACACAACTAAGCAACTTTCACAAGGGAGAAGGGGGAAGGGATAAGCTTGGAGACTGGAACTGACATATACACACTGCTATATATAAAATAGGTAACTAATAAGGACCTACTGTATAGCACAAGGTAACTACAAGGACCTACTTGTTTCTTGTATTGCACAAGAAACTATTCAATATTCTGTAATGACCTATGTGGTAAAAGAATCTAAAAAAGAGTGGATATATGTAAATGTGGGATTCCCTGGTGGCTCAGACAGTGAAGAATCTGCTGGCAACACAGGAGCCCTGGGTTCAATTCCTGGGTCAGAAAGACCCCCAGAGAAGGGAATGGCAATCCACTCCAGTATTCTTGCTTGGAGAATTCCATGGGTAGAGGAGCCTGGTGGGCTATAGTCCATGGGATCGCAGAGTCAGACACACTGAAAACTCACACACATACATACCTGATCCACTTTGCTGTACAGCAGAAACTAACACAAAATTGCAAATCAACTACACTTTAATAAAAATTAAAATAAAACTGGCTATATGAACTTAAGGAAGAAATGGCTTAATTTCATAAAAATGTTTAAATTATTTTATATACTTAATTAACCACCAGTAATAAATAAAAAATTTTAAAAACCTAAACAAAGCATAAAAACTAGTATTAATTTTAGCTGTTATTGACCACCTAGGAAATCACCAGAAAGTCACTTCACCTATTTTCCTAGGGGGTGTGTGTGTGTGTGTGTGTGTGTTAGTCACTCAGTCGTATCTGACTTTTTGCAACCCCATGAATTGTAGCCCGCCAGGCTCCTCGGTCCATGGAATTCTTCAGGCAAGAATACTCCAGTGGGTTTCCATTTCCTTCTCCAGGGGATCTTCTCAACCCAGGGATAGAATCCAGGTCTTCTGAATTGCAGGTAGATTCTTTACCATCTGAGACACAAGGGAAGCCCTGTCCTAAGGTTCTTCATGGTAAAAGAAGGGATTCACAACTTCTAACATTCTTTCTATTTGCAAGTGTCCAGTTGCCTTTACATATATAATGTAATTTCAACCCTGAGTTTTGTATCTGTTACATTGTAAACACCTCCACTTACACACAAACACACCCCAGTGACATTTCTATTAAGGAAAAGTTTCAGGAAAAAAAGAATGTAAAAATTTCAAAATAGCAACCAGGCATTTTTCATATATTGACTGTGGAAGAGTAACTGGTATATTCTTTCCTAAAAGTCAGTGTGACATTACCTATCAAAAATTAGAATAAGGAAGCCCTTCTAACCAGTGTTTTCATTTCTAGGAATGAAGACTAAAGAATGACGTGAACATTTACATAAACATTCATGTCTAGAAAGAAATATTTCAACACTGAATATATAGTATGCAGTTCATACTTAAATCCAAACCTGAATTCTTGATTTGCACTCCCAATTCTGTTCTATCCAGTCTTCCACATGAGAGTAAATGGCTCCAGTTGGCCAAACCAAATATGAAGGAGTCATTATCCATTCTTTCTTCACAATCAATCCACTATAAAGACCCATCTCTTTTTCCTCCAAAGTAGACTGAAAATCCATCACTCCTCTAAATTTCTACTATTACCAACCCCACCCCAACCACCTTTATTGCTCACCTGAACTATAGTGAAAATCTCCTGGGTGATTTCCTCGCAAATACTCTTGTCCCTCAGAACAACAGACACCAAATGATCATTTAAAAACATAAATAAGATCATGTACTCCCCTATGCAAAACTCTCTCATGAATTCCCACTGCATTTAAAGACAAATCCAAATGATTCACACTGTGGTCTGCCTGCCTCTCAAGTTTATCTCAGCTACTTTCTCCCTACCTTTGAGAATGCTGGCCAAAATTGACGCTTCCTAAAATCTACCAAGCTGTTTCCTGCTCCAAAGCCTGCAATCATTTTTTTCTCCTGCCTGAAAATCATCTCATCTGGCTCCTCATTATCCAGTTTTTATCACAATAGCTTTCCCTTGCCCATGTATTTTCCCTTGTGTGCACTATTACTTCATACTATTTCTTCCCTTATACACTCACCTCAATCGTGTTTGTTGCTTTATTTTGTATTTCCTTCCACTAGTATATATAATCCAGAGGGTATGAAACAGTTTCACTGCTATTATTTCAGCATCAGGTAGAGTCCATATCAATAAATATTCATCATACCAATGGCAGAATAAGGACAAACTGAATTTTTATTTTCCATAGAGAAATTATTATTTAAATTATGAGTAAATTTAGAGTAAAAAATTTACAGCTCATCCAATTCCTCTACCTAATCTACTTCAACTAAAATCATGGAAAACATCAACATGAATGTGGTGAAAACCTGCATGATATATAATAATGTACTGAAAATTTATTATCTGGTTTCAAGAACCTTCTTGGCTTCATCTCTGGCCGCACACTCCTTAATTTGTGGCAATTTCCCTTTGGGAAATAGAAATTATTCAAACTGGCTGCAACACAACTGGTGTATGGAAGAGAGGAAACGAAGAAGACAGCTGAGGACAGATCAGGCTTTTGCACTTGGAGCAGGTGTTTATGTTTTAGTTCAAAGAGTTAAAGTTGTGTTGTTGTTTTTTTTTAACAAAGTTTGTATACTGTAAGAACAGTAGGGTATCTGATCAACCAGAAAAATGAGGGATTAAAATCAGGACAAAGATCACCACATAAAGGCTATCCATACAATACTGTTTTTGCTATCACAGAATCAGTTTTGTATTTCTTGTGACAGACAAAAATTCAGCTTTTCCCTTACCATTAAGATATCAAAGATACTATACTAAATCTTGTATGTCTTATTTATAAAACTACTCCCAGAGAAAGTATGTGCAGTTGAGCTAATAAAATTTTATGGAATCTTAGATAATATACTAGAACCCAGTAACTATTCTCTTTCTAAAGATAACACATTTACCTTATCTCATTCATTTTAAGCTTTACCACCTTTTTAATATATCTTCTCCTGATCCATATACTTGCAAATTCTATATTTACTTCTAAAATGAAGTTTGCTTACTTAGTATGTGCATCCCTAAAACCACGCTGTATGATATATATACTTTGTTATTGAAAATACTGTCGTATTGTCAGTCTACAACTGGGAAATAGATCTTGGGAAATGTTAACACTTTAATATGAATCTTCAGTACTAATACAAATATAAAAATCTTAACTTTTTGAAAATAATGACGATCATGCAGCAGGCCCCAGTTCCCCTTCTTCTTACTATAAGCCTTTTTTTCATTTACCTAATCTCTGAAAGCTTCTGATTTTGTGGCTCTATGATTTTATTTCAATATTTGCTATTAAAAGTCTCAGGAAGGACAAAAAGTGTTTAAAATGTCTACTTTCATTTGTACATTTCTCAGGTTCTCCCATAATTGACTTTCCATTAAAAAAAGATACTTTGGGGGAAAAAGGAGAAGGAATATAAATAATCAAACTTCCTTTCTGAGCCTTTAAATAATGTACTGAGCAGAGCAACACTTTAGGTAACCAAGTTCTGCGTCTCTAAATCAGAGTCAAAAGTGAAGCTGGTTTCAGTACTCAGAAAAGGCCCTACTCCTGTAAGTTTCACCTCTCATTCTCAAATCAGGAGTCAACAGGTCCAGGGTGCAGAGCTGTAAGCACAGCTAACAGAACTAAGAGGAAAAACTAGATCTTAAAGCCCCAGCGAAGCCACACCACCAGCAAAGCAAAAACAGGTCATGTCTTTTTTTTTTAAGGAAGATTGTGTATAATATGGGGAATGAATATTAGAAGATTAAAAACTTGGAGATCCACTGAAGCAATGAACAATGCACAATCTGTCTCTCTAATCTCCTACTCCACACAAATCACATCATAACAAAGCAGTGAACAGTGGAAGACAGCTAAGCCCTTACCCTAAATACTCATACAAGTGAGGTGCAGTACAGAGCCAATACAACTTCTTAAAACAAGCAAGAAGGGAACAGAAACTTACCTTCAAAAAGAGACCCAAATTGGTATTTTCCACTAAAAAATTTGGGCAGTGAAAACACAAGCGCTCCCAGCCCTAACATAAAGGATGCAAACGCAAGCCATCTTGGTTTGTGTCCTCTTTCACCAATGAACGATACAAATAAAGACAGCAAACAGAAGGCAATGTCATAGCTTGATGATATCAAGCCGGTCAGGGAACTCTGCAGTTCATAGCGCTTCTCGATAGTGGAAATGCTAATATTTACTAGGCCATTCACCACAATACCTAAAAGAGAAAAGAAGAAATTTATGTGCATTATTACAACTTAACCATATAGAGTATGATCCTTAACATGACATTACTAAAGTCTGTTCATTTCTATTGATATTTTTAAATGTCCAATTTTAAAAATCTCAATGTTTCAAAACTAAGCAAGCCAAACATATTCGCTTTACAAATCAATTCTCTTTTAAATTATACATTTGTAAATTTTCAGTCATTAAATAAAGCTGATGTTTATCACATACTGAACCATGTTTCTTTAAATACAAAAAAGACTGGTAAAGTCTCCTGAAGCTGATTCATTAGAGAGTTTCCAGGTATAGTATATTCCCATGGGCCTCACTTGGAAGACTACAAAACATATAGGTGACTGAGAGGTCAAATGCTAAAACTGTTCAAATTACTCAATCCTTGACTTAGTCTTATGAAAGGTGCAACTGAGTTCTCAAACCTCTATCTTCTTCTAGCACTCTTAGAGTCATTAAAGTCATCATTTAAAAGTTCCTGGGGCAAAAACAAACAAACTAAAAGTCTATTTCAATTACTAGCATTCTAAATCATAGGCAACGTGACAGAAAAAAACAACTTACACTTCATCTGCTCATTATAACTGTGATGAGAGAATATAAGATAAACAAGAAAAAGCTGAAAATTCAAATCTGACTAACAACAAAAATGTCTAATTAGGATACTGATTATACAGAAGTTTAGATATTACTATGCTGCTGCTGCTGCTAGGTCCCTTCAGTCGCGTCCGACTCTGTGCGACCTTGTAGATGGCAGCCCATCAGGCTCCCCCATCCCTGGGATTCTCCAGGCAAGAACGCTGGAGTGGGTTGCCATTTCCTTCTCCAATGCATGAAAGTAAAAAGTGAAAGTGAAGTCTCTCAGTCGTTTCCGACTCTTAGCAACCCCATGGACTGCAGCCCACCAGGCTCCTCCATCCATGGGATTTTCCAGGCAAGAGTACTGGAGTGGGGTGACATTGCCTTCTCCAAGACATTACTATAAAGTGAAAATAAAAAAACCATCTAATCAAATTACAAAGTTTCAAACTGATTATTCTTCTTACTTAAGAGGCTACCATGAATTGTTTTCAATCATTAATTAATAGAGTATATCCAAGACATTATCTCTGTAATCGCTTCAAATTTTGCTTTATCAAGACTGTAAACTGGGAATATATTGCAAGAAATTTTTACAAATTTTAAAAGTCCTAACATGATTTTTACTTTCATATCAGTTTAATAAATCTATACACCAATTTATAGCTCTTGATGTTTTAAGATAAAATTTCTAAATAGCTAGGAATGACAGATTTATAAGGAGGTATAGCTTAGTCAGTAAAGAATCTGCCTGCATGGCAGGAGACCTGGGTTCGATTCCTGGGTCAGGAAGATCCCCTGGAGAAGGAAATGGCAATCCACTCCAGTATTCTTGCCTGGAAAATCCCATGGATAGAGGAGCCTGGCAGGCTATAGCCGATGGGTTTGCAAGAGTCAACAAGACTTGGTGACTAAACTACCACCACCAAGGTTGTCCGAGAATCTGAAAAGTTCCCATCTAAAATCACCCTTCCTATACTAATTAAACCCTTCCCAACACCCTTCCTATACTAATTAAACCCTTCCCAACACCCTTCCTATACTAATTAAAAATCAGTCATTAGAACTCATTGTTTTTACAGTAAAAAAAAATTTTCTGAGAAAGTAAATTTGTAGACTCTTATGGAAAGACAGCATTTTAAGCCTAGGATCTCAAAGTAAATTCTACACTACATAAACTCCAAGAACTTTGCTTTTTTAATAAAAGAAATCTCATGAAAGGCTGCATACTATGTCCACTGTAAATGCAAGAAGCTAGGAGGTACATTAGGAAATTAAGTGCTAACAGAGAGTGAGTGAGTGAGTGAAGTCCCTCATTCGTGTCCGACTCTGCAACCCCATGGACTGCAGCCTACAAGGCTCCTCTGTCCATGGAATTTTCCAGGCAAGAGTACTGGAGTGGGTTGCCATTTACTTCTCCAGGGGATCTTCCCAGACCAAGGATAGAACTTGGGTCTCCCACTTTGCAGGAAATCGCTTTACTGTCTGAGCCACCAGGGAAGCCAGTGCTAAGAGAAATACTGTTTATTTTTGATAAATGACTGGGTTAAGTAAATTCATTTGACAAGCTTTGGGTCTTTTTTCACCAATTAATCACCTATTATAATACTGTATCTTGGAAATGGTATTCCCAAGCAGCAAAATTGAGAAACATGATAATGTTTTCAGTCATTCAAACTTAAGCCGAAATAAGAATTTATGGAATCATTTTCATCTCAGATTACACTTCTGAAGTTGGAGATTTCTAAGTAGGGTAACTCCAGGCTAAACTTGACACATTTCTCTAAGAATCTCAATTACATTCGATAATAATTTTAAACAATATTTTATATTAAACATAAAATGATATATTCTGGAATAATATTGCAGTTTCAGAATATGTCTTAAAACACAGGATAAATTTTTACTTGTGAAAGAGTCGGACACGGCTGAGCAACTGAACTAATTTCTTTGAACTTTACATTTGACTTTAAGATGCTTGGTAATCACTGACTTTGGACAACTAAGGTTAAGATGCTGAGAGAGGGCCAACTTTGGTTGGGACAAGAAAGGTGGAAAAGGAAGTAACTCAAGCACAAAACTGTCACTCGGAGAAGAGCTGCAGCTGCTTCGCAATCAACAAATATTTACTCAGCACCTAACCTGTGCAAGCGACACTGAGTTGCTTTAAGTGGGGCAGGAATAGGAATGGGTAGAATATATTTCGATTCAGTCTTCTGTTAATCCTAAAAAAGAGCTATTTCAAATCCAATTTTTTTTCCGATTACATTTCTTTCCATCAGTACTTAATTGCCTCTTTACAAAAGTTTTAAACTGTGACCCCCCCCCAAAAAAAAAAAAAAATCTGCATACTATCAAATTCCAGCTAACTTATTGCATGTCCTTGAAGATGTGCCATTTCGATGTCGCCCTAGCATAAGTTCCATTTCTTTCATTGGCTGCATGCTTTCCTTCATGATCACTGTCCCTCTGCCTCGCTACCTACTCCTCCAATCGAGACTTAGATTGCAACTTCCTGAGGGTATAAACCTGGGCTTTTATCAGTAACTCCTGCTGCTGCTGCTGCTGCTGCTGCTGCTGCTGCTGCTAAGTCCCTTCAGTCGTGTCCGACTCTGTGCGACCCCATAGATGCCAGCCCACCAGGCTCCACCGTCCCTGGGATTCTCCAGGCAAGAGTACTGGGGTGGGTTACCATTTCCTTCTCCAATGCATGAAAGTGAAAAGTGAAAGTGAATTCGCTCAGTCCTGTCCGACTCTTAGCGACCTCATGGACTGCAGCCTCCCAGGCTCCTCCGTCCATGGATTTTCCAGGCAAGAGTACTGGAGCGTGGTGCCATCGCCTTCTCCATCAATAACTCCTAAGAGAATCTAAGACAGATCCGTGAACAAACAGATACGGGGTTTAAAGTGCCTTAAGCCCTTGTGGCTCAGCTGGTAAAGAATCTGCCAGCAATGCGGGAGACCTCAGTTCAATTCCTGGGTTGGGAAGATCCCCTGGAGAAGGGAAAGGCTACCCACTCCAGTATTCTGATATGGAGAATTCCACTATGGAGAATTCCATGGACTTCGACTTCTCAGTCCATGGGGGTCGCAAAGACCGAGTGACTTTCACTTCACTTATAGGACTTCCCTGATGGCTCAGACGGTAGAGCGTCTGTCTTCAATGCGGAAGACGGGTTCAATCCCCGGGTCGGGAAGATCCGCTGGAGAAGGAAATGGCAATCCACTCCAGTACTACTGCCTGGAAAACCCCATGGACGGAGGAGCCTGGTAGGCTGTAGTCCATGGGGTCTCTAAGAGTCAGACACGACTGAGCGACTTCACTTTCACTTTTCACTTTCGTGCATTGGAGAAGGAAATGGCAACCCACTCCAGTGTTCTTGCCTGGAGAATCCCAGGGACGGGGGAGCCTGGTGGGCTGGCGTCTATGGGGTCGCACAGAGTCGGACACGACTGAAGCGACTTAGCAGTAGCAGGAGCAGCCAGCAGCATGTATGTCCAAAAAGTTTCTCCTCGGCGAACCGCCCTACCTTCAGCTGCACATTTATCCACTCTCTTCCAGAAGTGATGTAAAGACAAATCTCTTTAATAATTTTTTTTTTTTTTTTTTTTTTAGTAAAATGCATGCTTTTTGCACCCGGTTCCCGAAGGAAGGCTCCCCTCATTTCCACCTTCTCTGCAGGAAATTGCTAGGCTGGAGGTAGAACATTTAGAAGAGAAAGAGCTTGCCTGGCAAGTTTTCAATGTTTCGCTGTAAGAGAAGCTAAAAATGCAGAAGCGTGAACCTGGTTGGGTGGCGTCTGTGCGAGCGCTCGCGAGCCCCGCGCCCGGGGACCACCCCCTCGGGCGCGCAGACCCCCTCGCCCCCGGGGCTGGCGGCGCACCTGCCCCCCTCCTCCTCCCCGGCGCCCCTCGACGCCCCCAGCTCCCCCACCTCCTCCCGGGGCCGGCGGCGGTCCTCACCTTGCGTGAGGGCCAGGAGGCAGTAGTGAAACAGAAAGCCCCGGGGCGTGTTGCAGCGCTGGAGAGCCTGGGGTTGGAAGCTGCCCCAGCCGCACGGCCCCTCCTCATACTCGGACAGCGCCCCGAGCCCAGAGGCGCCGGGACCCCCCGAGAGCTGAGGCGGCTCGGGGCGCTCCAGGGGCTCCTGAGGCGCGGGCGGCGGCGGCGAGCCCGCGGCCGGGGTGGGCAGGACGGAGATCTCGATGGCAGGCGACGACGCACAGACGCGGCGCGGGGTGTCTGGGCTGGAGGCCACGAAAGCCGGGTTCTCGATGCCTTTGCAGCTCTTCATGATCCGGGCGCGTCCTCCCGACTCCCCGGGGCTGCCGGAGCCGCAAAAAAATAATAATAATAAAAATAAATTAAAAATACACCCAGGTTCCGCTGGGGCTCCTCCTCCGGGCAGGTGGCAGCGCCCCCGCGCGGGGCGAGTCCCCGCCTCCCCGGCGTCCCTCTCAGGGGCTCTGTCTCCGCCGCCGCCGCCGTCGTCGTCGTCGTCGCCGGGAACCTCCTCAGCGAGCTGGCGGCCGTCGGCCTCGCCCACCTGTGGCCGCCCGCGCGGAGGGAGTCCCCGCCTCCCGGGCGTCCCCTCTCAGAGGCTCCCGGGCGTCCCCCTCAGGGGCTCCCCGGCGTCGTCACCCGGAGCCTCCTCCGCGAGCTGGCGGCCGCCGAGCGCGGGCGTCCGGCCCCGCGGCGGTGCGGTCGGCCCTTGGCCTCGCCCGCCCGCGCGGAGAGAGTCCCCGCCTCCCGGGCGTCCGCCTCAGGGGCTCTCTCGTCGTCGTCGTCGTCGCCGGGAGCCTCCTCAGCGAGCTGGCGGCCGCCGGGCCCGCGGCGGTGCGGTCGGCCTTCGGCCTCGCCCGCGCGGGGCGAGTCCCCGCCTCCCCGGCGTCCCCCTCAGGGGCTCTCTCGTCGCGCGGCCGGTCAGCCTCCTCAGAAGCCTGAGAAGGGGCCCCAGGTTCCCCCCGCGCCCTTTCCCAGGGACTGGGAACCAACAAGACGTTGTGGGAGTCGCCTGGCCGCTGACGGGAAGGTTGTGAACGTCAGCGGCAAGGTTGTGAACACACCTGCTTCAGGAGAAAATTCCAGAAACTCTTCAGCGGCCTTCTACCGTTGAACCAGTCGCTCAGTCGTGTCCCCCTCTTTGCGACCCCATGGACTGTATAGCCCACCAGGTTTCGCCGTCTATGGAATTTTCCAGGCAAGACTACGGGAGTGGGTCGCCATTCTCCAGGGGCTCTTCCCGACCTAGGGATCGAACCCGGGTCTCCCGCCTTGCGGGCAGACGGTTTACCGGCTGAGCCACTCCGCAAGTCTGCCCTTGCGGCTTAGCGAATCAGGCTTCGGTCTGGACTCCCAAGGATCTGAGCCGCCACCGGTACAGTATTTTGGATTCTGTGAGCATCGTGCTAGAAGACTTTGTACCTGTCATCCTCCCTAGAAATGGAAATACCTACCAGCCCTCACCACTACAGCCATTGGCATGATAACCACCTTTTTTGTAGCTTTCACTTCCCTCAAAGTGAAGGAATGCAAATTAGGAAACTTAAAACCATGTGTGTGTGTATTCTTTCTGCTGTACATTGCATACCTTCAGATGAACAATGCTGATAGCAGTGTAAATAATTTCTATCTGTGGAATAAATAACACCTTGAACAACCGAACACCATTATGCTAATTGTAGTTACAATTCATTCATTCGTCCTTTCATTCATTCAAGAAAACACATTTATTTTCCGGACTCCAAACACTATTTTAAGCCCTGGTGGTGAAAAAGTGTGCAAAAACGGACGAACACCCCTAGGCTTACTGTACTTACATTCTGATGGAAGACAGACAATAAGTAATAAATATGCAGTGCGTGTGTTCTCAGACATGTGTGACTGTGATCCCGTGGACTGTGGGATTGACCCTATGGACTGTAAGATTTTCCTCGACAAGAATGTTGGAGTGAGTTGCCATTTCCTGGGCCAGGGGATCTTCCTGACTCGAGGATGGAACCTGCAGTCCCTGTCTCCTGCACTGCAAGTGGGTTCTTGACTACTGAGCCCACCTGGGAAACCCCTACGTATTTAGTGCCTGCAGGCATGCTCAGTCCTGTTTAACTCTGAGATCCTCTGGACTTTAGCCCACCAGTCTCTGTCCATGGACTTTTCCAGGCAAGACTTAATGGAGTACATCTCTACAATGCTATGGAGAAAAGTAAAGCAAGGACAGGCTGAGAAGGGTGTTCTGGGGGAAGGGGAAGAATTTGACTGCAAGGAAATCCAACCAGTCCATCTGAAGGAGATCAGCCCTGGGATTTCTTTGGAGGGAATGATGCTGAAGCTGAAACTCCAGTACTTTGGCCACCTCATGTGAAGAGTTGACTCATTGGAGAAGACTCTGATGCTGGGAGGGATTGAGGGCAAGAGGAAAAGGGGACGACAGAGGGTGAGATGGCTGGATGGCATCACTGACTTGATGGACGTGAGTCTCAGTGACCTCCGGGAGTTGGAGATGGACAGGGAGGCCTGGCGTGCTGCGATTCATGGAGTCGCAAAGACTTGGACACGACTGAGCGACTGATCTGATCTGATCTAAATAGGGTGGACAGGAAAGGCCTCAGGTTTTTAAGCAAAAACCTGAAAAAAGTAAAGGAGGGAGTCTGGTACTTGGGGAAGTAGAGTGGGCTCAAATGAGATGGTTGGAGAGCTCTAGAAGCTCACAGCAGGGGTGTAAAGAAGTACAGGTGGGGTGGGAGAGAAGTGGCAGGGGCCAGACCCTGTAGGCCATTATAAGGACTTTGGCTTTATTGTGATCAAAACAGGAAGGTGTGGAGCTGAGGCGTGACTTGATCGTGGTATGATTAGGTTTTCAAAGAACCCATTTCTCTCCCCTTCCGAAGGTAAACTAATGCATCTGAAAGTAATGTATTTTAAACAAAGACATTATGATCTTGGAATGTTCATATTTCCCTAAATGAAATGTTTATTCCAAAAAGGAACATAATAAAAACCACAAATACTATTTGCTACGTAATCAGGGCTTCGTACACAAAGCTGTTAGGCTTCATAAGACTGCAGACTGTTAAGGAACCAACTTCTTCAGATCTGACTATTGGTTATGCTGTGCTGTGCTGTGCTTGGTCACTCATTCGTGTCTGACTCTTCGAGACCCCATGGACTGTAAGCCCGCCAGGCTTCTCTGTCCATGGGGATTCTCCAGGCAAGAATACAGGAGTGGGTTGTCATGCCCTCCTCCAGGGGATCTTTCCAATCCAGGGATCGAACCCAGGTCTCCCCTGTGACAGGTGGATTCTTTACTGTCTGAGCCACCAGAGAAACCCAAGAATACTGGAGTGGATAGCCTATTCCTTCTCCAGGGGATCTTCCTGACCCAGGAATCAAATTGGGGTCTCCTGAGTTGCAGGTGGATTCTTTACCACCTGAGCTACCAGGGAAGCCCCAGTTGTTGGTTATAAAAATTTTCAAACAATATGTCTGAACTACATTTAGCAAAGTTAATAGAGGTCTGAGATATTATTGGATACTATACTGCTGTCATTGTTGTTCAGTCTTTCAATCATGTCCAACTCTCTGTGACCCCTTGGACTACAGCACACCAGGCTCTCCTGTCCTTCACTATCTCCCTGAGTTGGCTCAGATTCATGTCAATTGAGTCAGTGATGCTATCTAACCATCTTATCCTCTGCCATCTGCTTCTCCTTCCTCTACTACCACCCCCTGTTCAATCTTTCCAATGAGTCTTTTCCACTACACTGCTATATGATATCATTTTCAGTAGATTAGTACTATTATTCATTTGTAAGGGCCCTTTTATCGAAAGTTGGATTGGAGTACTTCACTAAATATTAATTAATCATGCTATCAAGTTCTGGGATTCCCCTGTGGCTCAGCTGGTAAAGAATCTGTCCATAATGTGGGAGATCTGGGTTCAATCCTTGGGTTGGTAAGTTCCCCTGGAAAAGGGAAAGGCTACCCATTCCAGTATTCTGAAGAATTCCACAGACTGTATAGTCCATGGGGTTGCAAAGAGTCGGACATGATTGAGAGACTGAACAACAATGACAGCAGTATAGTATCGAGTAATATCTGAGACCTCTATTAACTTTGCTAAATGTACTTCAGACATATTGTTTGAGAATTTTTATAACCAATTCTAGAGACAGTTTTCAAGTCTTCCTACTTCTAGATTCAGTGCCAGTGCCTCTCAAACAGCAATAATTTCATAGCGCGTGCTGCCGAATTGGTTATAAAAAGGTTAGCCTGTGCTCCGGGAGCTGGTGATGGGCAGGGAGGTCTGGCGTGCTGCAGTTCATGAGGTCGCAAAGAGTCGGACACGACTGAGCGACTGATCTGATCTGAACCATAAAAAGCACATGCTTTTTATCACCAATTCTAGAGACAGTTTTCAAGTCTTCCTATCCTCATTCAGGCTAACTGCCTGCCCAAGAAGCTACTTCTAGATTCAGTGCTGCTGCTGCTGCTGCTAAATCGCTTTAGTCGTGTCCAACACTGTGCAACCCCATAGACGGCAGCCCGCCAGGCTCCCCTGTCCCTGAGATTCTCCAGGCAAGAACACTGGAGTGGGTTGCCATTGCCTTCTCCAATGCATGAAAGTGAAAAGTGAAAGTGAAGTCGCTCAGTCGTGTCCGACTTCTAGTGACCCCATGGACTGCAGCCCACCAGGCTCCTCTGTCCATGGGATGTGCTAATGCCTCTCAAACAGCAATAATTTGGTAGCGCATGCTGGTCCTATCCAAGTGTAGTCTTACATCCAGAGATGAGAGTATGGTAATGGAAAGGTTATCATTCATCCTGAAACAAGACGTTTTATTTATTGCAACCATAGACAGTAGGCTCACTTAATGTAGCATGGAGGAATATTTGTCAAACACTATTACTTCTTAATGAAATAAACTAGAATTTAGAAGAAAATTCACAGTGGATGACACATAATATATGTACTATTTTGTAAAACTTTTCTCACCTATATATATATATATATATATATATATATATATATATATACACTAAGCCTATTTTACTGATGAGAGATTGAGATACAAAACATTTATCTTATTTTGAACAGACATACATTTGTGGCTCAGTGGGTAAAGAACCCACCTGCCAATGCAGGAGACATAAGAGACGAATGTTCAACCCCTGAGTCAGGAAGATTCCCTGGAGGAGGACACGTCAACCCACTCCAATATTCCTGCCTGGAGAATTCCATGGACAGAGGAGCCTGGTGGGCTACAGTCCATGGGGTCACAAAGAGTTCAACACGACTGAAGCAACTGAGCACAAACACGCATACGTTCTGTTTTTTATCCTCTCATAGTCAAAAAAGTCTACTCTGGCCTAAAACCTAAGGAAAGAGTAGAAGTAGAAACTAGCATATTTTAACTGTCCCATCATTTAAACCTTCAGTTCAATTCAGTCACTCAGTCATGTCCGACTCTTTGCGACCCCATGAATCACAGCACGCCAGGTCTCCCTGTCCATCACCAACTCCCGGAGTTCACTCAGACTCACATCCATCGAGTCGGTGATACCATCCAGCCATCTCATCCTCTGTCGTCCCCTTCTCCTCCTGCCCCCAATCCCTCCCAGCATCAGAGTCTTTTCCAATGAGTCAACTCTTTGCATGAGGTGGCCAAAGTACTGGAGTTTCAGCCTTAGCATCATTCCTTCCAAAGAAATCCCAGGACTAATCTCCTTCAGAATGGACTGCTTGGATCTCCTTGCAGTCCAAGGGACTCTCAAGAGTCTTCTCCAGCACCACAGTTCAAAAGCATCAATTCTTAGGCGCTCAGCCTTCTTCACAGTCCAACTCTCACATCTGTACATGACCACAGGAAAAACCATAGCCTTGACTAGATGGACCTCTGTTGGCAAAGTAATGTCTCTGCTTTTGAATATGCTATCTAAGTTGGTCATAACTTTCCTTCCAAGGAGTAAACATCTTTTAATTTCATGGCTGCAATCAGCATCTGCAGTGATTTTGGAGCCCCCAAAATAAAAGTATGACACTGTTTCCACTGTTTCCCCATCTATTTCCCATGAAGTGATGGGACCAGATGCCATGATCTTCATTTTCTGAATGTTGAGCTTTAAGCCAACTTTTTCACTCTCCTCTTTCACTTTCATCAAGAGGCTTTTTAGTTCCTCTTCACTTTCTGCCATAAGGGTGGTGTCATCTGCATATCTGAGGTTATTGATATTTCTCCCGGCAATCTTGATTCCAGCTTGTGCTTCTTCCAGTCCAGTGTTTCTCATGATGTACTCTGCATATAAGTTAAATAAGCAGGGTGACAATATACAGCCTTGACGTACTCCTTTGCCTATTTGGAACCAGTCTGTTGTTCCATGTCCAGTTCCATGTCCATCTTCATTTTACATATTAAAGAAACTACACTCCAGAAAGGATTAGCAACTCTTCCAAAGTCATATAATTAATAAATAGTCAACCACTTATTAAGGATTTGAATGTACTTCTCTCAGTTAGATCTCTTCTCTGGCCTCTGCATTTTCTCTCTTGTAATGGCTATAGCTTGTATTTGTGGTTACAATTATTGCATAGCAATTCTGAGAGATCAAAACTCATATTTACTTCATATTGATGAGGTCTAGAAGACTAATGCTGCTCTGAATTCCCCAGATTTTGCAAATATTCAAATTAGAATTGGTATGTAATCATTCTAGATTCATTGAAAAAGAGTTTTGACAAAAATAAGTGGTGTTTAAATGTATAAATAGATATGGTCACCATTTTATCTCTGAAATACAAATTAACTTAACCAATCAGCAAAGCTTGCTTGATGAGGTGTTAAGTACATTCGTAGTTTAAGACTGTTTGGCAGCTTTGAATGAACAAATTCGAACTATCAAAATCAAAGAAGCATAATCTTCATGCACTTAAATCCATGCTGGCTAAGAAGAATTTGCCACTCTTGATGTGAAGAAGAGTAGAATTTTGCTGAAAGATTAGCACAAGTACCATTGCTTCATCTTAAGTTCTTGCTCTTCATGAAAATGCAAGAAGTACTTTCCTGTTCCCTCACATCCTTTATGCTGCAATTTTAAAATGAAGGGGGTTGAAGTTTGCAAAAACCAAACAATTTCATAGATTTTTGTCTCTGATAATCGTGTGGAAAATTGTCATTTGAAAATTCTTTGTTCAACCTAGGGTAAATCTAGTGAGCATATTCAAAAGGCCATCTTAATTTTCAGGAAGTAATTAATAAATTGCTATTCTTTTAGCAGATTTTATTTGCTACATTTTTAAACTGTGGAGAATGAGAGAAAGAACAGCATCTAGATTTTAAAGTAGAAACCGCCCCCCAGTGTACACAGGAGCAGAAGTCCCTGCCTGCGAGTTCCATTTTCTGGCATGTGCAGTAGTGGGTCTTCCATATCAGGAGCTGGGTGAACCCAGGGGAATTGGACCAGTGACAGAAGCTTTCGAGATGATCCCACCAACTCCCCTTGCTCTGATCCCATGCTTAAAAGCATTCTAATGATTATATTTTTGTGTTCTATGTAGATAATGCTTATAGGGTGAAAATGTACTTATCTGCCTATATAGAGTATTTTATATTCCTTCATTTGCTTGTAATACTCCATCAGTTCCCTTCGACTTTCAGACAGGATGTGAAATCTTTGGCAGTATAACATTATGAGACTTATAGAATGTTAAAATTGGAGGGATCATGAGGAAGCCTGAAGAGAAAGATGGTCAAATGCAGATATTTTTGAAATAACTTAAAATCCTAGCATTCACATACATACTACTATATAAAATGGGTAACTAGTAAGGACCTACTGTGTAACACAGAAAACGCTTCCAATATTCTGTAATGACCTTTATGGGAAAAGAGTGGTATATGCATATGTAAAACTGATTCATTTTGCTCTACAGCAGAAACTAACACAAAATTGTAAATCAACTATACTCCAATAAAAATTTTTTTAAAAGGACAGAACAAAGCAGAGTGAAGCAACACCAGAAAAAATTAAGAAAAATTCCCAGCATTAAAGATTTATAACACCACTACATCTTATATTAACTAAACAAAGGCAGAAAATATTGTTTCATTGCCTCATTCAAGAAGAGTAGTGATTCTCCTAGTATTCTTCACTTTAAACTCTCTCCAAAATGTATAATTAAAAATCACAAATTATATCCAAGAAAAAATTTAATGCTGAGTAGATTTGTAAAGTACTGCTTTGAATTGCAGTTTCACAGGAAAATGTTTATATTAATAAGGAAGACAGCTATATTTTTCATTCAGTAATGCAAATCATAAATCACAATGAGAGTATCTATAAACAGGACTGATCATAATTTTTAAAATAAAAAAGGTAAACATTTAATACAATAATTCTCATAAGAAAGCAAACTCAGTAGGGAGTGAAAAATGAACTATTAGTATAAAATTTACTATATAGTATCAAGTTAAGCCTTTCACTGATAAGTGATTGTTATTATAATTCATTCAAAACACTGAATTCCTTAAGAGCATACTTATGGTCAAGTATCACAACATTCAGTTTATTTCAGTCACTCCGATCATGGAGAAAGCAAGGGAATTCCAGAAAAACATCTACTTTTGCTTCATTGACTATGCTAAAGCCTTTGACTGTGGATCATAACAAACAGGAAAATTCTTAAAGAGATGGGACTATTAGAGTACTTTAATTCTCTCCTGAGATTGCTATATACTGGTTGGATCTCCTTGCAAAAGGGAGCTAGCAAGATGCTATTAATTAGCGTAATAATTTACTTGTAAATAAAGTAAGAGCTTTATTAAACACAGTTCAAGGCAGTAGACACAGGTAAAACAAAACCCTTACATTTCCACTCTACAACTTGTGAAAGCTCTTAGAGTATGTCCTATAGGACAAGGACAAAATGTATACTCTGCGAAAGAGATATTAAAATAAAGAATTGCTTGAGTATCCAAAGAAATACACAGAATCAACTGTCAATTGATTGACAGTTTAACTATGAGTTTAACACAATTTAACAGACTGTTTAACACAATTTAACAGACAAGTTAACACAATTTAACTGTCTCTTGAGTTAAAGAGAAGGTACAAGCCTCTCCATACTCCAACTTATCAGGGAGGATGAAAATTTGCTAGACTAGAAGAAGAAAAAAAATACTGAAGAACTATAAGAAGTAAAAACTTCTGAGGCAGTCGTGAAACAAAACTTTTTTTTTAAAATACGAAAAATGGAATATAAAACTGGCATTAAAAGAACAGTCAGTACAGGGACTTCCACTTCTAGGCAGGATGGGGTAACAGAGACTAGATTTAATCTTTTCTTGAAACACCCAAAAGAAGAAGACAAAAAGAAAGACTCTAAGAAGGGGGAAAAAAATGTTTTAAAGACACCTGATATCAGATTATGAAGGGGAGTAATCTCAGAGAGACTGGAAACAAACTAGGTGAGCAGTTTGCTGCCTTGAGAGAGTTTGAGAGAGTTTTAAAATGATGGTGTGTGTGGGTAGAGTGGGACAGGATGTAAGATCCATAGAAAACCCAGCAGACTCTCTTGAGTTGAGGAGACAAAGCTGAAGGTCCAAGATAGCTAGAATGTGCAAGATAAAACACTGAAACAGGAAAGCTGGACTGGGTGGAAGGGCAGAAGATTCCCTCTAGTATTTAGCAGAGCCCAGAGAGATGTGTAGAGAAATGGTTCTAGTCCAGGAAAATAACCATCTGAACATATTAGAAGGACAGTGCCCAGTAAGGCAACATAAATGTGAAACAAGTTTTCAGACATTAAAAAAGGAAATATTAATAATTTATCTTCCAGAGCCCCTGCAGCTATGTTATAGAAGTCCTTCAGGCTAAAGGAAAATGATAACAAGTGAAAATAATGATTTGTGCAAAGCCATAAAGAGCACCAGACATGAGGAGATGGAGCTTAAGACCCATGGAGAAATATGTGTAATTTTATTATGTCAGTCTCTTTCAAAGACAGTTTATTGTTTAAACAAAAATAAAGAAGTATTGTGGAATCCATAGTTGTGTAGAGGCAAAACATATGCCAACAATAATGCAAAGACCAGATAAAAAGAAATGGAAGTATGCTATTGTAAATGTCATATATGTGAAGTGACAACATGTCAAAGGTTTAATATGATGACTTACACCATGAGGCATAGAGTAGCAACAATAATAAAAAAAGCCAAGGGAAAAAAATAAAGTGGAAATACATTCAATTAATTTAAAAGAAGGCAGAGTAAGAGATGAAAGGGGACAGAATGGATAAGACAAAAAGAGAACAAGTAACAAGGTGATGATTTATACCTAAATATATTAATAATCACACTAAATGTAAATAAAGATTATAATTTAAAGGAAAAGATGATCAGGTCTGATACAAACGCAAGCACCAGTTAAATATTGCTGTAAGTAACATACTTTAAATATAAATGCTGAAAGTAGAAGATTGAAAATTATATATTATACTAATCAAAAGAAAGCTGGAATGGATACATGAATAACAGTCCAAATAGACTTCACAGAGAAGAATATTATCTGAGATAAATAAATTTATTTCTTAGTGATAAAGGGGTAAATTCATCAATAGCACTTAATCTCAAATAATTATGCACTTAAAATAATGTCAATCTGCATGAAAATTAAAAGAACTGCAAGGAAAAATACACAAATCTACAATCATGCTCAGAATAATTAATATGCTCTCAATGATTAATACAACAAATAGAAAACTCAAGAGTATACCAGATTCAAACAACACTATAAGCAATCTTGATCTAATTAACATTTATAGAACTTCTTGCCAATAACAGTAGGATACACATTCTTTCAAAGTGCACATGGCATGTTTATCAAGACAGACTTTGAGCCATGAAAAAAGTCTCAGTAATTTTTAAAAGATTCAAGCCACTCAAAATATGTTCTCTCATCACAATGGATCATATCAGAAATCTGTAACAAAGATATGTAGAAAATCTCCAAATGTGTGAAAACCAAATAACGCAGCTCAAATAACCCACAGGCCAAAAACAAAATCAAAATGAAAATAACTGAATGAAAAAAAAAGCATCAGAATTTGCAGGATGCTAGTAAAACAATGCTTATAACATGCCTGCCTATAAGAAGAAAGGGTTTGAGTCAGTGACTTCAGTTCTACCATAAGAAACTGAAAAATAAAGAACAATTTAAATGTAAAGTATCAAATAAAAAACAATGGGAATAGTAAAGGCTGGAGAGGAAATTAATGACATCAGATCAGATCAGATCAGTCGCTCAGTTGTGTCCGACTCTTCGCGACCCCATGAATCCCAGCACGCCAGGCCTCCCTGTCCATCACCAACTCCCGGAGGTCACTCAGACTCACATCCATCGAGTCAGTGATACCATCCAGCCATCTCATCCTCTGTCATCCCCTTCTCCTCTTGCCCCCAATCCCTCCCAGCATCAGAGTCTTCTCCAATGAGTCAACTCTTTGCATGAGGTGGCCAAAATATTGGAGTTTCAGCTTTAGCATCATTCCTTCCAAAGAAATCCCAGGGCTGATCTCCTTCAGAATGGACTGCTTGGATCTCCTTGCAGTCCAAGGGACTCTCAAGAGTCTTCTCCAACATCACAGTTCAAAAGCATCAATTCTTTGGCGCTCAGCCTTCTTCACAGTCCAACTCTCACATCCATACATGACCACAGGAAAGACCATAGCCTTGACTAGGCGAACCTTTGTTGGCAAAGTAATGTCTCTGCTTTTGAATATGCTATCTAGGTTGGTCATAACTTTCCTTCCAAGCAGTAAGCGTCTTTTAATTTCATGGCTGCAGTCACCATCTGCAGTGATTTTGGAGCCCAGAAAAATAAAGTCTGACACTGTTTCCACTGTTTCCCCATCTATTTCCCATGTAGTGATGGGACCAGATGCCATGATCTTCGTTTTCTGAATGTTGAGCTTTAAGCCAACCTTTTCACTCTCCACTTTCACTTTCATCAAGAGGCTTTTTAGTTCCTCTTCACTTTCTGCCATAAAGGTGGTGTCATCTGCATATCTGAGGATATTGATATTTCTCCTAGGAATCTTGATTCCAGCTTGTGCTTCTTCCAGCCCAGCATTTCTCATGATGTAGTCTGCATATAAGTTAAATAAACATGGTGACAATATACAGCCTTGACGTACTCCTTTTCCTATTTGGAACCAGTCTGTTGTTCCATGACCAGTTCTAACTGTTGCTTCCTGACCTGCATACAGATTTCTCAAGAGGCAGATCAGGTGGTCTGGTATTCCCATCTCTTTCAGAATTTTCCACAGTTTATTGTGATCTACACAGTCAAAGGCTTTGGCATAGTCAATAAAGCAGAAATAGATGTTTTTCTGGAACTCTCTTGCTTTTTCCATGATTCAGCGGATGTTGGCAATTTGATCTCTGGTTCCTCTGCCTTTTCTAAAAACCAGCTTGAACATCAGGAAGTTGGAACATACATTACCATATGTAAAACAGATAGCCAATAGGAATTTGCTATATGACCCATCGACTTCTGTAAGGAATTCCACTGAGCATTTAAGGAAGAACTTTATCAATTCTAGACTTCCCTGGTGGCTCAGCAGTAAAGAATCCTCCTGCAAAGTAGGGGGCACAGGTTCGATCCCTGGGTCAGGAAGACCCCCCTGGAGGAGGAAATGGCACCCCACTCCAGTACTCTTGCCTGGGAAATCCCATGGACAGAGGAGCCTGGCAGGCTGCAGTCCATGGAGTTGCAAGAGTCAGACACAACTTGTAACTAAACAGCAAAGCAATTCTACATAAACCCTTTCAGAAAATCAAAGATAAGGGAACACCACCCAACTTATTCTGAAGCCAGCGTCACTTATCTAAATTTCAGTGTAGCATCTACCAACAGTTATACTCATGTGGATTCGATAAATAAATGTGAGGCACATGGCAGTACTGTTAGTCTCCTTAGTATTAGTGAGGTATTATGGCCTTTTTTGGAGAAGGCAACGGCACCCCACTCCAGTACTCTTGTCTGGAAAATCCCATGGACGGAGGAGCCTGGTAGGCTGCAGTCCACGGGGTCGCTAAGAGTCGGACACGACTGAGCGACTTCACTTTCACTTTTCACTTTCATGCATTGGAGAAGGAAATGGCAACCCACTCCAGCGTTCTTGTCTGGAGAATCCCAGGGATGGGGGAGCCTCATGGGCTGCCGTCTATGGGGTCACACAGAGTCAGACATGACTGAAGAGACTTAGCAGCAGCATGGCCTTTTTTGGTTCAATGACTCTGGCAAAACAGTGATTGAATAACAGACAAATGTCAACCATAGAGAATTTTAATAGAAGCTGATAACATGTATTGGGATAGGTTGCCAAATAATTCCATGAACTTAAAGCAGATTCTTTCTGGTTCATAAATAACAGATTTTTTCTGGTTCATGAAAGGTTCAATGTGACTTTTCCTCTTTAGTAGGCTCTCCTGAATGTTCCCCTTCCAATGAAGAACTCGGGGATCCACGTTCCTCCCACTTTCTCATTCTCTCTGAAGTCTTTCCTTGCAGTCAGTCAGTTGGAGAGAGAGTACACCTCCGTACTCAGTGTTCCTGGCTAGCACTGAAACAGATCATAGGGAATGTCTGTCCATATGTCACTGATCAAACTCAGACCTATGCTTCAATGCCAGAGGAGCTCAGTATATAAAGCAGTTTGGTGAACATACTGCATTATATCTGCCATTAATATTATGAACACTTTGTATAGCAGCATCAAGATTCACAAACTAAAACCATGATCCATATCTAAAAAGATGACATAGGTTTAAAAAAAATTGTATAAATCAACTTAAAACTGGAAAATAAACATTTGACTAAATATCAGCTAGTTAAAATATGGATCAAATGTGTGTTTTAAGAAACATTAATTGAAGTATGAAATCCAGGTTAAGATTTTCTCTCTGCATCATTCAGACTGACCTGAAATATTGTTTACTACCCTGATTCCTGATTCATGCACCAAGGAAAGAACTGACTAATGGGAGCAGGCCCAATGATGTTATAAATAAGATGGAATGAAAAACTGTAATTTTTCACATGATAATTAGTTGAAAAAAGTATGAGAGTTTATCCTGAAGGCAAGATACAGGGATAACTAGCTGGTATACAATATTTGAGTAAGGGGACCATTTATAACAGAGATCACATTTATTCTTTATGGTTCTTAAGATTACTAAAAGGACCTTTTATGTAGAAGGAAAACATGAGTTCAAAATAAAGAAAATCCTTTATAAGTAATTGGAACAGTGATTCCCAAAATGTGATCCAGGAACCCCTGGAAAATTTGAGACCTTTTCAAGGGGTCTGCAAGTTCACAGCTATATTTAAATAATACTAGGATGTTTTTTGCCTTTTAGATTCCCATTGTCTTATAAAGGAACAGTGAAGTTTCCCAGAGGCTGTTTGACATATATCACAAAAAAAGAAGACATAAGAACCCCTTGTTAAGCTAGACATTAAAGAGATTTGAAAAGAGATAAAAGCATTCATTCTCCTCACTATCATTGTTTTAAATGTATTTTTTAAACTTTATTGAGATATTAGTAACAAATAAAAGTGGTATATATTTAAGGTGTGGTGGTGGTAGTTTAGTCACTAAGTTGTATCCGAATCTTGCAACCCCATGGACTGTAGCCTGCTGGGCTCCTCTGCCCACAATATTTCCTAAGGAACAGTTCTGGAGTGGGTAGCCATTTCCTTCCCCAGGGGATCTTCCCAACCCAAGGATCAAACCCAGGTCTCCTGCATTGCAGGTGGATGCTTTACCATCTGTGCCACCAAGGAAGCCCCAAGCTAATATATCCATCAATTTATATAATTACCTTTGTGTGTGTGTGTATGTGCGTGTTGTGTATGAGAACACTTTAGATCTATTCTCTTAGCAAATTTCAAGTATACAATGCATTAACTATAGTCACTGTGGTGTACATTAGGTCACCAGAATTTCTTCATCTTATAACTGAAAGCTTATACTCTGACCAACACCTCTCCTATTCCTCCAGGTCTTCCAGTCCCTGGTCCCACTCTACTGTCTGTCTCCATGAATTCAACTTTTAAAAAAATGCCACATGTAAGTGAGATCGTGCAGTAGTTGCCTTCTTGTTTCTAACTCATAATTATTAAAATTTAAAAACATTTACGCTAATATTTAATGGGCGTATTGTCACTATTTTATATGAACTAATTCTTTAAAAGCCTCATTTTAATTTCTAATATGATAACTATCAATAGATACATCCCATATAAACAAAAAGCTGTTTATGGTATTCTATTCAGTAAGTTCTAACAGTATAAATGGACCTGAAACAAAAAAATATTTGACCCATTGAATTAGAGGTATACAAAATGGGACAGATTGCCTCAGTAGGTAAAAAATTCTCTTTCACTGAAGGGCCTAACTGGTTAGTGAATAGGGATATCGTGGGAATGTATTAGCATTCATACTACAGAGATTCGGGTTAGATAACCACTGAACCCCTTTCCAGCCATCCATTCATTTCATAAAATACTAATAAAAATATAAACTTAATTAAATTTGTTTCATCTAACATCTATTTCGTGTCAAAGCCATACTTAGAATTTTGTCTTTCTACTAGGCTGCTTTTTTCCCGTGATCCTATTCCCATAGCTAGCAACCTTATGTTTATTTCCAGGCCTTGGCCAGGCAAATAAATGTTCTATTCTAACTAGAACCATTCATGAGCTCACCAGCTAAGATGTTTGTTTATTGTGACCACCTTCCTTTCTTAGCACTCCTTGACTGAATAGACAATAGACTTCTTGATTTCTGGTGTACTGTTTACTGTTTATTCTATTTATGTCTAAGGCACTCAAGGTACATGTTAGCCAAGAAACAAAGATTCAGTTCTGAGATGTGGGTGGGAAGAAAAGAAGAAAGAAGCCAGATGAAATACTACCTAGTTTTGAGGTCATCCATGGAGTGGAATGAGTCATGAAACAGTAAAGCACATTCAATTGTACACCCACAAATGCTTGCCCAAACAGTGAACCTGAATATAAAAGATGTATTCAATGAATGTCATATAATACTTTCTAAAGTAAGCGTAAAAAATCAGTAAGTATGGTATGGTGTGAGCATGGAGATACTGTAGGCCCAAACGTTAATTATGTACTATCATATATGTGTCAAAATATTCAAGTATTGTTGGTATCAAAGTTTTGGATCAATTACACATTCCTTTAAAACGGCCATGGTTCAGAAACTTGTGCCTATTATTTCCTTGCCACCCCCAGAAAAAAAATGTTAAGTGTTAAGGCAAAAATCCTAAGGTGAAATTCAGGCAGTAAAATACAATTGCCCATAGGATACCTGCAATGACACCAGACTGATCTGAAATATAATTTCCTACCGGTCAACAGGTGTCATTTTATGACTCTCCCAAATTTAAACACTTGAGATGATTTCAATAGTCCCCAAATATTTTTGCATTAACTGTCTGAATATTTGAAAAGTGACCTAATTATGATGGTGCCTGGTATTTATACAGTAGGAATAGAAATCTTGTCTTCTTTGAATCCTAGAAAAGGAAAGGCCAGTATACCGTTTTAGATGTTGTGAAGACAATAGATTTGATCAGAGAGAACTGACACTGCTGTATTTTTCACCTCTCATATATGAACTTCCTTACACTATTCTTGCAAGTTGTCTATAGTTTGTAGAAATAGAAATTTAGAATAAAAAATTAAATTATAAGATCTTTCATAAAACAATCCAATCCTTTCCATCATACTTAGAATAAAATAGCATCCTTCCCACAGCCTGCGAGGTCCTATATACTTTAGTCCCTGACTACCTCACCAACATTATGACACTACCTCTTGCTCCGTATACTTTGGGCTTCCCAGGCGGCGCTGGTGGTAAAGAACCCACTTGCCAACGCAGGAGATGTAAGAGATGCTGATTTGATCCATAAGTGAGGAAAATCCCCTGGAGGAGGACATGGCAACCCACTCCAGTATTCTTGCCTGGACAATCCGCATGATCAAAGGAGCCTGGTGGGCTACAGTCCATTGGGTCACAAAGAGTCAGACACGACTGAAGCGACTTAGCACACATACAAGCGGTGTACTTTATTCTTAAGTTTCTCCTATATCCTTAACATGCCAGACTCTTGTCTGCTTCATTGTCCTGAAACTTGCTAATCTCTCTGCCTACAAGATTACCTTCCAGAACCTTATAAAGCTGATGTTTTCTCAATGTTCAATCTCTGCATAAGTATTATATCAAGTAGGCTTTCCCTGTCTGAATTGAAATAGTCATCACACACACACACACACACACACACACACTCACCTGCTCTGATATCTTTCTTTATATCACTCATCAAAATTCAAAAATATTTTATTTACCTTTTTATTATCATTGCTGCCCTAAACCAAATAATTTTGTATTTCCCATTCTAGCATTATAAGAGTTGAATAAACTTTTGTCAAATAAATCAATTTGAAAGAAAGCCACAAAATAATTATTATAATGATCATTATCGACAATGCCAAGTCCTTTATGGGCGTTTTTGTGACCTTATTTTACCAACTACTGTATCCTTACCTTTCTTTTTTATTATTTAACAAAATTTTTATTTTATATTGGATTATAGTTAATTATTAATGATGCATTAGTTATAGGTATACAGCAAAGTAATTCAATTATACCCATACAAGGATGTATTCTTCAAATTCTTTCTCCACTTAATTTATTACAGAATAGAGCTGAGTTCTTTGAGCTATACAATAGGGTCTTGTTGGTTATTTATTTTGAATATAATAGAGTGTTCACATCAATCTCAAACTCCCAATTTTTCTCTCCTCACCCCTTTCCCCCTGATAATCATAAGTTTGTTCTCCAAGTCTGTGAGTGTTTGTGTTTTGTAAATAAGTTCATTTGTATCATTTTTTTTTAGATTCTGCATATAAGCATATTATGTGATATTTGTCTTTCTCCAACTTCACTTAGTATGATAATCCCCAGGTCCATCTATATTGCTGCAAATGGCATTATTTCATTCTCTTAAATGGCTGGATAATATTTCATTGTGTGTATACACAGATACATACATATACCACATTTTCTTTATCCATGCATCTGTTGATGGACACTTATCTTTCGTAGTATCGTGGGAAATTTCTGAAATGACTCCCACTGACTCCTACCTCCTGATACTTATGCCATTATGTCATCTCCTTCCTTGTGTGTCCTGGCTAGACTTAGTGACTTATCTCTAACAAATAAAATACGTCAAAATTGGTGGTAGTGGCAGGTTGATATAAAAAAAATAGTAACTTCATTGAAGTGAAGCCTGATGCATACAACCTTGACCAAACCATCAGACTTAGGGATACTGGCAATATATATTGACATCTTATACCCATGTTATGATAAAATGGAAAGAGGTATCACTTTTGTGTTATCCTTCTAATAATACAAAACCTCGACAAAATCGTGAGAAAATATCATATCATTGAGGGGCAATCCTGCAAAATAACTACTGCTGCTACTGCTAAGTCGCTTCAGTTGTGTCCGACTCTGTGCGACCCCATAGACGGCAGCCGACCAGGCTTCCCCATCCCTGGGATTGTCCAGGCAAGAGCACTGGAGTGGGTTGCCATTTCCTTCTCCAAAGCAGGAAAGTGAAAGTGAAGTCGCTCAGTCGTGTCCGACTCTTAGTGACCCCATGGACTGCAGCACACCAGGCTCCTCCGTCCATGGGATTATCCAGGCAAGAGTACTGGAGTGGGGAGCCATACCTAGCTCTTCTGAAAAAGTCAAGATTACAAAACACAAGGAAAGACTGAGGAATGGTTACTAAGAGATGAAGGGTTACAAAGAGACTAAGGAGACACGACTACTCTGAATTGGACCCTAGGTGGAGAACGTGCTGAAATCTGAATAAAGTTGTAGTTTAGTTTGTTTTGGGTTTTTTTTTTTAAGGGATGAACTGTCAATTCTGAGACTGTGCTACAGAAGACCCTGACTTCCGTCTAGCTTGTACTTACTCTTGGACTCTTCCTGCTTGCTGCTCTGATGAAGCAACTTTCATGGTATAAGCCACATGGAGAGGTCCACATGGCAAAGGACTTCTGGTCAAAAGCCGGTGGAGTCACTGAGGCCATTGGTCCAACATACCTTGAGAAGCTGAATCCTACAAACAAAAACAGTATAATTATCATGGCTGAGTTTGGAAGAATGTTCTCTATGTAAGACATGAGTTGACTGCAGTCACGTTGATTCCACCCCTGTGAGACCCTGAGCCATAGAACCAGGATTGTGTGCTGTGCACTTAGTCGCTCAGTCATGTCCGGTTCTCTGTGACCTCATGGACTGTAGGCCACCAGCCTCTTCTGTCCATGGCGATTCTCCAGGCAAGAATACTGGAAAGGGTTGCCATCCAGGGGCTCTTCCCAAACCAGGGATTGAACCCAGGTCTCCCGCATTGCAGGGAAATTCTTTATCATCTGAGCCACCAGGGAAGCCCACCCAAGCGAACTGCTCCCAGATTCCTGATCCACAGAAACTGGGTGTTAAATGTTTTAAAAATCACTAAATTTTAGATTAATGTATTACACAATAATAGATAAGTAAGACCCATGGGTTCTATACAATTACTATTCCTGCTTTCTGCAGGAAAGAGAAAAGTTGCTTAAAGAAATTTAGGTAACTTGCCCAAATTTACATAATTAAGTGACAAAACTGGAATTCAAACACTGGTCTATCAGAGACAAAGACTATGGTCTTAGTCACTGCATTAAAATGTGCTCACAAGGTCCCTTATAGTTACATATAACAGCAGTTATATTTCTGTTAATGAAATTGATCTAAAACAAAGTAAAGTTTTAAAAGCATCTAACTGCTGCTGCTACTGATAAGTCACTTCAGTCGTGTCTGACTCTGTGTGACCCCATAGACGGCAGCCCACCAGGCTCACCCGTCCCTGGGATTCTCCAGGCAAGAACACTGGAGTGGGTTGCCATTTCCTTCTCCAGTGCATGAAAGTGAAAAGTGAAAGTGAAGTCGCTCAGTCGTGTCCAACCCTCAGCGACCCCATGGACTGCAGCCTTCTGCCCTCTCCTAAAAGCATCTAAACCTATTACCAAATAAATTTCAGAAAAAAATAGACTTTAACATCTAAACAATGTCAAAGCAAAACCATGAGTTTTTGAGAATGATCAACTGAACTCAACTGAACTGACTGAAGCCCAGCAATGATAGACAAAATCAGACATTCTATAAGACTCCATAGTGAGTTCGAGGAATTTCAGGGATGAAAAGGGGGAAAGATATGACCATGAGATGGCTGTAGTACTATGAGCCTTATCTCAGCAAGACAGGTTTGTTTGTGGGAGAAGTCCTCAACGCATGATAGTTCAGTTCAGCCAATCAGTCCTTTCTAACTCTTTGCGCCCCATGGACTGCAGCACACTGGCTTCCCTGTCCATCACTAACTCCCAGAGCTTACTCAAACTCATATCCATCAAGTTGGTGATGCCATCCAACCATCTCATCCCCTTCTTCTGCCTTCAATCTTTCCCAGCATCAGGATCTTTTCCAATGAGTCAGTTCTTCACATCAGGTGGCCAGAGTATTGGAGTTTCAGCTTCAGCATCAGTCCTTCCAATGAATATTCAGGACTGATTTCCTTTAGGATGGACTGGTGGATCTCCTTGCAGCCCAAGGGACTCGTGAGAATCTTCTCCAACACCACAGTTCAAAAGCATCAATTCTCTGGCGCTCAGCCTTCTTTATAGTCCAACTCTCACATTGTACATGACTACTGGAAAAACCATAGCTTTGACTAGATGGACTTTTGTTGGCAAAGTAGTATCTCTGCTTTTTACTATGCTGTCTAGGTTGGTCATAGCTTTTCTTCCAAGGAGCAAGCATCTTTTAATTTCATGGCTGCAGTCACCATCTGCAGTGATTTTGGAGCCCAGGAAAATAAAGTGATAGTGATAGTATTGGAGTCTAAAGCCCTGGGGTAAGGGGTGAGACTATCTAGAGGAAGGGAGGCAAGTGAACTCCCAAGGGACAGGGGACTCAGGGAGGAGACTTACATGTCTCAGTGATATCCCCTCCCCTCAGTGGAGCCCAGGGGGAGTCGGGGTCAGAGCTCCAAAGGGCAGCAGCAGCTCTGATTTTGTAGCTCTGTGTGTGTGTGTGTATGTGTGCTCAGTCCTTTCAGCCTTTGCGACTCCATGGACTGTAGCCTGCCAGGGCTATCTGTCCTTGGGATCATCCTGGCAAGAATTCTGGAGTGGGTTTCCATTTCTTCCTCCAGGCTTTTGAAGCTATAGGGTTTATTTTATCCATGGCTAGCAGATGTTGGGCATAGTTTCCCACGATACAGAAAGCAGTCCAACTCAAACTGACTAAAAATCTATTATGTTGAAAACTATTAATGTGTAAAAATTTTAGTTTGACACCAGTGACTTTAGGCTTTCGGCTAACAGGACTCAGTCTGCTGTGAATAAACAACCTGGGGAATATCTTTGATTACTTTATAAAACAGATGCACACTAAAGTTCTTCTGCTATTAACTGGGTCAAATGGGAACAGCTTGCCTTTAAAGATCTCGAGGCTAAGGTGAAACCATAACTTTTAGTTCACAGGAAACAACTGCCACAGGAGTATTATTCAGGCATAAAGTGAAGTCGCTCAGTCGTGTCCAACTCTTTGTGACCGCATGGACTGTAGTCCACCAGGCTCCTCCATCCATGGAATTTTCCAGACAAGAGTACTGGAGTGGGTTGCCATTTCCTTCTCCAGGGGATCTTCCTGACCCAGGGATTGAACCCAGGTCTCCCACATTGCAGGCAGACGCTTTATTGTCTGAGCCACAAGAGAAGCCCCTTCAGGCATATGAGAGGCTCAAAATTCTTTGAGAAAAATATTGGCTCCTCTCCTAGCATTACTGTAGACTCTGTCCCAGGCACCTCCATGAGAGGTGGGATTATCTCTAAGCAAAAATAAAACCGCCCCTTTAATTTGTGCAACTTCTTATTCTGCCTATTGACCATCATCCATAAGAAACATATGAATCTTTTCAATAAGATACAGAGTCCTTATTCCAGTCACTAGCCAGAGAGCACAAGTTAGATCTGGAAATTTTATGTGCTAAAAGTGTAAATGAGAGGTTACAGTCTAAGAGCAGTGTTACCATAAGGTCTTTGGAAATTCTGCAATTTCTATCTTTAAGCCAGAACTCTAGAAATTAAAGAAACTTAGTTCCTGACAGAACTATTTTTACTAAGTCATATTTAGTATCTGCATTTTTTTTTTATAATAAACTATGTCAAATGGCAGTAAAAAATGACCACTCCAACTGTGGTGGCTAAAAATTATTTCTAGCTCCACTACATGTTCAAAGAGGATTTGAGAATGTTTTCTCTATTATACATAGGCCCTCGGGGGCGCACTTTGACTGAGAAGCTGCTGTCTTAGGGCTGTACCACCCAAACCATACAGTGATGGCGCTAGAAAATAATCTGATCCCAACGTGACCCATTTCACTTCTGCTTACATGTCATTGGCCAGAATGACTAACATCTGACTTCGAGGGGACTGGGATAAGTGAAGGGAGGGAATATTTGATGAATATTATCTCTGTGACAGTATCATTCCTGTAAATTTTTGAGAACTAAATATGATAGATACACTTGTTTGCTATTGCTGTTTTAACAAATTACCACAAACTGGTGACTTAAAACAACAAGCAATATAATACCTTATAGTCTTTGATGATCAGAAATCCAGAATGGTCTCACTGGATTAAAATCAAAGTGCTGGCATTCCTTGGCCCATGGTCTCCTTCCGTCTACCATCTTTGAAGCAAGATGTGGGCAGTTTGAATTTTCTCACATCTCTTCATTCTGACATAGACTCTTCTGCTTCCCTCTTCCACAATCCAGGGTTCTCACGACGACATTTAACCTGGAAAAGCCAGGATACTCTCTCTATTTTTAAGGTCAGCTGATTAGAACCTTAATTCCATCTGCAAACTTAGTTTCCTTTTGCCACATTCTGAAACATACTGACAGGCCCCGGTTAAGAATATGGACATTTTTGAGGGGCTATCATTCTGCCTATCAAAGTAGGGTATGGAAAAATATGTGCAGCTTTGTCATATTTGCTGTTAAAGACCTACTCCAGTATTCTTGCCTGGGAAACCCCATGGACGTAGGAGCCTGGTGGGCTACAGTCCATGGTGCTGCAAGAATCAGACACAACTTAGCAACTACCCCACCACCACCACCACCACTAAGGTAAGTACCATTCTTTTTGGGCTTCCCTGGTGGCACAGTGGTAAAGAATCCACTTGCAATGCATGAGACGTAGGAGACATGGGTTCAATCCCTGGGTCAGGAAGATCCCCTGGAGAAGGAAACAGCAACCAACTCCAGTATTCTTGCCTGGAGAATCCCATGGACAGAGGAGCCTGGAGAGCTACATTTCATAGGGTTACCAAGAGTTGGACACGACTGAACTGACTGAGCATGCACAGTATTTATTAAGTAGTGAATTTTATATAAAATTTTCATTTAAAAACTATGAAAACGTCCTTTTTATCAATTCATAGGAACAAAGTAACACAACCTCTTTTCTTTGTAGTCTTAGAGACAAGGAAGAAAACGAAATTCAGTAATGCATTGCCATACGAATTTGTGTCACTTTTTTTAAGCAGGCAAATCCTGCATTCTTAGGTAGTCTTACAATTTATTTCTTCTTAAAATAAATGCTTCCTGTTGCTTCCAATGCTTTTAAATAAAAATATACAGTGTATTAATAATAATAATGTCAGAATTGTTGAATTAAAAAATTATAAAATATGGATGCAAAGTGAAAGGAAAAACACATTTTGAATATTTTCTACAGAATAAAGTTGTTCTTATATTTTATTTTCAGTCATATAGAGATCAAGGCATGCATATTCTCAGGAAAGAGAATATCCAGAGAACTTAAGAAAAATCCTTTCTCTCAAGGAGCATAACATTTATTTGGAGTGATAAAATCATACACATAAAGGTATAACTAGCTACACCTAGCATGAAATAAGCAGAAAAGTGCCTTCTAGTTAAATGCTATGAGAACCATATCAGAAGGAAAAATGAGTAATTATGTGGAAAAGAAATGTCTGATTGGAGAAGAATAAGTATTTTTTTTTAATAACAGACTTTATTTTTTAGAGCTCTGTTTTCGGTGCAGAGCAAAAATAAGAGAAGGTGTGGAGATTTCCCGTATAAACTCTGTCCTCTGTCCTGTACATGCAGAGCCTCCTCCATTATCAACTTCCCCCACCAGAGCAGTAGATGGGTTACAACTGGTGAAACTATCTTGGCAAATCATAACCAATTAAAATTCATCATTTCCTTTAGGTCTCTCTTTTGATGTACATTCTATGGATTTGGACAAACTTATTGCCTGGAAAATTCCATGGACAGAGGAGCCTGGTAGGCTGTAGTCCATGGGGTCGCTAAGAGTCGGACACAACGGAGCGACTTCACTTTCATGCATTGAAGGAAATGGCAACCCACTCCAGTGTTCTCGACCGGAGAATCCAAGGGACGGAGGATCCTGGTGGGCTGCCGTCTATGGGGTCGCACAGAGTAGGACACGACTGAAGCAACTTAGCAGCAGCAGCAGCAGAATGACATGTATCCACCATTATAGTATCATACAGAGTAGGTTTATTGTCCTTAGAATTAATCTGTGTTCTGCCTAGGGAGCCTCCTCTCCCCTGGCAACTACTGATCTTTTTACTGTCTCCAAATTTTACCTTTTTCAAAATGTTATGTAAGCTGGAATCATATAGTATGTAGCTTCTTCAGATCAACTTCTTTCACTTGTAATATGAATTTAAGTTTCCCCAGTTGTTTCACACAGCTTGAAGGCTCATTTCTTTTTAGTGCTGCATAATATAACTGTCTGGATATGCCACACTTTATTTATCCACTTACCTACTGAGGGGCATATTGTTTGCGTCCAGATTTAAGCAATTATGAATAAATCTGCTATAAATATCCATGTGCAGATTTTTATGTGGATGTAAGATTTCAACTCATTTGGGTAAATACTAAGAAGTGTAATTGTAGAATCTCATGGTAAGAGTATCATTAGTTTTGTAAGAAATTGCCACTCTGTCTTCCAAAGTGGCTGCACCATTCAGAATTCCCATGGGCAATGAATGAGAATTCCTGCTGTTCCACATTCTCTTCAGGACTTCTTGCTGTTGTTATTCCAGATTTCAGCCATTCTAACAGGCTGTAGTAGTATCTCATTTTTTTAAATGTATTTTATGGAATCGTGGTTTATTTACAATGTTATGTGAATTCTGTTGAACAGCAAAGTGATTTAGTTATATATATATATATATATATATTATTTTTCATATCAGATCAGATCAGATCAGATCAGTCGCTCAGTCGTGTCCGACTCTTTGCGACCCCATGAACCGCAGCACGCCAGGCCTCCCTGTCCATCACCAGCTCCCGGAGGTCACCCAGACTCGCATCCATCGAGTCAGTGATGCCATCCAGCCATCTCATCCTCTGTTGTCCCCTTCTCCTCCTGCCCTCAATTCCTCCCAGCATCAGAGTCTTCTCCAATGAGTCAACTCTTCGCATGAGGTGGCCAAAATACTGGAGTTTCAGCTTTAGCATCATTCCTTCTAAAGAAATTCCAGGATTGATCTTCTTCAGAATGGACTGGTTGGATCTCCTTGCAGTCCAAGGGACTCTCAAGAGTCTTCTCCAACACCACAGTTCAAAAGCATCAATTCTTCGGCACTCAGCCTTCTTCACAGTCCAGCTCTCACATCCATACATGACCACAGGAAAGACCATAGCCTTGACTAGGCGAACCTTTGTTGGTAAAGTAATGTCTCTGCTTTTGAATATGCTATCTAGGTTGGTCATAACTTTCCTTCCAAGGAGCAAGCGTCTTTCAATTTAAAAAAAAAAAAAAAATTAAAAATTTTTCATATACTCTTCCATTAATGGTTTATTATAGGATAGTAATTGTAGTTCCCTGTGCTATACAGTAGGACATTGTTTGTCCATTTTCTATATAATAGATTGCATCTGCTAATCCCAAACTACCAATCCACACTTCCTCACCCACCACCCCCTTCCCCTGGAAATCACAAGTTGGGTCTCTATCTCCATGATTCTGTTTCATTGTTGTTTTCATTTGCATTTTCTTGATGACATATCATATTGAGCATCTTTTCACATGCTTATTTGTTGACTGTATATCTTTTTTGGTTACATATCTGTTAAGATCTTTGACTCATTTTTAAATCAGTTTGTTTTCTCCTGTATAGCACATGGAACTCTGCTCCATGTTAAAATGTGCCAGCCTGGATGGTAGGGAGGTTTGGGGGAGAATGGAATCAAGTATATGTATGGCTGAGTCCCTTAGCTATCATTGTTAATCAGGTATATCCTAATACAAAATAAAAAGTTTAAAATGTTTGGGGAAAAATCAGCTTGCTTTCTCATTGAGTTTTAAGGATTCTCTTATATTTTGGAGAACAGCCATTTATCAGATGTGTCTGTTTCAAATATTTTCCTTCAGTTTGTGGCTTGTCTTTTCCTGTTCTTTTGCAGAGCAGAAGTTCTTTAATGTTTTAGATTTTACTAAATTTAAATAGATAAAGACCCAGAAAAAGGGCTCCTGCCACTTTTATGGACCAGGAGTTTGCAGGGGAGTGTGGGGCTTCACTTGTAGCTCGGCTGGTCTTCCAAAGAATCCGCCTGCAATGCAGGAGATCTGGGTTCAATCCCTGGATTGGGAAGGTCCCTTGGAGAAAAGGGAACAGCTACCCACTCCAGTATTCTGGCTTGGAGAATTCCATGGACTATATATTCATGGGGTCACAAAGAGTTGGACACGACTGAGTAACTTTCGCTTTCAAGAGATGGCTGGGAATCGAAAAGTACTAAATATTGAGTTAGGATGAAGAAAAATATCTTCAAGACCTTTCAATAATGTGACCTGAGCAGAGGCACCTGAGACTGGCATTGGCCAAAGTCTCCTGATAAAAACATCTCCAAACTAAGGTGTCTGGGCTGGGAATATAGGTACCCTTAAGGTACAAATAAGAGCATGCTGGCCAACTGAAGGGCTGAGTCCTTGAAAGTAACTCCCTCCAGACTTGGTACCAAGTCTGGTGCAGAGGGGAGATTTGACCCATGAGATCTTCCAGGTAAAGCCTTTTAATTATGAATGGTTGGACCTGAGAGATCACAAGTAGGATTTTGGTGTGGTGCTGGACTCCTCAATTACATATTATCAACATTACCTTTGCCTCATTTAACACCTTCTTTATCCCTTAACACAAATAAGAAACAATGAACTTGATCAATACAATAATTATTAAGGATCGTGTGTGTGTGAGTGTGAGTGTGGGTGTGTGTGTGCGTGCATTAGTTGCTCATTTGTGTCTGACTCTTTGCAACCCCATGGACTGTAACCTGCCAGGTTCCTCTATCCATGAAATTCTCCAGGCAAGAACTCTGGAGTTGGTAGCCATGCCCTCCTCCAGGGGATCTTCCTGACCCAGGGATTGAACCTGGGTGTCTGACATTGCAGGCAGATTCTTTACCATCTGAGCCACCAGGGAAGCCCATATGATCATATGATATATTTAAAAATCTGAAAGTATTGAAGTGATTGAGTCATGAGTTTCCCTCCATGGTCAACTCCACTCTAGCTTTCTCTGTTCCTTCAATAAACCCAACTCATCTGCCTTGTATCCTTTGTGTAAATTGTCTAAGACACTCTAATCAGATAGTCCTGGGTCACACATCTCAGTCTATTTAGATCTCTGCTCAAATGCCACTTCAGAGCATCACTAATTTAAATCAGTAAAATATGCAAGTCGCTTAGTTGTATCTGACTCTTTGTGACCCCATTCTGAAGGCCAGAATACTGGAGTGGGTAGTCTTTCCTTTCTCCAGGGGATCTTCTCAACCCAGGGTTCGGACCCAGGTCTCCCGTATTGCAGGCGGATTCTTTACCAGCTGAGCCACAAGAGAAGCCCAAGAATACTGGAGTGGGTAGCCTATCCCTTCTTCAGGGCATCTTCCTAACCCAGGAATTGAACCAGGGTCTCCTGCACTGCAGGCAGATTCTTTACCAACTGAGCTATCAGGGAAGCCCTCCTCGCCAAAAGGAGTACATCAAGGCTGTATAATGTCATCCTGCTTATTTAACTTACATTCAGAACACATCATGAGAAATGCTGGGCTGGAAGAGGCACAAGCTGGAATCAAGATTGCCAGGAGAAATATCAATAACCTCAGATATGCAGATGACACCACCCTTATGGCAGAAAGTGAAGAGGAACTAAAAAGCCTCTTGTTGAAAATGAAAGAGGAGAGTGAAAAAGTTGACTTAAAGCTCAAGATTCCGAAAACGAAGATCATGGCATCTGGTCCCATCACTTCATGGGAAATAGATGGGGAAACAGTGGAAACAGTGCCAGACTTTATTTTTCTGGGCTCCAAAATCATTGCAGATGGTGATTGAAGCCATGAAATTAAAAGACGTTTACTCCTTGGAAGGAAAGTTATGACCAATCTAGATAGCATATTAAAAAGCAGAGACATTACTTTGCCAACAAAGGTCTGTCTAGTCAAGGCTATGGTTTTTCCTGTGGTCATGTATGGATGTAAGAGTTGGACTGTGAAGAAGGCTGAGTGCTGAACAATTGATGCTTTTGAACTGTGGTGCGGGAGAAGACTCTTGAGAGTCCCTTGGACTGCAAGGAGATCCAACCAGTCCATCCTAAAGGAGATCAGTCCTGGGATTTCTTTGAAACGAATGATGCTGAAGCTGAAACTCCAATACTTTGGCCACGTCATGCGAAGAGTTGACTCATTGGAAAAGACCCTGATGCTGGGAGGGATTGGGGGCAGGAGGAGAAGGGGATGACAGAGGATGAGCTGGCTGGATGGCATCACTGACCTGATGCACATGGGTTTGGGTGGGCTCCGGGAGTTGGTGATAGACAGGGAGGCCTGGCGTGCTGCGATTCATGGGGTCACAAAGAGCCAGACATGACTGAGCGACTGAACTGAACTGAACTGAACTGAAAATATGGAAACTTTTTTCAATATAGTTCTGTTCCAACCTCCCTCCTTTGTGCTTATATAGATGTTATAAACCCAGCAACATAGTATTAAAATTATTGCTTCATAAAATGTTATAGAAATAAGGAGAACAAAAGAGAATATTATATTTATGAGGTTTTTCTTTTTTATTAACCTACATATATACCATTTCTGATATTCTTCATTTCTTTTTAACTTTTTTCCAAGTTACTGTCTGGTATTATTTCATTGTTTCAGTATAGCTCCATTCTCTGCCCCTTCTTTTAAGCTATATTGTTGCATAGATTATGTCCAAATAGAATTCATTTTACTTGTTCTACATATTAGAAAATTAAATATTTCCACAGACAAGATAGCTTCTAAAGGAGAAATTACTGTTATTTGTACTTAATTTAAAGCATATATTTTGTAAATGCAATGTAATAAAAAATATTGTATAGTTTTCAATTTTTCTTAAATATTTCCTTCTTATCTAGGGAATTCTTCATCAGTTACCAAATAACCAACCTACTAATTATCTCCTTGGTACCTAGTTTTGTAAACAAGCTGTTTAATCTATAATTATTTAAGTTAAAGCTTACACATTCTTTTCATTACTTAAAACATTTTTATGTTGTCAGTGACTCAGATGGTAAAGCGTCTGCCTACAATGCAGGAGACCCTGGTTCAATCCCTGGGTTGGGAAGATCTTCTGGAGAAGGAAATGGCAACCCATTCCAGTATTCTTGCCTGGAAAATCCCATGGACGGAGGAGCCTGGTAGGCTACAGTCCATGGGGTAGCAAAGAGTTGGACACGACTGAGTGACTTCATTTTCTTTATTTCAAAGCCAACAACGTTCTTCAGTTCCACAGCTCTCCATATGCCACAGGACACAAGACTTGTCTGTTGCTAGACCAAAAATACATGGTCTGGGAATAGTACCTGTGAAAAATATATTTATGTATTAATAGCCAGCTTGCTGTCTACAAATTGGGATAATATTTTGTTAATTAGATTTAAATTTAGGCCTGTGTTTTCAGTTTCATTCCACTAAACATATCATTTTACATCATCATGCGCTAGAACGTGAGCACAATGAGGGCAGGGGTTTTCATCTGTTTTGTTCACTGATACAACCCCACTATTTGGAAAAAGTTTAACATACATGATGAAATAAAATTTATATTTCAAGGCAGGACAGGAGAAACATAGAATTCTGTGTGTCCATTTGGGCCTCTCCCTTCCTCCCTAATGTACAATGTGTATCTGCATTATGCATTAGCCACATCTTCTCAAAGATGGTCATGCCTGCTTAAACATAAAGATCCTTTTTTTCCCTTTCTTCTCATACTAGGAATGTAACTTCTTAAAAGAATAGTGTTCTTTTCCAACCCTGTAGAGGGTCGTGATGACTTGCTGCTGGCTTTTTAGATGCTTATCTATGTTGCTGCTGCTGCTAAGTCACTTCAGTCGTGTCTGACTCTGTGTGACCCCATAGACGGCAGCCCACCAGGCTCCCCTGTCCCTGGAATCCTCCAGGCAAGAACACTGGAGGGGGTTGCCATTTCCTTCTCCAATGCATGAAAGTGAAAAGTGAAAGTGAAGTCGTGTCTGACTCTTAGCGACCCCATGGACTGCAGCCCACAAGGCTCCTCCATCCATGGGATTTTCCAGGCTATGTTAGGTAGTTAGAATAGGAAATAGGAGTAGGAAATAGGAAATAGAATAGGAAAGAGGAGTCCAGAATTGCGGTGGCTAAAAGACAAGGAAGGGGAAAAGCCCGTGAACATAGAACAAAGGAAAGTCTGAGGACCAGAGTGAGGACCTCAGGTAGAACAAATAGCACTCCTGGCTAGCCCAACTTACATAACATAGGCCCAGCGGGGAGGGGAGAAAAGAACATATAAAAAGAGGAGCCAAAGCGCTGTAGGCTCTTGCTGTCTCTCTCTCTCTCACTCTCTCTCGCGCTCTTCTCTTCATGTCTTCTGGGTTGGCGTGCCCTTACACCTCGAGGGTGTATTTTCCTTTTATTTTCTAAATAAAACCGAGCTGTAACATGGAGCTGTAACACTGATCTGTCCAAGAGCTGTGACATGGTCTGTCCAAGGATCTGTCACTTCAAATTTTTCATGGAATGAGACACAACGGAGGAAATTACACACTCTCCCAATACCTAGACTATGTATCTTTGGTGAATTTTTTTGTATATAAAATATCAATATGTAATAAACTCACATACCTATGGGCACCTTATCTTTGACAAAGAATATACAATGGAGAAAAGACACCCTCTTCAGTAAGTAGTGTTAGGAAAACTGGACAGCTACACATGAAAGAATGAAACTAAACACTAACACCATGTGTGTTAGCCGCTCAGGCGTGTCCGACTCTCGGTGACTCCATGAACTGTGGCCCGCCAGATTCTTCTGTCCATGGAGTTCTTCAGGCAAGAATTCTGGAGTGGGTAAGCCATTCCTTCTCCAGCGGATCTTCCCAATCCAGGGATTGAACACACACAGGCAGATTCTTTATTGAGCACCAGGGAAGTCTGGGATTATATATTTTTGATAGTAAGTTATGAAGCACCAGAAAATTTTTTTACAGGTGGTAAGAAAACCTACTCTGTGATTAGTTTCATAAGTATGTGAAGTCTCATTTAGGATAGTGGTTATATGGGAGTTTGAAAATATATACAGAATTCATGCCAGACCTGTTTTTCTGTGGGGTTATTTTGTTAAAATTGCTTAAGAACTTTGATTTTGTCAAAGTCCAAGGTATTCTCCATAGTGGCCAACTCAAACCTGATTTATCATAATATTGAAAGACAATGAAATTGACTTTGAGATGAACTTATCAGGTCTGTAGTTTTCCTTTCTCCTTATTCTGAGAAAGTAACCATTCTCTTTGTGCCTAGTACCCTGAGAGAAAGTTGATATTACAGAACCAATAGTAGTAGTAAATAACCGCTTTCTTGGCTTTTCAGCTCAAGAATGGTTCAGCTCCTTGAGGAATTATGCTAAAGACATGGGAAAGGAAGAGATTATTTCACAATGCACAGGAGGATAGAGGCTGTTGGGCTACACAGAGATGAGGGGCCTTCCTCTGCCACCACTCCTAGTGGCAGTGGATAAAACGTGGCCACATGTGCACAGTGAACCCAGAGAAGCTGAGACCCTGGGACCCCAAGATCCCCAAGAGGTTCTGAGAATGGAGATCCCTGGCCTAAGCAGACACCTCACTACCAATCTTGGTTCCTGACTAACATTTTATTTTCTTGGGCTCCAAAATCACTGCAGATGGTGACTGCAGCCATGAAATTAAAAGACACTCCTTGGAAGAAAAGTTATGACCCAACTAGACAGCATATTAAAAAGCAGAGATGTTACTTTGCCAACAAAGGTCCATCTAGTCAAGGCTATGGTTTTTCCAGTAGTCATGTATGGGTGTGAGGGTTGGACTATAAAGAGCACCAAAGATTGATGCTTTGGAACTGTGGTGTTGGAGAAGATTCTTGAGAGTCCCTTGGACTGTAAGGAGACCCAACCAGTCCATCCTAAAAGAAATAAGTCCTGAATTTTCATTGGAAGGACTGATGCTGAAGCTGAAACTCCAATACTTGGGCCACCTGATATGAAGAACTGACTCATTTGAAAAGGCTCTGATTCTGGGAATGATTGAAGGTGGGAGGAGAAGGGGATGACAGAGGATGAGATGGTTGGATGACATCTCCAACTCAATGGACATGAGTTTGAGTAAACTCCAGGAGTTGGTGATGGACAGGGAGGTCTGGTGTGCTGCAGTCCATGGGGTCACAAAGAGTCAGACACAACTGAGTGACTGAACTGACTGAACAGAACACTGAGTCAGTCACTCTCAAGATCAACCATGGGCTTCTAGCTATCAATGGCAAAAATAATAGTCTGAAAAAGAGAGGCAGTTTTGGGGCTCCAGGTAGGTGTTCTGAATTCCCAGTGTTATCTGAAATGGCACACTTTATACCCCCTAGGGATAGAATCTAATTAGAGACAACAAGATGCAAATTGAGCTCAGGTCTCTCTAGTTTGTCTCTGCAATGGTTTCTGCTACCTCATCAGGTTTTGCACCAGTTTCAGCAACAGGCCAGGGTGAGGGTTGCAAAGAAGTCGCTCTAAAATCCATGACTCCCCTGCCACGCAATGTCATTAGGACCAGAATTAAGGTGATATTATTAAACTAAAAACAGTCACCACATATTTTTCTTAATTGCCTCTGAAACACATTTCTAAGAAACTTTTATCTGTGAAGAGAAACATCACTAACTGCTGGAGGTTGCTAAATTTTGAATTATATTACCCTCATGGTAAAACATGTGAAAGAGAAGTAAAGGAGAAATGGTTGACTGCCATTCCAGTTCTACCAAGATCAGCCTCCTGGGGGGATCTCAAGAGGAAGAAAAACAGGAAGCATTCTATGCCGTGCACGTGCAGGCCCCTAGGCAGTTGAAACACAGATCTCAGGAAACATTTTCATGAACCACAGATTTTTGTATCTTCTCATGTGTAGAAAAGGACTAAAATCATTAACCTGAGATGTCTATTCTTTGTGATTAGCAGTAATATTTAGATGTTTGACATGTTTTTTTCTAGCCAAAAAAAAAAAAAAATATCATATATATCCTGACTCCTCCCTTACCTCTTTGGAGCAGGTCCTCAGAACTCTGAGAGGCTGCTTTCCTGGGCTGTTTCCCTCGGTAAGGTCCCTGAATACAATGGAACTCACAACTTTTACATTGCTTTTTTCTTTTGTCAACAGATACGTCACATGGTAAAGTATGTCAACAAAATTTAGGCTAGTTCTATCCTCCTCCTAATTTAAAAAAAGCCCTCAACATAGAACATTATACATGTAAATTATAAATCTGACATTTTAGCTCATGCTTTATAAGGTAGATAATAGTTCAAACTCTAAAGAGGTGACATGTTTCAACAATATGAATCACCAGTCATACTGAGAATTAGAGGAAGGTTTCAGGTACATGCCCACAATAACTGATGCCAACTAACTGCAAAGTGTTCTAATGTAAATGCCAGTGTTCATTGTGGTATCTGACTATAGCATCCATCCCCAGATATTAACTCTGCTTTTTCAGTTCTGCTTTTGTTTTTGATACAGATAGCCATAAAAGAATAGGAATGAAAATTCAAAAATATTTCAGAAGAATAAGTAAGAATATTTTACTAGTGACCAAATTCTTAAGCTGTATAATTAAACTATATTTACACTTGAATTATAATAGAAATAATAGGATTCCTGCTGTACCAAATTACAGGATAATTTTTTTTTCCTGAGAAGAAATAAGTTTTAATTTCTAAAGTAGAATTACAGAAGTACATTTCTCCCTCTTTACTCACTCCAGTGAAAGAGCAGAAATTCTTCCCAATGATGACTGCTCCAACATGGGTTCTCCATGTTTTATACCAAGAGAGATATACTTTTTATGTATGTGAGAAAAGGCACATTTATATATTTACAGGATGATGGGTAAGGTAATTATTTAGGGCAGTAGTGCCTCTTCTTGAACTCTCATAGGCAATAATGGAGAAACCAAAGCTTTGTATAGTATTTTAGAAAAAATAATCCAGAAATATCACACTTCCTAATTTCAAACCCCATTATAGAGCTATAGCAATCAAAACAGTATGACACTGGTATAAAAAAAGATATAGGCCAATGGAACAGAATCATGAGCCCCAAGATAAACCCCTGCATATGTGGCAAACTAATATTTGACAAGAGCCAAGAACACTCAGTAAAGATAGCCTCCTGAAAAAAATGATGCTGGTAAAACTAAATAGTCATGTAAAAGAGAATGAAACTGAACCCCTATCTTATATCACTCACGAAACTTAACTCAAGATGGATTAAAGATAAATATAAAACCTGAAGCTATAAAGCTCCTAGAATAAAACACAGGGAAAAATCCCCTCTTGGCAATGGTTTATGGCTATGACACGAACAGCGCAAGCAACGAAAGCAAAGGTAAATAAGTCCACTGCATCAGCTCAAAGGTCTCTATACGGCAAGAGAAGCAATCAACAAAATGAAAAGACAACCTACAAAACCAAAGAAAATGTGTGCAAATCTGACATCTGTTAAGATGTTAATATACAAAATATATAAGGAACTTATACAACTCAATGGCCAAAAAAAATCCAACAATCCAATTAAAAATGGCAAGACATTAGTAAATAGACATTTTTCCAAGAAGATATTTAAATAGCCAACAATTACATCAAAAGGTCACTAATTATCAGGGAAATGTAAATCAAAACAATAAAATATCACCTCACACCTGTCAGAATGGCTATTATTAAAAAGACGAGATAGTGTTGATGAGGATGTGAAGAAAAGGAAGCCCTTGTGCACTGTCGGTGCTGGGAATATAAATTAGTGTAGCTATTTGAGAGAGTAACTAACTGTGGACCTCCTGTTTCCTGTTATTGTACAGCCTAAGAATAGTTTTCACATTTTTTTAATGGCTTAAAAGAAATCAAAAGAAGCAGATCTTGTGGTGCATGAGTTCAGTTCAGTCGTTCAGTCATGTCCGACTCTTTGCAACCCCATGAATCGCAGCACTCCAGGCCTCCCTGTCCATCACCAACTCCCGGAGTTCACTCAGACTCACGTCCATCGAGTCAGTGATGCCATCCAGCCATCTCATCCTCTGTCATCCCCTTCTCCTCCTGCCCTCAACCCCTCCCAGCATCAGAGTCTTTTCCAATGAGTCAACTCTTCACATGAGGTGGCCAAAGTACTGCAGTTTCAGCTTCAGAATCATTCCCTCCAAAGAAATCCCAGTACTGATCTCCTTTAGAATGAACTGGTTGGGTCTCCTTGCAGTCCAAGGGACTCTCAAGAGTCTTCTCCAACACCACAGTTCAAAAGCATCAATTCTTTGACTCTCAGCCTTCTTCACAGTCCAACTCTCACATCCATACATGACTGGAAAAACCATAGCCTTGACTAGACGAACCTTTGTTGGCAAAGTAATGTCTCTGCTTTTGAACATGCTATCTAGGTTGGTCATAACTTTCCTTCCAAGGAGTAAGCATCTTTTAATTTCATGGCTGCAGTCACCATCTGCAGTGATTTTGCAGCCCCCCAAAATAAAGTCTGACACTGTTTCCACTGTTTCCCCATCTATTTCCCATGAAGTGATGGGACCAGATGCCATGATCTTCGTTTTCTGAATGTTGAGCTTTAAGCCAACTTTTTCACTCTCCACTTTCACTTTCATCAAGAGGCTTTTTAGTTACTCTTCACTTTCTGTCATAAGGGTGGTGTCATCTGCATATGCATGAAAAGTATATTAAATTCAAATTTCAGTGTCCATAAAGTTTTATTAGAACATAGTCATGCTTATTTGCTTATGTATTGTAGGCAAACCCAAAACTTTTATCCTCTAGAACTTGGCAGAGCAAGGTTACTGACCCCAGACCTTAGCAGATTAAACACCACTGGGGGGCAGGGGCTAGAACGGACAAGTAAGGCAATGTAAGTAATTTCAAATAGCACAGGCAATATGATAAATTACTTGTTTGTTTGGGGGAAGAAAAGTTGAAAAGAAAAAAAAGCTTACCTGACAGTCTATGTAAAATGAAGCTTGGAAGTTTCTACTAGGGGTTAGTGGAAGAGTGGTTCCAAGAGAAAGGGGCAAAGGTTATACTCAGAAATGCCAATGCTAGTGTTTACCAAAAGAGAGCAAAGTTCAAAAAAAAATAGAAAAACACTTACCTGTCACAGAGAAAATTATCAAAATATTGAATAAAATAAATGAGTGAGAAGTTCAGAAACATTTCACTATTTTAGAAATACGAGGCTGCTCCTGAGATGTACTGAAAAGGCTTCGGCTTATTGTCATCCATATGTACAAAGGAGTTGCTATCTTCCTTATATTCATAATTTTCAGATTCTTCACATGTTACCCCTGACCATTATGCATTTTAGAATCCAAAATGACCATATTTAATCAGTTCAGTTCACTTCAGTCGCTCAGTCATGTCCGATTCTTTGTGACCCCAAGGACTGCAGCACACCAGCCAGGCTTCCCTGTCTTTCACTATCCCCCAGAGTTTGTGCAAACTCATGTCCATTGAGCTGGTGATGTCGTCCAACCATCTCATCCTCTGCCACTCCTTTCTCTTCCTGCCTTCAATCTTTCGCCTCCTTTCTTCAATCCTTTCAGGGTCTTTTCTAATGAATTTGGCTTTTCACATAAGGTGGCCAAAGTATTGGCATTTTAGCTTCAGCATCAGTCCTTCCAACGAATATTCAGGACTGATTTCCTTTAAGATGGACTGGTTGGATCACCTTGCAGTCCAAGGGACTCCCAAAAGTCTTATCCAACACATTTCAAAAGCAACAATTCTTCGGTGCTGTTTTCTTTATAGTCCAACTCTCACATCCATACATGACCACTGGAAAAACCATAGCTTTGACTATATGGACCTTTGTTGGCAAAGTGATGTCTCTGCTTTCTAATATGCTGCCTGGTTTTGTCCTAGTTTTTCTGCCAAGTAGCAAGTGTCTTCATGACCACAGTCACTGTCCACAGTGACTTTGGAGCCCAATAAAATAAAATCTGTCACTGTTTCCACTGTTTCCCCATCTATTTGCCATGAAGTGATGGAACCAGATGCCATGATTATAGTTTTCTGAATGTTGAGTTTTAAGCCAGCTTTTTCACTCCCCTCTCTCACTTTCATCAAGAGGCTTTTTAGTTCTTCTTCGCTTTTCTGCCCTAAGGGTTGTGTCATCTGCATATCTGAGGTTGTTGATATTTCTCCCAGCAATCTTGATTTCAGCTTTTGAGTCGAGTCATCCAGCCCAGCGTTTCTCATGATGTACTCTGCATATAAGTTAAATTAGCAGGGTGACAATATACAGCCTTAACGTACCCCTTTCCCAAGTTTGAACCGGTCCATTGTTCCATATACAGTTCTAACTGTGGCACTTTATCCTGCATACAGTATTCTCAGGAGACAGGCAAGGTGGTCTGGTATTCCCATCTCTAAGAATTTTTCAGTTTGTTGTGATCCATCAGCTCAAATCAGTCACTCAGTCATGTCCGACTCTTTGCGACCCCATGAATCACAGCACTCCAGGCCTCCCTGTCCATCACCAACTCCTGGAGTTCACTCAGATTCACGTCCATCAAGTCAGTGATGCCATCCAGCCATCTCATCCTCTGTCCTCCCCTTCTCCTCCTGCCCCCAATCCCTCCCAGCATCAGAGTCTTTTCCAGTGAGTCAACTCTTCGCATGAAGTGGCCAAAGTACTGCAGTTTCAGCTTTAGCATCATTCCTTCCAAAGAAATCCCAGGGCTGATCTCCTTCAGAATGGAGTGATTGGATCTCCTTTGCAGTCCAAGGGACTCTCAAGAGTCTTCTCCAACACCACACTTCAAAAGCATCAATTGTTCAGCACTCAGCCTTCATCACAGTCCAACTCTCACATCCATACATGACCACAGGAAAAACCATAGCCTTGACTAGATGAACCTTTGTTGGCAAAGTAATGTCTTTGCTTTTGAATATGCTATCTAGGTTGGTCATAATATACAACCATAAATAATAAATTATTGTATGTTATACATATTTATATACATAACTTTAAATTTGGCATTTTTTTCATAATTTTATTTTTAAAACATTAATTTTGACAGCTCCACCTCAGTTTCACCATTTAATAGCAATTGGTTTCCATTATAAAAATACCACATAATGCATTTATGTTATCTTACCAGTTACAATTTTTATTGTTCCCCTATTTCCTCATACAAAGCATTACTTCTATGAACATTTCTTAGCATGTCTCTTTCTGAACATATGTAAGGGTTTTCTAAGATTTATACTCCTAGGAATGGAATTTTTGTGTTACATGGTATACACTTTCAACTTAGAACATAAAGCAGATAACTGTTCACAATGCTTTTACAGTTTCACACTTCCACCATATAGAAGTGTAAAAGTGAAAAAGTGAAAAAGAAAAACTCTATTTGCCCAAATTCTCAATAAGAGATCTTGTTATGTTTTTTTAAATTTTTAATTCTGATGCATACAAAATGACTCAATTTTCAATTATGATTTTCTCAAGGTATATGAGATTCCTGGGTTATATGATAGTTCTATAGTGGTTGTATCAGTTTACATTCCCACCAACAGTGCAAGAGTGTTCCCTTTAAGGAGATTTAATATTGTGATGATGCCCATACTACCTAAAGCAATCTATAAATTTAATCCAATCCTTATCAGAATACGCATCATATTTTCCATAGAACTAGAACACACAATCCTAAAATTTATATGGAACCACAAAATGATCCAGCATAGCCAAAATAATGTTGAAAAAAAAATAACAAAACTGGAGGTATCATGTTCCCTGACTTCAGGCTATACACAAAGATACAGTAATCAAAATCTCATGGGACTGACACAAAACAGAAAGTACAACGGAACAGAATACAGAGCTCAGAAATAAGCCCAAACACTTACAAACAACTAGTCTATGACATAGGAGGCATGTCGTATAAAATGGATAAAAGACAGTCTCTTCGTAAATGGTGCTGGGAAAACTTGCCATCAACACATAAAATGGTGATATTCGAACATTTTCCCACACCATATACACAAGTAAATTCAAATGAGTTAAAGACCTAAATGTAAGCCTGAAAACAAAACAAAACAAAACTCCTAGAAGAAAACATGCAGAACACTCTTTGACATAAATCATAGCAGTATTCTTTTGAGTCGGTCTCCTGAGGCCAAAGAAACAGAAGCAAAAATAAGCTATTCCTACCTAACTAAATATGAAAGGTTTTTCACAGCAAAGAAAACCATTGACAGCCTACCAAGTGAGATAAATACTTCCAAATGATATGGCCAATTAGGGGTTGATATCCAAAATGTATAATCATTTCATACAACTCAATACCACAAAACCAAAAACCCAATTGAAAAATGGGCGCAAGACCTGAATATACATCTTCTCCAAAGAAGACATATGGATGGCCAAAAGGCACATGAAAAGATGCTCAGTATCACTAATCCCCAGAGAAATGCAAATCAAAACCACAGTGAGATAGCACCTTGCACGTGTCAGAATGGCTATCATCAAAACGTCTACAAATAACAAATGTTGGCGAGGGTGTGGATGAATGGGAACTCTAACACAGTTAGAATGCAAAGGGGAGCAGACCCTGGGAAGACAGTATGTTGGTTTCTCAGAAAAACTAAAAATAGAACTACCATGTAATTCAATAACTCTACTTGATATATATCCAAAGGAAAAAACCCACTAATTCAAAAAGATACCTTCACCCAGTGTTCATAGCAGTACTATTTACAACAACCAAGATGTGGAATCAGGGGCTTCCTCGGTCCAATGTTAGGACTCTGAGCTTCTAATGAAGGGGGCCCCAGTCTCCATCCCTGGCCAAGGAACAAGATACTGAATGCCATAATAAAGAAAAAATAAAATGACTATACTATTTTTTTTAAGATATAGAAGCAAACTAGGTTTATATCAACAGATAAATGGATAAAGATTATGTGTATGTATGTACATACATATATACCATGAGGGATCACTCAGACCGAAAAAAGAATTCTGTCATTTGCAAAAACATGAACAGACCTAGAGAATATTATGCTTAGTGAAATAAGTCCCAAAGAGAAATACAACTATTTTATGTTATCACTTATATGGGATTTGAAACAAACCAAACAAAATCTAAAGTCATAGAAAAAGGATCTGATTTGATCAGGGGCACTTAAGATGGTCCAAGACGCAAACCTCCAGTCCTAAGATATGTAAGTACTGGGGATGTACAGCACATGATGACTATAGTTAACACTGTGTCACTGAGAGTTAAGAGGGAAGATCCTAAGAGTTCTCATCATGAGGAAAAAACGTTGGCTCTTTCTGTTTTTCTTTCTTCCTTCCTCTTTCTTTCTTATCTATATTAGATGACGAATGTGACTGCGGTAAGCTTACTGTGGCAATCACTATACCATACGTGTGACTCAAGGCATCACGCTGTACACCTTAGCCTTACACAGTGTGTGTTGTGCCAGGCTGTGTCTGACTGTTTGTGAGCCCCTGGACTACTGCCTGCCAGGCTCCTCTGGCCATGGAATTTTCCAGGCAAGAATACTGGAGTGGGTTGCCATTTCCTACTGCAGGCCATCTCTTGTGTTTCCTGCACTGGGAGGCAATTTCTTTACCACTGTGCCACCTGGAGCCCAACCTTATACAGTACTGTGTGTCAATTATATCTTAAAGCTAGGGGGAAAGGGGGAATAAACTCTTAGTGCTTAAAAGGAAAATGTTCTGTTAATAAACCAAAACTTGATGCTTTTCTAGACTATATATGTAAGGTTAAATGCTAAATGTTAAATCAAGAAAGCATCAATCTAGTTTACGTAAGAATCCAGAGAAGAAAAAGATTGAAGAGACAGGATAGTCATAGGTATTAAGACTTTGGTGAAAATGCAACTTAAAGAACACAAATAAATTCATCAATTCTAAAACATAAGCACTCTGCTGCAACACCAGGTATTGTTGTTTAGTCACTAAGTTGTGTCCAACTCTTTTGATCCCATGGACTGTAGCCTGCCAGGCTCCTCTGTCCATGGGATTTCCCAGGCACGAATACTGGAATGGGTTGCCATTCCCTTCTGCAGGGATAGAACCCTTGTCTCTTGCATCTCCTGTATTGGCAGGTGGCTCCTTTACCACTGAGTCACTAGGGAAGCCCAGTATTAAGTAGGCTTTGCTTAAAAATGTCCCTTCAGGCAAAATCAAGCACCCCAAATAATTAGGCTGATGGAGAAAATACTGTAGAGGTGAACCATTCAAAAACCTATGCAACTTTGTAACCACAGTCCTAACAAAAATCATCACACTCTTAATGAATTTTGGCTTAGCTAAATCTCTGTAGCATTTTCACCCAGCATCACAGTCAATCAGTTTAAGTTTTAAGGCTGGGGCTCACCTCCCTCCTTTGAGAAGTAGTTCCTTGAGGGCACCAACTGTCAATAGAAAACAGTTTCATCAAAAATTTAAATTTAAAATCTGATATTTTAAAATGTCTTTGCAGCTTCTTCATCTGCAGTTGCAGCTTCACTGGATACATTAACACTCTAGAAGTGTACTGATCCTTGATAGCATTAAAATACTCAAAACTGACTACAAAGAAAGGTATTTCCATAGGATTTTTAGCTGGCCTATTTCCTTAAGACTACGGTTTTCTCATTAACATTGAGAAGCTTCCACTGATTGTTTCAAAAGCTGCTAAACTGGTGTTAAGCAGTGACTTTGGGGTTATATTTTCTCTATCACTCCTCTGTGAACTAGTTTGCGGCATAGAAACACATGTTCTCTTGCAGCAGAATATTATATGCAAATTGAGCCTTAACACTACTCTCCATATTGTTATAATCTTTACTATACTTTTACTATACTTATGCAAAAAATACATATATAGATATTTACACATAAACACATAAACATACTACAAGTTCCTTCAAAATGGGTCAGAATATTATTATTTCCTCATTGCATAAATTTTCAAATAATATTTTTAGACAATAGAATATTCAGAAAGAATATAAATACCCTACAAGTATTAACCTGTAATTCTAGGAAAATCTATACTGTACATTGGTGTTTAAAATCCTGCTGCTGCTGCTAAGTCGCTTCAGTCGTGTCCGACTCTGTGCGACTCCACAGAGGGCAGCCCGCTAGGCTCCGCCATCCCTGGGATTCTCCAGGCAAGAACACCGGAGTGGGTTGCCATTTATCCTACATACATTAAAAACATAAGAGAAACACTTTATAAGAGTGTACTTTATTATGAAAATACAAATCACCCACAGATTACATTTCTACTACTTTTGCAATCACATGTGATTTTCCTTTTCTGAATGTAGCACAGCAACAGATCTTGTAGAATTTTTAAAGGAAAAACTTCTTTTTTCACATTCTGATCCTCAGATATTCTACTATCCTGCTGGTTCAAACAGAGAACAGTCAAGTTTCACATAAAGGCAAGTTTATAGATTTTCATAAATGCATGTTACAGCTAGGTAGAAAAATGTATAGGAAGATATAAATACTCCCTGCTTCACAGTTCCTTCTGCCAGCCAAGACCGTGAACAGGGCCATGTCTGCCCTTACACACAGGGTCACTGATTAATGTGAGTAACAAAGGAGGAATTTTGTCAGTTGTTCATTCCCCAAGAGAACAAAAGAAATATTGTAGAGAAGTTTTTGTTTCATAACAATTTTATTTTTTAATAGTTGGAAAATTGCTATATAATTTCGATAGGTATTAAATCATGTATCAAATAATTATACCAACATTTTTCTATTGAAACACATTTAAGCTTAAGAAAAACTCCACAAATGGTTGGCACGTTTTCTGCATTCAGATTTGAACATTTCTTTAAGTGAAATGATCATGATTAATCATAAAATTAAATATAAAAACACAAAAATGGGTATCAACTGAGGTATCAGTAGTCTTTACCAATAAAATTCAAGTCAAGAAATTAAGTAAAACAGAGAAGTATATGATCATATGGAATTTCATGTCCACTAATAGTAAAGAAGCATGAAAATATGTATTGTAAACTGGCCAATTGACTGCATACATTTTCTGAGAAAACCTTTCCATTACCAAATAAAGGAGAAATGTTAATTTTCAAATAGTTTGACATGTCTCCTTTTGGAGAGAAAATATGACTTTCATGTAAATATTTACTATATGAACTGGATTGACACATCTAGTCTTATTTTGAAAATTATTTATAAATATGCGCAGCCCAAATGAAAAGTAGCAAGAATAAACTACATGAAACCTAAATAATTCTACATAAAAAAGTGAACGTGTTAGTTGCTCAGTTGTGTCTGACTCTTTGCGACCCCATGGAGTGTAGTCCTCCAGGCTCCTCTGTCCATGGAATTCTCTGGGAGGGGGTTGTCATTTCCTTCTCAACTGGATGTTCCCAACCCAGGGATTGAACTGGGATTTCATTTCTGGGAAAGATTGAGGGCAGGAGGAGAAGGGGATGACAGAGGACAAGATGGTTGGATGACATCACCGACTCAATGGACCTAAGTTTGAGCAAGCTCCAGGAGATGGTGAAGGACAGGGAAGCCTGGCGTGCTGCAGTTCACGCGGTCACAGAGTCAGACATGATTTAGAGACTGAACAACAACTCCCTCATTGCAGGTGGATTCCTTACCATTTGAGCCACCAGGGAAACCCAATCCTACATAACCAAAGACCAATAATGAATATATAAGACATCACTGCAGTTACAATTAACTTATGTATATTTTCTACTTCCACTTCATCTTTTTCTTTCAGAGTACGACCTTTCTATTGAAAGTATTAAATATGTATGATATCTTTTAAAAGTGCAAAACACAGACTATATTATTATTTTATACTCAATATAATAAAACTTATAAAAGCACATGAACTTATTAAACATGTAGTTATATTAAATTATTTTAAATTTTATTAATATCCAATAATATCCCATTGATAGATTGACAATTGTGTAATTCTTACATAATGTTGATTCTTCTCTTTCATCTTTTTTAACTCTTGGATTCTTCACAACTGTAGCCAAGACATCACTATTTTCCTGTGGTAGTTTTCTATATAGGCCCAATGCCACAGCATTAAATAAAATAGTAGCTATTTTGCAAGTAAAACCTGAATTTGAAAAAAAAAAATACAGTCATCGGATGCATCAATTTTTGTAGAGCAAAATGTTTATAGAAAGAAAGATATTTACCAAAGAAAAAGTGAACATATTTCATCTCTAAAGTTACCACTTTTCCAATTGTAGAATGTAATTAATGTCATAAACTTATATCAAGTTACTTAAAGGAAAATTTGTTTAAATGTTTGTAAAACTCTTTAGATTTCTTAAATATATAGCGTAAGAAAAATGCAAAGTGCATTACTATTTCACAGAATGTATTAACTCTAAAACATAAAAATACATTTCTACTTTCAAAACTAATTATCAGTGGAAACTGGAACCTTTTAAAGTCACTTCATGCAACTTTACTCTTTTTTGAAATATATATAATTTTCTAAATGCCAACAGAAACATTTTAGAAAAACTAATTGACTATGTTTAAATTTTTTAATTCATTTTCATTTTTCAAGTTTCAGAAAAGTACAGGCATTATATCAAAGTACTTGAAATGTGGATGCAAATAACCCTGTTAAAGTAAAAAATATTTTACAGCAACAATATCAATTATAGTGGTTTCAAAGATAAAATAGGAAACATTAATGAGTCTATATCATTTGTAATGATACAGTTCAAACATTTATTTATAACAGCCAAACATGGCAAACAGCCCAAATATCCACTAATAAGAGCATGAATAAACTATAGCATATTCAAAAATGAAATGGTGTTCAGAAATTTTTAAAGAGCACAAACCACTGCATAGAGTAACATGGATGAATCTCCTCAAAGTGTAACATGAAGCAAGACAGGTGAAATCTGCCCCGCCCCCAGCATATATTCTATTCCATTTGCATAATTTCTAGAACAGGCTAAACCAACGTGCTGTAATAGAAATGTGAAAATGGTTTATCTGTGCAGAAGGAAAATTGACTCGAAAAGGGCATAGGATAAATTTCTATAGTTGTTTTGGAGGCAGCTTGCACAGGTGCACCCAATTATCAAAAGCCATGACATGGAACACCCAAGACATTATCATATGAACACCTATGTTAATTGTAGGCAAACTGAATCTCATTTTTTAAAAAAGAGTACCACTTGATACATTTTTCACAAACTAAATAGCGTGACCAGCATCTGGATGAAGAAAATTAAGCACTGCCAACACATCAGAAACTCTTCTCATATTTCCTCAAAGTCACTGATGACAAAAGTTTAATTTTATTTGCTTTTGAAGAATATTTATAGCAGGTTAAAATTCTGTAAGTGGAGTCATACAATGCATATTCATTTGCATCTAGTTTCTTTCCTGAAACATTATGTTTATGTGATTCATATTTTATGAAATTGTGTGCTTTTAAATTTCACTGTTCCATGATATTCCATTGTTGATGTTATCACAATTTATCCATTCCATTGTTTTATGAAAATATATATATATATATATATATATAGCTTCCAGCATCTGTCTAAGCCTCACATTTTAGAGTAACTCAGTTCAGTTTAGTTCAGTCGCTCAGTCATGTCGGACTCTTTGAATCGCAGCAGGCCAGGCCTCCCCGTCCATCACCAACTCCTGGAGTTCACTCAGACTCACGTCCATTGAGTCAGTGATGCCATCCAGCCATCTCATCCTCTGTTGTCCCCTTCTCCTCCTGCCCCCAATCCCTCCCAGCATCAGAGTCTTTTCCAATGAGTCAACTCTTCGCATGAGGTGGCCAAAGTCCTGGAGTTTCAGCTTTAGCATCATTCCTTCCAAAGAAATCCCTGGCACTCTCGGCTGCCGCCCCGACCTCCAACGTGGAGTAGCTCCTCTCTGCGTCTTAGATTAACTACTTAATAATATTATAAATGTGAATGCACAGCCTGATAACTGGGAATCTAAATGACATAGATTTACTCATTATTTATGTAACCATACAAAATTTTATATGCAACAGGAGCTTTTATACTATAGAATCTGACCTTACAAACTAGCTTACATATAAAACATACTCTTTACTCATCTGTACTAACTTAGAAAGTATTGCACCAATGCTTTTTAAGATGTTCTTAAAACAGATGAGTTCTCGACACAAGCTTAACAAATCTGAAGCACCACGCTAGAAATACAAACCCATGAATAAAAAAATTGTTTTACCAGAAACAGGTTATGAGCAACTCTTACCAAACAGTACTACAGGGAGTTACAGTGTTGACCCAAAGAAGACACTGGTTTCTCATTAAGCTTTTTATTAATGGGTCTCAAATTCCATGACAGATTTTTGGTCAAGTTGTTTTCATTAAAAAGTAGTGATTTGAAGAACTAGTAAACTGCCACACACAAAACATATGGTCCACAAAACATTCTCCTTTCCTTCTGAAGGTTTTACGATGCATTGTTATCATTAACCAGTCTTTTGCTATTAAACTTAAATGGCCAATTGAGACAAACAGTTCTGAGACCATTCTTCCACCACTGATTAAGATTTGGGGTGGCAGGTATTGGTATTAGATCTAAAAGGTCTTATTGATCGTCATAGAACCGTTCAACTTCAGCTTATTCAGTATTACTGGTTGGGACATAGACTTGAATTACTGTGACATTGAATGGTTTGCCTTTGAAACGAACCAGAGATCACTGTGTCGTTTTTGAGATTGCATCCAAGTACTGCATTTAGCGGGGAAGGCAATGGCACCCCACCCCAGTACTTTTGCCTGGGAAATCCCATGGACGGAGGAGCCTGGTAGGCTCCAGTCCATGGGGTCGCTAAGAGTCGGACACGACTGAGCGACTTCACTTTCACTTTTCACTTTCATACGTTGGAGAAGGAAATGGCAACCCACTCCAGTGTTCTTGCCTGGACAATCCCAGGGACAGGGGAGCCTGGTGGGCTTCTGTCTGTGGGGTCGAACAGAGTCGGACACGACTGAAGCGACTTAGCAGTAGCAGCAGTATTGGGGATAATATTCATTTAGCCTTCTGAGCTTTCTGGGCAGACTTGGTAACCTCGCCAGCTCCAGCTGCCTTCTTGCCCACTGCTTTAATGACACCCACAGTGACCGTCTGTCTCATGTCACACACAGCAAAACAGCCCAGGGGAGGAGAGTCAGAGAAGCTCTCGACACACATGGGCTTGCTGGGAACCATATCAACGATGGCAGCATCGCCGGATTTCAAGGCTTTAGGGCCATCTTCCAGCTTTTTCCAGAACAGCAATCAATCTCCTTCAGCTCAGCAAACTTACAAGCAATGTGAGCTCTGTGACAGTCCAGCACAGGTGCATATCCTGCACTGATCTGGCCTGGATGGGTCAAAATAATCAGCTGAGCTGTGAAGCCAGAGGCTTCCATTGGTGGGTCATTTTTGCTGTCACCTGCCATGTTGCCATGACGAACATCTTTGACAGACACGTTCTTGACATGGAAGCCCACATTGTCCCCAGGAAGGGCTTCACCCAGTGCTTCATGGTGTGTTTCTGCAGACTTCACTTCACTCATTATATTGACTAGAACGAAGGTGACCACCATGACAGGTTTGAGAACATCAGTCTCCATGTGACCCACAGGGACAGTACCAATACCACCAATTTTATAGACATCCTGGAGGGGCAAATGCAAGTGTCTGTCTCTTGTGTGAGTTGGTGGCAGGATGCACTCCAGAGCTTCAAGCAGGGTGGTTCCATGGGCATTACCAGCCTTACAGGTGACTTTCCATCCCTTGAACCATGATTGCCTGTTAGCACTTGGCTCTGGCGTGTTGTCACTATTCCAGCCAGAAATTGGCACAAAACCTACTGTGTCGGGGCTGTAGCTAATTTTCTCATGTAGGCGCTGACTTCCTTAACAATCTCCTTGTATCTCTTCTGGCTGTAGGGTGGCTCTGAGGAGCCCATTTTAACTCCAACAATTAGTTGTTTCACACCCAGAGTGCAAGCCAGAAGGGCACGCTCATGCCCACTCTTGGAGATGCCAGCCTCAAATTCACCAGCACCAGCAGCAACAGTCAGGACAGCACAGTCAGCCTGGGAGGTGCCTGTAATCACGTTTTTGATAAAGTCTCTGTGTCCAGGGGCATCAATGATGGTAACACAGCACTTGCTGGTCTCAGATTTCCACAGGGAGAGATAGCAATGGTGATACCATGCACGTTCAGCTTTCAGTTTGTCCAGGACCCAGGCGTACTTGAAGGAGCCCTTCCACCTCGGCAGCCTCCTTTTCAAACTTTTCCACTATTCTCTTGTCAATCCCGTCACATTTGTAGGCCAGATGGCCAGTCATGGTAGACCTCCCTGAATCTACGTGCTCAATGAAGACACAACAATGTCGATGTGGGTCTTTTCCTTTTCCATTTTTGGCTAGGTTTAATGGCGGTTTTCAAGACACTTGTGTCCTGAAGGCAAACCCGTTGTGAAAGTGTTTTATGACCCTTTAATTATCCACTTTTCTAAAGAGTTCTTTCCAGCGTTTTGTTCACTTTTCTATTAAGCTATATATCCTCTATTTATTGTTGTTCTGTGGGAGTTTTTTTAAAAATATCTTGGACATTAGTTCTTTTTCACCAGTTTACTTTTTCCACTGTCTTCTAACACTGTGGTTGTCTTTTCTGCCTCTCAGCTGTTTCTTTGGACGATTAAATTTTATTAATTTTAATTAATTTTATAGCTTGTGCTTTTTGTATCCTCCTTTATGCAGTCTTTTCCTACTTCAAGGTTGTGAATATATTCTACTGTTAATCTCTCACGCTTTCTTCAGTGCATCTGGAAATGATTTTTGTGTATAACGTAAGGCAGGGATCAAGATACATTTTTTCAGATATGGAAATATGAAGTAATCTTTACCCTTTACTTAAAAGACCACCTTTTTACTCCCCTAGTGTCTCCTTTGTCATTATCAGATGAGTGTGCGAGTGTGGGTTTACTTCTGGGTTCTCTACTCTGTTCTATTGGTTAATGTGCTGACACTCGAACTAATACCCTTTTGTACTGATTATTACAAGTTGCTAGTAGGTTTTGATATCTGGTGGCATATACCTTTCAATTTTGTTTCTTCTTTAAGATTCTTTGGATAGATCTTACTGCTTTGGCTTCCCATATGAATTTCAATTCCTTTGTCAATTAAAAAATTTCCGTCTGGGATTCTGTGACCACACCAAGGCTATAAATTAATTTAGGAGAGGTGGTATTTTTAAATCTTCCTATCTGTGGACGAGATACTCCACGCCCAAGGTAAGAGAAACCCGAGTAAGACAGTAGGTCTTGAAAGAGGGCATCAGAGGGCAAATACACTAAAACCATTCTCACAGAAAACTAGTCAATCTAATCACACCAGGACCACACCCTTGTCTAACTCAATGAAATTAAGCCATGCCCGAGGGGCAACCCGGGATGGGCGGGTCATGGTGGAGAGATATGACAGGGTGTGGTCCGCTGGAGAAGGGAATGGCAAACCACTTCAGTATTCTTGCCTTGAGAACCCCATGAACAGTATGAAAAGACAAAATGATAGGATACTGAAAGAGAAACTCCCCAGGTCAGTAGGGGCCCAATATGCTACTGGAGATCAGTGGAGAAATAACTCCAGAAAGAATGAAGGGATGGAGCCAAAGCAAAAAGAATACCCAGCTGTGGATGTGTCTGGTGATAGAAGCAAAGTCCGATGCTGTAAAGAGCAATATTGCATAGGAACCTGGAATGTCAGGTCCATGAATCAAGGCAAATTGGAAGTGGTCAAACAAGAGATGGCAAGAGTGAATGTCGACATTCTAGGAATTAGCGAACTAAAATGGACTGGAATGGGTGAATTTAACTCAGATGACCATTATATCTACTACTGCGGGCAGGAATCCCTCAGAAGAAATGGAGTGGCCATCATGGTCAACAAAAGAGTCCGAAATGCAGTACTTGGATGCAATCTCAAAAATGACAGAATGATCTCTGTTCGTTTCCAAGGCAAACCATTCAATGTCACAGTAATCCAAATCTATGCCCCAACCAGTAACACCGAAGAAGCTGAGGTTGAACAGTTCTATGAAGACCTACAAGACCTTTCAGAACTAACACCTTTTAGAACTAACTAAAAAAGATGTCCTTTTCATTATAGGGGACTGGAATGCAAAAGTAGGAAGTCAAGAAACACCTGGAGTAACAGGCAAATTTGGCCTTGGAACACGGAATGAAGCAGGGCAAAGACTAACAGAGTTTTGCCAAGAAAATGAACTGGTCATAGCAAATACCCTCTTCCAACAACACAAGAGAAGACTCTATACATGGACATCACCAGATGGTCAACACTGAAATCAGATCGATTATATTCTTTGCAGCCAAAGATGGAGAAGCTCTACACAATCAGCAAAAACAAGACCAGGATATGACTGTGGCTCAGACCATGAACTCCTTATTGCCAAATTCAGACTGAAATTGAAGAAAGTAGGGAAAACTACTAGACCATTCAGATATGACCTAAATCAAATCCCTTATGATTATATAGTGGAAGTGAGAAATAGATTTAAGGGCCTAGATCTGATAGATAGAGTGCCTGATGAACTATGGAATGAGGTTCATGACATTGTACAGGAGACAGGGATCAAGACCATCCCCATGGAAAAGAAATGCAAAAAAGCAAAATGGCTGTCTGGGGAGGCCTTACAAATAGCTATGAAAAGAAGAGAAGCGAAAAGCAAAGGAGAGAAGGAAAGATATAAACATCTAAATGCAGAGTTCCAAAGAATAGCAAGAAGAGATAAGAAAGCCTTCTTCAGTGATCAATGCAAAGAAATAGAGGAAAACAACAGAATGGGAAAGACTAGGGATCTCTTCAAGAAAATCAGAGATACCAAAGGAACATTTCAGGCAAAGATGGGCACGATAAAGGACAGAAATGGTATGGACCTAACGGAAGCAGAAGATATTAAGAAGAGGTGGCAAGAATACACAGAAGAACTGTACAAAAAAGAGCTTCAAGACCCAGATAATCATGATGATGTGATCACTGACCTAGAGCCAGACATCTTGGAATGTGAAGTCAAATGGGCCTTAGAAAGCATCACTAGGAACAAAGCTAGTGGAGGTGATGGAATTCCAGTGGAGCTATTCCAAATCCTGAAAGATGATGCTGTGAAAGTGCTGCACTCAATATGCCAGCAAGTTTGGAAAACTCAGCAGTGGCCACAGCACTGGAAAAGGTCAGTTTTCATCCCAATCCCAAAGAAAGGCAATGCCAAAGAATGCTCAAACTACTGCACAATTGCACTCATCTCACACGCTAGTAAAGTAATGCTCAAAATTTTCCAAGCCAGGCTTCAGCAATATGTGAACCATGAACTTCCTGATGTTCAAGCTGGATTTAGAAAAGGCAAAGGAACCAGAGATCAAATTGCTAACATCTGCTGAATCATGGAAAAAGCAAGAGAGTTCCAGAAAAACATCTATTTCTGCTTTATTGACTATGCCAAAGCCTTTGACTGTGTAGATCACAATAAACTGTGGAAAATTCTGAAAGAGATGGGAATACCAGACCACCTGATCTGCCTCTTGAGAAATCTGTATGCAGTTCAGGAAGCAACAGTTAGAACTGGTCATGGAACAACAGACTGGTTCCAAATAGGAAAAGGAGTACGTCAAGGCTGTATATCGTCACCCTGTTTATTTAACTTCTATGCAGAGTACATCATGAGAAACGCTGGACTGGAAGAAACACAAGTTGGAATAAAGATTGCCAGGAGAAATATCAATAACCTCAGATATGTAGATGACACCACTCTTATGGCAGAAAGTGAAGAGGGGCTAAAAAGCCTCTTGATGAAAGTGAAAGTGGAGAGTGAAAAGATTGGCTTAAAGCTCAACATTCAGAAAACGAAGATCATGGCATCTGGTCCCATCACTACATGGGAAATAGATGGGGAAACAGTGGAAACAGTGTCAGAATTTATTTTTCTGGGCTCCAAAATCACTGCAGATGGTGACTGCAGCCATGAAATTAAAAGACGCTTACTCCTTGGAAGGAAAGTTATGACCAACCTAGATAGCATATTCAAAAGCAGAGACATTACTTTACCAACAAAGGTTCACCTAGTCAAGGCTATGGTCTTTCCTGTGGTCATGTATGGATGTGAGAGCTGGACTGTGAAGAAGGCTGAGCGCCGAAGAATTGATGCTTTTGAACTGTGGTGTTGGAGAAGACTCTTGAGAGTCCCTTGGACTGCAAGAAGATCCAACCAGTCCATTCTGAAGGGGATCAATCCTGGAATTTCTTTGGAAGGAATGATGCTAAAGCTGAAACTCCAGTATTTTGGCCACCTCATGTGAAGAGTTGACTCATTGGAGAAGACTCTGATGCTGGGAGGGATTGAGGGCAGGAGGAGAAGGGGACGACAGAGGATGGGATGGCTGGATGGCATCACTGACTTGATGGGTGTGGGTCTGAGTGACCTCCGGGAGCTCGTGATGGACAGGGAGGCCTGGCATGCTGCGGTTCATGGGGTCGCAAAGAGTCGGACACGACTGAGCGACTGATCTGATCTGATCTGTAATCGTGATACATTTTTTTCATTTACTTAGGCTATGATTTCCCACAAATAAATTATATATTTACCTGTGTAGAGGTTTTATACAACTTGCAACAAATTTTTTATTGTTACTTGATTTTTTAATGTTACTGTATTTTTGAGATTATTTCTGTATTTGGTTGTGCACATGATTTCTGTGTATTGATTGTATACTAAGCTGCTGCTGCTGCTAAGTTGCTTCAGTTGTATCCGACTCTGTGCGACCCCATAGACGGAAGCCCACCAGGCTCCCCTGTCCCTGGGATTTTCCAGGCAAGAACACTGGAGTGGGTTGCCATTTCCTTCTCCAGTGCATGAAAGTGAAAAGTGAAAGTGAAGTCTCTCAGTCGTGTCCGCCTCTTAGCGACCCCATGGACTACAGCCTACCAGGCTCCTCCATTCATGGGATTTTCCAGGCAAGAGTACTGGAGTGGGGTGCCACTAAGCAACTTTACTAAATTCATGTATTAATTCTAATATGCTGTGTTTCTTAATTTGAGTGCTAATGATGCATGTGCTCACTTTATAAAAGTGTGTTCAGCTTTACATTTATAATATGTGCTCTGTCTTCATATTTTGTATAAAAATTTTAACAAAAAACTCAAACTTGATGAAGTTGGTTGATGAATTTCCTTGCTACCAAAGAGAACCGACAGACTGATAAAATACATTTTCCCTAACTTTTTTGAGTGATAAAACTTTTGAGGATTTGATGAATGCCACAGTCTTCCTCTATAGCAGATGCACGACTGTACAAACAGAATTTTAGGATTTCAAAAATACACAAAGTTTAATGCGGGCTCCCAGCATTTCTGGATCCTTCTTGAATAAGTTTTGCCCTGGAATAGTGGTGTGCATAGAACTTTCTGTGACAATGGCAGTGTTCTACATCTACACTGTCCTACAGAGACACTGGGTGTTTAATTGCATTAGATTAACAGAAAACAACTTTATATGTGATGCAGCATTTCAAATACTTACATAAATTCCATAGTAATTTAGTTTCCAAAGTATTTTTTATATAATAACATAAGGTTTCTTTAATAATTAAAATATCCTCTTGTTCTTAGTTTATTATGACTATGCCTTACTCCAAACAGCCATAAGTTTTAAAAAACAATTCTACTTCTTGACATTCTTCAACAGATATCACTTACATACTGCTACCAATAGGTAGGCCATTTTTGTCTTGTAATAGATCCAACAATTTCCAGTGCTTCCACAGCGCTCAGTATCCCGAAAGATGCAAGAAGTTTCCCTTATTATTTTAAAAATTACTGGTCCAGGTAGAGTCCCTATCAAAAATGCAATGATGATAAATTCTCCATGAAAACACTGTAGGCTGGAATCAGAATGATTTTTATCCCAAACTTAAACTTACATACTTAGCCATCATCACTCTAAACATACCATTTTAAATTATCTAAGAATTTATTTTTTAATAGGATTGTTAAAAACTGGAAACACAATTGTGTGTTTTTGAAAATCCTTATTCTTGTAGATATTAAAAAAAAAAAAAACTAGCAGCTTCTCATCTTCTTAGAATGGTATGCATGCTCTTCTTTCGTTCAGTGGTCCTCAACCTTTTTGGCGTCAGGGACCAGTTTTAGGGAAGACAGTCCTCCCACAGATGGCGGCAGGGGATGGGCCTATGACTCAAGCACATGACATTTACTACGCCACCACTGATCTCACAGGAGGCAGAGCTCAGGTGGTCATGCGAGCAATGGGGTATGACTGCAAATACAAAAGAAACTTCACTTGCTCACACGCCGCTCATCTCCTGCTGTGTGGCCTGGTTCCTAACAGGCCACCAAACAGTACTGGTCCATGCCCTAAGGGTTGAGGACCCCTGATCTAGTTGACATCTCAACATTTTTGTCAATTTCTGAATGAAAACTTTAAGAAGAAGTATTTAAAACAGAGATTTTAAATATCGATTTTGTGAATCCAATGTATCTCCCAAATATTTAAAATTCTGAAATTTTCAGTGACTGAAAAATTAGTTTGGAAATGCAGTGTGTTATCTGTTATGTGTCAAGATATTGAGAGAAATAATTGAAAAAGTAAAATTCTTAGGTATGTTTGTAGCAGCCCTAGCTTCAGAAGACCCCAAATCTAGAGGCATACTTGTGTGCTGCCTTAGGGAAATCTCTGTATACTCACAGAGAAAACATCTTCCCAGCAACAGTTATCACTTTCAGATAAAAGTGAATGAAATCTTTAAAAAAATGAATAAGTAAGTAAATAAATAAATATCACTCCAAAGACATTAGAGCTAGGTTCTCAGAACTAGCATATCTGGATTTTCAGAACTAACATATCTAATGACTAACCTTCTTGCTTAAGAAACTGTGAGTTCTCACGCGTCATGACCTTGATGCCTATCAAAGAAAGCTACCCATCACCAGATTTCCCAATCCCAGGGAGGGCCGGTACTCTGTCTACAATTGCACAAAGTGAAATGAGGCCTAGCAACTCAATTTTTTTTTTCTATTTCCCTCCATGTTTTTTCCAATCCATGATAAATCTTTGTAACACTAACTCCAAGTATATCTTGGATAAGTTGATTTCTCTTTTTCATTACAACCCCCAGAATCCAATTTAATATAACTCAGACTAAGACTTCAGCAAACACATTTATCTTTTATAAATACTTTTCTCCAGCAGCAAAGTTATCTTTTAAATGCAAATCAGGTAACATCTATCATCTGCTTAAATTTTCTGAGACCTAGAGACAGTCGTATCTAAAAGATCATCACCCTGTCCCACCCTCTCTCATCCAAAACTGCACCAGCCTCACTGGCTTCACTTCTGAGGTAGGAAACTGTGCCCGTGCTCTTTCTTATGCTCCCTCTACCATTCAGAATCTATCTTTATCCACTGGATCATTGTCTACCATTAAAATATGATCTAATTTTTCTCAGTCAAAATAGCTATTTTGAACCCTGAATACTGAGCTAAGAATTTCTCAGATTCCCCATTAGAGCCACATTTAAATTCTTCTACATTCTTGAACCTAATTACTGTCTTTGTCTTCAACCCAGTCTAATCTTGTTTCCTTACCCCACCAATATTTCAAATCAACTTCTTGAATCAGAGCTCCTAATATAGTCCTCATGTGGATTTGAAAGCTAGTTTTTGCACTTTAAAAAAGCCTGAAGTACAGAGTGCATCACCATCACAAAAATTAATTTGTTATTTGTATGTAAATCTTCTAAAACATCAGATGCACTATCCTTGGTAGTGAAAAAAATTTTAAGTGCTAATCTAGGTTAATGACTTCTCAAACACGCAAGAATGTAAAATATAGTTTCTGTGGTTATATGTGCTTTGTTTCAGCTTACCAAACCATTTGTATAAGCTTGAAGAATATATTTCTGATCAAAAAGATTTTCTTCTAGTTGAGTAAAAAATTAATACACATTTTATATGACAAGATGGATTTACATTAAGTATTATCTTTTTATACTGTCTCCTAAATTCTGTAAAGCATCTCCCCTATTCACTTGTTTTGTGTCAGTTTATCATTATTTTCACTATTATTTGTTTGAAATTCTATATATACATGTTGACACATATAAATCAAAAGAGAAACAATTCAATTTAATAATAGATTGCCAAAAATCCATACCACATATTCTCAAAATCACAAAGGTCATACCCATGGCCAGAGGACGCTGTTTGTCAGACACAATCCTGCAAGCAAATAGCAATGATATCATCAAAACAGCATTATAATTAGCTGTAGAGAATGCTTACTAGGTCTAGGGGTAATTCCTCCCCCCCCCCGTGCATCCATTAGACTAAGAATCTTTAGCCAGTTGACAGAATTCAGTCTGGTTGAATTAATTACAGCTCTTCCCATTTTCCCATATTTTACCAACCAACTTTAAAACTTCTTACACTTCTCAAGAAGGAAGCATTTATGGCCCAAACTCTCTGCTCCAGTCTTTGCTGGAAAAAAACTCTAGCACTACCTTTCCTACTTCTCATTTTTCATTCTGTGGGGCAGCTGTCTCAGATGTCTTCCTTTTGTCCCTGTGAGATTAGTTCTCTACCTTTCTCTCCCTTGCTCTCTGCCTTGGGAAACTGACTTGAATGGACTTCATCAGGAGGTTCTCTTGTCTCTGGCTACTGATTGGGTTCTGCCAACGCTGTGCTCCAGAGTGAGAAGGGAAAGTGACGTCAAGGTCTTCAGCCCCAGGTTTCCTCCCTAAAGAGTTTCCCCATGTTGACTGGGTCTCTATGCAAAGCAGTCCCCTCTACAGGTCTCTCCTCTTCCTACCCTTGTTCCCCTTGGGTGTGGGGTGGTAAGAGACCTGAAGCTCTATACTTTGGGATGCCTTATACCCTGCCCACATTTTAAATAGCCACTTTATTCAACCTTACTTGTTCTAATTGGAGAATGCCGTCTCTTTTCTGTTGGAAATCTAAATTTTACCCTCACTATTCAAAAGTTGAAATAAATGAAAAAATAACTTTCTAAAAATATATATAAAGAATGAAGATCTCTGTACTTTGTATGGGTCAAACTAAGCATTTGTTTTAAAAAGAAATCATAATGCATAATGTCATATATTAGTAGTTTGGAAAATAAACTAAACTAAAATAAAAGTAATCAACCTTTGAACATTTTCAAAAGTAAAAAAATCAAAGCTACATTTAAATGGATATATAAACAAATCCTATGCATATCCTTTATTTCCTTGTCCTGGAACTTGAATAATTAACAAATATGATCAATATTGTCACCTAGAAATGACTCAGTGTATTAAAATTCAGCATTTGGACAGTATTTTATGACTTTTTTATAAAAAAGTAAGATAACTCCACCTCTATCAACCTGATAAAATGACATATTCTTCTCTCTAAAGTTTACTACTGAGAAAATGAAAACAAATTTACCAATTCTTAAAGGATAATGATGTTTTTAAATAAAAAATAATTCAACTATTATTATGAGTAGATTCATTAAAGACATATAAAGGAAGTACAGTGAATTTTTTGGTATTTTATCTAAGGGATAGGGCTGTGACAAGATGGTTTAAGAATTTCATGGAATAAACAAAACATGTATTAGTGCTCTTCCAAAATGGAACAGGCAGTTTCCAATATCTCTGATAACTTCTAAATTTATATTTTCAGCCCATATTTTCTTAAGTTCTAGACTTCAGTTCCTATCTTGCACAAAAGTTGCACCACCCTCATGTCCCCTATTATAAGAAGTAGAATCATCATCCATGCAGCTTTCAAGCACAAAATCTAGAATGAGGCATGCTTAAAAAAGAGTATCATTTCCCGCTTTCATCAAATCAATAATAAAATACTGTGATTTTTAAAAATAACTTTTTCCCCATCTCTGATTTTCTTAATCTCTAATTCCACCAACCTATTCCAAGCATGTATTTTTTTTTTTTTTTTTTTTTTGCCTGAAGAAAATGAAATAGTTTCCTTACTTATCTCCCCCAAGTCATTTTTAATCCTTTCAGCCCACTCTCTACATAGAGCCACAGTGATTTTTTTTAAGGTAAAATTTTGATTATTTCATTGCCCCCCTAGGATTCTTCAATGGCTCATCAATCTCATTGCACGCCACCTCACAACTTTTGCCTTTGTCATCCTCTTTGCTTACATTCTATCATACAACACTCTTACAAAGTTGTTTCTTGCACTCAGCTCAGAGTCTTTGCATATACTGTTCCCACTGTGTGAAATTCTCATCCCTCACCTTGTAGGACTTCATTAAAATGTGATTTCTTTAAAGATACCCTCTCTGCATCTCCAGACTAATTAAGATTGTCCCATAATTTTCTCTTGGCATTCTTCTACATTTTCTTTGCAGTATATTTTAATGTTATAATTAAACACTTATAGGTGAAACTACTTTTTTTTTTTTTTCCTGGCCTTACAACCCTCCAAAGTCCATCAGAGAAGCAGGGACATGGTCATTTCTATTCCTCTTTCAATTCACTGTTTTCCCTGAAAGTGCTCATCTACCTTCTAGCTTAAATCTATGGCACCTATCACAGGTGAGAAGAATACTTAGACATGTTAAAATAATGAGGAATGGAAGGGAAAGACTTGAAGAACTAATTTTTCTTCATGAGCGCCTTGATGGAGAGAGAAATGGAAAATCATACTTCTCTGTTTAGACTTAAGCCTCACAGCTTCAGACGGGTCAGATTTATCTGGAGGAAAAGGGACGTTGTCTTTCTTTGCTATTGTTTTGTCGCCAAGTTATGTCCCACACTTTTCAACCCCTGGAGCTGTAACACACCAGGCTCCTCTTTGCACAGGATTCTCCAGGCAAGAATACTGGAGTGGGTTGCCATTTCCTTCTCCAGGGGATCTTCCTGCCCGAGGGATTGAACTTGCGCCTCCTGCATTGGCGGGCAGATTCTTTACTGCTGAGTCACCAGGGAAATACTACCCCTCATCAAGAACTGGCAAGAACATCAGTTCTTTAAGGGTCAGTTTTAGATCCCTATTACACCTCTGAAAGCCCTGCTCTCAATGGAATTTTAATCCCTCTAGTCCTCTGGCACCTTGTGCCTTTAATATATTTAACTCAGCTTTTCTAGAGATCTTCTGAAAGAGCAGTGGCCTGCTGCAAAGTATTTCATCCTACATCACTTCCATGACATGATTTATCACTTGACTTCACAATTTAGGTATTTGACTCTATTATTTTATTTTTAAAAAATAAATTTTGTTGAATTTGTATTATGATTATATGCTTTGGAAAGCTATAAAAAGAGTACACACTGGAGAGACGTGCTTGTTTATACCCCTGCTTTCATGTACTTCCTTGATGCACTTAATTAGAATTTAACTTCTGTTGTATTAAATTCCTACATGGGTTGAGATCCATTTCTAAGCTTATGTCATTCTATTCCTAAATCAACACTATACTGCTTCAGTGTTGAGGCTTTAAGGTGCATTTAAGCTTAGGAGCCATGAAATTAAAAGACTCGTGCTCCTTGGAGGGAAAGTTATGACCAACCTAGATAGCATATTCAAAAGCAGAGACATTACTTTGCCAACAAAGGTTCGCCTAGTCAAGTCTATGGTCTTTCCTGTGGTCATGTATGGATGTGAGAGCTGGACTGTGAAGAAGGCTGAGCGCCGAAGAATTGATGCTTTTGAACTATGGTGTTGGAGAAGACTCTTGAGAGACCCTTGGACTGCAAGGAGATCCAATCACTCCATTCTGAAGGAGATCAGCCCTGGGATTTCTTTGGAAGGAATGATGCTAAAGCTGAAACTCCAGTATTTTGGCCACCTCATGCGAAGAGTTGACTCATTGGAGAAGACTCTGATGCTGGGAGGGATTGGGGGCAGGAGGAGAAGGGGATGACAGAGGATGAGATGGCTGGATGGCATCACTGACTCAATGGATGCGAGTCTGAGTGACCTCCCGGAGTTGGTGATGGACAGGGAGGCTTGGCGTGCTGCAATTCATGGGGTCGCGAAGAGTCGGACACGACTGAGCGACTGATCTGATCTGATCTGATCTTAGCTTAGCTTAGGAGGCTAAGCCTCTGTTATTCGTGCCTCTTTGTTTCAGATTCCCAAACCACTCTTGCTTATTATTTTTCCAAAAAAACTTTAAAATCAGGTTTTACACTTCAATAATTCTATTAGTATTTTCATTATCACACTAAAATTACACATTAACTTAAGGAGAATTGATATATTGGTGGTGCTAGGTCTTCCTATTCAATAATAGGAGATATACCCTTTCAAATTGTTCAAGTCAGTTTTTGTGACATTCAAGTGTGTTTTGCTTTATTTTGAAATTATTATTTATCTTGAAACTCACAGGTGGTTGTAAAAATATTAGTAGTACAAAGCATCCTGTGTACCCTCACCCAGCATCAGTACATGGTGAAATCTTATATAACTGTAATTATAATATTAAAACTAGGAAACTGACATTGGCTCATTGCTGTTAACCAAACTATAGACCTTAATTTATTTTCATTTTTCAGTTAATAAATGTTAAATTTTTAAAATGAATTCGTGTGTGTGTAGTTCAATGTATCTGTTATATTTTTATATTCTGTTACCTTACTAAACACTTAGCTAAAATGTAGCTAATTTAGCTAAGACTGGCTATTATTTCTAATACAGTGTAAAAAAGAACTGGTAATATTGCTCTTAGAAGTTCTATTGTGGTTGGGTAGATAAGTACTGGAGTTCAAATCTCACCAAAAGTGAAGGATCTTATATTTAACATACCTTTCTTTCAATTAAAGCCTCCTGAAAGACTATATCCTAGTATCAGTCTTAGAACTGATAAGGTCTTTAAAAACCTTATGTGGACAAGGAAATGGCAACACACTCCAGTATTCTTGCCTGGATAATCCCATGGACAGAGGAGCCCAGTGGGCTAGAGTCCCTTGGTTTACAGGGAACTGTTCCTATCTACCTTTCTTAATAAAGCTATTGTAAAATATTTTGGAGTTATTAACATTCAGGGTCTCTATTATTTTTTGGTGCACAAAATCTCACATATGATTAAAAATAAGTACAGGTGTTTTAAGAGACAGGGTCAAGAGAAAAGTTGAAATTTAATAATCCTACAGAATATTCAGATACTAGATACCTGATAGATATTTTAAATTTAGGAGACTAATAAGTCCAAGGAAACAAATGACAAGGTAGAGAATATTATCAGAGAAATAGTCTATTAAAAGAAATAAAATTATATAGCATAAAAGTACACGAATTATAGTGAACTCATGGATGAATTTAAAAGCCAATAAGATACAGAGACAGCTAGAATTAGTAACCTAGGGTACGTAACTGAAAAAGCAGGTGGAAATATGATTAATACACTGGAGATCAGTGAAAAAACTTAGGCTGAAGCACAGAGCATAAAAACTAATGAAACTGAAAGTAAAAGTGAGAAGATACATGGATATAGTGAAAGGTTTACAATCTGTGTAACTGATATCCAAAAGGTAAGCAGACTAAGAATGAAACAGAAGCAGTATGTGAAGAGATAATAGTCAAGTATTTTCCAAAACCAATGAAAGATACTGTGGTAGATAATTACTTGAGATGGCTATCATTGATTCTTTTTTCCCCTAAGACATGCACATTACTCCTGATCTCAAGAAGTGGAATCTAATCACCCTCCTCTTGAAACATGACTTTTTGGACAAACAGAATGCAGAAGAACGGCATACTTGGACCTTCAATCTGGATCAAATGAAGCCTTGCAGTTTATGCTTATGCTTATAGCTTATGCCTGTGTCTCTTAGAACACTAAAACTTGGGACATTCCCTTTTGGAATTCTTGCACTTTGTTAGCAGACATTTAAGTTACATAGCAAAGCTACTTGGCAACAGCCCCACCTAGGCTCCTTGCAAAATTCAGCCTAAATTATCAGCCATCTGGGAAATCTAGCCCGTCATGCTATCAGACAACTTAAATGTTATGTGTCATCTGACCACAAGCTCAAGAGAAACCTCAAGTAAGAACTATTCTGTTGAACCCAGTCAACTCATAGAACCATGAAATATGAGGAAAAAATGTTGTTAAGTGATTAAATTTGGGATAGTTTGTTACTGCTCTGGACTGACTTCCCTTCAAAATTTATATGCTGAAATTCTGCCCCCAGTACTTTAGCTGCTGCTGCTGCGTCACTTCAGTCGTGTTCGACTCTGTATGACCCCATAGATGACAGCCCACCAGGCTTCCCCATCCCTGGGATTCTCCAGGCAAGAACACTGGAGTGGGTTGCCATTTCCTTCTCCAATGCATGAAAGTGAAAAGTGAAAGGGAAGTCACTCAGTTGTATCCGACTCATAGCGACCCCATGGACTGCAGCCCACCAGGCTCCTCCATCCATGGGATTTTCTAGGCAAGAGTACTGGAGTGGGGTGCCATTGCCTTCTCCGCCAGTACTTTAGAATGTCGTCAAGTTAGAGACAGGGTTTTACAGAGATAATTAAGTTAAAATAAGGTCAGTTGGATAGGCCCTAATCCAATAGAACTGACATTCTTATAAGAAGAGAGAATCTGGACACAGACATTCACAGAGCGAAGATAATGTGAAGACTCAGGGAAAGACAACATTGAAAGGCATACTTGAAAGTATGAGAAAAAATATATATATTAAGACTTCTGGGGTGCAGCTCAATTTGTACTTCGGTAGAAAAGGCATATATACCAATACACAGAAGACAAAGGTAAATAAAATAAAAATACTAAAACTGCAGAAGCAAAATTATAGAAATTATAAAGATAAAAGAAGAATGATTTATTGGCCACATACACATACATTCAAATTTTAATTTAAGATATTCTCAAAAATAAATTCTAGGCCCAGGTACATCACAAATAATTTCTTCTAAAGATTTAATTAAAACATAATACATAATAATAAAACCAGATTAATAATGATGCCCAAACCTAACAAGCACATTGATAAGAAGGAAAATTCTAAGGCAAACTTCAAAAAAAAAAAAAGGCAACCTTATTCTTGAAATGGGGCTTCCCGGGTGGTGCAGTGGTAAAGAATCTGCCTGACTGAAGGAAACATAAAAGACGTGGATTTGATCCGTAGGTCAGGAAAATCCCCTGGAGGGGGAAATGGCCACCCACTCCAGTATTCTTGGGGCTTCCCTTGTGGCTCAGCTGGTAAAGTATCCACTTGCAATGCAGGAGACCTGGGTTGATCCCGTGGTTGGGAAGATCCCCTGGAGAAGGGAAAGGCTACCCACTCCAGTATTCTGGCCTGGAGAATTCCATGGACTGTATAGTCCATGGGGTCACAAAAAGTCAGACAGGACTGAACGACTTTCACTTTCCAAGGACTCTACCAAAAAACCTGCAACCTGTCACAGTAATGAACTTTCACCTCCCTCTAGTGATAGCCTTTAGCAATCAATCATGTAAAGATAAAAATAGCTTCAGCTTGCCAGCAGGGAGCATAATTCTTCTGAAGCAACTTTGCAGCCTTGTGGGTTTTGCCTTTACAAACACCTGCATTTTATCTCTTTCTTGGAACACATTTCAACTCTTGCTCAAACCAATGTCTTCAGAACTGGAATTCTCAGACCCCAAATAAAGCCTTTATTTCTTTGCAGTTCTACTGTGGTGAATTTTTTTCTACATTGTATATAAAATCAGAAGTAATCTACCAACTAACTATTAGAAATTAACATGAAGGCAGTCACAGGATACAAGATAAAAGCACAAGAATAAATTGTATTTCCTTCAAATCAGTAATAAATAAGTATATTATATTATACTGCTGCTGCTAAGTCGCTTCAGTCGTGTCCGACTCTGTGCGACCCCATAGACGGCAGCCCACCAGGCTCCGGTGTCCCTGGGATTCTCCAGGCAAGAAGACTGGAGTGGGTTGCCATTTCCTTTTCCAGTGCATGAAAGTGAAAAGTGAAAGTGAAGTCGGTCAGTCATGTCTGACTCTTAGCGACCCCATGAAAAACAGTTACCTAGGAAGATCAAACCAGTCTATCCTACAGGAGATCAGTCCTGGGTGTTCACTGGAAAGACTGATGCTGAAGCTGAAACTCCCGTACTTTGGCCGCCTCATGCGAAGAGTTGACTCATTGGAAAAGACCCTGATGCTTGGAGGGATTGGGGGCAGGAGGAGAAGGGGACGACAGAGGATGAGATGGCTGGATGGCATCACCGAATCAATGAACATGGGTTTAGGTGGACTCTGGAAGTTGGTGATGGACAGGGAGGCCTGGTGTGCTGCGGTTCATGGGGTTGCAGAGAGTCAGACACGACTGAGTGACTGAATTGAACTGAATGGCTAATGAATAAAAGAAAATATGTTCAATAATATTAGTCCTATGAATACGGAAATTAAGATTACAATGAAATATCAACAGTTACACAACAGTAGACTGCTAGAGGAACTTATGCTCTTATGCAAATACTTAAAAATTTATTAAAATGCTTAACATACTATGATTCATAAATTCTGTTTATACATGTACTCAACAGAAATGTATTCATTTTTTCCAAAAGACAAGTAAAAGCATGTTCATAGAAATAGTAATCATATTAGCCTAAAGTGGGAACAACTTTAACTACAGAAAGAATAAATTTTAGTATATTCATACATTGGACTACTATGGTGCTAAGTCGCTTCAGTCGTGTCCGACTCTGTGTGACCCCAGAGACGCCAGCCCACCAGGCTCCCCCGGCCCTGGGATTCTCCGGGCAAGAACACTGGAGTGGGCTGCCATTTCCTTCTCCAAGGCATGAAAGTGAAAAGTGAAAGTGAAGTCGCTCAGTCATGTCCGACTCTTAGGGACCCCATGGACTGCAGCCTATCAGGCTCCTCCACCTATGGGATTTTCTAGGCAGAAGTGCTGGAGTGGGGTGCCATTGCCTTCTCCAATGCATGAAAGTGAAGAGTGAAAGTGAAATCGCTCAGTCGTGCCCAACTCTTAGCGACCCCATAGACTACAGTCCACCAGGCTCCTCCGTCCATGGGATTTTCCAGGCAAGAGTACTGGAGTGGGTCGCCATTGCCTTCTCCTTATAAAACCATACTATACAATATGGTAACTATTATTACCTACATGTGCCTACTTAAATTTAAGTCAGTTAAAACTAAATGCAATTAGAGCGCAGTGCTTCATTCACACTGACTGCGTTTCAAATGCACAATAGCACGTGTGGCCAGAGGCTATAGTGAACATCGGAGACACAGAACATTTCCATCATTTAAAAAAGTCTGATTGGATAGCACTGCAATACAGCAATAAAACTGAATTTCTGCTCTATGCAACTATATGAATGACTCATAAGCACGTCATTGAGTAACACAATGCAGACACAAATAATTATGTGCTGTATCCTCCTGTTTCTGCATAAAGTTCAAAAACAGGACAAATTAACCTATTCATTGCAGAAGTCAAGAGAGTGGTAATCTTAGGGATTAAGGATTTAGATAAGAAAGGAGGTGGAGGCAAAATTTTTGAAATAGTTGAATTATCTGTTTCTTGAGCTGGACTCTGGTTACATAGATGTCTTCACTTTGTAAAAATCTATCAATCTATACTGTTAATTTAGCACGGTCTTCTGAAAATGTATTATGCTTCAATAAAATGTCTGTAAAAACAATATCAATATTTCCTGCACATATCCGTATACAAACTGTTTATAACTGTAGGATAGTTTTTTGATGATGAAATAATGAGCTAATGTTTTCTTTCCTTGAGGATTTTTGTTTGGCTAGTTTTCAGGAGATGAATGCTACCGATGAGAAATTTGATTTAAAACACTTTTGAGTTTTCTCTTTTTTTAGATGACAGAAGGATTTTTTCTTCATTTTTAAATCCAATAATTTTACCACAGTATATCTCAATGTTGAGATACTAGATACTCCTTAAGAACTGACAGCAAGGCAAATTATAACCAACCAAAATATAACTGGATAAACTTTGATAAAAGGTCTGGTGACTAGCATCAAGTATCTTAAACTTCTTGTGTTATACTACTTAGATTAACATAGATTTAACCACTTCCATTAGCTGGTATACTTAATTAATTAATTAATACTAGAACTAAGACTAATACTAAGTGAACATAAGGGTGAAAAAATAAAATGAAATAATAATATCTCTTGTCTCCCCATCTATTAGGCAGCCATCAAGTTTTCCTTCTTTTGATCTTTACCTTGTTTACTTCTCCAATTTTTGTTATTGTATGTGTACACTGGATCTCCTTTTCTTTTCTTCTATATTTGTCTCTTCTCACTAATACATTTCTTACTCTTATTTTATATTCTCCATTCTCCCCCCTCTATGCCACATTTTTGTTGTTGTTCAGTGGCTCAGTCGTGTTTGACTCTGCAACCCCATGGACTTCCCTGTCCCTCACCATCTCCCGGAGTTTGCTCAAACTCATGGCCATTGAGTTGGTGATGCCATCCAACCATCTCATCCTCTGTTGTCCCCTTCTCCTCCCACCTTCAATCTTTCCCAGCATCAGGGTCTTTTCCAATGAGTCAGCTATTGGCATCCTCTGCCTTTTCTAAATCTAGCTTGTATATCTGGAAGTTCTTGGTTCATGTACTATTGAAGTCTAGCTTGAAGGATTTTGAGAATTACCTTGTTCCATGTGAAATGAGCACAACTGTATCATAGTTGGAACATTCTTTGGCATTGCCTTTCTTTTGGGATTGGAATGAAAACTGACCTTTTCCAGTCCTGTGACCACTGCTCAGTTTTCTAAATTTGTTGATATATTGAGTGCAGAAGATCTAAAGCATCATTTTTTAAGATTTGAAATAGTTGCAATTCCATCACCTCCACTAGCTTTGTTTGCAGTGATGCTTCCTAAGGCCCACTTGACTTCACACTCCAGGATGTCTGGCTCTGGGTGAATGACCACACCATCGTGGTTATTTGGGTCATTAAGACCTTTTTTTTTTTTTTTTTTAACTGTTCTTCTATGTATTCTTGCCACCTCTTCTTAATATCTTTTGCTTCTAATAGGTCCATGTTGTTTCTGGCCTTTATTGTGCCCATCTTTGCATGAAATGTTCCCTTGGCATTTCCAATTTTCTTGAAGACATCTCTAGTTTTTCCCATTCAATTATTTTCTTCTATTTCTCTGCACTGTTCACTTAAGAAGGCTTTCTTATCTCTCCTTGCTATTCTCTGGAACTCTGCATTCAGTTAGCATATAGTTATGCTTATATTTTTGTTGGATTCATGGTAACATTGTTCTCGAGCATTTTCACTGTCTATAGTAAAGTAATGCTTAATAATTTTAATTTATTTTACTATAATTATTTGATATGTAGGAAGGAACTCTTCCTTTTTTATCCATTTTTACCTAACCACATTTGAATGAGATGCATTTTCTTAAACTAGAGGCAGAAAATTATGGGAATGGAACATGCAACAGGTTTCCAAGCTTCAAAACTGAAGAGATCTTCTCTGTTTATATAGAGGAGGGGTTTTAATATAATCCATATGTGTGGTTACACCGTCTCCACTCCGACAAACCGGGCCTGCTTCAAAAGAACTTCTATTGCCAGCTCTGAGCTTCTGAGATCTCTTCATATTTCTTGCTTTCCAAGGTTATGTATTCATTTATAGAAGGTACATTTTGCTGGCACTTTTTGAGATCTGCTGTCTGGACCTCCCAGGAATTTGCAAAGCTTTTCTCCCATTCTTTCCAAAAGTAATCTACTCTGACTTATCTACCTTGGTGGCTCAGATGGTAAAGCGTCTATCTACAATGAGGGATACCCGGGTTCAATCCCTGGGTTGAGAAGATCCCCTGGAGAAGGAAATGGCAATCCACTCTGGTACTATTGCCTGGAAAAATCCCATGGACAGAGGAGCCTGGTAGGCTACAGTCCAAGGGGTTGCAAAGAGTCAGACACGACTGAGCAATTTTTTTTTTTTTTTTTTTTACTCCCAGAACTCTCATCTTAAGGTGGAACTCTCACCTTCCAAGAAACAGTAATATATGCTGGAGATATTGAGATCTGTCAATTCCGAGACTCTCCCAACATTTGCTGAATCTTTTTGTGATAACATTTGTGATATCTTTGTGAATCTACAATCTGATTCCTTGTTCTACTTCAATTTTGGTAATATTTATATGCAACTACAACTCTTTTTTTGTCTCATAACTGTACTAAAACATTGTAAGTGTGCTCATGTGTGTTTGTGTGTGCATATTTATGTGTTTTATTCTTCTTACTGCTTTGTATAGTTATCAGGAAAAGTGAGAAGACTCAGAACCAGACTTCTAGAAAATTACAATCATCTTTCTCATCTCATTGCTGAGAATATTTGCTCAGGAGTTTCACATGAACTTTAAATAAGGCATGATTAATACTTTAATCATTATCTTCAATCTGAGCTTTCTCTTATTGAATTTCTTATCTCAGTTAATGGATTATCATACATTTAGTTCCCAAACTAGATATCTGGACATCAGTTCAGTTCAGTTCAGTCACTCAGTCGTGTCTGACTCTCTGCGCCCCCATGAACACCAGGCCTCCCTGTCCAGTGAACTCCCAACTCCCGGAGTTCACTCAGACTCACATCCATCAAGTCGGTGATAACATCCAGCCATCTCATCCTCTGTCGTCCACTTCTCCTCCTGCCCCCAACCCCTCCCAGCATCAGAGTCTTTTCCAATGAGTCAACTCTTCGCATGAGGTGGCCAAAGTACTGGAGTTTCAGCTTTAGCATCATTCCTTCCAAAGAACACCCAGGACTGATCTCCTCTAGAATGGACTGGTTGGATCTCCTTGCAGTCCAAGGGACTCTCAACAGTCTTCTCCAACACCATAGTTCAAAAGCATCAATTCTTCGGCTCTCAGCCTTCTTCACAGTCCAGCTCTCACATCCATACATGACCATAGGAAAGACCATAGCCTTGACTAGGCGAACCTTTGTTGGCAAAATGATGTCTCTGCTTTTGAATATGCTATCTAGGTTGGTCATAACCTTCCTTCCAAGGAGTAAGCGTCTTTTAATTTCATGGCTGCAGTCACCATCTGTAGTGATTTTGGAGCCCAGAAAAAGAAAGTCTGACACTGTTTCCACTGTTTCTCCATCTATTTCCCATGTAGTGATGGGGCCAGATGCCAAGATCTTCATTTTCTGAATGTTGAGCTTTAAGCCAACCTTTTCACTCTCCACTTTCACTTTCATCAAGAGGCTTTTGAGTTCCTCTTCACTTTCTGCCATAAGGGTGGTGTCATCTGCATATCTGAGGTTATTGATATTTCTCCCAGCAATCTTGATTCCAACTTGTGTTTCTTCCAGTCCAGCGTTTCTGATGATGTACTCTGCATAGAAGTTAAATAAACAGGGTGACAATATACAGCCTTGACGTACTCCTTTTCCTATTTGGAACCAGTCTGTTGTTCCGTGACCAGTTCTAACTGTTGCTTCCTGACCTGCATACAGATTTCTCAAGAGGCAGATCAGGTGCTCTGGTATTCCCATCTCTTTCAGAATTTTCCACAGTTGATTGTGATCTACACAGTCAAAAGCTTTGGCATAGTCAATAAAGCAGAAATAGATGTTTTTCTGGAACTCTCTTGCTTTTTCCATGATCCAGCGGATGTTGGCAATTTGATCTCTGGTTCCTCTGCCTTTTCTAAAACCAGCTTGAACATCAGGAAGTTCATGGTTCACATATTGCTGAAGCCCATAGCCTTGACTAAACAGAACTTTGTTGGCAAAGTAATGTCTCTGCTTTTCAGTATGCTATCTAGGTTGGTCATAACTTTCCTTCCAAGGAGTAAGCATCTTTTAATTTCATGGCTGCAGTCACCATCTGCAGTGATTTTGGAGCCCAAAAAATAAAGTCTGTCACTCTTTCCCCATCTATTTGCCATGAAGTGATGGGCCCAGATGCCATAATCTTCGTTTTCTGAATGTTGAGCTTTAAGTCAACTTTTTCACTCTCCTCTTTCACTTTCATTAAGAGGCTTTTTAGTTCCTCTTCACTTTCTGCCATAAGGGTGGTGTCATCTGCATATCTGAGGTTATTGATATTTCTCCTGGCAATCTTGATTTCAGCTTGTGCTTCCTTCAGCCCAGCGTTTCTCATGATGTACTCTGCATATAAGTTAAATAAGCAGGGTGACAATATATAGCCTTGACGTACTCCTTTTCCTATTTGGAACCAGTCTGTTGTTCCATGTCCAGTTCTGACTGTTGCTTCTTGACCTGCATATAGGTTTCTCAAGAGGCAAGTCAAATGGTCTGGTATTCCCATCTCTTTCAGAATTTTCCAGTTTGTAGTGATCCACCCAGTCAAAGGCTTTGGCATAGTCAATAAAGCAGAAATAGTTGTTTTTCTGGAACTCTCTTGCTTTTTCCATGATCCAGCAGACATTAGCAATTTGATCTCTGGTTCCTCTGTCTTTTCTAAATGCAGCTTGAACATCTGTAAGTTCACAGTTCATGTATTGCTGAAGCCTGGCTTGGAGAATTTTGAGCATTACTTTACTAGCAATAATGTAGTACTACATTTTTCCACATTTTATACCAAGGACATCAAATTAATAACCTTGCCCTTTTATCCAAACTAAATACTTCTCAATTATGATCTATTCTTTCTCTCTTTAAGTAGAGATAAATTCTAAAATGGTTTCCTAAGTTCTTTTGTTTCCAGTTTTCCCCCATCAGCTCCAGCACCCAGACTATCTTCAAAGTAATCTATCTGAAACACATATTTGATAACTTTTACTTCTGAAGTCTGCTCTCTTCAATGGCTTTCTGGTGTACACAGAATAACATCATTCATGTTAACATGGCAGAGAAAGCCTTCCACGACGAGGCCCTTATCAAGCTCAAATCTCCCTGTCCAATTCACAGTCATGGTACTCTTGTAACTAACTCCTTGCCAATATAGTTCACACACTTTTGCCTCTACATTCCCTACTCATTTTTCCTGTTGAGAACTGTCCCCTGTTTGCTTGCATTATGAGAAATCACTTATCTTTATGACTCAGTTCAAGTGCCACATTGTCTATAAGCATTTCCAAATCATCCTAGATAAAAATGACCATTTTTTCTCCTTTGTTCCCAGGTCAACCTGTACAAGCTTTAATCAAGGCATTCTAAGTACTCACTGCACTCCTTTCTATGTGTTTTTCTCCTTCCTATTAAACTCTAAGCAACATAAAGCCAGGGCCATACAAGGTCTTTGTAGTTTCGGTACCAGATACGGGTGAATAAACTAAAAGCCCAGCTCACTGTATATATATGTTCAAGTTTTGTCACCCATCTAAACTGCAAGTTCACCAAAAACAGAGATCATATATGCCCAATTTAGATTTTTCATTGGCATATATTTATTCATGTTTTCTAGTCTATTTTTCTAGCAGACAACAAATTGCTTCTCATGACCTAAGGATTTATGCTGCTGCTGCTGCTGCTGCTAAGTCGCTTCAGTCATGTCTGACTCTGTGCGATCCCATAGATGGCAGCCCACCAGGCTCCCCCGTCCCTGGGATTCTCCAGGCAAGAACACTGGAGTGGGTTGCCATTTCCTTCTCCAATGCATGAAAGTGAAAAGTGAAAGTGAAGTCGCTCAGTCGTGTCCGACTCTTAGCGACCCCATGGACTGCAGCCTACCAGGCTCCTCCATCCATGGTATTTTCCAGGCAAGAGTACTGGAGTGGGGTGCCATAGAATTTATGCTAGCCTTTTGAAAAAGACAATTTGAAAATAATGACCAATTATTCTGTTACTATGATAAAAATATCAAATATACTTCATATATTCAGGAAGAACAAATGAATAACCAATGTTTGTTTATTTTAGAATAATCAACTTATATATTAAAATTCCAAAATTCTAGAAGCTATTTTACGTTCCTTTATTGATGACACTGATGATTTCTCATAGTCAAACTGGCTAATATAGAAGTAAATAGCCAATAAATATCTATAACCAATGAATGAACATTGAAATAATGTGTTAAAATTAAGATTTTTCCTATATCTATGAAATTTCCAGGTGTGTAAAATTAATGTTTAGTTTTAAATTAAACTAAATCTGTTTTCTACATACCTTCTGCAAATAAATTAGAGGATTAGGCACATACAAGAATTTTGAAAATATAACAATTTTCCTCTCGAGCAGTTGCTACCTTGAAACAAAAGCTTAAATTACTTACTGCAATATTCTAAAAGCTTCCTAAAATTGTTTTTCACATATATTAAATGAATAATGATTATGAATAACATATACATACCGAAGGATGGTCAGGATGCTTGGTACATCAGCAAAAGCAAAAAATACAATTGTAGCAAAGATAAAAGCAATGAACAAAGGTAATTTATAACACTTTGGATCACATGTCCCACTTGTAGCATCAATAAAATCACCTTGCTCGTCTGAGGTTGTTAATCCTTCTTTAATGCAAGAACAATTGTAGTATGTCTATGAAAATGAAGATAGGAAACAACCTTTAGAAATATAATCATAAGGTAAAAGCTCTTATAGTCATAGAATAAAAATTAAATCATTAACTGTAGGGAGACTAGGCAGTTTTATTAGTAAATATTTTTTGCCATGTTGCTGATATTTGTTGTTTTGGTCACTAAGTTATGTCCAACTCTTTTGTGACCCCGTGGTCTGTAGCCTACGAGGCTCTTCTGTCCATGGGATTTCTCTGGCAAGAATCCTGGAGTGGGTTGCCATTTCCTCCTCTAGGGGATCTTCCTGACCCAGGGATTGAACCAGCATCTCCTGCACTGCAGACAGATTCCTTACTGCTGAGCCACCAGGAAAGCCCAAGTAGTAAATATACTTACATTAAATTGTATGTTGTTAATTTATAAATTAAGGACTAACGATAAATAATACCAAGGCATTTTACCTAACAAAGAATTGTGTACATGTGAATATACAATTATAGTCACTTAGGAAATATTCCATTAATTTAAGAAATTTCACTAAAAATATTTATATTTAATTGTACAATAACTGAGAGAGATATGAACTGAGAAAGAATAAGGAAAATATAATGAACAAAATGGAATTTTAGATGGGATTTGAAATATGGAGAATTACTCAATTACAGACAGTTTTAGAACTGTGCTGAAAAGACAAGACTTTACTCTGTATGTGATGATAACAGGGCTGTTATCTATTAGGCAGAGGAGGCATGGTGCCTAGGGCCCACAATACTTTCAGGACCAAAATAGAGGTTTTAATTTTAGTGTCTTTTAAAATCAGAGAAAAAAATAAATGTCATAATAAAGGAATATATTATAATGCATCAAGCCTGGATCATATTTGTCTTTACACCATTGCAGCTGAACATTAAATCAAATTCTCTCTCTCTTTCTTTTGTTTTACATGAAAGAAGAGGTTTATAAAGGCAAAAGTGCCTAAAGTCAATGTAAGCCATAATGTAGTCCCTAATGAGAACCAATAACAACTTCAGGTTGTTATTTTGGCACTGATAATTCAAGGAAGATGAATAGGTGACATTTTCTAAGAAGAGCTAAACAGAGCTGGACATACAAAAACTAGTAAGCAATTTGCCAATATATTGAAAAGATTCTAAGTTAAATAATTTTGTTGTTCAGTCACTAAGTCACGTCCAACTTTTTGTGACTCTATGTACTGCAACACACCAGGCTTCCCTGTCCTTTGCTGTCTCCCTGAGTTTGCTCATACTAATAGTAATAATTTTTAAAAAATTCAGTAGAAATATTAAACTAAGTTACTGGTGAAAGAATAAGGGGAAATAAAAATGACTTGAACCTCAGTGATTCAGAAAATGATGGTACAAAAGTCATATCAGTTGTTTAGGGAAGCTGCTGAGTGGTTGCTGGATATGTTAAACAAAAATACAAATATCCAAAGAGCAAATCATTCTTTCCACCGTATTTTTTTTATAATGCCCTTGTACAAAACATCATTCTAGGTATTATGAAAACAAAGTAAACACACAACAGAAATCCCTCCCCTCATGTAGAAAATTTACTTGCATAAGATAAGTGATTTTTTTTTTATAAAAATAGTCTTTAATGGAGCACATGGTGATGAATACTATGGAGAAAAAAAATAAAGGTAGGAAAAATCAGAGAAATGGTAGGGGTGAGTTTTGCATGGTCAGGTAATGCCACAAAGATACAGTGATACTTAAGTAGAGATTTGAAGAAGGTAAGGAAGTGAGCCATTGTGGCTATCTTAAAGAAGTATATTCCAGGTAGGAAAAACAAAATAGAAATTAAAAAGCCTTGGGACTTGAGCTTGCTTGACAAGTTCAAAGAAAACAAGGTGAAAAATTTGGTTGAATCAGAGTGGACATAAAGAAAACTAAGAGAAAACAAGATCAGAGTAATGACGAAAGGATTTATACAGAAACTGATAGGTAATTGCAAGAGCCAAGTTAGAACTTTGGTTTATATTCTTAGCAATATGAAACCATTAGAGGGGTATATGTATAAGTGATATATTTAAAAAGACTACTTTAGCAGCTATATTGATACTACTGAACTGTGAAAGCAGAGAAAAGTTAAAAGGCTATTGAAATAAGATGCAAGTCAGTGGTGATTGAGGCCCAGATATCAAAGAAAATGATGAAGATAATCAGATCAGCGTGTATTTTAAAAGTAGATTTGAAGGGTTCTAGGGTAGGAATGCTTCGGAGAAGGCAATGGCACCCCACTCCAGTACTCTTGCCTGGAAAATCCCATGGATGGAGGAGCCTGGTAGGCTGCAGTCCATGGGGTTGCTAAGAGTCAAACACGACTGAGCGACTTCCCTTTCACTTTTCACTTTCATGCATTGGAGAAGGAAATGGCAACCCACTCCAGTGTTCTTGCTTGGAGAATCCCAGGGACGGGGGAGCCTGGTGGGCTGCCGTCTATGGGGTCGCACAGAGTCAGACACAAATGAAGCGACTTAGCAGCAGCAGCAGCAGCAGCAGCAGGGTAGGAATGCTTACCAGATGGAGAAAGTCATATGGAGAAGGCCTCCATGAAAGAAACTAAGATTTGTAGGGAAGGACAGTCAGTCCAAGGCACAGAGAGGGAACCAAGAAAATAAACACAACTTTACTTTCTCCTACCCTATATTTCTGATTTTCTACTGGGACTTCTTACTAGCATATAATCCAGTCAGAAGCTGGAGGGCAAAGGAACTCCCATCCTATAGTCCAGTCTTCTGGAACAATGAGTAGGGTAGAGAAAGTGGAAAGTAGACGTCTAGCACAACAAACAATTGCAGGCCATAGAACCTAAGCTGACCAACAAGAAAAGTGAAAATATGAAGAAAGTTTAGTGAACAGATGATAGAATTACAAGATATTAGGCTCTGTGGAGTCATAACCAAAGAGATATAACCAAAACGGCAAAAGTTAAATTAAAAGTGGAACATTAAAAAATATTCAATCCAAATGGTAAAAGAGGAAGACAGGTCTAACTCTATAATATCAATAATTACAATAACTGTTAGTTGTCTAAAAATGCCAATTGAAAGACAGACATCAACAGAAATGTGGAAAAAAGCAAAAGCATATTATCCACGGGCTACAGGAGACACTTTAAACATAAAGACACAAACTGGTGGAAAATAAAATGATAGAAATAAGATGCACCATGAAAACAGCAAGAAAATCTACAGTGACTATTTAGTACATAAAATATACTTCAAGAAAAAGAGTATTATCAGAGTTGGAAAGGAACATTTTGTAAAGATCAGATCAGATCAGATCAGTCGCTCAGTCGTGTCCGACTCTTTGCGACCCCATGAACCGCAGCACGCCAGGCCTCCCTGTCCATCACCAGCTCCCGGAGGTCACTCAGACTCGCATCCATCGAGTCAGTGATGCCATCCAGCCATCTCATCCTCTGTCGTCCCCTTCTCCTCCTGCCCTCAATCCCTCCCAGCATCAGAGTCTTCTCCAATGAGTCAACTCTTCGCATGAGGTGGCAAAAATACTGGAGTTTCAGCTTTAGCATCATTCCTTCCAAAGAAATTCCAGGATTGATCTCCTTCAGAATGGACTGGTTGGATCTTCTTGCAGTCCAAGGGACTCTCAAGAGTCTTCTCCAACACCACAGTTCAAAAGCATCAATTCTTCTGCGCTCAGCCTTCTTCACAGTCCAGCTCTCACATCCATACATGACCACAGGAAAGACCATAGCCTTGACTAGGTGAACCTTTGTTGACAAAGTGATGTCTCTGCTTTTGAATATGCTATCTAGGTTGGTCATAACTTTCCTTCCAAGGAGTAAGCATCTTTTAATTTCATGGCTGCAGTCACCATCTGCAGTGATTTTGGAGCCCAGAAAAACAAAGTCTGACACTGTTTCCACTGTTTCCCCATCTAGTTCCCATGCAGTGATGGGACCAGATGCCATGATCTTCGTTTTCTGAATGTTGAGCTTTAAGCCAACCTTTTCACTCTCCACTTTCACTTTCATCAAGAGGCTTTTTAGCCCCTCTTCACTTTCTGCCATAAAAGAAACAATTCATCAAGAAGCTGTGACAATTATTAATGTTGTGCACACAATGAGAGAGTTTGAAAATGCATGAAGCCAAAGTAAAGAGAGAAATAGATGACGGTATAATTATGTTGATATATTTTTTATATATAATGCTTAGGATTTCATATATAGTTACAAATTATACAAAATGACAAGAATAATTGGCTTAAAACTGGAGGAACAAACATAAGTAGGCTACTACAAATAGTAGACCTGAAAACAAGAACTTTAAAACAGTCATAATTAATACTTTCCAGAAAATAGAAGCTAAATGGATAAAATATCTTAAGGAATGTACAATTTCCCCAGGGGTTTAGATTCTGCAAAAACACAGTGTTAGAAGTGAAAAACACAATGAGTGAACTTCCCACCTCAGTTAATGGGTTTACCAGCAAAGCAGACATTGCAGAAAACAGAAATAGCAACTGGAAGACAGGCCAATAGAAAATAGCTAAACAGATAAAAGGAGATGGAAAATAGGGGGGAAAGGCAAAAAAAAAAAAAAAGGATGGGACACAGTAGAAAAGTCTATTTGTAGTCTAGTGTTAGGCAGAATTCTAAAATGGCACCTAAGAATCCCACCCCTCTATTTTATAAACCTGCATAATCCCTAGGTTGATGGAAACGGGTGAATTTTAATCCTCTTACTAAGTTTATGTTACATGGCATTTCTAAGAGGTGGTAAACCTCACGCAATCAGCTAGTGTATATAAGCAACTGGGCCTTGCCGGAACTCAGAGATTCAGAGCATGTGTCATAAGGGAGATTCCCCTGCTGGCTTTGAAGATGGAAGGAGTCATGTAGCAAAGAAGGGGGTTGGCCTCTGAGACCTAAAATCGGCCCTTAGCAGACAGCCAACAAGAAAAAGGAGGCTTCATTTTTTACAGTCCAAAGGAACTAAATTTGGCCCATAATCTGAATGAGCTTGGAAGTGGGTTTTTTTCCCCTCAGAGACTTCAGAAAGGAATATATTTCAGCCAATATCCTGATTTCAGTCTGTGAGACTCTGAGCAGAAGACTGAGCGATACCATATCTGGACTTCTGATACTGTCAGCTAATAAATGAGTATTATTTAAAGACACTAAGGCTGTAATAATGTGTTATACAGCAATATTAAGCTAATATATAGTGCTTCCCCCTCCAATAAAAGAGGAGAAAATGAGAGAGAAGCAATTACCAAGAATTTTCCAACTGATAGACATAAATCCAAAAACTAAAGACGTTCTGTGAAACTCTAGCAAAATAATTAAAATGAAAACCACATCCAAGCACATCAAAGTAAAATTCTTGAAAATCAAAAAGAAAGAGAAAATTTTAAAGGCAGCTAAGCAGCCAGAGACATAAAGACGATATAATGGCATCTTCCAAATGTAGGGGCAGGGCAGGGCAGGGAGTGGGGACAGATCATTGCCAATATAGAATTCTATACCAAATGAAAACAGTTTTTCTTTTCAGAAATGGAAGGTAAAATATTCTTCAGGAAGAAAGAAAACAACCTCATATGAAAACATGAAAATGCAAGGAAATGAACAAATATAAATGCATATTGACTGTACAAAACAACAACAAAAAGGATGTGGTGTGTGCTGTGTCTGACTCTTTGTGACCCCATGGACTGTAGCCCGCCAGGCTCCTCTGTCCATGGAGGGGGTTGCCATTTGCTCCTCCAGGGGATCTTCTCAACCCAGGGATTGAACCTAGGTCTCCTGCATTGCTGCTGCTGCTGCTAAGTCGCTTCAGTGATGTCTGACTCTGTGCGACCCCAGAGACGGCAGCCCACCAGGCTCCTCTGTTTCTGGGATTCTCCAGGCAAGAATACTGGAGTGGGTTGCCATTTCCTTCTCCAATGCATGAAAGTGAAAAGTGAAAGTGAAGTCGCTCAGTCATGTCTGACTCTTAGCGACCCCATGGACTGGAGCCTACCAGGTTCCTCTGTCCATAGGATTTTCAAGGCAAGAATACTGGAGTGGGGTGCCATTACCTTCTCCGCTCCTGCATTACAGGCAGATTCTTAACCATCTGAGTCACCAGAGAAGCCCATAATTTACATAGTTTATCAAAATTATATATGTCTGCAAGAATACTGGAATATGTCACCCAAGAATACTGGAGTGGGTCGCCTATCCCTTCTCCAGGGGATTTTCCTGACCCTTTGATGTGGCATTTCCTGCATTGCAGGTGAATTCTTCACCAGCTGAGCCACCAGGGAAGCCCAACAAAAAGGATATGTGTCCTTAAAAGTATATGGGGAAATAAAATATATATGACAAAAATAGCACAAAGGAGGCAAATCAGTAAATGAAATTAAAATATTCTAGGGGTGTTTCAACTGGAAGAGACCCTAAGCCTGGCTTCTTGTAATCCTTAACACTTTGGACAATACTGACTTCCCTTCTCTATAAATAATTAGAAGGAGGCTCCTGTTGAACGAGAGCAGTCTCTAGAAGCAGCCCCCTGAAACTGCTATTTTATGATGAAAGCCATATCAGCTGCTAAAAGGAACTAGTCCCAATGAAAAGATCATGAAGAAAAACTAGAGATTTCTTTCATGTCTATGTAAGGATATTTTAAGGTCTTCGATAGCATGGAAAATAGCAATACATGTGGGTCTCAAAGAGGCAAAATACTTGGAATATTATCAACATGAATAGCAGATATCTGTTTTCAGTTTTGGTATAGCTGTGATTCTCTACAGAAAATTAGAAATCTTCAGAGGTGTAGTGTTTCCTACCACTCCTCTTGTAAATTTTTGCATAAGTCTAACTGAAGAGTACTCAATTCTAACACATTTGACCCTGATCATACTTTGAGTATGAACATTTAATCAGAATTATTTCAAAGCTGACATATTTTCATTGAACAAAAATTTCCAGAAGGAATTCCATTAACACAATTTAGACACAATAATTTTTTATATATGGTATTTCTCTTATTTAATTTTCATTTTGTTAAAATTATGTTGATTGGTATCAATTCTTTCCCACTTGAAGTTAATGTATGTTTTATCCATTAATTGGCTTCATCTGTATCAAATGGTACTAATCATAATATCTGCTATGGTCAGTTTTCCTTCAGAGACTTTATTGCTTTTCAAAGCTAATTGTCTTGGGTAATTTGTAACATCTAATTTTTGGTCAAAAATATTTCATTCTTTTAATTTTTATTCAGGATCAAATGTTATCACAGAGCACCAGCCTGGGCTCCCTGTATTATGTGACAGCTTCCCACCAACTATCTATTTTACAGATGATAGTGTATATATGTCAATACCAATGATATAAAAAAAAAAAGTTATCACACAGTTTGAGTCACTATTTTGTGAATTACTTCATTATTCCTTAAGAATTAATTATTCCTTAGACAAATTAAATATAAATATTTTTATGAAATAGAAACAAATCCCTAAAAGGGATTCCCTAAAAAAAGAAAGAGAGGTTAGAGCATTTCAGTGAGTGGACTTTTTGGCTTTTGAATATCCCATGGGATCAAAACACCAAAGTCAAACAGTTCTGCTTTATATTGTGGTTACAATGTGAACACTTAAAAAATCATTTAAAATAAGATTTTCCAAAAGTTAATAAATTGTTGAAGATGGGTAACATATAGGAGTTCATTATGCTTTTCTACTACATTTAAAGTTTTCTATAGTAACCTACGAAGAAGGCAATGGCACCCCACTCCAGTACTCTTGCCTGGAAAATCCCATGGATGGAGGAGTCTGGTAGGCTGTAGTTCATGGGGTTGCTAAGAGTCGGACACGACTGAGCCACTTCCCTTTCACTTTTCACTTTCATGCATTGGAGGAAGAAATGGCAACCCACTCCAGTGTTCTTGCCTGGAGAATCCCAGGGACGGGGGAGCCTGGTGGGCTGCCATCTATGGGGTTGCACAGAGTCGGACATGACTGAAGCGACTTAGCAGCAGCAGCAGCAGCATAGTAACCTATTTTGAATGATTTAAAATATTTTAAATATATTTTAAAATACATAAATCATTTAAAATATGTAACAGTTTTTAGAAAATATAATATGTATAAATAACCATCTTAAATTTTAAAAATTTAAAGAATCATTTTAAACATTTAAGAAAAAAATTTTTAAGGGTATATAATCTTTTCAATATAAATATTCAATAAAAACTGAAGATATATTGTTAAATCATAGGCCAGAAAAAATACGACGATGAGGAACTAAAGTTGGTCAGGTATGTTATTATCTTGTAGTAAAATTATCTGTTTGTAACAGCAAAAAAAGAATATTGTGGTGTAGATACTAATAAAGTACTAATAAAGTACTTTATTGCCTACTTGGGAAGATGGTATAACGTCCATATGTGAGGAAAAATGTTCTTTGTTTTTCTCTTCCCCTCACAAAGACTAGACAAAGAGAGAGGAGAGAGAACCACTGAATAAAATGATGGATCCCAAAGTCCTTCCTGGGCTTCCCTGGTGACTCAGATGGTAAAGAATCTGTCTACAATACGGAGACCCGGGTCCCATCTCTAGGTTGGGAAGATCCCCTGGAGAAGGGAGTCTTGAGTATTCTTGTCTGGAGAATCCTATGGACAGAGGAGCCTGGCAGGCTACAGTCCGCGGTGTCACAGAGTCGGACTCCACTGAGTGACTAACACTTTCACTTCACTTACGGTTCTCCATAACTCCTATGAATTGTGACCAATAAATCCACAATTTAAGAAAAATTTAAGAAAAGGCAAAATGAGAAAAAAAGGATTTTATAGAGAGCAAGAGTAAAATGTAAACATCTATAAGATGCACTTCTTAATGGAGAGAAAGAAGCATAATAGAAGATAATAACCTTGCTGGCCTTTAGTGTTTTAGACTGTGCACAACCTGCAAAGCAAGGAGAAAAATATCCAATATCATTTCTTCCACATGTAGCAGAATAAAATGCAGATGAGCATTTACAGTGAGAATTGCAAGGAGCTGTCAGGTTTCCCAACTGCCCTGTTCTGTAAAAAAAAAAAAAGCGATTGAATGTAATTATAATGCTACTGTATTATACATATTCACACATCGAGATATCAATGAGACCAATAAAATATGATTATTAATTTTAACAGATTTAGGCATAACTGATATACAATAAACCATACATATACAAGGTATACAATTTGCATACACTTGTGAAATCATCACTGCAATCATGTTAATGAACATGATCATCACCCACAACAGTTCCCTCATGCTCCTTTGTATTAATAATTCATCCACCCTATGGCATCTGCTGATCTACTTTCTGACACTATTCATTAGTTTCAATTTCAAAGCGTTTTATGAAATGGAATCATACATACGTGCCCTTTCTTTGTCTGACTTCATTCATGAAGTTGGTCTTTACATGGTCTTTGTATGGTCATATGTTTCCATGTCTCTTGAGTAACATCAAGGAGGAGAATTTTTGAATCATATAGTAGGTGTTCATTTAACTTTTTAAGAAACTGTCAATTAGTTTTCGAAGGTGATTGTGTTATTTCATAATCTCAGAAACGGTGTATAAGATTTCAACTGTTTCCTATATTTCTTGCCAACACATGGAAGAGTCTTTTTCATTTTAGACATTCTAACAAAGATAGAGTTTGAGAGTCCCTTGGACTGCCGGGAGATCCAACCAGTCCATTCTAAAGAAAATCAGTTCTGAATATCATTGTAAGGACTGATGCTGAAGCTGAAACTCTACTTTGGATACCTGATGCGAAGAACTGATTCAACTGAAAAGACCCTGATGCTGGGAAAGATTGAAGGCAGGAGGAGAAGGGGACAACAGAGGATGAGATGATTGGATGGCATCACCGACTCAATGAACATGGGTTTGGGTGAACTCCGGGAGTTGGTGATGGACAGGGAGGCCTGGCCTGCTGCAGTCTATGGGCTTGCAAAGAGTCAGACACGAATGAGTAACTGAACTGAACTGAATATGAGTTTCCCTAATGACTGATGCTAGACATCTTTCCATGCACTTATTTTCCATCTATATTTATTATTTGGCTAAATATCTGTTCAAATCTTCTCCCCATTTTTGTGGCTTTCTTATTATTAAGCATTGAGAGTTGTTAATATTATCAAGAAATTAAGTTCTTTGTTAAACATATGATTTTCAAATATCTTCTCATAGTCTATGGTCTGTCTCTGCATTACTTTAATGGACTCTTTCAAAGAGCATGTGTTTTTTATTTTAATTAAGTCCAATTTATCAATATATTTCTTTGTGGATCACATATTTGGTGTCATATCTAAGAAATCTTTGCTGAACACAAGTTCACATACATTTTTCCTCATATCCCTGGAATTGTATATTTTACATCTACAATCCATTTTAAATTATTGGCATTGTATAATATACAGATCAAAGTTTATTTGTTTAAATATAGATATCTAAGTGTTCCATAAACTGCATATGCACTTTATCATAAATCAATTATCTATATATGTATTTGTGTACTTTTGGACTTTATTCTGTTCCATTGACTTACTTGTCTATATTACACCAATACTACTTTCTTGATTATTGTGGCTTTATAATAAGTCTTGAAATCAAATAGTGTTAGTCCTCCATCTTTGTTCTTTAGAATTGTTTGTTTGTGGTTTTTCCAGGTCCTTTGCGTAACCATATAAATTTAAATGTCATTTTTCCAATATCTAAAGAAGGAAGCTCACTAGGATTTTGGTTGTGATTACATCAAATGCACACATTAATTTTTGTATTAATATCTGAAGATTAACATCTTAAAGATATTGAGTCTTTTAATCCACCAACATTGGATATCTCTTCATTTTAAAAATTAGGTCTTTAATTTCTCTCAGCATGTTTTACAGTAATCATTATATAGAGTTTTTACATCTTCTATCATATTTATCTTTAAAATTTTCTTTTTATTGATACTATTGCCAGTGGTATTGCTGTTTAATATCAATTTCAAGTTGTTTGTAGATAGAAGGCACTGGCACCCCACTCCAGTACTCTTGCCTGGAAAATCCCATGGACAGAGGAGTCTAGTAGGCTGCAGTCCATGGGGTCTCTAAGAGTCATGTCACTTTCCCTTTTCCCTTTCATGCATAGGAGAAGGAAATGGCAACCCGCTCCAGTGTTCTTGCCTGGAGAATCCCAGGGACAGAGGAGCCTGGTGGGCTGCCGCCGTCTGTGGGATCACACAGAATCGGACACGACTGAAGTGACGCAGCAGCAGCAGCAGCAGTAGTACATAAAATACCAAAGATTTTTGAATACTGATCTTTTCTTCTACAGAATTTTATCATGCTTAATAGTATTGTTAATGTTATTTTTTAAGCTTTTCTAGTTTTATTGAGATATAATTTATACTTTATAAACTTAAGGTGTACAGCATAATTATTAGACTTACATATGTCATGAGATAATTACCACAATAAGTTTAGTGAGCATCCATCATCAATATAAAATTAAATAAAGAAAAAAAATTTCCTTATAATGAGAACTCTTAGAATTTAACAACTTTCATCTATAACATGTAGCAGTATTAATTGCATTTGTCTAGTGTCCATTACAACCCTAGTACTTATTTATAAATGGTAGTGTGTACATTTCCACTGCCTTCATTCAGTTTCTGCTCCCTTAAACCCTTGCCTTAGTAACAAATTTGATCTATTTTTCTATGAGTTAGTTAGTTGATTGGTTGGTTGGTTTTTGAAGTATAATTGGTCTACAACACTCTTAGTTCCTATTATACAGCATGGATGTGGTTTTCTATACATTTCAAACTTACCATCACACTAAGTCTAGTTACATCACCACACAAAGATATTACACAGTTACTGACTCTAATGCCCACACTGCACATTTCATATCCGTGACTCACTTATTTTGCAACTAAAAGTTTGTACCTCCTAAACTCCCTCACCTCTTTAATTCCTCCCCTCAACCCCCTTCTTTCTGGCGAGCAGTTGTTCGTTCTCTGTATCTACACAACTTTGCTTCTGTTGTGTGATGTTTGTTCATTTGTTTTTTAAATAGATTCCACACATAAGTGAAATCATACAGTATTTGTCTTTGAACATATTTAACTTATATTTAAATACCTTCTATTTCCATCTTTGTTGTTACAAATGGCAAGATTTCGTGTGTTACATCTTTTTTTATACATTCATCTATTCACAGGCACTTGGGTTGTTTCTATACCTTGGCTATTGTAAATAATGCTGTAATAATTACTGGGGTGCATATATCTTTTCTGATTAGTGCTTTTCTTCTCTTCAGCTAAATACCTAGCAGTAGAAACTAAACTTGTATGTATGCTTTGTATATTTTGGATATAAATCCCTTATCAGATATATCCTTTGCAAATATCTTCCCCCATTCAGTAGACAGCCTTTATCTTTTGCTGATGCTTTCTTTTACCGAACAAAAGGTTTTTAGTTTGATGTAGTCCCATTTGTTTATTTTTTTATTTGTTTTTTTTTGCCTGAGGAGACATCCAAAACTATCATTAAGACTGAAGTCAAAGAGTATACTGCCTGTTTTCTTCAAGTACTTTTGTGATCTCAGATCTTACATTTGTCTTTAATCCATCTTGAATTTATTTTTGTTTATGGTATGAGAGAGTAGACCAGTTTGATTCTTTTGCACATAGCTGTCCAGTTTTCCCAATGCCATTTGTTGAAGAAGCTGTCTTTTCCCAATTGTATATACCTTCATTGTTGTAGCTTAATTGTCCATTTAAGATTGGTTTTATTTCCACTGATTTATGTGGTTGTTTTTTGCCTGTGCTATACATTTTGATGACTGTAGCTCTGTAGTATAGTTTGAAATCAGGGGAGCATGATTTCTTCTTTCATGAGATTATTTTGGCTTTTTAGGGTCTTTTGTTTCCTTACAAATTTTAGCATTAGTTGTTCTAGTTCTCTGAGAAATGTCATTGATATTTTTAGGGATTGCACTGAATCTGAAGTTCTAATTGGGTAGTATCGTCATTTTAACAATATTAATTATTTCACCCATTAACATGATCTATCTTTATGTCTGTGTGTGTCATCTTCTATTTCATTCATCATTGTCCCTTATAGTCTTCTGAGTAAAAGTCCTTTACCTTCTTAGATTTACTTCTAGGTATTCTGTTCTTGTAATGCATTTAAAATGGGATCGTTTTCTTTTCCTTTTATTTTTTAAAAATGTATTTGTTTCTGGCTGTGCTGGGTCTTCATTGCTGTGAAGTTGCAGTGAGTGTGGGTTACTCTTCACTTCAATGTGTCGGCTTCTCATCTCAGTGGCTTCTCTTCCTGCAGAGCACAGTCTCTGAGGCACACAGGCTTCAGCAGCTGTGGCCTCAGTAACTGCGGCTTGTGGACTCTTGGCGCACAGGCTCAGGAGTTTTGGTCACAGCTTAATTGCCTCACAGCATGTGGGATTTTCCCAGACCAGGGATCAAACCTGTATTGGTGTCCCCTGTATTGCAAGGTGGATTCTTAACTACTGGACCACCTGGGAAGCTGGAGATTGTTTTCTAAATTTCTGATAGTATGGTGTTAGTGTATAGAAATGCAACAGATTTCTGTGTATTAAATTTATACCCTACAACATTACCAAATTCACTGATGAGCTCTAGTAGTTTTTATATCCTGTTTTGAATCCTTTCCAGCCACTCTATATATTTTCATTAGAGTATTTAGAACATTTACCATTTAAAGAAATTATTACTCGGTATGTACTTTACTGTCATTTTGTTCACTTTGAGGGGTTTGTTTCTGTGGGTCTTTTTGTTCCTTTCTCTTCTTTTGCTCTCGTCCCTTGTGATCTGATGACTCTTTTTCGTGTTATGTTTGGATTCCTTTCTTGTGTGTGTGTCTGTGTAACTAAGAGATTTTTGATTTGCAGTTACCATCAGGTAGGTACACACACACAGACACACACATCATTATTTTGTTATTTATCTCAAGTTCAAACACATTTTAATAACCCTGCATTTTTGCTCCACCCATGTTTCCTGTTTTTCACCTAGATTACATCTTTTTGTGTACCCCTTAACTATTTATTGCAGATATAATTTGATTAGTTTTGTCTTTTAGTCTTTCTACTGATTTACATGTGGTTGACTTACTGTCTTCCCTTCATATTGCTGTCACCAGTGAGTTTTTTCCTTTTCTAATTTTCATGTTTCTAGTAATGATCTCTCCTTTTTCAGTTAGAGAAGTCCTTTTAATGTTTCTTATAAAGCTAGTTTGGTGGTGCTAAAGTCTTGTAGCTTTTGCTTATCTAACTTTTTATCTTTCCATCACATCTGAATAAAAGTCCTGTTTGGTATAGTATTAGGTTTTTTCCCTTTCATCACTTTAAATACATTAAGCCACTCCCTTCTGGCCTACAGAGTTTCTGTTGAAAAGTGAACTGATAGCCTTATGGGAGTTAGTAATACTATTTTTAATATTGATTTCTACAGTTGTAGGTAGCATATATAAATGACATAGATTCTTATAGATTGATTAGTATCTTACAAACTTGCTAAGCTCATTTTATTATAGTGGTGTTTTTTTTTTTTTAATTTTCTACATAGGCAATGGTGTTGACAACAGAGTTTTGCTTCTCATGCTTTTTGTTTATTTTTTTCTTACATTATTGCAGTGGTTAGAATCTTTATTTGGATTTTTAAATTGTCTTCTACTTGAATTTTTATCATATGGATTACTGGTATAATAACTGTGTTAACATTCTTCTCTGATAATCTTAACATATACATCAGTTGTGGGTCTGTAATTTTGCTAATCATTATGGGTTGTATTTTTCTGCTGATTTGAATTTCTTTTAATTTTTCAAGGGTTATTAGGTCTTGTAAATTTCACCATTTTGGAAACTAGATATTTTTGTATTTTTATAAATAAGCTTTGCTCTGGAATGCAGCCAATTTATACGTAAATGTTTTGCCTTTTTGAGCTCTTGCTTCAAAGATTTGTTAGAGTCAAAGTAGTGCTCAGTTTAGAGCTAATTATTACCCATTACTGAGGCAAGATCCTTCTGTATTCTATATGCTCTGTAATTTTGGAGGTTTCCCAGTCTAACTGGTCAGAACAGGTACTAACCCCAACAGTGTGTGTGTGAGAGGTCCCGCTTGCTTTAATTTATTTTTTCTTTTGTAGCCTTAGACTCAGGTACTTTACTCACATATATACTAGTTAGTACTCTGCTTCATACTTCATCCTCTGTAGATACGCTGTGTCTTCTGGTACACTATCCTCTGAACTCTAGCTGCACTGATTTTTTCTGGACTCTCAGCTTAATTGCTTCAACTCAGGGAGTTTCACAGAATCTGTATGGTTCCCCCTTCCTGTACCATGACCTCAAAACCCTCTTAAGGCAGTAAGCTGGAGGAATAAGGGTGACCTTAAATGTTTCCTACCTCTCATGTATCACTGTCTTTCACTGACCGAGTCCTCTGTCATGTAAACCACTGTCTCAATTTTTGTCAAAATTTTGGTTGGCTTTTGTAGTAGGGGAAATGTGTTATTCCATCTTGGCTGAAAGTGGAAATCCAGAACAATTGCTAAATATAAATTTATAAGGAAATGAAAGGATCTTAACTTGCATTATTAGTAATTTGAAAAAGTAGCTATATTTAAAATCATTTTTAAGACTATCATTTTTTTATTTATAAACTATGTATTTGAACCAATACAGGCAACATGAACTAATTCTTGGTAAAGTGCACGAATTTATTGAGAGAATGTCAAAGAGCTCATAGAAATAAGTAAGAAGCCTCAAACAGTAGATTCTAAAAACCAACGAGAACCCAAAAAAGGCAAGCAAAAGTACATTATAGGACTAATCTTAGCGAGATGTCCCCCGTGCCTCCACACCCAGGATCTGATGCATTGCAGTATCCAGTTTTACACTGGCTGCTGCAGGTAATCTCTGGCTGGCCGTGGGCTTTTTTCTTACTTTCTCAAAAATCAAAATCTTGAGGGAGCAGTCCAATCAGATGAGCCTAACTCATACACCTGCTGATGAGAAGACTAGTATGTATCTCCTTTTGGTTGATTTAGGGGGCTTCCCTGATAGCTCAGTTGGTAAAGGATCTGCCTGCAATGAGGAGAGCCTGATTTGATTCCTGGGTCAGGAAGATCCACTGAAGAAGGAATAGATGAGGCAAGGCCCTGACTCACATGTACACTGAATGAGCCCCAAACAGGAAAGAGAATGAATATTAGGCACAAGGAAGGCATAGTTTTTGTATAAATTTGTAATATATATTGTTGCATTTAACTTGCTAATGTTTTATTGATGCTACTGCATCTAAGTTTATGAGAGATATTGTTCTGTGTGATCCTTTTTTTTTTAAATGTCTTTGGCTTTGCTATCAGAACAATACCAGCCTCATCAATCAAGTTAGGAAGTATTCCTTCCTTTTATACTTTCTAGAAGATACTGTGTAGAATCACTGTTAATTCCTTAAATATTTGGTAGAATTCTCCAGTGAAATCATCTGGGCCAGAATACGTTTTAGGGGTACTTTGTAAATGGTGGATTCAATTTGTTTAATAGTTCCTTCTATAACTATTCAAATTATCTAGTTCATTTTCAGTGAGTTTTTTCTTTTTTTCTGTTTTCAAGAATTAGTCCATATTACCTGTCAAATTTATATGTGCGAAGGTACTTTTGGTAGGCCCTTATTCTTTAAATATCTATGAAGATAGTTATTGCCTATTTTATTCCTCACAACGGTAAATTGTATGTTTTCTGCTTTTTTTCTTTGTTAATCTTGATAGTGATGTCAATTTCATTGATCTTTAAAAGAATAAGGTGTTTTTTTTTTGTTTTACTGATTTCTACTTGTATTATTATTTGCTTCCTTCTGCTTCTTTTGAGTTTATTTTGCTCTTAAGTTCGTAGGTGGGACCTTAGATTATTGAGATATTTCCTATTTTTTTATTGTATGCATTTAGTACTATAAATTTCCCTCTTAATCCTCTTTTAGTTTGGTCCCACAATTGCGGTATGTGGTATTTTCATTTTCATTCAGGTAAATGTATTTTCTGTTAATTTCTCTTCAGACTCCCATCATCTGTGGATTCTTAGAAGTGTGTTATGCGGTTTCCAGGTGTTTAGAGATTGTCTCGTTATTGTTGTTTGATGACAGTTTGATTCTGCTGTGGTATAGTGCTCTGTATAGTTTCAGTTCTTTTATACTTTAAAGGTCTGTTTTGTAACCCCAAATATGGCCTATTTTGGTATATATTCCATTTGTATTCAAAGAGAATAGGTACTCTGCTTCTGTTGACCGGAGTGTTCCATATATATAAATTAGTTTAAGCTGACTGTGCTATTCAGTACTTTTTATCTCCCTTGAGAGAATAGTAATAAAGTTTTCAAGTATATTTTTGGATTTATTTTTTTCTTTCAGTTTTACTAGCTCTTTCTTCTTAGATCTTGAATCTCTGTTGTTAGCTGCACACTTAAGTATAATTGTCTGCTCTTTGTAAAATGACCATTTTATAATTTTGCAATGTTTCTTTATCCCAGTTTCTTTATCAATGTTTCTGTATTCTTGATCCTAAAGCCTGATATTAATATATTTATTTTAGATTTCTTTTGTTTAGTGTTTGTATGTTATGATTTTTTCATCTTTTGACTTTCAATATATTGTCATTATTTATTGTAGATTTCATGTAGACTGAGTTTAGCTTAGGTTTACTTTTTTAAACAATCTGACAATCGCTGCCTTTAAATAGGTAGATTTAGATTAGGGATCAATGAATACATTCTATAAGGAGCCAGACAGCAAATATTTCGGCTTCACAAGACTTGTGCTGTCTGTTGTACACCCTCAGGTATATGGGAGCCGACTATGGTCTTCCCAGAGACTGGGGAAGACAGCAGACACCCCTGACTTCTCACTCTAGCCCACTACAGATGGCCAGTCTCCCTGGAAGGAGCACGTACACATATCTGCCATCCCAGCTTTTCTGACTGCTGCCCAAGGAAGGAGCAGGTCCTGGGATCACTTGGCTGTGGCAGCCAACGGGCCTTGTATTCACAGGACTGTAAACAAAAGAGCAGTTACTAACAGGCATAAGAACACCGCTCTCGCAGTGACAAACTCAAGCTCAGCACAGAGGAAAAGCCTATGCAGGAAAAACCTATCTCCCAGTTTCTCTCTAAAAGCAACCTAACTACATGTTTTCTCCTCCACTGCTTAAGGATCCAGCTTCCCATCTGCCTGCATCTATGTGCCAGCTGCCATCCTCTCTCTTGGGCCACTGACACATCCCAGCCATCCTTAACTACTGGGGGTGACTACAGACAAAGAAGGACACCTGGGCAATCACAAAGATTTGATGAACAGCCAAGAACTCAGGGTTGGTTAAGTGATAAGGCTATAGTCAGTATAATTATAGATAAGGTTACTGTTATAGATATAGAGCTATGGGCTTCCCTCATATCTCAGTCGGTAAAGAATGTGCCTACAGTGCAGGAGACCTGGATTCGGTTCCAGGGTCGGGAAGATCCCCTGGAGAAGGAAATGGCAACCCACTCCAGTACTCTTGCCTGGAAAAGCCCACGGACAGAGGAGCCTGGCAGGCTACAGTCCATGAGGTATCACAAGAGTCAGACACTACTTAGTGACTAAACCATCACTGTTATAGATAAGGTTCATCTAGTTATTATAGTCATTAAAATATAACTACAATAACTTGTTTACAGATATACAAGGTAAAAGGTACAAATTTTGACATCAAAAACATACATAAAATGCAGGGGGAAAGTAAAAGTGTAGAGCTTTATTATGCATTCAAGGTTAAGTTGTTATCAGCTTAAAAAGACTGTTATAAATATGCTCTCTATAAGCCTCATGGTAACCACAAAACAAAAACCTATAGAAAATGCACAAAAGAAAGAGAGAAAAGTGCCGGGAGCCACCATGGGAGATCCCACCCATGACAAGGTCATGTGGAAGAGCCATGACAAGCAAGGCGGATCATGGCTCGAGGGAACCGCTAGATTTGCTCGAGCATCTACCCCCAAACCAGAATCTGTCTGTCTTACTATTTCGTGCCTTTCACCAACTCTTCTGACATTAACAGGGGGCTATCCCCAACCACCTTTCTCTGGAGAAAATCAACTTAGGGCTTTAGTTAATGGGCATGATAGGAGTATTTCAATTCAAACCCCTCTGATGGCTTTCTAGCTTGCCTGACAGGTTTATCCATACTCTTTCAATTAACACACATGATTGTTCACAGCTCCCCAACCTTGAAAGGCACTGGAAGCCAAAACATTCTAAAACTCTAATGAGCATAGAGTCCTTTAAGGGATGAAAAATTATTAGGATAGATAGTATTGGTAAAGGGCTTCATTATTGGGCCAATACTTGCTGCCAAGTTCCCATATCCCTTATCCACTGCGCACCTGGGAGTGCATTGGTTAACATAGTTGGAATGTAAGAAAAACAAGTTAGTAGCCTTGGAAAGACCTTTGAGCTAATTGGTTCTTTCTTTGTTGTAACTTACTACACCTTTGCTCTGTGAGAAGGTAACTCTGTTTAGCACTTTCTGAAGCTGACATAGATTAGAAATATAAAGAAAAAACACTTTAAGGGAAAATAAGTTTTCTGGTTGAGCGGCCTTTATCAAAAAGGGTCATAAAATGTCCACAGGCCTCCAAGGCCAGAAGAAAATGTACACAACATTGTTTATGGGAAAGGTATGCAGAAAACATCCTGGTTTTGATAAAGACAAAAAGACGTAATGTTTGGGCTGACTCTGTATGACTTTGCATTTTTCATTTCCCTCTATGTACAAGTCAAGGTATAAAAGTTCCTTTTGAAAATAAAGTTATGGGCCTCGCTCACCGAAGCTTGGTCTCCCCATGTCATTCTCTTTTTTCCTTTTCTCTCCTTTTCTTCCTCTGTTCTTCTTTCAGGACGACTCCTTGGAACACAGGGGCTTTATTGGCTTTCTGTGTAAACTAAGGAAGATCAGGCCTCTCTCTCTCTCCGCTTTGCTATCCTTCCACCTATGCTGTCATACTGAGGGTAGCCCTGGATCCTGCTGGGCCTGGACCCCGGCACAAAAGAGTCTAAGCACTAAATAAAATCACCAAATTACAAAGGAAGAGTAAGAAACAAGAAGAAACACAGGAACTACAAATCAGCCAGAAAACAATTAACAAAATTACAGTAAGTGCATACCTATCAACAAACACTTTAAATGTAAATAGACTAATTCCCCAATTAAAAGACATGGAGTATCTGAATGGATTAAAAAAAAAACAAGCCCCATATTTATGCTGCATACAAGTGACTCACTTCAGATATAAGGACACATACAGACTGAAACTGAAGTGATGGAAAATTATATTACATACAAATGGAAACCAGAATAAAACTGCGATAGCTATACTTATATCAGACAAAAAAGACTTTAAGACAAAGACTGCAAGAAGAGACAAAAAGATCATTTTACAATAAAAAGGGATCAATCCAACAAGGAAATATAACACTTGTAAATATTTATGCACCCAACACAGGAACACCTAAACACATAAAGCAAATATTAATAGACCTAAAGGGAAAAATAGATGGCAATACAATAATACTAGAGGACTTCGATGTTCCACTTTCAGCAATGGATAAAACACTGAGACAGAAAATCAATAAGGAAACACTGAAATTAAGCCACAGGTTTGAAATACAAGACTCACCAGACATTTACAGGACATTCCATATGATAATAACAGAATACATATATTTCTCAAGTGCACATAAAAATTATCCATATGTTATGTTACAAGTCTTCATAAATTTAAGAAGATTGGGTTTATATCAAGCATCTTTTCCAACCACAATAGTATGAAACTAGAAATCATTTACAAAAGGAGGACTGGAAAATTCACAGATATGTAAAGATTAAACAACATACCACTAAACAACCAATTGGTCATAGAATAAATCAAAAGAGAAATTTTTAAATACCCTGAAATAAAATTGAAAGCATACCAAAGCCAATGGGACATAGCAAAAGTATGAAGATTCTTTAAAAAACTAAAAGCAAAACTACCCCAAGATGCAGCAATTACACTCCTGGGTATACATCCAAAGAAAATGAAAACACTAATTCGAAAAGATAGTAATACATACAGCCCAATAAACATTGATAGCATTATTTACAGTTGCCAAGATATGGAAGCAACCTAAGTGTCCATCGTGGGCTTCCCTGTTGGCTCAGAGGTTAAAGCGTCTGCCTGGAATGTGGGAGATCCAGGTTCAGTCCCTGTGTTGGGAAGATCCCCTGGAGAAGGAAATGGCAACCCACTCCAGTACTCTTGCCTGGAGAATCCCATGGAGGGAGGAGCCTGGTAGGCTACAGTCCATGGGGTCGCAAAGAGTCGGACACGACTGAGCGACTTCACTGAGTGACTTCACTTCACTCAAGTGTCCATCAACAGATGAATGGATAAAGAAGATGTGGTATTTATATACAATGAAATATTACTACTCAGTTATAAAAAAGAATGAAATTCTGCCATTAACATGGATGGACCTAGAGGGTATTATGCTTTGTGAAATACGTCAAACAGAAAACAAGTAACTCTATGTTATCACTTATTGTGAACTCTAAAAAATAAAGAAAGCTGAGCACCAAAGAATTGATGCTTTTGAACTGTGGTGTTGGAGAAGACTCTTGAGAGTCCCTTGGACTGCAAGGAGGTTCAACCAGTCCATTCTGAAGGAGATCAGTCCTGGGTGTTCATTGGAGGGACTGATGTTGAAGCTGAAACTCCAATGTTTTGGCCACCTGATGCAAACAGCTGATTCATTTGAAAAGACCCTGATGCTGGGAAAGATTGAAGGCAGGAAGAGAAGGGGATTAACAGAGGATGAGATGGTTGGATGGCATCACCGACTCAATGGACATGAGTTTGGGTAAATTCCAGGAGTTGGTGATGGACAGGGAGGCCTGGTGTGCTGCAGTTCATGGGGTCACAAAGAGTCAGACACAACTGAGAGACTGAACTGAACTGAACTGAACTGAAAAAATAAAATGAATAAATGTATGTAACAAAACAGAGACTCAAGATACAGAGAACAAACTACTGGTTACTAGCAAGGATAAGAAAGGAGGGAGGGGCCAGATAGGGTATAAGATTGATAGATACAAACTACCATGCATAAGAAAGCAATAAGGATATATTATACAGCACAGGGAAATAAGCTGTTATTTTATAATAACCTTAAAAGGATTATAATCTATAAAAACACTGTATTTGTACACCTGAAACTAATATTGAAAATCAACTAGTTTTCAGTAAAAAAAAAAAAGCAATTCTAAGAAATTCGTATCAATTAAACCTTAGACAAAGAAAAAAGAATACTCTCAAATAAACAAACTAACTTTATACTTCAAGAAACTAGAAAAAGAATAAACTAATAAGTCCAAAACTAGTACAATAAAGAAAATAAATATCAGAACAGAAATAAATGAAAAAGAGCAAAAGAAAATATTATAAAACTGAGTTTTTTTTAAAAAAAAAAGATAAATAGAATAACATAGCTAGACTTGCAAGAGGAAAAAAAGGAATTAAATAGATGTAATTATAAATGAAATTAGAGACATTACAGCTGATGCATTACAAATATAAAGGTCATAAGAGACTATTGTGAAGAATTATACAAGTAAAATTTGTTCTTTTTGGTTTTCATCTTTCCTGTTTTTTTGCTTTCTCTGGTTTTCGGTATGAGATTTCATTTTCTCTCATCTGTTAGCATAGTATTTATATTGCTTTTTATTAATGGTTTTTCCTAGAATTCCCAATATACATTTACAAGTTATTTAAGTTTACTTTCAAATAACATTATAACACTTCATTGATATTACAAGTACTTTATAAAAATGTATTCCCAATTCCTCTCTCCCCTTTTATAAGATTGCTGTCATTTATTTCACTGTCCATACATTATAATCCTTGAATACCTTAATGCCATGATTATTTTGAAGAATTACCTATCATAACAATTAAAATAATAAAAATAAAAGAACATAGTCTACCAACATTTATATTCATCTCTAGTGTTCTTCGTTTTATATGGATCTATTAATGCATCTAATAAATCATATCATTTTTTCTGAAGAAATTCTTTACACATTTCTTACAAAGCAGGTTTACTGGTTACAATTCCCTTATATTTTGTTTAAGAGTATCTGAGAATATTTCTCCTTCACTTTTGAAAGATAGTTTCATTGTATATACCATTCAAGGTTCACTGTTTTCCAATCCTTTACATATTTCACTCCATTCTTTTCTTGCTTGCACGGTTATAAGTAAAGTTTTATTTCCTCTGGCTTTTTTTTCAAGATTGTTTTTGATTCTGCAGGTTGAATGCGATATGCCTATATGTAGATTTTTTTGTAATATTAATCAGTTTTGGTGTTCCTGAGCTTCCCAAATGTATGGTTTGGTGTCTGTCATTAACTATGGAAAATTCTCAGCCATTATTACTTCACCTATTTCATCAGTTCTTTTGTCTCCTCCTTCTCTTTCTGGCATTTCCATTATAATTGTGTTACATCTTTGTAATTGCTTCATTGTTCTTGGATATTCCGTTTCTTGTTTTTTCATTCTTTTTTCTCTTTGCTTTTCAGTTTGAAAAGTTTCCACTGATGTGTCTTCAAAGTCATTAATACTTTCTTCAGTTCAGTCCAGTTTACTGATGAATCAATGAAAGGAACTCTTCATGTTATTATAGAGTTGTTTTGCCTTTCTAGAATTTACTTTTGATATTCTTCTTAGAGTTTCCATTTCTCTGCTTGCATTATCTGGATTTTCTTTCATGTCCACTTTTTCCATTAGAACCCATAGAATAGTAATCATAGTTACTTTATGTTCCCAGTCTGATAATTTCAAAATCTCATTTCTTTTAGAGCCAACAACAAATGTTATTAATTATCCTTAACCTGAGACTGTTTTTCATCTTCTTTCTTGAAGAATATTTCCACTAGATAATAAATTATGTGTTGAAAGTTCTTTTCTGTCAGGACTCTTAAGACATTGTTCTACTATCCTTTGAACCTGTGGCTTCTGGTGAGAAATTCACAGTCATTGTCTCACTGCACCTATTACTATTTTAACATTCTCACTTGATAATGTCAATATCTGGATCCCATATGGGTCTATTCTATAATCTGTTTTGTCTCATGATTTTGTGGCTGTCTGGTTTTTTGTTTTTTGTTTTTAATACAAGACTGTTGTCTACAACACTTAACAGCTTTGTATGATATTATCTTTCTTTCAGAGTGTCAAGTCTTTCTGCTGCTACAGTGCTGGCTGACCAAATTAATCCAATTAGAGAAAAATTAACTCCTGGCTGGTTACAGCACTAAAGGGAGCCCCTCACTCCTAGATCTTAACCTTACAGAGGTATCAGATAAGAACATGGTGGTTACCATGGTTCCTTCCCAACAGCACATTCTAAAATTGAACTCTTATCTATAGAACATCACAAGACCAGTGAAATTTTTCTTTGCTTTTTATATTATTTTTACTTTATCTTAGCCTCTTAGCTTCACTGTTCGGTAAATGTGCTGAGTGAAACCCCAAAGAGTGTTATCTTATTTGTTTCCATCTCTCCTTACTGATGTTGTGTCCCACTCCATGGCCTAATTTTTGTCTCTTTAGGCTCAAAGTTATGTCAAAAACTTGTGCCAGATTTTGGCCATCTTACTATTAGTCTGGTGTAAAAGTAATCGTGGTTTAGCATTGTTGAACTTCACCCTTTGATATTGGAATGTATTCTTAACTAAATGTGGTTAAACATTATACATCATTCTAACGTGCATCTCTGGAGAAGGCGATGGCACTCCACTCCAGTACTCTTGCCTGGAAAATCCGATGGACAGAGGAGCCTGGTGGGCTGCAGTCCATGGGGTCGCTAAGAGTCGGACACAACTGAGCGACTTCACTTTTACTTTTCACTTTCATGCTTTGGAGAAGGAAATGGCAACCCACTCCAGTGTTCTTGCCTGGAGAATCTCAGGGACGGGGGAGCCTGGTGGGCTGCTGTCTATGGGGTCGCACAGAGTCAGACACGACAGAAGTGACTTAATCTCTCATTTTACATCTTTTGTTAATGAATTACTACTTGCTATTTATTTGGGAAATGATGTTAGACAAAAAACAAATTCGAGCAATTTTCTTATTCGGGTTCAAAATGGGTCATAAAGCAGCAGAGACAACTCACAACATCAACAATGCATGTGACCGAGGAGCTGCTAGTGAAAGTACAGTGCAGTGGTGATAAAGGAAGTTTTGCAAACGAGGCAAGAGCCTTAAAGATGAGGAGTGCAGTGGCCGGCCATTGGAAGTTAACAATGACCAACTGAGAGGATCATTGAAGCTGATCCTCTTAGAACTACATAAGAAGTTGTCTAAGAACTCAACGTCAACCAGTCTATGGTCGTTTGGCATTTGAAGCAAACTGAAAAGGTAGAAAAGCTCAATAAATGGGTGCTCACGAGCTGACAGCAAATAAAATATATTGTTGTTCTGAAGTGTCATCTTCTCTTATTTTATGCAACAACAGACCATTTCTCAATTGGATTTGATGTGTGATGAAAAGTGCACTTTATACGACAACCAGTGATGACCAGCTCAGTGGCTGGACAGAGATAAAGCTCCAAAACACTTCCCAAAGCCAAACTTGCACCAAAAAAAAAAAAAAAAGATCATGGTCACTGTCTGGTAGTCTGCTGCTGGTCTGATCTCCTACAGCTTTCTGAATCCCAGCGAAACCATTATACCTGAGAAGTATGTTCAGCAAATCGATGAAATGCGCTGAAAACTGCAACGCCTGCAAATGGCAGTGGTCAGCAGAAAGGACCCAATTCTCCATGACAATGCCTGACAGTACTTTGAACCAATGCTTCAAATTTGAATGAATTGGGCTATGAAGCTGTGCCTCATCTGCCATATTCACCTGTCCTCTTGCCAACCGACTACCATTTCTTTAAGCATCTCAAGAACTTTTTGCAGGGAAAATGCTTCCACAACTAGCAGGACTCAGGAAATGCTTTTCAAGAGTTTGTCAAGTCCCAGAGCATGGATTTTCACATTACAGGGATAAACAGACTTATTCCTTGTTGGTAAAAATGTGTTGGCTAATGGTTCCTATTTTGATTAATAAAGACATACTTGAATTTAGGGTCCAAATCGCAATTACTGTTGCACCAACCTAATAGATGCTTTTCACCCAGACCCTTTGCCAGAATTCCCATTTCTTGCCAATGTCCAGAAATAGTAAATGTACTCAGGGAAAACAGTAATTGTAGAACGTTTGCTTCTCTTTACAAGGTTTGTCTTTCCCCAGGATTTTGGTGCTTTAGCAGCTACTTGCCTAAGCAACTGTCTGATATCTTTAAACAAATATTTTAAAACATTAATTCAGCTTTTCTAGGTATACTCAGTGCAAGCACTGGTCTGCCGTGTAGTTGAAGTAGAAGTCTAATTTTCTTTACTTATTTTATCTACTTAGTTTTTCAGTTTCTAATTCTAGCTCTGTTTCTCTTCCTTAACATTAGACAACATTAAAATAATCTGTGCCCAGTTCTTTGAATTTTTGCAGGTTTAGCTAAAAGGAGACCTTACTCATGCATACTTTCAGATGCCTTCGGTTCCATTCTTTGACAAGAAGGCTGACATACCAATTCAGACAAAGGTAAGCCTGGCTTCATACAGTTAGTATGGTCTCCTAGTTGCTACTCACTTTAATACAGACTTCTACTTCTAGGTTCTGATTCATTTCAATATCTTCTTTCTTTATACGAATGCACAAGCAGTTACACCACAAGCTATCCTTATGATATTTCTGTCCTTACAATGAAAGGTGAAACTATGCTTTATGTTTCTTTTACATGTTCAGTAATGCCAAGAATGTTATGAACCTATTAGGGTTACTGGGTAAATAATTATTGACTAAGAAATATGTGATTGGTTTGGATATTAAAGTACAAAATTATACTTACCCACCATAATCTTCGGTGATCCCAGCAAATGGTATTGGATCACAGTGTACCAAAACCACAAATGCAAGCAGTACAAGGGATATAGCAGATGTAACTATTACAAATCTCATAAGGCCTTTAGAAGATATGTGTAACTTGGAAATAATGATACCTCCCAGAATCTGGCCAAGTGCACCTCCTGGAAGTAAAACAAGCCCTAAAAGAAGAGAAAACACAGTTAAAAATAGTAGATGTATGGCAGACACCAACACAATGTTGTAAAGCAATTATCCTCCAACAACAACAGTCAGCTAAAGACAGTATAGGAAATTCACACATTGATGCAATCTCTGCTCCAAACATATAGCAAACATAAGTTTAACCAAGAAGCCAAGAGAAAATTTAAAGTACAATAAACAACAAACCTTAACCTTAAGAGAAATACAAATTTGTGCATGGGGCTGATACTACAGGCCTAAAGGACCTAGAATAAGAGGTTCCACGAAATGTTTTACAGCAGTTATGAGCAATACAATAAAATCAATACCAGATAAACATTTGCCAAATCTGTAGCCAACTGTGATAAATTTAAATAATTAAAGTGATATTAGTCCTGGGCATAAACATGTACTACAATTACGGAGAAATGTAAAAATAAACAATATTAAATCATATAAAGTAATAAGGTAAGAAAACTTTGTAACATCAAGACTAAAATGAAAACTGTAAAAGCTGCCAGGGAGTCTGTTACTTGCCAAAGAATTGTAATTATAGTTTCATTTTTTAAAAAGATAAAATTAATAACCTAGACCAAACACACATACATACACACAATCCTGAGGAGTGGCGTTAGTGAACTGCAAGTGAGCGGCTAAAATTTCCTAAACCAACTGATGGGAATAAAATTAATAAAACATGAATCCACTGAGAGAAGACAGATAATGTGGGAAGGGGAAAAAAGCAAAAGAGAAGTGCAAAAAAATAAAATATACAATTAAAAAAAGAAAAATTAAATATGTCAGAATTCACAATAATGATGTATGAATAAAACAACTATCAGAAAGACAGATGATGAAATTTGATATTTTTTAGAATGGAAAGTTTGAAAATAAATAGTAAAAAATATGTGTCATGAAATGTAGATCATTAACATGTTTATACCTAATGACATCACATTAAATAAATTATATAAACACTGCCTAGATTTCAAGGAAATTAAAAATCTATAAACAAAGTGTTTTAAAGCTGTCTCAGAGATGAAGATTTATTTTACAACACTATTAAAGATTTGTAAAATATTAACTGATTTGAACAGGAGTTACTTCAAAAAAGAAATAAAAGCCCATGTCTACAAACAAAAAATCTCTTTCAACAAAGCATGGTTTAAGTAAAAATATGCTGATGAGAATTTAAAATGCTTAGAACCAAACAATAATACAAATTACATCCAAATGTATGAGGTGCTATCAAATAAAATCTATAAGTAATGACACCTCCATCATAACTTGTTAGGAGAACTAAATGAGTTAATACTTAAGTGCTCAGGACAGAGTACAGTCATGCAGCAAACATTATGTGAGTGTTTGTTTAAAGGTAGAATTTACAGACAAATTCATTTATTAGAAAAGCAAAACGTACAAATAGTGTAGAGGCAATGTTTATTAAGAAATTTGTGGGAACTTGAAGTGAATCAGAGAGTGAGCAATAAGGCTATAGGTAAAGGAGTCAAGAAAAAGTAAACCACATTGAAACTCATTATCTCAGAAATTAAGGGTATTAATATGACTGAAAGCAAGAGTGAGGTAGACTTAAAAAAACAAGAGGTTTGGATGGCAGTCTACATAAAATGCTTGATCCCCAATTCCTATCCCTAACCACAATGCCAGAGGACCCTAGGTTTCTTCATTTTGAACCCAACAACCATAGAGTTGAGAAAGCCAAGTACATCTGTGAGCATAAAACTGAAAACACAATTCAGCTGAAAAAGTATGGGCTACCAGGCTCATTAAGCACTGGAAGTTCAACAACTAAAAACTGGGTCCTTGAGGACTGCCCTAAAAAGAAACAAAACGACTGGAAGTTGAATTGCAAAGCACAGAACTTCTAAGCAACATTTTATGTAAATATTATATTGATGTACAGAAAAATGTACAAATCGAAATTATACATTTGATGAATTTCCAAAGCGGACTTAACTCTGTAACCACACCCGGATAAAAAAAATTAATCAAATGTTTACTAGAAGGCCAGAGGCTTTTTTATGCACTTACAAGATTTTATAAAATATGAATTGTAAAGTATGCATACATTATAGCTTTTTTTATTGGACATGATATTTGAAAAATCCACTCATGTTTTTGTATATAATAATAATAATTCATGCCTTATCACTGCTGAATAGTATTCTAGTATGTGCATACAACACAACTTATTTACTCACTGTGATGTTAACAAATTGTGCTGCTACTTTAAAAATTCATATATATGTTCTTTTTGTAAACATTTGAATTTCTCTTGAATATATTCTTAAGAAAGGAATTTGTATATATAACTAGGAGTTGAATTCTTGGGTCAGAGGATATGTATCAGATCAGATCAGATCAGATCAGTCGCTCAGTCGTGTCCGACTCTTTGCGACCCCATGAACCGCAGCACGCCAGGCCTCCCTGTCCATCACCAGCTCCCGAAGGTCACTCAGACTCGCATCCATCGAGTCAGTGATGCCATCCAGCCATCTCATCCTCTGTCGTCCCCTTCTCCTCCTGCCCTCAATCCCTCCCAGCATCAGAGTCTTCTCCAATGAGTCAACTCTTCGCATGAGGTGGCCAAAATACTGGAGTTTCAGCTTTAGCATCATTCCTTCTAAAGAAATTCCAGGATTGATCTCCTTCAGAATGGACTGGTTGGATCTTCTTGCAGTCCAAGGGACTCTCAAGAGTCTTCTCCAACACCACAGTTCAAAAGCATCAATTCTTTGGCGTTCAGCCTTCCTCACAGTCCAGCTCTCACATCCATACATGACCACAGAACAAAAAGAATACCCAGCTGTGGATGTGTCTGGTGATAGAAGCAAAGTCCGATGCTGTAAAGAGCAATATTGCATAGGAACCTGGAATGTCAGGTCCATGAATCAAGGCAAATTGGAAGTGGTCAAACAAGAGATGGCAAGAGTGAATGTCGACATTCTAGGAATTAGCGAACTAAAATGGACTGGAATGGGTGAATTTAACTCGGATGACCATTATATATACTACTGTGGGCAGGAATCCCTCAGAAGAAATGGAGTGGCCATCATGGTCAACAAAAGAGTCCGAAATGCAGTACTTGGATGCAATCTCAAAAATGACAGAATGATCTCTGTTCGTATCCAAGGCAAACCATTCAATGTCACAGTAATCCAAGTCTGTGCCCCAACCAGTAACGCCGAAGAAGCTGAAGTTGAAAGGTTCTATGAAGACCTACAAGACCTTTTAGAACTAACACCCAAAAAAGATGTCCTTTTCATTATAGGGGACTGGAATGCAAAAGTAGGAAGTCAAGAAACACCTGGAGTAACAGGCAAATTTGGCCTTGGAATACGGAATGAAGCAGGGCAAAGACTAATCGAGTTTTGCCAAGAAAATGCACTGGTCATAGCAAATACCCTCTTCCAACAACACAAGACAAGACTCTATACATGGACATCACCAGATGGTCAACACCGAAATCAGATCGATTATATTCTTTGCAGCCAAAGATGGAGAAGCTCTATAGAATCAGCAAAAACAAGACCAGGAGCTGACTGTGGCTCGGACCATGAACTCCTTATTGCCAAATTCAGACTGAAATTGAAGAAAGTAGGGAAAACTACTAGACCGTTCAGGTATGACCTAAATCAAATCCCTTATGATTATACAGTGGAAGTGAGGATATGTATAGGTTCATATTTTTATGACACTGCCAAACAGATGTATAAAACGATAAACCAATTTACTCTCTCACTAGGAGTGAATGAAATGGCAATTGCTCTACATTCATACCAACATATCTTTCTCTTACATTTCAGCAATTCTGGTGAGTGGGTACTAGTATTGCCTTGTGATTTTAATATGTACTTCCCTGAAAAACCACTGAAGGTGAGCACATTTTCACATGGATATTGGCCAACTGGTAGCATCTTTTATATAATGCCTGTTCAAATCTTTTGTCCATTTTTATTGGATTATCTAGCTTTTTATTATTGTCAGATTTTTTAATATATTCTGGACCCAAATGCTTTGTAGAATATTTCTATTGAAAAGATTTTTATATGTATTTTCACTCATGTTGACCTTTGATGAACATAAGTTCTTAATTTTAATGTAATACCACATTTTTTCCTTTATATTTATGTAATTTGTGTCCTGTTTAATAAATCTTTATCTTCTCTAAGGCATGAAGATATTTTCCTACGTCTTTCTAAAAAGCTTTATTGTTTTACCATACACATTGAGGCCTGCAATCTACCTAGAATTGGTATCTATGTATGTAGTTACATAGAGGTCAAGATTTGTCTTTATTTAAATGTACCAAATTTAAACAATAACTGTATTCAAATAATTTTAAATTTAAAAAATATTTAAATTTTTGTATTTAAAAAATTACTACTTTATTTTTTGGGCAACAATTCTCTACTACCCTCTGATGCTATATATCCTACAAGTAGACGCGCTGACTACTTTTTGTTCTACATTTTCACAGATATTTCTATAGTATGCTGTGGTTCCAATTTCAAAGTATAGAATGGATAACTGTATTTTGCACACTGGTACTGTATACGCTTCTAAATTCTAAGAGCGACAGTGGAACACATAAATTGCTATCCTTTTCCTCATGTATGGTCCAACAGGAACAACCCACGACCCCAGGAGGAGAAAGGAAAGTCCCAGCTTCGATTAGGGACTTAAATGAAGCAGTGTCTCATCAACAGACCTTACGTCCAGTGGGAAAAAGTTACCAAGGGCTTGAGGCTTACAGTGGATTAACCACCACCTGAATTCCATGGTCCTACAGCCGTGAATGGCGTGTACATGGTGACGTCACTAAATCTTTGGCACAGACTGATGGCACTGCATACACTGTCTGGACATCGCCAGTCTTCCTTTGTGCCCCACTAGCGCCCAAAGAAGACTCATTTTCATTCATGCTAGAAGGCCACAAACATACATCCGCAGTACTCCCTCAGGAGTACCTATATTCCTCTCCCGTTTACTACAAGGGGCGGATTTATTTTGACTGCCACTACCCACGATGCCCAAAGCTTTCAATGAGAGAAGATACTCAGTTGGTTGTAGGGTGAGAGGCCTGACTCAATGGCTCTGAGTTTGGTGTTATTATACCATCATCAGCAAGGAAGACTGATCAAGCCTAACAAAATCCAGAGACCGCTCATCAAGTTTTGGGGCACTCTGCAGACAGAATCACAGCGCTCTCTCCCTCTGAAAGTTAAGGAAAAACTGTCTCCCTTTCCACTAACCAAAAGCCGTCTAGCATTGGATTTTGGATTTTTGAGCACTGAACACAGTAGACAACTCACTTAGGGTTTCTCTTTGGTCTATTATATTAGCTGACCCACAGACCTACACTGCCTGCTAATCAGCAAGCTGTGGTATGCTCCATACTTTGAGGTGAAAGTGAAAAGTGAAAGTGACGTCGCTCAGTTGTGTCCGACTCTTTGCAACCCCGTGGACTGTAGCTTACCAGGCTCCTCTGGCCATGGGATTCTCCAGGCAAGAATACTGGAGTGGGTTGCCATTTCCTTCTACAGGGGATCTTCCCAACCCAGGGACCGAACCCGGGTCTCCCACATTGCAGGCAGACACTTTAACCTCTGAGCCACCATACCACAAACCTAATAAACCAATTTCAGCTGCAAGGCTCTGTGAGTGATGATTCTGTGTGCTGGAGCCTCTGGAAAAAGGGAGAAGCCCCCACTCAGAAGCATTATTGCTTGTATAGGAGTCACAGACTCTCTGAAACAGCTACATTTAAAAGTAACTCTTAGCTTATTCTGGGGAAGAAAATGGAAACCCACTCCAGTGTTCTTGCCTGGAGAATTCCGTGGGGAGGGGAGCCTGGTGGGATGCAGTCCACGGGGTCACAGGGAGTCGAACACGACTGAGTGACGAACACTGACACTTAGCTTATTACTGGTCTCTTGGCATAATCAAAGTCCTGACTCACAGAAAACTTGATTTTGTGGACTGATATTCTCATTTGGAGATGAACCAAAACAGACTCACCACTAACCATTTGACAGGCCTTACTTGTCAACTGGAATTGGTATGGTTAAGCCACGGAGGTGGTCATAAAAGAGCCACAAATGTTTAAAGAAACACCACCACTAGACCACATAGCCCTCAGAACACTGTGGGAATTTCTTTCAAATGAAGTACTTTCTTTACTCTGGGAAGATTTTCAGAGGGACTACTGATAGACTATCTGTACATACCCTGAAGGCAGTTGTCTCTACTACTCAACAAGTAATCCGACTAGAAAAGGTGGTACAAAAAAACTTGTCCCTAATTTTTGTTGAAATAATCAATGACACCTCATCCCTGGAAAACACTGTGATCAGCCTCAGTCACTGAGCAGCATTGTTATGGATGACTGAATTGCCCAAAACTTCATCCTCGCAGGCCCGGGTAGAATATATGCAATTACTAATCCATTCTGTTATGCCCGAATGAATACCTCAGGCTAAGTGGAAAAGTCAATACAGAAACTTAAGCAGAAAGTTATCTTGCTGTCTAAGGTAGATCCTGAGGACCAAGAAATGTGGTCAGCTGGCTGCATCCAAACTTGCTAGCATGATTGAGACCAAGACTGCAGGTGGCCTCATCCTGTTCTTTGGAGTCTCATTGATACTAGCTTTAATTAAGTACTGTATGAAAAAAAAAACTGAATGATTTAGTCCTTATCTCTGTTAATTATATTAATAATTGTCAAACAAAATGGTATACCTGTGGGAAAATCTGTCATATGGCCCCAGAGACTGTGTCATGTTTGGCTTTTGGACTATGCGCGATCCAACAATGGTGTGCCCTTTACCACAAAATCTACTCAACAGTGGGCTGAAAGTCAGAACTTTTGCACGTATTAACATTTGTTTTTATTTGGCTTACATGTTTTATGTTCCTTTTTTTCCCTTTCTTATTTTTTTAAATTGTTAATAAAATATTTCAAGTTAATGTACTCTTTACCATTCTCTTACTGGTAACCTGCAAGTTACAGTGTGTATCCCTGATCTTTTACAACATAAAATAAATGATCACATTCACCATCTTCCCATTAATGCTAGAACCTTAAAACATTTAATTCCACTTGCAATCTCTTCTGGAGAACCAATTCTCAATATCTAATAAAACTGATGTACTTAATAGCAATGTCTCTTTGATGTCTAGACATAGATCAACTTTTACAAATGTACACAAGGAACATGTATACGAGTCCATTTGTTACTTCATTGTTTGGAAAAGTGAAATAGTTGGAGGCAACTTCATGTTGATGTATATGATATAGAAAAAGAAATAGTATTCATAAAATAGAATCCCATAGCAATGTTAAAATGCCTTAAATAGAGATCAATATGAATCTGATGAACATAATTTCAGATAAAAGTAACAGAAGAGCACATACAAAATGTATATAGATTTTAGAAATAGACTGTATGTAGATAGGTACATAAGAGGTAACAATATATAAATGTGTGAGAAGGTAGAACTCCAACTTTAAAAGAGGCGTAAGTTACCTCTGCAGAGGGAGGAAAAGAAATGTGATAAAAGAGAAATGCAGAAGTCCTACAAATTTCTACATGTTAAAAACTAGTGATGCAATGATGGGAAAATGTTCATATTCTAAAAATTTGAGCAAGCAGTATTCAGTTATTTAAAATTTAAGCAAACACTACTGCTCCTTCTACTTCCCACTTGGTTGAAATATTTCATAAATACATAAAATAAAGCTTTACATAAAAATTTCACAATGAGTGGAAGTGTCTACCTGCAAGTGCTGTTGCCTCATTGGGTGATAATATAAACTGGTTTTCTACATATATAGGCAAAAATTCAGATGCTCCGATCATAACTAAAGATTCTGAAGCTCTGCACAGAGATAGGTACACAAATATTGGATTCTTGATCAGAATCTGAAATAGAAATAAGTTACATATGAATTATTTTATTTTATTAGGTAAAGAAAAATAGATATACCCACCTGTATATGAGCAACCGATCCACAAAAAGTTTACCTTTGTCAATAACTGACAATACTATATATATATATAAAAAATGAAACAGAAACTTAAAATTCAATATACCATAAAAGACATGTAGTGTTTGAACCATTTTTATTTGCTATTTGATCTCTATACCACCTATAATTTTTATTTGTGACTCTGGCAGTGTGCTAGGACTGCTAGAATTAGAATATTAATTTTCAAACTGATTTCTATATTTCTTAGATATGTATATATCTTTGAGAATGTTCAGTGATGTTTTATATTTGTATATTTTTAAATAAACTTAAAATTTCTTTTTCTATCCCTAAACACTATTTCTGAAATCTATCATTTTCTGCTTATTTATCAAATTCATCTTCTGGGTTATACTTAACACATTACATAGTGTAATACCACTCCCATAGGGTTAAATGCTTAAGTTGATGTGAGCTTCCTACTGGAGCAAGCAAGGGAACATTAAAGATCCCTGTGCAACCCTTAAGGAAATAGGGTAGAGTGTCTTTGGAAGTATATATATTAGACAGGGATTGCTAGGGCTCTGGGATTTGGTCTACCTCATGCCATTATTTCTCCAAATTTTTCTTCAAAATTATCAGTTTCTACTCCCACCATAATACAAGAGAATTCCATTTTCTTCACGTAGCGACTGATACTTTCTAAAATTCATCAGAGCAATATTTCTGATTTCATATTCCTTCCTAGAACTTGGCCATTCTCCAAGAAAGAGGTGTTGAACTTCAAAAGGCCTGAATGACTGCCTCACAAAGCAAGTAATGCTGCACAACTTCTGAGGCTGCGTCATAAACTGACAGTATGACCTCTGCTGGGAACGAACTCTCTCAGGAGTCTGGCCGTGGAATGTGGTTACCATGTTCTGAGAAAAACCAGGCCAGACGGGGAGGTCATGTGTGGGCATTCTAGCAAACAGCCAGAATCAAAAGCTAATATCTGGAACAAGCCTTCAGACGACTTCATCACCCAGACTTACCTCACTACAATTGATCAAAACAGATGCTCCATTATTTTAAGCCACTAAGTTTGGGAGTGGTTTCTCATGTAGCAACAGATAACTGGCACACCCCACATAAACACAAACACTTTAATATTAGTTGGCTTTCAAAATTTTGTCATTCTAATGAATGTATATTATTACAATTCTATTTTTTATAATTCTCTAACTTCAATATAACTAAGCATTTCTTCATATAATTTCTTAGCTATTTAGTATTCTCTTGGGAGTATGAACCTGGCTATTTATATGCTTCCTGAAATTCTTCTGTAGATTTTCCAAGAACTCTCATTTATGCTAAATACTAATCTTGTGTTGGATTTAGATATCTGTCACCCACCTTTTAACACTGTCTACAGCTTCCTTCATTGAACAGAAATCTTAATGTAATGTACTTAAGAAATCTTAATTACATTAATGTCTTAATGTAATCTAATCCATAAATAAGCTCATATTTGACACTATTACAAATCTTGTCTATTATTTTCATATCCTTATATTGCAAGGTGTTTCTTTCATTTTAAACCTTGACTTTGTCATTTTTTATAGTCACATTCTATTAACCTAGAAATTATCTTTTTGTATAATATGAAGTAGACAGCCAACTTCACTTTACCACACAAAGAACCGAGTTAGTCATCATACCTACTGAACAATTATCTTCGGAATGCCTCCTCTATCATATGACAAGTTCTTATATACACTAATCTGTAGCTGGGTTTTCTGTTCCACTGGCCTGTTTATTTGTACTGAGGAAATACTACCTTTTCTTTTTTTTAACCACTATGGCTTTATATCGGGTCTTATTGTGTACTAGAATAAGCATTCTTTGTTTCACTTATTCATGCCTTTGCATGCCCAGTCACTCAGTGACTTCCCTGCCAGGCTCCTCTGTCCATGGAATTTTCCAGGCAAGGATACTGGAGTGGGTTGCCACTTCTTTCTGCAGGGGATTTTCCCAACCCAGGGAAGAGCATGACCTTGCACACCAGAGTAACACCCACTTTTCCCCACAGCTAGTCCCTCCCATTAGAAGCTTGCACAAGCCTCTTACCCTCATCCATCAGAGGGCAGATAGAATCAAAACTACAATCACAGAAAACTAACCAAAATGATCATATAGATCACAGCTTTGTGTAACGTAATGAAACTATGAGCCATGTCCTATAGGGTCACCAAAGACAGGTGGGTCATGGTAGAGAGTTATGACAAACTGTGGTCCACTGGAGAAAGAAATGGCAAACCATTTCAGCATTCTTGCCTTGAGAATCCCATGAACAGTATGAAAAGGCAAAAAGATATGATACTACTGGAGAAGAGCAGAGAAATAGCTCCAGAAGGAATGAAGAGGCTGAGCCAAAGTAGAAACAGTGCCCGGTTGTGGGTATGTCTGGTGGTGAATGTAAAGTCTGATGCTGTAAAGAACAATACTGTATAGGAACCTGTTAGATTCTTGAATCAAGGTAACTTGGAAATGGTCAAACAGGAGATGGTAAGAGTGAACATTGACATTTTAGGAATCAGTGAACTAAAGTGGGTTGGAATGGGTAAATTTATACTCACCCATTATATCTACTACTGTGGGCAAGAATCCCTTACAAGAAATGGAGTAGCTGTCATAGTCAACAAGAGTCCAAAATGCAGTACTTGTGTGCAATCTCAAAAATGACAGAATGGTCTCAGTTCATTTCAAAGGCAAACCATTCAATATCACAGTAATCCAAGTTTATGCCCCAACCACTCAGTGGCACCCGACTCTAGTACTCTTGTCTGGAGAATCCCAGGGATGGCAGAGCCTGGTGGACTGACATCTATGGGGTCGCACAGAGTCAGACACGACTGAAGCAACTTAGCAGCAGCAGCAGCATGCCCCAACCACTAATGCCAAAGAGCTGAAACTGAATGGTTCTATGAAGATCTACAAGGCCTCTAGAACTAACACCAAAAAAAGATGTTGTTTTCATCATAGGGGACTGGAATGCAAATGTAGGAAATCAAGAGATATCTGGAATAACAGGCAAGTTTGGCCCTGGGATACAAAATGAGACAGAGCAAGGCTAACAGTTTTGCCAAAAGTACACCCTGGCCGTAGCAAACACCCTCTTCCAACAACACAATAGATGACCCAACACATGGACATCACCAGATGGTCAATAGTGAAATCAGATTGATTATATTCTTTGCAGCCAAAGATGGATATGCTCTATACAGTCAGCAAAAGCAAGACTGGTAGCTGATTGTCGCTCAGATCATAAACTCCTTATTGCAAAATTCAGACATAAATGGAAGTGAAGTGAGTGAAAGTCACTCAGTCATGCCTGACTCTTTGACCCCATGGACTATACAGTCCATGGAATTCTCCAGGACAGAATACTGGAGTGAGAAGCCTTTCCCTTCTCCAGGGGATCTTCCCAACCCAGGAATGGAACCCAGGTCTACTGCATTGCAGGCAGATTCTTTACCAACTGAGCTATGAAGAAAGTAGGGTAAACCACTAGGCTATTCAAATATGACCTAAATCAGATACCTTATGATTATACAGTGGAAGTGAGAAATAGATTCAAGGGATTAGATCTGATAGAGTGCCTCTGTCTATGGACAGAGGTTTGTGATATTGTACAGGAGGCAGTGATCAAAACCATCCCCAAGAAAAATAAATGCAAACAAGGCAAAATGGTTGTCTGAGGAGGCCTGACAAATAAATGAGAAAAGAAGAGAAGTAAAAGGCAAAAGAGAAAAGGAAAGATACATCCATCTGAATGCAGAATTCACAGAATAGCAAGGAGAGATAAGAAAGCCTTCCTCAGTGATCAGCGCAAATAGAGGAAAACAATAGAATGGGAAAGACTAGAGATCTCTTCAAGAAAATTAGAGATACCAAGGGAATATTTGGGGGGAAGGCAATGGCACCCCACCCCAGTACTCTTGCCTGGAAAATCCCATGGACGGAGGAGCCTGATGGGCTCCAGTCCATGGGGTCGCTAAGAGTCGGACACGACTGGGCGACTTCGCTTTCACTTTTCACTTTCATGCATTGGAGAAGGAAATGGCAACCCACTCCAGTATTCTTGCCTGGAGAATCCCAGGGACAGAGAAGCCTGGTGGGCTGCCATCTATGGGATCGCACAGAGTCGGACACAACTGAAGCGACTCAGCAGCAGCAGCAGCAGCAAGGGAATATTTCATGCAAAGATGGGCTCAATAAAGGACAGAAATGGTATGGACCTAATAGAAGCAAAAGATATTCAGTTCAGAAGAGATGGCAAGAATACACAGAACTGTAGAAAAAATATCTTAATGACCCAGATAACCATTTTGTTGTGATCACTCGCCTAGAGCCAGGCATCCTGGAGTGTGAAGTCATGTGGGCCTTAGGAAGCATTACTATGAGCAAGGCTAGTAGAGATGATGGAATACCCATTGAGTTATTTCAAATTCTAAAAAATGATTTTAGGAAAGTGGTGAAAGTGAAAGTGGTGCACTCAATATGCCAGAAAATTTGGAAAACTCAGCTAAGGCCAAAAATTTGAAAAAGTCACTTTTCATTCCAATCACCAAGAAGGGCAAGGCCAAAAAATGTTTATACTACTGCACAATTGAACTCATTTCACATGCTCAAACAGTATTGAACTGAGGACTTCCAGATGTACAAGCTGGATTTAGAAAAGGCAGAGGAACCAGAGATCAAATTGCCAACATACACTGGATCACAGAAAAAGCAAGAGAATTTCAAAAAAATATCTACTTCTGCTTCACTGGTTATGGTAAAGCCTTTGACTGTGTGGATCACAACAAACTGTGGAAAATTCTTTAAGAGACGAGAATAACAGGCTACCTTACCTACCTCTTGAAATATCTGTATGCATGTCAAGAAGAAAGAGTTGGAACTGGACATAGAACAACAAACTGGTTCAAAATTGGGAAAGGAGCACATCAATGCTGTATATTGTCACCCTGCTTATTTAACTTATAGGCAGAATACATCCTGTGAAAAGCCAGGCTGGATGAAGTTCAAGCTGGAATCAAGATTGCTGGGTGAAATATCAATAATCTCAGATATGCAGATGACACCACCCTTATGGCTGAAAGCTAGGAGGAACAGCCTCTTGATGAAAGTGAGAGAGTCAAGAGTGGAAAAGCTGGCTTAAAACTCAATTCAGAAAACTAAGATCATGGCATCTGGTCCCATCTTTCATGGCAAATAGATGGTGAAACAATGGAAAGAGTGACAGACTTTATCTTTGGGGGCTCCAAGATCACTTCAGACGGTGACTGCAGGCATGAAACTAAAAGATGCTTGCTCCTTGCTATGAAAAAAGCTATGACAAAACTAGACATCATATTAAAAAGCTGAGACATCACTTTGTCAACAAAGATCGGTATAGTCAAAGCTATGGTTTTTCCAGTAGTCACATATGAATATGAGAGTTGGATTTTAAAGAAGGCTGAGAGCAGAAGAATGCTTTCTAACTGTGGTGTTGGAGAAGACTCTTGAGAGTCCTTTGGACTGAAAGGAGATCAAGCCAGTGAGTCCTAAAGAAAATCCCGAATATTCATTGGCAGGACTGATGCTGAAGCTGAAGCTCCAATACTTTGGCCACCTGAGTTCACTGGAAAATACCCTAATGCTGGGAAAGACTGAGGACAGGAGGAGAATGGGGTGACAGAGGTTGAGATGCTTGGATGGTATCATCGACTCAATGTACATAAGCTTGAGCAAACTCTGGGAGATAGTGAAGGACAGGGAAGCCTGGCATGTTGCAGTCCATGGGACTGCAAAGAGTCAACACAACTGAGTGATTGAACAACAACAACAACAAATATTGTGTGTCTTTCAACTTATCCTAATCTCCTCTAATACCATTACATAGAGTTATAGATTTTTTCATGAAGTTTTTGAGCAGCTTTGTTAACATAGTTCCTGAATTGTTTATAGTTTTGTGATTACTTTTTACTTTATTAATTTTAAAAGTACTATTTCGTGAATAGTCTTGTTTATTTTAACATTTTATTTTATATTTCTCATGTTGCATATTCAGACACTACTCAATTACTGGGTTACATCTCTTTTATAGGTCCTTCTAGTTTACAAATGTAATTTATTCATAATAATTATTGAGAATTGAACACTAAGAATAGTCCTTGTTCTAAGGAAAGTTAAAGCAATATTTCATGATTCTGGATGAAATGGAAGACTGTATTAGATATAACGAGCATAACAAGAAGCAGAGAAATCTAGTTTTTGTCTTGGGTCTGCAACTGATTTTTGAAGAGACAGTGAGCAATTCACACTCTCTATATATCTCATTTCTAGCAAGTATCATGTAATAGTAGACAGAGAAATGGCCTCAGAGTCTAACACATGAGGTATTCTTATGGTTTTAACCTCAGTTCAGTCCCCTGTACATGTGTGTGTGTGAGTGTGTGTCCAAAGTTATACAGGTCTTAGAAAAGTTACTCATCCTTTCTCTTTTATTTTGCTCATCCTCTTTAAATCAAGTAGAAACTATAATATCTAACTTATGGTGATTATGAGAATTGAGTATGTGTAATAATTTAAATAATATCTAATACATATTAATAGTAGGTGTCCAGTAAAGAACACATATCAATTTCATAATTTATAAAGTAAGAATAATCACATCAGATTATTATTTATAATAATAAATTGTTATTTATAAACTTTAGTGTGCCTTAAATCATTTGGAGGATGGTTATAAAACATATATTGCTAGGTCCTACTTCCAAAGTTTCTGGTTCAGTAGATCTGGAATGGGGCCTAAGAATTTATGTTTCAGCAAATTCCCAAATGATGATGATGATGTTAATCTAGGAACAAGGGCATGAGACAATTTTTGTGTTTAGGCTGACATGAACCAACTCATTGGCTAACTCATAATGCAACTTATCACAATGTTACACAGGAAAGTAAAGTCCAAGCAGACTCTCGGTAGCTCAACAATTCAGTGCCTATAAAGAAATAGAAATTCATTCAGAACAAGATGGCAGCCCACCATGACTGCTCAACAGTGGGAGTTACATTGCTTTGTCCCAATTGCTTCAAAGGCTGGAATATTCAGCTTCTTTCTGTCAGTTTATCGGATCTATGTCTACTTCTGTTTTGGCTACTGACTATTCTCTTTCCATTTGCTCCTTCATCTCAATAGCCTTTGATAACTCATCTTCTCTATGTACTTTTACCAAAGCTGCATTGCTCAATTTTCCCTCTCTTTCTCCTACCTATACTCCCTGAGAGAGAAACTGACAAGATAAGTTACTTCATAGCAAGGTGCCCCTACTGGTTATTGCTCTCAAGATATGCTACTCAGTAAGTTTTGGGGAAGTCTAAAGATTACTGACTTGGGTTCAAATGCTGACCCAGATCTACTTTTGGCTAGAACAATTAGAGTATATCATACAGAGCACAGTGACTAATGCACAAGGAAACACTTCTGGGCACTTCATTCAGAAAGGGACTATGAGCAGAGAAAATGATCAGCATACCAAGGATTCTCTTACAGGTTTTCTTACCTAAAAAAAACAGCCTATTTCTTTTATGAGGTATAACATATGGGGAGGGGGGCAAAAAGAAGGCTAGATATATAAATTGGTATCTAAGTGGTTTAATGTAGCAAAATGAGGCTTAATTCTGGTACTTGTTGACACACAAAGGGAGAACCTGAATTAGTTCCACAAAATACAAGACAGTTCTGTGCAATTAGCCATGTCTTGCGGTACTGTGGGTCTTAGTCCTAGTCCTTCGCAGGGTTTGTCAACAACCCAGGGTCTTCACTATACTAGAGGAAGCTCATGCTGGTCTGGAATTTCAAACTAGATTAGATACTCCTATATGTGCTTACTAGGCTGGGAGTTGAAACAAGAGCAGGACTAGCAAAATATTAAGTATTAGGTATAGAGGCCTGAGAAAAGGAGACTGAGATTCAGGACAGGGCTCAAGCAGCAGTGGGATACAAATGTTAAAGAAGAAACCAACGCAGAGGAATGCTGCAGGGAGGAAACAGTTCCTAAAGATGGGTCATATAATGTCCCAATTAATTCTGGAAGTTTTCCTATCATGTGGAAGAAGCATTAATCTACTGCCTACCCCAATCCAGGTGGCATGATGGGAGACACTGGTCCTGCCAGTAAAAAGGCCTTGGTGTCTATGGACAAATAGAAGGAAAACAAGTTGAGGAGGACACCAATAAATGTTTAACTTCTCAAGAGTTGTACTTGTAATTTAACTTCTCATGGAAGTTGTGGATCAGGAGGTGTCTGGAACACTGACTAATGTGCAGGGATCACCTTAGCAAGGCTCACACTGGGCACCTGCTCTGGCCCCTCTTGCTTCAGGACTACTACCCTCTCAGGTAAAGGGGCCACTGCAGGGAATGGGGGGAACACACACCTGTAGCAAACGGAACCAGCTCACACCTGATTCTCAGGGCTTCTCCTCCAGCACCTTGGGACCCGAACCTACCCCAGATAGGGCAAGGATGGTCACTGAGCCTAGGACAAGCCCTAGCTCATACCTGACTGGCTCTATCTACATCATCTCCAGCCCTCCCACCAAGGTGATAGCTGGCCAGTGTATCTTGGGGAGCATGACTGTTGCACATTTCAGATCCAACTCTCCCACCAGAGGCACTGGGAGCACACACACTGTACAGGGTTGTTCTCACATAGGGACACCCTTTCGAGTCTGGGATACTTAACTGCTTTACCTAATTTCATAGAGATATTCATGAGAAAGTTAAACACCATGAGAAGACAGAGGAATTTGTTTCAAATGAAATTACAAGAAAAAAACTCTAAAAAAAGAATTAATGAAATTATAAATAAATAATTTATCAGATAATGAGTTCAAAGCATTAATAATAAGAATGCCAACTGAACTTGAGAAAAGAATAGGTGAACACAGTGAGAAATTTAACAAGGAAATTGAAAATATAAAAAGAGTCAGTCAAAGATGAAGAATACAAGAATTGAAATGAAAAACGCACTAAAAGGAATTAACAGCAGACTAAAGGACATGAACGAATGCTTAAGTGATCTAAAGGCAGAATAATGGAAATCATCCAATCAGAACAGCAAAATGAAAAACAAGTTTAAAAAATGAGGGCAGTTTAAGGAACATGTGAGATTTCATCAAGCGTAATATTATGTATATGCAGGTCAGGAAGCAACAGTTAGAACTGGACATGGAACAACAGACTGGTTCCAAATAGGAAAAGGAGTACGTCAAGGCTGTATATTGTCACTCTGCTTATTTAACTTATATGCAGAATAGGTCATGAGAAATGCTGGGCTGGAAGAAGCACAAGCTGAAATCAAGATTGCCAGGAGAAATATCAATAACCTCAGATATGCAGATGACACCACCCTTATGGAAGAAAGTGAATAGGAACTAAAAAGCCTCTTGATGAAAGTGAAAGAGGAGAGTGAAAAAGTTGGCTTAAAGCTCAACATTCAGAAAATGAAGATCATGGCATCTGGTCCCATCACTTAATGGTAAATAGATGGGGAAACAGTGAAAACAGTGTCAGACTTTATTGTTTGGGGCTCCAAAATCACTGCAGATGGTGACTGCAGCCATGAAATTGAAAGACGCTTACTCCTTGGAAGGAAAGTTATGACCAACCTACATAGCATATTAAAAAGCAGAGACGTTACTTTGGCAACAAAGATTCATCTAGTCAAGGCTATGGTTTTTCCAGTGGTCATGTATGGATATGAGAGTTGGACTGTGAAGAAAGCTGAGTGCTGAAGAACTGATGCTTTTGAACTGTGATGCTGGAGAAGATTCTTGCGAGTCCCTTGAACTGCAAGAACATCCAACCAGTCCATCCTAAAGACCAGTCCTGGGTGTTCATTAGAAGGACTGATGCTGAGACTGAAACTCCAATACTTTGGCCACCCCATGCGAAGAGTTGACTCACTGGAAAAGACCCTGATGCTGGGAGGGATTGGGGGCAGGAGGAGAAGGGGATGACAGAAGATGAGATGGTCAGATACATCACTGACTCGATGCACATAAGTGTGGGTGAACTCCGGGAGTTGGTGTTGGGCAGGGGGGCCTGGAGTGCTACAATTCATGGGGTAGCAAAGAGTCAGACATGACTGAGCAACTGAACTGAATATTATGTACATTATAAGGGTCCCAGAAAGAGAAGAGAGAAAGAACAGGGTTAAAAATGTATTTGATGAAATTATGGCTGAAAAATCCTGAACTTCAAGAATGAAACAGATAACCACATACAAGAAACACACAGAGTCTCAAAAGAGATGAATCCAAAGACATCTACACTAAGACTTATAATAATTAAAGTGGCAAAAGTTAGAGATGAAGAGAATTCTAAAGAGGAGCAAGAGAAAAATAAAGAGTAATTTACAACCCCGAACATAGCTATTAGTGATCTTTCTGCAGAAGCTTTGCAGGTCATGAGGGAGTAGCATAATATATTTTACTGTTAAAAGGGAAAAACCTACAACTTAGGATATTCTACCCAGCAGAGTTATTGTTCAGATTTGAGGGAGAGATAATGAACTTTTCAGACACAAAAAACCAAAAAGAAATCATGAATACTAAACTGACCTTAAATAAAGTGTTAAAGGGTCTCCTAAGTTGAAAAGAAATGACAATAAGTAAGAATTTATGAGAAAAGAGAAATCTCCCCAGGAAAGGCAAATATATAGTAAAGGCTATGGCTGCTGCTGCTGCTGTTAAGTCGCTTCAGTCGTGTCTGACTCTGTGCGACCCCATAGACAGCAGCCCACCAAGCTCTCTCCGTCCCTCGAATTCTCCAGGCAAGAACACTGGAGTGGGTTGCCATTTCCTTCTCCAATGAGTGAAAGTGAAAAGTGAAAGTGAAGTTGCTCAGTCGTGTCCAACTCTTAGCAACCCCATGGACTGCAGCCTTCCAGGCTCCTCCATCCATGGTATTTTCCAGGCAAGAGTACTGGAGTAGGGTGCCACTGTCTTCTCTGAAAGGCTATGGACCAACCACTTAAATAAGCTAGTATGAAGATTAAAAAACAATGACTGTAAAATCATCTATAACTACAACATCCAAGGGATAAATATGGAAATGTAAATGTGACATTCAACAACACAAAAAAAATGGATGAGGGAAGTTAAAAACATAGATCTTTCAGGATGTGTTTTAGTTTAAATAGAGAACAGTTTAAAACAAGTAGAGTTACCAGTCAACATATATGAAGCCATATATATGTAATCACAAAACGAAAACCTATAATAGATACACAAAATTAGAAAGAAAAATACAAGTATACCACTAAAGAAAAATCATAAAAACACGGGAAGAAACAAAAATAAGAAAAATGGAGAAGAGCTATAAAAACAATCAGAAAAAATAATGAAATGGCAATGAGCACATACCTATCAATAATCACTTTAAATGTCATCGGAAAAATGCTCCAATCAAAAGACAAATGTTGGCTGATTAGGTAGAAAAAACAAGATCTATCTATGTACTGCTTAGAATTAACACTTCAGAGCTAAAGACACACACACAAACTGAAGGTGAGGGGAATGTAAAAAGACAGTTCATGGAAACGAAAAGAAAACTGGGGTTACAATACTCATATCACACAAAACAGACACTAAAACAAAGTCTATAAGAACAAAGGCATTATATAATGACAAAGAGATCAATGTAAGAAGATGACATAACATTCATTAACATATGTGCACCTAATATTTGAGCACCTAAATATACAAAGCAAACACTAAAAGACATAAATGGAAAAATTAACAAGAATACAAAAATAGTAGGGAATATTAATACCCCATTTGTATCAATTGACACACCATCCAGACATAAAATCAGTATGGAAATAGTGGTCTTACACAACACATTAGACTACTTGGCTTAACAGACATCCATAGGACATTCCATCCCCAGCAGATATACATTCTTTTCAAGTGCATTTAAAGTGTTCTTCAGGTCTGATCATATGTACGCCACAAAACAAGTCTCAACAAATTTAAGAGGACAGAAACTATATTGAGCACTTTTTCTAACCATAGTGGTATGTAACTAGAAATCAGTTATAGGGGAAAAAAATGGATAAAGCACGAATGTGGAGACAAAACAACATGCTACTAGAAAATCAATGGGCCAGTGAAGAAATCAAAGAGGAAAACAGAAAATATACAGAGAAAAATGAAAATTAAAAAGACAAATTTCAAAATCTATGGGATGCAACAAAAGCAGTTCAAAGAGGGAAGTTCATAGCAATACAGTCCTACCTGAAGAAACAAATCTCAAAAACAAACAACTTAACCTACCATTTAAATAGAAAATATCAACAAAATAAAGAGCTGTTTTTTTTTTAAAGATAAGCCTTAAGCTAGATTCATTAAGAAAAAAAGATAGAGGATACAAATAAACAAAATAAGAAATTAAAGAGGAAAAATTACAACTGATATCACAGAGATACAAAAATTATAAGAGAATACGTCAAATAGTTAAAGGCCAACAAATGGACAATCTAAACAAATGAATAAATTTCTAGAAACATACAATCTTCCAAAACTGAATCTAAAGAAGAAATAAACCATCTGAACAAATCCATCACTAGAAGTGAAATTGAATTTGTAAGAAAAAATTCCCAGCAAACAAGTCCAGGACTGGACAACTTCATAGGGGAATTCTACCAAGCATATAGATAAGAGCTAACACTTATCCTTCTCAAGCCATCTCAAAAAATTTTGGAGGAAACACTGTCTAATTCATTCTACAAGGTCACCATTACCCTCATACCAAAATCAGATAAAGACAAGCACATAAAAATAAAATTATGGATCAAATTTTCTGATGAATATAGATGCATAAATTCCTCAAAAAATATTAGCAAATTGAATACATGTTTGTTAGTTTTGTTGCTTTGACATGTAGGTTCATAAAAGCAAAACTCAGTCATGACCCATGAGAAGGGCTGACAGGAACTTTACCTGGGTAAGGTCCTATAGGCCATTCTGAAATAAACATTTCTAAATGAAAAAAAAAAAAGTTGTTTGTGAGAGTATTTGTTAACTTCTAAAGTTCTTTTCTAAGTTATTTAAATATAATAAAAAGATAATGCTAATACCCCTGTCATCTTATTAAATGGCTTATTTATTTATATAGAAAAAAAAATAAATTCATTATAATATAAAAGTTAAAAGCAATAGAAGAAGGAAAAATACTTGGTATCAGTCTTTGACATTAACCAAGTTCATAGTGATGCCACATAGGTGAAATGGATCCTATTTTCCATTACCTATAAAATGAGTAGGTTAATTAAGACTTCAAAAGTTCCATTCAGATTCAAGTTGAACACTATAGTTTTCTTAAATCCACAACAAAAATATTGTACATGTCAATTTAATTTGCTTGTTCATGTAAAATACTTTACCCCAAAGGTAGCAAATAAGTCCTTGATACTAGGTCCAAATTCCTGATCTTTTGTTTGATCTCTGTCCAAAATATGAGGCTGTTTACGTTTCCCAGCTTTTATCCTTGCTGTGCCTATACGTTAACAAGGAGAAGAATCTTATAACATGTTCAAATAACTAACACACATATAATAAGTATTCATACACATTCCAACATAGACCCAATTGGTCCTGAAATGGTCAGATCAGATCAGTCGCTCAGTCGTGTCCGACTCTTTGCGACCCCATGAACCGCAGCACGCCAGGCCTCCCTGTCCATCACCAGCTCCCGGAGGTCACTCAGACTCGCATCCATCGAGTCAGTGATGCCATCCAGCCATCTCATCCTCTGTCGTCCCCTTCTCCTCCTGCCCTCAATCCCTCCCAGCATCAGAGTCTTCTCCAATGAGTCAACTCTTCGCATGAGGTGGCCAAAATACTGGAGTTTCAGCTTTAGCATCATTCCTTCTAAAGAAATTCCAGGATTGATCTCCTTCAGAATGGACTGGTTGGATCTCCTTGCAGTCCAAGGGACTCTCAAGAGTCTTCTCCAACACCACAGTTCAAAAGCATCAATTCTTTGGCGCTCAGCCTTCTTCACAGTCCAGCTCTCACATCCATACATGACCACAGGAAAGACCATAGCCTTGACTAGGCGAACCTTTGTTGGTAAAGTAATGTCTCTGCTTTTGAATATGCTATCTAGGTTGGTCATAACTTTCCTTCCAAGGAGCAAGCGTCTTTTAATTTCATGGCTGCAGTCACCATCTGCAGTGATTTTGGAGCCCAGAAAAACAAAGTCTGACACTGTTTCCACTGTTTCCCCATCCATTTCCCATGCAGTGATGGGACCAAATGCCATGATCTTCGTTTTCTGAATGTTGAGCTTTAAGCCAACCTTTTCACTCTCCACTTTCACTTTCATCAAGAGGCTTTTTAGCCCCTCTTCACTTTCTGCCATAAGGGTGGTGTCATCTGCATATCTGAGGTTATTGATATTTCTCCCGGCAATCTTGATTCCAACTTGTGTTTCTTCCAGTCCAGCATTTCTCATGATGTACTCTGCATATAAGTTAAATAAACATGGGGACAATATGCAGCCTTGACGTACTCCTTTTCCTATTTGGAACCAGTCTGTTGTTCCATGACCAGTTCTAACTGTTGCTTCCTGACCTGCATACAGATTTCTTAAGAGGCAGATCAGGTGGTCTGGTATTCCCATCTCTTCCAGAATTTTCCATAGTTTATTGTGATCCACACAGTCAAAGGCTTTGGCATAGTCAATAAAGCAGAAATAGATGTTTTTCTGGAACTCTCTTGCTTTTTCCATGATCCAGCGGATGTTGGCAATTTGATCTCTGGTTCCTCTGCCTTTTCTAAAACCAGCTTGAACATCAGGAAGTTCACGGTTCACATATTGCTGAAGCCTGGCTTGGAGAATTTTGAGCATTACTTTACTAGCGTGTGAGATGAGTGCAATTGTTCGGTAGTTTGAGCACTCCTTGGCATTGCCTTTCTTTGGGATTGGGATGAAAACTGACCTTTTCCAATCTTGTGGCCACTGCTGAGTCTTCCAAATTTGCTGGCATATTGAGTGTAGCACTTTCACAGCATCATCATTCAGGATTTGGAATAGCTCCACTGGAATTCCATCACCTCTACTAGCTTTGTTCGTAGTGATGCTTTCTAAGGCCCATTTGACTTCACATTCCAAGATGTCTGGCTCTAGGTCAGTGATCACACCATCATGATTATCTGGGTCATGAAGCTCTTTTTTGTACAGTTCTTCTGTGTATTCTTGCCACCTCTTCTTAATATCTTCTGCTTCTGTTAGGTCCACACCATCTCTGTCCTTTATCGAGCCCATCTTTGCATGAAATGTTACTTTGGTATCTCTGATTTTCTTGAAGAGATCCCTAGTCTTTCCCATTCTGTTGTTTTCCTCTATTTCTTTGCATTGATCACTGAAGAAGGCTTTCTTATCTCTTCTTGCTATTCTTTGGAACTCCGCATTTAGATGTTTATATCTTTCCTTTTCTCCTTTGCTTTTCGCTTCTCTTCTTTTCACAGCTATTTGTAAGGCCTCCCCAGACAGCCATTTTGCTTTTTTGCATTTCTTTTCCATGGGGATGGTCTTGATCCCTGTCTCCTGTACAATGTCACGAACCTCATTCCATAGTTCATCAGGCACTCTATCTATCAGATCTAGGCCCTTAAATCTATTTCTCACTTCCACTGTATAATCATAAGGGATTTGATTTAGGTCATACCTGAATGGTCTAGTAGTTTTCTCTACTCTCTTCAATTTCAGTCTGAATTTGACAATAAGGAGTTCATGGTCCGAGCCACAGTCAGCTCCTGGTCTTGTTTTTGCTGATTGTATAGAGCTTCTCCATCTTTGGCTGCAAAGAATATAATCGATCTGATTTCGGTGTTGACCATCTGGTGATGTCCATGTATAGAGTCTTCTCTTGTGTTGTTGGAAGAGGGTATTTGCTATGACCAGTGCATTTTCTTGGCAAAACTCTATTAGTCTTTGCCCTGCTTCATTCCATATTCCAAGGCCAAATTTGCCTGTTACTTCAGGTGTTTCTTGACTTCCTACTTTTGCATTCCAGTCCCCTATAATGAAAAGGACATCTTTTTTGGGTGTTAGTTCTAAAAGGTCTTGTAGGTCTTCATAGAACCTTTCAACTTCAGCTTCTTCGGCGTTACTGGTTGGGGCATAGACTTGGATTACTGTGACAGTGAATGGTTTGCCTTGGAAACGAACAGAGATCATTCTATCGTTTTTGAGATTGCATCCAAGTACTGCATTTCGGACTCTTTTGTTGACCATGATGGCCACTCCATTTCTTCTGAGGGATTCCTGCCCACAGTAGTAGATATAATGGTCATCCGAGTTAAATTCACCCATTCCAGTCCATTTTAGTTCACTAATTCCTAGAATGTCAACATTCACTCTTGCCATCTCTTGTTTGACCACTTCCAATTTGCCTTGATTCATGGACCTGAAATGGTAAATGAACTATTTTTGAACAAGCTAAAGTCAAGCTGGTGGCCCCAGGTGGCTCAGACGGTAAAGCGTCTGCCTGCAATGTGGGAGACCCAGGTTCAACCCCTGGGTAGGGAAGATCCCCTGGAGAAGGAAATGGCACCCCACTCCAGTACTCTTGCCTGGAAAATTCCATGGCCTGAGGAGCCTCGTAGGCTATAGTCCATGGGGTCCCAAAGAGTAGGACACGACTGAGCGACTTCACTTTCACTTTCAAAGTCAAGCTAATAAACTAAAAGACATGCTCTTCTAAAACAGTACTGTCCTAAAGAACTTTGTGATAAGGAAAATTTCCCATATTTGTTCTCTCCAATATCTCCAATACCGTAGCCATTAGCTATGATGTGGCTATTAAATATTTTAAAATGTAGCTCCTATGATTGAGTAAACGGACTTTTAATTTAAATTTAAATAGCTACATATAGTGACTACAGTATTTGACAGCATAGCCCTAAAATATAAAAGCACAAATTTGGCATTACTAAAAATATTTTGTACCAATTAAATTTACTACCATTAGGAAACTATTTGATTTCTCTAATGTTACATGTATATTCCAGTGTTTCCCAAAGACTTTTAATACTTAGTACTTTACCTTATAACATAAATCATGATAGGTAAATAGGATTAAATATGCTTCTTTCATTAAGAAAATTTTAGATTGCATGAAGCATTTTTAAATAGGAATGACAAAAAAAATATGTACTAATGAGTCTGGTACATAAATACAGTAATTACTTGGTGGCATGTTTTATTTGTTCAAATAATACTAGCACATGTCACTGTTTGTCCATCACAGAAAGAAATGTACACAGAAAGTAATGAAATTCAGTCATATTCTGAGAATTGGGGATCAGGACAAGGGTGAGGAATATACTCTCCTTTAATTTAATGAATTATATTTTTATAGTCACCTGGTAAACTCTGTGGAAAGCATGAAAATGGTATTAATGTAGACCATGCAATAACTGCAATAATAACAAAATAATTCCACCAACTCTGCTGCCAACGTTCTTTATCACCACTGTCTCCAACACTTTAATAGAGAAAATGAAAAATTTCAACTTTGTATTGTTTGTTACAAAGCCATAATTAAACAGAGAGAGAAAGAGCATTTTCTGTTAATTTGTCTTTGTTATTGCTTTGTTTTGCTGATATTGAGTGGTTGTGAGTTCTCCAGTTATGTGGTTCTCTTCTGTCATGTATGATGCTAAATTTTTCCTTTCCCCACTTTTCCCCTGTCTGCTCAGGTGGTGAACAGTAATTCTTTGTCCCTTTTAAACTTCTTTCTCTGACAGAAGTTACACATTTAGAAGACTCGCTTTAAATCTCATCAATTTTTTAATCATTCTTACCCCCTTTAAATCATGTGCCAAATTCTTATAACAAGGTTGGCCCTTTAAATTGCACAACTAACACTTTATCTGGGTATCTGACTCATTACCATTTCTTGGTAATCTTTTCCTTATAGTCCCTTCTCCGAACTCTCAGATTAAGCATGTTTTAGTCTTCTAGTAATCCTAACTCATCACGCTTTGATAGCCTTTGTCTTCTATCCCCCTTGTGGTTTTTCTTGGTCTATCTTTGCGAACCATAAAGCTTTGCAGTGGGCAGAGCAAGATGGAAATGTAAAGGGTCCTCTGCTGGGATTTTGTTGATTTTTTTTCCCCTTTTCAGTCGCAGTTGCTTTGTAGTTTCAACATTCTTTGTTTCCAATTATGCTCAGGCCATGATTTTTGTGGGGGATTTTCATGTTATAACATTATTTTATATCATTTAGGGAGGAGACTTGGGGAAGCTGATTACCACATCGCTGCCATTATCTTCAGTTCCACACACATTTAAGATGCTGTCCAACCAGCTGTTGTGGGAAAAAGTCCACATCCACGGGAACTAGCTTTGGTGGTATGCTAATGCCAGCAAGATCTGCTGCCAACAGAACCTGGTGAGTAGCCTGCATTTAGGCCTCGACTTCCACAAAGTATGGAGAATATTCCCAGTTTATTCATTGATAGGACAACTTCCTATCCATTGCTACAATATTCAGGGATACAAATACCAACTTGCAATGACACAGGGTTACAAATTTGATGTCCATAATTCAGTAAGGATATATACATGTAGATATGTTATGTCCAGGGAGTTTCAACTCCAGATTATCACTGGGCTCTGTTTCCTTGTTGATTATAATATTCATAAAATTTATATTTTTCTCTCTTTTAAAGTATTTATAAAATTACAGCTTTTTGGAAATCTTTCTTTTTACATTTGAACCCATCTATGTATTCTAACTATAAGTATGCATTGGTTCCAATTATTACCATGCAACTACTCTCATTTGACACACAAATCCAACTGTTACAAGTCAAAACATTTTATTATAACCTATAATTATCAAATGTATCTGGAAGAGCAATTTTGTAAAAACAGCCCCTTATTTGATGAATGAGGACTTATTTAACATATAGAAAATAATACAATAAAGCTTTAGTTATTGAAACCCTTCAGTATTGGCATGAAATAAAAAAATATATCAGGGAACATACTAGAGATACAGAGACAGGAAGAAAATCTATATATACAGGAAAATTTTATTTATCATAAAGATGGTATCATTAAAAATTAAATTAATATTTAAAAAAATCATGGACTGACTAAAAAATGTTATCAGTATAAATAAATATTCCTTTCAGGAAAAAATATAAATGTGTCCCATTTCTCATTTTATATGCACAAATAAACTGAAATTGATGTTAAATTTAAATGTACAATCAAATCCAGACAAGGACACCACAAGTAAGCAAAATTACAAGTCAATATCTGTGATGAACATCAATGCAAAAATACTCAACCAAATACTAGAAAACTGAACCAAACAGTACATTAAAAGGATCACAACCATGATCAAGTGGGATTTGTTCCAAGGATACAAGGATGATTCAACATCTGCAAATCAATCAATGTGATTCACCACATTAACAAAATGAAGGATAAAAATCATATGATCATGCCAATTAAAGCAGAAAAAGCATTTTAGAAAATCCAACATCCATTTATGATGAAAGACACTCAATGGATTGGGTATACAGGGAACATTTTGTTGTTTAGTCTCTAAATTGCAACCCCATGAACTGTAGCCTGCCAGACTGCTCTGTCCATAGGATTTCCCAAACAAGAATACTGGAATGGGTTACTATTTCCTTCTACAGGGGATCTTCCCGACCCACAGATCAAACTGCATTGGCATGTGAATTCTTTACCAATGAGCCACCAAGGAAGTCCATAGAGGGAACATGCTGCTAAGTCTCTTCAGTCGTGTCTGACTCTGTGCGACCTCATAGACGGCAGCCCATCAGGCTCCTCTGTTCCTGGGATTCTCCAGGCAAGAACACTGGAGTGGGTTGCCATTTCCTTCTCCAATGCATGAAAGTGAAAAGTGACAGTGAAGTCGCTCAGTCGTGTCGGACCCTCAGCGACCCCACAGACTGCAGCCTTCCAGGCTCCTCCACCCATGGGATTTTCCAGGCAAGAGGACTGGAGTGGGATGCCATTGCCTTCTCTGAGAGGGAACATACCTCAATATTAAAAAGGCCATACATGACAAACACACAGCTAACATCACACTGAACAGTGAAAAGCTAAAAACATTTCTTCTGAGATCAGATAAAAACAAGGATGCTTACCTAGCCATAGTAATTAGGCAAGAGAAAGAAATAAAAGGTAACCAAATCAGAAAGAAATAAGTAAAACTGTTTCTGTGTGAAAATGGCATGATATTACATATAGAAAACTCCACCTAAAAACCTGGTGAGGGCCCCAAGCTATGACACCATTCTATTAAGCCAGATATTTCTGGATAATGGTGTGCAGATTGAGACCAGTAAATTCTGTAATTGCCATGCTGTCATACTGCCTTTGTCTTATCATATATCCCTAGTCAAAGACTAGAGAGATAACCACAGGAATGAGATACCAGAAGGATGAATAGGGCATCTATATGAATGGTAGTGATAGCATAAGCACTGTTGGTAGAATGAATATTGTTATGAATGAATATTTGTGTCCCCTTCAAATTCATATGTTAAGATTCCTTGTAATGGTTTTAAGAAATGGAGCTTTGGGGAGATGATTAAGTTATGATGGTAGAGTCCGCATGAATGTGACTAAAAACCCCAGACAGACTTCTTGCCCATTCACCCATGAAAGGACACAGGGAGAAAATAGCTGTATCTATGAACCAGGAAGCAGGATCTCACCAGACACTGAATTTGTCAGCACATTGATCATGGACTGTTTATTTAACTTATATGCAGAGTACATCATGAGAAACGCTGGACTGGAAGAAACACAAGTTGGAATCAAGATTGCTGGGAGAAATATCAATAACCTCAGATATGCAGATGACATCACCCTTATGGCAGAAAGTGAAGAGGAACTAAAAAGCCTCTTGATGAAAGTGAAAGTGGAGAGTGAAAAGGTTGGCTTAAAGCTCAACATTCAGAAAATGAACATCATGGCATCTGGTCCCATCACTTCATGGGAAATAGATGGGGAAACAGTGGAAACAGTGTCAGACTTTATTTTTCTGGGCTCCAAAATCACTGCAGATGGTGACTGCAGCCATGAAATTAGAAGACGCTTACTCCTTGGAAGGAAAGTTATGACCAACCTAGATAGCATATTCAAAAGCAGAGACATCACTTTGCCAACAAAGGTTCGCCTAGTCAAGGCTATGGTTTTTCCTGTGGTCATGAATGGATGTGAGAGCTGGACTGTGAAGAAGGCTGAGCGCCAAAGAATTGATGCTTTTGAACTGTGGTGTTGGAGAAGACTCTTGAGAGTCCCTTGGACTGCAAGGAGATCCAACCAGTCCATTCTGAAGGAGATCAGCCCTGGGATTTCTTTGGAAGGAATGATGCTAAAGCTGAAACTCTAGTACTTTGGCCACCTCATGCAAAGAGTTAACACATTGGAGAAGACTCTGATGCTGGGAGGGATTGAGGGCAAGAGGAGAAGGGGATGACAGAGGACGAGATGGCTGGATGGCATCACTGACTCAATGGATGTGAGTCTGAGTGACCTCCGGGAGTTGGTAATGGACAGGGAGGCCTGGCATGCTGCAGTTCATGGGGTCGCAAAGAGTCGGACACGACTGAGCGACTGATCTGATCTGATCATGGACTTCTCAGCATACAGAAATATAAGAAGTACCTTTCTGTTTCTGTAAGCTCAAAGTATGAGATTTCTATTCAGTTCAGTTAGGTTTAGTCACTCAGTCATGTTCAACTCTTTGCGACCCCATGAACCACAGCATGCCAGGCCTCCCTGTCCATCACCAACTCCTGGAGTTCACACAAACCCATGTCCATTGAGTCGGTGATGCCATCCAGCCATCTCATTCTTTGTCGTCCCCTTCTCCTCTCGTGCTCAATCTTTCCCAGCATCAGGGTCTTTTCAAATGAGTCAGCTCTTTGCATCAGCTGGCCAAAATATTGGAGTTTCACCTGTCCAAATGGACAAAGACAGTAGAGAAGAAAATCCTTGCCTAGGATATGTGCTGTCGTTACTGTTGTTGCTGAGTTGTGTCCCACTCTTTGTGACCCCATGGATTGTAGCACAACAGACTCTTCTGTCCTCCACTATCTTCTGGAGCTTGCTCAAATTCCTGTTCATTGAGTAAGTGATGCTATCTAAGCATCTTATCCTCTGATGCTGCATTCTCCTTTTGCCTTCAGTCTTTCCCAGCATCAGGGTCTTTTCCAATGAGTCAGTTCGTCACATCACGTGGCCAAAATATTTCAGCTTAAGCTTTGTCATCAGTCTACCAGTGAATATTCAGGGTTGATTTCCTTTAGGGTTGATTGATTTGATCTCCTCGCTGTCCAAGGGACTCTCAAGAGTTTTCTCCACCATCATACAATTCAAAAGAATCAATTCTTTAGCACTCAGCCTGCTCTACAATTCAAATCTCACATATGTATATGACTACTGGAAAAACCATAGCCTGGACTATACGGACATTTATCAACAAAGTGTTGCTTCCGTTTTAAATACAATGTCTAGATTTGTCATACCTCTCCTTTTAAGGAGTTCTATTCAGTTCAGTCGCTCCGTCATGTCCAACTTTTTGCAACCCCATGGATTGCATCACTCTACGCCTTCCTGTTCATCATCAGCTCCTGGAGCTTACTCAAACTCATGCCCATTGTGTCAGTGATACCATCCAACCATCTTATCCTCTGCCATCCCCTTCTCCTCCTGCCTTCAATCTTTCCCAGCATTGGGGTCTTTTCAAATGACTCAGTTCTTCACATCAGGTGGTCAAAGTATTGGAATTTCAGTTTCAGCATCAGTCCTTCCAATGAATACTAAGGACTGATTTCCTTTAGGATAGACTATTAGATCTCCTTGCAGTCCAATGGACTCTCAAGAGTCTTCTCCAACACCACAGTTCAAAACCATCAATTCTTTGGCGCTCAGCTTTTTTCACAGTCAAACTCTCACATCCATACATGACTACTGGGAAAATTATAGCTTTGACTAGACGGACCTTTGTTGGCTAAGTAATGTCTGCTTTTTAATAAGCTGTCTAGGTTGGTCATAACTTTTCATCCAAAGAGCAAGCGTCTTTTAATTTCCTGACTGCAGTCACCATTTACAGTAATGTTGGAGCCCAAAAATAAAGTCTGTCACCATTTCCACTGTTTCCCCATCTATTTGCCATGAAGTGATAGGACCAGATGCCATGATCTTAGTTTTCTGAATGTTGAGTTTTAAGCCAACTTTTTCACTCTCCTCTTTCACTTTCATCAAGTGGCTCCTTAGTTCTTCTTCACTTTCTGCCATAAGGGTGGTGACATCTGCATATCTGAGGTTATTGATATTGCAAGGAGTAAGCATATTTTAATTTCATGGCTACAGTCAACATCCACAGTGATTTTGGGGGTCAAGGAAATAAAATCTGCACTGCTCCAGTTTTTCCCCTTCTATTTGCCACTAAGTGATAGAACTGGTTTACTTCTGTTTTATTGACTATGTCAAAGCCTTTGACTTTATGGATCACCACAAACTGTGGAAAATTCTGAAAGAGATGGGAATACCAGACCACCTGACCTGCCTCTTGAGAAATCGGTAAGCAGATCAGGAAGCAACAACAACGAGAACTGAACATAAAACAGACTGGTTCCAAATAGAAAATGGAGTACATCAAGGCTGTATATTGTCACCCTGCTTATTTAACTTATATGCAGATCATATCATGAGAAATTCTGGGCTGGATGAAGCACAAGCTGGAATTAAGATTGCCAGGAGAAATATCAATAATTTCAGATATGCAGATGACACCACCCTTATGGCAGAAAGTGAAGAACTAAAGAGCCTCTTGATGAAAGTGAAAGTGGAGAGTGAAAAAGTTGGCTTAAAGCTCAACATTCAGAAAACGAAGATCATGGTATCCAGCCCCATCACTTCATGGGAAATAGATGGGGAAACAGTGGAAACAGTGGCTGACTTTATTTTGGGGGCTCCAAAATCACTGCAGATGGTGACCTCAGCCATGAAATTAAAAGATGCTTGCTCTTTGGAAGAGAAGTTATGACCAAACTAGACAGCATATTAAAAAGCAGAGACATTACTTTGTCAACAAAGGTCCGTCTAGTCAAGGCTATGGTTTTTGCAGTAGTCATGTATGGATGTGAGAGTTGGACTATAAAGAAAGCTGAGTGCCAAAGAATTGATGCTTTTGAACTGTGGTGTTAGAGAAGACTCTTGAGAGTCCTTTGGACTGCAAGGAGATAACAACCAGTCCATCCTAAAGGGGATCAGTCCTGGGTGTTCATTGGAGGGACTGATGTTGAAGCTGAAACTCCAATACTTTGGTCACCTGATGCGAAGAGCTGACTCATTTGAAAAGACCCTGATGCTGGGAAAGATTGAAAGCAGGAGGAGAAGGGGATGACAGAGGATGAGATGGCTGGATGGCATCACCAACTCAATGGACATGATTGTGCGTAAACTCCGGAAGTTGGTGATGGACAGGGAGGCCTGGCGTGCTGCAGTTCATGGGGTCACAAAGAGTTGGACACAACTGAGCGACTGAATTGAACTGAAGTGATATAACTGAATGCCATGATCTTAGCTTTTTTCACATTGAGTTTCAAGCCAACTTTTTCACTCTTCTCTTCCATCTTCATCAAAACACTTTTTAGTTCCTCTTCACTTTCTGCCATTAGAATGGTATCATTTGTATGCCTGAAGTTGTTGATATTTTTTCCCTGCAATCTTGATTACAGCTTGTGATTCATCTAGCCTGGCATTTCACATGATGTATTCTGCATAGAAGTTAAATAAGCATGATGACAGTAATTCAGTAGTTCCATGGCCAGTTCTAACTGCTGCTTCTAGACCTGTAAACACGTTTCTCAGGAGGCAGGTAAGGTGGTCTGGTATTTCCATCTCTTTTAGAATTTTCCACAGTTTGTTGTGATACGTACAGTCAAAGCTTTCAGTCTAGTCAAGGAAGCAGAAGCAGATGTTTCTCTGGAAGTTTCTTGCCTTTTCCATCATCCAACAAATGTTGGCAATATAATCTCTGGTTCCTCTGCCTCTTTGAAACCCAGCGTGTACATCTAGAAGTTCTCAGTTCATATACTGCTGAAGCCTAGCTTGAAGGATTTTGAGCATAACCTTGCCAGCACGTGAAATGACTGCAATTGAACATTCTTTGACATTGCCTGTAGTTTGAACATTCTTTGACATTGCCCTTCTTTGGGATTGGAATGAAAACTGACCTTTTCCAGTCCTGTGACCACTGCTGAGTTTTCCAAATCTGCTGATTAACTGAGTGCAGCACTTTAACAGGATATCATCTTTTAGGATTTTAAATAGTTCAGCTGAAATTTCATCACTTCCACTAGCTTTACATGACTTTACACGGCAGGATGTCTGTCTTTAGGTGAGTGACCACATCAAGATGGATATCCAGGACATTAAGACCTTTTCTGTTCAGTTTATGTGCTCTTGCCACTTCTTCTTAATCTCTTCTGGTGCTGTTCGGGCCTTACCATTTCTGTCCTTTAACATGCCCATCCTTGCATGAAATGTTCCCTTGATATCTCCAGTTTTCTTGAAGAGATCTCTAGTCCTTTCCATTCTGTTGTTTTCCTCTATTTCTTTGTTCACCTAAGAACGCATTCTTATCTCTCCTTGTTATTCTCTGTAACTGCATTCAGTTGGGTATATCTTTCTCTTTTGCCCTTGCCTTTTACTTCTCTTCTTTCCTCAGCTATTTGTAAAGCATCCTCAGACAACAACTTTGCATTCTTGCATTTCTTTTTCTTTGGGATGGTTTTGGTTACTACCTCTTATACAATGTATGAACCTCCATCCATAGTTCTCAGGCACTCTCTCTACCAGATCTAATCCTTGGAATCTATTCATCACCTCCACTATATAATCATTAAGGATTTGATTTAATTCATATCTGAATGCTGCTGCTGCTGCTGCTGCTGCTAAGTCGCTTCAGTCATATCCAACTTTGTGCGACCCCATAGATGGCAGGCTCCCCATCCCTGGGATTCTCAAGGCAAGAACACTGGAGTGGGTTGCCATTTCCTTCTCCAATGAATCAAAGTGAAAAGTGAAAGTGAAGTCGCTCAGTTGTGTCCAACTCTTAGTGACCCCATGGACTGCAGCCTACTAGGTTCCTTCATCCATGGGATACTGGAGTAGCCTAGATATTTTCCCCACTTTCCTCAATTTAAGCCTGAATTTTGCAATAAAGACTTTGTGATCTGAGCCATAGTCTGTTCCAGGTCTTGGTTTTACTGTCTGTAAAGTTTCTACATCTTTGGCTGCAAAGAACATAACCAGGATATGTATCTTCCCCTATAAAGACAAATCTCTAGGTTAATGGAGGGCCAATCTGTTGACAAAGTAATCAACGTGATAAAAGCTTATCTCCTGATGAAAGTGTCATATCAGGAACTCACGGTCTACTGATACTATTGATGAATTGGACAATCAGCAGTATTCATAATTCTATCCTGGGAAATATTCTTGTTGACAGATTGTCCTAAGTGTGAGGAAGTCCAAGTAGTGGATTTATGCAAAGTCATCATTACTCCCACCAGCTCTTTTTACATGAGCTTACTGAGGAAGAATTTAGAGTGGTTAGAAAAAAATGAGAGAGGCTGATTAACATTCACAGGATGGGTCACCTTGTCCAACTGCTAAAGAGCCTCTTACAAAATGCATACCATTTTCATGTGCTAGTTGCAAGAGGTTCATCTACATATTCTCCTGGTTACATAATTTTTATACTGCTCTAAGTCCCTAGCAAATACCCTCTTCCAACAACACAAGAGAAGACTCTCTATACATGGACATCACCAGATGGTCAACACCGAAATCAGATCGATTATATTCTTTGCAGCCAAAGATGGAGAAGCTCTACACAATCAGCAAAAACAAGACCAGAAGATGACTGTGGCTCAGACCATGAACTTATTGCCAAATTCAGACTGAAATTGAAGAAAGTAAGGAAAACCACTAGACCATTCAGGTATGACCTAAATCAAATCCCTTATGATTATACAGTGGAAGTGAGAAATAGATTTAAGGGCCTAGATCTGAAAGATAGAATGCCTGATGAACTATGGAATGAGGTTCGTGACATTGTACAGGAGACAGGGATCAAGACCATCCACATGGAAAAGAAATGCAAAAAAGCAAAATGGCTGTCTGGGGAGGCCTTACAAATAGCTATGAAAAGAAAAGAAGTGAAAAGCAAAGGAGAAAAAGAAAGATATAAACATCTGAATGCAGAGTTCCAAAGAATAGCAAGAAGAGATAAGACAACCTTCTTCAGCGATCAATGCAAAGAAATAGAGGAAAACAACAGAATGGGAAAGACTAGGGATCTCTTCAAGAAAATCAGAGATACCAAAGTAACATTTCATGCAAAGATGGTCTCGATAAAGGACAGAAATGGTATGGACCTAACAGAAGCAGAAGATATTAAGAAGAGGTGGCAAGAATACACAGAAGAACTGTACAAAAAAGAGCCTCACGACCCAGATAATCATGATGGTGTGATCACTGATCTGGAGCCAGACATCCTGGAATGTGAAGTCAAGTGGGCCTTAGAAAGCATCACTACAAACAAAGCTAGTGGAGGTGTAGGAATTCCAGTGGAGCTATTCCAAATCCTGAAAGATGGTGCTGTGAAAGTGCTGCACTCAATATGCCAGCAAATCTGGAAAACTCAGCAGTGGCCACAAGATTGGAAAAGGTCAGTTTTCATCCCAATCCCAAAGAAAGGCAATGCCAAAGAATGCTCAAACTACCGCACAATTGCACTCATCTCACACGCTAGTAAAGTCATGCTCAAAATTCTCCAAGCCAGGCTTCAGCAATATGTGAACCATGAACTTCCTGATGTTCAAGCTGGTTTTAGAAAAGGCAGAGGAACCAGAGATCAAATTGCCAACATCCGCTGGATCATGGAAAAAGCAAGAGAGTTCCAGAAAAACATCTATTTCTGCTTTATTGACTATGCCAAAGCCTTTGACTGTGTAGATCACAATAAACTGTGGAAAATTCTGAGAGAGATGGGAATACCAGACCACCTGATCTGCCTCTTGAGAAATCTGTATGCAGGTCAGGAAGCAAGAGTTAGAACTGGACATGGACCAACAGACTGGTTCCAAATAGGAAAAGGAGTACGTCAAGGCTGTATATTGTCACCATGTTTATTTAACTTATGTGCAGAGTACATCATGAGAAATGCTGGACTGGAAGAAACACAAGTTGGAATCAAGATTGCTGGGAGAAATATCAATAACCTCAGATATGCAGATGACACGACTCTTATGGCAGAAAGTGAAGAGGAACTAAAAAGCCTCTTGATGAAAGTGAAAGTGGAGAGTGAAAAGGTTGGCTTAAAGCTCAACATTCAGAAAACGAAGATCATGGCATCTGGTCCCATCACTACATGGGAAATAGATTGAGAAACAGTGGAAACAGTGTCAGACTTTCTTTTTCTGGGCTCCAAAATCACTGCAGATGGTGACTGCAGCCATGAAATTAAAAGACGCTTACTCCTCGGAAGGAAGGTTATGACCAACCTGGATAGCATATTCAAAAGCAGAGACATCACTTTGCCAACAAAGGTTCGCCTAGTCAAGGCGATGGTCTTTCCTGTGGTCATGTATGGATGTCAGAGCTGGACTGTGAAGAAGGCTGAGCGCCGAAGAATTGATGCTTTTGAACTGTGGTGTTGGAGAAGACTGTTGAGAGTCCCTTGGACTGCAAGGAGATCCAACCAGTCCATTCTGAAGGAGATCAGCCTTGGGATTTCTTTGGAGGGAATGATGCTAAAGCTGAAACTCCAGTATTTTGGCCACCTCATGCGAAGAGTTGATTCATTGGAGAAGACTCTGATGCTGGGAGGGATTGGGGGCAGGAGGAGAACGGGACGACAGAGGATGAGATGGCTGGATGGCATCACTGACTCGATGGATGTGGGTCTGAGTGACCTCCGGGAGTTGGTGATGGACAGGGAGGCCTGGCGTGCTGCAGTTCATGGGGTCGCAAAGAGTCGGACACGACTGAGTGACTGATCTGATCTCTGATCTGAAGTCCCAACCATACATTAGTATAAATTTATGCCTCAGTATAAATTTAGTATAAGAGGATAAGATGGTTGGATGGCATTACCGATTCAATGGACATGAGTTTGGGTGAACTTCTGGGGTTGGTGATTGTCAGGGAGGCCTGGTGTGTTGCAGTCATGGGATCACAAAGAGTTGGACACAACTGAGTGACTGAACTGAACTGAATACCTGTAAAAAATTAGTATAAATTTATACTTCCTGGGTGGCTCAGCTGGTTAAGAATCCTCTTGCAGTGCAGGAGACCCCATTTGAGTCCTGGGTCAGGAAGTTCCCCTGGAGAAGGTTACCCACTCCAGTACTCTTGGGCTTCCCTGGTGGCTCAAAATGTAAAATATCTGCCTAAAATATTTGAACAGGATTGAACAGGAGACCTGGTTCAATCCCTGGGTTGGGAAGATCCCCTGGAGGAGGGTATGGCAACCCACTCCAGTATTCTTGCCTGGAGAATCCCATGGACAGAGGAGCCTGGCAGGCTACAGTTCATGGGGTTGCAAAGTGTTGGACACGACTGAGCAACTAAGCATAGCATACCTCAGGGTATCCTTTCTATGCTAAGTGGTCAACAGCCTGACATTCACTAGAATGATTTTCTGTATTTCAAGGCCACTGTTGAGTGGCCACTGTAATATAGTGGCTATCCTTTTTCTCATTTCAATAAGAAAACTTTATATTCACACATGTAAATGTTTCCTTTTCCCTGGGAATATTTTCTAGTATTATTAAAAGAAGCTATATGTATTACAGAATGCGAGAAAAATTCAACATATAATTATCAGTTAATTTGATATACCACATTAACAGAATAAAGGACAAAAGCACATGATCATCTTAAAGGATTCAGTAAAAGCATTCAACAAAGTGTAATACCATTTCATTATAAAAACACTCAACCAACTATGAACAGAAGGAAATTGCCCCAACATAATAAAAGCTATATATTAAAAGCCCATTTCTAATATTGTATTCAATGTGAAAAACTGAAAGTTCTCCCTCTAATATCTGGAGCAAGGTAAAGATACCTACCTACTTTTACCACTTCTATTCAACATAATACTCAAATTCTAACCAAAACAAATAGGCAAGAAAAAGAAATAAAAGCCATCCATATTGGAAGGAATAGCTAAAATTATCTCTGTCTGAAGATGATATGAACTTCTGAGAAAATGATAAACACTCCAAAGAAAAAAAACTGTCAGAACTAATAAATGAATTCAGCAAAGTTGCAGGATACAAAGTTAATACAACTCAAGTGTAGTTCTATACACTAACAATGAGCAACATGCAAGGCAAAGACTTGTACACTGAAAACTCCAAAACATTGCTGAAAGAATTAAAGAAGATACAAATAAATGGAAGAAAGACATGCTCATGATCTGAAACTCAGTATTGCTAAAATGCCCTTAATACCCAAAGTGACCTACATATTCAACACAATCCCTATCAAAACCCCAACAGAATTTTTCACAGAATCAGAAAAAAATCCTAAAATTTCATATGGAATCTCAAAAGACCTCAAATAGTCAAAACAATCCTGAGAAATAAAAAACAAAGTCAGAGGCTTCGTATGTCCTGGTTTCAAAATATATTACAAAGCTATAATAATCAAAACAGTATGGTACTGATATAAAATATGGTACTGGTTCCAGAATCTAGAACAATGAAAGAGAATAAAGATTCAAGTAATATATTCTCATAAATATGAGACAAATCATATTTTATAAGAAGAATAAGAATATACAACCGGGAAAGGATAACCTCTTGAATAAATAGTGCTGGAAAAACTGAATATCCATGTGCAAAAAAATGAAGTGGGATCCTTTCTTTATAATATATATGAAAATAACTCAAAATGGATTAAATATATAAACACAAAACTTGCAACAATAAAGCTCCCAGAAGATAATATATGACAAAAGCTTCATGGTGTTGATTTTGGGAATTAATTTTTGATATGAAACCAAAAGCATCAGATCAGATCAGATCAGATCAGTCACTCAGTCGTGTCCGACTCTTTGCGACCCCATGAACCGCAGCACGCCAGGCCTCCATGTCCATCACCAACTCCCGGAGGTCACTCAGACTCACATCCATCGAGTCAGTGATGCCATCCAGCCATCTCATCCTCTGGCGTCCCCTTCTCCTCCTGCCCCCAATCCCTCCCAGCATCAGAGTCTTCTCCAATGAGTCAACTCTTCGCATGAGGTGGCCAAAATACTGGAGTTTCAGCTTTAGCATCATTCCCCAATCCCAAAGAAAGGCAATGCCAAAGAATGCTCAAACCAAAAGCATAGGCAACAAAAATAAGATTAGAGCAATGGGACTACATTCAACTTAAACTGGGCAGCAAAGGAAACAACAGAGTGAACAGAGAAACTACAGAACAGGAGAAAATATAGGCAAACCATTTATCTGGAGTAAGGCTAATATCCAGAATATAGAAAGAATTGCGTCAACTCAATAAGAACAAAAAGCTGATTTTAAAAATGTGCAAAGGACTTGAATAGATATTCCTCCAAAGAAGGTATACAAATGACCAACAAGTATTTGAACATCACTAATAATCAGGAAAATGAAACTCAAAACCACAACAAAATATCACCTCATACACACTGGTCATTTAAAAAAAGAGAAAATAATAAGTATTGGCAAAGATATTGAGAAACTGGAAGCATTATGCACTATTAGTGGGAATGTAGAATGATACAGCCACTGTGGGAAACAATATGGAAGTTCCTCAAAAAATTCAAAATAGATATACCATACAATCTAATAATCTGGGTATATATATCCCCAAAATATTGAAGATAGAATCTCAAAGAGATATTCACACATCCATGTTGAAGTAAACCTAAAGGTCAACTGACAAACAGATAAAGAAAATGTGGTTCATACATACAATGAAATATTATTTATCCTTAAAACAGAGGAGCCTGTTAGGCTGCAGTCCATGGGGTCACAAAGAGTGGGATACGACTAAGCGACTTCACTTTCACTTAAAACAGAAGGAAATACTGTTCTATGCCACAGCATGGATGAGTCTTGAAGACATTATCGTAAATGAAATAAGCCAGTCATAAAAAGACAATTACTTCATGATTGCATGTAATGAGGTTCGTGACATTGTACAGGACACAGGGATCAAGATCATCCCCATGGAAAAGAAATGCAAAAAAGCAAAATGGCTGTCTGGGGAGGCCTTACAAATAGCTATGAAAAGAAGAGAAGCAAAAGGCAAAAGAGAAAAGGAAAGAAATAAGCATCTGAATGCGGAGTTCCAAAGAATAGCAAGAAGAGATAAGACAGCCTTCTTCAGTGATCAATGCAAAGAAATAGAGGAAAACAACAGAATGGGAAAGACTAGAGATCTCTTCAAGAAAATCAGAGATACCAAAGGAACATTTCATGCAAAGATGGGCTCGATAAAGGACAGAAATGGTATGGACCTCAGAGAAGCAGAAGATATTAAGAAGGGGTGGCAAGAATACACAGAAGAACTGTACAAAAAAGATCTTCATGACCCAGATAATCACGATGGTGTGATCACTGACCTAGAGCCAGGCATCCTGGAATGTGAAGTCAAGTGGGCCTTAGAAAGCATCACTACGAACAAAGGTAGTGGAGGTGATGGAATTCCAGTGGAGCTATTCCAAATCCTGAAAGATGGTGCTATGAAAATGCTGCACTCAATATGCCAGCACATTTGGAAAACTCAGCAGTGGCCACAGGACTGGAAAAGGTCAGTTTTCATCCCAATCCCAAAGAAAGGCAATGCCAAAGAATGCTCAAACTACCGCACAATTGCACTCATCTCACACGCTAGTAAAGTAATGCTCAAAATTCTCCAAGCCAGGCTTCAGCAATATGTGAACCATGAACTTCCTGATGTTTAAGCTGGTTTTAGAAAAGGCAGAGGAACCAGAGATCAAATTGCCAACATCCGCTGGATCATGGAAAAAGCAAGAGAATTCCAGAAAAACATAATATTTCTGCTTTATTGACTACGCCAAAGCCTTTGACTGTGTGGATCACAATAAACTGTGGAAAATTCTGAAAGAGATGGAAATACCAGATCACCTGATCTGCCTCTTGAGAAATTTGTATGCAGGTCAGGAAGCAACAGTTAGAACTGGACATGGACCAACAGACTGGTTCCAAATAGGAAAAGGAGTACATCAAGGCTGCATATTGTCACCCTGTTTATTTAACTTATATGCAGAGTACATCATGAGAAACGCTGGGCTGGAGGAAGCACAAGCTGGAATCAAGATTGCCGGGAGAAATATCAATAACCTCAGATATGCAGATGACACCACCCTTATGGCAGAAAGTGAAGAGGAACTAAAAAGCCTCTTGATGAAAGTGAAAGTGGAGAGTGAAAAGGTTGGCTTAAAGCTCAACATTCAGAAAACGAAGATCATGGCATCTGGTCCCACCACTTCATGGAAAATAGATGGAGAAACAGTGGAAACAGTGTCAGACTTTATTTTTCTGGGCTCCAAAATCACTGCAGATGGTGACTGCAGCCATGAAATTAAAAGACGCTTACTCCTTGGAAGGAAAGTTATGACCAACCTAGATAGCATATTCAAAAGCAGAGACATTACTTTGCCAACAAAGTTTCATCTAGTCAAAGCTATGGTTTTTCCTGTGGTCATGTATGGATGTGAGAGTTGGACTGTGAAGAAGGCTGAGCGCCGAAGAATTGATGCTTTTGAACTGTGGTGTTGGAGAAGACTGTTGAGAGTCCCTTGGACTGCAAGGAGATCCAACCAGTCCATTCTGAAGGAGATCAGCCCTGGGATTTCTTTGGAAGGAATGATGCTAAAGCTGAAACTCCAGTACTTTGGCCACCTCAAGCGAAGAGTACACTCATTGGAGAAGACTCTGATGCTGGGAGGGATTGAGGGCAAGAGGAGAAGGGGACGACAGAGGATGAGATGGCTGGATGGCATCACTGACTCGATGGACATGTGTCTGAGTGAACTCCAGGAGTTGGTGATGGACAGGGAGGCCTGGCGTGCTGCAATTCATGGGGTCGCAAAGAATCGGACACAACTGACCAACTGATCTGATCTGATCTAAGGTATCTAAAGTAGTCAAACTCTTAGAAATAGAAAGTAAACAGGGGCTGAGGGCAAGAGGGAAATGTTGTTGTATAATGAATATCACTTCATACTTGTTTTTTTTAGATTTTTTTTTTTTTTTTTTTTTTTGGCTGTGCTGCACAGCATGTGGTATCTTAATTCTCTGACCAGGGATTGAACCTGTGCGCCCTGAAGTGAAAGCTCAGAGTCTTAACCACTGGATTGCCAGGGAATTATTCCCAATTGTATAATGGATATAGAGTTTCATCTTTGCAAGACAAAAAATTTTAGAGATACGCTGCACAATATTATGCACATAGCTAACATTATTGTATTACACACTTAAAAATGGTTAGAATGGTAAATTTTATACTACGTGTTTTTTAACACAATTTAAAAACCTATATGCAGAATTAGTAGTAAAGCTGTCATCATAAGCCACTTTTTAAATTGTATTTCAAACAGCAAAGTGTATTTAGATGTATTTATATGTACCTATGTGTGCATACTAGTCACATTTATATGCTTTTAAAAATATAATGATTATAAATCAAATATACATTTATAAGCTCCAGTATCTATTCAATAAATATTTTATACAATGTAAACCAGAAAGAAAGGGAAAAAAAAAAACAGCTTACCTTCTCTCAAAAGTACTATTCACAGACAGCACAGAGACCTTAATTAGGGGTGCTCCTATAGTGTAACCCAAAGAATATCCGAGTATTCCTACAGCTTCCACAATACCTATAAAATGAATACTGAACGTCAAATAACTATATAACCCAGCTTTGTTGCAAAATGATAAAAATTATCTAATGGAAATGGGTTACTTCTGAAAGCTTCATTGCACACTTTGTTAGTCTCCAAAGAAACAGAACAAATAGAATATTGAGAGAGAAAGAGAGACAGAGACAGAGATTTCAAGGAAGTAGCTCATGAAATTGCAGGGCTGGCAAGTCCAAATTTGTAGGACAGGCTCTCAGGCTGAAAATTCAGGTAAGAGTTAAAACCCAGACAGAGTTTGTACATTGCAGTCTGGAGACAGAATTGTTTCTTCCTTGGGAAACCTGTCTGTTCTGCAAGGCTTCAACTGATTGGATGAGGCTCACCCATATTATTGAGGGTAATCTTGACTCAAAGCGTACTGACTGTAAATACTGGTCACATCTAAAACATATCACAGAAATATCTAGCCTGGTGTTTGACAAAAGAACTAGTTGTCATAACCTAGCCAAGCTGACACATAAAATTAATCATGCATATTACTCAATGCACATAGAGAAATTCAGATAATTTTATAATTCACGGTAACATTTAATCTATATTTTAATATAATTTAAATAAATATACATATATTTAATATAATTCAAAAGTATTTCACTTTAATTTGTGGTACTAAAGCAAGATGATATTTCAATATAAACGTCATTTTTGCATCCTTCACTTTAGCTGCCAGAGAGGCAGGAGATAATAATAAAGTAATCTATTCTCTGTAATATATACATATATGCTTTTAATTGCTATTCTGTAAAATTAAAAGCAAAACAAACAGATTCGTGCTACCATCAGCCAACACTAATAAACTGGTGCAATTTTGTTCTAAAAGCAAGCATAAATATGAATGTCATCTATTTTAGTTTATTGACATGACTTTCCTTATCTCTGGTGGAAAAATTATTTTGGTGTAAATGTTATTTTCTGTTAAGTCACCTTCACAACAGGTATGTAAAAATAACTTAATTTTTTTTTTCAAAAAAGAAAGTTAGATAACCCTGTACAAATAGATAATCTACCGAGACCAGAAGCTATTACAATATAAAGGAGTACAGATTACTGTGACATATACTCAGGGTTACTTTTTGTATGACACACTAGCATGAAATATTATAAAAGTGGATTCTACGTTGTAGCTAATTAAATAGCATGTCACTTCTCTCCTTGATAGGATGAACAAGATTATAACAAGAACTGTAATAAATTCATTAACTTCAAAATGTCAAAGCCCTCCAGAAAGACTGAGTTGGTATATGTAGAGAAGTTAGTACAGTAATGATTATTTCAGCACTGCACTGAATCTAGTTCTGAGGAAGCATAAAATGATGTTTTCATTCCCTTAAGGACATGATGGCAGCAAATCCCACTATATCTTCAAAGTTTAAGCATACAAATATTCAAGCAATTTAATCTAGTAATTTGAGTTATTTATTTCCTAGAGAAATGAACTACAGCCTAAATAGTTTGATAGGATGAAAATATATAAAAATCATATTACGAGGGAAAAAAACTTGCCTAGATAAATACCAGCTGAGTGTGTGGCAACGCTGTTATAAATAAAGGTTACTCCAAGGATATAAAGAGGTATGGCTGCTACTCCCTGCACACTCTGCCCAAGGATGAAGAAAATCATGTAGTTTGATCGGAATGAGAATGAAGCTTTCGAGCAAGGCTTGACAATCTTCACTTCTTGGCAAATATCTTTTGAAAAGATAATTACATTTTTGTTAAATGGGTCAAAAGTTAAATATACAACAAATATGCAGTGTCTTCTATGAAATGTTTACCTTTTATAAGCCATTTCTATCATAATGCTTTAATTTTGGTTAACATCTCACTTACATTGAATGTAGTAGTTCTACAGTAAATCATTATGTTCTCAGAAAAAAACAATGATAAAAGAAAAATTGTGGGAATACTGGAAAAGATGCACATATTACAAACCAAATATAAATCTTTATTGCATGATTATATGTGTAGAAACATTTATGTGTGCATAAGTATATATACATAGCCACACATACACACATATTCCTCTTAAATCTGGCATCTGGTACCCCTGAGTTTCGACCCCAGAAAAAAAGTATTTCTGATGTCCTAAGTTATCTGAATTACTAAAGATTACTTTCTGAAATTAATTGTAGATCAACTTCTTCAGCAATCTTCACGTTAATTTCATGTCACTAAATAGTTTTCCATTTTAAACCCCCTAACTTCTAGAATACAGGTGCATAAGAACAAGGCATTATACAATAAAATTTCTCTCTATGAGAGTTACTCATTATATAGCAATGTACTATATTTTAAATTATTTGAAGTGACATTTCATTTATGCTTTCTCACATTCACATGACTGTAGCTCAATAGTCAACAAATGTTTGTTGGAATAACATTTGTTGTTAGATTGGTAGATCCAAGCAATGCTATTAGATCATTCTGATTGTGTCTATTTTAATTCAAATGTGTCTATTTAACAAAATATTCTTAAAATATTAGTTCAGTTCAGTTCAGTCACAGTCATGTCCGACTCTTTGCGACCCCATGAATCGCAGCACGCCAGGCCTCCCTGTCCATCACCAACTCCCGGAGGTCACTCAGACTCACGTCCATCGAGTCAGTGATGCCATCCAGCTATCTCATCCTCTGTCATTCCCTTATCCTCCTGCCCTCAATTTTCCCCAGCATCAGGGTCTTTTCAAATGAGTCAGCTCTTCACATCAGGTGACCAAAGTATTGGAGTTTCAGCTTCAACATCAATCCTTCCAATGAACACCTAGGACTGATCTCCTTTAGAATGGACTGGTTGGATCTCCTTGCAGTCCAAGAGACTCTCAAGAGTCTTCTCCAACACCACAGTTCAAAAGCATCAATGCTTCAGTGCTCAGCTTTCTTTATCGTCCAATTCTCACATCCATATAGGACTACTGGAAAAAACATAGCCTTGACTACAAAGACCTTTGTTGACAAATTAATGTCTCTGCTTTTGAATATGCTATCTAAGTTGGTCATAACTTTTCTTCCAAGGAGCAAGCATCTTTTAATTTCATGTCTGCAATCAGCATCTGCAGTGATTTTGGAGCCCAGAAAAATAAAGTCAGCCACTATTTCCACTGTTTACCCATCTATTTCCCATTAAGTGATGGGACCGGATGCCATGATCTTAGTTTTCTGAATATTGAGACTTAAGCCAACTTTTTCACTCTCCACTTTCACTTTCATCAAGAGGCTCTTTTATTCTTCACTTTCTGCCATAAGGGTGGTGTCATCTGTATATCTGAGGTTATTGATATTTCTCCTGGCAATCTTTATTCCAGCTTGTGCTTCCTCCAGCCCAGCATTTCTCATGATGTACTCTGCATATGTGTTAAATAAGTAGGGTGACAATATATAGCCCTGATGTACTCCTTTTCCTATTTGGAACCAGTCTGCTGTTCCATGTCCAGTTCTAACTGTTGCTTCCTGACCTGCCTACAGGTTTCTCAAGAGGCAGGTCAGGTGGTCTGGTATTCCCATCTCTTTCAGATTTTTGCACAGTTTATTGTGATCCACACAGTCAAAGGCTTTGGCATAGTCAATAAAGCAGAAATAGATGTTGTTCTGGAACTCTCTTGCTTTTTCAAAACTGGTAAAATTACAGATTGCAAAATAGTACACAAGTGGAATTTTTCACCTGGTCCAGTATTCACAAGTCAAATTGGAGGAGGTCTCTAGAACTGTGATCCAAACCAGAAATGTTTCAATTTTACATAAATGTATTAACTAGTGGTGATATCACAATCAATCTGACATTTTCAACACCCTAGCCTCTTAGTTTCTTGAATTTCACTCTGTCCATGTACTTGTACTCCATTTACCTTAGCTATTCATTTTAAACTTTTGGAAACAATAACTACAAACCTTCCTTAATTGCAATTCCAAGCATCCTACACTCAAACTACTTCCATCTTTCCAGATCACTCCTTCTAGCAACCAAGTTGCTACACTCCTTAAAACCCACCCGGACCTATAATCAACCCACTGAGCCCACTCCGTTTCACTATCTCAATGTCACCTCCATCACCTTACTTTTTTCATAGTCATCTTAGCACTTTTAAAACCTTTGTTCTCTTTTATATCATGCAATCCCTTAGTAAAATTTCAGCCTTTCAGTCAAATTAAACTCTGTTCCCTACTCTACACCTACACATTTAAAGCTGAATGTGGCTGGAGGGAAACACAGTGAAGCAAATCTCACTTTGAATGCATGATTGTTAAACTCAGCTAGGCCTTTCACCCTCCTGATAATCAAATACATCCCTAATTGACCACTCTTGGCTTCTCCTAGGAAATTCAACTTGTTTTCCTTCTCCTAAGGGTTGTGGGCCTGAAATTCAAATGTCCAACATTTGAAAACAAATGTTTTTCCATCAGTAGGATACTGTCCGACTCTGTGCGACCCCATAGACGGAAGCTCACCAGGCTCCCCCGTCCCTGGGATTCTCCAGGCAAGAACACTGGAGTGGGTTGCCATTTCCTCCTCCAATGTATGAAAGTGAAAAGTGAAAGTGAAGTCGCTCAGTCGTGTCCAACTCTTAGCGACCCCATGGACTGGAGCCTACCAGGCTCCTCCATCCATGGGATTTTCCAGGCAAAAGTACTGGGGTGGGGTGCCATTGCCTTCCCCGAATCTTTTGGTACCCTTCTTCATCTTAAAAAATATCCTTTGATTGGACTATAATTTCAAGAAGGGTGGCAGGCAAGAAATGTAATAAATAAAACTTTTAATTATATTAAATAACAAATTATGATTATAGTTTGGTGAAAATACATCTGTTGCAGTGTTTATGGTGAGGGCCATGTTAAAGTGGGTTGAGTGAAGAATATGAGATAAAGCCAGAAAGCACTCTGGAATTCTTTCCAAATTTTTCAATGAAAATGAGGAAGTTGTGCTAAGGGATACTGCTAGTTATGACTATTGTTGTTCCAGTTGTTTAAGAATAGGATAAAACCTGAGCACATTTAAATGCCAATACATGAGAAGCAAAAGAGAAGTTGTAGAGAGGCAAGGAGACCACCCATGGAATAATGTCCCCATGGAGTTAAAAGAGCACAGGATGTTTAGCGTGAGGACAGCTCTTCCATTTTAACAGGAAGGAAGAAGAGTGTTGATATGAAGTTATAGGTGAAATTATAGTTTCTATGGAAAAGAATTTAAGGGAAACTTCTATTATGGTGGTATTTTCCATCCAACACAAAAGGTAAGAGTTAAGTGAGATGTTATAGGCTGAATGTTTAGAGTTTCATATATTGAAACCCTAATCCCAATGTGATGACATTTGGAGATGGGGGCTTTTGAATAGTAAGTAGCTCATCAAGGTAGGACCCTCATGAGTGGAACTGGTACCCTTATAAGAAGAGAGGACACATGAGGGCTTGCTTCTCTCTCTCTGTTATATGAGAACATAACCTGGAAATGAATCAGCTGGCACCTGGATCTTGAACTCTCAGCCTTCACGGCTGTGAGAAATGTTTTTGCTATAGCAGTCTATGATGTTTTTGCTATGGCAGCACAAACTAAGACATGAGGAAAACTGAAAATCTTTGTTGTGAATTACAGAAGGGAGTTTTAAAAAGTCAGTGGAATAGATCCATTTGAGAATATAACTGAGGTTGAAAGTAGCAAATTCATTGTGGGACTAAGCAGTCCTCTTGTGTGATTTTTTTTTCTCTAAAATATTCATCAGCAGGCCAGGTAGAGATATAAAAGAGAGGTATATGGTTGCCTGGAGAATCTCAGGGATGGGGGAGCCTTGTGGACTGCCATCTATGGGGTTGCACAGAGTCGGACACAACTGAAGTGACTTAGCAGCATGGTTAGATCAAAAGTTTTCCAGACCAGGAACAAGAAAGGACAATGCAACAGAGAGCTTAGTATAATTATTAGAGTGTGTTTGAAATACTCTAACATGTCATATTAAGGGACACAAAACAAGCTAAAAATGAAAGAAAGCAACAAGGAGAACTTGATAAGGGAGAAAGTAGACATCAATGTACTAAAAGTTTCAGTGAAAGGAGAGAACTGAAGTCTCGGTTGCATGAGTGAGCTAGGAGAACTAGTGGATATAAACAGAGAGCAAGACAAGAGATATTTAGGAAGTTCTTAGTAAACTGACAATGCACTGAAACCACTGATATGGTAGGTATTCAATTATATGTAGAGATTTAGAAACTAAAGACCAGAGTGTGATACAACTGTTTTCATGAGCTGGAGGGGAAAATTAGTTTTTAACTTCTCGAGGATTTGGTGGAGTATGATTTTTATATGTTAATTAGGACATAGGGGATGAAGACCAATTTATTATGAGTACTTAAAACTGAGACGGGGTAGAGGGGCAGAGAAAGTGAGTGTGAGGTAGTGGTAAATGGACTACTTCAAGCTTCAGACCAGTCATACAGGAGATGAGTAGGGCAGGTAACTGGGGAATACAGACCAAATAGAACAGGAGAGATATTCAGAAATGAGGAAGAAATGGACTGTCCCCAAAATAGGATGAAAGAAGATAAAGAAATTAAAAATATATTCATGTGTAAACTGAATTGTGGGCATAGTGCAGAAAATTAGTTATGCAAAAACTAAACTTCTAAACAAAATGAGCAAAACAGCTACATAGATAGATGGATGAAATGAGCACTTCTACTTGCAAAGATCATTCATTTACTTTATTTCTGTTTTTCTAATACCAAGCAAAGGGTTACCCGGTCAACACATTGAATGAGTATTGTTAGATAAATTTCATGTTCCTAATCACAAGCAGGAAATAAAATATGTAGAATCTAGGTAATATAAAGAAGACAAAGGAAAAACAACTACACTATGCTATGCTATGCTAAGTCACTTCAGTCGCGTCCGACTCTGTGTGACCCCATAGACGGTAGGTAGCCTACCAGGCTCCCCTGTCCCTGGGATTCCCCAGTATCTACTCTCACTACTCCTGAGGACTCATCAAGCAGCATTTTTAATATCTCAAGCAGTGCTTCCTAACTTTTCATCCTTTCTGACCAAAACAGGGTTAAAGGAAAAATAGGAGCAAAATGTTCTCCATTCCCTTCTTTCCGTAAGTCATCTTCTAATTCAATTAGCTGTCTATTCTATAAATACAATAAAGATATTACAAATATATCCTATAAATTAATGTGTATTTATTCTATATCATTCTGTAAATATACAGATTATGAATATATGTGAACATTATATGCTTCATAAATTAGTGATATATGATACATATTATTTATAATATGAATTATAGTATAATAATATCTTAATACATGAGTTATTTTATTTAATATGAACTATTTTATTTATGTTATAAACACACAGCATAAACACAGAGCATAAACATACTTTTAAACATCATAAACATGTATAGACACATATACACACATATACATGCATAAAGATATCCTCATGCCTTTTCCATCATTTCTTGCCTAAGCCCAGTCTAAAGGTTACAAATGGGTAAGTGCATTTCAACACTTTTACACACCTATACACAAGAAAGTATCTGACATAAAAATGTCAAAAATAGTGCTTTAAAACTTCAAATAGTGTTTTTTATCTACTGAGGGTAGATTAAAAAAATGTGGAATAAATCAGAAAAAAATTAAGAAAGCAAAGATGCCACCTATCCTTTCAAAGTCCTATGCCAAAGGGCAGCAACCATTGAAATGGTAGAAATAGCTAGAAAAGTTCTGACTTTTTGAGTATGTCTGTGTAAGTGTGTATCTTTGCCTTTGTATTTATATATACATGTTGAGGTCAAAATAAAGGGATCAGTTAAAATATATTGTAGAAGACATAAGAAAAAGTTCTCAAAAGATTTATAATATATATGAAAATTGACAGAAGAAAAACAACTTCACGAAATAATTATCCCAAATATTGTCCTAAATATTCTTTCACTTTCCTAGGCCCTTCTCTTAGATGAAAGGATATATATGTTCATGAGAAGATGGAAGAATGGCATATATGTTATTAAGGAGCCACCATTAATTAGCTAAGTAAACTTGATCACATAAATAGATACAGATGAATGAATATACAGACAAATATGACTGCTTACATTAAATTCCTAGAGTCAACAGTTTAAATGAATAATGATTTGATGGATGACAGTATCTTTCAAAATCTTACCTTCAAATCCTACATTCATTTGAGAATCTTCAACACTAAAGTATGGAAAAGCAAATAAGAGTGATCCATATCCTACTAAAAAGGAGGAAACTGTAATCCATTTTGGTATGTTTCCTTTTCCTCCATAGTATGCTATAAACACTACTACCAGGCAAGATGAAATATCGTAAGTCAATGACAAGAATATATTCTCAATGATGCTCAAATTATTTTCCTTCTTAAAATTGTTGGTGCTCAGATCTACAAGACCAAACACAACACCTAAAATGTGAAAAGAAAAAAAGAAGCAATAATCTGCATTAAATAATCTTTATAAAGACAAAATAGATCATCATTATAATCATTAAAAAACAATTCACAATTATTTAAGTTTATTTCAAATTACTCTGAATGCTTAAGATCTATAAAAGCCTAATAACTTCTTTTCCAAAATACTAATAAGACTTCAGTTCAGTTCAGTTCATGTCTGACTGTTTGTGACACCATGGACTGCAGCACGCAGGGCTCCCTGTCCATCACCAACTCCCGGAGCTTGCTTAAACTCACGTCCATCAAGTCAGTAATACCATCCAACCATCTCATCCTCTGTTGTCCTCTTCTCCTGCCTCCAACCTTTCCCAGCATCATGGTCTTTTCCAATGTCAGTTCTTCACATCAGGCAGCCAAAGTAGTGTAGCTTCAGCTTCAGCATCGGTCCTTTCAGTGAATATCCAGGACTGATTTCCTTTAGGATGGACTGGTTGGATCTCCTTGCAGTCCAAGAGACACTCAAGAGTCTTCTCCTAACCTCTATGATTTGCTATTGAACTATTTTTTGTAACTATTTTTAAACAGCATTTATGAGTAATTTCAGACTTTATTTTTCTGGGCTCCAAAATCACTACAGACGGTGACTGCAGCCATGAAATTAAGAGACATTTACTCCTTGGAAGGAAGGTTATGACCAACCTAGATAGCATATTCAAAAGCAGAGACATCACTTTGCCAACAAAGGTTCGCCTAGTCAAGGCTATGGTTTTTCCTGTGGTCATGTATGGGTGTGAGAGCTGGACTGTGAAGAAGGCTGAGCGCCGAAGAATTGATGCTTTTGAACTGTGGTGTTGGAGAAGACTCTTGAGAGTCCCTTGGACTGCAAGGAGATCCAACCAATCCATTCTGAAGGAGATCAGCCCTGGGATTTCTTTGGAAGGAATGATGCTAAAGCTGAAACTCCAGTACTTTGGCCACCTCATGCGAAGAGTTGACTCACTGGAAAAGACTCTGATGCTGGGAGGGATTGGGGACAAAAGGAGAAGGGGATGACAGAGGATGAGATGGCTGGATAGCATCACTGACTCAATGGATGTGAGTCTGGGTGAACTCCTAGAGTTGGTGACGGACAGGGAGGCCTGGCGTGCTGCGATTCATGGGGTCGCAAAGAGTCGGACACGACTGAGCGACTGATCTGATCTGATGAGTAATTTACTAAAGAATGTGTTCTTTTTAATCATTTCACTTAGTACTGATCTTTATTTCAATGTATTATGCTTCAATTATTTAAAAAACAATAAATAACTATCTGATGAATACATTTTTATCTCCCATCCAGAATAGGAAATGAAACTTTACCGAAATAGCTGAAACTCCACATGTACTCCCTAAACACATTCTTCACTTGCATGCCACAATCCATATCCTATATTTGAAGTTTACCATTTCTGAACCGTTTTGACAATGCATATATACATCCTTAGACAATTTAGAGTATCATCTGTCATGTCTTTGAACATTAAGTAAATGGTATCATATAGGTACATTTCTACAACTCAGCATCCAACTGGGAAAAATAAACGTGCTAAATATTTTAAACAGAAAAATTGATCTAGGGGTTGGTTACAAAAGTAATACATTTGTTGGAATGAAAAGAAGAAAGTTACTAATCAAAACTCATGAAATACATGCCACTAACTGGAGTGGTGACGGGAGTGGCAACAGCTACTGCTGCTGCTGCTGCTGTTGGAACTGCAATTGCTGCCTCTTGCAGGAAGCCACGAGCCACACACCTGATAATACTATGAAAGCTGGCTACCTCACAGTCATGTGCTATTTCCATGGCTCTTCAGTTGCTTGAGACAGTGCTCATAAGTACCTTACCACCGCAGCCTCCACTACTGTTGCTGTTGGAGCGCTATTCACTGCTGACTATAAATCCAGGAGCCTCGCTTATCCAGTACTGCTGCTGTTGCCAAAATCATCACCAGAATAGAGAGAGGGAAAAAAAGAGAAACCCTAACCCCTGCCCCTTTTTCAAATGTTCTGCCGCAGCCTCTTACTGGCAACACCTAAGTGGAAGCCAACTGTCAAGGAAGTCTGGTAAATGTAGTTTACAGGCTGCCAGTCCCCTTGGAAACAGGAGAGAGTCCAGAAGGGCAACAATGGAGTTTATGGGCAACAGACAAACAACTTGAAGAGCTCTCCCTCTGGACTACTCAGGACACATTTTCACCCTTCTTTCCTTATTTAAACTTCCATACAAAATTAGCAGCAGCATAATCATGCTTCTGCCAAATGTGTCACAATAATAATTCTTACAAACAAAAATGTTCTCACTCTTTCCCCAGAAAGGTCACTCTTACCCTTCTTCAATCCAATCACAAACCTGAATGCATTTCTTCAATATAAAAATGAGTTGCAAGATATAAATGGTATAAGTAAATAAATAAGTAAACAAAGATGTAGGCCTAACTAAAACTGTAAGGGAACTATACTGCACAAGAAATCATAATCAGACTTAGAACCACAGTTTAACAGACCTAAATTAGCAAGAAACAAGATATAAACATTTTTCTGTACCTAAAAGAATTTTTTCAACTCTCATTTTAGATGTGGCCAAGGAGGATAACGGCCAAGGCAAAGAATGTCCTGTTAGTAACTGTGTCTGTCTCTGGGGTTGGGGCATTAGTTCCTCCTCTAATTCATGAATATTTTGCAACCTAGAGACAAATTAGGGGAAGGCAATGGCACCCCACCCCAGTACTTTTGCCTGGAAGATCCCGTGGACGGAAGATCCTGGTAGGCTCCAGTCCATGGGGTCTCTGGGAGTCGGACACGACTGAGCGACTTCACTTTCACGTTTCACTTTCGTGCATTGGAGAAGGAAATGGCAACCCACTCCAGTGTTCTTGCCTGGAGAGCCCCAGGGACGGGGGAGCCTGGTGAGCTTCCGTCTATGGGGTCGCAAAGAGTCGGACACGACTGAAGCGACTTAGCAGAGACAAATTTATAAAGTTCTCTTCCACAATACTATTTTGTTAAATAGTAAGGTAAATAGGAAGAGAAAAACTTAAAAATTGAAATACACACAAATATATATGTTTATGTGTGTGTACACATAAAACAAAAGAAAAATGCACAGTTGCTACATATTTTATTTAAATCTGAATATACTACAGTTGATATTCATAACTTCCTTTTTCCATTATTCACCCTTTCTTCTTCCTCTAGGTCTCAGATAACACATATGTAGGTTACTATCATAAAGTATACGTCTCCCTCTTTAGGTTGGTACCCAAACTTTTGATTGCTGTCTCCTAGCCAAAGCCTCATCTGAGTCTTTAATAGGACAATATAACAATCTATAAGGCTAAGGGTTTCTATTTCATGAGCTGTGTAGTAAGGCCAGTGAATTCCATGAATGTCTTGATGTACATCTTTCGCTGTAAGATGAGTTCCTTCATTAAAAGCAATATGATAATACATAAGATGATTATGATTGTGCATGAGGCACTCATCAAGTCCAATTACAGTTGTTCTGGAAGAACCATGGTGCTAAAAGAACCCAGATCTAAACATCTATTTCAGTAGGGAGAAATTAAACAAACAACGTAATCAACCTGCCTCTAGGTAGCTGGTTGGTTTCTCTAGGGAATGAAGTTATTTTCTGGATTGTATTGCATTTTCCTGGTGGAAATTCAGGCACTCAAAAATGCAATAGTCAGATCAGCTCTGATGAAGATAAATCCTTGCATTCAGCTCTCATATAAACTTTATCTCAAATGCAATTATCACTATAAATATGAGCCCATTGAGAACACATACAATGGCAAGGAAAAGAGACTGATTAATATTCACAGGATAGTTTATCTACTTCATTATTGATAGCTTCCTCTGCGATGGATTTCTTTTGGTGAACCATTCATATAGGATAACTTTTCCCATTCAGAGACACATACTACTTACCCAACACTTTCCTAGTCACCAAATGATCAAACCATCAACAATGGCAGCATGGTATCTAAGCAATACAGACAATCAGACATACTCTCCAATGTTTTACCCACTGGAAAGATTTCCTTTTTCCTCTGTTTTTCAGGGCTATGCCGCTACATATAACATTATAGTGTAGCATACTTTGGCCTTCAAAAAAACCACAGGTTCACCAAAGATTATGTTCTTTCTTAGTAGTGGATGGTAGAAATGAAGAAACTTTTCCTTCATTTTAGAAGAGGTAGCCATGCAGCATATCAGTCATATGCTGATATATCAGCATATCCCTAGAGGCATCGCTGAAGTGGCAGGCAAATTTTGGGTATATAAGATATTATCTCCCATGACAGATTTTATGTTAGTCATTCTAAGAAGGTTGGAATCTGATTCTAGCTATGCGTCTAGTAGCAATGAGAGGTAGGATGGGTCAAGAGAGCAATCAGTATTCCCTTAACTCAGGTGAAGTAAATTCAATGTCTGCAAGCAAGCAATTCCTTTTTTGAGACATAGAAGAATGGTTGCCCACACTGGGAAAGGAGGTTTAGGATTCAGGGTTTATAGTTGTTGTATTCATGGAAATCCACACTAATGCTTTTGGCCCAGTTCTCAGGGTTCCACTCTCCTCCAATCAATGTCCCAACTCTCACACATGAAATCACATGAATTTATGAATTCAACTTACGCTGTAATTCTGCAAGTGTGGGTTAGGGTTGCTATTGTTCCAAATACACAGTATGAGGCTAAAAGGGAAAATTCTCACAGGACCATCAGAGAACCTCACATATTTTCTAATCATGCCCTAAAATTCTCATTTTTTCTGTAACTTTTTCAGTGAAGTGAGAAACAGTCAATCCCAAAACCTTTGCAGTCAATAATACCACCATAGGAGTTAACTGCAGAAGCTATTGGTCTCCCAAAATCTTGACTCTAATAACTTTACCCCAGCAACATGTCAAATAACTCTTTTAAGTCACTTCATGTCTTGACTTCCAGTGTACATTTTCCACAGGCACAAATACTGTTTTTTTCATTACTTTCAAGCCCAGTCAGGTCAGATAACCAATTTTGGATTCCTACCTTTGAGGGTTGATTTGTTTGTATTTTTCCTGCCTCAACACTTGGTATGGAGTACTACATTAAAAAATCTTATAATTTTTGCATTTATAGACAAGCTAGTTTTATTACATTAATGAAGCCAAAAATTTAGTAAAATCCCTTTTCAAATATGTTTATATATCATGATATTTACAAGATAAAGGAATATTATTCCCATTACACATCGGATACCTTAACCAATTTCTTAGCCACCTCAATTCATAATTTTTCCAAAGAATATGTTTTTTAATGTGATCTTATTTCTAACTGAATGAAAATTTACTGGAATGGGTGAATTTAAGTCAGATGACCATTATATCTACTACTGTGGGCAAGAATCCATTAGAGGAAATGGAGTAGCCATCATGGTCAACAAAAGAGTCAGAAATGCAGTACTTAGATGCAGTCTCAAAAATGACAGAATGATCCCTGTTCATTTCCAGGCAAACCATTCAATATCACAGTAATCCAACTCTATGCCCCAACCGTAACATTGAAGAAGCTGAGGTTGAATAGTTCTATGAAGACCTACAAGACCTTTTAGAACTAACACCAAAAACAGATGTCCTTTTCATTATAGGGGACTGGAATGCAAAAGTAAGAAGTCAAGAAACTCCTGGAGTAACAGGCAAATTTGGCTTTGGAGTGCAGAATGAAGCAGGGCAAAGGCTAATAGAGTTCTGCCAAGAGAATGCACTGGTCATAGCAAACACCCTCTTCCAACAACACAAGAGAAGACTGTACACATGGACACCACCAGATGGCCAACACTGAAATCATATTGATTATATTCTTTGCAGCCAAAGATGTACACGCTCTATACAGTCAGCAAAAACAAGACTGGGAGCTAACTGTGGCTCAGATCATGAACTCCTTATTGCCAAATTCAGACTTAAATTGAAGAAACTGGGGAAAACCACTAGACCATTCAGGTATGACCTAAATCAAATCCCTTACGATTATACAGTAGAGGTGAGAAAGAGATTTAAGGGATTAGATCTGATAGAGCACCTGATGTACTATGAACGAAGGTTTGTGACATTGTAAAGGAGACAGAGATCAAGATCACTCCCAAGAAAAAGAAATGCAAAAAAGCAAAATGTCTGTCTGAGGAGGCCTTGCAAATAGCTGTGAAAAGAAGAGAAGTGAAAGGCAAAGGAGAAAAGGAAAGATATACCCATTTGAATGCAGAGTTCCAAAGAATAGCAAGGAGAGATAAGAAAGCCTTCCTCAGATATCAGTGCAAAAATAGAGGAAAACAATAGAATGGGAAAGACTAGAGCTGTCTTCAAGAAAATAAGAGATACCAAGGGAAAAATTTCATACAAATATGGGCTCAATAAAGGACAGAAATGGTATGGACCTAACAAAAGCAGAAGATATTAAGAAGAGGCGGCAAGAATACACAAAACAACTGTACAAAAAAGATCTTCATGACCTAGATAATCACAATGGTGTAATCACTGACCTAGAGCCAGATATCCTGGAATGTGAAGTCAAGTGGGAGTTAGGATGCATCACTATGAACAAAGCTAGTGAGGTGATGGAATTCCAGTTGAGCTATTTCAAATCCTAAAAGATGATGCTGTAAAAGTGCTACACTGAATATGTCAGCAAATTTGGAAACTCATCAGTGGCCACAGGACTGGAAAAGGTCAGTTTTCATTCCAATCCCAAAGAAAGGCAATGCCAAAGAATGCTCAAACTCCCGCACAATTGCACTCATCTCACACGCTAGTAAAGTAATGCTCAAAATTCTCCAAGCCAGGCTTCAACAATACGTGAACCCTGAACTTCCAGATGTTCAAGTTCGTTTTAGAAAAGGCAGAGAAGCCATATATCAAATTGCCAACATTGGCTGGATCATGGAAAAAGCAAGAGAGTTCCAGAAAAACATCTATTTCTGCTTTATTGACTATGCCAAAGCCACTGACTGTGTGGATCACAATAAACTGTGGAAAATTCTGAAAGAGATGGGAATACCAGACCACCTGACCTGCCTCTTGAGAAATCTGTATGCAGGTCAGGAAGCAACAGTTAGAACTGGACATGGAACAACAGACTGGTTCCAAATAGGAAAAGGAGTACGTCAAGGCTGTATATTGTCACCATGTTTATTTAACTTATATGCAGAGTACATCATGAGAAATGTTGGACTGGAAGAAACACAAGTTGGAATCAAGATTGCTGGGAGAAATATCAATAACCTCAGATATGCAGATGACACCACCCTTATGGCAGAAAGTGAAGAGGGGCTAAAAAGTCTCTTGATGAGAGTGAAAGTGGAGAGTGAAAAGGTTGGCTTAAAGCTCAACATTCAGTAAACGAAGATCATGGCATCTGGTCCCATCACTACATGGGAAATAGATGGAGAAATAGTGGAAACAGTGTCAGACTTTCTTTTTCTGGGCTCCAAAATCACTGCAGATGGTGACTACAGCCATGAAATTAAAAGACGCTTACTCTTTGGAAGGAAAGTTATGACCAACCTAGATAGCATATTCAAAAGCAGAGACATTACTTTGCCAACAAAGGTTCCCCTAGTCAAGGCTATGGTCTTTCCTGTGGTCATGTATGGATGTGAGATCTGGACTGTGAAGAAGGCCGAGCACCGAAGAATTGATGCTTTTGAACTGTGGTGTTGGAGAAGACTCTTGAGAGTCCCTTGGACTGCCAGAAGATCCAACCAGTCCATTCTGAAGGAGATCAGCCCTGGAATTTCTTTGGAAGGAATGATGCTAAAGCTGAAACTCCAGTATTTTGGCCACCTCATGCAAAGAGTTGACTCATTGGAGAAGACTCTGATGCTGGGAGGGATTGAGGGCAGGAGGAGAAGGGGACGACAGAGGATGAGATGGCTGGATGGCATCACTGACTCGATGGATGCGAGTCTGAGTGACCTCCGGGAGCTGGTGATGGACAGGGAGGCCTGGCGTGCTGCAGTTCATGGGGTCGCAAAGAGTCGGACACGACTGAGCGACTGATCTGATCTGATCTCTGATAGCTTTGCAGTAAGAGTTAACTCAGAAGGCCTGGGTTACACACAAAAAAATGCCTGGCTTCAGGACTGGTCTTTGGCGGGCTCCTGGGAGAGGACTCTGAGCCCTTGGAATATTCTGCCATATAAGAATACTTTTTATATGCTGGAAGCCTTGGGCCACAAAGTACCATTTCCATCAGATAGTTTATGTTAGCAACATGATTTGCAGCAAATGCCTTTTCTGTTGTGTGTGAGTGGTGGGATAATAGAGTCTGAGTAGCTGAGGTCAGTCACACAGATATTGCATGTGTACATGACTGAGGACCCCCCCTCAAAAAAAAAAAAAAACCTGAATACCCAGGCTCACATGGTTGAGCTTCCTTGGTTGGCAACTCTTTGAAAGTGTTGTCATATACACTGTTGCTGAAAGTATTAAGCAGTCTCTGTGAGTCCACTGGGAATGGACAATGGAAGCTTGGCCTGGTTTATTCTGGACATTGTCTCATGGGCCTTTTCCCTTTGTTAATTTCAATCTGTGTACTTTCACTATAAAAATGATATTCATGAGTATAACATCTTTCTCTGAGTCCTTCTAGTGAATCACTTAGCCTGTGTGAGGTTTTAGAGATGTCCAAAGTAATAGTTAATACATTTTAAAGTGGTTAAGGCCTCCAAATGACTCTTTATTGCAAAGCATAATACTTTCATTGAGAAAACACTCTTTATAAGTATGTAAGTATCTAACAAGCTAAAGAAAACACTACTAAATAAAGAATATCTTCAGTTATATCTTTGCACTGAAATATTTCAGCCTAACACTCAGTTCGTAAAAACTTTGTTTGACAAATACTTTACAAGACAAATTTCTTCAAATAAGTTGTCTCTGTTTGTGATTATTTTGATTATTTCACCACGTTTAAGTGTCCAAAGTCATAGGTCTCCTTAATTTCAATTCAATATACGAAAATGAATCACTATAATTTACTAAATTTTAAAAACAAAAGCCACATAAACAAATGCATAAAAATCATTTGTCCAAATCCTGAAAGATGATGCTGTGAAAGTGCTGCACTCAATATGCCAGCAAATTTGGAAAACTCAGCAGTGGCCACAGGACTGGAAAAGGTCAGTTTTCATCCCAATCCCAAAGAAAGGCAATGCCAAAGAATGCTCAAACTACCGCACAATTGCACTCATCTCACACACTAGTAAAGCAATGCTCAAAATTCTCTAGCCAGGCTTCAGCAGTATGTGAACCATGAACTTCCTGATGTTCAAGCTGGTTTTAGAAAAGGCAGAGGAACCAGAGATCAAACTGCCAACATCCGCTGGATCATGGAAAAAACAAGAGAGTTCCAGAAAAACATCTATTTCTGCTTTATTGACTATGCCAAAGCCACTGACTGTGTGGATCACAATAAACTGTGGAAAATTCTGAAAGAGATGGGAATACCAGACCACCTGACCTGCCTCTTGAGAAATCTGTATGCAGGTCAGGAAGCAACAGTTAGAACTAGTCATGGAACAACAGACTGGTTCCAAATAGGAAAAGGAGTACGTCAAGGCTGTATATTGTCACCATGTTTATTTAACTTGTACATCATGAGAAACACTGGACTGGAAGAAACACAAGCTGGAATAAAGATTGCCAGGAGAAATATCAATAACCTCAGATATGCAGATGACACCACCCTTATGTCAGAAAGTGAAGAGGAACTAAAAAGCCTCTTGATGAAGGTGAAAGTGGAGAGTGAAAAAGTTGGCTTAAAGCTCAACATTCAGAAAACGACGATCATGGCATCCAGTCCCATCACTTCATGGGAAATAGATGGGGAAACAGTGGAAACAGTGTCAGACTTTATTTTTCTGGGCTCCAAAATCACTGCAGATGGTGACTACAGTCATGAAATTAAAAGACGCTTACTCTTTGGAAGGAAAGTTATGACCAACCTAGATAGCATATTCAAAAGCAGAGACATTACTTTGCCAACAAAGGTTCGTCTAGTCAAGGCTATGGTTTTTCCTGTGGTCATGGATGGATGTGAGAGCTGGACTGTGAAGAAGGCTGAGTGCCGAAGAATTGATGCTTTTGAACTGTGGTGTTGGAGAAGACTCTTGAGAGTCCCTTGGACTGCAAGGAGATCCAACCAGTCCATTCTGAAGGAGATCAGCCCTGGGATTTCTTTGGAAGGAATGATGCTAAAGCTGAAACTCCAGTATTTTGGCCACCTCATGCGAAGAGTTGACTCATTGGAGAAGACTCTGATGCTGGGAGGGATTGGGGGCAAGAGGAGAAGGGGATGACAGAGGATGAGATGGCTGGATGGCATCACTGACTCGATGGCCGTGAGTCTTAGTGAACTCCGGGAGTTGGTGATGGACAGGGAGGCCTGGCGTGCTGCGTTTCATGGGGTCACAAAGAGTCGGACATGACTGAGCGACTGATCTGATCTGATCTGAACACCTTTTCATAATAAAAACAGTTGATGAAAACATGATTCAAAAGCACATGAAACATTCCTTTGAGAGAAGGAGGAGAACTTCATCAACTGATGAAGTACATATATTCAAAACCTACTGCATACTGAAAAATTTAACTACCGCCCGCGCTATGTGCACCGTCGCAGCTGCCCGCGCTATACAGAGGTAGCAGATGATCCAGCAATTTCACTTCTAGGTATAAATTCGAGAGAAATGAAAACATGTGTCCAGGCAAATACTTACACACAGTTCCAGTTCCATGTTTAAACAGCTTAGAAGTCACCACTATATCCTAAGTAACAAACGGCATAGACTGCAAAAATAACACTCTTCTTGGATACATTAAAGATGGGAAGACACAGGCCAAACTTGACAAAATTTTGAATTCAACTGTCATCACAATTCATTAACCCATACATTTAATTTTGTGTTTGATTTCCAGAAATACATGGTTTAAAAAAGTGATAGCTTATTTCAGGGCTTTCATGGGAGCTCTCGAATTTTCAGACGAAAACTTGAGCTGAGAGTTAACAAACCCAAGTCTGTCATTTTTCCTTCACACGTGTTTTGGTTCAGTTCAGTTCAGTCACTCAGTCACGTCCGACTCTTTGCGACCCCATGGACTGCAGCAGGCCAGGCCTCCCTGTCCATCACCAACTCCCGGAGTTTACCCAAACTCATGTCCACTGAGTCAGTGATACCATCCAACCATCTCATCCCCTGTCGTTCCCTTCTCCTCCTGCCTTCAGCAAGAGGGTCTTTTCAAAAGAGTTAGCTCTTCACATCAGGTGGCCAAAGTATTGGAGTTTCAGCCTCAACATCGGTCCTTCCAATGAACACCCAGGACTAATCTCCTCTAGGATGGACTGGTTGGATCTTCTTGCAGTCCAAAGGACTCTCAAGAGTCTTCTCCAATACCACAGTTCAAAAGCATCAATTCTTCAGCGCTCAGCTTTATAGTCCAACTCTCACATCTATACATGACTACTGGAAAAACCATAGCCTTGACTAGATGGACCTTTGTTGACAAACTAATGTCTCTGCTTTTTAATATGCTATCTAGGTTGGTCATAACTTCCCCTTCCAAGGAGTAAGCATCTTTTAATGTCATGGCTGCAATCACCATCTGCAGTGATTTTGGAGCTCCCCCACCAAATAAAGTCAGCCACTGTTTCCACTGTTTCCCCATCTATTTCCCATGGAGTGATGGGACCAGATGCCATGATTTTGGTTTTCTGAATGTTGAGCCAACTTTTTCACTCTCCTCTTTCACTTTCATCAAGAGGCTCTTTAGTTTTTCTTCACTTTCTGCCATAAGGGTGGTGTCATCTGCATATCTGGGGTTATTGATATTTCTCCAGGCAATCTTGATTCCAGCTTGTGCTTCTTCCAGCCCAGAGTTTCTCATGATGTACTCTGCATAGAAGTTAAATAAGCAGGATGACAATATACAGCCTTGACATACTCCTTTTCCAATTTGGAACCAGTATGTTGTTCCATGTCCAGTTCTAACTGTTGCTTCCTGACCTGCATACAGGTTTCTCAAGAGGCAGATCAGGTTGTCTCGTATTCCCAAAGGGCACTCAAAGCATTCCATCCAACACCAGGGTCCTTATAGTCATCCTTACTATCATAAGGTAAACTATAGCATTCACTCAGCTTTCAAGGTACATGCTTCACTTGGCATTTCATCTCAGTCAAGCACAGGTGATACCTTGATTAATTATGATACCACCACATGCCAAGAACTACTACCCATTTTCCGCTGGCAAAGAGCTCAGCATTTCACTCAAGATTAAAGGCCCAACAAAACCAACTCTAAAATTCCAGCTTATGAGTATACATCTTCTGGCACTACTCCTGATACCAATTCCATACTATTCTGAATCCTGTCAGAAGACAGAAACCACACAGTAATTTGAACAAGTTTAACATAAAGAATCATTAGCTATAATGGGGGGTTTGCAAAACAAGGCATTAGGTAGTTACAACTAAAGTGAAGTGAAGTTGCTCAGTCGTTTCCGACTCTTCGCGGCCCCATGGATAGTAGCCTGCACCAGGCTCCTCTGTCCATGGGTTTTCTAAGCAAGAGTACTGGAGTGGGTTGCCATTTCCTTCTCCAGGGAATCTTCCCAACCCAGGGATGGAACGTCTCCCACATTGTAGACAGATGTTTTACCATCTGAGCCAATACAGAAACAGCCAGTATGAGGAACAGTCACTTTCCTTAGGACTGAGAGAAAGCATTCAAGGGCTAAAAGCCAGACCTTGTGAACAGGGCACAGCCGTGGCTTACTGAACGACCAAGAAGTCACTGTGATGCCATACTAACAAAACTAGCAGGAAATCTATACTCTAAAACTTTGTGGTAGGTCTCCTTCTATGTGCTGGGGAGATCTCTTCATGAGAGATGCCAGAGGGAGCTGCCAGCCACTGAGGGCTTCTGGCCACCATGTACTCAGGAGAGGGATACCAGAGAAGATGCAAACGTGCAGGAGCCTGATGATAGAGAAAGCTGTCCACACTGCAGAGGCTCGCCAAGCAAACACCCTGGAACCAAGAAGCAATATGTCCTGTGCAGTAGCTCTCTAGTATCTCCTACTGACAAAGTTGAACACTGTTACAGCTGGGTGTGTGTGGTGGGGTGGAATTTAGAGGGGCCCAGGTCCATTTTCACAGAGTAGGCAAAATGGATGTTTGGAACTGAGAGGCAGTCAATTGACAAATTGATTCTGAAAGAGTCAGGTAGGCACCCAATCTTACATAATCTCTTTCAGAAAAAAAGAAGAGAAAGGAATCCAAATTTAATGAAGCCAGTATAACCTGACACTAAAGACAGGCAAAAACAGTCCAAGAAAACCACACATCAATATCCTCATTAAACATTCTTAGCGAAATTTTCACAAACTGAATCCAGCAATCTAGAAAAAAAAAAAAGAAAATAAGATAGCAATAAGGGTTTATCCCAGGAATACAAGGTTGATTAAACATCCAAAAATATAAAAAACACAATATATAATGTTAGTAGAATAAATAAATAAATATGATGGCCTCAATTGATACAGGAAAAAAACACTTGATAAAATAAATTCCCAACTAACTAAAAATAAAAGGGAACATTTGCAAACTGGTAACAAGTATCCACAAAAATTCTGCAGTAAATATAATTTAATTGTGAAAGGCTAAATGATTTCTACCTAAAATCAGGAAAAATAAATGAATATCTCTTTCAAAACTTTTATTCAACACTATACTGGAGGTCCTAGTCACTGCAAGAAAGCAAGAAAAAGAAATAAAAAGCATACAGACTTGGAAGAAAGAAGTAAAATTGTCTTGATTCACAGATGACATGATCATGTAGTTAAAACTTCTAAAGAATCTGCCAAAAGGCTCCTAAAAGTAATACATTACTATAGCAAACCTGCAGGAGTGAAGACCTAAGTAAATAGATATACAACTGTCAGGTATCAGAACACTGGATATTGTTAAGATCTCAGTTTAGTCACTCACCATTCTGAAGCCAGGCTTTCCTGTATCTGTTTGTTTACCAAAACACTCATTCATTCTTTTCCGTATTCAAAAAGTATTCTACATCCCCAGCTATTACTGTATCTATTTGTCAAGGCATAATATACATCCTTCTTTCCCAAAGAAATGTCTTTGATGATTTCTCAAGACAAACAAATTGACGACTATTTATCAATCTTTGTTCCTCTCTTATGGTTCTTATCACATACAGCCTTTTTACTGAAGTGATTTAGATACAGCATTTTAGAACAAAAAGAGACCATGTTTGGCACCCTCCAATATCATCAGTGTAAAAAGGTTTGTGAAGAATATACATGTCATGGGAGTGGTGAGGGTTGTGGCCAAGTAGAAAATATACGCCCCCTCTATTGTTCAGTCGCTAAGTCGTGCTCAACTCTTGGCAGCCCCAAAGGCTGTAGCCTGCCAGGTGCCTCTGTACACGGGATTCCCCAGGCAAGGATACTAGAGTGGGTTGCCATTTCCTTCTCCAACGTGACCCTCTAAAGGCACTCAGATTCACATTTTTCGTCCATCTGTGCGGACCAACACAAACACCTTAGAGTTTGGGTTCTCTGATATCGTCTGAGGTCCCATACCACCTCTTTAATTCACACATGAGGAAACAAGATCCTGGAGGGAAGTGGCTCGGTCAGGGCGTCTCAAAATTGTGGGTAAAAGCAGAAACCACCAGCTGGTCACGTTCTTTCCGACCTTATTTTAATCCTCTAAGTAACTCGGCCTTGAGTGAAGGAATTTCTCAGGGTTGGTGACCAAACACACCTGGCGAAATGACTCAAGGACACCCTCATCCCGTCAAGCTACCTGGAGGCTGGGCCCCACTGTGAGGACGAATTACGTCAAACCGGGGCCCGAGGAGCTGAAGTAAACCCGGGCGGGGCCCTGTGAACCTGCGCTGATTCCAGACGCGCCTGGAGAACGCTGGCGGGCTCATCCACATGAAGCCGGGCCTCCCCACCACACGGGGGCCTCCCCACCTCGCCAGGGTAGAGGGCCCTCTGCCCTCTGGCGCCCGCCTCAGCTCTCCCCGGGCGCCTCGGCCCTCGCCCGCCTCCTCAGTGTAGGGGGCCCTCTGGCGCCCCCCTCAGCTCTCCCCGGGCGCCTCGGCCCTCGCCCCGCCTCCTCAGTGTAGGGGGGCCCTCTGGCGCCCCCCTCAGCTCTCCCCGGGCGCCTCGGCCCTCGCCCGCCTCCTCAGTGTAGGGGGCCCTCTGGCGCCCGCCTCAGCTCTCCCCGGGCGCCTCGGCCCTCGCCCGCCTCCTCAGTGTAGGGGGCCCTCTGGCGCCCGCCTCAGCTCTCCCCGGGCGCCTCGGCCCTCGCCCGCCTCCTCAGTGTAGGGGGCCCTCTGGCGCCCCCTTCAGCCCGCGCCAGGACGCGCTCTCCTTGACGCAGCCCCCTCGGTGGGCTTACATTGAGCGGTGACAAGAATGCAGAAGAAAATCAGGAAGCAACGGACGTTGTTAAAACGCTGACACCAGGGGAAAACCAGACAGCTCCAGCCGCAGGGCCCCTCCTTCTGGTGTCCGAGTCCCATCTTGGCGCCGCGCCGCGTGGCCCCGGCCTGGCTGTCTTCCTGTTTGCTGAAAGCGCCAAGCTTCAGGAGGCTAACCGGGAAGATCCTGAGGTGCGGGCGCTTCGGCCCAGCCTTCTCGGCCTCGGCCGCCAGTGGCCCGGTGCCCTCGGAGGGCGCGCCCTGCTCGGCCTCCGGCTGCACCTGCTCCGGGGCCTGCGCCACCTCCGGCTGCACCTGCACTAGGCCCCGCTGCATCGCGCTGAGCCAGCCGTGGCTGGTCCCAACCAGAAACAAGCCTGCCGGGCCTGGAGGTCAGGGACCTGTTGGCCACCAGGGCCGCCTGCAACCCCAGCCTTCAGGGGGAACGTTTCTCCTTGGGCAGGAGGCAAACGTCCCACAGGGAGGTTGGCAGTTGCCCCAGGAGAACGTCCGGGGCTGCTTCCTGCTTTGCTTCCACGTGGGGCAGGGGGCAGGGTGGAGGGAACGCTAGTCCTACTGCGCGCACGTGTGTGTGTGTGTGTGTGTGTGTGTGTGTGTGTGTGTGTGTGTGTGTGTGTGTGAGAGAGAGAGAGAGAGAGAAAGAAACTCAGTCGTATCCGACTCTGCGACCCCATGGACTGTAGCCCACCCACCAGCTCCTCTGTCCATGGGATTCTCCAAGCACAAGTACTGGACTGGGTAGCCATTTCCTTCTCCAGGGGACCTTCCCAACCCAGGGATCCAACCCACAGTTTCCTGCTTTGCAGGACGATTCTTTACTGTCTGAGCCATCAGGAAAGTCCCCTCAGTTTTGCTAGATTCTTGTAACTGCTCACATGGACAGGGGCCCCCAGAGGAACTCGGATGGAGGAGATCCATTAGCGCCTTCAAATCCACCACGATTGAAGGATGCTGCTGCTGCTGCTGCTAAGTCGCTTCAGTCGTGTCCGACTCTGTGCGACCCCATAGACGGAAGCCCACCAGGCTCCCCCGTCCCTGGGATACTCCAGGCAAGAACACTGGAGTGGGTTGCCATTTCCTTCTCCAATGCATGAAAGTGAAAAGTGAAAGTGAAGTTGCTCAGTCCTGTCCGACTCTTAGCGACCCCATGGACTACAGCCTACCAGGCTCCTCCATCCATGGGATTTTCCAGGCAAGAGTACTGGGGTGGGGTGCCATTGCCTTCTCCGTCGAAGGATGCTACTTCTTACTTAATACTTTCTCGTTAGGAGGCAAGGGAAGGGGGGTTCTCTTTAGTGATGAGACAGTGAAACCATCTCCCGGTTTCCTCACACTTATTTTACCCTGGTGTTTTGTGAACTGGGTGACCTCACTAGAAACAACCTGCTGCTGCTGCTAAGTCGCTTCAGTCGTGTCCGACTCTGCAACCCCATAGACGGCAGCCCACCAGGCTCCCCCGTCCTTGGGATTCTCCAGGCAAGAACACTAGAGTGGGTTGCCATCCAGTGCATGAAAGTGAAAAGTGAAAGTGAAGTCACTCAGTCATGTCCGACTCTTCGCGACCCCATGGACTGCAGCCTACCAGGCTCCTCCATCCACGGGATTTTCCAGGCAAGAGTACTGGAGTGGGGTGCCATTGCCTTCTCCGAGATACAACCTGAACATTGTTAAATAACCGGGGAATCAGAAGACATGGAGCGGGGAGGGGGGTGGGTGGGTTGGGGATTTTCTTTTCCATTAGAGCGGGTTGTTTTTGTACCTGGAAAATAAATCACATGCTAGGTCCCATCACCCTATGTAGGGAAGAAAATAATAATCCTTTCTGTTCTTAACGAGGTATACAGATTCTGGGACAATAATTTCTATGTGAAAAACACCTAGCAAAGGGATGAAAACCAGAAAAGATGAAAAGACAATGTACTTTCCCAGGTATAAAATTTTTTCTGAAAAGAAAGGAGGTAAGAGAATATTACCAGGATATGAAATATGTTTTTATGTAAAAATGCGAATTCTTACTGGGTTTTTTTTTTTTTTTCCCATAGGCAAAAATATAAGTTATTTGGGACATAACATTTGGGGAGGATGACTTTCCAGGAGAAAATTAAACTTTCTTTCCTCCCATGGATTAGATGTTTTATTATCAAAAACAACCCACCTGAACAAGTTTTTGTGCTGCTAGCATGGTACTGGGACTGCTATAATGGTACTGGGGCTCTGAGAAGAGCTTGGAAGAAAGGCAGCCCAGACACCACTGCTGACCTGAGGCCGGGCTTTCCTTGGCAGATCTATATGCATATGGGTGAAAGGAAGGCAATGGCACCCCACTCCAGTACTCTTGCCTGGAAAATCCCATGGACGGAGGAGCCTGGAAGGCTGCAGTCCATGGGGTTGCTGAGGGTCGAACACGACTGAGCGACTTCACTTTCACTTTTCCCTTTCACGCGTTGGAGAAGGAAATGGCAACCCAGTCCAGTGTTCTTGCCTGGAGAAACCCAGGGATGGAGGAACCTGGTGGGCTGCTGTCTATGGGGTGGCACAGAGTTGGACACGACTGAAGCGACTTAGCAGCAGCAGCAGCAAATGTTATTTTGCCTATACTAAGAAACTTACCTTGTCAAATATGTGTAACTCCATACAAAGGAGCAATGTCCTAGTTTTCCCAAATTCATCTCAATGATGAATATTCATTGGAAGGACTGATGCTGAAGCTGAAGTTTCGATACTTTGGCCACCTGATGTCAAGAGCTGACATATTGGGAAAGACCCTGATGCTGGGAAAGATAGAAGGCAAAAGAAGAGGGCAGCAGAGGACACAATGGTTAGAGAGCATCACCAACTCAGTGGACACAGTTTGAGCAAATTCTGGGAGATAGTGAAGGACAGGGAGGCCTGGCGTGCTGCAGACCATGGGGTCTCAGAGAGTCAGACATGACTTAGCAACTGAACAGCAACAATCATACTCAAATAGGATTCTCCCTTCATATTGCTTCATGACATTAATAAGCATAAAGGAAACAAGAGGTAGGAAAGGGGTACTCTTTTTCTTGTGCTTTGGTACCAGACTGGGCACTGCCTGAAAGAAGGAAAAAGTCAACAGTGATCAAAGTAAATGATGCTAGTACTTTTGTTTCTACTCAAAATACAAAGAGCCATACTGAATGTTACCCCCACGCTACCAATGACAATAACCAAAAGAAAAAAGCAAAAGAAAACTAGAAATAATATTTAAAAAATTATCACTTTTTTGAGCCTATCAGAAACTGTATTTGCAAAGCAATCAGGTGAAATGACTCCAAGGGTAATATACCTGGGAAGAAGGATGAGACTCACAAACTGTTTCATCTTTGGCAGAGTTTGAGAACCACTGATGCAAGAATGTGGCCACCTCTATAGATCCCTTTGAAATATGGTATCAGTTCAGTTCAGTTGCTCAGTCATATTTGACTCTTTGGAACACCATGGACCGCAGCAAGCCAGGCCTCCCTGTCCATCATCAACTCCTGGAGTTTACTCAAACTCATGTCCGTTGAGTTGGTGATGCCATCCAACCGTCTCATCCTTTGTCTGTTAAGAAAAAGAGGGTGAAGAGCCTCAAGAATAATGTTTATTTATGACATGTGCCATCCTGTAAACTTTCTTCCCTCTCCTATGGTCTTGATTCCTATGCTTTGAGTAGTAAATGTGAACTGTAAACCCTGAAATATCAAAGTCCTAAAAGAACCCTATAAGAACTACACAATAGAAACTTTCTCCATACTTCTTACTGATTTGATGTTTTGGTCACAGGTTAGTTGAGAGAGTGAAAATGAAGTGGAAAGGGATGGATAAAGTAATGAAATGTAGGTAGACAGCTCCTGAATGCCAATATCAGCTTTCAGAATTATGTGAAGTATCAGCTTTCAGAATGTTACTTGTCCTTACTTTTAATACTAAAAATGAAGTTGATGCTTACACCACCTCATAAAGACATACCATCAACACTCTGAGTGTACAGAAAACAGTGAATATATCCTTTAGAACTCAACTGATCAACTGTCTTCACCCAGTCCCTTTATTTCTTTTTCCCTCCTTCTTTCCCTTTCTCCCGCTGTACTTGTTCTGGATCATTTTTCATTTGACATCAGTCACCTTTAGAAAGAGTTCTAGACATTTAGCTCCAGAAACTTCAAGAGACTCACAAACTGTTTCACCTTTGGTATGGTAATCTCCATACCAAACTCTTAATTACCATAAGAGTTGTCGAATTTACCTTTATTTTATTAGAATTCCCAGGTAATATTGCTTGAGGAGCTTTCTCCTTTTCCTGTCTAATAAAAGAAATAGAATAGATCCCAAGCTAGTCAAAAGGGGAATTCTAAAATTCTTCACTTAAACTAAAATTAAAGCACAATAATCTTTTCCTTGTGTTAGTGAGCTTTGAAGTTAACTAGTTAGACCTTTCTCATCCGTCTTTATTTTGAGAACAAATATCATTTTATTTTCCATCCTTCGTAACTTTTCCAAAGTTGTACAATTTTGACTTAAGTTATTTTTTTTAACTTCAACTTTTTTTTTCACATAATATGTTAGTATTCTGTCTCCTAATATTTCTCATTTGATTCCAAAAATCTCTTCTAAGACTTTCAAGTGTGTCATAATGGTAAATTATAAAAATAATGCCACAAGTTGTTACTATGCAAGTGACAGACCGGTTTCTCCTTAGATAGGAACATTTTTAACTAGTGATTGGAAAGCTCTTTTCCAAACAATTAAGAGCATGTTTTCATTGTAGAGTCTTGGCTTACTAACAGGTTTCAAAAAAAGGAAACCTGTCCATGAGTTTGTACAGAGAATTGTACATTTGGACAAAGTCCGTTTCACATTTCTGTGTGATTTTTTTTCATAACTTTTATTACATGGCAAATTAAGTTCAACCTGTATAAATTTAAAAACAATCAAAAAGAAATATTAAAAAAACAAATCATTCTACTCTTAATTACCCTCAAATTTTGAACTAGGTTACATAGTGATAAGTAAATATAAAAATCTTTAAATTAAGATAATGTGATGAAATTAAATATGCAGCAAAGTATTCAAATAAAATATATTTAAGCTAAAGTGTTTTAACAGAAAATAGTTATTATAATAAATGGAAAACAAACTACATTTGAAATCAGAGACCTAGGTCAATATCTATCTTCCTTACTTATTAACATTGTCTTTGACAAGTCACTTAAATTCTCTTAAGCCAAGAATCTTTATTTAAATTTTTTTTTTTTAAAGATCACAATGCCCTCATTTATTAGAGAAAAAAAAAGAGTTTTGTGACATTTAGGGGAAAAACAGCTTGCTTAACAGTAAAATTCTTTCTCTTTGAAAGGAGTTAGTAAAAAGAAAACAATATTCATTATATGAAATAGGATCTCAAGGTAGGAAAAACAACACACAGTATATTTTTGACATAAAAATTTAGGTATGCCATCAGCAGCATTCAAAATTAGCTGAGTATCTATACAATTATAAAAATTGAATATTTAACAAAGTGTCTTAAAAGCTTACCATATTAGAACCGGCACAATGTTCTGTAGGCATATGAACTCCCCAGGGGCTTTTAAAAATCCGTCGTCTCAACTGCACAATCAGAATGTACAAAGCAGCAAAAGATCATAGTTCAGAGGTTTTAATTGTTTTTCCTTGTTCAAAGTGGCTAAGTCAAGCAAATATATTGAAAAAGGCAAAGAAAGCACTTTTCATAGCATTAAGACCACAAGATTGCATGTAAACTGTGGTTCTCCTTTAAGACACTAAACAAGTATAAGGTTCATCCGTACTTAAGGTGCATTAACCTCTTCTTGCAGTTTGGAAGTTCAACAGGCAGAAAGCAACATTCTGCCCAGTTTGAGTCTCCATTTGGTCTCAAAGGATGGCTCCCACAGACGCATCCACAATGATATTAAATCTAGGCAGCCATTTATATCAGGGAATTTTTGCCTATGCTATGTCTATTTTTTGGTGCTATGTATTAAATGTAATGACCACTGTAGCAATTATACTCCAATAAAAAAAATGTAGTGATATTGTTCTGAATATACACATCAGTAGTAGTTATTACGATGCTGTGGATTGTTTATTACAATGCTATGGATTGACCTTTCACTTCAAATAGCCATGCTCCTTCTGCCTAGTGAACATACTCCCCCTGCTTTCAGTCCATTCCACCTATAGAAAATGCTTTGTATATTTTCAAGCTCATCATTAGTTTATCAGCTCCAGCTAAAAAAGAACATAATTTTATTCTGTCAGTTTACATCAGCAAAGGCACTGATGGTCCCTGGGCTCTGCTCACAAGCTCTGCAGCGAGATCTCTGCTTTGTGAAGTGCTTTGTGAAGCCAAAGGGCAGAAACTTGAGCCATTAACAGCAAAGCCTAAGTGTACCAGGGCCTTAGGAGTGTTATCAAGGCATTCAGGGTAGAACTAGATAACTGAAAAGTGAGACTAAATGCCCTACCCCAAGTAAACTGGGCAACTACACCGCATGGCACTCTCCTCTTTACTTGACCAAAAAACCCTCCAGATCTCAGAATTTCATAAAATTATAAATGAGAAGGTACGTTAAAGTCACATGACTTAACTTTTCAACTTTTTAAATAAAAATTGGTAAAAAAAAAATGTAGACTTTTAAATGTAAATTCTTTCGTTAATCTTTTCAACAGCTACACATCAGGTGTAGAGTCCATTCACTTTTTTAAAAATGCTAACTGCAAGGAAACTACTGCATATCTAAAAACTTAAGTCTTGGATTTTAAAATCAAAAGAATGATGCCTACTATCTAGCAAAATGACTTTATAAACCTTAGACACTGATTTTGTTGTTCTTATTTGCTTAAAATGAAGTTTAAAGATGGATTGTGAACTCTGAAGTATCTGTAATTCTACAGCCGACTCTAGTCAGAAGTTATCTGAGGAAAGAGATGAGAAGACAAGCCTTGTACAGGCAATCCCGTACAAAAAGAATACCGAAGTCACGGGGCTGCAGTTTTATTTTCTAATTCATTCCGCCAAGTCTCATCACATATGTTGTAACATGTGTCACTCTCGTGGAGATACCAAAAGCAGAAGCAGCCAAACCAGTGCCCTCACACCATTTTTTTTTTAAGGTATGACCCTCTTCTTAATTATCTTTCCTAATGGAAGCATCCAAAAGTAATTTTAGATGCATTTCATGATTATATTTCTTGCTTCTGAGCATATACTGATTAGGGTAGCACCCAGGCGGATAATCCACAATCACCACACAGGAGTGATGCACAGAAGCTCCAAGCACTGATAATGAGACCACTGAGAATGCTCAGCCAGACAGTGTTTTGCTCCTTCCCAGAGACAAGACAGTGTGTGGAAGGGAAAGAGGAAACCTTGGGCCAGGTCTCAGCAGCCCATAGCCATGGGCACAGCCACGCAGAGAAGTTGGAGAGCCAGAGGCCACCCTGAACACATCAGGCAAAAGGGAAGAACTCGGAGACAGGAGATGGGGGGCAGTGAGTTAGTAAACGCGCTAGCCCGGCACCAGACAAGCAGTTTCTAAGGGGCGGGGAAACCTAAGAAGAAGCCAGGCCTCCAGGACTGGAGAGCAGTGCTGAGCCCAGTACAGTGGTCACAGGCCAACACCGCCAAGGAAGAGCGTTCAGGCCAGTCTCCCACCCAGCTGCTGGAAGCACCGCCCTGAACAAACACATTTCTTGTCCACAAAAGAGCCACCTCAATGGCTCCCTTAGTTCCAAAATGCAAAGATCTAACCCAGCAATGAACAGGTAAGGTGAAAGGCAGAGGAGCAGGGAAACAGACCACGAACAGCCACAGGCTCTAAAACCCTAACTCTCCACTCCTTGTCTCATCCATCAGATCAGATCAGATCAGTCGCTCAGTCGTGTCCGACTCTTTGCGACCCCATGAACCGCAGCACGCCAGGCCTCCCTGTCCATCACCAGCTCCCGGAGGTCACCCAGACTCGCATCCATCGAGTCAGTGATGCCATCCAGCCATCTCATCCTCTGTCGTCCCCTTCTCCTCCTACCCTCAATCCCTCCCAGCATCAGAGTCTTCTCCAATGAGTCAACTCTTCGCATGAGGTGGCCAAAATACTGGAGTTTCAGCTTTAGCATCATTCCTTCCAAAGAAATTCCAGGATTGATCTCCTTCAGAATGGACTGGTTGGATCTTCTTGCAGTCCAAGGGACTCTCAAGAGTCTTCTCCAACACCACAGTTCAAAAGCATCAATTCTTCGGCGTTCAGCCTTCCTCACAGTCCAGCTCTCACATCCATACATGACCACAGGAAAGACCATAGCCTTGACTAGGCGAACCTTTGTTGGCAAAGTGATGTCTCTGCTTTTGAATATACTATCTAGGTTGCTCATAACTTTCCTTCCAAGGAGTAAGCGTCTTTTAATTTCATGGCTGCAGTCACCATCTGCAGTGATTTTGGAGCCCAGAAAAACAAAGTCTGACACTGTTTCCACTGTTTCCCCATCTATTTCCCATGCAGTGATGGGACCAGATGCCATGATCTTCGTTTTCTGAATGTTGAGCTTTAAGCCAACCCTTTCACTCTCCACTCTCCACTTTCACTTTCATCAAGAGGCTTTTTAGCCCCTCTTCACTTTCTGCCATAAGAGTGGTGTCATCTGCATATCTGAGGTTATTGATATTTCTCCCGGCAATCTTGATTCCAAATTGTGTTTCTTCCAGTCCAGCATTTCTCATGATGTACTCTGCATATAAGTTAAATAGACATGGTGACAATATGCAGCCTTGACGTACTCCTTTTCCTATTTGGAACCAGTCTGTTGTTCCATGACCAGTTCTAACTGTTGCTTCCTGACCTGCATACAGATTTCTTAAGAGGCAGATCAGGTGGTCTGGTATTCCCATCTCTTTAAGAATTTTCCATAGTTTATTGTGATCCACACAGTCAAAGGCTTTGGCATAGTCAATAAAGCAGAAATAGATGTTTTTCTGGAACTCTCTTGCTTTTTCCATGATCCAGCGGATGTTGGCAATTTGATCTCTGGTTCCTCTGCCTTTTCTAAAACCAGCTTGAACATCAGGAAGTTCACGGTTCACATATTGCTGCAGCCTGGCTTGGAGAATTTTGAGCATTACTTTACTAGCGTGTGAGATGAGTGCAATTGTTCAGTAGTTTGAGCACTCCTTGGCATTGCCTTTCTTTGGGATTGGGATGAAAACTGACCTTTTCCAGTCCTGTGGCCACTGCTGAGTTTTCCAAATTTGCTGGCATATTGAGTGCAGCACTTTCACAGCATCATCTTTCAGGACTTGGAATAGTTCCACTGGAATTCCATCACCTCCACTAGCTTTCTTTGTAGTGATGCTTTCTAAGGCCCATTTGACTTCACATTCCAAGATGTCTGGCTCTAGGTCAGTGATCACATCATCATGATTGTCTAGGTCTTGAAGCTCTTTTTTGTACAGTTCTTCTGTGTATTCTTGCCACCTCTTCTTAATATCTTCTGCTTCTGTTAGGTCCACACCATCTCTGTCCTTTATCGTGCCCATCTTTGCATGAAATGTTCCTTTGGTATCTCTGATTTTCTTGAAGAGATCCTTAGTCTTTCCCATTCTGTTGTTTTCCTCTATTTCTTTGCATTGATCACTGAAGAAGGCTTTCTTATCTCTTCTTGCTATTCTTTGGAACTCTGCATTCAGATGTCTATATCTTTCCTTTTCTCCTTTGCTTTTCGCTTCTCTTCTTTTCACAGCTATTTGTAAGGCCTCCCCAGACAGCCATTTTGCTTTTTTGCATTTCTTTTCCATGGGGATGGTCTTGATCCCTGTCTCCTGTACAATGTCACGAACCTCATTCCATAGTTCATCAGGCACTCTATCTATCAGATCTAGGCCCTTAAATCTATTTCTTACTTCCACTGTATAATCATAAGGGATTTGATTTAGGTCATACCTGAATGGTCTAGTAGTTTTCCCTACTTTCTTCAATTTCAGTCTGAATTTGGCAATAAGGAGTTCATGGTCTGAGCCACAGTCAGCTCCTGGTCTTGTTTTTGCTGATTGTATAGAGCTTCTCCATCTTTGGCTGCAAAGAATATAATCGATCTGATTTCGGTGTTGACCATCTGGTGATGTCCATGTATAGAGTCTTCTCTTGTGTTGTTGGAAGAGGGTATTTGCTATGACCAGTGCATTTTCTTGGCAAAACTCTATTAGTCTTTGCCCTGCTTCATTCCGTATTCCAAGGCCAAATTTGCCTGTTACTCCAGGTGTTTCTTGACTTCCTACTTTTGCATTCCAGTCCCCTATAATGAAAAGGACATCTTTTTTGGGTGTTAGTTCTAAAAGGTCTTGTAGGTCTTCATAGAACCGTTCAACTTCAGCTTCTTCGGCGTTACTGGTTGGGGCATAGATTTGGATTACTGTGACACTGAATGGTTTGCCTTGGATACGAACAGAGATCATTCTGTCATTTTTGAGATTGCATCCAAGTACTGCATTTCGGACTCTTTTGTTGACCATGATGGCTACTCCATTTCTTCTGAGGGATTCCTGCCCACAGTAGTAGATATAATGGTCATCCGAGTTAAATTCACCCATTCCAGTCCATTTTAGTTCGCTAATTCCTAGAATGTCGACATTCACTCTGGCCATCTCTTGTTTGACCACTTCCAATTTGCCTTGATTCATGGACCTGACATTCCAGGTTCCTATGCAATATTGCTCTTTACAGCATCGGACTTTGCTTCTATCACCAGACATATCCACAGCTGGGTATTCTTTTTGTTTTGGCTCCATCCTTTCATTCTTTCTGGAGTTATTTCTCCACTGATCTCCAGTAGCATATTGGGCCTGAACAGATTTCAGTACATTTGAAATGGGCACCTACAATCCGGCAGACAAAAACAAGTAGGGAACCAAACAAAAGGTAAGGCAGCAGACAGAAAAATGTAGGAGTCTGGGAAGATCCTGGAAGGCAACATCACCCACGAACTGCTAAGGTGTTGAAATGGACCTGTCTGAGCAAACTGGCCACAGGATTCAAGAGTAGACAAAGTAGGAGCTTTTATCTAAGAACTGGCGTCCTCTGCCGGTGAGATCTGTTACAGACCCTTTACCCTGTCTGAGGCTGTTCCTTGTCTAATAATAGAGACAAGACTGCTAGTCTATGGTAACTCACTCTAGTATCCTTGCCTGGAATATCCTATGGACAGAGAAGCCTGGTGAGCTACAATATGTAGGGTCTCTAAGAGCCAGACACAACCCAGCAACTAGAATACACTGTTAGTCTAGCAAAGTTATTGTGACTATTCAGTGAGATGTTGCGTGGTGATGTCTATAATGCCAGACACATACTATAAAATAAATTTTTTTAGATAAATTAATGACCAGAGACATTCACCCTGTCACCTTCAATGGTCATCCATTATTGTCAGGCTTAAATAATAATACCCACCTTTTACTGAGATATTTACCTATGCTGGGCCCCCTGCTAAGCACTTGACATATTTCTCATTGACACCCTGCAATGATCCAGCAGCAATTATCCCCATTATTTTTAAACAGATGAGCAACGTGAGGATCAGAGGTTAAGGAGCTTGTTCAATCTGACACTAACAGTGATTGGGCCACACCTCACTCAGACCTGTTTAACTTCATAGCCCACATTAACCACCACTACATCATACAGGCCAGGTGACCTCTTAACCTCACGTCTCACAAAGTCCAAGTCCAGCCTCCGAAAAGGGTACAGAGGGGTCAGCCACAGAGATCCTGTGGCTGTTTGTGGCCTCCAGGCTAGTTGCAGCTCACAGTGAGACCAGGTTAGTTTCACATTAGCTTTAAAGAGAACAAACACTGAAGACTCCTGACTTCCTTCTGGCCCCATTTGGGGCCCTTCTGAGACCTGAGCAGTCTCCTGGAAGCACCTGGCATGTGAAGGTAACCAGATGGTAGTATATACTTTCCACTTCTAGCTGAAGGTGTATCAGGGGTCTCAGCAGAAGACAGGATGCCCTCAATAGCCTAGAAAGGACCCAGTAACATTGGTTCCTCACTCTGGCACCATCAGGCCTGTTCATACCTTCCCCAGATCAGAAGAAAAGCCTTGCCAGTCTGAGGTCTCAGCTACAGCAGAAAAAAAGAATTCTGCAATTAGCAAGCAAGAAGACAAGAGGTGGAACACTGTGTTTGGTTTGGAGGCTCCCAGAGCAAGAGCCTGAGTGGACAGGCCAGACCTGGAAGAAGAAAAGAAAGGAAAACACAAATAGACTGGCTTTGAAGGAAACTTTGGAGGCCCTGCAACGCCAAGAGCTCTGATGATCAATACAGGGGGTCATGCAGCAAGGAGGGGTAAACGGGCACAAAAAAACTGATGAAGAGGTCACAGATCCAGGAGAAAGCTTCCCACAGGGAGACTAAGCAGGGGAAGATACAGTGAGTAGAGGACTGGGGCGAGAAGAGGAACAAGCTTGCTGATGAAAATGGGGAAAATAGTTACAGGAGATATCACCAGAGCCACATCCAGAAATGTGGGTTACAAAGGGGACTGAAGCGGGGGCACCCGGGCTCAGGACTCAGTTCTGCCATCAACTCTGATTTTGGGTAATCTAGTAACTTTTCTGAGCCTTGATTTTTTTTTGGACTGCCAAGTGGGTTAACAATCTCTGCTTCATCACAAGGCAAGATTCTCCCTATCCTACTTGTTTCATATGGTTGTGAAAATCAGAGGTGACAATACAAATGAAAATGAATTATAACTACAAAATATATAAATTGTAAACTTAAAAATAAATATTAAAATAAAATTTTTAAGTAATTTAAATTTTAAAATATAAAAAGAAAATGTTAACAAAATTACCACAATTCTTTCTTCAATGTCTACTGCCAGGATTTACTTCTAGTTTAAAATAAAGTCTCATTATTTACCACACTAAGATCTTAAAGGGTAAACTGCTTTGTTAGGATATGTTTCCATTTCTAGAGTCTAGGATAACTTGTTGGATTTTCAAAACTGAAAAGAAGGGGGAAGCAAAAAGAACTGTAATTTGTTGCCTGCCCACTCTCTATCAATCACTGGACTAGGTATTTAGCATTTCACTCAGTTTTTCTGATATACTGGCTCAGGAAAGTTAAGGCTTTTGCTTAAAATATCACATGAATCAGGAGGAAGTATTTCTGTATTTGATCTAGTTTCAAGGGTTCTTGACAGGGGCAATTTTGCCCCTGGGGTTCACTTGACAATGTCTAGAGACATGTTTTTCTGTCACAACTCAGGGTGAGGAGTAGGATTCTGCTGAATAACCCACAATGCACAGGAATAGCTTCCACAACAAATAATTATCAAGCTCTAAATGTCAGTAGTGCCGAGATTAAAATGTCTTGCTCAGATTTCAAAGCTCATGTTCACTCTACCATGTAATGTTGAAAATAAAAGCTATTTCCATGTTTCTTCCACAACACTGAGCAGTCACAGATGTACCAGCTTCAATCTTAAATGTATTCTTTCTATGTTTTGAGTCTGTTTGGGGAGCTCCATTTTAAGATCCCACTAAATTATCTTTTTATTCAAGCAGCAAAGAAAGTTTCTGGAAAATGTTCATGCTAATCAGTCCAAGGAAAATGACTCGAGGTCAGAGAGCAAGGATGATTTTGGGAAAGGCTGGAGGCCTGTTACTCAAACCACATCCTGGCTTCTTCTCCCTCGCCCCCACCACTCAGCACTGTGTCCTAGTGAGAGAGGAATGCAGCAAACACTAGAGGACCTTTTCATGAAACTTGAGGCACTAGGAAGCTCTGTAGAATTATAATACCAAAGAGAGGAAAGAATACTCTTCCTATTTGGAGTTGCTTCTCAGAAAATGATGCCCAAACATGAAAAAAGCAGTACAGTGCCCGAACCTAAGTTTGGGTCAGAAGAACTTCATATTTGCAAGCAGGTCACATTGGAGCTTAACAGTGTTCAAGAATCTGTAGCTTCAAAATGCTTTTATAGAGGTTTGGCAGCCAACAATAACTCTAGAGCTAGAAAAGAGAGGTCTATAAGGCCAATATTTTTCTATTCCTTGACTCTGAATGGTACCAACATCCACTAAGTTACAAGTCTTGGTGAAAAAAAAAAAAAGGAAAGTGTTAGTCACTCAGTTGTGTCCAACTTTTGCAACCCCATGGATGATAGCTGTCAGTCTCCAGGAAAGAATGGAATTCTCCAGGCAGGAATACTGGAGTGGGTAGCCATTCCCTTCTCCAGGGGATATTCCCGATCCAGAGATCAAACCCCTATCCCTTCATTGCCACCAAATTCTTCACCATCTGAGCCACCAGGAGACAAGTCCTGGTAATCATCTGTAATTTCTTCTTCTTTCTAACTCCTTGGAACTCTTCAAACCCAGTGATAGAAGAAGATTTCTAGTATTGCAATCTATTTACATGCTTTACTCGCAGAGACTCTATGTAATATTTAATTTGAATAAAGGAGTCCATGGTTGAAAAGTTATTTGAAACCTGTGATTTTCCAGGTTGAGATCTGCAAGGCACTCCCTGCTCTGACTGCTGCCTTCTGACTGACTTTATATGACTTTGATCACCAGGTTCCATCTCTACTCAGTTCATTGTGACTTCCCAGGGCGTTCATGCTACCATTTCAGTTTGACATAAATCTCCATTAAAACAAGCATCTCAGGGACTGCCCTGTAGGTCCAGTGGTTAAGACTTTGCCTTCCAATGCACAGGGTACGGCTTCGATACCTGGTTGGAGAGCTAAGATCCCATGTGCCTCGTAGCCAAAAAACCAAAACATAAAACAGAAGCAATATTGTAACAAATTCAATAAAGTCTTTAAAAATGGACCACATCCAAAAAATTACTTAGCACAGAGATCCTGGTACATAAGAAGCATGTAGAAAATATTAGTTAACATTATAAAACAACAAAAAAACCCAAAACCAAACATCTTATTGCTTTTGTATATATGTTTCTCCACTAAACCAAAAGCATCTTAAGGGCACAGTATTTAGCACTTTGGAGAATTTAATTAATATTTGATTAGCAATTGATTAATTAACTAATTAAAAGTGAATGCTACGTGAAGCAAATGACTAAACCAGTGGAAACTATCAGTAATAGTTAAGAAAATCTTTAAAGGAGCATGGAGCATATTACTGGGGTGAAGATAAAACCGGAGAAATATTGTCCTTGGATTGATTTACCCCGGGAAAGCTGTGCAGAAAACAAAAGAATGTTCATTCCATGAACAGAAGATTTTATAAGAACCATTTTTAACTAGAAATATTAGACCAGCTATGATTCTACAAATAACACGTTAGCCTTTAATATCCGCATATATCTAGATTCTCAGTTACATTACTGACTTGGATAGCAATGCCTTATCAAGGAAACTGACAGAGATGATCTCCTTTCTGCTGATGCTGATTTGTTGATCTTTGACTTGTCTTCAAGGTCATTTGAGTCATCCTTTATGCAAAGATACAACTGTATGATCATGCAGTCATATTTTAAATAGCCAATGATGTTTAAAGTATCCATGGAGGAAAAAAAAATGATTTATCCCCTTAAGAATGTAAATCTGGACATCACTACTGAAGGCAGTAGGTGACAGACTTAAAGAGATATGTCCTTTTCACTGTGCAAGACAACATGTGTTAGAAGGTCATTGCAACAGCACCAGTGTTATTTGTTAGCACGACTGCACCCTAAAGGAAAGAGGAAGTCCAAGGGGGAAGTTCTGCCCATGGCTTAACATTTGTGGTGGGTGTTCTGATTACAAAATGTTTTAAGTCTAAAGGAGTGTCAAAAAGAAATAATAAATGATTCCTTACAAATTCTTTTTTAACTTTAGCCAGAAGTGAGACCTTTTAAGTTTCTAAGTCTCTGAGAAACAAAAGTTATGAAGCAGTGCTGTCCAATAGAAACAAAATCTCAGCACATGTGTAACTAAAAATTTTCTAGTCAAGAGGGAGGGGACATTTGTGTGCGTATGGCTGGCTCATGCTGATGTTTAGCAGAAACAAACAAAATTCTGTAAAGTAACTATCCTTAAATTAAAAATAAAATTTTTTTAAAGATTTGTAAAAGAAGAGTACAAAAAAGAATTTTCTAGTACCACCATAAAAAATAAAAACGAGTGAAATTCATCTGAATTATATATTTCCTTTAACCAAATATGCACAAAATACTGATCTTTCAGCATGTAATCAATATTTTTAAGGCAATAACTATAGTAAGATAATTTACATTCTTTTATTCCTACTAGGTCTTCAGTATTTAGTGTGTATTTTACACTTGGAGCACATCTCAGTATGTACTGTCCACATTTCAAGCGCTCAGTAGCCGCATGTGGCTAGTGGCTACTATAGCGGGGACTGCAGTTACAGAGGTTCATTTTTAGGTTGAAAAAGCCAAGTCTGTAAGTTATTTTAGGGCTAGAATTTAAATCACAGAATTAACAATATTTTTTTTAGTTATTCATTATTTAACCGATGCTTTTGTGTTCTTTCATAATTTAACATAAAATGAGGCTTTTTCCATTTTTATAAATTAATTTATTTTTCAAAGTCAAGCTAAATTACTTAGTTCTGTCTTTTTTTAATCTCATGATTTATTCAAGTCGAAAAATGTCTAATCACAAGATTTATTATGTAATAGAGGGCATTGCCATCCACTTGCAAGAACTGTAGCCAAGTATTTAAGAAGAAATAGTGGCTCTTTCCTGCCTTATAGATTTAACCTCAGTAAGTATCATACTCAGAAATCCATGTTGATTCTGTTTTATGGTGGCACAATATCTACAAAGAATTTCATTGTATGAATTTAATATAATTTATTTAGCCACTCTCATATTGATGAAATAAGCTTGTTTCCAATTTTTGCTCTGACAGTACTGAAATGAATATCTTCATATGTAGAATATTTTTCCAAAAGACAGATTGCTGACTTAGTAACTTTTCATAGAAAATGTCAATAAGAATTATAAAACATATCCCAATTGTAGTAATACTAAATATGAATAAACTATCTTTGAATCTATAAAAGTATGGATATTAAAATTCTTTTGCATGTTTCTAGAAGTTAACAAGTTACTATGGCTTAAAATTTCAATATAGGTATTAAAATATAGCTGCTGAATAAAGTAGCCCTTGATAAATTTAGCAAACCAAGACCTTGAGATATTTCAAGATATCAGCTTGAATAAAACAATGAATGTTTATAATGTGCTGGTAAATATCCCCCATATAAGATTTATTTTGGCTAAAATCTCTAAACCTGTATATAGGAAGAACTAAGGAAAGTTATGACCAACCTAGATAGCATATTGAAAAGCAGAGATATTACTTTGCCAACAAAGGTCCATGTAGTCAAGGCTACGGTTTTCCCAGTGGTCATGTATGGATGTGAGAGTTGGACTGTGAAGAAAGCTGAATGCCAAAGAATTGATGCTTTTGAACTGTGGTGTTGGAGCAGACTCTTGAGAGTGCCTTGGACTGCAAGGAGATCCAACCAGTCCATTCTAAACGAAATCAGTCCTGGGTGTTCTTTGGAAGGACTGATGCTAAAGCTGAAACTCCAATACTTTGGCCACCTCATGCAAAGAGATGACTCATTGGAAAAGACCTTGATGCTGGGAAGGATTAGGGGCAGGAGGAGAAGGGGACGACAGAGGATGAGATGGCTGGATGGCATCACTGACTCGATGGACATGAGTTTGAGTAAACTCCGGGAGTTGGTGATGGACAGGGAGACCTGGTGTGCTGCAATTCATGGGATTGAAAAGACCTGGACACAACTGAGCCACTGAACTGAATTGACTCACAAAAGTAACCTGTTAAGAGTAATTCATATAACTCTTTTTAACAAATGAATCATAAATCAGATACATGATGGTACAGATTACTGTAACATAGTTTAATACAGGAATGACCTCAACTATTAAGGGATATAGAACTGTGTTCAGTTCAGTCACTCAGTCACTCTTTGCAACCCCATGGACTGCAGCACACCAGGCCTCCCTGTCCATCACCAACTCTGGGAGTTTACTCAAAATCATGTGCATCACGTCGGTGATGCCATCCAACCATTTCATCTGTTGTCCCCTTCTCCTCCTGCCTTCAATCTTTCCCAGCATCAGGGTCTTTTCCAATGACTCAGTCCTTTGCATCAGGTGGCCAAAGTATTGGAGTTTCAGCTTCAGCATCAGTCCTTCCAATGAATATTCAGGACTGATTTCCTTTAGAATGGACTGGTTGGATCTTCTTGCAGTCCAAGGGACTCTCAAGAGTCTTATCCAACACCACAGTTCAAAAGCATCAATTCTTCAGCACTCAGCTTTATAGTCTAACTCTCACATTCACCCATGACCACTGGAAAAACCATAGCTTTGACTAGATGGACCTTTGTTGACAAAGTAATGCTTTGCTCTGCTTTTTAATATGCTGTCTAAGTTGGTCATAGCTTTTCTCCCAAGGAACAAGTGTCTTTTAATTTCATGGCTGCAGTCATTATCTGCAGTAATTTTGGAGCCCCCAAAAGTAAAGTCTGTCACTGTTTCTATTGTTTCACATCTATTTGCCATGAACTGATGGGACTGGATGCCATGATCTTAGTTTTCTGAATGTTAAGCTTTAAGCCAGCTTTTTTATCCTCCTCTTTCATCTTCATCAAGAGGCTCTTTAGTTCTTCTTCACTTTCTGCCATAATAGTCTCATCTGCATATCTGAGGTTATTGATATTTCTCCCAGCAATCTTCATTCCAGGTTATGCTTTATCCAACCCGGCATTTCTCATGATATACTCTGCATATCAGTTAAATAAGCAAACTGACAATATACAGCCTTGACGTACTCCTTTTCCTATTTGGAACCAGTCTGTTGTTCCATGTTCAGTTCTAACTGTTGGTTCTTGACCTGCATACAGATTTCTCAGGCGGCAGATCAGGTAGTCTGGTATTCCCATCTCTTTAAGAATTTTCCACAGTTTGTTGTGGTCCACATAGTCAAAGGCTTTGGCATAGTCAATGAAACAAAAGTAGATGTTTTTCTGGAACTCTCTTGCCTTTTTGATAATCCAGGGGATGTTGGCAATTTGATCTTTGGTTCCTCTGCCTTTTCTGAATCGAGCTTGAACATCTGAAAGTTCACAGTTCACGTCCTGTTGAACCCTGACTTGGAGAATAGAACTGTGTGCTCCTTTAGTAAACTGCCTTCATTTGCTTAGCTTAGTAACTGATTCTTACTTCCTCTCTGATTAAGAGTAGTGAATTTTCACTACTTTTTGTTTACAATATGTTGCTTTTCATAGTTCATATAATCAAATTTATTACATATTCTGCACAAAATATTGGGGAAGGCAATGGCACCCCACCCCAGTACTTTTGCCTGGAAAATCCCATGGATGGAGGAGCCTGGTAGGCTCCAGTCCACGGGGTCGCTAGGAGTCGGACACGACTGAGCGACTTCACTTTCACTTTTCACTTTCATGCATTGGAGAAGGCAATGACAACCCACTCCAGTGTTCTTGCCTGGAGAATCCCAGGGACAGGGGGGCCTGGTGAGCTTCCGTCTATGGGGTCGCACAGAGTCGGACACGACTGAAGCGACTTAGCAGCAGCAGCAGCACAAAATATAACATCCTCAGGTTCTACACTGAAAAATGCAATATACTGTTAAAAATATTTAAAATGTGGGTGCTATTTAAGTACTACTTTTCTCAACCATTAAAGCTATATTGTCAAAGATATAAGGTTAATAAGCAAGGAAGATAGATTTTTGACCTAGGTCTCTGATTCCAAATATAGTACGTTTTTCCTTTACAACTATCTTCTACAGCGCTGTGCTAAGTTGCTTCAGTGATGTCCAACTCTTGGTGAGCCTATGGACTGTATCCCACCAGGCTCCTCTGTCCATGGGATTCTCAGGCAAGAATACTGGAGTGAGTTGCCATGCTCCTCTTTAGGGTATCTTCCCAGTCCAGGGATTGAACCCATGTCTCTTGTATCTCCTGCATTGGCAGGTGGGTTCTTTACCCCTAGAGCCACCTGGGAAGCCCCATCTTCTACTAGATGAAATATATTATTTGACCACTGCTGCATATTTAGTCACAGCACGTATTATCTTTATTTAAAGATATTTCTGTTTACTTATCATCATGTAATCCAGCTCAAAATCTGAGGGTAATGAAGAGCAGACTGGTTTGTTTTTAAATGTTTCTTTTTGGTTGTTTCTATATTTATACAGGTTGTATTTAATTTGCTATGTAATAAATATATTTCAGTATATAGGAACTTTGAAAATAATTTCTTAATAAGTTTGATAATCTCACGTCTTATTGCTATATTGAAGCTCATCAACCGGTACCAATAGGAACACCTCCATAAGTCTAACTGAAGCAAGAGAGAATGCATACCTAAAGGGGGGAAGTAGGGAAGGATCCCAAAAGGGTTTGGAGTGCTAGAGTTAGTCACAGTAAACCTTGGCAAGGATTACTCAGAATCTGCAAACTGGACCAGCCTCTGTCACAGTCAATAACTGTATTTTCAGAACTCAGAAAACTATGGTGGGTTGGATCACTTTGTCTGTGGTTCTTTCTTATAACCTAAGTGTTCAAAGGAATTGGTATTAAAAAGAGTTTAACCTTGGGAGACCAATATAGATAGTCTGTAACCATAGTTTGATAGTGTTAGTCAATCAGTCATGCTTGACTTTTTCCAACCCCATGGACTGTAGCCCACCAGGCTCCTTGTCCATGGGATTCTCCAGGCAAGAATCCTGGAGTGGGTTGCCATTTCCTTCTTCAACAATTTGATAGAGTTAATCTGATTTACCAGTGCATTTTACAAGTCAAAGCTTCTGTCTAAATGCCTACTTCTCCCCTGACAACTTCCCTGCCAGCAGGGACTCCCTTTGCCCCTCTACCTCATGCTTCCATGCTTAGTCACTCAGTCGTGTCCAACTCTTTGGGACTCTTTGGACTGCAGGTCACCATGCTCCTCTGTCCATGGGATTTTTCAGGCAAGAATACTGGAGTGGATTGCCATTTCTTCCTCCAGGGTATCTTCATGACCCAGGGATCGAATCCGTGGCTCCTATGTCTCCAGCATTGCAGACAGATTCTTTACCTGCTGAGACATAGGGAAGCCCAACTTCATCAGAGGCACTGCACTCCAGTGTTCTTGCCTGGAGAATCCCATAGACAGAGGAGCCTGGCAGGCTATGGTCCATGGGGTTGCAAAGAGTGGGACCCAACTGAAACGAATTTGCACTTCTGCACACGTTTTGAAAGGTTTAGTCTGCTGCCATCTAGTGGGCGTATACTTTCATTTTTATATTAAATGTAAAAGAAAGGGTTTAGACATTTAAAACAGACCACATGCTGTCACATCTTTAACTTACCTTTCTTTGAAGAAAATATCTTCAATTACTTTCACAAAATGACTTAATGTTCCTAATCATGCCCCCAGGATTCCATGAGAGCTGAACTGGAGTTACTGAATATATTCAGGGTAAAACTATATTTTTGTTTACACCATGCCAACTTTTTAAACAGCGCACAGCGTGTTTAAAACTTGAGTTTTAAAGAAAAACATTTTTGAGGAAAAATTTTTAACTCTTTAAATCAGGATTTTAAAATTCTTTTAATCAGGAATACCTGATTTGCACAACTTTAGGGCAGGGATTGATTACATACATACTGATAAGCAATGGGGCTAAACTGGCCCATAGTTAGATTTTAGCTCATTGATTGACATTTTATGAAACTGATAATTTGACAGGAGGAAATATCTATCACTATCACCCTTCTCTCGTGTCTACAAAAAGAGAGGTCTCCCATATTCTGCAGGAAAGAAGCATCGGGATTACTTCTGCTCACTCCTGTCACCTCATTACTTGACTCTCCCCCAAGAAGGACTGACTTATCAAACTGGTGAAAGTAGGGAAAGGACACTGAACGGACAGAACACTGCAGTGTCCGTTCAGTCTGCCTACGACAATATAGCAAGCTCAATTCAGGGAGAAGAACAAGAAGCATATTTCACTTTGCAGTTCCTGTTGTGTTCTTCAATATGGCTTTTCCAATAGTACAGCTAATATTTTGTTCCTTACTGTATTTCTGCATCTTCTTTAGTGTATTCAGAACTCAAAGGCAAAGGAGGGTGGAATTAGTACTACCACAAAACCCAGTATTTGCATTTATATGTGTGAAAAAGTGAAAGTTAGTCACTCAGTCATGTCCAACTCTTTGCAATCCTACGGACTGTAACCTGCCCAACTCCTCTGTCCATGGGATTCTCCAGGCAAGAATACTGGAGTGCATTGCCATGCCCTTCTCCAGGGGATCTTCTCAACCCAGGGATCGAACCCAGGTCTCCTACATTGCAGGCGGATTCTTTACCAACAGAGCCACCAGGGAAGCCTGGTGTATAAAATATGTATATGTATAAAATAGGACAGCAGTTACCTGTCCTATAGGACAGCAGTTACCTGTCCTATAGGTATAGCAGAGAAATCTATGGTAAAAAGTTTCTTTCTGTGGGATTTAAGGATGAGTCATGGACTTCCCTGGTGGCTCAGATGGTAAAGTGTCTGTCTACGATGCAGGAGACCCAGGTTCGATTCCTGGGTTGGGAAGATCCCTTGGAGAAGGAAATGGCAATCCACTCCAGTACTATTGCCTGGAAAATCCCATGGACAGAGGAGCCTGGTAGGCTACAGTCCATGGGGTCGCAAAGAGTCAGACACGACTGAACGACTTCACGTTCATGAATAGAGAAAGATCATCTTTGGGAGGCCAAGAGAGAATTACTGAAAAAGTACTGAAGTTAGAGTAGAATCTGGGAGAACGGCTATTTATTTAGCTTGACAAAGCTGACCATCCTCAATTGTAGATATTTTCAAGAAATTCAGAGCGAAAGAGATTTGTATTCCTAGAAAGTTTTTCACCTGACTCAGTGTCCTGGAATATATTATAAAAGCACAAAATTGGAAGGAATAAAAACATAGCATTGTTGGCCTAATATTTGTTCTTGGGAAACAGACTCTTGGAGGAGACAAACAGAACCTTGTGTGCACCAGGACCCAGGAGAAAGGAGCATTGACCCCACAAGAGACTGACCAAGACTTGTCCATGAGTGTCAGGAGTCTCCGGCAGAGGCGTGGGTTGGTGGGGGCTGGCTGCAGGGCTGGGGGCATTGAGTGTAGCAGTGGGTGCATGGGACCTATTGAAGGCAGTCGCCATTATCTTCATTACCTCCACTGTAGTTTGGCTTCAGGTCAAATAATGGGGAGGGAATATATCCCCGCCCATCAACAGAAAATCGGGTTAAAGATTTACTGAGCATGGCCCCATCCATCAGAACAAGATCCAGTTTCCCCCTCAGTCAGCCTCTCCCATCAGGAAGCTTCCATAAGCCTCTTATCCTTCTCCATCAGAGGGCAGACAGAATGAAAATCACAATCACAACAAACTAACCAAACTAATCACATGGACCACAGCCTTGTCTAACTTAATGAAACTATGAAATGAGCCACACAATGTAGCGCCACCCAAGATGGGCGGGTCATGGTGGAGAGGTCTGACAAAACAAGGTTCACTGGAGAAGGGAATGGCAAACCACTGCAGTACTCTTGCCTTGAGAACCCCATGAACAGTACGAAAAGGCAAAAAGATAGGACACTAAAAGATGAACTGCCCAGGTCGGTAGCCCAATATGCTACTGGAAATCAATGGACAAATAACTCCAGAAAGAATGAAGAGACAGAGCCAAAGCAAAAACAAGTGTGGATGTGAGTGTGATGGCAGTAAAGTCCGATGCTGTAAAGAGCAATATTGCATAGGAGGAACCTGGAATGTAAGGTCCATGAATCAAGGCAAATTGGAAGTGGTCAAAGAAGAGATGGCAAGAGTGAACATTGACATTTTAGGAATCAGTGAACTAAAATGAACTAGAATGGATGAATTTAATTCAGATGACCATTATATCTACTACTGTGGGCAAGAACCCCTTAGAAGAAATGGAGTAGCCATCATAGTCAACAAAAGAAGAGTCAGAAATACAGTACCTGGATGCAATCTCAAAAATGACAGAATGATCTCTGTTTCCAAGGCAAACCATTCAATATCATGGTAATCCAAGTCACTGCCTTGACCAGTAATGCTGAAAAGCTTAAGTTGAATGGTTCTTTGAAGACCTACAAGACCTTCTAGAACTAACACCCAAAAGATATGTCCTTTTCATTATAGGGGACTGGAATGCAAAAGTAGGAAGTCAAGAAATACCTGGAGTAACAGGCAAATTTGGCCTTGCAGTGCAGAATGAAGCAGGGCAAAGGCTAATACAATTCTGCCAAGAGAATGCACTGGTCATAGCAAACACCCTCTTCCAACAACACAAGAGAAGACTCTACACATGGACATCACCAGATGGTCAACACCGAAATCAGATTGATTATATTCTTTGCAGCCAAAGATGGAGAAGCTCTATACAGTCAACAAAAACAAGACTAGAAGCTAACTGTGGCTCAGATCATGAACTCCTTATTGCCACATTTAGGCTTAAATTGAAGAAAGTAAGGAAAACCACTAGGCCATTCAGGTATGATCTAAATCAAATACCTTAAAATTATACAGTGGAAGTGACAAATATATTGAAGGGATTGGATCTAATAGACAGAGTGCCTGATGAACTATGGACAGAGGTTCGTGACATTGTACAGAGGCAGTGGTCAGACCATCCCCAAGAAAAAGAAATGCAAAAAGGCAAAATGGCTGTCTGAGGAGGCCTTACGAATAGCTGAGAAAAGAAGAGAAGTGAAAGGCAAAGAAGAAAAGGAAAGATATTCCCACTTGAATGCAGAATTCCAAAGAATAGCAAGAAGAGATAAGAAAGCCTTCCTCAGTGATCAATGCAAAGAAATAGAAGAACACAATAGAATGGAAAATACTAAAGACCTCTTCAAGAAAATTAGAAATACCAAGGGAACATTTCATGCAAAGATGGGCTCAATAAAGGACAGAAATGGTAGGGACCTAACAGAAGCAAAAGACATTAAGAAGAGGTGGCAAGAATACACAGAAGAACTGTACAAAAAAGATCTTCATGATCCAGATAACAACGATGGTGTGATCACTTCCCTAGAGCCAGACATCCTGGAATGTGAAGTCAAGTGGGCCTTAGGAAGCATCACTATGAACAAAGCTAGTGGAGGTGATGGAATGCCAGTGGAGCTCTTTCAAATCCTGAAAGATGATGCTGTGAAAGTGCTGCACTCAATATGCCAGCAAATTTGAAAAACTCAGCAGTGGCCACAGGGCTGGAAAAGGTCAGTTTTCATTCCAATCTCAAAGAAAGGCAATGCCAAAGAATGTTTAAACTACCGCACAATTGCATTCATCTCACACACTAGCAAAGTAATGCTCAAAATTCTCCAACCCAGGCTTCAGCAATAAATGAACCATGAACTTCCATATGATCAAGATGGGTTTAGAAAAGGCAGAAGAAACAGAGATGAAATTGCCAACATCTGCTGGATCATTGAAAAAGCAAAAGAGATACAGAAAAACATCTACTTCTGCTTTATTGACTATGCCAAAGCTGTTGACTGGGTGGATCACAATGAACTGTGGAAAATTCTTCAAGAGATGGGAATACCAGACCACCTGACCTGCCTCCTGACAAATCTGTATTCAGGTTAACAGTTAAAACTGGACATGGAGCAACAGACTGGTTCCAAATCAGGAAAGGAGTACGTCAGGGCTGTATATTGTCACCCTGTTTATTTAACTTATATACAGAGTACATGATGTGAAATGCTGGGCTGGATGAAGCACAGCTGGAATTAAGATTGCTGGGAGAAATATCAATAACCTCCAATACACAGATGATACCACACTGATGGCAGAAAGCGAAGAAGAACTAAAAGAGCCTCTTGATGAAAGAGGAGAGTGAAAAAGCTGGCTTAAAACTCAACACTCAGAAAACGAAGATCATGGCATCTGGTCCCATCAAATAGATGGGGAAACAATGGAAACAGTGACAGACTTTATGTTTAGGAGCTCCAAAATCACTGCAGATGGTGACTATAGCCATGAAATTAAAAGATGCTTGCTCTTTGGAAGAAAAGCTATGATCAACCTAGACAGCATATTAAAGAGCAGAGACATTACTTTGCCAAAAAATGTCTGTCTAGTCAAAGCTATGGTTTTTCCAGTAGTCATGTATGGATGTGAGAGTTGGACTAGAAAGAAAGCTGAGTGCCAAAGAACTGATATTTTTGAAATGTGATGTTGGAGAAGACTCTTGAGAGTCTCTTGGACTACAAGGAGATCCAACAAGTCCATTCTAAGGGAGATTAGTCCTGAATATTCATTGGAAGGACTGATGCTGAAGCTGAAACTCCAATACTTTGGCTACCTGATGAGAACTGATCACTAGAAAAGACCCTAATCCTGGGAAAGATTGAAGGTGGAAGGAGAAGGAGATGACAGAGAATAAGATGGTTGGATGGCATCACTTACTAAATGGACATGTGTTTGAGTAAACTCCAGGAGCTGGCAATGGACAGGGAGGCCTGGTGCACTGCAGCCCATGGGTTTTTAAAGAATAAGACACGACGGAGCAACTGAACTGTAACTGAACTGTCTCCTCTCAAGGGTGCTGATCCTGCAGGCTGCAGTTCCCAGGCTTTATAATCCACTGCTGTCTGTTCAGTTTGGCCAGTGGGAAGGCGGGAGGAAAGAGGAAACTACGTTTCTCTCCTTCTCTCTCTGCCTCGGCAGTTCCTCTGCCAACAGCTGCCTCTTCCCCATGGATCCAGTGTCTACATTTAAGCCCAGCCCCTGGGCTTCAGGAAAGCCGGCTCCTTGTCTCCCTGCACGGCTGACGCGGCCTCCTGCTGGTGCTAATCAAATGCCTCACTGTCCACTATTTGTTTTCTCACTCTTTCCATCACCTATTTCACCAATTCCTGGTATTAACTTCTTTCAAAAGAAACTGTAGAGTGGTCTCCGGTTTCCTTACCCCCCACTTAGGACTCTTACAACATAGAAAATATGTGCATATGCATATATATATGTATATGTAGTCTGATTTTGACTCTGAGTCTATCTCCAGCTACCTCCTGGGAAAGCATCTTTGGTGAGGCTGAGGAAAGTAACAGAAACTCTTTGGGGATCATAATGTGGTATAATTCAGCATTAAAAAGAAGTTCATCTCAGTGAGAGAAAAGATGTAACTTGCAGATATTTTGGTTAGAAGGCTGTAAAGAAACTGCCAGCCATCACCCTACCACATTTATAGAATCCACGGACTAAGAGGAGGAACCCTCCACAAAGGGGAGAAGGCCCAGGGGGACCGAAAATGGAGACGGACGGACAGACGGACAGAGAGGCTTCCTCACTGTAAGCATACCGGGTCTCTTCTTCATATTCATTGTCTCCTTAACCCTGGTAGAGAGAGGATGTAGGGAAACTGGGCTTTCACCAGGTTCATTCCCTCCATGAATTTCTAAGACATCTTTAAGTAATAGTAACACTTTCTACAAATCTTCAATGTCAAAATATAATTTTCAAAAAAACAAAACCATCACTTACCCAAATAAAGTCCCATATTTGTTTTACCTCATTAATGCAGGACCCAGAAAAATGGTGAAGCTAGTGCAACAAGAATTGGAAAAAAATCCCAGTATTAAGGCAATGGCACCCCACTCCAGTAGTCTTGCCTGGAAAATCCCATGGACGGAGGGGACTGGTGGGCTGCAGTCCATGGGGTTGCTAGGAGTCGGACACGACTGAGCGACTTCACTTTCACTTTTCACTTTCATGCATTGGAGAAGGAAGTGGCAACCCACTCCAGTGTTCTTGCCTGGAGAGTCCCAGGGACAGGGGAAGCCTGGTGAGCTGCCGTCTATGGAGTCACACAGAGTCAGACACGACTGAAGCGACTTAGCAGCAGCATAGAGAAGACAGTACAAATAATGGGGCTAATTTCAATACAAAACTAGTTAATATCCTACATGGCAACAAACTCGCAACTTCTGAGGTTCATCTTTTTACAAGGTAAAAATAATTTCATCTCTTAAACAAAATTCATTTGTATTGCTGTCAAAAAAAGAAATCATGTGTGTCAGCTTCTACAAGTCAGTAACAATTTCTACAGGGATATAAAATGCCCTAATCACTATTAAAATAGCAGTGAAAATAGTTATTAACTCCTAGAGAGTTAGATAATACCTCCAAGGAGCAGCTAGACAATTCCTAACATGACTCCAAAGAAATAGCAATCACTTTTTATGTGGTTCTAAGATTTGGATACTTTTTCTTAACATTTTCCTGGTTACCTAAGTTGCTGTCCCATTCATGCAAAGAAGATATGGTATATCTTTTCTGAAAGTTACCACTAACTGATCTTTAAGCAGCTTTCTCCAAGCTGTTACCCTTCACTCTCAACAAGTAATTTCAAGTATAGACTCCAATTAGAGGGACCACCAACCACTCCTATTTGCCTGAATCTGAGAAGTTTTCTGAGACATGGGACTTTGGTATTAAACCTGGGTGAATCAGACAAGTTGTTTATCCTAACACAAGCTCATCCCCTTAATTCCACAAGGAAAAAAAAAAAAAAAAAGATGTATATCATGTAACATAGACCAAAATGGCACTGAAGTCTGGGTATCAGAAGACAGAAATATCGAAGAAGAACTCAAAACCATACATGACACATTCCTGCTGCTTAGAGTCCCCTGGTCAAACCATCCCAGTGCAAGTGCATGCGGACACCTCTCCTTCAGCCCCTAGTCTCCTGCCACATTTGATTCAGCTCCTGACTTATGAATGTGCTTCACCATTGACACTCCTGCCTGGAATTCAGGACCAGGACTCCCCTAAGTCTCCAAAAGGGAGAAAATAGGAAGTTTTTCTTTCTGAAAAGGAAACAAACTTCAGAGATATGGTTCCAATTCTAAGTAGAAAAAAAAAACTTTTATTGATAATGCAGAGTAATTTCACTGCTTACTATATTAATAACACATCCCTTCACTTCAAACTGGGATATTGGCTTACCATAGGAAAAGCCCTATTACATTGCTTAGATTGCTTTCCTAAAACGAAGACTGCTGACCTCAAAGGTAAATTCAAGCTTCTACATTTATAGGAAAAAAAAAAAATCTGCAACTTTAAAGTAGTAGAATTTTTTCCTTCCTAATATGAGATAGTTTATATTTTTTCAGTGACAACTGCAAATATACATGCTACCCAGCAAGCTCCATCACAACGTGATATTGACAGTTCTCCAAAAAGAGCTGGGATCTATGGATCTTCCCCTTGGATGGACTGTGACTGCAACAGTGATACCTTCTGCCTTCTGAGGTTAGGTCAGGAAGCTTTTGATCCCTACCATCCCCAGTGCTAGAGAAGGGAATGGCAAACCACTTCAGTATTCTTGCCTTGAGAACCCCATGAACAGTATGAAAAGGCAAAATGATAGGATACTGAAAGAGAAACTCCCCAGGTCAGTAGGTGCCCAATATGCTACTGGAGATCAGTAGAGAAATAACTCCAGAAAGAATGAAGGGATGGAGCCAAAGCAAAAACAATACCCAGCTGTGGATGTGTCTGGTAATAGAAGCAAGGTCCACTGCTGTAAAGAGCAATATTGCATAGGAACGTGGAATGTCAGGTCCATGAATCAAGGCAAATTGGAAGTGGTCAAACAAGAGATGGCCAGAGTGAATGTCGACATTCTAGGAATCAGCGAACTTAAATGGACTGGAATGGGTGAATTTAACTCAGAGGACCATTATATCTACTACTGCGGGCAGGAATCCTTCAGAAGAAATGGAGTGGCCATCACAGTCAACAAAAGAGTCCAAAATGCAGTACTTGGATGCAATCTCAAAAATGACAGAATGATCTCTGTTCCTTTCCAAGGCAAACCATTCAATGTCACAGTAATCCAAGTCTATGCCCCAACCAGTAACGCTGAAGAAGCTGAAGCTGAATAGTTCTAGGAAGACCTACAAGACCTTTTAGAACTAACACCCAAAAAAGATGTCCTTTTCATTATAGGGGACTGGAATGCAAAAGTAGGAAGTCAAGAAACACCTGGAGTAACAGGCAAATTTGGGCTTGGAATACGGAATGGAGCAGGGCAAAACTAATAGAGTTTTGCCAAGAAAATGCACTAGTCATAACAAAAACCCTCTTCCAACAACACAAGAGAAGACTCTGTACATGGACATCACCAGATGGTCAACACCAAAATCAGATCGATTATATTCTTTGCAGCCAAAGATGGAGAAGCTCTATACAGTCAGCAAAAACAAGACCAGGATATGACTGTGGCTCAGACCATAAACTCCTTATTGCCAAATTCAGACTGAAATTGAAGAAAGTAGGGGAAACCACTAGACCATTCAGGTATAACCTAAATCAAATCCCTTATGATTATACAGTGGAAGTGAGAAATAGATTTAAGGGCCTAGATCTGATAGATAGAGTGCCTGATGAACTATGGAATGAGGTTTGTGACATTATACAGGAGACAGGGATCAAGACCATCCCCATGGAAAAGAAATGCAAAAAAGCAAAATGGCTGTCTGGGGAGGCCTTACAAATAGCTGTGAAGAGAAGCGAAAAGCAAAGGAGAAAAGGAAAGATATAAACATCTGAATGCAGAGTTCCAAAGAATAGCAAGAAGAGATAAGAAAGCCTTCTTCAGCGATCAATGCAAATAGAGGAAAACAATAGAATGGGAAAGACTAGGGATCTCTTCAAGAAAATCAGAGATACCAAAGGAACATTTCATGCAAAGATGGGCTCAATAAAGGACAGAAATGGTATGGACCTAACAGAAGCAGAAGATATTAAGAAGAGGTGGCAAGAATACACAGAAGAACTGTACAAAAGAGAGCTTCACGACCCAGATAATCATGATGGTGTGATCACTGACCTAGAGCCAGACATCCTGGAATGTGAAGTCAAGTGGGCCTTAGAAAGCATCACAACGAACAAAGCTAGTGGAGGTGATGGAATTCCAGTTGAGCTATTTCAAATCCTGAAAGATGATGCTGTGAAAGTGCTGCACTCAATATACCAGCAAATTTGGAAAACTCAGCAGTGGCCACAGGATTGGAAAAGGTCAGTTTTCATCCCAATCCCAAAGAAAGGCAATGCCAAAGAATGCTCAAACTACCGCACAATTGCACTCATCTCACACACTAGTAAAGTAATGCTCAAAATTCTCCAAGCCAGGCTTCAGCAATATGTGAACCATGAACTTCCTGATGTTCAAGCTGGTTTTAGAAAAGCCAGAGGAACCAGAGATCAAATTGCCAACATTGGCTGGATCATGGAAAAAGCAAGAGAGTTCCAGAAAAACATCTATTTCTGCTTTATTGACTATGCCAAAGCCTTTGACTGTGTGGATCACAATAAACTGTGGAAAATTCTGAAAGAGATGGGAATACCAGACCACCTGATCTGCCTCTTGAGAAATCTGTATGCAGGTCAGGAATCAACAGTTAGAACTGGACATGGAGCAACAGACTGGTTCCACATAGGAAAAGGAATTCGTCAAGGCTGTATATTGTCACCATGTTTATTTAACTTCTATGCAGAGTACATCATGAGAAACGCTGGGCTAGAAGAAGCACAAGCTGGAATCAAGATTGTCGGGAGAAATATCAATAACCTCAGATATGCAGACGACACCACCCTTATGGCAGAAAGTGAAGAGGAACTAAAAAGCCTCTTGATGAAAGTGAAAGTGGAGAGTGAAAAGGTTGGCTTAAAGCTCAACATTCAGAAAACGAAGATCATGGCATCCGGTTCCATCACTTCATGGGAAATAGATGAGGAAACAGTGGAAACAGTGTCAGACTTTATTTTTCTGGGCTCCAAAATCACTGCAGATGGTGACTGCAGCCATGAAATTAAAAGACGCTTACTCCTTGGAAGAAAACTTATGACCAACCTAGATAGCATGCATATTCAAAAGCAGAGACATTACTTTGCCAACAAATGTCCTTTTAGTCAAGGCTATGGTTTTTCCTGTGGTCATGCATGGATGTGAGAGTTGGACTGTGAAGAAGGCTGAGTGCTGAAGAATTGATGCTTTTGATCTGTGGTTTGGAGAAGATTCTTGAGAGTCCCTTGGACTACAAGGAGATCCAACCAGTCCATTCTGAAGGAGATCAGCCCTGGGATTTCTTTGGAGGGAATGAAGCTGAAGCTGAAACTCCAGTACTTTGGCCACCTCATGCGAAAAGCTGATTCATTGGAAAAGACTCTGATGCTGGGAGGGATTGAGGGCAGGAGGAGAAGGGGATGACAGAGGATGAGATGGCTGGATGGCATCACTGACTCGATGGACTTGAGTCGGTGAACTCCGGGAGCTGGTGATGGACAGGGAGGCCTGGCGTGCTGCGATTCATGGGGTCACAAAGAGTCGGACACAACTGAGCAATTGAACTGAACTGAACTGAAAATAAATAAATTTTTTTTAAAAAGAAAAAAACTCTATTAGGTCTTCCTTCAATTTTGTTGAAAGCAAAGAACTGGAATTCACCAGACTTTCAAAAATACATAATTTTGCTCGTAAGTGTAACTCACTATCTGAACACTAACAACACTCTTTCATGTAGTCTCTTTATTTGGCCCTGGAGGATTTTGACATTAAATGAAAACAGCACCAAAGCATTCCGGATGGCTAAGAAGTGTACCTACTTTGGAATGTGATAAAGAAGAGTTGTGGGAAAATATAGGAAAATAGGATGACACTCTAACATGATCACTTTTTGAGCCACAAGTTCTCAGGCACAACACTGTTGAGTTCAGGATCAGGAAAGTGATTCCTTTAAGACCGTCCACAGTCTTTGAAGGGTTCATGTGCCTGGTTCCGGCCACCATATTAACTTATTTATCTTTAGAACACCATGAAGTAATGCTATTAGAAATCCATTTTACTCATTAGAACATTTGGAGAAAAAGATGTAATATTACTTGTCCAAGGTCATAGAACTTACCAGCTAGCATAGCTGGGATTTACATTCAAGTTGTCTCTAAAGCCCACATTCTTAGGCACCCTCTTGAATATATCTTATACGCACTGTAAATACATGTATACAACATCTTGCTTTAAAGCCACATATCAGAAAAAAAAACAGGAAGGAAAAATTAGTGTTAGCTGAGAGTAAAGGAAATTTTTAATGAACTCAAAGACTATTTCTTCTAAATGCCTAATACTGTATACTTAACATTGCTGCTGCTGCTGCTAAGTCACTTCAGTTGTGTCTGACTCTGTGCGACCCCATAGATGGCAGCCCACCAGACTCCCCTGTCCCTGGGATTCTCTAGGCAAGACCACTGGAGTGAGTTGCCATTTCCTTCTCCAATGCATGAAAGTGAAAAGTGAAAGTGAAGTCACTCAGTCGTGTCCAACTCTTAGCGACCCCATGGGCTGCAGCCCACCAGGCTTCTCTGTCCATGGGATTTTCCAGGCAAGAGTACTGGAGTGGGGTGCCATTGCCTTCTCCTAACTTAACATTACTATTTATTTAATTCATAGAAATTTATAACCATGAATATTACATCATTTGGTTGAATTTTCTCTCTTTATCTCATACTATCCTCTGGTAATAATTTTTAGAGCCTACAGTTTTTCCACTTGTTAAAATCTTTATTTTACTCTTCCTTCTTGCTGGCACCATAAAAAGCTTCCAGGAAGGAAAACATGAATACAAATCAGTATCTCTCTTTCCCAGTTCTTGATTCACATTTGTCCCATTGTCTCAAGAGCAAAAATAAAGAAAATGTGCAATTAGTGTCTTTGGGAGATATGAATTCCTGAAACTATGTTATTGCAGTTCTTGGAAAAAAATTTTTTTGTTTCTCTTTTGCTCACAAGAAAAGGAATAGATCAGCTTCTTGTTATTTTTTTTTTTCTCAAATAGGGAGTGAGTGACCATTTTACTTTGTGTCATATCTGATTTATCAGTTTTTCTTAGCAATCTCCCAACAAATTTTTTATGAACTACTTTTGAAAGAATCCATTTAAAGTATACTTAATGCTTACAATTGAATATTTGAGCAGTAAATTAAATTCCCATTAAGAGTAATTTATTTTTTTTCTGCATGACAATAAAAGCCAAGCTGACTTTTTAGAATTGTGATTCATGCTTCCATTAATTTCTAAATTTGTGTTTTGATTCATAAATGTTTGAGGGTATCTGTAGAAAGAATCCAAAACCTAGATTGGAACTGTGCCATAAATCTCGGGTATTCCTTATTTAAGCATAATCTCTGGGGAAATCATCTTACTGTGAGTGATGTTAACCTTATGAGCGTCAGGAAACTCCATTTCCCACAGATACAAAGACAGTAGATTTAGCCACAGTCTGTTGCATTTCAATAGTAACTCAACAGGCTACTGCCAATTTTTTGGTAGAAATCAGCTCTCATTTAGAGTTCCAGTAAAGAGTCACTTGTCAGAGCTAATGGAAACAAGAAAAAGGATAATAACAGTATGAGCCACATACTGGTAAGTACTGCCTATATTGTACATTCTGTCTGCTCTTGTCGTGATAGTTCAGGCCATGACCATATCCATGCTTAGGGATGGAGAGAGAGACTAAACACAACAATTTGACCCTGAAGTGGGGGAAACTGTCATTGAGAGTTTAGCATGTTAAATGCAGAGAGAATCAGGCTCATTATTCAATTACTTTCAGATGTGAGATGCTATTGATCATTAGTGTGTCCAACATGGTACTAAATCTCTTTGACTATAAACAATGTGGTAGAGACTTCTGCTGCTGCTGCTAAGTCACTGCAGTCGTGTCCGACTCTGTGCGACCCCATAGACGGCGGCAGCCCACCAGGCTCCCCGTCCCTGGGATTCTCCAGGCAAGAACACTGGAGTGGGTGTTTCTTTAACAAAAGACCACAAACTAGGAGACGTGAGCCACAGAAATGTTCTGTCTCAGCATTCTGCAGACCAGAAATCTGAGACCAAGGTGTCAGTAGAGTTGGTTTCTTCTGAGGCTGAGAGAATCTATTGCCTGTCTCTTTTTAGCTTCTAATTGTTTGCTCATAATCTTTGGCTTATCGCTTGGCTTGTAAAAGCCTCACCTTGATCTCTGCCTTTATTTCACAGGGTATTCTCCTTTTGTGTACATATGTGCCCAAGTTTCCCATGTTTATAAGGGCTCCAGTCACACGGGATTAGAGGCTGACTCTACTACAATCTGACCTCATCTTATTTAATCACATCTGCAATGACTATAGGGCTTCCCAGGTGGCTGAATGATAAAGAATCCATCTGCCAATGCAGGAGCTGTGGGTTCAATCCCTGGGTCAGGAAAATCTCCTGGAGAAGGGAATGGCAACCCTCTCCAGTATTCTTGCCTGGAGAATTCCATGGACAGAGGAGCCTGGCAGGCTACAGTCCATGGAGTCGCAAAGAGTCTATTTCCAAATAAAGTAATATCCTGAGGTACCAGGGGCTAGAATTTCAACATATGAATTTGGTGCTGCAGGATAAAATTCAACCCTTAACAGGATCCTTGGAATTATTACCTACTGCTATGTTTCCCTGGGCAAACCCATGGGCATACATAATGTATGGGAAAAGGAGTGTGAATGCACTGAAATAGGGACATATGTGTGAGTATAGTGCAGACAGCCAGTACTAGTATATCTTTGCAGTGGGACAAATTAGCCAAATAATGAAGGAATCATTGGAGAACTTTGTGGGAAAGCAACCCTGAGTGTTGGGAGACAATTTTCCATGGATCTCTCTCATGCCTGCTTATTTTATGTGAGGTGAATAGACTAAGTAAACCTTAAATGCTGAGTTTTAACAAGCAAAGGATTTAGAGACATGATTCTAAAGACTTGGAATTTGATGAAGATGATTTTTTTAAGCATCTAAGTAAAGTTATTTTTCTTTGACCACTTATTTGCCATTTATCTCATATAACATGAAGAGTCAAAATTAGAGTGACTTATTTAAAGAATAAAGAAAAGGCAATGAAGTTCTTGGTAGGGAATAATATATGTGAATTGACAGTGAAAGATTCTTCAGGTTACTGGCAGAGTTAAGATAAAAATAGAAATATTCAGCATTATATGTAAAGAAGCCGGCAAATGAGAATGAATGATCATCTTTTAAATGAGGAGATCAGATTTGGTGATGAACATGATTTGTTTTTAAAAGCACCTACACCTAAGTAAAATTATTCTTCTCTGACCACTTATTTGCAATTTATCTCAAAATATATAATATGAAGAGTCAAAAATAGAGAGTGACTTATTTAAAGAATAAAGAAAAGGCAATGAAGTTCTTGGTAGGGAATAATATATTTGAATTGACAGTGAAAGATTCTTCAGGTTACTGGCAGAGTTAAGATAAAAATAGAAATATTCAGCATTATCTGTACAGAAGCCAGCAAATGAGAATGAATGATGATCTTTTAAATGAGATCGGATTTGGAATTTCATAAAGATAATTGCTAAATGAGCACAGGAAAAATTCTCCTGGATATGGTATATGCTAGTGAAAGTCACTCAGTTGTGTCTGACTCTTTGAGACCCCACAGACTATACAGTCTATGTAATTCTCCAGGCTAGAATATTGGAGTGGGTAGCCTTTCCCATCTCCAGGGGAATCTTCCCAACCCAGGGATCGAACCTGGGTCTCCCACATTGCAGGTGGATTCTTTACTAGCTGAGCCACAAGGGAAGCCCAAGGATACTGGAGTGGGTAGCCTATCCCTTCTCCAGGGGATCTTCCCAGCCCAGGAATTGAACCGGAGTCTCCTGCATTGTAGGCAGATTCTTTACCAACTGAGTTATCAGAAGCCCATGGTATATGGTAAGAATGTTGCTATTTGGAGTCTAAAGTTTATAAACGTTCAGACAAAAATTCTGCTCCTGCAGAGATTATAGGATTGCTTTTAAGGGTAATATGGGTTTGGTTTTGTTTTTCTGCATGAATCCATCATCTGTCTTTACCTGCATTTATTAGAATCTTGATTATTATCCAATTCATTTCAAGTGTTTGCTTTGAAAGTTAGTGTTATTCAGGCAGAAGTAGCCATGTGCCAGTTTTCAGATAGCTGTGTGTCACACCTCACTAAACACAGCTGAATTTCCAACCGAAGTAGACACTGATTCAGCAGCATTGTCAGAAGACCTTATTCCTAAAATATCAAAGGACAAACAGTAAGTGACATTTTGTGAAAGAAAAAAATAAATGCATATAGGTTACCTTATATTTGACTGTTGCCTCAAGGAAAAAAATAAATATTAAATGTATATGTTGAATTCACAAGAAATACTGGAAAGTTGATTGTCTGTATGTGTGTGTGTGTTTAAATCAAATTCTATGATTCGTAAAGATCAAAAATTTTCCCCCAGACACATATAACTTACTCTACAAAAATACCCTCATGTTACTCTAAGGGCTTTGACCAAAGACAGTCCATTAATGAAATGTGAAAGGGTTGCCTTCTCTGTCTTCTTTTTGAGTGAAACCATTTTGATTTATTTTTACCTTTAGCTCCTTTTTTTCTCAGTCAGTCATGGCATAGTATCAGGGCTGATTCTCAATAATCATTTATGTATTCACTCCGTGGTGGTGGTGGTTTAGTCACTAAGTCGTGTCTGACTCTTGTGACTCCATGTACAAAATAGACTGCCATGCTCCTCTGTCCATGGGATTCTCCAGGCCAGAATGTTGGAGTGGGGTGCCATTTCCTCCTCCAGGGGATCTTCCAGACCCAGAGATCAAACCCAGGTCTCCTGCATTGCAGACAGACTCTTTATTGACTGAGCTACAAGGGAAGCTCCTTAAATGAGTTAATACAATGATTAAAAAGGTGAGTATGGACATTCATCAGCCTGAACTGACTACATCATACACCCACTCCTTGTAATATTTCAGTGCCTTGGTTTACCAAATTAACTTAAGGATAAATTCATGCCTCTTTCACAGAGGGCTTGCTGTATTAACTGAGACGCACATCCCTCCTAGTCTAAAAAGCTATTGTGGAGCAGTGGGGGAGGAAAGGGGAACAGGAGTTAGGTCAGGACGAGGCTCCTAGGGCTGTGGACGGGGTATTACTGGATTTCCTTAGATCAAGAGCATATATGGCAGACAAAGACTGATAAGGCAGAGGAAGACAGCAACACATAAAATCATGCTAATGTATGGAAGGTGAGCACATTTGGGGAATTTCCCATGCTTTGCCATGACTAGAATGTAAGTGAGTCTAAAGCAACAGTTAAAAAACAAGACTCAAGAAGACATGAGCTCACACATATCATTAGGCAGTTTTATGTACAGTATTATATGTGCTGTGAAGAGTTATAATATTTTAATTTTAAAATAAATGACCTACTTTCATAGATCACCACAGCAATTTAGGATGATGATAAAAATTTAAAAAAAAAAAAAAAACATTATTTTTACCCTTTAATGGAGATGGTAAATAATGAACAGAGTCTCTATGATTTATCCTAAGTATCTTGCTTTCTGGGGAAATAAGAAAACAGGGTAAATAAATGTCTATTATAATTGCCATTGTCATGAAGTATCTTGAAGGGACCTGAAGATTTTGTAGTATCAAGTAGCCATGACTTACCAGTGACACAGGTTGCTTTCCTTTTCTGGTAACTGAAAATTGCTAGAATTTAATGTGATTTTTTTGTAACGTTTAATCACAATAAAATGTGATTTATTGTGATTTAACATAGTTCAACATTCAGAAAACAAAAATCATGGCATCCGGTCCCATCACTTCATGGGAAATAGGTGGGGAAACAGTGGAAACAGTGTCACACTTTCTTTTTCTGGGCTCCAAAATCACTGCAGGTGGTGACTGCAGTCATGAAATTAAAAGACGCTTACTCCTTGGAAGGAAAGTTATGACCAACCTAGATAGCATACTCAAAAGCAGAGACATTACTTTGCCAACAAAGGTTCATCTAGTCAAGGCTACGGTTTTTCCAGTGGTCATGTATGATTGTGAGAGTTGGACTGTGAAGAAGGCTGAGTGCCAAAGAATTGATGCTTTTGAACTGTGGTGTTGGAGAAGACTCTTGAGAGTGCCTTGGACTGCAAGGAGATCCAACCAGTGCATTCTGAAGGAGATCAGCCCTGGGATTTATTTGGAAAGAATGATGCTAAAGCTGAAACTCCAGTACTTTGGCCACCTCATGCGAAGAGTTGACTCATTGGAGAAGACTCTGATGCTGGGAGGGATTGGGGGCAGGAGGAGAAGGGGACGACAGAGGATGAGATGGCTGGATGACATCACTGACTCGATGGACGTGAGTCTGAGTGAACTCTGGGAGTTGGTGATGGACAGGGAGGCCTGGCGTGCTGTGATTCATGAGGTTGCAAAGAGTCGAACATGACTGAGCGACTGAACTGAACTGAACTGAACATGATCCAAACAACATATCAATCCTAATCAGCCCAGGTTGGCCAATGAAACACCACATGCCTCTGGAATTAATGACTATAGCAGACACTTTACCCAAGCAAAGCCAATCAGCTTTTCTCTGACAATAAATATAAGCTCTAGATGGAAAAAGCTTTCCTTACGAGAGAGCTAAAGGTTATGTACCTCTGGTGTTTCCAGGGTCAATATTGATGGCACATATACAGAAACCTGATTGAAGTTATTATAGAAGAACTCAGATCCAAGAGATGGACAGAGGAAAAGAAAGTCCTGGATAGTCAGTCCTAAACCAGCACAACCCATTAGGATTATTACTTACATTTGCCAGTAGATTTCATTTTCTTGCTAACCCAATTTAGTTGAACTTCTGCCTCTAGCAATCAAGATACAATACAGATGATCTGGAGTATGAAAATTCAGGTCAAGACAACTGAATAGACAACATAAAACAAACACTGGCATATCTGCACATTTTATCTGCTGTAGACCATTTCACACATCTTGTTAAACATTTCAGTAGCAAGTTCTACGGTATATGTTTGCCTAATAGGATCTTGGGGAAATCCAACAAGCAAAACTTCCTGTCCTTAATTAACATTACCATACTCAGTAAAATCACTACAGATTCTAATTTTTTCTTTCAGGAATCATGTGAAGAAGTAGGCAGAGTGACTAAGGGATGCTCTCAGAGCTGTATCACAAGGGCTTGAACCAGGTTTTGCAACTTACCAGCTGTGTGATCTTGAGCAGGTCACCTACCTCTTTGTGCCTCAGTATCCCATCCCATAAAATGGGTGTAATAACTGCTCCTATCTCAAGGCTATTATGAAGATTAAGTGTGTTAATTCATGTAAGAAGCTTAAAGCACTGCTAAGAGTATAATAAACACTATCAGATCAGATTAGATCAGTTCAGTCGCTCAGTCGTGTCCGACTTTTTCCACCCCATGAATCGCAGCACGCCAGGCCTCCCTGTCCATCACCAACTCCCGGAGGTCACTCAGACTCATGGCCATCGAGTCAGTGATGCCATCCAGCCATCTCATCCTCTGTCGTCCCCTTCTCCTCCTGCCCTCAATCCCTCCCAGCATCAGAGTCTTCTCCAATGAGTCAACTCTTCGCATGAGGTGGCCAAAATACTGGAGCTTCAGCTTTAGCATCATTTCTTCCAAAGAAATCCCAGGGCTGATCTCCTTCAGAATGGACCGGTTGGATCTCCTTGCAGTCCAAGGCACTCTCAAGAGTCTTCTCCAACACCACAGTTCAAAAGCATCAATTCTTCGGCGCTCAGCCTTCTTCACAGTCCAGCTCTCACAATCATACATGACCACTGGAAAAACCGTAGCCTTGACTAGATGAACCTTTGTTGGCAAAGTAATGTCTCTGCTTTTGAATATGCTATCTAGGTTGGTCATAACTTTCCTTCCAAGGAGTAAGCGTCTTTTAATTTCATGGCTGCAGTCACCACCTGCAGTGATTTTGGAGCCCAGAAAAATAGAGTGTGACACTGTTTCCACTGTTTCCTCATCTATTTCCCATGAAGTGATGGGACCGGATGCCATGATCTTCGTTTTCTGAATGTTGAGCTTTAAGCCAACCTTTTCACTCTCCACTTTCACTTTCATCAAGAGGCTTTTTAGTTCCTCTTCACTTTCTGCCATAAGAATGGTGTCATCTGCATATTTGAGGTTATTGATATTTCTCCCAGCAATCTTGATTCCAACTTGTGTTTCTTCCAGTCCAGCATTTCTCATGATGTACTCTGCATATAAATTAAATAAACAGGGTGACAATATACAGCCTTGACGAACTCTTTTTCCTATGTGGAACCAGTCTGTTGTTCCATGACCAGTTCTAACTGTTGCTTCCTGACCTGCATACAGATTTCTCAAGAGGCAGATCAGGCGGTCTGGTATTTCCATCTCTTTCAGAATTTTCCACAGTTTATTGTGATCCACACAGTCAAAGGCTTTGGCATAGTCAATAAAGCAGAAATAGATGTTTTTCTGAAACTCTCTTGCTTTTTCCATGATTTACTATACAAATATTTAAAAGAGAATATGCTGCTATTTTTAAGCTATGGTACAGAACTTCTTCAAAATCACCACAGACAGTGACTGCAGCCATGAAATTAAAAGACACTTGCTCCTTGAAGGAAAGCTATGACAAACCTAGACAGCATATTAAAAAGCAGAGGCATCACTTTACCAACAAAGGTCTCTTATGGTCAAAGCTATGGTTTTTCCAGTAGTTATGTACAGATGTGAGAGTTGCTCCATAAAGGAGGTTGAGCACCGAAGAACTGATGCTTTCAAATTATGGTACTAAAGAAAACTCTTGAGAGTCCCTCGGACAGCAAGGAGATCAAACCAGTCCATCCTAAAGGAAATCGGTCCTGAATAGTCATTGAAGGACTGATGTTGAAGCTGAATCTCCAATACTTTGGCCATCTGATGTGAAGAGCTGTTAGAAAATACCCTGATGCTGGGCAAGATTGAGGGCAGGAGGAGAAGAGGGCAGCAGAGGATGAGATGGTTGGATGGTATCATCGACTCAATGGATATGAGTTTGAGCAAACTCCAGGAGATGGTGAAGGACAGGGAAGCCTGGCATGTTGCAGTCCAGACTCTTTGCTCACAAAGAGTCAGACATGACTTAGCAACTGAACAGCAACAGCAATAGATAGCAGTATGCTGCTGCTGCTAAGTTGCTTCAGTCATGTCCGACTCTGTGCAACCCCAGAGACGGCGGCCCACCAGGCTCCCCTGTCCCTGGGATTCTCCAGACAAGAACACTGGAGTGGGTTGCCATTTCCTTCTCCAATGCATGAAAGTGAAAAGTGAATGTGAAGTCAGTCAGTGGTTTCCTACTCTTAGCGACCCCATGGACTGCAGCCTACCACGCTCCTCCATCCATGGGATTTTCCAGGCAAGAGTACTGGAGTGGGGTGCCATTGCCTTCTCCAGATAGCAGTATACTTTTCACTAAATAAATGAATGCAGGAACAATCTTATAAAATCACTGTGGTCCCTGACATTTCTACTAAATGATGAATTGTAGATTAATAAACTTTATATAACTCAGTCTCTGGCTTAGAATTATAAGCTATTTTGTATACTTTTTTCACTTATATAGGTATTTTAAAAATTAGCATCTAAAGGAGAATGCTTAATCTTTTGATGACTAAATTGCTTCCAAAGAACTTTAAGGAAGACTGTAGGAATCAGTAATTTAATTAAGAGCTAGAAGTCAGGGGAGATCGTTAAACTGGCCCTTTCATGGTGAACTCTGACATGGGAAAATGATTTGCCAAAGGCCTTGTCCAATATTCAACAGTGAAATCAATGAGAGGGGATGAGCTACTCACCAAGTCCAGTAAGTAAACAGATATTAGTCCACTGCAATTAAACCTTGACCCATAAATTGTATTTGTAAGTAAATTATAATTTGCAAATGGAAGACCCACTTAGTTGTTTCAATATTTGCTAAAAATTAATGAAAGAAATTAAACACTTAGAAGTAGAGGCAGAAAACTAGCCTTATCCTTTACCAGGTAAGAGATTTTCATTAAATTATATAATCTCTCTGTGTCTAAGATCTTTGCTCAAGGAAATAAATACGATGCTCACTCTATTTAAGGTAAAGATTGTTATATGGTTCAACAGAAATAATTTTGATTGGTCTCTTTAAAGGTATGTGATGTAATTGCAAAACACCTCTTCTACATGCCGTAGTATTTTCCAGGCAATTTGCACCACTTTTCCTACAGTGGTGCTAGTTATCAGATCCTTGTTATGAGGCACATACTTTTTTTTTTCACTTTGTATTAAGAATACTGGAACATAGTAATGACAAATAAATGGTTCAGAGCAAGTGCTGAAGCCCAGATTCAATTCCAGGCTGGTCTGTCACAAAGAGGGGCTTCCCGGGTGACTCAGCAGCAAAGAATCCACCTGCAACACAGAAGACATGGGTCATATCCCTAGGCCAAGAGGATCTTCTGGAGGAGGGCATGGCAACCTACCCCAGTATTCTTGCCAGAAAAACCCTATGGACAAAGGAGCCCAGCAGGCTGTGGTCCCTGGGGGTCGCATAGAGTCAGACATGACTGAAGCGATGGAACACGCACGCTGTCACAAAGATGTTTCAGTTTGCCTTAAACCAGATGCCCAAACTTTCTCTTCTTATGCCTTACCTCTGAGTCTGGTCTCGGCACTAGTGATCAGCAGAGGGCTTGCTTTGACTCACTTGGTGCAGACAGTGTCTATTCTCAAGTGCCAACCCCAAGCCTTTCCCATTCTGTGACCTGAAAGTTCAGCAGGATCCCATTCACACACACACACACGCACACACACACACACACACACATGGGCAACTAGAGTGCAGTAATGCTGGGAAAGCCTCACTCAATGAGGGATGAGCACTAAAGGCAAGTGCTTCCTTCTGCACCCTCAGGAGGACAGCTCTGAGTGCTTCACCACCTCCTCAGAAGGATGAGACCTCCTTCTCGGACCTCCAGCCATGACCATCTCAGTAACCCACCCTCGTCTCAGCTTCTCCCACCTCCCTGAATGAACTCTGCCTCAAGTCTTCCCTCAAAGTAACCACTGGCACACAAACCCCTTCTTTGGGGCTCTGCTTTCTAGCATGTCTCAGGTGAAGATACAGACTAAACGAAGAATGATATGAGATCACATTCCAACTAAGTTAAGAAGTATCAAGTGCCAGAACTACTAAGGGAAGAGCCTTACTATTCAAGTGTGGTGGATAAAACCCAAAGACAGAAATGGCAGAAAGTATTCATGGTTGTAAGTCACCGGAGAATGACTTTCACCATCTGGATAATCCTTCTCAGGATAGATGGGATAGTGATGAATATTATGTTTACGAGCCTCGGAAGCAAAAACCAGCCTGCACTGAGCTTCCATAGGAACAATTTATCTTGTTTTTACAGAGCATAATCTACTTGCATACAAGTAGGGCCTCAAAGCATAATTAGATCAAGTAAAAATACTCTCCATACCCACCCCACCTTTAGACTCAGGCAGGGCTTCCCCTGTACATGGCATCTCCTAGCTCCTATTAATTACAATCAGCCTGCTTTTGATATATATTCTCTTCTAAGGCAGAGCAAGTAGAGAAAAGGAGTGAAGTACAAAGGGACTGTGATTTCTCTTTGCTCATGTAAGATCCATTTAAAAGAGTGAGCAGGTCTAATTACTATTGGACCATTTGGATTACTTTTCATAGGAAAAAGGAATGCTAAGACTAGAAATCAGACTGTTTCTCTGACTAGGTCATTCTGGCCAATGCAGAGTTACCTGGATCTATTGTGTAGGGGATGCCTTCTTTTGAATTCTGAACAGCTCCATGTCCCTTTCTTTTCTATTTTCCAAAGAAAAGAAAAAATACCTAATGGACCCATAGAGAAGTCTCACACTTGCTGAACTTTTCTTGTCCTGGGCTCCAAGGTTAATCACAAAGAGAACTTAGAAAAAATCCACACTATACAATACACAACAACCATTTTCTACTACTTAAATTAATATGAGAGCAAGAGGTTTGAGAGACCCATTATTAAGATGGTTGCAAGATCAATGTGCTTACTGAAATAAAATTAGGATGCATTGTTAAACTCCTTTGCCATTGAGGTTCCCATTAGTAAAGCTAGGATAATAAGATCTACTTCATACAAAGAGGATGAAATAACAAATCTGTATAAGCCTTCTAGCCCAAAGCTGGATATATTCTAGTTACTCAAAATAAGTAGTGAATATTCATTACCTTCTTTGATATACAGAAACGAGAAGCTTGCTTACTTCTGATTATCCCAATGTGCATAATATTATTAAAATTAATAGCTATTACTTACTGCTTATGATTTATCAGGCACTTTGCAAAGCACTTTTCATTGCTTTGTCATTTAATCCTGTAATCTATGGGATAGGCACACATATTATCCTGATTTCACACAAATAAAGCAAAAGAGGTGTTGATCTAAAACAAGTAGGCTACCCAATACTTCTCCGGAAAAGATGGGTTTATTCAGTATCAGCAGAGAATTGCTACTTAGGGTCTACAACCACGGCAAGCTGCATGCAAGTCTGCATGCACAAAATAAGGAGAAACCTTTTATAGAGGGAAAAAGGAAGTTGGGAGACTGTAGTAAACAAAAAAGCCATGCCTCTTCAGTAGCTGAGTCCTTGTCAGGAAAGAAGAGGAGTCTTTCTTCTTGCTGTTGGGCTCTGCTATCATCAGAGCACATGAACATCCCCTTTCTGGTCTTCCAATTCTGCTTAGTTGAGATTTCTGTTTATTAGCTTTTATACACTGGCAAAAGAAGTACCTAATTTACTAAAGACACACAACTAGATAGAATTCAAATGAGTCCAACACGAAAACCAAGCTTAACTAAATGGATACTAGTTGAAGACAGCAAAGGTTCATGAAAAATAACCCAATGGTAATGACTAGAAGTGCATACTAATATTACAAGCTATCTTGTCAAATTAATACAAAAAAATTCTGTTCTTTAACAAATACTGATTACCCAATGTGCTTCACCCATGTAGATGTCTCATGTGTTGGAAATATCACAAATTTTAAGCTCAAAATTGCCCAAGTATTTCTGGCAGAAAACAAGAGTCAAGGTAGAACTGGCAAGACATTAAATGTCATATCTACTTCTAAGATGGTTCTAAATGTGTTAGTGTAAACTTTAGTGCTACCACACAGAAATAATCTCTTTACCAAAAATGTCTAAGAGATGCTATTTATCTATCTCTGTTGGCGAGGGGCAGGGGGAGCGTTGTTTGATTTACACAACATGGTATTTCTGGAATACTATATTGTTCTTCTAAGTGACATACTGCTGCTGCTGCTGCTAAGTCGCTTCAGTCGTGTCCGACTCTGTGCGACCCCATAGACGGCAGCCCACCAGGCTCCCCCATCCCTGGGATTCTCCAGGCAAGAACACTGGAGTGGGTTGCCATTTCGTTCTCCAATGCATGAAAGTGAAAAGTGAAAGTGATGTCTCTCAGTCATGTCTAACTCCTAGCGACCCCATGGACTGAAGCCCACCAGGCTCCTCCATCCATGGGATTTTCCAAGCAAGAGTACTGGAATGGGGTGCCATTGCCTTCTCCGAAGTGACATACCACTTCAGGCAACTTGGCTTATTCCTGAAGCAGTGGTTCTCAGTTATGATCACACAATGCAATCATCTAGAGAGCTTTAGAAAATATTGATGTGTGAGTTCCATCCTCAGAGATTCTGATTTAATTGGTGTGCGAGTGTAATCTGGGCACCAGGAATTTTAAAATCTCCCCAGATATTTCTAATGTGCAGCCAGAGTTGAGAACCCCTCTTCCAAAGCCTGATCTATACATTTTACATAGCTTTGGATTGCTTCTCTATATGAAATAAAATTCTGTGTGACTCAGCAAGAGGCACATGAGAAAATGCTCAGCATTGCTAGTTATTAGAGAGATAAAACAATTATCCTTCAATTAAAAATAAATTAATTTAAAAAAACAACTATGAAGAGGTGCCACCTCACACTGGTCAAAATGGCCATCATTAAAATGCCTACAGAGAGCAAAAACTGGAAAGCGTGTGGACAAGAGGACCCCTTCCTACTGGGTCGATGGGAATGTGAATTGGTGCAGTCGCTATGGAAAACAGTATGGCGGTTCCTTAGAAAACTGAAAATTAAGCAGGCATATGATTCAGTCCCACTCCTGGGTACGTATCCAGAGAAAACCGTGGTTTGAAAGAATACGTGCACCCCAATGTTCGCTGCGGTGCTATTTACAATAGCCAGGGCACGGAAGCAACCTGAATGTCTACTGACAGATGAATGGATTAAGAAGACGTGGTATCCATGGAATATTACTCAGATGTTAAAAGAATGAAATAATGCCATTTGCAGTACCATAGATGCAACTAGAGATTATCATGCTAAGTGAATTATGTCAGACCAAGACAAATACTGTATGACATCGCTTATATGCAGAATCTTTTAAAAATGATACAAATGAACTGATGTACAAAGCAGAAACCAGACTTAGAAAACAAATTTATGGTTCAATTCAGTCACTCAGTCGTGTCCAACTCTTTGCGACCCCATGAACCACAGCACTCCAGTCCTCCCTGTCCATCACCAACACCCGGAGTTTACTCAAACCCATGTCCATTGAGTCAGTGATGCCATCCAACCATCTCATCCTCTGTCATTCCCTTCTCCTCTTGCCTTCAATCTTTCCCAGCATCAGGGTCTTTTCAAATGACTCAGTCCTTCGCATCAGGTGGCCAAAGTATTGAAGTTTCAGCTTCAACATCAGTCCTTCCAAAGCACACCCAGGACTGATCTCCTTTAGAAGGGAGTGGTTGGATCTCCTTGCAGTCCAAGGGACTCTCAAGAGTTTTCTCTAACACCACAGTTCAAAAGCGTCAGTTCTTCAGTGCTCAGCTTTCTTTATAGTCCAACTCTCACATCCATCACATGACCACTGGAAAAACCATAGCCTTGACTAGATGGACCTTTGTTGGCAAAGTAATGTTTCTGCTTTTGAATATGCTATCTAGGTTGGTCATAACTTTCCTTCCAAGGAGTAAGGGTCTTTTAATTTCATGGCTGCAGTCACCATCTGCAGTGATTTTGGAGCCCAGAAAAATAAAATCAGCCACTGTGTCCACTGTTTCACCATCTATTTGCCATGAAGTGATGGCATGATCACTTTGATCACAAAGATGCCATGATCTTTGTTTTCTGAAAGTTGAGCTTTAAGCCAACTTCTTCACTCTCCTCTTTCACTTTCATCAAGAGGCTCTTTAGTTCTTCCTCACTTTCTGCCATAAGGGTGGTGTCATCTGCATATCTGAGGTTATTGATATTTCTCCCTGAAATCTTGATTCCAGCTTGTGCTTCCTCCAGCCCAGCATTTCTCATGATGTACTCTGTGCACAAGTTACATAAGCAGGGTGACAATATACCGCCTTGATGTACTCCTTTCCCTCTTTATGGTTACTAAAGGGGAAAGGTGGGGTGGAGTATGGGGGAAGAATAAATTGGGAGCTTGGAACTGACATATACACACTACTGTATTTAAAATAGATAACAAGAACCTACTGTAGCACAGGGAACTCTACTCCATATTCTGTAATAACCTAAATGGGAAAATAATCTGAAAAAGAATGGATACATCTATAGATATAACTGAATCATTTTGCTATATACCTGACACCAACATAACATTGTAAGTCAACTACACTACTCCAAAATAAGATAAAAATTTAAAAATAACCAGTTTCTATCTTACTTTTCGGAGAAGGTGATGGCACCCCACTCCAGTACTCTTGCCTGGAAAATCCCATGGACAAAGGAGCCTGGTGGGCTGCAGTCCATGGGATTGCTAAGAGTCGGAAACAACTGAGCGACTTCACTTTCACTTTCATGCATTTTGGAGAAGGAAATGGCAACCCACTCCAGTGTTCTTGCCTGGAGAATCCCAGGGACGGCAGAGCCTGGTGGGCTTCTGTCTATGGGGTTGCACAGAGTCGGACTCGACTGAAGCGACTTAGCAGCAGCAGCAGCATCTTACTTTTGCTTTTGTTACACTGAAGCTTCTGCTACAATGTCTTCAACAGTAAGTTTTATCCACAGTTTTCTACCTAAATCTTCATGATGTGGGACAAATACAAGATTCTTAAAAACTTCATTTCCTCCACTTAGATCTTTTCAGGTATAGTATACAGTGCTTTATCTTGATCTTCTCATCACTATGGAATCCTTAAACCAATTTTGCTAGAACTACATCACACTAAGGAGAAAAGGGGACAGGAAATTATTGAGTATTGGCCATTGGTAGGGAAGGGTTTAAACTCCCTAAGGTCCAGTCCCCAGGTGATGCAGTGGTAAATAATTCACCTGCCTGTGCAGGAGACAGAGGAGACAAGGGTTTGATTCCTGGGTTGGGAAGATCCCCTGGAGGAGGAAACGAAATGGCAACCCACTCCAGTATTCTTGCTGAGAGAATCCCGTGGAGAAAGGAACCTGGTGGGTTACAGTCTGTGGGGTCATAAAGAGTCAGACACGACTGAGCACACACGCATGAAAGCACAATCTGAGAAAGGATCCAAAGAGGATTTCTAGTTTGTTGCCCCTCTTGGGCTCCCTGGGAGGAACAAATGTTTGCATGCAGAATGACACAGTGGAGCCTCCCGATCTGATTGTGGTTGGATGCCTTACGCACTGCTGTGGTAAGTGCTGTGCAGAGATGTGGTGAGAATTATCTCCCAGAAGGAAGGACAAAGGACTGAGCAAATCTCCTGGTGAACTGCCCTGGGTCTGCCAGGATATATCTCCTGGGCAAGGAAAACAATAGGCCAACAGGGGCTGCACAGTCTCTATTTCAAAACAAGCTCATTAAGAGAGTTTACTGAGTGGCCACTGTGATATTTAAGATAGCCTACTTATTATGCCTTAACCAAATAATATTGTACCTTATAGCAAATTTACTCTTTAACTTGCTGTAAGGATACTGATGGAAGCAAAGTGAAATTATGGAATGGTTACTCTTCCTCATTAAGGCCTGGAAGAGTATTATATAAGATTTTACCAAGTCCTCTTGAATTTCATAAGTTTTATTATGCTACAAATTCTTCCTCCAGGGAGTAAATTTTGATTTAGGCTATTTTTGTTTATGTTTTGTTTTCTTGTTCTGTTTTTTGCAAAGCAAAATTCTATAGCACAGGAGCTAAGGAGACCTATAAGAAATAACAATGATATACACAGACTAAACTTTATGAATTTAATGATAGATTCAATGTGGCCTGACTTACTGGGATAAAAAGAAGAGCTAAAGCAAAAATATGTATCATGGATCAAGAACTAGTAATAAAAAGAGAAACGCCTGCTCAGAATATCACACAAGAAAGCAAAAATAAAGCCACAAATATATATTTTTAATTTCCCTTAATTGAAATGCACTTTGTGGAATTTCACCCAGATATTTCTGAAATTATAACATAAATTTCATATCTTCTGTTGATCACTGTATATTTTTTTCAATTTGTTTCAGTCATTTTTTAACTGACCAGGTTACAAATATAATCATGGTAGATACCTTGGTTCCTCCTTCTAATAAGCCTGTTGATCTGGTCTTCCCTGTTGCCAGCGTCTCCACCTTCTACAAAATAGGTGCTCTTTTTCTTCATCTCATGGATAAGACAATTTAAAGGTCCACAGAAAGTTGTTTGTTTCTTTGAAACATTTTCCAATGGTATAGATCTCATGAAGCAGATCCTCCATGCAGATAATGCCATTATTTCCCAAGAGGTCATCTGTCAGGGTAATTCACTTCTTGTTCATTTTCCCATAACCACATTTGTAGATCAATTCATTTACGGACTTCAGATTTGGGTACCCCCATGCAATGTAAAAACAAAGACCAAAAACAAGACCAGGAGCTGACTGTGGCTCAGACCATGAACTCCTTATTGCCAAATTCAGAATGAAATTGAAGAAAGTAGGGAAAACCACTAGACCATTCAGGTATGACCTAAATCAAATCCCTTATGATTATGCAGTGGAAGTGAGAAATAGATTTAAAGGCCTAGATCTGATAGATAGAGTGCCTGATGAACTATGGAATGAGGTTCATGACATTGTACAGGAAACAGGGATCAAGACCATCCCCATGGAAAAGAAATGCAAAAAAGCAAAATGGCTGTCTGGGGAGGCCTTACAAATAGCTGTGAAAAGAAGAGAAGTGTAAAGCAAAGGAGAAAAGGAAAGATATAAACATCTGAATGCAGAGTTCCAAAGAATAGCAAGAAGAGATAAGAAAGCCTTCTTCAGCGATCAATGCAAAGAAATAGAGGAAAACAACAGAATGGGAAAGACTAGAGATCTCTTCAAGAAAATCAGAGATACCAAAGGAACATTTCATGCAAAGATGGGCTCGATAAAGGACAGAAATGGTATGGACCTAACAGAAGCAGAAGATATTAAGATGTGGTAAGAATACACAGAAGAACTGTACAAAAAAGATCTTCACGACCCAGATAATCACGATGGTGTAATCACTGACCTAGAGCCAGACATCCTGGAATGTGAAGTCAAGTGGGCCTTAGAAAGCATCACAATGAACAAAGCTAGTGGAGGTGATGGAATTCCAGTGGAGCTATTCCAAATCCTGAAAGATGATGCTATGAAAGTGCTGCACTCAATATGCGAGCAAATGTGGAAAACTCAGCAGTGGCCACAAGATTGAAAAAGGTCAGTTTTCATCCCAATCCCAAAGAAAGGCAATGCCAAAGAATGCTCAAACTACCACACAATTGCACTCATCTCACACGCTAGTAAAGTAATGCTCAAAATTCTCCAAGCCAGGCTTCAGCAATATGTGAACCGTGAACTTCCTGATGTTCAAGCTGGTTTTAGAAAAGGCAGAGGAACCAGAGATCAAATTGCCAACATTGCCTGGATCATGGAAAAAGCAAGAGACTTCCAGAAAAACATAATATTTCTGCTTTATTGACTATGCCGAAGCCTTTGACTGTGTAGACCACAATAAAATGTGGAAAATTCTGAAAGAGATGGGAATACCAGACCACCTGATCTGCCTCTTGAGAAATCTGTATGCAGGTCAGGAAGCAACAGTTAGAACTGGTCATGGAACAACAGACTGGTTCCAAATAGGAAAAGGAGTACATCAAGGCTGTATATTGTCACCCTGTTTATTTAACTTACATGCAGAGTACATCATGAGAAATGCTGGACTGGAAGAAACACAAGTTGGAATCAAGATTGCTGGGAGAAATATCAATAACCTCAGATATGCAGATGACACCACCCTTATGGCAGAAAGTGAAGAGGAACTAAAAAGCCTCTTGATGAAAGTGAAAGTGGAGAGTGAAAAGGTTGGCTTAAAGCTCAACATTCAGAAAACGAAAATCATGGCACCTGGTCCCATCACTTCATGGGAAATAGATGGGGAAACAGTGTCAGACTTTATTTTTCTGGGCTCCAAAATCACTGCAGATGGTGACTGCAGCCATGAAATTAAAAGACGCTTACTCCTTGGAAGCAAAGTTATGACCAACCTAGATAGCATATTCAAAAGCAGAGACATCACTTTGCCAACAAAGCTTCACCTAGTCAAGGCTATGGTCTTTCCTGTGATCATGTATGGATGTGAGAGCTGGACTGTGAAGAAGGCTGAGCGCCGAAGAATTGATGCTTTTGAACTGTGGTGTTGGAGAAGACTCTTGAGAGTCCCTTGGACTGCAAGGAGATCCAACCAGTCCATTCTGAAGGAGATCAGCCCTGGGATTTCTTTGGAAGGAATGATGCTAAAGCTGAAACTCCAGTATTTTGGCCACCTCATGCGAAGAGTTGACTCATTGGCGAAGACTCTGATGCTGGGAGGGATTGGGGGCAGGAGGAGAAGGGGACGACCGAGGATGAGATGGCTGGATGGCATCACTGACTCGATGGATGTGAGTCTGAGTGACCTCCGGGAGTTGGTGATGGACAGGGAGGCCTGGCGTGCTGCAGTTCATGGGGTCGCAAAGAGTCAGACACAACTGAGTGACTGATCTGATCTGATCTGATCTGATGCAATGTATGGCAAATACTTCACGGCAAATAGATGGGAAAACAATGGAAACAATGATAGACTTTATTTTGGGGGGCTCCAAAATCACTGCAGATGGTGACTGCAGCCATGCAATTAAAAGATGCTTGCTCCTTGGAAGAAAAGCTATGACCAACCTAGACAGCACATTAAACAGCAGAGACAGTACTTTGCCAACAAAGGTCCATCTAGTCAAAGCTTTGGTTTTTCCAGTAGTCGTGTATGGATGTGAGAGTTGAACTATAAAGAAAGCTGAGCACTGAAGAATTGATGGTTTTGAACTGTGGTTTTCGATAAGACTCTTGAAAGTCCCTTGGACTGCAAGGAATTACAACCAGTCCATGCTAAAGGAAATCAGTCCTGAAGATTCATTGGAGGAACTGATGCTGAAGCTGAAACTCCAATACTTCGGCCACCTGATGCAAAGAGCTGACTCATTGGAAAAGACCCTGATGCTGGGAAAGATTGAAGACAGGAGGAGAAGGGGACTACAAAGAATGAGATGGCTGGATGCATCACTGACTCCATGGACATGAGTTTGAGCAAGCTCTGGGAGTTGGTGATGGACAGGGAAGCCTGGTATGCTGCAGTCCATGGGGTCACAAAGAGTCGGACACGAGTGAGCGACTGAACTAACTGGTGCAGTGTATGGCTCCACTATTGATGCCTTGTTGAGCTTCACAAAGGTGCCACTGAGGATCCGACAGAGGTGAAGGAGCTGTAGCACCTTTCGAACCTTCATGCTCACAAGGTTGGTAGCTCTGATCCTGATGACAAATGCAATTTGGGTTCCACAGCTACACAGACATTGCCAGCTCTTCACACCATTCTAGCCATTCGAAATTCAGTTCTATATGTCTGCTTAGCTTTTTCATTGATAAGCTTCCTCCTTGCCTTTCGGAAGCATCTTTTGGGCAAAGTTCTTTCTCAGGCACTTGATCTTAACCTCAGTGAAACTCTTTCGCTTTTTCTTAAGGGCTTCTGGCCAGCAGGAACCTTCTTTTCCTTTTTTTTTTCTCTGCACCATCCATGGTTCCAGCCGGGAAAGAGGGAGTTGGTGCATGTGCTTGTCACTGTATTTTAAGTATGGGATTTATCTCCTAGAACCTGAGTTCTCTGCACAGGTGCATGGTCTATAAACTTAGACAATAGTTGCTAAGCCATTTCAGAACTAAAATCCCCAGTACATGTAGGAATGAAAGGGAACAGCTGATCAAGAGAACATAAAGGAAAAGAGAAAACTTTCAAGGCCTCTGTGTACCTGATTCAATTGAGAATGAGCTCTGACAGTTGAGGTTGTACTTACACATAAGGCCCAATTTAGTCACTTTCCTAAAAATAAGATGTCAAGTGAGTCAGCCAAATCATTCATTTTTTCAAAGAGAGAGATTTCCTAATGGGAAGGTTGAACTCATCGACTGTTTGCACTGACTGACCATCGTAGTTAAAAATAATCACATCAGAAGTGCCTGTACCTGGAGAAATTTATTCAAATGGCCTAATAATCTTAGCACTTCACCCCTCCACTTAGGACAATAGCTTAAATGAGTTGGTGCCCCACACATGTTTGTTGAGTTTTGGCACAAAGAGTTCATGTTTTACCGAAGAGTGCCTGGTCAGAACCAAGATCCATTTTGAATAAGAGCTGGGAAAGAAAAATCAAGTGTCTTAAGTTTTGGAATATAAAAGGCAAAAATTAGTCCAAACATCACATTTATACTATTTAAATAGTTTTAAAGTAGTAATCACACTAATCACTCAGTTGTCCATTATAATCCAAGTTTTTAAATGAGAGAAAAATTTAAAACTGACAGGATGTGGTCCCCTGGAGAAGGGAATGGCAAACCACTTCAGTATTCTTGCCTTGAGAACCCCATGAACAGTATGAAAAGGCAAAATGATAGGACACTGAAAGAGAAACTCCCCAGGTCAGTAGGTACCCAATATGCTACTGGAGATCAGTGGAGAAATAACTCCAGAAAGAATGAAAGGATGGAGCCAAGGCAAAAAGAATACCCAGCTGTGGATGTGACTGGTAATAGAAGCAAGGTCCAATGCTGTAAAGAGCAATATTGCATAGGAACTTGGAATGTCAGGTCCATGAATCAAGGCAAATTGGAAGTGGTCAAACAAGAGATGGCCAGAGTGAATGTCTACACTCTAGGAATCAGCCAACTCAAATGGACTGGAATGGGTGAATTGAACTCAGATAACCATTATATCTACTACTGTGGGCAGGAATCCCTCAGAAGAAATGGAGTGGCCATCATGGTCAACAAAAGAGTCCAAATGCAGTACTTGGATGCAATCTCAAAAATGACAGAATGATCTCTGTTCGTTTCCAAGGCAAACCATTCAATGTCACAGTAATCCAGGTCTATGCCCCAACCAGTAATGCTGAAGAAGCTAAAGTTCAACGGTTCTATGAAGACCTACAAGACCTTTTAGAACTAACACCCAAAAAAGATGTCCTTTTCATTATAGGGGACTGGAATGCAAAAGTAGGAAGTCAAGAAACACCTGGAGTAACAGGCAAATTTGGCCTTGGAACACGGAATGAAGCAGGGCAAAGACTAATAGAGTTTTGCCAAGAAAATGCACTAGTCATAACAAACATCCTCTTCCAACAACACAAGAGAAGACTCTGTACATGGACATCACCAGATGGTCAACACCGAAATCAGACTGATTATATTCTTTGCAGCCAAAGATGGAGAAGCTCTATACAATCAGCAAAAACAAGACCAGGAGCTGACTGTGGCTCAGACCATGAACTCCTTATTGCCAAATTCAGAATGAAATTGAAGAAAGTAGGGAAAACCACTAGACCATTCAGGTATGACCTAAATCAAATCCCTTATGATTATACAGTGGAAGTGAGAAATAGATTTAAGGGCCTAGATCTGATAGATAGAGTGTCTGATGAACTATGGAATGAGGTTCGTGACATTGTACAGAAAACAGGGACCAAGACTATCCCTATGGAAAAGAAATGTAAAAAAGCAAAATGGCTGTCTGGGGAGGCCTTACAAATAGCTATGAAAAGAAGAGAAGCAAAAAGCAAAGGAGAAAAGGAAAAATATAAACATCTGAATGCAGAGTTCCAAAGAATAGCAAGAAGAGATAAAAAAGACTTCTTCAGTGATGAATGCAAAGAAATAGAGGAAAACAACAGAATGGGAAAGACTAGGGATCTATTCAAGAAAGTCAGGGATACCAAAGGAACATTTCATGCAAAGATGGGCATGATAAAGGACAGAAATGGTATGGACTTAACAGAAGCAGAAGATATTAAGAAGAGGAGGCAAGAATACACAGAAGAACTGTACAAAAAAGATCTTCACGACCCAGATAATCATGATGGTGTGATCACTGACCTAGAGCCAGACATCCTGGAATGTGAAGTCAAGTGGGCCTTAGAAAGCATCACAACGAACAAAGCTAGTGGAGGTGATGGCATTCCAGTTGAGCTATTCCAAATCCTGAAAGATGATGCTGTGAAAGTGCTGCACTCAATATGCCAGCACATTTGGAAAACTCAGCAGTGGCCACAGGACTGGAAAAGGTCACTTTTCATTCCAATCCTAAAGAAAGGCAATGCCAAAGAATGCTCAAACTACCACACAATTGCACTCATCTCACACGCTAGTAAAGTAATGCTCAAAATTCTCCAAGCCAGGCTTCAGCAATATGTGAACCGTGAACTTCCTGATGTTCAAGCTGGTTTTAGAAAAGGCAGAGGAACCAGAGATCAAATTGCCAACATTGGCTGGATCATGGAAAAAGCAAGAGAGTTCCAGAAAAACATCTCTTTCTGCTTTATTGACTATGCCAAAGCCTTTGACTGTGTGGATCACAATAAACTTTGGAAAATTCTGAAAGAGGTGGAAATACCAGACCACCTGATCTGCCTCTTGAGAAATTTGTGTGCAGGTCAGGAAGCAACAGTTAGAACTGGTCATGGAACAACAGACTGGTTCCAAATAGGAAAAGGAGTATGTCAAGGCTATATATTGTCACCCTGTTTATTTAACTTATATGCAGAGTACATCATGAGAAATGCTGGACTGGAAGAAACACAATTTGGAATCAAGATTTCTGGGAGAAATATCAACAACCTCAGATATGCAGATGACACCACCCTTATGGCAGAAAGTGAAGAGGAACTAAAAAGCCTCTTGATGAAAGTGAAAGTGGAGAATGAAAAAGTTGGCTTAAAGCTCAACTTTCAAAAAAACGAAGATCATGGCATCCAGTCCCATCACTACATGGGAAATAGATGGAGAAACAGTGGAAACAGTGTCAGACTTTCTTTTTCTGGGCTCCAAAATCACTACAGATAGTGACTGCAGCCATGAAATTAAAAGACGCTTACTCCTTGGAAAGAAAGTTGTGACCAACCTAGATAGCCTATTCAAAAGCAGAGACATTACTTTGCCAACAAAATTTCATCTAGTCAAGGCTATGGTCTTTCCTGTGGTCATGGATGGATGTGAGAGCTGGACTGTGAAGAAGGCTGAGTGCCGAAGAATTGATGCTTTTGAACTGTGGTGTTGGAGAAGACTCTTGAGAGTCCCTTGGACTGCAAGGAGATCCAACCATTCTATTCTGAAGATCAGCCCTGGGATTTCTTTGGAAGGAATGATGCTAAAGTTGAAACTCCAGTACTTTGGCCACCTTATGCGAAGAGTTGACTCATGGGAAAGACTTCTGATGCTGGGAGGGATTGAGGGCAAGAGGAGAAGGGGAGAACAGAGGATGAGATGGCTGGATGGCATCACTGACTTGATGGACGTGAGTCTCAGTGAACTCCGGGAGTTGGTGATGGACAGGGAGGCCTGGCGTGCTGTGATTCATGTGGTCGCAAAGACTCGGACACGACTGAGCGACTGATCTGGTCTGATGTTTTAAGTCAAAAAGGAACTGCTCATGTAATGATTTCTTCTATGTTGATATTACTGCAAGCTGGTGCTTAGGAAAGTGCCTTAATGCCTAGTCTACTTGGTTTAGACTAAGTCACATTTTCTAGCACTTTCTTGTGTGATTTTTGAAAACATCAACAAAGGACAGATTTTTATAACCAAAAAAACCCTTAATATCACAAATTCCACTACACAATGCTTTAATAAACTTGAATTAAATTATAGCGGTATAATTCACAGTTTGGTATTAATTTTCAGTACTCTCCTTCCTTGAGAAAAAAAGCCTCAGTCATGAAGGATCAGAAGGCTGACTTTGTCCCTATCTTGATATAGATTTAGATTCTTTTATTCTTCAATTCTGGGGACTTTCCCAGTGGCTCAGCTGTAAAAGAATCCGTCTGCAATGCAGGAGACATAGGAGACGCGGGTTTGATCCCTGTGTGGGGAAGATCACTTGGAGTAAGAAATGGCAACCCACTCCAGTATTCCTACCAGTAAAATCCCATGGAGCGTGGAGGGCTATGGTCCACGGGGTCGCAGAGACTGAGCAGGAACGCAGGTCTGCTTTGATCCTGTTCTTGGAAACTGGTGCCCTCTTCTGGAGAACCATAACTGGGTCGTGCCGGCTGAACTATTTTCTTTCTATCAACACAGAAGAAACTCCAGTCTCTCTGACAGCCACCAATGAGAATTTGAGTTACTCGTTTCAACAGCAAGTTTACCAACTTTTCATGAGCTTCTTTATCTGTTCCTGTCACTACTGCACAAATCTTTGCAATTAAGAACTTTTCTTCAGATAAAAATTATCCTACTCAACCCATTTAGGATGTTGTTTTTCCTCCATCACTGGCAGGAAAAAGCAGATAATGATTTTGATGACCAAGCAGACACAAATAAAAGTCAGATTTAGCCAGACAAATTTAAACATACAGCTTTAGGAAAATGCTGTTTATTTCCAAAATACTGCAGTGTAAAACAGGTGCAGAAAACTCATTCTCTTCAACAGCATCATCCTTACTGCACATTGACTTGTAGAATTTAAGTAATCAGAAACTCTGGGGCTAAGAAATAAAAACAAGAGATTGCTGTGGATCTATTGTGTGTGAAGAACATGGTTTGAGTGAGTACAAAGGAAATGCAGGTAAGAGAGTCAGACCTGCACCCCTGGGTGATGACTGTTAAACCACTTAACTTCAACATGCATCAGGTTTCCCCATTTGTAGATTGGGAAAATCTAGTTTTGCCTTTTTCATCACCAGAATGTTGAAAGCATGTTGTAACAAATCGTACGTTGACTTCCTTTGAGGGGAGAAAGTTGTAAAACATAAATTCATTAAGTTACATTTAGAAAAACTTTTCCATTAGAAAAGTTGGAGCAGGATACAGTCCTGATTAAACCGTAGTTCCTGAGAGCAGAGATCATCAGTGTAGTTACAGGAAGTATAAGGCTGTAGCCTATGAGAAAACATGTATTGTTTTTATACAGAACTGTTACACAGTAAGGACACAGATTATTAATATATGATATGGTAAAGGCTTATGGTTAAAATCTCCTGCAATTCATAACTAACCATGCTTGATGTACATAGAGTTTCCTCTTTAATAAGGCATAGAAATCATTCCCCAAAAAGCCTGAAATTGCATCTTTTTATTCACCTATTTTAAGAGCTGAAACAAAATGGTGCTGAGTGGTTTATCACATGAGTTGGCATTCTATAGAAAAGAAGCAGGCTATAAATTAATAAACAAGCCAAAATGTTAATATGCTCTAGATACTTGATATGCTATGCTATGCTACGTCACTTCAGTCGTGTCCGACTCTGTGTGACCCCATAGACGGCAGCCCACCAGGCTCCCCTGTCCCTGGGATTCTCCAGGCAAGAACACTGGAGTGGGTTGCCATTTCCTCCTCCAATGCAGGAAAGTATAGTTATGTCAAATTAAATCTGGACAGTATAGTCAGTAGTTTTGCACAATGTATTTTTAAACAAGATGAGGAACAATTTATCTCTTGACAACCCATGGCCACAGTGGGAATGACATCATAATCTTGGCCAGAACTGCTCTTCAGGGACCCAAGCTGCTGCTGCTGCTGCTGCTGCTAAGTTGCTTCAGTCGTGTCCGACTCTGTGCGACCCCATGCACAGCAGCCCACCAGGCTGCTCTGTCCACGGGATTATCTAGGCAAGAACACTGGAGTGGGTTGCCATTTCCTTCTCCCTGCAAGCTGCTAGGAGACATGAGAAACATGAAGCTTTCCAACCATGCGGGATGACCATTCTCAACTGAGCATAAAAAGAGCTCCTGGCTGCAGCAAACCTTAGAAAAATAAGAGAGCAGCCGACCACCAATAAGAGCATACCCAGACTCAAGAAAAGTATTTCAAAGATTTATGTTAATGACTTTCTCTTTCACACTCAGTCTTTATATGAGGAAGTTTTGCATCCTGTTCCTCTTGGAAAGTATTTTATCCAATTTATGAAATCTATTGAATGTGTTTCTTAAAATCTTATGGTATAGAATGTAGAATAATAAATGTATTCCTTTTTCAAAGATGGATACCTTCTAAAATGTACCTTTTACAACACAAACATAGACGAAAAACGATGGCCTGATACCTAATCAACAAACTCCTGATATTTTCCTCTACCCAAGTGTTTCTTAACGTGTGTAATTGAGCATATCCGGCCATTTAAGAAAACATTCTCTTTTCTTTGGATGGAAGAGTGCTTCGTTAAAAAGTCAAAGAAGTACATTGAAATAATTGATATTTCTAGTTCTTAGCATTATTAGCTTAAAATAACTTAAAGGCTTTTTAAAGAACTTTTTAAAAACATGATCTTTTTACCATCAAAGAAAAGAAAGAAAGATAGCACTAAGTCGTGTCCGACTCTTGCGATCCCATGGACTGCAGCCCGCCAGGTTCCTCTGTCCATGGGATTCTCCAGGCAAGAATACTGGGGTGGGTTGCCATTTCCTTCTCCAGGGTAACTTTCCGAACCAGGAATTGAACCCAGGTCTCCCACATTGCAGACAAATGCTTTACCGACTGAGCTATGTGGGAAGGTTTTACCCTCAAATTACATTTAATTTCTTATATAAAAAGTGCTTAGTGCTTTGTTTGCTATAGTAAATGTTGTATTAAAAGTGGTTCTACTAAATTAACTGAAAAGAATGGTTTCTCAAAGTAATTTAAGAATCTAGTAATACTGCAAAGAAAAACTTTACCCCTTTTTAAAATTAATGTAAGCTTTCTTGTAATTATACATTTTAGATCAAACAACTTTCATGTTTATTTACATATTTATTTATAAAATTTTATTAGAAAATTAATTTTTGAAATTCAGTGTATCTACAATTATACCACTGTTTGTAGAGTGTTTTATCTACAAATGTTTTATCCTTCATGCATTTTATTTAATGTTTTAAATAAAAATTTTAAATTTTTTTATTTTAAATTTAAATTTTAAATTTAAGTTTAAATTTAAATTTAAGTTTTTATGTACTGTTACTGTTAGTCCCAGAATATGTGTGAATCCTAGAAGATAGGAACCAACCCTTATGTTACCCCTTGCATTTGCTGAGCCTAGTATTATGTCTGGTACATGTTAAATGCTGAGTTAAAAGTTGAAGAATAAATTAATAAATAAATGAATGATGTAGCAAAATCAGAGAATCATATAATTGTCTCCCCATATATTCACTTTATGTACTAATATGACTACTAATATACAAAGTTTTTTTTTTTTTTTAATTTAAAAGTCTAAGACTGGATTTCGCTGGTAGCACAGTGAATAAGAATCCCCCTGCCAGTTCAGGGGGATACAGGTTCAATTCCTGGTCCAGGAAAATTCCACATGTAGCCTCTCTGCTACAACTACTGAAGCCCTGTGTGCCTAGAGCCTCTGCTTCAAAAGAGAAGCCACCGAAACGAGAAGTGTCACACCGCCTACTGCAAGGAAGAGTAGCCCTCAGTCTCCGCAACTGCACAGAGCAATAAAGACCTGGCAGAGCCAAACAAATTTTTTAATATAAAAAAAGCCTAAGATTTTCTTGCTTTCTCAGCCTTTATTCCAACTTACCATTTTATCTTTGAGAAAACAAGATTTTTATTATTCTGTCTGGGATTTACCCCAAGTTATACAGCTGCTGCTGCTACTGCTAAGTCACTTCAGTCGTGTCCGACTCTGCGTGACCCCATAGACGTCAGCCCACCAGGCTCTCCTGCCCCTGGGATTCTCCAGGCAAGAAAACTGGAGTGGGTTGCCATTTCCTTCTCCAATGCATGAAAGCGAAAAAGTGAAAGTGAAGTCGCTCAGTCGTGTCCGACTCTTAGCGACCCCATGGACTGCAGCCCACCAGGTTCCTCCATTCATGGGATTTTCCAGGCAAGTGTACTGGAGTGGGGTGCCATTGCCTTCTCCGAAGTTATACAGCACTTTCCCCCCAAAATCTTCCCTCTACTAAGAAAATAGTATGTAGCACCAAAAACATGGTAACTATGTGACATTACAGGTATGGTAACAGTGCTATAGAGATAATCATTTTGCAATATATAAATGTATCAAATCAACACATTATATACCCTAAATTCACACAATATTAAATGTCAATTTTATCTCAATAAAGCTGAAAAAATATTATTGTTCACACTCACAGAGGCATAAAATTGAACAGAGGTAACCAGAGTCTGAGGGAAGGAGGGGGTATGGAGTTAATGTTTAATGGGTACAGGTTTCAATTGAGGATGAAAAGCTCTGAACACAGATAGTGATGATGGTTGCACATCAGTGTGAACATATTTAATGCCACTGAAATGTACACTTAAAATGGTGAAAATGGTGGATTTTATATTTTACCATAATGAAAAATGCGTATGTGTAATATTTTTTTAAAAAAGAAAAAAAATATGTAGAAATATTTTATCTTATATACTTGATTACCTTTGGGGATTTTTACCTTGAGCTCCTTAACTACCACATAGAAATGCTCCAAAATAAAATAAGAATGTCTAAATTAAAAAAAAAAAAAAACGGATAAAATTGATGTGCTGCAATTCTAAATCAAATGTAAATTTAGATTTAATAAGCATTTATTTCCACTAGGTGGAGCCATTTGCTAAACTAGCTGTAGGAGAAGTGATTGAAACAGTGCGGGTTTACAATTTTGTGTAGTTGTTTAGTTGCTAAGTCATGTCTGATAAGAAACTGCAAAACAATTTTCCAAAGTAGCTATACCATTCACATTCCCTCTAGCAACGAAAGTTCCAGTTGTTCCAAAGTCTAATTAGGACCTGGCCACTCCCTTGCGGGACATCTGGTCATGGATGTTTTGAACAAGACCAAAGTTCTGATAACCTTATCTGATTCCACTCATATGACATTCTTGAAATGGAAAAACTCCAGAAACGAAATTGAATTAGTAGATGTCAGGAACGGGAGTGGGAAGAAGAGACTAAATGCAAAGGGGCATTGGTAAACCTTTAGAAGAGATGAAATTATTCTATATCTTGTTTGTAGTAGTGGTTTCGTGATTATGGACATTTGTAAAAAGTCTTTGAATATACACCTAAAAATGCTGACTGGTACTATTCAAAGCTTTTGCCCATTTATTATTGAGATTTGTTTACTTAACATTGAGTATTTAATATTCAATTAATGAGACATACCAAAAATTGCCTCAGTTCAGTTCAGTCGCTCACTTGTGTGACCCCATGGACTGCAACACACCAGGCCTCCCTGTCCATCACCACTACTGGACTTTACTCAAACTCAAGTCCATTGAGTCGTGATGCCATCCAACCATTTCATCCTCTGTTGTCCCCTTCTCCTCTTGCCCTCAATCTTTCCCAGCATCAGGGTCTTTTCCAATGAGTCAGCTCTTCGCATCAGGTGACCAAAGTATTGGACCTTCAGCTTCAGCATCAGTCCTTCCAATGAATATTCAGGACTGATTTCTTTTAGGATGGACTGTTTGGATCTCCGTGCAATCCAAGGGACTCTCGGGAGTCTTCTCCAACACCACAGTTTGAAAGTACCAATTCTTTGGCGCTCAGCTTTCTTTGTAGTCCAACTCTTACATCCATACATGACTACTGGAAAAACCATAGCCTTGAGTAGACGAATCTTTGTTGGCAAAGTAATGTCTCTGCGTTTTAATATGCTGTCTAGGTTTGTCATAGCCTTTCTTCCAAGGAGCAAGCATCTTTTAATTTCATGGCTGCAATCACCAACTGCAGTGATTTTGGAGCCCAGAAAAATAAAGTCTGACACTGTTTCCACTGTTTCTGCATCTGTTTGCCATGAAGTGATGGGACCAGATGCCATGATCTTCATTTTCTGAATGTTGAGCTTTAAGCCAACTTTTTCACTCTCCACTTTCACTTTCATCAAGAGGCTTTTTAGTTCCTCTTCACTTTCTGCCATAAGGGTGGTGTCATCTGCATATTTGAGGTTATTGATATTTCTCCCAGCAGTCTTGATTCCAGCTTGTTCTTCTTCCTGTCCAGCATTTCTCATGATGTACTCTGTGTAAAAATTGCCTATGAGAAAGCAATTATGATTGAAAACATGCTGAAGAATTCTGTCAGGTTTTATAAAAGTCTCTGTTAACATAAAAATCTTAACTTTTTTCCTCTGTCTTACCATATTTTAAGGATGTGTATTGATACTTTCTGATAAATATGTATTTGTTTAAGAGGGTCAAAGATACTAATGTGATAGTGATGATGTTTGTTTTATAATAAAAAGTCCAAAATAAATGGGGATACAACAGAACATCTTGGGTCGCAAAGAGTCGGACATGACTGAATAACTGAACTGAACTCCACAGAATTTCTTGGTGAGCTATACAAATCAAGAATCACCACATATTGTTCTTTTTTAATTGAATACTTTCTTTCATATATATGTGAAAATAATCTTACTCCTAAAGATGAGAAACCAAATAAGTATTTTAGACAGACAGAAGAGCATTCTAAGATATATGCAGACGCTTTACCCTCTGAGCCACCAGGGAAGTCCCTATACACAAGCATATATATGTTATATATTTCTCTGTGTCATTTAAAAGTATCTTCAACTTTGATGAAATCAAAGTTATATAATAAATATAGTTAGTTCTAGTTTTACTACTATAGCCTAATACTTATAAGTAGAGTAAATCTCATTTTTAAATATGTTTTGTTAGAAATTCCCATCTACATTTCATTTGGAGTAACTGGACTTGGGTTTCCAAGAGGGAAGACATCCAGTAAATCTTAAAAAAAATCATGCTTTGTTGGCACTTTTTAAAATATATTCAGTGAAATCTCATATTTAATTCATGTAGTAAGAAAATTCAGAATTTTGTAGCCTATAAGATGGCCAAGAAAAGAGGTTGGCAGAAAAACTTCAACAATATGACAGCACATGAACATATTTTTGAATGAATTTGGCCCTGAGAATTATAATAGAATTATAGTCTTCAGATCCATAGAAGAATAAAACTGGAAAGACTCTGATGCTGGGAGGGATTGGGGGCAGGAGGAGAAGGGGACGACAGAGGATGAGATGGCTGGATGGCATCACTGACTCGATGGATGTGAGTCTGGGTGAACTCCAGGAGTTGGTGATGGACAGGGAGGCCTGGTGTGCTGCGATTCATGGGGTCGCAGAGAGTCGGACACGACTGAGCAACTGAACTGATAAAGTAGGTTCATAGCTGTAAAGTAACAGAATACTAGCAAGTTTATGAGTTCTCCCGGTCATCTTCTAATTAGGGTACTTTGTCCTCTTGGCTCCATATTTTGAGAAGAATGCCTAGAGCATGAAAGATATCAGATTTCAATTAAAAGGCTTCAAAGGAGTCATTAGAAATATGGTCACAGAACCAATGGAAAGCATAATTAAAGAAGTAAAGGAAGGCATGATGGCAATGTTCATCAAACAGAGACTATCAATAGAGAGGTAAAATGATAGTAAGAGAGAACAGATGAAAATTTGGGGACTAAAAAGTAGATATGAAATCATATCTGGTCAGTGTCAGAGAGTTTCTGCTGCTTGTTTTTTGTTTGCTTTTATCTGGTTTCTTTTCATGCCTTATAAAATTTTTTAAGAAATTGAAAATTTTAGGTTATATAGTGTAGAAACTCTGGGTATTGATTACCTCTATTTCAGGGCTTGTTACTGTCATTTTTAAAATTTGTTCAGTAACTGGCCAGATTATTTTAATATAGTCTATTCCCCATGCATACCGACCTTCCCCCTCCAACTCCCCACCACTGACACACAGATTTGATGTTAAAATTCTGTGGTTGTTTTTCAGGAAGGCACCGCTTTAGGTATGCCCACAGACTCTCTGGGATGACAGTATGTGTATGGCTCTCTTCCTCTCTTACACCGACCACAACCAACTGTTACATTCCATTAATTGCCAGCTGATTGCTCTGTTGTTCTACAAACTAATCCAATTAAACATTGCCTCCTTTGAAGGAACAAATTCTCTGGTCAGTGTTTGATATTTGTTCTCACCCTGGAAGGCTTCTTCCAGTTATTCCTACAAACTTGTCAGCCAACAGTCTAGGCTATGCTGTCATTAAATCCAAGAATCACCTCCCAATTGCCTTTCACCAAGATCTCTTTGGATCCAAGATCTCTTTGGATCTTTGGATGGCATCACCAACTCAATGGACATGAGTTTGATCAAGCTCTGGGAGTTGGTGATGGACAGGGAGCCCTGGCATGCTGCAGTCCATGGGGTCACAAAGAGTCAGACATGACTGAGCAGCTGAATTGAACTGAACTGAAGATCTCTTTACAGTGTTTTTAGGCTTGAACTTCTTTATACTTCTGCAAATGAAGTCAGTTCCCTTGGGAAGACAATTAAAAGCTGTATGTTTGTGGCCTGATTCTCTCCCAGACAAGCTCTCTTAGCCAGGGCTCTAGAGCTGGGGGTGGTAACAGTCCCTGTTACCATCTTGAAGCTTGACCAGAGAGTCAAGCATCTCTCTGCATGACCACCCCACTGTAGAAGCTGAGGACTCTGTACGGAGGTGGTGGGTGGGCAGGAGTAGAGGTGCTCTCAGCTCACCTCTCCTTGCATGGAACCACTGCTTGATGAGCTAGGGCAAGGACGATCAGGATCCCAGTATTTTCAATGTTTTGTATTCAAGGTAGAACCTCCAGTTCATAAGTAGGGGCTGGGTGGAAAATATGAGCCCCACCTGTCATCATTGGAGAAGACTCTGATGCTGGGAGGGATTGAGGGCAGGAAGAGAAGGGGACGACAGAGGATGAGATGGCTGAATGGCATCACTGACTCAATGAATGTGAGTCTGAGTGACCTCCGGGAGCTGGTGATGGATAGGAAGGCCTGGCGTGCTGCAGTTCATGGGGTCACAGAGAGTTGGACACGACTGAGCGACTGATCTGATCTGATCTGATCTGTCATTAGCAACCACCTGGAGTTTAGCCTCAGCAACACGTCGCCAGAGGCAGGATAAGCTTCTCCTCCAGGGAAAAAAGCCCTTGGACAAGAAGCTGGGATAAGAATTGGTCCTATCTTCTTGGGCCCAGGAGTCTGGAGTAGACTCTTCATCTTGCTGAGCAAAGACAGAGGAAAAGAGGAAGCAGTCTTGGTTCAAATATCACAAGCTCTCACCTTTTTTTTTTTTTTACTGAATGTTGATAGATCTTAGGTAGATGTTTCATTTGCTATTTGTCCCCTTCAGTATTCTCCAATATTCTGGAGGTTCACAGGACAGAGGAGCCTGGAGGGCCATGATCCCTAGGGTCACAAAGAGGCAGACATGACTGAAGCGACTTAGCACGCACGCACACACACACACACACACACACACACACACACGTGTGTGTGCCATGAATGTAAAAATGAATAGGATAAGACTTATGCCCTTGAAGAGAAAATATTCTAGTGTAAGGTATAAACTAATAATTACAACCCTAAGGGATAAGAGCTACAACAGAGAAGTATATTAACTGCCGTGGAAGCACGGGGTAGAGGTGACGACTTTGGGATGGGAGTGAGAACGATATGGACCATCTCATGAAAAGAATTAGAAGCAAAGAGGGTGACCTTGGGAAACTTTAGCTCTGCTAGATCTGCCATCCCTGAAAGTCATTCCAGATAAAAACAATGATTATAATCATTATATTAATAATATTATTGGATTTAAACAATTGACATTTCCTTAATCTTACACATAATAAAAGAATCTTATAATTTTTGCTGCATTTGTCTGTAATACAAAATATAAGTAAATCACATTGAGCTAGTAGAACTTCAAGGCAAACTCTCTAGCCTCCTCCTTCCAATAATTCCACCTAGTTTGTGTCTCTAAGCCCTTTTTGTACAGAAATCTAGAGCCTCCATTGTTTATGGAGAAGAGGATATAGTTACATATCATTTTGGTAAAGTCTCCAAGGACCAGAGGAATCGGGATCAAGCCCTTTTGCTTTCTAACATAGCATGCTAGATGGGATACTGTCAACCAAAATAATGCAGAGAGTTTCAAATAAAGCAGTTTATTTGTGGCCTTAAGAACTGCAGTTCAGGAGATAGTCATTAGGGTAAGACAAAAAGCATGTTCCAGGGAAGAGAAAGAGTGAGGGACTTACAAAGACAAAGGCCACAAGCTGTGCTCTGACATAAAAAGGAAACGCTTCTCCAGGGCTAGTTGTCACAGGTTGCTTTAGGGTAAGGTTCCAATAAGTATCTTGAGTTTCTGGCAGATTTTCCGGATGTCTCCATTAGGACATTAAGTAGTCAAAGGATCAGATTTCCTAAGTCACATCTACTCAGCAGCCTCCTGACTCCATTTTAAAGAGCTCTCTTAGCAATATCAACTCTATTTTGATTTTCTTTCCACACTTTCCCTGGCCAGTTTTTTGTTGTCATGCATATCCTCTCTATTCCAAGATGAGTTCAAGAATATAAAATCCATCTAAAAATATATACAAACAAAACAATAACAGTGACAACAATAAACATAGGATTGGTCAAAGAGAAAAAGAAAAATTAAACTGCATCATCTGCCTTGCTCTGTTCCCAGAGACAACTCTTGAGTTTCTAATTCAAATGTACAGGAACAGCCTGTCAGCTTAGCTTAACCCATTTACAGCCTCAGCCAGACCACTCCAGTGCTGTGCAGAAACATTTAAAATTTATGACTTTGGCTAAAGAGCTTGGGGCCATTGAGATAGTATCTAGAAAGCACAAGAATTGCTGGATGCCTAGGATACAAAACATAGCCTGATTTTTAACGTGTGGAGTGGAGTTATTCATTCTATCCTTGAAGAGTCTTGCAATATTTGACTTGAACAGACTATGTCTACATCTATGATCAATGGTTTCACTGTTGAGACTATGACTGTTTCAACTTCAAGCATGTCTTGTCCTTTCTTCGGTTATCGTGGTCAAAGCATAGTCATGGGCATTTAACATCACTGTCTTAATTGATTTGGACAATATTACAATACTGTTGTGTTTGGGCACCTGATCTCTGACACAGGCCCAACCTGTCGTAATAACAACACCCAGCAAAGAATGAATGATGGGTTTCCTTCACTGTGTATCCATCTGGATATAGACTGGAAATAAGTCAGAATGATGGAGGAGAATGATGTTGTGAAGTTTTCAGAGCATATTAGGGTTTTTTATTTTCCCCTTTACTAAGATGTCATCATAGATCATAATACCCTTGAGATGAAGTGACTGGTGCTAAATAATCTTCTTGTCAGAAATAACTGAACAAACGTCAGCCTCTCTTCTAGCACAGTCTCTCTCTGTCTCACGGGACTCTCAATGTTATTGTTGTAGTATCTTTTTTTTGAATTATGTCAGAAAGTCACTGAAATCTTCCAGCACTAGGTTTGGAAAAAAAGACAACACACTGAATAGTGAGAAATGGAGGAGAGATGTGATTAATCGTCTAAGGGGAGAGGCACAGAAGCGTAGTTCTTCCTCCTGACAGATGCTCCGGCCCATGACAGATTCGAGTGAGAGCACTGCTAGAGAAAGGTGGCCAAGTGCTGCAGGCACCATCTGCTCATTTCCCCCGAGAAGAGGAACCCCTTCAAAGGCTGAAGGCGGAGTTCAAAAGGCTGCTCAGGCACTTAACAAATTTCCATCGATTTCTAGAATTATGAGTCATCCACATGTAACCCAAAGAAGAGTTAACCCCAACCAGGGCAGAGGCCATCAGAGCTGAACCAGATCGGGGGGAAAAAAATAAATTGCTTTAAATTCTAAGTGAAGTTTGTCATTACATCTCTCACGATATCTGAGAAGTATGGCCTGAAAAGCCAATTGTCTGAATGAACCAGAATCCATATTTTAAATTGAACATCTGTATTGCCCAAATGAGTCTTTCAGATATCTTCTCTTATGATTGAAGCATAAGAATGGAGTAGATAAAGCAAGTTCAGAGGGAGTAGTGGATAGGAAAAGAGCTGTCTTCAGAGAATCCATGTGGTCATTGTAAAGGGAACTCAGCAAAGATGGCACTACTGTTTTTTTTCTTCAACATCATCTACAACCTAAAAGACAAATTTTTCTCTTTGCTATGGAGGAAGTTAAGTGTAACAGTTAAGGGTATCACTTTGGATGTCAGGTAGATAATGTTCAGTTTCCAATCCTACTACTTACAAATACTGTATACAATCTTGGGCAAATTATCAATCCTAATTTTCTCCATGAGTTATTAGAAGGTGCCTCTCAGGGTAACCATGTCACACAACTCCAAGAGTGATATTCGTAGAGAATTCCATGTGAATCGTGCCTCCTGCAGTCATACAATGCGTTTGGCCCTGTTCCTGGCATATAGTGAGTATTAAAAATAAAAAGGCGGTGGTTAAATATCATGAGTATTAAAAAAAAAAGGCGGTGGTTAAATATCCAATATTCAATTCAGTCCACTCTTGTAAACAAGAAGGAGGAAGTTCTGTAAATGTCAGCAAAGCATATGGTATTAATAAAAATATGAATCGTTGAACCTCTACTGCCACTATTCTAATATTAAGTTGTGCTACTTAGTAATCACATGTTCTTGGGCAGTTTACCTAACTTCTTGGTGCCTCAGTTTCTCCTTTAGCAAAAGAGGGCTAATAATACTCCTTACCTTTTAGGGTTCCTGTAAATCTTCCCAACCCAGGGATCGAACCCATGTCTCTTGCATCTCTTGCATTGGTAGGTGGAATCTTTACCACTGTGCCATCTGGGAAGCCCACAATGATTAAGTAAGTTAATACATATAAAACATTGAGAAAAAAATCTGGTAAAGTAAATAAGCATTAGTTATAATTATTTATATGTTATTTGTAAAGGTATCCTAAATGTATTGTTAAGGTGAAAAAGCAAAGTGATGAAAACCTTTTAAAATTAGGGTAATTAGAATAGTGGTTACCAGAGGAGAAGAAATGGGTAAAGGGACTCAACTGCACAGTGGTGGTGGAAACGAAGCTTCTACTGGTGAGCATGCTAGAGTGTAATTAGAGCCGTCATAGTGCACGCATGAATCTAATACAATGCTATAAAAAATATAGGAGAAGGCAATGCTGCTCCAAAAATAATAGTAATAATATATATATAATGTTTTAACTTATATATACATAAAATTTCTCTGTAAGAATAGCTAAGAAATTTATCTGGAGGGGAATTGAGTGGTAGGAGGAAGACAGAGCATTTTCATTGTACAGCTCTTCATACTTCTTGAAGTTTGAATCATTTGAAAGTATTAGCTTTGAGAATTTTTAAATATAGCCAATATTATTATTAAGTTTGATATAATTTCCCTTATATTAACAGGTATTACTATTAATACTAGAATCAAGTATCACTGCTGCTGTTGCTGCTAAGCTGCTTCAGTCGTGTCCGGCTCTGTGCAACCCCATACACAGCAGCCCACCAGGCTCCTCTGTCCACAGGATTTTCTAGGCAAAAATACTGGAGTGGGTTGCCATTTCCTTCTCCACAAGTATCATTGGGTACCAACTATTATGTACCATAATACATTGTATTTACACAAAGGATATCTTGACCCTCCCATTCAAGAGCAGTTAATTGGATGCAACAAATATACACAAGCCCACAAGTATGAGGAAAGCACCCATGGAAGAAGTGTGCAGACCACATTCTCAGGGTTGAGGGGAAGTCGAAAGACTGAGAGATCATTTCTGGCTTGCATTATCAGTGAAGCTCGATGGATGCATTCCTTTCCAAAGAAATTCCAGGTAGAAGAAATGGTACAATTTGATTACAATAATATGGTTCATTACTGGGAAGAACCAAGAACTGGAAGACGTAAAAAACAGAGAATATGACTGGTGCTGGAATTTGGAAGGGAAACAACTTCATTCACTTTTCAACAAATAATATTTTCCTCTCAATGGAATAAATCATGCCCGCGCATGTGTGTGTGTGTGTGTGTGTGTGTGTGTATCTAACAATACATATTGAATGAGAGTGGTAGTTACTCAGCTGAAGGGGGAAACCTTATTCAAAGCAACCACATTGAGGGATTGATTGATTTATCAACTCTAATGTTCAAACATCTATGTAAATAGAATAGCAATTAATAATTGTTATCTCATATAAGTTTGAGGCCTTTAGCAAATGAGTTTGTGATTTCAATTAGTTTATAAAGCCTAAATCAATTTAATTGCAAATCATAGATATGCTCCTAGTATTTTCTTGAAGCCACCTCCATTAGAATTTTCTGTGGTTTCCTCCAAGTATAGAAGCTATAAACCAGATGTAATCCTTTCAATTTATTTACTATTGTATTCAACAGTTTTTGAATTAGAAAATTACAAGGAATTTGAATTTGACCCACATTTACTTAAGTGCCTAAACTGTGTTTTCACAAACATTATTTTGTAATTTTTATAACACTTTGATGACATACTTAATTCCTTCTTTGACAAATAGGCAATCGGGTCTTAGAGATTTACCAATCTAACTGCAGAGCTGAGTTTAGAATTCAGGTGACGTGTGTATGTAGATATACACATGGGTGGGGTCAGAATAAAGAAAAATAAGGGCCAAAGTCATTGGTAATTTTCACCACAGCCTTATTGCCTCAGAATCAAATTCAAGGCATATTGTAGTAGAAGGCGCCATGGTGAGAGGAATAGAAGGCACATTCATGACATATATATATTTCTCTTAGTCAAAGAAAGATTAAATTGATAATTTCCCTTTGACAATTTAGCTTCCATTCAGCTTTGTGACGGTTATTCATTTACTGCCTTTCAGATACAAACATATCCTTCATTATCTCATCTGGGACAATGGAGCCCGACCCTCTAAGCAATCCCCCTTTGCAGTGAACACAGGGTTAAGCCATTTTTTCCCTTCAGTAGAGAAGACTGAAAGGACATTACGGAAGAAGGGAGATCATCTTTCCTGTTCCTGCATGACTTCTGTTTATTTCTTCTTGGCCCCACTGTGCCACAGCCAGAGGTGGTACCCACATTCAGTGGACATCCTGCCCCTTGGCCATGCCCACGTCATGGAGCCACTTGGTCAACGCACGGCAGCTCCAAACCCAGTCCACTGACCACCTTGCTGAGATCCTCATGACCCAGACATCTCATACCCCAAGATCTGTGCCAGCCTGCTGACTCTTAACACTCTACTCCTTGCTGAGACCAGTCCTCATGACCCAGACATCTCATACCCCAAGATCTGTGCCAGCCCGCTGACTCTAACACTCTACTCCTTTAGGTTCCCACTCTCCCAGCCTCAGGTCGCCTACCTCTCCTACTTGCCTGGGGAAGATGGGCCAGCTCTGGTCCAGGCAACCCCATCAACTTCTCTGTCATCTAGCAGGCAATAAGCTTCCTTTCTCCAATGAGGTCTGAATCCTAGCCTTATGGAGAGCCACGCCTTAAAGTTTTTCCTTTCTTTGGTACTCTCTCGGATATTCTTTCAGTTCAGTTCAGTCACTCAGTCGTATCCGACTCTTTGTGACCCCATGAATCGCAGCACGCCAGGCCTCCCTGTCCATCACCAACTCCCGGAGTTCACCCAGGCTCATGTCCATTTAGTCGGTGATGCCGTCCAGCCATCTCATCCTCTGTTGTCCCTTTCTCCTCCTGCCCTCAATCTTTCCCAACATCAGGGTCTTTTCAAATGAGTCAGCTCATCACATCAGATGGTCAAAATACTGGAGTTTCAGCTTCAACATCAGACCTTCCAGTGAACAACCAGGACTGATTTCCTTTAGGATGGACTCATTGGATATTCTTTAGCATTCTCTCAAATCTTAATAATCAGTCTTGTGTTATAATTAATAATTCATATATTAAAACTTCTCAGTTCAAATAATTGTGTGGTTACTGTCTCCTTTTTGACTGATAAAATCTCTAACCTTGTTATTTTCCACATAAGCAGATCTAAACTATGTTTTCTTGCCTAGTTACATTTCAATGTACCTTTTCTTACTATTAAAGAAAATTGAGATTAAAGGGAAGAAGGAAAGGAGACAGCTGGGTATAACTGTCTAATTGATCAAGGTGATTTTTTCCTGATTCTCACATCTATTACACAGAGCACTGGTTCAGGAAAACACTCCTCTCCAGAGTTTGCATATTCTTTTCCAGTCAAAACTAGAATATTATTTGTTACTCACTAAACCAGAGGAAATACTAAGAAATTACTTTGCATGTGTGCTCAGTCACTTCAGTCATGTCTGACTCTTTGAGACCCCATGGACTGTAGCCCGCCAGACTCCTCTGTCCATGGGAGTCTCCAGGCAAGAAGGCTGGAGTGGGTTGCCATGCCCTCCTCCAGGGATCTTCGATCCAACTCACGTCTCCTGTGACTCCTGCATTGCAGGCAGATTCCCCAGACCTCTGAGCCACTGGGGAAGCCCCAGGAAATTACTTCAAGAAGAACAACAACAACAACAAAAATAAGAACATCTAAAATTCTAGTTCTAAAGTTTCTGGGGAGAAGAACTGGGAACAGACTGTTTTACAGATTTCTTATTCCACTCAAAGATTTTTACTGAGCACTAAGCAATAAGGTCCTATATATTATTGACAAATTAATAACAAATAATTAATAATATAACAATGATTTAATGCTTTGATATCCTCAATATTTTTGTGCCCCCTCCCAAAATTCATAGATTGAAATTCTAACCACTAATGTGGTGTTGTAGGAGGTAGGGCCTTTGGGAAGCTCTTAGATTTAAATGAGATTATTAGGGTGGACACAGTGACTTCCAGCCTCCAGAACCGTGAGAAACAAATGTTGCCGTTGAAGCTACCCAGTCTGTGGTATTTTGTTGTCGCAGGCTGAGCTGACTAAAACACCAGTCTTCACAATATACAACTGATACTGTATTTTGGACCACTACCTTTGAACTGCTCTGAACTACTCTCAGTTCTCAGAAGGGACCGCGTTCTCTCTACCCCAGATTGTCGTACGCACTGCCCTCCTTACTGAGACTCCTTCCCTTCAGCTTGCCACTCCTCTGTTAGCCAACACCCAGGTATGGTTCAGATCTTGGCTTAAAAACGTCCCTCAGAAATCCTTCCTTCTGACCGCACCACACATAGACACACACACGCTCAACTGTACTGGATTTTCCTTTTAAGTGCTTCAATTTCTCAGTACATAATAAAACCACTTGAAGGCCCAGGAATATTGTCTTGTTCATCATGCCTAACTTGTGATGGGAATTCAACAAATATTCTCGGACTACTTTTAGTTTCTTGGATAAATCTGTATCTAGAGCCTCACCCAGTTATTCTCACATGAAGTCCCTCTTAACACTAAAGAAAGACAGCAAATTTCACAGATATGATCTTCTCAAACTCACTTTTCATAACCAGAGAAAGGTGATGAAATATTTGGAAACCAGAAACAGTTGCCAAATCACAGCTGTGAGTGGTAATCACTAAATAAAAATCCTCTCAAATACATTTTTGGATCCTTCACAGATAAATCTTTTGAAAGCACTTTTGTTCTTTCTGTGTAAAGAATAAAGAAGAATAAAGTTTTACAAATGAGAAATCTTGAAACAGAGCCAGACTATGAACTTTTACACTACTACTTAAATACTTAAGAGGAGACTGAAATTTTCTTAGAAACATTATTGCCCTTATAAAACTTTAAAAACATTTTCTTAAGGCAATATTTACCTTTGGCAGCTGAAGATGAGAGATTCAATTTTTAGGATTTCTGTCCAATCTTGCATGATATTCATGGACCAGAGATTTTGCAAAAGCCTAGCTAATGGTTTATCTAGAAGCTGACATTCCCTTCAAATTTCACTTCTCTCTCTAATTGTTCACATCATCAATACAAAGTTATCTCTTGATAAGCTGAAAATTGTCACCCAAAAGGAAGAAAAATTACCACAGGCTCCAGAGCACGATAATGCAAGTAGCTCATATGGGTCTGTCAGTGTGTAGGTGTTTGATTCTTTGCATTAACAGGGGTTATGAAATGTGCATGCAGGAATAGAATGTCGCCCTTTGGAATGGTATTTGAATATTCTGGAACCAATATAATTGAGCTATTTAAGCCAATTGCATCCAAAGTGTTCTAAATGGCTGCCAAATTATGAAATACTTGAAACTGTGGAGGAGTCCCAAAAACTAGTCCTCAAATCACTTTAAAATATTTTTCTAAAACGTACCACAAACAGATGGACACAAAAATATGTTCCATTTTCTCCATTCATAGTTGTTCTGGGGGAAAAAAACACTTTCTTAACATAGAATCACTCACAGCTGGTGTTACGCTTGTTGGGATTCTGACCATTTCTGCTTTTCATCAGCAACAACAATGTAATAAGCATCTTCATGCTTGCCATTACAGCAGCAATATTAAGGGTAGTTAGAGCTAAACTGCCCCATCCTTTAGAAGCTTAGAATTGTAAATGTGCCTGTATAATATGCATAGAAACTAGCTGGCTATGCACTCATTATACTACAAGAGTAGTATAGGCTTTGATTACAGGCTAAAGAACTTCAAATCACTTATCACAAATCTTTTAATCCAGTGGGAAAGATGATTAGGATAGTAACTGTCAGCAAGGTGCATGGCTGTCCAATGCATACCATCTTTTGGCAGGTGCAAAGGAGCCAAGGAGTGACTGGGAAAGACATATAACTGTGTTCATTGGGTCACAGAGTTTCCAGACATCCAAAATCAGTTGTAGATTAATAACCCAAGAGAGTGCAGCCATAGGAAGAAAATGATATCCATAAATCATATATGGAAAAGTCAAAGCTCCACACTAACATATTAAAAACAGTGTTTTCTAAACTGTCCAACTGTCCAAAGGATTTTCAATGATAGATTCCAAAGCCTCACATGATCTTGCCTCTGCTCTCACCGAATATCCTACAGTGCTCCACCCAGTCACACTAAATTTTTACTTTCTCTTCCTCCTTTTGCTTGAGGAGAGAGATGGTTGTTATATAACACACTTTGCTTGGGGCCTTTGCACTAGCTTTTCCTGCACTTAACTTCACATACTTAACCTCTTGTCGTTGACATTTCATCTTAATTTTCGCTTCTTCAAAGATTATTTACCTTCTAGAGTCGGACACGACTTAGTGACTTCACTTTCACTTTTCACTTTCATGCATTGGAGAAGGAAATGGCAGCCCACTCCAGTATTCTTATCCCAGGGGAGGGGGAGCCTGGTGAGCTTCCATCTATGGGGTCGCACAGAGTCGGACACGACTGAAGCGACTTAGCAGCAGCAGCAGAGAAATCACTTTGAAATCCTACTCTATTTTATTTTATATTATGATTCTTATTCTTACTTTAATTTTTTTTGTTCCTCTGTTTGCTTGCTTGTGTGTTTTTCCTTTTCCATCTCCTGTCAATAGAATGTGAGCTCCATTTCACATGCTAGCAAGTTAATACTCAAAATCTTTCAAGCTAGGTTTCAACAGTACATGAACCAAGAACTTTCAGATGTACAAGCTGGATTTAGAAAAGGCAGAGGAACCGGAGATCAAATTGCCAACATACGCTGGACCATAGAAAAAAGCAAGTGATTTCCAGAAAAGCATCTACTTCTGCTTCATTGACTATGCTAGAACCTTTGACTGTGTGGATTACAACAAACCATGGAAAGTTCTTAAAGAGATTAGAATACCAGACCATCTTACCTACCTCCTGAGAAACCTGTATGCAGGTCAAGAAGCAGTAGAACCAGACATGAAATAACAGACTGGTTCAAAATCGGGAAAGGAATCCATCAAGGCTGTATATTGTCACCCTGCTTATTTAACTTATATGCAGAGCACATCACATGAAATGGTGGACTGAATGAATCACAAGCTGGAATCAAGTTTGCCAGGAGAAATATTGATTACCTCAGAAATGCAGATAGGTGATACCACTTTAATGGCAGAAAGTGGAGAGGAACTAAAGACCCTCTTGATGAAAGTGAAATAGGAGAGTGAAAAAACTATAAAACTGAGTAAAACTGAACATTCAAAAAACTAAGATCATGGCATCCAGTCCCATCACTTCATGGCAAATGGGGTGAGAGGGATGAAAACAGTGAGACTGGACAGTGACCGCAGCCATGAAATTAAAAGATGTCTGCTCCTTGGGAAAACGCTATGACAAACCTAGACAGCGTATTAAAAAGCAGAGACATCACTTTGCTAACAAAGTTCCATGTAGTCAAAGCTATTTTTTTTCCAGTAATCATGTATGGATAGGAGAGTTGGACCTTAAAGAAGGCTGAGCACTGAAGAATCAATGTTTTCCAACTGTGGTGCTGGAGAAGACTCTTGAAAGTCACTTGGATTGCAAGGAGATCAAAGTCCATCTTAAGGGAAATCAACCCTGAATATTCATTGAAAGGATACTGATGCTGAGCTGAAACTCCAATACTTTGGCCACCTGATGCAAAGAGCTGACTCATTGGAAAAGGCCCTGATGCTGGGAAAGATGGAAGGCAGGAGGAGAAGGGGACGACAGAGGATGAGATGGTTAGATGGCATCGCCGACTCAATGGACATGAGTTTGAGTGAACTCCGGGAGTTGGTGATGGACAGGGAGGCTTGGCGTGCTGCATTCCATGGGGATGCAAAGAGTTGGACCTGATTGAGTGACTGAACTGAACTGAGACACTTACTTAAGTGCAATCAGCCATTCCTAATACATATATACAAAACAGGAAAACTATTTTGCTACTTCATGTTAAGACTAGACTGCAAACCTGGGGCCAATTTTGCCTGTCTTAACTATATTTGTCTCTCTTTCATAATACATACAATTTTATGTATTATGTCTTACTATTTACACATGCAGAAATACATGGCACATATACAGTATTACCAAACAATAGGTTTAAAATATAATTACCCTTGTCGTATCCATTATGAAATAATGTTTGTATTCCTTTGGTTGGATGGCATCATTGACCCAATGGACTTGAGTTTGAACAAACTCCAGGAGACGGTAAAGGACAAGGACGTCTGGTGTGCTGCAGCCTCTGGGGTCACAAAGAGTCAGCCATGAGTAAGCAACTGGACAACAACGAGAGCAAAGATCTCTTATTCATTCATCCTTCTTCACCTTAAGATGTCCACGTGTGGCCATGATAGAGGAACAATAACTTAATTATTTTCCTACATTGAACAACTAGAAAACTAGACAAATATATATCAAGGGATTTTCAGACATTGGACTATAGGCAACATCAAAATGTGATCTCTGAGAAAAAGAATACAATAGATTTAAGTCCTATAATTGACCAGCTTCTTTTCAGAGGGACATTCAGAACACTGGAGTAGAAAGGGGAATACCAAGCAAGGTAATCAGTTTGCTAATTCAAGACACCAAAATTCAGAGTTTAGTGACAGGCAGCTGGAAGTTACAGGACAGAGTCCCAGAGAAGAAAAAGCTACTGAAAACCCACGAAATCTGCAAAGGCTGAAAAATAGAAGCTGCAGAAGCATGAGTTAAATCATGCCAAAGCTCACTCAAAACTTGGAGATGTTTGAGTTCCAGTTACCTAGAGTGTAGATCCTTGAGATATTTAGTAAAGATCCAGAAGGACAATACCCTAGTGGTGGGACCAAATTATTCTAGAACAAAGAAAACCCTCTATCCATCTATATGTGTGCATGTGCTCAGTTGCTTCAGTCGTGTCCAACTCTTCACAATCCTATGGACTGTAGCCAGCCAGTCTCCTTTACCCATGGGATTCTCCAGGTAAGAATACTAGAATGAGTTGCCATGTCCTCCTCCAGGGAATCTTCTTCACCCAGGGATAAAACCCGCATCTCCTGTGTCTCCTGCCTTGCAGGCAAATTCTTTACCACTGAGCCACTGGGGAAGCTCCATATCCATCCAAACGAAACTTAAAAACAAGTCATGAATGGGCCACGCTAAACTGAACTAAATTAACCACCTATAAAAAACAAAATCCAGCTTTCTTAAAAAAAAAAAAAAAGGACAACAAAATCTAAACATTCAATAATGAAACATTCAAACTTTTCCACATCCAACAAAAAATTGTGAGGTATTCCAAACAGCAGGGAAATGTGATCCACATCGAAGAGAAAAATCAGTCAACAGAAACAGTTACACAAGCAACAGAGATGATAAAATTTGAAGGCAAAGATGTTAAAACGGTTGTTATAATGATCTTCAAGTGTTTGAAGAAAAGCATCAATATAATGAGGTGATAAGTGGAAAATCTGTTGAAAGAGCCATATGGAGTTCTAGAGGTAAAAGCTTGATGACTAAAGCAAAAATTAATGGAAAAGGATTAAAAGCAGTTTAGATACAGTAATAAGCAAACGAAAAGATGTAGTAACAGAAAGTATTAATGAGTATGAAGGAGAGAAAAATAGTAGAAATAAGCAGAGTATCAAGGACCTATGGGGTACCACTAAGCAGTCTGAAAAGTGAAGTTGCTTAGTCAGGCAACCCCATGTCCATGGGATTCTCCAGGCAAGAATACTGGAGTGGGTTGCCATTTCCTTCTCCAGGGGATCTTCCTGACACAGGGACTGAACCCAGGTCTCCCACGCTGCAGGCAGATGCTTTACCATCTGAGCCACCCATAAACGGGAGAGTCCTGAAAGCAGAGAACACAGGGGCAAAGAAATATAATCCGAAGCAATAATGAACCAAAATGTCCAGATTAATGAAAACTATAAGTTTATAGATCCAAGAAGTACAACAAATCAAAAACAGGGTAAAAAAAGAAAAATAACACTGGAGAATATCAAAATCAAACGCTTGAAAACTACTCATGTAAAAGAAAATCTTTAAAATAGCCAGACAGAAGACATGTTAAATTCATGGAAAGAAAAATAAGAATAACAAGGATAAAAACCTGTAGACATCACTGTAATTATAGACTGCCCAAAATCACTGCAGATGGTGACTGCAGCCATGAAATTAAAAGACACTTACTCCTTGGAAGGAAAGTTATGACCAACCTAGATAGCATATTCAAAAGCAGAGACATTACTTTACCAACAAAGGTTCGCCTAGTCAAGGCTATGGTCTTTCCTGTGGTCATGTATGGATGTGAGAGCTGGACTGTGAAGAAGGCTGAGCGCCGAAGAATTGATGCTTTTGAACTGTGGTGTTGGAGAAGACTCTTGAGAGTCCCTTGGACTGCAAGAAGATCCAACCAGTCCATTCTGAAGGAGATCAATCCTGGAATTTCTTTAGAAGGAATGATGCTAAAGCTGAAACTCCAGTATTTTGGCCACCTCATGCGAAGAGTTGACTCACTGGAGAAGACTCTGATGCTGGGAGGGATTGAGGGCAGGAGGAGAAGGGGACGACAGAGGATGAGATGGCTGGATGGCATCACTGACTTGATGAGTGTGAGTCTGGGTGACCTCCGGGAGCTGGTGATGGACAGGGAGGCCTGGCGTGCTGCGGTTCATGGGGTCGCAAAGAGTCGGACACGACTGAGCGACTGATCTGATCTGATCTGATCTGATGTCTATCTAAAAAACAAGCAAATCAAAAACCTTAATATCTATGAAAACCTAAACTGATCTATGAAAAAGAATTGATGCTTTTGAACTGTGATGTTGGATAAGACTCTTGAGAGTCCCTTGGACTGCAAGGAGATTCAACCAGTCCATTCTGAAGGAGATCAACCCTGGGATTTCTTTGGAAGGACTGATGCTAAAGCTGAAACTCCAATACTTTGGCCACCTCGTGCAAATAGTTGACTCATTGGGAAAGACTCTGATGCTGGGAGGGATTGGGGGCAGGAGGAGAAGGGGACCATAGAGGAAGAGATGGCCGGATGGCATCACCGTCTCAATGGACATGAGTTTGAGTGAACTCCGGGAGTTGTGATAGACAGGGAGGCCTGTCGTGCTGCGATTCATGGGGTCACAAAGAGTTGGACATGACTGAGCGACTGAACTGAACTCAACTGAAACTGGTCTGTGGAGAAGGCAATGGCAACCCACTCCAGTACTCTTGCCTGGAAAACCCCATGGATGGAGGAGACTGGTAGGCTGCAGTCCATGGGGTCACTAAGAGTCGGACATGACTGAGCGACTTCACTTTGCACTTTCATGCTTTGGAGAAGGAAATGGCAACCCACTCCAGTGTTCCTGCCTGGAGAATCCCAGGGATGGGGGAGCCTGGTGGGCTGCCGTCTATGGGGTCAGACAGAGTCGGACATGACTGAAGTGACTTAGCACAGCAGCAAACTGGTCTAAGTCAATTGGCATAAATTACTTTTATCAGTTAGACTGCTTCAGGTCACTTAGTCAGTGGGCAGAACCTGGCTAGGTGGCCATCAGAATTTTTTCTTTCTTTGTGTTGAGCCCACAGCTAACCTATTTCTGTATGCAACTGAATTTTGGCCAATGGAACGTGAATGGGTGTGATTTATGCAACATCCAGGCCTGGCCCAATAAAACCTCCAATATGAATCCTGACCAGTCTGATCAGCCTCTGATCAGTCTCTCAACCATCAGAGGACCCTGAGGTACAAGGGCATGGCAGAACCAATAGATGTCCCCCTAGTCCAGTGATTTTTGTCTGTTACAAAAGCAAGAAAACAACTTTTATTAAGCCATTGAAATTTTTTCAATTTGTATTAATAACCCTAACTGTGAATACCATAGCTTTGCAACAGAGATTGATATTCATAGGTAAGTGGTAAAGATTCATAGGTAGATGGTAAAGAGCTGGTAAAGATTCACAGGTCTTTACCAGCTCTAATTTATAAATAAATCTCTCACTTATAAACATTTATAAATATCAAAGTATATAAATGATGCATTTTACGTGTGTGTACGTGCTAAGTAACTTCAGTGTCCGACTCTTCGTGACCCTATGGACAGTAGCCTGCCAGCTTCCTCTGTCCATGGGATTCTCCCAGCAAGAATACTGGAACCCCCTGAGGAGGATATGGCAACCCACTCCAGACACTGACCAAATTTACATAGTTAATAAATACCAGGTTCAAATTTTAAACTCAAGTCTTTCTGACTCTAACCTGCTGGGTTCTTTTTACTGTCTCACTTCACACAACTCCCATACTTATTTCAATGAAATAAGAAATGGAAAGTGGGGTAGTACTGATTTATGTCAAATTAAGGTCATAGGAAAGATTTTCTAGTTTAACAGCACTGAGCTCTGAATAATTAAAGGCAAGTACATACAATGACAGTAAACCACAACTAAAATGCGGTCTGTAAGGGAGCTGTGCATATGAGAATTAATACACTCATTTTGCTATTCCCTTCCCATCAGCACAATCCAGTATTTATAGTCTCATATTTGGCTTCTTTCCCTCTTACGGAACCAGATAATAACCGCTGATGAAATTTCTTAATTTTCATGGCTCTGAAGTAAACAGCAAATCTGTTTTTTTTTTCAATATATCATGTTTATAATATTTAGCAGAGCTTATTTCATCCATTAAAATATACTCGTGTATACATAAAACAAAGTAAAGGGTACTATTATCTCTTTGAATATGGATACAATATAATGAAAATCTATTTAAAATGTGTGATTTTTTCTCCCCTTTAGCTTCATATAAATTCTTTATAGTTATTAGCACACCCTGTGAGTGAATTGCATACTTTAGAACACATCTCTTTTCCTCAAAGTGCAATGCATTATTGATAATGGGAAAATATCTCATCTATTTCAAAGTGCTATTATTTTTACTTTTATATATTGTCTAGATAAAAATAAAGACATTCAAAAAATATGCACTCCTTATCCAAGAAAATAGTTATCACATACAATCCAGAGGAAACATAAAATGATTCAAGTCTTAGGGAATATGCTTTATTCATTTGTACTCATTGATTAAAATATGCATAATTTTGCTTTTAGAATTTATTCTAGGAAAATTATTATGAATGTGTCCAAACTTATTATGTGTGTCTTAACTTTATTCATTGAAGAAATTGTTTTAACTGTATATAACTCCTTGTTATTAAAAAAAGAACTAGTCAACAAAAAAAGAACAACTAAAAATATCTAAACACTTTCTTTGTAGGAGATTAAAATGCCATATGTGAGTTCTGTCTCCTTCATTGGGATTAGAATTTAAATTTTGTCTTGGCATAAGCATTCTAAGGTTACTTAAAACAAACACAGCTATGCTTTCCTCTGTGTCTTAAAACTCTGGCAAATCGAAAATAGAAGAAACAAATCTTTTTCCATGTTTTGATATTACATAGTTCACACCCTAAAACTTATACTAGATTAGAAATAAATGTGTCATTGATCATCGATTGTATACAATCAGTTAAACATTTATATAAAACAGGTCTCAAGTATTCTAACTAGCTTAACCTCTTATCTGCAGAACACCTCTAAATCAGTACTTCATATTGTTTACAACAAAGCTTCTATGGTGTCCTTAGAAACTCTACTATCCCCTCAGGAAATGATTGGCCAAAGGGACTTTGAGCTAATGAGGTTAATTTTTGTGGTTTGTTGCTTGTGTATTTCCAAGACCGCTGTAAACACAGTGGAAATTTTTCATTGGAGTTAAGGGGCTTCCAGGCAGCTCAGTGGTAAAGAATCTGCCTGCCAAAGCAGGAGTCACGGCTTCGATCCCTGTGTCAGTAATATCCGCTGAAGGAGGAAATGGCAACACACTCCATTTTTTTGCTTAGAAAAGTCCGTGGACAGACAACCTGCGACAGTCTATGGGTTCGCAAAAATTCAGGATGCAATTGAGCACACACACAGTGGTGATCATAGCTGCTGCAAACCCTTTATAAAATATTAGATGCTCGAATTTCCAGACTCGAATTACTTTTATTCTAAACGCTACTGTTAATGTCAACTCTTCAAATACAACGATTAATTTGCTTTCCTAACTAGATTGGTCATAAACAGCATGAATCAGCAAAAAAACAAAAATGAAAACTGACAGCATTAATGCCCTATACTGAAGAAATTTTAATTTATTTCTTAAGACATCAGTTAAAAAATATCGTCAAAATGTTATCTTATTATCAATAATAATATCAATATCATTTTAAATTGTAAAATAAATATTATGAGAAAACAGATTTTAAAATATATTATTTGCTACTTGGAATGGCTTTAAATCTTTTTCTCAAACATAGTCATTTAGATGGAAACCGGAAGACAAATGCTAAGTTCCCGGGGCCCTTCCTTCAGACTCAGGTATACTCAAGAGCTAGATCTTCCTGAGGATTTTCAGAAACTGCTGTATGTGAAGGCCCAGTTATCTGTCCCTGCACACAGCTCAGGGAAGCCCAGGTTAGCCTGCAGAACTCAGTGATAGTGAGGGCAGAGGGACAAACTAAGATGAGAACTCACACCTAGGCTGCGAGTTCTGCAGAGGAGCAGAACCAAGGGCCTTTGCAGAAGGAAAATTCTACATCATACATTTTGGGGGGCTTCCCAAGTGGTGCTAGTGGTAAAGAACCTGCCTGAGAACGCAGGAGACATACGAGACTAGGGTTTGATCTCTGGGTTTGGAAGATCCCTTGGAGAAGGAAATGGCAACCCAGTCCAGTATTCTTGCCTGGAGAATCCCAGAGACAGGGGAGCCTGGTGGGCTACAGTCCACGGGGTCGCAAAGACCTGGACATAGCTGAAGCGACTTAGCAGACACACTCACAGCTTTTGAATAGAAGAGATGATACGACTCAGTTTCTTTCTAGCATAAGTATTTTATCCCAAGTCCATTGCTATCGCAGCTGAATGCAAGAGAGACTGGACCCCTTGCCTATGAACATATTCTAAAGTTAAACAACAGAACAGACAGTAAATGTGGGTCCTAAGCTTCCCGGGGAAGCGAAAGCTAAGGACCTCCATCGGACTTCACAAACAACACCAAGATCCAGATGTAGCCTTTGGCCATGTATCACCAAGGAAGTTTTTATATGCAGAGTCAGAGGATTGTATTTGTGTTAAAAGTCTGCATTAATCAGATTTGTGTGTGTGATAAGCCTGTAAAACATATCACAGGGCTGCTTCTCTGTGTTGGTAGCTCTTCATTGTTAAGATATCAGAGTTTCAAAGAATGGACAGACCCCAAATCTCTCAGAAATTCTGAGAGATGCCCAAGCTGTTTATTAGTTTGGTTAATAAATTAGTGAAATCTGGATCTATATTCTTCTAGATTCTTTTTCCAAAATAGAACTCCATTATTTCTAAATTATTAAGGAATTTAGCTATACTGGTGGCTCAGACAGTAAAGCGTCTGCCTACAACGCGGGAGACCTGGGATCAATCCCTGGGTCGGGAAAATCTCCTGGAGAAGGAAATGGCAACCCACTCCAGTGCTCTTGCCTGGAAAATCCCCTGGATGGAGGAGCCTGGTGGGCTACAGTCCAAGGGGTGGCGAAGAGTCGGACACGTCTGAGCGACTTCACTTTCACTTTTCATAATCATCTTCTTATGGTTATTAAAGACTGAAACTATCTTCTTAGATAATGATACATCTTTGAGTTAACTCCCTCTTCATCATTAACATTTTAAGTCAATAGCTATCTACCTGGCATTTTATAGTAAGAATTCCCCAGTAGGCCGCTACTGCACAGCACCATGCAAAACGCTCTAGCGCCATCTGGAGGTACTTGTTGGGTATTTAAGAAAAGCAAATTGCATAACCGATACATACAAAAATGACACAGTGAGAGTCCTGTGTGCCTGCACTTGCGCAGTTTTGAAGAATGTCATTGAAAAAGAAATTCAAGTATTCTTCAGAAAGATAGACAAAGATAACAAGATCCTATCTGAGAAGCAGTTTGATTCTGGCGGAAGGATAATTCATATATTTCTATTTGAACTGGGGAGAATTATGTATTTGTACCTACATATTAAAGCCATCATGAGAAATCCTGGGCTGGAAGAAGCACAAGCTGGAATCAAGATTGTCGGGAGAAAAATCAATAACCTCAGATATGCAGGTGACACCACACTTATGGCAGAAAGAGAAGAGGAACTAAAAAGCCTCTTGATGAAAGTGAAAGAGGAGAGTAAAAATGTTGGCTTAAAGCTCAACATTCAGAAAACTAAGATCACGGCATCTGCTCCCATCACTTCATGGGAAATAGATGGGGAAACAGTGGAAACAGTGTCAGACTTTATTTTGGGGGCTCCAAAATCACTGCAGATGGCGATTGCAGCCATGGAATTAAAAGACATTTACTCCTTTGAAGCAAAGGTATGACCAACCTAGACAGCATATTCAAAAGCAGAGACATTACTTTGCCAACAAAAGTCCATCTAGTCAAGGCTATGGTTTTTCCTGTGGTCATGTATGAATGTGAGAGCTGAACTGTGAAGAAGGCTGAGCGCTGAGGAATTGATGCTTTTGAACTGTGGTGTTGGAGAAGACTCTTGAGAGTCCCTTGGACTGCAAGGAGATCAGCCCTGGGTGTTCACTTGAAAGACTGATGTTGAGACTGAAACTCCAATACTTTGGCCACCTCATGCGAAGAGTTGACTCATTGGAAAAGACCCTGATGCTGGGAGGGATTGGGGGCAGGAGGAGAAGGGGACGACAGAGGATGAGATGGCTGGATAGCATCACCGATTCGATGCACATGACTTTGAGTAAACTCCGGGAGACGGTGATGGACAGCGAGGCCTGGCATGCTGCAATTCATGGTGTCGCAAAAAGTCAGACATGACTGAGCGACTGAACTGAACTGAACTGAAGAAAAATTGTAGGTCCAGTCAGTCAGTTCAGTGGCTCAGTCTTGTCCGACTCTTTGCAACCCCATGGACTGCAGCATGCCAAGTCTCCCTGTCCATTACCAACTCCCAGAGTTTACTCAAACTCATGTCCATTGCAGAGAAGGCAATGGCATCCCACTACACTACTCTTGCCTGGAAAATCCCACAGACGGCGGAGCCTGGTGGGCTACAGTCCATGGGGTCACTAGGAATCAGACATGACTGAGCAACTTCACTTTCACTTTTCACTTTCATGCATTGGAGAAGGAAACAGCAACCCACTCCACTGTTCTTGCCTGGAGAATCCCAGAGACAGAGGAGCCTGGTGGGCTGTTGTCTATCAGGTCGCACAGTGTCGGACAAGACTGAAGCAATTTAGCAGCAGCAGCATGTCCATTGAGTCGGTGAAGCCATCCAACCATCTCATCATCCTCTGTCATCCCCTTCTCCTCCTGCCTTCAGTCTTTCCCAGCATCAGGGTCTTTTCCAATGAGTCAGCTCTTCACATCAGGTAGCCAAAGTATTGGACTCTCAGCTTTAGTATCAGTCCTTCCAGTGAATATTTAGGACCGATCTCCTTTAGGATGGACTGGTTGGATCTTGCAGCCCAAGGGACTGTAAATTACAGATTACTGAAAGAATTTATTAAATATTTCTCTTTCCACTAAAAAGGATACTGCTGCTGCTAAGTCACTTCAGTCATGTCCGACTCTGTGCGATCCCATAGAGGGCAGCCCACCAGGCTCCGCCATCCCTGGGATTCTCCAGGCAAGAACACTGGAGTGGGTTGCCATTTCCTTCTCCAATGCATGAAAGTGAAAAGTGAAAGTGAAGTCACCCAGTCATGTCTGACTCTTAGCGACCCCATGGACTGCAGCTCACCAGGCTCCTCCATCCATGGGATTTTCCAGGCAAGAATACTGGAGTGGGGTGCCATTGCCTTCTCCGAAAAAGGATACAGTAACCCTCAATTCAAATTAGGAGTACAACTTAAGAGTTATGAAAGATGCAGAAACAGTGGGGAACAAACTGACTAGACAATTATCACTACAGGTGGATGAGTGAGTGATAAATTAACTAGTAATATATTAATTAATTCCCCACGTGCTCAGTCATTAATTGTGTTCGAATCTTTGCTGTCCCATGGACTGTAGCCCACCAGCCTCCTCTACCCAGAGAATTTTCCTGGCCTGAATACTGGAGTGGGTTGCCATTTCTTCCTGCAAGGTATCGTCCTGACCCAGGGACTGAGCCCACATCTCCTGTGTCTCCTGCATGGGCATGCAGATTCTTTACCACTGAGCCACCTGGGAAGCTCTATTAATTAATAATAAATTAAAATGTATATTTTTTTGTGTTCCAACTCATTACTGTGCCTTCTTTGACCAGTGGAAACCTATTTAGATGATGTTTTGTTTTGTTTTTTAGATACAATCAAACTAGTCTCTTGCATCATGTTCGCTGTCAAATGTAACAGGAAATTATAAAATCAATTTGTACATCCCCTGACCAGACCTGGAATTTTCCATTTCTCCAAGGTGCCCTACCTCTTTTTGATAGAAAACTGTATTTAGAAGCCACAGTCTGGGGCACTAGAGAAGTATTTCATTACTGTTTCTACAGGTTTGCAATGACCAGAGCTAGACGTCTTTTTTTTTTTTTTTAGCAATTGTATCTCAACAGGTCATACTGATACTTCCATTTAAAATTCTAGACTAATTGACCTTAAATCTAAATATAGTTTTTCTCATGCCAAAAATCCCAGTTCTCAAAGTAAAAATTACACATTTGCTTTATTCAACACTATACATTCAATAATCTCAAAATAACCACCACGATAACCTTGAAGACACTGGAACTTTTTTCCATATTATTTTATTCTCAGTGTATCCTCTAATGATGCATATAAATATCATTCTGTCTTAAAATTTTTTGGAATAGTTCCTGTTTGTATATTCATGCCACGAACAAGACAAAAATTGAAGTTTGTTTGTTTGTTTTTAATTATTTTGTAAATATATGAAATACACATCTTCATTAAAGAAATTTCTCCAAAGCTACTGAGTACAGCTAAAGAATTTAACTTCTATCCCATTGTCTCTACCTAATGCTACCCTTATCCATATTTAATTTGTGATTTTATGGTTTATCTTCCATTGTTTTACCTTGGCATAAGCAGATGTGTTTATGCATAATAAGTGGTAGTATACAATGCATATTTTACTTCATTTTTCTTCTTTCATTTAATACATCCTAGAGACAAATTCTTAAGTCTATTTATATTTATTGATATGATCAATATTTTGGCCTCGGGTGGTACAATGGTAAAGAATCTGCTAGCACTGCAGCAGACTCATGCAAGAGACATAGGTTCGATCCTTGGGTAGGAAATGGCAGCCCACTCCAGTATTCTTGCTTCAAAATTCCATGGACGGAAGAGCCTGGCGGGCTACAGTCCACAGGGTCACAAAGAACAGGACACAACTGAGCACACTTACACTCCGTCAAAATATTTTATAAATATATGTGCTCATTGTCTTTTATATAAATATTTTTCACTATGCAATCTATTTTATTCTACTCTTTCTCAGAATACTTTTGATACGTAGAAATTTTGTAATTTTGTCCTAACCATTTATTACTTTGGGATTTTTTAAAAATTGAAATCATATCTGATTCACAGCTCGATTTGAAGAGGATTGATTTATTCATAGCACAGTGCCTTCCAGGCTTTATGATCATCTTTACTTATTTACTCATCTTCTTTTAAAACTCTCACCTAAATTTTATATTTTTCTTAAGCTCTTAATATTAAACATCACTTACTAGGTTTCTTCTGTAGCAATTTATTGTTGTTGATGCTATTAAGAATGAGGTATTATACTTTTTAATTTTCTAATTGGTTATTTCTGGAAAGGTAAACTATTGATTTTCTTTGTTGATGTTGCATTTAATCTTATTTGATTCTCTCATTGGTGCTGAGTTTAATTAAATTTTTAATTTCAAGGTAATTTTAAGTTCACAGGCAATTATATGAAATAACACAGAGAGATCCCTGTATTATCTTTTTACTCAATATCCTGCAATGAGAACATCTAAACTCTTTAAAACTTAATTTTAAAAAGATGTTTGCAGTTTAAAACCTTTGCAAAATCTAGTTTTGGCTATAATTCCTTATCCTTGTCTAGATATGTATTTTGTGATCTCAAACAAATCTAAATAATTTATTATTAAAACTTTTCAATATAGTCTCTGTGATCACTGACTAGGAATTTCAAATTTTAAATTATCATAAGCTAAAATAAAAATAGTCAAAAATTTTGCATAATACCTATGCTGTTCTTTGAAATAGCAAATGTAGAACAAAACATTTAGCCTTTGTTTAACAAGGGACCTACTAAAGTCTGAAGTATATAGACTGTATTATGAGTCTAAAACCCTTAAGTAAAATACACTGTATGATCTATATGTTATCTATTCACCAAAAGGTCATGGTGCACAGAAGTGACTAGAAATCTGTCTAATGACTGTTAGATTTCTGTTCATCTCTAATAAGAAAACACCTTTTGCAGCCACAGAGGATCAATGGAAGTTAAAAATACTGCTTTCACGTTGGGATGGTGAGCTGAAGTATATGCGCTTGAGGCCATGCTTTATATTCTAACAGCTTTCTTTCTTTCTCAGGAATGACACACTGACAAAATATATGCTAAATCCACTCATGTGTAAATGGAATATATAAAATGTGTACTGAACTCATTATGCTTTCTAGACTGCTGCTTTCATTTGGAAGGAAAAGGGTAGGTGCGTTATTATTAATTTCAAGCATTCAGTTCAGTTCAGCTGCTCAGTCGTGTCCTACTCTTTGCGACCCCATGAACCGCAGCACTCCAGGCCTCCCTATCCATCACCAGCTCTCGGAGGTCACCCAGACTCACATTCATTGAGTCAGTGATGCCATCCAGCCATCTCATCCTCTGTCGTCCCCTTCTCCTCCTGCCCCCAATCCCTCCCAGCATCAGGGTCTTTTCCAATGAGTCAGCTCTTCGCATGAGGTGGCCAAAATACTGGAGTTTCAGCTTTAGCATCATTCCTTCCAAAGAAATCCCAGGGCTGATCCTCAGAATGGACTGGTTGGATCTCCTTGCAGTCCAAGGGACTCTCAAGAGTCTTCTCTAACACTACAGTTCAAAAGCATCAATTCTTCGGTGCTCAGCTTTCTTCACAGTCCAACTCTCACATCCATACATGACCACAGGAAAAACCATAGCCCTGACTAGATGGACCTTTGTTGGCAAAGTAATGTCTCTGCTTTTCAATATACTATCCAGGTTGGTCATAACTTTTCTTCCAAGGAGTAAGCATCTTTTAATTTCATGGCTGCAGTCACCATCTGCAGTGATTTTGGAGTCCAAAAAAATAAAGTCTGACACTGTTTCCACTGTTTCCCCATCTATTTCAAGCATTATTGGTACATTTAAATTAAATATAGAAATCAACATAAATCAAACAAATCTAGAAGAGACCCATTTGGTTGGACTCTCTAAACAGCTTCCATTTCAACCATCATTCCCATTTTACTGATACCAATTTAGTACGACAACACATCAAATGAATAAGAAGGAAAAGTCTATCTTTTTCCACATAAGAAATTTCAGAGAACAAAGTTTTTGGAAATAGATAAATAAAAAGTTAATTTCAATCACACAATTTTCAGACATTTGTATATATTCAGACTTACTTGAAAAAAATATATTTTTAAAAAAAGAATCTAACCAACATTCTGCATGCTCCTGTATGCCCTCTGCATAGATTTTTTTTTAAAAATTGAGTTTGTAGAAAAAGAATCTATTAGTATGTAATGATTAACTCTACATATGTAATGATTTTTTTCATGGACTCACATTTTATCAACAACATATACAAATTACAGCTGACTTTTGGACAACATAAGTGTGAACTTCATGTATCTATTTATACAAAGATTTTTTTTTTTTTTTTACAATAAACACATTGGACTCTTTTGTGGAGATTTTTTATGACAATTTAAAAGGTTCTCAGATGAACCACATAGCCTAGAAAAGTTGAAAAATTAAGAAAATTTAGATATGTCATGAATGCATAAAATATCTGTAGGTACTAGTCTATTTTATCGTTACTACTATAAAGCATACACAAATCTATTACAAAATGTTAAACTTTATCAAAACTTATTTAAAACACTAGGGTGCCACTTTCGGTCAAGAGAAATAAAAACAAACACAAAGATACAGTATTAAATCATAAGTGCACAAAACTAATTATAGTACACATTGCACTAATGTAATAATTTCATAGCCACCACCTGCTGCAATTGCAGAGAGCTCAAATGTTGCTAGTCTCGGCTTAAAACGCCCCGTGATGCTAACCATCACGTGGGCCGTTCATCTCTTCCATAAATTGCACGCTGCAGTAAAAAGTCATCTCTTGCCATTCCCTCATATTTTTCATTACGTTTACTGGCATACTGTAAACACTGAATGACACCGTGGGACCCATATGAAGTCCCACTAGTGATGATGGAAGTGCTCCTAAGAAGCAAACAAGAGTCATGACATTACAAGAAAAAGTTGAATTGCTTGATGTGTTCCACAGATGGGGGTTTGCAGTTATAGTTGTCTGCCATTTCAAGATAAATAAATCCAGTAAGGATCATTATTTAAAAAGAGAGAGAGAGAGAGAATGTTTGTGATACTGTCACTGCAGCTACACCAGCAGACACAAAAACATGGCACTTTTTGTGAAATACCTTCTTTATCTTATGCAGCTTTTAGGCAGGTTGCAGGTTGCTATGATAAAAGCATACAGGCAGACACGTGTGATTCGACAAAAAGCAGTCCCTGTAGTGAAAGTGAAGTCACTCAGTCGTGTTCAATTTTTTGCATAAAACATCTGTAGATACTAGTCCCATGGACTGCAGTCTACCAGGCTTCTCTGTCCATGGGATTTTCCAGGCAAGAATGCTGGAGTGGGTTGCCATTTCCTTCTCCAGGGGATCTTCCTGACCCAGGGATCAAACCCAGGCCTCCTGCATTGCAGGCAGACGCTTTACTCTCCGAGCCAAAGCGTCTGCCTACAGGGTGGGAGACTCGGGTTCAATCCCTGGGTCGAAAAGATCTCCTGGAGAAGGGAATGGCGACCCACTCCAGCATTCTTGCCCCACCCCCAAAAAGGAGCTCAAAGTCACTATACGACAACTTAAAGCAAAAGAAAGGCTAAGGATCTACAGCTGGAGAATTTAATGCCAACAGAGAATGGTTTGATAATTTTAGAAAGATGTTTAGCTTTAAAAATGTGGAGATAACAGAAGAAGCAGCTTCAGCTGACCAAGAGTCAGCAGACAAGTTCCCATGTCATTAAGAAAGTCATTGAGGAGAATAAATACATGCATGAACATGTTTTTAATGCAGACTAAAATGCCCTACTTTGGGAAAAAATGTCACAAAAAAACATTTATTAGTAGAAAAGAGAAGTGAGCACAAGATTTAAGTCTGGACAGGATAGACTAGCTCCACCGGTGCAAATGTGCTCAGGTTTATGATCAGGACAGTTCTTGACTGTAATGTTAACTAGACCCCAAGTCTTGAAGGGAAAAGATAAACCCCAGCTGCTAGTCTTTCAGTGGTCCAACAAGAAGGACTGGACAGCAAGAACCCTTTTTTCCAGTTTGGTTCCATTGATGTTTTGTCCCTGAAGTCAGAAAATACTTTGCCAGTAAGAGACTACTTTTTACAGTTCTTTTGGCTCAGAGGTTAAAAGCATCTGCCTGCAATGTGGGAGACCTGGGTTCGATCCCTGGGTTGGAAACATCCCCTGGAGACGGAAATGGCAACCCACTCCAGTATTCTTGCCTGGAGAATCCCATGGAGGAGCCTGGTGGGCTACAGTCCATGGGGTCTCAAAGAGTTGGACACAACTGAGTGACTTCGCTTTCGCTTTTCTTTCACTTTACTATTGGGCAATGTCACTGGCCACCTGGAACTCCATGAATCCAACATCCAGGGCTCTCCAGTAATCTGTTGCCCTAAACACAATGTCTCTAATTCAGCCTCTAGAATAGAGGATCATTAAGACTTTAAAGCTCATTACATACAGTATTCTATGGGGAAAAAATGGTCAATGCTATGGAAAAAAAAAAAAACAATAGAGAATATCATGAAAGTCTGAGGGATTACACCACTGAAGATGCCATTGTTGTTGTAAAAAAAGCTATACGAGCCATTAAGTTGGAAACAATAAATTCCACTCTGAGCTTGGCTGACCTCTACCTTGAAGAAGCAAAGATTTAATCCTTAACTTCAAGCTCAGTCCCCTGCCTTGAGGTGCTTGGAAGCCTTCAGTTGTCTGAGACTGAGTATAAGGCTTTTAAAAAACCTAGATATGCATGTCAGCGTATGGCAAAAACCACTACAATATCGTAAAGTAATTAGCCTCCAATTAAAATATATGAATTTTAAAAATAAAAAGCCTAGATGGTTGAGACAAAGCAACAAAAAGAAATCAGAGTGACTGACTCAGGAGAAAGTAGAGACAGGAAGTAGGGACATCAAGATAAACTTCTGGATACTGGGCTGTTTACTTTTTTAAACTTTGCGATTTAATTTGATGAAACATTTGGAAAAAGAAAAAAAGAAATATAATGTGAGCCACAATGGTAAATTTTTTAGGATCCATTTTTTAGAAGTTTGAAAGAAATAAGTACAAAGCAGTTTCAAGAATATATTTTTTTGTTAATTCAATATACCCAAAATATCATTTCAACATTTAATAAATATTAAAGTTATCATTGGGTTTCCCAAGTGGTGCTAGCGGTAAAGAACACCCCGTCAATGTAGGACAATCAAGTGACATAGGTTCAATTCCTGGGCCGGGGAGATCCCCTGGAGGAGAAAATGGCAACCCACTCCAGTATGCTTGCCTGGAGAATCCCAAGGACAGAGGAACCTGGTGGGCTACAGTCCATAGGGTTGCAAAGAATCGGACATGACTGAAGCAGCTCCGCACACACACACGCACAAAGTTACCACTGAAATAGTTTACACTCCTTTGTGTCATTTTTAAACTCTAGAGTCAGTTATATATTTTGCACCATTAGCATATTTTGATTCAGACTGGCTCATTCCAAGTGTCAGTAGTCACCTGTCACTAGTAGCTACCATACCGGATGGCCGTATACACTATACAAGTTATAAATAACTTCTACAAATTATAAGGTTCAGAAAGTGCCAATATCACCTCAAAAATAAACTGCTTCTCTAGTACATGTCTTGTTATAATGTACAAAATTCTTAAGGCATACCTAACTTGATTATACCCAAGGCAAATGGATAGAAATCACTTAGAAATCAACAAAGCGTATCAAGCACAAACCAACAGTACAAAAATTGCCTTCTATTTGGGGCTGCACTTTGCATCACACCTTCAAGCCATAATTTGTTTTTTATTCTTCCCACTTCAGGAAAGACATAATGCTTATGGGAAAGGAAAAAAAAAGTTCTATTTGAAAATGCTTTAAATTGTTCAAAAAGAAAAAGTTCCTTTAAAAACGTCTATTTTAAAAACAATAAAAGCTGGCAAACTCTTGCTATGAAGGGTCATGTAGTAAATATCTTAGGCTCCGTGGGGCATACAGTATCTGCCACAACTACTTGACTCAGCTATTGCCGTGAGAAAAAAACCTTAGGAAATAAGTAAACAAATGCGGGTGCCTATATGGCACCCCACCCCAGTACTCTTGCCTGGAAAATCCCATGGATGGAGGAGCTGGTGGGCTCCAGTCCATGGGGTCGCTAAGAGTCGGACATGACTGAGCGACTGAACTTTCACTTTTCACTTTCATGCATTGGAGAAGGAAATGGCAACCCACTCCAGTGTTCTTGCCTGGAGAATCCCAGGAACGGGGGAGCCTGGTGAGCTTCTGTCTATGGGGTCGCACAGAGTCGGACACGACTGAAGCGACTTAGCAGCAGCATGTTCCAGGAAAATCATTTATAAAACAGATGGTAGGATCATAGTCTGAAACCCTTGTTCTAGACAAATTTTCTTGTAAATGAAAGAAACCCAGCTCTAGTTTATTGGGTATTTATTGGAAGCAACAGGAAAAAATATGAGACTAAGTGTTCAAAAGACATCATGATGTATCCATTCCCCATTATTGGCCATTAGCATCTCCAAATTGCAGTGCCTTTATGGCTCATAATCTCAGAAGAGAGGAAACACTGTCCGCTCTAGCAACTATTAAAATATCAGTCCCTGAAAAGATATTGAGGTCTTGCTTAAGCCATTTCCCCATTCTTTGATCAGTTGATGTTACCAGTGAAAGGAGACCACTCAGTGGCCAGCACAGCTCATATGCGCCCGTCTATGAAGGCCAAAGGAGTGAGAAAAGACACATCGGATCGCCAGCTTCACTGAAAACAAGAGAAGCTGGTAATAAAAGTGTGCGGAGGAGGAATTTATGATTTAAAGAAAAAGGCAAGAAATGCATGACAGAGACAAATTAAAGCAATTCACCAACAGCATCATATCTCAGGACATAATCACAACTCCCCATTAACTCCAGTGAGCAAAGAAATACTAAAACAAGGGCTTTTCACTTGAGAGTGTTAGGCACTGAGTGGGGATAGGAGACTAAACCAGACCATAGATATAATGAAAATCTCATGTGGAGTAAAAGAGGTCATGTACGGACTATAACAATAAACATCTAGTGGTTCTTACTGGAGGACAATCTCCAAAGAGTGGGAGTTTCTAATAAGCAGGCCGGGCACTAAGTCGTACGATCTGAATCAAGGGAATGTGTCCTGACGGAGGTCACTGGTATTTGCAAGGAAGGGACTCCTGTCTTATAGGATCTTGGGTTACCATTCAGTTTTCAAAAACATGATTACAGATATCAGAGACAGAAGGATGCATGTTGGGTTTTCAAAATGAAAAGTACACAAATCTGAGTAACATGGAAACATATATTACCATATGTAAAAGAGATAGCCAACGGGAATTTGCAGTATGGCTCAGGAAACTCACACAGGGGCTCTGTATCAGCCTAGACGGGTGGGGTGGGGAGGGGAGATGGGAGGGAGGGTCAAAAGGAGGGGATATATGTAGCCATGAAATTAAAAGACGCTTACTCCTTGGAAGGAAAGTTATGACCAACCTAGATAGCATATTCAAAAGCAGAGACATTACCTTGCCAACAAAGGTCCACCTAGTCAAGGCTATGGTTTTTCCTATGGTCATGTATGGATGTGAGAGTTGGACTGTGAAGAAGGCTGAGCGCCGAAGAATTGATGCTTTTGAACTGTGGTGCTGGAGAAGACTCTTGAGAGTCCCTTGGACTGCAAGGAGATCCATCCAGTCCATTCTGAAGGAGATCAGCCCTGGGATTTCTTTGGAAGGAATGATGCTAAAGCTGAAATTCCAGTACTTTGGCCACCTCATGCGAAGAGTTGACTCATTGGAGAAGACTGATGCTGGGAGGGATTGGGGGCAGGAGGAGAAGGGGACGACAGAGGATGAGATGGCTGGATGGCATCACTGACTCGATGGATGTGAGTCTGAGTGACCTCCGGGAGTTGGTGATGGACAGGGAGGCCTGGAGTGCTGCGGTTCATGGGGTCACAAAGAGTTGGACACGACTGAGCGACTGATCTGATCTGATGGCTGATTCATGTTGAGGTTTGACAGAAAACAGCAAAATTCTATGAAGCAATTATCCTTCAATTAAAAAAAAAAACACTTGTGATGGTTAATTTTATCCATCAACTTGGCTAAGCAATGGTGGCCAGATGTTTGGTCAAATCCCAGTCTAGATGTTGCTTTTTAGATGTTAACATTTAAATCAATAAATTTTGAGTAAAGCAGAATGTTTTCCATAATGTGGGTGAGGCTCATCTAATCAACAGAAGGCCTTAAGAGGAAAAAACTGAGGTCTCCGAAGGAATAAGGCATTCTGTCTCTAGAATTAATTTTTTTAATTAAATTAATTAATTTTTTTTTTTAAGTAGACAAATCTGAATTGGTGCTGAGGGCAAGAATCATGCCCTGACTCTTAGGTCTGCTGTTCCTTAAAGTCTCCCTCCAGAGGTCAAGATTTTCCTAGAAAACGAGACAAGGTCGAGCCTGAAACTGATGACCAGCTCCTAAGCCTGGAAAGAAGATACACAAGTCAAGAGTAACTTAGAGTCTTTTGAAAGATTAAAGAACGTTTCTATTCTCTGAGACATCTAGAATGTTTTTTCATTTTTTGCTCTTGTTTTTTATTATGATTTGAGTTTAACAGGTAGGGGATGATAATGTTGGAATATGATCGGAGAAATTTGATACGATCTTGAAGCTCATCATTAAAAGTAATATTAAAATGTTTCTCATGATATATTTTCAGGTTGTACCCTAATATAAATTAAAACAAAAGCTGTTTTTTTATGGCACAAAACTAAAGAAAATAAGGCTTCAGCATCATAGAAAATAGGCTCCATTTTAACCATATTCCTGAAGGTAAAACTGAGTTGCTGTAACAAACATTATGGCTTAAATATGGCAGAAATTTACTTTTCTCTAATATGACAACCCAGAGTAGGATGCTCTGGTAGCTTGCCCAGGTTATGTAGGTTCCCAGACTGTCAGGGAAGTCCAGCTAACTTCAACCCAAGTTTCCATCTGTGGGTTCAAGACTGCTCAACTGCCACTGTTTTTCAGTTAGTGAGCAGCAGAAAAGACAAAGGAAATGAAGCGCAAGCAGTGTCCTAATAAGGAAGTGGCACGGAAGTGGCACATAGCTTGTTCAGTCACATCATAGAGATAAAACCTCAGTGGTATGACCACACCAACCTGAGGCGCTAGAAAGAGCTCTTCAGTGGGGTTTTCTATTAAATAAGAGAGATTTTATATTAGTGCTTGGTTTTTACCACCTATCATACACGCCTTTAACAAACATTTAATAAGGGGTCCATTTATTTTTGATGGGGTCCATTACCATTCAAAACAGCAAATAACTATTTTAAAAATAGAATACAGTTACTGCTCTTGAGAAACAGTACAGTGAAAAAGATGTCCATGGAAACAATTTCAGCAGAGTAACTGCATTATTTTGAAGTGTGTTATGAGGTTTTTTTTGAGCACAAAGAAAAAAACCAGTACTGTCCACAAGAAAAAGTCAAGAAAAGGTTCATAGCAGAGATAGTGTTAGAGCTAAATGCTTTTAAATCATTAAGAGTTCACCAGGTAAAGTGAAAAAGGGTACTTCGGTGAGGAAAGTTTTGGCAGGACGTAGAGGCCTTGGGGAAAGGCAAGTAGTCTTGTATGAGTGGATCTATTCAATGTGTGTGTGTGTGTGTGTGTGTGTGTTCGTGTGCGTGTGTGTACATGCATTTGCCTGCACATGGATATATAGTTGTTTTAAGACAGAGAAGTGAAGTGAGGGAGTGAAGAGTGAGAGGAGATAAGTCAAGAAAAGTGCACAGAGGGGCAGACTTCCCAGGTGGTCCAGTGATTAAGACTCTGCCTCCCAATGCAGGGGTTACAGGTTCAATTCCTGGTCAGGAATGCCACAAGGTGTGGCCAAAAGTTAAAAACAAAAACAAAAAAAAAGGGCACAGGGACCAGGTTGCAAATGACTCCGTAAGGAGCTTGATCTGGTTTATGAAGCCATTGAAGGATTCTTAAGCAGGGAAGTGATGTGGCAGATTTCAGTTCAGTCGCTCAGTTGTGTCTGACTCTTTGCAACCCCATGAATTACAGCACACCAGACCTCCCTGTCCATCACCAAATTCCAGAGTTCACTCAGACTCACATCCATCGAGTCAGTGATGCCATCCAGCCATCTCATCCTCTGTCATCCCCTTCTCCTCCTGCCCCCAATCCCTCCCAGAATGAGAGTCTTTTCCAATGTGTCAACTCTTCGCATGAGGTGGCCAAAGCACTGGAGTTTCAGCTTTAGCATCATTCCTTCCAAAGAACACCCAGGGCTGATCTCCTTTAGAATGGACTGATTAGAAATTTCATTTTGGTTGAAGTCTCCTCTTATTAAGTCTGCAAGGGAAGAAGGATTCTTCATTTTGATTTAATTTGGCAAACATTTATTGAACACTGTCCTTGTGCCAGACCTACTCTCCATCCTCCCAGAAAAAGCCAATTTTCAGTGAAATCAAAAGACAGAAGAATCAACTTTATTGCTTGGAGACACTTCCCATTTTGATAAGTTCTCTCTTAGGACGTACTTTGGTCCTTAAAGGATAGAAAAGATGAGTAAAATATAGTTTTTCACTTACATTGGCCTCCAGGTTCACCCGTATACCCCGTTGAGTTCATAAGGCTCTCATGAAAAGAAAATAAAAAAAAAAAAAACACCTTCCCACAAGTCTACCCCACTAGGTTTCAGATATAACTAGATTGCAGGAGTGAACAAAATTTAGAGGAAATTGGTGAAACATAATATCTTTTCAGGCAGTTGGCCCATCACCCACAAGAACAGCCCAGAATTTCATAGTTGGATCTCATTTTTTTAAATGTGTGACCAGAGACGAAATGATAAGACCAGATACCAGAAAATTACTAGTCTAGTTATTTAAGATGAGAACCAGCTTCACAGCTTTACACAATTTCTCACCACTCTTTATGGGTGAAAAGAATTTCTGAGTTGGGAATTTTATCACTATACATTTGTGTCTGGCTAAATAAATTCCAAACTATTTCCTGCTATCCAATGTGTCAAATCTTCATTTTACTTTCCAAAGATTTCAGTCAACTCATTAAAAATTACTGGCGCAATAAAGCCACTACAATACAAAAAGGAAATTTTAAAATTCTAGAAATATCATCTGGATATTAATGTATTTATTTTCACCACCAGATGACATTATTTAATTTTTTTAAGTTAAAACAAAACAAACTTACATAATATGCCCTGTGTGTGTGTTCAGTCGTGTCTGACTCATTGCGACCCTGTGAATTGCAGCCTGCCAGGCTCCTCTGTCCATGGGATTCTCCAGGCAAGGGTACCAGAGTGGGTCGCCTGACCCAGGGATTGGACTTGCCTCTCTTGCCTCTCTTGCACTGGCAGGTGGATTCTTGACCACTGCACCACATGGGAAGCCCACCAACATAATACCAGTAGCAAAGTCTTCAAAATAGTTTAATATATGAGTGAGTAATCTTAAAAGAATCATCAAAGAAATGGATTATGCTTTTCCTCTGTTCCAGCCCCATCCATCTCTACAGGCTGTTGTTTCTTTTGAAATCAGCTGAAGATTAAATGTTTAAGGAACACACTGGGGGGCACTAAGAGAGGAGAATCAGGCCCCAAGAGCTCAGATGCTTTGAAAATGAGTAAAGGTAATTAATAATAATGAAGTCTTGACTGCATGGAGCAGCTGTCTACCTCGGAGCTCAAAGAGCTTCCTTCATTACCTCCTTTATCCCCCTTACTTCTATCTAACCATGACATCAAGAATGCAGTGGGCACACCCATTGGTTTGGTTTTGGTTTGAGTTTGGGGGACTCTAGACAGGAATAATCTCTCCTGATACAATAAATTTTCATTCATGGTTACAACTGCAACATATGTAAATACACAGTATGTTTTTTAAAGTAATGGAACAAAAATGTTAAAAATCACAAATGTGTAGAATTGCTTGAACTGCACAGCAAAGGAAACTATAAGCAAGGTGAAAATACAACCCTCAGAATGGGAGAAAATAATAGCAAATGAAACAACTGACAAAGGCTTAATTTCCAAAATATACAAGCAGCTCATACAATCAATGCCAGAAAAACAAATAATCCAATCAAAAGTGGGGGAAAGACGTAAACAGACATTTCTCCAAAGAAGACATACAGATGGCTAACAAACACATGAAAAGACGCTCAATATTGCTCATTATTAGAAAAATGCAAATCAAAACCACAGTGAGACATCACCTCTCACTGGTCAGAATGGCCATTATCAAAAAGTCTACAAACAGTAAATGCTGGAGAGGGTGTGCAGAAAAGGGAACCCTTTTGCACTGTTGGTAGAAATGTAAATTGATACAGCCACTATGGAAGACGGTATGGAGATTTCTTAAAAAGCTAGGAATAAAACCTTCATATGACCCAGCTGAAGCTCCAGTATTTGGCCACCTCATGCGAAGAGTTGACTCATTGAAGAAGACTCTGATGCTGGGAGGGATTGAGGGCAGGAGGAGAAGGGGACGACAGAGGATGAGATGGCTGGATGGCATCACTGACTCGATGAATGTGAGTCTGAGTGACCTCCGAGAGCTGGTGATGGATAGGGAGGCCTGGCATGCTGCAGTTCATGGGGTCACAAAGAGTCGGACATGACTGAGCAACTGATCTGATCTGATCTGATGACCCAGCAATCCCACTCCTAGGCATATACCCTGAGGAAACCAAAATTGAAAAAGACACATGTACCTCAATGTTCATTGTAGCACTATTTACAACAGCTAGAGCATGGAAGCAACCTAGATTTCCATCGACAGATGAATGGATAAAGAAATTGTGGTACGTATATGCAATAGACTATTACTCAGTCATAAAAAGGAATGCCTTCGAGTCAGTTCTATTGAGGTGAATGAACCTAGGAGTCTATTGTACAGAGTGAAGTAAGTCAGAAAAAGAAAGGTAAATATCACATACTAACACACATATACAGAATCTAGAAGGATGGTACTGAAGAATCTATTTGCAGAGCAGTAATGGAGAAACAGACACAGAGAACAGGTTTATGGACATGGTGGGAGAGGAGGAAAGGGTGAAATACATGGAGAGAATAACATGGAAAATTACATAACCATATTAAAATAGATAGCCAATGGGAATTTGTTGTACATCTCAGGAAACTCACACGGGCCCTATATCAACCTAGAGGGGTGGGGTGGGGAGGGAGAGGGGAAGGAGGTTCAAAAGGGAGGGGATATATGTATCCCTATGGCTGGTTCATGTTGAAGTTTGACAGAAAACAGCAAAATTATGTAAAGCAATTATCCTTTAATTAAAAAATAATTTAAAAAACAAAACATACAAAAAATAGAATAATTTGCTATATATCAGACAGTTTCTAAAATATGCATTGAAAATGAGACAACTTTTTCCAGTATCCAAACCAGGATGCAAGGTGTCTGATTATAAAATTAGAGAATATTGAGGTTTCTTTTTTTGTCCTACTGAAACTGTGCCACCTTCTTCCTAGAATCCTGAGTCTTATGAATATTAAACAGACTTAAAATACCCTTTCTCTAAGAAATTCTAGCACTTAAAAGCATTTGCTAACACATTATTCTAAAGAGAGGTTCTAATTTTTTTAAACCTGTTTACAACCTGATAAGACTATGCCATCTTGAGAAGTAAACTTTTTATAAAAGAAGTTTTAAAATGTGAGCCCTCTAGAAGAAATTAACTTAAAAATTTTTATTCCATATTTATACTAGAATACTACCTCAAAAGTAAGAACTATGAATGTTAAGGGCCTACAGAATGTAGTGAATCAGATCTGAAAATCCTTTTTTTTTTTTTTTTTATTTCTGGGAAGATTTCTTTATCCATCTCCTTCTCTTCCATTATCTAAAATATGCTTGCTCAGTTGCTTCATTCATGTCCAGCTCTTTGCAATCCTACGGACTGTAGCCCACCAGGCTCCTCTGTCCATGGGATTCTCCAGGCAAGGATACTAGAGTGGGTTGCCCTGTCCTCCTTCAGGGGATCTTCCCAACCCAGGGATGGCACCTGCATCTGCCGGCAGCTTCTGCATTGCAGGCAGATTTTTACCTACTGAGCTAAGTGTGCGTGCTCAGTCACTTCAGTCGTGTCCGACTCTGTGAGACCCCATGGACTGTAGCCCGCCAGACTCTTCTGTCCATGGGATTCTCCAGGCAAGAATATGGGAGTGGGTTGCCATGCCCTTCTCCAGGGGATCTTCCTGACCCAGGGATTGAATCCATTGCAGGCAGATGCTTTACCATCTTAGCCACCAGGAAGCCACCATTAATCTAGTGGCTGCTTCCAGCTTTTCACTCCACCCTACTTTGTCCTTCTCCCAACCCTACTTATTAGGTATATCTTCAGCTCATAAGAACAGCCACCAAATTATTCTCTACATGCTTTTTGCCTTTATTGGACAGAAAACATAAGATGCCACAAGGGGAGAAAAGATAAAAATTTTCAGAATCAGTATTCAAGAGAAGAGCCCTCTTCTCTTAAAACCCCTTGATGAGGTTACCACCAGTTTCCATGAAGATTTCTCTGAGTATTTTGAAATGTTATTATGATTTATTTTTCAAATAATACAGATCCCCTCCTGTAGTGGGATTCCAAGAGAAACAACATTCTTCATAAATCATCTTATCTATTACTTCCATTTTATTTGAAATAGCTGCAATTCCAAGTGTATCTGCATGGCTCATACAAGGCATTATTGGCCTAAGACCGACTGGTACCATGGAAACCTGAAGAGTCACTGGTGTCTTGCAATCAGTGCCTGTTGGACAAGGAATTTCAAAGAACTCCAAATCATCTCAAGACCTCCTTCTGATCTGGGCAGAAGTTTCCAGGATAGTGTTTGGGATAAGGAACCTTTGGAATGACCTAGCAGCGGTCCATGGAGAAGGCAATGGCAACCAACTCCAGTGTTCTTGCCTGGAGAATCCCAGGGACGGGGGAGCCTGGTGGACCGCCGTCTATGGGGTCACACAGAGTCGGACTCAACTGAAGAGACTTAGCAGCAGCAGCAGCAGTCCAGAACTCTCTTGTAAGTTCTCACCAATTCTAAGAGCTGTGTTTGATCCCATGCCTCATTCTTCATCTCCTGAGCAGTTGTGGACCCTTCTCCCTCCATGCAACTCCCACCATCTGCAAATGAAATCATCAATCAGTAAAAACCCTTTATTGAAGTGTCACTGTATGCCAGGCACTGTGCTTGATACATTACTAATAATAACATCAGCAACAAAGAAGAAAAGAGATACCCAAGATACCCAAGCTTATATTCTAATGACTCCTGGGGAACTATCAGGTAGAAGGATCAAGTAAGAGAAGGGTTAACTAGTCTGGATATGAGGACAGAGCCCAGTAGGACTCCAGTCTATGCTTTTTTAGGTCTCTTTAACTTTATACTTCATATTCAGAGCTGACGCCAGCTACAGGAAAGAGTGTGTTGTCAAATGAGCTCAAATTCCAGGATTCATATTTACTATCGGGTGACTTAGGCAAGTTATTTGATTTTCTCAGCTTTCATTTCCTCATTGGAGTCCTGGCATTGAACAATGGCTCCCTTACCAGATGGTGGGGACAATTAAATCAGATGGTATCTGGGAGGCACTGGACACAATGGATGGTTTCTATCAGTGACTCACTAAGAACATGGCAGGTTTAGCATTTATTGAGCAGCCTTTTTTGGACCAGGATCATTGCCAGGTTATTGCTCATGTACCATCTCATTATTTCTCCAGAGCAGCCTGAGGGTAAACCTTATTATTCTTATTTTATATGGAGACTCAGAAAGGCAACTGGCCTAATTTTATACAGCTAGCAAGTTGTGAGATTAGATTCAAAGTCATGTCTCTTCATTTCAAACCCAGACTTTTTCCTTCATATGTTTTTTGAGGAGCACACGCTGTCTTGGAAGAGATATCCATCTCCCAGAGGACTCTCACAAGGTACTCAGTTATTCAGTCCAGTTCTGCACGCCGTGGGTCAAAGCTGTGCAGCTGCTGAAGCAGGCCCTTGTCAGATTCATGCAGCAAGGGAGGATTGGGCTCCTCCCACAGGATGAGACAGACGGCTTTCATGCTTCTCCCTACAGAGGACATGTTGCTGCAGTCTGCAGATTGAGAAGGGAAGAACTAAGCTGACTGTTCTTTGTACAGTAATGAGTGGGTGGATTCCCAAAGTTAATGGTACACCAAATGTGATGGAGCAGTTGGCATAGCTGGATACATGGAAATGTTTCTCTGTATGTGCTACTTAGGGGGGAAAAAAAAACCCTCAAAGGAGAAAAGAGCTACAGGATGAAAGACAAGAGAGTAAGCGGTAAGTGCCAGAAGCCTATCAAAGAGCTGAGAAGCCTTGGAGGTCAGTGCTTAGCTCTCCTTTATAAGCTGTTCTCTGAGCTGAGGCCAGGTTTCTCCCTGCATTTGCCTTTGGATTGAGTCATATGGTGAAAGGCAGATGTGTCTATTTAAACGTTAATGAACTCAGGTCTGGTGCTTGTATTCATATTAGTAAATTTCTTGAGTCTGAAGAATCCCTGGTGGCTTGGTGGTAAAGAATCTACCCGCCAGGGCAAGAGACACAGGTTCGATCCCTGTGTCTGGTCCTGGAAGATCCAACATGCCACAGAGCAACTAAGCCCATGGTACTGAGCCTGTGCTCTAGAGCCCAGGAGGCTCAGCTGTTGAAGCCCTCACACTAGGGTACATACGTTCCAAAACAAGAGAACCCACTGCAAGGAGAAGTAACTTGCTGCAACTGGGGAAAAAGCCTGAGCAGTCGCGAAGATCCAGTATAACCAAAAATAAAATAAGTAAATAAATAAGATGAAATAATTTTTAAAAAGAAGAGTATTGGAAGCAGAATATCTAGGTAAGTAAGTCATCATTTGGATGCATTTCAGCACTGTAAATCACTAACCATCATTCATGTGCAAATAGCAAGCTGTCAGTGTTTGGGGTCCACCTACCATAAGATGATGGAGATTACTAATTGTTCTACCTTCTTTTCACTTTACTCTGCATCCTACTTTCCAAGTCTTATCCATCATTGATGACATTTTTAATCCACGGTACAGGAAATTTGATTCTAAACACTATTCTTTGGAACTCTGATTTAAATTATTTTAAGATCTCCCCCCTCACTAGCCCTGCTGCTGCTGCTATTGCTGCTAAGTCGCTTCAGTCGTGTCCAACTCTGTGCGACCCCATAGATGGCAGCCAACCAGGCTCCCCTGTCCCTGGGATTCTCCAGGCAAGAACACTGGAGTGGGGTGTCATTGCCTTCTCCAAATTACCTACAGTTTACTCTGCCCTCGATCCAATTTGGCTTTACTCAATCTTTACTCAACATTCTTTGGAACAAAGATTTAAATTTTTAAAATATTCTATACGCAAGTAATGTTTAAAACTAATGCCCTTTGACATTAGCAAATAAACAATGAGACATTCTGCTGCTGTTCATGATTTTAACTTTTTAATAGAATTTGAGGTATTGCTGATGAGTATGTGTGTATGCTTGGGGCAGGGGATGGGGTGTGTGTAACAAGTTTCAGAAAACATTAAAATCCCCAGTGTTTCTAGGGAAGATGATTGTATCTTTAATATATGACCTTTGATATTCCCAATCCACAGTTTCTGAAATGCTGTTCTCCAAAGCAACTAGTCTTAAACCAGATTTTTTGCCCCCTTGAAAACTCATCCAAGTCACTTCACAGACATTTTACTTTATCTCTGATTCTTCCAAAACAGCCCTTGAACTGACATAATTTTCCACTCTGGGTGTCATTTAAGAATCAGAAACGAACACCTTCTCTGAGGTTCTTAGTCTTGAAAGCCTTAATGCCTTCCAAAAGTGCTGCTTTTTCTCTATCACTTTTATAAGCATCTGTCAATCACCTTAATACTGACAATGCTGCTTTGATGTATAACTTTCATGAACTTCTCCCACCTTTCTAGATGACATGGTACTTGGCTCCCGTTTTTTCCTGCAACCCATATTCTCTGCTTTCATCCCAAGTAGCCTATGATGTATGCATGAATTATGGGCCACCTGAGCTTCGTATTCTTGCTCTGCCTCTCATCAGTGATCTCCACCTACCGCAGGACATTTGCACTTTAAGGGGAATCAGATTGTGCAATACTCCAAAATTAAAGTTTCTAGTTCACTGACTTTTTTTGAACAATAGCCTCTTTTCTCTGATTCCATCGCCACTCAATTAGCCTTACAGTCACTCATTACCTACAGCTTACTCTGCCCTCCATCCATTTTGGCTTTACTCAGTCTTTGCTGGCTTTACTAAGTCTGTGGGCTACCTCTTTCAGAGATCCACTTGTCCCCTTAAAGTATCCAGCAATATACTGAGACCGATGAGGTACAGAGGAAAAGTAATACGTACTCCCTATCCGTGTGCAGTTCACAACTTAATATGGAAGGCAAGAAATTCCTATACGGATGCTTATTTCTCCTTTGGGGAAATGACAATAACTTTTGTTATTCGGCTCATGTTGATGTTGTGCTCAGAGATGACACAGTCATCATTACAGTCACCTCCCTTAATTTCAAACTGCATCTCCACGTTAGGAAATACTTGTACCTAAACTGGGGAGACTGGAGGGAAATGGCCTCAGTTTGCCCTCTTTTCTTACATGGGATCTTACAAAATTTTCTTGCATTTATTCTAGAAAGTTATTCTTACCTTAATTATTTTGAGTACTGGTTTTAAATTTTGTGGTGAATTTTGAAATAAGAGCAAGTTAAAAACATGACCACTTGAGATGGTTAATTTTATGTATCAATTTGGCTAAGCTATGGTGGCCAGATGTTTGGTCAAGCACCAATCTAGATGTTGCTTTTTAGATGTTAACATTTAAATCAGTAAATTTTGAATAAAGCAGAATGCTTTCCATATTGTGGGTGAGCATCATCTAATCCGGAGAAGGCAATGGCACCCGACTCCAGTATTCCTGCCTGGAAAAATCCTATGGACGGAGGAGCCTGGTAGGCTGCAGTCCATGAGGTCGCTGAGGGTCGGACACGACTGAGTGACTTCACTTTCACTTTTCACTTTCATGCATTGGAGAAGGAAACGGCAACCTACTCCAGTGTTTTTGCCTGGAGAATCCCAGGGACGGGGGAGCCTGGTGGGCTGCCGTCTATAGGGTCGCACAGAGTCGGACACGACTGAAGTGACTTAGCAGCAGCAGCATCTAATCAACAAAAGGCCTTAAGAGGAAAAAACTGAGGTCTCCAAAGGAACAAAACATTCTGTCTCTAGAGTGTGATTCTTGATTTGATTGTATGTCAATAACATAATTCTCATTGCTTAACTCCACTGGAAATTAAAAAGGCTAATTGCAACATTAATAATCAAATATTTGGCAAAATTCAACATGTTGCTTCCACTTAAATACACAGAATTTATTTGTGTATGTTGCTTCTTCTTGGATAGCAGCATTACCAAGCTAAGTAAATAGCTTCAAATATTACAGAAAGTAATTTAAATGAAAATACAATTCAAAAATTCACATCAATCACTCATTTATACATTCATTCACCAGTGACTTACCAATATCTATTTTTTTCAATATATTATGGGGTTTCTGTTTTGTTTTTAAAGAAGTATCAGAAAAGCTGTAACATACAAAAGAAAAAGGACATTTCCACTCTTAGTCAGTGCCAGTCACCTGAAGAATAAGAAAGACAAGAGTTTGCTATCTCAGAGGCAAACATGACTGGCTAGGATGAGTCATATCTCACCATAGAGATGACAAAGGGGCACATTACTTTTCTCTGATAGTGCAATGAAGATTTGATTAAAGGAAATACTAAAAAAAAAAATCAAGTAGTAAAATATACTGTAATTATACACAGAATAGATTTCACCCAAAATAGAAGGGCGAAAAATTAAGCTACAGTAGAAGGATCCCTGGGAGTAAATTAAATGGGTTCAAGTCTGAAGTGCCTGATTATTTTCATAACAATTTGTTTATGAAATTATCAGGATCCTTACGGGTTGACTGGCTGTTATTGAGTATCTGAGCAAGATCGAACAGATTTCAGAAGACAAGAAAGGTGATTCTATTTTTAAAAGGAAAAATTGGATAATTAGAGCAAAAAAACTTGTTAGCTTGGCTGAAACAAATACTGAGAGGAAATCAAAGCCAAAATGATTTGCAAGATCCTTACTGATAACAACACAATTGCTTTTAAACCTACTATGTTTTTTAATGATAAAATAATGATCTAATCTATGTTAAGTAAACAGGCCTAGTATTTTAAGGCAGAGCTACAGATTTTAATCTCTTACAAACTTACATAATATTCTGCATGATGTTCTTCGTAAATGTTCAGTTCAGGCATTCACTCATGTCTGATTCTCTGCGACCCCATGGACAGCAGCACCCCAGGCCTTGCTGTTCATCACCAGCTCCTGGAGTTTACTCAAACTCATGTCCATTGAGTCGGTGATGCCCTCCAACCATCTCATCTTCTGTCATCCCCTTCTCTTCCTGCTCTCAATCTTTCCCAACATCAGGGTCTTTTCCAGTGAGTCAGTTCTTTGCATCATAAATATTATAGGAAAATAAATCCATACATGAAAGCTATAGTACCTGCTAATTTAAAAACCTAGTTGGGAATGCAGTCTACTCTTCTCCCACTAGTGAATTTTCTAGATAACATAGGAAAGGAGATTGGGAAGGGACCCAAATGTCCATAGGCACAAAATAGGGCACCGTTACTCATGCAGAGTTGGTATTCAAACACCTTAAGTTTAAATTCTCATTTTGTTTCTTATAAGTAAGGGGATCTTGAGCAATTTACACAATCCTCCCAAGAGTCACTTTTTTTTTTTTTTTTGTCTGTGAAATGGGAATAGTACTGTCATTTAATGAAAAGTAAATGAGGTTATAAAAGTAAAAGACTTGTCAGAGAGATTGATCTATAGTCGGTCTAGGTAATTTAATAATTTATTAACTCATCTGTTTTTCCCACTAAAGTCTGAGTTCCTCAAGAGCAAGCATTACACATTGCTCTTCTCTGTGCCCACTGAATGTAATAAGAAGCCGAACACAAAGTATGGGCTGGCCATCAATTTGATATTTCATATTTCAAAATGCATATTTCACAGCTAATGATTACGTGGGGGCAGATAGCTCAAGTAAGGGTACAGAAAAGGAGACAGGACGATTTGTGCTGGACATGAGAGCCTGAAGGAGGCAGAAAGGGAATGGAAATGCCTAGGCTGATAGGAAGACAGAGCAATCAGCTCACCATTGGCCAAGGAAAGTAAGTCAGACAGCAGGGAAGGCAGATTAATAAAATGGCACCAGAGGCAGGAACGGAGCCAGGAGCCTTCTTCTTGACAAGAAGAATCTTCTACTCCAGCCTCCTTTACACTTCCTGCCGGAATCAAAGATGTTTGCAAGTGGAAATTATAACCAGCTGGTAGACCTTAGTACTATAGTTGGATATGAGTCTTTTCCGTTTGTTTTTTACGAAGGAGAATTACAACAGGTGGGGCTGTCTGAGTGCTTTTATACCTCAGAACTGAAGGTCAAAGCAGATTTCCTTCCTTCAACAGTGTGGAATGCTGATCTATACAAGTCCTAAGATACAAATACACATAGAGCATAGTCCCTGCCTTCTGTCTGTTCACTGGAAAGGACTAGCGGGCAGATGCGTAAACAAAAATGAACAACAGTTAGGTCGGAGCCATAGACATGCATACAAGTCTTTGTCCGCGCATGGAGAGGGGTCTCCGAATGGACTTGATGGAGGAAGTGGTGTTTGTGGGTCGGTGTGCCGGGGGGCCAGGCTATTCAGGCAAGAAAAATGGTGGCAGGCCCCAGCCTGAGTCTACTCACAACGTGAGATCTTTACCCTCCGACCTGGTGCAGCCGCATCTTCCACCCTGGTATTTAGAACAACGTGCAGCTTTTATGATAGCTGTCCTTCAGTGCTCACAGAGGGGTTTTATTTTGTTTTGGTTTTTGTACTTTTAGGTTTAAGCCATGTCAGGTAGTTGAGGTTGCTGGGAGTCTGCCTTTATTGCATTATATGGGTTAATAAACGGTTAAGAGTATCCGAGGGAGCAATTATCTGTAGGTCATTATCAACCCTGGAGGAGCCATCCAGGAATATTTCATTGTGACTGATACTACGTTCAAGTATCCTTGCATTTGTCTTTGACTTGGATAATAGAGACAATTGCAGTTACCTAATCTAGAGGTGAAAGAAGGCCCAGAAGACTGAATTTTTACAGTCAGGATAAAATTTGACTGGTGATTAGAATAAACTTGGCTAAGTAAGTTGGAAAAGGTACTAATGTGCTCAGGAAGAAAATTCAAGTTAAGGGAGAAGAGAGCAGACTTGATTTTATATTAAAAGATACAGTGGACAATCTAGATTGTCATACTGAGTGAAGTAAATTAGACATAGAAAGACAAATCTCATATGACATCACTTTTATGTGGTATCTTTTAAAAAGGGTACAAATGAACTTACAGAAAAGAAATAGTCACAGATGTAGAAAACAAAGTTATGGTTACCAAAGGGGAAGGGGACTGGGGTGGGGGGGGACATAAATTGAGAGCTTGAAATTGACATATACACACAACTATATTTAAAATAGATAATCAACAAGGACTTCCTGCATAGCACAGGGAACTCTACTCAACACTGTGTAATGACCAGTACAGGAAGAGTTTAAAAAAGAGTGGATCTGTGTATATGTCTAACTGACTCACTTTGCAGAAACTAAAGACAGTAAATCAACTATCCTCCAATAAAAAATAGTTTTAAAAATACAGTAGAAAATGTATTAGAGTCACAGATCAGATCAGATCAGATCAGTCGCTCAGTCGTGTCCGACTCTTTGCGACCCCATGAACCGCAGCGCGCCAGGCCTCCCTATCCATCATCAGCTCCCGGAGGTCACCCAGACTCACATTCATCGAGTCAGTGATGCCATCCAGCCATCTCATCCTCTGTCGTCCCCTTCTCCTCCTGCCCTCAATCCCTCCCAGCATCAGAGTCTTCTCCAATGAGTCAACTCTTCGCATGAGGTGGCCAAAATACTGGAGTTTCAGCTTTAGCATCATTCCTTCCAAAGAAATCCCAGGGCTGATCTCCTTCAGAATGGACCGGTTGGATCTCCTTGCAGTCCAAGGGACTCTCAAGAGTCTTCTCCAACACCATAGTTCAAAAGCATCAATTCTTCGGCGCTCAGCCTTCTTCACAGTCCAACTCTCACATCCATACATGACCACAGGAAAGACCATAGCCTTGACTAGGCGAACCTTTGTTGGCAAAGTGATGTCTCTGCTTTTGAATATGCTATCTAGGTTGGCCATAACCTTCCTTCCAAGGAGTAAGCGTCTTTTAATTTCATGGCTGCAGTCACCATCTGCAGTGATTTTGGAGCCCAGAAAAACAAAGTCTGACACTGTTTCCACTGTTTCCCCATCTGTTTCCCATGTAGTGATGGGACCAGATGCCTTGATCTTCATTTTTCTGAATGTTGAGCTTTAAGCCAACCTTTTCACTCTCCACTTTCACTTTCATCAAGAGGCTTTTGAGTTCCTCTTCACTTTCTGCCATAAGAGTGGTGTCATCTGCATATCTGAGGTTATTGATATTTCTCCCAGCAATCTTGATTCCAACTTGTGTTTCTTCCAGTCCAGCATTTCTCATGATGTACTCTGCATATAAGTTAAATAAACATGGTGACAATATACAGCTTTGACGTACTCCTTTTCCTATTTGGAACCAGTCTGTTGTTCCATGACCAGTTCTAACTGTTGCTTCCTGACCTGCATACAGATTTCTCAAGAGGCAGATCAGGTGGTCTGGTATTCCCATCTCTCTCAGAATTTTCCACAGTTTATTGTGATCTACACAGTCAAAGGCTTTGGCATAGTCAATAAAGCAGAAATAGATGTTTTTCTGGAACTCTCTTGCTTTTTCCATGATCCAGCGGATGTTGGCAATTTGATCTCTGGTTCCTCTGCCTTTTCTAAATCCAGCTTGAACATCAGGAAGTTCACGGTTCACATATTGCTGAAGCCTGGCTTGGAGAATTTTGAGCATGACTTTACTAGCGTGTGAGATGAGTGCAATTGTGCGGTAGTTTGAGCACTCTTTGGCATTGCCTTTCTTTGGGATTGGGATGAAAACTGACCTTTTCCAATCTTGTGGCCACTGCTGAGTTTTCCAAATTTGCTGACATATTGAGTGCAGCACTTTCACAGCATCATCTTTCAGGACTTGGAATAGCTCCACTGGAATTCCGTCACCTCCACTAGCTTTGTTCCTAGTGATGCTTTCTAAGGCCCACTTGACTTCACATTCCAGGATGTCTGGCTCTAGGTCAGTGATCACACCATCATGATTATCTGGGTCGTGAAGCTCTTTTTTGTACAGTTCTTCTGTGTATTCTTGCCACCTCTTCTTAATATCTTCTGCTTCTGTTAGGTCCACACCATTTCTGTCCTTTATCGAGCCCATCTTTGCATGAAATGTTCCTTTGGTATCTCTGATTTTCTTGAAGAGATCCCTAGTCTTTCCCATTCTGTTGTTTTCCTCTATTTCTTTGCATTGATCGCTGAAGAAGGCTTTCTTATCTCTTCTTGCTATTCTTTGGAACTCTGCATTCAGATGTTTATATCTTTCCTTTTCTCCTTTGCTTTTCGCTTCTCTTCTTTTTGCAGCTATTTGCAAGGCCTCCCCAGACAGCCATTTTGCTTTTCTGCGTTTCTTTTCCTTGGGGATGGTCTTGATCCCTGTCTCCTGTACAATGTCACGAACCTCATTCCATAGTTCATCAGGCACTCTATCTATCAGATCTAGGCCCTTAAATCTATTTCTCACTTCCACTGTATAATCAGAAAGGATTTGATTTAGGTCATACCTGAATGGTCTAGTAGTTTTCCCTACTTTCTTCAATTTCAGTCTGAATTTGGCAATAAGGAGTTCATGGTCTGAGCCACAGTCAGCTCCTGGTCTTGTTTTTGCTGATTGGATAGAGCTTCTCCATCTTTGGCTGCAAAGAATATAATCGATCTGATTTCAGTGTTGACCATCTGGTGATGTCCATGTATAAAGTCTTCTCTTGTGTTGTTGGAAGAGGGTATTTGTTATGACCAGTGCATTTTCTTGGCAAAACTCTGTTAGTCTTTGCCCTGCTTCATTCCGTGTTCCAAGGCCAAATTTGCCTGTTACTCCAGGTGTTTCTTGACTTCCTACTTTTGCATTCCAGTCCCCCATAATGAAAAGGACATCTTTTTTGAGTGTTAGTTCTAAAAGGTCTTGTAGGTCTTCACACAACCGTTCAACTTCAGTTTCTTCAGCGTTACTGGTTGGGGCATAGACTTGGATTACTGTGACAGTGAATGGTTTGCCTTGGAAACGAACAGAGATCATTCTGTCATTTTTGAGATTGCATCCAAGTACTGCATTTCGGACTCTTTTGTTGACCATGATGGCCACACCGTTTCTTCTGAGGGATTCCTGCCCACAGTAGTAGATATAATGGTCCTCTGAGTTAAATTCACCCATTCCAGTCCATTTTAGTTCGCTAATTCCTAGAATGTCAACATTTACTCTTGCCATCTCTTGTTTGACCACTTCCAATTTGCCTTGATTCATGGACCTGACATTCCAGGTTCCTATGCAATATTGTTCTTTACAGCATCGGACTTTACTTCTATCACCAGACACATCTACAGCTGGGTATTCTTTCTGCTTTGGTTCCATCCCTTCATTCTTTCTGGAGTTATTTCTCCACTGATCTCCAGTAGCATATTGGGCCCTTACTGACCTGGGGAGTTTCTCTTTCAGTATCCTATCATTTTGCCCTTTCATACTGTTCATGGGGTTCTCAAGGCAAGAATACTGAAGTGGTTTGCCATTCCCTTCTCCAGCGGACCACACCCTGTCAGATCTCTCCACCATGACCCGCCCATCCTGGGTTGCCCCACGGGCATGGCTTAATTTCATTGAGTTAGACAAGGCTGTGGTCCTGGTGTGATTAGACTGACTAGTTTTCTGTGAGTATGGTTTGTCCTATCTGCTATAAATTTTTTAGATTCTTTTGACCTTTGCAAAAATTCACCTTTCTAAAAGAACATTAAAAACTGAAGAGTAATTAGAACAGTGCCATTAAAACATTCCATGGACATGAGTTTGAGCAAGCTCTGAGAGATGGTGAAGGACAGGGAAGCCTGGCGTGCTGCAGTCCATGGGATCACAAAGAGTCAGACACAACTGAGCAACTGAACAATAGTGAAAATAAATCATTCATGGCTCAGTGTTCTCCAGCTCTTCCTGTCTTATTTTCCATAAACTACTTAAAGTATCCAGATTCTACCATAACATAAATACTAAGCTCATTTTTTTTTTGATTACTTTTAGAAGCTTATAAGCATCCTGTTCATGCATGTCCTGCTATTTGTTATAAAAACCCAGTGACCTACTTAGACCGGTGCTTCTCAACCCATCTGTGGTGACAGACTGATTTTTATTTGTAATCCGTTGAAGAATGATGCTTTTATACAATACTCTAAAAATAACACAGATGGTAAACTAAATTATAAAACCAGACAAAAACAAGTCCAAGTTGTTTATTGTTACATTCAATAGACATAAACTGTTCTGCCCAATTGTGTGTACAAGTTCCTAAATGCTTACTTTCGATGTCTTTACTTGTCTCATTACGAGATCAGCACAGGGCCATGAAAAACACTTGGCGTGGCACTGGTGTACATATATCTCTAATTGAAAACCGCTGACAGAGCTGAAGAAGCAGAGCAATACAAACATGTGGTGCTAAAAGTCCAACATTAAAGCTCAGGAGCCTTGTATTCTCTGCTAGCTCTTTTAGTAAGTGAAACTCTCTAGTCCTCCAGTTTTCTCACTTGAAAATCACAAGATTAGTAGATGATTTTAGCCCTCCTATCCACCTCTGAAAACTTCATGTTTGAGGTTATGACTAAAGATTTAAAAATAAAGACTTCTGAAGAAAAATGAGCCAGGCTACTTAACATGGAGAAGAAAAAAAGTGGGAAGTTTTGTTACTATGTTGTTGCTTGGTTGTAGCTCCACAACCTACATGAAGTTACCTATGGCCATAGACATAATGATTCTGCCTGTCAAATGACTACTTTAACTACCCACAAGTAACCGGATTGACTGGATTGACTGCAGTAAGCTTTGGGCACATCTAAATCTCCTGTTGCTATCTCTCTAATAATTATAACTGTGGTGCTGCTATCAGTGGTCATGTATATGAAGTTTGCTAATACTGAGAACCAGGATCACAAGTCCCATGTCTATCAAGCACAGGACAGAATGGTATAGTCTTTAGTTTCACTGTCAGTTATTTATATATATAACTGGTGGGGGCTTCCCTGGTGGCTCAGCTGACAAAGAATCTGCCTGCAATGCGGGAGACCTGGGTTCAGTCTCTGGGTTAGGAAGATCCCCTGGAGAAGGGAAAGGCTACCCACTCCAGAATTCTGGCCTGGAGAATTCTTAGGAAAGAGGAGCCTGGCAGGCTACAGCCCATGGGGTCCCAAAGAGTTGGACATGACTGAGCGAATTTCACTTTCAGACTTCCCTCATAGCTCAGTTGGTAAAGAATCTGCCTTCAATGCAGGAGACTCTGGTTCAATCCCTGGGTTGGGAAGATCCCTTGGAGAAGGGAAAGTACCCACTCCAGTATTCTGGCCTGGAGAATTCCATGGACCGTATAGCCCATGGGGTTGCAAAGAGTTGGACAAGACTGAGCAACTTTCGCTTTCACTTTCACTTTTCACTTTCCCTGTTTAGAGCATGTGTTGCTCAACTCTGGAATAGTTTACCAAGACAGGCTATATACATTCCTTCTTTGAGGATTCTTACAAAGAGGACACTTTTTCTTTTCCTGAAAGGCTTCACAGTGACCAATGGAAAAGCACACCAGTGAACAAGATGGACCCTAGCATTATGATTTATTGTCACTGGGACATTATGATTTAAGCCTTGAGAAAAAATTTCCTGCTAACAATATTCAGTTTAATTCTCCTGGACTTCTATTCTTCCATGCCTCTGCCTTTTTTCAGGCCCAGGTTAGCTTCTCAAGTTCTTTGTTGTTAAATAGGTACCAAAAGTTTCTCTCTCCCACTCCTCTTCTGGTTCTGAGCTTAGATTACTTCCTCTTTCATATGCCTTCTACTAAAAATCAGTGCTGAAGATACAGATGAGGTATCAGAGTAGGGAAATGCTTTGTCACATCACTGAATATTCATCCCTGTGGAGAAATTATTCCAGTTCAAACTTTCTTAATAATAGCACATCACAATCCTTGGGACTCAGAGGTGAAAGCAGTCTACCTCTGCGTGCCTGCAAGAACCTTTGAAAAGGTGAACTCTTCTTCAGCTACAGACCAAAAAAAAAAAAAGCTGAAAAATTATTGCTTAATAATTCATCCTGCCAACTTCCACACAGTGAAAATAAAGTATCTGCCTTTGTTTGCGCAAGATGAAAATATTGTATGGGAACAGCTCTACAAAGGGATTTAAGTTCACCAAATCTGACACCCAATTTCTTTCCTTTCAAGTGCCACAGACCCTTGGAATCAGAGTTTCCAATTACTAATTCTGTACTTGAACATAGGGTGGAAGGAATTATTGCTCTCTGACTTAGATGAAAATGTGTTCCAAAGGTTCGTTCAATTCAACAAAATGTGTCCTAGCACCTACTGAGAGCAATCCACTTTCATTGAGTAATACACTCCAGAGCCTCCAACCTAGTTGAGGAGAAGGACCCACATGCACAGATTACTCTAAAAGGTCAGACTGTGGTAAGTGTGATGAAAGAGTCTCAGAAACCTAAGGGAGTCAAGGGAGAAATTGATATGAGGAAGGATTCTTAGAGGCTGGGGCTTGAAAAATGAGTAAAACTCTCTTACTATTTCTTACTTCACTATGGAAAATACAAGTAAAAAGATAAAAATCACACAGAATCCCATCACCTGAAAATAATTACTTTTAACATTCAACATTTTTATCTATACATATATAAGCATGAATACACCTTGAAGAAAATATAATCATCAGTGTATACTCCTTGGTAGACTATTATTTTTTCCCCTTAACAGTAGACAATGAATATTTTTCTATGTCATTAGCTACTACCCTACAATATGTATGGCTCATAAATTTCCTGCTTCCTTTTATTTCTGGTCCTGATAATGGGTTCTTGGAGCTTGATATTAAGAAGGTTCTGAGACCATGTTCTAAGTGAGAAGAATGGCTTTGATCCATTTAGCAATGTCTCCATAATTCCAGGGGCTTCCCAGGTCATGCTAGCGGTTAAAAAAAAAAAAAAAAAAAAAAAACCCACCTACCAATGCAGGAGCATAAGGGACATGGGTTTGATCCCCTGGAGGAGGGCATGGCAATCCACTCCGGTATTCCTGCTGATTGGAATCACCATGGACACCATGGTGGAGGATCACCATGGACAGAGGAGCCTGGTAGGCTACAGATCAAGGAGTTGCAACAACTGAAGTGACTTAGCACCCACACCACAAGTCCAGGGATCTGTGCTACAAACACCATATGTTTTCAGGTTCATTTCTTTTTCTCTCTTAATATTGCATGCCATTCTATCACATAATTTCATATATATTTGAACTAACACCATGTATTTGGACATTAAGTTCATTTCCAATTCTTCCCTGTTACACATAACACCATGATGAACATCCTTTTGCATACATAGTTGCTCATTTGTATAATTATAGTCTTAACAGAACTTTCTAAAATTATTAATGCTGAGTCAAAATATATGCAAAGTTCCATGGCTCTTAAAAGCACTGCCAAGTGCAGAGAGTTTCAGTTTAATTCTCTCTAGTCAGAAGATCTGTCTAGTCAGTTCAGTTGCTGAGTCATGTCCGACTCTTTGCGATCCCATCAACTGCAGCACGCCAGGCCTCCCTGTCTGTCACCAACTCCTGGAGTTTACACAAACTCATGTCCATTGAGTCAGTGATGCCATCCAGCCATCTCATCCTCTTTCTTCCCCTTCTCCTCCTGCCCTCAATCTTTCCCAGCATCAGGGTCTTTTCCAATGAGTCAGCTCTTTGCATCAGGTGGCCAAAGTATTGGAGTTTCAGCCTCAGCATCAGTCCTTCCAATGAACACCCAGGACTGATCTCCTTTAGGATGGACTGGTTGGATCTCCTTGCAGTCCAAAGGACTCTCAAGAGTCTTCTCCAACACCACAGTTCAAAAGCATCAATTCTTCGGTGCTCAGCCTTCTTCACAGTCCAACTCTCACATCCATACATGACCACTGGAAAAACCATAGCCTTGACTAGACGGACCTTTGTTGGCAAAGTAATATCTCTGTTTTTGAATATGCTATCTAGGTTGGTCATAACTTTCCTTCCAAGGAGTAAGCGTCTTTTAATTTCATGGCTGCAATTACCATCTGCAGTGATTTTGGAGCCCAAACAAAATAAACTTCAGTTATCTGCTACATGAAATTAAAAGATGCTTACTCCTTGGAAGGAAAGTTATGTTCACAGTTATGTTACAGTTATGTTAAAATGGTCCTGGGCCTTCCCATGGGATGAAAGCTTGAGTCAGTTTTGTTTGGGCCTCAGGGTGATTAAGAGTCTCCCCTGAAGTCTAAGTCAGTTCAGTCGCTGAGTCAGTTTAAAATGGTTCTCAATCCTGGTGGAGTGTTAGAAATGCCAGGGGAACTATTGATAACAGCTCTCAGTATGTAGGCTACCTCCCAGAACTACAGAATCCGAACTCCAGGGAGAGAGGTGCCATTAGTGTTTAAAACGTACAGCTGCAACTGAGTACCACTGATTCAAGGTGTGAAAGGATCTGGAGTAATTCTTACTTTTGAACTATGGGCACTAGAAGAGAAGTGAGTAAAACGAACGTTCCAAGAGATGGGATCATACATGCCTGCTTAGTCATTCAGTCATGTTCGACTCTTTGGGACCACGTGGACTGTAGCCTGCCAGACTCCTCTGGGAGGATTCTCCAGGCAAGAATATTGGAGTGAGTTGCCACGCCCTCCTCCAGGTGTATCTTCCCAACTCAGGGGTCGAACCCAGGTCTCCTGCACTGTGGGTGGTTCTTTACCATCTGAGCCCCCAGGGAAGCCCAAAAAACCACTAAATTGAAGCTCTGAGAAGATGACTCAATTCAGTAGTAAAATTGAGTGAATGAGAACAGAGAGAGGCCTTCCATGTGACTAACAGGAGGATACCTTTTTGCTCTGAAAGTTCATTAGTGAAATACTGGGTACAAAATTTGGATTAAAAGATTTGAAAAGTGAACAAGGGAGAGGAAGCAGAAAGAAATGCAAGCCAGTTTTTCAAGACAGTAAAAGGAATGATGAGATAGAAGATGGAGACCATGACAGGGAAAGAAGATGGAACTAACTCAAAAGAACAAATGCCAGAAGCATACTTTCATAAGTGAAAAACAAATTCAAACAGTGAAAACAGTCTGACTATTCCTGACTCCACAGGTACTTCTTTATAGTCATAAGTGAAAGGACTGAGAACCATGTTTATCTGAAAAAGAAAAATACTCCTTCACTTTTCTCGACAGGAGAAAGAGGAATGGAGAACAAAACTCACAGCACAAAATATATTTGGCTATAATTTAATCAGTATGCCCATTAATTATAGCTGTCAATAGTTTACCATTGTGTTCAATCTACCGTGCATCTATAGCAGGTTTCATAATGTAGACAGTTAGACAATAATAACTTATTGAATTCAAGTAAGTGATTCATGCCGATGTGTGAATTGCTTGAGTTTCCAGACTCCTTGGAAAGACTTAACTTTTAAAATATAGAAAGTTTATTAGTAAAATTGAAGCAATATGAAGAAGAAATGTGAAGACCTACACCAAAGTCTGCCCTCGGGCTGGACATGAGTCCTTCTTTGAAATCAGCTTCTGTAAACCAGCCCTACCTTTTCTCTGCCTCCACTTCTGAGCCCCAGGTTATTTAAGAAGACCGTTTCCCTCGTGCTGGGTCATCATCAGCCCTGCAGGAGATGATGAAGAGGGAAGGAATGATAGTAGCTATTCTAATTAGCATATCAGTGGTACTTACAACTGGACTGAGAATTTTAATTAGGAATTTTATTCCAGGTGCTTTGCAGGGAAAAACAAAATAGATGTTGCTCCTTAGAAACCATGCGACATGTTTGTATCCCACTATGTCCACATCTCCAAACAGCCCGGCAGAAATCTCTCAGCCACCCATGACCACTGGACTTGGCTTGTCTAGAAAGGGTTTTCTGTTTTCCTCTTTAAAAAGGGGTCACTGGATTTCCAGTTTCTCACTGTCTCTATTAGAGTCTTACAATAAAACTGGAAGAGCCCCTGGGGAGAATAAGTATTCCCAACAGACCTTAGAAGAAGGACACTGAAAGTTCCCCACAAATGGACTTAGTGAATAATCAGCCGTAGCCAGCCTTCGCCTAAGGTTAGGAGAATTCCCTGTCTACCAAATCACAGGTGAGCCGTGAACAATCTGCATGATAAAGAGTGGAAGGCTCACTTATACACATAGGGAAAGAGGCCCTTCAGTTACCTAATTAGTTGGAAGATCTTCTTTGAAGAGCAATTGTCAAAGGTAAAGTGATTTGAGATTTGATGAGGTCATCCTCAATTAGAATTTAGATAGAACTTCAGAATAAAACTGGGCTTCCCTGGTGGCTCAGAGGTTAAAGCGTCTGCCTGCAATGCGGGAGACCTGGGTTCGATCCCTGGGTCGGGAAGATCCCCTGGAGAAGGAAATGGCAACCCACTCCAGTGTATCTTGCTTGGAGAATCCCGTGGGCGGAGGAGCCTGGTGGGCTACGGTCCACGGGGTCGCAAAGAGTCGGACACGACTGAGCGACTTCACTTTCACTTTCACTTTCAGAATAAAACTAATGTCCACAATATCAGCGATATTGTGAGTCTATACATTATAGACTCTAAAGGAGTAGATAGACTCTAAAGGAGCTTCTGTTTCTGAAATTTACAGTATTTTGCTCTTTCCCTTTGTTTTGAAATGATATCCACCATTAATTAAATACCTCCCACATCTGAGTACAATATATAGCTTATTAAATCTTCTCACATAATGCCATAAGGTAAATATTTATGTCCCTGCTTAATAGATCAGTTAATAGATTCAGGCATGTTGAGTAGCTTACTCAAAACCACATGGCAAATGAGTGACAGAACTAACATTTTGATCTCAGATTTATTTGCCTCCAAAGTGTGCCTCCTTTTATATATAAATAATATCAATTTTCTGCATGTTTAAAGGAGTTTCATAACTATATAAAAAGGGACATTTCCAGTTTTCCATGCCAGCAGAATTTCTACTCAGGACTACACAAAGCAGTGAGCTAATTAAAAAGTTAAAGGAAAGCTGAAGGAAGCTGCTGGTAAAAATAAGGCTACATAAAGAATAAGTAACATCATATCTTAACCTTAAAGGTGTATTTCTAGAGACAGAGAGATGACACACACCATTATTCTGGGCTAAGAGTTACAAGCCATTTGTAATATCCTAGCTTTGACTCAAGAAATTACTTTAGGAACATTAGGCTAAATTTATGAGATTGACAGGGAAGCTCAAAATAGTAAGAGTAATCTTACTGGATGATCACAGAAATAGATAAAGAATCCCTGTTCTTTCCTTCTCGTGACTCTTGGGAAAAAGGGATGGTAGAATTTTAAGACTTTGAAATCATGATGGACAGATTGGAGGATAGGAAATGGCAAAAATTTAGTAGAGTAAATAGATTTGAGACCAAAATAAATTCAGCACTTTGTTTTCCACGGACTATGGCTGAATTCCATTTACACTCTCAACACTGTGCCAGGCAGTATGTAGGTGGACAAGGTAAGTAAGGCACGGGACTTTTCCTCAAAGAGCTTATGGTATGACCAGAAAGCAAGTAGTAAATATAATAATGCATAAGTTGGTGCAAAAACAAAATTACTGATAATAGAAGCTATAAAACTCAGAGAAGAATAAGGAAATTAGGACTAGACCATGCATTCACTCAACTGCTAGTTTGTTGAATACCTCCCATGGGCCAAGTCAGATCAGATCAGATCAGTCGCTCAGTCGTGTCCGACTCTTTGCGACCCCATGAACTGCAGCACGCCAGGCCTCCCTGTCCATCAACAGCTCCCGGAGGTCACCCAGACTCGCATCCATCGAGTCAGTGATGCCATCCAGCCATCTCATCCTCTGTCGTCCCCTTCTCCTCCTGCCCTCAATCCCTCCCAGCATCAGAGTCTTCTCCAATGAGTCAGCTCTTCGCATGAGGTGGCCAAAATACTGGAGTTTCAGCTTTAGCATCATTCCTTCTAAAGAAATTCCAGGATTGATCTCCTTCAGAATGGACCGGTTGGATCTTCTTGCAGTCCAAGGGACTCTCAAGAGTCTTCTCCAACACCACAGTTCAAAAGCATCAATTCTTCAGCACTCAGCCTTCTTCACAGTCCAACTCTCACATCCATACATGACCACAGGAAAGACCATAGCCTTGACTAGGCGAACCTTTGTTGGCAAAGTGATGTCTCTGCTTTTGAATATGCTATCTAGGTTGGTCATAACTTTCCTTCCAAGGAGTAAGCGTTTTAATTTCATGGCTGCAGTCACCATCTGCAGTGATTTTGGAGCCCAGAAAAACAAAGTCTGACACTGTTTCCACTGTTTCCCCATCTATTTCCCATGCAGTGATGGGACCAAGTAGTATAAGGTAATTAATAGCTATGGCTAACCAGCAGATGCTTTCAACGGGTGAAGTCAAGTGGGCCTTAGGAAGCATTACCACGAACAAAGCTAGTGGAGGTGATGGAATTCCAGTTGAGCTATTTCAAATCCTGAAGATGACGCTGTGAAAGTGCTACACTCAATATGCCAGCAAATATGGAAAACTCAGCAGTGGCCACAGGACTGGAAAAGGTCACTTTTCATTCCAATCCCAAAAGAAAGGCAATGCCAAAGAATGTTCAAGCTATGGCACAATTGCACTCATCTCACACGCTAGTAAAGTAATGCTCAAAATTCTCCAAGCCAGGCTTCAGCAATACGTGAACCGTGAACTTCCAGATGTTCGAGCTGGTTTTAGAAAAGGCAGAGGAACCAGAGGTCAAATTGCCAACATCCTCTGGATCATGGAAAAAGCAAGAGTTCCAGAAAAACATCTATTTCTGCTGTATTGACTATGCCAAAGCCTTTGACTGTGTGGATCACAATCAACTGTGGAAAATTCTGAAAGAGATGGGTATATCAGATCACCTGACCTGCTTCTTGAGAAACCTATATCAGGTCAGGAAGCAACAGTTAGAACTGGACATGGAACAACAGACTGGTTCCAAATAGGCAAAGGAATACATCAAGGCTGTATACTGTCACCCTGCTTATTTAACTTCCATACAGAATACATCGTGAGAAACGCTGGACTGGAAGAAGCACAAGCTGGAATCAAGATTGGCAGGAGAAATATCAATAACCTCAGATATGCAGATGACACCACCCTTATGGCTGAAAGTGAGAGGAATTAAACACCCTCTTGATGAAAGTGAAAGAGGACAGTGAAAAAGTTGGCTTAAAGCTCAACACTCAGAAAACTAAGGTCATGGCATCCGGTCCCATCACTTCCTGGCAGATAGATGGGGAAACAGTGGAAACAGTGTCAGACTTTATTTTTTTGAGCTCCCAAATCATTGCAGATGGTGATTGCAGCCATGAAATTAAAAGATGCTTACTCCTTGGAAGGAAAGTTATGACCAACCTAGATAGCATATTCAAAAGCAGATACATTACTTTGCCAACAGAGGTCCATGCAGTCAAGGCTATTGTTTTTCCAGTGGTCATGTATGGATGTGAGAGTTGGACTATAAAGAAAGCTGAGTGCTGAAGAATTGATGCTTTTGAACTATGGCATTGGAGAAGACTCTTGAGAGTCCCTTGGACTGCAAGGAGATCCAACCAGTCCATCCTAAAGGAGATCAGTCTTGGATGTTCATTGGAAAGACTGATGTTGAAGCTGAAACTCCAATACTTTGGCCACTTGATGAGAAGAGCTGACTCATTGAAAAAGACCCTGATGCTGGGAAAGATTGAAGGCAGGAGAAGAAGGGGATGACAAAGGATGAGGTAGTTGGATTGCATCATCGACTCAATGGACATGAGTTTGGGTGGACTCTGGGAGTTGGTGATGAACAGGGAAGCCTGTCGTGCTGCCATTCATGGGGTTGCAAAGAGCCGGACACGACTGAGTGACTGAACTGAACTGAACTGAACCAGCAGATGCTTTCAACGGGTGAGGTCTTTGAGGTAAACTTCTAAAGACAGAAAACATTGAGTAAGTAGATAAAAGGGAAAATGAGTTTCTCAAGAAGTAAAGATTTTAAAAGCCATAAACATTACAGATTTAAACACTTTTTCTATATACATTAGCTCATATAATTATCATAAGAACTCAGCTGCTTAGTCATTAAGTTGTGTCCGACTCTTTGGGATCCCAGGGACTGTATTCCACCACGCTCCCCTGTCCATAGGATTTCCCAGGCAAGAATACTGGAATGGGCTGCCATTTCCTTCTCCAGGGGAAAGAACTCAACTAGGTAGGTATTATTAGTGTTCCCATTTTATAGATAAGGAACATAGACTTAGAAGGTTTAAGCAACTGTCTCCCTAAGGCACCCAGAAGAAAGTGGTATAGCCAGATTCAGATGTAGCAAGTAAGATGTTTAATTTGCTTTGTTATGCAGCCTCTCAGGCCACCATATTAGAGAAGATCTGCTCATACAAAGAACACAGGATTAGCACTCCTTCAGATCAGGTCAGATCAGATCAGTCGCTCAGTCGTGTCCGACTCTTTGCGACCCCATGAATCGCAGTACTCCAGGCCTCCCTGTCCATCACCAACTCCCGGAGGTCACTCAGACTCACATCCATCGAGTCAGTGATGCCATCCAGCCATCTCATCCTCTGTCATCCCCTTCTCCTCCTGCCCTCAATCCCTCCCAGCATCAGAGTCTTCTCCAATGAGTCAACTTTTCGCATGAGGTGGCCAAAGTACTGGAGTTTCAGCTTTAGCATCATTCCTTCCAAAGAAATCCCAGGGCTGATCTCCTTCAGAATGGACCGGTTGGATCTCCTTGCAGTCCAAGGGACTCTCAAGAGTCTTCTCCAACACCACAGTTCAAAAGCATCAATTCTTCGGTGCTCAGCCTTCTTCACAGTCCAGCTCTCACATCCATACATGACCACAGGAAAGACCATAGCCTTGACTAGGCGAACCTTTGTTGGCAAAGTAATGTCTCTGCTTTTGAATATGCTATCTAGGTTGGTTATAACTTTCCTTCAGCATATACATCATTAGAAGTTTGAGCAAAATCTTGTGTTAGACCCTGGTGGCTGAGATTAATCTCTAAGACAATAGTTCTCAAATGTTATTGGTGCATCAGATCACCTGGAAGGCTTGTTAAAATACAGATACTTGAACTCTTCCATAGAGTTTTCAATTCGGTGAGTCTGTTGTTGAGTACCAAATTTTACATTTTTCAAACAGGTTCCAAGGTGGTACTGATGCTGCTGGTCTGAAGCATTTGAGAACCAGTGATTAAAAAAACAGCCTTCCTCACAAAACTTATGTCTGGGGCCTTCTATCACCGAGCCCAATAGAATCAAACACCTCTACTTCTGAATCACAAGAATTGCAAATTCAACATGTCTGGAGTTGAAATCACTATCTCCTCACTGAAAACCTGCTCTAATGCTTTTGCCATGTTAAGTGATGGCACAAATTAACACTTAATACTTCGGAAGCATCCCTGACTCTTTCCCCACCTGCCTACATCCAATCACTGCACAATGTATATTGATTTTCTCTATTATTAATAAGTACTTCTTTCAACAGGCTTTCCTGGTGGCTCAGATGATAAAGATTCTGCAACGATGATAAAGGCTCCCTGCAATGAGGGAGACTGCATTTTGATCCCTGAGTCAAGAAGATCCCATGGAAGGGAATGACTACCCACTCCAGTATTCTTGCCTGGAGAATTCCATGGACAGAGGAGCCTGATGAGCTACATAGAGTTCATGGGGTTGCAAAGAGATGCAGACATGACTGAGTGACTAATATGTTTTCCATTTTTCACTTCTTTCAACAGGAATTTAAGCACTACTATGTGCTAGTCTGTCCGTTCTGAAGGAGATCAGCCCTGGGGTTTCTTTGGAAGGAATGATGCTAAAGCTGAAACTCCAGTATTTTGGCCACCTCATGCGGAGAGTTGACTCATTGGAGAAGACTCTGATGCTGTGAGGGATTGGGGGCAGGAGGAGAAGGGGACGACAGAGGATGAGATGGCTGGATGGCATCACTGACTCGATGGATGTGAGTCTGAGTGACCTCCGGGAGTTGGTGATGGACAGGGAGGCCTGGCGTGCTGCGATTCATGGTGTCGCAAAGAGTCGGACACGACTGAGCAACTGATCTGATCTGATGTGCTAGTCTAGGCTAGATTAAGACTAAAGATGCTGAATACCCCCAAAATATCACCAGTAGACACTGTTCCTTTCTATAGTAAGGGAGGACCTCTCTTTTATAGTCTTAGCAGTGTCACAGAAGAGAAGATATTCAAAGGGTTTGCGGGAGGGGGTGGGAGTCTAGGCTCAAGTGGTTTCAAAAGGGGCTTTCAAAGCAGAAAGTCACTTGGGATTGAGCAGTGGTCTTGAGGAAATAGTTTATGACTGTCATCATAATGAGATAAGGGTCCTGATAAGTGAGCTCTTTGCCTAGAGGAGGAGACTATTGTCTCAAATAAATCGATTTGCAGGAACTACCTGAGGCAAATAGTGAGACTATTTATCAGTTTACAGTCTTATCTTTTTTGGGGCAAATGTTTCATGGAACACAACACTGACTCATGTTGATACAGGTCGTCTTTGTTCTCAGTCATATTAACTATGTCAGGTTGATGTAGGTGATCACTGTTCCCAAAGACATCTTCACCTAGATTTAAGAAACTTACATTCTGGTAAGCAGGTGGACAATGCTTCAGTGAAATACTTCCTGGTTAAAATAAAGTTATTTATAAGGTAGAACATATATAGAGAAGAAATATCTGAATATTCTTATGGAAATCTTCACAGTGGAGCTAGCACTGAGTTTGAATGGAAAAGGGAATGAGGACGATCTAGTCCAGGTGAAGTAAGAGGAACATGCAAAGCCCCAGAGATATGAGATATTATGAAGCCATTCCCTTTCTATTCACACACCCAAGCTTGAGTTCAGGTCCTCCTCTTTCTTCAAACTGTTTAAAAGATCTTCTAACTGACAGCTCCCAACCAGTGTCCCCAGTCTTGCATGAAAGTGAAATCGCTCAGTCGTGTCTGACTCTTTGCGACCCCGTGGACTGTAGCCCACCAGGCTCCTCCATCCATGGGATTCTCCAGGCAAGAATACTGGAGTGGGTTGCCATTTCCTTCTCCAGGGGATCTTCCCAACCCAGGGATCAAACAAGGGGCTCCTGCATTGCAGGCAGACATTTTACCCTCTGAGCCACCAGGGAAGAAGGAATCTGCACGAACACATACTAAACCACTCAATACTCTTCAGCTAGTATATCTGTAACCCAGGCACTTTATCTTCAGCCCATGGCAGTAGAGGTGTGTTTTGCTCCTCTAGAGAGTTGAGGGAGATGGTCAAGGAAGCACCGCCTGCTTCTCTGGGTGTGTGAAGTCCACAAGTGGCCCTCATGCTGCCAAATCTGCCATAAGAAAGACGATGGTGTGTACCACTCTGGGTTGGGGGGATAGTCTTTTCTCACCTTGCTGACCAGTTAAGCCTAAAGATGATCCAAATAACTATTTACCTGAGGTTTCAGAGGATAAAATACAAATTGTATAGAGTGGGGTTAGGGTGGACTTTGGATAACTTTGCATCATTGTTTTATCTAATCCCCATCCTTTTTTAAAATTATTTATTTTATTTATTTTTGTTTTGTTTTTTTTTTTATCAAGAATGTCTTTTATTGATTATCAGAAACATTACAAACATCTAATATGAACAAATTGTAACATGACAGTGTTTAGTTTGAACGATTAATACATTTCAGATATAATATTATACATATTTCAAGCTGCAGAGGCTTCCTCTAATTGCCACGAGGTTTCTCTTGTCACATAACACAGGCTCTGGGGCGTGCAAGCTTCAGTATTTGTAGCACACAGGCTTAGCTGCTCTGTGGCATGTGGGATCTTTCTGGACCAGGAATCTAACCCATGTGTCCTGCATTGACAGGTGGAATCTTTACCCCCGAGCCATCAGGGAAGCCCCCTAGTCCCCATTCTTGGCTCTTCCTGGCTCTCTCCATGCGTGTCTCCGCATGGGTATTGCCTTCAATAGCAGGGTGTCTCCACACAGACCACTTCTTTTCCTTTCCTCAGGTTACCCTCGTCTTGCCTCCCCCATTCTTGGAGTTTTTCTTCTTTCTCCTCCCTTCTTGTATAGGGAATCTTCCCCCAGCAATTGTCACGTTTCTGGCGTTTTCTTGGGTCTTGGAAATCTCTATGGTCTTCCATCATGTGCTGAGTGTTGCTGACTCTGAGCTGTGAATCAGCCATAGCCCTTCAGTCTCTACTCACTTCTACTGCTGACTAAGGGGACGGAGGAGAATTTCCAGTTCTGAGAAGAGGTGAGAAAGGACAGTGGGAGTGATCGTCATTTTGTATTGTAGCTTAATTTTTATTTTTTCTGTTTTAATTAAGAGGTATCTTTAAAAAGAGAGAGAGATCTTATCCTATAACTATTATTCTCCAGCCAATAATACTCATGGGGTCTGTGAATGGCATTCATATCCCCTCTTCTAGAATAACGTTTAACCTTATTTAGTTTTTTGTTTTTTAAGTTTCTCTCTTCTTACCAACATGAATACATTGAAGATCCCTCATCCATTAACCTGGCTTTGAAAGGTGTCACGTCCAATCACCTCTCCTTGATTCCTGGCCTCCTCTCCCTCAAGTGCAGTAGGAAGACACAGACAGTTCTATATATATATCCTGCCATACAACCAACCTACTTAAAACCTCCAAGTTTCCTTATTGCTCATCAACAGCAAGAAATCACAGGCTCCCCTGAGGGGTGGCCTCTGTTTCAACCAACTGATGCTATGAGCAGATTCAGAATTACTGTGGCAAATTACCAAGAGAACTCAGGAAAAAATATGGGATTTTAAATGCAAAGTCCCTATTTTTAAGCCTTAGATGATATAAATAAAAATAATGCAAAACTGAAACAGAAAACTCATTACAAAAACATTCATCTTGCACTTCTGAACTAAAGGATCAAGTCAAATTTTTTATCAGAGCACAGACTGAGATGAGGAACTGGCCCCTGCCTCCTTTCCCGCCCCATCTCAAATTAGATCAGATCAGTCGCTCAGTCGTGTCCGACTCTTTGCGACCCCATGAACCGCAGCACGCCAGGCCTCCCTGTCCATCACCAGCTCCCGGAGGTCACTCAGACTCGCATCCATCGAGTCAGTGATGCCATCCAGCCATCTCATCCTCTGTCGTCCCCTTCTCCTCCTGCCCTCAATCCCTCCCAGCATCAGAGTCTTCTCCAATGAGTCAACTCTTCGCATGAGGTGGCCAAAATACTGGAGTTTCAGCTTTAGCATCATTCCTTCTAAAGAAATTCCAGGATTGATCTCCTTCAGAATGGACTGGTTGGATCTTCTTGCAGTCCAAGGGACTCTCAAGAGTCTTCTCCAACACCACAGTTCAAAAGCATCAATTCTTCGGCGCTCAGCCTTCTTCACAGTCCAGCTCTCACATCCATACATGACCACAGGAAAGACCATAGCCTTGACTAGGCGAACCTTTGTTGGTAAAGTAATGTCTCTGCTTTTGAATATGCTATCTAGGTTGGTCATAACTTTCCTTCCAAGGAGTAAGCGTCTTTTAATTTCATGGCTGCAGTCACCATCTGCAGTGATCTTGGAGCCCAGAAAAACAAAGTCTGACACTGTTTCCACTGTTTCCCCATCTATTTCCCATGTAGTGATGGGACCAGATGCCATGATCTTCGTTTTCTGAATGTTGAGCTTTAAGCCAACCTTTTCACTCTCCACTTTCACTTTCATCAAGAGGCTTTTTAGCCCCTCTTCACTTTCTGCCATAAGGGTGGTGTAATCTGCATATCTGAGGTTATTGATATTTCTCCCGGCAATCTTGATTCCAACTTGTGTTTCTTCCAGTCCAGCATTTCTCATGATGTACTCTGCATATAAGTTAAATAAACATGGTGACAATATACAGCCTTGACGTACTCCTTTTCCTATTTGGAACCAGTCTGTTGCTCCATGACCAGTTCTAACTGTTGCTTCCTGACCTGCATACAGATTTCTTAAGAGGCAGATCAGGTGGTCTGGTATTCCCATCTCTTTCAGAATTGTCCATAGTTTATTGTGATCCACACAGTCAAAGGCTTTGGCATAGTCATCTCAAATTACTTTTCACAAATAATGAATGCAACAGAAATGTTAAGCTGTTATTATTTTTCACAGTTTCCACCTCCTATGCATTTGAAAGTGCTATTTCCTCTGTCTGGAGTCCTTTCACAAATGTTGTCTACCTGGAAATTTCCTCTTCATGTATCAAAACACTTTGGAGGTACAACAACCTCCTCTTTGAAGCCTTCCCTGATCAGCTCACCAAAATCACTCTCTCTGCTATAGTACTTCTGTACCTTATACACAGTTTTTATTACTATTATCTTCCTTTTTTTTTTTTTTTTTTGCATGGCTATTTGCTCCAGAGGTGATAAAATGAATAGCAAAGGTCATTTAAAAGAGTAAAGTAGCTTACCTAAAGCCACAAAATTAAAGCAAGACCCAGAGTGTACTCCAGTCCTGTCTATCTCAAAGTCTATACGCTGCCCACTGCCACAGTCTACCTCCGTTTCTGTATGTATTATTTGTTTATATCAGTTGCCCCCCCCAACCCCCGCAGCCTTTAACTGGGACTAACTGAAAACAGAAATAGTACTATATTCATTTGCGTCATTAGAACCTGGAATATAATATACATTCAATAAATGGCTGTTGAACTTAGGGGAACTGAATTTCAAATGCAAACTATATCAGTCTTATTCAATACTGCTGTATCTTCTTTTCATGAGGTATTTATTTATTTAATTCATCCGCTGGATCATGGAAAAAGCAAGAGAGTTCCAGAAAAACATCTATTTCTGCTTTATTGACTATGCCAAAGCCTTTGACTGTGTGGATCACAATCAACTGTGGAAAATTCTGAAAGAGATGGGAATACCAGACCACCTGATCTGCCTCTTAAGAAATCTGTATGCAGGTCAGGAAGCAACAGTTAGAACTGGACATAGAACAACAGACTGGTTCCAAATAGGAAAAGGAGTACGTCAAGGCTGTATATTGTCACTCTGTTTATTTAACTTATATGCAGAGTACATCATGAGAAACGCTGGGCTGCAGGAAGCACAAGCTGGAATCAAGATTGGCAGGAGAAATATCAATAACCTCAGATATGCAGATGACACCACCCTTATGGCAGAAAGTGAAGAGGAACTAAAAAGCCTCTTGATGAAAGTGAAAGAGGAGAGTGAAAAAAAATGGCTTAAAGCTCAACATTCAGAAAATGAAGATCATGGCATCTGGTCCCATCACTTCACGGGAAATAGATGGGGAAACAGTGGAAACAGTATCAGACTTTATTTTTCTGGGCTCCAAAATCACTGCAGATGATGACTGCAGCCATGAAATTAAAAGACGCTTACTCCTTGGAAGGAAAGTTATGACCAACCTAGATAGCATTTTCAAAAGCAGAGACATTACTTTGCCAACAAAGGTTCCTGTAGTCAAGGCTATTGTTTTTCCTGTGGTCATGTATGGATGTGAGAGCTGGACTGTGAAGAAGGCTGAGCGCTGAAGAATTGATGCTTTTGAACTGTGGTGTTGGACAAGACTCTTGAGAGTCCCTTGGACTGCAAGTAGATCCAACCAGTCCATTCTGAAGGAGATCAGCCCTGGGATTTCTTTGGAAGGAATGATGCTAAAGCTGAAACTCCAGTACTTTGGCCACCTCATGCAAAGAATTGACACACTGGAGAAGACTCTGATGCTGGGAGGGATGGGGGCAGGAGGAGAAGGGGATGACAGAGGATGAGATGGCTGGATGGCATCACTGACTCGATGGATGTGAGTCTGAGTGACCTCCAGGAGTTGGTGATGGACAGGGAGGCCTGGCGTGCTGTGATTCGTGGGGTCGTGAAGAGTCGGACATGACTAAGTGACTGATCTGATCTGATCTGATTTATTTAAATTTATCTTCTTCATTTTGGATCGTTGAAAAGTTCAATGCAGTGGTTTTAAAATTCACGACCTTCCAAAAAGGTATCACTTTAAGAGTGATGTCCTTGATTCAAGCAATCATTACCTGGGCATGTTTGAGAAGCAGAATATTAGCTCCCAAATTCCAAATCTTGAGTTAGCAGGAACTGGCCTAAATTTGAGGAAGAATCTTTCTTTGACATTTTCACTTTTATTTGTTTATTTTGGCTGTGCTGGGTCTTCACTGCTGTGTGGCCTTTTCTCTAGCTGTGGCACACAGGGGCTACCCTCTGGTTGTGGTGCCCGGCCTTCTCATCACGGTGACTTCTCTTGTTATGGAGCTTGGGCTCTAGGGCATCCTGGCTTCAGCAGTTGCAGCCCTCCAGCTCAGTACCTGTAGCTCCCAGGCTCTCGAGCACAGGTTCAATAGCTGTGGCTTTCATGGGCTCAGCTGCTCCGCAGCATGTGGGATCTTCCTGGATCAAGGATCAAACTTGCATCTCCTGCATTGGCAGGCAGATTCCTTACCACTGAGCCAGCAAGGAAACCCCTGGGGAAATATCTTAATCACTGGCTTCAAATTTTTAAAAAAGTAAAAACAACATAAGCTGCAATTGTCCTGCCTGCCCCTGTATGCTGAAAGATTTTTACAGATGGGGGTCAAACTGTAATTGTGTCTTTCTCTGTAAGATATTGATAAGTATATGTGCGTTTTCATCTGTGAGAAGCTAGCCCAACTCACCCACAGTTGATAGGCATATTTTCACCTTGAGTTACTTCCAGCAGGAAGGAATATTTTCTGCTCAACCATTTATGTGTCTCGTCAAGTTTCCAGCAAGAGATACTATCTACTTTACATATGGCAGAATACGGCCTAAGGACAGAGTCTGGCTTGATGAAAAATCTCGGTGGATCGAAACTGTGAGCATAATCTCAATGCACCAGGCTCAAACGCAATATTTAATTACCTTTTTTTTCTGCCTCAGCATCCCTGAGGAACCTCACATATTCTCCTCCATAAGGCTGACTAGAATTCTCAGTGTGGGAGGGAAGAGAGTTGGGGAGAGACCCACACCTAAGAAGCCACATCAGGCTGTCAGGAGGATGTGTGGCATTTTCTTACCGTGTGATTCTCATCAAGCACCCCCATGATGGGCTGACTCCTAGTCTCCTGCTGAGAATTTCCCTGTCACAGAAAGTTTTATTGCAACTGAGCATTCAGATACAGGGTTCCCTTAGAGATACTGATTTCCAAGACTGAACTGAAATGCATAAGAATAAATGACTACTGGGCTTCCCAAGTGGCGCTAGTGGTAAAGAACCCGCCTGCCAATGCAGGAGACCTGAACGATGCAGGTTCTGGGGAGGGTGAGACACATGGAAAGAGTAACATGGAAACTTACATTACCGTATGTAAAGTAGATATAGCCAGTGGGAATTTTCTGTCTGGCTCAGGAAACTCACACAGGGCTCTGTATCAGCCTAGATGTGCGGGGGTGGGGGGGGGGGGGAGGTTCACAAGGGAGGGGATATATTATTTGTATTGAGGTTTGACAGAAAACAGCAAAATTCTGTAAAGCCATTATCCTTCAGTAAAAGATAAATTAATTAAAAAATAATAAGAAGAAGAAACAAACCAAAAGATGCAGGTTCCATCCCTGGGTTGGGAAGATCCCCTGGAGGAGGGCATGGCAGCCCACTCCAGTGTTCTTGCCTGGAGAACCCCATGGACAGAGGAGCCTGGCGGGCTACAGTCCATGGGGTCACAGTCAGACACGACTGAAGCGACTCAACACGAACACACGCAGATTACTACTAAGAGATTCACTTTGAAGTATTTTGAGAGTGACTCTCCTAAAATGCTATAAACACTTCACCCACCCCTGACATTTTGGTGAAAAAAGGTTAATATTCCACTTCAAAAATAAAGAAAATGGGTTTTGGTGGAGGGGGGAGCTGTTTTAAGTTTGTGAACTCCGGGAGTTGGTGATGGACAAGGAGGCCTGGCGTGCTGCGATTCATGGGGTCGCAAAGAGTCGGACACGACTGAGCGACTGAACTGAACTGACTCTTATTAAAGTATCACAGCTGGAAGCCTTTCTTCTTTTTTACTTTACTCATATGAACTGAGTAAGGTAAGCTTGTCCCTCTTCCCACTCATTTAGTCACACAGACTGGCAAAGCCAGTGTCTCACTTAGCCTTCTATTTTCTAATTTTTTTTTAATGAGTGTCCAAGAAGGAAACTGTCTTGAGTATAATCAGAGTCATGCCTGAACACTGCATTTTCTTTGTTCTAAATTTTACAAACCAAGTGTCAAGCAAAGGAAGTTACCATGAAGAAAAAATTAAGAAACAGAAACTTCAGTTGGGAGAACAGAAGGGGGAGCTCTCATTCCTTGTGAGGATAGCTCAGCAGGAAGAAGAAAGATTTCGCTTTCCTGGCAACGACTCGGCCAATGAAAAGCCAGAGATTCTGTGCTTACTATAGCCCTCCCAACTTCCTTTTTCCTCTCTATGAAAGAGTTCTTCCTTCTCTTGCTGCACAGGGGGATTGCTTGTGGCTTACATAGTTCACTTCAGTTCAGTTCAGTTCAGTCTCTCAGTCGTGTCTGACTCTGCAACCCCATGGACCGCATCATGCCAGGATAGTTGCAGGCACCAAATTGCAAATTTTTGCTAATCTCAAAACAAAGCCATATTTTTGGCTAGAGAAATAACTGGCAGTCTATTTGTTTTAGGTCAATACTTGTTCTTTGAAATTCAAATAAAATTTGGTTTGAACAAAATGGAACATGTTTCCAAAATGTCTCCAAGAATCCCGTGGACTGCTAGAAACTTAATGTCACAGCTGCCACTTAGAGCACCTCAATCTGTCTCCAAATTGGTCATGACCCAAACTGCTGCTGACTCCCTAGACTCACCACACAGTGCCAGTGACCCTTTATTTACCTCCATCCTTTAGAGTAGTGGTTCTCACAGCGCGCTCCCAGAACCAGGGGCATCAACATTACCTGGGGACTTGTCGGGAATGCGAATTCTTGGGCCCCCATCCAGACTTCTGAGTCAGAACCCTTGGGGGCAGACCCCAGCAGTCTGTGTTTTAACAAACTCTAACTGATTCTGACGCACACTAAAATCTAACAGTCTGTGCTTTTGAGCAGAACTGCTCAAATTGTGACCCATATATCTGCAGTATCAGATGAACTGGCAGCCTGCTAAATTTCAAGTTCTCTGGCCACAGTCTGAATTTACCAAATCAGAATCTCAGAATGCTTGTTTATAAGTTTTCATTCTCGTGCTTGCTGAAGTCTGAGAATCACAAATTTAAAGCATTTGTGGACTTCTTCTTCTAGTTTATGTTGAGCTAAAGAACAGACGGGCTGGAGACCTCGTAATGCAGTTCTTTTGCACTCATTCCTTTTCTCTTCTTCTCAACGCATACGGTTGCTGCTAAAATTCTTGATGTGATGGTCTGAACACTACTAGGTGTTAGTCTAGTCCATCCTGACAGATCATTTCTTCACACAAAGGAACATTTCTCTCAAGAGGCTGATCACATCCCCTAAGGATTCTATGACAGCTAAAGAGGCTTTGGCTACCCAGAGCACAAAGAAAGAAAACCAAATAAAACAAAAAGTACTTCTAGGGTAGGACCTGGAGAGACAGGGTTTGTCAAACTGCACACAAATAGTGTTGATAAGTCTCAGCACTAGCTCAGGCAGAATGCTGTGTCACTAATTGAAAGATAGAAGAAATATTCAGACAGGAATTACCATGGGTGAATATGCTGGGTTTAGTTTGACTCTGTAAATTGTATTGCGTTTTATCAGATAGGATGGCAAATTTTCAACAGAAAGAGAAAATACAAAAACAATAAGATGAAAAAAGAATACACCGTGTCTCTAATTTTTGTCTCTATAAAGGCACGAAGTAGAAGCAATGTAGTCAGCAAAACACAGGAGGCCTTGCACACAACAGGAATACAGAGGATTGATTTGGAATGCTGGGAGGGCTGTTTTGAGAGCAGGCATTAGATAAACAGTGAGAAAGATAAAGCAAGAAGACAAACCATGCATTAAAGAAAAAGCCAAAGATCAGGATTCGGTCAGCATGGGGAATTTCAGTTCTTAAATGCAGCTTAATGACGAGGTTTTGTTGATCAGTCACTCAGTCATGTCTGACTCTTTGTGACCCTGTGGACTGCAGCACGCCAGGCTTCCCTGTCCTTCACCATCTCCCAGAGCTTGCTCAAACTCATGTTCATTGAGTCAGGAATACCATCCAACCATCTTGTCCTCTGTCTTCCTCTTCTCCTCCTGCCTTCAATCTTTCCCAGCATCAGGGTCTTTTCTAATGAGCTAACGTTCTGCATCAGGTGGCCAAATTATTATTGCAAGCCATTTCCTAGCAGTTAATTTCAATTACAATAACCTCATAGACAGCTTCATAGATGGCTAATAGAACTATCCCACCATTTAGTTATTATAAAGGTTCTAAGAGAACTTGGAGAAAATCTGCCAAATCAAACAATATTTTGAACAGACAATTTACCTGAAGAACTGGTACATTTGGGCACCAGCTTGAATATTACAATGTGGGTCTTGGTTTTAACTGTATCTGAGTTCCTTCAGCAGAAATCTGTGCACACATTAGGGGTACAATAAATAACCAAAACATAACCTATTATTGGGCTTATCTGGTGGTTCATTTAGTAAAGAATCTGCCTGTTGTGCAGGAGACCACCTGTAAGGCAGGAGACACAGGAAGATCCCTTGTAGAAGGAAATGACAACTTACTCCAGTATTTTTGCTTGGCAAATCCCGTGGACATAGAAGTCTGGGGGGATACAATCCATGGGGTTGCAATGAGTTAGGCACAACTTAACAAATAATCCACCAGCAACCCAGTATTATTTGATGTTTATTAAAGTGTTAAATATATATTTATATACGTTCAACTAAAAGAAATTTTCTAAACTTCTTCCTTTCCATTCTTTATTGAACTATTTCTTTGATTCCTTGCCCCATTCTTTTCCATTCTTGCACGTTTCTCTAACATTTTTCAGTGCCCATTTCCTTATGCATTAAAAAAATTCTTTATTAACATTTAATATTATTTAGGAAACCAACAATGTTTCTTGTAGCACATGGTAGTAGAGTCTGTGGCCTAAGTATATGTAGTCTGTTTTTATTAGCACAGTAATTTGGTTATTTGGGGTATAGAAATGACTGAAATTTGCATAATTCAAAGAAATAAGGCAAAGATGGCCAATTAGGATACACAGATTATTTTTTCTAGAACTCAAAAGTGACAGGAATTATTAAAAACAACCATAACAGCTAACTCAATTGCTAGTGGCCAGATGATGGAATGACCGGCTATAAATGTGTGGTAGGCCTGCCAGAGCCTACAAAATATGTGCTCTCTCTCCTTTCATTTCTCTTCAATTATTTGTACAAGAAGACCTTTACAAACCTTTCTTTTAAAATATTCATCGTTAGTTCAATTTCCTCTGAACCTTCAATTCATTTCATGAGAGCAGAAGCTTCATATGCCCTTGATAGAGAATTGAAAACAGGGACACTGAAAGCAGGGACTTTTACTTTCTTAGTTTTTAGTCGCTCAGTTGTGTCGGACTCTTTGTGACCCCATGGACTGTAGCCCCCAAGCTTCTCTGTCCATGGGGCTTCTCCAGGCAAGAATACTGGAGTGGGTTGCCATACTCTCCTCCAGGGGATCTTCCCAACCTAGAGATCGAGCCTGGGTCTTCTGCGTTTCAGGCAGATTCTTTACCATCTGAGCCACCAGGGAAAGCCCAAAGTGGGGGATAAGTTGTAGAAAAATGAAAGTGTTAGCTGTTCAGTTGTGTCCAACTCTTTGCAACCCCATGGACTGTAGCCTACCAGGCTCCTCTGCCCATGGAATTCTCCAGGTGAGAATACTGGAGTGGGTTGCCATTTCCTTCTCCAATGGATCTTTCCAACTCAGGGATTGGACCTGGGTCTCCTGCATTACAGGCAGATTCTTTACTGTCTGAGCCACCAGGGTGCAATTTGTCAAGGAATGAGAATGGGTATCCACTTTTTAATCCATCTCCCCTAAAGATATTGCTTAAGGATCTAGGATTAACATTCATTATTTTACACTGGGCTTTATAATCTAATCTTCAGAAAATTGTTACTTATCAGAGATAGTGAAACATTTATCATGACTTGTCAAAGCTCAGAACTCTTTGGGAAGAGCTTTCTACTTGCAGCTACATTTCTTGTGGAAGAAAGCCCTCCTCCAAAGAAAGTTTTTCAAAAATGGATGAATAATTTTTTTAGATGAGGCACAAATAAGTTCTGATTTCAATGTTCTACATCTCCCCAGAGCTGGAAAGTTAAAGACAGTTCTACAATATTATATTTCAAAAGCAGCACAGAGCTTAGCTGCTAAAGGAGTAAAGTAGCTTTTGTCTCAGAAGCATACAACATCATGAATAACACCGTTATCCAGAAAGAATGAACTGAAAGCTACAACCATTCTATGTTGTAGCTAAGAAAGCCAGCTTGTAGGGAACTGTGAGTGCTGTCCAGCCCATTCCACCAAAGTTGTTGACGTTTTGTACAGTGTAGAAGAAATGTGCAGTATGAGATCAATAAAGAAGTAATTAAAAGTAAAAGACTCTTAATGATTGTAAATGAAGCTGAGAACATAAACTGGCATCTTGGTAACCTGGAGTTCTGACTCTAGGGCCATGGTCTGTTAACATCTGCTGCTTGGGTAGGAATGTTTTTCTTTCAAAATAGCAATGCTACCTGAATCAACAGCTTCCCAAGGAACTATTTCATGGTACACAACCCTAGGTCTCAGACTTGAAAAAATGTCATTGATCTTTGGTGAGATCTGTTATATAAGTAGGAAGTTATTTTTAAAGTCATACCAGATGCCACAGTTATTCCTCATCACTCCCACATGGATATGCACTGTTTATTCAAAGTCAAGCCAGAAGCCCTGAAATAATAAAATTACATAGCACTCCCTGACAAACCTACGAAATAAATCTGCATGCAGTGGGTCTGTAAATATTCCTTTTAGTTTTATTACTTGACTGCCCGCTTTTGAACTGCCCACACACACACACACACACACACACTCACACACACACACTCTCTCTCACACACACTCACACACACACTCTCACACACACTCACACTGTCTCTCACTCACACACTCACACACACTCACACACACACACACACACACACATACACCCTTCAGAGATTTTCCTCAGGAAGTACATGGCTTTTATTCTGAAACTGATGGTGAGTTTTTTTCTTAATTTAAATCATTTTTTTACAGTCTTCTTGGTGAAACTAAAACATTAACACACACTACAACCCTAACTCATCATTTTCCTGTAAGAAATGTGCAGTAGCCCAAGCTGTCAGAAATAATCTTTTGTTCCAAAAAAAAGGTAACCAATTTAGTTAAATCAGAACTTAGTGTAAAAGGAATATTTATTGTCATACTTTATCCATGGTTTGAAGCATTCTTTCCACTATACATATTTTTCTGTACTTTAACGCTAGACTTTAATCACTGGTAATGGGAATTTTAAAATACTTCAATTATCAGGTCTCATTGAGAAAGTAAATCTCTGACTTCATCTGAGGTGTGTCAGAGATGAAACATCAAAACTGAATTGACATATGTTTCTCCAAAGAATGTATTTATTCACTGTCATTCCTTAGTATCTAAAATAGAGGCTAGGAAGTGTGAGATAATGAATGAATGTGGTATTGTATCTCCATTATAAAAAAGAATCTCAGTTTTTAACCATCCCTCTTTTAATTTTTAAGTCAACTAGTGAGCATCCTTGCTTGGTGAGCAAAGTCATAATTATTATTCCCCACTATGAAGCTTTATGATATGTCACCTTTACTGACCCAAACATCTGTTTTATAATGAATAAACCCTATCCAATATTATTTACCATGTGTTTTCACATAGAATTACTAATACTATTATCTACTATATTTTCATGTAGAACTACAATTGTATCTAAAAATAAGATTGAACAATGCCTTAAAATTCTCTAATGCTTATATAATGCCTAGAATAAGCTTCACTCTTCTTGCCAAGGCTTTCCAAGCCCTATGTGATTATTTGTTTATACTTCCAACCTTACCTCCCATCATTCCTCCTTGGCCTGTATACCGCAGCTCATTTCCTCTGTAGGAATTCTGGGTTTCAATAATGGCAAAGTAATTTGTATTACAACAGTTAGAACTGGACATGGAACAACAGACTGGTTCCAAATAGGAACAGGAGTACGTCAAAGTTGTATATTGTCACCATGTTTATTTAACTTATATGCAGAGTACATCATGAGAAACGCTGGGCTGGAAGAAGCACAAGCTGGAATCAAGATTGCCGGGAGAAATATCAATAACCTCAGATATGGAGATGACACCACCCTTATGGCAGAAAGTGAAGAGGAACTAAAAAGCCTCTTAATGAAAGTGAAAGAGGAGAGTGAAAAAGTTGGCTTAAAGTTCAACATTCAGAAAACTAAGACCATGGCATCTGGTCCCATCACTTCATGGCAAATAGATGGGGAAACAGTGGAAGCAGAGTCAGACTTTATTTTGGGGGCTCCAAAATCACTGCAGATGGTGACTGCAGCCATGAAATTAAAAGATGCTTACTCCTTGGAAGGAAAGTTATGACCAACCTAGATAGCATATTCAAAAGCAGAGACATTACTTTGCCAACAAAGGTCCATGTAGTCAAGGCTATGGTTTTTCCTGTGGTCATGTATGGATGTGAGAGTTGGACTATAAATAAAGCTGAGCATCAAAGAATTGGTGCTTTTGAACTGTGGTGTTGGAGAAGACTCTTGAGAGTCCCTTGGACTGCAAGGAGATCCAACCAGTTCATCCTAAAGGAGATCAGTCCTGGGTGTTCATTGGAAGGACTGATGCTGAGGCTGAAACTCCAATACTTTGGCCACCTGATGCAAAGAGTTGACTCATTGGAAAAGACCCTGATGCTGAGAAAGATTTAGGGCAGGAGGAGAAGGGGATGACAGAGGATGAGATGACTGGATGGCATCACCGACTCGATGGACATGAGTTTGGGTGAACTCTAGGAGTTGGTGATGGACACGGAGGCCTGGCATGCTGCGATTCATAGGGTCGCAGAGTCGGACACAACTGAGTGACTGAACTGAACTGAACTGAACTCTCCCGCTTGTAACAATCAGAAACCCCGAGGAAAAGGACTACCGTTTGAAACCATGGAGGAGTGATAGAAGGAGACCCACACTTCAAAATAAGGAAACCACATAACTGGCGGAGACTCACACTTGTTTTTTCACTTTTAGCACTTCCCAGTCTACAACCTGGGGTGAATGGAACTCACGTAAAACATTACTAGCTTGAAGAGTTGAAGGAGAAAATTAGAGGTTTCCTAGAAACTGAGAGGGAGAAATTCTGAAAAGGGAAAAGCTATAGAAGAGAAAACCCTCAAATATACATATAAGCCTTCATTCAAATCCTTAACTGACTCCTAAACTGCAACTATGCAGGGTATTGGAGGAGGGCAACAGCTAGGAGAGATTTCAGTGAATGAATACTACAAGGCAGTCAGATTTTGGAATTAGAGTTCTGCTGAGTAAGTTAGAGTGTCTTGATAAATACATGATGCTTTCCATTAAAGCACCAGAAAGATCCCATTTTAGGATTAACAACCACAAACCAGGACTAAATAATCTGTTAGCAATTTAACTGCCTGATGGGAAAGAAATTACACCCTTCAGAGGAAGACAATTGTGTCTAGTCTCTATAATGTATCAATGCAATATGCAGTCTGCAATCAATACAAACAGATATATGAACAAATTTTAAAACATGATTCATAGTCAAGAGGAAAACAACATTACTAGACAAGATAAAATAGATGTTAGAATTGATAGACAACTTCAAAAATAGTAATAATAAATATATTAGAGAATCTATAACAAAAATTTAATATAATAGGTAAAGAGATGGGGAAATTCAGAACAGATGTGGAAACTATCTAAATAAAACATTTTTGAAATGGGGAAAAAAAGTCTAAAATAAAAACTTCAATGGATGAAATTTATAGCAAATTGGATATAACTAAAGAAAGGATTAATGAACTTGAAGACACTCAAAATAAATCACCCAAACTGAAGCATAATTGAAAACATAATGAACAAATCCTCTGTGAACTTGGAAAGCATAGTGATTGAAATCTAGAGAGACAAATGTGAGGGAGGAAAAAACGACTAGATAGACACGTAGATTTCGGTTCAGTTTTAAACTCAGTCCTATCTGAAAATCTAGTTTCTATAGGTAGTAGTTCTCAATCTTTTTTTTTTTGGAGGGGGGGGAATGCTCCTTTCCACAAAGGTTCTTTCCTCAAGGTGATAACTAGTTTTATGCTGAAAACAATTGGCTGACCCTCTGCAGAGAGGGGTCCTCAGGCAGAGGGTCCTCTGACCTCTGCATGATGTTCCTGTCCACACGAATGCAGCTGCCCCTTCTGACAGTAAAGCATGTGTTTAGTGGAATTAAGGTCTGCAGTGAGCGGGACAGAGGCTGACTGAGCCTCCCCTCAGCTCCCACTCCTACTGTCTCTCAAGAATCTTCCACATTCTTCTTCCAGTCTCTTGGACCCTGGGTTCAACGCTGGCTTCTCCTGCTATGACAGAGCTGCTGACTCCAGTGTATTAATGCCACATTGGAATCTGGAGCTTCACAGTCTCCTTTCTGACCGTTGAACAGAAAGAACCGTCTCGCTGATATAGCCTAGCCTCCAAGATGCTACAGGTACAACCAGGGGTAACCACTCTTCAGAGTCCCACATGGGAAGCAAGAGGACACTTTCCCCTTGTCTCCCAACCTACCCTGTCCTCTCCACTCCCAAACCTACTGGTACTCTATGACTTTTAGCCCTCTGGATTTTAGCTCAGAGAGAGGAAATCCTTCTTACTTTCTTGGCAACCTCTAAAAAATTCCCAGGCCAGAAAAAGATATTATTACTTCCTGTAGTTTATATCCTTCTGTGTCATTAAGCACCATCTCTATTCTACAGAAGAATGTCATATGCAGAGTTCTACAACTTTAATACCCAAGCTATTGAGAACAGGAAAGGGATAAAGAAAATTAGGAAATCCTGTCTTAAAACAATGGTCTGACTGTTGTGGTTGCTTATCATCTTATTTTGCAAAGCAGAAGCTATTTATTCCATCTTTGGATTCTTTTTCCAGCAAACTCTGATCTCTCCCTAGACATATGGACTGGCAAAGCTGACTAGGACAAAGAAAAAGGGAGATGTACAGCAATACTTTTATTACACACTAATGTACTTTATTTGCAACTGTGCAATATGAACAGAGCTATAAGGCAAAAATCCATCTCAGGATAACTTTACTAGTCATTTGAGTCTTGAGGACCCTTGCATTTCAGATGAAATTCCTTAGCATGAAATTCTCAGATTAGTGAAGAGTGCAGCTCTAGTCACAAGCATCAGGATAATGCTTAACAGAAGCCAAACTCCTACTTTCCCCAACTCTCTGAATCTGAGTCACCATAACAAATTTAAGCTTTTCAGGATGAAGGTAAGAATCATTCAGAGAAAACAATATCAAATTCCAGTATATTCTTGGTATACTCTTTTCTCTGTCATTAACTATTACCTCTTCTGGACTATTATAAACTGCATCAGATTCCATTCACATCAAGCTTTGAATTATGGGTCAAATTATCACACTAAATTATGATTGATTTCAACCCCTAAATAGGTGCTTATGATGTAAAGAATTCTCACTTTTCTTTGAAAAGCATGTTCTCAGTTTACTCTAGAGATAAATTTCCAAATTTACTTATGGTAATCAGCAAAAATGTTTTAACGTAATGATTGATGGCATACTCATCCAGAGACAGGTGGGATTTAATTCAAACAAGAAAGTTTTTTAACTTCCCCATTTTGATTTTATATATATATATATATATATATATATATATATATATATATCTGACTCTCTCTCTCTCACACACACAGAACAAATTCCCTCAGGAGCAGTGAATTTCAGATGTGTTGTCTCTGCTGGTTTATTAATGACACTGTCTGGTGGGCATCGATGAATCACACAAGGGCTGAAACAGATTCCTGTCTTTCCTTAAATGTCTTGTTCTAGTCTACATCAATATAGCAAGGTAGAAAACAACTCATGCATATAGACCTTGGGCTGATGTAGCAGCTGAGTTTTACTAAATATTTAATACACAGGGTTCTTTCTAATTTCAGAAGAAATGTGAAAGCAGTGCTCCTGAAATCCCACAAGCTAGTCTCTCATTTTAAATCCAAATATGAAGGGTTACAGTTCAAATGACTCCAAGCTGGCATTAGATGATTCAGAAGAAATAAAACCATTTCAAAGAAAATCACACTTTTTTTCTGGAAAGAGGAGATTTTTAAAAGTGTATTTTATTTTCTACATAGTAGCCATAATATTTCCCATGATCGGAAGAGCATGACATAAATCTAAATAGCACCATGGAAAACAGTCTTTCCTGAGGTATAATATTGTTTACTGGACAAAGTAGAACTATTAGAAAATTTTGGAAATCTTTTTCTATAATGAAAATATTTATATTATATTATTGTGAAAAAACAGCCCAGCTTCTCTCTTCCATAAGCCTTCACATCTATCACAATGTATAGTCTACTTCCATATAATTGCTTTTATAATAACACAGTATAAAAAATATTCACTGAACAAATACAGTAGTTTTAGCTGTAAAAATTTCCTAGGTCAAAAAAGAAAGCAGGACAAGTTTGAATCTCATCAAAATACCTATATATATATTAATTCTTTGGTCTTTTAACTCTGTCTATCTGGAAAATCAAGTGCCCCAAAGTTTATGCCACAAAAATATTTTAAAGCTGGCTAGAATTATTTAATGAGAAAATCTGTTTCCTTAAGGTAATAGGGACTGATTAGGCATAAAAGTGCCAGAAGATAGCCAGGTTCCTTCTTCTCAGAAGATTATCAAAGTATGGAGCCCAGGGCATCAACTAAAGCGTGCAAAAAGGAGGATTTATTTAGGTAACATCAAGCCTAGCTATTCAGCTAATATCAGGGTGTTTGGGCAGGAGAAGAAGTTACATCCTACTGTTTGAAAAAGGAAATACTCTACATTATTAGAATCTTACAGCTCACAAACAATTCCGGAACTAGTTTTCCAACATTTTTCTTAAATCACATTTAAGTCCCTGAATATCACAAATAAGTATATTTAACATTAAAGGAACACATTTTAATGACATTTTAAATATAAAGCAGCACTGAAATCTGAGGCCTAGCGAGATATGCACTTAAAATTGACTAAACTGTTTCAAGTGCTATGTCTTTAAATTAATTTATGTTGAACACAGTGGGTATCAGAGTCAATTCTTGTTGCTATGGCAACAGACACTGAAAATTTAAAGATCCAGCAGCAGGCCCAATTCCTGGCAAAGAGGGCTATTTTACATTAAAATTACATACCACCACAACAGTTTTGATGAAACATGTAAACAGATACACATGCAAGCCATCTTTTCTTTAAGACAACTTAATTAGTGTATGTGCCATATCACGTTTATCATTTTAACTAAATCTCTTCCTAGCTAGATTTAAAGAGTGAATTAAAATCTAAATTTTAGAAGCAAGCAACTAATTATCAAAATGCTTCAGTAGGGAAAGGAAAGATATCTAATCTAATGTAATAAAAATACCATAGAGTATCAGTCTATAATACTTGCTTTGCAAATGGGTATTTGGCTGGTGGACCATTCTCATACGATAGAAACCAAAAGGCAACAAAAGAGGGACACGCACTCAAATGAATCACTGAATTTTTAGCCTGATAAAATGCATTATGTTTTCTTTAAAGAATCTTTTAATTGGCTGTAAGATTGCTGGATTCAAAAACAATTGTGTTTTATGTCATTCCAATACAGTTTTTATGAGATCAAAGCTCATCAGTTGTACCAATCATACTCACCATAGAGCCCCCCAAACAGTCACCTTGTGTGTATAAACCCACTGGAGGGAAACAAGATGTGAGGGGTTGTCAGTCAAGGTGTACCAAAGAGAAGAGAAAGACAGTGGTCTCGGGAAGTAGGGATCCTCCCTGTGTCTCCTTCCACTAGAGCGCAAAGGGCAAGGGAACTGATTGCTGGGTTATGGTTAAATGCACACCCTGATAGCCCAGTTTTTTTCCCAGTTTGTCTTTAAAACTATTTTTATAGACACACTGCTTTGTGTGTGAATTGGCCATTTTCTTGTTGCTTAGTCTACTGAAGTGTAAACTACTCTTGAGTTGGCTCATCTTGAAAGTGGCTCAATCATGTCCGATTCTTTGCGACCCATGAACTATACAGTCCATGGAATGCTCCAGGCCAGAAGAATACTGGAGTGGGTAGCCTTTCCCTTCTCCAGGGGATCTTCCCAATCCAGGGATCGAACCCAGGTCTCCCGCATTGCAGACAAATTCTTTACCAGCTGAGCCACAACTGGTTAAAAATGATTCTCTCTGGGGTGTCCCCGATGCCAAGAATTAATTCCATTTGAAACACAGAGATTTCCTTTTTTGGGTGTTCATTTTATAATTTAAAATTAGATTATTTAATCATACTTCATGTTTTCAAATCTTGTTCTAAGAAGGAACAGGAGATGGGGAGGGTTATAGATATGAAAGTATTATTTCTCTCTCCTTGAGTAAGGTCCCCTATACTGAAGATTTTCCTAACTATAAGAATTCTAAGTCAACAAGAGACCTGAAGAGTCTAAGGAATATTTATTCAGTTCATTGGCCATATTTTTTTTACAGTTCAAAGAAATGCCTAAAATTTTCATTTTATTGGCCATCCAAACTTTCTTCTTGCACAAAGACAAGAATTGAAAAGAAAGAAAACACTATTTGAATCCAAATGTGCAGTGTCCTTGGAATGTAGACTATGGAAACAAAAATCAGTGAGAATGTCTACATTTCAAATAAATTTCAAAGAGATGGAAAATAAAAGTATTTTAATATGTGAAATCCAATATTGTTTCACCTGTCTGAAATTACAGGCTATTAATTCTGTTGAAAACATGTTCATCCTCAGAATAAATATTACCCATGGTGATTCAAAGGAAAAAATCTTTTCCATTAAAAACTATATCAGGTTAAAAATATTAAAACTCATTCATGTTATATAAGTTTTCGTTTCAAGTGGTTTCAAATAAAGACTCTGCTATGATCCAGTAAGTAGAGAACTACAAACAAGATTCTAATTATGTATTTAAACCATGCATTTATATAATCTACAAGGAACAATGTGTGCCATTAAAAGCATCCTTCAGTTTTTAAGAGTCCTCTTTAGGTATTTATAGGCCTTGGCACTCACTCCAACTGTTAGATCTTGCAATGACTTTTCACACATTCCTCTTTAACTTATCAGCAACAACATTTATAGATGTGCCATGTGGCATAAGAAATTATCTGTATTTAATTTATACTTAAAAATCATTCAGTGTCCATGTATAGCAAATAACACAAAGATGTTCAACATTACCAATTAGGTGTTATAGTTGAACAGATATATTGCCTCCCTTTTATCATTCTAGAAAATCAACATCAGGCTTCCCTGGTGGCTCAGTGGTCAAGAATCTGCTTGCCAATGCAGAAAACACATGTTCAATCCATAATCCAGGAAGATTACACATGCCTCAGAGCGACTAACCAAGCTGGTGTGCCACGACTATTGAGCCTGTGCTCTAGTGCCCGGAGCCACAACTACTGAACCTACGTGCTGCAACTACAGAAGCCTGCACACCGAAAGCCTGTTTTCTGCAACAAGAGAAGCCGCTGCAATGAAAAGACCACACCTCAACAGGAAAGTAGCCACTGCCGCTTTCCAAAAGTAAAGAAAAGCCTGAGCAGCAGTGAAGACCCTGCACAGCCAAACATAAATAAAATCAATAAATAAAAAATTTAAAACATCAACATCTTTTGAACATCTATCATGAGCAAGGTACTGTAAAGGGTACAATCTAATGGGGCAAATTCCAATACTTGGGCCACCTGATGCAAAGAGCTGACTCATTTCAAAAGACCCTGATGCTGGGAAAGATTGAGGGCAGGAGAAGGGGACAACAGAGGATGAGATGGTTAGATGGCACCACCGACTCAATGGACATGACTTTGGGTGGACTCTGGGAGTTGGTGATGGACAGGGAGGTCTGGCGTGCTGCAGTCCATGGGGTTGCAAAGAGTCAGACATGACTGAGAGACTGAACTGACTGAACTGAATCGGGGAAGAAGACAAATACTCTGATATTGACCATGCAAACATGCTGAGACTAAGTAGTCAAAGATTTTCCCTGAACATATCAGGAAAAATTTTCTGAAAGACGTAAGGCATTTGTTTCTAAAGATTGAATTTGCAGAGTACAGGGGCTTATACGGATGAAAATGAAGGACCTTCCAGGAAGTAAAGACAGTACAAAGATGCAACAGGGAAACATACATACTGTTTCAGAGATCCTGGAGGGATCTATTGGTAGATTGAGGCTCTGTCTTAAAAAAAAATAGTTTCAAACCCTAGTTTGATGTACACTGATTTTGTTCTTTAGGCAAGAAGATTCTGGAGCAGGAAATAGCAAGATGTGAGGTGTACTCCATAAAATTCACATAGCAAAAAGTCTGCAGATGGACTGGAAAGTGAAGGTATGAATCGAATACACATTCGAAGAGTTAGTCCAAGTAAGATTTTTAAAAAATGAATCTGGACTAGGGTGATAGCAAGGAAGATAGGACAAAGGGCACTTAGAGACATAACAGAGGTAGAAAGACTAGGATCTGGTAAAGGCCAATTTGATATCCCCATTTGTAAGGGTTAAGAGGGCTGATATGTTAAAGAACATAAATACATCAGAGTAGAAAGTGTTATGTCACAGAATATTTTGGAAGTAAAGAGCAAATAATAATGTTTTCATTTTGTCTTTAAATGATGTGGTTTTTCCTTTTGATTCCTCATCCTCACTCTTCTGCTAAATAGGAAAAGAATAAACTAAATAACCAGCAGTTTGAACCTTAATAAAACCTAATAATTTAAATAGTCCCTTTAGGTGGTACACAGTTTCCATGAGATTTAAAAAAAAAAAAAAAATGTTCTTCTTCTTAGACTATCTCACCCTCTTCTTTTAGCTGTAAGTGGTAAATAAAGTGAGTGGGTCTGTGAGTGAACAGCCTATTTTACCTCTCTGTGCCCCTATTTCCTCTTCTGTAAAATAAAGATAGTACCACCTGCCTTGGTCTCCTAAGACGGTTGTGAAAATAGAAACTAAGATCATGTATTGCTTCTGATAATCCTTTGTAAATGTACTTGATCTGATCTGAAAGATGAACAGTTAGAACTGGACATGGAACAACAGACTGGTTCCAAATAGGAAAAGGAGTACATCAAGGCTGTATATTGTCACCCTGCTTATTAAACTTCTATGCAGAGTACATCATGAAAAACGCTGGGCTGGAAGAAGCACAAGCTGCAATCAAGATTGCAAAGAGAAATCTCAATAACCTCAGATTTGCAGATGACACCACTCATATGGCAGAAAGTGAAGAGGAATTAAAAAGCCTCTTGATGAAAGTGAAAGTAGAGAGTGAAAAAGTTGGCTTAAAGCTCAACATTCAGAAAACGAAGATCATGGCATCTGGTCCCATCACTTCATGGGAAATAGATGGGGAAACAGTGGAAACAGTGTCAGACTTTATTTTTCTGGGCTCCAAAATCACTGCAGATGGTGACTGCAGCCATGAAATTAAAAGATGCTTACTCCTTGGAAGGAAAGTTATGACCAACCTAGATAGCCTATTCAAAAGCAGAGACATTACTTTGCCAAAAAAGGTCCATCTAGTCAAGGCTATGGTTTTTCCTGTGGTCATGTGTGGATGTGAGAGTTGGACTGTGAAGAAGGCTGAGCGTCAAAGAATTGATGGTTTTGAGCTGTGGTGTTGGAGAAGACTCTTGAGAGTCCCTTGGACTGCAAGGAGATCCAACCAGTCCATTCTAAAGGAGATCAGACCTGGGTGTTCTTTGGAAGGAATGATGTTAAGCTGAAACTGCAGTACTTTGGCCACCTCATGCAAAGAGTTGACTCATTGGAAAAGATTCTGATGCTGTGAGGGATTGGGGGCAGGAAGAGAAGGGGACGACAGAGGATGAGATGGCTAGATGGCATCACTGACTCGATGGAGGTGAGTCTGGGTGAACTCCAGGAGTTGGTGATGGACAGGGAGGCCTGGCATGCTGCGATTCATGGGGTCGCAAAGAGTCAGACTGAGCGACTGAACTGAACTGAACTGAAAGATGTGGCTGGGCATTATTACTTTTCCCTTCATACCTGTAGCTGTTGCTGAGGTATATAGCTCCATATATCCCTCATATTCACTTCTGCACACCCAAAGCTGATCACTAAAAGCAACTGAGACTTTCTGATCAGAAGAGAAGCTTGTAGCACTCCAGACAAGCAGAAAGTACCAGTTACTTATCTCAGATGTGGCCATCAGTCAATAATGAGAGATTGGTAGACAGTACACCTCAGCTTCCTTGCCCCTCAGATGGAATAACTTGAATTGCACCCTCCACAGGACATCCTGTAACTTCTCAGAGGGAACAATGGCCAGTTAACCCCACTAGTAGCTTGCTCCATGCTAAACTCTTGGTTGGTTTCCTAAACTTCCCTGTCTAACTTACCCACTGGCGTATGCTGTTTACTGGGATGCCCTTGACTAAACCACATGCACTTGAATCCTTGTCTCACAGTATGCTTTAGGGAGAAAATAAAGCAAAAGTAGTATCCCTTGATCAAGTCTTGCCATCCTTATTTGCCTGGGAGAAGTCTCTGAAGCCTGGAAGCCTAAATCACACAGGAATTCAAATCTGAAGTATTCTTGTTCCTCCCTTTTAATCTTTCAATTAAAAGCAGGATGACACATTTTCCATTAATAAAATACCCTGGGTAATTTTATTCCCCCTGCATGACTTATGCTGTGATCTAGCTAGCAGAGAGCATTCCTACACCATTTTGAAAAGGTCAGAGAGCTCTGAGTTCATTCTCCTAGGTGCATACCTAGAATCAGCAGATTCTTCTATCCAGACCTGTTTTTAAAATCTTTTTTAAAATAATTTTTATTGAAGTATAGTTAACTTACAATACTGTGTTAGTTTCAGCTCTGCAACAAAGTGATTCAGCTATATATACATATATAGTGTTTTTAGACTCTGATTACCAGATATTTGGAGAAGGCAATGGCACCCCACTCCAGTACTCTTGCCTGGAAAATCCCATGGACGGAGGAGCCTGGTAGGCTGCAGTCCATGGGGTCGCTAAGAGTTGGACATGACTGAAGTGACTTAACAGTAGCAGCATCACCAGATATTACAAGATATTGAATATTGTTCCCTATGTTCTACAGTAGCTCCTGGTTGTCTATCTCCAAACCTGTTTTATATAGAACAATAACTTTAGCTAAGTAAAGACTTTCACCCTATGGTCTAAGAGCTTTTAAAAGTACCAAGTTCATCCCAAGAGTCATTAGTCCAAATTTAATATTGCCTTCAAATTTGTACAAAAAGTCGTACTACCGAGTCTTCCTCTCTTGGAGAATAAAGCACAAACACTTGCTCAAAGTATGTTCATTTTAACTGGAAATCTCACTCTATGACGTTAGGAAGACCTACTTTGCAATTCTGGCTGCAACTCTTACCAGCTGTGCCAGTAGGCACGTTACTTAACGTGCTAAGCTTCTCCTCCTGTGTTCCCTAAATTAGAAAAAGTCAAAGCACCTAGATTTTACAGCGGCAGTTAGAAACAAGTGAAATGAGGTTTATACAGCCTAACATGCAGTAAGTATTTTTGTTAGTGTATCGTAAAGGGATCTGGTAGTACTTCATTTTCTTATTCAATTGACATTTTTGATTATGTTTATTGCTAGACCCTGTGATGAATAAAATATAATTTTTCTCTTATTCTCCAGGAGCTTATGGTCTACTGTGGAGACAGATATACTTTTTTAAGTGAAAAAATAATAATAAAACATATATATTATATCATATTCAATATGCTATTGCATATTAGTATTAAATTGAATGATTATAAGAAGCTAATTTTTTCCTAAATAAAGGAACAGTAAAAATACTATCTATAATTTCTATGCTTAACAGACCTCAGTACTATTCATATATTTGTTCCTACTCAACCTGTGTTCAGCAGGGGAAATCTCTTAACTTTGTAATTCTTAGGAACCATTCTCTTTCCATCACCAGAGTGTTAACGTTTGATACTGAAGAAAACAAGAATGAGAAGGATGCTCAACCCCGGGTCATGGTAAATGTGAAGAGAAAATTATAACCATGTAGGGCTTTGTAGTAGTCCAGAGAGAAATGAATTGCTAGTCTGCCTAACTTGTCATGTCATTCCACTAAAATTACCATCGGTGTCATAAATGGATATCAATTGGCTAAGTGCTGAGGGGTCTGGGAAGTATAACATTCTCCTGCCAAAAATATCCAATACTACGTTTGTTGATCATGGTGCCAAAGCTCACCCTGCCTCCTGTTCTGCACACTTCCAGCATGTTTTGCCCTTGTTTGAGAGAGCATTTGAGTGTATATCGTGGGCTCTTGACACAGCTCACCCCAAAGCTGCTAATTTCCACAGCTGATCCTCACATGCCATTCCTCAAATGGGGAACACACAGCACACTTACCTCTGGGGCCTCTTTTGCCCTTCCGAGGGTGAGCAGCGTTGCCCCTGGCTGGGATGACTCATGAGAGGAAGAGTCTGCTGATGAAGTGGCTCAGCTCCGCCAGCAGGTTTAGTGAGGTGTTTAGCTAAGATAAGAAGCGATGGAACTGACACTCATAACTTAGCCACAACATGTTCATCTCCTCACGCCTGGCTCTCAGACCTAATTTTTAAATGGCTTGTGCATATCACCAACTCTCCCAGAAGAAGGATAAAGGATGTCGGTTAGCACGCGGAAGGTCAATCAAACCTTTCTCTTAACCTTCTCATATCTTTGCGAAAGTGAAGGTTTAAATTTTTTAAGAACCATTTGCCTATCAGATGTGTTTTTTTAATAACTATTTATTCCTACTCTGAGAATAATTGCAGCCTCCTTAATTTAGCTTTTCAAATCTCAGAGACATCTTCTATAAGGACAAACACCACTTGATTTCTGCTTTTTACTAAACATTTTATTTTCTGTTTATGAAGAATAAAAAGATCAATTCTCAGCTAAACATCAAGCTGACTATCTTTATTTTAACTCTAGAAGAAGCTTTTCCTGAATAATTTTAGAATAAAACTCTTACATTTGGCAAGGCCTTAGGAATTAACTTTCCTAGCATAATTGACCATTTCATGTTAAAAAATTCAATCAGTTATTGTGGTTGAGAAATACCAAAAGAACAAGGAAAAGGTGGCAAGAAACCAAGGAACCAACACCACTGTATTAAAAAAAAAAAAAAATACACACACACAAGGAAATCAGGAAACAGAGCCCTGATAGCTAAGGTCCAGAAGTTGCCGGACTCTTGGCACTGTCCTCCAGGGTGTTATCATCTTGGTCTGCACCCCCAGGACCAGGATGATCCTCTGTGGTGTCATCAATGTGACTTCTTTCTAAGAGCAGTGAAGGCGTTTCAGATACACACTCACTCACTAGTCTAGACAAAATGAAGAACATCCGAAGAGTTCAGGCATGTGCAGGAAGGAAACACGATTAACTGAAACAGTTCAAGGCTATGATTAGTCCCTCAAGACTGATGACCAGGGAGAGGAAGAACTGGAAGAGTTGGCAGATGACAGAGACGGAGGATGAGTGACTGTTGGCTGACTTCTTTGAAAAGTACGGTTCCCACGCAGACAACTACGATGACTACCTGTGTCTGCACTACTTGTAGTTGAGACCCATATACCCCATGCAAACCCTTCGTTTTACCAATTAGGAAACTGAAGCTTGACTTTTCCCCAAGATAAATCCCTATGTGGTTACAGAGTTGGATTAGAATCCAAATTTCCTGCCTCTTCCCTCCATTCCCTTTTCACTCCACTTTGACTGAAGCACATCTCGGGTCCAGATAGTTTACTGTAATTACAAATAACTACCTTTACTTATTGCTAAGTCGCTTCAGTCGTGTCGAACTCTTCGTGACCCCATGGACTGCAGCCCACCAGGCTCCTCTGCCCATGGGATTTTCCAAGCAGGGGTACTGGAGTAGGGTGCCATCGCCTTCTCCAGACTATTGAGTAGATGTTATTCATATGTTTCAGGTGTTATAGTAAGAACTTTAGACTTTCCTATTTAATTTCATGATGCTTTAAATGAGATGGACACACACACATATATGTAACATGAATAAAGCAATGTTTAGAGAATTATATACAGCATAAAATGTAAAAATTGCTAACTGACAAAACTTCAGCTTGGATGTATATCTGTCTAAATTCCAGTAGAAGTAAGGGGAAGATTATGGAGATCAGCTGTGGCCAAAAGCTCTAAATCTGCACCCTCTCTTCGTCTCCATTTCTGTGGTCTTAGTTCTGAGTCTTATTGCTGCTAAGACTATTGCCACAGCCTCCTAATCTGTTTTGTTTCCTCTCTTCCTTGTCAGTCCATAATCTACACTAAGATCAGAATCAATTTTTAAAGTGTGTAACTCAACATAAAAATTCTCCTGTTACATCTAAGACCACACAGTTCTATTTAGTTCGGTTCAGTCCCTCAGTTGTGTCTGACTCTTTGTGACCCCATGAACTGCAGTATGCCAGGCCTTCCTGTCCATCACCAACTCCCGGAGTTTACCAAAACCCATGTCCATTGAGTCAGTGATGCCACCCAACCATCTCATCCTCTGTCATCCCCTTCTCCTCCTGCCCCCAATCTTTCCCAGCATCAGGGTCTTTTCCAAAGAGTCAGCTCTTCACATCAAGTGGCCAAAAAATTGGAGTTGCAGCTTCAACATCAGTCTTTCCAATGAACATCCAGGACCGATCTCCTTTAGGATGGACTGGTTGGATCTCCTTGCAATCGAAGGGACTCTCAAGAGTCTTCTCCAGCACCACAGTTCAAAAGCATCAATTTTTCTGCACTCAGCTTTCTTCACAGTCCAACTCTCACATCCATACATGACTACTGGAAAAACAGTTCATTTAAATAACTGTCAGAATGAGAACCGGAGACCCTATTTATTTTTTTTAGTTCTTTTAGATTTGGGGGTCCTTTTTATTCTTCCTTGCTAATTAATAGCAATATAATCACAAATTACAATCACTCCATATAACATTTTGAATTCTAAGTGTAAGGACAGTTTCTGAAATGTTATATACTTAGAAGGTAAAAGTTGCAGGCCTCTTTCAAATGCCATTTGAAAGAGGTATTTATGATACTAAACCATTTCAAATGCCTAGAGGAGAATGAGTGATTAATTTTTTAAAAATCAGATAAGGACATCACAAGAAGCAAAAATTATGGGACAACCTCTTTTATAAACCTGGATATAGGAATATTTGCAAAACTGACTTCAAAAACATACTTGAGACTATGATTCTTTCAAGAAATGCAAGGATGGTTGGAATTAGAAACCCTAGTATTGTAACTGAACACAGCCACAGATTAAAGAAGAAAAACTACATAATCACCTCAACAGAGAAAAATTGGTTTTGAAAATTCAACACCTTATCATATAAATTTTTGAGCAAATTTTAAATGGAATAGAACTAATGATAGGAGTTCAATCCTAGAAACCTAACTACATAAATTAATAGCAACTGAGTCATTAGGTAGAGGTCTGGAAGAAATTATACACTGAGTATTTGGGGAATACTGTAAGCGATTTGTAAAAGGTACTTTTAACTAGGGGTTTTCTAGATACTACCTTACCTTAGTAACTAGAGATTAAGGAGAAGGTAAAACTTTTTCACATTTTAAAATTATGCTCCACGTTAAACATTTTGTTAAATGCTATCAGGTACTATGGTTCCATAACTCTGTGAGGCTGCACATGCAGAGCGTCCTCCTGCCCACTGTAAGTCAGTCTTCACTTTGATATCAATGGATGCAAGGCAAAAAAAAAAAAAAAACAAGACAAGAGGCAAAGGAAGCCCAGACCACATGCTCATTTATGAGGCTATACTGAATACTCTAAATGGGCTTCCCTGGTGGCGCAGAGGGTAAAGAATCTGCCTGCAGTGCAGGAGACCTGTGTTCGATCCCTGGGTTGGGAAGATCCCCCTGGAGAAGGAAATGCAACCCACTCCAGTACTCTTGCCTGGAGAATGTCATGGACACAGGAGCCTGGCTGGCTACAGTCTATGGGGTCATAGTCGGACACAACTGAGCAACTAACACACACACAACACACACTGAACACTTTAAATAGGGAAGAGCCACACAATCTGCCTTTTATCCCTGTTTACTCATTATTTCAGTAGTAAAAACAAACCATATAGTTTAATGTTATTTTTGCCTTCCGAGCAACAAATTCCAACACACAGACCACATAAAAAATGTCAGGAATGTAATCTTCTATAAGGAGGAAGGAGAAAAAACCCACTTCTTTCCGTTTACAGGATTTATGGTCCATTTACAGGACCATAAACCTAATTTTAAGAAAGTTTATGAAAGTATATAATAGAATTGATTTGATATGGGAGAAGAAACACTCATTCTAATTTGGTCATTTGAGGGAGTCTTTACATTGCTATCCATCAGTTCAGCTCAGTAGTTGCTCAGACGTGTCCGACTCTTTGTGACCCCAAGAACTGCAGCATGCCAGGCCTCCCTCTCCATCACCAACTCCCGAAGTCCACCCAAACCCATGTCCATTGAGTCGGTGATGCCATCCAACCATCTCATCCTCTGTCGTCCCCTTCTCCTCCTGCCTTCAGTCTTTCCCAGCATTAAGGTCTTTTCAAATGAGTCAGTACTTCACATCAGGTGGCCAAAGTATTGGAGATTCAGCTTCAGCATCAGTCCTTCCAATGAATATTCAGGACTGATTCCCTTTAGGATGGACTAGTTTGATTTCCCTGCAGTCCAAGGGCCTCTCAAGAGTCTTCTCTGACAAAAGAAGCATCAATTCTTTGGTGCTCAGCTTTCTTTATAGTCCAACTCTCACATCCATACATGACCACTGGAAAAATGTTATAGTATATGGATTTTTAACCAGTTTGTTATGCCCTTTCCCAAGAAGGACATTCCCTGTGATGCAGTTATTAGGAAGTTCAGCTTCTTCGTCCTCCGACACGGTCCCCTGTTCTGAGGCTCCCTAAACCCAGACAAGATGACTCTGTCCTTTAGAAACTGAAAGTTAATGAAAAGGCCTGTCAGGGTACGGTGGGCAGATTCCCTGAAACAACTGTACCTGAACAGAAGGAGTCATTTAGGGACCATACAGATTTTACAGTCTGTACATTTTATTATATATTTATAGATTTTAAAATCTATAGTCTGTAGAACTCAAGATTTCATTTTATATTTTATATGTGCATTCCTGTTGTCCTAGTTTTTTTTTTTTTTTTTTTAATTCTAAACATTCCTGTTCTCTATCAGGAATCTCCCACTTTAGACAATGAGTCCTATGATTGTCCTATTTATTGGCTGTCCAGAGAACACCAATGGCTAAGCCCTAGGGCAAGAAGACAATACTAGAATCAGTTCAGGTTGAATTGTCCTAAGCAGATTGTCATGCAGAGTACCAACTAAACTGTTTTGTGAAAGTGAAGTGGCTCAGTCGAATCCGACTCTTTGCGACGCGATGGACTGAAGCGCCCCCCCCACCCCCATTCTCCTCTGTGCATGGGATTTTCCAGGCAAGAATACTGGAGTGGGTTGCCATGTCCTTCTCCAGGGGATCCTCCCAACCCAGGGACTGAACCCAGGTCTCCTGCATTGCAGGCAGACTCTTTACCATCTGAGCCGTTAGGGAATCTCTGAACAAACAGATTATATGAAGTCAAGGCAGGGGCAATAATCTATAAAAGTATAAATTGAGCTTAATGCAGAAAAAAAAAAAAAAGCAAGAGGAGAGCACTGTAATAAAATACTGTTAGCGTGATTTTTTTTTTTTTTTTTTTTATGGCCTCCAAACATACTACGTGGAAAATGTGGGGGAGAATGAGTTAAGGAATCACTCACATTGTCAGGCATTTTTCATATGACAAGCATCATGCCGAGCAATAACAGCCTTCTTGTAGACTCACCACTTACAGAGGATCAGGCATTTTCTAAGGAATTTTTTGTATATATACCCACTTCATTGAGTCCTTGTGAAAACCTTGTGGAGTGATACTATTAATCTGCTCAATTTGCTTGTAAGGAAACAGGGGCACCAAAATGCTGGTTCACTCAAGGACTAATAGCTGGGAAGTCATAGAGTAAAAACCCAAGCAATTTTACCTCCTGGTTTGCTTTTTTAACTACTATGCTATAATTACCCATAATAAGAACTAAAGTCAAAAATGCTTTCATTTCAGGTTCATTAGATGGGTACTTTCATTAGAAATAATAATTGTTGGTACGTTGCACTTTCTGACTCCAGAGCTGATGCAATTCTGGTTCCCTACGCAAACACTAGCCCATGCATCTCTGATATGTATTCTTAGATAACCCTAAGACAGTTTGTCTCTGATATGTGTCCCAAGATATCAGGATATCCAAAAACAGACATATTCTCTAATAGGTCTCTAATCTGGAACTATAGATTTTATTTTATATGTCTCTTTGGCCTACAAGAAACTTGATTTCAATTCCTAAAGATATTGACAATTGGACTCTATCCACCAGTATTGCCTAGGCAGATAATAGAAATGGATTTGACATTATATCTGTTAGGAATGTTTTCAGCTACCAGTAACAAATGTCCTGATTGACAATGGGTTAAACAAATTGATGTTATGTTTCCACAACCAGAAAAAAAAAAAATCCACAACCGGAAAAAAAAAAAAAATCCAGATTTATATGATTGAAGCTGCTCTACATTGTTACTGCTGCTCCAAACTGCTGTCAGGGAGACAGGGTCTTCTTATCTTTAGGTCCTCAAGTTAGAGTGTATTGGTCTCCATCAAGCTTGCTACCTCCTAATATCAAGATAGCTATCACAGTTTCATAGCATGTTGTGTTCCAGGTAGGAAAAAGATGAAAAGTGGTTTGTACCAACTGCATTTAATCTTTCCACCATCTGACTTTAAAGTACATCTTTTGCCCAAAATGAATAAGTGGGGGTTTCTATCCCCTGGCAGGTGGCAGTAGAGATGGATTTGAAAATGTGGATTGGGTTAGACGGCCACAGGAATCAATATGTAGCTTGGGACTTGCCCACTGGTGTGAACTTTGCCCTTCCCCTTCACACTGAAACATGACAATGGAGAAAACAGAGAAGGAATCTACATTCTCCATATTCTTAGGGACACAACCTTTCTTCCTCATTGCAACCCAATGTTTCTTTGGTCGTAGAGAGAAATGTTCATCAAATATTTCACTTGTCTCCAGATCACCTTTCTCTCTTTTCCCTTTTCCTCAGCTCCCACCAATCTGAGAAGCTTTGGACTTGAATATCACTATTAAGAGTATTATTAATATATTGATGCATGGGTGGGGGGAAAGTGTGGAGGAATCTATATTCCTATTTGTTGCTGGAGAATGACAGGGCCTTTCCCTCTGTGCGTATACATTTATCCCTTGAGTTTTTCATATCAGCATCTGTCACTCTTAACCTGTAAAAGCAACAGAGATAGGAATAGACAGCTACTAAATTTTTCACTAGCTTCTCAAGTTTCAAGCAGAATAATCCCAGTTCAATTAATCTTTCTGAAGGTCTTATTTTCTAACTGACGATTCAGGGATAAGTTACAAAATTGGTTAGCAAATAAGGGAAACTTTGTAGTCTATCCCTGAATCGTCAACAAGTTCTTCAGATATTCTTTAGTTAAGAGCAAGCTTGTATGATTTAATACACTCAAGTCAGATCACTAAAGTCCTAAAACATTCATAAGCCTTCGTCCCTCTTGCAAATAAGATTGAATGGCTTGCCCTCTGAGGAAATGCCCACGTATCCTCAGAATGTGCTGACCTTGCACAAATACTGCTTGCCTCAAACTGCCAGGGCACCACAGCAGCTGGTATATTTTTCGAAAGTGACTTTATCAGACTTTAGGGCAAAGCTGATATCTTACAGGGAAACATTCAAAATTCTGTACATCATGCCAGATATATTTCTTTTGATTGATAAGCCTGGTAATTTGTCCTGGAGTTTTTCATGTCAGTGAGTTACATAATAGTATGTCCACCAGCCTCTGTCTTAATATGATAGAAGAAACTGCACATTTTTCCTAATTTTCTCTTCTGAGAGACACAACGTGCCAGGTTCACGAAGTCACAGACTGTATAAAGGGTGAGGGTAGCGGGGGAGAAGGCTGTCGAGCACTGAGTTGTGACTTACGTGCTCAGTGATAAACTCAGAAGGTCCATAAAGGTCATGCCCAAGAACAGGGCCCTGATTCTCTTCAGAAAGCATCTGAACGGCTTTCCCATTATCTTTGATACTTAGCCTATGACAATCTGTAGTAATTTTTTGTCTTTTTTGCCTCATATTTGATGCTCTGTATTTATGACACCTATGTAGACAATGTAGATGAAAGTGTTAGAATATTTCCAGCAATTTTAACGATCCTAAAGTAGTCAGAAAATAATAACTGGCAAAAATGGTTTTCTGAGTGTCCAAAAGGATGTGCTAATGTTGAAACCCCAAACGCTGAGTTTCTTCTCGTCAGCATCTTTGTCTTCACTCAGAAGCTATTGGTCTGCTCACCTAGTTCTGACGAGCTTGGTTAGAAGTGACCACAGTGAAGAAGAAGATGTTGATGAAAACTACATATCCTGGCACTGGCCTAGGAACATTATATTATTTCTAATTATCCTGATAACCGTTTTAACAACCCTCAGAGGAAACATTATCTACCCTCATTTTATAGATAAGAAACCAAGCTTGAGAGGATAACTCACCCAAACCAGTAGGGGCAAAGCTAGGCTCCAATAGCTTTATCTCTGCTGCTGCTGCTGCTGCTAAGTCACTTCAGTCGTGTCCGACTCTGTGCAACCCCATAGACGGCAGCCCACCAGGCTCCCCTGTCCCTGGGATTCTCCAGGCAAGAACACTGGAGTGGGTTGCCATTGCCTTCTCCATTGTGTGAAAGTGAAAAGTGAAAATGAAGTCGCTCAGTCGCGTCCGACTCGTAGCGACCCCATGGACTGCAGCCCACAAGGCTCCTCCATCCATGGGATTTTCTAGGCAAGAGTACTGGAGTGGTTTGCCATTGCCTTCTCCGAGCTCTATCTCTACTGCCCTAGGTAGTAGCTTCCCTGGTGGCTCAGAGGTTAAAGTGTCTGCCTGCAATGTGGGAGACCCGGGTTCGATCCCTGGGTTGGGAAGATCCCCTGGAAAAGGAAATGGCAACCTACTCCAGTATTCTTACCTGGAGAATCCCATGGACAGAGGAGCCTGGTGGGCTACAGTCCACGGGGTGGCAGAGAGTCGGTCATGACTGAGAAACTTCACTTTCTTTTACTTTCTACTGTCCTTCCGGCTTTCCTGAACAAGATCGCTGCTCACGTTTCTCTGTGTTGCATTCCTGGCCTTCTGCTTTTCTCATGCCACCTTTTCTTATAAGATAAGTGATCTCATCTAAATTGATGGCTGCAGCAGTTACCTGGAAGCTAATGACTCCTGGAATTACCTTCCAGTTCAACTTTCTTCCCTGAGTTCTGGATCTGAGCATCTTACTGCCTCAGGGATATCTCCATTCCAGTGTCCAACAGTCACCTCCAGCTCAACAAATATCCAACTAAACTTCATCTTCTCTATCCCTGGACTTCCCTGGTGGCTCAGCTGGTGAAGAATCCGCCTGCAATGAGGGAGACCTGGGTTCAATCCCTGGGTTGGGAAGATCCCCTGGAGAAGGCAAAGGCTACCCACTCCAGTATTCTGGCCTTGAAAATTTCATGGACTGTATAGTCCATGGGGTCACAAAGAGTCAGACACGACTGAGCGACTTTCACTTCCCCATCCCTGGCCCATCTCTGTCTCTCATTTTCTAGTCCTTCTCTTCCTGATGAGTAATATCAGACACCTAGATGCCCAAGCCAGGAGGCATTCTTGACATGTCTCTGTCCTTCAATTCTCACATACAGTTGAGGAATGAATCCAACTGGACTCCTCCTGTTGAATGGTTCTTGAACTCTCAAGTACACTCTCTTCCCTCCATCTCCTCAGCCATCAGTGTAGTCCCCTCTTCATAATATTTTGCCTACTTTTCTGCAGCCAAGTCCAAGATTCTAATGTCACTCCAAATTCATCATGTGTTTTATTTAAAAATCATTTAACTTTCCATGTAAATGTCTCCATCTCTTCACACTTCAAAGTTGGACAAGTACATTTTCCCACTTGATTTCTTAAATTGAACATCAGATCAGATCAGTCGCTCAGTCGTGTCTGACTCTTTGCGACCCCATGAACTGCAGCACGCCAGGCCTCCCTATCCATCACCAGCTCTCGGAGGTCACTCAGACTCACATTCATCAAGTCAGTGATGCCATCCAGCCATCTCATCCTCTGTCGTCCCCTTCTCCTCCTGCCCCCAATCCCTCCCAGCATCAGAGTCTTCTCCAATGAGTCAACTCTTCGCATGAGGTGGCCAAAATACCGGAGTTTCAGCTTGAGCATCATTCCCTCCAAAGAAATCCCAGGTCTGATCTCCTTCAGAATGGACCGGTTGGATCTCCTTGCAGTCCAAGGGACTCTCAAGAGTCTTCTCCAACACCACAGTTCAAAAGCATCAATTCTTCGGCGCTCAGCCCTCTTCACAGTCCAGCTCTCACATCCATACATGACCACAGGAAAGACCATAGCCTTGACTAGGCGAACCTTTGTTGGCAAAGTGATGTCTCTGCTTTTGAATATGCTATCTAGGTTGGTCATAACCTTCCTTCCAAGGAGCAAGCGTCTTTTAATTTCATGGCTGCAGTCACCATCTGCAGTGATTTTGGAGCCCAGAAAAAGAAAGTCTGACACTATTTCCACTGTTTCTCCATCTATTTCCCATGTAGTGATGGGGCCAGATGCCATGATCTTCGTTTTCTGAATGTTGAGCTTTAAGCCAACCTTTTCACTCTCCACTTTCACTTTCATCAAGAGGCTTTTGAGTTCCTCTTCACTTTCTGCCATAAGGGTGGTATCATCTGCATATCTGAGGTTATTGATATTTCTCCCGGCAATCTTGATTCCAGCTTGTGTTTCCTCCAGTCCAGCATTTCTCATGATGTACTCTGCATACAAGTTAAATAAACATGGTGACAATATGCAGCCTTGACGTACTCCTTTTCCTATTTGGAACCAGTCTGTTGTTCCATGACCAGTTCTAACTGTTGCTTCCTGACCTGCATACAGATTTCTCAAGAGGCAGATCAGGTGGTCTGGTATTCCCATCTCTCTCAGAATTTTCCACAGTTTATTGTGATCTACACAGTCAAAGGCTTTGGCATAGTCAATAAAGCAGAAATAGATGTTTTTCTGGAACTCTCTTGCTTTTTCCATGATCCAGCGGATGTTGGCAATTTGATCTCTGGTTCCTCTGCCTTTTCTAAATCCAGCTTGAACATCAGGAAGTTCACGGTTCACATATTGCTGAAGCCTGGCTTGGAGAATTTTGAGCATTACTTTACTAGCGTGTGAGATGAGTGCAATTGTGCGGTAGTTTGAGCACTCTTTGGCATTGCCTTTCTTTGGGATTGGGATGAAAACTGACCTTTTCCAATCTTGTGGCCACTGCTGAGTTTTCCAAATTTGCTGGCATATTGAGTGCAGCACTTTCACAGCATCATCTTTCAGGATTTGGAATAGCTCCACTGGAATGCCATCACCTCCACTAGCTTTGTTCGTAGTGATGCTTTCTAAGGCCCACTTGACTTCACATTCCAGGATGTCTGGCTCTAGGTCAGTGATCACACCATCATGATTATCTGGGTCGTGAAGCTCTTTTTTGTACAGTTCTTCTGTGTATTCTTGCCACTTCTTCTTAATATCTTCTGCTTCCGTTAGGTCCACACCATTTCTGTCCTTTATCGAGCCCATCTTTGCATGAAATGTTCCTTTGGTATCTCTGATTTTCTTGAAGAGATCCTTAGTCTTTCCCATTCTGTTGTTTTCCTCTATTTCTTTGCATTGATCACTGAAGAAGGCTTTCTTATCTCTTCTTGCTATTCTTTGGAACTCTGCATTCAGATGTTTATATCTTTCCTTTTCTCCTTTGCTTTTCGCTTCTCTTCTTTTTGCAGCTATTTGCAAGGCCTCCCCAGACAGCCATTTTGCTTTTTTGCATTTCTTTTCCATGGGGATGGTCTTGATTCCTGTCTCCTGTACAATGTCACGAACCTCAATCCATAGTTCATCAGGCACTCTATCTATCAGATCTAGGCCCTTAAATCTATTTCTCACTTCCACTGTATAATCAGAAGGGATTTGATTTAGGTCATACCTGAATGGTCTAGTGGTTTTCCCTACTTTCTTCAATTTCAGTCTGAATTTGGCAATAAGGAGTTCATGGTCTGAGCCACAGTCAGCTCCTGGTCTTGTTTTTGCTGATTGGATAGAGCTTCTCCATCTTTGGCTGCAAAGAATATAATCGATCTGATTTCGGTGTTGACCATCTGGTGATGTCCATGTATAGAGTCTTCTCTTGTGTTGTTGGAAGAGGGTATTTGTTATGACCAGTGCATTTTCTTGGCAAAGCACTGAGAGCTCCCGGCCTACCCGCGAGCGCCGCACTGAGAGCTCCCGGCCTACCCGGGAGCGCCGCACTGAGAGCCCCTCGCCGGCCGCGCGGCGCACTGAGAGCACACCCGAGAGGAGCTACCCATCAACCGAGGAAGGACGGCGGTGAGGACTGGCGCACTAAGCACGGCCGAGAGGAGCTGCCCACGACCGAGGTCAGGAAGGGCGGCGGTGAGGAGAGACCCCTCATCCAAGGTAAGGTGCGATGGCTGTGCTTTGCTGGAGCAGCCGGGAAGAGATACCCCACGCCCAAGGTAAGAGAAACCCAAGTAAGACGGTAGGTCTTGCAAGAGGGCATCAGAGGGCAAATACACTGAAACCATACTCACAGAAAACTAGTCAATCTAATCACACCAGGACCACAGCCTTGTCTAACTCAATGAAATTAAGCCATGCCCGTGGGGCAACCCAGAATGGGCGGGTCATGGTGGAGAGATCTGACAGGGTGTGGTCCGCTGGAGAAGGGAATGGCAAACCACTTCAGTATTCTTGCCTTGAGAACCCCATGAACAGTATGAAAAGGCAAAATGATAGGATACTGAAAGAGAAACTCCCCAGGTCAGTAAGGGCCCAATATGCTACTGGAGATCAGTGGAGAAATAACTCCAGAAAGAATGAAGGGATGGAACCAAAGCAGAAAGAATACCCAGCTGTAGATGTGTCTGGTGATAGAAGTAAAGTCCGATGCTGTAAAGAACAATATTGCATAGGAACCTGGAATGTCAGGTCCATGAATCAAGGCAAATTGGAAGTGGTCAAACAAGAGATGGCAAGAGTAAATGTTGACATTCTAGGAATTAGCGAACTAAAATGGACTGGAATGGGTGAATTTAACTCAGAGGACCATTATATCTACTACTGTGGGCAGGAATCCCTCAGAAGAAATGGAGTGGCCATCATGGTCAATAAAAGAGTCCGAAATGCAGTACTTGGATGCAATCTCAAAAACGACAGAATGATCTCTGTTCGTTTCCAAGGCAAACCATTCACTGTCACAGTAATCCAAGTCTATGCCCCAACCAGTAACGCTGAAGAAACTGAAGTTGAATGGTTCTATGAAGACCTACAAGACCTTTTAGAACTAACACCCACAAAAGATGTCCTTTTCATTATAGGGGACTGGAATGCAAAAGTAGGAAGTCAAGAAACACCTGGAGTAACAGGCAAATTTGGCCTTGGAATACGGAATGAAGCAGGGCAAAGACTAACAGAGTTTTGCCAAGAAAATTGAACATAGTGAACATAACTGTATGATTACTAATGGTTTCAGATTTTTTAAGTGGAATTTTTCAATTCTTTTCTTTTATCTGCTATTCTTGGACCATATACATTGTATACACGTATACACTGTAAATTTCAGAGTACCTTCCTGTTTTCTTTTACAATATGTTGTCTCTTATCTCAACCCCTAAAATTGAAAACTCCAAATGGCTGCCATAATGACCATTTCTAAGATATGAATTTGATTTTCTCATGGTCTTGCTTAAAATCTTGCAATGGCTTTTTACTGGTTCCAAGACAAAAGTCTCAAATTGTTAGCTGACATAAAAATGAAGTCTGAGGCCATTTTCTGGAAAGACCACCAATCCCACATATCAGTCCCATAAGGACTTAACTAGAGTATGTTCAAAATGATGACCTAAAATCAAAGTAAAGGTACAGTTCTAGTCAGCATATTATATTTAAGGAGTTAAGAAGGTTCTGTTTGAAGAGATTCCCTGGAGAAGTGTTCACATGTGAATGGAAAAATAAATAAATGCCAATAAGTCAGAAAATCATGTCACTGTACTTTCAGGTTTTATAAGATGGGAAAACTTACATGAGAAGTTAAATGAATTACTTTTTAAAAATACAAGATTAGTCTGGGATTGTAAGAAATATTGAATACAGCTCATAAGAGAAATTAAACATTAAGTGACTTAGACCATGCTTATACAATATAGGAAGAACTGACAAAACTATGAAATATGACATTGAAAGTTCTTTACTATCTAGTTTAGGGGCCACAGCTGAAGGCTTCAGATCAGATTTTGTGAAGGTAGATTTTCTAAGTTTCATCCATAAACTGATGTCAGTCCATGAACTGCTCATTGTCTGCAACCAGTGACAATAGAAACTGAGCCTCAGCTTTTAGGGACTTTTACAGCAATTTAACAAACTGATCACATGTCTTTTAATCCAAACAGGTATTTGGAAATGCACTGATCTGGTTTACCACAATCTCCTCCATCTCCTATTCTTATTTTAGCCGTTTCACTCAAATGCCAGATCCCTGATGGCATCTTACATTAGGCTTTCTCTCTTAATGAAATTCCTTCACACATGAATCTGGAGACCTACAGCAGTTATGGTAAATGAGTTGCCAAAATCTCAAAGATCTGCATCACCACACATTGGATAAACTCTGTAGCAATTGTCTGGTGACTTAAAATGTCTGCTGCTGCTGCTAAGTCGCTTCAGTCATGTCCGACTCTGTGCGACCCCACAGATGGCAGCCTACCAGGCTCCTCCATCCATGGGATTTTCCAGGCAAGAGTACTGGAGTGGGTTGCCATTGCCTTCTAAGCCCCTAAAAAGATATATAGTAAGACAGGTCTCTAATTGAAAGCTGTTAATAATACATCACATCACAGTTATGTATGCACCGTGGGCTACCTCTTTCAGGCAGACAGTGAGACCAGAATTCATGAAGAAGCAAGGGGAAGTGGAAAGGATTAGAAGAAAATTCATAATTGGGAAACATTTCTCAGACACCAAGTACAAGTCCAAAACCAGTTTAATTGCTCTTTTCTTGATTTATCCATTCCTCAAACCAGTGTGATCACTTGATTCCAGATGCCAAAAGTTTATTTCCCTATAACGATTTTCTTTACTACTTGGGCTTACTGAAGCAATTCATAGCTCTAAATGCTACAATACACAGGGCAATGTTCTGATCATCTAGAGCAATTACCTTCCCCATAAGCAAGGCACATTCTGGGCTTACCTAGAAACCTGAGGACAGGAATCTTCCCTAATGATTTCCCAGTCTTTTCAGTTGTGTTAAATACAAGTTTCATCGTTTGACTTTTCTCCCTTACCTGCCATCCTCATAATTTTTGAAAACCTCTCGGCATACACACTGATTCACCTCCAGCTTATTTTAAGTTTGAGAATGTGGACTTGAGGTTCATGACCGACCATATTAGCCGGAGTAAGAAAAACAAGACTAAGAGAGAATGGAAGGCTAATCCTTCAAACTTAATTCCAGATTTAAATCCATGAGTGTTTTGGAAAGGGATTATAAATTTTAATATTGAACAGAGTTATAGGAAACATGGGTTCTCAATTCAAAATGAAGTCACTAAAGGGTGAGTGTTCATGCATAACACTTGTCTATATACTAACACACAGAAAGCACATGAGACATTTATTTAGTGAATAAACGGATGTATAAATTAATATATGAACATGCTTTAAAATTTGCTTGAAAGATTCCCCATGAGGTATGAGGAAATCACCCCTCCTCTCTCAAGCCCAGACTCTGTACCTACGTACCTCACTTCTCCATGCCAGATATTTGCTGACAGCTCTCCATCAGTTATTGCAGGGCCAAAATTGGGTACCACAGGCCTGCTACATTGAGGGTAAGTGGCACTCTGTCATGCCTGGCAGGGAGCTTTGCCTGGGAGCTTACAACTACAGGGAATTGACTGACACCTTCTGCAGGTGAAGAATCTTATATTACCCAACTTACCAAGGCAATCAAGAGAAGGGATATGGTCAATTTAAAAAAATAACAGAAATTTTCCATATCTGGGTTCATGTTTTTTATATCCTTCTCCACTCACGGTCTGCCGCTAAAAAGCCATTATGTAGGAAAAACTAATTTCATTTTCATCATCAATGAAACAACCCATACCTTGAAGTAATTCTAAGCCGGGTAAATTTAGGAAAAGTTAACCAAACTAAAATTAGTTAAATCAGTCCTGGCCATTAAAGGAGTAACAGATGTTATAGCCAGGCTGCCCTCACATTTTGCCAGAAAATTGTCATGAATTTAGACAGATTGCAAGATGTTCAAATGGAGTCATTCTGATCTTAACAACTAATACTGCAGAATTGCTGAGGAGGGGCTGTGCATGGAGGAAAAAAAAAAAAAAGATTGCTTTAGAGACGACAAAGAATTAGAGCATCAGGGTCTTTTCAAATGAGTCAATTCTTCGCATCAGGTGGCCAAAGTATTGGAGCTTCAGCTTCAGCATCAGTCCTTCCAATGAATATTCAGGACTGATTTCCTTTAGGATGGACTGGTTGGATCTCCTTACAGTCCAAGGGACTCCCAAGAGTCCCAGGACTTTGTCCTGGACCCTTTCCTTCATTACATTTCATTTCTTACATTACCTTCATTACTTACATTTTGTTAGCACTTGTGTGGTGCTGTGCTTGGGGGAAGGCAATGGCACCCCACCCCAGTACTCTTGCCTGGAAAATCCCATGGATAGAGGAGCCTGGTAGGCTGCAGTCCATGGGGTCGCTAAGAGTCGGACACGACTGAAGCGACTTAGCAGCAGCAGCAGGTGCTGTGCTTAGTCACTCAGTTCATTAGCACTTATTGACTAATACCTGCTGATGACAATGCTAAACTCTTAACGTGCATTCACAACAATCCTATGAGGTCAGGAGCATTTTACTTTACTAATGAGGAAACTGAGGCCCAAAGCTAGATAAACAGTAAGGCAGCATGCAGGATTCAGCCTGTCAACATTAGCTTAATGCCATAAGTTTCCCAGTATCCCTTACTGCTTCCCAAAGAAGAGCTTTGTGTAGGTCTGGCAGTAAGCTTTGGGTGGGCTCTTTTAACCCGTTTTAGCTCTGAATAGCTGTAAAAGTGTTTATTCAACTCCACATTTCTCATTACCTGAGAAAACTGGGACATTCAGATTTGAACTGCACGCCTGGACTTCAGACTCCAGCAGGGGCCTCAGTTTAAGTGAGAGACAGCAGTGAAAGACAGAAAGATTTTTGTGAAGCTAATGAAGCTTAGGGTCTTCCCTGGTGAAGAATCTGCCTGCCATGCAGGAAACGGGGACACATGGGTTTGATACCTGGGTTGAAAAGATCCCCTGCAGGAGGAAACGGCAACCCACTCCAGTAACGTTGCCCAGAAAAATCCAATGGACAGAGGAACCTGCAGTCCATGGCGTCACAAAAGAGTTGGACATGACTGAGCAACTAAATAACAGTGAACTTAACCTTCAGAACCCTTCACCTTGTGGGCACTTCCTTGGCCTAGAGAGGCTGTAGTGAGGCAGTTTTATGACTCAGTGCATTTGAAAATTTGCAAAATAAGTTATTTTAACTGCAGCCAATTAATACCGTTATCCCTTTCTGCTCCAACTTCTTCATTACACTGTCCTATGTGTTAGGAGTACTGGATTAGCCATGAGCTTTTTGAGATTCGGCTAAAGGAAATTTGAGGTGCAAAGTCATTTAATATGGGTTTAGTATGGCTTGCAGTGACTTCTGTATATGCATTGGTTTGTGATTTGCATCAGGATATACAGTCACCCTGATGCAGGAATGTCTTCTAAGAATGGCTACATGATGGTTTATCTGCAAAAAGTTTTTATTGTGATTTATGTACGTTAGTAGTAGATAAGTGAGGTTTGAAAATCTACAGACAGAAATTCTTCTAATCATCAGACTTGCAGAATTGTGATAATAATAATAATTGTAATAATAGGAACCAATTTTCATCAATGATGATCAAAATGGGTTTGCTCCTGTCCCAAATGTAAACAACAATACAACATATACAATTAAAAATGGATATTTTATGGTCCAAAATGGTCAGCAGTGGCCACAGAACTGGAAAAGGTCAGTTTTCATTCCAATCCCAAAGAAAGGCAATGACAAAGAATGCTCAAACTACCGCACAATTGCACTCATCTCACACGCTAGTAAAGTAATGCTCAAAATTCTCCAAGCCAGGCTTCAGCAATATGTGAACCGTGAACTTCCTGATGTTCAAGCTGGTTTTAGAAAAGGCAGAGGAACCAGAGATCAAATTGCCAACATCTGCTGGATCATGGAAAAAGCAAGAGAGTTCCAGAAAAACATCTCTTTCTGCTTTATTGACTATGCCAAAGCCTTTGACTGTGTGGATCACAATAAACTGTGGAAAATTCTGAAAGAGATGGGAATACCAGACCACCTGATCTGCCTCTTGAGAAATTTGTATGCAGGTCGGGGAAAGCAATGGCACCCCACCCCAGTACTTTTGCCTGGAAAATCACATGGACGGAGGAGCCTGGTAGGCTCCAGTCCATGGGGTCGCTGGGAGTCAGACACGACTGAGCGACTTCACTTTCACTTTTCACTTTCATGCACTGGAGAAGGAAATGGCAACCCACTCCAGTGTTCTTGCCTGGAGAATCCCAGGGACAGGGGAGCCTGGTGAGCTTCCGTCTATGGGGTCGCACAGAGTCGGACACGACTGAAGTGACTTAGCAGCAGTAGCAGCAGCAGGAAGCAACAGTTAGAATTGGACATGGAACAACAGACTGGTTCCAAATAGGAAAAGGAGTATGTCAAGGCTGTGTATTGTCACCCTGTTTATTTAACTTCTATGCAGAGTACATCATGAGAAATGCTGGACAGGAAGAAACACAAGCTGGAATCAAGATTGCCGGGAGAAATATCAATAACCTCAGATATGCAGATGATACCACCCTTATGGCAGAAAGTGAAGAGGAACTCAAAAGCCTCTTGATGAAAGTGAAAGTGGAGAGTGAAAAGGTTGGCTTAAAGCTCAACATTCAGAAAACGAAGATCATGGCATCTGGTCCCATCACTTCATGGGAAATAGATGAGGAAACAGTGGAAACAGTGTCAGACTTTCTTTTTCTGGGCTCCAAAATCACTGCAGATGGTGACTGCAGCCATGAAATTAAAAGACGCTTACTCCTTGGAAGGAAAGTTATGACCAACCTAGATAGCCTATTCAAAAGCAGAGACATTACTTTGCCAACAAAGGTCCATCTAGTCAAAGCTATGGTTTTTCCTGTGGTCATGTATGGATGTGAGAGTTGGATTGTGAAGAAGGCTGAGCGCCAAAGAATTGATGCTTTTGAAGTGTGGTGTTGGAGAAGACTCTTGAGAGTCCCTTGGACTGCAAGCAGATCCAACCAGTCCATTCTGAAGGAGATAAGCCCGGGGATTTCTTTGGAAGGAATGATGCTAAAGATGAAACTGCAGTACTTTGGCCACCTCATGCGAAGAGTTGACTCATTGGAGAAGACTCTGATGCTGAGAGGAATTGGGGGCAAGAGCAGAAGGGGACGACAGAGGATGAGATGACTGAATGGCATCACTGACTTGATGAACATGAGTCTGAGTGAACTGCGGGAATTGGTGATGGACAGGGAGGCCTGGCGTGTTGCGATTCATGGGGTTGCAAAGAGTCGGACACAACTGAGGGACTGATCTGATCTGACCTGATCTGATGGTCCAAAAAAGAAGTTCTCAGAATGTCTAAGTTCATAGGGCACAAACCGGAATGTCTAAGTTTATAGGGCACAAACCGGAAGTAGTATTATAAAAACAAATATAGCCGTATGTAAAGTCACATGTTTTATTAATTCCATTAGGTCACATCATAGTATATGAAATGCACTGTCTTGATGAAGACCAGAGGTTCCAGATGAAATGACATACAAAAAATGCTATCAAAGCAAGAAAATGCCCTGAAGAAAAAGTATTTCTGTGACCAAGCACCTACATGTATTTATTGAATGTGTATTATGTAAGAGTAATTTGATTACACAATTATGCAGCTCATTAAACATAGCAGCAATTCTAGAGTGCATTTATCTTGCTCTTTGTATCCCTTAATTTCATATTGCTTTTACTCTTTTTTCAGAATTATTGAGCATTCGAAAATTCAAATGTATCAAGGAGAAGATATCCCAGCAGAAACCAAAATCATAAATCAGAGTGAAATACTTATGATATTCATTATCTGCTTTTTATTGTAATTTGTTGTGATTTATCACTTCAAATAAATGTTCATTTTCATATCTAATTTTCTATTTGCAGTTTTATATTCTTTTTCTTATATGTGGTCCAATCAAATTAAGTTTCAGAGCGCAGGAAATCTGAATCTGCCATGGAATGACACCAACTGCAAAGGTCCTGGTTTAGCTGGCCTGTGGGGTGGAGCATGGGTGACTTTTGGGAAGACAGGCTCAGGACATGCTTCTTTCAGGTTACAGTCCCATAAGCCTTTATTTTAATGACACAATTCTAAAAGTTCTGAAAACCTTAAGATACATTTATTATTTGGCATCAAAATTTATTTGGCAACAAAACCCAGCTGGAACTGACATGAAGCTATTTATAACCTTAATTTATCTCATTTAGTATGAATATTCATATATTTTGTTGTTGGAAACATGAAAATTTGAATTTTATATAATGCATAATTCCCACAATCTGGGAATTATACAGAATTTATTTTCAACACGAAAAGAAAATTTTTTTTTCAATTCTGAAGCACATCTGGTTCCAGGGATTGTGGGTGGGAAGTTTGGCATCTGCGCTTATTTTCCACAGTTGCCTCCCATAGTCAGGAACCTATGGAGTCAAGCAATCTCCTGAGGATTATGATAGAGTTTTTGACAATATTTGATAATATTTGACTAGTAGGTTCATGGCTATCCAACCCCTGCCCTGGGTTCCTAAAGACACTGTTCACAAGAGAAACAGTATTTGATGATGTTTGACCAGTAGATTCATCGGAATCCAACCCCTGCCCTAAAGTTACTATTCACAAGAGAAAACTGTTAGAATGGAAGACAAAATGTTATCTTGTTGTTGAGGGTTGCTTTTGAGGGAACAACATTAACAATACCAGGATACAGAGCATGTGACTTGGGCTTGAAGTCTACCTTAGCTCTCCAACATCTCTAAACCCAGAGTAAAGGCCAGCACACTCTGGCCCATACTATTAAGAGCCTGGGACCATGGGCAAAACCCTCCCTGTGAAAAAATAAGATTATCTAGATATATAACATATGTAAGTTTAAATATTTTACCTGCTTTGTGGATTTGTTTGAGCTTTAAATGGCATGATACAGGTAACATACTTAAAACAGTATTAAACAAAATATATAGTAACCCCTTAGAAAAGCTAGCAATTTTAATTTTATTATAGATGTGGAGAGAAAGTGATGACAAGGTCCCAAGAAGGGCCTGCATCCACTCATAGAGGCCACAGTCTCAGTGCTATATTGCTAAGTCATCAAACGGTAGCCCTAACTCAAACAGGTATTTGTAAATCAATGTTCACAGCTGATTTACTTACAATAGGCAAAAGGTGGAAAGAACCCAGATGTCCATCATTGAATGGATGGGTAAACAAATGTGGTATATACACACAATGGGGTTTTATTCAGCCTAAAAAAGGAATGAAATTCCTACTACAACACGAACAAAACTTAAAGACCTTATGTGAAATAAGCAAGGCACAAAAAGACAAATACTGCAGGATTCCACTTTGATGGAACCTATGGGGTCGCACAGAGTCGGACACAACTGAAGCGACTTAGCAGCAGCAGCAGCAGAGTTGTCAAACTCACAGAAACTGAAAGGAGAATGGTGATTGGTAAGGGCTGAAGGGAAGGGGGAGAGGGGAACTAGTCTTTAATTGGCACAGGGTTTTAATTTTGGAAGAGAAAAAATTTCTTGAGATGGATTGTGGTGATGGCTACACAACAATATGAACGTACCTAACGTCACTAAGGAGAAGGCAATGGCACCCCACTCCAGTACTCTTGCCTGGAGAATCTCATGGACGGAGGAGCCTGGTAGGCTCCAGTCCATGGGGTCGCTAAGAGTCGAACATGACTGAGCGACCCCACTTTCACTTTTCACTTTCGTGCACTGGAGAAGGAAATGGCAACCTACTCCAGTATTCTTGCCTGGAGAATCCCAGAGACAGAGGAGCCTGGTGGGCTGCAGTCTATGGGGTCGCACAGAGTCGGACACGACTGAAGTGACTTAGCAGCAACGTCACTAAAATGTACACTTAAAACGGTTAAAATGGTAAGTTTTATGTTACTTTTAACCACAATTTTAAAATAAATAAATAAAGGTTAGCCCTAGCTCTTTCCTTGACCTGCTTGTGAAGGTCCTCCAGCCTTCTGATTAAATTGGGAGAGGAACCAGAGATCAAATTGCCAACATCCTCTGGATCATCAAAAAAGCAAGAGAGTTCCAGAAAAATATCTATTTCTGCTTTATTGACTACGCCAAAGTCTTTGACTGTGTGAATAACAATAAACTGTAGAAAATTCTGAAAGAGATGGGAATACCAGACCACCCGACCTGCTTCTTGAGAAACCTATATGCAGATCAGGAAGCAAAAGTTAGAACTGGACATGGAACAACAGATTGGTTCCAAATAAGAAATGCAGTACATCAAGGCTGTATATTGTTACCCTGCTTATTTAACTTATATGCAGAGTACATCATGAGAAATGCTAGGCTGGATCAAGCACAAGCTGGAATCAAGATTGCTGGGAGAAATATCAGTAACCTCAGATATGCAGATGACACCACCCTTATGGCAGAAAGTGAGGAAGAATTAAAGAGCCTCTTGATGAAAGTTAAAGAGGAGAGTGAAAAAGTTGGCTTAAAGCTCAACATTCAGAAAACGAAGATCATGGCATCTGGTCCCATCACTTCACAGGAAATAAATGGGGAAACAGTGGAAACAGTATCAGACTTTATTTTGGAGGGGCTCCAAAATCATTGCAGATGGTGACTGCAGCCATGAAATTAAAAGACGCTTACTCCTTGGAAGCAAAGTTATGACCAACCTAGATAGCATATTCAAAAGCAGAGACATTACTTTGCCAACAAAGGTCCATCTAGTCAAAGCTATGGTTTTTCCAGTGGTCATGTATGGATGTGAGAGTTGGACTGTGAAGAAGGCCGAGCACCAAAGAGTAGACGCTTTTGAACTGTGGAAAAGACTCTTGAGAGTGCTTTGGACTGCAAGGAGATCCAACCAGTCCATCCTAAAGGAGATCAGTCCTGGGTGTTCATTGGAAGGACTGATGTTGAAGCTGAGACTCCAGTACTTTGGCTACCTGATGCAAAGAGCTGAGTCATTGGAAAAGACCCTGATGCTGGGAAAGATTGAGGGCAGGAGGAGAAGGGGATGACAGAGGATGAGATAGTTGGATGGCATCACAGACTCAATAGACATGGGTTCGGGTGGACTCCAGGAGTTGATGATGGACAGGGAGGCCTGGCGTGCTGTGATTCATGGGGTCGCAAAGAGTCGGACACAACTGAGCGACTGAACTGAACTGAATTACTCCTGAAGTTCATGAGGAGTTCCTCATGTGTGCTCCAGAACCGTTCTGTTGAGGCGTAACAGTGTATGTGAATTTTTTTCTGTTCTGTTCCCACTATTCACTGAGCACCAGCATCTCCTGTTGGAACACAAAGTCATGGATCCAAGATGTCAAAACTAAATTGGGAGTAAATTATCTCCTTCCGGCTATGCCTTCCATAAAGGGTATATAGAAGTTATGATTCTTCTTCCTCAACATCTTAAAGAGTTTTTAATACAAAAAAATAATTTTTCTGGTTTTAAGATCCACCAGTCTTCGCTGCAAACCTCCCCACCTTATACTCAGACACACTGAACTAATTACCACTATACTCAAAATTACTTTTCTCTTCACCTTCCATTTCGTTAGTCTTGTGAATCCGATTCTCTGTTCCCTTAGGATGAGACATGGCTGATATTCTGACACTAGACTGAACCATTTTGGACACACAGTTGATTTATATGGAATGATCTTCCTGGGTTGCAGATAGCTGCTGTTCTGTGAACCTGAGTGGAGTTCCTCTTCCTACATCCCCAGCCAACCCAGGCCTCCTCCAGGACCGCTCAAACCTGGCAAGGTCAGTGCATGGCACAGACCAGATAGTGCCCGGCACAGACAGGGCTTACATGACCTTACTTCATTACTCCGAGCCAGCAATCATTCTGATTGACCAATTCTGTGTCCTATCGGTTGTTAAATATTTTGAACTTCCATTGAATGAGATATTCCCTTAGCTGGTTCTTTGGTCTCTTAGAGATGACCCTATTAACTCATCAGGTATGCTCTATTTCATTAGCTATCAGGGGCAAGCAAATCCAAACTGCAATGAAACGCTACTACCCATTGCACAGAATGGCTAAAATCAAAAATTCAGAAAATGCCAACAGTTGACAAGAATATATAGCAGCTGGAATCTCATTCATGGCCAGGTAATATATACTAAAATTGAGCATGTACACATTGGCTTAGCCCATGGCCCAGTGTCTTGGACTTCGCTGGTGGCCCAAAAGGTAAAGCGTCTGCCTACAATGTGGGAGACTCAGATTTAATCCCTGGGTCAGGAAGATCCCCTGGAGAAGGAAATGGCAACCCACTCCAGCATTCTTGCCTGGAGAATCCCATGGACAGAGGAGCCTGGTGGGCTACAGTGCATGGGGTCACAAGAGTCAGACATGACTGAGCGACTTCACACACTCACTCGTGGCCCAGTAATTCTGTAGTAAACCTCTCTTTCCCTACAATCCTCCTTCTCACCTTTTAACAAAGGGACATAATCAGGGCAACTGTCTATCTACAAGGAGGCCAGGAATATTGGCTGCATCCCCTTCTCAAATCTGCAGTAGGAGAGCATTTGGACACACACACATCTTTAGCTCATTTCTTGTGCCTTACAGGCCTCTCTATAATGCATCTTTCCTACATCAAAGTGGGATTTTCCACCACCTCTCCTGCCTGGTTTCCTGATTTAACAAAGTTTGTAAAAATATCAGCATCCAATGTGGATTGCTGCCAAAGCTCTTTCTTCTTATGCTCCACTTTTTTTTTTTTAATCAACCAGGTTCCAATGTCCACTCTTAGCTCCTTTCTCTCTTTCTGAATGAAAAGATGAAGCAGGGGCAAGCATTCACAATACCTTAAAAAGCAGAATTCACACCTTACAGGGGTACCTGAACAACTTTCTTGTGGGTAGAGGCCAGAATAAATGTGTAACTTAACTATTTTTTCTCAGTACAGCTTTACCTTCTTCCTATTTGGTAAGAACCTGTCTCAAATGTTGACATTAAGTTTTCTGGCAATCTTAGCTTTCAGTAGCAACCTATACCTTCTGTGCTGTGTGTGCGTAGTCCCTCAATCATGTCCAACTCTTTGCGACCCCATGGACTGTAGCCCACTAGGCTTCTCTGTCCATGGGGATTCTCCAGGCAAGAATATTGGAGCGGGTTGCCATGCCTTCCTCCAGGGGATCTTCCCAACCCAGGGATGGAACCCAGGTCTCCCGCATTGCAGGTGGACTTTTTACAGTTTGAGCCACCAGGGAAGCCCCTACACCTTCTTGTAGTCTCTAATAATATTTAGCAGAAATATGAGGGAAACTGCATCAAGTATTCCAAGCCAGACACCATTCAAAACCAAACACCTTTCCCTTTTTAGATTATCCTGCCAAAGATCACAAACTGCTATCTCGTACATTGATACCTTCCCCCTACCCGCAACCCTAAAAACTTTCTGGTCATGTCTGATATAGCTATTTGGTTTATGAAACTTTGTGTTGGATGAAGATTTTTATGGAATCTTAGTCTCTTTTAGAATTTGATGCCTTATATTTCTTCTAGGATAAAACTTGAATATATTCTATCTGCCCACACGACATACTTCCATATATTGTCCTTGTCCTCGCCCTTCACACATTTGTAATAAAGCACGTTCCCATTTGAGACCCAGAGCCCTTCCCTTTCCAACTATTCTGAGACACATTTGCCAGTTGGCTGTCCACTAAGATCTAAGCTTCCCTCTGCATAGTGTTGGTTTGTTGCTGGGCAATATTTCCCATTCCTTTTTGCATCTTGATGAGGTTGTGTGACTACAGCCTCTAAGGACATATGAAGAAAAGTGGTGAGTATGACTCTGGGACCAAGGAATATAAGCAGTAGGTGCACCTTCCCCTTAATCCTTTCAAACGTCTCCTCTCACTGGCTGAATCAGAAAAGTCTGAGTTCCTTGCTGACGGCAGAGCTAGGAGATGAAAGGGGCCTGTGTTTCAGAATCATTATATGAAGGAAAGAATCTTGCCTACCTGAACCATCTGTAATGGACCATTATGAGAAGGAGAACGAGGTTTCCATTGTTAAACATGATTTAGGAGTTTACTTGTTATAGCAAAAGTAGGAAGTGAAGAAACACCTGGGGTAACAGGCAAATTTGGCCTTGGAATACGGAATGAAGCAGGGCAAAGACTAACAGAGTTTTGCCAAGAAAATGCACTGGTCATAACAAATACCCTCTTCCAACAACACAAGAGAAGACTTTATACATGGATATCACCAGATGGTCAACACTGAAATCAGATCGATTATATTCTTTGCAGCCAAAGATGGAGAAGCTCTATCCAGTCAGCAAAAACAAGACCAGGAGCTGACTGTGGCTCAGATCATGAACTCCTTATTGCCAAATTCAGACTGAAATTGAAGAAAGTAGGGAAAACCACTAGACCATTCAGGTATGATCTAAATCAAATCCCTTATGATTATACAGTGGAAGTGAGAAATAGATTTAAGGGCCTAGATCTGATAGATAGAGTGCCTGATGAACTATGGAATGAGGTTCGTGACATTGTACAGGAGACAGGGATCAAGACCATCCCCAAGAAAAAGAAATGCAAAAAAGCAAAATGGCTGTCTGGGGAGGCCTTGCAAATAGCTGCAAAAAGAAGAGAAGCGAAAAGCAAAGGAGAAAAGGAAAGATATAAACATCTGAATGCAGAGTTCCAAAGAATAGCAAGAAGAGATAAGAAAGCCTTCTTCAGCAATCAATGCAAAGAAATAGAGGAAAACAACAGAATGGGAAAGACTAAGGATCTATTCAAGAAAATCAGAGATACCAAAGGAACATTTCATGCAAAGATGGGCTCGATAAAGGACAGAAATGGTGTGGACCTAACGGAAGCAGAAGATATTAAGAAGAGGTGGCAAGAATACACAGAAGAACTGTACAAAAAAGAGCTTCACGACCCAGATAATCATGATGGTGTGATCACTGACCTAGAGCCAGACATCCTGGAATGTGAAGTCAAGTGGGCCTTAGAAAGCATCACTAGGAACAAAGCTAGTGGAGGTGATGGAATTCCAGTGGAACTATTCCAAATCCTGAAAGATGATGCTGTGAAAGTGCTTCACTCAATATGCCAGCAAATTTGGAAAACTCAGCAGTGGCCACAAGATTGGAAAAGGTCAGTTTTCATCCCGATCCCAAAGAAAGGCAATGCCAAAGAGTGCTCAAACTACCGCACAATTGCACTCATCTCACACGCTAGTAAAGTAATGCTCAAAATTCTCCAAGCCAGGCTTCAGCAATATGTGAACCGTGAACTTCCTGATGTTCAAGCTGGATTTAGAAAAGGCAGAGGAACAAGAGATCAAATTGCCAATATCCGCTGGATTATCGAAAGAGCAAGAGAGTTCCAGAAAAACATCTATTTCTGCTTTATTGATTATGCCAAAGCCTTTGACTGTGTAGATCACAATAAACTGTGGAAAATTCTGAGAGAGATGGGAATACCAGACCACCTGATCTGCCTCTTGAGAAATCTGTATGCAGGTCAGGAAGCAACAGTTAGAACTGGTCATGGAACAACAGACTGGTTCCAAATAGGAAAAGGAGTACGTCAAGGCTGTATATTGTCACCATGTTTATTTAACTTATATGCAGAGTACATCATGAGAAATGCTGGGCTGGAGGAAACACAAGCTGGAATCAAGATTGCCGGGAGAAATATCAATAACCTCAGATATGCAGATGATACCACCCTTATAGCAGAAAGTGAAGAGGAACTCAAAAGCCTCTTGATGAAAGTGAAAGTGGAGAGTGAAAAGGTTGGCTTAAAACTCAACATTCAGAAAACGAAGATCATGGCATCTGGTCCCATCACTACATGGGAAATAGATGGAGAAACAGTGGAAACAGTGTCAGACTTTATTTTTCTGGGCTCCAAAATCACTGCAGATGGTGACTGCAGCCATGAAATTAAAAGACGCTTACTCCTTGGAAGGAAGGTTATGACCAACCTACATAGCATATTCAAAAGCAGAGACATCACTTTGCCAACAAAGGTTCGCCTAGTCAAGGCTATGGTCTTTCCTGTGGTCATGTATGGATGTGAGAGCTGGACTGTGAAGAAGGCTGAGCGCCGAAGAATAGATGCTTTTGAACTGTGGTGTTGGAGAAGACTCTTGAGAGTCCCTTGGACTGCAAGGAGATCCAACCGGTCCATTCTGAAGGAGATCAGACCTGGGATTTCTTTGGAGGGAATGATGCTAAAGCTGAAACTCCAGTATTTTGGCCACCTCATGCAAAGAGTTGACTCATTGGAGAAGACTCTGATGCTGGGAGGGATTGAGGGCAGGAGGAGAAGGGGACGACAGAGGATGAGATGGCTGGATGGCATCACTGACTCGATGAATATGAGTCTGAGTGACCTCCGAGAGCTGGTGATGGACAGGGAGGCCTGGCGTGCTGCGGTTCATGGGGTCTCAAAGAGTCGGACACGACTGAGCGACTGATCTGATCTGATCTGATCTGTTATAGCTACTAACTTAATTCTAACTAAATTAAGCACTGAGGCTCACTCCATCCTTCCCCCTTTGTTCTAGCTGGTATCTAGGGTGGCTTCATTAGAGTCCGTGGGTCATAGATGCCAAACACATTGTCTCAGCAGACATACATGCAGTTATCTCTTCTTCTGAAGCTGTCCTCTATTTGATCTTACTTCAAGCTCCATTTTCAAAACAGAAGGATCTGGCATTCCAAAGACCAGTAGCTGACCAAGTCCTTTCTGATGGACATTTCCTAAATCACCATTCCTCACTCACCCCTCAAGGGATACCTCCCACCAGCCACCCCATGCCAAAGGAATGATCTTTTCCAATATTAAAACACCCAAATCACAGTGGCCACAACAGACTCAATTTCCACTAAGTGCCAAAAATAAGTGTCTTCCTTGCCTTGAGTAATTTGAATATCTTCCACTAACCCAGCTGTTTAGATATTCAGGGCAGCCCTTTCATCTTCTGATGGTTATAAGCTATAATTAATGGTCCAAAGGTATCAGTACCATACACAAGCCTTTACATAAATCAGTCACATCCAGATATGTCAGGCAGAACACGGCTGCTTAGACATGTTGGTCATCACAAAAGCTCCTTTCACATATGTAAGTTAGAGAGCAAAGTGTAATATTGGCTTCAACTCTAAGGTATGGCCATAATACAGCATCTTACTTTTAGAAATCTGGTCTCACCATTTGAAATCAAAGTTGGTATGCAGGTGGTGCCTGTGGAATTTTCCCACCAGCCAACTGTGCCCGTAAGGGAGATAGGATTTGGACGCAGTCTTACAAGTATGGGCTGTCATCCAGGGCTTCTGTGCATAGCTGTCCTTCCCTACTCGTTGGCCTTCCAGACGACACGGTGACATCCACTAGGTAAAGTGACATGACAACACAGGAACCAAGGGTCATTCGTCCCTGGAACATTTTAGCAAATGGATCAAAACAGTCTGATGGCACAACTCACGCTCTAAGGCCAAGAACAAGAATTACACGGTTTATTTTAAGACAGCAGAAGAGTTAAAAACAGATTGAAAAACATATGATATCCCCTCCAGCTCAAAGCTCTACAAACAGCAATGCCATTTGCAGAGTTCTGCGTGTCTTCTCAAATGTGGTTTCAGCTCTAATGTGTGTTGACATCTTTCTCTGTGTGCAGAATTAACTGGAAGAATAACAGTTTGTGCTCTTTTTTTTTTTTGTCCTTTTGCTCCAGGAGGAGAAGAATAGGGAAAGAACCCAGTCATCTGTATTTACATTGAGCTGCCATATATTGGAATTGGACTCTGAGACATAGTTTTCCTTCAGTGACTCCAAATTAGTATAATGAAAACATTCTTATCCCTTGAGACACTAAATTAGTATAATGCAGAAAAGACAAAGTAACTATGATGCCTCCCTATCTCCTCTGGAGCAGAGGTAAATGAAATAAACAATGAGATGATTGGGGGAAAATCTTCTTTTCCTAAACAAATAAATAGTAAAGAAACTAAATGAGTGTCAAACTTCACAGAACCACGCAGAGAACTGGAGCTTCAAACTGTAATTTTAAAAATAGTGGGAAGAAAAATGAAGGAGCTCTAACATGAAACAAATTTAGACAGAAAGAGAAAGAAATGGCATGCCAAGAACTGTACTGATTAGGAAGTGGGCAATTTAATTTCTTCAGGAGAGTATATCTCCAACATGAATTAATTTGTTTCATGCTGAGTCCTGCTGGTTTTTCTTCTTCCCTCAATCACTGTTTATTTCACAAAATCAGCACTCACCTATCTTCTTTAATTATTTAATTTCAGGAGGATTTTCTCTTCACCAAGCAGTTAGCACAGCTAAACTGGGCTCTGCATGTAATGTGTAAACACATTATATTGGCCTGCCTAGGTGTGGGGATTATTTATTTCATCTTGGAGACAACAGTGTTTCAGGGCTCCATTTCCCCTCAAGTGACATCTCTCAGTGACATTCCTGAATCTACTTCCCACTGCGTACATCTTTCGCTGGTATTTACCAAATGCACAAGTGCTGATACAAAGTCAGGAAAGACATGTATTCTTCCTAACGGAGAAATGGGGCAGGGGATATAGATGATGTAAATAATACACAAAATGGCACTTAAAGATGAAAATCAGCATCGATTTCTTTGTTACTAACATCTCTGTGGATGTCTGAACTCTTCTGCATTCTCCTTTTATGCACAAGGGTCGGTGTAATCACAAGGTTTATTTGGATTCAAGGCTATAACATTGAAAAAAAAAAAGACTGGTATCTCAATGGGCTTCTTTTGGTAGACTATTTAAATACAGATATTTGAAATATGGTACAAACATTTAGAAATAAACAGCTAAATATTCTCTAAGTAGCATCACATAGTGTGTTTTTCACTTTGCCTCAAGGACAAGCAGGATGCATGCAGCCTTTTTCTTCTATCTTTATTTCAGCTTCCTTACTGCTTCTGATTAGTGACCTCAATTGAGACTCATTGCTCATTGCAAAGGCTGCTAATAGATTGTTCGAGCCTGAATATGTTAGCATGGAGTATTCCTTCTTTCCAGACAGAAGGCCAGGGTTTTTCCCCTCCCTAGTCCCTTCTACCCAGAGTCCTAGATGATGAGTGCCAGGTTATTCAAACTGGTAATAGTGTTTCCCACCTTTTAAAATAGACTTCCCTTTATCATGTCCTTTGTAATGACATCTGTAGTCTTTATATTCAATAGCAAGCTTTTGTGCTGCCTCAATTTGAGCCAAGGCGTTTTCCTATCAAATTCCATCACAGAAGAGAGGCTTATGAAACCAAAGGTTCATATAGATCTCCACAGTGAACTCTAGCCATGATAGCCTTTAGATTACTAGCCTACTGGGATTACATTTATATTTTTCACTCTCGTGCTCTGTCACTTTTAGAGACCTGAAAATACTATTCATCGTTGCTAGGAGATGGGTGACTATGGCAACAGTGTGGGACCGAGCCAGACGGAGTGCCTAAAGCATCGCCGGGTTTCTGCTCTTTTTTGATCACTAAACGCCTCCGCGGCAGTCCTGAGCAAGGGGACCCCAAACCACTGCCTCTTCGGCTTGTTTCAAAAGATAATGCCTCCTGGTTTCTGCTCGCAGGTCGGCTCTCCCCATTTAACGAGTATCTTTCGGTGGTTAACTATACACCATGAGGTTGTCTGGAAAAGGAACAAAGCTGGATAACAAGGGAGATTATCACTATTTAACTGTGTTTTCATACTGCTATTAATTTAGCTCAGATCGAGGGCCATATGCTTCCCTTCATCATTCCGCCGAACTCCTAGTGACTTTCATAGAAGTCCTATGCAAAGAATGACGGCAGCATATGGCTCTATTACTGGTATGTTCATTCCTCAAAGATTGATGGGTGTTTTAGAGTCATGAATCATTATCCTTAAGACACCCTCCAATGTCTTCAGAAAGGAGAACTTTCAGCGATCTGAAGGAGCCTCGCCCCACAGCTGTAATAAGTATGAAACATTCTTTTTGCTTTAAGAACTCAGAAAGGAGAAAGAATATTGACTTGTTTCTCTTCCAATAGACTAAGAAGGCAACAGAGTATAGTCATAAATGGTCATAGTGATATATCTTTTGTTTGGTCCTCTGATAACCTAGGAAAGGGTGCAATGGGGGGCGGGTGGTGGTGGCAGGGAGACCCGAGAGAAAGTGATACATGTGTAACTAAGGCTGATTTGTGTTGCTGGGTGGCACAAACTAACACAACGTGGTAAAGAAGTGTCCCTCCAATTAAAAAATAGATTTAAAAATAGTTTGTTTATTGGATCATGGAAGTCTTAATCTTTTAGCCTGACATCTTTTATCACTCCTCAATAAACTACCATTCCTTATTACCCACATCAAACCCAGATTCCCGGTCCTCCTCTACCTGTACTGCATCAACCCACCCAACACAGCTTATGCTCCTGTGTAAGTCTTTCCTCTCATCAGATCAGAGGAGCTATTTTGTTCCCTCTTCCCTCCCACTTTCACTACTTTTCACACAGACTATCTCTATTTCTGAGTCTCCATTGCTGCCGTGTCGTAAAACGCCTTCTCCATCTCGAATGCTCATTTTGGTTCAAATAATTGCCAGGAACTCTGGCCCCAGACTAGGTGCTAGAATCTAAAAAAAAAAAAAAAAAAAAAACAACCATAATGAGAGTTCCCCATCATCCAAGGGCAACACAGATCCATACACTCAACAATGGACATCATTTCTGCAGTGTCCCCTACACACAGGACTCACTGAGACACTATTGCTTATTTACTGCTCAGAATGCTGGTAGTATCACTTCCAGGTTGCAGATGAAAGATCTGCTCAACTGGTAAAGGGGAAATGATTTGCCCTAAGTCAGAGAGCCAGCTAGCAGTAAACCTGAGTGTAGAACCTAGGTCTGTCTCATCTTCAAAATTGCATTCGCATTAATGTTTTGACACAATGAGATACTTTCAATGATACAAATGTGTATCCTTTAAGGATAGGAACCACTGCTGCTGCTGCTGCTAAATTGCTTCCGTCATGTCTGACTCTGTGCGACGTCACAGATGGCAGCCCACCAGGATCCCCCGTCCCTGGGATTCTTCAGGTAAGAACACTGGAGTGGGTTGCCATTTCCTTCTCCAATGCATGAAAGTGAAAAGTGAAAAGTGAAAATGAAGTCTCTCAGTCGTGCCAGACTCTTAGCAAGTCCATGGATTGCAGCCTACCAGGCTCCTCCGCCCATGGGATTTTCCAGGCAAGAGTACTGGAGTGGGTTGCCATTGCCTTCTCCTAGGAACCACTAAAGAACAGAATGACCCAGCTCCATTTGGGAGGGTTAGAAAATAATTCCTAGGGCTTAGAAAGGGTTAAGTTATAAATAAGGAGCTTAACAGTGAGCAGAGTAGGCAAAGGACATTTTTTGGAAAAGGTTGTGCTTAGAATTTTAAGTCCTTTTCTGCTTCTTGTAAAATGAGCCCTCTCTTTCACCCACTTTCCTGTTCCAAAGTGAAACTGAGGGCCTACCTCCTTCATAATGCTGTCAGTCTGGATGTTAACCCTTGCTCATCTCATGCTTCTCGAAGCTCGGGTGGCAACTCTTTTCCATCAGCCCCCTTAGGTCTGGACTTAGGTTCTACCTTGTGCTGCTCTCATTTATCCGAAGTGTGTAGATGTTGAGCCCAGGAGACACACCTCTTACCTCTTCTGTATCTTCTAAAAACCTAGAGCTGTATCAGTAACATCACAGGTGATCTGCACATACTTCTTATTGGCAGGAAGTCTTCACACCTGTATCATATTTAAACTTTGCAAATTCTTTCATTTATGCATTCTTTTTAGGTCCTTGTAACACCCAGTGAAGTGAGCTGGCTTGCTGTTTATAGTGCCCATTTTGTAGATTAAAGGAAACTATGATTCATTGGAAAACCCAAAATCATGCTGGTGATAAATGGGATGTCCAAGAAAAGAATTTAAGTGCTTTCTCCACTTCCCAATTCTTAATTCAAAGAATGACTGATAGATGGATTAACTTCCAGGTTTTAACAGATACACTAAGTCTCATGTCCATGCTGTCACTACAAAACCTGACATGCAATTTTTCTGTCTTCACATAAGTGTCCAATCCCTTTTATCTCAGAGAGACCTGCAAAATATTTCACTTAAGCCATTCAACCGTTTGATAGTTGAACCAAGAGCAAGAAGGCGTTTTTGAAAATGTGCATAAAGTAGTGTGGGAGCTACTCTTGTCCACATGAGATTCCTGGAAGAATCAGCTTAACAAGCCTCAGACTGACTGTAAACAGCAGGTGGGTATTTCCCAGCCATCTGCTGACTTCTCCAGTTGAGAGCCCTTGAGAAAGTCACTAACATGGCTGTGAATGGGATGAATGGTCCTGCTCATTAATCAAAGACTGCAGGAGGAAAAAAAAAAAAGAAAACAACTTGATTCTCCCTGCTGAAGGCTGGGCACACTGTCAAAGCCCAGAGGGAGGGTACAACACAGGGCAAAATGTCTCCTTTACTTTATATTTTGCTTTCCCTAAAAGGAAAAGACCTTCAGCCAGTGGACTTGGGAATATCCACTTTGAACAGAACCATGCTTTATCTCATTGGAAGTGAAACCTGAAATCTTCCTGCCATTTCCAACTCATGCATGAGCCGGCAGGTAAACATGTTATAAAGCATTCACTGAATCTCAGAGGGCTTCATGGATTGTCCATCTGTCCTGCTCTTTCCACCCCCAGATCCAGACATATTTCTTCAACGCTAACCACTGGGACGGAATTCAAAGGAGGTGTGCAAGTTCCACTCAGCCGTGGTGCTGCTTAGACCCTTAAAGAGAGCTGCTCTGAAGTGTGTCTTCATGAACACTCTCCCTTCTTTCCCCATTTCATTCTTTTTAAAAATTTCTATTGGAGGATAATTTATTTACAATGTAGTGTTAGTTTCTGCTGTACAGCAAAGTGAACTGGTTATACATACATGTATACCCACTCTTCATGGAATCTTTTTCCATATAGTTCATTGCAGAACATTGAGTAGAGTTCCCTGAGCTATACAGTAGGTCCTTATTAGTCACCTATTTTATATATAGTAGTGTGTACATGTCAATCCCAATCCAAAAGTTTATCCTCCCGCCCTTCCCCAGCTGGAACCCATAAGCTTGTTTTCTACATCCGTGACTCTGTTTATGTTTTGCAAATAAGTCCATCTGTACTGCTTTTCAGATTCCACATATAAGTGACATCATACAATGTTTGTCTTCTCTGTCTGGTTTACTTCACCCAATATGATAAAGTTTAGGTCCGCTCATGTTTCTGCAAATGCAGTATTTCATTCTTTTTCATGGCTGAGTAATATTCCACTGTATATATGGACCACATCTTCCTTATCCATTTCTCTGTTGATGGACATTTAGGCTGCTTCTGTGTCTCATATGTTGCAAACAACGCTTCAGTCAAGATTTGGGTGCAGGTATCCTTTCAAATTATGGCTTTCTCGAGATATATGCCCAAGAGTGGAATTGCTGGACCAGGTGGTAGTTATATTTGAAACCTCCATACTGTTCTCCACAGTGGTTGCACCAATTTACATTCCCCCCAGCAGTGTAGGAGAACCGCCTTTTATCCACACCCTCTCCAGCATTTATTGTTTGGAAATTTTTGATGATGGCTATTCTGACCAGGATGAGGTGATACTTCATTGTAGTTTTGATTTTCATTTCTCTGATAATTAATGAAGTTGAGCATATTTTCATGTACTTTCTGGCCATCTGTATGTCTTCTTTGGAGAAATGTCTATTTAGGTCTTCTGCCCATTTTTTTAGTGGGTTGTTTGGGTTTTTTTGACACAGAGTTGCATGAGCTGTTTGTATATTTTGGAGATTAATCCCTTGTTGGCAGCTTCATTTGCAAATATTTGTCCCATTCTGTGGGTTGTCTTTTTATTTTGTTTATGGTTTCCTTTGCTGTGCAGAAGATTTTATGTTTAATTAGGTCTCATTTGGTTTTTTTTATTTCAATATTTTTTAATTTAATTTATTTTTCATTCATTTATTATTTCATTCACTAGAAAGTGGATCCAAAAAGATATTGCTATAATTAACATAAAAAGAATGTTCTGCCTATGTTTTTCCTCTAAGAATTTTAGTGTCTAGCCTTACATTAGGTCTTGAATCATTACATTAAGTTTATTTTTGTATATGGTGTTAGGGGGTATTCTAATTTCTTTTTTTTTTTTTAACATGTAACTGTCCAGTTTTCCCAGTCCCCATTCTTTCCTTACTTCTTTCACATTATTCTGTACAAACTGTTCTCCACCCAGTGTATGGTTTTAAGAACAGGATTTGTCATTTCTTTTATTTCTTCAAAGCCCCATCTCCAAATCATCAGCTCCCTGCTTTACATATAAACAGGAGGTAAATTACATTTACTAAAATGAAGGCATCAAGTTCAATTTGAAAAGGAAAAATGAGCAAAAATTTTAAAAGTACGGAAAATAATTTTACCAGTAAACAAGCAAAAAGCTATAGACTATTTTCACCAATATACTTGGCAAAGATTGTTTTCATTTTTTTCTTCCTTTGAAAAATATATTTTGTATTTTGTACTGAGACTTTTCAGTGGTTCACGCAAGAGTACCATGATCCAGGGCTGCAAGAGTCACTTTGTAAGTAAAGCACCAGAAGTTATTCAGTCCTGATGAGATTCTTAGTGACATGCTGTTCTCTGCTTCATGATCAGATACCCACCCCAGGGATCTGGCTTCTTACCCCTGACTTTGCCACAGCAGCTTTCCAAGTCGGCCCTGTCCCCATCTCTTTTGGTCCTGGTGACAATCTCTCTCTCTGTCAGTCTCTCAGCCATCCAGTCCTCACCATCTGCACCGCAGCTCAGGAGAGTTTAGAGCTGACTCTGCACACAGCCTGCTCCCTCCCCATTTCAACCTATTACCTTCTACTGGCCCTGGAGACTATCAAAGCGTCCTCCTCGTAACCACTTTTAAAGTGACTACCTGCTGCTGCTGCTGCTGCTAAGTCACTTCAGTCGTGTCCGACTCTGTGCGACCCCATAGACGGCAGCCCACCAGGCTCCGCCGTCCCTGGGATTCTCCAGGCGAGAACGCTGCAGTGGGTTGCCGTTTCCTTCTCCAGTGAAAAGTGAAAGTGAAGAACCTAGTGTCTAATAAATCCTGATTTTTCTCGACTCTACTAAGCAAAAAATTACTCACATAAAACGTAATGTTTTTAAAATGCCAGAACAATTCTGGTTTTCTCAGTAAATGTATCCCAGTTTGGGGAGGGGGAGTGTCTTCAGAGGACAGTTGAAAATCCCTTCAACCTACCTGTACAACAGTTATTGGCAAAAAAGAATTAACTTGCCTCGTGAGCACTTCTGGAGAAGGAAATGGCTGCCCACTCCAGTGTTCCTGCTTGGAGAATCCCATGGACAGAGGAGCCTGGTGGGTGACAGTCCGTGGGGTCACAAGAGTCAGACACGACTGGGCGACTAAGCACACGAGCACTTCAGTTAGTTCTTAAAGTGCATCTTTCTGGCACCGCCTTCTCTGCGCTTTTTTCCCATGCAGAATATATTATTTTCTCCCTTGAAAGTCTGTGGCAGTAAGAAATGAGATGAAAGAAGCATGCACAGGACGCATTTGTGTTACCTTGGAAATTATTGAACGTGCTTCTATCCGAGTTCCCTTTCCTTTGAGTTTCAAGCTGTTATAAACATTACTTTCCATAGACCACTAAAGATTCTCTTTAAAGTGACCTGGGCACTTTCAAATCAGACAAAGTCTACTTTTTAAAGATAGCCAGAATATTTTGTCATTACATTTTGAAATACATTTTTACGAAACCAACTTTGATTGTTCCATGGATCAGTTTTTTAAATTTCATTGTCAGAGACTCAATTTTATTTACGCCAAATTGGGGATATAAATCTTCTATAAATGAACCCTTAGAAAACCTAAGTACCACATTACATACCTTTTTCAACTTCTTTCCTCTCCACTAACACATGCACAGACGGAGGAAGCCCTGAGAAATTCATATACTCTTTTACTTTCCTATTCAATCTCTGGCCATGACAATTACAAGCAGGGGGGATTACTCAAGGACATGTAACTGCAGGGAAAACAGGAAAAGCAAAGAGCCAATGTAATCTGCATATTAGATAACGAGTTAAAATACACTTTTTGTTGCTTTTGTAGATTAATATTTCCGATTAATAATGGATAACGAGTTAAAATACACTTTTTGTTGCTTTTGTAGATTAATATTTCCGATTAATAATGCACTCCAAAGCATATACCTAAAAACCCTCTCATTTTAAAGTTGCTGCTGCTGCTGCTAAGTCGCTTCAGTCGTGTCCAACTCTGTGCGACCCCACAGACGGCAACCCACCAGGCTCTCCCGTCCCTGGGATTCTCCAGGCAAGAACACTGGAGTGGGTTGCCATTTCCTTCTCCAATGCATGAAAGTGGAAAGTGAAAGTGAAGTCGCTCAGTCATGTCCGACTCCTAGAGACCCCATGGACTGGAGCCTACCAGGCTCCTCTGTCCATGGGATTTTCCAGGCAAGAGTACTGGAGTGGGGTGCCATTGCCTTCTCAGACATTTTAATGTTAGGAAACTTTATTGTTATTATTCACACTGATTCAATGTAACCTCTTAAACCTCACCTTGCTTTGTAAACATGACTTTAGTAATAGTTTCTATTTACCACTTTTTTCTTTATTTCTCAAAAAAAAAAAAAAAAAAAACCTTTTTAAGTGGGTAGATTCATTCAGTAAAGCATTAAAACACATTCTCAAATGAACCTATGGTTGAAAATTTGATTGAAGAAAAATGCACAATTAGCCTCCTAACCCTTATTAAGCGTAAGTCACTCAGATCAGATCAGATCAGTCGCTCAGTCGTGTCCGACTCTTTGCGACCCCATGAACCGCAGCACGCCAGGCCTCCCTGTCCAACTCTCTGTGACCCCATGGACTGTAGCCCACCAGGCTCCTCTGTCCATGGAATGCCCTAGGCAAGAATACTGGAGTGGGGTGCCATCTCCTTCTCCACCTAACCCTAATTAAACTAACCATATATTCTAGCTATAATGTAATCAGATCAGATCAGATCAGATCAGTCGCTCAGTCGTGTCCGACTCTTTGCGACCCCATGAATCGCAGCACGCCAGGCCTCCCTGTCCATCACCAACTCCCGGATAACTTTAAATATTCAGTCTGCTGATGTGTCTCAATTTTGGGTTCATGATATATGATTATTCCACCTATATGATTGTGCAGGTTAACTTTGGCTGGTTTACTTTCAGCTAGTACAGAAATATTCATATCTGAAGATTTGTTAGAGAGTAACATCTGTCCACTCTATATGAGGCAGTTCTTGGATAACCTTGTAATCCCTGCACTGTAGTCTCACTAGCCTCTTATAGTGACAGTCTCTGATTGCAGAAATAAATTGAAAAAAATTTTAAGGCAATTCATCTTGGCTCTGCATACTAAAAACTAGCAAGAGGGGATGCACAAAGTACATACCATCCTGTGATTAAAGGAGTTTAATTCAAAATGTTCAAAGCAAATTTTTAAGAGAGCAAAATGCATCACATGTTTAAATGTCATGTACTTTGACAACTTTTCTCTTTCCTACACCAAGATAATGGACTTCGAAGCCAGAGAGACATGGCTCCACTTTTTGGCTAGCTGCAGAATATGTGTGAAACTTCCTACACCTCCAGAACTTTGTTTCTTTGGTGGTAAAATGAGGTGAAGAGTTTACAGAATTGCTGGCAGCTCAAATGTGCTAAAGAAGTGTGAGGATGCCCGGCACGTTTCCTGGCATACAATACCCAATAAATGTTAGTTTCCTTTTCTCATTTCCAAAATCCTTCAGTGGTATGTCCCTTAATTGTAATTTTGACCGTTCATTTGACATAAGTCCCTAACTTTTACAATTTCGATACCCATCTTCTCAATAAAGTTGACTGCTAGCTCATTTTGTGATTTCAACAGTAACAGAACGTCCTCAACTCCAAAAATACGTAACTGTGCTCAGGCCTAAATCTTTTGCAGGAGACAAAGGCATTTATTCTAGAACTACAGATGAATCCAAAATTGTAAATCCCCTGAAGAGAGATAACAACACCACGACTTAAATTCATACCAGGTTTCACGTGACTGATGGCAGATACATCCCTGTGATTGATGGGGGAGAGCAGAAGTGAGGCCACAAGGGAGACGCGGGAACCCGGGCTAGGAACAGGGCCCACAGAGGAAGGAAAATGATTTTGAAGTTAGAGGTAAATTTGAAGACAATTTTCAACCACACAATTTTTCCTTCAGACTAGATCCTGCAAAAGGAGACTTGATTTACAGTGCAACTTTAAAAAAGTTTTGGGTGATGGTGGGAGAAAATCCAGTTTAAATTATAGACTTATTTTGATCATGGTGATATTTTCTGTTTTTCCTGATCAATCCAGGGTATGTATATGATCAGAGATGGTAGAGTTAGAAATATATCAGTGTCCACAGTATGATAGACTCTGCCCATGGGTGTTGCTGGTAGGTAGAGCTGTGTGTGTATTTAACATTCATAATTTAGTGTTAAGAACTGGTGTTTTCAGGCTTGTTTTCCCTATAGTTGGAGGAATAAATAAATGAAGTATTGAGTCAAACACACAGAGAAGCCAGCAAAAGTATTAGACAGCAAGGTTTTCAAATCAATCAGTGTTTCCAACCTTTTGCCCTCTGCAGTGTTCAGTGGCTCTACTGGATGCTATGAAATTGTTCTGGGCTCACCAGGCAGTGAAATAAAGAAAGAATCAAAGGAAGGAAGAGTTTTGTTTTGTTGTAAGTTTCACATCAATGACTCTGTGGCATGCTTCAGCCCAAGATACATAACCCATTGCTTTCATCAAGAGCAGTAGCCTGGTTAAAAAATACATCAGGTGACTTAAGCAAATTCTGAAAGCACTGAGCTGTCAGACTTGAGTATTTATGGTCTTTGATTGCAAACTTTCAAAGAACAAAAACCATGTCATGTATTGATATGTTCCAAACCAGCACTCTATGAATACTCAAGGAATATTAAACAGTTGCATTTTATTGCAGAAGGCCTTTAAATGTCCTCTCTTACGGGCCAGGCTCCTTAAACGGTGTTGCCTGTTTTGTATACATTCTGAAGGCAGTGCCATCCTTGTGTTAAAATACTCTTCCCTTTGCCCTTCCACTGAAGTTTAATAAAAACCTTAGTCATCCTTCATGCTGGGAAAGATTGAAGGCGGGAGGAGAAGGGTACGATCGAGGATGAAACAGTTGGATGGCATCACCAACTCAATGGACATGAGTTTGAATGAACTCCAGGAGTTGGTGATGGACAGAGAGGCCTGGCGTGCTGCAGTCCATGGGGTCACAAAGAGTCAGACACGACTGAGCAACTGAACTGAACTGAACTGAAGCCATCCTTCAGTAGGAGGCTAAATACAGTTTCTTCTTAGAAGCTGTCCCTGGTTTTCCAGCTCACACTTACAACTTCTTTTGTAATTAAAGACAGCATGATAATTTAGTACTTTGCACTTTTATTGTCTGATATTAATTCATTTTTCTTAGCTGTGCTATCATCTTCACCGTAGTGAAGATCATGCTTTATTATTTTAATACCAACCCCATTCCCATGTATTCTCATCCCATGGTATGTGATTTTTTAAAAATAGTAATAATTTGATTGACTAACTTACAAAGTTGGATAATTAAAATCCACATATCAGCATTTTGCTGTCTGTGTCCCCCATCTCCAAATTCATACTTGAAGCCCTAACCCCCTGTGTTGCATTTGGAGAAAGGGCCTGTGGGGTGAGAGCCATTAACTGAGGCCACAGGATGAAGTCATAAGCCGACAGTGCCCACGTTAGAAAAGGAAAGTACCAGAACGCTCTCCTTCTGCCAGTTAAGGACGTCAAGCTGGGAGAGAGGTCTCATCAGAAATCAACCCTGCCCAGACCCTGACCAAGACTTCCAGCCTCCAGAACAATGAGAATAAACTTCTGTGTTTAAACCACCCAGTCTGTGGTATCTTTTTCTGGCCGCCCCAACAGACTTGATACATCATGAAAACAAGACAAAGAGAGACCCGTTTTGAGAAAGCAATATGCAAATCCAATATGTATGTTTTCAATTTCAAGAAAGAACTGCATTCAAAGCCATAAGAAATCAATTTCTTGGTTTCAATGTACAAGAACGAAAACCTCTGTGCAAGAAAGAAAACCTTTGTGCAATTCTGGTAGAAAACTTGGCTTTGTACTTTCAGTAATGCAGTAATAGTTTCAGAAAAAGATCATGACTTGAAAAAATTCCTTAGAAATTTATGAAGAAAATCAAGTTAAACATTAAAAAACAAAGCCACTAATTATAAATACAATCACTCCATGATGTTTATATAATTTTTAAAAACTTCATAAAACTGGATGTACCTCTCAAAAATTTCATAGGATGTACCTCTCAAAAATTGGCATTAACTTCAAAGATCTAAGATTGTCTTCTTGAAGGCCCAATTCCAAGAGTCTCTGGTCACCAGTAGGGGGCAGCAAGGCACACACGATCCCTCCTGTCTGAAACTCAAGGGAGGCTTGCCAGGTTAACCAGGAAGTGTCTAGGTGAGACACAAAAGCATCACATGTGGAAAAAAAAAAAAAAACACAAAAAAAACCCTCTTACAAGTCAGGGCTAAGTCCTAGAAAGAGGAGACAGTAGGAACACACAAGTCAAAATTTTATGTACACCAGTGGAAAACTTTGGGTTGGAAATGAGAATGTTTATCCTTCTAGAAATCAGTATATGCTAGCAATTTCTTCACGCTTCCACCAAAATCACTAAAACAGCACAGAAGGTTGGAGTTATCCTGCCCTGACTTCTCTCAGTTAAATTTGAGAGATTTTTCTTTCTATTCATTGACTTTAAGCCTTCATGGAAAGCAGTTCTACAACATTTTGAATAGTTTGGTGGTCTACAACGACTATTGACTGTTTTTCTCCCAGGAAAAGAGAAGAATGACTTTTAGTTGTGTATAACTGCAGAAAAATAGTTTGGTCTAAAAGTAGTCTAGCCTTTGACTATCAGAATATGCCCAGAGTGAGACCCTAAAAGAAATTAAGCTAGATCTAAAAGATATCAGGACATACGAAAATATTGAATTGTTTGATTTCTTACTAGTTTCACTGTATTAATATGATGCCCCTTTGTAGTTACCACGCATTTGATAAATATAGAGCCAGGCTCCTCTGTCCGTGGGATTCTCCAGGCAAGAATACTGGAGTGAGTTGCCATTTCTTCCTCCAGGGGATCTTCCCGATCCAGGGATCAAAACCCCATCTCCAGTGTCTCCTGCATTGGCAGGCAGATTCTTTACCACTGTGCCACCTGCTGCTGCTGCTGCTAAGTCGCTTCAGTCGTGTCCGACTCTGTGCGACCCCATAGACGGCAGCCCACCAGGCTCCCCCGTGCCTGGGATTCTCCAGGCAAGAACACTGGAGTGGGTTGCCATTTCCTTCTCCAATGCATGACAGTGAAAAGTGAAAGTGAAGTCACTCAGTCGTGTCCGACTCCCAGCGACCCCATGGACTGCAGCCTACCAGGCTCTTCCGTCCATAGGATTTTCCAGCACCTGGGAAGCCCAAATGTAGAAAGAGTTGATAAATACTTTGCTGGGTAGTCAAAAAGATTTTGAGATAATAGATCTATTTCTCACCTCGCCACAAAGTAAGACCTTACAGCTTTTCCTACTTGAGGTAACGTTACAATGTTTCCATGAAGAACATTCCAGTGCTGAAAAGATTATAGGGAACCAGAAAGAAAAGTAGTTTGGAGCTTATTTTCTGATAAGTCTATATAAACTCTGACTTCCTTGTTCTTTCTACACTGAGAAAAATCCACATGTGAATGATTTTAGAAGGATCAACTTCCACTTAGGACCGAGATACAAAAAAGAAAAAGGAGTAAATAGACGAGAGGCTGAGGAGAGAAGAAGAAAAAGCAAGCCAACAAAGTATCATATCACCGCATCCAACAGCACCAGGACTGATGCTAAACTTTCAGAAATGGAAGTTTGTACATAGTCTCCTTTTTTTGGTCTCCAACTATCTATGCATCATAAACATGAGCAAATTCGCCTGTTGGGATTGAAGAAAGAGATTTTCCTTCAAGACTTGATTTCTGCCTGCAGTGAATTTTTATGACCAAGTTAGTAACCCCTGAAAAATGGAGTTTATAATGGAAATGCAGATAGATTCCTAATGGTAGCTATGCTGGTAGGCACCTATATATTAGCCTTAATAATGTCAAATTGTGAAACTAAAGCGATTGAAAATCTACTAACTTACACTTATAGAATCTCTGCTTCAATAGTTTTTGATATCTCCCTAATTTGAATGATATTTTCAGGCTGTTCTAAATACTAGTGTCCTATATTTGTGAGAACGAGAGTTACGATACTATAGGGTTTTGTGCGCATCATAAATTTAGAACAGCATATTTATTTCTGAATAGCCCAAGACTCTGTGGTCCTTTTCTATTTAGGAAATTTACCTGCATAAGAATCTTGAGTTCTGCAGCCAACAATTCTATAGCCTGAGCCCTTTCTCCTTTTCCTCCCATTTTTTTATACATTTTATTCTGCTTTCTAGTGGTTCATTGAACAGCTGAGGGGGATAACAATGTAATTTTATGAACAGTGACTATATATATATGTGTGTGTGTGTATATATATATATATGAAATGAAATTAAAAGACGCTTACTCCTTGGAAGGAAAGTTATGACCAACCTAGATAGCATATTCAAAAGCAGAGACATTACTTTGCCAACAAAGGTTCGCCTAGTCAAGGCTATGGTCTTTCCTGTGGTCATGTATGGATGTGAGAGCTGGACTGTGAAAAAAGCTGAGCACCAAAGAATTGATGCTTTTGAACTGTGGTGTTGGAGAAGACTCTTGAGAGTCCCTTGGACTGCAAGGAGATCCAACCAGTCCATTCTGAAGGAGATCAGCCCTGGGATTTCTTTGGAAGGAATGATGCTAAAGCTGAAACTCCAGTATTGTGGCCACCTCATGCGAAGAGTTGACTCATTGGAGAAGACTCTGATGCTGGGAGGGACTGGGGGCAGGAGGAGAAGGGGACGACAGAGGATGAGATGGCTGGATGGCATCACTGACTTGATGGATGTGAGTCTGAGTGAACTCCGGGAGTTGGTGATGGACAGGGAGGCCTGGCGTGCTGCGATTCATGGGGTCGCAAAGAGTCGAACACGACTGAGCGACTGATCTGATCTGATATCCTTGACTTGGATGGATAAGCAGACTCTTCTCACTGTTACTAGAATTACAGTTGGATGCCAGACTTCCACTGGCTTGATCTCATTACATAACCTACTCCCTGCAACTGTCTTCTGTTATGGCCTGTTTTATGCAAGCTGACAGCCCATGTATAGATGTAGCAGTAAATACATTCTGCCACTGCTTAAACAAAAATTTTCCTATCATCATGTTTATCAGGATAAATGTGTTGCCAGATATATTCTTCTTCCTGAGTTGATATTAGCAGAGCTCGGCAAATGTCATCTCTCCGTTCTCAAGGGGCTCTTCTCAAGCTCTCATTTGGCATTTTAAAAACACTGAACATGGTTGAATGGATCCAGATGCATTCTCTAACAGAAGTTATGGAAACATGGAGAACAGCTTCATTCTATCAAGTATCAGATTATTTCAGGGCTATTCTGACACGGAGCAGGAAACTCAAAATACTTTTGCCCTGAACCAGTTGTAGCATACAGCACAAGAAGAAAAATCAAATCAGTCATTAGAGAAAATTTTGAAAACTCATACGTAAAAGCTTTTGGGATGTGGGAAGCCATTTCTCACCATGTTTTTTAAGAATGATTTGAACAAAATCATGTGAGCATCATAGATGGAGAATATAATGCTGGGTCTGATTTCAGAGGCATGTGTTTAAAAGTCAAGCACAGCACGTATGGAAATAGCAATAGTACCCAGGATGCAGCAATACGTTTACACAGCTCCATTACAAACACTATACTAAACAGAATTTGTGTGGATAGAGTTTCCCCGTAGCCTTTATAAGCCACTAGGAACAATGCAAGAATTTCAAGTACGCAGCCATCTTCCCATTTAAATCACTGAAAGGCTTACCCTTTCCTGCAAACCTCTAGCTGCGGCTGACGGCTATAAGCCCGTTGTATTTCAACTGCCATCTGGCAGTCGAGATTCAATACATTGCTTCAGCCACAGTGGCCTGTCTCCTCTAGTTCTGGGAATTGCACTGAAGTGCATGATTTAAATGTCTGCGCTGTCAAATTATTGCTGTTCAGTTCATTAAGACAAATTTTAAAAAACCATAGGGGGGAAGTATCCCCTAAAGAGTATTATTTGTTGTAGGGAAGAGAAGTCCTGAAAATCAACTGTTGCTCAGAGACCTCAAATTAGTTTTATTCTTAATGCTAGGTCTTCTAAATGTGAGGTAGCAGAACAATAATTACCAAATAAGCCAAATTCTTAACATATAAAAGGCCCGATTCAAACATTTGGGTAGGAAAATGCAGTGTTTTGAACAATTAGAAGTTTATTAAAATCTTTGCCTTCCTCCTCACTCCCCTCTCAAGACCATTTCTCATTCATTTTGCAATCATTCGCTGGGCCATTGTTCATACCAGGCACTGAGCGAGGCAGTGGGACTAGAAACGTAACTAAGGATAGTCTTTGCCTTCTGAACACTAGCAAGAGAACAGGCTTCGGTTTCTGATCTGCTGTAAGTCACTACTTCTTTGTCACACACACACATGCACACACACACAGCTCAGTTGACAGTGGGAACAGGAGAACCACGGCTGCCAGCTTTGTGTGATCGTGCCTGGTTTCTGGCAGGTTTCCCTGCAAACCACGGCATACACCCCTGAGGGTGTCTACAGTTATCCTCAACTCTTTACTCACCCAGATGCCCCTGAGTGGTGTGACACACTCCTATCACCAGTTGTAATTCACTTTGGCAGTAACTTTCAGTGGGGGTTGTTGTGGGTGTGTAGGAGAGGCGGGCAGTGGGAGAGTGTTTACAAAATTCTGTTTGGAAAAGGCCCAGAGCTGGTTTTGAGTATACCCTTCAGCCCCCTTGAGAATCGCTCTTCCACAGTGCAGAATTGAATAGTGCAAGGTGGGTGAGTTTCCATGTGTGCCCTTGTGTGACCGAGAAGGACAACTCAGAGGCCATCCGTGAGCTTTACTAGGAGCTTTATGTATAAACTGGACGACTTCACTTTCTCTTCACTAGGGAACACAGGCTTTCTGTTTACGAAGGGCAGATTTTCTCTCTTACCTTCTCACATCCCTCTCCTAAGCTCTTGGCTTCAGTATTTTTCGAGGCTCCATGGCAAACAACACAGACAATTTTCAGATATGGGATGTGGGAATTCTTATTCTGCTTTTGAGAGAATTCCATCAGAATATCTGGTAAAGCCCAGGTCTCCCGGGTTAGTCAGAGAATGAGACTCACTCAGACATCAGTACCAAATAGAAGCTTGAATAAATCATATTGAACCCACAGAAGGCCCAAGAAAAGAAAGCAAGGGGCAGAAGATGCCACAAGTTACTATACCTAGTTATTAAACTCTGAGCTCCCCATTGGATTGTAGAAACAAAAGCAGAGACTCACAAAAGGAAAAAAAATAACAAGGGAATGAAAAGCTTCCACAGAAGATACTGGTTGATAAAACGGAATTCAGGAAATAAACCATATCCCTATCATGTCTCCATTCTCTACAATGAAGCCAGGAGATCTGACCATTTCACTCCTTTTCAAGATTTTTTTTTCATCTGGACCATTTTTAAAGTCTTTACTGAATTTTTTTTACAATATGGCTTCTGTTTTATATATATATATATTTGGCCTCAAGGCATGTGGGATCTTAGCAACCCATACCCCCTGCACTAGAAGATGAAGTCTTAACCACCAGACCGCCAGGGACGTCCGTGTTTCATTCCTTCTCAATTCTTCTTTAGTTCCCATCTCTGTAGAACAGCCAGCCAGCCAGACTGTTCCATGAGAGAGTGTCTAACAGTTCAGGCCTGTGTCCCACCCGCCTGCTCTGTCCCACGTCCGTTTGTGCCTGGAAAGGCCGAATTGTTGCCATTCTGCCTACCACTGAGTTTGCAGGTTCCATGCGGTTTTCTGTCCCCATGCCTTCACTCTTGCCGTCCCTTCTGCTGACTGTGGTACCCACTCTCCACTTTTCCTTGTCCGGCTGATTCTAACCTACTCATCACGACTTATTATGATCATCTTCTCTGGGAAGCCCCCTCTTCCTCATATTCCCACAGCAACCCAGATACATTTATGTTTTTTCCCTACTTTACGTACATTTAAATGGTCTGTTTCTGCATGTGTTTCTTCATCTGCACTGTAAGCTTTTTAAGGCTAAAAAGCTAAGTACAATGCCTGGGCATAAAAGACTTCAAATAAGTTGGTGGTTTGGTCTTTTGTTCACTAAACTGAAAAACAAACATCAAGGGGAAAATCCTGTTTTAATATCCGGGCAAAACTTGTGGATAAGATAATGTTGAGCACGTTAATGAAATTTTATGGATTTTAAGTTCTAAATAACACAAAAATACAAAACCAAATAACATCAAAGCTCAAGATTCTCAAATGTATACCCCCGACACCCGTGTCTCATAACCAGAATAGGCGGGCTGGACTGGAGGTTAAGGTGAGCTCTAGAGACTGCTCACTGACTTCACCTGCTCCACCTCTGCTGGCTGAATATCCTTTAGCAAGCTGCTGAGACACTTCTGTCTCAGTTTTACCTCTGTGAAACGGGAGTGATAATTGTGTTATCAAGAGATTTAAACAAAACAATGTATGTAAAACATTATTAAAGCGTATCACTACCACTGTTGTAGTCTTTATATTGCTTTCCCAGTGTATTTCCATCTGTTGTAATGATCAAATATTGAATGGTAACAAATGGTAAAAATATTGAATGGTAAATGCATAAATTACTGCTAATCCTCACAGCCCTATAATGGAAGTACTGTTAGCTTCCATTTTATAGATGATGACAGAGAAACTCAGATTAAATATAATACACACAGTCTCACTACTAGTGATTGGTAGATCTAGGAACTAAAGCCAAAACAAGCCAAGTACAGCACTTTTTCACAACAAAAAGATGCTTTCTCAACAGCACGAAAAATGGAACTGTGCTGATTTTATAAATTCTATAGTCTCCTGTGGTGTTGGAGAAGACTCTTGAGAGTCCCTTGGACTGCAAGGAGATCCAAACAGCCCATCTGAAAGAAATCAGTCCTGAATATTCATTGGAAGGACTGATGCTCCAATACTTTGGCCACCTGATGCAAAGAACTGACTCATTGGAAAAGACCCTGATGCTGGGAAAGATTGAAGGCAGGATGAGAAGGGGATGACAGAGGATGAGATGGCTGGATGGCATTACCAACTCGATGGACATGAGTTTGAGTAAGCTTCGGGAGTTGGTGATGGACAGGGAGGCCTGGCGTGCTGCAGTCCATGGGGTTGCAAAGAGTTGGACACGACTGAGCGACTGAACTGACTGATAGTCTCCTGGAGTGTGTCTGTATGATTTCAACCAATCTAGAAAACTTTTCCACACGAAGTATCACCTTTCTCACATCCTAAAGTTTGATGGTCCTTAAACAGGCAATGACATTTATAGTCCCACCATCAGAAATTAAGCGAAAAAGAGAAGTACTATTCCTGAGAAGTACCACATTAATGTTCACCTCTAGTATAAATGACAAATATGAAGATCATTTTCCTCAAATCAATGTTACTAGAAAATATCAAAAGAAAAAAGGAAATATACAAATTTACTGCTGAAGGCAGAAAAAAATGAAAATCAATCTTTAGTAGCTCTTTTTTAACCTTTTTTTATTATCTCTGATGATTTGCTTAAAGCTATGGAAACCTTTTCATAAATATGCTCAACAGCACACATATTCACTCATCCCAACTTCCGAATGTCTTGTCAGAGGATTCACACTCATAAAGCCCAAACCTAGGTTTTAGCCCAAGGGTCCCTAGCTGCGGGGCCAGTGAGGTCAACATAAGGATTTTGCACCAGAGAAACAATATGGGGAAAGGAAGGATTAAATATCTTAAGGACGCAAATTCAAGCTGTCCCCATAGCTCACAGACTTGCTACCAATGTTACAGACTCTTCACTAATTTTGAAATGACCCGTACATCTCCATGTTATCATCAGGTTAAAAACTAATGACCCAAAACATTAAACTATATCCACCTCCCACAACTCTTAACATTTATTTATTATTCTCCAAAATGTGGGATAAAATTTGTTTTAAACAAGTCTTTCTTGGCCATATGTAACATTCTGCTAAAGCTTAAAAAAAAATGGAAGTATAGCGTTGGACTTTGGGGATTATGTGAATATTAATTGGCTGCTGCTGCTGCTGCTGCTAAGTCGCTTCCGTTGTGTCTGACTCTGTGCGACCCCATAGACAGAGGCCCATCAGGCTCCCCCATCCCTGGGATTCTCCAGGCAAGAATAGTGGAGTGGGTTGCCATTTCCTTCTCCAATGCATGAAAGTGAAAAGTGAAAGTGAAGTCACTCAGTCATGTCCGACCTTCAGTGACCCCATGGACCGCAGCCTACCAGGCTCCTCCGTCCATGGGATTTTCCAGGCAAGAGTACTGGAGTGGGGTGCCATTGCCTTTAGGCAGACTTTATTTTGGGGGGCTCCAAAAATCACTGCAGATGGTGACTGCACCGATGAAATTAAAAGACATTTACTTCTTGGCAGGAAAGTTATGACCAATCTAGACAGCATATTAGAAAGAAGAGATGTTAACTTTGCCAACAAAGGTCCGTCTGGTCAAGGCTATGGTTTTTCCAGTAGACATGTATGGATCTGAGAGCTGGACTATAAGGAAAGCTGAGCACCAAAGAATTGATGGTTTTGAACTGTGGTGTTGGAGAAGACTCTTGAGAGTCCCTTGGACTGCAAGGAGATCCAACAAGTCCATTCTAAAGGAAATCAGTCCTGAATATTCATTGGAAGGACTGATGCTCCAATACTTTGGCCACCTGATGCAAAGAACTGACTCATTGGAAAAGACCCTGATGCTGGGAAAGATTGAAGGTGAGAGGAGAAGGGGACGACAGAGGATGAGATGGCTGGGTGGCATCACCAACTTGATGGACATGAGTTTGAGTAAACTCTGGGAGTTGGTGATGGACAAGGAGGCCTGGCATGCTGCAGTCCATGGGGTCACAAAGAGTTGGACACGACTGAGGGACTGAACTGAACTTAACTGAGGAAGAGAGAAGCGTCTGGGTTTCCTCTGTTAGGTGGAGCCAGTTTCCTCCCTCCAGTCAACTCCTTTGCCCCTTCTCTCCCACTCCAGCTCCAAACACTGCACTTGCAGTACTGCTCTCGAGGGCCCAGTGACTCACTCTGAGTAACATCTCTGTTTATCCATTCACTCCACTGGACAAACTGAGCAAATATGCCATCAGAGTTGCTGTCAGATGCTATCTAGGGAGCATCATTGACAGTTATGATTTACCACTGATTCAAATATAAAGATACTACTTTTCTCTGGCTTTCATACATATCCTTAACCTAACCACAGAGAGATGTGTCACAACTATGGTAACTACAGGCCAAGTTACAGGAAAAAGAATACTCTGGGTACACCACAATTTTTGCAATCTTGAAATTATAATAAATAGGATTGATCCATTTTTGAACCAGAGCAGAGTCAGGAATGCTTAATGTGCAGGACCCTAAGAAACAATGTAGCCATTTAGTGGGAAATGGTATCAAAACATGAGCTAGAATTTTGCCTGTGAAGAACATTTAGAAGAAGCACTTACAAGGTCACAAAAGTAATCCCTCCAATTAAAAAAAAAAAAAAAAAAACACAACACAGTTCAAAAAGCTATAGCAATCTGTCAATGAAAGAAGTATCAAGTAGATGTTTCCCTCATTTCCAAATATATTTAGAATTCTGAAGGAAAACCTCCATGGATGTTTTTATTGTGCACCTGTTGTGGTCAACATCTGGCACCAGCTCTTGCAAATCCATCAATCCCACTACATTGTGTATCCTTTCAGCTTACAAAGAGACTGTAAATAACCCACAGGGTACGGCATGAATTTTATTTTATTTTTTATCCTTCTTTCCCTCTTTTTCTTTCTTCTTGCTTTTCTTTATGGTTTGTTTCTATAGTAAGATGAAAGCAGCACAGAAAACAGAAAACAGAATGATAAAATCTATTTTTACCATTCATAAACTGTATAGGAAATGTGCCTCATAAAAAAAGGAATTATAAATGCAGTTAGAGGAAGTAAGATGAGAGAATTTAAATTCTTTTTAGAGAAAATGTGTTGTCTTGCATCGGCCAATCTTCCATCATTCATTCATTCAACAAGTATTTTTTTAACTAAGCAAAAAGCAGACATCACTTTGCCAACAAAGATCCGTCTAGTCAAAGCTATGGTTTTTCAAGTAGCCATGTATGGATGTGAGAGTTGGACTATAAATAAGGCAGAGCATCAAAGAATTGATGCTTTTGAACTGTGGTGTTGGAGAAGACTCTTGAGAGTCCCTTGGACTGCAAAGAGACCCAACCAGTCCATCCTAAAGGAAATCAGTCCGGAATATTCATTGGAAGGATTGATGCTGAAGCTGAAACTCTAATACTTTGGCCGCCTGATGCAAAGAACTGATTCATTGGAAAAGACCCTGATGCTGGGAAATACTGAAGGCAGAAGGGGAAGAAGGCAACAGAGGATGAGATGGTTGGATGGCATCACTGATTCAATGGACATGAACTTGGGCAAATTCTAGGGGTGTGGTGAAGGACGGGGAAGCCTGGTGTGCTGAGGTCCATGGGGTCACAAAGAGTCGGACACAACTTGGTGACTGAACAACGGAAAAAGTACGTGGTACATAGATCATAGTACATAGTACAGCACTTTAGGTCCTATGATGAGATACACAGATTAAAATAGCCAATCTGTCTCTTATGCAAAAAAAAAAAAAAGCATGCACTCAAAGAGCTATTTTAAAAATCTGCAAGTTAGAGGTCAAGAACTGCTGCTGATCTTATTTTTGAGACTTTTATTTATGTAAACTTGGAGGAATATTTTCAGGCACCAAGCACAGGAGATAAGGGGAAACTTTCTACCCGTAATTCCAAGGAAAGAGACAGAGATTAGATTCCATTACAAAGAACATAGTTATCTTCCAAATGGTTTTGTGTTTTAGGCTTTGGGTAAGCAGGTCATTGATTAAAGTTCAGAATTTTATTTTTGTAAAAAGAAGCACTTCATTTTCACACTTGTTATACTGGATATCATTGCACCACAGATTTTTAAAGCCACTTTTTCTCACTTTCCTAAAATCTTAATGGAAATTGTAGATAAGTGAACAGATCTGCCTTTCACTAATCAGTCATTTGTGAGACTTATTTGTACACATGTTCACACAGTTTCTAGATAGAAGTTCAAGATGTGAGTTATAGCTCTTAATTTCAAGTGAAGAAACTGGAGTTGAACTAACTGGAGCAGAAATAGAGGAATTATTAACTCATGACAAAGGAAAAAGCAGGAATGGCTGGACCAAGGGACTCACATAATCTTCAGACTCCTTTGCTGTCTGATCTCTGCTTCTTTCTTTGTCCGCCACTGCTAATTTCTCCTAGGTCAGGATGATATTTCCATGGCTGTAGGAGACTTGAATATTGGCAGCAAGCTCTGAGTTCGGATTAGCCCAGATTTACCATCAAAAAGAATGAATTCTTTTCCACCATTCTTGACTGACTCTTTCTCACCCTAACCTTAGCCTGAAACTTTTCCAAGTTGAAGTATTAACCTCCAGCTCATTATTAAAGTCTGTGAGACAGTGTTGGGAAGAAAGTGAAAATGAAGTCGTGTCCGACTCTTAGCAACCCCATGGACTGCAGCCTAACAGGCTCCTCCGTCCATGGAATTTTCCAGGCAAGAGTACTGGAGAGAGTACTGGGAAGAAAGGAAGCCTCAATTCAAACCACTTGGTGAACTAGGATTGGGGATGGGGTGAGGGGGAAGAAGAAGAGGAATTCTACAAAAGTAGGAGGAACTGGTCCTCCAAAGAGAGGGATGATGGACAGACAAGTAATTAAAATGACTCCAGGTATGACTAGATATCTTAAAACATTTTATGCTATTGTGATTGTATTTCTCTGGGCTTCATATTATCTGTACACAGCATGTGTTCATTTATAATTGATAAAAGAGCTCTAATTTCCTTTTATTTTTCTGTTCTGGCACAAAGTACATTACTTGTCATTGGAAATAATGGAATTCTACCTGGGGTTATTGCATGATTCTTTGTATATTGTAACATTTTGGTGAAAGGCAAAGAAAAAAAGTAAAGATATATCCATCTGAATGCAGAGTTCCAAAGAATAGCAAGGAGAGATGAGAAAGCCTTTCTAAGTGATGAATCCAAAGAAATAGAGGAAAACAATAAAATGGGAAAGACTAGCGATCTCTTCAATAAAATTAGAGATACCAAGGGAACATTTCATGCAAAGATAAGCACAATAAAGGACAGAAGCAGTATGGACCTAAAAGAAGCAGAAGATACTAAGAAGAGATGGCAAGGGTACACAGAAGAACTGTACAAAAAAGATCTTCATGACCCAGATAAACATGAGGATGTGATCACTCACCTAGAGCCAGACATTATGGAATGTGAAGTCAAGTGGGCCTTAGGAAGTAACATTGCAAACAAAGCCAGTGGAGGTGATAGAATTCCAGTTGAGCTATTTCAAATCCTAAAGGATGATGCTGTGAAAGTTCTGCGCTCAATATGCCAACAAATTTGGAAAACTCAGCAGTGGCCACAGGACTGGAAAAGGTCAATTTTTATTCCAAACCCAAAGAAAAAATAATGCCAAAGAATGTCCAAATTACCACACAACTGCACTCATTTCACATGCTAGCAAAGTAATGCTCAAAATTCTCCAAGCTAAGCTCCAACAGTATGTGAACTGAGAACTTCCAGATGTTCAAACTGGATTTAGAAAAGGCAGAGGAACCAGGAAGCAAACTGGCAACATCCGTTGAATCATCAAAAAAGCCAAAGAGTTCAAGAAAAAACGTCCACTTCTGCTTCATGAACTACACCAAAGCCTTTGTGTGAACAGCAACAAACTAGAAAATTCTTAAAGAGATGGGAATACCAGACCACCTTACTGCCTGCTAAGAAATCTGTATATAGGTCAGGAAGCAATAGTTAGAACTGGACATGGAACAACAGACTGGTTCCAAATTGGGAAAGGAGTACGTCAAGGCTGTATGTTGTCACCCTACTTATTTAACTTATTTGCAGAGTACATCATGAGAAATGTTGGGCTGGATGAAGCACAAGCTGGAATCAAGATTGCTGGGAGAAATATCAATAACCTCAGATATGCAGATGACACCACCCTTATGGCAGAAAGTGAAGAACTAAAGAGCTTCTTGATGAAGTTGAAGGAGGAGAGTGAAAATCTCACTTAAAACTCAACACTCAAAAAATGAAGATCATGGCATCCAGTCCCATCACTTCATGGCAAATAGATGGGGAAATAATGGAAACAGTGAGAGACTTTATTTGGGGGCTCCAAAATCGCTGCAGATGGTGACTCCAGCCATGAAATTAAAAGATGCTTACTTCTTGAAAGGAAAGTTATGACCAACCTATACCACATATTAAAAAGCAGAGACATTACTTTGCTTACAAAGGTCCATCTAGTCGAAGCTGTAGTTTTTCCAGCAGTCATGTATGCATGTGAGAGTTGGACCATAAAGAAGGCTGAGCACTGAAGAACTGATGCTTTTGAACTGTGGTGTTGGAGAAGACTGTTGAGAGTCCCTTGGACTGCAAGGAGATCCAACCAGTCCATCCTAAAGGAAATCAATCCTGAATATTCATTGGAAGGACTGATGCTGAAGATGAAACTCCAATACTTTGGCCACCTGATGCAAAGAACTGACTCACTGGAAAAGACCCTCATGCTGGGGAAGATTCAAGGTGAGAGGAGAAGGGGATGACAGAGGATGAGGTGGTTGGATGGCGTCACCGACTCAATGGACATGAGTTTAAGCAAGCTCCAGGAAATGGTGAAGGACAGAGAGGCCTGGAGTGCTGCAGTCCATGGGGTCTCAAAGAGTCAGACACAACCAAGAGTCTAACCAACAACAACAACAGTACTATACTCAGGTACTGCAGTGATATAATTGCTAAAAAAAAAAAGCTTATAAATGTCAGTAATTAAAAGAAACATATTAGAGATTTTGGCCATTTCTAGTAGAGTGTATTTCTTTAAACAGCTACAGTGAACTTAATTTTTTTTAAGTGATTCTAATAAATTCAGACAGACCTAGTCTTATAATGCAATTTCTCTCTATATTGTTGCAATCAAAATGTCTTGCTCAAACTACACTTACTACTATGATTTAAGGGGAGAAATCATAGATAATTTGAACTTTCTAAATGGCAGTTTCTATTCAGGATCAAATTGGAATTGGTTCAAATGAGGGAAATTAGTTCCATTATTTTCCTTTTCTACAATGTCCTTCTGCCATTTGTTTAATGCCATGAGTTATTCATCCTCTATTTTCTTCTATTTTATTTCAAGTATATTCATATGCATAGATTCTATTTCCCATATCTGCTATTTTTAATTTCAGAAAGTCTAGATTAGATTCTTAAATTTGAACCTTGTGGCATAAAAAAAAAAACCTAGAAGGGGTCAGACAGCTGAATGTAATTAAGCTTGATTGGCCAATTCAACAGCAAAAACAAGCCAGATAAGGGGTTTGGTGGCTGTGCCAAGCAAGTAAGGAAGAATCAAATTACCTAGTAGTTGGAATGAAACCCTTGAATTTGGAAAACTAAGACTGGTGATACAATAAACTCGCAAGTGGGATGTCAACATCTATTAAGATACTACAATGTGCTCTCTTTGGGCCCAGTAAGATATAATACACTAGCTAGGAAGATCCTGGGAGGTGCGTTCAACTACACAGTGGTCCTGTGATAATTTTAGGTGGTACACTGAACATTTTTTCTGTACCATTAGTCTGTTTTTATACATTTATTCTAATGTAAACATTAGGATTGTATATTAGGGAAAACATAGCATTTATCACACCCACATAATTTGTTAGGACTAAGAGTGAAGAAGATACTTAAGGAAAAAAAAAAAAAGGAATTCAGAGAAAAATATTTCGTATTCAATTGTTCATTCTACAAGAATTATTATGTTAAGCAGATGGTCAGAGCTGACCTCTTGGGGAAGGTGAGATTTGAGGAGACCTGGAGAAGGTAAGGGAGTGAACTGTATACGTATCTGGGAAAGAGTGTTCCTTGTAGTGGGAAGAGTTAAAAAAGAATACCTAAATTAGGAGAGCCCAGTGTGTGTGAGGACCAATACAGAGGCCATATAGCTGGAACTAAGAAAGGAGGCCAAAGAGATTACATGGGGCCAGATCACAGAGGTAGAGACTGAAATTTAACATACAATCTGGGACCCTGATTGGAGTAAAAGAGGACAAAGTTCTTTAATAATCACATGTGCCGTGCATGCTAAGTCACTTCACTTGTGTCCGATTCTTTTGGTGTCTGCACCAAAAGAGTAGCCTGGACTGTAGCCTGCCAGGCTCCTCTGTCCATGGGCTTCTCCAGGCAAGAACACTGGAGTGGGTTGCCATGCCCTAAAACAGTGTGGAGGTGCCTCAGAAAACTAAAAGTAGAACTACCATATGATCCAGCCATCTCACCCCTGGGCACACACCCAAGCAAAACTATAATTCAAAACAATACATGTCCCCTATGTGCATAGCAGCCAAAACGTGGAAGCAGCCTCAATGTGCATAGAAAGATTAATGGATAAAGAAGACATAGTATATACATACACAGTGGACTATTACTCAGCCATAAAAAAGAATGAAATAATGCTACTTTCAGCAACATGGATGGATTATAGATTATCATACTAAATGGAGTAAGTCAGGAGGAGAAAGACAAATACCATATCACTTATATGCAGAATCCAAAATATGACACAAATGAATTTATGTAGAAAACAAAAAAAAGACTCACATAGAGAACCGACCTGTGGTTGCCGAAGGGGAGGGGCATGGGGAGAGCTGCCCTGGGAGTTTGGGATCAGCAAATGCAAAGTATTATATACAGAAAGGAAAAACAACAGGGGCTTATTGTATAGCACAGGGAGCTATACTATATTCAATATTCTGTGATAAAATATAATGAACGGAGTATGAAAAAACATACATGTGTGTATAATGGAATCACTTTGCTGTACAGCAGAAATTAACACATTGCAAGTCAACTATATTTCAGCGAAGTGAATTTTAAAAATAAATTACACCAAACCAGCACCCTTAAAGGAGGTCTATCCTAGGCAAACTGGAACATAGGTATAGTGTACTTATAGGAAAGTGAGTATAAGGACTTTGGCTTTTACCCTGAGTAAAACGGAGAGCCACTGGAGATGTTTTTAAAGGATTGTCCTTGTTGCTATGTTAAGAGCAGACTATAGTGGAGCAGGAGTGAAAACAGACAGCAGGTGATAATTCAGGTCACATGAGGAAATAACCAAGTTTGGGACCACTGTTTTAGCACATGTGGCAACGTTAAATTCTCTTGATGCAGGATAATTCTGTCGGGTGTCTTGAATAGTTGATGTCAGGATGAGGCATCATCCTGAGTTTGTTCCATACCCAAGAGACCCCCGCCTACCTTCTATACCACTGGGCTGGGCGCTAGAACTATAACGATTAAAACCATACACCTAAACTGGAGAATTCTGACTGGAGAAATGGAAAATATATTTAAATAACACACACTAAACCCCCAAAGATTATGATTTGGGAACACTCACAGCCTGATATTCTCCTCCTAAAGTTAGAGGAGGCAGGAGAAAGGACATTCTAGACAGGTTTTAGCAGATGAACTGTCTCAAACAACTCTTATAACGTATCTCTTCTGAAGCTTCTGATAAAACTCCCAGAGAAAGTGTGTCTAGTTTTAAAAGCTTAAAGAAATCCTCCTGGGCGATTCCAGTATCAGCCCTTAGCTTGAGACCCACTCAACACAGTGATAACGTACTGAGTTACAGTATATTCTTTGGGGGCCCTGTGTTCCTCATTTCAGAATTAAAAATCAGTGTATAGTTATACCTCACTGTGAAGTATTAAATATGGAAAAACTGGGGGTAAATAAATAATAAAGTGACAAATAAAGTGGGTTGGGTAAAAATCTCAATTGAATAAGAAAACGTAACCAGAAAGAGAAACAGGTTATGGATGAGTAGATAGATGGATGATAGATAGGTGACTGATAGACTGCAGATCTAGGTAGATGATGTCTATGTACTAGTCAGGCCACAACAAGTTGCCACAAATTGAGTGGCTTAAGCAGCACTTATTTTCTCACCATTCTGGAGGCCAGAAGTCTAAGATCGGGGTGACTTCAGGGCTGGTTTCTGGGGAGACCTCTCTTCCTTGGCTTCCACACAGCTGTCTTCTCACTGGGTCCTCACATGGCATCCTCTCTGTATGTGTAAGGAGAGAGATTACCTCTTAATATCTCTTCCTCTTCTTAGAAGGACACCAGTCTTTCAGATTAGAACCCCATTCTGTGACCTCACTTAACCTTAATTACTCCACTGAAGTCCTTCCCTCTGAATACTGTCACACTGGGTGTTAAAGGTTCAACAAATGAATTTTGAGGGGGACACAGTACGGTCAATAACAAGATACATCTATTAACATCTATATACCTCTCTGTATCTATAAACCTACATCTATAAACCTGTCTACTGAATTGCTAGATACAGGTAATCCACTAGGGAATAAGTGTTTTGAACTGCTAGGTCTAAGCTGGTTGTTGCAGCTCTTCTGATAGGTAGCAAGCCTGTCACTTCAAGAGGGAATTGATTTCACTTTGACTGCTTTTAATTAACACAAACCCAAAAGAAATAAATCTTGTGTGTGTGCTTGTTCAAGAGCTAATTTTGGGAAAAGAGCTCTGACTCAGAATGTTTGCCAAGTTATATAGGCTGGACTGCACTTCAACAGAGAGTTTCGGGAAAAGCTTCATCTTAGAGCCCTTTCAGTTCTAGGCAAGTGTGTGGAGCCTAATAAATGCACTAGCATTTATTACTGGTAAAAGCAAATGTTTGTCTCCTCATCTTCCTCCAGCATAAGATGATATCGGTGACCTCTGTCCTAACCACCAAACTCTGTTCTCCATTGCTATGCAGTGTGATTGTACAGTTCACCACCTTTTCCCCAATTTGAGTCTTAGTTCTCACTTTAATTAGTTTTTGTTTTACTAGAATGAACTGAACTTGCGACCTTTAAGCTCTCATTTTAAATTGATCTAAACCTTTTTGCATTATACATGCTATTTCTCTTTATTTCTTCAAATGAATCTTACAAACTGAATATTATCTGCATACTTAAAGGAAGAATTTTCAGGGCCTCTCTCTGAAGTTCTTCTGTCTTGCAGATAACAGTTATTCTAAAGTGTGTTCATGATAAATCTTTCCTTGAAAGGAATTTAGAGAATGTTCAAGTTGGCATGCATGTTAGGTTCTTCATTTTGTAATGGAGGAAACTGTGGTCAGTAGAGGTTCTACAGTCTGCTCAGAATTATTCGGTTAATTAATGTCAGAGCAAAAATCAGAACTCAGGGAACTTAATTCCCAATCAAAACAATGTTAAATTAAGAAGAGGATCATACTGAAGATTTTGAACCTCATGTTTTAAGAGACACTCATTTCCTAGATTAGAAATCTAGAGACCAATGTTTCATCGTCCGCATTAATAGGTTTCCACTGAGAAGTGTGTTCTTTAGCTATCTTTCTTTTATCTGCAAAATGAAATAAACAGTCTTTTCAGCCACCTTAAAGGGATATAGAAGTTCACAGTACAAGTATTATGTTCTTTGGTATGCATCTCCCAAGAGTGGAGTTGATAAGCACAATCTATATTACATTTTTCAAATGGAATGCACTGCGAAACATAGACAGTAGTTCATACAAAGAGTAACGTATAACCTGTCAAGAAGTGATATCCCAACCAAATAAAAGTCAATTCACAAATAAGCGTTTCTAGAAATTGAAGTTTCAGTGAATTTAAGTCTTCAAGTGTGTGACCTGATTACTGCAATGAGTCACATGGAAAGCATGCTGATGGCAACGACAAAAATTAACGTTAACGTGGTACAATATGCCAGGCACATTTTCAAGCATTTTACATTCATTCAGCCCTCAGAAAAGCCAAATCATACAAGTGTCATTGTAATCATTTTGTAAAAAATCTTCATAAACGGCTTGGCTGTGTGTGGGTGAGTAGGGAGGGGGATTTTTTTAAGATCAATGTTAAAGAGAAATACTCAAAGGGGTAGTTTTGGCAAGGAAACCTATCTTCCTTTCTATATGAATAATAGGGACTCTTGGCCACATGGGAAGGACATTCGGTTTCAATCAGCTTAGTGAAAGTGGTGTCCTCAGCATTTAGCCTCTGTATTTTGCGTCTGCTTGCCTTTGTGGTGATTCTTGCTGGAGGGCTAGAGAGATTCAGGCCTGACTCCAGGCTTAGGTCTCATCACTTTAGGAATCACACCTTGAAGAGAACTTTTTCATTTCACTCATCAAAGTCATAGTACTAAGCTGGAGTCTCACTGAACACATGCCTATCAAACTGGGCCCATGCCCGTGGCCATGGAGCTAGAATATGATTCACCAGAACTCTGCCATGCCCATTCCTATCATCCTCCAGAGAAAGATTAGTTTGTATCACTAGATGAAGGGAGAATGATACCAGGAAAGCAAACCTCAAAGCTGACCACCACAGCATAGAAACGGGAGTACAAATAAGCAGAGGGAGAAAGAAATCATAAAATACTGGTGAAGGAACTCCAGTAAGAAAGTCAGTCTGGGATAGTACAGAAAGCATAAAGAAGAGAAAAGAAAAATTAGAGTATGATATAAGGGATGTTCTTCTCATTCATGAATATTAAAATCACAGTGGGGATTAAGAGAAATCCAGCATTGGGCTTTGCTCTCATTCCTGGATGTTAGATTGGGTTCTGCATTAAATAAGCTAATAGAATGTACCATCAGCTCCCAAATTCAACCCAATCCAACAACCAAAACTGTTTTTGAAGCCCTGTGTTAGATGTTAAATGACTGATTAGAAAGACAGGCACAGAACCTATTAAAACTCAGAATAGACTACGATAAGTACTATAACAGAAAGCTGATAAAGCTCTTTGATGGCAGAATCTTGAGAGGTTATTGAAGAGGGACAGGAAGTCACAGGGGAAGACACCATGGAAGAAGGCCTCGAAATACGGAGGCCTCTTGACATGAGAGATCACGGGGACTGTGTTAATGGAAGGAGAACAAAGGCAAAGAGGGTAAAAGGAGTGTCTAGTGGTTTGTGAGTGAAACACTATAAAAGGAGATGAGTTTATAATGTAGTTGGTGACTAGAGCATGGATGTTATACTGTCAGATCAGATCAGATCAGATCAGTCGCTCAGTCGTGTCCGACTCTTTGCGACCCCATGAACCACAGCACGCCAGGCCTCCCTGTCCAACACCAGCTCCCGGAGGTCACTCAGACTCGCATCCATCGAGTCAGTGATGCCATCCAGCCATCTCATCCTCTGTCGTCCCCTTCTCCTCCTGCCCTCAATCCCTCCCAGCATCAGAGTCTTCTCCAATGAGTCAACTCTTCGCATGAGGTGGCCAAAATACTGGAGTTTCAGCTTGAGCATCATTCCTTCTAAAGAAATTCCAGGATTGATCTCCTTCAGAATGGACTGGTTGGATCTTCTTGCAGTCCAAGGGACTCTCAAGAGTCTTCTCCAACACCACAGTTCAAAAGCATCAATTCTTCGGCGCTCAGCCTTCTTCACAGTCCAGCTCTCACATCCATACATGACCACAGGAAAGACCATAGCCTTGACTAGGCGAACCTTTGTTGGTAAAGTAATGTCTCTGCTTTTGAATATGCTATCTAGGTTGGTCATAACTTTCCTTCCAAGGAGTAAGCGTCTTTTAATTTCATGGCTGCAGTCACCATCTGCAGTGATTTTGGAGCCCAGAAAAATAAAGTCTGACACTGTTTCCACTGTTTCTCCATCTATTTCCCATGTAGTGATGGGACCAGATGCCATGATCTTCGTTTTCTGAATGTTGAGCTTTAAGCCAACCTTTTCACTCTCCACTTTCACTTTCATCAAGAGGCTTTTTAGCCCCTCTTCACTTTCTGCCATAAGGGTGGTGTCATCTGCATATCTGAGGTTATTGATATTTCTCCCAGCAATCTTGATTCCAACTTGTGTTTCTTCCAGTCCAGCATTTCTCATGATGTACTCTGCATATAAGTTAAACAAACATGGTGACAATATACAGCCTTGACGTACTCCTTTTCCTATTTGGAACCAGTCTGTTGTTCCATGACCAGTTCTAACTGTTGCTTCCTGACCTGCATACAGATTTCTCAAGAGGCAGATCAGGTGGTCTGGTATTCCCATCTCTTTCAGAATTTTCCATAGTTTATTGTGATCCACACAGTCAAAGGCTTTGGCATAGTCAATAAAGCAGAAATAGATGTTTTTCTGGAACTCTCTTGCTTTTTCGATGATCCAGCGGATGTTGGCAATTTGATCTCTGGTTCCTCTGCCTTTTCTAAAACCAGCTTGAACATCAGAAAGTTCACGGTTCACATATTGCTGAAGCCTGGCTTGGAGAATTTTGTCTAACTCAATGAGATTAAGCCATGCCCGAGGGGCAACCTGGGATGGGCGGGTCATGGTGGAGAGATATGACAGGGTGTGGTCCGCTGGAGAAGGGAATGGCAAACCACTTCAGTATTCTTGCCTTGAGAACCCCATGAACAGTATGAAAAGACAAAATGATAGGATACTGAAAGAGAAACTCCCCAGGTCAGTAAGGGCCCAATATGCTACTGAAGATCAGTGGAGAAATAACTCCAGAAATAATGAAAGGATGGAGCCAAAACAAAAAGAATACCCAGCTGTGGATGTGTCTGGTGATAGAAGCAAAGTCCGATGCTGTAAAGACCAATATTGCATAGGAACCTGGAATGTCAGGTCCATGAATCAAGGCAAATTAGAAGTGGTCAAACAAGAGATGGCAAGAGTGAATGTCGACATTCTAGGAATTAGCGAACTAAAATGGACTGGAATGGGTGAATTTAACTCGGATGACCATTATATCTACTACTGTGGGCAGAAATCCCTCAGAAGAAATGGAGTGGCCATCATGGTCAACAAAAGAGTCCGAAATGCAGTACTTGGATGCAATCTCAAAAATGACAGAATGATTTCTGTTCGTTTCCAAGGCAAACCATTCAATGTCACAGTAATCCAAATCTATGCCCCAACCAGTAACGCCGAAGAAGCTGAAGTTGAAAGGTTCTATGAAGACCTACAAGACCTTTTAGAACTAACACCCAAAAAAGATGTCCTTTTCATTATAGGGGACTGGAATGCAAAAGTAGGAAGTCAAGAAACACCTGGAGTAACAGGCAAATTTGGCCTCGGAATACGGAATGAAGCAGGGCAAAGACTAACAGAGTTTTGCCAATAAAATGCACTGGTCATAGCAAATACCCTCTTCCAACAACACAAGAGAAGACTCTATACATGGACATCACCAGATGGTCAACACCGAAATCAAATCGATTATATTCTTTGCAGCCAAAGATGGAGAAGCTCTATACAATCAGCAAAAACAAGACCAGGAGCTGACTGTGGCTCGGACCATGAACTCCTTATTGCCAAATTCAGACTGAAATTGAAGAAAGTAGAGAAAACTACTAGACCATTCAGGTATGACCTAAATCAAATCCCTTATGATTATACAGTGGAAGTGAGAAATAGATTTAAGGGCCTAGATCTGATAGATAGAGTGCCTGATGAACTATGGAATGAGGTTCGTGACATTGTACAGGAGACAGGGATCAAGACCATCCCCATGGAAAAGAAATGTTATACTGTGGGGTGTGGCTAAAATTCTTCAGGCAAAGAGGGACACTTGGAGCAGGTCTTCAAGTATCTCAGTGTCATAGGTTGTGCAGAGTGGCTCAAGCTGTCCTATGAAAAGAATATTCTGGCAGTAATGGTGTAAAACGTAGACTGGTGGAAACAAGCCAGAGGCAAGGAATCCCACTGAGAGGTTATGGCCAAATTCTGAGTGTAACAGTAGTGGAAAGGAGCAAAGTAATAAAGAAAAGAAATGGAAGCAAGAAGTATTTCGGAGCAGAATCAATAGGGCTTGTCAGTAATTGGTTGTGAGAACCGAAAGAGGAAGAAATAAAGAAACATTTTCAAGACTTGGAATTTAGGAGGATGATGACACCGTTAATGAAGCTGGGTATCACAGAAGGGAAGCGGGTTTGTATGTGTGTGCCTGCGTGGGGTGTGTTAGTGGAGTGGGATGGGGGGTATGGACAAAGGAAGAAGGGTTCCACAGCAGAGAGGAAATAAATGATGATGGGAAGTTTAATGATGCATTTAAAAAAGACAACCTTCTACAAGATGTGAATGTTAAGATACAATTCATAGTATATTTAGACTTTTTCAAATGTTATTTATGTCTTCTCATCACTAGCTCTGAATTGGTTCATATAAAACCAAAGTTTTAAAGTTTTAAGCATATAAATTAAATCCACTTGTATTTCCCTGACCATACCTTTTAAACTTCTGCCATCTAGATTTGCTGCTTTTCTGCATTAAATAAGCCTAAGCTTTTAAAATTCGATTCTAAAATCTGCAACAAGTTTCATTCATTTCCTTTTATTTAAAACAACAACAACAAAACACCAGATTCTTGACTTGTTCAGCAGCTACTTTCTTTTCTCTAAAGATGTTGGAAAAATAAATATTTAGTGAATGTGCCCTTATCCTCCGACACGGGCTCTCTAGTCTGCTTTTAAAACACCCAGCAATTTCTTTCATCTTAAGACTAGCCAGGAGGAGAGAAATAAGTTGGATGTGATCGCTTGAAATCAAACATTTTTGAAAAATGTCAAGCACTTGTTTTTGAGTAAGATTCTAGCTGGACAGGAAAGGGCAGCAAACGGCCTGACAGCAGCATTCTTGAGGGAAGGTTTCAGTGAGTGCAGCGCCCTGGCAAACCTTTTTTCTTTGGCCTCTGCGTTCTCAAATCAGGAATATTCCCTGACGAGTTCATCTCAGATTTAACATGATAAACAGCATGCACTGAGAAGAGAATGCATCGGGGAGCCTGATGTGACTCTAGGTTAACTATCAAAGCTAGAAATGCTCATTAAAGCTGTAACTTCCTTCCCCTAATTTAAGATGTTGGGGTATTAACTGCAGACTCTCAGTGAGTGGGAATACAGCTGCAAAGACAAATCAACCAAAAAAAGAAAAAGAGAGCTGGGAATAAGGGAGAATATGGGATAAATGGTCAAATAAAGATGCTCTTAAAGATATTCACACTTACAAGAAATTATTCCACATGTTGCAGATCTTGCCTTCTCAATCACTGCTTCCTTTTTCATTTCATGAAGGTCTACTTTTTTTTTTCCCGCTTCTTACGCAACTTTGAGTTAAGTCCTAATGACATTTACCAATATCCAAAAAAGTCCAAATGATTGGCTTCAAAGTGAACATGCTGTATAACTCTGCCCCAGCAGAGGAGGGGAAACCTGCGGAGTGGCTTCTGGGTGAGGTCTCCTTGCTGTGGAGAAGACGAGCATCCAAAGGGAGGTCCACGCCACCCACCCCCTTTTCCTTTGAGATGGTATCAAGTCTCAACGTGATGACACCTAGAACTGGAGCCTTCATCTCCTCTCTACTGTTAAGGGTGCTAGTCAGGGGCAGTCAGATGGCAGGGCAGAAACTAGGGGAGGCTGGGTCCTTGCAAATTTCATTTAATTGTTGAATTAACCGATGTAGATGCCACTGTGAAAATTTTTATACTTAATACTTCAGCATAAACATTGCGATATTATGTAAATGTAACTCGGGTTGAGCTCCAAGCATTCTCGTCACAGATTCCTCGTCCAGGACAGGTCAATGAACGCAAGAGCGCAGGAGCGGTTGCTGGCACTCCTATCCGGAAATCTAAATTCCAGAAGGGCTCTAACAAGAACTTCTGTTAGTTCTGTCTTCCTCAGTAACCTACACTTGGCTAATTAACATACTGAATGTCAGAAAAGGGCTTTTAGTGATAAAAATAGCAGCCTGTTGACAAGCATGATGGATCTTGAAATTGGGCTCTCACTGGTGAAATTAAAAATATTTAAAGTTATATGGACTCGCTAAAATTATTTTAGAGATCCTTCCTTTCATGAAGAGAGAATAAGAATCCAGTAAGATTAGAAGCCCATACTGCTTAGGACTTTCCCCCGGCTAAATTTCTAAGCAAGCTAGTTTCTGGGCTTCCCAGGTGGCTCAGTGGTAAAGAATCCTCCTGCCAAACAGGAGACCTGGGTTCCATCCCTGGGTCAGGAAGATCCCCTGGAAAAGGAAATAACAACCCACTCCAGTATTCTCGCTTGGAGAATCCCCATGGACAGAGGAACCTGGCAGGCTACAGTCCATGGAGTTGCAGAAGAGTCAGACCTGATTTAGTGACTACACAACAACAGCAACATGCAACCAGCTGTAAGGATGGCAGAATCTTATATCAGGAATCTTAGATATTGCCTTCAGTGACTCTCTCATACAAGAAGGTGGGCTGAGGTGTTAGAGGGGTTGGCGGGGGGGACCTATCCAAGCCTGAACAACAGATTATGTAACTCCTTTCATTCCGTTGCTCACTGATAAATGTTTAGCACTGTAAATATCTGTAGGAGTATCAGTGTATTTAGGTTAATTTTCAACACCACTCATTTTTGGGGTTACTTGTTTTGAGTTATAATGTATTTTATTTCTTGTTTAAACCAGCTGACTCAGGATTTCCTATTACTTGCTGCTGATCGCATCCTAACCTATGTATTAACACCACCGGTTGATTCCAGTTATCTCTGTGACTTAGGTTGTAATTTGAGGGGCATGTGTTATAGAAATGACTTTTTAACTCAAAAAATGTATTATTGGAGAAAATGTAATACATCTGAAAACCAAGAGATAGACTTCGGGACCCTATCACGTGACAGTCTTGGGTATGTCATCCAACTTCTTTGAGCCAAAGAGGAAGCCAAAATGGGCAGCCAAAGTAGAAAATGAGAAAGGATAAGACAGACAGCCTGGGTTTAATCCTAGCTTTATCACTTACTAGCTGTGTGATTCTTATGCTTCATTTTTCTTATCTATACAATGGGATAGCACTTTTATAGAGTCGTTACGAGACTTAAATAAGACATGTTCAACCCTTAGTACAATGGTCAGCTCATTCCTCTTCTTTCTAAAATTTTGCAATTTTACTTTCAATATTGTATGATTCAAAGAAAACAGTGAATAAAGATAAAACTAATCTGTTCTAAATACAGTATCAATTGTTTGTGTCAGGCAAGGCCATTCAATCCTTTATACAGTCAAACATTTATTGAGTGCCGACTGTAAGCAAGGCACTGGGCTATAGTTCTCAGTTCTATAGAAAAACCAGGAAGGTTTATCTTTTCCTAAAAGTGAAATTTCTACTACCCAGGCATCCTCAACTTTCCCAATAGTTCTTCCTCAAAACAGGACTTTGATACAAATGTGTGTTCAACTTTGGATCCCTCACTCGATATGGAAATTAACATTCATCAGTTTGCCAGTGGTGAGGATGATCATTGTGACTAATGAAAAGCCTGCAGAGACTTAAGGGAACAGGGGACCATTGCAGTCACAGAGGATTGGGGTGCTACTGCCCACAATCACAGTTACTTCAGCTCAGTTCAGTTCAGTCTCTCAGTTGTGACCCACTCTTTGCGACCCCATGAACCTCACCACCCCAGGCTTCCCTGTCCATCACCAACTCCCAGAGTCTGCCCAAACCCATGTCCATTGAGTCAGTGATGCCATCCAACCATCTCCTCCTCTGTCATCCCCTTCTCCTCCTGCCTTCAGTCTTTCTCAGCATTGGGGTCTTTTCAAATGAGTCAGTTCTTTGCATCATTTTTGACCAAAGTTTTTGGATTTTCAGCTTCAACATCAGTCCTTCCAATGAATATTCAGGACTGATTTCCTTTAGGATTGACTGGTTGGATCTCCTTGCAGTCCAAGGGACTCTCAAGAGCCTTCTCCAACACAGTTACTTGTAATCTGACAAAGCCAAGTAGTGAGACCTCTTGTACTAATGAAGTGAAGTGAGAAACGAGGATCTAGGACTAGCTACTTCTTTAAAATTAGTGACTCTTGCTTCCTCTAGTCTTCGAGGGGTCAGTTTAAATTTGCTTCTTGGCCAAGAAAGGCAATATTTCCCCCTCTAACCATGAAAACACTGCTTATACTTTTAATCAGATGCATCTACTATGAGTGAGAGCCCCACGAGTTTTGGCAAGCTGAATAAAGGCCCCATGTGTTTGGAGCCAACGGTACTGCACACACTTGAAACACCATCTGTAGGCAGTTTCTCCTGCTCCAGCTTGTCAGAACGAGCGGCAGGAGAGATTCATGAGCTGAGATACTTCGTTACATGGCAGGGACACCGCCAGTATGAGTGAACATCTGTATCAGCTGAACTTGGTAAAAATTAAGCTGTCCACTGAGTCTAGACACATATCCAAGTAAGAATACCAGAGTCCTAAAAGCAAGACCTGTGCCTCTAAACTCCTAGCTGATGTCTCCCGGTCTTAGCAGTCACCGAGAGCACCAGGGTCTCTTGCGTGTAAATCTCAAACCTGTGAGCGCGTCTTGGAGGTGATCCTTAGATCTTCCCATTGTCGGTGTCTTAAGGGGAAGGTGAGAAGGTGAGAATCCGTGAGCCTTTTATCCTTGCCCTAAACATTCATCATCTTTTTCCATGAATTATTTGATGAATTTTATCATGGATTTTCCAATGAATTATCTCAGCATGGACGGCATTTAGAAATCTTCCCCTGAAACAATCTCAGACGGAAAAGTGTATATGGTATATGTATATGGTGTAAGTGTATATGGAGGCTTTTTGGCCAAAAATTTAAACTTTTTAATCTCAAAATCCTCTTCTGCTGCTGCTGCTAAGTCGCTTCAGTCCTGTCTGACTCTTTGTGACCCCAGAGATGGCAGCCCACCAGGCTCCCCTGTCCCTGGGATTCTCCAGGCAAGAGTACTGGAGTGGGTTGCCATTTCCTTCTCCAATGCATGAAAGTGAAAAGTGAAAGTGAAGTTGCTCAGTCGTGTCCGACTCTCAGCGACCCCATGGACTGCAGCCTACCAGGCCCCTCCATCCATGGGATTTTCCAGGCAAGAGTACTGGCGTGGGTTGCCATTTCCTTCTGCAATGCATGAAAGTGAAAAGTGAAAGTGAAGTTGCTCAGTCATGTCTGACTCTTAGCGACCCCATGGGCTACAGCCTACCAGGCCCCTCCATCCATGGGATTTTCCAGGCAAGAGTACTGGAGTGGGGTACCATTGTCTTCTCTGTCAAAATCCTCTACTGCACAAATTGAAACAGGCTGATCTCTCAGTGTGATTCCTGAGTTTAGGTTTGTTAAGAAAGCTGGCTGAAGAATTAAAATAAAAAAATTTTGTGCATGTATCCAGGATAAACTGAACAGGTAGAATGATAGCCAGCCAATGAATCTATGTAGACTTATCCATGAGGCATATTGAGATGTCAGTTAATGATGGTTTCTGGGGAAACGGAGTCAGGAAGGGCCAGAGTCCATGATTCAAAGAGTAACCGGTGCTCTAAACCATGGTTGCCAAAGTATCAGCATGAACTCTGGGTCCAACCAGCCTAGAACTAACACCTAACAGACTCCTGACATAAGAGACAGGAGTTTCCCAGCTATGAGTGGCAATTCTGGTTGAGAGAAAGATCTGAAGTAGTTACCATAGATACAGGAAGAAAGGAGCATTCAGAGATAACCAAGATAACCAGTCTCCAAATAACTGAGTCAGCTGGTGTTAGAGCACTCTTCTCAGTAAGTATTTGTAATGCAGACAGAGCACCTGATGAGTTAAGTATGTCACAAATGTAGACTGGGAAGAAAGCTGCAATATGGGGATCAGGTGATTAGGAGCTCATCTCAGGGACCCCCCACGTACGGAAGCAAGATAAATTCCAAACCCCCACTGGTGTCAGAAGCATCTTATTGTAGGTATTGAAAGGTTTGGCCAGTATCGGCCCAGGGACTAGATGTTTCAAACCTGTCTGCAACCCCCAATGAATGCTGGTAAGCAAGATCTGGAGAGGAAGATCTGGAGAGTCCTACCATTTGGCAGGGCTTTGTTCCTGGACCTCTGCACACCCACAAGCATCCTGCCCTTGGCCTAAGTCTTTGTCTCCACATTCTTGGTACCTGGCCACCACCCTACCTGTTCAAATGTATTACATTTTTCACTTTGAGCTTCCTGACTGCATCTATCCCCACCTAAACTGTCCTTAAAAAATTATCCATCATTCTAATTCCAGATCTCAGCCCATAATAATTATACTGACCCCACTCTCAGCAAGAATCTAATTACCCAGTGTAATCAGTGACCTCACACAATTATCGGTCAATAGGAATAGTTAGGGTGAGGCCTTGCTGTAAGATGTCACAATCAACATTTTGTTCTCAAGTAATTAGAGAAGAATAGAAAAATCTAGAGATAACATAATGGATTGAATAATATCTCCATGAGTCATTGGCCTGTCTCTAAAAATAACTTGCAAAAATAAGTTCTGAGCTCTATAAATGTTTATCTATTTAGCAAATACTTAAAAAAAACTCAGAAACTTTGAGGATGAGGTCAACTCTTTGTGTGTCTCTTTCCAGTTCCACGTGATCTGTTGATGATTCAATGTGCTTAACAGGGTGAGTTACTAAAAAAAAAAAAAAAAAAAGTATATTGGTTTTAGCTTGTGGTTCATTCACAACCACTCCTAAAGAGCAGAACGTGGTGTTCCTAAAAGAATCTCTCAACATGAGAAATTATGTTGATTGACTCCTGAGGAAAGGAGGTTGAGAAGAAGCTACAAAGAGAAATGTCCTGGTAGGAGGTTTTGGGGGGTTTAGGGAAGAGGCAGAAACTGCACTCAGAGTATCTGGCAGGGCCAGGAAGAATGAGTTGGTACCCCCCTTAACCCCCTAGGAGAGCTGCACCCCAGCCTGAAACCGACAGCCTCATCACAGATGCATCACATGGGCAAGCAGGGCAGAGGAAGAGTCACAGGAGGTTATCCAGTGGTGGGGTCCCCCAGTCTAATGTGGAGCAAATCTGAGAACACTCTGTCTCCTCCGCTGGACTGCTTCGCACTGTCTCACTTCAGCATTGTCTTGAAGGAAAAGGAGTCACATTCATGACTGGGACTGAACTTCTAGCCATCTCTGAAGAATGGAGCTTTATAAGCGAATGTAATCTGGTTTTGAAAAACAAAGGATTGTAAAAAACGTTTCATCCAAGTTTTGAGGATGGTAAGATTTATACCCACTGCCCAGGTTATAGACTAAAAATATCTTCCAACTTTGTGTGTGTACAAAGACACAAATAAACTATCCTGAAAGGTAGGTCAAAGACCTGGAAAAGAATTAAGAAATGTAGAGAGTGGAATATTACTCAGCCATTAAAAAGAATGCATTTGATTCAGTTCTAATGAGGTGAATGAAACTGGAGCCTATTATACAGAGTGAAGTAAGCCAGAAAGAAAAACACCAATACAGTGTGCTAACACATATATATGGAATTTAGAAAGATGGAAATGATAACCCTATACGCGAGACAGCAAAAGAGACACAGATGTAAAGAACAGTCTTTTGGACTCTGTGGGAGAAGGCGAGGGTGGGATGATTTGAGAGGGTAGCATTGAAATGTATATATTATCATATGTGAAGTGGATGGATGGTCCAGGTTCAATGCATGAGACAGGGTGCTCGGGGCTGGTGCACTGGGATGGCCCTGGGGGATGGGATGGGGAGGGAGGTGGGAGGGGGGCTCAAGAAGGGGGGAACACATGTACACCCATGGCTGATTCATGTCAATGTATGGCAAAAACCACTACAATATTGTAAAGTAATTAGCCTCCAATTAAAATAAATTAATTAATTTTAAAAAATGCAGGGGAATGCCTTCTCCACAGTGCCCTGGCAAGTTAGAAAAGATCCACAAGAGGCTTCAGAGGCCTGGAAGGAGGACTTCAGATTCACCCAGAAGGGTGTTAATGGGGGGAGCTGATGACGTGTTACTTCAGGCATCTTCCACCCCACTTTCTGTCTCCCCCAGAAGGTTGTCAAGACACAGGGTCTCGTTGCTCCTGATGAAGTGTGAGGGTTTCGGCCTCGCCTTCTTCAGGTTACAATGGCAGCCCATCCCCTTATTAGCTGCAGTCCAGACTGGGCTGCCCAATGACGAGGTGCCATGACCCCTGCTCGGTGTGTAGGGATAGACCTCGGCACCTGGCATCTGGGTCACTCTTCCTTCCCTCTCCATGTAAGTAATAAACTAAATCTAAAAGTGGCTTGCTGTCACATCAGTGTCAGATCAGTCAGGTCTCGGCCCTGGCCTTGTGGTGTCGTCTGTGGTTGACCAGAAGGGGGAAGAAAAACTAGAAAGCATGACCAAAGTTTAGAAAAGGAGCATGGAAAGCTATGCGAGAAATTCACTTTAGAGCAAAGTTCTTATCAGCAGTAGAAAAAATGCAGTAAAGGAAATGGCTCTTGTTTTTAATTCCCACTGTGTCTACACTCCTGAAATGTGTAAGCCATCCCTGGCAAAGTGGACACAGTAGCGTGGTCTCTCAAGTGGGTTGAAGTGGGGAAGGACATCTGGATTCAGGAAGCTCCAGCAATAACCAGGACTAGAGATACTGATGCCTGCCTGCAAGCATCATGAGTATTCTCTCTGTGTCTTAACTTTTTCATTATTGCTTTTTCTGTTTGAATATTCTATGCAATAAGATAGAAATAGACTTTGTTAAAAGTAGATTCTTTTTGTTTTCTTGTTCCTATATTCCAATGGACATAATAAAGGTTCGGATGACGACAGGAAAAGGCTTTAAAAGCCAGGGGCGAGTACAAGTTCCTAAAACTGTGCTTCTCACTTGCCCACATAAAAAGAGTCAAACCTCAAGAGAATGCCTTGGATTTGTTTTTAATCTTCTCTCTGCAGAAAACTCAAAACCGTGGAGGAGGCATATTCACAGGGAAAGGGCAACACTATAATTGCCACACTATTAATATTTGCCAAACTCATAAAACATGCCAGACTTTGTGTTACGTGCTTTACTAAAAAACAAAATCAAAAACAAAACAACAGAAGACACAAGCAAAAACCTTATTTAATCCTTATGACAATTTTGTGGGATCATTGTTAGTACACCCTCTTCCCACATTCTTTCACATCTATTCAGTTTAGCTGGCGGCAGAGTTAAAGAAGAACACTAGAAATTTAGATGGAGAAAAACCCTAGAATACACACACATACACATTCATATACATAAACATACATATATTTTGGCATTTGACTTATCTCAAGGAATAAGATATAAGAGAAATATTATACTTTCCTAGAGGAAGTGTAAATGCATACTTCTTTTCCACATGAAGTGGTATTCTTTCTTCTGAAGTATAGTCCCATATGCTTTTACATGTTGGGTGACTAATAGTGAACTTCTTTTACACTTTCGTTATTCCTTTAGAAAGATTAAGTTGTTGCCACCACTCAGTACAGATTTGTGGCAAAGTTGCCTTCACCTGTACTGGGAAACTAACAATAATTCTTAATCCAGAAGTTACCACTGCTTCTGTACAGACCACCCCATTCCCCAGCCCACCAGCAACAGTGGCTGATAGATGTTACTACGAAGTGAATGGAAGCAAAAAGGAAATCAAGCCAAACAAACAAAGCCTGTGCACGTGAATTTTTTCAACCTGCCTTTGGCACCCTAACCTCCTTTAAATGTTTTGACATAACAACTGAATGATAAAATATCCCATCTGCAATTAAGTTGTTACAAAATTTCTTTGGTTTTAAATCAAATGTCTCAGACAGAAAAGCACAAGATGTTCAATCATTCATTCATGCACTAGCAAATATTTCTTGAGCCTTTATTGTATTCCAGGTTCAGCCAATTAAAAAAAAAATTAAAAGGACGAAACTACATACGGGGAACTGTTGCTGAGTTTGGATTACTGACTGTAGGTGCAAGGCCATCTTAAGAAGCCTGAGGGATGAGAAGATACCCCCAGAAAGCTGAAGTCTCTGCTCTCAAATCCAGTGAATTTATAAGAAAACTACTATGGCTCTAGAAGGAAAACTCCATGTGTCATGTTCTTAGTGGGAATTCCTCCACCTTCTATTTGTCACTGAGTATAGGAAAGGCAACACAACTTAATTAATGAATCAGGTGGCTAGAGCACAAATATTCTTAGGTTGGCCAAAGGACACAGGACAAATACATCGCTGCTATTCCAAATAGTTGCCAAATGTGGCGATATTCCAGATTTCCCAAGTGAAGAGAATGTATAGTTTTTCAACATATTACTAATAAAAGTGCAAAGCCAAAAATGTTGGTTTATTAGTCATTTTTTAATGTGCAAGTCATTGTGCAGAGCTTTGCTTTCAATCCTAACTCGTATAAAGAAGGAATGGTATCTTCTGACCCTACACAATAAAGGAAAGACACGTTTTCACTAGAGACTCTATTGTATCTTTACTGAGCTGCCTGGGAAGCCTTGTGAAGATGAGTAAGACCAGAACTACCTTACATATAAGACTCCAGAAACACAGGCCCATGAAGGCTCACTTACACATGTGGAAACAGAGACATTCAAAATACAAATTATCATCAGACCAACCAATCAGAGCAAGAGTCATTAAGTGACGATGACTTGGCCTTCAGAAGCTAATGGGTTGGAAACCACACACTTTGGTGCACTCACACATGTACCTAGAATTATTGACATTTTTCAACATATAGCTTAAAATACAAATTACTATTCTCTACTCTGATACTCTGTACAAAAAAGATCTTCACGACCCAGATAATCACGATGGTGTGATCACTGACCTAGAACCAGATATCCTGGAATGTGAAGTCAAGTGGGGCTTAGAAAGCATCACTACAAGCAAAGCTAGTGGAGGTGATGGAATTCCAGTTGAGCTATTCCAAATCCTGAAAGATGATGCTGTGAAAGTGCTGCACTCAATATGCCAGCACATTTGGAAAACTCAGCAGTGGCCACAGGACTGGAAAAGGTCAGTTTTCATTCCAATCCCAAAGAAAGGCAATGCCAAAGAATGCTCAAACTACTGCACAATTGCACTCATCTCACACACTAATAAAGTATTGCTCGAAATGCTCCAAGCCAGGCTTCAGCAATACGTGAACTGTGAACTTCCAGATGTTCAAGCTGGATTTAGAAAAGGCAGAGGAAACAGAGATCAAATTGCCAACATCCACTGGATCATGGAAAAAGCAAGAGAGTTCCAGAAAAACATCTATTTCTGCTGTATTGACTATGCCAAAGCCTTTGACTGTGTGGATCACAATAAACAGGAAAATTCTGAAAGCGATGGGAATACAAGACCACCTGATCTGCCTCTTGATAAATTTGTATGCAGGTCAGGAAGCAACAGTTAGAACTGGTCATGGAACAACAGACTGGTTCCAAATAGGAAAAGTAGTACGTCAAGGCTGTGTATTGTCACCCTGCTTATTTAACTTATATGCAGAGTACATCATGAGAAACGTTGGACTGGAAGAAACACAAGCTGAAATCAAGATTGCCAGGAGAACTATCAATAACCTCAGATATGCAGATGACACCACCCTTATGGCAGAAAGTGAAGAGGAACTAAAAAGCCTCTTTTTTATTATTATTATTTTTTTAATTTTTCTTAACTTTACAATATTGTATTACTTTTACTATACATTGAGATGGATCCGCCACCAGAATACACGTGTTCCCCATCCTGAACCCTCCTCCCTCCCCCTTCCCACACCATCCCTCCAGGTCATCCCAGTGCTCCAGTCCCAGGCATCTGTTATAGGGCATCGTACCTGGACTGACTCGTTTCAGATATGATATTATACATATTTCAATGCTATTCTCCCCAATCGTCCCACCCTCTCCCAGTCCCAGAGTCCAAAAGTCTGTTCTATACATCAGTGTCTCTTTTGCTGTCTCATAAGCAGGGTGATTGTTACCATCTTTCTAAATTCCATAGATATGCGTTAGTATACTGTATTTGTGTTTTTCTTTCTGGCTTACTTCACTCTGTATAATAGGCTCCAGTTCCATCCACCTCCTTAGAACTGATTCAAATGTATTCTTTTTAATGGCTGAGTAATACTCCATCGTGTATATGTACCACAGCTTGCTTATCCATTCATCTGTGGATGGACATCTAGGTTGCTTCCACGTCCTGGCTATTGTAAACAGTGCTGCTATGAACATTGGGGTACACGTGCCTCTTTCAATTCTGGTTTTCTCAGTGTGTATGCCCAGCAGTGGGATTGCTGGGTCATAAGGCAGTTCTATTCCCAGTCTTTTGAGGAATCTCCATACTGTTCTCCAAAGTGGCTGTACTAGTTTGCATTCCCACCAACAGTGTAAGAGGGTTCCCTTCTCTCCGCACCCTCTCCAGCATTTATTGCTTGTGGATTTTTGGATCGCAGCCATTCTGACTGGCGTGTAATGGTATCTCATAGTGGTTTTGATTTGCATTTCTCTGATAATGAGTGATGTTGAGCATCTTTTCATGTGTTTGTTAGCCATCTGTATGTCTTCTTTGGAGAAATGTCTATTAAGTTCTTTGGCCCATTTTTTGATTGGGTCGTTTATTTTTCTGGAATTGAGCTGTAGAAGTTGCTTGTATATTTTTGAGATTAGTTGTTTGTCTGTTGCTTCATTTGCTATTATTTTCTCCCATTCTGAAGGCTGTCTTTTCAGCTTGCCTATAGTTTCCTTTGTTGTGCAGAAGCTTTTTAAGTTTGATTAGGTCCCATTTGTTCATTTTTGATTTTATTTCCGATATTCTGGGAGGTGGGTCATAGAGGATCCTGCTGTGATGTAAGTCAGAGAGTGTTTTGCCTATGTTTTCCTCTAGGAGTTTTATGGTTTCTGGTCTTATATTTAGCTCTTTAATCCATTTTGAGTTTATTTTTGTGTATGATGTTAGACAGTGTTCTAGTTTCATTCTTTTACAAGTGTTCAACCAGTTTTCCCAGCACCACTTGTTAAAAAGATTGTCTTTAATCCATTGTATATTCTTGCCGCCTTTGTCAAAGATTAGGTGACCATATGTGCGTGGATTTATCTCTGGACTTTCTAAAGAATCTAAAGACCTATATTTAGAAAACTATAAAACACTGCTGAAAGAAATTAAAGAGGACACTAATAGATGGAGAAATATACCATGTTCGTGGATTGGTAGAATCAATATAGTGAAAATGAGTATACTACCCAAAGCAATTTATAGATTCAATGCAATCCCCATCAAGCTACCAACGGTATTCTTCACAGAGCTAGAACAAATAATTTCTCAATTTGTATGGAAATACAAAAAACCTCGAATAAAAAGCCTCTTGATGAAGGTGAAAGTGGAGAGTGAAAAGTTGGCTTAAAGCTCAACATTCAGAAAACGAAGATCATGGCATCCGGTCCCATCACTTCATCGGAAATAGATGGGGAAACAGTGGAAACAGTGACAGACTTTCTTTTTCTGGGCTCCAAAATCACTGCAGATGGTGACTGCAGCCATGAAATTAACAGACACTCCTTGGAAGGAAAGTTATGACCAACCTAGATAGCATATTCAAAAGCAGAGACATTACTTTGCCAATTAAGGTCTGTCTAGTCAAGGCTATGGTTTTTCCTGTGGTCATGGATGGATATGAGAGTTGGACTATGAAGAAGGCTGAGCGCCAAAGAATTCATGCTTTTGAACTGTGGTGTTGGAGAAGACTCTTGAGAGTCCCTTGGACTGCAAGGAGATCCAACCAGTCCATTCTGAAGCAGATCAGCTCTGGGATTTCTTCGGAAGGAATGATGCTAAAGCTGAAAGTATTTTGGCCACCTCATGTGAAGGGTTGACTCATTGGAAAAGATTCATGCTGGGAGGGATTGGGGGAAGGAGAAGAAGGGGACGACAGAGAATGAGATGGCTGGATGGCATCACCAACTCGATGGACATGAGTTTGAGTGAACTCCAGGAGTTGGTGATGGACAGGGAGGCCTGGCGTGCTGTGATTCATGGGGTTGCAAAGAGTTGGACATGACTGAGTGACTGAACTGAACTGAACTCTGATACTCGAGTTTTTAAGTTATATATATTTCTATTGTTCTATTGCCTAACTTCAGCACTTAAGAACTGAAAAGTAATAGGGAGATTTGGTTTCTTTTTCTTATTTAGAAGCAGAAGGGAAAAAACATAGTTCTATTTTATTTTTAGTTTTGAATATCCTTTCAGTTCAGTTCAGTTCAGCCGCTCAGTCATGTCCGACTCTTTGTGACCCCGTGGACTGCAGCAGGCCAGGCATTCCTGTCCATCACCAATTCTTGGAGTTTACTCAAACTCATGTCCAAAGAGTTGGTGATGCCATCTAACCATCGCATCCTCTGTCGTCCCCTTCTCCTCTCACCTTCAATCTTTCCCAGCATCAGGATCTTTTCAAATGAGTCAGTTCTTCACATCAGGTGGCCAAAATATTGGAGCTTCAGTTTCAACATCAGTCCTTCCAATGAACATTCAGGACTGATTCCCTTTCGGATGGACTGGTTGGATCTCCTTGCAGTCCAGGGGACACTCAAGAATCTTCTCCAGCACCACAGTTCAAAAGCATCAATTCTTTGGCACTCAGCTTTCTATATAGTCCAACTCTCACATCCATATTCTTTAACAACATTAAAATAATTATTTAAGGCTGCTTGAAAAGCAAATGAAAAGGAAAGCTCTACTTTCCTTGGAAAATCTGGGTCCTCATGTTGGGCAGATTATATGAGTCTTCATGTTAAGTCTCAGAAACGAAACTATCATTTGAACTTCAGAACAAAGGTCTAATTTTTTTCTGAACTGCAGTTCAGCATTAAATATGACAGTGCCAGCCATCATATTTGATTTGGGTTTGAGTCACATTATTTAATGGAATTTTAGAGATTAAGGAAGATAGAAATTGATTCATGTACACCAGAAACTAGAGATGTAGCAACTTGTTACAGAAATGTGATTGCTTTAATCTTTCCTCCAAATGCCACTGTACACAAATTGTATACATATTTAACACAGATTTAAACCAATAGTTAGGCAATATTAACAAATATTTGTTAAAAGGATTATTATTTCTGCTAAATCTGTTAAATGATCCAGCCAACTAAATGAGTAATTTTTCAGAATATTTATACGTGTCAAGCCTCGTTATATAACACATACAGTACAGTACATTAATTCTCTAACGTGTCTCCATAGGTCAATGGAATAATAAACCCTAGTCGTTCATTACAAAGATAGAATGCTGATGCAATTTTCGTGTGGCTCTAAACCATATGACTTTCACCCTGAAAATATTGAATAATTTATACTTCAAAGATAAATTATCAACACATAGATTATGCTTCCTAGTGTTGTGAAATAACAATGAGGCAGTTGTCACAAAGCTGTATTTCTCGGCTTATGTTATGTTATGGATATCAAAATAAACCCCAGGACTTCAAGAAAACTTCGGAAGGCTTTAGAGCCTCTTATATCTGTGCCTCTTTCTTCTGTCCCAGTTTATTTGGTTTTCATAAGATCCTGTTTGTGAGATATCCTGAGAGACTTTTCTGCAGAGTGCCTTTAGTTTTCTTGATCTAGTGACATGAAAATGAGCTGAATATAAAGGATATGGTGAGAGGAAGAAAAATACCATTCATTTGAGATAATATAGAATTTCTTGCTCTAACAAATTATCAGATTAATGATTTTTTGACAATAATTCCAGGACCAAAGAAATTCTTTAATGGCTGATAGAAAAAAATTTCTGGTTGTTTCACTTGTCCTCAAGGTTCTAATTATAGTGGACAAAAATGTTACTCTTCAAAAATAGAGAATTAAAGTTTAAATTGCCTCTACTACATCCCCTACAAATACAAATACTAATATGAAGCAGAATCATAGAGTCCAGTCCTAGCACATCTTACTATGATGGAAATGAAATAGATTTCTAAACCACTACTTGTAATTTTAAGTATATTCTTTTGACATGTATTGTTAAACCCGCTTATAAACACTCCTTCCAAACATTTATTGAGTATCTACTATGTACCAGACATACTGGTAGCCTCAGTAATGCATGGCTTACCTCTGGTGCTGCTGCTGCTGCTAAGTCGCTTCAGTCGTGTCCGACTCTGTGCGACCCCATAGACGGCAGCCCACCAGGCTTCCCCGTCCCTGGGATTCTCCAAGCAAGAACACTGGAGTGGGTTGCCATTTCCTTCTCCAATGCATGAAAGTGAAAAGTGAAAGTGAAGTTGCTCAGCGTGCCCAGCTCTTAGCAACCCCATGGACTGCAGCCTATCAGGCTCCTCCGTCCATGGGATTTTCCAGGCAAGAACCCTGGAGTGGGGTGCCATTGCCTTCTCCATGGCTTACCTCTACCCTTGCACTTTTCAAGTATTACAAGAATGATTCATTCTCTTACCTGCCTTTTCAAGTAGACTTACATTTCTTAGGGCTTAAAAGCAAAATCACCATCAGCACAGTCCTTGCAGGTAACAACTTCCCAACGGAGGAGATATCTGAACAAAATTTTGAAACTCACTAATGGTGATTATACTATTAATGATAATTACAATATTAAGAAAGAGGATGGAAAGGAGACGGGGAAATCTGAAGGGATTCCTAATTGCCAGTGTTTCTTTTCCTGTTTAATCCTTATCCTAACTCAAAGAGGTAGCTAACACTACAGACCCCATTTTACTTATTAGTAAATCAAGATGCAAAGGTCACTTAATCAAAGTCATCTGAGAAGCAGAAGTGAGTGAGTAGAGAGAGGCAGAGGAGGGGGATTGGTGTTGGTGGCCTCTCCATCAGGGGCATTTGAACATGAACACCCCAGTCTTTGGAGGCCAGAGTCTGCAATGCAGACACAGATTAAAGAGTGCTTCACTTACATGTAATGGTCACGTCCTGTAACGTGTATAACGAGGACAACAAGGAAGAATAAGGTAGGGTGAATAGAATAGTTAAAGAATACAGATGGGACTGCATCATGAAAACCACCAAAGAAGGAAATGATGTCAAGAAAGACTGATGGAAGTGTCAAACTCTGCAAGAGCGAAATAGGGTGAGAGGGGAAAAGACACGATCATTTGAGATCTAGAGGTCTATTTGTAAAATCATGGAAGTGACTTTTTAAGCTCAGAGCTCTGGAAAAAGTCAAAGGAGTGAAAACTTTTCCCTCAAGAAACTTGGATACAAAGGAAAGAGTGTAGAAGGAAAGGCAATGTAAGATACAGACATTTTGTGCATTTGAGACAGGAGATGTGTAAATATGCTTATGCACTGAGGGTAATTCAGCAACTTCCAGCAACAAGGGGGAGACATGAGATGGAGAAAGGGGGTGACTAATACAGGCTGCTGTGGGTTATGGGATCCAGAACAAAAGGGGAGAAATTAGAAAGAGCTGAAGCCCCTGCAAAGAGAAGTCTCTGACATAAATGTGGATGAGTTATGCCAAAGCTAAATAATCAAGCCACATACTGGGAAGACTGCACACTCTTCATGTTATAAATGACGGTGGTGGTTTAGTCTCTCAGTCGTGTCCGACTCTTGCAACCCCATGGGCGGTAGCCCTCCAGGGTCCTCTGTCCATGAGATTCTCCAGAAAAGAATACTGGAGTGGGTTGCCATTTCCTTCTCCAGGGGATCTTCCCAACTCAGGAATTGAACCCAGGTCTCCTGCATTGCAGGCAGATTCTTTACTGACTGAGCTACTCTTAGAAATAGCTAATCTCCTAATGGGCTTCCCAGGTGGCATTAGTGGTAAAGAACCCGTCTACCAATGCAGGAGGCTTAAGAGACCTGTGTTCGATCCCTGGGTGGGGAAGATCCCCTGGAGAAGGGCATGGCAACCCACTCCAGTACTCTTGCCTGGAGAATCCCATGGACTGAGGTGCCTGGCAGGCTACAGTCCATGGGATCGCAAAGAGTTGGATACAACTGAAGCGACTTAGCACAGCTTACACAATCTCTTAATATATACAGGGCTTCTGGAATTCCACAAAAGCATGACCAACAATCAAAAAAATTGGTATATTATATGAGCAGACAGTTCACAGGAAAGCAAATATAACTGGCTTTTACACCAATGTACAAAAAGATACTTAACTTCACTTACAACAAGAAAAATGCAAAGTATACAAAGAAACTGCTTTTTACTCACAAGATTGGCAAAAATGCAAAAGTTTGACAACTTTGAACTCCTGTGTTACTATCAAAATCTTAAGAAAGGGACTTTTGCAATATATAAAAACTACAAATTCATCTACCCTTTATCAGCAATTCCACTTCTGGTAGTTTATCCTATACTGATCTATAAAAAAAAGGTCTTGGCTTGTCAGAATACTTTTCATTTTTCAGATTCTGGAACTTCTTGGAACCCAAAACCCATGTTATTTGGACCACTTCTTGCTTTTTAACAAGAATATATTTATATCACTTGCTTACAAAATAACATATCTACACTGTTAGTTATTGCAACATTATTTATAATAGTAAAAGGTTAGAATTTTCCTGTGTCCATCAATATTGAACTGATTAAATAGCTTATGATAGAGACTGTGTAGCTGTAAAAAGGAATTATATACATGTTAATTTATTACACATGTATATTATAGGTTAGACTGTTTAAAAAATTTTTTTTCTATAACATCTTAGAAAACCCCAAATGAAACTTTGGACAAATCCAGTAGATGAAGAAACACAAAATGAAAGCGAAAGTCCCTCAATCCTGCCCAACTCTTTGTGACCCCATGGACCATAGCCTGCCAGGCTCCTCTGCTCACGGAATTCTTCAGGCAAGAATACTGGAGAGGGTAACCATTCCCTTCTCCGGGGGATCTTCCTGACCCAGGGATCGATCCCAGGTCTCCTGCACTGCAGGCAGATTCTTCACCATCTGAGCCACCAGGGAAGCCCAAAGAAACACAGGCAAAAATCTTTAAAAAGGTTACCAAGAGAGCAAGAAAGGGAACATGATTAAAGCGAACAGATGTGCGAATTAGACTTCTCAGCGTATAGATTTTTACATCAACCTGATTTTTTAATAATATAACCATGTTATTTATTAAAAAGTAAGAAATGCTGAAAGAAAACTGAAACTAAATCTATTGTCTGCACTCCTAACCTTTTTCAAGATCTAATTAGTGAATGCAGCACCAGAGCTGTTCTCAAGCATAATGCTCCAAAATACTTTGTCCCTATTAGATATGAAGTATTCTGTATAAGGAAATAATATTAGAGTTTAAGAGTGATTAAAAAAAAATAATAAACTAGAATACAGCCAATGTTTTCTCCTATACGCTCATGCACTTGATGTCCGACGTGCTTTCCAGACCAGGAGAGAAAGAAGAGGGATTGCACGTGCTTCCTAGAATTTGGAAGTGCTGTACCTTTGGTCTTCAGTGGTCTGCAGGGCAGGGCTTCTATTGCAGGGGGCACGGGTTCAATCCCTGGCCCAGGACCTAAGAACCCACATGCCCCGTGGTGTGGCCAAAAGATAAAAATTAAATTAATGGCTACAGGGAAAGTCTGTAAACTGGGTGTACATTTGGGAATGTGACTCACATGTAAATATTACAGTCACATTGACTGTAGAATGGCAACAAGTTTAGCAAATGCTGCTAGAGTGTACCAAAAAAAATGTTACTTAATCTACAAGTCTCAAACTTTTGGTATCAGACTCTTACAATGTGAGAGACAATTCCTAGCAATTTCTACCATCAAAACAGGAAATACAAGTGCTGAAAGCTTAGCTAGTGCTGAACCCTACATATACTACGCTTTTTCCTATCCACACATGCCTATGCCTTCATGCTTAGTCCCTTCACTGGTGTCTCACTCTTTGTGACCCCAAGGGTGGTAGCCCACCAGGCTCCTCTGTCTATGGAATTCTCCAGGCAAGAATACTGGAGTGGGTTGCCATTTCTTCTCCAGGGGATCTTCCTGACCCAGGGATTGACCTTGTGTGTCCTGCATTGCAGGCAGATTTTTTTACCTACTGAACCACCTAGACGTCCTACACGTATGCATGATAAATTCTAATTTATAAATTAGGCACAGTAAGAGATTAACAACAACAATAATAATAAAGAATAATTATAACAACATACTGTAATAAAGAAAAGTTAGACGAATGTGGTCTCTTGCTCTCAAAATATCTTACTGTACTGATGTAATGCTTTTTCCACCTTAACTAAGCACTTACCATGGCCGTGACTTTTGCAGTTTGAGGTGCGAAAGCAAAGTCAGCATGAATTTCTTTCTCCTTCTGCACAATTTCACAGACAGAAGATTCCTTCTTACCTTAGATCTTAGTCATCTCAGCATATGAAAGAAAACATATGAAAGAAAACATTTTCTTTCCTTTCTTCATTAAGCCGAGAATGTCCACTTTTCACTTAAAGAAAGCACTTTACCACTTCTCTTTGGCATATCTGAATTGCCTGCATGGCTACTCTTGCACTTTGGGGCCCTTTTTAAGTAAGTAAAAGTTACCTGATCATGCTACTTAGCACAGTTGCACAATTTAAAACTAAGAAATCATTTACTTCTGAAATTTCTATGTAGTATTTTCAGTCTGCGGTTCACTGTGGGTAACTGGAACCAGAGAAAGCAAAGCTGCAGATAAGAGGAAACCTCTATATTTACTCTTGAAAGCATAAAGTTCCGCAGACCAAGTAATGTTTTTAGTCTTACATCCAAATAATTCTGAGGGAGAGAACAGGAGTCACTTTTCATAGAAGCTGTTTGTGTAGCAGTCCCAGAGAATAAGTGCTTTCAACCCTGCTGCATAATACTCTCATTAGCACGATTTCTGCAGCAGACATGTTCCTCCAGAAAGTGCAAAAACACAAAACAAAACAAAAAAAACCCATCTCAGTACGTCCAAAGGCTTGAAGTCGAGGTAGCAGCCTTAATTTAGAGTTGCAAATTAACTTAGCTCTGTAGACCCAAAACCTGAAAGAAATTGAACAGTAAATAAATGAGAATTTACCTCTCCAAATGGAAAAATTCATCTACAGCACCAGTTCAGATATGGTTCCTTAAACGGTAAAAAGAAGGATTTGGACTAGATTAAGTCTACAGTTCTCATGAGTTTAAACACTCTTGTGTTTAAACATTCTGAGTTTAAACACTTTTCCTCTTGGTTGAGCTACGTAACAAAGCTACAGGTGATCCTAACTCATGAGACCTACATCTCAAGTCATGCTATTTCCTGCAGTAGACAAGAAAGTGTAAGGTTTAAACCTTCGTGCCAAGAAGAATTTTCAGAAACATATTTTTGAATGTAGGGGAGCCCTTCAGAAGGCAGAGCTCTGAGTAATGAGAACCTTCTTTCTGTTCCAAGGTCTTCTAGACTTCAGAAGCATTATCGTTGTTTATTCTGTTTCTTTTCACAGCCCAAGTTGAAAAATACCATTATGAGGAGAAAAACATCAGAGTCGTCAAGCCGTGTTCCTCTACGGTGGTCTGCAACTTTTGCCTTTCCTTAATTGAATATTGAGAAATCTGAAAAAGCACAGCTGGAAGAAAATAGGTTTTTATCTCTTTATTAACTTTAGATGTTTTTCACAGGAAGAGAAAGAGATTGTTGGCAGAAAATAATGAAAGTACGGGGCTGTGCTGAGAAGAACTGCTCCTGGGACGATAAAGGTGAAATGCAGATAAGGAACGTCAGGATGCAGCCTATTTGCTTTTTTATTTAAAGAAAATTGTGTTTCCATTCCATTCCTATCCATCCTGGCTATGAAACAAACTGTCAACCCAGAGATTTGGAAGCTCCAGTTAAATAAAGTAAACTTAATTACTTCGGTCCCTTTTAAATATCTAATGCATGCTATACATGATTGCACTGCCATTTTATGACTGGGAGGCAGAAAATAATAAGTCCATTTTTAAGAGATGTGGCCTTAACAGAACTAGTATTTTTAATTTTAGTGTCCATAGTATTGGAGTAAAGGAAATTGCTAAAGACAACTGGCTGTAGAAATGTGTATACACTTAGTCATTGCAAGCACTAAATCACTTAGAGTACTTCTTTTAATGTTACCTGTTAACAGAACCAGAGTTTCCTACCATAAATGGGAACTGTATAATAGTCATACTGTTAATCGATGAGAAAGGAAGTTCTTGAGCCTTCTCTGTGCCATGCAGTCCACTAAAACCACAATGTCAAATATTTCATCCATTTTAAGATATATTTTATCACACTTTCAGATCAGATCAGATTAGTCGCTCAGTCGTGTCCGACTCTTTGCGACCCCATCAACTGCAGCACGCCAGGCCTCCCTATTCATCACCAGCTCTCGGAGGTCACTCAGACTCACATTCATTGAGTCAGTGATGCCATCCAGCCATCTCATCCTCTGTCGTCCCCTTCTCCTCCTGCCCTCAATCCCTCCCAGCATCAGAGTCTTCTCCAATGAGTCAACTCTTCGCATGAGGTGGCCAAAATACTGGAGTCTCAGTTTTAGCATCATTCCTTCCAAAGAAATCCCAGGGCTGATCTCCTTCAGAATGGACCAGTTGGATCTCCTTGCAGTCCAAGGGACTCTCAAGAGTCTTCTCCAACACCACGGTTCAAAAGCATCAATTCTTCAGCGCTCAGCCTTCTTCACAGTCCAGCTCTCACATCCATACATGACCACAGGAAAAACCATAGCCTTGACTAGAAGAACCTTTGTGGGCAAAGTAATGTCTCTGCTTTTCAATATGCTATCTAGGTTGGTCATAACTTTCCTTCCAAGGAGTAAGCGTCTTTTAATCTCATGGCTGCAGTCACCATCTGCAGTGATTTTGGAGCCCAGAAAAATAAAGTCTGACACTGTTTCCACTGTTTCTCCATCCATTTCCCATGTAGTGATGGGACCAGATGCCATGATCTTCGTTTTCTGAATGTTGAGCTTTAAGCCAACCTTTTCACTCTCCACTTTCACTTTCATCAAGAGGCTTTTTAGTTCCTCTTTACTTTCTGCCATAAGGGTGGTGTCGTCTGCATATCTGAGGTTATTGATATTTCTCCCGGCAATCTTGATTCCAGCCTGTTAACATGTATCAAATCAAAATGCATCTTAGGGAGTGAATCCGTTTATTAGGCAGTGTTGTATTCTTTTCTTTCAGCATAAAATAATGCTACATTTTCAAGGTCAGGATGGATGGCAGGTTATTAATGATTTTGCTGTCTCATATGGTAAGAACCATTCATAAGAGAGCATCACTTATTTCATGGAAACACAATATTCTGTGGCAAGCTGAATACTGGCTTCCTATAGATGTCCACATTCTGACCCCCCAGAATTTGGACTATTTATTTTATTTATCAAAAGGAACTTTGCAGGTGTGATTAAATTAAGGATGTACTATGGGAAGACTGGGCTTCCCTGATGGCTCAGACGGTACAGAATCTGCCTGCAATGCAGAAGACAGGGTTCTATCCCTGCGTCAGAAAGATCCCCTGGAGAAGGAACAGCTACCCACTCCAGTATTCTTGCCTGGAGAATTCTATGAACAGAGGAAGCTGGTGGGCTATAGCCCATAGGGTCATTAAGAATTGGACATGACTGAAAGACTAGCACATATCACGACAGAGAGATTATCCCAGACCATCTGGGTAGGTCCAATGTAATCATAAGCATCTTTGTAACAGGGAGGCTGGAGGATTAATCATTAATACAGACACACACTTAAAGCATGGAAGAAAAGGTTAGAGGGGAAACCAGCTCAATATTGTAAAGCAATTATCTTCCAATTAAAAAAAATATTTTTTTAAAGAAAAGGTTAGAGGGATGTACCTTGAAACTGCATGAAGGGCCCATAAGCCAAAGAATGAAGCAATCCTTCAGAGGTTGGAAAGGACAAGAGAAGAGATTTTCCTCTCAAGTTTTCAGAAGGAATATAGCTCTGCTGACACTTTGATTATATCCTGTTAGACTCATTTCAGATCTCTGACCTCCAGAACCGTAAGAGAAATAAATTTCTGTTGTTTTTAAGCCTTTAACCTTGTGTTTATATAATTTTTTTATAGCAGGAGTAGGAAACTGATACAATCCTCCATAAGAACTATCCTCTGAAAAGTATCTATGTTTGCTGTCCTTCTGATTAGTCTCAAATACATGCACATATTACTAATTTTATTCCTATTTTACAAAAGAGGCAGAGCTCAAAAAAGATGAAACAGTGAATGAATAGAAGGATGAACAGATGAGTAAGTATACAATAAAGCAAAAATAGCAACATGCTAAGTGTAGGATCTGGAAAGTAGATATATGATTGCTTATTGTACATCTTTTCTTTTAATGTTTCTAAAATTTTATTGGAAGGGGGAAATTGCCGGAGCCTGTGAGAGGACCTCCGCCCATGGCAAAGGTCATGAGGAAGGAGGCTCGACATACACAAAGGTGGGGTCTAGCCTCAGGAGTCCCCCTGGAAATCCTCGTGCATCGACCCCCATAACCAGAGCCTGCCTACTTTACTACTTTGTGCTCTCACCTACACCTCTGACTTTACAGGGGGCTGTCCCCCACCACCTCTTTCAGAAAAGGAGTTAACTTAGAGCTCCAGGTAATAAAAATTCCTGGGCGTGACAGGAGTGTTTTAACCTACAAACTCCTCTGAAGGTTCTCTAGCCTGCCTGTCAGGCTTGTCCAGCCACATGTGATTGCTCACAGTCTCCCAACTGTGAGAGGCATGAGATGCTTTTAACCTTCTAAAAACAGGTTCTTTAGAGAAGTTAGAAAACTATTAGTGGACTGATTAGAAATTGTATTGATGAAGGGTTTTTCATTTGTTGAGCCAATGTTTGCTGCTACTTCTCCACATGGCCTGCCCTTACACACATTAATGAATATATAGAAGAAATAGGTATTAACCTTTGATATTAATCACTTTAGACCTTAGGCTAAGTAAATTCTTTCCTTTATTAAAACCCACAACACCCTCACCCTATAGGAATGTAACTCTATCTAGTAGCTTCAGAAGGTGGAGTCTGTTTTAATAATATCACCCCTGGAGAAATAAGTGTTCTGGTTGACTGACCACTGTCATAAGGAGAGGGTCATAAATTGTCAGCAGGCCCCCTGGCCAGAAGATGATGTAACACCCCTAAAACCTCTGTATACATTTGTATGAAGCACCTGACTTTGATAAAAGTCAGGACTGCTGACCCCATGTGACTTTTGTATAACATCTCAGTGTATAAAAGTAGACCATGGAAAATAAAGAATTGGGATCAGTTCCTCGAAAGACTGGTCTCCTCATGTCACTCTCTCTCTCAAATTCTCGTTGAGTCTCCATTCGGAACGTGGAACCCACCATGCTTACTAATTATGCCTGGGCTTCTAAGATCCGACCATGGAGGCCTCAGTGTCTCCTCTCCTTCGGGAGAACGGAAGGACGCCTGCGGCCTACGTAAGTGGTGCAAACTTCTTGTCTTGAAGTTTTATTGGTCTCCCGCGTAAACCAAGCTACTCAGCCTCTTTTCTCCACTGAATTTTCCTACTGAGATATCCTCATTCTATTATTCTTCATATCTCTAATTAAAACTATTGTATCCTGATCCCTCGCCGGCCGTCCCCACTTCGAACTCCCTGGATCAACCGGGGCTGGACCTTGGCAGGAAATGATGCATATTTGACAACCCTGAAATAGAGCTGATGTCATTCAATTAAAAAAAAAAAAAAAGCTTTAGCCAAGTGACTCCAAAATAAGCTTCTGCATGGCTGCTGCTGCTGCTAAGTCACTTCAGTCGTGTCTGACTCTGTGCGACCCCATGGACTGCAGCCCACCAGGCTCCCCCATCCCTGGGATTCTCCAGGCAAGAACACTGGAGTGGGTTGCCATTTCCTTCTCCAATGCATGAAAGTGAAAAGTGAAAGTGAAGCCGCTCAGTCACGTCCAACTCTTAGCGACCCCATGGACTGCAGCCCACCAGGCTTCTCTGCCCATAGGATTTTCCAGGCAAGAGGACTGGGGTGGGGTGCCACTGCCTTCTCCTCCTGCATGGCTAGTACCATGCAATTGGATTAAATTGCAACTTTTGTATTAGTGCTCATTTTCATTTATGGAGTTTTTAATATATAGAGTAGAGAACCAAAATGAAAAACTGAGTTTTTTTTAATTAAATTTTATTTTGCTTAACTTTACAATATTGTATTGCTTTTGCCATACATCAAGATGGATCCGCCACAAGTATACATGTGTTCCCTATCCTGAACCCTCCTCCCTCCTCCCTCCCCATACCATCCCCCTGGGTCGTCCCAGTGCACCAGTCCCAGGCATCCGTTATCAGGCATCGTACCTGGACTGGCGACTCATTTCAGATATGATATCATACATATTTCAATGCTATTCTCCCAAATCATCCCACCCTCTCCCGTTCCCAGAGTCCAAAAGTCTGTTCTATACATCAGTGTCTCTTTTGCTGTCTCGTAAACAGAGTTATTGTTACCATCTTTCTAAATTCCATATATATGTGTTAGTTTTTTTGTTAAAAATAGATTTCTTTTTTTAACTAAGGAAGAGCTTTAGGATGGTAAAAGAAATCACACGGAAAATGTAACAATGTGGACAGAGGGATATGCTTGCTTGCATTCTTATGTCAGCAAAAGAATTAGAAAACAACCTTAGTGTTGCCTAGTCCTAGAGAAAACTGTGAAGTAGAAATATGCCTTTAATTCTCTTCTGCGTCCCCACCAGTACCCACTCTCTTGACTTCCCTCTTGTTCTCTCTCTACAAAAGGATTTGCTCTGTATCACAGCTGGAAAATGAACATGTAGCTCTTCCTCAATCCAGGTTGCTCTTTAACAAGATGGTTTTCTTCTAACAGGCTTCTCTTAAATTTTTAGTGCTTTCAATACCTACGTGAATGAGTTCCAGGTCCTGCGATATGCCACACGGATTCTCTGAATTTCTGAAACAAGAAGCCAGGCTTGTTTCCAAAATCAGGTCATGAGGTTAGAAATGAAGGCTGTACAAGGTCAGTAGTTCCGCTATCTGGTTAATAAGTGATATCATGTAGAAACTGTGAAGTAGGCGATTGCTTCCTGATCATTTCCATGTCTTCTCATTCCCACTATGTCCACAGTCCACAGCACTGCATCTGAAAGTTTAGGAAAAGCAAAACACAATTAATAGGAGCAATAATGTACAAAACCTTTATCCCACCTTTAAATTCAAGGACTGATTTTAATTATCAGGCTTATATGTCAACTGGTTAATTGTATTTAAATTTTTTCACATTCCTGTTACTCGTTTCATATTATCTATTATCCTCTTAAAATTGCCTATAACCTACAGTAGAGTATTTTCAGAAATTAACCAATTAAACAAAGCCATAGACCATTAAGTAACTTAATTGTTTGTTCAATGGATTTTGCCAGTTTATTTTAGATTATCCTATTTCAAAAATTCACTTACCTCTTTCCCGCTGCAACCTTGGAAGGTACAGAAAAGAAGGTAAAAGTTCCCACTGTGCCAGAAACCATTAAGAAAGAGCGAATGAAAAAATAGGGAAACAGAGAGGTTTAGCAACTTGTCCAAATACAGATTGTAAGGATAGAGGCAACAAGAGAGGTTCCATGGTACTGTGGTTAGCACTGGACACTGAATTCAGCAATTGGGGTTCAAATCTCAGTGGAATATTTTTCCTATTTCTTGGGCTTTCCAGGTGGCACAATGGTAGAGAATCTGCCTGCCAACATAGCAAATGCAGAAGGTATGGGTTCAGTCCCTTAGCCCGGAAGATCCCCTGGAGAAGGAAATGGTAACCCACTCCAGCATTCTTGCCAGGAAAATCCCACGGACAGTGGAACCTGGTGGGCTACAGTCCATGGGGTCGCAAAGAATTGGACAGGACTGAGCATGCATGCAAGCACACACAAGGATAGAGGCAAGGATTTATGCGTAAGCATCAAACTCCAGTGTTCATATCTCCTACAGTAACCTCTTTCATGTACAAGCACTCCATAACACTGATTAGCATTAGAAGTGAATTAGCCTTTCCATTGAAAACAAGATAAGCTTTATCTCTCAACTGTATTTTAAAAGAAAGGGAAGACTGGACTTTAAAAACAAAAGATATCAAAAAACCCACTGCAAATCCAGGACTTCAACCAATACAATTTACAGGAAAAAGCATGGTTTGGGTTCATTCAGGATATCAGCATAAGGGTTATTGGCTTGGAGTTTAAAATTTTTATGAAAACAATTAATAAACACAGAGGACATATTTTCATGAGACACACAGACACATTCATGCACAACTAAATTATGTTAACAAGTCTGAGCAGAGTATGTTACCAAGTTGTCATGTTATTTAACCTTATCAGTAAACAGTAGTCCAGTTCCGTTCAGTTCAGTCGCTCAGTGGTGTCCAACTCTTTGTGACCCCATGGACTGCAGCACTCCAGGCCTCCCTGTCCATCACCAACTCCTGGAGTCCGCCCAAACCCACGTTCATTGAGTCAATGATACTATACAATCATCTCATCCTCTGTCGTCCCCTTCTCCTCTTGCCCTCAATCTTTCTCAGCATCAGGGTCTTTTCCAATGAGTCAGTTCTTCACATCAGGTGGCCAAAGTATTGGAGTTTCAGTTTCAGCATCAGTCCTTCCAGGAATTCAGGACTGATCTCCTTTAGGATGGACTGGTTGGATCTCCTTGTAGTCCAGGGGACTCTCAAGAGTCTTCTCCAACACCACAGTTCAAAAGCATGACTTCTTCATTGTGGTGGCTTCTCCTCTATGGAGCACAGGCATCAGGGCATGCAAGCCTCAGCAGTTGTGGCGCACAGGCTAGTTGCCCCACAGCAGGTGGGTTTTCCCCAAACCAAGGATCGAACGTGTGGCCCTGCACTGGCAGGGGGATTCTTTACCACCAAGCCACCAGGGAAGTCCTGTATCAAATATTTTTAAATAAATGTCTCATTTTTCAAATTAATTTGAATATAATTGTTCCTGTTTTCCTTTGAGTGCACTTTAAAGCAAAACTAGAATGGTGAAAAGTATCTTAGCTGCTATACATAAAAAAAAAAAAAAAAATTGTTTTCCAGAGGTTTATGATAGATATATGAGATACATATTTCACCCCCCTCTTTAACTCATTCCAACATCTCCTCCACTTTTTCTGCAGGGCCTTACCAGTGCAGATACCAAAAACAAAATAGGAATATAGAAATCCTATAGAAGCCCTAAACACTGTTCTTAAATTCACAAAATGTGCATCTTATTGACTTTTTAAAATCAATGTTTCTCTCCTTAGTATCAGTGGCTCAGCACATCCGTTTAGGAGAACTGGGCCCCGATGGATAGAGTCTGGATCTCAGCAGGTTCTCCTTCTACTGGAAGCAGGGAAATTCAGGATGAGCTCTTAGGATGCAGGGTGGGGTGGGGGAGGATGGAAGACAAAGGTGAGGGCGTGCAGAGAAAATAGGAAGGGTTCCTTGGCCTGCAGGGACTGATGGGATAATTTCCATCCTCAAAAGAGATCTTTGAAGATTCTCCTGCTTTCTTGTTGCCAGCAGGATCTTCTGTTGAAATACGATAAACTCCTGTGTGTTTAAACCTCAGAAGAGCAATAGAAAAAAACAAGAGACATTGGCATATTTCTTCCTGACACCAAACCATACAGAATGACAGCCCGAGTTAAGGTGGAGAAGAGTGGCACGCGTTGTGCACGGCATGGCCTCAGACGTCCTCTCACAAATTCAGTGACGTGGGTGCTATCGATATGCTTGTGTGAGCCAATTACATAAAGCATGATAAACGTGATCAGAGTTTATTGGTGAAGTATTTAACGGAGCACAAGTCTTTTTCTTTTTAATGTCTGAGAAGTAATTCGTCTATTACATGAAGAATGGTGTGCGGGTCTAAAAATATTCTGAATCTTAATAAAATGAAAAATGCCTGTTTTTGTTTTTGTTTTTTTCCTGAGGAAACAACAAAGCTGAGGGACCGAAAAACAGGGCGTGAAATGCTATTGCTAATTAGTTTTATGAAATGGAAGATTTTAAGCTAATATTAGATTTTAAAGCATACACATTTTCACAGATGGTATTATTAAACCCTCCAAAAATGGCACACTTTTGTTTAGAAATCTGTTTCTTGAGTTTTTTTTTTAATTCAGATTTGTATCCTTATGTGATTTAGGCAAAAACTGAGAAACCTTTATTAATGCCTAAAATATGGCTCATCTCACTCCAGTGACATGAACATCAAACAAAAAAAAAAACAAACAAAACCCAGACATTGCATTTTCCATCAAATAGAAATAGAGATTATCTAGTAAACGCAGTCTTTTCCCAGGAGCTTATGTGAAAGTGATTTGTATATATCTGACAGAGATCTGGGCATTTTTCATTGTGTGTGTGTGTATGTGTGTGTGTGTCTGTGTCTGTGTCTGTGTACAAACTTATACATAGTTTAAAACAACATTGCTGTCCTGCTCTCAGTGTTCTGGCCTCCAGGCACTGACAGACACATTACTTGGCAAGCCACATCAGGCCGTGAAAAATACAATGAGTTGCCAAATAAAGAGCAGACGTGCAGGACCACATCCTCTATTTCCCTCTCCCCTGCTGCCTTTGGGGTTCTTTAATGCCGTTCACGTGAACATTCTTCCAGAAATTCCACAGGCTTTAGCTGTCTAGCTATCCAATAGTGCGTACCTACCCACCTGCTTTCTATTAACGGAGAGTCTGCCTCCAAGCATTTTCATAAGCCTGTCACCTTGACAAACTTGTGTGCTTCCCCTGATCCTTCTCAGGGATGGATAAATCCCCAGCTGCTCAATATACTCTGAGACAGGATAGGATGTCGTGTTTTATGCATTTCAGCGTGCTCTTAATTAGAATATAAAAGTAAGAGGCGATAGGTCAAAGCAGAAATTCTCAAAAGTTTTGGTCTCTTAAAAACCATTGAGGACTCCAAGGAGTTTTTGTTCATGTTGACAAGGTCTATATTATATTAGAAAGTAAAGCAGACACTTAAAAAAATTTTTATTTATTTATTCATCTCAAAAAAATAACCATAGTAAACCCATTACAGGGTAACACTAATAATGTATTTATGAAAATATATCCTGTGTTTCCACAATGAAAGAAATGCAGTGACAAAAAGGTCATTATTTACATTTTGGCAAATCCCTTTCATGTCTGACAGAATGGCCGGAATTAAATGAAAGTTCTGACTTCTCTTAATCAAATAACTGCCTTGTTGTAGCTTAACCTCACAACTGTGAGTCTTATACTTTGCGTGGCATCCCTCAGGTGACACTGGATCTCATTTTGAGAAACCCTGGAATAAGGAACTTAAGAATGGAACCGCTGAGAGTACAGGCCTCTGTGTGCTAAAGGTGAACAGAGAATAGAATCCTCTTGAAGCACAAGTAAGTCCAAGGACTCTCTAGTGATTCCTTAAATTATCTCCATCATAATATAAACTAAAAGCTAGGTGGAAACCCCATTGCATAACCATTTGGACAACAATTATATTAAAATTTAAAGGTATAAGTAAATATAACCCAAAAACCTCTAATTTTTTTTATTTTTTGGTGGGGGGCAAGTCACACGACTTGTGGGATTCTCTGACCCAGGATCAGGCCTGTGTCTCCTGTGGTGGAAGGTCAGAGTCCTAACCACTGGATTGCCAGGGCATTTTCATCAAATTCTTAATATTGACTTAATGTGACAGATGATTTTTGCTGAAACAAAATCACCACATCTAACAAGAATACAATATTGATCTGGTAGCACGGTTCTTCAGCATGTATGTACTACCATTTGCCACGTGTAACACATTTCTCTCTCTCTCTCCCTTTTTCATTGGAACTCAGACACACAAAACTAGATGAATTATTATCTTTAGTTCAGGACACATTCTCATCATTGATCTCTTCATGTTCCCCTTTTGTTTGTCTAGTTAATTTGTATCGTTTTATATGTTTGCTTAGTTGCTCAGCAGCCCACCAGGTTCCTCTGTCCATGGAATTCTCCAGGCAAGAATTACCGGAGTGGGTTGCCATGCAGGCAAGATCTCCAGGAGATTTGCAGGAAGATCTCCAGGGGATCTTCCCAACCCAGGGATCAAACTCAGGTCTCCCACATTGCACGCAGATTCTTCACTGACTGAGCCACCAGGGAAGCCTTACATGTTATAAGACACAATAAATGCATAACTCAAAATAAAACTTAAGATCTTGACAATAATTTTCTCTAACAATACAGTCCTCTCATTCTATTCCCTAGGCTCCACGGCAACCTTCCTAAATGCTACACTTGTCATCCTTTTTGCTTTTTAAAATACAATTTTACTTTAATACACAGTTTTATGTATGCTTTTAAAAGGTTTATGTATGTCTAAAACATACTTATTTTAATTTTATAGTTTGTACTTCATAGAAGGAGAAATATGATATTTTAATGTTTGGAGACATTGTTCATTACTAGATTGCAACATTCATCCATATCATATTACTCTGTGATACTTCACTTTGTCCATTTTAAATACCATATAATATTCCATTGAATCAATATGTATAAAATAAATTGTTTATTCTACCACTTTTCTCTATTCAAACTATGGCAAAACTTATAGCATATCTGATGTTACATGTTCTCTTGAGTCAAAAACATTATCTAATAAGAGAACTTTATTGAGCATTTACTATGTGTGTGGTTAGTCTCACAGTCATGTCCGACTCTGAAATCCCATGGACTGTAGCTCACAAGGCTTCTGCTGCTACTGCTAAGTCGCTTCAGTCGTGTCCGACTCTGTGCGACCCCACAGACAGAAGCCCACCAGGCTCCCTTGTCCCTGGGAGTCTCCAGGCAAGAATACTGGAGTGGGTTGCCATTTCCTTCTCCAACGTATGAAAGTGAAAAGCGAAAGTGAAGTCGCTCAGTCGTGTCCGACTCTTAGCGACCCCATGGACTGGAGCCTACCAGGCTCCTCCGTCCATGGGATTTTCCAGGCAAAAGTACTGGGGTGGGGTGCCATTGCCTTCCCCACACAAGGCTTCTAGGTCCACGGAATTCTCCAAGCAAGAATACTGGAGTGGGTAGCCATTTCCTTCTCCAGGGGAGCTTCACAGCTCAGGGATCAAACCTGGGTCTCCCACATTGCAGGCAGATTCTTCACCATCTGAGCCACTATGGAAGCCCATTTACTATGTGGCAGACAATATTCCAAGATCGCTACACATATCAGCTCCTTTAAAATTCACACTAATCTTATCAGATTAGTACTATCATTCTCTGATTTTACAGACAAGAATACTAACAATAAAAGGGTAGAGTAAATTATAAAAATAATACTGTTCAGATTCAAACCTAGGCAGTCCAGCTCCAGAGCTGGATATCTAATTAAACCATAAGTATTTCTCCTTGGTTTACAAAAATGACTTGTGACAAACAAAAGCAAAGAAATTAATGTTAGTTCTCAATTATACCTGGTCATTCTTACATTAATTATTTTAAGTTAGAATTGAAATAAAAATGAGCATTTTAATTTGTATAGTTTTCTGGACATTCTAAAAATGTGTCTGTAGACATTCAGTTCAGTTTACTTCAGTTGCTCAGTGTCTGACTCTTTGTGACCCAATGACCCACAGCACGCCAGGCCTCCCTGTCCATCACCAAATCCCGGAGCTCACTCAAACTCATGTCCATTGAGTCAGTGATGCCATCCAACCATCTCATCCTCTGAGGTCCCCTTCTCCCCCTGCCTTCAATCTTTCCCAACATCAGGGTCTTTTCAAATGAGTCAGTTTGCATCAGGTGGCCAAAGTACTGGAGCTTAAGCTTCAGCATCAGTTCTTCCAGTGAATATTCAGGGCTGATTTCCTTTAGAATGGACTAGTTGGATCTCCTTGCAGTCCAAGGGACTCTCAAGAGTCTTCTCCAACACCACAGTTCAAAAGCATCAACTCTTTGGCACTCAGCTTTCTTCACAGTCCAACTCTCACATCCACACATAACTACTGGAAAAATCACAGCCTTGACTAGACGGACCTTTGTTGACAAAGTGATGTCTCTGCTTTTTAATACGCTGTCTAGGTTGGTCATAACTTTTCTTCCAAGAAGTAAGAGTCTTTTAATTTCATGGTTGCAATCACCATCTGCAGTGATTTTGGAGCCCCCCAAAATAAAGTCAATCACTGTTTCCACTGTTTCCCCATCTATCTGCCATGAAGTGATGGGACCGGATGCCATGATCTCAGTTTTCTGAATGTTGAGCTTTAAGCCAACTTTTTCACTCTCCTCTTTCACTTTCATCAAGACGCTCTTTAGTTCTTCACTTTCTGCCATAAGGGTGGTATCATCTGCATATCTGAGGTTATTGATGTTTCTCCCAGCAATCTTGATTCCAGCTTGTGCTTCTTCCAGTCCAAAGTTTCTCATGATGTACTCTGCATATAAGTTAAATAAGCAGGGTGACAATATACAGCCTTGACGTACTCCTTTTCCTATTTGGAACCAGTCTGTTGGTCCATGACCAGTTCTAACTGTTGCTTCCTGACCTGCATACAGATTTCTCAAGAGGCAAGTCAGGTGGTCTGGTATTCCCATCTCTTTCAGAATTTTCCAGTTTGTTGTGAGCCACACAGTCAAAGGCTTTGGCATAGTCAATACAGCAGAAATAGATGTTTTTATGGAACTCTCTTGCTTTTTCCATGATCCAGCAGATGTTGGCAATTTGATATCTGGTTCCTCTGCCTTTTCTAAAACCAGTTTGAACATCTGGAAGTTCACGGTTCACATATTGCTGAAGCCTGGCTTGGAGAATTTTGAGCATTACTTTACTAGTGTGTGAGATGAGTGCAATTGTGTGGTAGTTTGAGCATTCTTTGGCATTACCTTTCTTTGGGATTGGCATGAAAACTGACCTTTTCCAGTCCTGTGGCCACTGCTGAGTTTTCCAAATTTGCTGGCATATTGAGTGCAACACTTTCACAGCATCATCTTTCAGGATTTGGAATAGCTCAACTGGAATTTCATCACCTCCACTAGCTTTGTTCGTAGTGATGCTTTCTAAGGCCCACTTGACTTCTTGTCTGGCTCTAGGTGAGTGATCACACCACTGTGATTACCTGGGTTGTAAAGATCTTTTTTGTACAGTTCTTCTGTGTATTCTTGCCACCTCTTCTTAATATCTTCTGCTCTGTCAGGTCCATACCATTTCTGTCCTTTATTGAGCCCATCCTTGCATGAAATATTCCCTTGGTATCTCTAATTTTCTTGAAGAGATCTCTAGTCTTTCCCATTCTGTTGTTTTCCTCTATCTCTTTGCATTGATCACTGAGGAAGGCTTTCTTATCTCTCCTTGCTCTATTCTTTGGAACTCAGCATTCAAATGGGTATATCTTTCCTTTTCTCCTTTGCCTTTCACTTCTAGTCTCTTCACAGCTATTTGTAAGTCCTCCTCAGACAACCATTTTGCCTTTTTGCATTTCTTTTTCTTGTAGACATTAGTTTGAGAAATATTTTTACATCTTTTTTTTTTTTGTAGACATTAGTCTGAGAAATAGTTGTCATGGTCTGGGCACAGGTTGGAAAAGAATTTCCAGACATGAGACAGAATGACAGGGAAAATAAAGTGTATTAGAGTGGGAGATGCTGTTAGAACAGAGAGCCAGCTCAAGGGAGAACTGACGTTGAACGGGGGTCCTTAGTCCATTTTTATACCCAGAGTACAAGGAGTAGGATAGGAGTCTTGTGGGTAATTTGCTGATTGGATGAAGCTTGTATACTGGTTTGGGGAGAGTAGGGCAAACACCTTCTCCCTACGGGGTAGGAGGGGAGACAGGTTATACTGTTCCATTAATAGTTACAACATGGGACAGGGAAGGATGATCAGGGTCTGATTTTTCTGTTCCTGCATTCCCAGACACTCCTTGGCTTTATCTGCTCTTTCGTCCTTGGATCACTACAATAATGTTACTAGGGAATGACTGTTGAAGCTCTGCTTCTGTCCAGGACTTAAGTTAAATTTACTGTAAGTGGTAGAAATGCAACCGAAACTAGAATAACAATAAGGTAATTCATTGGCTCACAGATTTGGGAAGGATGTGGTTTTCAGGAAGAAAAGAAATGTTGTAGGAGAAATAGGTAAAGCCACAAGATAGAGATTTCAACATACCTCTTTTAACAGTTGATAGAACATTTAGATACAAAGGAGAAAAAAAAAAAAAAAGGCAGAAAAAAACCCCAAAACACCTGAATTTAAAGCACAATCTCCCGGCCTGAGACATTTATAAAACAGTCCACACAGCATTTCTTTACATTACAAGCAACTAGTCCGTCTTCATGCTAAATGCATCTTTTACCCCCAAATCATTCAGTAACATCACAGGTGGTCATTTGAAAAATATTGGCTCACTGAGTTATGCAACGGAGAAGGCAGTGGCACCCCACTCCAGTACTCTTGCCTGGAAAATCCCATGGATGGAGGAGCCTGGTAGGCTGCAGTCCATGGGTGGCTAAGAGTCGGACACGACTGAGCAACTTCACTTTCACTTTTCACTTTCATACATTGGAGAAGGAAATGGCAACCCACTCCACTATTCTTGCCTGGAGAATCCCAGGGAAGGCGGAGCCTGGTGGGTTGCAGTCTATGGGGTCGCATAGAGTCAGACACGACTGAAGTGACTTATCAGTAGCAGAGTTCTGCAAATCTTTCAAATGTTGACTTCATAGACCCTCCAAAAAGGGGCACGAGACCCCCAGGGTTCTAGGGACTACATTTTTGATAGTTATTGCTCTGTAAGAACAAATCTTTTGCTTCTTTAGTTCAACTAGAATTTCCCAGTTAGTTGGACAGTAACTAGCACACAGTAGGTACTCCATAAATATTTGTTGGATAAAGAATGAAGGGATGAATGAATTACCCCTGCAGACACTTGGTTGAAATTTCTTTACCACTCTATCTTTGAGAATAAAAAGTACCTGCAGTTTAAGTATTCATTTCCTATCTCCCAACTGATGAGCTCTAAATCATGCATGTCCTAACACTCCCAATAAAAACAGTAGAGAAGAATTTTAAGATTTAAGTTATCAAGCTAAATAACAGATTAATTGCAATTTACAAACCTCTGATAAAAACATTTACTGGACATTTAATAACTAACAACTATCTGAGACCATATTCAGATCAGATCAAATCAGTCACTCAGTCGTGTTCACCTCTTTGCGACCCCATGAATCGCAGCATGCCAGGACTCCCTGTCCATCACCAACTCTCGGAGTTCACTGAGACTCACGTCCATCGAGTCAGTGATGCCATCCAGCCATCTCATCCTCTGTCGTCCCCTTCTCTTGCCCCTAACCCCTCCCAGCATCAGAGTCTTTTCCAGTGAGTCAACTCTTCACATGAGGTGGCCAAAATACTGGAGTTTCAGCTTTAGCACCATTCCTTCCAAAGAAATCCCAGAGCTGATCTCCTTCAGAATGGACTGGTTGGATCTCTTTGCAGTCCAAGGCACTCTCAAGAGTCTTCTCCAACACCACAGTTCAAAAGCATCAATTCTTCGGCGCTCAGCCTTCTTCATAGTCCAACTCTCACATCCACACATTACCACAGGAAAAACCATAGCCTTGACTAGATGAACCTTTGTTGGCAAAGTGATGTCTCTGCCTTTGAATATGCTATCTAGGTTGGTCATAACTTTCCTTCCAAGGAGTAAGCGTCTTTTAATTTCATGGCTGCAGTCATCATCTGCAGTGATTTTGGAGCCCAGAAAAATAAAGTCTGACACTGTTTCCACTGTTTCCCCATCAATTTCCCATGAAGTGATGGGACCGGATGCCATGATCTTTGTTTTCTGAATGTTGAGCTTTAAGCCCACTTTTTCACTCTCCACTTTCACTTTCATCAAGAGGCTTTTTAGTTCCTCTTCACTTTCTGCCATGAGGGTGGTGTCATCTGCATATCTGAGGTTATTGATATTTCTCGTGGCAATTAAGTTAATGTATTTTCTCCTCCTTTTAAAATATTTTTTGCATGTAAAGTATGTCTATCTATCACACAGTCAATTATCTCCCACAGCATGAGACCATTCCCAACATATGCACAGGAGAGTAATAACAGAGTATTTGGTTTGTTTGAAAGCAATAGGTACACTAGAATATTCTACCTTATCGAAATACCTTTAATGTTCCAGTGTTAATGTCTTTAAGACTGTGAACTAGCAAGAGTGTGTGAATGCTCCAGTATATTGTACTGATTCAATGACTCAGAATGTTAAATGCGTTGGATAATCTTTCTTTTTATTTTGTTTTCCTCCCAAATGTAGGGGGATGGGGAAGCTATGGTGATTGTTTCTTGTCTTAGCCTGAGCACCCCTGTGGAGAGGATCCAAGCGAGAAGTTTCCTTTGAAGTGAATGGAATCTCCCCCCTCAGATCAGTTCTGAGGATACACAGAGGAGAACAAGAAACTGGCCGCATGAAAACAGACACTAGCATTTAAATGAGGCTAGGCTTAAAAGAAAATGCATACGTCAAAAAATGCCAAGATTTGAAAACTAAGACACAATTTTTCAGCAATCTTAGGTCAAACCATCTTGTATTAGAAGCTGGTCTTTCTTAGGTCTAACACAAAGGAAACAACAGTAGCAAATATTCAAAAAAACTTAATGATTAGGTTAGCAATTAAGGATACATATCAAAACAGCACAGATGCCCAGTATATAATACTGTGGATATAATAGAAGTCTGGCAACATCCATGGATTGTATGTGCCCTATATCCTGATTTTCACTTTGTATTTAATACTAGCAGGTTGGTAAAGTAAAAAACAGAACAAAAATAATCATCACAAAATAATATTCCAGCTAAGAAGTCAAGCATAAGTCTTGCTGATGTGAATAAATCCAATGCAGGAGATATAATCTTCTTTGAATGTAAAATGTATCTGCCATCTATTTTACCAAAATAGAAATCAGAATCAGAGTCATTTCCACAGTATCCATAATCTGTCAATCAAGAGTTAGTCTCTTTGAATAATACCACTGTTCAAGACTCTGTGTTCAGCTGAAGTTAAGTCATGGTTTCTGATTTTGACATTTATACCTAAAAAGACAGCTAACTATGCAAGGCAATATATGCTGAGCACCAAAAATTCTTTGAGAGAAAATGATCACGGCCTGGAGAGGCTTTCTAGACAGTTCTTACGTGGTGGAGAGCACTTAGCTGGGCAGGGTGGAGTGTTGAGGTCCTCTGTTTAGAGGGAGATGCCTAAGCAGAGCCTGAGATATAAGCCAGAAGAATCAGCTTAGAAGATAGTGTTGCAGCAAGGGGGACTCCTTCCAGGGCCCGAAACTGGGCTCTTGTCTAACACTCAGAAATGAATTGTCTGAGGAGGCACGTGTGCTGAGAAAGCAAGAGATTTTATTGGGAAAGGGGACCTGGGCGGAGAGCAGGAAGGTAAGGGAACTCAGGAGAACTGCTCTGCCACGTGGGTCTTTGGTTTTATGGTGAAGGGATTAGTTTCTGGGTTGTCTTTGGCCAATCATTCTGACTCAGGGTCCTTCCTGGTGGTGCACGCCTTGTTCAGCCAAGATGGACGCCAGAGAGAAGGATTCTGGGAGGTGTCTCCCAGACACTTGGTGTCTCCTTTTGATCTTTCCCGAACGCTTCCAGTTGGGGGTGGCTTATTAGTTCCCTGTTCCTTACCAGGACCTCCTATCGTAAAACAAGTCATCCATGTGGTTACTATGGTGCCTGGCCAGGGTGGGCGGTTTCAGCCAGTGTGCTTCCCCTAACGACAGGAAGAAGACCAATTGGGATGAGAGCAGACAGACGAAGAAGGAAAGGAGGGCTGAGACCAGAACACAGAGGGCTCCCTGCCAGGTCCCTCAGAGCCAGTCAAAGAGCCATAGACTCCCACAGTGAAGGGCACAGTGGTGGTGATCAGGTCCACCTTACCACATAACCCTGGGTTCCTTCTTTAAGACTCCATGACAAATGACCACCTAGCTTCTGCTTAAAGAATGGTGCATAACTGATGGGCATACTGTTCTGAAAACAAAATCCTTAATTTGTTTAGGTTCTTGGTTTTTCTCTTTGTATATGTCATGAATTCGTATAATATGAACCCCCAAATTGTGTTAAAGGTGTTTCAATCATTAAAACACAATTTGGGGGTTCATATTATATTATACAAACTATCGATGCCACACTTCAGGGAATGCAGATGGAAATCGCCAGGGAACATATCACAGAAAAGCAGGCATTAAAAAGAAAACCACAAGCCAACTGTGCCAAAACCCCACGATACCAAATCCAGATTGAATACCTCACCTAATGGCAGTTTCAACCTTCCCTGGATCTATACTCTTAAGCCACCAGTCTAGAATTTTCTGGCCAGCATCAGTGAGACAATCATGCGAGCCTCTACCCCTCAGAGGCAGAAGAGGTAATCTGCATGACAGAACACGCCTTTCCGTCCAGAGACAGGTGACCAGGCTGGAAACAATTCATTCTTTTCTTTTGCTAATGACATCACTGCCCCACCCCCCTTCCATAAAAACCTTCCATTTTGTGTAACTCCTCAGAGTGCCTTTGATTTATTAATAGATGGGAGGTTGCCCATCTCATGCAACATGGAATAAAGTCAATGGATCGCCAAATTGCATCAGTGGGTTTTGAAGAACGGGCAGTATTTAGGAGGCAGAGAGGAAAGGGATGGATTCTGGGCAGGGAGTTTCAGTGGCAAAAGTGAAAAAGAATATGCATTAAGGGGAAAAAACCACAAAGATCAGTCTATTCAGCACAAAGAATTTTCACTGAGAAGTCAAAGGAACTTTGGAAGGATGTCAAAAGAATTTGGATTTGTTGATGTAAACATGAAGTTCTGTAGTAAAATCAGCATCTAGGTGTGAGGACAATATGCTGAAAGCAGTATTTCAGGTAAACCAGACTAACGGTAGATTGATTTAGAGCAAAACAGAAGGCAGAAATATCAGTTAAACATCTTTAAAGAATGTGAAAGGGTTAGTCACTCAGTTGTGTCCAACTCTTTGCGACCCCATGGACTGTAGCCTGCCAGGCTCCTCCATCCATGGAATTTTCCAGGCAAGAATTTTGGAGTGGGTAGCCATTCTCTTCTCCAGAGGATCTTCCCAACCCAGGGATTAAGCCCAAATCTCCCACTTTGCAGGCAGATTCTTTACCATCTGAGCCACCAGGGAAACCCCAAGAACACTGGCTGCTGCTGCTGCTGCTAAGTCACTTCAGTCGTGTCCAACTCTGTGCAACCCCATAGACGGCAGCCAACCAGGCTCCCCCATCCCTGGGATTCTCCAGACAAGAACACTGGAATAGGTTGCCATTTCCTTCTCCAATGCATGAAAGGAAAAGTGAAAGTGAAGTCACTCAGTTGTGTCTGACTCTGTGCAATCCCAGAGACGGCAGCCCACCAGGCTCCCCTGTCCTTGGGATTCTCCAGGCAAGAACACTGGAGTGGGTAGCCATTCCCTTCTCCAGGGAATCTTCCCAACCCAGGGATTGAACCCAGGACTTCGACATTGAAGGCAAATTCTTTACCTTCTGAGCCACCAGGGAAGCCTCTTAAGACTCTTAGAAAAGTAATAAGAATGAATTAGTGCAACCACTTTGGAAAAAATGTGCAGCAGCACAGGAACAGCAATTCTGTTTCTTGGTGTAGTCCCTAAAGGAACTCTTCACGTATGTGTTAGAAAACCTGGGTGTGAATGTGTGCTGCCGTATTATTCATATCAGTAAAATCTTGGCACTCACTCATTCCTTAAGAGTTGAATCAGTGCATTGTAACATATTAACACAAAGCAATGCAAATGCGTGAACTACAGTTCCATCAGTGGCTCAGGAGTAGAGAATCTGCCTGCCGATGCAGGAGCTGCAGGTTCGATCTCTGTGTCGGGAAGATCCCCTGGAGGAGGGCTTGGCAACGCACTCCAGTGTTCTTACCTGGAGAATCCCATGAACAGAGGAGCCTGGGGGGGCTATAGTTCATAGGGTCGCAAAGAGTCGGACACAAGTGAAGTGACTGAGTACACGCACACATGCGCGAACACACACACACACACACACACACTTCCATCACCATGTTAGAACCACCAGATCATAACGCTGACTGGAAAAAGAGACAATTCACAAGGAATTTTATATATAATCTTGCTAATTATATAATACACACTTAAATGTATTTATATATTTATGTGTGTATGCATATATAAATTCTCGTATAAGAATTGTATATATTACTTTGTTCATTATATAGTTATAGATTTATATGTTTATGTGTGTATACATATATAAAGTGTCTTGTGAATTATTTAACTAGCGTGTTTTAATTTTATAAATTTCAAAAACATATGAACAACTATACTTTCATAGGGAAAGATGTGATTCATACGCACAATGGGATGCTAGTCGGCCACGCAAAAATAATGAAATAACGCCAGTTTCAGCAACATGGATGCACCTAGAGATTATCATACGAAGTAAGTCAGAAAGAGAAAGGCAAAAATGGATATCTGTGTAATTTAAAGTACGACACAAAAGAACCTACCTATGAAGCAGAAAGAGAATCACCTGCACAGACTGGAGGATGCCAACCAGGAGGGGGTGGGGGAGGGATGGAGGTGGGGCCAGCAGATGTAAGCTTTTATACATAGACTGGACAAACAACAAGGTCCGACTCTACAGCACAGGGAACTATATTCATAGTCTATGATAGACCATAACAGAAAAGAATACGATTGATAAAAAAGAATATTATACATATCTGAATCACCTTGCTGTACAAGAGCAATTCACGCATTGTAAATTAATTATGCTTCAATTAATCTTTTAATTATGGAAGAAACATTTAGTGGGTGTACTGCTTTTCTATTGCTGATGTAAAAAACTACTGCAAACTCGGCACCTTGGAAGACTCAAATGTTTTATCTGTAGATCAGAAGTCCAAAGCGGGTCTCACCAGGCCAAACCCAAGGTGTTGGAGCGCCGTGTTCCTTTCTGGAGGCTCTCGGGAAGCCTTCATATTCTTGAGCATTGATGTTGCTGGCAGACTGCAGTCTCTCGGGGTTGTAGGAATGAGCACCCTAGAACCAGTTTCCTTCCTGGCTGACGGCCAGGAGTCATTCTCAGCCTCCAGACCCACATGGCTTCCAAGTCCGAAGGAGCAGTTGAATCATTCTCCTGTCTCATCTCTCCTGCGTCTTCTTCCCTCATTGAATCTTTCTGACCAACCTTCCTGCCTTCCACTTTGATGGACTCATATGATTAGGTTGGGCGCACCCTGATAACCCAGGAAAATCTCCCTAAGTCATTAACCTTAATCACATCTGCAACGTCCCTTTTGCCACATAAAGTAACATACTCACGGGCTCCAGGGATTAGCGTGTAAACATCTTTGAAAGCCATTGTTCTGCCTACCACAATGGAATTTTTAAAAACTGAAAAAACAAAAGCCACATACATATTAATACATACCATGGATTGACCCATATTCTATCAGGTAGCTCAGGTAGTAAAGCATCTGCCTGCAACGCAAGAGACCCGGGTTCAATCCCTGGGTCGGGAACATCGGAGAAGGAAATGGCAACCTGCTCCAGTACCCTTGCCTGGAAAATTCCATGAATGAAGGAGCCTGGTGGGCTGCAGTCCATGGGGTCGCAGAGAGTTGGACATGACTGAGCGACTTCACTTTGTACTTTGTATGGGTTGGTGACTCATGGAGCAGCCACGGTCAGAAAGGATGAGAACTATCCTTTGAGAGAGTATATTTTTCTAATTTTCTTTTCTGGAAAAACAGCAAAATGCAGTAAGTGAGGGACATAGCACAGTGCCTGACACAGAAAGCATTCCCCAAATAGGCTATCTCTTGTAACTCAAATTCCTCAGTGATCAATAATCCTACCTTCTGATGCCTTCTCTTAAGTAGTCAAACCCATAGTCCAGTCCTCCACTTGCGTGGATTGACAGCAAGGGCTGCCTTTGGCCGTGTTCCCCTTCTCGGGTGACTCGAGGATCACTCCGTGGCCCGCAGACTGTGGCCGGGGGTCCCCTTGCCTCTCTGTCTGCACTGCGACCCCGGTTGCCCTGCAGGTCACACCAGCACCGTTTCCCCTTTGCTGCAGCTGTTTACACAGGTCTCTCCCAGCTCCTACCTAATCAATGACCCACGCCTTTCCCTTCATTCACTAAAACTCAGCAAAGCTAAGATATGGGGATGTGTAGACAGGAAAAATAAACTTGAGTATTTGCTATTATGATTCACAGAGTCTACTTCCTGTTCCCCAACACAGTGACACCGCCACCCCCTTAACCCCCCACCGTTGACCATCTCTCTCTGATTGCTCTGCTGCTGGGACCAACGTGGCTGCCACTGACCAATCCCCCCAGACCTGCCTCAGGTATTCAGGTGCGCAGGGCCGCAGGTGTCCTTTCTGGAGGTTCAGGCCTTCATCTCAGGAGGATGGACCCACCAGAGCCTCCTCCCCGCATAGCAAACTCCTCCCACAAGGGCCAGAGTTTAGCATGCAGCTTCTCAAGCATCAAGAAAATGCTGGCGCTTAAAAGGAGTTGCTTGTTGTAGCCATCAGTATTTCAGAAACATAGGCGTCTGATCTCAAGGCATCTCTTCGTGTTAATGCTTGTGCGTCTTTTACAAAATAATCTCATGTTATTCTTGAACGCAGTTTTCAGGCCTCGAGGCCAACCCCTCACTCTGTTTTGGAAAAACTGAGACCCCGAGAGGAGAAGCGATGTGCGTGTCACATAATTCGTTAGCAACACATGCACAATACTGAGAGTCAGGTGTTCTGACTTCCTGTGTGCTCCTTTGAAAATCTTTTTTTTTTTCTATGTATGCTAAAAAACAAAACTTTTCCATGTTATGAAGTTTTCTTTTGCTTCTAAATATGACTGAAAAGTCTGTGTCATTCTTCACACATCCGAGGCTTTTCTTATTGAAACCAAATCTCCGATTCCATCCCACTAGGAACTTAAATAGAGATGCAAATCTACAGCTGCAAAATGAAAATAAAATACAAATACGATGGGAAAGAAAGCTATTTGTGTAGCAAATGTGTTTCATTTTCAGTTTTCAAGTCACTGAAAAGAAACGGAATGCTATTTCTGTTTAAAAGGGCACAGATTATGCCTTTTAAAAATAACATTGAACATTTTTCTAACAATAAATGTATTACATCCTTATTTTGGAAAGTCCAGAAAAGTACGATATATATTTTTTCTTATTCAATAAAATTGAGATCATACACTCAAGTGTTTTTGAAGAGTGTTTTAGGCCTACTAACTTCATCTACATGTACTAGTAACTCTGTATATTTTTCACTTAAAATACGTGGGATATCCACTTTTTAATTAGGAAATTAAATTACTCTATCTGGTGAGGAATTCCCTAAATTAATTTCTTGTTTTAAAAAAATCAAAGTCTACGGAGCAGTACTGGAGACATTGATTTGCAGAAATTTCTAGTGATTCAGTGGCTACTGCAGCCCTTGTCTCTGCCATATCCACTTCTCATCCTCCTAGTAACTTTCCAAAAAAGGCAGAGGAGAACGGCAGTATTCACTGAGCCTCTGTGACTTGGTTGACCTTGTAAACTTGACCATCCAGTCAAATACTATTAGCCTCTTCAACTTTCTCAGTAAATCCATTTCCTATTAATTGATTTCCTTCTTATATCCCCCCATTCCACCTCCCTCCATCATACTGAATTGTGTATGGGGACCGTTTTTATAGCTTACATCATAATAGTATATATAAAATCTATTACCTATTCTCTTTGGTGTCAGATTTATTTTCATTTCACAAGCATGCTCAAAGTATTAACTACTTATGTGATACTGCTGGTAGCATTTTAATACTCTTTCTAGAATCAAATATTTGGTTCTTCATTAGCAGTGACTCTACATAAAATTGATGATCCTGGCTGTCTTTGTAATTATTTTGTTTCTAAACCTTGGACTTTACCGAGAGAATTAATTATAACATGTATCTGTTTTTTAACTACTAAATTGGATAATGGTTTAATAGCTAAGGGTATTACTTGTAGGAATTTAAGACTTATAAGTTTTAATTTCCCGCAACTCTGTTTTCCTGCAGTGATCTATGGCTTTGATTTTAGTAACAAACCCACTAAAATGAGAGCAGGCCATGGGTTTTGTGAGCCGGCCTTGCTATCTTAGCCAGAAAGCTGGGGAAAGAGAACATAATCTGGTATGAAAAGCTTAGCATGTCAAAGCAAATGAACGGTTTTCTTGATTCAAAAGCAGTAAAACAAAACAAAAAACAAGACTGCACTTAATAGGAGATGAGCTCATATTAAATAGCATATTGAACATATAAAACAAGGGTGCTTCATTTTTATTTGCAAGGTGTTTACATTCTACCGATGGCTGCCCTGACTACACATAAAACGACTTAGGGAAATAAGTGAACTCGTACCCTGACATCCCGCTCCTGGAGAGTCTGGATTATTTGGTCTGAAGCAGAGTTGTGGGGAATTTGAAGTGCCCCAGATAATTTCATTGTGCAGTCAGGATCAAGAATCACTGTGCTTATTCAAGTGGGGAGATTGGGGTTGATAAACAAATACCACCATGTATAAAATAGATGAATAATGAGAACCTACTCTGGCTCAGGGACTGCTCCTCAGTGCTCTGGGGTGACCGAAATGGGAAGAAAATCCAAAAGAGGGGAGATGCATGCATACGTATGGCGGGTTCACTTCGCTGTAGAAACTAAAGCAACATTTTAAAGAAACTATAATGAAAATTAATCAAAAACAAACCAAAGTGAAAAAGAATCGCTATGCTTAGCCACTAAGACTGAAATTTATTTTTGTCCTATGAATACAGGGATTGTGTGAAATTAGATGGTCAAGTTTCTAGGGAACGTGGTGCATACATGAATCATAATTAGGCCCTTTAAGTGTCAACCACAGCCTGGGCAGGGAACACCTGTAGAGCCAAGAATTAAAAATGAATGATGCCCCTTTATACCATAATGATAACCCATTCTACTCGCTGGGAAGCTATCAAAATATTCTTCTTGAAATTTTTTTCAAGTCTATTTTGCAGTGCCACAAGATAGAGTAAGATATTCAAGAAGGCTCTGTGTACCTAACCTGGCAGAGCTTGCTGCAAAATATTTTGGCATTTTATTTATGTGTGCATCAGGCAGTAAAAGGCGATGGCACCCCACTCCAGTACTCCTGCCTGGAAAATCCCACGGACAGAGGAGCCTGGTAGGCTGCAGCCCATGGCGTCGCTAAGAGTCGGACACGACTGAGCGACTTCCCTTTCACTTTTCACTTTCATGCATTGGAGAAGGAAATGGCAACCCACTCCAGTGCTCTTGCCTGGAGAATCCCAGGGATGGGGGAGCCTGGTGGGCTGCCGTCTATGGGGTCGCACAGAGTCGGACACGACTGAAGCGACTTAGCAGCAGCAGCAGCAGGCAGTGAAAGAAGGAAGAGTGAGAGTTTGCCTGAAAAAAACAGGTAAGAGTTTCACATTTGCATTCCATCAATGAAGTCTGACCAAAAATCAAACTACTGGAGGTGATGGAATTCCAGTTGAGTCATTTCAAATCCTGAAACATGATGTTGTTAAAGTGCTGCACTCAATATGTCAGCAAATTTGGAAAATTCAGCAGTGGCCACAGGACTGGAAAAGGTCAGTTTTCATTCCAATCCCAAAGAAGGGCAACATCAAAGAATATTCAAACTACCACACAACTGCACTCATTTCACAGTAAGATTATGCTCAAAATCCTTCAAGCTAGACTTCAGCAGTACGTGAACTGAGAACTTCCAGATGTACAAGCTGGATTTAGAAAAAGCAAAGTAACCAGACATCAAATTGCCAACATCTGTTGGATTATAGATAAAGCAAGAGAATTCCAGAAAAATATCTACTTCTGTTTCATTGACTATGCCAAAGTGTTTGACTGTGTGGATCACAACCAACTATGGAAAATTCTTTAAGAGACTAGAATACCAGACCACCTTACTTGTCTCCTGAGAAATCTTTATGCAGGTTAAGAAGCAACAGTTAGAACCTTACATTTTCTTGGGCTCTGAAATCACTGCAGACAGTGACTATAGCCATGAAATCAAAAGACACTTGCTCCTTGGAAGGAAAGCTATGGCAAACCTAGAAAGGGTATTATAAAGCAGAGACATCATTTTGCTAAAGAAGGTCCAAATAGTCAAAGCCATGGTTTTTCCAAGAGTCATGTCACATGTAAAAGTTGGACCATAAAGAAGGCTGTTGCTACTGCTACTGCTAAGTCGCTTTAGTCGTGTCAGATTCTGTGACCCCAGAGACGGGCAGCCCACCAGGCTCCCCTGTCCCTGGGATTCTCCAGGCAAGAACACTGGAGTGGGTTGCCATTTCCTTCTCCAATACATGAAAGTGAAAAGTGAAAGTGAAGTCGCTCAGTCGTGTCCAACTCTTAGCAACCCCATGGGTGCAGCCTACTAGGCTCCTCCATCCATGGGATTTTCCAGGCAAGGGTACTGGAGTGGGGTGCCATTGCCTTCTCCAAAGAAGGCTGAGAGCCAAAGCATTCATGCTTTTGCACTGTGGTGCTGGAGAAGACTCTTGAGAGTCCTGTGGACAGCAAGGAGATCAAACCAGTCAGTCCTAAAGGAGATCAACCTTGAATATTCATTGGAAGGACTGGTGCTGAAGCTGAAACTCCAATACTTTGATCATCTGATATGAAGAACCAACTCACTGGAAAGGACCCTGATGCTGGGAAAGATTGAGGGCAGGAGGAGAAGGGGACGACAGAGGATGAGATGGTTGGATGGCATCACTGACTCAATGGACGTGAATTTAAGCAAACTCTGGGAGATAGTAAAGGACAGGGATGCCTGGCATGCAGCAGGTCATGGGGTCTCAAAGAGTCAGACAGGATTTAGGGACTAAACAACAACAAATTACTGCTTTTGCACTTTTTACATCTTGAGATCTGTTTGATGCATAAATTTCTTAAAAGTCTGTGTGTGGTGGTCAGTTGCTTCACTTGTGTCCGACTCTTTGTGACTCCATGAAACATACATAGTTCAGCAGGCTCCTCTGTCCATGGAATCTCCTGGTAAAAATACTGGAGTGGGCCGTCACGCCCTCTTCCAAGGGATTTTCTGGACCCAATGTCTCCTGCATTTTAGGTCAGTTCTTTTGCTGCTGAGTCACCCCTCAAAAGTCTAGCCTCATTCAAATGATAATTTATGTACTTAGAATGCCATTTCTAGCCTTGGTCTTCTGCATACTTCACAGCTGGTCAGAGTGTGGTGACCCCTTTGTTTTCAAAGGAAACTTCATTCACATTCACATTCCCTCTACAAGGGTGAGTAGAGGAAGACAAGAAAACAGTCCCCTGGTATTTCTGGCAGTTAATGGGGGAAAAAAAATGTTTCCTCATATATATATCACAATAGGTAATATAATACACAGAGAGGAAAGGGTTTGCTACTTCATACTCCTATAGTTTTTTCTTAACACCATGAAATTAAAGACATGCCAGTGTTCATGGTATTCCTGATTACTTTCAAATAAGCAATGCAGTATATTATTTCTTTTATGTGCTTTTACAGCACATGCTGTGCAAGATAATTGACTCCATGACAGATGTCTGTTTTTCAGAGGAAAATTTATTTGTGAAAGAACAAACATATATTACTAATTTAACATGGGGCTATTCATTCAGTGGCCCACAAGGTGCTTTTTGACGACCTGCAAATTGAAATTAATATTTTTTTCTCTTGTCATTCTGAATGTGCATAAGCAAAGTTGACTGCTTGATACAGCCAATTTGAAGCTTGTTATACCATCTGGGTGTACCTTTCTGTTCTCAATAAAAGCTGGGAACTCTTAGATTTTATTGGAAGCGCTGTGTAATGAGGAAGGGAGCATTTTTACTTCTTTTCAGGGAACCCTACACGCCAGCATATTCCTGCAAATGCCCAGGTTGAGTTTTGACCTTTGGACCCAACTTTACAATGAAATGACTCCCAGAAAGGTCTAAAAATAAGGAGTATGAGAAAGATTCTCCATGGATCTTCATTTGCTCTGTTACTTGTGCTCAATATTCTAAGACACTGTCTTTTCCAAGACCAGCAGTTGTAGGCACCAGCATCTGAAGATCCTGATGCTGTGCTGTGAGGGAGGCTGCCTTGGAGAACCGGCAGGGTTCGGTGGCCAGCACTGCTGTGAAGGTCAACTGAGGAAGCAGGAGGTTTATGGACAAATGTCCATCTGCACCAACTTTTAACACAGCCTGAGACCAATTGTTGATGCTAAAGCTGAAACTCCAGTATTTTGGCCACCTCATGCGAAGAGTTGACTCATTGGAGAAGACTCTGATGCTGGGAGGGATTGGGGGCAGGAGGAGAAGGGGACGACAGAGGATGAGATGGCTGGATGGCATCACTGACTCGATAGATGTGAGTCTGAGTGACCTCCGAGAGCTGGTGATGGATAGGAAGGCCTGGTGTGCTGCAGTTCATGGGGTCGTAAAGAGTCGGACACGACTGAGCGACTAATCCGATCTGATCTGAGACCAATTCTGCTGCAGACAAACAAACTCGCTCAGCTTTTTTTTTTTCCCTACCAGAATTTTTCCCAGGGGAAAACAGGACTCTTTATCCCCACTAGCTGCCTGGACATTTTTCACAAGATTGTATATATTCTTTATATAAAATTATGATAACTACTAGATACAGGGGGATTACCATATTCAGAAAGGATGTATGTGGCACAAGGTTCCATTTCAGAGAGGATGTTTCTTCTAGTGAGAAGAGAAAGAACAACTTTATGAGGTCTCTTCCAGCCTCTTGAACTTTCAAAAGCTTAGCCTCTTGGGCACTACAGGAAACAAGAGAAGGAAAGGAGATTTTACAGTTAAATAGGAAGCAGTCTTTCCAAAAACGAAACTGGGACAGGACCGGTTTTTCGATGATGCTTCTAGAGTGCAGAAGCGGACACCAGGCGAGCGGTTCCCAGAGGCCAGGACAAAGGAGTCTTCTCCTCACTTTCGAAGTGGGGGTGGTGGCTGGCTCACTTAGTACATGCCAGGCTTCAGTGATCAGTGGCTGGACTGTGTACAAGCAGCAACGCCCTGAGGCTGGAACCCGCTGGCATCCAGACTTGCTGGTGGCTTCCTCGGGCACACTGGCTCCCTGTGAGCACAGCTGAAGTCGTGGCAGGGTCTAGTAGGACCTCAAGGGTGTCAGAGAAGGGTGCCCAGAGGGAACATGGGTGCTGTTGTCCCAATCGTCTTCCTACATTTTAAGGTAAAAATGTGGTCAACTCACTGGACAGGAAAATGACCTTGACATTACAAATGCACTGAATTGAACTTAAGAATAACAACCACTACTCCAGTCCCTCCCCATTTCCTTCCTTGCTCACCTAGAGTGACTTATTTAAGGTGGGGGGGGGGGAATCCCAACTCCTTGCTTCAGTTAATAACCCAGGGCAGAGGAGACAAGTAAGTGTCTTCAGTTCAGAGGAGACAAATAAGTGTCTTCAGTTCAGTTCAGTTGCTCATTCATGTCCGACTCTTTGCGACCCCATGGACTGCAGCACGCCAGACCTCCCTGTCCATCACCAACTCCTGGAGTTTACTCAAACTCATGTTATCCAGTCGGTGATGCCATCCAACCATCTCATTCTTTGTCATCCCCTTCTCCTCCTGCCTTCAATATTTCCCAGTATCAGGGTCTTTTCCAATGAGTCAGTTCTTCACATCAGGTGGCCAAAGGATTGCATCAGTCCTTTCAATAAACACCCAGGACTGATCTCCTTTAGGATGGACTGGTTGGATCTCCTTGCAGTCCAAGGGACTCTCAAGAGTCTTCTGGAACACCACAGTTCAAAAGCATCAATTCTCTGGCTCTCAGCTTTCTTTATAATCCGGGAGATAAAGGCAATGGCAAAGTGCGGCTCTTGAGTTAAAGGCGTCTGTTAATTTATGAGTGTGTATCTGGGGGGTGGGGAGCCAGTGATGCACAGCGTCTGGCTGCTGCTGCTACTGCTGCTAAGTCTCTTCAGTCGTGTCCGACTCTGTGCGGCTCCATAGATGGCAGCCCACCAGGCTACCCCATCCCTGGAATTCTCCAGGCAAGAACACTGGAATGGGTTGCCATTTCCTTCTCCAATGCATGAAAGTGCAAAGTGAAAGGGAAGTCGCTCAGTCGTGTCCGATTCTTCGCGAGGCTACTTGGATATAAACCCTTCCAACTGGAACATTCCAGATCCCTAGCGCCCAGTTTTGTCCTGCTTTGGTGGAGGGTGGGGTGGGGGGAAAGGGGTTGATTCTTGGGTTCCGTGTCTGCAGTTTAGGGGAGAACGTGGTCATAGAGTGCGCGCTGGGCGTCGTGCGGGATGAAAAGGGTTTGGCGGGGGGGGGGGGGGGCGGAAAGGATGGACAGAAGTGGGAAGCCACGCTAGGCAAGGGCTCCCCGCTAAGGCCAGGGGTGCGGGGAGGGACAGCGCGAACCAGGTGGCCAGGCACGTGCACGGGAAAGGAGGCTGCACTTTTCCCGCAGGGTCCACCGGTGGTCCCGGTTCGCCGGTTCCGCGCACTTTCTTGGCGAGAGTCCCTAACCCGGGGCGGGAGGAGGAGGGCGGCGGGGTCCTGAACTCTTTCGGGAACTGTCGTCCCAGCCCGAAGCCGGGCGAAGGGAGCCAGTCGGACATTTTCCGCGGCCTCGCTCCGGGCAGCCGGCCCGGCCACCTTGCCGGGCGGCTCCTCGGGCCTCCGGAGACTCTCGGTCGCGGCCTTGACCCCCTCTCCCTGCCCCGGGCGGGAGCCCCGGCTGGCCGCCGCCTCCGGGCCGCGCGTAAGTGCGAACCCCCGGGACGGAGGCCCCCGCGGGGAGACCCCCGGGACTCGGCGCGCGACCGCGCGGGGACCGCGTTCCGCAACCCCTTGCGCGCGGGAGGACTAGGCGCGGGGCGGGCCCGGGAGCCGCTCCCCGGAGCGGAGAGCGCGCGGCGGGCGGAGTCACCGGGAGCCCCCGCCGCCCCCGCCGCCGCCGCGCGCTCGGCCTGTCCCCGCCCCGGAGCCGGAGCCTCGCGACGAACTCCGCCTGCGGCTCGCGCTTCCGTCCCGGGCTGCGCCCGCCACCGCGCAGGTGGGTGCCGCGGCCGCCGACGGGCGCGCGGGGCGCGGGCGCGGGTGGGGGCGTGGGAGGGGGCCCGGGAAGTTGCGCGGATGCCCGCGGGCGCCTGGAGCCCGCTGTCTCGGCTGCCCGCTCGCGCGGGCGTGGGTTTTCACCCGGGCTGCTCGGGGGTCGCGGGGGTGGGGTGGGTGGGGACCTGGCACCGCGCCTGGGGAGGGTCTCGGGGACCGAGCGCGCCTCGCAACCCCTGCGAGACCCCGCAACTTCTCCGACCAGCCCTCGGCACCCCTGGGAGCCGAGGCCGTGGGCGAAGGGTCACCCTCCTGTCCGGGGCTCCTCACCTTCGTGCTTCTGCTGGCGCCCTCGCCCCTCTCTGGGTGAAATAGTTCTTTCGCCCTTTTCTGCCCCCACCCCCCCAACTTGGAGAGCTCTCCCTGCCGGTGAGAAAGGCTCCCTGGTTCCCGGATCGCCACTCCCCCTCCACTAGTCCCTCGCCCCGGACTGGCTTCGGGTGGAAGCGCGGGGCTCAGCTCAGTGGCTGCCCGAGGTGCCCGGGTGTCGGGAAGCGGTGGAAATTCCCTGCGCTCTGGTTTCTTGTCCTTGCCCAGCTCCGCATGCCTTCCTGCCCGTTTTCTGCCAGCCGGAGAGGATAACACGCCCGCGAAGGGTGATTGCAGAGGCTGGATGGAAAGTAACCACAGCTCGGATACTTGGAAACTAGGCATTGAAGCCTGCTTCTAAGTCTCCTTCCCATCAAGGTGGCCTTGGGACGCGACCTTTTCTGGACACCCTGTTTTCTCGTCTGTAAAACGTGGGTCCGCTATGTCCACTGCTGAGGGTCGGTGTGAGGATCCAGTTGGATGATTTAGATGTGTTTCTTGATTTTTGAGCCACGGTCTCTGGTCTTCTGAATGTCCTGTATTCCAGTTATCTGAGTTCAGGTCCTTCAGCTGAGACAAGATTGATTATATGTCCCTGATTACTCTGGGTAAAAACTCGTGTTTCTGGGCCTGATATTAAGTGTTCCAAATTGAAATAATCTCTTCCTCACCCAAAGGTGCAGAGCTATGGATCTTACGTATTTCCTCTGTGGTCATAGGATTTCAAATAACAGAAGGTTGTTATTGGCACATGTCTTTGGAAATAAGTTCTGTGCTTGCTTAGGGTTCTTGACAGTCTTTAAAACCTCTTTTTTCCATCTTAGGTGCGAATTTAAATTTGCTTTTAATTTTGACAGTTCAGGAAGTAGACTTACGTTAGCGACTTAAGTTCAGAATTTAGCTCCAACAACCTCCATGCGGACTATCATTTGTGAATTCTCCGTTTAAAATCACAGGCACAATAAGCATTGTTAGCACCATTCTTATTTATGAATTAAGCAGTTAAAGGCCTAAGAAGTCAGCTTTAGACTTGAAGTTCAATAGCTATGGCCCGTTGTTCATGAATCCTGATTTAATAGGCGTTTCATGAGTTCCTATATTGTGCAATGCATTGTGCTATGTGCTTTTAAGTATAGCCATGCCAAAGCCTTTGATTGTGCGGATGACAACAAACTATGGAAAATTCTTAAAGAGATGGGAATATCAGACCACCTGAGCTTCCTCCTGAGAAATCTGTATGCAGGTCAAGAATCAAAAAGTTAGAACTTGACATGGAACAACACGTTGGTTCCAAATCGGGAATGGAGTACGTCAAGGCTGTATATCATCACCCTCCTTATTCAACTTATATGCAGAGTACATCATGCAAAATGCTGGGCTGGATGAAGCACAAGCTGGAATCAAGATTGCTGGGAGAAATGTCAATAACCTCAAATACACAGATGACACCACCCTTATGGTAGAAAGTGAAGAAGAACTGAAGAGCCTCTTGATGGAAGTGGAAGGAGAGAGTAAAAATGTTGACTTAAAGCTCAACATTCAGAAAACTGAGATCCTGGCATCCGATCCCATCACTTCATGGCAAATAGATGGGGAAACAATGGAAACAGTGTCAGACTTTATTTTTTTTGGGCTCCAGAATCACTGCAGATGGTGATTGCAGCCATGAAATTAAAAGACACTTACTCCTTGGAAGGAATGTTATGACCAACCTGCTGCTGCTGCTGCTAAGTCACTTCAGTCGTGTCCGACTCTGTGTGACCCCATAGACGGCAGCCCACCAGGCTCCCCCGTCCCTGGGATTCTCCAGGCAAGAACACTGGAATGGGTTGCCATTGCCTTCTCCAATGCGTGAAAGTGAAGTCGCTCAGTCGTGTCCGACCCTCAGCGACCCCATGGACTACAGCCTACCAGGCTCCTCCGTCCGTGGGATTTTCCAGGCAGAAGTACTGGAGTGGGGTGCCATTGCCTTCTCCAACCTAGAGAGCATATTAAAAAGCAGAGACATTTCTTTGCCAACAAAGGTCCCTGTAGTCAAAGCTATGATTTTTCCAGTAGTCATGTATGGATATGAGAGTTGGCCCATAAAGAAAGCTGAGCACAGAAGAATTAATGCTTTTGAACTGTGGTGTTGGAGAAGACTCTTGAGAGTCCCTTGGACAGCAGGGAGATCCAACCAGTCCATCCTAAAGAAAATCAGTTCTGAATATTCATTGGAAGGACTGATGCTGAAGCTGAAACTCCAGTACTTTGGCCACCTGATTGGAAGAACTGATTCACTGGAAAAGACCCTCATGCTGGGAAGGATCAAAGGTGGGAGGAGAAGGGGATAACAGAAGATGAGATGGTTGGATGGCATCACCGACTCAATGGATATAAGTCTGAATAAACTGTGGGATTTGGTAATGGACAGGGAGGCCTGGCGTGCTGCAGGCCCATTTTTAATGAGCCCATTAAAAACTGTAGAAATTTCAGTTCTAACTTTAGTCAGTTAGTGAATCTATGATGTCCATATACAATTTTTTCTCAAGTCCTTGAGAAAAGAAATTATAATGCCTAGGAAAAAAAATACAGAGATTGAAATAAATTGAAACTTGAACACTTTGTGGCCTGCTGGGCCCTGGATTGGTTCTAGAATTTGGCTTAAAAAGTTACAAGATTTGGAAAAAAAAAAAGTTTCCAAGATTCTTAGACATTTTTTAAGCAACCATTTAAAAAAAGTTTGACTTGGTGCAAAGAATGGGCAGGAATTCCACTTGGAAAAACCAGATGGACCATCACGTTGTATTTGGTGTGACTTGGTGACATTTATGATTCTTTTACTGCTCCTTGGAAGAATTCATCCATCTGCAGGATGTGTGTAGAATTTCATAGACATTCCCTACCAGTACTTGGCTTTGAGTGGAGAAGGAAATGGCAACCCACTCCAGTATTCTTGCCTGGAGAATCCTATGGACAGAGGAGCCTGGCGGGCTACAGTCCATAGGGTCACAAAGAGTCCGACATGAATGAGCGACTAAACCACCACCACCACTCGGCTTTGAGAGCTTGGGCTCAGCTCACACAGGGAGGCAAGGCGGGTTTCTGGGCAGCCTGAGGAATACGAAGTTAACTTTACGCTTGGCCTTATTGCTCAGTACCTTTATTTTCCTATTTGTGACCTGAGGTTAAAGATTGTGTCAGTGCCCTGGACCTGTGTGATTTGGTGTAATGGTCATGAATATTGAGCCAGAAAGCTTCTTGTGCACATAAGAACTTTCTCTTGCCTTTTAACTCCTTCAGCTAGTAAAAGCTGATTGTGACAAGCACATACAAATAGCCAAAGAGAAGGGCTGTCTGCATTATGTTGGTAGTTGGTGGCCTGTGCTCTCAAGTCTCCTGAGAGTTCAGTTCAGTTCATTTGCTTAGTCGTGTCCGACTCTTTGTGACCCCATGGACTGCAGCACTCCAGGCCTCCCTGTCCATCACCAGCTCACGGAGTTCACCCAAACTCATGTGCATTGAGTCGGTGATGCCATCCCACCATCTCATCCTCTGTCATCCCCTTCTCCTCCCACCTCCAAGAGAGAAGTTGGCATCATCTTATCTCTACAGTTTACTGTGTTGATGTAGAGAATAAGAGCTTCTTCTTAGCCAAGGTTGAACAGCTAATGGCAGGAGTAGAACTATACTTTCAACAGTCTGAAAATAATTCTCTGGTTTGTCCTTACCACACGTGGTCTCCTATCATCCAGGGCGCATCAAAAATCTCACATTTATAAATTGTGTATGGTTAAGAATTTTGGCTTTGGGATTTTGATGGGCCTGGGTTTGAGTCCTGCCAGGCATTTACCAGTCTTGTAACCCTGGGTCAGTTACTTAATCTCCTAAATTCTTAGTTTCCTCATCTGCCAAATAGTAATAAAGGAAGTACTTAGCTCAAAGGGCCATTGTAAGGATTAAATGAACTAATCAATGTGAAGTGCTTATTAGCACATTGCCTGTTACTTGTTTCATCCCTATTACACAGGTAGTTATTTCTGTTTTCTGGGGGGAGGAGAATGACGATTCAGAGGTCAAACCAATACAATATTGTAAAGTTAAATAAAATAAAATTAAAAATAAATAAATAAATAAAAATTAAATAAGTGCATAAAAATATGAATATATCGCCTCCTTCAGTATTTTGAATTAGCCATTCCCAATGGCTTTATTAACTTATTTAACAAGGGTTTATTGAGCTCCTACTATGCGTTGGGCCTTCGTAGGCACTGGCGTGCAATGCGATACAAGCCAGTTAGTGTCACTCTCTTAGGATCTAAAAGTTTGGGTCCAGGTTACAGACTTGTAAACAGAAAATCACAGTCTTGGGTGATTGGTGTGTGGAGTAATGCAGAGACCCACAGACGACAGACAGGATGATAGTGGAGGCCTCAGTGGATGGGTGTCATACAGTGGATCGCCTGATGCTAACTGGGGTTGGTGGTGGTCTGGGAAGACTTCCTTGAGTGTACTGCTACCTGGAGAATAAGCGATAGCCTGCGACTGAAGAAGTTGGAGGACTGAAGAGTGTCCCAGACCAAGGCGAACAGAGCCTGATGCTTGGAACCGAAGTCAGGTGGATAATGTAAAAGCATAAAGAGGGGAGAGCTGGAGCGGCGTGGCAGCCGGAGAACCCAGGCTTCATTTAAAGGGATCAGTAGAAACTCAACTGCAGCCCAGCGTTGTCAGGTTGGGACGCAGCCAAGTGTTGCCAGATGCCCTGATTTTTAAAGAGGAGCTTAATATTCGTATTTCATAAATGTGAAATGGCCGAAATATTTTTAAAACTTATCGTGGGGGCCAAAACAGACGCATTTTGTAGTTGGTATTTAACCTGGGGCCACTCCTGTATGGCCTGTTTTTTAGGGAATGAAAGAAGTTTAGTGCGGCTAAAGGAAAGCATCTTAGAAGAGGTGATGGAAGAGCCCGTAGGTAGAGGCAGACCTGCTTCCTTCAGGGCCTCGTGGCGCTGGCTGAGGAGGGCTGGCTTAATCCCGAGCGCGGTGAATGACCTCGAAGGTTGGACGGAGAACGCTGATGAGGTTTGTGTTTACGAGGTGCATTCTGGCTGTGTCTGCGTGAGTGTGCGTGCACGCGTGTTCCGTCACTCATTCAGGTCTGACTCTCTGCAACCCCATGGATGATAGCCTGTCCATGGGATTTCCTAGGCAAGAAGATGAGTGGGTTGCCATTTCCTACTCCAGGGGATTTTCCTGACGGAGGGATCGAACCTGCATCTCTTGTGTCTCCTGCATTGGCAGGCAGATTCTTTTTTACCACTGTGCCACCTGGGAAACCCCTATTCTACCTACTGTATGGAAAAATGCCTGGGAAGAGGCTGTAGTGATAACTGTTTCTAAAGCTGTCACAATGGTGCTATTAAGAAATCTGTCTAGAAGCAGATACTCAAGCTGGATTGGAGAGAGATGGGTAGATTGCAGAGATGTGTTTGAACTTCCACTGTTGGGAAATAGCTCTCCCTTAGTCCTTCAGGTGTCTGCACATCTTGTGAGCAAAGGCGCTGACTGTTTTCATTCCAGACTATCTTTTCAGGGACTTTGGTACAGCATATAGCTATGGAAAATGGAAGTAGTCTTTGTCTATGGAGCAAAGCATAGGTCGGTTTACTGTGCGTTATAAAAGATTTGGTACACTCTAAGCTCAGGAATCCCCTCTGTAGTGCAAATCATTGGGTAGATAGGTATTGCCTGCCCTCTGCCCATCATACTGTGGGAATTGGGTTTCATAGAAGTGGCATAACGGCTAATACTCCTGCTACTTTTTTTTTTTTTTTGAGTAATGTAATCCTTTGTCTCTGATCTGGTAATCTGATTCCTTGTGCCAGCATCCATGAAACTGCGGCACGCGTATTTGTTAGTACTAGCCATGGAGCTTAGCTGTGGGCCACATTGTTTAGACTTGTTTCAATTAAAATGGAAAAATGTTACTTCATCAGTCACTCTAGCCACATGGCAAATGCTTAATAGCCACAGTGGTGAGTGGCTACTGTAGCGGGCAGATAATAGAACATTTCCATCGTTGCAGAAAGGTCTGTCGGATGTCGCTGGTTTAAAGCTTCAGACTTTTTGTATTCTTGGATGAGTAGAGGCAGACGCTGTTGACTATGGCAACAAATGATGTCTGTTAGATGGTGTTAGATTCATAGAGGTTCCCTTGTACAAAGGAAATATTTCTGCGTGAATAATTAGTACAGTATTTAGTTCATACCTGCTGGGGGGAAAACGTAGAGAATTGTCTGCCATGTCGGCTTGGAGACTGGGCAGACTGGGGCCATGTGGCTATGCGAGTTCTCCATACAGGTGGCATTGCTCAAAATCACATGTGACCGTGAGCTAGAGGTCTGGGCTGAAAGGAGCTGGAGCCTCTGAACGCTGCCTTCAGCTCCACCTCCCAGCCGTGCCTAACAGGCAAGGACAAGAGTGACATGTTGGCAGTGAGGTTCCGGAACCCAGCCAGTCCAGCAGCACCCAGACAGCGCCTGCTGTCACCCAGCTGTGCCACCTCCATGCAAGGAAAGGATGTGGAGACAGGGAGATTTCCACCTGGCTCCTGTTCAGGGAGTTTATGAGGACTGCCTCAGGAAGAGAAGAAACTGGACTCAAAAAACCCCCAAAAAACCCAACCCACAAAAACAGAGAAGTGTAAATCACAGCCTTAAATGTCACAGCGGAGGTCAGGGAGAACTCCAGGACCCAAGAAAAGCAGCAGATCCGCACTCCTATCAGATGCAGCTCGAGTTGAGGAGAGTGTGGACCACAAGTACTGGGAAGAGACAGCACAACTTTCTTCCTGTCCTTCTGTAATTCTGTTGGTCTAGCCAACAGCTGCAGCAACCACAGGGGACACATTTTGACCCGTATTGAGGGTGCTGTTGACTGCTGGCGCTGCGGTTACAACGTAAGCAAAACAAGGGATAGGGGTAGGAATTCTAAAGAGTACAGGTGGAAACCCTTATGGAAGAATCAGGCTGCTGCTGCTAAGTCGCTTCAGTTGTGTCTGACTCTGTGCGACCCCATAGACGGCAGCTCACCATGCTCCCCCGTCCCTGGGATTCTCCAGGCAAGAACACTGGAGCGGGTTGCCATTTCCTTCTCCAATGAATGAAAGTGAAAAGTGAAATTGAAATCGCTCAGTCATGTCCAACTCTTAGCAACCCCATGGACTGCAGCCTACCAAGCTTCTCCATCCGTGGGATTTTCCAGGCAAGAGTACTGGAGTGGGGTGCCACCATCAGGCTACTATCTGCTATTTCTATGGGTAGAAATGACTTTTCAAAAACTTCAGATATTGTGAATTTCACGTACCTGTGCTGAAAGAAATTTGCTTCACGATGGTCATTATTTGTAGCACAAATTTCACTTATACAAAGACTAATTCATTTAAAAAAAAAATCGAAGTTTTAGACTGTTCTAAAGATTGATCTTATCGAGTGCTTATATTCACGACCCAGAACCTGCTAAGGATGCCCCCTTGTAGAACTCTTTTGAAGAAAGCTTTCATGAAGAGGAAATGTTAATTTTGAAGTAGAAAGATGATCATCTGCATGTAAGTGGAGAAGGAAATGGCAACCCACTCCAGTGTTCTTGCCTGGAGAATCCCAGGGCCGGGGGAGCCTGGTGGGCTGCCGTCTATGGGGTCGCACAGAGTCGAACACGACTGAAGCGACTTAGCAGCAGTAGCAGGAGGCTTCTATAGTGCTTAAAGAAAACTTACATGAGTTATACATTTACCTCTTGCTTGCCCTACTAATTTCCACAGATAATCCTTCTCCAGTTGCAGGAACTTCTGGGAGAGTCAAGGTCAGCTGCTATCAGGGTTTGTACTAATGTACAGTCCCTTCATAAAGGTTTCAGTTAGGGAGGTTTTACTCCATTTAGTGTTTTAATGCTGCTAAATGTTTTATTTTACTTGTTTTTAATGGTGAGTTAAAAATATTTTACTTTGGTAGGAGTGGAAAAGGTTGGTGACTCCCCCGGCCACATTCTCCCCTCCTCTGCCCCCCAAAATATGGCCACATCAGTCTTCAGTATGCTTTCCTTTTTCTCTTTCTGGCTCGTTTGCCACGGTTCCTAACCCGAGCTTCAGGCTTGCATTGACTCGTGCCTCTCCTCTCTTTATACAGACAGCATGACATTAGAAATCATTGTTGTCTGTTGTATTTCTGAAGATCAGAATTTCACCAGTTTCACGCTGTCCCTTCTCAGGCCGGGTGTGGTAAATCATCTTTGGAAAACTGGCTCCAGTAGCGAAACAAACCAGGAAACGTGCTGTTTTTTTCATGAGTCACTGATGGGTTCACGTGAAAGGAAATGATACCAGATTGCTTTTCGCCCACATCACTGTTAACATCTTATTTTAAAATCGGCCTGAAATAAGGAAATCAAAATAAAGCTATCAGCTCTTTGTTGCCCCCAGAGAATTTAGAGGGATCTGGGTTCTGACATTAGGTGATTATAACAGTAATCCTGAGGTCACATATTCGGCTTTGTTTTTTAACCTGTGACTTCCTGTCGTGCTCAGAACTTTTGAGGGTGTGCATTTTGTCAAGTTGCACACCAATAATTTTAATCAGGAGCAAAGTAGATTCGTTCTATTATACACCATTTCCTCCATGGCCAAGTTGCCTGACTTAGCTATTCAGTTCAGTTCAGTTCAGTTGCTCAGTCGTGTCCGACTCTTTGCGACCCCATGCATCGCAGCATGCCAGGCCTCCCTGTCCATCACCATCTCCCGGAGTTTACTCAAAGTCATGTCCACCGAGTCGGTGATGCCATCCAGGCATCTCATCCTCTGTCGTCCCCTTCTCCTCCTGCCCCCAATCCCTCCCAGCATCAGAGTCTTTTCCAGTGAGTCAACTCTTTGCATGAGGTGGCCAAAATACTGGAGTTTCAGCTTTAGCATCATTCCTTCCAAAATACACCCAGGGCCGATCTCCTTTAGAATGAACTGGTTGGATCTCCTTGTAGTCCAAGGGACTCTCAAGAGTCTTCTCCAACATCACAGTTCAAAAGCATCAGTTCTTCAGCGCTCGGCCTTCTTCACAGTCCAACTCTCACATCCATACATGACCACAGGAAAGACTATAGCCTTGACTAGATGGACCTTTGTTGGCAAAGTAATGTCTCTGCTTTTCAATATGCTGTCTAGGTCGGTCATAACTTTCCTTCCAAGGAGTAAGCATCTTTTAATTTCATGGCTGCAGTCTATATGGACCTTTGTTGGCAAAGTAATGTCTCTGCTTTTCAATATGCTGTCTAGGTTGGTCATAACTTTCCTTCCAAGGAGTAAGCATCTTTTAATTTCATGGCTGCAGTCACCATCTGCAGTGATTTTGGAGCCCAACTTAGCTATTACTGCATGCCTAATCGACCACAATGAAATGTCTTTAAAACATTTTCCAGGGGACTAAGGACTTTGGGGACAATTTTTATAAAGGAAAATGCCGAGGAGGAGAGTCTAAAGGGTTTCTTTGCATAGATAAATGTCTCCAGAGAGACTGATGAGTCAAGTAGTCTGTTAATAGGATATGTAAATGTAACCTTTCACCTAGTTACTGCTATTACCTAAGTCATAACTATGTAGTTTTAGCAAATTGTTTGAACTGGTTCCAGTTACTTAATAAAACAGAGCGTGTTGGTCCCATTCTTTTCTAGTCTGCAGTCAGCCCCACTTCAAAGTTTGCATTGCCCTGGGCTTTCCCTGTCTCCTTCTGTTTTAATAGCAGCTTGTCATCCTGTTAGTTTCCCACTAATTTCTTTGGTTTTGGCTTTCATTAAGTGTTTATGGAAAGTTTTTACATCTGTGTATTCAATATTAACTTCTAGCTTTTTGTTCTTGATAGGGTAGGCTTCCCTGGCGGCTCAGCGGTAAAGAACCTGCCTGCAATGCAGGAACCACAGGAGACGCAGGTTCCATCCCTGGGGATGGGAAGATCCCCCGGAGGAGGACATGGCAACACACTCCAGTGTTCTTGCCTGGAGAATCCCGTGGACAGAGGAGCCCGGTGGGGCTGCAGTCCAGAGGGTTGTAAAGAGTCGAACACGACTGAAGCAATTTGGCACACACGCACACATCACTTATTCAACATCACTTATTATGTGCCAGCCATGTTCCCAGGGCTACTCTTGATGCTAGAAATCCGAGAGGGAGCAAAACATTCATGATCCGTGGCTGTCGTGGACTGTAGAGTCCAAGATGAAGACAGTCATTAACTTTATTAAAAGCACAGCAATTAATAATTGCTTAATTACAAACAGAGGTAAATGCTCTGAATAGAGCGGTAGGTTTTGTGGGTTTGTATAACAGAAACCCAAGGAAGTGATGTTTGCATGATAACAGAAGCATGAGTAGGAGAATGTGAGAAAAAGTGGGGAAAAGAGTGTTGCACACAGCAGAGGGAAGTTAGTGTGAAGGCCCCGCAACAGAAGGGAGTAGACTGGAATCAAGGAACTGAGGACTTAGAATTCAGGAGAGAATGGAGTGAGGTGAGGCTGGATACTCAGGCTGGGGCCAGTTAAGAGTTTGGTCTTTATCCCAGGGATCAATTTTTGTTTTGGTAGGGTCATCTGTGGGGGAGTGAGTTGGAGGGGGGCCCAGGGTGGCGGTGGGGAGTGGTGGGTGGCTTCTGCACTAATCCAAGTGGATTGACAAGAGGTGCTAAACCTGCTGTATGTACTGGGAAGTGGCAGTGACAATGGATTAGAAGTGTTTCAGGGGATAACATCAATTACACTTGGGAATAAGATGGGATTTTCTTTTATTCATTCAACAAATACTTAGTGAGTTTTAAACTTTATGCCAAGCTTTGGGACACACAAGATCCCTGTACTCATGGAGTTTACATATTAATGGGCATGGTGGCTAATCAGTAAATTTAAAAATATATAAATAAATATAAATAATAATATAATAAAATATAAATATAAGTTAAATATATAAATATAATAAATAGTACTCATGGAGTTTACATATTAATGGGGATGGTGGCTAATCAGTAAATTTAAAAATATATAAATAAATATAAATGATAATATAATATAAATATAAGTTAAATATATAAATATAATAAATATTTAAATATTCAGTTCAGTTCAGTTCAGTTGCTCAGTCGTGTTCAACTCTTTCAGCATGCCAGGCCTCCCTGTCCGTCACCAACTCCCGGAGTTTACCCAAGCTCATGTCCATTTAGTGGGTGATGCCATCCAACCATCTCATCCTCTCTCGTCCCCTTCTCCTCCTGCCCCCAATCCCTCCCAGCATCAGAGTCTTTTCCAATGAGTCAGCTCATCACATGAGGTGGCCAAAGTACTGGAGTTTCAGCTTTAGCATCATTCCTTCCAAAGAAATCCCAGGGCTGATCTCCTTCAGAATGGACTGGTTGGATCTCCTTGCAGTCCAAGGGACTCTCAAGAGTCTTCTCCAACACCACAGTTCAAAAGCATCAATTCTTCAGTGCTCAGCTTTCTTCACAGTCCAACTCTCACATCCATACATGACCACTGGAAAAACCATAGCCTTGACTAGATGGACCTTTGTTGGCAAAGTAATGTCTCTGCTTTTTTATAAATATATATATATACACACACACATTATTATATGTATAATTTCAGATAAGTCCTGTAAGGAAAAGTGAAGCTGTGTAAGGAACTTGAGCATGACAGAGGAGGGCCCCTCATATAGGATAGTCAAGAAGGACCTCTTTGAAGATGTGGTATCTGAACTAAGACCCAAATGAAATGGGAGAACTCACAACTCACAAACCCCCTTCCAAGCAGAGGGAAGAGCAAGCACAAGGTCCTGAGTTTGGCATGGGGACCCCTCTCCCCCAGAGATTCCCAAGGAGGCCAGGGTGTGTAGAAATACAGGTGGAAAGAAGAAACATGTCAAGGATGCCTTGCCGATGCTTGAAACGTAGAGCGTCTAAATAGATTCAGTACATTCTCTTCGATCATAACCAGCTTTTCAAAACCGCACAACTCCAGGTTGCCTGGCCACTCACCTGAATTTAACACTGCTCCTGGGACAGCTCCCTTCTTCACACCTTGCTGAAACCTGACAGTGACGTCTGCGTGTCCATTCCCTCGATGGTGACCCCTCTATGAGCTCAGTGGAAGACCCCGTCTCTTACCTTAAGCCCATTTCAGCTCTCCGTGGACTTCTCAATTAGTTAGTTGCAGGCCTTCCTCGTGTGTGTTGAGACCTTCATTTACTTTGCTGTGTTTCTCCTTGGTGTTTCGTGTATTCACCGTGGCGCTGTGCTGTGCTGCGTTGCTCAGTTGTGTCCAACTCTGCAACCCCATGGACTGTAACCCACCAGGCTCTTCTGTCCATGGGATTCTCCAGGCAAGAATACTGGAGTGGGTGTCCATGCTGTCCTCCGGGGGATCTGCCCAGCCCAGGGATGGAACTCAGGCCTCCTGCAGTGCAGGCAGATTCTTTACCAGCTGATCCACCAGGGAAGCCCATGCACCGTGGGCTTAGTCGCTCAGTCACGTCTGACTCTTTGCAACCCTCACAGTACCTCTTTCCTATTAGTCTCTTTCCGTCTCTTCCTTCAAGGCCAAGTTCACAAGTGGTGTGTTACCTTTTCTACCAGTTTCTTCTGATCTGCTCCACCTGGCCTGGGTCACGGAGGTCCTCAGCCTACTCAGTCTATGTGAAGTCATTCTTTTTCTTCCTGGGGTCACTTGAAAAGGCACCACTTCTAAGTGCCACCGTGGTTCCAAATGGAAGTATTTAGGATTATATTCTTCCCTACTAGACAAAAATTGATGTGAACAGCAGCTCTGCTCTGGTGTTCATGTAACACTGGCCAGAACATTCAGCTGGCCGAGGTTTAGTTTCCTTGTCTGCTTACCTATTTCTTCCCCAGGGTGGTTGTACGGAGGAAGGGAAGTAAAACATGGAAAATGTGCAGCAAATGCAGGACGTCTTTAACATTTCAGAAGGACCTATTTCCTACCCTCGTCTCCGGGTTTTTCACATCAGTTCACACCAGGGTGGAATCGTGTGTGCTGCAAGGGTTCAGGGAGCGCCCAGCCACACCCTGCAAGCTGGGGACAACTCAGTCCATGGCCTGTGTGTTCATCTCCTGGGGCTGCTCTAACAAAACCCCACAAGCTAATGGCTTAAACCTCAGGAATTGACTGTCTCAGAGTTTCAGAGGCCCTGAGATCAGTGTATTGGCAGGGCTGCTTTCCTCAAGGAATGTGAGGGAGAACCCCTCCACCTTCTTCTCCCTGAACTTTTGGTAGCTCCAGGCGTCCCCTGGCTTGTTGGTAGAATTCTCCCTTTGTCTTCACCTGGCCTTTCTTCTGTATCACACAGTGTGTGTTTCCTGTGTTTATTAAGGACACAGTCATTGGATGATAGCCCACTCTTGTGACCTAATCGTAGCTTGATTACCCACATAGACCCTGTTTCCAAATAAGGTCACATTCACAGGTACTAGAAGTTCAGACTTGAACATCTTTTTAGGGCTACGATTCAATTCATATTGACGTGATTCAATACACATATGAGAAAGGGAAGCCACAGACTCACTGAACTAGCTCTGTATTACTGGAATGACTCAGAGAGGAGCTGCATTAGGTATGTTAGAGCGAGTTTCCTGTATGATACAGGGCAAAATAAATACTTGGTAAAAAACTAGGTGTGAAATGCTTATTTTAGAGTACTGCAAGTCCTGTTCATTTCAAATTGGTATAACTTAGAGCACAGAGGGCTCGCCAAGAGAAGGAACAAAAGAACCCAATAACCTTTCTTCTGAATTATGATAGTACATCGGTTGTTGTACTGATGTGAATGAAAAAACTAGGCGGTCCGTGTGTGTGTTCATGTCATCTTCATGTGAACTTTTTTGTGTGGCAGATTTTATTGCTTCTATTGACTTTTTTTTTTTTTTTGGCCCAGCCTGCTTCTCTTTGACTTTCTGGAAGGCCACATGTGGTCCTATGACAAACTGATCCCTTCTCTGCTAAACACCCAAAAGAGTCTGCTGTTTTTCTCTTATTGGGTGCTCCAGCCTTGTTAATAAAACTCATTCCTCTCTTAGACTTAAAAAAATATCATTGGTATTTTTTTATCGGTTTTTTTTGTTGTTGCTGTTTTGTTATTTTTTGATAGTGCGTGGGACAGTTGGATGCCTTGTTAATCTGTTGATGTTGGAGGATCCTTAAGTGCACCCTAGTAGAGTTTCACAGGATTTGACATTACGGTGTTACATTTTATTTGGTGAACATGTTAATCTTCATAGGCTTTCTTATTCTCGCATGTAAGACAGCCTTTACCTTAGGAGCATTGAGGAAGGTTCCTGAAGCTGGTGTGGTAGGATTTTCCTGTACTACTTGGCTGGCCAATTTAAAACTAACCATTTTTTATTTCCTAACAGTTTGGCACAGAAGCTTCTTATAGTAAGTCAGTGAGCCTTGGTGAATACTTGACTTTTACCTAGAAAACTGGCTGTTTTTTGGTCAATTGGAAGAACAGCTCCTGTGTTCTAAAAAAACTTCTGACATACAAAGTTTTTAATTGTTGTATTTCCATTAATTTGCTTCATTCTTACTGCTGCATTGAGATTGTCACTAAAGGAAAAGACAGCCATAAGTTGTTAATTTTGCTTATGTAAAAAAAAATAAAGACAATGAATTGTAGAAATACATTCCCTCTTGATATATTATCAAGTAGGTATCAAGTAGGAGAAAAAAATATTTTGATCTTGCTCTTCCACATGCAAGAGGATAGCTTCTTTCTGAAACAACAGAAGCGTGAAGGTATATGAACAGGGTAAAAGAAAAGGAGATTAAATTTCCTGCTACCTTAATCTTCATCGTCTGCAAATCTTGATTCTTCCTTGTTCTTTTTTAAAAAAATAATATTATCTATTTATGTATTTTTGGCTGTGCTGGGTCTTCCTTGATGTGTGGGCTTTTCTCTAGCTGCAGGGCACAGCCTTCTCATTGCTTTTCTTGTCTTGGAGCAGGCGTTCTAGGGCACACGGGCTGCAGTAGTTGAGGTTCCTGGACTCAGATCTGTGGCCCCCGATCTCTGGAGCACAGGCTCAGTACTTGTGGTGCCCAGGCTAAGGCATGTGGGACCCTCCTGGACCAGGGGTCGAACCCATATTGCCCGCACTGGCTGGACAACTCTTTACCCCAGAGTCACCAGGGAAGCCCCCTTCCTTGTTATTAAGTAAATAATGTTTTTGACAAATGTTTTCCCTCTAAAACATAAATACCAGAAGGTCAAAATAGTTACTGAAGTGATAAGATCAACCAAAAACACGTTGAAGAGAGAGTGTGTCAGAAAATTTCATGGCTTGAGGAGTGAGGTAGCTGGTGGTGCTGGTGGTGGGGAGGGTTAGGGCAGGATATTTTAAAAGGTATATTTGTTCCTGGAGTCAGGAAAAAACCTTGTTTTTGACTGTTTCAATTTTTTTTTTTTTTTCTGTTTCTGGTTTTGCAATCTTCCATTGTTGTTCCAAGTTAAAATATTTATGTGTATGTTCTTTCTCCCTAAAACATGACCTTCAGGCCACACCTGGGACTGTCTGTGTTTTGTGTAATCTCAGCATCCAGTGGAGTTTTTGACCCTGAGGTGCTTAGCCAGTAGGCTCCAGCACAGTCATTCATCTCCTGGTACCATTTACCCTACTTGATGAACTCCTTACACATTTTCCTGAGACACAAATATAAATATATACATATATTTATATACATCAGTTCAGTTCAGTCGCTCAGTCGTGTCAGTTCAGACGCCATGGACTGCAGCATGCCAGGCCTCCCTGTCCATCACCAACTGCCGGAGTTCACTCAAACTCATGTCCATTGAGTCAGTGATGCCATCCAACCATCTCATCCTCTGTTGTCCCCTTCTCCTCCTGCCCTCAATCTTTCCCAGCATCAGGGTCTTTTCTAATGAATCAGTTCTTTGCATCAGGTGGCCAAAGTATTGGAATTTCAGCTTCAGCATCAGTCCTTCCAATGAACACTCAGGACTGATCTCCTTACTTATATACTTATAAATAAGTGTGTGTGTGTGTGTGTGTATATATATATATATATATATATATATATATGATATACTTGAAAGCTACAGGGGCTTTTTTGAAGAGGTTAAGTATATGGACTTAAGAATCAGCCTTGGGCTCAAGCCCCAGGTGTGACATTACCAGCTGTGTGAATCTGGAGAAGTGATTCACTCTGTGCCTCGTTTCCTCATCTCTGAAATCAGATCATAATAACAGTAAGCTGTTATTATGATAAAGGCCCTTTACTACTGCTACTGCTAAGTCACTTCAGTCGTGTCCGACTCTGTGTGACCCCATAGACGGAAGCCCACCAGGGCCTTTAAACAGTAAAGGCCCTTTGGTCTTTATTATGGACCAGACACTGTTCTAAGCATATCACGTATTTTTAATGGCCGATTCTCATAGCAACCCTGTGAGATAACTTCTGTTATCTCCACTTGCAAGTAAGGAAAATGAGATAATTGGCCCAAGGTCACGTAGTATTAAGTACTGGGGCAAGGGAATCTGCGGACTCTGCCCTAGGGGCCTGTGTCACCTGGAAAGCGAGGAGATGACCGTGTAATGGCCTTAGATCGGAGCCTGGCACAGAGCAAGCACTCGGACAGCTGCCCCTCCCTACTTCTGCCTTACCGTGAGGATGGCCGCTCTCGCACCTGTTCTTCCCGCCGTGCAGGCCACCGGGCTGCCTGAGTGGCTGGGTAGCAGCGGTCGTTGGTTGGTGTTTCAGGGGTGCAGCGCGGTGATAGATTCTTTTTCAGATTCTTCTCCACTGTGGGGACAAGCAGACCTGTGCTTGCGCTTCTCTGGGGGCTCAGACTGGAAGGAACCTGCCTGGCATGCAGGAGACCTGCGTTCGACCCTCGCTCGAGTCGGGAAGATCCCCTGGAGAAGGGAAAGGCAACTCCAGTGTTCTTGCCTGGAGAGTTCCATGAATAGCAGAGCTTGGCTGGCTGTAGTCCATGGGGTCGCAGAGTCGGACATGGACTGCGTGACTAACACTTTCACTTTTCCTTTATGGGCTTTTACAAGATACTGAGTGTGGTTCCCTGTGCTGTACACTGGGTCCTTGTTTGTCTGTTTTATATACACTAGTGTGTGTATGTTAATCCCAGACTCCTGATTTATCCCCCTTTTCCCTTTCCGCTTTGGTGACCATAAATTTGTTTTCTGTGTCTGTGAATCTATTTCTGTTTTGTAAGTACATTTATTTGTATCATTTACTGCTTTTCATATTGTCTACTCTGATTCATACCTAACTGCATCTTAATAGTAGTTAATAGTTTTCCTGAACTCTCTACAGACTCTGAAAAAATAGCACTAATAATATCTCTCTTATGTTTTTTTCTACCAATGAAGTCATGCTTAGATTGGTTCTCAGAGGGATTTATATTTGTTTTTAAACCTAACATTTTGGGGAAGGCAATGGCACCCCACCCCAGTACTCTTGCCTGGAGGATCCCATGGATGGAGGAGCCTGGTGGGCTCCAGTCCATGGGGTCGCTGGGAGTTGGACACGACTGAGCGACTTCATTTTCACTTTTCACTTTCATGCATTGGAGAAGGAAATGGCAACCCACTCCAGTGTTCTTGCCTGGAGAATCCCAGAGACAGAGGAGCCTAGTGGGCTGCCGTCTACGGGATTGCACAGAGTCGGACACGACTGGAGTGACTTAGCAGCAAACCTAACATTTTAGCAGGGCCATATAATAAAGTATTTTGGAACATTTCAAAGTTGCACCTATGCAGGGCCAAAAAAAAAAAAAAACACCAAAGCTGTAGGGCTTTGGTTAAACTTTTGGGAGTTATAAACTGCTGGTGGCTATTTAGATTTTCTCCAAAAAGGTTAGGCCCTGTTACAGCCTAAAACATTTATTTTTTTGGTACACTGTATACTTGATTCTAGGGTATAAGGATTGAGGGTGATTGAGAACTATTATAACCTTATAACATATTTTCTCATTTCTGAAAATTATCTATTTTACCATTCTATTATAATACTCATTTGAAAAATGAAAATCAGCCAATTTGCCAGTTGGGAATGAATTTGAAAATCTTTGTCATTTTTCCTCCATTCTGAGCAGGAGAAGGGCTTCCCACGTGGTGCTGGTGGTAAACAACTGGCCTACCAACGCAGATGTTAAGAAACGCAGGTTTGATCCTGGGGTTGGGAAGATCCCTTGGAGGAGGACAGGGCAACCCACTCCAGTATTCTTGCCTGAAGAATCCCATGGACAGAGGAGCCTGTGGGCTACAGTCCATGGGGTCACAAAGAGTCACACACAAGCAGGAGGCACACAGAAGATTAGGAGAAAACAGGCTCATTGTTTAAAGCATGGCCTTCCTGGGGTTTAGGCTCACCAGCTGCGTACCAAGCAGTTTTTCATCTGTGCAGCATACTGGTGCTGACGATGTCTCTGTCTCCTTCCCACAAGCACTGCTTATGTGCACCATGATTCCGTGTGGCTTAGTCTAGAGTTTCCAAATGGGGGACACGGAGGAGGAGAGGCTTGGGAGGGGCCATTTAGCACCCTGACAAGAGGACATTGACGTGGACATTACTGTCAGCTAAATTTTGAAGCCTTTTGAAAAGAAGGGTACACCGTATGCCCCCGATTTTATATAGAGAGAAGCTTAACACCAGTTGAAAAAATAACATTCCAGAAAGGTTTATGATCCAAGTGGCTGGAGGACCCCTCAGAGGCTGCAGTGCACGGGACGGTCTGTGGCTGGATTTAAGAGAAGCAACGTTTGTGTGTTCTCATTTTGGTAAACTAGGGACACTGATATCATCATGATTGCTTCCACTGATTGAGGTATTTTCGTGTGGAGGAGAAGAAAAACAGCTTCCTAGTGTTAGACATTACGGGCAGGTCTTGGCCTGGCCTCTCACTGGCTACGTGACCTTTGGGCAGATGACTGAGCATCCCAGGGCCTCAGCTTTAGCATTGTTAAAACCGGGGATATGCTGGGACCTATTTCAGAGAGTGTGGTGACTCTAATTATTCTTGGAGTGATGTCTATAAAGTGTTATATGCCTAAAAATGCATGAAAGCGGCAACAGAAATGCATACATTCTGTATGCAATTGCATACAAACATGCAACAGATTGCATATGTGTCTGGCATGTGGTTAACTGCTCAGTTACTGTCAGGTGTGTTTATTATATGTTATGTACTTTCCCTGGAGTACCTCTGACGCATTCTATAACCTCACGGTGTAAACCATTATCCTAGTTTTACAGAAGAGAAAATCAAGGCTCAGAGATGACCACTTTGTTTTGGATGTGACGGCTTGTGAGGATGGTCTTTCTGTTACCACCCCCTCACCCTGACAGTTGTGCTCTGCTCTTAGCTATTAACACCTGATTTGTGAGACAGAGTGGAAGTGGGTTGTGATCTGTTTTTTTTTTCTCCTCAAAATTGTGTGCTAGGATGCTTTTGATGTTCACGTGATACACACGAGTGTCCTCAAACTTTGGAAATAGTTCCTTTTCCAAGGAAAACATCCTCAGTTTGACTTAATTGTGTCTGTCATAATGTTACATACATTGATGCCAATGCAGAATAAATGTCAGGTTATAGCACTTATGAAGTTATAAAAGAAAACAAATTTACAAATTAAATGCCAACAGAACTATGCAATCAATAAAAATTCAAGTAATTACATTAACTTACGTGACAGATGGAAAGTTATGACCAACCTAGATAGCATATTCAAAAGCAGAGACATCACTTTGCCAACAAAGGTTCGCCTAGTCAAGGCTATGGTTTTTCCTGTGGTCATGTATGGATGTGAGGGTTGGACTGTGAGGAAGGCTGAGCGCTGAAGAATTGATGCTTTTGAACTGAGTTGTTGGAGAAGACTGTTGAGAGTCCCTTGGACTGCAAAGAGATCCAACCAGTCCATTCTGAAGGAGATCAGCCCTGGGATTTCTTTGGAAGGAATGATGCTGAAGTTGAAACTCCAGTACTTTGGCCACCTCATGCGAAGAGTTGACTCTTTGGAAAAGACTCTGATACTGGGAGGGATTGGGGGCAGGAGGAGAAGGGGACGACAGAGGATGAGATGGCTGGATGGCATCACTGACTCGATGGCCATGAGTCTGGGTGACCTCCGGGAGTTGGTGATGGACAGGGAGGCCTGGTGTGCTGCGATTCATGGGGTCGCAAAGAGTTGGACATGACTGAGCGACTGAACTGAACTGAACTGATGCGACAGATGTGCTGTTTTGCTGAAAGTAAGCTTTTGATTTTGGGCTCATCCGTACTCAGGATGGATTTTGTTTAATCTGTGTCTACTTTTCATTTTATGATATTAGGTAAGTGTTAGTAACTTAGTGGTGTCCGACTCTTTGTGACCCCATGAACAGTAGCCCACCAGGCTCCTCTGTCCATGGGATTTCTCAGGCAAGAATACTGGAGTGGGCTGCCATTTCCTTCTCCAGGGGATCTTCCCAACCCAAGGTTCCAACCCAGGTTGCCTGCATTACAGGAAGATTCTTTACTGTCTGAGCCACCAGGGAAGCCCTGTTACTCATATTGTAAACCTTTGAATATCTGTAATTTCATATAGTTCAACCTAAAAAATGTATTTTAAAATGTATAACTTGGTAGTAATCACTTTAAGGTGTTATTTGTTAGTTCAGAATAATAGAACTTTAGGAATACCAGTTTTAACGGTTGTTACTTGATGAAACACGAGAAGCTGTTTTATTCTCTTTGGTTCAGTATTAAAGTGTAGACTGCGCCTTAGTCTTGCCCTGAGCTTAGGGTCTGGAATCAAACTTCCTGGGTTCATCTTGCTGCAACAGTTTGTTTTACATAAAAATTTCTGTGAGTTTTACATTTCTTTCTGATAAACTAACACTGCTGGATTAACAGGTATGAAGATGCAAAGTCCTTGCTTTGTGTTGTATTTCCTTGCCATTTACACTCAGCGTGCAGAAGAGAGCCCAGTCTCCCACACCCCATATCAGGAATTATAAAACATTCCCCATGAAGCGCCACGAGGGTAAATACTTTAAGCTTTGCTGACCACATGCACACAAACAGTCCCTGAAGCAACTATGTAGCCCTGCTGTAAAAGCAAGAAAGCAGCCTTAGGCAATACATAAAACTTTACGGATGGACACTGACATTTAAACTTCATACAGTTTTCACGTGTCTCAAAATATCACTCTCTAAATTTTTTTCCAACAATTAAAAAACGTGAAAACCATGCATTCTTAGCTTGAAAGCTGAACAGAAGCAACAGCAGGCATTTGACTTGGTAATTTGGTGAAATGTGAGGCATTTTGTGTTACTTTAAGAATTTTTATCAACTTTGCAATTGTAGTAAAATACACACACACATCACAAAGTTTACCATCTTAACCATTTTCAAGTATAAAGTTCAATAGTCATAATATAACAGATGTCCAAAACTTTTTTATCTTTTGAAACTCTATACACTTAAGCAGTTCCCACTTCCTTCTCCCCCTGGCCTGGGTAACCACCATTCTACTCTGTGTTTCTATGAATTTGACTACATACCTGATATAAATAGACTCATCCAGTGTTTGTCTTTCTGTAACTGGCTTATTTCACTTAACATAACGTCACTTAGAACTTTTTGCAGACATGCTTTCCTTTTTTTAGGTGTCTTGCTAATTCTGGATCAAATAGAAATGTTTTAAATCTAGTCTGATATGTTGGGATTGTGAATGTTCTTTATGTTTTGTAGCTTTGGATTTATCTTAGAGCACGCATGCATTTTGTAGGAAAAAAAAAGTGCTGCGAGAGTGTCTGTGTTGGACATTCAGGTTGTTCCTGCTGATATCTTAGGGTAGGACCCTTAAACTGGTGAACAGTCTTATTCTGACTCATTTATCAAACAGTTATTTACCAGGTCCCCTGAGGCCTGAGTTTGATTCCCTGGGTCTGGAAGATCCCCTGGAAAAGGAAACAACAACCCACTCCAATAGTCTTGCCTGGAAAATCCCATGGACAGAGGAGCCTGGCAGCTACATACAGTCAATAAAATCGCAAAGAGACATGACTGAATGACTACACTCTCTGTGCCAAGTTCGTTTATCCTCTGTTGTATTAATAGAAATTTGGTTTGCTCCAGTATATCCTTTTTATTGAATACTCAGTTGCCATAACTTACTGCTGTTTGGACAATTAGTTATCTAGTTTAAAAAAACTACAATCTATTAGAGCAGAAATTTTCTGCAGATTGAAAATTTATAAGAAATAACAAAGCAGTGTTTAACATTTTTTAAGATGAACAAAATGCTTAAAACACACATGAAGAGTTTAAACCTATAGTATTATGTTCACTTTTCACTTTCCTGCATTGGAGAAGGAAATGGCAACCCACTCCAGTGTTCTTGCCTGGAGAATCCCAGGGATGGGGGAGCCTGGTGGGCTGCCGTCTATGGGGTCGCACAGAATCGGACATGACTGAAGCGACTTAGAAGCAGCAGCAGAAGCAGCATTATGTGCCAAAATTGCCATTATTTGAAAAAAAAAATCAGTGAACAAATTAACTAAATAGCTTTGAAAAAGTTATCATTTAAAAAAATTGAAATGTGATACAAATTTACTGCCTGACATTAAGAAACTGAACATAAACTAAGAAGGAAAAAATCAACCAGAGTCAATTACTGTTAGCGTTTGAGTATATATCCTAACAAATAGGTGAGCAGATAATATAGAGTAGAATCATATTCTGTTTACTGTTTTATAATCTGTCATCTGTTTACTCACTGTTTGCATTCTAATATGATTTGTGGGTCTATGTCTGTTCCTCCTTTTTCTTCATTTTAAGTGATCTGGTAAAAAAAAAAAACAAAACTAAATTTTCTTATTTTTTCTTTTTCAATCATTTCTTTAGTTTTTATCTTTTTGACCCTCCACCTAACTTAGTTTTTAATACACCTGGTTGTATGTGTGTGTGTGTGTGTGTGTGTGTGTGTGTGTGTGTGTAGGTCTTTGTAGTGCAAAGTATAGCTGAAGTTTAAGCTCCTCCTCAGTTTTCTTAAAACAATTTAGATAACAGCCTATTTCTTCCCTGTTAGTTTATGACTTCTCTTTTATCATGTGTGTACATATGAGTACAAAGCATTCCTGGGAAGTTTAGAAGTTTATTCTTCCCCATTGATGTGTTTATCTATTCTTTAGCTACTGCATTGATCTTATTTTTGTAGCTTGAAAATAGATTCATATCCTTTTTCTTCCAGTTAGCTTTCCTTTTATTTATTGTTCCTGATCATCTGTTCTTACCCAGTGCTGTGTATCAGTTATCTGGTGGGCAGCTGTGGCAGAATATACGTGGTCTTTACAAATCGTAGTTTAGTGTGTCTAAGGAGGGACACAGAAGGTGTAGTCTGAGAAAACTCTCTGGGGATTCTTACACGGGTCCATATGTAAGAAGCCCTGTTCAGTGGCATTAGAACTGTTCTACTCAACCTTGATACTTTTAATGGAGTTGCATTAAACTTAGCAATCAATTTTGGGAGAAATAACATTTTTGCAGTCTTTATTCTTCTCATACTGGCTAACAGTATGTATTTCCCATTGTTCCATGGGTGCTTTTATAATTCTCAGCAAAAATTTTTCTCCTTTTCTTTGTTTGTATTCCACACATTTCTTATGAGGATTATGCCAGTGTTACTTGCTTCTTTATTTTTTTTAAAAAAAATGTGTATCGGCTCTGTTTCTGTCTTGCTCTGTCATATTTCTGATTTGTTTTTGTGAGTATGCAGAAAAGTTTTGGGGGAGGAAAGCGGGAACCGTATACTGCAACGTCTTTATGTGGAGCTTCATCTTAATTGAAATGGATCTTTTTTCAGAATTAACATGTAGCAATAAAAGTTGAAATATGAAGATGGAAAAGGTGAAGCAACATATGAATTGACTTATAATCTAGAGAGAAAGGAGATTTTGTATTGATTGGAGACTGTTCTAGTCACTTTTTCACTGAGACCTTCTTGACTAGTCTACCTAAATTTGTAAACCTTCACCTCTAATTCTTGATTGCTATACCTGGCTCTCATTTTTTCCCATAGAACTTATTAGTGTCTAACGTATTATATAATTTACTTTAAAAATTTCCCTTTATTGTCTACCTCACTAAAACCAAAGCTTCCCTGGGCTGGGATTTTTAGCACAGTGCCTAGAGATACATTTTAGTTGAATGAATAAAATGTTAGATGGAGAAAAATCAAGTGTTTAAGTGAAAGTTTCTGAAAATGGTGGCTTAAGTGTGTGAGTAAGGGTGAGAAATCTGATTCTACCAGAGAATTTAACAGTTAGTCCAAATTTGGTTTTTTCTTCCCAGAAGAAATCTGTGGGTAAAAAGCACGTTAAGAAAAGAGCTTTGCAGCTAAGAGGTGAGAGATTTATATTTGAATATGTGAGGAACAGGGATGCCGCTGTTCATTCCCAGGGCCCCGTTTACCACGTGGAAGTCTTTTCTTTTTCTCTCTGAAATGGAGAGGATGTTGGCCTCACCTCTTCTTTTACTTTCTCTGCAAAATAGAGGTCATTGAAGTGATCTTTCTCCATTTTTATAGGTGAAAATAAAAGAGGGGAAAAGTTGTTTTGCTAGATGAGAGGCTCGTGTGGGATGGTTGTTTATGTCTTCTGTGGCTGTAAATGCAAGGTCATCTGCCAGATTTCTGTCTGCCCTCGAAAGACCTGCGGTCATTTATTCTGTGGGCAAAAGTGTGTTAATTATGACAGCATTTGAATGGCATTATGCCATTTAGGTGTGAGCAGACTGGGTATCTTCTTAAATACGTACAGATATTACATAATCTATATTTAAGTGTAATACAGACATAAAATATACATATTTAGATATAGATTATGTATATACCGCACTGTAATATAAAAGGCAATACAGATCAAGTAGCTTGTAACAAAGTAATATTTTAGTATGTGAAGTGCTTAGTTCTGATTACACAAGAAGATGGGGCGAAGTATTCAGAAGCCCCTGGGGGAGCCCCACCTCTGGATTGAAAAAGTTCAGAGGAGAAAGCCTGCATCACAGAAACTTAAAAAAGAGACTTGGGAGGAGGACTGCCTTTCAGCTACTCAGTTCCCCACATGGGTTTTGTGGTCGCTGTTTAAAATCTGATCTGTCTTCCCCTTTGAAACCTGCATATTGCTCTCCTGCAGTCTGCTTGATTTTACCCTGTACTTGTGTTTATGTCTGTGTATTTGTTCTGTCTCCTTTTTTTAGGTAGTGGCATTGTCAAAGGCCGGCGGTTTATCTTATGCTTTATAATTCCCTAGGGCAGTCTGTACAATGTTTCAGCTGTACAAGAAGCATTCAATTAATGTTTGCCTCACAAATAAACAAGAGGGAACATTAAGGTTTCAGGAAGGAGATGGTTATATTACCAAAAATCATATTAAGGAGTCAGAGTAATCAAAACAGGCATTTGGTCTCCGTGGTATTTAGAGTGAAGTGAAAACTGGACCCCACATGAATAGATGAAATGAGTTATGGGACTGCTCAAGTAGCTTACTGCTATTGTTTCCTTCCAAAGCCTGGTCTGTGGCGTTGGTGCCAGGAAAATTCTAGACCTGTGGTGATTTAATCTTGCCAAATTAGAAACCTCTGAAATGAGTCATCCTCATTTTTCTTCATTTTGTTTTTACATGGAAAATTATATAGACAAACAGCCCAGTGAATGAAGCTTAGTTTTCCTATGGGTGGACGATGACAGGTTTCCCAGTCGGTCCTTGGTATGGTCCCCATGGTAGAATTTTGTCTGTTGATGCTGTACAGGTCAGGCTCATGTTGTGTGTTTGGAGGGAGTTTTTGTGTGAATGTGAAATCAGGCAGTCCCTAGAACTCACATGTAATGAGAGCGTGGATCTAAAATCAGAGCAGAAGAGAATTAATTACCTGTTGTGGAAATGCCCTGTTCTTGCCATCGGGGCTCTTCTCTGTGCCTCCAACTTGACTTCCATAAAGTGAAGGGGTTGAACGAGGTAATCTGTAAAGCAAGTATTCATTGGACCCTACTGGATCCAATACCTCTTTTTTATAGCATGTATTTTTTTTTTTTTTAGTTTTTTTTTTTAAAATTTTTATGTATTTATTTTATTTTAATTGGAGGCTAATTACTTTACAATATTGTGGTGATTTTTGCCATACATTGACATGAACCAGCCATGGGTATACATGTGTCCCCCATCTGAACCCCCTCCCACCTCCGTCCTCATCCCATCCCTCAGGGTCATCCCAGTGCACCGGCCCCAAGTGCCCTGTCTCATGCATCGAACCTGGACTGGCAATCTATTTCACATATGATAATATACACATTTTAATATAGCATGTATTTTTTAGTGCTCTCTTTATTACATTGAAATGAAATTCATATATAATATAACCTGCCTACATGCATGATTAAAATACATGTTTATATAAAATCTCTAACAATAACATAAAAGAGCAATACAGATCAAGTGGTTTATAATAAAATAATATGTATTTTAATATGCAAATCAGAGAAGGCAGTGGCACCCCACTCCAGTACTCTTGCCTGGAAAATCCATGGACGGAGGAGCCTGGTGGGCTGCAGTCCATGGGGTCGCGACTGGGCGACTTCACTTTCACTTTTCACTTTCACACATCGGAGAAGGAAATGGCAACCCACTCCAGTGTTCTTGCTTGGAGAATCCCAGGGACGGCGGAGCCTAGTGGGCTGATGTCTATGGGGTTGCACAGAGTCGGACACGACTGAACCAACTTAACTTAAATAGGCAAATATTTAATTATTACCTGGGAAGACATAATGAAGTGTTCAGAAGCTTGCACCTGTATGTAGAATAACAGTGTATAAGAAGGTTACAAATGCAGATGGGTCTTGATGTGTTGCCCAGTCAAATACTGGGAATGGCACTGCTGGTTGTCGTGATGCTGTTTTTGCAGAATGATGAGCAACTCTTGGAGAAGTTCCACATCAGACAAAATAACCATCTTATCTTGACTTACACAATTTCATTTCTAAACACGGAAGTTTTAAAAGCATGCAAAAAATTCTTTTTATGCAAAATGGAATTGTGTTCTATGCTTAGATAATCATAAACAGGCGTATCCCTTGCATGGGTCATGGGACATTTGTAAGTTGCGTAGAATGTGGTATAGTACTTCATCCAGAGCTAATAATGCACCTCGCATGATGTGGCTATGGACTCCTGTCTGCTCAGGCCGATAGCCCTCTCCCCACGCCAGCCCCGATGAGCAGGTTTCCAAACTGCTCTCTTGGCTGCAGTGCTGGTTCCATGGAACCAGCTCTGTTGTTGTTTGGTCGCTCAGTCATGTCCGACTCTTGTGACCTCAAGGACTGTAGCCCTCCAGGTTCCTCTGTCCAAAGGATTCTCCAGTCCAGAATACTGGAGTGGGCTGCCATTTCCCTCTCCAGGGAATCTTTCCAACCCAGGGATCGAATCTACATCGCCTGCATTGCAGGTGGATCCTTTACCACCGAGCCACCAGGAATTCTCAACACCTGCACTTTCAGCGTCTGAGTCAGTGAATCCTTTGTTGTGGGGTCTGTCTTCTGCACTGCAGGATGTTTAGCAGCAGCCCTGGCTTCTACTTTGCCAATGCACTCACTTAATTGTTACAGCCCAAAATGGCTCCAGACATTACCACATGTCTTCTGGGGGAAGAAACTTGCCCAGATTGAGAAACACTTCTCTGAGGTCTTAACCAGCTCCAAAAGATGTGAATTTGGGACACTGTACTATTCATTAATATGGATAAAACCATTGCATACCACAGTAATTAGTTCAGTTCAGCTCAGTTGCTCAGTCGTGTCTGATTCTTTGCAACACCATTGACCACAGCACGCCAGGCCACGCTATCCATCACCACCAACTCCCGGAGTTTACTCAAATTCATGTCCATCGAGTCAGTGATACCATCCAGCCATCTCATCCTGTCCCCTTTTCCTCCCATCTTCAATCTTTCCCAGCATCAGGGTCTTTTCAGTGAGTCAGTTCTCCTCATCAGGTGGCCAAAGTATTGGAGCTTCAGCTACAGCATCAGTCCTTCCAATGAATATTCAGGACTGATTTCCTTTACCACAGTAATAGGCATTATTAATTTTTCTGCCCAGCTGTGCTAGTAATGGATGCTTTAGCTAATGCCTCATTCTTGTGTTTCTGGTCATGTAACATTGGGGTTATTTTATAGCCTGGCGTTGCAGGGATGGGAAGTATGTACAGTATAGGAGATAAATTTTGAAGTATGGGAGCCTAGGGAAAGAGAATTTCAAGAAAAACTGCCACAGGAAGGTCCTTTTATAAGGAGAAGTTCACCGAAATTACTTTCTGACAAGTTTGACATGAATGTTAAAGGTTACAAGACAGAATTTTAGGTGTGCAAGAAATGTTAGAAATTCGATGGGTACCTTCTCATTTTACAGATGAGAAAAGAGCTGAATGCTAAAGTGCAGTCACAGCTTGACCGTGAACCAGGACTTTAATCCATGTCTTGGATGTCCCCCTGACATTATGATGCCTCTCAGCCAGCCTATATTTGTAAAATAATTTTAGCTTTCTGCAAGCACGAACTCTTGGTAGGAAATAAAAGACAAGATAATGGTTTTCTTTAAACTCTTGATCTCTAAAGCAGGCCAGGAAGGTTAGCTATTATATTTTCTGGAACTCTCTTGCTTTTTCCATCCAAAATCACTGAAGATGGTGACTGCAGCCATGACATTAAAAGACGCTTACTCCTTGGAAGGAAAGTTATGACCAACCTAGATAGCATATTCAAAAGCAGAGACATTACTTTGCCAACAAAGGTTCGTCTAGTCAAGGCTGTGGTTTTTCCTGTGGTCATGGATGGATGTGAGAGCTGGACTGTGAAGGAGGCTGAGCGCCAAAGAATTGATGCTTTTGAACTGTGGTGTTGGAGAAGACTCTTGAGAGTCCCTTAGACTGCAAGGAGATCCAACCAGTCCATTCTGAAAGAGATCAGCCCTGGGATTTCTTTGGAAGGAATGATGCTGAAGCTGAAACTCCAGTACTTTGGCCACCTCACATGTAGAGTTGACTCATTGGAAAAGACTCTGATGCTGGGAGGGATTGGGGGCAGGAGGAGAAGGGGACGACAGAAGATGAGATGGCTGGATGGCATCACCAACTTGAAGGACATGAGTCTGAGTGAACTGCAGGAGTTGGTGATGGACAGGGAGGCCTGGCGTGCTGCGATTCATGGGATTGCAAAGAGTCGGACACAACTGAGCGACTGATCTGATCTGATCTGATCTGATAGCTATTATATAGTGAGTCTTGGCATTCACACATTGAGCCCAGAAATGTTTTCAATACTAATGTAATTGCAATATTTTTTATGATGTTTTTGTGGACTAGGCATTGTTCTGAGAATTGTATCTTCTAATGCTTACAACAGCCGTATCAAATAGACACTGTTAATGTTATCTAGCTTTCGTGGATGAGGTGCAAAGAGTCTCAGAAGCTTGTCCAAGGTCATAGGGCTCATCAGTGGCTGAGCTGGGATCTGAAGCCATGCGGTGTGTTGTGCATGTCTACTCTCTTGTCTGCTACCTACTTGAGTCTACTCGCTTTAAGCCTTCAGCATGGAACTGACAAAGGATGAGTTGCTGTTATAGCTTGCTTGTGAAATTGACATTCTTAAGAGCTAAACACGCAGAGAATTTCAAACCTGAACACTTTCAGAACCCAGTATATTTTCCTCCAAGACTGAATCACTCCTCACTCTTCTCCAACGTTGATGCCAAATGTGAACGTGCTCTTTATAGGATGTAAAAGCTTCTTTCATCGTGTCGGTATCTGAAGCACAGTAATGCAGACCTTTGGTGTGAAGTTCATCGCAGAAAGGGCCAGGATCTGAAATGAAAGGATTATATAAAGTCGTCTTCCTTATTTGTTTCACCCTCTGTGACTCCCCCAGAGGAGGGAGAGAAGATTTTGAAATCCTTTATTGCAAAATGAGTTTGAAGTAGACACAAATAATATATATGATTGACAGCTATAAAGAAGAAAGAAAAAAATCCAGACCTTATTTTAGCAAGACGCTTGAAGGAAAAACATCTATATTGAGAAGTGGATGCAAACCTTTCAAACATAATATTTAAAAATGAAAATAGCATCGCAGGGCTTAGAAATATTTCCAAAGTCAATATTAGGTTTTTAAGTTCCAGGTAGTAGAAAAGGCAGAATCAATTAAATTTTATATTCCCAGGGCTTGCTCTCTTTCTCTCATTTTGTTTTTTTACTGGTGATATTGGCACAGGCAACAAAATGACTTCTTTTTTCCACTTAACTCTTATTTTTAAGAAGCTGCTCTTGTGAAAAAAGCATTTCTTTTTAAAGTTTTCCTTCTTTCTTTCTGTTATTCTCATCATATTGTTTGGCTGTAGCTGGAACTCAAATGTGCCTTCATTTCCAAGTTTTTATTTCCTCGTTGGTAGCACCACTTTAACACATTCTCACAGATGGAGACTTGGCAGGAAAGTTGTGCATCAGGGTGTGTTTGTGTGGGGAGTGTGAGGGCAGGAAGGGATGAGGCTCAGATAAAAAGCAAGAAAGCTTCTCATTCAGTGTAATCTTAGCTGATGTCATGTATTACTCAGTTCATCCATTTGCCTTATATAATGAATATTTAAATTTGTTGTCATGATCAGGATTGGTTACATGTTTTGTAGGACCCAGTTTGAAATGAAAATGTGGGTAGGCTTGCCAGATTTAGAAAGTCAAAACAGAGAACACTTGGGTAAATGTGGCTTTATTTCAGCTTTACTGAGGTATAATTGACAAATACAAATTATATGTAAGGCATATAACCTGATGTTTCCCTGTATGTATTGTGAAATGGTCACCACGGTCAAGTTAGTTAATGCATCCATCATTACATCTTGCTGAGTATGGCGAGAACATTTATGATCTACCCTCTTAACAAATTTCAAGTATACAATACTCTTTGCAAACCAGAATTACTGGGAAGATTTGGAGAAAAAAACCAGTGCCTGTATGTAATTGGTTTGGGCACATTGCAAAACTTTCCCAAGTAATTTTAAGGCCCAGGATCAGTTGAGAAGCTAAAGTGTGATTGCTGGCTCAGTAGCATTAGCACCACTCAGAAGCCTGTAGGATATGCAGCTTCCTGGACCCCCTCCCAGTCCTGTTGAATTGGAAAGTTGGTGGGATCTCCCCAGCAATATCTGTTTGTTTTCACAAGCCCTTTGGGTAAATCTCAGTTCAGTTCAGTTCAGTCGCTCAGTTGTGTCTGACTCTTTGCAACCCCATGAATCGCAGCACGCCAGGCCTCCCTGTCCATCATCAACTCTCAGAGTTCACTCAGACTCACGGCCATCGAGTCAGTGATGCCATCCAGTCATCTCATCCTCTGTCGTCCCCTTCTCCTCCTGCCCCCAATCCCTCCCAGCATCAGAGTCTTTTCCCATGAGTCAACTCTTCATGTGAGGTGGCCAAAGTACTGGAGTTTCAGCTTCAGCATCATTCCTTCAGAAGAAATCCCAGAGCTGATCTCCTTCAGAATGGACTGGTTGGATCTCCTTGCAGTCCAAGGGACTCTCAAGAGTCTTCTCCAACACCACAGTTCAAAATCATCAATTCTTCGGTGCTCTAATATACTTTAAATTTGGAGCTTTTGCAGTATACAACTGGAAATTATTAAAAGCATATTAAAAATTGTTTTAAAGATACTTCTGCTACTGTCTTCTATAGTGGCTGTATCAGTTTACATTCCCACCAGCAGTGCAAGAGTATTCCCTTTCTCCACACCCTCTTCAGCATTTATTGTTTGTAGACTTTTTGATGAGGAGCATTCTGACAGGTGTGAGGAGGCGATATCTCACTGTACTTTTGACAGAAGACAGGGATCAAGACCATCCCCATGGAAACGAAATGCAAAAAAGCAAAATGGCTGTCTGAGGAGGCCTTACAAATAGCTGTGAAAAGAAGAAAGTGAAAAGCAAAGGAGAAAAGGAAAGATATAAGCATCCGAATACAGAGTTCCAAAGAATAGCAAGGTGAGATAAGAAAGCCTTCCTCAGCGATCAGTGCAAAGAAATAGAGCAAAACAACAGAATGGGAAAGACTAGAGATCTCTTCAAGTAATTTAGAGATACCAAGGGAACATTTCATGCAAATATGGGCTCGATAAAGGAAAGAAATGGTACGGACCTGACAGAAGCAGAAGATATTAAGAAGAGGTGGCAAGAATACACAGAAGAACTGTACAAAAATGATCTTCACGACCCAGATAATCACGATGGTATGATCACTCACATAGAGCCAGACATCCTGGAATGCGAAGTCAAGTGGGCCTTAGAAAGCATCATTATGAACAAAGCTAGAAGGTGATGGAATTCCAGTTGAGCTATTTTAAATCCTGAAAAATTATGCTGTGAAAGTGCTGCACTCAATATGCCAGCAAATTTGGAAAACTCAGCAGTGGCCACAGGACTGGAAAAGGTCAGTTTTCATCCCAGTCCCAAAGAAAGGCAATGCCAAAGAATACTCAAACTACCGCACAATTGCACTCATCTCACACACTAGTAAAGTAATGCTCAAAATTCTCCAAGCCAGGCTTCAGCAATACGTGAACTCTGGACTTCCAGATGTTCAAGCTGGTTTTAAAAAAGGCAGAAGAACCAGAGATCAAATTGGAACATCTGCTGGATCATGGAAAAAGCAAGAGAGTTCCAGAAAAACATCTATTTCTGCTTTATTGACTATGCCAAAGCCTTTGACTGTGTGGGTCACAATAAACTGTGGAAAATTCTGAAAGACATGGGAATACCAGACCACCTGACCTGCCTCTTGAGAAACCTATATGCAGGTCAGGAAGCAACAGTTAGAACTGGACATGAAACAACAGACTGGTTCCAAATAGGAAAAGGAGTACATCAAGGCTGTATATTGTCACCCTGCTTATTTAACTTATATGCAGAGTACATCATGAAAAACACCGGGCTGGAAGAAGCACAAGCTGGAATCAAGATTGCTGGGAGAAATATCAATAACCTCAGGTATGCAGATGACACCACCCTTATGGCAGAAAGTGAAGAGGAACTAAAAAGCCTCTTGATGAAGGTGAAAGAGGAAAGTGAAAAAGTTGGCTTAAAGCTCAACATTCAGGAAAGATTATGGCATCTGGTCCCATTACTTCATGGGAAATAGATGGGGAAACAGTGGAAATAATGTCAGACTTTATTTTTTTGGGCTCCAGAATCACTGCAGATGGTGATTGCAGCCATGAAATTAAAAGACGCTTACTCCTTGGAAGGAAAGTTATGACCGACCTAGATAGCATATTGAAAAGCAGAGACATTACTTTGCCAACAAAGGTCCGTCTAGTCAAGGCTATGGTTTTTCCAGTGGTCATGTATGGATGTGCGAGTTGGACTGTGAAGAAAGCTGAGCGCTGAAGAAATGATGCTGCTTTTGAACTGTGGTGTTGGAGAAGACTCTTGAGAGTCCCTTGGACTGCAAGGAGATCCAATCAGTCCATCCTAAAGAAAATCAGTCCTGAGTGTTCATTGGAAGGACTGATGCTAAAGCTGAAACTCCAATACTTTGGCCACCTCATGTGAAGAGTTGACTTATTGGAAAAGACCCTAATGCTGGGAGGGATTGAGGGCAAGAGGAGAAGGGGACGACAGAGGATGAGATGTCTGGATGGCATCACCGACTCGATGGACGTGAGTCTGAGTGAACTCCAGGAGTTGGTGATGGACAGGGAGGCCTGGCGTGCTGCGATTCATGGGGTGGCAGAGTCGGACACAACTGAACTGAATAATGAGCGATGTTGAGCATCTTTTCATGTGTTTGTTAGACATCTGTATGTTCAATTAAAAAAATCAATTAAAAAAGGAAGATACTTCTCTTAGATATCTGAGGAACTTAAAGAAGAAACCAGAGGATAAGGCATGCTGTTAGAAGCTGCTACCTTTCCAGGATCATGGGAGTGGGAAGATGGGCTTAAGAACTACAGCACTGAATATAGGAATGAAAGTGAAAGTCACTCAGTTGTGTCCGACTCTTTGTCACCCCATGGACTATATAGTCCAATTTTATAGTCCAATTTTCCAGGCCAGAATACTGGAGTGGGTAGCCTTTCCCTTCTCAAGGGGATCTTCCCAACCCAGGGATCGAATCCAGGTCTCCCGCGTTGCAGGCAGATTCTTTACTGTCTGAGCCACCAGGGAAGCCCATAGGAATGAAGGGATCAGCAGTCATTTCAGAGACAGAACTGGTGGAATTTTGTGATTGACTAATTGGATTGAGGTTGAAAGAGAGAACTTGGTCAAAGAGAATATGTTGCTTTCTGAGTGGATTAAACCATGCCATTAAATGAGGCAGGAATAGCTTTAGACAGTGTAAGCTTGGGGAAATGATAAAACTATTGAGTACAAGGTGCCCTTAATCATTTAGGAAACATTTTGCCTAGTTGAAAATTTGGTTCTAGAACTTTGGAAACAAATCGAGATGAGGGTGTGGGATTGAAAATTTCCACTATGGTATTTACATTTTAAAATCATCCTTATGATTATATATGCATTTATTTTTAAACATCTCCATTTCATTTCAGATTAAGCCAAGGATGATGAATTTTAAACGAATCTATAATCTCTTATATTTGGATCATTTGTATGAAGTTATTTGTAGTAAATAGAATCTGTAGAATATGTTAGCAAAATTATAGTAAAAGTTAATTTTTTATAAGCTTACTATTCTATTCTTGTGTCAAGTGTACACCAAACACATTCATTTTCACAGAAAGAATTGAGGTGGGAAAACCAAGAATAAATTTCTTATTGCAGCTGTTAAAAGAGGCAGTTTTGTGTCATGATTAAGCCTATAGGTTCTGGAACTGAGTTACATTCACTTAGAGGAGGTTTAACTTGGGACACGTTACTTAAATTCTGTGTGCTTAGCTTTCCTCATCTGCAAAATGGTTAGCTTGATATTACCCATCTTACAGGGCTTTTCTGTAAGAGTTGAATGAATAAGAGTAAAAGTACTTTGTAAAAAGTCCTTTGAGAAGTGGTTCACATTTAGTCAGCAATCTATAAATGTACGCTCTTATTAATATTGAAAAAATTTTCTCAGTGTCAGTCTTATTTTCTAAGTTGTTGTTATTGATAATTTCTAGTCTTATGTGTTTTTTGCAGATTTTTAAACTTTTGAACATTGAAGGGAAAGATTACAAACCAGTGGATTTCTAGGAATTAAATTCTAAAACATTCATGGAGAAAATATAGATATGTACCAAAAATACAGTATACTTTCGAAACATATAGAAGTTAAACTGTACCTTTTCATTTAGAAATGAGATTTTTGACTAGATTTTTGACTCCAAGTTGAGGATTGGGACAATGAGGCTCCAAATTCTTTACAATTTTAAATTGTGCTTAATTAATAACATGTTCTGAGCATAGCCAGGAGCAAGTCAATAATTTACTCTGAGCAGGAATAACTAAGTTACTACTCTTTTGATGCATAAGATAAAAGTCAAGGATATATTGTAACAGTCTCTGCATCAAAAATTATATGAAGGAAACTACCAAGCAATGTGTGATTTTAATTAGTAATAACAATGGTATTTCCCAGCTGACACATTTGACCCTTACAGTACAATGAGAGGAAGGTAGTGCCTCTGCAAGCATCAGATTTGTAAATTAATTCTGCGTCTAACCACTCTTGAATTGTAATGATCTGAATTTTACTTAAAATCTTCCTTTACTTGAGAAATCATTACGCTGGTGTCAAGGCCGAGGAGAAATGCTTCATCTTTGACATTTTACTTATCCTCCTCGAGACAGTGACACAGTCCACATTTTCAACCTGTGGGTTTGGGAGCTGGCAGCAGAGGGTTGGATGTAGTTCAGGATAGCGTGTCTGCGTGCTAATTCGCTTCAGTTCGTGTCTTGACTCTTTGGGACCCCATGGACTGCAGCCCACCAGGCTCCTCTGTCCACGGGATTCTCCAGGCACGAATGCTGGAGTGGGTTGCCATGCCCTCCTCCAGGAGATCGTCCCGACTCAGGGACTGAACCCACATCTCTCTTGTTTCCTGTGTTGGCAGGCGAGTTCTTTGCCGCTAGAGCCACCAGGGAAGCCCGTCCTCTGTCTCGGCCCGGTCAGATCCATAGAGATCTTTAATTTAGGCCTATGTCCAGGAAAGTTCTAAACATAGCTGACTGTCTCCTCTGCTACTTGGAGTTCTCATGTTCTAGGAATGGCCCATGGTTGGGACAAATTTCCTAGACTCAGTAAAAGACAATGAAAATATGCCACTTTATGGTCCAAAGACCCCAACCAGCTTTACTCCTGGAAGGGAACTATTGTGCAGCTTTCAGCAAGGAAGCCCATATTTCATGATACTCTTGGCGGGGGGCAGTGGGGGAGTGCAATAGCTCTTTTTGAGGTGTGGATTCCTCAATGAATGAATGGAAATGTCTTTACACAGGTAAATACCCATCTTGGATATTCTAAAGAAATACTAGATATTTCCAGTATCAATTTACAGCTCCCTATCTAAGAAATTGTACTTCTCTGTCTTGATTTAACAGGATTTATTAAATGATAATGTGTATAGTCATTTCAGGGCTCCTACTGTCCTTGTTGACAGTAGACAAAATAGATACATTAGTTTTTTATTTAAGAAATAAAATTGAATCACATCTGTGAAAAACCCTTTGCTCCTTCTCACTAGAAAAATACTTGAAGGAAATCCTATTTCCGTTAATCTGTACTTCCACAGTTCTGATTGCCTTCAAACAAATCACTGGACCCTAGTAACAGAAATTATACGTTTGATGTCGTAGATGAGAAACGAACAGATTTGAAGTAATTTTCTTTTATAATTTAATCACATAATTCAGCCTACACTGAATTGTTTGTTAACAAAATGTGGCAATTTATGTGTTAAAGATAAAAATTTATAAGAAGAAACTGCCCTCATACTTCACCTAAAGGGTGATTACCCTTCATATACTCCATAACTCACTAGCTGTGATGAAGGTGGCAGGGAGTTATTATGGTCTTTGCTTTGTCAGAAAGACTTTAATAATTTCATCATGCTAGTGGTGTGTTAAAGTTATGGATTGTACGCAAGGCCTAATAACTCTCTTTCTTTTTGATGGGAACTACATTTCTCTTTTCAAGTGGTCAGTTATTCACAGTTAGGATTTCAAAAATGGTGACTTTGCATCTCTGGATTATTCCTCTACTCATAGCAGCAGTGAAATGCCTTGTTCGTGTTTATATAATTTTTAAAAACTACTCACATGTTAATGTGAGTGGAATCCCCACATATTAATTTTTTTTAGATAAGGTGGAATTCATTTGTAACACTATTGAGTAATGGATGATAACGTCTGTATTATGGGCCAGTTGTGTTACATCTGGTTTTTCTGATGGTATGAAATCAAATACTGTGTTCAGAGGCTCATCGTTTTATCTGAAGCATACTGCTTTGTTTTTATTGCATTTGGCTGGACTTCTTCCAATTAAGTGATTGTAATTTTAACACTAGAACCGTAAGCATTGTGGTGGCATTATTAAAGTAAGTATGTGTTCTCAGGAAGTGTGAGGTGAGAATGTGTTAATAGTGGGAGGGGAACATACCAACTATAAGAACAGAATGGTTTGGTGGTTAAGTGCCCTGATGGGTGACACTCAAGGGCAGAAGCTGGAAGGTGTGGGAAACAGGAAGCATATTTATAGATGTCTTTACTAAAGAGTGATGCACTTTGCTAGAGGGAACTTGGCTAACCCTGACATTATTGGGAGATTCACCTTCCCGTCATAGGTATGAAAAGTACTTTTATTTTTAACTTGGGCTTTTAAAGCATACAATGAAAGGAAATAAAATAGTTGTTTTGCCATTAAAGTTCAGAGACTGAATTTGATGGTCTTGATTTTTAAAAAATTAAGAGACATGTTTATTGCAAGCTGGATTTTTAAAAGCAAAACTTGTCTAGCAGTTCCACTTCTGGGTATATTCTCAAAGTTTGAAAGCAAGTATTTGAGTGGATATTTGTATACCAAAGTTCATAACAGCGATGTTCACAATAGCTAAAAGATGTAAGTAACCCATGTCCATCGATGGGTGAATGGATAAACAAAGTGTGGTATATACATGCAATGAAATATTACTCAGCATTAAAAAGGAATGAATTTCTGACACATGCTACAGCATGGATGAATCTTGAAGGCATTATGGTAAGTGAAATAAGCCAGACGGAAAAGGACAAATATGGTATGACTTCACTTACACAAGGTACCTGGAATGGTCTTAATAAAGATAGAAAATAGAATGGTGGTTGCCAAAAGTGGGTGCGTGTGGTGGAGAATGGGGAGAATTGTGTAAAGGGTACAGAGTCTCAGTTTTCGAAAGTGAAAAAGTTCTGAAGATAAATGGTGGTGACGGTTGCATGACAGTGTATTTAATGCAGCTGAACTGTGTACCTAAAAATAGTTTAAAATGGTACATTTATATTATGTATATTTTCAGTTGAGTTCAGTCACTCAGTCATGTCCAACTCTTTGTGACCCCACGAACTGCAGCCTGTAGCACGCCAGGACTCCCTGTCCATCACCAACTCCCAGAGTCCACCCAAACCCATGTTCATCGAGTTGGTGATGCCATCCAACCATCTCATCCTCTGTCATCCCCTTCTCCTCCTGCCCTCAGTCTTTCCCAGCATCAGAGTCTTTTCAAATGAGTCAGCTCTTCCCAGGAGATGGCCAAAGTATTGGAGTCTCAGCTTCAACATCAGTCCTTCCAATGAACACCCAAGACCGATCTCCTTTAGGATGGACTGGTTGGATCTCCTTGCAGTCCAAGGGACTCTCAAGAGTCTTCTCCAACACCACAGTTCAAAAGCATCAATTCTTTGGTGCTCAGCTTTCTTCATATTTCAACTCTCACTTGTATATTTTACTGCACTAAAAAAGCCAAACTTACTAAAAATGGTAATATAAAGTAATGAAATGCTCCCAGCTAGAGAACAAACTAATGAGACAAATGTAAGGGTTAGCTAGTTATTTGTATTCATAAATATTCATTAGTCATCTTTAGACTAAATTTGGGAAAAAGAGAGTTGCCTTATCTTGTGTATGATCTGGGGACTGATTTGCCCATATTTAAAAATCCTGCAGGTCAGGAAGCAACAGTTAGAACTGGACATGGAACAACAGACTGGTTCCAAATAGGAAAAGGAGTATGTCAAGGCTGTATATTGTCACCCTGCTTATTTAACTCATATGCAGAGTACGTCATGAGAAACACTGGGCTGGAAGAAGCACAAGCTGGAATCAAGATTGCTGGGAGAAATATCAATAACCTCAGATATGCATATGACACCACCCTTATGGCAGAAAGTGAAGAGGAACTAAAAAGCCTCTTGATGAAGGTGAAAGAGGAGAGTGAAAAAGTTGGCTTAAAGCTCAACTTTCAGAAAATGAAGATCATGGCATCTGGTCCCATCACTTCAAGGGAGACAGATGGGGAAACAGAGGAAATAGTGTCAGACTTTATTTTGGGGGCTCCAAAATCACTGCAGATGGTGACTGCAGCCATGAAATTAAAAAAGATGCTTGCTCCTTGGAAGAAAAGTTATGACCAACTTAGATAGCATATTGAAAAGCAGAGACATTACTTTGCCAACAGAAGTCCGTCTAGTCAAAGCTATGGTTTTTCCTGTGGTCATGTATGGATGTGAGAGTTGGACTGTGAAGAAAGCTGAGCGCCGAAAAATTGATGCTTTTGAACTGTGGTGTTGGAGAAGACTCTTGAGAGTCCCTTGGACTGCAAGGAGATCCAACCAGTCCATTCTGAAGGAGATCAGCCCTGGGATTTCTTTGGAAGGAATGATGCTAAGGCTGAAACTCCAGTACTTTGGCCACCTCATGCAAAGAGCTGACTCATTGGAAAAGACTCTGATGCTGGGAGGGATTGGGGGCAGGAGGAGAAGAGGACGACAGAGGATGAGATGTCTGGATGGCATCACTGACTCAATGGCCATGAGTCTGAGTGAACTCTGGGAGTTGGTGATGGACAGGGAGGCCTGGTGTGCTGCGATTCATGGGGTCGCAAAGAGTCGAACACGACTGAGTGACTGAACTGAACTGAACTGAAACGAAAAATACAGTCTTTCAGTACTTGATGTCATTCTTGGAACATGGAATATGCTCAATAAATATCTGTTGATTGATATTTGTTTATTCAGGAAATTACAGCATCATGTGCAAAATAATGAACTTAACTGTTACCTATTAAGTCTACTTACAAGCTCAGTGAACCGGTAACAAGTAATAACCTTTAAAATACAGGCAATCGAAAATTAGATTATGGGAACTGGTGTGTCTTACTTATTATAAAATATGCCACAAATTTTTGCTGTTGATATAAAAACAATTTTGATAATTGTCTAAAGAAATGGACAGTTTTTTGTCTGAAAGACTGCTGAGGAATCAGTAGGGCTAGTATCTGGGTTTTATATCTGTACAAAGATCACGGTGGATCTCGTATTTTGCTATGACAGGATCTTCTTCATTTAAGCCTCTGGTTCATCTGAGGTCTTATTTGACTCTTATCCTGGGATCCAAGTAGTGGGGTAGAAAGAGTATTGAAATAGAATGGGATTAGGTTACCTGGGTCTTCCCAGGTGTCTCAGTGGTAAGGAATCTGCCTCCCAATGCAGGAGACATAAAAGATGCTGGTTCAATCCCTGGGTCAGGAAGATCTCCTAGAGGAGGAAATGGCAACCCACTCCAGTATTTTTGCTTAGAAAATCCCATGGACAGAGAAGCCTGGAGGGTTACAGTCCCTGATGGGGTTGCAAAGAGGTGGACACGTCTGAGCGTGCATGCATATGCGTAGATTACCCATCATTGCTCAGTTGCCTGCGTTCGCCAGGTTGAGAAGTTGATGCCACTCTATTCGTTTCTGTGGGTAGAGTCTATTTTAAGCCTCTTATAGGAACATTATTTTCATTTTTCTGAGCAGCTTTATTCTAGTTATTCAAAACTGATTATCACCAATATAAAAAGTTATCCAGTTTTATTTTTGTCAGTGACTATATTTCCATTCCTCCATTGTTTCTTGTATTATATTTGTCCAAAAAAAGCACAAAGGTGACAGTATTTTAGAAACTACCCATTATTGGGAGTTCCCTTGCAGTCTAGGATTTGGGGCATTGACTGTTATGGCTCTGGGTTCAATCTCTGGTCAGGGAACTGAGGTTTCCACAAACCAGCTGGTGCAGTCAAAAATGAAAAAGTTACCCCTTATTCTACCACGTAGAGTTAGGCATCGATACCATTTGCTTGCATGTTAGCAGTTCTACTGTTCTATCCATGCGTATATGCACATACACGAACAAGCAGAGATACAAAGCTGAGGGGCATAAAATTAGGATTGTAACGATTATTCTGTTTTATAACCTGCATATTTTTTCACTGAGCATTAAACGGTAACATGTTCTCATGGCACTAAATATTCTTTCACAGCTGCTTTCTGAGTAGCTGCGTTCTCGTCTATTTTATGCCTGCACCACTCCTCTATTACTAGGATTTTAGAATATTCTTCTTTTTCTTGCTATTATACGTGACACTGTGATGAAAATACTTTTAATCTTTTGCCTATCCCTATTTTAAAAAATAAATCCCTAGGTGTAAAATTTAGTAGAAAGATAATGAACATTTAAAAAGGTGTTTGATATATATGCACCAAATTGTCCTTTAGAAAGATTGGGCAGGTTTATACTTCTATATAAGCCATGATATTAGTATAAACTATACATGATATACGGAGAAGGTGATGGCACCCCACTCCAGTACTCTTGCCTGGAAAATCCCATGGATGGAGGAGCCTGGTAGGCTGCAGTCCACGGGGTCGCTAGAGTCGAACATGACTGAGCGACTTCACTTTCACTTTTCACTTTCATGCATTGGAGAAGGAAATGGCAACCCACTCCAGTGTTCTTGCCTGGAGAATCCCAGGGACGGGGGAGCCTAGTGGGCTGCCATTTATGGGGTCACACAGAGTCAGACAGGACTGAAGCGACTTAGCAGCAGCATACATGATGTATGGTCTGTATTGGACCACCTATTGCCCATCCTGGAATTAGTTATTTTTAAATAACACCAATTTGACACGTGAATAATTGTTATCATTTATTTTAATTTGCATTGGTGGCGAGTGTTTGTATATGATTGTTTAGCAGATGTATTTCTACATGTCATGATTAACCTGGTATGTTCCTTTTTTCTGTTTGTGAGATGTATTTATATGTAAAAGATACTATTAACCTGGTTGTATATTGTTTCTTTTGTTATTTTTCCCCCAAATGGAGTTCTTTGTTTTTCAACACTTTGCCAAGTATCACCAAGACGAAGAAAAAAAAACCTTTTGGGTAGATGACATAATTCTGTTTGGGGGCTGTTGCTGAATGCCAGATTGGTTAAGTAAATGACCTTTCTTCAACCTCGGGTGAGAAAAACTTACCTTCTCAGTCAGTTTTAAATCATCCTTAAAATATGTAACCAGATAACTTCAGATAACTTGTCTTTATGTAGGATATGCTAGGAGTCTCTTGAGGGAAAGTACAGCTGTAGTCAACGTTTCCATTTGGGTGTTCTCCATTAAGCCAAGTGTTGTTGAAACGCAGCAACAGTTGACATTTTTACTGAGCAATATGCAAACATTGAGAGAAGTTTTTCCCATCCTCATAAGGAAGATAATAATAAACTAATTATTGAGAATTTCTTACAGCAAAGTATTTGAGCAACTCTCTGGCCCTATTTTCCATGAGTGAAGATTATAACCATATGTTGTTTGGGAGTTATAATTTCTATTTCAACATACTATTATGGGATTTAAGAAATTCACTTCAGATGTATCAAAGTTAACATTGGTGTGTGTATATCTGTGGGTTTGTGTATATGTTCAAGGATATGCGAGGTGCCAGAAGTAATGCCAAAATCACAACTTTGAGAAAAACCTTCAAGGTCAATGAAATCTGTGTTGTCATATATTGCTCTCCAATTCAACAGTGATAAAAGGCACATGAAAAGACTATACAGTTACTTTCAAAACAAGCATTTACCAAGTTCCAGGAAATGAATGTATTTGTATAAAAACACCTGACAATTGCAAGAGTCTTTTTATCAGTTTACCAAACAATTGACTATTAAGATCTCTTTGCTTGTGTAATCTTTCAAAAACATATCATATATGGTCACCCATTTGCCACTGACTGGTGTTATGAAGAGTTGGAGAGGGCAATGTACTACTATAATTTTATGGCAAATTTAGTTTTGGTAATTTGAGATCTCTTTGAAATACACTCAAAGTGCTCCCTATCTAAAGGAGCTCTACAAACCATAATTTTGTCCAGTGAAGGATTTGTAACATATAGTTACCACTGATTTATTCTTCTTGCAAATCAGAGTTTTTGAGGGTTTTGGTAGCCTCATACTGGCTGATAAATTGATTGTGAGTAGGATATGTTCTTTGTTTAGCCATCCTAGGAAAAAAAAAAATGGTACCACAAAAGTCTCTGGTGGCAGATAAGAGTGCCACCAAGTGGAACCATATGTTGTTTGGGGATTATAATTTATATTTCAACATAGTATTATGGAATTTAGGAAATTCATTTCAGATATGTCAAAGTTAACATTGATGCGTGTATATATGTGGATTTGTGTATATGTTAAAAGATACGGGAGGTAGAAGTTATATGGAAATCAATTTTTTTTTTCTCTTAAAAGAAAGCTCCCTCTTTGCATCATGGTCAGGGGTCTTAGTCCTCATACGAACTGAATACATATATATATTTTTTCTTTCTACACTAAAATAGTGCCTTAGACCTCTTTCTCCTTTCTTCCTTTTAAAATTATGTAAGATACCTTCTGTGAACTTGTACATTTTTTCTGGAACACCTGCTTCTTTGCTTTTAAAATTCCTAGAAGAAACACATAGATAACATATTTAGATATCTATATGAATTAAATCTAAAGTGTCTAGGTGTTTCTGTTTTTAAGGTTTAAATCAAAGCTTTTCGTAAATGGAAATTTAAAAAATTTTGAAATTATTGGGAAATATTTTAAAAAGTTGGTTAGTGCAGTATTTTAGGTATATCATGGGGATTTCCCTAGTGGCTCAGATGATAAAGAATCTGCCTATAATGCAGGAGACCTTGGTTCAAGCCCTGGGTCAGGAAAATCCCCTGGAGAAGGGAATGGCAGCCCACTCCAGTGTTCTTGCCTGGAGAAGTCCATGGACAGAGAAGCCTGTCAGGCTACAGTCCACGGGGTCAGAAAGAGTGGGACACGACTGAATGACTGATACTTCAAGTATATTATATACACATTTATACCTCACTATATTAAGTATGTAAGTAAGTACTGGCTTTATTTTAAAGCTCATTTTGATTAAGTGATATAATAGTATCCTTTCTCATTTAAAAAACCAAACTACTAAAAGATTTTAAAAGAATTTTGAATGGAATAGTTTCCTTAATTTCTCTTTCTATTTTCTCATTATTAGTGTACAGGAATGCAAGGGATTTCTGTGTGTTGATTTTATATCCTGCAACTTTACTATATTCATTGATTAGTTCTAGTCATTTTCTGGTGGAATCTTCAGGGTTTTCTACGTAGAGGATCATGTCATCTGCAAACAGTGAGAGTTTTACTTCTTCCTTTCCAATTTGGATTCCTTTTATTTCTTTTTCTGCTCTGATTGCTGTGGCCAAAACTTCCAAAACTATGTTGAATAGTAATGGTGAAAGTGGGCATCCTTGTCTTGTTCCTGACTTTAGAGGAAATGCTTTCAATTTTTCACCATTGAGGATAATGTTTGCTGTGGGTTTGTCATATATAGCTTTTATTATGTTGAATTTGAATCAGTTCTAAGGAGGTGGATGGAACTGGAGCCTATTATACAAAGTGAAGTAAGCCAGAAAGAAAAACACAATGGCACCCCACCCCAATACTTTTGCCTGGAAAATCCCATGGACAGAGGACCCTAGTGGGCTGCAGTCCGTGGGGTCGCTAAGAGTCGGACACTACTGAGTGGCTTCACTTTCACTTTTCGCTTTCATGCATTGGAGAAGGAAATGGCAACCCACTCCAGTGTTCTTTCCTGGAGAATCCCAGGGACAGGGGAGCCTGGTGAGCTTCCGTCTATGGGATCGCACAGAGTCAGGCACGACTGAAGCGACTTAGCAGCAGCAGCAGCAACGCATATATATGGAATTTAGAAAGATGGTAACAATAACCCTGTTTACGAGACAGCAAAAGAGACACTGATATATAGAACAGACTTTTGGACTCTGGGACCGGGAGAGGGCGGGATGATTTGGGAGAATAGCATTGAAATATGTATAATATCATATCTGAAATGAGGCGCCAGTCCAGGTACGATGCCCAATAACGGATGCCTGGGGCTGGTGCACTGGGACGACCCCCGGAGGGATGGTATGGGGAGGGGGGAGGGAGGAGGGTTCAGGATGGGGAGCACATGTATACTGGTGGTGGATCCATCTCGATGTATGATAAAAGCAATACAATATTGTAAAGTTAAGCAAAATAAAATTTAATTTAAAAAAATTAAAAAAAATAAATAAAAGAATTTTGAAAATATTAAATGAGTTAAGTAATTACAGCAATATCTTTATCTTAGATTTCTATACAGAATTAATTTATCAATTTTGTAAAGTGATTAGAGTTAGAGAAGATGATTTTTACATTTAGAACTTAAAAATTCAGCAATATGTTATATGGAATATGTTGTATTATATTTACCTAAAATTTTCTGATTTAACACATTAAATGCACATTTCTTTCTCTTAAAAAATTCATTAAGCATATTCATATACCCAGTGATCTCTTCACTGGGGAACTTTAAATAAAGTTCATTATTTGTTTACTACTTTTCAATTTAGGATATACTTGAAGTGATTTATTTATCCTTGGCCAGTTGCCACTTGAGACTCTTTCTGTTTTATGAAACTAACTTAAATGATCATTTAAGCAGGAATTACTGGTATTCAGTTCAGTCGGTCAGTTGTGTCCGACTCTTTGCGACCCCATGAACCACAGAACGCCAGGCCTCCCTGTCCATCACCAACTCCCGGAGTCCACCCAAACCCATGTCCATTGAGTCGGTGATGCCATCCAACCCTCTCAACCTCTGTAGTAAGTATGTTTTATTTTATTTCTAGTATATGGAGAATCGTGCAGCCCTGTGACGACCAGGTTCCATGGAGGTGGGGGGAGGCCATCATCTTGGAGAAGGCTGGGCAGGGTCAGCCTGGAGTGGAGGTGGGATTTGGGCAGATGGAAATGTTTTCCTGGAATAAATGGGCAGAAGTACATTCTTACTCATTTAAGTACATTTTTGACCAATTGAAGGGAGACATTACTAAACAAAGAGCTGAGTAAAGCATTTCACACACCCTGTAAGGAGTGATTAAATCGGAGGAGCTTTGCAACTTTAAAATCAGAGAGAAGATATAAATGTAGACTTTCAGGAAAAGTTTAATTTTTGTATAAAACTGAAGGCATTTTGATAAAATATGGAATTTAGTAAAATTTACAATTATTTACTTGTGTTACTCCCCACGAAAAAATTGTGAATGAGTTTTGTTTTTGTTTTTTTTTAACTCTTCACCTGTTTATTTGATCATCAGGTATTATAGAGCAGAGGTCCTAACCTCCAGGTTGCAGATTGGTACCACCTGTCAGATCAGCGTTGGCTTTAGATTAGAAGTTAAGTGCACACTATTTACAATAGCTAGGACATGGAAGGAGAAGGCAATGGCACCCCACTCCAGTACTCTTGCCTGGAAAATCCCATGGACAGAGGAGCCTGGTAGACTGCAGTCCATGGGGTCGCTAGGAGTCGGACACGACTGTATAACTTTCAAGTAGACAACCTGAGCGACTTCACTTTTACTTTTCACTTTCATGCATTGGAGAAGGAAATGGCAATGCACTCCAGTGTTCTTGCCTGGAGAATCCCAGGGATGGGGGAGCCTGGTGGGCTGCCATCTCTGGGATCACACAGAGTTGGACACGACTGAAGCAATTTAGCAGCAGGACATGGAAGCAACCTAGATGTTTGTGGGCAGATGAATGGATAAGGAAGTTGTCATACACATACACGATGGAATATTACTCAGCTATAAAAAGGAACACACTTGAGTCAGTTCTCATAAGGTGGATGAACCTGGAGCCTATTATCAGATCAGATCAGATCAGTCCCTCAGTCGTGTCCGACTCTCTGCGACCCCATGAACTGCAGCACGCCAGGCTTCCCTGTCCATCGCCAACTCCCAGAGGTCACTCAGACTCACATCCATCGAGTCAGTGATGCCATCCAGCCATCTCATCCTCTGTCGTTCCCTTCTCCTCCTGCCCCCAATCCCTGCCAGCATCAGAGTCTTCTCCAATGAGTCAACTCTTGGCATGAGGTGGCCAAAATACTGGAGTTTCAGCTTTAGCATCATTCCTTCCAAAGAAATCCCAGGGTTGATCTCCTTCAGAATGGACTTGGTTGGGTGTCCTTGCAGTCCAAGGGACTCTCAAGAGTCTTCTCCAACACCACAATTCAAAAGCATCAATTCTTCAGCGCTCAGCCTTCTTCACAGTCCAACTCTCACATCCATACATGACCTCAGCCTTCTTCACAGTCCAACTCTCACATCCATACATGACCACAGGAAAGACCATAGCCTTGACTAGGCGAACCTTTGTTGGCAAAGTAATGTCTCTGCTTTTGAATATGCTATCTAGGTTGGTCATAACTTTCCTTCCAAGGAATAAGCGTCTTTTAATTTCATGGCTGCAGTCACCATCTGCAGTGATTTTGGAGCCCAGAAAAATAAAGTCTGACACTGTTTCCACTGTTTCTCCATCTATTTCCCATGTAGTGATGGGACCAGATGCCATGATCTTTGTTTTCTGAATGTTGAGCTTTAAGCCAACCTTTTCACTCTCCACTTTCACTTTCATCAAGAGGCTTTTTAGTTCCTCTTCACTTTGTGCCATAAGGGTGGTGTCATCCGCATATCTGAGGTTATTGATATTTCTCCCAGCAATCTTGATTCCAACTTGAGTTTCTTCCAGTCCAGCATTTCTCATGATGTACTCTGCATATAAGTTAAATAAACATGGTGACAATATACAGCCTTGACGTACTCCTTTTCCTATTTGGAACCAGTCTGTTGTTCCGTGACCAGTTCTAACTGTTGCTTCCTGACCTGCATACAGATTTCTTAAGAGGCAGATCAGGTGGTCTGGTATTCCCATCTCTTTCAGAATTTTCCACAGTTTATTGTGATCTACACAGTCAAAGGCTTTGGCATAGTCAATAAAGCAGAAATAGATGTTTTTCTGGAACTCTCTTGCTTTTTCCATGATCCAGCGGATGTTGGCAATTTGATCTCTGGTTCTTCTGCCTTTTCTAAAACCAGCTTGAACATCAGGAAGTTCATGGTTCACATATTGCTGAAGCCTGGCTTGGAGAATTTTGAGCATTCCTTTACTAGCGTGTGAGATGAGTGCAATTGTGTGGTAGTTTGAGCACTCTTTGGCATTGCCTTTCTTTGGGATTGGGATGAAAACTGACCTTTTCCAATCTTGTGGCCACTGCTGAGTTTTCCAGATTTGCTGGCATATTGAGTGCAGCACTTTCACAGCATCATCTTTCAGGGCTTGGAATAGCTCCACTGGAATTCCATCACCTCCACTAGCTTTGTTCCTAGTGATGCTTTGTAAGGCCCAGAGTGACGTAAGTCAGAAAGAGAAAGACAAATACTGTATATTAATGCATATTACTTTGCCAACAAATGGTCTTTCCTGTCGTCATGTATGGGTGTGAGAGCTGGACTGTGAAGAAGGCTGAGCGCCGAAGAATTGATGCTTTTAAACTGTGGTGTTGGAGAAGACTCTTGAGAGTCCCTTGGACTGCAAGGAGATCCAACCAGTCCATTCTGAAGATCAGCCCTGGGATTTCTTTGGAAGAAATGATGCTAAAGCTGAAACTCCAGTATTTTGGCCACCTCATGCGAAGAGTTGACTCATTGGAGAAGACTCTGATGCTGGCAGGGATTGGGGGCAGGAGGAGAAGGGGACGACAGAGGATGAGATGGCTGGATGGCATCACTGACTCCATGGATGTGAGTCTGAGTGACCTCCGGGAGTTGGTGATGGACAGGGAGGCCTGGCGTGCTGCGATTCATGGGGTCCCAAAGAGTCGGACATGACTGAGCTACTGATCTGATCTGATCTGATGAAATTTAGAATGACGATACCAACAATCCTACTTGTAAGGCAGCAAAGGAGATGCAGATATAAAGAACGGGCTTTTGGACTCAGTGGGAGAAGGTGAGGGTGGGATGATTTGAGAGAATAGCATTGAAACATATACATAGCCATAAATAAAATAGACGATCAGTGCAAGTTTGATGCATGAAGCAGGGCACCCAGAGCTGGTGCTCTGGGACAACCCAGAGGGATGGGGAGAGGAGGGAGGTGGGAGGGGGTTCAGGATGGGGGGACACGTGTGTACCTGTGGCCGACTCATACTGATATGTGGCAGAAACCACCACAATATTGTAAAGTAATTATCCTCCAATTTAAATTAATTAATTTAAAAAGAGAAATAAAGTTTATAATAAATGTAATGTGCTTGTAGCATCCCAAAATCCACCCTCTCTCCCCCGATCTGTGGAAAAAACTCTCTTCTCCCAAATCAGTCCCTGGTGCCAAAAAAGTGGGGGACCACTGAGGTGGAGGATAGAAATCCAATTGTATATGGGTTGAAAGCAAAAAAAACACAAAAATTGAAGATCATTAGCTTTAAAATTACATACCTATTGATCATATAAAATGTAAACATAAACACTCTGCTGTTATGGTTTTTTTTGGTTGGTAACCATGTGCTTCAAAATTTGGCACCATCCTTCCTGGGATTTACAAGGCCTAGTTCCAGTGTGTTGTTTATTTAGGCTTTGCGGCTCATCTCAAAATTAAACAAGTGTTTATCTGGTTCCTTCAAACATTGACAAGCCAAAGAAGATACAGAAAAATGGTTGGAACAGAAGAAAGCGTATCCTGCTCTGATGCTTCCTCTGTTTCCTCTTTTCTGCTGCCCTTTTTTTGTCTTCACATACTTGACAGCACTCAGAACTTACGGAGATTTTTGTGGGAACCAAGTGAGATGAGGGGAAAAGGTTACAACTGCTGCCTGACCCCTAATGCTGTGGTGCTCAGTTTTTTGAGTACTGCTAGCAGTTCTGAGTTAAAAGTGCTTATCAGCGCAGCTCTTGACCGCCTTAATTGTGTGTGCAGACTGTTAGTGTTGTTACTCTCTGCTTTGTATCAGGCTTGCTAGCTAATTTCCTTGTTTATTAGCTAAGTGATTTTCTTAATGGCTATCCTTTTAATAAACAAAGAAATCTCTGCTGCTCTGAGAGGGAAAACTGAGTTTGAAAACTCATGTCGAAAAGGAGAAGGAACATCTGTATTCGTGCTGCTGCTGTGTTGTTGATGTGGGGGAAAATCTGGTGACTGACCTTGATTCTTGACTGAAGTCACAAAAATATGCATGATTTGGCCTTTTTCCATAAGACAAATAGCAACAGTCTCCAGTTAAAGCAGGGATTCAATTTCCTTTGTTTTGAGTGTGGAAAAGGGAATCGTTTCCAAACCTTAATATCAGCGGGCTTAGTGAATTTTTTTTTTCCTGTAATAGTTTAGATACTTCATTTCAACAGAAGCATTTTGTTTGAATTCATATTTTATTAACTAGGAGTTATTTTGTTTAATTTGTACCTGAAGATTTAGAGGCCTGCAGTGTTGTTTTTAAGGGAGAAACATCTTTTTAATAAGTAAGTAAACAAAACCCCAAAACCCAGGGGCATCAACAGAAACTCCTGAGATCTGAGAATAGATTTCGGAATAGGGCCCCTGGAAGGGACACTGGCAATTATACTGTGGAGCCAGCTTGAGATTTCTGCAAACAGATTTAGATTGGCTCAAGTCCATGAGTACTGGAACCTCTAGAACTAGCCGTCTGCGACCCCACTGACCCTTTAGGAGTTCAGTCATCAAGGGTTGCCCTGGATCCATATTAGGAACCACATTTGTAGGTGAATAGTCTGGGACTCTTACAGACCCATCTCTGTCCCTACACCCAAGAATCTGAATCTGTCATGGCACCAGGATGGGTATCTCAGAGCTTGGACAGTGAGATTGGGTATTTGCAGTGCCACACAGCAGAAATCTGTCTTTTAAGTAAGGCAAGAGAATGTGAGCTTCCCAGTTTTTAAGTAGGAAACATCTTTGCTATTGCAAACCAGGTTCTGATTCTGCTGCCTTTTTATTTTTGTTCATTGAGCAGCATCGTCAGCCAGCTAAGTTTAGAGAAAATAGCGAAAGAAAAAGCATCTCTCCATCCTTGCATTTGACTCTCCTTGTACTTTTGCCCCTTCAGTTTCTTTCCCTTGGTTTCCCCATCCTATTCAGGACCTCGCCGCTTATAAACTGTGTTTCCCTTACTGGAAAGTAGTCACCTGCTATCTATATAACAAATCTCTTAAGTAACTGGGTGATTTTAAACAAATAACCTCCTTCCATGAGGCTTACTAAGAAGACCTTACATATTTGAGTTACCAAGGGACTTCTCTGCATATTTTCAGAATCTCTAAAACAAACAAATAATAATAATAATAAAAAGACTACCCCCCCAAAGAGACTTCTGATGCACATACGCACAATTATTGTTAAGGAGACAATCTAGTGGGCAAGGCAAATTCCGTTGCTGTGTTAATCTCATGGTAAGTAAGGTTTTGCCTAGTTGTGTGCAGATCTGACTTCTGGAAATGTCTTCTTACTTGTAAGATGGCATACGATGTTACCTCCATCATAAAGTTGTTATGAGAATTAAATGCATTAAGACACGTCAAGCACTTAGCTTCAGATCAGTTCAGTTGCTCAGTCGTGTCCGACTCTTTGTGACCCCATGAATCGCAGCATGCCAGGGCTCCCTGTCCATCACCAACTCCCGGAGTTCACCCAAATTCATGTGCATTGAGTCAGTGCCTGGTTGTATGAAGTGCCAAGTGAACAGTTATCTAATAATTCCTTATAGAATCTAGTAGTAGAAAACCGATAGAAAGCCATTCACTTCACTGACAAGTTTCAAAAGGATAAATGAGATAGACTTGTGAACTCTATTTAATGTCCAGTAGCACAGGGCCTCTTGTTTGGCTTCTTCTACCCAAACAGACTTATGGAATGTATTAAAGATTCAAAGAGACTGTTGGGTCGGTCCCCAGAAGAGTGTTGAATGGTAGGTGAGACTGTCCTAAGTGTCCTGGAATCACACTGAGTCTGTTCCTTTCATCAGAAGTGCAGAGAGGAATATAGTGTAGGATATTCTGTGTGTTCTTTTCTCTCATAGTAGACATGGTACTTTGTTTCTCTAATGTGAATGTTCTAAATTATATGGCCATTATTAAATCTGTGTTCAAATTAATTTCTGACATGGTAAGTGTATTTCTTTTTGAGATATCACATTTTTAGACATTTAGAATATGACCTCACCCATTTTACTTTGGAAATACCAAATAATTTTGGTATTATTGGTGAAATAATTTTGAAGGACATTTTATTTCCTAGGATGTATTTTCAGCAGGTGGCTAATGGCTTTTGACCTGCTGTAGCAGCATACAGAACCGAATGTCAGACAGAGTATGTTTTAAAAGCTCCATTTTCATTTTACATAATGAAGCACAGTAATTCTTTTTGAAATTGCCTTGCCTATCTTTCTAAGTAGTTGTTGATGGAGATGTGTCAGTTTGGTAGGAGAGAGAAGAAAAAATTGTGATGTTCCAGCATGTAGATTTGAAGACTATTTAAATATATTCAGATTGGTAAAAATGCAAGTATTTTCATTAATAATATCAGATCTAATATAGTTACAGGTTAAAAGCCATATAAAGTACATGGTGTCAACCTTCCGCCTTTCCCATATCTTTGGGCCATTGCTATGAAAAGTCACACATTTTAATCCACTCAATTTTCCCTTTGTAATTTCCATTTTCTCTTGAAATATATACAGTTTATTCCATGGGCTGTTCTCATATGCCTTTAAGAATTATCCATACTAAATCATAATTCGCAGCTCTTATGCGAAAGCAGACTACGGCCAAGATCACTCAGGGTACCCAGGTTGGCCATATTAGGTCATTGTCAAGGTTGGTTTCAAATTCAGTATTGACACAGGCTTTTAGACAATCACAGTCTTTGCAGTCCTACTCCACATCATTTATACATTGAATAACTCTCCAGTTTATACTTGGCTGGTTTTTTGAGGTGAAGATGTGTATGCAGCTTGGTTGATGCCCAGAGGCCTTGTGGAGGGGGTGACTGTGAGAAAATGGCAATATAAAGAGTTATATTTCCCGCACTGAACATATTAGAGCTGGCATTTTGCCACCAAACTATATGATAAGGGAGGAATATGGTTTGTGTATTTTGCATTTAAGACTTAATTTCTGAGGCTGAGTTCTAATTTATTTATTCCCTTAGGTAATTACTGATTTTCAAGATGCAAAAGAAGTATATTATTGGATTTTTTTTAATGGTTAAACTTGTATCATACATGTCCTTTCTTTAAATGTAGGCACTAAAAATTCTCGCACATCAAAGTAGCTTGTGCTTCTCATTTGCGGCTGGAGAGTTAATCATCTTTCAATAATGCTTTGAAGTTAGCTTTTCTTCTTCTTCTTTTTTTCTTAGCCCAGCATGAGTTCATGAATAAAACTAACCACTCTGATAGGTATAGCATATCATTCCTCTTGCCTATGGGTCTTGCTAATAAAAATTCAAATTCTGGTTAGTTTGCTGGAATCAAATCAAGGTGGTATATGGCATACTTTTCTCCTTTATGAAGCTTTCTTGCAGAAAATAGAAGTGGGGGAAAGAAAGCATGGGGTGGAGGAAAAAGACAAAGCAATTCAGGGTTAAATAGATTTTAGCCTTTCTGTCTGTGTTGTGATAAGTCTGGAGATTTTTACTTCTCATTGGCCTGGAATCCTTAAAAATAAAATTCCTATTTAGGACTAACCTCTGAAAAATTCCTATTCTTTAGTTAATGTATATGAATCTGCTGTTGTGTGGGTGAGGTAACAATAACAAGAGTGGCACTAACTTAATTTGATAATGTGTATGTGTGTATTTTTAAATGCAGCTAGATGGGATGCCTGTCAGCTGAAAAATAGAGTAGGTGATGACTACTAGGTAGGTGATGGCTAAAATAATCTGAAATTCTGGCGGTTGCTAAAATCGTCAGCTTGCTTATAAGATGACCTCATCACTAAAGCAAATAGGGTTTGGCATTTTAACGAATGTTTTCCACCAACATCAGTACAGAAAAGAATTGTGCCTGCATGCTTCCTTCATTAAGTGGCATGAGAATTTAGAAACTAGAGAACATATGGGAACCAGAGTGATGACAGACAAGACATCCCATCCCAGAATCAAGCCCCCTTGGAAAGATCTTCAAGTACGGTTGTTGTTCTGTTGTTTGCTCGCCAACTTGTGTCCGACTCTGTGAACCTGTGTAGCTTGTCCGGCTCCTCTGTCCATGGGATTTCCCAGGCAAGAATACTGAAGTAGATTGCTGTTTCCTTCTCTGCGGGGTCTTCCGGACCCAGGGATCGAACCTGTGTCTCCTGCATTGGCAGAAAGATTCTTTACCACTGTGCCACCTTAGTGGAATGCAAATAAGGAGCGTATATAGCAAATTAATTGTATATGTGACAGTAGATAGGAGTGTGGTCTCTGGTAGAGACACCGAAGTTTGGTTCCCAGTTCTGACTATTTGGTCACTTTGGGCAAATAAGTTATTCCTTCTGAGCATCAGATTTCTTACCTGTGAAATAGGGGTGGTGATGGTATCTAATCATATTATTATGCTGAGAAATAACAAATATTTGAAACAAAAATATTTAAATAAAGAAAAATACTTAAGAAAATATTTACAAATATTTAAAACTTACAACGAAGAAGTGTAATTCAAAGCCTTAGAAATCTGTCACATTTATATATTTTGCAAATAATGGGACACATTGTTACACAGGCCACAGCCGGCCTCAGAATTCCGCCTAACTCGGAACAGCAGGAAGCTTCTCCTATTTTGTAGAAGTTGGCACCCAGCACGCAACGTCTGTGTTCTCCCTAAGCCAGTCCAGGGCTACCCGTCTTCCTTCTTTTTTCTGCCTTTGCTAAGTCTCCCTAATGCAAATATCAATTCAGTTACTTGGAAAAGTGGGAATGGAGAGATTCCTACTTGCTTATTCATAATCATAATTTTCAGACACCATGGTGAGTACTTTGCCGAAGATTGTGTTGACGCCCAGATTTATATTTCTAGATCTATTCTCTACCCCAAGCTCCATTCATTAGTTACTTTATTACTTTGACTCCAATTTATGAACCGACGTCCACACTTGCTGGTCCCTGTCCAGGCTCCTTCAATCACACTGGGCTTCCTCATGTTCCTTGAACATTCTGAGCTCATTTTTGTCTTGGGACCTTTGTTCTTGGTGTTCTCTGAGTCTGGAAGGACCTGTGATCTTATTTGATGCATCCTTCTCCTTGTTCAAAGGCCATTTCTACTGAGACGGAGGTGACAGTTCTAAGTCATTCTCCCATCTACTCAGTTTCTTATCCTGTCATCCTATATGTTCCTTCAGAGTCTTTTCCCATATATATCAGATTATGTTGTTCATTTAATGGCCTCTTGTTTTCTCTCCTGACCCAGAATGCAAGCTCCCTGAATTCAGCGCCCTTCCGTGGTTCAGTCAGCACTCTATCCTGTACCTGCCTCCGTGCCTGACTCACAGGAGTGCTCAGAGCAACGTTGAGAGGTATGATTATTCTCCCCTTTATTTCATGGTTGAGAGACGCCATGCCCAGGAAGTTTCAGTATCAATAGCTTGCCCAAGACCACAGGGATTAGAGGTGGCCGAGCTGGGATTTAGACTCAGTGCTGTGCTCTAAAATCCCGCGCCACAATGCTTGCCTTTCCTTAGCTGAAGGTCGGGGTTGTCAGTGGGAGGCACGGGGCCCTGCTGAGGTTCTTGGAACTTCCTCTGAATCCCAGGGCCAGTGGTTATTGCTTTTTCTACAGCGTTGTCAGAGACGCATCGGTCCTGATGACTTTATAGTCTAGTATCCTGAGCTTATCTTCTCTTCCCTCTTCCTCCTTGCCTCAGTGCCCAAGACATGGCTGGTTAATATTTTATAAGAATGCATTCAATACTTTACTGCTTGGGAAAACCAATGAAACACCAGGTTTTAAAGATGCTCCCTAAGGGCTGGAATCCACGGGGTTGAGCACAGATGGAATTTTCCACCGGGCCAGTGTCCGTCTTTGTTATTTCCGTGCTGTTTTTTTGAGCATTTTTTTTTTCTTAACTTGACAATGGTTACAGCTATATGTTTCTTTTTCTGAGTTTGTGCTAGCAACACAGGTGATGCTTTGGTTGTACTTGGCCCCTACTGAATAGATAGTTGCACCTCCATGCTTTTCTGCCCATTGCCAGACCCCCTTGCAAGATGTGGTGCAGAAGCTGGGCTATTTATGTTGTCTTAACCAGATATACTATAGAATAAACAGGCAGTCTTGCAATGTATATTGTTCAAATGTATAAATGTGTTTCAGCTTTTGGAGGAAAGAGGAAAAAAGAAAAGTCAAACCAGGACAGTTGATTAAAAAGGGATAATCCCCTGCATTTCATAAGTGACACCCAGCAGATTATAAAGGGGGCAGTTATTGGTGCTCTTTTAGGACCTTTGGTGTGTGTTGCTGTATTTGACCTTTTGGAAGCTATTGACATCATTTGGGAACTTCAGGTAAATGTGCTTTAATCAGTTGAACAGAAGGGATCTTAGCTTTGTGGAACTGACCCGTTGATTAGTTTAAATCCAAACACACACAGGCCTGCCTGGTTGCTCTTTGTGAAACCTTGGTACAAAAGGATTTCATTCAGGGGCCTTGTACGCCGCATCCTGCATCAGACCCTTTCAGCTCTGCCGGTCTTCTTAGGCTGCAGGTATCATCATTAACCCCTCTTATGCTTCCTTTTGTTTCATGAAAACAATAACTGTTCTTGGATTCATACAAACGTGTTACTTTTTCCTCACAGTTCTCTATTTATATACCAGGGAAGAAGGTCTTTTCAAGTTCCACTAATTGAGAGATGAAAATGGGAACTTATCTCCAACTGGCTTCTTTAGAAAAACTGTATTAGAATTTAATCCAGTGCTTCCTTTGGGAATTAGAATCAAAATTAGAATCATGAAATGGTGAAATAAATTCTCCATATTAGAGTAAGCCATCATCTATAATTCCTTTGACTTTCAGATTCAAAACATTGGAGGATTTTATAATCAGTGTTTAGTTTTGGGAAAACATTAAAGTTAATGGGCTCATGGGTGAGTTTAGTGGTGGTATAGAGCTCTAGTCCTGGGTGTTTAAATGAAAGCAAAGTTTAAATTCTTTAAGGATAAAACTTTGAATAATTTCAGGCTATTACATGGACTGATGTAAGTACCCGTCCATTGGACACTCACTTGAACTTGCTCACAGAAGAGGGCAGATGTTTGTGTGGCAGAAATGAAAGTATTGCTATAGAATGCTTTCCTAGCACATAGAATGTTAGACTGGAAAAGATCAACACCCTCATTTTCAACAACAAAAAAACTAAGGTCCCCATTTAATTATTCAAGCTCATATTTGGCCAGTTTCTGCTTCCTCATCACCCAGTCGCAGCACTGTCCTGGAATACAAATGAAGCCTTTCAAAGAAGGTGGTATAATCTGATTCTCTCTGGTTTTGTTCGTTATTATTAATTGTAATAACTTTTTAATTGAGAGGCTTTTGATGTGCCAGTACTTTATACATTATCTTTGTAACTACAGCATGAGGTCGTACTACTGTTCTTCTCTTTTTGACAATGAGAATCTGATGTTTAGAAAAGTCAAGGATTTGCCCAGAATAACTGAGATAAGATACTTTTTTTTTCCCTTAGAAAAAATAAGTTTGTCACTGGATATAGGGAAGACAATTGGGTAATAAGAAACATTTCTTCCAAGCCTCATGAGTTGCCTTGAAAATATTATGTTGATGTGAATGACTCTGCCATGGATCATTGGTAAGGAAGAAAAATTAGGGCCATCTGGCCTCAATTCTTCAGAAATAGTGGATTTGCAGGGAGGCAATATGAGAGCACCCCCTTTCTGGCTGTAGTCAGAAGCAGTAGATATCCAGGTGAGGAGCCTGTTGAGGTACCAGAGGACCTAGGAGCTCTGTGGTTCAAGATGAATCATTGCATCATTTTAAGACTCTGTTTTTATTTTCATTTCTGAAGGTAAAATTCCAGTTCCTGCCTTACCTACCGTACTGGCAGACTTGCTGCTGTGGCTGAGTGGTCAAGGCTTTAGAAATCCTGGCCACATATCCCCTTAAAAGTGGCACGTTTAACTTTCATTTGCTTCTAAATGGGCACTTGCCAACATGAATTTACTTTAGTTTAGAGTAAAGTAAAGCTCTAAACAAGCTCAGAGTCTTGTTGAACCCTATCAACAACCCGACTCGATGGACATGAGCTTGAGTAAGCTCCAGGAGCTGGTGGTGGACAGGGAGGCCTGGCGTGCTGCAGTCCTTGGGGTCGCACAGAGTCAGACACAACTGAGTGACTGAACTGAACTGAACTGATACTTCAATTTAAGGATTAAAGTGGTTTGTTGATGAGATTTACAATACTTTTATAGTCAAGGGGAGATTTCTTTCGTGTGTCTCTGTTTCCTGTGAAAACGGTGTTTTTACCTTCGAACTTTTAAGTCTGAAAAATTGTAATATTATCTGGGTGTCTGTGAAGCCTTCAGTTCCACTGGGAAATAAGAAGTGACATTTAGGACAGATGAAAGATCGGTGTGGTTCTCCGGCAAGAAGCTGCCAGGGTTTGGTGGGGCCAGTGCTGTCCCTCGGCATTGCGGCCCGGCTCCCAGCCCCGTGTCCTGCGTGGCCTAGTGTGGGCGTGTCTGTGCGTTCCTGGGGAATCCAAGGAAAGGAGGTAGTCGTCAATTTGAGAGAGAGTTTCTGATCTCTAAGAAGGCGGTGAGACTGCAGTGATGGAGAGATTTAGTGGAGTGGCAAGAGGAAATAGAATCCTCATGAGAACATGACATAATAGGCTGTTTTTGTAGAATAAGAAGAGAATGAAAGCTCAGTAAAGCCTGGATTTAGGGAATGAACGTTGGCGACACGAGGCCCCTTTTCCCTAAAGTAAGCATCTTTAATAAGATATAAAACCTGGCCACCTGGGACCGTTTGCCTTACTGACACTTGATTTCCTGCCTGAGGTCTTCCATATTCCCATCAGCCTCTCTAGTGGCTGGAGACCTCTTAGCTTTCTCTTATTTTTGGATAGGCTTTTTTTTTTTTTTAATGATGTATAAATTATTTAATTAAATTAAACATATATAAAAAGAACCAGTGCAATGAAAAAAATCAAATTAATAGAGACAACTTAAAAAAACAATTACAGTATTAAGATCAAATTTGAGAACAATCACAAGTAACTTGGGGTTAGCAGGCTGCGGGGTGGGTGAGCACTCAGCACAGGAGCTGTGATCCAGGGCTCCTTGCTTAGCCTCAGCATTCAGCACGGGGGGGACTTGGAGAGACTCCTTTCTAAACTCTACCTTAAAAAAATAAACCTAACAGGCTAGCTTTCCTGTTGCATTCTTAGTCTCTAGCCATCCCATCTCTGGAGTGATCGATCCATACCGGCTCCCTTTGGTGTGCGTGTAGTCCAGACAACCTGTATTTGCTTTTCCCAACCTCAGTTTGTATAGACAGGTGGATCTTCTCCCAGGAAGAGTTGCCTGAAACACCTTGGAAGTAGTCTCGCTAGTGGGTTAGGGTTTAGGCCACTACGGCTGTCATTAGTCTTCCCTGAGGGCAGGTAAATCAGGATTGCAAGTTCAGAACACATTTAGATGAATTTCCATCTTTTTCAGTTACACTAGTAATTCATATCCATCATTAGAAAAACTTTTAAAAGTTTAAAATTATTTAATATAAAAATTGGAGGACTCTCTCAGTCTGTAACTAAAACTATCAGAAGTAACCACTCCTAGAAGTTGGGTGTATTTAGGTGTATTTAGCCATTTTTCAATGCATTTTCAAATAAATACCTTTATTTTAAAATTTGAATCCTATATATTATGTATACATATATATGTAGAAGTATATGTGTGCATGCCCAGCACTCAGTCCTATCCAACTCTTTGCGACTCAGTAGACTGTAGCCCACCAGGCTCTTCTGTCCACGGGATTTCCCAGGCAAGAATACTGTATGTGTATATATATATGTGTACACTACTACTAAGTCATTTCAGTCGTGTCCAACTCTGTGCGACCCCATAGACGGCAGCCCACTAGGCTCCCCCGTCTCTGGGATTCTCCAGGCAAGAACACTGGAGTGGGTTGCCATTTCCTTCTCCAATGCATGAAAGTGAAAAGTGAAAGTGAAGTCGCTCAGTCGTGTCCAACCCTCAGTGACCCCATGGACTGCAGCCTTCCAGGCTCCTCCGTCCATGGGATTTTCCAGGCAAGAGTACTGTATGTGTATGTATGTGTGTACATATATAGACACACACTATTTTCATGAATTTCAAGATAAACTTTGCATGTTTTGCTTCTCAAACTTGGTATCTCAGACAAAACAAGTAAGGATGGAAGTAATTCCTTTTGTTGAAAAGTCTTTTCATTTTGCCTACCTTAAGGAAAAACTGAATTATTATGTTTTTCATGGGAGTTGACTTACTATTCTTCTTTCAGAACTCTCTCCAACCTCTACAGTAGTGAGAGTCCAACTTGTTAGTTAGGTTAAAATTCTCTACATTATTCCAGATTGTAAATTGGTGCTGTGGTATTTCATTTTGCTATTTTTGTAAGCAGTATTATTGCTATACGTTCGTACAGTATTTATTCACAAGGGAAGCATTAAAAGCCAGGCTTAGCTTCATCTGAATCGAAATAGAGATAAAAATAATTAATTTGTAATAGCTTTAAAGAAGCTGAAGTTGAATGGTTCTGTAAAGACCTACAAGACCTTTTAGAACACCCAAAAAAGATGTCCTTTTCACTATAGGGGACTGGAATGCAAAAGTAGGAATTCTAGAACAGGCAAATTTGGCCTTGGAGTACAGAATGAAGCAGGGCAAGGCTAATAGAGTTTTGTCAAGAGAACGCACTGGTGATAGGAAACACCCTTTTCCAACAACACAAGAGAAGACTCTACACATGGACATCACCAGATGGTGATGTCTAGATGGTCAACATCGAAATCAGATTGGTTGTATTCTTTGCAGCCAAAGATGGAGAAGCTCTATACAGTCAGCAAAAACAAGACTGGGAGCTGACTGTGGCTCAGATCATGAACTCCTTATTGGCAAATTCAGACTGAAATTGAAGAAAGTAGGGAAAACCACTAGACCATTAATTTCAGTGCAGTTCAGTTCAGTCGCATAGTCGTGTCCAACTCTTTGTGACCCCATGAATCACAGCACGCCAGGCCTCCCTGTTCATCACCAACTCCCGGAGGTCACTCAGACTCACATCCATCGAGTCAGTGATGCTATCCAGCCATCTCATCCTCTGTCGTCCCCTTCTCCTCCTGCCCTCAATCCCTCCCAGCATCAGAGTCTTTTCCAATGAGTCAACTCTTCACATGAGGTGGCCAAAGTACTGGAGTTTCAGCCTTAGCATCATTCCTTCCAAAGAAATCCCAGGGCTGATCTCCTTCAGAATGGACTGGTTGGATGTCCTTGCAGTCCAAGGGACTCTCAAGAGTCTTCTCCAACACCATAGTTCAAAAGCATCAATTCTTCAGCACTCAGCCTTCTTCACAGTCCAACTCTCACATCCATACATCACCACAGGAAAAACCATAGCCTTGACTAGCCGGACCTTTGTTGGCAAAGTAATGCCATTCAGGTATGACCTAAATCAAATCCCTTATGATTATACAGTGAAAGTGAGAGATAGATTTAAGGGACTAGATCTGATAGATAGTGCCTGATGAACTATGGATGGAGGTTCGTGACATTGTACAGGAGACAGGGATCAAGACCATCCCCAAGAAAAAGAAATGCCAAAAAGCAAAATGGCTGTCTGAGGAGGTCTTACAAATAGCTGTGAAAAGAAGAGAAGTGAAAAGCAAAGGAGAAAAGGAAAGATATAAGCATCTGAATGCAGAGTTCCAAAGAATAGCAAGAAGAGATAGTCCTCAGCTATCAATGCAAAGAAATAGAGGCAAACAACAGAATGGGAAAGACTAGAGATCTCTTCAAGAAAATCAGAGATACCAAGGGAACATTTCATGTAAAGATGGGCTCAATAAAGGACAGAAATGGTATGGACCTAATAGAAGCAGAAGATATCAAGAAGAGGTGGCAAGAATATACAGAAGAACTGTACAAAAAAGATCTTCACAACCCAGATAATCACAATGGTATGATCACTCACCTACAGCCAGACACCCTGGAATGTGAAGTCAAGTGGGCCTGAGAAAGCATCACTACAAACAAAGCTAGTGGAGGTGATGGAATTCCAGTTGAGCTATTTCAAATCCTGAAACATGATACTGTGAAAGTGCTGCACTCAGTATGCCAGCAAATTTGGAAAACTCAGCAGTGGCCACAGGACTGGAAAAGGTCAGTTTTCATTCCAATCCCAAAGAAAGGCAATGCCAAAGAATGCTCAAACTAGCGCACAATTGCACTCATCTCACACACTAATAAAGTATTGCTCAAAATTCTCTAAGCCAGGCTTCAGCAATACGTGAACTGTGAACTTCCAGATGTTCAAGCTGGATTTAAAAAGGCAGAGGAACCAGATATCAAATTGCCAACATCTGCTGGATCATGGAAAAGGCAAGAGAGTTCAAGAAAAACATCTATTTCTGCTTTATCAACTATGCCAAAGCCTTTGACTGTGTGGATCACAATCAACTGTGGAAAATTCTTCAAGAGATGGGTATAGCAGACCACCTGACCTGCCTCTTGAGAAACCTATATGCAGGTCAGGAAGCAACAGTTAGAACTAGCCATGGAACAACAGACTGGTTCCAGATAGGAAAAGGAATACGTCAAGGCTGTATATTGTCACCCTGCTTATTTAACTTATATGCAGAGTACATCATGAGAAACACTGGGCTGGAAGAAGCACAAGCTGGAATCAAGATTGCTGGGAGAAATATCAATAACCTCAGGTATGCAGATGACACCACCCTTATGGCAGAAAGTGAAGAGGAACTAAAAAGCCTCTTGATGAAAGTGAAAGAGGACAGTGAAAATGTTGGCTTAAAGCTCAACATTCAGGAAACTAAGATCATGGCATCTGGTCCCATCACTTCATGGGAAATAGATGGGAAAGAGTGGAAACAGTGTCAGACTTTATTTTTCTGGGCTCCAAAATCCCTGCAGATGGTGATTGCAGCCATGAAATTAAAAGACACTTACTCCTTGGAAGGAAAGTTATGACCAACCTAGATAGCATATTCAAAAGCAGAGACATTACTTTGCCAACAAAGTTTCGTCTAGTCAAGGCTATGGTTTTTCCTGTGGTCATGTATGGATGTGAGAGTTGGACTGTGAAGAAGGCTGAGCGCCGAAGAATTGATGCTTTAGAATTGTGGTGTTGGAGAAGACTCTTGAGAGTCCCTTGGATTGCAAGGAGATCCAACTAGTCTATTCTGAAGGAGATCAGCCCTGGGTGTTCATTGGAAAGACTGATGTTGAAGCTGAACCTCCAATACTTTGGCCACTTGATGCGAAGAGCTGACTCACTGGAAAAGACTCTGATGCTGGGAGTGATTGAGGGCAGGAGGAGAAGGGGACAACAGAGAATGAGATGGCTGGATGGCATTACCAACTCTATGGACATGAGTCTGAGTGAACTCCGGGAGTTGATGATGGACAGGGAGGCCTGGCGTGTGGCGATTCATGGGGTCACAAAGGGTTCCAGACATGACGGAGCGACTAAACTGAACTGAATTAAGACCTGAGTCTACAGTGCAGAATGACAACCTTCATTTTTATTGTGTTAGGAATATCTTAAGGAGGATCTGTGAAGTTACTTAATTATCCTTGCAATTACAGTATTTGTAGTAGAAAAACTAGACTATGGTATTGTTTAAAAACATGTCAATCTAATACTCATAGAGCAGAGAACAATAGTTTTTACGGTCCAGATGTAAATTATATACTTATTAAAGCAGTGCCCTGATCAAATAAGCATGATATATCATTACAGACTCAGTTTGATGTTGAAACACTGTTATTTTAAGCTATTGCTTTAAACTTGGTATTTTGAAGACAGATTGTATTCTTGTGAACAAGGAGACAGATGCATGCGGGGACGAATAGTTCAAAGGGAAGATTTAAATTATGTATAGGTGTAGGGGTGGTTAGAAGTAATTCTGCCTGTGATAGAAAACTTAATCAGGAAGACTGTGGAGCAGGGAGACGGCAGATTTCTTCTGACTTTATCTGGATATCCTAATTGGGTGTTTTGCTGTGGGTGTTTTCTGGAGAAGTGATATACTGGCGGGGATTTAGTGGAGCTCGGAAATGAATGGACCCCGCAGCTGCCGCCTCCGGGAGAAGTAAATAGAGAGCCTGGGTTCTCATTGTTATCAGGACTCTGACCTCCGAAGGCGCAGATGTGAGCTTTCTTTTCAAAGGGAGTCAAGTATTCCCCTTCAAGGAAAAGGATGTTTGTAACGTAATAATATCAATGCTTGTTAAGTGAGAGACCCATCTATGAATACTTATGCCGTTGCTGCCTGGGAGGATTATTTATTGACCTGTGACTCCAGCAGAGCTTTAGCTGTGAGGCGAATATTGCTCATGGGGTCATGGCATGGCATTTGTCATTCAAAAGTCACGTTGCGGTGAAGAGATCCCGAATTCGTTGAGAGTCCCCTTGCTCCGTGTCTCACGCGCCGCTTTTGTGACAGCCTTCATCCCCTGCTTAGCAAACCCAAGCCTGGTAGCTCGAGCCCCAGGAAGTTGTTAAAGCAATTAAAGGCTTCTGTCTCCCAGCACATCGCTTGGTTACCATAGCATCCTCTGCCTCCAAGTGTCTCCTGATGATGTCAGTATGCATACAGGGGTTGTTCAGAGCATCTGCGTGGGGATGAGTCACCCCGCAATAAAGCCCCTCACCCGGCGCTCGATTTCCAGTTCGATTTCAGACGTCCCTAGACATGGGAGGTAAGTGCCTCGGTGTGCGTGCCAGAGAGTCACCAGATGCCTGTCTTCTCTTTCAGGTGTGTGCGTGGGGTCTTGCTTTCTAAGAGATGCCACTGACCGAGCACACAGTGCACAGTAGCCTTGCAGCCAGTCGCCTAGAATAGACTTACAGTTTGTACTTCTAGTGTGTGTATATGTGTGTGCACACGCATGGGTGGGCTCATAAAAATAACTGAATGCACAGTGTAATGCTAGCTGGCTACTCTCCTTGGTAGGCAGCAGTAGCAGACACAGGAGAGTTTTTTGCTTCAAATGATTCGAAATATATACATTTCTTTAAATATTTTGACAGGTGTCACAGGACAAATGCGGTTTGCTCGGAGTGTGAATTATGTTACTTTTTATTGATACTTCATATATTTTATCAAGTTTTGAATAGCATTAACATTTGAAAGGTCTAAGAGGTTATGGGAAGATATTATTAGAAAGAAGGACCAAGTTACATTGAGAATTTGCATGTTAGAGAAATTAAAACTGAAATTGTAAAACAAAGGTTTGATTACAGGGAGGGTATATGAAGTTTAAAGTTTATTGATAGCTATCGTTTCAGACTAATTTCATACTTTGAGTGCTTTTCAAGATATCTTGCAATTTCATAATAAATGACAATGCTCCTATTATTGTGACAAAGCAAATCAGTGCTTCATAAAAGTTCTCCTTCAACACATATCCGTGCTTATTAAGGATAAGCAAACTGTGTTCGGCTTTATGAAAAGAATACTGTAGAACCACTTACAGCATTCAAATAGAGGAGCCATGAATGAAGATATCCTTTGGAAAGTTCGTTTTCTGTTTCAAGTTTTCTGCCACAATGTGCCCGTCGGTAAACACTTAAGTGATGAATTTCTCTCTGCCGCTTATGTCTGAATCTCTCCATCCTGAGAGTTCTGTCCATGTGAAATGTTAGCTGTGCATTTATTTCCTCCTCTTGGTCCCCAGAGTGTATTCTGTGATGAATATAATACTGTGTTTAAATGAAAGTGGTAAGTAAAGGCGGTTTCTAATTCATTAATGGATAGCTTTGCAGGGGAATAAAGCAAAGTGGCGTGGGTAGGTTGAAGACTCTCCTGTTGCTTTAGGTAGCTGAGTCTTTATTCTGTGTAGGAGGTAGACAGGTGGCTCTTTGGAGAGATCTGTAAACGGTTTAGATTGTCCGTTTCTGGAGAAACATTGATTAAAACTGGCAGCTTTTCTTTCTTTCCTTTGCCTTTGGAGTCCTCTGAACTAGACCCTGCTCTCTCCCTTTGTGTTGTTTTTGTGTGATGTGTGTTAGTGGACAGAGGGTGTTCTTCATTCTCCTTTCTTTAAAGAATCAGTGAAAGACGTGGTTGTAAGAGTATCAAATAAGGTTAAAGATGAAAAACTCAGTTACTTTAAGGGTTTAATCTATCATCTCAAATATCATAAATGCTTACTTATGAATTCTTTTCTACCCTAAAATGTGTTAAAATGCCTTGATTTTTAATTTCTTTATTGTTTTGAATATTTAATGCTACTTATGTATTTGATGCTACTTATATATTCTTAGACACATCACCAAACTCTTTCTGGTATAGGAATCAGTGCAACTTCCCTTGTAACTCTGTCGGTAAAGATTCTGCCTGCAATGCAGGAGACCCAGGTTCGATTCCTGGGTGGGGACGATCCCCTGGAGAAAGAAATGCGACCCACTCCATATTCTGGCCTGGAGAATCCCATAGACAGAGGAGCCTGGCAGGGTACAGTCCATGGGGTCGCAAGAGTTGAACACAACTTAGTGACTAAACCAACACCATGTATTTGAAAATTTGCTAATTAAAAAAATTCCTGAAAAGTGGAAAGAAATTTGTGATACTGCCTGTTTTAGATTATGGTAGTTAAATAGTAAAGAAATTAAGCTAATTGAAACTGTTTCTATATATTTTAAAACCTTTTCATTGAAACACTTTCATAATATTTGTGTTGGAAAGAAGACTTTTATATTCTGGGCTATGTTACATCAGGTTTTTGCTCTTGTATTAATGTTTTGGATAATGTAATCTATCAAGTAGCTAACTCTTTGTAATAAGAAAAATACTTCTGCAGTTTTGAACCCTTAAAAAATGCATGTATTGAATATATATCCATCCTCCTGCTGATAACCAGAACAAGTAGCATTTTATATAGAGTGCACTGTAAAGATTACAGTCTCCTTCTTGCTACTGTTGGGAAGTGGTTCCAAGCAGTTTGGGGCAAGGGTAATTTTAAAAATTGGTTTAGCAGAGTTTTCATTTTATGTTTATGTCCTGATAGGCATGTTTTAAGTTTTACACGTAGTTGAATTTGTTCCTGCTAATACATGGAAATGCCGGTTCTGTACACTTTCCCAATGTGAGACAATGAAACACGCAGAAAAAGGATCACTTTGGCTCCCAGTAGAAAGTGAAAGTGTTAGTCACTCCATCATGTCCAACTCTTTGCGACCCCGTGGGCTGCAGCCCGCCAGCCTCTTCTGTCCATGGAATTCTCCAGGCAAGAGTAGTGGGGTGGATTGTCATGCCCTTTTCCAGGGGATGTTCCCGACCCAGGGAGCGAACCCGGGTCTCCTGTTTTGCAGACAGATTCTTACCGTCTGAGCCACAGGGAAACCAGGAACGAGAGGAAACTGTCTGAAGTACACGGCCCTGGAAATGAGCAATTTGTCCAGTGAGAGTAGAGGAGCTCAAGTTGTAAGAGGCTGGTTTAAGTGCTTAGCCTGATTTTTTGTGTTCGTTTAATGTCCGAGCCAGGGCTGGGCCTGGATTCCTGCACTTAAACAGGTTGGTTTTCATTTACAGTGTCTCATGCGCCCCAGCTGGAGGAGTACTTTTTCCTAGTCCACTTTTCCTTTCTCTCACAAAAGGAGTGATAAAAATAGTATGATAACTAGGAAAGTGTATCATTTTTCTCCTGTTGCTATAAAAAATTACTGCCAACTTGGTGAATAAAATTTGTTGTCTTAGAGCTCTGTGGGTTAGAAGTCAACGAGGTCTCCATGCGCTAAGAAAAGGAGGCTTGGCACTGTGTTCCCTTCTGGAGGTTCTAGGGGAGAATCCATTTCTTTGTCTTTTTCAGCTTCTAGGGACCACCTGCATTCTTTGGCTCATGGCCAGCCTCCTTCAATCTCACCAGCCAGAAAGTACAGACTGAATTCTTATGTGGCTGTCTCTCTGGTTCTCTGAGCCCAAGGAGGGGCCTTAGTTTTAAGGGACTCATGTGATGAGACGTGGCCCTGCTGCATAGCACAGGATAATCAGCTCATTTTAGGGTAAGAGCCTTGTCCTTAACCACATCCCTGTCAGGTAGGGTGACATACTCACAGGTTCCAGGCATTAGGATTCCAGGCATTAAATGGTCCCCTTTGAGGACCATTTTTCTGCACCTCCCCCTCAGAGACTGCAGAATATATGGCTGATTTATCAACATTAAGGGCCTCCGTGGTGGGTCAGCTGGTAAAGAATCTGCCTACAACAAGGGAGACCTGGGTTTGATCCCTGGGTTGGGAGGTTCATAAATCAGAAATTTTGTACTTAAACTCGTGATTGCCAACACAAGCCATGAAATCTTGACCTCACGCAGTCATCCCCAAGGATATTAAAACGCCTCATGATCAATAAGGAGGAAAAGTCACATTAGGAAGAAATGTTTTGCCCAGTCAAACGTTCAAGACTCTGAGGGACAGATGTGAGCCTTATAAAGTGACACCGTTCTCAGCTTATTTTAGTGAGAGGCTCACATCAGGTGAAGTTAATCGAAACAACTGATTTGGGACTGTGAAAATTCCGTTAGTTAACTCCTGTGTGAATCAGCCGGGCTTTGTTTAGAAGCTGTAAAGGGTAATAGGTAGGCCACTAGGGACCAAAATGTGAGATCTGGTATCCCTGAGTTTTGAGCAACACTGTCATTCATTGATCCGGCATTAAGCCATCTGACTCACAGGACCCAGCAAATGAGCCTGGCTGGCATGCCCTGCTTGATTTCCTAGGAAAGGCACAATCTGTTACCCTAATCGATATTGCTAGACTTGAGGCCAACAAAATAGTTTCTGTAGTTGTTTATGTCCTGTATTTATCTCGAGTTTCAGCTAACTCCTGGCATATGAACCCATCTGTACTAAGCACAAGATAATTTATATCTAGTAGTAGTTTTTAAACCTTCTTTGATGAGCACTAGTGGTAGAAGATGCAGAGGATAACATACTCAAGCACATCACTTTGAGACCGGCAGCCTGAAATTACATCTTGCTGTGGTTCTCTCAAAGAAAGGAGATGGAAAGAAAACCAATCATTTTCCATCTTAGTTTTGGAATAACTTTCTGGAGGAAAACTAAACAGCATCTTAAGACCCTTATTTAGAAGAAAAGGACTTGTGGATCACTGCACATTTCTTTGCAAGAGGTAATTATTTTGACATTGATTCTTTTTGGTAGGAGAGAGGTAAAACAAACTTAGGCTTCTACATGAAAGCGAAATCTGATTTTATGTCATCATGGGCTTTGTCAATCAAAATATCATTAAAGGAAAACTGTTATGTGACAGTGAACTTAAGAATTAAAATCAATGTTATACAGTTTGACAAATGATATAAATAAACCCAAAATATACATAAATAAAACCCAGCACCTTTAAACCTTTAAAAAAATGTATGCAGAATGTTCAAATTAATGCTGAATTTTCCCAGCTAAATTAGAAAAGTAGAGATGAAATCTGTTTCTTTAAAAAAAAAATAACTACTTCACAGAGCAGCTGCCTTCTCTGTGATAGAAAAGACTGTTTAATCTTTAAATCATTTTGAACTGGCTCAGATGCTTTACTGATCCTTTAACTTTGTTAAAAATTATCTTTAAAGTTTATCTTTGAAAAAATCAGAGATAAAGGAACTAATGGAGATGAGAGTTTTGAGGTTCTGAATTGTATTTGGTCAGTGGGTGGTGGATAAGATGGAAGGAGATTTCAGAATCAGAAACTTCAAAGGTTGTTATGATTTCTCATTGACTGTTTTGAACACTAGCTCAGGGCTTTATGTCTCAGGGGATTTTCCCGGTAACAAGAGTAAAGGCAATCAGCAAATAAGTGATGGAACTGGGAGATCTCCCTAAGTCTTTCCTGCTCTAAAGGCTTTGCAGATCAGAGTAGTGCAATCTCTGTTCATTTTCCACACTGACCTTGCATTCCCTTGTTTTCCTTTAGTTTTTGGGTTTTTTTTTTTAATTGCTTTAAATTGACTTCCGTCTTTAAAATGGGTCAAACTTGCAAAAAGAAAAGGAATGATTGGGATTATTTAAGGTGAAAATTATGCTATTTTAATTTGTGGAATGCCTCTATTTCTGCCTGTTTCTGCTCCGGATGTGAGGTCTCTATAACAGGACCAGTTTTTTTCATTAACTCTTCTAAAATAGTCAGCTTTGGAGTAAGGATTAATAGAAAGAAAGGGTATCAGTTTTGCATGCAGAATCTGCGGCAGGGGGCAAATAGAAAGAAGGGCAGCAGCCCTTGAAATGGCACCAGCGGACCGATGCTGTCTGCTGCATGGGGGCGGAGGATGCAGAGGGGAATGTGTTACCATGGCCACTGCCGCGTGGGACCAGCCAGGAGGTGCGGAGGCTTCCTGAGAGTTGTGCTCCCAGCCTAGGCACCCGGAGACCCGTCAGACAGACTTCAGGATTCATAAGTTTAGGAATGAGCTCACCAGCCCAAAGAAAAAAAAAGAAAATGAAGTCACTCAGTTGTGTCCAACTCTTTGCGACCTTATGGACTATAGCCCACCAGGCTCCTCCGTCCATGGAATTTTCCAGGCAAGAGTACTGGAGTGGGTTGCCATTTCCTTCTTCAGGGATCTTCCTGACCCAGGGATAGAACCTGGGTACCACCAGCCCAAAGGCTTCTATATATTCAGACTTTGCATAACAAATACGTATCATAATTTAGAGGAATGTGACTTATCAGTTGGAATATCAGAGCATGCTAGGAGTCAGGTGGCATGGTTTCCTTTACTGGCAAAGGTCAGGCTTGTCCTCTTCAATCAGAATGCAGTATCAGTAATTACTATTGAATGCCCTCACGTCTGTGATGGTGCAGCAAGCACAATGCAGAATTCATCAAAGGGCAGCATGACCTCAAATTTCAAGGAGTTGCCCGTAAAGGACAGAATAACATATAATGAGAATAGCTTTCTTATCACTTCATAATTGTTGTTTTATTTTCATGATAATTTTTGCCAAGTGGCAAATTCCAGTTTGCAAGGTTGGGTCTTGATAAATTCATTTTATTTGCATTTTACTAAAACGTAAACTTTTCTAAAATTGTATATATGAACTTGATATATTTACTTGATGGCAGACTTATTGTTATCCTGCTAAGTTTTGTACTCCCTTCCTTATTTTTTAGTCCCATTTGCCTGACTTTAAAACACTTACCTTTCTCTTAACATTGTATCATAAAATGTCTTTTTCGTACGCACCCACATACGCGGCACACACACCCAGAGTTACTCTACAGTGGATGAGTCCTGACCTAGTCCTTCTCTTTACTCTTGTTTCCATCTTCCCTCAGCCTCTCGATAACATTTGTTTTAAGCACCTCAAATCCTATTTCTTGAAACCCTACTGAATATAAAGCATCGTGTGCCCAGCGAGGCCTCTGCCCCTCCCTCGCCCCCACCGCAGTCCCTTGCCTGTGTAGTTATCCGTGTTTCCTTCCGACGGGTAGGAGGTTGGTAAAATTAAAGGGTACAGTGGGCAGAGGGAAGGGATGTGGTTGGTTATGGCGAGAAATTGAAGTTAGAATTTCTGTATCAGGAAGAGGGGCAGTGTTTCCAGAGCACTGAGATAGTGCTGGGAAATCGCAGCCTTGTTAGGTCCATCGGACCAAGAAAAGCAGCAGCAGCAGAATTGTTTTGTGTTTTATTAGGCCTTTTATGGTGAGCCAAATAGTTTGCAATATGTACACACGGAAACTTCTGCACTGACTTACCAGTTTACCCTTTTCAACAAATGAAAATTTACGTTTCTTGGACATCACTACAGTTATTTCACGATCCTGCCAATTCTCTGGTCATCATTTCTCTATCTTGGGTGCTAAATTTTTAAAATAAGTCCCTATATTCTATTTAGAAACAGACTGTGTTTTCTAAATAAATCTTAGAGAGGAAGATGTTCTTATGCCGAGATTCAAATATACTGAACTTGATAATTATCTAGAATTCAGTTCAGTTCTTTCCAGTTCAGTCACTCGGTTGAGTCCGACTCTTTGGAACCCCATGAACCGCAGCATGCCAGGCCTCCCTGTCCATCACCAACTCCTGGAGTTTATTCAAACTTATGTCCATTGAGTCGGTGATGCCATCCAACCATCTCATCCTCTGTTGTCCCCTTCTGCTCCTGCCCCCAAATCCCTCCCAGCATCAGGTCTTTTCAAATGAGTTATCTCTTCGCATCAGGTGGCCAAAATATTGCAGTTTCAACTTCAGCATCAGTCCTTCCAATGAACACCCAAGACTGATCTCCTTTAGGATGGACTGGTTGGATCTCCTTGCAGTCCAAGGGACTCTCAACAGTCTTCTCCAACACTACAGTTCAAAAGGATCAATTCTTTGGCACTCAGCTCTCTTTATAGTCCAACTCTCACATCCATACATGACTACTGGAAAAACCATAGCCTTGACTAGACAAACCTTTGTTGGCAAAGTAATGTCTCTGCTTTTGAATAGGCTATCTAGGTTTGTCATAACTTTCCTTCCAAGGAGTAAGTGTCTTTTAATTTCATTGCTGCAATCACCATCTACAGTGATTTTGGAGCCCCCCCAAATAAAGTCTGACACTGCTTCCACTGTTTCCCCATCTATTTGCTGTGAAGTGATGGGACCAGATGCCATAATCTTTGTTTTCTGAATGTTGAGCTTTAAGCCAACATTTTCATTCTCCTCTTTCACTTTCATCAAAAGGCTCTTTAGTTCTTCACTTTTTGCCATAAGGGTGGTGTCATCTGCATATCTGAGGTTATTGATATTTCTCCTGGCAATCTTGATTCCAGCTTGTGCTTCTTCCAGCCCAGCGTTTCTCATGATGTACTCTGCATATAAGTTAAATAATACAGTGACAATATACAGCCTTGACGTACTCCTTTTCCTATTTGGAACTAATCTGTTGTTCCATGTCCAGTTATAACTATTACTTCCTGACCTGCATACAGATTTCTCAGAAGGCAGGTCAGGTGGTCTGGTATTCCCATCTCTTTCAGAATTTTCCATAGTTTGTGGTGATCCACACAGTCAAAGGCTTTGGCATAATCAATAAAGCAGAAATAGATGTTTTTCTGGAACTCTTTTCCTTTCTCCATGATCCAGCAGATGTTGGCAATTTGATCTGGTTTCTCTGCCTTTTCTAAAACCAGCGTGAACATCAAGTAGTTCACAGTTCACATATTGCTGAAGCCTGGCTTGGAGAATTTTGAGCATTACTTTACTAGGGTGTGCTGCTGCTGCTGCTAAGTTGCTTCAGTCTTGTCTGACTCTGAGTGACCCCATGGACTGCAGCCTACCAGGCTCCTCCGTCCATGGGATTGTCCAGGCAAGAGTACTGGAGTGGAGTGCCATTGCCTTCTTTACTAGCGTGTGAGATGAGTGCAATTGTGCGGTAGTTTGAGCATTACCTTCTAACGTGTTAGTTCAGTGATGATTTTTTCAGGTAGGTTGAACTGCTGTTGAAAGACTGATTGTGGAAAACAAGAGCTTGAAATTTGTCCAGACTTAGTAAAATGTTGAAAATTTGAAGAATTATTGATTTTTCTAGGCAGTATATTTTTCACTGCACCAATCTCCTGTATTGATTTGGTTTGCAATCTATGGTCTTCTGTGTTATATAGATATTTCACTACTTTATCTGTCTGAGGTTTCAATATTTGGATTTTTTTCATCCTTACAGTAATGTCAAAGATATGTCGGGTTTAGTGGTTTTTAAACTTGGGATTTGGCAAAAAAGTAAAGATCATTCTTGATGAAAGCTTTCACTGAGTTTCAAAGAGATGTGTACTTTGCCTCCTTGACAGCCAGTAATTATCAGATTTCAGTTACTTTTCAGAGGTGTTTATCCTGAGTTGAAGGCTTCCCGTATTGATGACCTGAATCATGAATTAACTCTCTTGGTCATCCATTCGTTTACTTCAGCAGTCAGTCTGCTAGTCTGCGTAAAATTGCTGTTACTGCTGGACATATATGTTTTTTTGTCACAAAAGTCATATGGAGCTCAGAGAATTAAGGTGTTCCCCACCTCCAGGGTCTTAAATTAGAGTGGGAGAGATGAGAACGCAAGGGGTATGCAATCAGGCTGATTCCAACACCCTTGTTTTTTGCCCCCTTCCCGGCAAAACTGCTCATGTAGGAGTGCAGTTCATCTCCTAACCTGTCTTCAGCGCACTTCTTTCAAAACCCACCTCTCCAATAAAACTGCTTCGGTCAGGATCACGAGTGGCTTTCGTCACAGCCGGGGTCGGTTCTCAGTCCTCTCAGTCTGGGGCTTGTAGACATCATTTGAAGCAGGTGGTCTTTTTCTACTCCTTCAAGCACCGTCTCTTCTGGTTTTGCTTCAGCTTAACTTGCAGTTCTTTCCAGTCTGCTGGTTCTTCATCTGGCTGACTCTGAAAATGGGTATATTCTAACTGCAGTCCCGGTCCTGGTCTCTTCTCTGTTGAAACTCACTCTTCCCATGAGAGTGGGCAACTCATCCGGTCTCTTTCTTGGCTTTAAACTCCATAATACGCTGACAGTTTCCAGATTTACATTTCTCATCTGAACCTCTCTCTTGGACTCGAAACAGCGTATTTCCACTTGGGATTATCTAATAGGCATCTTAAATATAACATGTCCCAAACTCCTGATGATTCCCCTATGTCCAGCCTACAGTCTTTACTGTATCAGTTATCTGACAAATACTCTGCTACCATTTTGAGATATGCCCTTTCCAGGTGTATGTGGGTGTGTATGTTTTATTCCTCACTACTACTCATGAGATAGTTTTGTGTGCATTGTTTTCTTTCTCTGACTCCATCTCACTTCCTTTACTATGAACATGCTTTATATACCCTTATATATTCTAGGACTGCAAAGAGATCCAACCAGTCCATTATGAAGGAGATCAGCCCTGGGATTTCTTTGGAAGGAATGATGCTAAAGCTGAAACTCCAGTACTTTGGCCACCTCATGCGAAGAGTTGACTCACTGGAAAAGACTCTGATGCTGGGAGGGATTGGGGGCAGGAGGAGAAGGGGACGACAGAGGATGAGATGGCTGGATGGCATCACTGCCTCGATGAATGTGAGTCTGAGTGACCTCCGGGAGTTGGTGATGGACAGGGAGGCCTGGCGTGCTGCAGTTCATGGGGTCACAGAGAGTCGGACACGACTGAGTGACTGATCTGACCTGATATATTCTTTGGAAATCTAGTTTTCAGTAGCTACTTGGTTGTACTATCATTTACTAACTTTTTCAGTGAACACGGCATTGCCTTCCATGACTTACTACTAAAATTTAAACTATAACTTGTATACCCATTACATTTAGTATCCCTGTTACAAAAAAGAAAGAAAAAACAACTTCATCATTCTGGTTCTGCACTATCCCAGCATGGTCGCCACAGACTGCATGTAGCTGTTAAGTGCTTAAGCGTGGCTGGTTCAGTAACATGTACTATATAAAATATAAAATATAGATTTCAAAGACTTAGTTTGAAAAATAAAATCTTAATAAATTTTTGTATTATTTGTTGAAATATTTTCTTTTATTGGACTAAATAAGATATACTTTAAAAATTGATTTCATTTTTGTCTTTTAACTTTTTAAAATGTGACTATCAGAAAATTAAAAATTATATGTGTGACTCATATTATGTTTCTTTGGGCCAACGCTGTTTTAGTCGCTCAGCTCAAAAACTTTGGAGTCACCCTGTCTTCTTCTCTTCCTAGTACACTCCATGTTTTGTTCGTGCTACATTGAGAATATATCCAGACTCTGACCACTTTTCACCACCTGCCCTCAGCCCATTCAAGTCCAAGCCGTCATTAGATTTTGCTCAGACTCTTACAATAGCCGTTGACCTGGCTCCAAGCTCTTGCTGTCTGATCTCAATATAGTGGCCAAACTGATTTTTGAACCACACGTCAGGTCATGTCTCTCCTCTCCTCTAAACCTTCCAATGGCTTCTCATCTTATTCACAGTAAAAGTCAAGTCCTAAAAAAAGCTGATGCCCATCTACCCTTGGACTTTATTTCTACATGACTCTTCCTGTCATAAGCCAAATATGTACCCCACTTGCATCTTCTATTTCCTCTTCCCAACCTGGAGTGCTCTTCCCCCAGGTAGCTGTCAGGGCCTGTGCTTTTATTTCCTCCAGGCTTTTGCTTCTCTGTGAAGCATGTGCTGAATCCCTTGTTTAAAATTAGGAGCCTAGTTAGCTCAATAGCACGCCAACAATCCCTAACTCCTTTTCTTGCTTTTTCCTTCTTCTTTGCATTTGTTAATATCTAACAATATATATTTCGCTTTGTTGTAGTTCAGTTGCTAAGTTGTGCCTGACTCCTTGCAACCTTAAGAACTACAGCATGCCAGGCTCCCCCATCCTCCAATATCTGTCAGAGTTTGCTCAGATTTGTATCCATTGAGGTGGTGATGTTATCTAGCCATCTCATCCTCTCTTGCCCCCTTCTCCTTTTCCTTCACTCTTTGCCAGCAGTAGGGTCTTTTCCAGTAAGTCGGCTCTTCACATTAGGTGGCCAAAGTATTAGAGCTTCAGCTTTAGCCTCAGTCCTTCCAATGAATATTGAGGGTTGATTTCATTTAGGATGGACTGGTTTGATCTCCTTGTGTCCAAGGGACTCAAGAGTCTTCTTTAGCACCCCAACTTGAAAGCATCACTTCTTGGGCAATCAGCCTTCTTTATGGTCCAACTCTCACATCTGTACATGACTACTGGAAAAAACCATAGGTTTGACTATACAGACCTTTGGCTGTGAACTGATCTCTTTGCTTTTTAATATGCTGTCTAGGTTTCTCATAGCTTTCCTTCCAGGGACCTAGCGTATTTTAATTTCATGTCTGCAGTTACTATCTACAGTGATTTTGGAGCCCCCCAGAAATAAAATCTGTCACTGCTTCCACTTTCCCCTCTTCTATTTGCCATGAATGATACTGTGATCTTAGTTTTTTAATCGAATCTGTTTTCTGTCTTTCTCCATCAGAGCATAATTTCCCTGAGGGCAAGAACCTTTGTTTTATTCACTGCTGTATCTGTAGCTTTAAAAACAATCAGATCAGATCAGATCAGTCGCTCAGTCGTGTCCGACTCTTTGCGACCCCATGAACCGCAGCACGCCAGGCCTCCCTGTCCATCACCAACTCCCGGAGGTCACTCAGACTCACATCCATCGAGTCAGTGATGCCATCCAGCCATCTCATCCTCTGTCGTCCCCTTCTCCTCCTGCCCCCAATCCCTCCCAGCATCAGAGTCTTCTCCAATGAGTCAACTCTTCACATGAGGTGGCCAAAGTACTGGAGTTTCAGCTTTAGCATCATTCCTTCCAAAGAAATTCCAGGGCTGATCTCCTTCAGAATGGACTGGTTGGATGTCCAAGGGACTCTCAAGAGTCTTCTCCAACACCACAGTTCAAAAGCATCAATTCTTCGGCGCTCAGCCTTCTTCACAGTCCAACTCTCACATCCATACATGACCACAGGAAAGACCATAGCCTTGACTAGGCGAACCTTTGTTGGCAAAGTAATGTCTCTGCTTTTCAATATGCTATCTAGGTTGGTCATAACTTTCCTTCCAAGGGGTAAGCGTCTTTTAGTTTCATGGCTGCAGTCACCATCTGCAATGATTTTGGAGCCCAGAAAAATAAAGTCTGACACTGTTTCCACTGTTTCCCCATCTATTTCGCATGAAGTGATGGGACCAGATGCCATGATCTTCGTTTTCTGAATGTTGAGCTTTAAGCCAACCTTTACACTCTCCTCTTTCACTTTCATCAAGAGGCTTTTGAGTTCCTCTTCACTTTCTGCCATAAGGGTGGTATCATCTGCATATCTGAGGTTATTGATATTTCTCCCAGCAATCTTCTTAGCACATATTAGGTGATAGCATGTATAGTATGTGTAGTAACTACTTGTTACTATGTATAAGTATGTATCTATAGTTTCACTTTCACACATTGGAGAAGGAAATGGCAACCCACTCCAGTGTTCTTGCCTGGAGAATCCCAGGGACAGGGGAGCCTGGTGGGCTGCCGTCTATGGGGTCACACAGAGTCGGACACAACTGAAGTGACTTACCTTATAGTATAGTAACTACTTGTTGAATAGATGAGTAATTGAATTTGTTAGTACTACAAGCCTTGTAGCGATTTGATGAGAATAACAATGGGTGTTTGGGGGCATAAGACCACTGCTGCTGCTGCTGCTGCTAAGTCGCTTCAGTCATGTCCGACTCTGTGCGACCCCATAAACGGCAGCCCATCAGGCTCCCCCGTCCCTGGGATTCTCCAGGCAGGAACACTGGAGTGGATTGCCATTTCCTTCTCCAATGCATTAAAGTGAAAAGTGAAAGTGAAGTCGCTCAGTCGTGTCCGACTCTTAGCGATCCCATGGACTGGAGCCTACCAGGCTCCTCTGTCCACTACTTCTTCCTAAACTGAAATTAACCAGAAGGAGAAAAGACTGAATGGTCGGGATAGGGCATTGTTGATCAGATCAGATCAGTCGCTCAGTTGTGTCCGACTCTTTGTGACCCCATGAACTGCAGCACGCCAGGCCTCCCTATCCATCACCAGCTCTCGGAGGTCACTCAGACTCACATTCATCAAGTCAGTGATGCCATCCAGCCATCTCATCCTCTGTCGTCCCCTTCTCCTCCTGCCCTCAATCCCTCCCAGCATCAGAGTCTTCTCCAATGAGTCAACTCTTCGCATGAGGTGGCCAAAATACTGGAGTTTCAGCTTTAGCATCATTCCTTCCAAAGAAATCCCAGGGCTGATCTCCTTCAGAATGGACCGGTTGGATCTCCTTGCAGTCCAAGGGACTCTCAAGAGTTTTCTCCAACACCACAGTTCAAAAGCATCAATTCTTCGGTGCTCAGCCTTCTTCACAGTCCAGCTCTCACATCCATACATGACCACAGGAAAGACCATAGCCTTGACTAGGCGAACCTTTGTTGGCAAAGTGATGTCTCTGCTTTTGAATATGCTATCTAGGTTGGTCATAACTTTCCTTCCAAGGAGTAAGCGTCTTTTAATTTCATGGCTGCAGTCACCATCTGCAGTGATTTTGGAGCCCAGAAAAATAAAGTCTGACACTGTTTCCACTGTTTCTCCATCTATTTCCCATGTAGTGATGGGACCAGATGCCATGATCTTCGTTTTCTGAATGTTGAGTTTTAAGCCAACCTTTTCACTCTCCACTTTCACTTTCATCAAGAGGCTTTTGAGTTCCTCTTCACTTTCTGCCATAAGAGTCGTGTCATCTGCATATCTGAGGTTATTGATATTTCTCCGGGCAATCTTGATTCCAGCTTGTGTTTCCTCCAGTCCAGCATTTCTCATGATGTACTCTGCATATAAGTTAAATAAACATGGTGACAATATACAGCCTTGACGTCCTCCTTTTCCTATTTGGAACCAGTCTGTTGTTCCATGTCCAGTTCTAACTGTTGCTTCCTGACCTGCATACAGATTTCTCAAGAGGCAGATCAGGTGGTCTGGTATTCCCATCTCTCTCAGAATTTTCCACAGTTTATTGTGATCTACACAGTCAAAGGCTTTGGCATAGTCAATAAAGCAGAAATAGATGTTTTTCTGGAACTCTCTTGCTTTTTCCATGATCCAGCGGATGTTGGCAATTTGATCTCTGGTTCCTCTGCCTTTTCGAAAACCAGCTTGAACATCAGGAAGTTCACGGTTCACATATTGCTGAAGCCTGGCTTGGAGAATTTTGAGCATTACTTTACTAGCGTGTGAGATGAGTGCAATTGTGCAGTAGTTTGAGCACTCTTTGGCATTGCCTTTCTTTGGGATTGGGATGAAAACTGACCTTTTCCAATCTTGTGGCCACTGCTGAGTTTTCCAAATTTGCTGGCATATTGAGTGTAGCACTTTCACAGCATCATCTTTCAGGATTTGGAATAGCTCCACTGGAATTCCATCACCTCCCCTAGCTTTGTTCCTAGTGATGCTTTCTAAGGCCCACTTGACTTCACATTCCAGGATGTCTGGCTCTAGGTCAGTGATCACACCATCATGATTATCTAGGTCATGAAGATCTTTTTTGTACTTGTTTGGGCATTGTTGAAGAGGGACTTAAATCCTAGGCCAAAGCATCTATATTTACTTCAGTGGAAAATAAAGTGCCATTGAAATTCTTTAAACTGCAGATTGAAGTTTATTCTCATAGCTGAGAGAGTCCACAGATGGATAGACAGTTAATAACAGTGCATAAAAAAATCATTGATCAGATTATGGAGTGTCGAATGGATAGTGCAGTCATGCAGTGGAGAAAAGGAAAGATCCCACCTCTCCCTCATCCTTCCCCTGTCTCCTCTCTTCTCTCCACTGCCTAACTGCTACTCTTTGCTTCTCACTCAGTTATACTGCTGCCCACTTCTTCACTTTCCATCCTCTCATTCACTCCTTTCAACCCGATCCAAACCTAAAACTGTTGCGTAAAAAGTCACGAATCACCATCAAATGACTCAACATAAAATGCCCTTTTCAGACCACATCACACACAACCTCTTGGGAGCATTTGACCCTGTCGATCACCATTCTCAAGAGGTGGGTATGGTGAGGAAGCTTGATGAACTGTGAAGCATCCCTGCCTTTCCACATGCTGCCCCTGCTTGCTGCATTCTTCCCCACTCTATATTTGTCCCAGTGAAAGTCCATTTATCCCTCTCAGAGTCTCCCCACTAAATCCCAACAAGATTAATTCTTCCCTCCTCTCTGCCACCAGTCATGCACCTTGTTCATACATCTTATTTTATGTGTGACTTTGTGTGGCATTCAGTTACTTACGGGGTTGGACACTAAGATCCTTTAGGGCAGGGACTGCTTTATTCACCTTTATACTCCAACTCTCAACATATAATAAGCACTTGATAAACACAGGAAGAATGAATTAATTTTGTTATGATGCACATTTAGTTTCAGTTCAGTGCAGTCACTCACCTGTATGCGACTCTTTGCGACCCCATGGACTGCAGCACGCCAGGCCTCCCTGTCCATCGCCAACTCCCGGAGTTTACTCAAACTCATGTCCATTGAGTCGGTGATGCCATCCAACCATGTCATCCTCTGTCGACCTCATCTCCTCCCACCGTCAATCCTTCCCAGCATCAGGGTCTATTCCAACGAGTCAGTTCTTCACATCAAAGGAACAAAGTGTTGGAGTTTCAGCTTCAGCATCACTCCTTCCAATGAACACCCAGGACTGATCTCCTTTAGGATGGACTGGTTGGATCTCCTTGCAGTCCAAGAGACTCTCAAGAGTCTTCTCCAACACCACAGTTCAAAAGCATCAGTTCTTTGGCACTCAACTTTATGTTCCAACTCTCACATCCGTACATAATTACTGGAAAAACCATAGCTTTGACGGAACTTTGTCAGCGAAATGATGTCTCTGCTTTTTAATATGCTGTCTAGGTTGGTCAGAGCTTTTATTCCGAGGAGCAAGTGTCTTTTAATTTCATGGCTGCAATCACCATCTGCAGTGATTTGTGAGCCCCCAAAATTAAAGTCTGACACTGTTTCCATTGTTTCCCCATCTATTTGCCATGAAGTGGTGGGACCAGATGCCATGATCTTAGTTTTCTAAATGTTGAGCTTTAAGCCAACTTTTTCACTCTCCTCTTTCACTTTCACCAAGAGGCTGGTCAGTTCCTTTTTGCTTTCTTCCAATAAGGGTGGTGTCATCTGCCTATCTGAGGTTATTGATATTTCTCCCAGCAATCTTGATTCCAGCTTGTGCTTCCTCCAGCCCGGCGTTTCTCATGATGTACTCTGCATATAAGTTAAATAAGCAGGGTGACAGTGTATAGCCTTGACGTACTCCTTTCCCAATTTGGAGCCAGTCTCTTCTTCCATGTCCAGTTCTAACTGTTGCTTCTTGATCTGCATACAGATTTCTCAGAAAGCAGGTCAGGTGATCTGGTATTCCCATCTCTTTCAGAGTTTTCCACAGTGTGTTCTGATCCACACAGTCAAAGGCTTTGGCATAGTCAATAAAGTAGAAGTAGATTTTTTTTTTGAACTCTCTTGCTTTTTTGATGATCCAGAGGATGTTGGCAATTTGATCTCTGGTTCCTCTCCCTTTTCTAAATCCAGCTTGAACATCTGGAAGTTCTTGATTCACGTACTGTTGAAGACTCGCTTGGAGAATTTTGAGCATTACTACTAGCATGTGAGATGAATGCGATTGTGCAGTAGCTTGAGCATTCTTTGGCATTGCCTTTCTTTGGGATTGAAATGAAAACTGACCTTTTCCAGTCCTGTGGCCACTGCTGAATTTTCCCAGTTTGCTGGTATTTTGAGTGCAGCACTTTCACAACATCATGTTTTAGGATTTGAAATGGCTCAACTGAATTCCATCACCTCCACGAGCTTTGTTCATAGTGATGCTTCCTAAAGCCTACTTGACTTCACATTCCAGGATATCTGGATCTAGGTGAGTGATCACACCAACATGGTTATCTGGGTCATGAATATCTTTTTTGTATAGTTCTTCTGTGTATTCTTGCCACCTCATCTTAATATCTTCTGCTTCCTTTAGGTCCATACAATTTCTGTCCTTTATCGAGCCCATCTTTGGATGAAATGAACCCTTGGTATTTCTAATTTTCTTGAAGACATCTCTAGTCTTTCCCATATTATTGTTTTTAGTCTTTCCCATTCTGTTTAGTGCTCATAAATCTTGATATAATCAACATTTGCGTATGCTCATAGCTTTTCTCAAGTTTCAAAACACAACTAAAACTTTGAACCTGGTATGAATCTCTGAACTTACTCAGTAATCCTTACTGCCAGAAATTTGTTGCTGGTGAGAGAGTGAAGACAAAGGAGAGCTTTATTCCCTTCTGCTCACTTACACGTCCCAGTCATCAGTTCAGTTCAGTTCAGTCGCTCAGACATGTCCAGCTTCTCCCAAAACCTACAGAGTAGAAGTGCCAACTTTGTTGTGTTTGTACTCTTACATTTCCCATTTCAGTGATGAAATAAGGTGAGTCTTAGAATAAATTCGTTTATGATAACAAAAGCAAACAGGAAAACAAAGTAGACCAACAGTGAAACAACCCAGTATCATTTGAGAGAAAAGGGAACAGGGTGCCCCTTGCTAGAAAAGTTCCGAAGTTCTTTATTCCTTTTAGTGAAATAAGTGTTTGTAATGATATATAGTACTGTGTGATTATCAAGTAAAATATAAAATTGCATATTTATAAATTTGTAAATTTTTTAACTTTATTAAATTTGTGTGGGATTACTATTGTGCTTAGTCACTCAGTCATGTCTAACTCTTTGCGATCCCATGGACTGTAGCCCACCGGGCTCCTCTCTCCCTGGAGATTTTCCAGGCAAGAACTCTAGAGTGCTTAGCCATTCTCTTTTCCAGGGGATCTTCCCAACTCCGGGATCAAACCCAGGTCTCCTACATTGCAAGCAGATACTTACCATCTGAGCCACCAGGGAAGCCAGGTATTTAGTTGTCTAAAATATTTAGGTGCCCACAATATTTGAATAATATTTTAACTTTAAATTTTCACCTCTTCACTTTTGTGTATATAAACCTTTAATATACTAGAACGGCCTTCGAGAAAGCGTATACATAGAACTGTGGCAAAATAATATTTTGGAGAGAATATTCATGTTGTCACTAGATTTTATTCTAAATTAACAGTGCTCTTTTTTGATTTGTTTTGTTTTCCGGCCAGTACTGTATATGGAAATTTCTCCTTTCACGTATGAAAGAAAGTACGTGTTATGTGTCTTGTACTCTGAAAATGTGCAGCTCTGGCAGTTACCCTGGATGGTTTTGCTGGAGTAATTAAAACACAGATGGAGCTCATTTCTTTCCCAAGTGTTTGATTGGCAGATACTTTGTGATCAACACTTCTTTCAGCTGAACACGTCGGCACCATCTGCCTTCAGCTGACTTAGTGACTGGTCGCAGCAGAGTTTCCTAAGCATGACATGGGCCACTTTAAATAGCATATATTTCTCTGCTGAAGCCATCAGATGATTTATGAAAAAAATTACATACAATATATAAGAATTTTCATGAAGTTGGCATGCAACTTAATGAAATACTCATAAATATTTTTTGAATCTTCTATTCCCTTGCTCTGATTAAAATATTTAAAGCGTAAAATAAGTCACTCATCTTAAAAAGTTGACATTTCTAGACAAAGTTAGCTGATAGGGCATAGTGAGGTTGTTAGAGATTATTTCAGATTGGGGTCCTGTGTTTTGAACCATCAGTGCAAGTACTAATTACAAATAAAACATACTGTATCATGCTGTCCCCAAACCCAACACAAATAGCACAGAAGGATTTGCTAACTTTAAACATTTTTTATATTTATTACTTTTGGAAATAGTTCTTTATTACTGTTGGAAATCACTTCTTTATTTAAATATCAGGATAAGAATTAGATAGAAATTTAGGTTCATTCAGTTTTGTTGCAAGTAAGTGGATGCGGGTTGATTATTTTGTGGAAGAGCATACATTCAAGATATTGGACACATGGAAAGAATGGCTTTTTAACAAGAGGAAAGAGATAATTATTTTATTTATCCTAGAAATATGTTTTGAAAGGTGTACTTGTGCAAACATATAGTCTAGAGTTATGAGGAATACACATTAATCATGCATTAAACATGAATTCTCTATATAATTAATTAATGGAAAACTTTTCTGTCCAAATGGATACCTAGTTATGACTGCCAAGATGCAAAACCTGCTATGGAGTACTTATGCGGGAAACTGGATGAATACGGCTATTCCTTCCAGAATGTTAGGACAAAGAATGAAGGAATTAGATTCAGACACATTCTGAAGAACCCTGGAATACACTCACTGCCTTGGGTTTCTTTGGAAACACAGTTATGGTAAAGCGCAGGAGCAACTTGGGACTTTGGCAAGAATTTTAAGATAAATTTATGAAGCTTATCACTCCATGTGAAGTGAAAAATAGGATGAATTTTGAAGGTGAACCAACAGCAAAGAAGGAAAATAATTATGAATGTATAGAAATGTATCATCTCCTAGTGCCAGAAATCTTTAAAGAGGAACTTTGAATTAGTTTCTTATTTTGTTTGAATATGTAATCACCTCTATTCAATGAACTTTTCAAGGTAAGGAGTGCGGTTGGGAAGAAAGAGTTTTAACTTTATTTGAAATGCATTTCAGTTTATTTGGTAAACATTTGTCCTAAGATGTCTACATTCTCCTGAGGGGAAGGATAGGACTAATTTTGATACAACAGACTAGGATGTGTCCCATAAACAGGGCACTGCAGAAGTTCCAATAAGGGAGTTCCCAAATCGAGAGGAGCCCCCGACCACCAGCACATAAATACATATGCTCATTCACTTGGTTCTCCTGCCCTAACTTTCTGTGTCTTCTTCCCCAGCCTGTTTCTTCTTCCTGTGTCCATTCTATTGTGTCAACATTTGCTGTATAGTTTTGCATTTGTATACACCCTTCTTATATTATGATTGTATAATACAAATAGAATTGATGCTTTTGAACTGTGGTGTTAGAGAAGACTCTTGAGAGTCTCTTGGACTGCAAGGAGATCCAACCAGTCCATCCTAAAGAATATCAGTCCTGGGTGTTCATTGGAAGGACTGATGTTGAAGCTGAAACTCCAGTACTTTGGCCACCTGATGCAAAGAGCTGACTCATTTGAAAAGACCCTGATGCTGGGAAGGATTGAAGGCAGGAGGAGAAGGGGATGACAGAGGATGAGATGGTTGGATGGCACCAATGTCACCATTGGGAGTCCACCCAAACCCATGTCACCGACCCAATGGACGTGGGTTTGGGTGGACCCCGGGAGTTGGTGATGGACAGGGAGGCCTGGGGTACTGCGGTTCATGGGGTCGAAAAGAGTTCGACACTACTGAGCAACTTTCACTTCACTTCACTACTGTGTGTCTGATGCTTTTTGAAATACATTCTCATTTCTCCTCAGCTGATTTTGCAAATGAGGAAACTACCTAAAATAACTCAGTTAAATCAGTAGAAGGACTGGGGTTCCTCTAGACAGACTGACTGCAGATGAATGCTGTTCCAGGGCTGTTTCAACCCACTCAGCTCCTAGAATTGCCCTAAGTGTAAAGAGTTGAGTGTCCCCTCTACCCCCAACCCCGCTGGATTAAACCCAAGAAAGGGGCTGCAGAGGCTGAGAAAGACGGCCTCCAGGGGAGACATTAAAATAAAAAGAGGGGCAAGGAGCTGAGAAGGGCAGTTTCAGTCAGAGAGGCTAGGTGGGGAGAGCCTGTTTATACTCAGCTTCCCTGGCACAGCTCCCACTGCTGGTACACAGACTGCCTGCCAGGCTTGCCCGTCAGCTCCCGCCACCTCGTGCCACTCTGTGCCCCTCTAACCTGTGTCTGTGGGCTTCCCCGGTGGCTCAGAGGCTAAAGCATCTGCCCGCAATGCAGCAGACCCGGGTTCGATGCCCGAGTGAGGAAGATCCCCTGGAGAAGGCAATGGCACCCCACTCCAGCACTCTTGCCTGGAAAATCCCATGGATGGAGGAGCCTGGCAGGCTGCAGTCCTTGGGGTTGCAAAGAGTTGGACACAACTGAGCAACTTCTCTTTCTTTTACTTTTTGCCTATGTCTATTCTGAAGGCCAACAGGCAGCTGAGAGACAGGTAAGGAAGAATATTCCCAAGTTGAGCACAATTTAAGCACAATTTTCCCTTCATTAATTTTTTTTTCCCAATAGAAAAGGGTTTCTGAACACCAGGACTAGGTATGGAATGAGATGTGCAAAACTGAACCTCCTCCTTCAAATATGAGAGAAGTTGCACAGGTCTGGGAGGGCATTTCCTTGTCTCAGTCCCAGGTCTTACATTAACTTTCTCTGGTTTCTTTATTTCCTTGTGGGAAAGGAGGGAACTGGGTTAAAAGTTCTAGAGTCCCTACCAATTCTGAAAAAAAGTTTCTGGTGATAAGAGGCTAATAGTCTATCTGAGCAGACATAGGAAATGCATGTAAACAGTTAAATATAGGGAAGAGCTGACATCTGTTGAAAGAAATAACCATAGAGTCTACCTGTGTGGATGTGGAGATTGATTGGAGTGGAAGTTGCTTCCTGACATGGTGGTTACTCATCAAACTGTATATCTAAGGTGCGCATTAAAAATAAAGTACACTCAAAAATAAAGCAAAGCAAAAAAACATATAATGATACATAAGGGCTAAAAGTTCTCAAGAGGTGCTACATTAGGAAGCTGGTCTAAGCCCAGTAACAGAGGCTGGTTTATATGTGTAAATCTTCCTTAAATATTTTTGTTTCATGAAATACGTTTGAGATTTTTTGATTTTTCTTTTTCCTTTTAAAAGTCTTTTAAAAATTGCATCACATTTTTCTTTGTCCTTCCTTTTTTCTTTTTTTAAAATTAGCTGCTGCCATTTCTTCAAATGACCCTTCTTAGTTTCTTTCTTTTTGAAAATCTGGCAGTGACGGTGTGAAGCTTACACATCTAGACAGTTCTTGGCACATAGTTAACACTTCATAAATATTAGTTACGCAGAACCGTTGAGTTTATTTCACTATTTGTGCTTCAGCATGCTGCATGTTTTTCTGTTTAATCAATTAAAAATTCATCTACTTTTTTTAATCCTTTTTGTATAGAGATATGTTAGTATACTTTTGAGTATTCATTAAAAACTTTCCTTGGTTCTTTCTTACTTAAAATTCTTGCCTTTGTTAAAAATCTTGAACGGTTATTTTACTGCCTCCTGTCACCCTGGTGGTCAGCTCATTTATCCAGGGATGCAGAGAGCAAATTAAGAGTGATGGTGCTTGAAACGGATTCTTCTGTTATATCCTGTCTAAAAGTGAAAAGAATGATTGGCCACCTATGATCTGCTGTGTTAGGTGACACCAGTATTAGAATATAATATAATTAAAATGAGTTATACTAAAATGTCCTGCATTAAACAAGATGGAAAGATTGAAGGAAGGGGAAGAGATGTAAGAAGTTGGAATAATGCTCATCTTAAACAATGAAATATTTGAACTTCCCTAACGGTCCAGGGGCTAAGACTCTGTGCTCCCAATGCAGGGGGCCGAGGTTCGATCCCTAGTAAGGATATTATTCATAGATCCCACCTGCTGTAACTTAAGAATTCTCATGCCCCAACCAACTGAGACCTGGCATAGTCAAATAAATGTTTTTAAAACATGAAGTATTAAGTTTGTTAAGAAATGTAACATAAGGGAGGGCTGATCATTTTCTGCATTGCCTGTGATGTCCCTTCCGTTCTATACTATCCCAATGCCATTGACATTGTTGACCAATTACGGTTTTGCTTGTTTGAATTCATTTTGGGCCATTCTGATTTAGTGTTGATTATTTGTGGCATTCTTTTTCTCCTCAGTCCCCTAAACTCTTAAAAGTTCATTCTCAGTGTTGCTTACTTCCAAATTCGAAAAGCAGACCAACCCTAGAGAGTGAGGGTAAGAACAGAGACGGAAGCAGTGGTCTGCTGTGCTGTGCTTAGTCATTCAGTCATGTCTGACCTTTTGCGACCCCATGGACTCCTACCAGGCTCCTCTGTCCAGGGGATTCTCCAGGCAAGAATACGGGAGTGGGTTGCCATGCCCTTCTCCAGTGGGTTGCTCCGCCCTCCTCCAGGGAATCTTCCCAATCCAGGGATTGAACCCAGGTCTCCCATTTTGCTGGTGGATTCTTTACCATCTGAGCCACCAGGGAAGCCCAAGAATACTGGAGTGGGTAGCCTATCCCTTCTCCAGGGGATCTTCCTGACCCAGGAATTGAACTGGGTTCTCCTGCAGTGCATGCATATATATATATATATATATATTTTTTTTTTTTTTTTTTACCTGCTGAGCTACCAGGGGGGCCCAAAACAGTGGCATAGGTAGGAGGGTGGGATGTGACAGATAAAACTGAAGTGGGCAAGGTGGACCGTGGTTTGGTCCTGGAAGGCAGTGCCTGACTTCCCATTCTCCAGCAGGTAAAGGTAGGCTGGATCCATTTCCTTAGGCGGGCAAGAACAAGGAAGATTGAGGCTCAGTAACTTATGTGATTATAACCCTGGCTCCCAGGAGAGCTAACTCCAAGCTTCCCAAAGGGTTTAGTGGTTTAATTTGTACTGGTTCTGATAAGTAGGGGTATTTAACCTAAGAGTGTTGATGGAGCACAAATAGGCAATGGTAGTAGCGGTGTCTCGGAGAAGGCGATGGCACCCCACTCCAGTCCTCTCGCCTGGAAACTCCCATGGACGGAGGAGCCTGGTGGGCTGCAGTCCATGGGGTTGCTAAGAGTTGGACACGACTAAGCGACTTCACTTTCACGCATTGGAGAAGGAAATGGCAACCCACTCCAGTGTTCTTGCCTGGAGAATCCCAGGGATGGGGGAGCCTGGTGGACTGCCGTCTATGGGGTTGCACAGAGTCAGACACAACTAAAGCGACTTAGCAGCAGCAGCAGCAGTAGCGGTGTCTAAAGTCATGGGGAAAAAGGGATGGGATTAAAAAACTTTATAAAGAAGATAAACATGTTGCCAGTGTTCTTTGTACAGTATCATTTCAAATTCTCAATTCTTTATAGTATAGTTTGATAGGAGGCCAGATTAGATTCTAAGCCTCAAGATTAATGAATTCCCAAATGGACATTAACACAAGTTCTCTCAAATGAAGAGAAACAGAGCATCACTCACATTTTTAAAGAATCCTGGACTATTAAAATGTAAATGCCAAAGTTAGATTACAAAACTGCAACATATTATAAATGTTTACATTAAATTCTTTAGACTCCTGTTAACATGGTTACAAAGTACGGTGCCTGGATATGTAATGGAATTTGAGGATAACACTAGAAATCCAAATTTATGGTTTCCCCCTAGCCAATTGCTTGCTCTTTTCCCACTGCCAATCTTACAAAATTTCTGAATAATGAATATTTAAAATTTTCCAAATAGATGTGATAGAATTTATTTTTATAGAATTGTACAATATTTAGAACCAAAATGTTCTCAAAAGTTATCTCTTTGAAATAGAAAAATTGAGGAAGAGAAGAATTGAATGAAGGTTAGAGTCACAGAGAAGACAGAGAAAATATTTTTAAAAAGCTACTCAGAATTCCTAGATCCTCCACATTTAAAAATTTTATCACTAAAGCGGAGAATTTTAACAGTATCACAGTTTGTTATAGGCACAAATAAAATAACAATGTTTGCTTAGCAATGCTGAGTTGAAATAGAGTCACAAATTGCTATAAAGTCTACTGCACTGGAAGGAAGAAAAGTTACAAGAGAACTAAAATAATCTTTTAAAACAAAGTAAGGATGAATGACATATTACACCCCTAATATTAAAAAGTACTAATCTGAGGTTAAAATATTTTTTCTCCTTAATAGTTTTCATTTTGAGTATCTGATTGTCATGTTGACCTTGGGTGGGAAGTAATTAGACACGCAAGACTGAGCAACTGGCTGGTTCAGCCTTCTTGCATCTGTGACTTGCTTCCTGGAAGGAACACTGGAGCAGATGTCAAGCTACAGTCAGGGTGAGCAATTAAAATCAAGTAATCTTAGGGCATCCTGGACTAAGATTTATAGAATTTGGATCCTCTCTGTCCCATGGGCCTATTTTCTGAAAAATGGGTATGAAGGGTGAGATGGAAAAAAACCTAGAAGGAATCTCTGAACTCTGGTGGTCCTGAGGTTAAGTTTACTATAAACCCTAAGATCCCATGCTTACTCACTTTTAATGGACCTGTCCTCACGTTTAATTTGTAAAGCAGTTTCTGGCCTTGTGATAACACAGCCGCAGGAAGGGACCAACTGTATCTCGGATAGACTCTGACCAGGCGAAAGGTATCAGTTCCACCTCCTTCTCTCTTAAGGAGGAATGCGCTTTCATTATGATCTCTCTTTTGTGTGTGTTTCTAGTTTACCAAGCCTTAAGTTAATTTTACTTAACAGTTATTTTATTGTGGTTAGGAGTACTGGAAACATTTAAAATGACATTTGGTTTGTTAAAACCCCACAAAGCTAGCAGATGGTTGAGGGAAGCAGCACTCAGGATGCCACTTGATCCTTAATTCAAGACCATACTGGATGCTGCATCTGGAAGAAGAGCTGTGCCAAGAACATTGCTGTCGAATGAGAGACTCTGTTATTCATAAATATTTAGGAAAAATCAGAAGCAAGTGTTCATGAGCATAGTTCATTTCAGTCCAGTTCAGTTCAATCGCTCAGTCGTGTCCGACTCTTTGCGACCCCATGGACTGCAGCACCCCAGGCCTCCCTGTCCGTCATCAACTCTGAGAGTCCACCCAAACTCATGTCCATTGATGCGGTGATGTCATCCAACCACCTCATCCTCTGTCGTCCCCTTCTCCTCCTGCCTTCAATCTTTCCCAGCATCAGGGTCTTTTCTAATGAGTCAGTTCTTTGAATCAGGTGGCCAAAGTATTGAGCTTCAGCATCAATCATTCCAATGAATATTCAGGACTGATTTCCTTTTGGATGGACAGGTTGGATCTCCTTGCACTCCAGGGGACACTCAAGAGTCTTCTCCAGCACCACAGTTCAAAAGCATCAATTCTTTGGCACTCAGCTTTCTTTATAATCCACCTCTCACATCCATAAATGACTACTGGAAAAACCATAGGCTTTACTACATGAACCTTTGTTGGCAAAGTAATATCTCTGCTTTTTAATATGCTCTCTAGGTTGGTCTAGCTTGGTATATGAAATGAAAAAGATATCCCATTGGAGGAGGATTCTGCAAACACTTCCAAATCTGTAGTATTTGGCTCTGATGATAAAAAAAAATCTGCCTGCAATGTAGGAGACCTGGGTTCAATCCCTGGGTTGGGAAGATCCCCTGGAAAAGGGCATGGCAACCCACTCCAATATTCTTCACTGGAGAATTCCATGGGCAGAGGAGCCTGGGGTATACAGTCCATGGGGTCTCATAAGAGTCAGACACAACTGAGCGACTAAGCATAGTACAGTATTTATTCATGTAACATTTTAATAAACCTATGGAGAATAGGCTTTTATAATGTAAATTTTATAGCTCTGTTGCTTTATTTTATTCATTCTGTGTACAAATGGAAGTTTTCATTTGTAATAGTCCCTGAAATAGTCATTATGTGTTTAAACCCCTCACACCAAATGTAGAATCTCCAAGTTTTTGTCTTTAAATAGTTCCCTAATGCTTACAATATTAAAAGGCTTAGTGTAATTAATTGGTAGCATGTATAACTGCGGTAGCTGGCATCTGGTGACTTTTCCTGTTATTCTTTTTGTTCTTTTATTATAACCACTCCATTTGTGAAATTTTTTATGTTTCCTGCTTAATACTTGCTAAGAATTACTTTTTTTCCCCCAGCGAGGTACAGAAAGAGGCTTCAAAGCAATGTTAAATACAGGTGACAGCGTTTCCTAATTAGTTTTATGAGCGCAGAAATAAATCACTTAAAAATTCATGAGCTCCTTTGGCCTCATTTTTTTTTGTCTTAAGGAATGTAAACTTTCTAGAGTAAGGATTCTCTCTATACGTTTTTGTGTTTTAACCCATGTAGTTGGCATATTGTTGCAAGATCTAAAGACACATGTCTAGATGCAAGCTCAACATTCAGAAAACAAAGATCATGGCATCTGGTCCCATCACTTCATGGGAAATAGATGGAGAAACAGTGGAAACAGTAGCTGACTTTATTTTTCTGGTCTCCAAAATCACTGCAGATGGTGATTGCAGCCATGAAATTAAAAGACGCTTACTCCTTGGAAGGAAAGTCATCACCAACCTAGACAGCATATTAAAAAGCAGAGACATTACTTTGTCAGCAAAGGTCCGTCTAGCCAAGGCTATGGTTTTTCCAGTGGTCATGTATGGATGTGAGAGTTGGACTGTGAAGAAAGTTGAACACAGAAGAATTAATGCTTTTGAACTGTGGTGTTGGAGAAGATTCTGGAGAGTCCCTTGGACTGCAAGGAGATCCAACCAGTCCATTCTAAAGGAAATCAGTCTTGGTGTTCATTGGAAGGACTGATGTTGAAGGTGAAATTTCAATACTTTGACCACCTGATGCAAAGGGCTGACTCATTTGAAAAGACCCTGATGCTGGGAAAGATTGAGGGCAGGAGGAGAAGGGGACTACAGAGGATGAGATGGTTGGATGACATCACCGAATCGATGGACATGAGTTTGGGTGGACTCTCAGAGTTGATGATGGACAGGGAGGCCTGGGGTGCTGCGGTTCATGGGGTTGCAAAGAGTTGGACATGACTGAGCGACTGAACTGAACTGAACAAATCAAATAGATTATCAGTAGTTCAAGACAACAGACTCAGAAGAGAATCAATAGCAAGCAGTCTTCCTAAGAACCTGACCATTTACTGTTTGCTTATGTATGAGATGACCTATCAAATACCAGGTTTTAATGTTAGCATTCTGTACTGCAAAGACCATTTAATGTGGATTTATACGGCACTGGCCTGGAGTTCAAGCTCCAGGAGAACAGGCTGTGTGAACCTGTCAAGTTATGGAACCTCTTTGAGTTTCAATTTCACCACCAGTAATCAGAGTACATATGAGAATAACTCTACGTTCTAGTATTGAAGTATTACGAGACATATATGAGCTAGTTTATGAAAGTTATTTGTGCATTGTAAAACCTGGGTTTGAATTTTGACTCTACCACTTTCTGGCTTGTATTTTTGGATAAATTACCTAATCAGTAAAACTTTATTTTCCACAATTTAAAATGAAGATAAGTACACAATGTTTGCAAATTGTTGTAGAGGAGGAGCTCAAAAAATGTTAGTTGCTGTTACCACTTTTTTTTTTTTTTTTTTTTACTAAATCTCTGCAATTGTATTTAGTATAGTCTAGGGATCATGGCATCTGGTCCCATCACTTCATGGGAAATAGATGGAGAAACAGTGGAAACAGTGTCAGACTTCATTTTGGGGGGCACCAAAATCACTGCAGATGGTGACTGCAGCCATGAAATTAAAAGACGCTTACTCCTTGGAAGGAAAGTTATGACCAACCTAGATAGCATATTCAAAAGCAGAGACATCGCTTTGCCAACAAAGATTCGCCTAGTCAAGGCTATGGTCTTTCCTGTGGTCATGTATGGATGTGAGAGCTGGACTGTGAAGAAGGCTGAGCGCCGAAGAATTGATGCTTTTGAACTGTGGTGTTGGAGAAGACTCTTGAGAGTCCCTTGGACTGCAAGGAGATCCAACCAGTCCATTCTGAAGGAGATTAGTCCTGGGTGTTTTTTGGAAGGAATGAGGCTAAAGCTGAAACTCTAGTACTTTGGCCACCTTAAGCAAAGAGTTAACTCATTGGAAAAGGCTCTGATGCTGGGAGGGATTGGGGGCAGGAGGAAAAGGGGACAAGAGAGGATGAGATGGCTGGATGGCATCACAGACTCCATGAAAGTGGGTTTGGGTGAACTCCGGGAGTTGGTGATGGACAGGGAGGCCTGGTGTGCTGTGATTGATGGGGTCGCAAAGATCGGGACGTGACTGAGTGACTAAACTGAACTGAACTGAGGGATTTAAAATAATGACACAGAATTTTGTTTAAAGTTATTTTAAGTCTATCCCAATAGATATTTATTTTTACTTGAAAACCTGGTACCCTTCATACTTTCCCATAAATTAAAATAACTTTTAAGCTGTTTGTATGTAGAATGAGAAATTTGCTTCCTAAACAAATAATGTCCCCTCTATATGTAGTGCTTTAACTTTCGGATATAAAGGATTAAGAAGGAATGGGTGTCTAGGATACTCTCAGGTTTGGGGTTTTGTTTTTTTTTTTTAAATTTTGAGAGGAAAAAAACCTTTGAGGGCCCTGTGGATTGCTCATGCTCTCTCTAGAGACGTATTTGAGATGCACCAGAGATTGCTTTCAGAGAAGGCAATGGCACCCCACTCCAGTACTCTTGCCTGGAAAATCCCATGGATAGAGGAGCCTGGTAGGCTGCAGTCCATGGGGTCGCTAAGAGTTGGGCACAACTGAGCGACTTCACTTTCACTTTTCACTTTCATGCATTGGAGAAGGAAATGGCAACCCACTCCAGTGTTCTTGCCTGGAGAATCCCAGGGATGGCGGAGCCTGGTGGGCTTCCATCTATGGGGTCGCACAGAGTCGGACACGACTGAAGCGACTTAGCAGCAGCAGCAGCGATTGCTTTACCTCTTACAATCCATTTAAAGAGTCAGCCTCAAACCTTTTTCCTGAGGTAATGGGGTTAGCACTCTGTTGGGACTGCAATCCTTGAGGATACAAATTTGTTTCTAAATGTTCTAGCTAGTAATCCTATGCTCCTGCACAAGTTTTACCATGTAACTGACACTCTTGGAATGGAAAACACAGACCTTGGACCTCTTTGTGTTGGCCTGATTAGAAACTCCAAAGGCTTCAGCCGGAAGTATTCAGTCTTGAAATACTTCAGCTGCTCCTGGTCTTTTTTCTTTGATGTTGGTGTCATTGAGGGAACGTGATTGGTACCTGAATTTAAGAGTACAGTAATGATGCTTTCCTAAGCCAGTCAACAGTACATGAAAAATTCTTTTAATGTCCTTAATTTTTTTACTACTTTTAAAAGAAAAATATACTAAGAGATATTTTCAGTTTAAGTGTATCCCTTGATAATTAAAAATGTCCTGAGGCAATTTGTTTGGTTGGAATTCATTACAAAAGGCATGAAGGTCAAGAATCAGTCTCTTCTTTTCTTTTCTGTCCTCTCTCAACAAGCCAGCTGTTAATCCCTGGAATGATGATATAGGTAGGTTGAAACGTTATGTGCCTCAGAATATAAAAACAGATAAAATATTAGTAAACTTGTTTTCTGACACCTTCCTGATCATATTCTATTACTCTTATTCTCTTCTTTTAAATTATATCCTAATATCAATAATGAAAATTTTGAATGCTGCTGCTGCTAAGTCACTTCAGTCGTGTCCGACTCTGTGCGACCCCATAGACGACAGCCCACCAGGCTCCTCCATCCCTGGGATTCTCCAGGCAAGAACACTGGAGTGGGCTGCCATTTCCTTCTCCAATGCATGAAAGTGAAAAGTGAAAGTGAAGTCGCTCAGTCGTGTCCGACTCTTAGCGACCCCATGGACTGGGGCCTACCAGGATCCTCCGTCCATGGGATTTTCTAGGCAAAAGTACTGGGGTGGGGTGCAATTTTAGAAAATGTCTGTAAATTTGAAACATCCCGAGTCTGTTTTTATGAAGGATACTTTTCTATAGCTAGGATTCAATGGAATGTAAAATACAAATTATATATCTTTTGAAGGTCACTATGAGTTTAATATAAAAACTGCTCAGACTACACTGAGTAATTTGGAAAAACTCATTTTTTTTTTTTCTAAAATGTTCTATTTATTGCCCTTTCTTCTTGGATGTATTTTACTGACTCTACATTTACCTTGTCTTGATGTTGTCTGGTCATAACTGAATGTCGGTTGTGTCTGTGCTCTGGAAACCACAGAGTGCAACCTAGGGAACACTGATTTCAGCAATGGAGCTCTGATTTACTATCCACTCTCTGACTGTCTAGGATAAGTTAATACTTAGCCTTTCTGAGCCTCAGTTTTCTCATCTGTGAAATGGGGCTAGAAATACACTTCTTATGGTGGTGGTAAGGATTCCATGACATTGAATCGTGTCTAATGATATCTGCATATGGAAAGCTCTCAGTAAGTTCAGTTCCCTAGTTCATGGTGGATGAAAATAAAAATGCATATGGTTGGGTTTGGTCTTCAACTGTGACCTCAGTTGTTGACTGTGGTTCATTTGTTTGTTTGCTTTTTACTTTTAAAAAAAGTGAATGAAGCTATGTAATTTCCAACGTAGATATGGCTTTCACCCTAGGCTTAAAAGATGTATGAGTAAATCAACTGAATTTACAAATAATAAACTCTTACCTCATAGAGTTATTTTAGAGACTCCAAGATATATAACAGTTCAGAGACCATAGCACATGCTATGTTTTACTAACAGAAAGATGAGATCTTTGTGATAGAGGCTGGGTACTCCAAACTTGGTTAAAAGTCATGTGTACAAAGCATTTTCCAGGTATTCCAATTTAGGTTGATCTTTATGTATTTCATTAGAAAAAACTAAGCTTTAAATGATTACTATTAATAATCACATTAGCTGGACTTAGAACATACATTTGAGAATATATTCATATAAACAGCTGCCCCTTTTAGATCTTTACTATGTAGTCTTAAGAGCAAAAAATCAGCAGTTAGGAGTTTTTAGCTTTTAGAAAATTGTACTTGTGAGAAATAATTCTGAATATACCGTATATTTTATTCAAATGTAGACAGATTGTTCATGTACATTTTACCTGTAGAAGTCTCAGAATCCAGAGAAGAGTAATTAGTCCTCTTTCTGGGCTCTGGCATTGTACCAGCTCAATATTCTGCAATATGTATAAATTTCTTTTTACATATCTAGCAATATATATACATTTCTTTCAGTGTACTCGGTCAGTATTTCTGTGCATAATCAGAGCTGATATCTAACTGGCATGCACTGGTGTGACTGTCAGAGCCATGTGGCTGGCTTTCATTCTGACTGATCAGTACCTACGTAGTAGCTGTGGTACAACGTTTTGAATATTACCCCTGCCCAGAACTATTTATACCTACATCCCTGTTTTCTCATGTAAGACTAATATAATCTTGTTATGCATTCTTTCTTCATCTTTTACTCCAGGAAGGTTGAAGTCACCAGAGTGAGAGGGTTTTTAGCTTTTGGCTAGATCTTTCTGTTGAAGAGCTGCAGTATCTGCTGGCTTGTGGCTTAACTTGTCACCGTACTGAACTTCAGGACTTTATACAGGGTGTGGCATGCCAGCTCTGAAAGGTGTTGTTAGTCCACCTTCGTCATGGTTTATTGACTTTTTCAGAGTATTTTTAGATACAGACTCATAACTTCTCATCTGTACTTCTCCATGACTCGCCTATTATCAGAAATTCCTCTGATGAGAAGACACGTTGTAAAGTGCATCATTTAAGCTTGAGTGGCAGAGGTCTTTGTAGGGGATTTGCTAATGCTAGAAATCAGGTTCACGTCATAAGGAGCGTTTAAATCATCTTAGGTCACATTCTAACTGGTCATTTGACACCATCAAATGCCAAGGTTGCCAAGATTGTGGCCCAGTCTATTGCCCCTGTTATGTTGTCTGTTTTACTGAATGATATTCTCCTTCTGTTAATTAAGAATATTGTAGTACATGGCAACTTAAGCATTTTTGCTTTGAAAAAGATGGAGGCTGAGGCTAACAGAGTCTCACTGATTTAATAGGAACAGTGCTTTTAACAGGGCTTCCCAGGTGGGCTAGTGGTAAAGGACCCACCTGCCAATGCAGGAGACCCAAGAGACACAGGTCTGATCTCTGGGTCAGGAAGATCCCGTGGAGGAGGGCATGGCAACCCACTCCAGTATTTTTGACTGGAGAATCTCATGGACAGAGGAGCCTGACGGACTGTTCTTTGTGACCAACTACAGTCCATAGGGTCGCAAAGAGCCGTACACGACTGAGCGACTGAACTGAACTGAACTGACAGTCCATAGGCTTGCAAAGAGTCGGACACAACTGAAGTAACTTAGCAGGCAGGCAGGTGCTTTTAACAGATGTTAGATCTCTGACTCTGACTTTTTGGTAGTCTGAGAGGGTTTGCAAAGTAACTCAGATGCAAGTAACTCTCTTGGTTTATAGTTTAGAGAAAGTTCAGCACAGGTAACTTACTAGCCCAGGGATGGATAAATTTTATCTTCCATATCAGATATAATCAGTTGGGATTTGGACTTTTGGAAGCAATAGGCTTGATATTCTTCAGTTGTATCAAGGTCACATAACTGATCTGTGGTAGAGTCTGGACTGAAATCTAGTTCTTTTGGTTTCTAATCTTATTTTCATTTCTCCTAGTCATTTTATTGTAAACCTCATGAAAACCTTTATATTGAATACATTTTTATAACCTTGTAATCCATTGTGTAGGCATGAAAAGTTAAGACTCTGACATTTTTATTATATGCAAAGAAAGTGAAAATTATCTTGTTAAAAATATCATGGTTATTATTCAATTTGGAAAATGCAGAATTAATGTGAGAAAGAAGAATGCAGTTTCATATGCACATCCTTTTAAGCATGACCCTTCATTATTAAGCTCTTTTTTTACAAAGTGTGCCATCAGCTTTTTAAAGGACACATTTCAACAAGGATTAAATCTTTGGGGAATTAGCCTGAATTATTTATAAGTACAGGCATACCTCAGAGATACTGCGGATTCAGTTCCAGACCACCACAGTAAAGTGAATATCACAATAAAGTGAGTCACACAAACTTTTTTGTTTCCCAGTACATAAAAAGATGTTTATATTTTGCTGTAGTCTATTAAGTGTGCGGTAGCATTATGTCTTTAAAAAGTACATACTTAATTAAAAAAATACTTAATTGCTAAAATGTGGTAACTGTTATCTGAGTCTTCAATGAATCTTGATCTTTTTGCAGTGGTAACTTAAAGACCACTGATTGAGTGAAGTAAGTCAGAAAGAGAAAACAAATGTTTAGTAATGCATACCTATAGAATGCAGAGAAATGGTACTGAGGAACCCGTTTGCTGGGGAGGAATAGAGACACACATAGACAGCAGACTTGTAGACGCAGCCTAGGAAGGAGAGGGTGGGATGAATTGCAGTGAGGAGCACTGAAACACACGCTCCCATCTGTGAAATAGCTGGCTAGTGGGGGTTTTCTTCATAACATAAGGAGCTCAGTCTGTTGCTCTGTGACAACCTAGAGGGGTAGGATGGGGTAGAGGTGGGAGGTAGGTTCAAGAAGGAGGGGACATGTATACCTATGGCTGATTCATGCTGATGGACGTCAGAAACCAACGCAACATTGTAAAGCACGTATCCTCCAATTAAAAATAAATTTTAAAAAATTGACAAGTTAAGGGTATCAATTTAAATTTGAATTAAAGTTTTAAAGAACCTAATCCTCGCATCTTAAGTAATAATAAAAATATGAGTTTGATATGCTAAAGAAGATCACTGATCATAGATCATCATAACAAATACAATAATTAATAATGAAAAGCTTAAAATATTACAAGAATAATTGAAAGGTGACACAGACAGGCAAAGTGAGCAGATGCTATTGGAAAAATGGTGCTGATAGGTTTGCTGGATACGGGGCTGCCACAAGCTTTCAATTTGTAAAAAATTATCTGCAAATCATGGTAAAACAAGGTAAGCCTATAATTGCCAAAACATGCACATATATATGTGTGTGGATAGAAGTCTATTTATCAATACAGAAGAGAAATGTTCGTATTGTGATGTTATGCATAATACAACTGTATTTCATACCATGTTTAACCCTGTGGATGTGGTTTGTGTGTTTCCCTGAATAACATTGTTGGCACACAGCAAATACTTAACGAAAATGATAGCCCTTTTCCCATATCATACTTCCTTTAAGTGGAAAAAATTTACTGCAGTGCTCACGTGGTAGAATTTTTAAAGTCTGTTAAGATGCTAAGTGTATTTCATGGCATTCCGCTACGGCATTATCCTTCTTAAAATAGGACTAGTCTCTCTTCCTCACTGTCTCCCTCTCATGTACACTACACCTTCCTCCAGCCATTTCCCTTTCCTGAGACGTGCTCTGTTTTCATCTTATCACTTTAGTAACCAGAGGTACCAAAGTCCTACATCCCATTGAAACCCAGGCTTTAAAGATTATCTGCAGCTGTTCCCTCTTTTTTGCGGTTCTCTGTAGCTTGAAAAATTGGGAAATGTCCAAATTAAACCATGATCACGACTTTGCAAACTTTTCTGTGTCCTGGCATTTGAGTTCTACTTGGTGTCTAGCCCTGTGTTAATTATTTCAGGGATATACAGTAATTCCTTTTAAATAAGAATACTAAGATATTATTGAAGCTAGCATCCTCTTAAGGGAGACTTGACACTAATCCTTGCTCACACCTAGGACAAAGTCAAGCTAATCCAGTGTATTTTCAGGGGCTTTCCTCTTCTCTTTGTTTCCAAATATTATCTCCATTTTCTTTTATTCTTATATGCTGCCCTTTATTCTGTAATTATATGCCAGCTTTCTTGTACAAACCGGTTGGAGTGCTAAGTCATGGGAAACTCAACCACATAAAAGTGTGTAAGCCACACAACTGGACATATAACCAACTCTAGCCAGGCAGGGGACAGAACAGGTACGGGACTAGGGGCATAGGCTTTGTGTCAGTCAGTCCTGACGTGGAGCCTTTTCTTTGAGACACTGTGTCACTGAACAAGTTAAAGTTACATCACTTCACTTAGACCACTGTTTCCTCATCTGTACAATGGAGGTAATACTGTCCCATCAACTGTATTGTCAGATTAAAACAAAAGCCTATGAAAAAATTGAGCTACTTGCTTAGTTTTTGGTCAGTGAGAATGTTAGTGTAACAACAAAATGGCAGCACCGTGGACAACAGGAGGAGGCGGGAAGATGAAGAAGGAGCAGGTAAGGACTCTGAAGGCGGATGTGACGGGATCGTGATGAGGCAGATGTGACGGGATCGTATCTTTACGATCCTTCCTGTTCCCCTGCTGTTAGCAGAGGGAGCCTGGCAGCTCTGGCTGTTATTACACCCTGCTGGGGCCCGCAGCTTCGCTTCCCATTATTGATAAACATTTTAGCTTGTTTTTCTTTGATGATTCTATAAACAGGGATTCATCCTTGTCGAATTATTTATTAATTGACGGTTTCTTCCCTCACGGAGCTCTTGGGTAGAAATAATATGGACACACAGGAAATGAAGTACGGAGCTTGGTCTCGAAAGATTGTCGGTGCTCCAGGCTGCTGGGGAAGGGAAGGAACACATCGTGGAGGTCAGACCGTGTACGGATGACAACTCTTTTCTTGATGTCGCCATTGAAATAAAATGGCATAAGAGTATGTTTGACATAAGGATTCAGTAAGTTTAATCCTGGAACAGCTACTATAGAAGTCATAATTTTGTCAGATCTTGTTTGTGAAATTTTGGTTTCATAGAAAAAATTGTTGTGTGTGTGTGTACTTTTTTAAAGTATTTGACTCATTTGCCATCAGTACTTGAAGGGCAGCTAGAGACTTGGCTTCTTTACATGCCAATGAGTGGAGCCCAGAACTACCAAGGTAAAGGCTTCCTGCTCTGGTCCCCCAGAAACCCACATTTTCTGGCAGCAGTTTCTGCACTGAGCTATTTGTGATCATCTACTAAGCAATTATAATACAATGGCCAAAGTACAATATTTATATGTGTAAGTGTTTATGGGACCAAAATGTAGAGGTACTGGTATGTCCTTATTTTCATGACAATTCTGATTCCATAGAGAAGAGAATCAAAGGCATATATAATTAATTTAATTACTGAATGTGTTTGACAGTAAAGACTTCTTATTTTTGTTTTTGAAATTTTTGGCCAAAGATGGATTTGAAATGTACTCTTTAATTTCACATTGAGCATTTGGTTAAATAAAAGATTTTTTGAATATGTGGAAACTCTCCTGAGTTTAATCAACTTACTGATTCACGAGGCATGTGATGATTTTTAAAAAAGAGAAAAATCTCATTTCCATTCTGCCTTATTTAGGCAATCTTTTCCCCTTCTTTTAGGAACATTTGGCTTGAACCTGAGTTTAATAGAGTTTGCTATATCATAGTGTTACTGACGTTCTGCTATGTACTGTGCTAAGTTTTAGAGGTATAATAGTGAGTGAAACACAAAAAAAAATCCCTGCTTGCGTAGAGGTTATAGTCAGAAATTAAGCCCTGCTATTAAAATACTGCAATTAGACTAAGTATTTTGGAGCAGTAAAGGGAGATGGGGGGTCTAGAAGCACAGGGAGGTTGTAGTTTGAGATGTGGAGGTCAGCGAAGACCTTGCAGAGAGGGTGACAGTTGAACAAAGACCTGAAAATGAACGAGAGAGGAAACCACTTGACTCCACATGTGTGTGAAAGTCCCTCAGTCATGTCCGACTCTTTGTGACCCCAGGGACTATACAGTCCATGGAATTCTCCAGGCCAGAATACTGGGGTGGGTAGCCTTTCCCTTCTCCAGGGCACCTTCTCAACCCAGGTCTCCCACATTGCAGGTGGATTCTTTACCAGCTGACCCACCAGGAAGCCCAAGAATACTAGAGTGGTTAGTCTTTCCCTTCTCCAGGGGATCTTCCCTACCCGGGGATCGAACCCAGGTCTCCTGCATTGCAGGCGGATTCTTTACCAGCTGAGCCGCCAGGGAAGCCCACTTGGCTCCATGCAGCGAGAATATTCTAGGCAGAGGAAGCAGCGAGTGCAGAGGCCCTGAGCGTGACAGAACAGCAAGGGGCCAGCACGTGTGGAGGCTGGCGGAGGAGAGCCTGGTTTTGTAGGGCCCTGCGTGCCAGTGGGGGCGTGCTGGCTCTTACTCTGGCCCGAATGAGAGGCTGGTGGTAGGCGGAGGAGTGCTATGGACTGCTTTAGCTTCAAAGGCTTACTGTGATTGCTGTGTGTTGAGAACAGATTGCAAGGTGGCAAGGGCAAAAGCAGAGAGATGAGTTACGAGGCAGTCACAGTAACCAGGCACCAGAAGATGGTATCTGTCTACTCACCATGCATTTCCTGCTGTGGGTGTAGTGTACAGACCTCAGGGCAAGAGGCCATTTTGGTTTACTTTTCAGTCTGTGTTTTTTCCTCCCCCCTTGTGGTTCAGATCTTACATAGAAGGGAAGGAGAGAAATCAATGACTTGATTTTTTTTTTTGGCCATTACTGGTAGTAATATAAATCTTGCATGTTTATGGTAACTGATCGTTTTCAAGCCATCCTTATGAGTCTTGTGCTCATAAGCTCATCCTTATGAGCTTGTGGCCTGTTGAATGGAGGCCAGTGTCCAGGTTTGTCAGACATGTCAGGGTTCCCCAGCTGTCCCTTCTCTTTGGGGGTGTGCGTATTGACTTCCGTGAATACATACAAACCAAGTGATGACCAGTAATCATCTGTCCTAGCAGGATGGGACTCGGGTACACTTAATGAGATTCACTCCGCTGCTGCCTCATTAAAGAGTATACCTGTCATTGGTGGGGGCTGGGTTGTCAAGCTAAAAAAAGCTTTTTTGTTATTGGAAATGAATCTATAAATTGTTCAAAGGAGATTCTTTATCAGTGAGAACACTGATTTTAATTTTCTCCTTTTAAGTGTATCTCTTCTTTTAATAGGATTCACATCTCTAAAGATGAAATAGAAGTAAAAGTATACCCAAACTGTAAGAATATCCCCCCAATGCTGGGGAAATTATAATGCCAAAAGATATTTAATTTTTGCTGACTAGCAACACCAGGGACAGTGTTTCCTTGTATATGTCAAAATACTTCAAGCAAAGATGGTTTTCTTATATGAAATTTAAATAATGAGGCTCATGACATTTTACTTTAACCCACATTGGATACAATTAAAATATTCAAGTTATATCAAAGAAAATGGCATAGATAACTTTCCTATAATTTAAATTTAAAATGTGTTTTGAGTGTTTCAGAGAAGATGGGAGATTGTAGAAATTGCTATATGTTATAATAGTTGAGAAAGCAGAGTGTGTATTTTGTGTTCAGAAATATATCATGTACCAGCTGTTGCAAAATTTGAATGGAAAAAAAGCTATATGGGCAAATATACCTTTGTAGTCAAAGGGAATAATATATCACTTGAATTGTGTTCTTGAATTACCATTTGTCTACAAGACTGAATTTTTGAATGTAACAGCAGTAAAATGCAAAAAAGGCAAGTTAATACAGCGATGTTTATGGAAAAACTTAAGTGCTCAGGATAGGAATTTGAATTTATGGTTCACACAATAGTTCTCCGTTCCTTTCTAACAAATATGATTATTGAACAGATTAATAGTTTATGTTGAAAACCCTACCTTTTGAATGAGCTCTCAAACATAGTATTCCCCATTAAAGATGTATTTATTTTTATTTTTTTCAGTTGAAATAGCAGTACAGTCAATGTTCTGGCTTTCAATCTGACAAGCTTTTGCAATATGTAGACTGTGTGGCAGCATAGTGCTTTCAAAATATTCTTTTTAAACTTTTGGTTGGGAATGATTTCTGGGGCAGCTGAGGGATTGGTACCATGGGGAACATTTGAGACACTTGTTTTATTGTTATTATTCTCTATTCCTGTTTATTTTTTTTTTGTGGACCCCGCTTCCTTCCCTCCTCTGTACTTTTCCTTTCTCTTTTCTTGCTGATTTAATTCGTCCTCTGAACTATATTATCGAGTGCCTACCATACGCCGAGCATTATTCTAGGAGCTAGAAATACACCTCTCTGCTCTCTAGAAACTTACTGTCTCGTGAGGAGGCTGAACAATGTACAACTTAAAAGAGGGAATGTGTTCATTGTCAATAGCTCAAGACTTGGAATGGTGACAGAGCAGTGCAATATTGTAATGTGTGTGTGTGTGTATGTGTGCATGTGTGTGTGTGTATGTGTGCGTGTGTGTGTGTGTGCACACGCGTGCTCATTCATGTCCAACTCTTTGTGACCCCATGGACTGTAGCCCTCTAGGCTCCTCTCTCCATGGGATTTCCCAGACAAGAATACTGGAGTGGGTTGCCATTTCCTTCTCCAGTTGTGCTGGGGAGGCACAAAGAGGGCCACTGACTCCACACGGAAGTTGAATCCTAAATGATAAGGAAGAGCAAGCTATTTTTTCCTTCTTGTGTTCTTTTTTCCTTCACTCTGGCCCATAGATAGATGGGGAAACAATGACAGACTTTATTTTCTTGGGCTCTAAAACCACTGAAGATGGTGACTGCAGCCATGAAATTAAAAGATGCTTGCTCCTTGGAAGAAAAGCTGTGACAAACGTAGACAGCATATTAAAAAGCAGAGACATTACTTTGCCAACAAAGGTCAGTCTAGTCAAGGCTGTGGTTTATCCAACAGTCATGAGTGGATGTGAGAGTTGGACCCTAAATAAGCTGAGTACTAAAGAATTGATGCTTTTGAACTGTGCTGTTGGAGAAGACTCTTGAGAGTCCCTTGGACTGCAAGGAGGTCCAACCAGTCCATTCTAAAGGAGATCAGCCCTGGGTGTTCATTGGAAGGACTGATGCTGAAGCTGAAGCTCCAACACTTTGACCACCTGATGCGAAGAACTGACTCATTAGAAAGGACCCTGATACTGGAAAAGATTTAAGGCAAGAGGAGAAGGGGACAACAGAGGATGAGATGGTTGGATGGCATCACCAACTCGATGGACGTGAGTTTGAGTGAACACCGGGAGTTGGTGATGGACAGGGAGGCCTGGCTTGTTGCAGTTCATGGGGTCGCGGAGAGTCAGACACAACTGAGGGACTGAACTGAACTTAACTGAACCGGCCCCCAGACTCACAATAGCCTGGCTGCATCCACAGCTTTCCATGTACCCAGACTTGAGCCAGTGGCAAGCCAGCCCTCTTCTCTCTCCTCAGGGATATGCTGTCGATACAGATGACTGACTGCCCTTCCTTTATACACCTTCACGTTCTTACTCCCTGTTAAGAATTCACTAATTATTCTGTATTTTAGAAGGTTGCTTTTGTCTTCTCCTTCCACCAGCCCCTTGCTCGATCCCCCTAGCAACCACACAGCATGTTGAATTTGCCTGTTGTAGGCCTTCTCGCATTGCCTTGTAATATTTGTTTTACAACCCTTTCCAAAATGCCATCGCCTCTTGCCTCATTAAAAACCAGGTAAGCATCATTTCTGTTCATCTTTGTTTTTCCAGAGGCTTACACAGTGTCTGAAACAAACAACTTTCAAAAAGTGTTGTGTTTTTTAACCAAATTAATAGTTTAATTTTATAGTGCTTGCTCTTATAACTTTAACCCACATATATATGCCTTTCCTTCCTAATACCTAGGTGATTAAATGAAAACAAAATGTAAGGGGCTAATTTAAGTAAGTTAATGTATTCTTGTCAATTATGTAAAATGTAAATGTGGTACCTTAATAACTAGTTTCCTGTCTTTTGCTATTTATATTTTCCTCAAAGAGAGTAGGATGCTGAACCACATTTAGAGTCAATCAGAACAAACATTAGAGACATGTAGAAAACAGCATAATTATGATGCACTTTTAGACTGTACAAGTGAAAGTAGATAAGTCATTTGAAGATTTGTATGATTCATTAGAATGCAGTTGATTATGTGGCTTACCTTAAGTTATACTGCAACACTGAGAAGAGTGCCATGACCTAAAGAAATACTTTATGCGGATAATGTCATCATGCATTGACAACTATCAGTATAGATAGTTTCATAGAAAAATTTTGAAGTATTTTAAAGCAACATTTAAAAAGAAAATACGTTTTGAATATTTAGTTGACCGTGCTTTTGTTTGTCTACTCCTAAGATGGAAAGAAATGAATCACAAGTTCATTCTTACTTGCCACCTTTTTCGTTGCTTTGAAAAAGTACATGAGCATCATCAGTTTACAGACTAGCAGTGGCTGCCTTTAAACAACAGGGCATTTTCCCAGTGTTTCTGGTAAAGTCGTATTACATCTGCATTTCATTTCACTATTTTTAGCCATACAAGTCTTAAAGACTGACTATTATGTTCTTTGGACCTGAACTGCTCCCTCAAAGAGGGGAGATATAGACAACACAAAGGCTTAGGTTTGTTTTTTTTGTGAAAATTGCTACATTTAAAGACCATTTTCATATTGTTCTTTCTAAAATGTCAGTTATTATTACTAGATACTAAAAAGTTGAATTCAAATGAATGTAATAGAAAAAAAGGGAAGGAAGTATATGAATATGATTTAATAATTTCCTAACTTAAATACCTAAGGTTTTGGTTGAAAATAATTCTTATTATTTAAAATAAAAGAGAAACATAGCACTATTGTAATTGTACTCTCAAGGTAAATCTCTGGTTTTCTTTTGTTTTAATTTATTGTTACTTCAAAGAGAATGTTTGCTTAACAATGAATTTCTGTCTGTAAATAAGAGCAGTAAAGAAGAAGAAAATAGTTTGGAGAGGCAGAGACTTGGAGTTTTTACCTCCTACTCTAATTCTTTAGTGATAATACATATATCATGAATGTCCTTTATTTGTGATTTAAAAATCTTGATATAAGATGGAATACTTTCTGATTTTTTACCTTTAAGTATTCTTTAATATAAAAAGTTGACAGTGATGGATTGACTAATATGTAATAAATATAGAATCAGAGGTCTGGAATAATCCTTGAAATAATCACCTTCAACTCCTTCTGAGAGTCTTCTGAATCTCAGAAGAAGTACACCTGAGAATTTGAATTCCTAAAGATGTTTAAAGAAAATTCCGTTACTTTTAAATTGTGATATATATCATACATACAGACGCACACAGAGGGCTTGGACAATTTAAAGAATAGCTATAAACACCTATTGAACCACCATCCAGGCCAAGAAACGGAACTTTGCTAGTATCCCAGATATCTGCTCCACGTGAAATGTCATTCACTTTCTATGAAAACTTCCCTGGTGGCTCAGACAGTAAAGTGTCTGTCTACAGTGCGGGAGACCTGGGTTCGATCCCTGGGTTGGGAAGATCTCCTGGAGAAGGAAATAGCAATCCACTCCAGGACTATTGCCTGGAAAATCCTATGGACAGAGGAGCCTGGTAGGCTCCATGGGGTCCTACCAGGGTCGAAAAGAGTCGGACACAACTGAGCAACTTCACTTTCACTTCCTATCAAAACGAGTTCCAGTTGTTTTCAGAGTTTATATTCAAGGATTCCATGTAGAATCACTGGGTTTTTTTTTCCCTCTCACTACTTTCAGAGATTTACCACTGAAAAGAGTTAAATGCCATAGAAAGCCTGTCTAGGCAAGAGGTATTTCCACTCCTGGTTCTTTTGAAGTACGTGTAGTGGCTAAAAGTAAAACTGGGTCAGTCAGGTAATTGTGCTGGTTGATGCATTTGGTTGGATAAGCTGGGAGAGAGCCTCTTTTTTTCAGTCTTTAAAATGCAGAGGCTGAAGATGAAAAGCTACAGATGTTTGGGTGGATGGGGTGGAGAAGAGAGTCTTGGATTGACATGAATTAAATCCAAATTTCACAGTGATTTAACAAATCCTGTAGAACGACTTACTATCAGTTGTTGAAATTGCAGAGAGGAAGACAGCTATATACTAGAAGGCAGTTTTCAATTAATCAGACATCAGACAAATGATGTCATAGTAATGCAATCAGGGTGTTTAGAAGGAAAAAATGCCCACTGCCATTCTTGACTAGACACTAGATCTTTAAATATACAGCTCAGTAGCTCAGTGCTCTGCCCATAAAGCATGTTGCTTTTGACAAATACTGCATTGTGTTCAAAACTTATTTCTTCTTCTGCTTTCTTACACTGGGCCATTTGTTTGGTTTTCTTTTACTGTATTTTGAATTATTAATCACTGAGCAGATACTTTATTCCTGTAAAAGGAATTATAAACATCATCGGAATGGTGCTAGGGATGAAAGAGCAGATGGGTGCTGGTTTTGCAGTTAAAAAAAAAATTATCCCTCCAGGGAGAGCTGTTGGCAAAGTATAACAGTCTGTAATTAGATTACTGGAACAGAAAGAAAAAAGGAAGGAAAGAAGTAAATTAGTCATATGCAGGTCTATGAAAATTTTTCTACCAAGAGGAAAAAACATTGCTTTTAAATATATGCATTTATTAAAATTACAGTATAACGAGTACTTCCCCTGTTAAATTTAAAATTATATCACTCCCAAATCATTCTATGTTTTCACTCTCCCTTCTTAACTTCTCTGACTGTGTAGCGGATCTATTTAATAATCATTGCTGCCAGGATAAAGCTGTCATCAGCCAACGAGGTGACAGTTCACTAAGAGAGATGTTTTGGCATTCCAAGACTTAGAGGACATTAAATATGGTATAAGACAGAACAGGTCTTCTTTCTTTTGACCTATAAAACATAGATGCTATTGTGAAAAATAACGCTTCACAAACTATCTTCAGCCAGGAGTTCTGGATAATATCCATCCTCAAGGTTTGTACTGTATTTTATTGCTGTATTTTTCGCCTCCTGTTCTTTACATTTGGAAAAGAGAACCAGGGGATTCACTGGACCATATATCAATTTTGAAACAACTTGTCTGGCTTCACAGGGTGCTGAATGGGGGGCTCCATTTTATTGTTGGGGTTTAGTTTTTCACAGCTTCAATAAAGGGTCAGGGACTTTGTCATCACTTTGTCATCACACAGGGCGAAGAACAAGAACTAGTCAGTATTTCTTCCTAGTTTCCTCCCTGGATGTCTTAAAACCCCATCTGTGTGTCTATCTTTACTTTTCTTGGGTGAGGTCTTTGGTTGTTAAATTCTCCCCCATCTCATACACAATCTGTTAGCATATCCTATTGCTTTTACCTTCAAAATATATCAAGCTTTCAACCATTTGTTATTTTAACCGTGTGGCTCTGACCACCTGGATTGCAGCAGAAAGCAATAATTTTATATACTTTCCTTGTCTAAGCAAGAAGGGTGTAAACCCTTCCCTGGCCCTTCCTATGGATCCCTTCTCAATAAAGGGGCCATTCAGTTCAGTTCAGTCGCTCAGTCGTGTCCAACTCTTTGCGACCCTCTGGACTGCAGCACCCTAGTCCTCCCTGTCCATCACCAACTCCCGGAGTTTACTCAAACTCATGTCCATTCAGTCGGTGATGCCATCCAACCATCTCATCCTCTGTCATCCCCTTCTTCCGCCTTCAGTCTTTCCCAGCATCAGGGTCTTTTCAAATGAGTCAGTTCTTCCCATCAGGTGGCCAAAGTATTGGAGCTTCAGCTTCAGCATCAGTCCTTCCAATGAACACCCAGGACTGATCTCCTTTAGGATGGACTGGTTGGATCTCCTTGCAGTCCAAGGGACTCTCAAGAGTCTTCTCCAACAGCACAGTTCGAAAGCACCAACTCTTCGGCACTCAGCTTTCTTTATAGTCCACCTCCCATATCCATACATGACTACTGGAAAAACCATAGCCTTGACTAGACAGACCTTTGTTGGCAAAGTGATATCCTTGCTTTTTAATATGCTGTCTAGGTTGGTCATGACTTTTCTTCCAAGGAGCTAGCATCCTTTAATTTCATGGCTGCGATCACCATAAACAGTGATTTTAGAGCCCTAAAAAATAGTCTAACACTGTTTCCACTGTTTCCCCATCTATTTCCCATGAAGTGATGGAACCAGATGCCATGATCTTAGTTTTCTGAACGTTGAGTTTTAAGCCAACTTTTCACTCTCCTCTTTCACTTTCATCAACAGGCTCTTTAGCTCTTTGCTTTCTGCCATAAGGGTGGTGTCATCTGCATATCTGAAGTTATTGATATTTCTCCCAGCAATCTTGATTCCAGCTTGTGCTTCCTCCAGCCCAGCGTTTCTCATGATGTACACTGCATATAAATTAAATAAGCAAGGTGACAATATACAGCCTTGACGTACTCCTTTCCCTATTTGGAACCAGTCTGTTGTTCCATGTCCAATTCTAACTATTGCTTCCTGACCTGCACACAGATTTCTCAAGAGGCAGGTTAGGTGGTCTGGCATTCCCATCTCTTTCAGAATTTTCCAGTTTATTGTGATCCACACAGTCAAAAGCTTTGGCGGAGTCTAGAAAGCAGAAGTAGATGTTTTTCTGGAACTCTGTTGGTTTTTCGATGATTCAGTGATGTTGGCAATTTGATCTCTGGTTTCTCTGCCTTTTCTAACTCCAGCTTGAACATATGGAAGATATTTACCTAAGGCCTCACCTCCAAATACCATTACATTGGAGATTAGGATTAAAACATGAATTTTTAGGGAGAAACGTGCTTTCTGTGTATAGTACCTTTCTATTTCATAGATTTGAAAATAAGATGGCAGGATTAAAGAATGAAAGGTTTTAGGAGAGAGTTTGACATTAAGTAATGACCACGAAAATATGGAAAACTGGCCATTATGACAATATTTTTAAGAAAGCAGCAGTTCTGTATATCATGGCATGGTTAAGAAGTGTTATTATTTGGGTCAATATACTAGAAGATTTTAAGTGAATTTGCATGATAACATTTGAAGACTGTAAGGATTCTAAATGAGTAAAGATCTCATAAATTAATGAAAAGATATAGATCAACAGAAAATATAGTGGATGTATATGTTAGTATCCATGGGGGTCCTGAACCAATGCCCCGTGGATTTTGAGGGACGACTGGATATTCTGTGTGTTCAGAAGTGTTGATGTTGATGGATAAAACAAAGTCTAGAGAAAATAAATAGTTTGTTGGAAATTTTAGACATAAAATATATTGACTTGAACATAGTGAATTTTTAAAACTGACAATTGAAGAAGAAATTTCTGTACAAAGTAGTTTAATACCTGGGGTGTTTGACCTTACTGGGCAGTGGTAGTGCTGTGTAATTTGGGGTAGGGTTCAGCTGCATATAACAAAACATATGAACTATCCTGAATAAGATAGAACTTAATTGTTATCACAAATGAAAGATTTTGGGGATAGAGTGGTATGGCTTTTCCTTCTGTTTCTCAAGGCCCCAGACTCCTTCTGGCTTAGCGTTCTTTAATCTTTACATTATAGACCCTGTCATTTTGGTCCAGAACAACTGTTAAGCCTCCAGTCAGCATATGCTGCTTCTAACCAGCAAGAATGGAGAAGGGGCAAAAAGGGCAGACAACCAGCAATCTGCCACATGGCTTTACCCATCTGTGGCTGAGGCTGGGCATGCTGTCCTTTGCTTGAGCATCAATACGGCAACAAAAAATCTGACTCTTGTGATGAAGGTGGCAGGGAGAAATGGATATTGTAAGGTTAGTGGTCTTTGTTACAGGAGGACATTTTCACTTAATAATTAAACTGGTTTAATTGGTGGAAAGTTAGAAGAAGCACCTTCTTTGCTTGATTTTACCTTGTCCCTTTCAGTATAGGAATAGTGTGTCATTGAGCTGGTCTTTTAATTTATCTTTTAATTGAAGGATAATTGCTTTATAGAATTTTGTTATTTTCTGCCAAATATCAACATGAATCAGTCTTGGGTATACATGCGCCCCCTCCCTCTTAAGCCTCCCTCTCATCTCCCTCCCGATCCCACCCCCCAGGTTGTTTCAGAGAACCTTGTTTGAGACAATTTTGTCATTGTGAATAGTAAACAAACTAGGATAGAAATAAGAAATAACACACATAATAAGCTTCATTAAAATTCAGTTATTTAGAGTGAAATTACCTAATTCTTTCAGGCAACTCATGCTAGCAAATTGTACTTAGCATAATTGCAAGGTTAATACTATCTCTTTTTTCCGGATTAAATGGCTTCGATTTCCATTTATTATGGCAGTTGTCCTCTGCACTTGGAGTAATAGCACACTACTTATTTATATATTCTATGGCCCAGAATCGAGCCTTGTTTTTTCACTCTCCACCTGCTCACTGTCAACTCTTGCACACGCGCACACACACACACACACACACGTTGTTTCTCTACTTTGTAGCATAAGGATCATTATTTCCTCTTTTTTTTCTTTTTAATCAGAGCTCAATACTTATCAGAACATCCACAGTCTGTGGTTCTTCTGTACTTTGAAGGTTGTATCAACTTTGTTTTGTGTCCATGAAGACCTTAAGCTTCAAAGGCTAAGAGAGAGTTTTAATGCTTAAAGTATGTTTAGAGAGTGTTCTCAACCATTTCTTTCAATCTTCATTTCATAACTTTACCAAGGAATATAAATGAACAGTTGAAAAAATATAGGTCATGTCCTACAAGTATTTATAAATTGTTCATAATCAGAAACTCCCTGGGATTGTGTTTTTGAACCTGAAAATATAGACTTATTAATTTGTCTTGAAAAATAAACAGAAATAATAGTATCCAATAAAATATTAATAAATAAGACAAGGAGAACTGTCAGATATCTAAAGTTAAAATCTGATATTAGAAAGGAGAGTTAAGTCAATGAAAAAGAATAACATCTGGAAAATATGTTTAAATCTATATAGGTACATAGCATGTGTCAAGACTGTCTAGAAAGGATTTCATTCAGTTATACTCATAATTGAGTAATTATTTGTGATAAATAAAACTTGCCTCCTATTGCATGCAATACAGAAAAATACATTTCTGATGGATTCAAAAGTTACTGACAGAAATTAAATCACAATTCAACTAACCTCAGGATGGAGGAAGGACTTAAAAATGAGAGGAAAAACATGAAGGCTAAAATATTGATAATTTGATTTCACAAAATACGAGTGAAATTTTTCTATATGTATATATACATGTACATAAATGCATAGAAAGGAGACTGGTGCAAATTTGTTAATAGAAATTACTTTATTTAAATAAATGGGATTGATGTGGAATGTTGGGTCATGTGGTCTTTCCCAGTTTACTCCAAGTATTGCTATGTTAAGTCAACAACAGTGTAATGAATTAATGCATTATTTATTAAATCAAAACAATTACAAACGTCAGAAAAAGCAAGCAATTAATTCACAGGCTTGTTGAATGATTTTTATGAGTCAGACTCTGAGCCAGACATAATTTCCATGTCGGATCTGCACAATGTTACCAGGTTTTTAAGTAGCTCTGGTTTCTAGAACTGTGGTTGCTTACATTTGATATGTATATTTAGTGTAATGACTTGATTTTTTTCTCCTTGCAAAGTTACTACTAAGTTGAGGGTGCATCTCAAAATGAATGGTCCAAGCAAATAGGCATTCAAAATCAGTAAAATTAAAAATCTAAACCTCACAGCTTATACAAAAATTAACTCAAAATGGATCACAGAGTTAAATAAAAAACATAAAACTATTAAACTTGGAAATAAACATAGGAGAAAATCTTCAGCACCTAGGGCTATGCCAAAAGTTCTTAGACTTGACATTAAAATCAGCATGCATAAAACAAAAAACTGATACATTAGACCTCATCAAATCATAAGACTTTTACTCCACGCAAGTCCCTGTGAAGATGTAAAGACATACTGCTGCTGCTGCTGCTGCTGCTAAGTCGCTTCAGTCGTGTCTGACTCTGTGTGACCCCATAGACGGCAGGCCACCAGACTCCCCCGTCCCTGGGATTCTCCAGGCAAGAACACTGGAGTGGGTTGCCATTTCCTTCTCCAAAAGACATACTAGAGACTGGAAGAAAATATCTGTAAACCACATTATCTGACAAGCTCTCACAGTTGAGCAAAGCTCACAAAATTGTTTGTGGTAAAACCAAGCAATCCAGTTAGAGAATGGACAAAAAGATGTGAATGGACATTTCACTGAAAAAGATAGATACCCAATTACCACACGAAGAGATACTTAATAGCACCACCCACTTGGGAAATGCAAATTAAAAGCACAATGATAATTTTTTAAAAAAAGAATAAAAATTCCTACCTTTTGGAAAAAAAAGCACAATGAGATAATATTACATACCTATCACACTGGCTAAAACTAAAAATTACTGATAACACCAAATGTTGGCAGAGATGTAGACAACCGCATCCCTCACACACTGCTATTGCAAATGCACAGAGGTGGAGCCACTCTGGAAGAGAGCAGGCCATTTGCTCAGCACTATCTTGTGACCCTGGCATTACATTCTTGAGCATTTATTCCAGAGAAATGGAAATTTATGTTCACACAAAACCCTGCACATGCCTATTCATAGCAGCATTATTTGCAGAAGCCTGAAACGGAACACAACGCAGATGTCCTTCAAAAAGTGAAGAGTTGTACAAACTGTGGTACATCTATACTATGAATTAAGACTCAGCATTTCCAAAGAATGAACTGTTGATACTTAAAACAGCTTGTATGAGTCCCACGGGAATTATGCTAAAAGTGAAAAGCCCATCTCAGAAAATTACCCACTAAAAGATTCTGCTTTTATAACATGCTTGAAATAACAGACTTACAAGAGAGAGAGAACAGATTTCCTTGTTGTACTATCACACTAGAGTTCTGCAAGATGTTACTGTCAGGGGAAACGAGGTGAAGGGTATATGGAAATTTCGTATATGTGAGTCTACAATGATCTTTAAAAAAAAAAAAAAGATGAAAACCTAATGGTTTCTTAGCTAAGGCAAGAGGGACAAAGGGTCCCACAGCCTGTGAGTCACAGAGCTTAGATCTGAACTCAGGTCTCTCTGACTTTCAAGTTTGTCTGTGTTTTCACAGCACCTACCATCTTCCTGGAAAGTCCCACTCAGGGTAAATGGCAGTAATTTTTACCTGAAGGCTTTGGAAGCTACTTCTCCAGACTAGCAAACAGCAATTGAGATCAGATCTTAGGTTGTAGTCAAACTTCTCAACTGTGTTTTACAAAAAATTTCTGGCAGTGCCTCTCAACACAAGACCACCTGAAGATCTTGATAAAATGCAGATTCTAATTCAGTCAGGCTTGGGTGGGACCTGGGACTGCCCATTTCTAATAAGCTCCCAGGTGATGCTTGAACTGTTATCCATGTTGTGATCCATGGACCAGTTGCTGAGCAGCAGGGATGAAAGGAGCTTCCATCATACCTATTTGTCACTAAAAGGATGCCTGACAACAAACAGCATTTCAGATGGGGTTAGGATGCTGCATTCCAGCGGCACATGGAGTGAGAGAGGAAAGAATCCATTGTCTGAGCGTAGCTTAAGTCCAGGGATCTCATCCATAAGTGAAGACAGTTGACAGGCGTTTTGCATGGGAAGAGAAAAACTCAAGTCAAAGTCACCCGAAGCGGTGCTTTGTGGTCAGCTGCAAGAAGGACCGCTGTTTATTGTGCATGTGGTGTCTACTTCTTTCATTCATGTGGAAGGGAAATTACTGATAAGGTAGGCAGTTTATTGTGTCCACAGCCTAGACTGTCATCCGACCTGACAGCTCCATTTCCATCCGTTTAAGTATTTGGGGATTTGATTTGTCCTGTTATCTAAACTAATTAAGATCAGAACAGCCACGGCTTCCGTTTATTCAGGGGTACGCAGGTTTCCCTTTTGTATGACTGAATAGAAGAAAAACATTGTACCAAAGAGGTTTCGATGCCCTTCTTTCAAAGTCGTCCTTTAATTATTAATGCTTTCATCACGCTTTATGAAAGGTGCCATGTTTCCTGAAGTAACTAAAGCTTGATAGGGCTTTATGTTATGATGGGAAATTAATAAATGAGTGATGAGAATGGGGGAAATGAAGTGTGAAATTGCGTGGTATTTCACAGGGTGAGCTGCTTTTGTGATCTGTATTTTATCCTGTCGTGGGTCCCATTTGGTGGAGGATTTGCTCCTGGATCAACGAGCCCTTGGGCTGTCATTGTTTCTTTAAAACAACAGGCATGAAGGGTGGAACACCGTCCAGCCCTGCCTCTGGCCAAACGCTCCTTTCTCAGGGGGTTGTGCTGCCTTGCTTCTTAAAGCCAAGTGGTTGCCGTTTGCCTTTTCCTTCCCTTTGAATCGTCTCTGAGGGTGGAACGAAAGACACACAAAGCTCTCCTTGAGAAGCTCACTTTCTCACTGGCCTCCGACCTCCAGTCTTGCCCCCAGCCTCCTCCTTGTAGCCTCCACTATCACAGCCGGAATGATCTCCTACAACACACCTCCGATCCCATTAGCTACAGGATAAGGGCTAAACAGCTTGCGTGGACTACATGTCCTTAGCATCCTCTTTTCAGCCTCATTCCCACCGCTTCCTCTACCGGCGTTCCTGGCTGCCCTTGTAGTCCTTGGAACTCAGCTTTCTCCTGCCTCAAGATCGACCTGTAAGCTGCTTCCTCTGTTTGGGATGCTTCCTCTCCATCGGCCACCTGGTGAACACCTGAGGTTTTAGCTCAGTTATCACTTCTTCCGTGAAGCTGCCTTAGTCAGAGCTGTTTGGTTTCGGGGATAGGAACCCACGAAAATGATCACAAATAAAAACATTTACAGAAACGAAGTAGCAGGCCACTGCATGGACATTACCGAATAAGGCAGTCAATATGGCTAGGATTTGAGGGGTTAAAAGAGGACAGTCAGGAACCAAGGGTGCCTGCGGTGCTGCCTAGCCTCCTCCCTGTCTCTGCTTCGTTCTTTTGATTTGCAAAGTGATGTTTCGGCTTCTCTACCCTGTGTTGCTTTGGGTCTGATGCTACGTGAATTCCAACTTAGAGAACTTCTCCTTTTCCCAATTTCAAATTTCCAGGGAGATTTGGATAGGCCCTGGTAGATCAAGGGGCCAATTAGCTATGGCTTGGGAGTAGCGTCCCGCCTCACACGGGGCTCATCTTTCAAAGGCCAAAGGTTGTGTTTGGTTTTCCTACTCTGATTCCACCATGAGTAGAAACCTCTTTCTGCCAAGTCTTACTTTACTGAGTTTCTACATACAGTTTTGCTCATCCTTCACTCAAAAGGTCGGAGAAGACAAGGGCACCCCACTCCAATACTCTTGCCTGGAAAATCCCATGGACGCAGGAGCCTGGTGGGCTGCAGTCCGTGGGGTCGCAAAGAGTCGGAGACGACTGAGCGACTTCACTTTCACTTTTCACTTTCATGCACTGGAGAAGGAAATGGCAACCCACTCCAGTGTTCTTGCCTGGAGAATCCCAGGGATGGCGGAGCCTGGTGGGCTGCCATCTACGAGGTCGCACAGAGTCGGACGCGACTGAAGCGACCTAGCAGCAGCAGCAGCAGCACTCAAAAGGTGCAAGGTTCCCCGATTGAAGGGCACAGCATCTCATTTCATATGAGGAAACCCTTCTCCAGATTCTGGGGTGGTTTTCCCTCTCAAGATTTTCTTGCTGAGTAAGAAGAGCAAGTTGGAATCCCTACTCTCACTGGGATTATTGTAAAATCTTTTTTTCCCCCTTTTGGTTGGTGCAGGGAGCTCAATTCTTTGTTTATTTGGGGGAAACTTGCAATAAAATTTAAAGGGAAATTGTATTTTTTTTTTACCCCTTGTGCTGTGAAATTTTATCTACTTGAGTAAGCTAAAGATAGTAAAATTACATTTAGGCTAATATCATTCCGCTCTCTAAACTACTTCCTAAGACTATTCCAGTGAGAGTGCCTCAGATGATAAGGGGCCAGATTTTTATAGGAAAACTTATTTAAGTAGAAATCCTAAAGAAACTCAATTAAAGCTGAAATCGGTTGGAGAATTATGGAGTTTTTTTCTTTCTTTAAATACATACCACATCCTACAAATTCTCTTGCGATGCCCTATTTTAAGAATTTATCTTAGAGAATACCAGTTCTGTAATAGGGAGAAGAAAACACAGTGAAGGTTTTTATTGATCATTACCAATGAAAAATACCATTTTTGAGGAGCCTACTCCAAATAGCCTGCATGATCCTCTCAACAAACCTCTTATTTCATGCTGGGATTTGCATAATATATAGAGTGATTTCCTGCTGTGGGTGTCAAAAGAAAGCTATATTGGAAAAAAAGAATGGGACAGATTTTTTTGAATTATCATCTCTCTCTCTCCACATAAGAGCTTTTCTCCTTCTTTTTTAATCTTTTAACCAGGAGCCATAGAACTTGATTGTGCTTTACTTTTCCTGCTACAAGAAGATAATACTGGAAAAAAAAAAAAGAAGATAATACTGATATCTGTTATGCTTGCTTCTTACGATTATTTTGGGGAATCATGTGACTATACTTTATAAACTGTGGCATTTTAGAAAGATGAGACACTTTTGAGGCCTTGTATGTGCAGTGAAGGGAACAAAGCTGCCTAACACATGGGTCCGGCCCTAAAGGGTTAACCCTTAGCCTGGGAGTCAGACATATCCAGGCTCCTTGCTGGGACATCCTGAGTCAAAAGATTTGGAGTAGGGATTGCTGCTGTTTTAAGCACCCCACCCCCTTCTCCAATTAGTACTGGGCAAACTTGGGATATACTGACCAAAGATTTTACTTTCATTTTCTTCATTTGTGAAATGGGGGATGAAACAAAATATGCTTATAGCCAGTGGATCATGACAGGGTATGAGTAAGGCAATATTCCTGAAAGTACCCACGTGGAACTTAGAACTCAATGTGTAATTAATAAACGGTAGGTCTCCTTTCTTTCAATAAAATGAAGAAGGTGTTGACCAGATCCCAAGGGAAGTACTGGAGAAGGAAAGAGCAACCCACTCCAGTATTCTTGCCTAGAGAATCCCATAGACAGAGGATCCTGGTGGGCTGCTGTCCATGGGGTCACACAGAGTCGGACATGACTGAAGCGACTTAGCATGCATGCGTGCATTGGAGATGGAAATGGCAACCCACTCCAGTGTTCTTGCCTGGAGGATCCTAGGGACAGAGGAGCCTGGTGGGCTGCCGTCTGTGGGGTCGCACAGGGTCGGGCAAGACTGAAGCGACTTAGCAGCAGCAGCAGCAACAGAAGTAGCAGCAGTAAGGGAAGTACAAAGTGTCCTTGGGGTTCAGAGCAGTAGGAAGAGGACTTTCATTTGAGATGAGGAGAAGAGGCGTCCCCTCTGCTGGTCCATCCATGAGAAGTGGAGCGTATGGTGGGTTTAGGGGGCTGACGCTGGCATTCTATAGAACTTGGTCCTACAAGACTTGGTTTCAATTCCCGGCTTTTTCATTTAATAGCGAAGTAACCTGGAAACACATCAGTTAGCCATGTATGCATCCATTTTCTCATTTAGATAATAAGGATGATAATCAAACCTAACTGATAGGATGTTGTCAGACAATAAAGCATTCATCCATCCATCTATTCAACAAATATTTCTGAGGACCTGCTCTCTGTTTGACATAGTTCTGGAGGCTGTGGATATAGCAGCGAATAAAGAAGCAGCAGAGTATTACCATGTGGTCAGTGCTCCAGAAATGAGAGCCGTTGATATACTGTAATGAAAATCTTCCAGTCCTGTAGTCTGATGTGTATGTTATAACTATGACACAGGTACACATTTCCAGAGCTTTCGTCGTTTGACTGGAGCCACAGAATCATCACCAACTCAATGGACCTGAGTTTGAGCAAATTCCAGGAGATATTGGAGGACAGAGAAGCCTGGAGCACTGCAGTCCATGGGGTGACAAAGAGTCAGGCACGACTTAGGGACTGCACAGCAACAACAACAGAGTGAAAGTAGTAGGTCTTAGTTGGAAGGGACCCCGGGGCTCTTAGAGGATACTGTTGATGTTTCCCATTGTTTACACATTTGGTAGCTGTTTGTACACAGTGTGTGCCATTATTTGATTTTCTAGGCCATGGCTTTTAAATTGATCTTCGCCCAACCTGCAACAGAAAAGATGTATTCTAGGGTCTTCACCAAAGTTACTAAATCTGAATCTAACTATGTCCACTATATGTGGACCCTGGAATCTGCATTTTAAATTTTGAGTGATTCTAGAATTGTAATAACATTGTGTTATGGGATTGCAGGAATTAAACTCAGATTTCATAAGACCTGGGCTTCCCTGGTGGCTCAGAGGTTAAAGCGTCTGCCTGGAATGCAGGAGACCCGGGTTCGATCTCTGGGTCGGGAAGATCCCCTGGAGAAGGAAATGGCAACCCACTCCGGTACTCTTGCCTGGAGAATCCCATGGAGGGAGGAGCCTGGTAGGCTACAGTCCATAGGGTTGCAAAGAGTCGGACAGGACTGAGTGACTTCACTTTCACTTTAGGAAAACCCAAATGGAGCTTCCCTGATAGCTCAGTTGGCAAAGAATCTGCCTGCAATGCAGGAGACCCCAGTTCAACTCTTGGGTGGGGAAGATCTGCTGGAGAAGGGATAGGCAACCCACTCCAGTATTCATGGGCTTCCTTGTGGCTCAGCTGGTAAAGAATCTGCCTGCAATGTGGGAGACCTGGGTTCAATCCCTGGGTTGGGAAGATCCCCTGGAGAAGGGAAAGGCTACCCACTCCAGTATTCTGCTCTGGAGAATTCCAATAGTCCATGGAATCACAAAAGGTCAGATATGACTGAGCAACTTTCACTTTCACTTTCAAAATGACCTGAATCCTAAAGACTTTCTGCTATCAACAGCTTCCTGATTTGGCATCTGACCTGGCCCATCTAGACCTGAGCAGAGAGACATCAGAGGGAACAATGACCTGGAGAGCAGAGGTTCTTCAACCTGAAAAACTTTAAAATCATGCATTTCTTGTCCTACTCCCAGAGTTTAACTGAGGTCTGGACTCAAGCATTGATATAAAATCTAAGTCAGAGGATTCTTGGGCTAAGCAAGCTTTTGGATTTGCTTACCTAGTCTAATTTTGCTTCAAAAACATCCTCCAAGATAGTCTTATCTCCTAGTTTGCTTTTCAACCTTTCAAAAATGCTTTGGAGTAGCTCACCAGGTTTTGATACCAGAAGATTGTGATGTGATGTGAGCTCAGCTGTATCTGACTCTTTGCAACCCTCTGGAAGGTAGCCTTGCCAGACTCCCCTGTCCATGGATTCTCCAGCTATGAATCCTGGAGTGGGTTGCCATTTTCTTCTTCAGGGGATCTTTCTGACCCAGGAATCAAACCTGCATCTCCTGCCCTGGCAGGCAGATTGATGCTACAGTATACTGGACTTTTTAGAGCAGTTTTTTTCTGATTGATCTTCATGGGACTAAGTTTTTTAATATGCAGGGCCCTTTCATGGCTTTTGTCTTCCTTTGTCCTCCCAGAATTCCTTTGAGGTAAAGAGGGCAAGGATAGATTTTGTTGTTCTCCTTTAAAAACTTGTAATCAGAGTGGGTCCTGGAAAATTCTGTATCAGAACAAGCTTCAGCGTGATACACAGACTTGAATTCGAGTGCTTCAAGGGGAAATTGAAGAATGTTTCTTGACCACTAGTTGAATCCACAGTTATGGGATACTCAGGTCTACTGCTATTACTAAAGCTAAAGGGATGTGAAAAATCTACCACTTTCCTACTCTCAATTAAATCATAGTTTCATCAAAATACAATCTAATTGTGTTCTGGGTAACAGGGACTCTGGTTGCAATTCTGAACAATTAGTTAAAGCACACATATTTAAAATCTCTAAAAATTCCTACAAGTTCAATGGATTTAGATAAGCAAAAATCTAAAAGGGGACATATGGAAATATTTTACCAAAGAGTACAGGAGACAGGGATCAAGACCATCCCCATGGAAAAGAAATGCAAAAAAGCAAAATGGCTGTCTGGGGAGGCCTTACAAATAGCTGTGAAAAGAAGAGAAGCGAAAAGCAAAGGAGAAAAGGAAAGATATAAACATCTAAATGCAGAGTTCCAAAGAATAGCAAGAAGAGATAAGAAAGCCTTCTTCAGTGATCAATGCAAAGAAATAGAGGAAAACAACAGAATGGGAAAGATGAGGGATCTCTTCAAGAAAATCAGAGATACCAAAGGAACATTTCATGCAAAGATGGGCACGATAAAGGACAGAGATGGTGTGGACCTAACAGAAGCAGAAGATATTAAGAAGAGGTGGCAAGAATACACAGAAGAACTGTACAAAAAAGAGCTTCAAGACCTAGACAATCATGATGATGTGATCACTGACCTAGAGCCAGACATCTTGGAATGTGAAGTCAAATGGGCCTTAGAAAGCATCACTATGAACAAAGCTAGTGGAGGTGATGGAATTCCAGTGGAGCTATTCCAAGTCCTGAATGATGATGCTGTGAAAGTGCTACACTCAATATGCCAGCAAATTTGGAAAACTCAGCAGTGGCCACAAGATTGGAAAAGGTCAGTTTTCATCCCAATCCCAAAGAAAGGCAATGCCAAGGAGTGCTCAAACTACCGAACAATTGCACTCATCTCACACGCTAGTAAAGTAATGCTCAAAACTCTCCAAGCCAGGCTTCAGCAATATGTGAACCGTGAACTTCCTGATGTTCAAGCTGGTTTTAGAAAAGGCAGAGGAACCAGAGATCAAATTGCCAACATCTGCTGGATCATGGAAAAAGCAAGAGAGTTCCAGAAGAACATCTATTTCTGCTTTATTGACTATGCCAAAGCCTTTGACTGTGTGGATCACAATAAACTATGGAAAATTCTGAAAGAGATGGGAATACCAGACCACCTGATCTGCCTCTTAAGAAATCTGTATGCAGGTCAGGAAGCAACAGTTAGAACTGGTCATGGAACAACAGACTGGTTCCAAATAGGAAAAGGAGTACGTCAAGGCTGCATATTGTCACCATGTTTATTTAACTTATATGCAGAGTACATCATGAGAAATGCTGGACTGGAAGAAACACAAGTTGGAATCAAGATTGCCAGGAGAAATATCAATAACCTCAGATATGCAGATGACACGACTCTTATGGCAGAAAGTGAAGAGGGGCTAAAAAGCCTCTTGATGAAAGTGAAAGTGGAGAGTGAAAAGGTTGGCTTAAAGCTCAACATTCAGAAAACGAAGATCATGGCATCTGGTCCCATCACTGCATGGGAAATAGATGGGGAAACAGTGGAAACAGTGTCAGACTTTGTTTTTCTGGACTCCAAAATCACTGCAGATGGTGACTGCAGCCATGAAATTAAAAGACGCTTGCTCCTTGGAAGGAAAGTTATAACCAACCTAGATAGCATATTCAAAAGCAGAGACATTACTTTACCAACAAAGGTTCGCCTAGTCAAGGCTATGGTCTTTCCTGTGGTCATGTATGGATGTGAGAGCTGGACTGTGAAGAAGGCTGAGCGCCGAAGAATTGATGCTTTTGAACTGTGGTGTTGGAGAAGACTCTTGAGAGTCCCTTGGACTGCAAGAAGATCCAACCAGTCCATTCTGAAGGAGATCAATCCTGGGATTTCTTTGGAAGGAATGATGCTAAAGCTGAAACTCCAGTATTTTGGCCACCTCATGCGAAGAGTTGACTCATTGGAGAAGACTCTGATGCTGGGAGGGGTTGAGGGCAGGAGGAGAAGGGGACGACAGAGGATGAGATGGCTGGATGGCATCACTGACTCGATGGATGCAAGTCTGAGCGACCTCCGGGAGCTGGTGATGGACAGGGAGGCCTGGCGTGCTGCGGTTCATGGGGTCGCAAAGAGTCGGACACGACTGAGCGACTGATCTGATCTGATCTGAAGTATTTTTTGTTTATGCCTCACTAATTGAAAGCATTGTTCTATTTTCAAATATCCAGTTACACCTTTATACTTAGATTGACACAATTAAACAGAAACTAGCCCTTTTCCATTGAAAGAGATAATGTATATGCCAGGGTCAGAAGCAGTGGCGCTTTACTGACCTTTACCTACAAAAGCTGCCCTGAAAGGCCAACAACAAAAATAAGTGGTGCTGTGTTTTACCACTGTCATACTATTTAGAGTTAAACATTTAGTAGTTTTCCTAAGAAAGATGAGTATTTAAAACATTATTTTAAGATTTTATTTGTTATTAAAAAGTATTCCTTCCTGCCTTCTGCTTTCTTTTGGCAGATGGCATGAAAGAAAAGTACCAAAATTGTGGATGTTCTGGTGCCTTTCAGTTGCATTTTTAAAATTCTACCTCCTCTAGTCCTATTTTTGACCTCTAATTCCTGAGTTCTTAAACACAGTGTCCTCCCTAGAAATATTGAAGCTGAGTCACAAATTTCAAGTTGTATAGTCTGAAAATGGCTATCAGATAATATGGTTGTCATAAAACAAAAACAAAAGCAAAAAATAAACTATCCATTGATTCTATAATACAAACTTCAGAGAGTAAGAGTCAGCATATTTTATTGACTTGTACAGATGGCAGAATCCAGAAGAGCGAGCACCAATTCTGGTGGGCTGTGTGTCTGGGGCTCTTGTCAAAAGACCGGGTAGGAGAGGAAGTCGTCGCAGAGGTGGTTTCTGCCTTTCATCAGAGCAGCCCTGGGGAAGGTCTCTGAGGGACCAGTGCCTCACGGTTCCCAACGAAGGTCCTCTGCCACCACTGCCCTTCGTCACCCCTTATCTCGGGCTCCTGCCACAAGATCACATGCAAATCTCAGCTGCTCGTGGTGCCTTGTGAAGTCATCCTAACCTTCAGGGACCTCCCCTTCTCTCAGCACTTGCTGCTTATTATTTCCAACACACAGCGTTCAGCGTGTGTGCCTTTGGTTATGATTTCCTCTTCAATTATGTTATTCGTGGGTGGCTCAGTGGTATATTTCTAGACTCTTATCCAGGACGTCAACAAAATGCTTTTCTCAGAAAGAGGTTATGTTGAGGGAACACCCCTGGTGTTTCCAGTGGTTAGGACTTCACCTTTCAATCCAGGGGGTGTGAGTTCAATCCCTGACCCAGGAGCGATGATCCCGTATGTCTCGCAGACAAAACAAAACAAAACAAAAAAAAAAACCATAGTATGGTAACAAACTCAATAAAGCCTTTTAAAATGGCCCACAAAAAAAAAAAATCTTAAAAGACATTATGTTGGTGGTCAAAGAAACACCTGACTGGTAGACAGGAGATGTGTTACCCCTGGTTCTGCTCTGAATTTAGAGAAGGAACTCTTGAGCAAAGCATTTAACCTAGCTTCATTTCTTTCCTCGGCTGTGAAATGAGGAACCTGAACTAGATAATCTCCACGTAATCTACTTTAAAATTGTATTTCTGGGACTTCAGTTTCAACGCAGCAGGTCGAGAACATGATTTTTCATCTTCTTGGCCTCCCCAAATCCCTCCAAAAAAGATGGTAAAAGAGTTTTAAAAGTTATATACCCCTGCGAAGATAAAGGGAAGGGAGAGACTCCACAGCGAGTGAGAGATTAATACATTTTGGGAAAGCAGAGAGGAGAGGATTGATAACAAGCTTAGTATAAGAGAAGCTGTTTCATTTAAGTGCCCTGGAGAGGCAAGATCTGTGAGGAGCAAGCTCATCAACTTCAGCCACCACATGAAGGGCTCAAGCCTTAGTGATTCCAGTGCCATGGAGAGTAGGGATACCACGTGGGGCTAAAATCAGGGCTTTAATGTGAGAGTTTGCTCCAGGCTCCTCTCCCTGCCTTGCTCCCAGAACACTAACAATGTATTTCATTCTCCCAGAAGATGGGTGACTCTGCTCTAGAATATTGAAAACCCCTAGGGTTGATGGGGAGTTAGGGACATGTCTCATTGGATAGGGAGAATTTTAAAGAAAAGGAATAAAAGGAAGTCAGCTGGCACAGTGTAGAAAGGAATAGAAAGTAGAAAAAGCTAAAACTAGAAAGTAAGAGAAGTTGAAAATTGAGGAAATCTGTAAGGACAAAAACAGACAATAGAAAGGAAATGGTAGGAAAATTTGAGGGGCGTTCTATCAGGTCCAATAACCAAATAGAGGAATTCTTAAAAAGAGAGAGAGAGAAATCAGATAATTGAAGAAAAGAGATGATCAAAGAATATTTAAGAATATGTATCAATAGAGTAGTTCATAAGTCTTCAGGTTAAAATGACCTAGCAAGGTGAATGAGGAGCACCCAGGAAAATGAATGAGAAAAAGACTCATTATACTAGAGAACGTCAATAACATTTCAGAACAGAAAGGTAAAGAGAAAAATTATAAAGCTTCCAGGCTGGGAAGTTATTTAGAGAGATTATTAATGTTAATAAAGTATGAAAGATCAGAATGGTACCTGATTTCTCAACAATAAAATGATAAGAAGATAGAGAAGTAATATCTTTTAAATTTTTAGAAAAAATAATTTTCATCTTGTAAATCTATATTCAGCGAAACACAATGAATAAAGATACTCCAACCATGCTGTAGTTCCTGCACTGCATAAAAATAAAAAGGTATATGAGAAAGTTAACAATCATAAAATAGTTACTTGGTTCAGTGGAGGAGAGTGTTTATATAGCTTTAGCAATTTAAATATTGATTTTACCAAAAATTATATGTTTGGAATGAGAAGGGAGCTATAATATCCCCTTCAATTCGTATCTTCGAAAGTAGAAAGTCTATAGATAACGAATAGATGCCTCTGTGAATTAGTAAATGAGAACATCAGCACATTTGGAAAAATGAAGATAAATACCAGAATAGTCTGCTAAAAGAGTCCCAAAGTGTTATAGCTGATGAGTAGGACTTGTGGTAATTGGGCCGAAGACTGCTGTTTTATTCCAGGTTTTTAGTGCCATTTGCAGAGGAGGCAATGGCACCCCACTCCAGTACTCTTGCCTGGAAAATCCCATGGACGGAGGAGCCTGGTAGGCTGCAGTCCATGGGATCACTGAAAGTCGGACATGACTGAGTGACTCCACTTTCACTTTTCACTTTCATGCACTGGAGAAGGAAATGGCAACCCACTCCAGTGTTCTTGCCTGGAGAATCCCAGGGACGGGGAAGCCTTGTGGGCTGCCCTCATGGCGTCGCACAGAGTCGGACCCGACTGAAGCGACTTAGCAGCAGCAGCAGTACCATTTGACTCTTAGCTATGTGTGCGTACTACTTTGATTTGAAATTTCTTCTTAAAAAGTTTATATTCTTTTTCTAAAACTTGACGTATATCCCAGTTTGGTATATAAGATTTTTTCTTAAACTTTACCGTGAGACCCTGGAGAACTGCATGATGTATTTCTTCGTATCCCTTGTTCACGTTCATTTCCTTAATATGCATTATGTCATGTTGAAACGGGTAGGATGATGCTTCAGAAATGCTGATTTCTTTTAAGATTTTTCTTTATGTATTTTTGCCTGCACTGAGTCTCTGTTGCTGTGCACAGGCCACTCCCTAGTTGCGGTGCACAGACTTCTGGTAGTGGTGACTTCTCTTTCTGTGGCGCCCAGGCGCTAGTGCACCCAGGCTTCAGTAGTTGTGTACAGGGGCTTAGTTGTCTCTTGGCACGTGGGATCTTCCTGCACCAGGGGTTGAACCTGTGTCCTCTGCATTAGAGGTGGATTCTTAACCACTGGACCACCAGGGAAGCCCTGGATATAACTAAAAAGTAAAAAAGAGCTTTTTACCCAAGTGGAAATGAACATAACGCCTTGAGTAGAACTAGACATTGGAGTGTATGTTGAAATTCACAGCCTTTGTTCTCTGTAACTCATATAAATTTCTTCATTGCCCCCGATCCTGCTGGGTAGCTGGGAAGTAACTGAATTTGCCCATATGATTCTTCTGCTTTAACATTGTCTTTTCATGTACATCTTTGGGCAAAAAAGATGAGCTTGAGCTTCTAAACTCAAGTCCCTATGAAGAGGTTTGTTCCCTCTTTTGCCTTCTGCCTTCTTCAGGGAGTGTCTGGATTCAGATGGATGGAAATAGTCTCTCCAAACATCACAGGTCACTGAGTAGAAGGCATAAGGGTAACACAGAAGGAAAATAGGGAAACAGTGTGGTTGAATTAGCAAATGGCTTTTGAAATGTCAGTTTGGATTGATTGACATAACTCACTTCTGTTCTTTGACTGGTTAAAGGAAGACACAGGGCCATCGGGTGCACGGTACTTCTGTACTACCCAGCTTGGGCAAGTGAGCTGTGTTTCTTTCACAGCAGATACTGTGTCCTACACGAATCCTACTCATGCAAAATTTTGATACAAAGAATAGAGAAAAAAAGAAACGTATGTGTAGAAAGAAAAGCAAGAGTAACCGTTGAATGCCATTAGTTCTCAAATTCAAATAAATTAGTTTGTGGGGAAAATGTGAGGGGACAGAAAACTCAAAATCTTTGATTTCATTTGGGAAAAGCAAAAAGCAGAATGATGTGCTGACTGCATTGGCATGGAGCAGTTGGAGCGTAGGACTGAGAGAAATTGAATTCAATGTGTGGGGAGAATTAATACCCAGTCATCAGATGCTCTCTCCAGTTAGTTGACGAAATGCTACGTTGTGGGCATAAAAATGTGATTTCCTCTCCTTAGAATTTTTCTGTCATTTTCTTAATGCTCACTTTCTCATTAGGAGGAAAATTCAGAAGGTTTCAGGAGTGAGTAAAATACTTAGGTTGTGTGCATATGTATTTTGATTATGTATTAGAACACATTGCATAATTAAACTTAAATATTTTAATGATATCTCATTTGCTATATCCTTGGAGGATAATTGGAACTCAGAAAAGAATTTCCCCTCTAGTGTGTTCTGTTTTTACATAACAAAGGCTGCCTTAATGAACCTTTATCTCATTACAATGTAATACCAATGGTAGAGATTTAAATATCAAAATGAAAGGGAAGATTTATCACAGTTTTATTCTCTTAGGCAAATTAATACTACTTAGTCCACTTGTTTTTCTGATTTTATTTTATTTATTTTTTCTTGTTTTTGAAAAATTTTTATTGAAGTATAGTTGATTTACAATGTTGTGTTAGTTTCTACTACACAGTGAGGTAAATCTGCTATCAGATCAGATCAGTCGCTCAGTCGTGTCCGACTCTTTGCGACCCCATGAACCACAGCACGCCAGGCCTCCCTGTCCATCACCAGCTCCCGAAGGTCACTCAGACTCGCATCCATCGAGTCAGTGATGCCATCCAGCCATCTCATCCTCTGTCGTCCCCTTCTCCTCCTGCCCTCAATCCCTCCCAGCATCAGAGTCTTCTCCAATGAGTCAACTCTTCGCATGAGGTGGCCAAAATACTGGAGTTTCAGCTTTAGCATCATTCCTTCCAAAGAAATTCCAGGATTGATCTCCTTCAGAATGGACTGGTTGGATCTTCTTGGAGTCCAAGGGACTCTCAAGAGTCTTCTCCAACACCACAGTTCAAAAGCATCAATTCTTCGGCGCTCAGCCTTCTTCACAGTCCAGCTCTCACATCCATACATGACCACAGGAAAGACCATAGCCTTGACTAGGCGAACCTTTGTTGGTAAAGTAATGTCTCTGCTTTTGAATATGCTATCTAGGTTGGTCATAACTTTCCTTCCAAGGAGTAAGCGTCTTTTAATTTCATGGCTGCAGTCACCATCTGCAGTGATCTTGGAGCCCAGAAAAACAAAGTCTGACACTGTTTCCACTGTTTCCCCATCTATTTCCCATGCAGTGATGGGACCAGATGCCATGATCTTCGTTTTCTGAATGTTGAGCTTTAAGCCAACCTTTTCACTCTCCACTTTCACTTTCATCAAGAGGCTTTTTAGCCCCTCTTCACTTTCTGCCATAAGAGTCGTGTCATCTGCATATCTGAGGTTATTGATATTTCTCCCGGCAATCTTGATTCCAACTTGTGTTTCTTCCAGTCCAGCATTTCTCATGATGTACTCTGCATATAAGTTAAATAAACATGGTGACAATATACAGCCTTGACGTACTCCTTTTCCTATTTGGAACCAGTCTGTTGTTCCATGACCAGTTCTAACTGTTGCTTCCTGACCTGCATACAGATTTCTTAAGAGGCAGATCAGGTGGTCTGGTATTCCCATCTCTTTCAGAATTTTCCATAGTTTATTGTGATCCACACAGTCAAAGGCTTTGGCATAGTCAATAAAGCAGAACTAACACCCAAAAAAGATGTCCTTTTCATTATAGGGGACTGGAATGCAAAAGTAGGAAGTCAAGAAACACCTGGAGTAACAGGCAAATTTGGCCTTGGAATACGGAATGAAGCAGGGCAAAGACTAATAGAGTTTTGCCAAGAAAATGCACTGGTCAGAGCAAATACCCTCTTCCAACAACACAAGAGAAGACTCTATACATGGACATCACCAGATGGTCAACACCGAAATCAGATCAATTATATTCTTTGCAGCCAAAGATGGAGAAGCTCTATACAATCAGCAAAAACAAGACCAGGAGCTGACTGTGGCTCAGACCATGAACTCCTTATTGCCAAATTCAGACTGAAATTGAAGAAAGTAGAGAAAACTACTAGACCATTCAGGTATGACCTAAATCAAATCTGCTATACTTACACATATATCCAATCCTCCTTGACATTCGGTTAAGATAAAACTTACTGATGAAAGTTGATAGCAAACAATTTTTTTGATATTTTATTAAAAGAAGATGATATAATTACAAAGTTTCAGAAATAAAAATAGACCATCTTAAAGTCTAAATCAGAATGAAAGTTAATCAGATCAGATCAGATCAGTCATCTCCTTCAGAATGGACTGGTTGGATCTCCTTGCAGTCCAAGGGACTCTCAAGAGTCTTCTCCAACACTACAGTTCAAAAGCATCAATTCTTCGGTGCTCAGCCTTCTTCACAGTCCAACTCTCACATCCATACATGACCACAGGAAAAACCATAGCCTTGACTAGATGAACCTTTGTTGGCAAAGTAATGAACCTTTGTTGGCAAAGTAATGAAAGTTAATAGTACATTTTTTAAATATCTTAAAACAACTCTGTGGTCTTATTCAAAACAAACAGCATATATTTATGGAGGAAAAAGTTTTATTTTTTTGACCTTTATTGATCAAAGAATTTAAAGCATATTTTTCTATTATATTGGTGGCTCAAATGGTAAAGAATCCATCTGCGATGCAGGAGACCTGGGTTCAGTCCCTTAGTTGGGAAGATCCCCTGGAGAAGGAAATGGCAACCAACTCCAGTGTTCTTGCCTGGAGAATCCCAGGAACAGAGGAGCCTGGTGGGTTACAGTCCTTGGAGTCACAGAGTCAGTTATGACTGAGTGACTAACACTTCTTCACTTCACTTGTATTTAACAATATCATTCTTTCATCCCTGCCATTCAACTTTTCTTTTATCATAGATGAAGAAATCATGAAATAAAATACAACATCAACCAAAAGAGCAGGAATTAGTCCAGTATTTTGCTAGATGTGAGCCAGGGTGACCCGTCTAGAACCTGCCTTCCCAGTTGGTATCCATCCCTAAATCAACCGAGTGCTCGTTTGTCTACCATTATGATACTGAAAACAACCAGCCAGTCAAGCATGGGCCATTAATTTTGAATGCGTTGATAGAGACAAATTTCCCCCAATCATTTTGAAAGACAAAATGATCAGCTTCTTTAAGGATGTTTTGAAATACTTCCAGGCTGGTTATGGGATCCACTGATGATTTTATAATTTTATTTTATCAAAGGAGTTTTAGAAGGAATACCAGACTACCTGATCTGCCTCTTGAGAAATTTGTATGCAGGTCAGGAAGCACAGTTAGAACTGGACGTGGAACAACAGACTGGTTCCAAATAGGAAAAGGAGTTCGTCAAGGCTGTATATTGTCACCCTGTTTATTTAACTTATATGCAGAGTACATCTTGAGAAACGCTGGACTGGAAGAAACACAAGCTGGAATCAAGAGTGCCAGGAGAAATATCAATAACCTCAGATATGCAGATGACACCACCCTTATGGCAGAAAGTGAAGAGGAACTAAAAAGCCTCTTGATGAAGGTGAAAGAAGAGAGTGAAAAAGTTGGCTTAAAGCTCAACATTCAGAAAACGAAGATCATGGCATCCGGTCCCATCACTTCATGGGAAGTAGATGGGGAAACAGTGGAAACAGTGTCAGACTTTATTTTTCTGGGCTCCAAAATCACTGCAGATGGTGACTGCAGCCATGAAATTAAAAGACGCTTACTGCCTGGAAGGAAAGTTATGACCAACCTAGATAGCATATTGAAAAGCAGAGACATTACTTTGCCAACAAAGGTTCTTCTAGTCAAGGCTATGGTTTTTCTTGTGGTCATGTATGGATGTGAGGGTTGGACTGTGAAGAAGGCTGAGCGCTGAAGAATTGATGCTTTTGAACTGTGGTGTTGGAGAAGACTCTTGAGAGTCCCTTGGACTGCAAGGAGCTCCAACCAGTCCATTCTGAAGGAGATCAGCCCTGGGATTTCTTTGGAAGGAATGATGCTAAAGCTGAAACTCCGGTACTTTGGTCACCTCATGTGAAGAGCTGACTCATTGGAGAAGACTCTGATGCTGGGAGGGATTGGGGGCAAGAGGGAAAGGGGACGACAGAGGATGAGGTGGCTAGATGGCATCACTGACTCGATGGACACGAGTCTGAGTGAACTCTGGGAGTTGGTGATGGACAGGGAGGCCTGGCATGCTGCGATTCATGGGGTTGCAAAGAATCGGACATGACTGAGCGACTGATCTGATCTGAGTGATGACCTTGATGTATTTTTAAGTAACAATGAATATGATCAGTACTGTATCTTCACCTTTGTACTTATATAAATAGTATATTTAAAGGCTTCTGGTCCCGTTTTTTCCTATTTTTACGAAATCTTTAGGAATATGTCACTTCAAAAGAGGCAACAGTCCTTTGGTAGAATTACTGGACTGGAAGTACATTGTTTGCTTTTTCCACAGAATTTTGCATGTTGTCATGAAATTCTTGTATCATGATCCAAGTTTTTGTATCTTTATGAATTCTTCACTGTTTGAGAGATGCAATCTTATGATAATAGAAAGTTGTCAAAATATGAAAGAAAATTTTTAAAAATTAATGCATATATACTGACTTAAAAATTCCATTTCAAAAGCTAGACAAATTGCATTTCAAAATAATCACCTTTCAATAAGGTAATTCACATAATCTCTATTTAGAAATAAATATTAAACTCAGCAGAATCAAGTAAATAGCAGTAAAATTGATTACTCATTTAGCAGTTAGTACTTGTGTAATACTAAGTAGTCATACAGCATATTTCATCTTTAAAATGCTTTAGCAATCAGTTAAATTTCTTGTCAATACTAATAAGAATCTGTTTGTCTCATTTAAATCCCAGGCACCAAGTTGGGTCTGCCATTTTATATTTGTTTGTTCTCAGAAAATGTCTAAGTGCTTCTGGAATATAAATAGCCTGTTATTTACCTCCACTGCCTGGTTTCTGTGTGCTGTTGGTTCTACAGATCTGCCTCTGTGTAGTTTCCTTAAGTCCTGCTACACGAACTCGAGCCATGACATAAAACACCCATCAGTGCCAGCGTTCAGTAAATATTTCCTAATAATCTTGACGTAACAGTGATAATTCCCTTGAAATATAAATTGTTATTCCTAATTAGTGGTGTACATTTCAAATGATTTAGGTTAAGAGTTTAGTTCTGTTTTTGCTGAATGACAGAGTTGCTGGTTTTGCTCTTTCAGTATTAGAAAAAGTAAACCTGGGGCTTTTAGCTCTGTTTTTTGTTGTTGTTGTTGTTGTTCCTTATCTATGGCTCAGTGGCACAGAATCTGCCTTCTAGTACAAGAGATGCAGGTTTGATCCCTGGATCGAGAAGATGCCTTGGAAAAGGAAATGGCAACCCACTCCAGTATTCTTGCCTGGAGAATCCCAGGGGCGGCGGTGCCTTGTGGGCTGCCATCTATGGGGTCGCACAGAGTCAGACACGATGGAAGCAACTTAGCAGCAGCAGCAGCAGCCAGTATTTTTGCCTGGGACGTTACGTGGACAAAGAGGCAGGGGCTGCAGTCAATAGGGCTACAAAGAGTTTGGCATGACTGAGCATGCGTTCTTTCTGGGTTTTTTTCTTGTTTTTCTTAACTCTTCAATGATAACTGTTACTAAAAATTCAACTTTTTGTTGTGCTATAATGCAAGGTTAGGGCATATAATTTCAGTAATGGAGACAGAGGAGAATAAGATCAACTGGGCTTGCTTGGGCCTCACTTCCTTGGAGTGACACCCCTGGGATGGCACCCACTGTGTCTCTCCTGCCCAGAGGATCAGGGCCTCATCTTTTTTTCAGCTCTTATTTCATTTCCAGGGTGTAGTGGAAATCACTGTGGGAAACCTTGTAAAGAAGATTAAAAACTGAGGAAGAGCAAGCTAGTCTGTAAGCACCTTGTTAAAATAAACCACTTCTTCCTAACCTCAAGACAGCAAGAAACAGTTTAATAGCAGTGAAATAAATTCACCACCTGTTTGTGCAGCAGTATCAAAGACTTCTAGCAAACACAGGAATGCTTTGATCCTTTTCAGCCAGAAGAAAATTATGAAGCTCGGCATTGATAGTTCATGAGGAGTTTGGGGACACTGATCAAAGAAAACTGTTATTATTATAGATAAGAAATTAAAATATCTGAATATAAGCTACTTTAGTACATCATAGTTCTTTCAATGGTGAATTTCATATTTAGAAACTCAAATAGTCTTATGATTAAGCTGTATTTTATTGTGGCTTCTATACCCCAAAATAAAAGACATTAAAATGTTTTTAAGCAATTGTGTTTCTTTTGTTAATGGCTTTCAAATTATATAGTTGAGATGGATTGAGGGGGCAATGTATAGTGTATATTTTATAGACGCCCTCTAGATTACTATAAGCTCAACTGAGCAGAATTATATAAATGAGAGAAGGTTTTGACATTCTTTCATGATCTTTAAGAAAAATTCCTGTAACTTTTTTGATTATAGAATAGTATTATATGATTATAGATTCCAATTTAAGTATTATAATTGTATAGCTGAGAGGCTTAAAGGCAAAGATAACAAAACTTTTATAATAGCAAAGGGTAATTTATTGTAAGGATTTGAACATTTGAAGTGGAAAACATAAGAATCATTTGAAAATTTGACTCTGCTATGGGAGAAAAAAATGCTTCTGTGTAAATAGCACAAGAAGCAAAAGATGAAGTTAAGTGTTATTTTTGAATGAAAACATAGACATTTCCTGTAGACTTTTAATGTATCAAGAACGAGAATCCTGATTTGGTAATTGCATGTTTTGGATCTGTGCCAGGTTCACGAGCAGTTAATAACCCCTGCCTCTGAAGTCATAGGGAGGCATTTAGCAAAATATGTATTGAAATGCTGCAGGAATAACTGTGGCTAAGGATGTGGAGCATAAACAGGAAAAAAAGATCCCTACAAAAAGAGGACATCTCATTTTTAAAATTTATGTTGATTAGTTGCAAGAAAAACCGAAGGAAAGACCACTCTGTACTTTCTGACCACATCCCTCTAAGCCCAGTGCCTGGCACTGAAATTTGCACTTAAATGTGACACCCTCCCACCCTTCATTCTATAGCAACTTCCTCTTAAAAGCAGGAGAAAATAATAACGCAAAGGCCCTCAAAGGAAGCATTACAAAAGTAACGGGAAGATCTTTCAATTTTTACATTGGCCAATGATTCATACTTTACTGGAAAAAAAAAAAAACAACTTTTGAAATTTGGTAATGTATTGGATATTTCAAACTAGTTCCTTAAAACCTTCACTGAAGAGGAGGGTTTATTAGTTTTTGAATTGGCATGTTATGGAGACAGCTGATAAGTCCAGGCCCTCGTCTGTGCTGTGAGTTAGGACAGAAATCCCCACCTTGCTCAATGACTGCAGGACCAGGTTCCTGGTCTCCCCAACCGAACAGGAATGTTTAAAGGAGAACTGTTTTGTGCTCTGCTTCTTACGCTGAATTCTTTGTCACGTTCTGAGCTTATAAATAAATATCTGGTGGGCAAATGAGCCTCGTGAAAGGAGCCCCTCTAACCGCTCTGACATCATGGGTTATGCTCTCCTGTGCTGCATGGTAGTCTCTTGAAAACTTCCAAAGTGCATCCATAGAACCACAGGATGCAGGCTGCTGGGAACACAGGGATCTGTTTTCTCTTACATTAAAATATGCCAGCGCTGAGTTTAGATACATGTGCTATGAAGTAACACTTGAATTAGTCAAAGCTGAGAAACTTAATTAAGAATAATGTCTCTTGTTTTTTCCCCCACGGAAATATTTACAGGCCTGAGCAATTGGATGACTAATGGACGTATTTATAGGGCATCTGGTACAGATCATGGCAACCAAGAAATAAATAAATAAATAGAATTTGTTGCTGTTGGCAAGTTCTTATTGCAATAGAATCATATGCTGAATGGTACCCTTGAGCTTGTTTAACATATATATTTTAATAGGTACGCAGCCAATTTTGACTTGCTGGAGAAAGATACTTCAAATTGGCTCACATCTTAGAAGAGATGAATTCCAAACAAAGCCACAGGCAGAGAATGCCATTCAGTTTGGTGTGCCTTGTTAATGAAGCTGTTGCTGTTTAGTTGCTGAATCGTGTCTGACTCTGCGACCTCATGGACTGCAGCCCGCCAGGCTCCACTGTCCATGGGATTCTCCAGGCAAGAATCCTGGAGGGGGTCGCCGAGAGGGCCTTAAAAAGAAAAATGAAGAGAACCTTAATAAAGAAGGAAAAAGAAAAAAGACAATTGAAAAAAAGAAGGAAAAAGAAAGCAAAAAGGAAGAAAAGAAGCAGTAACTTGGTATATCTAAGTGAGGCAAGCGTTAACGCTATGTGAGGGTGAGTTGATTTTCTTACGTGAAGAAAGGGTATACCTCTGGGGTCACAACACAGATGACTCTAGGCTAGTTAGTAATGTTAATGAGAAAAAGTGGCCAGGTGTAAAAAAACCAAAAAAAGCAAATAGACAGGCAACCAGATTGCACCTCAGGGTTGAGTGGCAGTTAAAATGGCTACTCATTGCCTTAGGATCTGAGAATAAGGAGGGCGCCGTGAGGACCGTGGAGAAGGAGCCTCAGATCGCTGACCCTGCCGGGAATGGAAGACACGCTGGGTTCAGCTAATTGTTCCCATGTGGAAGCGCGGGTCCAGGGATGCCAGATTTTTACAACTCTTCGAGAGACACGCTTTATGTGGAATCTTTTTCATTTTGAAATGTTTACTTGGAATTCAAATTCAGGGGAAGAGTTAGGAAAAATTCACTCAAGCCAAACAAAACCTCTTTGGGCACCAGATTTGGACCCTTGTCACAGATCTTCCATTTGTCCTTTCTGATTTAGCTAAATGAAGTATGTTTGCAAAGTTGTAGAGGAAATGTTCCTGCTTCCTAACAACTGAATTTGCTAGGTAACGTTTATAGCTGAATGGCTGCAACTGTGGCGTCAGATTGCCTGTGGTTATTTTTTGGCTGTGTACCCTGGACAAGTTTACCAGTTCTCTCCATCTCTAGTTTTCACTTTAGCAAAATGGGAATTATAATGGTACGGATTTAACAGAGCTTCTGTCAGGATTCAGATAAGCTCATCTTTACATAGTGCTTATAAGTACAGTGCCTGGCATATAGTAATGGCTCGATAATCATTATTATTATTATGATGTCACAATAAAATGATATTCAGAGGATGTGCTTTCTGCTGTGCTTGAAGAAAGCATCCTCTAGGAATGTGGAGAGTTAGTTTTATGTTAAAGAATATGAGTTAACTCTGACATAAATCACAGCAAGATCCGCTATGACCCACCTCCCAGAGTAATGGAAATAAAAACAAAAATAAACAAATGGGACCTAATTAAACTTAAGAAGCTTTTGCACAACTAAGGAAACTATAAGCAAGGTGAAAAGGCAGCCTTCAGAATGCGAGAAAATAATAGCAAATGAAACAACTGACAACTGATCTCTAAAATATATAAGTAGCTCATGCAACTCAATACCAGAAAAATGAACAGCCCGATCAAAAAGTGGGCCAAAGAACTAAACAGCCATTTCTCCAAAGAAGACAAACAGATGGCTAATCAGATCAGATCAGATCAGATCAGTCGCTCAGTCGTGTCCGACTCTTTGCGACCCCATGAACCGCAGCACACCAGGCCTCCCTGTCCATCACCAGCTCCCGGAGGTCACTCAGACTCGCATCCATCGAGTCAGTGATGCCATCCAGCCATCTCATCCTCTGTCGTCCCCTTCTCCTCCTGCCCTCAATCCCTCCCAGCATCAGAGTCTTCTCCAATGAGTCAACTCTTCACATGAGGTGGCCAAAATACTGGAGTTTCAGCTTGAGCATCATTCCTTCTAAAGAAATTCCAGGATTGATCTCCTTCAGAATGGACTGGTTGGATCTTCTTGCAGTCCAAGGGACTCTCAAGAGTCTTCTCCAACACCACAGTTCAAAAGCATCAATTCTTCGGCGCTCAGCCTTCTTCACAGTCCAGCTCTCACATCCATACATGACCACAGGAAAGACTATAGCCTTGACTAGGCGAACCTTTGTTGGTAAAGTAATGTCTCTGCTTTTGAATATGCTATCTAGGTTGGTCATAACTTTCCTTCCAAGGAGCAAGCGTCTTTTAATTTCATGGCTGCAGTCACCATCTGCAGTGATTTTGGAGCCCAGGGAAACAAAGTCTGACACTGTTTCCACTGTTTCCCCATCTATTTCCCATGCAGTGATGGGACCAGATGCCATGATCTTCGTTTTCTGAATGTTGAGCTTTAAGCCAACCTTTTCACTCTCCACTTTCACTTTCATCAAGAGGCTTTTTAGCCCCTCTTCACTTTCTGCCATAAGAGTGGTGTCATCTGCATATCTGAGGTTATTGATATTTCTCCCGGCAATCTTGATTCCAACTTCTGTTTCTTCCAGTCCAGCATTCCTCATGATGGCTAATAAACACATGAAAAGATGCTTAACATCACTTGTTATCAGAGAAATGCAAATCAAAACCACAATGATGTACCATCTCATGCCGGTCAGAATGCCTGCTATCAAAAAGTCTACAAACAGTAAATGCTGGAGAGAGTACAGAGAAAAGGGAACCCTCTTACACTGTTGGTGGGAATGCAAACTAGTACACCCACTATGGAGCACAGTGTGGAAATTCCTTAAAAAACTGGAAGTAGAACTGCCATATGATCCAGCAATCCCACTGCTGGGCATACACACCCAGGAAAACAGAATTGAAAGAGACACGTGTACCCCAGTGTTCATCACAGCACTGTTTATAATAGCCAGGACATGGAAGCAACCTAGATGTCCATCAGCAGACAAATGGATAAAGAAAGCTGTGGTACATATACACAATGGAGTATTACTCAGCTATTAAAAAAATGCATTTGAGTCAGTTCTAATGAAGTGGATGAAACTGGAGCCTATTATACAGAGTGAAGTAAGTCAGAAAGAAAAACACCAATACAGTATACTAATGCATAGATATGGAATTTAGAAAGACGGTAACAACGACCCTGTATGTGATACAGTGAAAGAGACACAGATGTAAAGAACAGACTTTTGGACTCTAAGAGAAGGCGAGGGTGGGATGATTTGAGAGAATAGCATTGCAACATGTATATTACCAGATGTGAAATAATAGATGACCAGTGCAAGTTCAATGCATGAAGCAGGGCACCCAAGGCCGGTGCTCTGGGACAACCCAGAGGGATAGGGTGGGGAGGTAGGTGGAAGGGGTTCAGGACGGGGGGGGGGGGGGAACACATGTGCACCTGTGGCTGATTCATGTTGATGTATGGCAGAAACCACCACAATATTATAAAGTAATTAGCTTCCAATTAAAATAAATAATTCAATTTTTAAAAAAGATGTGAGTTAAGAGGATAGATTCTGAAGTCTGCCAGCCAGGATTTGAATCCTTGTTCTACTGCAGTGTAACCAGAGCAAGTTAATTAATTTTCCTAAAGCTTTAGATCTTTTATCTATAAAATGGGAATAATAATTGGCACTTAAAAGTTATAAGAATTCAGTGAGATAATATGCATAAGGTCAATGCCTAGTGTATAATCGATAAATGTTACTTTCTGTTATGATTATTCTTTTCCCATTCTTTAGAAGTTTCATATTTGCAAGCACATTTAAAAATGAGTTTATTAAAAAAAATTATTGTATGAAAGGAAATGTATCACTTAAAAAAATTGAGGTGTAGTTGATTCACAATGATTTAGGTGTAACTATATCATTTTATTTAAAATTAAGCTTTATCTGAATGAACCATTTTATAGCAGTGGTTTTCAACCAGGGTAATTTTTGATTTGAGCTTCCAGAAGACATCTGGCAATGTCTGGAGACATTTTTGGTTGTCAATACTGCAGGAAGTGCAACTGGAATCTCGTGGGTCGAGTCCTGAAATGCTGCTGGATGTCTCAGAATGCACAGGACAGTGCCCTGCCACAGTTACTCATTCCAAAATGCTGTGAATGCTGAGCTTGAGAAACTACATTATAGCTGTAACTACCACAAACTTTAGTTTGTAAAGTTCTTGCCAAGCAAAAGGAGTGCTAGTTGTATTTCAAAATATGGCTTACACTCAGCAATGGACACATAAATTGAAATCTGTAGAATTACATTCAATATTTTAAATATAAATTTGTATGTGTATAAATATCCCTATTTTCTTCTGGTTACAAAAATGATATAATCTTGTGAAAGTTAAAAGAATACAAAAGCATTTAAATGGATAGTGAACAACCCCTCCCTGCCTTTTTTTTTTTTTTTTTTTAAGTATGGTTAAAAAAAAAAAAAAACCTATGGTTGAAAACCATTGGAAATCTAATTGAGATATACTACTTTAGAATTTTATTTTAAACTTATTATTTTGTATTGGGGTATAACTGATAACAATGTTGTGATAGTTTCAGGTGAACAGTGAAGGGACTGAGCCATACATATGCATGTATCCATTCTCCTCCAAAGTCCCCTCCTACCAGGCCGCCAAGTCGCACTGAGCGGAGTTCCCTGTGCTGTACTGTGGGCCCTTGTTGGTTATCCGTTTTAGATACAGTGATGTGTACATGTCCATCCCAGACTCCCTAGCTATCCCTTCCCCCTCTTTAAGTCTACTTCAGCATTTTCAATACATGTGTATACTGTTCTATAATTAGATTTTTTAAAAGGTAATATTTTACTTTTCTCTTCCTGAAAAATTCAGTCCTACAGCTGTTATGTGGGGCAGGCAAAGTAGGCATTCAGGACAGGTGACCTGATGGGGTATAGAGTTCACCTGAAGTGAGGAGGAAATCAGTGTGTTGGGGTTGATGGCCTGGCATGGAGTGCCATGGCCCAACAGGCTGAGGAGGGCACCCATGAGTGTAGGCAGTCCAGTGTAAGGTATCAGCAAAGGCCAAGTGGAATGAAAAACACAAGGAGCTAGCCTAAAGGGGTCTCAACTGAGGTAATTCAGACATCAAAGTAAGTGAACTAACTAAATAAAGTTAGTAACAGATTAAAACCCATTGCATAAAATAGGAAACTTTGTGTCCATTATGATATAATAAATGAATATAATGAAAGTCTGATGAGAAATGGAATATTTGTAAGTCAAAAAATAACCTCTCCGTCAAAAAAGTATTAATTCAAAAGGGAAAAAATGGTAACTTGATAGTGGAAAAGCCTGGAAGCCATCACCTTAATTATATGATCAAAGTTAACATCATTAGTAATGGGACAAATCAAAATTGCAAGCCACCTAGTAAGATGCTTTTCTCCTAGTATTCACGCCCTGGAGTAGTCTTCATCCACACTGAGGTTGGCTGACTTGTAGAATGGATAGCATATTACAGAAGTGGTGGTATGTGCCTTCTGATACTAAGTCTCAACAGGTATTGTTTACTTTGGGAGAAGTCATTGTAAAGGCACTCTAGTAGCCCTAGAGAGAGGGCCACATGGTGAGGAGATACCATCATGCAAGCAAATCCCATCCAGCTCCACTCAAGCCTTCAGATGACTGCAATCTGTGCTAACATCTTGCTTGCATCCTCATGAGAGGATTACCCAGCTAAGCTACTTCTTCATTTAATGCACATAAACTTTGCAAAAGAATGTTTATTGTTTTCAATGATTAAGGTTTGGGGTAATTTTATATGCCACAATGGGCAACTAATATAGATGCGGTGAGAAGAGTATAGCGTCACTTCCGTGATATTCCTGCCAGAGATGCACAACCTGAATCTAGTCCTAGGAAGCAGAAAAACACTAATTGAGAGACCTTTTGCAAAATAACTAGCCTGCAGCCCTCAGTAGAGTCACACACACAAAAGTTAGAGACAGAAACTGTCCTGAAGTGAAGGAGACTGTATAGAGACTTGACAACGTTACATGCTTGATTCTGAACTTGATTCTTTTGCTATAAGGGATATAATTGGGACAGTTAACAAAGTTTGGAGATAGAGGAGTAGCTGATAGTAATATGTCACTGTGAATATTTTGATGACTACTGCGGTTATACAGAGGATGTACTTTAGGAAATGTAGACACTAAAGAATTCAGGGGTGATGAGGCATCAGGTTAGCAATTGATTACTCCCAAATGGTTAAAGAAAAAAAAAGCTTTTTGTACTATATTTGCAACATTTCTGTAAGTTTGAGATTGCTTAAACATTTTTTACTATGTAGAAAGAAAACAGCATCATAGAATGTGACCTTGCCTATAAAAAATAGATCCATCTGTCCTTTTCAAAGGGATGTTACAACCCACCCCTCAAATTTTACCAATGTCCTATTGATGAACATTTAAATTGATTCCCATTCTTTGCTATTATAAACATCCAGTTATCTGTTATTATAAACAATGCTAGTAAATATCCTTATAAATATGTTTGTGCCCTTGGTTCAATTTTTGCCCAAGAATACATCCCTGGAGTTGAATGCCTAAGTGAATGGATATGCATACTTTAATCAGTTTAATCATAACTCATTGTAGGAAACCACATAAAATCTCCTTAAAAGAAAATGAAATTTATAATTTGGTCATTATTTTCATTTGTTCTTCCCCCCACTAGAAAGTAATCTCTGTTGGAGTGGAAACTTTATCTGTCTTGATTATCACCAGTCCTAGCATTAAGATACTCCTAGGCTGAGGGACTTCACTTTCACTTTTCACTTTCATGCCTTGGAGAAGGAAATGGCAACCCACTCCAGTATTCTTGCCTGGAGGATCCCAGGGACGGGGGAGCCTGGTGGGCTGCCATCTATGGGGTTGCACAGAGTCGGACACAAATGAAGAGATTTAGCAGCAGCAGCAGCAGGCATTAAATAAATGTTAATATTTGTTCCATCAAGAACAATGGCAAACATTTATTGTGTGTCTGGCATTATTCTAAGGAAATACATTCATTTATTCCTTGTAACAAGCCTATGAGATAAATGGTAGGAGTATTCCCATTTTGCAGATGAGGAAACTGCATAGATATGTTAGGCAAACAGAGGCTAAGTACTTGCCCAGTTTCACAGGGCTAGTCAACAGTGGAGGCAAGAGTCCAGACCATGTTTCTGCAGTTTACAAGTTGCTGCTGTTGTTGAGTCATGAGGTTGTGTCTGACTCTCTGTGACCCCATGGACTGCAACACACCAGTCCCCTGTCCTTCACTGTCTCCCAGAGTTAGCTCGAATTCCTGTCTATTGAGTCGATGATACTATCTGTTAGAGGCTGTTGGCCTCTATGCTGTAATGGTTCTCTCTAGTTGATAAATGAATCAATAAGAGAGTGGCCAATATTTTTATTTGATTCTTTGAACAATTACTCATTTAAACTAACTTTTTGGATTTTCTTGTCTTCTTTTCAAATAAAACTGGAAAACAATGGACTGCTTACTTTGTAAAAGCCAAATTAGCCTTATGGTCCTGTGTACTAGCCTTACTTACCACATAACAGTACTGTTCCTGGAATTAATATTTGTAGAAGTATAAACTATACATCATTCTTACTAAGAATTTATTTATAATGTGCAAACAGAATATTTGCTTTGTATTACAAATAAGATAGTAAATCTGGGTCTGCAGCTTAAGTCTAGGAGGCAGAACCTTTACTACTTGCTTGTCAAATATTCCCTGCTCCCCACTGGAGCTCTGTGCACTGTGCATGGAAACACACTCCCCATCTCCCATGGCAGAAACCCAACCTCACTCCAAGTGCCTGCTCAGAACCACCTTCTTCCACTGAAGACTGTTTTACCTATCTCTTTTCTCCTACCATCCTTTTGAAGGTTGAATTGATCTTTCCTTCCTCAAAATTCCCTGAGTCTCTATTATAGTAGGGCTTCTCTGGTGGCTCAGATGGTAAAGCATCTGCCTGCAACTCAGGCCACCCAGCTTCGATGCCTGGGTTGGGAATGGCAACTCACTCCAGTATTCTCACCTGGAGAATTCCATGGACAGAAGAGCATGAGGGGCTAGAGTCCATGGGATTGCAAAGAGTTGGATACAACTGAGCAACAAACACTTTCACTTTTATACTACTCTCACAGGAACTACATTCTAACTATACCTTATATTACTTGTCTCAAGTCCTCGTCTCCTTTCACATCAGTTCAGTCGCTCAGTTGTGTCTGACTCTTTGCAACCCCATGGACTGCAGCACGCCAACCCTCCCTGTCCATCACCAACTCCCAGAGTTTACTCAAACTCATGTCCATTGAGTCGGTGATGCCACCCAACCGTCTCACCCTCTGTTGTCCCCTTCTCCTCCTGCCCTCAATCTTTCCCAGCATCAGGGTCTTTTCCAATGAGTCAGTTATTCACATCAGGTGGCCAAAGGATTGGAGTTTCAGCTTCAGCATCAGTCCTTTCAATGAACATTCAGAATTGATTTCTTTTAGGATGGACTGGTTGGGTCTCCTTGCAGTCCAAAGGACTCTCAAGAGTCTTCTCCAATACCCCAGTTCAAAAGCATCAATTTTTCAGTGCTCAGCTTTCTTTATGGTCCAACTCTTACATTCATACATGATGATTGGAAAAACCATAGATTTGACTGGACAGACCTTTGTCAGCAAAGTAACATCTCTGCTTTTTAATATGCTGTCTAGGTTGGTCATAGCTTTTCTTACAAGGAGCAAGTGTGGTTTAATTTCATGGCTGCAGTCACCATCTGCAGTGATTTTTGAGCCCAACAAAATAAAGTCTGACACTGTTTCCCCATCTATTTCCCATGATGTGATGGGACTGGATGCCATGATCTTAGTTTTTTGAATGTTGAGTTTTAAGCCATCTTTTTCACTCTCCTCTTTCACTTTCATCAAAAGGCTCTTTAGTTCATCTTCACTTTCTGCCATAAGGGTGGTGTCATCTGCATATCTGCAGTTATTGATATTTCTCCTAGCAATCTTGATTCCAGCTTATGCTTCATCCAGCCTGGCCTTTCGCATGATGTACTCTGCATATATGTTAAATAAGCAGGGTGACAATATACAGCCTTGACATACTCTTTTCCCAATTTTGAATCAGTCCATTGTTCCATGTCCAGTTCTAATTGTTGCTTCTTGACCTGCATACACATTTCTCAGGAGACAAATCAGGTGGTCTAGTATTCCCATCTCTTGAAGAATTTTCCAGTTTGTTGTCATCTATACAGTCAAGAAGAGGGCAATGGCACCCCACTCCAATACTCTTGCCTGGAAAGAGTGGACAGAGGAGCCTGGTAGGCTGCAGTCCATGCTGGGGGTCAGACACGACTGAGCGACTTTACTTTCACTTTTCACTTTCATGCATTGGAGAAGGAAATGGCAACCCACTCCAGTGTTCTTGCTTGGAGAATCCCAGGGATGGGGGAGCCTGGTTGGCTGCCGTCTATGGGGTCGCACAGAGTCGGACACGACTGAAGTGACTTAGCAGCAGCAGCAGCATACAGTCAAAGGCTTTAGCATAATCAATGAAGCAGAAGTAGATGTAATTCTGGAATTCTCTTGCCTTTTCGATAATCCAGCGGATGTTGGCAACTTGATTTTTGGTTCCTCTGCCTTTTGTAAATCCAGCTTGAACATTTGCAAGTCCTCGATTCATATACTGTTGAAGCCTGGCTTGAAGAGTTTTGAGCATTGCTTTGCTAGCGTGTGACAACAGAGGATGAGATGGTTGGATGGCATCACTGATTCAATGAACTTGAGATTGAGTAAACTCCGGGAGTTGGTGATTGACAGGGAGGCCTGGCATGCTGCAGTACATGGGGCTGCAAAGAGTTGGACACAACTGAGGTACTGAACTGAACTGAACTGACAAGTGCAATTGTGCAGTAGTTTGAAGATTTTTTGGCATTGCCTTTCTTTGAGATTGGAATGAAAACTGACCTTTTCCAGTCCTGTGGCCACTGCTGAGTTTTCCAAATTTGCTGGTATATTGAGCACAGCACTTTCACAGCATCATCTTTTAGGATTCGAAATAGCTCAGCTGGAATTATATCACCTTCACTAGTTTTGTTTTTAGTGACACTTCCTAAGGCCCACTTGACTTCACACTCCAGGATGTCTGGCTGTAGGTGAGTGATCACACCATTGTGGTTATCTGGGTCATTAAAACCTTCTGTGTATAGTTCTTCTGTGTATTCTTGCCACCTGTTCTAATATCTTCTGCTTCTTTTAGGTCCATACCATTTCTGTCCTTTATTGTGCCCATCTTTGCATGAAATGTTCCCTTGATATCTAATTTTCTTCAAGAGATCTCTGGTCTTTCCCATTGTATTATTTTCTTCTATTTCTTTGCACTGATCACTGAGGAAGGCTTTCTTATCTCTCTTTGCTATTTTTTGCAACTGTGCATTCAGATGCTTATATCTTTCCTTCTCTCCTTTGCCTTTCGCTTCTCTTTTCTCAGCTATTTGTAAGGCCTCCTCAGACAACCATTTTCCTTTTTTGCATTTCTTTTTCTTGGGGTTGGTTTTGATCACTGCCACCTGTACAATGTTATGAAGCTCCATCCATAGTTCTTCAGGCACTCTGTCTATCAGATCCAATCCCTTGAATCTGTTTGTCACGTCCACTGTATAATCGTCAGGGATTTGATTTAGGTCATACGTGAATGGTCTAGTACTTTTCCCTATTTTCTTCAATTTAAGTCTGAATTTTGTAATAAGGAGTTCATGATCTGAGCCACAGTCAGCTCCTGGTCTTGTTTTTTTCTGACTTTATAGAGCTTCTTCATCTTCGGCTGCAAGGGATACAATCAATCTGACTTTGGTATTGACAATCTGGTGATATCCATATGTAGAGTCATCACTTCTGTTGTTGGAAGAGGGTGTTTGCTATGATCAGTGCATTCTCTTGGGAAAACTGTTAGTCTTTGCCCTGCTTTATTTTGTACTCCAAGGACAAATTTACCTGTTACTCCACGTATCTCTTGACTTCTTACTTTTGTATTCCAGTCCCTTTTGATGAAGAAGACATCTTTTTGGGGTATTCTAGAAGGTCTTGTAGTTCATTGTAGAACCATTCAACTGCAGCTTCTTCAGCGTTACTGGTCAGGGCATGGACATGGATTACAGTGACATTGAATGGTTTTTCTTGGAAATGAACAGAGATCATTTTGTCTTTTTGAGATTGCACCCAAGTACTGCATTTTGGACTCTTTTGTTGACTATAAGGGCTACTCCATTTCTCCTAAGAGATTCTTGCCTGCAGTAGTAAATACAGTGGTCACCTGAATTAAATCCACCCATTCCTATCCATTTTAGTTCACTGATTCCTGCAATGTCGATGTTCAGTCTTGCCATCTCCTGTTTGACCACTTTCAATTTACCTTGAGTCATGGACGTAACATTCCAGGTTCCTATGCACTATTGTTCTTTACAATATCTGACTACTTCCATCACCAGTCACATCCACAACTGGATGTTGCTTTTGCTTTGGCTCTGTCTCTTCATTCTTTCTGGAGTTATTTCTCCACTGATATCCAGTAGCATATTGGGCACCTTCCAACCTGGGGAGTTCATCTTTCAGTGTCATATCTTTTTGCCTTTTCATACCATTCATGGGGTTCTCAAGGCAAGAATACTGAAGTGAATCATCTCCATTAATAGAATATATTTTCCTTTAGTTTTATTCATTTTTGAAAACCCCAACATATAATATTTTGTACAAAAAGTGAAATTAAAGCATTTTTTGATTGTTGTTTAGTCACTAAGTCACATCCATCTCTTTTGAGACCTGATAGACTGTAGCCCACTAGGCTCCTCTGTTCATGAGATATCCCAGGCAAGAATACTGGAGTAGATTGCCATTTCCTTTTCCAAGGGGTCTTCTGGACCCAGTGACACACCCAAGTCTCCTGCATTGGCAGGCAAGTTCTTTTCCAGTGAGCCACCTGGGAAGCCCCATGTTTTGATTAGAAAATGAATTATATTAAAGAACTCTATTTTGAATTTTTTTAATCCTAAAAAAGAATGCTAGAATTTGAATATTGTGTATGCATATATATATTTGTTGTTGATGATGATACATGCATACACACACACATATATTTCACAATCATCAGGCATTGTAAAATAACAAATGGAAGATTAGACATGATATTTTTCATATGATGATTTGTATTTTGTCTTTAGTTTACAAAGAGTCAAGAACCAAGAAGCATAATTAGCTTTCATTTCTATAAGACCTTTTTTTTCCATTCATGGCTGCCAATAACAACTTTGCTTTTAGCCACAACTTCAGTTCCCTTTTCTTTCAGTGGGTGGTTCAGGGACATCAAAGGTAATAAAATCAAAGAGATAAGTGGAATCTTTTTTCAAACACTAGTAGTTAAGGATGTGTTCCTGTTAAAGAATGTTAATACTAAATTTGTTTTCAAGTGTTTGTATAATTCCATATCTCCCTGCCAACCAGAAGGACTGTCCTTGAATCCTGTTCTGCATGAAATAGAAAAAAATATAATCTCTTCTTTACATATATTTGAAGAGGAAAAGAACTTGGGGAATGTTAAGCATTGTCATTTTATAGGATTATATTTAGTTCTAAACAAAAGCAATTGCATAGCCTTCAGGCAGTTATTTCTCTTCTTGCACAAGGAGTTCTTTCCTTTACCCACAGGATTCGGACAAAGCTAAAGGCTTTTGTTCTGAAAGCTCACATAGCAAGCCAAAGAGAAAGTTCAAACAAATATCATCAGTCTTTTAAAAATGTCATTGCTTATGTAAATTAACTGTGGTCCTTGGTTGCTGGGGAGCCTCAAGCATCCTTGCATAGGTTGGATAGTCAATCATGTTTTATTTATAGTTTACGTAACCTACGTTTCTTCTAGAAAGCAATGACCGTGAACTCTTCTAATTTCAAGTTTAGGTCATACTTTCTGTTTGTCTTAGTTTAGGTTTTGTTTGATTTTTTGTTTGTTTTGTTTAGATTAGATTCACTGTCTTCCACGGAATGATTTAGATGCTAATTTATTATTGTGGAGCACTTCTGTATGATCTTACTGATTTTTTTTTTTTTTTTTTTTTTACCATTATTCATCTGGCCAGTGGATTTATTTGTGACTCAGAACTTTAAGAAATCTTTTCCTTTAAAGTATTTTCCTATAAAGTATTTTTATATTGTGAATGATACATTTTAAAATAACACCTTAAAATATACATACTTGATACACAGTCTGAAATATATTCAGAATAAGAGTAAAGTCAAAACACACACCTTTTAAAATTTAGCATAATTGAGTCTTCTTCACAAAATGTTGAGATGTTGCATTAGTTCTGTATGGCCTGATGTTTATATTAATGTTAAGTTTTAGATCATACCCTCTGTATATAAAATTCATGTGGGGGTCAGCTGAGATTCTCCTTACTGCTTCTAATTGCATTGCACTGTAAGTCTCCAAACTTTATTCAGGAATGAATATCTTTTGGGAGGCATGCCTTCTAAGTAGGGATTTACTATTTGTATGTTAGATGCAGGATTTTTAAATAGGTGCTTACATTTTATATTTGGTATTAGCTATAGATTTTTGATTTGTTTTAAAAATGATTCTGAGAGCTTCAGTGATTACTTCGGTGATGATCATTCTTGGCAGGAGTTATCTTTCTCCTCAGATCTGTGATATGTGTGTATATGTGTGTATATATATGTGTGTGTGTGTGTGTGTGTGTGTATGAACGTGACTTTGTTCTCAAAGTCTTTTTCTATCTGATTACTCTCATATATAAACTCTGCTTTCGTTTCTTTTTTTTTTTTTTTCTTTTCTTTTGCCTTAGCCTGTCATTTGTATGAAAAACTTCGTTACATTCAAGAACCAAGAAGCATAATTAGCTTTCATCTCTGTAAGACCTTTTTCTCCATTCGTGGCTGCCAATAGCAACTTTGCTTTTAGCCACAACTTCAGTTCCCTTTTCTTTTAGTGGGTGGTTCAGGGGCATCAAAGGTAATACAATGAAAGAGGTATTAAGTGCAGATATTAAAACCAGAAGAGGTATCAAGTGCATTTTCCATTCTAGAAGGGAGTGACAGCAAGTGAGGACAAGAAATCCAGAGACAGGGGCGAATGTGAGGGGAAAGAAGTCGCAGAGAAAAGGAGAAGAGCCGGTGTGAGAGAGGAGAAAGCAGGAAAAGGCAGAACTGGGGGGCTAAGAAGGTTTGTGAAATCTGAGGGGGGCCGGATTGGGCGGGGAGGTCAACAGACCCGCATTTTCACCAGGCGTGGGCTCAAGCTTGCGGAGCGACGAACGGATGAAAGCACCTCAGCTGGGATTTGCTGAGGGGACGCACGTCGTCATGTGTTTAGTCATCCATTATCTGCTTCTATTTTCTGCAGGTTCCGGACGATGACTGACGCGGGTTTGTGTGGGAGCCCTCCCTGCCCCTGTCCCGCCCGAGCGATAAGCATCCCGCGCGTCTAGCCCTTCGCCCCCCGCCGCCGGCTCTGAGGGGAGGCGCGCTTCCGCTCGCGGACCTGACAGAAGTCCCGGCTTCCCGCGGTCGCTGAGCGCGCGCGGCGCTGCTGTGTGGCCGCCGCGGGGACGCCCGCCGCGGGGACGCCCGCCGCGCCCCGGGCCATGAAGTAGCGGCTGCCGGCGCGCCGCGGCCCGGTCCTCCCGGCGCTCCTCCCGCTCGCCCGGCGCCGCGCCGCCCGGCCCTCCCGGCCGGGCCGGAGCGCCGAGGACATGGCTGGCTTTCGGAGCCTGCTAGTTCTCCTCCTCGTGTTTCCCAGCGGCTGTGTGGGCTTCCGAAGCCCACTTTCTGTCTTCAAGAGGTGGGTGTTTGTTTGTTTTTGTTTATTTATTTCTAAACAGGCGACATGTGGTTTGGATGGTTTCTGTGCATGCTGTTGAAAAAAAAAAAAAACCGGAAAAGTGTTGGAGAAATATACGTGGTTGATTCACTTGGCCGCAATCCTTGGGAATTTTAACACAGTTAAACTTCTTGTAAAAGTTCCCCCTTACAGAAAAAATAAAAAGCCCCTTCGCCTCCAGCTACCCTGTCCTGGACAGCCAAGCTGTCCTGGCTTTCAGAACTCCCAATTAGAAGTTGTGATTTCCAATACTCATCACTCCCTCTTGGGGAGACAATTTGAGAAAGTACAATATCGTCATTTAGGCTGGAATGCCTTCTCGTTTGTAACAGCCTGAAGAATAAGATACAAAGGTAGGTAACTGGTGAGGAGAAGCAGATCACAGACTGTAAGAGCTCACAAGAAAGCATTGAGCCGTATACACTCTTCATAATTACCATGTTAAATATTTATGCACTTGTACATTTGTAATTCACATCACAGGGTCCCCCCCACCCCGCCATCATAAAACTCTGCCTTCTAGCGATGTTATTGTTGTTTTTTTTTGTTTCTGACTAGTAATATAGGACACTCATAAAGGAGTCACAAAAATTTTTACTGGTTTGTAGTAATATTTCTGCCTTGAGAGGATTGACAGGCCTATGATAATTCTAATTGATTAATACTGTACTTTCATTAACAGAAACATGTATATTTTGACAGGTTTATATTGAATCAAGTTTTGAATGTAGCCTGCTTGGTTGCTTTGATTATGTTTTGCTCACAAGTTGGGTGCATGTTGCTCTTGGACTATATGATGGAATTCTGAGAATGTTATAGAATATTATGTGGTAATTACATCTTTTCAGTGTGTTTAAGTCAACAATATTTAGTCTTAAAGTTATAGAATTCCTTTTTTCCCCTCTTCCCATGTCCACTTAAAATCCCATTACGTTCAAGGATATTGAAATTGTCTTCTTTTTTTAAGGTTTAAGGAAACTACCAGATCATTTTCCAATGAATGTCTTGGTACCACCAGACCAGTAATTCCTATCGATTCATCAGATTTTGCATTGGATATTCGCATGCCTGGGGTCACACCCAAACAGGTGAGAGGAATTGTATATTTAATTATTTGTGTGTTTTATATACAGTCTTTAAATTAAAACAAAGAAACTGCATTTACAGCAGGAGTAACTTCTTTGAAAAGTAGGCATTTTCTTTCAAGACTCCTCAAATAGGGCTAGAATAATTAAGTATTGTAAAAAGGACTAAATTTTTTTAAGGTAAATCTTTCAGTTAAATTTCTTTTTAAAAATTTTACCTGTATTATTTATGTTTTGAAATGGAACCTTGAAAATTTAAGTCTCAATGGAGTAATCGCCTTGGTAATGCAGCATGTAAGTATGTATTAAAATATGAAAAATTATTCTAATAAAGGGAAATGATATTGAGCAGCTGCATCTAAGAGATTAAGTTGTTTAAATACCCTCTATAGCAGCCACAAGTTGAGAAATGAAAGCATGTGTTTACTGCCAAGAATTTGGAAAATACATATTCCACACTTTTAAAAGTTAAAAAAAAAAAAAAAAAAAGCTGTTCATACAGGTGGCTGATTGTGAGTTTTCTTTAGCTTAATCTGCTTGTCATAACAGAGATATTTGACGAAGTAGAAGCAAAACTACCATGGTGACTTACAGAGCATTTTGAGTAGAACTAGACTGTGGCTGTGGCTTTCCCTGTTTGGGGGATACAGAGGATTCTCAGACCACTGCTGTCATGTGTGCAAAGTGTTTCAGTAGGCATGAAAAGGCCAGAATTAATTACACTTTTCATCCAGGCAGTGCCGGGATTTATGTGTGTCATTAAAAGGTAGTCTTCGTTTGTAAAGGGCTGCAGGGAAAGGGGAAGACCTGGGTGTTGTAGAGCTGCCATGGCTGATGACTCATTGCTGCAGATAACATTCTGGTTTTTTAAATTTTCTTTCTATTTTGAAGTACAGAGAAAATAAAAGTATTCTACAGATTGGGGAGAATTCTTTTGAAATTGATGTTCGGAAGCTCTAAGAAAATACAGGAGGTCTTTTTTGGACTGAGGATTAACGTTCGTTTATTTGAATACCTGTGTATGGTTTAAGTATCTGTAAATAACTACTGTTGTCAAATTGGCCCTCACCCTTCACCCCTGCCCATCCACAAATGACCAGGCAGGTGACTTTTCTGTATGTTTAGTTATTAGCATCCTGGCCTTTAATTTGGTACAGTCTTTATTTAGTTAGTACTTAATAAAAAGAGATATCATCAGATTGGGAATAGGAGAGAACGGTGATAGTTACTCACTTATGAAGTGTGCTTCTTCATGTCTGTTCTCACTTTCAAAAGTGATTTTCCCCCTTTATTTGCTTAAAATGACTTTATAATACTTTTTAAAAAATACTTACTAATTAGTCTTTAAGCACTGTTTTCCTACAGGAATATCATTATTTTCTCAAATAATCATTTGTTGTAGTTCATTATTATTCTGTGTTTTTTTCCTTCTCATTATTTTACAGCAAAAACATTTAAATTATTTAGCAGTAATAAAAATAGGTAACTGTTTGGGGTGAATATTCTCAGAAAGAGTTCCTAGAGGAATTGATTATAAAAGAATGAAAAGGAACTCGATTTGCATAAGATAAAATGTGTTATCTCAGTTTTTATAATCTTAAAATTATCAAAATAACTGGAAAAAAGAACATATATTAATAAGTAGAGTACAGCTTGTTATTTTGCACTGTCTGCATTCAGCTTTGCTGTCTGTGTGCAGTGAACATTTGCTGGTTGCCTTTCCAGCATACCATCCCTCATTGCTTCTTCTCTGAAACCATATCCTACCTATCCAGGATCCAGAGATGGAGCACCTGGACTAGGATTAGCAGATCACTGCATTCCAGTTCCCCTTCCACAGTGACTGATTCAGAAGAAGGTGTGGGACCTAGACCAATCCAGTGAAATCTTAGGACTTTGGCTGGGAATGCATTTTTTTTTGTTGTGTGAAAGCAAAAGGTATCTATCTAGTCTTAGGATCTGCTGAATTCTTGAGAGGAGCCAGGTCTAGAGTAAAACTAACATCATAGATGGCAATGCAGGTTCTCGGTGACATTGCTACTTACGGAGTTATCCCTTGTGTTAGCCTTTTTCGTTTCAACCATACTGTGTTGGATTTTCTATGACTTGTAACTGAAACCGCCTAGCTGGGCAACTGATTTGATTGTTCTGTTTGGTCAGCTCAGAACTTGTTGTTGACTGTTTCTTCTACTTTCCCTGGCCCTCTCTATTGACTATGTGCCACAAGTATTTACTGGCTGATATATATATAGGCCATATGCCTCATACACCTTCATGCGTGTGTGCCTGTTAAGCTGTTCCAGTCATATCCGACTCTTTGTGACCCTGTGAACTGTAGCCCTCCTTTGTGCATGGCATTCTCCATGCAAGAACACTGGAGTGGGTTGCCATTTCCTTTTCATGGGATCTTCCTGACTCAGGGATCGAGCCCTTATCTCTTCTGTCTCCTGCATTTGCAGGCAGGTTCTTTACCACTAGTGCCAGAAATGATAATTATACCCCTATTGAGTATACCCAAGGAGAGATGAAAACAGAAACGCTTTTCACCTGAACTTTGTGTTCTTAGTGAGAAAGATCTAGAACTGTGATGAGTACTTTTGGTGAAGGAAGTATTCTTTTCTAAAAATGCATATGAAACTTAAGTTTAGTACAGATCCTTAAGAGGAGAGAGATAAGAAGACGAAGAAAAAAAAAAAAAGAAAAACTACTAGAGGATGGAAATAAACTATGAAAGGAAATAAGAACAACTGGCCAAATTACATGGAGAAAATGATAAAGGACAAAAATAAAAGGAGAAAGAAATCAAGAATAACCATAGTATGAAGACTAGAACATTAAAAGAATCATATAAGAAAAAAAGGAGTAAGAAAAACATGAAAACAAAGAAGGGCCTTGAGAAGTTAAAATGTGTGTGTGTGTGTTTTTAATGGCAGAAGATCGAGAAGAGCAACAAATGTTAAGGAAAGAAGGAACTGAGAAGCTAGAAATTGAGTTGGTAACTAGGCAGACCAGGTTGGTTGAAGAGATATATTCACCCAACAGATTTTTTTTTAATAAAGTAAATCTTAAGTTTTGGCAATAACAAATGATGCATCAATTAATCTGATTTAAGTGTTTTCCTTGGGGAACTTTAGATTGTTAGGCAGGTTTGAATAGAGAAACAAGCAGATATTGAGTAGAGATGGAAAGAACCTTAGCTATAATACAGGTAGTACATCTAATTAATTTTGTTGATGCAATACAGATCTAGATCGGTGTCTTACTAAAGAATATCCAGTCATGTCAGACCTCTGAGATGCAGTCCATTCAACCATCCCATAGACTTCAGAGCAGCCTTAAAAGGCTTAAAAATAGCTTAAAAGGCTTAAAAATTGCTCTCATATAAACCAGCTTCAGAGAATCTAAGTAGTCTATTATTTATTTCTATGTCAATTTTATATTCAAAGTGGGCTCACTATTTCTTTTCTATGACTTAAAATTAAAAAAAATAATTTCTTTCTTCTTTAATAAATTTCTTGTTAATCAGTGTTTTTCAGGCATTGGCAAGATGAGGGAGACGAGCAACCAGCTTTTAAGTAGCCTAGAACAGAGGTAAAGTGGGGCTTTCTGATAGCTCACTTGGTAAAGAATCCACCTGCAATGCAGAAGATCCCGGTTCGATTCCTGGGTTGGGACAATCCTCTGCAGAAGAGAATGGGTACCCACTCCAGCATTCTTGCCTAGACAATTCTATGGACAGAGGAGCCTGGGGGGCTACAGTTCGTGGTGTAGCAAAGAGTCAGACACAACGGAGCGACTAACACTTTAAAGTAGAATCTGGTGTCTGATATCACTGACTTCAAATCCAGATCCTTGAAGTGGTGATATTTTGAGATTCTTTCTTTTAGCACATTTTTTTTCTTCATTTGATTTTCTTTCTACCCAGGGACCCTGTGGGTTTTTGCTGTCACCAGCTCTCATATCAACAAACAACAGTTTGATAAACTGCCAGCTTATGATCACTGTAAGGTGCTATCATCAATTTGATGTGTTAACTCCCCCATGGAGGTTTGATTATAAAATAAATAAAGCATAATTACAGTGATTTTACATCAAGTATATCATCTCAATCTAAGCCAAATCTAGTTGGCTAAAATGTAGGCTTTGGAACCAGGCTGACAACATTTTTGTTATAGTTCTTGTGGTGTCAGTTCAGGAATTTTCTTAACTAGCTGGTCTTGCCCCTTTTTCTATAGACACAATAATAATAGTACCTACCTAGGATAATTCCGGAGAAGGCAATGGCACCCCACTCCAGTACTCATGCCTGGAAAACCCCATGAACTGAGGAGCCTGGTAGGCTGCAGTCCATGGGGTCGCTAAGAGTTGGGGCACAACTGAGTGACTTCACTTTCACTTTTCACTTTCATGCATTGGAGAAGGTGAAATGCAACCATGCAACCCACTCCAGTGTTCTTGCCTGGAGAATCCCAGGGACAGGGGAGCCTGGTGGGCTACTGTCTATGGGGTCACACAGAGTCGGACATGACTGAAGTGACTTAGCAGGCAGGGAGACAGGCAGGATAATCCTGAAGACTGAGCAAGGTCGTACCAGTGGCATTGTTTAGTTGCCCTGTATATGCTAAGTTCTCCCAAAATATGAATTCATTGTCATTTTGTGAAAGAACCTTAAGAGGAAAAAGAAGTTATCAGCCCTTATACTTTTAGTAATTATTTCATAGGGTAGATAAAGTGAAAGTGAAGTCACTAAGTTGTGCCCAACTCTTTGCGACCCCATGGATAGTAGCCTGCACCAAGCTCCTCCGTCCATGGGATTTTCAAGGCAAGAGTACTGGAGTGGGTTGCCATTTCCTTCTCCAGGGAATCTTCCCAACCCAGGGATTGAACCCAGGTCTCTCACATTGTAGACAGACGGACGCTTTACCGTCTGAGCCACCAGGGTAGATAAGACATCATAATAAGAAAGGTGGCCAGTGAAGAAAAATAGGGGGTTTGAACCTGGGTGAGAGAAATCTGGGGAAAATAAGCAAAGAAGTAAATCTTTCGGTGTGCTTATTCTTGAGTAATTTCCGTTAAAAATGGCCCTTATGATCAGAGAATGAACACTGAGAATGGATGTTTTTCTCAAAGTTCTTATATATCTTTTATGCTTAGAGAAAAGTTATTAAAAGCAGTTCATCAGTATGAAACTTGAATTTTTTTCTGTATTTATTTGAAGTCAGCCTGGATTTCTTCACTCTGCTGAGAACTTTGTACATTGACCTTACTAAAAAATTACTCTTGTCTAAGTCCTTTCAGTCCTGTGTTTACATAGCATTTTATTTAATTGTTTTGTGCCACATAGGTTCTCTGCAGTCTTGGTTTAGGGATTCACAAATGTAAATTAATTTGTAAAAAAATATAATTTTACAAAAATGAAATATTTTCTTTTGAACCTAATAACGCTAAATCATGTGATAATTGAATTTCTTTCCATCAGGATGTGTTAGGCTGTCATTTTCTTCTCTTATTTTGGGAGTGATTTGAGAACTATGAAGGAAAACACTTTTTCCTTTCTGAATCGCTTGCAAATTCTGGTCTCATTCTGTGTTTATCTTTTAAAGAGTCACAGATCATGCTTGAAAATCAGAAGATGGTCTTCCTCTGTGCTCCTGAGCACAAATATCTATCACCAGGAATGAAAGAAAACCGAAGAGTTCTGAATTTAAAAATCAGAGACCCTAGAGCAACAAGTTGAAAAACTTGAAATTAGAGCCTTAAATTTTCACTTGTTTCAAAATAATGGTGAAAGAATGTAGTCATTCAAATGAAACCAGAATGAAGAAAATACTTCCTACAAAATTTTCTCAAGAGCTTCTCAAAATCCTTCTCTTTGTTTTTGCTTTTTTTCTCCCCCATGAACAACCATTAGAAAATGTTTACTAATATATTTTACCTTTTTTATTTTCTAACGGAAGAAGGGAAAAATTTCCCTTGCTGCCACAAGGCATGTGCAATCACATGATAAACACCTAGCTCTCATACGCTTTTCTTACTGTACTAGTTTAGGAAATCAGTTTTAAAATATCAAGCTGTTATCATAACATCACTTATAAACAGCATTTCCTAAGGATATGTGTTTATCAAAGAGGTAATGCATAATACAAGGTAAATCCAGAATTGTGGTGCTTTCATTTTCTTATGTTGAGAATGCTGATTAAACTTTTTCATTTAGTTGTACGAAAGTTTGGCTTATGATTGATTTGGGGGTATATTGTAATAGGTTAAATCTAGCTATTTTAAATTCAGTCATTATAGGGGAACAGTTTCCCCTGCCAGAGCTTAAAATTCAGGACAAGGTAGGAAAGGAGCCCAGAAAAATGAAACTTTACTGGAGTAATTTTTAGTTCTTTGGGGTTTGTAATTTAATTGTCTCCTTTCTAGTTATTATTATGTAATATTTGCATTAAAAAAAAAAACAAACTCTTGTTTTCTTTTGAGTTCAAAAATAAAGGGAAGGGAGACACCCCACCCTTCTGTGTTTCCATTTTCCCTCACAGGCCAGTTTGACTTTCAGATTAAGTCTTATTACACAAAAGGAGAAAATTCACGTCAGCCTCTGGGCATCAGCCTTAGGTTAGCTGTTCTCCTCATTGTAGAGAATGGATTGGAAGCAGCTGGGCAGCGCCCAGGGGCAATTCCCACCTGATTTGAGAGCTTGAACTTGCAACCCCGCCATGGGTTTCCTGACCACCTCTGAGCATTTGGCAGTCACGTTCCTTTCTGCCTTCTGTAGTCCTCTGACCTGCCCGCCACTACACAACATTCTTCTGACTCAGTCTGTACACTAGAACAGACATGGCTGATGGGATTTGACTGAGAGAAGCTGTCGACAATATTAAGAATTGTGAGGCCAGGGTTGTGAAACACTTCCAGTAGCCCGTCCTGCACCAGGGCATTTCTGTTGCAGTGAAGAAAAGACCATGGGTGAAAACTGGTTGCATTAAGTCATTGTCTTACAATGAACAGAATTCTTGGTTTTTAGTGTTTTTTTTTCCTCTGTTCTTCATTATTTCTCTCTTTATGAAAGCATGGTGATCTTGCTATTGAAGAAGGGAAATCAAGAAATATCCAAATTCTGGACTAGTATGTGTTTTTTATTTAGAAAGACTTAGACAATGTGTATAAAATGTCAAGATTTGGAAAAAGAGCAGCAAAAGAGATTAAAACGGTATGCCCTTTCCCTTCCCCAAACTGAGGAAGAACTATTACTTCTTTCACCAATAGAGAAGCTAATGGCAAAGAAAATTTAGTGATTATTAGAAAGGAAGGTCACCAGGCCCTTGTTTTGTTTGCTTAGCTGTGTCATATTGTTTTTTTCCTCTTTCTTTTTTGGAAGTTCAGGACTCGTATCATGTAGAATGCTAATTGTCAAATTCTTAAGTTGGATTTGGACTTCCCTGGTAGCTCAGACGGTGAAGAGTCTGCCTACAATGTGGGAGACCTGGGTTCAATCCCTGGGTCAGGAAGGTCTCCTGCAGAAGGAAATGGCAATCCACTCCAGGATTCTTGCCTGGAAAATCCCATGGACAGAGGAGCCTGGCAGGCTACAGTCCCTGGGGTTGCAAAGAGTCGGACATGACTGAACGACTTCACTTTTCACTTCACTTCAGTTGTATTTATTTATACAATTCACCCCTTACTTTATTAGCAAGGCTCAGTTATACAAATAAATAGAATACAAAAAATGGCTCTTGTAAACAGCTAAAGTCTCATGTAGTTCACTGCTAATTATGTAAGTTTAAAGTATGATGCTTCCTCCTTATTTTTACTAAAACCTATTTAATGTACACTTAGGGAAGATTGAACTATTAATGAGATTTGCTACTGTGAAAATAATCTAAACGTCACATATCTGAGTTCAGTCTTGTAAATATATATATATATATACACACACACACATATATAGAGAGACCATTTTTTTCTTTTTATTAAAAATGAGAAACAGAAAGGAGGCTTCTATTTTCAGTTAATGTTTGATATTTTTGAATTACAAGGATACCTAAAGAGGATATTAGGAAAAATAGCTGCGGTATAAGAGTCTCCCTTATAATCACCTATTTTCTTAATAAGATGTAGAGTCTTTTTTTTTTTTTTTTTTCTTGGTTAATTATTTAAAGGAGAAAACAATTACTCAGTGCTCATTATGTAACACTACTGTATTAGTCATTTCAGAAGCATTGTCTTACTAATTCTTATAAAAACTTTGTGTTCAGGATACAAATATTCCAATTCTTTTATACGAGAAATTGAAACTCAAGGAGATTAAATAAGCTGTCCATAGCCAAATAGACTGTAAATGAAAGAACAAGGATTTAAATACAGTTTTACTTGAATCTGAGATGCATGCTTATTTCATAATTCTCTGCTGCCTATCTGTTAATGGCCTATGTGTTTCTCAGAAAGTGTTACTACTATGTATTTTTCTATGTGCATTCATGTATACACACACACACGTATTTTTTTATTACACATATAAAATAAAAGCTTTCTTTAGTTAAAAAAAAATCAAAATATAAATTACTGGCTCCATCCTAAATTGTTCAATAACTTTAAAAATTTTTTCTCATGTCAGTCTAGAAATAAATGATGCTAATCTGAATTCTGATAAAATATTCCTGATAAAGGCAATTAAAAGACATATTGCAGCTAACCTAGTTCAGTTTAACACAATTTTGAATTATCCCTGAATTTTGAATTATCCCACAATTTTGAATCTAAGCCAGAGATTAGAAAATTATTTCTTAAAGTGTCAGTAAATATTTTCAGTTTGCCAGTCAGCCATACGGTCCCAGTTGTAACCTCTGTAGTTAGAAAGCAGCTGCAGACAATATGTAAATGAATAGCTTGGCTTTGTTCCAATAAAAAACTTTATTTACTGAAGCAGGCAGCTATCCATAGACTCTTGTCCCTTGATCCCCGATCGAAACCACTACATATGCCATTTAGGCTAATAAATGGATTTAACCTTTGACATCTCATGAACTGTGTCTTCTGACTTACAGAACATAGAGAAGTATGGTTAACAGCACTATGATCTTTGTTCCTTAGTTAGCTATTCAGTTTTTATAAGTAAATGGTCAAACAAGAGTTCTCTTATTTGAAATACTGTGTATCATACTTCTCCATCTCGCTAAGTGGCAATTCCTGTCTTACGGTTTCTCTAGACCAAATAGACTGGGGTCTTTCTTGGCTCCTCTTACACTACTTAAATCATGTGCCAGAAAATCCTGTTGGTTCTGCCTTCCAAATATGTCCAGAATCCAGCCCTTTGTCCCCATGCCCATCTTTCCCACCCTGGGCCCTGCCCTAGCCTCTCATTCCTGGATCTTGAGGAGAGCTCTCCTAACTGACCCACCTTGTGCTCTTATATCCTGAGAGCTCGTGCTCCTTCCTGCAGCCACAGGGATCCTATTAAAACAGAAATCAGACCACATTACCCTTCTCCAAATACCCTTTTAAGAGCTTCCCATACCCCTCACATTTAAAAACAAGACTTTATTTTGTTGTTCAGTCGCTCAGTCGTGTCTGACTCTTTGCGACCCTGTGGACTGCAGCACACCAGGCTTCCCTGTCCATCAACATCTCCCAGAGCTTTCTCACACTCATGTCCATTGAGTTGGTGGTGGCATCCAACCACCTCATCCTGTCGTCCTCTTCTCCTCTTGCTTTCAGTCTTTCCCAGCATCAAGAAATCTTTTCCAATAAGTCGGCTCTTTGCAGCAGGTGGCCAAAGTAATGGAGGTTCAGCTTCAGCATCAGTCCCTCCAATGAGGGTTGATTTCCTTTAGGATGGATTGGTTTGATCCCTTTGCAGTCCAAGGGACTCTCAAGAGTCTTCTCCAACACCACTTTAGTTGTATTTAAGTTCAAAAGCATCAGTTTTGTTTTTTTTTTTTTAAATAATTTTTTATTTTGCTTAACTTTACAATATTGTATTGCTTTTGCCATACATCGAGATGGATCCGCCACCAGTATACACGTGCTCCCCATCCTGAACCCTCCTCCCTCCTCCCTCCCCATACCATCTCTCTGTGTCGTCCCAGCGCACCAGCCCCAGGCATCCGTTATCGGGCATCGTACCTGGACTGGCGACTCATTTCAGATATGATATTATACATATTTCAATGCTATTCTCCCAAATCATCCTGCCCTCTCCCGGTCCCAGAGTCCAAAAGTCTGTTCTATGCATCAGTGTCCCTTTTGCTGTCTCGTAAACAGGGTTATTGTTACCATCTTTCTAAATTCCATATATATGTGTTAGTATACTATATTTGTGTTTTTCTTTCTGGCTTACTTCACTCTGTATAATAGGCTCCAGTTCCATCCACCTCCTTAGAACTGATTCAAATGTATTCTTTTTAATGGCTGAGTAATACTCCATTGTGTATATGTACCACAGCTTTCTTATCCATTCATCTGTGGATGGACATCTGGGTTGCTTCCAAGTCCTGGCTATTGTAAACAGTGCTGATATGAACATTGGGGTACACGTGTCTCTTTCAATTCTGGTGTTCTCAGTGTGTATGCCCAGCAGTGGGATTGATGGATCATAAGGCAGTTCTATTCCCAGTTTTTTGAGGAATCTCCACACTGTTCTCCATAGTGGCTCTACTAGTCTGCACAACAAAGGAAACTATAAGCAAGGTGAAAAGACAGCCTTCAGAATGGGAGAAAATAATAGCAAATGAAGCAACAGACAAACAACTAATCTCAAAAATATACAAGCAACTCCTACAGCTCAATTCCAAAAAAATAAATGACCCAATCAAAAAATGGGCCAAAGAACTAAATAGACATTTCTCCAAAGAAGACACACAGATGGCTAAGAAACACATGAAAAGATGTTCAACATCACTCATTATTAGAGAAATGCAAATCAAAACCACTATGAGGTACCATTTCACGCCAGTCAGAATGGCTGTGATCCAAAAGTCCACAAGCAATAAATGCTGGAGAGGGTGTGGAGAAAAGGGAACCCTTTTACACCGTTGGTGGGAATGCAGACAAGCATCAGTTCTTTATGGCAACCTTCGAAGGGCCCCTGATAGCTCAGTTGGTAAAGAATCCACCTGCAATGCAGGAGACCCTGCTTCAATTCCTGGGTCGGGAAGATCCCCTGGAGAATAGAAAGGTTATCCACTCCAGTATTCTGGCCTGGAGAATTCCATGGACTGGACTGTATAGTCCATGGGGTTGCAAAGAGTCAGACACGACTGAGAGACTTTCACTTTCCAAAGCTATTTTTCCTGCAGTCTTTTTCCACTCCTTTGTCTCTTATCCCTTATTTCTGTTATAAATTATGGGGATAAGACATAGAAATAAGGGATGAAAGACTAGAGCTAGATCAGAACTCTAGCACTGCAGCTTACAGCTTGCAAGATCTTAGGCAAGCTGCTTAACTTTTAATGAGCTTCAATTTCCTCATGTGTAAAATGGGGATAATAACAGTTCTCAGGATTGTAGTTAAGTGAATTATATGTAAAGCCTAATACCACTCAGGAAATTACTAGTTACTGTTATTTTTGCCCTAAATTACATTTACAGAAGATGAGTTAAGGCATGTTATCAAGTAATTACTGCAAGGCACCAAAGTACCTTAGAAGAGTTGAGATAAAGAACTACAAAGGATCAAGTAGAGCATGAAGAAGGTGATTGCAACAATACTTTAGTCAGGATAACAATTAAAATTTTCTAAAGTATATTATATAAGCACATTGTGTGCTAGGTCGCTTCAGTCATGTCTGACTCTTTGTGACCCTATGGACTGTACTTGCCAGACAAGAATACTGGAGTGGGTTGCCATGCCCTCCTCCAGGGGATCTTCCTGACTCAGGAATGGAGTCCACATCTCTTACATTTCCTGCATTTTCAGGCGGGTTCTTTTCCGCTGGCACCACCTGGGAAGCCCTATACATGCAGATAGTCGGCATTTTTTTCTTTCTTCTTTAGGAAATCTTTGTGGAGGCAGTAGGATTTGGAGAATGTAGTTCATGAGTAGAGAGATTTGGAAACAAACATTTGGAATCCCTATAAAAAGCACCATCCTAGAAATAGTGCTATAAACAGATGATATAATCAGAACCTCAACTTTTGTAATTTGTCTTTAAAAGAATCTGGTAGGTACAGTTTACTAAGAGAAGAGTTACGTACCTTTAGGCACCAAAACCATCACTATCAATCATGTAAAATAAATATTCAAATTGAAGTTGATCAAAATACATTTATAAAGGAAAGTTTGATATATCAAATAGACTCCAAAGAGGAAATGTGTAAAGAAGTTGAATATTATGCAGATGACACCACCCTTATGGCAGAAAGTGAAGAGGAACTAAAAAGCCTCTTGATGAAAGTGAAAGTGGAGAGTGAAAAAGTTGGCTTAAAGCTCAACATTCAGAAAACGAAGATCATGGCATCCGGTCCCATCACTTCATGGGAAATAGATGGGGAAACAGTGGAAACAGTGTCAGACTTTATTTTTCAGGGCTCCAAAATCACTGCAGATGGTGATTGCAGTCATGATATTAAAAGAAACTTACTCCTTAGAAGGAAGGTTATGACCAACCTAGATAGCATATTGAAAAGCAGAGACATTACTTTGCCAACAAAGGTTTATCTAGTCAAGGCTGTGGTTTTTCCTGTGGTCATGGATGGATGTGAGAGTTGGACTGTGAAGGCTGAGCGCCGAAGAATTGATGCTTTTGAACTGTGGTGTTGGAGAAGACTGTTGAGAGCCCCTTGGACTGCACGGAGATCCAAACAGTCCATTCTGAAGGAGATCAGTCCTGGAATTTCTTTGGAAGGAAAGATGCTAAAGCTGAAACTCCAGTACTTTGGCCACCTCATGCAAAGAGTTGACTCATTGGAGAAGACTCTAATGCTGGGAGGGATTGGGGGCAAGAAGAGAAGGGGACAACAGAGGATGGGATGGCTGGATGGCATCACTGACTCGATGGATGTGAGTCTGAGTGACCTCTGGGAGTTGGTGATGGACAGGGAGGCCTGGCGTGCTGTGATTCATGGGGTCGCAAAGAGTCGGACAATGATCAGACTGAGCGACTGATCTGATCTGAGAATAATTTAATATATTTAACACATAGTAAATGTAATTTAACATATATATATATATAATTTTACATTGTAGAAAGAGAATATACATTTCTGAATATATATAAAATATCCTAAAAATCACATAGCTAGACATTAAGAAACCAGCTTACTACAGTAGAGTTTTATAGCTCTTATCCTCTCTGATGATAACCAATAAAACTAGAAGTAGACCATGGGGAGATACTTTGGAAAACAGCTATTTAGAAATTAAGGACTATTCTATACAATCCATGAAAAAAGGAGAAAAACCAAACTGAAATTATAAATTATCTATAAAGTGTTGGCAAGGCAAATACTTTAATAACAAAACCCATGAGACCCAGCTAAAGCAGTATGCAGAGAAAAACTGATGGCCTTAAATTCTTTTATAATGAAAAAGTAGCATGAAAGTAAGTTTAAATAGATAATTCAACTTAAAAAATGAAGAAAGCAGCAGTTAAATCAGCAATAATATTCTATAGAATATTATGCAATAAAGGGAAGTGTTAGGCACTCAGTCATGTTTGACTCTTTGCGACCCCATGGACTATAGCCCACCAGGTTCATCTGTCCATGAGATTCTCCAGGTAAGAATACTAGAGTGGGTAACCATTCCCTTCTCCAGGGGATCTTCCTGACCCAGGGATCGAACCCATGTCTTCCGCATTGTGGGCAGATTCTTTACTGTCTGAGCCACCAGGGAAGCCCTTAGAATATTATGCATTAAGTGTAAAACTAAGATGGGTCTGTTGTCTTGCCTTAGAAGAACTGTCATCATGCATTAAGTGAGAGAAACAAACTGCAGAGTCATGTGCAGGGTGTGACCCAATCTTAATAAAAATAAATAACAAAATGTCTATATATATGGGTCTGTTTGGATATATATTTTTGTACAAGCATGGAGGAAGTTGGAAAAAGGCACTTTAAGCTTGTAAACCTTGGTTCCCTTGGAGAGGCAGTGGAGGAGTATGACAACAGATTTTTTAGTGTATATCCAAATTATCATTAAAAGAATGCCTATTTTATAGTTGCTAAAATTTAACAAAGAAACAAACAATATCACCAGGAAAAAGAATGCCAACAAAAAGAATCATCTACTTTCTTGATATAAACCCCTAATGTTCTAGAAATCTCTAGAGGAGTTTTCTACACAATGCCTCTAATTGATAAATTTTTAATTCCTATTTCTCTGCTTTGCAACAGTGCTATTAAGAGAGCCTGATTAATGAAAGAATTTAGAAAATTTGGTACACGTTTAGAAACAAATAGAGCCAGATTTGTAGGGGGTCATTCTTCTATTATAGTCAGTCTGAAGATATTTGCGGAAGGCAACCATGCATATCTTTCCACATTAGCAAGAAAAGTGATGTTCTTTGCACTTATTAGCCCCCAGAAAAATCCTTTCTTTCACTTATTTTCAGATTTATGTAGTCTGAATTAATATTTCAATAACCCTATTCAAGAGGAACATTTGTAGCTATTCCACATGAATGTTGTATTCTTTAAGCAGAAGTGCAGAACATACTCTTTCCAGGCACAGATTGCTTTTCACAGATAATGTATTCTACTTAATCATGTATAAAGGGACAAATCTGATGTACACATTTAAGGCATGGCTCTGTCTTAGCATGCAAAAGTCACCCCCTCCAACAAACCTCAGAGCATTTTTGAAGAGGAACGTATATAAAAACAGGGAGTGCATTGCCTCTATATACTGCATCATCCTCCCAACTCAGCTAATCCAGTAGTAAATGAAAACATTTGCCATGGCAACATCGATTTACAAAGGGCAAACGATGTTTCTGCGAGATTAGAGTATTTCCTCTCATGGATCTCAGAGGTGCACACTGTTAACACTTTAACACCCTTATTTAATAATTTTATGTAAGATTGAAAAAACTTTAATAGATTATTTTTAAATATTTTAATTCAGAAATAGACTCCAAAACAGAACAACAAACTCTTAACAAAAGCTCAAGTCAAATTCAGTGCAGGCAGAAAAATACCACTACAATATTTTAGTCTTTACTGTTTATGGAAATAAAAGTTTTTCATTTTGTGATAAGCTGTACTGAACTATGGTTAATCATTTGCTTCCAGCTGAATTATCCTTTTGCTATGAGGGTGCAAATTCTGTTTACTTTACTGTTTCTACAGTTGATATTGTTAGCTATAATATTTAGCTTCCCCATTTTGGATATGTTGAAATACTACATTCATCTCCTTAATGTATTTTTCATAGATGCTAAGGCAGTATTCACAGATATTTTAATGTTGTGGTTTCATCTACTTGCCTTGGACTTTAAAGACAGACACAGTAAATGCACGAAAGAAGATACATTGGTAGCCTGGGCAAATGCAAGAAAGAAGTGACTGTAGTGTGGTCAAACAAGTTTAGAAGTTAACAAATAGTCTCTGTATTGTTTTTCTGCAGTCATAACCACTCCATAATACAAAATGAGGAAAATTGTGCTCAAGTGTGAGGAAATTAAGTTCCTGCCCTGAATAGTTCAGAGTTGAGAGTAAAAAATTTATCTTACTCAACATGAATTCTTTGACTCTGCTAGAGGTATATACTGTTCTATTTTCTACCTAGAGTTTAGTTAATCAGCACAGTAAGCTTGAGTCTAGAAGCCCATCGCTGTTAGGCGTAAGGAGACTTATTCCTTCAATCAACTGTAGCAGGAGTCAGTTGAAATAAATAAGGTACTTCACACAGTTCCTGCCCAAAGTATTCTCTTTTCACTTCTGTTTGTGGTGACCTGAAAACCTTCTGCAATAGCCAAAGAAATTTGAAGTGCCACTGAACAAGTAAAAGCCAAATCTAGCACTCTTTTAATGCTTCCAAGTCTGCTGCCATTGGAAGACTCCGTGTCATTTATTTCCTCATTTCCCATAACATGTATTCCCCAAGATTTAAAAAAAAAATGTCAGTTGTCCAAAAGAAGTTGACAAATATATGAGTCCAAGCTTGTTTTCTTGCATTTTTAAAATAAAACGTCTAAAACCTATGTTTTATGGTTAAGAACTTCATAGAGGACAAAGATTTGCAAACCTGTGAATCACTATGTTATGAAGGAGGACATAAGTTGAATGATCTAGAGTCTTCGTTGTGATGTCAGTTCAAGAAATCATTGATTTAGAATGAGTTTTTTTTAAGTATATTTGAAGCTACTAGTGAAATCCAGGAGTATTATTGAAAATATATAATTATTAGTAAAGTTAACTCAGGCATGTATAAAATTTTATAGAAATTTTGCTCAAATATTGAAATATAAACAAGATTAAAATGATTTTTCCAACTCTTCCTTTTCTAAATATCTGTCTGCCAGACCATTTTCTGAAATCGTTTTTAAACATAAACAAAAGTTTTATAAAATAATCTAACCAACATTTTATTATATTTTATAAAATAATCATTGCAATACCCATTGTACAGCAGTCACTATAATGTACCTAACCTATTGTGTAATGCAAATGAATAAACTAGCCTTGTTAGCCAGCCATTATTTACAGTATTACTTTTGTGGGCCTGGGGGAGAAATCTGAATTCCATCTGAGTATTAATCACTAGAGGAACAAATCTCCATTTCATGACACTTCATTGAAACATCATCTCCACCTCTATCGTTCTTGAGATACACTGTCAAGTTCCTTAAGAGGAAAGACTTACCTGTCTTATTCATCATTCTGTTTCCTGAGCCTAAAAATGATGCTGTGTTCCAATAAAGATTATTTGATTAATTTTTTTTTAGAAAGGAGGGAAATTATCTTCATATCAAGAATATTTCCTTTTCTGCCCCAGTATTCCTAAGCATGTGCTTGGACACACACACACATATATACCAGTGACTGTAGTATTTTTTGTGTCTCCATGTGGATCATGACTTAGGAGTCTCCTGCTGCCATGCTTTTCATATGGAAGAATACTCTGAAGTTCAATGTTTTTATTTTAACTACTACCTAACTTTTTATTCCTGCATGATATTTTCATTTCTATCAGCTTATTTGAGATATAATTTACTTAAAAATTCACCAATTTTGAGTCTACAACTTGATGAATGCTGGCAAATAATATGCAGTTGTGTAACTGCCACAAAGACATGATAAGGGACGTTTGTTTCACCCCAGACATCCCCTCATGTCCCATCATTCCCCCTCACATCCCTTTCCTCATCCCCATCTTGTATCTCCTGGCAACTGCTGATGGTTCCATCACTGGTTTAGCCTTTTATAGATATACATGTAAATGTAACACAACAGTGTGTTTGGTGTCTGGCTTCTTTCACTTATCATGCTGCTTTTGTGATTGATCCACGACATTGTGTTTATCAATAGCTCATTTTTATTGCAAGTCATGGCTATGGGGAAGTCTGGACTCTAGTTCAGGCAAGACTGGCTCTAGACCTTGTGCTCTTAAACCATTCCATTATCTTATTGCTGTTTTTCATTCCATGTGATTTTCTTAATCATCTCATCATGCTGTTCTCCTATTCAGAAATCTTCAACATCTCCTTATTCTGATCAAATACATTTCATAGTCCATTTTTTTTTAATTCTCTGCCCTGTAGTCCCCATCTGAATCACTTTTCTTCTTATTTCCTGCTTTACTTTTTACTGAGTTCCCTATTTTCTACCACACTCAGCCAATTTATTATTCCCACCAATAAATGCCTTTGAATCTCCTGACATTATTCTTTATGATTATTGTAATTTCTTTGCCCTGCATCTTTCACCTATTTTTTTTTGGTGTAATTTCCATTTTATTGTCCTTTCATAGAAACCAATATTTCTTTCAGTCTTTAAGGACTTGGATCCTTACATGGGCTTTGGTGGAGGACATGGGGCTGCACCTAGAGGTCTAAATCGGGGTGCAGGTGTTCGATCCTTCTGGGATTCCCAAGAGCGATTCCTGACTACCTTGCTGTGAATGACACAACTCAGGCAGTAATGCAGTTTCACATACAGCTTGGGAAGCACATGAGCGTCAAAAACACTCGCTTCAGAAATGTCCCTGACGGCTGCGGCCTCTACGATGTTCCTCATGAGGAACTTCTTAATGGCCTTATCCTTGGGCACAAGTCAGGCACAGCTGGTGCAGCGAATAGGCTGCACGTGGCCGTGGCCCTTTTTAGCATGACCATTGTTCCTTCTTTTCTTGGTCATCTTGGAAGCGCAGAGGCTAGAGAGGCCTTCTTCACCTAGTGAAATCTTGCCTCATTAATGTACAGAATCTTGGTCCCTTTCCCCGTGAACCTGACTGATCTCCTCAGAGAGACCTGATCTAGTGCTACAATGATTTACACTGTTCTTATAAACCTATTGTATTGTCACTTGCTGTGATTCATTCTCATGTTTTAAATCTGTCCTGCTTAAAGAAAGGCTGTCTGAAACTAATGACTGCATCTTATTCAATCTTGGTGCATATTTTTGTTAGTTCACGCTCACGCTGAGCAAACAAATATAATCTACATTGAAATGAAGCCAGTTCATACCTCTCCTACAGACAAGATATTATTTTCACACTGTTTTATATCATGTCTTGCACATGAAAGGTACCCCGTGAATATTTGTTGATTAGTAGATCTTCCTTGAATCTGTACCTATTTTCTTCTGCTCCTAGGGACATGTAGGAAAGCAAGTAGGGTGATGACCCCTATGATATACTAAGGGTCGTCTGCCTAGCTAAGGCTATATCCCCAATTCCTTGCAGAGTGCCTAGTAAATATTTATGAAGAATGGGTTGTGTTCTTCAGTCAAGGCTCAGAGCACATTGGCAGGTACAGATTGATTCGGTAGTTAAATATCTCATCTCCTTGATTAAAATGGTTGGAACCAAATTAGACTGTTTTACCTCCTTAATGGTCTATATTCTAGGTATCTGCAATTCTTTTCATTTCTTCTTTTGTGATGTCTTCCAGATTTTTGCCTTTTTGTCCTGAGCCAGTGGCTTTCTTTATTCCCTGTCCTTCTCCATTCCTGGGTCCTTGCTGTGTCCTTGCCGTGCTTGCTCTCCCCTCACTGTTTGCCCTGGGTAATGCCTTCCCAGCTTTCAGATCTCAACCTAAGCCTCGTTCTCTTGGAGAACCTTTCCTAACCATCCCCTCTGTCTCTCCTCCCATCTCCTGCCTTTCAGAGAGCTGTCATAGCTCCCACAGCTCCTCCTGCCTCTGTTTCAGAATATCCTTCACAACTGCGATTTTTACCTTTGCTCAGGTCATTATTCCATTCATACCTTTCTTTCCTCATCAGACTGAAGACCATGTAAGAGAAGGAAACACATCTGTCTTTGCTCACCGTTGTATCCTCCAGGTCTCGTCCAGGTCACTAATAGAAGCCTCAACATCCATTTGTGGGATAGATAGACTGTGAACGTATTGGCTGGAGAATGAGTGGATTTCCACAGCCACTCCCGCATTAACAGTTGTTGTTTAGTCCCTAAGTTGTGTCTGCCTCTTTTGTGACCGCATGGACTGTAGCCTGCCAGGCTCCTCTTTCCATGGAATTTCTAAGGCAATAATACTGGATCGGTTTGTGTCCCCATGTACCCATCAATGATTATCAGCACATGGTCATTCTTGTTTATTCATAGTCCTCTACTTGATTCCTCTCCAGTGCACGCGTGCGCGCGCGCGCACACACACACACACACACACACTGAATTATTTTCAGGTATCTCCTAGACATCATTTCATTTCATAGTACTTTGTTATATATTTTCAAAAGGTGACTACTTCATTTTTAAATGTAATCACAATCACTATTATTACTATTATATCCTCAAGTATCTAGTCAGCATCAAGTTTCTTTGATGGTTTATATTTTTAAATGTAGGTTTGTTTGCATCAGAATTCAAATGTGGTCCACATGGTAAATGTTAATCCTGTCTCTTTTAGGAATCTTGAGATTCCATTTGTCTCTTTTTTTCCTTTAGGGTACTTGTCCTAAAGGGTTTCCTACATTCTAGGATTTGCTGACTGGATCACTCAAGTATCATTTAACATGTCCCTCTGACCTTCGTTTGCTTATACTGATACAGCCAAAGGCTTGAGCAGATTTAGGTTAGGGTTTTGGCAAGAATATTTCATAGGTAATGTTATATAGTACCAACAGAAAGCATGCAATGTCTGATTGTCTTTCTTCTTACGATGTTATTCTTATTAAGTTAGGAATTGTGAGATTGATTAATTCACTGTAGAGTTACCTATAAACTTTTCATCTGTGGTTTTAGCAGCCGTGGATATTTATCATTGCCTGGGTTCGTTAGAAGTCGCGTATCATGAGTATTCTAATTCTGTCATTCCTCTGGAATTTGTCAGTGGAAATATTTCTATAAAAAGAAAGTTTCACCCATAAACTATTTGATCACTCTTGAATTCAGTTTATATTGTTTATAGTTTATATTCTATAAACTGCTGGATACAGAAGATTAAGTTTTCCCTTCACATCAACTAAGGGCCACTGACTATATAAACCTAATTATACATTGATGATAATTTAGGGTTACTTAGTTTTATTGTATTTATCATGCTGTATATTTATATGAGTATGTGTATCTGAGAAAATATAAGAAAATAAAGCTGAATATCATTGTAAAACATTGAATTTGCTTTTTCATTTGTGTTAAGAAGTTTCCAAACTGACTTAAAGAAGGATGCACTGAAGTGCTGTATTTATGTCTATAATGTAAAATGAACCAATGATAAGTAAAAACATATTTGGAAAATGGACATTTGCCATTTCTACAGCTATTTGGTTCATTATAATAATAAGTCCATTAGCTTTATGACAGCTGTTCACCCCCGGGAGTTTCAGTGCAAAGAGAAGTCAACCTTTGTAGCATCATTCCTTGTCTTGAATTATTAATATTGTCTGTCAATGGAAGTTGGAAAATTACAGTGGTTAAATTGGGTTCAAAAAAGCATAAATAAAATTCTTGAAGGGAAAAAATGAGTCAATGCTCTGGAGCTATTTTTGTAGAAATAGGTCCTTTATGAAAGGTTATTAGTGATGTAACATGGCAAAATTCAACAAACTAATTCAGCCAACATTCGCTGCAGACCTAGTCCTAATGCCAGGTGTTCTTTGGGAATACAAATAAGAATAACTCAGGGTTTCAGCTCGAAAACACAGTCCAGTAGCCTGATACAGACCAGCAAACAAGGAGCCTTATTGTAATGGGCTGATCTTGAAATAAATGTTTATGAAGTCAAAAGGAAAAGCAGAGAACATTCCAAAGAATATTTTTATATTTGATTATATAGTTCCTCTTAGAAGTTCAAGGCAAGGATGCAAATCTGTTGTAATGTTTTCTTTATGAGTTGGAAGTCTAAGGAAAATGAATAAGTCACGGAATTGCTATAAGAGAGGTGGAGAGAAGCAGAATGGCTTGATCGTTATATTTAAATATATGACTTCATCCATAAACATAAGTACCCTCTGCTGGTTATACCTGTTATTCTGAAGAAAGGAGTTCAGTTTTCAGAAGGCACAGTTGCCTTTATTTAATTTAGATTTGAACTGGCTTTCCATGTCTCATTTCCCTCGAGATTGTCAGGTTTGCCTAACTGGGAATTTGTATTTTATCCATTCATGATCCCTATATCTAAATGCCTTGTCGCATCTAGTTAAGAGATGTAGCAGAAAATGTCTAATTGAAAATGCAGTTTTTGACCTAGTTATTTTATTAGACAGGAAGTCAGGGTTCCAAATATTCTGAACCACTGCAGATTAATATGTTGAAATGGACCAAGTTGCCCAAAGATGATCTACTTATAGTTAAATTTAGAATTTTGAAGGCTTTGTTTTTACTTTCAGAAATGTGTTTGTCAGGACATATTGGTTGCCTACCCCACATACATCTCCTCCCTTTCTTGCTAACAGAACCCCAGTTTTGTTCCAGCATTGGCCTCCCCTTGCCCAGAAAATGGGAATCTTGATTAGGCTTCTCTTGCAACTGATTGGTTTAGAGATGGGCACGTGACACAGTTCTGGCCATTTAGATGTGAAGGGGATTCTACTGGAGGTGAAGTGCTTTGGGGAAAGTTTTGCTTTTGAAAAGGACCTTAAGGAAGAGACTCTCCCTCTGCTGGCCTTTGGGAATGGCTTCGTGAGACTAAGATACTGGAAGCTGCTGTAACCATCTTGTGACCATGAAGAAAGAGTTCTACAGATAAAAAGCAATATATTGAATATGGCAAGGCTGGAAGATGGAAAGAACCTAGCTCCTTGATGATATTGTTGAGCTGCTGCATGAGATAACCATTCTTACATCTGTCCTACTTCTGGACTTATTATGTGAAAGCCTACATCTCTGTTAGCTTAAGCCATTGGTCTTCTGTCACTTGCAGATTTATTCTTAGTGATGATTAGCATTTGATTAGACCTCCTACATATGACTGAGGTGGCATATATTTGATTTACTGTGACCTTTGTGATATGTCCTGATGACTATATGCTCAGTTCACTCTAAGGGAAAAAGGGTTTTCTCGTGTGTGTTGCCGTCTTGCTTTCCTAAAAACTTTGTACCAATTTTAAGTGCCACAATAAAATGAAAAAAAAACTAGTCATCTTTCAGGCATAGGTGCCATGAGTACATAAAAATATTTGAGCTTTATAAGATGATTTGCATATTTTACATCTTTTCTTCTTCAAGAAACCAGTCAGTCTTAACACTTTGCTGATACCAGTTATCAATGCATAACAAAAAGTAAAAATGCAACTAATACCTTAATGTATAAATTATTACTTGCTTATGTATGAAGCAGTCTCAGTTTGTACTCTAGTCTTCAAGTATGCAAAGAAAATAGGATTTTAATTTTTAAAGTTGGTCTTACCTTCTTCAGCCCCTGACCCTCTGGGTAGCAAGGGAAGAAAGCCTTAATAGTATCAACTGAAGCTATCCCACTCTTTGGGATCAAGACAATCCGCTCAACTTTTGATTAGGCTGTTTCCCTCCTCCCTTTTTTATTTGTGAGGGTAATATCTTGAGTGTACAGAAAAGGGGTGATCCTGTATGAATGGCGTTGGACAGTGAGAGATCCCAGATCAACAGGGCCTATGGACTCTGTTCCTTTTATTGGTATGAGCTCTGCCACCTCATCTGTGACTATGAAATCAATTTTTCCTTAACCAGACACTTTCTTTTATCTCTTCCTCCTGCCTGGAAGGGTAGTCTGCAATGTCCTGTTTTCTCTCTGTCCTAGCTAGCATTAGCCCTGCCCCGTTTCTTGGGGCCATGATAAAAAAAAATGGCTGCTAGGGAACCAGATGTGGTTTATTTAGAAGAGGAGTGTGAATCAGTCGGTTCTTTCACCCAATCGTGTCTGATGCTTTCCGACCCTGTGGACCACAGTGTGCCAGGCCTCCCTGTCCATCACCAACTCTAGGAGTTTACTCAAACTCATGTGCATTGAGTCAGTGATGCCATCCAACCATCTCATCCTCTGTCTGTCTTCTCCTCCTGCCTTCAATCTTTCCCAGCATCAGGGTTTTTACAAATGAGTCAGTTCTTCACATCAGGTGGCCAAAGTATTGGAGTTTCAGCTTCAGCCTCAGTGCCTCCAATGAATATTCAGGACTGATTTCCTTTAGGATGGACTGGTTGAATCTCCTTGCAGTCCAAGGGACTCTCAAAAGTCTTCTCCAACATCACAATTCAAAAGTATCAATTCTTCAGTGCTCAGCTTTCTTTATAGTCCAACTCTCACATCCATACATGACTACTGGAAAAACTGTAGCTTTGACTAGACGGACCTTTGTTGGCAAAGTAATGGCTCTGCTTTTTGCACAGTGTGAATACAACAGTTTAATATTTTAATTTATTTTTTTCAGAATATCAGTCTCCTTCCAAATACAGAATGCCTGAAGGCCAGAAGCCTTGCCCAGAACTTGCATTTATACAGTTATGTTAAAGTCTATAAGATTGTTACTAAAAGTCGCCTGTTTTAATATTATAATATTTACTCTTTTCTAACTCTCTGAACATTGGAGAAGGAAATGGCAACCCACTCCAGTGTTCTTGCCTGGAGAATCCCAGGGACGGGGGAGCCTGGTGCGCTGTGGGGTCACACAGAGTCGGACACGACTGAAGTGACTTAGCAGCAGCAGCAACTCTCTGAACAGTATGTACTTTCATGATATATGACCTCATTAGTGCTTAATACGTTGTGAGAAATTAAAATCAGTGTGTGCTAGAAGGGTACGTTAGGCACTCAGATTCTCGGGTACCTGTTGACGCCACTGGTCTGCAGAATGAGAGTAATTTCAAAGCTTGGAAATCAGCAGGCGAGGGAGTCTCTGCATGGTGGCACTATACTCTGTTGGAGCTTATATAATACCAGTACTGATGCAAAGAATTTTTCCTTATATTGTATGATTTTGAATATTTGGCATTTTTGAAATTGACTCATTGGCCCATCTGTTTTTCCATCAGCCTTTCTAAATCTTTGTCTGTTTTTTCTGTCAGTGTTCTTTTCTTCTTTCCCATTTCCCAAGTCACCCTGGGCTCTGTGACCATCACTGAAGGAGTTGGTAGGGAAACTCTGAGGCAACTCTGCTACCCAGTGTCCCTGCAGGCATTTCTTTCCTGAGAGGCAGTGTAGAGGACAGCTCTGGAGGGACTGTGGGTAACTGGATAGCAAATGTGGCTGACGCCTTGAGAAGACCTTGGGCCATGAGGCCAGAGTCTCCACAGTCATAGGCCTCATAGAGGGAGCTACAGGGAGGAGCTGGGCTCCTCAAATAAATCAGGAATATTAACACAAGGTAAGTAGATGCCCGTATGTTGGTGTTGTCCAGTAGCCATCCCCAGGAGAACACTGTCAACATGGATTTTGGTTGGTGACATTGTCAACGGCACCCTCCTTGAAACATTCTCTCCTCCTGACTTCTCTGATGTAATGGTGGTTTAGTTGCTAAGTCGTGTCTGACTCTTGCGACCCCACAGACTATAGCCCTCCAGGCTCCTCTGTCCGTGGGATTCTCCAGGAAAAAATACTGGAGTGGGTAGCCATTCCCTTCTCCAGGGAATCTTCCAGACCCAGGAATTGAACCTGGGTCTCCTGCATGGCAGGCAGATATAATACCTCTGTGATTTTTCTCTAAACTCCCTGGCTGCTCTTTTTTTGCTGGCTGTTTCATAGTTCCGTCCTTTCTCTTTTCTGTTTCACTCTCTCCTCTCATAAAGCAGCTTTTTTCATACTCCTTGTCCAACTTGCTTGTCACATAAATTTATATCTCATGGCCAACCTTTCCTTCAAATTCTATTTGACCCAGCTGCTCATTTGACATTTACATGCAGGTTTTTTCAAAAGCTGCTTAAGCTTTATATGTGCAGTGACGAATTCATCATCTTCCAAACTGGCCCTCTTGTGTTTTATGTGTTAATGAATGCTCCCACCATTCAGCTACTCAAACCAGTTACTCAAACCAGTATATTCAGTTACACAAACCAGGAATCATCTTCAACACTGCAGCCTTCCTTCTATTTACATCCACTCCCAAGTCTTGTCTATTTCACCTTTTGAATATCTCCAGAATCTGCCCTGTTTTTTCCTTCTCTACCGTTATAATTTGTTTTCAAGCTCCTATCATCAATTTTCTGAACAACTATGTAACTTTTTACTGCCTCATCTAATTAATTCTCGCCTCCATATCAGTTCAGTTCAGTTCAGTCGCTCAGTCGTGTCTGACTCTTTGCGACCCCATGGACTGCAGCACGCCAGGCCTCCCTGTCCATCACCAACTCCCGGAGTTTACTCAGACTCATGTCCATTGAGTCAGTGATGCCATCCAGCCATCTCATCCTCTGTCGTCCCCTTCTCCTCCAGTCCCCAATCCCTCCCAGCATCAAAGTCTTTTCCAATGAGTCAACTCTTTGCATGAGGTGGCCAAAGTACTGGAGTTTCAGCTTTAGCATCAGTCTTTCCAATGAACACCCAGGGCTGATCTCCTTTAGGATGGACTGGTTGAATCTCCTTGCAGTCCAAGGGACTCTCAAGAGTCTTCTCCAACACCACAGTTCAAAAGCATCAATTCTTCGGCGCTCAGCCTTCTTCACAGTCCAACTCTCACGTCCATACATGACTACTGGAAAAGGTGGGAAAATATTAATGAGATAACTATGGCGAGATGTATGAGAGCAGACCCCAAAAGAACAGAAATTGTGAATACCACTTTGGTATCTGATGGGACTGTGGATACCACTTTGGTGATTCATTTTAAACTTTAGGAGAGTAGAATACAACTCCTTTAATAAATGAGCTGACAGAGCCGTCCAAGTCTAGAGCTTCTCTTTCACCTCGCTCTCTTGTCCCCAGATCAGATGTAAACCACTTAGCAAGAAATCCGGTGTTTGGGGGATAGTGATGGGGGAGCCCTTTTTTGTTCTGCAGCATCTCCAAACAGATTGGATAGAGTCAATTTCCAACCATCTGTGCCAAAGGGGAGAAACATGCAGGGGAGCAGTTAGGTTGGCAAAAGTTCAGAAAATGGACTGCTTTCATATTACAGGAAATGTAGTGAAAAGCATGAACCACTGGCTTTAAGCTGGGGGGAGACTAGTGGTAAGGTCCGCAGCAACGCCTGTTCAGAGCAGGAGTTTCCTCTCACGTAACCCCCCTGGCAACCAGGAAGCCAACCAGGATGCAGCCATTGTCACCACCTGTTGTGCTTGGGAGATTAATTATAGCCCATTATTAGTGTGCTCCCTTTGCTTCCTCTTAAATGAAAGCATGTGAGCGCTCCAAGACAGATGTTCCCTCACCAGAATATTTTTTTTTCCTTCCTCATTTGCTTGCACAGATTTATAATTCCCACAGAAAAGCTCTTGCCAGGAAAGAAGCTTCCATTGGAACTACTTGGCATTGAGAATCTTGTCATCGTCAGCCCAGTGTGATTATAGTTTAAAAATGCAAATGGGATTCTGGGATGAATCAACTGAAGGATAAAATTCATAAAAAAAAGTGATGCTGTATAAAACCCTAATTAGGTGGCATCTGTAATATGGGTTTCAGTTCAGCCTTTCTTAAACTGAGTTTATTGCCAGCCAGCCAAAGAGGAAGGTACATACAGAATTCAACTAATATCTATTTATAAAGTTTCCAGTATGTGCCAGGTGTTATTCTAAATACTTAGGATGCTAGCAAATATTATTACAATAAGATTGTGTTGTAGATTGTTGTGAAATTGAAAGTCGCTCAGTCGTGTCTGACTCTTTGCAACCCCATAGACTGTACAGTCCATGGAATTCTCCAGGCCAGATTATTGGAGTGGGTAGCCTTTCCCTTCTCCAGGAGATCTTCCCAACCCAGGGATCGAACTCAGGTCTCCTGCACTGCAGGTGGATTCCTCACCAGCAGAGCCACCAGGGAAGCCCTTTACAATAAGATTGTGTTGTAGATTGAGACAAACATCCAAAAAGTTGATGAGGATGGAGCATAGCTTAGATGGTAATAAACAAAGTAGAGAATTTTGGAAAGCACTCTCTTTTTAGTCATTTGGGAGTGTTTTAACATAAACTCTGGTTATTCTGCCAGAGCCTAATAAGTAGGGAACATATATCTTATTTATATGGTAAGAAAAAGACATTAAGAAAAGGAAAATTAGAATAGACTGCATTCAAAAGTGAGAGTTTAAGGAATTTCATCTGTAATTGTCTTTAAATTCTGATGTCAGAGAGATAGATTTTTTTAAGCCTGAGTTTTTGACACCAAAACAATTATACTTGCTTTGCCCACTTTTCTTTTGTCTGAGCTTCCTTTTATTCTAGGAAAACGTTGAAGGTATAAACACCACTGAGTCAGTATAAACTTACTTTACATGTATTAAAATTGCTTTGGGAAATAGCAGTTTGATTCTAGTATCTGTCTGGATCAATTAAAAAGAGGCTTTGAAAAGTATTTTCCAATTGTTTTCTCTTTCTCTCAGAACCAAAATTCTTGTCTAACAGGCCTGATCACTTTCTGTACTTTTCTCTTGTTGGTCTGGCAGCTCTGGTGTCAGCCCCTGAGCTTTTCTCTACTACTTTGCAGAATTCAAGCTATTTGAACGCTAATAGGCACTATGTAAAAATGTAGGGCATGATGGGTCCTACATGGCTTGGATCAGATTTAAACTGTGTATGGTCTGAGTTAGGAGGGACACTACCTACTCTGTGGGTAATCACTCTAAGACAGAGAGTCATAGTTGCCCCCATGAGATGGTTGCCCTGCTTTGGTTATTGTAACAAAGGATACATGAGGAAAGTTACCAGACACTTAGTTCACAGTATAACATTCCTAAGGCCCACTAACAGAGAACAACCAACGTGCAGATAGCCACAGATACAAGCAAAAGGGCCATATTCAGATAAAGCTCGGTCGTGTTGTCTGTTTCTACATCTGTTTGTATCATCACAGTGCATAGTCTCCTTTAGAAAGGTAGTCTGCGGGGATTCTTTAAGCCTAAACAATAAAAGGCACGTGAGGATATTATCCAAACAGGATCAAATGATTGTGCTCAACACTCGAATCTGAATGGTACCTGTGGTTTCCCAAAGCAAAAATTACTGATTTTATGTGAATAGTTTTCATGTGCAATAGTATACAGGTGGTTTTGTCTGTCCCATATTAATTTACATAAGGAGTCAATTTTATTAACTACTTGTTCTGTAGAATTCACTGCATCTCTGTCTCACAAATGACTAAATCAAAATAAAGAACATTTTCTTCTTAAATGTTGTAAGCAAAGTGTACTGATCATTGTCTACGCGAGACCTCTTGGCTTAAGATGGGTAATAATAGAATATAATGGGAGTTCTTTAGTAATAAGTGTTTTCCTTCTTTTTTGTTTCTACCACACTACCCTCTTTTGTCAGGAAAATGTGCTTTTCTTGGATAGTTTCCAACAGCAGCAGTAAAGAGGCATCAGCAATATCATATCCCTCCCGATTCAGATTTGGCTGATGTGCCATAAAAGATAGCAAGGGGAGACATGGCTATGTACATTCACGTTATTTCTCCCTTTTTGCATCTGAGCCGTATGTGAGCAGTCTGAATCCGCAGTATTTTACAGATAGTCCCCTGGCACCGAGCGCAGATACTGCGTTCTCCCCACAGAGAGAAAAAGAGGACTCGTGATGATGATGTATGGAAAATTGTGAACGGTTGCACTGGCAGTTTAGGTTGAGTTATAGAAGCATCCTTTCTAGGACAGTGTGTTCAAATGAAAAAAACGATTATAATGAGCAGTTAGGTGCTGTATTTGTGTCTCCATAATGTTAGAAAGTGTTGGAGAGAAACATTGATCTGAATTATGTGTCGGTTTTCAAATTGCTTTACCTTATGGAAACAAAATGATGACAAAATTAAATAGTTGCGGCTGTAGTTTGCTGCAGTTCATCAACAAGCTCTCATGAAATGTTTGCAGGTACTCTTGAAAATTTAGAGGACTTGGGCTAAAACTTCTTAAATTTTATCTCTTTGATTTCTTTACTTATCCCATGAATCAAATGAACAACAACATTGTGTCTGAGAACTGACATTGCCTTTTCAAACATTAGAGAGATTTGAAAAACAACCTTTTTGATAGCTATCTTTCTATAGCAGAAAGAGAAGTGCTTTAGTGAACTGGGGTCAAATTCTATTTTGTAAGTTTCTTAAGAATTATTGCTTTTTAATTGCAAGTGACCTTCCTGAACTTCAGTTTCTCATCTTTATTTATTTACTTGCTGGCCATGCTGCATGTCTCGTGGGATCTTAGTTTCCCTACCGTAGATCGAACCCAGGCCCTTCGCAGTGAAAGTACAGAGTCCTAACCACTGGATCACCACAGAATTCCCTCCATCTTTACAGTAATGTCTATAATGCCTATCTGGTGATGTTATCATGATAAATCATTATGATGGAAGGTTCTATTAATAGAGTGAAGTTAGAAGGCTCAATAAATGTTCTACCTTTTACAAGGTATCATATGCTAAGTACTGATCATATGTTTAAATCAGTTGAATTTTTTGTAATGTTGAATGATAGAGATTGTGGGGTCATATTTACCTAATCAGAATACTGTTAAATATAGTTTTTGGTGTTCATTCTGAAAAATATCACAATTGGTTACTTGTATCACTGATATAATAATTTTATTACTTTGAGAGATGTATCAATACAGTTTTTTTTTTTTTTTAATATTATTGCCTCATGAGGGTTTGCTTTAAAAAAAAAAAAGTTTCCCATCAGAGGGTTGGTTGTAGTTAACTATGTGATTACATGTCAGTATGGTCTTAAACTGACCACTCAATACTTACAGCCTGGAATTTAAGTACTATCCATTCTTGATGACCTGCTATAGAAATTAACCTATATTGATGAAACAGTATTTTGTAATAACCTAAATAATCTTTCTCATCCCCTTATAATAAGCTTATAATAGTTTGGCAAAGGCCATTATCTAATCCATTCTTAAAAAATTACGTATCTTATAAAAAAGTTACTCATTTATTTAAGAAGAGTCTTAAATTTATTTTTAAATATAGGACTTGCTACTGCTGCTGCTAAGTCGCTTCAGTTGTGTCTGATTCTGTGCGACCCCATAGACAGCAGCCCACCAGACTCCTCGGTCCATGGGATTTTCCAGGCAAGAGTACCGGAGTGGGGTGCCATTGCCTTCTCCGAAAATATAGGACTTAGTCTCATAGAAAAATGGAGATATGAAGGTTGAAAGACTCCCCAGAATCACAATTTAGCAGAGTTAAAACTTTATGGCAAGCAAGTGACAAGAAAGATGCATAGTTACTTCTAATCATCTGGAAGACATACATTTGAAGATTTTTAATCCTAATTCTGACCCTGATTACTTGGCTTTAGGTGGATCGATAACCTTTCTGTGAAAGTCTTCATTTCTATAAAAAAGATGCAGTGCCTATTAGACCTCCTCACAGCATAATTGTGAGAAGAAAGTAAAGTAACACAAAAGCGTGCTTACTTTTTTACTCAGCTGCCCGAAGGTAGACAGACCTTGAAGATCTGGCTTCTCCCATTGAACTATGTAAGTGACTGACACTTAGGAACATTTCTTCAAAGAACTTAAGCTTTCAACTTAATTCTAGGAACCAAACTGTAGCACCAGAATACTTCAGAACAAAATCACTGATACTTTTTATAGTTGCAGAGAAAAGAATAATTACTTTTCTGTTAGTCTTTGTTCTATTGAGCTGTGATCTTCAGAGCTTTCAACTGAAGGCTAATTATTGATCTGATATACATTGTAATTTTTAATAGGCTCATTTTTTAAAAAAGAAGAGTCTTACCTTTTTTCTAACAGAATTATTCTTTATCTTGAAAATGGGGCATATGATGATGCATGGTAGACCATGGTAGACCATTGATGCCGTGTCTAATATAGACTCTGCAAAAATAATTTTGTAGGATACTGTTTAGTCTGTGGAGGACCTTTGTCATCTTTTCTCTCTTTTTAAAAAAAAAAAAAAAACCTGGCTTTAACACAATAGAAAAGAAACGTTTGAAATCTGAACACATTCTTATTAGGGAAGTTATAAGCAAGAAATAAAAATCTATATAAGAAAGACATTCTCAAGCTATTCTGTCATTTAAAATTATGCAACTGATGATAAGGGTGATAAGAGCAAGAATTACATGTGGTTCTCACCCATTCTGAGTATAAATAATAGTTCTGTTTATTCTGTATCAGATCAGATCAGATCAGTCGCTCAGTCGTGTCCGACTCTTTGCGACCCCATGAATTGCAGCACGCCAGGCCTCCCTGTCCATCACCAGCTCCCGGAGGTCACTCAGACTCGCATCCATCGAGTCCGTGATGCCATCCAGCCATCTCATCCTCTGTCGTCCCCTTCTCCTCCTGCCCTCAATCCCTCCCAGCATCAGAGTCTTCTCCAATGAGTCAGCTCTTCGCATGAGGTGGCCAAAATACTGGAGTTTCAGCTTTAGCATCATTCCTTCTAAAGAAATTCCAGGATTGATCTCCTTCAGAATGGACTGGTTGGATCTTCTTGCAGTCCAAGGGACTCTCAAGAGTCTTCTCCAACACCACAGTTCAAAAGCATCAATTCTTCGGCGCTCAGCCTTCTTCACAGTCCAGCTCTCACATCCATACATGACCACAGGAAAGACCATAGCCTTGACTAGGCGAACCTTTGTTGGTAAAGTAATGTCTCTGCTTTTGAATATGCTATCTAGGTTGGTCATAACTTTCCTTCCAAGGAGTAAGCGTCTTTTAATTTCATGGCTGTATCAGTCCATCCTAAAGGAAATCAGTCCTTAATATTCATTGGAAGGACTGATGCTGAAGCTGAAACTCCAATACTTTGACTGCCTGATGCGAAGAACTGACTCATTTGGAAAGACCCTGATGCTGGGAAAGATTGAAGATGGGAGAAGAAGGGGACAAAAGAGGATGAGATGGTTAGATGGCATCACTGACTCAATGGACATGAGTTTGACTAAACTCTGGGAGTTGGTGATGGACAGGGAGGTCTGGTGTGCTGCAGTCCATGGGGTCGCAAAGAGTAGGACACGACTGAGCGACTGTACTGAATTGAACTGACTGAACCATTATTAGTTACATCTAATTAGTTAGTTTTTTGTTTTTAATCGAAAGAACCAGCTTGCTGAATTTGATATACCTGTCTACGCCTGTAACTTGTCTATTCCAAAAACAGCTTGAGGGTGGCTTATGATAAAATCAAAGGTAAAATAAAACCCCCACATTAGAAGTTCAAATTTAAAAGAACTTCTCTTTGGTTTGCTTTTCATTGCAACTTTTGGTTCTTTTCTTGTTAGCGACTTTCAATTTACTTTTGATTGGCATTTGCTTCTAAGTCATTGATTGTTCGTATCGCTTCGAGTGACCTGTGGTGCCCAAGGCACTCTGCTTGTGTTCAGATCCCAGCTTCTTCACTCGTTAATGCACATGGTCACTGGTTAAAGTGGGAAGGATAGTTTTGTTTTGTTTTTCAGTAAAAAACTATGGCAAATAAGGAAGGAGGTCCAGCGTGAGTTGAGTTCACCTTCGCTGAAATGAAAAGGAAAGGCCCTGAGGGGGCTGAGGTGGTTAGTCCAGGAGACTAGGCCATCTGGATTTGTTGATTAGCACTTCTCCAGAGGAAAAGCAAACTGGTCCGATCGTTATGACAGGAGGCAGTGATGTAAATTAGAGCAAGGCAGCCAGTGGCCGAGAACTAGGGCAGAATTATCTCCTTGATGTGAGAAGACAGTTCTGGGCGGAAGATTTACAACGCACAGAGGCAGAGGAAGGATTTACAGTCACCAGCCTTCTAAAATGGGGATAGGCAATGGCACCCCACCCCAGTACTTTTGCCTGGAAAATCCCATGGACGGAGGAGCCTGGTAGGCTCCAGTCCGTGGGGTCGCTAAGAGTCGGACACGACTGAGCGACTTCACTTTGACTTTTCACTTTCATGCATTGGAGAAGGAAATGGCAACCCACTCCAGTGTTCTTGCCTGGAGAATCCCAGGGACAGGGGAGCCTGGTGAGCTTCCGTCTATGGGGTCGCACAGAGTCGGACACGACTGAAGCGACTTAGCAGCAGCAGCAGCAGCCTTCTAAAATAACTGCACTAAGAGGGGTTCAGGAGCCAATCTGCATACTGGTAGGTTTTGGCTAGAGTGATTGGTATTACCTAGACCTTGGTCTGCCTCATCTGTGAAATGAGGATAATAATAGTACTTGAATTGTGGGAATGTTTTAAGGATCGAAGGAGTTACACAGTACATGTAAAGTGCTTCAAGCAGTGCTTGCTCATAAAGCTCTCAACAGATGCTAGTTACCACTCCCTACTATCTTTAAAGGAGTATCTCTGTATCGTATTAGGGCTTCCCAGGTGGCACTTGGGGTAAAGAATCCACCTGCCAGCACAGCAGACCTGGGTTTGATCCCTGGGTCGGGAAGATCCCGTGGAGGAGGAAATTGCAACCCACTTCAGTATTCTTGCCTGGAGAAATCCCATGGGCAGAGGAGCTCTGGTGGGCTACAGTCCATGGGGGCCACACAGGGTCAGAAGCAACTGAGCACGCACACACCTATCATATTGGATTGTTTTTGTTATTAAATGGTTTAATACACATAAAACATTGAGAACCATGCCTGGCACATAATAAGAATTCAGTAACTGTTGGCTGGAAATAGTAGCAGCAGCAGCTTTGTGTGTGTGTTAGTTGCTCAGTCGTGTCCTACTCTTTGCAATCCCGTGGACTGTAGTCCGCCAGGGTCCTCTTGTCTATGAAATTCTCCAGGCAAGAATATTGGAGTGGGTTGCCATTCTCTTCTCCAGGGTATCTTCCCAACTCAGGGATCAAACCCAGGTCTCCTGCATTTTGGGCAGATTCATTACCGTCTGAGCCACCACGAAAGCCCACAACAGCAGCAATAGTAGCCACTAATATCTTCCAGTCCTGAAATACTCATAGTTCAGGATGATCAAATAGGCAATCTTGAATTTATTACTATTTCTATTAGAACAGGTCTGTTTTGTAACATTAGAAGTTCAAAGATAGGAAAATATTCATGAGTAATCTTGTATATGATTGTAAGATCTTTAAGCATTATTAATATTTTGCTAGTATATTTCTTAAGTTCGGGATACAGAAGCTACATCTCCAGCATTTATGTGGCTTAACCTTCTTGCTGTGCAACCTTCAACAACTCACAGCCTGTTTCCTTCTAACCAAAATAAAAGTGAACCTAAGTAATTATAAAGCCTGTTAAGAAATGAAGCAGTTTGTTCAACTAGAAGGAATAATGTATACAAAAGTAATGATAAAGACTGAATCATATTTCTTTAATTTTTATAATTTTAAGATATTTCTTTGATGTGTATTTGAATCTCTTTGCAACACAGAAATGAAAAAAGAGGTTCAAATTTCACAGTTGTGGCACTGACCGGTAGGTTTAAAGAAACTCACATGATCTCTGTCCATGTTTGTGGGGTCTGTTGATTCCACCACTGAGCAGTAATAAAGTATGAGTTATTAAATGGGTTCAGGCTCTATTTGTATCGGGTATATTACCAATCACAGCACATACTTCACTGCATATGGATTTTCATTAAGAAAGTGAATGCACAGATCAACAGATCCCCATTATCCTTACTTTGCAGTTTTTATCAATAAAATCTTATTGTCAGTATGTTTAATAGTAAAAAATAGCAACTTAGATAAGAGACTGATAACTGGAAAAGAAAGAATAACTTGAATTAACGTTGATTTCTTCAATGCTCTACATAAAAATTTTAAAGAGAGAACAACCAAATATATGTATTAAAATCACCCTTTATTCACTGTCTTTGAAATTAATATTTTAATTCTGTTAAATTAATAATTTAATAAAGTAATTCTGGAAATTAAATAATTATGCATATAGCAAAGATGGTCAAAACTAACTCCTACATTTTAAAATCAAATGCATTGAAATATTTTACTGTTTCTGTAGAGTGTTTAAAATGTTGCCTTTTAACTGTGACAGTACTAGAAATATTACTCATAAATTTATTTTAATAAATAGGATTTAGCATCTTTTACAAATAAGATTATATATGGGATTTTATAAATAGCATTTAGAAGAGAGTCATAGAAAAATGTTTCGAGTACCTAAGTTCTAGACTTAGCCCTTGCATTCACCTGGCACCCAACATTTGACAGATAACCTCACCTCGCTGGACCAGTAGTCCTTTTTCAGTCACAGAGCCCATGCTTTTACAAGTTATTTCTTCTTCATTAGCAGCAGTTTAATTTGAATTTTGTGTCTTTCTTTCTTCACAGTCTGATACGTACTTCTGCATGTCAGTGCGTTTGCCAATGGATGAGGAAGCCTTCGTGAGTAAGTATTAATTGGACGGTGCAGAGGGGTGGGCCATGGAAGGAAAGGCAGCTATTTGAGATCAGTGAAAGGTTCTCTTTGATGGTTATGAACGCATTAATCTTCTACTGTCAGTTTCTGAAACGCATTGATAATGCCTAATGCAGAAACACTACTAGTGAGCCACTGAGAGACAAGCTTACGAACTGTATCTGGAGAGACTCATGAGGAATGGTAGTTAAGGGGCTGCATGCAGATGTCAGTGGCCGCAAGTACCATGTGGCCCATTTATAGAGGACTGGCTTTCTGTCTGTGGCTGGATGCTTCATTCCGCTCCACTCAGTGGACCCTCTAGTTATCTGCTGGTTCATGCTACAAATTGACTGCACTTAGAATCAGCGTAGGGGGATGTAAGATTTTACCTGTCTGACAGGTGGATGGGTAGGAAGGGATGGCAGAAGTCGAGAATAAGAGAAGGAAACGCAGGAGGGAAGGAGAGGGGGAGGACAGACTCTGCTGTCTATAGAGTCAGAGGACACTTAAATGACAGCTCCTTCTCCAGCTGAGCCTTTCAATCAGACGGGAAATGTGACAGAGCACCATCTGTTTTCATCTGGGTAGTTTTAATTTAAACATGCTTTATGACAGACTTTCAACTGTTTGGGGAAGCTGTGTGATTGGCAAATTATTCATGGATTTGCTCCCCTTGCCTTACTTTTCTGTTTTGAGAAGTTGGTTTTGAAGAGAAAGTGCTGGTAATGAGAGTTTGTACTTTGGTGCCTTGAAACTAACCTTCAAGTGGGCTGTCTGAAATGGCGATTATGTGAATCACAAAATGTGTATAGTAGCCTTGGGGCCATTGGAGGATGAACTTTTCATGAGGCGTTCTTCACAGAAAAATATATTACAGATCTTCAAATCCAGAACAATGTGCATCAGTTTTTTTTCCCACACATTTTGGTGGCAGTCACAACAGAAAATACAGCCTGTATCAACACTCTCTAAACAAAACTTGCTCCATAGTTAATTCCTAGAAATAAGTCAGACCTTGGAAAGCTGAGTGTTGCCTGACTGACATTCCTTTGTGTAATCATTGAATATTATTAGGAAGAAAGTTATAAAGTTGGTGCTTCTAGATCCTGAACTTTAAAAGGGACAAAAGTAATTTTTAAGTTTCTAATTGTTGTGCTTTGAGTAACTCTAAAAGTGGTTTAGAATATAAATTCATAATTAAAGTACTAACAGTAAAGCTTTCTTCAGTCATATCCACATATTTGACAGCCTAGGAGAAAATAATGTTTGCTAATAAAAAGAAACTGTACCTGAAGTTTTTCTGTACTAATTTTGTATTTTCTCTGTCCGAGTTTGGGATAGACTTGATTGCTCCTGTTTTTGAAGAGAAGGCCACTCTACACACCTGTGTAAATATGTTAGTCGTGTTTTAGAGCAGTATTACGGGTCTCACATTAATAGGTTCCTGGTTTGTTTCTGGAGGTAGTGGTAAATGATGTCAGAGCTGGTGACTCGAAGGCCTATAAATATATATCCTGGGCTGTGTTATTGCACTGCTAATAGAAATGTGTTTACTTTCATGTAACTTAAAGTTGAAAGTACAAGTCAGTATATTCAGTCAAGAAAAATATTCACAGGAAACACATAAAGGGCTATATTAGAACCAGGGTATTAAATGTCTGTCTATTTTTCTTACGCAACTTGAAGGATCTTATAAGAATTATAACTACCGGGTTGGCCAAAAAGTTCTTTTGGGTTTTTCCATCAGGTGTTAATAAAAAACCCAAATGAACTTTTTGGCCAATGCCATATCTTCAGTATTTCTTCTTTATTGCTGGGAGGACTGCATGAAGACTAATCATTTTGTCACCTGTTCAAAACATGATTATCTTCAGTGTTAATATTTAATTTACCAGCCCCAGGAGATTTTTGGTTGCTATTGTTTATATAATTCAGCAACCACAGAAGTTTAGGTGTAGGAAAAATAGAACTGGAAAACTGAAAACCAAAGAGAAGTACCAAGTCTTTATATATTTGCATGTGTAATCTCATTAATTCTTAGAATGACACTGTCGGTTGTCCTGTTTTTATAGAGAAACGGAGATAGGAGGAACATCTGTGTCTGTGGAGAAGGAAATGGCAACCCACTCCAGTACTCTTGCCTGGAAAATCCCATGGACGGAGGAGCCTGATAGGCTGCAGTCCATGGGGTCGTGAAGAGCCAGACACGACTGACTGACTACACTTTGACTTTTCACTTTCATGCATTGGAGAAGGAAATGGCAACCCACTCCAGTGTTCTTGCCTGGAGAATCCCAGGGATAGGGGAGCCTGGTGGGCTGCCGTCTGTGGGGTCACACAGAGTCGGACACGACTGAAGCGACTTAGCAGCAGCAGCAGGACAATAGTTGTCCCATTAAAGGAATGCTTGTTCCTAGAGTCAACCCACCACCAGCCATCGTTTACTGAGGACTTGCCAGACACTAAGATACTGAAAACTAAGCATATTTAAGCTATTTTATGGAAGAAGCAAGAGGTCAGAGAGCTTAAGGAGCATGCCCAAGCTTTTTACTGTATGTGTGCTGCTTACCTGTATGCCATTCAGATCATGACAGATGTAGGTGTGGGGGTGATGACACGGGGACTAAGGGGGAGAAGTTATCAAGCCCATAGAAGAGGCTGAAATACAGCAGAAGTGCAGCGCCGTCTTCCTCACACGAGAAACAAGTATTCCGTAATTCCTCACCGGGAACACTCTGGGCAGTTCTGCAAAAAAGGTAAACCACAAACTGTCTTACAAATAAAACCCAATACACATGAAGATATAAAGATTTGCAGAAGGAAAAGGGCTTATATGTTGGAAGGGTAATTATACATAATGTATCCTAATTCCCAAAGTGAAAGGTAATACTTGTGGGGTAACCAAGGCTTTTCCATGAAGGAAACTTTGGCCTTTTTGTGCATTGTCTGAAATTCTGGGTCTCAGGGCACCTTATCATAAGATTAAATGTGGTTAAAAATGAAGATTTGTAAAGACCTATAAAACTTTGTTCATTTAAGACACTTAAAAAATATATTTTATATTTATATATTTAATATATTTATATTTTAGTTTTAAATGTTATATATTTAAAATATTTTTCATGTGAAATAATATTTTGTATTTAGTTTTTATATTATATATATATATATTATATTTTGTTTTCATTGTGCTGTAGAAATGTTGGACTGCTACAGGGCAGGAACAGAGACACGGACATAGATAACGGAGTTGTGGGCACAGTAGGGGAGGGAGAGGGTGGGACGAGCTGGGAGAGCAGCCTTAACACACATACACGACCACACGCAAAACAGCCAGCCAGCGGGGGGCTGCCGTGTAACACATGGAGCCCAACCCAGTGCTCTGCGACGACCTAGAGGGGTGGGATGGGGGCAGGCGTGTGCGAGGGAGCCTCAAGAGCGAGGGTTTATATGTATACATATAGCTGATTCACGTTGTACAGCAGAAACTAGCACCTAATTATAAAGCAATTATAGTCCAATTAAAAAATAAATTAAAAAAAATTTAAAAGCCAGCAGGCATGGTAAGGACTCAGAAACTGCTTGCCTATTACATGCTGCTGCTGCTGTTGCTAAGTTGCTTCAGTTGTGTCCGATTCTGTGCGACCCCAGAGACGGCAGCCCACCAGGCTTCCCCGTCCCTGGGATTCTCCAGGCAAGAACACTGGAGTGGGTTGCCATTTCCTTCTCCAATGCATGAAAGTGAAAAGTGAAAGTGAAGTTGCTCAGTCGTGTCGAACTCTAGCCACCCCATGGACTGCAGCCCACCAGGCTCCTCCGTCCATGGGATTTTCTAGGCAAAAGCACTGGAGTAGGGTGCCATTGCCCTCTCGCCTATTACATGCGTGAATACTAAAAAAAAAAGTGTTCTGTTTGCCCATTTTCTTAGGCAAGATATTGAATAGTAGACAGTTTACTCTTTTGTCTTAAATTGTAATTGTTTGAATATAAGGGAATAATTGTTTTTTTCTTTTTAAGAAAAACCACTTGTTCATAAATCAGCAAATTTTTAAAAATCTTACTATGTGCTGGTTATTGGGCTAGCCCTGGGGATGTGGTATGTTACAAATTCAAGGAAATCACAGGGTGGCAGGATTCTAGGAGACAAGAATACAAATGTTACAACATAGGAAAAAGACTTTTTCCCTTGCTTTTGAAATTTCTGAAGAAACTCCCAAAAGGCAGACTGTTTATGAGGACTAATACAAACTCTTCTGATAGTGGTAAAACCCCAAATTATGTTTGAGTAATTTTTAATTTTGGCTTTATGCTTATGCAACTAATTATGTAACATGTAAATAAACATATTTCTTAATTTTGAGAGGATACCATCACAGTTGTCATGGAATTTTATGTGCATATGCCTGTAATGTGTACATACAAGCCTATCCAACATGCTTGATGTGTTTATATGTTGGCATTGAATTGCTAAATATGAATAAAAGTAGGTGTTTGAGAAAATACTCTAATGAAGATAAGTATAATTTTTATATTTTTAAGAAAATCATAGCTTCCCCTAGAACATTGCTTTTGTTTTTGTTTTTTTAATAAAGAGGCACAGAATTGGAACGGGTGAGGGTATAAGGAAATCTACATTTGACCGCTGAACTGTGATGCTGTCTAAAAGGTGTTTTATAGATACTCAGAAGAATTGGCTCTGACAGCAGCCCACTCAGCCAAGAAATTTGACTGTCATCTTCATCCACTTGCTTTCCCTCACATGGATGACCAGTAAATAAATGTGTCTTTTCCTTAGTGAATGATGGCAGGTCCCTATCCATCAAATTGCACTATACAAATAAGATAGAAGCATCGAATTTAGAAATAGACAAAAATTCATCTAATGATGCATTGCTTTTCGTTTTCTTGGGCTTTTCTGTTGAATGTAGAACACGGCAGAATTGTACAGTTAGATTCGAATATTTCCAAATGTGAGCTTTCTTAAACAAAGCACATGTTAAGGTGATATTGGGGTACTTCAAGAACTGCGGGCAAGGTCTAATTTTGATCGTGTTTATGGGTCAGCTACATAGTATGACTGTAAAGACCGAGGTCTGGCAGGGTACGGTGCTCATTTACCCATATTTTATGGCCTTGACAGCAATAAATATTGAATAGAAGTGTGTGTGTGAGAGAGTATCTGTCCCCATGCAATTACTCTGTCACCTTTCTGCTCTCAATTAGTTGACTACACATGCCCTCCCTTCTCTCTTCACCTAGGGTTTTCTCCAACATGAATAATTTAGTCTCTGTCTTCCACATGACCATCGGGTACCTTCCAGCAGGTCACCCTCAGAGGCTATTCTCGTTTCTTAGTGCAGGCCACTTAGAGAGAGCTGAAATAGCACAAATAAGATGCAATGTACTGGAGGTCTGTGATGACTGGATAAAATCTCATTCGATTGCTGCTCATCATGAACGAGAAACTGTTGCTATATATTCTGTCTCAGCATATTTCTTGAATGTCTTCTATCATCTGCTCCAAATACCTGCATTTCCAACATGACAACCCCCAAACCTCCAGAGTTTTGTCAGGTAATAAAAAAAATTAGGAGGAGTAGGAACCATTTCATTATATTTTATGAAACTGAGAGTTAGAAATGTCTTCAATTTGATGCATCTGGAGGTCTCCAAAAAGTAACTGACAGGTTGACAAAGCTGTTTTAATGCCGTAGTGTCAAAATGCCACCCCTTCTCACTCCCCAGAAAATGGCCAATTCTTAAAGCCCAGGGTTGAATCAGGTTTGCTGTATAAAACGTCCTTCAGTGTCTGCAGCTTCTTGGCATTTTGACAGTTGTTCGAAGTAGCCATTTCAGCTATTGCAGTGGGGACAATTTCAGTGGCCAACTCTGAAAAGACCCATGAGAACTATTTCAGTCAGAAAAAATAAATTTCATGAGAGAGATGGCAAGGTTTAATCTGGATCTGGGAAGATGGTCTGTTTGGATCTGCAGAGGGAGGAGAATGTTCTAGCTGCCATATGAGCGCTAAATTTTCAGAGCATATTGGCCTCACATGTGAGCCTCACCTCTTGCAGGCTGCACAGCCATGGGCAGTCACTCAGCCTCTCTTTCCTCCAGCCTCATCTGTTGAGGAAGGACCAGACTCACAAAGCCGTTATGAACCGTAAGTGAGCCATGCACAATGTAGAAAGTGAAAGTGTTAATCGCTCAGTCATGTCCTACTCTTTGCGACTCCATGGATGTGAGAGTTGGACTATAAAGAAAGCTGAGTGCTGAAGAATTGATGCTTTGGAACTGCAGTGTTGGAGAAGATTCTTGAGAGTCCCTTGGACTGCAAGGAGATCCAACCAGTCCATCCAAAAGGAAATCAGTCCTGAATATTCATTGGAAGGACTGATGCTGAAGCTGAAACTCTAATACTTTGGTCACCTGACATGAAGAACTGACTCATTGGAAAAGACCCTGATGCTGGGAAAGATTGAAGGTGGGAGGAGAAGGGGACGACAGAGGATGAAATGGTTGGATGGCATCACCGACTCAATGGACATGAGTTTGAGTAAACTCCAGGAGTTGGTGATGGACAGGGAGGCCTGGCATGCTTTGGTCCATGGGGTTGCAAAGAGTAGGACATGACTGAGCTCTGAACTGAACTGAATTGGACTGTTGCCCACCAGGCTCCTCTGTCCATAGGATTTCCCAGGCAAGAACACTGGAGTGGGTTGCCATTCCCATTTCTGGGGGATCTTCCCGACCCAGTGATCGAACCCAGGTCTTCTGCATTGCAAGGAGATTCTTTACTGTCTGAGCCACCAGTGAAGCCCCCAGGGTAAGCCTTCAGTCAGGGTTAGTGGGTGTTGTTAGTAGGTGAGAAGGGCAGCCAGTGAGAGCTCAGACTGGATGTTGGAGGTTGTCTTGTTGGAATCATGGTGGGGTGTCGGAGACCGCTGGAGGATCCTGGAAAGGCAATAAGGGGACTGTGGGTTTGCTTTTCTGGGAAATTAATAGGGGAATGTTATAGAGATGACATTACCAAAACAGAGCTTAATGAAGCTTACGCTGTTTTATCTTGCATAGCCTGACTGATAAGGTCTATTTATTGATTGTTTAGTTGGTTCTGGCATATACCAGAAAGTTTCCTTTTAAAAGGTATATCATCTAGAAGTTTAATTCTTTTTGGTGCTGAAATTCCTTTATTCGGTGGTAAGGATTGTTTCACTTGAAATTTGCACTGGATTTATAAGCTCTCTCAGGTGTCTTATTTCTTGGTTAATTTGGCAACAGTCGCTTAAAGTCCTCATAAAACACGTTAAGGATTCTTTCTGAATTGTACATCATGGTCCAAGCTAGCGAGAAGTAACGACAACTTTTCTATTAAACTTTCTGATTAAAAATGTTCAAGCAGAGATCTTTATTTTATTGTAGAATTGCTTTATGGTTTGCGGGAAGCTGGCAGGCGATAATATAACATGCCATTGCTGTGGGTTTTCAGCAAGCTGCCAAATGAACTCCGCTGCCGTGAGCTGTACAATTGTCTGAGCCTTTCTCACCCAACTGCAAGATTATGAACATTAAAGCTGACCATATCCTACACTTAAATTACCGCTTTTGCATTATCTTCAGTTCCTATGAATGGTTCTTGAAGTATAATCTTTATTTTTTTTGGAGAGCAAATGTTTATGGGAATGATATTAAGGGCCAGGAATTTTAATTATGACAACTTTTGTACATTATTATTTCTTGAACCTTCTGCCTATTTTTCTCAATATTGAAAATGGCTTGAAAGCAGTAGGATTATTAGAAAACTGACTCTATCACAGACGTGAATTACCAGGGGCCCGTTTGTATGCCTGTTTCAGACCTGTGCCCTAAAATGAGTTTAGGTGATACAGCTAATTTTGTCTGATGTAATATAGCGTTCCAGTGATCTCAGTGATTAAATCAGTAATCTGATTTAATAAAACAATTCTAAAGGGTCAACTGATTTTTGCCTTCAAACGGTTTTATAAATTTGTTTTAAAAGAAATCTTGTTTTTACTGTTTACCCTATACATTTGAAAGAGCTAGATAAATAACTAAAATAAGTTAACTAAACTCTTGAGGATGCTCACATAATAGAACATAGTCAGCCACTAAAAGTGTTGACTGCTGCCAGATCACCTCTCATTCACATGTGAAATTTTGCAAAGATGCGCTTGCCTGGAACAGCCTCTGTAGATTCAAATAAGATACTGATGGGGTAAGAGGCAGAGCTGATCTAGGGTTGACCATGAGTGCCTATATTTTAAATCAGCTCCATAGGTTAATTCTAAAGCATAGCACTAGCTGAATGTTCAAGCTGGATTTAGAAAAGGCAGAGGAACCAGAGATCAAATTGCCAACATCCGCTGGATCATCGAAAAAGCAAGAGAGTTCCAGAAAAACATCTATTTCTGCTTTATTGACTATGCCAAAGCCTTTGACTGTGTGGATCACAATAAACTGTGGAAAATTCTGAGAGAGATGGGAATACCAGACCACCTGATCTGCCTCTTGAGAAATCTGTATGCAGGTCAGGAAGCAACAGTTAGAACTGGTCATGGAACAACAGACTGGTTCCAAATAGTAAAAGGAGTACATCAAGGCTGTATATTGTCACCATGTTTATTTAACTTATATGCAGAGTACATCATGAGAAATGCTGGACTGGAAGAAACACAAGCTGGAATCAAGATTGCCGGGAGAAATATCAATAACCTCAGATATGCAGATGATACCACCCTTATGGCAGAAAGTGAAGAGGAACTCAAAAGCCTCTTGATGAAAGTGAAAGTGGAGAGTGAAAAGGTTGGCTTAAAGCTCAACATTCAGAAAACGAAGATCATGGCATCTGGTCCCATCACTGCATGGGAAATAGATGGAGAAACAGTGGAAACAGTGTCAGACTTTATTTTTCTGGGCTCCAAAATCACTGCAGATGGTGACTGCAGCCATGAAATTAAAAGACGCTTACTCCTTGGAAGGAAAGTTATGACCAACCTAGATAGCATATTCAAAAGCAGAGACATCACTTTGCCAACAAAGGTTCGCCTAGTCAAGGCTATGGTCTTTCCTGTGGTCATGTATGGATGTGAGAGCTGGACTGTGAAGAAGGCTGAGCGCCGAAGAATTGATGCTTTTGAACTGTGGTGTTGGAGAAGACTCTTGAGAGTCCCTTGGACTGCAAGGAGATCCAACCGGTCCATTCTGAAGGAGATCAGCCCTGGGATTTCTTTGGAAGGAATGATGCTAAAGCTGAAACTCCAGTATTTTGGCCACCTCATGTGAAGAGTTGACTCATTGGAGAAGACTCTGATGCTGGGAGGGATTGAGGGCAGGAGGAGAAGGGGACGACAGAGGATGAGATGGCTGGATGGCATCACTGACTCGATGAATGTGAGTCTGAGTGACCTCCGGGAACTGGGGATGGATAGGGAGGCCTGGCGTGCTGCAGTTCATGGGGTCGCACAGAGTCGGACACGACTGAGCGACTGATCTGATCTGATCTGATGCTATGCTATGCTATGCTAAGTCACTTCAGTCGTGTCCGACTCTGTGCGACCCCATAGACGGCAGCCAACCAGGCTTCCCCGTCCCTAGGATTCTCCAGGCAAGAACACTGGAGTGGGTTGCCATTTCCTTCTCCAATGCATGAAAATGAAAAGAGAAAGTGAAGTCGCTCAGTCATGTCCGACTCTTAACGACCCCATAGTATTTCTTAGACATGGATAAGTAGAGTCCCTTGGACTGCAAAGAGATCAAACCAGTCTATCCTAAAGGAAATCAGTCCTCAATGTTCATTGGAAGGGCAGATGCTGAAGCTGAAACTCCAATACTTTGGCCACGTGATTCAAGAACTGACTCAATGGAAGAGACCCTGATGCTGGGAAAGATTGAAGGCAGGAGGAGAAGGGGACAACAGAGGATGAGATAGTTGGATGGTGTCACTGATTCAATGGACATGAATTTGAGTAGACTGCGGGAGTTGGTGATGGACAAGGAGGCCTGACGTGCTGCTCTCCAAGGGGTCGCAAAGAGTCTGACACGACTGAGCGACTGAACTGAACTGACCGACTGACTGATCGCATTTCTTGACCGCCTTCCTTTGCTCCCATTTCCAGTGGCGTTTGGGAGTAGGTTATATGTGTACCTTGTTATCTTCTAAATTGCATATTGCTTCACTTGGCTGTGTGGGTTCTTTGAAATATTTCCACATCCTAAATCTGGCAAATACATCAGAATTTGACATGCAGACCTGGATATCCTCTTTGGAAAGGAAAAATGGAGAGAAAGCCAAATACTAGATGAAATTCTCTCCTAGATCACATTTTTAGAAAATGTTATGGCCCTGATTGTAGTCTGATGTGAGCTAAAAGAGGCTATAAATCCTGAATGAACTCATGCAATTAGAACAAGTTTTGCTTAGAACTCCAGAAAATAGGCCTAGTTCTCTCTCTGCTCGAGATGCCCACACATGTACTTTCAAGTCTCTCATTTCAGATGGCACTGTTCTCCCGGAAATCCTCCAGCCTGTGCACTTTCAGCATCACATTTCCTTTAATTAATGTTCTTGAGTCACTATTTCTGGAGTCTCAGGCCTTTGAGCGTATTTGTTCTCTAGCCCTTACTGACACTTCCTTGCCTGTAGAATTTTCCCTAGTCTTCTCCATCAGGCAGTCTGAACTGCTCACACCTACTGGGACTGAAGAACCACTTCCACTTAAGCAGCTGTCATCTTATCATTGAGTTAGAAGAGTCAGTGGCACTTTTAATCTTATTGGGTGTAATCTTCCTTTGCATTCGCACAAGGCTGTGTTTTTGCCTTTTTGTCACCATCTCAGGGCCGCCTTTGTTTATTCTGCCTGTCAGAATCGCACACTTAAAGGTGCAGTTGTTTTCATTATTATCCTCTACCTCTCTTTCCCTTGGATCCTTTATTTCTTTCCATGTATGTTCGGAGGAAAAGAAGGAAGGGGGGATTTAAGATGTGATTTTTAACTGTTTTTCCGTAGTCTATTTTGTGCAGTGTTGAAATCTCTAGCATAGTTGTCTGTGTATCCTATGCTCATGGACCTTATTCTTATTCCCTCGGGGTGGAGGGTCTTCTCCTGCAAAGTCAGGACTAATAAGTAGGGGTGGGACAAACCCGGTAAATGAACCTGTCAGCCTGATCTTTTCCCAGTTGACCTCTGCCCAGTACTTGCAGCAGGCCCTTCAATAAAATCGTCCAACTCTTGCCTTATTTTTGCTCTGTTTTATGGCATCTACTGTTTGATTTAGACTTACACTTGGATATGCCATTCCTTTTGCTGGATGTGTGTTTCAACGTGGAGTGAGTTTTGCTTTGAATTTTAATTATATGAATAGTTTGACAGTATATTCTTTCTTCAGGAGATGAGGAAGATGGCTAGTTGTTTGTTTTCACTCTGTACCAATAATTTACTTAGCAATTAAATTAGATCCTGAGTTTCTGGAGAATGTATAAGTCAGTGAGAATCAGTTTTTATGAGAGGAAACTCTGAGGGATTTTCTTTTACTAGCACTTAAAGATATTGATTTGTTTCTCATTATAGAAACTGAAATTAAACACGTATCTAGGAAGAGTTCAGTGTGGAACAAATGAGTGGTTCTGAAAATAGTATGTCAGAGAAGGAAAAAAAATTAGAAAATGGCTCGAGAAGTTGTACTTTGAATAACATTTGCCCTTTACAAAGGACAGTGAGAAGATCCTCTGCAGAAGCAGCGGCCCCGCACAAAACTCCTGGCTTTCCTTGCTAATGAAAAGCCGCAGAGACCGCGTGTTGTTGTCTTCATGATCTATTCTTCTCCCAGCAGGTCTCCTCTCTGTCCCTACCTGAATCTTTTGCTTCATATTTCATCTTATAAATTTAAAGAGAGCCCACTCTTCTTCCAAAAAGGTTTTTGCTTTGTTTCACAACGGTACACACACTGCATTACTATAAGAAAAAACACAGTTAGGGTCTCCTATACAGCTCCTAAGAGCTCAGACCTTTCCCTAAAACTATCCTGATCCTTTTCTGTGGTTCCTGCTGTCACCTCTGGTGCTTTTGTCTATCCCCATGGCTTCAGGGCTCAGTTTTTGAGTGGTTTCGAAACATGTAATTCCCCGACCTCTTCCTTGAATAAGAGACATGTAATTCCAATCTTCTACTGGATCATTCCACCTGAATTTGTAGCTGAGGCCTCGAACTCACATTTTCATTTAACAGTATAATCCTTGATAAAATGCATGTGGCCGTGTTGGTTTATTACCAAAATTCCCAGAATGACTCAGTCATAAGGAAAGCTATTCATATAATTCACCCATAACCAAAGAATCTAAGTGGACTGGGAACCATGTCATCATCTACATCGATTCTGAAAAAGCAGAGCAGTAGCCTCTTGTTTGACAACCCATCATAGACTGGCATAGGGATAGATATTGAAAAAAACAAACAGTAGGAGGTAGGTTTAGTCAGACTAAACAGATATAGTAACACAGAGAATGATAGAAATCATTTGACAAAAATTAATATAACAAATTGCATCATATACCAAAATAAGTGTAAGGTGAGTAAAAGACAAAGGCCAGGTATTCCTCAAGGTTTTTAAAATTTGCCTCCTTCGAGGACTGATCCCCTGGGAGAGTTCTGGAAGGGAGGAAGGAAACCCTGCACTCAGCTTGAGAGTGAGCCTGCGGAGGTGGAATCCCTCTTCCATTTCTCTTGTTAATTTAGGCTTGGTGGTGGTATGATTTTCTGTGGTTCGTGTGAACTGTTGTAATTTCTAATTGCTTCTTTCCTTCCGCAGTGTACTCAGTCTCCTAGGCTTGCTGCATTCTTTGGTAATAGGAAACGCAGCCTCAGGTTACATCAAGTCCATCTCCCTGCTGTCCTGTCTCGGTTGTCTTTTTAGATAGTGGTATGAAAATCTCACGATGTGATTTTTAGACTTTAAATTCTTGTTTTCAGGGCAGTAAATGAAAGACTCTTTATTTCCCACAGAAGCTGTAAGTCAGGGTGGCTCATGGTGGGCACCTTGTGTTTCCTGACCAGGCACACTGTGCATGCCATTGTGCTCTCGTTGATGTAGAACAACTCTTATTTTATAAATATATGTGTCTCAGATACACGGTTCCTCAGTAAGTGGTATTTTAGTAATTTCATAAGATACAGAAAAAGAGCTAGAAGATGCAGCTTTGCACACACCCAAGACTGTTTTGGCACCCCACTCCAATACTCTTGCCTGGAAAATCGCATGGACAGAGGAGCCTGGTAGGCTGCAGTCCATGGGGTCGCTAAGAGTCAGACATGACTGATCTACTTCGCTTTCACTTTTCACTTTCATGCATTGGAAAAGGAAATGGCAACCCACTCCAGTGTTCTTGCCTGGAGAATCCCAGGGACGGTGGAGCCTGGTGGGCTGCTGTCTATGGGGTCGCACGGAGCCGAACACAACTGAAGTGACTTAGCAACAGCAGCAGCAAGACTGTTTAGCATTTGTATCTGTAAAGATGACTTGAAAACTGCCCACTAGGGCAGCATTTTGAATGGGAATGAAAGGAGATAAGCTAACCCCAAACCAGGAAAGAACTCATGCTGTGCACTGATCATACTAAATGACTTATCCCTGATTTCTCTGTTTTAGCTCTGAGCTGACTTGTTTATTTTAATGGCCTTCAGCTGCTGTTCTTGGGACCAGATGAGACATAGCACTGTCATTTTCAATACACAATGCTTTAACAAGTGCACGGTGTTTATTCTGGACATTTTTATTCTTCTGTATTTTTGGAAAGATATATTTTGCCACTTTTCTTTTCTAGTAACTTGTTTGTCCATGTCACAGTCCGGTGACTATTGTTATTTTAAGAAGGTAATAAATTTGTGTTATGAATCCTTTTCCTCACGCTTTGACCGCTCACTGTTTGAGTGCAGTGTGTGCAGTGCTGAGTGGTACTCAGAACTTTACCAAAATCCTCAAGGATATGTACTGTGAATGTGCAGCCTGGAGCTTTCATTTTGTGCCCACATGATCTCTCATCACTTTAAAAGAGAGCTTTAGTAAGTGCATTTGGGTATATCTGTAGTTTCAGCATCTTGTTTTCTCTTCTGTTAACTAATAGTTTACTATCCTACTAGATTAAATTATCAATTCATGTTGATCATAAGGAGTAAATAATGTATATAACCAGAGCATTCTATCATAAGAGCGTCAAAACATCCGTATTAGACAGCTTTTCAAAGTATTGAATGCTGGGGTCTCTTGTGACACTTGTACACAGAAGTATAACTTATATTCAGGATCATGTATCATTTTCTCTTAACAGTTGACTTCAAACCCCGTGCCAGCATGGATACTGTCCATCATATGTTACTGTTTGGATGCAATATGCCAGCGTCCACTGGAAATTACTGGTAAGGGATGGATGGGTTCATAGTACAAAGGGGTGTAGAAAATGTATTTTTTGTTAGTACAAAGTGCATCTTTGCAAATATTTTACAGCTGATTAATAAATAGGCAGAATATTTCTTTTTTAGAAAAGAGTTGTTCCTTTGCATCTCATGGTTATCATGGTTTGATTTTCACAGTTGTTCAGTCTGCTGTGGCACAGCCATCAGTCCTTGTCACTGACTTAATGAATATATGCTCATTGTCAGAGATACCGTGTCAAGGTGGAGACAGCTTGTAGAGAAAGACTGAAACCGAGATGATGGATACCCTGATGTTTATTTTTTTAAGTTCATGATTCAACCCAAAGAGTACCATGGATCTGTTCGTTGAGTCCTCTTACCCCATATGCTGTGCTAGTTGGCCTGTATACACCATGTAAAATGAAAACAAAAATTTTGGCTAAGTGTCTCTTCAAGGAGGTATTACCCCTCTTCAGAGATGAGGAGTCTGAAGCTCAAAGAGTCAGTGACTTGCGCAAGGTAACACAGCTGGCTGGAGTCACACCAGGACTGAACCCCGGGTTGTCTGGTTCCAAATCTGTTATTTCTGTTTTACCACACTGCCTCCCATTTATTTAAGTAACTGTTGCAGTTTTAGAATCTATTTTAATCACTGCGGTGAATCTTAATATCATGTCATGAACAATCAATAAGCATCTATTAAATGTCTATTATATGCCAACACTGCAGCAGGTGCTGGGGGATGTTCTCAGATAAACGATATATTTTCCACCCCCAGAAACTTACAGCATAATTGTGGTGAGATCTTGCCTTTCATTTTATCCTCTGGGAGTTCATGAAGATCAGTGATCTTTGAAAATAGCTGTGCATTTTCAGCCTCATATTTTGCACCTCTAGCCAGAATCACTCTTGCATATTTAGCAGACCAGAATGACTGGTGTGTCCTGCTTTGCATTTGGAAAGGGACTGCTCTGTGCTCCTGTCCCTGCATAGTCATGGAGACTGAGAGACCTTTCTCTGCGCACCCTAATAGTCGTCAGGCTGATTCAAGGCACGCAGCAGCTGCTTTCTAGCCACTTTTACAATAAACAATTGTAATATGTATTTGGAACTGTTAAAAGCACAGGGCAATTAGTGGAAATCTCCCTGGACCAAGTACCATCAAAGCGTTTGTTAATAGGCTTAAGTTATTTGAGGAAAGGGGTGTATCACTTAGGAAGCCAGCTCACATGACTGGGTGTATGGAAAAATGGAGTCAGCAAATCACAGTTAATACCCTGTGATATCAACATTCCAGATTTTGCTCTTTAGTAAATTTTTGTAAATAAAATTCTGGGGATTAAAAGATTATCCTGTGACAGCTTTTTCTGAATCTTGTTCAGCAAATCACATATTCTGGTTTTTATGTTTTAAAAATATTTCTTGTGAAATGAGCGATATTTACCTTTGAATTAGAATTAGTGAAAATAACTAGAGGGTATGTAAGTTTTTAAAATCTGCTTTAGCTTCACCATAATTCAAGAGAATGAGTGAAAAAATAAAATAGCACTGAAATGTTATCATGGCTTTAATTATTAAGAAAAATTATATAAAATGAACGAAGCCTGGTTCACCATTTTCATGTTTAAGGAATATCAAAAGAAATGTATTATTTTGACTCTTTTAAAGTATTTATATCCTTAAATGTACTATTTCGAAATTAAGTTTATAAAATATATTTTTCAAAAGACTTCCAGGTTGGGGAAAAAAATTCAAAGAAAAATGTATGTGAAAGTGAAAACAGCCATTTTGAGATAAGTAATTGCTGTAGTATTTTGTTTGTTTGTTTGTTTTGCTAAAATTATTACTTGAAAGGCATCATATAGAGTAAACGTGTAATTAACTATGGGCTGGCCTTGATTTTTTCACTGTAGCAAGGGACTGACACTAGATCATTTACAGAACTCCTCTGTGTTCTAAACTTTCATAATTCTGTGAATATAAATTGCATGCAGATCCTGAGTCAGATTGGAAAGGCATCATTATCAGGAGTTGGAGACATGAATGAGTCATACCGGTTAACTCATCTCAAGCAGGCAGGCCACTGTGTTTTGCCACTGAGTTGCATCACTGAGTAATTAGAATTCTTAACAACATTATACCCACATCGTTTCAAATGGACTTTTAAAATCTGTCTTTCAGCTGATATTCCCTGTGAATCTATCAGATCAGATCAGATCAGTCGCTCAGTCGTGTCCGACTCTTTGCGACCCCTATAGGTTAGTTATAATTGACTTTCTACCCATATACCATGGACAATAATTGATGCTTTTAGCCAGCTCAAAGTGTTCATCTAGCATTTAAAAGTAGGATTTTTTTTTTCACTTCATAAATGTAGGATCTGTTCAATATGCAAGCTAGGAAATGTACACTAAGTAAAACTGTTTAGTGACTCTGGCTTTCACAGTCTAGCCTTATTCTCCATTTAAAAATGAGGTAGACTTTTTATCCCCCAATATTTGGCAAAATCCATGCATCTTTTGGGCGTCCCTGGTAACTCAGATGGTAAAGAATCTGCCTGTAATGCAGGAGACCCCTGGTTTGAACCCTGAGTTGGGAAAATCCCCTGGAGAAGGGAATGGCAACCCACTCCAGTATTTTTGCCTGGAGAATCCCATGGTCAGAAGAGCCTGGTGGGCTACAGTCCGTGGGGTCGAAAAGAATTGGACATGGCTGAGCGACTAACTACCATTTAGCGCATTAGAGCGCACAGCTGGACTTTTCAGTTGCTTCGCAGAAACATCCCCTACACCCTACCCCTGATGCCCCTCAGGCTCAGACAGTCAGCAGATATTTTCCAACTGCTTAGCTTCTTATCCTCCCTCCTGAATTATAATTCTAATAACAAAAATCTATCAGTGGCAAAAGCCTTGCATTGTTTTTCTACATTGTCTGAGTCATGGAATTTATCACACTCATTTTACAGTTGCAAAGCTATTCTTCAGTTGCTCCAAGATTTAGACAGTACTTAAATGAAGATTTTGGAGCCCAGAAAAATAAAGTCTGACATAGTTTCCACTGTTTCTCCATCTATTTCCCATGTAGTGATGGGACCAGATGCCATGATCTTCGTTTTCTGAATGTTGAGCTTTAAGCCAACCTTTTCACTCTCCACTTTCACTTTCATCAAGAGGCTTTTTAGTTCCTCTTCACTTTCTGCCATAAGGGTGGTATCATCTGCATATCTGAGGTTATTGATAGTTCTCCCAGCAATCTTGATTCCAACTTGTGTTTCTTCCAGTCCAGCATTTCTCATGATGTACTCTGCATATAAGTTAAATAAACATGGTGACAATATACAGCCTTGACATACTCCTTTTCCTATTTGGAACCAGTCTGTTGTTCCATGACCAGTTCTAACTATTGCTTCCTGACCTGCATACAGATTTTTCAAGAGGCAGATCAGGTGGTCTGGTATTCCCGTCTCTCTCAGAATTTTCCACAGTTTATTGTGATCTACACAGTCAAAGGCTTTGGCATAGTCAATAAAGCAGAAATAGATGTTTTTCTGGAACTCTCTTGCTTTTTCGATGATCCAGTGGATGTTGGCAATTTGATCTCTGGTTCCTCTGCCTTTTCTAAATCCAGCTTGAACATCAGGAAGTTCACGGTTCACATATTGCTGAAGCCTGGCTTGGAGAATTTTGAGCATTACTTTACTAGCGTGTGAGATGAGTGCTAAAGCTGAAACTCCAGTATTTTGGCCACCTCATGCGAAGAGTTGACTCATTGGAAAAGACTCTGATGCTGGGAGGGATTGAGGGCAGGAGGAGAAGGGGATGACAGAGGATGAGATGGCTGGATGGCATCACTGACTCGATGAATTTGAGTCTGAGTGACCTCCGAGAGCTGGTGATGGATAGGGAGGCCTGGCATGCTGCAGTTCATGGGGTCACAAAGAGTCGGACACGACTGAGCGACTGATCTGATCTGATCTGATCTAAATGAAGATGCCCAAACTTTCAGATGTACTTTTGGTTATGATACCAGCAATGTTTTTTTTTTTTTTTTAATTGGAGGCTAATTACTTTACAATATTGTATTGGTTTTGCCATCCATCAACATGAATCCCCCATGAGTGTACACGTGTTCCCAATCCTGAACCCCCCTCCACCTCCCTCCCCATACCATTTCTCTGAGTCATCCCAGTGGGATGATTTGGGAGACTGGCATTGAAACATGTATAATATCATATAAGAAACGAATCACCAGTCCAAGTTCGATGCAGGATACAGGATGCTTGGGGCTGGTGCACTGGGATGATACCAGCAGTGGTTTTTGATGTGTAAGAATATCAAGAACTCATTCACACCCTGAGGAAATCATTTTGAGAATACAAAACTGTTTTAGTGAAAGAAGATAAAGTGAAGAGGATATTCAATACCATGATGAGATTAAAAATCCGCCTTTTAAGGCAAGACAAGGAAAATGTAAATGATTGTTTTCTCTGCCCTTTGGTCTCCCCCCTCCGCTCTAGTGTGCACTGTGCATCTGCACTGTGTAGTAATCAGACCTCCCCAGTTGAAATTGGGATTAAAATACCTGCTCAGGGATAAAGACCAGTTTTTCTTCTCCTGACAGCTCTCATATACTTCTTTAGAAAATAACTTTCCTTTTTCAGTCCCATCAGGGCTCACGATGACCCACAACCGACCGTATACCTGCAGACATCTTTGATGAGCTTTATGTCCAGTACCAATATGTCATTTCCCTTAAAGACAGAGATTGGCATAGAACTGATGGTCAGACAATCTGGGAGATGCTGGGGCTACACCTAACGGAAATTCTGAAATACTTATTTAGGAACCTTATCTGTGTCACTAGCAACATCATTTGTGTTCCGCCTGTTTTACAAGGTAATAGTTCATTAACGTCCCAGATATGTGCCTGAGCCTCAGATAAAATGAATGATGATTAGGCGACCTGAAACCATTCATCAAATATATAGACCTGTAAGATCAATGATTGTAGTAGTGTCACTCTAGATATGGGAAGACGCGACGGGATAAAACTGTTTCCTGGACTGTAACAGACTAGAAAGACAGATGGGCCAGAGGCTCTCTACTGTGGGTTACAGGGTGAAGCCCAGTAATAGCACATCAAGAAACTGTTTTCAAGAAAATGTTTCTTGTTTACAAGAAAATGTTTTCCTGGTCTGGGAATGAGCATTCTGAGCATCATGGGACAAAGCAGTCACAGAATGCCTTCCAAACCTTGGTGCAAATTGGGCCTGAAAGAGAAGGGCTTGTAAAATAAAGACTATTGCCCACCATCCAGTTCTACGGGAATCAAGTCATTGGCCATTGCAGTCACTCCCCTGCAGTACACCCTGAGAGGAATTCAGGGTGAAGGTCAGGATGTAGCCCCTTGTGCTCTGGGAAAACTAGTACAACTGGCCCTCAGATAGACATTTTGACGGGGGGTGGCTAGATTTTATGACTCAGTTTCTTGCATCCTCCCATACTTAGAAAAGCATTTACAATATTAACCAAGATGGCTGTTCCTCACGACTAGCAGCAACCTTGTCCTGAGTTGGGTGCTTGGTTGCACACGCTCCCTGCACCAAAAGCACATATGTACTGACCTCCCCACCTACGGTTCCCAAACAGTTCTCAGAGACTGCTTCCTGTGTTATAAACCTTAGTTTGGCTCCAAGAAAGTTTTCCATTGATTTCTTAGGGTCACTACTTTTTCAACTTGTAAAAATAATTTATTTAAATATATTTCCCAAATATTTAAATAATTTTTGGGAAAACTATTTTGTTCCATTTAGATTGGTTAATTTCATTAATATAAAAATGTGTTTCTTTATTCTGTCAGATAGAAAATTATATAAAGAGAAAAAATGAGAAAAGAAGTGCTAGGATTGAGTCCAACTGGAGGGGTTATGGCAAAAATTAGTGTTTTACACAGTGTCTTAGACCACCTTCTTTTACCTTGAGCCCTGTTAAACTGTTTAATTTCCTCATGGTTCTAAATTTAATAAAGAGCTCCAGTTTTTCTATTTTTTTAAGTATTATGCATTACATTTCTCTTTAAGTTTATTTTTAATTGGAAAGTAATTGCTTTATATTGTTGTATTAGGGCTTCACTTGGAGAAGGCGATGGCACCCCACTCCAGTACTTTTGCCTAGAAAATCCCATGGACAGAGGAGCCTGGTAGGCTACAGTCCATGGGGTCGCTAGAGTCGGACACGACTGAGCGACTTCACTTTCACTTTTCACTTTCATGCATTAGAGAAGGAAATGGCAACCCACTCCAGTGTTCTTGCCTGGAGAATCCCAGGGACGGGGAAGCCTGGTGGGCTGCCGTCTATAGGGTCACACAGAGTCAGACACGACTGAAGCAACTTAGCAGCAGCAGCAGCAGCAGCAGGGCTTCTCTGGTGGCTTAGATGGTAAAGAATCTGCCTGCAATGCAGGAGACCTGGGTTTGATCCCTGGGTTAAGATTCTGGGGGAAAAGGAACGGTTACCCACTCTAGTATTCTTGCCTAGAGAATTCCATGGACAGAGAAGCTTGGTGGGCCACAGTCTGTGGGGTTGCAAAGAGTCAGACATGACTAAGTGACTAACGCTTTCACTTTTCTTTAGGGTTAGGATGAATTGAGAGAGGAACACTGAAATGTGCATTACCATATGTAAAGTAGATAGCTAATAGGAAGTTGCTGATAACACAGGGAGTTCAGCCTGGTGCTCTGCGACACACTAGAGGGGTGGTCTGGGGGGAGAGGTGGAAGGGAGGTTCAAAGAGGGAGGGGACAAATGTATATTTATGGCTGATGCACACTGTTGTATGGTGGATTCTTTGTGACTCGTTTTTTTTGTTGATACCCAAGTTCAGATTTCCTCTCTTCTCTGTTAGCTAGGATTTCCCCATTTTCACGCTAGTGTTTTATTTTCACTGCTAGCAAGTTGGCAAAGAGGTGTGTGTGTAATAAAGTAAACATTTTCCCCCTGAAATTATGAAGTCATAATTCACCCCCTGTCTTCAGGCAGCACTTTTAATATGAAGGCGAAGAGCCATTCTGATGATGTTTCACTGTGGTGCTGCCCTCCTTTGCTCCTGTAATTGCCTCTTTCTACTGTTCATTAAAATATATTTACAGTTGTATTAAGTTTACATGAAAACAGTAGACACAGCATGAAGCAGTTTTCATTATGTAGTCATTTTAATTTTAAAGTTTTTTTTTTTCTTCTGCACGTATTCCAGTCTTTTGTGTCTCATTCCAAATTAGCAGCTCACACTGGTAATGTGTCTAGTTAATTATATGCATGTGCATTTAAATTGCATACATTGATGTGAACCTTTTAATATACTGTGGGGTGGTCCCTTTATAGTTAGGGTGGGCCTGGTGCTCAATTGTAAATTAACATACCTCTTGAGGATGCACATAACCAGCTGATGGAAAAGCAGCCACTCTGCTGGCCCATGGCAGGAAGGCAGCAGTACCTGTCAGAGGGAACTCTCATCCCTTCCTTTCTAGACTTTTAAAGGAGGAGACAGCTGCATCTCGGGACCAAGGGGGAGTAATGGCACCAGGATTAGAGCAAGCAGAGCAAGAGCTCGATTTGCTGGACCCCATTTGGACTTGCAGCCTTAAGTCAAAGTGTAGCAGTTCCAAGTTCCTGAGACTTGTTGGCTGATTTGGAGCCATAACGGAGCAGATACGGTCTGGGGCTTTTCAGTTCAGTTTAGTCACTCAGTCGTGTCCGACTCTTTGCAGCCCCATGAATTGCAGCATGCCAGGCCTCCCTGTCCATCACCAACTCCCAGAGTTCACCCAAGCTCATGTCCATCGAGTTGGTCATGCCATCCAGCCATCTCATCCTCTGTCGTCCCCTTGTCCTCCTGCCCCCAATCCCTCCCAGCATCAGAGTCTTTTCCAATGAGTCAACTCTTCGCATGAGGTGGCCAAAGTACTGGAGTTTCAGCTTTAGCATCAGTCCTTCCAAAGAAATCCCAGGGCTGATCTCCTTCAGAATGGACCGGTTGGATCTTCTTGCAGTCCAAGGGACTCTCAAGAGTCTTCTCCAACACCACAGTTCAAAAGCATCAATTCTTCGGCGCTCAGCCTTCTTCACAGTCCAGCTCTCACATCCATACATGACCACAGGAAAGACCATAGCCTTGACTAGGCGAACCTTTGTTGGCAAAGTGATGTCTCTGCTTTTGAATATGCTATCTAGGTTGGTCATAACTTTCCTTCCAAGGAGTCTGGGGCATTAGAGGTCAGTAAATGAAAATGAGGTCAGAAAATGAGGTGCTGAAAACTAGGTAGTTTAGATATTAAAAGATGTATTCCCACTCTCCATGAAAATATGGTTAATTTTAGATCTTGGAAATTCTATGTATCTATTCAATCCGTCTAGTCAAAGCCATGGTTTTTCCAGGAGTCATGTATGGATGTGTGAGTTGAACTGTAAAGAAAGCTGAGCACTGAAGAATTGATGCTTTTGAACTGTGGTGTTGGAGAAGACTCTTGAGAGTCCCTTCGACAGAAAGGAGATCCAACCTGTCCATCCTAAAGGAAGTCAGTCCGGAATATTCATTGGACGGACTGATGCTGAAGCTGAAACTCCAATACTTTGGCCACCTGATGTGAAAAGCTGACTCATTTGAAAAGACCCTGGTGCTGGGAAAGATTGAACGGATGAGGAGAAGGGGATGACGAGGGTGAGATGGTTGGATGGTGTCACCAATGCAATGGACATGAGTTGGAGTAAGCTCTGGAGTTCATGATGGACAGGGAAGCCTGGCATGCTGCAGTCCATGGGGTTGCAAAGAGTCGGACCCCATGACTGAGTGACTGAACTGAACTGATTCAATGAATACATTTCTTTATTCTATTTTTACTCTAATAGTCATTTTTTAAAAAATAAGTGGTTAGCTACATGAGTTTCATGCTTTGAAAATCATAGTGTTTTCTTCATACACATTATTTTGGCATTTAGAATAATTTTGGAGCACGTTCTGTTTGTAACGTGAGGTTGTATCGTCATACACTTGGTGTTCTGCTGAGCACAGGGCTGGCGTGCTGCAATCCATGGGGTCGCAAAGAGCCGGACACGACTGAGCAACTGAACTCAACTCAACTGAGCACAGGACTTAGGGCTCAAGACAGTTTGTGAATGCAGATCCCAGGATAGTGTGTTCACAATATTTGGCGATTAAAGTAAATGGGCTTCTTCTGCATTGTGCCTTGTACTTTGACATGATCATCTATGTTGAATTAAAATGATTGTTTTCAGTCTTAGGAATTAACATTGGATTTGAAAACTCTTTCTAATGACGCTTATGACCAGCTACACTTTATAAATCTAAGGGTGTTTCTACAGGTTGTTGAATCTTTTGAAAAGAAGAATTCCGGCTGGTTAAATGAGGCTGTTTCCAGCTGTTCTAACTTGGGCTCATTCTCAAGCTGAAGCGGCAGTGCTTTACCATCCTATGAAGCTTTAGCTTAAATTCCTTTCAACTGCTTCTATTTATTAACCACCTGCTGTGTTTTTTTAAAATGCCACTATCTCCATAGGGTTACAGATGCTGATGAGGGGAGAAAGAAAAGTAGCTAAAACACAAATATACATATAGAGAAGCCTGTATGTGAGACACCCTGCTTGGTTACTCATTTAAATGACTGGTTTCTTTTTCAGGGGGATGTTACTTCCCAGATAACTATGCAGCTTTGTTGCCTCCCTTATGATGATAATGATTTTTTGGTTGAGTGGTATTTGCATATGCTGACGTTAGGCACCCTCTCCACATCCTAGCTACCTGTCATCTAGTGGCTGTACAGCAAGATTCACCAGGTGTCTTGCAGCCCCTCTGTTTCTTCTGCTTTAGTGAAGCTTCTGAAGTTTAACATACATAATATATTGTCAGTATAAATAAACATAACAATCTTCAAAATCTGTGCCATCCTTGTTCTAAGCACTATAAAATGTGTCTTTGATTGTAGCAGCAAAGTTAGACATAAATTGCTGCTGCTGCTGCTGCTAAGTCACTTCAGTCGTGTCGGACTCTGTGTGACCCCATAGACGGCAGCCCACCAGGCTCCCCCATCCCTGGGATTCTCCAGGCAAGAACACTGGAGTGGGTTGCCATTTCCTTCTCCAATGCATGAAAGTGAAAAGTGAAAGTGAAGTCGCTCAGTCGTGTCCAACTCTTCGAGACCCCATGGACTGGAGCCTACCAGGCTCCTCTGTCCATGGAATTTTCCAGGCAAGAGTACTGGAGTGGGGTGCCATTGCCTTCTCCAGACATAAGTTAGTGCTAGGCTAAAATTAATTGTATCCATTTTCTTTTTCTACTTTAAGATTGTAATAGATTCATGTTATATTGCATATCTGAATAGTATAAAGAATCTTCATTAAAATATAGTTGGCATCTTGCTCTAAGTTCTGGTCACCAATGATCATATTCCTCCGCTACCTTTTAGGTGCCTGTATTAGAGGTGTTGATAGGTGTTCCTTAGCAACTGGTCACTTCTTAGTGGACTGCTGTCAGTTTTAATAAAATGGAATGGCATGGTTGTAACCATCTTGATAGTTTCAACAGAAACTAACATTACGTGGTTTTAAACATTATTATGTTTTCACAAGATGATTGTTTATGGTCACTAGGATAGCAGTGTTATGTTGTTGTTCAGCCGCTCAGTGGTGTCCGACTCTTTGCGACCCCGTGGCCTGCAGCACGCCAGACTTCCTTGTCTTTCACTATCTCCTGGAGCTTGCTCAAACTCATGTCCATTGAGTCAGTGATGTCCTCCAACCATCTCATCCTCCGTGATCCCCTTCTCCTCCTGCCCTCAATCTTTCCCAGCATCAGGGTCTTTTCCAATGAGTCAGCTACTTTGGTTCTCCATCAGGTGGCCAAAGTATTGGAGCTTCAGCCTCAGCATCAGTCCCTCCAATGGATACTCAGGATTGATTTTCTTCAGAATTGGACTGGTATGATCTCCTTGTAGTCCAAGGGACTCTCAAGAGTCTTCTACAACACCACAGTTCAAAAACATCAGTTTTTTGGGGCTCAGCCTTCTTTATGGTCCAACTCTCACATCCATACATGACTCCTGGAAAAAAACCATAGCTTTGACTAGACAGACCTTTGTTGGCAGAGTAATATCTCTGCTTTTTAATATGCTGTTTAGGTTTGTTATACCTTCTAAGGAGCATGCATCTTTTAATTTCATGGCTGCAGTCACCATCTGCAGTGATTTTGGAGTCCAAGAAAATAAACCACAGTACAGTAACATTTAATATAGAACTGGAACTTTGAAATCAGAGCATCTTGGGTTCAAATCTCAATTCTACTACTTGCTAGGTGTAATAAACATTGGTCTGTTTCTTCATCTATAAAATGGGGCTACTAATTCTGCCTGCTTGGGCCAGCAGGAAGAGTAAAGGAGGGGGTGTAAGTAATATGGTTAGTTCAGTGCCTGGTACATAGAAGTACTTAAAAAGTGGTAACTATTATCTTTATTCATTTATTAATATGATATTTGTTAACCACCCACTATGTATCAAGGGCATTCTTAGGCACTGAGAATTTGGAGTGAACAAAACACTTACACTTCTGCTCTTGTAGACTCTATAGCCTCTGATCTGATGATGGAGAAGGGTAGGATCAGAGTGGGGAGTGAGGGTGATGCCTGGATATTGTGGTGCTGTTTTTCAGACTCATTCCTTTTAAATATCGCTTCTATTTCGCTTTTGCATTAAAATGAAAGTGTTAGTTACTGAGTCATGTCCAACTCTTTGCAAGCCCATGCACCATAGCCTGCTAGGCTCCTCTGTCCATTGGATTCTCCAGGCAAGAATACTGGTCCTCTGTCCATGGAATTCTCTAGGCAAGAGTACTGGAGTGGGTTGCCATTTCCTTCTCCAGGGGATCTTCCCGTCCCAAGGGTTGAATCCAGGTCTCCCTATTGCAAGCGGATTCTTTACCTTTTGAAAATTATCCTTCTTGTTGGGCTTCCCAGGTGGCGCTTGTAGTAAAGAACCCACCTGCCAGTGCAGGATAGGTAAGAGACTCTGGTTCAATCCCTGGGTCAGGAAGATCCCCCGGAGGAGGTCATGGCAACCCATTCCAGTAATCTTGCCTGGGGAATCCCATAGAGAGAGGAGCCCTGTGGGCTACAGTCCATAGGGTCACAAACAGTCAGACACAATGAGCAGGCGTGCAGGCATCCTTCTAATTACTGTGTTAATGTATACCCTGCATTGCAGGTAGATTCATTACCATCTGAGCCACCTGAGGAATACCCATTGCACTGAAATTCACATAGGATTTGGCTAAACTGGGAAATATGTGCTGTGGGTTTATAAAGCAGTTGATGAAATTGAATTCCTGATTCATGCTGGATGCAGTTTTGAAAAGTAAGGACATACCATATATGTCATTGATTTTATAAGTGTTTCTTAAAGAAGCTTTCTAACTTTGGATTAGTTTTTTCCTGTGATTCTCTTTAATACTTAATGCATTAAAATTGAAATTGAAGACCATACAGACTTAACTTTAGAGCATGACAATTTTGTTAAAAAAATTTTTTTTCAGACAAAGGTAGAAATGACTTATCAGTTCTGATTTTCCCTAGATAACCGTGGATTTTAACTAGCGTTTAACAGATAGAACCAGAGGAGTACTTTAACAGTCATTTGTGCTTTATTTGTATAATTCAAGATGACAGGCTAGCACTTTTTAGAGCTTGGCATAATCTGGAAATATTCATGCCATCTAAATGGTTTCCCCATGGATTAGAGGTGAAAAGGTTCTATAGCAGAGATCCAAGAATCCAGAGTAGTTTTATTTTCAAATGTTAATTCTTATCACTTTTGCTATGAATACTAATAAAGATTAGTATTCTCATAGCTCCACTAGGGAGCTATGAGAATCTTTTCACAATTAATTGGTCTAATCTAGAGGAGCCTTTAGGAGAAGCCCCTAGAATTATAAGAATAAGAAACCTGGTCGATGAGGCCTGAAATTACAGCAGCCATCGATCGAGGGTTGCGTTGCTTCCCAGCCTTAATACCTTCTTCTTAATAGGAATCATAAAAATTCTCACTATTTTTAAGGACCCTTTTTGTAAAGTCCACATATGCAATACTATCTTTATCTTGGTCATTTTATTCATATGTAGAGAAAGTGTGATAACTGTTTCCATTTAAAATGAGAAACGTAAATTTGACCATGAAAAGGTGCAGAGTTTATCCAAACATTCTTTGGTACTCTTTTATGTTATCCATTGCAGGACTCATTTCTCTTGGCCTCTTGTTTTTCCTCGTCACTTAGTCCTCTCACACATTAAGTTTTAGAATGAATTTCAATATCCCCAGGCCCTCCAGTGAGACATTCTTTACTCAACCTTGAATTATATATAATTTTTAAAAAAAATCATAAAACAGGATTTTAAACTCAAAGTTTGCTTTTGGAGCTCTTCTTTTACTAGATCTGAAAAGACCATAAAATATAAAATCATTGTCGTTTTGCAAACAAGTCAGAAGAACTTATTTTATCTAAAATTGATATCAGAATTACATACTCAAATTGCAGCTTAGTTCAGGTATGATAGTAACCATCAAAACTGATCTTCATATAATACCATGAAGTCTCTGCATGTAAGTCAGTCTCATAACTAGAGATATAAGGGAGGGTGACAGACAGAGCTTTGAGTCATGATGTGGCTGTATGACCTTTTGACAGTTACTTAAACTCTCTGAGCTTATTCAGGTGTAAAGTATAATCTACATGGAATGTTCTTGTGAGACTATGAGGTGCTTGGTACAAAATACCAGGCAGATGATAATTCAAAATTTTTTTTTCATTATTTTAGTTAACTTTTCAACTAAAGATCTTTTAAATGTTATACTTGACAATACAATAAAACTTAGGCCAAATTCAATTATCTATGTGTTTGTATATAAAAAGTTAAAAATTGACTTAGAAGTGAACTTCTCCAGACATTTTGTGAATATTTACTAAATGCCTTGCAAGGCTGCAGGTGCTAGGAGTACTGGGTGACAGAGAGGAGCAAAACCTCAAAGTCTACACGGTCTGGTTGGAGAGGAGATAAGTAAGCCGATACTTAGGAGGCCTGCTATCCTTAAAGAATGCAAGTTGGCGGGATTCTCATCAGAGGAAGTGTCCTTGAGGAGGACACTTAGCTGAATCTTGAATAAGAAAGTGAATACAAGATTGTCAGGCAGAGAGTTGGGGAAGGGAAGAGAGAAGAGAGAACAGTGGGGGGAAAGATAGAAACTGGCAGAACCTTGGCATGACTGAAAAGGGTTTGTTTGTTTTTTCCTGGTGATATAACAAGGGCCCAGATCATAAAAGTCTCCTGTGTTATGCTACAATGTTTAATTTTTATTTTGGTCTTATTTTGGGGAAGGATGTGAAAGAATTTATGCCAGCAAATGACTTTAATCAAACACATAGCTTAGAAAACTTTTGACTTCGCTTAGAAAACTTTACTAAACCAGTTTTTTCTGGTATATTTCATTCTAGTTCTTTCTAGTCGTACACTGACTTGACTTTCATATCAGAGGAAACAATTATCTTGTTTAACCTGAGACTGGCATCACATGGATGTTAGGCACTTGCATATTTATGACCTTTCTTGAAAGCTGTGAAAATTGCCATGCAGATCTTTAAATTTTAGTAGCTCCCAGCAGTGAAATACCAAGTACACCACATCTGACAATCTCATTTCTTAATATATTATAGCGTGAGGACACGGAGGGAAATCTGCTTTTGGGTACCATCCAATACCCCAAGCCTTTTAGCACAGTTGGCACAAGGCTGTCACAGACACTTGTTCCAATGCACGTCTCACGTGGTGAGGCTGCTTCATCATTAGTATATTGTTCTTGACAGTGAACAGTAAGAAATCACTGGTAGACATGTTTTACACTGCATGTCACCCAGTTTCTTTCTGTAGCCTGATTCAGAGACACACGAACATTTGCTCAACGTAGCCTTGTGGAGGCCTCCTGGTTCTGTGGCCTTGATTCAGGCAAGTAACAGCAGTCTGCACCTACTGCCTGTCATCTGCCCCCACTTCTGGCCGTAAGCAGGAAGCACGTTAGGAATCTCAGACACTGAGGATGGCTTGGGTGTTCTTTGGGATTCTAGGCTTAGTTTCTAACCTGTTTAGGAAACCTTCACTTCCCTTCCAGGCCATAGGCAGTGCAGTTTTTCTCCTGTGTGAGCCAGCCTCCCAGCCAAGAAGCAGTCTTTTTCCTCGTCCTTGTCCTTGACAGTCCTCTGATCTACCTAAATTCCTGACTCTGACCTTGCTTGATGCCAGTTTCTCAAGACACAGATCTATAAAAGCAACATGAAAGTATCACGTAACAGTGTTTTGAGCAAGTCAAATTATATAACAGAACCAACTAAGAAATGTTGTATCATGGGGAAAAAATGTGTGGTTTGGAGTCAGACAGCCTGCCATTTGTGAAATTGGATCTCCCAGATAGATACCAACGTGCTGGTTACTGCGCTGGGTGTCTTACACGTGTCACCGCCACAGTGCATCAGAGAGGTTTCCATGCAGAAACCAGGCCTTTGAGGGCTGACACGCGTGTCCCGGGTACATGCCTTTTACGGGGAGGTTGTGGGATTCAGCTCCAGATACGTCTTTCTGCCTGTGCTTCTTTGACCATGCAATGCTGTCTCTCAACAGTGTCTTTAGATAAAGTGAATGTTTTATTAAATAATGCACCACCCTGGTATAGTGCTTTGGCGTTTATAAAGTGCTTTGGCGTTTATAAAGTGCTTTCATTTATGTATCATTTGATTTACAGAACAATTCTGGGGTAAGTATAACGATCCCTGTTTCACAAGACGGAAAACTGAGGATCTGTAAGGTCAAGTGATTTGAAACAATTTATAAATGGCAAAACCAGTATTCATAAACTTTAGAATAAGCCACAAGAACTCTGTCAGTGGGATGTACTTGCATTGTTCCCCCTGCTAAGGGTAGACATTGTGTCCTGTTGGTTACTGTGGCCAAAGGCCTATTAATTACACTGATCTCCAAACGGGAAGTGCGTGTGTTGCTTTAGTCCAGCTCCAGATTTCCACTGCGTTAGCTTTGGTTTACACACTCTTTGTGTAATGCTTACTTTTCTACCTGAGTACGTAGAGTACATTCCAAGGATGGACATACTGCCTCGCAGGATTGTTTCACATTGGGCAACTAACAAACAAATTTCCCTTTATATGTGCTTGTTTTCACATATAAAACTGTTCTTTGCTCCAGTCTTCATTACGATCTTAAAGCTGATGTGGCTATAATGATGGCGTATTGATGGTGTATAATGATGGTGTATTGTACTTGTCTTGACTTTAGTTTCAAACACCTTCCCCTCCCCACCCCTCCCGTGGGGAGAGATCTATGCATTTTAGTAGTTGAGTCTTTACTTACAGTTACTTTATTTTCTTTTTCAGGTTTTGTGATGAAGGCACCTGTACAGATAAAGCCAATATTCTCTATGCCTGGGCAAGAAATGCTCCTCCAACGAGACTCCCCAAAGGTATACCCGAGGCCTCTTGGATAGTCTCATATTAAGCTGCTTAGTCTTTGACTCCAAAGCATTTTTTATTATATGTTCTTTCCATCAGCTGTCAGCCATGTTCTATGTTGTGATTTCACACTAAAAAAGTATCCTTACTACCTGCTTTGTATCGAATAGGTTTCATTTTGGTAGTTATTCTTCCTCTGCCTCTCTTTGGTAAGTAATTTGCTCACACGACAGTTTAGGTAGAATTAGAAAATAGCTGAGTATACCCCAAATCACCTTTGGCCGGAGGCACATTGGTTCTTGACAGCAGGAGCATTCCACAAGCCAAGAGAGCCAGGAATTAAATAAGTCTCCATTTCAACAAACAGATATTTTTTTAATAGTTCTGGAGCCTGGCTATTTAATGTGATGCCAAACCTCAGCTGGCTCTCTGAGTTCCCCTCTAAACTGTTCGTAGCTTCCAGGATGTGAGAGAATTACCAGAGTCTCCTTTATTACTGGGCTCTCTCTTAGGATTGGAGTGAACGTGTGGTCCTGATACCAGAAAGACTGCCATGGTTCGGGGATGGAAGGGTAGCATCTTGCAATGCCTCCCTAACTGCTGCCTGCACTAATTTTTAAATCTTTTTAGACAGCTTTAAAGGTTACCTTCTATTTATAGATAGTACAAAATATTGCCTAAATTCCTCATGTCATGTAAAACTTGAGCCTGGAACCTCTCTGGAGCCCTACATTTTGATGTCTGTTTTGCTTTACTTCAAATGAGTGCTAGAATCTTCTCTAGAGTTTTTTCAGGCTGCTGCTGCTGCTGCTAAGTCGCTTCAGTCGTGTCCGACTCCGTGCGACCCCAGAGACGGCAGCCCACCAGGCTTCCCCATCCCTGGGATTCTCCAGGCAAGAACACTGGAGTGGGTTGCCATTTCCTTGTCCAGTGCATGAAAGTGAAAAATTAAAGGTCAAGTCACTCAGTCGTGTCCAACTCTTAGCGACCCCATGGACCACAGCCCACCAGGCTCCTCCGTCCATGGCATTTTCCAGGCAAGAGTACTGGAGTGGGGTGCCATTGCATTCTCTGTTTTCCAGGCAGCCACTACCAAATAACTTCAGAAACTAATAGGAAGGTTTGTCATAGATAAGTTGATGTTTTTAAGATACATTAGCAGAGAAGGTAAGACATTTTTTTCTCCATTTGTAAATGGTTTCTCTGCCGAGTTTTTTTTTTTTTTTTTTTTTTAGCTTACTAGCAAACTGTGCTAGTAAGACTCTTAGGAACCCTTCAGATTCCAATAATTTATTGACATTGTAATCTAGTAAGTAGTTGGTTTCTTCAGTGGTATTTTTGCAGATACCTGTTTTCACATGGGAAAAAAACAATTCCCCTGAGATGATCTTGAGAAGTCTAATTTCCTGTATTCAATCAAAGTAAAAGTGGATATGTAAGTAAGTTAAAGTCGCTCAGTCCTGTCCAACTCTTTGTGACCCCATGGACTGTAGCCCACCAGGCTTCTCTGTCCTTGGAATTCTCCAGGCCAGATCACTGGAGTGGGTAGCCGTTCCCTTCTCCAGGGGATCTTCCCAACCTAGGAATTGAACTGGGGTCTCCTGCATTGCAGTCTGTTTCTTTACCGGCTGAGCTACCAGGGAAGCCCAAAAATGTATAAAAGTATACGCAAAACAAAGTTAAAGAATAGGGCTATGAGTGTCTGTTATGTAATCAACAAAGACAGAATTTCGTTTTATTTATTTTGTTCTGTTTCTTGAAAAATGAATGAGTTGTCCTCTTAAAGTATAAGTGATTACTCTAGTTCTGAAGTAGAGACTACAAATAGAATTACATCAGAGTTTTGAGGAGAAATAATAGATTATATCAGAGATTTTCATTGAACAACTAGTTTATTGTTATTTTCACCTAATTGCATATGTTACATACTATTTTCTTTCCATTTGGATTTCATAGATCGGCAACCTTTGATTAGCTCTATTTTAGAGTTCCATTTCTAAAATACAAATTTATCTTCTTTTGAAAATCTTCAGGTGTTGGATTCAGAGTTGGAGGAGAGACTGGAAGCAAATACTTTGTACTCCAAGTACACTATGGGGATATTAGTGCTTTTAGAGGTAAGTTTTGAAATGTTGAAACTAAGCTCAACTTTCATTACTATATTGTTTAAACTATATGCACTATTACCTATGTAATAAAATGAAGAATTAACTATATCCTCTGCCCACTAGGAAACAGCTGCTTTTGTGTCCTGGAATTTGGGACTATTGAAATGAAAAGAGTTAGTCACTCAGTCGTGTTTGACTCTTTGCCGCCCCGGGGACTGGGGACCTTCAGGCTGGAATAGTGGAGTGGGTTGCCATTTCCTTCTCCTTATGATATCTTCCCAACCCAGGTCTCCTACATTGCAGAGTCTTTACCATTTGAGCCACCAGACATGAGTTTTGTTTTGAAAGTTACAGTCTCTTATACACATTTTCTCTTATTCATCCTACTGTGCTTTCTCTTAACGCTGACTTTAGGGTTCTCTTCCTTTCCAGAGTATTACCTTATCCACTGTCTCCTATTAAGACGTTCCTTCTAAGCAGCAGCATCAGAAAGAATAGAGACTAGTAATTAATTTCTATTCCTAGAAGCAAGTCACTGGAGAGTCACCAGCTTTCGTGATAGCAGGGAAGTTCTCAGACGTGTGGGTTCACGTCAGTGCTGTCTGTAATCCACACTTTCCTCTTATCTGTTGTCAACTGCACTGATGTTCAGACCCCTCCCCCTCCACAGAGGCTTCTGAATATTGCCTGGGACTCTTGTTGGTCTACCCGTATGACTAGGCACTTTGCTTAAGTGCTCTTTTTCTTACTATAGAATCTTTAACATGAGGATAGGGCCCTGTTGCCAAGGCAGCCGAGGTCATAATTATCACTCCTTGTGCTGCATTTAATCAAACTCCAGCTGCATTCCAGGTTCACACTTTGGTGTTCACAAGAGTACAAACATTAAGCAGGCTTCTTGGCATGTCAGCCTTCCCCTTTGCCTTGCTGACATACGTGTTTTCTCGAGTTCTCTAATTCAACACTGTATTTCTACTAACTAACCTAATACATTCTGCTCTCTAGATACATTAGCTTTCTATCCATCAACAAAGTGTAGAAGCACATGTCCATCTCTGCCTGTGAAACATCCCCAGGGCCTTTGCTGAGAGAGCACCCCGTGGTGAGGGTGTCCACAGGTTCTCAGCATCAGGGCTGGGACAATAAATACAGTCTTCCTCTGGAAAAGGATGTTAGAAAGAATAAATTTAAGTCAACTATATGCTTCAGTTAAAATTTTTAGAAATAATAAATTTATGTAATAAGAAAATTATAATTAGTATTGCCATCAGATGTATTATCAATTAAACAAGCTCCTGTGGACTAGCTCATGAGCCTAACTTCCAAGTAAAATCTGTTTTATATTTAAAGTATGCTGTGAGTTATATATAAATAGCTTTCCATTTTTGGAACAGAACCTAAAATCTTAAGTTGTTAATTATAGCACTCAGACAAGGTTTTGTTGAAAACAGAGGAATAAATAATGTTCGTGTTTGAGGAACAAAGACACAAATTATCTGCTCTAAAATTTGCCATGTGGGTATCAAGGGAACAGGCTGACTCTAAGACTGCTGACTTCCAAAGCATTGACAAGACTATTATTTTCCCAAAGAAATAGGGAAGGCTTTCCCCAGTCAGCACAACTAAAGTAGCTAATCATACCCCACAGCCCCCAACCCCCAAATCTATCCTCTATAGAACCCTAGACTTTCAACCTGATTCCTCTTAGCTTCGTAGTACTTCCTTATAGATACTGCACTGATACCCCCAGAGCAAAGGAAAAATACATCATATACTAGTTTTCAAAACATACTACTGTAATAATTTAATTTAGCTTATTACTGATGAATTAATTTTGTTTTATAACTTATGTTTAATTTGGGGTCATGAAAAAGTACTGGTTTAATTTATAAATATATCGTCATTGTTTACTATAAGGGACTGGAAAATTTTATACTAGTTTTTCATTTTTCAGTTTTATGAGAAACGTTTTTCAAAGAGATAGTACATATGAGGTAGGAAGATTGGTCCTATAACAGGTATTATAATAATGTAATAGAAATGTAAACAAAAAATTTCACCCATGTAATTCATTCAGTAGCATTAGATACTATCTTGTGCCTTAAGCTATACATGGATGGCTTAAAATAGTAAGTAAACAACATGAGAAAATATCAAATCTCACTAAAATAACAAGGGAGCATTTTGCATTTATACTTAATTGAGTATGAGTGGAGATCGAATTATAAAACCCAGGGCTGCCAGGGTTTAGATGAATATGCTACAGTTTGGGGAGCTCTGTGAATTAGTGCAGTGTTTTGGAAGGCAGCTTTATCATATTATATACATTTTATATAAAACATTAAAATCTCGCTCTAGGCTTCTGTCCTCAACTAAAGGAAGGGTTTTGTTGGAATTTTTTGGTTTTGTTTTCTAAGGAGCTACCTACCCACAGTTATTTATATACCATTAACTAGTAATAGGAAAACCTGGAAAGTTAATAAAAGTCCCTTAACAGGGGACTAATTAAATAAATGGTATAACAACAAAAATAGCAACTCATAAATTTTTATACAGACTACATAAAGCCATAGATATGCTTGTATGTTTTCAAGGGTTATAAAGAACAGGGAATAAAAGGAAGCAGTCAGTAAGCTGAAAGACAGGATTGTGTGATTTTTTTTCCCCCTTTACAATGTTATAATTCTCTTCAGTTTTTAAATTCTCCTAATATAAACACTATGTTAAGTACCTGCCAGTTAGTGCACTATACTTCCACTCATACCCTCCTAATAAAAAAAGTGTTAAAGTAAATCCCTATGTGCTTGATTAACTATAAGAAGTGACTTATACTTTAAAAAGATTCTATATGGTGATCTCACAGTTATTGCCAGATGAATCTAGAAGTGGAATTGTAGCATCATATCTTTTAATAATTAAAAATGAATTATATATGTTCTATATATGTATACATATATATGTAATCATCTTAGTGAAGATTCAAACTTTATGTTAAAACTATTAATGATATCTTTTAGAATATAAATTATATTCTAAAAGGAAATCACTGCACTCTGCTGAAAAGTGAGAAAATGTTTGGTTTTAAGCGTATGAGCATTTTTCTACACAAGGATGGTTTTAGAGACTTGGGAAGCCTAAGACATCTCTTTAATCATGCATCAACAGTGAAGGTAAAATGTCTTCTGATGTTTATTGAAGAACATAGCCTAAAGCCAGCTGGGTGCGTCTTGGACTGGAATGTCTAGTAGTGGGAAAAGATTGATCTGCAGGATCGCCTGAGATACTTGTTTTGGTTTGCTTTTTTGTTTTAGAAGTAGAGCAGAATGTGAAGCTGTAAAAGTGACGGTTAAAAGGGCCCAACTTTATTAGATGCCACGCCAGTCTTATGTCAGATCTGGGCTAGTGCGGGGTGTGCTGATCTTCTTGCCCAGAGGAGTCTAGTACATTCTTGCAGGAGAGACAAGCACAGGAGCAGAGTGTTTTTAGGCAGAAGTAGAAATGCATCCCAGACACAGGGGCTGTGGGGTGGCCAGGGGGCAGGTCTGCCTGGAAGGGCAGGGGGACGGTGTCTGGGAAAGCCTTCTTAGAAGATGGAGCCTTTGCAAGGATTCATACTGCGAATGGGGACTGCAGCCATGAAACTAAAAGACGCTTGCTCCTTGGAAGGAAAGTTATGACCAACCTAGACAGCAACCCACTCCATTGTTCTTGCCTGGAGAATCCCAGGGACGGGGGAAGCCTGGTGAGCTTCTGTCTATGGGGTCGCACAGAGTCGGACACGACTGAAGCGACTTAGCAGCAGCAGCAGACAGCATATTAAAAAGCAGAGACATTGCTTTACAACAAAGGTCCATCTAGTCAAGGCTATGGTTTTTCCAGTGGTCATGTATGGATGTGAGAGTTGGACTGTGAAGAAAGCTGAGCACTGAAGAACTGATGCTTTTGAACTGTGGTGTTGGAGAAGACTCTTGAGAGTCCCTTGGACTGCAAGGAGATCCAACCAGTCCATTCTAGAGGAGATCAGTCCTGGGTGTTCATTGGAAGGGCTGATGCTGAAACTGAAACTCCAATACTTTGGCCACCTGATGTGAAGAGCTGACTCATTGGAAAAGACCCTGATGCTGAGAAAGATTGAAGGTGGGAGGAGAAGGGGACAACAGAGGATGAGATGGTTGGATGGCATCACTGACTCAATGAACATGAATTTGAGTAAATTCTGGGAGTTGGTGATGGACAGGGAGGCCTGGTGTGCTGTGGTCCATGGATCTCAAAGAGTTGGACACGACTGAGCAACTGAACTGACATGGTAATCGGGAGCCTACAGTCAGGTGGGGGCCGAGAGGAGACTTGTTCCAGACAGAGTAAAAGTGTGTGCATGGATTTGGGGTGAGGAACCTCAGGCCCACCAGGAACTCTTGGCAACAGCCTTATTGGAGTATGAAATGCTAAGGGACAGGTGGCAAGAAATGAGGAGAGAGCTGACAGGTGGGGACCGGAGCACACAGATCCTGTTAGGACTGTTCTGAAACCACTCAGCGTGCTTCCCAGCAGTAACCTGATCAGATTTACACTTGGGTCCTGGGCTTGAGTGCATGACAAAGCTCCCAGCCTTATGAAGAAAGACTGGGGCATGAGGAGGCCAGGGCGGGCCTGGATGGGGCTCTGGAAGGCCAGAATGAGGTGGTGTTTTTTTTTTTAAATTTAATGTAAGCTTTAATTTTTTTTTTTTTTTAGAAAGTAGTGTTCTGTAGAAAACAGAATGTAACCCCATTAGAACTGCATGTCCAGTATAAGCATAGTCTTTGGTTACATGCTCAAACTCTAAGTCCAGATGGCCCGGCAACGGCACTTCCTCATTTTATTATCCTCACCAAGTTTCTAAACCTCTCTGCTTTCCTCGTCTGTAAAGTGGGATCATAGCTTCTGACTGAAGCTATCTGGTAAGCACTGCGTGTTGGCCGCTCTCATAGTTTCTATAACAGGCTTTAAGGTGATACAAATTCCCCTAAATGCCACCTTTTGTCCTAGTCACCCATAATATAGAGAATATGTTGGTTACTCTTCAAGGGTGTCAGAATTTCTTGTTGTATTTAGACACAGAACCGTGTTTATGTCTTTAGCAGTGCCAGTGGAGGTTTCCTAGCTGGCCCTGCTTCCTGCTCTCCACAGCCGTTTTTGTTGTTCAGAGCTCAGTAGTACAGAGGTAATCTACAAGACCCAATCCCCTGCCCTTAAGGAAATTAGAATAGCGGAAACTAGAGATTCCTCCTGGTCCTCTTTCTTTCTTTAGTTTTTTCATTGCCAATTTTTTTTTTTTAATCAAGAATCTCTTTTATTGATTATCAGAAACATTACAAACAACTAATATGAACAAATTGTAACATGACAGTGATTAGTTTGAACAATTAATACATTTCAGATATAATATTATACATATTTTTTTTTTCTAAATAACGTCTTATTCCAACAGAGAATATTCTCCTGAGATTGTTGCAGAAACTCGCCACTTTTCTTCTAGATGTTTTGGCCCAAGGGAATCTTAAGAGACCTGGGCCTCTTCTTTGCAGAGTTTCTGGCATTAGCTTACTAGTCTCCAACAATAACTCTTCATTTCTCAAATCAGAAAACTCTTGCACTGACCAGCTCAAGTTGGAGCTGATATAAAAAGGAGGCAAGAATTTCTTCCCAAGTGCATAAGCTCTAACTGTCTTTGACTTGGCAGAATTTCCAAGCTATAAACTATTCGTCCCTAAGTGCTTGGTGCCTGTAAAAAAAAATAACAGGTATTATCAGGGATAGAGACCACACACACACACACACACACACATCCAGAGCTTGCTTCTGCCCCTTCTTTACAACCTATGTGCCACCTTCAGTGCACCTATGTTTTAGCATTTTCCTGGAAGCACAGCAGAAAGGTTCATTTTCCTTAGAGTGAGTGTTTAATGCTTATTTTCTAAATGAGGCTAGGGCTCCTGTTTTCAAAGCTCAATTATATAAGATTGAGTTCTGAGAAGTTTCATCTCCAAATTTCTGAGGTTATATTAATAAAAATCACAAAATCCTAGCTGGAACCCTTAAAAAACAAAGTATTTTCCGTAGCCAAGCTTTCCAGAAAAATAAGATTTTAACACTGTAAGTACCATAACCTTGAAACATTTTGGACAGAAATCTTTCCCAAATATATTATGGGTCTCATGAAAGTGAAACAGGTGGCAGATGTTATGTACCTGATGCTCTGCCCAACACAGAGCAGACTGGCAATAAATGTTAGTTTATTCTTATCCTTTTGGTGGGTATCATAATTTGGGGCCATCATGCTGGATATCAACTACTGTACAATAATTTCCTCCCACATTTTAGTAGTAGATACACATTTTTCGTGTTACTGGGCTTCTTGCCTTCTTCTGTCTGTTTCTATTTGATGTAGTTTCCTCAGCTGTCAAGCTACCGCTTCAGCTCGTTTTAATTCAGACAGAGCAGCGCATGGAGGCGAAGATGAGTGAGAACAAAAGTCTGCCCTCATCCGGTGGGGGCAAATGAAAATAAAACAGTAGCTGTGATCCCTGGAGCCCGTACAGTCAGTGCGGTAAGAGGGCGGGGGGTGAGAGCAGACAAGACCACACCTCGTTCAGAAAAAGATTCTGTGTTCGCAGGTTGATCTCCTCTAGGCATCCTTCTCGCCCGTTCTAAGTTGACGATATGGAATCTCGGCAGCCAAGTTTTATATAATTGTAAATTTAGAGTAAACAGACTCTGAATTGAAACCCTTAGAGGGCGTTCTTTGAATAAAATCATGGGAACACCGGTGCCTGAACTTGGTAGCCTTCAGATTTGATTTCTCCTTGCCCTCATGTGTTGTTCCATCCTGGCTGTGATCCGTTGCCATGCGGCTTCCCCAGTGACTCAGATGGTAAAGAATCCGCCTGCAGTGCAGGAGACCCAGATTCAATCCCTGGGTTGAGAGGATCCCCTGGAGAAGGGAATGGCTACCCACTCCAGTATTCTTGATAAAGAATTCCATGGACAGAGGAGCCTGGCACGGTACAGTCCATAGGGTCGAAAAGAATTGGATACGACTGCACGACCAACACTTGCACTTTTCTGCATAGCTTAGCTCCAGACATAATAAGTGGGTGTTATTAGACATAGGTATCAGTAGACATGGGTCATGCATTCATGAAATGCACACTCAGTACTCACATACATGCACACACAAGGGCTCCCTTTTCACCACAACTAAGGCAGTAGCAGAGTGAGCATGAGGTAAAGGAGACAGTGGCAGGGAGAAGGGAAAACAGGACTCTGGAGGAATTCTGATTCCACAGTGACTCCTGCCACTTATCTGCCTCTTACAAAACTACTGTCAGCAAGCTGTTGGAAAAAGCTTTGAATTTGTGAGCCCAGGAAAAATCCCTTGCTAATGCATTTTGGAACAAGGCAGAGCATAGATCAGTGGCAGGGCAGCTGCACTTCAAATTGTGTCATTGCAGTGGAATGCTTTTGAACCATGGTATTGAAGAAGTCTCTTGAGAGACTTGAACTGCAAGGAGATCCCACCAGTCCATCCTAAAGGAAATCAGTCCTAAATGTTCATTGGTAGGACAGATGCTGAAGCTGAAACTCCAATACTTTGGTCACCTGATGTGAAGAACTGACTCATTTGAAAAGACCCTGATGCTGGGAAAGATAGAAGGTGGGAGGAGAAGGGGACCATAGAGGGTGAGATGGTTGGATGGTGTCACCAATTCAATGAACATGGGTTTGAGTAAACTCTGGGAGTTGGTGATGGACAGGGAGGCCTGGCGTGCTGCAGTCCATGGGGTCGCAGAGAGTTGGACACGACTGAGCGACTGAACTGAACTGAGTAGAAAGCAGGCTACTCTGCCTTCAGTGGAAGCACTAAGATGCTCTCGACTCCTGTTTCCTGATTGAGGAGCTGCTGGAACTCTGGTGGAAGGTGGCTCCCCGGGCTTCCTGCTCTGTCTTCTCTCTCAATCTGTTGAAGCAACTTCCTCCTGCATGCTTTCCAGGGAGACACACCACGCCTGCTTTTACTCTCTCCCCTGCAAAGTGAGGGAAACTGTGGCTCAGGATATTTAAACCCACATATTTTCAAGAGTTCTGGGTGACTTTCCATGTGTAAGAATCTCCCTTGAAATTCCAAATGAGGAGAGGGTGATTAAAGCTTCCCCTCCCCAGGGAGAAGCCTGAAAACTGTTGTCTCTATATCGAAGGAGATGGAGATGACCCCTTTCCAGCATTCAGCCTGGCTTTCTCTAAATAGGACCCTGACATGCACATGCTCCAGCAGTCCTGATCCCTTATGACATATAGGAGGTTGGTTCTCAATGTGATCTTTTTCCCCAGGGCACACATGTTTCCAAGTTCAGCTCCAGGGACAGCAGCACCCGTGGTTCCAGGAAGGGTGCTCTTGACCTCAGTTTCACTTTTTGCTCTCAACTCTGGGATTCCCATGACATTCAGCAAGTCTCCTTTCTTCCTTCCCGCTTCCCATTTTCTGTTTCTCTAGTATTCTTTGAGGTAGGGGCTCAAACTTTCATTCACATGCTTTGGGAACCCATGCCATTTGGAATTAAGAACACTAAACCCTTTTGAAAGATATTCAAGCGCAGAAATCATATATTACATTATGTCACTTTGGGAGTCTGAGACCCTGTCCCTAGTCAAATATGCTAAGATTTCTTTAGCACAGTGTTCAGGTGGTCACACTGTGAGGGTTAAAGACAGACATAATAAGTAGCATCACATTTGTTCTGGTCAGATTTTGCTACCAAACGTTAGCCAGAAAAACTTTAGGCTTCCAGAGCTTTTCAGGCCTCAGAATTGCAAAAAGTTCCAGTAGGTGAAAAAGGGGGATTTCCCTGGTGGCTCAGATGGTAAAATGTCTGCCTGCAATGCAAGAGACCTTGGTTCGGTCCCTGGGTCAGGAAGATCCCCTGGAGAAGGAAATGGCAACCCACTCTAGTACTCTCGCCTGGAAAATCCCATGGACAGAGGAGCCTGGCAGGCTACAGTCCATGGGGTCACAAAGAGTCGGACACGACTGAATGACTTTACTTACCTTCCAGGGGAACAAGAAGGTTAATTAGTTAAAACACTAACAAGAATTGAAGGACTAATTAGTTAAAACACTAATAAGAATTGAAGGACTCTGGATATATCTGAATATTTATTTTGTTATTAAAATAATCTCTCCCAAACTTTATTGTTCACTTTTTGAAAAATACAGAAGACCACTAAAAAGAAAAGTAAAAAATCACTCACAATACCTATTTTAAAAATATATATATAATATGAAGTGACATTTGCACATATCTGTATACTAAAAAGCCATTGAATTATACCCTTAAAGGGGTCAATTGTAAGGCATGTAAATTATATCTCAGTAAAACTATTGAAGAGAAGGTATATAGATGAAAAAGGAAAAAATCTACAATACCTTCTTCAATCCCATCTCCCTTTCTACCCCCGAGCCCTACCCCCAGGTAACTGCAATTTATATCTGCCAGTTTTCCATATGCTTGTCCCTTTTACATTTCTGTATACACACAGAAACCACAGATATGTATATCTGCACTTTTTTTTTCTTTTTTTGGACAAAATTCAGATCACACTCTCCACAGATCTCCATCTACTGTTGTTTTAAATTTAACAATGTACCCTGGGCATATTTCTACGGCAGCACATGTAACGTTCTTTCATTATTTATAGTGACTGCCTAATATTCTGTTGGGTGGATATGTTTTCACTTGTATATCCTTTTCCCCACTAAAGACATTTACGTACTGAGTTTTCTGTTATCACAAGCAATTCTGAGTTTTGAACTTTAACATTAGAAACGTTTTCAGTCAGTTCAGTTCAGTTGCTCAGTCGTGTCGGACTCTTTGCAACCCCATGGATTGCAGCACGCCAGGCCTCCCTGTCCATCACCAACTCCCGGAGTTCATTCAGACTCACATCCGTCGAGTCAGTGATGCCATCCAGCCATCTCATCCTCTTTCGTTCTCTTCTCCTCCTGCCCCCAATCCCTCCCAGCATCAGAGTCTTTTCCAATGAGTCAGCTCTTCGCATAAGGTGGCCAAAGTACTGGAGTTTCAGCTTTAGCATCATTCCTTCCAAAGAAATCCCAGGGCTGATCTCCTTGCTGTCCAAGGGACTCTCAAGAATTTTCTCCAACACCACAGTTCAAAACCATCAATTCTTTAGCCCTCAGCTTTCTTTACAGTCCAACTCTCACATCCATACATGACCACTGGAAAAACATGATTGCTACTGCAGGGTAAATTTCTAAAAATGGGATTTTAGGGTTATAGAGTATTGAAACCTTAAGAGATTCCACCAAATTACCCAACAGAAGGATTTTTCCAATTTACAGTCCATAGTGAATGCAGTCCATAGTGAATATCCTTACCTGCACTCAGTACAGTTCACTCAGTTGTGTCTGACTCTTTGCAACTCCATGGACTGCAGCATACCCGGCTTCCCTGTCCATAACCAACTCCCAGAGCTTGCTCAAACTCAATCCATCGAATTGGTGATGCCATCCAACCATCTCACCCTCTGTCATCCCCTTCTCCTTCCTCCTGCCTTTAGTCTTTCCCAGAATCAGGGTCTTTTCCAATGTGTCAGTTCTTCGCATCAGGTGGCCAAAGTATTGGAGCATCAGCTTCAGCATCAGTCCTTCCAATAAGTTTTCAGGACTGATTTCCTTTAGGATGGACCAGTTTGATTTCCTTGTAGTCCAAGGGGGCTAACCTGCACTAGATGTTTTCACAGTTAAAACATTTTACCCAGTGTTTACTTAAATCAAGGAACTCTTTTTAATGTTCCATTAAAACAATTAGAATTAGCAAAATGTTCTTAATAGAATTACCTCTTAAAGTACACAGTAGTCTGTGTCAGAATTTCTCAGAATCTTATCTGTCGACTACTTGTGCCAAAATCTCCTTGGGGTGCTTTTTAAAATGAAAATTCCTAGTTCCAGCCAGATCTACTGAATCAAAAGCACAAGAAGTCGAGGACCGGCAGTTGTGTCCTGGAACTGTCTCATATTGACCAGAAAGAGCCAGTTGTTACTTTTCAGCTATTTAGTGCGTGCATTGTTAAGTGCGCATGCGTGCTGAGTTGCTCAGCCGTGTTAGGCCCTTGGACACAATAGGCTCCTCTGTTCGTGGGATTCTCCAGGCAAGAATACTGGAATGGGTTACCCTTCCCTTCTCCAGGTGACCTCCTGACCCAGGGATCAAATCCAGGTCTCTTGCATTGTAGGTGGAGTCTTTACCAACTGAGCCACCCAGGAAGTCCATTGTTAAGTATCAGATCAGATCAGTCGCTCAGTCCTGTCCGACTCTTTGCGACCCCATGAACCGCAGCACGCCAGGCCTCCCTATCCATCACCAGCTCCCAGAGGTCACCCAGACTCGCATCCATCGAGTCAGTGATGCCATCCAGCCATCTCATCCTCTGTCGTCCCCTTCTCCTCCTGCCCTCAATCCCTCCCAGCATCAGAGTCTTCTCCAATGAGTCAACTCTTCGCATGAGGTGGCCAAAATACTGGAGTTTCAGCTTTAGCATCATTCCTTCTAAAGAAATTCCAGGATTGATCTCCTTCAAAATGGACTGGTTGGATCTTCTTGCAGTCCAAGGGACTCTCAAGAGTCTTCTCCAACACCACAGTTCAAAAGCATCAATTCTTCGGCGCTCAGCCTTCTTCACAGTCCAGCTCTCACATCCATACATGACCACAGGAAAGACTATAGCCTTGACTAGGCGAACCTTTGTTGGTAAAGTAATGTCTCTGCTTTTATAGCTGTGATGAAAAACAAAGGCAATAAATACTCAAAGATCATTATCTTACTACATTTTACTATTATCTTCACTCTGGTTGGTATTTATGTCTATTGATCTGTATGGTGGAAATACTATAGAATGGTGCATGAATAGCTCATCTTTTCCCAGCCCAGTGCTCAGTAATGTTCCATTGATAGCTTTAAATCAGTCATGGTGGGAAAATTGACAAACGCTACAAATCAGTGCTTCATAAGTTATTTTGTTGGTTGTTTAGATTTAAGAAAATAATGAAAACTATGTTAGCAGTGCAGATTATTGTGACTAGCCAAAATATTTTACGAAATATTTTTTCAATTCAAAAACTACTATCCAACACTGCAAAGATTTTGCTCGCTTTGCTGATGAGCAAGTGCAGTTTGAGCCTATCTCTTTGTCATTTCAGTAAAGCAGGATATCAACATTCTTATCTGAAGGACTCACTCATCATTTATAATTATAGGTGAGCTAAGAAAAGTTCAGCAAAAATTAAGGAAATAATTCTGTGAAATTCATCTGGTTATATGGAATTTATGATAAATAATATTATTTATTTTATTATTTTTATAAGTTGTGTCCTACACATCTTTTATGTTAATAAAAATTATAATAAATTTGTATTTACACACACATGTGTATTTTTTTCAGACAGCCTGTGTGTTATCAGCACACCCCTGAGCTCAGCATTCTGAAATTTTAATGAGCTCCCCAGTTGACTTTTATGCAAACTACAGTTTGACAACTGAGTCTCAAATTTTCCTAGAGGATTAAATTTACTTCTAGGTTTCCCTGCCCCCTCTGTACTCCAGGTATGTCAGGGAAATCTCCTGAGTCTTGGGCCATGAGCACAATAATTTGCATTTATCACAATAAGTATAATTAAATCTCAATTCTCTTAAGAAAAGGGGTGCTCTGAAAGAAGAAAATGTGTTTAATTACCGTCTGATTGTTCTACCATGTTTTCATTTCACTTAGAAATTTGAAGGAGAGTTTATGTTTATTCTTAACATTTTCACAAAATTTGGTGTTTGGATTTTAAGATGCTATTCTAGTAATATAGAGAAGACACTTTGAGTGCATGTCTGACTTTTTTGGAGACACCCCTTCCTATATAGGGATGCAAATGTTCCTTCTTGACACTTAATCAAAATAAACCTTTTCAAAAAAATGAACAAAAATAAGTCGTATCCTTCCATTTTTTTACATTTTTTAAAATTTTTAAGCAGAATATATGGGGTGACAGAGACTAGAAAGTGAAACTGTGAGAGATAAATGATTGGCAGGAAGGTGCTATTCAACCTGCATGAAACTGCGTAGCCTCTTAGGCATTTTCAAAAGGGATAAGATTGGAACACGGCTGAAAGGGCACTGTGGAAAAGGAAACCATGACTTTTACTTTCTTCCATAAAGGGTAAAAACCATAGATCTTATGTCTTATGTACTAATTCATTTTTTAAAACATTTGCGTTTAACACCAGAGACTGAGCCTTTGGGATGGTAGAGGTGTGACTGGAAGAGACGTCTCCATCTAGCTCAGCCCCTCCAGTTTACAGAAATGGAAATCAATTCTCAGAAAGGTTAAGTGACTTGCCTGAGGCGGTATAGCTACTAGTCCAGTGGTATTAAAAACTAGAAGAATTTAATTTGTGTTGAATTTCTAATTTGTAGTTTGTCAAAGTTCATGTCCTGACTATATAAAACAAATAATGGAGTCAGTCCTTCTTCAAGTCCTTTGAACCACTAGGAACAAAGAGGACATGAACTTTAACAAACTACAAATTAGAAATTCTGCACAAATCATCCTTGCCCAATAGAATAAATATGAGTAGAGGCTGGAGTTTTCACTTCATCTCATGTATTCCTTCTCATTCTGAAGGAATCCACTGCCCTTCAGTTCAGTTCAGTTCAGTCGCTCAGTCGTGTCCGACTCTTGCAGCCCCATGAATCACAGCACGCCAGGCCTCCTGTCCATCACCACCTCCCAGAGTTCACTCAGACTCGTGTCCATCGAGTCAGTGATGCCAAACAGCCATCTCATCCTCTGTCGTCCCCTTCTCCTCCCGCCCCCAATCCCTCCCAGCATCAGATGGAGAGATAATTCTACACTAGGTTGCTTGATAATCCCTCTGAGTTCAGAAGAATTATAATAGGATGTTCTTCATGTTCTTCTGTAACCTTCATTATACTCAAGCAGCTTGTTGTGAGTCACAGGAATGATTTTAGGACTATTCGATACCTCTCAAATGATCCAGACGAAGTCTATTTTCCTGCAATATTTTTTTGGCTTTTGTTAGTCTCATCACATAAATGTAAGCTCCCTGATTCTCTAGCTTCCTGAATTTCAATTTTGTTATTCATCTTCAGTTTGGAAGACTAATGGTCCTTATTCATCTCATGCATTCTGTGGAGCACCTGTTTATTTTAATACCTAAGTATGGACATTAAGTTTCAGGACTTGCGTTTTCATTCATTTGGTTATGAGAAGATATAGAAAGCCCTGCAGTATTATTGCTTTTTAAAGAATGTATTCGGAGTGTTCTTTATTCCTTAAAATGTGTTTTTTAAAGCAATGTAATGTTGAACAATATAATATTTAGCTTAAGTGATGTCTTTTAGGAAAAAAAATTTCCGTAATACTATTCAAGCTTTCATATTTGCCTTTGTTTCCAAGACAGGCGTATACTTTGCCTTCATGTACCACTTTGCAGCTCATGCTGTTTTAATCACCCATAATTATTAACACCTTTTTGAAGCAGGTCACAGGTACATAGTCACTAATTAATTTCATTTAAATTAATACCAGATAACCTTTCATTTTTAACCAAAATAAATTAAGAGGAGAAATAAAGCTACTTGTCCATGGGCTCACACCAAAAGTAGGAGACTCAAGGCGTTTTTTCGCACACTCCATGAGTACTCAGGAGTGTGGTGTCCTCGGCCTGGCCCTTACTGGTCCCCTCCTTGCCTCAGCATGCTTATGTTTGTTTACTGTGTTACAGGAATTCTGGTAAGAGATGGAAGTCGTGAGAGAGAAATGCTAGCATCTGTACATTCCATTTCCTGCTTTCTATTAATTCCTTTCTTATGGTAGCTGATGGTCTTGCTTATGGGAGAAGGCAATGGCACCCCACTCCAGTACTGTTGCCCGGAAAATCCCATGGATGGAGGAGCCTGGTAGGCTGCAGTCCACGGGGTCGCTAAGAGTCAGACACGACTGAGCGACTTCACTTTCACTTTCCACTTTCATGCATTGGAGAAGGAAATGGCAACCCACTCCAGTGTTCTTGCCTGGAGAATCCCATGGACGTAGAAGCTTAGTGGACTGCCGTCTATGGGGTCACACAGAGTCGGACACAACTGAAGCGACTTAGCAGCAGCAGCAGGTCTTGCTTATAAAATGCAAGATCAGATCAGATCAGATCAGTCGCTCAGTCGTGTCCGACTCTTTGCGACCCCATGAATTGCAGCACACCAGGCCTCCCTGTCCATCACCAACTCCCGGAATTCACTCAGACTCACGTCCATGGAGGCAGTGATGCCATCCAGCCATCTCATCCTCTGTCGTCCCCTTCTCCTCCTGCCCCCAATCCCTCCCAGCATCAGAGTCTTTTCCAATGAGTCAACTCTTCACATGAGGTGGCCAAAGTACTGGAGTTTCAGCCCTAGCATCATTCCTTCCAAAGAAATCCCAAGGCTGATCTCCTTCAGAATGGACTGGTTGGATCTCCTTGCAGTCCAAGGAACTCTCAAGAGTCTTCTCCAACACCACAGTTCAAAAGCATCAATTCTTCGGCACTCAGCCTTCTTCACAGTCCAACTGTCACATCCATGCGTGACCACAGGAAAGACCATAGCCTTGACTAGGCGAACCTTTGTTAGCAAAGTAATGTCTCTGCTTTTGAATATGCTATCTAGGTTGGTCATAACTTTGCTTCCAAGGAGCAAGTGTCTTTTAATTTCATGGCTGCAGTCACCATCTGCAGTGATTTTGGAGCCCAGAAAAATAAAGTCTGACACTGTTTCCCCTGTTTCCCCCTCTATTTCCCATGTAGTGATGGGACCAGATGCCATGATCTTCGTTTTCTGAATGTTGAGCTTTAAGCCAGAGATACCCTAAATAAGTACATTACCAAAAAGACATTTAATGAAAGCTATACAAATATTGCTTTAATGACATTTACAAAATAATCCTGTTAGAAAAATAAAAGTCCAACCTTCCATAGGCCTGGAAGACACCCTTCTCACCTCCCTCTTTCTGCCAGCTGAAACATTCCTCTCCTCTTCATCCAATTTGGAAGCCCTTCATCCTGCTCCTTATTTCTTCTCATTCTAAATGAATTCTTCTTCCGTCCCTCTTTGGAAATTTTCCAGTCTGTCTTCCTGTAGGGATGTCACCCCTCCCCACACTTTTCTAGCTCCATTTCTTTGCAAATATTACTTATCCTTCTTTTTCCAACTGAAGTGTAACACATCAACTATAATGGCAGAAATGAGCATAAAATCTAAGTAGTAACTGCAGATCCTTCCAAACAAAACTTTTATCTTACAGTGTGAAGATTTGCTTACGGGCTCAGGAAATTTTGACTGATAATTTGGGTCACTGAAGGGTTTCAGTGTTTGCCCTACTAGTTTAACTCACAAATGCTTTATAAAAATTATTTTAATAATCCTCATGCCACATTACAACTTGAAGATATTGAATGACTGAAAATTAACACTAAATCAAACATATAAGCTATAATATTCAAGGTATATTTCCTAATTAATACCACAGACTAAATGCATTCATAATTATATATAAATTTGGATTTTTTAATTGAAGAACCAAAATACAATGCACAATATAGTATTTTAAGTTGATGAAGATAATTGCGTTGCAAATACAGCCACTGATTTTAGGTTGAAGTTCAAAAAACATGTATTCCAACTAAATTACAGAATTTGGACCATATGAGCCTCCTGTTTGCAAAAGAAAACAGGACGGTGGTGCTGCTAGGTTACCCTCTCTCTTTATCATTTATGAGCACTTAGAGGTTTTGGTTAAATAAAGAAGGGAGAACACATTATTGCAGAAAGTAATTGAGAATTCCAGAGAAGGTAAAAGATAAGCCTTTTATGTATATAAAAACATACCCTCAAGACAATTCAAAAATTCATAATGGAGCACTTTATACGAGACATGTGATTTTAGCTTTATATTTCAAATTAAGTTTCTTTGATTAAAACTCTTAAAGTTCGTTTTCATTCCATAACTTATTCTTCCTTTCTGTGGTTCCTAGACTTATGCAGTTACAGTCTGCCTTCAGTGGGGAGAACAGATAATTGAGAGAATGCAAAAAGAAAAACTTAAGATTTCCACTCTAAAGATGAATATATATTAAAAACTGACATATGTATATGAAGCGGAGAAGGCAATGGCAAGCCACTCCAGTACTCTTGCCTAGAAAATCCCATGGATGGAGGAGCCTGGTGGGCTGCAGTCCATGGGGTCACTGTGAGTAACTGAGCGACTTCACTTTCACTTTTCACTTTCACACAATGGAGAAGGAAATGGCAGCCCACTCCAGTGTTCTTGCCTGGAGAATCCCAGGGACCGCAGAGCCTGGTGGGCTGCCGTCTATGGGGTTGCACAGAGTCGGACATGACTGAAGCGACTTAGCAGCTTATGCATATGAAGTAAAAAGAGTTTGATAGGACTTTTCATTGAGAGAAAGGGGAAATAATAAAATAACTATTAGTAACCAGGTTTTCATTCCAATCCCAAAGAAAGGCAATGCCAAAGAATGCTCAAACTACCGCACAATTGCACTCATCTCACACGCTAGTAAAGTAATGCTCAAAATTCTCCAAGCCAGGCTTCAGCAATATGTGAATTGTGCACTTCCAGATGTTCAAGCTGGTTTTAGAAAAGGCAGAGGAACCAGAGATCAAATTGCCAACATCCGCTGGATCATGGAAAAAGCAAGAGAGTTCCAGAAAAACATCTCTTTCTGCTTTATTGACTATGCCAAAGCCTTTGACTGTGTGGATCACAATAAACTGTGGAAAATTCTGAAAGAGATGGGAATACCAGACCACCTGATCTGCCTCTTGAGAAATCAGTATGCAGGTCAGGAAGCAACAGTTAGAACTGGACATGGAACAACAGACTGGTTCCAAATAGGAAAAGGAGTACGTCAAGGCTGTATATTGTCACCCTGCATATTTAACTTATATGCAGAGTACATCATGAGAAACACTGGACTGGAAGAAACACAAGCTGGAATCAAGATTGCAGGGAGAAATATCAATAACCTCAGATATGCAGATGACAACACCCTTATGGCAGAAAGTGAAGAGGAACTAAAAAGCCTCTTGATGAAAGTGAAAGTGGAGAGTGAAAAAGTTGGCTTAAAGCTTAACATTCAGAAAACAAAGATCATGGCATCTGGTACCATCACTACATGGGAAATAGATGGGGAAACAGTGGAAACAGTGTCAGACTTTATTTTTCTGGGCTCCAAAATCACTGCAGATGGTGACTGCAGCCATGAAATTAAAAGACGCTTACTCCTTGGAAGGAAAGTTATGACCAACCTAGATAGCATATTCAAAAGCAGAGACATTACTTTGCCAACAAAGGTTCATCTAGTCAAGGCTATGGTTTTTCCTGTGGTCATGTATGGATGTGAGAGTTGGACTGTGAAGAAGGCTGAGTGCCGAAGAATTGATGCTTTTGAACTGTGGTGTTGGAGAAGACTCTTGAGAGTCCCTTGGACTGCAAGGAGATCCAACCAGTCCATTCTGAAGGAGATCAGCCTTGGGATTTCTTTGGAAGGAATGATGCTAAAGCTGAAACTCCAGTATTTTGGCCACCTCATGTGAAGAGAGGACTCATTGGAAAAGACTGATGCTGGGAGGGATTGGGGGCAGGAGGAGAAGGGGACGACAGAGGATGAGATGGCTGGATGGCATCACTGACTCCATGGACGTGAGTCTGAGTGACCTCCGGGAGTTGGTGATGGACAGGGAGGCCTGGTGTGCTGCGATTCATGGGGTTGCAAAGAGTCCAACACGACAGAGCAACTGAACTGAACTGAACTGAACTGATACAGCTTCCCAGGTGGCACAGTGATTAAGGAGACCTGCCTGCCAATTCAGGAGATGCAAGAGTCGTGGGTTCGATCCCTGGGGTCAGGAAGATCCCCTGGAGGAGGAAATGGCAACCCACTCCAGTATTCTTGCCTGAAAATCCCATGGACAGAAGAACCTGCGGGGCTACAGTCCATGGGATCGCAGAGTCTCACACGACTGAGTGACTGAACACACACAACCAGGTATCATATTTAAAAACTGCCAACCAAAGCCCATGAAGCTAGTGGACAGGCTAGTTAAAGGCGTGAAAAGACAGCATCTTTGGAAAGACAAATGCTGTTTAAATATGCTATGTACACCAAATAAAGATTTAAAACTTAATGCCTCGAGAAGGGGCCACAAGCAGAGAGTTTTTTGCTTCTTGATCTGAATGGAGTATGTTAGTTTTCTTAAAATTCTCAGGCTATACCTTACAATTTGTGCCCAACAATTAATCAATCATTTTAAAAACTCCATGCCATGATTTTAAAAATTCTGTATTTACTTAGGATTGGGGAGTTTCGTCTTTTAATTTTACTCTCTTAGAAGTATGATTCTAGAGCAGGCTCATTGTTCTGAGAGAAGAACCAGTGTGAACCCTAAGCTTCGCCGTGGAGTCTTTTCTCTGCATTCATAAGAGATGGAAAGAGGAACGTGCTCCGACATTTGTCCTGCCGTAACGTCCTCTGCATACACAGCGATTGTAAAAGCTCGCTGGTGAGCCTGCCTGCCTGCCTTCCATTTGATCTCTTTTGGGAACAGCACAAGCCATCATTCGTGAAAGTCATCTTCTTGCAGGATGGATAAATGCATTTTCTCTTCATTGCCACAGGACAAATGGAAGCTAGTAATTTCTAGTCCCACGGCAGTGAATACAAAATCAAAGGAGGCTGACTCACTGCAGTGATAGCTTCAAAAGGAATTCCTTTTTGAAGATTTTTGTGTGTGTGTGGTGCTGGTTTATTTAGCACTGAAGCTTGTCTCTAAGCCAGCTTTTCACAGCCTCCAGGAATACCTCTGTGCAGTTTCTGTCATGTATTAACAGTGCCCCCATTTCAGCTATATTTGCCCACCAGATACACGTTTGCCGTGACAGCTTAAGATGTTAGTGCATTTTGAGTGGAGACAATTTTATATCAATGTATCTGTAACTGGAGAGTCCTAAGATGATGAAAGTATGCTCTCAGTGAATTCTCTAGGAGAAATCCGGTGACTGAGATCTTATTTTGCAGAAATTCTTTTAACAAAAAAACTTTGATACATGCCTGTTCGGGTTACTTTGGAGAATCATCATTTTACCAAGTACTGTTAAGTGACTGCGGGACCTGCGTTTATAGTCCAGGAGTACCAAAAACAGCAATAAAGGAGTTGTGTCTTATCTTCATTAAAACCAGGGTTCCATTCAACGTGCCTGGGCTCAGAATGAACATAGGACCCCGATCCGCTGTGCCCGCCGTGGCTTCCTCTTTGCCTCTCACTCTTGTGTCATTTCTGCTGCTGCAGGGTTCCAGATGCACAGAAATAACCCTTTTTATGTAACAGCACAGTCCAACTGTATGGAAATAACTTTAAACAATAAAGTATGGCTCAGCCGACAGGAATGACAGCAGTCTGCTCCAGTGCCAAGGAGCCTGGCTGTGTTGCATCTACTAAGAGACCTCACTCTCCACACAGGATCCTAAGGGATTCTCCAAGTAATTTTGAGTATATGAAATGTTCCCTGACTATTGAAATGAATCCCCGAGTAATCTATTCCTCGCCACCTTTGGGAGCCATGATTTAATCTCAGCAAAACAAAACATCATCTGTCCCATTCATTTAACGGTGTTAATTCAGAACAAAGAACCATAAGGTAAAGATCAAGCCAGCATTCAAATTGTTATTAAGAAATCTGTGGACATACATTATTGAAAAATTATTGGTGTGTCTTATACCCTTAAATCATTTTTTTCCTGTTAATTCAAGACAGGCAGAACAACAGAAAGAGGTCATTAAATTCTGTTCAGAACACTCTGAGAGGGTGGAAGGGTATGAGACAGTTTACTGTTTGCTCACCCATTTCCTAAACTATGTTTTTGATGTTAAAGATCTTAGTTCTTTGTTTTTCATAAGACTTGACAGTGGTTCCAGGCATGCTTTTTAGTACTTCCATGAGGAAAGGATCCATCATCTAAAACTGTGGTGGGGATAGTAGATAATGGATATGCTTTATCCTCTACCTTCTGAGGAGAGTGCAGTGAATTGAAACCCGTGCTATGACTGTCTTTCTGAAGGACTTTTCCAATTAGTGGGATGTTGTTGTAACAACACATTGGTTCCCTTAGGATCAATGATTAACCTTTTTTTTTTTTTTTATTGAAGCAGGAAGCATCCAGGACAAGATGAGCTCATGAAATATATCTCTTGAGGGAAAGATTAGGAGAAGGCAGCAGACTTTTAAGGACCTAAGATGTAATAGGTTATTATCATGCATTATTCCACATCCTTACTACTTAGCTATGAATCCAAGTAGGAGCTAAAAGCTATTATTAGAAAAGCAAGCTAAATAGTGTGGAATGGATAACCTCATATCCCATGCATCCACCTCCCATTAAGAGAAATGAATTTCCTACCTAAGTGGATATCCTTAGGTACCACTGGTTACATATCCATCCTTGCTTAATTCTTGTATCTTAGTTTCAGGATGTTTCATAGATAAAATTCCTTGGAAGTCTCTAAGAAATAGAATTCTTTTTTTCTTTTTAAGTAAATAATGTTTACTAAATACTGACTTTTGAGAATTAGTATCGATTAGTGTTGATACCCAGATGTATCACCAGTTAGCTGAATTACTTTGGTCAAGATTGAATCTCAGTTGCTACTTTTCTCTTGTCTATAAAGTGCAAGAGTTGAACTCCATCATCTCCAGGGTGCCTTCCTCTTCTGAAATTCAATGAGTCTATATATTTGATAAAATACCTTGCTGTGGTTATACATCTCTGCCTAAGCAGAGAACAATTTCCCAAAAAGAGAAGCTGAAACCCTGTGGAGCAGTCATCCAGTTTTCATCTGACTCAAGATTAGATTCTGATTGAATCTTATTTTCAATTTTCATCCAGAGCCTTGAAATACTTGCTTCTTTCATTATCAGACGATTCTTTAGAAGTCTAAACCAATGGACCACCAGTACTTCTATGGCTTGATGTGCTTCTAAGACATTAGTAGACTTGATTTTACTTGATTTTCTTTTTAAAAATGACTCTTTAACATTTTCACTGTTAATATCTTCACCATTACAAAAAGTTCCAGTATATACATATGACATTATAATGGACTGTAGTGACATAAAATGAAATATACCTCCCAATGTCATCTAATCCCTATTTAGTGAATGAAGTTTCATCACTGTTTCTTTAAATCAATCAAGCTCAAAATATTTCTTAATGAAAGAAACCAGCAGTCAGGAAAGATCCCTTTAACAGGGATATCTTGCGTTCAATCTTCTGTAAATACAAAACATTAATAGCTGAAAGTCAGGTGTTCACCAGTGTACCTTGGAGAGAGCGTGTACCCACAGCCCAGTACAGTAAAAGAGAGAAAAAGACTCAAGTAAATAAGTAAAGATACCTGGAAAGAAGAGCTGTCAATATTTTTGCATGATAATAGCTGTTCAGGACAAATGAATAAATGTAAATAAAAAGAACAATTTCAAAATCAGTATAAAAATTGCCTTAATCCTACTGAACTAACTTCCTCTAGTCAAGAATTTAGAAAGAAACAGATTATCTTGAGTCTGGTCAAGGGGATCTTTATTACTAAAAGTCATGGAAGGACTTTGAAATAGTGCCTTATCAACCTCTTCAAAGTCTTATAGTCCCTAACACAAGAATTTCATTTTAGCCAGACCATGATGTTTTTGTATCACTGACATTCCACGGTATCACTGATGACTCTGTTCTGTGTCTCCCTAGTTTGTACATTTCTGAATCAGCATCTCTGTTTCCATTTTCAAAATACCTATTTTGTGCAATATCTTTAGCATACCATTTCAATTCTAATTCTCTTTGCTCATTTCATTCCCATTCCCCCCACTTTTGTTCCATTCCTGTTATTAAGTTGGAGAAATGTGATGTGCTTCAGTTTCTTCAGTTAAAGAAATTTCTGACCAATAGCTTTGAAAATATATTTCTTAAAAGTAAAATATTCATGTTATGAAATTTTTTAGAATCTACCAATAAAAAAGAATAATGGTCATAGTAACATATTTATTGGCTATTTTCTGTGATCCAAATAGAGTGCTACATTCTTTACGTAGGTGTCTCATTTATAGTCTGAAGTTTCTTAGTGGTGTCAGTATTGATCACGAGTACTAGTCTGCTGCTGCTGCTGCTGCTGTTAAGTCGCTTCAGTCGTGTCCGACTCTGTGTGATCCCATAGACGGCTGTCCCTGGGATTCTCCAGGCAAGAATACTGGAGTGGGTTGCCATTTCCTTCTCCAGTGCATGAAAGTGAAAAGTGAAAAGTGAAAGTGAAGTCGCTCAGTCGTGTCCAACTCTTAGCGACCCCATGGACTGGAGCTTACCACGCTCCTCCGTCCATGGGATTTTCCAGGCAAGAGTACAGGGGTGGGGTGCCATTGCCTTCCCCGGAGTACTAGTCTACCAGATATTTAATAGATAACTTTTTAGATCCTACTCCTTTTAAACAAAGGAACTCAGAGAGGACCTAGTGGAAACTGGTGATGATTTTGTAAGGCGCTGTAGGCAAATAGCTGTGTGATGAAACTGTAAAGATTAATTCTAAACTTTCCACCCAACAAACCTTACATATTGTACATTGGAAATGTGCAACATTTATGTTGAAATATAAGTCAAAAGAATAGTCCTCACTTCCTGTTCTGCCTTTCATTCAGACATTCAATCCTGTGATTCCAGGCCATTTCAGTTATTTCACCCATCACTGTTCAATCTTTATTTAAGCTGTGGTGTTCCGTTTCTCTGGTATTCTGGCATGCTTCCATTTTTCCATCTATTCCTCGCCTCTCTTCTGTTTACTTTCATCCTAGTCACAGAATTACATTTCTGGACTAGCTTTTTCAACCAGCATATGATTTGGATACTCAAGTTCATTTTCTGTACCTTTCTTAACTATCTCAGTCCTGATTGCATTTTTTTCATCGTGTGTGGTAAAATATTAGCAGAAGCACTGATGTGTTTCTTTATGATAATAAACCTTTAAAGCGTCATCCGTTTTAAGAGACAGACTTCATTTATAGCCTAGTGAATTGAAGTGAATTAATTCTTATGAGGCTTCATATCTTGTGGCTGAAGTGCCATGTTACAATAGAAGGGCAAGCAAAGTCAGAGCCCACTGGAAATCATCAGTAAAATATGCAAACCAGTAGAAGTTTCTGAGTTCAGAAGTAAGATCAGTGTGGAGGTTATGGAAATAATATTGCATAACTGTGGCTAGGATCATGTTGGAGTTAAAAGGTCATAATCTCCACACCAAATGCTAGGCTGAAATATGCTTCTCTCCAAAGCTGCCACTTGCAATAGGAATAGCTATGGATCCTGGAGCCCTCCAGACCTCCAGACAACCTTCCTTGTTTGAGGGAGTTCAGGTTACTCTTGCTGAAACTTCTCAATGTATGTATATGCAAACACATGGGCTCCTTAGGTCAAACTGTAGAACGTCAGACTGGAAGAAATCATAGTGATTTACAATAATAAAACTTGACTTTGAAATAATGAATATATTTTCATAGCCAATATAAAAATGTATATGAATATGCTTTATAAGTATTTTCTTTATTTTGTGATAACTCTTAGCATGTTGCTCAACTAAAATATGATCATTAAAATATTTATCCATTATTAAGTTAAAGAATTTCCTCAAGTTACTCAGCTGGTCTTGTGATTGTTACCCCATGGATAAATAATGATACATATATCTAAAGTGTGATGTTTCTATCTAAAGCATAAAGCATAATGTCTAAACACTCATACACATAGGCACACATGCACACAGCAGTTTTTTTAGAATGACTCATTTTTTGCTGACTCAGTGGATCAAATTCACAAGGTAAATTTGATGGAAACAAATTCTTTCATCCATGACTAAGGAACTCTATTTAGTGTGATTTTTAAGTGTGTTTCTTCACCAGTTTTCTTTCTGTATATTTTGATTTCTGGAGCTTTTTGGTAAACAGGTAAGATTTTCACTTTGTATATTCACTAGCCTTCTAACCATATAAGATTTTGTTGTTGTTTAGTCCCTGAGTTGTGTCTAACTCTTTTCTGACCCAAGGGACTGTAGACCACCAGGCTCCTCTGTCCATGGGATTTCCCAGGCAAGAATACTGGAGTGGGTTGCCATTTCCTGCTCTAGGGGATCTTCATAACCCAGAGATCAAACCCACGTCCCCTGCATTGGCAGGTGGATTCTTTACCACTGAGCTACCTAGGAAGCTCTATACAAGATGTACATTCTGTAAAACAAAACTTAAGAGTCTCGAGATTCAATTTTCCCTAAAGTCATTGTAATACCTACGTCAGAAGTTCAGTATATTTTTCTCCAGAATGTGTTGAGCTTCTCATATTACTACTTGAATTTTTAGCTGATTAGTTATTTGTGTGTAGTTACTTTGTGTGATATCCTTGACTGTCTTACAGAATATGGCATTGATTGATCACTTTTAAATCTCTGTAGGGAAGCAAATAGCAATTATATAGAAATTATTTAATTTGCTATCTTTTAATTTGGTGAAAATTTTGATGTGTGCTTAGAAAATGTCTTCAAATTAAAAGTTATTTTTGATTTACTTTCATGCTTTTGAGTAAAAATCTACTGTTTAGACAATTCCAATCAAGAACTTTATCTAAGAGGATGATCAGTTACTGGCAATAGCTGGCATGTTACTGTTCATAACATTCCTGCTACTTTTAATTTGGTGACATATTTCAGCTTTAATGATAAATTATTTAATAGTTGCCGAAATGTGTTAATTAGCTTATTTATTTTTCTCACGAAGTTTTTTTGAAGTCGTGGTAAAGAATATTAGCCAAGTTGAACATCAAAATGATTAACTTGATTCTTTGAAAGCAAGAGTATAATATAAAACCAAGTGACAGTTCTCATTGTGCTTAAAACCTTTTGCTTGGTTGGACATTAAGGGAGTGGGAGAAATTCTCACCTGGTATTATAAAAAATTACAAAACCCAACCATTCAGTAATTAATGAGTCATCTGTAAGTGCCAGGTAATGTGCTAGGTGGACACCTTCTGTGATCCTGTCCTCCATTGCTTAAAATCTTCCAGTGGCTTCTTGGGAGACAGAAAATGAAACCCAGAATCTTAAGATACTCTGCATGGCCTAGGCAGTCTCCTGCCTCTTGGCCACGGAATCCTTCCTGGACCTCAGTAGGTAAAACAGCTAGCCAGGGTCATATGATCCTGTTGAGTTCACGGCGTGATTTTATCATGTTTATGTGCTTGGTGTTTTGTTTCTCCTTGTCCCTCCTACCCCATTTCCCTGTGTCTCCACTCCCACTAGAGCGGAAACACCATGAGAGCAGGAGATCTGGACCTGCTGCTTTTCACTGTATCCCAATTGTGAAGAATATAGCAAAGCCCAGTGAATATTCACTGATGAACAGATGATTACCATTTCTCGAAATACCCTTAGACAATAGATTTTTTTTGTACTTAGATAGTTTTTTATACACAGGATAAATGTTTTCTGAAAACAACTCAGCTATTTAGTGAGTCTCTGGAGTGTAGAATTCATTTGGTATAAATGAATGATATACTTTCCACTATTCTCCTTTGACCAGTGGAGATAGTTAGGTAATTCTGGGTGAGTCCAATGGCTAATCATTTTGAAAGTAGTACAGAGAAGGTGTATCTACTAAGTCTCAATCAGTGCACTTAGGAAAACTTGTTCTCAACAATAAACAATTTTAATAAATTAAACAACAATATTTAATTCTCCTTTCTATATCTAAAGCATAGGCAAAAATTAAGATAAACCTGTTGTATTCATTCTTTTGTTTATTACTGTTTTCTCATCTATTTAAAACTCAGTTGAAATTTTTTAAAAAAGAATTCAATGAAATTATTATGAAAATAGGATCTCACTGAAATTGATTTAGGAGAGTGGACAAAGTCTCTTTGTAAATTGACACTAATGTGATGTTAAATGTAAAATTAAATATAAAATGTTCATCATTGCATTTATTTCTGTACTGTTTTTGTGAAGATCAAGCTTAATACTATACAGTGAAGTTTCCTTTGTGTTTTACTACTGAGGTATTAAACATGATTTTTTATACTTTGTCTAAACTTTATCTATGGTAAATCAACATGTCTATGTTACTAGTTAAGTTACCTGTTATTGTACATTTTTATGTGAGGTTACCTTGGCTTTTCTTATGAGAATTACAGATGAAAGGAAAATTTTTTCTTAAAAAAATTATATGCTCTTATTTATTAGTATACTTCACTTCCTGATTTCTAATATAATTCTATCATTCTTATACACACTCAATAGGTATATTAAAATCAACTCAAAGTTGAGATATAAGGTTTTATAATTCCGTAGAACAAAATGCTTAGAATTTAACATATACAGGAATGGAAGGAATGAGTAAGTCTGAGTTACTATTCATGGTGTCTGTGGTTGAAGATCAGCAAGTTAAAAAGAGATAAGAATTTGGATGGGTGATTTACATTTCTGTCTTCTTTCTGCCTGAGAAAGACAAAGGAAGAAAGAAGAGAGAGGATGTGTAAGAGGTCTCTGAAGTGTCCTTGGCAAAGGTACAGAGACACTCAAACACTCTCCACTGAAGTTAGGGTATAAAAAGAATGAACATCAGGTTCCTATTTAGAAGGCAGGATTGAGTGAGGCTTAGAAACCAAGTAAGGTGATTCCTATACATAAATTTGAGACATTACAGACTGAAAAATGGTAATACCTTGAAAGCCCAAATTATGGACTAATTCAGTTTTTGAAAAGTAGAAAAGCTAACTGTTTGGATCCCCGTAGAACAAAACCAATTCAGTTCATGAGCTTTTCTGGATGTTTCAACAATACAGATAGTTTATAGAGAGTGGGCATAGTTTTCTTTTGTGAGCTTATGACTAGAATTTTAGTGTGTCTGCTAGGAAGCACATAACCGGTCAGTTTGATGAGTCAAGAAAAAGCTACAGACTACTTGAAACGATAGTCTGTTGTTGCTCTGGGATACATTGGAATTAAATGGATTTTATGAGTATGAAAGTACTCTGTAAACTGTAAAACACCATACAAGCGAAATATGTAGGGTTTTTAAATTTAGCTTGGGGAAGGCAATGGCAACCCACCCCAGTACTTTTGCCTGGAAAATCCCATGGACGGAGGAGCCTGGTAGGTTCCAGTCCATGGGGTCGCTAAGGGTCGGACACGACTAAGCGACTTCACTTTCACTTTTCACTTTCATGCATTGGAGAAGGAAATGGCAACCCACTCCAGTGTTCTTGCCTGGAGAATCCCAGGGACGGGGGAGCCTGGTGGGCTGCCGTCTATGGGGTCGCACAGAGTCGGACACGACTGAAGCGACTTAGCAGCAGCATTGAGTTATTAACATTTTTAGTTTGAAATTCATTGTTCATATTTAAGATGTGTATTTTGTGTGTGTATTTTCAGATAATCACAAGGACTGCTCTGGTGTTTCCTTACACCTCACACGCCTGCCGTAAGTACCTCGGTTATCCTAGCTGAGTGACAGCTTTTAAGATCTTCAAGAGCTTAAAAGTGGAAAATCCACTATGCTAGTTATCTACTGCTGTATAACAAATTATTCTAAACGTAGTGGCTTAAAACAGCAAGCATTTATTGTCCTGGTTGCCTGTGGCTAAGGAATTTGGGCACAGCTGAGCTGGATGCTGGTTGTCTGACACCAAGGCCACAGTGAGAATCTCGACCAGGGTCTCAGCCATCTGGAGATTTGACTGGGGCGGATTCACTTGCAGGCTTTCTCATGTGGCTGTTGATGGGATCCGGTTCCTTGCTGGCCATAGGCTGGAAGACGCCTTGTTTCCTCCTCATGTGGGCTCTAAACAGGGCAGCTCCCAACATGGCTGCTGCTGTCTTCCCCCTCACCGTCAGCAAGGGAGAACGCAAGAGGGTGTCCAGGGTGGAAGCCAGAGCACTTCTGTATTCTCATCTCAGAAGTTACAAATGTGTGTCCAATAGGTCGAGAAAGCGGTGACCACAGGTCTTCCTACTCTGAATCCAATGGACAAAAGAAAAATTATTGTTGCTGTATTCTGTTTGTTAGAGATAACAAATTACTGGGTCAGGTTACTCGGTCCAGCCTGCATCAAGGGAAGACGATTGAACAAGGGCAAGATGTCAGAGCTGTGGGTCATTGGGAGCTGTATCATTCAGGGTCCTCCAGAGAAAGTGAACCAATAGAATGTATGAGAAAGAGAGAGTGAAAGAGAAAGAGAAACTGAAATCGACCTTAAGGGATTGGCCCACACAGTTGTGAGATCTGGCAAGTCTAAAATATTCAAGGCAGGATGAAAGGTAGGAAATCCTGGCCGGAACTGATGTTGCAATCTTGGGTCCAAAGGCATAATTCCTTCCTCTTCCGAGGACCTCAGTCTTTTCTCTTAAGACACTCATCCATATTTTGGACCATAATCTGCTTTACCCAAAGTCAGTGGTTTAAATATTAACTACATCTTCAAAAATACCTTTATAACAACATCTAGGCTAGTGCTTGACCAAATATCTTGGCACTACAGCCTAGCTGACTTGACATATAACCACTTGACATATTAACCATACAGGAGCCATTTAGAGATTGGGCTTCCCAGATGGCACTAATGGTAAAGAACCCCCCTGGCCAATGCAGGAGACTTATGAGATGCCAGTTCTTCCCCTGGGTCAGGAAGACCATCTGGAGCAGAGTATGGCAACCCACTCCAGTATTCTGGCTTGGAGAATCTCATGGACAGAGGAGCCTGGCAGGCTACAGTCCATAGGGTCACAGTCAGACACAACTGAACTGACCTAGCACACACGCACATGTGGAAACATTTACCATGCCGCAAAAATGTGTATTCAGCTATTTGCCCAAGAAAATAAGATATTCTTAGGAAAAATATATATATTCTACCTCATTCCCCATATATTAGTTTAATTTCCACGTGAATCATATAAGTCAGTGCATTGAAGTATACTGTATTTTTCCAAGGCAATTGTTTTGACATTTTCCAATAGTTGAAATAAATGTTATTATTTTGTGCAGACAGCCTTTAATTGCTGGCATGTACCTTATGATGTCTGTTGACACTGTTATACCACCAGGAGGGAAAGGTGAGTAGTGATCTTCTAGAATTTACCGTTAATCTCATTACCTAATCTTTAAGGATGGATTTACAGAACATCTTTTATAAACACTTGAAATGACCAATATTTTTAAGTCCCTGAAAAATAAACCAGTTCTTTATTATCCTCGAAGTTAAAATAGGTTTTTGTGTTATTCCAAGCCAGCAGTTTATTTTTATTTATTTTTTTTTTTTTGCCAGCAGTTTATTATTTTCCAGTTTTATGCCAAGAATTGAGGTCCATAGGGAGGTAGTGAGTGACATAAATTTAAATATAATTCTTGAGTATTTTACAAATAAATCATCCATTCTTCAGATGCCAAAAAATTCTTATCATACAGTGGCATAAACTTATAGAGAATATCAGATTAAGAATCAAAAGCTAGCAAATCCAGTCTGAACACAGATTTGTAAAATAGATATAATAGCTAATTTCTCCTAAATTTCTGAAAAAAAAAAAAACTATTAGAATGAGTATAATATTATTTATTGCTGTAAATATCTTCTCCTTTGGTGGGTAAGGATAAGGATTCATTTGTTCTTCCTGGGAATCTGTTAAAGTTAATGACAAGGATGATCTTGTTACTTTTCACTGTCTAATTTTAGAAAGGCATTTATTAAAAACTCAACTATGTGTTAGTCTATAAGGAAGGAAAAGTATATGAAATGTTTCCTTCTCAACAGGAACTGTCAATCTCATTATCTTAGTTGTTTGAAATAAATTTTTCAAAAATCCTTCTGTTCTAAAAATAAAAACCAATATTTAAGCTTTTTCAGCTGCACAAATTTCATGATGAAGATATCAAATTAAGCCTGGGTTTTCACTGACAATGTAGGTTGATTTGACTCTAGTCATTTTATGAGTAAAACAGAATATAAGGGGTTCTTAACTCATTTTAGTAAGAAGCTGACCCATAGTTAGTGCTTAATACCTCTGAGTACATGAGTTTGTGTTTACTAAAAAACCCCATGCTTAACTGCTTGTGGATACTCTGTACATACTTTTAGTCAAGAATAATGTTATTTTCCATTTGAATAATGACTTTTTTCTGTGTTTTCATTTCTAACAGTGGTGAATTCTGATATTTCATGCCATTATAAAAAGTATCCAATGCATGTCTTTGCCTACAGAGTTCACACTCACCATTTAGGTAAGAACTTTACATATTAAATGATATGCCACTGTGCTTGCTAATGCTGTAAATGTAAAATGTAGATTATATCTGACCTGAAATCTGTTTCAGTGGAAGAGGTTTTGTGCAGTGTCTTAAAATTCTGCATGTGTTTTCATCATATTGTTTTCATTAAAATGCCGAGCATTTGGGTTTCTGAAAATATTTATATTTTATTTTGCAATAAGAAAACAAGTAATGCCTTTTATCTTTTTAATACCTTATACAATTATAATTTGTGTTCATTACAGGCAAGGTAGTCAGTGGATACAGAGTAAGAAATGGACAGTGGACCCTGATTGGACGCCAAAGCCCCCAACTGCCACAGGTGTGTGGAATCTAGTACAATGTTGAGAGAAAAAAAAATTAATCAGCAGGTAGTAATTTATAAAGCCTTTATAGAGCCCTTGTGAATTTCTCTAGAATCTAAAAATCTCTAAATCTACCTTTACTCTATGTCTAAGCTGTGTTTAACTTTTTTTTTTTTTTTTTTTTTTTATTGTTTCCAATTTGATAGGTTCCTTATCAGTTCTCTGAGTGTTTCTAAGCAGGGTGCTGAAGTGTGTCTGTGACTGTGTGTGACTCATCCTCTCAACCCAGGGTACCCCAAGCCTCACGTTATTAAGCATGAGCTTCTGGGTATTGTTGATAATTTTAATGAATCGCTGTATTTGTCTTCTTTGCAGGCCTTCTACCCAGTAGAGCACCCAGTGGATGTTAGTTTTGGTGACATACTGGCAGCAAGATGCGTGTTCACTGGTGAAGGGAGGACAGAAGTCACACACATTGGGTAGGACTCCACAGATTCCATTATCCAAAAATACTTTATTAGGACAAGGCATGGTTATAAGTGACGGTTATCTTCATGAATGAATGGCATATTTTTCTCTGTTATAAACAATTACAACAAACCCTAGCATTTTATGCTTTGAGGACTGATTGAGTTGGTCAAACTGCAGAGCATGTGCTTAGTTTTCCATAATTCCTATCTTCCTGTTTATTCAAAACCTTTAGGATCACACCTCGACATATTATAGTTGCCACAGGAGTGTATATTACTTCCTGTACATCTTAATAAAGAAAAATGTAATGATTATAATTTTTTTCTCAAGTATCCTTTTGCCCTATGTTCAAATAGGGGAATATATAGGTTCTGCATATAATGGTGGCCATTAATTACTCAGAACCAGGATTTTTTTTCCTACCTGTTAAAACCTTTATGTATTCATTATGAGAATGTTCAACTTTTAAGTAAGCTTCAAAATACTGAGCTGCTTTGAAATAAGTATGTTTTATAACACCAAGTACATTTTTCAAAGCACTATGAACTCTTTCAAAAAGGGTTTGCCTAAATTAAAAATGAAAGATAAAGTCTCTTATCATGTTTTTTGGTTAGAAAAGAACCAAGGAGCCCCCTTTCCATTTTAAACTAGGTTATAAAATATTTACTGACACCACCTAGAAGATGGAGCTTTACACCATTTATCTTGTGATCAAAGAGGAGTTACAGAGAGTAGGCATCTGAAAATATGCATTAGATGCACAGATGATTCTTATGATGACAGCGCTAGCTGTTGGTTGTTAGGGGATACAGAAAAGGTACTAAGAAAAAAGCATTTGAGATGGTAGAATAGGACTTTTTTATGTCAGCCTAAAATGATTTTTTATTAATAAGCATTAATTTTGAGACTAATGATAAATAGAAGAAAGTTATCGATTTATATTAAACAAGGAAATTCTAACAGATTTGCTTTTAGATGAATTTGCTAAATTTAAGACGGAGATGTGAGGAAAGCAATACAATTACTGAGTTGCATAAAATGGTAACAAAAGGATTGACAAAGTCGATATAATTAGATTTGAAAAAATCTAATCATTCACTTTACTGCTGCTACTGCTGCTGCTAAGTCGCCTCAGTAGTGTACGACTCTGTGGGACCCCACAGACGGCAGCCCACCAGGCTCCTCTGTCCCTGGGATTCTCCAGGCAAGAGTACTGGAATGGGTTGCCATTTCCTTCTCCAATGCATGAAAATGAAAAGTGAAAGTGAAGTCGCTCAGTCTCGTCCGACTCCTAGCGACCCCATGGGACTGTAGCCCACCAGGCTCCTCGGTCCATGGGATTTTCCAGGCCAGAGTACTGGAAATATGCATTAGATGCACAGATTAGATGCACAGAGTACTGGAGTGGGTTGCCATTGCCTTAGTCTTTAAATACATGAAGTGTAGTGTCTCTGGAAATTTATTTAAATGCCATTTGTTATTTTATTAACCTTTGAAGTAAACAAAGGAGTAAAACAAGTCCCTTTCAACACATGCTTTGTGTTAGTTTTCAAGTGTGAAATAAGTAGAATTTTTTTTTTTGCTCAGAGGTACCTTTACAATTTGGGAGGGTTTGTAACTTCCACCAGAGTCTATCTTTCGAGTGTCCTCTGTGTAGCAATATCAGCCATGGAAATTAATGACTTGTTATAGTACCAGGATGAGAGGCCAAAGTGATCTCTAGGGGCCTCTTTCAGTTTCATGAGTCCAAAATAACTCTAGTCTGTTTTTAAAGTGTGCATTTAGCTTTAAAATAATACCCTAAAATGACTATAACAATCCATCTTTTTGTAAATGTCCTGTGGGCTAAAGGAAATGCCACTTTATAATATAAATGAAGTAGAAAGAAAGTATAGGAAGTTAACTTATGGGTCAATCTATATTCTGAATATTTAATTTATACTAAGAAAACAGGAAATTTTGGATAAATTTAAATATGAATTAAATCCGCAAAATAATGCATAGCATTCCTATAGCACTTAGTATGCTTTTCAGTAATAACAACAATGTATTCATTTTGTAAAATAAAGAATACCACCTCCATAGGGTACTATACTATCAGAATTGAGAATGTAACCAATAAAAAGAGAAAACTAGTCTATTTATGGTGTATTTTAAATTAAACATGTGTGTGCTCAGTCATATCTGACTACTTGTGACCTCATGAACTGTAGCCCACCAAGCTTTTCTGTCCATGGAATTTTTCAGGCAAGCATACTACAGCAGGTTGCCATTTGCTACTCCACGGGATCTTCTCAACCTAAGGGTCGAACCCACATCTCTTGCATCTCCTGCATTGGCAGATGGATTCTTTACCGCTGCACCCCTTAAAAAGGCCATTTTAAGTAAATGATACTCTGTAAATCTCTCTCTCTTCTCTGTTCCCATCTATCTCCCAACCCACATACACAAACATCACTCCCACTGGCACCGGTTGGAGCCCTGAGCCTAAAGCCTAACGTAAACTCAAGTCTCACTTACCCAGAGGTCCTATGGAGCCAGAAGATGTCCCCTCCATGCGCTGGAAGAGCAGTGGGCTCCCAGTTTTTAACCTGCTGTTCTGTAGCCACCTGGAAACTAGGATTACAGGAAAATTGTACCATCAGTGCCCTTACCAGTAAGATTTTCAGTTGAGTGAGTGTTCTGCATCTTCTAGTTTAACTCTGCATTAAGCTAGAAATTTTAGAACTGGAAAAAGCTTAGGTAGAGCCATCAGAGTTAACTAATAAGAAATAGTTAAAAATTCAGGACTGTTTTTAACCAGAGGTTCAACTCAAAATACAACCATTAGAAACAAGTGAATTTAAGACAAAGTATATCAGTAAACTTAATGATAACATTTTAACCCAGATACATATTTCTTTTTAAATATTAAATATGAGTAATATATCTTAGGCAAATTTCTCTAATGTATCTATGAACAATATAGTACTAACTAACCTACACAGAAGCAATATTTTGTGCCTGACACTGCATTGTATATTTTATATTCAACATGAGGCTTCTCTTAGTTCATTTCAAATGTTTAGTCAAGTTTAAACATCCAAAACAAGAATTTAATTGAGTGAGCCAAATAAGCTAATTAAGTCAGCTAATTTGCCTAAAAGTATATATGCTAAAATTTAGAATTAATTCTTGAGAATTGGTAGGTAATATTTACCGATTTGATCAATTTTGTTGGTCATATTTTTCATTTGGAAACAGTTATTTCATATACATTTGAGAATGTCTAATAAATATTTGTAGTTACCAAGCACAACACTTTAATCAGCATTTAAAGTATATTATATGCAAATAAAGTTATATGGTCAATAGCTCCTTAATATACAAGTTTTAGGGCTTCCCAGGTGGTGCTAGTGGTAAAGAATCTGCCTGCCAATGCAGGAGACAAGAGAGATATGGGTTGGCTCCCTCTGGATTAGGAAATGGCAATCCGCTCCAGTATTTTTGCCTGGAAAATCCCATGGACAGAGGAGCCTGGCGGGTTACAGTCCACAGGTCACAAAGCATCAGACGCGACTGAGCCCATGTGTATTCATGCTGCTGCTGCTGCTGCTAAGTCGCTTCAGTCGTGTCCAACCCTGTGCGACCCCATAGATGGCAGCCCACCAGGCTCCCCCGTCCCTGGGATTCTCCAGGCAAGAACACCGGAGTGGGTTGCCATTTCCCTCTCCAATTCATAAAAGTGAAAAGTGAAAGTGAAGTCGCTCAGTTGCGTCCAACTCTTAGTGACCCCATGGACAGCGGCCCACCAGGGTCCTCTGTCCATGGGATTTTCCAGGCAAGAGTACTGGGGTGTACAAGTTTTAAAGCACCAGGAAATCTTTTAAGAAACAATTCAGAGCTTTGCAAAATACCTTCTTTAAAGTTTTCATATTTCTTTCCAAAATGAGTCATTGGCTACTTTCAAGTCTAGCATGACACATGAAGATATGTGTAGGGCTAGGGATGAGGGAATCGCCAGAGTGGTATATCACTGTCTGAAGTGTAGTCACGGTGTTCTACAGTATTTGGGTTTTTATAAAGGATGCATTTCAGAATACTTCATACTTTCTTAAATGCCTACTACATATCTTTATAATATGAAATGATATATTTTTATAAAACCCTGATAGATGGATAGATGAAAGAAAGAGAAACAGACATAAATATTTATGAGAAATGCTGTAAATTGAGTTCATAATATTGACCTGACTCGGCAGTGTGGTTGCTGCTGCTGCTACTGCTAAGTCGCTTCAGTTGTGTCCGACTCTGTGCAACCCCATAGACGGCAGCCCACCAGGCTTCCCCATCCCTGGGATTCTCCAGGCAAGAACACTGGAGTGAGTTGCCATTTCCTTCTCCAGTGCATGAAAGTGAAAAGTGAAAGTGAGGTCGCTCAGTCGTGTCCGACTCCAGCTACCCCATGAACGGCAGCCTACCAGGCTCCTCTGTCCATGGGATTTTCTAGGCAAAAGTACTGGGGTGGGGTGCCATTGCCTTCTCCGGGGTAACAGGTTATGCTACCTGTAATAAATTATAGGCATCTGTTAAGACAAATGACTTATTCTTCATTCAACAGATAGTTATTGAGGACCTCCTATTTCAGGCTAACCACATGCTGTCAGAATTAAAGCTAGCTGGTGTAAAGGAAGTAATTGTCACGTACGCACCTTATTATGCATGAAGAGGAGAGAAAAGCAGCCCTGTAGTTTGGAGATCTAGGTGATACCGGCCGTCATCGTTCAGGGACTCGTTCAGTGCCGACAGGGACTGCTGAAAGGACCATTGGTGGGGCCAGAGGGGCGGTCAGAACACGGACCTCCTCCACACTCACATTAACAGGCGTGAGGCTGACAGAGTCGAATTGCTCTATGGAAAAGAAGGTGGATGTGTTACAATTCTTCCTTAGAAACCTAGAAAGCAACTTGGTTTAAAGTCAGATCTTTTGAGTGAAAGAAAGATGAATGTCGAATAATATAGGCAAACTGTGTTGGCTGATACTAAGGATCATTTGAATCCTAACATGTTTAAGATATAATAGTTTCTCGGATTGGAGCTCAAAGTTCCTTTGACTACAAGTTCAGTTATTGATGAAAAGAAGCAAAGTATGGCTTTTCTTTTCCTTCAGCTGTTTAGTGAAATTTTCTTTGTGATTGTGAAGATTCTTATTTAATCAGCTCAATATTGACTCTCATAGAGTCGTTGCCTCAAATGAGCTATATTTGGTGAACTGATGAGACGGTTTCACAAAATCACTTGTGTTTAGAGATGAACATGGACACGACATTCCCAAGCGGATAAAATATAGAAGAATCTTTCCATGGGTTAATTGCAAGTTTCATTTGTTATTATATAAACCTATTCAGTTTTTTCCTTTCCCTAATTTGGGAAGGTTTCATTTCACTTTCCTGCTCTGCACCATGATTTCAGGGTTTTCTAAACCAGGGCCACATCTTAAATTCCTTTTCCCTCATTTCTCTGTCTTAGTCTATATACCGTTTTCCTCATTTTGAATGGGGGAGGGCAGGTAATAGACACATGAAGATACGTGTAGGGAACAGGTGTTTGTTTGGGATTGCACGTCACCGTTTGCTTATATTTCATGGGAGACGCATTTACCCTGACAGATATCAGATTCGGAGGGTGAAAAGCCAAATTATTTTCAAAGCATAAACAGAGCTTCCCATGACCATTCCTGTGGTCTCTCAGGGGCTCTCCATTTTCAGAGCTTAGAGAAACCACATCCCTGTTTGGAAAAGATTTTTCTTCTTCTTTTTTTCCTTCCCTTGCTGATGTCATTACTGTTGCTATGGAGAGAAAATAAGTGCTGCATGACATTGCTGGAAAAATCAACACTGACGTGTTTCAGTACAGCAAATAGTCCATTTCAGAGCTTGTTTTTATATTAGAAGAGGCTTGGTAAAAATTGTCAGAACCAGTACCAAAAAGGAAATGTTCCTTTGCCGGAACTACCTTGGTTTAGAAAAAGTTTTGCAATGGTGTACCTAAACATTTCCTTCCGAATAATAGAAAAGAGTATGAAGCACATAATAACCCATGTGAATTGAGGAAGAATAAAACATGTTTTATAAACTATTAGGCATGATTTATATTATTTGAAACGTTTTTTTGTTGGAAATGACCACCCCACTGTTTAAAAATCTATTTTTAACCTTGAGTTATTCAGTTGTCCAGCACTACCCCATTCAGATCTGAGCTCTTAGAAGAGATTAGGCCTGTTTTCACTTTGTATCATTCCTCAGGCATTCTTTTCTTCCCTACTATAGAAATCAAGGTGCCAAGACAGATATCAGAGATATGTTTATGATGTCCTAGTATCAACACATGATTCTTGATTCATCTCACCCTCAGGAACAAGGCAGTGACCAAAAGCAAGATCCCAGACTCTCGTGGTTAAATGCAAAAAGCCATTTTAATATAAGCTTGTAAATAATATATGATATTTCTGTTGAACTGTTCTGAATTTTATTGTTATAAGTTAATAATTAAATTTTCCCATGAGAAAAATCCTTTGCTTTATCAGTGAGTTTTAACAAATAGAAGGACTAAAAAACAAAAGGATTTAGAAGAGAAAAGAAAGCCTCTCGTTGCAACTAAATTTCATTTCCATCTGTAGTATTTGGTGATATCCATGGAGTGACTACGAAAGGATACTCCATTTTTAAGTGGAAAAATGCCATTGACTGTATGCTCTTGATGTTGAAAACTGTGATGGGTTTTAATGAAAGCTATAAAATCAATGCACAATATGTCCACCTTTGAATCTACTGCTGGCAGATTGACCAGTTGCATTTTTCTTGCATGAAGAATGTGTTTTATGTGAATGACTAATCTGTTGTGTCTGTGGGTTTTTTTTTTTTTGTTTGGTTGGTGGTTTTCTTTTTGTTTTGTTTTTGCCTGCAGTGGCACGTCTAGTGATGAAATGTGCAACTTGTACATTATGTATTACATGGAAGCCAAGCATGCAGTTTCTTTCATGACCTGTACACAGAATGTAGCTCCGGATATATTCAGAACCATACCACCAGAGGCCAATATTCCAATTCCTGTGAAATCCGATATGGTTATGATGCATGGACATCACAAAGGTAAAACTGATGCTTAATTTAAAGCAACATCTGTTTTTATGTTTTTCATTTTCTTCTGTGTTTTGCTTGACTGTATGATTAATAGTTCAGATCATCCTCCTCCTGTCAGGCAGTTGCACGTGTTCATGTAATCTGATTCTCTCTTTTCCCCCTTTTCTCCTCTCTCCCCTCCTGACATGTCCCTGTCAAAACAGTTAAAATGAAAATTCTCAACTAGTGATGTAACAGATTCTTTTGGGACCAAGTCTGTAAATAAAGATCTTTCTTCAAGTAGTTCGTGTTTCTAGTTTCCTCATTTCATTCTTCCCATAACCAGTAATGAATTATGCAATTTATGAATTTATATACCATGTTCTAAAGAGTGCCACTGTTTGTAAATGGAAATGGTTATCATCTCTGATCATACCTTACATTATCTGTTTAATGAATCTCTTCAAGCTAAGAACAATTCTTGATTTATGAGGCATTACTAGCCTTAGTCTTTTTGAGCACCTTCTCAGAATTGTTCTTTAACTTACTGTTCATCTGCAAAATAGTCATGATTGTCATTTCTTCAGTTTAAAATTGAAAACCCATACTTTTTTATTGGATGAAGTATGATGAGACTTGACTGAGTATTACAAGTTCAGTCTTCATGCCAGAAAAACTTCTTATTTCTTTCTACAGGAAATTTTATAAAAGAAGTTAACATAGCAAGCAGGTCATTTATTAAAATTCCAATGTATTTTAAAAATGTACTTTCAAATGTCCTGAAAATATCCTAAGTTCAATTTAGAAAATAATACAAGCAGTAGTTTTATTAGTGCATCTTCACAATTCTATATCATATCTATATCACTGCAGTGGTAGTTGACTCTGGTGTTAAGCCAGAGTCCGGCGCTTGGTAGTCATGATAGAGTTTTTGTGAATCGGGAGGGCATTTCTACCATATGAATTCTTAATACTATTGTTTTTATGAAACACAGGATCCTGAAAATATTTTTATGTTGATAGTATATTTCCAAAAAACTATTTACAGTGTGTGATATATACTGCAAATTTACCCTCAGCTCTTTTGATCCCTTCTAGAAACAGAGAACAAAGACAAGACTTCTTTACTACAGCAGCCCAAACGAGAAGAAGGAGTGTTAGAACAGGGTATGTATGCTTCCTGCTAAAATTAGGCATATAAAAGTATTCACTATCCAAATAGGCAAACAAAATTTAAAGTTATTGAGATATTTTAGGTCTTTCTTTATCAACCTAATGCATCCATATTACTGATTTTATATAATGTATAATTCAGGAGAAAATAATCAACTGTTACACTTTGGCTTTGACAATTCATTAATGTAATTTAGTCCCATTAAATTTTTCTGTCTTTGTTTTATCTTATTTAATATTGTCACTTTTATATAGAGTACAATAAGTACAAATACAATCATTAGAAACAATTAGTGAGCTGCTTTTGAAACCTTATGACCTTTAACATTTAAATTCTTATACATTTTGTATGGTGTGTTCATTTGCTATATTTGAGGTTCAAGAAAAAAAGAAATTGAGTTAAACTATATCTTGCCTCTCTTTTAAGTCATTCTTCTCTGCCAGGTAAGGTAGGAGGGATTATCATCTTAAGCAATTATTGTTTTGTGTTAAGTTGCCATCTGATGAGTTAAGAAGGCTCCGTTCTTCCTCTGTTCTATTTACTTAAAGTGGTAATATTTGGTGTTGTTAAGTTGTATACTACATGTGCTGGCACTGAAAACCTATTCTCCCGAATCTTGCTTTCTTGCAGTTGTTTATAAGATAGTTCTTTGTGTTAGGCTGAAGTATGTTATCAAGTCATTTGTGGCCTAGATGTAATATATTTTAAAACATTAGTTTAATGTTAATGCAAACACACTTCTAATGACAAAATAAAGTATACAGGAAATAGGATTTTTCTATTAGCAGTTACAGAAGTTTGTGACTCTTTGGATATTGAGAACCTCTATAGGAATTATTCAAAATGTATTTTATTAGGTCTAGGTCAAAGATACACTTATAACAAATGCACTATACGCTAATATTATTACACAAATAGCATTTGCAAAATTTAAAATAGGCTTTTTAAAGAAAAAAATGCATTCTGAAAGGTAAGGGGTAAGGTAAACTGTAACATAAAAATTTTGAAATTATACAGAGTATGTTCCATAACATCGCATTCTAGCAAAGTAACCTAAAAACTTAGCTCAAAGTTGTTTCTATTTTGTATTAAATTTAAAAAGGAGATGATTTTATACTAAATAATTTATGGTAAATGGTTCATATTGAACTATTGAGTATGACTTAAAATAACCAAGTTTATCAATGCTGCATATATATTTTGTAAGGAAATCAATAATTATAGCCTAAACATAGTAGCTTTAAGTGTTTACTCTAACTGTCCAGAAATTTAATCAGACTTAAAATGAATTATTTTGCTATTGCACACACTGTTTGAACTGTATGTCTTTGAGAGAATTGGAGTCATCTTAGAGCACATTTCCGAACAGCAACATATGTAGGACAGTAAGGAATGAGACTCCCATTTAGTCCATTCCGCTTGTAAAATATTTCAGTGGAAACTGAGGCTGGACTATGTTTTCTTTTTGAAGTTGAGTTGATCAAGGAAGACTTTGAAACCTCTGAAAGATTAGAAACCTAGAGGTCTTATTAGCAGAGTAACCTTAAATATTAGATTTAACCAGTTCTTTTCAAACAATAAGATTTCAGGAGGTGCCATATATGCCTAAAAACCAAATGCTATGATATACTTTTATATATTGCTGTTTGTTTACCCTTTTGTGTTTGATAGCATATACATATAATATTAAGAAGTTTAAATATATGCTTATATATTTATATTGGGCTATATACCCAGTATAGTCTTAATGGTTTCAGAGAAGAATTCTAAGGATACGTAAATTATTTTCCTGTAGTTTCCATTTTATTCTACTTATGAATAAAAATGCTATTAAGTTATTTAACTTGGGAGGAAAAAACCATTAGGCTGACTCAGTTTTCATACTTCAGGAAAAAAGCTATGGTATTTATATGTTGAAATTAGTGGGTCCATCAGAATGTCACCTCCGGGATTATGTGAAGACAAATACTTCACCAAAAGCCATTTCAGTGGCCAATGCAGCCTCTCTGTTCTTCTGCTGGTCTTTGGGGGATCATCAGCCTGGAATTTAAAGAGAAATATAGAAGTATTTCAAATGTATATTTGTACACATCATCCATTTGATTCACTAATGAGATCAATCTATCTCCTTGCAATACACAGGGCAAATCTACTCATTACTGAGAGAGTGTCCTATTTTTCTGAGATGTTTGTTTGCACAAAATACCTATTTGTATTCATTCCCTGGGGTGTTAAATTGACCAAGTAGCTGATAGGAGGGCTCTAATTATTCAAATAAATTACACCATGTGGGCTGATTTTAAAAGAAAGTCCTCAGACTTAACCCTTTGCCTTATTTTGATGTTCTGGCTAGAACAATTTATGTTCAAATACTCCTCCTAGTTGTATTGATTCTTTGAATATTTTAAATCTCTGATAAATAAAAGTCCTGAATTATTTCAGTTGAGCTAGTCATAAACTAACAGACAGCATTGATGTTGGTCACATGGATATAAAACTCCCATTGGAAATAGAACAGTGAAGGAGCAGGAAAGAAAAGACCCAAAACATTAGAGGACATGTACCCAAAGGCAAGCTCTGAACCCATCAATGGCTGAATAATAGAGAAAGTCCTACCTGGACAGTGCAAACAATTTTTTTTTCTGCTTCCTGTCTTGGCAAAGCAGAGAGAAAGATAAAGGTCATGATCAGATCAGATCAGATCAGATCAGTCGCTCAGTCGTGTCCGACTCTTTGCGACCCCATGAACCGCAGCACGCCAGGCCTCCCTGTCCATCACCAGCTCCCGGAGGTCACCCAGACTCGCATCCATCGAGTCAGTGATGCCATCCAGCCATCTCATCCTCTGTCGTCCCCTTCTCCTCCTGCCCTCAATCCCTCCCAGCATCAGAGTCTTCTCCAATGAGTCAACTCTTCACATGAGGTGGCCAAAATACTGGAGTTTCAGCTTTAGCATCATTCCTTCTAAAGAAATTCCAGGATTGATCTCCTTCAGAATGGACTGGTTGGATCTTCTTGCAGTCCAAGGGACTCTCAAGAGTCTTCTCCAACACCACAGTTCAAAAGCATCAATTCTTCGGCGCTCAACCTTCTTCACAGTCCAGCTCTCACATCCATACATGACCACAGGAAAGACCATAGCCTTGACTAGGCGAACCTTTGTTGGCAAAGTGATGTCTCTGCTTTTGAATATGCTATCTAGGTTGGTCATAACTTTCCTTCCAAGGAGCAAGCGTCTTTTAATTTCATGGCTGCAGTCACCATCTGCAGTGATTTTGGAGCCCAGAAAAACAAAGTCTGACACTGTTTCCACTGTTTCCCCATCTATTTCCCATGCAGTGATGGGACCAGATGCCATGATCTTCGTTTTCTGAATGTTGAGCTTTAAGCCAACCTTTTCACTCTCCACTTTCACTTTCATCAAGAGGCTTTTTAGCCCCTCTTCACTTTCTGCCATAAGAGTCGTGTCATCTGCATATCTGAGGTTATTGATATTTCTCCCGGCAATCTTGATTCCAACTTGTGTTTCTTCCAGTCCATGATATATATAATATTAAATGCTATGTTGGAAAGAAGGGATGACCTTTATTGAGGTAGTAAAAAAAAAAAAAAAAAGAGGGTGGGGGTAAGACAGAGAAATACTCATATGCCATAGGCTGAAAAAAAGAACTGTGCCCATGCCAAAAATGGACAGGAAGCACTAAGTACCCCCAGCATGGAGAGAAAACAAAAAAATCAAAGCAAACCAATAATCATTTTAACACAGTTTTATCTAATACTCTGTTTCCCCAGGAAAAATACAATATTTTGTTTTCTTTGAAATTCTAATCACTAAGAATGCTAGCCATTAATTTTTGCCAGAATATTCATCCTGGTTGGAAATTAACTAACAAAGTTGCAAGTTTGAAAGCGACATAAGAGTTTTGTGAATCCATGTAGAGTTGCCCAGCCTGCTGCAGCATCCTTGTCTGCCTTTGCTTTCTCTTGAACAGAATTTTGACCAAAGGCAAATGTATCTCAGACTCCGTCTCAAAAGGTATAATTATGGAAACACCAGAGGAACCTCATTATATGCACATCTTTATCAGGTTGTCCTGGATCATGCAACAGTGGAAAACATTTTAATGAGGCTTTAATTAAATCTGCAGGGATTTTTTTTTTTAATAATGTTATTTGGCTCGGGGCTGTTGCACTGGGATGACCCAGAGGGATGGTATGGGGAGAGAATTGGGAGGGGGCTTCAGGATGGGGAACACATGTACACCCGTGGCAGATTCATGTTAATGTATGGCAAAACCAATACAATATTGTAAAGTAATTAGCCTCCAATTAAAATAAATAAATTTATATTAAAAAATAAAAATAAAATAATTTAAAAAAAGCAACAATGGAGATGTAAGGGATCCTTAAGGGTACTTTCAAGTATACCTAAAATTTATATGTCATCTTTAGATTTGCCACACTCAATAAGTTTTTATTCCTATCTATATACATTTGAATGATATTGCTACATACATGGAAAATACAGTTATTGAAACTTTATGTAGATATGTTCATTCCAAGTGATACTCCTTGTGTAAAGTGTGGACAAACAATGCTTTAATTTTACTGGCTCTGCAAATGTAGTAGAAGTATGATCTCAGTCAAGTTACTTTACATATCTGCACTGCAGTTTCCTTATCTATAAAATGGCAGTAAATAACTAAAACCTCAAAGTATAGTCAATCAAATAAAATTGTGTGCTAAAAAAATTATAGATTAAAAAAATAAAATAAAAATCATATTCATTATAGAAGATATGGAAATTTTAGAAAGGTATAAAGAAGTAAATAAAAATCATCCATAATCCCTAGAAATATGGATGTATATGTACAACCTGAATGTGAATTATGTATTATACATATGTACATACATTATTTTTGAAATATTTAGACCATAATGTACGCAGATTTTTATATCTTCTTTTTAAAATACTGTATCTTGTGTATTTCTTCCAACTATAAAAATTATTGGCATGTGTGACTTTCAGTGGTTGCATAATATATGTATATTCACGTCCACAGTGCTTTAAAAATAGCCGTTTTGTCTATAGGTAAGCTTATGCAAATGAGCGAATGCAGAAAAGCACTAACAGATATTCAAAACAAACAAAAATGTCACCATGCCTTGAAAATGTTGTTAGTGAAGAATTCCCTGTGTATGTAATAAGGACAATGAGCTAAACAATAAAACCCAATTAGACAGTGATTCTGGGTGGAGGAAATGAATCCTTGATTATACAGAATGAGAAAGGTGTTGAGATTTTCCAGAGCAGGCACATACAAATGTATTCCTTCCTTGTATGTTCCGGTTGGCACTTTGAGAAAACTGAGGCATGTTTTTTCCTCTTTTTTCTTATGCTTTATGATTCTTTTCATAAATGTTCTCTATACTAAAGGTACAACCTGAACCTTCTGGCAATATTGTCTAGGCAAGGAACGTGGGCTGAAACTAAGAGGCATGCCAGCTGTTAAGAATTCTGAATTTTGAGTGTTTCTCTTCTTTAAAATTCAAAACATAGACCTAATATTGAAACCTATATTGATTGTATTAGGAAGATTTTAGGCCTTAAAAAAAAACTCAAGGCAGAATTGAAAGTCAAATCTACAATAGCGGTGTGTCCTTGTTATTGTACATTATTCTCTGGACAGCATTTCTTTTTCAGCAGAAAGAGCCTTTAGTGTGTTTTATTTAGTTTGTTCCAAACTCTTCTCATTGTACTCTTCATGCCCTCATATAATCAATCTTTCTACTCAAAGGTCAGCATGAGCTTCTGTATTCCCAAGGCAGGAGGAATATGACAAAAATACAATTTGTAGAGGGAAATCACTCCATGGCCCCAGATAGTTAAAGGTCTTCAGACACCTTCTGTGAAATAGAATAATTTCACAGTGGTTTTATGCTAACAAAAATGAATTACCATTGGCATGTTTTATCAAACAAGCAGAATCAAGGGAACAAGGTTGCAAGTTAAAAAGACAATAGTGTGCTGTGAAGCTTATTAAAGTAACAGTTGATAAACCATTTATGAGAAGAGTGAAATACAGGCTGGGCTTAGTGGTTAAAATTTAATTCCTTTGTTGTTCAAAATAGGACGCTCCTTTCATTCTCTAAGAAAGTCCCAATGATTTTAGTAGAATCTTCTTGGGTAATTCCGAGCATTCTCAATGCAGTTTGCTGTTTTAAGGAAAAGATGAGTCTTGTTTCTCTTTCCAGTCACTAAAAATTTATCGGTTTGTTATGATATATGAGCAGCTCACAAATTTTTATTTATTGAACTCATCTGTCAAGTGCAATTTTAAATACCCACCAAGGCTCTGGGAAGCTGAGTGGATGCTCTTTTGAATTGGTTTCCTGATAACAGAATAAACAGATGTGGGTGATCGTTTGTCACCTAGTTGGCATTTTCAATATAGATCAGTGTGTATGGCAGTCACAAAAGTCATCTCCTGACTCCTTTTTTTATATTTGTCTTATTTTCCTAAAAAAACAAAAACAATGTAAAAAGCCCCTTTCTGCTTCTGATCGTTTCCCAATCAGATGAATCCTATAGAAGGAAAAAGTAATAAAGTTGACTTCACTTGTGATTCTTGAGCTAGTTGCCATGATCTTGTGTTTTATGTCTCTGAAGCTAGTAGGACAAATATTGTGGGTTCAGCTCAGTCGCTCAGTCGTATCCGACTCTTTGCGACCCCATGAACCGCAGCACACCAGGCCTCCCTATCCATCACCAGCTCCTGGAGTTCATCCAAACCCATGTCCATTGAGTCGGTGATGCCATTCAACCATCTCATCCTCTGTCGTCCCCTTCTCCTCCTGCCTTCAATCTTTCCCAGCAGCAGGGTCTTTTCAAAAGAGTCAGCTCTTCATATCAGGTGGCCAAAGTATTAGAATTTCAGCTTCAACATCAGTCCTTCCAATGAACACTGAGGACTGATCTCCTTTGGGATGGTTTGGTTGGATCCCCTTGCAGTCTAAGGGACTCTCAAGAGTCTTCTCCAACAACACAGTTCAAAAGCATCAATTCTTCAGCACTTAGCTTTCTTTATAGTCCAACTCTCACATCCATACATGGCTACTGAAAAAACCATAGCCTTGACTAGATGGACGTTTGTTGACAAAGTAATGTCTCTGCTTTTTCATATGCTGTCTAGGTTGGTCATAACTTTCCTTCCAAGGACTAAGCGTCGTTTAATTTCATGGCTGCAATCACCATCTGTGGGTTAGTAATAAGTAAACAGTCAGTAAGCCAAATCACCTTTAACCAGGAGGGAAAGTGTCAGCTCTGCCTGAGTCATAAACCAAGATATGAAACTCTGAAAAGAAATGCTTTAATTTATCATTCCTTGTATCCCTCTTATTACAGTTGTTGTTGCATGGTTATAATCTCATTAGCTTAGTTACTTGGCATATTTTGTTAAATTGCTAATGAATATCCTTTTTATTCTCCATGTACCATAGAAATCACAGAGCAATAAGCAGTAACAAGAACTGTTTGTTTTAGGTAATGAAGTACTAACGATTTCTGTGGAAAATGGGAGTTTATATCCTGAAAGACTACGAAGAGGTTCTTGATCACTTTAAAAATAATAAAATGCCTGCCAAAATTAAGGCTCTATGTGTCTAAAAGTAGGGGTACTTATTTTTTAATCCAATAATCTTAAAATATTTTTTTAAGTATGGGATAGTTTTACAAAGGATGTTTCCCTCTCGTTTACTTTGATCTCACCGTATTTCTGAAAGTAAACCAGAGAAATTTCCATAGTGGTGGAAGGGAATAGTGAGTGGTCCCAACTAAATAGAAGAATGTCTGTTGAGCTGTGGAATAGTTAATGCAAGCAAACAGCTAACAGACTTGGAGTTTAATGGCAGTGCTTTAGATTTTCTTGCATTACGCTGCATAGTTTCCTGATGCATTAGCTGCTCCTTCTCTTGTGTTTCCCAAATACCAAACCCATTTAGCCAAATGACTTAAAGACCTAGAGCATTTCTGCATTTCTTAAGAATCAAAGTTTGAAGTGAGGAGAAGAAAGAAATGGAACTCATTGCAGTCTAAAATCATGAAGGAAGTATTTTTATCTTTACTAATGCAGTACCCAAGAGTGGCATTTTTAAAACATTATTCATTCCAGAATCATTTATTGAATATCTGCAGTGATGGGAACAATACTAACCACTGGAAATATGATAATGAATAAGAAGGTTTTTTTAATATAAAATCATATTTGTAGCTTGCCACTTGTCCCTTCTCAGATAATTTAAATGTACAAATAAGTTTTTTAGAATACTTTAGAGAATTTTATTATACATGTAAGGTATATTGCCAGTGGTAAGTGAAAATTATTAAAAAGAATAGAAAATAGAAAACTCATACTTTCTGAAGCCAAAAACCAATCATTATTCTTTAGGCCAGCATTGTGCAAATCACTGTCGTTTATGTATGTATTGATTCATTTATTATAGTCTTATACAGTTGTAAGAAAAAGACAAGCTAGGATAGGACAGAAAATAAACTTCTTCAGTTAGAGAATAAATCTTGAACACCTGTTCTCAGAAAACTACTACTTTAGAAAGAAAAAGATTAATATGGTGAGAATGACAGGTCCGAGGTGAATTCACAGAGAAGAGTTTTGGCAGCTGCAGAACAGACAGGGGAACCTGGATCCAGTACCCTTAAAAGGCAGGCCCCGCGGCCAGGCTGCCGCCTCCAAACCCCGGTTTAGCATCGTGCAGCAGTGTGCCTTAGTACCGCGCCATTGGTTTCCTCATCTGAAATGAGTACTTCATGGAGGCTAAATGTACTCTGTAGTACGAAGTACCCAGTAAAGTGACCTGGTCATGCTAAGCTCTCAAAAAATATTAGCTGTTATTACTATTACTGTCTTTTGCAGTTTATAAAGTACTTCCTCATATGTTATCTCTGTCAGGAGTAAGTAGGGTAATTATACATCCCAGTTTTTCTAGGACCAGTTTATGGCTAGAATAAATATTAATAACACCCCTTTCTTTCTCAAATGTGTCCCAGTTGGAAATTAAATTATATGGTCCCCTTAGCAGCAGGACCCAGAATAGTGTTAGGAAATACTGTCCTGGAACACGTTGGTTGACAGAGCTGAGGAAAAGGAGTCATACCCAGGGAATATCGAGGGGAGGCAGGCTACCTTCAATCACAAGTCATTTGCACAAAGATAGAGCATTTTTAATACCAAGTCCAAACAGATTTTTCTGTCGAAGGCAGGGTTGAGGATTTGCCCTGAAGAATAAGGCGTAGAGTCTTTCAACATGACAGTTACAGGGTGATAAGCATCTCAGATGAATAATTGTGGTAGGGAGGGAAAAGGTGATGCTGACACACAGCATCAGTGAATCACATGACTTCGTGATTCACTGGTGAGAGAACAATGAATCTAGTTTTCTGGATTGATTGTCCTAAAACATGGTTTAATACTGAGACAGTATTTTTTAAAAAGGTAAAGTATGGGGAGAAGAGGAAGAGCTCTGGTTTGGTTCTATTGAGTTCAAAGTCACATTGAAGTGGGCATTCAATCCAAAAGGAAATTTCCAGATGACAGTTTTATAAACCACTAGGATCTCGGTACTAGGAAATCTTCAGATTTCAGAGTCCTTTGTCAAATGTAGCAGCTTAAGCTTTGTGAGTGTCTGAGACTACTTAACAGAAAGAGGTCTTCAGTTCAGTCACTCAGTCGTGTCCGACTCTTTGCGACCCCATGGACTGCAGCACGCCAGGCCTCCCTGTCCATCACCAGCTCCTGGAGTTTACCCAAACTCCTGTCCATCGAGTCGGTGATGCCATCCAACCATCTCATCCTCTGTCATCCCCTTCTCCTCCTGCCTTCAATCTTTCCCAGCATCCGGGTCTTTTCAAATGAGTCAGCTCTTCACATCAAGTGGCCAAAATATTGGAGTTTCGGCTTCAACATCAGTTCTTCCAGTGAACATTCAGAATTGATTTCCTTTATGATTCACTGGTTGGATCTCCTTGCAGTCCAAGGGACTCTCAAGAGTCTTCTCCAACACCACACTACAAAGGCATCTATTTTTCAGCACTCAGCTTTCTTTATAGTTCAACTCTCACATCCATACATGACTACTGGAAAAACCATAGTTTTGACCATACAGACCTTTGTTGGCAAAGTAATGTCTCTGCTTTTTTACTATGCCATCTAGTTTAGTCATAGCTATTCTTCCAAGGAGCAAGTGTCTTTTAATTTCACGGCTGCAGTCACCATCTGCAGTGATTTTGGAGCCCAAGAAAATAAAATCTATCACTGTTTCCATTGTTTCCCCATCTATTTGCCATGAAGTGATAGGACCAGATGCCATGATCTTAGTTTTTCAAATGTTGAGTTTTAAGCCAGCTTTTTCACTTTCCTCTTTCACTTTCATCAAGAGGTCTTTAGTTCTTCTTCACTTTCTGCCATCAGGGTGGTGTCATCTGCATACCTGAGGTTATTGATATTTCTCCTGGCAACCTTGTATCTAGCTTGTGCTTCATCCGGCCCAGCATTTTGCATATAAGTTAAATAAGCAGGGTGAGAATATATAGCCTTGATGCACTCCTTTCCTGATTTGGAACCAGTCTGTTGTTCCATGTCCAGTTCTGTTGCTTCTCGACCTGCATAGAGATTTCTCAGGAGGCAGGTCAGGTGGTCTGGCATTCCCTTCTATTGAAGAATTTTCCACAATTTGTTGTGATCCACACAGTCAAAGGCTTTGGTGTAGTCAGTAAAGCAGAAGTATGCCCAGGGTAGAAAATATCAGCGTTTCTGGGCAAAATAAGAGGAAGCAAAGATGACAGGTGAAGACCTGGAAAGAACATATTAGAAGGAGAGTTTCTGAAGGGACTTTAAAAGTGCCATGTGCCACCAGTAGTCAGGATGAAGAATCGATTGGCTTTGGCAACTAGGAGCTCTTAGGTGACTCTTGCCGTACAGGAGTGAAGTAGGGAGTGGAAGCAGATACCTTCAGTTTAGGAAGAAAGAGGATGTGTGGAAAATGAAGCAGCACATCATCCCACACTGTCCAATATGGTAGACACTAACCATGTGTGGTTATTGAAATTTGAATATAAATGAATTAAAAGTAAGCAAACAAAAACTAAGGCTTCCCTGGTAGCTCGGTTGGTAAAGAATCCACCTGCAATGCAGGAGACCCCAGTTCGATTCCTGGGTTGGAAAATCCCCTGGAGAAGGGAAAGGCTACCCACTGCAGTATTCTTGGCTTCCCTAATGACTCATCTGGTAAAGAATCTGCCTGCAATGACGGAGACCTGCGTTCAATCCCTGGGTTGGGAAGATCCCCTGGAGAAGGGAAAGGCTACCCACTCCTGTATTCTGGTCTAGAGAATTCCATGGACTCTATGGTCCATGGGGTCACAAAGAGTTGGACACAACTCAGCAACGCTCACTTCAGTCGTATTAGCTGCACTACAAGCACTCCATTGCCCCTTGCGTCCAGGAGCTATACTATTGGCAAGCACAGGTAAAGACTATTTCCATTTTCACAGAAAGGTCTTGCAGATGGTGCTGGAACTTGTTCCAGAAAGAGGGAAAATGGGAAAACTTGAAAGACATAGTGTGTCAAAAGAGGTCTCTTCTCACCTCCCTGACCACTCAAGATAAACACACACAACATATATGTGTGTCTATAGCCTGAGTCAGATCTTTGGCAGAGAAGTTGTGTCAGAGAAGGAAAGAAAGAGCAGATAGGAAAGGCTTTCACAGGCTCAGAGAGGGCTGGTACCCAGAACCCTGGAGTGGGGATGGTTCTTTCTCCAGAAATAGACTGAAGAGCAAAAGAACGAACAGATACAACCTTTTTTGGCAAAATCAGGAAGCAAATCATAAATGTAGCCTTGATGACTTGTTGAGAAAATAGAGGGCTGTAAATGTAAAAGGGGACTTTTTTCCATATGACAGTCCCAGTACTTCAATAAGAAATGGAATTAATTTTAAAAAATTTTAGGTAAACCGTAGATTGAAGCAGATGCATGTTGCAACTTGAGTTTATATCTTTGTCATTAATAATTATAATAACTACAGTTTAGTGATATCTACTTTATGCTATCGACTGGACTGGGCATTTTACTTTAACTATCTTCTTTAAATCCACAAAACAATTTTAAAGGTAGCTGTTGTTTTCTATTTGTAAAGGTTAAGTAACTGGCTTAAAGGCACAGAGTAGCATTAAGTTTCAGGGGTTAGATTTGAACACTAGTGTGAAACGCAGACCAGATCCCTGAGTAACAACAATACAGAACAAGAGCAGAGAGCTGTGGCTACACATAGCAGCAACCCCTAATCTAGCTGTCCAGGCAGGCCTCTTGGATACAAGTGACACCTAAGGAACATCTGAAGGTTGAGGCCCTGGGGAGAGAAAATGTCTGGAAAGGAGAAACAGCATCTTCTTAGAGTTGACATTCAAGGAAGTAAAGTCCAATATGGCTATAATATAAACTGAAAAAAAAAAAAGAGAATATTGAGAGATGACACTGGGGTAGAGACCATCCAGCGTCCTCCATTTATAGCCTATTCCATCCGCTGTACTCAAGGTTAGATAGATTTCATGAGTCAGGATCTTAATATGACTAAGAAAAATGGTTAGCATTTCCAGATTTCATATATTTCAGACACCAGAAGAGAAAAAGGCTGGGGAAAGGCTGGGCAGCGGGGGGACAGGGGGAACACCTTCCTGGTATATGTGTAAGAGTGTAAGAGAGAGCCGTCTAGCGGTCTCCTGCACGTGATCTCTAGAAGTGAGTTGCTGCTCTGAAGCAGTGTTGTCAGAAGGCCGGTGCATTTGTGTGCAGCCAAGCCTATATTACATTGCTAACTTTTTATTTTCCTAACCCAGTGATCACTGTAAATGACCATTCCAAAGGAACCAAGTGCTCTGCATTTGGTATTTTATCAAAGCTTTTAGATGTTTGCTGACAAACCTGAGTCACCATGCCTGGTTCTGAGCCTGTGCTCTTTTGTCAGCGTTAGCCTGACGTCATGGATTCAGGTTTTAAAATCGCATTCTTTATCTGTCCCTGAAATCATCTTTTTAGTCGCTATATAAAATGTTTCATTGCACAATAGCATATTGAGCTATTTATATTTACTGTGTGGGGCAGGAGGATTTCTCAGTAATAGATTTACTTCTCTTCTGTGAGGCAGGATGCCACTGTGGCCTACCCCAACCAGGTGCACTGTGATTTGCTTTGTTCATTTTACTGATATTTGTCCTAATACGTGGTAATTATTTTCTGATTGACGATCTCACCTGGGAGAAGCTGCTTTCATGAATTGAAAGCCTACTTTGAATCATTAAACCAAGATTATTTGCAAATATGCACTGATATATTTTAATAATACATTCTTTAGTGGAATGTATCCCAGTTAAACCAGTCATTATTTTTATTTTCTGATAATCATAAAAAGAGATTTTATAAATGTTATCTGATGATGCTATAAATGTAATTAAAGCTTAAGCAAAAGGACTCCACAATCATAAGTTTCATTAACAGTACTTAATATAGGGTGAGGAAAAGGAAGAACTATGGGTTACCTTGGGGTTTGGGTTAGAAAAGCAGCTTTATGATTTCATTGAAAATATAAATGTTTCCTATTCACACGGTTGACTGAATGGATTGAATGGACTTGAAGCCATAATTGTAAATGATGAAGATTAAAATGCTTCATGAACCTTGCATAGTTGTATTTTGAATCTGTCATAATATTTTATAAATAATTGTTTTCATGAAGCTATATTATTGTATCCACATTTACTTCTTAGTACAGGAAGACATGAAATAATATTGCAGTGATGAATCATTCCAATGATACTAGTTTGTTCAAAATCTTCTCTTTTGCTAGAAACTGATTTAAAAATACTCTTGTCACAAAATTATTTTTCAGGAACTTGTTCATTTCTTATTTAAAATGGACAACTAGAGCTACTTAGAGCAGCAGCAGCACAGCTAACAAAATGATAATAAAACTTTGGTTTTCCAATTGCCAAGTGGATGTTATATTTTTTGTGTTTCATAGCACCTCCTCAAAAATATACATTTTATTTTTGTATATTATACTTTAATAGGCTTTTAAAGACAACTTCAAAGGGTTTGCCTGTGAATACAGCTGTTTTCTGATGTAACTGTTGATAATATTTTATTTTGAAAGACTGATGAATTCTGACTTCTAAATCAATCCAACAGCCTTGTGAAAACCATTATTGAAATATCCCATGCAGTCACATACGCATGATTTTATTTCTACTATTTGCGAATAGAGGCTATTTAGTGTTACTGGCTGCTGAGATAACAGAAGGAAATGGGTGGTTTATGAAATGAAATGTGAAGCATTATTATTTTTTCATTGTTCTGGAAAATCATTGTTTTTTTTTTTTTCTCCCCATGCTTCAACATATGAGAGCAACCTTCTCTCTCACTTATTATCAGGAATCAAGAGATAATATTTTTAAGGCACAAGATTTTGTAAATTTTGAAGTCTTATCAACTCCCCACCCCTTCTCTCTTCTCTTTTTTCCGCAGGTGATTTCTATTCACTACTTTCCAAGCTGCTAGGAGAAAGGGAAGATGTTGTTCATGTGCATAAATATAATCCTACAGAAAAGGCAGAATCAGAGTCTGACCTGGTAGCTGAGATTGCAAATGTAGTCCAAAAGAAGGATCTTGGCCGGTCCGATACCAGAGAGAGTGCAGAACAGGAGAGGGGCAATGCTATTCTTGTCAGAGACAGAATTCACAAATTCCACAGACTAGTGTCTACCTTGAGGCCTGCAGAGAGCAGAGCTCTGTCATCACAGCAGCCCCTGCCTGGTGGAGGCACCTGGGAACCAGAACACACAGGAGGTGCGTTTAGGTGCTTCTTTTAAAGAATAAAATGTGAGACATTACGCTCCACATTAGCAAAATCTGAAGGGAATAAAAATTAATGGGTGAGAAAACTCACCAATGAAAAGAACTTACCATTAGAAAAACATGATTCTATTTGGATTATCAGATACCAGTTTTATTCGAGTTTTTGTTTTGGTCCAATCCTACATACATTCCTTTTCTGTTCAATTGATGAGCGAGAACTACCAGGACCCAAACTCTCTGGATCATATGGGGAAGGGCGGCATATGGAATTCAGGAGAACCAGTCCTTAACTACATCAACATTGGGAATAAACCAAAAATTCAAACCTAATAAAGTTCCACTGTGTGAAATGGTTATACATCACTTCCTTTAAGGTAATTTAATTCCTCTCAGAGGAATCTTACACTTCCAACATTCTCATCCAATTGACTTGTAAAATGTAACCCTTTTTATGACTTTGATTTCTTAAGTTCCATTATCAATTATCATCTTAATTGAAAAGCTGAATGGTTATATCTGAAGGGACCTCCAGCAAGTCAGTAACTATCAGATTCATCTTCTAACCAAGATTGGCTTCTGTAATTAGAGGACAATACCTTATTCCCTTCAGGTTTCTGTACCAGCAAGCTATGGATGCCTCATCTTTGTCTTTAATTGTGTTGTGGCTTCTGTGATACTGATCGTGCTTCATGTTACTTGCTAATGTGGAAGGCCAGATCATACAGCATGTGGAGATAATCTCCAGAAAAGTAGTGGGTGTGCATGCACGGCAGTGGTCCAGCGTGGGCTGGAATGGCACGGGCTGCCAGCATGATGTTTTCAAATACAGCTTTGCAGGAAGCCATAAATTATTCTACACCCAACTGATTTTTATTTATAATTGAAAAACAAATTAGCATGCAGTGCCGTTTTCTCACACATGTTTCAAGCATTGTCCATTAGGACTGGCCTAATAGTCTCTATGAGGTGTTAACTGGAACCCAGATTTTTAACCTCTTCATATTTAAATAGGGTCAGCCCTGCTCTAACTCCTTCTAAATTTACCTAATAAAACTGTTTCCAAAGAGGTGGCCCCTGAACCTCCCCTTGCATCAGAATCACCTAGGATGGTTATGAAAAATCTAGACTTCTGAATCCTACTGAAGAACAACTGAGTTGATATCTCTGAGCACAGTGTCTAGGAATCTGCAGTTTATGATGCCCTTATCTATTTCATAGACAGACTGGATTGTCTGTCTGAACCTCTGCATTAAGTACAGTAAATTGTAACCTGAAAAATGCATAAATATAAAAGGGCTTCTTTGGTGAGAATACAGTTCTGTTCAAGTTTGAAATGTTAGAGTTCCAGCATGCTTTATTCCATGACTTATCTTTTCTGATTTTTTTTTTTTACTGAGGTGACATTGGTTTATAACATTATATGTTTCATGTGTGCAACCTTATATTTCTATCTCTGTATATTTCTATCTCTGTATACCCTACAGTGTGTCCGCCGCCAAAAATTGAGTTTCTAGTTGTCTATGACTTGCCTTTGTTACTCTTCAATTTGAAATAATACCATGATCATTAATAGACATCCTAAGTGTCAGTGTGAAAGTCATAATTTGACTTATATTCCTAAGACCTACTAAGTTTTTCTAAGAAAGAAATACTTAAAACACTCAAAATACAGTTACTGGCCAAGTCTCCACATTCCTTTCGAGGTGGTAAAAATGGGAGTGCCCAGAAGAAAAATGTTTCTTCAAGACCCGGTTCAGGAAGTTTCCTTTCATTCTAAGTATGTGAGTGAATGTCACTGAAATAAAGCAATGAGTTAGAGAAACATACAATACAAACTCTAGTTACAGGAAGAAAATGTACATGTATTTCCTTTCTGAAATGATTTATTTTAGTGTTATTTCACTACTCTGATTCCAAATTTTTATAAAATTAAATGCAAAATAGCAAAGCCCACATTTAAATAAGCTATTTCTAAAAATCTTTTCAATTTTCTTTCACTTTTTAGTATAGCACAATGTAATATCTGACTTTAATTGAAGAAAACATTTAGTAAATGGAATACTATGTTAATAATTATGATTATAGTTGCTATCATTAGTGTCATGTTGGAGTAAGATTTCAAAAATTTAAACACCAAAGTAATAGAACTGATTATTAATTTTTTAGCCTAAGCAGCATCCATGAGAGAATTTTTTTACAATACGTAGGAAAGCTGCAAAAGTCAACACTCTAAGTTGATTAACAAAATATAACTTAGCTGTGTTCGATCATAGTAAGAATTTGTGGCTCTTCAAATTACTGGTCACATACATCGATCTGCCTTGATGTTTTCCTGTAACATATGATGTACAGTGTGGCAGTGTGCAACCTAGTAAGTTGGGAAGCAGATGCACTCCTTTTTACTCTTAGCACATTTTGGTTTCTACCATTAGTTTGATGGCTGTATTAAGATAGCATTCATAGAGGAGAAAGAAAATCACAGTCTCTTTTCTGGTTGCCTTCTGGAAACTAGACTCTTTGAAAAATAAATTTAAAACTACCAATAGCTATTCTCTTCCCTGTTGAATTTAACTGGACCACTATTTGCTAGCATATGGAAGCCTGATTTGACATATGCAGTACACCTTTGGACATCAGCAAATACATCTGCATTTGTGTGATACCGCCCACAAGATGAGAGAATGTGCAGTCTTTAAATATTGTTATGGGGCGTTTAAATTTTACTTAATTTCTATGGACAATTTTTTCTTGACTCAGAAGCCATACTTTTAACATATTTCTGTCATGCTGGCTCTAGGTTCAAGTCTTATAGAATTCCCAGGGTGAAATAAAGCATTCACTAGGCTGAATTTTCCGGAGAAGGCAATGGCACCCCACTCCAGTACTTTTGCCTAGAAAATCCCATGGACAGAGGATCCTGGTAGGCTGCAGTCCCTGGGGTCGCTAGAGTCGGACACGACTGAGCGACTTCACTTTCACTTTTCACTTTCATGCATTGGAGAAGGAAATGGCAATCCATTTCTTGCCTGGAGAATCCCAGGGACAGGAAGCCAGGTGGGCTGCCATCTATGGGTCGCACAGAGTCAGACACGACTGAAGCGACTTAGCAGCAGGAGGCTGAATTTTCATCTCTGGAGGAGAGGAGAATAATGAAAACAAAAATCTATGATAAAATCATTTATAGAGGAAGAAACCCATTTATAGACGCATAGAAAGGATACATGCCATGTGTCCAAAATGCCACAGTTCAGTCAACCAGCATTCAAACCCAGGCAGATTTGCTCAGTCTTGGTTTTTAATTACTTTATTACTCTGTCTCTCAATAAAATAATAGATAGGCTGTTTTTTTTTCCAACCTTCCCATCATCTTATCTACAGGTATAGTAACTCTAGGTGTAGAATGCCTTTGGTCATACTTTCTCAGTCAGTATCGAAACAATTTGACTAAGGTGAAGATTCACTTGCAGTTAAATTTTTAAAAGAAAAGGAAGTCTGCTAATACTTCTGAGCCCCTAGTTATGTCTTAACTCTCTTACTCACTTCACTCCCACTAAATAAGACATTATAATTAATTCTTGTTTTCTTTCTCACTTAAGTATAAATATTTCTTTTATAGTCTTAGTTAATTATAGTTATTGTTGGCACTTCTGATGAATAACAATCCCTGACCAAAATAAGGCATCTTTTCATCACTAAATGCAAATCTACTTGTGTAGAAAAAGCAACAATTTTATTTTGTTCTTGTTGAAATCTACTGATTTCTGTAGGATCTTCTCCTTAAGATTAAATATAAAGAGCCTTGTTATAGTAAAGTTAAGTCATAGCCTAGGTTTGACATTATATTTTTTCCTCAAATTTTTTGTCTAATTCTGTTAGTCCTATGTACACAGATAAAGGAATGCCCTTTTAAATGCTTGTTAATAATTTCATATGAAAGCAGCATTGATTGCTAACATTAATCTTTCTGGGTAAGATATAATTCATTAATCTGCTTAGTGATTTATTGATACAGTTTTAGTTTTAATGTTAAATATTTTCTGAAAGTAACTTTTTAAAAATATATGGCAGAATATGAGGTTGTCCATTTACCTTTATTTATAATGAATGCAAAGATTTTTCTGAAGTAACCCTATCATTTGATATGTGAATTTAGCGTAGCTGACACTTGGCATTGGGAATGGCTTGCCCAAGGTCATATGTAAGAAATCTGTATTTAATTTTCAAATTAGGACTGTCAGTTTACAACATTAATCATATATGCTAATGAATTACTTAAGTAAAGTCTAAGAGGAATCTGAACTCAAATTTCTAACTTTGCCATGATTGAAAATGTCAAGTTTAACTTAGAACCCAAATACATTTTATCAGACAGTTTTTAATAAGGATTTGAAATATTTTTGAGGGTTAGAAAATAATCACCCTTGCTATTGATGGCCAGAGTCTGGCCCAAGCCTATCATTCTTTTACAAATACAGAAAATAATCTGGGATTCTGTCCGAGCATCCTATAATTCTCTTGTAAAGGTGGGCAGGGCTTGTGAAAGCATTAATATTTATTCCATATGCATATACCACTAGTCCTCCATGACTGCTTTGATTCTTGATCACTTCATCTTAAAGAGAACAGCCTTTAACTGCATAATAATGAAAAAAGATGATGACACTGGAAGCAGAAACATCAATTCACAGAGCTAGTGTTCACAGAAGAAAACGTGAACTCAGTTTTCCTGTCGCAAAGAGTCAGACACGACTGAGCGACTGATCTGATCTGATCTGATCTGAATTAACACAGAGACCTAGGTTATCAGGTCCTGAAAGTTTTGAGGTCTTAGCTAGGTGATCTTAATGAATGTGCAGTGATGTTTTTAATGAAATTTAAAGTAACTTAATATAATTTCTCTGAATGTTCTTGCCGTGCACAAAGCAGTTCCTCTTTGCACTGACTCAGAACTGAAAGAGCCAAGTTTCTCACATTGTTAACCTTCATATATTTCCTCACGTATCACCTTTACTGTTTTCAAAATTTACCAAAAGTGTATACATGTGCCCTAGATAGTTATCCTGCTTTTTCATCTTGAAAGTTTCCAACCAAAAGGAATTCTTGTAAGTGACAGAATAGGTTGTTAACAACCTATCAGTCAATGCTTTTTGCAGATGTTGAGAGTTTACCAGTCTAAAGTCAGTGATAATATGGGATTATCCACAGCTAGATTGAAGTTCTTTACACAGTATTTCATGTATTTTATGAAATCCTTATTTGAACCCAGAATAGTATATTTATTTAGGACAGCGCATATTTTCTATCAGAAGTAGCATCTCTAAATCTTCATGAGCGCCTCGCTTCCAGTCCTTGTTGTAGACCACCGGATAAAAAAGTTACAGGAAACATGACATTTGTTGATTGCCATCAATGAAAATAATTAGCCAATTAACATTTTTTTATTGGGTGTCTTCAGCACAGTGCTAGGGGTAAAAAGATGTAGTGCCGGTGAGCTATAAGATGCTAAGGGTGTTTAAATGCTGGTTGACAACATAAGCAAGTAGAAAGTGGAGCATAGAGTTCAGTTTAGTGCATTTATTATTAGCCCAGTACCATGGGCCAGGGCCTGAGCAAGACTTAGTGACAAAACAGTGAATAAGACAAGATCTCTGCCCTCACAAAATTTCACCTAGTTGAAGTGGTGTTGGGCTCTGAGAAGCGGATGAAAGCAATTAAATATCTCAGTTGCTATGAGGTTCATGGTTCAAGATCCAGAATCTTCAGGAGCTGCTGATCGCATGCTGAATGGCCACCAAGAGGACCAGCTGTAACTGAGATGAGAATGAATGAAGTATGGCCTGAGATTCATGCCACTTTAAAATGATTTAAAATAGTTTCTTTGGGGAATCCATCTATGCATCTCTAATTATCATCCGTAGACCCCGTTTCCTGAGTTCACTTTCAAAGACACACTTTTATCCATGCCACCCCCGTGCTTGAAAGCCATCGGTGGCCCCGCAGTTTGCTTCCTTTGCTCCTTATCACAAGCGTGTAGATGATTAGTGCTATTCATCCAAGCAGCCCCACTCATATCCAGTGCTGTGCCAATTTAGGCATGCCAGCTCTAAGTCTGCCCCCTTCTCCCCAGCTCAGGAAGACAGCAAAATACACACGATTAAGAATGATCTTCTCACGTGCTCTAGTATATTTCAAAGGTAAATTATCCCCAAGCTCTGGGCTTTACTCCTATTAATAAAGTACTTGCAGCATACCTCAGAATTAATCATGGTACAGATCAAGACACCCCAGCGTAGAGCTACTCTCATTCATTGTTAAATCCATACTCTTCCTTGTGCTTGACAATATATCTTCCAGTCTACACTAGGTCTTGGGGTCTGTTTAATCCTGCTTCTCACTTTCATACCCCCACCTGACATACACAGATGTCTTTAAAGATATACAGATTACTTAAAGATCTTGAAACACATTCTGCAGTTATAAACATCCTCACTCTCCATCTTTCTGACTACCCGCTTCTGTATTTGATAAACCTTTGTGAGAATCCCTACCCTCTCCCAGCCAAGCCTCAGAAAAGATGATGGGCCCTTTCCTGTGTTCCTGCACCACACTGTGTCATAAGTATTTGCTTTCTGTTTTGTTTTTTTTTTCCTCATTTTATCGTATGATTCCCTCCAGGCTCCAAACCATGCTGTATTTGTGTTCCCAGAATCTAGCATAATACCTTACATAGACAGTACACATAGGGGTTGTTTGTTGAAAATGTATCAGCAAAGGTTATAGGCAAAACTGTTCTAGTCATCGTATTGACTGTGATATATTTTGTTAATTTTTATTTAAAAAAAAATTAAACCTACAAAGGTAAGAACATTTGGAGTGGAAAGGTACTGTTTCCTTTTTCTATAGTTAAGAGAATGACTTTAAAGTGTTTATTCTCACACTGGCATCCTCTCAAGTTTTCAGAAGCTGATTATACGAGCCCTGGGTGTCCCTTTCTTCCTCCAATCTTGAATGTTCATCTTCGAGAATCACTGCATGTTGCCACATCCTCCAGTGTACGGGCAAGAGAAAGGGACTCCAATTGCTTTTTTACTTCTCAGCATCTCTCCTGAAGCATTTCAGAGAGAAGGAAATGTTGCCATTGATACAGAAGATTTCACAGTATCTTCTTAACTTTCTATCCTGTTAGTAGAGCTCCTCTGTACCTCAGACCTCTTTACTCATGAGCATTTTTATAAAAGGGATTAGCACAATTGAACTTAGGTATTTATTCTCTTAAGTATAAATGCATCCTAAACAGAAGTGAGAGTAATTGGTAAATCATTCAGTCATAGAGTGTCTGTTATTTTTTCCTTTCTCATGTTAGGAAACAGTGAAATATAAACCGTGAAAAAGTATCTCTCCATTCCCACTGTTATAGGACCACTGAGGCTGGGTGAAATGAAACTGGTATCTTCATAGTTCCTGTACAGGGGATTATCAATGATGGTTTCTTATAGGGTCTAATATATATTGAACACCCACAGTTTATACAGAAGTTAGATGAGAGAGAGAGAGAGACAGCTGTGCACACACACAGAGACACACACACAGAGGCTTATTGCCCAAGAATTATTCATTTAAAGGCTTTGTGTTAAAATGATATTATCCGTATTACCATATTTTCCAAAGATACTAGTTTAAAGTGAGAATCTTGAAGAAGGTAGTCTCCAACTTGCTCCTTAATGACTGAAGGATAAGCTGGTTTTATAAGGTATCTTACCAACAGGAAAAGAGCATTTAGTCCCCAAACAGGTTCACAGTCACTTACTTATTCATAGCCCAGGAGGCTACACTTTGGCATGTGCATGCGGTGTATGTTACATAGAGCACGCTTGTTTTTGTTTGTTTGTTTGTTTTTTGCATCTAGTGACATTACGGCATGAACTTTTACAATCATTGTGAATCTCTGTGGAGTTATACTGACTTTCTTTTTTACACTAAATGTATGGGTTTCTCTTTTAGATTTCCATGTAGAAGAGGCACTGGATTGGCCTGGAGTATACTTGTTACCGGGCCAGGTTTCTGGGGTGGCTCTGGACCCTCAGAATAATCTCGTGATTTTCCACCGAGGTGACCATGTCTGGGATGGAAAGTAAGTAATCATTTTTCCTCAAGAAGTAAATGAAATTAAAAACAGCATGCGTCGCTTTCCATTACACTAAGAATAATGGTGAGAGTACTATGAAGGTTCTTTTTGAACATAATGTTTGTGAACACATGTGATACAATATATTATTGTATCACAATAATATATGATTGTGATACACAGGAAAGAGGAGGTCTTGTGCATTTGAAAACGATTAAGATAGTTTCACAAGCTAGTTTATGGAAGGAGGGCAAGAAGTCTGTGATTCTGCCTACTTCCCTGGTGGCTTCGATGGTAAATCGTCTGTCTGCAGTGCAGGAGACCCAGGTTCGATCTCTGGGTTGGGACGATCCCCTGAAGAAGGAAATGGCAACCCACTCCAGTACTCTTGCCTGGAAAATCCCATGGACAGTGGGGCCTGGTAGGCCACAGACCATGGGGTCGCAAAGAGTCAAACTGAGCAACTTCACTTTCCCTTTCTGCCTACTTAGCATTTTGCTCTCATCTCCTTGAAGCCACCTCCACACTCCTAAGGAGAGAAATATTAAAGAAATTAGGACAGTACGTGGCTGAGGCATTTCAAGACTTCAGAAGAAGTGCATCATGATAAATGATCAACTCAGAAAAGTTACTGGTTGACTGCAGTAAAGCACTTCCTTATCTCCCTGTGCTGGGTATTGAACCAGCTTGAGGCCACTGGACTCCCGCTTTCCCTGAGGCCGCTCTGTGGCAGTGATAACAGTGCCTCCTGGGGAATTCTGTGGTTGGAGCCGCGTGGCCACCATATGTGTAGAAATAGTTAGTACCTTGCCCTCACATGTTCCTGTAGATCATTTCTGTTACACAAATGCGCGCTTTTCATGAGCACTGGAGACTTAATAACACCGAGACTCATGCTCCTGCTTTTCCCTTGTTGGGGTTTCTCTTTCCAACCTTTTATTCTGTCTTCCAGTATCTTGTTATAGGGATTGTTGGTTTAAAAATGTCTAACATTTGTTGAGTTGTTTGCTGTGCTTCTGTGACTGTTCTAAATGTTTGCATGAATTACCTCCCAGAAGTTAGGCAAGGTTGGTATCATCATGATTCACATTTTACAGGTGAAGAAATCAAGAGAAGCTAAGTGTTTTGCCCCACGTCTCACAGTTGGCCCAGCAGAGTCGGGCTTCAGTTGCTGTCCGTCTGACTCAGGGTTGGGCCACTTACCCACTTTGTCCTACTTGCTTCCTTTTAGAGGACTGTGAACACATTTACGGGATTGTATTTTTCAAAGCTGGCTCCAAAGTTTATCAGTTGACTTAATTCTCCTAAGTATTGAATATACATTTATTCATCTGTTTTATCACAAATTTTCATATAAAGGTGAATTTTTAAATGTCTTGTGAGTTAAGTGTAATGAATCTTCTTCTTCTTTCAAGTGTACAGCTAAAGGGTTTCATTTGGAAAACTGAGGATCCACACACACAGTTCAACTGTTCTTTCCCTGCATTTTCAGAGATGCCGATTAAACTCAGGCGAAACCTGCACTGTCACATACACATGTGCGTAGTTTTCTTGGTGCAGCTGAAGATGAAATTCAGTCAGCATATCAGAGTAGATCGATAGCTTTGATACTGTTTAATTATCCTTTGCAGTTGTCACACTTGAGAATGGAATCTAAGAAAGAGATCACTTCAGAGTTCAAAGCCATCAAGCTCAACATCCCTGTTTCTACATCTCTGTTACATCATCTTAGTCATTATTGAACATCTAATGATATTTTAACAAGTGCTTTCAGAAGCAAACTATTACTATTCACTGTAGCATATTCTTCATTTTAATGAATATTACTATATTTTCTGCATGGATTTCTAGCCACATTTTATCAGACGAGAAAATTACAGCATCATTTTCTTCCATTGATACTGTTTCAGCTGGCTAAAGCTAAATTGGACAAAGTCCAATTTTCCATTTTAATGTGATACTCATTCCAAGTAAACAGCAGAGGCTGGAATAGTTTAGTAGGGGAAAAAAGGGGGATCAATACAGGCCAGCCTGGGGTAAATGACCCAAGACTGAAACAAGAGCCACATAAGAACATTTTATGGGACATACATGGCAGTCCCAGCAGAAGACCTGATTTTTCTGGCTTCGTGCTTTCATCTAGATAACCTGCCAGTATCCTGGTAGGTAGATTCCAGTTCCATTGCCAAAGACCTGGTGCGTTTACCCTGATGAATGGCTCTGACAAAGCAGTGGTGTTAAAAATTTAAGACTTCAGAGCAGGGGTGCTAATTTACACCATTAAGTTTGTTTGTTCTTTCTCCTTCATCTTTATCGTTTAGACGTAAGAATATTTGTCATCTCTCTCTTTTTGCCTCTCTTGTATTTCCTGTTGGCCTCTAGCAGCCTTTGCCACCCATGGAAGTTCTCTTTGGGCACTCCAGTCTCTGCTTTAAACACTGTCTGCTTTGTTACTCACAAAGGGATTTAGAAGTGGATTACTCTGCTAGTAGTTTTGTAGGTAAATAGATTGGGACATGCTGATCCTGCTCGTTGAACAGTTGTGCGTGACCATCCTTCCAGTATGTGCAAGTGAATTATATAAAATGGGCAAAGTAATTTTCTTCTCACTCATTGAATATCCAAAGATTGTACAAAGAAAAAGACAGCACTTCCCTGAGGAATTTCTTATGTGCTGGTGAGAGACAATGGAAATTGAAACATGGGGAGGAAATTGCATTCTTACTGCTACCACGGTTTGTTTAGAAAGATGAGAAATTCTGTATTAATTTTCCTCAGAATCCCATCCTGAGTCTTCTCATGTGCACAAAACTGTAAGTTCCATAAGGTCAGTCTGTCAGTCAGTCCAGTCACTCAGTCGTGTCCGACTCTTTGTGACCCCATGGACTGCAGCACGCCAGGCCTCCCTGTCCATCACCAGCTTACCCAAACTCGTGTCCATTGAGTCGGTGATGCCATCCAACCATCTTATCCTCTGTTGTCCCCTTCTCCACCTGCCTTTAGTCTTCCCAGCATCAGAGTCTTTTCAAATGAGTCAGTTATTTGCATCAGATGGCCAAAGTATTGGAGTTTCAGCTTCAGTATCAGTCCTTCCAATGAATATTCAGGACTGATCTCCTTTAGGATAGACTAGTTGGATCTCCTTACAGTCCAAGGGACACTCAAGAGTCTTCTCCAACACCACAGTTCAAAAGCATCAATTCTTCTGCACTCAGCTTTCTTCACAGTCCAACTCTCACATCCATACATGACCACTGGAAAAACCATAGCCTTGACTAGATGGACCTTTGTTGGCCAAGTGATGTCTCTGCTTTTTAATATGCTGTCTAGTTTGGTCATAGCTTTTCTTCCAAGGAGTAAGCATCTTTTAATTTCATAGCTGCAGTCACCGTCTGCAGTGATTTTAGAGCCAAAAAATAAAGTCTGTCACTGTTTCCATTGTTTCCCCATCTATTCTCTATGAAGTGATGGGACCAGATGCCATGATCGTAGTTTTCTGAATGTTGAGCTTTAAGCCAACTTTTTCACTCTCCTCTTTCACTTTCAACAAGAGGCTCTTTAGTTCTTCGCTTTCTGCCATAAGGATGGTGTCATCTGCATATCTGAGGTTATTGATATTTCTCTCGGCAATCTTGTTTTCAGCTTGTGCTTCATGCAGTCCAGCATTTCACACGATGCACTCTGCATACAAGATAAATAAGCAGGGTAACAGTATACAGCCTTGACATACTCTTCTATTGTTAAACACTGTTTGTTGAAGAAGGCCTTATTGTCTCTTACAGATTTCCTTTGATATCCTTTGAAACTCTGCATTTAATTGGGTTACCTTTCCCTCTCCCCCTTGCTTTTTGCTTCTCTTTGTTCTTCCACTATTTGTAAAGCCTCCTCAGATAACCACCCTGCCTTCTTGTTTTTCCTTTTATTTGGGATGGTTTTGTTTGCCACTTCCTGTACAATACTATGGACCTCTGTCCATAGTTCTTCAGGCACACTCTTATCTAAATTTAGTCTCTTGAATCTTTGTCACCTCCACTGCAAATTCATCTGGGATTTAAGTCATACTGGCTGGCCTAGTGTTTTTCCCAGTTTTCTTTAGTTTAAGCCTGAATTTTGCTCTGAGAAGGTGATTAGCTGAGCCACAGTCAGCTCCAGGTCTTGTTCTTACTGAGTATGCAGCTTCTCCGTTTTCGGCTACAGAGAATGCAATCAGTTTGATTTTGGTATTGGTCATTTGGTGATGTCCATGTGTAAAGTCATCCCTTATGTTGTAGAAAAAGAGTATTTACTATGACTAGTGCATTCTCTTGGCAGAATTCAGTTACACTTTGCCCTGCTTCATTTTGTACTCCCAGGCCAAACTTGCCTGTTACTCTGGGTATATCTTAACTTCCTACTTTTGCCTTCCAATCCCTGATGATTAATATAACATCTTTTTTGGGTATTAGTTCTAGAAGGTCTTCTAGGTCTTGATAGAACCACTCAACTTTAGCTTCTTCAGCATTAGTGGTTGGGGCATAGACTTGGATTACTGAGATGTTGATGGTTTGCCTTGGAAATGAAACGAGATCATTCTGTTATTTTTGAGGGTGCACCTATGTACTGTATTTCAGACACTTTGGTTGATTATGAGTGCTTCTCTATTTCCTGTGAGGGATTCTTGCCCACAGTAGTAGATATAATCAGTTCAGTTCAGTTGCTCAGTCGTGTCTGACTCTTTGCAACTCCATGGACTGCAGCACACCAGGCCTCCCTGTCCATCACCAGCTCCCAGAGTTTACTCAAACTCCTTCCATCGAGTCAGTGATGCCATCCAACCATCTCAGCCTCTGTCATCCCCTTCTCCTCCTGCCTTTAGTCTTTCCCAGCATCAGGGTCTTTTCAAATGAGTCAGTTCTTCGCATCAAGTGACCAAAGTATTGGAGTTTCAGCTTCAGCATCAGTCCTTCCAATGAATATTCAGGACTGATTTCCTTTAGGATGGACTGGTTGGATCTTCTTGCAGTCCAAGGGACTCTCAAGAGTCTTTTCCAACACCACAGTTCAAAAGCATCAATTCTTTGGCGCTCAGGTTTCTTTATAGTCCACCTCTCACATCCATACATGACTACTGAAGAAACAATAGCCTTGAGTAGATGGACCTTTCTTGGCAAAGTAATGTCTCTGCTTTTTAATAAGTTGTCTAGATTGGTCATAACTTTTCTTCCAAGAAGGAAGCATTTTTTAATTTCATGGCTGCAGTCACCATCTGCAGTGATTTTGGGGCCCCCAAAAATAAAGTCCGTCACTGTTTCCACTGTTTCCCCATCTATTGGCCATGAAGTGATGGGACAAGATGCCATGGTCTCAGTTTTCTGAATGTTGAGTTTTAAGCCAACTTTTTCACTGTCTTCTTTGAACTTCATCAAGAGGTTCTTTAGTTCTTCTTTGCTTTCTGCCATAAGGGTGATGTCATCTGCATATCTGAGGTTATTGATATTTCTCCCAGCAATCTTGATTCCAGCTTGTGCTTCATCCAGCCCAGCATTTCTCATGATGTACTCTGCATAGAAGTTAAATAAGCAGGGTGACAATATACAGCCTTGACATACTCCTTTCCTGATTTGGAACCAGTCTGTTGTTCCATGTCCAGTTCTAACTATTGCTTCTTCCTGATCTGCATACATATTTCTCAAGAGGCAGGTCAGGTGGTCTGGTATTCCCATTTCTTTAAGAATTTTCCACAGTTTGTTGTGATCCACAGTCAAAGGCTTTGACATAGTCAATAAAGCGGAAGTAGATGTTTTTCTGGAACTCTCTTGCTTTTTCGATGATCAGTGGTCATCTGCATTAAATTTTCCCATTCCTGTCCATTTTAGTTCACTGATTCTAGGATGTCTATGTTGATTCTTACCATTTCCTGCTTGACCATGTTTGATTTTCCTTGATTCATGGACCTAACATTCCAGTTCTTATACAGTCCTGTTTTTTGTAGCATCAGATTTTACTTTCATCACCAGACACATCCACAACTGAGCATCATATCCATTTCGGCCCAGCTGCTTCATTCATTCTGGGGCTATTGGTAATTCTCCTCCACTCTTCCCCAGTAGCATATTGGACACCTTCAGACCTGTGGGACTCATCTTTTGGTGTCTTATCTTTTTGGCCTTTTATACAGTTCATGAGGTTCTCACGGCAAGTATACTGGAGTGGTTTGCCATAACCTCCTCCAGAAGGAGGAGTTATTATTATTTAGTAATAATCCCTAATTAATACTCCATACTCAAAGCTTTTTTGATATCACATCAATTTTCTTTGCTTCCCTGGTGGCTCAGCTGATAAAGAATCTGCCTGCAATGTGGGAGACTTGGGTTCAATCCCTGGGTTGGGAAGATCTCCTGGAGAAGGGAACAGCTACCCACTCCAGTGTTCTGGCCTGGAGAATTCCATGGACTCCATGGGGTCACAAAGAGTCAACACAACTGTGCAGCTTTCACCTTCAGTTCTCTTTATGAGTACTGTTCCTCGTCTTTCCTGCCCAACAGCCTTGATCAGCCCTTACTCTTCTACTTAATTATGCTAAATAAGCATGGCAACAAGAATAATAATAACAGTAAACTGTTACCCTCTCTCAGTTTGATTTGTTTTCTCCTTGTCAGTCCCTTACTTCAGTATGGCTGCTCTATGTACGTGTGTTAATAACTCAGTCCTGTGCAACTTTTTGCAACCTTGTGAATTGTTGCCCCCCGGGCTCCTGTTCATGGGATTCTCCAGGCAAGAATACTAGAATGAGTTGCTATTCCCTTCTCCAGAGGGTCTTCCCAACCCAGGGATCGAACCCTAGTCTCCTGCATTGCAGGAGGATTGTTTACTGTCTGAACCATCGGGTAAGCCCATGGCTACTGTAAGAGACTTCTTCTAGCTGAAAGGAGATTTCAGGGTGTAAGGAAACTTTAATGAGCCTCTTGTCTGCCCTAATGTTAGGGCAGCATGATAATGAGGGCTCTTTAAAGTTTAAATACCTCCCAGCAGGAGCTGGGTAGCTCCTGCCTCAGTAACCTTTGTTCCTGGATGTCTATCTTAAAATTACCACCATGATCAGAGGCTTGCTTCCCGGCCTCTCTTTTATTTATTTCAGCTATGGTTGAAGTTCTCTGCAGGCCTCATGTCCCAAACCCTCTTCAGTAAATCATGGGTTTTATCCCTTATTTTTAGGCACTAGAAGATATTTCTGTTATACCATTTGTCACTCTTCACGTGGAATTGGAAGGGATTTTGAAAGTTGTATCACTTGGAATTCCATCTGTAACCAATGAAGGAGAAAACCCAATGCATACTAGCTTAGAAAAAGAAATTTATTAGTTTGTATAAATGAAAACTTTCAGGGTATGGTAGCTCAGATGATAGCACCAGGGGCTATTTAACACATCTTCTCCTGGTTAGTTCCACTCTTAGGCTCAGATTGATCTTCCTCCCTGTTTGCAATCTCAGAATACCAGAAGAGACCAGCTGTGTCCTTGATTAGGTCAACAAGAAATCCTTAAATTGAGTCATTTAGTGTTCTTCCACCTGACTTTAGGTAGGGAGCAGAACATTTTTCTTTCATCCTGAACTGTGGGCAAAGGAATGAAACTCACTCTTTGGCTTAACCTAAGCTTTTTGTTTTATCTCTGTAATGTGAGAGTAGAGTTGATATTATCAAAAGCAAGTGGGGGTTTGACAGAAAAACAACAAAATGCTGTAAAACAATTATCCTTCAATTAAAAAAAAAAAAAGCAAGTGGACTGAGAGTGAGGCTTAGAATGTTGGGTCAACTAGAGAAAAACAGGTTTCATTGGCACAAAATGGGGCGGTAGACCTTGGGCGCCCAGAGTAGCAGAGGCCCACCAGAGAGCGCAGCTCCAGGCTCCTGCCAGGACGTCTCCAGGCAAAACCTTCCACCGTCATCTGCTGCTTGAACTCTTTCAGAGGCCAGAAATTCCCTAGAATGAGATGCACGTCCCAATTACGGGACTCATCTAGATGTCATTCGGTTCTTCATCACGTTAACCTCAAATCTGTGTCCTATAACTTCAGCTTCATGACAGCCAAATGCAGGGTAAATTCCCTTCCATTTATTCATGTCAGTTATTTGCATATTTGAAGAAAGTCTTATCTTCTCCAGACTAAGTATCCCACAGGCCCTGAGCCCGTCTTCACGCTAACATGATATTTTTATCTGAAGGTGCTCTGGTTTCTCGGGGAGGGCAATGGCACCCCACCCCAGTACTTTTGCCTGGAAAATCCCATGGACGGAGGAGCCTGGTAGGCTCCAGTCCGTGGGGTCGCTAAGAGTCGGACACGACTGAGCGACTTCACTTTGACTTTTCACTTTCATGCATTGGAGAAGGAAATGGCAACCCACTCCAGTGTTCTTGCCTGGAGAATCCCAGGGACAGGGGAGCCTGGTGAGCTTCCGTCTATGGGGTCGCACAGAGTCGGACACGACTGAAGCGACTTAGCAGCAGCAGCAGCTCTGGTTTCTCAGTCTTTTAGTGTTTGGTTGAGAAGTAGCCACAGTACTTCACGTATTACCTGATGAGCAGCACAGTTAACTTTCCTTGGTGTGTATTCTAGATATCTGTTAGTGACTGGCATTCCCTTTTCTTCAGCAGTCATATCACCTTGTTACCTTGTGTTCAATGTGTAATCTACTGAAATCTCTAATTATATTTCATAAAATTGTGCAGAAGTTTTTACTGGAAATTCGTATTTATACAGTGAACACTGAATTCAGCATTTTATTCCAATTATATGTCACTTTGCTAGATTTGGCATTGCTTCCATTTTCACAGATATTCTTTTATTCTTAATTAACCAGAGAATGAGCTGTCCCTTCCAGCCTAGTATTAGGTCTGTTTTACGAATTTGCCTTTCATATCTTCATACATATTGTTTATAAAGTTTGAATAGTTGACTGCTTGGTTTAACAAGTTTTGTCCTTAGAGATGTGGGCTTCTGGGAATCTCCCATTTGCCCTCCAGATAATTCATTCAGAAACCATCTCCTCAACAATGTTTTATGAAATCTTGCCAAGTTTTTTTTGTTTCAAAAATCTGCTTCCTAACTTACATAAAAGTCAGATCAAGATTTGCCTCACTAGTTGCCTGAAGTTTCATTAAGATATCTGCTTGAGGTTCTGCTTCTGTATCTGCAAATTCTTTCATACCTTTAGAATTAATTAGACCTGGAAAATTGAACTTACTGTCTTCACATCGAAGAGAAAATTGTAAGGAGTTCTACACAGGGAACGTCCATAGTCTGCCCTTCTGTCTTATATTGCTGTTTCCTGTTGTGCTCAAGCCACTTTTTCAGTTTTATGCCACTTTCTCTGATCCTTCTTGGCTATGTGACTATTCTTCCTGTCTCTTCTACATCTACAAATTAAATTTGATAACTGGAGGGGAGTCTCTCCCAGTCCAGTGAGGTTAATCCTAATAGGAAAAAAACATATGTTTTTGTGGACAGGACACCCAGGTTTCAAACTTGGTTTCCATCTCCTAGCTTTGAGGCCTGTATCAAGACATTTGAGTTCTGTGCCTCTGTTCCCTAGTCCAAAAAAATGAAGGCTTTAAAAATCTTCCTCCTTCTCTTGAGTAACAAAATTCACTTTGTTAAGTAACACGTTCCCAGTAGCCTTACTGACCGAACAGAGCCTCGTGCTGTGATACCTAGTTCTTTGATATTTTCATCCTTATTTGGGATGTCTCTAGTGCTGGGTCCATCAGGGCATAAGTGGTCATACTGAGTTCTTTGTCTGCCCACCCTTTTTCCTCCTCATAGGGAATTTTTGCAATGTGTATAAGAACTAAATGTTTTAAACATGGTATTAAATTATATTCCATTTAAAGTCTTTAGTCTTCGTATAGTATGTCTTTGCTTTCCTAACACTGAAGGTATGTTTCCCTTTATTTTCTCACTTGAAAACCTGTGGTCCTTTCTCCAATCTCTTAATTTATATAATTACAACATTATATTTTACTTCTGTCTTCAGTTGCTCTTATTTATTTTGCATTTCCCTTAATTTTGATTGATGGCACAGAAGTTTATTTTCTCTCTATTCTAAATTCTTTTGCGTGTGAATATAGCTATGCATTTCTTTTCAGCCTTATCTAAACTGTTTGATTAGATGCTAATGTGCAAAATCATTAATGGGGGATTCAAACTGCTAAAATAAAGAACTGATGAATACCAGCCCGCAGGCCTCCATTCAGCCTTTTCCGTTGAGTGCTTTTTCAGAGAAGCAAGCAGAGATCAGCAGTGCTGCAGGCACTGTGTGAAATGTGCAGGGTGTTATTATATTCTGTAAAAAGTTAAATGTGGTTGAAATAAAGACCTCTCTGCAGCATATAATGCGGGGTAGCTGCTTTAGAACACTAAATAAGCAGTTTGCTATAGCAACAGTGTATCCAGCTCTATAATCTGACATCCATTTGTGAACTGTTCAAGGGTTACTTTTCTTTGAATTACAAGAGTTTGTAAATTACTTTATTTGGCAGATTTAATGTGAGTATGTGTGGGGGGTGTGTGTGTATGTATGTGTGTGTGTGTGTGTGTGTGTGTGTGTAACTTTTCCCATTTCAGAATAAAAAAAAAAAAAAAAAATCAACTCCTTTTATTACTTGCCCTGTGAATCTACCAGGGGCCAGCTGTTAGTTGTATGAAGCTCCAGCTATCCCAAGTGAAAGGATTAAGACTCATCAACCAATCTATTGAGTGACTGAATATCCTTTGATGCTGCCAGTTTAAACATACAGACATCTGGTAAAGGGTATCACAAAAGATTTTCAATGAAATAGTTGGACCTATGTTGTTGTGGTTAATTCCTTTAAAGCTCTGGTCTCCCCAAGAATTCTAGAATGTTATTATTTGTTATTTATGTTACTGAAGTAAATGAAAATACTCAAATGATGCTAATATCAGTAAATTTAAAAACTTGCCTAGTCACTGAGATCCTTAATGGATATGGGGGAAATATAGTCATATTATTATTAATAACCACAGAACTGCATTCCAGAGGAAGAGTGGTTAGTTTGAAGCATCACAAAGAATGCCCTCTGTGCATGCTAATGACATGGGGCTCATTTGTGATAACTAAAAAACCCTAAAAGATAAATGATATTACTAGTTGTTACATTGTGTATATATAAGATACTAAGAAAAAAACTTGTTAATTTAAGAGATCTGATATTTTCATATATCTAATATTTAATTATAAAAATCTGATTTATTTACTCCAAAATCTGACTTATTTACTCCATGGCTTACTTATATTGTTGCTTATTTTTCTTTTGGCTCTTTCATTTGCTATTTCACATTTATTATAACATCAACAAAAAATGAATAATAAAAGAGGATGATCCTCAAATTAGTTAATTTTGCACTTTTCCCACCACTAGAAATTTGACATTTCTAGGATTGTGAATATAGATGCCCACACACAATTTGGGTTTGTGACAGAAGAACATCAACTACCTGATACATTTTTTCTGTATTCATGAACAGTGTAGAACAGTTCCATTGATAAAGGATATTTTATCACTTACCTGTGCATTAGCTACATATCATTTGATATGACTCACATAAGCAGTGAGTCTGGGTTTATTTATATTTTTCCTTGACATAGCTTGTTCTCTTGGAAGCCAAGCCCAGCATTACAGATCCTTGACTTTGAGCTTACATGACTACCAGAGAATAATTTAAACTAGAATTTACATTTTTAGATACTTAAGTGTCTGGAAAAAATAAACTAGAGCTATAAAAAAGCATAATTTAAGATAGAGAAATTCAGCATATGCCCCTGAAGGTGTTGGGTGGGGGAAATCTGTTTTCTCTCCATCAATAAGTTATAAGAATGTTATTTCCTAAAATAGTGGGACCAGAGATTGAAGACTGATGGTGAATATTTAAGTGAATGACAAAACAGACTAAAGAATACTGCAACCTATTGCTTGGGGAAATCACGAACAAGTAAATATGTCAGGCTTCCTATATGGTTTGTCATTTTGCAAAATGAGATGTGGAATTAGGTATGCCAGGTTCCAGTTTTATCAGGATATACAATAGGCAATTGGACTGTCACTATTATTAGCTGTCATTAGTGGGCCAGATAAGGAGTTCATGGTCCGAGCCACAGTCAGCTCCTGGTCTTGTTTTTGCTGATTGTATAGAGCTTCTCCATCTTTGGCTGCAAAGAATATAATCGATCTGATTTCGGTGTTGACCCTCTGGTGATGTCCATGTATAGAGTCTTCTCTTGTGTTGTTGGAAGAGGGTATTTGCTCTGACCAGTGCATTTTCTTGGCAAAACTCTATTAGTCTTTGCCCTGCTTCATTCCGTATTCCAAGGCCAAATTTGCCTGTTACTCCAGGTGTTTCTTGACTTCCTACTTTTGCATTCCAGTCCCCTATAATGAAAAGGACATCTTTTTTGGGTGTTAGTTCTAAAAGGTCTTGTAGGTCTTCATAGAACCTTTCAACTTCAGCTTCTTCGGCGTTACTGGTTGGGGCATAGATTTGGATTACTGTGACATTGAATGGTTTGCCTTGGAAACGAACAGAAATCATTCTGTCATGTTTGAGATTGCATCCAAGTACTGCATTTCGGACTCTTTTGTTGACCATGATGGCCACTCCATTTCTTCTGAGGGATTCCTGCCCACAGTAGTAGATAGAGTCCCTTGGACTGCAAGAAGATCCAACCAGTCCATTCTGAAGGAGATCAATCCTGGAATTTCTTTGGAAGGAATGATGCTAAAGCTGAAACTTCAGTATTTTGGCCACCTCATGCGAAGAGTTGACTCATTGGAGAAGACTCTGATGCTGGGAGGGGTTGAGGGCAGGAGGAGAAGGGGACGACAGAGGATGAGATGGCTGGATGGCATCACTGACTCGATGGATGCGAGTCTGAGTGACCTCCGGGTGTTGGTGATGGACAGGGAGGCCTGGCGTGCTGCGGTTCATGGGGTCGCAAAGAGTCGGACACGACTGAGCGACTGATCTGATCTGAGTGGGCCAGAACACTGCATGTCACGTGGACAGTACTTGGTATGAATTATGAGGACGTGGTAACTTTCCATAGTACTAACTCCTAGGTGGAAAAGTAATACAGTAGTGTATTCCATGCCCAAGTAAATAAACTGTAAGAATAAATTAAAATTTTAGGAAATACAAAATGGAAAAGGGTGTCTAAATATAATCAGTGGATTTTCCCAATATCAGTATCCCGGCTATGATATTATAGTATAGTTGTTCAGAATGCTACCATTGAGGAAACTAGGTAAAGTGTACATAGAATCTCTCTGTGAGCCACCAGGGAAGCCCTATTATTTGTGTGTGTGTGTGTGTGTGTGTGTGTGTGTGTGTGTGTGTGTATGTGTATGTGAAGTCATGTCTGGCTCTCTGCAACCCCATGGACTGTAGCCCTCCAGGCTCTTCTGGAGAATACCAGATTCTCCAGTATTCTGGAGAATACTCCAAGAATACTGAAACGGGTTGCCATTCCCTTCGGGATTATTTCTTATAACTGCATGTAAATCTACAGTTATCTCAAATTTCCATTAAAAAGGTGAAAACAAATTTTAACTGCTTAAAGTCAGAGAAAACATAATTCTCATGTTGTTTAGATTACCATTGCTAAGTCGCTTCAGTCGTGTCCGACTCAGTGCAACCCCATAGACGGCAGCCCACCAGGCTCCCCCGTCCCTGGGATTCTCCAGGCAAGAACACTGGAGTGGGTTGCCATTTCCTTCTCCAATGCATTAAAGTGAAAAGTGACCCATTTATGCCATTATAAATAGTGAAGTGTTTCTGAATAATGAGGAGTATGACTTCAGCCTTACATAATGACTGAAGAGACTTCGTCCTGCTCTGTGCGTGCATATATGCTAAGTCACTGCAGTCTTGTCCAGCTCTTTGCAAACCTATGGACTGTAGTCTGCCAGGTTCCTCTGTCCACGGGATTCTCCAGGTAAGAATACTGGAGTGGGTCGCCATGCCTTCCTCCAGGGGATCTTCCCAACCCAGGGATTGAACCCATGTCTCCTGTTCCTCCTGCATTGCAGGTGGATTCTTTACCACTGAGCCACCAGGGAAGCCCTCCTGCTACTACATATGAGCGTAAAACTGTAGCATACTATGAGTGTTAGACAGGCTGCACTTAAGTTATCCAATATCCTAGACAAGTTGGAAAAAATTATCATTGATGGTTGAAATCAATACCTTTGTTTTCTGTGAGAATGGTTATGATTTTTTAGTACAGAAAGTCACATCAAAAGAGACACATATATATGAAATCTAGAAAAATGGTAGTGATGAACTTATTTGCAGGGCAGCAGTATAGACACAGAGACCAGACTGTGGACACAGCGGGGGCGGAGAGGATGGGACACACTGAGAGAGTAACACTGAAGCACAGACACTGCCTGTGCTCGGTCGCTCAGTCGTGTCCAACCCTTTGCAGCCCCACGGCTGTAGCCCACCAGGCCCCTCTGTCCATGGAACTCTCCAGGCTAGAACACTGCAGGGGGTTGCCTTGCCCTTCCTCATGGGATCTTCCCAACCCAGGGATTGAACCCAGGCCTCCTGCTTTGCGGGCAGATTCTTTACCGCCTGAGCCACCGAGCCTACTCTAGGATTCTTGGGCTTCCCCAGAATCAGAAGAAACAGAAGCAGAAGGTATTAAGAAGAGGTGGCAAGAATACACAGAAGAACTGTACAAAAAAGAGCTTCACGACCCAGATACTCATGATGGTGTGAGCACTGACCTAGAGCCAGACATCCTGGAGTGTGAAGTCAAGTGGGCCTTAGAAAGCATCACTATGAACAAAGCTAGTGGAGGTGATGGAATTCCAGTGGAGCTATTCCAAATCCTGAAAGATGATGCTGTGAAAGTGCTGCACTCAATATGCCAGCAAATTTGGAAAACTCAGCAGTGGCCACAAGATTGGAAAAGGTCAGTTTTCATCCCAATCCCAAAGAAAGGCAATGCCAAAGAGTGCCAAAACTACCGCACAATTGCACTCATCTCACACGCTAGTAAAGTAATGCTCAAAATTCTCCAAGCCAGGCTTCAGCAATATGTGAACCGTGAACTCCCTGATGTTCAAGCTGGTTTTAGAAAAGGCAGAGGAACCAGAGATCAAATTGCCAACATCCACTGGATCATCGAAAAAGCAAGAAAGTTCCAGAAAAACATCTATTTCTGCTTTATTGACTATGCCAAAGCCTTTGACTGTGTAGATCACAATAAACTGTGGAAAATAATGAAAGAGATGGGAATACCAGACCACCTGATCTGCCTCTTGAGAAATCTGTATGCAGGTCAGGAAGCAACAGTTAGAACTGGTCATGGAACAACAGACTGGTTCCAAATAGGAAAAGGAGTACGTCAAGGCTGTATATTGTCACCATGTTTATTTAACTTATATGCAGAGTACATCATGAGAAATGCTGGACTGGAAGAAACACAAGTTGGAATCAAGATTGCTGGGAGAAATATCAATAATCTCAGATATGCAGATGACACCACCCTTATGTCAGAAAGTGAAGAGGAACTAAAAAGCCTCTTGATGAAAGTGAAAGTGGAGAGTGAAAAAGTTGGCTTAAAGCTCAACATTCAGAAAACGAAGATCATGGCATGTGGTCCCATCACTACATGGGAAATAGATGGAGAAACAGTGGAAACAGTGTCAGACTTTCTTTTTCTGGGCTCCAAAATCACTGCAGATGGTGACTGCAGCCATGAAATTAAAAGACGCTTACTCCTTGGAAGGAAAGTTATGACCAACCTAGATAGTATATTCAAAAGCAGAGACATTACTTTGCCAACAAAGGTTCACCTAGTCAAGGCTATGGTCTTTCCTGTGGTCATGTATGGATGTGAGAGCTGGACTGTGAAGAAGGCTGAGCACCGAAGAATTGATGCTTTTGAACTGTGGTGTTGGAGAAGACTCGTGAGAGTCCCTTGGACTGCAAGGAGATCCAACCAGTCCATTCTGAAGGAGATCAACCCTGGGATTTCTTTGGAAGGAATGATGCTAAAGCTGAAACTCCAGTATTTTGGCCACCTCATGAGAAGAGTTGACTCATTGGAGAAGACTCTGATGCTGGGAGGGATTGGGGGCAGGAGGAGAAGGGGACGACAGAGGATGAGATGGCTGGATGGCATCACTAACTCGATGGATGTGAGTCTGAGTGACCTCCGGGAGCTGGTGATGGACAGGGAGGCCTGGCGTGCTGCAGTTCATGGGGTCGCAAAGAGTCGGACACGACTGAGCGACTGATCTGATCTGATGTGATCTGATCCTTATGGGATCTTCCCAACCCAGGGATTGAACCCAGGTCTCCCGCATTGCGGGCAGATTCTTTACCGCCTGAGCCACCAGGGAAGCCCAAGAATCCTAGAGTAGGTAGCCTATCCCTTCTTCAGGGAATCTTCCTGTCCCAGGAATCGAACTAGGGTAGGGTCTCCTGCTTTGCAGGCGGATTCTTTTCCAGCTGAGCTACCCGGGAAGCCCAAACTTACACATTACCATAAGTAAAATAGATGGCCAGAGGGAATTTGCTGTGTGTCACAGGGAGCTCAACTCCGAGCTTGGAGACAGCCTGGAGGGGCGCGATGGGGTTGGAGGTGAGAGGGAGGAGGTTCAAGAGGGAGGGGACATATGTATACCTATGGCTGATTCATGTGATGTACGGCAGAAACCAATACAACACTGTAAAGCAATTATCCTCCAATTAAAAGTAAATAAAAATACATTCAGATAGAGGATAAACTGTTTGGTGTTTCCTAGTACTAAGAAAGAGTTACTTGTGTTTGCCCATTATTGGTGTCTCCTGATTTATTACTATCTTGCGTATTCTTACATTGATTCTAACTAATAAAATTGTATGTTTTAATTTAATAATGATGTCATAATTGTCTTATAAAATATGCTTTGTTGGTGATGTTACTTCCATTTCATCAACTTATGTATTTTTTTCCTGCTGTGTGGTTTTAACTACACATAATAGCATATGTAAGCAGTATTACTTAAGTTTTAGTTGACAAAGCTGAATCAATATTTTTTATTCAATTGAATGCATCATTAATAAGAACTACTTCAGGGACTTATTATTATCTTTCAGGGAAAGTATACCCAAAGACTGTGACAGTCAAGAAGCTCAAATAGTTATATGGTGTTTATTTTTAATGGCAAAAGAGTATAATTTTGGAATTTTTGTTCTCCTACTGGGTCTCTGCATAAGTTCCATAAAAATACCAAGCAACTAATCAGTAGGAGTATGATAGAACTGAGCAGTCTGCTGCCTTCCAAATTAAAAATGTTTCTCCATAAATACTTAATGTTGTTCAGATTCTTTTTTTACTTATATGGTTGAACTACAAAGTATTAGTAGTTTCTTTTTCACAACCTTGTCTGATTTTATAAAAGAAATTATATGTTATAGGAACATTTATTGATCTATACAGTGACTTCATCTGGCAAAATATATATATATATTTTATATTTTTATGCTCCCCACCCACAAACATGTCTCAACTATGTGCTGATCAGTTAGTTCTTTGCTCTTGAAATGTAAGTTAGCCTGTTGGTGCTTCATATGTTTTTCTCTCTGTCACATAAGCTTAGATTGGAAGAACTTGTCTTTGTGATATATCACAAATAATTTTCGAAACAGGAATTTAAATAGGTACAATGTCTGTGATAATTATCAATTTAAAGAAAGATATTACTAATAATTCAGGTAGAAGTATAAATGTTCACAATATTTTATAATAACCTGTAAAGTATAGAGTTAAAAGCAGAAATTGTCATTCATTTTAGTGTTTTCATTAATTATTACGTAGATGTCCATTTTGTACTTACAGAAAAACTGTTATATGGAAAAGGTTTTATGTCTGTAAACACATTTTTGTTTCAAGAATCAGTTTTATATTTTTGAAATATTTTGAACGTTCTGTTCTGTGTCCTTGTAACGTGTGTTTGCATGTTGTACCCACGGCGAGTAAAATAGCACAGTGTTGATCACTATGCTTCATCCTACCGTTCACACTTTCCTTACCATTACACAGAAAGTTAAAATAAATTATACCTTCATTTGTATTTTGAAAGAAAATAGTTACTGAATTTAAACATTTTGAGGAGCTTTTGAGAAAAAATTAGCTTCTTTAAGAGTTCTGGGCAATGTTTCTCAAGGCCTTATGGGCCGTGACTCACCTGGAGATCTTGAGAAAGTGTGGATTCAGATTTGGGGGGTCGGAAACCTTGCCTGCCCCCTGACCTTGTCTAGTTCCTCAGGCAATGGTATTATATCTGTGATCCAAGATACTGAAGCATGAAGGGCAAAGAGTGTAGTCAGACACGTCTGAGCCCTTCTCTTGATTCCATGTTTAAAACCTCAAGTGAAAGGTCTGTGTTTTTCAAGGTCACTGATTTTTTCTGATTGGCTTATTCCCATTCTAATGCCTTTTTTTTTTTTTTTTTTACTAGCTCTTTTGATAGCAAGTTTGTTTACCAGCAAAGAGGTCTCGGACCAATTGAAGAAGACACTATTCTTGTCATAGATCCAAATAATGCTGCAGTACTCCAGTCCAGTGGAAAAAATCTGTGAGTTAAATTGCGTATGTTGTTATTAATACTTGTGCTATTTGGTACAAAGTGTATCATTGGGTCTGGCCTTAGAAAGAGTATATTGTACAGCAGTGGTGAGAAAACACAGCTTAAGAAAGCAGGGGACTGGTAGAGCCATCCTTTCATTTTCTAAAGAGGTGGTTTTAAACCCTGACTGAACATTAGAATCACCTGGGAAGCTTCCAAAATTGAGATTCATATTTAGTCTGGGATGGGGCCCAGGTATCAAAATAGTAGTGTGAAAGCTCCCTCAGTGATTCTAATGGTAGTCAAGCTTCAGAGAAAATTGATACACATGGCTAATGAAGTGAGTTGCTGCTCAGCTAGATCTGAAGATTAAAAACATTTCTTAAGCGGAGAAGTTACATAACCAAACTCAGCAACTAGTCACCATTAAGAAAAAAGGCTTCTCTCTTCCCATCTCAAAGTGAAGATTAAACAAATGTCATTTTCAACTTTCCATGGCATGCATAGTTAACTAATTTGGCTTTGAAAGCTGCCCATTATTTGCCCTAGATTTGGCTTCTGGCAGCCAAAAAAAAAGTTGGCTGATATTCATGGTCTTTGAAAGAAAAAGGCACCTGCTTACAGAGTGTCCACGACCACTGTGGCCTGGCAGCTTCGGGAGCTATACCCTGCTGGTCTGCTTAGGCACAAGGAGAGCCAGCTTCTTTAAAAGGCGGGGAGCCATCCACTTTGAATACAGCTGATTATGGAGATGCTAACAATTAGCTTTTTATAGGATCCTGAGATGGTGAGTCAAGGGCCAAGTTCTAATACCAGCCCCACCACTCATTGTGTTTGAACCTGTCTCTTCAGTACTCTGGCTACCAATCAGAAGTGTTCTCATTCTAGATAGGCGTTAAAGAGGACGGCAGAGCAACTGCTGCTAAGTCAACGTGGCCAGCAGTGGTGTGTCTGTGTTGAAAGCAAGTCATAACCCTCACATTCGGTGACCAAAAGGGAGATCTAGTTCAGTGTATCAGTCAAGATCAAGGTGTTACCTTCTTGGTTCCTGAAAACAAAAATCTGTGATGCCAACACTTTGCACAGGCTAGAAGCTGACACATGTAGCTTGTGGATTGTGGGATTTGATCCCCAAAACATTAGGACATTGTCCATGTGTTTGTTAGCTCTGTCCAAGTTCCTTAAGCCTGTGAGTCTCTGTTCATGTTAGTTTATGATTCTCTTATCCAGGTCATCCCAATTGACTTGTTAAATAGATTAACCTTCTCTTACTATTATCTAGCATACCGCTTACCTTTGCTTAGCTGATTACAGCCCATGTCTGCTGGAAGGTGTTTTCTTTGCGTTTTATTGTCTTTAGTATTAATAATCACTCTTAAAGCTTTTCAGCCATAAATTTAATATTAATACAATGCTATATTATTTTGCAGCATACTTGAACTATTCAAACCATATAAATCCACATTTATATTTCTCTATATAATTTGTTTTATACACATTTCTTTATGATTTTAAAACTTGTTTTCATATTGATATTATTTAATATACCATACTTTATAATGAATATTTGTAATTTATATGTATGCTCATTTACATATTGTTAGAAGATTAAATACCAATTAAATTTTTTCACAAGGCAGTCTCTATTAAAATGGGTATTTTGATTTAACAATTCATTTTGGCCTTTTCTAGAGTCATGCAGGTATACATTTATCAGTATATAGATTTATATTGCCGTTACAAATTAATCAGCAGAAAACTTTCTTCTCATGTGTACTTTGGGAGTAAGTATATAATTAGGATGGTTATTTATATTTTGCAGGTTTTACTTGCCGCATGGCTTGAGTATAGATAAAGATGGAAATTATTGGGTCACTGACGTGGCGCTTCATCAGGTAATCTTCCATTTGGCATTTCTAATAGAAATTCCACTTGGTTATTCAAATGGAAGTTGGGCTTCTTCTGTGGCTCAGCAGTCAACAGTCCGCCTGCAACGCAGAAGATGCGAGAGACTCGGGTTCGATCCCTGCATCAGGAAGATCCCCTGGAGGAGGGCATGGCAACTCACTCCAGTGTTCTTGCCTGGAGACTCCCATGGACAGAGGAGCCCGGAGAGCCACAGTCCACGGGGTCCACTGAGTGCGCACCCACGCGCATAGAAGTTACTGAGGCTGTACTTTCAGAATGCTCTGGAGTTGTCTGGGTCTTTTTCTGTGACCCAGAAAGTTTATAACAAAAGAATGGAACGGCCAGGTCTGAAATGGTTCATTTAGCACTCAGTGCTCAGGAAAACTTGCCCATATGTGATCCAGTCACCCTCCCGTGTGGGGCTGACAGGAATCTTAGGGCAAGAGGTGAAACTCCCCCCACCGAGTGTCTAGCTCCCCGGCCTCCTTCTGAGCTTTCCGCGTTTCTTTCCTCTGTCCCCAGGTCTTAGTTCTGTTTTATTACTTTATGTGTTTTATGTATTTTTCATACGCCACCTTAATCTTCCATAAATCGAGGCAAGGTCTCTAGAGCATACATGTTTATATGTAAAACAGCAGTTTTTTTGTTCTTTTTAAAGAAAGTTAGTATTTCCATCAAAGTATAGTCATAATGTTTTATCCTTAAAGGATAAGCTCATGTTTAATACCCGTTTGATGAATAGGTGGGAAAGAACTAGGAAAACCAGGGTAAGAAACTAGAACTCAGAAGGCACCGCTAGCCTTCAAGCATCATCTGAGTGGACGTTGATTGCCCTTGTATTGGCTGGGGCGCACCGAACTGGTAGCTGAGGAAGAAGTGGGGGAGGGTGGGACAGGGCATCCACGTGCTAGTCTCCGCTCAGCACCAGTGCCCGGAAGAACCTTGGGCAGGTCCCTTAATCTCTGTGAGCCTCACCCATCAAATGAAGGAAGCAGACCAGACCATTTCCAGAGTCCCATCCAGTTCTGAAAAGTGCCTGCTTGTAAATACGTCTCTTGAGAGTGGACCCTCGAATTGCCTGAGTCAGTTAGGTGGGCGTCAATAAATAACCACGCAAAGTGAGTGAGGCTTTGCATTCTTTTTTTTGAAAAGGTGTTCAAACTAGATCCAAAGAGTAAAGAAGGCCCTCTGCTAACCCTGGGAAGGAGCATGCAACCAGGCAGTGACCAGAATCACTTCTGTCAGCCCACCGATGTGGCTGTGGATCCAGACACCGGAACCATCTATGTGTCGGATGGCTACTGCAACAGTCGCCTTGTGCAGTTTTCACCAAGTGGAAAATTCATCACACAGTGGGGAGAAGGTACTCAGTCAGACTCTATCTCGGCTTCTCATTCTCGGCCAGCATCACAAGGAACAAGAGGCTGGCCATCCCTCCTTTGGGAGGGAATGGGCATGGCCATCCCATTCTTTGGGATGTAATTGTCCCTTGAGTGAGGAAAACAGGGCTTCCAGATACATCCAGCTGGTTGTCCACTCTCTCTTTCACACACACACACACACACACACACACACACACGCACAAAGTCTTACAGGAGGAAAGGAATGCTTCTACCCAAAAGCTTTAAACTTTATCCAAACAAGGAGAAAATCTGTCATATATTCATGGGCAAAGATACTAACTGTTTTACCTTATTTTTCCCCTGGTTCCACATATTTAGTGGCTTACTGTAATGAATTTTGAAGTTTAGGAGACTTCAAAGTTTGGGTGATTTTACACATTGTAAGTTTTTCTTCATTCTGTAGCGTCTCCAGAGAGCAGTCCTAAACCAGGCCAGTTCAGAGTTCCTCACAGCTTGGCCCTGGTGCCTCCCCTGGGCCAGCTGTGTGTGGCAGACAGGGAAAACGGTCGGATCCAGTGTTTCAAAACCGACACCAAAGAATTTGTGCGCGAGATTAAGCACCCATCGTTTGGAAGAAATGTGTTTGCAATTTCATACATACCAGGTATTTCATTTTTATTTTCTGTGTTTTTTCATACGGCTCTCCATCCTTAAAAAGTGTCTGTATGATCTTCATATGCTCTTACGGGAAATCATTTTAAACTCAAGCACCACTGTTCTTTATACGGAAATAATGAACTCAAAAGATTTAGCAACTGTTTGTGATGGATTAAAAAAGCATTCCCATATATTATTTTTATTTTTGGTTAATTTTGATCATTTGCTCTAGTTATTAAATGATTAATATTTTGTCTTCATACATCATCAACAGATGGTGTATGTTGATAAAGTCAGTATTCAAAATACTTCTGCTTCACATTTTTTTAAAGAGTGATGGCCAATTTTTTAAAGATAAATAGGTGAAGTAAGTAGGGGCTTATGTGTAAATGTCAGGAGAAATGATCAGTGAAATCTGTAGTTTTTTCTCATTTTCAAAATAGATTTTCTTGACTTAAAGAAAACCAGAAAAATAATTCAAACTTACAAAATAGGGCTTATTTAATTCATATTTTAAAAACTTAGCATTTCTTTATATCATGAATGCTGAATGTATTTCTAGAATTTATATATTATTTTTCCAATACATTCAATAAATACATCTATACTTGTATTAAAGATGCATTACTATATAGTTTTCACAATAATATTTATGTTTCTCATGCTATTAAAGTTGCATATGGCTGCTATCAGGGTTTCCTTGGTGGCTCAGGTAGTGAAGAATCTGCCTGCAGTGCAGGAAACGGGTTCAATCCCTGGATCAGGAAGATTCCTAGAGAAGGAAATGGCAACCCGCTCCAGCATTCTTGCCTGGAGAATTCCACAGACAGAGGAGTCTGGCCAGCTACTGCTCATGGGTTCTCAAAGAGTTGGATGCAACTGAACAACTAACACATACGTGGCTAATATCCTCTCAGGCAGCGCCCAATTTATTTAAGACATGGAATAAAGGGACTTGAGTGACTGAAATAGGAACGAGTTGGCTTCCCTAAGGAATAAGTAATTAAAAAGTAATAAAAGACTCATTAATGTTAATGAAAGATAAATTCTCATGTTGGTTTTTACCTCCTATTTAAAGAATAAGTTTGGCAAGACCATTTACTTAATCAACAAAGGACCACATAGTCAAAGCTATGGTCTTTTCATTAGTCGTGTATGGATGTGAGAGTTAGACCATAAAAAAGGCTGAGCACTGAAGAATTGATGCTTTTGAACTGTGGTGTTGGAGAATACTCTTGCGAGTCTCTTGGACTGCAAGGAGATCAAACCAGTCTACCCTGAAGAAAATCAATCCTGAGTATCCATTGGAGGGACTGATGCTGAGGCTGAAGCTCCAGTACCTCAGCCACCTGATGCGAAAAACTGACTCACTGGAAAAGACCCTGATGCTGGAAGGGATTGAAGGCAGGAAGAGAAGGGGATGACGGAGGATGAGATTGTTGGATGGCATCACCGACTCAATGGACATGAGTTTGAGAAAGCTCTGGGAGATGGTGAAGGACAGGGAGGCCTGGAGTACTACAGTCCACGGGGTCGCAGAGTTGGACATGACTGAGAGACTGAACAACAACAAATTTACTTAAGAGGGTGATCAAGTTCATAGTGAATAAAAATAAATCAAATAAGAGAAGAAAAACATCAGGAGAAAAGATGAGAGGAAATCTGGTTAAAAAGAGAATCTCAGCAAAAGACAAAGTGTATTATAATTGGAATTCTCTCTACAGTGTTACACAGTAATAATTGATGTTGATAGTGTTGATATTTTTTAGTATGATGTGCTAAAGAACCCTATCCTGAAATCCTTAAATAAGATGAAAAAACTTTCAATACCGGTTTAGTATTCTGTATATTTTATTGTTTTAATTCCTTAAAATATAATATTCAATCATCTGCAGTACTAATCAGAGCATCACAGTTTCCATTTTTTTTTTTTTGGATAAACACTACTAAACTAGGAAATATGATTTACTGCAAAAAGTATTCATTGAATTAGTATAAAAATTGGTCTAATTTTTTTAATTAGGAAAAAATGTCTTTGATAATCTGAAATATGCATCTCACATTTCCAAGGGCTAGTTGTTTAAAATCAGATCATTCTTCTATTTATGCTATAACTTCACTTTCTTTGCCTATTTTTCTCTGATTCTACTTGTAGCTATCATAGATGTTACATATTTTTTTAAAGATCTGATACCCTAAAATGATTGCTTTAAATAACCTGACTCTTCCCATAACCTATTTAGTATATCCACATATATATTCCTCTCTACCTATGTCATCTCCTCTATAACTGTGGATTACTGATTTCATAACTATGGATTACTGATTTCTACTGGCTTCCTCGGTGGGACAGGCCTTGCAGTTCTTGGTTTTCCTATTACAAGGTTAGCTCCTAACCTGTCTGTTCCTGATCTTATTACTCAGAGACATCTACTAAGTATTTTGTTTTCCACGTTTGTTGCCAAATGTAGGGTTGACCCTATGTTTCTGGTTTGTGCGATGTGCACACATGTATTTAAAAGCCAGTCTTATGCATATTTTAAAGGAAGGTTAACTGGATATGTTGTCACAGGTTTGCTCTTTGCGGTGAATGGAAAGCCTTACTTTGAGGACCAAGAACCCGTGCAAGGATTTGTGATGAACTTTTCCAGCGGGGAAATTATAGATGTCTTCAAGCCAGTGCGCAAGGTATTCACATACATTAACTATGTATCAGTTTTCTTGAGGATAAAACTAAAATGTGAATCTTGGAACTCAATTTATACTTCAGTCATTTTTTTTTTTAATTTAAAGGCGACGTGATAGTTTTCTGGCTAGGTTGATGGGGATGCTGTATACTGTGTTTTATTTAGAAACAATAGCCTTGTCTATTCCTAGATGAATTTCTTCAGATGCAAGTTAACACTATAGGCAGTTCTAAGGTTCTTAGTAGACTTTTGTACATGATAGCAGGCTTAAATTCACTGCAGTTAGAATATCGAAAATGTAAGATATTTTACATTTTAGACATTCTTGGTTTCATCCAAGTAGAAAAGATACCACAATATGTTAAACTGTAATTTTATAGTTCTCTTAGATTCAGTAGAAATCTTGCTTTCTTTTTTTAATGTTATTTTAATGTTACTACACTGAGCAACAAGACTTGAAAACAGCACTCCTGGAATCAAGTTCTAGAGACTTGTTTCAGTAAAATACCCAAGTCTAGTTTTGGCCTCACAGTGGTATACCATGGTTTATTCTAACAGTGCTTTATACCAACATGGTGACCATGGTGTGCTGTACCCATAGCCCTCTGTCTCCTCAGTTAACCTCTCTGCAGAATAACTGTCAGAATGATCAGAATATTCACATGTACCATGAATGTGCTTGTGGTACATCAAGTTTAGCTAAAATGCTGCAAATAAGAGCTATTTTTTCAAAATTTGTAGATTTATCAGCTTCAGTGGGTCGAAATGCAACTTATCATAAGCCAATGGATAAATATCTCCAAACTCAATTTCTTGCAGTATTCTCTAAGACACCAAGTTTGCTACCTCAAAAAAAAAAAAAAAAAACACTTTACAATGCCACTGTTAGAACACTGACAGCCTGTCTGGGATTTACGAAGCTTCATTCCAAAGGTATTTGTTAAGCACCTATCTGTGTCAGGCATTATACTAGATACTAAGGCTATGATAGTGAACAGGACAGGGCACAGCCTATCCTTCAAATGGAGTTTTAGCAAAACTTACAGGATCCACGTTGAACCAAACTAAATCTGAAGTAAAGATTCCAGTACCAACTTCTTTTTTTTTAGTTTCTTTTGATAAATTGGTATAACAAGCAAGACTTCTCATGGAAGTATTTCACCTAAAAAGCAATAAACAATCAAATGCCCAATCATCATAGCCCTTCAGAAACAAATTCATTAGATTGATAATAGATATTTTATTTCAGTAGTGTTTCAGATCTTTATTATCTGATCTTCACTGCTTTGCCACTTTGAGCTTCTTCATATCTGTTGATAAAGTGAGGGATACTTCACTTCCTGTCAGAGCTTCACTTTGTTTTCAAACAGTGTTTGCTTGATCTTTAAATAATAAAATACTGTGTCAATCGGGATATTAACTTTTAATTCAAATGTGCATCTAGAGAGCAACACTAAGTGCTAAGCTAGAGGCTAGATTATAAATAAGCTTTACTGTCATAAAAATATAAGCATCCCTGAATGAAGGTTTCAGGAAGCCTTGTGCCTGAACATCAGTATTCATTACACATCCCATGATGAGTAAATCACAGTATATGGGTCATACAGCAAACTCGAAAAGAGACTCTGACTCCAAGGTGAAATTTGCTTTTCCTATCAATAAACAAGACTTGATATTACACCGAAACATAGAAATGTATTCTGTGTTGACTCAGTACGTTGAAACCCATCTGTGAATCTCTCAGACTTTTCATTTAATTAGATTATCATCACAAAGATTAAGGAGAATAATATGGTATAATATTAGTACTCACTCTTATGTGAGAAGTGACTTTTCCTTCAGGTCAGAAGTCAAGTTGTACATTCTGTGTCTGTGCCGCTGTTTGCTCTTGTCCACTGCTTGTGCCTTTATGTAGTTCGGATCTCCCTCTTCCATGATGTTCTTTAGGAATGTTTATGTTGGAATATACCATCTCCATCTTTATCCCTGTGCAGCCAAACTGAGATGGTAGGCCAGTAGAGAAGATGATTCTATCAAACAGTGTCAAAAAGTTCTGAGGGCAAAAGATATATCATTGCTTTCCACATTCTTCCTTCCATAATCACAGCAAAGACTGTGGTCCTACCATCTGCTTTCACACACACCCTTCAGGCTGGAATTTTTTTTGTCTTCTTTATTTGCAAGGTTGCTCATGTGGAAAAGGAAGGAAATAATCCCCACTGCGCAAAACCAAAAAAAAAAAAGAAAGAAAGAAAGAAGGGAACAGTAACCCCAGATTCATGTTATTTCTCTGACCCTATCTATGGAGATTAAAATCACAGTATTTCACAGTATTTGAGCCTGAGATTCACACAAGGGAAGTTACCTATCCAAAGCCACACAGGAAGTAGCACACCTGGATCTTAAACACAGATGTTTTATACTTTAAAATGTGTTTAATATTGAGGCCAGGGGACGTATTAAATCACAACATTAACCAATTTCTCAGAGAATGATTTTACTTAATATTAAGTAAGTTTCAACTTATCTTGTTTAAAGCACACGTAGTTAGGCTATGAGAACACAAATTCCTTATAAATTTTTAAAACAAAATACAAGCTGTTGAGGGCAGATTGCTGTGGGCTGTGTCACCAGATGCCCAGGAGGATGCTAACATTCTTTCCTCTATAATTTTAATAAGTACCTCAAGAGAAGATATCAAAACATAGAGTAGAAGATCTTTAAATCTTTTCGACTCTGAAGTCGTAAAACCTAGCCCTGAATCTGACAACATAATGTTGTTTCAGTTGACACAGAGCAGTGAAACAATGCATTTAAAAGATTACAGTTGAGTGCCTGTGACTGCAATAGGAATAGAGGTCTCAAAGCCCCATTCACTAAGCTTCCCCTGAACCCCTCCTGTGGCCCCAAAATATTTCCACTGAACTCTTGTTACCCTGGATCAGTGTGAGAACCACAGACAGAGTTCATTGTTGTTATAGTCTTGAACTGATGGCCCTTCCAGTGAATAGTTCAAACATTACCCCGGGGCCCACCTTTGTTCCTCCATCTATTATAATGTTTTTCCCATCAGAAAATGTGAAGCACTTTACAACCATATTGTTGTTCACTCCTAAGTCACGTCCAACTCTTTGTGACCCTATGCACTGCAGCACACCAGGCTTCCCTGTTTTTCACTATCTCCTGGAATTTGCTCAAACCCATGTCCATCGGTGATGCCATCCAACCATCTCATCCTCTGTCGTCCCCTTCTCCTCCCACCTTCAATCTTTCCAGCATCAGAGTCTTTTCCACCAAGTCAGTTCTTCACATCAGGTGGCCAAAGTACTGGAGCTTCATCATCAGTCCTTCCAATGAATATTCGGGGTTGATTTCCTTTAGGATAGACTGGTTTGATCTCCTTGTTTGCAAACCGGTTTTTTAAAACATGTTTTTGTAGAGAAGAGGAACTCCCTATGATTTTCCAGCCTTTTTGCCACCAATCAGGTGAACCCAATGAAGATGAACGTTTCCTGACTGGCTGAGGAGATTGCAACAAGGCAGCGTTTGGATTCCTGGCTCTCTGTCCTTCTCCTGCTCTTTTGTTGAGCTCATTTGATAGTCTGAAGGAATGTGCCTCCTTGGCATGGCTGTCTCATGTTTTTCTTTTCAATGTGATAAATTGTTGCTGATTTTAAAAGACAGTAGTTTCACCAAAGCATGTATTCTGGCCCTTTCTTGGTGAGCTAAGAACAGAAGCTTGCCTCCTTAGTGCCCTTTACACTCAGCAAACCAAAGTGGACGGAGGCTGGCTGATAAGCCCACAGTCAGGATAACATTCCTGTTCATACTCACCGATCATATCTTTAGAATGGTGTACTCATTCTAAGCAGGCCTCTTGGCCTCAAAGGTGAAAATACCATCCACCTCCTGCCAACTGGTGGACACATGGCACCTTTGAAAGCTTCAGTAGACAGATAGAAATTTCAGCCGCCCGGCATTTTCAGCCTGCTTCTCCAGGAACTAGCCTGGTGACCCTGAGAAAGTCACATAAGAGAGCTGCCCTTTCTGCTGTGTCCTCGTGAGTGAGAGGGCATGATGTTGAAATGAAAATGTGTGGTGCAGAAAGACATCCTAAGACACCAGTTTAGCTGCAGTAGGCACAAAAGCCAGCAAATACTGGAGGGAACACTCCATTTGTTTCCTTTGCTGACTGAAAATATTGTCAACACTGGGCTTCAGAGTGTAGTACGCCATATTACTGCGGAGCTCTTAATATGCATTTCAGAAATAATCGAAATGCCCCGAATCTTTAAAATGATTCCTCTTATCAGTAACACATAAATACTTTTTAAGGAAGCATATGATAGCTTGATGGGAATTAAAAAAAAAAAAACTAATGCCTGGTCCTTTTTAGTTGTCTAAATTAAGCCAGCAAATTTGACAATGGTCAAAGTTAGAAAAAATATGAGGGCAAAAAGGAAAAGTGAAAGTCACTCAGTTGTGTCCGACTCTTTGCGACTATATAGTCCATGGAATTCTCCAGGCCAGAATACTGGAGTCTTTCCCTTCTCCAGGGGATCTTCCTGACCCTGGGATCAAACCCAGATCTCCCTCATTACAGGTGGATTCTTTACCAGCTGAGCCACAAGGGAAAACCAAGAATACTGGAGTGGGTAGCCTTTCCCTTCTCCAGCAAATCTTCCAGAACCAGGTCTCCTGCATTGCAGGTAGATTCTTTACTAACTGAGCTATGAAGAAAGCCCGAAGGCAAAAATAAATATAAATAATTAGATAAATATAAACAATTAGATAAATGGCATAACACCAACTAAACAACACTGTAAAAAAGTAATCTGCTTGTAAATGTTCACTTTTTATAAGACTTGAAGTCAGTGTTGAGGCTGCCAGGGCGTTTCCCACCTCATAGAATTAGGTCTGGCGGAGGTGGTGACCAGCGCGTGAATGGATGACTCGAATTTTTTATTCTTGAGCTGCTTGCATCACTGTTTCTTCGGTTTGAGTCACATGCTTATGGTTCTCTTGTGTGCTCTGCTGTGCCTTTCCGCCTCTTCATGAAGAACCGGGCACAGGCTCGCCCTTACTGTGTGCTTCTTGTTCTGGCAGCACTTCGACATGCCCCACGACATCGCTGCGTCGGAGGACGGGACCGTGTACGTCGGAGACGCTCACACCAACACCGTGTGGAAGTTCACCTCGACCGAAAGTATGGCTTTTACAGCGTGATTGTCCACAGTTTTCACTCAGGTTTATTGCTTAAAAACATGTGAAAAGAAATGTGCTTGTCCTTCTCTTTTTATGATTAGTAGCGTAGGAAGTCAAGGTATGATTCAGTTCACTTCAGTTCAGTTCAGTTGCTCAGTCGTGTCCTACTCTTTGCAACCCCAAGGTATGACTGGCAGTTGTTAAAAGACCTCTTTGGTAGTCATTTCAGGGATTAAATGTCTTTAAAGTGGAAAGCAACATTTTTTTTTTTTCTGCTGGAAGTTATCCCCTTGTTTCCACAGATATTCCACAGGAAATTCTTGATGCCTGAAGTAATGTCTATTATGTTGAAAGCCCACAATAATTCCCACTTAGCTCTACAGGGAGGAGCTGGCTCTGGCAAAGCAGAGAGGCTGAGGGAGGCATCACTTCTCAAGTGGCTCTTTGGCTCTCAGTAGCTGCAGAGCATCTCAGAAGACCAGTATCTGAGCCAGACATGTTTCATCCCAAACAGGAGGCACTCTGCATTTTCCCTTCAGACTTCAGGTTGTTCAAAATACTGAACTGTCTTTTCATGAACTCACAAATCATGGGAGGGACAGAAGAGCGTCTCTATCAGGATCAGGCCCAGCTAGTTAGGGGATTTCCAATTGTACTTTGGACACTATTTCTAATTCTTAAAGGGTATCCTAAACTAGCCTCTAAACTAGCCTTTTTCTACTAAAAAACTTAAGCTTTCTAACTTGAACAATACCAAATGCTTAAGAGGCCACAAAACTCAGGGTCCAGAGATGCTTTTAAAATATGTCGGGGTACAAACAGGAAGAGAAGATGAGGTTAAGGAGAAGAATTGAGGATAATAAATTTGAGGTATTGGGAGTTAAAACAGGTTTCTTTAAATAGAGAAAAAATAAAGACTGGTGGGCTTGATGAAGGTAAGAAATACTACTTATAATAAGGAAAAATGCAAATTATAATAAGGAAAAAATACAAGATATAACAAAGAAAAGTAAAATAATGAGTCCAAAAACTTTAATCGTATAGCATACAGGTCTTGGGCAAGAATCCCTTAGAAGAAATAGAGAAGCCCTCATAGTCAAAAAAAGAGTCTGAAATGCAGTACTTGGATGCAGTCTCAAAACAACAGAATGATCTCCATTCATTTCCAGGGCAAACCATTTAATATCACGGTAATCGAAGTCTATGCCCCAAACAGTAATGCTGAAGAAGCTGAAGTTGAACAGTTCTATGAAGACGTATAAGACCTTCTAGAACTAACACCCAAAAAAGATGTCCTTTCATTATAGGGACTAGATTCACTAGATTGTGAGAGTAGGGAGTCAAGAGATACCTGGAGTAACACACAACTTTGGCCTTGGAGTACAGAATGAAGCAGGGCAAAGGCTAACAGATTTTTGCCAAGAGAATGCACTAGTCATAGCAAACACCCTCTTCCAACAATACAAGAAAAGACTCTACACATGTTCATCACCAAATGTTCAACACCAAAATCAGATTGATTATATTCTCTGCAGCCAAAGATGGAGAAGCTCTATACAGTCAGCAAAAACAAGATCAGGAGCTGACTGTGGCTCAGATCATGAACTTCTTATTGTAAAATTCAGACTTAAATTGAAAAAAGTGGGGAAAACCACAAGATCATTCAGCTATGACCTAAATCAAACCCCTTACAATTATACAGTGGAAGTGAGAAATAGATTCAAGGGATTAGATCTGATAGACAGAATGCCTGAAAAACTATGTATGGAGGTTTGTGACACTGTACAGGAGGTGGTGATCAAGACCATCCCCAAGAAAAAGAAATAGAAAAAGGCAAAATGGTTGTCTGAGGAGACCTTACAAATACCTGTGAATAGAAGAGAAGCAAAAAGCAAGGAGAAAAGGAAAGATATATTCATCTGAATTTAGAGTTCCAGAGAATAGCAAGGAGAGATAAGAAAGCCTTCCTCAGTGATCAGTGCCAAGAAATAGAGGAAAACAATAGAATGGGAAAGACCAGAGATCTCTTCAAGAAAATTAGATATACCAAGGGAACATTTTATGCAAAGATGGGCACAATAAAGGACAGAAAGGGTATGGACCAAACAGAAGATACTAAGAAGAGGTGGCAAGAATACACGGAAAAACTGTACAAAAAGATGTTCATGACCCAGATAATCACGATGGTGTGATCACTCACCTAGAGCCAGACATCCGGGAATTCAAAGTCAAGTGGGCCTTAGGAAGCATCACTACGAACAAAGCTAGTGGACATGATAGAATTCAAGTTGAGCTAAGTCCTAAAACATGATGCTGTAAAAGTGCTGCACTCAATATGCCAGCAAATTTAGAAAACTCAGCAGTGGCCACAGGACTGGAAAAGGTCAGTTTTCATTCCAATCCCAAAGAAAGGCAATGCCAAAGAATGTTCAAACTATCACATCAGGTGGCCAAAGTATTGGAGTTTCAGCTCATCTCACACATTGCCGAAGTAATGCACAAAATTGTCCAAGGCATGATTCAACAGTACGTAAACAGTGAACTTTCATATGTTCAAGCTGTATTTAGAAAACGCAGAGGAACCAAAAATCAAATTGCCAACATCTGGTGGATCATGGAAAAAGCAAGAGAGTTTCAGAAAACATCTACTTCTGCTTTATTGACTACGCCAAAGCCTTTAACTGTGTGGATCACCACAAACTGTGGAAAATTCTTAAAGAGATGGGAGTACCAGAGCACCTTACCTGCCTCCTGAGAAATCTGTATGCAGGTCAAGAAGCAACAGTTAGAACTGGACATGGAAAACAGACTGGTTCCAAATAGGGAAAGGAGTACTTCAAGGCTGTATATTGTCACCCTGCTTATTTAACTTGTATGCAGAGTACATCATGCAAAATGCCAGGCTGGATGAAGCACAAGCTGGAATCAAGATTGCTGGGTGAAATATCAATAACCTCAGATACACAGATCAGATCAGATCAGTCGCTCAGTCGTGTCCGACTCTTTGCGACCCCATGAACCGCAGCACACCAGGCCTCCCTGTGCATCACCAACTCCCGGAATTCACTAGGACTCATATTCATCGAGTCAGTGATGCCATCCAGCCAGCTCATCCTCTGCCGTCCCCTTCTCCTCTTGCCCCCAATCCCTCCCAGCATCAGAGTCTTCTCCAATGAGTCAACTCTTCGCATGAGGTGGCCAAAATACTGGAGTTTCAGCTTCAGCATCATTCCTTCCAAAGAAATCCCAGGGTTGATCTCCTTCAGAATGGACTGGTTGGATCTCCTTGCAGTCCAAGGGACTCCAAGAGTCTTCTCCAACACCACAGTTCAAAAGCATCAATTCTTCAGCACTCAGCCTTCTTCACAGTCCAGCTCTCACATCCATACATGACCACAGGAAAAACCATAGCCTTGACTAGATGAACCTTTGTTGGCAAAGTGATGTCTCTGCTTTTGAATATGCTATCTAGGTTGGTCATAACTTTCCTTCCAAGGAGTAAGCGTCTTTTAATTTCATGGCTGCAGTCACCATCTGCAGTGATTTTGGAGCCCAGAAAAAGAAAGTCTGACACTGTTTCCACTGTTTCTCCATCTATTTCCCATGTAGTGATGGGACCAGATGCCATGATCTTCGTTTTCTGAATGTTGAGCTTTAAGCCAACCTTTTCACTCTCCACTTTCACTTTCATCAAGAGGCTTTTAGTTCCTCTTCACTTTCTGCCATAAGGGTGGTATGCAGATGACACCACCCTTATGGCAGAAAGCTAGGAAGAACTAAAGAGCCTCTTGATGAAGGTGAAAGAGGAGAGTGAAAAAGGTGGCTTAAAACTCAACATTCAGAAAACTAAGATCATGGCATCTGGTCCCATCACTTCATGGCAATTAGATGGGAAAACAATGGAAACAGTGACAGATTTTATTTCGCTGGGCTCCAAAATCACGTCAGACAGTGACTGCAGCCATGAAATTAAAAGATGCTTGCTCCTTGGAAGAAAAGCTGTGACCAACCTAGACAGCATATTTAAAAGCAGAGACATTACTTTGCCAACAAAGGTCCATCTAGTCAAACCTATGGTTTTTCAATAGTCATGTGTGGGTGTGAGAGTTGGACTATAAGGAAAGCTGAGCACCAAAGAATTGATGCTTTTGAACCGTGGTGTTGGAGAAGACTCTTCAGAATCCCTTAGACTGCAAGGAGATCAAACTAGTCCATCCTAAAGAAGATCAGTCCTGAATGTTCATTGGAAGGACTGATGGTGAAGCTGAAACTCCAATACTTTGGCCACCTGATGCAAACAACTGACTCATTTAAAAAGACCCTGATGCTGGGAAAGATTGAAGGCGGGAGAAGAAGGGGATGATGGATGATGAGATGGTTGGATGGCACCACAACTCCATGGACATGAGTTTGAGCAAGCTCCAGGAGTTGGTGATGGACAGGGAAGCCTGGCCTGCTGCAGTGCATGGGGTTGCAGAGAGTCGGACACAAATGAGCAACTGAACTGAATTAAGTCCTAGTTAGGCCTGAGGACTGACGCCCTTCGGCAGTAGCTTCAGACTCCCCTGTAAGCATGCGTGTCCCACCACCTGTCTCCACAAAGAGAAACCAGAGTTTGGGCAGATAAGAAAGCAAGGAGAGATGGATAATTCTCAGTTGCATGACTGAAGTCAGGCTTTCCAGAATAAAAATAAATCATTAAGTACCCTTAAAGATGGAAAAAACTTCAGAAGTCTAACTAGTATCTTCATTTTACACTAGGAATATGATACTTGAACTCATTAAGACTTCTGTCTAAGCCTCTTTATTCCAGTATTCCAGTTCCACTCCAGGGGTTGGTACTAAACAGAGATGCATATCCGAGTCACCTGGGGAAGGTTTTCAGAGCACACATGGCCAGACCCCACTCAAAATCTGCAGGAAAAACAGGGCTTATAATATGTGTATCTTGGAAAGACTTCCCAAGATGGTTTGAAATATCCCCTGATTGAGAAGCACTGCAGTACAGCATTCAGCTTTGACAGAGAGGCCTTCTGCATAGTCCAGAAGGCAACCAAATAATAAATCTGGAAAACAGTGCCTTGGGAACAGTAACACTGCCATGGGAGGCTGAACAAGAGTCTTGTGTATTTATGCTGTAGTATTTAACTAGGCAAATCAGTTTGTCAACTAGAAGACTGATAATCAAACGTGACAGATCCAGTAATCAGTATGAGATGTCCACATGAAAACAGCTCCTTGATATTTCATAAATAATACAGGATTGTAGACTTCACATGGAAAATCTCGTTTTATGTACAAAGATCTTAGAGATATTATTTCAGCTTTCCCTAGGAGGATTTTATCCAGGATTCTAGGACCTGGCACCTAATTTAGTGATTTGTAATATTAAACTCTTTTCTAGTATAAAAATGTATTCAATGAATTAAATAAATTTTTCTGCTGAAAAAAATGAATATCAAAATTAAGGTTTCAAATTTTTGCGGGGGGGAATCTGATTTTTCTCTCTACTTGCTGTGCTTTGTTACAGAAATGGAACATCGATCAGTTAAGAAGGCTGGCATTGAGGTTCAGGAAATCAAAGGTTGGTCAGATTCCTCTTTTGCCTGTGAAACCCAGGGCGGTTTGTGTTGAATACATTTATGGCTCTTGATTGTACTTAAAATTTTTCAGGTAAAAATATAATACAACCCGGCAAATTATCTATTAACTTCTACTATGTACTTGAGCCTTTAAACCTACATGTTACCACTGCTTTTTCTGATAAACTGGAATAGTAATAATGAGCTCAAATTCAGTGATTTCAAGTGATGAAAAGTGATTGGGGATGTAAGAAAACTACAACAAGTGGGCCAGAGACATTTAGAGAGGAAAAAAGTCAGTCGGTCACTTCTGGAAGTATTTTAACCTCAGCCAATTATAAAAATAACATCCAGCACACTGGGAAAGGTCTTCCTTTATGGGCTTTAATCGTTAGAGTGAAAAATATCTCTGGTGAGTTAATAATAGAGGGGCCTGAAAAGATTGGCTGCTCCCTAAGCTCTAGTCTTACTACCATTCAGTCCCCAACATTTACTGTGGGCCATCCATATGTACGATACAGCAGGCTTAAGGTAAACGAAACTGTGCCTGACTTCAAGATGCTTAGAGCCTGTAAGGACTCTACGTGTATGCATACATACATACATGCATATGCCAAAGTGTTAGTTGCTCAGTGATGTCCCACTCTGTTGGACCCCATGGACTGCAGCCCACCAGGCTCCTCTGTCCATGGGATTCTCCAGGCAAGAATACTCCAATGGGTAGCCTTTCCCTACATCAGGGGATCTTCCTCACCCGGGGATCAAACCCATGTCTCCTGCACTGCAGGCAGAATCTTTCCTATCTGAGCCTCTCTCTCTTTGGTGTATATTGTAACACTTGGGGAAATAGAATGGGGGTACTGGTAAAACTACTGGATTCATTTGGAATCCCAGTCAAATTATTTTCTCTCTTTCTTAGGTTCAGTTTATATTTATACATTTTCACTATTTGCAGGGGTTTGACATGGTCATGTGTAGTTAAGAACTCACTAGAGGTGTTCCTAATGTTTAAGTAGCCAAGTGGCTCATTTCTTAGTTACTTTACAAATTATTCTCCTAAATATTAAGACTTAACTGTAGGCTTACTTGTTTTCCTTTCTCATGAAAGCAGTGGAAAAGACATGAAAAGAAGCGAGAAGCAAGAGGGAGTTTAGGGATTTTATTCAGGCAGATAAGAAAATATAGCTGGCTCAAGGTTGAAAGGAGTAAGATAATATTATAAAATAAGTAAATAGCAAGTGTTTGGCATTTGTAGAGATTATACCCAGGTGACACTACTGAGTGACATTCACACAACACTCATATTGAAGAAGTTCCTATTTTCTGTTATTGTTATATATAGAATTATTGATAAGTTCTGTCTGCCCTGAAATAGAGGTATTGGTATTGCTACCACATGCATACCTGACTGACTACTGGAAAAACCATAACTTTGACTATACAGAGCTTTGTTGGCAAAGTGATGTCTCTGCTTTTTAATATGCTGTCTAGGTTGGTCATAACTTTTCTTCCAAGTGGCAAGCATCTTTTAATCTCATGGCTGCAGTCACCTTCTGCAGTGATTTTGGAGCCCTAGAAAATAAAGGCTGTCACTGTTTGTATTGTTTCCCCATCTATTTGCCATGAAGTGATGGGACCAAATGCAAGATCTTCATTTATTGAATGTTGAGTTTTAAGTCAACTTTTTCACTCTCCTCTTTCACTTTCATCAAGAGGCTCTTTAGTTCTTTACTTTCTGCCATGATGGGGCTTCCCTGGTGGCTCAGACGGTAAAGCGTCTGCCTGCAATGCAGGAGACCTGGGTTCGATTCCTGGGTTGGGAACATCTCCTAGAGAAGGAAATGGCAATCCACTCCAGCACTCTTGCCTGGAAAATCTCATGGACAGAGGAGCCTGATAGGCTACAGTCCATGGGGTCGCAAAGAGTTGGACACGACTGAGCAACTTCACTTTGACTTTTCTGCCATAATGGTGGTGTCATCTGAATATCTGAGGTTATTGATATTTGTCCCAGCAATCTTGATTCCAGCTCGTGCTTCACCCAGCCCAGCATTTCACCTAATGTACTCTGCATATAAGTTAAATAAGCAGGGTGACAATATACAGCCTTGACATACTCCTTTCCCAATGTGGAGCCAGTCCATTGTTCCATGTCCAGTTCCAACTGTTGCTTCTTGACTTGCATACAGATTTCTTAGAAGACAGGTAAGGTGGTCTGGTATTCCCATCTCCTGTAGGATTTTCCACAGTTTGTTGTGATCTACACAGTCAAAGGCTTTAGTGTAGTCAGTGAAGCAGAAGTAGATGTTTTTCTGGAATTCTCTTGCTTTTTCTATGATCCAGTGGATGTTGGCAATTTGATCTCTGGTTCCGCTGCCTTTTCTAAATACAGCTTGAACATCTGGAAGTTCACAGTTCACGTACTGTTGAAGCCTAGGTTGCAAAATTTTAGAATTACTTCACTAACATGCAAGATAAGTGCAATTGTGTGGTAGTTTGAACATTCTTTGGCATTGCCTTTGTTTGGGATTAGAATGAAAACTGACCGTTTCCAGTCCTATGGCCATTGCTGAAGTTTTCCAAATTTGCTGGCATACTGAGTGCAGCACTTTCACTGAGTTCAGCATCATCTTTTAAAATTTGAAATAGCTCAGCTTGAATTCCATCACTTCCACTACTTTGATGCTTCCTTAGGCCCACTTGACTTTGCACTCCAAGATGTCTGGCTCTAGGTGAGTGATCACACCATCGTGGTTATCTGGGTCATTAAGATCTCTTTTGTATAATTCTTCCGTGGGTCCCTGCCTCATCTTCGTAATATCTTCTGCTTCTTTTAGGTCCATACCATTTCATACTGTGAAATGTTCCCTTGCTATCTCTTATTTTCTTGAAGAGATCTCTAGTCGTTCCCATTCTGTTTTCCTCTATTTCCTGCATTGATCACTTAGGAGGGGTTTCTTACCTCTCCTTGCTATTATTTGGAACTCTGCATTCAGATGAATATATCTTTCTTTTTGCCTTTAACTTCTCTTCTTTTCTCAGCTATTTGTAAGGCCTCCTCAGACAACCATTTTGCCTTTTCCTATTTCTTTTTCTTGGGGATGATCTTGACCACTGCCTCCTGGACAGTATCACAAACCTCCATCCATAGTTCTTCAGGCACTCTGTCTATCAGATCTAATCCCTTTAATCTATTTCTCACTTCCATTGTATAATTGTAAGGGATTTGATTTAGGGCATACCTGAATAGTCTAGTGGTTTTCCCTCCTTTTTTCAATTTAAGTCTGAATTTGGCAATAAGGAGTTTATGATCTGAGCTACAGTCAGCTCCTGATCTTGTTTTTGCTGACTGGACAGAGTGTTTCCATCTTCGGTTGCAAAGAATATAATCAGTCTGATTTCGGTATTGACCATCTGGTGATGTCCATGTGTAGAGTCTTCTCTTGTGTTGTTGAAAGAGGGTATTTGCTATGACCAGTGCATTCTCTTGGCAAAACTGTTAGCCTTTGCCTTGCTTCATTTTGTACTCCAAGGCCAAACTGGCTATTACTCAGGTATTTCTTGACTCCCTACTTTTGCATTCCATTTCCCTGTGCTGAAAAGGACATCTTTTTTTTCATGTTAGTTCTAGAAAGTCTTGTAGGTCATCAAAGAACTGTTCCAACTTCAGCTTCTTCAACATTAGTGGTTGGGGCATAGACTTGGGTTACTGTGATATTGAACGGTTTGCCTCGGAAGTAAACAGAGGTCATTCTGTTGTTTTTGAAATTGTTCCCAAGTATGGCATTTCAGAGTCTTTTCTTGACTACGAGGGCTACTCCATTTCTTCTAAGGGATTCTTGCCCATAGTAGTAGATATAATGGTCATCTGAGTTAAATTCATCCATTCCAGTCCATTTTAGTTCACTCATTGCTAAAATGTCAATGTTCACTCTTGCCATCTCCTGTTTGACCACTTCCAATTTACCTTTAAATGGTTCCCACCAAAACTCTGAGACTATATTGATTGGCCTGTTATGAACAGCCCAGCCACACTGTCTCACCCTGGTTGGCCACTCATGGTGACCAGTGTTCATCCATTGACCACGCTGTCTGTCCCTCTGCACAGCACAGAGTCCATTTGGTTATGGAACTTCCCAGCAGCTCAAATACTAAACTTGATTGAAATCTCTTGTCATGACAGTCCTGTTTTAATAGTTAGGAATACCCAAACCCAAATGAACTTGTTCTAGTCCTCTTTGAATCCATATGAGTCTCGTTAAACTTTTCTCTTTTTTTTTAAGATTATTTTCTCACTACAAAAAGGAATATAAATCATGCTGGATCTCCAAGACTTTTGTCTTTTATCACAATCTATAACCTTGGTTTCAACCAGTTCTTACAAAGAGAGAGAGAAAAATCTTCCCAGATTAACAACCCTGTAGATACATGGTAATTCCACTAACCTGTCCTGACACTCATCCCCACTGAATGGTTACACAACTGATCAGTAATAGCAGGGTTTCTGAACCAGTATTGTGTTCTCAGGCAGTTTCAGGGATAAGAGAATTTGTGATGCTAAGAAACTTAGGAAAGGGATTGAAACTTTCAAATGAAGCTACTAAGGATAAAACAGACACACCAATATCCCTCCAAAAGCATAGCCTTCATGCCTCCCCCACCCCACAGTGAAAGATGATGATGGTGACTCTGTCTTAGGAAAGGAAAATAGAAATAAATTCTCTAATGCCATTGGCATCTTAGACCTTACAGAGAGCAACACATTGTAGAGAGGCATAGTGCATTAAACAAACAAACCCAGAAAGGTGAGGAGGAATACTTCGCTTTGTTGCACTTTGCTTTTCACACTTGGTTTTTCACAAGTGACAGTTGATGCAGCCCTGCATTGAGCACCATTTTCCAACAGCATTTGCTTGCTGTTTCTGGGTCACATTTTGGTAATTCCTGAAATATGTCAAACTTTTTCAATGTTACTTGTTTTGGTGACCTGTGATCACCATCTTTGATGTTACTGACTTGCTGAAGGCTCAGATAATAGCATTTGTTGCAAGAAACTTTTTTTTTTAATTAAAGCATGTACATTTTTAAGACAATGCTCTTGTATGCTTAATAAACTATGGTATCGTATAAACATAACTTTCATATGCAGTGGGAACCAAAAACATTTATGTGACTTGCTTAATTGCAGTATGTGCTTTATTGCAATGGTCCAGCACGGAACCTCAGTGGCTCCAAAATAAGCCCAGAATCGCACTGATGCTGTATGGACTTTCCATGCCTTCTCACATGTTACTTGCCAGTATGCCGCCTAAAACCTTCAGCCTTCAGTTCCATCTGTGATGAATGGGGTAGTAATTGTTGCGTTGCTGTGTTTAGAAGGTCTCTCCTTCCTGTCCCAGTTATTTCCATTCCAAAGGTCTCTGGGCTTCTCCCCTTCTGTAAAGGGGGAGAGATGCACACGTGCTTGTGTGTGTGAGCTCACACGAGAGTGCACCTCCCTTTCTAAATGCGTTGCGTTAAAGAAGAAAGAGAACACCTCTTATGCATCAGTCTTCAGGATTATTTTTATTTCCAGGTATCTGCAGAGATGCTGGGAAAGCTTGTTTGAAGACATTTTTGTTATCAATTTCATCTATCTGGCATCTTGTATGACAGGAAAATGTCAGTGAGGAACCCCCACCTTCCAGTAGCGCCAGATCCTGGCTAATCTTAGAGCTTCTCCATTCCATCTTCATCAAGGATGCTCTGAATTACTGGGCCGGGGGGTGGGGGGACCAGGTTAGTGAAATAATTTAGGATAAAGAGTAAAAGTGACAGAATTTAGATTTTTCTTTATGCTTTGAGTGAAATTCTTAGACTCTTAAGTGATAACTATTTTTTAGGCTTTTTACTCCCCTTATAAAGTCATCTAAGAGCAGCATATTGCTTTTTTAACTTAGGAAATTAAAATTTTTTTATCCTCATTCTTTAAAATGTAGAGCATCATTTAAAATCTAAACATAAATCACCTGGTTCCAAAAGTTAGAATGTCCCAGTATTTTTAGTAGATGACGTGCAGAGTACAGAAGAGTTGTGGATATCAAGGATTTCTAAAGTGCAGTGTGTGTATCTTAGCAAGTTCACTACCTTATTCTCAGCATACTTTCTGTGAATGGTAAAATGATTCTTTTAGTCTGTCACCTCCATCATAGTTCTTCTTTCCTTTTATTGGAGCTCTGTCCTAGCTCAGGCTTACAAATGAAATTAGATATGAGTTGGCACAGCCAACATCCAAGACGTAGGTAGACGCGCTAAGTGACAGGCAGAAAGTGCTATGTAATTACTCTGATTATAGTCACAAACCCTTCTTCCAAGACAGCAATTTCGTGTCCTCCAATCTCCACCTCTTTGGCCTGTATTTTGTAATCATATCATCACTTTATTGTTATTTTTTGCTTAAACATAGAACAATTTGTATACCTTTTCAACAATAATGAAGAAAAAGACAAAACAGCTAGTAGGCAGGAAAAATAAGAATCATACTCTTATTCCTCTTGGAAACTGAGACTTAGATTAAATTTGAACCATTTAGACCTATGAACCAATCCCTTTCCTCCTTTCCCACTCAAGTTTGAAGACCCACTTCCCTGGATAAAAGAAGAGAAATAATGGTCTCCCCTTAACGACAGTGCAGGGAAGGGAAGGAGAACTCTGAGGCCATCTGTGAAGTGGTGATCACAACAGCGCCCACTCATTGGCTTGGTGTGATGAGTAAATGAGAACAGTGCCTGAAACAGTGTGTGTGCCCCACAGATACCACTGAGACTGGGCAGGAAGCCTGCTCTGAATATTGAGGCAAAAAGCTGGAACCTAGCAGCATGTATCGTAAACGGTGTTCACAATGTCTTAAGTAATTTGAGAAATGCTTCCTTGGAGAAGTATTTCCAATATGTCTACACATATTAAACTTTGATCATGTTAAAACACCAATCCCTGCCACTTTGTCAAAATTACCATGCGGCCATCTGATGCAATTTGTATCATAGGGCAAAAGGGCACACCAAGAAGCTGAAGTTCAGAAACCTTGTGAGCCTTTGGGCAAACATGGTTGTAACTTCTAGCTTCACACACAGGGTTCTGGGCAGACACATGTATGTGTTTCTTGGGGACAAGAACATCTCAAGGTTCAACCTCATTCTACATCAGTAGTTGTTCAGATTCCTGCAGTCGCTTACTTAGTTTTGTTGTTATCAGTTTCCCAAGTAGTACTTTAGGCCTGATATCTACCTAGTATCTGCCAATATCACAGAACAGTTGTGTAAGTTATTTTCCTCAACAACAAATGGACATACAGTGCATCCAGATACACTTACAACTTGCTGGAAACTGTAGAAAAGAACCTGGAAAGGACCCAGTTACCTTTTTCCATTTCTTAATTCTAGAATTAATGCATGCAACTATGCATGTGAGGTACCAGTGATTCACTGAACATGAAAGAGGCTCATAAACTAAAATCACAAGGAATTAAGTACTTATGAAGCACCTTATGATAAACATTTATGCTCAATAATTTCATGAAGGAGGCTGTTGTCATCATCACAGTTATACAGAGGAGGTGTCTAAGGCCCACACCACTTAAGTAACTTGCCCAAAGTTACACAAGCTGGCTATATAGGAGAATTGGGATTCAAGCTCAGATTCATCTGACTCCAGTATGCACACCAATTCTGGTCCCTTACACCATGTCGCCTGTTCATTTTAACTTTGAAAAAATGCAAAAGGAGGATACATCTTCTGTGGAATTATACCTAAAGAGGAAACAAAGGGTAGAACCAAATAAAACCAATTTAAAGGTGAAAAACCATTCCATGGGAATTTCCCAGTCACAGGTACCAGCTCGGTAGCTGCAGATATTGAAGCCTGAACCCCACATGCATTGAGCTCAACAAGTTCTTCGTGAGCAGCTGTTAATCTGACTGGGCAGGGGCGGGTGGGAGGGTTACAGAGTCTTTGAGTCAGTTGAATATTGTCAACTCTTCTTTCCCTGAAGAATCCGAGGCAGTTGTTGAAACCAAAATGGAGAACAAGCCCGCCTCCTCAGAATTGCAGAAGATACAAGAGAAACAGAAGCTGGTCAAAGAGCCGGGCTCCGGAGTGCCGGCTGTTCTCATTACAACCCTTCTGGTTATTCCTGTGGTTGTCCTGCTGGCCATTGCCTTATTTATTCGGTGGAAAAAATCAAGGGCCTTTGGAGGCAAGTAAAACGAGCCCCTTGAATTTGGAACCTCCCTGAGAAAGAGTGTTTGGCCTGATTATCAAAGTTTGGTTGTGATCTTTTTTTCAGTGTTTTGTTTTAAGTGTTCTATACCTCTTTCAGTGTGATTGTCTGTGTTCCAAATATTGTCTATAGTTAGTATCAAAGTGGAAAAATGTACCTGGAGCTTCAGAATTTGGATAGTTAGATAAAAGCCCAACTTCTATTACTGCTTTTTAGCATTGGCGTAAAGCCATTAGATGTCTCCATATGAAACTGTGTAAATGAGTAGAGTCCGTGTAAATTAACTAAAGCATCAGGAAAGAGGAGATCCCTGCTGTTAGAAACAGGCCCAGTCCTCAAAATACCTGGGTCAGTTTTTTAGAAGTTGTCTATTTTTCCCTAGTCCTGGCTCTAGCTCCTAGCTCCGTGACCTTGGGCAAGTTACTTAACCTCTCTAAGCCAGAGGTTTTTCATCTGTAAAGTGGGGGTAAAATACCAACAAGGTTGTGTAGGGATTAAATGAAATAATGTACATACAGCATTTATCACAGAACCTGGCACCTACAAGTGCTCAATTAATAACACCAGTGATTATAAGGAATAATCATTAGTAATAAACTAATAAAAAGTCATAAAAGATACTTGACTTAAACCTCACCTCTCTCAGGAAACCAACTATTTCCATAGAAAACCATTTGACAGTTTTAAAAGAGTAGAGTGAAGGAAGGGAGACTCCAATACTGGTGCCAGTGTTTTATTAAATCATCATCATAATATCAGACTGAGTAGCTGAGTCCCTGTCAAGGTATCCACATAAATAGTCCAACTCGTGATTCTCACCTCTCAGAAACAGTCCCTTGGCGGGGTCCCCAGGTCCTGAGGCAGGAGGCTACACTGCATCTGGGAAGGTATCCATGGACCAGAATGGTGGACAGCATTTGATCAAGAAACAGCATCTGATCCGATTTCAGGCCAAGGCAACTGGCAGGGATTCAGTGTCCTCGGCAAAGCCCTGACACAGAAAAGGACACAGAAAACAAAACCAAAGGATTTAAATTAATAATTTGTGAGAGGCAGTTTTTCTAGGACTTCTTGCTTTTCACCTGCAGTCAGTAAAGCTCTTCAAAAATACAGCTAACTCTTCCCACCAAGGGCTGAGCAGAGGCAAAGATAAGTAGGCATAGTCATTGTCTTCATGGAATTAGATGGAAGCTTCAAAAGAGCAAGAATCCTGTGTGTTTGCTTGTTTCCTGATATATCTCCAGCACAAATAACAGTTCCTGGCCCTGAGGATCTGATAAATAGTCACTGGGAAAAAGGATGGAATAAATAAATGGAGCTCACAGAATAGATAAAACATAAAAAAGAAATGACACATGAAGGTATTAATAGAGGATGGTACGTACAGTGATAAATATATGGAGTATCAGAAATACACGAGGCCTGGGGGCGGGGGGCAGCAGGAATATTGCTCATCAGTCCACTTAAAGGAGGAGTGGCTGGGGTGTCAGGAAGGTCTGGTATCGACCTCTTTGCTGTTAGCACATGTGCGTGGTGCTGCTACCAGAATACTGTTCACAGGAGTATGTTGGGAAGACTGAGGGACCCAGGTCGAACCATATGAAATTGCCATTCATGTTCAGTCATGTTTTATTTTTAAAAAATTACAGCTTTATATGGTTCAGTTGAATACATTTAATTCTGTTTTAATCCTAAAAGTATACCAGCCTCTCAACTTTTTTCCATTCATGTTCAATCATGTTTTAAGAAATTACAGCTTTATATGGTTCAGTCTAATACATTTAATTCTAAAAGTATACCAGCCTCTCACCTCTTTTCAACATTTGTTCCTAATAGATCTTATCCAGTCTATGAGGGTTTTAATAACCCTCGTGAAAGGCCTTCCACTTACTCAGCACATGCGTATAGCTTGTCGGCTTCACATCAGACACTGTGCTGTGCACATGGGGTGCAAAACTAGGACATCCCGCCTCCTTGTGCAGTTTGCAGTCTTTACTTGTCGGCTTGCTAACCGTCTTATCAAATTCCCCTTCCCTCCTTGCTTGTTTCTCTCCCCACCTCGCCTCTACCTTTGCTCGGTGCTCCACCATGCCGCCCCCACTCCTGTTAGAGGCTTCGTGGGAGAACCCTGAGCCTTATCTTCCTGACCATAGTCCTGAAGGGAGTGTTGGAAGCAGGACAGAGAGCACAGTAAGACACACAGCACGCAGAGATACCAAGGCCGTCTGGAGTTCAGCCTCTGCCTAAGGAAAGAAAGTTTTTCATGGAACAAGAATTTGGGTCACCGTGTATGGCTGCAGATACTCAGGGTTTCAGAAGTTTTTTACCTTCAGTCTTATGTAAAAAGCAAGTGCTGTACATGTGGATCCAGAGCTCCCTCAATCAGGACATGTACTGTTCTTAATAGAAAGCCTAAAACCTCAGACCAATATTCCTAAACTGTAGTAACCAAAGCTTCCAAGGTTTTACAAATTATGAGTAATTTTTAATTTTGTCCTAATAAAGGTAACTAATATTTACGAAGCATTTCCTGTGTATATACCAAGCACTGCTTGTAAGCATGTCACATGCTTACGGAGAGGTAGGGATTGTCATTGGTCCCATCTTTTCTTCAGAAGAGAAAACAGGCTCAGAGAAGTAATTTGAGATTGCACTACCTATAAGAGACCCAGGTAGGAGTCAAACCCAGCTCTGGCCCTGGTGTGCGTGACAATGACAGGTTGCCTTTTGTCCCCTTAGAATTCTAAGAATACATACAGACAGGAGCCAGGCCTTGTTATTAATCATTTAGGAATTAATTCCTTATTTTGTGTTGAAAGCTGGACCCACGGATTGAGGAGGGTGACTGGGACTTATTTTGAAATATGCCCTCTTTCTCTAGCAGATTCTGAACGTAAACTTGAGGCCAGTTCGGGAAGAGTTCTGGGAAGACTTAGAGGTATGCGTGTGACCTTTTAGAATCCTTCCCATTTGATTCACAGTCAACAAGCTCATGTCTTTTAAAAAGCAAGGAGATACTTTGTATTTTCTCTCTGCAAATTAGGCTCCTTGTGTGTAACACAGCATCCCTGGCAAACGCCAAATGCAAACCATGCACCAGCCTAAAGTGTGTGACCAGGGCGGCAGGTTCCCCAGCTTCGTTTTCCCGCCCTGCCACTGTGTCCGCGACTTCTCCTCCCTGCCTATTTATGTCGCCCCGTTTGTCTTCAGCGAATTTTCTGTCACTCCTGTCGGTGTGTCAGTGCGTGTCGTAGTGAAGATGACCTTTTCATAAAGTCACCGTAATGAAGAGCTGCTCAAGGGGACGTCCATTCCCGAGAGCCTGGAAAAAGCAGGAGCTGAAATAATCCTGCAGAAATACATAATCCTGGGGAGCTTTGGGGTTTTTTGTTTGTTTTTTCCTTATTTATTTTAATGAACCTGTGGAGTCGAATCTTTCTGACTCTGTCGGATCCGTGTCTCTATGTCATTTTTTTTCCCCTTCTCTAATACCTGCCCTTTCCCATCCCCAGAAGAAGTTACAAGGAAACTGAAAATCATTTGTGCAGACCTTACCTCAATCCTCTGTCCCTGTTCGCTCTCTCCAGGAAAGGGAGGCGGAGGCCTAAACCTGGGCAACTTCTTCGCCAGCCGGAAGGGCTACAGCCGGAAGGGGTTCGACCGCCTGAGCACGGAAGGAAGCGACCAGGAGAAGGACGAGGACGCAAGCGAGTCCGAGGAAGAGTACTCGGCCCCGCCGCCCGCCCCTGCCCCTTCCTCCTGAGAGACTGGGTTCTCTTGCAGGCTGACGAGATTTACCAAGGATGCCAGCTTCCTTTCCCCTTGAGCACGTTGGGCGTTTTGCGTATTTAATTGTAAACTGTACCCGTCTGTGTGGGACCGTACACCTTTTATTTACTTCCTTTGGGATTAGTTGGCTTCTGTTCCTAGTTGAGCTTCCTGAAAGTTCATTCACCATGCCAGTGTCTTTCTATGAACATAGGATAGAGAAGTGATCCTCTGCTTCCGTCACACTAGTCGCTTAGGGATGGAAGGTTTGCTCATCTGCATTTTTGAGACTTTTCTGTAGTTTGTAAATAACTCCATTCTCTGCTTGAACACAGTATTCTCCCAATAGCACTCCATTGCCAGTGTCTTTCTTTGGTGCCTTTCCTGTTCAGCATTCTCAGCCTGTGGCAGTGAAGAGAAACTTTGTGCTACATGACGACAAAGCTGCTAAATCTCCTATTTTTTTAAAATCACTAACATTATATTGCAACAAGGGAAAGAAAAAAGTCTCTATTTAAATTGTTTTTTTTTTTTTTTAAATTTCCTTCCTCGGTGTGTTTTGGGGATGTCTTATTTTTAGATGGTTACACTGTTAGATCACTATTTTCAGAATCTGAATGTAATTTGTGTAATAAAGTGTTTTCAGAGCATTAGCTGTCAGAGTGTATTCTGCAGTTTTTGCATATTTGCAGGGCTTGTATACAACTTTTGTAATAATTACACAAACCTAAGCTATAGTGAAACCTGTGAAACCTATTCAGTGTTTCAAAAGAAGAACATTGTATTAAAATTAAGAAGTCATTTTATTATGTAGCACATATAAATTAAAAACCAGCCCAAGAGTTTACATATATGTGAAAACCAGGGTTTCTTTAAAAATTCAAAGAAGATTTTTGCTTGTATAACTATCAGGAGGTAAATAATAAAAGGTGATTGTGGCTTAGAGGAAACCTGTGTCTCAAATTACATATACAGATTAATCCATCAGTGTAGGTTACTACTAATGGTTTTCTTTTTAAAGAATAATTTTACTCCAAATATCCATGTATTTTGTAGGAATATTCCATTTTACAGTGACTACAAATTACTTTTAAAACATATTTTTCATAATCTGTCAGTGCAGTTTAGTAAGAACCTGATAGCTTTTCTTTTTATAATAATCAGACTCTAGAAACCTTTCTTCAGAATGCCTACTTGCAATTCAGGCATCTCAGTAGTAGCATATGAGAGATTAAAACAATATAGACTAACTTGCAAAAAAAAAAAAAAAAAAATGGAATTGTCTTCTAGCTAAGTTATTTAAAATCTCTAACAACCTAGATTCTTTTCCCTCATAATTGACACCCAGTCAATCTAACTGAAAGATTTATTTCCTTGTTGAGCGAAAACACACTTTTGCTCCCTCTGACCACTCTTTTATGCCCCTTTCACCACATTAGTAAATATAGACTCACAACAGCACTATCCTGACATATTGGGTAGCAAAGATGTTCCTAATGTTTTTTCCATAAGCTCTTATTGATAGACCCAACAAACCTATTGGCCAATCCAGTTTGGGTGCCTGTTCTCTATATCTTACATATTTGTATTTCAACATGAGTGTTAGTACAGTGCCCAAGATGCGTAAGTTGACTTTGATGCTGTTCAAGTTTTCTTACATTGAGGAAATTAGTTGACTTGCACTAAAGCCATCTTTTCTGGTGCACTATTTGATCATCAGCTCTGTTAACTACATATCTTTTAATGTTATGTATGCCCAGTTTTGTTCCTGAACGGCTGTACAGTGGCTCATGGATGGGAAAAGATAGATCAAAATGATAAGTTATAAGAAAGCAGGAAAGAAAAAAGGGAAAACAATTAAAATGGAAAAATTTTATACAAGAATAATTCTTATTATAGTTGTTCATTAGAAGAATTTGGCTCTAAACTTTCTAGCAGCTCATTAAATAAAACTGGATTAGTTACATGATTCATGAGCCAATTAAACTTTTAGAGTTGCTAATAATAAGATCAGAAAAATTTGTTCCCAAGTAGCTTCTGAAAGATAGCACCTTGTTGGGTAATTAAAGTCTTCAACAATATCCATAGAGTAGACAAAAACATTTTTCAGGTCTCTTCTTACGTGCTGGTGCATGCTAAGTCTCTTCAGTCGTGTCTCACTCTTTGTGACCCTATGGACTGTAGCCCTCCAGGCTCCTCTGTCCATGGGATTCTCCAGGCAAGAATACTGGAGTGGGTTGCCATGCCCTCCTCCAAGGGATCTTCCCAACCCAGGGATTGAACACACGTCTCTGTCTCCTGCATTGGTAGGCAAGTTCTTTGCCACTAGCACCACTTGGGAAGCCCAAAATCAAAGTGGTGCTGAACTGAGAGTCTTGCTTCTGGTAGAAAAACCTAAGGATAGCTTACAATCCTGTGCTGCACAGGAGACCGTGAACAGCCCAGCTGAGTGTGTAGTCAGGACAGTCAAGTTGGCCGTCCCCTTGCTCTGTCTACGTCACCAGCTCAAGCACCTCATGGACCTCCTGACACCCTTGCCCCAGGCCCAGCTAATGCTTGTTGTAATCAAAGAGGCTGTGTGGGCGTGCCCCTCTGCTGGTTTCCCTGGTAACTGACTTTATTCCCTGCTATAATCGGCAACCGCCCATTGCACCCAGAGCGAAGCCTGGCCGGCCACCATGTTTTGTCCGACGTTTCCCGAGGTGTCGCTCCAGAACCTTCCTTGCTTCAGACATGTAAGCCCCCTTGTCCATTAAACCAGCGGTCCCCAACATTTTTGGCACCAGGGACCAGTTTCGTGGAAGACAGTTTTTCCACAGACTGGGAGAGAGGTGGGACGGTGGTTTCGGTTTCAAGCACTGCTCACGTCCTGCCATTTGGCCGGGTTCCTCACAGGCCGCTGACCGATACCCGTCCTTGGCCCGTGGTTAGGGGACCCCTGCATTGAGCCATTGACGTGTGCCTGGGGCCTTACATATGTCCCTTATTATAACACATGGCATTATATGCCGAATATAAGCAAACAGCCTTATAAAAAGGAAAATTGAGAAAAGAGAAAGCCTGCGTGCCCATCCTGTCCTGGAACATCACACCTGTTCTACCAACCTGGCTTACTTAGAGGGCAGACTAGAAATGAATGAACTCTGCTGACTTCAGGCACTCTCCACTGACTGTTGTCCTGAGCTGAACTTCAGTTATTTAGTTAGAGATTGCACTACCTGAGAAGTGCCTAAAGGAAGTGATTCCTTCACAGTAGAGTCACTGGGGAATTTAAGAAAAAATTAAACGCTACCTCCATACGTGAACGTGAAGTCGCTCAGTCGTGTCCGACTCTTTGCGACCCCATGGACTGTAGCCTACCAGGCTCCCCTGTCCATGGGATTTTCCAGGCAATAGTACTGGAGTGGAGTGCCATTTCCTTCTCCAAGGGATCTTCCCAACCCAGGGATCGAACCCGGGTCTCCTGCATCGTAGACAGACGCTTTCTCCAGAGATTCAGATTTGATGGGCTTACTATAGTATGTTGCTATGGGTCATATTTTTTAATTTCTCCAGGTAATTCTAATGTGCAGCCAGAATTGAAAAGCACTGTCTTTAAGAATGACTGTTTTATTGATACTTTGCCAGTTGCTTCAAGTGGATAGCTATATTTTCATATAAATTATAGTTTGCAGATGTTTGGCAAAAGAAGATGTGGTCTGAGGTGTTTTGATATGACCATTAGTACTAAGATCTGAATGCCTCAATTTTTAAATGTTTTAAATTGGATAACTAGAATAGGCATAATGACTTATTAATAAGGCAAAGGGAATCAACTAGGCTTGATCGTTTTTCTTTACAATAAATTATCCAGAGAATATTATTTGGGGGAGCTAAAAGAATAGCTTTGTCATTCATTGAGTTGGCCCTGAATGATCATATGCATAAAATCTCTCATTCTAAGCTTTCTTCTTAGTTTATTAAATCAGCATATTCTTTTTCAAAATTCCCATGCATCTTTAAAGTCTCACTCAGATGTTACATAAATAGTTAAGTAGCTGAAGGACAAAAGTAGCCACAGGCTTGGTATTTGAACTTATTCCCCAGACTGTCACCTACCTAGTAGCTCCAAGTTGATTTAAGTCAAATTTGATGTGCCTACATAGAGTACTTCTCAGACATCAGTGAATCTGAGAACCAACCAGGTACTTATTTTAAGAGGACTGACTGTTGGTCCCATTCCCAGACTTTCTGATTCACTCTATTAGGTGCAGCCTAGACAGCTGCATTTTAAAAAAGCACTCCTGGTGATTTGGATCCAGGTGTTCCATGGACTATCTCCAAGAAATACAGTCCTCCAGAGAGTAGCTGAGCTGTAAAACAAAAGTATTAGGTACACAAAACCATTTTCTCGAATAATGTGGTCTCTGTAGAATGATGGTTAGGCCCAGAAGTCATCTACCCCAGTCCTTCAAACCTAGACTGCAGAAAGCTCAGTTGCAAATTATCTTCAGGGCCAGAACTTATCTACCAGAAGCTTCTTTCTGTCATTCCCTAACACTGATTATCCCAGCATGGGAAGTAACTTAGATGTACAGAAAGGCTTCTAGGGGCCTTCTTAGAACCTTATTTAAAACAACATGAAAGATACAAGTGATGTCTTCAGCAGGTTGCTCTGCTAGACTTCGTGTATTTGGTTTTGTGTGGGCTTTTTGTTTTTTGTTTGCAGCAGTGAGGGATGTGGGGACAGGTGCAATCACATTTAAAGGAGGCAAGAATCAACCAAACCCACTTGGTGTGTTTCTTTAACATCATTTTTTAATTAAGGAAGCATATTCATTGTGGAGAATATATTGATGATGGTAAATATGATTCCTCAGTACAGCCTTCAAATGGTTGAAACACCAAAGCACAAAGGTCGATTATGTATCCAAACTACAGGCACAGAACAAATGCATGTATTTTCCATGCTCCAAAACTGAGTGCACACTGCACTGTCATGGGGAAGGGGTTTAGCAGTGAAGACCCAGCAATGAGGTTAACATGTGGAATAATTATACTGCAACCTTCTCCATATCTTTTGAAAAAAAAAATATTGTGTGGGAACTGTGGGATAAGCATGCGTGTGGATGGAATGGCACAATCGCACTGATTCTTACAACTCACTTCCAGATAAGGAGAAAGTGATATTCATTAGTATGACCCAGTCTTAGCCAATATGCAGTTTGGAAAGACACTGAATTAAGATCAGAAAGATGTGAAATTCCAGGTTCTAGAATTGATGATTTTTTTTATGCCATTGTATTAGTCAGACTTCTTTTCTTTGATCATGGTTTTGGAGTATAGTTCATCTACAGTGTTGTGTTAGTTTCTACTGTATAGCAAATAAATCAGCCACATATACACAGAATGTCCCTCTGCTTCAGATTCCTCAGCCATTAGAGAGAAGAGCTCTGCGAGCTGCATGGCAGATCCCCATTAGTCGTCTGCTCTTACGTGTAGTAGAGTGCATATGTGGGTCCAGTCTGCCAGTCTGTCACACACTCCCCCGTGCATTCCCCCCACCCGCTCCCTGCAACCACAAGTCTGCCCTCCACGTCTGTGAGTCTACCTCTACTCTGCAAGCAAAGTCTAGTCACACTTCTTCAGTCATCAATTACAGCTCAATTCAAATAGCCAGCAACATATAAATGTTATACACATGGCAAATGGCAACCCACTCCAGTGTTCTTGCCTGGAGAATCCCAGGGACGGTGGAGCCTGGTGGGCTGCCGTCTATGGGGTCACACAGAGTCGGGCACGACTGAAGTGACTTAGCATAGCATAGCATAGCATACATAAAATAGATAACGAAAAAGGACCTACAGTGTAGCACAGGGAACCAAACTCAGTATTTTGTAAAAACCTATAAGGGAAAGTAATGTGGAAAAGAACACATGTATCACTTTGATGTCTACCTGCAGCTAACACAGTATTGTAGATCATGCATGCATGCATGCATGCTCAGTCAGTCGTGTCCAACTCTTTGTGACCCCGTGGATTGTAGTCCACCAGGCTCCTCTGTCTGTGGGATTATCCTGGCAAGAATACTGGAGCTGGTTACCATCTCCTCCTCCAGGGGATCTTCCCTACCCGGGGACGATACCCACATCTCCTGCAGCTCCTGCATTGTCAGGCAGATTCTTTACCACTGAGCCACCTTGGATCAAAACAACTGTACTTTAGTTCAGTCGCTCAGTCGTGTCTGACTCTTTGCGACCCCATGAACTGCAGCACGCCAGGCCTCCCTGTCCGTCACCAACTCCCAGAGTTTACTCAAACTCATGTGCATTAAGTCAGTGATGCCGTTCAACCATCTCATCCTCTGTTGTCCCCTTTTCCTCCCGCTTTCAATCTTTCCCAGCATCAGGGTCTTTTCAAATGAGTCAACTAAAAAAAAATCAAAAAAACACCTAAGAAATAGGCTGAAGAATAACTCATGTTTATTAAGATGATAATAATATTATAAATATTATAAAATAATAAGTATAGGATAATATTTATTAATGATAATAATATAAATAATATAAAATAATAAATATAAGATAATAATACTAATTGTTATATATCATAATATATAATGATATTATATATCATTATAAATAATGATATATAATGATTTATATATATGCTATGCTATGCTAAGTCACTTCAGTCGTGTCCGACTCTGTGTGACCCCATAGGCGGCAGCCCGCCGGGCTTCCCCGTCCCTGGGATTCTCCAGGCAAGAACATTGGAGAGGGTTGCCATTTCCTTCTCCAATGCATGAAAGTGAAAAGAGAAAGTGAAGTCGCTCAGTCATGTCCGACTCTTAGCGACCCCATGGACTGCAGCCCACCAGGCTCCTCTGTCCATGGGAGTTTCCAGGCAAGAGTACTGGAGTGGGGTGCCATTAATGATATATATTTATTTATATCATTATTATAAATAATGATATATGATTATTTATATCATTATTATAAATAATGATATATAATAATCAGGAATTAATGTGTCAAGAAAAAGGATTATCACTGATTGATTCAGGTAACAAAAAAGCCCAAGCGTGGCTAGATGCCAAGACTCAGCTGATGCCGTCAGGATTCTGCCTCCCTGCATCCCTCATGGGTGACTCCCTCGGTTTGGGTCTCTTCCTTCTAGGATTCACTTTCATGCAGACTCTCCATGTATGTGGTAATGAAAGTGGCAATCAGCAGCTCTAAGTCTAAATCCTACCAGCAGTAACTCTGAGACAAATAGCTTCTCTTTTTAAAGAGTTTCAACACATTGACTAACTGGCCTGATTTGCTTCATGCATCAGCCTCAGAACCAGTCACTCTGGACAAAGAAAGTGTGATGCATCAAATCTAGATAAGGTCACGTCCCACAGTAACCACTGTTTATTTATAAGGGATTTGTTTCCCTAAGAAAATTTCAGATACTATTGCTAGTTGAATTGGGTAGATTCTGGGAAGAAAAAAAAAATAGATAATCATTATTATTATCTTAAGACCATAACCACTTAAAACATATTTATCAGACCAAGGGGTTTCCTGAAATAGCTGTGTGTGTGGTGGTTAAACTATTACATCAAAAAGGGACATTGAGTGAGTAAGTCTACACCAATGTATTCATGAAGACAGTCTCAAAGGCTCACAAACAGTATTAAATACAAGAAAAATCTTCAACATTGGCTTGTCACAATAACGATGACAATAAAAAATATACGCAGGACCAAGAGCAGAGATTTGAGGTCTAAAATCCATATTTATGTGATGATTGCTACTCAACCAAGGTTTATGGAAACAGCTTCCAATCAATAAGAGAGATGGTTTCTTTAGTTATAAAAAAATGAATTATTGGTATTCACTCAGTCCTTTTCATTCTGAAACAAAGCAAATCATGATGTTCTTTTTGTCCCCACTTTTTCCTCCAGAAATGTCAAAGCTACAGAAATACTGAAGCCTGTTACAAGGAACATCTACATACCCTTCACTCAGACTCACCAGTGGGTAACATTTTGCCATCCTTGTTTTCCCTTTCTCACGTGTACATGCACACACATGTGTGCCTGCACACGCACACACACCAATAAAACTTCTGCTAAACCATTTGAAAAAAAGTTGAGATCATAACCTTTAAACATTTCAACCATATCACCTAAGAACCAGGCATCCTTCTCCATAACCACAAAAGCACTATTACAATCAAGAATTTAACAGATTCCCTAATATCAACCAACATGTAGTCCACATTCAAACCCCCAGTGTCCCCTAAATGCCCCACAGAGCTTTCTGGTTTTGATCCAGGAATCCTATTAAGATTCAGATAATATGCATTTGTTATATCTCTGCTGTCTCCTTTAAAGTGACTTTTCTTTACATTTTTTTCTTCCAAAACATGGATATTTTTTAAAGTCCAGGCCAATTGTCTTTAGACAGTGTTTCTGAGAGAAAACACTTTAAGACGTGAAGACGGTGTTCCCCAACAGCTTTTAGCCAATGGTAAACCTCCAATACAAGAACATTGAATTTAGAAAATTTACAGAAATAGAGCATTTTATATATTACACTGGTAAATATGTATTTTATTATTTATATACATTTGGTAAAAGGTAAACATAACAAATATTAGTTATAAAAAAAGAGCACTGGGTTTAAATAAATAAATATTTTTTAAAAATAATATAATTCCAGAGTAACAAGAATCTAAGTTCCAAAACACAAAGGTTCTAGTTGACAGCTGAAAGTATGCTCTGAAAACAAAGGCTGCAAAACATTGCCATTGGTCCCAGAGTTCCTGGGGTCAAAGAACCTGAATTACAGACCAAAGCTGAGAAAACATTTTTTAGTGAAGCTTTCAAGTTTTCAAGAACTAGGCATCCTATGTACATATACATATATATACATATACATATATACATATACATTTGTATATGTACATAGTTACACTCTTTACTGTGTTACTTTGCTTAAAATAACTAGTGTAGCCCTTTTATTATTTAGATGAATCAGAATAAATATGTACCTTTCAAGTAAATAAATTGATGATCAACCTATAGATGATGGGTTTCCAAGGTGGCCCTAGGGGTAAAGAACCCGCCTGCCAGTGAAGCAGACTTAGGAGACGCGGGTTCGATCCCTGGGTCGGGAAGATCCATAGCAACCAGCTCCAGTATTCTTGCCCGGAGAGTCCCCATGGGTAAATGAGCCTGTCAGGCTACAGTCCATGGGGTCGCAAAGACTCCAACACGACGGAAGCAACTAAGCACGCACACTGTAAATGATTGGTTGATAGATTGACAGTCATAGCTGGAAGGAGTGAAAGAGAAATAGAAGGAAAGAAAGATGAAAGAGATCCACATTTATAGATTCGATTCCTCACAAAGATCGCTTCAGGGTAATTGTTACCAGTGCAGTGAATGGCTGACATCTGGTGGTAAAACTTAGCAAAAACTCTGCATGGATTTTTGTCCTCGGAAAAGCGGTGCTGTTTGGTGAATGATGGCTCTGTCTTCAAGAAAAATAATTTAAAGTGCTCCTAGTGACCTACTTTGTATGACTACATCATACTGTATGATCAGGCCTCTAAAGATGGTTGTTCTCTCGCTCTGTCTGCGTCCTCTGCTGGACCAGGGCCTGCTTCATCTATACCCGGCTCGTCCGTGTGCTTGCCCCTTGCCCTAGCTAGTAATCGTTCTAATCCTTGGGCAAGAATGGCTCCACCTGCTAGCTTATTAAAGGGAAATGTCCGCCCTTATGATGTGCATTAACCTGGGGGCCTACGAGGTACACACCCCAGCTGCTGGTTTCCATAGTAACTGACGAGCCACCCTGACATCAATTCCCCTATAAATGGTAACCTCCTTCTTCCCAGGTAGTATTGATTGCTGCTATACCCTGCTGGCCATTGGCCATCCACAGTAGGGGTGCTGCTGCAGAATCTTTTGTTTTAGACAAGTAGGATCCTCCTGGCTGGACAACCCCAAGGCTTGCAGGCCTGTGGGGGGGTAGCCCAACACCCCAGTGGACAAGCCTGCCAGGAGGCTGGGGGAGACCCCTGTGAGCTCCAGGATGTCAGGAAATAAGGATGGAGAATGGAAAGTTACAGGGGTAATTCCAAGGCGGCTGCCCGCTAGCTTGTGGGGCCCTGTGACAGCTATATCTGCCGTGAGAAATGTCTTTCTCTTCCATTATGTTGGTGACATCCTGTTAACCTCAGAGCCTCACACACAAGGCTCATCTGACTGCAGTGTGATGCCTGGAGAATATAGACAAAATTCAAGGACCTGGATTATCTACAAAATATAGGCACAGGCCAAATCCACCACCCCTAAACAATTACAGACACAGGTTCTAGAAATATTAATTCGGGGACAGGCTTGTGTGCTGGACGTGACCAGTTTTCCTGAAGGGTTTGGTTGAGATCTGCGCCAAAAGCAAAATAATAAAAAGAGTACTCTTGGACTTCTGATCCGAGCCCTGGAAGGGGACAAAGCAAGCATCTAGTGTCTTGGAACAACAGGTCTATGCACTCTACACTGTGGTATAACAGGTAGAACATTATAAAAAGCCAAGGGTGGCATGATTTGAAAGAATAACACTGGAAAGTGTATATTATCATGTGTGAAGTGGATCACCAGTCCAGGTTCTATGCATGAGACAGGGCACTCAGGGCTGGTGCACTGGGATGACCCAGAGGGATGGGATGGGGAGGAAGGTGAGAGGAGGGGTTCAGGATGGGGACACATGTACACCCATGGATGATTTATGTTAATGTATGGCGAAAACCACTACAACATTGTAAAGTAATGAGCCTCCAATTTAAATAAATATATTAATTTAAACTAAAAAAAAAAACAACCTGTGATGTGTTAAAAAAAAAAAAAAAAAAAGCCTACCTGAGTCCCAGGGAAAGGCCAAAAAAGAATATTCAGGGTCTAGAACAATTATATGCTACATAGGGTATCCCCAGGGACATCAACAGTAGGCAAAGAACCCATTGCACAGGCCATGAAGATCAGGAGTGAGCTGACTAAAAAAGCCGTACACTGGCATTCCCAGCTGCCCCAGAACCCCGCTGCTACTGGGTAATCGAAAGGGTGAGTAGACTTAACAAGTGAGGCAGAAATCTGCTCTCTCTACATGTGGACCAGGAGGCCATGTGAACTAGAACCGCAGATGCTGGAGCAGTCATCCCAGTGCCAACACCATATTAACCCAGGGGCAGCTCGTCAACACGAGTCAAGTTTAACTGGCGACCACCGAAGGACCACAGCCAGCTATCGGTCGGGACAGTAACTCACTTTTGCCCTTGCCACTGGGTCTATCATGCGGAATAAAAACACTGTGAAATGTGTCTGGGATGCAGATAAGTCCTAACAGTTTGGGTACACTGCCCTCAGGGGAATGGGATTAGAAAGGGATTTCCAGATTTCCCCTGTGTTCTACCAGCCTCACCAAAGACTGCTGATGTAGTCTATCAGCCCCATGGAGAAAGGCACCACTATGTGAACTCTGTGGTCTGTTGTTAGACCACCCGTCCAGGATTCAGTAGGGGTGTGGGCTCCGAGGATGGACAGGCCGGATGGTCCTGCAGGTCGGGACGAACACCACACAGGGGTAGTGTGATCTCAGAAGGTTATTACCACATGTGTTTTGCTTAATGGTCACGCTCTCCCTGTATGGTACGTTTCACCCCTAGCCTGCGAGTGTGGGGAGTTTGTTCTGACTGAGCAACAACGTGGCCTCACTGTCAAATGAGTTTGACTGCAGGGTTTATACTGAGGATCCATCATTGCTGCTGCTGCTAAGTCGCTTCAGTCGTGTCCGACTCTGTAAGACCCCATAGACGGCAGCCCACCAGGCTCCCCCGTCCCTGGGATTCTCCAGGCAAGAAGACTGGAGTGGGTTGCCATGGCCTTGTCCAGAGGATCCGTTGACATCCTCTGAATGTCTACAAAAAGTTGACTTGATAAGCAGCTGGCGTTTGAACTCAATACTCTTCAGCTGCTGTTATCTGTGCTGAGTTTGTGGTATTTGGTGGAAGGGTACCTCTGCACAGGGCTTCCCTGGTGGCTCCATGGTAAAGAAACTGCCTGCCAATGTAGAAGATGTGGGTTCAATCCCTGGGCCAGGAAGATCCCCTGGAGAAGGGCATGGCAACCCACTCCAGTGTTCTTGCCTGGAGAATCCCATGGACAGAGGAGCCTGGCAGGCTACGGTCCATAGGGTCTCAAAACAGACACAACTTAGCAACTGAGCATACACATGTAACTCTACATAACTGACCCCAGGGGCATCTTGGAAGAGGGCTGGATCAGCATTGTAAGGTTCATGCAGAGTTTGTATGGTCAGGTCACTCAGGACAGCTGTGCTCTTGCATTTACAAACCCCTCTAACCCACCGGTTCCTACACACATGAGTCTGCTTGTCCCCTGTCCCAGCTTGTGACTGTTCTAACCCTTAGGCCAGATGGCTCCACCTGCTAGCTTATTGGAGACAAACAGCTGCGCTTGTGATCTTTGGTAACCTAAAGGTCCCTGAAGACATGCCTCTAGCTGCCTGTTTCCCTGGTAACCGATGAGCTAAACTGACATCCATTGCCCCTTTACCTCGTAGCCTCCTCCTCCCCCAAGTAGTGAAGATTTCTGCCATGTCCTGCCTGCTGTACACCGTAGGGAGGTTGCTCCAGGACCTTTTGCTTCGGACAAGTAAGATCTCCCATCTAATAAACAGTTGAGGTCACAGTCACTATATCTGGGTTCTTACTTTGGTCTTGAGGCTGTGCAACTATAAGCCTTGCAAGCCTGCAGGGCACAGCCTAACCTATGCCTGGAAGCTGTCTCAAAATATCTGGAATATCAGGGGTCACACATTGATACTGACAGGATCGATGGCCACCATTCTCCAACTTATGCTCTAAGCAGAAAAAGGAAAATCCTCAAGTTGCTTAGCTATTTTTCACATGCACACTTAAGAAGGAAAAATAAACATACATACTGGACTGAAAGAAACACAAGTTGAAATCAAGATTGCAGGGAGAAATATCAATAATCTCAGATATGCAGATGATACCACCCTTATGGCAGAAAGTGAAGAGGAACTAAAAAGCCTCTTGATGAAAGTGAAAGTGAGAGTGAAAAAGTTGGCTTAAAGCTCAACATTCAGAAAACAAAGATCATGGCATCCAGTCCCAACACTTCATGGGAAATAGATGGGGAAACAGTGAAAACAGTGTCAGACTTTATTTTTCTGGGCTCCAAAATCACTGCAGATGGTGACTGCAGCCATGAAATTAAAAGATGCTTACTCCTTAGAAGGAAAGTTATGACCAACCTAGACAGCATATTGAAAAGCAGAGACATCACTTTGCCAACCAAGGTTCGCCTAGTCAAGGCTATGGTCTTTCCTGTGGTCATGTATGGATGTGAGAGTTGGACTGTGAAGAAGGCTGAGCACTGAAGAATTGATGTTTTTTAACTGTGGTGTTGGAGAAGACTCTTGAGAGTCCCTTGGACTGCAAGGAGATCCACCCAGTCCATTCTGAAGGAGATCAGCCCTGGGATTTCTTTGGAAGGAATGATGCTGAAGCTGAAACTCCAGTACTTTGGCCACCTCATGTGAAGAGTTGACTCATTGGAGAAGACTCTGATGCTGGGAGGGATTGAGGGCAAGAGGAGAAGGGGACGACAGAGGATGAGATGACTGGATGGCATCACTGACTCGGATGTGAGTCCTAGTGAATTCCGGGAGTTGGTGATGGACAGGGAGGCCTGGCGTGCTGCAATTCATGGGGTTGCAAAGAGTTGGACACGACTGAGCGACTGATCTGATCTGATCTGATCTGAATGCCATTCAAAAAATGACTGAATATTTATCTACTGCCAATTAAAAAAAAAAAAAAAAAGAATGACATGACTGCCGTCACCACGCTGGACCCTCTCGGACCGTACGTTTGACTGTGGGCACGCAAAGCAAACCTTGGTGCACCGCCAAGTGAGGGGGAACCGTGGAGCAAAGGAAGCTCCTGGGCTCCGGGGACACTTTGCAGCTGTGGGGAAGGATTACAGAGGGGTGGGCATGGCTTCCTTGGCAGCAAAGTGGAAAGAGGAGGAGGGATAGAGAGAGTGCAGGGGTCCCTGTCTGCTGCTCTCTGCTGCCCCCTCTGACAGCGGGTTTCAAGTTGTTTAAAGTTTACAAGTACATGTATCACATGACTAAACCCACAGTTCTGACTACGAAAAGCTTTTGTATTGTCACCTTAAATGAGTGAATTGTATGGTTTGTAAACTATCTCAGCAAAGCTCCTAAGAAAAAAAGAAGAGAAAGTCGCTGAGTTGTGTCCAACTGTTCGCAACCCCATGGACTGTACCATCCATTGAATTATCCAGGCCAGAATACTGGAGTGAGTAGCCTTTCCCTTCTCCAGGAGATCTTCCCCATGCAGGGATTGAACCCAGATCTCCAACATTGCAGGCGGATTTTTCGCTAGCTGAGCTACAAGGGAAGCCCAAAAACACTGGAGTGGGTAGCCTATCCCGTCTCCAGGGCATTTTCCCAGCCCAGTAATCGAACCAGGGTCTCCTGCATTACAGGTGGATTCTTTACCAACTAAGCTATCGGGGAAGCCCTTCCTAAGAAGAAACCATCCCATAAGCTCGAATTGGGTAAACCATTGTCCAACCCCAAGGCCTGAAAACTCCCACAAAGATCTGGGCCACGTGAAAATGCGTTCTTGGCTTCCCCAGCCATGTCACGTCGTCTTCAAATGCTGAATTGCTCCTACTTGCACCAGAAGAATGGCTAAGTAATTTCCTAACTGCACATGAAGGGGGAAACGCCTCTGGGGGGGCTGCCTAGGCCAGTTCTGAACCCTTCCTCAAGGTGGTCCGCACCTTAACTTCCTCGCTTAGGAGGCGGCTCACAGATCCGGGGTGACTTTTATTTGGAAGTCTGTGTTCCACAGCAGAATCTCCCAGCCTGATGGTGCCCCTTTGTGGTGATTAACCCCCTCCCATCCCACCAGCAGGAAGACCTACTTCCTTCTTTAGTTTTTTCAGTTCAAGGAGACTCAGTTTGTGGGATTGAAACCCTAAAGGCCAGGCCTCTTCCTGGGGAGAGATGTGAAGGTAATGATGGAAAGAGCCGAAGATGTTTGAGGGGAGAACAGAAAATGCTTCGCTTCCTGCTGTTTCACTGCCTTCAATACCCACTCTGTCTTCTGAGGTTGTGCATGACCTTCCAGTCACTTGTCACAGTTCAGATGAAACCCTTTCACCACTGCAGCCAAACACAGCGTCTTCCTCTGAGTGAACAGAAATGTCTTATTGCTTCAGTAAAGCCCTGAATCCCAGTGAAATTGATAATTCAGGTATCTTAGAAAAATTAGGTATGATGCTAAGACTTTTAGAATCTATGCGCTGATAGGAACTCAAAGGACGATTACAATTAAGGACTAATAACTTCAAGTTTGTGAGGCGGAATAGAAGATATTGCGAAGAATCTAATCTTTATTCTGTGTGTGTGTGTAGTGGAGGGGAGTTCTCTCTCCAGTTTTCAAATGCAAATTGAGGTGGAAATAGGAAGGTGATATTGGAACAAAGATTCTGTGAAAATTACATCAGGCTGTGAATTCCTTAGGAAAGACAGAGTACTGTGTGATGGCAAAATAATAAGTGACTGCAGAAACTAACGCTGCCTCACTCAGTTTTCAGTGGCAGATGAGAATGAGATGCTTGAGAGTTTGCCTGCTCTATTTGTAGTCCCTTAAACATGGTCTTCAGTTCAGTTCAGTCGCTCAGTCGTGTCTGACTCTTTGCGACCCCATGAACCACAGCACGCCAGGCCTCCTTGTCCATCACCAACTCCCAGAGTTTACCAAACCCATGTCCATCAATTCAGTGATGCCATCCAACCATCTCATCCTCTGTCGTCCCCTTCTCCTCCTGCCCTCAATCCCTCCCAGCATCAGGGGCTTTTCCAATGAGTCAGCTCTTCGCATCAGGTGGCCAAAGTGTTGGAGTTTCAGCTTCAGCATCAGTCCTTCCAATGAACACCCAGGACTGATCTCCTTTAGGATGGACTGATTGGATCTCCTTGCAGTCCAAGGGACCCTCAAGAGTCTTCTCCAACACCACAGTTCAAAAGCATCAATTCTTCGATGCTCAGCTTTCTTTATAGTCCGACTCTCACATCCATACATGACCACTGGAAAAACTATAGCCTTGACTAGACAGACCTTTGTTGGCAAAGTAATGTCTCTGCTTTTTAATACGCTGTCTAGGTTGGTCATGGCTTTCCTTCCAAGGAGCAAGCGTCTTTTCATTTCATGGCTGCAGTCACCATCTGCAGTGATTTTGGAGCCCCCAAAATAAAGTCATCCACTCTTTACACTGTTCTCCATCTATATGCCATGAAGTGATGGGACTAGATTCCATGATCTTAGTTTTCTGAATGCTGAGCCAACTTTTTCACTCTCCTCTTTCACTTTCATCAACATGGTGTTAGCATCAGCTATATCCATCAAAGGGGGAAGGGAGGTGAATGCTCAGCTGCCATCACTCATGAAACTAGGAGCCTTGCTTAAACATCTGTTTGCTCTGCCAGGTAATGTAAATAATGCCATAGAGTGTGTAATCAATCACCCGATGCTTTCGATCGCTGCCTCAGCAATAATTAACAAGGAGTGTGGTGGGTCAATAGCAAGTGCAACTCTCTGATTGCAAAGATAATGTCTTGGCTTCCCCCAAAGGACACATATTACAAGTTTTCTTTTGAAGAGTTCTGACGGTGCGTAAATGAATACTGAATTCCTGTGCTCTAAACTTCAGGCTCTTATATCCGAATGTCTACCCGACAGGTCCATTTGCATGTTTATCTCAAACACAACCTGTTTAAAACTGAACTTACTTTGTCTTTCCCAAACCTGCTCCTCCAAGTCGTCCTCATTTCAGTGGCAACTCCATCCTTCTGGTTGCACAAACCCAGAAAGTTTAGAGTGATCACAGACTCCTGTCTTCCTTAAATACTTGCATTCAGTGTCAACAAATTCCAGGTAATCTAGCTTTAAAATATAACACATACTATAAAGCATTTCTCACCACATCCATTGCTACCAAAGCTATTGTCATCTCTCACTTGAATTATTGCAACAGTCTCCTAAGCAGTCCTCCATTGCCCTTTCTCAGTCCATTCTAATTCCAGCTTCCAAAGTGATTATCTGAAACACGTGTCACATCAGGTCACTTTTGTGAGATACTTTCAGTGAGAAACCATGTTATTCAAACTAAAAAGCAGACTCCATACAGTGACCTACGAGTCATGAGGCAATTTATTCTACCCCTTTGCCTCTCTGAACTCTTATTGTACTTTCTCTTACTCTGTTCTGAGTATCCTTACTCAGAACTTATCCCTTTACTATCCCTCAAAACACAAACTACCCCAAACGCAAACACCTCAGCACCTTTGACTTGCTGGCTCTTCTCCTCTGGAATGCTCTCCCACACCCCAGAGGCATTGCCTCCCTTTCTCACTTTCTTCAAAACTTTACCCATGTCTCTCTTTCTTTTTTACATTGATTTTTCTGCTCCATGTTGTGTTCCTGACTTCCTCCGTGCTTTTTTATGTTAGCCTGTAATTTGTTCATTTTCACTGCTATGAAGTAGTACTTCATTGTATGAGTATGCCGCAATCCACTTATTCATTGTGTTGATAGATACTTATGTTGTTTCCAGTGTTTTGCTATTGCAAATATTCCACCTTGAACACAGCTCCTGGTGCAAAATTACTGGATTATAGGCCTGAGCATCTTCAGCTTTGTTATATAATAATAAATTGTTTTTCCAAAATAGCTAGATCAATTTATAGACTCACCAATGATGTATATTTGTATTGTCTGTCCTCATCCATGTCAGTATTTTAAACTATCCCAATCTTGTAGGTTTTAAATCATCTTTAATAATGGTTCTAATTTGCATTTTTTTCTGGCTATTAATAATGTTGAACCTCTTTTAATGTATTTATTGACTGTATCTAGATATCAACAAAGATCCATCTAGTCAAAGCTTTGGTTTTTCCAGTAGTCATGGATAGATGTGACAGTTGAACTGTGAAGAAAGCTGAGCGCCGAAGAATTGATGCTTTTGAACTGTGGTGTTGGAGAAGACTCTTGAGAGTCCCTTGGACTGCAAGGAGATCCAGTCAGTCAATCCTAAAGGAAATCAGTTCTGACTATTCATTGGAAGGATTGATGTTGAAGCTGAAGCTCCAATACTTTGGCCACCTGATGTGAAGAACTGACTCATTTGAAAAGACCCTGATGCTGGGAAAGACTGAAGGCAGGAGGAGAAGGGGACAACAGAGGATGAGATGGTTAGATGGCATCACCGACTCAACAGACATGGGTTTGGGTCAACTCCGGGAGTTGGTGATGGACAGGGAGGCCTAGGCATGCTGCAGTCCATGGGGTCGCAAAGAGCTGGATACGACTGAGCAACTGAGCTGAACTGATACTTTATCAGGATAAGGGAATGTCCTTCTGAGTTTGCCAAGAATTTATTTCACATGGTTGTTAACACTGAGCAAATACTTTCTCTGTATCCACTAGATAAAGGGTTTACAAACTATGACCCACAGGCTCAATTCAGCCCACAATTTTTTTGCAGGGTGGGGGGTACATAAAATGTTACTGGAAAACAGATACACCCTTTTGTTTAGCATGTATATATGACTGCTTCTACTACAATGGAAGAATTTTGCGATTCCAACAGAATGTATAGCCTGCGAAGCTGAAAAATATTTATTATCTAGCTAAGTCCTTTACAGAAAATGTTTGCCACCTAACTAGATGATTAAGTGAACTTTTTTTCTTTTTTAAACATCTGATCATGTGGTTTTGCTGATTCTTCTCAAATCACTCACTCACATCCGTTCTCTGCCCTTTCAGCTCTGGTCCCCAGGAGGCTGAGCTTTGCTGCTTTCATCCCAACCCCAAGCTCCCTGCCACTGACTTCTCTTGGGGGGCGGGGTGGGCTTGGGGGCGGGGGGCAGGGTGGGCACCAACAAACGAGAGGCACTAGCCCCAGATGGGAGGGTGGTCCTCTCCGAGGGTCACTTCTGACAGTGATCTTCACAGTTCTGACTTGTACAGTTCTGGCAGAGGTTGCCTTTCTCTATGATGACCACGACTGATGGTTAAATTCTCTTCCATAAATTCATCTCTCACTGGGCACTTCCACTCTTTGCCCCCTCAGGCCTAGAGGTTTCTGGCTATTTCTGGTTACCAGATGTCCCACTGTTCATTGTGGGTTCTGTTCATCTTTAAAAAGTTCCTTGATTTTTTTTCCGTTAAAACATTGGGTGTATTTCTTCTCTTTTTTGGCCAGCTCTCCTAGAAATGCAGCTGTTAGTTAAATCAAACTTGCATTTTGGGAATCCACTCAGTTTGGTCATGATGTGTATTTTTATAGGTCACTGGAGTCCATTTGCTAATTTATTTTTACATCTTTGTATTCATGTTCATGAGAGAATGACCTGTTATTTTCCTTTCTCATCCCGTCTTTTTCAGATTTTAAGATTATGCTACCCTCATGCCAAAGATATAAGGAGCAGTACTTCTGTTTCTATACCATAAAATAATTTGCATAAGATTAAAATCATGTATTCCTTAAATTTTGTTATAAATGTTTGGTAAAATCACATGGCTTATTTTTGCTTGGTCAATATGTTTATTATTGTCTTTATCTGAAATATCTTCATAGAAAATTGTGGTTTCCTGTATTAACTCTCAGCAGCCTGTTTCTGAGCTCTAAAGAAGGCTGCCTTCTTCTGAGCTACCCAGTCTTTCTTCTGGGCAAGTGACATTTCGGGATGATTCCGCTTCTTTTCAGCTTCTTTCCTAGGCTTCTTCTGATCCACTGGTTTCTCTTGTACTGCAGCATGAGCTTTCTTATATGCGTCCTCCATCATGTCTGGAGTTACGGAGTCCTTTTGGTATTGAGAGAATTGTTCCTTACAAGCATCCTCATCTTCTTCAGTCAGGCTGTGCATGCCATTTGCCATGTTTTACTCCATGGTGAGCTCTCAGCGAACCTCAGCACTGAGTTCTTTGCTTCCTGAATCATAACCAGGGAATCGTGTGGTACTGTGAGGGACAGACAAGCCTCCATCGACAGCTCCCTTGAGGGTCCCCAACTTTGTTTCCAGTGGTAGACCTGGGAAGTCTTGCATCCAGATAACAGGTGAAGTCACCTGGCTGGCCACCGGGGCTTTCTACACTGTATTCATCTACAGTCACCTCGACTTGGCCTTCATAAATCTTGCTGATACCAAACCTATTAAGAAGCCTGCAGGCCAGTATAATATGCTGCAGGGTTATTTGTCAGACCAACCATCATACCTTATTTTGGGAGTTCGTGAGCATAAGCTGTGTATGTCTCCTTTTAGACTGGTGTAAGTAATCTGTCAAATGATACCTCGGTTGGTTACATGAACTGTCATTCTGTATTTGAGTGTGTTGTACTTATTCTTGGATTACCAATCATTTCTGAGTATAGTCGTCAGTCTTGCCCTCTTGCTGCCCTCTAAATTTCAGTGGGGTCTCTTGAGGTAGGCTTTATTCTTGACAACTTCAACAAACCCCATGCTGCGGAAACAGAGCCTGGGATTCGCGGCTTGCCAAAGAGCTGGCTTATTTCTTCTTGAAGCACATTTGCAGGTTAAATTTTTCTAAAATTTATCAACTTTATAAAGATTTTGAAGTTATCAGGATTAAGTTATAATATCATTTGTCTTTTAAATATCTGCATTATATGGCATTCTGACCCTTTTATAATATTTTGTATTTATAAATTCTGTTTACTTTTTAAATTAGAACTTGCTAGATTTGTCTCAGTTTATTAGTATCTTCAAAAAAGCAACTTTTGGTTCAGTTCATCCTGTCATTATAAACTTATTTTCTATTTCATTAATTTCTATCATGTTCATGATTTCATACCGTGTTTTCTTTAGGCTTGGTCACTTATTCTTTTTATACCACATTAAATTGGATGCTAGCTCATTACTTTGTAAACTTTAAGTATGTCAGTTCGGTTCAGTTGCTCAGTCTTGTACGACTCTTTGCAACCCCATGAACTGCAGCACGCCAGGCCTCCCTGTCCATCACCAACTCCCAGAGTTTACTCAAACTCATGCCTACTGAGTCAGTGATGCCATCCAACCATCTCGTCCTCTGTCGTCCCCTTCTCCTGCCCTCAATCTTTCCCAGCATCAGGGTATTCTTCAATGAGTCAGCTCTTTGCATCAGATGGCCAAAGCATTGGAGTTTCAGCTTCATCATCAGTCCTTCCAATGAATATTCAGGACTGATCTCCTTTTGGATGGACTGGTTGGATCTCCTTGCAATCTAAGGGATTCTCAAGAGTCTTCTCCAACACCACAGTTCAAAAGCATCAATTCTAAGTAAGTAAATAGGTCATAAATTTTCATCTAAGCACAATTTAACCTGTATCCCATGACCTTTTAAAAAAAACTTTATTAAGATATAATTCACATATCATACAATTCACCTAAGTGAATAACTCAATAGTTTTTGACATATTACATTATTAATCTTTCTAAATTATGGCAAAATAGAGATAAGATGAAAGTTGCCATTTTCACCATTTACGGTTCAGTGACGTTGATGGCACTCTCAGTGTGGTGCAGTCGTCACCACTAATCCCAAAAGATTTTCGTTATTTCAACCAGAAACTTTGAAGCCATTAAGCATTAACTCCCCGTTTCCTCTCCCCTAAGCCCTGGTAAACACTTAATCTACTTTCTACCTCCATCAGATCAGATCAGTCGCTCAGTCGTGTCCGACTCTTTGCGACCCCATGAACCGCAGCACGCCAGGCCTCCCTGTCCATCACCAGCTCCCGGAGGTCACTCAGACTCGCATCCATCGAGTCAGTGATGCCATCCAGCCATCTCATCCTCTGTCGTCCCCTTCTCCTCCTGCCCTCAATCCCTCCCAGCATCAGAGTCTTCTCCAATGAGTCAACTCTTCGCATGAGGTGGCCAAAATACTGGAGTTTCAGCTTTAGCATCATTCCTTCTAAAGAAATTCCAGGATTGATCTCCTTCAGAATGGACTGGTTGGATCTTCTCGCAGTCCAAGGGACTCTCAAGAGTCTTCTCCAACACCACAGTTCAAAAGCATCAATTCTTCGGCGCTCAGCCTTCTTCACAGTCCAGCTCTCACATCCATACCTGACCACAGGAAAGACCATAGCCTTGACTAGGCGAACCTTTGTTGGCAAAGTGATGTCTCTGCTTTTGAATATGCTATCTAGGTTGGTCATAACTTTCCTTCCAAGGAGCAAGCGTCTTTTAATTTCATGGCTGCAGTCACCATCTGCAGTGATTTTGGAGCCCAGAAAAACAAAGTCTGACACTGTTTCCACTGTTTCCCCATCTATTTCCTATGCAGTGATGGGACCAGATGCCATGATCTTCGTTTTCTGAATGTTGAGCTTTAAGCCAACCTTTTCACTCTCCACTTTCACTTTCATCAATAGGCTTTTTAGCCCCTCTTCACTTTCTGCCATAAGAGTGGTGTCATCTGCATATCTGAGGTTATTGATATTTCTCCCGGCAATCTTGATTCCAACTTGTGTTTCTTCCAGTCCAGCATTTCTCATGATGTACTCTGCATATAAGTTAAATAAACATGGTGACAATATGCAGCCTTGACGTACTCCTTTTCCTATTTGGAAGCAGTCTGTTGTTCCATGACCAGTTCTAACTGTTGCTTCCTGACCTGCATACAGATTTCTTAAGAGGCAGATCAGGTGGTCTGGTATTCCCATCTCTTTCAGAATTTTCCATAGTTTATTGTGATCCACACAGTCAAAGGCTTTGGCATAGTCAATAAAGCAGAAATAGATGTTTTTCTGGAATTCTCTTGCTTTTTCCATGATCCAGCGGATGTTGGCAATTTGATCTCTGGTTCCTCTGCCTTTTCTAAAACCAGCTTGAACATCAGGAAGTTCACGGTTCACATATTGCTGAAGCCTGGCTTGGAGAATTTTGAGCATTACTTTACTAGCGTGTGAGATGAGTGCAATTGTGCGGTAGTTTGAGCACTCCTTGGCATTGCCTTTCTTTGGGATTGGGATGAAAACTGACCTTTTCCAATCTTGTGGCCACTGCTGAGTTTTCCAAATTTGCTGGCATATTGAGTGTAGTACTTTCACAGCATCATCATTCAGGACTTGGAATAGCTCCACTGGAATTCCATCACCTCCACTAGCTTTGTTCGTAGTGATGCTTTCTAAGGCCCATTTGACTTCACATTCCAAGATGTCTGGCTCTAGGTCAGTGATCACATCATCATGATTATCTGGGTCTTGAAGCTCTTTTTTGTACAGTTCTTCTGTGTATTCTTGCCACCTCTTCTTAATATCTTCTGCTTCTGTTAGGTCCACACCATCTCTGTCCTTTATTGTGCCCATCTTTGCATGAAATGTTCCTTTGGTATCTCTGATTTTCTTGAAGAGATCCCTAGTCTTTCCCATTCTGTTGTTTTCCTCTATTTCTTTGCATTGATCACTGAAGAAGGCTTTCTTATCTCTTCTTGCTATTCTTTGGAACTCTGCATTCAGATGTTTATATCTTTCCTTTTCTCCTTTGCTTTTCGCTTCTCTTCTTTTCACAGCTATTTGTAAGGCCTCCCGAGACAGCCATTTTGCTTTTTTGCATTTCTTTTCCATGGGGATGGTCTTGATCCCTGTCTCCTGTACAATGTCACGAACCTCATTCCATAGTTCATCAGGCACTCTATCTATCAGATCTAGGCCTTTAAATCTATTTCTCACCTCCACTGTATAATCATAAGGGATTTGATTTAGGTCATACCTGAATGATCTAGTAGTTTTCCCTACTTTCTTCAATTTCAGTCTGAATTTGGCAATAAGGAGTTCATGGTCCGAGCCACAGTCAGCTCCTGGTCTTGTTTTTGCTGATTGTATAGAGCTTCTCCATCTTTGGCTGAAAAGAATATAATCAATCTGATTTCGGTGTTGACCATCTGGTGATGTCCATGTATAGAGTCTTCTCTTGTGTTGTTGGAAGAGGGTATTTGCTATGACCAGTGCATTTTCTTGGCAAAACTCTATTAGTCTTTGCCCTGCTTCATTCCGTATTCCAAGGCCAAATTTGCCTGTTACTCCAGGTGTTTCTTGACTTCCTACTTTTGCATTCCAGTCCCCTATAATGAAAAGGACATCTTTTTTGGGTGTTAGTTCTAAAAGGTCTTGTAGGTCTTCATAGAACCTTTCAACTTCAGCTTCTTCGGCGTTACTGGTTGGGGCATAGACTTGGATTACTGTGACATTGAATGGTTTGCCTTGGAAACGAACAGAGATCATTCTATCGTTTTTCAGATTGCATCCAAGTACTGCATTTCGGACTCTTTTGTTGACCATGATGGCCACTCCATTTCTTCTGAGGGATTCCTGCCCACAGTAGTAGATATAATGGTCATCCGAGTTAAATTCACCCATTCCAGTCCATTTTAGTTTGCTAATTCCTAGAATGTCAACATTCACTCTTGCCATCTCTTGTTTGACCACTTCCAATTTGCCTTGATTCATGGACCTGACATTCCAGGTTCCTATGCAATACTGCTCTTTACAGCATCGTACTTTGCTTCTATCACCAGACACATCCACAGCTGGGTATTCTTTTTGTTTTGGTTCCATCCTTTCATTCTTTCTGGAGTTATTTCTCCACTGATTTCCAGTAGCATATTGGGCCCCTACTGACCTGGGGAGTTTCTCTTTCAGTATCCTATCATTTTGTCTTTTCATACTGTTCATGGGGTTCTCAAGGCAAGAATACTGAAGTGGTTTGCCATTCCCTTCTCCAGCGGACCACACCCTGTCATATCTCTCCACCATGACCCGCCCATCCCAGGTTGCCCCTCGGGCATGGCTTAATCTCATTGAGTTAGACAAGGGTGTGGTCCTTGTGTGATTAGACTGACTAGTTATCTGTGAGAATGGTTTTAGTGTATTTGCCCTCTGATGCCCTCTTTCAAGACCTACTGTCTTACTTGGGTTTCTCTTACCTTGGGCGTGGGGTATCTCATCCCGGCTGCTCCTGGCTGCTCCCGGCCAGTGAAGCACAGCCATCGCACCTCACCTTGGACGAGGGGTCTCTCCTCACCGCCGCCCTTCCTGACCTCGGTCGTGGGGTAGCTCTTCTCGGCCGTGCTTAGTGCGTTGGCCCTCACCGCCGTCCTTCCTCGGTCGTGGGGTAGCTCCTCTCGGCCGAGCTCTTAGTGCGCGACGCAGCCGGCGGGGCGCTCTTAAATGGCGCGCCGGTCGCGGGCAGGCGAGGTCGGGTTTGCCTGTTTTGGATATTTCATATAGGTGGAATCATGTATGCAGGTTAGGAAGCAACAGTTAGAACTGGACATGGAACAACAGACTGGTTCCAAATAGGAAAAGGAGTACATCAAGGCTGTATATTGTCACCCTGCTTATTTAACTTATATGCAGAGTACATCATAAGAAACGCTGGGCTCGAAGAAGCACAAGCTGGAATCAAAATTGCTGGGAGAAATATCAATAACCTCAGATATGCAGATGACGCCCTTATGGCAGTAAGTGCAGAGGAACTAAAGAGCCTCTTGATGAAAGTGAAGGTGGAGAGTGAAAAAGTTGGCTTAAAGCTCAACATTCAGAAAATGAAGATCATGGCGTCTGATCCCATCACTTCATGGGAAATAGATGGGGAAACAGTGGAAACAGTGTCAGAATTTATTTTTCTCTGGCTCATGGCTCCAAAATCACTGTGGATGGTGATTGCAGCCATGAAATTAAAAGATGCTTATTCCTTGGAAGGAAAGTTATGACCAACCTAGACAGCATATTAAAAAGCAGAGACATTACTTTGCCAACAAAGGTCCGTCCAGTCAAGGCTATGGTTTTTCCAGTGGTCATATGGATGGGAGAGTTGGACTGTGAAGAAGGCTGAGTGCCAAAGAATTGATGCATTTGAACTGTGGTGTTGGAGAAGACTCTTGAGAATCTGTTGGACTGCAAGGAGATCTAACCAGTCCATCCTAAAGGAGATCAGTCCTGGGTATTCATTGGAAGGACTGATGTTGATGTTGAGACTCCAGTACTTTGGTCACCTGATGCAAAGAGCTGACTCATTTGAAAAGACCCTGATGCTGGGAAAGATTGAGGGCAGGAGAAGGGGACGACAGAGGATGAGATGGTTGGATGGCATCACTGATGGACCTGAGTGTGAGTGAACTCCAGGAGTTGGTGATGGACAGGGAGGCCTGACGTGCTGCAATTCATGGGGTTGCCAAGAGTTGGACACGACTGAGTGACTGAACTTAACTGATGCAATATTTTTCCTTTTATATTTGACATATTAGCATAATTTCTTCAAGGGTCAATCATGTGGTAGCATTATTCAGAACTTCATTCCTTTTGATAGCTGAATAATATTCCATTGCATGTGTAGACCATATTTTCTTTACTCATTCATCTGTCAGTGGACACTTGGATTGTTTCTACCTTTTGACTACTGGATAATACTACAGTAAACATTGGCATGCAATTATCTGTTCCTGTTTTCAGTTCCTTTGGGTATATACCTAGGAGTGGAATTGCTGGGTCATATGATAAGTGTATGTTTAGGTTTCTGAGGAAGAAACAGAGTTTCCTGTAGTGGCTGAACCATTTTATACTTTTACATTCCTATCAGTAATGTACAAGGGCTGCAACTTCTCTACATTGTGTCATCAACACTTGTTATTTTCTATTTCTTTTTAAAAACTATCACAGCCATTCTAATGAGTGTGACGTGGTATCTCATTTGCATATCTTTGAGAAAATGTATAATCGAATCTTTTGCCCATTTCTAAATTGGGTTCTTTTTGTGTATTGAGTTATAGTTTTTATATATTCTGGATTTTATGGTTTTTTAATATTGCATAAAAATAAGTCATTACCTTTTGAACTAATAACGTATTAACTACCTCAGGTAAAATGGGTGATTATTAACATAGTTAGTGATCAGTGAGGATTCAATGTAAGTCCTGTTCTCAAACTTGAGGTGGATTTGCTGCTGACTTGCGTCTAGCTATGACTAAGTCACATAAACCACCACTATGATGGTTTCATCATTGTTTATTTACCACATTTTTTTAATGAATTGTATATATATGTATGTGTGTGTGTGTGTATATATATATATATATATATATATGTATGTAAGGATGGAATTGTAAAGGGAAAGAGTAAAAGCACAGAAACCCAGAGACTATAGATTACATATTAGAATGCAGTAGGAAACGATGCTGGAAGAACCATTCCAGTGAGTACTTTTCCCTTCACTTCTACTTCAAAATAATACACAGGAAGGAGTGAAGTCGGGCTCTGTTCCCTTTAGTTTCTCTTCTGTTCTTCATTTCATGGGACCTCTTATCAGAACTAACAGAAGCTCTACTGGGATGTGGAGATGGAGTGAGCGAAGGTGTCGTTGGCTGTCTGACCTCCTCTAGCTGCCTGCCAGCCCCAGGGGATGGCTCTCCTCACCGTGTGCTCTCGGCAAGGACCTGCAAAGCGTGGGCAATGAGGTGGTCAGATAAGGAAAGTCCACTGGACCCAGCGCACCTTACCCTCTCAATGAGTTTTGTGTGAGTACACAAAGGAAGTAGCATTAATGGGGGGTGAGGAATAAATTGGGTGAGGAGGACAGGGAGGGATTAGAGGAAGCAGGAGAATCCATCAATCTGGTCCTCACACTCTGGGCAAGCTACCAATTTAGATACTTTTTCATTTGATGGCATTGAATTGACCTTTGCCTGTTTAATTGTAACACTGCACAAAGCTGGCATTGCTCTCTCAATCACAAATTCATCTGTGGAAAATAAAAGTTTGAAAAAAAAATTTGCTTCTTAAATGCTTATTTTGGTGTTTAATTACTTATCAACATGATTAGAAACTCCAACTGGAAATGGCCCAGTCCTTTCCAGACCTCTGAACAGAACTTTATTAGAACTTTCTATACAGTCAAAAATAAATGGAAGAGGCTTAAGGTAAGGGTCCCAAACAAGATGTCTATGCAAAAGGCTATCATCGAGATTTTAAGATTGAATATAAGCAAAGAAATGTATTCATTAAGAACTACAGGTCACTGTTTCACTATCCTATAGGACTTCAAGCTGTAGGAAGGAGAGATTTCTCATTGATATATCCTTAGTGCCAGAACAGCACATGGACATAATACCTATCTTTTTTGAGGGTATGAATGAATCTCATAACTAGTATAAGTTTTATTTTGTAAACCTTCATGAGTTACCTTTTTAAAAGATGGTGATATAAGAAAAACTTTATACTAGAAATGTTAATTATGATATTTAAAAATAATGTTTCAAATGAGGAAATTACTTTCATTCCAAAAGTTTTCTTTAGTATACTCAGCATTTCCTGCTATATCGTGTTTTCAAGTGTTCATAAAAAAACACCACAAGGTGGCATACAAAGCCTCATGAAGACAGTGCTGTTTTTTTTGGTCAAAATTTTACTCTCTGCTTACAGAACAAGTCCCTTAAATCCTGGTAAGAGGGACTCACTCTGGGCTCTTGGCTTAAGGGCTGTGCTCCATTCCCCTTGACAGTGTCCCTCCACTAGAGTGAGAAGCTCACAGGGCTCAGCGAGGTGCCCCTTTCCCACCTGGAGAACCTCCTCAAAGGCCTCCCCCTGGAGGGCGGACAGAGGCAGAGATCACACGCAGAGGCTCGGGCCGGTCCTGGGGTGCATCTGCAGGTGCTCAAATGGAGGAGAGGTGCAGCAGGGGAGGGCGGGAAGGGAGGAGGAGACAAAGGCTGCTCGGAGGCCAGCCATCCCTGCTTTGGCACTCGTGTCCGGCTGAAGGAGTCCAGGAATTCGAGGAAGCTTGAGGCATATTTGCTGACGTAGGAATAGCTTATTAGCTTGACTTATCACTTCTAAATATTTAGGTAAAGATCTATTTTCTCTCTTGACAGGGCCCTGTAAACATTAGGATAAGATTATGTGTATGTATCTAATTTGTAGGTATTTCCTGTGTATTTGTTTATTTAATATCTATATTTGGAATCTACATTCAAATTCTGAGGTTTCAGTAATAAAATCAGCATTTTTATTTGAACAGCTTATATTCACTATCAGGAAATAAAGTAACAGTATAAATGGCCTTTAATAAAATCTGGAAAAAAGATGAGTTTTGGCAGTCATTGCAGCAATCCACCAATACCCTAGTTTTCCTCATTCCAAGGCATACAATAGACTGAATTAGGCATGGCTAGGTGGCTAGGTTCAATGGCACCCCACTCCAGTACTCTTGCCTGGAAAATCCCATGGACGGAGGAGCCTGGTGGGCTGCAGTCCATGGGGTCGCAAAGAGTCGGACACGACTGAGCGACTTCACTTTCACTTTTCACTTTCATGCATTGGAGAAGGAAATGGCAACCCACTCCAGTGTTCTTGCCTGGAGAATCCCAGGGATGGGGGAGCCTGGTGGGCTTCCGTCTATGGGGTCGCACAGTCGGACATGACTGAAGCGACTTAGCAGCAGCAGCAGCAGGTGGCTAGGTTTTGTTTTTTAAACTTTTGTTTAGACTCTTACACACAACGATTGTATTGAGATATAACTCTCATAAAATTCAGCATTTTAAAGTATACAATTCAGTGGATCTTAATATTTCCAGTTACGTATCGATCACCCATTAACTGTAGAACACTGCTATCACTACAAAAAGAAACCTGTACCCACTAGTATGTGTCTAGGTTTGACCCTTGTGATGAGAGTAAGAAGGATACCCAAGTCTTTTCACAGCCGGTGCTCAGTTCACCATGCTCTCCCCTTGCCATGGTGACAGGGGTATTCCAGAAGTCAGTATCTTTCAGCCTGAATCCTGGAGTGAGGATGAAAATGGAGCCTTAATGAACCAAGAGGGTGGCTAAGAAGTAAAAGTCTTGTTTTAAGCCACCAAGAGTTTGGGGTGATTTGTAGACAGAGTGTAGTGGAACCCAACATGATCAGTGCACACAGGATGAAGGTCTGTGTGAGAAAGTATTTGGGGAGGCAGAATTCTAAAAGAAAAAACAGGTTTAGAAACTCTAATTCTAAAATGACTCACTACTAATTACCCTGTTACAGTGGAAAAAGATTTACTCAGATATTAAAAAAAAAAAGTTCACTTCATTTGAGTTAAGAGAAGGAAACTTGACCACTTACATTTACCAAACAGAGTTCAGTGTGACTCCATCATCAACTTTGTTCTGCTAATGGGAGAAGGACAAGAATCACGGCTTGAGACAACTATGTTTTCTTAAGGCTTCTTTCTGGAATTCTATGTGGAATCTATTTGGTCGGTAATATAAGATGAAGTCTTTGATTTCTTTCCTCTAATCATTTTTCCTTTTCAGTTCAGTTCAGTCGCTCAGTCTTGTCCAACTTTTTGTGACCTCATGGACTGCAGCATGCCAGGCCTCCCTGTCCATCACCAACTCTCAGAGTTTACTCAAACTCATGTCCATTGACTCAGTGATGCCATCCAACCATCTCATCCTTTGTCATCCCCTTCTCCTCCCGCCTTCAATCTTTCCCACCATCAAGGTCTTTTCCAATGAGTCGGTTCTTTGCATCAGGTGGCCACAGTACTGGAGTTTCAGCTTCAACATCAGTCCTTCCCATGAGCACCCAGGACTGATCTCCTTTAGGGTGGACTAGTTGGATCTCCTTGCAGTTCAAGGGACTCTCAAGAGTCTTCTCCAACACTACACTTCAAAAGCAGCCATTCTTTGGTGCTCAGCTTTCTTTATACTCCAACTCTCACATTCATACATGACTACTGGAAAAAGCATAGCTTTGACTAGATGGACCTTTGTTGGCAAAGTAATGTCTCTGCTTTTTAACATCCTGTCTAGGTTGGTCATGGCTTTCCTTCCAAGGAGCAAACGTCTTTTCATTTCATGGCTGCAGTCACCATCTGCAGTGATTTTGGAGCCCAGAAAAATAAAGTCTGACACTGTTTCCACTGTTTTCCCATCTATTTCCCATGAAGTGATGGGACCAGATGCTATAATCTTAAGTTTTCTGAATGTTGACTTTTAAGCCAACTTTTTCACTCTCCTCTTTCATCAAGGGACTTTTTAGTTCTTCTTTGCTTTCTGCCATAAGGGTGGTGTCATCTGCATACTTGAGGTTATTGATATTTCTCCTGGAAATCTTGATTGCAGCTTGCGCTTTATCCAGCCCAGTGTTTCTCATGATATACTCTGCATATAAGTTAAGTAAGTACAGTCACAATATACAGTCTTGACGTACTCCTTTCTCGATTTGGAACCAGTCTGTTGTTCCATGTCCAGTTCTAACTATTGCTTCCTGACCTGCATACAGATTTCTCAGGAAGCAGGTCAGGTGGTCTGGTATTCCCATCTCTTTCAGAATTTTCCAGTTTGTTGTGACCCACACAGTCAAAGGCTTTAGCGTAGTCAATAAAGCGTAAGTAGATGTTTCTCTGGAACTCTCTTGCTTTTCCAATGATCCAGCTGCTGCTGCTGCTAAGTCACTTCAGTTGTGTCCAACCATCTGCTGGATCATCGAAAAAGCAAGAGAGTTTCAGAAAAACATCTATTTCTGCTTTATTGACTATGCCAAAGCCTTTGACTGTGTGGATCACAATAAACTGTGGAAAATTCTGAGAGAGATGGGAATACCAGACCACCTGATCTGCCTCTTGAGAAATCTGTATGCAGGTCAGGAAGCAACAGTTAGAAATGGTCATGAACAACAGACTGGTTCCAAATAGGAAAAGGAGTTCGTCAAGGCTGTATATTGTCACCATGTTTATTTAACTTATATGCAGAGTACATCATGAGAAATGCTGGACTGGAAGAAACACAAGCTGGAATCAAGATTGCCGGGAGAAATATCAATAACCTCAGATATGCAGATGATACCACCCTTATGGCAGAAAGTGAAGAGGAACTCAAAAGCCTCTTGATGAAAGTGAAAGTGGAGAGTGAAAAGGTTGGCTTAAAGCTCAACATTCAGAAAACGAAGATCATGGCATCTGGTCCCATCACTGCATGGGAAATAGATGGAGAAACAGTGGAAACAGAGTCAGACTTGATTTTTCTGGGCTCCAAAATCACTGCAGATGGTGACTGCAGCCATGAAATTAAAAGACGCTTACTCCTTGGAAGGAAAGTTATGACCAACCTAGATAGCATATTCAAAAGCAGAGACATCACTTTGCCAACAAAGGTTCGCCTAGTCAAGGCTATGGTCTTTCCTGTGGTCATGTATGGATGTGAGAGCTGGACGTTGAAGAAGGCTCAGCGCCGAAGAATTGATGCTTTTGAACTGTGGTGTTGGAGAAGACTCTTGAGAGTCCCTTGGATTGCAAGGAGATCCAACCGGTCCATTCTGAAGGAGATCAGCCCTGGGATTTCTTTGGAAGAAATGATGCTAAAGCTGCAACTCCAGTACTTTGGCCATCTCATGCGAAGAGTTGACTCATTGGAGAAGACTCTGATGCTGGGAGGGATTGAGAGCAAGAGGAGAAGGGGACGACAGAGGATGAGATGGCTGGATGGCATCACTGACTCGATGAATATGAGTCTGAGTGACCTCCGAGGGCTGGTGATGGATAGGGAGGCCTGGCGTGCTGCAGTTCATGGGGTCGCAAAGAGTCGGACACGACTGAGCGACTGATCTGATCTGATCTGATAGATGGCAGCCCACCAGGCTCCGCCATCCCTGGGATTCTCCAGGCAAGAACACTGGAGTGGGTTGCCATTTCCTTCTCCAATGCATGAAAGTGAAAACTGAAAGTGAAGTTGCTCAGTTGTGTCTGACTCATAGCGGGCCCATGGACTGCAACCTACCAGGCTCTTTCGTCCATGAGATTTTCCAGGCAAGAGTACTGGAGTGGGGTGCCATTGCCTTCTCCAATGATCCAGCTGCTGCTGCTGCTGCTAAGTTGCTTCAGTCGTGTCCGACTCTGTGCGACCCCATAGACGGCAGCCCACCAGTCTCCCCTATCCCTGGGATTCTCCAAGCAAGAACACTAGAATGGGTTGCCATTTCCTTCTCCAATGCATGAAAGCAAAAAGTGAAAGTGAAGTCGCTCAGTCACGTCCGACTCTTAGCGACCCCATGGACTGCAGCCCACCAGGCTACTCCATCCACGGGATTTTCCAGGCAAGAGTACTGGAGTGGGATGCCATTGCCTTCTCCAATGATCCAGCAGAGGTTGGCAATTTGTTGTGTACGTGGCTTGTATGATCTATAATATATAGATTGTATATCTATAATATCATACATGATCTATATATTATAGATCATATAAGCCATCTATATATTATAGATCATCTATAATATATAGATTGTATATCTATAATATCATACATGATCTATATATTATAGATCATATAAGCCATCTATATATTATAGATCATCTATATATTATAGATTGTGTATCTATAATATCATACATGATCTATATATTATAGATCATATAAGCCATCTATATATTATAGATCATACAAGCCACATACACAACAAATTGCCAACCTCTCCTGGATCACTGGAGAAGGCAATGGCATCCCACTCCAGTACTCTTGCCTGGAAAATCCCATGGATGGAGTAGCCTGGTGGGCTGCAGTCCATGGGGTCACAAAGAGTCGGACGTGACTGAGCGACTTCACTTTCATGCATTGGAGAAGGAAATGGCAACCCACTCCAGTGTTCTTGCCTGGAGAATCCCAGGGACGGAGGAGCCTGGTGGGCTGCCGTCAATGGGGTTGTGCAGAGTCAGACACGACTGAAGTGACTTAGCAGCAGCAGCAGATGGATCATTGGATCCAGCAGCAGTAGCAGCAACTATTATAGAAATTATAGTTTAAAATCTTTAATATGTTATTTTATAATTTACTTTTTAAAGACTGCATTAAAAAATTTATTCATGGATGCTTTTGACTTTAATATATACTATGGAAATGCACACGTTTTCAATCCAATATATAGTTTCAGATCTTAATTCTTAGCCTGTCTACAAGGTGAACTTACCAATACACTGTAGGAGCCCATTAAGTAACTACAATATTTTTAGATGTTTCAATGACACAAGAATAGGTTTCATTTAACACATTCAATAAATATTTATTAATGCAGTTCTAGGTAGTTCAAACAATTTTTAAAAGGGGGAATAGCTAAAAAAAATTGAAACTGAAAACATGGTAACAATACCAAAGTTTTGAGTTGGAATTTAGTTTACTTCCTAAGAAGCAAGCATGCTTTGCCTGTTGGGTTTGTAGAAGAAAAAATAATATCCATATATTACATGCTTCTTTTGCCTAAATATATATATCCATATATATATATATATACAAAAGAAGAACAACTTCAGATAAATAATTACAAAATAAACCTTCAGGATTTAGTCATTAAAGAGTTTGTTAAGATACTTTTTCTATGTAATCTTTTTGAATGGAAAAGATAAGATTCAAGGTGATGTATTCTCTAAATAGCACTTTAAATGAATTTTTGTGTTTATTAAGTTAAGTACTCAAGGACTTGGTTTGAAGAGTCCAAGAGACTAAAAGTCTGCTTTTCAAGAGCATTATGATCTTCCATCAATGGAGAGATTTTGGCATTTCTGTATTCCAATAGTTCACGATCCTTGCTTGATGTCAGTAACTCACTGTCGTCTACTCCAATAGCCGCATCTTCCAGCAGAATACTTGCTTGGTATGCTGCAACTGGCAGCTCGGGCATCCCAACATAGTCATGGTCCGCCACTACTGAACCGTGTAAGAGATGGAGACCATCTGAAAGAAGGAACAAGTTTGCCTTTTAGAACTATAATTAAACCACATTAAAATGAAATAATATAAAATAAGGAATAAAATCCCAAGTAATACAAATTGACTATCAAGATTAATTTCTGATGGGTTCTCATATCTCCTAAATAAGTACATGTCGAAGAATGAATAAAATGATATATGAATTTGACGACTCAAACATACAGAATTCAGGAGAGATCAAGGAAAGCCAGACTTTAAAAAAAAAAAAAAAAAAGAAATGATATAAAGGGATTTTTTTTTTTTTTACAAGTTAAAAACAATTTTTTATTGTGGTACAATTGATTTATCATGTTGTGTTTCAGGTGTACAGCAAAGTGAATCTGTTATATACATATACATATATCCAACTTTTTTTGGGTTCTTTTCCCTATAAGCCATTACAGAGTATTCTCTTGATATGTCTTTGGTAGGTGTAAGTGAGGGGGTGGAAAGGGCTGAGAATTATGGTATAGGTTAAAAACAAAAGTTATAAACTATATTTTTGATGTTGATGATATCCTTAATATATATCTCAAAGCATTTCTGGATGCATTTATGGGGTCCTGAAAGATACTTTAACAAATGGAACTGTTAAATCTTTACATTTACAACTTTAGATAATTCTTTAATCTTTATAGAATTCATATTAGGATAATAACATCAAATTGTCATACTCTGAAGTGATAAACTACAATGAAGATAAAGTTCCTAGAATCAGGTTTATATAAGATGTGCAAGTAGGCAGGCTACAATGGATTAGGTTAATGAGCTTACTTAGGTCTAATTTAATATTAAAATGCTCATGAACTTTCAAGGTGTAGCTAAATCCATACTAAAATACTGACAAGGAATTTTCCTTGTCAGTATTTTAGTCTATTTTCATCAAATTTATCTTCACTCTAAGGGAAAAAAAAATGTTTAAAATGAGGGTTAAAGAGATGGCAAAGCAGCAGAATCTTTATAAACAAAGGTTAATGTAGATAAAAGAATTCCACCCTACAAAGTATTTTAATTCATTACAACAAGGAACTATTCCACTACCACTGATTAGCTTCCTGGAACCCTGTCTTCTCTTTCTGGATTTTCTCCCAAAACATTAACAGAATCTCTTAAAGATTTTAACTGCTTAAAGAACCCTCAAATTTTAAGTTCAAGAAAGAGCAAAAGGAACATTAATAGCTCATTTAGACTAAAGATCAATGAAAGTTTCTCAAAGCAGATAAATGTGCTAATATATCCCAGAACATGATTCTACCACACTTATCCCCATACTAATATTGAAAGGACTGATGTTGAAGCTGAAACTCCAATACTTTGGCCACCAGATGCGAAAAGCTGACTCATTTGAAAAGACCCTGATGCTGAGAAAGACTGAAGGCGGAGGAGAAGGGTATGACAGAGGATGAGATGGTTAGATGGCATCACCGACTCAATGGACATGAGTCTGAGTAAACTCTGGGAGTTGGCGATGGACAGGGAGGCCTGGCGCGCTGCAGTCCATGGGGTTGCAAAGAGTCAGACATGACTAAGCAACTGAACTGAACTGAATATGTGAAAAGCTAACTGAATCTATTCCATTGCTGTAAGTCACACATTTATGAACTTTAAATTTATAAACATCAAAAGAGCAAACAAAGCTATGCTCTTTCCTAATAGGTGGCGTAAGTAGACTTGGGCTTGTATGGACATTTAGTTTTGCCCATTTACTTCTTCGTTAGGGAAAGTGTACCTGGTATTTTAGTTTTGAGAGGTTTTCTAAGTTTAACCTCACCAATTCTTAAAGCAGTAAGTACACTGAAAATGCTGTTAAGATACACATAGTTATGATGAAAATAAAAGTATGAATAATTGAAGGTGATAACAAAATGATTTTTTATTGTTAGTAGGCAATGAAATGCTGAACAAGAGAACAATTCTGAAAGATAAAAAAAAAAAATCATGGAACCCATGAGACGTGCTATGCTCAATAGCAGCAGGAAAGAGGAAAAAAGGATCAGTGAAATTGAAGCACATTTAGAATGTGTTGCTAGAGGTTCAACATCAAAGTTTGCTATTAGTCTGTTAATATCACCCTTATGGCAGAAAGTGAAGAGGAACTAAAGGGCCTCTTGATGAAAGTGAAAGTGGAGAGTGAAAAAGTTGGCTTAAAGCTCAACATTCAGAAAACAAAGATCATGGCATCTGGTCCCATCACTTCATGGGAAATAGATGGGGAAACAGTGTCAGACTTTATTTTTCTGGGCTCCAGAATCAGTGAAGCTGGTTATTGCAGCCATGAAATTAAAAGATGCTTACTCCTTGGAAGGAAGGTTATGACCAACCTAGATAGCATATTGAAAAGCAGAGACATTACTTTGCCAACAAAGGTTCATCTAGTCAAGGCTATGGTTTTTCCTGTGGTCATGTATGGATGTGAGAGTTGGACTGTGAAGAAGGCTGAGCACGGAAGAATTGATGCTTTTGAACTGTGGTGTTGGAGAAGACTCTTGAGAGTCCCTTGGACTGCAAGGAGATCCACCCAGTCCATTCTGAAGGAGATCAGTTCTGGGATTTCTTTGGAAGGAATGATGCTAAAGCTGAAACTCCAGTACTTTGGCCACCTCATGAGAAGAGTTGACTCATTGGAGAAGACTCTGATGCTGGGAGGGATTGGGGGCAAGAGGAGAAGGGGACGACAGAGGATGAGATGGCTGGATGGCATCACTGACTCAATGGACGTGAGTCTGAGTGACCTCCGGGAGTTGGTGATAGACAGGGAGGCCTGGCGTGCTGCGATTCATGGGGTCGCAAAGAGTCGGACACGACTGAGCGACTGATCTGATCTGATCTGATCTGTTAATATCAAAGAAAGCTAGGCAGTCACTTAAAAGAACTTGGAAGGTTAGGTAGGGTAAAAATGTTGCTGATGAAATTTTTCTAATAAGTCACAGAGAATTTCAGAGGTTCAGGGTACAATGCCACAGTGTATTAGTGAGAGCAGTTACTATAAGCATTTTTAGCATTTCCTAATTGGATCTCTGCAGAGATCTTTGATGAAGGAAGTTTTCTGTCTCAAAATGTTTTTCCATACAGATAAAGCAGGTCTGCTATAGAAAAATATGTCCAGTAAACATGTATCAGCAGGGAAACTATGGGTAGATGCAAAGTTTTTAGAAGTTATCCCTTTGATTTCCTGAAAATGCATTCAAAAACCTTGAGTGTAAGCACCTCCTAGTTACACAGACTTTGAAACAAAAGGATTTGACCAACCTCACTTGTTTGTAAAAGACAAGAGCTTCCATATATAAGTAACCAATATACATATCTGAATGTATACACACACTTTCTTAAGTAAGCTTTAAAGTAACTTAGTGTGACAAAACTGCAGCGAATCAGGATTATATTCAGCAAGTCTACAAAAGTTATTCTGTATGCAATGGAAAACTACTCTGGAGATTTCAAGTTGCCTTTGTACAGAAAAAACAATTCTCATTCATTTGGAAAGGTCAAATATGTTTCCATCCTATTTTGTTCTAAACCTAGTACAGCCAACAGAAATGTTCTTTAACTTCAAAAAAGATTACCAAAAATTTACCAGAAAGAGATTTTTTGAGGCCTTACATGAATGCTGAAATAATACTATTTTAGATATATTGGATTATTATAAAATATATAGCAAATTATTTTCACCTAATTTTTTTAACATGGTTACTAGAAAATTTTAAATTATATATTGCATAGTTTTTTCATTATATATCTATTAGTACTAATCTAGAATAATCCTGAGTTATGGATAAAGAAAAGAACAAGATAAGTGTTTGCCCCCATTATAAAGAGAGATAAACAAAACCATATTAAAGGACTAGTCTACTCAGTCACATTACATGACAGAATTTACCTAATTTTTATTTTCTCATTCTATTGATTTAGTTACTAATATAAATGCTTGATGAAAGCATTATTTCCGTTTTGATCGGACTGACTGATTAAGTCTTTAGTTTCTCAGAAGGAGAGGTATTTTCAACACATGTCAGGAAGATGTTATCAACAGTTTTGACATACTTTTCCTTATTTAGTCTTAGAGTAAAAAACAAAGTGAGATAAGAATATTAAAATTTCCCTAAGGAGAAAAATAAAAAACACATATTAAAACCAAGGCCTCAGAAAAGTCTCAGTGATTTGGATTAACTTATTTTTTCAAATAGAAAAGTATAAGGTTTCAGGACAAATAATTTTCTCATTCTGAAATGAAGTGTCTTGACTAATCCTATACATGGTCTGATATTCTAAAACTAGTACAATGTGTTGCCATACTAGCGCTTTTCTCATGATAAAATATATAACTGTAGTTTGATACTACTTAATTATTGTAGTAGATAAACCAGTACTAACAGAGAACTGAATGATTCTTATTTTGAGATGACATAACTAAGAAGTCAAAGGGAGGCACTGTGCAGGAACTACAGTTGGTGTTCATACCCCAGGGTTTGCACCATGGATGTGGAGGTGGGGGAGAACAGGGCTATTTCATACAAGGGACCTGGGCACACGTGGATTTTGGTATCCACAGGGGTCCTGGAACTGATTCCCTGTGGATACCAACAGATGACTGTGCATTAACAATAAAGTCAAGCTTTATTTAATATCAGGACTAAGCTCTGTTTTCTATTGTGAGTGCAGACCGTAACTGTGTTAGGCAGAATGCTGCTAAGTCGCTTCAGTCGTGTCCGACTCTGTGTGACCCTATGGACAGCAGCCAGCCAGGCTCCTCTGTCCATGGGATTCTCTAGGCGAGAATACTGGAGTGGGTTGCCATGTCCTTCTTCTGTTAGACAGAAGAGTGGACCCCTAATAGACAGGGATCAAGACCATCCTCATGGAAAAGAAATGCCGAAAAGCAAAATGGCTGTCTGGGGAGGCCTTACAAATAGCTGTGAAAAGAAGAAAAGCGAAAAGCAAAGGAGTAAAGGAAAGATAAACATTTGAATGCAGAGTTCCAAAGAATAGCAAGAAGAGATAAGAAAGCCTTCTTCAGCAATCAATGCAAAGAAATAGAGGAAAACCAAAGAATAGGAAAGACTAGGGATCTCTTCAAGAAAATCAGAGATACCAAAGGAACATTTCATGCAAAGATGGGCTCGATAAAGGACAGAAATGGTATGGACCTAACAGAAGCAGAAGATATTAAGAGGTGGCAAGAATATACAGAAGAACTGTACAAAAAAGATGTTCACGACCCAGATAATCACAATGGTGTGATCACTGACCTAGAGCCAGACATCCTGGAATGTGAAGTCCAGTAGGCCTTAGAAAGCATCACTACGAACAAAGTTAGTGGAGGTGATGGCATTCCAGTGGAGCTATTTCAAATCCTGAAAGATGATGCTGTGAAAGTGCCGCACTCAATATGCCAGCAAATTTGGAAACTCAGCAGTGGCCAAAGGACTGGCAAAGGTCAGTTTTCATTCCAATCCCAAAGAAAGGCAATGCCAAAGAATGCTCAAACTACCGCACAATTGCACTCATCTCACACGCTAGTAAAGTAATGCTCAAAATTCTCCAAGCCAGGCTTCAGCAATATGTGAACCGTGAACTTTGATGTTCAAGCTGGTTTTAGAAAAGGCAGAGGAACCAGAGATCAAATTGCCAACATCCGCTGGATCATCAAAAAAGGCAAGAGAGTTCCAAAAAAACATCTATTTCTGCTTTATTGACTATGCCAAAGCCTTTGACTGTGTGGATCACAATAAACTGTGGAAAATTCTGAAAGAGATGGGAATACCAGACCACCTGATCTGCCTCTTGAGAAATCTGTATGCAGGTCAGGAAGCAACAGTCAGAACTGGACATGGAACAACAGACTGGTTCCAAATAGGAAAAGGAGTACGTCAAGGCTGTATATTGTCACCCTCCTTATTTAACTTATATGCAGAGTACATCATGAGAAACGTTGGAGTGGAAGAAACACAAGCTGGAATCAAGACTGCCAGGAGAAATATCAATAACCTCAGATATGGAGATGACACCACCCTTATAGCAGCAAGTGAAGAGGAACTCAAAAGCCTCTTTATGAAAGTGAAAGTGGAGAGTGAAAAAGTTGGCTTAAAGCTCAACATTCAGAAAACTGAGATCATGGCATCTGGTCCCATCACTTCATGGGAAATAGATGGGGAAACAGTGTCAGACTTTATTTTTCTGGGCTCCAAAATCACTGCAGATGGTGACTGCAGCCATGAAATTAAAAGACAGTTACTCCTTGGAAGCAAAGTTATGACCAACCTAGATAGCATATTCAAAAGCAGAGACATCACTTTGCCAACAAAGGTTCATCTAGTCAAGGCTATGGTTTTTCCTGTGGTCATGTATGGATGTGAGAGTTGGACTGTGAAGAAGGCTGAGCGCCGAAGAATTGATGCTTTTGAACTGTGGTGTTGGAGAAGACTCTTGAGAGTCCCTTGGACTGCAAGGAGATCCACCCAGTCCATTCTGAAGGAGATCAGTCCTGGGATTTCTTTGGAAGGAATGATGCTAAAGCTGAAACTCCAGTACTTTGGCCACCTCATGTGAAGAGTTGACTCATTGGAAAAGACTCTGATGCTGGGAGGGATTGGGGGGAGGAGGAGAAGGGGAAGACAGAGGATGAGATGGCTGGATGGCATCACTGACTCGATGGACGTGAGTCCTAGTGAATTCCGGGAGTTGGTGATGGACAGGGAGGCCTGGTGTGCTGTGATTCATGGGGTCGCAAAGAGTCAGACACGACTGAGTGACTGAATTGAACTGAACTGAATGGTAGCTATGTACTAATTCACGAACCTTGTGATTACTTTACCTAACATGGAGGATTAGGGTAGTGATGGAATTAAAGTTGCTAACCAACTGACCAATCAACCTTAAAGTAGACAGGATATCTTGGATTATCAGGATAGGCCCAAGCACAGGTGTTCTGAAACGCAGAATATGAAGGAAGAATAGGAGGCTGGAGTGATGTAATGTGAGAAGAACTCTACTGCTGGCTTTTAAGGCAGGAAGAGGACTACAAGTCAAGTGATCTGAACAGCCTCTAGAAGGTGGAAAATGCACAAAACACCCTCTTGAGCCTCCAGAAAGGAACACAGCCCTGCCATGCCTTACTGTAGCCCATGGAGATCTACATCAGATTTCTAAGTATAGAACTGTGAGAGTTTTTAAGCCACTAAATTTGTGGTAAATTGTTATGTCAGCAATGGGAAACTTATTAAAGAATAAAAACCATTTCTCAAACTGTGAGGGGGCAATCTGACCAGGGCCTTTAGCAGAAGCAGACACATACTTATCACAATAATTCCCAATCAAAACAAAATTACTCAACATCTACGTCACATATAATAATGAGGAGTCAATAACATTTTTCCACTCAAAGGAAAACATGATTACAAACAGGCACGATGGTATGGCATAAAATTTGTTAAAATAGACTTGAAAAGGTGCCTGGAACTGAACTAGACAGACAGACACATAGGCCTGCTTAAAACAGCAATGAGAAACACTGTCGACCTAGTACTGAATGTGTTCCCTCTCTGTATGGATGAGAAGTTGGCAACAGAAGCGTATCTGTTCTGGCTGGTGAGCTTTACTGCAGTTATGACACCTCGAGGCTGGTAAGAGCAACAGTGCAGACAAATTCATAGTCCTTCTGGCTACACTAGGTTCAAATTTATGTCAAAAGAATGGGATGACTACTCAGAGGCATTATATTTACTTTAAATTTAGTTCAAAGACTTTAAAATCAGCTTTTGAGGTGAAGTTTTTAAGGAAAATATGTGCTACCAAAGGAAAAGATGATAGAAATCACACTTGTTTTGAATTTCTACAAATAAGAGAAACACACAAAAACAGATCAGTGTAAACAAGAACCAGACTTCAGCTGGATTAGTACTTCTTTGATTAATAAGAAAAAACAATTCTACCCATCAATCTCAGGTTCCTTATAGGTACACTAGAACTAATTTTGCAATTTCCCTTGTCTTACTGGAAGAATAATCTGTAGAGAATTTAAGCATGAAGCAAAAATTGTACTGCTTGTTTAGAAATTGTTCTATTCAGCTGGATTCTGAAATACCCAGTCGTAGCAGAATGTTAGGTCTCCTTAAGAAATTCTTTGGCAAGAGCAAGTTACAAAATGGTGAAACAGATCCTGATGCAGTAACATTTTAAGCAGAGGTTTTGCATTAATTTAGGAAGGTTAACACATTAGAAGGAATCAAGTCCTGAACACCAAAGATTGAGGGGAAAATCAGAAGAACAGACAACCTGCACCTTATAACCTTTTGTTCCTACTTAACTTGCAGAAGGAAGAAATCATAAAGGGTAGCTTAGAACTGAGAAGGCACAGGAATAAAAGTGCTTCTTTTAACAGAGAATGAAGGTATTGGGAGCTTTCTGAGTTGGAATGGTCCAAGATAAGTTTACTAGAGCAACTGGTTCTGTTATTAGCAAAAAGAAAGGTACTAAGAGCTTTTAACACGAGAGTTGTGACCCAGATCAGAAACAGTTGAGCAGCCTCAAGGGCTTCATATCCTAAGAAAGAGCGTTATCTATTATCATTATTTTTGTAATTATTATTTATTATTTACTTAAGCCTGTTAAATAACACAGTTGTTTATACTGTTTTAAAAGGCACTAAATTGTATCTTTCTTAATTGTTACTCAGATTCAAGTAATTTTGAATTATTTTATCTTTCTTTACAGAAAAAACAAAAGTAACTAGCTAAGATACCAATTTATTCCCTTTCAGTTACCTACCTCAAAGAAAGTCTAGAGAGCAGATACTATAGGACAAAATAAAAGCTTTAATAAAGTAGGATTTAAACTGAAAGCCATGTCAATTAGCTCTAGTCCACGAAACAAAGTACTAGAGAAGATCAGGATATCTTAAATATTCAGATTCACATTCTGGAGCAAGTAGCATCGTCTAGGGTGCTGGGCACCTCTTATAATAGCGCATCATTCTCAGAACCTCTCACTCTCACCTTCCCCTGCGTTTATCATGGCCGTTTTAAGGTGCAACATTAAAAATCAATCACATTTTTAAATGTCCCCTAATATATTTATCTCACAACAGAATTCCAGATAGTGTTTGTTCTGGCATTATTTATCTTAGCTACTACCATGTCATGCTAAAAAAGTGAAAATAATGAACATATAATTCTTCCCTCTATGAAAGATGTCCAGTGTCCTGCACATGAACGGTGGGGAGAAGTGTGTGAAAAGTACACTAGAAATCAAAATAAAATCTCTTACAAACCTGACAGTTTCAGAAACCATATGTTAATAAAAAAACACTCTTTGGGCCCCAACATTGTATGAAATTTTATAAAAATGAAAAGGGAAAATAAAACCTAACCAAAGGAAAGGCAGGGAGGAGGAGAGATTTCTTATAATTTAACTTCTCTTTTCATTCAAAGAAAGTACAAATGTAGAGAGGTGACAGATCTTTACCTTGTTCACCCGATTCTCTGACATAGGGCTTCAGGTGGGACATCTTGATAGGTCGTTTAAGTCTAGCCCCGGAGCTGTCTCGTAGAACAGCGCCCCCGTTCTCCGTAATGTAGTCTATGACACAAGGGCCGACCCATTCAGACCGGAAGCGACCGTCCTTCCACCAGTTTTTCCTCTGCCTTAAAACTTCATGACCCACTTTCAGATGAAATGGATTTAGTTGCTTTGGTTTCTTTTTAACAATGATTTTGCTTTTATTTAGTTCATTACAATTGTTGTTCTCCATCTGCAAGTATTAAAAAAAAAGGATGAAACAACTACAGCTTCTTGAAGGCAAATACAGATAATATTAAAATATTACTTACTGAGATGCTACTGAAAGCTACAGAAGAATCCCATTTAATTTTTTAAAGTAATATTTCAAAATCAGTATTACTCCAACTTTATAAAGAAAATAAAGTAATATGAGAGGAAGTAACAGGCCCAAGTTAATCAACTGGGAAGCAAGACCAGGGGTTTGAATTCAGCTGCACCTTCATTTCAAAACACGTGGTCCTATTAATGTCTCTCAGAATTTCATAACACTGTTTAATCAAGACATGCAGAATTCAACAGAAAAAATGTGGTTTCAGTGTGTATCATATGTGTGTGTGTATATGCTGCAAAAACATTTTTGTATCATTTTATAGACTTTTTATAGTTTTTTTTCTATTAGAATCACCTGGCCCACTGAAGTTGTCTTATTCTCCATTATTTTATCACCTTCTTTAATTGCATCTAGAATTTTGGCAAACATACTTGTATTATCACCATCCACTTCACGAATATCTGAAGATTCAGGCATGTAAGGATTTCGATTAAACATTTGAAAATATGGTGTATTTTTAGTAGGCTCCTATCAAAAAAAATAAACAATATGTCACAAAACATGCAGCCAAGAGATAATCATAACTCAAAAGTACTGAATTATAAACAGATACATACCAAGTGAGTGACATTGAAGGCAAATGAAACAGCTGGCAGGTGGTCATCCCAGTCGTCCGGGTAGTCCGCACAATGTTTGGAAAGAAAGGTTTTGATAGTGCTAGGTGTACTTTCAGCTGGATTAATTGTTTGGGAGGCATGAGAAATAACAATTTGCTTTGTGCCAAACAATTCACACAGTTCTACATTGATCTGAAAAATATATAAAAACAACAGTGACTGTAAAAGTCTGTATTTTATTTTTCCCTTGATGGAAATGTTCAAAAGATTTTAAATCTTGCCTTTTCCTTGACCACTTATTTGCTGTGTCAGATGCTAAGTCGTGTCCGACTCTTCTGCGATCCCATGGACCGTAGCCCCGCCAGGCTTCTCTGTCCATGGATTTCTCAGGCAAGAATACTGGAGTGGGTTGCCATTTCCCTTCTCCAGGGGATCTTCCCAATCCACGGATCAAACCTTCATTTACGGCGGAGCCTGGGAAGCCCATTCCATGAAGGGTAGTTTGGTGAAAACTGGACAATATCCAGAAACTAGATTACCGTCAGTAAAGCAAAAAAATGAGTGAGGGGCCACTATGGACTCCCACATGTTGCAGATTCTCACTTGTCTCCCAAGTTACACTTCCATACCGTGTGCGACACACAGTCTTCTGCTTTGTTGATTCAGGAGGCTATTATCAATTTATACATATTAGTAAAAGCTTCATTTCTTTCTTATTGGATGGAAAAAATAAACAAAAGCTCTAATATTGTCATTCCTTATTTTGCAGATGACTGCTACCTTAGTCAAGGTAGGCAAGTTATAAAACCCAATTAAGGCTCAGGGGTTCAACTCAAAAATTTTACTACTTGCTAGGACAAGGTCAGCTACAGGTCAGGGTGTCTCTCCAAAGCAACTGTCCTCCCCTAGGTACCTCAACAAGCCCGGATGAGAGAAAATCCACTATCGCTTAGGGTAACACCTGAAATATTCAGTTGACTCTCCAGAGAAAGAATAAGACTGGAAGAATGAAGAACTGAGCATGAGGGTTTCAACACTTTGGGCTAAAAGCGACACACATTCATTCCTTTAATTTCTCTGGCCACAAGTGTTCCTTGGGTTTACTCACCTGCAAGAGGCCAGGACAGCCTATTTGCAAGGCTAGGAGAATTAGTTATTGCTGAGCACCAATCACAAAACAACAGATGGTTATGTATATTTTAATCACTAAAAGCTAATAATGATAACACATACTGAAACACAAACTGATAATGATAACACAGTGATAACACAAACTGAAAAATTTTAAAAACAAATCTGTAACCTCATTACTCTTAAAAACCCCATACAATTTGTATGGTTAACCATACAAATTTTTGTTTTAGCTTCTTTGCATTTTTTTTAATTTTCTAAAAAAAAATTTTTTTTAATGTATTTATTTTTAATTGGAGAATAACTGCTTTACAGTGTTGTGTTGGTTTCTGCCATATACCAGCACAAATCAGCCGTGAGTACACGTATGTCCCCTCCCTCTTGAACGCCCTTCCCACCTCCCACCCCCTCCCACCTCTCACGGGTGTGAGAGCCCCAGGTTGAGCTCCCTGCATCACACAGCAAATTCCCACTGTCTGTTTTACAGGTGGCAATCTGCTGGGAGGGATTGAGGGCAGGAGGAGAAGGGGACGACAGAGGATGAGATGGCTGGATGGCATCACTGACTTGATGGGTGTGAGTCTGAGTGACCTCCAGGAGCTGGTGATGGACAGGGAGGCCTGGCGTGCTGTGGTTCATGGGGTCGCAAAGAGTCGGACACGACTGAGCGACTGATCTGATCTGATCTGATCTGTCTGTCTCAGTGCTACTCTATCAACCTATCCTGCTCTCTCCCTCCCCTGCTGTGTCTACACGTCTGTCCTCGATGTCTCTGTCTCTACTGCTGCCCTACAGACAAATTCATCAATACCACTTTCTACATTCCATATATTTTTTACATACTTATACACACAAAATATGTATGTATAATGTATGTAATAAAATCTTTTAACCGGATTTTTAATCTAACCAGAAAACAAATGCGTGCGCGCACGCGCGCGTGTGTGCGTCTACACAGCTCTTAATGGATCTCTGGCAAATTGTTTTATAACAGTTAGTTTTGAGTTACAGTACTACCAGGAATGCAGGAATGTACAGCTGTATTATTTTATCTGTAGTCTGCTGCTGCTACTGCTGCTGCTAAGTCGCTTCAGTCGTGTCAGACTCTGTGTGACCCCATAGACAGCAGCCCACCAGGCTCCCCCATCCCTGGGATTCTCCAGGCAAGAACACTGGAGTGGGTTGCCATTTCCTTCTCCAAGGCATGAAAGTGAAACGTGAAACTGAAGTCACTCAGTCGTGTCCAACTCTTCGAGACCCCATGGACCACAGCCTACCAGCTCCTCCGTCCAGGGATTTTCCAGGCAAGATTACGGGAAGGGGGGTGCCATCGCCTTCTCTGATCTATAGTCTACTTGATATTTTTGTTATTATTACTATTTTTCTTGATATAGATAAACAAAAAATGAGTACCTAACTCATTACTATTGGGTTTGACCTTTTTTCGTATTGTTATTCCCTCTTGTGAATTACATTTCTGGCACTGACTCAATTTTTTGTTTGAATCTTTTATAATAAAGGCAGTAACACTTTTCTGCATGAATCTGCATTATTTTTGTTGGCCTGTTTCTTGGCCTTTATGTTTTGGTTATTTTCAGTTCAGTTGCTCAGTGGTGTCTGACTCTGTGACCCCATGAATCGCAGCATGCCAGACCTCCCTGTCCATCACCAACTCCCGGAATTCACTCAAACTCACGTCCATTGAGTCGGTGATGCCATCCAGTCATCTCGTTCTCTGTCATCTCCTTTTCCTCCTGCCCCCAATCCTTCCCAGCATCAGGGTCTTTCCAATGAGTCAACTCTTCGCATGAGGTGGCCCAAGTATTGGAGTTTCAACCTCAGCATCAGTCCTTCCAATGAACATCCAGGACTGATCTCCTTCAGAATGGACTAGTTGGATCTCCTTGCAGTCAAAGGGGCTCTCAACAGTCTTCTCCAGCCCCACAGTTCAAAAGCATTGATTCTTCGCTGCTCAGCTTTCGTCACAGTCCAACTCTCACATCCATACATGACCACTGGAAAATCCATAGCCTTGACTAGACAGACCTTTGTTGGCAAAGTAATGTCTCTGCTTTTCAATATGCTATCTAGGTTGGTTATAACTTTCCTTCCAAAGAGTAAGCATCTTTTAATTTCATGGCTGCAATAACCAGCTTCACTGATTCTGGAGCCCCCAAAAATAAAGTCTGACACTGTTTCCCCATCTATTTCCCATGAAGTGATGGGACCAGATGCCATGATCTCAGTTTTCTGAATGTTGAGCTTTAAGCCAACTTTTTCACTCTCCACTTTCACTTTCATCAAGAGGCTTTTGAGTTCCTCTTCACTTTCTGTCATAAGGGTGGTGTCATCTGCATATCTGAGGTTATTGTTATTTCTCCCAGCAATCTTGATTCCAGCTTGTGTTTCTTCCAGTCCGGCGTTTCTCATGATGTACTCTGCATATAAGTTGAATAAGCAAGTTGACAATAAACAGCCTTGACGTACTCCTTTTCCTATTTGGAACCAGTCTGTTGTTCCATGTCCAGTTCTAACTGTTGCTTCCTGACCTGCATATAGGTTTCTCAAGAGGCAGGTCAGATGGTCTGGTATTCCCATCTCTTTCAGAGTTTTGCACAGTTTATTGTGATCCACACAGTCAAAGGCTTTGGCATAGTCAATAAAGCAGAAATAAATGTTTTTCTGGAACTCTCTTGCTTTTTCCATGACCCAGCAGATGTTGGCAATTTGATCTCTGGTTCCTCTGCCATTTCTAAAACCAGCTTCAACATCAGGAAGTTCACGGTTCACATATTGCTGAAGCCTGGCTTGGGGAATTTTGAGCATTACTTTACTAGCGTGTGCTGCCGATGAGTCACTTCAGTCCTGTCCAACTCTGTGCGACCCCATAGACGGCAGCCCACCAGACTGCCCCGTCCCTGGAATTCTCCAGGTAAGTACGCTGGAGTGGGTTGCCATTTCCTTCTCCAATGCATGAAAGTGAAAAGTTAAAGTGAAGTTGCTCAGTTGTGTCTGACCCTCAGTGACCCCATGGACTGCAGCCTACCAGGCTCCTCTGTCCATGGGATTTTTCAGGCAAGAGTACTGGCGTGGGTGCCATTGAGATGAGTGCAATCGTGCGGTGGTTTGAGCATTCTTTGGCATTGCCTTTTTTGAGATTGGAATGAAAACTGACCACATACAAATTTTACCACGTACAAATTTATAATTTTTAAACAGCCCAAATTTGGTGATTTTTCCATTCAAATTTATGCCTCTATTCCCAAAGCCTGGAATGTCAAGTCAGTCTCTGGAGGTTTTTTTTTTTAAGTTAATTGAATTTTTGTTTATTTCAATTAAAAAACACAAAAATTTTAATTTACCTGAAAATAATTTTGGTATGCAGTAATCCTAAAATCATATTATAGAAATAAATAGAAATAATTAGAAAATTTTTATTTATGCTGTTAACTAAATTAAATGTATTAAATAATCCTTCCCCAATTCCACTCTCTTGTGATACCAGCTCTATCATTTTGAACATAATTACCAAACTCTGTGCCAAATCGCCCCCTTGGCATCTGTTGGACACCTTGGAAACTACTAGCTTAAGGTAGTTTACGGTTTCCACATTAGATTAGGTAAGACTACATTCCTCTTGACAATGATGTATCTTTATAGTACTGTTCTTGATAGGTATTATGATTCCCTAGTAGCTCAGTCAGTAAAGAATCTGCCTGCATTCCGGGAGACCTAGGTTCAATCCCTGGGGTGGGAAGATCCCATGGAGAAGGGAATGGCAACCCATTGCAGTATTCTTGCCTGGAGAATCCCATGAACAGAGGAGCCTGGCATGCTGTCGTCCAAGGGGTCACAAAGAGTCAGACACGACTAAGTGACTTTTGCTCTACGCTCTATGATAAAAAGCAACAACTGTATAAAAATCATTGTGAAACAGGAAATGATTACAGTGTTTAATCTGATTCCAAGGTTTGAAAAACTGAGCAGAGGTCAACAGGTATATATATCCCGTTAGTAACTAACTGCAGCTATTTAAGAATGAAATGAAAATAGTTTTCTTTCAATTTATGACTACTATGCTCTTAAATGGCTAAGTGATTAGGACATAAACACTAAGTTGTTTGGACCTGTGTAGGAAGAGTTAACACAGCAGGACTAGGGCTGCTATCCTGTGAAAGTCCTGCTTACAAAGTTGGCCCTTGGCTGATGACTAGGAACCTGGATTCTGTGAGGGTTTCTACCATTCCCTAACAGATTAAGGATGGCTCATGGTGCCTAAACTGTTTTACAAAGAAGGTGGTTTATGCTGAAAACTTCTCTAGAGAGTCTAGAATTTTGGGTGCCAATGTGATCAGCTTCCAGTTAAAATCCCAGGCACCAAGTCTGTAATAAGCTTCCCTGCTGCTACGTTGCTTCAGTCGTGCCCGACTCTGTGCGACCCCATAGACGGCAGCCCACCAGGCTCCCCCATCCCTGGGATTCTCCAGGCAAGAACACTGGAATGGGTTGCCATAAGCTTCCCTAGTAGACAACAATTTACATGTGTTGCTACAACTCTTCACTGGGAGAATTAACCATGTCCTGTGAGACTCCACTGGGAGAGGATGTCTTACAAGTTTGTTCCTGGTTTTCCCCTGGACTTATCCACATGAGCCTTTTCTCTGTTAATCTTGCTTTGTATCCTTTAATTATATAAATCTTAGGCATGAGTATGACCATCTGCAGAGTCCTTCTAGTGAATTATTAATATAAAATCTGGAGATTACCTTAGGAACCCCCGACCCAAGCCCTAACTATTTAATAACTTTAGGTATTTCTTCTGGATTGAGATATCAAAGGTGCTGTGAACTTAGTCTGGTTATTTATACCAGTCTTTTGTCAATTGTAAAAATTTAATAATATACCTCTAAATATAGTAGTTATATTCCTTTGTTAGATTTTTTGTATATATTACTGTCTGCTTATTCTTTAAGGTTAACTTTAATTTGGATAAAAAGGCCAGGGCAAGGGAAAATGCTTCCTCCTTTTTAATGCTGATTAGAAATCCATTAATCATATCAATTAATTTTTACTTTGGAAAAATTGATATGATAATATTGAATATTCTCATTCAGGAAATGATGTATAATACTTCTCCATTTAGTCAATTCTCCCTCTACATGTGAATCACAGAATTTTTAAGCTAGTAGCAAAAAAAGACTATTTGGTCCAATCTCATTTTAGTTTGAAGAAAACTAAAAATAAGTTTACAATTATTTAGTGGCATAGTAAGTACTGATACTAAAATACTGGTCTCTTAATTTCCAGTGCAACTACTTTTGTACTATACAATATTAAACCTTTATATCTGTAGGAATTTATCTAAACTTATTAAGTATCATATAATAAGCTGTGTTGTACACTGAAAAGTGAGTAAAATATGCTCCTAGATCTAAGTAGTTTATTTGTCTTACCTGATGAATGAATTCATCTCTTTGGTCCATTATTATTTTCTGAGGAGGCCCATATAAGAAAAATATGCTGATAATAGCTTTAGAAATTTCTGATGCTGAAACATCACAAAGAGGCAAAATCACAACCCATTTTGTGAACAAATCTGTCATGATTATAGCATACACATGACTTCTGTTGCTTGTATGAAATGGGCCCATCAGATCAACAGTAACTATACTCCATGGATTCTCCACTTTGAGAAGGTGCTGTTTAGGTGCTAGAATAACTGTATTTTTTGCCACTTGGCAATGCTGACAAGCATATACCTATAAAACGGGCATATAATAAAGAAAAGATAGACAAGTGTTAATATATCCAATATAAAAAAAGCAGTATTATAAATCTGAACTTTGTAACGTTTGATATAGGTACTTTATGTTTTAAGGGAGAAACTTTTGGACTGTACTCAGAATAAAATGAAACCTATTCAGAATAATCAAATATTTGCTATTAATTAATTAATTGCTATTAATAATTAATTGAAATTAACTATTCAATGATCATGTTAATGGGTCTTATTCACATGGAACATAATTCTAGTTTACAATCAATAAATACTTATTAAATGAATAGATCTCAAAACACATTTGCTATAATTTTACATCAGTATGTGAGTATATAATTTCTGTAAGCAAAAAAGATTTTTCTTTTAAAGATACCACTCTAATAAGTTCATTCATTCATTTACTACAATAATATTTATTAAAATATAACTTTATTCAACCAATATTTTTAGATGCCAGAAATTCCTCTAGGTCCTAGGAAAAGAGTATGAACAAAAATACAGCCCATGCTTTCATGGAGTTTTCATTTTAGTGAGATGAGAAGATATAAATTGACCAACTTATGGAAGGTGCCATTGTTCAACACATTTCTGGAACTCTATTTTGGAAACTACTTTCAAATCAAGGCCTGAACAAAAATTTTAAAATGATTTTACTGAAATATAGTTACTTTTGATTAAAATTTTTATTTTCTAACTTAAACTAGTTCTCATCACAAATAACCTTACATCCAAAAATCATTTCTCAATGATAAAGATTTGACAAAGATTTCACTGAATGTTGGAAAAGGAGTGTGTGGCACGTTCTAAAGGTGAATACAAACACTGAGGTCTTTGGAATACCTTCACAGACTCACAAATGATACTTGGTTAAATTAAATACGTTATTTTTTTACGTCTGAAATGACAGTCTTTTAATGCACTATCCCAATTATTAAAGGATCTTCACACATAAACCAAGGAATTTCTACCATTTGCTACAGACAGCACATGAGCACACTATAAGGATCAGCTGACCTAGCAGCAAGAATCCCTGAATTTTCTATCAGAAGAAGCTGAAGGTCCTAATGGTTTATAAAGTTACAAAGCTCAGAATAACTTCATTATCTTCACAACTTGATTTGTTGGTTGGGGGTTTCTGTCATACTTGACATTTTCTATGTCAAGACAGTAACAGGCACAAAAGATGAGAAACATACTGGGCTTGATTTATCACGAACATATTCTCTTCTCAAGAAAAGACTGTACGAATGTCATTAAAAATGTAGTGACTTATTTTTAGTCAAAGAAACTTCAGCCCCATTTAAATGCTGCCACACAGAATAGTTCAATGATGAAAATCTGTGCCTAAGATAATCTAAATGTAGTAAATTCAAATATTTAAATAATGCTTTGTTCTAGTTCAAATTATATTTCAGTGATTTTAAAGAAGACTTTTGAAGGGAAATAAAACTCTCTTTAAATGTTCTGCACAAAAAACTACCTATACAAAAAGTACTTAATGAGAAGTGATATCTAGAGTTAATCTAAAGCAGTAATGAATTTTGAATGTATATCATAAAGACATTATTCAAAATATTCTAAAGACATAAGCCATACCCACTGTTTGACATCATTGGTCACGGAAGTCCAATAGTAACTGGATTCCACTAGAGTAAGGGTTCTGGATATGCCATGATGGGCTCCAGTGTCATTTTCATGGCATTCTCTTAGGACTTTCTTTTTTTCTTCTTCTGAAACAACTACCAAGCGATCCTGTTTTCTGTCTTTCCCAACATAAAACAGCTTCTTTTCTGGAATAAAAAACACCAAAATGATATCATTGCAATTTTTAGACATCTATATAGTTTTAAGATAATCACAGCCTTATCTTCAAACCATGAGGGTTTTTGTTTTGGTTAAATCTTTCTCCCTGTAAGATAGAATATGTGTGATGATGCTACCATACAATCTGAAACATCTTCCACTGTTATACTTACTGGATATGTAGAACTAGCTGCTATAGTTTTGTAGCTATCAAATCAAGTAGAGCTAGCTTGTTCACCAAAGCACACGGTAATATGGGAGTATAAAATCATCTTCCTATGGGAGTAATCAAACTAGAAAAACACTTGCAGCAGGCACCTCCTAAAAATGGCATGAATTAGCAAATAAATTATGTACAGATAAGCAACTTCTGGAATAGAATTTTCCAAAAGAGCATTTCATCAGAGCTGTATTTTTGTAAGCCACCACCTCTCTTAAGTTTTGCTGGATTTGAGTAGGAAATAGGGTTAGTAAAGCCAAGAAAGTAGCAGAACTTTAATCTTCAGGACAGTTCTGCTTTCCTTTGGAGACACCTAAAAAGAGTCTATGACTGAGCAATGTAATCAGGGCATGAAGAGAACTGCCACTTCTCCAGCGTGGATGAATATTCAAACTCCAAAAGACATCATTATTAGTGTGCTTAGCTAAGAATATGCTGAGTGGAACATTCCTTACTTGAATTAGAAAGTAAGCAACTTAAGGCCAGGAGGCTAATCTATTTCATTCATCAGTGTATTCCCAAGGCCTAAAATGTGACTGGCACGTAGTAGGAACTTAGTAAACAATTGGTGCATAAATCATTAAATGAACGAATACTCTTTAGTGTAAAATGTAATAGGTGTGTAAGAGACATAAGCGATGCAGGTTCAGTCCCTGGGTGGGAAGACTGCCTGCACAAGGACATGGCAACCCGCTCCAGTATTCTTGCCTGGAGATTCCCATGGACACAGAAGCCTGGCGGGCTACAATATACAGGGTCGCAGAGTGGGATGTGACTAAAGCAACTTAGCATTCTTAAAGGGAGCTAGCTACTGGAAGGGATGTACACAGGGAGAAATAAGCAGGTACTTATTTATAATCTTAGAATTTTCTTGACCTGCTTTGAGAAAAGCCTGATTCTGTACCTACAGGCAAAATTCCTGTTAATAACACCAACATTCATTTAGCCATCTGGTGACTGTACCTTTTGCTTATCTATCTCAAACTTCTCTTCCCTTTTGGAGGAGGAGGACAAAGAGGGGAGAATGATCATAATCTTTCAAGATAAATATTCCACTGCCTTTTAAACATTTACTTCACTCAGTGAGATTAGGAGTTCAAAGATAAATATGATCCTGAAACCATTTAACAGCGGTGAAAAGGAGGAATCACAGAAGTAATAGAGTAAATAAGTTAACTTTGTCAACATTTTCATATTAGGCGTCAAGTCAGTTCTTCATTGAGAGTGATGTGAGTGCTTGCAAGTGCACCACTGAAGTAGGACTCGCCAAAGGACAAGAGAGGTGTTAATTTAGACAAGTGTTCTGGTTTTTTCATGCTATCATTTTCTGTCTATGATTTAAAATGCCCTTTTCATGCTTACTAGCCTTTAGTTAGCTTCAATGTGATTTTTATTTCGCTTTCGACTGAACGCCATTATCAATTTAAGCACCAACCAATTGCTACAGAAATTCTCAGGACTCCACAAAGAACTCCACATGGAGAAGCACCTATATAAAACTCTATACTAAAAACGGGGGGTATTTACCTTTGAAGACAAATTTTTTTGCTGCTCTTCTTATGCCACTTCTCTCACTGGGCAGTGTAGTTGGATGATATTCACCAGTTCGTTTATAATATGCAATCTGTTTAAGATGAAGGTCACCATTTTTTCCACTACGAACCATCATGAACCTAGGTAAAAGGTATTTAAAGATACAATTTAAGTGATAAGCTAATTCAGTTGCTATTTCAGTTCAGGCTTGTGTCATATTTGTGCTTATCCATGAATTGAACTTTCCTAGAATATTATCAGTGACAAGAAATAATTGCAGTACAGAAAAGGAACAGTATGATGTGTATGAACTAGAATATCCAGATGCTGTTTTTGAGATACAACATGACACATTATCTTGTCTCTTCCCAAGTGAAAAGAAATACTGAAAAATTTCCCCATACTAGGAAAAAAGGAACAAGTACACTTCAAAAAGTTTTGCTTAAAGTCTCTTATTACACATCACTTGAAATGTTACTTATATAGGATGGTTCTGTTATGTGACATTTAAATAAACGATAGGTGATAAAAGGAAAAATGTAGTTTTATGTTACTTCTAAATATATTCATGGTCACAAAAATCTAATCATTTATGAAAAAGATCCATTTTTAAAATGTTCAAATGATAAATGACAAAGAAGACTTTAGCTATGCTAGATTTCATACACTATTCTGAAGTAAAGTAAGCTAATTTTTCTTGAACAGAAAAGATTTTTGTTCTGTGTGTACTTTTTCTGTTATAAAAAGTCTGGCTGTACTGGCCAAAACAAAACTTCTCTATTTTAGACCCTAAGCATTATGAAAAAACATTACATTAAAAGAAAAACATCTTTACTTTCATATTTTCAGTTGAAACAAACTATTCTGTGCTGGTTTGACCTTACTCTTCCCTGGCTGCTGTACCCTAACAGACTGACCCTTACAGACTACATTTACAGTTTTTTGGTTGGCCTTGTCCAGCAGGAGGTATAAGCAGTCAAATCAGGCAGCAGAAGACGTCAGAATATTTATTTCCCAGGTCCTGCCTTGGTTTAAGCTGCAACCCTCTACAACCATAGCTCCTTCCCAGGAAGCCCATCTTCGGTGTCTCTAGCTCTCCCTGGAAGTCTGTATCACTTCCTCTTCTTGACACTTCCGCCCTAGAGGTGGCAGCTATCTTCTGCTGTCGCTAGTCTCCAGGAGCCCTGTTGCTTTCTTTGACCCTTCCCATCAGGTGTGCAAACAGGAGCTTTATTAAATTTTCTTTAAAATCCCACCAGAGTTTATCTTCTGTTTCCCACTAGAAATGTTAACTGATGCAAAGACTTAACATTTTGAATTTTCAAAATTAATATGGACGTTTACTGACCACCAGAAGATCTAAGGATAAGGCTAAAAGAAAATATTTCTGCAGAGAGAAGGTCAGAACAAAGCAGAACAGACTAGGCCTATGAACTAGGTCTTAAATAGCCTATTAAGTCTCTTTGCCAATGAAACAGCACTTTGCAAATTTAATAACCATCTCTCTGATCTTTTCACAACTCTGGACTATCAGTATGTTTCTAACATACCTTAACCTTAGATTAGTATAAAGTGTAGGCTATTTTAAAAGCAAACGTTCTGCAAGGCTAATTCTCTCCTATCATAACTAAAAGATAGGTTATTTCTATAAAACAGTTTATTCTAATTAAATTCTTAATATATAATTTTTTCATTTTGTAATAAATGGTTACAAACAAAAATCAAACAAATGTACCTTATTACAATTTCTAAAACATCTCAAAAATAAATGGATCAGACTTTAAAACCGTTTATAAAACTATGGTAAATACAACGGTGAAGTCTTGGCATAAGGTTAGACAAACAGGCCATGGAAATAGAATATAGAGTCCAGAATTAAATCCACATGTATACAGTCAATTACTTTACAACAGGGCATTGATTCAATGGGAGAAGGGATGGTCTTTTCAATAAATGATGCTGAAGCAATTGGATATTTGTATCAGAAAAAAATTAATATCAACCATCTACCAACATCTACAAAATTCCAGATAAATCATAAACCTAAATATGAAAAGTAAAGTACAAAGCTTCTGGACAGAAACATAGAAAAAGATCTTCAAAACCTTGGGAAAAGATAAAGATTTCTGAAACAGGAACAAAAAGTCCTATTCATAAAAGAAAAAAATTATAACAAGTTAGATTTTATTAAAATCAAAATCTGTTCATCAAAAGACCATTAAAAAAGGGAAAAGATAATCCACTGACTGAGAGAGAATAACTTTAATATATATATGTAACAAAGGACTCATACCCAGCAAATACAATGAATTATGACAAAATCAAAAGGAAAAGGATAAAAATATAAAAAAATAGGGAAATACCTTACATGAGATTTCAAAAAAGCAAGTGAAAATGTCCTCAAACATCATTACTCCCAGGGCAATGCAAACTAAAGCCAAAATGATTTACAACTATACACTACCAAAAAGGCTAAATTTAAAAACACAGACAGCAGGTATTGGGAGGATACTCTCACACATTGTTTGTGTAAGTGTAAAAGGCTACAGTCACTTTGGAAAACTGACAGTTTCTTCTAAAGCTAAGCATACTCTAAGGACTTGGCAATTCTATTTTTAAGTTTACATCCTAGTGAAATGAGTGTATGACCATCAAAAGATGTGTACAGAAGTTTTCCTAGATGAAGCTGGCAACAGAAAGCGCGTTAAGAGGGTCTGCCCCGTGCACACTCAGCCTTGCTATAGACATGTCTGGTGTTCTCCAGTTCCACGTGCTCTAAATCTCAGTGCTTTTCCAACTGACGGTGGGGAAGCGCTACTCCGCAACCTCAATCTGCGACAGGAGACCCCTTGATGCTTTTACTTTCATGTTATCCATCCTGTCTACAGCCTTTCCTCTGCCAAAGGATTCTGTACCAAACTTCCATCCTTCATCAATTTTCAATTTAGGAAGCTGTGTGTGGTTTCAAGTAGGGAGTATAGACTGTCAGTCTACCAATCTATTTGCCTGTCATTCCAGTTTTGTATTAATTCTCCTTCACTCTTAAAAAAACAACCAACAAACAAGCAAAAATCATTTTCCTATCTTACTTTTCTCTCTAAGATACACTGACACAAGTTCTTCCAAGTCTAAGAGACAGAAGGATCTGCTTTTTCTTAGTTTAAATCATTATGGTCTATATTCTGTAAAATTTATCATATACTATAAATGACCCCACATTCCCCATGTGACCCCATGGGGTCATTCCCCCAATGATCCCATGTTTTCTCTTATTGGCTTTTGGGACCACCAATATTCTAAATCATCTAAAAGAAAACTTGAATAAAACATCCCAGTTTAGCCACTGAGAGCACGGTACCTGCAGAAAGATGTTTATTTTGTTTAAAATGTAAAATTCTCTGTTGCCTCCATTTCAGAGACCAGTAAAGGTTGCAAAATTTCCTGAAGGACATTAAAAGAAAGGGGAAGAAGTCTCATGAGGCCTCTAAAAAGTCTGCAGGAGTAAAAGACCAAACTCTCACACCTTAAAGGAAATACAGACCTTAAAACACAGAGGTTTATACTAGGGAAGCAAGGATTCTTCCACACAAGCAAATCAATCCATGTGATTCACCAGACTGAAACAGGAGGATGTGGGTAATTGTAACTGGTAGGAAAAAACTGGCCATGAGGAAACACAAATGTCTACAAAAAGCACAGTGATGTCTATATTTTGCCCTTACAGTTAAAAACCTCTCTGAGTTCCCACAATACCCCTTCCCCTTTCCTTTCTCCAGGGTGTCTTAGTCCATTTGGGTTGCTGTAGCAATGTATCATAGACTAGATGACTTAATAATAACAAACATTTGTTTCTCCTAGTGGCAAACCACTTCAGTATTCTTGCCTTGAGAACCCCATGAACAGTATGAAAAGGCAAAATGGTAGGATACTGAAAGAGAAACTCCCCCAGGTCAGTAGGGGCCCAATATGCTACTGGAGATCAGTGGAGAAATAATTCCAGAAAGAATGAACGGATGGAGCCAAAGCAAAAAGAATATGCTGAAGCTGAAACTCCAATATTTTGGCCACCTCATGCTCATTGGAGAAGACTCTGATGCTGGGAGGGATTGGGGTCAGGAGGAGAAGGGGACGACAGAGGATGAGATGGCTGGATGGCAACACTGACTCGATGGATGCGAGTCTGAGTGACCTCCAGGAGTTGGTGATGGACAGGGAGGCCTGGCGTGCTGCAGTTCATGGGGTCGCAAGGAGTCAGACACGACTGAGCGACTGATCTGATCTGAGTTTTAGAGGCTGGGAAGTTCAAGAACAAATGGTAGACTCCCTGTCTGGTGAGCTTGCTTCCTGCCTCATAAATGGCATCTTTGCTATATCCTCACATGGTAGAAGGGATTCAGGAGCTCTCAGAGTTCTCTGCTATAAAGACACTTATTCCATTCCTGAGACGTCTACCCTCAGGATCTAATCACTACCAAAGGCACCACCTACTAATACCATCTCATTAGGGCTTAGAACTTTAACATATGAATTTTGGAGGGATAAAATATATAGTGTTGAGGTAACTCTGCTGCTGCTGCTAAGTCGCTTCAGTCATGTCCAACTCTGTGCGACCCCACAGACGGCAGCCCACCAGGCTCCCCCGTCCCTGGGATTCTCCAGGCAAGAACACTGGAGTGGGTTGCCATTTCCTTCTCCAATGCATTAAAGTGAAGAGTGAAAGTGAAGTCGCTCAGTCGTGTCTGACTCTTAGCGACCCCCTGGACTCCAGCCTACCAGGCTCCTGCGTCCATGGGATTTTTCAGGCAAGAGTACTGGAGTGGGGTGCCGTTGCTTCTTACTAATGGTATGCACGCACCTCTGGTCAGTGTTCCACTTCTCAAACCTGGGAATCAGATTAAACACTGTCACCTTCTTTTCTTCCTCCATACTGGTTTTCATGCAGTATTTGCATTATTACCACAGCCAACAGCCAAAACCCAGTTTTGCAAAGATGTAAAATAGAGTACAGCAGTGTGGTCTAATGTCCAACTGTGAGCTAGTAGTCCACAGGGCATCTGACAGGTGCTGAATGCGGCTGTGTGTCCTCTGAAGGTTTAAAACACTTCATGGTACCCTGTGAATTCACTATGATGTCCTGGAATGCCTTGGCACAGAGTTTGACAACTGTGAGTTAGGCATTTAATAAGTAAACATAAATTAGATTTATTAAATTTTCAGAGATTAAGAAAAGGTTGTAGACTAATAACACTGATATTATAAGTCACTTAGAGGTACAGTAATGCTCAAAATTCTCCAAGCCAGGCTTCAACAATACGTGAACCATGAACTTCCTGATGTTCAAGCTGGTTTTAGAAAAGGCAGAGGAACCAGAGATCAAACTGCCAACATCTGCTGGGTCATCGAAAAAGCAAGAGAGTTCCAGAAAAACATCTATTTCTGCTTTATTGACTATGCCAAAGCCTTTGACTGTGTGGATCACAATAAACTGTGGAAAATTCTGAAAGAGATGGGAATACCAGACCACCTGACCTACCTCTTGAGAAATCTGTATGCAGGTCAGGAAGCAACAGTCAGAACTGGACATGGAACAACAGACTGGTTCCAAATAGGAAAAGGAGTACGTCAAGGTTGTATATTGTCACCCTGCTTATTTAACTTATATGCAGAGTACATTATGAGAAACGTTGGACTGGAAGAAACACAAGCTGGACTCAAGATTGCTGGGAGAAATATCAATAACCTCAGATATGCAGATGACACTATCGTTATGGCAGAAAGTGAAGAGGAACTAAAAAGCCTCTTGATGAAAGTGAAAGTGGAGAGTGAAAAAGTTGGCTTAAAGCTCAACATTCAGAAAACCAAGATCATGGCATCTGGTCCCATCACTTCATGGGAAATAGATGGGGAAACAGTGTCAGACTTTATTTTTCTGGGCTCCAAGATCACTGCAGATGGTGACTGACTGCAGTCATGAAATTACAAGACGCTTAATCCTTGGAAGGAAAGTTATGACCAACCTACACAGCATATTGAAAAGCAGAGACATTACTTTGCCAACAAAGGTCTGTCTAGTCAAGGCTATGGTTTTTCCTGTGGTCATGTATGGATGTGAGAGTTGGACTGTGAAGAAGGCTGAGCGCCAAAGAATTGATGCTTTTGAACTGCGGTGTTGGAGAAGACTCTTGAGAGTCCCTTGGACTGCAAGGAGATCCAACCAGTCCATTCTGAAAGATCAGCCCTGGGATTTCTTTGGAGGGAATAATGCTGAAGCTGAAACTCCAGTACTTTGGCCACCTGATGAGAAGAGTTGACTCATTGGAGAAGACTCTGATGCTGGGAGGGACTGGGGGCAGGAGGAGAAGGGGACGACAGAGGATGAGATGGCTGGATGGCATCACTGACTCGATGGATGTGAGTTTGAGTGAACTCCGGGAGTTGGTGATGGACAGGGAGGCCTGGCGTGCTGCAATTCATGTGGTCGCAGAGAGTCAGACACTACTGAGCAACTGCACTGAACTGAACTGAACTAGAGGTACAGACTAAAAGTTTCCAGCATTTCTTTAACTGGAACTAAAGAAACCTGGCAGAAAACAAGCTAATACTAAGTTCTCTAGTACATAACAAAAAGCACCTATCAGGTCATTTCCTTGCATCTCTTTCCTACTGCTGCTGCTGCTAAGTCCCTACAGTCCTGTCTGACTCTGTGGGACCCCACAGAGGGCAGCCCACCAAGCTCTGCAGTCCCTGGGATTCTCCAGGCAAGGGTTGCCATTTCCTTCTCCAATCTCTTTCCTAAGCACTTCCTAAATAAAGAAAATAAGGCAGGTGGTAATTTCACAGAATAAAAAGGCATTCCATTTCATTTTCTCTTAGTAAAATTAATTTTTACACTTTCTTTAACACATCATTCTTGATGACATGTATTCCTAATTTCCAAAATGTTCAGGAAATAAGACTCTCTAATTTGCAAGACCAATTATTAACAGGAGAGTTAGTTTATTTCATTATTTCTATTCTGTTTCATTATTCATTATTTCTATTCTTTCACACAATTATAATATAGAAAAGGATAGTAAAATATATTTAATCTTCAAGTAGGGAAAGATGAAAAGATTTTTGAAAAATTAAATATACTACATCACACATGAAAAATTAGATCTCGACTAAAAATACTTTAAAACAGCACTGAAAGGAAGCCCATACAATATCCCATTTTCCAGATAAGAAAAAAAGACCTCAAGGGGTTCATTTAGATTGAAATTGACTGGTAAATTATAATATTCAACAATGGAAGTAAATAGCATTAAAATATTCTTCTACAGGCTTCTCCCTGGTGGGAAAAAAGATCACGCCCCACCCTAACAATGAAAAAAGCTGTATAAACTTACTAAGATGTCAATTCTCCCCAAATTGATTTACAGAATCAATGCAGTGCAGACAGAAACCCAACGAGCTCTTTTGTTGAAATCGACAAGCTGAGTCTCAAACTGCCACGGCAGTCCCGCGGTGCTGCGGGCATGTCAGATTCCTGGTCAGGGAACTAAGATCCTGCATGCCTTGTGGCACGGACAGAAATAATACAAAAATCGATATGGAAAAGCAGATGACTCACAATGGCTAAAACAAGTTTGGAAAACAAGAACATAGTTCAAAATTTGTATGTTACCTTGTTTCAAGACTTAGTTTAATGCTACTGTAATCAAGACCGTGTGGTACTGGCAAAATGATAGCCATCCATCTACGGAACAGAATACTATCCAGAAATACAGCTACACAGAAATGGTATTCACTGATTTTTTTACATAGGTGCCAAGGTAATTCAACAGAGAAAGAGTAATGTTTACAACAAATGATGCTGAAGCAGCTAACTAAACATCCACCGTAAAAAAGATGAATCTCAACAAACACCTTGCACCATACAAAGAAATAAAAATTATTCACGATGGTTTACAAATCTAAATGTAAAAACTAAAGTTAGAGAATTTCCAGAAGACAGTAAAAGAGAAAGTTTTTGTAAGCTTAAGTTAGACAATGACTTCCAGATAGCAAACATAAAGAACCACCCGTAAAAGAAAAAATTAAACTTATGTTCTTTTTAAAATACTGTTAAGAAAACAGAGTAATCACAGTTGGGAGAAAATATTTGCAATACACATATATAATAAAAAAACGTGGGTCCAGAATCTATAAAGAACTGTCAAAGCCCAATAATAAGAAAGCAAACAATCCGATTTTTAAAGTGTGCAAAAGATGTGAACAGACACTTCGTCAAAGAAGATTTGGTTAGCAGATAACATGTAAAGACATTCAACACCATTATGCAATGAAAAACACAAATTAAAACCACAAGTTTTTGCCGCTGTTCAAGTTTTAACTTTGTGACCCCATGGACTGCAGTCTGCCAAGCGCCTCAGTCTATGGGGTTTTTCCAGGCAAGAACACTGGAGTGGGTTGCCATTTCCTTCTACAGGGGGTCTTCCCAGACCAGAGAGCAAACCTGCATCTCCTGCACTTGCAGATGTATTCTTTACCACAGAGCCACCTGGGAAGCTCCCAATCACAATAAGATACCACTACAAATCCATCAAAATGGCACACACACAAAAAAAGAAACCTGCCAATACTAAGTACTACCAAGCATGCAAAGCACTGCTGGTAAGAATAAAAAATGGTGTAAACATGTTGGAAAAACAGCTTTAACTTAAGAGAAATGAAAGTACATGTCCACACAAAAATCTGTATGTGAATGTTTCTAGAATGTTTATTCATAACAGCCAAAACCTAAAAACAATCTAAATGCTCATCAACAAGTGAATGGATAAATAAATTGTGGTAGATCCACACAGTAGAATACCCCTCAGCAAAAAGGAACTACAAATATACTTAATAGGGACGAATCTCAAAATTGTTGGACTAAGTGAAACCCAGACACAAAAGGCTACAAACATACTACATGCTACTCTTTTTATGACATCTAGAAAAGCCAAAACTATAGATGGGAAACAATTTTTTAAAATTAATTTTTAAAAATAACTACAAAAGCAAATTTTAAAAACAGCTGCAAACATGTATAGGGTACTACACTGTGATGATCCTCACAACATCCTAAGGGGTAGGTAGTAATTTTGCATACATTTTAGAGATAAAAAAACGGAGCTTTAGAGAGATTGTCCACTTTCCTCAAGGCAATAAAGTGAGCCCATCCATTGACATTTAAACCTTGGGTTCTATTGTTTCAAATTTCATGTTTTTCCAACCTCAACCCCTCTCCCCCACTAATTTAATTATTTCTCATCCTCAGCTTTCATAACATTGATACTTGGTTCAGGCTTCTGTTAGAAAAGCTACAAGGTGACTTTTATAGGGACACAGTGGCTATTCAATTATTTGTAAATGAACAAGAATTACTTGCATTTCCTGACAGGAGAGGTAACATTAATATAAAAAGAGCACACGTTTCAAAGGTGACAATTACTTCACTTCAGAAAGGGACTATCTAAAAAGGTAAGGCTTTTAGGAGTCAAAATTTCTAGCATGCAACAGTTACCTAAGTCTCAGTATCCATGTTTGACAAAACAGAAATATTACTTATCCTTTCTTTTTCACAATTATAAAGACCAATGAGATAATGGATTTGAAATGCTCTTTGCATATGGTAAAGCAATATATAATTATTGTTAAAATGTTTAAGTATTTATCATCCGTAATACTTAATACTGTTCTGTCAGTAAAGACAGACAAGAAACAGAAATGCGTAATAAAGAAAAATTAGTTCACAAAAAGTATAGCCTTCTGAGTGACAGTGTTCACCACTCAGTCCTGTCCACCTCTTTGCAACGCCATGGACTGTAGCCCACCAGTGTCCTCTGTCCACGGGATTCTCCCGGCACAATGCTGGAGTGGGTAGCTATTCCCTTCTCCAGTTCTTCCCAACCCAGTAATGGAACCCGGGTCTCCTGCATTGCAGGTAGATTCTTTACCGTCTGAGTCACCAAGGAAGTCCAAGAGGAAGGCTAAAAGTTTCCTGCTCGTGTTTGCTATTTACTTACTGATGAAACTTAAAAGAACTAATAATTTTTCCCTTCTCCAAAGTACATTCACTACTTGGTCCCTAGAAACCATCCCAGCAGTTCATTTGAGAAAATGGATTTAAGCTGTAATACTCAGAACAAACATAAACAAAATGTCTGTTTGCAAATATTATTAAGGAAAGAAATCGTTTACAAGGGAGAATTAGGTGTCTTGAGTTATAAAGATGATTACATTACACCTTTTTTTGGATATGCTCATATTTTCAAGAATTCTTTGACAAATAATTGTTTGTGTGTTGAAATACCTAGGAGTAAGAAAAGGCAATAAAGCTGTCTGATTACAATTCCTAACTGATGAACTGTCAGGGTCAAACCTGATTATTTTTTACACTTTGTCCCTGGTAAAACATTAAATGAAACCAGTGAATACTTCTTTTAAGTGCAAATACTTATTACTTAATTCCTTTAATAATTTTATCTTGTGCGCAACAAAGGCAGTTAAGTACCACTTTAAATAAAATTAGGATTTAACTGTGTTTCACCTAGGGCAAAACCCATCAGGACCACCTAATTTAAGCCTCTAAAAGGTTATAATATGCACGAGTTTCAACTTTAAAACTTAAAATCTGTAATATTTCAATGAGCATTTTACTTGGGATCATTAATTTTATTCCTGCATTACTCTATTTTAATCTCTGAAAAATTGGAAGACCACAATTTAATGTAACGAAAACGACTGGGAAATCCAATTACCCAAGACACTTGCCTATAATCTGCTTCGCTTCAGCGTGCAAATTTCACTTAAAAACGCCTTCATCTCCATATGCAAATGAAGCCATGTGGGAGAAATGACTTTTTAAAAAAACTATTTTCCCATTTTGGTTCAGACACACTAATTTAAAAGAAAACCCACAGAGGTGTAATTTTCTTTTAAAACAAAAGGATAAGATTCTCCTGTTAGCTCGCATTGCTCTCCCCGCACAGATTTTTGATCTGGGGCAAAAACGGGAAATTCCTGATGAAACGACAACCAGGATAAAGTAAGGGGGGCGGGGGGGGAATCCTTTCCTTTCAGCCAAATGCCACACTCAACTTCCGAGTTTGCTCCCAGTTTCAGATGCCACTTTGGGCATTCGCAGAGCGTTCTGGTTACTTGTTAACTAACTCTTAGGGGCAAGGTCCAGCTAAATTTAGCGTAAGCAAGAAAATGACCCGTTACGTAAAACTCAGGGTTCAATCTGGATATATATATATATTTTTTACACTTTGTCCCTGGTAAAACATTAAATGAAACCAGTGAATACTCCTGTTAATACTTATTACTTAATTCCTCCAATAATTTTATCTAGTGTAGGCGCCTCCCTCAGCCAGACAACGGAACTCGCCCCTTGGCCGCTCGGCGGGCGGCGGCAGCGTAACGCCCCAAACTGGGCCCTCCCGCCCCAAGGGCGCCTGCGCAATCTCCATAAAGCCAATTAAACCCTTCTTTATACCAGTCGCCTCTCCCGGCTTTGAAATTAGTCAGGTCTCGCCTCGTTTTAAAACGATCAGCAGCTGTGACAGCACACTAAAACGACCACTCACCGAAGTGGTCCAAAAGGCTACCGTGAAGATTTAAGCTTCCTCTCGCGACTTTTGTGGTGCTGCCGGAAGCGGAACTATCGGCGTGGTGGTTTACAAGGGGCGTGTTTCTGCCGGGGGCGGGTGTCTCGGAGACGCGGTCAGAAAAGGTTAGGCGCGGATCGTTTGGCTCTTGCCGGAAATCGTTCCGCCCGGGGAGGTTTCTGTGTGAGACCCGGAGAGGGAGGGGAAGAGGCGTGACCGGGCTTCGCGAGGTGCGGTAGTACCTTCGGTACCTCTTTGTGGGCCTTTCAGCTGTTGCTGAGGAGAGGGGACCCACGTTCCCGCTAGCAGCTGGAGTCTTCTTTGACGGGCGCCTCAATCCTGACCGCCCCCCAGCCCCCGCTTTCCCGGGATTAAGGGGGGGGGAATGGAGCCCCTGAATGGACTCGGACATCTGCAGTTCGCGTGATGACCGCAGCCGTGGCAGGTGCGGGGAGCTGGGGGGGCGGGCCGAGAACTGGGGAGAGTGGAGATGCGGAGCCTGGTCCCCAGGGGTTTGCGGCCGCCGCGGGGCAGCTCTTTCAAAGCTCTGGCTGCCGCTCCTCCGCGGGGCGTGTGGCCAGAGAGAAAGGCGGCCCGGGTGTGGAGGAGTGGGCGTCACAGCTGGAAGGGATCCTTCGACGTCTTCATTTTTCCTCCGCGGCTTCCTCCTCCTCCATTCCTTCCCTCTTCGGGGCTTTTGAGATAACGGAGGTCTCACCTTAGCTCGAAAGGCACTAGCGAGGCTCTGGCGGTCTCGTTCCACTAGAGTCGGCAATCTCGAGTTTGGGGAGGGGAGGTGGAGAACGGCTGTTTTCCCTTTCCCTCCTCAGTCTTCGTCCCTCTGCCCCTCGCCGCCTCCCTCCACCCCGCTTGACGAGACCAAAGCCCCGTCCTCCTCCGCGGAGGAGGCTGCGGGGCCCTGTCGCGCCCAACCGGTTGGGAGAGGGGGTGGCGACCCCGCGCGCTTCCGAGGGAGAAGGGGCGGAGGCTGGGGACGCGGGACCGGGCTCTGCGCGGCTTCCTGGCGCCTGCGACCTTTGCAGTCCCGTGCACAACGCAGCCTCGGCGTCCGCGTGCGGGGAAGCTTCGCTGTGCAAGTAGGAAGCCTCCCTGCTGACCTTAGCTCTGCAGTGGGACAGGGTTTTGCTTCGCTGCTGAAAATTCCGCGTGAAAAATAAAGGTTTGGTTTCAAGCAAATTATAAAAAGATAGCTGCAATTCACTGAGTTCTTGTGTGTCCCAAGTGCTTTACGTCTTTTCTACTGAACTTCTCTGAACGATTCCATGAGGTGAATTAGACTTATTCTCATTTGACAGAGGTAAAAACTAAGGCTCATCTCTAAGCCTCACTTAACTTGCCCTAGTAAATTTTTGCAGCTAGTAAACGTTCGAACCTATATTGAAAAGCCGGCTTTTCAGACTTCAACAATCTGAATTTTTTAAAACTATTATTACCTTTGTCCTACCAGTATGCGTCATGGCTTCCAGTTTCTTCACTAACGTTTTCAGTAACTGAAAATATTGCTAAGAAAAATATTTGAGATTTCTACTTGTGTCTGACGACCGACACAAGCTGTTTTCATGGAGCCTTACTATTCTGAGGCAGAATTAAATAATTCAGAAGCCGAAATAATTTACTTGGCCTTGTTTAAAGCAAGTGATTAAATAGCTGGGCAGAAGGTGCAGGTTATATCAAATCAAAGCTTGCTGTTTAAGTTTTATAACTCCTGACTTGCAGGGTAGTAGTTGTGAGGGTGTTAAATTTAGCAATTGGTGGAATACTTACTCCTCACCCAAATAAATGCTATATAAAAGTACTGGGAATATATAGGTGACATCTTTGTTCTCTAAAAGCATCCCTTCAACTGCATTTGAACAGTACGGTAGAACCATTGATTTTCTTATGTGGAAATGATACTGTGGTTTTGTAACGATTTCTTGAGAGTCCCTTGGACTACAAGAAGATCCAACCAGTCCATTCTGAAGGAGATCAATCCTGGAATTTCTTTAGAAGGAATGATGCTAAAGCTGAAACTCCAGTATTTTGGCCACCTCATGCGAAGAGTTGACTCATTGGAGAAGACTCCCATGCTGGGAGGGATTGAGGGCAGGAGGAGAAGGGGACGACAGAGGATGAGATGGCTGGATGGCATCACTGACTCGATGGATGCGAGTCTGGGTGACCTCCGGGAGCTGGTGATGGACAGGGAGGCCTGGCGTGCTGCGGTTCATGGGGTCGCAAAGAGTCAGACACGACTGAGCGACTGATCTGATCTGATCTTTGGAAGGAATGATACTAAAGCTGAAACTCCAGTACTTTGGCCACCTCATGCGAAGAGTTGACTCATTGGAAAAGACTCTGATGCTGGGAGGGATTGGGAGCAGGAGGAGAAGGGGACGACAGGGGATGAGACGGCTGGATGGCATCACTGACTCGATGGACGTGAGTCTGAGTGAACTCCGGGAGTTGGTGATGGACAGGGAGACCTAGCTGCTGCGGTTCATGGGGTCGCAAAGAGTCGGACACGACTGAGCAACTGAACTGAACTGAACTGAAGAGCATGCCCTTGCTTTTAGGAGATGCATACTAAAGAACTTAGAGGTGACATGTGTTGATGTCAACAGCTTAGATGGTAGAGCCGTTGTTGAGTCCAGTGGTGGGTATATAGGAGTTATAGTAAGCTGTTCTTTCAATTTCTTTGAATATTTGAAAATTTTCACAAAAAGCTGGGGAGGAAAACCGTAACTCTAATGGAAACATTAACATAGATCCAGAATGCTATGGAGCATAAAGGATGGGAGAGGGTACTGATGTGTTTTTGAGGTTGGCAAGGGTGTGACTTCCAGGCTCTTGGTTTAGTGGTTTAACAAGCCCTCCGAGTGATTGCAACGCAATATAGAGTTTGAGAACCAATGCTTTTGAGTGTGGATACTTCAGTAGCATGTACTAATTTCAAATTTAGAAGTCAGCCTTAAGAGGTGTTTGTGTTTTGCACGAATAAACAGATTACCAAATCTGGCTGTACATTGATTTCCTAAAATGTAGATTATCTGGTTAAGAAATGCTGCTGCAGAAGATTTGTGGTAGGTCTAGTAACGGCACCCCACCCCAGTATTTTTGCCTGGAAAATCCCATGGATGGAGGATCCTGGTAGGTTCCAGTCCATGGGGTCGCTAAGAGTCGGACGACTGAGCGACTTCACTTTCACTCTTCACTTTCATGCATTGGAGAAGGAAATGGCAACCCACTCCAGTGTTCTTGCCTGGAGAATCCCAGGGACGAGGGAGCCTGGTGAGCTTCCGTCTATGGGGTCGCAGAGTCGGACACGACTGAAGCGACTTAGCAGCAGCAGCAGCAGTAACTTTGGATTTTACAGATATTCCCAGGTAATTCTGATGTAGCCATTCCTTTATGGGACTATTGCTATAGAAAGAATCTTAAAAATGGGAAAGGCTCAACTCTGATATTTGTATAATATAATGTCTTTAATGTCTTTAAAGTCAAACAGTTACATGTTTTGGGATTTATGACAGAGGATGTAGGTTGATTGAAATGCTCTATAATGCGGAAATGCATATGCTGTATTTGGTTTATCAGGGATTCAGGTGAAATATCAATTCATTTAGAATGTCTTGGATCTCCTGTCATGCCCATGCGATCTCATCTTGTGCTTCAGTGTACATCCACTGGGTAGGGGGAACAAAAAATAGATTTATTTCATACTTTTAGTTTTATAAGTATTAAGTATGTGTAATGCTGTGATAAGGACTGTGGAGTCCTCATTTTCCCCTTAAGTGTTTATGATGGTCTTTGGACCTGGATTTGATTTGTTTTTACAACTCTTATTGATTGTGTGATTACAGTTGAATTTCTTGAACTTTCTATGCTTCATGTGAACCTCATTTATAATGATGAGCATTTATGTACTGCCAAGCATTTATCAAATGAGGAAAATATCTCTAATCCTAGGATTGCTGAGAATAATTGCTAAATCACAAAGTCATAACTGCTTCCAAACTTTCTTTCTTGTTAGAGCATGCATAGAAAATGATAGTGTTTGTGTGATGTTTCCAGGAGAGACTGAAGAGAGCAGTGTTGGAGGCAGCTGGCCAGGGGTTCCAGTGCCAAAAATGCTGAGGCAATTTTTGGGGCATATGCTTGAAGTATTGATTCATGATGAGGCTATGTGTTGGGAGGCTCTGGGTTAACAAATTACTTACCAGATAGCAGTGTTGAATAAATGTTCATTCTCTTGAAGCTTATCATGTTTTGAAGGGATGTACGTAACCAAAGCAGTTAAATAATGCCAAGGTTTCAGGTGACCAAAGGTCCAAGTGAGTGATTCAGAGAAAAAATCTTGGAAATTGTTAAGGAAAGGTTCGGTATTTGATGTGCCAAGCATCAAGAAGACAAGACTCTGCTTCATCACTTCTGTTTTTTATCAGATCATCAGATTTCCTATAATAAGAGCATGCTCTCATACGGAGCAAACACATGTTTTGCTTACTATGTGCTTCCATTGTTCTACACTCCCCCTTCTTTTTTTGAGTTGTACACTGGTTCTCAAAGTCAGCTGCACATTACAATCTGAGGAGCCATAGAAGTACCTGGGCCCTTCTCCCAAATGTTTTGATAAAATTGATATGGAATAGTGCCTGAGCAGTGGGATATAAGACCTTTTAAAATAAAACTTAATCTGTCAAATGACTTGAAAGATAGGTACAATTTACTGAGGCTCTGAGAGGTTAATTAACTTGCTTAAGGTCACACAGCTGCTGGAATTAAGATTCACCATCAAGTCTTTTTTGGAGAAGGCAATGGCACCCCACTCCAGTACTCTTGCCTGGAAAATCCCATGGATGGAGGAGCCTGGTAAGCTGCAGTCCATGGGGTCGCTGGGAGTTGGACATGACTGAGCGACTTCACTTTCACTTTTCACTTTCACGCATTGGAGAAGGAAATGGCAACCCACTCCAGTGTTCTTGCCTGGAGAATCCCAGGGACAGGGGAGCCTCGTGGGCTGCCGTCTGTGGGGTTGCACAGAGTCGGACACGACTGAAGTGACTTAGCAATCAAGTCTTTTTGGCTCCAGAATCCACACTTTTAACCACTAGCCTGTTCAGTCCATTTCTGGTATATGTAAGTATCGTTCACATATCAAAAGAGAAACAAAAAAAGAAGGCCTTTGCCTACCTTTATAGCAAAGCCTTTCTAGAGAATTGTCAGTATATCTTGTCTCTACTTCTCCCATTCTCTTAAATCCAGTCACATTTAATAAAATTGAAAACTCTTACTGTGGTTTCTCAGTCCTCTGTATGCATCCTAGTTACTTTTCCAACTTTATTTCCTGCCATTTTTTCTTTATTTTCTTGCTCTGCTCCAGCTGCAATGGTCTCCTTATTTTTCCTTGGTCATGGGAAATATGCCAAGTATTTATCTGTTTTAGGACCTTTATAGTTTGTTTCTTACCTGGAATGCTCTTATCATATAACTCCATGATTGGTTTCCTCATTTAATTCAAATTTCTACTCAAATATCACTATATTATTGAGGTCTTCCTAACATACATTTATTTGTTGATTTGTGTGTTGTCTCTCTCCAAATGAGTGAATGAGACATTCAGACCTAAACTCATAATCAGATGGGGGACATACATTTATATACTTGAAGCAGTGTTGAAGACGGAAACAATTTAAGTGAAGAGAAGGGGACAAATAAATCATTAATTAACTCTTGGAAGAAACGTACAGGATATACATTTTTCTCCAAAAGCATATTTCTACTCACACATAATACATGTATAAAGTAGCTCAAACATTTGGGAAAATATATTGTAAAGGGACTAGTAAGTAGTAAATACAACCCAGTAATTCCATAACTAAGAACTACAATCCGTAGTTCTGCCGCTGGGTCATGGTATTATTGATCTCTAAAATTTCATTTTTATGTACTCTAGACTTTTCATGATGGACACTAATTAATTTTGAAAATTGATTTTCAACTCTGCCTGTGGAACAGGATTTTTATTGCTTTCATTAGAATAGCTAAATTAGGGGAAAAAGTACAATTTTAAAGTAATGCCATAAAGTGTGTACATACATACATACATACTTGCATACATGTATGTATATACAAGTGAACACGCTTTGGTATGTACTGATGAAAAGCTCTCTTTGTTGCTGCCTTAGATGAATAGAGACCTTATTGCGTATTTCCATCGTCCAGCTTTGCTGGTGCACTACCACACTGAAACAGAAAATGGTCATTTACTTGGCTGTCTTCCTTCTAGACCTTAAGCTCCTTAAGAAAAAGGTTCATGTTTACTTTGTATTGCCACATCTAATACTGTACCTTCTCTATAATAGGTTAAAAGTTATTTGTTGAATAGATTTACATCCATAAATAATGGGCAGTACTCATTCTGTTAGGTTTTCACGTTATGTTAGTACAGAGCGTAGTTTGTAGAGTGCCTGTGGAAGCGAAAGTTTGAGTGCTTAGTCTATACCAAACATTTACTTACTCTTCACAAAGGTACAGGGTTTTATGATACTCCCTTTTTTTTATAGATGAGGAAACTGACTTAGAGAAACTAGCATAATCTGTTTATCATTTAATGAAAGATTTAAATAGGTGTATCCTGACTCTAAAACGCATGCCCTTTCTGTTAGTAATTATTAGACTAGTTTTAGATGGATAGGAGGAGTAAAAAAGTAAAAAGAAACCAAAGATGTTTGCCTTTTGATAGAAAAGAAAACTGAGATCAACTTACCTCCAAGTTTTACAGTTGGAAACTTTCTTTTGTTCGTTTTCAGCACACATCTTTTATACATGAAACAGTGCAAGGGAAATAGGAATAAAAAGCACTGATATATAAAGTAAATTATTTCAGCTTTTATTCTTTAATCACAAACTTTAAAATTTCATAACAATGTAGTTATAGTTTTATAGGCAGATAAAGGCAAACCTGGCTAGGTAAACCAGTTTTAATGTTTCATAGGGAATCACCAATTAAATTGGAATTAGACCTTTAGGAATAGGACTTTAGGCATTATGGTTTGCAATTCTAGCTGGCTTATCATTCAACTCTTAAGAATGTTTAATCCAGTAATTTCATCTTGGTAGTTTTTAGTTTTAACATAAGCAAGGAACCGAGTACATGTGAACAGCTTTGCTAAGGAATATTTTGTGGTTATATCACTGTTATGATAGTTCTTAAACTGATATTAATGGGTATCAGTTTTTATGGAAGAGTTTGGATGTTCTGTCAAATCACATACAGTTGCTTGCAGAATTTAGTGTACATGTGCATTTTTTTCTGAGAAGATTCATAGATTTTAGTAGATTTGCCAAAGAGGTTTTTTGGGGGGCTTTATTTTTTACTTTAAATTTTTATAAATTGAGGTATAGTTGACATAATAAGTAAGTTAGGTCTTCCCGTGTGACTCAGTGGTAAAGAATCCAGTGCAGGAGATGGAGGCTTGATCCCTGTGTGGGAAGATTCTATGGAGAAGGAAATGACAACCCACTCCAGTATCTTTCCCCGGGAAATCCCATGGACAGAGGAATATGGTGGATTACAGTCAGTGGGATCACAGAAGAGTTGGACATGACTTAGTGATTAACCAACAATTATGTAAGTTCAGTTCAGTTCAGTTCAGTCGCTCGGTCGTGCCCAACTGAGCTGCAGCGCTCCAGGCCACCCTGTCCATGACCAACTCCCGGAGTCCACCCAAGTATACAATACAGTGATTCACAGTTTTTAAAGGTTATACTTCATTTATAGTTGTCATACAGTATTGCAAAAGAGTTTCTGATGCTAAAAGTTTAAGAGCTGCTGTTATAATGAAATCTTGTTTTCATTCTAATATTGTTTTATTGATTTATATATGAGACCAAAATGCAGAATGGTTATGGTCCCAAAAAAACCTGTTTGCAGATTGAACTTTTACAAATTGAAGCCTTTTAGAAATTTATTTAATGTAATTTTAGATTGTTGTATAGTTGTCAGTCGTTTTTAAGCCTGCATTATATTTCATCTGTTCTTTTCCATGCTCTTCAGATATTACTAAACTATGTCCAGAGGGATTTGTCTTTTTATGATTTTGTTATAATTTGAGTAATTTCTCAATTCATTAGACATTTTTAGACTTGAATTTAGTGTAGTCTTTTTTTTAAATCATGTTATCTTGTATCATCTTTGTCAAATATGCAATATGTACATTGAAGATAAGAGTATAAATTTCTCAAATTTATGAGAGAAAGTGTCTTTTCATTTGTAAATCAAGTTATTGGTAATGATTTTACAAATATAAGTTATTTTTACTTGAGTGTTTTTGAAGTACAGTCTCCAAAATTAATTTTTTCATTGCCTTTTAGGTTAAAAGGATTGCTGTATCAATTCACTGAAGAAGTAGCCTCACTATCTTTGTCTTTTAAACTGCATCAACAATGAAGTAATGATATCTGAGAACAAATGAACACTTGCCAACTAACTGTCATCACACGTTCAAGTGATTGTATAAGCAGAAACAAGCTGCAACAAACCCATGTGTCAGTTAGTATAGAGAGAATGCTTTTTTCAGGTACTGTTTATTTAGAAACAGTTTTAGCATAGTGCATTTAAATTATATTTATGTCAAATGAAATAAAAATGAGTGAAGCCCCCAGATTCTTTGTTGGACCTGAAGATACAGAAATAAATGCTGGAAATTATCGACACTTTTTCCACCATGCAGATGAAGATGAGGAGGAGGAAGATGAGTCTGTAAGTGTTTGCTTGAAGACCAATAAGCTTTTTACTGATCACTGTGAAGGGGAATTGATACCATTGTCTTAAACAGGGAAGACTTTATTTTTCCAATGTTGAATTTGGAAATTTTTAAACTGAAAAAACGTACTGTGTTTCATTAGTAACACTATTGACTCTATAGTGCTTCAGGAAGACAATTAAAGGTCACATTTCTAAGTTGTTTCATAATGGCTATTTTAGTATCTTTCAGTGATATGCCTAGTATAACACAGGGCTGGGGAGAAAAAGTGACAAGGAGAAAGAGTAATCAGGGCCATAAATGAAAAGAGTTCCGGAGAAGACAGTGGCATCCCACTCCAGTACTCTTGCCAGTAAAATCCCTTGGACGGAGGACCCTGGTTGGCTGAAGTCCATGGGGTCGCTAAGAGTTGGAACTGAGGAACTTCCCTTTCACTTTTCACTTTTATGCAATGGAGAAGGAAATGGCAACCCACTCCAGTGTTCTTGCCTGGAGAATCCCAGGGACGGGGGAGCCTGGTGGGCTGCCGTCTATGGGGTTGCACAGAGTTGGACACGACTGACGTGACTTAGCAGGAGCAGCAGAAGTACATAACAAATATATCAAGAATAAAGGTCCTAAAGAAGACAGCTTAACCCAGTGCATTAAGTTTGCCATGTTGTCAACACAAGTGGTGCTTATTAACCTGAAGATATCCCTATTTATTAACTATTCAGAAGTCTAAACTGTGTAGCTAGGAGAAACTACCTCAAGAATCTATGGGAGTTTGTATGTGTATAAACCATACCAAATCTTTAATAAACATTTATTATGTTTATTTTGCTATAGTGAGCTCAACATTTTTATTGCTCATCATTTTTGTCCCTTTACATGTACAGAACTGATTTAAAATACAAACTTAAAATATGTTTTTCTTATATTCCCAATTGAAAAGAGAATTTCGTTTTAAAACAAAAACGTGTTATACTTGATTTAAGTAGTAAAAATGTACTAAAAATAGTTATTAGATGACTTTAAATATTGTCATAGTTATTTAATAACAGCTTTCACGGTGCAGTTACACATATTTGAAATGCAAAATCAGGCTGTCACCCATTTAAAATCTATCCCCACATCTCACCCCTAGGAAAAAAGCGATGATTTTCAAACTTCATATCAGCTAAAACTTCTTCATCTAAAGTCTCATGTAGAAGTCCAGTAACATAAAAGCAGAGCTTCTCTGACTGACTTAGACTGGAAAGTACTATTGATTCTGCCTCTGCTACCCTTACCTCTTTGTTAGGGGTCTTCTGAGCACATTGAGAACAGCACGGGTAAATCATGTCGAGTCTTCTTCCATATAAGGACTTTGATTTCTCCTGTGTCTAGAACTGCACTTGTCGGTCTTCTCTTCTGCCTTTTATGTTTCAGCAATATCAGATTATTTCCCACATACTCTATCTTGTCCTGTGCCTCTCTACTATTTTAAGTACTGCTTGACCTCTATGAAATGTCTCTCCTTTTTGGATACCTCGTGAATGATTTTTTTATTCTTCAAAACCTCGGATTTCGTGTTGTTCATTCTTTCCCCTCTCCTTGGCTCTTTTTCCCGTGAGGAACTTGAATGTTTCTTCATCAGTACTACTTCTATACTTGGACGTCTATACTTCTGTTATCATTATGAACTGTATTACTGTGTTCCCAGTTAGATTCAAAGTGCTTGAAGACAGGTGGTTCCTGTATATGTAGCTCTTCAGTGTGTAGCATAGTTCTTGGAAGACTGGTGTTCATTAAACTGAGTTCACATCGGTGGTGCATAGTTGTTCCTTCTGAGGAGCTTGATTTGGTTCATTTGACCAATAGGTTGAGGAAATGTTATGTTCTGGATTGTTCTGTTTTTAAGATATCAAAGATGTTAGGTTGAGTACTCTTGTTGACCGGGGAAGTCTACATTAGGAACATCATAATGAGATGTGTCAAGGCTTTTGATCAGGAAAGAATTGAAGAAGAACATAAAAGTGAATGATGAGAGAGTGAAAGCAGATCCTAGGGAGGTTAGGATTTACAATCTTTGGTAACATCAAATCCAGTACCAATTTTGAACTCTAAATTTCATGAGTGAGAGGAGGCAATAAACCGTGCTAAGCATGAAGAACAATTCATGTGTTATCCAGTGTTACTTTTAGATTTATAATAAGAAAGTCTAGTGAAATACTTTTGAGCCCAGATTATAATGTCATATGAAATACAAAAGAGAGAAGACCTGAAATGGAATGCAAAGCAAAGACCTTAGGATGAATCTTGAATAATTATAGAACCTCATAAGTTGTTTCTGTATTCTGCATTTTAAATTTCAGGCTGAATCATGGCATTTGAGCTGTCGCAAGGGTGCCAGAGATGAGCAACACTGTAAACTATGTTGGGTATGAAGATTGGGGTGTCAAGAGCATAGACACCTCTGTTTAGCAGTGTAGCTTTCTGTAGAATTTCCTTTTAAGTTTTCATTGGTGATCAACATGCATTCAAACTCAGTCTACAAAAGAAGTTTAACACTACGTAGCTTTGTAATGAGAATGTCTTATTTTAGGGAAGAGAGTTCTCTCTCTCTCTCTCCCCATTGTCCTTTTTATTTTAGGCCTTACTTGCTCTGTTTTGGTGTGAAGAAGGCAAGTAAATGCCTGAGCCACTTAAAGAAGTATTTAAGTTTGAAAACTAAATGAAAATTGTAGTGGTGTTCTGAAACTCAAAAAAAAATTTTCCAGACTTTTGTATAAACCTATTTTTTTGTAACAACAATATAATCTTGAAAAATGTCTGTTTGGTTAATTTGTTACTTCTGTTGATTCATTGCATGCTTTATCTACTGCTGAGAGAGATTTAAGATAGCTGTACTTTGGAGATGTTATCAAGTCAACCTTATTTTTGTTTTCTTTTTATTTTAGCCTCCAGAAAGGCAGATTGTGGTTGGAATATGTTCCATGGCAAAGAAATCCAAATCCAAACCAATGAAGGAAATTCTCGAACGGATCTCCTTATTTAAATATATCACAGTAGTAGTATTTGAAGAGGATGTTATTTTGAATGAACCAGTGGAAAACTGGCCTTTGTGTGATTGTCTTATTTCTTTTCATTCTAAAGGTATTAAAAAAACAGGGAGGGAAACCTCTTCATTCTCTCTGACTATAAAACTAATAGATAAAATAGAAAAATAAAATTAAACTCACCTAGTCTCACAGATAAGTGATATTAACATTTTGATATATTTCTCTTTTTTCTGTTTATTTTTTAAAAACACATTTAATGTTATAATGTATTTGTAATTTTATATTAATTTTTAACCTAACTACATCAAGCAGTTTTCTCCTTTTATCTCATTTGTCAAAAAAGCTAGTTTTTCATGGTATGATCATGTATCATCCTATGGATGTAATATATTATGCTTAACCAGTATCCTAAAAGTAAGATGGTTTCCAGTTTTTACTATTAAAAATAGGGTTGTGATGAACTTTTGAATGTGTATCTTTGTTTGCAACTCTTAAGTTTCTTGGAATAAATTACTGATTTTTGAGTATTATAAACCAATCTGTTTTACCATACAGAAAATGATCTATCATTCCTCTTACACTTATTCATACTTTATCTCTTAAGAACATAATATTTGAATTTTTATTTTGTTTGCTGTTTTTTTATTAATCACACTGAAATATCAATTAAACTTAAGTATTACTTCATAGTTTGGGCTTCCCTGGTGGCTCTGATGGTAAATAATCCACCTGCAATGCCAGAGACCTGGGTTCGATCCCTGGGTTGGGAAGATTTCCTGGAGAAGGGAATGGCGACCCACTCTAGTACTCTGGCCTGGAGAATCCCATGGACAGAGGAGCCTGGAGGGCTATAGTCCATGAGGTCCCAGAGTCAGACAAAGTGCACTAATCAAAAGTTATTAAGTATATCTGAAAATTTATAACCGATAAATCTGAGTTTTCACTTAGAACTCTAAAATATATGCACTCATATAATAAATGTATTCACATTAAATCATTTTTGTTACCAAACTATGTGACCTCCAGTTGTGTTAAAGTTTCACTGTAGTTAGGTGTTTAAAAAGCATTGCCTTTAGCAATAAGGGGATGCAACAAGTTAAAACTGTATTCCCATAGAGGAGATATGTATCGATTTTCATTATTTCATGTAGAAGCCAAAGCCCTGGTCTTCTGTATAGACTGAAGATACTCATTTCAGAGAATCTTAAAAGTTTGCTTAACCTGAAGGGTAAGGTGTTCTTCCCTTACTATCACATGGTTCTTCATATTTATTAAGTAAAAGTTAGTTATTTGCTTATAAAATCTAGCTACTACGTAAGGTCATGTCCTGTACGCTGTCTCTTTAACAGCAGCAAAAGCAGGGTAATGACTATATAGAGTTTTCTTAGTTCCTGAATTCTGTTAGAAGGCTTCAACCCATAGACATTGTGATATCTTTACAGTCAGTGATGAATTCTTAGTCACAAAACTGTAAAGGTCTGTGATTTGTGGCCAAGTGATTCTTGGTATAGAGTATTTAAATGTTAATTTAGAAATAAATTTGTTTTTAACTAACCATAGGTTGTTTTTTTTTTAACTTCAGGTTTAACACTTCCTCTCAACTATTCTGATAATGCTACAAAATAGTGTCTTCACAGATACACTGCAGCACACTATAGTTAAATACTATGTGTGCCTGCTGACTGTTACCCTTTTCCTTAGAAAAGATATGTATTAAAATATTGTTACTTAGGGAATAATAAATTAACATTTATTGAATATTTATTATGCCAGATGCTGTAATAAATGTTTCATATGGACTATTTTATTTGATTTCCCAAAAATCTTTCTAGGTAAGACTGTTAAAATATTCCTTTACAGCTGGGAATCGGAGACTTAGAGATGTGAAATAAACTTGCCCAAGGTCATACAGCTAATGAAAGATAGAGTTAGGATTTGAACCCTAGTTTATATGCTTGTAACTTCTCTTGTATCCTGCCATTCTTAATCATACATGTTGATGAATAGAATTGGAGTCTTTTAGTGTCAATACAGAAAGGTATAACCATTAAAATAATTTAGATTTTTAAAAAATCTCCTATTATATCTGCTTTTTGTTTTGTTTTTCCTTATAATTAGTAATTTTACCAAAGTCTGGAAATTTTAAGAACTTAATTTCTGCTGTGTTAACATTGACCTAGTATCAATAACAGCAAGCATGTTCTCATATTTTATATTTAGAGCATGTCTGTTGAATATAAATTAATTTTTTCTTTTGCTGTTTTTAAAAATGCCTCCGTTTTTGAATTATCAGCTAATTTGTGTGTATAACATCAAAATATCTTTAGTGAGGAGTCACATAAACTTTTTTAAAAAGACCACCAGATAATTGTAATGCAATTGTGTTGTTAATGTATAGACTTCTGTTTGTGTATGAGGTAGTCTTACCTTCTATCAGCTGACTTTGAAGCATCAACTAAACATATCAGTACTTTAAATGGAGTTATATAACCACTGGCTTGCTGTGCCTTACCAATCAAATTAAGAACAAATAAGATTTATTTAATAGTACAAGATAAATCAAGTTTTATGTATTATTCTATGTCTTATAAAGAACAGCTATATGCATAATGAAATTAGTCTTTTATGGGATGTGGCATAAATTAAAGTTGATTAAGTTAGAGATGTCAACTTATCTTGAGATTGTACAGAATATGTTAATAATATGTATTCTTAGGATTTCCACTGGACAAAGCAGTTGCCTATGCCAAACTCAGGAATCCATTTGTAATCAATGACTTGAATATGCAGTATCTCATACAAGATAGGTGAGTGGTTAAGTTGGCTGAAGTAAGGGAGGAAAATCAACATTTATTTAGTATCTACCTAAGCCGGCATGGTACCAATGCTTTTATATATATATATAAATATATGTAAATTTGTGGTATCCTTGAAATAATACTTAGTAATAAATATTTGTATCCAGTTTTATAGATGAAGAAACAATGGTAAAGTGGAACCATTTTGAGAAATATGTTACTATATATCTTATAAATTCATTTAACAGATCAAAAGCATGGATATTTAAGAGAAATTGTAAAATACAAATGCATATATTGCATTTAATTGATGCTATTAATGGCTACCCTTATAATTTCACTAGCATTCTATTTTATTCTGTGTTAGCATTACAGTAAGAGGTTATATATAAGAAAATGCTATATAAAGTATAAGTCTTAATAGTTTTTTATTTTTCTATTTTTTTCCTTAGCAGTGTTATTAATATCTGAAATTTTATAACATTTTTCCGAGGTTTTCATATTAATAGATGTCTGTATATTACAAATGTAAATATATATGGGAGTGCATATATATGTGTGTGTATGTCTGTGTCTCCATTCATTTTGAGAAATTTAGAAAATAAAATGAAGAAAGGCATTTAATTTATCCCCGCTACTGCATCTACCATATTTTTTCATATAGAAAGCAATACATATATGCACTCACATTTTACAGAATTAGGATCAGTGTTCTCTTTAACGACCATAAACATTTTTCTGTGTCATTAAATATTCTTTGAATATAAGATTTTTAATACTTTAGGTGATATTTTGTCACTGTGATATAGCAACTTTAATTAGCTGTTTCTCTTGTACATTTACATTCCCACTTTTAAAAATTAGTATTTTAATATGCCGCAGAAAGTTTTGTGCATACACTTTTATTCTAATATTACTGAATATTTCCTTAGAATAAATTTCTTCAATATTTTAAATGACATTTGTTTACTTATAAAGACTATATACATGACTTTTTTAGTGGTAGAAAAGTAGTAATATACTTTATGAATAGTACAGTAATATACTTATCATGAAACATTAGCAAAACAATAAGGGTATTCTCTTTTTTCTTCAGGAGAGAAGTGTATAGTATTCTTCAAGCTGAAGGTATTTTACTTCCTCGTTATGCAATTTTGAACCGTGACCCAAATAATCCTAAAGGTAAGAGTAAGAGATTTTAAACAATCTCTCTTTAAAAAGTCTCTTACCAAAGACTTCTGAGCCACTTTCCTCTATAATTAAATAGAATTTAAACAACTTATGCATTGTATTCAAATTTTTTTAAATGATCCAAATAGGCAGTTAAATTTCAATTAAAATGGGACATTATGAGCTAGAAGGCTAACTATAACTAGGAGGTGTATGCTGCTGCTGCTGCTGCTGTTAAGTCGCTTCAGTCGTGTCCGACTCTGTGCGACCCCATAGACAGCAGCCCACCAGGTTCCCCCATCCCTGGGATTCTCCAGGAGGTGTATATCATATATTTATTGGGTCCATATTTGATATATCTGAGAATCATAAGAATTTTTACATAATAAATTTGTATTGATTGGGGTAAGTGAGTGTATAACAGTTGAATTAAGTGTTAGAAACTTCATGCTAGTATGCCACAACTAAACTTCTAATGAGTAAGAATTTTGAAATATTAATATTTTAAAGCATCTTTTGCTTCATTTTCCTTCTTATTTACAACATAGCATGTAAGTTACACATAGTGTAAAAGGGCAAGATAAATGCTTATTTGTTTTAATATTGAATGTTCTGATAACAGTATTTTGGGGAATTGTAGTGACCATTTTGTACATTAGAGCAACTTTGATTAAAACCCAGATACCAGCATTATAGCAGGTCCATTAGATTTTTGAAGAATATAGTTTCTTATGTCATCATAGATAATAAATGCTGGTATACATTTGCATAAATATTTTTAATTAAAATCAAATCAAGGACTCCCCTGGTAGTCCATTGGTAAATAATCCCCCTGCCAACGCAGGAGACAAGGGCTTGATCCCCTGTACGGGAAGGTTCCACGTGCCACAGAGCGACTAAGCCTGTGTGCCGCAACTCCTGAGCCAGACACTGCCACTGCCGAAGCCCACACACCCGGAGCCATGCTCCGCCGCAGGAGAGCCAGCTGAGAGCAGAGGCCTGCGTGTGGCCGAAGACCCAGCGCAGCCACACACACACACGCACAAATCCGTGCATCATCCACAGTTAGATTTCTCTGTAACCTCTGTTCTAGAGAACAAGTCCTCAATAATAATATTGTGGTTATATTATGTCTAGGTACTAAGCAGTATGTAACTTTTTTCTTGCTGTTATGTTTGATTTGTAGAATGCAATCTGATTGAAGGGGAAGATCATGTAGAAGTAAACGGGGAAGTTTTCCAAAAGCCATTTGTAGAAAAGCCAGTCAGTGCAGAAGATCACAATGTTTACATTTATTATCCAACCTCTGCTGGTGGTGGAAGTCAAAGACTTTTTCGAAAGGTAAACTTGTTAGCTTAGTGACTACTGTTCTTTATACATTGTTGCATAAATTTTACTAAAAGTAATCAAGTATTTAGTAAAACTATGTTTAAGAATGTATCATTGAGAGAGAAATTAATATCATTTGTTAGAGAAACAAGGCACCATTTTAGTTATTAAATTTACGAACAAAATACCAAGAAAGTTATTAGATCTTCTTTCTGCCTTCCATTTATGAATCTATCATATGAGAATTTCAGGTAAAGATCAGCATTTTTTTAGAAAAATGGCCTACAAATTAATAGTTCCTAGAAAAAAATAATACCAGTGGTCTTTCAAATACATGAAAGTATGCTCAAAATTGCACCCATAATAAAAAAGTAAATCAAGTCTAAAAGATAATGACATTAAATTACCTTTTGAATCAGCAAGTTTAAAAAGATTGAGATATTCGGGAAACAAGCATAAGCCCAGACGTTGTTATTGCAATATTTCGTCTAAAATATAACTTAGCAGTATGTCAGTATTAAAGTGCACATGTACTCATAAGCAGTCATGGAAATGCAAAGCAGCAACGCACCGAGGTGCGTGTTCTACATTCATTAGGATGGCAAATATTAAGTCTGACAATACCGACTTGTAGATAATTACAGATAAGTGGGCGCACCTACACATTTCTGGAGAGACTCTGATTAATTAAAAATGGTTTTTAAAAGGTTTTGGCATTATTTTGTAAGTTGAATGTGAGCGTATTCTATCACTAGTGGTTTCACTTTGAATATATGCCATAGAATACTCCTGCACATACTTGTCACAGGAATATTTAAAAGAACGTTTGAAGCAACATTTACTAGCTAAATCTTAGAAAATAGCCTAGGTATGTATTATAGGCAAGTGAATGAATTACTGAATATTTATACAGAGGAAAATTCTATAGTAATGACAAAGCACAGTTACCTTCAGCAATATGGTTGAATCTTAGAAACACTGTTCTAAGTGTTCATTGTATTTTTATGCTATTTAAGTTATAGCAGCAAACAATGTAGTGTCAACTACATAACGTGTTGTTAAATATTTGTAGACTAAAAAAAATTTTTTGGAATATCCATGATAGAAATAAATGGTAAAAGAGAATATTTTATAAAGAGGAGAATAATTTGGTTTTTACATTGATAGATTTCTTTTATTTTCAGATTGGCAGTAGAAGTAGTGTTTACTCCCCAGAAAGCAATGTACGAAAAACAGGCTCCTATATATATGAAGAGTTTATGCCTACAGATGGTACTGATGTTAAGGTAGGATTGATTAAAGTGTATTTTAAGTTTGTATTTTGAGTTTACCAGTGCTATCAGAAAAAGAGTTTACAATAGCTGTTGTTGTATAGTTGTTAAGTCATGTCCGGCTCTTTTGCAACTCCATGGACTGTAGCCTGCCAGGCATTTCTGTCAGTGGGATTTTCCAGGGAAGAACACTGGAGTGGGTTGCCATTTCTTTCTCTAGGGGATATTCCTGACCCAGGGATTGAACACAGGTCTCCTGCATGGCAGGCAGACACTTTACCGCTGAGCTATATGGGAAGTCCATTTAGTTAGCCATCTCTGACTTCTATTTTGTTTCTCTTTCTTTATAACTAGAGATTCTTAATCTATTTACATTATGAATGTCTTTGGGAATCTAAGCCTATGGATCCTTTTTATAGAATAATATTCATCCGTGCTTAAAATAAACCACACAGGATTACAGTGGAGACACATTTTATTGAAATAAAGTTAATCAAAATATTTAAAAATCAATCCAAAATATAGTGGGTTAGAGTCTAATAACCACCACAGTTTCTAAGCATCAATCAGTGTAAAAAATGTTTAGACAGCTTTGACAACTGTAATGTGATTACAAAAATATAGGTGTGATTTCTGTTGGTGACAAATAAGGTCTTAATTGCTTTACCTTTAGCCACTCTGTGTCTAACTTGTACATTCGCTAAGTTGTGTCCAACTCTTAGCGACACTATGAACTGTAGCACACCAGGCTCCTCTGTCCTTTACTATTTCCTGGAATTTGCTCAAATTCATGTCCATTGAGTTGATGATGCTATGTAACCATCTCATATTCTGCCGCCGCCTTCTACACTTGCCTTCAGTCTTTCCTAGCATCATGGTGTTTTCTAATGAGTCAGTTCTTTGCAGCAAGTGGCCAAAGTATTGGCATTTCAGCTTCAGCTGCTGCTAAGTCGTTTCAGTCGTGTCCCAGTCTGTGCGACCCCATAGACGGCAGCCCACCAGGCTCCTCTGTCCCTGGGATTCTCCAGGCAAGAATACTCGAGTGGGTTGCCATTTCCCTCTCCAATGCATGGAAGTGAAAAGTGAAAGTGAAGTCGCTCAGTCATGCCCGACTCTTCGCGACCCCATGGACTGTAGCCCACCAGGCTCCTCCGTCCATGGGATTTTCCAGGCAAGAGTACTGCAGTGGGTTGCCATTGCCTTCTCCGTTCAGCTTGAGCATCAGTCCTCAAATGAATATGCAGGAGTGATTTCATTTAGGATGAACTAGTTTGATCTCCTTGCTGTCTAGGGACTCAATTCTTAAGCGTGTAGCCTCCTTTATGATCCAGCTCTCACATCCATACATGGCTTCTGGAAAAACCATGGCTTTGACTACATGGACCCTTGTTGGCAAATTGATGTTTCTGCTCTTTAATACACTGTCTAGGTTTGTCATAGCTTTCTTTACAAGGAGCAAGCATCTTTAATTTCATGGCTACAGTCACTGTCCACAGTGATTTTGGAGCCCAAGAAAATAAGGTCTGTCTCTGTTCCCACGTTTTTCCCCTTCTGTTTGCCACAAAGTGATGGGATTGGATGCCATGATTTTAGTTTTTTGAATGTTGAGTTTTCAGCCAGCTGTTTCACTCTTCCTCTTTCACTTTCATCAAGAGGCTCTTTAGTTCCTCTTCACTTTCTGCCATTAGAATGGTATTATATGCTTATCTGAGGTTGTTGAAATTTGTCTCAGCAGTCTTGATTCCAGCTTGTGATTCATCCAGCCCAGCATTCTGAATGATGCACTCTGCGTATAAGTTAAATAAGCAGGGTGACAATACTTTTTGAGTGTTACCTTGCTAGCATGTGGACTTCCCTGATAGCTCAGTTGGTAAAGAATATGCCTGCAATGAAGGAGACCAGATTCAATTCCTGAGCCAGGAAAGATCCACTGCAGAAGGGATAGGCTACCCATTCCAGTGGTTTCCCTTGTGGCTCAGCTGGTAAAGAATCCACCTATTATGTGGGGGGAAACCTGGGTTCGTTCCCTGGGTTGGGAAGTCCTCTGGAGAAGGGAAAGGCTACCCACTCCAGTATTCTGGCCTGGAGAATTCCATGGACTGAATAGTCCCTGGAGTCTCAAAGAGTCAGACATGACTAACTTTCACTTTGCTCGCATGTGAAATGAGTGCAGTTGTATGATAGTTTGGACATTCTTGGGCATTGCACTTTTTTGGGATTGGAATGAAAATTGACCTTTTCCAGTCCTATGGCCACTGCTGAGTGTTCGAAATTTGCTGACATACTGAGTGTAGCACTTTAACAGCATCATCTTTTAGGATTTTAAATAGCTCTGCTGGAATTCCATCACCTCCACTAGCTTTGTTGGTAATAATGTTTCCAAAGGCCCACTTGACTTCACACTGCAGGATGTTGGGCTCTAGGTGAGTGACCACACCATATGGTTATCCAGGTCATTAAGACCTTTTCTATATTGTTGTTCTGTGTATTCTTGCCTCTTCTTAATCTCTTCTTCTGTTAGGTTCTTAGGCTTTTTGTCCTCTCATGTTTCCATCCTTACATAAAATGTTCCCTTAATATCTCTGTTTTATTCAAGACATCTCCAGTCTTTCCCATTCTGTTGTTTCCTTGTTTCTTTGCATTGTTCATTTAAGAAAACCTTCTTATCTTTCCTTGGTATTCTGTGGAACTCTGCATTTAGTTGAGTGTATCTTTCCCTTTTTCCCTTGCCTTTTGCTTCTCTTGAGTCTAATAGAGAGTTCTTTCTTAGGTGTAAACTGAATCATGAGCCTCCTCTTAAAAATTCTCTTGTGGATCCTCATTGACCACAAGGTAATAATCAGACTTTTAAGTCTGGCATGCAAGGTACTTCATGGCCTGCCCTCTGTACTACAAACCTTATTTCTTACAGTAGAAACCATAGCAAATAATGTACTCTCACCTGAACATGGCGTGCTGTTTCGTTCCTCTGCCCTTTGCGTTTATTACCTTTGCCTAGAGTGCCTTTCCCTCTCTTGTCTGCTTTTGAATTCTTGCTGCCCTTATAAATCTTCCTTCCACGCTTAGGTCTTTATTTTGGCAGTTACTTTCTTCTATAATTTTTTTAGTTATATATACCTTTTGTCAAACTAAAACAGTTTGAGAAGGATCACAGCATTATGCATTCTAGTATTCCCTTAGAATGTTTAGTATAATTATTTTTTAGAGAGAATAGAACCTCATTTTACCAGTTTTGCTGTATAATTACTTATAACCTCTTCCAGTGTTGAGAATTTTCACATGTAAAATAGAACGATGTTTCAAAAAATCCTGCCTGGAAACAGAGGTATTTTTTATTTGAATTTGTTGCCTGCCGTTATATACTTACATATATATCTTTTTAAAGTAATGTATATATTTTAACATTTCTGAAAGGTTTATACAGTGGGTCCAGATTATGCCCATGCTGAAGCTCGAAAATCTCCTGCACTTGATGGCAAGGTGGAACGAGATAGTGAAGGAAAAGAAGTAAGATACCCTGTTATTCTCAATGCACGAGAGAAATTAATTGCTTGGAAAGTCTGCCTTGCTTTTAAGGTAAGATGTTATGCAGGCCATGTAGACTCTTATAAAAATTTGAATTTTCTTTTTTTGAATGAAAGAGATGTTGTTTGGGCTTATAATAGGAAAGAAAAGCAGAGAGAATGAAGTGGTATATCTGAATAGTTTTTTTTTAACTTTACAAAGGATTCTTGCCATTAATAAGAATATATGATAAATGAAAGCCTTTCCTTCTTATTCTCTCTTCATTATATAGAAGGAAACTGACAGTTTATTCAAAAACTACAATTAGAGAAGAAAACAACTGAAATGGTAGAGTTATAGGAGAATATTTTTAATATGCTCCTATAACAGAACTAGTTGTAAGTATTTACTCATAGAATTGATAATGATTTTTTTTTGTTTAAGGAAGTCTTCCACCCTTCACAGTTGATCATTTGACCTGTTAAATATAGTAAAATATATTCATGAAAACTACTAATAACTTTTTACTTAGATATTTGATTTGTTCTCTCAATCTATATTATTAAGGTTTGATATACTGTGCAGTAAAGATTAAAACAGAAGTAGTACAACTTGCATCTCATAGAGGATAAACTTTACCTTGTTGAAGCCTTGTCTTGGATATGTAACTTAAAACTAGTGTATATTGCTAGTTATTAAATAATAAATTCTTTGTGTCTTAATAATTTGAAGTCTCTCATGGAAGGAATCTTAACCTAAAGTATGTTTTAATAATTTTATATTAATTGGTTTTTATATGAACTGTTTTAACTTTGTAATGCCAGGATTCCAAAAGCCATGACTTAAAATCATATTATACTAATACATGATGGTTTGAACATAAAACCTAGAAGATCAGAAAATTCGTAGAGCCTAAGCAGGAAATTTATAACTTTTTAACTGTTACCTCCCAAATAAAGTAAATTTGTTTCAGGGGCTCACAACTGTGTAGTTGTCAGAATTTAAAAGATTCATAAGAATAATTGGACATTTCTTCTGGGCTGTGTCTTCAAAGCTTTCTCCTCTTTTTTTTTCTTTTTTGGGTTTTTTTTTTTTTTTTTTTTTTAATTAAGTTAGAATTTATGCTAGCATAAAATTTATCAAAGACTTTAAAACTTTTTCACTTTTGTATTTTAAGTAAACATTGAAAAGCTTCTTGAGTTCTTGGCCTCTCTAGTCTCTTAAGCATTATTGTTATATATTTACTTCATAGAAGAATTTAAATAATCATGTGGCATGTGCTGTATATTTTAGAGTATTCAAGTTACAAATAAGTAACTTCCTTGTTTTTTACTTATTTTGAAGTAAAGGGCACTTATAAAATTTGTATTCTAATAAGACTGGAAAACTCAGTCTTAATTAAATGGCATTTTAAAGTGTATAATTTATTTTAAATAGCAAACAGTCTGTGGCTTTGATTTGCTGCGGGCCAATGGACAGTCCTATGTCTGTGACGTCAACGGCTTCAGTTTTGTGAAAAATTCCATGAAGTATTATGATGATTGTGCAAAAATACTTGGGTAAGGTTTTGTTTCTTTATATTTCTTCCTCTTTACTTTTGTTAGTGCATACTCAGTATTCAGAAACCAAATAATTGTAAACATCAAGTGAACAGGGCTTTATAAGCACGAGTAAAAAATCAGTGTTCATAAAATGACACCCCCAAATCCTGAATTACACTTGAGGTTTTGTAAGACAAATTAATTTATGAACAGTGTAAACTTTTAAAGGTATTTAACCTCATAGATTTAGAAATGCTGTATAACAACGATTTACACAGTGATGGTTGCTCATTCATCAAAATGGCTGATTTATTAGATTACCTTGTTTCTCAAGTTTTTGTTAGGTAATTATAGTATTTAATGGTACAGAATTAACATTCGTGAAATAAGTAACGAGAATAAAATAGAAGTAATTGAAATTTAGAAATCTTGAATGATTCAACTTTCTACAAGCATATGATACTCAAAATAATCTCATGAGACTATCAAATGAGCATAAAACTTGTGTACAGAAATGCCATTTTTGTATTCTTTGACTTATTTTCATACATCTTGATTTAGAAGACTTGAAAGACAATTTATAAGGTTATTTATTTTATTTTTGGCCATGCTGGCTCTTCATTGCTATGTGGAGGCTTTTCCTAGTTAAGGAGGGAGGGGCTCCTCTTTGTGGCTCTGTGCAGGGTTCTCACTGGTGGCTTCTCTTGCTGCAGAGCAGAGACTCTAGACACACAGACTCAGTAGTTGTGGCACACAGGCTTAGCTGTGCTGGGGGAGCAGTCCACCGGACCAGGAATCAAAGCCACGTCAGGGAAGTCCTGACAAAGACTGTTTTTAACCATTTCAAAATATATACGACAAAATACTTATGTCAAAGCCATAAAAAACTTAAACTTTAAAATATATCTTAATCATTGGAGTCAGCAATTATCGTATATTTCAAAGATTTGTGAACTTAGCCTTAAAGTAAAATTTAACGGATCTCAGTTAAATTTTAGCATGAATAAATGCTAAATTTAAGCAAAACAATAGATGTCCTGTAATTATGTAAAGTTTTCATTGTTACCCTTTTTAGCAAACTGTAATAGAAATCTGTTAAAAATGAACAATGGTATTTAAAATAGCTTTCAGTTCAGTTCAGTCACTCAGTCGTGTCTGACTCTTTGCGACCCCATGAATCGCAGCACACCAGGCCTCCCTGTCCATCACCAACTCCCGGAGGTCACTCAGACTCACGTCCATCGAGTCAGTGATGCCATCCAGCCATCTCATCCTCTGTCGTCCCCTTCTCCTCCTGCCCCCAATCCCTCCCAGCATCAGAGTCTTTTTCAGTGAGTCAGCTCTTCGCATGAGGTGGCCAAGTACTGGAGTTTCAGCTTTAGCATCATTACCTTCAAAGAAATCCCAGGGCTGATCTCCTTCAGAATGGACTGGTTGGATCTCCTTGCAGTCCAAGGAACTCTCAAGAGTCTTCTCCAACACCACAGTTCAAAAGCATCAGTTCTTCAGCACTCAGCCTTCTTCACAGTCCAACTCTCACATCCATACATGACTACTGGAAAAACCATAGCCTTGACTAGACAGACCTTTGTTGGCAAAGTAATGTCTCTGCTTTTGAATATGCTATCTAGGTTGGTTATAACTTTTCTTCCAAGGAGTAAGCGTCTTTTAATTTCATGGCTGCAGTCACCATCTGCAGTGATTTTGGAGCCCAGAAAATAAAGTCTGACACTGTTTCCATTGTTTCCCCATCTATTTCCCATGAAGTGCTGGGACCGGATGCCATGATCTTCGTTTTCTGAATGTTGAACTTTAAGCCAACTTTTTTACTCTCCTCTTTCACTTTCAAGAGGCTTTTTAGTTCCTCTTCACTTTCTGCCATAAGGGTGATGTCATCTGCATATCTGAGGTAATTGATATTTCTCCCGTCAGTCTTGATTCCAGCTTGTGTTTCTTCCAGTCCAGTGTTTCTCATGATGTACTCTGCATATAAGTTACACAAGCAGGGTGACAGTATACAGCCTTGATGTACTCCTTTTCCTATTTGGAACCAGTCTGTTGTTCCATGTCCAGTTCTAACTATTGCTTCCTGACCTGCATACAGATTTCTCAAGAGGCAGGTCAAGTCTGGTACTCCCATCTCTTTCAGAATTTTCCACAGTTTATTGTGATCCACACAGTCAAAGGCTTTGGCATAGTCAAGAAAGCAGAAATGGATGTCTTTCTGGAACTCTCTTGCTTTTTCAATGATCCAGCAGATGTTGGCAATTTGATCTCTGGTTCCTTTGCCCTTTCTAAAACCAGCTGGAACATCAGGAAGTTCACAGTTCACATATTGCTGAAGCCTGGCTTGGAGAATTTTGAGCATTACTTTACTAGCATGTAGATGAGTGCAAATGTGCAGTAGTTTGATATTCTTTGGGATTGGAATGAAAACTGACCTTTTCCAGTCCTGTGGCCACTGCTGAGTTTTCCAAATTTGCTGGATATTGAGTGCAGCACTTCACAGCATCATCTTTCAGGATTTGAAATAGTTCAACTGGAATTCCATCACCTCCATTAGCTTTGTTCATAGTGATGCTTTCTAAGGCCCACTTGACCTCACATTCCAGGATGTCTAGCTCTAGGTCAGTGATCACATAATCACTAGGTCAGTGATTATCTGGGTCATGAAGATCTTTTTTGTACAGTTCTTCTGTGTATTCTTGCCACCTCTTAATATCTGTGTATTCTTGCCACCTCTTAATATCTTCTGCTTCTGTTAGGTCCATACCATTTCTGTCCTTTATCGAGCCCATCTTTGCATGAAATGGTCCATTGGTATCTCTAATTTTCTTGAAGAGATCTCTAGTCTTTCCCATTCTGTTGTTTTCCTCTATTTCTTTGCATTGATCACTGAGGAAGGCTTTCTTATCTCTTCTTGTTGTTCTTTGGAACTCTGCATTCAAATGCTTATATCTTTCCTTTTCTCCTTTGCTTTTTGCTTCTCTTCTTTTCACAGCTATTTGTAAGACCTCCCCAGACAGCCATTTTGCTTTTTTGCATTTCTTTTCCATGGGGATGGTCTTGATCCCTGTCTCCTTATAGGTGATCAATAAAAGCTGGTAAGAAATACTCAGTGTCCACAGAGATAATCTTGGATTTTAGAATCTATGGAAGTAAATAGGCAGCTCTAGTGACATGAAAGAGAAAGTCACTCAGTTGCAACCCCGTATACTATCCTGCCAGGCTCCTCTGTCCATGGAATTCTCCAGGCCAGAATACTGGAGTGGGTAGCTGTTCCCTTCTCCAGGGGGTCTTCCCAACCCAGGGATCAAACCCTGGTCTCCTGCATTGAAAGTAAATTGTTTACCATCTGAGCCACCAAGGAACTTACTTGAATCCAATGTGATTTATATTTTTAAAAGGAAATAAGTAAATTCCAAATTCACGATATCCCATTGCTATGTTCTATATACCAGTTTAGCACTGCTGATCTAATTTTTTTATCAGGATTGATTTTTTTTCTTAGTTTACTTTTTATGTACTGTATTCTCATAATTACTAGATAGTTTGACTTTAACTTCTATGATTTTCTTTTGTCATTAACACCCAGGTTTGCCTTAAAATGAACTAGTTTAAGTTTTCTTTTTTTGTCTTGAAGGAATATTGTAATGCGAGAGCTTGCTCCACAATTTCATATCCCCTGGTCAATACCCTTAGAAGCTGAAGATATCCCAATTGTACCAACTACATCTGGAACTATGTAAGTTTGAATATTTTCATTCAGAAATTCCTTGTGTTTCCCTCTTGGCCTGTGCTATCACAATAAAGATTACATGTATGAATAATATTAAATAATTTACTTTGTATATTTTCATATGATTCACTTTCCAGATGGAAAAATAGATTATAAGCTTTTACATGGGCTATTTAGAATGAAGGAGTTTCCCAGGTGATTCAGTGGTAAAGAATCCTCCTGCCAATGCAAGGAGATGCAGGATCCCTTGAGTCAGATCCCTTGGTCGAGAAGATTCCCTAGAGGAGGAAATGGCAACTCACTCCAGTATTTTTGCCTGGAGAATCCCATGGACAGAGGAACCTAGCAGGCGCTGGTCCATAGAGTCACGAAGAATTGCACACAGCCAAGCAACTGAGCACTCAAACATGCATTTAGACTAAAGATCATTTCTGTCGTTAAAATCCCGAAAAATTTTTGGGTAATTATAGAACTGTTGAATTAAGCCATAAAAATAAAGGAGGTGCCAGCAGATATATTACTTAAAGGTTCATGGTCAGTGGTTTACAGTTTTGGTGCTCTTAGCATGTAAAGGAAAAATACATCGTTATATCTTGAAGTAAATTAATTAGACCAGTATTGCCAAAGTGTTTTATAAAATTTCTAGTGAAATTTACTACCTGAAATTCACTTGTTATTCATGTGAGCTAGGAGCTTTATGTTAGCACGTTAAATATTCTGAGGATACCTGATTGGGGCAGAAGAGAGGACAGAAATACTTAATTTTGTTTTTAAACTCAGTATTTCCAAACTTGTTTAATACAAAGTATATTTTCGGTAACTTACTCTAGAGAGTTGTATTCTGTGTCTCATAATTTGACAAACGGTAGTTTAAACCTTCCCATGTGGCTCAGCTGGTAAAGAATCTGCCTGCAACGTGGGAGACCTGGGTTGGGAAGATCCCCTGGAGAAGGGAAAGGATACCCATTCCAGGGTTCTGGCCTGGAGAATTCCATGGGGTCGCAAAAGTCGGACACCACTGAGCGACTTTCACTTTCTTTCATTCTTACTAAGACAGTTTTATCTTCCAGTAATTTAAGTTTGAAATACTTTTTTCTTACATGGGCAAAATAAATACAGCAGCTTTATTTTGTTTGATTTAATGAAATCTCTCTGTATAATGATCTACCACACTGGGCAGGTAATTAATGAAGTTAGGGAATTATAGTCCATTTGCTTGTATCCGAAGTTAGTATAGTCATCTCTGAAGAAGAAGCAAGCTTGATATTACTCCCCCTCCAGCCTCTAAAATTCTTTTTAGGATTGACTTCATAAAATTAAAGCTAGTTGTTACAAGCGCTGTTCTTAATGGGAACGATCTTGAAGTGGTAAAAGATAGTTCCAAGTAAACAATTAGATGTATTAATCTTAGTTATATAACAAATCTTTGTTAGAAAATTGAGAATGTTGTTTCTTTTTTAACTTAAGGATGGAACTTAGATGTGTCATAGCCGTCATTCGTCATGGGGATCGAACACCAAAGCAAAAAATGAAAATGGAAGTGAGGCATCAAAAGTATGTTTAAAGGGGAATAATTTAATTCACAGGATGTGATAATTAAAGATTTCTCATGGGTGCTTATCTATTTTGATTAATACGTCATGAGGAAAGACTGCCACTATTTCTTAACCAGTAATATTTAAACTACTGGAAAAAATAAAATCGAAACAAAATCCATCTTAAATTGTGTGTATCAGTATCAGAAAATTCCTCTAGCAATATCCATAAATGGTCATCATCCTGACTTAGCTTTTATGTAGTGTTGTAAAGAGATAATATTATTGCAAATGCCTAACAATATTCTGTCTCTTTTATAAGATTCTTTGATCTCTTTGAAAAGTGTGATGGATATAAATCTGGGAAATTAAAACTCAAAAAACCGAAACAATTACAGGCAAGTGCATTTGATTCCTTGTTGGGTTTTAAACTACTAATGGCAAAATTACATAAAAATTCAGTTCTCTATTCCTTTTACAGGAAGTGCTGGATATTGCACGACAACTTCTTATGGAACTGGGACAAAATAATGATTCTGAAATTGAAGAAAACAAATCAAAACTTGAACAACTTAAGACTGTGTTAGAGATGTAAGTATCCTGTTGAAACTTAATTTTGATAACTATTTATAGTGCTCTTTTTTTAAAAAATATGTGTGACTTTTCATGTTAATTTCCTTCACAGTTCAATCTATTTTGCTTTTTCTCACTGTAAATCAGGAAATTAGTGAAAGTCTAGTAAGTTTTTATTTTTACCAATTAGAAAAGAGATCTTTACATTGAAGGTTCTGTTTTATAATGGTATTAATTTTGATGAGACCATCAAAAGAGAACATCACATTTAGATTGTTGGTGAGGTACTACACGGGACGAAGGCCACATTGTTAGGTTAACCATAGACCTAGTGCTGTTTAAATGAAAAATAACTTCACCTTATGTTTTAATCAGGTGAAATTGGTGCCACCAATATTCCTTTTACAAGATTTATTTCTTTGACCACTCGAAATAAAAAAAAAAAAAATCATTATTTTCATTTTTAAAGACAAGGTAGAGTTTAGTTTTTCTTTAGGAGGTTGTATTGTGTGCTTATTAAATATTGTCTGTTGTGTTTGCCATTTTATTTTTCAGGTATGGCCATTTTTCTGGAATAAATCGTAAGGTCCAGTTAACCTATCTCCCTCATGGTTGTCCTAAGACATCTAGTGAAGAAGAGGGTATGTCACTATTAATGCTTATTAGTTTTTAATTATATGTAGGAACTTGCTAGTCATTGTTGATTACCTTTTAATCTTCTGTCAAATAGTTTAGGGGTTGGCATGCTGAATAGAGGAAAAATAATGTACAGCTTTGGTTAACTATGTTTTCTGTCCTTAAAAAGTCTTTTACCTTTTCTCCTTTAGGTAAAGGATACCTTTTATTATTTTAAAAACTGCTTAGGAGTGCTCTTTTATTCTTTAGAGAGCTTATTTCTTTATGACTAATTATTACTTAATGGGTCCCTAACCCATACAGGGTAAAAAGGAAGAAAACTCAAGAAGTAGGAAAAGAATATTTGAAAAAATACGCCATCACCATGTTTCTAAAGCAGATATTTTTTTCCACTCAATAAACCAGAATAAGCATTTTAAATGAGTGTCCTAAGAGCAGTGAGCACAAAAATCCATAAGTTTATTTACTTTTCAAAAGAAAAATGGTCAAGGGTTGGGGAGCCATTTTATGGAGAAATAGAAATGCCCAGTATAATAATAATCAGTCTTGTCCTGTCACACTGGCAGAGTGTTTTCTTGTTTTATTCTTTTTCCAAATGGTAATAAGGAATGCTGATGAAAAGGCAATGTGACAGAATTTTATCCACTGGTAGGACTGTAAATTGACAATAACTCCTTGAAAAGTAATTTGGCAGTGCGTACCAAAAACTTCATAAGACTTCCTTGGTGATCCAGTGGTTAAGCCTCCGCACTTCCACTCTAGATGGCGTGGATTCCATCCCTGGTCGGTGACCTGAGATCCTGCACGTTGCGTGGTGCAGCTGGAGGGTGGGGTGCAGGGGAAACTTCAAAATTTTTTCATGTACTTTGACCTCAAGTCGCTGAGCGGCTTCACTTTCACTTTTCGCTTTCATGCATTGGAGAAGGAAATGGCAACCCACTCCAGTGTTCTTGCCTGGAGAATCCCAGGAATGGGGAGCCTGGTTAGCTTCCGTCTATGGGGTCGCACAGAGTCGGACACGACTGAAGCGACTTACCAGCAGCAGCAGCAGCAGCATACCTAAGAGAATCTATCCCAGTGGGATAGTCAGATCTTGAGAGAAAGATCTTCTATAGGGATAATTACAGTGGCCCACTATTTATAGGAGCAAAACTTGAAGTAAAGATTAAATGCAAGCAGAAATGTGACTATGTTGATCTTTATTCTGAAAGTTCATATATTGCTCTCTTGTCATACTACATGATTAGTAACAATGCAGATTAATTTTCTATATTTTGATGTTTATATCAAAAGCATTCCATAATGATAATTAAAAAGCCAATTAATTGCTTTTATTATAAGTGAATGTTGGCTTGTATGGTGAAGCACATACAATTACTGACTATCCCCAGGGTAAAGGATGATTTTCTATCACTTTTAGTGAATCATTAAATTCCTTAGTGTTTATTGTGGTACTTTTAAAATGACCTTTGTTTCTGGAACCCAACACAGATGTTAGGACATAATAAAGAGTAGGTCAAAATTCAGAATAGAAACTCGGATGTCCTCTGTGTCTGAGAAAATACTTTGTTCTGGAACATGCAGATTCCACAGCTCCAAATTTAAAAAGCTGTTCTTGGCTATATTTTATTGTATATCTCACTCGTAAATGTAAATTATAATAAATATTAAGCTCTGTTGTCTCGTATCTCCTTAAAAGTTATACAAATCACTGGTTACTAATCATAAAAATGTATATATCTTCTTCCCTTCAGATAAAATTACCTTTCATGTGGCAGCACTGCAAAGACAAGCTCTGAACTTGTCATTAGGGAGCTCTTACCCTAGCATATCTAGTACAACTAAAAACATCCCGCGAACACTGTTGGCTCTCATACCATTTTGAGAGCAGGGAAGGGAGAAGTTTCCTTTCAGAAAACTGGGAAACAGCCTTCTTTCTGGAGTTTCGGAGAGATTTTGAAATTTTAGTAAGATTTTACTAAGTGAGGCAAGTGTTATTCCTAGTAGAAGCAATAGCCTACAAAGGATAGATATGTTTAAGGAACAAATTAATCTACATAAGGCCCGCATTCCACTGCAGAAGAGACAAAAGGACAACAGTAATCATGAATATATCTGTTTAAAAGAAGAAAACTTGACATTTGCTGTATCCATTCACATGTATCTTAGACAGCCGACGAGAAGAGCCATCCTTGCTTCTGGTTCTGAAGTGGGGAGGAGAACTGACCCCTGCAGGCAGGGTCCAAGCCGAAGAACTCGGAAGAGCTTTCAGGTGTATGTATCCTGGAGGTCAAGGTAAATTTTGGCATTTCTTTACTTCAGTTAAATTCATACATCATCTTTCAAGATCCTCCTTTTGAGATGTTATTAAGTATAGAAATACAGTGAGATAAAAATATAGCTTAAGTGATTTGAGGATTTATTTTCAGGAGATTATGCAGGATTTCCTGGTTGTGGTTTACTTAGATTACATAGTACCTACCGACATGACCTTAAAATATACGCCTCTGATGAAGGACGAGTTCAGATGACTGCAGCTGCTTTTGCAAAGGTATAAATAAATGTTTTTAGAATTATTAAAATTTCATCTGATACAGCATTTTAAAAGATTTTTACTGAGGTGTAATATTCTAAATTCGAGACTTCAGACTAAAACCCTGAAATGACCATGACAATTTGTATTAATAAAGCTTGTTATAACAGTAAGCATATACCCTGTGAAATTCTGCATGTACCAAAATAATAATTAAGATGCTTTCTATTTTGCATTCTAATTCTTAAATCTCTTTTGGCTTTTATTTAATGTGTTTAGGGTCTGTTAGCTCTAGAAGGAGAACTTACACCCATTCTTGTTCAGATGGTGAAAAGTGCAAACATGAATGGCCTTTTGGATAGTGATAGTGATTCTTTGAGCAGTTGTCAGCAACGTGTAAAGGCAAGACTTCATGAAATACTTCAGAGAGACAGAGATTTTACTGCAGAAGATTATGAAAAGGTGGGTCTTAGCAAATTCCTACACTGTCAAATATTATGCACATGAGAAAATGCATAAAACATAAACTCAGAGCTTATATTACAAAAGCAAAGGGACATATAATCCCTATACAGGGGACAGAATGTTGGAAGGACTCTAGCCTCTGTGTGCCTCTTCCCGGTTGTAGTTCCTATTATCTGCTAGAAATAACCAGTATCCTAGCTCTTTATGGTCATATCCAGAATGCTTATTCAGATGAGTACGCGTTTGTAGCTCCTGTGGTCTCGTTTTGTATTTTTTAAGCTTCCTGTAAGGGATTTTTTTTTTTATGTCTGATGTCTTTTTCTCAATATTATGTTTGTGAAATTCATCCATATTTTTGAGAATTCCCATAGTTGATTAATTTTCATTTCTATGTAGTATTGTTTTCAGAGGTTGGCTAACTTTTCTGTGAAAGGCCAGATAGTAAATATTTTTATACCTTGCAGATCACATATAGTTACTTGTTGCATTATTCTTTACTTTTTTTTAAACCATCTTTTAAAAATTGTAAAAACCATTTCTTAGCTCATAGGCTATTACAGGTCGTGTTTGGCGTACAGGCCATAGTTTGTTGATCTGTATTCCATTTTATGAATATGCTCCAATTTATTTTTTTTATTTTATTTTTTATGCTCCAGTTTATATATGCTTTACAATATTGTTACTAAAGTTTGGGGCTGTTACAGGTAATGCTGCCATGAATATTCATACATACCTCCTCATGTAGATGAGCATGTTTCTCTTGGAATATTATATTCTAGGAGGGCAAGTGCTGCACCCCGCAGTCTACTTATATTTCAGTATCAGTATATGATGTCAGACATATATAAAGTCACTAAGCAATTTATACCTCCACCAGAAGTCCATGAAAATTGTCATTGTCCTACATAGTCTCTAGTCTCAGTATTTTTGGACTATTCAATTTTGGCTTTCTGAAGGTGGATGTATGGTAGTACCTTACTTTGGTTTTAATATTCACTGACCATTTAGGTACCTTCTTTCATGAAGCCTACTCCTCAATTCGTCCTTTTTTACTACTAGTTGCCTGTGTTTTGCTTAATGAATGACAGAATATCTTTGTATATTTTGGATATGAGCTCTTTGTTATGCATATTCTAAGTACTACCATCTACACTGAGCCTTAATGATTTCCTTAGATAAAGTTCAGTTCAGTCCAGTCACTCAGTCACGTCTGACTCATTGCGACCCCATGAACCGCAGCACGCCAGGCCTCCCTGTCCATCACCAACTCCCAGAGTTCACCCAGACTCACATCCATCGAGTCAGTGATGCCATCCAGCCATCTCATCCTCTGTCGTCCCCTTCTCCTCCTGCCCCCAGTCCCTCCCAGCATCACGGTCTTTTCCAGTGAGTCAACTCGTTTCAGCTTCAGCATCAGTCCTTCCAGTGAACAGTCAGGACTGATCTCTTTTAGGATGGACTGGTTGGATCTCCTTGCAGTCCAAGGGACTCTCAAGAGTCTTCTCCAAAACCACAGTTCAAAAGCATCCATTCTTCAGCTCTCAGCTTTCTTTATAGTCCAACTCTCACATCCATACATGACCACTGGAAAAACCATAGCCTTGACTAGACAGACCATTACTTTGTTGGCAAGATAATGTCTCTGCTTTTTAATATGCTATCTAGGTTGGTCATAACTTTCCTTCCAAGGAGTAAGCGTCTATTAATTTCATGGCTGCAGTCACCATCTGCAGTGATTTTGGAGCCCAGAAAAATAAAGTCAGCCACTGTTTCCACTGTTTCCCCATCTGTTTGCCATGAAGTGATGGGACCAGATATCATAATCTTAGTATTCTGAATGTTGAGAATTAAGCCAACTTTTTCACTCTCCACTTTCACTTTCATCAAGAGGCTTTTGAGTTCCTCTTCACTTTCTGCCATAAGGGTGGTGTCATCTGCATATCTGAGGTTATTGATATTTCTCCCAGTAATCTTGATTCCAGCTTATGCTTCATCCAGCCCAGCGTTTCTCATGATGTACTCTGCATATAAGTTAAATAAGCAGGGTGACAATATACAGCCTTGACATACTCCTTTTCCTATCTGGAACCAGTCTGTTGTTCCATATCCAGTTCTAACTGTTGCTTCCTGACCTGCATATAGATTTCTCAAGAGGCAGGTCAGGTGGTCTGGTATTCCCATCTCTTTCAGAATTTTCCACAGTTTATTGTGATCCACACAGTCAAAGACTTTGGCATAGTCAATAAAGCAGAAATAGATGTTTTTCTGAAACTCTCTTGCTTTTTTGATGATCCAGCAGATGTTGGCACTTTGATCTCTGGTTCCTCTGCCTTTTCTAAAACCAGTTTGAACGTCAGGAAGTTCACGGTTCATGTATTACTGAAGCCTGGCTTGGAGAATTTTGAGCATTACTTTCCTAGCATGTGAGATGAGTGTAAATGTGCGGTAGTTTGAGCATTCTTTGGCATTGCCTTTCTTTGAGATTGGAATGAAAACTGACCTTTTCCAGTCCTGTGGGCACTGCTGAGTTTTCCAAATTTGCTGGATGTTGAGTGCAGCACTTTCACAGCATCATCTTTCAGGATTTGAAATAGCTCAACTGGAATTACATCACCTCCACTAGATTTGTTCATAGAAAGGCCCACTTGACTTCACATTCTAGGATGTCTGGCTGTAGGTGAGTGATCAAACCATCGTGATCTTTTTTGTACAGTTCTTCTGTGTATTCTTGCCATCTCTTTAATATCTTCTGCTTCTGTTAGGTCCATACCATTTCTGTCTTTTGTCGAACCCATCTTTGTATGAAATGTTCCCTTGGTATCTCTAATTTTCTTGACGAGGTCTCTAGTCTTTCCCATTCTGTTGTTTTCCTATATTTCTTTGCATTGATCACTGAGGAAGGCTTTCTTATCTCTCCTTGCTATTCTTTGGAACTCTGCATTCAAATGCTTATATCTTTCCCTTTCTCCTTTGCTTTTCGCTTCTCTTCTTTTCACAGCTATTTGTAAGGCCTCCTCAGACAGCCATTTTACTTTTTTGCTTTTGTTTTCCACGGGGATGGTCTTGCTCCTTGTCTCCTGTACAGTGTCACGAACCTCCATCCATAGTTCATCAGGCACTCTGTCTATCAGATCTAGTCCCTTACATCTATTTCTCACTTCAACTGTATAATCATAAAGGATTTGATTTAGGTCATCCCTGAATGGTATAGTGATTTTCCCCACTTTTTTAAATTTCAGTCTGAATTTGGCAATAAGGAGTTCATGATATGAGCCAAAGTCCGCTCCCGGTCTTGTTTCTGTTGACTGTATAGAGCTTCTCCATCTTTGGGTACAAAGAATATAATCAGTCTAATTTCAGTATTGATCATCTGCTGTTGTCCATGTGTAGAGTCTTCTCTTGTGTTGTTGGAAGAGGGTGTTTGCTTTGACCAGTGAGTTCTCTTGGCAAAACTCTTTTAGCCTTTGCCCTGCTTCAATTTGTACTCCAAGGCCAAACTTGCTTGTTACTGTAGGTGTTTCTTGACTTCCTATTTTACATTCCAGTCCCCTGTAATGAAAAGAGCATGTTTTTGTGTGTTAGTTCTAAAAGGTCTTGTAAGTCATCATAGAACCGTTCAGTTTCAGCTTCTTCAGTGTTATTGGTTGGGGCATAGAGTTAGAGTACCATGATTTTGAACGGTTTGCCTTGAAAACGAACAGAGATCATTCTGTTGTTTTTAAGATTGCATCCAAGTCCTGCATTTTCGACTCTCTTGTCGACTATGATGGCTACTCCATTTCTTCTAAGGGATTCTTGCCCACAGTCATAGATATAATGGTCACCTGAGCTAAATATATCCATTTCAGTCCATTTTAGTTCACTGATTCCTAAAATGCCGTTGTTCACTCTTGCCGTCTCCTTTTTGACCACTTCCAATTTCCCATGATTCATGGACCAACATTCCAGGTACCTATGCAGTATTGTGCTTCACATTATTGGACTTTACTTCCATCACCAGTCACATCCACACCTGGCTGTTCTTTTCGCTTTGTCTCTGTCTCTTCATTCTTTCTGGAGTTATTTCTCCAATGATCTCCAGTAGTATATTGGCACCTACTGACCTGGGGAATTCATCTCTCAGTTTCCTATCTTTTTGCCTTTTCTTACTGTTCATGGGGTTCTCAAGGCAAGAATACTGAAGTGGTTTGCCATTCCCTTCTCCAGTGGACCACTGAGTTTGTCAGAACTCTCCACCATGACTCATGACACCATGTAGAGCTTGGGTGGCCCCATGCAGCATAACTCATAGTCTTATTGAGTTAGACAAGGCTTTGGTCCGTGTGATCAGTTTAGTTAGTTTTCTGTGATTGTGGTTTTCATTCTGTCTGCCCTCTGATGAATAAGGATAAGAGACTTACAAAAGCTTCCTGATGGGAGAGGTTGACTGTGGGGGAAACTGCGTCTTGTTCTGATTTGCAGAGCCATGCTCAGTAAATCTTTAATCCAGTCTTCTGTTGATGTGTGCATTGTTTGGCCACTCATGGGCAAATCTGGCTGAGTCTCCCACCGTCCTCCAAAGTCAAATTCTCTGGGGCTTCTCAGTCCCTTTGCCAGGTTCCCAGGTTTGGAAATCTGTTGTGGCTCCTAGAACTTTCTTAACAGTGCGAGTATTTCTTTGGTATAATTGTTCTGTGATTTGGGGGTCATCTGCTCGGCAGCCCTCTGGTGGGGCTAGTGATGACCTCCTCCAGGAGGGCCTATGCCACATGCTGGGTCACCCCGGTCTGCTGCAGCCAGAGCCCCTGTCCCCGCGACAGGCTACTGCTGACCCGTCCCTCCGCAGGAGACACTCAGACACTCAAAGGCAGGTCTGGCTCAGCCTCTGTGGGTTCAGTGCATTTTAATTTATTATTTATAATACCTTTTTCTAACAAGGGGGTCATAGGATATGTCTATGTATGGTCTTCATAAATTTTGTTTTTTCATGCTCATTTATCTGCCATACAGCTAAAAATTGACTTTTGTGTTTGCCATTAGATAAGGATATCAAAGTTGATATTTCTCCCCAACTATATGTATATCCAGGTGTCTCAGCACCACTTACTGAAAAGACTATCCTTTTCTCACTACCCTTTAGGATCAGCTTTATCATATGTATGTAGTTTCTGGAACGTAATTCTTTGTTGGCTTTTGTACCATTGAATGAGATCTCCCAAATCCTACATGGGTCCTTCTTCAAGTTTTCTTGACTTTTTGTGTATTTCCATATGAATTTTAAAATAAGCTGGCCAAAAGTCTCATTGGGATATTTAGATTGAATTAGATCTTTAGTTTGTGGAAAAATATATTAAAAAAAAAAATATTTGTGCTATAAATGGTACCTCTAAAACGGTTACTGTCTGTTGCTGCTATGTACAAAGTTTTTTTAGTATTGACTTTATATATGTCAACTGTGTTAAACTTATTTATTAATTTGGTAATTTATCTTGGTTTTTAAAAAACCTTTCCAAAGGATATCCACAGGTTTTTGTCTTCCTTTCCAATCTTTATGCTTTTAATTCTTTTTTCTTGCTTTACTTTAATTGCTAGCACCATCAAATCCATATTAAATTGAGTGGCTTTTCTGTGTTTGTTCATATTCTCAAAGGGAAAGCCTTTTTAACACTATACATTAAGTATGATCTCTGTAGATTTTTGTTAAAATTTTTTGTCATGACAAGTTTTTACATTTTATGTTCTCTTCCTGTCTGTTAAATATATGATTTTGAAAAGAGTCTACCTTTTGGTTCCCAAAATAAAGTCATTTCAAAAATAACCTATCTCACTGGTTTGGGTTTACTAATATTTTTAGTTAGGAGTTTTACATTTATGTTTATGAGTCAAATTGACCTTTATTTTTTATCCCTGTTGTCTTTGTCTGCTTTCAATATCAAGATTTTGCTGTTTTCATAAAATTGGGAGTCCTCCTTGGGGGGAATAATTCATGTATATATGTTTCATTAGATGTTTGGTAAATTTTGCTGATAAATCCCATGGGCATTTTATTTATAGGAAAGCTTGTACTTATGGTTCCTAGAGTAATTTAGTAATTTTTATGTATTATATCTTGTGTCTATATTGTTACATTCATCTAGAAATTTGTTTATACAGTCCTCTTCAAGTTCTTTGTAATGTCTGCAGGACTGGTAGAGATATTCCTTTTTGTTTCATAATATTGTAGTCTTTCTCCCTCCTTTTTTTCTTAATCACTTTTGCTATAGTTGATCACCTTTATTAATATTAGTTCTTTATTGTTAAAGAAGTGTCTTTCAGACTTATTGGTTCACTAAATTATATACTTGTTTTCAATTTTATTAATTTTTATTGTTTAATTTATTCCTTCCACTTCTACAGTTTTATTTTGCTCTAATTCTTAAAAACAATGTCCCTAGAAGGATGCTTATTAAATCATGAATGTTACGTCTGTTCTAAAACACACACTCTATGCCATAAATTTCCCTTTATACACTGTTTTGACTGTATTCATAAATTGAGATTTATGCCATTTGGGGCATTTTCTAATGGTGATTTGCTTGATCATAGGTTATTTAGAAGTATACTTTTATAATTTCCAAAACTATACATTTTTAAGTTATATTTTTGTTATTTCTAACTTTATATCAGTTTGCTAAAAACAGATAGTCTTCCTGATACTTTTTTGGTCTGTTTTTTCTTTGTTTACTGTTGTATGTTAAATTTCCCACCTGTAATTATGGATTTTTCTTCTTTTTGTAGTCTCTTAATCTTTGTTTTATGTGTTTTGATGCCATGCTATTAAGTGCATACAAATTCAGAGTTGATATGTTTCAATTAATATTTTTTTGCCTCAGAATACTTGGTCTGAGATTAATATAGTTGCAAAAATTTTATTTTTACTTGGTGTTTGTATAATACCCTTCATATCTCTTTTAGTCTTTCTGAAACTATTTTTAGATGAATCTCTTAAAATCTGCATGTAGTTTTTTTTTAGTTTTTTATGAAAATCTTTGTTTAGGGCAATTATTTCATTTGTATTATAAAAGACTCAAATTTATGTATGAATCTATTATCATTTTAAGTGCTTTATATTTATACTGCCTGTTTTTATTTTTCTCTCCTTTCTTGCTTCATTGGAATTGGTACTTTTTATTTATTTATTTCCCTGGTAGTTTTAATATTGTGTTTAATTTTATTATTTGTTTTGTCATTACCCCAGAGGTAACAGTAGGCTTTAATGACATCTACCAATTGAATGTTTACATCATGCTCTTACCCTCTTCCTGGACAAGGCAAGGACTCTAGAACTAGAGTGTTTTTCAAACTTATACTTGAGTCATCTAACGTCTTATTAAAAATGCAGACTACAGTTTATAACTTTTTTGAACCCCAAATGCAGAGTTTACCAGAGTTCCACCTCTGGAAATCCTGGACTTCACTTTTGTCCAAGCTTCAGTCATTAGATTGACCCAAATTAACTAGTTCACCATAACAAAAAGTGGAATTCCACTTTACTTTTTTTGTATTTATAGACACTTATTTAGGGTTAAATTGCCAAGCAAAGTTTCAACAGTGAAAATTGAAACTGTTTTGTCATTAATGGCTTTTGTTGACTTGGAAGAAATCTCATCACAAAGGTATTTACATGGTGGTTAAGAGCTCAGGTCTCTAGCCAGGTTACCCGCTTTTTTATGCCACTGTTTACATACTGGTGGTTTGGTCTTGGGAAAGGTGCTTTAATCTCTCTTAAGTACCTCATCTGGAAAAAGCGGATGATAATCATAGTCTTAGGTTATTACTTGTCAATATGTGTCAAATGGTTAAACCATATTTTCAAATACCAAGTGAGTCAGTAAACTATCACTATATTAGAATAAAATCTCTTTGTAAGTTAGAGCACTTTTGTTAGATTTTCTATGTGGATAATCTAAATGTTAGCTAAGGCTTAGGATTTTTTTAACATGAAATTTTTAGTTTTTTATTTCCTCCTCTATATCTGGGAATTTAATTTGTAGTTTGAATTTAATCTCCAACTACTAGAAAATTTTGTATATTGTCCTTTTGGTCAGTTGAGCATAACCAGATATAAAAATGTATACTCTATTCATTTATAGCTTACTCCATCTGGAAGCATTTCTCTTATCAAATCAATGCATTTAATTAAAAATCCTGTAAAGACCTGTGACACGGTTTATTCCTTGATACAAAGTTTGACTTCTCAAATCAGACATCGAATGGAAGATCCCAAATCGTCAGGTAAATATTTTGTTTTCCTTGGGTCAAAAATAAAAATCACTATCCCATTGTTGTAAACATTTTAAAATAAGATGCACCAATCATAAAAAAGCTTTAATGCTATCAGTTCAGATCAGTTCAGTCGCTCAGTCATGTCCGACTCTTTGAGACCCCATGGACTGCAGCACGCCAAGCCTCCCTCCCGGAGTTTCCCAAAACTTACGTCCATTGAGTCAGTGATGCCATCCAACCATCTCATCCTCCGTTGCCCCTTCTCCTCCCGCCTTCAGTCTTTCCCAGCATCAGGGTCTTTTCAAATGAGTCAGTTCTTCGCATCAGGTGCCCAAAGTATTGGCGTTTCAGATTCAGCATCAGTCCTTCCAATGAATATTCAGGACTGATTTCCTTTAGGATGGACTGGTTGGATCTCCTTGTAGTCCAAGGGACTCTCAAGAGTCTTCTTCCACACCACAGTTCAAAAGCATCAATTCTTTAGCACTCAGCTTTCTTTATAGTCCAACTCTCACATCTATACATGACTACTGGAAAAACCATAGCCTTGACTAGATGGACCTTTGTTGACAAGGTAATGTCTCTGCTTTTTAATATGCTGTCCAGGTTGGTCATAACTTTTACTTCCAAGGAGTAAGCTTTTTTCTTTTAATTTCATGGCTGTAGCCACCGTCTGCAGTGATTTTGGAGCCCAAAAAATAAAGTCTACCACTGTTTCCCCATCTATTTGCCATGAAGTGATGGGACCGGATGCAATGATCTGTTTTCTGAATGTTGAGCTTTAAGCCAACTTTTTTACTCTCCTCCTTCACTTTCATCAAGAGGCTTTTTATTTCCTCTTCACTTTCTGCCATAAGGGTGGTGTCATCTGCATATCTGAGGTTATTGATATTTCTCCCGGCAATCTTGATTCCAGCTTGTGCTTCATCCAGTCCAGTGTTTCTCATGGTGTACTCTGCATAGAAGTTAAAGAAGCACGGTGACAATATACAGCCTTTTCCTACTCCTTTCCCAATTTGGAACCAGCCTGTTGTTCTATGTCCACTTCTAACTGTTGCTTCCTGACCTGCATACACATTTCTCAAGAGGCAGGTCAGGTGTTGTGGTATTCCTATCTCTTTCAGAATTTTCCAGTTTATTGCTGTATCTAAGGCTTAAAGCTCAACATTCAGAAAATGAAGATCATGGCATCCGGTCCCAGCACTTCATGGGAAATAGATGGGGACACAGTGTCAGACTTTATTTTTCTGGGCTCCAAAATCACTGCAGATGGTGACTGCAGCCATGAAATTAAAAGACGCTTACTCCTTGGAAGCAAAGTTATGACCAACCTAGATAGCATATTGAAAAGCAGAGACATTACTTTGCCAACAAAGGTTCGCCTAGTCAAGGCTGTGGTTTTTCCTGTGGTCATGTATGGATGTGAGAGCTGGACTGTGAAGAAGGCTGAGCGCCAGAGAATTGATGCTTTTGAACTGTGGTGTTGGAGAAGACTCTTGAGAGTCCCTTGGACTGCAAGGAGATCCAACCAGTCCATTCTGAAGGAGATCAGTCCTGGGATTTCTTTGGAAGGAATGATGCTAAAGCTGAAACTCCAGTACTTTGGCCATCTCATGCGAAGAGTTGACTCATTGGAGAAGACTGATGCTGGGAGGGATTGAGGGCAAGAGAAGAAGGCGACGCCAGAGGATGAGATGGCTGGATGGCATCACTGACTCGATGGATGTGAGTCTGAGTGACCTCCGGGAGTTGGTGATGGACAGGAAGGCCTGGCGTGGTGCGTGCGGTTCATGGGGTCGCAAAGAGTCGGACATGACTGAGCGACTGATCTGATCTGATCTGAAGGATTATTTGAGTTAATATATATCCAGCAAAAGAATAATAGCAAAGTTGTAGTTGCTTTTAACTATGGTAGTATGAGAAAGATAATAAAACATTGTTAGTTGATTAATTATGTAACATTACCATACAGTTTCTTGACTTCCTACTTTTGCATTCCAGTCCCCTATAATGAAAAGGACATCTTTTTTGGGTGTTAGTTCTAAAAGGTTTTGTAGCTCTTCATAGAACCATTCAACTTCAGCTTCTTCAGCGTTACTCGTTGGGGTATAAACTTGGATTACACTGACATGGAGATCAGCCCTGGGATTTCTTTGGAAGGAATGATGCTAAAGCTGAAACTCCAGTACTTTGGCCACCTCATGCGAAGAGTTGACTCATTGGAAAAGACTCTGATGCTGGGAGGGATTGAGGGCAAGAGGAGAAGGGGACGCCAGAGGATGAGATGGCTGGATGGCATCACTGACTCGATGGATGTGAGTCTCAGTGACCTCCGGGAGTTGGTGATGGATAGGGAGGCCTGGCGTGCTGCAATTCATGGGGTTGCAAAGAGTCGGACACGACTGAGCGACTGATCTGATCTGACCATACAGTTGGGGCTTCCCTGGTGGCTCAGTGGTAAAGAATCTGGCTGCCAATGCAAGAGACAGGTTCAATCCCTGGGTGGGGAAGATCCTCTGGAGAAGGAAATAGCAACCCACTTCAGTATTTTTGCCTAGGAAAGCCCATGGATAGAGGAGCCTAGCGGGCTGTAGTCCATAGGGTCATAAAGAGTTGGACACGACTGAGTGCCTAAACAACAAACGAAAAACCATACAGTTGAGCAGCAAACAGGCAGCATAATAAGAAGGCGAAAGCAATAGGCAGGTGATCTGTGCTCTGGTGCTGAGAGTGGCTCAGTTAATAACGTGGGAAACTGATGCATATAACATATGGAAAAAGGTCTTTTATAAAAACAGTTCCTAACCCGTGTATTTATCAGATCAGATCAGATCAGTCGCTCAGTCGTGTCCGACTCTCTGCGACCCCGTGAACCGCAGCACGCCAGGCCTCCCTGTCCATCACCAGCTCCCGGAGGCCACTCAGACTCGCATCCATCGAGTCAGTGATGCCATCCAGCCATCTCATCCTCTGTCGTCCCCTTCTCCTCCTGCCCTCAATCCCTCCCAGCATCAGAGTCTTCTCCAATGAGTCAACTCTTCGCATGAGGTGGCCAAAATACTGGAGTTTCAGCTTTAGCATCATTCCTTCCAAAGAAATTCCAGGGCTGATCTCCTTCAGAATGGACTGGTTGGATCTCCTTGCAGTCCAAGGGACTCTCAAGAGTCTTCTCCAACACCACAGTTCAAAAGCATCAATTCTTCGGCGCTCAGCCTTCTTCACAGTCCAGCTCTCACATCCATACATGACCACAGGAAAGACCATAGCCTTGACTAGGCGAACCTTTGTTGGTAAAGTAATGTCTCTGCTTTTGAATATGCTATCTAGGTTGGTCATAACTTTCCTTCCAAGGAGCAAGCGTCTTTTAATTTCATGGCTGCAGTCACCATCTGCAGTGATTTTGGAGCCCAGAAAAACAAAGTCTGACACTGTTTCCACTGTTTCCCCATCTATTTCCCATGCACCTTGATTCAAATCTACAGAATATATGGTTGCTAATGGTATATGCCTATGATGATATTTCCTAGCTTGTTAAATTTAATATACTAAAATTGTTATGCTGTTTTAGATATTCAGCTTTATCATAGTGAGACCTTAGAGCTCATGCTCCGTAGATGGTCCAAGTTGGAGAAAGACTTTAAGACAAAAAATGGAAGATATGATATTAGCAAGATCCCTGACATATATGACTGTATAAAATATGATGTCCAGCATAATGGTTCCTTGAAATTGGAAGACACAATGGAATTGTATAGGCTTTCAAAGGCATTAGCAGATATAGTTATCCCTCAGGTAAGTAATTTCTACATATCAATTTTCTGGTACTGTTATCAAGATATTTTTAAAATATCATTCCACTGTTAGGAGAGTGTTGGTTTCTGTGTCCTAGTAAACCTATAACTTTAAAAAGGAAATTGAGTCGTTATGAATTTACAAAAACTTCTTGTATTAAATTACTGTTTAATTTTTTAATTGTTTGTAATAACCTTTTAAAATTTAAGAATTGATAATTCTTAATTGAATAATTAAAAATAATTAAAGAACAAACAACTGAAAATATGATGGGATAAATCACATCTATTGATCATTTATTGTACACATGTCAGTGCTGCGCTATGGGAATGCGTGCAGAGTGGGAGAAAAAGATAGTTGTGTCTCTATATTAATTTTGAAAGGTTTTTTTTTTTTTTTTACTTTATGTGAAAGTATTTTGAAAAGAATATTTAGAGGTGAAGATGTAAATAGTTATTTGTATGGTGTGGTAGAGGGGTCTTTTCTTTATAGGAGAGTAAAAATAAAGGTGTACTAAAACTCAGATAACTAAAAGTAGTTACACATAGATTCAGATTGATAATAACAAGTCAAGTGACAAAACAAGTTGAGATAAGAAATGTGTTAGAAGAAAATAGTGACAGATGCTGTTTGGAGATCTTTTATCACCTTCATTGCTCAAAGATTATTTGGATATTGTAAAAGGGAGATTGGAGTAAATCACACATTTCCAAGTGTGATCCGAAGTTAAAAAACAGGAAAATGAAATACAACTGATTCTTGAACAACGTGGGTTTGAACTGTAGTGCATCCACGTACATGTGCATTCTTTTCAATAGTAAATACTGCAGTACTGCATGATCCACAGATCAGGATTGGCTGCATCTGCTGTGGATGCAGAGCCACAGATAAGTTGCATTTAAATTTTCAATGGCATGGAGGGTTGGCACTCCTAACCGCCACGTTGTTCAGGAGTCACTGTACATAAAAAGTGTAAGGATTGTAAGGATTGTATATTTTTAAAAAGCCTATATAGAAAACAATAGAGAAGTTCTTTAATAACTAAAACTGGAGCTACTGTATGATCGAGCAATCCCTTTCCCTGCCATAGATCCAGAAAAGATAAAAACTCTTTTTTCAAAAAGACGCATGCACCCCAATGTTCGTAGGAGTGTTGTTAATAATACCCAAGACATAGAAACAACTGAAGTGCCCATCAGCATATGATTCATTTAGGACATGGTGTATACATGTATACTTGCATGTAGAATACTACTCAGCCATAAAAACAAAATATTGCTGTTTGTAGCAACATGGATGGACCTAGAGAACATTGTACTAAGTGAATCAAGTCAGAGAAAGACAAATGTTATATCACTTACATGTGAAATCTAAAAATTAATACAAATGAATCAATATTAAAAAGTGGAAGCAGACTCATATACATAGAAAACAAACTTACAGTTACCAAAAAGGAAGGAGAGAGGGAAAGGAATAAATAAAAAGTATGGAATATAAGCTACTATGCATAAAATAGATAAGTAAGACAAATTTACTGTATAGCATAGGACACTATATTCAGTGTCTTGTAATAACCTATAGTGGAAAATAATCTGAAAAAATATATATATGAAACTGAATCACTTTGTTTCAATTACAGTTGAAACTAACATAGTACTGTAAATCCACTACAATTAAAACTGCAGTTTCCCTTTTCTGATATTCACAGAATGTCCATGAAAAACTATAGAGACTTTGAAAAATTGGTAATTCAGACTTCACAACTAAGTATGTGTGTACCTGTTAAAGTTTAGCTTGTCCTTTCAGTATGAAAGAGCAACTTTTTTTCTTTTTGGTCAGTATATATAATATAGATAATTATAAATATATTGTATAAGTCAGTGATTCGAAAATAAATTCATTTCAAAAGAGGGTAAAAATATCTCATACTTCAAGAATATGCCTTTGGGACTCATTTTAAGAAACACAGACTTAGAAAATAAGAATTGACTCTCTGACAGCATCTTTCATTTGTTAAATAAAAGTTTTATTCTGCAAAACAAATTTTATTTTATACAATAAAAAGTTGTATTTTTATAACATTTTAAGATTGATATCAAAATGAACACACTGAATTCTGAAGAACTCAGTTTTAGCTACATGATATACATACAAGATTATAGAACTAACACTGATTTGATTATATCTCTTTCACTAAAGTTAAATCAGCATCTATCTTTGTTATGAAATTCAAGAGAAAATTTATTCAGATTTTACTTACTAAAGAATTTGAGAAGAATGGTTACTCTTAATTCTGATAAGCATGTAATTAGTTTGCACTGGAAGCATACATAAGACTAATTTTTTTTTTCATTGTATTGAATTGCTTTTACATTATTCCAGGCTCAGTGCATTTTAGTTGTACTTACTCTTAAAATGAAGATTATTTTAAAGTATACTTTTAACAGATAAGCTGTAAATATATGACCCTCTAAAATATTTCTTGTAGCTGTATACATTTGTCAAGGTAGGCTTTCAGTATATTTTAATGTCTCACCTACTTAGTGGCTAAATAGATACACTAATGATTTATTAGCATAATCATGTCTTATACATGGCTTCTTTAATCTCAAGCCTCTTCTTTCTCAATTATGTATACTAAGAATTCTAGAATTGGGGATGGAAAGTTTGTTTCTAAGACTTGGGCTCAAAAGAAAACTTACATATTAATGAGTTTTAGATAATTTTTTCTCCTTCCATGGTGTATGTGTTTTAGGTACATTACTTACATAGATGAAGAAAATTTTCACCATGTCCTTGTAATTTAAATATTTATAATGAATTTTTAAAGCTTTGTAATTAAAAGAAACACTGTAAGATTAGAAATGCTTAAGGAAACTTTGAGATATTTACTCCCTATTTGGTTTGACATTACTTATTATGACAGAAACTTGGGACTTCCTCTTTTTTAATGGATATTTGAATTCAGTTACTCAAATTTTGTTACTAAAGTCTTCATAAATCTAAAATCATAGACAAGAGATAGACATTTTCAATCACTGAACAAATAACTAAAGTTGTAAACATATTTAATTATAATGAAGCTGTAGTTTGTAATGAAACAAATGAAAAATGTACATGTTTACTTGACAAAGATATTTCAAGCTTAGAGACTTGATGACTCAGTCAAATAATGTATTAGTTTGGCTAACTTAGATTGAGAGAGTATCAGTATTTTTGTAAGAAAAATATATATGTATTCTGCTATGCCTCAAAAAAAATCTGTTTTCACTCAATTGTTATAACTATGCTTTGCGAATTATGTAATTCTAATCACATTGTTGTTGCTCACTTGCTAAGTCATGTCCGACTCTTTGCAACCCTATGGACTGCAGCACGCTAGACTTACCTGTTCACTGCCTCCCAGAGTTTGCTCAAATTCATGTCCATTAAGTCACTGATGCTATCTAACCATCTCATCCTCTGCCACCCTCTCCTTTTGCCTTCAGTCTTTCCCAGCATCCCAGTCTTTTCTTACATATGACAAACATGATTTATTACTTTAACAGTTAATAGTTGTGATTATGGTATGTATTTTTGCTGTGATAGAATCAACTTTTCAGCCTCAGTCCTCTAAAAATGATACTTAAAAATTGGAAATACCCTGGCAAATCTAGTGGGTAGGACTCGGCACTTGCACTGCTGAGGGCTTGGGTTCAATCCCTGATTGGGGAGCTAAGATCCTGCAAGCTGTGTGGCACAGCCAAAAAGAAAAGAAGGTACTTTAAAAAGAGTCACAATGGGATGTGACATCAAGCATCGTGGCCGTGTAACATGCTCCCTTTGTCTTTCCCTGGAATCGAATCTGGGTCTCCCACATTGTAGGCAGACGCTTTACCCTCTGAGCCACCAGGGAAGCCCCTATCTAAAACCAGTAAAATATAAACAACTCAACAAAGGTGCCTTTGCGTAACACACCAGGGCACCACAAAATTCTGTCCATCTTATACCTGAAAGTAGCTGGGCTAGAAAACAGGACGTGCCTGTGTTCCCAGACCCCCAGTCCTAGTTGGCTGAGCCTTCAGCCTCAGAGAACGCAGTAGCTCTAGGAGTGGTGGCACACACAGCTCCAGCGTCTCAGCTGCAGTGGCACCCATGGCCGCAAGGAACTGGGTGTTCGTGATCGTGGGGCCTGCGACCCCATCCTTCCAGCCATGGAGGCCCTCCCACTACGGAGGTGAGAGCTGCAGCTCTCACCACCCCAGCAGTGGCAGTGCTCATGAATACTAACAACCTTGGACATGACAGGGGTACCTGTGACCCTGGCTCCCTTCCCCCACCTTATCTGTCTCCTTGTAGTGGTGACTCCTGAAACCTATTAGACCCTGGACGCAGTGGAGGGGCTCCCTTTCCTGGTGGCCTAGGCACAGATACTGGCAGCACCCATAGAAACAAGGCACCAGTAACCTTGGAGGTTACAGTAGCGATAAGGACACGAGGTGACCACACCTAGCAGATGCAGAGGAGTGTCAAACGTTTCTCAAATACAAGCAGTGGCTTAAGAAAAACCAAAAGCTTATGCTATAGTGCCACCTACTGGAGAAGAGATCAGGATTGCAAGGAGAAATATCAGTAACCTCAGATATGCAGATGACACCACCCTTATGGCAGAAAGTAAAGAAGCACTAAAGAGCCTCTTGATGAAGCTTCAAGGGGAGAGTGAAAAAGCTGGCTTAAAACTCAACATTCATAAAACTAAGATCATGGCATCTGGTCCCATCACTTCCTGCAAATAGAAGGGGAAACAATGAAAACAGTGACAGACTTTATTTTCTTGGGCTCCAAAAATCACTGCAGATTATGACTGCAGCCATGAAATTAAAAGATGCTTGCTCCTTGGAAGAAAAGCTATGACAAACCTAGACAGCATATTAAAAAGCAGAGACATTACTTTGCCAACAAAGGTCTATCTAGTGAAAGCTATGGTTTTTCCAGTAGTCATGTATGAATATGAGAGTTGGACCATAAATAAGACTGAGTGCTGAAGAATTGATGCTTTTGAATTGTGGTGTTGGAGAAGACTCTTGAGAGTCCCCTTGACTGCAAGGAGATCCAACCAGTCCATCCTAAAGGAAATCAGTCCTGAATATTCATTGGAAGGACTGATGCTGAAGCTGAAACTCTAATACTTTGGCCACCTGATGTGAAGACCTGACTCATTAGAAAAAACCCTGATGCTGGGAAAGACTGAAGGCGGGAGGAGAAGGGGACAACAGAGGATAAGATCGTTTTGGATGGCATCACCGACTCGGACATGAGTTTGAACAGGCTCCAGGAGATGGTGAAGGACAGGGAAATCTGGCGTGCTGCAGTCCATAGGCTTACAAAGAGCTGGACATGACTGAGTGACTGAGCAACAACTGAAAAAGAACAAAAACTAACAAATGGGACTGCTGCTGCTGCTGCTAAGTCGCTTCAGTCATGTCCAACTCTGCGACCCCATAGACAGCAGCCCACCAGGCTCCCCCGTCCCTGGGATTCTCCAGGCAAGAACACTGGAGTGGGTTGTCATTTCCTTCTCCAATGCATGAAAGTGAAAAGTGAAAGTGAAGTCGCTCAGTCGTGTCCTACCCTCAGTGACCCCATAGACTGCAGCCTACCAGGCTCCTCCATCCATGGGATTTTCCAGGCAAGAGTACTGGAGTGGGTTGCCATTGCCTTCTCCAAACAAATGGGACTACATCAAACTAAAAAGCTTCTGTACATTAAATATTGAAAAAGTACCAAGTGAGAAAAGATGTTTGCAAATCATATATTCAATTTGAAGGTAATATTCAAAATATATGAAGAACTCCTACAACTCAACAAAAAACCCAAATAACCCAATTAAACAGTAAGCCGAAAAGCTAAGAATGGTTCCAGAGAGGACATACAGACTGCCAAGAGACTCATGAAAAGATGTTCATCATCACTAATTATTAGGAAAATGCAAATCAAAAACAGCATGAGAGATCATCTCAGGCCTGTTAGAATGGCTGTTATCAAAAAGGCAAGAAGTAACAAGTACTGAAAAGGATATGGAGAAAAGGGAACGCTGGTACCCTGTTGGTGGGAATGTAAACTGGTGCAGCCACTATGGAAAACAGTTTGGAGCTTCCTCAGAAACTTAAGGATAGTACTAGTGTATGATCTAGCTATTCCATTTCTGGGTATTTAAGAAATATGAAGAGAGTAATTTGAATAGATACATACAACCCTGTGTTTGTGGTGGCATTATTTACAATAGCCAAGACATGGAAATTGCCCATTGATGAATGAATGGATGAAGGAGGGTATATAATACAGTGGAATACTACCCAGCCGTAAAAAAGATATGTACCATCTTGCCATTTGTGGCAACATGGATGGACCTTGAGAATATTGCATTAAATTAATCCTTCAGATAAAAATTGATACTATATGATTCCACATAAATGTGAAATATTAAAATTTTTTAAACAAAGCAAACCTAGCAAAAGAAACACATTTATAGAGAAAAGAGTAATTACTAAAAGGGAAAGGAGATGAATTGAGTAAAGAGGGTCATTTGTATGGTAATGGGTGGAAGCTAAGCTTTTGGTGTTGAGCATACTGTAGTTTATACAGAAGCTATATGCATGAAGCATGTTATAAACCAACATTACCTCAGTAGATTAAATAGTAAAAATAATCTCAATGGTATGATGGAAGATAAGGATATTTAAAGATTATAATATTTGATATAGCTGAATTATCCTTTGGAAATGTTTAAAATACTTTAGCATTTGCAAAGTTTTTAGAATTTATAATATTTTATATGTATTTTTATATGTACATTTTAATAAATATAATTAAAAATAAAAGATTAGTATTAATATTCTCTTAATTAAGATGGTGACTGAACTGAACTAAAGTGAGCAACTGAACTAAACTGAACTGAATTGAGATGGCACACATTTGTTGAAGTTGGAAGATCATTTCTTTTGTTATTTGTAGATAATGAAACAGAGTTCTTTATAATAGTATTTGCAATATTAATTCCAGTGATACTTATTAAATGTGTCACATAATAAACTTTCAAATATCTTCAGCTGTATTTTAGTCAGTTCTTTTTATGGCAGAAATATTACAAGAGAACTTGGGCATCTAACAGTTAATTAAGTCTGACACGACTGAAGCGACTTAGCATGCAGGCATTCATTGGAGAAGGAAATGGCAACCCACTCCAGTATTCTTGCCTGGAGAATCCCAGGAATGGAGGAACCTGGTTGGCTGCCTTCTATGGGGTCGCAGAGTCGGACACGACTGAAGTGACTTAGCAGCAGCAACTGGTGTGGCAACTTGCTTTTTCAGCTCCATAAGATATGTCACTGTTTTGAAGGGAAAGAAGTCTTTACTATAAAAATAATACATCTTGTTGTAAAATTAGAAACTATATGGCCAAAAAAAATCAATATGGCATTACCAATTAGACAAAAACATTTCACAGTTACAGAAAATTCTGAAAGGCCTTTCCCTTAAATTCATGGACATTTTTTTTTTGTAAATTCATATGTATAACAAATATGTTCTTCACAAAAATGGAACCAGGAAAGCGTACTGTTTTACAACCTGATTTCTTTTTCTTGGCCTCAAGAAGTTTTTTCCAAATCAGTAAAGCTGAATATACTTCAATATGAAGCTAAGTATATTCAATATATTCAAATATATTGAATATACTCAATATACTTCCTAATAGCTGATGAAATAATACTATTTAGCCAATTTCTCACATTTGGAAATGTGGATTCCTTTAATTTCTTATACTTTTCCTTATATGTATGTCTTTATGTGCAGTCAAGACAACTTCTTTAGCTCAAGATCTCTTTTACCAGCTTTCTTCCAGGCTCTCAGTGTATGAGAGTGACTATTTACTTGTACCTTGACCAATAATGATACAAAAATATCCTTTGATGATTTTAAATTTCAGCATTTTCTTTTTGTTTACACATACATACGCAGTTACATACACATTTCATATTTTTCATGCCCAATTTCTTTATGTTGGTGAGATTACCGAACCAAGCTTTTGTGTTTAAAGATAAATGACCCAAGTAGTTCCATTTTCATACATCTTCCATATGTAATCAGTCAACCTTTTTTTTAATTAGGCAGTTTTGAGATTTGTTGTCCATATTAATTTTTTGCCATCTGGGAAGTATGTGATGTAACCTTTAAATGCTGGTGTCCCAGAAAAATCTTGGAGAGAGAATGTATGCCTGTTTCTTCCCGTCATATGTCTACTCTTTCTTCTTTCTCTGTCCCTGCTTCCCTCTGCCTTCATCCCATTTCTGCCTTCTTCCTCTTAAACCTTCTCTTCCTATTTATACACTCATCACAGACTTTTTTCTTCAATTCAGTGGCTCAGTCGTGTCCAATTCTTTGCGACCCCATGGACTGCAGCACGCCAAGCCTCCCTGTCGGTCACCAGCTCCTGGAGTTACTCAAACTCGTGTCCATTGAGTCGGTGATGCCATCCAACCATCTCATCCTCTTTTGTCCCCTTCTCCTCCCGCCTTTAATCTTTCCCAGCATCAGGGTCGTTTCCAATGAGTCGGTTCTTCGCATCAGGTGGCCAGAGTATTAGAGCTTCAGCATCAGTCCTTCCAATGAATATTCAGGATTGATTTCCTTCAGGATGGACCAGTTGGATCTCCTTGCTGTCCAAGGGACTCTCAAGAGTCTTCTCCAACACCACAGCTCAAAAGCATCAATTCTTTGGCGCTCTGCTTTATTTATGATCTGGTTACCATTTATGAAGACAGAGACATGAGCAGTGGAAGATAGATCATTGAATTAAGGATCCCACCTCCAGGTGGAACTCTCATCTGTCCCCCGGCTAACCACAGAGTGTCCCCCTACCTCCTCTCCAGAGCATCATTCCTTCGTATCTGCTGCCAGAGCCACAGTTCCATTCACTCCAAGTACTAACTTTACAAAATTCCACACCTGGAGTGACCTCTAGTCGCCCAGCATCCACTTTATGTCTCCAAATTGTGTAGGACTGCAATATTTTGATCAGTTTCTGAGAAAACGCAATGAAGCATTTCAGTCTTTTAATTTAAAGCCCCTAATAAAATATGTAGTTGGTCAGCCCAACAGTTTCTTACCTGCCACCAGTACCAATGACAGTTTCTTGTCATTCCCTGGGCTTCAACAAGTCGTATCCTCGCCAGTGTTCAGTCTTACTCCCCCAAATTCATGAAATACTTTTCTCCAGGATTTTGGTGAAGGGTGGGCCGTGTCTAATTTTGCTAATGCATCTCCCAGATTTCAGAGAACTACCAGCTTTGCCATGAGTCAAACCTTAAAGATCTAGTTCTGCTGTTTTTCTCAAACCAAAGCTCATTGGAAAAATAATGTTACTTGTTTTATTATAGCAATTTCCTAATTAAAGCAGTTAATGCAAAAAATTTTTTCATGTCAGATCATTTTCTCATCTATCCCTATGAACTGTAATTTTTATTACTATTATAATTACTGTTAACAGTTTTGGTTATAATTTCTCATAAATATAATGGCAATATAGCTCATTAAGTTTGATAATTTCTTGGCATTTTTGGCTCACCAGTCATTAAAACTTTGTATTGACCAAAGACAAATAATTTGTTAACCTTTTTAATCGTTGACATTCAAATAGACAAAAATTTCATGGTTTCAATTTGTATTTCTTTATGTTTGTTGACTATTTATTCTGTGACTTACTAGTTGTGCACTTAATCCATCTTTCTTTTAGGGTTATTTCTACATTTAAAACCTTATTATAACGGTTACATTCATCATTCATCCTCTCCTCTTTAGAAATTACTTGTTTTTTCACTTCCACCAAAAAATATTCTTCTAATTACACTTAATAGTGTGGGGACTAATATACTTGAAATTGTAGAAATGTAAATTAGTAATTGTGTAATGTTCAAAAAAGACTTGATAAAAATATTTGTCACTCACTAAAATTCTTAAATTTAGTAATACCTTATTGGAGTTCTTTATTATTATACCCTTTTTCTAATAGTGTGTATTTTCTGCTCAGGAATATGGTATAACTAAAGCTGAAAAACTGGAGATTGCCAAAGGCTACTGTACTCCTCTAGTTAGAAAAATTCGCTCAGATCTTCAAAGGACACAAGATGATGACACTGTAAATAAACTCCATCCTGTGTAAGAGACTGTACTGGTATTTAAGTCTATAGGCATCTGTTTTTGCATACTTGAAATCTAAATTTTTGTTGTTCCTATGACTAAGGCAGGAGTGTATCACTTGGTACACTGTAGAAATACAGAGTACCTAGATTTTCCGAATAGTGAACTTTTCAACCAGTATTCTTTTTGGCTCCAAACTGGAGGAAAAAACTGAGGGACACAGGGAAAGGGGATGTGTGTTACCATTCACATGCGATCATCAGTGATCATCCTCATTCAGCAGCATTAACATCTGTGAGCTCCTTTAGTGCTGTGATCTCTTTCAGTGTTAATAAATGTGCTTAAATGACCTTCTTACAGTGAACTTGACTAATATTAACTCTTCTTTGACTAATCTCAGTGGTCTCAGTTAGTTTCAGTTAACTTCATGTTAGAGAAATGTCTACTAAGAACACCTCAGTTGTGATGGAAAGAGTGATAGATTCACTTACTATGTTCTTTTACTTCTAGAAAGATTAAATTCTATTTTATAAAATAATTTCAGTACTTAATGAGTCTTAACTGTGTGGTTATGTTTTAACACTGTCTGCTCCTGACTTTTAGGTATTCCAGAGGTGTTCTGTCACCTGAACGTCATGTCCGTACCAGATTGTATTTCACCAGTGAAAGTCACGTACATTCTTTACTGTCTATTCTTCGCTATGGTGCCTTATGCGATGTAAGTAGAATAAGTTACATCAATTTACTTAACAAGTATGTGTTACTGAATTTGTAATCAGATCACTGACATCATTTTTTATTGTACAGTTTTTAATAATTCATTATTTGCCTTCATTTGTCAAGAGTCTACTGTTTACCAAGCATTGTGTTAGATGTTGGAGATAATGACATGTTTTCTTCCTTCTGGAGAAAACTCCTTTAAGCCAACAATAATACAAAATATTGTAAGTGATCTACAAGCTGGTGACAGTAAGATGAAGAGAAGCAATGAATTCGCATTATTTAGGGATTAGAATCAACAGGATTTGGTGTTTGGACATTGTGACTCTTACTGTAACATAATGAATCAATACCAAAGCTTACTGGCTTAAAACAAGTACAGGCTTTTTTTTTTTTTTTTTTTCCCTCTGTCATGCTTTAAATGCTTGACTTGGGTCATTTAGGCAGTTTTGCATTGTGTCTGTCATAAGATTGCAGCTCAGACAGTGGCTGGAGCTCAAATCACCTCACAGCTTTCTTTTCATATCTATTTCTTGATGTGCTGACTGTCAGGTGGGGGCTTGGCTGGGGTTATGGACCAGAATACCTACCATGGCCTCTTCATGTGACCTCAGAATACAGCATATTCCTCAGAAGATAGCAGCTGAGTTCCAGAAGTGCGCTAAGAGAAAAAAAGAGCAAGCATAAAGTATTTTTATGATCTAACGTACGAGGTTACATCCTTTCAGTCCTACCGAGCATTTTTGGTTGACGTGGTCACAGAGGTCCATCCAGGTTCAAGGGAGGGAAGATAGACCCATAGTACTAGATGAGTGGAATATCACTTGTCACTCACTATAAGATGAATCCTTGGGATTGGATATATTTTGGTGGCCATTTGAAAAACAGGGTCCGTCACGGTATGTTAGCATACGATCTGTATTTCTCCCACGTGCAGATTTCACTTAATCTCCTCTATAATATTCCTCTGAGCTTATCTATTATAGCATAAACATGACCTCCAGGATCTCATTATCTAAATTGTTCAGATATGGGTGGGACTCTGGGTAGAACCCTTTGAGTGCCCAGGAGAACTCAGTCTCATTTCAGAGACCTATGAAATAAAGACACCAATTATCTGTCATACATTTGACATTACAGCATTGAGAAGCATAGGATAACTGCCTTAGGCAACCTTTTCAAAAAGAGGGGAAAACATAAGGTACACCATGGTCGTCACTGGTCCATGGCAGTTTTGAAGTGTGCCTAGGTACTTCATGCCCATTCCTTAATCAGGGCTCTGGCATACTACTAGGAATTGTTTTTAATGGTTCATGGCTTTATACTTTTGATTCTTGATGGCTTCATCTAGGTCATCCTTCCTTCTCCATAAAAAGTAGCTCATGCTTGCAGCTAAGTAGTTTTTTTAACCCCTTCCTGCCCAAAGACGTTTGGAGATCCAGAGGTCTTTTTACTTTTAGTTCAAGATGGTGTAATTTTAAAAAAACAAAAAGGAATATATAATCTACTCTATTAATTCACACCCACAGATCTCTTAAGAATAAGTCGATTTATACATTGGACTCCCTCTTTGGCTGCTGAGAGAGTACTCAGCAGTCTTTATTGTTTAATAGGGAGTATCTGAGAGACATGCTGATACGATCCTGAGAAAGTCATTGTGTCTTTGAAAAATCTGTGAGCCTTAAGTCTTTCTGAAGTCTTAGCAAGTGTTTTTACCATCATACCCATGTTTTCATGACAGATTCTTGTGTTCCATTCTTCCTAAAAGCCACTTTTTAATTACAGCATTGTTCACTCTCTGGAGAGGCTGGAAATAAGAAACAGTTGTATTTCTGATTCCTGCAAGTCTTGGATCCTTTTTAATTAACCATTTCCTATAGCTTATCTGCCTCTCCTCAATGTTTGTCAGAGGCAATGAGAAGAATCTTGGTGGTGTTTTCAGAATTTTTTCTGGAAATCTTGGTGGCTAGCTCATTGAATTACACTGTCTACAGGCTATAGTATTTCTGTATTTTATGCCACTATGTAGAAAGCATTTTTTATCCTATAGTTTCCAATAAGGTTTTTTAACCCTCCTATGATCCCTCACCAACAGTCTCCTCAGTGTCCTTTAGACTTTCATTAACACTCTTTTTGAGGCATCTTAACTTTCCTTACCACTCTCCTTGAGGCCCTTTCTGTGCTTACAAGTATGGAAAGTAAGAAAGGAAAGTCAAGGAAGGTTCCCATATTACCAACATAGGATCATTTACAAAATTATCCATCATTCACTGGGAAGAGTAACATTTGCAGAAATATCAGGTGTTAGAAGGAAAGCAATGAGTTTAGTTTCAGACAGCTTGAGTTTGAGGCGCTAGTTCTCAAGAGAACTCAATCTCATTTCAAAGACCTATGAAATGAAGACATGAATTATCTGTCATAGGTTCAACATACAATAATGAGATAAACAAGTGAGGATAAATCAAGTGGAGATGACCAGTAGCATGTTGATATGTAAGGCTAGAGGTATGGGTTGAAGGCACAGGAGTTGGGAAGCCAACACATTAATGATGCCTGAGGCAGTAGCTGTAGATAAGATTCCCTGGAAGTCTGTATTTGAAAAAGTGAGGAAAATGACATTTTAGAGAATAACAGTGGAAGTGCTAACCAAGCAGATTTAGAAATTATAATACCCCTTTCTCAGTACACTCAAACCACAGATTATCTAGAATACACTGTCACTTCTATTATATATCAAAAATATCTTTTCAGCCATCTCTAAGGTACCAAAAAATAAGAATTAAAAAAAATTTATATATATATATGGGTATATACATTTATGCACATCTATAAAAAAGTAATCCTTAAAAGAAAATGAATTCAACTTTGTATTCTTTTGTACTTATTAAAATAAAGGGCAGTGAAATGTACATGAAGATTTGGCATATGTCTCTTGATTCTTAATATCTCATCATTGGGCCTTGATGAATAATTATTCACAGAGTTACCCTAAGGCTATGTAAATGTTCTATTCCCATCAAATTTTCTAATCCATCTGTTCTTTCCCCCTTGTTTTTATTTCTTTTTTTATTCCTTAATGGAATAGCAAAGTGACATCCCTTGATTACATATACTGATTATTATGTGTGCTCAATTGCTCAGTCATGTCTAACTCTTTGTGACCCATGGACTATAGCCTGCCAGGCTCCTCTGCCCATGGGGTTTTCTAGGCCAGAACACTGGAGCGGGTTGTCATTTCCTACTCCAGGGCACCTTCCCAACCTAGGGATCAAACCCACGTCTCTTGCATCTCCTGCATTGGCAGACGGATTGTTTACCACTGAGCCACCTGGGAAGTCCATGTGGATTAGTGGAGCTTTAATAAAAGAAATAGAGAAAAAAATGACTCTTAGTTAGCAAAGGCAAGAGCTTATATACCTGTTAATAATGATGGAATTGTTTTTGGTGGGGAGAGATACATTTCTTTTGTGGTCACCCTTGAACCTTGCACTTAGTTATAAGATAGGAAGAACAAAGGATATGGGAATGGATAGGAAGCCAATGGTTGGAGAATAAAAGTGAATGATGGATAAAATTGTAGCAGATAAGATTGGAGAACCATTCCAGGATTGGGAAGCCTTTGAAATGTTTTAAGCAAGGAATTGAATGGCTTTGGTTGCTGTGTAGGCATTAGATAGGTAGAAGTAGATTTGAGGAAACCAGTTAGGAGCCTCTCACAGTGATCTAAAGAGTGTACTGGCTGTAGTATATATTGCATTCAGCTACATTTCTAAAACAAAAGCTGAACAACTCCACTGTCAAAAATCTGGGCTTCTGGGGTTTAAAAAATTAAAGTAAAAATTAAGCTCATACCAAAATGATGTCCTATTTTCTAATTTTAAAACTTTAAAAAATTTATTTGAACTATAATTAATTATCCCAGCTCATATTCTCCTAATAAGAGCCTATAGCTAATATAATTAAAACCCTGTATGGTCTCTTCCCAGTTGAAATTTTTCAATGTAAACTTGGTAAAATCTGTCTCTCCATAGTAGATTTTTTTTTTTAAGATTTATTGAGGAAATAAAATTATAAGTAAGATTTCAAGGAATATATTTAATGATCCCTAATTGTTTAAAAAGATTTTATGAATTCTTGCATATTAATTGTGTTTAGGAAGATGCTATAAAATATTTTATCTTTTCATTAGAGCAGACCTAGCAAAGTCTATATCTGTACCACTGAATTAGATATTACATGGTGTTCTTATTAATAATACCATATCACAGAATCTAATAGATCTTTTCAATCTTGAAAATTTTCAATATTTAACTTAAGCCCATCACTTACAATAATTTACATCTAGTGGTATTCAGTAATGCTATGCTAAATTCTTTTTCCTATAAATTTTGAAAGAAAATATACATACATCTTTGCACATATCCCCTCCTCAAACATAGGCAGACACACACAAACACACAGATGCAGTTTTTACTGTGGAGTGTTGCTTAAGTTGGGAGCAACTGCTCTAGAGCATTTAAACATATTAATAGCCATTTGTTGAAACTTAAGTATACATGTAATTACACAAATGACATAATATTGCTTTGACTTTACTTTCCAAAAATTTGGAATGCTTCCTCAGAGATAGATGATGTCCAAATTTAAAAAGGAAATACATGTTGAATTAAAAAAAATCAGTGTGTGGTCTTGACTTTTCACTTTTGCATGTCAAATTTTATTTTTTCTTAAAACACATTCTATATTAAAGCCGAAACTCTTATATACTCTCAGTGTATATATAAAACCCTTATATACAAAAAAATCGTTGGATGCTTTTATATATTTGTAATGTTTATGACATGAGATGAAGGACATTATCTCTGATGTACATAAGGTGTCAGTAGACCTTGCTGATTATTGACTGTAGATTTTGAACTTTGAGTAGTTTTGCCTTTTGAGATAGAATTTTCTACTTTGAATGCTTGTAGTACATGTTCTGTAAGGTCCCTTTCAGTTCTGATGCTCTTTATTTACATGTTTAAAGGCCATTGATTCTCTAAATGATGGTGGAGTGATTTTAGGAATGAAGGAGATGGTTTTAAGAATCTGCCTGTACTTTCTCCTGCTAATTGTTTTAAAATATCTACAGTTTAAAAAACTACAGTGGAATGAGAGATATTTAATTATAGTCATTACTTTCAAGGGATAGTGTTCTGTTTTATGAAACATGACACTATATTAGTTACATTGGAACTTAAGGTTAACAACTGCCCCTTACCCTCAAAATTCAATTAATAGGTATCGTATCTCAAGATAGTCTTTATTTTTACTTTCTATGAGTTACTAAAAAAAAAAAATACCACTAGAGTTTCTAATACTACTAATAAGAGAATTAAAATTATTTAAGCTTAGGTGATTTATTAAATTTAAATTAGTGGAATTATTTTGAAAGATTATGTGTGAAAGTATTTCATTTGTGTGATGTCAATCAGGTTAAACAAACTGTCATAATGAAAATAAAGTGATTTTCAAGTAATATGAGAAAATGCTTACTATATACCTTTGTTCAGGAATCAAAGGATGAACAGTGGAAACGAGCTATGGATTACTTAAATGTTGTCAATGAGCTCAACTACATGACTCAGATTGTTATCATGCTCTATGAGGATCCTAACAAGGTAACAGAGTGCTTGATTCGCATGTGGTGTTGTTCAGTTGCCAAGTCGTGTCCGACTTCTTGAAACGCCATGAACTGCAGAACACCAAGCTTCCCTGTCCTTCACTATCTCCCTGAGTTTGCTCAAACTCGTGTCCATTGAGTCAGTGATGCCATCCAACCATCTCATCCTCTGTCGTCCCTTTCTCCTCCTGCCTTCAATCTTTCCCCGCATCAGGGTCTTTTCCACTGAGTCATTGCTTCACATCAGGTGGCCAAAGTATTGGAGCTTCAGCAGCAGTCCTTCCCATGATTGTTCAGAGTTGATTTCCTTTATGATTAACTGGTTTGATCTCCTTTCTGTCCAAGGGACTCTCAAGAGTCCTTTGCAGCACAACAGTTCAAAAGTGTCAATTATTCCATGCTCAGCCTTATTTATGGTTCAGCTCTCACATCCATACATGACTACTGGAAAAACCATAGCTTTGAGTATATAGACTTTGTTGGCAATGTGGTATCTCTGCTTTTTAATACACCATCTAGGTTTGTCATAGCTATTCTTCCAAGGAGCAAGCATCTTTTTAATTTCTTGGCTGCAGTCACTGTATGCGTTGATTTTGGAGCACAAGAAAATGAAATGACACTGTTTCCACTTTTTCCCCATCCATTTGCCATGAAGTAATAGAACCGAATGTCATGATCTTTGTTTTTTGAATGTTGAGTTTTAAGACAGCCTTTTTACTCTCCTCTTTTACCTTCATTGAGAGGTTTTTTAGTTCCTCTTCAGTTTCTTCCATCTGCATATCTGAGGTTGTTGATATTTTTTCTGTCAATCTTGATTCCAGCTTGTGATTCATCTAGCCCAGCATTTCATATGATGTACTCTTCATATAAGTTAAATAAGCAGGTTGACAATATACAGCCTTGATGTACCCATTTCCCAATTTGGAACAGTCTGTTATTCCATGTCTGATTCTGACTGTTGCTCCTTGACCTGCATACAGGTTCTTAGGAGGCAGGTAATGTGGTCTGGTATTCCCATCTCTTTAAGAATATTCCACAGTTTGTTGTGATCCATACAATCAAAGGCTTTAGCGTAGTCAGTGAAGCAGCATTAGATGTTTTTTTAAATTCCCTATGATCCAGTGTTTTCCTCTATTTCTTTGCATTGATCACTGAAGAAGGCTTTCTTATCTCTTCTTGCTATTCTTTGGAACTCTGCATTTAAATGTTTATATCTTTCCTTTTCTCCTTTGCTTTTCGCTTCTCTTCTTTTCACAGCTATTTGTAAGGCCTCCCCAGACAGCCATTTTGCCTTTTTGCATTTCTTTTCCATGGGGATGGTCTTGATCCCTGTCTCCTGGACAATGTCACGAACCTCATTCCATAGTTCATCAGGCACTCTATCTATCAGATCTAGGCCCTTAAATCTATTTCTCACTTCCACTGTATACTCATAAGGGATTTGATTTAGGTCATACCTGAATGGTCTAGTAGTTTTCTCTACTTTCTTCAGTTTCAGTCTGAATTTGGCAATAAGGAGTTCATGGTCCGAGCCACAGTCAGCTCCTGGTCTTGTTTTTGCTGATTGTATAGAGCTTCTCCATCTTTGGCTGCAAAGAATATAATCGATCTGATTTCGGTGTTGACCATCTGGTGATGTCCATGTATAGAGTCTTCTCTTGTGTTGTTGGAACAGTGTCAGACTTTGTTTTTCTGGGCTCCAAAATCACTGCAGATGGTGACTGCAGCCATGAAATTAAAAGACGCTTGCTCCTTGGAAGGAAAGTTATGACCAACCTAGATAGCATATTCAAAAGCAGAGACATTACTTTACCAACAAAGGTTCGCCTAGTCAAGGCTATGGTCTTTCCTGTGGTCATGTATGGATGTGAGAGCTGGACTGTGAAGAAGGCTGAGCGCCGAAGAATTGATGCTTTTGAACTGTGGTGTTGGAGAAGACTCTTGAGAGTCCCTTGGACTGCAAGGAGATCCAACCAGTCCATTGTGAAGGAGATCAGCCCTGGGATTTCTTTGGAAGGAATGATGCTAAAGCTGAAACTCCAGTATTTTGGCCATCTCATGCGAAGAGTTGACTCATTGGAGAAGACTCTGATGCTGGGAGGGATTGAGGGCAGGAGGAGAAGGGGACGACAGAGGATGAGATGGCTGGATGGCATCACTGACTCGATGGATGCGAGTCTGGGTGACCTCCGGGAGCTGGTGATGGACAGGGAGGCCTGGCGTGCTGCGGTTCATGGGGTCGCAAAGAGTCGGACACGACTGAGCGACTGATCTGATCTGATCTGATGATCCAGTGTATGTTGGCAATTTGATCTCTTTGGCCTTTTCTAAATCCTGCTTGTACATCTGCAAGTTCTCAGTTCACATACTGCTGAAGCCTAGCTTGAAGGATTTTGAGCATTATCTTGCTCACATGTGAAATGAGTGCAATTGTGTGGTAGTTTGAGCATTCTTTGGCATTGTCTTTCTTTGAGAATGGAATGAAAACTGACCTTTTCCAGTTGTGTGTGGCCACTGCTGAGTTTTCCAAATTTGCTGGCATAATGAGTGCAACACTTAAACAGCATCATCTTTTAGGATTTGAGATAGCTCAGATGGAATTCCATCACCTCCACTAGCTTTGTTCATAGTGATGCTTCCTAAGGCCCGCTTGACTTCACACTCTGGGATGTCTGACTCTAGGTGAGGGACCACACCATCGTGGTTATCTGGGACATTAAGAGCTTTTTTGTACAATTCTTCTGTTTATTCTTGCATATGTTACCAGAGGTAAATCAATAATTTGAAGTTTCTCATTTTGAAGATGTTTTATAATATTTTTTTAGGATCTTTCCTCTGAGGAACGCTTTCATGTTGAGTTACATTTTAGTCCAGGAGCCAAAGGATGTGAAGAAGACAAAAATTTACCCTCTGGCTATGGATATAGACCAGCTTCAAGGGAGGTAACAAAGATGAAATTCTCATTGCATAGTTACTATAGTCCTAAATATAAATGTGACTTCTTTTAAGAATTTTCTGTTACATACTGTAATTCTTATCTCAACTACTAAATTGCATGGTTTAAACTTCTTGAGGTATGGTTTGGATGGATACACATTTTTAAGCATATTAGAATTTTATATTTTATCCTTTCTCTAGATTTTTTGGGGGGGATTTTTAAGATCATTATTTAGAATGGATAACTGTCGTTTCTGTTTTTGGCTGTTTTACTTGAGGACAGTCCAGGCTTTCTTTACTAAACACTTGGAGTTAATTACTGAATTTTAATTCTTATAATCTTACAAAGTTAAATATGTATTCAGCTTTAAACTTTTTTTTACTAAGCTATGATACATATTGGTAAACATTCCTTAATCATAGGCGTGTAGTTTAATGCTACGCTATGCTAAGTCACTTCAGTCGTGTCCGACTCTGTGTGACACCATAGATGGCAGCCCACCAGGCTTCCCTGTCCCTGGGATTCTCCAGGCAAGAACACTGGAATGGGTTGCCATTTCCTTCTCCAATGCATGAAAGTGAAAAGAGAAAGTGAAGTTGCTCAGTCATGTCCGACTCTTAGCAACCCCATGGACTGCAGCCTACCAGGCTCCTCTGTCCATGGGATTTTCCAGGCAAGAGTACTGGAGTGGGGTGCCATTGCCTTCTCCGTAGTTTAATGATATATCACAAAATAAACACGGTTGTAAAACAACTAGCCAGGTCATAGAATAATATCATTTGAGAAGAAACAATTGTGTCCTTCAATATCTTCCCTGCTTTCTCCCCAAAGATAACTACTATCTTGACTTCTGGCACATAGATTAATTTTGTCTACTTTTGGACTTTATATAAAGTGAACTCACAAAATATGTGCTTTTTTAAGGATGGGAAGTAGATTTGGCTTCTTTCATTATGTGTTTGAAATTCATCTGTTCTTCATTTCTGTTGCCATATAGTATTACATTAAGTAAATATGGTGCAGTTTGTCAATCCATTTCACTGTGATGATCATTTGGTTTGTTTGCAATTCAGGGTTTGAAGATGGATGCTTTTATGAACATTCTTTTTCAGGTCTTTTTCTGAGCATATGTATGCGTTTCTTTTGGATATAAAATTGCTGGGTTATAGGGTATGCATATGTTCAGTTTTTAAAAATACAGTCAAATAACTTTCCAAAGCTACTGCCATGTCTTTATCAGCACTTGGTTTGATTAGTGTTTTTAATGAGTTGTTTGGGGGATTGTGGCTTAAATTTACATTATCCTCACAACCAGTAAAGATTAGTACTTTTTCTTATATTCATTGGCCACTTGAATATGTTTTTTGTAAAGTGCTACTGGCTAGGACCAGTAGAGTGCTGAGTAGAAGTATTGATAGCAAGCATCCTTGTTCATTCCCAGACTAAAGCAGAAAGTGTTTGGGAATTTTTACTGAAATTAGATAACCTCTGCAGATCATGTTGAGAGGCATAACACTTCTAGTTTTCTCTGGACATAACACTTGTTCAGAATTGAATCTTCTAGTCCTAGGACTTGATATATATGTATCTCTGAATTTAGTTGGCTATTCTTTATATCTTTTTGATAAAATTAAGATTGTTTTAATATCTTTTATTTGTCAGGTTAATTCCTAAATTCTTTTTTAATGTTGTCATAAATGACTCATTTAAATTTTATTTTGTTTGCTATTTTCAATTGAATTTTAACTCAATTTTTGTATGAAGATTTTACAACTGGCAACCTTCCTGTATGCTGTTTATTCATTCTGATAATTTATCCAGTCATTTTAATTTTCTATGTATATGATCATATCTCTGAATGATGGCAGATGTCCAGTAAAATGTTGAGTAGCTTTTGTGATGATGGGCATTCTTCTCTTTCAGCGATTTATTATTAACAGTGATGATTTTTTTCTAGTTTTTTAGATATCCCTTACCTGAGTTGAAGAAGTTTATTTTTTATACCCCTCAGTTTAATGAAGGTTTTTACATACTTTGGCTTCTTTTAGCCAGTGTTTATTTGTGAGGTTCACTGATGTAATTGGTTTTAGTTTGCCCATTTTTACTGCTTTAAAATATATGTTTCACTGTATGACCATGCCCCAATTTATCCATTCTATTTAGAGGAATATTTAATATAATCTTTTTAAACTTACTGTTTTCTGTACTATACTGTGAGACTCTTATATTTTGGGGACAGTATCTTATTCATCTGAGTCTTGACACATGGTAGTACTCAGTAAATATTCAGTGAGTCATCAAATGGTTATTATTTAAGTGTGCAGTCATTACATTTGTTAGAAATATTTGGAATAGAATTTGAATCTTCTGTAACCAGATATTGTTTCAGTTTGTGCTTGAGTTGATGACATTACTGGTAACAAAACTGACCTCTGTTTTTTTTTTTTAACTGTCATTTATTTATAAATATGGCTTTTATTTATTTGGGCATTGGATGAAATTTTATTAAGCATTTTGTTTTATATGGGTTTTTAATTGTTATTTTATTATTTCATTTATCCAGAGAGTATATGTATTTCTCGAAGTTAGAAACTCTGTCATCTGTCTTATAATACCCAGAATAATTTCTAGATTTTCATAAGAATTCATATATCAATCCATTTGAATAAATAAACTTGTGGTGTGTATATATATATACATTTCAAGTGACCATACCAATTGGTGGTTTAATTTGTTCATCTAAAAAGAGTGATTTGCTTTATCTGAATTTTATTATGTTATATTCTTTCTGCGTAGAATGAAGGCAGGAGAGCTTTTAAAATTGATAGTGAGGATGAACCACATACTTCTAAAAAAGATGAGGTTGATCGAGCTGTGATATTGTTTAAGCCTATGGTGTCAGAGCCAATTCATATACACAGGAAGTCTCCACTTCCAAGATCTAGGAAGATGGCTACAAATGAAGTAAGTATATTTGTCAGAGCACGTTTTTTTAATGAAGTAAACTAACTATATTTTAATAAAACAGAAAAGAAAATACAGCTTTAATTATTAAGCTTGGGAACCTACCAGATTTTTAACTGTCAACTTTATCAATTTTTCAAATAAATTTTTTAAAATGTAGAGGCAGAAAATACAAAGATCACCTTTTTAGAATTTGGAGCTTTATAGATTTCGTAACAAAGTTCAATATAAGTAGTAAAATAAGGCCTTTTTACCAACTGATCCATTTTTTTCCTTGTCACTTTAGGTTAGTCTAATAAAGAACTTTTTTAAAAATCTGATTTAATGGATCAGGAATAATTTTTGGTTAAAAGTAGTGAGAAATTGCCAGAGACACTTCAGCAGCAGCTGATTCCAGTAACACTGTACGTTAAGATGTGACATTCTAAATTGTTAACCTGATTGTAAAAGTCAGAATAGGAATTTGAAAATTGGATGCTGTAGTTGAAAACTTTACCTTTGTATTTAGATCTATAATTAAATAATTTAGGCTAATTCATATGCTTACTAACAAAATAACATTTAAATAGCTACTAAAATAACATTTAAAAGGAAAGTTGAGCAGTTGGAATGAAGTTTGTTAAGTAAATCTTTAATATCTATATACATTTTTATTCTTTAAATACCTTCATTTTGGGTTATTTATATTTTCTATGGGATGATTCAGCACTGATCTGAAATCAGTGCTTATGTTTTCTAAATTCTCAAGCAAAAGTATAAAGATAGGAAGCACCATCAACTTTTAAGCTAAAATATTTTTTGATGATCAAATACATCAAATCTTAAGTTAGGTATACTATCTAGCAGTTGGTAAGTAAGAACATATACACCAAAAAAAAGAATTAAGCTCATTTCTCTCACCCCAAATTATACAAGTATATGTGCTTTTGATTCTCCCAATTCAACAATTATGCATAGGAAAAGCATCTAAATAAAATAGATTGTTGTAGTTTTATAATGGAAAGTGCATACTAGTTAGGGTTTCCCGGAGTGGGATATTTTAAGTTAACTATAAAAGAGGATGATTAACAATTGTAGAATTTGGGATTATTTGTTCTATTATAGCTTAATTTAAGAATGAGAAACCTGGGGTTAATTTTAGAAAATTGGGAAATGACATTTATTAATATAACCTAAAATATCATTTGTGTGAGGGCAGTGATTTTGATGATTTTGAACAAAGCAATCTGTAATTTATCAGGTTGTTTATAATTTCACCATTAAACCTTTTTCTGCACTCCAAAAAAATTCTGTAACATTGATACAGTAAATGTGTTCCTTGACTACATTTTCCAACAGTACTATATTTGTGAAATCATCAACAAAATCACTGCCCTTTGTTAACTCTTAAAACACAGAACACGTTGCTAAACCTTTTTCTCATAAATATTTAAATAGTTGCTTTCAAGAGATTATTTCTATGCCATGCTAAACTTTTACTTCCATAAGGGAAATTATTCAAGTAAAACCTTGAAGACTTTTTCCAGCGTCCATCATCTCCATGGATATCAGAAGTTTGTACTTCCCAAAGACACACAGAGAAAAAGACTATTCTCTTCATTTTGTGCAAGTAGATTTTACTGTGTCCTCACTGTCTGAAATCTGAACATGCAAACATGTAAAATGAGAATGTTTGCTGCATGTTTTGTCTACTGAACTCTACAAATAATCTTTGGAAGGAGTAAATAAGTAGATAGCATATAAGTGTAGACAAGTGCAATTTGAATCCTCCATCTTATGATCTCTAATTTTTTTTGTCTGGCCAACAAATTTTCCTTTATACATTATATACACTGAAGTCTCTTTAACCCTTTGAAGGATTCTTTAGTGCTTTGGGTTGAAAAGTTTACCCAGTATAGCATAAAACCTCTTAAATATCTAAAATTAAGCAGAATACGTTCAAATTTTTAACATTGCCAAGATAAAAAATTGTTAAAATTTTTCCAGTTCTAAGAGAGAAGGGACAACTATTAAGCAGTATAAATATTTTGCATTTTAAGATAAGAAAGTAATTATCATAATTGTTATTACTCACAATTAGATTTATAAGTGAGTCCTGTCAATTTCTCAAATATTAAAATATTTGGCTCCCAAATTACTGTTTAATAGTTTTTTTTTAAAATTGATAAGCGCAAACAAACTGTATTTTTTTTTCTTTCTGATCATTTGGCTCTGTTGTATCTAACTTTGCATGCTCTGCTTTTTTTTTTTTTTTTGCCCCTTTTCTCACTTCTAGGAAGAGAGCCCCCTGAGTGTGTCTAGCCCAGAGGGTACTGGTACCTGGCTGCATTACACCAGTGGTGTGGGCACTGGGCGTCGAAGACGCAGATCAGGGGAACAAATCACTTCTTCCCCTGTCTCCCCCAAATCATTGGCTTTCACATCCAGTATTTTTGGCTCATGGCAACAGGTTTTTAAACTTTACTTCATTAAACATTTTTCCTCCCCGCATTCAGAGCAACAAACAGCTGTCTTGGAGGACATCTAATCCCTTATATTTTACATCAGAGTAAATCCTTCTGTTTTTTAATTTTGAATTCATTTTAAAACACTTGTGATGTCTGACAATATTTTGAGGGAAAGAAACCACTTATATTGCTTATGTTTAGCATTTTTACTGAAAGGGGTTAAATATCCAGGATTTTAAAATTAGTCAATAAAATTTATATTCCTGGAACTTTAGCTTGTTAATAAAATTTTTTTTAAAGGAAAGAAAATTTTTAAAATTTAATTGTCCTTTAAAATATTCAGAAATAAAGTTATATAATTTTATAGTAAGGAAATTTAATAACATTTTCCTCCATAATTAAAAAATAGATTCCATTTGGAATTTGCAGAGAACCTAAAAATTTTTTTTAAAATATCCAGATTTATGTGGCCCTGTGTTAATTAGCAGGATACATCTAATACTGGTGATTCTCTCCCTCACTTTGTATTATCTGAAAGTATTATCTTAATAATGTACAATATGGGTTTTTTTTTTTTAGCTGTATAATATCTTAATGCTTTCTTTAAGATAAAAGGGGACGATGTATATGTACCCATCAACAATATGCCCCAACAAAAGGAGTCAAAATAAATGACTTCAGAAGGACTTTTTGTGGTGACATTTGGAAACTTAAAATACTGTGGGTTTTGGAGGTTTTTCACAATGGAAGGTCTGCTGTTACACATGACTTTTCCAAGAACTTCAGCAATTTCCTTTTGGAAATATGATGCATTGATTATAGGAAAAGGGATTATGGTATCCATTAAGGCTGTGAATATTCAAAGGTTACTCTGATAAAGCCTGTGCATGGATCAGTAATTGTATGGTGATCTCAACAGTCTCTGTCTGTCTTTTCTTTTGTTTGTGATTGTTTTTTCCCCCTTCAAATACAGGAGCTGTTTAAGAGTGGGCATTTGGCTTCTTTTAAGAGAGAGTGAATTATATCAGTCTATAATAATTGTTTCTTTTCATCTGTCTTGTTTCATACGTGATATTATTCTGAATGCCTGCTTCGCACCACTTCATTGCAAGGACCTCATATGAAATGGACTCCCTTCACAAGGGGATCTTGCATGATCTTTCATATCTTGTGTCTTTCTACTAATATTTATCATACAGCTTATTAACCTTTGTCTGTCTGAAACAGGCTGCAAATGAAATATGGACTTTTTAGTTTATTTTACTGTTTTACTTCATTTATTTTGCTTTCCTTGTGCAGGTTGTATCTGAAAATGCTAATTACTTGCGGACACCAAGAACTCTTGTAGAACAGAAGCAGAACCCTACTGTAGGTATGTGGTCTGAAGGAAATTGTATTCTAAACCTTAAACTCAAAACTTTGCACACATGTAAAACTCTTCAGAGGTGAAAGCATGACCAAATGCTATGCTTTAGTTTTTATTTAACATGCACTAATTCAGAAATGTTGAGTTATAAAGCTGGAAATATACAGTAAAGTTTTGATGAAATGAACAAGAAATGACATTAATTTTGTTTTATAATGCTTTTGAATGCCCATAACATAAACTGCTCAGTTTAACTGCCAGTGCTCATTTTTAGTCTTGTATTCTATAAGTTAAAATCCCAGCATGTTTTAATTTAGGAAGGAAACTTCATTTTTCCCAGTTGATAAAGTTGAAAATAGGCTGCTTTATACAAAAAGAACTACTTTTCTGGTTAAAAAACTTTTCAAGTGGAGAATATTTCACTTAAAATTAGTTTACCTGTTATTTACAGTTATTTACCTGTCTAGGTATGCTAGTGATCTTTTTGGTCATCTCTTAAGGAAAACCAAAGCAAAACTAATGTTGAGTGGCAGTGTTGATTTTTTTATTGACCTATAGAACATAATTGGTTCTTAGCTAACACTCAAGCAAAGCAATGTTGAAGAAAATCTTTTTAAATTTATTTTGGTTTTAAAATCATTATTGATAAACTACATTGGATAATGACATTTTCTGTAAATAATTGTCTAAATCAGTTTAATAACAACAAATTTCATAATGTTTTAACTATGTATGTACTATTATTTCTATTCTAAGTATATGAATGGTCCCTTGATACCTACATACTTGAAAAAATCTGTCTTTAATTATACATATGTTACAATGATACCTTTTGATATCCCCACAGTATTTTGCCAGATACACACACACACACACACATACATACACACACACACATACATTACTCCTTTCTTTACATATTGTAATGTATCTGATAAAAATTTACTTAATCCTTACCTAATGGTAAAAGCTTTCCTTGGTTGTAAAGACTTTTACTACAAGTTAAGCATCAAATTGGGCTTCTTATTAAGATCTTAAGTTATTTAAGTATTAGAAGTTTAGAGTGATTTAGGCTGAATGACCACATTGTGAAAGGAATTGTTTCACCTGGTCTTCTTGCAAATAAGTAAACTTTGATTTGCTTTATTTCATAACAGATATTAATAACTCACATTCAGGGGCATCAGGAAAGCTTCTTAATTCACAGATGTACATTCAAAAATATTGACTTAATATGATTTAATTTGTGCTAGGAGAGGTTTTTTAATATTGCCTGCTCATATAAATTGATTGACAAAATTCCTTATCATCCTAAATTAATTTTTATGATAGTGTTTTTTAATACTTTTAATATGTATATGTCTAATTATTGTGTAGGTATATTCTTTTTCTCAAAGAACATTTTCTCCAGTGTAAAATGCCTCCATTTGTACATATGATAAATGGTGGTGGTGACTGTATTAAGTTGACATAATAAGTGAATTGTGAGCCTGTTGAGGGCACTGCCAGATATGTGTGGTAAGAGCCATGTTGTTGCATGCTGCATGAATTCCCAATGTGAACAGAAGAACACCCGTTGCTGTATGTATTTTCTCTAACTCCCATCAGGGTCTCACTGTGCGGGCCTGTTTAGCACCTCGGTGCTCGGGGGTTCTTCAAGCGCACCTAACCTACAGGATTATGCTCGTACTCATCGTAAAAAGCTGACCTCTTCTGGCTGCATAGATGGTATGTGCACATATGCACACACAGAATCATACCTGCACCCATGCACACACCCATGAGCATATGATATTTCTCAAAGGCAAGCCTAAGGCCACTGACGGATACAAATGGAATCCCATCACCCTTTGCCTGAGTGACTATCAGTGTGCTCTGTTATCCACTACTTAGGTCCATGTTTCATCAAGCAGTTAATTATAGCTAGACTTACAGTACTTGTTCAATGAAGTATTTCATTGAAATATGAAATTTAGAACTATATCATGTATATTCTTTTAAATAGTTAATAAGCTATTTTATAAAGAATAAATTTCTTTCATCTTTTAAAAATTTTTTTATTCTTAACTCTTATTTTACTTCTAAATAAATAAAGTGAATGGTATGTTTATAAGAAAATATATTGGCATATTTTTGTAAGAATAAACATAAGATGAGAATATTTTAGGATCCCTAGGAGAAGGAAATCTTCTCACTGTTGTTAATGCACCTTGAGTTTTAATATTCAGAAAGTCTCTTGAGGCTCATCAAAGCGTGCCCCTTTTGTTAATAGGAGTACTTACTAGCCCTTTTGAAATTAGCTTAGCTAAAACTTTTTCTCATGTATCCACAATTTTATTTTAGTTAGTAAAACATGAATTTACCAGAATTGCCAGCTCATCCTGCTTTTCTTTCTTTTGTATATTTTATTGAACACTTTGCCTCTATCATCAAGCCATTTTACTTCTTTTAACCAGTATTTGGCTTATTTCCCTCTCTCATTGTCCCTTCTGCATGTCACCTAATTCTAACCTCCTTATATATTTGTTTTTCCTCCTCTTTTTTTAAGTGTCCTTCTTTTTGGTAGCTGTTACGAATTTCAGGTACCTGTTTTTCTCTTTCTCAGACGCCACACGCGGTTCTGCTGTTAAAAGGTTTTCTATCTCATTTGCTCGACACCCAACCAATGGTACGTTTTGCTTTTATTTTAAAAGATAATCCCCTGCTTCATCCTTTTTTATTTTTCTTTGATTCTAAAATGTGGGATATACAGTATCATACATTTCTCAATCCTTAATTTCAATTGGCATACAATTCTAACTTATTGTTCACCCCAAATATTGATACTGTCTAACTCCCTTTTTCAGCTATAATTTACACAAGAATCTAGCACTACTCATCAAACTTTTAAATGACCACAATGATGAGTTTTAATAATTAATTAGCACCTAAAATTTCCTTCTGATTTCTCAAGTGATCCATCTACATAATTTTAAAAATGTAACAATAAATAGTATTTATTTTCTTTTTAATTCTTAATAATTTAATGATCTGAATTTCTCTTCTGATCTCATGATTGTTTCATTGAGCTATTTATCTAAAATACAGGATCATACCTGTCAAATAGCCAAATGACATGTGTCATTGAAAAGTTCTTGGGAACCAGGGGATGCAGGTGTCACTGTGTCACATTACTGATCCCTGACTGTCTAAACAAACCCCAGCTTTGTCTGGAGCTGAAAACATGGTTCAGCATTCGCTTAGTCCTCCTGTGGCAGTGTGGTTTGCTGCTGTCAAGCAAACAGTTTTGGGAAGGGTACCTTGCTTTTTGTTAGAATTTGGAGGGCTACTCACAGGAAGAAGATTAGGCTAAAAATCTAGACAACCAATTCAATTAAATTCAGTATTTGAGCCTGAAGAGGAAAATTGTGTGGCCATTACTTACATACCGAATTTTGCACTATTACAGCTTCCTTACATAGAGTTTTTTTCTTGTGGGACAAGGGAATATTTACTAATCATTTAAAAATAGCTCAAGAATCAAAGAATTTCAAAGAATGCCTACATTTTTTCACTTTATTCTGAGTGAAGTTGTTTTTAATCCCTGCAACTTTTTTTTTCTTTTTAATTGTAAGTAAGTCTTTCAAAAATTCAAGTCAGGTTTTTCAAAAACTTTTATGAAGCTCAAGGATTGAACACAAGCTTGTTGTCATTTCCCTCCTTCTGAATCCTTTTAAGAGGACGCCTAAGTAACTGCTCTAATACTTCTTGAAGGTGGAGTATGAAGATCCAATTCTCAACAAGTGAAAATTTAGCCTTAAAGCTAAATGTTCTTTTCCTCCATTGTATCTGTTTATATGCGTCTTTTTGAAGAAAAAGATCCTTATTTGATACAGCTACAGCTTCTAAAGAACCAACATGTGTAAGAACTTCTTCGAAGAAAACTGAAGTCATAAGAAAAACCAAAAATTGCAAAATTCTGAAGAAGAGACATTGAAGGTTTAAGACTGACTGTAGTTTTTGTGCAGAGTGCTTATGTGTTATTGTGCCAGTATTGCAAGTTTTATATTGGAGAAATATTTGCTTATTGAAGCTTTAAAAAAAAAAAAAAAGCCTTTGTTAAGTGTAACAGAAAATAATTTTATATTCTTTTGATTTAGGCTTTCTTAAAAAAAATATGGATTTTTCCACACATTGTGACTTGATGCTTATAAAATGCATCCCTTTCAACTCTAGAAATATTTCTCTTGGGTTTTCAATTTTTTTTTTTTTTTTGCTGTGTTGTCTTACCTGTCCTATGAATTGTCATTTGACTCTTTCTTTTACTTTTTATTTTCCTTAACTTTCATGTTTTTTCCATCTTAACACATATCATGGACTTAACCCCTCCCCTTCATCTTTAGTTCAAGGAACATGGTGAAACAAGTATCTTCTGACAGTGCTTTACCTTATTTTCTGGGCCTCTGTGCAGAACACCTACACCTCTATAGGTGCTGGTCCGTTTCCTCTGTGGAGTTTCTAGGCTCCAGTGGTATGTTTCTATAGTTTCTAAACATGACAGCAAGGTGGCTTTTTAAACTGCTGCGCTAACCCTTTCATTGTGCATTAAAGAAGTTCACTATAGATAGATGGAAAAAGATACAGTCCAAAGGGACTCGATTATATTGTCATTTGCCTGTTACAAAATTTAACAAGCAAATGCAGGAAAATAGTTCTACAAAAAACTAATAAACATTCTGAGGAAAGGATTTTTAAAAAAGCCTCAGTGTTAATGCAAGGAAAGGGTTTGTGCCTTTTTGCATGAATCTTGTAATTTAAAAAAAAAAAGTAATACTTGTGCAATCCTAATTTCTTTAGTGCTTAACTTAGGTGCTTTAGCTGCTATTATGGTATTATAGTTTTGTTTTAAGTATATGTAATGTTCTGTCATGCTTTGGTTTACCCCTGGAAATCAAGCATACCAGTTTTGTAAATCCTTTGGTTGTTTTCATTGAAATATTAGATTCTCTTTTAACTAGAGTTTCCCTATTCCAACTAAGAATTAGACAATTCTTAGGTCAGTATTTTCTCCTCAAATCAAATACAAGTCAGTGTTAAAATGAGCACATGTCTATTGAAGCAGAAAGTTTTCCAATCAACTTAAGTTTAATTAATTTTTAAGTTAAAAATATTAGACTTTATATAGAAACTAAACATTAAAAGTATTTCTTTTTGGAGGAGAATTAGTTTAAATTCTTGAAAAATTAGATGCAGAAAGACTTGGCATTTTAGTTGTATCTAAAAACAATTTTAAAAGCCATTCAGTTGGATAAAATGTAAATACACAATATTTATAAAAAAAATAAATAACCTATGTCCTATTTGTTCAAAGAAGCTGTATATTTAAGTGCTTTCGTTTCATGGATGGTATTGATACATACCTGCATGGTTTGTTTCATGAAATTTTTGTATGTGTGCCATTGTTGAATGCAGAAATATTTGTATTTTGTATGGCTTTTTACTTGGCCTGACTTCACTCAACTAGCAGTTTCCAACAATAGAATTAATTGTGTTAATTCAGTCAAGGTAGGTGAAATATGTTTTGAAATTTTAATTTCAGTGTAAATGAATGGATGCTGTTTTGGGGTCGCACTAGAGGTGCTGTTGGCCTTGGTATGACTAGAAAAGTATTTAAAATCACTCTTCATAAGCAATTACTTAATTGTTTTTCACCAAGAAGTTACCTTTAGCATTCCAGCATCAGGGACACATTATGGCATCAGCTTATTCATCTATCACATAGACCTGATTTTAAAAAGTAAAAACCGTGAAAACACTGTATTTTTTGTTGTTTTTTATTATTCCCCCAGGTTTTTAAAGTATTACTCCTAGATTTTCCAAATACAGAATGAAATTGTGTGCATGCTGTACCTTGTGATTATATTTAAAATGAAGTCTTTGGCACATCTTGTTCCGGCCCCATACTGCATAGCAGCTGGGGTCATGACTTCAGAGATCTTATGTTTGCATGTGGCAGATTGAAAAGACCTAAACTGTCCAGTTCTAGCAATTATCTTCTTTTTTAATTAATGAATTTTAAGGTATCCAACTATTGCTTTTGTTTTTGTTTTTTCCCCCTCAGGTTTTGAATTGTATTCGATGGTGCCATCTATTTGTCCTCTAGAAACTCTTCATAATGCCCTGTCCTTAAAGCAGGTGGATGAATTTCTTGCTTCCATTGCTTCTCCATCAAGTGAAGTTCCACGGAAGACCCCTGAAACTTGTAGGAAAATTATTATTATTATTATTTGATTTTTAGACAGTAGATTTTATCTGAATATGAAATAATTATGAAAATATAAATTCAAGTCGTGATAGTAAGTAGAATTTTAGGGAAGAAAGGGGTATACAAGAACATTGTTTGGAATTCTTTGGTATAATGTGCAGTGTACCACTTGTCTTGACTCTTCCCCCAAATTTTTTCTCTTACCAAAAGGAGGAAGAAATCTAAGACCCAGAAGTAGAAATCAGCAATATATAATACAAAATCATAGTCTTATTTTCCTCTGTCAAAAGTATATAATAAGCTTTTTTTTTTAAGACGGGATATTAGTCTGCATTAATGCCCACATGTTCATCCACTCAATACTTTTGACTCAGAGCTCTTAACTGAAGAGAGCAAATTAGGGCAACAGTTTTTCAAACTGTGTTCTGTAGGAAATATTCTGAGGAGGTTAATTCCTTTGTGTAAAGGGATTTGTGGCTAAGCCAGTTTTGGAAACTTTATTATAAGGAAAACTCCATACCCACATTTTCCAAAACTTATTTGTTGAGAAAACATTTTGGTAACACATTTAAATATTGTATAAAATTATTCTCAGGGACTTCAGTTTGGGAAATGTTCAGGGCTTCCTTTTTAAGTATAAGAAGTCAGCTGGCTGCTGTCATTTTCAACACTTTAGGATACTTTGACACATTGGAATTCCAGTTTAGGAAGCATTCGTTTGGGGAGAGAATGCTCTGCTGAGAGTTGAGAGTCTTACTAGTCTTAGTCATATGTCTGAAAAAGTGGGCTGCTGTCCATGGGGTCTCAAAGAGTCGGCAATGGCTGAGAAACTAAGCACATACCAAGTAGTATTTCATAAGAGTACTGTAAATGTGGTAAATGTGTTTTTCCAAAGAATAAAATTGGAGGTCTTGGGATGAAAGCCACCATCATGTGTTGCTGTGACTCTCTTCCCTTTCCTGGGCCACCACATTGTGTGATTCTACAGAGGTCTGTTCAGTGTATTCTGTCCACATAGTGCCCCCTGCATTTTTGCTTTTCTCTTTCATGTCTGGTGGCAGAGGTCAGCTTTCAACTGCAGAGCTATCTTGGTGTGAATGTTTTAAAATAGTTCACTTTAGAAGTGGTTTGGAGAAGTAGGTTTCCATTTTAAAATGTGCATATGAATTTGTCTGATGCTGAGAATTGATAATAATCCATATGAAATAATCTGCAAGCTGTACAGTCGAAGTGAGGAAACTGAAGGACATTTTTCCATTTCCTTTCTCTTTTAGCTAATAAAAAGGCCAGTGCTGTTCCTCGGAACACAAGAGAGAATCTGAATAAATAAATTCTCATTTTTTTCTTCTATCTGACTTTATACTCTATGCTTCCTTGGGGCAGGGATTTATAATCTTAAAATAGGGATTAAAGAAAGACTATAATTAGTAAATAAGCATTTAGGGTAAGCATTAAAACTGTTCTGAATTTAGAAGATCTTCAATCAGTGACTTAAAGCTAAAGTAGCAGTAATGACACCTGTTTTGGAAGGAGGCTTTTGGTGGGATAATCACAAAAAGATCATCTTTGTTTATACTGTGGCATTGCAGTTTGATGATGGCTTCATTTCTGTGGTTAGTGAGTTCAGTTCCTCAGAGTGTATTATTGAGATATATTAATGAATTGAAAGATGTTAAATTCCTCTTCCAGTTCTCATTAACTCTTCGCTCTCTTAAAATTTCATTCCATTACTTACTAAGGGAACTAAATGAGAAAATAAATACAGTTAATGCAGTTCATAAAACTGGATAAACCTTAGATTTTATTTAGTTCACTGGTCTTCAGACTATATTCCCAAGAGCTTTAGGAAGTTCCATGAGGAAGAGAAAGAAGCTGAATTATTAGGCCTTCCTTTGATCGACTTTATGTAAGATTTGATTTGAGAGAAGTTTACTGTATTAATGGAAAAACTTAGAGACACCATTCAGGAAATCAACCAGTTAGTGGTCAAGCAAGATAAAACCCAGGTCTCCTAAAGTGTGTGGCTTTGTTCATTCCCTTTGAATATTAAAGAAAATAGGGTGTGAGTTCGGGCTTCGTAGGCGGCACGGTGGTAAAGACTCTGCCTGCCGGTGCAGGAGGTGCGAGAGACGCGGGTTCAATACCTGTGTCAGGAAGACGTCCTGCAGTGGGAAATAGCGACCCACTCCAGTATTCCTCCTGCCTCACACAAAGGCACTGACCCTCAATTTCAAAATACTAATTGGTTAAGTTAGAGTTGGAAGTTATAATAGCAGATGTAAGCAGAAAAAAGCTAAGTAATGATGTGCTGCTTTATGAGATATTTTAAGCACCTTTTTTTAATCAGTTCAGTTCAGTCGCTCAGTCGTGTCCGACTCTCTGTGACCCCATAGACTGCAGCATGCCAGGCCTCCCTGTTCATCGCCAACTCCTGATCCATTGTCACTTGTATATTATTTCACTAGCGACTACTTCGATATTCTGCCAGTGTGAACTTTATCTTCATTCCACGTAGTTATCAACCACTGCAGGCACATTCGGAGAAGGCAGTGGCACCCCACTCCAGTACTCTTGCCTGGAAAATCCCATGAACAGAGGAGCCTGGAAGGCTGCAGTCCATGGGATCGCTAAGAGTCGGACACAACTGAGCAACTTCACTTTCACTTTTCTCTTTCCTGTATTGGAGGAAGAAATGGCAACCCACTCCAGTGTTCTTGCCTGGAGAATCCCAGGGACACGGGAGCCTGGTGGGCTGCCGTCTATGGGGTCACAGAGTCGGACATGACTGAAGTGACTTAGCAGCAGCAGCAGGCACATTTGCCACCTCTGTTCCACATACTGATTTTTCAGAGACACACTCTTTACTATTATCAGGCCCTCTTCCAAAATTGCAGAAATTGACAAATCTGCCTTTTGTTACCTCCGCCATCATTTGCTTGGGACCCCAAAAGCTCATGCCAGTAGCACCCCCTACTGCAGCCTGTCCTATTCCAGAGGTCTTCATACTTAAGAAATGTACCTACTTGTTCTTTTCACACTTTTCAGTGTCCCCACCTTAATTAGAAAGAAGAAAGAATCTTTTAACATTTTCTTGCATGAAAATCTCATCTGGGTACTACATTAACAGGAAGACAGTCTGACTCAATTATTCATAATCTGATTAGTTTAAATTTGATAGACTTGCCTCAGAAAATTATTGAATTACTTTGTTTGATTTTTTCTTTTCAGCCTCTTTAACTTCACGTTCCAGTCCAATAATGAGAAGAAAAGTATCTTTAAATACATATACACCTGCAAAGATCCTCCCAACACCACCAGCTAGCATGAAGAGTACTAAAGCAAGCAGCAAACCAGGTTAGGCATGTGTGTGAATTTGTGGATTCCGTATAGCTGTTAGAGGAGTAGTAATAGCTTGCTTTGTAGGTGTAAAAATCTGTTTCTAAGTAGGATGATTACAGTCTAGGAAATCTGTTACTGTAGCCTATTGATATGTTTGAGGTATTTTTTCTTTTGTTAATTATCCCCCCTCCCCTCACATATGTTAAAATATATTTGATACAGTTTTCTAAACTAATTTATGGACTGTCTTCTCTTGTTTTTCTGTTCAGCCAGGATTCTACCTGAATCTTTTTACTATTTCTTATATTTCTTATTTGTTCAGTTCAGTTCAGTCACTCAGTCGTGTCCGACTCTTTGCAACCCCATGAATCGCAGCACACCAGGCCTCCCTGTCCATCACCATCTTCCGGAGTTCACTCAAACTCACGTCCATCGAGTCAGTGATGCCATCCAGCCATCTCATCCTCTGTCGTCCCCTTTTCCTCCTGCCCCCAATCCCTCCCAACATCAGAGTCTTTTCCAGTGAGTCAACTCTTCGCATCAGGTGGCCAAAGTACTGGAGCTTCAGCTTTAGCATCATTCCTTCCAAAGAACACCCAGGGCTGATCTCCTTTAGAATGGACCGGTTGGATCTCCTTATAGTACAAGGGACTCTCAAGAGTCTTCTCCAACACCACAGTTCAAAAGCATCAATTCTTCGGCACTCAGCTTTCTTCACAGTCCAGCTCTCACATCCATACATGACCACAGGAAAAACCATAGCCTTGACTAGACAAACCATTGTTGGCAAAGTAATGTCTCTGCTTTTTAATGTGCTATCTAGGTTGGTCATAACTTTCCTTCCAAGGAGTAAGCGTCTTTTAATTTCATGGCTGCAGTCACCATCTGCAGTGATTTTGGAGCCCAAAAAGATAAAGTCTGACACTGTTTCCACTGTTTTCCCATCTATTTCCCATGAAGTGATGGGACCAGATGCCATGATCTTCGTTTTCTGAATGTTGAGCTTTAAGCCAACTTTTTCACTCTCCTCTTTCACTTTCATCAAGAGGCTTTTTAGTTCCTCTTCACTTTCTGCCGTAAAGGTGGTGTCCTCTGCATATCTGAGGTTAGTGATAATTCTCCCAGCAATCTTGATTCTTATTTGTTACTATATCTGAAAATATCTTTATTTTACCTTCATTCTTGAAAGGTAGTTTTGCTGGACAGAGAGAGAATCTCTAAAGTTTTTTCTTTCAGCATTTTAAGGATGTTGTTCTCCTTTTTTCATTCCCCTTGTTTCTGATGAGAAGTCCTTGTTAATTTGAAGACTTGTTCTTATGTATGCAGTGGGATTTCTTTTCTCTGCCAACTTTCAGTGTTTTTGCTCTATCTTTGGGTCTCAGAAGTTTGACTGTGGCATGCTTTGGACTTTTTTTTTTTTTTTGGTAATAAAATCCTGGTTGATAGTCACTTTTACTTGTCATCTGCATTCTGCTATTAAACCATCCAGTGAATTTTTATTTCAGGTATTTATTCTTTGTTGCTGCTGCTGTTAAGTCGCTTCAGTCGTGTCCAACTCTGTGCGACCCCATAGACAGCAGCCCACCAGGCTCCCCCGTCCCCGGGATTCTCCAGGCAAGAACACTGAAGTGGGTTGCCATTTCCTTCTCCAGTGCATGAAAGTGAAAAGTGAAAGTGAAGTTGCTCAGTCATGTCTGACTCTTAGTGACCCCATGGACTGCAGCCTACCAGGCTCCTCCATCCATGGGATTTTCCAGGCAAAAGTACTAGGGTGGGATGCCATTGCCTTCCCTGATTTATTCTTTAGTTTTAGGCATTTGTTTTGATTCTTTATAGTTTTTTCCTTCAGAGATTTCCTGTATTTTTATTCATTATACGAATATTTTCCTTTGTTCTTGAGTGTAGTTAAAATAGTTGCTTTAAAATTCCTGTCTATTAGTCAGGCTGTTCTCAGGATTGATTTCTTACGAACTTATCCATTCCCAAGAAGGAAGTTTTTTTTCATGTTTTTCATATATTGAGTCATTTTGGATTGTATTCTAGATCAACTCTTGACTCTGTTGTTTCTCTTATGTTCCTACAAAGAGTGTTGGGTTGTTTGGGTTTTTTTTTTAAAGCAAAGTATTAACCTTGGCTGAACTTAGATTGCGATACTATGTCCCCTGATGTAACTGACAGCTCACATTTCATTTTACTGGCTTTAGTCTGAACTGGACTTCTTTGGAGCTTATTCTGCTGAACTCATACATTGGATCAGTGTTGACACAAAGAATTGGAATTTCCTACTTGGCTTTCCAGCCACAATTGTTGCCTCAGTACTGTCTTCTGGTGCTTCGTACTGGAAAGACTGAGTTTTATGTTGCAGTTTTAGGCATTCTACATGGTGCACACTGGACCCTATCCTTAAGCCAAAGCTTTTTTTTTCTTTTAAAGGACAGGGAAACTAATACCATGTTCTTCCCTTCTTCCAAGTATTGATTCTTTTCTAGTATATCACTGCTTTTGTTCCCTCTTCAGTGTCTTCAGATAATTTTTTTTTTCATGTTTTATTCTGAGCTTATACTTGTTATCTGCAGGAAGACTCATCTGCAGGAGCTTACCCATCCATACAGAAGTGTAACTTGGCTTAGAATAATTTTTTGATAACTCACTGGGGCTTAAGGTTGGTTTGGATATAAAAGGATGATTCCTGAGTCAAGAATGTTTCTAGTTTTCTAATCTTACAGCTTTTTAGACAGTGGTAAGACAGGTAATACCAAAGAAAATAGATGTTGGTAGGGAAATTGATGAGTTCAGTTTTAAACATGCTAAGTTTATATTTCCTATCCAATATCTCTATAGAGATTTTTAGTAGGATATACAGATCTTGAGGTAAGGGAGAAAACCTGGGCCAGAAGTATGAATTTGAAGGCTGTGAGCATAGTCGTTGGACATGACTGAAGCGACTTAGCAGCAGCAGCAGCAGCGGCATGATCATTGTGGCTTCCTAGGTGGCGCTGGTGGTAAAGGACCCACCTGCCAATGCAGGAGCCGTCAGAGACGCGAGTTCAGTCCCCGGTGAGCAAGATCCCCCGGAGGAGGGCGTGGCAGCCCACTCCAGTGTTCTTGCCTGGAGAATCCCACGGACAGAGGAGCCTGGTGGGCTGCAGTCCATGGGGTCACAAAGAAATTTGTTTCCCATGAAGAATGTAGGGAAAAAGAAGTTTTGTGTTATTTGATCTTTTGTTGATTGTTTTTTATTATTTGAACTTGGATTGCTTGTGAAAATCTAAGCTGTAATTTATCTTTTTTTTTTTTTTGTATAGCTCCCAGCGGACCTTCTAATACAGCTGTTCCTAATATCTCATCGCGGAAAAAGGGCGTGACTAGCAAAACAGAAATGCATGAACACAAAAAAAATACTTCGAAAAAAAAATGAAATCTTCTCAGCAGAAGTTGGAATTCCTTATAAAAATCAAATGTTCAGTAGGAAAAAAAAAAGGCATGTAATAAACCTTGACTGAACAATATCAAAGCCAGTAATTTGTGTCTCCTTGTACATCTCTGTAGTCATTTAAAGATAGATTAAATTGAGAGAATTCTTTGTATATATACAGATAAAGAATTTTTGTCATGATCGGGAAAAGTTTGACCACAATGTTTATTAGCATTTTATGAGTAGCAGAACTTATAGCGGTAAAGGTCCACTGTTAATGTGATGTTTGCCACGTGCCCGCAGTACAGAAAAGGAGCGTGAAAGCCTACCCGTGTCACACCGTGGAGATGGTCACTGAGGAGTCTGTGAGGGGCGGTCTGTACGTTTTCATTTTCACGGGCTTGCATCTTGGCTGTAAAGTCCTGTAGCTTGAAATCTGATGTCTGTACTGGAGACTTCTTAAAAAGCATATTTCCAAAGAGATTTCACTGACCACAGTTTAGAGTAGAAACTTTATTTCCTCAGTTGTTATAATTACATATATGCTGCAATATTTAATAACTGGAGTATTGGCATATGGGTTATTTTTTCAATCTGTGCTTTGAATTTTTTATTGTATTTTATTTAAAATGTGTGCATCTGGGATAACTATACCTTTATGCACATAAATTTGTACATTAATCTGTAGAAAATATTTTCTTTATATATTTCTTCACCATAAGGTGCTTTTGTTCATAAGGAAAATGTTTGCTTCATACTTAGCAAGAAAGACATCTTTAGAGTTTCTTTTTAAGAGATACCGTTGACAAGTTTTTAATTGTTAGTTATTTTCAGAATTCTTCTTAGATCTGACAAACTGAGTTCCAAAATGAACCCCATCAGTGTAAGGAGAATATCTGGATTCTGCTGTCGGTAGATACTATTTGTGGCACCTATTTTTACCATTTCCATTCTTATCTTTAGAATATCAGTTGATCTCACTAAGATAAAATGCTTATTTCAAATTATTAGATTTTGGAGGCACATTAAGATTATTGTATTGTGATTTCATCTATGATGTGAAAAATATTTATTATCCTTGGTGCTTATTTTCCCCTGATGCACAAATAATTATAAACCAGTTCAAATGACTTAAACTATAAACCAAACAGTACATCTTGATAAGAATTCATCCATTGCTAGTTAGGTAACTTAAGTTGCTACAGCTTTAGTTTGAGACTTAGGTTTAGAAAAATGATTGAATTCTTGTATGAATGCATCTATTAAAATTCTTTGTAGAAACTCTCCTAACCTTAAATCATCATATATGAACTGACTTTTAAAAATTAAGCATTTATTACAGGTTCATTTTAAAAGGTACCAGATGCAAAAGTCACAAATATGTACAATTATATAAGTTAGTATGTCAGTACTTGACATGAATGTAAATGTATTATGGAGACATGTTTTGTAAACAGTTGAATGTACTTAAGCTTTCTGTATGTGAAAATGTGGTTAATGTGCTCATTGTCGGAGTAAAGAAACTGCTTTTATTTTTTCAGTGGAATTGAATTAAAATATTTTATTTCTGGAATCAGAGGATGACTTAAATGGCAAATTATTTTTTTTACTCTTTTCTTTGTCCCTTTACTTTTAGCTTTCAGAGTAGAAAGAATGAAGGAAACTATTTTAGTATTCAACAATGCTCATCTTAGATATTAGATAAAATTTCGTCATATTAGCCATAGCTGTTGCAGTATCTTCCCTAGAAATTAAGTAGGAAGTTCAGTACAAGTCACGTTTTCCCATGGTTACACAAGAACTAGGATTTCACTGAAGTCACCGAACTTGGTAATACTGCTGTATAAGCAGGACAGTTTTATTTACAAGGATCTTAGATTCATTTTCCAAAACAAAAAGTCTTCTATATCAGAGCAAGAAATTATAGTTAATCACCATTCAGTGGCAGTTTGACTGAAGCATCTGTTTCTCACTGTTTCTCTCCCTGTAAAGTGTGCTTTTTGTTTGTTTTAAATACTAGAAGATATTTCTTCTCACAGCCTAATCCTCCAACCAGCAAAGAGATGGGAAGGCGCAGCCTGAGGTACTGTCTCTTAATCCTGGCATGTTAGTCTCCATAGTGTGTTATTCACTCTTTTCACCCTTACAAACCATATGTGTGAACTCAGACCCAATTTTTGCCCTTGAAGTCCAGAGCCAGCAAGTCCTGCTGCTTTGGTTCTAATGAGTTCTTGTGGTCCACTCTTAACAACCAGCAAATGTTCTGGGGGTGTTCTCGAAGTCCATTCTTCAGTTTTCTTATTTATTCTTATTTTTCTTATTCATTTTTCTTATTTATAAGTAGAAGGGAAAAAACATAGTTCTATTTTATTTTTAATCTTGAATATTCTTTCAGTTCAGTTCAGTCGCTCAGTCGTGTCCGACTCTTTGTGACCCCATGAATGGCAGCACGCCAGGCCTCCCTGTCCATCACCCACTCCCGGAGTTCACTCAAACTCAGGTCCGTCGAGTCAGTGATGCCATCCAGCCATCTCATCCTCTCGTCCCCTTCTCCTCCTGCCCCCAATCCCTCCCAGCATCGGGGTCTTTTCCAATGAGTCAACTCTTCTCATGAGGTGCCCAAAGTACTGGAGTTTCAGCTTTAGCATCCTTCTTAACCACCAGCAAATGTTGTAGGCGTATTGTACAGCCTCAGGTTATGGGGAAGAAGTGTGCTAAATACTTTATGTCCTGTTTCCTTGGAGCAGCAAGTGGAGGCAGCAGGAGAGGATAAGTGGACAGAGAACGTGTGACATTATACTGCTTATACACAACGCCCAGAGCACGAGGACAGTAGATGGCATTATGAGAGAAAAGTGACGTGATAGTTCTTCAAGAACTGTCTTGTTAAAACTAGATGAAGGAAGTCGTGTTTTTGTTTTTTTTTTTTTAATTCAGGTCACCCAGATTTTTCTCCAGGTTCTGCTGACTGATCTACCTTACATTTCCACTGTTTAATTCCACACCAGTTTGAACAAAGAATTTACTTTTTTGTCTTGTGTAATGCACTTTGGTACAAAGTTCTCCGTCTTTTGCGCTTATCGCAGTTTGCCTTGCTTAGAGCATTCATTACTTTCTGTCAGTTTACCCTTACCTCATTATCTGGACAGTGAAGGCTGCTATGTCATCCTTGGTCAGGTTGGGGTGACTTCTGTGAGGGCCCAGCAACGCCCTCTCTGGCCCCTCTCTAATTCTCTTTCTTTGTACCTGCTCTTACCACAAACAGCAGGATTCTTGCCCATGGGAACAATCTTCATGCTCCTGGAGTCCCTTGTGATGCGAGTCTAAGAGTAAACTGCTGTCCCTTTGTGTGGAGTCCTGGGTATCAAACTGGTGCCGTGTCAAGTTGTATTTATATAGGTCAGTTTTTATGGAAGGTCTAGACACTTCAGAAAATGGAGGGCTATATAAAATGTATGTATTTTATACTATATATGAATTATATCAGGATTAAAGATACTTAAATTTTCTATAGCCTTTTTGGTCCATATGCTTAGTCATGATTTGAGAGAGATAAGTTAAACATTCCACTTACAGGTTATTGTCAAGTTCTTTTGTTTTCTTTGGTTTTTTACTTTTTTTCTGTACCATATGTGGCTATGTTTTCTGTACAATATGTTGCTTATGAACTCACAATTGTCAGATTTCCATTGTGAGTTTTACCTTGACTTTATATTTTTATATTATTTTTTTCCTCACTGAATGCTTTTGAAATTCCAGATATTACGAATATGACCTGTTTTATTTTGGCTTGCACTTGCCTGATACACCTTTATTTATCATTTTATTTTTGATATTGTGTTGATTGACTTAGGGATTTTATTTTAATACACAGTACTATGTAGTAGATTTTGCTTTGTGATTCTATTTAGTATCATTTCATATATTAGAATAGTCTAGTTGTATTCATTTATATGTAGTATATCTTTGCTCCTAAGTTATGCTTTCTGGTATTATTGCTTAGTTTATCTTTTTGTAGAGGGATATTTTTCATTGCAAGTAAGAAAAACTTCAAATGAAATTAAAGTTCTAAGGAAATTTGTTTTAAACATTTCTGAAGGTACAAAGTTGGTGAGCTCCAGCCACAGTTCTATCAGGCATGTCATCAAGGGCCCAGGTTCCCTCCTGGTCTCTGAGTGAACTTTATCCCAGAGTTGTTCTCCCTCATGTTCACAGGATGGCTGCGTGCTTGCTGTGTTCATGTCCAGCACAACAGAAACTGAGGAAGACTCTCCTTCAGCCATGGAACTGTAAATCTACTTGAGTGTGATTGAGCGGATGTCTTTGGTCATCTGTCCACTTTCTGGATGAATAACATTCACCAGGAGAATTCTCTGACCCTAGAGCTGGTGATGGGGTCATGTTCCCCCCAAAGCCTCAGTACCACTGATATTTTGGAGCAGGTAATTCACTTTTGGAGGCAGTTATGTGCATTGTAGGATGTTTTACAGTATCCCTGTGCCAAGCTACAAAAGTGAGGCAGTAAGCCAAAATGAAAGTAACGTCTTTATCCGTTTGGCGTGATAAGTGCAAGGCCAAAAAGGAAAGTAGGGCAGTAGAGCTTGTGCCTCCCTGTTCCAGCCTCCCGCTCGCTGTGGGGTGGCGCTGCGCAAGGGCCAGCCCAAGGACGGTAGCACGGGTGGAGGAAACTGCTGAGAGCCTGGAGCAAAAGGTTCCTGCCACTTTATGAACCAAGGGGACCAGAGGGAAGGCTAGGGGTCAGAGAACTGAGTCAACATGGAGAAAAGTGTCTTGGTCAAGGCCACCCTTTGAGAGGGTCGCAGTGGAGTGACCTAAAATGGGCCTCAGCCAAGGTCTCCTGAGGAGGCCTAGGAATGAAGGTGTCTGGGCAGGAATACAGATATGCCTCTGACCACGCAGGCCCAGAGGGTTTCTGACAGTCATTCCTTTGGGGGACTGTGTGGGAAGGTCAGCCTTTCCGCATGAATCCTGCCAGGCAAAACCTTTGTAGTGGCCTCCGATAAGGTCTGAAAGATCACACAAAGGACTTGGCCTGGAGCAAGTCACCTCAGCCTGGCCTCTACCCTGAATGCCAGGAGTACCTCTTTGTGAGAGTCAAAAACCTCTCCAGACGGTATCAGATGTCCCCCGGAGGGGCAGAAGCACCTTCAGTTAAGAAATAGTGTCCTAGGGCCCATGACAGCGGGAAGGCAGGATGGGGATATGAACACAATTAGGGTTCTGATAGGAGGGGTGAGGGGATGGGTAATGAATAAGTAATCGATACACACTGCACCATCAATTATATTATCCGTGTTTGCTGAGGTTTCTTAGCTATAACTTTGAATTATACACTTTTTAGCTGCTATTGACCCCCTGCTATGAGCAATGTCCTGTTAGTATACTTCCTTCTAGCTTTTCTCCTGCAGAGTATTGGCTGATTTACTTGGTTCTTCCTGTGTTTAACTTGATAAATATTCTTCATGCCTTGTTACATGCTTATCAACTTACGTGTTTATGTTGAACCCCTGACTAATCAAGATAAAACATTTCACCTTACATCCTCTCTGCCTTCTCTTAGTTTAGCTCTCAGTCTGTATTCCTTCTGGTGGGACCTTATTTCTGGAATGTCTTTGTTTTCTCTCTGTTTTCTGAACTCTGTTCTCACACTGCATCTCCTTTGGTGGTTTGGCCAGCTAGTTTCTGATCACCTGTATATCTGGATGAACTTTTCCCTGAATTTTTTGATGTTTGTTTGATGGAATGTTTGGTCCCATATTTTGTATGCACAGTGAATTCATTTTCTCTGTTGAATGATTTTATCTGCTTTTATCTCCTGTTCCTTTTCTTGGAGTGTTTACATGAGCACCATGCAAGGTCATTCTCATCGATTACTCTTTAAATGGGGTCAGTTTCTTTCCGACTCACCTATTCAGTATTAATTCATATGGTGGATAGGTCACCATTTTGGATTAATAGTTCTTCCTGGGTTACAGTGAAGCTTCTTAGGACAGGACTATGGGTCTGAGAAGCTATTTGAGCCTTCTTTTCTCTCTAGCCAACAGGGATTGGCAACTGCAGAGCTCCTCACCTCAGAATCTTTCCTCCCTTCTGACTCATCTGCTCACTGCTGATTGTACGTACGTGGCATGTCCGTATTTCCTCTTTTGGCTTTGCCATTCCTGTTCCTCTGTGGTACCAGGTAGTACTCAGAAAATCCCCTCCTGCTGGCACTCAGCCCATTTGTGTTTTTTCAGACAAGGAGCTGGCTTTTCATCTCTCCAGTTATGTCATCTATTTTGGCGTCTTTTGGTCTAGTGATTTTGTGATCTGGAGCTGTAAGCCTCCTTTCCAGGCGTCATCCTGTTTGAGCTTGACTGCGTATCTCATCCATTTCTCATATATTATGGTTGAGGTTACACTTAACTTCTAGTTGTGTTGAAGACAGTTTATATTTCTGTCTTATGTTTGGGGATAAATTTTTAATTGAGAAGTGATTCTTTCTTGATTTTTAAACAATCGATTTTTTTCTTGCTACTGTCCTATAACAAGAAGGAAGAGGAGGAGGGAGAGGAGGAGAAGCCCTTGTCATCTCATCACAGTTATACTTTATCGATGAAGCTGATAATGCCAGTCCTGCCTGCGGTACAGTGTCGGCAGGGTCAAATGAAATGCTAATTTCATAAATCGTAAAAGGAAGAACAAAACTGAATTCTAGTTCACATTCTTTTGTGGTAGGAGAGTTGTATGTAGTCCAAACAAATGTTGAGCAGGCCTGTTTTCAGGGTGTTTGGCCATTTTTTTAGTCAAGCGTGTTCTGGACAGTCCTTGTACATCTTTATGGTTACCCTTTGTTGCTGTGGGAGCAGCCTGCCTAGTAACAATCAGATAAACGACCCCCTTTCCCCGCACCACCACTCCCAGTCAAGGTTATTCTGGCATCTTTCCCATTTTAAGAATAAAATATTTAAAATAAGGCAATGCAATCCTTCTTAAAAGCAGGTTTAAAAAAATACACAAAAGTAATTCATCAGGCCTGCCCTCCCATCCATCCATCTCATCTTGTGTGTGGCATGAAGGACACAGTTGTATGCCCCTGGGGAGATAATGGTGGGACAGTTCAGATACCTGTTTTCAAGCACTTACAAGCGTGTATCTTGATGAGGAAAGTGAGCTACTTCTTTATCATTCTATGTAAGGTGCTTCAGGAGTGCTTGACGCACGGAAAGACGTAAAAGGAAAACAAAAAAACAAGGTGCCTTCTGAGTGTTTTGCTGCCTTTAAAACCCGTAGGCTAGTCAATGCTGAATAGAAAGCTCAGTGATTTTATAAAGGTAGATAGATAAATGGACAAATGAGGAAAAGTGAGAGAGAGGTGAGGCAGAAAATAAAAGAACACAGGTCCTACTTTGATTAAAAAGCATTATTGTTGATGTAAATTGGAAACCAAATAATTTAAAACTCTTTTATTAAAACACAGAAATGCTAATTTGTCCTGTAATGTCTAGCACAAGACTCATGCCAATAATATGAGACCCAAGAGTCTCAAATAACTGCATTCTATTACCAATTCTTCACTGGTCATTAAATCATTTTGAAAGTCCCTTATGCCATCCCAATGGAATAGATGGAAAAGCCACAAAGAGAGAATAAGCCACGCAGTAGTACCCATGTTGGAAGAAAGCAGTGTCTGCTCCACCCGTGGGAAATGCGGTCACTTCAAAAATGTGAAGACTGAAAGAATCACAGCTCAAGGGAAGCACGGGTCCATTCGAAAATCCTGTATGAAATGTTCAATGTCCAGATTGGAATCCAGTGACTGAAATGCCCTCATGTGATCTTTCCGCAGGCTGGGCAAGAGGATAGAGTGCCGAATAGCCAGATGCTTTAATTCCATTTTTAGCAATGAAGTTTGTGCATGTGAAACATGCATGTGGAACCACCTGGTTAAAAGGTTTTTTCCAACACTGTCAAAGCCTCTTCAGGAACAAAGCAAGGTCACCGCTCCGAAAAGTAACTAAGGGACTGGGAGAAAGGAGACCACGTTTGGCCTCCTGAGCCTGCTACTGACTGGGAGACTGCGCCGTTCTCTGCTAGGCCCCAGGGTCCTCATCTCTGCGTGCAGAGGGCTTGCCTGAGGCCCTTTCTTCCAAAACTTTGTATGAACTTGCTTTACCATCCCTTCAACTTTAGTACCTTAACTATTCCCTCCAATATCACTGGCTCTCTCTTCTTTTATCCTGGTCAACAAGTGTTTTTGTGAACCCTTATTTAGTTAGATAGCATAACTCAAAAAACAGTTACTGGTACTAATTCCCATTAGTACTCAGTACTCAACAACTACTCAGTCTTGTTCCCCAGATGCTCTTTTGAGGAATTTACTATTAATACAGTTAATGCTACAGTATTTATAATAATAATTTTGAGAATTATCAACTACTTGTTCTTTAAACCAACATCCATAAGATTAATCTGTAATACAATCATGTAGATCCTGACCTCTCACAGTTTATGGTGCAATGATTCTAATAAGGAAGTTCTTTCCTTATTATCTTCTGTTTTCTATATTCTGACCAGTGTGGCAATCACGTATAAGTACCTGGTATCCTTTCATCATAACACTTGTTTATAAATAGCTATAACTCATTTTGACACACCAAATTATCCCTAAAAAAATAGAGTGACTCCTTAGGAATTAGGTGACCTCATCGTACTAGGTTGGGCCAAGAGGCTACTACATAAGTGAAGAGTAAGGTGTGGGAATTTGGAAGGAATTTATCTGTTCAAAATATCATGTACTTGCTAGATTTAGTGTCTGAAATGTCAACATTGGAGACCCTTTGAGGGGGAAAAAAACATTAAGAAACCTCAATGAACTCCCCTGTGAACACATAGATACCCCCTTTTAAAATGCAAATATGCTTGGAAGGTTAATCCCATTAATCTGGCCATTAACCTCATAATTAATCAAATACTTTTCTCAGTCATCTGAGAATAGTCATTTCTTCACCAAATGTTTGCTGATTATAAACCAGTTACTGTGCTGAGCCCAGATAATAACAAAGATGTTTTATTTCTTCAAGGAATTTACTGAGGACCAAGTTCTCTAATCAGAATCCTTTGGTAAAATGAGTAATTAGCTCTTCCATTCCAAACACTTAAAAATTCTGGACAAAAGAAATTAAAGCCAGAAGCTATCCAAGATATACAAACAATAGATAAACTTGAAGTCTTTTTATCCAAGGGATTCAAAGGGTACCTCGATCTCTGATTTTTCAGGGCTAATTTATTTAGTCAATATGAGCTATAGCTAAAGGTACACTAGAGAAGATATAATAGGGGTTGTGGTTGCAAACTATATGCTGGAACTGGGCTCCATTCATAAAGGAGAAAGCAGGAAACACTCTTCACTGTTGAGAATCAGAACTGTTAGAAGCTCATTTATTATCCTGACTGAGTCCTACTGGACCATAAAGAGAAGCAAACGCCAAAACATACCATGAGGACACTTTCACAATCCAGAGCACACACAGGGCACCAACAATAGAAAATCAAACTCCAGGGAATCTCACAGTTAAAAAACAACTTGAAAATCCGATGAGAAAACCACAAGAGACAGTTGGCATCCTTGGAGAAGAGACTTCTCACCTGAGGAACTACCTGGTGGTGTGATCAGATCGTGGCATCAGGTGTAGAATAAAGCTGGAGTGGGAAGAGGCCCTCGGAGGGGAAGCTCGGAAAGACGGACGACAACGTCATAGACCTGCCTGGTCTGGTCTTTAGTGGGAGGCTTCAAGAGTTTCAGAATGCTGGAGTATAAACTACTGGAGGCAGGGCTGGTTTTCATCCTAATAGAATCCCAAATAAAAAATATACTTTAAATGTTTTTCTTCAAGCTTTTCAAAATAAAATTATATCAAGCTTATATAACACCAAGTAAAGAATATTTGAAGTCATTTATTATCCCGTTACCCTAAGAAAGCTTTTCATTTTTCCATCATCTCTTCCAGTTATTGCATTTTATGTAGTTTTAATTCCTGTGCCATAAACGTACAATTTTGTTTTTCCCTAGGTTCTTTATTTCATATTAGATGACATTTTCCCACATCTATATTACAGTACTTCCCCCCCACCACCTTATCCAAGAGGGATACATTCTAAGACCCCCAGTGGATGCCGGAAACCATGATACTGTCCAATCTGTGCATATTGTTTTTTTCCAACATCACTACTGTTGCACTTTGGGGCCATTATTAAGTAGAATAAAGGTCACTTGAACTCAAACAGTGCGATACCATGACAGTTGATCTGATAACCAAGACAGCTGCTAAGTGACTCACAGGTTTGAGGGGTGGTATGTACAGGGAGGATATGGTGGACAAAGGGATGAGTCACATCCTGAGTAGAATGGAGTGGGACACCAAGAGATTTCATCACCCCACGCAGAATGGATTGCTGTTTAAAATTTATGAATTGTTTCTGGAATTTTCCATCTAATATTTTCAGACCTTGGTTGACATCAGATAACTGAAACCACAGAAAGTGAAAGTGCAGATGATAGGGATGACTGTATTCTTAATTATAATTATAAAATTCTGATATTTTACTTAAAATTTTAAAAAATCATTATTAAATGACGCATTAGGTCATTTAAAATGTAGCAAAAGACTTGAGTTCCCTGCCTCTTCTTTTCCTTGACCTTTATCCATCCCTACCCCTACTCTCATTTTCTTAAGTTTTATTTTCTCCTTCCAAATTTTCTAGCTTTTTCTCATATATTTGCCTCCATATTTCTATGCAATAATCTTATACATCAGTGTTTTGATTTACCAGTTTTAGATACTATATTGACTTCGTGGACTTCCTAGGTGGCTCAGTGGTAAAGAATCTGCCTGCCACGTAGGAGACATGCATTCGATCCCTGGGTCGGGAAGATCCCCTGGAAAACGAAAGGGCAACCCACTCCAGTATTCTTAACTGGAAAATTCCATGGATAGAGGAGTCTGGCGGGCTACCGTCCATGGGGTCACAAAAGAGTTGGACATTACTTAGCAATTAAACAGGAACAAAAACAACAATTGACTTTTTGTTATGACAAGAACTAACTTTCTAAACTTTTTCCTTCCTACCCTCTAAAATGTTTTAAAATCATTAGTCAGTATTTACAGTATTCATGGCTATGTAAACATTGCTTATTGCTGAGCCAAGTAGTAGATTATAATTGTTTCCTTTCTTGTACAATTTTAGCTTCTTCTTGGAATTAATTGTTTGATCGGTTTTCATTCAGTTCATATATTGCATATTCTTCAATTTCTCCAGTGGATATGTAAAGCATATTTCAGTATTATTTTCAATATACTAGATAACAAATTAGTTCCATTTTCCTCCCCTAAACACATACTTTCTGTATCTTGTCAGTAGAATAACTTTAGAAGTTGGGCCCACAAAGCTAGTAAAAAGCAATGGCAGATATACAGAAATCAATCCAATGTTATCATACTATTCCTAAGAATAGTGGTCCCGCCAGTCAGGAAAAATTTGAAATGAATAAATGAATGATTTATAAAGTTTACGTTTTAAAGTTAGGCAGGGAGATATTTATACTTTAAGAAGAGCCAGAGATATACAAAATCCAATCAAGTCATATGGTCAATTAGCTGGAGGTGGCAGACTTTGTCTATGAGTAGACAGAAAAATTAGGTATGTACATTTCCAGTCTAACAGATGGCTGACTACTTAAAAACCTAGTTCTTTAGGCATCAAGTGCTTAATGCAGCAACTATACAAAGATGCTCAGAAAATCCCATCAGTGTCAAAGGCAAGAATCCAATCCTTGCCCAGACCAAAGTCTTCTCTGAACACGAAGACACTTTGGGACTGTTTTGTTTTGTTTTACATAAAGAAACTTTGAACAAGCTGAAAGGGTGGTCTCAAAGATGATGTGGAATGGTAACTTCAATATGCTGGTGGTGGATAGCAACATTTTTCTAAATGGCAAAGAATCATCTTTTAACTTTGGGAGGATTTAGAAATAAGCAGCTGAAACTACTGCACAGTTGCACTCATCTCACACGCTAGTAAAGTAATGCTCAAAATTCTCGAAGCCAGGCTTCAGCAATACATGAACTGTGAACTTCCAGATGTTCAAGCTGGTTTTAGAAAAGGCAGAGGAACCAGAGATCAAATTGCCAACATCCACTGGATCATTGAAAAAGCAAGAGAGTTCCAGAAAAGCATCTATTTCTGCTTTATTGACTATGCCAATGCCTTTGACTGTGTGGATCACAATAAACTGTGGAAAAATCTGAAAGAGATGGGAATACCAGACCACCTGACCTGCCTCTTGAGAAACATATATGCAGGTCAGGAAGCAACAGTTAGAACTGGACATGGAACAACAGACTGGTTCCAAATAGGAAAAGGAATACATCAAGGCTGTATATTGTCACCCTGCTTATTTAACTTATATGCAGAGTACATCATGAGAAATGCTGGGCTGGAAGAAGCACAAGCTGGAATCAAGATTGCCAGGAGAAATATCAATAACCTCAGATATGCAGATGATATTACCCTTATGGCAGAAAGTGAAGAGGAACTAAAAAGCCTCTTGATGAAAGTGAAAGAGGAGAGTGGAAAAGTTGGCTTAAAGCTCAACAAATAGCAAACTAAGATCATGGCATGTGGTCCCATCACTTCATGGGAAATAGATGGGGAAACAGTGGAAACAGTGTCAGACTTTATTTTGGGGGGCTCCAAAATCACTGCAGATGGTGACTGCAGCCATGAAATTAAAAGACACTTACTCCTTGGAAGGAAAGTTATGACCAACCTAGATAGCATATTGAAAAGCAGAGACATTACTTTGCCAACAATGGTTTGTCTAGTCAAGGCTATGGTTTTTCCTGTGGTCATGTATGGATGTGAGAGTTGGACTGTGAAGAAAGCTGAGCACCGAAGAATTGATGCTTTTGAACTGTGGTGTTGAAGAAGACTCTTGAGAGTCCCGTAGACTGCAAGGAGATCCAACTAGTCATTCTAAAGGAGATCTGTCCTGGGTGTTCATTGGAAGGACTGATGCTAAAGCTGAAACTCCAATACTTTGGCCAACTCATGCGAAGAGTTGACTCATTGGAAAAGACTGATGCTGGGAGGGATTGGGGGCAGGAGGAGAAGGGAACGACAGAGGATGAGATGGCTGGATGGCATCACTGAATCGATGGATGTGAGTCTGAGTGAACTCCGGGAGTTGGTGATGGACAGGGAGGCCTGGCGTGCTGCAGTTCATGGGGTTGCAAAGAGTCGAACATGACTGAGCGACTGAACTGAGAGGAATATTTAGGAGATCAAACCAGTCAATCTTGAGGGAAATCAACCCTGAATACTAGGAAGGATGGATGCTGAAGCTGAAGCTCCAGTATTTTGGTCTTCTGATGCAAACAGCCGACTCACTGGAAAAGTCCCTGATGCTGGGAAAGATTGAGGGCAAAAGAAGAGGGCATCAGAGAATGATATGGCTGGATGGTATCATCGATGCAATGGACATGAACTTGGGCAAACTTTGGGAGCTGGTGAGGAACAGGGACATCTGGTGTGCTGCAGTCCACGGGGTTGCAAAGAGTCGGACATGACTGAGCGACTGAACAATGGAGGAATATTTAAGAGATTCAAAATTGAAGTAACAATATTTTGTTAGATATTTCCAAATTGGAAAAGGAGTATGTCAAGGCTGTATATTGTCACCCTGCTTATTTAACTTACATGCAGAGTACATCATGCGAAATGTCAGGCCGGATGAAGCACAAGCAGGAATCAAGATTGCTGGGAGAAATATCAATAACCTCAGATATGCAGATGATACCACCCTTATGGCAGAAAGTGAAGAGGAACTAAAAAGCCTCTTGATGAAAGTGAAAGATGAGAGTGAACAAGTTAGCTTAAAACTCAACATGCAAAAAACTAATCATGACATCTGGTCCCATCACTTCATGGCAAATGAAAGAAAGAAAGAAGTGAAGTCACTCAGTCGTATCCAACTCTTTGCGACCCCATGGACTGTAGCCTACCAGGCTCCACTGTCCATGGGATTTCCAGGCAAGAGTAATCGAGTGGGTTTCCATTTCCTTTTCCAGGGAATCCTCCCAACCCAGGGACTGAACCCAGGTCTCCTGCATTGCAGGCAGACACTTTACCCTCTGAGCCACCAGGGAAGCCCTCATGGCAAATAGATGGGGAAATAGTGGAAATAATGAGAGACTTTATTTTCTTAGGCTCCAAAATCACTGCCGATGGTGACTGCAGCCATGAAATTAAAAGACGCTTGCTCCTTGGAAGAAAAGCTATGACCAGCCTAGACAGCATATTACAAAGCAGAGACACTACTTTGCCAACATAGGTCTGTCTAGTCAAGGCTATGGTTTTGCCACTAGTCATGTATGTACGTGAGAATTGGACTATAAAGAAAGCTAAAATGCACTGGTCATAGCAAACACCCTCTTCCAACAACACAAGAGAAGACTCTATACATGGACATCACCAGATGGTCAACACCAAAATCAGATCGATTATATTCTTTGTCGCCAAAGATGGAGAAGCTCTATACAATCAGCAAAAACAAGACCAGGAGCTGACTGTGGCTCAGACCATGAACTCCTTATTGCCAAATTCAGACTTAAATTGAAGAAAGTAGGGAAAACCACTAGACCGTTCAGGTATGACCTAAATCAAATCCCTTATGATTATACAGTGGAAGTGAGAAATAGATTTAAGGGCCTAGATCTGATAGATAGAGTGCCTGATGAACTATGGAATGAGGTTCGTGACATTGTACAGGAGACAGGGATCAAGACCATCCCCATGGAAAAGAAATGCAAAAAAGCAAAATGGCTGTCTGGGGAGGCCTTGCAAATAGCTGTGAAAAGAAGAGAAGCGAAAAGCAAAGGAGAAAAGGAAAGATACAAACATTTGAATGCAGAGTTCCAAAAAATAGCAAGAAGAGATAAGAAAGCCTTCTTCAGCGATCAATGCAAAGAAATAATAGAGGAAAACAACAGAATGGGAAAGACTAAGGATCTATTCAAGAAAATCAGAGATACTAAAGGAATATTTCATGCAAAAATGGGCTCGATAAGGGACGGTAATGGTGTGGACCTAACAGAAGCAGAAGATATTAAGAAGAGGTGGCAAGAATACGCAGAAGAACTGTACAAAAAAGAGCTTCACAACCCAGATAATCATGATGGTGTGATCACTGACCTAGAGCCAGACATCTTGGAATGTGAAGTCAAGTGGGCCCTAGAAAGCATCACTACGAACAAAGCTAGTGGAGGTGATGGAATTCCAGTGGAGCTATTCCAAATCCTGAAAGATGATGCTGTGAAAGTGCTACACTCAATATGCCAGCAAATTTGGAAAACTCAGCAGTGGCCACAAGATTGGAAAAGGTCAGTTTTCATCCCAATCCCAAAGAAAGGCAATGCCAAAGAATGCTCAAACTACCGCACAATTGCACTCATCTCACACACTAGTAAAGTAATGCTCAAAATTCTCCATGCCAGGCTTCAGCAATATGTGAACCATGAACTTCCTGATGTTCAAGCTGGATTTAGAAAAGGCAGAGGAACCAGAGATCAAATTGCCAACATCCGCTGGATCATGGAAAAAGCAAGAGAGTTCCAGAAAAACATCTATTTCTGCTTTATTGACTATGCCAAAGCCTTTGACTGTGTAGATTACAATAAACTGTGGAAAATTCTGAGAGAGATGGGAATACCAGACCACCTGATCTGCCTCTTGAGAAATCTGTATGCAGGTCAGGAAGCAACAGTTAGAACTGGTCATGGAACAACAGACTGGTTCCAAATAGGAAAAGGAATACATCAAGGCTGTATATTGTCACCATGTTTATTTAACTTATATGCAGAGTACATCATGAGAAATGCTGGACTGGAAGAAACACAAGCTGGAATCAAGACTGACGGGAGAAATATCAATAACCTCAGATATGCAGATGATACCACCCTTATGGCAGAAAGTGAAGAGGAACTAAAAAGCCTCTTGATGAAAGTGAAAGTGGAGAGTGAAAAGGTTGGCTTAAAGCTCAACATTCAGAAAACGAAGATCATGGCATCTGGTCCCATCATTACATGGGAAATAGATGGAGAAACAGTGGAAACAGTGTCAGACTTTCTTTTTCTGGGCTCCAAAATCACTGCAGATGGTGACTGCAGCCATGAAATTAAAAGACACTTACTCCTTGGAAGGAAAGTTATGACCAACCTAGATAGCATATTCAAAGGCAGAGACATCACTTTGCCAACAAAGGTTCGCCTAGTCAAGGCTATGGTCTTTCCTGTGGTCATGTATGGATGTGAGAGCTGGACTGTGAAGAAGGCTGAGCCCCAAAGAATTGATGCTTTTGAACTGTGGTGTTGGAGAAGACTCTTGAGAGTCCCTTGGACTGCAAGGAGATCCAACCAGTCCATTCTGAAGGAGATCAGCCCTGCTATTTCTTTGGAAGGAATGATGCTAAAGCTGAAACTCCAGTATTTTGGCCACCTCATGCGAAGAGTTGACTCATTGGAAAAGACTCTTATGCTGGGAGGGATTGAGGGCAGGAGGAGAAGGGGACGACAGAGGATGAGATGGCTGGATGGCATCACTGACTCGATGGATGTGAGTCTGAGTGACCTCCGGGAGTTGGTGATGGACAGGGAGGCCTGGCGTGCTGCAGTTCATGGGGTCGCAAAGAGTCGGACACGACTGAGTGACTGATCTGAAACACTGAAGAATTAATGCTTTTGAACTGTGGTGTTGGAGAAGACTCTTGAATGTCCCTTGGAATGTAAGGAGATCCAACCAGTCCATCCTAAAGGAGATTAGTCCTGAATATTCTTTGGAAGGACTGATGCTGAATCTGAAATGCCAGTACTTTGGCCACCTGATGCAAAGAACTGACTCACTGGAAAAGACCCTGATGCTGGGAAAGACTGAAGGCAGGAGGAGAAGGATGAGGTGGTTGGATGGTATCACCGACTCAATGGACATGAGTTTGAGTAAACTCCAGTTGGTGATGAACAGGGAAGCCTGGCATGCTGCAGTCCATGGGGTCGCAAAGAGTCAGACATGACTGAGCAACTAAACTGATTTTGTTAGAAAATCTCTGCATTAAATATTTAAGAAAACATGGTCAATTGAGTCAGCTTGTGATTCCAATTGTAAGATGTGTGCTGCTGCTGCTGCTAAGTCGCTTCAGTCATGTCCGACTCTCTGGTACCCCAGAGATGGCAGCCCACCAAGCTCCCCTGTCCCTGGGATTCTCCAGGCAAGAACACTGGAGTGGGTTGCCATTTCCTTCTCCAGTGCATGAAAGTGAAATGTAAGATGTGTAATTGATTTAATTTGATTTTAACCTGAAATCAAACTTAATTTTTAGATGTATAAGAATTATATGAGCACCGTGGATTATTTGTCAGACGTTTAAATATTTAAAATACTTTTTAAAATGCTTAAACAAGCGTCATGGACCAAGCTAGTTAATAGGACTGAATATTAATAAAAGGATCCTTTAAAATTGATTAAAATTTGCTAGACTTACAAATAAAATAATGTCTTAAAGTCAACTTAAGTGCTTAGGAATTTTGAATTCCTAACTTTACTAAGTGAAACACTTTAAAAACCAAAGTGTTCTCTGAATGATCCCTCTTGTATCCCCAGGCTGCCCTTGACGGTGTTACAGAACTCACATTAACAGAGTCTGCTGCCCTTGTGTTCCAGTCTGGACTGATTGCTCTCTAAGCCTGCTGCCCCTACTTACCTGTGTTAGCTTCATGTTACCCAGACTCTGTACACATGTGTTCCTCTGAGTCTCAAGGCCACACCATCACACTAAAAGGATTCAGCATTCTCTCAGGGAGGAGGAAGGGCAAACACGTCAGGGGCTGGGTAAGTAGATGTCGAATAGAAAACCATTGGTTTTCTGGAAATCTTGAAATCTATTTCAAAGGCTGTCTGCCAAACAGGCTTTCCTCCAAGCCCCGTCCTGTCCTTGCCTCCCGTAGTCCTCTATGCCCCGACCCCTCAGTGTTTCTTGGCTTCTTGGAGTAGCGGGTTTGCTTTTCTGTGGCGTCTCCATCTGCGGTGCCTTTGGATGCAATTGCCTCTGCTCTCTAAATCCAGTAACATGATGCGTGCCTTCTACTTTCCAAAAACCTGTTGATACCTTGATATTCCCTTCATTCACATTCTTTATGATTTGTTATTGTTCCTTTCTTGTCATTTTAGAATGGCTTGAGAAGGAGTTATAGTTAAATTGCACAAGTTCAGCTTTCATTATTGGCTTCGCCCATCATTTTTATGGTATGTATTAACGTTCTACTAGTTGAACTACCATAATTTGTTTAAAGTTTCAATTGAAGAGCACTTAAATTTCTTCTTTTTCTTTCCTGTCGGCTTGTTTTGTTCTGGTTTGGTCTTTGGTATGGTTCAACCCTTAATCTTGTATATTGCCATCAGTGTGATAAGCAATTTATCTTTTAATCTACCCAAGTTTCAGTACCCAAATTTAGATGAAAGTGAAATCGCTCAGTCGTGTCTGACTTTTTACGACCCCATGGACTGTAGCCTACCAGGCTTCTTGGTTAAGGAATAATATTTCTTCCAAAAATCAAAATACTCTGCAAAGTAAATAAGTAAAATTTAAAGTAAAAGCCTGGCTTAAAAAAGTACCAAGTAGACCTTTTGGTGTTAATGTCCTTTTCCATAACCACCTTAATAAATTTAATTCCATTATTTACCATATTCCACTCTTAAAATGTCTCTCATTTTGAAACTTTCTATGTATCAAATCAATTGTAAGTTTTATCTAAGTGTCTGTACCCTCAAGGCTTCCTAGGGGTACGCATCTGAAGGTTAATGCTTTTTGCACCTAATTAGGGTTTAACAAGTGGAATTATAACAAGAACAAGTTCTTTCACTGTCTTTTGTAACCCACATACCTTTCCAGAATCTTGCCAGCTTTCAGGTAATTACATTAAACTAGTATGAATGGGAGAATGGTTTCCTTGCCTCATTGTCCTACTTATAATACCGAAAAGTTGATTGCCAAAACCGCACAGAAGAGATTCCAAGCTTTTCTGTTTCGGTTTTCACTTTAAAGAGACTAGTTTACTACAAAATGCGTTTGAATTGAAACCTGCTGAATTTTTTGTTTACTCTCCTCAAGCTACAGATGAGCCGTTAAATATTTCCTTGAACATACATCTCACCTTCAATGGCACTTTTTGAAAAGAAAATTTCAAGCAAACACAGTCGATAGGAGTAGTCATTGGAACATCAGAAAGGAACATAAAATCGGTTAATGCCATTTTTCTGACTGTTCATGCATTTTACCATAAATAAAATATGCAAGTAACAATGCTAAGCCGCTTATTCTTCATATGGCTTAAAGAGCTGAAGCAATTCAACCACAGGACTTTCATTTGTTTAGAGACATTCTTTCTAACTTCATCATAGATTGTTACACCAAGTTCTTCAAAGATCTCTGAAAGGTAAGCACAGCAGTGTGTTCTTACTTGACAGATAAGGAAACTGACCTCCAGAGAGTTTGCCAGAGGAAACGTAGTGAGTCAGCGACAAAACTAGAGAACGCATTCAGGTGCTACAAGGGACATTTTTGTCCCACAGAAGCATCTCTTGGTGATTTTAGCTCTCTCACTGCTTATCATGCGACACTTCAACTTTCTAACCTTGCTGAGTGGCCGTAGTTCTCAGGAAATATCTTTTCATTTCTGTAATTCATGATGCGATGATTAAAAATGAATTTTCATGTACACCCATGGCTGGCTTCATGTGAATGTACAGCAAAAACCACCACAAATATTGTAAAGTAATTCAGTCCAGCTGAGTCACTCAGTTGTGTCCAACTCTTTGCGACCCCATGAATCACAGCACGCCAGGCTTCCCTGTCCATCACCAACTCCCGATACTCATGTGCATCGAGTCAGTGATGCCATCCAGCCATCTCATCCTCTGTCATCCCCTTCTCCTCCTGCCCCCAATCCCTCCCAGCATCAGGGTCTTTTCCAGTGAGTCAACTCTTCGCATGAGGTGGCCAAAGTATTGGAGTTTCAGCTTCAGCATCAGTCCTTCCAGTGAACACCCAGGACTGGTCTCATTTAGGATGGACTAGTTGGATCTCCTTGCAGTCTAAGGGACTCTCAAGAGTCTTCTCCAACACCACAGTTCAAAAGCATCAATTCTTTGGTGCTCAGCCTTCTTCACAGTCCAACTCTCACATCCATACATGACCAATGGAAAAACCATAGCCTTGACTAGACGGACCTTTGTTGGCAAAGTAATGTCTCTGCTTTTTAATGTGCTATCTAGGTTGGTCATAACTTTCCTTCCAAGGAGTAAAGTGTCTTTCAATTTGTTGCAGTCACTATCTGCAGTGATTTGGGAGCCCCAAAAATAAAGTCTGACACTGTTTCCACTGTTTCCCCATCTATTTCCCATGAAGTGATGGGACCAGATGCCATGATCTTCGTTTTCTGAATGTTGAGCTTTAAGCCAACTTTTTCACTCTCCTCTTTCACTTTCATCAAGAGACTTTTTAGTTCCTCTTCACTTTCTGCCATACCCTCCAATTAAAATAGATAAAAATAAAAAATGAATTTTCTAAATTAGAAGAAGTATCTTGGTTAGAAATCCAGCTAGCTTGACTGGGTTCTAAATCGTCTTCATTCTCGAACCATAGCTCAGTGCTGTCTTTTGTTTATTTAGGCTCCGTTTCCACTCTTTGTGATGTAGTTACGGGGAGAGAACGGAACACAAACCCAGGAGGCATGTCTGTTTTAGCCTGTCCTCTGCTGGTACACGACTCTGGGCAAGTCGGTCGTGCTCCCCTAGCCTTGGTTTCATCACAGGCAAAGCTGAAAATAACATCTGCTTTTCCTGTGTTACTGGGCTTTTTGTGATGAGCACCAATAAGATGACACCAATAATATGGGAACGTTCTTCATAAATTATAAATCACACCACCAAGGTAAGATAGTATTATTTCCTCAGTATCACAGAACAGGTGAAGAGATACCTCTTAGGCTAAAATAAGGTTGAAAGTGAAAGGCCATTTAAGACATTTCAGTCTGAGCTTCTGTTGTTGGGATTCGTTTGTTTGAATGATAGAAGTTGACCTTTAGCAAAAATTTCCACTATGAAAACAATCTAAGGCTGCTTAACACCAGGCAGAGCAAGGTGAAATTCCTAATCTTCACAGATGACAGTGCTGGGAGTAAGGTCTAGGATTAAACTCAAGTTCATTTTAATTTGGAAGTCTACTAATTGTTTTCAGATTTTCTCTCTGGCTGCTGGGTTTTCAAATTCTCTTACCCAATGAGAACATCATTTTATTTTTTTTAAAGAAAAATAATTTAATAAATTCTCTATCTGTGTGTGTACATGTAGGCACTCATGCAGGCGAGAACTAAATCTTTAGAGAAAAACTGAATTGTTCAAAATTGGTTTTGACCTTTTATCACTCATGGAAGATTAATGAAGCTTAAAATACAATCTAATGCCCAGCATGGTATACTCATCTGACACAACACACTGATAAGTTTTAGGCTTAAACTTTCTGTTCCTTTAAACACATATTTTTGTGTTTAAACACACAGAAAAAGTCCAGAGATGGTTCTTCGTTGATAGTATAGCAAATTCTTTTGACTGAGAACCAAAAAAACAAAAGTAAAGGCTTCTTTTTGTTCTTTCCAGGCCACTTCATTCCTCTGATTTTACTAAACCTTCATCTGGAATCCAGCCTGTTCACATATAATAGTATTGGTAGCACCCAGGCCTTTATGAATGGTTGATAAAAAGCTGTTCATTTAGAAGAGTTATTAATGCAGGTACTCTGGATGTTAGCAGCCACTGCTTGGGGGAAAAAGTTAAGTGATTGATTCAATGTGGAAATAAGCTTACATTAAACAAAGTTAAACGGGCTTCATTAATACAGGAGTCCTCACACCCTTAAAAATAAATCTGTGATTCTTCCAGTGAGGAATTTAACAGACAATGTTACCCAAATATATTTGATCATGAAGTCCTTTACTCATGAAGGCAACTCTTGGGAAAGTGAGACCATTTAGAAACTGACATTGGTGTAAATTATTAGGAAAGCCTTTAAAATAGTCTTAACTCTGACTAGAATCAGACTCACAGTCTGATCTTTGCTGTTTATTAACTAAGTCCCTAAACAAGTCACAAAAGCCTTTCTGAACCTGTTTTCCGATCTGTAAATTAAAATGAGAATACTTCAAATTGTGACAATTAAAACAAACTATGCAGCAATGCTTATAAATGTCAAGGCATAAGAATTAATGAAAAATAAGGTTACAGCATTAAAAATTGATCTCACTAAGAATGTTTGACCTACTCATTTCTTTAACATGTGCTTTGACATTAGATTAATGAATGTATAATAATCAGATTCCCTTATTCAGCAAAGGAGAGTTGCCATTCAGATAGTGAAGTATTAACTTTAGGAGAAATAACCATAAAGTAATGAGGCAAAGGTTTCTATGCAGCTCATTATTTTATAACACTATCACATGTGAATTCTTGCATAGTACTTATTGAGCTAGATATGATAAATGTTAAAGAGTAGGCTTCATACAGTTGGTGAAATAGCAGACTAAAATTTTTCTCACTTGAATTACTACTAAAGTACTTAGAAATGAGGAGGAAGAATTATGTGAATAAATAATAAAATGATTTTGAGTTTCATCCTCCTAGTACCAACTGGATGGCTGGTGGAGATATTAATAACCCTGTAAACTTGACAAAGTGGGCTTCCCTGTTGGCTCAGAGGTTAAAGCGTCTGCCTGGAATGTGGGAGACCCGGGTTCGATCCCTGGGTTGGGAAGACCCCTGGAGAAGGATGGCAACCCACTCCAGTACTCTTGCCTGGAGAATCCCATGGAGGGAGGAGCCTGGTAGAGAGAGGAAGCAGAGGTACGAAGACATTTTGCATTACTGAGATAGAGTGAGTTGGCTGGTAATGTTCCCTTAAGATGGAATATAATTGTTGTGGGCTGAATTGTGTCCCCCTCAAATTCATATGTTAAAGTCCTAACCTGCCTCAGAATGGGGCTGTATTTGGAGACAGGGTCCTCAAGAGGTAAAAAGATAAAATGGGGTCCTGTGGCTGGGTCCTAATCCAGTATGACAGAGGTGCTTACAAGAAAGGAGATTAAGACACAGACCTGGAAATCCCATGTGGACACAGTGAGAAGATGGCCCTCTATACCCCAAGGACAGAGGCTTTAGAGGAAACCAGACCTGCCAATACCTTGATCTTGGAAGGACAAATGAAAATAGACATTGATAACTCTAATGTAGGCTTATATATGGTTCCTATTTTAATCAAATCTGTGCTATTACATACAATTGTTATCTAATGAAAGTTTATGTGGCTTACTCATGGACGGGTTCCTAAAAAAAAAAGCCTTGTAGGTTGTATATTAGAGAAACAGCAGTCTGTAATACGGAGAAGGCAATGGCACCCCACTCCAGTACTCTTGCTTGGAAAATCCCATGGACGGAGGAGCCTGGTAGGCTGCAGTCCATGGGGTCGCTAGGAGTTGGACACGACTGAGCAACTTCACTTTCACTTTTCACTTTCCACTTTCATGCATTGGAGAAGGAAATGGCGACCCACTCCAGTGTTCTTGCCTGGAGAATCCCAGGGACGGGGGAGCCTGGTGGGCCGCCGTCTATGGGGTCGCACAGAGTCGGACACGACTGAAACGACTTAGCAGCAGCAGCAGCAGCAGACTGTAATAAGGAATAAGGTTTGGAGCTAGACAGCTTGAGATCAAGACCTAGTCCTGCCACTGTACAAATCATCCATATAATGGGTATGCAAGTAGTACCTGTTTCATAGGGTACAGCAATCCTATGAACATTAAACCACAGCGGAAAATTAAATCAGTTTGATGTCAAGGTTTACTGTAGACATTGAACTTGCAATTCATATATCCAACACCAGATGGCAGTGTGGCCACCAAGGTTAGGTAGCCACGCAGTCAGGCTGATGGAGCGGGCACCAACTCATCTGAAACACAAGGTGGCCAAATTCTGTAAGATTTCTATGAAATTGCTGCTGCTGCTGCTGCTGCTAAGTCGCTTCAGTCGTGTCCGACTCTGTGCGACCCCATAGACGGCAGCCCACCAGGCTCCCCGTCCCTGGGAATCTCCAGGCAATAACACTAGAGTGGGTTGCCATTTCCTTCTCCAATGCATGAAAGTGAAAAGTGAAAGTGAAGTCATTTAGTCGTGTCCGACTCTTAGTGACCCCATGGACTGCAGCCCACCAGGCTCCTCCATCCATGGGATTTTCCAGGCAAGAGTACTGGAGTGGGGTTGCCATTGCCTTCGTCTATGAAATTGAGGCACATTTAAAACCTCTGTGCAGATAATTATATATAAGGTCACAGAATATACACAAAATAAAAGCTCTTTTAGAAAGGAGAGGCTTAAGTAAAATGCGTCTGATTACCATTAGTGGCTTTCCTTCACTAGTTTATTCAAATCATAGTTCCATTGTTTCCCCTTTTAAAATGATTTATTTATTTGCTTATTTTTGCCTGTGCTGGGGTCTTCATTGCTGTGCGGGGTTTCTCTCACTGTGGCAGGCAGGGGCTACTCATTGCCGTGGCTTCTTTTGTTGTGGCGGTCGGGCTCTAGGGTGTGTGGGCTTCAGGAGTTATGGTGCTTGGGGTTTAGTTACTCCTTGGCATGGGGATCTTCCCAGATCGGGGATCAAACCCATGTCTCCTACACTGGGCAAGCAGACTCTGTACCACTTAGCCACCAGGGAAGCCCTCTCTATTGTTTTCTAGCTGAATAATCATGCACAAGATACTTACCTTTTTTTCAGTTCAGTTCAGTTCAGTCGTTCAGTCATGTCCGACTCTTTGTGACCCCATAAACCGCCTCCCTGTCCATCACCAAGTCTTGGAGTTTACCCAAACGCATGTCCATTGAGTCGGTGATGCCATTCAACCATCTCTGTTATCCCCTTCTCCTCCTGCCCTCAATCTTTCCCAGCATCAGGGTCTTTTCCAATGAGTCAGCTCTTCACATCAGGTGGCCAAAGTATTGGAATTTCAGCTTCAACATCAGTCCTTCCAGTGAACACCCAGGACTGATCTCCTTTAGAATAGAATGGTTGGATCTCCTTGCAGTCCAAGGGACTCTCAAGAGTCTTCTCCAACACCACAGTTCAAAAGCATCAATTCTTCGGCGCTCAGCTTTCTTTATAGTCCAACTCTCACATCCATACATGACCACTGGAAAAACCATGGCCTTGACTAGATGGACCTTTGTTGGCAAAGTAATGTCTCTGCTTTTAAATATGCTGTCTAAGTTGGTCATAACTTTCCTTCGAAGGGGTAAGCATTTAAGTCAGGTTTCTCATCTGTAAAATAATATTTCATTTAACAAAATGTTGTTGGGCTCCTCCGCATGTCAGGCATTGTTCCAGGTGCTAGGGATGTAACACTGAAAAAAGAACAACAGTCCTCGCCTGTGTGATGCCTTCACTTTAGTCACTGCTGCTGCTGCTGCTAAGTCACTTCAGTCGTGTCCAACTCCGCGTGACCCCATAGACATCAGCCCACCAGGCTCTCCTGCCCCTGGGATTCTCCAGGCAAGAAAACTGGAGTGGGTTGCCATTTCCTTCTCCAACGCATGAAAGTGAAAAAGTGAAAGTGAAGTCGCTCAGTCGTGTTCGACTCTTAGCGACCCCATGGACTGCAGCCCACCAGGCTCCTCCATCCATGGGATTTTCCAGGCAAGAGTACTGGAGTGGGGTGCCATTGCCTTCTCTGCACTCTAGTCACTAGGCCATAGCAAATGGACAGAACCATTGTCGTTTAATATCAGATACCGATCGCCTACCTGGATGTTACAGTGAGACTCTGCCTCAGCGTGCGCTGGATTCCCAAGAGCACAGACCAACACAATGGGTTGAAAGTGGCTGTACATTTTATAGCCATTGGTGAAGAACCTGGAAAGGGGATGGTCAACAACTGCAAACCTCAGCCGGATGCCTACCTCAAGCATATAAAAAAGCTTGGATAGGCTGAAAAAGAGGTTTTTAAAAGGTAGTTTACTTGGAGCGAGTTTTGGAGGACTGTGCATCTCCATCACCTCACTGTAGTGAGGAGAGGGTCACGTTCTTTCTCACCTAAATGAGAAAGGATCTTCAAGAGTCACGAGAAGGGCTGACATGAGTCCTCTGGAGTTAAGGCACATAAAACCTGGGTGAGAGAGTCTGCGGCTGCTCCAGGCTGAGGTGACAGAGCTGAGAGAGGAGAGCTGCTCTGGAAGCAAAGTGCACTGCTGCAGGCAACAGGCAAAAAGCACAGGCATGTGTCTCACGGACCACACGTATACTCGGAGGGATCCCCGTCTGGAAGGGCAACACGATGTGTGTGCTCAGTCACTCAGTCGTGTCTGACGCTCTGCAACCCCATGGACTGTAGCCCACCAGGCTGCTCTGTCCATGGGATTTCCCCCAGGTAAGGATATGGGAGTGGGTTTCCATTTCCTCCTCCAGGGGACTCTTCCTGACCCAGGATTGAAATCACATCTCTTGCAATGGAAGGCAGGGTTTGTTGTTGTTGTTGTTACCACTGAGTCACCCAAGAAGCCTGGACAATGTGATGTCCTCTGTTGAAAGATAAAGTGAGGCACATTAAAATTTTCAATAGATAAGCAAACATCAATGGGAATCAGGCAGTGCCAAACTGGAAGTTGTAAAAAGCTAATAAACTCCAATACTCTGGCCACCTGATGTGAAGAACTGACTCCTTGGAAAAGACCCTGATGCTGGGAAAAATTGAAGGTGGGAGGAGAAGGGGATGACAGAGGATGAGATGGTTGGATGGCATCACCGACTCAACGGACCTGAGTTTGAGTAAACTCAGGGAGTTGGTGATGGACAGGGAGGCCTGGTGTGCTGCAGTTCATGGGGTCACAAAGAATCAGATACAACTGAGCAACTGAACTGAACTGAATAAACAGAAACCTCAGTTTAATACAATTGGGATACTGGCAGAAGAGCTTTCATACCCTGTGATGGTAATGGAACCCAACAGAAAGAAGAAAGATTCCTTTCCTAACAAGGACACAGCCAATGCCATGGGCTCTTCATCTCTTATAGCCCTCCCAACATCCTTCCCTTCTCTTTGAGAGAGTTCTCCTTCTCTTGCTGAGTGGGGACTTCCACATGACTTGCCATGGTTGTAGACACCAACTGCAGTTCTCTGTTGATCCCTAATGAGCTCATCCTTGCTGGACAAATATTTGCTGGTCTAAAGTCATTAGGAGTCTCCTCTGAAAGGAGTTAGGGGAAAGGCTTTTATAAAAGCAAAGCAAGGAAATTATTTGATTGGCTACAGCTTCAGTGGTTGCCTTATTTGGGAGAACCTAGTTGGTTGGTTGTGATTGGTTATTCTTAAATTTGTTTTTTTCCATACAAGTGCATTTACAGAAATTACTCTGGCTTGGGCTACCAAGGCATTAGAGTCACCTGGTATAATGGCATTCTTATTTAATTACTTTAACACCAGGAAAGAGACAGACTGCCAGATAGTTGCTCAGGACACCAGGGAGGAATCCCAATGACCAGCTGGGGCCAGGCAATGTCGGCATCATGGTGTGAAGGTCCCAGCCGCAGTGTCTTTGAGGAGCAGCACCAGGGAAAGAACCCAGCAGAATCCACCAGCATGGAAAAGCCCCAGAGGTTATGTCTGTGTCAGCCAAGAAGAGCTCTTCCATCCCTCACTTCTCCCATTCCAACTCAAGTTAGGGCAGGAGGAGCTGCCCACACTCCGACAGGGAGGAGCACGACCGTGGAAGAAAGTTGGAACATTAATAACCACACTGCACTGAACATTTTAATTGTTAAAATGACAGCATTCTTGTGCCTAGAAGGGATTACAGGATTCATGTTATTATTAAGATTCTAAGAGTTACATCATGAGAAACGCTGGGCTGGAGGAAGCACAGGCTGGAATCAAGATTGCTGGGAGAAATATCAATAACCTCAGATATGCAGATGACGCCACCCTTATGGCAGAAAGTGAAGAACTAAAAAGCCTCTTGATGAAGGTGAAAGTGGAGAGTGAAAAAGTTGCCTTGAAGCTCAACATTCAGAAAACGAAGATCATGGCATCCAGTCCCATCACTTCATGGCAAATAGATGGGGAAACAGTGGAAACAGTGTCAGACTTTATTTTTCTGGGTTCCAAAATCACTGCAGATGGTGACTGCAGCCATGAAATTATAAGACGCTTACTCCTTGGAAGGAAAGTTATAACCAACCTAGATAGCATATTGAAAAGCAGAGACATTACTTTGTTTACAAAGGTCCGTCTAGTCAAGGCTATGGTTTTTCCAGTAGTCATGTGTGGATGTGAGAGTTGGACTATAAAGAAAGCTGAGTGCGGAAGAATTGATGCTTTTGAACTGCAGTGTTGGAGAAGACTCTTGAGAGTCCCTTGGACTGCAAGAAGATCCAACCAGTCCATCCTAAAGGAGCTCAGTCCTGAATATTCATTGGAAGGATTGATGCTGAAGCTGAAACTCCAATACTTTGGCCACCTGATGCAAAGAACTGACTCATTGGAAAAGACCCTGATGCTGGGAAAGATTGAAGGCAGGAGGAGAAGGGGACAACAGAGGGTGAGATGGTTGTATGGCATCACCGACTTGATAGACATGAGTTTTGGTAAACTCTGGGAGTTGGTGATGGACAGGGAGGCTTGGCGTGCTGCGGTTCATGGGGTCGCTTCGCAAAGAGTCGGACACGATTGAGTGACTGAACTGAACTGAAAAGTTATTATTGCTTTCCTCATAGCTCAATTGGTAAAGAATCTGCCTGCAATGCAGGAGACCCTGGTTCGATTCCTGGGTTGGGAAGATCCCCTGGAGAAGGGATAGACTACTCACTCTAGTATTGTGGCCTGGAGAATTCCATGGACTACATAGTCCATGAGGTCACAAAGAGTAGGACACAACTGAGTGATTTTCACTTTCAAAAGTTATTATGGTACTGCCTGGGATTTCAACCAGGGATAGGAAAATACTTAGCTCTCTAAGTATAGTGAAAATAGATGCAACATATATAAAGTGTTTCATATGGGAAGTATTTTCTATTTTCACCATTGTCCTTATGATCAGACCTTATACATTATCTGACTCCCAGTTTACAGCTCTTATACTGAAGGCTAAAGAAGGTTTTGCCAAGGATGCTAAAATTGCATACAGTCAAGAGAGGACCAGGTAGAACACAACCATTCTTTCCTTCCTTCAACATCCATCCACACCCAAGGGCTGGCTCTGCTCTTTAGGGTCCCAAAGGTGGGGCAAGTCTCTTAACTCAATGTCTGATTAATATTTTCTGTTCTTTGGTATGTAGTCCTTGTGAGCAGTTGTGTAAGATGTGTGGTCACAGCCAAGGAAACAGATGCAGGAGTCCACATCCGGAACATCTCCCCGCCTGGAGCGGGCCTTCCAGAAGCGTTTGTAGATTGAGGACTCGCATGCAGGTCCGTGCCTGGAGTGGGCCCTCGGAAGGTTTTGTAGACTGAGGATTACCATGAAAGTCCCAGCCTACAGCGGGCCCTCCAGAAGGGTTTGCAGATTAAAGATTCACAGGGAGGTCACAGCAAGGAGCGGGCCCTCCGTAATCGTTTGAAGACAGGGCTCACAGTGGAGGTCCCTGCCTGGAGTGGGTTCTCCAGAAGTGTTTGTGGATTGAGACTCGCTTGGAGGTCCCAGCATGGAGCACGTCCTCTGAAAGCATTTGTAGACTGAGGACTTGCGTGGAAGACCCGGCCTGGTGCAAGTCCTCCGTACGCGTTTCTAGATTGAGGACTTGTGTGCAGGTCCCGGCATCGAGCGGGCCCTCTGGAAGCATTTGTAAACAGGTCTAGGGACGGGGAAGGCAATGGCACCCCACCCCACTTTTGCCTGGAAAATCCCATGGACGGAGGAGCCTGGTAGGCTCTAGTCCATGGGGTCGCTAAGAGTCGGACACGACTGAGCGGCTTCACTTTCACTTTTCACTTTCCTGCATTGGAGAAGGAAATGGCAAACCCACTCCAGTGTTCTTGCCTGGAGAATCCCAGGGACAGGGGAGCCTGATGAGCTTCCGTCTATGGGGTCGCACAGAGTCGGACACGACTGAAGCGACTTAGCAGCAGCAGCAGGGTGGAGGTCCATTCCTGGAGCGGGCCGTCCGGAAGTGTTTGTAGATTCTTGAGTCACGTGGAGGCGCCGGAATAGAGGGGCCTCCGGAAGCATTTGTAGATTGCGGATTTGCGTGGAAGTCCTCCCATGGAGCGGGTCCTCCCTTAGCGTTTGTAGACTGAGGACTCGCATGGAGATCCCAGCCTGGAGCGGGCCCTGCGGAAGCATTTGTAGAATCATGACTCACGTGGACGCCCTGGAATAGAGCGGGTCCTCCAGAAGCTTTATTAGACTGAGGACGCGCGTGGAGGTCCCGGCAGGATGAGGGGGATTGAATCACGCCTGGGATTTTGGTGATGAGCCAGTTCTGGCCCCCAGATTAACGTGATGTCATGTGAATGCTGCCTTCTGAATGATGCCTTTCCCCACTGCTTCTTGAGCAGCAGAGCATCCCTCTTTTCAGCGGCGTTTTCCCGAATGGTGTTCTGCCAGCTCTATTAGGAATTAAGAAGGATACAGAGGGAAAATAAAAGCCTCTATCATGCCAGCATGTGGGGAGTTCCGCCCATGTGGTCATCACTACTAGGGCAACACAGACGACACAGGCATATGGTGGAGTCTCCGGAATGGCATACGTTCATTTTGCTAACCTCAGCGTGTCCACCGGCCCTATAGGAGCTCAGGCAGCACACTGCTGACACTCCTCTGACCAGTGTTCTGTGTCGCACCATTCTGGTTGCAGAGGATGTAGGCGTCGTCTCTAGAAAGGCCCAGTGCAAAGGAGCAACGTGTAAGTAAGTCAGTGTGGAGGTTTTCCCCAGGGTGGAAAGCAGAGAGCCCTCCAAGGAGGAAGGCACCATCGTGACACAAAAGGTAGTGTTTGATGAGGTGACGGAGGAGAAAGAGGAGATTGCGGAGCACTGTACCTGGAAGATTAGGAGGTCAAAGGGTACAGCGGCCCCGTGGTGAAATGCAGTGTATTTCACAATTCTGTGTGTGACAAGATGCAGAAGTGTTATTTCATGTTGCTACAGGGAACAAAAGGCTAGAGGATGATCAAAGTGCCATGGCCTATAATTTAGTTGCAGTAAATGTTATCTGTGTAATAGCAGCGGTAGAAACAGCACTCACTGTGTACCAGGCACTGTTCAGAGCAGATTACAAACATTACTTCATTGACTTCTCCGCATAACTGTAAGGTGGGTATTATTACCTTCACCTCCGTTTCAAAGACGAGGGGACTAGGACACAAAGATGTTTACTAACTCACTCAGGGTCCAGATCGTCTGTCTCCAGACCCTAAGCTCTGAATCTGGGCTCAGGCGGCCTTTGTGAATCCATCAAGTAGAACGAGATTCAGCTGGAGGTGACCCCAAATCATTTACTACTACAAACAACAGTTGCATGTGTTAAGGAAAACCTCGCCCTCTTCCAGGCCCTCTGAAATAGAGAAAGTTCTCCGCTTTAATCAAAACTGACTGATATTAATGTTCATTCCTGTAACTTCTTGATATGACCTTTTACATACCCAAGATGAAACTAAAATTGATGTCAGGGATAGCATTCCAGGTAAAACAACTTCAGTGATAAAACTTGTTACTTCAGCAATGTTGCCTGAGGGGCAGACTTACATTTTTCATGAAAAATGTTAGGCAGAAGGTCTTGATGTCATTTCATGCACCATTTAATCAGATTTTGCTCAAGAGACAGAAGGATTTGGAAAGCTCTACTTTTCCTTTTAAAAAATATAGCTCACATTTTTGGTATAAAAGTAAATTCATGCTCACTATAGACAATTTTGGAAAAACACAAATTATAGTTAGGAAAATAAAAATTATACATAATTCTACCACCCCAAAACAATTACTCTGATGTATTTGCTTCCATTCTTTTTTTTTCTATATTGAATTTATATGTGTGTGTTTAATGCGATTGAAGTCTGAATATATTTTACATCTTACACATTTTACTTAACATACAACTTATGTTGTATGTATGTTTTCCCATGTCTCAAAAAATCTTTGTATAATTGTGGTGTTTGTTCTGTCTGTCATCCCAAGTTGCCTATTTTTGTTTTGGTGCCATCTTTGTCTTTTAATATAAGAAATATATATTGGCTTTTGTCTTCTGCAATGATTTGTATGGTTTTCACTTCTTGTTTGTACTGGCATTGAATAAGTAGGACTCTATGCAAGTCAAGATTAAAATTGACTTTTTTGACTCAGCCCATGTATATGGATGAGAAGTTTTCTTGAGTTTCTATTTCTACATATGTAATTTTGGGATTTAAACTATTGTTTAATATTTTATATATCTATCTATGTAAGAGCCTTCCTTCATAGCTCAGTCGGTAAACAATCTGCCTGCAATGCAGGAGGCCCAGTTTTGATTCCTCAGTTGGGAAGATCCCCTAGAGAAGAAAATGGCAACCCACTTCCGTATTCTTGCCTGGAGAATTCCATGGGCAGATGAGCCTGGCTAGCTACAGTCCACAGGATCATAAGAGTTGGATACCACTGAGCGACTAAACCACCACCACCTATATAAATAAAGATGATTTGTTAGCACTTACAATAATGATTATAACCATATTTATAAATTTTTTATTTTTACCTTTTTATTCAGACAATTTCAGACTTTTAAAATATTGCAAAACCAAAAGTAGTATAAAGAACATTCGTATAGCCCCCACTCAGATTTACAAAATATTTCAATATAGGTATTACACACTTCACCAAAGAGGTATGTAGATATTAAATAAGCATGTGAAAAATGTCACATCACTCGTTATTAGGAGATTGTCGGTTAAATCACTATACCTTTATTAGAATGAGTGAAATCAAAGACATTGATTACACTAAGCACTGTCAAGGAAGCAGAACCGTGGAACCCTCATACACTGCTGGTGGGAATATAAAGTGGTATGACTACTTTGGGAAAAGGGTGTGACAACTTCCTTAAAAATTAAACATATGTCTATTGTATGACCTGGTCATTGCACATCTAGATATCCACCCTAGATAAATGAAAGCATGTGCAACGAATACTTGAACATGAATGTTCATAGCAGCTTTATTTGTAATATCTGTATATAGGTGAACACATAAATTGTGATATACCCATGGTACAGAATATGATACAGCATTAAAACAGAACCCGCTATAGATACATGCAACTGTATGAATGAGCCTCCACATAAACATGATCATTATAAGAATAAGAAAAGTGAAAGTTGTTCAGTCATCTCTGACTCTTTGCAACCCCATGGACTGTAGCCCGCCAGGCTCCTCTGTCCATGGGATTCTCCAGGCCAGGATACTGGGGTGGGTAGCTGTTCCCTTCTCCAGGGGATCTTCCCAATCCAGGGATCAAAGCCAGGTCTTCTGCATTTCAGGCGGATTCTTTACCGGTTGAGCTACCAGGGAAGCCCAGGTAAGAAACCAAGCCCCCCCAAAACAACATAGTTTCAGTTCATGTAAATAACATTTTAGAATATAAAAACCAATCTAATGACAGATCAGGGGTTGCCTGGGGTGGGAGAGAAGACGACAGAGGCACAAGGCGACTTTTGCAGTTGATGGGTGTCTCCATCATCCTGATCATTGCGGTGGCTTCACAAGTGTGAATATGGATGAATACTTCCCAAACGGTACTTTTTAAGTCAGTGCAGTTATTATATTTTAATTATACTTGAATAAATCTGTAAAAATGTATAGTAGAAGACACAAAGTATTTGTTGTATATCAAGTACTGTTTTTTGGCTCTTTATAAAACATATAAAAGACATATAAAAGCATTTAGTGCTATAGTAGGCACTTAAAGTAGGCACTCAATATGTTACTTGAAAATAAATTTGATTTATGTAAATTTTTTCTATGGAAATGTTTGGCATAGAGTAAAAATGTTATCTCTAATTTCATGTAGAATCATAGTTTTTTAGATATGTTTTTAGACTAAAGAGAAAAACAACATAAATATAAGGATAAACATTTTCTAGCCTGTGATACCCAATGAGAAAACAGCATGAACAGAGCCATAGTCATCTGCCTTAGGCTCTAAAAATAGATATAACATACATATATGTATACATGTGTGTAAATGTATATATTCATACAGACATGTAATACACAGAGATGTAAAAATTAAAATTCATCCAGGGATTAAATAGATTCTTTGGAATCTATTCATTGGTATCTGGATGTCAGAGATTAAAAAGTCAATTTATTAATAAATTGCCTAAAGCATAGTTGTTGTTCAATGAGTACTTTTTAAAAATGAATCAATGTACAGTCTTGTTTCTCAAATTACTTTCATATTCATGTAAAAGCCTTTTAGTGAAAATGACTTCCAGTATTTAAAAAGCAAGTTAGTTTTGGTCCTATAGCCCTAAAAGTTGCTACTATTTATGAAAAACACCAGTTTTAAATAGCTCCTAGTCCAAGATGCTAAAGAAAATAAATGCTGTTTCCAAAATTGTTTTGGCATTGAAGTTAGCATTATTTGTGTAACACTAATTGGAAATAACTAAAAATGAAGAGAATCATGTAATGGTTTAATATCAGAAAATAAAAAGTAATACTATAATATCTTTGTATCTAGTTTTTCATAATTTGAATATCTGCATGTTGTCTTTACTTACAATCTCTGGTTTATTAAAGGAGAGAGCTCATTGTAGAGTTAAGTTGTGAAGGTGAAAAAAGGTGAAGAGGGAAGAAATATGAGAAAAAGAAGGTGGGAAGTTGAAGATTTCTGCTCTTCAAGCAGAAATGCTTGAAGATGACTAAACATGCATACCAAATATGTAATTTCCAAAATCACTGTTGAGCCTTGAGCCCGTGTTTCACGGATTCATCAATCATTTTAAATTTATTAAGCTTCTATAGTTAAGGAACTCTGAAAGACACCGTGATGCATGATCCCTAAATCTACAAGAAAGTTAGCACATATAAGAAAGGTAGCCCAAGGGTGGAAACTAAACTTGGGGAAACACAGTTATAAGGGATATGGGAGAAGTAAATCCAGTTGAAAAAAAGAGGAAAGAGAGAATAAGAGAGATAAGTGGAGAATCTGAGCAGCATGTCATCTAGGAAATTGAGCTTATATTATTATTGAGAGTTACGTAATTAACAGGGCATTTAGGACATGTGAACTATGACGGGTGGCCACTTGCACCCTGTTCTCCTCTCCTTTCAGGGGTGTAGAGCACATTTTCCAGCCCCCTGGTAGGCAGACGTGGAAATCTGACTGGTTGTGGCCAACGAGCTTTGAGCAGCAGTGGCAGGCGTCTGTGCAGGGCACAGGAAGATTTCACCCTCTTTCTCTGCCTGGTGTCCGGGAGGTGAAACGTCCATCACCTTGTGTCCTCGAACGACTGACTGAAGCAGAGCACTTTCCTTCCACATGTAAAGTGAGGGAGAAATTAACTTGTGTGGTGTGAAAGGACTGAGATTTGAGGCTGTTTGTTTTTAAAAGTATACGTTTAGTTGTCTTGACTAAAAAGGAACCAAGGGTTAACATTGCTATGTGTCAGAGATGTCAAAGCAGATTTTTGCCAGCCAGATGTGCAAGAACCTGACGTGGCTTAAAAATAGGTATGATGATATCTTAAGGGGCCTTCTCTGTGTAAACTGGAAAACCAACATAATCTTGTGGCTCAGAGAGACTCAGATCAGATCAGATCAGTCGCTCAGTCGTGTCCGACTCTCTGCGACCCCATGAACTGCAGCACGCCAGGCCTCCCTATCCATCAGCAGCTCTCGGAGGTCACTCAGACCCACATTCATCGAGTCAGTGATGCCATTCAGCCATCTCATCCTCTGTCGTCCCCTTCTCCTCCTGCGCTCAATCCCTCCCAGCATCAGAGTCTTCTCCAATGAGTCACCTCTTCGCATGAGGTGGCCAAAATACTGGAGTTTCAGCTTTAGCATCATTCCTTCCAAAGAAATCCCAGGGCTGATCTCCTTCAGAATGGACTAGATAAAGCAAATACATAGCAGCATTCTTTGGTGGTATGTATTAATCTACCCTGTCCAATTTCATATCCTTAGTATATTTAATCATGGAACACAGTTTACATATGTAAAGGTTTCACATGGCAATTATTGGCATATTGAAGTAGACATCTTACCACTGTGGGCTACATAAAATTTTAACAATTTCCATGAAGTATTTGGAACACTAAAAGATTGTTTTCTGCAGAGTTCTAGTAAGGTAGGCTTTAATCACCTCTTCCTACGAAGATGTACTCTTAAGTATCACAAAGTCATTCCTCCAAGATTAACTCCAGCAGAAATAGAAACACCAAGAGAGACATGAAGCTGTCAGAAATTCCTGGAGGAATGCAGGGCTGTTTTGAACTGTCATGTGAGGGGTTAACAGTCCCAGTCTAAGGCATTTTGCTCTGGACATCAGTATTCTCTACCTTGCCTTGAGGTTGTCAGTTGTGCCAGAATCCACATAAAGGCAGCTGTCCTCAGGCATAAAATCTTGGCACACAGATCCTGATTAGGAGCATCAAAAAGCTTGCCATGACTGATAAACCTCAGGTAGTCACGTCTCTTCCCCGCCCCCTCATTGAAACCTCCAGGATGGGTGATGCCTTCTAGGATGGTTTTTCTGGTACTCAACCCACTTCACCTTTAGGCTCCCCCCTCCATTCTGCGCCCACAAGCATCAGTTCTGAGACAGACTGAAGTCTGACCCTTGACTTTCCCCCATCTATGTTACTGGACAGAGCAACGAATACCTCAAGAGGAATACTAACTGACAGGCTAAAAGAGGAAGATAGCTGGAAGCATAGTTCTTTCCAAGGCAAACAGCAGAGTGGATGGCTGAGTCCATCAAAAGAGAAACAAGCTTTAAAACGGATGGGGCAAAGATAAAAAAATCAGCATTTAAAATATAGCAAAACAGGTAAGGAAAGAGGTTAATAACATGAAACAAGAAGTGTAAAAGAAAATAACCAAGTAGAAATATAATGTGTTTTTAAAAAAAGCAATAGCTGAAATACAGGACACAGTGTTGCTGTTACTGCTATTCAGTTGCTAACTCTCGTCCAGCTCTTTGCAGCCCCATAGACTGCAGCAGGCCAGGCTTCCCTGTCCTTCACTATCTCCCAGGGTTTGCTCAGAGTCTTGTCCATTGAGTTGGTGATGCTATCTAACCATCTTATCCTCTGCCACCCTCTTCTCCTTTTGACTTCAATCTTTCCCAGCATCAGGGTCTTTTCCAATGAGTTTGCTCTTCACATCAGGTGGTCAAAGTTTTGGAGCTTCAGCTTCAGCATCATCGACGGGTATTCAGGGTTGATTTCCTTTAGGATGGACTGGTTGGATCTCCTTGCAGTCCAAGGGACTCTCAAGAGTCTTCTCCAACACAATTCGAAAGCATCAGTTCTTCAGTGCTCAGCCTTCTTTATGGTTCAACTCTCACATCCATACATGACTACTGGAAAAACCATAGCTTTGACTATACAGACCACAGACCACAATAGATGAGGTAAAATGTAGAATTAATACAGCTGAGGAATTGATTAATAGATTGGAAATTTTGATTGAGGCACTCTCCTAGAAGGAATCAGGAAAAGATAATGACATAGAAAATAGAAAAGTTACGCAATATGAAGATGATATATTGTTCATAAGAAATTGTTACTTTTCTAAGCTATAAATTTGCCTGTTAATTGAACCAAATTGGCCTTGTTTAACAGGCTGATCATAAAGATAATCCAATCTGGTTTGAAGACATGAATAACTAACATAAGAGCAAAACCACTTGTTCAGCAAGACCAGGGAAAGTGTATTTTTTCCTTGGATAGATGCCATATTTCTTATTATTTTAAACTCCTAAGCATATAACATTCTGAATGAACATATTATGCTATCTGATAACTAGGAAGAATTATGTACAGATTAATATCCTAATAGGAGAAAATTAGAATAAACATAATCATATCCATTTAATAGTGATTATCATTATTGTATTGCAAAGTAACCTTGCTTAGATAGGTTAGATAGGTAGCAGTTCCTATAAATGAGTGTATATAACATTTTATAACCAATCAAAATTTGTGTTCTCTTTTCATTTTTTGGTCCTCCAGCTAAAAATCAGTATTTCAGGTAAGAATTGCCATCACTGTCATCATCATTACCACCATCGTCTCGATTATCATCACCCTCATGGATGTGAGTATTCTCAGCCCTCTCCTTATCCTCAAATAGATACAAACCAGCAAAGGCTTATTTCAGATTGTATGAGCGTTGGCATTTCCTTGCCACCCATCTCCTTATACCATGCCTTAAAACATAAGTGTCCAGTTTTTTGCATGTTTGATTTTGCTAAATCATTGGTAAAATGTTCCATCCTTCCTTTCTTCCTTCTTTCCTTTCCTCTGCATTTATTGAGTGCTCACTATGCACCAGTACTGAATGATGTTGGTGATAAAAGAAAAAAAAAAAAAAAGCTATGGCCCCTGACTTCCAAGACCTCAAGGATTGGTGAGCAGTTGTTACACACTGGGGTTGTCCTTTGCTGAATGTCCTGGGAGCTGGGGGATTTGAGAAAGCAGAAATTATGGACTCTGAAGATATTGACTATGTGTCACAGATATGTTCTCAGGGTGTGGGAACAAAGAACATGGCTAGTCCAGGATACGCAGCCATGGAAAAGCAAGGGGGAAAAATGTGACTACAGAGACATGATGAAGCTAAGCTGGGTTTCAGGGAATAAAGAATGATCAGCAACTCCTCCAGGAATGTAGGAATGTTTCTCCCTCATTCTCTCACCAACTTCACAGACATACACAAACACACCCCAGGTCTGAGCTAAGGACCAACCTCCAGCACACGCACTGTGATTTTAAAAACCAGCTCTTTCCCACTCTGACGATTTAGCACTGAGAAACAAAGGCCTTCATTTGCCTGATGACTGTGATACAGTTAAAAGTGTAGTGTCTCTGAGATGGCCAGGTTGCTAAGTAGCACAGGAACCAAAGTGCAGATTTATGATTTCTGGCTGATGAGTCACGAGGATGGGTTTACGTTTCAAAAATAATCAATAAAGTGATAGAGCAGAAATCACAGTGCCTTATAAGGAAGTCACAGTCATGCTGTCATTTGCTAATGGTACTTAATGTGATAACGTGTTGATTAAAGTCACTGAATTGATTGCAGTGTATGTGCCACTTCCTTGAAAGACTAGAAGCTGTCAGATGTTGTAGAAGAGATGAATACAGGGAGAATCTCTGTAAGACACCCAGGGGTCTTTTTCCAATAAGTAGTTAGATGTTCAAAGAAGAGAAAGGGTAGCTTGAAGAAACGGACTCTAAGGCTCTTGTCTTCAGGGTTTCCCTGGACAGAGGCCTAAATAGGCCAACAAGAGGACCTTGATAACCTGTCTAAACCTATGATGGTATGTGCACTTCTTACTCCAGTCCTAAATAAGCAGGTTTCTAATCTCAAATTGGTTTTCTCTGCTAGGAAAAAATATTTCCCTTCAAAAGTGATTAAGTAGAATTTCTACTCCAAATTCATGTCGTGTGACTTTGGGTAGTGATTTTTTCCAGGAAGTGGGTAAGTTGATCTTGATAGTTGGAAGATCACCAACAGCAGCATAGTTTGAGAGAAAAAGAAACTGCACAATACTTTTTGAGTCCCAGTTTATCCTCCATGGCTCTATACCTTGCAATAGCCTTTCAAAGCCGGTGTCACACACAACTGAAGGGGAGGCCAGTCTTGTAATAAGCCAATCTTTTTTTATAAATGGAAAAAGTAGTGTCACTGACATTGTGAACATTTAGGTCTATACTATTCTGTCTTTGGGAGTCTTCTATTCGTGAATTCTGCTGAATACTTAGGCAGAATGATAACTTCAATACTAAAATCTGCTCAGAGTTAAAAAAAAGTCTGAGAAATGATAATGACTTGTTTGGCAAACATTAACACATCTGTTCACTTCAGTTCAGTTCAGTCGCTCAGTCCTGTCTGACTCTTTGTGACCCCATGGACTGCAGCACACCAGGCCTCCCTGTCCATCACCAACTCCCGGAGTTTACCAAAATTCATATCCATCGAGTTGGTGATGCCATCCAACCATCTCTTCCTCTGTTGTCCCCTTCTCCTCCTGCCTTCAATCTTTCCCAGCATCAGAGTCTTTTCAAATGAGTCAGTTCTTTGCATGAGGTGGCCAAAGTATTGGAGCTTCAGCTTCAACATCAGTCCTTCCAATGAACACCCAGGACTGATTTCCTTTAGGATGGACTGGTTGGATCTCCTTGTAGTCCAAGGGACTCTCAAGAGTCTTCTCCAACACCACAGTTCAAAAGCATCAAATCTTCAGTGCTCAGCTCTCTTTATAGTCCAACTCTCACATCCATACATGACTACTGGAAAAACCATACCTTTGACTAGACAGACCTTTGTTGGTAAAGTAATATCTCTGCTTTTTAACATGCTTTCTAGGTTGGTCATAACTTTCCTTTCAAGGAGGAAGCGTGGTTTAATTTCACGGCTGCAGTCACCATCTGCACCATCTTAACAAATCCGTACTATTATTGAAATGAGTATATGAAAGTTCCGTGATTTGACTGTCCTTTTGACCATAGTTTGACCTAAGAACTCAGTACATGCAAATTGTACATCAGTTGGGGCTGAATACTTTGGGTAGTGAATGTTAGTGAAAGTGAAAATCGCTCAGTTGTGTCAGACTCTTTGCAACCCCATGAACTGTCGTCCGCCAGTTTCCTCTGTGCATGGGATTCCCCAGGCAAGAAATACTGGAGTGGGTAGCCATTCCCTTCTCCTGGGGATCTTCCCCTAGGGGATGAACCTGGGTCTCCCACATTGCAGGCAGATTCTTTACTATCCGAGCCACCAGGGATCTTAAGTGCATGTGAAGTGTTACATGTTATTGCAGGAACTTCAAAATGGCAACTGCAAACTTAATGTAAAAGGTGTGTCTTAAAAATGTATTCTTTACCTCCAAAATTTCGAAAACTCATCTAACGCGTGCCTATGGAAACAATATGGAAATACAGAAACATAAGAAATTGTCATTTATATATTCACAAATTTGATTCGATGCACACCAGCTTAATGTCTTACGGAACTGCGACTCCGTGGGTGCCATTCTCAATTAATGTGGACGCTTGCGTAGATGCAACTCATTGCCAATGCTACTCTGCCGATTTAATAGGAATTAACCTGTTAAAATGGGCTCAGATTGATTTGCTGTCTTATTTGGTTACCGGACTACACATCTGACAATTCTCTGACATTAGAAGTTTACTTGTAATGAAACAAAGCCCAAGATTAAAAAGTGGAGAGGCAAGGTATGGGAACTCAGGTTGCTTTTATTAAGGTTTTTTGGTGGTGGTGGGGTTTTTTTGGCTGTGCCTTGGCACTTGTGTGATCTTAGTTCCCTGGCCAGGGATCGGGCCTGTGTCCCCTGCGGTGGAGACAGAGTCATAGTCACTGGACCAGGGACGGCCCAGGGCTGATTTTCCTGTTGTGAGTAGGGGTACTTTGTGTCTACCCAGTGTGATCTCTGTGGAAACCTCCTCCGATTTTTATATTCCACACCTTGTCTTAGTACCGAATAGTCTAATTCTCCCAGAGCACCAGCAGTCAAGGCTGTATGGGTGAAACAGTTTTCCCTGAAGAATTGGGGGTAATTAAAGAAAATTAATTACAACAGAGGAAAAAACCTTTTAATATCATATCCTACATATGTCTGTTTCCCTAGTGCAAGGGAAGGAAAAAGACAAATCCAGCCCTTCACAAGGGGTCACTTAAGGGCACACACCAGTCCTGTCTTGCTCTCCCGCCTTCTTTTTCTTTACCTTCAGCATGCACCTCTCTCCTTTTTAGTAAAACTCTTATTGTCCACCCCCACAGGGATTTGTTTGACTCTGGTTTCCATCTCCCTCCTCTAGGAGAGTAATCCAGAAAATGAAGTCATCTTCAATGACATATTCTCAATGACATATTTGATCTGGAACAGTATCAAGGGGACTTCAGCAGAATGTCCTGGCTGAGCTCACTGGCAAAGCAGAAATGTCTGCAGAGGCATCACAGGGAAGAGTGAAGGCTGGATTTGGAATCAAGACTCCAAGGCCTAATCACTGCACGGTCATTAAACTGGAAAAAGGAGTAATTTGTAATCCAAAGATGTAGAAGTGATTTTTTTTCGTTGGACAAACTGAGTTAACGACTAAATGAAAGGCTGAAAACTTCAGAGGAACATCTCTGAAAGGGAATTTGAGAATTAAATCTAGAGTTAATGAAATACATTGTAAGATATCTGAAAGACTGAGGTATATCTAAAACAACAACAAGGAAGGCTCTGTTTCACAGTGAGTGAGAAATGGAGGGATTCGTTTTTCCACTCAACTAATATTTATCAGGTGCTTAATATGTGCCAGGAACATTTAAAGTCCTAGGAAATAGAGCAGTAAATAAAAGAAATAAAAATATCTATGGCTCAGATGGTAAAGAATCTGCCTGTAATACGGAGACCCGGGTTCGGTCTCCCGAAGATCCCCTGGAGAAGGGCATGCAACCCACTCCAGTATTCTTGCCTGGAGAATTCCAAGGACAGAGGAGCCTGGTGGGTTACAGTCCATGGGGTCGCAAAGAGTCAGAAACAACTGAGAGACTAACACTTTCACTTTCACCTTCATGGAGCTTACATTTTAGAGGTGGAAACAGAAGCTAAAGATGCTGGCGATGTCAGAGAACAGTGGCTTTAAATCTTGTGCTCAAGGAAACTGTATGTTTGTAGATACTGGTGAAAATTTTTCTGTAAAAGAGTCAGAAATGACTATAAACAGAAGCATGAGGATCTAAAGAAAACAATATGAATCTGTCACATAAGAGAAAAATTTGATCTTACCTCCTGTCTCTATCCTAAAGACATCCTTTCACTATAAAATGAGCACTGTTATGTTGTTACTGAAACAGCGGCTTCAACAAGGTGAGTTTAGGTGCCCCTTCCACAGACTTCTGTAGTACCTGCTAGTTCCTTATTGAAGGAGACCCTCACCCCGAATATTGTTCTTGGAGGAGAAGTTGAATGTAACAAAGACACAGATAATGAAGCCTCTGATAGAGAGAAAAGACTTCTAAGCTCCTGTAACTTTTAAGCTTCCACAGGGCTGGCTGCACTTTTTGTTTCCTGGCCTTATCCTGTGAGATATGTGTCCATAAAATGTTTCCACCCTTAGTTATTTTGGTGGGCTTCTGTTTCTTCGCAACTAAGCTTTTTGCTTTCAGGAATTGTAGCCCTGAGTCACTACCCTGTATTAGGTACTGTATAGAGGTTATATGAATACTCAAAATACTCAAAAGCAACCCGGAAAAAATGGATGTTATTATGCTTGTTTTATAGCTGAGGGAACAAATACAGGTTAAATAATTTTAACAAGGTCACATGACTAGAAATCCTGGACTATATGATTTCAAACTCCAGGCTATCTTGATTTTATCACACTGAATCTTGTAAAGTAATTCGTTGACAAGGTAGGATGTTAATTGACCCATACATGTAAAAATAGTTCACAGCTGTTGTAACAAATAGGAAAAAAGATTTTTCCATAAATTCTTTTGATTCTGGAAAAGATTGCCTATACAAAAGTGGATCTTTGTAATTAAAAGAGAAGGATTTTGGCTATTTGGGAATAATGAGAAATTGCAGTAATATAGTGGGCTTTTTTTTTTTTTAACTTTTTATTTTGGATTGGGATATAGCCAGGTAACAATGTTGTAACAATGCCAGGTGAACAGTGAAAGGACTTAGCCTTACATATATCCGTCCTCCCCCAAACTCCTCTCCCATCCAGGCTACCACATAACACTGATCAGAGTTCCATGTGTTATATAGTAGGTCTTTGAATACTATAGTAGGTTAATGATTAGAAAGGTTGAAAAAAAAAAAAAGCCCCTTTATGTAATTTCTGAATAGAAAGTAACAGTGTAATGTCTGTTAACAATTCCAAAGCATCAAGTTTTGACGGAGGAATTTAAAAACTGATATCTGAAATTTTATTTTTTGACTAGGCATTAATTTTGCATGGTTCAAAATTCAAAATATACAAAAAAATATACATAGTAAAAAAGTTGACTTCCTACCTCTGTTCCCCAGCTATCAGCTTTTCCTTCCTAGGGGCAACTAATGTTTTTCACTTCCTGGCTATGCTTCTAGAGATATGTTCTAAATATGCAGATGTGTTGCTTTTAAACTCCTTTAGGTTTTAAAAACATATTATTTTGAGATGATTATGTGTTCACATGCAGTTATAGGAGAGGATACAGAGAGATCCATGTGCCCCTTACCCAGTTTTCCCCATTGCTAACTTACAGTAGAGTACTGTACTACAGTACTACTACTAGATAGTACTGTACTACAGTAGCACATCCAGGCTACAGAACATTGTCCACCAGGGTGGCCTCTGGGCTCCATAACCCTGCCTCTCCCTTTGTTTCTCCAATTAAGGGCTGCAGTTGCTAATTTCTGAACTACTTCATTAACCACCTTTAGCATCTTGAGTTCTTGCATCAGTGGTCTTTGTAAAAATCTGAAGTTGTCTCTATTTTCCCGGCTAGCTTCTGCCTGAAACAAGGTGGTGATGTGGCATTTCTTGCGCACCTGGCTTTGTAGTTTCTGCTTTATATCCACTGTGCTGTTATCAAATCTACCTCTCCTGATCTCTCAAACTGTTTGCTAGGCAATGCTATTTACACCAATGTATACTCCTTCCCATTTGAGAAGGAAATGGCAACCCACTCCAGTGTTCTTGCCTGGAGAATCCCACGGATGGGGGAGCCTGGTGGGCTGCCGTCTCTGGGGCTGCACAGAGTTGGACACAACTGAAGCGACTTAGCAGCAGCAACAGCAGCAGCATACTCCTTCCCAGATAACCATCATTTTTTTTTTTTCCGGTCTCACCCTGCACCTTGTAGAATCTTAGTTCCTGGACTAGGGATCGAACCTGGGGAGTCCTAACCACTGGACCAGCCAGGGAATTCCTGACAACCATCATTTTAAAGGAATTTTTTTTGGAAGGAGCCTTGAGGCAAAGCTATAACTTACAAAAGGGGCATTCGAGATGGAGTGTCTGACCCTGCAGCTTCAGAAGGCCTTTCAGAACACAAGGTCCATCTTCATTTGCACCTAATTTTTTATTAGCATCTCATTTTTCTTTATAGGTTGAATAGACCATCACAGAACATAGAAAAGCTCTGAGCATTACTCCTGCCTCAGATCCCCTCTTCAGCCACAGCCCTCGCAAGCCACAATTGATCTGAATTAAGACAGTACCCAGCCACAGTCTTAGGTGCCACAGACACATCAATGAGTGCATGCCTGCGTGCTCAGTTCTGTTTTCGACCCTACGGGCTGTAGCCTGCCAGACTCCTTTGTCCATGGAATTTTCCAGGCAAGAATACTGGAGAGGATCTTCCCAACTCAGGGATCCTGCGTCTCCAGCATTGGCAGGCGAATTCTTTACCACTGTGCCACCTGGGAAGCCCGCATCAACAAGGAGCCACACATAAAAAGCTATGATCAGCCTTTAACTGCCTGGTGAATTGGTTTACTGGGTGTGTGACACTCAAGAGCCGACTGAAGTTTCGATTGAGTGAAGAGTCAAGGCTAGGGTGGGAGAATGAAGTGCTGCCAGGAAGGGAGGCAATGTGGACACCACGCCCTCTCATGCGGGCTGGCCTTGAGCCTAATAAATTTAAGGGCAAATCAGAACTTTACCGCTCTGGCCAAAGAACATTGCCAACCTTTCAGAGCAAAGGGCAAGAACAAGGCATTCTTCTGCAAAGGTTACAAGATTTCAGACAGAACAAAATGAAAGTAAGTTTCTGAATATAAAATATACTATGTTTTGGAGGTGATTTTATGAGAATGATCATGGAAACAATACACAACTGTGTCAAATATTATAATCTGAAATAATTTTTGGTATTCTCCTAAAGTACTGATGAAAGAAATGTCATTTGTTTATTCAACACGTGTTATGTCGTGCCAGGTTCTGTATTTGAGAAATTATACATAATTTGTATCGGAAAGAAAGAAATTTATGTTTTCCTAAAATTGTTCTATGATCTTTCCATACTATTTTAGGGCACATAAACTAGTATAAGGGCCTCCCAGGTGACACTAGTGGTAAAAATCCCACCTCCCAATGCAGGAAATGAAAGACGTCAGGGTTTGATCCCTAGGTCCAGAAGATCCCCTGGAGGAGAGCATGGCAACCCCCTCCAGTATTCTTGCCTGGAGAATCTCAAGGACAGAGGAGCCTGGCAAGTTACAGTCCGTAGGGTTGAACAGAGTCGGACCCAACTGAAGTACTTAGCACCAGCTCAGGCAAGGTAGTATAAAATGTCTTCTAGCTGAGGAGTCAGCTAGAGCTGTCGGGCTCTAGCTGTAGGCATCACTGTTGAAATAAGGGTTTTCAGATTTGTCTTTATCATTCCAGGGGCACATACAGATTTTGGAACAAGTTTGAATCAACATTTGTTTAAATTTGTATTTATTTACACCAAGATTATGCTTTTTATGTTCAGATAAGACATTTTGTTAGGGGGGAAAAATAAAGAAGAAAACAAAAACGACAACAAGCTCTCTCGGATTGAGACCTAGACGCAAATTAGCACCACTTACAAACAATTCTGGGGTTCCACGGCTTGGGTTCAAACCCAGCTCTGAAACGAACTCTTGTGTGTGTGACCTTGAGAAAGTTACTTACATTTTCTACATCTTTAAAATGCAGCTCATAATTGGTCACTTCTCTTACAGAATTGTTGTGGACTCTCAATCTGAAAATGCATGCAAAAAGGCCTGGCACGTAGTGAGAGCCAAATGAATGTCAGCAACTACTCTTATCTCTGAGTCTATTAACCAGTTTGATAGAGGAGATGCACATGCCTCGGCAAGAGGACAGAAGGATCACAGGAGAGCATTTAATACAAGCATGGAGCACATCAAGTCTGAAGATGGGAAGAGCGGCTCATCAAATGAGAACCTGAATTTGCCCCTCCTCCCCACATTCACCAGATAGTCAGCATTTTTCCCAGATTGACCCTATAGTCTGCCGTTCCACGGGTTTCTCCTAGTTCTCTGAGCTCTGCTCAGTGCCGCGTCCTCAAGGCGGAGACTCAGAACGAACACCGCCTCAAGTGGGGCGACTTGCGCCTCCCCAGGCCTGCGAGGGGGGAGCTCTTGCATCCTCGTGCCGGGTCTGGACCGGGCAGGGGGTGTTAGGACGCCCCCTCAGCCGCTCGCTCCCCCTCTTAGACCCCCTCAGCAGCACCCCCGCCCCCCTGAGCCCCGCTCCCAGACCCCCTCAGCCGCCCCCCGACCCCCTGAGCCCCCTCCCCCTCTTAGACTCCCTCAGCTTCCCCCCTCGCCCCTCCCCTTCTCAGCCGTCCCCCGCCCCCCTGAGCCCCCCGCCCCTCTCAGACCCCCCTCAGCCGCCTCCCACCCCCTCCTCAGCCGCCCCCTCAACCTCCCCTCAGCCCCCTCCGCCCCTCAGCCGCCCCCCCCAGCCCCCCCCAGACCCCTTCAGCCGCCCCCTCAACCTCCCCTCAGACCCCTCATCCCCTCAGCCGCCCCCTCTCAACCCCTGTCAGGCGACCCCCCTCAGGCCCCCGCCCCCCCACGAGCGCCTCAGCGCCTTTCTCGCCCGGGTCCGCCCTTCCTCAGGGCGTGTGAGCCGGGCGCGGGAGGCGGGCTCGGCGCAGACGGGGCTGCGCCTCTGCGGCCTGAGGGAGGAGGGCGGGAAGGCGGCGGCGGCGGCGGCGGGGAGGAGGCGGGGACTGCGCCGGGCGGCAGCTGGCGCCGAGCGCGCCGGGAGCGCGGAGAGGGCACCGGCAGGCTCGAACCGGCCGCCTCAGCGCCGCAGCCCCGCGCCTCTGCCGCCCGCCTCGGTCTCCGCGGCCCGGGGCACGACGGAGACCGCGGAGCCGGGGCCGCCGGTAGGTTGCGCGGGGCCGGCGCCTCCTCCTGCAGCCTTTTGTGCTGCAGCGAAGGGAGCGGTGGGGACGGGTGGGTGACGGGGCGGGTGACGGCGGGGGAGGCTGCCTCAGCCCGGGCTCCTCGGCGCCCGGCGGCGGCGCCGCCCCCTTCCTTCCGCCTCGTGCCCGGGCCGGGCGCCGAGGAGCCCGGGGCCGGGCGGCCTCCGCGGTGGGCGCCGCCCTGTCCTCGGCGGTCGGGTCCCCTGCCCGCTCCCCGGCGCTCCGGGGCAGGGGCCTGGGGGCTGCTGTGCGGGGCGCGGGGCCCCGGCGGGGTGCCGGGAGCCCGCCGTTCCCGGGCCCCGGGGTGGGGTCGGCGCCGCGCGTGTGAGGAGGGCGCGGCGGCGGCGGCGTGCGTCCGGGGGCGCGCGGCGTGCGCCCGCCGGGGAGGTGCGAGGGGCGGTGGGCGCCGCCGCCGTGCGGGCCCCGGGAAGAAGCGGCGCCCTTGCCGGGCCTGCCGCGCCTCTGGCCGCTCGCCCGGGCCGCGCGCCGGGTGCGACTGCCCGGGCCAGATAGCGCCGCGGGGCGAGCCGGGGCGGCCTTATCTCGCCTGCCCGCCTCGCCCGCTCGGCGGTCTGAGGGGGCGCGGGGTGCGAGGCCGCCCGGGAGCCGGGGCGGCGGGGGGCGCACGCGGCAGACGGCGCCGGGCATCGCTGCCCTCGCCCCACCTGTCGCCTTTGGGCCCGGCGGGAAGCGGAGGGAAGGGCTTCCCGGGCGGGCGGCGGTCAGACCTTGAGGAGGCGGGCCCCATTGTGAAGCTGCCAAAGTCTCTCTAGTGGTGGAATCTGCGCGTCTCTGCCAGAGAGGAGATGGGGAGCGCGGCAGGGACGAGGGCCGCCGGCCCGGCCCCTTGCAGGTGTTCCGCATCCTCAGGGTCTCGGTGCTGCTCCAGCCGCGCCGGTTGGCACCCGGGTAGGTTACCGATTGATTTCTGTCGAGCCGAGATGCTCGAGTTGTGTCTGTGGTCCGACTGGGGCGCTCAGGTAGAACTGGGGCTGGGAACTTTCTCATCATTCGAGGAAAGAGGAAGAATGCAGGCATTTGTGCTTGCAACTCCTAGCCGAAAGAGCAGTTTCTTGCACAACGTGTCTGACGTTTCTAGACTCTTCATTTTGCATTGTTTTTCTCAGATAGCCACACTGCAGTTTAGAGTTGTAAGTGGCCTTATTTATTTTTTTAACTCTGTGGAGCAGATTGGACGCTAGGGAAATAAAAATGACCTCTTCCCCAAGTTTATTTTCCCAGTCGTTTCAAAATACAGTATTGGTTATTATGGTGAAGCTTTTTGGTACTTTCTTAATTCAAGATCGTAATTTATGCTTACGCAATTACACTTAATGAATATTTGACAGATTTCTCAGTGTTTTCATTATGCAACTGTGTATGCATTATAAATTTAATAAAATGACCAGGGCGAAATACAAAGATTAACAAGCCCAAAGACCTCTTGATTTGATGAGAACTGCTGTTTAGAATATGCTTCTGCCTGCGTTTTAGGTTATTTAAGTGTAAATGAGACTGTTTAGTAGTAAGTCTTCCAAGATGTAAGATAGAAGGTGTTTATTGACCTTGTATAATGGTCAGTGATTTTGTTTACTTTCTGTGTATCATTTTGTATACTTTGGAGAGCTATGCTATGCTATGCTAAGTCTAGTGGGCACATTAACCCTTATAAGTATTTAGTGTCGTGGGAGTAACACAACGTTACATACGGGATTTTTTTTTTTTTTTTTCTGATGTATATTCTCTGGGGGGAAATCGGCTTTTCCTCCAGAGAGAGCTCTGATGTCATCACATTCCTATCAAAATAAGTTCTTGGTTTTAAGCTTTCATTTGGAACGTTAGGCAGTTCCACAGTGTACACCTGTCCCAGTTTAGTTGTGTTTCCTGAAGGGGAAATTTCTTGTAAAGACTGCATGTAGACCTATGGTTCGGTTACTGTCAGTCATATTTATAGTGAAACTGAATTCTAAACGTAGAAGGATGATTTCACATAATGATAAGACACGGGTAATCTAGCTCTAATTTCTACTAGTAGAAATAAAATGAAAATGAATGCTGCCTTTTAAGAAATTTGCTATTAAAAGAACTGATATTAGAAAGAGAAACACATATTTTTCTTTCTGAACCAATTATGGGTTGTCTATCTAGTTTTGTGTGGTTAATGATTTGTTTGTAAGGTCAAGGATGGTTTCAGAAAAGTCACACCCTACTTTGACAACTCTTCTTAAAAATGATTGATGATTTAGTTTTTATAAGTTGCAAATAGAGAAGAAAGATTATTTTAAAGTAACCTTTAAGATGAGCATATAGGTATAGCTAAGCATTTTACTTTTGTTGTGAGTATTGTGCTTAGGCAGTTAAACCATTTTATTTCTGCTCAGTGTTTTGTTACTTGGGAGATGTTTTCGTCATCTTTTTTATTATTGATTTTTGAGACCATTGGTAGCAAAATATTTTCATTAGTTTGAATGGAATTTTTAAAAGTTGCTTTTTTTTTTTTTGCCAAGTCCTTGTTCATTATTGATCTCTCCTCACATAGCCACTCTGAGGGAACTGCCTCCTTCCATTTTTTTTTTTTTTTTTTCTTCCTGTTTTGGGAGCCAGAATTAGAACCAATGACTTCTGCTCTGCCAGTTTTCTTTGCCTAAAATTTATCTTGCTTTTCATAATGTAATCTTTAATGATTTGTGAGATTTATTTACCAAAATTTTTGAGGTCTATATGTTAGCCTTGATATTTACAACCTTATGACTTTTGGAAGTTACATTTTGTTAAAATTTTTCAGATTGCTATTTTGTTAATAGATCTATGGTGAAGTCGGAAGATTTGTGGCTTTTCTGTGTGTAGGAATTTTGTGTGGCCTTGAAAATTTCTATTTGGAGCTTTTATATTTTTGGGAAAATCACTCCCTTCTTTAGATTCATAATGCCATTCAAGTTTATTGTTACATGTATTAAATTTATATATTTCCATGTTTGTGTGTCCTCCCCTCTTGTCTCAGGCTTCACTTTTTATTCTTGCACCAGTACTTGTACAATGGTGGGACACAGTAAGACCCAAGAAATATTGTTGAATGAGTAAATGAATAGTTGAATGGCTGAGTGGATACACCCAAAGAAATACTCTTTGGAACTGTAAGGAAAGCCACTGTGTGAGCAGAAGGGTCTTTCTTTTGTAATTCATTGTCGTTCCATTGTTATATATAACTTTTGAGTAGGATAACAATATAGTTACCAAATTGGGACACATTTGACAGATAAAGGAGAGTGCTGTGAATAGTTATCCCAGGGTACTGGCTGTGAACTGAGACGTACGGTCAACCGTACTTTTGAAGAACATGCTTCTTTTTTTGTTGTGATGGTATCTGTCACCTTGCCTGAGAAAATGTGACACACTTGCTAGTTAATATTTGCAAACTTTTCTGTTTGTAGACGCTTCATTTGCAGTCATATGATGGGTGTCTTTTGCTTAGTTACCCTTGACCTAGAGGCCTATGGGTAGCTCTTGGCCAGGGTTACTTTATCCTATTTTCATTGCTTACAGGATAATGTCACAGGACTTTCTCTTTGTAGCAACTGCTTATAGCTTGAAGGTTTATATACTCTAACCTTTGCTCTGTTTACTTCCGTTCATTTTTTTATGCAGTCTTTATTCCGTCTTGTAAGAATTTCCCATGAATTCATTTCCCTCTGTCTGTTTTTGAGAGAGGATCCATTGATACCTTGCCAAAGCTTCATGTTCAAACCGTTGGCCAAAATCAATTGCAAATGTTGAGATTTATAGATTTTAAGGTATTCTAAAGTGTTATTTTGGAGGTCTGTATTTTGGGGACTTTTGGATTATAGTTTTTTAGTTGTTTCTAATGGGAGATGATAGTAAAATCCTTATTAAACTTTTACTAGATTCCTTTATAGGTAATCTCTTTTCTAATTAAAAAAATTTTTTTTTATTGGAGTGTAGTTGTTTATAGGCAATCTGTTAAAGAAGCTATCTTCGTATACTAGTTTTTGACCTTGTTCTGTTTTAGATTCTTTTCCTCTTTTTCATCATCTTCATCATCCTTTTAACACCCGTGCAGGTAGCATGTAGCTACACACCAAACAGTAGGCAGAGTCTGAAACGAGTAAAAATGGAACAGAGTTCCTGCACCTTGGTTTTGCCCTGTGTTGCTCCTTGGCCTCTGTATTCTATTTTTAGCTTGGCACTGGCCTAATAGAGATAATCAGTTACTACACTTTGTTTACTATGAAATTACCAACCATTTCCTAGACTTCCACATCAGGTCTAGTGCAAGAGTTGGATAATTACTTTAAAGCTCCTCTGCTTTCAAATCCAGAATTAAGTTTTAGGTTGGTTTTCCTTTTGGTGTTGAAAAAATATTGGAAAATATATTTTTCTGAAGCATTTGAAAGCTTGAAAAGAAGAACCTATCACCAGAAATATGGTGCACATTATATGAAAGTTTGAGATTTTAGACTGTTGTCTAAAACTATTTTTACTTAAAATTTAAACAGTTTTTGATTTTTCTAATGTACCTATTTCTTGGCTTTCAGTGAAGATTTCTAAAAGTCTAACTGAAATCTGTCTCACTTTGTAATAGATATAGTCCTGAAAAATTAAGAGGAGATACGTTTCTGTATGTGGCATCTAGCCACATAACCAGCAGATATTGACTGATACATTTTTTCCTGCCTCGGAATTTTTGATTTAAAAAAAAATATCTTATAAGCTCTTAGGAGGAAGGGTTCACGATTTAGAATGGTTTTGTATAAGACTGTCCTCTATATGCTTTAGAATTCTAACATTTTTCATGTTGAAAATAACCCTAGAGTTAGTAATTAAAGTTACCTCCCTCTAACCATGTCACAAATGTGGCAGTACAGGTTTTAAATAAAATAACCCTCCACATATTTAAAATAGGATTCCACTTACAGAAATTAATGCACATTTTTCAGGAACACGAGTATTGTGTAAAAAGCTACACACCTGGTCTTATCACTAAACAGAGCCATTATGTATATAAAGCTATGTCAGTGGGCTTTGGAGCCAGACAAATTGGGGTTTGAATTTTTGCTCTGACTCGTAAATACTATTACTTGATTAAATATTTTAAAAACAGGTAATATTTTCCTGATAGGAGTATATAGTTGTTAAAGTGATATAAATGGCATATGGTTTTGACTTGAAGAAAGTGCTAAAAAAATTTTAAGTTCTAAAAATTTCTCTTCACTAAAAATCCATTTAATTAAATAAGAAATCAATTTGAACCTTGTAACATTAGGATGGGGAAGATTCTTTGGGGTAATTGTATTAAATAAAAAAATTATCACTAGGTAACAATTTTTGTTACATTGTAATTCATTTTATGTTAAAACCAGAGACTTCATTTGTGAAGCAGACTTAATTATCTAGGTTTCTTGGTTATCCAGTTTGAAAATAGTTAATGGCAAAAAATAAATGAAAGAGAAAGTGTCTGTAAATTAAAGAAGTGCCAAAGGTTGATAACCATATTGTTTTCTGGGAATGATAGTTCTGGTAAATACTCTTGCTGATTCAGTAATAATCCATTTCCTTTGGGTCAAACTCTTCCCTGATGATAAGGAAAATAATAAAGTAACAAGTGTTTTTGGGGAACAGGTTGCACTGTTGTCACTTCTTCAGGCTTTGTGCACCTAAGTAGGTAAAATGAATCTCTTCAGCTGATTGGAGCCACCAGGGCTCCTAACAAGTTCAACACCACAGAAAGCCCAACAACCAAAGAAATTTTATAGGTGGAAGAAACTTTTGAGTTTTCTTGATCTCAAGAAATTAACCCAGTTAACTGGGGCGGTGGGAGATAAAGATAGATTTTCCTACACATTTCCTCCCCAGATAAGAGGTGAAAGGCACAGAAATCATGTTAGAAACTTGTCAGCACCGTAATAACTCTCAAGAAGTGTTTTTCAGGTTGCTTTCTTTTAAAAGTGTTTTCCATGAGTCTTCCAATCATGGTCATCGAGCAGTCTTAGGGAGGATTGTTGCTGTTTTATGGGAAAAGGAGTAGACACCGAAAATTAATTGCATAATAATATCACACATTCCTAAGGGCTCTACTCCATGCAAAACATGTTCACCTACCTCTCATTTCATCCACACAACAACTTTATGAGGGAGGAAGGATGGGCTTGTCCTCATTTTAAAAATTGCTACTTATGCAAAGTCAAGGGGCAGAGTTCGTAGTAAGGCAAAGCCTAGGGGCTTTTCTTTTGACCCGGTCTCAGCATTATTTTTTTCCACGGTATACTGTGCATCTGTTGAGCACATGAATAGGATTTGGAACTCACTTTTAAACCCCTAATTTTTCTTGGCCCTTTATTTAACCTACTTAGCAACTATTAGTCTCCAGGTAGAATTTAAGCAACAGAACACAGGGAAACAAGCATGATACACTGTTTGAGGTCAAAATTAATATTGTATTCTATGTAACTTGTACCTGGTATTGGTACCTCCTGCTGGTTTCATCCTGTTTTGCAGTTAGAATTGTTATAATTGCTTTATAAGTTGTGTTACTTGTTAAATTAAAGGTTTATTTTTATATTTCATGTTTAGTATCTGGAGTAGAGCAGAAAAATTATTATGCCTGTGTTCCCTTGGGACTCACTGGAAATTGTACAGTGACATCTTCTGGGATTTAGGCTGGTGAGTTATATTTTGCTTTTTCTGTTTGTTAACCAATTGTATGAACATAAAATTATACTGTGTTTTAAAGACTATATAAACCAGATGAATATGAAATGTCAGTATATTGTTATATATACTATATAGGTTTGAAATTTTTAATGGTGAGAACTGAAATTATTATTACGAAATGCTAATGTTATTATATTTGAGATGTCTGACATTTTGATAGAGTCGATTTTCCTTTTTTTATTCTTATAAAGGAGGTTTCGTAGAGTAACATTTTGAAATGTAGTTAAGAGGTAGTTGCTCTGATTTCAGGAAAGCTTTAAAAAATGTTAATCTCCAAAGATCGGTGAGCTAGCTTGCAGAAAGCTTGGTTGAGTATCACCGTGTGTAAAGAATGGCCAACAGTGATGGAAAGGAATGCCATTTTCAGGTGCTTGTTCCAAAGTTCACTGCGCGTGCGACGTTCCTTTTGTCGCACCGGGAATTTAAACTGTTAAAGACAGGCAGTGCTGTTACTGTCTTCCTTCAGCTGTCTTTCCCAGTGTGTCTGCATATCTGGACTGACATTGTTGTCCTTGTGGCTCCAAGTCCTTGAAGGGGACAAATTTTAATGATTTTAGCATTTTAAAAATTATATTAGTGTGAGTTCATGCTTTGGTATGTTATTCTACTTGGTCAGTATCTTTGTAGGTCTTTGCTTTGAATCACGTAGAGTGTTTATAAGCTTTTGAAAAAGCAGTTTCAAAATAAGTGATTTCCAGATTAGCAGTTAATAGCAGAATGATTCAAAAGAAGGATAGGGAAAAACAAACACCCTGTTTCATTTAATAGATACAACCTATCAAATTTATGAAATGTATTTTAAGACATTGAAAAATGGAAATATAACTAAAATCTTCAGGAGATTTTGAGGAAAAGAGAAAAATTTTGAGGCAAAGAGCAAGAGGTTTGAGAACTATAAGTAGAAAGTACTTTTAGAGATTATTGAATAATAAATGATGTGCCTGGATCATTAACTCATTCCCCTGAAGTAAAGCACAAACAAGGAGCAATGAATAGAAGCTACAGAAATGTGTGTGTGTGTGTGATATCTCTGCCTCTCTCCATGCAGTATACATATATGTGTACATATGTATGTATACATAGTTATAGATGTACATATATAGATAAATGGGGCTTCCCTGGTGGCCCAGATGGTAAATAATCTGCCTACAATGTGAGAAATCCAAGTTCACTTCCTGGGACGGAAAGATCCCCTGGAGAAGGAACTGACAACCCACTCCAGTATGCTTGCCTAGAGAATCCCATAGATGGAGGAGCCTGGTGGGCTAGAGTCCATGACTGAGCCACCACCTCCCCTCCCCCTCCCGCCCCCGGCATATACGTAAATAAAAAAGACATACTAACAGAACTGCCAGAGGGGAAATGAACCAACCAGAAAGATAGTGAGTTACCTGTCATTGAAGATATTCAAACATAGATTGAACAACTGAGTGCAGAAGACTTGGGTTCAATCCCTGGGTCAGGAAGATCCCCTGGAGAAGGAAATGGCAACCCACTCCAGTATCCTTGCCTGGAGAATCCCATAGACAGAGGAGCCTGGTCGGTTCATGGGGTTACAAAGAGTCAGGCATGACTGAGCGACTAACACTTCATTTCTCTTCACTAAAAAAGATTCCTTCAGATTCTGGGATTACACTCTATCAGAAAGAATTTTTTTTTTTTTTGGCTCTCCTGTACAGCATGTGGGATTATAGTTCCCCGACCAGGGATTAAACCCTGACCCTTTACATTGGAAGCAAGGAGTCTTAACCACGGGACTTCCAGAGAAGTCCCCAGAACTGTTTTAAAGAATTTTAAAATTTGGAGGTCCATCAAAACCTTGGTGGTGGTCGTGGTGGTCCCAGTCATGTCTAACTTTTTGCCACCCCATGAACTGCAACACACCAGGCTTCCCTGTCCTTCACCATCTCCTAGAGCTTGTTCAAACTCATGTCCATCGAGTTGGTGATACTATCCAATCATCTCATCCTCTGTCGACCCCTTCTCCTCCACCTTTAATCTTTTCCAGCATCAGGATCTTTTCCAGTGAGTCGGCTCTTTGCATCAGGTGGCCAAAGTATTGGAGCTTCAGCTTCAGCATCAATCCTTCCAATGACTATTCAAGGTTGATTTCCTTTAGGATTGATTGTTTGATTTCCTTGCAGTTCAAGAGATTCTCGAGAGTCTTCTTCAACACCACAGTTCAAAAGCATCAATTCTTTGGTGCTCAGCCTTCTTTATGGTCTGACTCTCACATCCATGCATGACTGCTGGAAAAACCATAGCTTTGACTGTAGGGACCTTTGCTGGCAAAGTAATGTCTCTGCTTTGGTGTGATAGGCTCTTTTTTAAACTCAAGTTTATTGAAGTCTGATGTTCGTACTCATCCCTTTAAGGGGTGTAGTTTGGTGATGTTGACAAGTGTATCTATTGTGCAGTGTCAGCGCGTATGATATTTTCATCCCCCAGATTCTCCTGTGCCCCTTTGCAGTCTGCCCTCTCCTCCCAACTTCAGCTCTTGGCAGCCGTCGATTGATTTCTGTCCCAATAGTTTTACCTTTTCCAGAATGTCATATAAGTGGAATCACACAGTGCATAGGGTTTTCTTTTTCTTTCACTTAGTGTAATCCTGGTTTGCTCCTTTTCATTGCTGAGTGATATTCCATTTTTATGCATGGGCCATAGTCTCTTTTTCCATTACCCTGTTGATGGATGTTTGGGTTGCCTCCATTTTTGTGTGTGTGTGTATGTGTGGGGTTATGAATGAAACTTATAAACATTCATGTTCAGGTCTTTGTATAAACATATATTTTCACTTTCCTTAGGTAAATACCTACAAGTAAGGTGGGTGGATTGTTTTATAAACATTTATTTAACTTTATAGGAAATTGTCAAACTATGTTCCAAAGCGGCTGTACCTGACAGAGGCATCTAAGTCTGAAATAACTATAGCAAAGTATGTGCAGATGAAGAAACCCAGATTTCATTCAGTGCAGATTTATTTATATTTTATATCCAGTTTTAACAAGTTTGTTAGCAGATGTTTTTTTAGCACACATTGGATTAGAAACAGGAAGTTAGAAGGCCTTAGGGACAGGTTGTTAGCAGTTGGAAGCAGCCAAAAATGATATTCACTAATGTGACTGTAATTACTGATTAGGAAAAAGGAAGCAGGAACTTACAGGAGTGAAATTCTTCTCTCAGCTAAGTTCTATCTTACAAGTTCCCAAACATGTCTGCATATCAGAATCACTTGAGGGATCTTTTAAAAATTTCGGAGCCCAGGCTATATCCCAGATGATTTACCTCACAGATCTGGGGTGAAGCAGACATCAGTGTTTATTGATGTTCCTTGGGTATGTCGTTATGTAGACTGTGTAGACACTTGGGGAACCCTGAGCTAGAGGCACAGTATGATAGCATTGAAGGAGCCGTGGGCTTGGAGCTGGGACACCTGGGCCTGCACTCCTGGCTCTGGGCAGGTCCCTGCTTAACAGCTTCCATGTCCTCTTCTCTGTAATCAGAAGTTCCACGTAGGTGAACTCCTAGATGATTCTGGCACTAAAACTAGATGATTCTAGATACCACTGGACTGATACTAGTCATGCTTAGGAAGGAATGTATTTCCCAAGGAATGATTCTATTCTGAGTGGTTCATTTCAAGTACCTCTTGAAAAGGATTTTCAGTTCAGTCGCTCAGTCGTGTCTGACTCTTTGCGACCCCATGGACTGCAGCATGCAAGGCCTCTCTGTTCATCGCCAACTTCCAGAGCCTACTCAAACTCAAGTGCATTGAGTCGGTGATGTCATACAACCATCTCATCCTCTGTCATTCTCTTCTCTTCCCACCTTCAATCTTTCCCAGCATCAGGGTCTTTTCCAATGAGTCAGTTCATCGCATCAGGTGGCCAAAGTATTGGAGCTTCAGCTTTAGCATCAGTTCTTCCGATGAATATTCAGGACTGATTTCCTTTATTCACATGGTATTTTTGTTCTGTATATTTAAACAGTTACGTTACATCTGTTTTGTCTTAAATAGTGTTGCTAAAAAAACAGTTCAAGCATATTGGAGCAGTTTCTTGATTATTGAGGATGACTTTTTTTTTGATAAGCCTGATTTTATTACACTCCTGAAATGCAGTATTTCTCAAAAAGAATTCTTTGTATAGTAGTTGTGAAACTTACCAGCTCTTTTCAGAGCTAGTCTAAGGAGCTGAGGCATCTCAGTTATATTTTCAAAATATTGTTCCTGGTGCCAAATGTATAGGAAGTTTGGTGTCTTGGAGGGTGTTCAGAACTGAGTAGTTGCCACACAGTCACAGTCTTTGAATGGGCTGCTCTTGATGCACCAAGTTTTCCTACATGTGTGTCGTGGTTTGGACCTTTGTTTTGGGTTCATCTATCCTTCACAAATGCATGCTGTACCCAGTGTTCTCACAATGTACATTTTCCTAGTAAATAAAGTGTTTCCTTGTCTGACTGACTGACTGACTGAAAGTCTCTCAGTCGTGTCCGACTCTTTGTGACCCCATGGATAGTCCATGGAATTCTCAAGGCCAGAATACTGGAGTGGGTAATCTTTCCTTTCTCCAAGGGAATCTCCCCATCCCAGGGATCCAGCCCAGGTCTCCTTCATTACAGGTGGATTCTCTACCAGCTGAGCCACTAGAGAAGCCCAAGAATACTGGAGTGGGCGGCCTGTCCCTTCTCCAGGGCATCTGCCCGACCCAGGAATTGAGCCGGAGTCACCTGCATCGCAGGTGGATTGTTTAGCAACTGAACTATCAGGGAAGCCCCGTTTCCTTGTCTAGCATTGTCTAGTTTTGAATCTCATATATTTCATTTTTTAAAATTAATTTACATTTTTATTGAAGGATAATTGCTTTACAGAATTTTATTGTTTTCTGTCAAACCTCAACATGAATCAGTCATATTTCAAAGAAACAGAGTGGGGCCTGTAAACATTGCCGGGTCTTCTGTATGCTGCATAAATATACTTCAGTGCCTCTGTTACTGATTGGATTGGGAGGGAATTTGCTATTGAAGACCTTAGGTGTCATTTTAAAAATTTGTTGTTGTTCCCTGTACTTGTTTATGAAACTCGGTTTTAAAAGTATTGTTCACCTACACGTTGACTTTTTTATGCTTATTGCATTTTCTGTTCGACTCTATTCCACAGAATATTGCTGCTTTTGGTATCATAACAGCACTTTCTGTTTTCTGTTTGCGGTTTTTATTTTGGCTTTAAACTACATATGAAAGGCATTAATGGAAGCTGTTAAGGGTCTCTGTTGTTGGTCTCTGATTTGTAGTGCTCTGCGGTTCCAAAGTTAGCCCTGGGTCTGGTTTCTGGGTTCACATGTATTCTTACTGATGCAGTGGGCATGGTGCCTGGTCCACACCCCTGCAGTATTTACAGAGAGTGCTTTGTGATTGTTTATCTTGGCAGTATGTTTTTTGGATACAAAGTTTATCTTAGAATATAAAACAGAATGCTTTGTCATGAATATTGTTAATAACAACAAACCCATAAACAGAGCTTTCATTGCAGTTTATGAAGAATGTCCTGCTAACACAGATTATGTCTGATGTATTCAGGATAGCTGAGTTTCCTGATGACTGCCTTTTAAGAAGAAATTTTGCAGTGAAAATTATTGGAAATTCCTATACACTGACGTGGAGACCTTTCAGTCTTCGCTGTCCTTTGTGTCATCCTTGTTTTTTAGAATTGGGGTACTTCTCCCTCTTCAGATGGGATGGTACCTACACCACTTCTGCCCATTGAAAACGTAATTAACCACTGATTGTGTGACGGCTCTCAGAATCCTGCTCCAGCATTTAAATCTTGTCAGGAAATTCTCAGCAGTTTAATAACATAAAAAGTTTTGTTTCTGGTCACATTGAAGGATGAAAGTTTATGCTGCCTAGTCAGCATTCTCCCCAGCTAAAAATGGAATGTTTACTTGCCAATCGTCTAGCCTCTACATCGCTTTCTTAGTGCCACACAGTAGATCGTCTTTAGAAGGGCAACATGTAAGTAAAAAGGACATTTTTCTTTTTTTTTAAATCTAAGCAATTTGCATGGTCCTGGTTGTATCATTCATGCTCCTACATAAATGTTGAAGTCTGAAGATGTTTTTGTATATAAGACAGTATGCTGTGGAGACCATGAAACCACCTCAAAGAGCTGTTAGTTTTGAGAATACTCAGTTGTTTGGAGAAGTACTGATGTTTTACAACTAAAAAGTTCAGTTTTCCAGCTCTTAGAATTGTCATCAGAGGTTCAGCAGGTAGCAGCTATTATGCATGTAATATTTAAAATGAGCACTTTCATATTTCAGTATGGCAACACTCTCATTCAGAAGTTTTACATAGAGTATCGATCCTTGTTGTTCAGTCGCTCAGTCGTCTCCGACTCTTTGCGACTGCATGGACTGCAGCATGCCAGGCCTCCCTGTCCATCACCAACTCTCAGAGCTTGTTCATACTCATGTCCATTGAGTAAGTGATGCCATCCAACCATCTCATCCTCTGTTGTCCCCTTCTCTTCCTGCCTTCAATCTTTCCCAGCTCTTTTCCAGTGAGTCAGCTCTTTGCTTCAGATGGGCAAAGTATTGGAGTTTTAGCTTCAGCATCAGTCCTTCCAATGAATATTCAGGACTGATTTCCTTTAGGATGGACTGGTTGGATCTCCTTGCAGTCCAAGGGACTCTCAAGAGTCTTCTCCAACACCACAGTTCAAAAGCATCAATTCTTCAGTGCTCAGCCTTCTTTATGGTCCAACTCTCACATCCATACATGACTACTGGAAAAACCGTAACTTTGGCTAAACGGACCTTTGTTGGCAGAGTAATGTCTCTCCTTTTTAATATGCTGTCTAGGTTGGTCGTAGCTTTTTTTCCGAGGAGTAAGCATCTTTTAATTTCATGGCTGCAGTCACCATCTGCTGTGATTTTGGAGCCCCTCAAAATAAAATCGGTTACTGTTTCCACTGTTTCCCCATCTATTTGCCATAAAGTAATAGGACCAGATGCCTTGATCGTAGTTTTTTGAATGTTGAGTTTTAAGCCAATTTTTTCACTTCTTTTTCAACTTCATCAAGAGACTCTTTAGTTCCACTTTGCTTTCTGTCATGAGGGTGGTGTCATCTGCATATTTGATCCTTAGTTACTAGGTTAAATATTTTTCTAAGAGGATGTTGTTGTTCCAACTCCTTTGTGACCCCATGGACTGTAATCTGCCAGGCTCCTCTGTCCATGGCATTTCCCAGGCAAGAACACTGGAGTGGGTTGTCTTTCCCTTTTCCAGGGAATCTTACCAATCCAGGGATCAAACCCAGGTTGCCTGCATTGGAAGGTGTGTTCTTTACCACTGGGCTGCTAGGGAAGCCCAAGGGGATATTAGAAATGCATTTTTTTTTTTTTTAACTTTTTAGTTAAGTAGTGTTTTCTATAGGGGGTGTGTTGTTTAAAAAGTCTAGTAGGTTTTCTTACATATGGTAGGCTAAAGTATAGTAGGCTGCTTGGTTGAAATTTCCAGAGTTCTTAAACCACATCTTCTATTTGACAGTCTAGATTAAATCATTGTCTGTCAGGTTAGATGTCTGAAGATCCTGTTGGATAGTTTTGCCCAAGCCAAGTGATTTTTTTATGGTGTTTTGGCTGATGGGAACTTAACCAGTCATAGTTACTCATCTAAAAGTATTGTCTATTTTTTGTCACATCAAATTTTGACCTTTATACTTTGCCTCACTCACTTTCTTCACTTTTCTAATTTCCTGGGTATTGATTTTTCAAGTTCGTGTATACTTTCTGACTTTTTCTCTCAAACTTTTGTATCTTGCCATTCATTATCCTCACCCTCTATAGAGATTCTAAGAGATCCCTCTTGGTCTTTCTTGATGCAGCTGCTGCTGCTAAGTTGCTTCAGTCGTGTCCGACTCTGTGCTACCCCATAGACGGCAGCCTACCAGGCTCCCCCGTCCCTGGGATTCTCCAGGCAAGAGCACTGGAGTGGGTTGCCATTTCCTTCTCCAATGCATGAAAGTGAAAAGTCAAAGTGAAGTCACTCAGTCATGTCTGACTCTTCGAGACCTCAAGGACTGCAGCCCACCAGGCTCTTCCGTCCATAGGATTGTTCAGGCAAGAGTACTGGAGTGGGGTGCTATCGCCTTCTCCACCATGATGCAGCAGGATTGACTTAATGAGGGAGCAAACTTGTGATGATTGCATTGCTGAGAGAAACCTGCACTCGCTGTTCTTGACTGTGACTTTGTACATTGTCAGCTTGCTTAGCAGTGTTTACACTAAGGGGCTAATAGGATGACTTCCAGCTTCTTAGTCTCTTTTTGAGTTATCCTCCAGTTCAGAATGGGTGGGGTGTGAAATCATGGATGTTAGCGAGTTTACAAGGTGCCAGAAGGGAATGTGGTAAGGTGACTGGTGCAGATACATGGGCTGTCACGGACCGCCAGGCACGGGAGAGACCTGGAGCAGTGCTGCTCAGTGCGGGCCGGTGGCTCGAGTGTCGCCACCTGCGCGCCTCTTCTCGGGTGGGCTGCCTGGGCTCCGTCTCTGCCACAGCCCTGATTATTTAAGTCGCACTGAACCCTCCTCTCCTTCTCTTTCAGAATGACTTCTTGCCTGTAGCTGCCTGTCCGGTTAGGTATATTGGAGGCCTTGCATCTGTCTTCTTGTGCTCTTTCTGGACTGCAAAATTTGCGAGAAAGGAAGGATTAATTTGTCATTCAGCTTAGAGTAAACATTTGTTTGTTCAGCATACTATCTGATGAGGCTTTATATGGTTCTCTAAATTTTATTAGATGAGAAATCTTTAGACTTTTGCATACATGTCAAAGCAGGTGGCAGTCACCTCCTATGTCCATCCTCTCAATAGAGAAATAAGTGATACGATTAAATATAAATTTATTTTTACATCAATAAAACAGAATAAAGCCAATTACTTTAAAACTAGAAGTGTTAAGAGGGACTAAGATAATTTAGTTAAATTAAAATTGGAAATAGTCTAAGATTTAGAGTAAAACGTAAGCAAGCAAAATTATATGGATCCCCTTTGGTGTTTGCTTTATCCCAGGAATCATTCTTGATATTAGTTTTCAGTTGTACCTGAAATGTGTGCACCATAATGGGACTAGGATGGCATCTGGTAATTCTTCATATTCTTGAATTATTTATTTTCCAATGAAGGAAAAAGGAAACACAGCATGTAAATGAAGAGATAAGGTTGGGGGTTTTTTTTTTTTTTTAGCTTTCTAATTGCTTGGATTTTAAACCAAATTTTAGAAAATGATTCAATTAGGAAAAGGTTATTTGTTTTACAAAGGGATTTGTGAGAATTACTTAATATAATAGCTTTTTTCAATAAATATTTAATCTTAAAATCACATTGTTTTTTGACATTATTAGTTGATATCAATTTAATTAGTGATCTGAGACTTTAAAACTTCTATCTACTTCTGACTGAAGATCAAGAAGAAATAAAGTTTATCAGAAGTGACATTGTCAATTTCCTTTTGTGTTTTATTTTTCAAAATTTGATTTAATTATGAGTTTCTAGGAAGCTGATCATTGTTTGTGATACTTTTTGTTGCTGAGACTTTCCAAATTATGTAATATCATTGTAATGAATAATATTAACATTTATTGTGAATTGTTCTGCCATTTACTAAACTGTTCCAAAGTTCACTGTCTTAGGTGTTGCAGAATAAAATAGCTGTCAAATCTATGGTATATTTTATGATTAAATAGTCAACTAACATCTGATTTTTATATATGTTTAATATTAAAAATGGCTGATTTATTGGATTTAGGATTAACTTTTAAACTACAAAATGATTTTCTTTGAATAACTGGAGCTATGGAAGAAGGAACATTGATAAGGTTTGTGGGAACCTTCTCTTAAGACACCATCATACCTTGAAAAACTTTTTTAGGTCTAAGCTGGATTCTTTGGAGATACTGATCAACTTTTATCTTTTACTGTATGCCCTTAAACACAGTTGAGAAGTTAAAGGTTAACTTTCATGTCAGAAATATTTTGTGGGTTCTTGAGAAATTGTGCATGATTATTTTTATTTGCTTCATTTGGGATCCATATTTAATTTGCTGAATAATCACACCAAGGAATAAACTTTGTGTGGTTAAATGGAGCACTGCATTTAGAGAAGTATTCTTGCTTTCTCTTTGCTTCTCCATGAGATGATGTTAACCTGCCTTTGAGTTCTTGAAGGCAAAGAAGTAGCAGTCATTTCACGCCTGCTGTGGAATGTTTAACAGACATACATAAAAATCTGTCAGTTGTACATTGGCTGTTTTTCAGGCCCATGTGATTTCAAACTCCCGGAGTCTTCTAAAATGATCCGGCTTGGCCCGAGGTTCTGGGCGTTATACTCTTCTAATCGGAGTCTGTCTGCTTTCAGGAGTGTGTAGACGGGTGCCTAAAATGGAAGTCGATGTTAATGGCGAGTCCAGAAGTGCCCTGACCACCCTGCCCTTGCCAGTCGCGGAGGCCAGCTCCCCGGGCAAGGCAGAGGCGGAGAAGCCCCGCTGCTCCAGCACGCCGTGCTCGCCCATGCGCCGGACTGTGTCAGGCTACCAGATCCTCCACATGGACTCGAACTATTTGGTTGGCTTCACGACTGGTGAGGAGCTCCTGAAGTTAGCCCAGAAGTGCACAGGAGCTGAGGAGAGCAAGGGAGAAGCCGTGCCTTCCCTGCGCTCCAAACAGTTGGATGTGGGACTTGCTCGTTCCTCTCGTTTGTACAAAACCAGAAGTAGGTACTACCAGCCCTACGAGATTCCAGCTGTCAACGGCAGGAGGCGGAGGCGGATGCCCAGCTCAGGAGACAAGTGCACTAAATCTTTACCCTACGAACCTTATAAAGCCCTCCATGGGCCTCTGCCTCTTTGTCTTCTTAAAGGTAAGAGGGCTCACTCCAAATCTCTGGACTACCTCAATCTAGATAAAATGAACATCAAGGAACCAGCTGACACAGAAGTGCTACAGTACCAGCTTCAACACCTAACCCTCAGAGGGGACCGTGTGTTTGCTAGGAATAATACATGAGGGACTGGTAAGAGAGTGTAAACCAGTTTAGGTCAGCCTACACTTGGCTAGAAAATCCCACTGTTGTACTCTGTACAGGACTCTTTACATTATAGATGGTTAAATCAGCTAAGTGTTCCTGGAACATACAAATTGTCTGGATCAAAATTTGAATACAGGAATGGAATCACAGGTACTTGAGGGGAGATCATTCTAGAGTATGCAACTGCAAGGAAAAGAGAAGGTTGACCATTAGTTTGTATAGCTTTTTAGCTAGGGGGAAAAATAAGGCTTTGGTACAGTAATATCATATTTAAAATTCTGATACTCAAATTGGAAATGTTATCTGCTTGGTTGTTGCTGACTTGGTATGATTCATTAGAAATTTATATCTTAAGTACTCAAGTACTTCTTTAATCTCTGTATTTTACTATAAAATGTATGTAATGATTTGTTTTATGAAATTTAGAACTTGAACATTGCTAAATTGGACCACTTTTTATTTTTAAATATTGAGTTTAAATATTTTATAACTGGTTTTGCACTGAAAAAATTAACATTTCAGATTGACAAGAGAATAATCTTTCATCACTTGCCTCAGTAATATTATTGAGCAATGAATTTTTTTATTTCCGCATGGAAAGTTATTGATCTCTATGGCTGTAAAATATTTCTTTATAGCGTTATTAAAGTGTGTCTTAATAAAATTAAATTTGGGATACAAAGTATTTATTTTACAACGGGTGGGTGGAAGCTTTACCAGAAAGTTTCCAATATGAAGTTTTCATAAGTTGAAAAAGTTTCTTTAGTGCTTATTTTCTAATTTAAAATTCATCTGGAACTTTAAAATGGAAAGGATTCTTTAAATTGTGGATTATAGGCAAATACTGTTTGCATCTGAATGTTCTGTAAGTGAATGGAACTCTAATAGAGAAACTCATGATTTCTACTATCGAATGCTTAAACTAAGTATGAAGTGATACCATTCAGCATGTCATCAGATCATTCCAGTTTTAGTTCTGTGCAGCACAGGCACTCGTTGAAATTCTAGTTTCTAGGATTAGTGCAGGAGCCTACAGTGCTTCTACAGTTTTAATGGGTTAATCCTGGATTACTTAACAATTTATGTCAATTGCACTGGTTTAATTTGTTGCTAAAGAAATAATGCCCTGGCTTTAGTAACAAATACAGCTCAACTATTCTTGAATATATTTTGAAAAAAACATGTATGTAACTTACCTTTTGTAAAAGTTTCTATTGATATTTCTTTTTTTCTTTTTTGACTCTTGAAGGTGCAATTTATTACTGAATTGGCATTTCTGGCAGCATAGACCCGCTTATTTTAAATTTTATTTTGGGGGCTGTCAGTTTCTAGGTGTTAGCAATCTTGCTTATAAAATAAGAACACCTTTTAATTAAATGAGTGGGTCATTCCTGGTGCAGTTGTGACTTTTCTTTAACCAGAATGAATGACAAGACTCTATATAGGGCAGAATAAGTATTAGAAAACCCTAGGAACTCTTAATCAACATTTAGTAAACTTCCACTAAGGCAGATCAGTGAATGAACCTTGGGGAAGTTGGCCCATATCTTACAGAGTTGTTCAGATTTCTTGATGGGCTGGAAATTTTCAGCTGTTGTACATTTTAAAGTAAATTGCACCTTTGTAACATATTGTATCGACAGATGATCACTAAGATTAACTATATCTATACGTCATTAGTTTGACAAGAAATAGAATCCTGTCAGATGCCAAAGAGTTGGGATTTTTACGTTTAATGATTAAACACCATTATTTATTGATTTACCCTGTGGAACTGTATTATTTCTAACTATGAAATAAAAGGGTGATGTAAACACACATTGTGGTGTTGTGCTTTAACTAGGTCCACTTTGATCAACAAGCCAGTATACTTTTCAAGAATTCGCTGAAGCACTTATTTTTAGATTCCATTTTTGTTAAAGAAAATATAATAATTTTGCCTTTGGTGCTCATTCACATTTCAAGGTAAAGGATGTATTCATGGCAATGATGTATGTTCGGTCACACTGCTGTGTGACTGAGGTCTGTCTCTGTCCAAGCACCTACATAATTATTTAAGCTAAATAAAAATATATAGCAGTTTGTTTTGTTTTGTTTCTACTTAAAAACAGGTGTGAAGCTCTGCGACAAAAATGAAAGGGGTTAAAGTTTGAGATGTGATATATTTACTGTTATCTGATTAAGTACATATATATAATTTAAAGTTTGGTGTCCTGGAAAGAGTTTCAAAACTTAGGGTCAGTGGTTTTCAAACTGTGTTTGCAGAGCGCCCTCACTGGCTCAGTCTTGCTTTCCCTGTACTTGAGTGCGTGTCCTCCTGTAGTAGATAATGCTGTCCTATCAAGAAAAAAGGTTTGGCTAGATCTTTTTAAGCTGGAAAAAAACCCCACAAAAACCCCATTTTCCTTTAGCCTTTTAACATGATTTCTGTTTTTAAATTGTTCTTTCCCTCCTTTTTTGCTGTTCTGTACTAAACAGAGCATACTTTTGGCCATCATATACCTGCTGACATTATCTTAAAATACACTGCGGTGTCACATAACTGTGTTTTTTTTTTAATTTTTTTTAGCAAAAATATTGCTCTTAGAGGCTCAGCTGATGCCCTGAAGCAGTAGTAAGCTTCAGCCTTGCCTCAGTCCCAGGTGAGCTCCTTTTGCTCCCTGACTTGCATCTGGCTGCCTTTGTACCTCTGGTTCCAGGGCCTCCAGGGTCAGCAGTCGAGGAAGAGAAGACCGTGGGGATGGATTGAAATGTAAGCCTGTTCAGAGCCCCACATCTTCCTGACTCGGGCTCAGCCAGGCTGTGGTTGAGACCCACCGAGGCCTGTCATTGCCCCTTATGCCCTTCGATGCCCACACGTGGCTCTCTGTGTCTTTTGCCTCCCTGAGATGTCTGTTTAAATGATTTCAGTACTGGGGGTGTTGGGAACTTTTGGAAGATTCTAAGTTAACTTTAAAAGGCAAGTCAACCTTTCACTAAAGAAAGAATATTACTTGAGATCTTGAGAAAAGCAACCTGTGTTTACTTATTTTCTCATTCTAACAGAATTCTATCTTGAGAAGGCTTTTCTTCCATTATAAGCATTAAGTTTTTTTAAGGGAACTTTGAAATAACTCTGGCCTAAGTGGTCTGTTCTCAGTTACAGGAAGGAGGAGGTGACTGTCAGGCATAAATGCTCTAGAAGAGTTGGGGCGGAGAGACAGCAAAGGCGTGTGCTACTGTAATGGAGAGAGGGCAGCAAGTCATAAGTGAAAATGCCTTTTTAAACAATGTGATTTGATTAGGGGAGTGGACATTGATGAGGAAGATTGCCTTGGAAATATAATAAATATGATTATAAAGCTACGAGTGGAGGTTGTCAGCTGTTATGGATGCACCTTCTGTTTTGTAGTGTGCTTTTAGAATTATGAAATGGATCTTCTGATACTTTAGAGAAACATTCAGGAATTTTCTAGCTGAGGAAGAACACTCCTAGAAACAAACCCAAAGAAGAAGGGGTTTGGTTTCTTATTTTGAGTTTGCTGGACCCCCTCAGTCACCACTTTAGTCGAGGAGCAGGGCTGGATGTTGAATTTGTATTCTCGCCATCGTAAAAGGACTTTGTGCCAGGTTTTGTTAAATGGTTTCAGAGGAAGAGTCTGAAACCAAGTCTGCCAAATGTCACCCCAATTTGGGGTTGTCTGGGATGTTACACGTTTATGGGAGAGCACAGGAGGAGAAAAGGGAACTCTTTAAACAGAAGGTCGCAGCATCTACTGGAAGAAAAGAGTTGCTGCACAGACAGTGGCATCTTTAAGTGGCTGGGTCACTTCTGGAACAAAGCGCTTTGATGCTTTTGCTTTTTTGGAAAAGTTTAAAAGTTGCTACAGATACTCTTGCAAAAGGGTTCTTACTGTGTGCTAGTTCAAAGAGGAGGAGAACACTGGGTCTGTGATTGACCTTAAGTCTAATTCACTCGGAAGAATATTCTTCACCAAACTTTTACATAAAAGGATTATACATGGAAATGTATATTTAGAAGAACCTCAAATTATCTGTCCTTGGTCTGATGCTTCAGTTAGGGGAAAGGAACTTAGGCAGTAAGAAATACTTGAACTTTGTTGAATTCAGACCTTGGCTCAGGATTTAGAGTTGAGATGGCAAATACTGAGCACGCATACCACCATGCTTCTCATCTGTGCACGCGGCAGACGTCACTAACCCTTGAGTTTCAGTATACGTTCTCTCTCTGAGTCCAGATGTGGCCTCTGTGTTTTTCTTAGCACTTTAGGCAGCTGCTAGTGAATTTCAACATTATTGTGGAGATAAAACCTGTTTGCACACCACACACTCTACGATGGGTTATAGTGCGAATTTAAAAATAATCTGAATGTTTCTGAGGAGACCATTTGGAACCCAGTCTTTTAACAAGAGCAGAATTCACCCACAAGGTCCCTACTGAGAACATGCACGCCTTCTGGGGACAAAAGGGATTCCAGTGCATTTTTCCCTCCAAGGACATGCCTGTTACTGGGAGAGGAAGGGCAAGGTAGCATAAGATGTATGCCAAGTGAGTGTTTTGTAGAATAAATATTACTTTAAGAGAAGAGCCCAAATCCTGCAAGACTGAAATCTGAGAACTGTCTTTTCATTTTTCTGTTAGTAACTTGGCCTATGTACTGAATGTGCTCTTTTAACATTGCTCATCTGTGTAGAAAGTGGAAAAAAAGTGCCTTTATGGGCAAGTTGGGGGAGATGACAAATAAGGGGAAGAAAGCACAATCTTAGAGTATTGGAATCCGAGAATGATCAGGGCATGCCAATAATGTTCAGTTATTACCTCCACCTTTCTTGTTGGTGGCCTGCTAAGATGGGCTGGCCCACTTTCTGGAAGAAAGCGTTAATGTGGAGGGGTAGTGAAACAACTGAAATATTGGAGTTGGGGCGGGGGAGGTGAGAGCTATGAGGAAACAAATAAACCGATTCTTTAGTGATTGGCTTTCTCTTGCATTGCCCTTTATCCTGGTGTGGGGTGGAGTGGGGCTGACTGAGAGGTTTATTTTGGGTCTGAAGTATATTTTTAAATGTGTCTTGACATAGTTTAAGACATGAAACTAGTATATGGTGTTCCGCTCAAGAAGTTTCCTAACACAGATTGTCTTTTGAAATGACCACCAACCCTGAGTTTGTTGGTAGATATCTGTGTTTTATTCTAGCATTTATAAAGTTTGAGTTTTGTTATTACGTATCACATATATTTTTAGTGGCATGCTCATTTAATGAGAAACTAATGCAGTTGTAGGAGAAAATGTTTAAGGGATTGGGTATTTATAGGAATGAATACTGTTTTCTGGTAGGCCACATAATGTAATCTTACTAAATGTGACAGATTAACTTTTTTTTATTTTTAAGGGAAAAAGGGCATATTACCTTTGGTGTAACATTGCCTAACTACTTTTTTTTTTCCCCCGCCAGAAATTCATTTCTTAAAATGCTTGCTGGATCCAGCCCTCAAAGTAAAAATAGGTGGAGATTGCGTTTTTGTCTTTCAGATTTTCTTTAAACTTTTCTTTTTTTTTTTTTGAGGAACCTTTTGAATAGAATAGACATACCAGAGAACAGGCAATTGGAAACATGACTTTCCCCACTGGCTCCCAGGTTACTCTGTTTAGAAATTATAGAAAATGCTGCAAATGATAATAATTCCTAATTTGTGAACAGAAAAATTATAAGAGCTATCTCATTTGTGCTAGGCTCTACCTGTAATGTAATGTAATGTGAGAAGCTCCCTTTGTATTACTGATAGTCAGATATAGTCATAAGGCTACAACCTGAATGTTCAAAGAACTATGATGGATTTTATATAAGGTATATAAAGGCAAACAAGTTGAGAAGCATTGAGACCAATCTATTATATCTGTAGGAATTAATGCTCCTTCAGATTCATGATTCAACTTTCATTTCTTCATCTACCAAATATTATTGTGATATGTTATGTGCCTAGCACAGCACAGGAATAAGTCCTGGGAATACAAGGCGAGTAAATACAGAAGTCATAGTCAAAAACAAATAGTTGCAGTTGAAACTAAATGTTTCTAATTAAATGCAGATTTAAGGGTTTTTTTGAGCATGCAGATGAGAAAGGTCCTAATTTTACCTTATATATGGGGAAGGCTTCACCAGGGAAGTTATACTTGAGTGTGGAGGGTGGAAAGGAGTTTGCCAGGTGTGTAGGAGAGATACGGCCTTCCCAGGCAGACGAGAATGCCTGTGTGTTCAAAAGTCATAGATCTTTTAAAAAATCTCAAGTGAAGGAAATGATGCTGAATCACTACTGTAAGTTTAACCCATGTTTTCTGGTGAAGAATATAGCAGTGGAATTTCAAATCATGGTATTTCAACTGGCAAACAAAATTTTACACTTAGCACTTCTAATTTGACACACTTTTTATTGTAAAGTAGCTTCCCCAGGCTGGTGGACCCTCTCATCTTTTGTGAGACTCTGTTGGTCCAGAGGCTTCATAGCTAGCTACATATGGGTCTGGACGAGGGATACGCATTTTGGCCTCGTAGCTGGTTTCAGGCCCTTTTGGGAACATAGCTGGAAACTGAGTGGAAGTCCAAGACTGACCTTCCGCGCAGCCAGCCTGCTGAGAAGGGTGGGAGGGAAGCCAGCTTGCTTACTCTGTCCTGCTGAGGACAGAATGAATGCCCTGCTCTGCAAGCTCCACATTCTCTTCTAAGGGAATTCCTGTAGTCCAGTGGTTAGGACTTCACGCAGGGTTCAACCCCTGGTTGGGGAGCTAAGTTCTCAGAACTGCTGTGGCCATAAATTTTAAAAAAAATTTATTAAGTTCTCTTTTGTGATTAAAGGATATTGTTTTGGGAGACGACATCTAAAGCTCTGAGGTTTCGGGCAGCTCCATCAGTGGGAACTTGGCCACCGTGGCCGCTCCTGGAATCCTCTTGTGCAGGCCTCTTCCTGGGACTTAAAAGTGCTGTTTGCTGGACCAGAAGCAGGGGGAAATGTCTGGGAGCTGTTGTTATTTTTTTTACTCTAAAGAATTTTTAATAGTTAACATTTTATTTCTCAGTTCCCTTCTCTTTGCTTTAAGGAGTCAGCTGTAAACAAGATACTGAAACAAGTAAAATTCTTGGCCTTTAACATCAGGTCCTATAATTGTGAACATCTTGATTTTGTGGTTTTAAAGATCCTACCCTGGTTTCACCACTTATTTGGAGGATTTGGTTGATCATGAACCTTAGATTTTTTTAGGTAAAATGGGAAAAATAATTTTACTTTATAGTTCTTTTAAGGATTAGATATATGTAATATAAAATGCTTGTTACATAATAGTTGTTGAATAAAGTGCAGCCACGGGCAGGAATAAAACAGTCTTTGAAACCCTGATTTGCTTTATTCAAATTTATTCACCTCACAACTGCTTTAGAAAGCAGTATGTTATATTAATATTAAAGCATTACATTTAAATTTTAAGTATTTTGGATAAACTACTACAAAATCTCCAATGTGTATGTGAGTGTAAGTTATGAATATATGTTGCCCCTCACATCCAATTAGTTAACTGGTGTCTTCTGAACTTTTAACATCCCAAGTGGTGCAAACGTGGTCCACTTGAATGAGGGAAGAAAATATTAGACTGGACCTGCCTTTAAAATATTTTAAAGTTTTATCCCCCAAACCTCTTTGTTGTATACATTATGTATATAGTTTGCCAATATAATAGTAAATACATGAAATATGAATAAGTATACATTATATGGAGATAACAATTCAGTTTTTTGTTAAACTTGTTTTTTAAACTCATGACCATGAGTTTGAAAAGCACTGGACTAAACAGCCACATCCATTATATCCTGAAAATTCTTGTTGAAGCCAAAACATTTTCTTAGAATTTTATCTGTAATGCTTGAACACAGTCCTGAGATTTAGCAAAGTTGAAAAGTAAGGATCATTTAGAAATAATTGTGGACAGTGTTATTTTGATTCTTATTCTACTTTTTTTTTTTTTTTTTGCTAGTAATTTTCTCTCCAGTGTAGTAAGTTCCTCAATTTTTTCGATTTGCTTTCTGCTTTCTAATTTGAGGTCTTGATACAATTTGGGGAAGAAAGGACAGTAGAAGAGAACCCACCTACCTAGATAGGTTTCTGAACGTTTTATCTGTGAACCTTTCCTTGTGCACACAAGATGTTTTTGGGTAGGGACTTCTGAACCATGCGGTGAACTATTTGCTGAGTAACCCATTTACAGAATCCATTATTTTGTGCCTCGAATGAGGTTGTGTTCTTGGTAATGGTTGTTAGTCTTGTCTTTTAAGAATATGGTACTGCTCTACCCTGCAGAGCTTTCTCCTTTGCATCCCCCAGTTCTTTCAGGCAGCCGTCTGATAATTTGAAGATCTTTTTTTACAAAAGATTGGCAGGATTCCTAATCTCATTGGTGTGTGACACCCTTACAGAATATGTCTCTCCAGCGGTCATCTCTCTGGCAATGACAGCTAAATTATTCATGTGACTACGGTCCTATCCTGAAATAAAAAGAAGAGAGAGTAAAACCGGAGTCTGTTCTGATACACTTTGTTTTCAGGAATTTCGGCAACAAAAGGGCTAAATAACAGTGACAGCCAGTGTCTAGAAGGTGGCTGCTTCCTCCCATCCTCGCTCTCCAGCTCCTTGTCCTCTCCTCCCTGACACTGCTGCAACTTCCAAGAGCCGGAGTTGACCCGGACCCTCCCTAGGCTCAGCTGCTGCAGCTCAGGGCAGACTTCCGTGTGGTCCCAGGTGGTCCCTCTAGGTCATCCACACTGTCCTGTCCATCTTTACTCCCATCTTGCTCTCCCCACACTCCACAGTGTCATGTACTCCGGAAATAACTGCAGCCGTTCCTCCCTCATCCACGGTTTCGCTTTCCTCAGCTTCACTGAGAGGTCAACTGAGGTATGAAACTATTAAGCGGAAAATTCCGGAAGTAGTTTATGCATTTAAAGTGGCACCCTGAGAAGTCACCTGAGGTACGAAAATATTAAACGGACAATTCCGGAAGTAGTTCCTGCGTTTAAAGTGGCACAGCTGTCCTGAGTAGCGTGAAGAACTCTCGCGTGGTCTTGCCAGCGCCCCGCGGGTTAGCCACACAGCCTCCATCTTGGCTACCCGAGCGAAAGGGGGAGGCGTTGCTGTCCTTATGTTCATGTAATTTGTTGTACTTCGTAATGGCCCCAACATACAAGAATAGTGATGCTGGCGATTCAGTCACACCAGAGAGAAGCTGTAAAGTGCTGCCTTCAAGTGAAATGGTTAAAGTTCTTGACTTAAAAAAAAAAAAAAGATAATACACTGAGGTGACTTAAGATCTACAGATCTACAGGAAGAGCAAATCTTCTACCGGTGAAATTATAAGGAAAAAGAAACCTGCTGGCTTTGCTGTCACACTGCAAACTGCAAAAGTTATGGTCGTGATTGTGTGATAAGTGCTTAGTTAAAATGGAAAGGCATTGAATTTGCACAAAAGCTATTTTGAGAGAGACTTCATTCACATAGCTTTTGTTAGGGTATATTGTTATAATTGTTCTTTTTTATTAGTAGTAATAGTTACTATTGTTCATCTCTTTGTGTCTAGTCTGTAAATTAAACTTTTTCGTAGGCAATTATGTATAGGAAAAAACAGAGTATATATAGTCTGGTACTGTCCAAGGTTTCAGGCATTCACTGGGCGTGGGGTGGGGGCGTGGGGGAGGTGGGGTGTGGGGGGCGTGTCTTGAAATACATTCTTGGATAAGTGGATTACTGTTAGTTGCAGCAGTTAACTTTGCTGCAGTTAGCTACAGACAGCCCAATTAACCTGTAAGATGGCACCCCACTCCAGTACTCTCGCCTGGAGGATCCCACGGATGGAGGAGCCTGGTGGGCTGCAGTCCATGGGGTCGCTAAGAGTCGGACATGACTGAGCGACTTCACTTTCTCTTTTCACTTTCGTGCATTGGAGAAGGAAATGGCAACCCACTCCGGTGTTCTTGCCTGGAGGATCCCAGGGACGGGGGAGCCTGGTGGGCTGCCATCTATGGAGTCACACAGAGTCGGACACGACTGAAGTGACTTAGCAAGGCATACATGTTACTTCTACTTAGTAAGAAAGGAGATCCATCCTTGTTTCTTTACTCTCCTTATGAGGAAGAGAATATTTGCATGCGCCATACCTGCATGTTTGTGTCTCTCCATTAGACTTGGGTGCTGTCATTTCAACGCCCCTTTCTGTTTCTAGTGTGTATTTCTGTTCTTTAGGGTTGTTTTTGCTTTTCCTATGACACTCTGAGAACCCAGAGGGGAAATTTTCAATTTTTTCTGCTGGAGTTTTCCTGAGTTGCAAACAACGCCCTTATTTGTCATCTAGCCCCTGTGCAAACTGACAAGGACTGTTGAGAATTCAGCTTATCTTCATTGTTCCTATAGAAACATGTTAGCCATCTTTTGATATCTTGTCCAAAAATCTGTTATGACTAGTGCAGCTTACTTTTTCATACTTTGTGAAGTAAAAGCAAATTTGTCTTTTTTTATGCACAGCTGTAGAATTCTTCATTCTGTGACGAAGCTTCAAAATGATATTGTTGTGCTCAGTCATGTCTGACTCTTTGCTACTCAATGGACTGTAGCCCTCTGTCCATGGAATTTTCCAGGCAAGGATGCTGGAGTGTGTTGCCATTTCCTTCTCCAGGGGATCTTCCCGACCCAGCGATCAAGCCTGCGTCTTCTGTGGCTCTAGCAGGTGGATTCTTTACCACTGTACCACCTGGGAAGCCCCCAAATGATATTAATTCTTACCTTTGAGACTTTGTGATATATGTGAAAAATGGGCAAACTGGCAAAAAAATTTAACAATCAAATTTTACTTGGTTGCAAATGGAAAGGCAAAATAGCCTGTTTAGCTTAAGTCTGCATTCACTATTCCTCTGTAGCTGCTAGTTTTAATAAAAACAGCTGAGGCAATGGAAAATTGGCTATGGAAGAGGGCTCTGCTGAGTGTGTGATTGGACCTTTTAGAAATTACAGAAATTCTCAAAACATTTTGTACCTAAAGGCTTTTCAAAGCAGTATTCCATTCATACAAATTTAGATACACAATCAGAGTTTATAAAAACCTTCTGTGCAGTTGATTGCTCCACAAAAATTTGTACTAACAAGCCTCTTTATGTGGGCTGGTTAATGAATAACTCCCCATTCACAGTCTGCATTCAGTGTACCTGGGAAATTTTGTTGCCCTTTCTCAATGTCTGCCTCATACTTGCCATGCTTCATACTCATTCTATCAGTGTTTTGTTTTGAAATCAGTTACTGTTATAGGGTTAGTACATTTATTTACTCTGGCCATTTCCTAGATTAGGTTTATGCAAATTCTGACTGAGAATCTACTGTGTACACACAGTGTTGTGACTCTGGAGCAAATCAGGAACTAGGTAGCTCTTAAAGATAACACTTCATGTTCAGAAGAAGAGTTTTCTTTTAGTTAAATAGTTCATTCTCTTTGTTTTGTGTACATATAACCAAAGGTATCACAGACTTGGGTTGTCATTGTAGTTTTATCATTGGTGCAACAACTTGATAATAGTTATATGCTGTTATTGATGTGCTATTCTTGTGCTGGTCTTGAATAGCACAATTCAAGAATCTTTGAAATTATTTTTCTGAAAAGAGAGAATCTTTGCAGGTAAATAATTTCACTTAACATTTGAAATAATGTGAATAAAAGGCCTCAGAATGTTCAAGTGAGCCTGTGTGAGGGTTTCTGAATAATTGGTCTAGATTTGTTCAAACCCATATGACACTGATAGTGTCAGAAAGGAAGGGAGCAAGGCAAACAATATGGAAACAGAAAACAAATCTAAGTTGCTTCAGTTACACTTACCCCCTCCCACCCTTTTTTAAAATTATCTCCTGGTTTAGCTTTAAAAATAACTTTTCAATTGCAGAGTTCCAAGTTTATTCCAATGTCCTCAGTGCTGTGGTGCACAGTGTGTGTTATGTGGGTGCACAGTGTGTGTTAACAGTACTTTTGTAACCATCTTGGGATTTTTTTAAATGACTTGTTATTTCAGCAGTCACACACACACACACAAAAGTGACTGCTGAAATAGGCAAGAATTAGAGCAAGGTGATGGAATCTAGAACGTCTTATAAAAGCCTGACCTTACTGCTGTAATTTATTTAACTCCCACACAAGCTTTTCTTCTCAAAAGTTTGATTGAGCTGTAGTTCATTTTTGTTGATTAGGATAATTATGCTAGAATGACTTTAAAATCTCTTTGCATGCACTGTTTAGCTTGACACTTCTTGTAATCGCTTAGAGAGGGACCAGAGTGTCCTACCCAGAATTCCACGGTAGGGCAGTGGGAGGAAACCTCCAGGGAAAGAGCAAGGTGAACTTAGGGAAGCAGTTATCTTGGTTCTGCATGCGGTTTAGCTGTACAGTGCTGCTGAGGTCCATCATTGCATTGAAAGCTGCCTGACTGTAAGAGGCCAGGTCAGTTTGAAACGAAACAGCAGAATATGCAATGGAAAGAACATGGGGGTTGAAATAAGATAAAACTTGGGTTTGAATTCTGAGCTGAACCCTGGTTCTGACACTTGCAGCTGTATGACCCTGAGGTACTATCTTCGAGACTCAGTTTTAAAAAATTTATTGTGGAGGATATGAATCAGGTTAACATGTAATCGCTTAGCACAGTGTATGGTACAATACTTTTTTTTTTTTTCCCAGCTTACTTATGATAAACAGACATCTATTTGCCTTTGGAATGTAATTAAGGATGTTTGAGTCATTCATTTTTATTGACTTTTATTAATTTTCTTGTATTTATTTTTTATAATTAAAAAAATGCCATGATGTGTCACAGACCATGAAAACTAGGTTTAAAAACAGTTTGGGGGCATTTTCTTCTGTTATGAAGCAAAAATTATTCTCTCAAGATATCTTTCATATATGTTATTGTACAATAAAAGTGATATGGCTGATGTCAAATCTGAATCAGTTTCCTAGGAAGTATATCAATAAGTTGTGCGTTTGATCCTAGCTGATTGTTGAAATGACTTTCCTCTTTCTAATTTGTGTGCTTTATTTTAATAGTGAAGTCAATTTATAAAAACAATTCATGATCAAATCTTTTTATTAAAATGAAACAGTTTCTAGCTCACTGATTTAAATTTCTTTAAGAAGAAAACAGAAAACCCCTGCCCTTCCATGACTAAACCACAAAGCATCTTTTATTAAAATTGCAAAATTAATGGAATTACATAATTTTTAGATAAACTTTAAAAAGGCATATCTAAATTGCTACCTATAGTATAGACCTGTAGATTAGTTATAATGGGTTAGACTTCTTAGCTATATTCTTAATGTTTTCCGATATGTAGTGATAATTAAATGTGTGTCTTGGAATCATCGTAGTGTAGATAAACAGATTTAAGTTGAAATTTTATTTAGAGGCTCAGTTTGAGGTAGAAATAAATGTAAGCTTGAGGTAGAAATAAATGTAAGCTATCTTGGTTTCAAACAACATTTTAAATAAGGTATAATAAAGCTTTGGTCCTTGGTCCTTTTTTTGGTTATTGAATCTGCTTCATCTTTAGTATAATTCCAGGGTAAAACTTTTTAACCTTTTCTCTGTTAGTCCTAAATCATTAATTAGTGTTTTATAGGATCCTAAGAGATTGCAATATTTCATAATTATATACTTATGGATTCACTTTTGGAAATATGAAAGCTATTGCAAATTTAAAATTGGAGATCATGGTAACTAGCTTTCCTAAGTTGCTTTTTATTGACCATTTTGGGATCAAGGATCTGTTTTCTGTGTGATTTCCTAAACTACTTAATAGTTTGATGTCATGGCAGTTTTATGAGTTTGTACCCTAAAATTGCGTATACTGAGAGGAGCAGGTTTCTCTAGGGAATATTTACTTAATATTTTTTTTTCTTGTTCCCTTGATGGTACAAGGCAGGAACTTTCTAGACCAAAACAGAATCCTTCTAATAAATATAACCTCATTTACACACTTTAAAAAATGTCTTCTTTAGTTTATCACAAGGGGAAAAATTTTTCCTTTACCATGCAAATGAGAAAGCCAAGTTAAATATAGCAGGTAATCTTAATGCAGTGAATATGCTGAAGGCCCATAAGTATGATCATTTTCCAATTTGCGTTCACTAAATGGGGGCACTAAGTGTAGAAGCCTGTGGTCAGCTGAAATGAATGAGAAATAACAGCGGTGACCTTTGCATCAGGGGAAAGACATCATTCTGCTTCTGGCTTTTCACAGCTTGTGTGTTTGTGTTTTTAATGTATGACTGAACCTGAAAGTTCATCCCTAATCTTGATCCACAGGGAAATGGCAGAAATCCTAACCAGCCAAATGATACAAATTTAAATTTCCTGTGAAGGAAAGGTCAGTAGCATTCTGTTCAGCTGGGGACAATCTCAGCACAGCAATCTTTCTGATTAAAATTCCCGTTGAGAGCTAGTGATTTGTCTGATTGAAAAAACTAAATAGGTCCTTAATCACCTAGATGAGATGACATCACAAACTGTTCAGCAGATGAAGAATAACCCCTCTCAAACATCAACTTCATTTTGAAATTGAAAAACAAAAACATTGAGGCTGCATTTAACAGCAACTATTTATAGTTCTGTGATGTAAGGCCTCCCAGTTTCCTATAATTCCCATTGTTCTCTAAAAATAAAGACCCTTTTAACCGAGGAGTACTGACAAGTGATCTTGTGATGGATTTGAGTTATTGTTCAATGTGTAAGACTGGGCCGAGGACCACAGCAGCACTGCTGGAGACCTCGGGCCTGCGCGGCGGCTGCCGACTGGCCCACTGTAGATACCTGTTTGCATACTGGTACTGTCGGAAAAATGACTCTCTTGGGGTTAGTCTCTGCTTTTCCAGTGGAAAATACAGCCCTTTTAAAAAGATCAGTGCACACATATGTATCTAGTTGGTAACAAGTGACCGACCTAATAAATTAGGTCAGCACAGAAAAGATTCAGTTTCCCCATCCTTAAAGTTTCTGTTTTTTAAATGTAGGAGTTTTGTATCTGCACCACCTACCTCTAACTAGCATGTCTCAAGGTAGCCATTACCCTGAATTTAAAATAACCTGAGATGCACCGGAGAAGGCAATGGCACCCCACTCCAGTACTCTTACCTGGAAAATCCCATGGATGGAGGAGCCTGGTGGGCTGCAGTCCATGGGGTCCCTAAGAGTTAGACACGACTGAGCGACTTCACTTTCACTTTTCACTTTCATGCACTGGAGAAGGAAATGGCAGCCCACTCCAGTGTTCTTGCCTGGAGAATCCCAGGGACGGGGGAGCCTGGTGGGCTGCCGTCTATGGGGTCACACAGAGTCGGACATGACTGAAGTGACTTAGCAGCAGCAGTAGCAGCAGCAGAGATGCACCATTTTACCTAGAGGTCAACAAAAGATGTTACATCCTTCTTAATGTCTCCACTATAGATTTTCTTAACAGTCCTTACTTATAGTTTGGTTCTTTCTTTTCTTTTCCATCCTTTTTTATTGAAGTAGAGTTGATTTACAATATTGTGTTAGTTTCAGGTATATAACATTTATTTTTTGGGCAGAATATATTCCATGATAGGTATTGGGTATAATTCCCTGTGCTGTACAGTAAATCCTTGTTGTTTATCTATTTTATGTATCAGTATAAAAACCAGAAACAATCTGGCAGACACAGAAAGCAAACTTATGGTTACCAAAGGCGTGAGGGAGTAGGAGAGGGACAGGTCAGAAATATGGGAATAGCGGACACTCACTACTTTATTTCTTTCAGTAAAGAATTCTTAAATTTCTATGTGCACTGCAGCATCTGTTGTCTTCCTTCCTTGCAAAACAGAAGAAAGTAATAAAAAAATAAGAAAAGACATACAGCAGACTAGATGCATTTCCAGGCTCACTCTGAAATCACCTAAGGCAGTTCATGTGTTCCCAAGCTCTGAGGTAGGTGCTCTGGAGGAGAGCTAGGGACTGTGTCTCCTTTCAGAAAAACCCCGGGAGTCCTCGTTTGAGGCTTCTCATTCTGTCAGGGCTGAAGGGGTGAAGGAGAATTCAGGGACTTCTCACAATTGGAATACCCTGGCATTTCATCTTTTTAATCTCTTTTTCAACGTGCACTCTGTCAGATGCTCTGAGAAGGTACCCAATTACGGTCTGAATTGCTATCCAGTCTCTTAAAAGTGCTCAAGAAAAGGGCTGTCTTTTCAGGAACAAGATAGCATATGTGTGTCCAGAGCTTTTAGCTTTTCATATAAAATTATAATAAATTGTGCATGAAGGTGAGACACGGAGGATGATGTAGCCTTATTAAATTGAATTTAGTGGATGGTTAATTCTGATGACTCTGAAGTATTGCTCATTCTAAAGTAGGCACACTGGTGCCAGCACAGTCCTTGATGTAGTTTGGCATGGAACTGTGACATTTAGCTATTAGAAACTGGAGTGAAATATCTTGAGTAGAGCTGAAGTGATGAGGGCTAAGTACTTGAATGGTTTCATTGCTAATGAATTTGGGTAGTTCTCCATGTGCCTAATTATGAATTATTATAAAAATTATAAATTTAGAATTTATAAAATTATAAATCAGGAACTTAGATGTCCTAAGTGGTAAATATACATATTCAAATAGATTTAAAAGGCTTACAGTTCTGATTATTAGGTTTAGGATATATCTTTAAATATCCAAGTCGCACATTTCCGTTATTAGAGCACAACCATATATTGTATGTGAAAGTGAGTTTAAAATCAGAAAGATAACTGAAATGTATGACAAAGGGAGACACTATTGACTAATGCTTGCATGCAGGCGTGCATGCCCAGTCGTGTCTGACACTTTGCAACCCCCTGTACTGTATATAGCCCGCCAGGCTCCTCTGCCCACAGGATTTTCCAGGCGAGAATACTGGAGTGGGTTGCCATTTTCCTTCTCCAGGGGATCTTCCTGTCCCAGGGATCAAACCCACATCTCTTGTGTCTCCTTTATTGGCAGGCAGATTCTTTATCACTTCACCACCTGGTTTAAAAAACAAAACAATTTCAAATACTTATTTTTGAAGTGGACACATATTGTAGGAAGCAATGAACAAATGAAGACAAATTCATAGACTGAAAGCTTGATAAAAATTTCTCTGTGGACAAATAAAATGATAATAAAAATGGAAAAAAATAAAGCCTTTTAGGTATGTTTGCCAAGCCCAATGGGAAATTTCACAGTACTAAGTACTGATAAGGCTGGTGAACCCTGAGAAGGTACATAAGGCTTTTTCTCACCATTTGTATAGAATTAGCTGCAGATGGTTGTATCTTGAATGATAATCACAGCCTCAATTATAACCCACATTCCATAATATCCATTTTCAAGGCCTTGATATTATGAAATTATTTTGATTTAGTGCTAGGTTGTTTTTTTTTTAATTAGTGAATCTTCATATTTTAGAGAGAGAGATGAAAAAAATCAAAAGTGCTTATTCTGCTTGGTGGTCATGAGTGCTTTGCACCATGATTTGCTTTGCTGACACTTGGGAGGGTTGTGTGTGGGTAGCAGACCATCTTACAGAGTCTTTGCCTCAAATGCTACTCAGACTCCATGGGGGTCACGCAAGGACAGCAAGAATCTGCAAGGGTGGCTTATTTTCAAGGAGGCTCCAGATGGCGTCTTACTTATTTATTTAGAGTTGATTTAGAGATACATCCAGTTTTGATGCATCAGACATAGATATAAATAGGCAAAACATAATGAGCTGGACCTGTCTTTAGTGGTTTGTAAGTTATCCTATGTTCTATCATGCTTTATAATTTTCCACAATTTATTCTGGAAGAATCTAGAAAAATCACATCTCTCATACATAGCATAACAAATAACCAGCACTATTAATCGAATATATGATTAGCCTGACTTTAGCACACATATAGGGGAACTAAATATTTAAATGTTTAATAGTCAGTTAAAAATACTTAGCAAGGTCAATATTTTAAAAGCACTGACTCTTAGTCTCCCAAGGCAATAGAAATAAAAGCGAAAATAAACAAATCCTAATCAAACTTACAAGCTTTTGCACAGCAAAGGAAACCATAAGTAAAACAAAAAGATGACCTACAGACTGGGAGAAAACATTGACAAATTATATGACAGACAAGGGATTTTAATTTCCAAAAAATAAAGTGCATATAACTCAATAACAATAGCATCACCAACAAAAAACCCAATGAAAAAACGGGCAGAAGAGCTGAATAGACATTTCTCCAATGATGACGTATAGATGGCCAATAGACACATGAAAAGATGCTCATCATCACTAATTATTAGAGAAATGCAAAACTATAGTGATTAATTACCTCACACCAGGCAACGGCCATCATTAAAAAGTCTACAAATAACATGCTGGAGAGGATGTGAAGGAAAAGGAACCCTCCTACACCATTGGTAGGAATGTAAATTGGTGCAGCCACTATGGACATTTCTTAGAAAACTAAAAGTAGAGTTTCTGTATGATCCAACAACCCTACTTCTGGGCATATATCTGGAAAAAACTCTAATTCAAAAACATACATGCACCCTGATGTTCATTGCAACAGTACTTATAATAGCCATGGTATGGAAGATACCAGATGAATGGATCTAGAAGATGTGGTATATGGACACCCAATGGAATACTACTCAGCCATAAAAAGAATGAATTAATGCCATTTGCAGTAACATGGCTGGGCCTAGAGATTTCCATACCAAGTGAAGTAAGTCAGAAAGAAAAAAGTACCATTTGATAATATGTGATATGGAATCTAAAAGTATGATACAAATGAGCTTGTTTACAAAACAGAAACAGACTCACAGGCATAGAGAACAGATTTATGGTTACCAAAGGGGGTGGGGGAGGGGTAAACGACGAGGTCAGGATTTGCAGATGCAAACTACTATATATAAAAACAAAGTCCTACTATATAGCACAGGGAACTACATTCAGTATCCTATAGTAAGCCATAATGGAAAGAATATGAAAAGCTACGAAAGAAAGTGCTGGTCGTTCAGTCGTGTCCAGCTCTTTGTGACCCCGTGGACTGTAGCCCACCAGGCTCCTCTGTCCATGGAATTTTCTAGGCAAGAACACTGGAGTGGGTTACCATTTCCTTCTCCAGGGAGTCTTTCTGACCACGGATTGAACCTGGGTCTCCTGCATTGCATGCAGATTCTTTACCATCTGAGCCAACAGGGAAGTTCATGAAAAGCTATATGTATATATATGTGTCAGTTCAGTTCAGTCATTCAGTCGTGTCTGACTCTTTGCAGCCCCATGAATCGCAGCACGCCAGGCCTCCCTGTCCGTCACCAACTCCCAGAGTTCACTCAGACTCACATTTATCAAGTCAGTGATGCCATCCAGCCATCTCATCCTCTGGCATCCCCTTCTCCTCCTGCCCCCAATCCCTCCCAGCATCAGAGTCTTCTCCAATGAGTCAACTCTTCGCATGAGGTGGCCAAAGTACTGGAGTTTCAGCTTTAGCATCATTCCTTCCAAAGAAGTCCCAGGGCTGATCTCCTTTAGAATGGACTGGTTGGATCTCCTTGCAGTCCAAGGGACTCTCAAGAGTCTTCTCCAACACCACAGTTCAAAAGCATCAATTCTTCGGTGCTCAGCTTTCTTCACAGTCCAACTCTCACATCCATACATGACCACTGGAAAAACCATAGCCTTGACTAGACGGACCTTTGTTGGCAAAGTAATGTCTCTGCTTTTGAATATGCTATCTAGGTTGGTCATAACTTTGCTTCCAAGGAGTAAGCGTCTTTTAATTTCATGGCTGCAGTCACCATCTGCAGTGATTTTGGAGCCCCCCAAAATAAAGTCTGACACTGTTTCCACTGTTTCCCCATCTATTTCCCATGCAGTGATGGGACCAGATGCCATGATCTTCGTTTTCTGAATGTTGAGCTTTAAGCCAACTTTTTTACTCTCCCCTTTCACCTTCATCAAGAGGCTTTTTAGTTCTTCTTCAATTTCTGCCATAAGGGTGGTGTCACCTGCATATCTGAGGTTATTGATATTTCTCCCGGCAATCTTGACTCCACCTTGTGCTTCTTCCAGCCCAGCATTTCTCATGATGTACTCTGCATATAAGTTAAATAAGCAGGGTGACAATATACAGCCTTGACGTACCCCTTTTCCTATTTGGAACCAGTCTGTTGTTCCATGTCCAGTTCTAACTGTTGCTTCCTGACTTGCATACAGATTTCTCAAGAGGCAGATCAGATGGTCTGGTATTCCTATCTCTTTCAGAATTTTCTACAGTTTATTGTGATCCCCACAATCAAAGGCTTTGGCATAGTCAATAAAGCTGAAATAGAAATAGTTTTTCAGGAACTCTCTTGCTTTTTCCATGATCATGATCCAGCAGATGTTGGCAATGTGATCTCTGGTTCCTCTGCCTTTTCTAAAACCAGCTTGAACAACTGGAAGTTCATGGTTCACGTATTGCTGAAGCCTGGCTTGGAGAATTGACCTAAATTCTAATACCTACTTGGAGGTATGACCTAAATCCAATCCCTTATGATTATACAGTGGAAGTGAGAAATAGATTTAAGGGACTAGATCTGATAAATAGAGTACCTGATGAACTATGGACTGAGGTTCGTGACATTGTACAGGAGACAGGGATCAAGACCATCCCCATGGAAAAGAAATGCAAAAAAGCAAAATGGCTGTCTGGGGAGGCCTTACAAATAACTATGAAAAGAAGAGAAGCAAAAAGCAAAGGAGAAAAGAAAAGATATAAACACATGAATGCAGAGTTCCAAAGAATAGCAAGAAGAGATAAGAAAGCCTTCTTCAGCAATCAATGCAAAGAAATAGAGGAAAACAACAGAATGGGAAAGACTAGGGATCTCTTCAAGAAAATTAGAGATACCAAGGGAACATTTCATGCAAAGATGGGCTCGATAAAGGACAGAAATGGTATGGACCTAACAGAAGCAGAAGATATTAAGAAGAGCTGGCAAGAATACACAGAAGAACTGTACAAAAAAGATCTTCATGACCAAGATAATCACGATGGTGTGATCACTGAACTAGAGCCAGACATCCTGGAATGTGAAGTCATGTGGGCCGTAGAAAGCATCACTACGAACAAAGCTAGTGGTGGTGATGGAATTCCAGTTGAGCTTTTTCAAATCCTGAAAGATGATGCTGTGAAAGTGCTGCATTCAATATGCCAGCAAATTTGGAAAACTCAGCAGTGGCCACAGGACTGGAAAAGGTCAGTTTTTATTTCAATCCCAAAGAAAGGCAATGCCAAAGAATGCTTAAACTACCACACAATTGCACTCATCTCACACGCTAGTAAAGTAATGCTTAAAATATGTATGTGTATATATATATATCGGAGAAGGCAATGGCACCCCACTCCCATACTCTTGCCTGGAAAATCCCACGGACGGAGGAGCCTGGTAGACTGCAGTCCATGGGGTTGCTAAGAGTCAGACATGACTGAGCGACTTCAGTTTCTCTTTTCACTTTCATGCGTTGGAGAAGGAAATGGCAACCCACTCCAGTGTTCTTGCCTGGAGAATCCCAGGGACGGGGGAGCCTGGTGGGCTGCCGTCTATGGGGTCACACAGAGTCGGACACGACTGAAGTGACTTAGCATAGCATAGCATAGCATATATATATCTAAATCACTTGGCTATATACCAGAAACTAATAAAATGTTGTAAATCAACTATATTTCAATTAAAAAATTTAAAAAGCACTCATTCTTTATATCAGGGATGCCTTCCCTTGCAAACCTACGTAAAACTGCAAAACTACTTTCAACTGTCCCAGTACGCTTTCTTTGCTTTGTTTTTTTTCTCTCAGGTTTTTTTTTTTTTTTTGTGTGTATATTTAACATATTAAATTGAGAAGGCGATGGCACCCCACTCCAGTACTCTTGCCTGGAAAATCTCATGGATGGAGGAGCCTGGTGGGCTGCAGTCCATGGGGTCGCTAGGAGTTGGACATGACTGAGCGACTTCACTTTCACTTTTCACTTTCACGCATTGGAGAAGGAAATGGCAACCCACTCCAGTGTTCTTGCCTGGAGAATCCCAGGGTCGGGGGAGCCTGGTGGGCTGCCGTCTATGGGGTCACACAGAGTCGGACACGACTGAAGTGACTTAGCAGCAGCAGCAGCATATTAAATATCTAACATGTTTATTTTCTGTTTCTATCAGAATGTAAACTCCATGAGGGTAGGTATTTGTCTACTTTGTTTGGTGCTGTATCTTCATTGCCTACAACAGTGCCTGGAACACCACATAAATATTTGTTGAATGAAATAATTAATTTTAAAAGATACAATATTCATTCCTTCATTCACCAGATATTTATTAAGAAACTGTGTGATTCTGCCTCATATAAATACCTGTCTTGGTTTCTGAGTATATCCATTTAGTTAACAGTGTATTCAATGTGCTGTTCTAAACACCCTCTTGTGATTTTCAGTGTCTGTGTTCATTAGGTCCCTACCAATATATGAGAATTAACACATAGTAAAAAGATCACTACAGGTACGGTTTAAGTACTAAGAACATCTGTTTGAATCACTCTAAGTGAATTATGTGCTGTAGGATAATGGGACAGGACCAAAGGAAAGGAAGAATCTTTCAATTCTACAAATCATGATGTACCTAGCAAAATGAGACCTCACTTTCTGCCACTTGACAATTTTGAGAAGCTGTTAAAGAGTTGGGAGCACCGCCCTGAGCTTAAGAGCCGGATCCATCACTTACTAGCTGCGCCACTTGGAGCAGGATCTTTGGCCTTTTTGTATCTTGTCATGTGCGTCTGAGCAATTGGGCCGTGGTGAGGGTGAAATGAGATAATACAAGTAGAGCACTTGGAACAGTGTCTGGCACGTAGTACGTGCTCCTTGTTGGTGCTGGTGTGTGACCTACCTAGCTTGAAGCAGATTTCTATGCTTAGCTTATTTTTGCATCTTGTTTGTACTGGGAAATAATGTCTTAATATTTTTCTCATGCTGGAAGCAAGTGGCAAACTGAGTAGAAAAATATACTCAATGCACTGGCACTCTTTTTTGGATGCTTGACATTTGTTTAGTTTTTAAGTACTGCGACATTCACACCCTCCAATATTTTTGCCTCATTTGGGGAAAGAAAAACGTGGGTTATTAAACGTTCTGTGTCTCAGCCCAGTGTTGCTTTCACTCTTGGGGGGAGCCAGGGATTGTGTATGCTGTGTTCCAGAAATGAAAACTCGAGGATAGAAGTTTGTGAATCCAAGAAAGTTCAGGAGGACAGTTGTCAAGGGCTTCGTCCTCTGGGGATGGTGTTATCCGGGGAGAGAAAGTAGGATAAGCAGCCAGAGGCCCCGAGGGCTCCAAGCTGTGATGGAATCTCCACTCTACTGTTGCTTTCTGGTAGCACGGTCTTGAATCAGTTTCCCCTGACGTTTTAGAGAAGCAGAACAATGTGATGAGTGAGTGCTGTGTAGACAGAGACCGCAGTTGGAATCACACTGCTAATTAATTACCTGAGGGTGTAGGGCCATGTTGCTGGGTCCCTCCATAATAGAATCTCACAGTGCTGATAAGATGTAATTTAAATCCCTTTGTACTATACTTGGCATGTGAAAAACGCACAGTGCACAGTCAACTGTTGTTGCTGTAAGCCCAGCACACACTGCACTTGGTACATGAAAAACGCGCAGTGAATTGTGGCCACTCTAAAGATAGGTGATCCCAGCCTCTGCCTTAAAAGATGTAGGCGCTAAATGAGATAGAGGAAGCAGCTGTCACACAGTATATGTCTTTAAAATGTTCTTACCTGTTTCCTCTTTTGGGTGTAATTCTCCTCCTCCCCTGGAGAGGAACCCCACCTCCCTCTCCCTTTTCTCCTCTCCAGCAGCTCCTTCTTGCTCAGTCTCTGCGAGCTATGCTGGCACAGCGTGTCTGCCCATGTGTCTTGCTTCGTGTTCGGAAAACGCGAAACTCCGAGGAGGCTGGCACAGCGGGCCACTCAGCGAATGCTGATCTTTCTGAGCCTTTCCACTAGAAACATATCCACCTACACCGCTCTCTTCTTCCCAAAGATGATCACATCTCCTCAACTGCTTCAAAGAAGAGAACCCTGATGCCGAATAGAGTTTAGTCCAGACAACAGAGGGCCTGAGAGCCAGTGTCACCTAGAGATACTGTGCTTCACTGTCCAGGGTGGCTTCTGTGGTGGTTTTAGAATTTTGAATCAGTCCATCATATTTTTGAAAGTCAGACATTTTAAAATAAAACGTGCACACATTTCTGGCTGCTCTGGCAAAGTGCGAACAGCCTGGCAACCCAAGCGCAGGTCCTCCTGGAGGTAGCGGTCTAGGGTAGACCAGCCGCTGCCCTTTTCCTTATGCGTGGACCGCGTCCCCCATCACGCGGTCTTGCTTCACCACTCTGTACCTGCACGGCTGCTGCTCACACAGGAGTCCTGTTGTCTCCTTGTACAGACATTGGACCTGAAGCCAGGCAAGGCTTAGCGCTGCTTACACATTGAAAAAAGAGTTAGTACCTGAGTGAATAGGAGAATTCTACTTTTTGGATTCTTGGACCTCTGTTCTTTTTTAATCATCTTGGTTAAAATTCAAGGGAAATCATTATTCAGCTGAAGACAGATTTTTCTTTTTCTTTTTTTTTTATGACTAATTTCCAAATGCCCTGACCCATTGTTTGCCTTGGTTAGAACTTGGTCAGGTCCCCATGAATTCACAGGTTCTGCCTGGATCTTCAGATCCATTTCCTCTGTTGTGTCTTGCAGCTCCCAGCCATTCCCCCTGCACTTGTTCCCCAGTTTTAAGGCACTGGCCTTGCTTGTAGACACTGTTCAGTGAGCGTTAGGTGACTTGACTTGATACCACTCACCCGGAGATGGCAGAGTCAGAAGTTCCTTGGGGCCAGGCACTTAGCTGTGTGTGACCGGCTGGGGTGAGCTGGGGACAGTCAGCCCTGAAGAAAGCACAGCCAGTCCTGGTTGTCAGTTGCTGGGAGGGAATCCTGATGCTGCCGTATCTTCCTGATGCTTTTATTTTTGAGGAGAAACCCCAGATCTTTACGTGAAATCTATTGGCTTTAAAATAGGCCATTCATTCACACTTCTAAATAAAACTGTTTCCCACCCACCCCCTTCCCTTAAGGAAAAGAAAGCCTCAACACTCTGTGACCCCTGCTGAGAAGTCCAAGGGAGAAAAGGAACTGCTGGCTAACGTACCTCCTGCTACCAGAGGGGTGACTAGAAATGCACAGAAAGAGCAGAGGCTTTGGATTTAGACAGACTTGGGTTTGGGTCTCAATTCTTCTGTTCCTCCTATGTTCAGTTCAGTTCAGTTGCTCAGTCATGTCTGACTCTCTGCGACCCCATGAATCGCAGCACGCCAGGCCTCCCTGTCCATCACCAACTCCCGGAGTTCACCCAAACCCACATCCATCGACTCGGCGATGTCATCGAGCCATTTCATCCTCTGGCATCCCCTTCTCATCCAGCCCCCAATCCTTCCCAGCAGCAGAGTCTTTTCCAATGAGTCAACTCTTCACATGAAGTGACCAAAGTACTGGAGTTTCAGCTTTAGCATCATTCCTTCCAAAGAAGTCCCAGGGCTGATCTCCTTGAGAATGGACTGATTGAATATCCTTGCAGTGCAAGGGACTCTCAAGAGTCTTCTCCAACACCACGGTTCAAAAGCATCAATTCTTCAGTGCTCAGCTTTCTTCACAGTCCAACTCTCACATCTATACATGACCACTGGAAAAACCATAGCCTTGACTAGACAGACCTTTGTTGGCAAAGTAATGTCTCTGCTTTTGAATATGCTATCTAGGTTGGCTGCAGTCACCATCTGTAGTGATTTTGGAGCCCAAAAAAATAAAGTCTGACACTGTTTCCACTGTTTCCCCATCTATTTCCCATGAAGTGATGGGACCAGATGCTGTGATCTTCGTTTTCTGAATGCTGAGCTTTAAGCCTACTTTTTCACTCTCTTCTTTCACTTTCATCAAGAGGCTTTTGAGTTCCTCTTCACTTTCTGCCATAAGGGTGGTGTCATCTGCATATCTGAGGTTATTGATATTTCTCCCAGCAGTGTTGATTCCCGCTTGTGCTTCTTCCAGTCCAGTGCTTCTTATGATGTACTCTGCATATAAGTTAAATAAGCAGGGTGACAATATATAGCCTTGACGTACTCCTTTTCCTATGTGGAACCAATCTGTTGTTCCATGTCCAGTTCTAACTGTTGCTTCTTGACCTGCATACAGATTTCTCAAGAGGCAGGTGGTCTGGTATTCCCATCTCTTTCAGAATTTTCCACAGTTTATTGTGATCTACACAGTCAAAGGCTTTGGCATAAAAGCAGAAATAGTCAATAAAGCAGAAATAGATGTTTTTCTGGAACTCTCTTGCTTTTTCCATGATCCAGCAGATGTTGGCAATGTGATCTCTGGTTCCTCTGCCTTTTCTAAAACCAGCTTGAACATCTGGAAGTTCACAGTTCACGTATTGCTGAAGCCTGGCTTGGAGAATTTTGAGCATTACTTTATTAGTGTGTGAAATGAGTGCAGTTGTGCAGTAGTTTGAGCATTCTTTGGCATTGTCTTTCTTTGGGGTTGGAATGAAAACTGACCTTTTCCAATCCTGTGGCCACTGCTGAGTTTTCCAAATGTGCTGGCATATTGAGTGTAGCACTTTCACAGCATCATCTTTCAGGATTTGAAAAAGCTCCACTGGAATTCCATCACCTCCACTAGCTTTGTTCGTAGTGATGCTTTCTAAGGCCCACTTGACTTCACATTCCAGGATGTCTGGCTCTAGGTGAGTGATCACACCATCGTGATTATCTTGGTCGTAAAGATCTTTTTTGTACAGTTCTTCTGTGTATTCTTGCCACCTCTTCTTAATATCTTCTGCTTCCTCCTATGTGGTATCACCCAAATCACTTCATCTCTGGGTTTCAAAAACCCTGCATCTGAAACACGCCTTTAATCATACTTTAGGGTGCCGATGTGAGGACCAACGTGGTTTCACACAAAACAACACATACATGTCAGAACCATCCGGAAATGTTGGCAAATTCAGATGTCCCACTTGATTATTAGACATATTTCAATACTCATGGCAAAAGACTTATAGGTTGGTTTTTTTTTTTCTTCCTGATTGGATTTTTATGAATTGTGAGAGAATCCTAAATGCCTCTTTGAGTAATGAAAGCTTTTAAATGCAGGAATGACAGCAGAGATGCCCACCTCCTCTGCTGATGTCACCGCTGGCAGCTGTGTGTGAGCCTGGGGCAGGGAGCGTAATGAACTAATTATAAACAGAGTTATGGGATTAAAGCCTCTACCTGTTGACTCTGTTATCATCCAGTTAGAAACTCTTTGATTGTAACAGTTCTTTGGCTAATGAAGGAAATCAGCAAAGCTACAGAGAAAAGAATGGAGTCAGAGGTCACCAGACCAACGTACTCCACACTGAGATGGCTATAGAGCTTATCCCCATCCATTTCCCTGTTTTCACTTCTCCCCGCCTCTCTCTCTGTCTCCTGATGATGGAGAGGGTTTTTCTTCTCTTTGCCCTTAGATTTACCCTTCCCCAAGGAGAGGTGATACTATATACATCTTTTTTCTTAAATTAATGCAAAGAAAGTTTTAAGTTCCCTAGGTACTTCTAAATTTAGGGGAAGTGTTCCCATGGCAAAGATAAAATATATTTGATAAAAAAATCATTATTTTCCTATAATTTCTCTCATAGCTTAGAAGTGGTCTCAGAGTTCCGTGATGTACCCGTTGCTAGGGAAACTTGCTTTTTAGTGAACAGCAATTTTCCAAAGCAGATGCATTTCCTCTGTTACTAATGAGTGTGTAAATGGTGCCTCTATTGCTTTTTGCCTCCATATTTTGAAAACAACTTGCACTATTTGCTTAGGACAGCAGACATCTGCTTTATAAAACTGAAGCAGACAGGCTCCTAGAATGTCTTATTTATATGCAGCTTGTGCTGCATATTTCAAAAGCACATTTGCTGTTTTGCACTTTCTTATTAGAAGACATTTTACACCTGTTAATACCAGAAATAATTACTTAGATGAAAAAAAAAAAAAAGCCCTTTCTGAAAGGTTTCACTATGTTTAGTCACATTGTGCGTTTCATTCCCACCGATCTAACGGCAGAGAGGGGGAATTTCTGCTCTGAGCTGGGAAGTGGGCTGGAAGTTGTGGTGCATAATAGCAAACCGAGTATTGTTATGCAAAGTTGAGTGGGAGCAAGGCTATTTCAGAGGCAATAACGTTTCCTTCCAGTTCACTGATCCACTAATTTCTATTCACTTTAAAACTGCTCTTGTATTTTTCAGAGGAAAAAAAAAGCTATTTTCTACCATTTGCACAGTTCTAATCTTTGGCTTTGAACAGAATCTGCCCGGATAACAAGGAGGAACGGTCACTCTGCCGCTTATATGGGCAGCTGTAATGGTCCAAACACATGCAAATAGGAGTATAGATATTTCCATAAAAGGTGGGGCCACACGCCCTCTGATTTGCTCTCTGATTTTAGATGGAGGAGAAAGATAGATTTAAGGAATTAGAAAGGGAAGAGGCCAGAAAAGGAGGGCAGCAGCTTGAATAACGTAAACGATTATCTGAGCAAAAGACAATATACTTGCATTCTGGTTTTTAGTAGCTCCCTCCCTCCCTGAAAGTGTCCTCGAAAAGTTTCTAAATTTGGTGGCTTTTTACAGTACCCCTGAAATGAAAGAATATTATTCTGCTTATTAGTTTAAATTCATAAGAATGCCTCTTCTGACGTGCTTATATAAGATTATATATGACTTTTTGTTAAATCATTAGCTCATTATTTTCTTAGAAGTTTTGTTCCTCTTGACAATCTTCCTTAAAGGGATTAAAACTGTATTAGCATTGGGCATATTGTGTAAATAGCTTCAGATTTCCATTAATTCAACTTGAAGTTTTTTTGTAAGTAAATAATAATATTCTCTTCATATAATTTATAACTGAATTGGCTTTCTGGTTGTGGCATGTGTAAGGGAGAATGGAAAGAAATTTATTTTTCTAAAATATCTTTACAAGAATCATCAAGAGGATTTTAATGTACACAGAATGAGAGCCAAATTTTCCATGTTACTTTTTTTTTTTAGTCCCTTTTTAATGAAAATGCAAAACCCCAAGGATGCCTTATTTAGAGACCATCTGAAATGTGCCTTCCAAAATGTGATTTGATTCACATCAGAGAAAGCTCTTACCAGGCCAGCTTTTGACGGCTAGCATCTTCTTTGAACCAACTGTATAGCAATTATGGAAGCAGAGCATTTCTATGCCAGAATACTGGGCTGTCCTTTGGGTCAGTGCCACAGAGTACACAGAGCACCCACTGAGGGGTCAGCGTTAGCTATGCCAACAAGAGCCGCATGACCTCAGGCAAAGCCCTGCACTCAAGAGAGGGGCTGTTTCCTCCTCAGTCAGGTGGAGATAGCGATGTCTTCCTTACTTATCTCAAGGAATCTCAAAAGGGCTCTAATAAGATAACAAAGTTAGTAGAATCCTCATCTTTCCTATTTAGAATTACTTACTAGAATATCATGTGTTTAGCCTACTTATATGTTTATCTTCCCCACTACCACATTGTACCTTCTTCTAATGCCATTTTCCTTTGTATCCCAATTATTGTAGGATCACATGTTAATGGAATGAGCTATTGGCTTTAAAATTAAAGCACCACCTAAATAAAAGGTGCTGGGTGTGATTTTGCATCGTCCCTTGGACTGCAAGAAGATCCAACCAGTCCATTCTGAAGGAGATCAATCCTGGAATTTCTTTGGAAGGAATGATGCTAAAGCTGAAACTCCAGTATTTTGGCCACCTCATGCGAAGAGTTGACTCATTGGAGAAGACTCTGATGCTGGGAGGGATTGAGGGCAGGAGGAGAAGGGGACGACAGAGGATGAGATGGCTGGATGGCATCACTGACTCGATGGATGCGAGTCTGAGTGACCTCCGGGAGCTGGTGATGGACAGGGAGGCCTGGCGTGCTGCGGTTCATGGGGTCGCAAAGAGTCGGACACGACTGAGCGACTGATCTGATCTGATTGACAACAGGAGTCAGTTTAAAGAGGAAAATCCCCCTGTGAGGTAGTCATTGACGGAATCAGCCTTTTTCTTCGAGTTCAGTGTTAAAACCAAAGCATCATCTACTAAGCCCTGGCCTCCTCATGAACAAATTCTATGAAACAACTGGTCTTTTTAGTTTCTCTTTTCCATTTCACATTGAATGAAGTGCATTCCATGGTGGAATTATGTGTTGAAAGGAATGCAGGTAATCCAAATAAAAAATTATTATTAAGCTGTAGTCCTTATAAATAAGGTTCCCAAATACGTCCATAAAATCACTGCATTTAAAGGACGCTTTGCACAAACATGGACTCCAACAAGTTGCTTTGAATTGTAATAGTAATAGAGACTTCCTTTGTGGATTTGATGATGTTACTGCTGCGTTTGCCATTCCTGTATTGAGAATATGAATTACCTGCTTCTAGGGAGTGAGAATTTTTTCCCCTCTGAGTTAGATATCAGAATATAGTTTCTATTCTTGACAGTCTTTTCTTACTTTTTTCTTTTAAAACCAAACTCTAGACTTTATGTGCATTTACCAGTTTTTCCATTGATGTCATCTTTCTGTTCCAGGATACAAAACAGAGAACCACTTTGCCTTTCATAATCCTCTCCCTAGTCTCTCCTGGTCTTGGACTATTTCTCAGTCTTTGCATTTTTCCTCTCAAGACCTTGACAGTCTTGAGTAATACTGGATAGATAGCCTATAGACTGTCTCAAGTCTGGGTTTATCTGTTTGTTTGTTTTTTTTTCATGGTTAAACAATGGTCATGGATTTCTGGAAAGAATGTCTTAGAGGCAAAGTGCCCTTTGTGTCATATCATAGTGGGGGAACATGACATTCACATGCTGCTGGTGGCGTTAAACTTCAGCACATGGTCAAGGTGATGTCTGCCACACTCAGCCACTATAAAGAAAGGAGTCTCGAAGTCCAGCCAACACTCAAGGGGACAAGGTGGGAATTAAATTTCACTTCTTGAAGGGGGTGTGTATCTGCATACACTCCTTGGAATTTTGTAAGGATCTAATTTATATTAGTATGAATTCATGTATATTTATTGTATACGATGGGTTATAATCCAATACTGCTTTATTTTATTGCTTAAAACATTCCCCCTTTGGCAACTGGGAACTCTTTCAGGTGGCTTTTGGTGTGCTTTTGACATAACCTCAACCTTTTGTTGTATGTGTTTTTTGTTTGCCTTTTTTTAAAGCACCATTCTAGTAGCTATGTAGTGGGATCTTGTTTTAATTTGCATTTCTTTGATGACATATAATATGGACCATCTTTTCATAGGCTGACTTCTGTTTTATTTCCTTTGATGAGGTATCTGTTTAGGTCTTTGGCCCAGTTTTTAATTAAATTGTTTCTTATTGTTGAGTTTTAAGAGTTCTTACCTATTTTGGATAACAGTCCTTTGTCAGGTGTGTGCTTTGCCAATATTTCCTCCCAGTCTGTGGCTTGACTTCTCATTCTCTTGGCATTGTCTTTTGCAGAGCATAAGTTTTTGATTTTAACAAAGCCCATCATATCAATTACTTATTTAATGAATTATTCCTTTGGTATTATATCTAAAAATTTATTGCTATACCCAAGGTCATCTAGGCTTTCTCTTATGTTATTTTCTAGGAGTTTTATAGTTTTGAATTTTACAAAATGTCTGTGATAAATTTTGAGTTAAATTTTTTTGAAGAGTAGATAGCCACTCTTAAGAAAGCTATATTTTCACTTATGTTAAAAAGTCTGTTGTAACCAGTATGAACATGTAATATCATAAAATGCCATTCTTCAATATCATGGACCATAGCAATCATAGCCTCATTTTGTTATTTTTTAGCTCATTATTTTTTTAATTGGGATAGGTATTTAATGATATTATGGGCTGACTTCATCCTCCTCCAAGTTCATATGTTGAAATCCTAACCCCTAGTACCTAGAATGTGACTGTGGTAGCACCTTTAAAGAAGTAATTAAGGTTCAGTTCAGTTCAGTCGCTCAGTTGTGTCCAACTCTGCGACCCCATGAATCACAGCACACCAGGCCTCCCTGTCCATCACCAACTCCTGGAGTTTACTCAAACTTACGTCCGTCAAGTCAGTGATGCCATCCAGCCATCTCATCCTCTGGCATCCCCTTCTCCTCCTGCCCCCAATCCCTTCCAGCATCAGAGTCTTTTCCAATGAGTCAACTCTTCGCATGAGGTGGCCAAAGTACTGTAGTTTCAGCTTTAACATCATTCCTTCCAAAGAAATCCCAGGACTCATCTCCTTTAGAATGGACTGGATGGATCTCCTTGCAGTCCAAGGGACTCTCAAGAGTCTTCTTCAACACCACAGTTCAAAAGCATCAATTCTTCAGCACTCAGCTTTCTTCACAGTCCAACTCTCACATCCATACATGACCACTGGAAAAACCATAGCCTTGACTAGACGGACCTTTGTTAGGTGGCAGCATTAGAATGGCCTTTGGTTGCTATAATGAAATACTATGAAATGAACTGGCAGTGTTAAACAATCGACATTTATTTCTCTTATTTCTGGGAAGTCCAAAATCAAGATACCAGTAGGTACTGCAGAATAAGTCCCCCCAAAACTCAGAGATGTAAAATGAAAATAATCTTTTATTATTAGATCAAGGATTCAGGAGTGGCTCGGCAAGGTCTTTTCTGAGGTTGCAGTCAGATGTTGGCTGGGCTGCAGTCATCCAAAAGCTTGACCAAAGATGGAGTATCTCATGCACATGGCTGGTAAATTGATGCTGGTTGTGGGTAGGAAGGCTTTGTTCTGCTCCGTGTGAGCCTCTCCTCAGGGCTGCAGAGTGTCCTCATGTGTGGCAGCTGACTTCCTCAGAACAAAACATTCCTGGTGGGAGCTTTCTTCCGGGCTTGTAGATAGCCATCTTCTCAGTATAAACTCACATGGTCATAAGAGGAAGAAAAGTCTCTGCTCTCTGCTTCTTTGAGGACACTAATCCCATCATGAGCCAGACTTTGGCTCAGGGAAACTCGCCTACCTCAACCTGAACCTAAACCTGAAAGACTCAGCTTTTATTGTACAGGTGTCTCTTAATTTTTTTTTTCTTTTTTACTTAAACAAGAGATTCTACCTAGAAATAATTTTAAAACCATTATTTGACAACATGATTATTTACATTATGTAACATAATGTTACATAATGGACGCATATTCATCCATTATGTTTTTTCTTTATTTAGCCAATCTCCCGTAGCTGAACGTTTAGGCTGTTTTTAATGCTTCAGTAATAAACAACTCAGATGATCTTTTCTATTCAGAACTTTTTGTGCTTATAATTTATTTGTGCAATATAACTGATTCATCCCTCAAAATTTTCTCTACATAGAACTGATTCCACTCCTAGAAGTGAAATAGTTGGGATAAATGGTGTATTAATTACAATGCTGCAGAATAAATCACCCCAAAACTTAGAGACATAAAATGAAAATAATGTTTTATTATTAGATCAAGGATTCAGGAGTGGCTAGGCACAGTCTTTCCTGAGGTTGCAGTCAGATGTTGGCTGGGCTGTAGTCATCTAAGAGCTTGACCAAAGATGGAGTATCTCATGCACATGGCTGGTAAATTGGTGCTGGTTGTGGGTAGGAAGGCTTCGTTCTGCTCCATGTGAGCCTCTCCACAGGGCTGCAGAGTGTCCTCATATGTGGCAGCTGACTTCCGCAGAACAAAACATTCCAGAAAGCAAGACAGAAGTTGCATTGCCTTTCATGACCTCATAGAAGGAATAACACACTGTTTAGTTCTGCCATTTTACATTGCTCGCTGTGGTAAGCCGAAAAATGACCCCTCAAAGTTGTCCTAAAACAATAGAACCTGTGAATGTTATCTTTTAATACCAACAGGAATTTGCAAATATTTTTAAATTAGGTAGATTATCTTGGGTTACCCAGGTGGATCCAGTTGCAAGGGTCCTTATAAGTAAAACAAGTGAAAGTGAAACGTGTTAGTTGCTCAGTCATGTCTGACTGCTTGCAACCCCAAGGACTGTAGCCCACCAGGCTCCTCTGTCCATGGGACTCTCCAGGCAAGAATACTGGAATGGGTAGCCATTTCCTTCTCCAGGGGATCTTCCCAACTTAGGGATCGAACCCGGGTCTCCTGCATCGCAGGCAGATTCTTTACTGTCTTAGCCACCAGGGAAGTAAAACAAGGTCAGAATTATAGTCAGAGATGTGACTACAGAAGCAGATGTTGGAGTGCTGTGATTGCTATCTGGAAAGAAGCCACAAGCCAAGACATGCAAGGCAGCCTCTAGATGGTGAAAAGGGCAAGGAAATGGACTTTTCCTTAGAGCCGCCAAAGAAATGCACCCCTGTCAACACCATGATATTAGCCCACTGGGATCCATTTTGACCTTCTGGCCTCCAGAACTCTAAGATAATAACTTTGTATTGTTTTCAACTTCTCATAATTTATCACAGCAGTCATAGGGTGCTCATGCAGGCTCACACCCACACTTCCTGGTGGCAGGAGACTGCACAGAGGGCTGGATACAGGCAGCACAGACCGCTGGAGCCGTTTTCCATGCTGCAAAGGGTATACCTACTTTTAGGGCTTTGAAGCCTATATTGTCAAACTGCCCCCTAGAATGACTATGGATATTTACGTTTAAAAATTTGGGTGAATACAGTGAAATCAAGGGAGGTGTCTTTCCAGTGTCTTCTTGTGGAGGAGAATATAAAGGGGAAATGGGTTCTTTTGTTGTCTAGGTATCTTTCCTCCTGAAACAGTGGGAAATCAGGTAGCAAAGGGAGGCCTCTAGCCAAGGACCTGTCTCTGTGCTTCTTAAGGGCATTTGTTCCTACCACACTTTATTCTGACCCTCTTTAAGAAAGTAAATTCCTGGATGCAATTCTATACATGTATTTTCACCTAAAAGAATCTAAGAACCATGTCAGACTTTAAAGCCAAGAGAATCCTAAATATAGCTGAATGTTTTATTTCCTTTAAGCATCCTGAGATTTGTCTCTCAACCAGGTGAACATTCTCATACTAGTCCAAAAAGAGGCGCTTGAAATAAAGACACATATTTAAGAGGAAAAAACAATTTCCATGGCAGCTAAGGCGAGCTTATTCTCTGCAGAAGGCAGAGTCTCTGCTGGGGAAAATTTTCAAATGCATGTCTCTGGCTCCCTTGATCATACCTAATATCTGAATGTGTTTTCATGATGCTGATCATACAATCTTGGGCCATAGTGAGTGAGAAAATATTTATTTTTCCTAGAAAGTATGTACTGCCTAACAAGGAAATGCTAAGCAGGAGTCTTTCTCATTTTGGGAGTTTTGTTTTCTTTTCCCCTAGAAGATATAGAATGCTTTAAAAATTAATTAAACCAAAAAAATGATAGGCAAGTAAGCAGATGCTCTTTCCAGCAAGGAAGTCCACATCCCTCATGTACTTTCCCAGGCTTTCCCCACTGAACTCACAGAATTTGTCAAAGGGGATTTAAAGAGCACTTAGTTCCCTTTTTCTTATAAATGAGGGATCTGAGCCCTTGAGGCTTGATTTGCCATGAGGACTCAGGATATATACATACTAGAGCCAGTACTAGACTGAAAAAGAATATATTTTATCCCTCAAATGGTTTTGGAGTTTTTCTTTGCTCATTATCTTTTCCCTCTTCCATTGTCATCAGACAAAAACTTTCAGTCGAGTTACAGAAAAAATGTAACTGAAGCTTATTTAAGCCCACAGGGTGTTTATTGAGTTAAAAAAAAAAAAAAAAAAAGAAACTTTAAAATTCACAAGTAGGTTCAACTCCCATGAGGTTTGTCTCAGGTACTCAAGTGCTTTCTCCAGGACCTGATTTTTGCCTCCATCTCTTGTTCTGTTTCCTGTTTCAAATACATTCTGTCCTGGCAGTGACATGAGCCTCTCATTCTCCAGGTTCAGGTCCAGCTGGAAAAAATATGTTCCTCTCCTGGCTTCCCAGCAAGTTCCCATCATTGCTTTGTTTTTAACTGGGACCTGTGCTCATTAGTGAACCAATTTTGTTGACCAGGAGGTTGCATTGCTCTGCTTCATCAGATCCAAGCCACGGGCCATACCCCAGGAGCTGGGGGTGTAGCCAATACTGTTTGAATCATAGGAACTGAGAGTTGAGGGAAATTTTGAGTATGGTTACCAATAGAAGGAGAATAGATGCTGACTGGCCCCCTAGTTACAAATGGTTTTCTGTATTCTCTTTTGAAATTTCTTCCTTTACATTTCATTATCAAGCACCTACGAAGTATCAGGTTTATATATGTGCTCAATTGTTCAATTGTGTTCGACTCTTTGCAACCCCATGGACCTTAGTCTGCCAGGTTCCTCTGTCCATGGGATTCTCCAGGCAAGAATATGAAAGTGGTTGCCATTTCCTTCTCCAGGAGATCTCCTGACCCAGGGATCAAACCCACATCTCTTGCACTGGCAGGTGGATTCTTTACCACTGTGCTACCTGGGTTTACAGTCGGGATAAAACGGGCAATATATCTGACATTTGTAATCCTATGGGAGGAATTGAGTGTGTGTAGAAACAGTCATCAAAATAAGTGATCCCAGAAATGGGTTAAGTAAGAAAAACTAACAGAGATTAGCGTTCATCTTTTAGAAGTATATGCTAAAATATTTACAGATAAAATGATATGATGTCCGGTATAATTTCTTCAAAGCTGTCGGTTTTTAGGGGAGGATGGGGGTGTTCAGTTCAGTGCAGTCGCTCAGTCATGTCTGACTCTTTGAGACTCCGTGAACCGCAGCATGCCAGGCCTCCCTGTCTATCACCAACTCCAGGAGTTCACCATACTCACATCCATTGAGTCAGTGATGCCATCCAACCATCTCATCCTCTGTCATCCCTTTCTCCTCCTGCCCCCAATCCCTCCCAGCATCAGGGTCTTTTCCGATGAGTTAACTCTTCGCATGAGGTGGCCAGGGTATTGGAGTTTCAGCCTCAGCATCCGTCCTTCCAGTGAACACCCAGGACTGGTCTCATTTAGGATGGACTGGTTGGATCTCCTTGCAGTCTAAGGGACTCGCAAGAGTCTTCTCCAACACCACAGTTCAAAAGCATCAATTCTTCAGCGCTCAGCCTTCTTCACAGTCCAACTCTCACATCCATACATGACCACTGGAAAAACCATAGCCTTGACTAGATGGACCTTTGTTGGCAAAGTAATATTTCTGCTTTTTAATGTGCTATCTAGGTTGGTCATAACTTTCCTTCCAAGGAGTAAAGTATCTTTTAATTTGCTGCAGTCACCATCTGCAGTGATTTTGGAGCCCCCAAAAATAAAGTCTGACACTGTTTCCACTGTTTCCCCATCTATTTCCCATGAAGTGATGTGACCAGATGCCATGATCTTCATTTTCTGAATGTTTAGCTTTAAGCCAACTTTTTCACTCTCCTCTTTCACTTTCATCAAGAGGCTTTTTAGTTCCTCTTCACTTTCTGCCATAAAGGTGGTGTCATCTGCATATCTGAGGTTATTGATATTTCTCCCGGCAATCTTGATTCCAGCTTGTGCTTCTTCCAGCCCAGCATTTCTCATGTTCTGTAATAAAATGTTTAAGAAAGCGGTTCTACAGACAAATATGCTATTAAACAAGTTCTATGACAGAAATTATATATATATATATATATATATAGCACAGGAGGACCCAACCAAGTTTCAGTGGTCAGGAAAGAGTTTCCAAGGAAGTGAAATATTATAATCTGGAGTAGGACTTGTGCGTATGAAGATATTAGGTAGACAGTACATAACATCCACTCCTGCTTGAGTTTGGAAACAGTTGAGAGAAAGACAAAGGAGTCAGACAGATGGAAATCCAAATGTCAGCTTATTGCCGACACAATTTAGGATATGGTTTACATATGTAATCGGGTAAGCCTGCTAATATGCCTCTGAATTGAACTGATGCTTGAAGACTGAAAACAAGATTGGAGACCAGAATACAAGCTCGTGAAAGCCAGAATAAGGAGTAAGACAAGGGCAGGACTGGGTGTACTTATTCCCCTTTCACAAACCCTGCACGTGGCACTCCTTGTCCTCGGGTGGAGGAGTGAGTCAGAGCGGGACCAAAGGCCATGCTTGTCCTTGCAGGAGCTCCTCACACATGGGTCAGTGCGGAGCTGGGTGATGAATGGCTCCCTCTTTGAAGTGGTGGGAAACTCAGTTCAAGGATTGGTGGGCGGGTCAGGAACAGGGAAATATCTTCTGGGCGGGTGGGGCTGCCCATGGGAGGGCCGATGTATGCCTTGCGGTATATATCAGTATATATATATATATATATATATATATATATATATATATGCCTAGTGCTGGGCGTGTATAGGAATGAAGGAGGCTCGGTCCCGCCCTCAAGTCATCTGTGGTTTATGTGGGAGATAAACACGCAAAGATCCCACCACAGGGAACAAGACGCACTCAAATACTGCTAGTGAGAAGTGCAGTATGAATTGGTATTACTGAGGAAGTCAAACTGAATTCTCAGCATGTCCTAGTGGAGGAGAGGGAGAAGGAGGGAAAAGAAAGAGGAAGATTAGGAAGGCCTTCCTAGAGGGGCAGTTATTTATCCAGTCCTTAAAAAGAAGTCGCTCAAAAAAAAAAAAAGAAAAAGAAGTCGCTCAGTGTCCGACTCTGCGACCCATGGACTGTAGCCCGTCTGTCCATGGAATTCTCCAGGCAAGAATACCAGAGGGGGTCGTCATGCCCTCCTGCAGGGCATCTTCCCAACCCAGGGACTGAACCCGGGTCTGCTGCATCGCAGGCGGATTCTTTACCATGTGAGCGGCCGTTGGAAGCCCACCATGTCCTTAAGCGGGGGTAGAAGTCCCGTCAGGACAGGCTGAAGAGCGGCGCTCTCTAGGGGACGGGAGCTGTGTGCTGCTTCTCCGGCCTGTCCTGTCCAGTATTCCCACCTGTGCAGTTGTCCACACTGTTCCAGCCTTTGAGGGAGGGGAGACTTTGAGGTGTTTTTCTTGCCCTCAAATAACTCGTCTATGGTGAGAGCACAGGTGAAGTCTTGCCACACTGAATATTTGGAACCTTGTAGCCTTTACAGCCCCAGTTCGCAAGCAGGTAGAGTTTATTTTTTATTGAGGGGAGAACTGCCGTTTTCTGTCAAACCTCAGCATGGCTCAGCCATAGGTGTACATACATCCCCTCCCCTTTGAACCTCCCTGCCCTCTCCCTCCCCACCCCACCCCTCTAGGTTGACACACAGCCCCTGTCGGAGTGTCCTAAGCCACACGGCAAATTCCGGTTGGCTATTTTACATATAGGGGACCTGGGAAGGTGTTTCAGATTGTCTCCTATGGTCAACAGCAGCCTGTTGATAAACCCTCTGGCATTCTGATAAAAGTTTGCCTCTTCTTTTCCCTAGTAGATATGGACCCAGAGGGTTTATCGACAGGCTGCTGTTGACCATGGGAGACAGTTTGGAACAACTTCCCTGGTATCCTGTTGTAACCCTTAGGGTTTTAGCTCCTCAGCAGATGTGGAAAAGGCACCCTTCCCCCAGACCACATGGTAGGGCGTGGCAGGCAGAGCGCCTGCTGAATTAGGAGCCTGCCGTGTTGCTCATCCAGGGCTTTCCTGCCGCAATTCACTTGCAGATTGGTGGCTGTGATCAGCAACAGATGGACAAGCTACTGGCCACTCTTGTCTGGGTTGCTGAGTTTCCTGTTTTTGCTGAGATGACATCTTTTTAGACTCGAGGGTTATGATGGTTAATTTTATTTGTTAACTTGACTGGCTCATAGGGTGCCCAGATATTTAGACGAACATTATTTTAAGGTGAGTCTGTGATTGTGTGTCTCAAGATCAGCATTTAAATCAGTAGACGGAATAAAGCAGATTTTCCTCCCCAGGGCAGGTGGACATCATCCAGTGCCTTGGGGGCCTGATTAGAACAAAAAAGATGGAGGAAGGGAGAATTCTCTGTCTCAATTTCTCTCTCTTTTGCCTTCCCTCCCTCCCCCTCACCTTCTCTCCCTAACCACTTGAGCTGGGACACTGACCTTCTCCTGCCCTCAGACTGGGACTCACACTGCTGAGGCGCCTGGTTCTCAGGCCTTCAGACTTGAACTCAAACTACCCACGGGTGCTCCTATGACCCTGGCTTGCAGACAGCAGATTGTGAGACTTCTCAGCCTCAATAAACGTCAGTCAGTTCCTTACTTCACACACACAGACACATACACACACCCCCCACACTTATTAGTTCTATTCTGTGGAGAACCCTAGTACAAGAGTCAAAAATAAACAAAATTGTTTGATTTCTCACAAATACGTTAAGAAGTTTTCTTGATCAAAAGATGTTCATTCTCATCAGAATCGCTTCTTTTCATCTGATTTTCCACATCACTTCCCCATTTTAGGCCACCCTGTTGTGATCTTCCCATCTCTTTTGTTTCAGGCTGCATTTCTACAGTGCGCCTCAGTGCTCTTAAGGCTTTTCTGGAAATTCCAGTTTATTCATGCTGCTGCTGCTGCTGCTAAGTCGCTTCAGTCGTGTCCGACTCTGTGTGACCCCATAGACGGCAGCCCACCAGACTCCCCTGTCCCTGGGGTTCTCCAGGAAAGAACACTGGAGTGGGATGCCATTTCCTTCTCCAGTGCATGCAAGTGAAAAGTGAAAGTTAAGTCACTCAGTCGTGTCCAACTCTTAGCGACCCCATGGACTGCAGCCTACCAGGCTCCTCCGTCCATGGGGTTTTCCAGGCAAGAGTACCGGAGTGGGTTGCCATTGCCTTCTCCAAGTGTATTCATACCCATCCTCAAAGGAATGTCCTCTATCGAAGGGTCAAGGAATAGAAAGTTTGACTTAATCACTTTACAAATGGGTCGTATGTCTAAAACTCTTAACTCAAGAGTTCCTGCACATTTTAAATTAAGAGATTTTGAGATGATTAAAGACAGAATATAGATTCCATAAAAACTTTATGTATTTGATTTATTTATCCATTTGTTGAGTGTCAGATCCCAGCTAGGTGCTTGGAGAAAACAGATTAAACGGTTACACATGTAATCCAAGTTCTTGCAGTTTAATGACATAGACAAATATAAACATTATGATATACGATGTCATTGTTGTTCAGTTCCTGTTGGCCCAATTCTTTGCCACTTCATGGGTTGTAGCCAGTCTCTGGTCCTCCACTATCTCCCAGATTTGCTCAGATTCATGGCACAAAATACAGTGGGTCTAATAAGCAAGTTATAAAGGAGAGCTTTTTTTCTGGTTAGTAGGACTTGGGAAAGCTTAATGGAAGTGACTTTTGAGCAAAGGTTGAATTAAGTATCAAAGGACAGTGGGAAAGAATTACAGGCCGATGCTGTGGAGAAGCACAGACGGTAGGGCAGGGGGGATGGTATGTGGTCTGATTTAACCAAAGCATAGGGTATTGTGAGAATTTACTGACAGAGTGCCTGCTATGTGCATGTATTGCTTCTACTGTGCACACACTATTAGACAGGCATCACTATTCCCTTAACAGATGGAAAGATATTCATCGCAGAGAAGTTAAGTAACTGTCCATAGTTACCTTTACCAACAGAGGTTCGCCTAGTCAAGGCTATGGTCTTTCCTGTGGTCATGTATGGATGTGAGAGCTGGACTGTGAAGAAGGCTGAGCGCCGAAGAATTGATGCTTTTGAACTGTGGTGTTGGAGAAGACTCTTGAGAGTCCCTTGGACTGCAAGAAGATCCAACCAGTCCATTCTGAAGGAGATCAATCCTGGAATTTCTTTAGAAGGAATGATGCTAAAGCTGAAACTCCAGTATTTTGGCCACCTCATGTGAAGAGTTGACTCATTGGAGAAGACTCTGATGCTGGGAGGGATTGAGGGCAGGAGGAGAAGGGGACGACAGAGGATGAGATGGCTGGATGGCATCACTGACTTGATGGATGCGAGTCTGAGTGACCTCCGGGAGCTGGTGATGGACAGGGAGGCCTGGCGTGCTGCGGTTCATGGGGTCGCAAAGAGTCGGACACGACTGAGCGACTAATCTGATCTGATCTGATAGTTACCTAGCTGTAGTGGTGATGCTGGGAGTCAGATGCAGATCTAGATGACTCAAGAGCTTGTGTTCTTTCTGCTCCACTGCTACTGTCCTTAACTGTGTGTGTAGGGGATAAAATGTGGAACTGTGCTTCATTCATGAGGTAATAGGGGGGAGGCATAGGCAAGGGAAAGGAAATGCTCTGATTGAAGAGGCCTTGTTGATAGCATATTTTTCTGGTAAGGCATGCTCATATATAGATGATATTATAAAAATGGTGGTGATGACCATGTAGGTGTCATTTGCTGAATGCCAAAAATAGGCTCCGAATTATATCATCAGTGATGCTCACAACTATAGGTATCACAGTCGTGTGATTTGTTACCTGTTGTAGTGGAAAGAGCGGAGGTACAGAGCCCAAAAGAACTCAGTTCCAATTCTGCTTTTATTCTTTTCTGGTTATTGGACTCCAGGCAGATTATTTATTATTTATGAACTTTGATGTCCTCATCTGTAAAATAGATATATATGCATATGTCATGGAGTTGTGAATGTTAGAAAAAAAATTTTTTAAATCTTAGTGTATTTTATAACAAAAGCAGAAGAGTTAGATAATAAAAGTAAAAATTCTGCTGTAGAAGCAAGAGTATCTCTGAACATGTCTAAATGAAAAACATAACAGTATGACAAAAATATGCATAGTCATAGTAGCAAAATTCAATCTACCTTCATAAAGGCTGCACTTTTATTTACATAAAGAATTATTTACTGGAGTAGGCAACTGAGGATATGACTATGAGTTTAAATACATTCTGAGAACTGAGAGGATTTACATTCATGTATATGACAGCAATGGCACCCCACCCCAGTACTCTTGCCTGGAAAATCCCATGAACGGAGGAGCCTGGTGGGCTACAGTCCATGGGGTCTCTAAAAGTTGGACACGACTGAGCAACTTCCCTTTCACTTTTCACTTTCATGCATTGGAGAAGGAAATGGCAACCCACTCCAGTGTTCTTGCCTGGAGAATCCCAGGGACGGGGGAGCCTGGTGGGCTGCCGTCTATGGGGTCACACAGAGTCTGACATGACTGGGGTGACTTGGCAGCAGCATATGACAGCAAAATACACCTAAACATTATTGTTGTAGAACCTCATGAAAAATACAACTCATTCTTACTAGGTTGAAATATGCTTTTACATCCATTGTATTCATGCTTCTCCGTCTAGATTTTTTAATGACAGTTTTTAATTCTTTTCAAGAAGAAATTCAGTACATCAGATATAGGTCATGCTGTGCATGGATTTCTTTTCCTAGCTAGATGTGTGCTTACATAGTAGACTGAGAATTAAATCTTCTCAGAATGAAAAATGGATGCTTCTTACATTCATATCAAGCATCAGAAAATTGTAAACATATTTATTGAATGTATTGCTGCAACTGTTTTGAATGTAATAGTCTTGCAAAAAATGCCTGTCTAGAAGGCTTTGTTTTTGTTAATAGACTCTTCTAATTGAGACCTCTGTGTGGAAACCTTCCAAAAGGAAATGCTATAACTGGAGAAAGCAGGGAGAGCATATACAGCATTCCAGATAATTTAACCTTCCTGAAGCCTTCGTGCCTGGTGTTTTAATTGATTTCTTACTCCATGTCAGAACACTGGTCCTTGATTAATGTATCTAAAGAAATATTTGGAACAACTTTTAAGCATATACAATTAGTAGAGTCTTTAGCATGTATTTATGTTCCTTTTGTAAACTGTAACTATTACTGGAAAATATTGTGAAGGACCCCATTGAACTATCAATAGTCTTACTAGATTTGTAAGCAGAAAAAATTATCCCCAACTGGGAAAGTATTTTCTCCAGTGGGTTATTTGCAGGACACTAGGACAGAGTGCTGAAAAATAAGTCCATCCTGCAAAATATTTTGTCAATCTTTCCCTAGTGTAAGCTGTGTACAAAGTATAGTTTTAAAAGTTGAGTAAATGCTTGCAATTAACTGATTAGTCTATCCATGCCTTGCAATCTAAATCTGAGTAATTTACTTCAACATAGAAATATGTAAATACTATAATACTATACATTTCTCTTATATTCTTAACATCCAGGTATTCCTAAGTCTTAACAAAATTCATGCATCATAACTTTAGAATTTACCTTATTTTAGGGATTTTTCCTGTGTAAGTGGCCAAAAGTTTAGATGCATAAAATGAGCAAAATGGCTGCTATGACATTATTTATAAGAATAATGCTACCATGAAATCCTAATAATAGCAGAGTGCTCAAAAGGATTAGACTAGACTCAGAAGTTGGAATAATATGCAGCCATTAAAAAGGAGTTTTTGAAGAATAGTTAAAGATATTAGAAAATTCTTGGAAATTGATGTAAGAATTATAATTACAATTATGTATATAATATCTATCCAGATATAAAAATACCAACATATCAAGCATTAAAATTATTAGAAGGAAATACATCAAATATAACTGATTATTTTGGGGTACTGGGATTTTGGGTGATTTGTTTTCTTCCTTGTTAATTAATTGATTAATGTCACAGGCCTTTATTAAAACCTAACGTGGTAGGCACTATACTAGAGAGCTGTTCATTCAGTAGTGAGCAAACATAAAATAGCCTCTGTCATCATTATGCTTCTAACGTAGTGGAGAAGATATATTAATTTTTTAAAAAACATGAATAAGTATAAAACTACAACTGGGATAAGTGCTAAGAAGGAAGGAGACTGTGAGCACCCGTGACAGGCAGCCTAGCATAATGTGGGGTTTAATTCATGGAAGAATTGACAAGTGCATGAAAGCCTGATGCGTGGGAAGGAGATTTTAGCAGGTGCGTGGGGAGGAGGACTTGGAGCATCCTTCGCAGAGAAACAGCACTACAGAAGCCCTGCAGTAGGATGGAGCAGTTAAAGATGGGGGATGAGTGTGGCGTTACAGGAAGAGGGGTTAGGGAACTTAATGTGGTATTTGTGTTTTAAAAATTTCATTCTCTTCTGCAGTGCAGAAAAGAGATTAGAAGGAGGAGAAGCACAATCAGGGAACCTAGCCAGGGGATTATGGCAGTAGAATAGGTCAGTGGTGATGGTACTTTGGATTAAGGAGATGAAGGTGGAGACATAGCATCAAAGGGATGGAATCAAAACATATTTAGGGGGTAACCATGAAATGGACTTGATGATGGATTATACGTGGAGATGAAGGAGCAGGGAAGACTGAAGAGGACTCCTAGGTTTCCAGTCTGAGCGACTATTTGGAAGGTGGTGCCAGTCATTTCAGCGAGTGACCCCGAAGTCCTGAGGAATTCTGTAGGTTGTCAGGTAGAGGGTGGTCAGGTGCTCATTTCAAGTTGCTGCTATGAATCCATGGTGACGTTCCTCAGCCCTGACGGCGGACTTTTTCCAAAAGCCGGGCTCGGTCACTCACGGAAGGGAGAGAGAAAACCTCCAGAGGTGGGATTTGGCTCCACCAGTGAGGAGCAAGTGAATTTAGAACATGGGCAGGAATTTTTCAGTGATGATGGACCGAGAAACCAATACTGAATGCATATATTAAAAAAATGAGAGAGAGAGAAGGCTTGGGGAGCCTTGCACGTGGCGAATTGGGGGTGATCACGGGGTACCTTCACTGCGGGTGTGACCGGCGGTGGTCTTCCTGGCGGTCCTGTGGGAACCGGGCGCCGATGAAGAGACACTGTCACAGCTGTAAGCATCGCAGCCCTCCAGATTGCGGGGGGCTTCGCGGAGTGTAGGGGGGCACTGATTTCCACGATCGCCTGCGGTCTGCTGTGGCTGCAGGCCAAGGAAGATTCCTGGGGCTCCATCACCCGTGGAGCGCTGACCCGGGCGGTGCTGGCGGTCCACAGTGGCCCCTTGGACGTGGGGGTCTTGGCGATGATGGGGGGCGTCCTTCTGACCCTCATCCTTCTCACGCGCCACCCCACCCAGCAGTTCTACGATGCACCCCCATTCCTGGAGGACCCCAGCCAGCTGTGCCCCCTGAGGAGGGTGCCCCGGCCCTAGGCTACCCCCTTTAGCAGCAGTACCACTGAGGACGTGACCCCCTATCACCGCCGCAATGGGTGCTCCTCGTGGGTCCCCTCCCCCGATGATCAGCCTCGAAGGGAGGGCTGGCTCCCAGCTGGCCCATGGGACCTCCAGAGGGGAATTCTATCTGCTCCCTAATCCCAGGGCACCCCGGCTGCCCTGATGGGTGGGTCCCTTTTCTCTCAGGGCACCCCAACCCCCATTCATAGATGTAACAGGCTCTCACTCCAGCCCCCTTCGCATGGCTCTCTGATGAGTATTTAAAGCCAGTTTTGAAATGCCAAGAAAAAAAAAAAAAAAAGAAGGCTCCTAATGTGCAACTAATGTATTGACAGGAAACAGAGGGTTCAGTGAACTTATATTTCCAAAAAGGTTGAAGATTGACCATAATTTGGAATAAGTGAATAAGCAAGCTCTAAAATGTAGAAGTTTTGTCAAAAAAAATAGAGTTCTTGAATAAGTGTCTTTAGATAAGAATTAGTTAAAAGTTACCAAAAGATCTTTTCTACACTTTGTAGTATTTTTCAAAGTCTTTTTAATATGTATATCTTGCTATCATAATCATAAAATAGGTATAAAACAAAAGATATCCTGATTTTACTTTCAATTGTGGTCAATATTTTAAACTGCTAAATGAATGAAAGGAAGTCTAGAGAAAAAGGGTAAATAGTGAATAAAAAAATCTTGGGTTTAAGTGGAGTTAAACCGACAGTAACCATTTTCTCATTTGAGAAATCCATTTGAGATTTTATATCCCATTCACCAGGATAGGTCTTTAAGAACCTAACTGCAACCTGAGTGTTCTGTTAGCTTAGGAACTAACCTAACTGCTCCCAATCTGGCTCACAGTGGCTACTTCCGAAAGAAAAAAGGACATGATCTGTTTTTGTTGGCATATTTAGGGGGGAAAAGTAGGTATATTATTGTTTTCAAGATATTTTTTGAGGATAATATTCAAAGGGAGGAAATTTCTTAACATCAAAGGGTACCATATTTGTGATATATTAGTACTAGGGTCAGAGCCGTCCTCTTAGTAGTAATTTAAGGATCATCTAGTCCTGCAGATTTATTTTCACATGAAGAATCTGAGATTTAAAGAATTATTGATACAGTCTAGCTTCTTTCTTCTCTCCTGTCCAGATGAGAGTGTGCAGCTTGTTAAACAGAGAATCTGAACATTTCCTAATAAACGGTCAAATCTCAGTCCCCACATTCAAAGCAAAATTAAATGCCTTCTCTACTCTTGTGTTTTTAGTCTGATGGAATCCTCAGTGGCATAATCTTATAGCAGCATTTCCCAAAATGTGTTCCAATAAAAATTAATAGATGCTCTATTAATGTTAAATAATGTATTCTCCCTTGGACATGCACACCTCACATTAGCATAGAAAAATCTATCATAAGTCCTGAATTATATTTTAAAACATTACTTAGCCCAGTCAAATTTGCTATATGTTTTTAAGGATTAGATTTTTAACAGTCTTTCAGTCTTTTATTTTTAATTGGAAGATAATTACTTTACAATATTATAGTGGTTTCTGCCATACATCATCATGAGTCAGCCATAGGTATACATACGTCCCTTTCCTCTTAAATCTCCCTCACCATCCCACCCCTCTAGGCTGTTACAGAGCACCAGCTTTGGGTTCCCTGTGTTAAACAGCGAATTCTCACTGGCTATCTGCTTTACCTATGGTAATGTATATAGTTCAATGCTGCTCTCTCAAATCATGCCACCTTCCCTCTCCCTCACTGTGTCCGAAAGTTTGTTTGCTATGTCTGCATCTCCACTGCTGCCCTACGTATAGATTCGTCAGTACCATCTTTCTAGATTCCATGTATGTGCATTAATATACAATATTTGTCTTTCTCTTTCTGACTTACTTCACTTTGTGTAGTAGGCTCTAGGTTCATCTACCTCATTAGAACTAGGTCAAATGCACTCTTTTTTATAGAGGAATAATAGTCCATTCTTTGACATTGCCTTTCTTTGGCATTGGAATGAAAACTGACCTTTTTCAGTTCTGTGGCCACTGCTGAGTTTTCCAAATTTGCTGGCATATTGAGTGCAGCACTTTCACAGCATCATATTTTAGGCTGAAATAGCTCAGCTGGAATTCCATCACCTAGCTGGAAATTCCTCCACTAGCTTTGTTCGTAGTGATGCTTCCTAAGGCCCACTTGACTTCGTATTCCAGGATGTCTGGCTCCAGGTGAGTGATCATGCATTTGTGATTATCTGGGTCATGAAGGTCTTTTTTGTATAGTTCTTCTGTGTATTCTTGCCACCACTTCTTAACATGTTCTGCTCCTTTAGGTACCTACCATTTCTGTCCTTTGTAGTGCCCATCTTTGCATGAAATGTTCCCTTGGTATCTCTGATTTTCTTGAGGAGATCTCTAGTCTTTCCCATTCTGCTGTTTTCATCTATTTCTTTGCATTGATCACTTAGGAAGGCTTTCTAATCTCTCCTTGCTATTCTTTGGAACTCTGCATTCAGATGGGTTTATCTTTTCTTTTTTCCTTTGCCTTTAACTTGTCTTCTTTTCTCAGCTATTTGTAAGGCCTTCTCAGACAACCAACCATTTTGCCTTTTTGCATTTCTTTTTCTTGGGGATGATCTTGATCACTGCCTCCTGGACATATCACAAACCTCGTCCATAGTTCTTCAGGTACTCTATCAGATCTAGTCCCTTGAATCTATTTGTCACTTCCACTGTATAATCGTAAGGGATTTGATTTAGGTCATACCTGAATGGTCTAGTGATTTTCCCTACTTTCTTCAATTTAAGTCTGAATTTTGCAGTAAAGAATTCATGATCTGAGCCAAAGTCAGCTCCCGGTCTTGTTTTTGCTGACTGTATAGAGCTTCTCCATCTTTGGCTGCAAAGAATATAATCAATCTGTTTTCTGTGTTGACCATCTGGTGATGTCCATGGGTAGAGTCTTCTCTTGTGTTGTTGGGAAAGGGCATTTGCTATGACCAGTGTATTCTCTTGGAAAAACTCTGTTAGTTAGCCTTTGCCCTGCTTCATTTTGTACAATGACACAAAGGCAATGCCAAAGAATGTTGAAACTACTGCACAATTGCACTCATCTCACACACTAGCAAAATCATGCTCAAAATTCTCCAAGCCAGGCTTCAACAGTACATGAACTGAGAACTTCCAGATATTCAAGCTGGATTTAAAAAAGGCAGAGGACCCCGAGATCAAATTGCCAATATCCATTGGATCATAGAAAAAGCAAGAAAGTTCCAGAAAAACATCTGCTTCTGCTTTATTGACTATGTCAAAGCCTTTGACTGTGTGGATCATAACAAATTGTGAGAAATTCTGCAAGAGATAGGAATACCAGACCATCTTACCTGCCTCCTGAGAAATCTGTATGCAGGTCAAGAAGCAACAGTTACAACTGGACATGGAACAACAGACTAGTTCCAAATGGGGAAAGGAGTGAGTCAAGTCTGTATATTGTCACCCTGCTTTTTTAACTTATATGCAGAGTACATCTTGTGAAATGTGGTCTGGATAAAGCACAAGCTGAAATTAAGATTGCTGGGAGAAATATCAATAACCTCAGATATGCAGTTGATACCACCCTTATGGCAGAAAACAAAGAAGAACTAAAGAGCCTCTTGATGAAAGTGAAAAAGGAGAGTGAAAAAGCTGGTTTAAAGCTCAACATTCAAAAAACAAAGGTCATGGCATCTGGTCCCATCACTTCATGGCAAATAGATGGGGAAACAATGGAAACAGTGGCTGACTTTATTTTTATGGGTTCCAAAATCACTGCAGATGGTGACTGCAGCCATGAAGTTAAAAGACACTTGTTCCTTGGAAGAAAACTATGACCATTCTAGACAGCATATTAAAAAGCAGAGACATTACTTGGCCAACAAAAATCCATCTAGTCAAAGCTATAGTTTTTCCAGTAGTCATGTATGGATGTGAGAGTTGGACTATAAAGAAAGTTGAGCACTGAAGAATTGATGCTTTTGAACTGTGGTGTTGGAGAAGACTCTTGAGAGTCCCTTGGACTGCAAGGAGATCCAACCAATCCATCCTAAAGGAGATTGGTCCTGAATATTCATTGGAAGGACTGATGTTGAAGCTGAAGCTCTAATACTTTGGTCACCTGATGCGAAGAACTGACTTACTGGAAAAGACCCTGATGCTGGCAAAGATTGGAGGTGGGAGAAGAAGGGGATGACAGAGGATGAGATGGTTGGATAGCATCACTGACTCAATGGACATGAGTTTGAGCAAGCCCCGGGAGCTGGTGATGGGTAGGGAGGCCTGGAGTGCTACAGTCCATGTGGTTGCAAAGAGTTGGACATGACTGACTGAACTGAACTGAATATACCATAGTGTATATGTACTATAGCTTAGATTGTTTTAATAAGAGAGCAGGAACAAACTTTATGGATTTATTAATGGTAACAGGCATAGAAGCAGGCATGCAGTTGTACAGAGAAATCATCAAAAATGTTTATTGAACTTGCCTCCCCTCTTCCTCAAGGTCCTACTAAGTCTTTCTTGGATGGATGCACTGGAACACAGCAGGTGGCCTTGGAGAAATGTGGAAAGGATGGTAAGGCAACATTAAAGCACCCGCCGTCACAGCAAGCAGCAGAGTCACAGATAAAATGGCCGTCTATGACGATGACCTAAGGCTTCACCTAATGAGTACCGTCTCCTAAACTGACTAAAAATCTAGTCATTAGATTTTTATGGATAGCCAAAGCATTGATTCTAAAAGGTCTCTTAAAGATGTAGTTGTTTAAAATGGAAGAAGCACTATATTAGAAAGGTAGGTTGATGTGTAAATATACAAAATGATATTGCAAAATGCCGTCATTTCTTTGACAAGCACTTAGTGCTTTGGTGACAAATAGGCCAAAATCCACACAAAGTGGGTATTTACCTTATTTAAGTTAGATGGAGAGTATTATAAACCCTACATTTTAAAATTGGTTTTTAAAAAATCTTAAATGCCATAAAATATGTTCTTCTGAAGTGTATGGTTCAGTGGGTTTTAGTGTATTAACAAAGTTATGTAATCATAGCTAAAATCTGACTTCAGACATTTTCATCACTCCCAAAAGAAACTCTATGCCCATTTGCAGTCACTCTCAATTTCCTCTGCTTCTGGGCCCTGGAAGCCATTAATCTTTCTGTTTCTATGGATTTGCCTCTTCTGGACATTTCATAGGAGTGGAATCATGCAATAAATGCCCTTATGTATCTGGCTTCTTTCACTTTGCATAATGTTTTCAAGATCCATCCATGTTATGTCATGTATTTATAATCCACTCCTTTTTATGAGTAAGTAATATGCAGATGACACCACTCTTATGGCAGAAAGTGAAGAGGGGCTTAAAAGCCTCTTGATGAAAGTGAAAGTGGAGAGTGAAAAGGTTGGCTTAAAGCTCAACATTCAGAAAACGAAGATCATGGCATCTGGTCCCATCACTGCATGGGAAATAGATGGGGAAACAGTGGAAACAGTGTCAGACTTTGTTTTTCTGGGCTCCAAAATCACTGCAGATGGTGACTGCAGCCATGAAATTAAAAGACGCTTACTCCTTGGAAGGAAAGTTATGACCAACCTAGATAGCATATTCAAAAGCAGAGACATTACTTTACCAACAAAGGTTCGCCTAGTCAAGGCTATGGTCTTTCCTGTGGTCATGTATGGATGTGAGAGCTGGAACGTGAAGAAGGCTGAGCGCCGAAGAATTGATGCTTTTGAACTGTGGTGTTGGAGAAGACTCTTGAGAGTCCCTTGGACTGCAAGAAGATCCAACCAGTCCATTCTGAAGGAGATCAATCCTGGAATTTCTTTAGAAGGAATGATGCTAAAGCTGAAACTCCAGTATTTTGGCCACCTCATGCGAAGAGTTGGAGAAGACTCTGATGCTGGGAGGGATTGAGGGCAGGAGGAGAATGGGACGACAGAGGATGAGATGGCTGGATGGCATCACTGACTCGATGGATGCGAGTCTGAGTGACCTCCGGGAGCTGGTGATGGACAGGGAGGCCTGGCGTGCTGCGGTTCATGGGGTCGCAAAGAGTCGGACATGACTGAGCGACTGATCTGATCTGATCTGAATATTCCATTGTATTGACACTCCACATTTTATCTGTCCTTCAGCTGATGGACATTGGGTCATCTACATTTTTGACAGTTATAAATAATGCTGCTGTAAGCACTCTGATATAAGTTTCTGTGTAGTCATCTGCTTCTGTTTTCTTAAATACATACCTAGGAATGGAATTGCTGGATCAAATGGTAACTCTATGTTTAACTTTTTGACAAACTTCCAAGCTGCTTTCCAAAGTGGTTGTACCATTTTGTATTCCCACCATCAGTGTAAGAGAGTCCCAGTTTTTCCATATCATTGCAAACATTTATTTTTGTCTGTCTCTCTGATTCAAGTTATCCTTGTGGGCAAGAAATGGCATCTTATTGTGGTTTAGATTTGTGTTTCCCTAATGGCTAATGATATTGAGCATGTTTACCTATGCTATGGCTATATGTTTATCTTCTTTGGAGAAACGTCTCTTTAGGTTTTTTGCCCATTTTGAATTTGAGTTGTATGTCTTTTTACTAAGTTGTAAGGGTTCTTTATGTATTCTGTATGAAGAAAACATCTTCATATATCTTCATATTTGTGAAGATATATCATATATCTGTATTCCATTATCAAATATGATTTCTGAATATCATCTCCCATTCTGTGGATTGTGTTTCCACTTTCTTAATAGTGTCTTTTGAATAATAAATGCATTTATTAATACATTTTTTCCTTATGATTTTTTAAATGGAAATGTAGTTGCTGTATAGTATTATGTATTATAGGTATACAACATAGTGATTTACAATTTTATTCTCTATTTATAGTAATTATAATGGAGGCTTTCTTTGCTGCTCAGATGGCAGAGTCCTCCTGCAATGCAGGAGACCTGGGTTCCATCCCTGGGTAAGAAAGATTCCCTGAAGGAGGGCTTGGCAATCCAGTCCAGTATTCTTGCCTGGAGAATCCTGTGGCTAGAGAAGCCTGGTAGATTATAGTCCATACGGTCTCATAGAGTTGGACATAGCTGAGCAATTAGCACATAAGTAATTATAAAACATTGACTATTTCCTCTTTGTTGGACAGTGTATCCTTGGAGCTTATTTTATGCCTTAAGGTTTGTGCCTCTTCCTCCCCTACCCTGTCTTGCCTCTGCCTCATTCCCTCTCCTCACTGGTAACCACTCATTTGTTCTCTGTATCTGTGAATCAAATGCATTCCTCTTTATATCAGCTATCTTGGAATCAAAACTTGGAGGCAATGGCTAACAGTGAGTGAAAATTTAACAGATACAGAGTAAAGGTCCAAGAACACATTTTATGACACCTTTTCGTTTCATTAAATTCAGCTACCCGGAATTACTTGCTAAATATTTTCCCATCAAATTTTTGGAATGAAGGATTTGTCTTTTAAAGAAAAACTTTCATTTCATTGTAAAGAACATGCTGTCCTTGCCTTCATGCTTTCTCACAAAACGGCTCTTTATTGTGTCCTTTGCTTAATAAGTAGGAAGAGACATTGCTGCTAAGTCACTTCAGTCGTGTCCAACTCTGTGTGACCCCATAGACGGCAGCTCACCAGGCTCCCCCATCCCTGGGATTCTCCAGGCAAGAACACTGGAGTGGGTTGCCATTTCCTTCTCCAATGCATGAAAGTGAAAAGTGAAAGGGAAGTTGCTCAGTTGTGTCCGACTCTTAGCGACCCCATGGACTGGAGCCTACCAGGCTCCTCCATCCATGGGATTTTCCAGGCAAGAGTACTGGAGTGGGGTGCCATTGCCTTCTCCGAGGAAGAGACATAAGAGCAAGTTTATTTCATGGTAAGGCACAATGATACAATAGATGAGCGACAGTGAGGTTCACATACTGTGTTTCCCAAACATTGCAGGTGGAAACTTTCATAAGTGGCTTTCCTGACTTATCTTCTCAACCCTGTCTCAATGAGAATGCAAATGGAGGATGAATAACATGTTAAGGCAACAACAGTGCTGTTCCCAAAACAGTATCAGGGAAGTGCTTTTAATTTGGAGAGTACTGTTTCTCCTGGTATCTAGTGAGATATTTTTGTAATAATTACAATGCTAGTAGCAAAATACTTGGTATTTTTTTTTTTATGGAATGTGTAGTAGACATGCATTAATTTATTTAACCCTATGAAGTAGATATTTTAATATGTTCTCAGATGAGGAAACTAATTTTAAAGAAGTTAAATAAATTGCCTTAGATTGCACAGCTAATGGTAAAATTTTTCAAAGAAGTGTTTGAATGGGAGAGCATTGGTTCTATACTGAAAAGGCCAAAGGCAGTCAACTTCTACTACAGGCCTCTGCTGATTATTTGATTTCTAAGGCATCCTTCTTACCCTAAAAGTCTGTCCACCTATGGCTCTGTTACCATTGTCCGTTCAGGGTTGGAGTGATGATGTAGCTTTTGATGATGAGGATAACAGCAATAACAGTAATAGTAATAGCTTCTTTGACCATCTCCACGGGCCAAGTACATTCCCTTTGACATCATCAATTTCTCCAATAGTTCGCTAAGGTAAGGTGTTTATATCCAGTTTACAAAGAAAAACTGAAGTGTATTGGGAAGAAACTGAGGTGTGCAATGCGGTGTGACTGCTTTGGCGTTATGCAGTGGTAGAGCTGAGAATGAAACTGGTTTTGTTTGACTTTGAAATACTGGCTGTCATTCCATGAAGATTGGGTACCTTATGTGGAGAATCTGCCACCAACTCTTAGTCATCAGCGGCTTCTTTAGATGGGCATCATGCTGGAGAAGGCAATGGCACGCCACTCCAGGACTCTTGCCTGGAAAATCCCATGGATGGAGGAGCCTGGTAGGCTGTAGTCCATGGGGTGGCTAAGAGTCGGGCATGACTGAGCAACTTCACTTTCGTGCATTGGAGAAGGAAATGGCAACCCACTCCAGTGTTCTTGCCTGGAGAGTCCCAGGGACGGGGGGAGCCTGGTGGGCTGCTGTCTATGGGGTCGCACAGAGTCAGACACGACTGAAGTGACTTAGCAGCAGTAGCAGCAGCATGCTGGATTTACATTGCATATGCAAACATAGAAATGACAATATAAACTTAGCTGAATGTAATTAATTTTACAGTCAAAGTACGCCATTGGTTACCCGACAGTTTCTTCCCTTTGCACCAACTAATAACCCTGATGGCCATAAGGGAGCAATGTGGATGTAGGGAGGTGACACTGAGCTAGGGGTATAAACCATGTTTGATTTAATCCAATCAGGAAGCTGTTTTTCCCAGAATCGGTAACTGATTCACAGGTGCCATGACCCTGTCCAATCAGAATGAATTTAGAACTTTCCCTGGGAATGCTGGGGAAAGATGCTCCTGTCTGGTGTGTGGGGGAATAGCCTCAAACGACCACACCATTTTTGTTTACACGAGGAAGTCATCCAGAGGACTGGTAGGTAGAACTGTGGAGCTAGGAGCATTATTGAGAATTGCAGCGAGTCTCAATACCATTGCCACCCATCACACTTAAATGCTGGCCAGGGTCTGGGCCTCTGAGGCCTGTGAATTAATAAGTTGTCTTTATTTCTTTCTGCATTTTGAGATGATTTCCCAATACTCACAGCCTGTTTGTATTGATGCCATCTTCTGATCCCACTTGCTGGCTCCAGGGCTCACACTGTCCTTTGTTCATATGGCATCTTATCTTGTCAGTATTTCATGTCTCATCAGGTCTTTTTTTTTTTTTTTAACCTATAAGACTATAAGCTTCTTATTGCCTGGCCAAACACTCAAAGAAAATTTGTTGCATTAAAAGGAAACATGCCACTTTCCAAATTATATTTCATACAAAAGATACATGCTGCCTATTTAAGACTTCTAAAGGGTAGGGCAAATAAAATCAATTTTAGTGCCAGAGGTGTTTGATGTCTACACAATTTTTCTGATTAAATGCAATGAACTATCTAAATAGCAAAGAAATTCAATGCCTGTAGATGGTATTATTAAAACTGTCATATTACCATTCAATTAGGTACTCTGCAAAGCAGACCATTATCTCTGAGAAAAGAGCTGCCTAGTGTGAAGAAAGGTGCATGTGAATGGGTGTTATTGCTTCACATTCACAAACAAAATCAATACTGTGACAGTTAACCAATTTCCAACAAATAAAAAAGTGTATTTTGAAATATTCCACAAATTTAACTCATCCGTCGGCGTGCCTCTTGAAGGTGTTAAATATTTTTTTATGAACAACTCTTTATACTGACAGAAATTTGAAGCCCCCCCCCCCCGTGCCACTCTAATAATAATATGGTTTTGTAGCTATTACTCAAGAAGGTAGTTTTGAATGATATTGGACTATATACAAATCCAGTAGGAAAGTTACATAATTTATCGCAAACATAATTTTGAAGATACATGACATTTAAAGAGTGTTGGTGGATACAAGTTGGTTAGAATTTAGGAAAAGTAGCTGTTGAACTCCAACGTTCAGGGTGAAGAAGAGCTGAGCCCTAGCTTTTCAGTGATCAATTTTGAATGGATTTATGGGAGAAATGACACTTTAAAAGATTTTAAATTAATGGCAAAGAGTGGCTTGGTATTTTTGAGGGAGAAGTTGGTTATAGGTCCCTGGTATTTCTTTGAAGAAAGATTTAGTGGTGCTGTTGAATGATGAATAGACTGGGATGTGTACAGATATGTCTAAGATTGAGGTGACATGAGTCATCGGAGGGGAAAAAACCTGACTATGATCTCCTTGACTCCATGTCCTTTTCATTTCCTTGGCCGAGGCAGAGTTTCTTACCTCTAATTCTCAAGTTGATTTGGCTTCTAGGAGGTGATTCTTTTGCACCGTGATTCTATGTACTCTCATATATGCCATTGTTTTCCAATTAATGTTGGTTAATTTTTAAAAAAATCCCTAATTGTGAGAAGACTTAGGAAATTCAGAAGGTGACTGCATATCACCTGTGCTTTTTGAATGTTGAAGGGTAGGAGGGAAATAAAACTGTTTAATGGCATAAAAATTTGTTCTTTCAGAGCTAATCCAAAACAGTTTTAGTAGCAGTGTGATTTACAATTCAGTTTAGAGGCTATAAAACCTACTAGTTTAACATAGGCTATCTGAACTAAGTACATTTCAGTTTAGAGCCAGTCTCTGCCCCTTAAAAACTGTATGACCTTGAACTTGCTACTCAACCTTTTTATGTCTCAATCTTGAAACATGGAGCTTTCTGAGGATTCAATGAGATAATTCATATAAAGCACTTGAAATAATGTCTGGGACTTCAAAAGTTTTAACTAATGGTTTTTTTTTTTAATTTTCTCATTAATGAGATATTACCAGTGTTATTCTACATGGCAAAATATAAATGTTAGCTTTTTTATTGGCATTAAACTGTCTGGGAGTTGGTGATGGACAGGGAGGCCTGGTGTGCTATGGTTCATGGGGTCACAAAGAGTTGGACACGACTGAGGACTGAACTGAACTGAACTGAACTGTTCACTAGTTCATTAGCATTAATTCTCAATAAATCTAACCATTGGCTGTTAATACATATTAATTCATTGGGAGCAGATAAAAATCTGACTTCAGACATTGACCTAGTGCATGAAGTAAATCTCTTCATTTAGAGCCGTCAAACTTTCCCGACCCAATTTTTAGCTAGAATCATCAGACTTGGAACATATTCTTAGAAAAAGCACAGAATATCAAGCTGCCTTCCACACGTCTCCTTCCACATACCTCTAAATCCTGAACTCCCAGCCCTTATGCATTTTGACTTTGAGATCTCTGATGACAGGAAAAATCTTTAGCTGTTTTTTCCATGCTGTTTAGAATGAAGTCATTATACCACAAGCAACAACTATTGCAAATGAGTGGCAGTGTAGTGGGCTTACAAAATTAAGGAAATGATAAGTTTTTTTTTTTAACTGTGGATGAAATAGGATCAATAATCTTTGTCAAGCTTAAGATAATTTCCAAAGTGTTACAATATAAAGAAGGTAAATATTGACAGAAACAAGGAACATAGCCTCAGAAGATTCTTCAGTGACTAATCTAAAAGCTTTATATTTGAACAGTGGAATAAGTATCGTTGAAGTTAATTGGCAGTTAATACATTCCATGAAGTATAGCCCAATTGATTACTCACTTAACAATGAAATGTCTAATTGCATAAATGCACAGTAGCCTTGATTAACATTAATACCCTTTAAACTTATCTATTTGTACTATATACAATGTATAATACTATATTAATCAATGTATTAATATTGATTAATATCAATGTATTAATTAATCGGCTTCCCTGGTGGCTCAGACGGTAAAGCGTCTGCCCGTCTGCCCGCAATGCGGGAGACCCAGGTTTGATTCCTGTGTTGGGAAGATCCCCTGGAGAAGGAAATGGAAATCCACTCCAGGACTCTTGCCTGGAAAATCCCATGGACGGAGAAGCCTGGTAGGCTACAGTCCATGGAGTCGCAGAGTCTCAATGTGTTAATATCAATGATTAACTGATGCATTAATATCAATGTATTAATATCAAGAAACTGTGGAAAATTCTGAAAGAGATGGGAATACCAGACCACCTGATCTGCCTCTTGAGAAATCTGTATGCAGGTCAGGAAGCAACAGTTAGAACTGGTCATGGAACAACAGACTGGTTCCAAGTAGAAAAGGAGTACGTCAAGGCTGTATATTGTCACCATGTTTATTTAACTTATATGCAGAGTACATCATAAGAAATGCTGGACTGGAAGAAACACAAGTTGGAATCAAGATTGCTGGGAGAAATATCAATAACCTCAGATATGCGGATGACACCACCCTTATGGCACAAAGTGAAGAGAAACTAAAAAGCCTCTTGATGAAAGTGAAAGTGGAGAGTGAAAAGGTTGGTTTAAAGCTCAACATTGAGAAAACGAAGATCATGGCATCTGGTCCCATCACTACATGGGAAATAGATGGAGAAACAGTGGAAACAGTGTCAGACTTTATTTTTGGGGGCTCCAAAATCACTACAGATGGTGACTGCAGCCATGAAATTAAAAGACGCTTACTCCTTGGAAGGAAAGTTATGACCAACCTAGATAGCATATTCAAAAGCAGAGACATTGCTTTGCCAACAAAGGTTTGCCTAGTCAAGGCTATGGTCTTTCCTGTGGTCATGTATGGATGTGAGAGCTGGACTGTGAAGAAGGCTGAGCACCGAAGAATTGATGCTTTTGAACTGTGGTGTTGGAGAAGACTCTTGAGAGTCCCTTGGACTGCAAGGAGATCCAACCAGTCCATTCTGAAGGAGATCAACCCTGGAATTTCTTTGGAAGGAATGATGCTAAAGCTGAAACCCCAGTATTTTGGCCACCTCATGCGAAGAGTTGACTCATTGCAGAAGACTCTGATGCTGGGAGGGATTGGGGGCAGGAGGAGAAGGGGACGACAGAGGATGAGATGGCTGGATGGCATCACTGACTCGATGAATATGAGTCTGAGTGACCTCCGGGAGTTGGTGATGGACAGGGAGGCCTGGCGTGCTGCAGTTCATGGAGTCGCAAAGAGTCGGACACGACTGAGCGACTGATCTGATCTGATCTGATCTGATTAATATTAATATTGTTCATATCAAAGAGTCGGCCATGTCTGACTCTTCGCAACCCCATGGACTGCAGCACACCAGGCCCCCCATCCCTCACCATCTCCAGGAGTTTGCCCAAGTTCATGTCCATTGCCTCAGTGATGCCATCCAACCGTCTCATCCTCTGTCACTCTCTTCTCCTCCTGCCTTCAGTCTTTCTTACCATCAGGATCTTTTCCAACGAGTTGGCTCTTCGCCTTAGGTGGCCATAAGATTGGAACTTCAGTTTTAGCATCAGTCCTTCCAATGAGTATTCAGGGTGGATTTCCTTTAAGATTGACTGGTTTGATCTCCTTGCTGTCCAAGGGACTTTTAAGAGTCTTCTCCAACACCACAGTTTGAAGGCATCAATTCTTTGGTGCTCTGCCTCCTTTACAATGATAAAGACTCTCTCACAATGGTACATGACTACTGGAAAAGCCATAGCTTTGACTAGACAGACTCTTATTGGAAAAATGATATTTTTGCTTTTCAACATACTGTCTAGGTTTGTCATAGCTTTCCTGCCAAGAAGCAATTGTCTTCTAATTTCATGGCTGCAGTCACCAACTGCAGTGATTTTAGAGCCCAAGAAAGGAAATCTATCACTGCTTCTACCTTTTATCCTTCTCTTTGCCATGAAGTAGTGGGGCTGGACAGAGAAGGTGATGGCACCTCACTCTAGTACTCTTGTCTGGAAAATCCCATGGAAGGAGGAGCCTGGTAGGCTGCAGTCCATGGGGTTGCTAAGAGTCAGACACGACTGAGAGACTTCACTTTGACTTTCACTTTAATGCATTGGAGAAGGAAATGGCAACCCACTCCAGTGTTCTTGCCTGGAGAATCCCAGGGATGGGGGAGCCTGGTGGGCTGCCATCTATGGGGTTGTACAGAGTTGGACACGACTGAAGTGACTTAGCAGCAGCAGCAGCAGTGGGGCCAGATGCCATGATCTTAGTTTTTTTAATATTTAGTTTTAAGCTGGCTTTTTCACTTTGCTTCTTCAGCCTCATCAAGAGGTGCTTTAGTTCCTCTTTGCCTTCTGCCATAAGGGTGGTATCACCTGAATATTTGAAGTTGCTGATGTTTCTCTCACCAACCTTGGTTCCATTAATCACTCTCAAAAGTTAGAATTTTTAAATTCTTCTTGAACTATTTGGGAAACCCATATGTTCAGGTTCCAGTCGTGTCACTATGAAGTTGAGCAGTGAATCTATTGCAGATGCTTCTACCAAAGGTCATAAAATTTAGGTCACTTTCTTTAAAGTTGAATAGAGTTTATCAGTGGCCAGAGATGACAGTTTCTGTGCAATAATGGCATCACAGAATCATATATCCAATTCAAATTCAGTTCTCTTATGTCAAATCTTATCAGAGATACTGAATTTTGAGAACTTTGGTGTGGATGATCTACAACTTGGCAGAAGAATATACATAGATCATGTTTGGGTTAGCAAGCCTTTTGTAGTAGCTCTTGTTGATCATTTCATTTGCCAAGTTACCTGTTGGAGCATTTCTTGCACCGACCCCAAAATGGATAAATAAACACATATTTATCTCATTGAAAGGTTTATATAACCAACTCTAATAATTACAAATTGGTGGTGGGGGGATGGCAAAGAGCACAGAGACAATTAAAATTCTCAGGTGATCCTTAGGTCTCATATATATTTTGACTTATTTATTTTCCAAAATTTTTGCCAAGTTACAAAGGTAAAACAAAAAGCATTTGTAAAACAAAAAACATCACTATGACCTTTCTCTCTACATGTTGATAAGGAAGAGAGTGAGCAGTGGACACAACAAAAAGAGTGGTCAGCAGAAGGGGAAAAAAAAGGGTTCAAGGTCATCAGCCTGAGCATTAGATTTAGTATAATCATGGGTTGACTGCTTTTGGATAATCTCTTTCCAAATTAGATGAAGGCAATGGGTCAAATTTTTATTTCTGAAAAAGCTGAACACCGCTCTCACTCCCCATAATACGCATAATACATGCTCTTCCAAAATGGCTCGATTACTTAACGCTGGATTGTTCCATTAGTACAGAGGCTTTCCTGGCTCTGGCATGAAGGCAGACGAGAGCCTGTGGGCTGGTGCTTAGTTATCAAGTGCAGCTGTGCCTTGAGTTACACCCTGAGCAAAGAAGATCTCAATAGACCGTCTCCCCTACACTGACTTCTGCTTAGGAGACTCCAGGCCAAACAAACAGGGAAAAGATAGAGGAAATGGTTGCTAGCAAATGTACTAACCATTTCTGCACAAAAATCTGTCAAAATCTGGGTTAGTGAAAATCAGAGGTGAGAAATCTAAGAGAACAAAGGGAATAATAGAGAATAGAGGTGATTTTGTTGATTTTTTTCTCCTTTTTTGTTATTCACACTTCTTTCAACTTGTTTGTAAGGGCTGAATTTTTGTAATGGGTTTTTGTAATATGGCTGTTGTGACGAATATGTGTGTGTGGGGGGGCTTTGGCTGATGATCTGTGCATGTGTGGTACTTGACAGTGTGTATACTTGTGTGTGAGAACAGTGGTTAGTGTGTTTATGTGGGAGGAAAGGTTGTTGTGTGCATGTTTGATGGGAAGTATGGGTTTAGCCTTTGTCCAGGCAACCACTGAATTAATACCTGGCCATTTGCACAAGTGAAACTTTGCATCCTTAGTTTATGGGGAAATCAATGCTGAGATGCTGGCTCTTTGCTTTATTGCCCACTGGTGCCTGTGCCAGTGAGATTCGACAGCAAATCCTGAGAAGTCCTTAGCCTCCTTTAAAAGCTGCCCTTGAACTCTTGCAGAGCCTTCCACCCTTTCCACCACCTGAAAACCTTTCGCGTCTGCTTTAGGAGGAAACAGTGAATGAACGAGAATGGAATGAGAGGGAGAGGAGAAGGGGTTAGGGAGAGACAGAGAACAAGAGGGATAGCTCCTCTGCTGTTGACCTCCACGTGGCTCCAACATCCCTAGAACAATCTTGGCTTTTTCCCTGTGGGGATTCTCCTTGACCATGGGAATAGTCTGGGTTTCAGGACTAACAGAATATCTCTAGAGGCACCCCTTGGATTATTTGCAACTTCCACAAATTTGCCTCAGACTGACTGACGTGGTGCGGGGTGGCATCAAAAACTTGCAAAGAACAACCTTTTAATGAACCTTATTTGTGACAAAATTAATCTTTTTAATCATTGACTAAAAAGCCCTGCAACAACTTAAACCTCTAATTCATACTAAAGCACAACATCCCCCTTTGGACACATAAAAATATTCCTTCCTTAGATTGTGTTTTTATACAGGTAAGTGCAAAGGGGGAGATAGCCCCATTTTTTGTTATCTGGTACGTATGCAAGGTGACTCTGCTTCAGTAATTGCAATAGCCAGAGAAGAATTATTGCTTCTTTGATTCTGTAGTTGTGCTTTGTCCTCTGGAGGTGTATCCCCCCAAAATCAATGTCAACTGGCTTTAGAGGAAATGTTTTTAATGGACCTGCCGCTGCCAAGTCTCCCTGGGATGCTTAATCACTGTCTCCACACCAGGGATAGAAGCACTGTGACTCCAGGAGCCCGGTTCTGAGCAGACCATCTCGGGGGCTCAAATGCTTACAGAGGTCAGACAGGTATTATAAACCAGTGGAGCAATCAGGTCTACAACACCAGGGAATATGAGGGACTGTGTGAGACTGGGGAGTATATCTCAGAGAAGGCAGACAGTCACTACCCGTTCCATTCAGTTGTCACCCTGAGGGATACAGGACCCCCTATATCGTGGGAACAGCTCTTGCAGTTTCTCTCTATATCTGAAAGAGACTAAATGGGGTCACATACAGTTAGACCTGTGAACGGGTCACCCTGAGGAAAAGGATTAGAGAATCCTCTGATATTAAAACCTCTCGTGGAGGACCAAATTAGTTTCCTAAGCTACCATAACAAAATGCCACAAATTGGGTGGCTTAACCAGCAGAAGTTAAATTTTTTTTTGCAGTCCTGAGGACTGGAATTTCAAGATCAAGGGGTTTGCAATTTGGTTCCTTTTGAGGCCTCTTTCCTTAACTTGTACATGGCCACCATGCCTCACTGTGTCCTGACATTATCTTTTTCTCTGTGCTCAAGCATTCATGGAGCTCAAACTTCTGTCTGCGTGTCCCCAGATTTCCTCTTCTTGTGAGGACGCTAGGCAGGTTGGATTAGGACCCATCCATCCTAATGATCTTCTTTTAACTTGATTAACTCTTTAAAGGTACCATCTTCAAACACCATCAGCCTCAATCGTGCTGGGGGTTAGGACTCCAGTATAGAAATGTGGAGGGGACGCAGTTTACCCACAACAAAGCAGCACCCAGCAGTCTGGCTTCTGCAGAGGCAGGCAGCTTGGGCATCTGCATCCCATCTTCCACGTTCAGACCCGCAGACAAGTGCGTATTATAAACAAGGAGTGAACGATGATAGTATCATATGCAGTGACTTAATTAATGGTTTAAGCTTATCCCTAGACAAGAATTCCCAAAGAAACTTGTGATTAGTACAGATTATAAAGGCTTGCTAGAGAGAGCGTGGATCTACTTGGCTCCCCACAGCAGAATCAACTTTTTCCTGACTGTGAGCTTTATTCCATTCTGGAGAGGGCATTGTCTTAAACAGTGAGTAATTGGTACTTCAGGGCCTTCCGGCGTTTGTTACCAAGAGCAGCTCCGATTCTCTGAAACAAAGCATCTGGGGTAAGAAATGGTGGTTTATGCTGTCTGCGTGTTGCCACAGTCTTAGCAGTCAATAAATGCTTAGCCTTCCAGATAAAGACTCCCACATTGATGATGAGAACAGTTGTACAGACTGATTTTTCCAGTAAGTAAAGATGAGTTTACCTCTTGTGGGGAAAAAAAAAGAGTATAAACCGAATATCCTAAAAATGTGCTTGAAACTCTTCACTTAAAAAAGAAGTGCGTGTACTTCTTGTTGGATGGGATGAAAAGCAACAATATTGATTTGGTAATTTAAGAATTTGGCACTGAATATTTTCACATCATATTTCTATAAATTCACTTGGCTACTGGATGAGTCAAAATGCTCTGTAGGTACTGAAGCATTTTTGCAGTCGTATGCATTTGTGTTGTGTGCCCAATCAGTCGTGTCTGACTCTTTGTGACCCCCTTAACTGTCCAGGCAAGAATCCGGGAGCGGGTTGCCGTTCCCCTCTCCAGGGGATCTTCCTGACCCAGGAATCGAACTCACATCTCTTGTACCTCCTACACTGGCAGGTGGACTCTTTACCATTGTGTGACCTGGGTAGAACATCAAAATACAGTCTCATATCTGGAGTCCTAGAAATTAGTCTTTTGGAAAAGTCAAAGGTAACAGACATCTGGGACACTTGACCTAAGCTGCCATTCGTTTTTCCACTTAAAAATTTAAAATTGGGTCTCAGAGGCTTTAGTTCATCCTTGTTGGATGTGAAGGGATAGAAAAATAGGGTTTTCAGGGGTGACGTATTTGGGTCATGTGCATCCCAAGGCAGAGAAAGCCTGCCTGCAAAGAAGCAGACAAACCAGGAGAAGTGAAATGGGAACATCTCACCTTTCAGGGCAATGGTGAATGTAACCACAGCTCCTAACTCCCTAATCTTTGTCTCCTTCCCCAGTGTGGATCAGGTAGTATTTTCTTCCTGATCAGCTAGTATTTTCTGGAGTCCCAGATAAAGAAAAGCAGTAATTAATTGTGAAAATCAGCATCTAATTCTGAATAGCCATCCCTCATCTCTTAGTTTCTTTCTATAACTTTGCCTGTGTAGTCAACTGTAGTTTTTTCCTGTCAGTTTATACTCTCTCCAAGTTTTGAAGATCATTTTACCTCCCAGTTTCTATTACTTATAGCCAGATTTCTTTTTTTTTTTATATAGTTTAAAAGTTTTATTTCTGAAATATGTGAGTCAGTATGCACGACTGAGCAACGTCACTTTCACTTTTCACTTTCGTGCACTGGAGAAGGAAATGGCAACCCACTCCAGTGTTCTTGCCTGGAGAATCCCAGGGACGAGGGAGCCTAGTGGGCTGCTGTCTATGGGGTCGCACAGAGTCAGACATGACTGAAGCGACTTAGCAGCAGCAGCGTGCTAATTTTAACGCTACAATATTAATATTTGGGCTTCCCTGATAGCTCAGTTGGTAAAGAATCCTCCTGCGATGCAGGAGACCCCAGTTCGATTCCTGGGTTGGGAAGATTCACTGGAGAGGGGATAGGCTACCCATTCCAGTATTCTGGCCTGGAGAATTCATGGACAGTCCATGGGGTCGCAAAGAGTCAGACATGACTGAGTGACTTTCCATTTCTTTTCATTAATATTTAACACACTGATGGTCCATATTAGAGTCTGAATAAATAGCTGTGGGCTGATTCATTTTGACTTCTTTTCTAAGTCTTTCATATGGTGCAAAGCTTCTCGGTGGTACTGACCTGCTGTGTGCTATGATATGACTATGTTAGAACTGGTGCAGTAAATCTATCAACTGCCTGAATGCAGATACTGTCAATATGTTAAATATTTCAAGCTTCTTATCTTCTTTCTTACTTGCTGTGGAGGACTGCCAAGTAATCTGGTCCAGAGAAATTTATAACTAGATGAAGATTCATTTTCTTGGATAAGATGTGGAGTGATGTGCTGTTTAATTAATGGTATAGTTTGGATCTTTTGTGTTTCTCTAAAATCACCAGATATATAATAAGTTGGATAATCAGGACCAGGCCTAAAGTATACTAGGTATTGCCATAAAGTATAAAACCCATGGGATTTTTAACACCAGAAAGGAATTCTGATGCGCTTGTTCTTTGGAAGAAAATGTCATCCGATTACTGTGATTTGATGGTTTTGCCTTCGACTCCAGAGGGCTTCCCTGGTGGTTCAGACAGTAAAGAATCTGCCTGCAATGCAGGAGGTCCAGGTTCGACCCCTGGGTTGAGAAGATCCCCTGGAGAAGAGAATGGCACCCCACTCCAGTGTTCTTGCCTGGAGAATTCCATGGACGGAGGAGCCGGGTGGGCTACAGTCCGTGGGGTCACATGCACAGAGCTGGACATGGCCGAGTGACTAACGCGTTCACTCTCAGCTCCAGAAGCTGCTGTCAGATAATTAGTGGTGCGTCCTTCAAGCAGTCCCTGTGTGTGCTAAGTTGCTTTAGTCGTGTCCGACTCTTTGTGACCCCATGGACTATAACCTGCCAGGCTTCTCTGTCCATGGGATTTTCTAGGCAGGGATACTGGAGAGGGCTGCCATTTCCTCCTCTAGGGGGTCTTCCCGACTCAGGGATCGAACTGGTGTCTCTTAGTTCTCTTGCACCACTAGTGCCACGTGCGGAACCCTAATAGCTAAGTCCCTGCATAGCTGCTCCTTATACTGTAGTCAAGAATCTAGCCTCCTTAATTCATAGCTTTCTTGATGCCTTTGTTTTTCTTTTTTACAAAAGGAAATATAACCTTGTTATTTATATAATTAATAGTGTGCCTACACTAATGTGAATATAATTACTTTCATACTGCCAAAGCATGAAAGTGTTAGTTGCTCTAATTCTTTGTGACCCCATGGACTGTAGCCCACCAGGCTCCTCTGTTCATGGAAATCTCCAGGCAAGAATACTGGAGAGGGTTGCTGTTCCCTTCTCCAGGGGATCTTCCCAACACAGGGTTGAACCCACATCTCCTGCATTGCAGGCAGATTCTTTATCATCTGAGCCACCAGGGAAGCCCCTAACACTACCAAACTGTACACGTAAAAATGGCTAAGATGGTAAATTTTATGCTATACTTACCACAATTAAAAATAAAAAAATAAAAAAGTGGTGTGTGATCTTATTTATGGTTTTCTTGAGGCCACAGGCAAGTGTCTGCGTAGACTAAAATGGCCCCTTTGGTTTTTTTCTTGAATTAATGCTATCCAGTCATTTACCTTGAATGTTCTACATTCTCAGGCATCTCTTAATACCCCTGCCTTCCTCCTGTTGGCTTTCCTTCCAGAAACATTTGCTGAACATTTATGTATCTGGGATCAAAGGGCTGAGACGCAGGGTTTGTTCTCTGCCCTCAAGAAGCTGCAGACTGGTTGGGATGACTGGTAAACAAAGACAAAAGTTCCAAGACAAATACGTGTACGTGTTTAGGAATCCTAGGAGGGGCATCCACCTATGTCCACAGTGCGGTGGAGGGTGGACGTGCAAGACCTACAGAGAAGGCAGTGCCTGAACTGAGTGAGGAAGAGCGAGTTGAGAGTGGCTAGATGAAATGAAATGGAGAGCAGGGCACTGCAGTCAGAGGAACAGCATCTAAGAAGGTGAGGAGCACGCAGGTACACGAAATGTTGCAAAGAACTTTGCATTGTTGGTGGCTTGTGCTTGTGTGAGATGGAGTTGAAAAGAAATCAGAGAAGCGGGACAGTGGAAGAAATGAGGCTGGAGAAATAGGGTCAGATCCTTGTGTAATTTCCAAGAAATTACACTTTCCTTAAATGTTTGGGGTAGAACTAGAGAAGGAATTTAGACAGGAAATGACATCAGATTTGTGGTTTAAAAAAAAATCACTTTAACAGAGTTGTGGGAAGATTAAAATGGAAGAAACTGGATGATTTTCCAGTAATTTAGATGAGAAATAACAAAAGTGTGAACCAAAGCTGTGGGGCTGGAAGAGAGGGAAGGGAGTTAAGTAATAAAGAAGGTGATTGAACATGAGACGATTGGGAGGAAGAAGAAGCCAAGAATGAGTTGCTCTTTGAATGATACACTGAAGATCTGTACCTTTCAACAGATGAAATTCCTCTTAATAATAGGCATGGTCAAGTGTTCAGAGGTGAAGTATCTGATGTCTATAAGCTACTGTGAAATACTATGGATTGATGGAAGTCTAGATGGTTTAATGTGTGATAAAGCAAATGCAGCCCAGATAGATAGGATCTAGTTTTATAAATATATGCTTTTTTAAAGAAGACACAATTTTCAGAATAAAATGTAGGGGGAAGATGTCACTCCTAAGTTACTTCATGCACTGTAGAGAAGTTATAATATACTTTACTAGGTAAAAAAAATGCAGTGTAATTCAAGTTACCAAAACCATACCCAACAACCCAAAGTCCCATCACATACACTACTTCTGTTAGGGAAAGCACACTGATTGAAACCGCCCACCCTGGCCAGGCACCATAGTAACCATGTGCACGAGTCGTTTTACGACAGGAGGTCCTGGTAAGGAACTGGGAACTAATAAGCCTCCACTAACCAGAAGAGTTCGGGAAAGGAGACACCACGTGTCCAACCGCCTCTCAGAATCCTTCTCTCTGGAGTCCATCTTGGCTGAACAAGGCGTGCACCACCAGGAAGGACTCTGAGTCAGAATGATTGGCTAAGGACACCCAGAAACTAATCCCATCACCATAAAACCAGAGACTGCAAGCCATGTGATAGGGCTGTTCTCCTGGGTTCTCTTACCCTACTGCTCTCTACCCGGGTGCCCTCTCCCAATAAAATCTCTTGCTTTGTCAACACATGTGTCTCCTCGGACAATTCATTTCCAAGTGTTAGACAAGAGCCCAGTTTTGGGCCCTGGAAAGGGTCCCCTTTCCTACAACACTTCTATAATATCAATATGCAGCATTCTACACTGTGATCATATTAATAAGTTAATAGATATTTTCCTTCAGTCTGTTTCTTTGGTGTATGTGCGAGCCATATATCTCCCCACCCCACGCCAATAGCTAGTACAGTGACAGGCAAATAACGAGAAAAATAATGCATTGCTTTAGACAGCAAGAAATAACACTGTAAAATATTGCTTACCCCAGGATATGTTATTCCTCTTAGAAACCAGTGTAATTGACTTTGGGTACTGTGTGTGAAATGAGGATAAAGTATTTTTGAAAAATAAACACATGCATACAAAGAACTTCTGATTCATTGTGTGACAAGGGCACGGATTGCTCCCATAAGCAAGGTTGAAACTTTGGGGAAAAGGGTAGATTTTGAGTAAGGGGACATGGGCAGAGAGGATTATTTTAGGTTTGGCGGTACTGAGTCTGAGGTGTCACTGATAGCAGGATGTAATGGTTTTGGAACTCAGAAGAAGGTCCTGTGCTGGAAGGGCAAAGTTTCTGGAATAGGGCCAGAGGCCATGTAGATGAGGTTCTGAGTAGAGTGTAAGAAACGATGACCAAGACTAGAATTCTGAGGAACATTTGAAGGAACAGAGAAGCTGAATGTTCCTAGGAGACTTGGAAGGCTTATACAGATAGGAAGGAGGAAAATGCAGGAGAAAAAGAGCTCGTGGGAAGGGAGGAGGGAGAAGAAGGGAATCGGGGAGAAGGGATCGGTTGGGGGGAGAGAGAGCGCGCTAATACAGAGGTCTTAGAGGAAAGAGGGAATCAGAAGGGAGGAAAACACCATGTCAAGTGTTTCCCCGAGGTCAAGGCTAAGGAGGAAATGACTAATACTAGGTATGGTGATTCTGAGGGCTTCCTGGGTGGCTCAGCTGTGAAGAACCGGCCTCCCAATGCAGGAGATGCAAGAGATGTGGGTTCGATCCCTGGGTTGGGAAGATTCCCCTGGAGGAGGACACGGCAACCCACTGCAGTGTTCTTGCTTGGAGAATCCCATGGACAGAAGAGCCTGTCGGGCTACAGTCCATATAGTCGCACAGAGTTGGACACGACTGAAGTGACTTAGCATGCATGCACGCCTGGTGATTCTAAGTGATTAGAAACCATGGTGAGAGCAGTTCCAAAGAAGAAGTAGATTTAGAGGCTGGATTATAGTACAAGAAGGAGTGAAGGAGCAGATAGGAGGCTAGCATTTGGACGGCAGCCAGTGAAGATTGTTCCTTAAATAAATCTGACTAGAAAACACAGAGGTAATTTACAAAAAATAACACCAAAACTCATTATACTTAAAGGGGGCGGCGGAGGAGGCGGGGATCCTTGGAAATTGGTTAAACACACAGAAGAGGAACTGGTAATAATTGAGCCCAGTTGCTTGAACGGCTGGGAGGGGAAGGAACCCTGAGGTCAGATGGAAAGGGTAGGGGGCCCTCCCTTGTCCTTCCACTGAGATGAGGGAAAGAAGTGATGGTGAGTACGGATAAGTCCCTTTTCTGGGTGGGGGATGAAGGCAAGCAGGAAAGTGAAGAAACTCTCATTACTGGTATCTTACTTTCTCTGTGAAGTATAGAGGTCACCCGGTGAGAGTGATAGGGAGAGAGGTGGGTCAGTGTCTATGAAGATGGAATTGTGATAAGGAGCAGAATGGAGACAGGGAAAGGAATGTCAGGCCACCGGAAGGCAAGGGTGGGAACTTCTCCAGGGGCTGTTAGCTCCTTAGATGTAAAGGACATATCTCTAGCTATTTCTGTTTTCTGAACAATTCATCAGCCCCCAGCTGCCTTCTGCTTTCAATATAAGCCTCATCACAGACTGTATCTGAAGACGGTACTGTTTCCTTCTAAAGGGCTAAACAACTTCTACCTGTATAACTTACAACAAATAACATTAAATGAGATTAAGTGTATTTTCTCCCCAAACCTAATGTAAAATATAGTTCTTTTTAATAAAGTTGGTAAATAGATGGGGAAACAGGGGAAACAGTGGCTGACTTTATTTTCTTGGGCTCCAAAATCACTGCAGATGGTGATTGCAGCCATGAAATTAAAAGATGCTTACTCCTTGGAAGCAAAGTTATGACCAACCTAGACAGCATATTAAAAAGCAGAGATATTACTTTGTCCACAAAGGTCTATCCAGTCAAGGCTATGGTTTTCCCAGTAGTCATGAATGGATGTGAGAGTCGGACTCTAAAGAAAGCTGAGTGCCGAAGAATTGATGCTTTTGAACTGTGGTGTTGAAGAAGACTCTTGAGAGTCCCTTGGACTACAAGGAGATTCAACCAGTCCATCCTAAAGAAAATCAGTGCTGAATATTCACTGGAAGGACTGATGTTGAAGCTGAAACTCCAATACTTTGGCCACCTGATATGAAGAGCTGACTCATTGGAAAAGACCCTGATGCTGGGAAAGATTGAGGGCAGGGGGAGAAGGGGACGACAGAGGATGAGATGGATGGATGGTATCACCAACTCAATGGACATGGGTTTGGGTAGACTCCGGGAGTTGGTGATGGACAGGGAGGCCTGGTGTGCTGCGGTTCATGGGGTCACAAAGAGTTGGACATTACTGAGCGACTGAACTGAACTGAACTGAATAAAGTTGGTATCATAATGATACTGACCTACAGACCAACCTGATCATGAAACCTGGACATGGCCTAGTATTAGAATGTATAGCTTGCCTCCTTGGGAAGGCAGCGTATTCTGCTTCTGCAAGCCTGAGTGCTCTTTTATGGCAGAAGGTGCCAAGTCTTATCACTATTCCTTAGATCCTACCTTTTCAGTTGATAGACAAGAGTTCATAGCTTTAAATCAAGGTCTCACTTTTCACATTTTCATTTTCCATGGACCAATCAGCATCCTAGTGTTCTTCTTTCTGGAAAAACCACCTCCGGTCCTAGTCTCTGCTTTCTCAAACATGATTGCAGGGTGGGAATCAGCTCAGTGCTGGGGACGTCCTCTGGTGTGTGGCTTCCTGTGTGAGTCCTGGAGGCTTCATTTTGACCCCTTGCTTCTCGTGCGGCTTTCATCTCAACCTCAGTTCCAGCTGCAAATCCTTCTCAGGAAGTGAGGAACTTTCTAAGCTTATTTGGTGGCCGTCTCCCTGACTGCTTCTGGTGGCATTCTTAAGTATCGCTGCTGTGTCTCTCCTGAGTCACTGCTCTCCAGAGACCAAGCTCTTTGGCGCCTCCATTAAGTCTGATTTCCCACGGAGTAAATGTTTCAGAAATGGTTTGTGAAATATTGAATCAATTCTGTATCAGAAGTCAAAATAATTTTGTACTCATTTCACCTTGAAGATTTAATGCCATTTAGATCCTCTGTTGTGGTCAGTCGTTTGATGAGTTCAAGTTCCCTGCCTTCTTTTTACTCAGAGGTGCTTCCCAGGGTCCCAGTCAACACGTATTTATTGAGAACCTACTTGAGCTTATCACCGGTGATAAAGAGGTGGATAAATCATAGTGCCTGTCATCAGAGGCACCCAAAGTTTAGTAAGATACAGGCCAATAGTGAATATATAGTAGAAATTCTCTGAATGTAGTATACAGAATAGTCAGTTGAAAGCCTAGAAAAAAATGCAGATTCCTAAGCCCATCCTGGGGGGGATATTTTCTATAGAAGTGCCAAATAATCTACATTTTTAATAAATGTGTTGGTGTGAGAGGTCTGGGGAATGATGGAGGTGAGTCTGATGCAGAGAGTGTGAGAATCACATTTGGGAAAAATGCTGCAAGACGACGGCACAAGGATTACAATAAAGGTGTTTATTCTGGAGACTGTGGGAGCCAGGGAGGAGCTCACTGACTCTGCCGAGGGAGGTTGAGGGTAGAGAGGCTGAGGAAAGGAGGTGTTATTGGGTCACTACACTCTCTCCTCTCAGAAGAAATATGAGATCTGTGAATCAAATCAGTCTCCTTGTCTGTGGTCCTTTCTCTCTAAAATTTCTACTAAAAGATTTTCTGCTTGATTTATAGAATATACTCTTGTCTCTTACATACGTTTTTATGTTTCCTTTTAGCTAAATAAGTTGCACTATCTGCAACTTCATGGGTTTCATGTGTCTCTTCCCATTTCTAGACATATTGTAATTTAAGTACCAGTTTCCTCTAAAACTGAGTTTCCCATTCTCAGCTCCTTATTTCACTGACTGCATATGCTTTTTTTGCCTTTAGCAAACAAGCGCTTTTCCTGAACGCCAAGCTGATAGTATCAGCCTTACCTCTGCCAGACATTGAATGCATTGTTTTATTTTGTCATTTTAAAAGGAAGGTGTGGGCTATTGTTTTGTGAAAATTATCACAGGATAACTTAGCATCATTATACTTGTGTTGATGGATTTTCTCTTTGATGTGGAAAAAGTGAGAAATGTGTCACATGCAAACCTTTATGCAGTTGGTCTTAAGTCATCACTAATAAATGGGAAACGATGTAAAGCTGTAGTATATTTTCCTTTTTTATATCCCGATATTATTTCCCTCAAATGGAAATGCTGAAATACAGAAACAAGGGTTTGTTTTGTTGGCAGGGAGAAGGGATGTGGGAAAATCGTGCCATCCGTTTTTTGAAAGACCTTCCTATGGACCGAACTGTGTTTCCCCAGATTCATATGTTGAAGCCCTAACCCCCAGTGTGACTGACTCCATTTGGAGAAAGGGCTTTTAGGAAGTGATTAAGGTTAAATGACCTCATGGGGTGAGGGGAACAGTCCTAATATGCTAAAATTGGTGGCTTTATAAGAGGAGGAAAAGAAAAAGATGCTCTCTGTGCATATGCCTGAGGATGGCCCTGTGAGCACACAGTGAGAAGGCTGCCAAGGAGCAGACTCACACTAGAACCCAGCACTGCTGACCCCCTCATTTCAGATTTCTAGCTTCCAGAACCTTGAGAAAATAAATGCCCGTTGTTTGAGCCACCTGGTCTTTGGTGTCTTGTTACGGCTGCCTGAGTTGCCTGCTACAGGCTTGGCAGCATGCAAGGCTGTGATCCTGGTTCCTGGTTCTGAATCTACTACCCTTAGTGCTTGTGGCTCTGGAGGTTTCATAAGACCTCGCCTACCTCTTTGCAGAGTCAGGAGTAGAACTGACTCTTAAGATATGATTCAGTTTTGAAATCTTTGAGTCTCATTACATGAAATGAACTGCTTTGTGAAGAGTGTGTAACACTGAGTCTGAAGCAACTTGCAAGGCCTTTTTGCCCACGTCTCATTGAGTGGAAAAGGAATCTCAGGCCCCAGTAGATAAGTGTCTTTCTCAACGTCCCAGTGATAGCCCTGGCAGTGCCTGGAAATATAGTCTCTTATTTGTTCCTTTTCTTTTTACCCTCCTGAGTGAGTCCTCAGCTATTAAATTGAAATAGGGTTTTCTTTCCTGGACCTGTTTCATTGGGAAAATGTTAATAAGCTGGAAAACACTAAGCTTTCCAGAAAAAAAGTTTTCTTAAATTACTTTATGGTGATTTATAATGAAAATGATCTGTGTTTTCTTTTAAAGTTATCATTGCATTTAAGTATTTCTCTCTAAATGTTTATTAAGTAATGCCAATATGCATGTGTAGTGATATTTTATTTAAAATTTGTTTTTTCAAACTAACACATTATATGTGTAAAATTATACAGGTGTGTTTATGATGAAAAGTAACAATTTCTCAACGAAAATTCTTTATTTCCAATTATTCTCTACAAAGGCAAACTCATGCTGTTAACTTTTTAGATTTTTAGATTTCTCTTGAAGACTAGCTTGACAATGTTAGAAAAGGTGTTTGTTCCTGTATTCTTCCATAAATCAATAAACCACATTCATAGACTTCCTTTCATACTGTTCATACCGTTCATGGGGAAGCTGAAACTCCAATACTTTGGCCACCTGATGTGAAGAACTGACTCATTTTAAAAGACTCTGATGCTGGGAAAGATTGAAGGCTGGAGGAGAAGGGGACGACAGAGGATCAGATGGTTGGACGGCATCACTGACTCAATGGATACGAGTTTGAGCAAGCTCCTGGAGTTGGTGATGGACAGGGAGGCCTGGCGTGCGGCGGTCCATGGGGTCGCAAAGAGTCGGACACGACTGAGTGACTGCACTGAACTGAACTGAACTGAATTGATAGACTTCCTATTAAGAAACTTGAGGTAATAACTCACTCACATTCCTCTCCCATGCCCATCTCCTTTGTTAAAATTTGATATTAATATTCTTTTTAGTTTTTTAAACCTCTGTAATTTTTAAATAATATCATAGAATATTGGGAGGATATTTTGATTCCTTGCTTTGTAAAATGAGCAGATCTAAGTAGCTGGAGCCCTACTTTTTTTTTTTTTACTTTTCCTTTCCTATTTCTGCATCCTCATATCAGCTACTCTTTGGCTTTTACATGGTCAAGGTTAACATTTGCATTCCATTCTGCAGCCACAAATATGTCATCTCTGCTTATCCAGACCCTGAATCTACTGTTGAAAACCAATAAAACAATATTTTAAAGAATGTTTTGAGACTCTCGATATTCTGTACAAATGGATTTTCTGTAGAAGTAGAAATTGGAAGTTGGCCTCCTAGGCAATTTTGGACTAGAAATTACATTTATTTGAATTATGATGGGAGATACATATTCCATTATACTTTACTGTGCTTTTAAAATTACTTAGCATAAATAAAATGCCAGAAAGGATGTCATGAATATCATTTAAATAAGTTTTTAAATAGTGTTAATTTTTATAAAATTTGAATTTCTGCTTGGGTTCAAAAGGTCTAATCAGACACTGCATTAAACTGTACTCATTTAGAAGTCTTGATAGTGACTCTTTGATAACAGTTTTCATCACTGAATTCAGTAAAATTCTATCTTTAATGTGTTTCTATCATGTGATGCTTAAAATTACTCTGTGTAACTAAGTCAGAACCTCAGTGTGAATCATTCTTAGAGTCACACCAAGAAGATTTCATTATTGTTAAAAGTGAAATTATGGTAATTGGTTTGAGATGACAGGAATGTCCTAACCTTAATAATCTCCTATGTGCTGATTTCTGCTGTGTCCAGTGAAGCTTGTAGGAAGTTTTGATGGGCTTTGGGTCAAGTATGTCTATATTTTTAATTATATTAACAACTGTAATACGTTGCCTCTATTTTGTGGTCATATTTCCAGAATGTTGCTAGAGAGTTATTTGAACAGCAGGGATTATAAGTCTCTATGCCTTTTTGATGAAAGTGTGTTCTTGAGTTTCCTTGCCTATTTAGCATTTTGTATCTTGCAGACATAAATCCCAGAGCTAAGCCTAGCTTGAATAGCTCTGTATATTTTCACTTCCCCAAGGGTAGTTATGTCATTTCTGAGGTAAGAGGATCAATATGGAATAGAGTTCTCTAAGTAAGAGCTAAACCAGTACCAAATATAGCACTGATGGAGCATTTTGTGGCTTCCTGTTTGGGAAGTTCATCCAAGTTATAAAGCTGACTAATACCAGGATTTGAGTTCTACAGAAGGCTAAAATGGTCACCAAACGTCCACGACAGTCTTTGTACTTGTGCCTGGAGATCTAGTTATATTTTTTACAATAGATCGTGATGAAATGCCCTTTGATGACCTTTAACTTCTGATTAAATTGTGTATCTCACTATGACAAAATTTATTATGAACTGATGTCAATATATTTCCATACTTTCTCCTGGATTGTGAACTAAGAGGGAGTATTCATTATCCTTTATCTTCTTTGTATCTTCCAGAGTGTACTAGAGGGTGCTTCTCATACATAAGACGGTTTGGCAAGAGCTAGTTTTCTGCCTGGCACTGGGTAATCAATTTATATGCATTTTCCCCTTTAACTTAAATAACAACCCCATGAGGGAGGCACTCTTCACTTTTGTTTCATGGATGAGTAACTTGAGGGAAAGAGAAATTGTCACTTGACTAGAGGTGAACAGCTAGTTAAATATTAGAGACAGTTAGTCTATGTGACTGGACTCTTCCAAAATGTCTGTTTTTTTCTTTCTTATAATAACTTTTTCTGGTATTGGTATTAGAGTAATGTTGGCTGTATAGAATGAGTTAGAAATTATTCCCTCTTCTTCTGTCTTCTGGAAGAGACTATGGAGAATTATCGTAATTTCTTCCTTAAAGGAACCACCACAGTTCACCTCTAGTCAAGTGACTTAATTTCTCTTTCCCTTAGGTTACCTGATAGCAGCCATGAAATTAAGACACGTGCTCCTTGGAAGAAAAGCTATGATAAACCCAGACAGCATATTAAAAAGCAGAGACATTACTTCGCCAACAAAGATCTGTATAGTCAAAGCTAGGTTTTTCCAGTAGTAATGTATGGATGAGACAGTTGGACCATAAAGAAAGCTAAGCACTGAAGAATTGATGCCTTTGAACTGTGGTGTTGGAGAAGACTATTAAGAGTCTCTTGGACTGCAAAGAACTCCAGCCAGTCCATCCTAAAAGGAAGTCAGTCCTGAATATTCATTGGAAGGACTGATGCTGAAACCAAAGCTCCAATACTTTGGCCACCTGATGTGAAGAGCTGACTCATTGGAAAAGACCCTGATGCTGGGAAAGATTGAGGGCGGGAGGAGAAGGGGATAACAGAGGATGAGATGGCTGGATGGCATCACTGACTCAGTAGACATAAATTTGAGCGAACTCCAGGATTTGGTGAAGGACAGGGAAGGCTGGTGTGCTGCAGTCCCTGGGAAAGAGTCAGACACGACTGAGCCACTGAACTGAACTGAGTGGGACCATCCGGGCCTGTGCTTTCTGTTTTGAAAGGTTATTAGTTTTAATTTGTTTAATAGACACAGGTCTCTTCAAGTTGTCTATCTCTTCTTGAGCTTTGACAAGTTGTATCTTTTAAGAAATTTGTTTCATCTTTCAAGAAATTGGTTTGTTATCAAAATCGTGGTTATAGAATTATTAATCAGATCAGATCAGTCACTCAATCATGTCCGACTCTTTGCGACCCCATGAATCGCAGCACTCCAGGCCTCCCTGTACATCACCAACTCCCGGAGTTCACTCAGACTCACGTCCATCGAGTCAGTGATGCCATCAAGCCATCTCATCCTCTGTTGTCCCCTTCTCCTCTTGCCCCCAATCCCTCCCAGCATCAGAGTCTTTTCCAATGAGTCAACTCCTCACATGAGGTGGCCAAAGTACTGGAGTTTCAGCTTTAGCATCATTTCTTCCAAAGAAATCCCAGGGCTGATCTCCTTTGGACTGGTTGGATCTCCTTGCAGTCCAAGGGACTCTCAAGAGTCTTCTCCAACACCACAGTTCAAAAACATCAATTCTTCGGTGCTCAGCCTTCTTCACAGTCCAACTCTCACATCCATACATGACCACAGGAAAAACCATGGCCTTGACTAGATGAACCTTTGTTGGCAAAGTAATGTCTCTGCTTTTGAATATGCTATCTAGGTTAATTAGAATTATTAATACTATTCCTTTATTATTCTTTTAATGTATATAGAATATAATGTTCCCTATTTAATTTCTGATATTGGGAGTTTGTGTTTTCTCTCCATTTTTGAAAATTAACCTGGCCAGAAGCTTATCAAAGGATCAACTTTGGGTTTTGTTGATTGTCTCTATTAATTTCTGTTATTTTTTTCCTCTAAATATATGCCTTTAATTCTATGAACTTCTATTTAAGAGCTGCTTTCACCGCATCCCATAAAGTTGTATTTTCATTTTCATTCAGTTTAAAATATTTTGGAATTCCTCTGAAGACTTCTTTTACCCACATGTTATTTAGAATCTCAGCCTCTCTCTATTTATTAAATTGGGGGTTTTCCAGTTATCTCTCTTTTACTGATTTCCTGTTTAATTCCATTGTGATCTGAAAGTATGCAACGTATGATGCATTCTATTCTTTTAAATTTTAGGGTGTGTTCTTATGGTCCTGAATGTGGTCTACCATGGGAAATCTTGAGAAAAATGTGGAGACTGCTATTGTTGGATGAAATAGTTTATAGATGTCAATAAGACCAGTTGATTCATAGTGTGATTGAGTTCAACGTTGTTATGACTGATTTTTGGCTGCTGGGTTCTTCCATTTCTGATAGAGGGGTGTTGTTGGAATTTTAATAATGCAGTTCATCTGTTTCTCCTCAAAGATCAACCAGTTTCTGTCTCATGCATTTTGATGCTCTATTGTTAGACAATACACATTATTAAAGATTGTTTTGTATTCTAAAAGTATTAGCTCCTCATCATTATGTATTGCTCCTCTTTATTCATGATAAATTTCCTGTTTTGAAGTCTTCTAGTCTGAAATTATTATTGCTATTCCTGTTTTATTTTGATTAGTGTTCAGTTCAATTCAGTTCAGTCACTCAGTTGTGTCGGACTATTTGCGATCCCGTGGTCTGCAGTACGCCGGGCTTCCCTGTCCATCACCAACTCCTGGAGCTTACTCAGACTCGTGTCTATCGAGTCGGTGATGCCATCCAAGCATCTCATCCCTGTTGTCCCCTTCTCCTCCTGCCTTCAGTCTCTCCCAGCATCAGGGTCTTCTCCAGTGAGTCAGTTCTTCGCATCAGGTGGCCAAAGTATTGGAGTTTCAGCTTCAGCATCAGTCCTTCCAATGAACACCCAGGACTGATCTCCTTTAGGATGGACTGGTTATATCTCCTTGCAGTCCAAGGGACTCTCGAGAGTTTTCTCCAACACCACAGTTTGAATGCATCAATTCTTCAGGGCTCAGCTTTCTTTATAGTCCAAATCTTACATCCATACATGGCTACTGGAAAAACCATAGCTTTGACTAGACAGACTTTGTCAGCAGAGTAATGTCTTTACTTTTTAATATGCTGTCTAAGTTTGTTGTAGCTTTTCTTCCAAGGAACAACTGTCTTTTAATTTCATTGCTGCAGCCACCATCTGCAGTGATTTTGGAGCCCAAGAAAATAGTCTCACACTGTTTCCATTGTTTCCCCATCTGTTTGCCGTGGAGTGATGGGACCGGATGCCATGATCTTCATTTTTCAAATGTTCAGTTTTACTCAGCTTTACAATTTTTTCACTCTCCTCTTTCACTAAGAAGGTCTTTAATTCCTCTTCGATTTCTGCCATAACGGTGGTGTCATCTGCATATCTGAGGTTATTGATATTTCTCCCCTCAATCTTGATTCCAGCTTGTGCTTCCTCCAGCCCAGCGTTTCTCATGATGTACTCTACATATAAGTTAAATAAGCAGGGTGACAATATACAGCCTTGATGGACTCCTTTCCTAATTTGGAACTAGTGTGTTGTTCCATGTCTGGTTCTAATTGTTGCTTCTTGACCTGCATACAGATTTCTCAAGAGGCAGGTCATGTGGTCTGGTATTCCCATCTCTTGAAGAATTTTCCACAGTTTGTTGTGATCCACACAGTCAAAGGGTTTGGCGTAATCAATGAAGCAGAAATAGATGTTTTTCTGCAACTCTCTTGCTTTTGCCTTAGTTTTAATCTGTATGTGTGTTTGTATTTAAACTGGGTGTGCTTGGGAAAGCATATAGTTGTGTCTTAGTTTGTGATCCATTCTGGCAATCTCTGTCTTTTAAGTGGCATGTTTAGACCATTGGTATTTACAGTAATTATTCATATGTTTGGATTAACATTTACCATCTTTCTTACTGTGTTCCATTTGTTGCTTTTGTTCTCCACTCCTATTTTTGTCCTCCGTACTTTTTCTGCCTTTTATTGCTTTAATTGAACACGTTATACAAGTCCATCTTCTTGCCTTTCTAAGTATATGAACTACACTTTTTCTTTGTCAGTAGTTGCTCTAGACTTTGCAATATGCATTTGTAACTAATTCAAGTCCACTGTCAAATAACATTTCACAGGTAGTACGAGCACCTTATAATAGCAAAACCTCCCTAATTCCCCCATCTGTCCATTGTATCACTACTGCCATTCATTTCACTTACATATCAACACTCATAAACATATGCGTACATATGCATATATATGTATACATTAGCATACGTAATAGAGTATCTTGCTGCTATCCTTTGGAACAAACTGTTTTCTGTTCAATCAATTAAGAACAAGAAAAATAAAAGCTTTTATTATACTTCCACTTATTCCTTCTTCAATATGCTCTTCTGCTCTTTATGTAGATTCAAGTTTCTGACCTATCTTATTTTTCTTCTCTCTAAAAAATATATAATAGGTTACTGGCAACAAATTTTTTTTTCAGTTTTTGTTTGTCTGAAAAATTTTTTATTTCCACTTCATTTTTGAAGAATTGTTTCACAGGAAACAGAATTCTATTCTGTTGGTAGGCTTTTTCTCTAAACTCTTTAAATATTTCACTCCACTCCTCTTTCTTTGAGGAGAAGTCAGATTAATTCTTATTTTTAATCCTCTGTGAGTAAGGCGTTTTTTTCCCTTCTACTTCTTTCAAGGTTTTTTCTTGATCTTTGATGCTTGAATGTGATATGCCTAGATGTAGTTTTTCGGCATTTGTCTTGCTGGGATGTTCTGTAAGCTTCCTGCATCTGTGGGTTGGCGTCTAACATTAATTTGGGGAAATTCTTAGTCATTATTGCCTCAAGCATTTCTTCTCTTCCTTTCTCTTTCTTCTCCTTCCGGTATTTTCATTACATGTATAATACAACTTTTGTAGTTGTCCTACAGTTCTTAGATATTCTATTTTGTGGGTTATTTTCCCAGTCATTTTTCTCTTTGTCATTCAGTTTTGGAAGTTCTGTTGTCACATCCTCAATCTCAGTGATTCTTTCCCCAGCCGAGTCTAGTCTACTAATGAGTCCATCACACTTCAGTTCGGTTGCTCAGTTATGTCCGACTCTTTGCAACCCCATGGATTGCAGCACGCCAGGCCTCCCTGTCCATCACCAACTACCGGAGTCTACCCAAACCCATGTCCATTGAGTTGGTGATACCATCCAACCATCTCATCCTCTGTCATCCCCTTCTCCCCCTGCCCTCAATCTTTCCCAGCATCAGGGTCTTTTTCAATGAGTCAGCTCTTTGTATCAGGTGGCCAAAGTATTGGAGTTTCAGCTTCAACATCAGTCCTTCTAATGAATATTCAGGACTGATTTCCTTTAGGATGGACTGGTTGGATCTCCTTGCAGTCCAAGGGACTCTCAAGAGTCTTCTCCAACACCACAGTTCAAAAGTACTCAGCTTTCTTTAGAGTCCAACTCTCACATCCATATGTGACTACTGGAAACACCATCACAAGAATTCTTTATTTCTTTTACAGTATTTTTGATGATATCTAACATTTCCTTCTGATTTTTCTTTGAATTTCCATCTGTTTGTTTATATTATCTCTCTGTTCTGACATGTGTCTACTTTTCCCATTAAAACTTGTTGCATACTAGTCATAGATTTTAGAATCCTTGGTCTGATAATTCCCACATCTTTGCCATATCTGACTCTCATTCTGATGTTTGTTTCATTTCTTTAAGTTGTATTTTTTGCCTTTTAGTATGTCTTGTAATTTTCTGTTGAAGGGTGAATATGGCCTGGTGGGTAAAAGGGACTTCAGTAATGTATTGGTAAGGTGAGGGGGAGGCCTTCAGTAATGTATTGGTAAGGTGAGGGGGAGATGAAACATGCTGCAGTCCTATGATTAGGGCTCAGTCTTTTGGTGATTCTTTACTCCTGAGCTGTGAACTTCACCAGATCTTCTCAATCCCTCCCCAGCCCCCCGCCCTCTGCTGGCCTTGACTCCAGCTAAATGGGTAGGAGGGGTTGGAGTTGAGTGTTTCTCTTCTTCCAGGTAGGACAGGTTCTGATGAAACCCCATCAGGTTAAGCAGTGGTAAAATAGTTTCTCCTGAGGGCAAGCCTTGTAGTAAGAACGCTATGCTCTGATGTATTTCAAGATGGTTCCTTCTCCCCTCCCTCTGCTGGAATTCAGTGATGTTCTCTGATTTTCCCTGTGACAACCTGGTACAGTTCTTGGAAGTAAAACTCACAGAAGTGTGGGTGCTCTGCTGTGACTGGGTCCCTGTGGGGTTTTGTTTTTGTTTTTTTAACTATTGGAGTTTTCCATGCTGAACCTCCAGCAATTTGTCAATTGTAGTTCAAGTTTTTCTAGCCCAGCACCTGGTTCTCTCTCAGGTTTTGCTCTAGTAAGTTGTAATTCTCTATATTTACCTGTCTATCTCTCTAATTTAGGGGGCAACACTTCGTCCTGTGACCTCATAATGCCAAGAGATCCAAGAAATTTTGTTGATTTTTCAGTTTGTTTAGATTTTTACTTAGTAGGATGGGCTCGTGATTTCTAAGCTTCTTACATGCTGGACCAGAAACTAGACGTCTGCCTGAACTCTTAATCACCACCAGGCCTATGTTTTCTCACTAACTATCTGTGTGTACTGTCTTTTTGGGCTATGTGGGAAGCAATGTCTGTGTTAAAGGCTAATGTACTATTATTTTAATAAGGATTTCAGTCACAGGGAACAGGAAGAAGGGGGAAAGGGATTGAGATAAAGAAGAACCAATATGAAGCTATGTTATCAAACTGGCCACTGCCTGGTTTTGAGCCTACCTGTCCAGTTTCAAGGGGCTGTCAATGAGGCCATTTAAAGAATTACTTTTCAGAAGCGTCTGTATGGTAGAGGTGGCAGCAAGTATTCCTCTGCTGACTGATTCTCTTTCATCACAGTTTTCCTCCATGGTATGACTCATTTCTTCCACACTTTTGGATTGTACATATGTTGGCAATTAAAAAAAAAAAAGGAATCCCATGGTATCTTAGTTTGTGTTCCTTTGAAAGCAAAGCCTAAATAAAGGCTTAGAGTTTATGTAACTTATTTGGACAGTGATCCCAAGAAGCAGGAGTGAAGAAGTTGGGAGCAAGACCTAAGGAGAAAAAGAATACAGGAGTGCATCACTGCAGTCCTCACAGTAAGCAATAGGAGCTCCATTCTACCAGGAATTCTGAGAAATGTATAGAATGTCTCTCTAATTATGTCCATAAGATGGGAAGCTGGAGCATTTAATCGCTGTCTTCTAACCCCCTTCTATTGAAAGTTGTCCCCTGGGGCTATAACTCTCTTCCGTTTCTGGGCAGTGCTTACATGTGAACTGAACTGAGAGAGTGTATGGGACTTTGGATAAGTCTCCTAACTTAAAAGGCAGTGATTTACTAAGTCAGTGTGAGTTTGATCTTGAGAATAACTGCCCATCACAAAGTTGTGCCAAAGAGATGCGCCATGGATTATTAACTGCCTCAGGGAAGTGAGAAACATTAGGGCAGATGGTCAGAAGAGTATTTCCTTTATAGGATGGTGTGAGATTGGGCTTCTAGAATTGCCGAGGTCCAGCCCCAGCTGATCCAGGGTATTCGAAGGGGAGATGGCGGCGGCGACTTACTTACATATCAATTAGAGATATAAAGAGTAATAGAATGAGGATAGCTCAGTAGGAAAATTCAGAGGAGAAAAGAGGCTGAGTAGCTTGGTTTACGCGGAAAATCAATATAACCTGTGACCCCAGGTTAGCTCTGACCGCGGAGGCCACAGGCGCCCTCTCGAGTAGCAGAAGATGCTCCTCCTTAGGCACCTTCTTGAGTGGGTCTTAAAAGCCCAGGCAAACAAATGGTTGCAGAGGACCTCCACACTCCAGATGGAGACTCATCTGGAAATTGAGAGAGAAGAATGACATGGGGAGACCAAGCTTTGGTGAGCAAGGCCCGTAGCTTTATTTTCAACAGGAGCTTTTATACCCTAAGTTGCACATGGAGGATAATATGGGATGCAAAGTCAGCAGTCTTTGGTCCTTATCAAAAACCAGGGTTTCTTTCCTGCAAATTTATCGTATACAAATGGTTTAGGTGATTTACATCATCTTCTGGCCAGAAGGCCTATTAACATTTTATGACTCTTGACAAAGGTTTGTCAGTCAATAAGACTTATTTTCTCTAAGAGCAATTATTTTAAGGTTTAGCGCCATTCTCTGAAGGTGTTAGATGAAGTTGCATTCCTATAGGGCAGAGGTGCAGCGGGTTTACAACAAAGGAAAGAGTTTATTACCTTAAGGGTCTAAAGTTACTATCACCAAGGCCACTACTTATTTTTTCTACATACTAACTATATTAATTAATACACATTCAAGGATACAATACAAGGGATGTGGAAACTTGGCAGCAAGCGTTGGCTCATCAATGAAATCTTTTACTAGTTTTATTCTGATAGTTTCTAACTCTCTGAGAGGCTCTAAGCTATTTGAATATTTTAAGCTTCCCATGCCTCTCGAGGCTGAGAGACTGTAAACAATCGTATGCATAGCTATAGGAGTCCGGGTAAAACTTGTCAGGTGAGTTAGAGAGCTATCTGAGGGGTTTGGATTTAAACACTCCTAATGCCCAGTAACTTTATTAATTGGAGCTTTAAATTAACTCTTTATCAGAGAGAGCGAGATGGTGGTGGGGGACAGCCCCCAGTAAAGTCAGAGGTGAGAGCACAAAGCAATAAAGTAGGCAGACTCTGGTTTTTTTGGGGGTAGATGCTCAAGAATATCCAGGGGGACTCCTGAGGCTTGATCTCGCATTTGCGTATGCAGAGCCTCCTTCCTCATGACCTTTGCCACGAGTGGAGTGCCTCTCCACGCCAGCTCCCAGCATAGAACGGTGCTGCCATGCTCATTTTGACTGGCTGTCACTGTTCGTATAGTCAGGTGGAGGTGGTTGGTGGTTTAGTCGCTCAGTCGTGTCCAACTCTTGCAACCCCATGGACTGTAGCCTGCCAGGCTCCTCTGTCCATGGGATTCTCCAGGCAAGAGTACTGGAGTGGGTTGCCATTTCCTTCTCCAGGGGATTTTTCACGACCCAGGGATCAAACTCAGGTCTCCTGCATTGCAGGCAGATTCTTTAACAACTGAACTATGAGGTAAGCCCTATATAGTCCAGGACTCTGCTAAAAACATTTGCCCAGGACTGCATTCCTAGGGAGTGTCCAGCCTCTGTGAAGGAGGTTGGAGTCTTGCAAGTTGGTGGCAGTGGCTGCAGCTCAAACAAAAATAAGTGAGAGGACTTAATAGTTGTCACTTAGGAGGTAACTGACATCTTTGGTTAGGTGCTTATTCAGAAGAGTTTTTTTTTCTTTTAAACAGAGGACTTTTAGAATCTGTGTCCCTCTATTACATATCAAATAACTTTGGAATATTTTTATGAGTGAGTCAACATGTGGGGTGGATTGCAAAATGTTTTCAGATGATTGCAAATTCTTTTCAATCTGGTATATGTATTCCTCCCATTCAAAGTTGGAGTCTGTTTCTCTGCTGATTTGAATCTGGACAGACAGGTAACTTTTTTCTTTTAGTTTATAAAGTCTCTTGATGAAGAGGAGCTATACCACTAGAGGTGGCCTTGTGACTTCTTTTGGTGAATAAAATGAAGTGGATGTGAAATTTTGCAAATTCTGGCCTTGAAGCATCTGCTTTTATCCTCTCTATTGAGACTGGCATGAAAGGAGTCTAGCCAATCTTGTCTACTGGAGAAGGAGAGGTCATGCTGGGGAGAATCAAGGCCCCTTGATGATCAGCAACCACTCCCAGACAGTAAGGCCGTGTGGATCCTCCAGCCTGGCCACCTTAAGAGTGTGACAAACTCACACGAGTGAGGCCAGGCAAACCAGACAAGGACTGCTCATCCAACCAGAGGATCATGAGGAATACTAAGTTATTGTTGTTTTAAGATATTAAGCTTTGGGCAATTTGTTATACAGCAACAGACACCTAATGTAATGTGACCAAAATACCAAACGCCTTTGGAAGCATTTTATGCTCCAACAAAATATATGACTAAATTAAATAATGTGTGACTAAAGTTTGCAAATACTAATGAGGTTTCATGGTGAGTTTTGGAGAGTTCCTTTTCTGTATTTAACTAGTGAAGAAGATACAAACGGAGAGTCACCATTCCATGCTAGAAAGTAAGCTTATGAGAATTACAGCTCAGTGAAATAAAAGGGCAAATAGTACCTTGAATAACTCCGAAGAACAATTTATATGTATATGAATTCTTGGCTTCTGGGAAAAGACTAGCTTAGTGACTGTCACGGTGAAGGCAATGGCACCCCACTCCAGTACTCTTGCCTGTAAAATCCCATGGACGGAGGAGCCTGGTAGGCTGCAGTCCATTGGGTCGCTAGGAGTCAGACAGGACTGAACAACTTCACTTTCACTTTTCACCTTCATCCGTTGGAGAAGGAAATGGCAACCTACTCCAATGTTCTTGCCTGGAGAATCCCAGGGACAGGGGGAGCCTGGTGGACTGCCATCTATGGGGTCGCACAGAGTCGGACACGACTGAAGCGACTTAGCAGTGACTGTCAGGATGTGCTTGGAAAGATGCAATTTTGCACTCTGGTCTGACATTAAATGATTCGGTGGACCATAGTGGTTATTAATGTTTACTGAAAGGGCTTGATGGAGAGGAGATCTGTTGACTGAGCAGGGATTGTGCTGTGCTTGTGGCACTCCAAAAGGTCTGAAAAGTGGCAACGGTTGGAAAAGGGAGGAGAAGCCCATGAAAACAGACTCCTTGTATTTATAGTTTTGCTTGATTATATCATGTCTGAAGAGTCAGGGATACCTTCTTTCAACAATAGAGAGGAAATCTTATATCCTGCCTTTATAATTTTTAGCATCAGAAATTTTGAGTTTTGTTACAAAATGAAAAAAAAAAAAAAGAGCTTATGAATTCTCACAAGTCACTGATTAAAAGAAATCTTTTCTGCCTAGTGTCAGTTCAGTTCAGTTCAGTCGCTCAGTCATGTCTGACTCTTTGTGACTCCATGGACTGCAGCACACCAGGTCTCCCTGTCCATCACCAACTCGCAGAGTTTACTCAAACTCATGTCCATTGAGTCGGTGATGCCATCCAACCATCTCATCCTCTGTCGTCCCCGTCTCCTCCCCACTTCAATCATTCCGAGCATCAGGGGCTTTTCAAATGAGTCAGCTCTTCGCATCAGGTGGCCAAAGTATTGGAGTTTCAGCTTCAGCATCAGTCCTTCCAATAAATATTCAGGACTGATTTACTTTAGGATTGACTGGTTGGATCTCCTGCAGTCCAAGGAACTCTCAAGAGTCTTCTCCAACACCATAGTTCAAAAGCATCAATTCTTCAGTGCTTAGCTTTCTTCATAGTCCAACTCTCACATCCATACATGACTACTGGAAAAATCATAGCTTTGACTAGACAGACCTTTGTTGGCAAAGTAATGTCTCTGCTTTTTAATATGCTGTCTAGGTTGGTAATAGCTTTTCTTCCAAGGAGCAAGTGTCTTTTAATTTCAGCAAGTGTCTTTTAATTTCATGGCTGCAGTCACCATCTGCAGTGATTTTGGAGCCAAGGTACAGGAGCACTGGTTCTTTACCCAAGTGACATATCTAGACTGTGCAGATTGGTAGCTCATGGATCAGGTCTATCTACCCTTGGGTGTTTTTTGTTTAACCTGCATTGTGTATAAATAAAGTGTGCTTTAACAGTTGAGATGCCTTTTAAAAATCCAAGAGCTTTCACACAAAAATCCATACTTTCAGCATCTCTTGAAAAGTGGATGATCTAACCACAGGTCTAAAGTGAGGGATAGCACTCACTTCAGATCCCATATTCTCCTTCCAGCAGGCTACACAGATTATTTTACTGGCGTGGTTCCTGTAGGCATGTCCCAGCCTTTAGAGACTCATTTCAAAGGGATGAGCATCCTGGTCATCTGGATTTAATTGGCTATTTAAACAACAATAAGTGGTTTGATTTCCCACAAGTGGAAAACGATAGAAAAAGTCATCTTACACATGAAATGTCCATTGTAATTCATTTCCACTACTAAAAAAGCCGCAGTTCAGAGTTCACAGATTTAGACAAAATGCTTTTAGGGAATGCTTCACAGCTGATAAAGACGTGCTTCCGGTCTGCTGAGAGGAAGAGAGCAAAGTCCAGAGTTACTGGGATTGAAAGAGGACCTTGAGTTTTACTTTTTGTATCCCCTGTGAAGAAAAGCTTCTTGTTGAGTCTGGGCAGAGAGAACCATAGACAGCTCCACCTCTGAAGCACCAAAGGCCTACAAACCAAGAGGGGCCTGTTCAATGATATCACGCACCTCACAGGCAAACAGTGTGAGCGGTGATTAAGGACAGGTATACCGTTCTCCACGGTTTCCCAATTTTCTTGGCTTTGCAGAAGATCCTAGAACTTTGACAGAACACTATGAAAAGGATCAGGCAACTCCCAAAGAGCTAACATTAAGTTTCCCACAACCTCAGTGAAATGGTGCTTTGAGTCAGAGATTATTATAGAAAATAGAGGGCTTATTTATTTATTGGAAGTATAGTTGATTTGCAATGTTGCATAAATTTCTGTTGTACAGAAAAGTGACTCAGTTTTGCATATACATATATTCTTTCTCCTATTCTTTTCCATTATGGCCAGTCCATTCTGAAGGAGATCAATCCTGGAATTTCTTTGGAAGGAATGATGCTAAAGCTGAAACTCCAGTATTTTGGCCACCTCATGCAAAGAGTTGACTCATTGGAGAAGACTCTGATGCTGGGAGGGATTGAGGGCAGGAGGAGAAGGGGACGACAGAGGATGAGATGGCTGGATGGCATCACTGACTCGATGGATGCGAGTCTGAGTGACCTCCGGGAGCTGGTGATGGACAGGGAGGCCTGGCGTGCTGCGGTTCATGGGGTCTCAAAGAGTTGGACACGACTGAGCGACTGATCTGATCTGATCTGATGATAGGATATTGAGTATAGTTTCCTGTTCTGTACAATAGGACCTCACTGTTTATCCATCCTACAGATAATACTTTGCATTTTTTGGTCCCAGACTCACAATACAACCTTCCCCCACCCCGACTCCCCCTTGGCAATGACGAGCCTGTTCTCTAGGTTTGTGAGTCTGCTTCTGCTTCATTGATACGTTCATTTGCGTCATATTTTAGATATGACCTACAAGTGATATCTATACTTGTCTTTTTCTTGCTTTGCCTAGTGTTATAACCTCCAGGTCCAGCCATGTAACCGCAGCGTCATTGTTTCACTCTTAGTTTTGCGTCTGAGTAGTATTCCGTATGTATACACGCACACATGCGCATGTCTTTGTCTTACTCATCTGTCAGAGGACATTTAGGCTGTTTCCACGTCATGGCTATTGTAAACAGTGCTGCTATCAACACGGGCGCATGCATCTTTTAGAATTATAGTTTTGTTTGGATGTATGCCTAGGAGTGGGATTTCTGGATCATCCGGCAACTGTATTTTTAGTTTTCTGAGGAACCTCCATACTGTTCTCCATAATGGTTGCACAAATTTGTATTCCCACCAACAGTGTAAGAGGGTTCCTTTTTCTCCATACTAGAGGCTTTTTTTTTTTTTTTTAATACACCTAGAATTGTGGACTGAGATCCGTGCCCATTATGTTGTCAAAGAATATACTTATTTTAGGAAGGAAAAAATGTATTCCATTAAGTACACTTTGTGTTTTAAAGGTATTGTTTTGTTTTTGTCCCTTAATATTAAATTTGCAAAATACATCCTGTGGTTCTGCACTGTGTTATGACACTGAAGGTTAGAATCATGGCCTTCAGATCATACCTGCCTTCTCATGTGCTTGGTCCTTTGCTGCTGGCTCTCAGTGTCTTTGTTTTAAGAGCATCCTTATGTTTCTCCTTCGGACTAGCCAGAAATATTTTCAGTGCCGTGCACAGCAAATGGCTCTTTAAATGACCATCATTCCAGCATTTTCCAGAGAGGTTTTCTTCAAGAGTCAGCAAGTGAGCAGCACTTTCAAGGACTACTCTCCAAATGAAAGCATCTTCTGCTTTGCAAGGGACAGAGTTCCCTCTAGGAAGTGCCTCCTGTGGTTCTAGCTTTTCATTTCAGAGCACTGAGACCCTCTGTTGCTCATTGTTACACCTTAGTTGAGAGTCAGTGGAAGTTTTATCAATATGACAATTGCATTCACTCATGTATTTAGAAAATATATGTTGAATAGCAACTATCCTATGGGCTCAGGATACCAAGTAAAATTCAATAGCTCCTCTTTAGGAGCTAACAACCTCCTGGATGAGAGGTGAATATAGGCATGATTATAAAAGGCCATGAAAATGCTATGGTGAAAGTAAGCCTAAGGCAACAAAGGACAAAAATTGTGAGTGGGTGGGAAGTTGGCTTTAATGCAAGAAGTTGAATTAGTTAAGCAAGCAAACAGGAACCAAAACCTTGAATGACATAGTAGGAAACTTGGACTTTACCCAGAGCCTAATGTGGCACCATTACAGAATTCTAACCAAGAGAGGGCTTGCTCTGATTTCTCTTTTAGAATGAGCACTTTGGTGACAGTGTGGAGGATGAATTAGGAGCTTGATAAAGCCAGAAGGAAAGGATATGTCTTAGGAGGCAGTTAAAATAACTTAGATAATAAATTATAAGAACCAGAACCCAGGAACTAGAAGTAAGAAAATATATATATATATATATATATATATTACTGATGGTGACTGCAGCCATGAAATTAAAAGACACTTACTCCTTGGAAGGAAAGTTATGACCAACCTAGATAGCATATTCAAAAGCAGAGACATTACTTTGCCAACAAAGGTCCGTCTAGTCAAGGCTATGGTTTTTCCAGTGGTCATGTATGGATGTGAGAGTTGGACTGTGAAAAAAGCTGAGCGCCGAAGAATTGATGCTTTTGAACTGTGGTGTTGGAGAAGCCCTGGGATTTCTTTGGAAGGAATGATGCTAAGGCTGAAACTCCAATACTTTGGCCACCTCATGCAAAGAGTTGACTCATTGGAGAAGACTCATGCTGGGAGGGATTGGGGGCAAGAGGAAAAGGGGACGCCAGAGGATGAGATGGCTGGATGGCATCACTGACTTGATAGATGTGAGTCTGAGTGAACTCTGGGAGTTGGTGATGGACAGGAAGGCCTGACATGCTGTATTTCATGGGGTCGCAAAGAGTCGGACACGACTGAGCGACTGATCTGATCTGATTCATGTGTGTGTGTATAAAATAGATTCAACAAACATTAAGAAGGAAGAGGACTTGTGCTCTGAGGACTAATTGGAGTGAAAAAAGGAAGGAATCAAAGATGATTTCAAATTTTCTGCTTGAGTAATTTGTAGTATAATTGATCATTCACAATATTAACGAACAAGAATACAAGTAGCAGTAGAATACTCACATGGAAATTCCAGTTAGTGTTTGGATATATGGGTCTGGGGAACATGGAAAGCCTGGGATGAAAATAAAATATTTTAGGTCTTTTGCACATAGAGGATAGCTAAAACCTTGAGGTTGAATGAGGTCATCCAGGGAGTGTTTATAAAGGGAAAAGGGAAGAGTACCAGTTGTAGATTTGTGGGGGACACTGACTGGTGAACGTGAACTTCCTGATGTTCAAGCTGGTTTTAGAAAAGGCAGAGGAACCAGAGATCAAATTGCCAACATCCGCTGGATCATGGAAAAAGCAAGAGAGTTCCAGAAAAACATCTATTTCTGCTTTATTGACTATGCCAAAGCCTTTGACTGTGTGGCTCACAATAAACTGTGGAAAATTCTGAAAGAGATGGAAATACCAGACCACCTGATTTGCCTCTTGAGAAATCTGTATGCAGGTCAGGAAGCAACAGTTAGAACTGGACATGGAACAACAGACTGGTTCCAAATAGGAAAAGGAGTACGTCAATGCTGTATATTGTTACCCTGCTTATTTAACTTATATGCAGAGTACATCATGAGAAACGCTGGGCTGGAAGAAGCACAAGCTGGAATCAAGATTGCCAGGAGAAATATCAATAACCTCAGATATGCAGATGACACCACCCTTATGGCAAAAAGTGAAGAGGAACTAAAAAGCCTCTTGATGAAAGTGAAAGTGGAGAGTGAAAAAGTTGGCTTAAAGCTCAACATTCAGAAAACGAAGATCATGGCATCTGGTCCCATCACTACATGGGAAATAGATGGAGAAACAGTGGAAACAGTGTCAGACTTTATTTTTCTGGGCTCCAAAATCACTGCAGACAGTGACTGCAGCCATGAAATTAAAAGACGCTTACTCCTTGGAAGGAAAGTTATGACCAACCTAGATAGCATATTCAAAAGCAGAGACATTACTTTGCCAACAAATGTCCGTCTAATCAAGGTTATGGTTTTTTCTGTGGTCGTGTATGGATGTGAGAGCTGGACTGTGAAGAAGGCTGAGCGCCGAAGAATTGATGCTTTTGAACTGTGGTGTTGGAGAAGACGCTTGAGTCCCTTGGACTGCAAGGAGATCAAACCAGTCCATTCTAAAGGAGATCAGCCCTGGGATTTCTTTGGAAGGAATGATACTAGAGCTGAAACTCCAGTACTTTGGCCACCTCATGTGAAGAGTTGACTCATTGGAAAAGAGCCTGATGCTGGGAGGGATTGGGGGCAGGAGGAGAAGGGGACGACAGAGGATGAGATGGCTGGATGGCATCACTGGCTCGATGGACGTGAGTCTGAGTGAACTCCGGGAGTTGGTGATGGACAGGGAGGCCTGGCGTGCTGTGATTCATGGGGTCGCAAAGAGTTGGACACGACTGAGCGACTGAACTGAACTGCACTGAACTGACTGGGGAAGGATGGTCATTCGAAGAGGAGTATGTAAAACACTTTTCTGAAAATTAGCAACTGGAAGAGCAAGAAGAAAACGAAGAGAGGGTAGAATTTGGGAGCAAATTAGAATAATGAATTGAGAGAGAAAAAAATTCAGCTAGAACTAAAATTTTAAGGGCTACATAGAGCTGCTGACTTATTTAGATTTTTTATTCCAATCCAGTTAAAATTGATGAAAAGTCCATTATGACTAGAGTGAACTTAAAGTTGCTGGGAGCGAAGGCTTGGGGAAAAGGGATAGTTAGGAGGTTTGGGATGAAAACGTAAACACTGTTATATTTAAATGCATAACCAACAAGGATCTACTATATAGCACACGGGACTCTGCTCGGTGTTACTCGGCAGCCTGGGTGGGAGGGGGGTTTGGGGGAGAATCGGATACGTGTATGTTTTTGTTTAGTCACTAAGTTGTGTCTGACTCTTGCAACTGCATGGACTGTAGCCCGCCGGGCTCCTTGGTCCATTTTTCCATTTTCTGGAAAATCTGTTCCAGATTTTCCCATTTCTTCCCAGACAAGAATAGTGGAGTGGGTTAGCATTTCCTTCTCCAGGATAAGTGTATCAGATCAGATCAGATCAGTCGCTCAGTCGTGTCCGACTCTTTGCGACCCCATGAACCGCCCCGCCGGCTGCGTCGCGCACTAAGAGCGCCCCGCCGGCTGCGTCGCGCACTAAGAGCTCGGCGAGAGGAGCTACCCCACGACCGAGGAAGGACGGCGGTGAGGGCCAGCGCACTAAGCACGGCCGAGAAGAGCTACCCCACGACCGAGGTCAGGAAGGGCGGCGGTGAGGAGAGACCCCTCGTCCAAGGTAAGGTGCGATGGCTGTGCTTCGCTGGCCTGGAGCAGCCAGGAGCAGCCGGGATGAGATACCCCACGCCCAAGGATAAGTGCATAGGTATGACTAAATCCCCTCACTGTTCACCTGAAGCTATCACAGCATTGTTTGTTAATTGGCCATATCCCTAGAGAAGATAAAAAGGTTTTTTTTTTTTTAAAAGAAGCATAACAAATGCCAAGGAAATTCAAAGGTGACATATCAAAATAATTAGCAAAGCAATTAGCTTTATTTAATAATTAAAAAGTGAAGTAAACAAGTAAACCATATGCAAATTTGTTCAGATAATGTTTTTATAAATATTTGGTTATGAGTTCAAATATTTCTGAAATAAATTTCTTATCAATCTTGTTTTTGACAATTTCTGTTGTTGCATCTGAAATTAAAATTAATGGAAAGCTACTTAAAGTTTCCTATGGGGGCAAGAAATTTTAGTGTTAGCTCTATTCAGCATATCTGCTTCAGTAGCTAAGAAAGAAAAGAGTGATTGTGAAATTTAGCAATGTATTTACTAAAGCCAAACATCATTGTAGTAGTTTGTTAGGGCTCAGATCAGATCAAATCAGATCAGTCGCTCAGTAGTGTCCGACTCTTTGTGACTGCCGTAACAAAATATTACAGACTGGGGGGCTTAAATACTATAAATGTATTTTCTCACAACTTTGGAGGCTAGAAGTCCAAGGTCCATATCAGCAGAGTTGGTTTCTTCTGAGCCTCTTTCCTTGACTTGTAGATTGCCCTTTTCTCCGTACCTTCTTACCTTGGTACTTGAGTGTGCCACAATCTCCACTTTATAAGTACACTAGTCATATTGAGGGGGTTTCCCAGGTGGTGCAGTGGTAGGAACCCTCCTGCCAATTTAAGACACACAGGAGACTCGGGTTCAAGCTCTAGGCTGGGAAGATCCTCTCAGGAAGGAAATGGCAACCCTCTCCAGTATTCTTGTCTGGAAAACCCCACGGGAGCCGGGCAGGCTGCAGTCCATGGGGTCATGAAGAGTTGGACATGACTTAGCGACTGAGCGTGCACACAAGCATATTGGATTGGGGCCAACTCTAATGACCTCACCTTAACTTAGTTAGCTTTTGAAAGACCCTGTCTCCGAATACATTCACATTCTAAGGTATTGAGAGTCAGGACTTTCAACATAAGAATTTTGGGAGGACCGAATTAGCAATCACAAAAACCAATGTACTTAGCCATTTTAATTTCTATTTATTGACAGAAAAAAATGACTTTTCTTTATATCATGTTTTGTCTTTAATTTTGTTTTAAAATGTGTGTATTTTCTTACAGCATATTTTTGATTATTAATAAAGAATAAAATCATATATGGTAAAAGAATATTTCACTGGCTCATTAGTGGATTCTGTATAGCTGTTTTTAAAACTGTGGATTGATTGTATTCGAGATTAAGGACAGTCACAAGTTCTTTGACACTCTTTCCATTGAGAGGTGGGATCTCAAGTCAGTGTCCCCTTCCTTTGAATTTGGGAGGCCTCTCTGTCTGCTTTGACCAATATAAAATGACAGAAGGGATGCTATCTGGGGCTTCAACCTTAAGATACTGGCAGCTTCTACTCAATGTCTATTGGTATTCTTCCTCTAGGAGCTCCAAGCTATCATGTCAGAAGTCTTCTACCCTGAGACTGCCATACTGGAGAGGCCATGTAAAGGTGATGTGGTCAGTGTTTGTTTTTTCAGGCATCCTTGTCAAGGAATAGATATGTGAATGAGCCCATAGGAGATTTTCCATTGGCCAGGTGAACACTACTGAGTGACTTCATGTGGAAGGTGATGGTTATAGAAATATTTTCTAAATTTGGTTTCTTTCAAATGAAAGCTAACAGATACAGTAGTGTACTCGTAATTTCAATATATAGAACTGTCTAGGAAGATTGTGCTCATCCCGCTCAGTCACTCAGTCACGTCCAACTCTTTGTGACCCCATGAACTGTAGCCCACCAGGCTCCTCTGTCCTTGGGATTTTCCAGGCAAGAATACTGGAGTGGGTTGCCATTTCCTTCTCCAGGGGATCTTCCTGACCCAGGGATCGAACCCGAGTCTCTTCTGTCTCCTGCATTGGCAGGTGGACTCCTTACCACTGCACCACCTGGGAAGCCCCATCTGGTAATGTATCTAGACTCATATATGAAAATGCTGTATACAGGACTATGAACTAGATGTTACTTTGGTTGTCATAGTTGTTATGGAATAATTTAGTGTCTGCATCCAAGGCCAAAGATCCTCTTTTACACTTTCCGTCATTCTATCAGAAAGGAAGAAAGTGAGCCCTTGGCAGATAGAAAATACAGGGCACCCACTGATACAAAAGAGCCACCAAATGTCTTAAGTTGGGACCAATATGCTTAGAGAGCCTCACATTTAACAGCCAATAATAATTGGTTACCAATTGTTGCGATTATGAGTCCTATGATTAGAGCTTGGACCCTCTCACGATGCCACATGCATAGTGGTGTTGATGTTTCACATGGGCAGCAGGAGAATGCTCCTGGGGTAGGTCACATGCTTTGTGTCCTTTGACAAGGTGATGAGAAGCAAATGGGTGGTAGGGATGTTTTGCCCTCAATTTTGTGGGCAGAGAAGTAGAAATAAAAATGCATGAAAAATGCATGGAGGAGACAGTAAATAAGGGAGCAAACTCAAGTTTAACAGTGGGGATTTCAGTTTTTATCTGGTAAATTTTTTCGGTTTCATTGTTTTTTCAAGGATTTTTCTCTTGCTTTTTCAACTGAGAGTCGTTCCTCTGCCTTGTCATTTTGCTTAACTTTCTCTGCTTTTATGAATTTAGATGGAACAGTTATCTATTACAGTCTTGAAGGGGTGTTCCCACGTGGTAGCATCCTTATACAGACAGTGTGTGCCAGTGCCTTTGCTGGGAGAGCTGAATTTGATGTGGACATAAGTCATGTCTTTCTTCAGAGTATGCTGGCAGCTACTGCTTTGGTAATGGGGAGGGTGGAGGCGAGGCTGAAGATGCAGGAGCTGGAACTGGGGCCAGATGGGAAGTGGGATTCCCCTCTGCCCCACGGCCATCATTGCCCTACTCGGGGTGGGGTCTGATCCCTAGCTGCTGAAGCAGAAGCCTTGAGGGTTTGGGCCCAGCCTGACTCGTTCCCTTCAAGCATGTGTTTTCCCATCTCCTTGCAACAGAGGGGAGCGTGCTAAAGCAAAGGGACCCATGCACAATAGAGGCCTGATGTGCTGCCTGTGCAGGCGTCTACAGCTCTGCTCAGACACAGTTTGGGGAGTAAGTCCACTTTATCCTTCACAGTTGATCACGGCCCCCACCACTCTTCTTCTACCGTGGAACCACCCTGCAGGGCGGGCAGGGCCCACATGGACTTCCAGCACATTTCAGGAGGTGAGCCATGGTGGAGCAGGTATCTGGGCTGCTTCTGGCTCACTGCTCCAGTAGGTGCCAGTGGAGGCCACTGCCCCCCACCCACTAGTCCCAGCCTGCGACTGGGTGCCCTCTATATCAAACAGCTGAGTTTTTTCCCATTGGCAATGAAACTGTTAACTACTTTAGAGAAAAGAATTGATGCAAACAGTGAACATGTAAACAAGGAACTTGAAAATATAAAAAAAGAGAATCAGAAATGCAGAATTTGATAGCTGAAATAAAAAGCACATGTGAAGGGATGAGTAGCAGACTAAGTGATCCAGAAGAACACGTAAGTGCTCTGCAAGATGGAGTGAGGGAAACCACCCCATGAGAAGAGCAAAAAGAAAACAAGTTTTAAAAATTGGAAGCAATTCAAGAGATCTCTAGGCTGACCTTTTAATTTCATGGCTGCAGTCACCATCTGCAGTGATTTTGGAGCCCAGAAAAATAAAGTCTGACACTGTTTCCACTGTTTCCCCATCTATTTCCCATGAAGTGATGACTCATTGGAAAAGACTCTGATGCTGGGAGGGATTGGGGACAGGAGGAGAAGGGGACGACAGAGGATGAGATGGCTGGATGGCATCACTGACTCGATGGACATGAGTCTGAGTGAACTCCAAGAGTTGGTGATGGACAGGGAGGCCTGGAGTGCTGTGATTCATGGGGTTGCAAAGAGTCGGACATGACTGAGCGACTGAACTGAACTGAACTGAACTACACTGACCTTAAGCATACCAACATTTACCTTATCAGGGTCTCAGAAGAAGAAGAAAGAAAGAAAAGGTAGAAAAAAAATGTATTTGAGGGGGCTTCCCTGGTGGCTCTGTGGTAAAGAATCAGCCTGCCAATGCAGGAGATGTGGGTTTGATCTCTGATCGGAGAAGATGCCACATGCCACAGGGCAGCTAAGCCCACGTGCTGCAGCTGTTGAGCCTGTGCTCTAGAGCCTGGGAACCACGACTGCTGAGTCCATGAGCCTGGACTGTTGAAGCCTGTGTGCTCTAGTGCCCGTGGCGTGCAACAGGAGAAGCCTCTGCAACGAGAAGCCTGCACACCACAACCAGGAAGTAACACACGCTCACCGAAACTAGAGCAAAGCCCAGGCAGCAATGAAGACCCAGAGGAGCCATGAATCAGTGAACAAATAAAGTTAAATAAAAAAAAATTAAAAAATGCATTTGAGGGAATCATGGCTAAAAAATTCCAGACCTGAAGAAGGAAACAGTTATCCAGGTACAGGAGCACACAGGTTCCCAAACAAGATGAACTCAAACAGACACATACCAAGACATATAATTAAAAGGGAAATGTTAGAGAATTCTAAAGGCAGCAAGAATAAAACAGTCTTATATAAGAGAATCCCCATAAGGCGATCAGCTGATTTCTCTGCACAGACCTTTGCAGTCAGAAAGTAGTGGCAGGGTATTTTCAAAGTTCTGAAAGGAAAACCCTGAAATACTCTCCCCATCAAGGTGTCATTTAGAATAGCAGGAGGGATAGAGAACTTCTCAGACAAGCAAAAACTGAAAGAGTTCATCAGTACTAAACCTACACTGAAAGAAATGTGAAAGGTTAGCTCTAAGTGAAAATGAGGAATCTATACGAAAGGGAAAATCCCATTAGGAAATGCAAATACATAGCAGGGATTGAGGGTCAATCACTTAAACAAGCCAGTATGAAGATTATAAGACAAAAAATTACAAAAGCAACAATAACTACAATAAACAGTTAAGGGATTGACATGAAGATGTAAAATACAACAACAAAAATGCAAAATGTGGGGTAGGGGAGTCAAAATATGTAGATTTAAAATGACCACCAGTTTAAAACAAGTAGATATAGGTACAGGTCAACATATACTAACCCTATGATAACCCAAATAAAAAATTTACAATAGGTACACACAAAATAAAAAGGAACACAAGCATGCAACTAAAGAAAAGTACCAAAGCACAAGAGAAGAAATGGAGAGAGAACTACAAAGTCAATGGAAAAACAAGCAACAGAATGGCTATAAGTACGTTCTCATTGATAATTACTTTAAATGTCAATGGACTAAATGCTTCAATCAAAAGACACAGGGAGCTGATTGGATAAAAAAAAAAAAAAAAACCACCAACAAAACTCAACACCCTTCTATATCCTGCCTACAATAGACTCATAGACTGAAAGTGAGGGAGTAGGAAAAGAAATTTAATACAAATGGAAACAAGAAAAAAGGGCAACAGTATTCATATCAGAAAAAAATAGACTTTCAAACAAAAACTGTAACAAAAGGCAAAGAAGCACATTATATAATGATAAAGGCACCAATATAAGAAGATCAGATCAGATCAGTCGCTCAGTCGTGTCCGACTCTTTGCGACCCCATGAACTGCAGCACGCCAGGCCTCCCTGTCCATCACCAGCTCTCGGAGGTCACTCAGACTCACATTCATCGAGTCAGTGATGCCATCCAGCCATCTCATCCTCTGTCGTCCCCTTCTCCTCCTGCCCCCAATCCCTCCCAGCATCAGAGTCTTCTCCAATGAGTCAACTCTTCGCATGAAGTGGCCAAAGTACTGGAGTTTCAACTTTAGCATCATTCCTTCCAAAGAAATCCCAGGGCTGATCTCCTTCAGAATGGACTGGGTGGATCTCCTTGCAGTCCAAGGGACTCTCAAGAGTCTTCTCCAACACCACAGTTCAAAAGCATTAATTCTTTGGTGCTCAGCCTTCTTCACAGTCCAGCTCTCACATCCATACATGACCACAGGAAAGACCATAGCCTTGACTAGGCGAACCTTTGTTGGCAAAGTGATGTCTCTGTTTTGAATATGCTATCTAGGTTGGTCATAACTTTCCTTCCAAGGAGTAAGCGTCTTTTAATTTCATGGCTGCAGTCACCATCTGCAGTGATTTTGGAGCCCAGAAAAATAAAGTCTGACACTGTTTCCACTGTTTCTCCATCTATTTCCCATGCAGTGATGGGACCAGATGCCATGATCTTCGTTTTCTGAATGTTGAGATTTAAGCCAACTTTTTCACTCTCCACTTTCACTTTCATCAAGAGGCTTTTTAGTTCCTCTTCACTTTCTGCCATAAGGGTGGTATCATCTGCATATCTGAGGTTATTGATATTTCTCCCGGCAATCTTGATTCCAGCTTGTGTTTCTTCCAGTCCAGCATTTCTCATGATGTACTCTGCATGTAAGTAAAATAAACATGGTGACAATATACAGCCTTGACGTACTCCTTTTCCTATTTGGAACCAGTCTGTTGTTCCATGACCAGTTCCAACTGTTGCTTCCTGACCTGCATACAGATTTCTCAAGAGGCAGATCAGGTGGTCTGGTATTCCCATCTCTCTCAAAATTTTCCACAGTTTATTGTGATCTACACAGTCAAAGGCTTTGGCATAGTCAATGAAGCAGAAATAGATGTTTTTCTGGAACTCTCTTGCTTTTTCCATGATCCAGCAGATGTTGGCAATTTGGTCTCTGGTTCCTCTGCATTTTCTAAATCCAGCTTGAACATCAGGAAGTTCACGGTTCACATATTGCTGAAGCCTGGCTTGGAGAATTTTGAGCGTTACTTTACTAGCGTGTGAGATGAGTGCAATTGTGCGGTAGTTTGAGCACTCTTTGGCATTGCCTTTCTTTGGGATTGGGATGAACACTGACCTTTTCCAATCTTGTGGCCACTGCTGAGTTTTCCAAATTTGCTGGCATATTGAGTGCAACACTTTCACAGCATCATCTTTCAGGATTTGGAATAGCTCCACTGGAATTCCATCACCTCCACTAGCTTTGTTCGTAGTGATGCTTTCTAAGGCCCACTTGACTTCACATTCCAGGATGTCTGGCTCTAGGTCAGTGATCACACCATCATGATTATCTGGGTCGTGAAGCTCTTTTTTGTACAGTTCTTCTGTGTATTCTTGCCACCTCTTCTTAATATCTTCTGCTTCCGTTAGGTCCATACCATTTCTGTCCTTTATCGGGCCCATTTTTGCATGAAATGTTCCTTTGGTATCTCTGATTTTCTTGAATAGATCCTTAGTCTTTCCCATTCTGTTGTTTTCCTCTATTTCTTTGCATTGATCACTGAAGAAGGCTTTCTTATCTCTTCTTGCTAGTCTTTGGAACTCTGCCTTCAGATGTTTATATCTTTCCTTTTCTCCTTTGCTTTTCACTTCTCTTCTTTTCACAGCTATTTGCAAGGCCTCCCCAGACAGCCATTTTGCTTTTTTGCATTTCTTTTCCATGGGGATGGTCTTAATCCCTGTCTCCTGTACAGTGTCACGAACCTCATTCCATAGTTCATCAGGCACTCTATCTATCAGATCTAGGCCCTTAAATCTATTTCTCACTTCCACTGTATAATCATAAGGGATTTGATTTAGGTTATATCTGAATGGTCTAGTGGTTTTCCCTACTTTCTTCAATTTCAGTCTGAATTTGGCAATAAGGAGTTCATGGTCTGAGCCACAGTCAGCTCCTGGTCTTAGCAAATACTAAGAGACATAAAGGGAGAATTTGATAATAATACAATAATCGTAGTGGGCTTTAATACCCCACTTGCATCAATGGACAGATCATTCAGACAGAAAATCAGTAAGGCAACAGTTATCTTAAGTGATTTAATAGACCAGTTGGACTTAAAATCTACAGGACCTTACATCCCCAAATAACAGAATATAAATTCTTTTCAAGTGCACATGGAATATTCTCTTAGGCCATAAAACAAGCCTCAAGAAAATTAAGAAGATAGAAATTATATCAAGCCTTTTTTCCAACCACAACGTTACGAAACTGGAAATCAGTTTCAGAAAGAAAAATGGAAAAAGAACAAACATGTGGAGACTGAATAACATGCTACTAAAAAAACCCCAGTGGGTCAATGAAGAAATCAGAGAGGAAATTAGAAAATATGCCAGACAAGTGAAAATGGAAACACAATACTCTCAGATGGATGGGATGCAGTTTATAGTGATATAGGCCTTTCTCAAAAAACAAAAAAATCTCAAATAGCCAAATTAAAGCCCGCTACTATTATTGTTGTTTGAAAAAGAACAAACTATGCCTAAAACCAATAGAAGGGAGGAAATAATAAAGCCCAGAGAGAAAATAAATAAAATAGAGATTAAGAACAGAAAATATTATTGAAACCAAGGGATGGTTTTCTGAAAAGATAAATGAAATTGATAAACCTTTAGCCAGGCTCACCAAAAAGAAAAAAGGGAGGACCTAAATAAACAAAATAACAAGAAATGAGAGGAGAAATAACAGCCTAAACCAGGAGAGTCCAGGCTGGCCCTCAGAGGATATTCACTTGTATCAATAAGAACTGGAGCTCTGTGATTTCTACTGACACTTTCCAAGCAAAATGGCAGTTTCTCCCTTTCCTAGACACTTGGGTGAATTTAACTCAGATGACCATTATATCTACTACTGTGGGCAGGAATCCCTCAGAAGATATGGAGTGGCCATCATCTTCAACAAAAGAGTCCGAAATGCAGTACTTGGATGCAATCTCAAAAATGACAGAATGATCTCTGTTCGTTTCCAAGGCAAACCATTCAATGTCACAGTAATCCAAGTCTATGCCCCAACCAGTAATGCTGAAGAAGCTGAAGTTTAATGGTTCTATGAAGACCTACAAGATCTTTTAGAACTAACATCCAAAAAAGATGTTCTTTTCATTATAGGGGACTGGAATGCAAAAGTAGGAAGTCAAGAAACACCTGGAGTAACAGGCAAATTAGGCCTTGGAATACGGAATGAAGCAGGGCAAAGAGTTTTGCCAAGAAAATGCACTAGTCATAACAAACACCCTCTTCCAACAACACAAGAGAAGACTCTATACATGGACATCACCAGATGGTCAACACCGAAATCAGATCGATTATATTCTTTGCAGCCAAAGATGGAGAAGCTCTATCCAATCAGCAAAAACAAGACCAGGAGCTGACTGTGGCTCAGACCATGAACTCCTTATTGCCAAATTCAGACTGAAATTGAAGAAAGTAGGGAAAACCACTAGACCATTCAGGTATGACCTAAATCAAATCCCTTATGATTATACAGTGGAAGTGAGAAATAGATTTAAGGGCCTAGATCTGATAGATAGAGTGCCTGATGAACTATGGAATGAGGTTCGTGACATTGTACAGGAGACAGGGATCAAGACCATCCCCATAGAAAAGAAATGCAAAAAAAAGCAAAATGGCTGTCTGAGGAGGCCTTACAAATAGCTGTGAAAAGAAGAGAAGTGAAAAGCAAAGGAGAAAAGGAAAGATATAAACATCTGAATGCAGAGTTCCAAAGACTAGCAAGAAGAGATAAGAAAGCCTTCTTCAGCAATCAATGCAAAGAAATAGAGGAAAACCAAAGAATAGGAAAGACTAGGGATCTCTTGAAGAAAATCAGAGATACCAAAGGAATATTTCATGCAAAGATGGGCTCGATAAAGGACAGAGATGGTGTGGACCTAACAGAAGCAGAAGATATTAAGAAGAGGTGGCAAGAATACACAGAAGAACTGTACAAAAAAGAGCTTCACGACGCAGATAATCACGATGGTGTGATCACTGACCTAGAGCCAGACATCCTGGAATGTGAAGTCAAGTGGGCCTTAGAAAGCATCACTACGAACAAAGCTAGTGGAGGTGATGGAATTCCAGTGGAGCTATTCCAAATCCTGAAAGATGATGCTGTGAAAGTGTTGCACTCAATATGCCAGCAAATTTGGAAAACTCAGCAGTGGCCACAGGACTGGAAAAGATCAGTTTTCATTCCAACCTCAAAGAAAGGCAATGCCAAAGAATGCTCAAACTACCACACAATTGCACTCATCTCACACGCTAGTAAAGGAATGCTCAAAATTCTCCAAGCCAGGCTTCAGCAATATATGAACCGTGAACTTCCTGATGTTCATGTTGGTTTTAGAAAAGGCAGAGGAACCAGAGATCAAATTGCCAACATCCGCTGGATCATGGAAAAAGCAAGAGAGTTCCAGAAAAACATCTATTTCTGCTTTATTGACTATGCCAAAGCCTTTGACTGTGTGGCTCACAATAAACTGTGGAAAATTCTGAAAGAGATGGGAATACCAGACCACCTGATCTGCCTCTTGAGAAATCTGTATGCAGGTCAGGAAGCAACAGTTAGAACCAGACATGGAACAATGGACTGGTTCCAAATAGGAAAAGGAGTACGTCAAGGCTGTATATTGTCACCATGTTTATTTTACTTATATGCAGGGTACATCATGAGAAACGCTGGACTGGAAGAAACACAAGCTGGAATCAAGATTGCCGGGAGAAATATCAATAACCTCAGATATGCAGATGATACCACCCTTATGGCAGAAAGTGAAGAGGAACTAAAAAGCCTCTTGATGAAAGTGAAAAGTGGAGAGTGAAAAGGTTGGCTTAAATCTCAACATTCAGAAAACGAAGATCATGGCATCTGGTCCCATCACTGCATGGGAAATAGATGGAGAAACAGTGGAAACAGTGTCAGACTTTATTTTTCTGGGCTCCAAAATCACTGCAGATGGTGACTGCAGCCATGAAATTAAAAGACGCTTACTCCTTGGAAGGAAAGTTATGACCAACCTAGATAGCATATTCCAAAGCAGAGACATCACTTTGCCAACAAAGGTTCGCCTAGTCAAGGCTATGGTCTTTCCTGTGGTCATGTATGGATGTGAGAGCTGGACTGTGAAGAAGGCTGAGTGCTGAAGAATTGATGCTTTTGAAGTGTGGTGTTGGAGAAGACTCTTGAGAGTCCCTGGACTGCAAGGAGATCCAACCAGTCCATTCTGAAGGAGATCAGCCCTGGGATTTCTTTGGAAGGAATGATGCTAAAGCTGAAACTCCAGTACTTTGGCCACTTCATGCGAAGAGTTGACTCATTGGAGAAGACTCTGATGCTGGGAGGGACTGAGGGCAAGAGGAGAAGGGGACGACAGAGGATGAGATGGCTGGATGGCATCACTGACTCGATGGATGTGAGTCTGAGTGACCTCCGGGAGTTGGTGATGGACAGGGAGGCCTGGCGTGCTGTGATTCATGGGGTCGCAAAGAGTCTAACACGACTGAGGGACTGATCTGATCTAGACACATGCCTTGGGCTACTAATTTACCAATCCTTGATAGATGAATGGCTGAATTGCATAGTGATATTAGTAGTAACACATTCCAGAAGTCACATAATTCCACTGTTTGTGGACTCACTTTCACTATCGTTCATGTAAAATAAGGAATTCCTGAAAAGATCAAATCAGGATAATGTGACATTTATTTTAAATATATAAAAAACTACAGTTAGTATTAACAGTTGAGTTCAGTCGTTCAGTTGTGCCCGACTCTTTGCGACCCCGTGGACTGCAGCACGCCAGGCCTCCCTGTCCATCACCAGCTCCATTAACAAGCATTTACTAAATGTTTGGTGCTGGTGTAAATGCTCTATGTATTAGTTAATTTAATTTTTTTTTGGTAGTTACCAAAATTTGCGCTAACAGTATGTTTGTAATAGAGATTAAACCAGTTAGACCAAGAGAAGAAAATACTTCGCCTCTTGTCTAGGAAGCAGAGGAGATGGGGTAAAAACTCCACAATCAGACTCTTTCAATCACACTGCTGTCTTCGTAGAACAGCATTTTATGTGTTCATGGCAATCCACTCCAGCACTCTTGCCTGGAAAATCCCATGGACGGAGGAGCCTGATAGGCTACAGTCCATGGGGTTGCAAAGATTCGGACATGACTGAGAGACCTCACTTTCACTTTCACTTTGTTTAAGACTTTGATGGGATAGCATCAACTGAGAAATTTTTTGTATATAATGGAAATTTTTGAGGGTGGTACTCTACCTTTTTTAGGGCCAAAAAGAATCTTCAACTTGCCCTTGAGGATTCAAAAGAAATTAAGGACGTAATTTTTTACAGAAAAACAACACTGAGGAAAATGAGTCATATGCAAGCAATACTCTGTGTAAACAACTAATAAATCAGAAAAAAAAAAAAAAGAGAAAAACGTTAACAGTAATTTAGCAGCAAATGGGGCATTTGATCTGCAGCTCCCAGATGAATTCCCAAACGACATGAATAATTTATTTTAGGCAGATGAAATGATATGGGTTATGTAATGCTTGATGAGAAACTGCAGTTGTAATCGGGGAAATTGCTTCTACTTAGCAGGGTCACCAGCGAGGAAGGAGCAGTCCCAGGATATCATTTTCCACCTTGAGAATCTTGGCCAAAGTAATGCCCGAATGCTTTCTACCCAGCTGTGATCCAACTCGTGGAGCTGAATTTAGTTTCCTCTCCAGAGACCTCAAAAGGCTTTGGAATATTTTAGCACCCAGATGGCTTCTGTGCTATTTTGTGAGAGGTTGAGCCCCAGTTGGGTTCCTGTGTGGCGCAGCAGTAAAGAATCTGCCTGCAGATGCAGGAGATGCAGCAGACGTGCGTTCGATCCCTGGGTGGTGAAGATCCCCTAGAGTAGGAAGTGCAACCCACTCCAGTATTCTCGCCTGGAAAATCCCACGGACAGATGATCCATAGGGTCGCAAAGAGTCCTGACAGAGCACAGAGGCACATATGTGCCCCAATCGCAGCTCCTTAAAAAAAAAAAAAAAAGCTGCAGTTACTGGACTTGCACAGATGCAAGGCTCTCCCAGGACTAGGATAGGCTGTCAAGCTGTGAGGCAGCTCAGTTGGTTCTTGGAATTTATGCCCTAGGGGACCATAGAGCATTTTGAAAGCCACTGTTTAGTATTGGCAGCTGAATTTTGACATTTCAGGCTATTATTAAATCTCTTTCAAACAGATGAAACTGTAGTATATGACAGCTAAGCTTTCCGTGAGGCGTGTTTACCTGGCAGGAAGGGTGCTATCACTGGCTTTATTATTCTGTTATCTGGTACCTTTCAGTTGCTGTTTGTTAATCACCTAAAACTCATGCATTGTTTAAAATATCTCCAATGACAAGGCAGATAAAGATCAAGGGTTCATATTTTAGCCTCAAGGCCATGCAGAATTTAAAGACATGGAAAAGTTTACCACTGAGTTTCTGAGAAATGTGAAAAGCACTATAAGAATCCACGTACTTCGTTGTTTCTATAAAAGCTCACACTCAGTCCTTGTCCTACAGTCCTTCTCCTATAGAAGGAGGGAATGAAAAAAACGTATTTCTTCCCAAGCTGGAGCTCACTCAGTTAGATATGTTGGTGTTTGAGAGCATATTTTATCAAAATAAGACAAAAAGTGATTTTAATTTTATACAATGTGAGCCACTTAATTTTCATTTCACTAAGTGCTGAAAAAAATTATCTGATAGATGAAAAAGAGAAGAAATAGAAGAGCTATTTGGAAAAGAATAAGTAAAGGTATGTTCTGAAAAGAAGAGTTGGAACTTTTTTTTATTTAGCAAAAGGAAGAGTAATAATCCTATAGCTATGTATACTTCCTATTTTTTTGGTCAATATATAGTTTTGTTGGTGAAGACAAAACTATATATTTTTGTTAGTGAAGACAAAAATGAAATTGCATTACTCATGGTGAAAGAATATGGCTCTTTAGTTTTTAGAAAAATTGGTTGAAAAGATAATCTCTTTATCTCCTTTGGAAAACCACACTTCATTCTCCCATACGAACAGTCAACTCAGTTCAGAGACTTAAAGAAATTAGTTCCAGCCCCTAAAACAACCCTCATCAAAGAATGCATAAAAGAATGCTACCTTCTGCTTAAGTACTGGATAAGCACCAACTGAAATGTCATTAAAGTAATTCGATCAACCAAATCCCCCTGGTTGCCACAAGCTGACTGTGAAATTGTAGAAATCTTTGATGTCTTCTGACTCGTGATAGAGAAGTGAATTTGATAAAACAGCTTTGAGATGAGTCATGGTCACATTCTCCCTGCATGTACACAGCACCAGTCAGTCAGTCCATTCAGTAAATTTAACATCCTCAAAACAGTGCTCAGTGGAAAAAAAAAAAAAAAATATATATATATATATATATATATATTGAGTTAATGTTTACAGAGACACAGATTCTTAATGCCCCAGTCTGATCTGTAGGCTAAGTTGGTTGTATGGTAGTTTTGTAATGATGCTAATAACAAATAACATACAATAAATAATAAATAACAACAATAGCATCTGACTCCTAAAAAATGCATACTAGTCACGGCTTTAAGCCATACACACATGTATACATGCACACATGTACATGTACCTCACGTATACATATGTGTTTACTGTTGTTGTCTAGTCGCTGTGTCCAGCTCTTTCGAGACCCCGTTGGCTGTAGTCTGCCATGCTCCTCTGTCCATGGGATTTCCCATCAAGAATTCTAGAGGGGGTTGCCATTTCCTTCTCCACAGTTTCTTCCTGGCCCAGGGATAGAACCCACATCTGCTGCATTGGCAGGCAGATTTTATACCACTGAACCCCTAGGGAAACCCACATACATATATATATGTGTATACTATTTAATCCTCAAGACATCCTTGATATCAGTTCAGTTCAGTTCAGTCACGCAGCCATGTCCTACTCTTTGTGGCCCCATGAACCGCAGCACGCCAGGCCTCCCTGTCCATCACCAACTCCCAGAGTTTTCCCAATCACATGTCCACTGAGTCAGTGATGCCATCCAACCATCTCATCCTCTGTCGTCCCCTTCTCCTCGTCCCCTTCTCCTGCCCTCAATCTTTCCCAGCATTTTCAAATGAGTCAGCTCTTCGCATGAGGTGGCCAAAGTATTGGAGTTTCAGCCTCAGCATCAGTCCTTCCAATGAACACCCAGGACTGATCTCCTTTAGGATGGACTGGTTGGATCTCTTTGCAGTCCAAGGAACTCTCAAGAGTCTTTTCCAACACCACAGTTCAAAAGCATCAATTCTTTGGTGCTCAGCTTTCTTTATAGTCCAACTCTCATATCCATACATGACTACTTGATATCGGTAGATGCTCTTATTATCCTATTTTGCAAAGAAGGGAATAGAGGCTCAAAGAGCTTAAATAATTCACCTGGCATCACAGAATGGTAAGGGTGGTATTAGATCTGGACCCTTTGACTGTAACGTCCCTGCTGCTTATTTATCACTACGCAGAGAGCCCTTCGGTTGAAAGGTCACCAGAACCTTTGCTTGTTGAGATATATTCATTTGAAGTTTACCTGCAATACAAGAATTTCAAGATGCTATATGATCTCCTTCAAAAATGTGGTTAATAGAGTGAAGAGGAATAACCACAACAGAAGTGATATTTTCAAGGCTTCCTTATAAAAGTGTATGGAGGCAGAGCTGGTAATAGAAAATTATTGATTGTGAGTTTAAAAAGGTGAGGAACTTCAGTACTGAGAACACACAAATTTTTATTCCTAAAGTTTCCCTCCCTATTTGCGAATTCTCCTTTCTACATTTGAAAAGCTGATTTTTAGAAGTGATGACAAAAGTATTAAAGAGTCAGCCTTAATAACAGCTGTTAGCTCAGATTAGCACAAGAAAAATTTTCCTTCAATTTCTGCTGCACATCTGTTACAGTTTTTTTTGTGTGTGTGTATGTGACTAGTGAGTTATAGGATGGTGCATGGGATTTTTTTTCCCCTATATTTAAAATGTTTTTCTGCACTTTTTTTTTATTATTTTGCCTCATTTCCTAAAAGCTCCTTGGTTAGTGTATTATAGCCACTTAGCTTCAAGCAGACACCTAGGAGTAAATAAAAATAGGAATGCTTCTTCCCTCTATTAAAATAAGGATTTATTTGGAATTTAAATTATATTGGCATTATTATTTTCATATATGAAAATGATTTTTTCCTATATGATCATGTACCTCTGAATTTTACAGTGCTTAATTACAGCTATTAATCACAATATTAAGATAAACTAAGTTTGAGAGGTAAGGTCTCTCTTTTTATTAAGGCTTCTGTGTACTTTGGTCCGTAAATTGTGTGATACTTTCTCATCTGTTTTATTGATAGCTTAAAAACAAAGCAAAGAACACTTGGGTGGCAAAATTGTAAGTCCTTTAGATAGCTTAATTTTGTCTTTGCCAATGGGCTTTCAGTAAATACGTGTATATATTCATATATCTTCAGCTCCTTATTTACATTTCTCACTATAAGGTAGAATGGAATTTCCACAGGACTTCAAGAATTATCACCATCAGTCTCCTCTGAATCTCTCAACCACGGGCAACTCTCTTAGGGACAGCCCCAGCCTCCATTCCACCTCCCACAAGTTGCCTTGGGTCACGTGCTCAATTTGGAGAAGAGAAATAACTACAATAGAGGTAATATTTTCTATGTTTCAAATACAATACAAAAAATGTCTGGAGGCAGGACCGGTAATGGAAAAATATTGATTTGTGAATTGAAGTTCATCAGGACTGATAATAGCTGCCTTTACACCTCAAGAGCAGCTACAGAATCTGGCTTCTGGCCAATTCTGGCTCCATCTAGGAGGCAGCCACATGAAATGGGAAGGCTGTGGGTTTATACTCAGGCTCCAAAAGTTCTCAAATTCCATTCCAGACAGCATCAGAGATTTGAAATTTGTTTCTACAACATCTAAGCCTCAGTTTCCTTATCATTAAATTGGGAGTAAATGTATATTTAAAAATTTTTTTTTCCCAAGGACTAAAATGAAATGAAAAGACTAAAATTAGATGAAATTTTCTGGGTGTCTCAGTAAATGTTTCTGGGTTTCTCAGTAAATACATGTTTCCAGCTTACTAAGTCTGACAACAGTTTCCGTTGTTAGAATAATAATAAAAATATGAAAGATATTGCCTAAGATATATTCTTACTGAATCAAGTAATAGTTACATTGGACAGGACTCTTCCTTCTGGAATTTATGATACTTTTGTTGTTTAGTTGATAAATCATGGTTTGACTCTTGTGATCCCGTGGACTGTAGCCCACCAAGTTCCTGTGTCCGTGAGATTTCCCAGGCCAGAATTCTGGAGTGCGATGCCATTTTCTCCTCCAGGGCATCTTCCTGACCCAGGGATCGAACCTATGTCTCCAGCATTGGCAGGCAGATTGTTTACCACCGAGCCACCAGGGAAGCCCTTATGATAACTTTGCATCAGTGTTTCTTGAAGTGTGCTCCATGGACCTACATCAGAATCACTTGGAGTGCTTAGCACAAAGTCAGATTTCCTGTCTCTAGGTTGGACTTACTGAATCAAGGTCCTTGGGGAAGGTACTTAGAAGAATATGTATTTAACAGCATCCTCAGAGGACTTTTACCCCTACACTGAAGTTTCAGAAGCATTACCTATATGTACATCTTTATATTTTATAAATGATAACTTGTAACACTTATGATGTTATTTGACTCAATCTTGAACAAGTAACATCTCCTTTGTATTTGTGGGGAAACTGAGATCTAGAGAAGTTAAGTTTCTCATCCAAGGTCCCAAAGATGTAGGAGGCAGAATTAGATCTATATTCAGGGTTTCTGCTAAGTCACTTCAGTCGTGTTGGACTCTGTGCGACTGCATAGCCGGCAGCCCATCAGGCTTCCCCATCCCTGGAATTCTCCAGGCAAGAACACTGGAGTGGGTTGCCATTGCCTTCTCCAGGGTTTCTAGTCCAGTTCTATTTAGACGCTCTCTCTCCCATTCTCCTACATGAGAGGATACTAGGTGCAGATAGTGTAGGGTTGCAGGAAAGTCTTGCTACTCCACAATATTTTATTCTATATACAATCAACGGAGATATAGTAAGGATTTTTAAGTAGAATAATTTTAATCAGATCCCCATTCTAAGAGGCAAATGAGACAATTTGGAGAGAGGGGAAACTGAATCCAGAAAGTGCATTGGGAGATTGATGTCTGGGTCGGAAAGAGTTGGACACAACTGAGCAACTGAACTGACTGACTGATACAGGCTAGGTTATTTGTGCCAGAATACTCAAGTTGCATTCCAGAGGGCACTGGAAATGAAATATTTTTGGAACAAGGCATATTTATGAAGCCCAGAACCTGGTTCTGTATGTTGTCGTTAATCATATTAGTATGGCCTCTAAGTTGTGAGTTCTGTGAAAACGGAGCCATGTTTCCTTCATCTTTGAATGCTCAGAATCTAGTTTAGTGTTGGCTGTATGGTTTCATTAAATATGTTTGTTTGTAGTTTGTTCGATAAACTTGAGTGAATGGTAGTAAAAACTTTATGTTGACAAGTTCAAATTATTCTCCACATACATAACCCATTTTGTATACACTCAATACATACCAACACACAGATCTGGTTATATTACTCATTTGATCATCACCACTGTCCTATTTTGCACACAAGAAACACAGAGCGATTAAGGAATGCATCCCAGGTCAGTCACGTGTCTAAGTTCTAATGCTAGTGGAGCTGGTATTTGAATTAGGTAGCAGGGTCCAATGCCTTGTTGTGGTACATTATGTATATAAATTTATCATTGTTTCAGTTGCTTACTGCTTTTGATATTATTTCATATTGGCGTAAATTGGAATTTCATAGGTGTACCATAGGCTATTGCAGCCATGAAATTAAAAGACGCTTGCTCCTTGGAAGGAAAGTTATGACCAACCTAGATAGCATATTCAAAAGCAGAGACATTACTTTGCCAACAAAGGTTCACCTAGTCAAGGCTATGGTTTTTCCAGTGGTCGTGTATGGATGTGAGAATTGGACTGTGAAGAAGGCTGAGTGCTGAAGAATTGATGCTTTTGAACTGTGGTGTTGGAGAAGACTCTTGAGAGTCCCTTGGACTGCAAGGAGATCCAACCAGTCCATTCTGAAGGAGATCAGCCCTGGGATTTCTTTGGAAGGAATGATGCTAAAGCTGAAACTCCAGTACTTTGGCCACCTCATGCGAAGAGTTGACTCACTGGAGAAGACTCTGATGCTGGGAGGGATTGGGGGCAGGAGGAGAAGGGGATGACAGAGGATGAGATGGCTGGATGGCATCACTGACTCAATGGACATGAGTCTGAGTGACCTCCGGGAGTTGGTGATGGACAGGGAGGCCTGGCGTGCTGTGATTCATGGGGTCGCAAAGAGTAGGACACGACTGAGCGACTGAACTGAACTGAACTGAACTACAGACTATATATATGCTATGCTATGCTAAGTTACTTCAGTCGTGTCCGACTCTGTGTGACCCCATAGACGGCAGCCCACCAGGCTTCCCCGTCCCTGGGATTCTCCAAGCAAGAACACTGGAGTGGGTTGCTATTTCCTTCTCCAATGCAGGAAAGTGAAAAGAGAAAGTGAAGTCGCTCAGTCGTGTCCGACTCCTAGCGATCCCATGGACTGTGGCCCACCAGCCTCCTCCATCCATGGGATTTTCCAGGCCAGAGTACTGGAGTGGGGTGCCATTGCCTTCTCCACAGACTATATATAAGCTTGACACAAAGAAAGTTTATTTCATACTCACTTAAAGTTTGATGTGGCTTAGCTGACATTCCCATGTGGCTCTCACCCAAAAGATGACTCAGCAGCGTGGACTGACTTTATCTTGTAACCACGCCAACTGGACCGGAGTTGAGCAGGCAGGTGAAGAGGAAAGGAGCTCTTGTCTTGGTCTTGAAGGTCACATGTCACATCTGTGCATATTCCACTGGGTAGCACTATTCACACAGCCCAAGTTAACTGAAGGAAAGGCTGGAAAGTGCAAATGACCATAGGAATTTTGGTGAACACCAAAGATTTTTGCCACAGTAACAAATAGAATAGCCATTATACATAAAAATAAAATTTAGGAGCTTCTGTGTCTTGGCGTGTGATCGTGTGTCACACTCCTGGCATGTGGGTATGTTCACCAACCCAGGAACTCTAAATCCCATTTTATAGAGTTTTTTAGTGGCTTCATTCCATAGTCATTATTGATTAAATTACTGGTCATTGGTGATCACATCAACCTTTAGCCTTTTTCCCCTATCCAAATATTGGCAGGTGGGGCTGAAAGTTCCAGTCCTCTAATCATGCCTTGGTTTTTCTGGTGTTCAGCCTGAAGCTTTCTGGGGACCCCAGCTCCCAGCTACCTCATTAGGACACAAAAAGACACTCTGGTCACTCCAGGGACTCCACTGATCTTAATAAAAGTTCTCTGGAACCTGGGGTGAAGAAAAAAACGCAAAAGAAAAGATGCTTCTATTAGCCCTATCATTCAGGAAATTACAAAAGTTTTAGGAACCCTGTGCTAAGAAGTTGGCATAGAGACTGAATTTACATTTCTTACTATGTCACACGAATTGACAATATCCTTGATTTAATATAGGTCGGGAAAGAAGGTGGGCAGCAGCGTGCGGGAAATATTTAACAAACAGCTTGCTGAAAAATAGTATGCCAGTTTGTATATCCACTAGCTGATTATCCATTTTTCTGATATAAGGATGGGTAGCACACTATTTACAAGTAATAAAATACACAATCCTCTTCGTTATTCAGAATGCTTTTATTGGTTTCTGCCAAACGTTTGTGTCCCTAATCAGCTATGATTGCAGTTGATGAGCGGGTACAGTTATGACATGAATGTCATCTTACGACATGAATACAGTGAAAAAACAAAGATGTATTTTGAAACTTCGTTTCTCAATGATGTAAGTTACATTTTGCTGACGCGGGTAACAGTTTTCAAATACTAGAAGAACATTTTGAGTTTTCACAATGTGCCAGCTATAGACATGACACATTTTTAATTCTAATCAACTCTACCAGCAGCTTCTCCACCATTTTAAGTCTTGACAATCATCAAAACAATAAATTAAGCCCTGCTGCTGCTGCTGCTGCTAAGTCACCTCAGTCGTGTCCGACTCTGTGCGACCCCATAGACGGCAGCCCACCAGGCCCCACTGTCCCTGGGATTCTCCAGGCAAAATCACTGGAGTGGGTTGCCATATCCTTCTCCAGTGCATGAAAGTGAAAAGTGAAAGTGAAGTCGCTCAGTCATGTCCGACCCTCAGCTACTCTACGGACTGCAGCCTTCCAGGCTCCTCCATCCATGGGATTTTCCAGGCAAGAGTACTGGAGTGGGGTGCCATTGCCTTCTCCAGCCCTGGCTTGTAGCAATTTGCCAATTTCCATGGTGTGAATACTTGCACCATGACAGATTCCAGGCCTCCAATACGGTACCGTGGAATGTGGAGCTGGGGAAAGATGCTCGGTAGCTTGCCATTACATAATGTGACTGTGATGATAATAATAGGTGTAAACAACCCCGAGAGCATAAAGCAATAATAAGGTGCAATAAAATCCTAGAAAGGAATGCCTTGCTTATTTTTTACTACCTTTGTTTTTAATTTATTTAATTGCAGCTTAAGTAATTTAATTTAAAACAGTGGTTGTGTTTAACAACTGTCCTTAAAAAATTCCTGAAAAATCAACTGGCTTTCATGAACCGCTGTAAGCCAACTCTATAGCCTACCACTGAGAGGGCTGGATAAGACTTGTTACTCCCAGATATAAACCTCACCACTTCTGATGTCACCATAATTGCAGTTCTTTGAGTTTTGAAGACTGTTAGATCTCCAATAGTTCTTTTTGGACATTGTAAATGAGACTATAGCTTCACCAGACATCCTCGCCACTCTTCTAATATCTGTAGCTCCAGCAGCTGCTGCTGCTAAGTCGCTTCAGTCGTGTCCAACTCTGTGTGACCCCATAGACAGCAGCCCAACAGGCTCCCCCATCCCTGGGATTCTCCAGGCAAGAACACTGGAGTGGGTTGCCATTTCCTTCTCCAATGCATAAAAGTGAAAAGTGAAAGTGAAGTCGCTCAGTCATGTCCAACCCTCAGCGACCCCATGGACTGCAGCCCACCAGGCTCCTCCATCCATGGGATTTTCCAGGCAAGAGTACTGAAGTGGGGTGCCATAGCCTTCTCCACCAGCAGCTCCTAGCCCAATACTATAGTTCATGCATATCCTAGGCACTAAGGAAAGCCTTACTTAAGATAGTAAAAATTGTGCAGACATCTAAAATAATTTTTACCTTCAATCTATCAGTGAACCACCTTTATATGCAGGGGTCCAGTGGTAGTCAAAGGGTAGTCACAGAACTGGTAGGAGGAAGTGGAGCCTGGCACCCAGAGGGAGGCAAGCTTCCACTTTAGTCTCATTAAGTGGTGACCATAATCGACACCCTCACACAGACTTAGGATTCAGTGCCGCAATTATGGCTTCCAAATCTTGGTTCCTTCCTCCCCTCTTCTCTTCCTGCCTTCCTTCCACAGCATTTTATTGAGCACACACTGTGATCTAGACTGCTATATCAGGGATATAGCAACAAAAAACACAAGCCTGTGTCCTCACAGTGGTTAACTTTCTATTAATATTAAGGAAAGTCAATAACAAATGAATGGTACACATGTAGTGTGTCAGAGAGCATTATGCACTATGGAGAAGGAGAAAGCAGGAAAGGAGCTTAGAATGAATCAGGTTGGTGATAGAGTTTCGCTATTTCGGATAGACTGATCCAGAAAGACCTGTCTATATATTGACATCTGAGCAGAGGCCTGCAGGAACTGAAGGCAAAAGCCATGAAAATATCTGGGTAAAGAGCCTCCCAGGGATGTGAAACAAGGGCAGGGGTCCCCGGGGAGAGCATGTTTGATGCACCTGGAAGACCCATGAGGTGGCCACTATGGCTGGGATGGAGTCGGCGGGAAGAGAATAGTAGGACCAGAAATCAGAGGGTTAACAAAGGGGGAAGGCAGAGGGCAGAGGGCAGAAGGCAGAGGGCAGGCGTATACGCTGGTCTGTGAGTCACCTTACTGTCAGTCGGGTCTGAGCCCAAGGACCCCCTAGGCTGCCCTTGGGGCGCCTTGTTGGTTCCGAGTCCCTGCCCTCTTATTTGCCTCCTACGCTCCTCTGGACATCACATTTGGCAGAATCTTCATACCTGTTTTTCCATCTGAGTACTCGTGTGGTCACACGAAGTCCTGACAATCTTGGTCTACTGCCTTTTAGAAGTCTGCCCTGTTACATGTAGATGCCTCTCTTTGTAACTCTCCACAGAAACACTATCTCCCATACTGTGCCATATAGCTTGTTCTGCTTTGTCTGTTCACTTGGTTACTAAGTTGTCATATCTCCCTCCATTGGTTCACAGGGCAATACAAGTTTCAGGTGTGTTTGATCCAGGGCTGAAAGGACCCACTAAGATCTGTTCTCCAGCTCTTGCCTCATCTCAAAACTGACTTCATTTTTCAGCTCTATATGGTGGCACAGCGGCCACTCCAGACCTAAGCTTTTCCAGGTCCAAAATTAACAGAAGAGCGCATCCCCATGCCCCGACTCCTGCTCTCTCTTCTCAGTGTCTCAGAAAAAGATCTCCTTAAATCTTAATAAATGATCACACATCTCTGAAGTAATCACAGTCAGTTCAGTCAGTTCAGTCACTAAGTTGTGTCCGATTCTGCAACCCCATGGACTCCAGCATGCCAGGCCTCGCTTTCTGTCACCAACTCCTGGAGTTTACTCAGACTCATGTCCATCAAGTCAGTGATGCCATCTAACCATCTCAGCCTCTGTCATCCCCTTCTCCTCCTGCTTTAAATCTTTCCCAGCATCAGGGTCTTTTCCAATGAGTCAGCTCTTCGCATCAGGTGGCCAAAGTATTGGAATTTCAGATTCAACATCAGTGCTTCCAATGAATATTCAGGACTGATTTCTTTTAGGATGGACTGGTTGGATCTCCTTGCAATCCAAGGAACTCTCAAGAGTCTTCTCCAACACCACAGTTCAAAAGCATCAATTCTTCAGCACTCAGCTTTCTTTAGAGTCCAACTCTCACATCCATACATGACCACTGGAAAAACCATAGCTTTGACTAGATGGATTTTTGATGGCAAAATAATGTCTCTGCTTTTGAATATGCTATCTAGGTTGGTCATAACTTTTCTTCCAAGGAGCAAGTGTCTTTTAATTTTATGGCTGCAGTCACCATCTGCAGTGATTTTGGAGCCCCCCCAAATAAAGTCTGTCACTGTTTCCACTGTTTCCCCATCTATTTGCCATGAAGTGATGGGACCAGATACCATGATGTTAGTTTTCTGAATGTTGAGCTTTAAGCCAGCTTTTTCACTCTCCTCTTTCACTTTCATCAAGAGGAGCTTTAGTTCTTCTTCACTGGCTGCCTAAGGGTGGTGTCATCTGCATATCTGAAATTATTGATATTTCTTTCAGCAATCTTAATTCCAGCTTGTGCTTCTTCCAGCCTAGTGTTTCTCATGATGTACTCTGCATATAAGTTAAATAAGCAGGGTGACAATATACAGCCTTGATGTACTCCTTTTCCTATTTGGACAGTCTGTTGTTCCATGTCCACTTCTAACTGTTGCTTCCTGACCTGCATACAGATTTCTCAAGAGACAGGTCAGGTGGTCTGGTATTCCCATCTTTTTAAGAATTTTACGCAGTTTGTTGTGGTCCACACAATCAAAGGATTTGGCGTAGTCAATAAAGCAGAAGTATATTTCCTTCCCACAGTAATAAGTCTCTTATGTTGCTCCTCAGGAAAGTGCAGCTTTGGGTATTGCCCACTCACCCTGGAATGACAGTGGTGTTGGTAGGGGTATCTAGAAAGAGACCTAGACTCACCCAGATGTTTAACTCCACTCATCTTGTCCCATCACTTCATGGGAAATAGATGGGGAAACAGTGGAAACAGTGTCAGACTTTATTTTTGGGGGCTCCAAAATCACTGCAGATGGTGACTGCAGCCATGAAGTTAAAAGACGCTTACTCCTTGGAAGGAAAGTTATGACCAACCTAGATAGCATATTCAAAAGCAGAGAGATTACTTTGCCAACAAAGGTTCACCTAGTCAAGGCTATGGTCTTTCTTGTGGTCATGTATCACAATAAACTGTGGAAAATTCTGAAAGAGATGGGAATACCAGACCACCTGATCTGTCTCTTGAGAAATCTGTATGCAGGTCAGGAAGCAACAGTTAGAACTGGTCATGGAACAACAGACTGGTTCCAAATAGGAAAAGGAGTACGTCAAGGCTGCATATTGTCACCATGTTTATTTAATTTATATGCAGAGTACATCATGAGAAATGCTGGACTGGAAGAAACACAAGTTGGAATCAAGATTGCCGGGAGAAATATCAATAACCTCAGATATGCGGATGACACCACCCTTATGGCAGAAAGTGAAGAGGGGCTAAAAAGCCTCTTGATGAAAGTGAAAGTGGAGAGTGAAAAGGTTGGCTTAAAGCTCAACATTCAGAAAATGAAGATCATGGCATCTGGTTCCATCACTACATGGGAAATAGATGGAGAAACAGTGGAAACAGTGTCAGACTTTATTTTTCTGGGCTCCAAAATCACTGCAGATGGTGACTGCAGCCATGAAATTAAAAGACGCTTACTCCTTGGAAGGAAAGTTATGACCAACCTAGATAGCATATTGAAAAGCAGAGACATTACTTTGCCAACAAAGGCTCGCCTAGTCAAGGCTATGGTCTTTCCTGTGGTCATGGATGGATGTGAGAGCTGGACTGTGAAGAAGGCTGAGCGCCAAAGAATTGATGCTTTTGAACTGTGGTGTTGGAGAAGACTCTTGGGAGTGCCTTGGACTGCAAGGAGATCCAACCAGTCCATTCTAAAGGAGATCAGCCCTGGGATTTCTTTGGAAGGAATGATGCTAAAGCTGAAACTCCAGTATTTTGGCCACCTCATGCGAAGAGTCGACTCATTGGAGAAGACTCTGATGCTGGGAGGGATTGGGGGCAAGAAGAGAAGGGGACGACAGAGGATGAGATGGCTGGATGGCATCACTGACTGGATGGATGTGAGTCTGAGTGACCTCCGGGAGTTGGTGATGGACAGGGAGGCCTGGCATGCTGCAGTTCATGGGGTCGCAAAGAGTCGGACACGACTGAGAGACTGATCTGATCTGATGCTAAAGCTGAAACTCCAGTACTTTGGCCACCTCATGCAAAGAGCTGACTTATTGGAAAAGACCCTGATCCTGGGAGGGATTGGGGGCAGGAGGAGAAGGGGATGACAGAGGATGAGATGGCTGGATGGCATCACTGACTCGATGGACGTGAGTCTGAGTGACCTCCGGGAGTTGGTGATGGACAGGGAGGCCTGGCGTGCTGCAATTCATGGGTCGCAAAGAGTTGGACACGACTGAGTGACTGAACTGAACTGAATGCCTGCTGATTGTGCTACTCTTTTCAAAAATAACGTGGGAGGGGGGTCTAGATTGTTCTACAAATGAATCCAATCAAATTGTGGCTCCTTTGATGGAATGGTTTCTTAGGTCCATATTCTGACCCCCTGCAGTCTTATTCCCTGATTCTTGCCGAAAAACTAGCTGGCCTTCAATCTCGAATGTATCTTCATTAAATCTACAGATCTAGATCTCCTCTCAATTGCATTTCACCAAAACCACCACTATTCTTGAGAGAGCCCTCAAGGTTGAATTTCTCCATCCTGCATTGCAAAGGAAGCTGGTTGCTCTGGGAGAGATTAGGAGCCCCATGTTTTATGGTCTGCTTCTCCTTGCAGGCAGAAAGTCTCTGAACTTCAGCTCTAGGGATGGGAATAGGGGTAATAGCAAGCTTCTGCCTGTGTGCCCCTCTGTTTTAGGAGTTCAGTGCTAAGTGAAGGTAGAGGCCGTGGTCCGGGGTCTTCCAGGCTCGCCTTTTCTGGCTTGGGACCACTGCCTCTTGAGTTAAAGCAACAGCAACCAAGACTCCCTTTGTCTTGGGCTGCAGCACCCAAAGTGTAGCTCCTGTTCCACAAGCAGGGACTGATGGAAGAAGGGGGTCTCCACCGCTCCACCCCACTCACCCAGGACATAACCTCCGCAACAGGTGGCCGGAGCACCACTGAAGCACCGAAGTCCTCCTCCTCCAGGGAAGAGAGCCCTGTGAGTGGGAGCTGGGGGAAGAGGGAGCCCAATGCCCTAGGCTGCAGCTGTCTGGAGTGGAATTGCCATCTTACTGAGCTGAGAGTTAGAAGGGAGGCAGAGGGCTTGGTTCAAATTCCATAGATTCTCACCTTTCTTACCAAATCTTCACAGATTTTCCTAAATAGATATTCCATTTGCTCTTTGCTTCTAGAACCATTTCCAGAGACTTTAAAGTGTTTTTTGAAGACAATTTGATTTCATTTATTTATTACTTTCGGCTGTGCTGGGTCTTCACTGCCGTGCGCAGGCTCCTGTTGCTGTGCCTGGGCTTTCTCTAGTTGTGGTGCACAGGCCGCTTCTTCCAGTGGCTTCTCCTGCTGCTGAGCACCAGCTCTAGAACACGTGGACTCCGCCATTGTGGCTCTCTGGCTTAGTTGCTCCACGACACGTAGAATCTAGTTCCCCAACCAGGGATTGAACCTGTGTCCTCTGCACTGGCAGGTGAACTCCCAACCACTAGACCACAAGCAAAATCCCTAAATTGTTTTTTGTTTTTTTTCACTTTCATCAGTTTCATCGGAAGTGGGTCATCAGTGCTCCTCACTCTGCCACACCAGGAGTTAGCCTCCTGCACAACAGGTTTTAGTTTATACCAATTGTTGTCTAAATCCTGCTTAAAGTTAATTATGCTCCCAAATCACTGCAGATGATGACTGCAGCCATGAAATTAAAAGACGCTTGCTCTTTGAAGAAAAGTTTTGACCAACGTAGACAGGATATTAAAAAGCAGACATTACTTTGCCAACAAATGTCCATCTAGTCAAAGCTATGGTTTTTCCAGTAGTCATGTGTGGATGTGAGAGTTGGACCATAAAGAAAGCTGAGCACTGAAGAATTGATGCTGTTGAACTGTGGTGTTGGAGAAGACTCTTGAGAGTCCCTTGGACTGCAAGGAGATCCAACCAGTCCATCCTAAAGGAGATCAGTCCTGAATATTCATTGGAAGGACTGATGTTGAAGCTCCAATACTTCGGCCCCCTGATGCAAAGAACTGACTCATTTGAAAAGACCCTGATGCTGGGAAAGATTGAAGGTGGGAGGAGAAGGGGACAACAGAGGATTAAATGGTTGGATGGCATCACCAACTCAATGGACATGAGTTTGACTAAACTCCAGGAGTTGGTGATGGACAGGGAGGCCTGGTGTGTTGCAGTCCATGGAGTCACAGAGAGTTGGACATAACTGAGTGACTGAACTGACTGACTGACCTTGGGGTCTATCTGGGAGAGTCCCCATAGTTCTAGGTCCAAATGCTGAGCCTCATGCCCAGCCTGGCGTGACGTGACAGTCCTGATTTCACCACAAGTTGCATACAGCTGTGAGTGTTTTACAGTGTCATGGGCTCCATGGCAGCAACTGTGGTGGGAAATGATATCAACAGGAAGAAGAAAGGATGTGAGGCAAAATGCCATTTATGACTCTGTCCAGCATCAGCCCAAGTCTTGTCACTTAAAATCACCACGGATGCCCCCTCTCCAGTATGTGCACTGAACTTCTTATTCACAGTGTGTGTTTCCTAGTGCTTACTCTTGAGTAGCTGTGCAGAATTTTCTCTTCTTTTGATTAAACACCTGCTATTTAAGAACAGCTGCCTAGGGTCATGACTGTCCTGAAGGAAAAAATATTGACCTCAAAATCATGCAAAGAACAGCCTGTAGGATGGGAGTATCCCAGAGGTGTGACCCTTGGTGTGTTGTAGGCCCGACTGAATGGTCATTTGCTCATGTGAGTGGGGGTGGGCCCTGTGCATTTATTCGGTCAACATTAATGGCACAACCATGGAACCCCAGACACTGCTAGGCTGGAGGATGATGAAGAAGCAGTCAGTTTCTTCAAGGAGTGTATAGTCTCAGGGAAGAAACAACGAAAAGCTGCAGTTATACTGTCATGTGACACTGTGACCAGGGGGGCAAGCACAGGATGTCTGTTTCAACCTCTACTCCATCAGGTGTGCTTCCAAAAAGTAATGCTGAGGCTCCCTAATGGGCAGTGGGAAGGAGGCGAGTGATAGATCCTTGTTTTCTTGGCTTTTTTTTTTTAGAGTTGAGAAGGGACAGGAAAACTGAACGTGTACAAGGATGTGCCAGGCATGCGTTCTTTCTCTTTACTTTTTCAGTGAAAGCAGCAAAGGAGAAGGAAAGTTTTTATCGCCACCAGGGGTTGTAGGGAGGTGGCAGCAGGAGGAACTGTCACCTAGCGAGGGAGAGTCTGCAGCCCAGAGAGACCTCTGCTCAGCCAATCTAGGCGAGAAGCCAAGAGCCTTGACATGGGCTCTGCTGCCTGGGGATGACGGAAGGCTGAAGAGCGCTGGCTGTTTGACAAGTTTGAATGACAGTACCCCTTAAAGTGTGAAGAGAGGGTGAGGCCTTGTCTTAGATGCCCTAAAAAGGAGACAGGACTGGCCTTTCAATGCTTAAGATTGAAAGACATTCTCCCCGTGAGACTGCAATGCCTGGTGTTACCTTATTAGGAGGAAGGAACCTTGCACATCCCTCTGTAACGTGCTGGGATTTACTCTTCATCCTCATCAAGCATTATAGCACATGAAGAACCATAGAGCTGAGCTGTCAAGGAGGCGCCAACTCTGTAGGTCAATTGGTGAGGAGGCAGACATGACAATGACCAGAAAACAGATGAGAAGCAAGTCCGTAGAAGCTGGTGGAGGCATGGAGAATGAGCAGTGGGCACGGCTGTGGCCACTACATCCATGCGGATGTTCTCAGCTACATCCCGAGAACCAAGCCAGGTACCGTCAGGGAGGGGTTGGTCTGGGCCCTCGTGGAACAGGGTCAGAAGCAGGCGTGGGCAACTGGGGAGGTGAATGGAATTTCTCAGCCTTTTCTGTCCTTACTTCCATCTGCTTTAGGAAGAATTCCAACTTCAGGTACACTTCACACAGCACCTTTTTGCAGTGGGTTCAAGGTTGGTTGTACACTGTGTTTAAATGGGGATGCCTGGGGCTTCCAGACTTGGTGGTCCACTATGGGAGTTAAGACCTCACCACTGTTTATCCCAGCTTTTGAAATATGTTCCTTACTGTCCTCCTCTTCTTCATTCTTGTCCCCTGAGCGCTCTTCTCTATGATGTTGCCAGAGTGATGTTTTAGGAGTGCATATTGACCATGTTCCTCCCTGCTCAAAGCCTTCGGCGGCTTCTCAGTTCCTGTGGAATGCATTGCCTTCCATGGGACCCTAACATTTCCTTGACCTGACCTCCACCTGGGTTCCTAACTCCTGACCGGCTCCATCCCTGTAGTGCGCACGCATGACATATTCGGCAGTAACCAGCTGCAGGCGGTAGTGTTCTGCGTCAAGCTCTTTTCCCTTTGCGTGTATTTGTTTTTGCTTGTAACACACACCCCTTCATCCCTCTGCCCTCCTTTCCTGGGCACACTTTCCTAAGAAAGCCTTCTCATGCATTTCAGAGCGGGGTAGACGCTGATCCCCTGAGGTTCCTGCATGTGTCTCTGACTTGCACTCACTGTATTGCACTGTATGTGCGCTCTCTCTCTCTTACTCACCTGCGAAGTCCTCCTGTCTGGGCCTTATCTATATTTGTGGCTGAGCATATGCCGAGGACATAGTTGGTGCTCTGAAATATTTTGTTGCATGGGTGACTCAAATGATCCTTAACTGTCTCCTGAGTAACTAATTTGAGATACCTGTTGGAAGCTGACTGGAGTCTGGAAGCAGTCGGTACCTTCATTTACTCACCCCTGACTTGGAAACGCAGCAAGCCACAGCCTGCCAGGCCGAAAGCACCTGAAAGCCTCAGGAAATCTTGTCGCTGTGCATTTTGTTGTGTGACTGCAACTTGAGCTGAATAGAGAGAAATGAATCCTGGCCAGCACGAGCCTCGTGCCGGGAATAGAACAGTGGGCCCACTGCAGTGGGCGAAGAGGAAGGTTCCCGTGGTGTCGCCGGGGAGTGGCTGAACTGTAGCTGGACCTTGTGCCTCTTTGCCCCCTGCCCGCTGCTCTGTGCCACCGAGTGGAGCAGCTGTGGGCTCTGTGTGTCCACAGAGGACAGCTGCATGGCCCTTAGCTCTAAGCCTGTCCCGCGGAAGCTGCCAAGCCTTGAGTGACGGTGCCCAGCAGGACCCAGAACGTGATCACGTGGGTGCGCAGTCAGTGTCGTCTGGTCTGGAGTGCCCCAGCCAGTGCCACAAGGAGAGCTGAAGGAACCTCAGGTGGTCTTTACCTTCACACTCATCAGGCCCAGAAAAGCCTCCTTGTCCCGCTGGCACCATCTCTAGCTACGCCTTCCTTTCCTTCCTCCAAACTGAGGCTGACCTCACTCGTGATCAGTCAAAGGCATCGACCAAGTAATAAGCTGTGTGCCTGTTTAGGCGTGTGATGTTAGATATGCCCCTGGAGGGGAGGGTGAAGGTCAACTACCATGACCACGGAGGTGGGAGAACTCAGGGCGCCACCCATATCTGTCTGCCTCTCCTGCTGCTGCTGGTAGAGGGTTTGCAATCTCCTTTCCTGCTCAGTGTGAGAATTTTTTTTTTTTTTTTTTTTTTTACCTTCGTACGAATGAGAATTTGTGTGGAAATCCAAAACCTGCAAAAACGAAACGCTTGTTTGGAATGTAAACCTATGGGAATGAGGATGATCTCACAGTCTGCAATAAAAAGGTCATCTCTTGATGTTGGATGTTTCCCAGCTCAGCACATTCAGGACGGCAGTGGAAAACCCAGAGTGCCAGCAGCCTCCACACAGTGATTTAGGGAGGAGAGTGACGGAGAGTATTTTTGTCAGAGGCACTGGCTCTCTGCTCAGCCTCAATATTTCAGAAAAAGCTCGTTGCGGCAAATTTTTTCATTTGGCAACATCTGCTGTGCTATCATCTTGATTTCTTCACTTTAAGTACCACTGACACAAGATCAAACGAAAGTCAAGTTGACATGATGACTATTCAATTATCAACTTCTATTAGTGCTACATGTTTTATATATATATTATATATATATATATATATATACACACACACACATATATATAAATATAGTCAGCAACGTTTGTGGGAAAAGGAAGTTAGCAATCTTGGAATCATAGCGCGAATGAAAAGCTCAGATTTTAAGATATGCATCAGATGGCAGGAAATGAATCATTAGAATGAAATTGTACTTGATTCTGACACTGTTTGCTCTTTGACAAGTCATTTAGACTGTAGGCCTCAGTTTCTCCGCCTTTCAGGAGAATAAACTATAGCGCTGCCCTAGTCCATACTGCCATTCATATCTTAAGGGATAGGTTTTCTGGATACCATTAGAAAGAACTTTCGAAATGTTGCCAAGTATTGAAACTTACTAGGGGGAAAAAGAGGCGAGGTTTTTGTTTGCTTGTTTGATTTTTTTTTTTTTTCCTGAGCACTTAAATAATAGAATAGGCAGCAGTTTCTTAAGTGAATGGATTTAATGGAATGGAAATCACAATGAGATTTATAAGGCTGGGAAAGGAGTCTGCAGCGTGCAGGCCTGGACTAAAAGAAGCTTGGTCTGTTTGCATCTCCAGTGGCAAACATCAGATGCTGTGGCAACAAAGGGCCTTTACTGGAAATGTTTTAGAGGTTATGAGATTACGTGCCGCCTGTGTAACCTAGCGCACAGAGAGTAGGATGTCAAATACACTGCGCCTTTTATCAGTGGCTAAGCTGGAAAAGCCTGAGAGACATCTACTTCTGTGCAGTCTTGAAAAGTTAGGTATTCTATTTGAGGGTAATGTAGGCATTTGTTTCTGGAATTCTGCCCAGTAACCCAGAACACACCAAAATGTCTTTAGGTAATTCGATCAGTGTTCTTGTAAAAGAACCCCAAAGCCACAGATTCTGTTACTGGCAAGACTGAAAATGCATTATAAGGGAAGACAACGTGTTTCATGGGATGGTGGCTTGGCTGGGAGAGGGCTCAGGAGAGTTAACTGACAGCAATTAGGAGCAATGATTAATGCTAACCCAAACTTCTGGGAATCTTGCAGAAATGTGCTCCTCAGGGTGTTTTGGTGTTTACAACTTTGCTTTTTGTTTTGTGTCCACCACCTGCTGCAGTTTTGGTCAAGGTCCTTGTTAGTCTCCATTGGCCCCTTGGGGCATTGATATAAAAGGACATCCTTAGAATGCTTTTTCCCCAACATGGTCATCTCACGCACTGTCCACAGTAGTACTTGCAGAGGTGTAGTCAGCTTCCTGGCATTGCTGTTGTGGGATAGTCATAGAAAATGCGGCCATAATCTTTCTTCATAAACTGGTCCATTATTTAGCTTCCTGGATGTGATATTGGTACCCACCGTGAAAATGATGGGCCGATGCCTGTGTGTCCATGGGCCTTTACCCTGGGGATGGGGCGAGCATAAGGACTGAGGAATACTACAAGCAGGTTCTAAATAACCTTCTGTGAGCTCCTTTTGTCTGCACCGGTCATATTGGGGCACACTGGGGAAGTGTCGCTGGAGATGTGGGGAGCAGTTTTCTGCTTGGCTGATTCCAATCGAGTAGACAGGGTCACTCTTCGTTCTAACTTCTCATGTTGAACAGGATTAATTAGGTTGGGTGGGCAATGAGGGCTTTGAGGAGGGAACAGGAGACATCTATTGGATATCCAGAGTCAGGGTGACATTCGGTAGTTCAGGAACTGGCAGACTATGGCTCCGGAGAAGGCAATGGCACCCCACTCCAGTACTCTTGCCTGGAAAATCCCACGGATGGAGGAGCCTGGTAGGCTGCAGTCCATGGGGTCGCTAAGAGTCAGATATAACTGAGCGACTTCACTTTCTCTTTTCACTTTCATGCACTGGAGAAGGAAGTGGCAACCCACTCCAGTGTTCTTGCCTGGAGAATCCCAGGGACGGGGAAGCCTGGTGGGCTGCCGTCTATGGGGTCACACAGAGTCGGACACGACTGAAGTGACTTAGCATAGCATAGCATAGACTATGGCTCATGAGCCAAGTGTGTCCTGCTGCCTGTTTTTATAAATAAGGTTGACTGGAACACAGTCATGGTCATTTATTTACATGTTGCCTGTGGGTGTTTTTGCACAAAAATGGCAGAGTTGAATAGCTGAAATAACGACTGTGAAACTTGTAAAGCCTAAAATACTTGCTATTTGGTTCAATTCAGAAAAAATACTTGCTTAAGTCTGCTATAGTTCTTTGTAGGTTATTAGCTCTTTGGTATCCTGTAATTGCTAAAATGAGTTTAGGTGTGAGTCCTTTTGTGTGTGTGTGTGTGTGTGTGTGTGTGTGTGCGCTTTGGGTTTGCTGTGCTTTAAGCAATTCTTAGCCATAGACTCTTTGGAAATTGTCTCTCCCCATCTCTGCTCTTGAAAATGTAATTAGATTTATGTTAGAATCTCCCATTATTTTTTTTGTTTATCTTACCTCTTTCATATTTTCCACCTCTTAGGACCTTCATGATGTATTCTGGATAATTCTCCATATCTCTGATTCACTAACCCCTCAGATGTGTCTAATCAGCTCTTAAACCCACCATTGGAATTTTAATTTCGTTATTACTTTTTTTTTAAGATTTAGAAATCCTGTTTGCTTCTTTTTTAAACATGCTTGGCCATCTTATTCATATTTTATATATCCTTTTTTACTTCTTTAAACATATCAAGCATACGTAGTTTAAATTCTCTGCTGCTAATTCAAGTGTATGAAGATGCTATAGGTCAGATTCTGCTGCTCGCTCCTCATTGGCCTATAGGGTGCTTGTCTACTTATGAGTTTCGTGATTGCTTCTAATGTTGAGCTCAGGTATCTTGGATCTTTTCTATGGAAATGCTTCAAGCATTTTTATTTGTTGTTCAGAGTGTAAAGCATACCGTACTGCCAGAGAGTTTTTCTAAGCCATGTAATCCACAATCCACTCCAGATATACTGCTGCTGCTAAGTCACTTCAGTCGTGTCCGACTCTGTGCAACCCCATAGACAGAAGCTCACCAGGCTTCCCCATCCCTGGGATTCTCCAGGCAAGAACACTGGAGTGGGTTGCCATTTCCTTCTCCAATGCATGAAAGTGAAAAGTGAAAGTGAAGTCGCACAGTCGTGTCGGACTCTTAGCGACCCCATGGACTGGAGCCTACCAGGATCCTCCGTCCATGGTATACTAGAGATTTCCAAATGTTGCAGGTTGTGAAGCACTTGCCTGGACCGTTAATAAAACTAATTCTTTGAATGTTAAACTGTCTACTGTTTCCTGGCCTCTCTTCTTGCTTTAATTTGATCCCTGAAGAGAGGAAAGTGAATCTTCAATTCTCACTGGAATCCACAGTGAAATGATAAAAGCTAAGAAATGTCTCATATCTTGAAGTCCCATGTGGTTGTTTTCCATATCTGCCTTGTCATAATTCTGCTTCTGTGAAAATTATCCTGCTCTGCAAAGCAAGTGACACTTTGGTATACTGCCCTCAGTTTCACCTTGTTCATCAAATCTACGACTTACTAAGTGGTTCCTAACATACCAGTTCTTTGACCTCAATGAGATGTCTACTCTGTTTATCAGTCTACTTACAAATATTTCCTATTTTTCTCATCCAGATCACAGTTTATAATTTAAGACTTCAAACATTAATTCCCTAAGCTGACTTGCCACATCCTCTTTCTATTCTTTTTTGGCGAAACCCCAGTCCTGAATGAAATAAAACACCCATTTCCCCTGTGTCTGTACTTGAACTGATGAGTATTCCTGAAGAAATATCATGATTTTCACTTTGGTAATGATTGACTAGATTATTTGGACTATTTCCTCTGGCTGAAAATATTTTAAAATGTGGATATAATATTTAAAGTACCTCATTTAAAACATTGAAGAATTTTAAAGATATTAAGGAATTACCAGGCTGAAATTTAAGACCAACTGGAAACTCAAAGAAGTAACTTGAGCACTGAAGACACTTGGCCCAGAGGCAGTTTCTAACACTGGAAAAATTTCACTTGTTTTTGGCAGCTTTATCGGGTAAGGGATCATAATTTCAGACCCAGGGCCAATGTAAGTGGGGGATCTAATAACAGATTCTCCTCACATTAAGCCATAATCACAAAAGGTTAGACTCTAAGGGTAAATCGGAAAGAAACTGCCAGAAAAGTTGTTTTGGAACTATGCATAGAAGAGAAAAAAAGGAAAGAAAAACTACTTTTTGAAAAGTTGCAGCCACAGCCCAAACTGTATACAGATTTTCAGGCTAAGTTCATATATCCTGAAGGGTGTATAGGGAAACCTCAAGTTAAAAATGTGATTTAAGGAGGTTCTGGATTGTAATGCCCTTGGTTTCCAAGCAGAAGTAAATTCAAGTCTCTTTGGAGGTAGGTAACTTGATGCTAAGCTTCAAGGAATGCCTACAAAAAAATTTTTTTTTCCAGGAAAAATTAAAAATATATATTCAAAAATAAAATCAATCACATTATGCAACAGAATTGGAGAAGGAAATGGCAACCCGCTCTAGTATTCTTGCCTGGAGAATTCCATGGACTGAGGAGCCTGGTAGGCTACAGTCCACGGAGTTGGAAAGAGTAGGATATGACTGAGTGACTTAAGGAAAGCAACAGAATATTATCAAGAGGAAAAATTAGGAATAGCAGATTGAAGAAACAGGTCTACAAGTACTTCATAGTTTGGATTCACTGGACACAAATCATAAACACTTTTGTGTACTCTATAAAATAAGTGGCAAACACAGGAAATTCTAAAATTTTGCCTAACAGATGAAAAAGATCCAAGTAAAACTTCTAGAAATGAAAACCACAATGTAATCCCAATTAAACTCATTGTCTGAATTTAACAGTAAATTATCCACAGACTTAATCAGAAGGTGAATAGAAATATAGATGAGAAAAAATATACAGAATAAATGATAAAGAGATGAGTATAAAAATAATGTTAAAAGTCATAGAGGGAAATATATCATTTAATTGAAGAGAGAGTATGGGCAGAGGTAATACTTGAAGAACTGATGACGGAGAATTTTGCAGAACTGATGAAATATACCAATCCAGAGATCAAAAAAAAAAAAAAAAACTAATAAAAATCTTAAGCAGAGTAAATATGACTTCATACCTAGATATTTTACAATAAAACTGCATAGCACCAAAAAAGAATATTCAAAGCAGCCAGAGAAAAATGTTAGAATACTTTCAAAGGAGCGACAGTTGACTGTTGACTTCTCAGTCCCAGCAATGAAAGCCAGAAGTCAGTGGAATGATGTCTCCAAAGTGATGAAGGAAAATACATGCTAAGTTAGAGTTCTGTATATCCTGAGAACAATCTTTAAAAAATAAAGGTTAAATAAGATTATTTTCAGGCAAATAAAAGTAAGGAGTGTTTGTGCCAGTGTGCTGGCACTAAAGGAAATTCTAATGGAAGGTAAGCCCGAATGAAAGGCCTAACGTGAAAGAAGGAATGGGGAGGAAAGGAAATGATAGATATGTAAATATCTGTCAACACTTACTATATAAAGTGATAATAATGTATTACAGAGGAAAATACAGTATTAAAATACATGATAATAATGACATAATTGTGGGTGAATAAACTCACCCAAAGTGAGAGCCTTTCTATATGGTAGGGTAGGGTATTGATTAACTTTAGAAACATTTGTGTAATTTAAAAATGTATTTAATGTACGTTTCTGTATGTATGTTATATTTCACAGCAAAGTAAAACAAAGGTAATCCGCTGATTTGGTCCACTATAAGCTGATGGTCTTTAACTTTCGCCAACAATATTCCAATGCTTCCTGGCCAGTCCCACATGGCTTCCAGCGGTGTCCCTCACATCCTCCGTAGGAATGCTTTCGGACATTCTCCAGTCTCTCCCGTCTCCTGCTCTTCCCTGGCTCCCAACCTTTCTGCTCTTCTTCAGCACATAACCTCACCTCCTAATTCAGAGTATATAGCAACCATAAGATGAGAGTGCCCTCCACTTTCTGCTACAAATACTCATTTCCTCAGCATCAGGATCAATCCTTTGCTAATTTTCTCCTGTTAAAAGGAGAAATTTCAGAGGTTTTCCAACCTAAGACTAATGCTTAATTTCTTCTTAGGGATTGTGTTCTCTTTACCCCATCTCCCATCTATATACAGCGTCCCTCTCTTTAATGGACCCTTATTGTTCGTATTCAAACATACTCAAATGTAAATACCATCTATCTTAAAACACATACACACCCAACACCTTTGATTCCAAATTTCCCTTCTAAATAATCCTATTTTTTTCCCCTCATAGGGAGTTCCTGAAAGCATTGCTTCAACTCTCTGTCCCTGTTTCCTCACTTTGTACTCAATCTGATTAAAATAGCAACTTTCAAGCATTTTGATCTCAGGATGTTTTTAGACTCTTGAAAATCATTAAATTATTGAGAAGAGTGCAAACAGCTCTTGTTTAGGTAGTTAGCTACAAGGTATTGCCTATTCTCAGACACTTAACTTTTCTCTGTAGATGGACAAATACGCTGTCCTCTTTATTTTTGCCTAAATATCACCAGAGCAGAATTTATGTCCTGTTAATCTTGGAATCTGTTAACTGACTCAGGACTTGGTACTCTTTTTGGTTATTATTAACTCTGTCTGGTTATGTCCCTGATTTCTCTAATTCTTTGTTGGTGAATGTGAAAGTTTTAGTATTTCAGCTGCATTTCTTTTTAAGTTTTTTTTTTTTTTTAGGTGGTTTGCATAGATTTTAAACAAATGAAAAAAAAAAAACAGTTTATGAAACAGGAGTGTTAAACCAATTCACCCCACTCTTTGGAATACATGAGAAAGACTGAAAACAAAAAAAGATGGAATTTCACACTCCAGCTGAAGTCTGTCCTATATCTGAGAAAATTGCCCCAGGTGTCCACAATGGAACTTCTGCTTGAGGTTCTAATATGCTAAAGATGACTTCTCAGGAGATGATATTTCTCTGAAAAGTGACTGAGAAAAAGCTTTGTCAACAGTAGATTAAAATAAAACTGAGATAAAATATTATTTTCCCAGTCAAATGTAGTGGTTCTATTTCATCTTCAGGAAAAGAAAGAGGTATATAAAAGGATGTCCAGGAATTAAGTCAGAGAAGGCAATGGCACCCCCACTCCAGTACTCTTGCCTGGAAAATCCCATGGACCGAGGAGCCTGGTAGGTTGCAGTCCATGAGGTAGCTAAGAGTCAGACACGACTGAGCGACTTCACTTTCATTTTTCACTTTCATGCATTGGAGAAGGAAATGGCAACCCACTCCAGCGTTCTTGCCTGGAGAATCCCAGGGACGGGGGAGCTTGGTAGGAGGCCGTCTATGGGGTCGCACAGAGTCGGACATGACTGAAGTGACTTGGCAGCAGTAGCAGCAGGAATTAAGTAGAGTTGATTAGGTAACCACACTAGCTAAAAGCTAAACGTGGTGTGCTGTAAGATAATTTGCCCCCCTTGCCTCTACTGAAGGGAAGGTTTCTTTTTTTTTGTAACTGTAATATCTCAAAGCCCTTAAAAGGATTTATAACACAAAAATGACTTTCAGCAAATTGCATTATATGTGTGGATAGTGCTGTAGCCAGATTCTTGCATCATTTCACACATTATATTTGGGCTATAGCTGGGTAAGCTTCTACCAGCCCTGAGATATGTGGGGGGGTGTGTGTGTGTGTGTGTGGTCTTTTACAGCAGGGTGACAGGCAGTTGGGGTTGGGGAGCAGGTAGGAACAGAGCTGGGAAGAAGTATATCCGAATGGTCCTTGCACATTAAGTATCCAGGACATCTTGGGGGATGATGAGCCACACTGAATTTAGATGCTATAAAGGGGGTGGTATAAAATGGGATGGAATTAGACGGTGTTAGTTGTTTTGGTAAATGAAATTTGGTGCTTAATAGCAGCCAAGAACTTGCCTTCTTTGAAAAAATAAATTAAAAGGATGATTTCATTCTTCATGAGTATTCCTAGTGCACAGACCAGCCCCCCAAAAAAGAATTTGTTTCCTGTCTGAAATCCAGCGTTAAATCTGAAATATGGTCTGAGGCGAAGAGAACCAGTCTCCCTGCAAAGCCTTAAGCTGCCCCTTTGTGCTCGCTCGCCAGCGCTCATTGAGCACACGGGTTGCCCTGGTGATGAATGTCCTGCTTTGTGCGGTCTCAGCACTTTTTTTCTGGAGAGGCTGTTTTAATGAGAAGGTGAATGGAGGGGCTTCTTTTGAAAGCAGGACGAGAGGAGGGCCACTTCTGAAACTGCGGGCATAATGGTGCCATTCCTTATCGCAGCTCTGACAGTGCCCAGAGCCTGCTCGCCCCCTCTCACTCACTCGCTCTCTGCTCCTGGCTAGCTACTGTTTTGGATTGGCCTCTGGCCTCAGCCTCCTGGAATCTTCTTTTGGAAGTCAAGGGTAACTGACCAATCAGATCGCATCGTGTCACTCTGGCCTCATCTTTCTCTCCTCCAAAAAACGAGACTGTTCTTGGTGTTGCAGGGAGCTCCTTTCTCCCACCTGTTTTAAAAACGCTGTGCTTTTCTTCAGATTTACCCCCACGCTAAAAACGATGCTCCAGCCTGTTTGAACACCCTTTCTGCATCCATTAGAAATCTGTATGCAGGTCAGGAAGCAACAGTTAGAACTGGTCATGGAACAACAGACTGGTTCCAAATAGGAAAAGGAGTATGTCAAGGCTGCATATTGTCACCATGTTTATTTAACTTATATGCAGAGTACATCATGAGAAATGCTGGACTGGAAGAAACAGAAGTTGGAATCAAGATTGCTGGGAGAAATATCAATAACCTCAGATATGCAGATGACACCACTCTTATGGCAGAAAGTGAAGAGGGGCTAAAAAGCCTCTTGATGAAAGTGAAAGTGGAGAGTGAAAAGGTTGGCTTAAAGCTCAACATTCAGAAAACGAAGATCATGGCATCTGGTCCCATCACTACATGGGAAATAGATGGGGAAACAGTGGAAACAGTGTCAGAATTTATTTTTCTGGGCTCCAAAATCACTGCAGATGGTGACTGCAGCCATGAAATTAAAAGACGCTTACTCCTTGGAAGGAAAGTTATGACCAACCTAGATAGCATATTCAAAAGCAGAGACATTACTTTACCAACAAAGGTTCGCCTAGTCAAGGCTATGGTCTTTCCTGTGGTCATGTATGGATGTTAGAGTTGGACTGTGAAGAAGGCTGAGCGCCGAAGAATTGATGCTTTTGAACTGTGGTGTTGGAGAAGACTCTTGAGAGTCCCTTGGACTGCAAGAAGATCCAACCAGTCCATTCTGAAGGAGATCAGCCCTGGGATTTCTTTGGAAGGAATGATGCTAAAGCTGAAACTCCAGTATTTTGGCCACCTCATGCGAAGAGTTGACTCATTGGAGAAGACTGATGCTGGGAGGGATTGAGGGCAGGAGGAGAAGGGGATGACAGAGGATGAGATGGCTGGATGGCATCACTGACTTGATGGGTGTGAGTCTGGGTGACCTCCGGGAGCTGGTGATGGACAGGGAGGCCTGGCGTGCTGCGGTTCATGGGGTCGCAAAGAGTCGGACACGACTGAGTGACTGATCTGATCTGATCTGCATCTATTCTGCAGGCCAGGAGTGGGAGGAAACCGTGTAATTGTGGTATTTCAGGACCTGCCTGGGGCTAGAGTGGACTCTTGATTATCCATGCTAATAGAGGGAATGGTAATTCACACCATACACATTGTTTCTGGACTTTGAAGTGTGTTCCGTGATTTCCTTTTTTTTCCCTTTTTGAACGCAGTAGCAGGTGGTTTACTCAGAATGATGGTGAAGTTACTTTCCTATTTCCTGTCTTTAGGGTAGGCAGAACTGTGAGAGGTTACCATTCTGTTCTTTCCTCCTCTGCCCCCAGCCTCCCCTGGGACGGACTCCTCCTGATTTCATATCATACGTTCCTTTTCATTTTCCCCTTTTCTGGCAGCTGTGGAAGGGGTAAGGCTCACTTGACACAGAATTGATGAAAGGGATGTACTGTTAGGTGCTTACCCTGAAATAGGAGTCAACCTCAAAGCTAAGGAGATAAAAATGATGAATATTTGTATGATCAATATTTACACAAGTAGAGTAAGTTCCATGATGCTACGTATTTACTGCTATGATTGCTTTGGTGGTGTGTCTTTTTATTTGTTTTGTTTACTGCTTGCTGAATCCCCAGGATTTAGAACAGTGCTGAGTATATTTCATCAGTTCAGTCGCTCAGTTGTGTCCGACTCTTCACGACCCCATGGACTGCAGCATGCCAGGCCTCCCTGTCCATCACCAACTTCTGGAGTTTACTCAAACTCATGTCCATTGAGTCAGTGATGCCATCCAACCAGCTCATAGTTAATAATATGCTCTTAATAAATTTTGTGCACCAAATGAATGAAAAACCTTACATTTCCACATGGCTTTCTTTTTATATTCTTACTACTTTCCTAGAATATACATAACATAGTCATTCTTTTTATTAAAATAGCTAATTCTTGGTTTCTTACCCAAGAACTTGTTTGTATGCCTAAGTTGACTGCCTAAGTCCTTGTAAATTCTCAATAGAGTATAGAGTGGTAGGATGTTAGGATGTTAGATGGTAGGATGTTTTTCATAGACAGTCTCATTGAACTTGAGCTATTTTTTACTTTGTTGATTTCAGACCAAGTTTTTATCATCCTTACAGAGACAGCTTTTCTTTGGCGATAGTGGCGAAGCAGTAGGCTGCTCAAGGGCCATTTCTATCACCGGACCTCATCTGTCATGGTGTGTTTGTGTGATAAAACTTTCCCTGCACAGAGCAATAGGAATCTCACCCCCGCGACGCCCACTCCAGCCTATTTCCTTAATAAACAGAAGGAAGCCAAAGAGCTTCCAGCCTTGTGCTGTTTTAGCTGAGAAGAAACCAGAAAGAGAAGGTCAGGATGGAATGAACTCCCTTTCCTTTGTGACCTCCTCAAAGGAAGATGAGAGAGCAGTGTGTGATTTCTGATTCCACCCAAAGAGGTGCGACTCAGCTTAGAGTTAAAACTCCCCAAATGCCTAAGATGTGCTAGGGAAGTGAGTTAAATGTTTGGCCTGGGAGCCGATCCAGGGTTGAGTACCGGTTCTCCTGCTGACCAGCTTTACGAATGGAGCAGTTTATTCTTAGGTCCTCTAGACTCCGGCTTCTTCCTGTTTAAGATGGTGATAATGATAGCATCTGTTTCATTGGGAGAATTACATTTTTAATAGTCTGCAAAGGGCTTACCTTCATATCTGGAGCAGGCACAATTGTTGACTCTAACGAGCACTCCTGGAGCACCTACTATGTGCCAAGAACCATGCCACAGAACTACGGCATGCTCTGTAATTTAATCCCTGTGTCAGCCCGTTCTTCCCAATGAGAAAACCGAGGCTCATAGAAGTTAAAGAGCATGCTTCATGTTGCACAGTCATCGAGGTGCTGGGAATTTGGACCCATATCTCTCTCTCAGTATTGTGGCCTCCTCAAAGCTTCAGTGCCCAAATAACTGAATCCATTACACAGCCATGTCCCCGGTAGTAAAACCTTCCCCCTAGGTGATTGGGGGATAAAATTCAGGCGCATTTATCAAAGCAGAGATGTGTTTAACCCCCTGGACACCTCACCTCCTCCATGTTCCTTGGAGGATGTGCTCGGGCCTCCACCCTGGGGCTTGGCAGGGCTCAGGGGATGCGATGCCTCCTGAGAGACACTTCCCCTGACCACACTCTCTGAGATTGTTATTCTTCCACACCACAGCCGCCTCCAAGGCAGTATCAGAATCAGAAAATCACCGGTGTATTTGTTTGAGTCCTTGCCGGCTACTCCCACTGCTGGAGAGGAGTCCACGGCAGAGACTTTGGCTTTGTTCAAGCTGTATCTGCAGCACATGGCCTAGAGCTCAGACATGCGAGGGTCACAGTAGATGTGCGACCCCTTTGCAAATGAAAAAGCCTACAGTCCTGTCAGGCCAGCGTCATGTTGGAGGAACCACACAGCCAGGCTTCCAGTAATAGAGAAAGGGAGTGTGTGAGGAGTGAAAGTTGCCTGAAATCTCTGCCTGCACGTCCCCTTCAAGCCCTTTTGATGTCGGGAGAGAGCTGTCCTCATTCTTTTGCAGGGAGGCAGGCCTCGGGGTGCAGCCCCTGGTAAATATGTCCTAGCTCAGCGTCTGCTCCATCCTCATTAACTCCACTGCGTAGCTGGCCATGAGGCAAGATTCATTTGGTGACCGAGCTTAATAAATAGATGCTTCTGGTCTTACATTTCAGGCATCACTCTCAGAGGCTAAGAGCTCATTGAAGTGCTCCTTTCAAGATGTCAAGGGCAGGCAGCTGGGCTTGGGGGAAGTGCAGAGATAATTCTGCTGAGCCTTTGTTTCCCAGCCCGTCTGGCAATCACCAGCACTGCGGCAACGACAGGAAAAGCCTTCAACACCCACTTCCCTTGCCACACAAGAGCCGCATTTCTGAACTGGGTCAGCTGGATGAGGCGTAGCCACCTGTGTGGACCTCCAGGCACGTGAAGCCACTCTTGCCGAAGACGTTTGGTTGGAGAATTTTGGTTTTGTGGCCATGTACACGTTCTGTCATCGCATGGCCTGTGATGCAGAGAGCTTATCTCTTCCCCCTGAAAAGCCTTGGCAGAGAGCTTTCATTTTGGAGGAAGCTTATTTCCGGGCAACCATCTCCAGGGAAAATGAGTGTGAGGCAGTAGGCGGTAAACAACATTGTATCCCGTAGGGACGGAGGTGACCCGAATGAGCTCCGGCGCCAGTCCGTGATATCGGCAGAATCATTACAGAGTGTGCACCTGCCCAAGTCCATGTGTAATTGTAATGTATAATTAATATAGAGCTAAAATTAAACTCCTGGGTGAAAGAGACGGGCAGGCTGAGGAGGCTGAGGAATATCAACCTCTAAGATACAGCCTGTTTATGACAAATGTAGGATTGGATTGCTCTTCATTTCAGTGGGCGTGTGCCTGTGTTTTGGGTTGCTCTTTGCCAATATTTCAGCCTTGAGGAGTAAGGATTCCACAGTTATCCTCTTCCCATTCCTTCCAACCCTAGGAAGAAACTCTGTTTCATTTAACCTTGTCCTCAGGCCACTGAAGTACTTAGGTTTTTCCAGATAATTTTTCTCAAGTTACAAAACTCACAAGCAGACAGACAGGACACACCCCTTTCCTGGTGCCATTCCTTGGCGCGCTCTTGACCCTGACTTTGCCGTGAGTCTCTGCAGGCGTGTCACCTGAGGAGACTTCCAGCTCTCGCTCGTGAATACAGCTCACAGCGCCCTCCACCATTCTTTGGACCTTGAAGAGAGGTGACCACTGGTTGCAGTTGTGGCCCTTGATGGTTGATGAACGTTTGATTCTGGGAGCAGCTGTTTTTTTGAAACAACTCTCAGGGTAACTAAGCTTACTTCCACTTTTCAAACCCAGACTTCATGTTAGCCTCTGCATTCGATTTGTGCTAAATGTGCATTACTGAAGAATTTAGAGAGAAGACAGTTTTTACCTCTCTTCTTTCCTAGTTGATTGTTTGAAACTTATTGACAGGCTTGAGCTGAACCATCATCTGGTTCTGAATTCCCACTTCAGTGTTGTCCACACGCGGACCCTCTGTTCCTGCTTTTAGCTGGATGCTCTACCATTTTCTACCAAAGGTGATAGTGACAAAAATTCTGCGTGCCTGTTTTCACTCCTAGATCTTGTTATCCCTTGTTTGGGCAAAATTTAATAATTTCTCACTCCTGGTTTAAAATAAGTTTTCTATTGAAGCCCCAGAGCATTTTTTAATGTGATATAGTACATACTAGACACTGCGTCATAGCATCTTATTCCTAAAATCCCAATGAGATGAGAAAGAGAGACAGAGACGGGGATATAGCATTTGATCCAAAGTAACTGTCTTCTGTAACATCAGCAGCAAGTATTAGCCAGTGATTTTCACCCTCTCTTGTCTGTGCTCTGCCTCTGTCACTGTGATACTGAGCGAGCTATTAAACAACTCTGACCCTAAGGCTCCTTAAATAGGACGACAGAAGCAAAGTTTAGTCCTCACTGGGTGTTGGGTTAGCACAGAACCCAACACAGACGAAAATCTTCAATTTACTTTCTCTTTTATTCCTTTCATTGAGTACGAAAACCAACACTGAACATGTGAAAAAAGAAAAAAAAGTATCCTGAAATTGATCAGAGCATATATTTAACTGGCTGGAAAATCCATTTGACAAAATTGCTTTGAATCTCTCATCAGATTTCATGGTGTTGAATTATTAATTTTGACAATAGAAATCTTCCCATATTTTAATTAAAACAAATGTTCTATAAAGGGTCAAAGATCTTTTTGGAGACTTTCATGAGTACCAATAATAGTATCAGCAAGCCTATCACTGGCTAAATATTGTTATTATACTTCTCAGCTTACTTATTAAATTTAGAAAATTAAGTGATAAATCATGGACCCAGAGTATCTATATAAGTAGGCTTAGGACAACAATCAGATTGGAAGGAAAAACTAGAGTTCCTTTTGATGTTATGTTTGCATAGCACGCCCACTATTTTTATCCAGATTGCATATTTATTGGGGATAACTTTGAAGCTCATGAAGATTTAGGGCCACTCCTGAAGCTGCAAACTCAATTTTATTGCTTAACCATTGTGTTTATTGGGATAAACAGTTTCAGTGTATTGGTAGAGACAGAGGTGGGACTGCAATTCATTTTAGCCACCACTTAGATAAATTCTGTCCACGATATATTTAGGTTTTCTGTTTTAAGTTGAATTTGTTTAAAATATAGTGTGAAGATTAGACATGTGAAGAATTCAAATGTTGCCAACTTCACTCGCCACTAATTCCTAGACTTGGAATGATTTTTCTCTTTGCAGAAACAAGGTGCTTGAAAAAGTGGTTGAGAATTGCAAATGTGAGATCAGAGTTATGCACGTGCTGTGATTTCTTTCCTAAGATACAGTGTGTTTGCAGGAACTGTGATGTTGCTCACTTTAAGTTTGGGTGCCTCAGTAATCCAAGGGTAGTAAAGAGACAGGAATACTATAGTCTCTTTTTTATGAAACGTACTTTTGGCATTTCAAAGGGTCAGAGAATAAGGTTAGATCTTGCAGTTAGGTGGGATGCTAGTCAAATTTGTCTTAAGGTCACTTTGTCTCCCAAACTTCTTCGTCTGGTTACCCTCAGTGACTGAAACTCCAAGATTTCTGACATCTTTGGGTAAAAATCACTAAAATGAAAATGTAATCTTGGAGAAGTTGTGATGTCTACACTCATTTTGCAAATCCAGATTTATGCTACTTGTCTATATGTGACCCTCCTGGGAGCTACAGCCATGTTTAATTTTATGGAATAAGCAATGAAGCTTGGTATAGGCAAGGATGGTTGAATGCAGAGGCCATACTCCAGTACTTGTAATATTGTTATTGATTTTACTCTTTCAGATCAGATCAGTTGCTCAGTCGTGTCTGACTCTTTGCGACCCCATGAACTGCAGCACGCCAGGCCTCCCTATCCATCACCAGCTCTCGGAGGTCACTCAGACTCACATTCATCGAGTCAGTGATGCCATCCAGCCATCTCATCCTCTGTCGTCCCCTTCTCCTCCTGCCCCCAATCCCTCCCAGCATCAGAGTCTTCTCCAATGAGTCAACTCTTCGCATGAGGTGGCCAAAATACTGGAGTTTCAGCTTTAGCATCATTCCTTCCAAAGAAATCCCAGGGCTGATCTCCTTCAGAATGGACTGGTTGGATCTCCTTGCAGTCCAAGGGACTCTCAAGAGTCTTCTCCAACACCACAGTTCAAAAGCATCAATTCTTCGGTGCTCAGCCTTCTTCACAGTCTAGCTCTCACATCCATACATGACCACAGGAAAGACCATAGCCTTGACTAGGCGAACCTTTGTTGGCAAAGTAATGTCTCTGCTTTTGAATATGCTATCTAGGTTGGTCATAACTTTCCTTCCAAGGAGTAAGCGTCTTTTAATTTCATGGCTGCAGTCACCATCTGCTCTTTAGTCAACTGATAATATTAATTAATGAATTAATACTTTCTATAAAAGTAGAAGATCTAAATACCAACACTAGAGTATAATTTGTACTTTTTGCACTAAACATCAACTTCTATAACTTTTATTGGTCAATACTTCTTTTAGATTTATAAGCTAAGATAGTTATTCACCATTAGCCTCCTGAGAGCCTCCTCACATTTTAGAATAAGAAGCCTCCTGAGACATTTATACAGAAAGGTGTCACAATTTAGAATTCATCACAATCTATTAGTAGATTTCAAAAGCAACTTAGTAACTCATTGGTCCTTTTAGCTGAAGGAGCTATAATGCTTCTAAGAACACACTGTATCAAGACTTCTGTTTTCTTATACCTGTTTTTCCTTGTGGTAAGTAAAGAACAGAGGAAGAAATGAAATATTATGACCATAACATGCTAACAGTCACAAAGCAAGTATATTAACTTACAGTTGGAGATTATCCTTCACATGTAATTTTCTTGCCCAGATCCCTAACCATTGAATTTAGGGTCAATATGTGAACATATTAAGTATACTTTTCAGTCCATCACTATTAATTTCTGAAGCTTTCCACTCATTCCCAAAACCCTTTTAGATGTTAGCTTTCTGTCTGAGTTTGATGAGGCCTAGTAAACAGTGCTGCTCCTTACCATCTAAGTCAGAACCGAAAGAGAGACAGAGAGACAGAATTCAGACAGACAGAGAGACAGAGAGATGAATATCAAAGCATCAGGTTTCTTTGCCGATGCCAGGAAGACAGCAGTCACATGTGCTTGGCTGATGCTGAATTAGAGATTATGAAACCATCAGTGGTAGAAAGGCGCAAACCCAGTTCTCCTTTAAATGGGGTTTGCTGTAGATCGTCTGGCTGAGGGAAGAGGGGCAAAGAAGGTCTTAACTGGGCATGCTTATTTCCTTCTTAAAGAGTCACCAATCGGGTGAGTTATTCTAGGAGAATGATGTAGCGGGAGTTAGAGAGTGACCAGGGTTGCTGCTTTAGGGAATTCCCAGCACTTTTATTGGAATAAGGACATGATTTACAGTAATAAAATTTTATCATTTAGCATTTTTTATTTGTAAGACAATGAAAGCTGACTCCGTAGCTTAAGCCAATAAAAGAGAGAAATTAAAGAGATGAATTCTGGAGAGATGGCTCATGTTACTAAGAGGATGAGCACTCAGGCGCTGAGACGTGCAGAAACCAGGGCAGCTCAGAGAACGTTGGCAGGAGAGCACGGGCAGCCTCTTCAGCTCCCGCAGGGCCATCCAAACGATTCGGCTAGGACTTCCTCTACGTCTGCGCGTTTCTCTTCAAAATTCAAATTCTTGAGGGTTTTCGAGCCTCTGTGCCTTTATTGTTGTGACTGTTTAGTCTCTAAGTTGTGTCCATCTCCTTTGTGACCCCGTGAACTGTAGCCCGCCAGGCTCTTCTGTCCATGGGATTTCCTAGGCAAGAAGACTGGAGCGGGTTGCCGTTTGCTTCTGCAGGGGATCTTTCCGACCCGGGGATTAGCCCTGCATCTTCTGCACTGGCATCTGGATTCTTTACCACTGAGTCACCAGCAAAGCCCATGTCAATGGCCTAGTTAGGTTCATTATATTTTCTGTGCAGATGGTTTCCTCTAGCCATTTTATATCAACCCTCTCAAAGGCTTAGAGCCTGGGGTTTAATTATTACTCCACAGAGACACTCTGAAGTGAAGCTGCTAATCATTTAAAGAAACATTCTGTTGTTTTGGAGTGGCAGTAGGTATAATCCCATTGAGGCAGGCTGCCCTCTATGGGGGCGCACAGAGTCGGACACAACTGAAGCGACTAAGCAGCAGCAGTAACAGGAAGCTGAAGAGGGCGATGGAAAGCCAGAGACAGACTGAGCCTGCTGTCTGACTGATGGTGGTGGGAGCGCCTTCGAGGCTGACGTCTGTGCCTGGGTTCCTGAGCCTGCAGAAGAAGCAGTGCACACGGGTGTGGAAGCAGCCAGGAAAGAGGAAGGAACGTCTGCGGGTTTGGGGACCGTGTTCGTTGTTTTGTCTTTCATTATGTTGTTACTGGCGGGCCATATGTGATATATTGTCTCACGTATGTTTTCTGAGGCTATCCCATCTTGGATCACTTAGGTCCTTGGACATTTTTTCTAGGTTGAGCATCTCACATTAGATTCATCATGACACAAGTTCTCTGGGTTTCCAAGAAAGTAAAGCTTGAGACAGAGGTTTGGGTGAAGACGTTTTCTTTGCGAGGTGATCCTAGGAAGCAGACGTGAAGGACTGAGCAGAGAGAAAGCCAGCATAAAGATGTAGTATCAAGGACATTGCTGTAGGCAGCAGAGGCTCGATTCTGCTGAGACTTGATGAGACCTGTACAGATCGTCTCTGAGGCTTGTCTGCCTGAAGGGCTGGAGGCTGGGACATCTATCCACTGACTCTTGCACCCCACAGGTGAGGATTTCCCTAAGAATGTTCATTCCACTGTCCTTGCAGACCAGACCGCCTCTTTGTGGGCTGAAGAGGTAGGTACCTGTGGTATTAGACCCTGGTCAGAGCAGAGAGACGTGCAGATTGAAGTGGAATGCACTGAGATGGTTTAGTCTGAGCTTTCACATATTGTTCACTGCAGCTGTCCTAGAATCAGAGGGGACTGTGATACAGGGTACTTAAAAAGTCTTCTAGAATGTGCATTCTGGTTCCCTCATCAGTCCATTTGTCCATCCATGTGTTCATCCATCTATTGAGTCAAATGCATTTAATTGTCACCCATCTATCCCAGGTCATGTGCTAAACCCTGAAGATAAAATCGTGATCCTCATCTTTAAAGAGCTTACATTTTATTGAAGAAACAAGAGTTCATAAAAATTAGCAGGAGTCAATAAAAGATTCCATAACAAACAGCATTGACACTTAGTCCTGAAAGAATCAGAGAAGCTTCTTTTTCATGGAAGAAGTAAAATTTAAGGTGGTCTGGACAGCCTGGGTGTAGCGAGTTAGACCTTACTAGGATTGGTGTTATGATACTCAATAAAAATTAGCTGAACTGGTTGCAATTCTGACAGTTTTATCTGTCAAAATTTAGTTTTTAGCAATTTCTGTCAAATTTACTTATTAACTGTTAGAATTGGTTCTCTGCCATGGTGTGACTATTTGGCAGGGAAATTGTTGGTTGACTAAAATAACATTTCCATTCTACGGCCATTTTTCCCCGGCTGACATTTTATTTTTTGGCTCTACACACAACTTTGCCAAAAAAAAAAAAAGTGACTATGACCTGAGTGTTCCCAATTGTTGAACTTCTAGACAACTTTGAAGCAAGCAAATACCAAAGAGAAAAACTTCCCAGGAGGCAGGGATTAATTATGTTCACGATTAACAAGGTTCAATAGGTTCTTGCTGTGCGAGTGGATTTCCTAGGTTTGCCTGGGTTGGGGTTTAAACAAGGTGCAGTTTGGCTGCTGAGATCATGTTCCAGAATGCCCAGGTGTGCTCTCCCACAGAGCAGCCTCAAATGCAGCCTGTTTAGCATCACTTGCTGCTGAGAGGCATTTAAGCTTGCAACTGTGGTGTCATTTTCTGCCTACTGTGGGAAATTCTTCCCAAATGGTCCTTGGCTGGCATCTTGCCCCAGCTAAAATCAATGTAGTACAGTCCTTTGAATCTGGGAGTGGGGCCAGCATAGCAGGAGCATAATTCTCATGCGGCAAAGATGGACATGAGGGGGCTGGACAGTGTTATCTCTGGAGTTGCTTACAAACTGAAATGGCAGCATCGTGCTAAAGAATGGATGTTGGTGCTAATGTTCCTCCCTCTTGCCTTTATGCAGAGAGAAGAGTTCCTGGATATATTTGGTGAAATTCACTCATTACTTGATTCATCTTTTAAAGTATTTATTAAGTTCCCACAATGTGCTGGCAACTAGTATGTGGTAGTGAATAAGACGAAGATTCTTGTTTCATGCAGATAACATTCTGACAGTGGTGGTGGTGGTGATGGTGGGGAGACGTGAAAGAAGCAATCAAATAAAGAAACAACGAAACGCTCAGGTGCTAAGTACTGGGCTTCCCTGGTGGCTCAGAGGGTAAAGCGTCTGCCTGCAATGCCGGAGACCCATGTTCGATCCCTGGGTCAGGAAGATCCTCTGGAGAGGGAAATGGCAACCCACTCCCATACCCTTTCCTGGAAGATCCCATGGACAGAGAAGCCTGGTGGGCTATAGTCCCTGGAGTCGCAAAGAGCCTGACTGAGTGACTTCACTTTCACTTTCAAGTACTCTCTAGAGGAGTAGAGTGATGTGAGAGGGAGTCCCTTGATGGATTTTCGGAAGGCTGGTGGGTATGGAAAGTTGGATCCAACTAGTGGAGTTACTGGAGAAGGCAATGGCACCCCATTCCAGTACTCTTGCCTGGAAAATCCCATGGATGGAGGAGCCTGGTGGGCTGCAGTCCATGGGGTCACTAAGAGTCGGACACGACTGAGCGATTTCACCTTCACTTTTCACTTTCATGCATTGGAGAAGGAAATGGCAACCCACTCCGGTGTTCTTGCCTAGAGAATCCTAGGGATGAGGGAGCCTGGTGGGCTGCCGTCTATGGGGTCGCACAGAGTCGGACACGACCGAAGCAACTTAGCAGCAGCAGTGGAGTTACAGAATAGTGGGAAGTGAGAGGGTCTCATGATGATGATGCCCCTCGCTGGTGGCAGTGATGTGACTGTTTGAGGGAGTCCTCTGCTGTGAGAACAGCAGTGATCAACTTCATCTGGATGAGGTGATCAGCAGAGTAGGAAGGGAAACTAGGATAAGTGAAAGGAACTTTAAGATTGGGAGCACAAGCCCCCAGGGGCACTGCTGGGGCGTGGTGTTACAAACAGTCTCAATTGCTGGTAGGAGGCCAGGCCACGCGAGGTGCAGTGTTGTGCGGCTGGGCTGCAGGGTGAAAATGCTGACTGCCACGGGGGCAGCTGGATGACAGAGCTGGGAGACTGCCCAGCTTTGAGCTGCGTGGATCTCCTTCGTATATTCTGCCATCATCCTCTCCCCAAGGAGCCATTCTCACAGCACAGCCTGCATCTATGGCTTTATCCCTGAGGGACGATTCCTGAGCCAAGAGACGCATCATTTTTTCCACTCTATATATACACCTGCTATGAACTGCAGATTGGGAAGCCAATTTTCTGTCTTTATTCGTGGCAGACGAGAAGGCAAAATGTGCATATTGTTATTTTCAAAAAGTACGTTATTGATATTTTAAATCTTCACTTTGCATATTTCTATTCAAATTCCTCTCTTTAGAGAGAACATTTCTTCCCATCTTCTCTAAAATAAATACCTACGCCCCTTGTACTCATTTATTACCTTTTCTCAATTATTTACTTTTGGTTTATTCAGGATTACTTTTTATATTTTACACTGACTTTTTAAGTTGGATGCTTAACTCATTATTTTAACCCATGAATTTAAGGTGGATTATGTTAATTACTCTCATACATAGTTTTTACCTTTTTTGAATTGCTGTTCAATTCTAATTTTTTTTTCCAATTTTCGTGATGATTCAATTTTTGGACTACAAACTATTTAACAAGTTTTAAAAATTCTTTTCCATTATAGTTTATTACAAGACATTGAATATAGTTCCCTGTGCTATATAGTAGGAACTTATATTGTTTATCTATTTATCAGATCAGATCAGATCAGATCAGTCGCTCAGTCATGTCCGACTCTTTGCGACCCCATGAACCGCAACACGTCAGGCCTCCCTGTCCATCACCAGCTCTCGGAGGTCACTCAGACTCGCATCCATCGAGTCAGTGATGTCATCCAGCCATCTCATCCTGTCGTCCCCTTCTCCTCCTGCCCTCAATCCCTCCCAGCATCAGAGTCTTCTCCAATAAGTCAACTCTTCGCATGAGGTGGCCAAAATACTGGAGTTTCAGCTTTAGCATCATTCCTTCCAAAGAAATTCCAGGGCTGATCTCCTTGAGAATGAACTGGTTGGATCTTCTTGCAGTCCAAGGCACTCTCAAGAGTCTTCTCCAACACACAGTAGTTTATATCTGCTAATCTCAAACTCCTAATTTATCCCTCCTATCCCCTTTTCCCTTGGTAACCATAAGTTTGTTTTCTGTGTCTGTGAGTCTCTGTTTTGTAAATAAATTCAATTGTATTATATTTTAGATTCCACATATAAGCCATAGCACACACTTGTCTTTCTTTGACTTACTTCACTTAGTATGAGCATCTCTAGGTCCCCATGTTGCTGCAGAGGACATTATTTCATTCTTTTTCATGGCTGAGTCGTATTCCATTGTGGGCTTTCCAGGGGCCTCAGGGGTAAAGAATTTGCCTGTCAGTGCCGGAGATATGGGTTCAGTTCTTGGCTTGGGAGGATCCCCTGGAGTTGGAAATGGCAACCCCTCCAGTATTCTTACCTGGAAAGGTCCATGGACAGAGGAACCTGGTGGACTATAGTCCACGAGGTATCAAAGAGTCAGATGTGACTAAGTGACTGAGCTGCTGCTGCTGCTGCTAAGTCGCTTCAGTCGTGTCCGACTCTGTGCGATCCCATAGATGGAAGCCCACCAGGCTCCCCCATCCCTGGGATTCTCCAGGCAAGAACACTGGAGTGGGTTGCCATTTCCTTCTCCAATGCATGAAAGTGAAAAGTGAAAGTGAAGCCACTCAGTCGTGTCCGACTCTTAGCGACCCCATGGACTGGAGCCTACCAGGCTCCTCCATCCATGGGAGTCTATTATATATATGTCCATTCATCTGTTAATGAACATTTGGGTTGCTTCCATGACTTGGCTATTGTGAATAGTGCTGCTAGGAGCATATACAAAAGATATATGTATCTTTTCAAATTAGAGTGTTCTCCAGATATATGCCCAGAAGTGGGATTGCTGGATCATGTGCTGGCTGTATGTTTAGTTCTATACGGAACCTCTATACTGTTCCCCGTGGTGGCTGCACCAATTTACATTTCCACCAACAGTATAGAAGAGAGACTTTTCCCAACATTTGTTATTCATAGACTTTTTGAAGATGGCCATTCTGACCAGTGTGAGGTGATACCTCATTGTAGTTTTAACTTACATTTCTCTAATCATAACGAGCAATGTTCAGCATCCTTTCACATGTCTGTTGGCCATCTGGATGTCTTTGAGGAAATACCTATTTAGGTCTTCCACCCATTTTTTAAAAACTGGGTTGTACGTTTTATTTTCATTATTGAGTCTTATGAGCTATTTGTGTCTTTTGGAAATTAAGCCTTTTTGGACACATTGTTCGCATAATAGTTTTTAAAAGGATTTTCAAATATATGGAATTTCGGATTTATTTTGTTGCTGATTTCTAGTCTTATTGCATTATTGTACAGTTAAGAAGAATGGACTGCAGCACCCCAGGCTTCCCTGTCCTTCACAATCTCCCAGAGTTTTCTCAAACTTATGTCCATTGAGTCAGTGAGGCCATCCAACCATTTTACCTTCTGTCATCCCCTTCTCCTCCTGCCCTCAATCTTTCTAAACACCAGGATCTTTTCCAATGAGTTGGCTTTTCACATCAGGTAGCCAAAGTATTGGAGTTTCAGCTTCAGCATCAGTCCTTTCAATGAATATTCAGGATTGATTTCCTTTAGGATTGACTGGTTGGATCTTCTTGCAGTCCAAGTCGTCTCCAACACGACAGTTTGAAAGCATTAATTTTTTGGTGCTCAGCCTTCTTTATGGTCCAACTCTCATATCCATACATGACTACTGGAAAAACCATAGCTTTGACTATACAGACCCATGAAGCTCATCTGTCCATGGAATTTTCCAGTCAAGAATACTGGAGTGGGTTGCATTTCCTTCTCTAGGAGATCTTCCTGACCCAGGGATTGAACCCATATCTCTTGCATCTCCTGCATTGGCATGCAGGCTCTTTACCAGCTGAGCCACCAGGAAAACATTAAAAAGAATGTATCTAGGAGTAGGCAATGGCACCCCACTCCAATACTCTTGCCTGGAAAATCCCACAGACAGAGGACCCTGGTAGGCTGCAGTCCATGGGGTCGCTAAGAGTCGGATATGACTGAGCGACTTCACTTTCTCTTTTCACTTTCCTGCATTGGAGAAGGAAATGGCAACCCACTCCAGTATTCTTGCCTGGAGAATCCTAGGGATGGGGAAGCCTGGTGGGCTGCCGTCTATGGGATCACACAGAGTCAGACACGATTGAAGTGACTTAGCATAGCATAGCATAGCATATATATATATATGCTATCTATCTATCTATCTATATATATATATATATATGACCAACCTAGATAGCATATTCAAAAGCAGAGACATTACTTTACCAACAAAGGTTCGCCTAGTCAAGGCTATGGTCTTTCCTGTGGTCATGTATGGATGTGAGAGCTGGACTGTGAAGAAGGCTGAGCGCCGAAGAATTGATGCTTTTGAACTGTGGTGTTGGAGAAGACTCTTGAGAGTCCCTTGGACTGCAAGAAGATCCAACCAGTCCATTCTGAAGGAGATCAATCCTGGAATTTCTTTAGAAGGAATGATGCTGAAGCTGAAACTCCAGTATTTTGGCCACCTCATGCGAAGAGTTGACTCATTGGAGAAGACTCTGATGCTGGGAGGGATTGAGGGCAGGAGGAGAAGGGGACGACAGAGGATGAGATGGCTGGATGGCATCACTGACTCGATGGATGCGAGTCTGAGTGACCTCCGGGAGCTGGTGATGGACAGGGAGGCCTGGCGTGCTGCGGTTCATGGGGTCGCAAAGAGTCGGACACGACTGAGCGACTGATCTGATCTGATCTGATCTGATATATATATATATATATAGTTGTTCTTGTTAATTGAGATATTCAAGTATTCTGTGTCCTTAATAATTTTTATTCACTTGATTCTCAAGTGCCTGAGAGAGATGTATCAAATACTCTCATTATGATTGTGTATTCTTTTATATCTCTTGAGATCTTTTCCCTCATACTTAGATATTTTCAAGCTATGTTACTTAGTGCTTACAGTTTTAAGATTATTATATTTCCAGTAAATTTAGTTATCATTATGAAATATTCCTTGTTTTCTCTATAATGGTTTTTAAAAAAATCTTAAAATCACCTTTTATCTGATAATTAAAATGCTATCCCACTTTTTAAAATTCTTAACATCTGTCTTCATAATTTTAGTTTCTATCTTGAGGGGACATTGTAATTAGGTGTTTCTCTTATTACCATATGCAGCTTGATTTTTTAAATAAGCTCATATAATAGTTTCAATTTAAATGAAAAATTTCTTGTGGTAATTTGAATTTTCTGCCATTGAAAAATTTTCACTTCAGTTCAGCTGCTCTGTCTTATCCAACTCTTTGTGATGCCATGGGCTGCAGCACGCCAGGCCTCCCTGTCCACCATCAACTCCCAGAGGTCACTCAAACTCATGTCCATTGAGTCGGTGATGCCATCCAGCCATCTCATCCTCTGTCATCCCCTTCTCCTCCTGCCCTCAATCTTTCCCAGCATCAGGATCTTTTCAAATGAGTCAGCTCTTCGTATTGGGTGGCCAAAGTATTGGAGTTTCAGCTTTAGCATCAGTTCTTCCAATGAATATTCAGGACTGATTGCCTCTAGGATGAACTGGTTGGATCTCCTTGCAGTCCAAGAGACTCTCAAGAGTCTTCTCCAACAGCACAGTTCAACGGCATCAATTCTTTGGCGCTCAGCTTTCTTTATAGTCCAACTCGCACATCCATACATGACCACTGGAAAAACCATAGCCTTGACCAGATGGACCTCTGTTGACAAAGTAATGTCTCTGCTTTTTAATATGCTGTCTAGGTTGATCATAACTTTCCTCCCAAGGAGTAAGCGTCTTTTAATTTCATGGCTGCAGTTACCATCTGCACTGATTTTGGAGCCCCCCCCCCAAAAAAAAAATCTGTCACTGTTTCCATTGTTTCCCCATCTATTTGGGGAACAGATGCCATGATCTTAGTTTTCTGAATGCTGAGCTTTAAGCCAACTTTTTCACTCTCTTCTTTCACTTTTATCAAGAGCACTTTAGTTCTTCTTCACTTTCTGACATAAGGGTGGTGTCATCTGCGTGTCTGAGCTCATTGATATATCTCCTGGCAGTCTTGATTCCAGTTTGTGCTTCATGCAGTCCAGCGTTTCTCATGATGTACTCTGCATATAAATTGAAGAAGCAGAGAGACAACATACAGCCTTGATGTACTCCTTTCCCAATTTGGAACCAGTCTGTTGTTCCATGTCCATTTCTAACTGTTGCTTCCTGACCTGCATACAATAAAGCAGAAGTAGATGTTTTTCTGGAACTCTCTTGCTTTTTTGATGATCCAACAGATGTTGGCAATTTGATCTCTGATTCCTCTGCCTTTTCTAAATCCAGCTTGAAAATATGGAAGTTCACAGTTCACACACTGTTGAAACCTGGCTTGGACAATTTTGAGCATTACTGTTCTAGCATGTGATATGAGTTCAATTGTGTAGTAATCATACCTTTTGGTTATCATAAATTGTACCTTTTAGTTATCCTACTTTTTTCTTGCTTTGCTTTTTCTTCTTTTGTTAAAGTTTTCTTAACTTGTCTGCATTTGCAATAATGTGCTCTATCTGCAGTCATTAAAGTTTGAATGGGGTGAGGGGAGGGAGGCTCAAGAGGAGGATCATATGTGTAATTATGGCTGATTCTCATTGTTGTATGGCACAAACCAACACAACATTGTAAAGCAATTTCCCTTCAATAAAAAAAGAAAAAAATGTTTGCCTTCGCATTTTAAACATTTATTCTTAAAATATACAAATCTAATCAAGCACTTTGGCAAACTCTTTGCCTTCATACAATAAAAAGACTCATGTTGATCATGTCCTCATGTTGATCATGTCCTCCTATATTCAATGCTAATGTTGCTTGTTCTTTTTTTGTCAGTTTAGATTCTCTAAGAAAGAGAAGCCAAGACAGGAATATATATGCAAGAGATTGTTTCTGAAAGACTTTAAAGATAGAAAAGGAGCAGGAATTGACAAGGAGACTCTGCAGAATGCGTTGCATTGCACTCTGCATGGCTGACAGCTGTGGAAAGAGAGATAGAAAGGAGGAGTTAGTAGGGAGAACCTTAGACTGGAGTGTAGTTTTCGAGAGGTCTAGATCAGGATAATGGGAAGTTTCTGGAAAAAAAAAAAAAAAAAAAACATTAAAAAAAAAAAGATGCCCACTTCATCTTGAATAGGAAGCCTTGGCTCTAGGACCCCTGAGACTAGGTCTCAAAGTGAACAGAGTGGTGAAGCCAAAGGTTTCAATAGGCTGTTGGTCAAGTATGCTCTCTTCAGCAGAATATCTTGGAGGGAGATCTTAGTGGCACACCTCCATGGCCTCCACAGCCTTGGACAAATGTTCCCAGATCCATTTTCCACTTTTCTAATTCTCTCTTCAGTTCTATTTGATCTTCTGTTTAATCTAATCATTGAATTTTTACTTTCAACTTATAAGACTTTTCACTATTAGGGGTTCTATTTTTTTTTTTCTCAATTTATCTAGTTTTTTTTATTTTTAGTGTCTTACTCTTTTCCTGTCATTTCTATACCTTTTTATCCCTTGCATTATTTTGTTTATACTTATAATCTATTCTGTCTGCCTATCACTCACACAGGCAGAGCCAATTTTCATCAGCAGACAGGCTGAGTGTTTTCAGCCTTCCTTCTACTGAGGATGCAGCTCTTTCAGTGACCTATGTTTATGCAGAGCTCAGCTCCAATTTCTGTTTCATGTGGACCTGAACTCCATTTTCCTCCCCCTGTGTTAATGGCAACCAAAGCTTCTGTAGAGTGGTTTGTATCTGTTAATCACATACTCCTAATTTGTCCTCCCTTTCCTTTGATAACCATAAATTTGTTTTCTAGATCTGTATGTCTGTTCCTGTTTTGTACACAGATTCATCTGCATTATTGTTTTATATTTCATGGATTTACTGTATAGCACTGGAAATTATATACCCAATATCTTGTAATAACCTATAATGGAATATAACTGAGAAAAAAATCACTATTCAGTACAGCTGAAGCTAACACAATATTGTAAATCAGCTATGTTTATATTAAAAAACAACTTCTGGCCATCAGGTCCTATTTCCAGGTACAATTATTTCCCATATCCTATTCCGTGTCAGCTTACACTTTTGTTATTTTGATTTTCAGTTTAGCTTTTGTTTCTTACAATCTGGGGTATCTCTTACTTTCACATATGCTTAGACCTAATTTGTAAAAGCTTTTTTTGATATCACTTTTCTGAGTCTTTGTAGCATGATTATTTTATGCTACCTTCTTCCTCTGGGTTGTTATCCCAGATACTGTCTTTTTAACCTGCCTTATTTTCTTATTAGTGCTCATCATTCTGTCACAGAAGAAGATGCTGAGATGGAGTGTGGGGTTTGAATTGTTTATTAGGAATGAATCTGTGAAAAAAGTGGGGCACAGGTTTGGGCACAGGAAGAAGTCAAACTACTATGTGAAAGAGCCTCAGCCAGCCTCGTGAAGAGCATCTTAGAGTGGCCCCTGTGAGCCCAGATGCCTGAGCCTCTCCATTCTCAGGCTTCCCTAGTGGCTCAGAAGGTAAAGAATCTGCCTGCAATGTGGGAGACCTGGGTTCGATCCCTAGGTTGGGAAGATCTCCTGGAGAAGGTAAAGTCTACCCACTCCAGTGAATTCCATGAACTGTATAGTCCATGGGGCCACAAAGAGTTGGATACAACTGAGTGCCTTTCACTTTCCTCTATCCCCACTTCTCCACTTAGTCACAGATACAGACTTCCTTGGGAAGAGTTTGGCCTTGAGGCAGATGGCTGCCTTCAGCTCAAGCAGATCCTCAGAGGGGTGGCGGCTGGGGCTGCTGCTGACCGCATGCTGCAGCTGGGCAGAAAGTCCTCCCTTGAGGGAGGTTGCGACAGCATGGTTCTGCATACACCATGCACTCTCTGAATTCATACTATTCAGGTATTTCTCTACTGTTTTTTTTTTTTTTCTTTCCTACTCCAAAAAGTAAAAGCTCTGTGTACAAACCTGACCTGGGGGAAATAAAAATAAGTGTTTTGGAGCAGAAGACAATCAGCTGGGCTTAGTCAAGGAGGCCTAGACTTCGATGGCTCTTGGAGTAGAATAGTTTGGATTGATTATCTGGTGCAATATTTTTCTCTTGCTGTCATAATGAATGATCCTATACTGAGTGGCTTAAAACAGTGCACATGTACTATCTCATGGTTCTGTGGATCAGAAATCTGGTTCCTCTGGATCTCCCAGAACTGAAGTCAAAATGTTGGACGTGCTGTTAGTCAGACACCTTGGGGGAGAATCTGTTCCCCAGATAATTCAGATTGTTGGCAGAATTCAGTTTCTCGTGGTCATGGTGCTGAGTGTGCATCCTCGCTGGCTGTCAGCTAGAGTCCTCTCTTAGCTCCTTAAGGCCACTTATATTCCTCCTAATCTTTCCTTTCAGCTTTGAACCAGCCATGATGAGTTGAGTCTTCATGTTTTGAATCTCTCTGACTTTCCCTTCTGTTGCATTTCTTCAGCTTCCAGCCTAAGAATGTTCTGTTTTCAAGAGCTCCCATGATTAAATCTGGCCTGCCATGAAGTTAAAAGATGCTTACTCCTTGGAAGGAAAGTTATGGCCAACCTAGATAGCATATTAAAAAGCAGAGACATTACTTTACCAACAAGTTAAGGCTATTGTTTTTCCAGTGGTCATGTATGGATGTGAGAGTTGGACTGTGAAGAAAGTTGAGCACCAAAGAATCGATGCTTTTAAATTGTGGTATTTGAGAAGACTCTAGAGAGTCCCTTGGACTGCAAGGAGATCCAACCAGTCCATCCTAAAGGAGATCAGTCCTGAATATTCATTGGAAGGACTGATGCTGAAGCTGAAACTCTAATACTTTGGCCACCTCATGCGAAGAGTTGACTCATTGGAAAAGACCTTGATGCTGGGAGGGATTGGGGGCAGGAGGAGAAGGGGACAACAGAGGATGAGATGGCTGGATGGCATCACTGACTCAATGGACATGAGTTTGGGTAAACTCCGGGAGTTGGTGATGGACAGGGAGGCCTGGCGTGCTGTGATTCATGGGGTTGCAAAGAGTCGCACACGACTGAGTGACTCATCTGAACTGAACCATGGTTGACTCCTTATTTTTAAGACAGTAGCCTTAATTATGTGTACAGAGTATCTTTTGTCATATAACATGACACGTCAAGGACATCTGACATGCAACAGCTCTGGGGGACATTGTATTGCCTACACTTTTGGGGAGCAGAGGTTTCAGGAATGGGTTCTGGCATGATAAAAGTGGCATTTTAGGAAGATCTCTCAGTCAGACGGTAAAGAATCCGCCTGCCAAGGCAGGAGATACAAGACATGTGAGTTTGATTCCTGAGTTGAGAAGATCCCTTGGAGGGAGAAATGGAAACCCACTCCAGTATTCTTGCCTGAAAAACCCCATGGGTAAAGGAGCCTGGTGGGCTATAGTCCATGGGGTCGCAAAGAATTGGACACAACTGAGCAACTTTTGCTTTCTGTCTCAGCAGTCAGGTAGAGCATGGGTAGGGCCAGGGAGACAGTGAAGGAAGATGCTAATCTAACAGAAAATAAAATCATAGTGATGGAGATGAGGACAATGATAATGAGAACAAGAAAGATGGGGACTTCAGTTAAAGAGTTTAGGAATATCTGATCAGATCTGATGGCAGATTTATGGGGCACAGGACAGGTAGTGGGTTACATGAGACACTGTGTTTGAAAGGTGATGAGCAGATTGGGTTCAGTGTTCTCACCCTAGTGTGAAGCTGCATAATTGGGACCATCTGAGACTTATTACTACTTACTCTCTGACACAGAGGCAGGATTACATGGAGCAGGACTCTATATCATACATCTTTTTTCATTTTTGATACTAAAAACACTCATTCTATAAACTCTCTGTGACAAGCAATAAAATAGGGCTATTACCTACCCAGATAGGATGGACGATAAGTGCAACTCATCCAAAGTAAATTTTTAAGTTCTAAATTACATACCTTTGATGAAAGAATGCATTTAGAATTCTAGGCGAAATACACATCTTCTACTGGGGAAGGCAATGGCACCCCACCCCAGTACTTTTGCCTGGAAAATCCCATGGACGGAGGAGCCTGGTAGGCTCCAGTCCATGGGGTCGCTAAGAGTCGGACACGACTGAGTGGCTTCACTTTCACTTTTCGCTTTCATGCATTGGAGAAGGAAATGGCAACCCACTCCAGTGTTCTTGCCTGGAGAATCCCAGGGACAGGGGAGCGTGGTGAGCTTCCGTCTATGGGGTCGCACAGAGTCGGATACGACTGAAGCGACTTAGCAGCAGCACACATCTTCTACAGTGTGTTTTACTTAGGCTGATGTCAAAATAGGTTCTCTCAGTATGAGTCAGTTGGTGACTGGGGTATTTCCTTCAGAAGCATGTTGCAGCAAAATCAGATTAAATATGAATTTTACAGAAGAATAGCAAAAGAAAGTGAAAGTGAAGTCGCTCAGTCGTGTCCTACTCTTTGCGACCCCATGGACTGTAGCCTACAAGCCTCCTCTGTCCATGGAATTTTCCAGGTAAGAGTACTGGAGTGGGTTGCCATTTCCTTCTCCAGGGGATCTTCTCTACCTAGGGATCGAACCCGGGTCTCCCGCATGGCAGGCAGACATTTTACTGTCTGAGCCAAGAGATAATTAAGAAACCACTGTATTTTTATTCCTCGTGTACACATGGTGGAAGAAAAGATGAGTCACCACTGGGCTTAAGGCGAGTCTGTCTGGGTGTTACCTCAGTTGTCTCCAGCTTTCACAATGAATTCCTGGCAAAACTGGAAAAAATACACAGAAGAAGTGATGTCCCAGATGCCAGAGCTCGTGTTTCTTTGTTTTCGGTACTGAATTCTCCAGAGTATCTGGAGTGAGCTGGTTTTTGGCAGCTTACATGACCAGCAATTCCTCTTTTAACACCTCTAAACCTTAACATTTAGGGCATTCAAGTTCATATAGTGGAAGGAATGGAAAAAATATTTTGGAGTAGAGAGTGAATAGCAGAAGGGCAGAAACCATGTGGGGAGCGGTGGGTCAACCAGAGCGTCCGACTGTATAGAGATGGTGTGCTTTACAATATCTGGCGCATTTACTTGTTTTCATTCACTGTGCTGCTGTTCCTCATCAACAAATGCCACTTTTTATCCTACCGATGGCTAAAGACAGCATTCATTTCCATTCGGGCACACAGGACAGGTTTTATGGTTCCTAAAATGAAACTGTCAAGCAACCTTGTATGCATTTATGAGCAGAAATATTTTTTGTGTGTGTGATTGATAATACAAGAGCTTGGGGAAGTAGGAATTAAAAGAGAAGAAGCAGTGTTACCTGTGCCAGGTAAGAGGTCTCAGATACAGCAGCAAATAGGCAAGTGTTGATTAACCAAGACTGAAGTCTAGGTGGCCATCTAAAGAGCCCCCATCCTTCTGATACGTATATGCACAATGTTGGCATTGCTGTGCACATGTGTGTCTTTCTTGGGCACTTTTATCACAATTCTAAAGGATAAGGACCAGTGGGGTCCAGAAAGAGAGTTTGAAGAAGCGAAATAAATGAAAAAAAAACAGGTAAATACTATGTGAGAACAGTTCTTAAAGCAGTCACTAGACCAACGAATGAAAAGGAAGAACTTCTCAAAAGCATCTTCTCTTCTCTGAGAGCATCAAAATAAAGAGACAGTTAATCCTTCAGGGCAGTGAAGGGAAGGAATGTTACATATTGAACATCAGTGGAGCAAAAGACTTTAGAAAAATATGAGCCTTATTTGCATATTTTCTGGAAATGTGTCAAGAAGAGCGAGTGCATCTCTATATGCAAAACTTCAACCAAAATAGATCATCTGAATAAAGGAAATATTAAGGGAGCTGGCTTGCCTTTTGACATTTATTTAACTCTTTTAGAGGAAAGTATACATTGGCAAGAGCTTTTAGGGGGGAAAAAATGTATCTGATTTCCAGCCATAAGAAAAGGCAATAGATTCAAAGCCAAGGAATATTCTTGGTTTGAACTTTAGTCGTGCCTTAATTTAGCCAGCTGGAGAAATGCTTTTTTCTTTTTTTTTTGAGTATAAAATTATTTAAACTTTCCAACAGAAAGTTTTCATTTTGATTTTAAATCTGGACTTTACTGTAAATTTGTCTTTCTATGAATTTGCCAAAGTAGTCTCCACTTTTCAGTGATGGTGAATATACTTATGAGAGGGCTTGATGTGGGTAGAGGCTGAGCATATCCCTATATACTTAGCAAATGACACTACTTCCTTAGCAAGTAGGGAGGGGACTTTTGACAAAGCTATAAATGACAATGCCCTAGATCTATATAAATCATCAGGGACGGAGCTCAAAAACTTAATGCTGAGTGAAAAAGCAAGTGACAGAAGATATGCAGAGTGTGTTATTTCTGGATACATATATAAGTATGAAAAAAAATCTAAATTATGTACGTGCTGCTACTGGTTGCCTGGTGTGGGCGAGTTCCCTGTGGGGCAGAGAATAAGGAGGAGAAATGAGAAAGGAGTTGCTGGTTGTCAAAGAGCACTTTAGTTCCTCCCTCCCCTCCTGGCTTCCCTTTACCCCTTCCTTCCCTAAACAAAGCAAGCATAAATTGCTTGTGCAGTTTTATTTTAAATTATCCACACAGAAGCAAGAGTAGAGTAATTAATTCAGTATTAAAAGTTAATAATTTTGGAAATGGATAGTAGGAATATATGTGTTAATTTTTGTATGTTTTAGGGGAAGAAAAGAGCATTTACTGAAGGTCACCATATCATGCGCAGTGTATTAAAATGCCAACATTAACACCAGTCTTCTGTTTTCCTACCACATACTCCTTAGCAGCAACGAGGAGAAGAAAAGAACGAGAAAAAGAATTCCTATTTCATATTCCGTAATGAGGACAAGCCTGACAGGCTACAGTCCAGGGAGTCACAAAGAGTCAGACACAACTCAGTGACTGAATAGCAGCCACAGGAGCAAAAGCAGAACAAGAACAAGAAAGTGGGAACACACGAGGCAGAGGACTGAGGTGAGTGAGTGGAAGCACATAAGCGACAAATGGTGGATGAGAAGATGAAGCGGACAAGAAAGAAAACAGAGTATTGTGGTACAGTCATTGCTGTTGCTGTTGCTGTTGCTAAGTCGCTTCAGTCGTGTCCGACTGTGCAACCCCATAGACGGCAGCTCACTAGGCTCCTCTGTCCCTGGGATTCTCCAGGCAAGAATACTGGAGTGGGTTGCCATTTCCTTCTCCAATGCATGAAAGTGAAAAGTGAAAGTGAAGTCGCTCAGTCGTGTCCGACTCTTAGCGACCCCATGGACGAGCCTACCAGGCTCCTCCGTCCATGGGATTTTCCAGGCAAGAGTACTGGGGTGGGGTGCCATTGCCTTCCCCATATATATATATATTTATATTTTCAGTTCAGTTCAGTCGCTCAGTCGTGTGCAACTCTTTGAAACCCCATGAATCACAGCATGCCAGGCCTCCTTGTCCATCACCATCTCCTGGAGTTCACTCAAACTCACGTCCATCGAGTCAGTGATGCCATCCAGCCATCTCATCCTCTGTCATCCCCTTCTCCTCCTGCCCCCAATCCCTCCCAGCATCAGAGTCTTTTCCAGTGAGTCAACTCTTCGCATGAGGTGGCCAAAATACTGGAGTTTCAGCTTCAGCATCATTCCTTCCAAAGAAATCCCAGGGCTGATCTCCTTCAGAATGGACCGGTTGGATCTCCTTGCAGTCCAAGGGACTCTCAAGAGTCTTCTCCAACACCACAGTTCAAAAGCATCAATTCTTCGGCGCTCAGCCTTCTTCACAGTCCAGCTCTCACATCCATACATGACCACAGGAAAGACCATAGCCTTGACTAGGCGAACCTTTGTTGGCAAAGCAATGTCTCTGCTTTTGAATATGCTATCTAGGTTGGTCCTAACTTTCCTTCCAAGGAGTAAGTGTCTTTTAATTTCATGGCTGCAGTCACCATCTGCAGTGATTTTGCAGCCCCCCAAAATAAAGTCTGACACTGTTTCCACTGTTTCCCCATCTATTTCGCATGAAGTGATGGGACCAGATGCCATGATTTTCGTTTTCTGAATGTTGAGCTTTAAGCCAAGTTTTTCACTCTCCCCTTTTACTTTCATCAAGAGGCTTTTTAGTTCCTCTTCACTTTCTTCCATAAAGGTGGTGTCATCTGCATAGCTGAGATTATTGACATTTCTCCTGGCAATCGTGATTCCAGCTTGTGCTTCTTCCAGCCCAGCATTTCTTATGACGTACTCTGCATAGAAGTTAAATAAGCAGGATGACAATATACAGCCTTGACATATTCCTTTTCCTGTTTGGAACCAGTCTGCTGTTCCATGTCCAGTTCTAACTGTTGCTTCCTGACCTGCATATAGGTTTCTCAAGAGGCAGGTCAGGTGGTCTGGTATTCCCATCTTTTGAAGAATTTTCTACAGTTTATTGTGATCCACACAGTCAAAGGCTTTGGCATAGTCAATAAAGAAGAAATAGATGTTTTTCTGGAACTCTCTTGCTTTTTCCATGATCCAGTGGATGTTGGCAATTTGATCTCTGGTTCTTCTGCCTTTTCTAAATCCAGCTTGAACATCTGGAATTTCATGGTTTGCATATTGCTGAAGCCTGAATTGGAGAATTTGGAGCATTACTTTACTAGCGTGTGAGATGAGTGCAATTGTGCGGTAGTTTGAGCATTCTTTGGCATTGCCAAAGAATTGCATTGGAATGAAAACTAACCTTTTGCAGTCCTGTGGCCACTGCTGAGTTTTCCAAATTTGCTGGCATATTGAGTGCAACACTTTCACAGCATCACCTTTCAGGATTTGAAATAGCTCAACTGGAATTCCATCCCCTCCACTAGCTTTGTTCGTAGTGATGCTTTCTAAGGTCCACTTGACTTCACATTCCAGGATATCTGGCTCTAGGTCAGTGATCACACCATCGTGATTATCTGGGTTGTAAAGATCTTTTTTGTATAGTTCTTCTGTGTATTCTTGACACCTCTTCTTAATATCTTCTGCTTCTGTTAGGTCCATACCATTTCTGTCCTTTATCGAGCCCATCTTTGCATGAAATGTTCCCTTGGTATCTCTAATTTTCTTGAAGAGATCTCTAGTGTTTCCCATTCTTTTGTTTTCCTCTATTTCTTTGCACTGATTGCTGAGGAAGGCTTTCTTATCTCTTGCTATTCTTTGGAACTCTGCTTTCAGATGCTTATATATTTCCTTTTCTCCTTTGCTTTTTGCTTCTCTTTTTTTCACAGCTATTTGTAAGGCCTCCCCAGTATATTATATTACATATGTATATTATATTACATAGAAAATCAATTACTTTATAGAGTCAGTTATTCCAGTTGGTCAATGTCTTGTGAAACAAATAATGTGAAACTTGGGAATTTCAAATTTTTATTTTGAACCGTGTCATAAAGATCCATTAGACTAAAGTGTGGAAAAAATGAGTCTGTGGCATTGGGTGGGCCTGAAGCATATGACAAATGTGACGAAAATGGTTCTTTCGTGGGTCTGAAAAGAGGGGCCTGAGAAGACGCTTGTCCTAAGAGAGTGTGGGAACACGACCCACCCACAGAGGCTTTGATCTATGAACACAGAAGTCAGCATTTCAGGGATAGATACTCTCTTCTAGTTAAAAGGCAGCTTTTTGTCTGCAAAGTTGCCCTCTAGCAGTACACAGACCAAAGGGAAATACTAATAGGATGGCGTAGGCATGGGGTCGTGTCCTCTGTCTCATGGATCTATATTCTCACACTGTCCTAGGTCTTATAAGTGAAGATGTGTAAGGGAAGTCGTATAAGGTGATGGGGTAGCAGGGAATGCATAAATGTTATGTCACATTTTATTCTTTGGCCTTGCATTTCCACTCCCTTCCTCTCTGCCAGAATTGTTCCCATCTGATCTCAATGCTTCAGATGAAATAGATGGGTTCGCATTTGTAAATTATCCTGGAGGCTTCTTCTTACCTACTTTCGTCTTTCCTTAACTGGCTATTTACTGTCAGTAATTTATGTTGGACATAGAAATGGGGGAGTTAGAGGTAAATGGGAGAAGGCAATGGCACCCCACTCCAGTACTCTTGCCTGGAAAATCCCATGGACGGAGGAGCCTGGTAGGCTGCGGTCCATAGGGTTGCTAAGAGTCAGACACAACTGAGTGACTTCACTTTATTTTTTCACTTTCATGCATTGGAGAAGGAAATGGCAACCCACTCCAGTGTTCTTGCCTGGAGAATCCCAGGGACGGAGCCTGGTGGGCTGCCATCTATGGGGTTGCACAGAGTCGAACACGACTGAAGCGACTTAGCAGCAGCAGAGATAAATAAAGACGTACTCCAAAGATATGGGAAGGACTAACAGGTTCTAGTGAGAGTCAACTCTCTTTGGCGCTTTAGTCCTTCTTGCTGAGTACATCAGCCTCAGGTGGGTTTGCTCTCGTGACCTTGAGTCCCTCCTTTGCTGTAAGAGCTCAACAGATAGTCTGCTGAATAGAGCAGAAATAAAGCTCCTCATGGTGAGTAGTAAACCAGGCTGAATAAATCATGCCTTCAGAATCTGACCTATTTTTTTTTTTTTTCAGTAGAATTTTGTGATCCTCTAATGGAAAGGTTTTATAAGATAAAGGTATATATGATTTCCCAAAAATAGTTACAGGCCCTATAATACAGGCACCTCTAATAAAAATTATGAATTCCTTGGCAAAAACAAATATGAGGTTTTATTGATAAGCTGATGGCTGCACAAAAACACTAGGCCATATTGACTTTAATAAAACATTAAGTGGTTTAATTAAATCATTAATTCTACCCTCAGTTTCATTTTTCAAAAGACAGTCAATGTAAAAATAAAATGGTTTCTTTTTTTAGCTGCTTCTGTTTCCTCTATAATTCATTAAGATGAGTATAGATTGACTTATTGCTACTCTGCCATAAAGCACTTGCTGTCATTTCAAGAATATAGCATTTTAAGCAGGATACAAGAAAGTATTGATCTTAAGGTGACATCTTCCTTCATTTTTCATAAAAGGGTTTTCTTTTTTTTTTAGAAAAATCTATAATATGTGTATGACTACAGAGATTTAAGTTACAACATTATTATACTACTACTAAAATAATTGTTAGCTTGTTTCTTTGGTCTATGGGGAAAACTTACAAAAGCAATATAAACTTTTGCAAGCAATTTTAAATGCATGTAATGGTAATCATCACAAATTTTCTTCCTAAATTAATTTTTATTTATAAAAGTAATATATGGAGATAGTTTTTAAAGTCAGTAATATCAGAAAATATATAAAAGAAATTAATAATCTTTCTTCTCATTCTTGCAATACTGTAATCATATAATCATATTCCCCAGCAACAGTACATATCTCTATATTTAAAAATAATATGCTGTCTTGGACTAGATTTTTTAAAAACAGATTAAACTCAGGGATTAATGTTTTGATACTTTATTCGGATGGTATAAGCCCAAGTAGATGAAAGTAAGAAAAAAGAGAAGTGAGGCAAGGAAAGCTACAAAGCAGTGCCACGTAATGCATTACATGATGGATACTTAGCAAGCATGTCAACCAGGCATGTGGTTTTGTCCCCATGGAATGTGATCAGTAGCCCTGTCTTCAAATACTTCTTGGACAGAAGTTCATCTGCTTGGCTTGCTCTGATTTACTTTTTCTCTTTAGTCTGAGTTCACTCTGTGGGGAGCTAACTCTTCCATAGTTCAGAATCATGGCAGCTGGGGGTAACCTCCTAGAAGCTTATTCCACACCCTGTGGTGTTGCGTTGCATTGCATGGACAGGCTCAGTATGGGACGAGGGCTTGTGTGGGCCATCCAAGCGCTAGACTTCACCTTAAATCCAGTCAGCTGGGGAGCTTGGCAAAAGTGATGGAGGTGGGGTGGTAGATCAGCCAAGGGTACAGACAGCACCTTCAGAAAAGAGACAGTGGGGGCAATGTGAGTGATTGTATAATACATATGCTGTGTTTATTCCTTGATATATCAATTTTAGACATTAAGTATTGACTTCTTGATTCAGGCTGATGAGCATTTAACTATCTTTTACACCCTCTTTCTTTTCATTCTCACTCCAGTATAGTTATGTAATAATTTTTGTTTCATTAACGCATATATATGGAATTTAGAAAGACAGTAATGACGATCCTATATGCAAGGCAGCAAAAGAGATACAGATGTAAAGAACAGACTTTTGGACTCTGTGGGAGAAGGCGAGGATGGGATGATTTGAGAGAATAGCACTGAAACATGTATATTACCGGGCTTCAGTCAGCAAATCATCTGCCTGGAATGCAGGAGACCCGGGTTTGATTCCTGAGTCAGGAAGATCCCCTGCAGAAGGGAAATGGCAATCTACTCCAGTGTTCTTGCCTGGAGAATCCCATGGACAGAGGAGCCTGGCAGGCTACAGTCCACGGGGTCGAAAGAGTTGGACATGACTTAGCAACTAAACCACCACCACCATGTATATTACCATATGTAAAATAGATGACCAGTGCAAGTTTGATGCATGAAGCAGGGCACTCAAAGCTAGTGCTCTGGCACAACCCAGAGGGATGGGGTGGAGAGGGAGATGGGAGGGGGTTCAGGATGGGGAACATATGTGTACCTGTGGCTGATTCATGTCTATGTAAGGCAAAAACCACCACAATATTGTAAAGTAATTAGCCTCCTATTAAAATAAATAAATAAATAAAATAATAATTGTTTCAAAGTAATGTTTGCATTATTTTGTTAAATTATGTTATGGCTAAGCCAAGCAGTGAATATAATTACATTTTATTTCTTATACAATTTTCATTTTCCCTAATTAACTCATGTTTTTGTTCCCATTGTTTTCTAAGAACTTTTGTAATATATTCTATTATAGATGACTATGATCACTTTTTATAAATCCTCACACATGCAATATAGTCCATCGATTACATTTTCCCCCCTCCTTCCATGACTTCTTTCCCAGAGCCCTGAGTTCTCCTGCTTTAATTTGGACTGATTGTTTTTCAGACCTAATGACATGGAATCCTTATTTTCTGGATCTCATATTTTTCCTTTTCTTGGATAATTTCTTGCTTGGGTTGAGCACATTCAACAGTGACTCTTAAAAAAAAAATCAGACATTATAGTACTTCTCTAAGACCTTCCTGGACAAAGGGGAGAGAGACACTTCACTGTCTTCTTGCTTTACGTAAGTCATTATCTAGTTCTAGCCAGTGGTCTGTGAGTGGAAGTGACACATACCAGTTCAGGCAAAAGCATACTCTACCCACGGAAGAAGATACCAGGCCTTGAATAGAGATCGTCATGAGACCAAGACTAAACCTGGATTGCTAAGTTGCCATGTGACATGGTTGACCTGGAGAACCTCTCGTGCGTGCATGCGTGCGTGCTCAGTCGCTTCAGTCGTGTCCGGCTCTTTGCAAGCCTACGGACAGTAGCCCGCCAGGCTCCTCTGTCCATGGGATTCTGGACAAGAATACTGGAGTGGGTTGCTCCCTCCAGAGGATCTTCCCAACCCAGACATCTAAACCATGTCTCTTACGTCTCCTTCATTGGCAGGTGGGTTCTTTACCACTAGACCACCTGGGAACCCCAGACAATCTCCTGTACTCACGTAAATTTCAAGTACACCAAGAAAACTTGGCTGTATTAAGATTTAGATTTTCGTATTACTTGTAACCTGCCTAACCTGACTGATTCAAAAGTTTTCATGGGAAATAGATTTTTGAGCCATTCTGATCTGAAAACATTGCTATACCACCCTCTTCTTTGACTAACAGAGTAGTTGAATATAGAATTCTAAATTATAGAGAAATTTGATTATATTCTAATCCACTCCCTTTGTTGGAGTAGGAAATGGCAACCCATTCCAATATTCTTGCCTGGATAATTCCATGGACAAAGGAGCCTGGTGGGCTACAGTCCATGGAGTGGCGAACAATTGGACATGACTGAACATGCACGCACGCCCCTTTTTATGTAACCTAGATTTTTCTGGAAGCTTTTAGGGTCTTCTATTTACCCTGGTGCTTAGAAATTTCACTGTGATGAGTCTTGATGTGAGCATTGTTTGCTTTTATATACTGAGGTTTATGCCATTATTGAGATTTATGCCATTCATCTCTGAATGGCATATTTTGTATTATACCTTTGATAATTTTCCATATTTTTCTTTCTATAATTCCTATGAGTTGGATGTTATATAGGCTAGAATGATACTCTTTTTCCTCATTTTTTTCTCTCTGATTTCTTATTTCCTTTGTCTTTTTGTTCTGTTTTGTGAAAAACAAAACAAAAAAAAGCCTCAATTTTAACTTTCAATCCTTCTACTGAATTTGCATTTATTTAAAATGTTTTCCCCAGCTTTACTGAGGTATAATTGACAAAATTATATATATATTTAAAGTGCACAACATGTTGATTTGGTATATGCATACTTTATGAAATAATTACCACAATCAGGTTAATTAACTCATCTGTGATTTTTCATAGTTACCATTTTTCCTGAGTTTAAAAATTGAGTCAATTTTAATTTCTAAGAGTTCTTTCTTGTTGTCTATTTGTCTTTTATATAATTTTATTTTTCCTTTTATCCTTCTGAGAATATGTTTTAAATTTTGTTTTGCTATTCCCTGTACTTTTTTTCCCCTAAGTTATTTTGTCTTTTTGATTTTTTAAAAGAATTTTCATTTTGGATTTTTCTGAATAATCTGATGATACTTTGCTGTCCAAAAAATCAAGTGTTGTATATGAAGACCCTTATCAGAACCTGTTTGCCTGAGTGGAACTTGTCAACTTGTAAACAGTGGAATAGTCTGTTTGTTGGGAGAGTTCCTTCAAATACAAGTATCTGTAGGTCTCCTCTTTGAAGCTATCCACTTTCTCCTTGGTGCTCACCTGCTAAAGAATCTGCCTGAAATGCAGGAGACCCGGGTTCAATTCCTGGGTTAGGAAAATTGTCTGGAGAAGGGAGAGGCTACCCACTCCAGTGTTCTTGGGCTTCCCTTGGGGCTCAACTGGTAAAGAATCCGCCTGCAACGTGGGAGACCTGGGTTCAATCCCTGGGTTGGGTAGATCCCCTGGAGAAGGGAGAGGCTACCCACTCCAATATTCTGGACAGGAGAATTCCATGGGGATAGTCCATGGGGTTGCAAAGTGTTGGACGCAACTGAGCGACTTTCACTTTCACTTTCTCCAGAGACAATTCCCCTAATCTCTTCCCCGGTTGAGGGCAATTCTCTCTCTCTCTCTCTGTTTTTTTTTTTCAAATTTTATTTTGCTTAACTTTACAATATTGTATTGCTTTTGCCATTCATCAAAATCAATCCGCCACAAGTATACATGTGTTCCTCATGCTGAACCCTCCTCCCTCCCCATACCATCCCTCTGGGTCGTCCCAGTGTGCCAGCCCCAGGCATCCGTTATCAGGCATCCTACCTGGACTGGTGACTCGTTTCAGAAATGATATTATACATTCTCTTGACAGCCTTTTTGGAGAAAGGCCGAAGAGATTCGGCCAGAGGCCTTAATCCCTCAGAGGCCTGGTATTCTCCAGTCTGGAGACACTCTGGTGTAATTTCTTGGAGCGCAGAAGTCTGACCTCCTACGATGGAAACAGAGAAGACGGTTACTTCATTTCCAACAGTGGGAAAAAGATACACCCACGGAGGGCAGATTGGAGTGCTTATAGGGGCGCAAGACAGACAGGAGGGCAAACGCACCGAAAGGCCCCGGGCCGGCGGCGTGGGAACCTCCGTGCGACACAGGGTCTGCGCTGAGCGCGGCCCAGATGAATGAGGTCCGGGCTTTGAGCAGGGTGAGCTGGTCACTCTCCCGGGGGGGTTTGTGCCACAGCATGACGCCCAGCGTGGTGAGGAGGATGGTGGCCTGAGCTGGGTGAAGAAGGCTTCCATGTTGTCATAGATTTGGTGTTAATTTTCTATGACTGCTGCTACTGCTACTGCTACTGCTAAGTCACTTCAGTCGTGTCTGACTCTGTGCGACCCCAAAGATAGCAGCCGACTAGGCTCCTCTGTCCCTGGGATTCTCCAGGCAAGAATACTGGAGTGGATTGCCATTTCCTTCTCCAATGCATGAAAGTGGAAAGTGAAAGTAAAGTCGCTCAGTCGTGTCCGACTCTTAGCGACCCCATGGACTGCAGCCCACCAGGCTCCTCCGTCTGTGGGATTCTCCAGGCAAGAGTACTGGAGTGGGGTGCCATTGCCTGACTACTATTAAAAAATCACCGAAAACGTGGTGGCTTAAAACACCAGAAATTTATTTTCTCACGGTTCTGGAGACCAGAAATCCAACATCAGTTTTACTGGGCCGAAATCAACATTTTGGCAGAGTTAATATTCCTCCTGGAGGCTATAGGGGAGAACCGGTTTTCTTACCTTTTCTAGATTCTACAAGCTGCCAGCATGCCTTGCCTGGTGGCCCTGTATCACCCTGGCCTTTGCGTCCATCATTGTATCTCCTTCTCTGATTCTGATGCTCATGTTTCTCTCTTACAAGAACCCATGTGATTACACTGAGCCCAGTTACCCAGTGGAGAAGGCAATGGCACCCCACTCCAGTACTCTTCCCTGGAAAATCCCATGGATGGAGGAGCCTGGTAGGCTGCAGTCCATGGGGTCGCTAGGAGTTGGACACGACTGAGCGACTTCACTTTCACTTTTCACTTTCATGCATTGGAGAAGGAAATGGCAACCCACTCCAGTGTTCTTGCCTGGAGAATCCCAGGGACGGGGGAGCCTGGTGGGCTGCCGTCTATGGGGTCGCACAGAGTCGGACACGACTGAAGCGACTTAGCAGCAGCAGCAGCAGCAGTTACCCAGGATAACTCACTCATCTCAAGGTTTTTTATTTAATTCTATCTATGAAGGCTGTGGATTTAGAAAAGGCACAGGAACAGAGATCAAATTGCCAACATCTGCTGGATCATAGAAAAAGCTAGAGAATTCCAGAAAAAAAAAAACAGCTACTTCTGCTTCATTGACTACACTAAAACCTTTGTCTGTGTAGATCACGACAAATTTGGAAAATTCTTAAAGAGATGGGAGTACCAGACCACCTTACCTTCTTTCTGAGAAACTTGTATGTAGGTAAAGAAGCAAAAGTTAGAACCAGACATGGAACAATGGACTGCTTCAAAATCAGGAAAGGAGTACGTCAAGGCTGTATATTGTCACCCTGCTTATTTAACTTCTATGCAGAGTACATCATGCGAAATGCTGGGCTGGATGAAGCACAAGCTGGAATCAAGATTGCTGGGAGAAATATCAATAACCTCAGATATGCAGATGACGTCACCCTTATGACAGAAAGTGAAGAAGAATTAAAGACCGTCTTGCTGAAAGTGAAAGAGGAGACTGAAAAAGCTGGCTTATAACTCAACATTCAAAAAACAAAGATCGTGGCATTTGGTCTCATTGTTTCAATGGCAAATAGATGGGGAAACAGTGGAAACAGTGACAGATTTTATTTTCTTGGGCTCCAAAATCACTATGGATGATGAATGAAGCCCTGAAATTAAAAGACGCTTGCTTCTTGGAAGAAAAGCTTTGACAAACCTAGATAGCATATTAAAAAGCAGAGACATTATTTTCCCTACAAAGGTCCATACAGTCAAAGCCATAGTTTTTCCAGTAGTCACATACAGATGTAAGAGTTGGACAATAAAAAAGACTGAGCACTGAAGAATTGATGCTTTTGAACTGTGGTGTTGGGGAAGACTCTTGAGAGTCCCTTGGACTGCAAGGAGATCCAACCAGTCCATCCTAAAGGAGATCAGTCCTGAATATTCATTGGAAGGACTGATGTTGAAGCTGAAACTCCAATACTTTGGCTACCTGATGTGAAGAGCTGACTCACTGGAAAGTACCCTGATGCTGGGAAAGATTAAAGGCAGGAGGAGAAGGGGACGACAGAGGATGAGATGGTTGGATTGCATCACTGAATTGATGGACATGAATTGAGCAAACTCTGGGAGATGGTGAAGGGCAGGGAAGCCTGGCGTGCTGCGGTTCCATGGGGTCGCAAAGAGTCGGACACGACTGAGTGACTGAACAACAACAAAGTCTCTCCTCCTTCTTTTATCCCCCCTTTCAACTGTATGTAGCATTTCCACTGTGAAGCATTCACAGCTTGCAGAGTTAGCATGTGAATATCTTTTGTGGTGCTGTATTTCAGCCTGTTGCAGATGTGTGAATAGTTACTCTTGTAAATGTGTTCATGTTCACACTCACACACAATACCTTTGCCCACTTGAGAGGGCCTAGGGAAAGCAGCATCTCAGTCAGTGAACACAGCTAGTGACTAGATCTGGGTTGAGGGTGCAGTTTGGGTTTTCCAGACTTTCATTCCCGCCGGGCGTGGCTGCCCAGATAGAGTGTGACCTTGGGATAGAGTGTGACCTTGGGCAAGGTGACTTTCTGGAGCCACGGCACTCCCTGAAGTGGCTGACTGCTAACATTACTCCTACTTTCAACCAAGAGGAATCAGGGCTTCCTGGAGAAATGGTTCATCCTAGGCTGGGGTGGGGAAAGTCCCATATGTATCTGAAACATCTTTTTGTGTTAGAGAGTACAAAAGTGATTTAAGGATGATGTGGACGATATCAACCTGACACAGAGCCAGGCTGATGGAACTCCTGCTGACCAGATCTGAGGCAATTTGAGCATCAAAATCAGTAATGCGAATAATGGATTACAACCTATTTAATAAAATCAGAAACCATGAATCCATATTGATATAGAGAAATAAGTGAATAAATTAAAAATTTGGTAAGAGAAGGGATATTTACATAGATTAAAATGCTTCTCCACAACTACTTTCCATGTGTATGCTCAGTTGGTCAGTCATCTCCAATTCTTTGTGACCCTGGGGACTCTAGCCTGCCAGGCTCCTCCATCCATGAGATTTTCCAGGCAAGAATACTGGAGTGGGTTGCCATTGCCTTCTGCAGGGGATCTTCTTGACCCTGGGAAGGAACCTATGTCTGTTGCATCTCTTGCTTTGGCAAGTGGGTTCTTTACCACTGAGCTGTGGACAATGGCTTATTAAGTTCGTGGGAATCACTTATTAAGTACAGAGAGTTAAAGAATAAGGTTTCAGTGGAGAAACCTGGCAGATACCACCTCAGCCATATGGTCAAAGTGAAATTAGTAGCAATGGTGGGAATAGATTGTTTGCCACTTGAGAGGGTGAAATGAGAATACAGCTCCTTATCTGCGTTGTTTTAATCTGATTGTGAAAAAAAATCAGAGTAACCAAAACTGAAGATAATGCCACAAAATAAATGACCTATACACCTCAAAAGTGCCTCTTTCATGAAAGTCAAGGAACTATTCAGAATGGGAGGAGAATAAAGAAAACTAGTGAAAGCTAGATGCAGTGCATGGTTCTAAAGTGGATCCCATACAGGACATTATGGAAACAATTAGTGAGACTCCAGTGGGGCCTGAGGATTAGCCGGTGGTAACGTATTAGTGTTAACTTTTGTCATGATTGTGTTGTGGTTGTATAGCAGAATGTCCTCATTAGTAGGAAATGAACATCCGCTTCGTGAGTGTGATGGCACGTCATATCAGTGACTTATTCTCTGATGATTTGCGATACAACCGAACTCACAATTAGGAGCCAAGCTGTTATAGAGTCTAGGAGAGGGACTCTTTTGCTTTCTGTCTGTGTTATAGGAAGGAACACCAGAAGGGTGCAAGCATAGATGCAGGACAAGCTCATCCTCATTATCTCACAGCGAAATTCCCACTGTTGGGATTGGTTTATGTGGGAGCATGCCTACAACATGATTACCTATGCATTCTGGAGTGTGTCTCACTTTGGTTTCTATATATGAATTCACACAATTCTCACACTGATTATCTTTAGTACATCTGTGTGAGTGATATGTATGCCCATGATTCTTTGAGCCCTTTTTCTCTTGTTCTTTTAAAAGCCCGTACAGTTTCCAACATGAATAGTTGATTTCATAGCTTTGCAGTTTAATTTTTGCAGACTCACAGATTTCCTCGTTTCTTAGTCACCTTGGAAAAGTATAGCCTTCACTATCAGCTTCTTAGTGATACGAAGACTATGTGGTAGGTCTCAGTTTCCAGCCAAGACTTCCTGGAAGAGGAAACTCCTGTCTCCATGGCTGTTTCATCTGTTTCAATCAGGACCATATGGCAGCTGTAACTCAGTGCTATCTAATAGGAAAATATTGTGAGACACATATGTAATTTAAAATTTTCTAGTAACACTAAAAATTAAAAAGAAGTAAAATTGTTTTAATAATATATTTTATTTAACTCCATATCTCTAATAGAGTATAATTTTGACATGTAGTAAATGTAAAGATTATTAATTAATTATTGTACATTTTAGGGTACTAGGTCTTCTGAATCTAGTTCGTATTTTTTACTATAAACACATTACCAGCCACACTTCAAGTATTCGATAGCCATATGTAGCTAGAGGCTACCTACTGGACAATGCTATTATGACTAGAGACAAAACTGCTTACTTTGGTTCAGAATGTGATGGCCTTATTTCTTTTGGTACCCATTGCTTTGCATCACTGTGACTCAGAGACCCCTTACGGGGAATTAATACTGTTCACATCACTTCTTTCAGTGGTGTGAACATGTAGCAGGAAGCTGGTAACACCATCATGCCATCTGTTCTGACCTGAGTATCTTCAGCCTCTTTCACTACGTATGGCTGAAAAGTTCTGGTTAAAGATAACTTTGTAACTGGTGGAGTTTAGTCTAGACTTCTTAGTACCCACCGCCCTGGGGACCTTATTTCTTTCAAGGACATTCTTAGTTGGATTGGAGTTTGACATGAAAACTGTAACATGGAAAGTATTTCTTTTCTATTACTCTTGTAGTGAAATGGTGAGACATTTAGATCCTTGATGTAGGGGGCCTGGATTTGTACTTTCTTCCCAACCAAAAAAGTGATTGACAATCTTTTGCTATCCCTTCATGGACCAGAAGGTCAGTGTTCTCTAGAACTACACATTTACTACTTATTATATTTTGCACCTCCGTTGCCTGAACTTGTAATATTTCCTGTCAATCATGTCCTATGGAAGCAAAACAAGCTTGTCATTTGGGGCCAGGGAAGTCTATTCTACTCCAAATTCAGAGTGTTTTGGTGTGATTATGGAAGGCTTCCAAAATTCATTGGCCTTTGGATTTTGAGGAAACCATTTGGATACCTTGTCATATGCAATAACACAGCCATTGCTTCTGGTGACCAAGTCACAGTGTCCTTGGGGTTATATTTTCTTTAGACACATCAAGACTCACTAAGTTTTGACTGTGCCCTCACTTTGCTCTGTCAATGAGCTGACTTCAATTCTTTAGCAGAGAATAAACGGTAACCTAATGCATTTCTCTAGAGGTCACCCTTTTTAAAAAGCTTTTCTACAGTTTATTGGAGTTCCTTGCTCTGTTATTGGGTTCTCTAAGTAAATCTCTGCCTCTCAGACTATTACTTCTATGTTTATAGGAGCTCATGTCTTTAATTCTCCTATTCTTAGGTAACCTCCAGACACCTAGATTTTTCCAGCTTCTAACAGACTTTTGTTTCTTTGTCTTGACTGCTGCTGCTAAAAGTCGCTTCAGTCGTGTCCGACTCTGTGCGACCCCATAGACGGCAGCCCACCAGGCTTCCACATCCCTGGGATTCTCCAGGCAAGAAAACTGCAGTGGGTTGCCATTTCCTCCTCCAATGCATGAAAGTGAAAGGTGAAAGTGAAGTCACTCAGTCATGTCTGACTCATAGCGACCCCATGGACTGCAGCCTACCAGGCTCCTCCGTCCATGGGATTTTCCAGGCAAGGGTACTGGACTGGGGTGCCATCGCCTTCTCCATGTTCTACCACATTTGCCTGTAAATGGCCAGGCAGTTCTTTCTGGGTCATGTTAGTGATCATATATATGATAGGGAAGCCTCAATGTTCTTTACTGTCAAGGCTGGGTATTCATTTCTCTTTTTGATCATAGTTGTTCTTTATGATTCCAGCAAGTCACATACATTTTTTGATGTTGATGTTTTAGTATGATACAAAAATTTTACTGCCTGAATGTACTAAACATCTTTTGAGTATGACCCTTTTGACCTGTGATTTTAGGAATTGTGCTTTGAGTTATTTTGTAATGGCAGATAATTTAACAATAACAACAGACATGCTCTTTTGTGAAACTGGTTGTTTTAGGAGTACCACTTGAGGACTTGGAAGAGAGCAAATCTAACTCAGTTACTAACCATCAGTATTGGCAATAATCAACTGAGCCAACTTTGTGATAACCAGCTTTGTGTAAAGAAAAAGTGATTTAACACACAATACTTTGTTATCCTAAGACCATCGTTTGGCAGTGTGTTTATCAGTGGTAAAAGTTCCAGGAGTGGTTGTTGTTGTTCAGTCACTAAGTCACGTCTGCCTCTTTGCAACCCAATGGACTGTAGTCCCCCAGGCTTCTCTCCCATGGGGATCTTCCAGGCAAGAATATGGGACTGAGTTGCCATTTCCTTCTCCAGGGAATCCTCCCAACCCAGGGATCAAACCCATGTCTCCTGCATTGGCATGTGGATTTTTACCACCAGCGGAGCCTCCAGGAGTGGTAGGGAGTCAAAGTACATTAGTACTCAGTTCTACTCTTACTGAATGTTCAGCCCAACAAGAGGTATTGCTGCTGCTGCTGCTAAGTCGCTTCAGTCGTGTCCGACTCTGTGTGACACCATAGATGGAAACCCACCAGGCTCCCCCGTCCCTGGGATTCTCCAAGCAAGATCACTGGAGTGTGTTGCCATTTCCTTTTCCAATGCATGAAAGCGAAAAGTGAAAGTGAAGTCTCTCAGTCGTGTCTGACTCTTAGCGACCCCACGGACTACAGCCCACCAGGCTCCTCCATCCATGAGATTTTCCAGGCAAGAGTACTGGAGTGGGGTACCATTGCCTACAAGAGGTATTAGGTAGTGTCAAAAAATATCATGCAAATTCATCACATTTTATTTTTAAATTGTTATAATTAGTTGAAAATAATGATGAAAAAATTTTGTCATCACAAATTTGAGCTGTGGTGCTTTATTGACTAGTCAGTTGGCTTCAGATCAGATCAGATCAGTCGCTCAGTCGTGTCCGACTCTTTGCAACCCCATGAACCACAGCACGCCAGGCCTCCCTGTCCATCACCAGCTCCCGGAGGTCACTCAGACTCACATCCATCGAGTCAGTGATGCCATCCAGCCATCTCATCCTCTGTCGTCCCCTTCTCCTCCTGCCCTCAATCCCCCCCAGCATCAGAGTCTTCTCCAATGAGTCAACTCTTCGCATGAGGTGGCCAAAATACTGGAGTTTCAGCTTTAGCATCATACCTTCTAAAGAAATTCCAGGATTGATCTCCTTCAGAATGGACTGGTTGGATCTTCTTGCAGTCCAAGGGACTCTCAAGAGTCTTCTCCAACACCACAGTTCAAAAGCATCAATTCTTCGGCGCTCAGCCTTCTTCACAGTCCAGCTCTCACATCCATACATGACCACAGGAAAGACCATAGCCTTGACTAGGCGAACCTTTGTTGGTAAAGTAATGTCTCTGCTTTTGAATATGCTATCTAGGTTGGTCATAACTTTCCTTCCAAGGAGCAAGCGTCTTTTAATTTCATGGCTGCAGTCACCATCTGCAGTGATTTTGGAGCCCAGAAAAACAAAGTCTGACACTGTTTCCACTGTTTCCCCATCTATTTCCCATGCAGTGATGGGACCAGATGCCATGATCTTCGTTTTCTGAATGTTGAGCTTTAAGCCAACCTTTTCACTCTCCACTTTCACTTTCATCAAGAGGCTTTTTAGCCCCTCTTCACTTTCTGCCATAAGAGTGGTGTCATCTGCATATCTGAGGTTATTGATATTTCTCCCGGCAATCTTGATTCCAACTTGTGTTTCTTCCACTCCAGCATTTCTCATGATGTACTCTGCATATAAGTTAAATAAACATGGTGACAATATGCAGCCTTGACGTACTCCTTTTCCTATTTGGAACCAGTCTGTTGTTCCATGACCAGTTCTAACTGTTGCTTCCTGACCTGCATACAGATTTCTTAAGAGGCAGATCAGGTGGTCTGGTATTCCCATCTCTTTCAGAATTTTCCATAGTTTATTGTGATCCACACAGTTAAAGGCTTTGGCATAGTCAATAAAGCAGAAATAGATGTTTTTCTGGAACTCTCTTGCTTTTTCCATGATCCAGCGGATGTTGGCAATTTGATCTCTGGTTCCTCTGCCTTTTCTAAAACCAGCTTGAACATCAGGAAGTTCACGGTTCACATATTGCTGAAGCCTGGCTTGGAGAATTTTGAGCATTACTTTACTAGCGTGTGAGATGAGTGCAATTGTTCGGTAGTTTGAGCACTCCTTGGCATTGCCTTTCTTTGGGATTGGGATGAAAACTGACCTTTTCCAATCTTGTGGCCACTGCTGAGTTTTCCAAATTTGCTGGCATATTGAGTGTAGCACTTTCACAGCATCATCATTCAGGACTTGGAATAGCTCCACTGGAATTCCATCACCTCCACTAGCTTTGTTCGTAGTGATGCTTTCTAAGGCCCATTTGACTTCACATTCCAAGATGTCTGGCTCTAGGTCAGTGATCACATCATCATGATTATCTAGGTCTTGAAGCTCTTTTTTGTACAGTTCTTCTGTGTATTCTTGCCATGTCTTCTTAATATCTTCTGCTTCTGTTAGGTCCACACCATCTCTGTCCTTTATCGTGCCCATCTTTGCATGAAATGTTCCTTTGGTATCTCTGATTTTCTTGAAGAGATCCCTAGTCTTTCCCATTCTGTTGTTTTCCTCTATTTCTTTGCATTGATCACTGAAGAAGGCTTTCTTATCTCTTCTTCCTATTCTTTGGAACTCTGCATTTAGATGTTTATATCTTTTCTTTTCTCCTTTGCTTTTCACTTCTCTTCTTTTCACAGCTATTTGTAAGGCCTCCCCAGACAGCCATTTTGCTTTTTTGCATTTCTTTTCCATAGGGATGGTCTTGATCCCTGTCTTCTGTACAATGTCACGAACCTCATTCCATAGTTCATCAGGCACTCTATCTATCAGATCTAGGCCCTTAAATCTATTTCTCACTTCCACTGTATAATCATAAGGGATTTGATTTAGGTCATACCTGAATGGTCTAGTAGTTTTCTCTACTTTCTTCAATTTCAGTCTGAATTTGGCAATAAGGAGTTCATGGTCCGAGCCACAGTCAGCTCCTGGTCTTGTTTTTGCTGATTGTATAGAGCTTCTCCATCTTTGGCTGCAAAGAATATAATCGATCTGATTTCGGTGTTGACCATCTGGTGATGTCCATGTAAAGAGTCTTCTCTTGTGTTGTTGGAAGAGGGTATTTGCTATGACCAGTGCATTTTCTTGGCAAAACTCTATTAGTCTTTGCCCTGCTTCATTCCGTATTCCAAGGCCAAATTTGCCTGTTACTCCAGGTGTTTCTTGACTTCCTACTTTTGCATTCCAGTCCCCTATAATGAAAAGGACATCTTTTTTGGGTGTTAGTTCTAAAAGGTCTTGTAGTTCTTCATAGAACCTTTCAACTTCAGCTTCTTTGGCGTTACTGGTTGGGGCATAGATTTGGATTACTGTGACATTGAATGGTTTGCCTTGGAAACGAACAGAAATCATTCTGTCATTTTTGAGATTGCATCCAAGTACTGCATTTCGGACTCTTTTGTTGACCATGATGGCCACTCCATTTCTTCTGAGGGATTCCTGCCCACAGTAGTAGATATAATGGTCATCCGAGTTAAACTCACCCATTCCAGTCCATTTTAGTTCGCTAATTCCTAGAATGTCAACATTCACTCTTGCCATCTCTTGTTTGACCACTTCCAATTTGCCTTGATTCATGGACCTGACATTCCAGGTTCCTATGCAATATTGCTCTTTACAGCATCAGACTTTGCTTCTATCACCAGACACATCCACAGCTGGGTATTCTTTTTGTTTTGGCTCCATCCTTTCATTCTTTCTGGAGTTATTTCTCCACTGATTTCTAGTACCATATTGGGCCCCTACTGACCTGGGGAGTTTCTCTTTCAGTATCCTATCATTTTGTCTTTTCATACTGTTCATGGGGTTCTCAAGGCAAGAATACTGAAGTGGTTTGCCATTCCCTTCTCCAGCGGACCACACCCTGTCATATCTCTCCACCATGACCCGCCCATCCCAGGTTGCCCCTCGGGCATGGCTTAATCTCATTGAGTTAGACAAGGGTGTGGTCCTTGTGTGATTAGATTGACTAGTTTTCTGTGAGAATGGTTTTAGTGTATTTGCCCTCTGATGCCCTCTTTCAAGACCTACTGTCTTACTTTGGTTTCTCTTACCTTGGGCGTGGGGTATCTCATCCCGGCTGCTCCTGGCTGCTCCCGGCCAGCGAAGCACAGCCATCGCACCTTACCTTGGACGAGGGGTCTCTCCTCACCGTCGCCCTTCCTGACCTCAGTCGTGGGGTAGCTCTTCTCGGCCGTGCTTAGTGCGCTGGCCCTCACCGCCGTCCTTCCTCGGTCGTGGGGTAGCTCCTCTCGGCCGCGCTCTTATCTGATCTGATCTGATCTGATCTGATTTTTAAATTGTTATAATTAGTTGAAAATAATGATGAAAAAATTTTGTCATCACAAATTTGAGCTGTGGTGCTTTATTGACTAGTCAGTTGGCTTAGGATGCCATTTGTTATAGTTGTTCAGTCACTCAGTCATGTCCGACTCTTTGTGACCCCATGGACTGCAGCACGCCAGGCTTCCCTGTCATCACCTACTCCTGGAGCTTGCTCAAACTCATGTCCATTGAGTTGGTGATGCCATCCAACCATCTCATCCTCTGTCATCCCCTTCTCCTTCTGCCTTCAGTCTTTCCCAGCATCACGGTCTTTTCTAATGAGTTGGCACTCTGCATCAGGTGGCCAAAGTATTGGAGTTTCAGCTTCAACATCAATCCTTCCAATGGATACTCAGGATGTCCTTTAGGATGGACTGGTTTGATCTCCCTGCAGTTCAAGGGACTCTCAAGAGTCTTTTCCAACACCACAGATCAAAAACATCAATTCTTTGGTGCTCAGCTTTCTTTATGGTCCAACTCTCACATCGATACACGAGTACTGGAAAAACCATAGCTTTGACTAAATGGACTTTTGTCGGCAAAGTAATGTCTTTGCTTTTTAATATGCTGCCTAGGTTGGTCATAGCTTTCCTCCCAAGAAGCAAGCATCTTTTAATTTCATAGCTGCAGTCACCATCAGCAGTAGGTTTGAAGCCCAAGAAAATAAAGTCTGTCACTGTTTCCATTGTGTCTCCATCTATTTGCCATGAAGTGATGGACTGGATTCCATGATCTTAGTTTTTTTAATGTTTTAAGCCAACTTTTTCACGCTCCTCTTTCACTTTCATCAAGAGCTCCTTTAGTTCCTCTTTGCTTTCTGTCATAAGGGTGGTGTCATCTGCATATCTGAGGTTATTGATATTTCTCTTGGCAATCTTGATTCCAGCTTGTGCTTCATCCAGCCCAGCGTTTCTTATGATGTACTCTGCATATAAGTTAAATAAGCAAGGTAACAGCCTTGATGTGCTCCTTTCCCAATTTTGAACCAGTCCATAGTTTCATGTCCAGTTCTAGCTGTGGATTCTTGACCTTCAAGGAGGCAGGTAATGTGGTCTGGTATTCCCATCTCTTTAAAAATTTTCCATAGTTTCTTGTGATCCACACAGCACAGTGAAAGGCTTTAGCATAGTCAATGAAGCAGAAGTAGATGTTTTTCTGGAATTTTCTAGCTTTTTCTATGACCCAGTGGATGTTGGCAACTTGATCTCTGGTTCCTCTGCCTTTTCTAAATCCAGCTTAAACATCTGCAAGTTCTTGGTACTGTTGAAGCTTAGATTGGAGAATTATGAGCATTACTTTGTTAGCATGTGAAATGAGTACAGTTGTTCGGTAGTTTGAACATCCTTTGGTATTGCCTTTCTTTGGGATTGGAGTGAAATCTGACCTTCTCTAGTCCTGTGGCCACTGTGGAGTTTTCCAAATTTGCTGGCATATTGAGTGCAGCACTTTAATAGCATCATCCTTTAGGATTTGAAATAGCTCAGTTGGAATTCTATCACCTTCACTAGCTTTGTTCATAGTGATGCTTCCTAAGGCCCACTTGACTTCGCACTCCAGGATGTCTGGCCCTAGGTGAGTGATCATACCATTGTGGTTATCTGGGTCATTAAGATCTTTTTTGTACAGTTCTTCTGTGCATTTTTGCCACCTCTTTGGTGGTAGGATGCCATATCACCAAACAAAATATTTGAGACCACAGTGCTAAAACAATGCTTACTTTTAATTAACAATATACTGCAGTTAACGATGCCTGTCTTCCCAGTTCGTTTCCATGGTGACATGAAGCCCGAGCCCCTCCAGTCCGTGCTGTTGCCTCGCCCCTGCTCTGAGCTCTGTGCAGTGCGGCTGGTCTCACTCACTCTCCCTCGGCCACCACTGTGTCCTAGAGCTCCGACCCTGTGATCAGCAAACTGTTTTAACCAATAGTCCATTTTCTGATGGTTCACTTGTTTTCCTTGCTCCAGCAGAACTACAAGACCCGCAACCATTTCCAAAGAGGCTTTTCTCATCTTCTGGGTCTCGGTTTAGTGTATGTGCTGCCAAAGCAAGCCCTGAGTCTTGGTTTCACAGAAAGCCCTTTCTTGTCTAACATCATCATTTTTATTCTCTCTCAGAATAAACTGGTCCTTTTTTCCCCGGTACTCATCACCTTTTATACATATTTAATTCACTGATTTATTTTATTGCTAGCTTACTGCCAGGCTGCTACACGAGAAGATCAGCTCTTCAATGTGGCCAGAGACTTTGTATACCAGGTAAATGTTTCCCAGGGTCTAACACACATTGAGAATGAATGAATATTATCATTCAGTCATGATAAACAAATCATCACAGAGGCTAAAAATTTGAATACACTTAAAAACTAATTCTATCTTTTGAATAAATACACTGATGCTATGGTCACAAATTTTTTTTTACCTCATAAATTGAATATTTATCTATTGGATCATGACATTGCTGCTTTTACAAATGTGCATGAGCAAATAAACAGATTTTATACAGGTTTGTTAGGTGGCCAAATTTAATTTACTTGGTTTCTAAAGCATTTAGGCTTTGTAGCAGGATATGATGGAACAATGAGTTGACATGGCATGTTTATACATTCTTAGTAAAATTTTGGAAATTTTACCTCGCTGGTAAAGCCTGAGTGAACACCTAAAATTTCTATAGCTGAAACTGCTGTGCATACAACTTTAAGCTACCACTGCATTTGGAACCAGGTGTTAGCTGTTCCTGATGTAAAAATATCACCTGTTGTGAACAGAAAAACGGGTGCCATAGGAGAAAGAGAAACATCCAGTTTTTCATACTTTGCTTTCCATGACTCTGGTGGAAAGAGAACCTTCTGTTTTGCTACTGCATTGTAAGGGACATTTTGTTCAATTGAAACTCTGTCATAAAATTTAATGTCTGTGTCACCTCATGGCTTAGAAATTACTAAGAAAATTTTTTTATAAAAATATGATAAACACACACACACACGCACACACACACACACACACACACGAATTCCCTTCAAAAGGTCAGGAAGACGTTCTGATGAGAAGGAGGAGGGGGAGACATGGAAAACAACATCATTAGTATATTTTTGTGGAAATCTATAGTTAAATAAATATGGTAAATATAATAATTCTGAAGTAAGTATGGCTATATATAACAATTGGTCCAATTAGTATCAGATTTCAGATGTAATTGACACTCCAGAGGACACTGAGAGAAGATAGAGTGAAAAGTCTGTTTGAAAGTAGAGCAGAACTGCTACCTTATGCTGCTACAAAAAATAGAGTGAAATTCCCAAAAACAAATTTTTAATTTATTATACAGCATAAAAAATACCACATGGATCATTTAAAAATAAAGTCATAATTACAGTGACTACAATTGAACAGATTCACTGAGCAAAACATTTTATTTTTATCTACAAGTTGAGAAACTAATGAAGCATAAAGGACAAATACGTATAATCAGTTGGAAAGTCTGGGGGGCGGGATTTTAGCAAAAGAAAGGATTTGGTGTGGTTCAAAGGCATTCACCCAGGAGCGTTTCTGTTTCAAAATCACACTCACAACATAACACTTCATTGCTTTCCTGCTAAATCAAAACAGTGGTGAGAGCTCTATAAATGGGTCAAGTTTGATTCTAACATTATATGATTTCAGTTCAGTTCAGTTGCTCAGTCATGCCCGACTCTTTGTGATCTCATAGACTGCAGCACGCCAGACTTCCCTGTCCATCACCAACTCCTGGAGTTTACTCAAAGTCATGTCCATTGAGTCAGTGATGCCATCCAACCATCTCATCCTCTGTTGTCCCCTTCTCCTCCCACCCTCAATCTTTCCCAGCATCAGGGTCTTTTCAAATGAGTCAACTCGTCTCATCAGGTGGCAAAGCACTGGAGTTTCAACTTCAGCATCAGTCCTTGCAATGAATATTCAAGACTGATTTCCTTTAGGATGGACTGGTTGGATCTCCTTGCAGTCCAAGGGACTCTCATGAGTCTTCTCTAACACCACAGATCAAAAACATCAATTCTTTGGTGCTCAGCTTTCTTTATAGTCCAACTCTCACATTCATACATGACCAGTGGAAAAACCATAGCTTTGACTAGACTGACCTTTGTTGACAAAGTAATGTCTCTGCTTTTTAATATGCTGTCCAAGTTGGTAATTGCTTTTCTTCCAAAGAACAAATGTCTTATAATTTCATGGCTGCTGTCACCACCTGCAGTGATTTTGGAGCCCCCAAAAATAAAGTCTGCCACTGTTTCTATTGTTTCCCCATCTATTTGCCATGAAGTGATGGGACCAGATGCCATGATCTTAGTTTTTTGAATGTTGAGCTTTAAGCCAACTTTTTCACTCTCCTCTTTCACTTTCATCAAGAGGCTTTTGAGTTCCTCTTCACTTTCTGCCATAAGGGTGGTGTCATCTGCATATCTGAGGTTATTGATATTTCTCCCATCAACCTTGATTCCAGCTTGTGCTTCATCCAGCCTGGCATTTCGCATGATGTACTCTGCATATAAGTTTAATAAGTAGGGTGACAATATACAACCTTGACATACTCCTTTCCCAATTTGGAACCAGTCTATTGTTACATGTCCAGTTATAACTCTTGCTTCTTGACCTGCATGCAGATTTCTCAAGAGGCAGATCAGGTGGTCTGGTATTCCCATCTCTTTCAGAATTTTCCACAGTTTGTTGCAATCCACACAAAGACTTTTGTGTAGTCAATAAAGCAGATATTTTTCTGGAGCTCTTTTGCTTTTTTGATGATCCAGCAGATGTTGGCATTTTGATCTCTGGTTCCTCTGCTTTTTCTAATTCCAGCTTGAACATCTGGAAGTCACAGTTCACGTACTGTTGAATCCTGGTTTGGAGAATTTTGAGCATTACTTTAGTAGCATGTGAGATGAGTGCAATTCTGCGGCAGTTTGAACATTCTGCACTCCAAGGCCAAATTTGCCTGTTACTCCAGATATCTCTTGACTTCTTACTTTTGCATCCCAGTCCCTTATAATGAAAAGGATATCTTTTGGGGATGTTAGTTCTAGAAGGTCTTGTAGGTTTTCATAGACCCATTCTACTTCAGCTTCTTCAGGATTATTGGCTGGGGCATAGACTTGAATTACCATGATATTGAATGGTTTTGCCTTGGAAACAAACAGAGATCATTCTGTCATTTTTGAGATTGCACCGAGTGAAAAGGTTGGCTTAAAGCTCAACATTCAGAAAACGAAAATCATGGCATCTGGTTCCATCACTACATGGGAAATAGATGGGGAAGCAGTGGAAACAGTGTCAGACTTTATTTTTCTGGGCTCCAAAATCACTGCAGATGGTGACTGCAGCCATGAAATTAAAAGACGCTTAGTCCTTGGAAGGAAAGTTATGACCAACCTAGATAGCATATTGAAAAGCAGAGACATTACTTTGCCAACAAAGGTTCGCCTAGTCAAGGCTATGGTCTTTCCTGTGGTCATGTATGGATGTGAGAGCTGGACTGTGAAGAAGGCTGAGCGCCAAAGAATTGATGCTTTTGAACTGTGGTGTTGGAGAAGACTCTTGAGAGTCCCTTGGACTGCAAGGAGATCCAACCAGTCCATTCTGAAGGAGATCAGCCCTGGGATTTCTTTGGAAGGAATGATGCTAAAGCTGAAACTCCAGTACTTTGGCCACCTCATGTGAAGAGTTGACTCATTGGAGAAGACTCTGATGCTGGGAGGGATTGGAGGCAAGAGGAGAAGGGGACGACAGAGGATGAGATGGCTGGATGGCATCATTGACTCGATGGATGTGAGTCTGAGTGACCTCCGGGAGTTGGTGATGGACAGGGAGGCCTGGCGTGCTGCGGTTCATGGGGTCGCAAAGAGTCAGACACGACTGAGCAACTGATCTGATCTGATCTGATAGCACTTTGAACTCTTTTGTTGACTATGAAAGCTACTCCATTTCTTCTAGGGGATTCTTGCCCACAGTAGTAGATATGAATAGTGTTCAGCATAAGGGGGCTTTCTAGGTGGTTCAGTAAAGAATCCCCCTACAAATGCAAGGAGACACAGGAGATGCAGGTTTGATCCTCAGGTTGGGAAGATCCCCTGGAGGAGGAAAGAAAATGGTAATCCACTCCAGGATTCTTGCTGAGAGACTCCCATGGAGACAGGAGACTGGCTGGTTATAGTCCATAGTGTTGCAAAGTCGGACATTACTGAGCAACAGCATGTACACCACCAGAAGGAGTCTCTGGTTTTCTATTTATAACTTTAATTACAGATAACTACCATCCTTGGTGATTCAGATGGTAAAGAATTCTCCTGCAATGAAGGAGACCCATGTTTGATCCCTGGGTCAGGAAGATGCTCAAGAGAAGGGAGTGGGTACCCACTCTCATAATCCTGCCTGAAGAATTCCATGGACGGAGGAGCCTGATAGGCTACAGTCCATGGGGCCACCAAGAGTCAGACGTGCCTGAGCAACTAACGCTTTCACTGTTCATACCATCCTCAAAATCTCAAACTCTATAGTGATTTGCTGTGTAACATATTCACCTTTTAAAAGTATAGAATAATTGATTCCACTATTTCTTATAAGCTGAAGAAGAACAGCAATTTCTCAACTGTTGCCTAAGTCAACTAGTTTAAAACATTTTAGGCTCCACATAGCACAAAAATAAAAGTGAGGAGACTATATTTCTGAAAAACCAAATGACTTACTGCAGGTAGTATGGCCAGTCGGTGATGCTAAAATCAGTGCAACAGGCTTCAGCTTCATAGTGGTGGACGATGGCTGCTTTTGCTGTGAGTAGTAAAGTCCTTTGTCTCTGACACAGGAATCTCACGTCCTTTGTAAGCATCCACGGCACTACAACAGGTGAACTCATTGTATAGTCATTTTGATGGGGATTTTTTTCATTTCTAGGACTCTTGTATATCATTAAACTTTTTAAGTAGGATAAAATCCCAACATTTGGCTTCCCCGAGTCTCCATTTTTCTGGAAATACAATGCTGCCTCCCCCTACTCCATTCCAAACAGAAATAGGGTTAGGATTGCAGAGTTACCTGCAAAATAATGCTACCAGTAGATAAGAATCTACTTTCTTATCTTGTGACCCCACCTCCTTGGTGATGAGTAATCAGTCTCTTTCAATTTGTTGGAATTGGTATTGAAAAATAGAAATTATTCTCTCACAGGGAGAACATATAAACTTGAATACAAACTTTGAATCTGTCAGCTAAAATCACATTCCTGTATGTGGGTGAGGAAGTGGAGAATACGTTTGTACATTATTCATAAGGTGACATATGTCTCACTTTGCCTGAGACATTTCCTGCTTACATCCATTGTCTCAGCATAATTATTAATAGTATCTCCTCTCAAAATGTCCTGAGTTGGAAGCTAAATTATATGGTCACCCTAATCACTCAAGACTCTGATAGACATTTAACTTGAATAGCAAATGGCTAGATACCAATCCTGGGTCCCGTCATTCAGGGTAAGGAACACAACATTGCCACAGGCTCCTCTGTCCATGGAATTCTCCAGGCAAGAATACTGGCGTGGGTAGTCATTTCCTTCCCCAGGAGACCTTCTCAGCCCAGGGATCAAACTCAGGTCTCCCACATTGCAGGCAGATTCTTTACTGTCTGAGCCACCAGGGAAATCCCCAGATATCAATTCTGAGTCCCATTATTCAAGCTAAGGAATACAACTTTAAAGCATCTGAGAGTGAAGTCACAGCATGTACTTCTGCGTGGTAGCAAGTGCCTTTAAACTAGGATGGCTCCTTCCTATATCTCATCTTGGACAAGAGGGAAGATCGCTTTTTTAGTTTTGCTCTTCTGTAATTGCTGCTGTGTAAGCCCTTACTGTTACTAGTGATATGCAGGTACCTCACCCTAACATGCTCATGCTAGCTATGATTGCTATGAAGCCTTTTCTACCCCAACCTCTAGCCACAGACTTTATGAATGTGAAGGTTAGGCAATCTCCATGTGTGCATCTTGTCAAAAGGTTATGATTCTCCTTCGGATTTTGACTTACAATTCATATATTCATTCTCTGTGTCCACCAAAGTCAACTTGCAGAGAGAAATAAGAATGAAGTGACACAATAAACCATAGAGCAGAAACAGAGGATATTTTGGGTTTCTTCTTATGCTTCAGTTCCCGCTGAGACTGCCTTTTCGGTGCATTCTTGCCTTTTGGTTCTATAATATGTCACAATTTCTTCATAATTTTCATATCTTAGGGCTTCCCAGGTGGCTCAGATGTTAAAGAGTCTGCCTGCAATGCGGGAGACCTGGGTTCAATCCCTGGGTTGGGAAGATCCCCTGGAGGAGGACATGGCAACCCACTCCAGTATTCTTGCCTGGAGAATCCCCGTGGACAGAGGAGCCTGGTGAGCTATAGCCCATGGGGTCACAGAGTCGGACATGACTGAGTGACTAAGTGCACAAATAATACCTTAATCTTAATACATTAATATCTTATCTTTCTATAAAGTCCTAATGCAACTCAGAATTAAATTAGCAGATTTAATTTTCATCTGTAATAAGACTAATAATTGGAATTCATTTATTTATGTTTTTACTGTATGAATATTGAATGGTTAAGGTATGTTGGATACTGTGTTAGCCTCAGGGAAGGTAGTAAGTAAAAGAGATGTATTCCTACTTCCCTGGGTCATTATATGGGTAATTACAGATGTGAGATCCTCCCCATTATGCTTCAAATGATTGATCAAATAATCTATTAGTATATTCAGAAGCTCTATACAGTCAGCAAAAACAAGACCAGGAGCTGACTGTGGCTGAGATCATGAACTCCTTATTGCCAAATTCCGACTTAAATTGAAGAAAGTAGGGAAAACCACTAGACCATTCAGGTATGACCTAAATCAAATCCCTTATGATTATACAGTGGAAGTGAGAAATAGATTTAAGGGCCTAGATCTGATAGATAGAGTGCCTGATGAACTGTGGAATGAGGTTCGTGACATTGTACAAGAGACAGGGATCAAGACCATCCCCATGGAAAAGAAATGCAAAAAAGCAAAATGGCTGTCTGGGGAGGCCTTACAAATAGCTGTGAAAAGAAGAGAAGCAAAAAGCAAAGGAGAAAAGGAATATATAAGCATCTGACTGCAGAGTTCCAAAGAATAGCAAGAAGAGATAAGAAAGCCTTCCTCAGTGATCAGTGCAAAGAAATAGAGGAAAACAACAGAATGGGAAAGACTAGGGATCTCTTCAAGAAAATCAGAGATACCAAAGGAACATTTCATGCAGAGATGGGCTCGATAAAGGACAGAAATGGTATGACCTAACAGAAGCAGAAGATATTAAGAAGACATGGCAATAATACACAGAAGAACTGTACAAAAAAGAGCTTCACAACCCAGATAATCATGATGGTGTGATCACTGACCTAGAGCCAGGCATCCTGGAATGTGAAGTCAAGTGGCCTTAGAAAGCATCACTATGAACAAAGCTAGTGGAGGTGATGGAATTCCAGTGGAGCTATTCCAAATCCTGAAAGATGATGCTGTGAAAGTGCTACACTCAATATGCCAGCAAATTTGGAAAACTCAGCAGTGGCCACAGGACTGGAAAAGGTCAGTTTTCATCCCAATCCCAAAGAAAGGCAATGCCAAAGAATGCTCAAACTACCGCACAATTGCACTCATCTCACACGCTAGTAAAGTAATACTCAAAATTCTCCAAGCCAGGCTTCAGCAATATGTGAACCGTGAACTTCCTGATGTCCAAGCTGGTTTTAGAAAAGGCAGAGGAACCAGAGATCAAATTGCCAACATCTTCTGGATCATGGAAAAAGCAAGAGAGTTCCAGAAAAACATCTATTTCTGCTTTATTGACTATGCCAAAACCTTTGACTGTGTGGATCACAATAAACTATGGAAAATTCTGAAAGACATGGGAATACCAGACCACCTGATCTGCCTCTTGAGAAATTTGTATGCAGGTCAGGAAGCAACAGTTAGAACTGGACATGGAACAACAGACTGGTTCCAAATAGGAAAAGGAGTACGTCAAGGCTGTATAGTGTCACCCTGTTTATTTAACTTATATGTAGAGTACATCATGAGAAATGCTGGAGTGGAAGAAACACAAGTTGGAATCAAGATTTCCAGGAGAAATATCAATAACCTCAGATATGCAGATGACACCACTCTTATGGCAGAAAGTGAAGAGGAACTAAAAAGCCTCTTGATGAAAGTGAAAGTGGACAGTGAAAAAGTTGGCTTAAAGCTCAACATTCAGAAAATGAAGATCATGGCATCCAGTCCCATCACTTCATGGGAAATAGATGGGGAAACAGTGTCAGACTTTATTTTTCTGTGTTCCAAAATCACTACAGATGGTGAATGCAGCCATGAAATTAAAAGATGCTTACTCCTTGGAAGGAAAGTTATGACCAACCTAGATAGCATATTCAAAAGCAGAGACATTACTTTGCCAACAAAGGTTCGCCTAGTCAAGACTATGGTTTTTCCTGTGGTCATGTATGGATGTGAGAGTTGGACTGTGAAGAAGGCTGAGCGCCGAAGATTGATGCTTTTGAACTGTGGTGTTGGAGAAGACTCTTGCGAGTCCCTTGGACTGCAAGGAGATCCAACCAGTCCATTCTGAAGGAGATCAGCCCTGGGATTTCTTTGGAAGGAATGATGCTAAAGCTGAAACTCCAGTACTTTGGCCATTTCATGGGAATAGTTGACTCACTGGAAAAGACTCTGATGCTGGGAGGGATTGGAGGCAAGAGGAGAAGGGGACGACAGAGGATGAGATGGCTGGATGGCATCATTGACTCGATGGATGTGAGTCTGAGTGACCTCCGGGAGTTGATGACGGACAGGGAGGCCTGGCGAGCTGGGATTCATGGGGTCGCGAAGAGTTGGACACGACTGAGTGACTGATCTGATCTGATATTCAGAACCTTGTCAACATGTTAAACAAGGTATTCATAGCATGTCAAGATCACTGAATGAAAATTCTCTGTTCAGGAATTGGTTCCATTCTTAAAAGACAGATTTGGAAACAACATGAAGGGATTTTTTTAACCAACAATATACATATATAATTTAGGGCCAAGTACTTCATGGAGAAGTCCTTGGGCTGGTTTGACTTCCGCTCTCACTTAATAGATGGACTCCGCAAGTCATTTTGAGGTCCTTGATATAATGAAAAAAAGTAGTAGTTAGCTGGAGAGATGGGTTGTGGTGATTTAGTCCCTAAGTTGTGTCCGAGTCTTGCGACCCCATGGACAGTAGCCCACCAGGCTCCTCTGTCCTTGGGATTTCCCAAGCAAGAATACTGGAATGGGTTGCCATTTCCTTCTCCGGGGGTTCTTCCTGACCCAGGGATCAAATCCGTGTCTCTTGCATTGCAGGCGGCTTCTTTACCACTGAGCCACCAGAGAAGTTCTTGGTGTTTGGATCACAACAAACTATGGAAAATTCTTAAAGAGATGGAAATACCAGGCCACCTTACCTGCCTCCTGAGAAACCTGTATGTAGGTCAAGAAGCAACAGTTAGAACTGAACATGGAACAACTGTCTGGTTTAAAATTGACAAAGGAGTATGACAAGGCTGTATGTTGTCACCTGCTTATTTAAACTCTATGCAGAGTACATCAGGCAAAATGTCGGGCTGGATGAATTACAAGCTGGAATAAAGATTGCTAGGAGAAATATCAACAACATCTCATATTTTCAGATGATACCACCCTAACGGCAGAAAGCTAAGAGGAACTAAAGAGCCTCTTGAAGAGGGTAAAAGAGGAGAATGAAAAAAACTGGCCTAAAGCTCAACATTCAAAAAACTAAGATCATAGCATCCATTCCCATCACTTCTTGGCAAACAGAAGGGGAAAAGTGGAAGCAGTGATGAATTTTATTTTCTTGGGCTCCAAAATCATTATGGATGGTAACTGCAATCATGAAATTAAAAGATGCTTGCTCCTTAGAAGAAAAGTTATGACAGACCTAGACAGTGTATTAAAAAGCAGAAACATCACTCTGCCTACAAAGTTCTGTATAGTCAAAGCTGTGGTTTTTCCAGTAGTCACGTACAGATGTGAGAGTTGGATCATAAAGAAAGCTGAGTTCCAAAGAACTGATGCTTTTGAGCTGTGGTGCTGGAGAAGACTCTTGAGAGTCCCTTGGACTGCAAGGAGATCCGCCCAGTTGATCCTAAAAGAAATCAACCCTGAATATTCATTGGAAGAACTGATGCTGAAGTGAAACTCCAATACTTTGGCCACCTGCTGTGAGGAGCTGACTTATTGGAAAAGACACTAATGCTGAGAAAGACTGAGGGCAGAAGGAGAAGAGGGCAGCAGAGACTGAGATGCTTAGATAGCATCACCAGTTTAATGGACATGAATGGGAGCAAACTCCAGGAGATACTGGACAGGGGAGCATGGCAGGGACCTTTCATTAATTTAACCTTACCAAATGTAATTCCCAAGTACAGAACAGTCCAGGGGTTTCCTTTAGAGTAGCACATTGTCAGCAGATGAGGTGGAACAAGAATTGGTGTTAGATCAGCCCAACTTAGGCCCGCAGGGACCTTCTGAGAAGAATTTGGGCCTAACTTAGGACTTCTGGGATTGCTGATGGGAAATCTTTCAAATTTACTAAGGAGTTGGGTTAGCAGAGTTTTGACATCTGCAGATCAGTCCTAGAGGCTCCAAATAGGCAATATTATGCTGCTCTGAAAGTCTGAAAGTATTTGGCCCTCGCTATTAAAGAAGGAAACATTATAGATCAACTATACTCCAATAGAATGTTTTTAAAAAAGAAGATGGAGCTCACCTCCATTCTCTCCATCTTCAGGTAATGAAGTGAAAGAGATACTATATATTTTTTTCTGAAGGTGTCCACAGAGATGGGAGATCTGTATATAACGAGCTGACAATCTCCTGCTAATGATGTTGATAATCATATCAAGGATTCACTGGGGCTGCTCACTGTTACAGTGCTTTTCATACATTGTTCATTTAATTCTCATAAGCACATGTGACAGACAATGTGTCTCCATTCATTGATAAGGAAACTCAAACAGGGAGAGTTAAAGTAATCCGCCCAAGGTCGTAGCCAGAATGTGGCCTAGTAAAAGCTGACCTCAGGCCCTCTGGCTGCAGAGAGCATGCTTTGAACAATTTGTTCTGCCTCTCCTGAACGGTACCACACTGGTGCCAACTGGCACTTCACCCATAGTACGTGCTCAGTGAACCTTTATTGACTCACTGACCCTTGGGCCAATGGGGAACTCTCCTTGATTTGCTAAAAAGTGGACTGACCCTAAAATATGCAATCAGATAGGGCTTATGTAGATGGCTGGTCTGTACTTTTCCCTCCCTGATATTCCTACTGAGGATGGAAATCTTGTGGATCTTGGGATATGTTCTTAGTCTTAGAACTAAAAAGTTGTTTGGGAGTTACATATCCCTTAATAACCACATAAAATCCTCTCCACATGAAAATGCTCACATAAAACTTTTTAGTTAATATGTCTTGGATTTTTTAGATCTCTAGAACCTTCCAGGAATAACTGCAGTAGTTTTTGAAGAGTAGCTCTGAACTTTGAATGTTGCTATACCTTTCACTTTCAAGTGATTTACACGATTGCTTAATTCTGAGAAAACGGTATTCACATTTTACTGAGGTAGTTGCTTTTATGTTTCTCCTAAAGGGGAAAGCTTCGTGCCAGTGTTACAGTTGGCTGTGGCACTAGCTGGATGCCTGGTAACGGCACAGTTTGTGCATTCCTTGGCAGGGCTCCAGAAAGGCGGAGGGCTCCGCTGGGGAGAGGATGTATGAGCTCCAGGTTTTGGACAGGAACATTACTGATGATGCCCCTGCTGAAAGTCCTCATTATTATCATGACAAATGCTGGCGAACAGAGGGACCACTGTCAGAACAGAGGGCTATCTGTTATTGCTAACTGAATATTTCAGCTTATGGTATTAAGTTGGTCAGAGTACTACAGCATGCCTGTTAGGGCATGAGTTCATTCAGGCAACTTCTCGTAGGATGGGAACCAAGTTGGATATGTTCACACACTCATAAGCCTCCTTTATCTGAGTTGTGTTGAACAACAGCTGCAAACTGTAGCCATTGACTTGAAGAGTTTGGTCGTCTGGGTGGAGGGATAGAGGTGAAGCGTGTAGGAAAAATGGCATGAGTTTTAATCTTTTTTGCATTTAAGATTCTCTGGAAGAGGATGTAACTTGAATTAAAGTGAAGGCCTTCCATGAGACTAGAAACATAAATATAATTTATTGCTGTAATCAGTGGTTTTCAGTTCTTCAAGACTAGACGCATCCCATAGGTTTGAGAGGTGAGTAGTCACACCATCTCTGTGAAACCCCCCACATTCTTGCACACAAAGAGGGGCTGTAGGATGAGTGGGGACAATGCTGGATGGAGGGTTAAGACCTGGTCTCAGCTCCAGGGCTCAGCACCCATTGTGCCGTCATCGCTGTTTGAGATCTTCAGGAGGAAATGACCTCCTTGAGCCTCAGCCACAAGGAAGAGCGCTGAGCTGTTAGGTCCTAGTGAGTTCCGAAATACAATTATTTTATGAAGTGTTTCAAGTTTTTATTATGGTCGTGAGGCATTCAGTCCCATCACTTCATGGCAAATAGATGGGGAAAGAGTGGAAACAGTGGCTGACTTTATGTTTCTGGCCTCCAAAATCACTGCAGATGGTGATTGCAGCCATGAAATTAAAAGACACTTACTCCTTGGAAGGAAAGTTATGACCAACCTAGACAGCATATTGAAAAGCCGAGACATTACTTTGCCAACAAAGGTCCGTCTAGTCAAGGCTATGGTTTTTCCAGTGGTCATGTATGGATGTGAGAGTTGGACTATAAAGAAAGCTGAGCACCAAAGAATTGATGCTTTTGAACTGTGGTGTTGGAGAAGACTCTTGAGAGTCCCTTGGACTACAAGGAGATCCAACCAGTCCATCCTAAAGGAGATGCGTCCTGGGTGTTCACTGGAAGGACTGATGCTGAAGCTGAAACTCCAGTACTTTGGCCATTTGATGCAAAGAACCGACTCCTTGGAAAAGGCCCTGATGCTGGGAAAGATTGAAAGTGGGATGAGAAGGGAACGACTGAGGATGAGATGGCTGGATGGCATCACTGACTCAATGGACATGAGTTTGGGTGAACTCCAGGAGTTGGTGATGGACAGGGAGGCCTGGAGTGCCGCGGTTCATGGGTCGCAAAGAGTCAGACACAGCTGAGAGACTGAACTGAACTGAGTTGCTCCGGAGTGCTTGACTCTGAAAGGTGGACGCCCTGAAAGCTGTGTTCCTTGTTGCATTAGTGAGGGTTTGGGGCTTCTGAGTGAAACACAGCATCTGGCACGCACACCGGGATTGTTCCACCTAGAAAGGAACTCAGTGCTTGGAATTCATTCTTGAATTTCTCTGAATTTCACGTTCAGGAGCAAGAATAGAACATTCTTGATTTATTTTGTGCTTTCTTTTTGCTCTGTGATAGATATTCAGATGACAATTCAGGTAATATGACTCATGCCTCTGAGTTTTCTCCCCTAAACTCAGTCTTAATTATTTCCTTGTTTTATATTTATAACAATAATTCTTTTCTTTTATACAGGAAATTTTGAGAGGCATTTGGGTCACTTGATTTTAAGATAACCTAACAGAAAGGTCCTTGTTTAGCTGAAATATTTGCTCATTTAAGCCACTTCATTTTTATAAGCCTAAATTTCCCAAATATCAACTTCCCACATCATGACTTGCAGACATTCTAGGAAGCCTATAGCCAAAGCACAGAGTGGAATATTTAGCAAAAAATATAAAATAAAAAATAAAATAAATCAGCTTTTATTGTACTTATGCTTTCAAAAAGCCAGAGATATGCAGCATACTATATTTTGATGCTAACACGGGCTGCTTTGAGGGGGAAAACATGAAATTATTAATGATGTTAATATAAGTTTTCTGAATGTCATATTGTATTTTGGTGTTTTGGTTCAAAATCAAAATTATAGCCATCACAATATTTAAATATATCAGAGGAACATTCACTTGCAAAACTATATAATGATAAATGTTTTTATTTCTTTTTGTAACTGGCTAGTGGGCTGCCGTCTATGGGATTGCACAGAGTCGGACGCGACTGAAGCGACACAGCAGCAGCAGTGGTGATTCTGTGGATCCTTTCTCTTAAGATTAGGGTTTCAGTCACATTCTGGTCTCCTCTAGAGGTCGGTTCATGAAGTCTTGAATAGCCTGGTGCAAAGGAAGCCATTTTTTGATGGACATTTTCAGAGCTGTAATCCAGCTGCGGAAGTAATAGTACAGGACAATTCATTAAAAAATTGTTCTCTAGGGAGATGAAATGTTACAAAGTCTTTTGATTGATTTTACAGCTGTTACTCTTGGATACTTACTTTGAAATTAATATAGTAACCAGGATCCTCATGTTTTGGATTGAACAAAAAGGTTCAAAACACCAGAAGAGAAATACGCAATGATAACTATGAAGTAAGGTTAATATAAATAACAGGGCCAGAAGCGCGTATAACAAAGCTACGGGACTCTTAAAATTATTACTAGTATTTTACTGGTTCTCTCTAACGTTTAGTTGACCAAATGTACAGTAATCAAACATTGCTGTTAGGGCCAAATAGTCCTTTGTCACGTTGTGGAAGCCGATGCAAACTCTAATTAAATCTCCCCTCTCATCTTCTCCATTCCTTTCATTTTCTTGGATAATGTATTATAAAATTTTCCCATATAATGTTTATTCTAAGAGTGGTTAATAGGCATTATTTTTTAAAAATGGTTTGGGTCAGATAGCTTACGCAGTGGGAGTTAAGGGGAGTCACCCAGGATTCCTTGTAGCAGTGTGTCTCGGAAACACTGACTTAATATACTCTCACATTCTCTGAGATTGATAGAAATCTCTGAAAATGATTTCTATCATTTCCTAGACTTATTTTACTACTTTTTGTGAGTGGGCTATCTTTTGGAACCAGAGTCCCCAAAACCACACTTTGAAACTGTCGCCCTTCTACTTTGAAATATTTCTTTAATGACTTAATATTGCTTCCTCTTGATAGTATCCATTCATGGATTTGGCAGTCAGATCTAACTGTTTAACTTTCTCTCTTCGGGAAGCCATAAATTTTATCTGCTGGGAGTTAACTCTGTTTCATTGGCCCTTTTTCTAATATGCCTGCTAAAGCTCGCCTTCAAAGGACAATCTTAATCTGCCACCAGATTATACAGCTCAAGTCTGAGGAAGATCTTGGGAAATATCTAGCAATTCTCTAGTCATTGTTCTCCCATCTAGCCCTTGCTTAGGGGTTAGTGGGACAGGAAAGTTACATAATGGGGGAAGGCCTAAGGAGGTCCTTTTTCCCTTTTCCAAATGGTTACTTGCTGGAGATTCCTAAAATTCTACTTTGGGAGTTTTATCTCTTTGGATTGAAACAATGAATCTCGTTCTTACAAATGGCCCTGAAAATTTTCCCCTGTCTTTTGTTTTAATAAATCACTGTAAACTTCTTGATTAGATTCCTTTTATCCAGACAGCTGGAAGACAGTGTCTGAATGGGCACCATCAGTTGAGGGTATGGGAGACGGTGAACACGAGTGTCTAGGGGATTACAGTTAGGTCAAGCAGACTTGGGTGACGAAGGAAGGTCCTCCAAGTGCCTGCTCTGCTTCTTGGTTTTGTCTCTGTTAGCTTTCCTGCTGGTTTTTTTCAGCATCATTATGAAACATGTGCCCGTCTGTGCATACCAAGTTGGATACTGAACGTATCCGTTTAGATGGATAAGTCTATGCCCTTCAACGGCTTATAACAAAACCAAACATCTGACTGGATGGACATATCAATAAGAGTTAAGTGAAATGTGGTGAAACAGCCAATCTGTGAATTGAAAAATTAATATTTTATTTAATAATAAATTAATATTTACAGGTTATAGTGTTAGTGAATTTTTTATATTGAAGCCTGAGTTAGCTACTGCCTTGGGGGGAACTATGGACTCTTTCATTAAAAAAAATTACTTCTAGAAGAATCGTCTTCTGTGTATTGAAAGAAAAAAATCCTGAGGAATATTAACTATAGGGACAAAGCAAAGAAAGGGGAATATTTAGTAGAAGATGTCAAGCTGAGGTTGGAAAATGAATACAAAGGTTTGCTTAGAAAGCTCTTGTCAGGACCGACAAAGAAGAAATACACAGACCTTGACTTACCGTTGATTTTCTGTCTTATTTTCTGCACAGAAATAGAAAGTCTTAAATTCTTCCGATGGAGGCTTGAGTTCAATTACTGATTGGTTGACACTAAGGGTCTGCTCATTCACCCTGTATCCTTGTAGATAAAGGCCACCTACAGAGGGTGAAAGGACACAAAGCCAGTGAGGAGAATGAGGGAAGAGGAAGGTGGAGAAAAACTCTGACAAGGTGTCAAGAAAATTTTGTCTCCAAATGAAACTCTAGTCCAGGTGTCTCATTTAACAGATGAAGAAATGAGACTCCAAAAAATACATGATTTAAGGTTATCCACTAATTATTAATGGCAAGACGGGAACAAAGTTTGGAATTCCTGTTCTTTTCATTTTTAGTCTTTTCATTGCATGTTCAATATTTAGCTTCATGTTACTGTGGGCCTAAAGTAGCTTTTATTTTAGTGTGTTCCTGGAGGACACATTTTGAAATACATACCTTGGTATCAAAGATTGACACCTACAAAATTACATTAGAGGAAAAATTTAATAGTATCTGCTTGGACAGAACCATTAAGACATGCTGAGGAGTAACGAAGATTGCCAGAGGTTTCTATGACCAACATAGATTCTCACCTTTGGGCAAATGCAGAGCACTTCTAAAATATGAACCCACAGAGTGATATGAGGGAGCCAACTTGAATTAAAATGAGAATAAATGACCGGTTTTACAAGATAATTTCTTTCCCATGGTCCTTTGACTCTATCTTAGCAGTTATGTATTGCTTGGCCAGAATTTTGTTTACATTATTTAGGAGTTGGGGTTGGAGGGGAAGACATCAGTCTAGGAGAAGGTGCTGAAAAGTCAAGACACTTGAGCATTGTTTATGGAGTCTTGATGTTCTGAGGTGACCTGAATCTCATGCAGATACCCTAGCTCTTATCATTAATAGCGATGATTAGATTTTAACTCTCTTTCTCCTGATTGCTAACTCTTGTTCTCACTCCCCAAACCGCACCGCCCCAGAAGCCACTTTAGTGAGCTATGGTCTGTGCTTGCTCAGTCGTGGCCGATTCTTTGCAACTCCATAGACTGTAGCCCACCCGGCTCCTCTCTTGTCCATGTAATTCTCCAGGCAAGAATGCTGGAGTGGGTTGCCCTTTCCTCCTCCAGGGGATCTTTCCCACCCAGGGATCCAACCAGTGTCTCCTGCATTGGCAGGCAGGTTCTTTACCACTGAGCCATCTGAGAAGCCTGCTTCGTGTACTGTACTAACAAAGAAAATCCCTAAATGCAACTTGGATTTTTGCTATACTACAGGATAACCATTCTACACTGGTATGATAATAAGGAACTGGGAAAGGAAAATTTGACTCACTTTTGTTTTTCTTTTGGCTACACGTGATACCAACATACACTGTTAGAAAGTCACAAATTTTTCTTTTTTAAACAGAATGAGTGGCTTTTGGACTTTGAAATTGTTTACTTTACAGAGGGGGTTTAGATGCAATGTTGAAGTCTTTTAAAATTTTTATTTAAAGAGTCCATTTTAGAACTAACCTCTAGGAAAGCATTCATTTTAGAAATGCCTAGAGCTTTTTCTTTTAGTAGGACCCAGTCTACTGGTGTTTACTGAACTCAGAGAATGACTTCTTTCTTGGAGCTAGATAGACATAAAACAACTTTATTGAGCTATTATTTACACACCACAATATTTGTCTATTTAAAGTGTACAATCACCGACTTTTTGTTTGTTTATGAAGTTGTGCAACCATCACCATAACCTAATCTTGGAACATTGAGTTACCACCCCAAAAAGAAACTCCATACCCATGCTCCCTCCCCATCTGTCTCCCCCCGCTAACCCTAGGCAATCCTAACTGGCTTTCTGTCTCTATAGATTTCTTTTTCCCGAGACACTTTATATAAATGGAGTTATACAGCATGTGATCTTTTGTGACTGGCTTGTTTTACTTGGCCAGTTTTCAAGGCTCACTCATGTTGTATCATATATTGTACTTCATTTCTTTTTGTTGTTAAATGATATTTCATTGTGGGGATATACAGCATTTTATTTATCCATTTGTTACTTTGGACATTTGAGTTTTCCTCCATTTTTTAGCTATTATGAATAACATTGTTATGAATATTCATGTGCACGTTTTTCCATAGATGTGTGTTTGGGGATATATACTAGATGTAGAATAAGCAATCTGTTAGATATTTCAGGACTATAGGAAACCTAAGGAGATATCTGAGGGTTATTTTGCTGTTTTAATTCTCTGCTCCAAACAGAAGCACATGGCATTTTTATTATGTACTGGTCTTTACCTTCTTCCTGCTTATATTTCCTTTTCTCATATGTCTGAGCAAATAAGAATACCTTCCTCCATCCCTACCCGTTCTGAGAACAGACAGACAGCCATGTCCAAAGGTGTCTGCTACAAACAGGAAAGTTTCTGACCCCTTTGCTAACCAGTTATAGGGTAGGAATGATCAGCATAAAAGTCATCCAGTTATAACTCCATTACCCCATTTCAAGTGACCTCATTGGGCTGATTGCGATCATTCATTGGGTGGCAGCAATAAATAACAAGCTAACACAATGTTTGCACAGAGATTTCTCATAAGAACTATATATTTGTTGCAATAATGTAAAATACCTCTGAGAAGTGCATACAGACCTTGATGTGATTTATTTAACAATATTGGGGTGGGGAGGGAGGGAGGGTCAGGATGGGGAACACATGTACACCCATGGCTGATTCATGTGACTGTATGGCAAAAAGCACCACAATATTGTAAAGTAAGTAGCCTCCAATTAAAATAAATTAAAAGTAAAAACAATAATAGTTAACAGTCACAATTTGTTCCAGCTCTTGCTAGAGAGAGATAAAAAAAAATATATCATGTGTACAGTGAATGACAAGGGACTTCAGGTCTAGGAAGAAGCACTGGCTAAAAGGCTTCTGGAATTATCACAGTGGTTTTTCAGCATTAGCAGGCATAGGCCAGCCGGTCATACATATCGTTAAAAGTACTAGCAGTTTCCTTAACGGTGAGAAAAGACCTCAGGGACCTAACTGACTGGGTCTGTTTTTCCAACTCCCAAGATATACATTTGAGGCATATTTAACTGAAAGTAAAATGTGGGACTAGGGCGTCCCAGGCAGCTCAGTGATAAAGAATCCATATGCCAATTCAGGAAACATGAGTTTGATCCCTGGGTCAGGAAGATCCCCTGGAGCAGGAAATGGCAACCCACTCCAGTATTCTTACCTGGGAAATATAAGGACAGAGGAGCCCGGTGGGCTACAGCCCACGGGGTTGCAAAAGAGTTGGACATGACTTAGCAACTAAACGACAAAAACTGTGGGACCAGCATCTAACCGGTTAGAAACCCCGTGGAGACCCTGTTAGACGCCAGGGTTGCCAGCATGGCTCCCAAGGCTTCCCCTTCCCCTCACGTCACTGCCATCTCCCCCCGTCTCCTCTTTTTTGTCCTCTGTCACAAGGACTAAGCCACGCCCCCAACACGACTTGCGTGCATGGTGTCACTTCATCATGTCTGACTTTGTGACCCTATGGACTGTAGCCCGCCAGCCTCCCCTGTCCATGGGATTCTCCAGGCACGAATTCTGGAATGGATTGCCATGTGCTCCTGCAGGGGGTCTTCCCAACCCAGGGATCAAACTCACATTTCCTGCCTTGCAGGCGGATTCTTTACCACCAAGTCACCAGGGAAGGCCCCCGGCTCCAACACTATGGATACCTTCAGAAAGAAGAAATATCATATGAAGTCTCCCAGATTAGCTAATGAAGAACATAAATCAATGGAATAAAGTAAATTAAAAAATAAATGAAATAAAACGGTGAAGTAACTGAGAGGCTACCGCCAGGGGACAATGTTAGAGCCCGGGGACAATGTTATTAAGACTTAGCCTTCTTACAAAGAAGGCATATTACAAAGGCATATTATCATGCTTATCCGTGATAGAAAGTAAAGAACCTTCCTTGAATACTCTGTTTCTAAGATTCTGAACACTGAAATTGACCATTTAAACAAGCATGTATACAGAGAGTTTCTGTACGTTAGTATTTTTCCCAACTTTTTGGCCTGTGATCTAAAGGTGTAATAAATATACACCTCTACATGTTTTAATGCAATTAAATCAAAAGTTTGTGAAACATTGAGATGTACCATGATATTTTCTATTATGTTCAATTCTATTGTTTTTTAGAATTGTTCAGGGCTTCCCTGGTGACTCAGACAGAAAAGAGTCCACCTACAATGCAGGAGACCCAGGTTAGATCCCTGGGTTGGGAAGATCCCCTGGAGAAGGCAATGGCAACCCACTCCAGAATTCTTGCCTGGAGAATCCCATGGACAGAGGAGCCTGGCGGGCTACAGTCCATGGAATTGCAAAGACTCAGACACGACAGACCAACTTTCACTTTCACGTCATTGTGTTTTAAATACTGGTCACAACTTACCTCACTGATTGAGTGACTCAGTAATCACACAGGCAGGATCAAAGCCTGCATTTTGATAAATACTGCTATAAATGGTAATCAAGGCCTGCTTCAAGGCCTTGACCTTCAGAGGGCTGGAGAACTAGGAACCAAACCAGGGCAGGAGGTGCAAGAGCCAAGTAGAGCTTGAAAAATAAAGGTAAAGAAGGAATCATAGATCAGACCAGCACAAGGTCATTTCTTTAGTGGCATCTAGAAGAAAATGAGCATTAGAACTCTGTGTAACCTTTATTAATATAATAAAAACTTATACTCCATGCATATAAAATGAGTAAGCTAAACTAAACATTTTCTGTGCATGTGGTGTTCATGGTACAATGTGGTTTCAGCCATTCTCAATAAACTCCTTTGCTGTCCTCCTAACTCCTATGGTTACTGTGCTAAACAGCTGGACTGGGTGGACCTTGTCTAACCTTTATCAGTGTGCTAATGTTCAGAGTGCAGCATTACTGACAGAGTGCGAGGACTACTTTTAGAAGACTAATTTCCATCAGGGCGTGCTACACAGAGCATTTAAGCACAGGAGTTAGGTACCACCTGTTCACAGTTTGTCTCGGTCACTGAATAGCTGCTGGTTGACCAAAGGCATGTTAACTTTTCCAAGCCCTAGTTTCTTGCTTGCAGTGGGCCAACAGCTGTGGATGTCTTGCAAATATTAGTTTTAGATAATAGACATAGAGTGCTTATCCAAGTTCTGGACACATAGGAAACATTCAAAAATAAAATACACTTGAGCAGTATGATCCAGTCCTCTGGGGGGCGCGCGGGGGGAAAGTGTGGTTTGCCAGGGCAGTGACTTTTTGTGCACAGTGGAGAGGGGCATATTTATTTTGGGAATCTCCCACTGGAAATTTGGATTCACCCGAATCCTATCTCGAGTTTCATTGGGTGGGACCACTGGCTGTGAGCCTCAGGTCATGATTGGAGTCAGGATGTACAGGAAGATGGAAAAGGACTCTTAGAAAAAGGATATAAACTTCAATTTAAAGTTCAAGTCTAGGGAAGGGTAAACTACTTCGGAAAAAGAAGGGTAAGCAGCGGATTAACCTTGGGAGGGCTTCCAGTAGGACCCAGCAGCTGTCAGGGTGGGAGTGGGAGGGGTGGGGGGAGTTGGTAGCCGTAAAGTACTTCTCCTGGAACAAGATGCATGCTCAGGCATTTTTTGTTCCAGGAAGAGTAGAGTCATTAAAGACCCGAAATCACAGGCCTCTGTTTTATAACCTGGCCTAGATACAAAATTTCTGTTGGAATTTCTGTAAGGAGCATTATTTCATATGTGAAATAATTTGGGCTAGAAATTAAGGACCTGTGAAGATGGGATATTCAAGAAGTAAGGCTGGGAAAGAATGAGTGGGTTTGGGTTAAATATTTTTATTAGTCACACATGAAATATTTTCAAGAGAAAAAAACTTAAAAATAGGTAGAAATTGGTTGTTTTCTTCCAGCTGAAAAGAGTATATATGGCCCAAAGCCCAGGCATCTGGTGGCCGGAGTACTGGTTTTTGCCTTTGAATCATCTTTACAATCTTCTCGTCTGTCTTGCGGTTAAATGAGGGGATGATTCTTCATGGGAATAATGGCCAACTGAGTCCCTTTGGTGGTTTATTTATTTATTCATTAAGCATACATAAAATAAGAGTCATCTCTGAGTGCATAATCCCTTAGAAGAGATAAAATGGCCAACTAGAGATAAAATACAAAATAGAGAGTGACAAGTGTTGCAAGATAGGTGAGCACAGAAGCCCAGGAAATGGAGATGCTTTGTTTGCTTGGGACCGTCTGGGATTGTTGTCTAGCAGAGATGGGCAGCGTTTGAATACACATTCGGAAGACAGGTAGTATCTGGACAATATATGCTGGGGAATCAGTAGGTAGAGAATGTTTCAGGGGAAGGAACTAACACAAGCAAAGACATGGGGTCAGAAAAATGTCCAAGAGGTGCGGTATGCTCAGCAGGTAGAAGGTGACCGTGTCTGGGGAGAATGCAGGGTGTTTTAACACAGGAGTGGAAGAGAAAGCCAGAAAGAAGGGATTGGGGACAAAGTGCAAGGCCATAGAGGGCTCTGGCTGCAACCAAGGCTCTGGAAAGATGTGAGAATTAATAAGAGCGAAATACAAGGAAACTTTTCGCATTTCACTCTTTGCTTTTTCTTTTGTTGCTGTAACTTAGGCTCTCTTGAGCTCATGCTTAGCCGTGTCTGACTCTTTGTGACCCCATGGGCTGCAACCCACCAGGCTTCTCCGTCCATGGGGTTTTCCAGGCAAGAGTACTGGAGTGGGGTGCCATTTTCTACTCCAAGGGAACTTCCCAACCCAGGGATCGAATCTCTTGTGTCTCCTGCATTGGCAGGCAGATTCTTTACCACTGTCCCTCCTGGGAAGCATGTAACTTAGGCTACCTGGGTTCGAATTTTGTCTTCACCATTTACTAGTTAAGGGAACATGGGCAAATGATTTAACCTTGCTAAGTATCAGTTTCCAAACTTGTAGGTGGGATAATAACTTATTTATAGGATTGTCACAGAAATTAAATGAAATAATAAGTAAAAACACTTACTAGAGTGGTGAGTACAAAACCTGGATTCCCTTTTACTGTTATTATTTTTAGACCATTTACTAGTAGCTGTTCCAGCTGTCCAACGAGGATTCTTCTGAATAGGGCCTCCTCTGACCTTTCAGAATAAGGGCTATCATTCCCATTTCAAACTCTTGGAATCAGTAACAGTCTCTGGGCCCCAGGGGTTTGGAAGCCCTTGGTTAACATGGAGTAATATGAGTGATCAAACCTAAACATTCACTTTGTATCTATGGAAACATTCTCTTGAAAGTGAACGTCATTGATTTGCTGATTAAAACGGTTGAGACTTTTGCAGTGATATTTTATAATGAAAGCTCCAGTCGATGACTACTTCAGAAGGCTTGTTTACCTTCATTCTCATCCTGGTACCAGGTGCTTGATGCTATGAATTTGGGTCTCATAGGAACAGTCTGTCTTGTAAATGCTTAGGCATGCTGGCTACTTCCTAATAGTTGGTTATTATTCTGGGTCATGTTTTAATACTGTCAAAGTGAAAGAGTATGTTAGTAAAGGAGATTTATTGCTCATCCTGAGTGATGAGAAAAGGACCACAGAGTGATGCTCAGTTTGTACCCTTGTCCTCTTTTGTACCCTTCCAAGAAGGGGAAATCATCACCCACTTGGCATGACTTTCTAGCTTAATTAAACAGAGCATTTATGCTAAAAATGGGGGGAGGGAGGAAATTAAATGACCAAGATTCTGGATCTTCACTCCTCATCATTATTTAGGGATTATTCGTTTTAGGAAAAAAGTCCAACTGCAAATAAAACACCAGTAATCTTTTTTGTTAAAAATTTTAAGAAGATAAATAATCTTTCTTATCATGAATAATTATTTTCCTGCTAAATTGTATTGTTTACATACTCATTTTGTATATATTACTTATATTAAAAGTGAAAGTGAAAGTTGCTCAGTCGTGTCTGACTCTCTGTGACCCCATGGACTGTAGTCCATGGAATTTTCCAGGCCAGAATACTGGAGTGGGTAGCATTTCCTTTCTCCAGGGGATCCTCCCAACCCAGGGATCGAACCCAGGTCTCCCGCATTGCAGGCAGATTCTTTACCAGCTGGAGCCACAAGGGCAGCCCAATATATTAAAATGTATAATGGCACCCCACTCCAGTACTCTTGCCTGGAGGATCCCATGGATGGAGGAGCCTGGTAGGCTGCAGTCCATGGGGTCGCTGAGGGTTGGACATGACTGAGCGACTTCATTTTCACTTTTCACTTTCATGCATTGGAGAAGGAAATGGCAACCCACTCCAGTGTTCTTGCCTGGAGAATCCCAGGGACAGGGGAGCCTGGTGGGCTGCCGTCTATGGGGTTGCACAGAGTCGGACACGACTGAAGCAACTTAGCATGTATGCATGCATAATATTAATATATATAATTTAATGAATAGATATACATTTTATATAGAAAGAGCTTTCTGTATAGAGTACTTTATATACACAGTGTAAATAACTCTAATGGCAATCACGTCATTTATTCTTCACAATGTGTGCTGTGGACTGTGCTAAGTTGCTTCAGCCATGTCTGACTCTGTGTGACCCCATGGACTGTAGCCCACCAGCCTCCTCAGTCCACGGGATGCTCCAGGCAAGAGTACTGGAATAGGTTGCCATTTCCTTCTCCAGGGAATCTTCCTGACCCAGGGATTGAACCTGCATCTCTTAAGTCTCCTTCAATGGCAGGTGGGTTCTTTACCTCTAGCGCCACCTGGGAAGCTTAGTCTTCACAACAGTCCTGTGAAATAGATTGTTGCTTCCATTTTATAAATGAGGAAACTAAGTTTCAGGAACTTGAGTAACTTATTCAGAGAAACTTGATAATCAACGTTCTTTTTATTACTCACTTGTCTGAGGTTAGGAATACTATCAGAAAAGGGTAGAGTCACTACCCAAGAAAACTACTGGTATTGATTCTGAATGCCATAAAAAAATGAAGGGGCTTATTTTTCACCTTTCCAGGCAATAAAAGCATGGGGGTAGGGTTCAAGGCAATGGCACCCCACCCCAGTACTTTTGCCTGGAAAATCCCATGGACAGAGGATCCTGGTAGGCTCCAGTCCATGGGGTCGCTAAGAATCGGACACAACTGAGGGACTTCACTTTCACTTTTCACTGTCATGAACTGGAGAAGGAAATGGCAACCCACTCCAGTATTCTTGCCTGGAGAATCCCAGGGACGGGGGAGCCTGGTGAGCTTCTGTCTATGGGGTCGCACAGAGTCGGACACGACTGAAGCGACTTAGCAGCAGCAGCAGTAGCAGGGTTCAAGGAGCTTCTCTGGTAGCTCAGCTGGTAAAGATTCCACCTGCAATGCAGGAGAACCCGGTTCGATTCCTGGGTTGGGAAGTTCCCCTGGAGAAGGGGTAGGTTACCTACTCCAGTATTCTTGGGCTTCCCTGGTGGCTCAGACAGTAAAGAACCTGCCTGCCATGTGGGAGACCTGGGTTTAATCCCTGGGTTGGAAAGATCCCCTGGAGGAGGGTATGGCAACCCACTCCAGTATTCTGGCCTGGAGAATCCCATGGACAGAGGAGCCTGGCGGGCTACGGTCCATAGGGTCGCAAAGAGGCAGACACGACTGAGTGACTAAGCCCAGCACAGCACAGGGGTTCAGGCTCTGGAGTTACATTGCCTGTGTCCAGATCTCAGCTTTATTGCTTACTACATGTGATCTTGTCGAGTTGTGTAGACTTTCCAGTCAGTTTTTCTATCTGTAAATGAGAATAAGAATAGTACCCCTTCTCCAGAAGATAAACGTGAACTAATTTACACAGCATAAAGTTTGGTAAAAGCTCTGTGAAGCTAAGGTGGCTTTACTGTTAAGACTGTAAAAGCTGACTCCATACCTGAGGCCTGGGTGGAGCGAATGCTGGCATAGAAGTACAAGCAGCCGTCCTTCAGGATGCAGTAGTACTGCGTCCACACGTCTTTGCTCCCGTCCAGCTGGTGCAGAAGGCCCAGGCACTCTGGGTTCTTGATAGCCAGGGGCGGGAGGCTGCTGTTGTGCAGGGTAACGTCTTCCCAGACATGGTTCTGCAGGGGTGGCACCAAAGACTCACCTGAGAGGTCATCCTACACCAGCAATCACTGCCTCCCAGAGCCAGTGACATCAGCACTGAGTTCAGGGAAGCCCTTGTCCTAAGCGGTCCCATTGCTAAGGCCATGTGCACATCTGAGAAATAAGCCAGACAACCTGAACCTATCCAGTGGCCACAGAGAACGTTCCCTTTTCATGTCCGTAGGTATCCCTTCTCTTTGGCTTCTATCCTATCGTGAGGAGATCAAAGGAATATCAGTGAGGTATAGAAAGAAAAATGGGGATCTCAGCAAAGACTATTGTTTAAAGGTCCATCTCTAAGTGTTGGCCCCAGTGAGCTATTTTACTTACCATTGGGATTGTCCTTCTGGCCCTGTTCCTGGTATGTCCACCCTGACTAATTGCAGGCCCTGGTTCATGATTTACTTTATCTAGCACTCCTATTTGGAGAAGGCAATGGCACCCCACTCCAGTACTCTTGCCTGGAAAACCCCATGGACGGGGGAGCCTGGTGGGCTGCAGTCCATGGGGTCGCACAGAGTCAGACACGACTGAAGTGACTTAGCAGCAGCAGCAGCAGCACTCCTATTTGTGCCAGGGAACAAGGGAAATGCCCCAGGCCAGATCAGGCCTGAGGCTCACATGGTCAGTGGTGTGGAAGGCCCACGATAAATCAAGATCCTCTACCCTGGAGAGGCAGAGGTCCACAGTCCTGACCCAGTGTCAGGCTCTTCCTGGGAGCTTGACCTGAGGCAGGGGCTGTGATGCTTCATCCCTTTGTCAGAACAGCTCTCTGGGTGCTAGCTGGTTTCTTTCATTTGGTTTCATTTTTGTTCTTCAGTTTTAACCAGGCAGTGCAAAAGATTTCAGAATGCAGAGCTGGCAGAATTGTTTGCTGTGAATTGGGAGCCTGCTGGGAGTTTTGGGTATTTCTTTTTCACTCTGCTGCAGACACTCTGAGTGCATTAGCAGAATAGATCCCTCTTAAAAGTACCGAGGCTCATTACAGTGATGCATCAGAGAGATGGGTGAGTGCACTGAGTGTTGTGTTTCAGGTAAAAGGAAACACACGTCCTGCTGTTTGTCATCTGATGATAATGCTGGTGATTATTTTGAAAGGATACAGGGCACAGGGTAGTGCATTTAAGCTCAGACCACCCAAATTTTCTGGAATATACAAAAGCCAAAAAACGTAGAAAAGATAATTGATAGTAAATACCTTTTTCCTCTGTTTCTTTTTGTGAGGAAATGAGCATATTTAAATGAAATGTGTGACCTTGTTAGAAATTGTATCTACGGCACAGAAGTGAAACAATTGAATATGGAAGCAGTTTCTCTGCTCTTGATGTAGCTCAGAAAGAAGAGTATCAGATGCCTTGGGGGCTGCGGTGATGACTCACGTGTTGGTGTTACGGAGTTATCTATCGGTTTGTGTGTCAAGCCTAAATTAAAAATTCTATTACTTCAAGGCCAGGAATCATGAATAGGCAGGAACAGTGAAAGCTGACCTAATACGTCTTCAGAATAAGGATAGGAACATAAAGCACTACTCTTCTGAACATAAGACATGTTTCCCAATAAGCTGCTTGGCCAAGAGCACTGTCCCAAGCTACCCCTGAGTCCTTGTTCTCAGGGACTGAGAAAGAAAACAATAGGAGTGGTCTCGCCTCATGGGAATCCACTCAACTGTTTCATATCAAACAGCAATTCCACCCTGGTTGGGACTACCCGCCGAGCTCACTGAGAAGAACAGCATTGAAACCCTGAAAACCAGAAGAACAAGCACCCCCATAAAACCTGAGTGGGAAGTCCTATTGACCGGAAATCCCCTTTCCCAGCGGTTAGGGCAGATCTGAGATGTTCCAGGCTGGACTGCATGATGCCCAGCTGGAGAATTCCCCCTCAGAGAAGAGTGGAGAGAAGGCGCAGATGGACAGCAAGGACCCCTTACCTGGTGGACAGGGTGGGCTGCTTTGTCCATTGCTTCCAGCCACCTGAAAGAGAGAGGAGAGGTGCTCTTCTCGGGGAACATGCCAAGTGTCCTCCAGAGGGCCTTGTTTTCCTCCCTGGACCCCATCATTCAGACAGAAGAGCCCTGAGACTCAGATATGTTTCATGGCTCTGAATTCATGGTTGAAGAGAGGCATATTCTTACAAAACTGGTGTTACTAGGTGCCAAAATCCCACACCTACCAGGTGTATTTAAGATAAATTATTCTCATCCTTCTCCTTTGCTATAATTAGTGCCTAAGGGAAAATGTATTCACTATTTTACTACAGTATGTGAATTTAACACCAGCAGGCCTGATAACTATAAAGCCCTGACTATTAGTCAATGGAAAGACTGGTAAATAGCCACTGCCCTATCCACCTGCCAAGTGTTCCTTAGACCGAGTGACCACTATTAGAGCACTGGTGTCTCTACTAGAGGACTGAACTTTCCTCATCTTGTCTTCTTAGCCAGATAGATATCAGCCTATCTATCCCACTCTATCTTGCCAATCTTTTTTAAGCTTCTTTTAAAGCCTGTAACTTCCAATCAAAGTGTACCGCAAGCTTGATATAATCCCTCTGCCCATCTCTGCTCCATTTCCTCTTTTGTGTGTGTATCTGATGCTACACCATACCACTCATAAACTCCTTGCTCATCCCCACATCCAGAGACTTTCCTTCCCCACCTTAGATTCTCGTGCCACTTTGTCTTCCCCTATCTCACTACTCAATTTCTATTTTGCATTAAAAATACTAGAATAAATGTCCTATCTTCTTGGTGCAGAGCTTTTCTTGAAGGCAAAAATTGATGCTTCATCATTCTAACAGTTCTTAGAGATTTTAAAACAGCGTCTTGGACATATTAGCTACCCAATAAATATCTTCCCCATGAATTGAAATACAATTATGTTGCTGTCCTCATGTTTCCCTGTTTGTCCTTTAAAGAAAACTATGCATTTCAGCACACACTGTTCCACAAACAGAGACAGTATATCCTTTGCCTAAAAGGTTTCAGACCTAAGGCTCTCTTTACAAATGGAGTCCAAATTCTCTTAAAGAGATATGACATCCTTCTGAACACTGTTGGCCCATTTTTGGGTCTGTCTCCCTCACCCCATTCCATCCCACCCTCACCATAAAGTAGCAGTACGTACACCACAGTTCTGAGCTGATTCACTGGATTGACCCATGATCTCCACTTCCACAGGGACACAGTGAATAATGACCATGAATTGTTGAATGCTTAGAGTTCATGGGCCACCCTCTTAGAATGCCTTCACATTTTGACCCTCAGACTGGGTGATATGCTTACAAATTGTCAACTGTGTTAATTCCCCCAGGAACCTATATGATGATGATGATGAATTTTGCTCATGTCACTGTTAAATTGTAACCCAACTTTTAATACATTATTTCTATTCCTCTGACTAACCATCTGATTAGCTTAAATATATGAATCTTGTAACTTCTGGGGAAGCCAGATGTGACCTGTGGCAGTAGTGAGCTGTTTTAGAAAACTTAGAGAACTAAGGCAATTAAGTTAGACGATACATCTATTTTTTTGGAGATTCCATTAGGAAAAAAACTGGCAGAAATATGAAAAACTCAACTTGTCCTACACAAGAAAAATATAGTTTATTGACTTGTGCTGTGAATTTTCTGTTCCCTTTCCTGTTTCCAACCCCAAGGCTCTGTCAGGTTGCTGTTGAAGATGCATTCCCCCACTCCGAGTGAAACTGGTAAGATAAAAGAATAATCAATTACCTTTTGAATTCTTGGTTTGAAGTTGCACAGAGGCAAAAAGTTCTATTTCCAGATTGAGGCACACAGTTAAACACAAATGGTTTTCCCAGGCTGCTATCAATGCCAACTTCTGCACCTTCTAATTTTATTACCTCTAGAGGCGAGCATTTTCCTTCATCCTGTAATTGATAAGGAAGAGGTTCAGCACGGGCACTGCAGCTAAGCAGATAAGGGAGAAAATGAGAGTGGAAAGGAGGACTAAAGTTATTTTTCTGAATTGATTGTTCTGAAATGAAAATAAAACCAAAATGAGCTTTTGTAGATTACGCTGTCTGTGATATATTACATCAAACTCCAAATTTCCCACATCCTTTTTGAATCGCCTCTATTAATATGCATTTCATTTATGCCAACTTGGGAGAGTATCATTAATCGTTCATATCAATTTTTCCCCATCAGAAAAAAGAATATAAAAAGAAATTGATATTCCAAAATATATGCATTTGGTAGTATCTATCTAGTTAGTGTCTATACTTCGCCTATATTCCATACTTATTGTGTATTATGCCCTCTTCTAATTTCTTTACATCTATTAATTGATTTATTGTCACAAATGCTCACCAGGTAGTTACTTTTATTATTTTTTTTTTTTTTTTTTTTTTTAGCAAGTCAGGAAACTTGCAAAGTTTAGAGAGAACTTGCAGCATAGAGTGAATAAAGAATACTTTTCTTAAAATGACAGTAGTTTGAAACTTGTATGCAGAACTAAAATCAGTTTGTAGGTAAACATTTTGCTATTTGTATTTACTTTACAATTATATGTCAAAATATTGCCTGTGTCAAATTTCTTTTGAGTCTGTTTGCAATCAATCGCTACCCTTACCCTTCCAATCACAGGCAGTCACAGATCTATTTTCCATCTGTACAAACTTGCCATTTCTAGACATTTTACACAAGTAGAATCATGTCCTATACGGTCTTCTTTCTCTTAGTGTGATGTTCTCAAGTTGCATCCATATTGCAGTTCTAAGTAGTATGTCATTCTTTTTTTATTGCTGAGCTATATTCTACTTTATGGATATGCCTCATTTAGTTTATCCATTCACAAGGTGATGGGGAGCTTTCTTTCCAGTTTTGGGCTAATTCAAATAATGCTGCTATTTGTGTACAGGTCTTGGTGTGGGCATATGTTTTCATTCTCTTTGGTAGATTACTAAGAGTGACATTGCTGAGCCATATGCTGATTTTATCTTTAACTTTGTGAAAAACTGCCAAAGTGGCTGTTCCATTTTACACTCCTACCAACAGTGTATGAATGTTCCAGACTTTCCACACCCTCACCAAAACTCTGTACTGCTTGTCTTTTTGATAACAGCCATCCTACTAAGTGTATAGTGGTATTTCCTAGTGGTTTTAATTTGCATATTACTAATGACTGTTGATGCAGAACACCAACTAGCCCAATGGTTCTTAATCAATTTTAGGTGTCGACTTCCTTTTGAGATGCTGATGAAAACTCAACACCTCTCCACACACCAAAATTCATAAATGTGTAGATGTGAATTTATACACACATGCAAAAAATTTCTTGCAACTCACAGGGGGTAGATGCAAAGATATCCTCCAACTAAAAGTAATATCTCTTATTTGTATGGCACTTTAGTTTATAAAACATTTTCATTTACCCTGTCTTTTTTACTCTTCACAACTACTGTAAAGCAGGAAGCTAATGTTATCCCCATTTTCTAGAAGAAGAAATAGAGTTTCAGTGAGATGTCCCAAGGTTATATAGAAACAGAATTTAAGCGCTGGTTTTATGGCTACGTCTTCCACACTGTATCTCTCACACATCTGGCTTCTTGGGCCATGGCTCTTAGAGTCAGCAGTTGAAAGCTGCAATATTTATGTTTTAGGAGACAGAATATTTCCTAAAGCCATGAGCTTTCCTGGAATACAGACAGAGACCTAAAATTTTGCTCTGTTTTAGTAAGTAGAGAGAAAGTAGCACATCGTATAACAATTGTATAGGCCAATAATATGACATTAGAAACCAGGAGAATATATTTTCATTTGCTTTAATCAGGGTAAAGAATTTGCATGCCTATAAAGAGCAGCTAATTATTTATATATTTTCCCAGGAGCATCTTAAACTACAAAAAGAAATGGGGAAACATCAATAAAGCCTGGAGATTTCATTCTATTAGTAAGTGACAGATGTGCTTGTTTGCTAAGAGCAAATAGTGGGGCTGCTTCCCTTTGGACCCATTAGGCAGATTAGATGATATGACATGTTCAGCTCTTGGTGTCAGCACTCTTAGTTAACGGTGAACTACCAGTGCTCTCCTCCATCCTTTGCTGTGCGGCGAGGCAAAGGAATACAGCCCTGTGGCATATGACACACGGAGAAGGCAATGGCACCCCACTCCAGGACTCTTGCCTGGAAAACCCCACGGATGGAGGAACCTGGTAGGCTGCAGTCCATGGGGTCGCTAGGAGTCGGACATGACTGAGCGACTTCACTTTCATTTTTCACTTTCATGCGTTGGAGAAGGAAATGGCAACCCACTCCAGTGTTCTTGCCTGGAGAATCCTAGGGACGGGGGAGCCTGGTGGGCTGCTGTCTCTGGGGTCACACAGAGTCGGACACGACTGAAGAGACTTAGCAGCAGCAGCAGCATATGACAGAAAACCAAGAATAGCACCTGAAGTCACTTTGCCTCTACTCAGGTTGCATTTGCATCAGGAGAATGAATGATTGGTGAATGGAGTAGATTTAAAATAAGGGCTGGTCTCTTGCACTGAGGGTGGGAGCATAAATTGACACAGCCACTATGGAGAACAATATGAAAATTCCTTTAAAAAAAAACTAGGAATAAAGCTACCATATGACCCAGCAATTCCACTACTGGGGATAGATATACCCTGAGAAAACCATAACTGAAAAAGGTACATGTACTCCAGTGTTCATTTCAGCACTATTTACGATAGCCATGACATGGAAGCAACCTAAATGTCCACTGACAGATGAATGGATAAAACAGTTGTGGTACATATATACAATGGAATATTACTCAGCCATAAAAAGGAATGCATTCGAGTCAATGCTAATGAGGTAGATGAAACTAGAGCCTATATACAAACTGAAGTAAGTCAGAGAAACAAATAGTGCCCATTAACACATATATATGGAATCCAGGAAAAATGGCACTGCCCCACATGCAGAGCAGGAATAGAGACACAGACGTAGAGAATGGACTGTGGACACAGCAGGGGAAGGCGAGGGTGGGATGAATTGAGAGAGCAGCATTTAAAGGTTGGCGTTGCCACACGTGGGATTTGCTGGTGGCACAGTCACAAGTGAGCAGCTGAGGATGCACACACGGGTGGGAGGCTAAAAGAGGAGGGGATATAGGTATGGTTGTGGCTGATGCGCACTGTTGTGCAGCGGAAAGCAGCACAACACTGTATAGCAATTATCCTCCAATTAAAAATTTAAAAACATCCTTTCAAATGAGGGCTGCTATCTCTTACTATCCATCATGGCCCAGATTCCATTTTTACTAATCTAAGCTGCCGCCTCGTTGCCCTTGAGCATGAGCCTGTGGTAGCCCTGGGAGCAGCTGCAATAGAAGCGTGGACAGAGCCAGTGCAGCAGGCGTGGATGCCCTTGCAGCTCTGCATGTTCATTTTACTCTTTCCTCTTGACTTCCCCAGACCAACACCTGAAATTCCACTCTCACGGAGGTTCAAGGGTTGGAAAGGAGTCTTAATTCAGTCTAATCCTAATCCTGCTTAGACTGTGGTTCCCCAATCCATTGATTTCTAGAGATAAAGAACAGCTGAAATCTCTTCTCTGTCTTGCTGCCATGCCTGGGATTTTTAACTCCTCCCTTAAGCAAAACTCAATCCTTTAGTTTGGCAATAATTCTTAAATCAGTTCAGTCTGATCTCTTCCTTCTGGCTCTGCCAAAAGTTTCCCTTAAGCCAGGACTAGAAACAATGAAGATTTCTTAAAGACTCTGGCTTTCCTGCAACTTTATATTCTCCTTTCCAAGGCGTGGAAAGGCTCTAGCCCCGTTTTTCTATTCCTGTGCCAAAGCATGAAGCAGAGATCCAGCTACTTCCTGTGTGCAGGACTGATTAAAACAGCAGGGACACTGAAGGGATTTACCAACAAATTGTTCAGTGAGGTCCAGAAACTATCTACTGAGAAGAAAAGAACTTGGACTGTTTATGCCATATGGCCTTAGATAATGCTGACATTATCTATCTTGGAAATAAGATTTCTACAGCAATAATCCCAAAGGTCAGACTGCTCAGAGAAGGGAAATAGTAAAAAATAATAATGATAAAAACCCAACCCAGAATGAATCCACTTCTAAATTTAATTATTTCTATAAAGAAAAATACAGAGAAGGACATTTGTGTCTGTCTGCAACTTGGGCTCTCTGGTAAAATTGCCTGCAGACATTTTGGATTATTTGTGTTCCTCAGAATTTTGGTTAGAACACTTCAGAAACTTGTTATTCTTGTTGCTAGGCCTCTTTATCTAAGAGGAGAGAAAAGGCTGGGACGTTTTACCAACATGGCTCATTTTATCTGAAGGCACAGCCATGAAAACTCACAAACTAAGGAGGGGGGAAAAAGGGCATCTTTAACCATGAAAAAGAGTTGATCCTCAGTGGGTAAAATAGACCCAAGATGAATTTAGAGGGAAAGAAATTATGTCCTAAAGCAATGTACCACATGAAAGGGTGCATGAAATACACACTTCAGGTACTGACTGTGGCTCAGACCATGAACTCCTTATTGTCAAATTCGGACTTAAATTGAAGAAAGTAGGGAAAAACCACTAGACCATTCAGGTATGACCTAAATCAAATCCCTTATGATTATACAGTGGAAGTGAGAAATAGATTTAAGGGCCTAGATCTGATAGATAGAGTGCCTGATGAACTATGAAATGAGGTTCGTGACATTGTACAGGAGGCAGGGATCAAGACCATCCCCATGGAAAAGAAATGCAAAATAAAATGGCTGTCTGGGAAGGCCTTACAAATAGCTGTGAAAAGAAGAGAAGCAAAAAGCAAAGGAGAAAAGGAAAGATATAAACATCTGAATGCAGAGTTCCAAAGAATAGCAAGAAGAGATAAGAAAGCCTTCTTCAGCGATCAATGCAAAGAAATAGAGGAAAACAACAGAATGGGAAAGACTGGGGATCTCTTCAAGAAAATCAGAGATACCAAAGGAACATTTCATGCAAAGATGGGCTCGATAAAGGACAGAAATGGTATGCCTAACAGAAGCAGAAGATATTAAGAAGAGGTGGCAAGAATACACAGAAGAACTGTACAAAAAAGGTCTTCATGACCCAGATAATCACGATGGTGTGATCACTGACCTAGAGCCAGACATCCTGGAATGTGAAGTCAAGTGGGCCTTAGAAGCATCACTATGAACAAAGCTAGTGGAGGGGATGGAATTCCAGTGGAGCTATTCCAAATTCTGAAAGATGATGCTGTGAAAGTGCTGCACTCAATATGCCAGCAAATTTGGAAAACTCAGCAGTGGCCACAGGACTGGAAAAGGTCAGTTTTCATCCCAATCCCAAAGAAAGGAAATGCCAAAGAATGCTCAAACTACCGCACAATTGCACTCATCTCACATGCTAGTAAAGTAATGCTCAAAATTCTCCAAGCCAGGCTTCAGCAATATGTGAACCGTGAACTTCCTGATGTTCAAGCTGGTTTTAGAAAAGGCAGAGGAACCAGAGATCAAATTGCCAACATCCGCTGGATCATCAAAAAAGCAAGAGAGTTCCAGAAAAAACATCTATTTCTGCTTTATTGACTATGCCAAAGCCTTTCACTGTGTGGATCACAATCAACTGTGGAAAATTCTGAGAGAGATGGGAATACCAGACCACCTGATCTGCCTCTTGAGAAATTTGTGTGCAGGTTAGGAAGCAACAGTTAGAACTGGACATGGAACAACAGACTGGTTCCAAATAGGAAAAGGAGTTCGTCAAGGCTGTATATTGCCATCCTGTTTATTTAACTTATATGCAGAGTACATCATGAGAAACACTGGACTGAAAGAAACACAAGTTGGAATCAAGATTGCCGGGAGAAATCTCAATAACCTCAGATATGCAGATGACACCACCCTTGTGGCAGAAAGTGAAGAGGAACTGAAGAGCCTCTTGATGAAAGTGAAAGAGGAGAGTGAAAAAATTGGCTTAAAGCTCAATATTCAGAAAACGAAGATCATGGCATCTGGTCCCATCACTTCATGGGAAATAGATGGGGAAACAGTGGAAACAGTGTCAGACTTTATTTTGAGGGGCTGCAAAATTGGTGACTGCAGCCATGAAATTAAAAGACGCTTACTCCTTGGAAGGAAAGTTATGACCAACCTAGATAGCATATTCAAAAGCAGAGTCATTACTTTGCCAACAAAGGTTCGCCTAGTCAAGGCTATGGTTTTTCCTGTGGTCATGTGTGGATGTGAGAGTTGGACTGTGAAGAAGGCTGAGCGCCGAAGAATTGATGCTTTTGAGGTGTGGTATTGGAGAAGACTCTTGAGAGTCCCTTGGACTGCAAGGAGATCCAACCGGTCCATTCTGAAGGAGATCAGCCCTGGGATTTCTTTGGAAGGAATGATGCTAAAGCTGAAACTCCAGTACTTTGGCCACCTCATGCAAAGAGTTGACTCATTGGAGAAGACTCTGATGCTGGGAGGGATTGGGGGCAAGAGGAGAAGGGGACGACAGAGGATGAGATGGTTGGATGGCATCACTGACTCGATGGATGTGAGTCTCAGTGAGCTCTGGGAGTTGGTGATGGACAGGGAGGCCTGGCATGCTGCAGTTCATGGGGTCGAAAAGAGTCTGACACGACTGAGTGACTGATCTGATCTGAAAGGGTGCATGAAATACACACTTCAGGTACTGTATTTAAAGCTAGCAAATTGAAGCAAAATTGAACAAGGAGTGTCTCTTCTTATTAATGATTCTGAGAGCACTTTGTCTCTAGGCAGCAGTTTGGAGGCAACCCTGCCCACTGGTGACTGAAACCATCACTCTGCAATAGCTATAAGATGATGATCTCTGTTCACATACTACCTAATAGGATGAGGGGAGCAGCAAAGCCTGCTAAGGCGAGAAGGAAATATACGAGTGCTTTCACTTTAGTGACCTTTGCCATCTTTGTCCTGTGAGTAAATAGAGGTCTTCACTCTATTTAAGGACTCAAGATTGTTGAGTCCTCACTCACAAACACAACTCAAGATTGTTACATAGATGAAAGTGTTAGTTGCTTTGTTGTGTCTGACTCTTTGTCACACTGTAGACTGTAGCCCACCAGGTTTCTCTGTCCATGGAATTCCCCAGTAAAGAATACTGGAGTGGGTTTCCATTTCCTCCTTCAGGGGATCTTCCTGGTGCAGGGATTGAACCACATTTCCTGCATTGTAGGCAGATTCTTTACCACTGAGCCACAGGGGAAGCCCTATTATATAGATACATGTATGCATATATTCGGAGAAGACAATGGCGACCCACTCCAGTACTCTTGCCTGGACAATCCCATGGATGGAGGAGCCTGGTAGGCTGCAGTCCATGGGGTTGGTAAGAGTTGGACACAACTGAGTGACTTCACTTTCACTTTCACTTTCCTGCATTGGAGAAGGAAATGGCAACCCACTCCAGTGTTCTTGCCTGGAGAATCCCAGGGATGGGGGAGCCAGTCCATGGGGTTGCACAGAGTCGGACATGACTGAAGTGACACAGCAGCAGCAGCAGCATGCATATATTGTTGTTGTTGATGTGTCACTAAGTCATGTCCAATTATTTGTGACCCCAAGTCATGTCCAACTCTTTGCAGCCCCATGGACTGCAGTGCTCCAGGCTTCCCTGTCCTCTGTCTCCCAGAGTTTGCTCAGACTCATGTCCATTGAGTCGATAATGCCATCCTACCATTTCATCCTCTGTCACCTCCTTCTCCCTCTGCCCACAGTCTTTTCCAGAATCAGGGTCTTTTCCAGTGAGTTGGGTCTTCATATCAGGTGGTCAAAGTACTGGAGTTTCAGCTTCAGCATCAGCTCTTCCAATGAATATTCAAGGTTGATTCCCTATAGGATTGGGTGGTTTGAGCTCCTTGCTGTTCAAGGAACTCTCAAAAGTACTCTCATGCACCACAATTCAAAAGCACCAGTTCTTTGGTGCTCAGCCTTTTTTATGGTCCAACTCTCACATCTGCATATGACTACTGGAAAAATCATGGGACTTCCCTGGTGGCTCAGAGGTTAAAGCGTCTCCCTGGAATGCGGGAGACCCAGGTTCGATCCCTGGGTTGGGAAGATCCCCTGGAGAAGGAAATGGCAACCCACTCCAGTACTCTTGCCTGGAGAATCCCATGGAGGGAGGAGCCTGGTTGGCTACAGTCCATGGGGTTGCAAAGAGTTGGACACGACTGAGCAACTTCACTCACTCACTCACCGGAAAAACCATAGGTTTGCCTATATGGACCTTTGTCCCCAAAGTCCCTGATTTTTAACACGCTATCTAGGTTTGTCATAGCTTTTCTTCCAAGTAGCAAGCTCATTTTAATGTCATGGTTGCAGTCACCAGCTGCAGTGCTTTTGGAAATGGAGAAAACAAAATCTGTCATTGTTTCCACTTTTGTCTCCATCTCTCTGCCATGAAATGATGGGATTGGATGCCATGATCTTAGTTTTTTGATGTTGAGTTTTAAGCCAGCATTTTCACTCTCCTCTTTCACGCTCATCAAGAGGTTCTTTAGTTCCTCTTCAATTTCTGCCAATACAGTGGTATCATTTGCATGTCTGAGGTTATTGATATTTCTCCCAGAAATCTGGATTCCAGCTTGTGAATCATCCAGCCTGGCATTTCTCATGATGTATTCCACATAGAAGTGAAATAAGCAGGGTGACAATATACAACCTTGTCATACTCCTTTCCCATCTTTGAACCAGTCTATTGTTCCATGTCTGGTTCTAACTGTTGCTTCCTGACCTGCATACAGGTTTCTCAGGAGACAGGTAAGGTGGTCTGATATTCCCATCTCTTTCAGAATTTTCCACAGTTTATTGTGATCCACACAGTCAAAGGCTTTGGCATAGTCAATAAAGCAGAAATAGATGTTTTTCTGGAACTCTCTTGCTTTTTCTATGATCCAGCAGATGTTGGCAATTTGATCTCTGGTTCCTCTCTGCCTTTTCTAAAACCAAATTGAACATCTGGAATTTCTCAGTTCACATACTGCTGAAACCTAGTTTGAAGGATTTTGAGCATTACCTTGCTAGCATGTGAAATGAGAGCAATTATATGGTAGGTAGTTTGAGCATTCTTTGACACTGCCTTTCCTTGTGATTGGGATGAAAACTGACCTTTTCCAGTCCTGTGGCCACTGCTGAATTTTCCTACTTTGCTGAAATATTGAATGCAGCACTTTAACAGCATATCTTTTAGGATTTTAAATAGCTCTGCTGAAATTCTATCACCTCCACTAGCTTTGTTCATAGTAATGCTTCCTATGGTCTTCTTGACTTCATACTCCAGGATGTCTGGCTCTAGGTGACTGATCACACCACCATTGTAATTATCTGGGTCATGAAGATCTTTTTTGTATAGTTCTTCTGTGTATTCTTGCCACTTCTTCTTAACCTCTTCTGCTCTGTTAGGTCCTTGCCATTCAGTCCTTTATTTTGCCCATTCTTGCATCAACTGTTTCCTTGGTATTTCTAATTATCTTGAAAAGAGAGATCTAATGTTTTTTCATTCTATTGTTTTCCTCTATTTCTTTGCATCGTTCACTTTAGAAGGCTTTCTTATCTCTCCTTCTTATTCTCTGGAACTCAGCATCCAGTTGGATATATCTTTCCCTTTCTCCTTTGCCTTTCACTTCTCTTTTTCTCTCAATAAGTCCTCCTCAGTCAACTCATTTGCCTTCTTGCGTTTCTTTCTTTCTTTCTTTTTTTTTTTTTTTTTGGTATAGTTTTGGTCACTGCCTCCTGTACAATGTCACAAACCTCTGCACATAGTTCTTTAGGCACTCTGTCTACCAAATCTAATCCCTTGAATCTATTTGTCACTTCCACTGTGTAATTATAAGGGATTTGATTTAGGTCATACTTGAATGGTCTAGTGGTTTCCCCTACTTTCTTCAATGTAAGCCTGAATTTTGCAATAATGAGATCATAATCTGAGCCATAGTCAGCTCCAGGTCTTGTTTTTGCCAACTGTATAGAGCTTCTCCATCTTTGGCTGCAAAGTATATACTCAATCTGATTTTGGTACTGACCATCTGGTGATGTCCCTGTGTAGAATCTTCTCTTGTGTTGCTGGGACTGGGTGTTATGACCAGTATGTTCTCTTGGCAAGACTCTATTAGCCTTTGCCCTACTTCATTTTGTACTCCAAGGCCAATTTTGCCTGTTATTCCAGCTATCTCATGACTTCCTACTTTGCATTCCAGTCTCTTATGATTAAAAGGATATCTTTTTTGGGTGTTAGTTCTAGAAGGTCTTGTAGGTCTTCATAGAACCATTCAGCTTCAGGCTTGGATTACTGTGATGTTGAACAGTTTGTCTTGGAAATGACTTGAGATCATTCTGTAATTTTTGAGATTGCACCCAAGTATATTGCATTTTATACTCTTCTTGACTATGAGGGTTACTCCATTTCTTCCAAGGGTTTCTTGCCCACAGTAGTAGATATAATGGTCATCTGTTCATTTTAGTTCCTGTTCATTTTAGTTATGTGATTGCTGAACTGTCAATGTTCACTCTTCCCATCTCCTGCTTGACCATGTTCAATTTACCTTGATTCATGAACCTAATATTCCAGGTTCCTATGCAATATTTTTCTTTATAGCATCGGACTTTACTTTCACCACTAGACACACCCATAGCTGAGTGGTGTTTCCGATTTGTCTCAGCCTCTTCATTCTTTCTGGAGCTATTTCTCTGCTCTTCCCCAGTAGCAAATTGGACAACTACCAACCTGGAGGATACATCTTCTTGTGTCATCTTTTTTTTGCCTTTCATGGGGTTCTTGAGGCAAGAAACCGAGTGGTTTGCCATTCCCCTTCTCCAGCAGATCATGTTTTGTCAGATGCATGTATATGTTTTTTTATTTATTTATGTTTTGCTCTTTGAGCAGGCAAGGAGGGATGGATGAAGTACAGAGCAGAAAGTTAAGCAAGCATGTAGGTCAGGCCCTTGTTTTTAAGAGGTACTGGGTGCTTTGTCAAAGCTTTGTGAATTTACTATTTCTCTTTTTTATTTTATCAAGACATCGAGCAGTGCCCCCCACAATGCAGAAGCTCTGTAGTCTGGATAAATGTATGCTTACTGTTCTTTCTCTGCTTTTATAATGCAGTCTAGCTTATTTGAGACATCAGCAGAGGTAACTGGCTGCAAACTCAGAATTTCATGCTTTTCTTTTCAGTTTGCCTGGAAGGATGAACCATTTTTTCAGAGTGATAAATACATGCTGGCAACACCATAGTGTTTCCTGGCACCAGGGAGACACTGGGCTCCAGAAAACACGGGCGGCTCGGGGGACTGAGGGAGTTCATCAACACCAGCACATTACACTGCACTCAGACAAACAGGCTTCCTGCTGGAAGACTAGCCAAATGGAAGGATGCTAATGATGCTGGGGTCCTGGCTGCCTGGGCTCAACAGATTTGAATACACTTCTGGCCTCAATCACGTCTCATTTGTCAACATTTTCCTTGGCTCCTGAACAAACGCTTAGAATATAACAATTGCCATGCAATAGTTTGATTACAACAGAAAAACTGTGAAGTAGTGAATCTGAGTCATAGTCATGACCCGGTTCAAAATTGTCCAGGAGTCACCAGGCTAACTGTAAAATCAAGACATTCTTAAACTCTACAGTTGACTGTTAGTCCTACAAGGCTTCTCTCTTAACTCAGTGCGTTGCTAGTTTGTAGATGGATTCTAGAACCAGATTAGCTGGCTTTGAATCTTCGCTGTACCACTTATTAGGTCACTTACACGACCTTGGGCAAGTTGCATCACCTCTCTGTGCCTCAGTTTCCTTCTGTATAAATCAGGCTTGCTCTAAGGATTGTGATATTGTCTGTGCAGTGTCAGGAACACTGCTAGGCACTTTGTAAGTGACCTGTACATGTTAACTTCCATTATTCTGTAGAATTTGATGAAAGTGAAGAAACTAAAAAAAGAATAAGAGGCTTTAATTTAATATGGGTGACAGGATACTTTTATTTAAAGTAAGTTCCTATACATGTCTTTTTATTTTCTCCTCCAAGACTTAGATGCTGCATGAACAAAGGGTAAGACTTAATCTCTCAGAACCTGGGTCCTCATTTGAAAAATGGGGGTAATGGTACCTTTCTCTGTGAGGTGCATAACTGTTGTTAAAGGAAGTTTCTCTCTCACAGCGGGGGTCAACTTTCAGTTTAAGCACGAATGAACCACCCCTGCTACATCCCCAGGACCCAGGGAGGCCGTGCAAGTGAAGCTCCTGCTCTGGAAGCGCTGAGGGTGTATTACTGGGTGGAGAGCCAGGCTGGGCGGAGTGAGGTTGGCATGGAGGGAGCACGCCACAATGGGGAGAGCCTGGGCACCTTCACTGTCGTGTCTTGGAGGGGAGTTGTGATGATCTCAGGGGGGCTCCTGTGCCCGGATTCCGGTCACTTGGGTAACAAAGCTTGTTACAGGCTCTCTGCCCCTTTACTCAGGGATTTGGAGGATTTAGTCCTTGCCTCTGGTCACACTCGGACTGGGACTCTGGACTACTCTTCTACTTATCCTGTAAAGGATTTCTCTCTTTACCACGCACCCCCCTTCCCTCCCTTCCACCCATGCTTACTGAAGTGTGTCTGTACCTACCACCAGTCATGCTAGGCACCAAGGACCCACAAAGGCTTCAGCCTTAGGTGGATTTCCTGGTCTACAGCCTCTCAGAGTGAGTTCTCGACAGTTCCATAGCCCCCTTTCTGGACATGTTCTGAGACTCTGGAATTTTCCCAAGTCAGCACATTCGTTTTTCCTCATGATCCTGTTCCCTTGAACTGTCTTACCCGACCTCTCTATTTCATCCCAGCTGACATCCCTTTGATCCAAGGCCTTGGCCTGTCATGACTGTGTCACCGCAGCAGCCTCCTGGCCGAGCTCTGACGCCAGTACAGTCTTGATGAGGTAATCCACATTGCCTGATACTGCGATGGAAGGTCTGTCCGTGGGGACAGTTGCCAATTTATTGCCTCTTAGTTCCTAACTTACCCTTTATTCCCCGACTCCTGAAAATGGAGCTTGAACCTTCAAATGTTTTGCCTTTGCCAGATGGCTGGATGTACTTCAGCTTTGCCAGGACAGAGCACTGTGGAGAGATCATATGAAGGGGTCTTCTTCCTGGATCCTGTGGATTGTTCCAGAGGACCTAGAGAGTGCTTTATTTTTCTCCACTCCTCAGCCCCAGAGGTTTCTGCCCATGCTAAGAGATTGCAGGATGCAGCTTCCCCAGGGGACCTCAGCTCTTGGTTTGGACTGCACTGAAACCTGTGCTTTAGTCAAAGTTCCTGCCTGCACCCCTTCTCCTCGGTCCTATGAGAGTGGACTTCTAGGGAACTCCAGAACACTTGGCTGAGGTACACGCAAGTCTGTTAGGTTCCTACAGAGGGAGGCCTCTTCAGGACCCATCAGCAGCATACGTGGTGGCACCCCAGCACCATCTATGTGCACAGCTCGCCAGCACTGTGGACATTCGTTTCTGTGGATGCTGCAATGCAGACACCAGGGAGTAGTAACTTTACTCTGTGGCTTTTGTCTTCTGCTGAATGGATCCAGAATTATAAGACTCGCGTAAACATCAAAATATGCAAACAAAATTCTCCTGATGATTGCCAATCCCCTCTACAAACAGGCCTCATCGTTTCTATCAGATTCCACCACTAGTCTTCAAGGACCTGGGAACAAACCACTCATTTCTTCTCTGTGTATGCTCAGGTTTCCCTCACCATTCATGCCCTCCCATCTCTAGTCCCCTAAATCATATTCTAGCCATCCTTTGAGGTCTAGGTCAAATTCTTCTTCATTTATGAAGTGTTTTTTGCTTTTAATGGCTTCACTGGTGACTCAGCTGGTAAAGAATCTGCCTGCAATGCAGGAGACCTGGGTTTGATCCCTGGGTTGGGAAGATCTCCTGGAGAAGGGAATGGCTACCCACTCTAGTATTCTAGCCTGGAGAATCCCATTGACTATATAGTCCATGGGGTCGCAAAGAGTTGGACATGACTGAGTGACTTTCACACACACACTTTTGCTTTTTATAGCCATAACCATTCTTTCTCTTCTTGCAAAGCATGCATGTACTGTATAATTAAGTGTGGAATTATATAGTGCCCCTTGTGGTTCTTTTCTTTTCTTTTTGGCTAATAATTTATTGAGATTGAGTTCTTATCACACATGAGGCCCTGTGCTGTTTACTTTCAGTCATTTGATGTCTCTTCTTGGAGATTCTCTATCAGATACTCTGTGTATGGGTCTCTTTGCTCTCCGAACAGTCACAATATAATTAAAAGTTTTTCTTCTTTCTCTGGGGAACCAAATCAGAGCTATACTCCATTGTTCTTTTAATTTTTTGGTGCATAGTATATGGGACTTTAGTTCCCTGACCAGGGATTGAACGCATACCCCCTGCGTTGGAAGGCAGAGTCTTAATCACAGGAGAAGACCACCATGCTACGCTATGCTATGCTAAGTCACTTCAGTCGTGTCCGACTCTGTGTGACCCCATAGACGGCAGCCCACCAGGCCTCCCTGTCCCTGGGATTCTCCAGGCAAGAACACTGGAGTGGGTTGCCATTTCCTTCTCCAATGCATGAAAGTAAAAAGAGAAAGTGAAGTTGCTCAGTCATGTCCGACTCTTAGCGATCCCATGGACTGTAGCCTACCAGGCTCCTCTGTCCGTGGGATTTTCCAGGCAGAGTACTGGAGTGGGGTGCCATTGCCTTCTCTGGAAGACCACCATAAGCAAGTTTATAAACAGGGGTGGAGAACATGTAACATATGCCAAATTCTTGTAAGAATTTTCTCTGTGCATTTGGAAATTATGGGGGCCTTCTGGTTTAATATATTTAATAAATAATGGCAGCCTTCTCATTGAACTTGCTTCCATCGCCCATTCACTATGAAACCCCAGGGAGGTAATAAAAAGAGTCAGAATCCACCTGATCTTTGCAGTAGTTGCTTTGCTATGTCTATAGCCTTGACTGGCAGTTTATAGCCAACCCCTTTCTGTTCAACCTCAGGAAATCTTCTGAATGGCTTAGACTTTTGAGAAAGGGAAAAGAAATTTCGAGCATACTACTAAAAATAGTGTGCATGATTTCTTAATACCATTTAGCCTTGTCTGGAGTGAAAACTGTGAAAGTGTTAGCCCCTCAGTCGTGTCCGATGGTATAGCCCTGGACTGCAGCCTGCCAGGCTCCTCTGTCCTTTGGATTCCCCAGGCAAGAATACTGGAGTGGGTTGCCATTCCCTTCTCCAGGGGGTCTTCCTGACCCAGGAATCAAACCCAGGTTTCCTGCATTGTAAGCAGATTCTTCACCATCTGAGCTACCAGGGAGTGGAAATTAAATGGTGAAAAACTGATCTTGATTCTTTGCATTCAGAAAGACTGATCTTAATTTTATTGAGTTCAGTGAGGTTGGAAAATCATCTCACTACGACAGTTATCTGTATTCTACAAACAAAGAAATGGGAGCAAGTGAGGTTAAGTAATTTGACCAAGGAAATGCAGCTAACAGGTGGTAAAGCCAGGGTGTGAACCATGGCTTACCTAACCACAGCATGAAATTGTCTCCAGGAAATGAGATTTATTTCATAAAGTTAAGATTTCCTAACTGCCAGGCTCACATTCACCTTAGGAGGTCAGGGATATTATTATCCCCCTCTTGCAGTTCAGGAGGAAGGCTTGGAAAAGCTCACTGAGTTGCCCAATACTGCTCAGGCAGGAAGTTAGCAATATTGAGGCCTGGATCCAAAGCTGGTCCTCTTCATCCGTCATTAGACGAACGGTTTCATGTGGCTGCTATGGACCAAGGTAGATACCAGCTCCATTTGAGCAGACAGTGTGTGTTTTTTTCACAGATAGTAGATAACACGGTGCTTACCTACTTCTGGTAAGCTTCCAGTGCTTACCGGAAGGATCCAGAGGAAGTAATTGACTAAAACACCAAATGATCCAGCTGGCCAGCTGTTAAGAAGCCTGTGGACCTGGTATCTAGCATGACAGTTTCTTCTGGAACAAGTTTCTGGTGTTCTGTTGTGCTTCTTCATAGCTATAACATAAACTCTCTAGGGGTAAGTCTCCCTAATTCTGTTTTCAGGAACATTTCTGTCTCTCTAGAACAGTGTGCACTTATATGGCAGCTTTAGCCTTCTTTGAACCCTTGAGGCCCCAGCACAGTGTAAAAGTGGCTTTGGAGGACATGCTGCTCAGGATGGATGATGATGGTGACGACAGTCAGACTCAAGGGCAGGCTCGTCTTCAGACTACGTGAAGATGGTGCTGGGTGCTCTGAAAGCTGGTGCCCTGGCCCTGCGCTGTTGCTCAAACGTCCTTCAAGCATGAGCTGTTACCCAGGAGTGGAAGAACATGAGGGGCCACTTCTGTCCATTCAGGGAAGGACCATGCAGAGTGCCTCTACACTGTTTGCTTTTAAGTCAGAGATTTCATTGATTACTAGTCCTTCTCCCATGATATGAGCAAAGAAAAACAACATGATGGAAGAGGTATTCTAATCACTGACCAGAACAAAGCTTTGGGAGGACGGGTAGGTTTAATTTGTTATTCTGTTGCACAGAAGCAGAAGAATTGACTGGGCATTAATTTTTCTTTCATTGGAAAAACACTTAAAACTTCAATGCTAAATGGTATTTTCTTGTAAAATGTTTTAACTCTGTGAGCGCTATTTGAGTCTGTTCACACAGATTATTATTATTTTTTAAATGGAACTCTTGCAAGGAGAGTCAGACATGACTTGGCAACTAAACAACCCATCTTTATAGTTTAAAGATACTATTCTTTGGATTGGAAAACTGCGATTTTATGGGAAGTATTATTGTATATAATAATATTACCTTATTGCTAAAGGTAGCAATAAGAATGGCTACCTTTAATTTTCTGCCTGTTTTATTTCAAGGATTATGCTAGATGCTTTATAGATGTTTATTTAATTCCAACATTATCCCTCTAACATCTGTGTGGATTCTTTTATGCCAATTCAAACTGTGCAAATTTGGAATAGTATTATGTAAACACCAGGCACGAAGTCAGAAATAAGGTGAATACTGTTAAATTAAATAAGAAATCTAGAATTTTGACACAAATGGGCCAAGACAACTCTGTTCACTCCATTGCCATGAGGTGGTACTGCTTTTAGCTGGCAACTCGAAGTTCTTTGTCTTCAATACCATCAACTCTGAGAATGCGTTCCTGACATAAATGCACTTGTATTGTAATCCCAGACAGCATACGACAGTACAGTGTCTTTGTATATAGGGAATGATCACAAAATGATCATTTAATGGATCTGAACACGCTAAAAGGGAGTATGGTCAGAAATAAGCTGATCAATCCCTCACCTGTGGATTTTTTGCATTTCTAGCTGGGGTTGCAGGTTAACTTGTGATGTCCAGCTGAATACCGCTAAGTATTTTAACTTCATTTAACTTCATCCTCCCAGTCTTACTCTTGGTTTCCTTCCCACTGCCCCACCCCTCCCTGTCTTCAGAAAAATAGCATATGTGTGAGGGCTTCTGATATATAATCTTTGACTCAATGGACTTGAGTTTGAGTGAACTCTGGGAGACAGCGAAGGACAGGGAAGCCTGCAGTGCGTGGGGTGGCTGAGTGGGATACGACCGAGCGACTGAACAGCAACATTTTCAAATAACTGTAGATTCACAGGAAGTTGAAAAATAATGAAGACAGGTCCTATGTGCCCTGCCCTCAGTTCTCCCCAGTAGCAACATCTCATAAGACAGTAGCAGCACATGTGGTTTTGAAGGGCAGTAAGTCACAAGTTTAAGTTCTGGGGAAAAGCTCTACATGGAAGCCCTCTCCTCACACCCCAACCAGAGCAGGCTTCAGGGGCATTCCACTTGTGTCTTTGCACTAAGGCCCACAGCAGAAGGGTGCAATCAGCATCTTGAAATTCTTCAAAGATTTGATCTTTGAATTTGCATTTTGTAAGTGAAGTTGAAGAAACAATGAAACACGCCCCCGGGGCTTGGAGCCTTGGCTCACGGTGGTTCCACCTCCCGGACTCTGAGGAATGCGGTGTTGACCTCCGCCTCTTCTGCTTCTGCCCCACGCCCACTGCTGCCTTCCCCGCTGGGCAGTCCTGGATGTGGGTGCCGGACTGTTGGGTAAGTGGGGAAGGTGTCTGGGACCCGTGAGGGTCTGCATGTGTCTGGCAAGTATCCTTGTGCTTAAGGAGTTATTTTGTACTAAAGAGCAAATGCAAACCACCACGACAAGTCAAGACAGAAACAGCTGAAAGAAGGAAGACGCCTTTACTCTGCATTTGAACAAAGGGCCTGGCATTTCCATTTTGCACTGGGCCCCACAAATCATATTGCTAGTCCTTCTGAAAACTGTTTTATAGCCCAGCCTCTTACAAAAAAACCTAGGCATGAAGATGAATATTTATCAGAAAGTAGGAAGCTTTGACTAAAGCACAGAGGCGTATTTGTGTGCCTAAGGTATAAATGGTTCCCACTAATGCCAGAGAAATCTTCCTAAAGCACATTCTTATCAAGTCAGAGACTGTGCTAAACTCCATGGGGCTTCCTGTTCATAGGCCAGACTCCACAGCTGCAGCCTGACCCTGGGTTCTCCATAAATAACCCACCTCATTTTACTTCTGAATTTCAGGTTTCACTGCTGCTAAGTCGCTTCAGTCGTGTCCGACTCTGTGCGACCCCATAGACGGAAGCTCACCAGGCTCCCCTGTCCCTGGGATTCTCCAGGCAAGAACACTGGAGTGGGTTGCCATTTCCTTCTCCAATGCAGGAAAATGAAAAGTGAAAGTGAAGTCGCTCAGTTGTATCCGACTCTAAGCGACCCCATGGACTGGAGCCTACCAGGCTCCTCCATCCATGGGATTTTCCAGGCAAGAGTACTGGGGTGGGGTGCCATTGCCTTCCCCGCAGGTTTCACTAGACCTTGATTCAAATTCATGCTTGCTTCCAACTCAGTGCAGTTCATGCTTGTGCCATTTTGTTTTTCAGAAAGGCCATTTTACCCAGTCTTTGAAGCTCAACTATCACTTCTCTCCTAAAGCTCCCAGCCTGTGCCCACCTCATAGCCTTTGCACTTGTTTTCTCTGCCCGTATCATTCTTTCTCTAGTTCCTCTGCCTTTTCTAATCAAATTGCCAACATCTGTTGGATCATCAAAAAAGCAAGAGAGTTCCAGAAAAACATCTATTTCTGCTTTATTGACTATGCCAAAGCCTTTGACTGTGTGGATCACTACAAACTGTGGAAAATTATTCAAGAGATGGGAATACCAGACCAACTCTTGAGAAACCTATATGCAGGTCAGGAAGCAACAGGTAGAACTGGACATAGAACAACAGACTGGTTCTAAATAGGAAAAGGAGTTCGTCAAGGCTGTATATTGTCACCCTGCTTATTTAACTTATATGCAGAGTACATCATGAGAAACGCTGGGCTGGAGGAAGCACAAGCTGGAGTCAATATTGCCGGGAGAAATATCAATAACCTCAGATATGCAGATGACACCACACTTATGGCAGAAAGTGAAGAGGAACTAAAGAGCCTTTTGATGAAAATGAAGGAGGAGAGTGAAAAAGTTGGCTTAAAACTCAACATTCAGAAGATGAAGATCATGGCATCTGGTCCCATCATTTCATGGCAAATAGATGGGGAAATAGTGGAGACAGTGTCAGACTTTATTTTGGGGGGCTCCAAAATCACTACAGATGGTGACTGCAACCATGAAATTAAAAGACACTTACTCCTTGGAAGAAAAGCTGTGACCAACCTAGATGGCATATTAAAAAGCAGAGACATTACTTTGCCAACAAAGGTCCATCTAGTCAAGCTATGGCTTTCCCAGTAGTCATGTATGGATGTGAGAGTTGGATTATAAAGAAAGCTGAGTGCTGAAGAATTGATGCTTTTGAACTGTGGTGTTGGAGAAGACGCTTGAGAGTCTCTTGGACTGCAACGAGATCCAACCAGTCCATCCTAAAGGAAATCAGTCCTGAATATTCATTGGAAGGATTGATGTTGAAGCTGAAGCTCTAATACTTTGGCCACCTGATACAAAGAACAGACTCATTTGAAAAGACCCTGATGCTGGGAAAGATTGAGGGCAGGAGGAGAAGGGGCTGACAGAGGATGAGATGGTTGGATGGCATCACCGACTCAATGGACATGGGTTTGGGTGAACTCCGAGTGTTGGTGATGGACAGGGAGGCCTGGCGTGCTGCAGTCCATGGGTCTGTAAAGAGTCAGACACAAATGAGTGACTGTACTGAACCGATTGTTCTTTCTCTAGGCCTGGTACAGTTAGAGCCATCTCATTGTTCAGAGAGGTCACCTGTCTAGAGTGGTCTATCTGAATGCCTGCTCTAAGCTGCTAACCTTCACTCCATCCCATCCTATTCCTGTTAATCACATTGACCACTTTAAAAATTAACTTTGTATATTTAATATTTTACTAGTGTAATGATCATCTCTCCCCATGAGAGTGGGTACCTTTGCCTTTTTCACTCTGTATCTTCAGGCCTCAAACTTTGCCCAGCACATAACTGGTAGTTCCCAGGTGGCGCTAGTGGTAAAGAACCCGTCTACAAACATAAAAGACATGCATGTGATCCCTGGGTCAGGAAGGTCCCCTGGAGGAGGGCAGGCAACTCACTCCAGTATTCTTGCCTGGAGAATCCCACGGACAGAAGTGCCTGGCGGGCTACAGTAATAGCCTTGCAAAAAGTCAGACACTGCTAAAGCACTGAATAACAGAATGTTCTTCTCCTTCCAAACACCGGAGTACATTGTATTTTGCTTACATGTTTTATCTCCTTCTCTATGCTATTCCCTTCTTGGGGTCGGTGGGGTATATGATTCTTTCTTATCACTCAGGACGCCTAGCAGAGACCTAGGCTTCAGCAAGTCTTCACTGAATGCAGACATAAAAACAAATCGTGCAGAGGCAGAGCGTTTCTTTCTCTCTCAGAACAACCGGACACAGCATTAAAGCAGAGAGATCAAAACTAATTGCTGGAACGAGAAGTAGGAGCCATTTAGCAGTCACGGCATCTGTACCAAGGGCGGCCTTGGGACAGTGTGTAATCAGCTCATAACACACGGTATCCGGGGTGACCTCTGTGCTCATCCCTCTGTCATTCTCTTCAGGCTGTTGGTTGCCTCTGTGGCCTGTGGGATGGAAAGCTTCCCAAAATAGAGAGCAGGGATGAGGTTGAAGTCCAATGGGAGAGAATCAGAGCTGGAGGGCACCTTGTAGCCCCACATCAGGCTGTTCTTTCAGCAAAGCACTTTGTTTTCCATTCTCGATAAAAGTGGAGGTACTCACCCAGGGCTGAGGTGAGGCCTCTGGAGAGCGTGAGGAAGGGGAGATGCGGCATTCATCTCCAGAGTGGCAGGTTTGGGGCGGAAATGGGACCATGAAAACAAATGGCATACACAGAAAAGCCGCGGTGGGATGAGTGCTGGGTGTTCCGGGCCAGGAGGACTTGAGGTTCTGCCTAGCTCAGCTAGAAGGAGGCTGCTAAAGTTCTGCAAGAAGAATCTGGAGCCACATGTGACCCGTGGGCCATGGGGAACAGAGTACACAATGCGCGAGGCCAAGAGGTTCGGAGGTCCAGCAGGAAGAGAGGACGCGCGCCACGTTCGGAAACGCATGCGGACGACTTCCTCTTCCGGTGCCCCTGCAGAGAGCGCCTTGCGAAGCCTCAGCGCCCCCCGAGGACACTCCCATGGCTCGTGAGGATGATGACAAGGACTCCCGCTGTCCCTCCCGTGTGCAGCACCCCTGATGGCAGCCTCTCTGCTGAGAGGATGGAGTTTGGCCCCCCGTGCTGATGGAGGGAGGTGTAACCATGCCGGGTGGTGGAGCTGGTGTTGCGGAGGTCCTTGCGGGGAAGGCCTGCAGGCCAGCTCCTGGGAGGTCTGAGGGCTGGTTATTTCAGTCTTCTTCTTGGGAAGGAAAGGCCTCTTGTATGACAGGGCAGCCCTGTTGGTCTCCTGTGGGATTTTCCCCCTTCTCTGGGTCTGCAGTTCCCAAGCTGGCGTTTCAGATAGCTCTGCAGTGAGAAGGCAGTGGCAGAGACCACAACCTGAAATCTGGTACGTAGGACTCACGATTTCACAGCAAACAGCCAAGGTGGGGAGGGCTGGCCTGCAGTCTGTAGGAGAACAGTACTCAGAGGGGTTCGGCAAACTGTGCTGAGGTCACATTCCTCCTCTTTTCCACTCTGGAGAAAATCCTTTTTAATTCTTGGAAGGAGGAAATTCTGTGGAGCCTCAAATGAGACCACAAGCACACATTTATCCCCTCAAAGGCATCCACTTCAGTGCCTGCTTCTATCTTCGACCTTGGCTTTTTCCTTCTTTATGACAGTACAGAACCAAAGACTGTGCCTTAAGACTTATTTGGTCTGGGCTCTGAGCTGTTCTCCCCACTGGCTAGATGTTCTGATTCATAAGTAAATTATGTGTGTGTCAAATCAGCACCTAGTAGGGCCGTACTTGCTTTCTAAGGCTGATGACTCTAGTGGACCGGTGGTACCCAGGGGTTCCAGCGCCGGCCCAAACAAAGGATGGTTGAGGAGCAGACCTTGGCAAGTCCTACCATCCCTGTCTTCAAAATTTATCTGCAGGATGCCTCCTTATCTCAGGTCTGCGCGGCTTTCCTGACTTTTGTACAGACCTGCCTATCTGAATTCCCGTAACAGTGCCTCAGCCGGCCTCCAGTCCTACCCTTCATCCCCTCCACACTATTTTCCACTCGGAAGCTATGTAGGGATTGCATCATTCATTTCCTATTGCTGCTGTAGCAAATCGCCACAAATGTAGTGGCTCAACATGACATACATTGATTCTCTTTTAGTTCTGCAAGTCAGAAGTCAGAGATCACATTCCTGGGCTAAAATCGGGGTGTCGGTAGGGCTGCCTCCCTTATCGATTCTCTGGGGGAGAGTCTGTTTCTTTGCCTGTTCCAGCTTGCATTCCTAGGCTCATGGCCCAACAACACTCCAACCTTTGCTTCCTTTGTCGTGTGTTCTTTTCTGAGTCTGGCTCTCCCGCCTCCCTCTTACAGGGCTCCTTGTGATAACATTGGATAATCCAGGACTCTTCCCACCTCTTTATCTTTAATTACCCTCCCACCTCCATATCTATTGCTATGTAAGGTAATAAATTCACAGGTTCTGGGAATTCAGAAGTGGAGGGCAGCATTATTCTACCCCGTGCACCATGCCTCTCAGCTGGCTGAGATCCATCCATGACTTCCCGTGACAAATAAAACCCACATTCCAGTACAACACTTGCAAGGCCCTGCCCACTTCTCCAACCATTTCTCCAACCAGCCTTTTCCTGGCCCTCTGCTGCTCTCACCCTGGCCTGTGCCTGCTCCTCTTAAAACCTCAGGCCATTTTGTTTTGAGGGTCTTGGTGGTGGTTGCTCTCTCTGGTTCAGTTTCAGTTCAGTCACTCAGTCGTGTCTGACTCTCTGTGACCCCATGGACTGCAGCACGCCAGGTCTCCCTGTCCATCACCAACTCCTGGAGCTTACTCAAACACATGTCCATTGAGTCAGTGATGCCATCCAACCATCTCATCCTCTGTTGTCCCCTTCTCCTCCCACCTTCAATCTTTCCCAGCATCAGGGTCTTTTCCAATGAGTCAGCGCTTCTAGATCATTCTTGTTTCAGATCCTCGCAAAACTGTATGTTCTTTTATTTTGGATCTCATCCTCTGGGAGACCACTCCTGGGAAATCTTTTTGAAAGGAGCCTTCACCCTGGTCACTAATACCCCAGAACTTAATTTTACATATCACACTTGGTAGTAAAATCATTTATGTATTTGTCATCTCTCTTGTCACAGTGTAAGCTCAATAGAAGCAGGCACCATTCTGTTTTGTTTATCAGCAGGATCACCAGTGCCTACCATGATCCCTGGCAAACATCTGGCATTCGACAACTCTCTTTTTACTGAAACAGAGGCATGATGATCCTAGGGACAAGGTCAGCGGGAAGCATCTCTCTCCCCTTTGTGTATGCTGTTGCCTTTTCCATTCATATGTGATTTACAAACATCACAATTGTCTAAGATTTGCAGGAGACCGGGGTTCTATCCCTGGGTTGGGATGATCCTCTGGAGAAGGGAACTAGCTACCCACTCCAGTATTCTGGCCTGGAGAATTCCATGGACTGTATAGTCCGTGGGGTCGCAAAGAGTCAGACACGACTGAGTGGCTTTCACTTTCACTTTGCAGGTATATAGTAGAAGAGTTTCCAGTTACAGAATCTACTTTTTATTTTAAGGCAGAAATCTAACATTAATTATGCAGTTGTTGGTATTTGAGCTAAGACCTTTTGTTACTGAATACTCAAATATGCCCTGAGTGTCAAGCATTATGGGTCCCACTTAACAGAAGAAGAAACTGAAGCTCATGTTAAATAACTTGTCTAAATTTACAAGGCTCATAAGTAGTGGAGTGGAACCTGAATACAGCTTGTCTGACACCATTACCAAACTCAGTACCATTGCTGCTGTACATACCTGCATATTACAAATAGTGTAGCCAATACAAAAGAGCTTTGACCAGGGGCCTAAACTTACATTCTGATGGTGGTGGTGGTTTAGTTGTTAAGTTGTGTCCAACTCTTGTGACCCCATGGACTGTAGCCTGCCAGACTCCTCTGTCCATGGGATTTCCCGGGCAAGAATACTGGAATGGGTTTCCATTTCCTTCTCCAGGGGATCTTCCTTACCCAGGGATTGAACCCAGGTCTCTGCATTGCAGGCAGACTCTTTACTGACTGTACTGCAAGTTCAGTTCAGTCACTCAGTTGTGTTCGACTCTTTGCAACCCCAGGGAAGATTACATTCTGGTGACACTTAGTAATTGTGTATGTAACCTTGAGTAAGTGCCTTAATCTTGGTGAAATTTAACTTCAATATCTCATATCATTGTTACAAGAGTAAATGACATAAGATGTGCCAAGTATCTAATACAGTGCCTGGAAGTAAAGTGAATGTTGACCACATGGGAGATTTAAAGTAATATTAGTAGAAACCTTCTACTCTAACTTCTTCTTTGAGGTGTTTTTGCTTCCTGTTTCCCTCTAATTTAAGGGAAACTTGAGAAAGAAGCTTTTAAGAAATGCCCCTGGTCAATACGGGCATTGGGTCAATAGGGTCAATAGGGCCCCTGGTCTATATTTTTATCATCATTTCTTCCTGTCACAAACGTTCTCAAGCTCAGCTTCACTGAAACAGGTTTTCCCATCAATACTGAATATTTTGTAACTCAGAGTTTTCAGGAGAGAGTAAACACTTGTCAGTGGTGAAATACAGTTCTCAGGGGCAGCATCTTATCTAGGACGCTGAACACTGAAGAACAAAATGGTCTTCCAAGTGGGTTAGAGAAAGTGCCCTGAGACCCGGCAGTGCACTTTTTCATAAACTGGCCCCCTAGTGGAATATTTTTGGAAAGCTATGCTTTTCCTCTCCACCAGGAGGGTTAATGAAGCTTAATAACTTAAGCTCTCCTGCTAACAATTTCTTTTCCAGATATCGCTTCATGTTGCCATGTTTAAAAGGCAAGTCTGTTAAAAAATGTTAATATGAATATGTCATACCCTTGCTTAAAGTCTCCAGTGAGTCCTTTCAGAATGAAACCCAAACACCATTCATTGTTCAATAAATCTCTCTACCATCTCATCCCAACCTACCTGGAGAGCTCCATTTCTTGATACTATTTCCCATTCCTTTAACTGCTGCCTCAGTACACCCTCCACTTCATGGAGAACCTGCCGTTAGTCATCCTTCACTCTCAGACTGGGAGATAAGCATGAAGTCATGGGCATGTTTTTGTTCACAAGAGCACTGTGAACGACATCTGCATACTTTACAGATCAGAAGATACTTCCTAATGTGATTTAAATCTCACCAGTCCAAGATTTGGATTGACCAAACCCATGGGTAATAAAATATCTTTATAGGCAGCTAGGGTGGTTGAGAGACCCTTGGACTGCAAGGAGATCCAACCCGTCCATCCCAAAGGATATCAGTCCTGAATATTCATTGGAAGGACTGATGTTGAAGTTGAAGCTCCAATACTTTGGCCACCTGATGTGAAGAACTGACTCCTTGGAAAAGACCTTGATGCTGGGAAGATTGAAGGCAGGAGGAGAAGGAGATGACTGAGGATGAGATGGTTGGATGGCATCACCGACTCAATGGACATGAGTTTGAGTAAACTCTGGGAGTTGGTGATGGACAGGGAGGCCTGGCATGCTGCAGTCCATGGGGTCGCAAAGAGTCGGACACGACTGAGCAACTGAACTGAACTGACAACCCTGCAGTGAAGAAATCTGTTGGCAGCATTTTCCTGCAGCATTTGGTCACTTCCTGTCTCTGTGTCACATTTTGGTAATTCTCAAAATATTTCCAACTTTTTCATTATTATTATATTTGTTGTGGTGATCTATGATCAGCTATCTTTGATACTACTATTGTAAATTTTTAGGACTCCATGAACTGTGCTGATACAAGATGGCAGACTTAATGGAGAAATATTGTGTGTGCTGTGACTGTTTCCCCAACAGCTGTTTTCCCCATTCCCTCTTCTCTCTCCCTGTCTTTGGTCCTCTCTATTTCTTGAGACACAACAATATTGAAATTGGGCCAATTAACAGTCCGACAATGGCTTCTAAGAGTTTAAGAAAAAGGAGGGTCACACATCTTTCACTTTAAGTCCAAAGCTAGAAATGATTAAGCTTAATGAGGAAGGCAGGTTGAAGGCCAACAGAGGCCAAAAGCTAGGCTTCTTGTGCCAGTTAGCAAAGTTGTGGGTACAAAGGAAAAGTTCTTAAAGGAAATAAAAAATGCTACTGCTGTGAATGCACAAATGATAAGAAAGCAAAATAGCCATATGCCAATAGGGAGAATGTTTTAGTGGTCTGAATAGAAGTCAAACAAGACACAAGATTTCCTTAAGCCAAAGCCTAATCTGGAGCAAAGCCCTACCTCTTTAATTCTATGAAGGCTGAGAGAGGTGAGGAAGCTGCTGAAGAACAGTCTGGAGCTAGCAGAGGTCAGTTCATTGGGTTGGATTCTTGAGGTTGAAGGAAAGAAGCCATCTCCAAAGCATAAAAGTGCAAGGTAAAGTAATAAGTGGTGATGTAGAAGTTGCAGAAAGTCATATGAAATATCTACCTAAGATCATTAAAGAGGGGCTTCCCAGATTGCTCAATGGGTGAAGAATCCACCTGCAATGCAGAAGATGCAGGTGACCCAGGTTCATTCCCTGGGTTTGAAAGATCCCCTGGGGAAGGGCATGGCAACCCACTCCAGTATTCTTGCCTGGAGAATCCCATGGACAGAGGAGCCTGGAGGGCTACAGTCCATAGGGTTGCAAAGAGTTAGACAAAACTAAAACAATTGAGCGTGAATGAATGCACACTAAAAAATAGATTTTCATTGTAGATGAAACAGCCATCTATTGGCAGAAGATGTATCCAGGACTTTCATAGCTAGAGAGGGTTCAGAAAACAAACTGACTCTCTTGTTAGGGGTGAGTGAAGCTGGTGACTTGAAATCAGTACTCATTGATTGTTCTGAAAATCCTACAGCCCTTAAGAATTTTGCTGAATCTACTCAGTCTGTGTGCTATAAGTGGAATAACAAAGCCTGGATGACAACAGATCTGTTGACAACACAGTATATTTACTATTTTAAACCCACTGTTGAGATCTCTTACTCAGAAAGAAAGATTCCTTTCAGCATATTTACTGCTCATTGACGATGCCAGTGGACTCTGGGAGCTGGTGATGGACAAGGAGGCCTGGCATGCTGAGGTTCATTGGGTTGCAAAGAGTCGGACACAACTGAGTGACTGAACTGAACTGAACTGACAATGTGCCTGGTTACACAAGAGTGCTGATGGAGATGTATGATGAGATTCATGTTATTTTTATGCCTGCTAACACAACACCATTCTTCAGCCTGTGAATTAAAGAATAATCTAGACTTTCAAATCTTATTATTTAAGAAATACACTTCATAAGTCTCTACCTGGCAAAGATAATATCTCTGGTGGATCTGGGTAAAGTCAATTGAAAGTCTTCTAGAAAGGATTCACTGTTCTAAATCCCATTAAAAACACTTGTTATTCACAGGAAGAGTTCAAAATATCATTAGCAGAAGCTTAGAAAAAGTTGATTCCAACCCTCATAGATGGCTTTGAGGGGGTCAAGACTCCAGTAGAGGAAGTAACTGCAGAGGTGGTGGAAATAACAGCAACAAAAATATTAGGATTAGAAGTGGAGCTTGAAGATGTGACTGAATTGCTGCAATCTCATGATAAAACTTTCACTGATGTGGAGTTGCTTCTTATGAATGGGCTGAGAAAATGGTTTCTTGAGATGGAATCTACTCCTGGTCAAGACTGTTGAAACAGCAAAGGATTTAGAATATTACATAAACTTAGTTGGTAAATGGGAGAAGGCAACGGCACCCCACTCCAGTACTGTTGCCCGGAAAATCCCATGGATGGAGGAGCCTGGTAGGCTGCAGTCTATGGGGTCGCTAAGAGTCAGACACGACTGAGCGACTTCACTTTCACTTTTCACTTTCATGCATTGGAGAAGGAAATGGCAGCCCACTCCAGTGTTCTTGCCTGGAGAATCCCATGGACGGAGAAGCCTGGTAGGCTGCAGTCCATGGGGTCGCACAGAGTTGGACACGACTGAAACGACTTAGTAGCAGTTGGTAAATTAGTGGCAGAGTTTGAGATGATTGATTCCAATTTTGAAAGAAGTTTTACTATGGGTAAAATGCTGTTAAACAGCATTGCATGCTACAGAGAAATCATTCATGACAGAAACAGTCAGTTGATATTGGCAAACTTCATTGTTGTCTTATTTTAAGAAATTGCCAGAGCCACTCCAACCTTTAGGAATCACCACCCCGATCAATTAGCAGCCATTAACATACAGGCAAAACCCTTCACCAGCAAAAAGATTATGACTCATTAAAGGTTTAGATGATGTTTAGCAATTTTTAGCAACACAAGTAATTTAACTAAGGTAGGTATGTATTTTAGACATGATGCTATTGAACACTTAATAGACTACATGAAAGTGTAAATATAACTTTTATATGCTCTGAAATACCAAAAAGTTATTGTGATTCACTTTATTGGGATGCTCTCTTTATTGTAGTAGTTGGGAAACAAATCTATAATATCTCTGAGGCATGCCTGTGTCTGTCTTAGTTAAGTTTCTTTCAAGCATAAGCTATAGGGCTGTAGGCTGTGGATTCAATATTAATGAATCAACAATATGTATTAAATAAGAATATTTAAACAGAAACCCACATAAAACAAGGTTATGTATTGAATGATTGATTAAAACATGACCAGAGGCCTGCGGAACCTAGCTGTGTGATTTCCCTTTAGTATTCACTAATTCAGTGCTTGCAGTGACTTCACAGAACATAAGTACTGAGACTAATAAGAATGGACTGTATTGTTCACATTTGACCATTTAACAAGGAATATATTATGTGTATGTTAGTTGTTTAATCAACACAAACTCTTAGAATAGGTATCTTTGCAAGTATATAAACATTAAAAAAAAATTCTGGCCACTTGTTATTTCCTGGTAATTTTATATGGCCCAATTGTGGTAATTTCATTTGCTTTTGCTTTTATAGCTCCTTGTTATTGTCTCCTAATTTTATATGTCAATTTTGTGAAAAACAACTAAAAAATTGTCAAAAACTAGTGTTTTCAGTATTTTATTCCTTGGGTACTTGTGTCAGACTATAAGTCTCAGGAATCTTCAATTTACATTTTTGTTTGTATTTAACTTCAGTTGGTTGAGCTTTTTGAGTAATGATCACAAGATAACATGATTGTTGTGGTACTGATAGAAATCAAATACATCTTTTAATTGTAGGGAGAATGATATTCTTAGCGAACCAGAAAGGGCCGTGCCGAGGTGCCTCTTATGAAAACTCAGACGTAAGAGCCCAAGGGCTGTGTGTTCATGGACCAGCAGGGAAGTCTGGCTTCAACTCCATGCTGTAATATAGAGTTCCTTACATCTTGGGCAGTTTAATATTTTAGAAAAGATCTTTAGAGAAAAGTTATTTTTCTTCAGAATTTATTTTTAATAATATTCCTTAAAAATAAATTCTTTATTTTAATTTATTGTTAGTTACTTTCTAGGCTTTATGTCATTTTTACTTTTAATTTGTTCTTGGAAAATTTCAAGAATTTGTGGACCCCACCCTGTGTATAGGGTCGCAAAGGGTCAAACACCACTGATGAGACTTTGCACGCATACACATATGGTGTATAATAGTCCACTATGTTCAGACAGACAACTGAAATGTTAAGTAATAAATTTTGCCATTTAAACTATTGGCCTTTCACAGTCAATTAGAAAAATAGAGAAACACATTATCCAAGTCAATTAAGACCTTGGTCTCTATGGTATGTACAGCTCAGAGATTGAGATGCAAGAAGGAAATAACAGAACTTCTATTTTTAGACCTTTAGGTAAACATAAAATAAACTAAGGTTTATGAATATTGAATACATAGCTGGTCTGGCATCGTCATGTAGCCTCTAGTTCAGGTGCTTACAGGTGAGGAACCTCCACCCAGACTCCACTTCCCTAGGGGAGAGTGTGAGTTCCATGCTCAGAGGCACTGGTTGCACACCACAGCTGCGTGTGCACTTTCAGCACACAGCAGTGTGAAGATTCAGAAATTGTATCACCTTCTGATGGAAAAACTCCTACAATATTTTCTAATGCTGTGGCCAGTGATCTTAAAAATCTTCTGTGCAACACAGAGGTTTGTTGGTTATGTTACAGAAAGGTAACATGTCAAATTTAAGATTAATTATACATTGTCTCCTTTATTGAAATAAAAATCCCAGACCCCCTCACTTGCCAGGTTTGCTGACCTTTCTTGTGATGACAAGTAGCTACCAATAGTGTGTTATCTAGCAGATATTTGAAATAATAAGCAAACTTAGCTTGCCCCTTCAAGGTAAAGGTCACTTTTTAATAATGGATGAGAAAGGAAATGCTTTTGAAAGACACTCATGTTACGGAAAAAGCATTTTAGGAATGTTTCTCTCATTAATGATTTAGTTGCTATAAACAGTGGGTTTCACCTGTAAAAACTCACATCTCCATATTTAAGGAAGTTGGAATTTAAAAATCTTCCAGATTAGATGTTTTGAATTCATTTGTTAAAAATAGTAAAAAGCAATACTGCCCAGTTAGTTTGCATGGATAAGTGACTGACACCATGGAAGATGGAAATTTACTAGCCAAATTTGAAGGAAAATTTTTGCATAATTGGTGGATGGGGTTGAAAAATGAGCACCGTGATTTAGGAAGTACAGACAATAAGGCATTTCTTCCATTTGGATCTCTTCTGTCTTTGTAAAGTGTACATAAAAATTATGACAGTGACTAAAATTATGAATGAAAATAAACAGAATTCTGAGCCAGGCCTTCAAATTCCTGTCTCACAAAATGTTAACCCAAAACTTAAAAAAAAATAAGGTGTATTAAATAAGGTGGTCTCAATATTTTAAGATGAGAGAAACATAATGGGTCTTTTGAATCTTTAATAAGTAAAATAAATTTTACTGTTTATTTTTCATCTTTTAAATTTATATTTTTGTATAAGTTTAATAATATGAATATATTATCAGAGCACCATATGAATGTGGTTTATAAAAAAGATCCCATGCACTGAGGATGTGTGTTAAAATTTTCCTGAAAGGTTTACATAATAAACAAACTCATGGATCACTAATCTGAACTAACTATTCAGAGTAGAAAATTAAAATAAATTAGGGAGATTGGATAGACTTTTCACTTCTTTTAAAAAAAAATTTCCCAAAGAGGAGTGTTCAGGAAACATCTTCCATTTATTATTTGTGTTTTAAAAAGTGAAAGGCATTTTAATATTAGAAAATTAGAAGGGATGTAATTGCAGAAGGAAGGGTAAAGCATTAAATTAGAAAAAAATTTACTTATGAACAAATTAATCCATTGTCCTTCAAGGGGGTTCCCTGACGGCCTAGTGCTTAGGATTCCGGGCCTTTGTTGCCGTGGCCGGGTTCAGCCCGTCAGGGAACTGAGATCCCACAAACCACGGGCTCTGAATACCACCTTGGAGCAGTACCAGTCTGCTTACCCTAATTCTCATCATCTTCTTTTTTTCCATATGTAACATGTCAAGTCCTTTGTACTTTTTAAAAATTCCTTCCTTTCCTGTGATAGTTATCCTCTTTATCCGTGTCTTCCTGGGCCTAGGGCTAGCCTTACTAAAACAAAGACTTCCCAGTGGCCAGGGAGGGAGCACTTTTGCCTTTTCCATTTTAGTTTTGCTTTCTGAATACGTAAGGCCCCTCTAGCCCCCTGACATTTTCGGTTTCACACAAACATACCTTTGGTTCCTCTTCCCTCAGTACATACTAGTTCCTACCCACCAACTACTTCTTCACATTATAAAAGTCCTTTTAATTCTAAACTTACATTTTGTGATATTGGACATCTTTGCATGTGTAGGTCCAATCTTATTGGTCAAATATCCTATTCCTATTTTTCTTGATTTTTATTCAGTTTCCAAACAACCACTGAAATCTCAGTATTTACTTGCAATATTGGGAGAGAATACTGATGAAAATTCTGTGTATAATTTTCCACCAAATTGTTTTCCTCAGTCATTTGGTATGTATATCAAAGGAGAAAAAGACCCAACCAAACAAAACCATACTAAAAAACCCACAAAATTCTCCAGAATGTGTGGCATCTTCCATCACCCGAGCCATATCTCTGTTACAGGAAATGAGGTAAATTGAAACTTTTTATAAATCCAAATCTGTTCAAGTTATTCTAGTTTAACCACAGTATCAACAAAGACAGTAGTTATTGTGGTTTCATTTCTGTTGTGTGGCCTAAGCCCGTGCCCTTGAAAAGTTACACAGCAGAGGTTATCAATTTACGCACAGGTGCCAAGACTCCCAACACACAAGATCATTCAGTGGCAGCAGTCAGGCTCAACCCCAGACAAAATTCACGTTTGGCACACTCCCTGACCCCTAAAAATACCCTTCTCCATTTCTTTGTTAGTCACCAATTTCCTTCCTGCCCTCCCCACATCACTGTATGTCCACAGCCTTGTTGAGGAGCCTCACACAGCGTTTATTTCCCAGCAGGAAATTCCTCTCTCACCTCCTGCTCTCTCTTTTTAAGAAGTGAATCGATGGAAGCTTGGCATTCACTTTGAAAAGCCTTTGGCTTCTGGGATGCAGCGACAGTGAACTGACGAGATCAGGCAGAGTGCAGCATGTTATTTAGTGTAGAAAGAATTTTCCAGGGAGAAAAATAGGACAAAATGGAGACAGATTATGCTTGGTTACGAAAGCAGTGGCATTCTGAAGGATTATAAAAGAAGGTTCATAAAATAGAAGAAAAACTGAAAATAGAATGGTGGTGGGGGGCAAGAACCGAAACCAGCAATGAGGTGGCAGGTAAGGGGACATCTTTCCTTCCCTTGTCTGCAGGTGCTGAACAAAGGCACAGCTACATTTAGAAGGAATGAGAGAAGGAATGTTCTCTCTCAAGGGTACAGAGCAAGACCTTGAAGATGGTCAGGAAACTGTGTCAGGCTGGGACCTCAAATGATGACCTAGATCTCTGCCAAGCTTTTTTATATTTGGCAGTCTGGATAAGCTTGTGTATTTTTTTTTTTTTTTAGAATGACATTTTCATGTGTGTAATCAAAACATCTAGGATTACACAGAAAACTAATTACACTGAAATACCATTATCAAAATATTAAAGAAAAATATATGATATGATAGCATCTGCTTTTTTAAATAACATATTAAACAATAGGATCTGGTAATGGAACTAACTGCTACCTAATTTTGAAATAGTGATGAATGCAAGTTATATATTAGTATATGAACCATAACTATGACACAAAGTATCTGTAATTTCTGTCATTAAAAAGTTGACAGAATAGCTAAGTTTATGGTGGTTTGTTCCCTATTTTATAATTGAGGAAACATTTAAGTTTCAGTTGGAGAAAAAATAGTGAAATAGTTACTGAACATAAAGATGTAACATTTTTTCCATCCACGTTCAGGAACCTTTTAATGTTATATTCTTGGGAGTCCTTGAACTCCAAGTTAAGAACTTCCATAGCTAAGGGCTGGAGAGGTTGGGCAAGGAACTGTCAAGGAGGGTGTCTTCAGTGGGACAGAGGATGTAACACTGGTGAACAGAGTGTAGGGTAACAGTTGGGAATAGCAAAGTATTTTCGAGGTCCATTTTCTTTCTCTGACTCTCAGTGCCATCAGCCAAATGCAGCCTCCTGTCTCTTGCCTTTGTCTGTGCAAAGCTTCCTAGCTCAACCTACAATCCAATCTGCTGGCACCTCTCCACGGTCCTGAGGAATGGCTTCATTCATCTTTCAGTTATGCTTCTGGGCTTCAACGCCACTCAGCGGTTCTTCGTTGTCACCCACATAGGGTACAGCTCTTTATTGTGAGCTTAAGGTTTGTTAGTATCGGCTTTGATCTGTCTTTACAGTCTAAGTCTCTGTTAGTCTTCTCCGTATATCCCACGATGCAGTCAAATCGCAGTCAACCCCACGATGTTTCCTTGGTTGGACCTCAGTATATCCCCGTACAGCCTTTTCTCAGGCAGTTGCTTCCATCTCAGAGTTTCTTTCCCACATTATATGTGCAGAAATCTTAGTCATGCTAAAAGCTTAAGTTCAATCACCGCCCATTATGAGATTAGGAACTTAGTCTTACTCAACTTGGTTTCTAGACGAATGATTATCTGTATCCTTTGCACACAAAAAGATGATTAATAAGATCATTTAAAATTAAAGAACAAGACTAAACATGTGATATTGGGAAAGTCCAAAGTCATAGATTTTAAAATTTATAATGAGATTCAAGGTAGAGTGATTCAGCAGCAGGTTTAAAGGAGTGAGAGAACGAATTCTAATATCTCAGTGTAAGAAATAGGAAATTGATCAGTTATCAACAGTACGTGAACTGTGAACTCCCAGATGTTCAATTTGGATTCAGAAAAGACAGAGGAACCAGAGATCAAATTGCCAACATCCAGTGGATCATGGAAAAAGCAAGAGAGTTCCAGAAAAACATCTGTTTCTGCTTTGTTGACGATGCCAAAACCTTTGACTATGTGGATCACAATAAACTGTGGAAAATTCTTCAAAAGATGGGAATACCAGACCACCTGACCTGCCTCTTGAGAAACCTATATGCAGGTCAGGAAGCAACAGTTAGAACCAGACATGGAACAATAGACTGGTTCAAAGATGGGAAAGGAGTACTTCAAGGCTGTATATTGTCACCCTGCTTATTTAACTTATATGCAGGGTACATCATGCAAAATGCTGGGTTGGATGAAGCACAAGCTGGAATCAAGATTGCTAGGAGAAATATCAATAACCTCAGATATGCAGATGACACCATCCTTATGGCAGAAAGTGAAGAGGAACTAAAAAGCTTCTTGATGAAAGTGAAAGAGGAGAGTGAAAAAGGTGGCTTGAAACTCAACATTCATAAAACTAAGATCATGACATCTGGTCCCATCACTTCATGGTAAATAGATGGGGAAACAGTGGAAACAGGGTCAGACTTTATTTTTCTGGGCTCCAGAATCACTGCAGATGGTGACTGTAGTCGTGAAATTAAAAGACGCTTACTCCTTGGAAGGAAAGTTATGACCAACCTAGACAGCATATTAAAAAGCAGAGATGTTACTTTGCCAACAAAGGCCCATCTAGTCAAAGCTATGGTTTTTCCAGTGGTCATGTATGGATGTGAGAGTTGGACTATAAGGGAAGCTGAGCACTGAAGAATTGATGCTTTTGAACTGTGGTGTTGGAGAAGACTCTTGAGAGTCCCTTGGATTGCAAGGAGATCCAATCAGTCCATCCTAAGGGAAATTAGTCCTGAATATTCATTGGAAGGACTGATGTTGAAGCTGAAACTCCAATACTTTGGCCACCTGATGCAAAGAGCTGACTCCTTGGAAAAGACCCTGATGCTGGGAAAGATTAAGGGCAGGAGGAGAAGGGGACGACAGAGGATGAGATGGTTGGATGGCATCACCGACTCAATGGAGATGAGTTTGGGTGAACTCCAGGAGTTGGTGAGGGACAGAGAGGCCTGGAGTGCTATAATCCATGGGGTCACAAAGAGTCGGACACGACTGAGTGACTGAACTGAACTGAACAGTTATCAATTGAAGGTCTCATCTCACTTTATTTGGAACAATCTGTTTTCATGTTATTTGGCTTTACTACTTTATCAGGTTCCTGTTACCATCTCCCCACCAGTGAAAAAGAGAGGAGGATGATAATAAGAGATGAGGTTTTGCTTACTTACTGTCAACTATGGTGGAATCAATATCAGCATCGGGTCGGGGCGGAGGGGGAGGTGTCTAGAGAGTATCATTCACAGTAGGCTATTTTTTTCAAAGGTTACTTTTTATACAGTTTTGACTCCAGCTTTCCATTTCTTAAATGTTGCTTGCCTTTAACCTGTATGAGGTTCCAGATAGGAATTCTCATGCTGACCAACTCCAGCTTTCCAGCTCCCATCACACTCATTATAGAATAAGGCAATCTCATGGCTGCTGATATCAGATCTGATGAATTCTCTGTTCCCTATAAATTATTCAAAAGCAATTTCGACTTACCAGAAACAAATTTCCCTTTCTATGAAAAAGGCAAGCTTTGGTCATTTTCACTTTACAATAACCTAATGATACTCAAAACTGAATAGATGCATACAGGATATTTCTCAAGAAATTTGTCCTTTGAAGGCTAAACTGACCTATATTCATATCTCTTTACCAGATTCAAATGCAACTTGATATCTCTTAGATGAAAGAGCTGGGAGAGAATTAATATTAAACTGACCTTGAGTTCTCTCAATTTCTGATGAAAAGTTTCAAGTTGCAAATGTTCCTTCTGTGCTTTCAGAACACATTTTTCATAGCTAGAGCAGGCACTCCATTTGCAAGCTCTTTATTTTAGAATTTCTTGGGTAGAATTTTGTGCAGCTCATTCACTATGGTAATTCCTTGCAATATGACAAACACATCTGACCACCACACACAATGGCAGGGAGTGCAAAGAGACTTGGGGATGGTTGCCGACTTTGCTTTGTCATCCTGTTTGGCCTAAGGAAACAGGAGACGGCGGACCTGTGTGACTATGCAATATTTAGGACAAAGATGACTCAGTTGAAAAGGAAACACTATCTTATTTCTGAGGTGAAAGGACAGGTCTGCAAACAAATACCCTCCGTGGAAATGATGATGACAAGTACATCCCAAAAGGAAAGACGCGTGTGGCATGTGCCTTCATTAATAATTTGCCGTAATTGTCCATTCTTAAACGTGTGCCTGCAATGCAGGAGACCAGGGTTCTATCCCTGGGTTGAGAAGGGACCCTGGAGAACAGAATGGCAACCTACTCCGCTATTCTTGCCTGGAGAATTCCATGGACAGAGGAAACCTGGCGGGCTACCGTCCACAGGGTCATAAGGAGTCAGTAAGGAGTCAGACATGACTGAGCGACCAACACATGTATGTCCTTCCTGAATAATTTGTCCTAACTGTCCATTCTTAAACTTGTGCCCCAAGAATTCCCATGAAGATCAAACACACGTACTTTGGCTGATTCTCCTTTTGTGATTTTAGCAGACGTTGTACTGAAACAAGGAGATAAGTGTAAGCCAAGGAAATACAATGCATCCTGATGAAGCCTCTGACATTTTTGGTTGAAACAGTTGAAGAGTGTCCAACCGTCTTTCAGCAAAAGGACCCCCTGTGGTAGGTCCTGCAGCTGCTGCTGCTATCAGCATTATGGCCTGCTAGAAAAGTCTGTGGGAGACACTCATGTGCTTTCCCTTCACGCTCTTTGATGATTAAAACTAGAAAAGAAACCAAGCATTAAGTGTATTGGTCTAAATCGGGCAACCACATAATCCTACTCCTTTTGCTTGTTTACTTCCATAGGGGTTTGCTTGTCCGTGGAGGGATGAGTTAAAAAACGAAGCAAACTCGATCTCTAATGGTACATAGGGGAGAGGTGGGTATGAAGTGCGAAGTTACCCTTGCTCCTTTGGCCGTGGTTTTCTGAATCAAATGCAAAGATACCAGTGGACGTGAGGCGCACGCCCTCTCTCTCTTTACCACCCGACATGCGTTCGGGGGTCCTCACTGCTGTGCTGCAGGATCTGAAGTCAGATCCCCCCGCCCACATCTCACTAACTGAACTTTCTTCCCATTGTGTCCCTGAGAACAGGATGAGGTGAGAACTCAGTGCTCTTGAGGTGTAGAAAGTGAAAGAAAAGGAAAGTGAAGTCGCTCAGTTGTGTCCAACTCTTTGGGATCCTGTGAGCTATAGGCCACCAGGCTTCTCTGTCCATGGGATTCTCCAGGCAAGAGTACTGGAGTGGGTTGCCATTTCCTCTTCCAGGGGATCTTCCCGACCCAGGGATCAAACCCAGGTCTCCCGCATTGCGGGCAGATGCTTCACCTTCTGAGCCACCAGGGAAGCTTGTGAGAGCCAGTGAGATATAGAAAGACCTCATTATTGCCCACAAAATTACACCATCCACAGGAAAACTAATACTACACCTGTGAAGAACGCCGAACGTCCTTTGTTTATTCAAATCCAGAGAGAAAACTGCTCCTTCACATATAATAGATTTTAAAAAAGTCACAAATTATCAAAGACTATTAAAGATCTCTTTAAAGCCCCCTAATGTTTCACAGGGCTTTTGGCCATGCATGAATCGTCCCTTTTTCTCCCAGAGGTTTTGTAACCTCTTCCTGCTTTAAAGAAAGGACGGAGCCTGTGCCAGGAAAAAGTTGAAGGCCATACCGTTTGAAGAGCTGAAACACTGGGGAAACGCAAATTCCACAGAGCATCAGTTCTCACTGTTAGTGTGGATAGCATTCACTGTGTGTGTGCGTGTGTACACATATTATAATCCATATTCCTGAGCCCCAGCCCCCACAATCAGATTTGGAAGACCCAATCTGACGTCTAGAGGTATCCAACAAGTGCTGAGGTGATTCTAATTTGTGGTTTTCAGACCACATTTTGAGAAACAATGAGATGGAGATAAGCAGGCTCTTTTAAGTACATGCAGCTTGTATTTGGAGAAGGCAGTGGTGACCCACTCCAGTACTCTTGCCTGGAGAATCCCAGGGACAGAGGAGCCTGGTGGGCTGCTGTCTCTGGGGTCGCACAGAGTCAGACACGACTGAAGCGACTTAGCAGCAGCGGTAGCAGCAGCTTATATTTGGTGTATTTAGTGAGTCTTTTCTGGTCCTGGTGATCCCTGCCTCCCCACAGACCAGGGCCCACCTGCAGGACTCACACGTCCTTACAACGTCCATATGAGGGAAAGGAGATGCACCTGGCGTGTTCCAGAGGGACGCCTCTCCTTTCCTTCATTTCCGCTTCAGTGTCTTCAAGACGTTTCTTTATACCAGGCAGCAAGTGTTTAAGAACCAACAGGATGAAATGCCTAATGCTTAGATTATAATGACTGAAAATAGCTTAACGTTCCCTCCTCAGGCCCTTTGTACTAACGGTTCCTCTACTGAAATCCTTCCTGCAGATCTTTATTTCATCTGAAATACCATTTTCTCAGACGAGTTTCCTTGACTATTCCTTGAAACCAGGCTCCCAACCCCACCAACTCCTCTCAGTTCAGTTCAGTTTAGTCACTCAGTTGTGTCGGTGATGCCATCCATCACCTTTGTCGTCCCCTTTTCCTCCTGCCCTCAATCTTTCCCAGCATCAGGGTCTTTCCCAATGAGTCAGCTCTTTGCATCAGGTGGCCAAAGTATTGGAGTTTCAGCTTCAGCATCATTCATCTCAATGAACACCCAGGACTGGTCTCCTTTAGGATGGACTGGTTGGATCTCCTCGTAGTCCAGGGGATTCTCAAGAGTCTTCTCCAACAACACAGTTCAAAAGCATCAACTCTTCGACGCTTAGCTTTCTTTATAGTCCAACTCTCACATCCATACATGACTACTGGAAAAACCATAGCTTTGACTAGACGGACCTTTGTTGGCAAAGTAATGTCTGCCACTCTCAAACTCAGATACTTATCAGTGTCGGGAATTATCCACTGTATTTCCTATCTCTTCCCACAGGAAGGCGAAACTCTGAGAGCCATTTGCCTTCTATTGTTTTTACAGCTTGTCTCTGACACTTAGTAAGGTTTCAGTAATGATTTTGCCAATGACTGGATGGTCATGGATTTCTCCCAAGAATATGTTTTGCAAGTGGACACGGCATGATGGCCTTGCCTTTGCCCTTGGGAATTCCCATACCGGGGCAGCTCAGAAAGGAAGCTGCCTTGGGAGGCTGGCTCCCTTCTAGTTCACAGTCTGAAAGTCTACCTATCAAGGGGGACTCTGTCGTAGGAGAAAAAGCAGAAGGTGGTGGGAGGAAGTCAGGAAGGTGAAAGGGATTTGGATTTCCTCCCATTTTAAATGTCCTTTTTTAAATTGAGACTTCTTAATACTGGATAAATAGCCCCCACAGAATATCATCTTAAGAAAATGGTCATCTCATGGCAGACAACTCTCCCTATGTATCTGACACTTTTCCTAACCCAGACCTAGCTGCTTTATCTTTGCATGGCTTTCTTAGCGGATACCACCCAAAGTCTGAGGCTGGTAGCCTGTATAAAGAGGTGGATTCCAGGTAAATATCAACAACCTGGTTTAAATGCTGGGTCTTCTCTTATAAATTATATAATCTTTAATTCTCATTTTCATATTTGGGAAAAGGAGGAAGTTGGTCTAAATTAGTTCTGTCTTTTCCTGCCTTCATAAGAATTTTGTCAACTTACAGTCCCAGGTTGGAGCTGAGGAACCATTTGTGAGTAAGCTGTGCCACCTACTGGGAAATCTCTTAAATTACAAAGTAAGCTTGCAACGAGGTGCAGTATTGAAACCTCGAGCTGAACTTAGTCCAGATTTTATTGGAAACTTGGAAATCCTCTATTAAATCGATTGACATATTGACTCATTCCCTGCCTTTGAGTGCCATGAGTATTTTTCCACTGATGAGGTATTCATTTTTGCCATTCCTGTGAAATCAGCAAATGACACAAATCTTAGTTAATATTTCTTATGTTCACCTCTCTCTTCCAGGTCGTTTGCAGGGAGGCACCAAACTGGGGACTAAAGCCCTGGGAAGGAACTCTGGAGTCGTGGAAAGATGGAATATCCTTCTGGGCCAAGAAGACATGAGTTTGCATCTATACTCACTGGTCAGCTACATGACCACAGGCAAATTACTCAGGTGAAGGTAACACGGGTCAAGGGGAGGCAATCTAGTTGTTGACACTCTGGGCCGGACCCTGTAATTGTTGGTTTGCATACTTAATTTAATCCACATAAGAGTCTTATCAGGTAGACATTATTACATCCCATTAAATGTTGGTAGCCCACTGCTTTTCTCATCTTATTCTCTTTTTCTGGATTACCTAGGCGTGACCCTAAGTTCAGTGTGTACACGTATAGCAGAGACAGACCCCTGATTGCACTGGGTTAGGAAAGTGAATGAAGGAATGTGGTGCTAGACCACTCTTCCCAAGAATTTGCCTTAGAAAAGGAGGTGAGAGATAGAAAGTTCGTCAAAGAAATGTACGTTCAAGACAGCCTTCTCTACCTCCCTCAGGATATTATAGACAAGCATGCCTTTAGACTGGGAAAAAGTGAGTTTAAAGATAGAAGCGAGGCCTATACTGGCAAGGGAGACCCAGCCTCCCTCTAAGAGGCCTGTGTCTAGCAGGCAGTTACTTCACGGCTGCGTCAGCTCCATGGACTGCTCCCAGCATCTTGAAACGCACTTTTGTCTGGGCTCTGTAAGCATAAGACTCCTTTCGGTCTCCTTTCGGTCCCACTGCCTGTTTGTGTTTGGCCTCTGAGGGCACAGCCTCCTCCCTGTACCCGACTTCCAACTGGCTCTGCCCTTGTTCCCGCGGCTTTGGCCTCAGCTCTCTTCTCTTGGAATTGACAGTCTTCCTAGGGGACCTCGACATATGGTGCCGACTCCACATGCACATGGTTTCCTATAGAACATAACTGAGTCTCTTGGTCTGATCTCTCCTCAGAGCTCCAGGGTTTCATCCCCTCTATAGGATCATCTGGATAGCTACGTGCACAGAACCGTTGTGCTAACAAGCAAGAGCATAAAATACCATGTGAAGCCAACTGTATTGTTTACTCCTGTGGTCCATTCAAGCCCATTCCACGGGGCTGGTTTTCTTTTGCATCCTGAGCCAGTTCAGTTCAGTTCAGTCGCTCAGTCGTGTTGACTCTTTGCGACCCCATGAACCGCAGCACGCCAGGCCTCCCTGTCCATCACCAACTCCCAGAGTCCACCCAAACCCATGTCCATTGAGTCGGTGATGCCATCCAGTCATCTCATCCTCTGCTGTCCCCTTCTCCTCCTGCCCTCAATCTTTCCCAGCATTAGGGTCTGTTCAGATGAGTCAGCTCTTCGCATCAGGTGGCCAAAGTATTGGAATTTCAGCTTTAGCATCAGTCCTTCCAATGAATATTCAGAATTGATTTCTTTTAGGATGGACTGGTTGGATCTTCTTGTAGTCCAAAGGACTTGGACTTGTCTTGAGACAATTCTAGGGCAATTCTTTTATTTTTTCTGATAATCTTTAGTATACTTTAGAATACTATGAAAGTCATTATAACACTGGGCACTGTAGAGCTGACTGACCTTAAAAGCCTGGACTCCAGTCTGCTTCACCTTGCCTGCACTTGGGGTTAGAGCTTAACAGCCTTTGAGCGTGCACTGTGAACATCATGGCAATTTTGGAAGGGAGTATTACCTGCTTTCTTTTCATAGAAGGAAATCAAAGATTAGCAGGTCACATTTAGAAAAGAATTCAAGACACATGGCTGAAATAACTGATCTTATTTCATGCTCCAGAGTTTACACTTTGTTCAAAATGAAGTCTCTCATGCTGCTCTGTGCCGCTCTGTCCCTTGGAGTCTTCCTCCAACACGGCAACGTAAATATGCCGTGACGATCAGAATTCCTGAAGTAGAGGCAAGTATTTAAAGCACAGCTGCTTTCTTCTCTGAGATCTGTGGGGCCCAGTGTGTCCAGCGTCCTCCAGCGACCCCTCTTCCCCCACACACACCCACGTGTGGATTCTTGCGGACGTAGGGTCACAGAACAGAACAAAAATTGGCTTGTTCTGCTCTGATGGACAGAGAATGTTTCCTTTCTCTTAAAAACCTAGTTGCGCATTCTGTCTTATCCTTCATAAAGTTCATTTTCCTCTGCTGGTACCGAAGAGCTATCTATACCCAGCTTTTAGGGTAGATGGCATATAAGGTAAATGGATCCACCAGTTATTCCTCTTTTTCTGTATCTCCAGCCTTTTTCTCTTTGCTTGACTCCACTTTCAGAATCATTCACACTTAAACTGGTATCTTAGACCTTAAAAAGAATAACAAAATGATTCTCCCTTCACATCTCCTTCCTTCTCAACTCTCACTGGAATTGTCCTTTTTTTAATGTCAGACCGGTTCATTAGGACCAACTAAGAAACTTAGAAAAGCTGGAGTGTATATAAATGTCTCTTTGAAAACATCAGAGAGCCTATAAGATAGTGAAGAATAATGGGGCTAAAACCCAGCAGAAGATGAGCCCAATGTTGGGGTCACGTCTATCTGAAGGGGCGAAGGTGTTGAACAGAGATTTCAACATGCTCATGGAGTTCAGACCCATCAAGGAGGAGATCTTGATAAATTAGGTTCTGGGTCAGAATCATGAAGACCAATCTCGGGAATCAGAATGAGTGACAAAGAGACCACCCTTGACGATGTCTGAAGGTTGCTTAAAATTCTGAGGCAAAATTGCAGAAAATGGCAGATGATGGAAACATCTATAGGGGATCCTGATAAAGGATGGACTTCAGCATGACTATGATTAATATGTCAAAATATGAAACACAGGTTTAAACATTTCAGCATGAATAGGAAACTATAAACAAATAATTAAATGAGCACTAGAACTGAAAAAATAATTGCAGAAAGTAAGGCCTTTTGGAGATTATTTGCTATTAAACTAGACAGAAGAATTTCAGGAGACTATATGCAGAATAAAGCACAAAGAAACAATTTACACTGAGAAGTAGAATATTGATTGTATAGCATAATATTGATAATATCTCAGCAGATTTACAATCTGTACAGAATTTAAGCATATGATAACACAAACATATTACTTAAGACACGGTTAAATCAGATGCTGTGATGTCCATGCTGCTGCTGCTGCTGCTGCTAAGTCGCTTCAGTCGTATCCGACTCTGTGCGACCCCATAGATGGCAGCCCACCAGGCTCCGCCGTCCCTGGGATTCTCCAGGCAAGAACACTGGAGTGGGTTGCCATTTCCTTCTCCAATGCACGAAAGTGAAAAGTGAAAGTGAAGTCGCTCAGTCGAGTCTGACTCTTAGCGACCCCATGGACTGCAGCCCACCAGGCTCCTCCGTCCATGGGATTCTCCAGGCAAGAGTACTGGAGTGGGGTGCCATTGCCTTCTCCTGTGATGTCCATAAAATAGTTTAAATACTAATCTATATTTGACTCTAGAAAGTCTCAATGCATGGTGTAATATTTTGGGTAATCACCAAAAAAACAGTAAAAGACTTAGTAACTGCCAAGGTAAGTGGGATCCTGTGTGTGCGCACTAAGTCGCTTCAGTCAACTCTTTGCAACCTTGTGGACTGTTGCCCGACAGGCTGCTCTCTCCATGGGATTCTCCAGGCAAGAATACGAGAGTGGGTTGCCATTCCCTTTTCCAGGAGATCTTCTTGACCCAGGGATCGACCTTGTGTCTCCTGCATTGCGGCAAATTCTTTATCACTGAGCCACCAGGGAAGCCCAAGTGGGCTATTGTTTTTTTTTTTTTTTTATTGAAGGATAATTCCTTTACACAATTTTTCTGTTTTCTGTCAAACCTCAACATGACTCAGCCATAGGTGTACATATATTCCCTCCCTCTTGAACTTCCCTCCCTTCTCCCTCCCCATTCCACTCCTCTAGGTTGACACAGAGCCCCTCTGTGAGTTTCCTGAGCCAGACAGCAAATTCCCGTTGGCTATGTATTTTACATATGGTGATGTAAGTTTCCATGTTACTCTCCCCACACATCTCACCCTCTCCTCCCCTCTCCCCACGTCCGTAAGTCTGTTCTCTATGTCTGTTTCTCCGTTGCTGCCCTGTAAGTAAATTCTTCAGTACCGTTTTTCTAGATTCCATATATATGTGTTAGAATATGATATTTCTCTTTCTCTTTCTGACTTACTTCACTCTGTATAATAGGTTCTAGGTTCCAAGTGGGCTATTTTGAGAGGAGGCAAGAAAGGTGAGGAATAGAAGCAGAATAGAGAGACAGACTGAAAACAAAAATAACAAGAGTAGAGGTAAATCCAATTATATCAGTGATTAAATTAACTGTAAATGGACTAAACACTCTTCACTTTTCACACTATTTCTCTAGTCTCTTTCATAGGCCAGATTTTCAAAACACGGGCCTGCAGATGCTGTTTACACTTTTCCAACTCGCATAATGAATTGTTTCTTTCTTAACTCACTCTGTATACCCAACTTCTCTTGACAAAATTCCCAAGGACTTGCACAATGCCAGACCCAGTGGAGGCTTCCTAATAGTCATCACTGTATGGCCTTTCAGCAATACCAGGAAACACTATCACCCTCCCTATTGAAACTTTTTTTTTGTCTTGGCTCCATGACCCTGTATTTCTCTGGGTTTCATTTCTATCTCTCCAGCAACCCCTCTCCATCACTCTTCCTGTTTCTCCCTACTCTGTCTACTCTCTGGGTTTGAGCATTCTCTTTGCATCTCACTTTATATCCTTCCCCTTAACAGTCTCATCGATTTCCATGGCTTTAAATACTATACATACGTATATTTGCAATACTCTAAATATAAAGTATATGCAATACTCTAACTGTAGTCCAAAATGAACTTCTCATCTCACCGTGCTCTACACCCTGGTAACCTGCTCCTTTTTCAGTAAATGATGCCTTTCCAAACAGTTACCAAACAGTCACTTTGGTCATCCTTGATTGTCCATTTTTCCCATTTCCCTACTGCGTTCAGTCCATCATCAAATTCTTCTGATTTCAGCTTTTAAATATCTCTCGAGATCTGTCCAGTTAGCTTCCTTATTCCCGTCCTGGTCAAGACTACTTAACCTAGGGCCTCCTGTTGCCTAAGCTATGGCATGAGTGTTGTAACTGGGCTTTCTCAGAGTCCATCAAACCTACCAAGCTTTCATCCAGTTCAAGGACTTCCTACGTGTTATTCCTCCTGCCTAGAGAGCCCTCACCCCAATGCTTTCTCTTGCTAACATTATTTTCACACCTGATGGTTGTTGGTGGTTTAGTCTCTAAGTTGTGTCCAACTCTTGTGATCCCATGGACAGTAGCCCACCAAGCTCCTCTGTCCTTGGGATTCTCCAGGCGAGAATACTGGAGTAGGATCCTTCTCCAGAGGATCTTCCCCACCCAGGAATCGAACCCGGGTCTCCCGCATTGCTGGCAGATTCTTTACCGACTGAACTATGAGGGAAGCCCCTCATTTAGTCCTTCAGTTCAGTTCAGTTCAGTTCAGTTGCTCAGTCATGTCCGACTGTTTGCGACCCCATGAATTGCAGCACTCCAGTCCTCCCCGTCCATCACCGTCTCCTGGAGTTCACTCAAACTCACGTCCATCGAGTCAGTGATGCCAACTAGCCATCTCATCCTCTGTTGTCCCCTTTTCCTCCTGCTTCCAATCCCTCCCAGCATCAGTGAACTCTTCGCATGAGGTGGCCAAAGTACTGGAGTTTCAGCTTTAGCATCATTCCTTCCAAAGAAATCCCAGGGCTGATCTCCTTCAGAATGGACTGGTTGCATCTCCTTGCAGTCCAAGGGACCCTCAAGAGTCTTCTCCAACACCACAGTTCAAAAGCATCAATTCTTCAGCCCTTAGCCCTAAGCTAAAATGTTACATCCTCAAGAAGGAATTCACTATATACTCCTGTGTCTTCTAATCTATACTAAACCCTCCATTTGAATCTTATGTCAGTTGTGAACTTGTAGCTTTCAGCTCCAAATTCACCCCTGAGTACCTGCTCTGCAATAATGCACGCAATTTCTCACCCAGGTTTGTGTTTGTGTTTTTTAAACAAGTGCATTGTTTTCTCAGTAGAGGGCGACAGAGGAACACTGCAAGGGGAAGGGGTCTTCTGCTTTTGCAGCTGCTGAGGGTGGGTCTGCAGTTTGAGTCGTGGACCTCTGGGGAAGCTCTGTCTGAGCTCTTCACCCAGGACACGCTGTCCCCGGTAACCTTGTGGCCCTCGGGTGACGTGATGCAAACCTTCCCGTAACCCTCCCCATTGGGATCCCCCCTGCCCACCCGGGGGCCCTGATGCCCTCCACTTGCTCACTCCTCCCGCTCCTGCGGTCCTCTCCTCAGGGATCTCTCGTGCTCTGGGCTCCCTACTGTAGAGGCATCCCCAGCTCCTGTGACTCACCCACGTACCAGCTGCCAGCTTCAGTTTGCCTGCCCAGGCTTACTTCCTGTTTGCTCTCTGACTGCAGATTAACTACCTCCGTCTCAACAAACCGGCGCGCTGCTCTGATAGCCAGGAGCTTCAACTACATTTCCCACAGAGAGCCTTGGAGAGGGCTGCCCTTTCTAGGTCTGCCCCTCCTTGAGTACTCTCTCTTGGTGACAGAGTTTTCTTAGAGCCTATGTATGCATGTGGGTTAGTTGCTCCTTCGTGTCCAGCTCTTCGCGACCCCATGGACTGTAGCCCATCAGGCTCCTCCGTCCATGGAATTCTCCAGGCCAGGATACTGGAGTGGGTTGCCATTCCCTTCTCCAGGGGATCTTCCCGACCCAAAGATCGAACCTGGGTCTTCTGCATTGCAGACAGATTCTCTATCTGTCTACCTGCATTGCAGACAGATGTCTCTGACATTATGGAAGCCATATTTATATGAAGCTTCACTTTTTAAATCTCTGTATGATTGCACCTCTTGTTTGGATTCAGACTGCTACAATTCTCTTCTCCCATCCCATATTTTTTCTTACTGCACCAATCACAACTGCATCTTTATTTGTGGGTCCATTTCCTCATGTCAGTCTCTTCCACTGATATAAGCAGAAACGGAGCGGTAACAGGAGCTGTAAGTACACTCAGAGCAGGCACTGTGTCTTTTTTTTTTTTTTTTAATTCCCAGTGCTTAGCATAATGCCTGGCTCTTAAAAAGCACTCAATAAATATTTGTTGCATGAATGAATACTGTATAGCTGAGTTGATTTTCTGCTAATTTAATCTGCTGTATCCTTATGATGCCCCCTTAACTCTTCCCAGTCACTGCAATGTACCCTAAAGATTATGCATGATGTATTCTGGAATTGGTCGCATTGCAAGAGATCTGATTTTGGCCCTTTGTAAACAAAATAAAGCCATATTTTTATATTCTACCATTTCCGTGTTAAACCTATTGTGGTGGTGATGCTTCCAACTGCAGTTACTCAAGATGCTTCTTTTCTTAGCTGTGTCCAAACTCATTAAAAGATGCATATTTCTTTTCCAAACAGGAATAGAAGTAGTTTTTTTTTTTTTAAATCTATTTTAATTCTAACCACTCTACCACTACCCTTTTAATTTTTCACATAAATTCTACCCCAGGACTCACACACACATATCCCTACAGGGCCTAGTGAGTAATTTAAATGACTGGGCTCGGCATGAGGAAATGAGCAGGAGTAGGGATTATGGCAGATTGGAGAGCACATGCTTCACCTGAATGCATTTCATTAAAAAATTTATGAAAACACTGTGCGAGCCAAATACAACATCTGCAGGCACCACTAGCTCCGTGATTACCCCCTGGTTAGACTGAACCATTCTAAATCTCAAGAACTAGGGATCTTAAAAGTGTGAGATGCTTGACATAAGGTTGCTTTACGCATTTGTTTTGCTGAGGAAGGCCGTTAAAGAAAAGCTGGCATCTATTAATACTCCTGTCACTATTTCACAAAAGGAAACAAAAATTATCACCATTAGGTGGGACACACAACTATCAGGATAAACCATCCACTCCGTGAAAGAACAACTGGCAAGCTTGCATTATTGTTTCTATGACTATAGATGGGAATGAACTTTGCTCCTTCAGAATGACCTTGACTGCTTACAAAAGAACATACAGTTTCCAGGGCCCCACTCAGGCGGTAAGGGGGCGGGAGATAGTCTGCACGTGTACTTCGGTAAACTCGTCGGGCGCTTCTGAAGCATACCCAGGTTGGAACCTTCTGGTCTGTTCCCCTTTCATACTCAGAATACAGAAAGCAAGGCTTCTCACCCTGATTACAGACAATCTTATTTTCCTGCACTGGAGGGAGACAGGGTGTCTGTAAAGCAGCTGATTGGCTCACATTGCCATGAAAGGCAGACACCTCCTGGTCTGTGTCACAAATAAGTGATCCACGGTCTAGAAATAAGAAGTATTGACAATGATTCCACATGCAGTCGCTCCTTATTTTTTTTTAAAACGTATTGATTTCTTTATATACATATAGATAGATATATTGGGGAAGGAAATGGCAACCCACTCCAGTACTCTTGCCTGGAAAAATCCCATGGGCACAGGAGCCTGGTGGGCTACAGTCTGTGGGGTTGCAAAGAGTTGGACATGACTGAGCGACTAATCACACAGATAAATATATAGATATTCCTTGTTATGGAGAGGAATTAATGTCTTTGTTAAAATATATAAAATACCCCCAAAACCCTTAAAAGTAAGAAACTAGGACAATATAACTTTTGGAGAGAAGGCAGTAGGGCAGAGGACATACCAGGCAGCGGGCCCTCTCTCGGACTGGGCAGCTGTCTGCCGCCCTGGAGGAGGCAGCCGCTACTCAGCTGGAGACTTTTAGTTGGACATCGGAATTTCTGTGCAAAACCTCTGAAATGTATGATACTTGCATGTGATTAAAAAAAAAAAAATTAAACATCACATTACACGTTGCTGTTGTTTAATCACAAAGTCGTGTCCAAGTCTTGTGATCTGGTGAACGGTAGCCCGCCAGGCTCCTCAGTCTATGGGATTTCCCAGGCAGCAATACTGGAGTGGGTTGCCATTTCCTTCTCTAGGGGATCTCCCCAACCCAGGGATCCAACCTGCATTCTCCACGTCTCCTGCACTGGCAGGCAGATTCTTTACCATTGAGCCACCAGGGAATCGCATGGAATATTGCATGGCGGTGGTGGTTTAGTTGCTAAGTTGTGTCCGACTCTTGTGACCCCGTGGACTGTAGCCCACCAGGCTCCTCTGTCTATGGGATTCTCCAGGCAAGAATATTGGAGTGGGCTGCCATTTCCTTCTCCAGGGGATCTCCGCAGCCCAGGGATCAAACCTGGGTTTCCTGCACTGCAGGCAGATTCTCTACTGATTGAGCGCCCAGCGAAGCCCTGGTGTTGTATTGCATAGGGCAGAGAAAACCCTTTGCCCACAGGACACGGCCTGCTGGTTGGTCATTCGCACCGTGGGCTAAAGTCACCCCAAGTCCCTTCCCCAGGCCCGCAGGCCTAGGCCCCACCTCAGACTGGGCTGAAACACGGGGAGAAACACTGGGGGGGAGGACTAGAGCTCATATTCTGAGAACATTCCCCAGAAGCTTGCAACCTTTACCTATGGTCAGAAATTGCTGCTCTACGGGGCCCTAGGTGAGGAGATGAAGTATATTCTCAGGTCCTCTGCTTCAGAAGCCTTGCTGACACCAGCCCCTGTTACCTAGGAAACAGTGCCCGGCACACGCGGGCCAGCAAGGTGTTAGCTGTGCTTTGCCTTAGTCGGCCTTGATTTCTCTAGGGCACTAGGTATATGGTTTGGCTCTTATTTTCTTGACTTTGATAAGAGAGTTTTCACAGAGCGTCTGAGAATAGGAATAAATGAGATAGAAACTCATGCCAGCCTTGATTTATGCAGCCGCAGAGAAAATAAATTACATTTCTCTGAACCTCTGGAGAAGGAAAAGTTCTTTAGAAGTCACAGGAGAGAGCCCTGTTTCTAGAATCCTTCACCACGTGCAGGATCTGACAAGACAGTCCTTTGCTAATGCACCCACTGCACACCCCAGAGTTGCGTGTTCTTACGCGCTCCAGCCCTCCGCCTTCCCCTTAGCTGTTTACCTTCTTGTGTCTGTAATACTGGAGGCAACCGTCATTCTTCAGCACAAACCACCGCTTCCTCCAGCCCTTCATGAACCCTGAGTGCATCCTCTTATGCAGGTAGCCGCGGCAGGCGGGCCGGGGGGTGTTGGGACAGCGGCTGATGTCGGATCCCACCACCAGAGTCAAGAGGTCTGGACCTGGAGGGGTGAGTGTGAGATAGGTGAATGAAAGCTCACTCAGCTGCAAATCTTAAACCAACTGCAAGGACTCTTGCTTTCCAGAAGGAATGGATGAAAAAGAGATTGTTGTTTCCGTAAATGGAATCAATGAAATAGAATTCTACCACTGGAATGGATCCAAGAGTTCTCCAGTAATGAAACTCTCAGGTCAAATAGGAGAATGAAAACTGGGGAGGTGCAGTGACTTCTCTGAGGACCTAGAGCTCATAAGTTCAGTTTGGTTCAGCCACTCAGTTGTGTCTGATTCTTTGTGACCCCATGGACCACAGCACGCCAGGCCTCCCTGTCCATTACCAACTCCCAGAGTCCACACAAACTCATGTCCACTGACTTGGTGGTGCCATCCCACCATCTCATCCTCTGTCGTCCCCTTCTCCTCCTGCCCTCAATCTTTCCCAGCACCAGGGTCTTTTCCAATGAGTCAGCTCTTCACATCAGGTGACCAAAGTATTGGAGTTTCAGCTTCAACATCAGTCCTTTCAATGAATACCCAGGACCGATTTCTTTTAAGAGTTGAATCAAATGTGAGATCTGGGTTACCTGGTTCTAAGACAGAATTCTTCCTCTTCAACCACATGGCCTCAGTTCAGTTCAGTCGCTCAGTAGTATCCGACCCTTTGCGACCCCATGAATCGCAGCAAGCCAGGCCTCCCTGTCCATCACCAACTCCCGGAGGTCACTCAGACTCACGTCCATCGAGTCAGTGATGCCATCCAGCCATCGCATCCTCTGTCGTCCCCTTCTCCTCCTGCCCCCAATCCCTCCCAGCATCAGAGTCTTTTCCAATGAGTCAACTCTTCGCATGAGGTGGCCAAAGTACTGGAGTTTCAGCTTTAGCATCATTCCTTCCAAAGAAATCCCAGGGCTGATCTCCTTCAGAATGGACTGGTTGGATCTTCTTGCAGTCCAAGGGACTCTCAAGAGTCTTCTCCAACAACACAGTTCAAAAGCACAATTCTTCGGCGCTCAGCCTTCTTCACAGTCCAACTCTCACATCCACACATGACCACAGGAAAAACCATAGCCTTGACTAGACGAACCTTTGTTGGCAAAGTAATGTCTCTGCTTTTGAATATGCTATCTAGGTTGCTCATAACTTTCCTTCCAAGGAGTAAGCGTCTTTTAATTTCATGGCTGCAGTCACCATCTATAGTGATTTTGCTGCTGCTGCTGCTGCTAAGTCGCTTCAGTCGTGTCCGACTCTGCGCGACCCCCAGACGGAAGCTCACCAGGCTCCCCCGTCCCTGGGATTCTCCAGGCAAGAATACTGGAGTGGGTTGCCATTTCCTTCTCCAATGCTTGAAAGTGAAAAGTGAAAGTGAAGTCGCTCAGTCATGTCCGTCTCTTAGCGACCCCATGGACTGGAGCCTACCAGGATCCCCCGTCCATGGGATTCTCCAGGCAAAAGTACTGGGGTGGGGTGCCATTGCCCTCCCCGGTAGTGATTTTGGAGCCCAGAAAAATAAAGTCTGACACTGTTTCCACTGTTTCCCCATCTATTTCCCATGAAGTGATGGGACCAGATGCCATGATCTTCGTTTTCTGAATGTTGAGCTTTAAGCCAACTTTTTCACTCTCCACTTTCACTTTCACCAAGAGGCTTTTTAGTTCCTCTTCACTTTCTGCCATAAGGGTGGTGTCATCTGCATATCTGAAGTTATTAATATTTCTCCCGGCGATCTTGATTCCACCTTGTGCTTCTTCCAGCCCAGGGTTTCTCATGATGTACTCTGCATATAAGTTAAACAGGGTGACAATATACAGCCTTGACGTACTCCTTTTCCTATTTGGAACCAGTCTGTTGGTCCATGTCCAGTTCTAACTGTTGCTTCCTGACCTGCATACAGATTTCTCAAGAGGCAGATCAGGTGGTCTGGTATTCCCATCTCTTTCAGAATTTTCCACAGTTTATTGTGATCCACACAGTCAAAGGCTCTGGCATAGTCAATAAAGCCAAAATGGGTCTGATTACAGATGACTTGGGTCTGCTCATTCTGTCTGTAACAACAGCAAGCTAAGTATTGAAGGTATTTTGATTTACATCCAGAGAAGGATGATGGGTGATGTTTGGCTTTTCCATCTCATTTTTATTTAGGATGATTAGCTTCTTTGATCTGTGTTAGCTAAAGAGAGGGTCTGAACCACTGCCAATGTATGTTGCCAATGTCGTCTCTGTTGAAAATAAATTACTCACCTTTGAACTTGACCGAAAGTCTAGGAGGCTTGATGCATACATGTCTTTTACCCTATCTTCTTGCCAACCCGGATTAGTACTGAGGATTGGACTCAGAGCTTTCAGTGCCTGACTTTCTTAGAGTGTCCTTCTTAGACTGTCTTTCCTACTCCTTTCTTCTTAGAGTGCCTGGACTTCAAGTCCCCTTTTCTATGGAACTGGTTTGGTGAAGAGCTTGAGAAAAATTGTCCCTGTCCCTGATAACATGAGGTCAGTGTCTACCAACTGTGCTTTGATGTTGCCAGCAGGAACACAGACTTTCATCATACGCCTACCTCTTGATGCCTCAAGAAAATTCTCTGAATGTCACTCAGACAGACAGCAACCCTGACATGCTTTGAACACTGCAAATGGGGTATGACTTCATTTACAATTCCTCTGAGATGGAGGCCACATCCCTGAAGGGGGACATTTGGCCTTGGCAGCGCTGACTTCATCATGATGTCTGACATTGAGATTACTGATCTGTTTAGAGCTGTCTATGGAAATGGGGGTCAGTGAGGAGACTCCTCTTATATAAATGACAAGCTCCAACCCAGGGGATCATTCGTGGCTGAGCCACATGGCCCTGAAAATAAAGATCTGTCCCAGAAAGGCTGACACAGTCTTAACTTTAGCAGCACGCAAAGCACCTTGGTAATTAAATAACTCTGCGTGTCAAGAAAATTCTTCATTGCCATGTAAATACATTTTAATTTATTGAACTGCCCTTAAGCTCCTGTCAAAAACACATCCAGAAAAATTAGAAGAAATGCTCCAGATTGACCAGCAACCCACAAATGTCTTTGTCTTTGGACTCCAGTCCCCAAAGAACTGTACTCCTGGACTAATATGCATAGCTGATACATCTGCCAACTTATTTATGTGCTGCCACAGCGGGCCGCCCCTCGAGGTCATTTTCCTCTTGCTTACAAAGACTGCATATGGGTTTCTCTGATACCAATCGAGCTAAACTTGAGTTTCAGCTGGCCAAAAACATAACTCGATGCACCAGAAAATTCTCTCTGGGGCAGAGATACAGATGGTCCTGCTGCACCATGGTGTCATTATATTAGAAGGAAAGTATTTCACGTTCAGAGTTAGGACATGAGTCTGATGTTTGGGGAGTTACTGAGTTCCAAACAGCTGTTAGGTGGTGGTGATGTTATACTCTTTGCAGGTCCGCACTGGGCCAGGAGGACCTGGACCTGACATTTATAGAGACATTAGACTTTTGATGTTATCTTCACATCTGATTATTTATACACAGTCATTTTAATGTGCATGTTAAAATAATTAAATATTAGGTTTGTTGTTCCATTGCTAAGTTGTGTCCAACTCTTTGCAACCCCGTGGACCTCCCTGTCCATCACCATCTCCCGGAGCTTGCTCAAACTCATGTCCATTGAGTTGGTGATGCCATCCAACCATCTCATCCTCTGTCATCCCCTTCTCCTCCCACCTTCCATCTTTCCCAGCATCTGGGTCTTTTCCAGTGAGTCAGTTCTGTGCATCAGGTGGCCAAAGTATTGGAGTTTCAGCTTCAGCATCAGTCCTTCCAATGAATATTGAGGATCGATTTCCTTTAGGATGGACTGGCTGGATCCCCTTGAAGAGCATTTCTGGAGAAGGAAATGGCAACCCATTCCAGTATTCTTGCAAAAGTAAAAAAATGTTCAGTATGAACAATTAAACACTTCTGGTTCTGCTATTATTTCTTTATTAATTTACTGGGTGCCTGAAACATGTTAGTGTCCTAGTTCAGAGCTTCTGAAGCTAAGTGCATATACAAATCACCCAGTGGGTTTCTTAAGTGCATATCCTTATTCAGTAGGCCTGGGATGAAGCCTGGGATTCCATATTTGTAAGAAGCCTTCAGGTAAAGCTGGACCACAGTTGAAGTGGTGAGTCCTGAGAAAGTCTCAGCTGCTGAGAGGCTCTGTTCATGAGCACAGTCTGTCAGCAACCAGCACGCTTCTGCTTTTCCTTGACTCTGATTTCGTTTCCCCTGGATGTGCTCATTTTCACCCCTAATACTTTGCAACAACAGAATCATGAGTTCCACACCCCTTCTCACCCCTGCCATTACTGCTTGAGAGCTTGTTTGGAGATTCTAGCAGGGGCGCACTGGAGAAGGACATGGCAACCCACTCCAGTATTCTTGGGCTTCCATGCTGGCTCAGATGGTAAAGAATCCACCTGCAATGCGGGACACCTGGGTTCAATCCCTGGATTGGGATGATCCTCTCGCAGAGGGCATGCAACCCACTCCACTATTCTTGCCTGGAGAATCCCTTGGACGGAGGAGCCTGGTAGGCTGTAGTCCATAGGGTCCCTAAGAGTCTGACATGACTGAGAGACTTCACTTTCACTTTTCACTTTCATGCATTGGAGAAGGAAATGGCAACCCACTGCAGTATTCTTGTCTGGAGAATCCCAGGGACAGAGGAGCCTGGTGGGCTACAGTCCATGGGGTCACTAAGAGACGGACATGACTGAAGTGACTTAACAGCAGCAGCAGGAGCACACAGCCACTCATACACCCTTGATGTAGAGACTGGTCCTGCCTATCGGGGATAGTCCTCTTCTTCCACAAGCACGCGGCTCCAGGAAGGACACACACGTGAGGGAGGAGGGGACACTGGCCAGGCCAGCCCGATCAGCCCTGGCGATCGATGCAGGGACGGATGCCTCAATCAACCCCCACCCCCCAATTATTTCTTTCTCTAGGTCCGTCCCCGCCCTGGTAAAATGAAACACACAGCCCTCACCTTCCTCCACTGGACACCCCAGAAACCTTTCCCACTTTTTGAGTGTGAGTGGCAGGAAGCGTGTAGGTGGGGAGGTGAAAGAGTGAAGAGAACGCTTTGTTTCCTGAGATGGCGAGAGTTTGAAAATCCACGCCTTTAGCACATTCAGCTCTTTGATGACCATGTCCTGAAAAAGAAAGCCTCTCCAGAAAACTCTCCTTCCCTAGCACTTTGGCCTAGAGGGTTTTGGAAGTAAGGAGTCATGGGTGAGCTTATTTGCAGATACAGGAGTGAGAAAAAGGGTTTCTTTTTCTAACTCACACTTCCTCCTTGGATCACTGTCTTCTCTTTATGCCACCAATCTTCTACTGTCGGACAAGCCCCACCACCTGCGCAGGCGTGGAGCAGAGACGTGCAAGGCAAGCCGGGTCCCCGAGGGCGGGCGCAGGGGTCTGGCACTGCCTTCACCCCCCAGGTCCCAGCTCCAGGCTCTTCCGTGCCCGCTTTGAGTCCAGCCTGCTGTCAGGACGCAGAGGAGCCCTCACGCACCCGAAGGACTTCCAGGCTGACTAAGCGTCGGTGTTTTCCCTTCCTCTCTTTCTTTTCAGCACTTTGCAGTTTGCACGCTTCACTTTTCAATCAGCATTTTGATGATTAAATCCTGCATTTGACTAAGGAACCAAGCCCCATAAAAGCTCAAACCAGAAAGTAAGAGGGACCTAATGTAAGAAAAATTCCCATGGAGCTATTGTCATTCTCATTGTGATACTGAATGCTTTCTTAAATCTCTGGCTTTGGTATTCCCATTGATCAAACTGCGGTGTGTGTGATAAGTATTTCTAAATAGAATTGCTATTTGATTACTTTTATTATTCCATATTTTATAATATATAACATATACTAACATTTTCAGTTCAGTCGCTAAATAGTGTCCAACTCTTTGCGACCCCATGAATCACAGCACGCCAGGCCTCCTTGTCCATCACCAACTCCCGGAGTTCACTCAAACTCATGTACATCAAGTCAGTGATGCCATCCAGCCATCTCATTCTCTGCCATCCCCTCCTCCTCCTGTCCCCAATCCCTCCCAGCATCAGAGTCTTTTCCAGTGAGTCAACTCTTTGCGTGAGGTGGCCAAAGTATTGGAGTTTCAGCTTTAGCATCATTCCTTCCAAAGAAATCCCAGGGCTGATCTCCTTCAGAATGGACTGGTTGGATCTCCTTGCAGTCCAAGGGACTCTCAAGAGTCTTCTCCAACACCATCAATTCTCCAAAAGCATCAATTCTTCGGCACTCAGCTTTCTTCACAGTCCAACTCTCACATCCACACATGACCACAGGAAAAACCATAGCCTTGACTAGACGGACCTTTGTTGGCAAAGTAATGTCTCTGCTTTTGAATATGCTATCTAGGTTGGTCATAACTTTCCTTCCAAGGAGTAGGCATCTTTTAATTTCATGGCTGCAGTCACCATCTGCAGTGATTTTGGAGCCCAAAAAATAAAGTCTGACACTGTTTCCACCGTTTCCCCATCTATTTCCCATGAAGTGATGGGACTGGATGCCATGATCTTCGTTTTCTGAATGTTGAGCTTTAAGCCAACTTTTTCACTCTCTACTTTCACTTTCATCAAGAGGCTTTTTAGTTCCTCTTCACTTTCTGCCATAAGGGTGGTGTCATCTGCATATCTGAGGTTATTGATATTTCTACCGGCAATCCTGATTCCAGCTTGTGCTTTTTCCAGCCCAGAGTTTCTCATGATGTACTCTGCATATAAGTTAAATAAGCAGGGTGACAATATACAGCCTTGATGTATACCTTTTCCTATTTGGAACCAGTCTGTTGTTCCATGTCCGGTTCTAACTGTTGCTTCCTGACATGCATATAGGTTTCTCAAGAGGCAGGTCAGGTGGTCTGGTATTCCCATCTCTTTCAGATGTTAGTTTATTCTTATTGAATGGAATTATTATTTCAATAGAACTATGGAAAACTTGACCTTGTAACATATAGTGGATCCTCTTTCTAATGCTGGGCTAGGAAGATATGATAATACCTGCACCAGAAGCTAATACAATAGGTATTTAATCTATGTCTGTAAGATTTTGGCCATGCTTCTAAGATGCTGTATAAGGATGCTGGGCTGGCTGTGAAAGAAACGCCGGGGAGACCTGATTAAAATTACAAACATGCAGGCCACCACCATGAATTCTGTATTTAAGAGTGTCTCAGGTGAGTCTGGCATACAGTTAGATTTAAGATTTAAGGTTCTGAGCAAAGCTACTTGATGTTTCTATATCTAAACCGGCAATGTAGCAATCAGTAATATGATAGGATTTTACCAAAGTTTCACATACTTGGGAGTGAAACTGGCAGAGATATATAGCAATCGAAAAGATATCAGATAGACTTTTAAGAAGCTTATATAGACAGACACAGGAGTCAAGTGTAAACATTAAATTTTTAAACACACTCTTAATTGGCACTTGGTAAATATATATTTCAAGACCTCTATGTTTCATATGAACGTAAAAAAAGCTCAATCATTTGTTTCACAATTCTTACTTTCTTTAGACAAGTTGGTGACTTCCTCTCCCAAAGAGAACCTCCAAAAGCTTGTTTCAGGTTCCATATACTCCAAAAATACTTTGACCAATTTATAGGGCTTGCTAAGAAAATCGAATTTATAAAGTACTATATAAAAATTAAATCATTCCTGTTATTTATTCCCCTTTGTCTTCTTCTTTTTTTAGTTTCATAGTCATGTGTATCCTTCTCATAGACCCACTGCCTCTCGGTAATGCTGTTTTTTCCCTTCCTTTAGCATTACTACCTGGAGTATTCTTGCCTGGAGAATTCCATGGCCGGAGGTGCATGACAGGCTATAGTCCATGGATCACAGAGAGTCGGACAGGATTGAGTGGCTAAGACACATACATGTCCTACTTGATTATGATGTATTATGTATAATTTTAATAAGTAGTTTGATTCAGGCATTTACTATTTTTTTCCTTAGGATTTGTGTATCTATACACTCATAAATAAAATTAACATATGATTTTGTTTTTCATACTATACTATTCTCGTTCTGGAATCAGAGTTGCAGTAGATTCATAAAATGAGCTGACAGGCATTCACTCTTACTTATTTTCTGGAAAAAAAAACTCTATAGAATAAGGATTATTTGTTCTTTGAAAGTTGGATAGTTATAAAAGTGGTATCCTGGGCTTCTGAGTGGGGCATGGAGTGGGGATGGTAATGGGGGAAAGGAGAGGTGGTCTCCTATCTTATTCTATAAATATTTTATAATAGTCTACACAGATTTTTCTGTCTATTCTTACACTAATTAAAAGCTCTTTAAATGCTTTTGAACAATGTTGTTTATCTAGTTTTTAAATTCATTATTATCCAGTGTTCAAAGTAGTCTTTTATTATTTTTAAAGCTTTGTTTTTCCTTTTTTTCTCTTTATTTTATTTGCATCTTTTAAATTTTTATTATTTCTCCGTTAAAAGCTGGTAGCCTTAGAGATGTGCAGAAGATTACGTCTGAGGACGGAATGATCAGCTTCCTAATCAAGATAGGTCTCAAAATCCCATGGATGGAGGAGCCTGGTAGGCTGCAGTCCATGGGGTCGCTACGAGTCGGACCCACCTGAGCGACTTCATTTTCACTTTTCACTTTCACACAATGGAGAAGGCAATGGCAACCCACTCCAGTGTTCTTGCCTGGAGAATCCCAGGGACGGGGAAGCCTGGTGGGCTGCCGTCTATGGGGTCGCACAGAGTCGGACACGACTGAAGCGACTTAGCAGCAGCAGCAGCAAGGGCCACACTGACTGTCCACAATGGGTGCTCCATCCATCAGGCTTTCAGTGGAGCGGGGTGGGGAAGTGGCCCCTGAGGACCACATGGGGAGAAAAACACTATGAGGTGGTCCCTCAGCCATTCCCTGTGTGTCTTCAGGTCTCTTTTGCTATTGGCTATGATTCCTACCCCTCCAAATGCACACAGGTCCCAAACGACCTCCTTTCTCTAAAAGACTCTGTTCTCACTTTAGCATCTCAGATCTCGAATTCACCTTTCTGCTTCGGAGGCATCTCCACTGTTGGATCTGAGAAGGACTGGCAAAGACACACCGGGGTTCCCTGACACCGAGGTCAGGGTCTTAGGATAGAAGCCCACGCTGGCAAGCAAGGAGTGGTGGAACTCAGCTCATAAGAGCGGGTAAAACCAGCCTACCACTAACTGTTTAGGACAGTGCAATGCTCTTTCCCCAGTATCTCTGTTAGTCCATCAACTTTTAGAGAGCCCCCAAAACCCCATTCAAATTTTAGGGATGTTTTCTGTCTTCCATTAACTGAGGTTGAATGTTTCAGAGGTATAAAGAACATTAAGCTTCTTGGGGAAAAATAGAAGTACTAAGAGCGGAAATATTACTACAGTTCGGTTTTATTTAACTCAAAAATTGGAAAATTAATTTGTGAGAAAGAACCATGGGGACAGCTAAATGCAGCAGTGAGGGTTAGTGCGCCTCTCTTAGCGAATGAGAGCCCATCAACTCATTAGTATAATCACTGCCATGTTGCCCCAGCTCCTGATGTGTGCCGCACAAGGACACAGATGTGCAGGACTTGTAAGGAGTCGCTGCACATGCCGACAGTGTCCTTGGATTCCTGGTGCAGCAAGCACTCGACAGACAGCCAGACACGAAGCTAAATTCTGCCCCAAAAGCTTCAGCATGCTTGTCAGGACGCAGCATTTGTTAGCAATTTTCTGGTGCTGGTCTGCACTAGTGAAGTCTTGCTGTTGCTTGCCCCCAAGCGTGATGACATCATGAGAAATGTCAAGAGATAGTTATTGCTCAGCGATAAGTTATACTTCTAGCACACGTGTCCTGTTCCAAATGCACACCATTTTAATACTTCATGGCCTGATAATATAGTTCGGGGCCACAGAGTTACACATGCCACAGTTGGGAAGCCAGGAATAGGACACCTCACCGAATAATCTCATGATGGAACACAGCAATTATCCCCTGTATATTTTTTTAGGTCTCTGGGGAGATGAGGGTTTGTAAAACGGTGCTAAAGAAAGTAACCTGTTTTGCAGAGACGAAGATGGTAGTAACCTTTCCCAAAAGTTTAAGGTGAGTGGATACAGGGGTGAAGGCTTTGTGTCACTATTGCTCTCTTGGCGGGTCCACGTGGGTCAGATTGCTTTAAAGGCAGGCCTTAAGTAGAACCTGTAGGAGTTTAGGTTTGTAATTTCTTTATTTCCTTCTCTCTCTTTTATGACATGAAAACCCCGAGGCTTTTTAATTCTAAAAACTGATGGACTTCAAGAAAAGAAGAAAAGGAAGAAAAAAAAAGAAAAGAAGGAAAAAAAGACCCAGGAAATGAATTCTTGAAGTGGTGTTTTTCATGGCAAGGAGTTTAAGGAGATGTATTGGTAATAAACAGAGAACATTTTTCTTGCCCCCATTTGCTGATTTCACTTTTGTGGCTGGCCATCAATACGGAAGGAACATGGGACAGACACGTGATTCAACTTCTCTGAGAGATCATGTTGATGACAAGGCAGTAACGGTGGTCTCAGGAGAGAAGTGAAGTTGTGCCCATTCTGCGGGTTTCCTTCTCCTCATGTTGGTATTCCCTGCTGTGTTTCAGATCGCTGCCTCATCAGAGTCACCCTGGACCCTGCAGACCACCTACCTTTCCTCGCAAGGTGCACGGCTTCTGCGTGCTCCACACTGGTGACCTCCGTGCCGTTGACGGCCAGCACCACGTCCCCGACCTGGAGCCCGGCTTCCTCGGCGGCACTGTCTGCAAGTAGGGACAACGAGGGTCTCATTGAGGAGGGGTCCCAAGCCGAGTGCCCCTGCTGCCTGTCCTCTTTTTAAAAGGCTCTTTCTCTAATGGGCCTTTCTTTCCAACTCTAGACAATTGCCGGTGTCATTAATAAGAAGGAAAAGCCTCTCCTCGAAGTCTCCTTTCATTTCTAGTGCGTGGTGTCTTTACACGTCCACCCAGGCGTCTGCATGGCCTCTTTGCAATATAATAGCCAGGCTGCTCAGAAACTCAATCTATTCATCCACCGGCAGGTTGAACTGCTAGTTCGCATTCCTTCATTGCTGCTAGGTCTCTTTGTAACCCTGAGAAAATCACTTAACCTCAATATCTTCATCTGTAAAAAGGGGGATAGGGCAGAGCTTCTCTGCAGGATTGTTGAGGGAACAAGTAATTGAAATACTTATGAAGTGGTGGCAAAAACAGATCTTGAAGTAGTCAGAGAAAAAAGAGATAAAGAGCTGCTTTTCCTTTTCATGGTGTAGGCTCCTTTCCAAGTCATCTCAGAAAGGAAGCCAAAAATAGCCTCAAACATTAAGATTTAAGTTTTGGAAGGTAGAGAGGATCTCTCCAGAGGCTATTTAGTTTACCCCTTGGTTTTTAGGCATCCACGTTTACTGTAACATACCTAATATTCTCTAGGAGTCAAAAAGGGTGTAATAAATCATTTCAGAGTTAATTCATTTTAAATAAGATCTCCTATGTATTTGACCAAGATTCTTTCTGCAGCAGTTTAAATCTGTTTTTTCTTTTTCATTTCAGTTTAAACCCATTTTCTCTTCCTTAGATCCTAGTGCTGGGTACGTGTTTATGGACTTGCAGAATAATTATACAACAATATTAGGCTGCATATATAGGATGTCATAAACCTCCTCAAATACTTTTAACCTTGAAGCATGACTCAGTTAGTGAGCTTACATGACTTTGGATATTTTTAATGATTGTAGTTTGTCTAAGTCTGTTTAATATAGTAGGGAAGATCTTTTCTGCATGAATAGGCAATGGTCAATCAATGTAGGAAGGTTAAGTGAGGAGTAATATTTCATATATCTATTTATTTACATAATATCATTCTTGTGATGAATTGACACCTCATGGTATGGTTGATCGTTTGAAAAGATTTCTTCCACTATCCTAAAGGACTTGATTAAGGCAATGCCTTCTGAGTCAAATTCCAGAATGATGATATAGATCCAGAAGCAATTTCTTATCAATTTTTTTACTTCATATGCTACTAAATATTATGTCTTTATACAGTACTTATCCAATAAATACATATTGAATGAATGAAAAACCTAAAAATTATACCTTCAAGGAGCTTAAAATTCCATTGGAGAAGAAAAGACATGCATAATCAAAAAGAAATACTATAATATTTAAATGGCAAGTATAAAAAACATGAAGATAGTAGGCATTGTAAAACTTCAGAAAAGAGAATTCTCACTCCCCTTTGGAGTGGTTAAGAAATGCTTTCCAGAGAGGTGGAATTTGGTCTAATGAATAGATTCTCTATAGTGGGGAGTAATGGGGAAGGCAGGGTGACAAAGACTGCTTGGTGTTCACAGAGCCAGTTCCTTTTCCATCTGGGCTCATATATGGAAAGCTTTTCTCTGACTGTTTTGCAGTTTTGGAGGCAATATAATTGAGTTTCAGACATTGGAGTTGGAGAGAAGTGATGTATACTACTTTTAGGTATGGCTCATAAAAGCATCCCAAGGACCACGCTCCATATTCTCCACCCATCTTCCTGACTTCAAGGTCCTATGGTGTGAGACACTAAGGGAAAAATAAACCTGTATCTCAAAACATTATGTTGGATAAAAGCCATCTTCCAACCAGGAACATCCACATGAGACTATCAGCCGAGTGAATAGTGATCTTTTATTGTCCTAAACCATTCATGTCATAACTTCAATCAGCAAGTCAGCCAAGAAAGAAAATCTTCTGAGCAAAGGTACGCAAGCAGAATGTCTTAAAGACGTGCCAAAAGGTGGCGATCCAGATCCACTGGAGCAGATGTTGTGGGTGGATACAGTGAGCCTGGAAGATAAGGATGAAAAGACAGCCAGTATACAAAGTTCCTTCAATGTGAAGATGACAAGTTTGTGCTTGGTGGTCCTTAAACAAGAGAGCCACTAGAAGTGTGTGGGCAGAAAAATAGATACATGATGGTTTTCAGAAGATTAATTTAGAATAAGGAGGGATTAAGTTAAGCTTTTCAGCAAAGATTATTATAAGAATCAATACAGAATCTGGAAACAGGAACTAGAAATGAATAGAAGGTATAAAATGCCACCATAGGACCTAAATTACCTCAAGGCACCCATTTGCATGAGTAGGGACAGATGCCTTTCTACCCCTCTTAGACGATAAGCATCTCGTGAGCAAGTAAAATTTCTTATTTATTGATTTAGGCATTTCCCATGGCTAGTATAATCTCTTGCACATGGTTGAGGCATTAAAAACATGGACTAAATATACTGAGGTAACCAAGGAAGAGAAAACACTGAAAATGTTCACTGGGCCAGGAATAAAAACATCTTTGAAATCTAGGATATGAAGTTGGCCTGAGAAATGGATTCAGAATTTAGAATGAAAGGGAAAAATGTAAGGAGAGAAGTACAGAGCACTGAGCATAAGATCTTGAAAAATAATCATAATTCCCTTTAAGGAGAGAGAGGAAATGGGCAGCTAAAGAGGAACATAAAGAAAAGGCAGAGAGGTCCTACGGAGCACGGAGGCAAGAGTATAAGATCAGCAAAGGGGCAGAGAACAAGCGTATGGATGCCACGAAGCGGGTGGGGGGTAGGATGAACTGGGAGATTGGGATGGACATATACTCCCTGCTGGTACTAAGTGTAAGGTAGGTGACTAGTGAGAACCTACTGTGTAGCACAGGGAGCTCTACTCAGTGCTCGGCGGTGACCTACATGGGAAGGAAATGAAAAAAAGAGGGGCTGTAGGTATATGTGCAGCTGGTTCACTTTGCTGTACAGCGGAACCTAACACAACATGGTAAAGCAGCTATACTCCAATAAAAATCTGTTAGAAAAGCTTGGTGAAGGCAAAGGAAACATTTCAAGATGGAGAAAATGGTCAACAGTGCTACAGCGACACCACAGAGGTAACCATAATGATAGTATGGTTCCAAATCCTTGTCTATTCACAAGGTCAAGATGAGCAAGGATGGAGGAAATGCGACTAAAGCTGGACTAGTGAAGTCACAAGTGTTTAATGATAGTATGGTTCCAAATCCTTGCCTATTCACAAGGTCGAGACGAACAAGGATGGAAGAAATGCGGCTAAAGCTGGACTAGTGAAGTCACAAGTGTTTAATGATAGTATGGTTCCAAATCCTCGCCTATTCACAAGGTCGAGACGAGCAAGGATGGAAGAAATGCGACTAAAGCTGGACTAGTGAAGTCACAAGTGTTTAATGATAGTATGGTTCCAAATCCTCGTCTATTCACAAGGTCGAGACGAGCAAGGATGGAAGAAATGTGACTAAAGCTGGACTAGTGAAGTCACAAGTGTTTAATGATAGTATGGTTCTAAATCCTTGTCTACTCACAAGATCGAGACGAACAAGGATGGGAGAAATGTGACTAAAGCTGGACTAGTGAAGTCACAAGTGTTTAATGATAGTATGGTTCTAAATCCTTGTCTATTCACAAGGTCAAGACGAACAAGGATGGGAGAAATGCGACTAAAGCTGGACTAGTGAAGTCACAAGTGTTTAATGATGCTGCTGCTGCTGCTAAGTCGCTTCAGTCGTGTCCGACTCTGTGCGACCCCTTAGACGGCAGCCCACCAGGCTCCCCCGTCCCTGGGATTCTCCAGGCAAGAATACCGGAGTGGGTTGCCATTGCCTTCTCCAATGCATGAAAGTGAAAAGTGAAAGTGAAGTCACTCAGTCGTGTCCGACTCGTAGCGACCCCATGGACTGGAGCCTACCAGGCTCCTCCATCCATGGGATTTTCCAGGCAAAAGTACTGGGGTGGGGTGCCATTGCCTTCCCCATGTCTATTCACAAGGTCAAGACGAACAAGGATGGGAGAAATGCGACTAAAGCTGGACTAGTGAAGTCACAAGGGTTTAATGATAGTATGGTTCTAAATCCTTGTCTACTCACAAGATCAAGACGAACAAGGATGGGAGAAATGCGACTAAAGCTGGACTAGTGAAGTCACAAGTGTCAGTCGCTCAGTTGTGCCCGACTCTGCCACCCCATGGACTGCAGCCCACCAGGCTCCTGTGTCCATGGGATTCTTCAGGCAAGAATACTGCAATGGGTTGCCATTTCCTTCTCCAGGGGATCTTCCTGACCCAAGGATTGAACCCTGGTCTCCTGCACTGCAGGCAGATTCTGGATTAGGAAAACCAAATTATAGCTAAAGAGTTTTAAGGAGTGTGATAGAAGTGAAAGACAAATGTTTGAGCTATTTGTACTGAATCATATGCTAAATGATTGATTAGATGAAGTGATAAACTACTATATAATCAAAAGTATGAGTGTTTGGTAACAGATCTTCTCTTCCAAGTAAACTTTGCTTTAAAAACAATATTGGACCTAAGGAATCCATCGATATGGACATATCTTGTTTTTTCAACACTTTGATTGAATTAAAATTCACATACCATATCATTTTACGCATTTAAAGTGTGTAACTAAATGCTTTTTAGTCTATTCACAGAGTTGTGAAACTATCATCACAATATAATTTTAGAATATTTTTGTTGCCCCAGAAAAAACCAAGTAACCAAGAGCAGTCATGCTCCATATCCCCCAACCTCTCAGCTCTAGGCAATGACTAACCTATTTTCTGTCTCTGTGGACTTGCCTGTTGTGAACATTTTATATAAGTGAAATCATATAATATGTGGTCTTTTGTGTTTGGTGTCCTTCACTCAGCAAGCCATTTTCCAGACCCATCCACATGGTAGCAAGCACTACATTCTTTTCAATTGCTGAATAAATGTTTTATTGTAAGAATATAGCACATTTTGTGTATCTATTCATCAATGGATGATAATTTGCATTGTTTTTCCATTTTTATGATAAATAACACTGCTATGAAAATTTGAGTACAATTTTTTTTTTTTTTTTATGAGCATGTGTTTTCATCACCTGAGGTATACACCTAGGAGTGAGATTCCTGGATGAAGTAGTAACTCTATGCTTATTTAACGTAGGAGGAATGATCAGACTGTTTTTCAAGGTGGCTATACCATTTCACATTCTTATCACCATTGCATAAGTGTTCTCAGCTTTTGCACTTTCTTGCCAATATTTGATATTTTTTACGTATAGCCGTCTCAGTGGGTATGGGATGGTATTTTGTTGTGGTTTTCATTTGTTTTCCTTGATGACTACTGATGTGGAGTATTTTTTATGTGCGTATTTGGCTATTTGTTTATCTTCTTTGGAGAAAGATCTACTCAAATCCTTTGCTCATTTAAAAACTGTGTTATTTATCTTTGCATTATGATGAAAATTATTCTTGTTTGTAGAGGAATTACTTCTGTAGTGTTACTCTTCCTGATAGCTTATGTGATAGCTTTTAGCTTTAATTATAGAGGGTATTGACTGTGTTCGGCTAATTTGAATGCAACTTACAAATTTTCCCTTTATCTACTAATTATGGTGACAGTTTGAGGCATGATGATCTCTTGGAGGAGGGAGGTGTTTCAAGGTGACTCTAATATACCACACAGACAGTTGCCCTACTTGAGGCTGCTCTTGGGAGCAGAATGGAAGTATACATCTTACATTGGATGGGAAGGATCAAAGTGTTAAGAAAACAAGCCCACACTTTTCTAAGTTGGCTTCCCCGATAGGATACTTGACGACATAGTTCTGTATTGATTATAAAGAGTTAAATGCTGAGCTACTTCATCCTTTTATGCATATTTACATATAATGTAGAATCTGAAAACTTATAATTAAAAAGGGGGCTTGTCCTTTTCATTTAAAAATTTTTTACTATAACAGTAGCATTTTAAACACTAGAGCTTCCAGAAAGATGGGCCTGTCCATAATTTCGTCAGTGGTCTGCCCATCCCTAAATGTATCATTTCCTTTTCAACTTTGCTTGGTATCAGAGTTGGAACATCTGTTTCTTTTGTTTATGACAACAGATCTCACAAACATTTGGGCCTTCATAGAAAATGTTCATGCAAGTGCCAGCTGGGTGTGGGCAATTAGTTATATAAGCTACAAGCAAGCTCCCTTTCTGTGTACTTATGGATAATCACTTCTATCCCACCTACAGGTCTTCATGCTGTATCTTTTTTATCGTCAGTGTGTAATTAAGTCTCTCTGTTGCATGCAGAAGAGTGTTTTGTGGTGTGAATGAGGTTCTCTGAAATGCTGGAAATATGTGTAATTTTAAAGTCCCTCAACCCTTCATTTAGTAGATTTGACTAGACAATGGATTTCAGAGGTTGCTATTCAGCACTGAGGAAAGCATTTTACAAAAGAAGAGAAGTAGACTCAGCATACATGAATCCCTGCCAAGGAAGCACTTTCTGATGTTGAATAAAATCCTAGGTTAACTGTGTATTATTGGAGCATTTTTGCTACAGTAGAGATGCTTCAGTTTTCCTCTTTCAAAACCTCAGGTCCTCCTGAATATCACATCACTTACAATGCAAATATTTTGATTTGTTTCACATCTGAATGGATTAGATACGGTTAACTGTCTCAACTGTCTCACCTGGACAGTTATAAAGGTATCAGACATTAGAGAAATCATAACCTTTTATTAGATGGCATTTACTTATTTTATCTAGAAAGGCGGGCATGAAAAGTATGTCGAGGTTTTTGATAGTTTGCAAAAATTTGCTAAACTTATCAAGTCAGACCTATTTGAGTTTAAAGGGGAGTCATTTTTATCTTCCTTATGAATTATTTCTTTGTTTAACACTAATCTTGCAAAGTCAGAGCTAGAAAGAGGCGAGCAGGGAGAAGTGAAAGAGAACAGAAGAGAGAGAAAGCAGGGCGAGGAGGAAGGGGGAAGGAAATAAGTGAAGCCGGAAGGGACCAACATCCGTGAATACCTTCCCTGTAAACGAACATGCATTTTCTTAAAGCCAGATGTCCTTTAAAAATACTGAAGCCCCTTGATGATAAAAAGTGAATTGTCTTCAGAATGGGAGAAAACAATAGCAAATTAAGCAACTGACAAAGAATTAATCTCAAAAATATGCAAGCAACTCCTGCAGCTCAATTCCAGAAAAATAAATGACCCAATCAAAAAATGGGCCAAAGAACTAAACAGACATTTTTCCAAAGAGTACATACAGATGGCTAACAAACACATGAAAAGATGCTCAACATCACTCATTATCAGAGAAATGCAAATCAAAACCACAATGAGGTACCATCTCACACCAGTCAGAATGGCTGCTATCCAAAAATCTACAAACAGTAAATGCTGGAGAGGGTGTGGAGAAAAGGGAACCCTCTTACCCTGTTGGTGGGAATGCAAACTAGTACAGCCACTATGGAGAACAGTATGGAAATTCCCTAAAAAACTGGAAATAGAACGGTCATATGATCCTGCAATCCCACTGCTGGGCATACACACCAAGGAGACCAGAACTGAAAGAGACATGTGTACCCCAGTGTTCATTGCAGCACTGTTTATAATAGCCAGGACATGGAAGCAACCTAGATGTCCGTCGGCAGATGAGTGGATAAGAAAGCTGTGTTACATATACACAATGGGATATTACTCAGCTACTAAAAAGAATGCATTTGAATCAGTTCTAATGAGGTGGATGAAGCTGGAGCTTATTATACAGAGCAAAGTAAGTCAGAAATAAAAACACCAATACAGTATACTAATGCATATATATGGAATTTAGAAAGATGGTAACGATAACCCTGTATGCGAGACAGCAAAAGAGACACAGATGTATAGAATAGTCTTTTGGACTCTGTTGGAGAGGGCGAGGGTGGGATGATTTGAGAGATAGCATTGAAACATGTATATTGTCATATGTGAAAAAGATCGCCAGTCCAGGTTTGACGCATGAGACAGGGTGCTCAGGGCTGGTGCACTGGGATGACCCTGAGGGATAGGCTGGGGAGGGAGGTGGGAGGGGGTTCAGGATGTGGAACACATGTACATCCATGGCTCATTCATGTCAATGTATGGCAAAAACCACCACATTATTGTAAAGTAATTAGCCTCCAATTAAAATTAAAAGAAAAATAGTGAACTGTCTTTGTCTATACAGAGATAATTACAGCCACAGTTGTTTCCTGTTCTTGCTAATTTGAAGAGCGCTAAGAGGCAGAGTAAGGGTGTCCTTGAACCTAATTTGCAGTGTTTATGTTTTGTCATCTGAGTTCTTTTGCCATGGCCATACTCCCCTTCTACTCTCTCCTCACTTGTCTGTGGCCCACCTGTACACCCCCAACTCCCACCAACATCTGGGTGAACTTCCTGCCTTATCCAATCATTCTGAGAATGACCTGCTTGATAGTAACCCATATTTGATTAGCTGATTAAACTTTAATTGAAATTTATTCACATCAAAGTTAATAACATGGCCTTTTGCTTTTCTATAAATATTTTAGGATCTAATTGAAACGTTTTTATGAAGAAAAGCAAAAGCAAAAACAAAAAAGATACTCTTCTAGAATTTTAATTGGCATTGTATCTATGGATGAATTTAAGGAAGAATTGACATCTTTAAAATTTACAAACTGCTCCCATTTTTCCTGCTGTTAATTTAGATGTTCTTTAATTTCTTTCTGTATTTTGTTATTTTCAAAGTAATATTCAGCATAACTTTATGAGGATTATTTCTTTCAATGTGCCACGTTTTTCCTTCCTGAAAGCTTTATACTTCATACTCCACATAGAGGTCTTGGATCCACACTACCTAGACACAGCTTCAAGAGAAACTGCTCTGAGGATTGTGACCTAGTGAAAGCTGGGGCTCCCCGGGTGGAGCTAGTGGTAAAGAACCCACCTGCCAATGCAGGAGACATAAGAGACATGGGTTCGATCCCTGGGTGGGAAAGATCCCCTGGAGGAGGGCATGGCAAACCACTCCAGCGTTCTTTTCTGGAGAATCCCCATGGACAGAGGAGCCTGGTGGGCTACAGTCCATGAGGTTGCAAAGAGTTGGACACGACTGAAGCAACTTAGCGGGCAGGCAAGGCAGGCTTCAACTGCCACACTTTCTGGGCATCCTGCCTTCTTCTAAGGCTGCATTCTCCCCAATAAGTCACTGCTTCCAGCCTGTGACTGAATCTGGAACGGGTACTGGAGTCAGCCTGTTTCTGGCCAAAGAGAGGCTGATCTAGTGGATGGCTTTTCTCGGTCATCTCGGAATTTCTCAGAATGACAGTGCAGTTTGACTTCTTCCTACACAATTCCCTGTCCTTTCGTAGGTGCCAGACCCGCACTGTGGTCTAAAGGCCCTACTTACACGTGTCTGTCGCAGTGTTGTCCTCTAATCTTTTGCACATCTACTTCTGCATTGGTGTCTACCTCTCAGACTATAGGAACTGAGAAAAAGGAATTTCCTTTATTACCTTAAAGAATTCTACATCTGTTCCTATACTTAACAAAAGTTTTGTAAGTCATGAGAAGGTAAAAGGATTATCTTTTTAGAGAAGGAGGAAAGGAGGAAAATGTAAAAATTCAAGTACATTTGAATCAGGTATAGAGGTGGGATTTTAATGAAATCAGAGACAGGATTGGGGTGCAGGGCAGATCAGGAAGGGCTGCAGTCCTCCCGGACGATATGCGTCCCTCCCTGACTGTCTACTCTGCCCTGGCGGGCACACACTTAGGGAGTTTGTGCTCCCTCCACAGGCATTTTGAGAGCATCAGCTCTGTTACCTTTGGGACACTGCACCAAGTATTGCGGATTAAAATAATGGATATGATACAGTTTCTGATCTTGGAAAACTCCCAGTCCAGATGAGGACTATAATGTAATTCAGAAAACCCTAGCAGCCCTGGGCCCCCTTCTGTGATAACTTCATCAGGCCTCCCTTAATGCAGCACTTTGCCAACAAAGGTCCGTCCAGTCAAGGCTATGGTTTTTCCAGTAGTCATGTATGGATGTGACAGCTGGATCATAAAGAAGGCTGAGCGCCAAAGAACTGATGCTTTTGAACTGTGGTGTTGGAGAAGGGACTCTTGAGAGTCCCTTGGACTACAAGGAGATCCAACCAGTCCATCCTAAAGGAGATCAGTCCTGAATATTCATTGGAAGGACTGATGCTGAAGCTGAAACTCCGATACTTTGGCCACCTGATATTGAAGAACTGACTCATTAGAAAAGACCCTGATGCTGGGAAAGATTGAAGATGGGAGGAGAAGGGGACATCAGGTTGGATGGCATCACCGACTCGATGGACTTGAGTTTGGGTAAACTCTGGGAGATGGTGATGGACAGGGAAGACTGGTGTGCTGTGGTCCATGGGGTTGCAAAGAGTCGGACACGACTGAGTGACTGAACATTAGCAATAATGAAGCATGCTGGGTATGGGTATATTTATCTTATCTTTACATATTAAATTATTCTCATGTTTTAGATTAGGGAGAAAAAGATCTATCTTTCATTAGGTATCTGCTAATTCCTAATTTGTTTGTTAGGAAATAAATCTGAGAAGCCATAAAGGAAATAATCTATGGGGAATGGAACTCCTCCTAGAAACTATTAAATGTAATAAATTGGCAGCTGCCTACTCAAGACCCTTCTTGTCTGCAGCACTTGAGCCCGGGTTTTGTAGTTACAGGCAGGGCTCTTCTTTGATGGCGAGGCCCAATATTTACCAGAGGTGTCCACTTCAGCAGGGAAGCATAGTACTCTAAAAAACGATCATGAGGTCAGCACTTGCCAGTCGTTATGAGTTTTTGATAGACTTGAGATTTAGAAACTACTTCTATTGTATATGCGTGTTTTACAAGACTTCAGTATTGGAGGCCATTTAGTATATTGCGCGAGGCCTGAGATAGTTGTCTTGGTCTGAATTACAACTGCTGTGGTGAAACAACTTACTAGCGTCCACTTCAGTTACCACGATTGGTTTGGAGTACTGAATACGGAATCCCCAGGGGTAATCGCCGGTCCCTTTGACGAGCTTCACGGTGCGCTCACGAACTAAAGAGGAAGCGGAAAGGACATTCTTTTGAGTTAGTCTTTAGATACTACAAATGCAATGAAAATATAGCTGGTATTTATTGCTGCTTTAGTATATACCGGGCTTAATAAAAGTCAAAGTAATTTACAACTAGTATCTAATTTAATCTTCACAGTGGCCTAAGATTAATGTTTTTTTGGAGAGGAGAAAACCGAGGTACACAGACCCTCAACACAACAGCTGAGTCACGTGGTAAGAAAGGGGCAGGGTTTCCTTCCCCAGGCAGCTGACCGTTGCAGGTTTCAGGCACGCAGACCTGTGAGCCATGGGACTGTTCCGACAAGGTTTTAATACACGTGGAAATAAGAAAACCGAATCTTCATCCATAATAGTCAGGTCTTACAGGACCCCAAGAAATCCTGAGCAACTGAGCTTCTCAGAAACAAGGGAAGCAACTGGGCCTTGCAGAAATGGTAAGGTTATGCTGCATTGAAAGTGAACAGTTCCAGAAGCTTGACAGTAAAAATTAAAAAAAAATTTACATTAGTCTAATCATCTTAAATTAATGTGGTCCAGCTATTTACCAGTCTGCTTTTCCATGAGTCTTCTCCTGTTTCCTCCTGCTATCTTTATACCGTCTGTTCTGTAGGTGTAAATATAGGTGTGTGTGGGGTGGTGGGGGCGGGGGTGGGGGCGGGGGTGGGTGGGTGTGTTTCTTCCTCAAGACTTCTGCTTGCTGATAAGTTCATAACTATAACTTACTTCTGGACCCTCTTGATCTTCCTCTACCTCAAGACATTTTAAATTTCTACATCAAGACTATCCAAGGGCATTTTCCCAGGCTGAATTCCTAAAAGATAAAATCTATCAGGTAAGAACTCTTTGGGCTATTACTCTTCAGAGACAAGGAAAGAGCAGGATTCCAAGGCAGAAAACATGTCTCAGGAAGACTTTGTTTTGTGGAAGGGCAATCTCCATAAAGGAGATGATGCCGTGGTAGGTGTGTCGTCTTTGTAGTATATTTACACCTTGCATTTTATTTAGAAAAAAATACATGCCTGAATCATGCTAGAGTACAAAACTGAAATAAAAAAATCTGAAGGGCTTATGTGATCTCAGAAGAATCCCTTTTTAAATGCTGACAAAGTTATCCAAGGAAGAATCACAGTGAAAGACTTCAAAATATTATTTGGCGGGAGTTGGTGATGGACAAGGAGGACTGGCATGCTGCCATTCATGGGGTCGCAAAGAGTCAGACATGACTGAGCGACTGAACTGAACTGAACTGAAGACCAACTGCATTGGGGAGAAGTGTTAATGCAATACTGGGAGAATTACTCTTTCCCCAACAATTAGATTGAAATACTTTATTAGTGAGCTTTTTTCCCTGTATGTTAATGAATATCTTAAAATGATAAAGAATAAATCATAATACAGTACAATGATAAACTTCCTGAGCTCCAGAAGTGAATTAATAGTAATATGCCTCTGGAAAAAAAGGTATTATTAGGTCTCTAGGAAAAGTGCAATTAATTATAAAATAAGAATGCTCATCTATTAATAAAGGCAGGGCAGATTCACACCTTAAGATATAATTTAATAGAATTTTTTTCCATTAAAAATAGGAATACATTAAAATTTATGGGTAATATATTTTGTAGCTTTTCAGCCTTTCTTTTGTATTTTTGTGTATCATTTTTCATTCCTCAGAAATATTTACATCTTCCTTCATATTGGAAATCAGGGACATTTCTTCTATGAAGAGTTGTATCCTCTAGGTTGATATAAAAAGGTTCATACTAAGAAAAAATGTCTGCTGTAGGCAACATATGGATAAAGTTAGAAGCAATCAAGCATTCAAAGAAGTTCTTAACAATTGTATTTTGAGTGGCTAAGGACCTTTGTTCAGCTTCCCCTTTGATGAGAAATCTCTTTCTTTGCCATTGCTGACAGATGTCTGGGTGGGTGACTCCCTGATCTTGGAGAGATATTGTTATTATAAATTTACCTTATATTTTGCAGAGCTTGTAAACAGATTTGCCATTGTTTTATTACATTTCCTCCCAGGTATTACTGAGGTAAATCTTTTTAAAAATTAAGTTTCTTATAAAAAGATGACAAAGATAGTAAAGGATTAGGCAATTTTTCCAAATGTTCTTAGCTGACCATCTCCTTGGTCAGCTAGGGAATAAAAACATCTAATAAAAATAAGGAAATAAGCATCTTTGTCTTTAATAATCCATTGTAGCCTAATACCAGAGGTAATTCATTCACAGACATTTACTGAGTATCTACTATGTGTCCCGTTGTTTTCTTATATATTAGTATGAGGACTGCGGCGTTGAGGACAGAGAAGAGACTTTTTCTCGTGGAGTTGACATCCTGGACCTTGGCTACCCAAATTGGCAAACATTCAAAGAAAGAATAGAGCCTCTTCATATGGATTCCTGAAGGAATGTTTGTTATCCCAATATGTCTGAACAAATACACTGTTACTCTATTGGTTAAAACAGTACGGAAAAGCTTACCAAAGTTGCTGTGCAAGTATTAAGTGTATTCCAGTGCTAAAATTCTGTGCTCTATTCTGTGCTCCTGGGAAGATTTCTTATCATTTGTTAATATGATTCCCTTTTGGCAGTTATTTTACATGACTATTTGGACTGCCACTTACTGGATCTCAGCAAAATTTAAGGGACAGAACTGGGAAATTCAAGGACCCCAAAATGAGTATTTTAGCAGTCTGCAGCAAGCTGGTAGCTAATCAGGGCAAAAAAGAAAATCAGAAATCCTACTTCTGACCTCGGTTAAATCATTTCTAGCAATCTTACTTGTCAAAACTTCTTGCTCCCTATAAGTTACCCTCTTGATACTAGCTTCTGCTTTTGACAAATTGCTTATCCAATTGATGTTTGTTTAATGGAGTATTTTTACTGTGTTGATTCAAATCAAATCATGTTTGCTTTTTGTCTTACATGCGATGATTCGATAGCTATTGCTTTCAAAGCTGTAGCATGGTGTGTTGTTTTTTTTTTTTTTTTAAAATCAGGTAAATCGAATGTCAACAATGTGTGAAAGTATAAACAACTCAATAAAATCTTTAAATGGTAAGCTCAACTATAGTGCACTCCTGTGGGAGAATCACAGAATTCTGCAAAACTCAGAATGTTTTGCAACATGTTCCCCTCCCATTCTGAAGACAGTTTTCTCACATTTTGAGATTTATAGTCCTGGAGCCCCTTGCTGCTGTCTGGTGGATAATCTGTGACTGCCACACAGCTGCTGAAAAGCCACGAATAAATGTCATTGTCATTTCAGAGACTGTGTGGTCACATCATCAAGTAATTTATCCCCCCAAACAGCATTTTCCTGGAATCATCTTGTTAGATGTAAAAGTTCAAATGAAGGGCACATATTTCCATAAATACAACACCACTTAGATATTGAAAATACCCTAAAACTTTCTCGTAGCTCCAGCAATATACTTCTGTAGTGATGCAAAACTTTAAAAAATCTATTTTTCCAAATAATAGAAGGGCACTTTCTAGAATATTAAAGATTGAATTTTGTAAGTTTAAAATTTACTCTCACAATACATATTGGTAGATATAAATTAGCATTGCAATATCTTCAAAATATCATTAGGCTAATAAAGACATCTTTCAGTTTTAAAATTATTCTTTTGCCTCCAACTCATGTTTCCTCCCAATCTCCAGCTTCTTTTTATTGATGTCTCAAAATCACATCATTAAAAACATGTATCTGATATGTGGAATACTTCAAGCATTAATAACAGTAAGCAAGAAAAATTAGCACATTCTTGGACTGAGGTTCAGTGCCCTAAATATTAATAGTTAAAACTCACTTACTATATGTAAACATAATTTGTTTAGTTGTGTGGATGTGTGTGGGCACATACGTGTGTGTGTATATACACACATGTGCATGAGTTTTTTGGCAAAGTTAAGCAAATTTTCTTTTTTTTTTTAGCTAAAGCAAATAACGGTGAATCAACTAAATGCTTGTTCTTTGATGACCGTATGCAGTTGTAGAAATGGTGATAATCGTACTTTCTTACATCAGGTGTTAGCCAAGATACTGTGAGGGAAGAATGAATTCTGTCTAATATATCTTTTCACCTGTCTGCCACAGTCAATACATATTGGTCAATTTAGGTAGTATATTACAAAATAGCAATTGTTTGCAGTTTATATAAAATATATATATATAAATATAAGCAGATATGTATGAATATGTATTTAATATTTAGTTAAAATTCCTATAAAATTAATAAAAATAAGGATAGGAGATAGAAATAGACAAGACAGATAAAAATAGCCCACTATAATTTTCACATATATTATGTCATTTCACATTTTATAACACTGTAAGACAGGCAGAGAGATAATAACAGTAAATAAGTGAATTTTCTAAGGTCACATAGCTAGTAAATTACTTTTTATACATTCATGCAACAAATATATATTGGCTTTCTATAATGAAACAGGCACTGTCCTTGGTGTGGAGAATACTTCAATGAACAAATAGAGAGCCTAACCCTGAAAATCCTATTTTCAGCCTAGTGTATTTTCCGTGTGCCATTCTATTACTCAAATAGAAGTTAACTACAGAAGATTTTGGTTCTTTTTTTAGAAAGTTTATTGCTCAATTCTCAGCATCTTCTTTTTATAGTAGATTTATAAGGCTGTGTTAGTTTCTGGCATACAGCAAAGTGATTCAGTTACATATATATATAATGTATATAATATTTATATATAAGTTTTATATATATTATAAAAATTTATATATAATTATATATAATATATACATTAAGTTATATATATGCATATTCTTTTTAAGATCCTTTTCCATGATAGTTTATTATAGCATATTGACTATATCAGAGTTTCCTGTGCTATACAGAAGGATCATGTTGTTTATTTTAAATATAGTAGTTTGTGTCTGCTACTCCCAAACACCTCTGTTCTCCTTTGTTAGCCATAAGTTTGTTTCCTATGTCTGTGAGTCACTTTCTGTTTTGTAAATACATTCACTTGTATCATCCTTTTAGACTCCACATATAAGCAGTATCGTATATTTCTCTTTCTCCGGCTTACTTCACTCAGTGTGACAATCTCTAGGTCCATCCATGTTGCCGCTAATGGCATTATTTCATTCTCTTTTTGTGACTGAGTAATTTTGACTGTGTGGATCACAATCAACTGTGGAAAATTCTGAAAGAGATGGGAATACCAGACCACCTGACCTGCCTCTTGAGAAACCTGTATGCAGGTCAGGAAGCAACAGTCAGAACTGGACATGGAATAACAGACTGGTTCCAAATAGGAAAAGGAGTATGTCAAGGCTGTATATTGTCACCCTGTTTATTTAACTTATATGCAGAGTACATCATGAGAAACGCTGGGCTGGATGAAGCATAAGCTGAAATCAAGATTGCTGGGAGAAATATCAAGAACCTCAGATATGCAGATGACACCACCGTTATGGCAGAAAGTGAAGAGGAACTAAAAAGCCTCTTGATGAAAGTGAAAGTGAAAAAGTTGGCTTAAAGCTCAACATTCAGAAAACGAAGATCATGGCATCCAGTCCCATCATTTCATGGGAAATAGATGGGGAATCAGTGGAAACAGTGTCAGACTTTATTTTTTGGGTTCCAAAATCACTGCAGATGGTTACTGCAGCCATGAAATTAAAAGACGCTTACTCCTTGGAAGGAAAGTTATGACCAACCTAGATAGCATATTCAAAAGCAGAGACATTACTTTGCCAACAAAGGTCCCTGTAGTCAAGGCTATGGTTTTTCTTGTGGTGATGTATGCATGTGAGAGTTGGACTGTGAAGAAAGCTGAGTGCCAAAGAATTGATGCTTTTGAACTGTGGTGTTGGAGAAGACTGTTGAGAGTCCCTTGGACTGCAAGGAGATCCAATGGGTCCATTCTGAAGGAGATCAGTCCTGGGTGTTCTTTGGAAGGACTGATGTTGAAGTTGAAACTCCAACACTTTGGCCATCTCATGTGAAGAGTTGACTCATTTGAAAAGACCCTGATGCTGGGAGGGATTGGGGGCAGGAGGAGAAGGGGATGACAGAGGATGAGATGGCTGGATGGCATCACTGACTCGATGGACGTGAGTCTGAGTGAACTCCGGGAGTTGGTGATGGACAGGGAGGCCTGGCGTGCTGCCATTCATGGGATTGGACACGACTGAGTGACTGAACTGAACTGAACATCTCATTGTGTGTGTGTGTGTGTGTGTGTATCACGTCTCCTTTATGCATTCATCTGTTGAGGGACATTTAGCTTGCTTTCTCGTCTTGGCTATTGTAAACAGTGCTGCAATGAACATTGGGGAGCATTTATTTTTTTCAGATTAGAATTTTCTCTGGATGTATGCCCAAGAGTGGGATTCTTGGATCGTACGGTAGCTCTGTTTAGTTTTTTAAGGAAGCTCCATAATGTTCTCCACAGTAGTTCTATCATTCTACATTCCCACCAACAGTGTGGGAGGGTTCCCTTTTCTCCACACACCCTCCAGCATTTATTGTTTGCAGTCTTTTTGATGGTGACCATTATGACTGGTGTGATACAATACCTCACTGTAGTTCTGACTTACATATCTAATAATTAGTGACGTTGAGCATTTTTTCATCTGCCTCTTGGCCATCTTCATGTCTTCTTTGGAGAAATGTCTGTTTAGGTCATCTGCTCATTTTCTGATTGGTGTTTTTTTTTTTTTTTTCGTTATTGAGCTGAATGAGATGTTTTTGTATATTTTGATAATTAACTCTTTGACAGTTGCATTGTTTGCAAATATTTTCTTCTGGTCTATACGTTGTCTTTTTGTTTTATTTATGGTTTTCTTTCCTGTGCAAAAGCTTATAAGTTTGATTAGGTCCTATTTATTTGTTTTTGCTTTTCTTTCTTTTGCCTTTGGAGACCGACTGACCTAAGAAGACAGTGCTACAATTTATGTCAGAGAATGTTTTGCCTGTGTTCTCTCTAGGAGTTTTATTGTGTCGTGTCTTCTAGTCAAGTCTTTAAGCCATTCTGGGTTTACTTCTCTGTATGATATGAGGAAGTATTTTAATTTCATTGAGGTACATGCAGCTCCTCAGCATCCATTTTAATTTTCAAAAATTCCACTCTAAATTCCTTAAGTTTTAGAATCAAAGTTTCATACTGCATGCTTTTCAATGAATGGTTAATCTCAATTAATTCATATTATGAGATGAGTATAAATAAGTATTCTTAATGCGCAATATACAAACCTTGCATTGTCTTATGCATGTACACAGGAATTCACTTAGAGTTACAACTTTTCCTCATTAAAAATCCTCTGATGCTGACTTTCATATTTATAAGAAAAAATTAAGAGGCTCTATTTTACTCTACAGATAAAACAAATGATCATCTTATAGGTAACAACAATTACTCATGTCTCTATAAATGGGATTAAGATGAAACTAGGCACATTTTGATGCCTGTACTGAAAATTTAAGTACCTCTTTATAGAAATCTGTCATACTCACGCCTGTTACATCTGTGTTTCTTTAGTAGCTTCCCCCAGTGCCTGGACCATGGTAGGAATGGTGTTTGCTGAATGCATGATTGTAAAATTAATTTAAAACATTATTTTTAATCTGAATCTTTGCTTGCTTGGGTTAAATTGTTTAGTATTCATCAAAGTAATTTATTTATACTTTGTTTATAAAAGTTTACAAAAGCTCTACAGCTTAAATTTTGCAGCAAAGATTAGATCAAATAATAATTTCACATTCTTAAATTTGTTATTCAGGTATAGTTTTTAAAAAAAAAATCACCATGCTATTATTCCATTAAGGAAATACAGTTTTAGTAAACTGAATTTTAATCTCTTAAAAAACATCATGAAACTATCAGACTATTAATGACATTTTAAAAACACATGAAAATATTTATTTTATGTAAGTATAATTATTAAATATATCAGGCTGTATAATTTAATTTAATAATTATAGAGTCCTTAGCACTACTGGTTGGGAATTTTCCTTTTATATCAAGCTGTATACATGAAAATATGAGATGCATATTTTGTATGCATTTGAAAACAGGACTCAGTTCAGTTCAGTTCAGTCGCTCAGTCGTGTCTGACTCTTTGCGACCCCATGAATCACAGCACGCCAGGCCTCCCTGTCCATCACCAACTCCCGGAGTTCACTCAGACTCACGTCCATTGAGTCAGTGATGCCATCCAGCCATCTCATCCTCTGTCGTCCCCTTCTCCTCCTGCCCCCAATCCCTCCCAGCATCAGAGTCTTTTCCAATGAGTTATCTCTTTGTATGAGATGGCCAAAGTACTGGAGTTTCAGCTTCAGCATCATTCCCTCCAAAGAAATCCCAGGGCTGATCTCCTTCAGAATGGACTGGTTGGATCTCTTTGCAGTCCAAGGGACTCTCAAGAGTCTTCTCCAACACCACAGTTCAAAAGCATCAATTCTTCGGCGCTCAGCCTTCTTCTCAGTCCAGCTCTCACATCCATACATGACCACTGGAAAAACCATAGCCTTGATTAGACAAACCTTTGTTGGCAAAGTAATGTCTCTGCTTTTGAATATGCTATCTAGGTTGGTCGTAACTTTCCTTCCAAGGAGTAAGCGTCTCAGAAACGATACAGTGGTCATAGTCCAGTGTTGGAGCAATAAATGATTTGTTGCTTGCTTGTATTCTTCAGTACATTTTTTATAACAGTATTTTTTACTTGTAGAATGAAAAAAACTCTTGACTCTTCCTATGTTCATCTTTATTCCAGCTTTGGAATTATTAGTCTATTTTGGAATGAGTTCCTAAGACAGTTATTATTTTAATAGCTTCAGATTCTTTCATAATATTGAGAAGGTACTCTATATACACGTACACACGCATATATGTACACACATACACACACTTCTTTCCAAATGCTCCACCCAGTGTGCGAGTTTGCCAACTTTAGAGATTTGCCCGGTTTCAGGTTCTCTAAGACATACATATTTTATCGTAATTGTGAGGTCCTTACCAGCTACTGGTCGGGGTTTTTTGCTAAGACATCTGGGACTGTCTTCAGGACTCCCATCATCCCCTCGGAAAACCCACGCAGCTGAATGGAAGTTCTCTGTGTAGAATCCTTTTTCTTCAATACTGACTCGAAAGCCAAGGTCCACAGAGCAGCCATCTTCTGAGGTGACTGAGGAGCAGAAAAGGTGATGACATGAATTACGATCTGGGAAGAAAGCTGTGCACATGCTGATGGCCAGGGTGAGGAAGCACTGAATATATATGCAGGGGGAAAATCTATACTAAAGCAGTGTGATTCCTGAAAACAAGTAGCTAGGTTTGTTAGACAGTTCTCTTGGGAAGAACTTGTACAGTCCTAAAATATCATAAATAAAATAGGCACTGCTTGAGGGTCTGTGCAGTGGGAGTCAGTATACTAATCCTTTTGTGGAGAAGTATGTTTTTGAGACTTACATGTTAGTATTCAGGTATCAAGAGGAAGCCACGTAAGACTGAGAGTTAGATTTAGAATCCCTTTAAAAATACTGAGCATAGGGGAAAAAAAAAATCCCTATTGTCTCTCTGTGCTTCAAAGAAGGTGCTGCAAAAACATACATTCCGAGAAAACTCTATGCTCTTACATGTAGAATAAAGCATGTAGGGAGGCAGGTAAAGTTTTCTCTGACAGTTTCATTCATAGCAGTTGACCATTTTTTTGTGTATTTGGGAGTTTATTGGATTCTCTGGGAGGCTGTATCAGTTGAGGGAAGGAGAGTGCATTTCTATTTTAGCTTCTAAGTGTTTCTTTGTGGTCCTATTTGGGTAATTAAAAACTTAATAAAGTCATGCCCCACGTCTTTCTGTCTTTCAAGGATACAAACTTGAGAAGCACTATTTTGTAATTAAAGCATACGTTCAAGAAAAGCATAGATCCTTTACTTACATTACTTCATTATCATGAAGAGAGTGGGGTTTGAAGATTCCAGAATGATTCTTCAACAATAACAGCAACAAACTCTTTTAATCTCTTCTCACATACTGTATTTACTCCCATATGTTTGTCTTAAACATCATAGGTAAAGCTTTTCCCTCACTCCCCTCACTGTGTCCATCGGTTATCAGTACTGTGCTTCTGCTGAAGGTCAGTTGTGTAAAGCCCCTAGGAGGAAAGGTTCTTTCGCTCTCACTGACTTTCTCTGGAGACTCACTCCTGATGGTCTTGCCATTCACCTTACATTTCTACTTCTGCTGTCCTAATACTAGACTGAAGGGTGCAAGTGTTAGTTGTCCTGATACATAGATACAAGCAACAATAAGTTTCTAGTTCAAGTGTTTGTTTAACTTGTGTAGAAATGGTCAGGGGTGGTATACTGACAAAGCATGAAATAGCATAGCCTCTTACAGTCAAGAATGAATCCTAAATATCTTTAATGCTTGTTCTTACGGTTTTTATTTTATATACCAAATGATATTATACCAGTCACTTTATATCAATCCACAATGATTTAAGTGGTTTTAGATGCATTTAAGAAAAGGGAACCCTCTCACACTGTTGGTGGGAATGCAGACTAGTACAGCCACTATGGAGAACAGGGTGGAGTTTCCTTAAAAAACTGGAAATAGAGCTGCCTTAAGACCCAGCAATCCCACTGCTGGGCATACACACCGAGGAAACCAGAATTGAAAGAGACACATGTACCCCAATGTTCATCACAGCACTGTTTACAATAGCTAGGACATGTAAGCAACCTGGATGTCCATCAGCAGATGAATGGATAAGAAAGCTGTGGTACATATACACAATGGAGTATTACTCAGCCATGAAAGAAAAATGCATTTGAGTTAGTTCTAATGAAGTGGATGAAACTGGAGCCTATTATACTGAGTGAAGTAAGTCAGAAAGAAAAACACCAATACAGTATACTAATGCATACATATGGAATTTAGAAAGATGGTAACAATAACCCTATATGTAAGAGAGCAAAAGAGACACAGATGTAAAGAACAGTCTTTTGGACTCTGTGGGAGAGGGAAAGGGTAGGATGATTTGAGAGAATATCATTGAAACATGTATATTGTCATATGTGAAACAGATCTCCAGTCCAGGTTTGATGCATGAGACAGGGTGCTTGGAGCTGGTGCACTGGGATAATCCTGAGGGATGGGATGGGGAGGGAGGAGGGAGGGGGGGGGTTCAGGATGGAGAACTCAGGTACATCCATGGCTGATTCATGTCAATGTATGACAAAACCAATACAATATTGTAAAGTAATTAGCCTCCAATTAAAATACACAAATTAATTAAAAAATAAATTACTCATTTTTCAAGTTGAATTAATTTAAAATAATTATTCCTCTGTCATGAGTAAGGTACAATTTTAGGCATAATGGGGATAGAAAGATGAGTTGGATGTCTTACTTAGGATGCAATAAGAGGGTTCAGAAGAAGGAGAGCAGTCGTGACCAAAGGGAAAAGAAGAAGGAACGGTATCATTAGACTGGACCTTGAGGAGTGGTGGGCTTTCCAGGTGGCTCAGTGGGAAAGAATCCACCTGTCAATGCAGGAGACACAGGATATGTGGGTTTGATCCCTGGGTTGGGAAGATCCCCTGTAGGAGGAAATGGCAACCCATTCCAGAATTCTTAACTTGAGAATTTCATGGACATAAGAGCCTGGAAGATTGTAGTCCGTGGGGTTACAGTCGGATGTGACTGAGCATACACATGTGAGGAGTGGGCAAAACTTCTACAAAATGTTGGGGTTATGGATTGGTAGATAAACATATGTGGACAAGTAGGGAAGAAGGTACTGGAAAGATAGACCATGTTGATTGAATAAATCCAGTTTTGGTGGGTGAAAATAAAGGGGATGATGTATGGTAATATAATGTAATGATAAAGTTAAAGTGTAAATGACAGGAGAATATTATGGGACATCTTGTCTGTTGAAATAAAAATGATGAAAGCTTTAAAAGAGAATAGTTTAACTTTGGATATAACATATCTTCTTCCACACATATTTCATCATCCCTTACGTATGTTTTCACTCATTTTTTAATAAATCTGAGTGTAACATTTGACATTAAATGGTAGGAAAAGTAAACTGAAAAATTATAATAATTCATTGACCTATCTGAGCTTTAAGCCTAAATCAAAACTGCTTCTTACGTACTTGCTAAATTTATAGAAGCCCTAAAGTGTCTTCCATGATTCGATTTGTCTATATCCTTAGCCTTCAATTGGGGAAGGCAATGGCACCCCACCCCAGTACTTTTGCCTGGAAAATTCCATGGACAGAGGAGCCTGGTAGGCTCCAGTCCATGGGGTCGCTAAGAGTCGGACACGACTGAGCGACTTCACTTTGACTTTTCACTTTCATGCATTGGAGAAGGAAATGGCAACCCACTCCAGTGTTCTTGCCTGGAGAACCCCAGGGACGGGGGAGCCTGATGGGCTGCCGTCTATGGGGTCGCACAGAGTCGGACACGACTGAAGCGACTTAGCAGCAGCAGCAGCAGCAGTTAGCCTTAAATATTCAGTTATATTTTAATATTTATGAATATAACATATGTAGATTCCTGGGCAGGGATTTATCTTCATTATTTTTCTGAATAGGAGCTGTCCAGGTTGGATGGGTAATCATCCCCCTATCATTTAAAGATCTGAGGGTGGGCCTTTAAATTATAGACATCTTTGTTTTTGTCAGCCTGCACGAGACTGTTAAAATAGCTCACTTATTTATTTACAGATTTGTTTATGTGGATGAGCAGTTCTCTGTTCATTCAGTTACCGAGACAGAGCTGATCAACATATTCTTACATAAACTGAGACATAAAATTTGTGTTAAAATCCAGTGAAGCAGCATATCACACACCTGCTGCAGTTTTGAGCTGCTGGATTTCCCAACAACTGCCCTTTGGGAACTTTGAGCTGAAGAGAAAACAAACCAAATGTTTCTGTCACAAAAATTTGGTCATCTAAATTTGGCTGGTTAGATGAGTCTTTTAATAAATGAAACTTTAAAGCAGAATGAGCTCTTTTTTAAAAAATTAAAATTCTTTACAGTAGTTCTTGTTGTTATCTATTTTATACAAAACATTTTGTACATAAAATGTACACAGAATGAGCTCTTAAATATTCTCGGTATGACAGAAATTGCACGTTCACTTCTTTGCTCTTAAAAAATTTAAATACTTCATTTTTTTGGACTTGAGAATCAAAAGAAAAAAAAATACTCAGCTCAGTTTCAGGTGTTTTTAGACATTCTCATATCTCTCTCATCCTACTGTATTATTTGAAGGTAACAAAAAAGTGGTATCTTATGAAGTAAGACTCTGTTTGGGCATTTCCAGTGAAAGACCAGGTCAGATATGAATGGTCCAGTCAGTTCTGCCACTAATTATAGCTGAGTGACATTGGCTATTCTCTCCATGACTTATTCTCTTATTCTCTCCATGACTCAGATCCCTCATTTGGTAAAGTCAGGATGAAAATATCATGCTTAACTCATTTATATCATAAAGCCTGGCATAGTAAGCACGATGTAATTGTTAGCTCTTACTATTGGATATTGAAGTTCCTTTATTATATAAATACAGTTCCTTAATAATTCTTATTGCAGAATGAAATAAGGGAAATGCTATCAAGAGTCCTCACACAATTAGACCCCAATTCTTGCCACATCTGTTTGTACTGCAGGAACCATTCGAGATTATGAAAATCGAGCTCCATGCTGCAGACCGTTCTGACTTCAGTATACAGCCTTCAAGTCATTTACCTGGTGTGCCTTAGTCAGCATTCCCCACAGCCTAGATGGATTGATCAACTGTGTCCACAGACATAAATATGCCTTTCCTAATGTGTTTTCCAGTTATTATGTAGGAAGTCAGAGCTGAGTGAGATTAACAGACTGAAAAACACCAGCTCTAATGATGCTCGATAAAGCTGTCAGATTTTAAGTCATGGATTAGGAGCATATCCTGACTCTGTAAATGAGATAAAATTTAAAGCGCACATTAAGCAATGCTAGCTCCAGCAGCTCTTAGTGAATTGCAGCCTCTACTGTAAAGTTTCTGAGAAAATAGAACATGCCTACTGAGTGTCGGTGCCTTGGATAAATGGAAGAATAAAATGGCAGTTCAATTCCCTCCTGTCTAATCTGAAACAAATTGTTAGTGTACATTTCCATTCAAAACAGAATTCATCCCAAAGGAAACAATAATTGCTTTAATTAAAATTATCATGGTATTTTGGCTTGAATTTGAATTGAAGTCATACAACTGATTCCTGTGTTGTTTCTAGTGGGTAGTGGTAAATGTTTAACAAGTGATTGTCCAAAAGAAAAAGAAAAAAATAAGCCCTGATTTGTAGTGTTTTCTGGTTTCCACGGAATAAATACTCCATGGCCAGTTTCAAGCTACCAGCCTGAGGTTACTGAATTACAGTGTTGGGGGGATAAAAGTGCTTTACCCTCTGAGCCACCAGGGAAGCCTATAAAAGTGAACAATTGGCTGAAATAAACCACTGTGAGCTGATTCCAACACACCTATTATTTGATTACTTGGTGTGTGCTCAGTTGTGTCCAACTCTGTGCAACCCCATGAACTGCAGCCTGTTAGGCTCCTCTGTCCATGGAATTTTCCAAGCCAGAACACTGGAGTGAGGTACACTTCCTCTTCTGGGGGATCTTCCCGACACAGGGATCCACACAGGGATGGAACCTGTGTCTCTGGCATCTCCTGCATTGGCAAGCGGGCTCTTTGCCACTAGTGTCACCTGGATGAGCTGATGCCAACCCAGCTCTAGTTGTTCCTTTTTCTGCAGGGCAGACGTGATTGAGAAAGAGGCTAGTAGTAGAGGATTTGTCCATAAAACTAAGGATTTCAGGTTGTTTGCTGTGGAGTGCATGAGAGAAGCCCTTCTATCTTAGGGGCTTGAGCATCCAGGGATTTGGTGACCACGGAGGTGGGTCCTGGAAACAATCGCTTGTGGATCCAGAGTACCAACTACCTTGCTTTTGTGTGAGATATTCTTTGGGGGACCAGGAAGAATAGGACCAACAGCAATTGTATCTAATTTACGTAACTAAAACAGGATTTATTTTCTTCATCTAGTTCAGTTCCTCAGTGATGTCCAACTCTTTGCAACCCCATGAACAAAGCACACCAGGCTTCCTTGTCCTTCAGTTCAGTTCAGTCGCTCAGTCGTGTCCGACTCTTTGCGACCCCATGAATCGCAGCACGCCAGGCCTCCCTGTCCGTCACCAACTCCTGGAGTTCACTCAGACTCACGTCCATCGAGTCAGTGATGCCATCTAGCCATCTCATCCTCTGCCCCCAATCCCTCCCAGCATCAGAGTCTTCTCCAATGAGTCAACTCTTTGCATCAGGTGGCCAAAGTACTGGAGTTTCAGCTTCAGTGTCATTCCCTCCAAAGAAATCCCAGGGCTGATCTCCTTCAGAATGGACTGGTTGGATCTCCTTGCAGTCCAAGGGACTCTCAAGAGTCTTCTTCAACACCACACTTCAAAAGCATCAATTCTTTGGTGCTCAGCCTTCTTCACAGTCCAACTCTCATATCCATACATGACCACAGGAAAGACCATAGCCTTGACCAGATAGACCTTTGTTGGCAAGGTAATGTCTCTGCTTTTCAATATGCTATCTAGGTTGGTCATAACTTTCCTTCCAAGGAGTAAGCATCTTTTAATTTCATGGCTGCAGTCACCATCTGCAGTGATTTTGGAGCCCCCCAAAATAAAGTCTGACACTGTTTCTACTGTTTCTCCATCTATTTGCCATGAAGTGATGGGACCGGATGCCATGATCTTTGTTTTCTGAATGTTGAGCTTTAAGCCAACTTTCTCACTCTCCACTTTAACTTTCATCAAGAGGCTTTTGAGTTCCTCTTCACTTTCTGCCATAAGGGTGGTGTCATCTGCATATCTGAGGTGATTGATATTTCTCCCAGCAGTCTTGATTCCAGCTTGTGTTTCTTGCAGTCCGGCATTTCTCATGATGTACTCTGCATAGAAGTGAAATAAGCAGGGTGATACTATACAGCCTTGATGTACTCCTTTTCCTATTTGGGACCAATCTGTTGTTCCATGTCCAGTTCTAACTGTTGCTTCCTAACCTACATACAGATTTCTCAAGAGGCAGGTCAGGTGGTTTGGTATTCCCATCTCTTTCAGAATTTTCCACAGTTTATTGTGATCCACGCAGTCAAAGGCTTTGGCATAGTCAATAAAGCAGAAGTAGATGTTTTTCTGGAACTCTCTTGCTTTTTCCATGATCCAGCAGATGTTGGCAATTTGATCTCTGGTTCCTTTGCTTTTTCTAAAACCAGCTTGAACATCAGGAAGTTCACGGTTCACATATTGCTGAAGCCTGGCTTGGTGAATTTTGATCATTACTTTGCTAGCATGTGAGATGAGTGCAATTGTGCAATAGTTTGAGCATTCTTTGGCATTGCCTTTCTTTGGGATATGAATGAAAACTGACTTTCCAGTCCTGTGGCCACTGCTGAGTTTTCCAAATTTGCTGGCATATTGAGTGCAGCACTTTCATGGCATCATCTTTCAGGATTTGAAATAGCTCAACTGGAATCCCATCACCTCCACTAGCTTCGTTGGTAGTGATGCTTTCTAAGGCCCACGTGACTTCACATTCCAGGATGTCTGGCTCTAGATGAGTGATCACACCATCGTGATTATCTTCACTATCTCCCAGAGCATGTTCAAACTCATGTCCATTGACTCAGTGATACCATCCAACCGTCTCATCCTCTGTCATCCCCTTCTATTCCTGCCCTCAATCTTTCCCAGCATCAGGGTCTTTTCCAGTGAGACAGTTCTTTGCATCAGGTGGCCAAAGTATTGGAGTTTCAGCTTCAGCATCAGTCCTTCCAGTCAGTATTCAGGACTGATTTCCTTTAGGATCGACTGGTTATATCTTCTTGCAGTCAAGGGACTCTCAAGAGTCTTCTCCAACACCACAGTTCAAAAGCATCAATTCTTTGGTGCTCAGCTTCCTTTATAGTTCAACTCTCACATCCATACATGACTACTGGAAAAACCATAGCTTTGACTAGATGGACCTTTTTGGTAAAGTAATGTCTCTGCTTTTTAATATGCTGTGTAGCTTGGTCATAGCTTTTCTTCCAAAGGGAAAAGTGAATTCTAATTTCATGGCTGCAGTCACCATCTGCAGTGATTTTGGAGCCCAAGAAAATAAAGTCTCTCACTTTTTCCATTGTTTCTTTATATATTTGCTGCCATGATGTGATGGGACCTGATGCCATGATCTTAGTTTCTGAATGTTGAGCTTTAAGCCAACTTTTTCACTCTCCTCTTTCACTTTCATCAAGAGGTTCTTTAGTTCTTCTTCACTTTCTGCCATCAGGGTGGTGTCATCTGCATATATGTGGGTATTGATATCTCTCCTGACAGTCTTGATTTCAGCTTTCCCTTCATCCAGCCTGGCATTTCTTATGATGTACTCATATATAAGTTAAAGAAGCAGGGTGAACATATACAGCCTTGATGTACTTCTTTCTCAAATTGGAACCAGTCTGTTGTTCCATGTCCAGTTTTAACTGTTGCTTCTTGACCTGCATACAGATTTTATCAGGAGGCAAGTAAGGTATTCAAGTATTCCCTTCTCTTTAAGTTTGTTGTGATCCACACAGTCAAAGGCAGAAAAAAAGCAGAAGTAGATGTTTTTTCTGGAACTCTCTTTCTTTTTCTATGATCCAACAGATGTTGGCAATTTGATCTCTGGTTCTTCTGCCTTTTCTAAATACAGCTTGAACATCCGGAAGTTCACGGTACACATACTGTTGAAATGTGTCTTGTAGAATTTTGAGCACTACTTTGCTAGCATGTGAGATGAGTGCAGTTGTGTGGTAATTAAACATTCTTTTCCATTGCCTTTCCTTAAGATTGGAATGAAAACTGACTTTTTCCAGTCCTGTGGCCATTGCTGAGTTTTCCAAATTTGCTGGCATGGTGAGTGCAGCACTTTCACAGCATCATCTTTTAGGATTTGATTTTTTAAAATTTAAATTTATTTATTTTAATTAGAGGCTAATTACTTTACAATATTGTATTGGTTTTGCCATACATCAACATGAATGTGCCACGGAAATAGCTCAGCTGGATTTCCATCACCTCCACTAGCTTTGTTTGTAGTGATGCTTCTTAAGGCTCACTTGACTGTGCACTCCAGGGTGTCTGGTCTAGGTGAATGATCGCACCTTTGTGGTCACATCTGGGTCATTAAGATATTTTTTTGCATAGTTTTTCTGTGTATTTTTGCTACCTCTTTTTAATATCTTCTGCTTCTCTTTGGTCCATACCATTTATGTCTTTTATTGAGCCCATCTTTGCATGCAATAATTTCCTTGGTATCATTAATTTTCTTGAAGAGATCTCTAGTCTTTCCCATTCAGTTGTTTTCCTCTATTTCTTTTCATTGATCATCGAGGAAGCCTTTCATATCTTTCCTTGCTATTCTTTAGAACTCTGCATTCAGATGAGTATATCTTTCTTTTTCCCCTTTGCCTTTTGCTTCTGTTTTTTTTCTCAGCTATTTTTAAGTCCTCTTCAGACAACCATTTTGCCTTTTGGCATTTCTTTTCCTTGGGGATTGGCCTTGATCCCTACCTCCTGTATGATGTCACAAACCTCCATCCATGGTTCTTCAGGCACTCTGTCTATCATATCTAATCCTTTGAATCTATTTGTCCCTTCTACTGTATAATTTAAGGGATTTGATTTAGGTCATCCCTGAATGGTCTAGTGGTTTTCCTCGCTTTCTTCAATTTAAGTCTGAATTTGGCAATAAGGAGCTCATGATCTGAGCCACAGTCAGCTCCCAGTCTTGTTTTTGCTGACCGTATAGAGCTTCTCCATCTTTGGCTGCAAAGAATATAATCAGTCTGACTTTGGTGTTGACCATCTGGTGATGTCCCTGTGTAGAGTCGTCTCTTGTGTTGTTGGAAGAGGGTGTTTGCTATGACCAGTGCGTTCTCTTGGCAAAACTCTGTTAGCCTTTCCCCTGCTTCGTTTTGTACTCCAAGGCCAAATTTGCTCGTTACTCCAGGTATCTCTTAACTTTCTAATTTTGCATTCCAATCTCCTATGATGAAAAGAGTATCTTTTGGGTGTGTTAGTTCCAGAAGGTCTTGTACGTCTTCATGCTATGTTATGCTATGCTATGCTAAGTCACTTCAGTCGTATCCAACTCTGTGCGACCCCATAAACGGCAGCCCACCAGGTTCCCCCGTCCCTGGGATTCTCCAGGCAAGAACATTGGAGTGGGTTGCCATTTCCTTCTCCAATGCATGAAAGTGAAAAGTGAAAGTGAAGTCACTCAGTCGTGTCCGACTCTTAGCGACCCCATGGACTACAGCCTAACAGGCTCCTCTATCCACGGGATTTTCCAAGCAAGAGTACTGGAGTGGGGTGCCATTGCCTTCTCCTGTATGTCTTCATAGAACCATTCAACTGCATCTTCTTTGGCATTAGTGGTTGGGGCATAGACTTGGATTACTGTGATCTTGAATGGTTTGCCTTGGAAACAAATTTTCTCAGGTGGAAAGAAAGAACATTTTCAAAGACTGCAAGTTAATCAAATTAAAGACCAAGAAAAACATGAATGGCAGTTCAGGAATAATGCTATCTAGGAAATCCAGTTTGGAGAAATTCACCTTGGTGAAATTTTGTCTATTTACTTACCCCAAGACTAAGGAAGATTTGAGTATATTGAGAACAAAACCTCCACATTCTTTTACAGCTTGGAAACTGAAAACCAAAACCACTTACTTCCACACATCTTATTGTCTAAACTACACACCTTGTTTCACATTATCAATACATTTTATAGTCTAGAAGACCCTTGACTGGGCTAATATCTTTATTGTTCATTACAGGTACTTCTCTCCCAACCATCAACTCTTCAACAAAATGCATCAAAAGATAGCTCATTTCCTTAGTCTCTTTGAAAGTCTCAAAACCCTCACCTTGCCATTTCCCTAAGTCCTGATCTTTTAAATCATGATCCTTACCCAGTTTTAATCAAGCTCACACACTGAAACACCTGCCTTAAATCAAGTTTCTAATTGTCAATAAAATAAGACTTTGTCTTTCCCCACTCTGAAGCACTACCAGACCTCTGCTGAGGGGTGTCCTTTCTTATCTCTGTAAGCAATGTACAGCTGTGTCTTATCAGTTTGTAATGTAGGTGATATTTAATCATTGCTGTAGTGTCCGACTCTTTGCAACCCATGGACCCAGCATGCCAGGCTTCCCTGTTCTTCATTATCTCCTGGAGTTTGCTCATACTCATGTCCATTGAGTCAGTGATGCCATCCAACCATCTCATCCTCTGTCATCCCCTTCTCCTCCTGCCCTCAATCTTTCCCAGCATCAGGGTCTTTTCCAATGAGTCAGTTCTTCACATCAGGTAGCCAAAGTATTGGAGTTTCAGCTCAAATTATCCTCACAATATGAGGATAGAGCACTGGTATGTCTTAAGGTTGGGGACACACTCAGTGAGTAATCTGAAGAGAGTTATTAGACCCCAGAGCCATGGAAGGCAGTGTTGAAAGGATGGTTTTACAGGAGTATGACTTTAGGGACACAAGCAGCCTTTGTACACCACAGGGAGAGATCTGAGGCAATAGTACCAGAATCTCAGTCTCCTTACTGCCTCCTCAGCCTTTCCCAGCATCAGGGTCTTTTCCAGTGAGTCAGCTCTTCGCATCAGGTGGCCAAAGTGTTGGAGCTGCAGCTTCAGCATTGAGGGCAGGAGCAGAAAAGGGTCAAGAGAGGAATGAGAGGGATGGACGGTGTCGTCAACACAACGGACATGCTCCTGAGCAAACTCCAGGAGATGGTGAAGGACAGGGAAGCCTGACTTGCTGCAGTCCTCGGGATCTCAGAGTTAGAAACAACTCAGCAGTTGAACAATGAACAACACTCTCTCCAGGCTTCTGTTGATCTTCCCTAGAGGTCAAACCCATAGGAAGCCTAGGGGTGAGACTCCTGGGGCAGAGAGTAAGGTGGAGAAAGGCTGAAAGAGAAGCTAGAGGGACAAATGGAAGCTATGTGCAGACGTGGATTCAAGGTAGTGGAGGAGGCATAGGCCCGGTATCCCATTTTAATAGGAATGCTAGAAAACCTGATTTTGGATGGGTCCTAATTCCTACAACGTCTTTTATTTTATGAACACTGTGGCAAGTTCAATTATACACAAGTACAAGCGGGGATTGCAGCTAAATTTTTCTGTGTAATAAAGGAGAGAGGTATTTCAAAGTCCAGAAGAAAAATAGGAAGGCAATAGAGAACGCGCGCGTGTGTGTGTGTGTGTGCTGTTGTCCTTCATTCGCTCAGTGCGTCTGACTCTTTGTGACCCCATGGACTGCAGCATGCCAGTCTTCCATGTCCATGGGGATTCTCCAGGCAAGAATACTGGAGTGAGTTGCCATGCCCTCCTCCTGGGGAATCTTCCCAACCCTGGGATCAAACCCAAGTCTCCCTCATTGCAGGTGGATTCTTTACCATCTGAGGCCCCAAGGAAGCCCCCAAATACTGGATTGGGTAGCCTATCCCTTCTCTAGGGGATCTTCCCAACCCAGGAATCAAACCAGAGTGTCCTGAATTGCAGGCCGATTCTTTACCACCTGAGCTACCAGCAAAGCCCATTTGACGTATAACACTGAGTAAATTTCAGGTGTGCACATGTTCATTTAATGCATTTATACATTATAGTAACAATTGCCATTGTAGTGACAATTAGCACCTCTATCAGAGTAACATTAATTATTCTTTCTTTTTAGTGGTTGGAATAAATAAGTTTTAGTCTTCTAGTATGTTTGATGACTATAACACAATATTATTGTCTACATTCACTATACTTATACTTAGAGGTGCATTTTACCTCTAAGATTTATTTAGTTTGCATGTTTTACCCTTAATGACATCTATCCTATCATCCCATGTAATCACCATTTTACTGTTTTTACGAGTATGGCTTTTTTAGATTCCACATATAAATCATATCATACAGTACTTGTCTTTCTCTGACTTGTCTGTGAGGAAGTTTTGATGCAGAATGGTGGAAGCATGACTAAGAGTGAAGAGCTAGAGAGGCCCCAGGTGCAGTCAACAGGGTGATGAATTGGAGCATCATGCCAGAAACAGCCCGTAGCTTGAAGTCTGCACATCCCTCACTTAGAAACTCTGCCATGAGTCAAGTAGCAGCAGTGATTGTACCTGCCTTTAGCCAAGAAAAAAATGAATGTTTAAAAAATTAAAGACTGAGGACAGAGGACACCCAGATGGCTTATAGAATATTCTGTGCAGGGTAATGTCTTTACTGTAACTTGCCGCTTTCTTACAGAGAGAACAGCAAAAACCACAGTGGAGCCTCTGCTACCTGCCTGGGGGCTCAGTTAGAGGTGTCAGGTGAGTAGGAAATTTGAACCCCAAAATAAGCACCCAATCAAAAATCACAAAGCACTTGGGAAAAGACAACACTATGAAATATAGATAACGAACTTGGCAAATATGAAATGAGTACTGAGAAAATAGTTGATAGAGCAACTAGATTAAAACTTCATATAATACATTTAATGATATCAGAGGTAAAATTAAAAAAAAAATAGGTCAGCAAAAAAGAACCATCTAAATATCCTTTGAACTTAAGAAATAAAACACATTTTTAAATGCTGAATGTTGCTGAAGCAAAAATGTTGCTGAAATTTAAAAAAACATTAAAAAAAAAGGCTAAAGAGAAAGAATGATTTGGAGGCAGGGAGACTTGTTAAGCTGAAATATAGGGTTAAGGAATTCTCTCAGAATGCAGTAGAAACTAATGAAGAGATGTGAAGTATGAAAGGTCGGTTAAGACATCTGGAGGATAGATCTAAAAGTTTAAATGACTGTCTAAAAGGGGTCACAGCAGAAGAAAACAGGAGAGAACTTGCATCTGAGAATTTATGAGACTTGAAGAAAGGCATGAGTCATCAGCATGTGATAGCTTATGAGATGCCAAACATGGAAATATATGCCATACTGACATACATACTAGAACATTTTAGAATACCAAGGATGAAGAGAAAACCCTAAGAGGTAAAATAGACAAAAGTTGGATTTATGACATAAATTGTGAGAATGAGATTGGATTCAGGCTGCTTATCAACACCACTGGTTACTGGAAGATGGTGAACCAGTTTCTTAAATAATCTGAACCTAGAATTGTCTACCAAACTATGTTAAACTGTCATCAGAATTAAGAAGGAAATGAATACATTTTCAGATTTATAAATACTCAGTTTACCTCCCAAAGAAACTCTCTTAAAAAACTGTTAGAGAATAACTATAGTAAGAATAAAAAGAAAACAAATCTCGTTGGAAGTCATTGGTGTAAAAAGCAGTGATAAACATTGATGAACTACATTAAGTGTTGATTATGAAAAGTATTGAGTTTTAAAAATCTAAATCAGCTTCTAGACTATATCAATCCAGAAATTGACAAGAGGAAGTAAGAGTGAAATAAAATGAACATTATGCAGCAGAAATATTGTATTGGAAGTTCAATAAAAGAAAAGTATTCCCCAGGGAGGTATTTCAAGAGTCCATGAACAGTAGAGTGATGATAAAACAACCCTATATAGTAGTATATGTGCAAATAAAAATTTAAGAAATAAGTCATGTGGAATAAGAAGTACAAAGCTTTAGTTATAAGTAAGTCAGAGGGATGTAATATATATATAGGGAATATGGTCATAATACTGCAATGACTTTATATGGGGACAAATGGTTACTTGACTTATGGTGATCCTTTCAAAATGTATGCAAATATCAAATAATTATTTAGTACACCTGAAACCAACATAATATAGGACATCAATGACATTTCAATAAAAAGCAAAAAAAAATATTGGGGAAAACTGGGCTCTCTCTAGTCTTTCTTATAACTGCCTATGAATCTAGAATTCTGCCAGTAAAAATTTTGATTAAAAAAACTATTCGAGCTCTTGAGTCTTTATTGCCACATGGGAAGAAGCAACTGGAGGGATTAGACATGATCAAGAGACAAGAACATAAACTATCAGGACAAAATAGAACATTTACATTGCATTCTTCACTGTTCACATGAATGTACGAGCACTATGGTGGGATAACACAGTATTGTGTTTAATTTAAATAAATTACTTAAAAGTTTGCCCCACATTCATAGCTACAGTCAATCTCTAACCTGTGCCAGTCTCTAACTCACTCTGGATAAGGTATACCACTGTCTTTCTGAACCGTACCTTGGTCATTCCAACAGCTTGTCCTTAGGACATAACCCAGGACGTTCACACAGTCTCTACTGTCTCTCTCGTAGGGACACCATTCTCTGGATCACAACTCTTGGGTTCCTGGGCTTAATATCACAACTCTCTTGTGTGTGTTGGGAGCAGTTCTTCAGAAACCGCATGGATATATACTACAATTCAACTCGATTTTGACACTACCTACTGGGTACAGATTTAAGGGTTCATTCTTACAAGAATGCCTCCCCCAGGCCCCACTCCCAGCCCCAGTTTAGCTGCCAGTCACAAGTCCAGGTTACGTGTACTTCTGACACACCAACTAGATTCCAAAAACCTCACACTCACACTCATTCGTGTCTGATTCTTTGCGACCCCATGGACTGCAGCACACCAGGCCTCCCTGTCCATCACCATCTCCCGGAGTTTACTCAAACTCATATCCATTGAGTCGGTGATACCATCCAACAATCTCATCTTCTGTCGTCCCCTTCTCCTCCTGCCTTAAATCTTTCCTAGCGTCAGAGTCTTTTCCAATGAGTCAGCTCTTCCCATCAGGTGGCCAAAGTATTGGAGCTTCAGCCTCAGCATCAGACCTTCCAATGAATATTCAGGACTGATCTCCCTTAGGGTGGACGGGTTGGATCTCCTTGCAGTCCAAGGGACTCTCAAGAGTCTTCTTCAACACCACAGTTCAAAATCATCAATTCTTCAGCACTCAGCTTTCTTTATAGTCCAACTCTCTCATCCATACATGACTATTGGAAAAACTATAGACTTGACTAGATGGACCTTTGTTGGCAAAGTAATGTCTCTGCTTTTTAATATGCTGTCTAGATTGGTCATAAGTTTCCTTCCAAGGAGCAAGCATCTTTTCATTTCATGGCTGCAAGTCACCATCCACAGTGCTTTTGGAGCCCAAGAAAATAAGGTCTGTCACTGTTTCCACTGTTTCCCCATCTATTGGCCATGAAGTGATGGGACTGAATGCCATGATCTTAGTTTTCTTAATGTTGAGCTTTAAGCCAAATTTTTCACTCTCCTGTTTCACTTTCATCAAGAAGCTTTTTAGATCTTCTTCGCTTTCTGCCATAAGGATGGTGTCATCTGCATATCTGAGGTTATTGATATTTCTTCCAGCAGTCTTGATTCCAGCTTGTACTTCATCCAGCCCAGCATTTCTCATGATGTACTCTCCATATAAGTTAAATAGGCAGGGTGACAATATACAGCCTTGATGTACCTGTTTTGCAATCTGGAACCAGTCTGTTGTTCCATGTCTGATTCTAACTGTTGCTTTTTGGCCTGCATACAGATTTCTCAAGAGGCAGGTAAGGTGGTCAGATATTCGCATCTCTTCAGTCTTCTGGGTTACAGTCCTCAGTAAGTTCTCCAAATAACACTTAAACTCACAGCTACAACTTTGTGCATTTTAAAAATTGCAGTTGACCTAATAACTGTGGTGTATATTAATTACCCCCCTCCATTTTTTAATCCCTATTTCCCTGAAGGGGAAGTTAGATTTCCTCACTGATGACTTACTTTCCATCCTCAGTTTGCCATGGGTCATGGGACTGAGATATAGCGACTCAGAAGAGTCCTCCTCAAGATGTGCACTTTGCCATGCTAATTTCTTTCATCTAAAGGCAGAGGAACTCTCCGAGCTCAAGAGAATACTGCTCCTCCCCTAACTGCCTATAAAAACTTAAACTGGGGACTTTTGCCAGAGAAAGAGTTATTCCCAGCGATAAGTCTTATCTAAGTGGTCCTTTTTTTATGGCAGTGCAAACATCTATACCAAACCTCCATTCTGATAATCCCATGAATGACCCTCCTGTCTTTGAAACCACCAAAAACCTATTCCATTTTTTATCTCAGGATGGCATATATACCTCATTTTACATTTCTGGCTTCTTTTTTTTTTTTAAGTATTTATTTTAGTTGGAGGATAATTACTTTACAATATTGTGATGGCCTCTGCCACACATCAGCATAAATTGGCCATAGGCATACACGTGTCCCCAACCTCCTGAAGCCCCCTTCCACCTCCTTTCCCACCCCATCCTTCCAAGCTGTCACAGAGCCTGTTTTGGGTTCCCTGTGTTGTACACCTAGAGCTTATCATACAGAGTGAAGTAAGTCAGAAAGAGAAAGATAAACATCACATGTTAACACATGTATATGGAATCTAGAAAGGTAGTGCCGACGATCCTGTGCACAGGGCAGCAAAGGAGACAGAGACATCAAGAAGAGATGTTGGGACACAGTGGGGCAAGGAGAGGGTAGGATGATTCGAGAGAATAGCATTAAAACAAATGTATTACTATATGTAAGACAGAGAGCCAGTGGGAGTTTGATGCGTTTCTGTCTTCGAATGTTTCACGTATGTGTAGTCTCTGACCCTCTCATGGATGTGGGGTTCCCACTCCTATAAAATTAACTTTTATTTTCTCTTGTTAATTTATCTCATGTCAGTTTAATTCTTAAGCCAGCCAAAAGAACACAGACAGGTTGAGGAAGGTCTACTTCTCCTTGACAGAAGTATGATACTGATTTAACAGCATCTTTTCAATAGCAAGAGAAACAGCATTCTCTCATTAAAGTACACGTCTATTTCATTTCAGAAATGTTAAAACAAGAAGAAAATGGTTTCTTATAATAAAACCGATTATTACCTTTTTGCACTGTAGATATTTTTGTAAGCCAACTCAAATTCTTAGAAATAGGGTCCATTGCAAAACTATAGTAAAGAACCCAATAGTGAGTTATTTCAGTTTCTGAAGAGAACAGTCATCTTAGTAGGCACTTGTGTCTTCAAGGAGGTAATTTACCAAGTTGGGATTCCTTAGTGGGTCATAAAGAGCTGATTATTCTAACAATACCTTTTCTATAAAAGCATATAGTGACCACATTGCCGTGGCCAAACAACAGGGTGTATGTTCTGAAAATAAGAAGGAGAGGACAGGGGTAAGCTTCAGCAAGCCGTGGCCTTTGCTCTGGTTCTGGAGAACAAGGCATTGGTCTACTCACCGGATCCCTCGGTGATGTTACTGGCAAACGAGCTTCCTCCTGCGGAGCTGGACCTTTTGCCGTCTCGGAACTGCTGCCTCCTCCTGGCCCACTGCTCCACTGCTGCCTCCTGGGAGCCGTCGCTGGCCCTTTTACCTTTTGGAGCCAGTTCCTGGGATAACTTTCGAAGACTGCTGATTTCCAAATTCCCATCTAGATTAAACCACATTAAGTGTGAAAGTGAGCCAGCACTTCAAAATAGAATTTCAAATGTTCCAGTCTTTGAAACAGAACCACTGAAGACTAGAACTAGAACGATTTCATTCAATTCCTTCCTGATGCACTTTCTCAGCCTGCATTACTAAAAAAGAGAGAGTGAGAGAGGAAGAGGAGGAGGAAGAAATAGGAGACTAAGAAGGAGAAAAAAGAGCTGTATAGACTGAAGAGAGATTTATGTAGGAAACAGGGGAATCGTAATGCATTTCCTCAGTAGCATTCAATTCAATAGATATTCCTTGGGCACCAGCAGTATGCCTGATACATTGTATTAGTTTGTGTTAGTTTATTAGCTGTTTTAGAGGAGCACAATGTAAATCAATTGTTAATTGCGTCTACTGAAATTACTATACAAGATATTATTATTATTATCTGAATTAGTTCAGGTATGGTCTTTGAAAACAAGTTTACTATTGAACTCTCAGTTCAGTTCAGTTCAGAAGGATACAGGTTTCATACTTTTCTTGCTGTATGTGTTGGTTCAAAATGAGAAGAAGGATAAAAGCCAAATTACATGAAGGCTTTGATATTTTTATATTTGAATAAATAACAACTTGAAATACTTTATTTACTTCCAAACTGCTGCTTTCTGTCAGCACAAGCTATGAGACTATATGTTAGTTAGAAGTAAGAAAATTATAGTTAACCTAATTGCAATACAAGCAAACTTTACGAAAATAATTGTCAAAGTGAAAAACAAAACTCAGATAGCAGAATACATAATACATTGAAAGTGATTTGAAAAGCTAGAATTGGTTAGGACTTTTCTTTCACTTTTTGATATTATGCAAAAAGAAGCCAAATTTTAAACTTTATTCCCAGCAGCAAATGAGTTTTTAGAATTTAATCTTTTTAAATTAAAAATCTAATTTATCAGTATCAAAGTTTGTTCTCAGAACTATTTAAATAATAAATGTGTTATATCTATGAATACATATTCTTCTTTATGTTTATATATAGTTACTACTCATCCATTTACATAACAATTTTCACTTCACTTGGCAGAGCCAAAGACATGGGAGGAGAGAAGAGTCATTATTCAATTCTTTTTATTTTCCGTAATTTTCCTGTTGAGTCCTTCCTCTTCCCTAGGGCTTAAGTGAGTGAGTGAGTGAAGTCGCTCAGTCGTGTCCGACTCTTTGTGACCCTGTGGACCATAGTCCACCAGGCTCCTCCGCCCACGGGATTCTCCAGGCAAGAATACTGGAGTGGGTTGCCATTGCCATTTCCTTCTCCGGGGGGATCTTCCCGACCCAGGGATCGAACCCAGGTCTCCCGCATCGCAGGCAGATGCTATAACCTCTGAGCCACCAGGGAAGCCCATACATGGCATTCATTCTATAATATTTACTGTTCCTTTCTAAACTAATTTCTACCATGCTAGTTACTAGGACTGCAGCTAGGAACAAGATGACCCTTGCCCTCTGGAGCTTTACAGAGTGGTGAAACTTAAAAATGCTACAGAGCTGGCCTGTCGCCCTCTCCTTCAGTTCCACAATTTGTTGAGATTGGGAGGCTAGGCTGACTCTGAAGGCATCCGTGAAAAGGAGACTGTTCTCATGTCAAATGTTATACATTTAAAGTAATTCTTTTCTGAAACTGCTGGGGGAAAAAAAAGAAGTCCTATGAATCTAGGAAAGTATATGTAAGGGGAATATGACTGTGACATGGAGAGAGAAGTTTTCCTCTAGAATCTTAAACATTCAAATGAGGACACATCCGTGCCCTCCAGTGTGTTTTGAAGTGTAATTTGAGAGCCACCGTTACGCTTGCTGAGAGTAAAGCATCTTCCATTGTTACTTGGTATTTGTAGAACCTCGGGTTTGCAAACACATAGAAGGTAATTTTGTTGAGCCACCCACTCTATGCTTAAAACAATTCTGCAAGATGTCTACCAAGGAATTATTCGGTCTGAGCTTGAACCCTTCTCAGTTTGAAATTTACGACCTGCTTACTACCTGAATCTGCATAATCCTTGAATACTTGAAGCTAATAGAGGTTTTTTCACCTGGTGAATTTAACCTCTGTCTCAGTAACCTCTGCTCACGTATAAGCTTTTCCCTCATTCCATGACTACCTGATAGATGGTTTATTGAGCCTTTCTAGGAATTAGATGGGGATGAGGACCCTGAAGGATCTTGAAAGACTCAAAACACATACCATCCCTTTGTTAGGGCAACATGTTAATCCATCAATAAGCGCGCTGTTGTCTTACGAAACGTGACTGCAAAAGTAGAGAGCTAGCACCATGAAAGCCAGAGGGGGCCTGGGAAGTGAGTTCAGGCCAAGGAGAGGGAAATGCAGCTCTGGGTGGAGCCCTGTTGGCAGAAAGCTGGGCCTTGCAGCTGGCCCCGGGCCCCTGGCCCTGCTCACATGCCAAGAGACACCGAAGTGGCCATGAGTGTGGACATTCCCCAATGTCGTCAGAAGTCAGCTTCTTGGAAAGTAGCCCAAGAGCTACAATTCTCTTACCAGAAAAGGGATGGCTGTTTTATGCATCTTTGGACCCCTAGTACTTGGTGTAGATCTTAGGACCACAGACTTCGTCCCAGCTATGCTTCTCGGTACCTTCTGCCTGGGTGCAGGCTTTCAGAATCACTCCTTCCTTAGGGGCATGGGGAAATAAACGATCTCAAGTGTTACCTGTAAGTTTAGTATCATATTACATAGAAAGGACTGTTTAATTACAAATATTTCTACGCCAGGCAAAATATCATTTAATCCTTCTCATTACCTGTCATTTTCTCAGAGTCACCTAGATTTGGTTCCCTCATTAAAATGCTTTATGATACAGAATTTCTGGTTCTTTGGCAGAGGTCTTAAAGATATATGTCAGGCAATTTGTAGTTGAAGAAAGGAGGCCCTCAGAAACCTCTTTACCTAAGAATGTGCAGACCAGAACCCAGAATTTTAGTCTTAAGAGGTTCAGACTGGTATGCTTTCCCTTACAGCACTGGCTTTGTAACTCTTGTAGTGTGCACATCCCTACTATCCTGGGTTAATCTAGTTCAGAGGTGGTAGATTGCTCAGCCTTTACTGTGTCTTACATGTCATATAATCTAGAGATTCATATAGATTAAAAAATCCCAGATCTCCTAAGTGGCCTGGCCACTTAGGACCTGAACTCTCATTGCTTCAGGACAGTGGCGCCTCTGGTCCACCCACACGCCATTATTTCTGACATGCAGCCTGCTTTACTCATTTATACTACCTGCCCGGCCCCTCTAGGCTGTGACCTCTAATCTAGTTAATTCTGAAGCACACACATGGTGGAAGGAGCTCCATAAATACAATCAGCACCCGCATCAGGGATTCTTAATCCGAGGTACATGGATAGATGTTGAGAAGCTGGAGGACCCCTCTGTAAATAAAGGCATACATTCATGCCTATATTAAAAACAAAAATTTCTAGTACAAAGATGTCCTAACTCTTCAAGGTAATCTATACTCTGAAAAAAATGACAAAATCCTGGCCTAAAGTAGCAATAGTATAATAATAATGGTATTGAATTAAGTATAAAAAACTCACAGCTCTAGGAGAGTCAAATCCATCTAAAGACTTACAGATTCAAACAGCTAATATAAACATTTTCACTTCTGAACTGTTTTCCTGTTTGTTTGTTTGCTTTTTTGTATGTGAACAGAGTTTTCCACAAAGAATAACTTTCCCGAATTCATCCTTTCATTCAACAAACATTCATCGAATACCTACTTTTCAGGCAGGCACTGTTCAGGTGCTCTGGATACAACAAAGATCAAAATAGAAAAAAAAAAAAAAATCCATGCCCTCATGACTGCATTCTAGTGAGAGAAATCAGAAGAAATATAGTAATTAAATGCACAGCACATTCGCAGGGGAAGCCGCTGTGTGAAAGCAAGACACGAGAAACGAATACAGTACGCCCAGGCTGGAGTAGACAGGGCTCAGCTTGCAGTCTTGAATTGAGTGGCCTGAGGGGGCCTCTCAGAGAAGGTGCTGCTAAGTAGCTTCAGTCGTGTCCGACTCTGTGCGACCCCATAGACGGAAGCTCACCAGGCTCCCCTGTCCCTGGGATTCTCCAGGCAAGAACACTGGAGTGGGTTGCCATTTCCTTCTCCAATGCATGAAAGTGAAAAGTGAAAGTGAAGTCACTCAGTCGTGTCCGACTCTTAGCGATCCCATGGACTGGAGCCTACCAGGCTCCTCCGTCCATGGGATTTTCCAAGCAAAAGTACTGGGGTGGGGTGCCATTGCCTTCCCCGTGAGCAAAGATTTGAAGAATGAGTGTGAACCGTGTGCACATTTGGAGGAAGGGAAGTCCAGGTAGTGGGGGTTGGACTGAGGAGGACCGATGTGGGCTGGAGCCTGCCCAAGCAAAGGACTGGCAGTTCCAGATTCAAGAAAGCCAGTGTGGCTGGAACAGAGTGATCTGGGGGAGAGAAGTAAAGAGAGGAAGGAGAGAGTTGTAGGAACAGCCTTTCAACGCAGCACAGTGATACCAGGAAATGGTAGCTGGAACTGTGCTCCAAATGGGACGGTTTCAAAGTCTACGGAAGCACAGGATCAGCTCTGGGAGGACTCTGACTTGAATTATGGATTTTCTTAAGGAAATAGGCCGTTATGGGAAAGGCAGTTCAGGGAGGAGCGTGTCCATGGAGGAGGAGTCAGCCTGGGAGGAATATTCATCCAGGTGAGCACACACGTGCTCTGGGAGATACCACTGCTATTATTGCAGATCGGCTTCCTGCAGACTGAAATAATTGTAGACTGAAACAAACGCATGGGTTAATGCCATTGATTCTGGTGTCTAGGGGTGGGCAGGCAACTGGGCAGCCGCTGCTGTGATGTGGATCTTTACCTTAGCGGGTTCATATTAAGCAGATGACTCTATGTATTATTTTAGGGCATTTAATTCTCTGCGAAGTAAATTTCACATTTCATGCCAACACTTCTGTGCCTTTGTTTCTACTTCTAGTGCCTTATTTCTGTGCCTTATTTCTACTTCTAAATTTTACTCTATTAAAAACTTAGGGCTAGAACAGCAACGAAGAAAAGGCAGCTTCTTGACTAAGTTTCGTCCTTCCAAATATCATCTGTGGCCGCATTAGGAATGTTACTGGCAGTTCGGAAGGAAGTTTTTACTTTTTCATGGGCTTCCCTTGTGGCTCAGTTGATAAAGAATCTGCCTGCCATGTGGGAGACCTGGGTTCGATCCTTACTTTTTCAAGATGCATTTAATGTAGAATAATTACACAGTGTAGAATAATGCTAATGTTAAGTATAAAATATTTGGGCTTATTGAAGAAAAACAAGAAGGGCCTCCAATGATATGATGCTGCTGCTGCTGCTAAGTCGCTTCAGTCGTGTCTGACTCTGTGTGACCCCATAGACTGGCAGCCCACCAGGCTCCCCCATCCCTGGGATTCTCCAGGCAAGAACACTGGAGTGGGTTGCCATTTCCTTCTCCAGTGCATGAAACTGAAAAGTGAAAGTGAAGTCGTTCAGTTGTGCCCTACTCTTCGTGACCCCATGGATTGCAGCCCACCAGGCTCCTCCGTCCATGGGATTTTCCAGGCAAGAGTATTGGAGTGGGGTGCCATTGCCTTCTCCGAATGATACGATGAGGATCCAAGATTAAAGGCAGACAGGCAGTATTATGTACTTAGGAAAGAGCTTCTATCTTAGCCGTCTCCAAGAGAGCTTCTGGGTTCTATCAATGGTTTGAAAATGGCCAACCAATCCACAAAGGCGGTCAGAGGTCTGCTTGTGGTCAGAGGTCCCTAGGATGGCTCAGTGAGAATTAGCCATGACTGTTTCTGTTTTTTGTCGTTTGGTTTAATTACTATTCCACATGGCCTCCTGAAACATGTATGCCATGCTTCTGCAATGACACGGCAAGGTTTAAAAACACATTTTATCACAAACATTTTCTTCCAATTCTACTGAACATGCTTAGCTTGCAAGAAGGAAGAAATGGCAGATTATTTAAGAGTGGCAAAAGGCTAACGTTTCCCACAAAATTGATTTGGCAATACATCAACCTTTTAAAGAGAAATCGATTTTTTAAAACTTTATATTAAACTGCAGTCTTGGTAATTTTGCTATGCACTATTTATGGGTGGAGTAGGTGATAATGCAAAAAAAGCAGGCTGATATATGCTTGCCCGTATTCATCTAACTCTAAAATACTCAATATATCTTCAGCCATAAAGAAAAAAATCCCAGGCAATAAAAAAAGACTTCCCAAAGGTCAAACAAGTAAAAACAATGAAAGTTAAAGATTCTATATAGCCCACTGTACCTTTCAGAGCTTTTTGCTTCTGAGGGGAGAACAGGATGTCTATTTGGTGATCATACATTTCCTTTGGGTCATTTTCATTTTCTTCAGGGTTTGGCTTTGTTGATGCATTCCTTTGGCACTCTGCTGGCTCCTGTTTACAAGTGGTTAGTCCAAAGCTTTGTTCATCCTGGTTACTACATTGGTCCGCCTCATCGGTCAGGGTTTTCTCAATAAGGAACAGGTTATCTGTAGCACACACTGCACAGCTGAACTCGGCACTGTCTGGAAAATTCGTCTGAAAACAGACTTCATCATGATTCTCCTTTGCCAGGTCTTCAAAATCTCTGTAGCATGCATTCTTTACCGCAGGCATAATTATATGGAATTTGTCTTTTTCAACATTTCCCAGAGAGCTGGGAGGCTCTTTAGGATTTTTCATTCCCATGGAATAATTAGAGTAAACTTTGTCTTCTTTTTCACCTTGAATAATTAATCTTTGGTCTAACTCATCAGCTATTAATGTCATCACTGGTGCTTTTGTTTTGCTGGGCACCGCTGTGTCTGGACGGCTTGCCCGAGACCCTGTCTGACCCCATTCTGTGGTGATGCAGCTGCTACTACTGTTGAGTGGCTGGCCAGCAGAGAGGCTGCCGGAGGACGCGGGGCTGAGAGGTGGATGCGGTGTCCCCTTCGCTTCCAGTGGTTGCTGTGCTTTTGTATAAGAGTCACTATGTAAAGTGTTTTCAAAGTCTCTCTCAGTCATATCAATAAGCCCTTCCCCATAGTCTTTCAAAACTTCAGCACAGTGATTAAAGGAAAAGGGATCCCCAGGGGTTTCTTTAGGTTCTGAGTGTTCGGCGGCCCAGGGTGATGGGCTGAAAGAAGTGGAAGACTTCAGAACATTTTGAATAGAAGGGAAAGATAAAGAATCTGAGTTCTCAAGGCAATCTGCAGGTGGAATTTTGCTGCCTTTGCAGTAAATGTTGGATGCCTTTTCTCCCACAAACTGCACACTCAGAGAAGACGAACCAAAGTCAGAGCCTTTGCCATCTTGAACTGGAAAGATGTCAGTAATGGAACTTGGCAAATAATTTATTCCTTCTGGGCTGGGCTGTGTATCTGGGTCCGATGTGATCTTTTCTGGTTTATCTGAGATGATTTTTCTGTCTCTGTTCACATCTGTAGGGTCCTCAAAAGGCGTTTTACTTAAGTCGGTATCGCTTAAGCTCGTAGTCTTTAAGGTACCATGTGAAGTAGGAAGAATGTTTGTGAGAAGAGTCTCAGCCTCAGAGACACGTTTCTTTTGGGGGGTATTCTTACTGACTGCACAGTTCTTGGGCTGAAAGATGGCAGGTTGTACCCCACAGTCATCTGAGACTGAGGGTGCTGTGTCAGGCTTACTCTTCTCCGTGTCAGGGCTTGAGCACAGAGAAACCACAACTGTATCAAAATTCTCCTCCTTCTGGAGAGCAAACACAGTGGGGGGAGAGACGTGCAAACAGCCTGAACTGTGATGCTTGTCTTCCCGCGGCCGCTTCTCAGGGCACCCAGTATCGGACTGTGCAGAGGACTTGGGCCTTTCCTCAGCTGAGTGGCTGGAGGCGATGTTTCTGGTTTTCGCTATTTTCCCACTTTTTGGCGGACAGGTTATGTTTATTAATATATTCTCTTTCTTACTCACGTATTTGACTTTAATTCCTTTTCCTACGACGCTAACTTTCAGTGAGGGGCTCTCAGTTCTGGCAATTTTCCCTTCAGATTTAGATGACGCTTTGGGTTGTCCTTCTTCGACCGATAGATTCTTGCACTTCAAAGAGCAGCTTCTAGAAGTGTCGCATCTCTGAGCGTGTCTGACAGAGTAGCACGGGTGCCACCTTGAACACATCTTTTTCGTTGGGAGCCGTATTCCTGTTTGACAGAGACCACTGTTCTTGATTGCTACTTGTACGTGGACAATCCCACATGTCACGTCTGTCACAGTTTTGCCTTTTGATGGTTGACGGGCCTCTGATGTGTTTGGGAAACCCTGCAGTGCAATTTTTTCTGATGATGGTTCTTTGCAGTCATTGAACGTGACCGCTGGTAAGACTTTGTCTGATTGATCAGAAAGGAATGAGGGAGGCTCATCCCTTTCCTTTTCCTTAATTATTTTGCTTTCAGAGGGGGTTTGTTTCTTATCTTTAGGGAGAAAAGGAGACTTCTGCTTTCTACTCGTAGCAGCAGATGTACGCTCATCTCCACTTTCCTGGGATTTTCCTAATGCCCCAGTCTGATGAGGTAAAGCTCCTGCGTTGTCTCCTTTGACTTCCTTTTCAAGATCTTTTATGTTTTTTTGGCATGCTTGGTCAGCAGCCTGAGGTTCACCTAAAGAAGAAGCAAAAAAAGAAAGGCTTTCTGTGTCCATTTAGAAAGCAGCCGTTCCAAATTCTAGGGTGAAATTCAATGCATATCCTTTGTAAGTATTTTGACATTCATTCCTAGTATGTCAAGCTATTTTCCACATTCATTTCTAATAAATATGTCATTTTAAATCAATTATCTTAGAATGCAGAATATCACTTGGTAGTTTTAGGAAGTAGGAATCTAAGTTAAGTTTTACTTTGAAGCAGAGACTTCCAAGATGGGTGAAATAAAAATTTCAGAGCAAATTTATGCAAATGGATTTTAAGAGACTTCTTGATAAAGAGCCAGTTGCCATGGTCAGGTATTTGGCCCTCAAACTGACACCTTGTAACCTTTACCCCTCTGCTTTATAATATTAGAATATTTTGCTTGGCAGATTTGCAAACATGAGCATCAAGTATTGTATCTTGTGTAACGAACAGCAGACAGAATACAAAGATTTCAACTTATGTTTTAAATGTCTGAAAGAGAGTATGTCAAAGGGAAAAGAAAAGAATGAGCAACAGAAAAATAATGATGTCATGGAAATCTATGAACCAGGTGTCCACAAGGATATCGTTATTAAGTTAATTAACATAAAAATGTGAAAAGTAGTATTTATAATTGTTTTAAATAGTATTTTATATATACTTTTATATTTTAATAAAGTTACATAAATAATTATATATAAAGAATGAATAAATAAATTCTCTTCAATCAGATAAAGGAAAATATCTTACCAAAATTTTGCTAGAGGTGGCATAGAAGTTTGGGATGGAGAAAAATAATTGCTGTTTCATGATCAAATAAAGACCCATGTATTTAAGAATTATTACTTTCCAATTTCAGGAGAGGTATACAGACTTCTGATTTGACATATAGGTTGTCGAGCATACTGAAGGTCCTTGGAGAGTCTAACCATTCCCATTTGTCTATTTGTCCCTCTTTTAGTTTGAGGGAATGACTTTTCTTACAGCAAATACTCAGCTTCCAGTGGGCCTGATTATAGTCTGAGAGCTGTCACGTGGAAGTTGTATGAGTAAACACACGGAGACACGGCGCTCTGACACCCATTTACAGCAGGTTATAGAGTGGTAGCCTGTCTTCCAGAACTGTAGATTACAATTTTATCTCAAAATAGCACCCTCATGCGAAGAACAGTATGTAGCCATTTTCAGTTTGATAATTTTACAGCTTATAGCCACTTTCAATGGCCTATACTTCAATTTCTGCAAGTAGGAGATAGATACCCACTCCAGTGTTCTTGCCTGGAGAATCCCAGGGACAGGAAAGTCTGGTGGGCTGCCGTCTCTGGGGTTGCACAGAGTCGGACACGACTGAAGCGACTTAGCAGCAGCGGCAGGAGACAGATTTGACACAGTTACATAGTAATGCATTGATGACAGAGTCTAAGAATAGGGACTTTAATAGCCTTTGTTTGAATATGTAAATATTTTTATTTGAATTGTTATCACTTGTAATTCATATAATTGATAATGCAGAAATACATATATAGTAACAATTGACCAAATTTCTAAATCATTTTATAATATATATGTGCATTTATCTTCCTATTTTTATAGCTATTGCTGTGATAAAGATAAAAATACATAAACCAGGTAGTTCACTTTTTATGTACTTACAAAGCCAACGAATTAGACTTACATACTGTGGGATTCAAGAGTTTCCATTTTTTACAGGCTTTTCTTTTCCTCCTCATTTTAAGGAGCTGAGGGTCTTCAGCTTTCACTGGCCTTTGAAAGTATCAAATTTGAAATTATTTTCCACTCAGAATTTAGGTTTTAGTAAAATTACCAACTAACTCAATTCATTTGCGAACTTGATAGCATAATGTCATTTTCTGACATTCCATAGTTTTTCTCTGAATCATTTTGTTTTCATAATTATATTTTCCTTTCCTGTTTATTTCCATCCCAACTATTTAGTGCATTATTATATACTATGTGAACACTTAAACATAAATTCTTTTCATATGTGTAGACATTTAGGATGCAAGTTATAAAGTCATATTCTGTTTACTTTGATCATTTGAAATTCCAGTTATTTTTCTAACAAAGCTCCATCTAAGTCAATGTTATGGTTTTTCCAGTGGTCATGTACGGATGTGAAAGTTGGATTATACAGAAAGCTGAGTGCTGAAGAATTGATGCTTTTGAACTATGGTGTTGGAGAAGACTCTTGGGAGTCCCTTGGACTGCAAGGAGATCCAACCAATCCATCCTAAAGGAAATCAGTCCTGGGTGTTCATTGGAAGGACTGATGTTGAAACTGAAGGTCTAATACTTTGGCTACCTGATGTGAAGAACTGACTCATTGGAAAAGACCCTGATGCTGGGAAAGATTGAAGATGGGAGGAGAAGGGGATGACAGAGTATGAGATGGTTGGATGGCATCACCGACTCAGTGGACATGAGTATGAGTAAACTCCGAGTTGATGATGGACAGGGAGGCCTGGCAAGCTGCAGTCCATGGGGTCGCAGAGTTGGACGCAACTGAGTGACTGAACTGAACTGAACTGATATTCCAATTTTTTCCTAACCTAATAGAAATACCTAATCCTTTTGGCTTAATTCAATATCAGCAAATTTCTAGCTCTTCTATATTAAGTGGGGTAGAGAGGTGCTTTGCCTCTCTTTTTACATTACATTATCATATATACTATATATAAAATTTTGTTTCAGTATACAACATGTATTCTTTATAGAAGAATCTACTATTTGTGAAAGATCAAATTAATTCTTTGCCTTTACTATGACATAAAGGATTATTTTCCCTGCTGATGTCTTAACTAATAGAAAGTATTGGGGAGATATCCAGGGAGAAGGCAGCCTACTAACTAACCAGGGAAAAACCTGCCTGTGCTTAGAACTAAACCCGATTCAGTTGCTTCACTTTCAGAGGATTTAACTGTCTGCACAGATACAAAGAAAAATAGCTTCCCGCGAAGCAGTTTGTTTTGAGTGTATTTGGGCAGCCTGTGCCTTTGGACATCTCAGCAGAGAAGCTCATCTTTTATCTGTTTTGCCAATGCTTTGTGGCCAGTTTTGGCAAAAACTTATTTAAATTCTTCTTAACCCATTTCTCTCCTCAAAATCCCATCATAGTAAAGTGTTGATTTCAAATCCCTTTTCTTCCATAAATTCTCAGTCTCATAACTTCATGAAAATTCCTTTTCCTTAGGCTACCTTTCTTGTATAGAGCAATTGACACTCATCTGGTGTCTTCTAATTAGCCTTTATATTCTCTCCCCAATAGACACAATTAAGTTTCTATGGCTGAGTAAGCAAGTAATAATCCTTTCTTCTTAGCAGGCCAATAAGGGGTAGGGTGGGGAGAGGATTACAAACACATAATTAAAATCTTTTTTTCCTTAACCCCTGTCTGACACATATTGGATTTTCTAATTAAAAAAAAAAATGCTTCAAAAGCACTTGACTAGGTTATTGATTATTTCTGTATGATCCCATTTAGTTTGAACAGTAAAATGTAGCCTGCTGCACTTTGCTCAGGGGAAGATCTGGGGTGTGTCCTGCCTCTGCTGTTTACTCGGCAGGCCGCGTAATCTCTGTGAGGTTGGTCTCCAAAGGAGAAAATGGCAACACATTTCACCTTGCAGAGTTATCGTGGAGAAACACAACTGAAAATATGTTATGAATGTTTCCAGTAGGTGGCATTTATTATCCTTAACCTTGTATTAGAGTATATATACAGGACTATTAGAATGCGCACATAATTAAAGTTGAGCAATGCCTAACGCTGGGCTTCCCTGGTGGCTCAGATGGTAAAGAGTCCGTCTGCAGTGCAGGAGACCTGGGTTCAGTCCCTGGGTCGGGAAGATCCCCTGGAGGAGGAAATGGCAACCCACTCCAGTATTCTTGCCTGGGAAATCCCAAGGACAGAGGAGCCTGCTGGGCTACAGTCCATGGGGTCACAACTCAGCACACACATACACACACACACACACACACACAATGCTTGACATTGGGAGATAGTCCATTGGATCAGAGCTGTGAGTGAGTGCTTAGACAAAGCTGATCAAACCATAAACTCTTTTAGAGCTAGAAATATTTAGAAGAAGTCTTCAAGATTATCTTATTGAGTTCTAATTTTATAGGAGAAAGACATACCCAGAGTGCCCTTGCTTTCTGCATTACTCAGGACTAGAACCCAGGCTCTTAGGAATCAGACGACTCTTTGAGCAACGCATTGTATAGATGCCATGGAATTATCTCTGAGCACATAGAGCAAATTTTATAATCAGTTTTCACTTTAGCTCTGAAATAGCTCAACTTTATTTCAGGGAATTGAAAAAACTATTGAGTGTGTCAGCCTAGCATAGTGCCTGACACACTCAGTTCAGTTCAGTCGCTCAGATGTGTCCAGTTCTTTGTGATCCCATGAACTGCAGCACGCCAGGACTCCCTGTCCATCACCAACTCCCGGAGTTCGCTCAAACTCATGTCCATCTAGTCGGTGATGCCATCCAGCCATCTCCTCCTCTGTCGTCCCCTTTTCCTCCTGCCCCCAATCCCTCCCAGCATCAGAGTCTTTTCCAGTGAGTCAACTCTTCGCATGCATAGTGAGTACCTAGTCAAAGTGCAAGAAGAAATGAACTAGATGGACAGTTTCTAATTAGTCCCTGTATATAATTCTGTTTTAATAACACACCCTCGGGGACTTCCCTGGTGGTCCAGTGGCTAAGACTTCCGTGCCCCCAGTGCAGGGAGCCTGGGTTGGATACCTGGTCAGCGAACGAGATCCCACATGCCAAGATGAAGACCCGGCACAGCCAAATAAATAAATATTAAAAAAAAAATAATGTCCCCTCTTGTTTTTCCAACTGTATTCTTTCCCTTTACTCTGTATTAATTTGTTGATAGTTAATAAAGTTATTATTAATGTTACTCATATACATGTGTATGTATATAAATATATTAAAGATTTAAAGTAAATATATGTATTATTAGTATATATATAAATAAATTTTTTAAAATCTGGACAACTGCAATGGCTTTCTAATTGATTTTCTTACTTCTATATTTATGTTCTTTGAATTTACATAGCAGCCAGATTTTTTAAATATACAAATTAAATCATGTCATTCCCCCTGTTTAATACACTCTAATAGTCTCTCATTCCACTTTGAAAAAATTCTAGGCACTTTACTGTTTTTTTTACACAAATGCATAAGCTATAATTTTATCCACAAGTAAAATATATCACCACTAGACCTTAGGATTTACATTATAGTATCCATTCCACTGCAGATTTCCTAGACTTATATTTTTCATAAATGTTTATTTGTTCTATGTAGAATTGGACATAAGGTTGAGGAAAATTACCATGATTGCTATTATATATCAGTCAAAACCTATCATATTTTAGAGCTTTACATTGGATTTTATAGATTTTTTTTTAAAACTGGGTTTTGACTCATTATAATTCACAGAAGAATGAGGAAAAATGTAAACAGGAAATATGAACAATATTTTTCTACTGCACAATTACAAAGTGACACCATTATTTTCAGAATATTGTTAGATGGCAAAGATTTTTTAAAAGGTATTGTTAGAAAATTTTACTGGTATCGCTGTTTTGAAAAATTACTTAAAAATTCTCTATTGTATTGTTGAAGCTGAAGTGATTTCCTTGTAACATTCACAGGGTATGTTTTGCTGGCAATAACAAGAGAAAGAGTCATTAAAAGGTACAAAATGTAGCTATTAAAATTCTATGAAATAATCTCAGAAGGTTAAATGTTTAACTTCCAGTGCAGCATGCTATCAAGTACTTTTTAAAATAACTATTGGCTCCAGTCTCTCGTAGAATTTTCAAGAAATCTTAATACATTTCTTATAACTTCATTTTCTCGGTTTTCACACATGGACTATGTTCTCTGTACTAAATGTTTAAAGGAAATTTATATATGTAAACCAAATCATGAAAAATTTGAGTTAAAAATATTTAAAGAAAATTCTAAAATTTCCATTTACTTTTAAAAGTGCATTTAAAGTATGCAATATTATCTTCTACTCTCATTCCTGATTTTCGAATATCCTAGAATGTAAACTGTATTCTTTTGTCCTTAAATTTCTAAAAATTATGTATGAGCATAAGAAGAGTTATACTGGAAAACAGCTGTTTCAGCCCATGTATCAGTTGAGACTTTCCCTCACTTCTATGGGTCTAGAAGAATGAAATTTTACTCACTTGGTTGCTGGGCAGTAATTCTTAGTAACTACTATAAGTTTCCTAGTATCATGAAACTGAACAGCTTTTTTTTAATCTTTGTTTTTTTTTTTAATTTTATTTTGCTTAACTTTACAATATTGTATTGCTTTTGCCATTCATCAAAATTAATCCTCCACAGGTATACATGTGTTCCCCATCCTGAACCCTCCTCCCTCCCCATACCATCCCTCTGGGTCGTCCCAGTGCACCAGCCCCAGGCATCCATTATCAGGCATCATACCTGGACTGGCGACTCGTTTCAGATATGATATTATACATATTTCAGTGCTATTCTCCCAAATCATCCCGCCCTCTCCCGGACCCAGAGTCCAAAAGACTGTTCTATACATCAGTGTCTCTTTTGCCGTCTCGTAAACAGGGTTATTGTTACCATCTTTCTAAATTCCATATATATGCATAAGTATACTGTATTTGTGTTTTTCTTTCTGGCTTACTTCACTTTGTATGATAGGCTCCAGTTCCATCCACCTCCTTAGAACTGATTCAAATGTATTCTTTTTAATGGCTGAGTAATACTCCATTGTGTATATGTACCACAGCTTTCTTATCCATTCATCTGTGGATGGACATCTAGGTTGCTTCCAAGTCCTGGCTATTGTAAACAGTGCTGCTATGAACATTGGGGTACACGTGTCTCTTTCAATTCTGGGTTTCTCAGTGTGTATGCCTGGCAATGGGATTGCTGAATCACAGGCAGTTCTATTCCCAGTTTTTTGAGGAATCTCCATACTGTTCTCCATAGTGGCTGTACTAGTTTGCATTCCCACCAACAGTGTAAGAGGGTTCCCTTTTGTCAGTCACTCCTTCATGTCTGACTCTGGGACCCCATGGACAGTAACCTGCTGGTTCCTCTCTCCATGGGGATTTTCCAGTCAAGAATACTGGAGTGGGTTGCCATGCCTTCCTCCAGGGGATCTTCCCAACACAGGGGTCAAACCCATGTCTCTTATGTCTCCTGCATTGCAGATAGATTCTTTACCACTGAGCCACCTGGGAAGCCCCTATGTATACCTGTATTTATATACATTCATATGGATAAAATATTACAATCTATTAGGTTAATGGTTTTAAATAGGAACATTCAAATCTCATATCCAATGAAACCAACTTTTCCTTGCCCTAAGTACCATATTAAGAGTAGGCTGTTAAAGTTTATAGGGAGTATGATGGCTATCTATAAAACAGACTCTTGGTGATCACTGGAGCATAAATCTGTTAAGGTCTTCAGTTTAGAAGAATAGATACAAACAATTTCAATACTAAAATAATTATCTTTAAAAATAAGCTTTGTTGAAATATCATCACCCTACTTGACCCATAGTTGCTCAAACATAACTTTAGAGGATGAGGGTAGCCCTTGGGCAGGAAGCTCACTCTATACAAGTTAAGTCAGAATCTCGGCAGAAATGAAATGCAGATAGAAAAGAGCATTGTCGAGTGTGGAACTTATTGTTATTATTATTATTAATGTTTTAAAAATTGGGTAAAGAAAAGTTTGTATTAGTAAACCAAAAAAAATTGAGCTCAGTATTTAATAAGGTTTGCTATATTAAGTAATACCAGTACAAGAAGGGAAGGATGAACTAAAAATGAAAATCCCTTACATTTTCAATAGTGTTTGGCCTTTGAGGACTGATCGGTGTGAAGTCATCTACTCAACATCCTCATTTTTCATCAGAGGAAATGGAGAAGTGCAACGGACTGCTCAAGGAAACACAGTGTTGAGATGCTGTTTCTCTTCTTTTTCACCATGGCAATACTCTGAAAGTGAAGAGTTGTTTTTTTACCTTCAGTTCAGTTCACTTCAGTCACTCAGTCATTTCCGACTCTTCGTGACCCCATGAATCACAGCACGCCAGGCCTCCCTGTCCATCACCAACTCCCGGAGGTCACTCAGACTCACATCCATAGAGTCGGTGATGCCATCCAGCCATCTCATCCTCTGTCGTCCCCTTCTCCTCCTGCCCCCAATCCCTCCCAGCATCAGAGTCTTCTCCAATGAGTTATCTCTTCGCATGAGATGGCCAAAGTACTGGAGTTTCAGCTTCAGCATCATTCCCTCCAAAGAAATCCCAGGGCTGATCTCCTTCAGAATGGACTGGTTGGATCTCCTTGCAGTCCAAGGGACTCTCAAGAGTCTTCTCCAACACCACAGTTCAAAAGCAGCAATTCTTCAGTGCTCAGCCTTCTTCACAGTCCAGCTCTCACATCCACACATGACCACAGGAAGGACCATAGCCTTGACTAGGCAAACCTTTGTTGGCAAAGTAATGCCTCTGCTTTTGAATATGCTATCTAGGTTGGTCATAACTTTCCTTCCAAGGAGTAAGTATCTTTTAATTTCATGGCTGCAGTCACCATCTGCAGTGATTTTGGAGCCCAAAAAAAGAAAGTCTGACACTGTTTCCACTGTTTCCCCATCTATTTCCCATGAAGTGATGGGACCGGATGCCATGATCTTCGTTTTCTGAATGTTGAGCTTTAAGCCAACTTTTTCACTCTCCACTTTCACTTTCATCAAGAGGCTTTTGAGTTCCTCTTCACTTTCTGCCATGAGGGTGGTGTCATCTGCATATCTGAGGTTATTGACATTTCTCCCGGCAATCTTGATTCCAGCTTGTGTTTCTTCCAGTCCAGCATTTCTCATGATGTACTCTGAATAGAAGATAAATAAGCAGGGTGATAATATGTACTTGATGTACTCCTTTTCCTATTTGGAACCAGTCCATTGTTCCATGTCTGGTTCTAACTGTTGCTTCCTGACCTGCATACAGATTTCTCAAGAGGTAGGTCAGGTGCTCTGGTATTCCCATCTCTTTCAGAATTTTCCACAGTTTATTGTGATCCACACAGTCAAAGGCTTTGGCATAGTCAAGAAAGCAGAAATAGATGCTTTTCTGGAACTCTCTTGCTTTTTCCATGATCCAGCGGATGTTGGCAACTTGATCTCTGGTTCCTCTGCCTTTTTTAAAACCAGCTTGAACATCAGGAAGTTCACGGTTTATGTGTTGCTGAAGCCTGGCTTGGAGAATTCTGAGCATTACTTTACTAGCATGAGAGATGAGTGCAATTGTGCGGTAGTTTGAGCATTCTTTGGCATTGCCTTTCTTTGGGGTTGGAATGAAAACTGACCTTTTCCTGTCCTGTGGCCACTGCTGAGTTTTCCAAGTTTGCTGGCATATTGAGTGCAGCACTTTCACAGCATCATCTTTCAGGATTTGAAAGAGCTCTATTGGAATTCCATCACCTCCACTAGCTTTGTTCGTAGTGATCCTTTCTAAGGCCCACTTGACTTCACATTCCAGGATGCCTGGCTCTAGGTCAGTGATTACACCATTGTGATTATCTGGGTCGTAAAGATCTTTTTTGTACCGTTCTTCTGTGTATTCTTGCCACTTCTTCTTAATATCTTCTGCTTCTGTTAGGTCCATACCATTTCTGTCCTTTATCGAGCACATTTTTGCATGAAATGTCCCCTTGGTATCTCTAATTTTCTTGAAGAAATCTCTAGTCTTTCCCATTCTGTTGTTTTCCTCTATTTCTTTGCATTGATCACTGAAGAAGGCTTTCTTATCTCTTCTTGCTAGTCTTTGGAACTCTGCATTCAGATGCTTATATCTTTCTTTTTCTCCTTTGCTTTTCACTTCTCTTCTTTTCACAGCTCTTTGTAAGGCCTCCCCAGACAGCCATTTTGCTTTTTTGCATTTCTTTTCCGTGGGGATGGTCTTGATCCCTGTCTCCTGTACAATGTCACAAACCTCATTCCATAGTTCATCAGGCACTCTATCTATCAGATCTAGGCCCTTATATCTATTTGTCACTTCCACTGTATAATCATAAGGGAGTTGATTTAGGTCATACCTGAATGGTCTAGTGGTTTTCCCTACTTTCTTCAATTTCAGCCTGAATTTGGCAATAAGGAGTTCATGATCTGAGCCACAATCAGCTCCTGGTCTTGTTTTGGTTGACTGTATAGAGCTTCTCCATTTTTGGCTGCAAAGAATATAATCAATCTGACTTCAGTGTTGACCATCTGGTGATGTCCATGTGTAGAGTCTTCTCTTGGGTTGTTGGAAGAGGGTATTTGCTATGATCAGTGCATTTTCTTGGCAAAACTCTGTTAGTCTTTGCCCTGCTTCATTCCGTATTCCAAGGCCAAATTTGCCTGTTACTCCAGGTGTTTCTTGACTTCCTACTTTTGCATTCCAGTCCCCTATAATGAAAAGGACATCTTTTTTGGGTGTTAGTTCTAAAAGGTCTTGTAGGTCTTCATAGAACCATTCAACTTCAGCTTCTTCAGCATTACTGGTTGGGGCACAGACTTGGATTACTGTGATATTGAATGGTTTGACTTGGAAACGAACAGAGATCATTCTGTCATTTTTGAGATTGCATCCAAGTACTGCATTTCGGACTCTTTTGTTGACCATGATGGCTATTCCATTTCTTCTGAGGGATTCCTGCCTGCAGTAGCAGATATAATAGTCATCTGAGTTAAATTCACCCATTCCAGTCCATTTTAGTTCGCTGATTCCTAGAATGTCGTCGTTCACTCTTGCCATCTCTTGTTTGACCACTTCCAATTTGCCTTGATTCATGGACCTGACATTCCAGGTTCCTATGCAATATTGCTCTTTATAGCTTTGGACTTTGCTTCTATCACCAGTTGCATCCACAGCTGGGTATTCTTTTTGCTTTGGCTCCAACCCTTCATTCTTTCTGGAGTTATTTCTCCACTGATCTCCAGTAGCATATTGGGCCCCTACTGACCTGGGGAGTTCCTCTTTCAGTGTCCTATCATTTTGCCTTTTCATACTGTTCATGTTTTATTGCTCTACGGTGTTAAATGTGGAGGCTTGTCCTGACATGGTCTAGGAACTCTCTCTTTACTCTTTTACTTCCTTATAGAATGATTCTGGTAAAAGGAGATGGATCATAATTAGGACGGGGAAGGCAGTGGCACCCCACCCCAGTACTCTTGCCTGGAAAATCCCATGGACGGAGGAGCCTGGTAGGCTTGTCCATGGGGTCGCTAAGAGTCGGACAACTGAGCGACTTCACTTTCACTTTTCACTTTCATGCATTGGAGAAGGAAATGGCAACCCACTCCAGTATTCTTGCCTGGAGAATCCCAGGGACAGAGGAGCCTGGTGGGCTGCCATCTATGGGGGCGCACAGAGTCGGACACGACTGAAGCAACTTAGCAGCATAATTAGGAAAACCCAGTGTGCTTCCCGCAGAGGCAGACTGAAGAATCCCTTTATGCTATGGGCTCAAGGTTCTGAGCGTGCCTTAATATAAAAATGTAAACATATTCTAAACTTCAAGGAATTTGTGGTTTAACACAAGAATTCTCAAACTTAAGAGGGTTTAAGAATCACGGAGTAACTTGCAAAAAATGTCAGTTTTGGGGCCTCTAAAGAGATTTGGATTCTGAGGTGGGGCCTTGAAATATGCATTTTTAATGAGCACTTACCCACCCTCTCAACCTCACAAACATACCAAGTGGTTCTGATTCAGAAACCCCAGTGAACCTGATGCAGTCAGATGGAACAGAGTCTCATTCAGAAAATCTTTAACAGCCTTAAGATTTTAGACTAGAACAGTCCTGAGGAAACCTGCAGTGAATAGAGTTTCATTTCATTCCACCTCATTTTCCTCTTTTCCCAAGTAATACACACTAAGGATTAATTTTGAATGTTTTAAATTTTAGTTTAAGCACAGATGCTTTTTCTTTGTTTCTGTATCTGCAAGCTTCTAGGAAGAGATCACTTTTTAGTTTGTCTCAGCCCAGCATAAAGAGGCTCTGCCCCACACTGCATCCTAGGTCTATCCTAGGTGGTAAGGCCGCAAGATCTGTCTTTCATCCTGTGCTAAAGGTACCTTGTGATAAAAATCTAGCAAGTCAGCTTAGCAGGCCAGGGCTACAGAGTAAGATGTCAAGTTGTGTTTTCAACTGCTTGTCTCCCTGGTGTCCACATGTGGTTTTTCAGAGTCGAAGGTTTCTACTCACTCTTTGGGCTTGACTTTGCCTGTAAGAGCTGACGTGATGGGCAAGGACGGGGGGATTACGGGAAGTGTTCACAAGGAGGGTACCTGGCAGGGCAATGAGGTGCCAAGGCCTTGACCTTCCTGTTTGCAACGTGCACCAGAAGCTCATCCTCCTCCGAGGCTCAGGACTGTGCGGGAGTGTTTCTTCCTGAAGTGCCACTAGGGAGACTGTCTCCCTGGGGTTCAATCAATCAGATACCAGGCCGTGCCATAGCTAACCTGACTGGAGCCACCAGAACTTAAGAGGAAATTTACTTCGGGATCCAACAAAAGTCGATAAAACACCCCAGTGTAGACAGCCTTAGATTACCCCAGTCTCCCGAGGTTCCACTTAGAGAAGTGAGACAGAATGTAGGATCCGCAAGAGCAGTGCCTCTTATCTTCCTTAATGTGCTCCTATTCCACACGTGGGAAAAAACTCACAGTTAATCAATCATATTGGCTGCAGGAATGAGTACCACTTGCTTTCCGGTTTCCTGCCAGTGATTTGTATACTGCCTTTAGGAGTTTTACCACTGCTGTAAAATAGCCATGCTGTTTATTTGCTTAGTAATTTTTGACTCACTAAATTTTGAACTTTAGCTTAATGTTAGATAACAAGACATGTCACATTCTGGGTTGTAGGTAAGACGTATTAAAACAGAACAAATAGCTAATGAAAGAAAATATTTTCATCTTGCATCCCCGGAAGCCATTTTACATATCACCAATGGTATGCGTCTCTTACTTTAGAAGGTGTAGTCACACTGTGTGCTCTCATCATGACACTAGACTAGACATCCTTGGAAGTGTATTTTGCTCTGCCTCAGATCTTCTTTGGCTTTGGAATGACTGTAAGAGTATGTTTACCTAATCCCACATGCAGAATGATGCATGGATTAAATACCACTGCACAAGGAGGAATCGCTCTATTCAACTACAGTTACAGCCCTGCTGCTGCTGCTGAGTCACTTCAGTCGTGTCCGACTCTATGCGACCCCATAGACGGAAGCCCACCAGGCTCCCCCGTTCCCGGGATTCTCCAGGCAAGAGTACTGGAGTGGGGTGCCATTGCCTTCTCCGCAATTACAGCCCTGCTGCTGCTGCTGCTAAGTCACTTCAGTCGTGTCCGACTCTGTGCGACCCCATAGACGGCAGCCCACCAGGCTCCCCCGTCCCTGGGATTCTCCAGGCAAGAACACTGGAGTGGGTTGCCATTTCCTTCTCCAATGCATGAAAGCGAAAAGTGAAAGTGAAGTCACTCAGTCATGTCCGACCCTCAGCGACCCCATGGACAGCAGCCTACCAGGCTCCTCCGTCCATGGGATTTTCCAGGCAAGAGTACTGGAGTGGGGTGCCATTGCCTTCTCCGAATTACAGCCCTACCTACTCTAAAACATTTTCAGTTGCTAGATCTGAGAAATCTGTAAATATGGTTTCCCCCTACTCTGGCCTTGGCCAGCATAGAATCAATCTTAAGGGACCCATTTCATGTATTCAGTCTTCAGTTCAGTTCAGATCAGTCGTGTCCAACTCTTTGCGACCCCATGAATCGCAGCACTCCAGGCGGGCCTGTCCATCACCAACTCCCGGAGTTCACGCAGACTCACGTCCATCGCGTCAGTGACACTATCCAGCCATCTCATTCTCTGTCGTCCCCTTCTCCTCCTGCCCCCAATCCCTCCCAGCATCAGAGTCTTCTCCAATGAGTCAACTCTTTGCATGAGGTGGCCAAAGTACTGGAGTTTCAGCTTTAGCATCATTCCTAGATCTCATAAGTCTCTATTCAGTCTTATGTGACATTTAATAATATTTCTCTTTGGCCAATTATACTGTCTGCAAACTAGAGAAGAGATGACAGTTTCAACACTTACATATTTCAAATAATAAAAAGTTTACTAAACAGTTGTGTTTCCATTAAGATGAAGAAAAAGGAAAAATAAAGCACATATGTGAAAGTCAGCAAAAGAACAGGCACCTAATACAAATTGAATAAATCTCAGGGACTACTTTTTTTCTGCGGATGACCTTCCCTTACCTATTAATTAAATGAAGAATGTTTTTGAGTTTTCTAAAGAAGAATTCTGTCTCCTTTTTCACTTACTGAAGTAGAGCTACACTACTTCAATAACTATGTTCCAGAAGAGCTGTGCTTCTCTGAAGGCTTAATAATCACTGAATTACCAACTCCTAATGGGTTTAAGTGACACCCTCTTAATTTTGAAGCATTCAGGCTCACATCTCTGTTTGAAGTAGTGTTTGAATACACTGTGTCTTGATCTCCATACAGAAAGCTCAGTGTGTAGTTCCCTCCAAACATAAAATTCCTGTGATTCACTGAGGTCATGTCTTACTCCCCCCAGGACAAATCTCATCTAGTCTATGATACTAGAGAGTTTTTGATTGCTCAAAGTAGAAAATGTGTAATATCATTCCTTTCCAGCCTAGAATCAAAGAAAACACATATAATAGCACACTGTTAAATTCTGAAGAGTAATACTAATTTCAAGTAAACATTTAAGTTAAAAATGGCTGCAGGTTAACTGTACTTCTTCAAGTCACTCAGAAGATGTTAATGAGCAATGTTCTTTCAAATGTTTCATTGGAAATGTTATCATCATCAGCTACTTATTAATAGCCAACTTTTTATTCTAATAATATTTAGGGTACTTTGGGCAATGTTAAACCTCATTGCTAGTTTAGGATTTATAATTCAGGACAACCTGAATTACCTTCAAATTACTTGCATCACCTCTGAAAAAATAATTTGATAAGAATATTACTTTACAAGATGTAAGGACTTCATAGAGGCTTTATTCAAAGGGATATGCCTTCTCCACCAATTTTAGAATCAACATCTTGAAACATTTTCTATGATCACTTTGTTTATTCACTAAAGTAAATACTTTTCTGTAGCTTAATCCAAACTAATGCATGTTTTTGAAAGCAGTAAAATGGCATTTATTTTAAAATGTCTATGCTTGATAGTTCTGCTTTCATTCCTTTTACATAGTTTGATCTGTCTAAGCTGTAGCTTTGTCCACTGTTATTAGAAAGCATATAAACTGCAGTCTGGCCAATGATGAAGGAATGAGAAATAATGTTTATAATTGGTCTGCCAAGTTAATTTGATCACTTTATGATTGAGTTTGTATTGGGCAGATAATCAGTGCCAACATTCTATCCCATCTCTCAAATTCACTGAGGCCTCCAGATAAGAGTAACATATCAGTGCCTTTTGTGTGCTGAGTTTTTATCTTCACAATTCAGATCACATTTAGAATTTTTATTCTGCTTTTCACAAAAATAATCAGGAACAGTCTGTGAAAGAGGCATTATAGGTGATGATATGGTTGAGAATTTGATCCATCCCAGTTAAAATTCTGGGTGTCATTTCAGAGACTTATTTGAAAACTTGGTCATTGGATGGTTTCCCCCCGGAAGAGAAGATGCAGAGATTATTTTATGAACATCTTATAATTTTATCACATGGTTACTATAGATTTCTTTGAAAAGTTAAATGACTTCACATAAAATTTAAGAAAAAAATGAATTGCTAGCAACCGAGGGAATAGAATATCTTTCTAAAAAAGTAGACAGTAGAGATTTATTTTGCAGTTTACTTTCCAAATAAATAATTTTAGGATACTTAGTCAACATTATGGTAATCTGACACTAGAATAAAAGAACTAATGTTAAAATTCTGGGAGAAGAGAAAGAGATGAAAACCTATCTAATACTTAAATTCTGAGTGAAAGTAAGGAGGTAAGGACTGGGACTGGCTGAATCCTTGATCCAGAGAGGAATTTTTTGATTGTAAATATATATTGCCATCAGAATCTTGGGACATACTATTTAATGATAACTCAAAGTGAGGTGGCAAAAACATTATTTTGCCAAGTGTGATTTGGGATTATTCATACAAAAGGTATCAGAATATTTTGCCTATGAAATTGATCTAAATCTCAGAGTAGATGCAATTATTATTATAGAAAAAATGTTTAATTCTTAATTTCTTCTTTCTAGAGATCAGATTACAATGTTTTAGGTAATTAATATTTTTCAAAGCAATTGAATATAAACATTTACACAATAGAAAAAATTGAGGATAAAATTAATCAGGATAAATTCTTATAACCAAACTGGATGAGGAAATCAAGTTTAGTGATTAGTAAATTTAATGCTGCAAATGAAACAAAGCAGAATATAGGAATTCAAAACAAGGACTGCTGCTTTGAAATTAAACTGACCCTCACTGAATTCAGAAAGAATTTCAACTATGTTGAGCAGCCTAGCTTCTCAATTACATTTTCCTTGCTTTTCAAATGTACAGTTTATTTCAAATAACCAAATAGATGGTGGCTATTCAAATGTACATATAATATCTTTCTTTGCATAAATATAAGAAGCCTAAGCAAATTGACTATTCAGAATTTTTTTGGCGGGGGGGGGGCGTGGGATGTATCCATCCTATTTTGTAACAAAGCAGGTTAAGAACAGCTGTTGGATTTTTTTGTGACTGGGAAGAAATACATTATTAAATTATCTTAATATATAACACTCAAACAATTTTCATTTTGCTAAACAACTAGTTTAGGACAGCAAGAATTAAAATAGGGTATAGTTCATTCAAAATGGCATAAAAAAGAAAAAACTAAAAGGAACATATAATCAGCTCACCTGGGTAAAGCCTTCATAAGTTCCTCAGCTCTAAAGGAGACATGGATAAAATGCAAATGTGTGTTTTGAAAGGCAGGAAAATGAAGTAAAGATGTGAGTACCTTGTCTTGTTCTACTTGGGATTTATCTGGGTTGTCTAAATCCAAAATCTGATTAGCACCTTAATCTTATGCAGTGTCAGGAATGATCTACCATCCTTTAATCATTCTATTATTATCTGTCTTAACCATTCCTAACAGTCTGTTTATTTTCAGATATGCTTTTAGTAAACAATGCTGCCCTGCATGACTGTGTGGTTTAGGATCTTGGTTGGGGCATTTATGAAACAAGCTGTGATGTTCATGTGGTGCGGATGAGGGGGAAGAAACCCAAACAAAAAGGAAACCTAAATGCTCTGGTGGAAGAAATCCAAACAAAAAAGGAAACCTAAATCAAATCCCTTGAGATTATACAGTGGAAGTGAGAAATAGATTTAAGGGACTAGATCTGATAGAGTGCATGATGAACTATGAACCGAGGTTCGTGACATTGTACAGGAGACAGGGATCAAGACCATCCCCATGGAAAAGAAATGCAGAAAGCAAAATGGCTGTCTGAGGAGGCCTTACAAATAGCTGTGAAAAGAAGAGAAGTGAAAAGCAAAGGAGAAAAGGAAAGATATAAGCATCTGAATGCAGAGTTCCAAAGAATAGCAAGAAGAGATAAGAAAGCCTTCTTCAGCGATCAATGCAGAGAAATAGAGGAAAACAACAGAATGGGAAAGACTAGAGATCTCTTCAAGAAAATTAGAGATACCAAAGGAACATTTCATGCAAAGATGGGCTTGATAAAGGACTAAAATGGTATGGACCTAACAGAAACAGAAGATATTAAGAAGAGGTGGCAAGAATACACAGAAGAACAGTACAAAAAAGATCTTCATGACCAAGATAATCACGATGGTGTGATCACAAACCTAGAGCCAGACATCCTGGAATGTGAAGTCAAGTGGGCCTTAGAAAGCATCACTACGAACAAAGCTGGTGGAGGCAATGGAATTCCAGTTGGGCTATTTCAAATCCTGAAAGGTGATGCTGTGAAAGTGCTGCATGCAAAATGCCAGGAAATTTGGAAGACTCAGCAGTGGCCACAGGACTGGAAAAGGTCAGTTTTCATTCTAATCCCAAAGAAAGGAAATGCCAAAGAATGCTCAAACCACCGACAATTGCACTCATCTCACATGCTAGCAAAGAAATGCTCAGAATTCTCCAAGCCAGGCATCAGCCATACGTGAACCATGAACTTCCAGATGTTCAAGCTGGTTTTCAAAAAGGCCAAGGAACCAGAGATCAAATTGCCAACATCCGCTGGATCATCGAAAAAGCAAGAGAGTTCCAGAAAAACATCTATTTCTGCTTTATTGACTATGCCAAAGCCTTTGACTGTGTGGATCACAATAAACTGTGGACAATTCTGAAAGAGATGGGAATACCAGACCACCTGATCTGCCTCTTGAAAAATTTGTATGCAGGTCAGGAAGCAACAGTTAGAACTGGACCTGGAACAACAGACTGGTTCCAAATAGGAAAAGGAGTACGTCAAGGCTGTATATTGTCACCCTGCTTATTTAACTTATTTGCAGAGTACATCATGAGAAAGGCTGGGCTGGAAGAAGCATAAGCTGGAATCAAGATTGCTGGGAGTAATACCAATAACCTCAGATATGCAGATGACACCACCCTTATGGCAGAAAGTGAAGAGGAACTCAAAAGCCTCTTGATGAAAGTGAAAGTGGAGAGTGAAAAAGTTGGCTTAAAGCTCAACATTCAGAAACCTAAGATCATGCATCTGGTCCCATCACTTCACGGGAAATAGATGGGGAAACAGTGGAACCAGTGGCTGACATTATTTTTCTGGGTTCCAAAATCACTGCAGATGGAGATTGCAGCCATGAAATTAAAAGATGCTTACTCCTTGGAAGGAAAGTTATGACCAACCTAGATAGCATATTGAAAAGCAGAGACATTACTTTGCCAACAAAGGTTCGTCTAGTCAAGGCTATGGTTTTTCCTGTGGTCATGTATGGATGTGAGAGTTGGACTGTGAAGAAAGCTGAGTGCTGAAGAATTGATGCTTTTGAACTGTGGTGTTGGAGAAGACTCTTGAGTCCCATGGACTGCAAAGAGATCCAACCAGTCCATTCTAAAGGAGATCAACCCTGTGTTCCTTGGAAGGAATGATGCTAAAGCTGAAACTCCAGTACTTTGGACACCTTATGCGAAGAATTGACTTATTGGAAAAGACTCTGATGCTGGGAGGGATTGTGGGAGAAGGAAAAGGGGACGACAGAGGATGAAATGGGTGGATGGCATCACCGACTTGATGGACGTGAGTTTGAGTGAACTCTGGGAAATGGTGATGGCCAGGGAGGCCTGGCGTGCTGCAATTCATGGGGTCCAAAGAGTTGGACACGACTGAGGGACTGAACTGAAATTCTCTAATTGGGCTCTTGGATGGTGATTTATCTTCATGTGATAGATTCAGAAGCAGAAGCAGTATGGTGTTTGATATCGTGGAGGTTGTAGACTTTGATTATTATTTATATTTGAGTCCTATTTTCATAACCTGTGTTGACTTCTGGGAGGTATCTGACTTCTCCTGGACTCAGTGCACTCATCTGTAAAACTAGGATAAATAATATATAGACCCTGATTTAGAATTTCTGAAATCTTACATCAGTAAAAAAACAGTTTAGAATTTTTAAATAAATGAAATATTTCTATTTAAGCTAGTGTTATAGATATTGATCATAATTATTCAGGTGATCCTTAATGCATGCTATTAATGCCTAATAAAAATTTAGAAGATGTGTCTTGTGGCTTTTGTAGGAACATGAATTATGGTATATGAGGGGTTGGAAGCAAGGGAAGTGATGCAAATTTAAACTGCAGAGATTAATCGTTATGCTAAGAAAATAGGACTTTATTCTTTGTCCAACAGGATATCTTTTCAAGAACTTTAAGTAAGGAAAAGACTAGAAAAGATTGCCCCTTGTCAATAACTCCTTTGACTATAATGTGAAGAATGGACTGGGAATAAAACCTGAAGTAGTGGGAAAAGTAAAAGGGATAGGGTTTGGAGATCGTTTGCTTTAGGAAAAGGCAGGGTGAGGGATAAAGTAGGCAAATTAAGGATAACAATACCCAAATACTCAATACTTCCATGTTGAGTCATTGCAAGACTATTAAAATAGAGCTATAGAAGCAGGGACATGCTTGTGAGAAAAGATAATTTTATTATTATTATTTTAAATTTTTTTAGAAAAGATAATTTTAAAACATGTAATATTTAGGAGGCTCTGAGACATCCAAGTAGGTATGTCTGACAGACAGCTGGAGACAGAAATCTGGATTCTAAGTAGTGAAGATCTTGCAGAAATATGCAGAGTAACAAGAGTATAAGGCCCAACCTGAAAAATAGCTAAACTTTAAAGGACTGAAAAAGGAAATCAAGACTGGTTGTACTTTTGTGAAGGTAGCATTATTAAGAAAATTTTGTAAGATAGCTCTGGTAAGTGGAAAAATTTTGTAAGATAGCTCTGGTAGAGTGAAATATTTGGATTACAACGTGGCCTCTCCTATTTATTAACAAAGTGAATGAGAAATTTGATGCCTTCTATGCAGAGTATATTGTCACCATGTTTATTTAACTTATATGCAGAGTACATCATGAGAAATGCTGGACTGGAGGAAACACAAGCTGGAATCAAGATTGCGGGGAGAAATATCAATAACCTCAGATATGCAGATGATACCACCCTTATGGCAGAAAAGTGAAGAGGAACTAAAAAGCCTCTTGATGAAAGTGAAAGTGGAGAGTGAAAAGGTTGGCTTAAAGCTCAACATTCAGAAAACGAAGATCATGGCATCTCATCCCATCACTACATGGGAAATAGATGGAGAAACAGTGGAAACAGTGTCAGACTTTATTTTTCTGGGCTCCAAAATCACTGCAGATGGTGACTGCAGCCATGAAATTAAAAGATGCTTACTCCTTGGAAGGAAAGTTATGACCAACCTAGATAGCATATTCAAAAGCAGAGACATCACTTTGCCAACAAAGGTTCGCCTAGTCAAGGCTATGGTCCTTCCTGTGGTCATGTGTGGATGTGAGAGCTGGACTGTGAAGAAGGCTGAGCACTGAAGAATTGCTGCTTTTGAACTGTGGTGTTGGAGAAGACTCTTGAGAGTCCCTTGGACTGCAAGGAGATCCAACCGGTCCATTCTGAAGGAGATCAGCCCTGGGATTTCTTTGGAAGGAATGATGCTAAAGCTGAAACTCCAGTATTTTGGCCACCTCATGCGAAGAGTTGACTCATTGGAGAAGACTCTGATGCTGGGAGGGATTGTGGGCAGGAGGAGAAGGGGACGACAGAGGATGAGATGGCTGGATGGCATCACTGACTCAATGGATGTGAGTCTGAGTGACCTCCGAGAGCTGGTGATGGATAGGGAGGCCTGGTGTGCTGCAGTTCATGGGGTCGCAAAGAGTCGGACACGACTGAGTGACTGATCTGATCTGATGCAGAGTACATCATGAGAAACATTGGACTGGAAGAAACACAAGCTGGAATCAAGATTGCTGGGAGAAATATCAATAACCTCAGATATGCAGATGACACCACCCTTATGGCAGAAAGTGAAGAAGAACTAAAGAGCCTCTTAATGAAAGTGAAAGAGGAGAGTGAAAAAGTTGGCTTAAAGCTCAACATTCAGAAAACTAAGATCATGCATCTGGTCCCATCACTTCATGGGAAATAGATGGGTAAACAGTGGAAACAGTGTCAGACTTTATTTTTCTGGGCTGAAAATCACTGCAGATGGTGACTGCAGCCATGAAATTAAAAGATGCTTACTCCTTGGAAGGAAAGTTATGACCAACCTAGATAGCATATTGAAAAGCAGAGACATTACTTTGCCAACAAAGGTCCATCTAGTCAAGGCTATGGTTTTTCCTGTGGTCATGTATGGATGTGAGAGTTGGACTGTGAAGAAAGCTCAGTGCCGAAGAATTGATGCTTTTGAACTGAGTTTTTGGAGAAGACTCTTGAGAGCCCCTTGGACTGCAAGGAGATCCAACCAGTCCATTCTGAAGGAGATCAGCCCTGGGATTTCTTTGGAGGGAATGATGCTGAAGCTGAAACTCCAATACTTTGGCCACCTCATGTGAAGAGTTGGAAAAGACTCTGATGCTGGGAGCGATTGGGGGCAGGAGGAGAAGGGGACGCCAGAGGATGAGATGGCTGGATGGCATCACTGACTCGATGGACATGAGTCTGAGTGAACTCCAGGAGTTGGTGATGGACAGGGAGGCCTGGCGTGCTGCGATTCATGGGGTCACAAAGAGTTGGACACGACTGAGCGACTGATCTGAACTGAACTCAACTGAAGCCAAATGTAAAATGGGGATAATGATATTATTATTCATTTGATAGGGTTAAGGATAAAATGAAACCATTTTTAATATTCTATATGTAAAGCCTATGTAAACATTATTAGTATTAGGAGAACAAGCTAATTAGAGTTGTTTTCTTGGAAGCTTTTTTTAAAAAAAGGGATCCATCAGATCAGATCAGTCGTGTCATAGTAATTCTTAGAAATATATTAGAACAGGAGAAAATAACCTTTACAAAGTCCAGAAAACTAGATTTAAATTGAACTTATAATTTATTAATATTGATGCTAGATATACTGAACAAAGAGGCTTATGTGACCTTTTAATCATGTTAAGTGAAGTGAAAGTCGCTCAGACGTGTCCAACAGTCCATGGACTTCTCTAGGCCAGAATACTGGAGTGGGTAGCCTTCCCTTCTCCATGGTATCTTCCTAACCCAGGGATCAAACCTAGGTCTCCCACATTGCAGGCAGTTTCTTTGCCAGCTGAGCCAAGAGGGAAGCCCCAAAACAAAACAAAGCATTTATGTGATGAATATATCATCCTAATAGAATGACAAATATGTGTATTATTCATACAGATGTATAAAATGGCTGGGAAAATAAAGAAAAAGGTCAGTACGACAAACCTAGTAATTTGTACAACATAAGAGTATTCTTCAAAATAATTAGATACCTCTACACAGGTCTGTATTTTCTCTTGTTATCCCAGAACACACGGTGTTTCGACTGGCTTCCCACTGCTGGCGAGATTCCCACTGAAGCCCTCATTATGACAATGCAGAGCAGATGATGGTCTGGCCCAACACAGCTCCTGAGATTTGAATTTGCACATGGTTGGGGCATCTTTTCTTTGGAGTTCCAAATCCTCCAAACTATTTGGTGCTGGAGTATTTAAGCTTGTTTTATAAACACAAGTAAACCAAGCAAAAACGTCAAGTAACTCTTAGCAGCAAAGCTGTTGGATAAATGGCATTTTAAATCGTTCTTACCCCTTTGATGGAGATGACTTCAGCTCACTGCTATCTGAAAGCAGTAATAAATATTTATAAGGTTCTCTACTGAGGTGTTCAAAACATCATACTGCTCTAAATAGAGTGTAATTTCAGGCTAGAGTAAAATGGGCAGGATAAGAAGTAAACAAAAATAAGCTTCAGACTGGATCACTTGTCTAGTTCTCTGTTCTAAAATAGATATGAGTACTATTTTCCATTTCTACTGCTGGGTCTAACTTCCACATTACTAAAAATGAAACTACTTCCCGAATTAAGTGGTTAGGAGAATGTTCTTAATCCATCAGGGATCAGACAAGGAGTTCCCATGAGCCCAGGAGTGAAAAGTCAGGACATTTTTTCATTCTTTCTGCTGTAATTTGTCTCTTATCAGACCTCTTTAGAAAAATGTTCAGTTCAGTTCAGTCGCTTAGTTGGGTCCGACTCTCTGCGACCCCATGTCCTGTAGCATGCCAGGCCTCCCTGTCCATCACTAACTCCTGGAGTTTACTCAAACTCATGTCCGTTGAATCGGTGATGCCATTGAACCATCTTATCCTGTCTTCCCCTTCTCCTCCTGCCCTCAATCTTTCCCAGTGTCAGGGTCAAAAGTGTATCCATTCGCAAAAACTTAAGATCCGTTTTAAAACTCCACGACCACTTAACTATTCTGTAGAGCATCATTATAATGGGAATTATGAAAAGGAGAAATATCTGTTGTCCAATGTATGATGTTATCTGCTTAGCAGTAAGAGACACACATTCTTGAAGGAATAAAGACAAGTTATAACTGGTACTTCCACCAAGGAGTACAATTATATTAATATGTGGGTATCCTTTAGTGAAACAGTATTTGCCTGATACGTCAATCAACATTCCCAAGATGTTTACTTTATAGTTGAAAGAACTTATCCCATATAAAAGAATTCAGGCTGCTGATGACCCTTTTTTTCATGCCATCATTCATATAACTTTCCATGTGACCATTTCTAAGTTGGGCAAATAAATGGAATTACTTGAAAACTCTACTGGATATAATATAAATTGCACACCACCTTTCAGAAGCTGTTTTGAATCCTACCCTAGTTTCTAGGGAAGAAAAAGGACAAGGTGTAGCGTAGGGAAAAAAAAAAATCCTTTTCAGTACTGTTTATTTCTTAACAGTTCTCTCCTGATTGAAGAGATTGTCTTTAAAGATGCAGGCTCTTAGCAACATTATTTTTCTGGTCTCAAAGCACACGGTGCCTCTGGGCCTCTCTTCGCCCCTGGGGTGTCAAAGCTCCCAAGTGCTTGGCCCCCTTACTGAGCACCCCTCTCATCTGCACTCATGTCAGACTTCAGCTCTCCCTTTCCAACCGCTTTGCAAGTACTTCTGGTTTGCCTTGAGACCCAGATCTTTCACATCTGAAGACAGACGCTCCTAATTTTGCACTTTGGATTACTTTGTCCTAGATACTTCTGCTAGGAGAAAACTGGCTGTTTTAAGCCCAGCACATAAATTTTACTCATCACCCCGAGCTTGCAAGCATCAGTTCAGTTCAGTCGCTCAGTCGTGTCCGACTCTTTGTGACCCCATGGACTGCAGCACGCCAGGCCTCCCTGGCCATCACCAACTCCTGGAGTTTACTTAAACTCATTTCCATTGAGTCGGTGATGCCATCCAACCATCTCATCCTCTTGTGAGTGTGAGCCTGCACAAATACACTGACATGTGTACACACGCACACATTCAGAACCTAGTAACTGGTTCTCATCCCTAATTAAATTTGCATTGTGGGAATTTTATTGTGAATAATTAATGGATTTGTTTTATAGTACAGTCTCACCTAGTATTTTGCTATACATGCATTAGCAACACAGTTCTAGGACTAGCTGTCTACTGTTGTTTATAAGATTTTAATTGAATTTATTTGGCTTATTAAAACTTATACTTTCTCCCTCCATCTAATGGTCTCACCCTCTGTTGCTTCATTCTCTTCTATCTTAATCCATGTCCCTAACCTTATATTTGAAAAAGCTACTTAATCATTTTTCTAACCAAATGAAAAATTAAAAATGCAGAGATTGGTAACGTTAGACAAGTAATAAAAATAGACATTAGACTAGATATGTAACTTTGAATCAGAAGATAAAATTTACTGTATGTGTACATGTGTATATGTTAAGTTTCTGTGTGTATATATATATAAAACATATTATATATGTATACAAATATATGTGACCCCAAGTTGTAAAGATTAAAAAGGTCAAATACATTTAAATTATAAAAAATTAAGCCTTCCAAATATGGCAACTTTGGAACAGTTAAAATTAAAAAATTAAAAAACTTTTCCCAAATATGGCAACTTTGGAACAGTTAAAATTAAAAAATTAAAAAACTTTTAATTTTAAACAGAGGAAGATGACTAAAATTTGGCTTTTTCCATTTTTCAGAAAACATTTATCAAAACATATTTAAAAAAACCACACATGACACACGAAACAGAAAATAAACAAATATTTTAATGTATTGTTACTTTCCTTTTCATTAGGACACAATCACGGTAGTTGAATCTCTAATATTTCTTTATTAGTCCTTCTATTTATGTGTAACTATCCACCTCTTAGAGGTTAGCAATTTAAGAATAATTATTAAAACAATAATTTACTTAGATATTGATTCTCTCTGAGTATAGGATTAAATATAAAAAACTAAACTTATAAATTTTATTGATATTTTATATTTTACTTGGCTATCCTAACATTATGAAAATCTAGAATTTTATGATATAATCTTAGAATCTATAAGTATAAAAAGTACATTTGGGATAAAGTGGAACTTGGGAGTCATTATATTTCATAATAATCAAGGCACATCATTTTCTATATACTTACGTAGTTCAAATCTTATTATGTATCTAAATGTCTTATATAAGTTTGGATTTTCTCTAAAGTCCGAATATCAATATCTTCATCAATTACTAAGAAAATCATTGTTCATTAGTAAAATAAAGTTTTGTTTAGAAAATTCAACCTATTTAAATAAACTTTAGTGCCTAAAATTTTAATTAACAGTATTTGGTAAATCAAATTTAGTCTTATCATCCTCTATTTTATTACTTATTCAGTAATAGTTTTTACTTCCTATTAGAGTGAGAACCCTGCACTGTGCAGTACAGACAATTGCATCAATAATTAAGTTACTTAATTGTAATTATAATTAATTGTATTAACAATAATTAATTGTATTAACAATTATAACTAGTAATTGTGTAACTGTCATCAATTAATTAATCAATTCACCTTTAATGGATAAATTTATTAAGTTCACCTTTTAGGATTTCCTTATCTATAAAAAAAGGGCAGTGAACTACATACATATATTGTTTTTAAGTTCTCTTCCAGTTCTACCATAGAATAGTAAAGAGCCAAATTATATAAATTTATATATTTATAAAAGACCTTTTAAAACAATTTCAAAATAACCTTGTGAAATATAACAGTTCTATGTTACAAAATTGTGAACTACTACAATTTACTTTCTCTAAAATCATATGGATTCAGTTCTAAAATACAGTTATTGTATATATGCTTCTTAGAATGTTGAAATAAGGCTAAAGTCAAGATGCTGTATTTGAGTTTAATAAACATTATTAGCAATTATTATATAATTTTCTCCTAGTGAAGATACATTCCCTTATCACAAAATGACATGAGCCATTTTATTTAATAAGTAAATCTATCTGAGATTTTATTTAATATCTGACTTTGGAAAGAATTCCTTTCAAATATGTTTAATTTTAGGGAAAAAAGAAGAGACTTTTGTCTTAAAAAACAACTTTGAGTTTAGTTAATAAATAGATATATTAATTAATTTTATGTTTAAGAGGGGATCCCAGACACAATGATATTCTCTCATTTAAATTCTCCTTCCCTGAAGGTGTGGTATACTGATTACTAATAGAGTGGTTAAAATAGGAAAATCTTAACACTGATCAAAACAGATTAGTAGCAACACTGTAACAGTGTCACTGACAGAACAGTAGAACCAGGAGAAAAAAAGTGGATCACAAAGGTAAAATGAGCAAAACTCAGCCAATGACAACCAAAAGGACCTTCATAATAATGAAGACATTAAAAATTAAGCTTAAAATTCATTAAAAATATTTTGTCTCATTTTTCATAAAAGAACTTTAGTGAATGGTGAATGCTTATAAGAGGCAATGAAATTTAGGTTTATTTACATTTTAGAATCTACTTCTTTACAACATGATTTCTCTTATTAGAGATACAGTTTTGTGAGATAAAACTGTTGAGCACAACCCCCTCAAAAAAGTTCAGAGAATGCCGACTCAGATTTAACAAAAACTGACGTTCTAAAGAGCATTAAACATTTCTAATCTCACTTGAGGAATAAGTAGGATTAGAAATCTATTAGACAGAGTCAAAGGTTAGTTATTTGATTTAGAGATTGGGGTTCATTCCAATCCAGTGTTTGATTAACTGATGTGCAATAGCTCGGCTCGGTGGAACAAAGAATGCCTGCTGCTTGCCTTTGGTCAGAACATCCACAACCTAAAATACACCACAGTAAAATATATTAGGATTTCAAAACTATCGTACTTAAATACTATTTCTATTCTTAAAAAAATTTAACTAAAATGTAACGACTTTCACAGTGAATAACAAAAAGAAAGTAATAACATCCATTTTCAACATGCAAAATTCAGTACAGTATTTTTAGTTGCTTCATTGAGTTAGTGATTCAATTTAAAAAATATTTCAGAAAGGCATTTTTCCTGATGAAAATAAGGTGATAAAAGAACAAAGTATATACTACACATATATTTTCAAAGTGAAGAACTTTTAGAAAAAATTTCCTTTTATCAAATTCTGAAAAAAATCTAATTTCTACTTTTTTAGGTTGAGCATAAAATAAAATTAATTTTGTGAAGGCAAAGTGACAAAGGATTTCAGGTTATCACTACTGTAGTGTACCCCTCTGTCTTTTATACAAAGACACTGAGTTATATAAGACAGAGACAAGGAATTTATCTTTCATTGTACTACTTAAGGATGAGTTTTAAAAAGTTCTGAGTGTATCTCTGTTAAACAGTTTTGTCAGTCTTGTCAAGTGCATTTAAAATGATCAAGAATTTCTAAACTTTTATGCAATTTTACTGGTATTTTTTGAGTTACTTGTTTCAATACTATAAACGATGTCTAATAATAATATTCCTGCTTCTCCTCTGAAATAATGACCACCCATTTTAAGCCACTGAAAGGATCATTAATCTCAGGGAACAGCATCTGAAGTAAGAAAATGGCACAGACTCATCATTACTAGAAGTGTGTCACAGCAGGAGTAACATAGGACACATCAATTACGTTGTAATCCGTGAATGATGAGGGGGCCATAGCCATTCATTCAACTTGTTGAAAACATGTATCCTTGCTACATGCCCAAACCAATACAGTCAGAGAACAATCAATAGGAGAAGGAAATTAAACTGAACTTTACCTGTTCTCTAGTGAACCAGCGGGCATCCTCTATTTCATTCTTGTCAACTTTAATTTCTGTAGACACTGCCACAGCTAAGCAACCAATCATTAAGGAGGAGGGCATTGGCCACGGTTGACAAGAGACATACTGAACATGGCCAACTCTGACTCCACTTTCCTCTTCTACTTCTCTCCGAACAGCATCTTCTATTGTCTCCCCTAATCAAATGGGGCAAAAGAACAAGTAGCTGATGAACATGCCCTGGACACTTTGTGCTCCAAATGGTTCAAACCTTTGAAAATCACTTTGGACAGAAACCCAGTTCATAGAATCATAAAGCAGAAGCCTAAAAGTAGATTGGAATTCAAGAAACATTATTTTTTTAAATATATGACTATATACAGAATCAAAATGCCAGGAAACTTTACATTTTTTAAAGGCCTAAATTTGTTACATTAGAAAATTTTAACATCTACAAATATCCAGTACCTACTTACTATTGGCTAAACACTATGCAAACATTTTATGTATTATCTTGTTTATGTGGTTAACCTTTTCCGCACTAAAATCTTGAAACATTTTTTTTGTTGTTAAACAACTATTACAGATAACACTTTTCCAAAGAGTTAAAAATTAAATAACACTAAAAGTTTAAAAACAGCATAAAATGAAACTCATTTTCTCTTTCCAAATAATTATTCTCTAGATAATTACTGACCCAGGTATGATAAAATAAAGTGATGCTTATAAATGAATTTATTTTTGATTTGTTGAAATTGAGAATTAGAATAAATAGAATAATTTTAAGTTAAGGTTATCTAAAAGTTTAGAAATATTCTGTAATTTAAATATAGCTTTCTATTTCAAATAGATTGGTAAATTCCCTATATAAAATTAATTTGTTTATAAAAATATTGAAAAGATAACTCTTACACTAGCATATCTACAAGACCAAACCTAAATAAATATTAGCATACAGTACATATTTAAAAACCCCTAAAATCAATAAGAAAAAAAGATTAAACAACCAAAACAAAAACAGACAAAGAATATAAAATATAAAATTCAAGGGGAAAGAAACTGCATGCCTAACACACATCTGAAAAAGAAGCTTCATCAGCAGGGAAATAAAAGTTAAAACTACAATGACATACCACTTCATATCCATCTGAATAGCAAATAAAAATCCTGATATTCCTAACTCTTTAAAGATGAGGAATAACAGGCATTTCATGTACTTTAAGAGGCAGTGTGAATTGGCAGGGATATTTCAGAAAATAACTTGGCAATATGTGGAAATGATTAAGATGCTCATGGTCTATGAGCTAGCAGCCCTACTCTCAGATATACACCCTATGAAGGCCAAATGTACACAAGGATTCATGGTGTGTTGCTGGTAAAGGTAAAAGCTTATAGCAGAATGGATAAATGAATTGTGGAATATTCATAAATGGGAGGCTACATAGCAGTTAAAAAAATGACCTAGAGCTACTAGAGCAAGCATAGTAATTAGGAGCAGGGACCTAGAGCCAAACTGCCCAGGTCTGAATGCCTGTGCTCTCACTCACTAGCTGTTTGTTCCTGGGCAAGTCAGTCAGCCGCTATGGTGAAATAGTATCTACTATGTAAAGTTGTATGAGGACGATACAATTTAATATACAGAAAGCCTTTGGAAAAGTTCATATATTTAGTACTATTATTATCTATCGGTGTAGATTGATACTGGAAATTGAGATTAAACATGTGCTAATTAAATATATTCATTTATTCCACAAATATTTATTGAATATTTACTGAACTTATACAACATAGGAGGCATATGCTCTAAGGGTTTGGGATAGAGCAAAAAATAAAACAAAGTCCTCGTCTTTATGGAACTTACTTTCTGGTAATAGCAAATAATAAATAAATAAAAAGAAAGGTAGATAAGTAAATACATACTTACATATATACCCTGTTAGGTGCTGATGAGTGCTCTAGGGAAAAGCCAGACTGGATAACAGGGACTGTGAATGTAGGATATGGGGTTAACTAATTTACTTGGTTCCATCTGGGAAAGTCTCTCTGAAAAGGTGACAACTGAGTCTAGTACAGAAGGAAGTGATGCCTTGGGTAAGAGCAATATATGAAAAGCAAAGAATTTTTAGAACATATGAAATTATTCCACTAGTGACAACAAAAATTATATTATTTAAAACACATAAAATATTTTAAAATACCCCAGTTTTATAACATGACAGTTCGTCAGAGGTTACTTTCAAATGTTGTCCAAAATTTTTATTTAGAAATCACACGTTAAATGGAAATTACTATAAAAATTATAAAGAAAAGGCGCACCAGGTTCAATAAATCCAGCGAGGCAAGTAAACATGCCTGGAGGAAATCTCTTCTGCCTGCCTAAAAGACATTTGGTCCCATCGGGATGAATAACTTGCATGATTACCACCGGATCTGTTTAAAAAAATCAGATGTATGAATGATAGGAAAAAACAATTTAGACTCATTGTGTAAAGTCACTAATAGGATAATACAAATGTGTACCTCCTGTAAGAACAAGACTCTTTTCTAGTTACAAGAGGTTGTTTCTATCTGCCTAAAGACAGAGTATTTCAGGGAAATTGCATAGAATACTGTCAGTAAGCTAAAGAAAGGCCATTTTGTCTTCTTTCTCATCTTAATAGCATAAAAAATAAGCATAAGATAAAAATAAAAAATAAGCATTAAAAATAAGCCTTGCATACTGTAAGTATACAATAAATGTTGATTTATTGTTAAGTATTGTATACTTATAGTATTTGAGGCTTATTTTTTTTAATTAGAAAGAAGTTTAAAAAACTAATACATAGCATGGAGAAAATTCAAATTTTACTATAGTAAATGTTTCCTTCCACCCCAATCCTTGTTGTTGTTTGTTGTTCAGTCACTAAGTTGTGTCTGACTCTTTGTGATCCCATGGACTGCAGCACACCAGGCTTCCCTGTTCTTCACTATCTCTCAGAGTTTGTTCAAACTCATGTCCACTGAATTGGTGATGCTATCCAACCATCTCATTCTGCTGCCCCTTTCTCGTCCTTAACAAAGTGTTTTTAAAAGCTAATATGGCTTGATGGTTAAGTTTAAGCCATTAAAAAAATTAATTTATTTAAATAATATTCACTGAATTAGTGACTTCTGGAATGATTCGAGAAGTCACTAATTCAGTGAGTTCACCTCACTAGATTATGACTGAGGATCAGTAATCAAATGTGAAATGCTCTAAGCAGCAAACACCTGTCACTAGGCCATGCACTTTCCTCCCAGGAGACCTCCTCAGGTGTGGCTGGGTCTTTCCCTTTTTGTGCAGTTTTAAAGGGCTGGTTTATCAGATTTCCAAGTCCACAGTCAATTCAAAGCAGCGATTGGGAGAGAGAAGGTAGAGGCAGACACCAGCAGTATGGAGAAGCTAGCTCCAGGCTGTTTTGTTGATGCCACAAGAAGGTAGTGGACTGTTAGGGTGTATTTTTTTTTTTTTCCCTGTCTTCACTAAATGGACCCAGATGGTGGGCTTTTGAAATCCTGTACCTCAAGGCATCAAATTCATGCTAATTAACCCAAGGTTAAGAAGTGGTCAGTTATGTACAATGTCCTTTACTTAAAAGTCATCAAATCAGGTAATACTTTAATACTTACAGTCTTAATGGTTAGATTAAACATGTTTTTAATAAAAAGGTAAAGCTCGTTAGAAACTCAAAATCTTGTCTTTCCAGAATGTCTTATTTCCTAGGGCTTCCAGATGGCCAAGATTTCACTGTAAAAGAAAAGCCTTACCAACTCTTGGGTATGATGTATTGTGAACACCATGGAGACTAGGACAGTCTTCTTTTAAGCATACTCTTTTATAGCCGCCTTCTTCAATTTTAGTTGCATTTCCACAGGTTGGGCAGAACTTATACCGACTGTGCCAGGCGAGAACAGATCTTGCTTGAGCTACAACCCCTGTGACAGGAGCAAAAGAAGCTTTAATTCAATGAAAAATGGTAAACAAATTAATACATAAGGAAAGGACATTTTTAAGTCATAATAAAGACATGTATTATATTGTAGGTATGTGATCAAAGGCTTTATTTTCCTATTTTTATTATCTGTATATGTTTTTAAATTAAAAGATTTAAATTCTACAGATGACAAATGAAAATTAGATTTACCTTTAATTTGGAATAATGAAATAAAACTCTCATATAAGATGGATGTACTAACATCCATATACACTGTATTAGTTTAGGCTTTTACCATAGGTGATTTGCAAATTTTGGATATACATGACTCTAGTGTATACTGATTTTACAATAGTGAAGTTGCTCAGTTGTGTCCAACTCTTGGTGATCCCACTGACTGCAACCTACCAGGCTCCTCCATCCATGGGATTTTCCAGGCAACAATACTGGAGTGGGTTGCCATTTCCTTCTGCAGGGGATCTTCCTGACCCAGGCACTGAACTTGGGTCTCCTACATCACAGGCAGACTTTTTTTTTAATATAAATTTATTTATTTTAATTGGAGGTTAATTACTTTACAATATTGTATTGGTTTCACCATCTGAGCCACCAGGGAAGTCCTGGGAAGACTTTACAATATGACTTTCATAAAAATACACTACAAAGACAGTTCCTAACTTAGATTTGGACCATAAATGAAATATTACCAGGAAACTGTAGGAATCCATCTCTACTTTCCATGGTGCCTAAGACCGTACTGGTGTGTGTCACTGTGGAACATATTCTGTTTATAACTGGAAAGTACACAGAATATTTTTTTAAATATTGTGTTTACAACTCTTGTGATTAACTTTGTTTATGACAAAAATGCCCAATAGAATAAATCTTAGACTATGTACACCCTGTCTACAACCTCTACCCTGATAGTTCAAAAAATAATTAATATGGCCTGACCAAAAATAGTAGAACTGGGGCAATAAGAGTAGAAATGCTACATTTCAAATGCCTGACAAAACTTCTCTCCCCTAAAATAGATTATTTGGTCTAAGGATTTTGAAATAAAATAACCATAAATAGCAATAATGTTTTAAACTGGGAAAAATGAATAAGTCATAAATTAAAACAAATGGAACAGTGACATTCAATGAACATAGGCAACATTAAATATTTGCCTGCTCTCTTACTCTATAATATGTAACTTACCTCAAAGTACCTCCATGATTTCACTCTCATTACAATAAGAAAAGCTAACATTTATTGAGTATTTACTGTGTGCCAAGCATCCAGCAAAGATCTTCATACACATCATCTTATTTAATGTTTAGAGCAACACTACAATGTAGGTACCATTATTATCCTCATTTTTGGCAGGAGGAAACTGAGGCACACAGAGGTTATGGATCTATGTAAGGTTACACAGCAGCTGAGTGAAACAGCCTCAGTTTCCTTACTGTTTTTTAAGATATTGTAATTACATGCTGCTGCTGCTGCTAAGTAGCTTTAGTCGTGTTTTACTCTGTGCGACTCTCTTTTATGTATATGTAATTACATATACAGCTTCAAAGAGAAGAAATTTTAAACTCATAGTGTTTTCCCCACAGATGTAGAGAATAAAACATAACACTCCCGATTTTGGGATGAGTGTCTAAGAGGTCTCTGGAAGAGCCTGCCAGGTTACCTAAGGGAAATCCTTCTATCCTACGGACACTCCTCTCGTCAAATTACCAACAGCTTCATGTTACCAAACCAAAGACTCTTAAAAAAAATTCTTTATCTTCATCTTCCTCAAACTCTCTGCAGTGTTCAATATATTTGACTAGTAACTCCAAGAAACATTTTGCTCTCTTGGTTTCTATGAGCACATCTCCTGTTCTTACTTGTGGCCATACTGTCAACATCATCTTTGATGGTTCCTCTCCTATCTGATCTCTAAAACTCAGGGGGATTCAAGCGATTCTCAGGTTCTCCTTCTTGCTTGCTCTCAACTTTTTCTGCAACCTGAAAGTTTCCTGGGATTTAAATACCACCATTGTGTTGATGACTCTCATACAGGTATATTCTAGTTCTTTCCTCTTTGTTCCAGATTCTGTTTCCCTTCTCTAAAACTTAACATGACCCGCTTCCCTTGCTCTACCCACGACTCTGTATTATTTTATCAATACAGTTTTTTAGTTATCTACCAAATGATTAAAATTTCAAACTTAGCAGTCCTTCTTAATCTTTCACTTCATTATTATATACTCCACACCCATTCCATTAACAAGTACTGCTGATTTTCTCTCCAAAATATACCTTGACTGTATAACTTTTCCTCCATCTCTCCTATTATCATCCTAACAACTCAGGCTGTAGTCTATGTTAGCATCATCTCTCTCTCACTTACAAGTCTCAACCTACTGTTCAAGCCCTATCAGTTCTACCTCAGTAATATCTCAGAACTCTCCCTTTCTCTCTACTCTACTAATCCAAACCACTGCATTCTCTTACCCGGGCTACTGTAATCTTCAACCCCCTCTTAACAGGATTCCTGACTTCCACACTTAACTATCTGCAGTTCATGAGCTACAAAGCAGCTAGAGTGATTTTTTTTTTTTTTAACACAGGCCAGATTACAACATTTAAATGGAATTTATAATAAAATCCCTCATATCTGAGCATGATACATATGACCCCGTGTGAACTGGTATAACAAGCAACAGAAAACAAAGCAAAGTAGTCAAGGTCTTTGCCAGCATGTTTAATGTATAGCTGCTGCTGCTGCTGCTAAGTCAATTCAGTTGTGTCTGACTCTGTGCGACCCCATAGACGGCAGTCCACTAGGCTCCTCTGTCCCTGGGATTCTCCAGGCAAGAATACTGGAGTGGGTTGCCACTCCACTCCTTCTCCATTAATGTATAGCAGGCACTCAATAACCATTCACTGAACAATCAAATGAAACCAGTATGCACTAGGGTTAATTCTGGGGAAACTAATCTTGGCTGATTAAGACTGCTGTTACCACCCAGAAGAGTAGTCCTCTAGGGTAAGAATGTCAGGAAGTTTCTACTGAAGACAGCCTAATTTCATTGTTTCCTGGAAAAAGTGTGCTTCCTAGAAATTGAAGATACATGCAATTCTAATCCAGTACCCAAAATCAGATTATTACCAATACAAGTAAACAAGTGTTCACTTCTTACCAGCTTCTTTTTCTTTCAACTGAAGAAGAGCTGGCATTGGTGGATGAAGAAAATAACAATTTTCATGCCTTTGCTTAAATTCTTCAGCAGCAACAGTATCTATACCTAAAGCAAACCAGGCAACCAACCCATCTTCTTCTTCTTTTGAGACTTCCCCAGCATAATTAAAAACCTCTTTTTTCATTTCAAGTTCTACTCCAAGGAAAATCAAGGTGATCTTCTCAGGCTGAGCCAAATAATCCTTTATATCTGTGTAGTTCAGCTGACAAAGCCTGACTTCTGGCTGTTGAAAACTTTCTTTATTGCCACCTAGAGTAACCAAGGGATTTAAATCTGAGAAAAGGATATAAACTGTGGCTGGATGGCTTTCTTTTGCTAACAGCCAGTCAGAATTATTTCTTTTTTCACTTTTCCGGTCCAGTAGTGTCTTGCTAAAATAATTTTCACATTCTTCCACTTCATTGGTTAGGAACCAAGGCTTCTTCCCACCTTTAGCATTAGCTAATAAGTTAGCTATATGCTTATAACCCCAAAATTTAGCTATATCCAGTGCAGTTTGCCTTGATTTATTGACAATGGATCTGTCACACCTATGGATGGAAGCAAAAAATAAAATAGCAAACATTTTCTTCAGTATTTATTATAATAAAATTTTCTAGATATACATGATATTCCCTCTATTTAATAATTACATAATTTCATTTTCTTTTAGAACATATTAATGGAAAGGCTAAAAACCAATCATAAATGATTAAAAGTTAGAAACAGTGGATATTTAAAATTTCTGGAAGATTATTTGTAAAATAAAAGCATGCATTTTATGTGCTGTAAGGAGATATTAAATTTTTACAAGGAGTTTTCAGTAGTTACAGTGGGTAGATTTACATTTTTTATTTCAGAAAAAAATTAGATTAACTCATTAACTGTTTGGCTATTAAGTATGAAAAGTTAATTCCCCAATAAAAAAAGTTAAGTTTTAAATTAGAAATTATGCTATTATATAACAAGACTGTTCAATGAGTTATTTACAAGCCTATTATTATAAATATGGCTATACGAAAAATTGAAAAGAAAATACATTATCCATAAATTAAACCAGACACTCTCCAGGTGGCACAGACTAAAATGTTTACCCTTTCTCAAGTAGAAATTGGACAACATCTGGGTGTCCATTCCTTGCAGCATACATTAAAGCAGTCCAGCCATTTTCAGAAGTTTCATTGAGAAGAGAAGGAGAATGACTGAGTATTGCTGTTAACTTGGCAATATCTCCTTCTGCAGCTGAATAGTGAAACTGGGATATTATTCCTTGATTCAGACTTCTTTTTACAGAAGACATTTCTTCCTTAAAACAGGAAAATAGGAAAAAACTCATTTAAAATTGCTTTCTTGTATCAGTGTTTGAACATTATCAGAGTGTTGATATAATTACAACATTAGTTATGGTTTCTAAAATGATTTACTCTTAAAAAGGTAACTGTCAAGTGTCATCACAGGATACACTTAAAAACTGTTATCAGTTGAGAATTTTAAATGTAATTCAGTATGCAGGATGTATAAAATAATGTATAAAGAACTTTGGTGGAAGAGTTGAAGGGAGTGACATCAGTGGGAGGGGGGATAAGGTAAAAGATATGACAAACAGTAAAGTGTATTGGAGGCAAACCAGAGGGACTCCAATACAGATCAGGGCATGAGGGGAGTTAAAGTAGATAGAAATAAAGCAGGTGGTTTTAGCAGATGACAAGTAGTATTCTCTTAGACTACATGATACTAGAAACAGATCTGTCCTCTCAGGGAAATTATGATCCTATTCAAAGGATTAAGTTTCATGTGAAAAAAATTTATTGCTTTACCTTTCACAAGGATTGATTAGTCCATCAGGGATTGATTTTTGCTCATGGTGTGAGGTAAGGGTCACGATACATTTTTATCCCAATAGATAAAATCCATTTGAGTCAGGGTCATTCTCAAATTTATTGTCTTTGTCCCATTATATTGCAGTATTAGACTTGTCATAAATGAGATGATCATATATTTTTGGATCTATTATTGAACACTGTTCTATTGGTCATTTTGTCTATCCTTGAATCACAGAAGCTTTTAAAATCATTAACTCTGTCTGTTTTGTCACCCTGTTACTTCAGTAGGAAAGAACTGTTCTATATGTACGTGCATGTGTGCACGCCAAATTGCTTGAGTCGCGTTTGACTCTGTTGGACCCCATGGTCTGCCACCTACCAGGCTCCTCTGTCTGTGGGATTCTCCAGGCAAGAATAATGGCGTGAGTTACCATGCCCTTCTCCAGGGGATCTTCCTGACTCAGGGATCGAAACTAATTGTTTCATATCCTCTAATAAATGCTTCCTAATTGTGGGCTGAAAGTGGTAGGGCACAACTACCACTGAATTGTGGTAGGGCACAATTTTGGGGGAAATGGTTCATTTTTCAATTGTCTATAAACTCCTCAAAGTACTTTTTTTATGGTATGATTTTTTTTCCTGTGAAATTCTATTCTGAAAATATTTGGGATTCTAACTAGGTTTCTACCTTTTGAGGATAACCTACTGAGGCTATAAAGAAAGGTTATATAATCCATAATTTTTGACAGCAGTTGTCTTTAAGGTTCTAACTGCAATTTTGTTTATCAATTGTCTATCAGTAGCAGCATGACAATATTTAAAGAAAAAAATGGGCTGGAGATTAACTTTCTTATTTTGTGTCTGTTCACCTTGCCTGTTTATTATCTTTCTGCTACCTATAAATAGGCTAAAACTACTCACAGGAATAGAAACAAAATACTGAAATTCTGAATATAACTTAAATTAGGAGGGGTGACTTCTGGATTGGAAAACAATTCATTTCTTTGGATTTACCCTAGAATTTACTTCACCATTCTCTTCATATTAAGATTCCTAAATGCATTAAAAACATTATGAATAACAGAAGCTACTTTTTAGGATTTTATTTTGCACTGCTGTATACAGACTCATGTATGGTTTTCCCTTTGAAGTTGCGTTTCCTTAAAATCATATCATCCAGGTTCTTCAGTTTGGTTTACTATAGGTAATATTTAAGTCATGGTCGCTTCCTCACTTCCTCCACAGTCCACTCACTCCCGGCTGACTGCAAAATTGGCCTCCAAAAATACAGTACCATTCAGTACCCACAGTGCAATGCTTATGCATACGGTATTTTCAGGAGAAAAGAGTAGAAAATGTATACTTTCCCCCCTTACGCTTTCTCGCCAGAAAGGCCATCTAGAAACAGAACCATTACTCATTCCAGAAGAGCACACAAAAGTCTAAAGTCCAGATCTACTGTTCGATTTACTTTTTCCTTTCTCCTCAGGTTCTTCTGAAGACAGGGTGAGGTGAAGGCAGGATGAGGTGATTCAGTTAGCCTAATGCTGCCCTTGCTTTCCAAGAATATGGACGATCCTCAGAGACGGTTTTAAAGAATCTTGACTTTAAAGGGTCTCAAACCTTGAGCCAAACCAACACCGTTTTATGGGTGTGTGGACCCTCAGGGCCCCTGACTGGTCCAAGGCCACACGGCTCTAGAGACAGGGCAGACCTCACAAACAGCTTTGTCACTGCGGTCACCGACCCAAATTTCTGGGGCATTCCCGAGGGCCAGCTCACCTACCAAACGCCCCTCTCCCCGCCCCATGCACGGTCTCCCCAGCGTCTCCATGTTCCCTGAACGTCTGTTTCCGTGCCAGGACCGTGAGAATTCTTTAAACATAGTGAAATGAACCCACAGCGAATCCCCACCTCTCAGACTGTGCTGGGTCGGCTGCGCGCCCAGCCCCCTCCCGGAAGCCCAGGCTCTTAAGTCCACACCTGCGTCCGCGCCCTAGCGCGAGGCTGCGCCACACCACCCAGCAGCGCAGGGCCCGTCAGCACGGAGACGCAAAGAGCACAGAGAACTGGTTACCGGCTCCAGAAGGGGCTCTGGGCCCGCCAACTCGCCGCTGCTGCTACTAACCCACAGGTGACCACAGTAACGGACACCAGGCTTTGTAGTGCAAGAGCCGGGGAAACCTAACACTCCGGCGCCGGATGGAGCCTCGCGAACTTCCGGTGAAGGGCAGGTGTCCGCGCACGGCTTTATGGGAGATGTAGTTCGAAGGTCACACACCGAAGATGAGAGAAAGCTGGGGGCTGGCGGGTGGAGGCGTTGGGAAGCCAGGGCTTGAAGTCCAGCGGTGAGGACAGGCTTCCTAGCGGTGAGTGAAGGGCTGTTTTGTTTTCCCCCGTGGGACCGAGGTGTGTAAAGCGACGAAAACCTGTAGGTCTGTGGGAACAGTTTTGAGTTCAACAGAATTTCACACCCAGCCCCCACAAGCTTCTTTCATGTCAGTGTGGTGGAGTGTTCAAAGCATTCTTTCGTGTTTAAACAAACGTCGAATATTGGCTGGACCAAGTCGTTCCAGTGTAGAACCTTAAACGAGTTGTTGGCCTCCGACCCTCAGTCTCCTCTTTTGAGAAATGGTCCCATGTATTGATGCCTACCTCATTCAGTACTCCCTCTAAAAAGTTTACGTCAGTCGCCTACACCAACTCCTTGGGTTGCTATGAAATTGAGGATAAAGTATGCAAAGACCTTAGGACAAGTGCGAGATCAGCTAGTACACGCAACACAATTATTATTGTTGCTGTTATTATTTAATGGACGGGACAGCTTGGTGGGCTGCTGTCTATGGGGTCGCAGAGTTGGACACGACTGAAGCGACTTAGCAGCAGCAGCATGCTCCAAAACCTACTCGGGTTAAGTGATTTGTGATTTGCAAAGCTCCGCATTGTTAGCCTTCTAATTCCCAGATTAGGTGTTTTTTTTTCTTTACTAAATTGTTCCCTTGGCATTCGGTAACAGATAAGGAGTCTCGAGGTAGACCATTGCTTCCTGCCCCGATTGTAGGCATTCGAAGTTCCTTTTCTCAGTGAAGTTTTTGCGTGCCCACCCACATCGTATTTTCATAACTACTTTTTTTTTTCTTCTAACTTTGTTCTATGTTTCTTTTTCTGAGTAGTAGTTTTCGGTCTTTAATGATTTTATTGATAATGCAGGAGATCAGAAATAACTGAATTTAGTCAACTCACTTGAAATACCCAATCTCTGTATTCATACATATCTTAAGTAAGTTAACAAATGCACCTATATTAATCAACTAGTGTAAATAAGGGCTTCCCTGGTGGCTCAGATGGTGAAGAATCTGCCCGCGTCGCGGAAGATGCTAGTTCAGTCCCTGGGTAGGAAAGATCCCATGGAGAAGGGAATACCTACCCACAACAGTATTTTAGGGGCTTCCCTGGTGGATCAGACCTTAAAGACTCTGCCTGCAGTGCCAAGAGACCAGGGTTCGATGTTTGGGTAAGGAAGATCCCCTAGTGATGAATACATAGTCTTCCTTCCAGTCCTTGGATTCTTTTAAAATGAATTCCAGACATCATATTATTTTATTGATAAGTATTTAAGGTTAAGCTTTCTGGCATTATGAATATATCTAAATTATAAAAGAGCTTTTAAAAAGAACATTATTGCAATATGATTTGTACTAAAATGTTAACAGTACTGTAGAGGACCTAAAAAGCCTCTTGATGAAAGTGAAAGAGGAAAGTGAAAAAGTTGGCTTAAAGCTCAACATTCAGAAAACGAAGATCATGGCATCTGGTCCCATCACTTCATGGGAAATAGATGGGGAAACAGTGGAAACAGTGTCAGACTTTATTTTGAGGGGCTCCAAAATCACTGCGGATGGTGATTGCAGCCATGAAATTAAAAGATGCTTACTCCTTGGAAGGAAAGTTATGACCAACCTAGATAGCATATTCAAAAGCAGAGACATTACTTTGCCAACAAAGGTCCATCTAGTCAAGGCTATGGTTTTGTAGCCAAAGATGGAGAAGCTCTATACAATCAGCAAAAACAAGACCAGGAGCTGACTGTGGCTCAGACCATGAACTCCTTATTGCCAAATTCAGACTGAAATTGAAGAAAGTAGGGAAAACCACTAGACCATTCAGGTATGACCTAAATCAAATCCCTTATGATTGTACAGTGGAAGTGAGACATAGATTTAAGGGCCTAGATCTGATAGATAGAGTGCCTGATGAACTATGGAATGAGGTTCGTGACACTGTACAGGAGACAGGGATCAAGACCATCCCCATGGAAAAGAAATGCAAGCAAGCAAAATGGCTGTCTGGGGAGGCCTTACAAATAGCTCTGAAAAGAAGAGAAGCGAAAAGCAAAGGAGAAAGGAAAGATATAAGCATCTGAATGCAGAGTTCCAAAGAATAGCAAGAACAGATAAGAGAGCCTTCTTCAGCGATCAATGCAAAGAAATAGAGGAAAACAACAGAATGGGAAAGACTAGGGATTTCTTCAAGAAAATCAGAGATACCAAAAGAACATGTCATGCAAAGATGGGCTCGATAAAGGACAGAAATGATATGGACCTAACAGAAGCAGAAGATATTAAGAAGAGGTGGCAAGAATACACAGAAAAACTGTACAAAAAAGATCTTCACGACCCAGATAATCACAATGGTGTGATCACTGACCTAGAGCCAGACATCCTGGAATGTGAAGTCAAGTGGGCCTTAGAAAGCATCACTACAAACAAAGCTAGTGGAGGTGATGGAATTCCAGTGGAGCTATTCCAAATCCTGAAAGATGATGCTGTGAAAGTGCTGCACTCAATGTGCCAGCAAATTTGGAAAACTCAGCAGTGGCCACAGGATTGGAAAAGGTCAGTTTTCATTCCAATCCCAAAGAAAGGCAATGCCAAAGAATGCTCAAACTACCGCACAATTGCACTCATCTCACATGCTAGTAAAGTCATGCTCAAAATTCTCCAAGCCAGGCTTCAGCAATATGTGAACTGTGAACTTCCTGATGTTCAAGGTGGTTTTAGAAAAGGCAGAGGAACCAGAGATCAAATTGCCAACATCCGCTGGATCATGGAAAAAGCAAGAGAGTTCCAGAAAAACATCTATTTCTGCTTTATTGACTATGCCAAAGCCTTTGACTATGTGGATCACAATCAACTGTGGAAAATTCTGAAAGAGATGGGAATACCAGACCACCTGATCTGCCTCTTGAGAAATTTGTATGCAGGTCAGGAAGCAACAGTTAGAACTGGACATGGAACAACAGACTGGTTCCAAATAGGAAAAGGAGTTCGTCAAGGCTGTATATTGTCACCCTGTTTATTTAACTTATATACAGAGTACATCATGAGAAACGCTGGACTGGAATAAACACAAGCTGGAATCAAGATTGCCGGGAGAAATATCAATAACCTCAGATATGCAGATGATACCACCCTTATGGCAGAAAGTGAAGAGGAACTCAAAAGCCTCTTGATGAAAGTGAAAGTGGAGAGTGTAAAGGTTGGCTTAAAGCTCAACATTCAGAAAACGAAGATCATGGCATCTGGTCCCATCACTACATGGTAAATAGATGGGGAAACACTGGAAACAGTGTCAGACTTTATTTTTCTGGGCTCCAAAATCACTGCAGATGGTGACTGCAGCCATGAAATGAAAAGACGCTTACTCCTTGGAAGGAAAGTTATGACCAACCTAGATGGCATATTCAAAAGCAGAGACATCACTTTGCCAACAAAGGTTTGCCTAGTCAAGGCTATGGTCTTTCCTGTGGTCATGTATGGATGTGAGAGCTGGACTGTGAAGAAGGCTGAGCGCCAAAGAATTGATGCTTTTGAACTGTGGTGTTGGAGAAGACTCTTGAGAGTCCCTTGGACTGCAAGGAGATCCAACCGGTCCATTCTGAAGGAGATCAGCCCTGGGATTTCTTTCGAAGGAATGATGCTGAAGCTGAAACTCCAATATTTTGGCCACCTCATGCGAAGAGTTGACTCATTGGAGAAGACTCTGATGCTGGGAGGGATTGGGGGCAAGAGCAGAAGGGGACGACAGAGGATGAGATGGGTAGATGGCATCACTGACTTGATGGATGTGAGTCTGAGTGACCTCCGGGAGTTGGTGATGGACAGGGAGGCCTGGCGTGCTGTGATTCATGGGGTTGCGAAGAGTCGGACATGACTGAGCAACTGATCTGATCTGATCTGATGGTTTTTCCAGTGGTCGTGTATGGATGTGAGAGTTGGACTGTGAAGAAAGCTGAGCCCCGAAGAATTGATGCTTTTGAACTGTGGTGTTGGAGAAGACTCTTAAGAGTCCCTTGGACTGCAAGGAGATCCAACCAGTCCATCCTAAAGGAGATCAGTCCTGGGTGTTCATTGGAAGGAATGATGCTGAAGCTGGAATTCCAATATTTTGGCCACCTCATGCGAAGAGTTTACTCATTGGAAAAGACTCTGATGCTGGGAGGGATTGAGGGCAGGAGGAGAAGGGGACGACAGAGGATGAGATGGGTGGATGGCATCACTGACCTGATGGGCATGAGTTTGAGTAAACTCCGGGTGTTGGTGATGGACCAGGAGGCCTGGAGTGCTGCGATTCATGGGGTTGCAAAGAATCGGACACGACTGAGCAACTGAACTGAACTGAATATCATAAAGGAGACACTCAATTTCTGTTTAATTGTCTTAAATTTTACTCTATATTTTACAATTGATTTGCTGAAATCAAGACCTAAACAAAGTCTCCACAGTACATTTGATGTTCTTCTGTCTGTAGGTTCCCCTTTAATTTTTTTTATCGCAGACTATTTGTTAAAAAATAATGATTATGTACAATTTCACACATTCTGAATTTTGCAAATTGTATGGATACATATGATGTCCTCTCTCTCTCTTTTTTTTGTAAACTGATAGTTAAATCTACAGGATTATTCAGATTGCAGGATTTTTGTTTTTTTCTCTGGAGAAGACTTCATAGGTGTTATTGTTTACTTCCTATTGCATAGCTTTAAGAAGCATTCACTATCTGGTTATCTTTCTGTCATTTTATGATTTGGTTTCTGTGTTCAGATGTTGTCAACCTGATAAAGTTTACCATAAACAACATAAATTTTCTTGTCACCTCTTCAGCTAATAGTTTAAGCAACCACTGATGATTGCTGTCTGTGTTCATTATTTTATTGTTGTTGTTGTTCAGTCACTAAGTTATGTCCAACTCTTTCTGACCGCCTGAACTGCAGCACGCCAGGCTTCCCTATCTTTCACTATCTCCTGGAGTTGGCTCAAATTTACCTCCTTTGAATCAGTCATGCCATCCAACCATCTCATCCTCTATCACTCCTTCTCCTCTTGCCCTCAATCTTTCCCAGTATCAGGGTCTTTTCTAATGAGTCGGCTCTTTGCAGCAGATGGCCAAAATATTGGAGCTTTAGCATCAGTCCTTCCAAAGAATATTCAGGGTTGATTTACTTTAGGATTGATTAGGTTTGATCTTCTTGCTGTCCAAGGACTCTCAAGAGTCTTTTCCAGCATCACAGTCCGAAAGCATCTGTTCATTTCATTCAGTTCAGTTCAGTTCAGTCGCTCAGTCGTGTCCGACTCCTTGCAACCCCGTGAACCGCAGCACGCCAGGCCTCCCTGTCCATCACCAACTCCCGGAGTTCACCCAAACTCATATCCACTGAGTCAGTGATGCCTTCCAACCATCTCATCCTCTGTCGTCCCCTTCTCCTCCTTCCCTCAATCTCTCCCAGCATCAGGGTCTTTTCAAATGAGTCAACTCTTTGCATCAGGTGGCCAAAGTATTGGAGTTTCAGCTTCAATATCAGTCCTTCCAATGAACATCCAGGACTGATCTCCTTTAGGATGGGCTGGTTGAATCTCCTTGCAGTCCAAGGGACTCTTAAGAGTCTTCTCCAACACCACAGTTCAAAGGCATCAATTCTTCGGCGCTCAGCTTTCTTCACAGTCCAACTCACATATCTATACATGACTACTGGAAAAACCATAGCCTTGACTAGACGGACCTTTGTTGAGTTACAAAATGGTAATATTCTTATTTGATTATTAAGTCTTCATTTACTAACAGAAATTCTTTTATAATAATAAACTTTACATCATTAAATATTTGCATAGTTTTTATAGGAAGAGTAAGGTAAATGGTGATTTTCTCCTGTATTTCCTAGTTTTCAGAATGTGTTAATTCCCTTGTCACCTTCTAGTTTTTAAGTATATTTATGAACTCATGATGGAGAAGGAAATGACGACCCACTCCAGTATTCTTTCTTGGATAATCCCATGGACAGACGAGCCTGGTGGGCTACAGTTTATGGTATTGCAAGAGTTGGACATGAGTTAGCAGCTAACCATCACCATGTGAACTCATGGTTGTTAACATTTTTCATGTATTTCTAAAATGTTTATTATTTTTATGCTCAAATTATGTCTTATTTTGCCAGTGGGAACTGAGTGGGTTCTGAGTTCTTTTGACCAGGCAACTGTAGTGCTTGATAGTTTACTTTCTTTCTGGCATAACAAAATGTTTTAGACTCTTCTTGTAGATACTCTGTGCAGACCTGGAATCAGCCCTTTCTCCTGAGTGCATTGGTTCCTTTTAGTAAAAAATGGTATTTAGATACCACAGCCTTTGTGCTTGGGGTGCTTGTTGCTAATGCGGTACTGAATACTTCTCTGCATGTAATGCTTTTTTAGGGAAGTTTATAGATCCTATCCAATGGGCATTTATATTCCAGGGGCAATAATGGTGCCAACACAGATTGTAATGCCACAATGTTTTCATTTTATTTCTCATTTAGAAACTTAAAGGTTCTTTGATACTTCAGATAAAAAGTTTAAATTCTTTAGCCTAGCATTAGATACCTTCCTTAACATGGACCCAGTGTGTATATTTAGCTGTATTTTCCCTAGAATATTCTGTATAAACTCTCTCTGATCTTGCGAAACTTACTTATAACTGACCTTGATACCTCTTACTCTTTCTTACCTCAGTATTTTTGTTCATGTCACTTTTCTTACCTTAAATATTTTCCCTTAACTAAATCCAACCCATTTCTCAAAGTCTGGCTCAAGTTCCTCTTCTCTTGTTTTTTTTCAGATCATTCTTGACCATATTTTTTATCAGTTCACCATCAACATTCCCTTCTCCTTGCCACTTCAGCATTTGCTAGCCCTTCTTCTAGTTGCCAGCAACTGTATTTTTTTTTTTGGCCTGAGGGCTTTTTTCTTGTTACCACTTTGTCTTTCCTACTCAGTAGATCAGCAGTGCCAGTTAATTGATATTACCTGGGAGCAGCCTTAGCTAATTACTGACATGAGTGAGTGTACAAATTTCTCAGCCTTTCTTACTCTTTCACTACCCTGGTTACACTGTTCTAGGCTTGCTACCCGATTCCTCCAGTAGGATTAGATTCTTTTTATCTACAGTGGACACTTGATTAATAACCAATTCTTTATTGCCCTGCTTTCCCTTCCCTGTCTCACTTTCTCCTTCTCTTACAGTTGTTTTCTCCTTTATAACCAGTTTCATGAATTGGTGAATCTTTGTCTCAGAATTTACTTCTGGGAAAAACTAAACTAAGACAAGGATTTTTTCCTTTTTTGAATTCTTAACCTCAATCATATAGTGGTTAGCTTTCTTTGCATGGGGGAAGGCAATGGCACCCCACTCCAGTACTCTTGCCTGGAAAATCCCATGGATGGAGGAGCCTGGTGGGCTGGGGTCCATGACGTCTTTAAGGGTCGGACACGACTGAGCGACTTCACTTTCACTTTTCACTTTTATGCATTGGAGAAGGAAATGGCAACCCACTCCAGTATTCTTGCCTGGAGAATCCCAGGGACGGGGGAGCCTGGTGGGCTGCCGTCTTGGGGTCGCACAGAGTCGGACACGACTGAGCAACTTCACTTTCACTTTCTTTGAATAACTTGAGAGGATCATAAACCATCATTTAATAAATAAATCACTATTATCACTCATTCTGGATCACATTATTTTTTTTTCTACTATTTTTTATTTTTATTTTTTTGACTTTTTTTTTTTTAATTTTGCTTAACTTTACAATATTGTATTGCTTTTACTATACATCGAGATGGATCCGCCACCAGTATACACGTGTTCCCCTTCCTGAACCCTCCTCCCTCCCCACTCCCCACACCATCCCTCCAGGTCGTCCCAGTGCTCCAGCCCCAGGCATTTGTTATCGGGCATCATACATGGACTGACGACTCGTTTCAGATATGATATTATACATATTTCAATGCTATTCTCCCCAGTCATCCCACCCTCTCCCAGTCCCAGAGTCCAAAAGTCTGTTCTATACATCAGTGTCTCTTTTGCTGTCTCGTAAACAGGGTTACTGTTACCATCTTGTTGTGTATGTTAGGGTCAGTGTTATTGCATAGCCATGCATGAAATTTGGATTGATTGCCTTTGAGTCACATAATTTGGTGTTCAAATTTAAAATCACACTTTTCTCTCTGTTCATCCATTGTATTACTTTCCAAAATTGTTTATCCCTCACTATTACCAGACCTCAAGGAGATCAGCCCTGGGATTTCTTTGGAAGGAATGATGCTAAAGCTGAAACTCCATACTTTGGCCACCTCATGCGAAGAGTTGACTCATTGGAGAAGACTGATGCTGGGAGGGATTGGGGGCAGGAGGAGAAGGGGACGACAGAGGATGAGATGGCTGGATGGCATCACTGACTCGATGGATGTGAGTCTGAGTGACCTCTGGGAGTTGGTGATGAACAGGGAGGTCTGGCGTGCTGCGGTTCATGGGGTCGCAAAGAGTCGGATACGACTGAGCGACTGATCTGATCTGATCTGATCTGATCTGAAGACCTCGTGGACACTTTGTTGCACTTTTAGGTGCAACAACCAGTTTTAGCTTCTCTGGAAAGTTACTCTCTACCTTTTTTTTGGTACCCCGCAAGTGAATGTTGTGTGGCATACATAGCCTGTGTAAGACAGAAATACGTCAACTGATTCCTGCAGGTTTAGTGAAAATCTGTCCAGTTTTCTTTCATCTAGATAGAAACTTATGAACAACATATAAATAGATGTTTATGTAGATAATCTTACTTGGTGATTAATCTTATATTGCCTGGAGATATTTCTTATTCTTACTACACATTGCTTTTATAATTTTGTGTTAGTACTTCATTATATTTGCCTTTTTCTATAATACACTGTAATTTTTTAAGTGAAGTCTGATTTTTAAAAAAATTTCTACAGTGATAGTCACTTTTCTTTCACATGTAAGGGCACTTAATAAAAGTTGGTGGTTGATAGTGATGAGTTATGCTGGGAATTGTGCTTTAACTCTGTATGATTTAGAGGTGAAGTCAGTAAAAGTGAAGATATTTTGAACTCTTGATAAGGTCTTTAATATAAAATAAGGTCACATCTAATTACAGATAGGGATTGATCATACATCATATACATATTCTACATTCTTGAATACAGCAAATTCACTCTGCAGTTTGGGCTAGCTGTTCCCTGTTTTAAAATTATTCCTCTCATAGATTTTCTAACTGTAGCCTCCTCTTTTGCTATTAGGAAAAGGAAATGGCAACCGACTCCAGTACTTCTGCCTGGAAAATCCCATGGATGGAGAGGCATGGTAGTCTACAGTCCGTGGGGTCAAAAGGAGTTGGACATGACTGAGTGACTTTACTTTGCATCACTTTTGCTATTCATGGGTTGTTTAAAGGTCACCTTTGTAGAGGACTTCCCTGATGACCTTGTTTATAGTAGCTCTCCTTATGATAAAATATTTTCTTGTTTCTGGCATTCTTGTTTTTGATATTTCTTGTTTCTATTTTTATTTATTGTATATCCTTATTAGAATGTAAACTACTACATGAGAAGATCCTCATTTATCTCATTTATTTCTCTTTTCACAGGACCTGAAGTTTCAATTGGCATATAGGAGACATTCAGTTAATATTTTTTGATGTTAAATAAATGGTTGCTTTCATATTAAGCCAAATGTGTTTTTGATGTTGCTACCATACCTTGGAAATTCAGTCGCTCAGTTGTGTCTGATTCTTTGTGACCCCATGGATGGTAGCATGCCAGGCCTCCTTGTCCATCACCAACTCCTGAAGTTTACTCATACTCATGTCCATCGAGTTGGTGATGCCATCAAACCATCTCATCCTCTGTTGTCTCCTTCTCCTCCCTCCTTCCCCTCCTTCAGTCTTTCTCAGCATCAGGGTCTGTCTTTTCCAGTGAGTCAGTTCTTCCCATCAGTTGGACAAATATTGGAGTTTCTGCTTCAGCATCAGTCCTTCCAGTTTTTGGGAGAGAGTGTAATTTCCTCGGTTCTGTCTTGTCACACAAAAAATTTGAATGACAGACCAGCATTACAGTCCTTGGACAGACCATGTCACAGCTCTCGGACAGATCAGTGTTATCGCTCCACTTTATTTAGAAAATAAGGGAAATACATCCTCGAGGCGTGAGGGTATGCCGACCCAAAAGACGTGAAGAGAGAGAGAGGGGGCCAGAGAGACCCCTGGCCCTTTGGCTCCTCTTTTGGTATGCTTTTTCTCCTCGCCCTGGGCCTGCCTGTGTACATGGCGCTAGCCAGGAGTGCTGTTTGTTCCACCTGAGGTCCTCAGTCTGGTCCTCGGACCTTCCTCTGTTCTATTTTTGGGGCTTTCTCCTTGTCTTTTAGCCACTGCCATTCTGGACCCCTTTTTCCTATTCTAACTACCTAACACAGTGAATATTCAAGACTGATTTCCTTTAGGATTGACTGGTTGGATCTCCTTGCTGTCCAAGGGACTCAAGAGTCTCCTCCAAATTAGAACTTCTCAAATGGCATGCACCTGACTTTCTGTGGTTATGTTTGTGTGTTTATGGAATTTACCAGGAAGATATTATATAGTTGTTCCCTTCAAGGAGTTCATTGCCTGATGAGGTAAAGCAGATGATAAACCTATTACATTTTCCATTATATGACAGAGTGAAGACAAAGCAGAGAGTGTGTTGGGTATCCAGTCTACACGTACAGTGCATGGTTAGAAGGGGTACAGTGGACACCCAAAGTTCTTACCCATGTCTCATTCTTCTCTTCTTCCAGATCTTCTGGGAAGAGTATATGACCCACTTTCCTTAAAGCTCAGCATGACTTCTGGTTAGTTATAGCCAATGCATTTTGGACAGAAGTGGTGCTCTCTTGGGACAAAGTAGTTATGAGACATACATTGTCTTCCAGATCCTTTTTACCCTACTGTGGTAATCTGGGTGTGTCATGTTAAGGAGATAGGACTGGCCTTTAGCCTAGGGAGGGCACTCCTTTCCAGAGTCACCAGACTTGCAGTGGACTTTGCGTATGTAAAGAAAAGGTGTGAACCTCTGCAGCTTCAGCAGTGTTAATCCCTAGCTTGCCATAACAAGTCTGTTCTGAGTAATATGGAAAACAATGAGGAGGTGACCTCTGACCTCAGTTTTGAAGGGCCAGGAAAAATGAAAGTACAAATTGGATTCTTCCTTTTCTCTTTGCCTGGATAGAAGCTGGAACCTTAAAAAAGAGCGGGAGCAAAATTAATAGATACTGAGTAGGTTAGTAGTCCAGATTCCAAGGAGTTACTAGAGTCCACTAAGAGTCAGATATATCAGAAAAGCACCCCATAAAATCCTGATATTCAAGGGCCCTAGTAGGCAGAGTGTGGACAGCGCTCTGTCCGCAGCTTGCTTGATTTAAGGCCTGTTGCACTCACTCCGCTTCTTCAAATGCATTTCCTCTTACTGAGAATGACAGCATGTAATAGCAGTTGGCAGAGATGACCAAAATGAAGCACTTTACCCTTTTGCGATGTGTACATCCAGAAATGCCTTTAGTCTTTAAATGTGCTCATTTATGATTTTTATGGGTGCCAAGTGACTCTTGTTGAGTTTAATGGTAATTTCATCTGTCTTATGATTTTCAAAAACAATTTTCAGAGTTTTTCACTGTTAGAAGTGTATGGAAATGACTATTTTTTTTTAAAAGTGTATGGAAATGACTACTTTTTTTTTTTAAACACAAACATCAATTTATGTATTTTATAGAGAATTCTCAAGGAGCAGTTTGTTCTTATTTACAAATTGTCTCTGCCTTTTTGCTGTGTACATTGTGTTTTATGAAGCGACAAGCATGATGTGAGGAGGAGTCTTGTCTGATCAGAGGCAGAATTAACATTGCTTGAAAGAGCAGCCTTCTATCTGTGTACTCAAGTTAATTGATGCAGTAATTTAATCACTGAGCTGCTGCTCACATTTCATGTTAAGTCTCTTACACTTGATTTTATTTTACTTTTTTGGAATGTCTAGGCTGATGAGGATTTAAATGGGTATGTAGCATTTAAAAATGTCCTCGAACTGATTGCAGCATGACATTCGTCAGATTCTGTATTCAGTTTTAGTTATTTTGAAGCTGTCAGATAAAAAAAATCTAAACTTAATATTCTGCAACAGATTTTTTTCCATCATCATACTAAAGCTCAGAGGAGCACAATATATTTTGTCAGTTTTAGTCTTCTATTTTTCCTTAGGATATTTTTGACCCCAGATACTTTTTCCTTTAAATTTGACTGAGCTGTGATCATGGCTCTGACCTCTAGCCTTGAAAGAAGAGGAGTTATGTCTCTCAGGAGCCATGCCTCAGGCAGTTTGCAAATCGGCTGGCAGGGATTATTTTCCAGGCTGTGCAGAGATGACCTTCCGAGGAGAGTGAGTGTCTGCAGTGCCCGTAAATTCCTTCAGCCATGATTGAGAGCCTTAGGTTTGTTACCTGCTCTATGAATCAGAGTCCATTCTGTCTCTATGGAAGATGGGTAATATAGTGCTATATTTAAAGCCACATGTTATGTGCTCACATGTCCATTAATTTATTGCTGGAGGTGAATATATTCTGTTTTCTTGAGCCCTGGGTAGGGTTAGTTCAGGAGTAAATCTGGAATTTTGGCATGAAAAACTGGGATGACTTTAGTATGATTAGAGGGCACCTATCCTGTTATTGCTAAACAAAGTGCCCCTGCAGTGGGCCCTGTCAGCTGTCTCCAGCTTTTCTGAGTTCAGTCTCCCGAAGAGGATTTCTGTCGCCTCCTAAGCTATCATTATAGCAATAATATAATGCTGATTGCTTCAGTATTCTCAGAATACATTAAAAAGAAGAGTGAAATTTAAACTGATTAATAAATACTTTTTGAATTTGTGGGATGGCATTTTGTTTTTATTCTCTGATCTGAACTGTCGGTCTCAATCCAGTAAACTTGCAGAGTTTTTATTCAAAAAAGTACTTACATATTTTTAGGATGGAAAACCTACTTTCAGTATTAAATTAGTGGCTTTGACATTCGTGCTTCACACATTAATGTTAAAAATAATTTCTAGTATTTGAAGGTCTTGTGAAAAATCCTTGCAAATTCATCTATTGCCATTATACTGTCTAGTCAGTTCCAAACTAAATATGACCAATAGAACTGTGGGAAAACTACAGAGTGCTTTGAGAAGTTATGCCACTGAAAGTGAAAGTGAAGTGAAGTTGCTCAGTCGTGTCCAACTCTTTGCGACCCCATGGACACCAGCCTCTCATCCATGGGGTTTTCTAGGCAAGAGTACTGGAGTGGGTTGCCATTTACTTCTCCAGGGAATCTTCCTGATCCAGGGATCGAACCTAGGGCTCCCGCATTGTAGACAGACGCTGTATTGTCTGAGCCGCCAGGTAAGTCCCAAGGCATGTGAAATACTTACAACGCAGAATAAGAGATTATTACAAAATGCAACTAGGGATAGCTCTTATAATATCCCACATTGTCCTAGTTAAACAGTTACATGCTGTGAGTGAAAACATCTTCAGTTTATCACAAGGAACTTTATTGTCAACAGGATCATCAGTATGATACATTTTAGGTAAGACCAGGCACTTTGATCTGCAATAAAATTTAAATATTAATTCATTCATTCAAAAAATAAGGGAGTTCTTAAAATGTTGATGGAGAGTAATATACTTCAGTTATGCAAAATGTAGGTAATTTTTTAAAATCCAACTTTAGACCCCAATGAATAAAAGTTAAACCTAGTTGTGGGGTTCCCTGGTGGCTTAGAAGTAAACGATCTATCTGCTAATTAGGAGATGGGGGTTCAATCCCTGGGTCAGGAAGATGCCCTGGAGGAAGGCATGACAATCTATTCCAGTATTCTTGCCTGGGAAATCCCGTGGACAGAGGAGCCTGACGGGCTAAGTCCATGGGGTCACAGAGAGTCAGACACCACTTAGCAACTGAACAACAGTAACTGCCTAAGTTATAGGTCATCATTCATCCTCTTTTGTATGGTTTCTGTTTTACTTAGCTAACAAAATCTGTGATATATTTGGAGGCAGATTTACTTAAAAGTTCCTGGCCTATGGAACCTGGTAAAGCAGAAGGAGAACAACAGAAACACAGTGCTATCTTTGTTCCATCACTGATGGGAAGCCAGGGCATAATTGGATACTGGCCTTAGCATCTTACTTTAATATCAGCCAATATATTTCACCCTTACCTTTTCCAACCCCCTCCTTCCTTCTTTTTCTCCCATATTCAGTGATCAAGATTTTAATTTACCATATATGAGAAAAATTGGAGTGATATAGCTAGAACAGTGATAATATTGCTTTCCAAGGATTGGTCCTACTCCTGAAATCAGAATATAATTTCATCTTTGAGTTTCAATGACCTCAAATAGATAATAGTAACTTATAACTTGATTTGTAAGCCTGCTTTTGGAAGAATGTATAAATTATGTTTATGGAATTGTGTTGCACCAAAATCTAATGAATGACATAAGTCAATCTGATTTACACTTGATAATTTTTTTTCCTTATAAACAGTTCTGCCTCCTCTTTGGCATTCCCACTGTGACACCGTCGTTGTTTAAGACCTTCTCACTGGGATGACTGCAGAGGCTTCGCTACTACTTTTCTTGTCTCAGATCTCTTCTTCTAATTTATCTCCTAGGTTACAGGTAGAGTGATCTTTTAAAATCCAGTTGTTCATTTGCTTTAAGTACGTTATTACTATACATCACTTTCAAGACAATATAGAATATGAGTTCTTTGTTTTTATTTAATCGCAATACCATCAATTGCATTTTAAAGGACATATATCTAGAATATATTTATTTATTTGTAAATTATATACATGTACAATGGTTAGCATTCTAAAATACTGTATACAGTATATCATATGTACAAAAAGATAATTTTGGGAAAAGGAGGTGGTAAGAATAATTGTAAGAAAAGTCCTAGTTTTTTCTTCCTGTACTCTTGTATTTGTCTTATGTACCCAACTTTGGGGAGCTCCCCTACTCTCATTTTCTACGGTGTGTGTGTGTGTGTGTATGTGTGTGTTAAGTTGCTTCAGTCATGTGTCCTCCTTCAGGGGATCTTCCTGACCCAGGGATCAAACCTGTGTCTCTTGTCTCCTGCATCGACAGGAGGGTTCTTTACCACTAGCCCCACCAGTTATTACAGACACTGTGGCATGTCAGCTCCTTCTATTTCTTCTCTTAGAAACACCTTCCTCACTCAACCTCTTCACTCATACAACCTGTTCTTGAGTAATTCCTACTTGATTTTCAGAACTAAGTTCATGTGTCACCATCCCATGGCACTCAAATTATATTCGCTTGGCTGGTTCCAGAGCACTCCGAATAAACCTTTTTCATAATAATTTATAGTATAGGTATTTCTCTTTTTCTAATGCTCAAAAGATTAGGAGCTCCTTTGGGGAACAACTCTTCTGTCCATCTTTTCATCCTTTTCAGCCATAATGCCTGGCATGTGTTATACTCTTAGTAGAAGTTAAATAGATTCATGAATGACCCAAGAAGAGAGGAAAGGAAGGAAGAGAGGGAGAGGGCGGGAGGGAGGGGAGGTGTGTTCAAGATAAAACAATCTGTTACTGGTAAAAGAATTTTAACCTACTCTTTCATGGTTTCCTGGTGGTTAGTTGGTAAATATTCAAGTAATTTTCTATTATTTAAGTGAGAAATTCTCATTTATTACATGTGTTCAAATGTAAATATTGCTGTATAAATGTTCTTATTTTTCTCCAGGTCTGAAATAGTCACGTGGTTACTTTTATCTATAGCAAGCTTCATTTTTATCCTTTAGGGGGAGGGAGGTAAAGTCCTATTTTATATAATGCTATAGGACTAGCACAGGTATGTAAAATATTGAAGTGCTTAAAGTTACTTTTGAAATGAGTGTGGAGATAGAGCGACTCATAGGAAGCAGGTTATGGGTAAGGATAATATATTTTGATGATATTCAAATTCATTCAGCAAAGCCCAAATTAGTCAGAGCAGATTTGCTGGTTCATCAGCTCTGCTGCTTCTGCATCCTTATTAGTAAACGGTAACACATTTTACAAAGACCCATCATTTCCCACAGGGCTCAGCGCTAGGTTAAGCCTAAAAAGCAACTTTCATTACAGACAGTTCATTGAAGGCAGAGTGAAGCAATTACAGTATCTCTTTGAAGAGGTGTACTGGCCAAAGACTGTTTTGGATAGTGTATTATACTGGAATAGTTACTTAATACTTTGACTATTATTGAAACTTGGAAATGTGTATGGATGCCCTCTTGGGCTTATTGCTATTATTAGAAAAGCAACAGATATATTCTGGAAAAAGAAAGTATGTGATCCTGATCAGCCTTCTCGAAAGCTAAGATGCAGTGATATCTCAGTTGCTGTTTGTTTTATGTAGTTTACAGTACCAAGGAAAGTTGTTTTGAGAAATCAGTTTCCTGTGATATATTGATAAAAACAAATTTCTATTCTGTTGACAATTTGAGCAAATTTAGATGTAAAAATATAGAGGTTCTTTTATATTTAATCTGTGTGAATTTTCTCATTTGAAAAATTGGAACAAAATGCATAAGATCTTTTTCATAATGGACCAGTCATAAAACCCTGGCTCAATTCTGGGAAATTGGATCTTCTAAAGAGTCAAATAGTCTCCTTGGAAATGGTTGACTCTTTTCTCCTGAAAGTAATGGATTTTTGTCACCTTTCTCTGATATTGGGGACACGGTTTGTGTGTGTGTGTTTTGTTAAAAGTTCTAAGTTATTTGAATATATCAAATGTAAGTTATTTAAATTAAACTGAATCTTGTGATTTTTTTTCTCGAAGGTTTTGAATATAATTTAAATTTGGAAAAATGTATTTGTTTTGCAGCTAGTGAATGCTTTCTCAAATCACAAGTTCAAATTTCTCTGTTTCAATGGCATATCTTCTTGTAGAAAGTAATAGCTGGCAAGAAAGTGTTATCAGCATTCAGAGCTCCATCTAAGCTGTTTTTTTCGCTGGTGTTTGCAGAGTTGTTATATTCATTTACATGGATCATTCCATGGGACTTTTTCTTTTTTAAATTTATTTATTTTCAATTGGAGGATCAGATCAGATCAGATCAGTCGCTTAGTTGTGTCTGACTCTACAATATTATATTGGTTTTTACCGTCACCTCAACATGGATCAGACATAGGTATACATATGTCCTGTCCCTCCCGAACCTCCCTCCTACCTCCCACCCCAACCATCCCTCGAGGTTGTCACAAAGCTCCGGTTTGAGTTCCCTGAGTCATGCGCACATTCCCCCTGGGTATCTGTTTTACATACATTTCCAGGTTATCTCTCCGTTTGTCTCACCCTCTCCTTTCCACAAGCCCACCGTGTCAGTAAGTCTGTTCTCTATGTCTGTGTCTCCACTGCTGCTCTGCAAATAGGATAATCAGTACTGTCTCTCTAGATTCCATGTATATGTGTTAAAATATAATATTTATTTTTCTCTTTCGGAATTACTTCACTTGGTATAATAGACTATAGGTTCATCCACCTCATCAACACTGAAATGCATTCCTCTTCGTGGTTGAATAATATTCCGTTATTATATTCCACAGCTCCTTTATCCATTCATCTTTCAGTGGACATCTAGGTTGCTGCCACGTCCGAGCTATTGTAAATAGTGCTGCAGTGAACACTGGGCTACAGGTGTCTTTTTCAGTTATGGTTTTCTCAGGGTATATGCCCAGTAGTGGGATTGTTGGGCCGTATGGTAGTGTTATTCCCAGTTTTTTAAGGAATCTCCATACTGTTCTCCATAGTGGCTGTATCAATTTACATTTCTAGCAACAGTGCAAGAGGGTTCCCTTTTCTTCACACCCTCTCCAGCATTTACTGTTTGTAGATTTTTTGATGATGGTCATTCTCACCGGAGTGAGGTGATATCTCATTGTAGTTTTGATTTGATCTGTCATTTCTCTAATAATGAGTGATGTTGGGCATCTTTTCATGTGTCTGTTAGCCATCTGTATGTCTTTGGAGAAATGCCTGTTTAGGTCTTTAGCCCACTTTTTTTGTTGGGTTGTTTGTTTTTCTGACACTGAGTTGCATGAGCTGCTTGTACATCTTGAAAAGTAACCGTTTGTCAGCTGTTTCATTTCCTATTATTTTTTCCCATTCTGTATGTTGCTTTTTCACCTTGACTTTAGTTTCCGTTGCTGCACATAAACTTTTAAGTTTAATTAGGTTCCACTTATTTATTTTTGTTTTTATTTCCATTACTCTAGGAGGTGAGTCATGGAGGATCTTGCTGTGATTTATGTTGTGAAGAGTTCTGCCTGTGTTTTCCTCAAAGAGTTTTACAGTTTCTCGTCTTATATTTAAGTCTTTAGTCCATTTTGAGTTTATCTTTGTGTATGGTGTTAGGCAGTGTTCTGATTTCATTCTTTTACACATAGCTGTCTAGTGTTCCCAGCACCACTTATTGAAGAGGCTGTCTTTTCCCCATTGTATATTCTTGCCTTGTTTGTCAAAGATAAGTTACCTACAGGTGCGTGGGTTTATCTCTGGGCTTTTTATCTTGTTCCATTGGTCTGTATTCCTGTTTTTGTGCCAGTACCATACGATCTTCATGGCTGTAGCTTTGTAGTATAGTCCGAGTCAGGAATGTGGATTCCTTCAGCTCCATTCTTTCTCAGGATTGCTTTGACTATTTGGGATCTTTTGTGTTTCCCTACAAATTGTGACATTTTTGGCTCTAGTTCTGTGAAAAATACTGTTGGTAATTTGACAGGGATTGCATTGAATCTGTAGATTGCATTTGGTAGTATATTCATTTTCACGGTGTTGATACTTCTGGGGCTATTTGTTTACATTGTTGTTTTTACAGATTCATTTACAATAAATGTATGCTATATATACAATTTGGGGTGTCTTCTTGCAGATTTCTGTGCTGTATCACAGATCTGTTCTAGGTGCAATAGCTGTTATTTTTAGTGTTACAACTACTATATGTTTATTTGTTCTTGATCTTTAACTTTCCAACTTTACCTTTTCATTACGAAGGACACAGTGTAGTTCACAGGTTAAAATTTCTCAGCCCCAGTAAAGAAACAAAATGGATTTTTCCAAGGTGATTCATCAGTAGTGATGAAAGAAATAAATTGTAGCAATGGAAGTTATACATTTAGGTGAACAACATTTATATTAGTTGATGAATCACATGATTCTACCAATATGGAATTTCAATAATTCAAGTGAATGGTATTAATCAAAAGACATTCTTAATGTGAACTAATAGCTTATTATTTTATTGACACTACTACATTTCATTTATTTCGCAAATTCTTTTTGCTTCACTTATGGAAGCATGATAATATTTGGTTGACATGGAGGTTAATCTAATACTGCCTGCCTGGTTCCTGTTACTTTGAACTGTGAGTTTGAGCCAGTAATTTAATCTCTGCCTTAATTATTTTATCTGGATAGTGGGTTGATTAATAGTATCTTCCTCATAAAATTGTTATAAGGATTAGATGAGTAAATGAGAAAAAGTTTAAGAAATACTGGCATATGAAACTTAAAACACTTTGGGGTTATTCCTTAATCTCTTTTTCTTTAAGACATTATTTTGTACTTGAAATGGAGACTGTTTATCAAATTATCACCTAGAATAAAAAAGTGAATTGTATGAGAAATTTCTCTCATTAATACAGTTAGTTTATTGTGGTTAAATGGTGGGATTATAGTGGAGAAGTAGAAGGGTGTCCCACACTACTTGATTCTTAAACAATTTATTCTTCATACTAAGGTTTATGAAAACTGTACGTAACTATTCTGCTTCTTTTATTGTGACCATGTGGCCTTTCTTTTAGGTTGAGCAAGGACTTTTAGCATCATTTGATTCCTACTCTGTGCAGTTGGCAGAGATCATTCTTTTTGTTTTTCTAAGCTTTTCTGCTGGCTTGTATGCTTAGTCCAACTAGAGAAGTTGAATGACTTCCCTAAGGCCATGCAACTAATCTTAGTGGCAAGATATATAGAATTAGTTTCATATATAATTTTATAATAATTTGATAACATTTTCCAGTTATCAAAATATTAAATAAAGCATATTTTTTCAGAAAAAGATACTTAAAGCAGAATTAATGTCTGGATCATGTAAGTCTTCAGATATTATAAAATGACCAATAAAATAAGAGTGGTGTTAACAGTTGCTTTTGGTTTATACTATTTGGGAGAAATCCTTGGAATCAGATTTTCATAATTATAGAAGGAGAAAATAAAATTTTGTTAAAACTTTTTCTCAACTGATACATTGTTTTAAAATGTCAAAATTTTTTTTATTCAGTATTTAGTATACATGTTAAAATTAGAATATCTTTGAAATATATATTAAGAAAAAATATATCTTTTTGATAAATCTGTTGGCAATTTTTAGAAACATGGATAACATAATAACTCTTCCTTGGTAAGTATTCTGTATGTGTGTATGTGTGCAGTTCTTTCCAACTCTTTGTGACCTCATGGACTGTAGCCTGCTAGGCTCCCTGGGATTTTCCAGGCAAGAATACTGGAGCGGGTTGCCATTTCCTACTCCAGGGGATCTTCCCCATCCAAGGATTGAACCCACATCTCTTGGGTCTCCTGCTGCATGGGCAGGCAGATTCCTTACCACTGTGCCACCTTGGAAGCCCCGAGTATTCTATATAAAGAGCCTTAAAATCATTCAACATTGTGATAGCTTGAGAACTAAAACGACATTTCAGACGTGACCTTTTAGAAATATTTAAATGAACTTCAGAAGCTCAGTTAGTAAAGAATCCGCCTGCAATGCAGGAGACCCTAGTTTGATTCCTGGGTCAGGGAGATCCACTGGAGAAGGGATAGGCTACCCACTCCAGTATTCTTGGGCTTCCCGTGTTGCTCTGCAATGCGAGAGACCTGGGTTCAGTCTGCGGGTTGGGAAGATCCCCTGGGGAAGGAAAAGGCCACCCACTCCAGTATTCTGGCCTGGAGAATTCCAAGGGGTTGCAAAGAGCTGGAAACGACTACATGACTCTCACTCACTCACTCAGAATTAAATATTTGCTTTCTTAGCCATTGGCTTTATTTATAATGAGAATCTGTTTGAGATCTGCTCTGGCAGCTTTTGCCAGGTTATATCGTGGTACCAATCAACTCCTAAATTTCTGTGACTTACAATAGTACAGGTTTATTTCTTGTTCATGTTACACCTCTGTTGCAGGTTGGCATGTAACACATCCTCACATTATTATAATACAACCTCACATTGTTGGTTATTCCGGTTTGGTCAGAGAGCAAGGAAAGCTCGGTGAAACCGCACCATGCCATTCAAATTTCTGCTTGACAAAGGCACAGGTTCCTTGGGCTTACTTTGGATTGGCCAAAGCAAGTCCATGGTCAAGCCTGAGATTGTGGTGGCAGGAATTATATTTCTTATGTAAGTCAAGTCATTACAGAGGGAACTTATAAGGAGGAGTGAATATTTTGAGTAAATAATACCATCTATCACAGAAACCACTGAAATTCCGATGTGTGGACTCTCCTCTAGGTCAATACTACAAGTTTTTTAATGGATAGTACTTGTCTCTAAAATTGTATTTCTGGACAACATCCATCCACATCTTTCAGTTTTTTTTTTCATTTTTATTTGGGTTCGAATTTTTCTCTTGTGTCAAAAATGTCCAAGAATTTTCTTTGGACTTGTTGGAGTCAAGGTTTTTGGCTTCAAGAAACAGAATCGCATAGCAAAGTAGTCAGAGTTCCCTTTGTGAAGGGGGTTGTATGGATATGGGAGAGATCGTGGAAGGAAGTACTGCTGGGCTCATGGACTAGAAAGCTGCCAGGCATTACTCCCTGTCCTTCTGTGTTTTGTTCTTTTTTTTTTTGGGGGGGGGAGGTGGATTGTATTTGCCTTTTCTTATTTTCTCTTTGCATGTGGGCATTTCTTTCTGCTTTTCAATGCATTTTGTACCCAATGACAGCCCCATAACCATTAAATTTATATGTTGCCACTTTACAAAAATATCAGATACTGAACCATCCTTTCTTAACTTCAAGAAGAGAGAAGCACTGTCCTATAGACTATGACCTTCTGGGATCAAGGATTTTAAAATTCAGTGAATGAGGGAGGGCTTCCCGGATGGCACAGTGTTGAAGAATCTACCTGCCAATGCAGGAAATGCAAGAGCTGCAGGTTTGATCCCTGGATTGGGAAGATCCCCTGGAGGAGAAAATGGCAACCTACTCCACTATTCTTGCCTGGAAAATTCCATGGATAGAGGAGCCTGGTGGGTTACAGTCCATGGGGTTGCAAAGAGTTAGACATGGCTGAACACATACATACACACACACATATGGATGAGGAAAGTGAGTGGGGAAATCCATAAAGAGTTCAGCAGACAGTCTGAAGCTATTTATTATGTACATGTTAGATTTCTTGGTAAAAAATAGGCAGCTTTACAATGAGTTTTCTGTAGTTTTAATAATAAAATTCTCATGCATATATTTTGAAAAAGGTCTTGGTTCTTTTTTTTAATGTTTGGTAGACACGGAAAATGGAAGGACACTGATAAAGCTTTAAAGTAACAGTTTTAAAGCTGTTAAATTTTGAAAGGAAAAAGTATGGAGTAAACTCATGTTCTTTTATGCACTTTGTTCCTGTTTTGCCCAGGAGGGAGTATTAGGTCACTGCTCCAACTGTACAACTAGCCAACTCCCATAAGACCAGGGTTGCTCTAAATCATGTTTCTCTAGAATGAGGAAAAATGAAAGCCTCAATCTTATTTCAGCCTTTCTCAGACTTTAAAATACATATCAAATTTGTCAAATACAAGTTCAGTGTTCTCTTAAATTCCTTGAAATTTAGCTGTACTGGTTAAACAGATCAAAAATGTCAATGCATTATATTTTTTCTCCAACTTTTTATTTAGAAACTTTATACACATCAGAAAGAAAGGATAGAAACGTTATATTCTATATATCCTTCAACTAGATTCACTGATTTTTGTTTATACCTTGTACATATATGCTTATTTCTCATTTATTAGACATGTTTGCTCAATGAAAAGAAAATCACTTAATTCTTTCTGAAAAAGCTTTAATTCTTTCAGTTTTTTGGTACTAAACTGCCTCTTTTTTGTCACATAATTAATGCTCTTGTAAAAAATATACTTCAGTCTGACAAATGATTACTAGACTTATGGTGATTAGTTTGTAGTGTATATAAATGTCAAATCACTGTGTTGTAAACCTGAAACCAATATTATATTGTATGACAGCTATACTTCAATAAAAAATTTAAAAGCAAATATACCTCAATCAAATGCGACTGATGAAAAGGTTCAAGGGTCTTTTCAGTCATATACTGTGCTGCTCTTTCATAGTAAGGGGCGTATCACAATGTAGATATAACTTTGTTAGAAAAACTTTATCAGTGGCTTGCACACAAATTGTGTTTAAAATTCTTCCATGTTTGCTTTCCAGACTGATTTGTCCATGCTATTCCATTTATTTTTATTTCAATTTATATTTGCTGGAAAATGATTTAGAATCAACAGCAGGTGGCAGTACTAGTAAAGGTTGTGACTTTTCATGAAGGATCAGCTTGAACTGGAATGTATGTGTCTTTCAAATCTACACGAATAAAACAATTAGGAATCTTTATGCAGAGACTTAAATTTATTGCCAATTTTTATTTCAAGTATTATTTTAAGCCTCAGTTGAAAATTGTAAGATGAATATGTTTAAAAATACTCATTTAGAGACTAAATTTTGTTTTAATTGTGGAACCAAATAAGTAAAAAAAAAAAAAAATTAGCTTTTTTTTTTTACTTATTTTTTCGGCTTATAGAACCAAGAGAAAAAAAAAAAAAACCCAGAATACTTACAATAGAAAGATTAGGTAGTTTGAATACTGTAAAGTTTTCAGGAAAAATGTCACAGCAACATCATTTATTTCCACTGAAGAAAAGGTAGTTATTTTGAAATTTTGTGGCAAACTTCAAGAAAGCTTTTATAAAGCTAAAGTACTCTAGTTCAACAGGGTGACAAATTTTAGAAAGTTCAAATTGCTTTGGGCATTTGTGGAAATAATTTAAAATACCCTCTTTAGTTACAGTTTGTTTCATAGACCATGATTTTGTTGCATTTCTCTTCTTTCGTTTTAAAGAAAAGGAACCTGGAATAGAAAATACTGTTCGTTTTCATTGAGGTATTGTTTGCTTTTTCTCAGTTTTTGTGTCATATTACTAGAAACAACAAAGACTTTTAAGGGTGACATATCAAAAACTTTATTCTTTCTTGGATTTTAAAAGATTCATAATATGTATTTAAGTAACTTACATATTGCTTATTTAAACATTCATATCTTTACATGTCTGTATGTCATCTAGACATTAACAGCAATTTAGTTAATTAGTGCTGCTGCTGCTGCTAAGTCACTTCAGTCGTGTCCAACTCTGTGCGACCCCATAGACGGCAGCCCACCAGGCTCCATCCCTGGGATTCTCTAGGCAAGAACACTGAAGTGGGTTGCCATTTCCTTCTCCAACTCCTGAAAGTGAAAAGTGAAATTGAAGTCGCTCAGTTGTGTCCGATTCTTAGCGACCCCATGAACTGCAGCCCACCAGGCTCCTCCATCCATGGGATTTTCCAGGCAAGAGTACTGGAGTGGGGTGCCATTGCCTTCTCCAGTTAATTACTATTGTTAATCTAATTTGATTTAGAACACTTAAAATTAGAATAGAATTGAGAAATCATATAGATGAATGGGTTTATTGCTCAGATGAGGAAACTAAGGCCCAACAGGGATTTCACTGGAGGAGACATAATGGTATGCAAAGACCTGTTACAATGGTTCTGGTTTCTTAGGCAGACTCAGAAATGACTCAGTTCAAATTATTAGGTTGGTTCTGCTTTTTCTATAAACTGGGTCTAATAGTGCTTGCTGCTGCTAAGTCGCTTCAGTCGTGTCCGACTCTGTGCGACCCCATAGACGGCAGCCCACCAGGCTTCCCTGTCCCTGGGATTCTCCAGGCAAGAACACTGGAGTGGGTTGCCATTTCCTTCTCCAATGCATGAAAGTGAAAAGTGAAAGTGAAGTCGCTCAGTCGTGTCCGACCCTTAGCGACCCCATGGACTGGAACCTACCAGGTTCCTCTGTCCATGGAATTTTCCAGGCAAAAGTACTGGGGTGGGGTGCCAGTGCTTAGCTGTCTTTAACTTCATTTGAAACAGTTTTGTTAGATTGTAGTATGACAGCTATCATATCAGTGTGCATTAAAAAATTGTGTCAAAACTGGTGAATTTTTCTGTAGTCATTTTAACATTAAAGATGGAAGGAAAAAAGCAACATTTCTGGCATATTATGCTATATTGTTTCAAGAAAGGTGAAAACACAACTGAAGTTAAAAAAAGGATTAGTACAGCTGGTTTTAGAAAAGGCAGAAGAACCAGAGATCAAATTGCCAACATCCGCTGGATCATGGAAAAAGCAAGAGAGTTCCAGAAAAACATCTCTTTCTGCTTTATTGACTATGCCAAAGCCTTTGACTGTGTGGATCACAATAAACTGTGGAAAATTCTGAAAGAGATGGGAATACCAGAGTGCCTGACCTGCCTCTTGAGAAATCTGTATGCAGGTCAGGAAGCAACAGTTAGAACTGGACATGGAACAACAGACTGGTTCCAAATAGGAAAAGGAGTTCGTCAAGGCTGTATATTGTCACCCTGTTTATTTAACTTATATGCAGAGTACATCATGAGAAACTCTGGACTGGAAGAAACACAAGCTGGAATCAAGATTGCCAGGAGAAACCTCAGATATGCAGGTGACATCACCCTCATGGCAGAAAGTGAAGAGGAACTAAAAAGCCTCTTGATGAAAGTGAAAGTGGAGAGTGAAAAAGTTGGCTTAAAGCTCAACATTCAGAAAATGAAGATCATGGCATCCAGTCCCATCACTTCATGGAAAATAGATGGGGAAACAGTGGAAACTGTGTCAGACTTTATTTTGTTGGGCTCCAAAATCACTACAGATGGTGACTGCAGCCATGAAATGAAAAGACGCTTACTCCTTGGAAGGAAAGTTATGACCAACCTAGATAGCATATTCAAAAGCAGAGACATTACTTTGCCAACAAAGGTCCATCTAGTCAAGGCTATGGTTTTTCCTGTGGTCATGTACAGATGTGAGAGTTGGACTGTGAAGAAGGCTGAGTGCTGAAGAATTGATGCTTTTGAAGTGTGGTGTTGGAGAAGACTCTTGAGAGTCCCTTGAACTGCAAGGAGATCCAACCAGTCCATTCTGAAGGAGATCAGCCCTGGGATTTCTTTGGAAGGAATGATGCTAAAGCTGAAACTCCAGTATTTTGGCCACCTCATGCGAAGAGTTGACTCATTGGAAAAGACTCTGATGCTGGGAGGGGTTGAGGGCAGGAGGAGAAGGGGACGACAGAGGATGAGATGGCTGGATGGCATCACTGACTCGATGGACATGCTGCTGCTGCTGCTGCTAAGTCGCTTCAGTTGTGTCCGACTCTGTGTGACCCCATAGACCCCATAGCCCACCAGGCTCCCTTGTCCCTGGGATTCTCCAGGCAAGAATACTGGAGTGGGTTGCCATGTCCTTCCCCAATGCATGAAAGTGAAAAGTGAAAAGTGAAAGTGAAGTCGCTCAGTCATGTCCGACTCTTAGCGACCCCATGGACTGGAGCCCACCACGATCCTGCGTCCATGGGATTTTCGAGGCAAAAGTACTGGGGTGGGGTGCCATTGCCTTCCCCGCGATGGACATGAGTCTGAGTGAATTCCGGGAGTTGGTGATGGACAGGGAGGCCTTGCATGCTGTGATTCATGGGGTCGCAAAGAGTCGACATGACTGAGCGACTGATCTGATCTGATCTGATCTGACAGTGTGTGGAGAAGGTGCTGTGAATGATCGAAATTGTCAAAAATGGTTTTTGAAGTTTTGTACTAAAGATTTCTCTCTGGATGATGGTCCATGGTCGGGTAGACCAGTTGAAATTGATAGAAATCATATTGAGACTTTGAGAAGAATCAGTGCTAATACTGCATGAGAGATAGTCAACACACATGAAATATCCACATCAAGCATTGAAAAACATTTGCACCAGCTTGGTTACATTACGGTCATCACTTGATGTTTAGGTTACACATAAGTTAAATGGAAAAACCTTCTTGACCGTATTTCTTCCTGTGATCCTCTACTTAAGCATAACAAAAACATTCTGTTTTTAATTGATTATTATTTTTTAATTAATTTATTAAATTTTGGTTGCACTGGGTCTTCGTTACTGTGTGCAGGCTTTCTCTAGTTGCCCCGAATTGGGCCTCCTCTTCGTTGCGGAGCTCAGGCTTCTCATTGTGGTGGCTTCTCTTCCCGCAGAGCACAGTCTCTAGGTGTCGGGCTTCAGCAGTTGCAGCTCCTTGGTAGCTGTGGCTCTCAGGCTCAGTAGTTGTGGGGCAAGAGCTTAGCTGTTCCACAGCATGTAGGAGATTCCCTATCCAGGGATCGAATCCATGTCTCCTCCATTGGCAGGCGAATTCTCCACCAGGGAGGTTCAAAAACATCCCGTTTTAAAACACATTGAGATGAGTAATGAAAAGTGGATTCTGTACAATAGTGCAGAACAGAGGAGATCATGATGCAAGTGAAACGACCACCACCAACCACACCAAAGGCCAGTCTATGGTGGGATTGGAAGGGAGTTCTCTATTATAAGCTCCTTCTGAAAACTAAAAGATTAATTCCAACAAGTACTGCTCCCAGTTAGACCAACTGAAGGCATTACTCAAAACAGGCATCTGGAAGTAGCCAGCAGCAAACACATCGTCTTCCATAAGGATAGCACAAGACCTCATGTTTTCTTTGGTGACCAGGCAAAAACTCTTACAACTTGACTGGGAACTTCTAATTTATGTGCCATATTCAGCAGACATTGCACCTTTAGATTTCCATTTATTTCAGTCTTTATAAAATTCTCTTAATGAAAGCAAAACATTTCAGTTACTCGGAAGACTGTAAAAGGTGCCTGGAACAGTTCTTTACTCAAGATAAAAGGTTTTGGGCAGATGGATTTAACAGGTTGCCTGAAAAATGGCAGAAGGTAGTGGAACAAAATGGTGAATACTTTGTTCAACAAAATCCTTGGTGAAAATGAAAAATTGGTCTTTTATTTGTATTTAAAAACTGAAGGAACTTTTTGGTCAACCCAGTATTATTTTGATTACTTATGTTCTCCAGATTCCTGTGTATTTCTTTTTTTGGAACTGTGTATGTGTGTGTGTGTGAGAGAGAGAGAGAGAGAGAGAGAGAGAGAGAGAGAGAGAGAGAGAGAGATTGATTCACTAGATTTATATTTTATTGTGATTCACTAGGTCCATATTTTATTGTGTTTTTTTTTTTTTTTTAGTTCTACCAGTTTATTGCTACCAACCCATCTCCCACCACCCTCATGCATACATGCTCAGTCATGTAACCCCATGGACTGCAGCCCCCCAGGCTTCTCTGTCCAAGGAATTTCCCGGGCAGGAATACTGGAGTGGGTTGTCATTTCCTTCTCCATTTTATCGTGATTTAACAGTAGCCTATCCCCTCCAGGAGGCACTTATTTTAGCCACTTAATTAACTGAATAGTTGACTTCCTGCCCCCATTTGCCTGATGTGTAATTAAAATTAGATGAGTCTTTCTGAACCTTAGTTTTGGTGCTTTTTGAGCTCTACCCTGTGTGGTGACAACTATTATTATCATTACATTGTAAGAAAGATAAGGAGAAAAAATAGCAAAATATTTAATTTGCATTAAGATAAAGAATAAGCCTTCAGGAGACTTGAGTAGGACAAAAAGACTCAGGCATAATCACTTGTTTCTCAAGGAACAGCTTTTTTTCATGAAAAGAAAAGAGAAGCAAACTTAAACATTTTCTTCTACCATTATATTAGAATTATGAAATGAGGTGGAAACATTCTAGACATTAAATGTGGGATAATTCATTTTGAAATGGAAACACATTGCCTGTTCCCAGTAAAATATCAGTGATTTATTGAAGTTATTAGTTAATTCAAACATAATTTTTTGTACTCTTGAAATTTCTTTATGATTATGTTCTTATGCATTACTCCTTTAAAAGCTAGTATTTACATACAATAGCTTTTTTTAAGATTAGGGAGATTGTTGTTTCTTGAAAATTCTTAGGTCAAGTGAATGTGCCTTAAAAATGGAACTTTATCAAGTTTGGCCTGTGGTAATCTATTTTTTAAATTACAGCACAATTCATTCTAAATCAGTTTAATGAATTGATTTGTAAATGTTTCAGGCAGGTCTGCGTTCTTTGGATTTTTGTCTACTGAATGTGCACTGCAGTTAAAGCATCTTTTTTATGCATAATTAGTCTGTGTTCTAGGCGTTTCATTGAGTTTAAACTGAGCTAAAAAGGCAGAAATGTATGTTAAGGCAAAATTATGCACATCCATTATTCTTAGTCTTATAAATATTGAAGCTTTTTTTTCCCTGCCCTTTTGGTGGGAGGTGGAAGAGACAATAAAACTGAATGCCTGGTACTTTAGTTCCCTTTTCTTAGGATATTTTATTTCTGGATAAAACTTGAACTTAGTGCCCTCAAACGCCTATTTGTCTGAATACACTGTAAAATCCTTTATTTTTAGAGCTATAGTTTTATTTTAATTCTGGTGTATAAAATGGGTACAAAGGAACACAGTGGTGGTTTAAATTTTGAGAAGTCTGGGGGTATTTTGAATAAGCATATAAGTGGAGAGGGCTGTAGGGGAAGGTCAGTTCAACTAACATTTGATGAGTACACCTTATAGTCTTCGATGTGCCAGGCACTGGGTTAGTCACTTTGTAGGTATCAGTTTCCCAACAAACCTGCCAGGTGTTTTAGTCCTGATTTACATGTAAGGAAACTGCAAAATTAGCTGGTTGAGCCTAGGATTAAAACAGAGTTTTCCATAATTATGTTGTTGACTCTGAAAGTGTCATGTTGCTTTAGCGCCTCCTAGTTTTTAGGTACTGGGGACATAAAAATGAATCAAGTGGATCTTCTGGTGGTCCAGTGGTTGGGACTCTGTGCTTTTAACTGCTGAGGGCCTGAGTTCAGTCCCTGGCCAGGGAACTAGGATCCCACAAGCCACAGCCATAAAAAAGAAAAAAGTGAATCAAGTCAGTTCCTATCTTCAAGGAATTCAAATGGTGGTCAATTGGGAGAGACAGTCAAATATTTTATGTTATCATATGATAAATCCCAGTATATAATGATGTTCCACAGTAAGAGAGGGAATTCTTTTTTTAAATTGAAGTATTGTTGACTTACTATGTTATTAGTTTCTGTTGTACAGCAAAGTGATTCACTTACATATATATATTGCCTTTCATATTTTTCGGTTATAGGTTACCATGAACAGGGGACCCCTGTCCTGTACAATAGGACCTTATTATTTATCTATTTTGTATATAGTAGTTTTTATTTTTTATTTATTTATTTATTTTTTCATCTTGTCTTTCAAAATTTAAGCTTTTTATTTTGTATTGGAGTATAGCCAATTAACAGTGTGGTGGTAGTTTCAGGTGACCAGTGAAGGGGCCACACATATACGTGTATCCGTTCTTCTCCAAATCCCAGTCCCATCTAGGCAGCCACATAACACTGAGCAGAGTTGCCTGTGCTTACAGTAGGTCCTGTTGTTATCCATTTTAAATACAGCAGTGTGTACATGACCTTCCCATGTACAAACGTTCATCTTGTTTGACTGTTTTCCTTTGTTCCTGCATTTTCCTCATTTCTCTGATTAAATCTATTCTTTGACTATAAACGCCTCCAACCAATCTCAAGTTCACACAGTTACCTGTACTTCTGACCAATAGGCTATAAATCAGGTTCCCAGGAACCCTTCTCCTTGGGTCAATTAATTTGCTACAGTGGCTCACAGAACTCAGGAAAGTCACTAGATTACAGATTTATTACAAAGGCTGTTAAAGGATATAAGTCAACAGCCGGATGGCTGCACAGGGTGGTGAGGTGTGTGACAGGGGCTCAGAGCTGCCATGTCCTCTTCAGTGCATTGCTCTCCCCTCCTCCACGTTTGCTCTGAACCCATCCTTTTAGGGGTTTACTAGAGTCGGACATGACTGAGAGATGTCACTCTCACTCTTCACTTTCATGCATTGGAGAAGGAAATGGCAACCCACTCCAGTGTTCCTGCCTGGAAAATCCTGGGGACAGGGGAGTCTGGTGGGCTGCCCTCTATGGGGTTGCACAGAGTCCGACCTGACTGAAGCACCTTCGCAGCAGCAGTTTGATTAAAATCACCATACCACACATTTTGATGATTTTTGCTTGAATTAATAGTATTTTGATGACCAAAAAAATGATATTATTTATAATTATTTCATTGTCCTCAAGATCTGTTGAACTCTGAATCTGGATTTGGTCACTAGGGCTGCATGGTTCTTTGTATCATCTGTCTCTGCCTCCTGAAGTCCTCTTTACCATCTCCAGAAGCTGAAGCTGAAGGTATGTTTAGAGGGATATGTTAAGGAAGATAATTAATGCGGAGTCCAGGGTGATGACATCAAATACACCAAATCTGTCTCCCTTTTCAGTTTGTTCTGGCTCCAGAGAAATAAAACAGTCACTACGGAGTGCCGTTCTGTATACCTCGAACTCTCCCATAGCAGAGATCCTGTCCCTGGTTTTGTCTTTGGTCTAGATCTTCTCCAAGGCCTCTTTTTCTCTGGATACGGAGTCTAGATCTTCGGTTTTGGAACCAAATCTGGACTCTTGACTCTGGAACCCCAATTTCTGCAGCAAGTTGCTCTCTGGAGTCAATCCCAGGATAAGGGTTTTCTGTGAACGCGTTATTGAGAGTTTGTAACTGAGAGGAAGTGTAGCTGGTACGACACCGTCTGTCTCTTCCATCTTGAATCATCTCTTTGGGGGAGGCGTGGTCTTTGCTTGGGTCTAAGTTCTTCTTGGAGCTCTTCAGGAATCCATGCCTTGCTCTTCGATTCTGAAACCATATCACTCTGCACTTCCACAGCAGGGAGCCCAGGTTTGACGAACCAAGATCCTGCATGCCAGGCAGCACGGCCAAAAACTGGATCCTAGACTCTTCAGTGTTGATTTCCGCAGCGAGTCTCCGTTTGGCAGTATAGACAGGGTAAGGGTTTTGGCTGAATGCCTGGACGAGGATCTTCAGCTGCTCTTCTGTGAACGAGGTACGGCTGCGCCTACACTTTGTCGCCATGGTCTCGTCTGAAGGACTGTCTTGACCCATCTGCAAGGGAGCTCCAAAGTCTGCTTCCAGCAGGAGGCAGCTATATAGTAGTTTTTAATCTGTGAATTCCAAGCTCCTAATTTATCCCTCCTCTCCTTTTCCCCTTTGGTAATCATAAGTTTGTTTTGTAAGTCTGTGGGTCTATTTCTGTTTTGTAAATAATTAGTATATTTTAGATTCTATATATATAAGTGATATTTGTAATTCTCTCTGATTTACTTCATTTGGTATGGTATTCTTTAGATCCGCCCAGGTTGCTGTAAATGGCGTTGTTTTATTCTTTATTGTGGCTGAGTAATATTTCATTGTGTATATGTATCACATCTTCTTTATCCATTCATTAGTTGATGCACATTTAGGTTGCTTTCATGTCTTGGTTGTTGTAAATAGTGCTGGTATGAACATTGAGGTGTAGGTATCTTTAGAATTAGGGCTTTAAGAAAGGAAATTATTTCTGATAAAGGGAGCTAAGTGTGAATCACTGAAATGTGAAAAGATATGATGCTGAAGAAGTGAAGAGTAGTGTCCTGTGGCTGATACTGAAGGGCCTGGAATTTTATGATAAGTACTTTAGAACCTCTGGATTACTCTACTTTCAAACAACCCTCATTATTGGTTTCCTGGATGGTTGTTGACGCTAGTGGATTTAACTGTTTTGTATCTTTGAATATACAATTAAATTATCAGACTTTTGTCAGATGCAAGTGCAATGCCCACTAACAAAGCATGTGTGGTTTGTAAAAAGATAGACATGCTTGTAAAGTAGATTCCAGTTGTCCGTGATTGTTGTTGTGGAAGAGTGCATACAAGAGGAGGTGTTAGTAGTATTCACTTGGCAATTTCATAGTGTGTTTTTCAACATTTATGAAATACGAGCAGTGTGTTTCAGACTACATATGTGATTGCATTATAAGAGTGATGACATGGGCTTTTAGATTCTGTGAAAGTATATTTGTAAATAAAAAGCATTTTTCCAACTGGTAATAAGTTTAATGTTCTGAGGTATTTTGCTGTCAGCACACCTGATATAGTGAATTACATAGGAAACCTACAGATGAATATCTTGCAGGCATTGGCAATCTTTGAAAGGCTGTTACCTACTGTGAGAGATAATTATATTTTTTGGATAGACCACCCAAAATTTATTTTAAAATTCATTTGTAATTTGGGAATTGATAGAAGCTTTACGTATCTGGAGCATCAGCCTGTGTGATATCTGACTTTAGCGTGGTGAAGTCGTATCTTCTGTCTTCTTAACTGTTGCTCTGCCACAGGATTTCTTGCCCTTTGGGTTAGTACTCTTGTGTCTTTTAATAATAGGAGCTGTAGTTTGAGACCAAAGGTATCGATTTATAAATATATGTATAGGTTCTGATGTACTTTTCTGATAAAAATGTGAATGTAATATGTTTGGAATTTAAAACCCAGAGTTATTCAAATTATTCTTCTCATCAAACTGAAAACATCTTAACATGTGTAGCTGTTACCCTGGAAAGAAAAAAATGATGGCAGTGCAACAGTTCTTCTTAGAAACACTTTATAAAGACTAGTTCCTCTTCGATATGTACAGTTTGAGCAGTTATTTCTTTTTACCACAAAGCAGATATCCATATCACTGGCTTAAGCTGAGCTTAAAAGGCAGAAATGAATTGTCAGCAGCATGAATTCAAAAATAAAATTTGCCATTAAAGGTTTACACATTTTCCTAAATGTTTTCTAAACAGGAAACTATGACTAGTAGAAAGAGGAGATTTTAAGTTAGGAAAGGAGCAATCAGTCTTTGTTTTCATTATGGTTATCAAATTAAATATAATAGAAAGGTAGCAATTGATCCTTAGGGTTTTTTTTTTTTTAATGAACTCTAAGAAAAATTTAATGTTTCCAAGATGACATGAGCCAATTGAGTTATAAAGTGTGCGTATGCTTAATTTTGCTATTGCAACTTCTTAATGAAGGACAGCCACATTTATAGTGTTCTTTTTCAGGATATTGTACTAAGTTAGAAGCCATATCCATGCTTTATATAAACAAGACCAAACAGATTCTAAGTTGATTTCATCATGCCAGCATCAGAAAATAAAGACTGTGGTACCTAATGATGGCATTACTGTTGAATTGCTTTGTGCTAGGAGGCAGGATCAGATCAGATTAGATCAGTCGCTCAGTCGTGTCCGACTCTTTGCGACCCCGTGAACTGCAGCACGCCAGGCCTCCCTGTCCATCACCAGCTCCCGGAGGTCACTCAGACTCACATCCATTGAGTCAGTGATGCCATCCAGCCATCTCATCCTCTGTCGTCCCCTTCTCCTCCTGCCCCCAATCCCTCCCAGCATCAGAGTCTTCTCCAATGAGTCAACTCTTCGCATGAGGTGGCCAAAATACTGGAGTTTCAGCTTTAGCATCATTCCTTCCAAAGAAATCCCAGGGCTGATCTCCTTCAGAATGGACTGGTTGGATCTCCTTGCAGCCCAAGGGACTCTCAAGAGTCTTCTCCAACACCACAGTTCAAAAGCATCAATTCTTCGGCACTCAGCCTTCTTCACAGTCCAGCTCTCACATCCATACATGACCACAGGAAAGACCATAGCCTTGACTAGGCAAACCTTTGTTGGAGGCAGAATCTTACATTCTTATTAGCTTGTCAATCTGCCAGACATAATTGGAAAATATGGAGTATTTCCTAATTATTATCCTAGTAACCTCGACTCCATATGCTTCTGTTTTCTCAACAGTGTCAGGAAGTGTGAGTTTCAATTAATATTTGGGATTATGAAATTACAGATTTGAAGGTGGAAAGTGTGTAAATGTCATTATTCTAATAAAAAAAATCAAATTTGCAAGATGCAGAAACCATTGGACCGCCTTGAATAAGTTGCTCCCAGCAAAGCAGATCCTAAAGTGACCCTCAGAGGGCGCAGAGGCATCACAGCATGAACAGACCCAGGGTCCAGAGTGAGGAGCCGCTGAGAGAAGGGCATCTCTGTGCCCACAAAATATTTAGCATTTCAGAAAACATCCAAGGCTTTGAGAGCATTTCGGTGAACATGACATGAGTTTATGTTTATTCGAGTATAATCTTACTCTTGATTTTTTTGAATGAATAAGTTGTTACTATGTTGGTTCTTAAAAAGCTTGAATAGCATCATATCAGTAAAGCAGTGTTAAAAGCAGGATATAATTATAGTTGCTGCTGTTTAAACTGAATTTAGGGTTTTTAAATCATAAATTACTATTTTAGACAAATATAAATCCTAAGTTTTATATTTTATCTGTAAAAGTGAACTTTTGATTGGCGAGAGGAAATTGTTAGAATACGAGGCTTTAGAAAAATTTTAGAAAGAAACAAAAAGTGCCATAAAACAGCGGTGCCCAACCTTATCGGCACCAAGGACTGATCTCATGGAAGAAAGTTTTTCCATGAACTAGGGTTGGAGATGGTTTCGTGATGATTCAGAAGCATTACATTTATTGTGCACTTTATTTCTATTATTGCATGAGCTCCACCTCAGATCATCAGAGGTCAGATCCCAGGGGTTGGGGACCCCTGCCATAAAATGTCTTCTAAATACAAAACTCAGTTTCTATTTGTTATTTTGGGTCTTTCATACACACTGAGAAAACCAGAATTGAAAGAGACACGTGTACCCCAATGTTCATAGCAGCACTGTTTACAATAGCCAGGATTTGGAAGCAACCTAGATGTCCATCCACAGATGAATGGATAAGAAAGCTGTGGTACATATACACAATGGAGTATTACTCAGCCATTAAAAAGCATACATTTGAATCAGTTCTAATGAGGTGGATGGAACTGGAGCCTATTATACAGAGTGAAGTAAGCCAGAAAGAAAAACACAAATACAGTATACTGATGCATATATATGGAATTTAGAAAGATGGTAACAATAACCCTGTTTACGAGACAGCAAAAGAGACACTGATGTATAGAACAGACTTTTGGTCTCTGGGAACGGGAGAGGGTGGGATGATTTGGGAGAATAGCATTGAAATATGTATAATATCATATCTGAAACGAGTTGCCAGTCCAGGTACGATGCCTGATAATGGATGCCTGGGGCTGGTGCACTGGGACGACCCGGGGGGATGGTATGGGGAGGGAGGGAGGAGGGAAGAGGGTTCAGGATGGGGAACATGTGTATACTTGTGGCGGATCCATCTTGATGTATGGCAAAAGCAATACAATATTGTAAAGTTAAGCAAAATAAAATTTAATTGAAATGCTAAAAAAAAGAATTATTTTCTATTTTAATGATGTAATATCATGAAACATATTTGTAGGCAGATTCTAATGAATTTTTTGGTCCTTTGTACATTGTAAGAAAGAAACTCAACTAAACAAACAAACAAAATCTTACCTAAAAGTAACTTTAAGTATTAATAGTTGACAGAAGCCACAAGCAGGGTGCCAGTTACAGAGCAGTTGTTTTCATAAAGTTTCGCTTCTTGTTGTTAGTTGGACATTTAGATGAGGTAAAAATATTTTCAAAAGAATATCTTCGGTTTATTTCATGACAATCTTAGAAGAAAGTGAGAACTGTATTCTCTATTAGTTGTAAGTGAGAGGAAATAAAAATTAATGATTTGTTGGGTATTTAGTTTTAAGGCTATTTCTGGAAAAACTGCTCTAGAAGTAATGGTCTTTGGTGATTTTATGTTAGCTTTTCAAAAAAAATCAGCTTTTAAAGTGAAATCTCACAAGAGATGTTGAGTCATTGGAAATATTTTTTTGTTGTAGGCTGTCATTTACTAATAGATGCCCCAAATTTCACAGCATTCCTCATTTTTTTCACCATCAGAATCTCAGAGACAAAGGAAGTCCCTAAAATTTGCCCTCTTTCCACCTTTTCAGTGACCATCTTCCTCAATAACTGAATTAAGGGAATATCTAGTAACATTGTTCTTTACGCTGCTGTGCACGTAGGAATTGGGTTCCTGGAACTTGGTTAAGAGGTAGATATCAAGATTATAGCCCTACATGTCTAATAGCAGGAATATCTCTGTTTATAACTTTTATTACATGCAGAGTGTTACAAGAATTCTTGGCGTGATAAAGTACTAGTCATTGAATAGATTTATTATGCATGAATATTTAGAAATTGTCATTGAGGTTCTGGGGCTAATCCAGCTTGTTCTGTAGCCTTGCAGTTTCTAGTTGAGATGAGGAAGATGATAATGTAAGAGAAGAAAATTAATGCTCTTGCTGAACTCTAAAAACTGCATTTCAACAATGATTGGGCAGGTCTATTAACATTTATACCAATCTCAAGAATTACCGAAAGATAAAAAACTTCAGAGGTATAAATTAAGCCAATAGGATTATCAGATCAGATCAGATCAGTCGCTCAGTCGTGTCCGACTCTTTGCGACCCCATGAACCGCAGCACGCCAGGCCTCCCTGTCCATCACCAACTCCCGGAGGTCACTCAGACTCACATCCATCGAGTCAGTGATGCCATCCAGCCATCTCATCCTCTGTCGTCCCCTTCTCCTTCTGCCCCCAATCCCTCCCAGCATCAGAGTCTTTTCCAATGAGTCAACTCTTCGCATGAGGTGGCCAAAGTACTGGAGTTTCAGCTTTAGCATCATTCCTTCCAAAGAAATAGCAGGGCTGATCTCCTTCAGAGTGGACTGGTTGGATCTCCTTGCAGTCCAAGGGACTCTCAAGAGTCTTCTCCAACACCACAGTTCAAAAGCATCAATTCTTCGGCGCTCAGCCTTCTTCACAGTCCAGCTCTCACATCCATACATGACCACAGGAAAGACCATAGCCTTGACTAGGCGAACCTTTGTTGGCAAAGTATTGTCTCTGCTTTTGAATATGCTATCTAGGTTGGTCATAACTTTCCTTCCAAGGAGTAAGCGTCTTTTCATTTCATGGCTGCAGTCACCATCTGCAGTGATTTTGGAGCCCGGAAAAATAAAGTCTGACACTGTTTCCACTGTTTCCCCATCTATTTCCCATGTAGTGATGGGACCAGATGCCATGATCTTCGTTTCTGAATAGGATTATAGACATAGGTAATTAAACTTTGAATAAAAAACAAAACAAAGATATATTAATTCACATTTCATACCTGAAGGAGAGAGAGGTCTGAGCGTACTGTGTGTTGAAGGAGCAAATCATTTCAAAATGACTGAAAATCCAGAAGAAACAAGATTTTACCCTTAGTGCATTTATTCAACATTCTGTTACTATGTACCAGACATTGGTCATCTTGTTGCTATTTTAAGACCAATCAATTCTTAGTACTTGGAATTCTACAGAGAGCATATCTTTCCTTTAGATCCCTTCTAACTCAGAATATATCAGATATCCTAGTACTTTTAATAAACATTCTATTTACCCTGAATTAATTTCTGGACCCTACAAGGTTGGGTATAACTCAGTTATGAAAGGCAGCTATGTCTTCTAATTTATTGTCGATGTGAGTCTTTTATGGTTCATTATGCTAAATTGATTTTCTTCATATTACTCAATTAATTTTGTAGCCCAAGTGGAGAGAATTGGGGCTACTTCGACTTTTAATGTCAGGGTGATAGAGGGTTATATTTCAAGAAAAGAAATGACTGCATTGGAAATAAAGAGTTAGTGTTTAAAAGGGATTGTTTTATATCATGAGTATTTCTATTTTTTTTTTTTTTTTTTTTTGGTCTTTATTCCTCACTCATAAGGCACTAGGGGCAGCAGAGGTTTTTTAACTCATTCCTCAAGGTGTGGTCAGGACTTCATGCCGTCCTTCAAAGACAGTTTGATATTTATCTTCTGTAAAGGTCTCCAGGGAAGGAAAATTCATATGCCGCCTTGGTGACTCATCTTAGTGTGTAGGAGCCTTCGTACATTTGTACAAAAAAGAATGGAGAAAATCCCAGTTTGACGGAAAAGTCGTCATTTCCAGTGGGTTATCTGACAAGGAGGGGGAGGCACATTTCTTCTCTTCTCTTGTGGAGATGAGTGACCTCTTACAGCCTTAACTTTGCCCTGTATTCTGAAATCCTCTTGATCCTGCCAATGTTAAAAGGATGGAATTCGCAAACAGTTTTAGGAAAAGGAGAATTTGAAGGGAACTCCTGAATATCCTCTTCTTCTTAAAAAAAAAAAATATATATATATATATATATATATATATATATATATATATGTATAGTTTTCTTTTTCACTTTCCTTTGGTTACATCTATTTCTCCCAGCTTATGTTCTCACAAGCTCCTGTCAGTGAACACAAGCTGTTCCAGTTCCAGTTCCTGTTCAGTCACTCAGTTGTGTCCGACTCTTGGCAACCCCATGGACTGCAGCACACCAGGCCTCCCTGTCCATCACCAACTCCCGGAGTTCACTCAAACTCACGTCCATCGAGTAGGTGATGCCATCCAGCCATCTCATCCTCTGTGGTTCCCCTTCTCCTCCTGCCCCCAATCCCTCCCAGCATCAGTCTTTTCCAGTGAGTCAACTCTTTGCATGAGGTGGCCAAAGTATTGGAGTTTCAGCTTTAGCATCAGTCTTTCCAATGAACACTCCTTTAGAATGGACTGGTTGGATCTCCTTGCAATCCAAGGGACTCTCAAGTCTTCTCCAACACCATAGTTCAAAAGCATCAATTCTTTGGTGCTCAGCTTTCTTCACATTCCAACTCTCACATCCATACATGACCACTGGAAAAACCATAGCCTTGACTAGATGGACCTGTGTTGGCAAAGTAATGTCTCTGCTTTTGAATATGCTATCTAGGTTGGTTATAACTTTCCTTCCAAGGAGTAAGCGTCTTTTAATTTCATGGCTGCAGTCACTATCTGCAGTGATTTTGGAGCCCGGAAAAATAAAGTCTGACACTGTTTCCACTGTTTCCCCATCTATTTGCCATGAAGTTATGGGACCAGATGCCATGATCTTAGTGCTGAGGTCATGACAAATCATGACATTCAGGTGCCAAACTCTCTGAGACTTTGTGACAGAAAGAGAAGATTAAAAAAAAGCAGACTTACAGTGAATGAGGTGGGTAGGCCTAAAATGTTAAATGTTTATCTCCCTAACTGGGAAGCTGATGGCCTGGTGTTAGGGTGGACCAAGTACTGGGCGAAGACTTTCTGTTTTGAAGAAGTGTAGAAAATACACTCCTGGACCTGTGTGTAACAGGAAGGGCCAGGCCTGGTCTATATCAGGCATAATCTGTATTCCCCTGGTCATTTGACATAGTTTGGAACTTGAAAGAAAACAAGAAAAAGCAACCAAAGCAGAAGTTATATTTTAATAAGATGATAATTTTGGACTGTTCTCCCCAGAGATGATATGTTCAAAAGTTTTGTGGATATGATGCCATTTTAATGAAAGCAACATGAGAAATGCAGCATATTATTCCATAGTCAAGCTGTGATAATGTTTCCATTGGATATTGCATCAGTGTTCTGTAATCTGGTCTGGTTCCAGATGAAATTTAAGGTGTTGACTGTAGGCTATAAAGTCCGAAATTATCTGGGTCTTGGTTACTTTATTCTCCCCTAATGTGATACATTAAAAATTTAGACTTCTGTATATTCTTGCTGGAAGTTTTCAGACTACACTGATGAGAATAGGAGAATAAAATGGATTTTGGATGCATGATTCCTTGCTCAGGAGCTTACCTTTTTTGATGGAGGAAGGGACAGGGTGAACTGACAAATGTTGTAAACAACATCTGTTGACATTGACATTCCTTTGACAAAAGAAGTTTTATTTCAAAGTCTTGAATATTTAAATTATCTAAAATAACTAATTGCTTTTAAATCCCAAATATTGTTTTCTATGTATATTCTTACAAATATACAACTATTACATGCACACTTAAGTTGTATGGAGTTATATTTATGTTATAAAATAACGTGGTTCTGGCTTAGGGCTAGAAGAATGTTACAGACTAACTGTTTATTTCCCCTCAGAACTCATGTGTTGATGCCTTAGCCCTTAATGTGAGTGTATTTGGAGGTGGGGCCTTTGGGAAGTTATTATATTTAGATGAGTTCATGAGGGTGTTATCCTCACAATGGCATTAGTGTCCTAAAGAGACCAGAGCTCTTTCTCTTTGCTTAGTGAGAACTAAGTGAAAAGGCAGCCTTCTACAAGCCAGAAAGAGGGTTCTCACCACGAATCAAATTTGTCAGCAACTTGATTTTTGATTTCTCAGCCTCCAAAACTTTAAGAAATAAATGTCTATTATTTAAGCTGCCCAGTTTATGGTGTTTTGTTAGAGCAACCTGAGTTGACTAAAACAGGATGGAAATATCAAAATGATTCTAAGATATAAAATATTACTATATTGCTTTCTTTATACAGTGTATTGTTGAACCTTTTATGCTATCTTTAATAATCTCTTCCTGCCATGGACCCGTCCTGTTGGCTTCAAAAAGTTCCTCAAAATCTGTACTTTGGAATTTTACGTTTTCTATTAGCCCAAAACTTATAGGTTGTGTATCTATATATCTCCCTCCCTCTTTACATATATTCAAATCATCACCAATTCTCATACCACTCCTTAAATATATATTGATTCTGGCCTTCTAATTCATATCCACCCTAGTCCAGTCTGACATCATCTCCTGACTTGATGATTGCAGAATTCTCTTGATTGGATTCCTACTTACACTCTAGCTCTACTCCAATTCATTTTATTCACAGTGGTCAGCATCATCTTTTTAAAAAATTAATGGGTTTATTTTTTGCAGTTTTAGGTTTATAATAAAGACTGAGTAGAAAGTATAGACAGTTTCCATACACTTTGCTGGCCCCAACAGTTTCCCCTGTTATTGACATCTTGCTTTTTTGTGCTATGCTGCTGCTGCTAAGTCGCTTCAGTCGTGTCCAACTCTGCGCGACCCCATAGACGGCAGCCCACCAGGCTCCCCCGTCCCTGGGATTCTCCAAGCAAGAACACTGGAGTGGGTTGCCATTTTGTGCTATACTTTTTATAATTGATGAGCCATAGTTGATACATTATTGTTAACAGAAATCTATAGTTTAACACCTGTGAGAACTTCTTAAAGAGCTGGGAATACCAGGGCACTTTACTTGCCTCCTGAGAAACCTGTGTGCAGGTCAAAAAGCAACAGTTAGAACTGGACATGGAACTACAGACTGGTTTGAAATTGGGAAAGGAGAACGTCAAGACTGTATATTGTCACCCTGTTTATTTGACTTATATGCAGAGTACATCATGAGAAATGCTGGGCTGGATGAAGAACAAGCTACAATCAAGATTGCTGGAAGAAATATCAACAGTCTCCAGTATGTAGATGATACCACCCATATGGCAGAAAGCAAAGAGGAACTAGAGCCTCTTGATGAAAGTGAAAGAGGAGAATGAAAAAGTTGGCTTAAAACTCAATATTCAGAAAACTAAGATCATGGCATTTGGTTCCATCACTTCATGGCAAATAGATGGGGAAACAATAGAAACAGTGACAACTTTATTTTCTTGGGCTCCAAAATCACCGCAGATGGTGCCTGCAGCCATGAAATTAAGAGACACTTGCTCCTTGGAAGGAAAGTTATGACCAACCTAGAGAGCATATTCAAAAGCAGAGGCATTACTTTGCCAGAAAAGGTCCATCTAGTCAAAGGTATGGTTTTTGCAGTAGTCATATATGGATGTGAGAGACCATAAAGAAGATTGAGCACCAAAGAATTGGTACTTTCAAACTGTGGTGTTGGAGAACACTCCTGATAGTCCCTTGGACTGCAAGGAGATCCAACCAGTCCATTCTAAAGGAGATCAACCCTGAATATTCATTGGAAGGACTGATGCTGAAGCTGAGACTCCAATACTTTAGCCACCTGATGTGAAGAGCTGACTCACTGGGAAAGACCCTGATGCTGGGTAAGATTTAAGGCAGGAAGAGAAGGGGACGACAGAGGATGAGATGGTTGGATGGCATCACCAACTCAATGGACATGATTTGAGCAAAATCTAGGAGACAGTGAAGGACAGGGAAGCCTGACATGCTACAGTCTTTGGGGTCACAAAAGGTCCGGCATGACTTAGCAACTGAACAAAAACAAGAATATTTCATATTAACATTGACTGTTTTGTACTTTCATTGGTTTTTACCAAAGTACAAAGACACGTATTCACCATTCGAGTATTATACAGAACAGTTTTATTGTCCTAAAGTTTTTGTCTACTTTACTGATGCATTCCTCTCTCCCCTTACTGTCTAGCAACCACTGATTTCACATCCCTCTCTACACGCTAATCGGAAAATGAAAGTCTAACATTTTGGCCTGATGCTACTGCTGCTAAGTTGCTTCAGTTGTGTCTGACTCTGTGCGACCCCATAGACAGAAGCCCACCAGGCTCCCCCATCCCGGAGATTCTCCAGGTAAGAACACTGGAGTGGGTTGCCATTTCCTTCTCCAGTGCATGAAAGTGAAAAGTGAAAGTGAAGTCGCTCAGTCGTGTCCGACTCTTCGCGACCCCATGGACTGCAGCCTACCAGGCTCCTCCATCCATGGGATTTTCCAGGCAAGAGTACTGGAGTGGGGTGCCATTGCCTTTCTGAACATTTTGGCCTACTGTTTTATAATTTATATTATTGATATCAGAATTTAAACTCCTAGAGATGTGCTATTTTTCCTTTTTTTTTAAAAGATGAAACCATTTTGAGGATTTGAAGGAAACTAAGGACCCTCACCTTATATTCACTGACATCCACCCTATTGCATAAATACAACTTCACTGGTTTTAGGGCACTCTGAAGTTGTGCAAAGGACTGCTATCCTAAAGAGAGATTTCTGTGTAGATTTCTTCTATAATTTCTGTGTAGTTGTTTCTGTTCACATGTAAAAAAAGTACTAGCTACATTTCTTTCAATATTAGCTAAAAAAACGCACTCCATTGTTCTTGCCTGGAGAATCCCAGGGACGGGGGAGCCTCGTGGGCTGACGTCTTTGGGGTCACACAGAGTCGGACACGACTGAAATGACTTAGCAGCAACAGCAGCAACATGTAAACATGAAAAATTTGTACCAGCCTCCTGCCTGGGGAAAATAGATGCAAAGAAACAGGATTAACTTTTATTTTAATTTTTTTATTTTACTTTATTTTTTAACTTTACAATATTGTATTGCTTTTGCCAAATATCGACATGAATCTGCCACAGGTATACATGTGTTCCCCATCCTGAACCCTCTTCCTTCTTCCTTCCCCGTACCATCCCTCTGGGTCGTCCCAGTGCACCAGCCCCAAGGATCCAGTATCGTGCATTGAACCTGGACTGGTGACTCGTTTCATATATAATATTATACATGTTTCAATGCCATTCTCCCAAATCATCCCACCAGACATGGGAGCAACCTAGATGTCCATCAGCAGATGAATGGATAAGAAAGCTGTGGTACATATACACAATGGAGTATTACTCCGGCATTAAAAAGAATACATTTGAATCAGTTCTAATGAGGTGGAAGAATTAACTTTTAGAACAGTTTGACGAACATAGATTTTCTCTAATATGTTGGGATTTTTCTACTAGAGGCTTGAGATTTTAAGATTTCCCAAACACTCATAGGTTGTCAAAAAACTAGTTCTTGTTCTGTGTTTGTGAAGCATTTCAATCTGCGCTGTTTCTCATTTGCAGTGTGCTTTGTCTTTTTCGGTCTCACCATTCTAATTCTGATCAGCTTTTCTTATACATTAGTTTTTTCCAAATTGAGATTATGTTTCTAAAAAGAGTAATATTTATTACTAAGATACCTGAATTCATGGAAATAATAGGACTGTGCAGTCCATGGGGTCTCTAAGAGTCCGACACGACTGAGCGACTTCACTTTCACTTTTCTCTTTCATGCATTGGAGAAGGAAATGGCAACCCACTGCAGTGTTCTTGCCTGGAGAATCCCAGGGAAGGTGGAGCCTGGTGAGCTGCCGTCTATGGGGTTGCACAGAGTCGGACACGACTGAAGTGACTTAGCTTAGACCAAAGAAAACCCTTCTAATCAGATCAGTCGCTCAGTCGTGTCCGACTCTTTGCGACCCCATGAACTGCAGCACGCCAGGCCTCCCTATCCATCACCAGCTCTCGGAGGTCACTCAGACTCACATTCATCGAGTCAGTGATGCCATCCAGCCATCTCATCCTCTGTCGTCCCCTTCTCTTCCTGTCCTCAATCCCTCCCAGCATCAGAGTCTTCTCCAATGAGTCAACTCTTCGCATGAGGTGGCCAAAATACTGGAGTTTCAGCTTTAGCATCATTCCTTCCAAAGAAATCCCAGGGCTGATCTCCTTCAGAATGGACCAGTTGGATCTCCTAGCAGTCCAAGGGACTCTCAAGAGTCTTCTCCAACACCACACTTCAAAAGCATCAATTCTTTGGCGCTCAGCCTTCTTCACAGTCCAGCTCTCACATCCATACATGACCACAGGAAAGACCATAGCCTTGACTAGGCGAACCTTTGTTGGCAAAGTGATGTCTCTGCTTTTGAATATGCTATCTAGGTTGGTCATAACTTTCCTTCCAAGGAGTAAGCGTCTTTTAATCTCATGGCTGCAGTCACCATCTGCAGTGATTTTGGAGCCCAGAAAAACAAAGTCTGACACTGTTTCCACTGTTTCTCCATCTATTTCTCATGTAGTGATGGGACCAGATGCCATGATCTTCGTTTTCTGAATGTTGAGCTTTAAGCCAACCTTTTCACTCTCCACTTTGACTTTCATCAAGAGGCTTTTTAGTTCCTCTTCACTTTCTGCCATAAGGGTGGTATCATCTGCATATCTGAGGTTATTGATATTTCAATTCCCGGCAATCTTGATTCCAGCTTGTGTTTCCTCCAGTCCAGCATTTCTCATGATGTACTCTGCATATAAGTTAAATAAACATGGTGACAATATACAGCCTTGACGTACTCCTTTTCCTATTTGGAACCAGTCTGTTGTTCCATGACCAGTTCTAACTGTTGCTTCCTGACCTGCATATAGACCCTTCTGAGACAATGCTAATTTCCCCTCTTGCTTGCCCTTCTCTTCACCATGATGCCAACTAGCTCCACAGTAGATTGGTGAGAGGTCCACTGCCCTTCCCATAGCCATGGTGAACTTTCTGTAATTTACAAAGGAGGCTTGAGGGCTCTCCATGGACTTGAATGATTTTAGCAAAGCCTTCTAGTTCTTTGTGTTGCTGATAAGTCACAATCCCCCCTACCCCACCCCAAATGGGCTTATGAGGAATCCAAAGAGCTCAGGTTCCTTGTTGGTAAGACAGTTACTCTTGGATTCACCTCATCACTTCAAACACCTAAGACAATAATCTCCCCCAAATGTTGTATTTTGAGCTGCTTACCCTTCTTTTTTTTTTTTCCCTTTCAACATAGAAACTTTTTTTTAACCCTTTTTTTCCCATTTTATTATTTTTTTAAAAATTTATTATTATTATTTTTTTTTTACTTTACAATATTGTATTGGTTTTGCCATACATCAACATGCATCTGCCACGGGTGTACACATGTTCCCCATCCTGAGCCCCCCTCCCACCTCCTTCCCCATACCATCCCTCTGGGTCATCCCAGTGCACCAGCCCCAAGCTTCCTGTATCCTGAAGAGACATGTGTACCCCAATGTTCATCACAGCATTGTTTATAATAGCCAGGACATGGAAGCAACCTAGATGTCCATCAGCAGATGAATGGGTAAGAAAGGTGTGGTACATATACACAATGGAGTATTACTCAGCCATTAAAAAGAATACATTTGCTTACCCTTCTGAGAAAAGCATCAGGACAAGTCCATCATGCTTTACACTTTTGTTTATCAAAGTCACCTTCTGAAGCCCAATCTCAGTTCATAGGTTATTACTAGACTCATGCTCTGTAAACCTGAAAAATTCTCTAATTCGACCAGATAATTTGCTTCCATCCTGTATTTTACACCTTTTCTTTGTGCCCTTACAGTTTGTCATCAAAATCTAAAATCCTGGGTATTTTCAGCTTTCTCCTCATCATTACCTTCACTTCACGTTTTTTCTTTAACTGCATCCTGGTCATCTTTGAGGATATTGATTCTCTTTTATCAATAGCTCTCTTTACTGGTGACTATTTTTTTATCTCATATTTCACATGTAATGGAGCTTGGGGAGGAGATAGTTGTCCTTATTCCATTTCATTGTCCCTTCCAGACTACTGTGTCTCCTTCCTCCCTCCAAAAGACAAGACCCTCTGAAATATATTTCTTTTGTTAATGTGCAAACCTCCCGGCTCCTTCGTTGATGATACGAGCATCCAGATAACGTTCTTCATTCTTCCTGACTTCAGCATCAATGTGGGTCCTCAAACTCAACACATCTGAGCCCCTTGACCTCATTTTCACTGACACACTGTCCATGTGTCCTATCCTAGTCTGTGTCATTACCAATAACTTAACGTCTTCCACTCTTTGAACAACTGTATCGGTTTTAAATTGCTGCTGTAATGATCTCAGTAGTTTAAACAACACGTTTGTTTTATACTGTAATTCTGGAGGTGAGAGGTCTAAAGTTAATCTTTAGCGGAGAATACTTTTTCTCGGCTCTTTCCACTTCTTGAGGCTACTGACTTTCCTACCTTTCTCTTTAGAGTCAGAAACATAGCATCTTCAAACCTCTTTCTGACTTTGACTCTCTGTTTCTGTCATCACATTTCTTCTCCCTGTCTCAGATTCTTGTCTTTGCCATAAAAGGGCCCTTGTGATCCCCACTTTAAGATCTTTAACTTAATCACATCTGCAAAGTCCCTTTTGCCTTGAGAGATAACATAACCAGAGGTTCAGGGGATTAGTGTGTGGACATCTTTAATGGGCCATTGTTCCCTACTGAGTCCACTGTCTTATGTTTCCAAGTCACTTACTGATTCCCTGCCTCAAACATGGTTTGATTGCATTTGGATCTAATCCATTTACTGTACTACTTATTCATTGTCTGCTCCTGTCTTCATGGATTCACTTTTCTCCTTATCCAATTTATATTCAGTGATTTTCTTCTACAATTAATTCCTTCCAGACACTCTCAGCCATCCTCCTCCCATTCCTCTTCCCCACCCCTGCTTTCTGTAAGCATCAGGATGTGTCCCCGGTTAAGCCCAACCAACTCTCTTCCCACCTACTTTGCACCTGCACCTGAGCAGCAGGATGTGGTTAGAGAAAAACGTATGTTCAGGAAGATCTTTCTTATTCTTACCATTCTGTTTCCTTCCACGGATAGTATAGGGGCTTCAGTAGCGTGCCTGTCCTGTGTCTACCCTCTCATTCACTCTGCATTGAAGGAGATGAGACTTTACTTGGGTGATTGAAATGGAAAATTAGGAGCATTTGCCTTGGCCTCCTTGGGATCTGGCTGCCTGCAGGAGATATGAGTTCCCTCTGCTCTCTGTTGTGCTGCTGGGAGAAGGGTCTGACACTGGTGGGGGTTGGGGGTGGGGCCCTGCAGTTTCCTAACACTGACTACGGCAGGTCTCTGGAACTGTAGATATTAATATTATGTAGTCCTGTTTCCCTCAGATGTCAGACGCGTTTTCTAAATTCAGTGCTATCAACAAAAACAGATGACATTTGTTCTCTTATTTGCCTCTTCCTTATTTTTTTTTTCTTCAAGTGAAATAGAACTTGAGTGTATTATTTATTGAGTGTCCCCAAACTCTGAGCATTCTATCAAAAGTAGCCCCCTCGCACTCTCTTTGTTTCTTTGCCCTGCTTTGTTTTCTTCCTAATAGTTACCAATACCTGATGTCATGTACTTTATTTGCTCTACACTTCCTCTTTTAAATGAGGGTAAGCCACTGGTTTCAGCCGTGTTCTCAGTGCTGCGAACAGTGCTTGGCTCACAGTTACTTGAAGGCTCATCATTTACTGAATGATTATTGAAGGAAAGCATATAAAAACATTTTCAGTATCACATGGAAATTCAGTTTGGAAAAAAGAAAGTGTTAGTCACTCAGTCGTGTCCGACTCTTTGCCTCTCCATGGACTGTGGCCCACCAGGCTCCTCTGTCCACGGGATTTTCCAGGCAAGAATACTGGAGTGAATTGCCATTTCCTTCTCCAGGGGATCTTCCCAACCTAGGGATTGAACCTGGGTCTCCTGCATTGCAGGCAGATTCTTTATCATCTGAGCCGCCAGGAAGATTCAGTTTAGACAATTGTATTTGATACTTTGATTTTGCTTTATTACAAAAATGCCAGCTGTCAGTCATCCAGGCTGGAGCTAATTGATTTAGAGATTAAACATTATAGAAAGTAATGATAGAAAGTAATGATAGTTCAAATTTTTAAAAATTAACATAATTAAAAATTCTGGTATATAGCAAAAAACTTCTGTATATCAGAAAGACTATTTTCAGTGAAATTAATAACTAATATCTATCATATATCAAGCACGCATCAAATTATATCTACTTGAACTTGGAAACATTCTTTCTCATCATTAGAAGTGTAGTAATAATAGTAGTTTGAAAGTTGGAATCCAAGCAAAAAAAGCAGAGTGATTGAAGAAATCATAAGGTAGATAAAAGGATAAGATTTCTTCTTTACAGCTTGGTATTGGGGAGCAAACACATTTTTGTTTTTGAAGAAAAAAATTTTCATTTGCTTTCTGAGTTCAAGTGGGTTGATCAAGTGAATGTGTGATAAGATACCCTCTTTTGAAAGCCATGGTTAAACTTGGGTCCATTAGCAATGGTTAGAGAAAAGCTGCTAAACAAAAAAAAAGGTTATTTGAAGTCTCAGAATGAAATATGTAACAAATGTCTCCATCCCTTTTACCTGATAATAGATTCCAGTTTTCCTTTTGAGACTTTTCCTCTCCTACTTGCAGTCCACGTGATTCCGATGGGCCTGATTATTGTTCTAGTTCAGAGGGTGTCACAAGCATCAAGCTTGAGTGATCGCTGTATTCCATACCCCTGGCCGTGATCACTGGTACAGAGATGAGCTCATGACTCAATCTGTCTTGGTCAATGTTACTGCTAGGACTTCAGTTGGAAGTCTTGGAACAAAGTATACATTTTAGCTGGCGTTGGTCGGCTTGGTAGAATATATAACTGCCAGTGGCTTTCTTGCTAGAGGCAGATTAACTCAATGAAAATCAATCCTACAAAAACTAATTTTCTGAAATTAAATTTCCCAAATGAAACTTCACTGTATGACGCATCTACCAATTTATCAAAATCTTACATCTTTTAACTACTTACAAAGATTACCACAATTTATACTTGGGGATGCTTTTCAAAGCTTTAGAATAGTCTTGCTTTTTATTTTTCTTTATATGGACACTCTAAATAAGTTATAGTTGGTGAATTCTGAGACTCATAGGGTGATTTATTTTTGTAGTACTTATATTTCATATTTGGAAAGCAATATTTTATCATCAAAAACCAGTACCATTTTTCAGTTGATACAATAAAAATATGAATTTTTCAATTTCTGTTTACTTCACATTTTTTTAATGTTTTTGTATCAACAACATTTAGCACTAAGATTTTTCTGCCAGTTTTCCATGCGGTATTTAAACCTTAGATTATTTATAAAAAATGGTGGTAAAATTTAATATTTGGTGTGATTTTCCTCTTGCTTTCTAGTTAATTTTATGTTTTAATTGTATCAGTTTGGGGATTTTTAGCCAATTTCTATTTTAAAAGATTTTTATTGAAATATAGCTGATTTTATAATGTGTTAGTTTCAGGAATATCGCAAAGTGATTCAGTTATACATATAGTATACATATATAGAAATATAAACATATATGTATATATTTATAATATATTACATATAAACATACATATACTTTATATATTTTATAAATATATATGTATGTTTATGTATATTTATATATAAATATTATATATTTTATAAAATATATATTATATTTATATTTTATAAATGTTTATATATAAGTATATATATTTATATATACACATATATATGTTTATATAGGTGTTTTTATATATATATAAACATATATATATAAACATATATATGTGTATGTTTTTATATATATTCTCTTTTATATTCTCTTCCTTTACAGGTTATTGCAAGATACTGAGTGTAGTTCCCTGTGCTAAAAGTAGGTGCTTGTTGTTTGTCTCTTATCTATATACTTTAGGAATGTGTGTGTGTTTTAATCCCTAACTTCTAGTTTATTTCTCCCCTCTTCCATCCCCTTTGGTGACCAGAAGTTTGTTTTCTATGTCTATGAATCTATTTCTCTTTTGTAAATAAGTTCATTAGTATCATTTTTTTTTTATTCCATGTGTATAAGCAATACAATGTTTGTCTCTGACTGACTTCTTTTATATAATACGGCAGTCTCTAGGTCTATGCATGTTGCTGCAAATAACATTATTTCCTTCTTTTCTGTGGCTGATTAATATTTCATTGTGTATATATATATCTTCTTTACCCATCATCTGGACACTGAAGTTGCTTCCATTTCTTGGCTGTCGTAAGTCGTGCTGCTATGAACATTGGGGTGCATATATGTTTTAGAAGTTTGGCGTTCTCCAGGTATATGCCAAGGAGTAGGATTGCTGGATCATATGGTACCTCTATGTTTGGTTTTTTTAAGGAACCTCCAAACTGTTCTCCATAGCGGTCATACCAGTTTATACTCCCACCAAAAGTGTAGGAGGGTTCCTTTTCCCCACACCTTCTTTGTTTATTACTTGTGGGTTTTTTGTTGATGGCCATTCTGACCAGTCTGAGTGACCCCTCACTGTGGTTTTGTTTGCGTTTCTCTAATAGTTGGCAGTGTTGAGCATCCTTTCATATGCCTTTTGGCCATCTCTATGTCCTCTGTCGAGAAATGTCTATTCAGACTTTCTGCCCATTTTTTTGATTGGGTTATTTGCTTTTTTATATCCAATTTCTATGTTGACCCTTCAAATTTTTCTACTTTTGTCTCATTTTTGATAAATGACATAGTAATCATTTAGTGTATTATAGTAATAATATGAATTGCTTCTAGTCATCCTACTTTTGCTGACATTGCTTTGAATAATTTTATTGTTCTAAGTCAAATCCCTTAGCATCTTATTTCTAGGTTCATATATCTAATAGTTTACTGTGAGAAACAAAAATAAGTTTTCATTTCTATTGAGTGATTTTTTTTTTTTAATGTCACATTCTCTCTAGGTCTTCCCTGGTGGCTCAGATGGTAAAGAATCTGACATTCTCTCTAATTTTAGACATTTTCAGCTTTCTTGTAACAACTCCTTGGATAACAAATCACTTACTTTACTTCTTGTGCTTGTTTATACAATTTTCATTAGATAAATTTATTATTTATTATTACAGAGCTGATTTTGAAAAAAATAACTTTGGTGAAGTGACATAAAAACCTCTATCACAGAGGAGTAATTTGTTAAAAATGAATTTAATGCAGATCTGAAAGATAGATTGCTGACAACATCAATTGAAAACACCTGGTTTCCTACTGTGCTTGAAGATAGAGGTTGGAGGTTGGGTTTTCAGGGATGTTGAACTGTGAGCCTGAGATGAGGCTGTAAGAATTAAAGTGCGTCTGGATCAACAGCTGGGGAGAACAGTGTAGGACGCCGACTGGACACAAGGAGAAGCTGGACTGTGATTCAGTCTCAGCAAGGACTTCAGGCAGTCCCACCCTCTCTGGTGGCTAGAATGCTTGTTCTGGCTCAGCTATTTTCCTACACCAAGGTACCAGGAAAACTGGATTGTACTTAGAAGCTTGTATGGGAAATATGGAATGAAAACAAGGGGAAGGGAGAGATTTTATTCAGCCCATGAGAAAGCCATAGGAATATCTTGTACAGGGGAGGACATCCCTCTGGTAACTGTCCATGTCTCTTAAATGTAGTTCTTTTTCCTATGGAATATGCTGGACGCTTCGTAGAGCCAGTTTTAGCTCTGAATCTTCCACATTTCCAGTTCTATTATTTATCATAATTTTTTTCACAGTAAAATTTAATTTCTCTTATTATCTAGTTTTTCTAGAAGGTCCTTATCACAACCCTCCATGACTTATAGTTTCCTCGTAGCTCTTACTGTCTTTGACTGTTATATGTAAACTAATACTGCATCATAAAGACAGAGGAATATATAAATGCTTTCATTGCCCAGGAAGTAACTATTTGGGGGCAGTATATCTTGAAGTAGGGTTATACTTGTATCTCACATAAAGTGAAGCTTATTTTCACTTGCCTTGAAGCCCAAGTCTGCATATTATTAGATGTCAAGACAATTCTATTTGCCTCTTAAAACTTTGAAGAATGTAGATTTTATAATAGATTTCTAAAAGAGATCTTCCAGATGTTCAAGCTGGATTTAGAAAAGGCAGAGCAATCAAATTGCCAACATGTGTTGGATCATAGACAAAGGAAGAGAATTCCAGAAAAAAAAACATCTACTTCTGCTTCATTGACTGTGCTAAAGCCTTTGATGTGTGGATCACAACAAACTGTGGAAAATTCTTAGAGAGATGGGAATACCAGACCATTTTACCTGCCTCCTGAGAAACCTGTATGTAGGTCAAGAAGCAACAGTTAGAACTGGACGTGGAACAATGGACTGCTTCAAATTGGGAAAGGAGTACATCAAGGCTGTATACTGTCATCCTGTTTGCTTATCTTCTATGCAGAGTACATCATGTGAAATGCTGAACTGGATGAAGCACAGGCTGGAATCAAGATTGCTGGGAGAAATATCAATAACCTCAGATATGCAGATGACACTATCCTTATGCCAGAAAGTGAAGAGGAACTAAAGATCCTTTTGATGAAAGTGAAATAAGAGAATAAAAAAGCTGGCTTAAAACTCAGCATTCAAAAAATGAAGATCATGGGATCTGATCCCATCTCTTCATGGAAAATAGATGGGGAAACAATGGAGACAGTGACAGACTTTATTTTCTTGGGCTCCAAAGTCACTGCAGATGGTGACTGCAGCCATGAAATTGAAAGATGCTTGCTCCTTGAAAGAAAAGCTATGACAAACCTAGAAAGATTATTAAAAAGCAAAATAGAACTGCCTTATGATCCAGCAATCCCATTGCTGGGCATACACACTGAGAAAACCAGAATTGAAAGAGGCACGTGTACCCCAATGTTCATAGCAGCACTGTTTACAATAGGTGTTGCTTCCAGGACGTGGAAGCAACCTAGATGTCCATCCACAGATGAATGGATAAGAAAGCTGTGGTACATATACACAATGGAGTATTACTCAACCATTAGAAAGAATACATTTGAATCAGTTCTAAGGAGGTGGATGGAACTGGAGCCTATTATACAGAGTGAAGTAAGCCAGAAAGAAAAACACAAATACAGTATGCTACTGCTAAGTCGCTTCAGTCGTGTCCGACTCTGTGCGACCCCATAGAAGGAAGCCCACCAGGCTCCCCCGTCCCTGGGATTCTCCAGGCAAGAACAGTGGAGTGGGTTGCCATTTCCTTCCCCAATGCATGAAAGTGAAAAATGAAAGTGAAGTCGCTCAGTCGTGTCCGACTCTTAGCGACCCCATGGACTGGAGCCTACCAGGATCCTCCGTCCATGGGATTTTCCAGGCAAAAGTACTGGGGTGGGGTGCCATCGCCTTCCCCGAAATACAGTATACTAACGCATATATATGGAATTTAGAAAGATGGTAAAAATAACCCTATTTATGAGATAGCAAAAGAGACACTGATGTATAGAACAGACTTTTGGACTCTGGGACCGGGAGAGGGTGGGATGATTGGGGAGAATAGCATTGAAATACGTATAATATCATATCTGAAACGAGTCGTCAGTCCAGGTACGATGCCCGATAACAGATGCCTGGGGCTGGAGCACTGGGACTACCTGGAGGGATGGTGTGGGGAGAGGGGAGGGAGGAGGGTTCAGGATGGGGAACACGTGTATACTGGTGGTGGATCCATCTCGATGTATGGTAAAAGCAATACAATATTGTAAAGTTCAGCAAAAAAAAAAAAAAAAACTGACAACTAGATCTCACAACCAGAAAAAAAAAAAAAAAAAAAAGCAGAGACATTACTTTGCCAACAAAGGTCTGTCTAGTCAAAGCTATGGTTTTCCAGTAGTCATGTATGGATGTGAGAGTTGGACCATAAAGAAGGCTGAGCACTGAAAAATTGATGCTTTTGAACTGTGGTGCTGGAGAGAACTCTCGATGGTCAAAGATCAACACAGTCAATCCTAAAAGAAATCAACCCTGAATAGTCATTGGGAGAACTGATGCTGAAGCTCCAATACTTTGGCCACCTGATGTGAAGAACTGACTCATTTGAAAAGACCCTGATGCAGGGAAAGATGGAAGGCAGGAGGAGAAGGGGACGACAGAGGATGAGATGGTTGGATGGCATCACCAACTTGATGGACATGAGTCTGAGCAAGCTCTGGGAGATGGTGAAGGGCAGGCAAGCCTGCAGTCCACGGGGTTGCAAACAGTTGGATACAACTGAGCGACTGAGCCACAAGTCTTCCTTTGCTTCCTCCATGTCTGCCCCCTGTTGTGTTTAGTTATGGAGCCCCCTTCCAGGTCTTTTTTTGCAGAGACACTCTCTAGAAAGAAAAATCCACCTTTTTCTCTGACTGGCTTGTTTATGAGATGCACATCTATTAAAATTTTGAGAAGGATGATTTATGTTTCCATTTTGGAAACAATGTTATATTTACCTGCCTTTGCTTTTGCCGTTACCCTTCTTACAGACTGAACGCATGCTGCCTGTGTGCTGCCACTTCAGTCACGTCCAGCTCTTTGCTATCCTGTGGACTATTGTCTACTTGGCCGCTCTGTCCATGGGCTTCTCCAGGCAGGAATACTGGAGCAGGTTGCCACGGCCTCGTCCAGCAGGTATTTCCTGACCCAGGGGTAGAACTCGCCTCTCATATGTCTCCTGTGTTGGCAGCTGGGTTCTTTATCATACAGCCCATAGACTGAATATTATGTCCACCCAAACTTTGTATGTGGAAGCCTAACTACCATTGTGATGGTATTTTTTTTTTTTAATTGTTTTTTTATTGGCTGCGTTTGGTCTTCCTTGATGAGAGCAGGCTTTTTCTAGTTGTGGCCAGCGGGGGCTCCTCTCTAGTGGTGGCTTGTGGGATTCTCATTATTGTGGCTTCTCTTGTTGCAGAGCACAAGCTCTCAGGCATGTGGGCTTCAGTAGCTGTGGGGCACCGTCTTCATACTCCACAGCATGTGGCAGCATCTTCCCAGACCAGGGATCCAACCCATGGTCCCTGCGTTGGAAGGTGGATTCTCAACCCCTGGACCCCCAGGAAAGTCCCTGAGATGGTATTTGGAGATGAGACTTTTGAGAAGTGGTTAGATTATGAAGGCTGCACCCTCACGCATGGGATTGTGCTGTGATAAGTCCCTTCAGTCATGTCGGACCCTTTGCCACTCCATGCACCATGGCCCACCAGGCTCCTCTGTCCATGGGATTCTCCAGGCAAGAGTACTGGAGTGGGTTGCCATGGCCTCTTCCAGGGGATCTTCCCCCATGAATGATATTAGTGCCCTTATGACAGAGACATCCTGGACCCTTCTGCCAATAGAGGATGCAGCAAATTTAGATGGTCATCTATGAACCAGGGAGCTTGTTCTCACCAGACACAAAATCTGTAGCATCTTGATCTTGGACTTCTCAGCCTCCACAACAGTGAGAAGTAATATTTGCTGCTGAGCCTCTGCAGTCATGGGTATTCCAGTGTGTGTTTTGCTGCTCAGTCGTGTCTGACTCTTTGTGACCCTATGGACTGTGACCCGCCAGGCTCCTCTGTCCACGGGATTCTCCAGGCAAGAATACTGGAGTGGGTTGCCATGTCCAGGTACTGCTTTAAATTGTTCCACCTGTCTTTCTGGCCTCCCCCAACCCTCTGCAAACTCTAGAGTGACAGTTTCACCCTTCAAATACTAACTCCTCTCTCATTTTCCCCACTGAAAATAGTGGAATTAATCACTCCATGCTTCTATTTCTTTTTGTACCTATCTCTAATGTTTTATTAGAGCACTTTCCACATTATATTTTCATTGTTTCAAGTTTTGTCTTTCCTGATAGAATGTGAGCTCTTCAAAGGCAAGAAAAGTGTCTTTTTTCATCCTTGTATTCCTAGCACAGAACCTGGCACATTATAGGTTCTAATTAAATGTTTGATCAAGTGAAAGCACTGAATTTCTTCTTGTTCTGTTTCAATTAATTTTACTTGTAACCACTTACTGAAATAATAAAAAATAGAATTGAGTAGGGCTTCACTGCTTTTTCCTACTAGAACAGTTATTTTATGTGTTTAATGTTTATTTAAAGAGATATTTAAAATTTTGCATTATATACTTCTGGTCTCTAAATATTTTTGCTCAATTAGATCTAACAGATGACTCAGAAAGTTAAGCTCTGCTACTGTGGGGAAAATGGGTAACTATTGATAGACTTCTAGTCTTTTTTTGAAGTCCTACTAATATCAGTTCTTAAATGCTTCAGCCATATGCTGTTCAGTGGAAACTTATCAATGGTTCACTGCAGTGTTGCCACGTGAACTTTCCTTAGGGGTGGAAGACTGTGGAATAGCCAGACTTTGTTGAGCAGCATCTTGCTTCTAAAAAAGCAATGGTCCTCTCTTGCCTTAAGTCTGCAGGTAGAGACCCGGATGGTGAGGGTGATATCTTGTTTGAAGGGGGGTCTGAGATTATAGATTTAGACTCATCTCCTATACATACACATTGTGTGTATTTCTTCTGGTTATGGAGGATATATCTTTTCTTGCTTCTAAGCAAAAGAACTGGAGGAGAGAAACAATTTGATGTTTCGGGTTAAAGAGCAAAATACTAGTGTGTATCATTTTTTGGCAGGAAAGGAAAGATGGATAAGTACACACCGTCCACATTTTTCCCAACATGGTAGTTATGCTAACTTTAAGTTGAATTGTGAGATGGCGTTAGTTGATAGAATATGTTTAAAAAGTACTAAATTTTTAGTGGAGCCAAATAAGCATATTTCTATGTTAATCACAGACGGAAAAACAAAATAATTATGTTTTTGAACAAATTAGAACTGAAAATTGTGACACTATCAGTAGCACCTGAAGATGTGGAAGTTAGAGTATGTCTGTGATCATATTTAAATTTCAAGCATCTTACCACTGATATGTATTGGAAACAGCATGGTATTAGCTCATCTTAAAATAGAAATATGTCTCTTAACAGAATTCCTCTCCAACCTGTTTTCTTTGTTTCTCTTTGCGGAAAAAGTCCTTTATTAAAAGAGTTACTCGCACCTCCAGTCCCCGATTCCTCTCTTCATTTCTCTCTTACACTCATTTTCTCAGGCTTTTGACACTCTCTGTCCTACTAAAATTGCTCTCACCAAGGTCAGTAAAGACTCTCAGGTTGCTAAATGCAGTTCTCAGTTCTCATCTAACTCGACCTATTAGCTGCATTTACAGAGTTGATAATTCCTTTTTTTCCCCCCTGAAAACTCTTTCTTCACTTAGCTCCCAGGATACCACACTCTCCCGGATTACTTTCTACAGTACTACTATGCCTTTCTAGCTACTTTTTGCTGTGTCTTATTTATCTTGACCTTTTTGGTGTGGCTTTGGCTCAGGGCTCAGACCTTGCACCTCTTCTCTTTTTCTCCCTGTTAAGTTGGTGATCTCATCTGCTTCATGGCTTAAATCTCATCCATGAGTTGACAGTTGCCAAATTTATATCTTTGGCCCAGACTGCTCCCCGATTCCAGAACCGTATATCCAGAGGACCGTTTGACAGTTCCATTTAGATGTCAAGTAGCTGTTTCAAAATTAGCATGTCCAAAAAAGGATTCTTACTTTTGTCCTCCTCCACGTTTGCTTCATTCACTGTCTCCCCCGTATCAGGCACTGACGACTCCCACTTTCTGATTGCTCAACCCCTGAAACTTTCGGTCATCTTTGCCTCTTTTATTCATTCACAGAATATAGCCAGTGTGTCAGCACATGTATTGACTCTACCTGAAATCCAGAATATTGCCACTGCTCACAATCTTCTTTGCTACTAACTGGGTCCAACCTAGCAGCTTCCCTCATTGGAACTGTTGTATGTGATAGTTTCCTACTAGCCTATATCTGCCCGACTTCAGTGTATGTTTTCAAATAAGATTCTGAATGGTCTTGTTAAAATGTAACCCAGATCCTATCACCCTTCAACTCAAAATCTACCAAGGGGGTCTTCTGTTCTTTTCAGTAAAACAAAAGGCCTTACAATGTAACGTGTATTAGTTTGACTCAGTTCAGTTTAGTTGCTCCATCATGTCCTACTCTTTGTGACGCCATGGACTGCAGCACGCCAGGCTTCCCTATCTTTCACCATCTCCTGGAGTTTACTCAAACTCATGTCTGTCGAGTCAGTGATGCCATCCAACCACCTCATCCTCTGTCGTCCCCTTCTCCTCCTGCCTTCAGTCTTTCCCAGCATCAGGATCTTTTTCAGTGAGTCAGTTCTTTGCATCAGGTGGCCAAAGTATTGGAGCTTCAGCTTTAGCTTCAGTCCTTCCAATAAATATTCAGGACTGATTTCCTTTAGGATTGACTGGTTTGACCTCCTTGCAGTCCAAGGAACTCTCAAGAGTCTTCTTCAGCACCACAGTTCAAAAGCATCAATTCTTTGGTGCTCAGCTTTCTTTCTTTGGCTACTATAACAAAATACCATAAACTGAGTAGTTTAAACAACAGACATTTATTTATCACAGTTCTGCAAGCTGAGAAGTCTTAACATTAATGTACTGGCAGATTCAATTATTAATGAAGGCCCTCTTCCTAGCTTACAGACAGCCACCTTCTTGCTGTATCTTTTCACAGCAGAGACAAGCAGCTGTGGTGTCTTCTCCTCTGCTCATAAGGGCACTGGGCTTCCCAGCTGATTCTTGTGGTAACGAATCCACTTGCCAATGCAAGAGACATAAGAGATGTGACATAAGGTCTGGAGGATCCCCTGGAGGAGGGCATGACAACCCACTCCAGTGCTCTTGCCTGGAGAATCCCATGGACAGGGGAGCCTGATGGGTTGAAGTCCTTAGGGTCACAAAGAGTTGAAAATGACTGAATTGACTTAGCATCCATAAGTTCTGCCATGGGTGCTCTGCCTTCATGACTTCATCCAAACCTAATTACCTCCCAAAGGCCCCAACTCCAAATATCATCTGATTGGAGATAGCTTCAATATATTAAGTTTGAACGAACACAAACGTTCAGTCTATAATAGCTTGTAAGAACTAGTGGCTCCTTTTAGTGCTCAGATCTCTCCTGCAGTACTCTGCTGAAACCATGACAATGTTCTTTCTTTTTCTTGAGCCTTCCAAGCACCATCCTATATCATGCCCTTTAAATTGACTGTCCACTCTTACTGAAATGCTCTTCTCCCATGTGTGTATATATATATGTATACACACACACATATATGGATCTCAGAGAAGGCAATGGCACCCCACTCCAGTCCTCTTGCCTGGAAAATCCCATGGACAGAGGAGCCTGGTAGGCTGCAGTCCCTGGGGTCACTAAGAGTTGGACACAACTGAGCCACTTCACTTTCACTTTTTACTTTCATACATTGGAGGAGGAAATGGCAACCCACTCCAGTGTTCTTGCCTGGAGAATCTCAAGGATGGTGGGGCCTGTTGGGCTGCCGTCTGTAGGGTCTCACAGAGTCGGACACAACTGAAGCGACTTAGCAGCAGCAGCAGTAGCATATGGATTTACTCATATTTTCTGTCTGAGAATCCCCATGAGCAGAGCAACCTTGTGGGCTACAGTCCATGGAGTTGCAAAAAGTCAGTTACATCTGAGCGACTTTCACACACACACACACACACACACACACACTTCCTTCCAAGCCTTTGTTCAGCTGTTATCTGTTCAGTGATGCCTTCTCTGGAGTTAAGCTGTTTAAATTGGTGACTTATCTCCCAGCAGTCCAAATAACCATGCTTTTTTCTTTTATCTTCTAATATATTTTATATATGATGAGACAGTGTTTGTAGTTAGTGAATATATTCCTAGGCTATACCACTTAGGCTTCTCGGATTGTGGTAGGATCTGTGACTTATTCTTGCTAATGAAGTGTGTGTGGAAGTAATGGGTATCCCTTCTAGGGCAAGGCAGTTAAGAGCAGGCATTGCTTTCTTGTCTCCTAGATGGTCACAGACAATTAAGAGAAGACACTAAAAGGAAAGAGCTTCCTGAGTCACAGTGTAGAAGGATGTTCACAGAGCACCAGGATTATGGGTGAGAAGGAAGGCAATTTCTGTTTTATCTCTAAGTTATGTACGGCCTCTGTTCTAATTTCTTAGTGCATGTGTTATTTTAGAACATTTTGGATATCATTGTAGGAACTTAAATGGATCAGTTGAACTTAAAAGGATCAGCATCTCACTTGAAACTAAGTGGGGTAAGTGGTGGCTGTTAATGGAAGGAGTGTTAGCAAATAAATACTATGGATTCTACAGGTCTCAGTAGCAGTTTGGACAGTTTCCTTAGATGAATAAAGATCATATCCATTCAAGATCGTTAAGAGTTGACTATAATTTGGGCTGGTCTGTGTGATAGTTTATATATTAACTTGAGTATTTGAGAAAATTCGAAGACGTTTTTATTCTTTCAATATTATGGATATTTATAAGCAAGTATTTTACTTCAACACTTATTCCCGACAAATGTCAGTATAAGCAGACCCCTAATTAATACAAGCCTTGTTTTCCTGGCAGTGGAAATTTGCATAGCTGTGACTTATGCTAACATCTGACCTGTATCTTGCAGCTTGATAGAAATTATGCTTAGAGGGGAGCAGAATTTGTCAAATATAGAAAATTCCTCTTCCAATAACCCAAGTGATGACTCTACACGTAGACATCAGCAGATGGTCAATACCAGAATCACACTGATTATGTTCTTTGTAGACCAAGGTGGAGAAACTATATATAGTCAGAAAAAACAAGACCTGGAGCTTACTGTGGCTCAGATCGTGAGCTTGTTATTGCAAAATTAAGGCTTAAATTGAAGAAAGTAGGGAAAAACCACTAGGCTATTGGTATGACCTAAATCAAACCCTTTTTGATTATACAGTAGAGATGATGAATAGATTCAAGGGATTAAATCTGGTAGACAGAGTGCCTGAAGAACTATGGACAGAGGTTCAAAAGATTGTAAGGAGGCAGTGATCAAAACCATCACCAAGGAAAAGAAATGCAAGAAGCCATAGTGTTTGCCTGATGAGGCTTTACAGATAGCTGAGGAAAGACAAGAAGGAAAAGACAAGAGAGAAAGGAAAAGATATACCTAGCTGAATGTGGAGTTCCAGAGAATAGCAAGGAGAGATAAGAACATTCATTCTTGAATGAACAATGCAAAGAAATAAGGGAAAACAATAGAATGGGAAAGACTAGGCTCTCTTCAAGAAAATTGGAGGTATCAAGGGAACATTCCATATAATGATGGACATGATAAAGGACAGAAATGGTAAGAACCTAACAGCAGCAGAAGAGATTAAGTAGAGATGACAAGAATACACAGGAGAACTGTACAAGAAAGGTCTTCATGACCTGGATAACCACAATGGTGTGATCACTCAGCTAGAGCCAGACAGCCTGGAATGTGAAATCAAGTGGGCCTTAGGAAGCATCACTACAAACAAAGCTAGTGGAGGTGATGGAATTCCAGCTGAGCTGTTTCACATCCTAAAAGATGATACTGTTAAAGTGCTGCACTCAATATGCCAGCAAATTTGGAAAACTCAGCAGTTGCCACAGAACTAGAAAAGGTCAGTTTTCATTCCAATATCAAAAAAGGGCAGTGCAAAAAAATGTTCAGACTGTTGTACAATGGCACTCATTTCACACGCTTGCAAGGTAATGCTCAGAATCCTTCAATCTAGACTTCAACAGTACCTGAACCGGAAACTTCCAGATGTGGTAGTTGGATTTCCAAGAGGCAGAGGAAGCAGATATCAAATTGTCAACATTCCTTGGATCATGGAAAAAGCAAAGAAGTTCCAGAAAAATATCTAGTTTTGCCTCATTGACTACACTAAAGCTTTTGACTGTGTGGATCACAACAAACTGTGGAAAATTCTTAAAGAAATGGGAATACCAGACCACCTTATGTGCCTCCTGAGAAACCTGTGTGTAGGTCAAGAAACAGTTAGAACTGGACATGGAACAACTGAATGGTTCAAAACTGGGAAAGGAGAACGTGAAGGCTGTATATTGTCACCCTACTTATTTAATTTCTATGCAGAGTACATCATGCAAAATGCCAGGCTGGATGAACCACAAGCTGGAATCAAGATTGCTAGGAGAAATGTCAATAGCCTCTGATATGCAAATGATACCACCTGGCAGAAAGCAAAGAACTAAAGAGCCTCATGAGGAGGGTGAAAGAGAAGACTGAAAAGGCTGGCTTGAAATTCAACATTCAAGAAACGAAGATCATGGCATCTAGTCCCATCACTTCAGGGCAAACAGGGGAAAAATTGGAAACAGTGACAGATTTTAATTTTGGGGGCTTCAAAACCACTGCTGATAGTGACAGCAGGCATGAAATTCAAAGATGCTTGCTCCTTAGAAGGAAAGCTATGACAAACTCAGTGTATTAAAAAGCAGAGACATCCCATTGCTGACAAAGGTCCATCTAGTCAAAGCTATTGTTTTCCCAGTAAAAATGTATGGATGTGAGAATTGGACCGTACAGAAAGCTGAGTTCCAGAGAGTTGGTGCTTTGTAATTGTGGTACTGGAGAAGATTCTTGAGAGTACCTTGGACAGCAAGGAGATCAAACCAATCAATCCTAAAGGAAGGATTCATGGGAAGGACTGATGCCGAAGCTCCAATTCTTGGGCCAGCTGATGTGAAGACCAGATTCATTGGAGAAGAACCTGATGCTCGGAAATATTGAAGGCAAAAGGAGAAGTGGGTGGCAGAGGGTGAGATGGTTAGATAGCATCACCTACTCAATGGACATGAATTTAAGCAAACTCCAAGAGGTAGTGGAGGACAACGTGACAGGAGAAAAGGATTCCTAGGAGAGACTGAAGACCTTTTAGGTATCTGAGGCACAGGTAAAGAACCAGTTATTATATTTGGGATTCAATAAACCAGTTTCTGTAGATATTCAGGTAAGAAGAGAAGAGTCTAGATGCTACTCTGTAAAGCCATCTCTAGGCTGACTTGATGATAAACTTAGGGTCTGTGAGTTTATGGTACAAAATTTGTTCATGTGTATGGAATGAAAGTTATGACCAACCTAGACAGCATATTCAAAAGCAGAGACATTACTTTGCCAACAAAGGTCTGTCTAGTCAAGGCTATGGTTTTTCTAGTGGTCATGTATGGATGTGAGAGTTGGACTGTGAAGAAAGCTGAGTGCCGAAGAATTGATGCTTTTGAACTGTGGTATTGGAGGAGACTCTTGAGAATCCCTTGGACTGCAAGGAGATCCAACCAGTCCATTTTGAAGGAGATCAGCCCTGGGATTTCTTTGGAAGGAATGATGCTAAAGCTGAAACTCCAGTACTTTGGCCACCTCATGCGAAGAGTTGACTCATTGGAGAAGACTCTGATGGTGGGAAGGATTGGGGGCAAGAGGAGAAGGGGACGGTAGAGGATGAGGTGTCTGGATGGCATCATCGACTCAATGGACATAAGTCTGAGTGACCTCCGGGAGTTGGTGATGGACAGGGAGGCCTGGTGTGCTGCAATTCATGGGATCACAAAGAGTTGGACACGACTCTGTGACTGAACTGAACTGAACTGAACTGATGATGAAAGACAACTTACAGTTGAAAATTTAATACTCCAAATACTGAAAAATTAGCAATTCTGGCAAGGGAGAGAATAGATACTTTCACCATTGTTACCCACTAAGTGTCCTCAAAATGTTTTTTTTAATAAAATAAAGGAATGAATAGGTAGAAAGTTTTAATTTGGGTATTTAAAAGATGATTAAAATAATCGTGCTATTTTGGGTATATATACATATAATACATATTTGATTATATCTTAGTAATAAGCTGATCATGAATTTTATTTTCATAGTTGCTACTTGCTCTTAAGTTTATGTAGGCCAGTTTTTGAATATGAATTGTACACCTAAAAACATCTTGGGATGCAAAGTAAGTGTTTTATTTTATGTTAGTTGTAATTCAACATGTACTTAATAGTAACTTGAACTTTAAAAAATAAGAAATTGAAAGTCGCTCAGTTGTGTCTGACTCTTTGCGACCCCATGGAATTCTCCAGGCCAGGATACTGGAGTGGGTAGCCTTTCCCATCTCCACGGTATCTTTCCAACCAGGGATCAATCCCAGGTCTCTCACATTGCAGGTGGATTCTTTACCAGCTGAGCCCCAAGGTAGGCACCCCCACACACAAAAAATTAAGATAGTGTTAAGTTACATAATAAATATCACCTTGTGCCCAGACCTGCCAGCCCTGAGTGTGCATTAAGTGACTCAAGTGTCAGTGTTTTCAAAGTCCACGTGATAAGTTTCTTCAAAATGCCGAGAATAAGGATTTTCATATGAACTCTCATTTACTTGTTTTCTATGTTAGGAAATTAGGATTTGCTTCTATTTGATCAAATAGGAAATATCAAGCTTCCCTGGTGGCTCAGATGGTGCTACTTTTGTACTGGAATAGGCATTTGCTTCATGAAGAAGTTATTAGCCACAGCCTGTTTGGGATTCAGTGCCCAGCTGTATTGACTATTAGCTGCAGTGGGTGATGCTCCAAGTTAGAGCCACTCGCCTTTGCTCTGTTGTAATCCACCTGTATTCTGAAAATATATATTCTGTGAGCTGAATATATTCTGTGAGCTGAAAAGTTGTACTGCTTCTCAGCCTGTTCCCTAAAGATGTTGTGGCTGGTATTATTCTTTATTATCAAATTTCTCCATATTTTCTCCATATTGCCCTCTCTCAATCCATAGGCACACGTGAGAGTTGTGATGAACTGCTTAGAGATGGTGTGTTTTTGATCTTCTGTTAAGAGTCAAAGCGAGTATCCTAAGGAGATCACGTTGTAGTTCCTATCCCAGTCAGTGGCATGTTGGGGCAACTCTGTGTGGCAGGATAATCTTTTGAGCTCTTAACATATTTCTCTTCTTGTATTTTTTCCTTTTTCTTGAGTGCAGTCAAAAGAGTAGATGCTTCCTTTGCTCAGAGAAAGCTTATGGAATGGCAGAAATATAAAAATAATAGCTTAAATCATTAAGTATCTCATGTGTGTGAGAGACTTTCCTGAACGGTTTATAGATGGAGCTCCTTTCATTCTCTCAGAACCTGTGGGTTGCCTCTTTTTGTTTTGTAATGCACTTTATTTTTCAGAGCAGTATTTGGTCCATAACAGTATTAAATACAAGGTCTGGGGGTTTTCTGTATAGCTCCTTCCCCACAGATGCACAGTCTCTTCCCTTATCTATGTCCCCCGCCAGAGATACGCATTTGTTACTGTCAGTTAGCCTACGTCCACATATCATATCAACCGGAATTCACAGTTTTCATTACGGTTCATTCTTGGCGTGGCACGTTCTGCGAGGTTTGTCAAATGCATCATGACAGACGTCCACCACTGTACTTTCATACAATGGCCTAAACATCTTCTGTGCTCTGCCTGTTTATCCCTCTACCCCACAACCCTCGTCAACCAGGGATCTTTTTACTGTCTCTGTGGAAAGCTCAAGTGTTATTGCTCAGTTGTGAAATTGGCTTCTTTCACTTAGTCATGTGCATTTGAGGTGTTCTGTGTCTTTTCGTGGTTTGACAGTTCATTTCTTTCTGGCACTGAATACTACTCCATTGTCTAGATGGACCACAGTTCGTTTATCACTCACTGTGGAGGAACATCTTATTGCTTCGAAATTCTGACCGTTATGAATAAATCCTGTAAACGTCTGTGTGTGCATATATATGGAGACGCAAGTTTTCATCTCCTTTGGATAGATACCAAGGAGCATGATTGCTGGATTGTGTGGTCAGAATATGGCGAGGTTTTAAGAACCTCCCAAGCTGCTATAGTGGCCATACCATGGTATTGCTTTATATTCCCACCAGCAATGACTGAGAGTTCTCGTATCACATCCTCACCAGCATTTGGTGTTGTCAGTGTTCTGGATATTGGCCATTCTCATAGGCTTGTCTCTGTCTTAGGCTTTGCTTGTCTTTGTAAGTGAATTTAATTGGAATGCAGCCATGCCCAGGTGTTTACATACAGTGTCAGACTTTATTTTTCGGGGCTCCAAAATCACTGCAGATGGTGCTGCAGCCATGAAATTAAAAGACGCTTACTCCTTGGAAAGAAAGTTATGACCAACCTAGATAGCATATTCAAAAGCAGAGACATTACTTTGCCAACAAAGGTTCGCCTAGTCAAGGCTATGGTCTTTCCTGTGGTCATGTATGGATGTGAGAGCTGGACTGTGAAGAAGGCTGAGCGCCGAAGAATTGATGCTTTTGAACTGTGGTGTTGGAGAAGACTCTTGACAGTTCCTTGGACTGCAAGGAGATCCAACCAGTCCATTCTGAAGGAGATCAGCCCTGGGATTTCTTTGGAAGGAATGATGCTAAAGCTGAAACTCCAGTATTTTGGCCACCTCATGCGAAGAGTTGACTCATTGGAGAAGACTCTGATGCTGGAAGGGATTGAGGGCAGGAGGAGAAGGGGACGACAGAGGATGAGATGGCTGGATTGCATCACTGACTCGATGGATGTGAGTCTGAGTGACCTCCGGGAGTTGGTGATGGACAGGGAGGCCTGGCGTGCTGCAGTTCATGGGGTTGCAAAGAGTTGGACACGACTGAGCGACTGATCTGATCTGATGGCTGCTTTTCACCACCAGTGGCAGAATTAAGCAGTTGTGATGGACTTTATGGCCTTCAAATCTTAAAGTCTTTGCTATGTGCCTCTTAAGTTGCTCAGTCGTGTCCGACTCTTTGTGAACCCAAGGACTGTAGCCCACCAGGCCCCTCTGTCCATGGGGATTCTCCAGGCAAGAGTATTGGACTGGATTGCCCTACCTTCCTCCAGGGAGAATGTTTGCAATCCGGCCCTTTATAAAACGTGTTTGTTGACCCCTGATATGCAGAGCTGCTGTCACAATATGTCACAATATCTCCTTTAGGTATGATTAATTTACATCAAGCTGATAGTCAGAACATACTTTCCTGTTCCCTATGAGCCTGTTAAAACTCTTGCAGTATCTTAAGTTGTAGATTAAGCTAACTCTCGAATGTACTCCTGAGGTTTAACAGCACTTTTAAAAATCATGCTTTATCCCAAAGAAAGGCAATGCCAAGGAGTGCTCAAACTACCGAACAATTGCACTCATCTCACACGCTAGTAAAGTAATGCTCAAAATTCTCCAAGCCAGGCTTCAGCAATATGTGAACCGTGAACTTCCTGATGTTCAAGCTGGTTTTCGAAAAGGCAGAGGAACCAGAGATCAAATTGCCAACATCCGCTGGATCATGGAAAAAGCAAGAGAGTTCCAGAAAAACATCTATTTCTGCTTTATTGACTATGCCAAAGCCTTTGACTGTGTGGATCACAATAAACTATGGAAAATTCTGAAAGAGATGGGAATATCAGACCACCTGATCTGCCTCTTAAGAAATCTGTATGCAGGTCAGGAAGCAACAGTTAGAACTGGTCATGGAACAACAGACTGGTTCCAAATAGGAAAAGGAGTACGTCAAGGCTGCATATTGTCACCATGTTTATTTAACTTATATGCAGAGTACATCATGAGAAATGCTGGACTGGAAGAAACACAAGTTGGAATCAAGATTGCCGGGAAAAATATCAATAACCTCAGATATGCAGATGACACCACTCTTATGGCAGAAAGTCAAGAGGGTCGAAAAAGCCTCTTGATGAAAGTGAAAGTGGAGAGTGAAAAGGTTGGCTTAAAGCTCAACATTCAGAAAATGAAGATCATGGCATCTGGTCCTATCACTGCATGGGAAATAGATGGGGAAACAGTGGAAACAGTGTCAGACTTTGTTTTTCTGGGCTCCAAAATCACTGCAGATGGTGACTGCAGCCATGAAATTAAAAGACGTTTGCTCCTTGGAAGGAAAGTTATGACCAACCTAGATAGCATATTCAAAAGCAGAGACATTACTTTACCAACAAAGGTTCGCCTAGTCAAGGCTATGGTCTTTCCTGTGGTCATGTATGGATGTGAGAGCTGGACTGTGAAGAAGGCTGAGCGCCGAAGAATTGATGCTTTTGAACTGTGGTGTTGGAGAAGACTCTTGAGAGTCCCTTGGACTGCAAGAAGATCCAACCAGTCCATTCTGAAGGAGATCAATCCTGGAATTTCTTTAGAAGGAATGATGCTAAAGCTGAAACTCCAGTATTTTGGCCACCTCATGCGAAGAGCTGACTCATTGGAGAAGACTCTGATGCTGGGAGGGATTGAGGGCAGGAGGAGAAGGGGACGACAGAGGATGAGATGGCTGGATGGCATCACTGACTCGATGGATGCGAGTCTGAGTGACCTCCGGGAGCTGGTGATGGACAGGGAGGCCTGGCGTGCTGCGGTTCATGGGGTCGCAGAGAGTCGGACACGACTGAGTGACTGATCTGATCTGATCTGATCTGAGGCGCCTATTTCATTGCTTAGATGTAATTTTTTCTAAATGGAGTTATTTCCTTAAGAACTTAAAGTTACTATGGGTTTATTTTTAACACGTATTTTCTGGTGATTTTCTTTAGCATTCTCTAACGCCCTCTTCTTCCTTTCTAAGAAGCACCTATTTTTTTCCCCTGACCCCAGTTTCACTGACTCACCCTCCCATGTAGCAATTTAAAATAGCACCAAGAAAAGATGCTTCTCTCTGTCTTGAATCTGTCAAGCTGCTAACTAGTTTCTTCTCAGGTGTTTGCTGAAGATGAAGCGGATTTTCAACATATATGTTTCACGTACTACTTGGCTAGTTTTTCACTGTCATTTTTAGCTACTAGAGGGTCCTGACCAGGAGTAGTAATAATTTTGCCGTTTGTGCTCTAAATATTATTTTGTCAAATTGCTGTCTTCACGCACATTAGTAATATCATGTTTGTTTGGCATGGGCATCAGGGCCCACAGAATAATTTATGATCTAAATGCAGCTCGTAGTAGTAGAATTGCTGTTGGTGCTTAGAAATTAACTCAGAAATCACTGTCTGTAAGGTAATGATTTACCATTGTTTTTGAACCATGTTGTGGAACCTCAGAGTATTAATTAAGAATTATGGCACAAGTGCAAATAGAATCTGGTGAAGTTTCATATTGAAACAAAACAACCAATTTCCAAACTGTTTTGAATATAATAAACATTTTCATATTTTCAGATCAAGTTGTGAGTGATACTATTTAATGTACTACAGGGCTTTGAATCACAGAAAGACCACGTATTAGTATATAATCTGGATATTCTAATAGACAAATATGTCCCCTTTTCATGAATTTTTAAGAATTAACAAGGATAATTCACCAAGTTAGAAATAATTGGATGTATCTAAAATTGTAGTAAGATTTAAAGATGAAAAATTTATAAATCAGTTCAAGAGTGGTGATTTTTAAAAGTTGAGTTGAAAAAAAATCGGTATACAATTGAAAATAGATGAGAGTAAGGAAATAGACTCATGGAATATATATTTTTTAAATATGGTCTGTCTTATATACAGTGCATCTTTGAAAGCTGAGTTCAGAAACTTTCTCCCCAAGTAGCTACCAAAAAATTTCTATTGGAAGTCGTCATGCTGATGCTGGTCATTAACATTTTATAGCATGTTCCACTTATCACTTTACAGTGATACTCCTTCTGTAACAAAGTTTGTTTAACTTTCACAATGTCTCTATAAAGTGTCTTAATTTCCTGAATGCCTTTGTAATTGCCTGCACATCTATCAGTGATTCTTTATAGGGATGTGTGTCCCAGACAGTTGGGATTCTAATTCAGGAAGGAGGTCTGGGATTAGGCCCTATCTCCTTTTCGAATCTTCCTGATTCTATCATGCACCACCAGGATCAACTCTTATGAAACATTTTATATGCTGTTTTGCATACATTTGTGTTCAAGTTTGGTTTTCCAAGGTAAGCAGCAACTATTAAATGAATTATAAAGCTAACCGAAACAAAACATCTATAAAATAGTAGTCTTAGAAATTAAAACTTGACATTAAAGTTTTACAAAAAATTTCCATTTGTTCAGGATTTAATTCAATTCAGTTAATTTAACAGTTTTTTAAAAGTACTATGTGTTTTCTATGTGTTTATTTTTTAATCGGAGAAAAATTGCTTTACGATGTTGTGTTGGTTTCTGCCATACAGCAATGCAAATAAGCCATAATTATACATATATCCCCTGTCTCCTAAGCCTCCCACCCCTCTAGGTCATCTACAGATAAATGGATAAAGAACATGTGGTATGTATCTACAATGGAATAGTACTCAGCCATAAAAAGAATGAATAGAAGTTAATTCTGGTGAAATGGATGAACCTAGAGCCTGTTATACAGTAAGAGGAAATCAGAAAAAGAAAAACAAATATATATCAGCACAGATATACGGAAGCTAGAAAAGTGGTATTGATGAACCTATTTGCAGGGAAGAAGGGGAGATGCAGATGTAGACAGACCTGTGGACGCAGTGGGAGAAGGAGAGAGTGGGCTGAGTATGTACACCGTCGTGTGTGAAACAGATGACCGGTGAACGCCACCTCTAACACAGCACTCTAGGGAGAAAGAGAGAGTGGGCTGAGTATATACACCGTCGTGTGTGAAACAGGTGACCGATGAACGCCGCCTCTAACACAGCACTCTAGAAGTCCTTTGTGTTATGTATTGTGAAGGCTTTCACACTGAGTAAAACATGGCCCTTGTCCTCAGAGAGCTGGTAACGTGGAAAGTGGGACAAAACAAAGCAGAATTCCATCATAAAAGGAAATTTTGAAGTTAAGTAAAAATTAATAATAATTATTGTGTGTGCTGAATCACTTCAGTTGTGTCCTACCCTTTGTGACCCTAGGGACTGTAGCCTACCAGGCTCCTCTGTCCATGGGATTCTCCAGGCAAGAATACTGAAGTGGACTGCCATGCCCTCCTCCAGGCGATCATTCCCAACCCAGGATTGAACCCACGTCTCTTATAGCGGGTGGGCTCTTTACCACTAGTGCCGCCTGGGAAGCCCCAATAATACTTTATTATTATTATTATTGCCATAAAAAGGCTATCAATGACCAAAGAATAAAGAACGCAGTATAACATATCTGATACCCAAATACCACTGTGTGATTTACAATATTCTTTGGATGCCTATGGAAGAAGTGTGAGCTCTCCTTCTCTTCCAGTGTGTTGAAACCCAGAAGAGTCTGTTTTTGTGGGAAGGAACCAGACATACTAAAAATGGGAAATTGAAATGGTTTTCAAAGAAAGTACACGTTGCAAATGAAGGGAAGGCCTGAAGTAGAGTTAAAAAACGAGAAATAAGATGGTAGAAAAGAGGAGAAACCTGGAGGTTAATCCTGGGTGTCAGAATGTTATGGCTTTGCTCAGATCAGTACTTCCAGGAAATATTCACAGGCAATATTCTAGGTGCATATAAAGAGGCTGTGACCGAGGGACAACTCAGAAATAACTAAAAAATATTGGGGGATGTTATATATATACATATATTATATAAAATGGATATAAAAAAAAGCAATTCCTAAAGTCCAAACTATCCTTCAGTATCAAAATTCTTTCTCTTTTTAGTAATTAATTCAGGAGGGGTAGATACTATACAGCTGTGCATCATGGTGGGTCACTAAGAACCACACAATTGTTCTTAGTTAAATACAGACTTGTAGATTTAGGGGCAAGTACAGTTTGTAAAGAAGGTGGAATTACGCCTTGATAAAGCATGTCTAGGTAGGCAATCCACCTTCTTTACAAACTGTACTTGCCCCTAAATACACAAGTCTAATGTGGAATGAATCCACATTAGTTGGCCTAATCCACCTCAGGGCATCATTGAGTAAAAGGAGTCACTTATCCAGAAAGATAATAACCAAAGCAGGTTCCAGGCCCCAGGATGCACCCTTTCAGTTCCTCGTTAGTGAGTGAGTGTTACAGGCCGAGTCCTAGTGTAGTTTCCACGTTAACTGTATGGTGGTAAAGAAGCTTCCAAGCCAAGCTGAATGTTTATTAAACAAGTGAGTCAGTGCATGAATAAGATAACTGCTAAAAGGAAACCAGACAAGTGATGGCATGAAAAGTGATGTGGTTGCTCAGGGTCAGGCGGAGATTAGGTGGATTGGTCAGGGACAGCCTCTCTGAGGAGGGAACATTTAAAAATGGAATGACAAGGACAGTGACATGTGAAGATCTGGTGGGGATGTGAATGTTCCAAGCACGGGGAGCCAGCACAGCAGATCAGCAGCTGGTAGGGGAACAAGGCTGTGCTCAGAAAGAAACTTGCTGGTCATTTGCCCATAGTGACTCTGCAGAGAAGTCCGGGTAAACCGTCTTTAACAAAGATCCATGAGCCATTAAACACGTCTCCTTACTTGACAGTCCTGCAGCTATCTTTCTAAAATTTGACCTTTAATTCTGAAAACCAAGACAGTTTCTCAATTGTAGAAAGACAAATGATTAATATTGTTCTTACATTTATGCCCTTTTTATTTCCTAGAAGAAACAAATTCAATGTCAAGCAAGGGCACTGTTTAGAGAGTCTTCTAAAGCTCTAGTCTGTGTAATAACCCAAGGAAGTAATATAAGACCACTGCTAATTTGGTACTTTCTACTAGTCAGATTTGGCAGTTAGGTGAGGAGCAGAAATATGTTGTCCCACACTGATTCTGAACATATACTTTTAGGTACAGAAGGCCAGATCTAGGTATTGTAGTTTATATAAATGAATTAAAGCACGAGTGTGGACCAGGAATTAAAGTGGAATATAGAAATATCTATTAATCAAGTCATCATTAATCACAAAGTCTTAATTTAAAAATTAAGGCAATTATCTGTAAAACACCTTGCAAGATTTATATATTTTTAAAAATTTAAGTGTATATAATTACACACACATAGGCACACAGATAAGATTTTTATTTAGTTCTTTCCACTTGGTAAAGCAGTATTACTCCAGTTTGATGGATGAGAAAATTGAAGTTCAAACCTCTTAAGTGACTTAAGCATGTTTATAGTGTAAAACTAGGATTTAAACACAGCTATTTCTAATTCCAAAGTCCATCCTTTTTTGCTGTGACACACTGAATTTTCAAATTTTGATAAACCTGAAGACTTTCATTTATTTGTTTTATTTGTGGTTCTGCTAACTAAATGAAAAGTATAAATAAGTTACCAGAGGGAAAATTTTACTTTACCTCTTAAACAATAAGCAGTTTTCTAGACCTCTGGAAGTGTTTAGTCACATAGAACTGATACCCACAAAACAAAAAAATATTTGTTATATAAAACTATGTTTTATATTATTGAGGCAGAATTGCCAAATAGTTATTGAAAATATTTTGTTATTCTTGTATAATTACTACGGGATGTAAAGTTAATGTTTATGAGCACTGCGCAGTGTTTCAGAATGCAGTGTGCAGAATTCTGTGTAAGTGTGGTCTCCTTTAACCTGTCCCAGTGTATAGTCAGGGAACCCGAGGTACTGTGAATGTAAGTAACCAAGGTGAACGAGAGAGCTGGGGTCACATGGTTCCTAAGTGCCAACCTGTCATGTTACTGTCATCTCCACAACCTTTGTAGTTTGAAAGCATTAGCATTTCCTTATAGATGGACAGAATAATTATGATCTTTCAGTCTTTCAGATGGCACTTCTTTTTACTTGGCTTTAAAGTAAAATTTATCCTGTTTGTAATAAAATCTAGATTCATCCTTTACATATGTAAACTTTACATATCCCTCTTCCTCTTTTCTCAGGAAATTTTGGAAGATTTCAGGCCATTAGTGTCATTTATAGCTAACTGAAGTTTATTAGGTGGAAGCCTTAAAGATTAAATACCTTTCTTATTATTTATCATCAAACCTACTCTTGTAGTGGAGCAAGGTATTAGCACCTGGGGAAGATAGAACCACTGGTTGTTTGACAGAGATAAATTCCTATAAAGGCCTTGAAGTTCAGTATGAACTTCATCCCTAGTACTGCTTTCGATTGATTTGTAAGTGGATCGGGCTTCCTATTCATAATGCAACAGAGTGAATGCTCTGGTGGGTATATTGGTAGCCACAGTTTTGAAAGTTTGTGATAATTCATCACTATGGTTTAAACGTTCAAAATTATTCATTTCCGTTTCTACTACTGGAAATGTTTTATTTTAATTAAAAACTTTTCAGTCCTCAACATGGGTCTATGCATGGCATTGTTAATCTATATTTTCAGTTCATGGCTTTAAACTGTGTCCACAATTGCAACTTGCATTCTCGGCAACTAGATCTGTGGTTACCCAGAAAGCTAGCCACTAAATGTGACTGCCTTGATAGAACTCAAACAGCATGTTGTAACAATGGTAGGCCAGCATATCCCTTTCAGATACAGGTAGCATGTTAAAAAAAATTTCCCTATCAAGTCCTATGAGCTAAGAAATCAATGTTTTTTTATGAGGAAAGATTTGGAAAAAGAAACGAAGCCACTGAGATCAATCCTGGTTTTATTTAAGTTAAATGAATGCACCTATATAGGAGGAATATTTTCAATCTTGTTGAAGAGGTAAATAAGAAACAGTGTTTCACCTTCAAGATGCGGCTTGCACATGTGATGGAAAATTACTGAAGAGAAGCAGTCACATTTCAGAGTCTCAAACTGTTAGAAAGTGAGAGCAGTTTCTCTCCATGGAATTGTTACTGTGAAAAAACAGGCTAGCTTGTAACACTGGGGTGCTTGATTTCAAGTCCAAGTTTATATTGGGCCTTCAACAAGGTGCGGAACTGTAATAGGATGTGGTGGTTTGATATAAAGTAGTTTATAAGTCTAACCTTTAAAAGCCCATAGCATTCTGCTGAGAATTCTTTTTTTCGGATTTTTCTCTGGCAAGAAACACATGGGGGTCATTGTTAGATGTTCCGAGTTGTTAAATAAAATAAATATGAAACAATTACTATTATATGGGAACATTTCCCTATCATCTCTACTGTGGTATATCTTTGGCATGGTTAAATTGTTGGTAAAAAAAAAAAAAATATATATATATATATATATCATGGACACCTTGATACTCCTGATAACTTTGGGACAGTGTGAACTGCATTTAATTATCTTAGAATATAGCCTTTCGCCTCATACTGTCTTCAGAAATGAGATAAGAATAAGACCAATTATAATAAGAAGACCCAAGGCTCCTGGGATTTGGTCCTCACTGGGTAAGATTTTAGGGAAATCCCAATTAATCTGATTTAACGTCTACGAGAAAGTAATTTCTAGACAACTCTAATACATTTTTCATTGCTTTATGAAATTCTCAGTGTTCCAGTCTATAATTACTGCCTTGCTGACATGTGAATGAAGATCTACCGTGATCACAGTATGTCCCAGGCATGTTTACTTTCGTAGACCCCACTTCTTCTTATATCAAATTCTAGTCCTAATGCACTTACTAGAATGCATTTCATTAAATTGATTTTAATGTAAAATTTTAATATAATTTTATTTTAGAAGGATAAATTATTTTTTGTGGACATTCTTTGAATATATATATATATTTAAAATTTTTGAAGACAGTGGTATATAATTTGGTGAGGAGACTTGGAAAGCTAACAGATCTTAGGTTCGAAGATCATGGCATCTGGTCCCATCACTACATGGGAAATAGATGGAGAAACAGTGGAAACAGTGTCAGACTTTATTTTTCTGGGCTCCAAAATCACTGCAGACGGTGACTGCAACCATGAAATTAAGACGCTTACTCCTTGGAAGGAAAGTTATGACCAACCTAGATAGCATATTCAAAAGCAGAGACATTACTTTGCCAACAAAGGTTCGTCTAGTCAAGGCTATGGTTTTTCCAGTGGTCATGTATGGATGTGAGAGCTGGACTGTGAAGAAGGCTGAGCACCGAAGAATTGATGTTTTTGAAGTGTGGTGTTGGAGAAGACTCTTGAGAGTCCCTTGGACTGCAAGGAGATGCAACCAGTCCATTCTGAAGGAGATCAGCCCTGGGATTTCTTTGGAAGGAATGATGCTAAAGCTGAAACTCCATGCGAAGAGTTGACTCACTGGAGAAGACTGATGGTGGGAGGGATTGGGGGCAGGAGGAGAAGGGGACGACAGAGGATGAGATGGCTGGATGGCATCACTGACTCAATGGATATGAGTCTGAGTGACCTCCGGGAGTTGGTGATGGACAGGGAGGCCTGGCATGCTGCAGTTCTTGGGGTTGCAAAGAGTTGGACACGACTGAGCGACTGATCTGATCTGATCTGAATGCAAAAAATGTCCCTAATTATGAAAAGCTGGTCTAAACTATTGTGGTTCTATACGGAGGTCTAAGATGGCCATTGCAAAGCTAGTTTCACGGTTCTTGTAGCAACGTTGGTAAGTGTTTGCTCCCACTTTTGTAAGAAGTAGTGTTGAAATGCTTGGGCTTCTTGAGACAAAATGCTGTTACCTTGAGGACAGTGTAACTGACAGAATCAGTGTCGTAAATCCCAGGTGAAACTGCTACTTGATATGGAACAAGTATTACCCAGAGGCTAGTTTTTCAGTGTAACAAATAAAATGATCCTTGGTTAATCTCACAGGTGCACACACATGTATGTATGTACGTATAACCTTTTTAACATGACCATATTATATATCTTTATAGAAAGCAGATAGAAGCCCTCCCACCCCCCACCTACACTGTAGACACTGAAGATTTGTTTTTTAAAGGTTGAACCTTGTGGATCAAAGATGAGGCAGGAGATATAAGATGGATTAAAGTTAAAATGAAGATAAATTCCTGAAGGCAAACAAAGGCATGAGAAAATGCAGAGAGCTTTCAAGGTTAAATAGAGTGATAATCTCAAAGGCCAAATGAATTTAGAGTTCTATTCTACTTTATCACAACCTTTCACAAATAAGACCTTAAAGAGATACCTGGGTAAATATGATGAGCTGCTGCAGTAGCTCACCACAGAAATACCGTATCTATCATCTAATTGCCTCTTTCTTACAATTTTTCTCTTATGTTAAAAAAAAAAAGACTCATTTTGAGATTATTTTAATGAATCATTGATATTTGAGTCATCCAATATAATATGTATATTATTTTTCAGATCACATCACTGGCTCTTAATTGTAGGCACCATTTTTTTTTCCCCCTTAGGGAGAGGTCTCAGGGGACCCTTTTTTAATTAGATAAAGAATATTTAAGTTGTCTGAAAGTGGTTAATGCCCTGAGATAGAATTCTGTGCCAAAGAACTTGGATTTTGAGTTTAAAGGCTCTGTAGAACAGCTAGTTTGACTGTGGTGTTAGCTGAAGATTTTCCTCCTCTTTCATTAATCTTTTCCTGTATACTTGCTGAATGCCTTTAGATCACTCATGACCTGGTCACTGAGGAACTTGCCAGCTAGCAGTTGACCAGTATGCGTCCTTTGTTTTGTATTCTGGATGATCTGATGGGTCGTCAGGTCAATGCCCAACTGTATTAGAAATAATAGCTGTAAGTGAAATCATGGTGAGCCTTTAAAAGCCCATAAAATGGGTGAAAAGCCATTTGATCACATATAATGTTCAGGAAATACCCTAGGAGAAGTTTGGTTGTGTGAAACATAACAAGTGCATATACTTTAATCCTGGCCACTGACTTATATTTTATATCAATGCTGAGTTTTCAACATTGTTGAATTTGATTTTTAAAGCTAGAATAATTGGGAAGAAGATTATTGCAGTAAAGATGGTGCACAACATCTTCATTTGACTGCTAACATTTCTTTATGAGGTCACACAGCTCTACCGGTAGTTTCTAAAAGAAAGTATGTATTGTGTTAGCATTATTTGACTATCTTCTAGTAGAAAATACATCATGTGGGAAATTTATATTTTAAGAATGTTATGGGTAAGAAAAATCTGTCCAAAGTTAGAGTTTGTAAGAATTAGAATGAGTAAGGCAGTTATTCCAGAACCGAGAATATGAACTTTGTTTCCAAGTGGAACATATAGTTAACAAAGAGAATAAAGAAAAAGGGTTTGTGCTAAGGAAGACAGACTTTTTAGGTATCTCATTATTTATGACAAATGTCTAAACCATTGAAAGCACAGCATTGGCCTGAAAAAGTAAATCTAGAGACAGTATGAGCAGGTAGATATGGGCCCACCTTTATTTTTTTGAAATTAGAACTGAGCTAGCAGTTTGGAAATTCTCCACACAACCAGACTGACGCTGCTCTGAGAACAGCACAGCGGAGTCTTAGTGGGTGGAGAGAGGCAAGCAGAGCCCAGACGGGTCTGTAGATAACAACGGTGCTACTGAATTGTGAACCGACTAGAAGGGGTGGGGTTTGGGCTCGTGAGACTCTAAATAATTGACAGCAGTGTTCTTAGAGTGCCCCTGGGCTGCTTGGAGGAACTGGAGATGATTTTAGAAGGTACATGGGTACAACATTTAAAAACTCCAAGCCACATTTTAGAAAGAGAAGCACTTAAAAAAAAAAAATATATATATATACACACACACACACACACACACACACACACACACATATATTTTCCTAATTAGATTAGGGAGAGAGGAAAAAAGCAAAACCAAACCTCAGTGTGATGCTAATGTGTCCTAACTAGTCACTGGCACTTGCTGTCTCCCTATTGAATAATCTGGAGGCTGACCTGGGCAAACAGCTGCATCCAGCAAGATGTTTACGGCCATTTTAAATGACACATGGTATTGGCTTTTCACTTGTAATAAAGGTAGAAAGTTTTTTAAAGTGAATTTATTTAAGTAAAAATACTGAAACTATTTACATTAGAATACAAGTATATGAGTCTAGGTGTTATAGAGATAAGATACAAGTCAAGACAGCAGTATGCAAGTGAGGGTAGTTTAGCCAACACTGGTGTAGAGAGGTGCTTCAGGCCCTCTCTTATTTATGAGAGATTTTGGAGATGTTTTGCCAAACGGCATGTGCTAAAGCTTTCCTTTGTGCTTCTACCTTCTAAGGGTCAGAACTCTGTACACTGGGAGGGAGGCAGAACTCTGCTTGTTCAACACTAGGGGAAACAATCAAATAGTTGAAATGGAAGCTTGGATAGACCACTCTTGAAATAAAAAGGAAATGCAATACTATTTTCACGTCCATACACTCACACTTAGAATGAATTAGCTTGCAATAGTCATGTTTATAGTCAGAAAATGGAAAAAAAATGGCTTTTCTATTGACTTTTTTTGAACATATGAAGTTTATTTTATACATTGGGTATTTAAAAATAAAACATATTCAGTAACAATTGAAGAAAATACAGCTAAAATTTAGCTATATTTTAAAAGAAAAATTGTAAGTATATTCTCTAATCTTCAGTATATCATAAAATAGGCATTTGTCAAAAAATTCCATTGAGGACACAGTGATTTTTGAGTGGTCTGGGTTCATATCTAAGAGTCCAGAAATAGGATGCATTCATTTCTTTACTCTGACTCCTGCTTGCACCTTCCTTACAGGACCAGAGTCATCTAAGAAATTAACACTCAGCAAGTTATATGATATTTCAGCAAGTAGCTAACTCATAAATTTAGAGATTGCCACTTAAGTGGACAGTGAATGTAAATGGATTATTTTATGGAGACTTTGAGGCCTCTAATAACTTTCTGTAAAGATGACTTGATATATGAAGGGAGCTTTTGCACAGCTGATTTATTTGCTGTATGCTTTTTACCCTCAGCACATGGGCATTAAAATAAATGCCTTGAGTGCTAACTAAATCTAGAATGGCTGTGTTAAGTATGGTTTGGAACAAAAGTTGAATTGGATGAGAAGCTTATAAAAATATTAAAAGGAAATATTTTTATATCCATTGGGCTCTACTGGGAGCAGATTGGCTCAAAGTAGATCTCAACAGGTTATATTTTCATGTTCACCCCCTGCCCTGAAATTGCTGTCTCTTCTATGAAAGCTGAGTGCTGAAGAATTGATGCTTTTGAACTGTGGTGTTGGAGAAGACTCTTGAGAGTCCCTCGGTGATCCAACCAGTCCATCCTAAAGCAAATCAGTCCTGAATATTCATTGGAAGGACTGATGCTGAAGCTGAAACTCCAATACTTTGGCCACCTGATGTGAAGAACTGACTCATTGGAAAAGACCCTGATGCTGGGAAACATTGAAGGCAGGAGGAGAAGGGGATGAAGAGGATGAGATGCTTGGATGGCATCACCGACTCAATGGACTTGAGTTTGAGTAACCTCCGGGAGTTGGTGATGGACGGGGAGGCCTGCATGCTGCAGTCCATGGGGTCACAAAGAGTCGGACACGACTGAGAGACTGAACTGAACTGAACTGAACTATCAGTTTGCTTTTTGTTTCCTCCCTAAATACCCTTTGGCTTCCCAGGTGGCACAGTGGTAAAGAATCTCCTGCCTGCCAGTGTAGGAGGTGCAAGAGATGCGGGTTTGATCCTTGGGTTGGGCAGATCCCTTGGAGTAGGAAATGGCAACCCACTCCAATATTCTTACCTGGAGAATTCCATGGACAAAGGAGCCTGGGAAGCTACAGTCCATGAGGTTGCAAAGAGCCCAACATGACTGAGCTCACACAAAAATACCCTTTACCTATTTTACTATGTATTACAGTTATTGATGTATGCCTTGGTTTTTAAGCTCTGTATCTTACATATCTTATTCAACTCCGAAGATAGTGTCTTACTGGTAGTAGCCTTTCAATTAATGCTTTCTAAATTATTTTGTTTTGAAAGCTGCTTAGCCTGAATCCTTTTTACCACTTGCTATCAGAGTGGCCTTGGAAAAGTTGCTCAGTGTTTTTAATGCTTCGTTTCTCCACCTGTAAATTGGGTATTAATAGTACCTGTCTCTTAGAGTTGCTATGAACAATCCCTACAGCCAAATATAGGAAGGGAGTCAATACATTTTAGATTTTTAATTTTGGTGATGATATCCAAGTTCTTATTTCAGAGATGACTTTTACAGATTGTAGTAGTGGGAAGAAAACTGGACTGAAATCCAGGAATCTATATTTTCATCTTGTTTCTATTGGTATTTATATAACCTTAGCCTTAGGAAAAATATTTCCTAAGTTTGTTTCCTCATTTATAAATATGAAGGTGTTTGGATATGACGTCTCTATAACTCTTTCCATTAAAAAAATTTAATGAACTTTATTCTTGCTTTATTATTTTTTTAATTAAATTTTATTTTGCTTAACTTTAGAATATTGTATTGCTTATGCCATACATCAAGATGGATCCGCCACAAGTATACATGTGTTCCCCATCCTGAACCCTCCTCCCTCCTCCCTCCCCATACCATCCCCCTGGGTTGTCCCAGTGCACCAGCCCCAGGCATCCGTTATCAGGCATCGTACCTGGACTGGCGACTCGTTTCAGATATGATATTATACATATTTCAATGCTATTCTCCCAAATCATCCCACCCTCTCCCGTTCCCAGAGTCCAAAAGTCTCTTCTATACATCAGTGTCTCTTTTGCTGTCTCGTAAACAGGGTTATTGTTACCATCTTTCTAAATTCCATATATATGCATCAGTATACTGTATTTGTGTTTTTCTGTCTGGCTTACTTCACTCTGTATAATAGGCTCCAGTTCCATCCACCTCCTTAGAACTGATTCAAATGTATTCCTTTTAATGGTTGAGTAATACTCCATTGTGTATATGTACCACAGCTTTCTTATCCATTCATCTGTGGATGGACATCTAGGTTGCTTCCAAGTCCTGGCTATTGTAAACAGTGCTGCTATGAACATTGGGGTACACATGTCTCTTTCAATTCTGGTTTTCTCAGTGTGTATGCCCAGCAGTGGGATTGCTGGATCATAAGGCAGTTCTATTCCCAGTTTTTTGAGGAATCTCCATACTGTTCTCCATAGTGGCTGTACTAGTTTGCATTCCCACCAACAGTGTAAGAGGGTTCCCTTTTCTCCACACCCTCTCCAGCATTTATTGCTTGTGGACTTTTGGATCGCAGCCATTCTGACTGGTGTGAAATGGTACCTTGTAGTGGTTTTGATTTGCATTTCTCTGATAACGAATGATGTTGAGCATCTTTTTATGTGTTTGTTAGCCATCTGTATGTCTTCTTTGGAGAAATGTCTATTTAGTTCTTTGGCCCATTTTTTGATTGGGTCATTTATTTTTCTGAAATTGAGCTGTAGGAGTTGCTTGTATATTTTTGAGATTAGTTGTTTGTCTGTTGCTTCATTTGTTATTATTTTCTCCCATTCTGAAGGCTGTCTTTTCACCTTGCTTATAGTTTCCTTTGTTGTGCAGAAGCTTTTTAAGTTTAATTAGGTCCCATTTGTTTATTTTTGCTTTTATTTCCAATATTCTGGGAGGTGGGTCATAGAGGATCCTGCTGTGATGTATGTCAGAGAGTGTTTTGCCTATGTTTTCCTCTAGAAGTTTTATGGTTTCTGGTCTTACATTTAGATCTTTAATCCATTTTGAGTTTATTTTTGTGTATGTTGTTAGAAAGTGTTCTAGTTTCATTCTTTTACAAGTGTTTGACCAGTTTTCCCAGCACCACTTGTTAAAGAGATTGTCTTTAATCCATTGTATATTCTTGCCTCCTTTGTCAAAGATAAGGGGTCCATATGTGCATGGATTTATCTCTGGGCTTTCTATTTTGTTCCATTGATCTATATTTCTGTCTTTGTGCCAGTACCATACTGTCTTGATCACTGTGGCTTTGTAGTAGAGCCTGAAGTCAGGCAGGTTGATTCCTCCAGTTCCATTCTTCTTTCTCAAGATAGCTTTGGCTATTCGAGGTTTTTTGTATTTCCATACAAATTGAGAGATTATTTATTCTAGCTCTGTGAAGAATACCGTTGGTAGCTTGATGGGGATTGCATTGAATCTATAAATTGCTTTGGGTAGTATACTCATTTTCACTATATTGATTCTGCCAATCCATGAACATGGTGTATTTCTCCATCTGTTAGTGTCCTCTTTGATTTCTTTCACCAGTGTTTTATAGTTTTCTATATATAGGTCTTTAGTTTCTTTAGGAAGATATATTTCTAAGTATTTTATTCTTTTCATTGCAATGGTGAATGGAATTGTTTCCTTAATTTCTTTTTCTATTTTCTCATTATTAGTGTACAGGAATGCAAGGGATTATTTCTGTGTGTTGATTTTATATCCTTCAACTTTTTTATATTCATTGATTAGTTCTAGTAATTTTCTGGTGGAATCTTTAGGGTTTTCTACGTAGAGGATCATGTCATCTGCAAACAGTGAGAGTTTTACTTCTTCTTTTCCAATTTGGATTCCTTTTATTTCTTTTTCTGCTCTGATTGCTGTGGCCAAAACTTCCAAAACTATGTTAAATAGTAATGGTGAAAGTGGGCATCCTTGTCTTGTTCCTGACTTTAGAGGAAATGCTTTCAATTTTTCACCATTGAGGATAATGTTTGCTGTGGGTTTGTCATATATAGCTTTTATTATGTTGAGGTATGTTCCTTCTATTCCGGCTTTCTGGAGAGTTTTTATCATAAATGGATGTTGAACTTTGTCAAAGGCTTTCTCTGCATCTATTGAGATAATCATATGGTTTTTATTTTTCAATTTGTTAATGTGGTGTATTACGTTGATTGATTTGCAGATATTGAAGAATCCTTGCATTCCTGGGATAAAGCCCACTTGGTCATGGTGTATGATCTTTTTAATGTGTTGTTGGGTTCTGATTGCTAGAATTTTGTTAAGGATTTTTGCATCTATGTTCATCAGTGATATTGGCCTGTAGTTTTCTTTTTTTGTGGGATCTTTGTCAGGTTTTGGTATTAGGGTGATGGTGGCCTCATAGAATGAGTATGGAAGTTTGCCTTCTTCTGCAATTTTCTGGAACAGTTTGAGTAGGATAGGTGTTAGCTCTTCTCTAAATTTTTGGTAGAATTCAGCTGTGAAGCCGTCTGGACCTGGGCTTTTGTTTGCTGGAAGATTTCTGATTACAGTTTCAATTTCCGTGCTTGTGATAGGTCTGTTAAGATTTTCTATTTCTTCCTGATCCAGTTTTGGAAAGTTGTACTTTTCTAAGAATTTGTCCATTTCTTCCACGTTGTCCATTTTATTGCCATATAATTGCTGATAGTAGTCTCTTATGATCCTTTGTATTTCTGTGTTGTCTGTTGTGATCTCTCCATTTTCATTTTTAATTTTATTGATTTGATTTTTCTCCCTTTGTTTCTTGATGAGTCTGGCTAATGGTTTGTCAATTGAAGAACATTCTAAAAATACAAGTAGTATATGAACATTTAGGAGGTATTGCATAATCTATCTACGATAGATCGTACTTGATTAAAAGTTGAAAAATATTAAGGTCTTATTGAGACTACTGTAATTAAATAATCATGTAATCTGTCAGTCTCATTTACATAAGTGAAAGGAAGATGCATGCTTGTTTTGTGGAACTTAACATTTTTATCTGTTTACCAGAAGCCAAAGCTGAACAGATTGTTTATCAGGTGAAGTTACTAAACCAGGTATTAGTACAACTGAATAAAAGGTCCTACGAAGTTAATGGACGTATCATTTTCCCAAAAGACAGTTAAGGTAACTCTTTGGTGACTTGTTCGGATTCATTATGCTTCTGTTTGGATAACTGCTGAAGAGTTGAGTTGTTCTTCTGAGGGTCTCTCTTTGACTTAGGTTTCAAGGAAAATTGACATTTAAATCTTTATGACTGGAAAGAGGATATGACCCATTTTACTGAGTCGTCTTTGAAACCTTAGTTTAAAAGAGATTACCCTGGATTTTTTCTGGCTCTAAATCATATCCCATGACTGATTACATCTTTTACCCCAAATATCCAGTCCTCTTCTTTGCTCTCTGCCGAGTTTTGAAATGGTAACCTTTGTGCTATTTCTCACTCCTTGGGCCCTATTCATCCTCTAATCCATTGCAATCTGATTTCTTCCTTGCTGCTCCAGTGAAATTTATTTGGCAAAGAATAACAACTTCAAAATCATTAAGTATAATAGAAATTTTTATCCTTTTTTTCTTCCACTGTTTTAGGAAATATTGTTATATTCGCCTTCTCTAAGCTGTCTTTAAGCAAGTACACTTCCTTTGCTCTGGGCCATCATTCTTTTCTATTTATCCTTTTTTTGTTGTTGATTTTTTTTACTTTACAATATTGTACTGGTTTTGCCATACATCAACATGAATCTGCTACGGATGTACACGTGTTCCCCATCCTGAACCCCCCTCCCACCTCCCTTCCTGTAAAAGTTTTACTTTAATTAATAGATGCAACAGAGAAGAAAAAGAAAATGATGTGAATTGGAACATTCCACAGGCTCAGAAAATCTTCCAGTTTTACTAGAATTAGCTCTGATATCTAGGATCCTGGTTGTATATATTTACCTCTGTGTCTTTCCCAGGCCTTGCAGTCTTTTTCTTTAGTGGAAGATCTTCCTACCACCAAAGTCTGAGAGAAAAATATCTATAATCATGTACTAACGTCTGTTTTGCTCTGTGTTGTTTGGGATGGTACTATTTGACTACTTCTGTGGTGCAGAGAGTCAGTTTGACTACTGAATGCAAGCGTCTTCCTTCATTCTTTCCTTGTATTTCTGTTCCTTCCTTGGTTTTAAACTTCACTAGGTACTTACGATATATTTTTGTCACTGACTAATCCCTATATTCTCTAGGGTTTCCCCCTCAACTGTTTAGTATTCACATTGTTCTGCATATATATTTACAAATATATTCATGTGTGAAAATGTAAAGAACAGTGTAAAGAGACCTGTAGTTGGATAGTTTGATCTTGGGCAATCTTTGAATTCACTCATTCTCTGACCCTCAATTTTATAATTATTAAAATTCAACTTGAACAGGTCACTTGATTAATATTAAGTGGCTATACAGTGGATTATTTTGTGTGAAAATGTTTGAAAACTTTAAAGTACTAGATAAATGGGCAATATTAAATTATTTTATTCATGAGTTTCTCAATAGCAAGGATTAGATCCAGTATCACTATAATTGTTCCTCTTAGGACTGCTGTGTCATCATTCTTACCCTGTTTTCCTTTGTCACTGACTGCTCTTTCTTATTCGAGACTTTTCATTATGTTTTGCTTAATTTTATCTTTTTTCACATACTCAAACGCAGAAGATCCTGGGAGCTCTATTTTTAAAAGGTACCCAGAATCCTACAATTTCTTATTACCATTCTAAACTACCATAATTCTCTCATGAATTAATGGTAGAGCCTCCTAAAAAAACAAAAAAAAAACAAAAACAACAACAACTAATAGGAAACCACAATGTCTACTTTTGTCCCTTGCCCCGTAGAAGATTCCATAGAGAGATTCATAGTAGATTCCATAGCCAGAGTAAGTTTGTTAAAACATGGATCATTTTACTTTTCCAGTCTAAACTTCTGCTGGCTATCAATATTATTCAGAGTAAAATTCCATATAACAAAATCTGTATAATGGTCATTAAGATTCTTTTTGATCTAACCCCTTGTTCTTCAGATAATCCAAAGTGAAAGTGTTCGTTGCTCTGCTGTTGCTGCTGCTAAGTTGCTTCAGTCGTGTCTGATTTGTGCAACCCCATAGACGGCAGCCCACCAGGCTCCCCCGTCCCTGGGATTCTCCAGGCAAGAACACTGGAGTGGGTTGCCATTTCCTTTTCCAATGCGTGAAAGTGAAAAGTGAAAGTGAAGTCGCTCAGTCGTGTCCAACTGTTAGTGGCCTCATGGGCTGCAGCCCACCAGGCTCCTCTGTCCATGGGGTTTTCCAAGCATACTCTCAACTCGTGGCCTTTGCAGTTTCTTTTTCTTAATCATGGAAAGAGCTTCTCTGGCAGCTTAGTGGTTAAGAACCCACCTGCCAATGCAGGAAACACAGGTTTGATCCCTGGGTCAAAAAGATCCCCTGGACAAGGATATGGCAACCCACTCCAGTGTTCTTGCCTGGAAAATCCCATGGACAGAGGAGCCTGGTGGGCTACAGTCCATGGGGTTGCGAAAGAGTTGGACAGAACTTAGCAACTAAACAGCAACAAAAACAATAATCATGGACAGCTCTATCCCGAGATGTTCCTATAACTCTCCTTCTCACTTTAGATGTCTGCTCAAAAATCACTGGAAGTAGAAGCACTTCCTGACCATGCTACAGAAAATAGCAATGCTGTCTCTTCTCCTGTATTTTCATCTTGCTATACTGTTGGTAGCCAAATACTTAGTCTTGACTTTTCTGCTAAACTTTCCAACAAACATTTCTGTTAAATCATCCCACAGGCACCTTGAATGCACATATCCAAAACTCAAGCACATTTTATGCTCCAGAAATACTCAACTGCTTGTAAACTGAACAAAACCTTTGGCATCATGCTTCTATGAAATCACTCATATTATTTTCATTCCTGTAATACGCTTCTTCACCTGTTAATTCTGACTTGTGCTGCAAGAGCAGATTTCATTTCTCCTGTAGCCTTTATTAACGGGATTCCTACTCTTAGAGTGGTTAATTCTTCTTCTTCTCTGTTTCTGTAAAACCTTGAGTTTATCTTTAACCGCTGTACATACTGAATTATAGCAATGAAAGTGAAAGTGAAATTCACTCAGTCGTCTCTGCCTCTTTGTGACCCCATGGACTATACAGTCCATGGAATTGTCTAGGCCAGAATACTGGAGTGGGTAGCCTTTCCCTTCTCCAGGGGATCTTCCCAACCCAGGGATCAAACCCAGGTCTCCCACATTGCAGGCAGATTCTTTACCAGCTGAGCCACAGGGAAGCCCAAGAATACTGGAGTGGGTAGCCTATCCCTTCTCCAGGGGATCTTTCAGACCCAGGAATTAAACTAGGGTCTCCTAAATTGCAGGTGGATTCTTTACCAACTGAACTATCAGGGGATAATAGAATCTTAAAGAACCTATTAGCCAAAAAGGGCAGAAGAGAGGAAAAATAGGAAAGACAAGAATTTGGGACCTCACTGGTCCTTTACCAAGGTTAATTTTTATACAACTCCAAAGAATTGAAGGCTTCGGCACTGGAAGTAGGGTGTATGGGTGGAATAAGATGAACTTGAAATTTCTGTCATTAGCCACATGCACTTGAAGAGAGGACAGGTAAGAGAACAGTGGAATTGAACTTTCCTAGCAGTTTCAGAGCACAGAGCCCGGTGACTGGCCCAGCTTCAGCAGTCCGGGTAGGGGGCAACAGAGGGATAAATTATACAACAGTGAATTCTTAGAGTCATCTTGCTAACAGAAGGAAAATAGAGGACAATGTCATGTCCCAGAGAAACCCCCATGAATCAACAATATAAATAACAAACCTTAGTATATTTTCAAAATATAGATAATTGGATAATAGATTTCCTTTGGTGCATGGCTGTTTCCTTTTCCTTTTCTGCATAATGACAAATAAAAAGATGTTGAATTAAGACTTAGAGTAGGTGATTCATTGGTTGATGTTTCCATAGATAGTAATTACAGAGTCAGAGTAGAAATCTACTTCTGATTCTGAATATTTGCTTTTCCTTTAATTTCTTGTTTCTTCAGAAAACAAATGAGTCCAAAAACATGTATTCAGATACTACTAGTCACCCAACTTTTCTAGGATTTTGCTTCCTAATCCTTGAAATGAGGGTAATATTTATTCTGATTAATTCTTAGGGTTGTAATGAGGCTCCAGTGAAAACTATAAAGTGCTACAAGGATGGACAGCTTGTAAGATCAGCATAAAAACAGGAGGCTATCTTATTAGTATTATTAAGTCAAGTTCATTTGAAATTGTATAGTTTAGTGTATTCAAAAGATAAGCAATATTTACTTTATGTAAGTTAATGTTATTTTGTTGTTATTTCTTCTGGAACAACTAATATGATTGATAACTTGATTATGACTAAGTTGGAGCCTTTCTCTGAGACAGTGTCCTCATGGTCCACACTCCAAAGCCAATCACAGATGAGCACATATTCTCTTGTTTCCACTGCTCTTAAACTTCCTGAAGAGAGTTCAAGAAGGAATCTTGTTACATTGCTTTCCTGTTTGCAGCAGGCTTGACTGTGTATATGACTGGAGGAATTAATAATATCTTTGTAGTGTCTTGTGCTCACTCATGTTTGACTCTGAGATCCCATGGACTGCAGCCCAGCAGGCTCCTCTGTCCATGGAATTTTCCAGGAAAGAATACTGGAGTGAGTTGCCATTTCCTCCTCCAGGAGATCTTATTGACCCAGGGATCAAACCCGAGTTTTCTGTGTCTCCTGCATTGGTAGGCGGATACTTTACCACTGAGACACTTTACAGTTGTTTCTCAGTTGCTCAGTTGTTTCCAACTCTTTGTGACCCCATGGACTGCAGCACTCCAGGCTTCCCTGTCCATCACCATCTCCCAGAGCTTGCTCAGACTCATGTCCATTGAGTCTGTGATGCCATCCAACCATCTCATCCCCTGTGGTCCCCTTCTCCTCCTGCCTTCAGTCTTTCCCAGTGTCGGGGTCTTTTCCAATGAGTTGGCTCTTTGCATCGGTGGCCAAAATGTTGGAGCTTCAGCCTCAGCATTAGTCCCTTCAATGCATATTCAGGACTGATTTCCTTTAGGATTGACTAGTTTGATCTCCTTGCAGTCCAAGGGACTCCCAAGAGTCTTCTCCAACACCACAGTTCAAAAGCATCAATTTTTTGACACTCAGCCTTCTTTATGGTCCAGCTCTCACATCCATACATGACTACTGGAAAAACCATAGTTTTGACTATACAGACCTTTGTCAGCAAAGTAATGTCTCTGCTTTTTAATATGCTATCTAGGTTGGTCATAACTTTTCTTCCAAGGAGCAAGTGTCTTTTAATGTCATGGCTGCAGTCACCATCTGCAGTGATTTTGAAGCCCAAGAAAATAAATTCTGTTTCCATTGTTTCCCCATCTATTTGCCATGAAGTGATGGGACCAGATGCATGATCTTAGTTTTCTGAATGTTGAGCTTTAAGCCAACTTCTTCACTCTCCTCTTTCACTTTCATTAAGAGGTTCTTTAGTTCTTCTTCACTTGATGCCATAAGGATGGTGTCATCTGCATATCTGAGGTTATTGATATTTCTCCTGGCAATCTTGATTCCAGCTTGTGCTTTATCCACCCCAGCATTTCTCACAATGTACTCTGCATATAAGTTAAATAAGCAGGTGACAATATACAGTTTTGATGTACTCTTTTCCCAATTTTGAACCAGTCTGTTGTTCCATATCCCTTTGTAACTGTTGCTTTTGGACCTGCATACAGGTTTCTCAGACACTTCTGAGACACTTGGGAGCCCAGTAATATTTGTTAGAAGAAGCACATATATTTTTACAATAAGTACTTTGCAAAATGTTTTATGAGGAAAATATTTTTAAGTTCTAACTGGTATATTCAATGAGTATTTCATACAGTCATTCATTCGTTTCACAGTTATATACCGAGTGCCTGTTAAGTGCCAATATCTAGGCACTAGGAAACATCAATGAACAAAATAGAGATTCCAGTTCCTGTTTCATCATAGGAAGATGGATTTTAAAAAGTAAATATAATAAATGAGTATTTTACATAGTAAGTTATGAGGTGAAAATTGCTTTGAGGAAAAAAGTAGGGTGTAACAGGGATCCAGAGGCTGAACATATTCATTCACCTAATTAATGAATATCTTAAGTGGAACAACAAAGAAGATAATATTTAATTTATACTGTACCAGCAGTACTTAAAGAAATCCAATATCTCGCTTGAAGAAGTCAGCAAATGTGGTGGTCATATGGGGAAATAAAGGTAACTAACTGACTTTTAGTAGGCATGTGCTTTATTCCAACTTGCAAGTAACATAATCTGACTTTTCTATTAAATTACAAATGAAAACATTTCACTCACTTCTATGAATCCATCGTTCAAAATGGAAAGTATCAGAATATAACAACGTTTGAGAGTATTTATTTTGTCATTTTTGGATCTTGCGAAAGAAGAGAAGCAAAGGAGGTGATGGGACAGGCGAAGCCTCACACCGCAGCATAGCTGGAGCAGAAGATGAATAACCAACTGAGTATCGCCAAACATCTACGGATAACCAAATCCATGAGTTTCCACGGAGAGTACTAGAAAAAACAGAATTAAAGAACAAGTAGGACTTTAAGGAAGTACAATATCCTTAAAGAAATAAAATGAGTTCATGCAACCATGAAGGCTGTTAGGGAAAAAGTTGATCATTTAGAGATCATCACAATAAAAAGAAGCTCAGTAATGGGCTGAATAGTGGGATAAACATAGAGGAAGTGTAATTAGATCTTAAGAAGACTGAACGAAAGATTTCATCTAGAATTCAGCACAAAGACAAAAACATGAAAAGTACAAAATAAATGATTCTTGTGGGTTTAAAAATTGCCATATCCATTTGAACGTTTTCCAAGAGGAGAAAAATTTCTGACAGTGCCTGTATACCTGAATACTCTCAAACATGGATTATTATTTTTAAATTTATTTATTTGTTCTCTGCTTCTCTTCATTTGACTGTATCTTGTCTTCTTTTATAGCTACATGGTTGGCAAAGACCCAGTAAATTGAAAGGATTCAAAGTTGCTTATCACGTTTTTTTTTTAATTTATTTTTAATCGGAGGATAATTACAGTGTTGTATATGTTTTGGCCATACAGCAATGTGAACCAGCTATGATTCTATCTATATTCCCCCTCTCTTTGGCTTCCCTCTCACGCCCCTCACCTCACCCCTCTAGGGGTGACAGAGCGCCAGGCTGAGCTCCCTGTGGTACCCAGCTCCTCCCCGCTAGCTCTGTGGCTAGCTATCTGTTTTACACAAGGTAGTGTATATGAGTCAATGAAGAGGGTGGGACAAACTGACAAGGTTGTTATTGATTACTTTTTCTTGCAAATCCAATAGTTTAAAAACTGTGAATGATATTTAATTTGCATTTATATGACTATCGAGGTTGAACATTGTTTCCTATATAAGATAGATAAATGCATATATATATATATAAAATTTGCCTATTACCTACTCATGATCTTTGGCTTTTTTCTATTAAATGATTGCTTTATTGTTGATATATAAACATTCTTTGTATGTAAGGGCTAATGATACTTTGCCAGTCATTTAAGCTGTAAATACATTATCTTGATCTGCTATTAAAAATTAGTTATATTTTGTCCTTAAGATAAATTCTTTTTCCCATTTATTCAGAAGGTCAATATTTTCTTTTTCTTTTCTAGATCTTATGACTATCTTAAGAATAATTTTTTTTTTTGGCTAATCCCCAACCTAAGGTATATTTTATATAACTCCTTTATTGTTTTCTTTTTAAGTTTTAGATCTTACATCAATTTGAAATTTGTTTAGTTACCATATAAGCATATACATTAGATGACCAGTTCTTTTCTCATATGTCTGATATGAGTGTAAAAGTGTGAATTTTATATTTGTTTCCTTTGATATCTTTATTTTTCTCCTAATACCAGGCTACTGTAAACTACCAAAAATTTATAACTGGTAGAGAGTGATCTTGTATTATTCTTTTTTTCCAAACTTACCTTTGCTATTCTTCTATATTTATTGTCTCTAAAAAAGCTTTTGAATATATATCTCAGCCTTCTACATGAATTATGCTTTTTTCGTTTTAAAATAAAACACCTAGATATAAAACCACAAGAAAATCACATATGTGCCTTTGTGAATTAATATAATGTGAGTACTTTTCTAGTCACTACCTGAGTTAGGAAACAGAATTTTGCCTACTGTCCTAGAATTCATCCATTTGCCTTATTTTAATCCTAATCACCTCACTGAACCTAGTCATTCATCTGATTAATGACGATTTATTAAGTACAACTACAAACAGGATAATATCTAATTCATACTGTACCAGCAGTATGTAAAGAGATCCAAAATATAACTTGAAAAAGTAAAGATAAGTTTGAAAAAGAAGAATAATATAGGTTCACTTTTACTACTTTGATTTTTATGTTAATCACTCCTTTGAGCTTCTTTACCAGTTTTGCATCCCTGGAGCCTAACACCTTGTTTACATATTTGCTGTACCTTTTATATCTTTTGTTGTTGTTTAGTTGCTAAATCATATCGGAGACTTTTGTGACCCCATGGACTGTAGCCACCAGGCTCTCTGTCTATGGGATTTTCTAGGCAAGAATACTGGAGTGGGTTACGTTTCCTTCTCCAGGGGATCTTCCCAAGCCAGGAATTGAACCCATGTCTCCTGTATTGGCAGGCTGATGCTTTACCACTGAGCCACCAAGGAAGCCCTTTATATCTTTTAGCATAAAATTTCTCTATCTGTTTCTTCTTTGGAATTCATTTGTTGAAGAACTTAGTTCATTTAACCTTCAGGATTTCCCACTCTGGATTGGTAATTTCATACTTAGTGCTATGATATTGCTCACATTCCTCTGCCCTCTGACTTCTTGCATGTTGGCAGCTGGTTCCAAAGAGCTGATGGGTTAGATCCCTTTGCAAACCTATTGGTTGTCTTGGTGTTTCATTAAGGAGACACGTACTGTCTGGTTTTATCTCAGTCCCCTCATCCTGGCCAGAATCTTTCCCTCTCTGTGACTCTTGTATTATAATGTTAGCAACCATTCATGCTAATTGGGAACTGGTGATATATGTAAGTTTAGTATTTTGTTTTCATTTATCAGATGGAATAGTTTTATGAAATGTTGCTGTTCCCCATCTTTTATGGTATTTACCCCATAGTAGAATTCATATAAGGAAGGCAGTATAGATGCTTATTTTTCTTAATTTACCAGTTTCCAGGAGAATGAGTTGATTTTCAGTCATCTTCTAGAGACCCATTGGCTTTTTCCCTCTGTCTTTATAAAGTGAAAAAGTGAAGTCGCTTAGTCATGTCAGTGCAACCTCGTAGACTGTAGCCTACCAGGCTCCTCCATCCATGGGATTCTCCAGGCAAGAATACTGGAGTGGGTTGCCATTTCCTTCTCCAGGGGATCCCGATCCAGGGACTCATAGTTTTAATTGTATTTTGGTATATTTCAATCTATTGGCATTATTGTCTTATTGAAACTCAGCTGTCTCACTTTTGGCCAATGGAAACCTCTTCCATTTGACTTTTGAGTTGGCAGGACCCTACTAGTTCTTGATTGCTTACTTTGTATTTACTATCTGATTTGACAAGGTTTTTTGCATTTATCTTTTCCTGTTTCTGTCCTAGAATCACACTTTTTCTAAGAAATCAAGCTGAACGGTTTAGTGGAAAATTGAATTTCAGGATTAAAGTCTGGATGGTAGGGATGTTTATTTATCTTGGTCTGATCGTTGTTCCTACGCATTTTAATAAAATTAATTATGTTGGCAGAAGTGAAACATACAGAAATATATGTTTAAATGTATACATATCCAAAGATAATGTATCTTAGGGATTTATACTGATATTTTCAAATCAGTTTAAGTATGACAGGATTTTACTTAACCTTCCCTCAAGAACATAGGGGTTTGCAGAATTAGATTTATGCTATAATTTCTTGTTTTCTTTATTAAGAAATTATACATATAGTAGTCTTAGAATGACAATACTAATATAATGACTATCAATATGCTTATGGGTCACATTTATGTGTGATTTCTGCATATGCCACCCTCATTCCTTGCTCACTTTCTGGTAGTTGAATACAAGGTCTGAATATATAACAATTACATACTGTATTTCCCTTTTAACTCAATAATCCATTTCTTTTGGTTCTAAATGTAGTTATAAACAATGCTCACTGTCAGTGCTTATGTTGCTGTTTCTCATTTTGCTTGTCAGTATTCTTTGCCTGGTAGATTCTTAAGGAAGTGCTCATGAGAACATTCCTGAACTCTTTAATGTTGATAATAGTTGGTCTTACACTGTTTATATTTGAAAGTCAGTTTTGCTGGATATGAAATCCTTGATTCACATATTCTGTCACAGAGATTCTCAAATATATTATTCCATTTTCTTCTGGTGTAAAGCATCGCCATCAAAGCCTGATGATGATCTAATTTTATTTTTCATATAAAATGAATGTTTTCCTTTTTTAAAAAAATACACAAAGGGCTTTTTCCTTTAAAGTTTGGTAATTTTACCAGAGTGTACTTTAGACAGTAGTTCTTAGTTTAAATTGTCAAGTACATATGTGCTATTTTAAATGCAGTTTCAAATCTGTAATTCAAGGAAGTTTTCTTGAATATTAGTTTTTAGATTTGTTCCCTTCTCTTGGTTTGGTTTTTTATTTTAGGAACTCGTGTGATTTATATCTTGGATTGGCTTTTTAGAACAACATCTTCAGTATTTTATCTATTCAATATTTATCTTTCCTTTTTTTCTAAGCCATCTTTATCTTTTCTTTTTCCAAAAATTTCTTAGATATAATGTACATAGAAAAAATTTAACCATTTTGATGTAAAGTCCTTTGGATTTTAAGAAATGCATAAATCTTGTAAATGTCACCACAAGTCAAGATACGAAAATAGTTCTAGCACTCTCATCCATTAAATTCCTCTATCTCCTTTGTAACTGAAAATTTACCCCACCCCAGTCCCTGGCAACCACTGATTTATTTTCTGTCTCTATAGATTTGTGTTTACAAAAATATCATATAAAAGAAATCGTACAGTATGTCTTTTGTGTCTGAGTTCTTTCATTAATGAAATACATTTAAGATGCACACATGTTGTTGCATTTATCATAGTTTATTCTTTAATTAATCCTGGAATATAATTTAATTAATTAAAGTTTATTCTTTAATTTAATCCTGGAATGTGAAGTCAAGTGGGCCTTAGAAAGCATGACTACAAAGCTAGTGGAGGTGATGGAATTCCAGTTGAGCTATTCCAAATCCTGAAAGATGATGCTGTGAAAGTGCTGTACTCAATATGCCAGCAAATTTGGAAAACTCAGCAGTGGCCACAGGACTGGAAAAGGTCAGTTTTCATTCCAATCCCAAAGAAAGGCAATGCCAAAGAGTGCTCAAACTACTGCACAATTGCACTCTCTCACACACTAGTAAAGTAATGCTCAAAATTCTCCAAGCCAGGCTTCAGCAATACGTGAACCGTGAATTTCCTGATGTTCAAGCTGGTTTTAGAAAAGGCAGAGGAACCAGAGATCAAATTGCCAACATCCGCTGGTCATGGAAAAAGCAAGAGAGTTCCAGAAAAATATCTATTTCTGCTTTCTTGACTATGCCAAAGCCTTTGACTGTGTGGATCACAATAAACTGTGGGAAGTTCTGAAAGAGATGGGAATACCAGAGTACCTGACCTGCCTCTTGAGAAATCTGTATGCAGGTCAGGAAGCAACAGTTAGAACTGGTCACGGAACAGCAGACTGGTTCCAAATAGGGAAAGGAGTACGTCAAGGATGTATATTGTCACCCTGTTTATTTAACTTATATGCAGAGTACATCATGAGAAACGCCGGACTGGAAGAAACACAAGCTGGAATCAAGATTGCCAGGAGAAATATCAATATCCTCAGATATGCAGATGACACCACCCTTATGGCAGAAAGTGAAGAGGAACTAAAAAGCCTCTTAATGAAGGTGAAAGTGGAGAGTGAAAAAGTTAGCTTAAAGCTCAACATTCAGAAAACTAAGATCATGGCATCCGGTCCCATCACTTCATGGGCAATAGATGGGGAAACAGTAGAAACAGTGGCTGACTTTCTTTTTCTGGGCTCCAAAAAACACTGCAGATGGTTACTGCAGCCATGAAATTAAAAGACGCTTAGTCCTTGGAAGAAAAGTTATGACCAACCTAGATAGCATATTCAAAAGCAGAGACATTACTTTGCCAACAAAGGTCTGTCTAGTCAAGGCTATGATTTTTCCAGTGGTCATGTATGGATGTGAGAGTTGGACTGTGAAGAAGGCTGAGCGCTGAAGAATTGGTGCTTTTGAACTGTGGTGTTGGAGAAGACTCTTGAGAATCCCTTGGACTGCAAGGAGATCCAACCCGTCCATTCTGAAGGAGATCAGCCCTGGGATTTCTTTGAAAGGAATGATGCTAAAGCTGAAACTCCAGTACTTTGGCCACCTGATGCGAAGAGTTGACTCATTGGAAAAGACTCTGATGCTGGGAGGGATTGGGGGCAGGAGGAGAAGGGGACGACAGAGGATGAGATGGCTGGATGGCATCACTGACTTGATGGACAAGAGTCTGGGTGAACTCTGGGAGTTGGTGATGGACAGGGAGGCCTGGCGTGCTGCAATTCATGGGGTCGCAAAGAGTCGACTCATTGGAAAAGACTCTGATGCTGGGAGGGATTGGGGGCAGGAGGAGAAGGGGACGACAGAGGATGAGATGGCTGGATGGCATCACTGACTTGATGGACAAGAGTCTGGGTGAACTCTGGGAGTTGGTGATGGACAGGGAGGCCTGGCGTGCTGCAATTCATGGGGTCGCAAAGAGTCGACTCATTGGAAAAGACTCTGATGCTGGGAGGGATTGGGGGCAGGAGGAGAAGGGGACGACAGAGGATGAGATGGCTGGATGGCATCACTGACTTGATGGACAAGAGTCTGGGTGAACTCTGGGAGTTGGTGATGGACAGGGAGGCCTGGCGTGCTGCAATTCATGGGGTCGCAAAGAGTCGACATGACTGAGCGACTGAACTGAACTGAACTGATTGTTTAATTGCCAATCACTGAGTAATGTTCCAGCATGTGGATGTACCAGTAGCATGGTCTGCAACTTCATTCATCCATTGAGACATTTGTGTTGTTTCTGATTTTTAGTAATTATGTATAAACCTGCTGTAATATTTTGTGGGTGAGGTTTTTGTGTGATCTAAGTTTTTATGTCACTTGAGTAAATATGCAGAAGGGCAATTTCTGATTGATATGGTAGTGTATGTTGAGAAAGGTATGTGTGACCAGAAAGAATGAAACTAGAGTGAGAAGAGAGGAGGTACTTGTAACGATGTTAAGCTCTTAATCTCATCCCCCATCAAGATCCAGACGCTTGTCTGTGTTTCCCATAACTTGGTTGTCCAGTTATTCTTTGGATTTCATAAAACAAACTAACATCCTTTGGAAAATCTATTTTTTGTCCCTTTACGCTGTTCTAAGTGGATTTCTGACATGTGCAACCGAAGAAAGATTTGTATTAGGGCAATATTTTATTGAGCCCTTAGAGGGAGCTAGCTACTGTGCTAAACTCTTAACATGCATTTTATAATTAATTCACTGGGGTTATCCAGCCTTGTATATTGGTTGCAATGAAAATTTAACTCATTGTTTTGAAAAAGAGAGAGCACATGAAAATAAATAACCTTATGTGAAACTAATGTGTTTACTAAAGTGTTATAAACATTCTGTCAAGCATTGCCAATACATTTTTGCTTTTGGAGAAGTATACTTTTCATTACAAATGACTTTATTGTTTAATACGGGCATTTTAATGTTGACAAGTGAAGTACAAGTCTACTTTGCACAAAAGAACAAGCCACCTTGTTATGAATTCACACATGCATATGTAGATTACTTCTTTGGTGTATATATTAATAAATAAAATATTCATGAACTGAAAGCCTTAAAATGAGGGATTTGAAGCCATAATGGCTAAAGCACTTTGTTATTTCCATTAGTTCTAACAATATTCAGCTTTCTGGTTTCCTTTGGAAGAGATTCTTAAAATAAATGATATAAAAGATCTCTAAGTATGGGCCATGACCTTTACAGAATAAGATAATTTGGTATCCTTCTACTTGGGGATTAATGCTCTTTTTTTTTCTTGAATCATTTTTTAAGGACACAAATAGGTTCTATTAGGGGTTCAGATGCTACTCACTGCTGGAGTTGAGAAAAAGGAGAGGTCAGTTGCTGAGTTGGAGGATCAGGGAAGGCTTGGTGGACAAAGTGGTACTGGGATGGGGCCTTGTGAGCTATTTAAGTTATTTTTTTTCCAGAGACCATTGACACTAATAGGAATACCTTTATTAAATTAATATGCTTGTAAGGTACTAAACTTAAGACTCAGGTAAACGATTCACCTTCAAAAAAATAATTAAATTTCTTTTTCACAGTGTTTTGAATATCCATACTTGAAATCAATAAATCCATATGGCTGGATTCTTGACCAATTATTATAACAAGAAAATCACACCCTCTTTGATCTTATCTCCTGCCATTGCACATGGAAAAAGCAACATCTAAAAGAAAATTATTCTATTATCTAAATCATGATGGAATATTATTATTATGTTTAGCCAGAAATTCTATGTATGTTTATTTGTAGTTGATTGACCTGATTTCCAGCAAGAGAATTATTTTAAAATTTTTATTATCTCCTAGAGAAATAGTAGATCATTAAAAATGAACATTATTTATTCAGTAGAGATCAAAAGCATCAATGTGGTTACTCAGTAAAATATACTTTTAGATTTAAGAATAACTCATATGGCTTTTTAGAATTATAAAAGCACACTTTGAAACAGGAAAAATCATCATGGCATTTAGAAGCAATAGAAAAAATAATATATAACCTCTTTGTAATTGATTGCAACAGGACCTTTGACATTTCTGTATACTTGTTCAGGGGCTTGTTCATGGAACCATTGCTAAGCAGGGAAGTGTTGCTGATTATTTAGGAAATCAGCAAGAAATAATGGTTCATAGTTGGCATGAGTTCTGAATTAATCTCTTGAGTACTTGCCTGCTATAGAGCATTATCACCCTGATGTTACATGGATCACTATAGACATGTGTGAGCAGAAGTTTTCCAGATGTTTACAAGATGTTGAAAGATTTGATCGCACAGACATTCATTAACAGTGTTTGTGTGTAAACACTGTTACCGCTTTCGTAAATGTGGTATTATATAAATTTATGGTGCCATGTTAAATATCACAGGCAAGTTTAATCCACTTTGCAAATTGTACTCAGTAATGCAATAGACCACATGCTTTGACATGAGTGTCTGTGCACTCACAGATTGAGTCCCTCAGTCTTCAGATACATCAGTGGGGCATGTGGTGACCACAGACTTTTGGGCAGGTCAGCCTCTTCCATTTGACTGAGTACACAGTACAAATCTGTTGTTTAGTCACCAAGCCGTGTCCAATTCTTTTGTGACTCCATGGACTGGAGCCCATCAGGCTCCTGTGTCCAGATTTCCCAGGCTGCTGGAGTGTGTTGCCGTTTCCTTCTCCAGGGGGATCTTCCTGACCGAGGGATCGAACCTATATCTCCTGCATTGGCAGGTGGTTTCTTTACACTGAGCCACCAGGGAAGCCCAACACAATATACATATCAATTTTGACACATGCTGTGCCAATACAATGGCTCGGAAACCCTGAAACCAGCACTTTTGGGCAGAAGTTATGTGAAAGATACTGGCCTAACACGAAAAGTGTTAGTTGTCTAGTTGTGTCCAACTCTTTGCGACCCTGTGGACTTCAGCCTGCCAGTCTCCTCTGCCCACAGAATTCCCCAGACAAAAATGAAGGCACTGAACAGCAATTCTGTGGAAGATTCTGGCCTAAGAAATAAAAGTGTTTTAGAAACAAAGAACAAGATACTTTATGCTTTTAGGTGCTCAGTTGCTCGGTCGTGTCTGACTCTTTTGCAACCCCATGGACTGTAGCTCACCATGCTCCTCTGGCCATGGACTTTTCCAGGCAAGAATACTGGAGCAGGGTTCCATTTCCTACTCCAGGGGATCTTCCTGACCCAGGGAAAGAACCCACGTCTCTTGTGTTTCCTGCACTGGCAGGTAGATTCTCTTCCCAGCACCTCCTGGGAAGCCCTTTTATGGTTTAAAAAGTATTTAAAATCTAACATAAGAGGGATATGCAATGAATTAAGTGTTACAAACTCAGATTTGTTACTTCTGTTTAAATGAACTTAACATGCATTCTGTTTAAATGAACTTAACATGCATTCCGGGGGAAGGCAATGGCACCCCCACTCCAGTACTCTTGCCTGGAAAATCCCATGGATGGAGGAGCATGGTAAGCTCCAGTCCATGGGGTCGATAAGAGTCGGACATGACTGAGCGACTTCACTTTCACTTTTCACTTTCATGCATTGGAGAAGGAAATGGCAACCCACTCCAGTATTCTTGCCTGGAGAATCCCAGGGACAGCCGTCTATGGGATCGCACAGAGTCGGCCACGACTGAAGTGACTTAGCAGCAGCAGCAGCAGCAACATGCATTCCAAGCCCTCATTTCCATCATATTGGGAAAACATTCTTGCCCAATCAAGACGGTGTCCAGTTTAAGTCATATCTTCTGAACCAATTCTGACAACTTCAAGGCTTCATTCCTACTCCCCTTTCCAGGATCCTTTAGGTTCTTGAGTGCTTCCATATCTTCCTGACACTGGGGGAAGAGAATGATCTGCGGTGCCCAGCTTTTGTGTTCACTGCTGTTTAATAACTTTCCCTCTGTCCTCGCAGTGTCAGCAAAGTACAGTGATTATTCTGAAAAGCTTACTCTGTACTCCAAGTCTCCCTCACCACCCCCAAACATTCCTTATCATCTTCACCTTCAGGGCTGGCATATCTCAATTTTTACCTTATCTCTGTGCCGTACTTGGGCAGGAGACTGTTCTTAGACTTTCTTTGTATTCCAAAGAATTCAAGAAAGGGTGATGGAGTGGACATGGATTTCAGGATATTTCTATGTCTAGACATGCACTGTTGTCCAAAGCAGCAGCTCCGTGTTAAGCATCATACTGCTAGGCTTTCTCTCTCCAACATCCTGCCAAGAGATGGAGCTTTTCCTGCCACATTGTCTCATGAAAATTTGGTGGCCTCTGAAGTCTCTGTTTATCAGGGTTTCAAGCCTTCAGTGAGAAAAGGAGGCGCCAGGGGCAACAGTTTAACAGTTGCATGTTGCTGCTGTCCCCCAAGCTTCTCCAAGCTCTCTTTCCCATTCTACTTCTCTTGCTTTTGTTGTTCAGCTGCCAAGTCATGTCCAGCTCTTCGCAACCCCATGGACTGTAGCACACCAGGTCTCCCTATCCCTCCACTATCTCCCAGCATTTGCCCAAGTTCATGTCCATTGCATCGGTGATGCCATCCAACCCTCTCATCCTCTGTCGTCCCACCTCTCCCCTGCCCTCAATCTTTCCCGGCGTCAGAGTCTTTTCCAATATGCACATACAAAGGTTCCACCCAATACCTAAGCATGTTGCTCCTCCCACCCCAAGGTAGTTTGTAATTTAAAATGGTATTTTTCAAAATTTTTTGATAGAAACTCTTTGTGAGTAACACATTTCCTTATCAACCCCAGATACCACACGTTTACCTTACTCTTACGAATTGCAGAGTACTCTATTCCATTTCATTAGGGGGGAAAAACAAAAACTCAGTGCTTTAGACTCAGGAGAATGATTTCATGACCTTCTTGTGGGCCTTGACCAGCAGTTTGAAAAGCAGCGCTCTAAACCTCTGTTCTGAGTCATTCTTTGTTCCTTTTAAGCAAAGCCACGCCAGATTTTTAAATTCTAGTAGACATCATCCCTTTTCAAGTGGTTGGCTCTTGCAAATGAAAAGAGCTTTGACCTTCAGACCAGTATCTATGCAGTGTGCTTAGAAAATTCATTTGAATTATTTGTTTTGGCCTATATCCCATTCTCTACCTTTGGCCGTGAATACCTCTGAGTATACAGGCAGAAAACAGTAAGAAAAATGAGAGCAAAAAATCTACAGATTTTATCCTGATACGTATAAATCAGAACGGAGAACCACAGAATTTAAGAACACCACAGAAAAGCATAAACATTAATTTTCCCAGCCAAGCGGTTCCATGAGACACAATAATCTGGCTTGTCCAAGGCCATACAACTCGTTGGAGCCAAAAACGCAAACTCCTGACTTTTGACTGTCATGTCATCAGTTTTTCTACTTAACACTATTCATTCTATTCTTAAAGTCAGAGTATTGGTCAAATGAAAGCACATATGAGGCACTAACATGAAGTGGAAACTCATTCTCATCACGTACTTAATGATTGTTAGCTCTTTTTTTCTCTTTCTTCATGAACCTGAGGTTGAAGTATTCATTCTGTGTGATGGTAGTTCCTGATTTTCTACATTCTCTCTTTTCTTTCATTCTTGGGAGAAAAGTAAAGAATACTGCCTATACTTTTGTGGGGTCACTTTTAAACTGTGGTATTAAGGAGCCTAAAACTCACGTGCCGTAAGACATAGATTTGGGGGGATTAAACTGATAGTCACTTTACTCTTTGGCTTTAGCCAGTAATATATTAATAGCACCATCCTCCATTTCAACTCATCTTAGGGCAAACATATTTCATAGACTGACCTAAAGATATCTGGACAGTTCTGATGATGTACATCAGGGATCTGCAAAAAGGGATATTTAAAAATATGTATCTGAAATATGTAGGCTACAATTTGTGGGGTTGCAAAGAGTTGGACATGACTGAGCGACTAACACACATTCATTGGAAGGTCTGATGCTGAAGCTGAAGCTCCAATACTTTGGCTGCCTGGTGGGAAGAATTGAATCATTGGAAAAGATCCTGTTGCTGGAAAGATTGAGGGCAAAAAGAGAAGTTTACAAAAGAGGATGAGATGATTAGATAGCATCACTGACTCAGTGGATCTGAATTTGAGCCAACTCTGGGAGTAGTGGAGGGCAGAGGAGGCTGGTGTGCTGCAGTCCATGGGGTCCTAAAGAGGGAGACACAACTTAGCAACTGAACAACAACCATCAATAAGATGATTAAGTAAATTATAATAAATCCATTTTAAAATAAAAATTATTATGCAAAATGTTGTAGAAAATAAATTGTTATCCAGTCTTGGAATATGATATTGATGATGTGTCCATGGTTCTGGGGAAAGTTTGTTTTGAAAGATTTTATAAAAAGATTTAAGATTGCATCCTCAATATGAGATTAACTAACAAAAATTGTATAGAAAAAGGTTAGAAGGAAATAAAATATAATAATGATTGTCTCTAGGAGATGGTTTACACTGATCCAGTTTTCTTCTTCCCTCTGAGTCTTAATTTTTTCTTCAATTACTATATATTGTACATACTCAGAAAAAATTAAAAAAATTAAAAGTCAAGTATTTTACAAATATGTAATATTTTTTAAAAAACACTGGAAGCAGGAAAAATCTCAGGTTTTAAGCTTTTAAGGTTTTTAGTTTGTATTTGGTTACAGCTTTTAAGGAGACTTGATGAGTTGGGATGCTAGCACAGTTTCTTGGATGGCATTTCCTAAGATGTAACCTCAATGACTTACAGCCACTGTCAGGAACATGCAATATGAAAAAACAAGATGTTAAATGGAAAGGGCATCGACCTTTAAACAATAGGTGGAGTTATTATTTAGCATTGTGAGTGGGCAAGGGTGCTTGTTTATCTCCTGCTGCTGTTTATAACCTAGGACTGTTACTAGATCCAGAATAGTGGAGTGAGTTGGAAAAAAATAACAAGAAATGAATAGCTCCTCCAGCTCCTCTTTGAGGAAGTTACCTGCAATCAGTCTTGCTGGAGTGAGAGGCAGATACAAATGGGTCTGAGTTCTTGAATTCACTGCCTGCACCAGCAGTCCGTGCTGCGGTAGTTGAAGCCATCTTCCTTTCAAGGTATTGATTTCCTATGGAATTGTCATTTGAAATGATGCATTTACAGTTGGGTTGGGACCTGGAGGGGAGACGGTTGTGTTTGTGTTGCAGACGTGAATCTTGACAGGCTTTGTCCTCTACACAAAGGACAAAAGGAAAGGAAAGAAATTATTAGAGATGGGGAAAAGATTAAAGAAAACACTTGAATCATTTTCCAATTTCACAGGCCAACTTCTAACACTTATGCAAGGTTATTTATTTATGAGTCCATCATTTCACAGTAGTTGAATTGTTTGATTGTTCCTAAAGCCAAAGTAGTAACACTTACAGTTATGTACTTTGCAGTAGAAATGCAGATTTTTTTTTTTTTTTTTTTTTTTTACCAGAGAATCCATTGGTAGTTATTTTCTTTTTCTCAGAGATCTGAAGGCTGATCTTTAGGTCACCACAATCATAGTCTTTTTCTCTATAGATCAGATTTCCTAGCTCTATTTAAGAAGGTCATGATTCTGGATTGTTTTCTTCTGTCCTAAGAGACTGGATCGTCCTCCCTTCTTCCTGTTCTTCCTTCTGTCATCCTCTTTTATGTGATATGAATTTCATGTAATGTGGATCTTCTTTGTATGCAACATGTTATTACTCTTTTTTTGCCACACCTGGAGGCAAATTATTCCACTCTTTTTTCCTTCTTTTTTTTTTTTTTAATTTGTTTTTCCTTTATTCTCTTATTTTTTATTTCAGAAACAATGCAACTTCACTGGTTTGGGGCTCATTAATCAGACTGATTGTTTTCTTGACATGAATTAATTTCTTATTTTTCTAGACAGGTTCAAAGGTATTAATATATCCTTTTGTTTTCTCAGTTTTCACAGTATAGTCCATGATGCAAAGTAGGTACATGAGATTGTATATGTTTGTGTAGTAAAGTATGCAATATTAAAAACATTAAGTTGATATAGCAATTAATGAATACTTATCACCAAGGAATATAATATTCTTCATAAATTTTATAACAACAAAAATTTGGCTTTATTGTCAGAATATATTTTTTAAGCCATTTTCTACATGAAGTTTTCACAGGAAATCACTGATTTATCTACGTACAACCGGGGAAGGCAATGGCACCCCACCCCAGTACTTTTGCCTGGAAAATCCCATGGACGGAGAATCTCAGTCCATGGGGTCGCTGAGAGTTGGACACGACTGAGCGACTTCACTTTCACTTTTCACTTTGATGCATTGGAGAAGGAAATGGCAACCCACTCCAGTGTTCTTGCCTGGAGAATCCCAGGGACGGGGGAGCCTGGTGAGCTTCCGTCTATGGGGTCGCACAGAGTCGGACATGACTGAAGCAACTTAGCAGCAGCAGTAGCAGCAGCAGCAAGTACAATGAACCAAATTAAATCACTTGTAGGTGATGAAACATCACCCATATATACTATATAAGAGGTACTGTTACTAGTTTGGGGGGCCATTGAGTCATTATCTCCTCAAATTGAATGACCACTGAGATTCTTTGTTGTTTCACTATATATATGCAGTGATTTTTGATATCCTATTATATATATATATATATATATATTTGTCTTTAATCAGCTGACTTTTCTTTATCTTACACACGTTTTTCCTCTTCTCTAATTTTCTACGTTTAATCTACTGTGAACTAGAAAAATGGGATCTATCCTTCTTATAATTCTACCTGAAGCTGGAATAAGTAGTCACTGAATAATATTTAAAAATAGAGTCTGTACATAGCTTTTGACCTCTATTTTTGCTTCTTGGAGCTCTTTAATAAAATACTTTATTTCCTGATTCTTAATAGGATTCCAGAGATTTAATGTTGGTGGCCAGGTGTGATGTTGAAATATTTGACTGTTTGTATGCAATGCTGGCATAAAAATTGCTGGGAGAAATGTCAATAACCTCAGATATGCAGATGACACCACCCTTATGGCAGAAAACGAAGAGGAACTTAAAAGCCTCTTGATGAGAGTGAAAGAGGAGAGTGAAAAAGTTGGCTTAGAGCTCAACATTCAGAAAACGAAGATCATGGCATCTGGTCCCATCACTTCATGGGAAATAGATGGGTAAACAATGGAAACAGTGTCAGACTTTATTTTTTGGGGCTCCAAAGTCACTGCAGATGGTGACTGCAGCCATGAAATTAAGATGCTTACTCCTTGGAAGAAAATTTATGACCAACCTAGATAGCATATTGAAAAACAGAGACATTACTTTGCCAACAAAGGTCTGTCTAGTCAAGGCTATGGTTTTTCCAGTGGTCATATATGGATGTGAGAATTGAACTGTGAAGAAAGCTGAGTGCCAAAGAATTGATGCTTTTGAACTGTGGTGTTGGAGGAGACTCTTGAGAGTCCCTTGGACTGCAAGGAGATCCAACCAGTCTATTCTGAAGGAGATCAGTCCTGGGTGTTCTTTGGAAGGAGTGATGCTAAAGCTGAAACTCCAATACTTTGGCCACCTCATGCGAAGAGTTGACTCATTGGAAAAGACTCTGATGCTGGGAGGGATTGAGGGCAGGAGGAGAAGGGGACGCCAGAGGATGAGGTGGCTGGATTGCATCACCGACTTGATGGACGAAGTCTGAGTAAACTCTGAGAGTTGGTGATGGACAGGGAGGCCTGGCGTGCTGCGATTCATGGGGTCACAAAGAGTCGGACATGACTGATCGACTGAATTGATTGATTGATGCAATGCTTGTGTTAACAGCAGGTCAAATATCAATATATTGTGAGGATTGAATGTATCCTATATTCAAGCATTTGATACATGATGGTCACATTGTGTATGCATGCGTGTGTGTGTGTGTGTGTGTGTGAGAGAGAGAGAGAGAGAGAGAGAGGAAGAGAGAGAGAGAAAGAAACTCTCTTCCTAGGAAAGAAGTGGCCCAAACAGATGGCTTAAAACTTGTTTGGTACCCATTTCTAGCACATTTCACTAATCTGAATCAGTTTTCAGCACTATTGTCAACCAACAGCCATCTCACCTTCATCATTGTTTTGTTTAGTTCACATCCCCTACCTTTCTTCTATTTAGAGAATATATTTAGTTTGGAAGAGGCACTAGGATCTGTGTATGTGGGTGACTGTAAAGGGAAATAAAGCATAAAACATCCAGTTGGAGCTGTGACTCTTCTGATTCTAGTATTTAGTTAAATGTCTAGAACACTGAAAAAATTATCTCAGATGCTTGCTGATGATAACCTGTTATCATAGTAATATCTTATTATTGAATGATTAAAACCGCACTTTCAAACTAGAGTAACCCTTCCAATTGGGGCATAAATGCATATTATGATTCAAGTGCCCACTTTAGACTTCAGTCAGTAAAACCTTAATTAATTAGAAATCAATACATTACAGACATAAATCAGATAGATTTCAACAGTACAATAATTTTTACTCTATAATAATAAAATAACCTAATGTTTAAAAAATATTGTTCAGTAATAAGTCAATATTTAAAAAATGGCTTTCTAGGAAACTCTCAGATAGCCAGGATTTATCATTCCATTTCTGATAGAGTATTGTTAGTTGAATTATTATCATAACAGTAATTTTAAGGTAAAAAATCTTTCCCCTTTCAGAACAGTAAGCAATTGTGGATTCTTTAAATTCTTAAAAATCAAAGCCTGATTAGACTTACTTACAAAAATGTGTTTGATGTGCATTTTTATATAAATGGAAAGAGTTTTATATCAGTCTTTTTTATGAGTGTGCATAATTAATGGGAAATCAGTATCATTTGAAAAATCACTTTGCACTGATTGTCACATTTGTTTTAACAAAGTAAGTAGATTCTGTTTGGTGTTCAGTGAAACAGGCTGTTTTGTTGCTGGATATTTATGATAACTACATGCCATTTCACACTCATCTTTGTTTAGACAAACATGCATTTCTGACATTTATCTATTTTATTTACTGGTCACTGCTGTTTATATTGGTAGGCAGTGCAGTTTCTTATTTAACTTTGGTATGAACACTATGCAAGTATAATTTTGAGATCAGCCACCTGTTTACATATTTTGTCTTGTATCCAACAAAATCTCTTCTAGAATAAATATTTCAAGAAAGTGAGACCTTTGGCTCTCCCAAGTCTAAAGCAGACTTAAAATTGATTTTTAAAAACTGTTAGCCTGCACAAATTCTTAAGGATACCTTAAGAATATGGTATGCAGTATAATTGAGATGCTTAGGAGTATGAAGGGAGTAGCTGGGCCATTATTGATAACATAAGCCCTTAGCTTATGAATATTGAAAATGTGTTAACCTGTATTTATGTTTGGTTATGGACTCAGAGACAGTGAAATACTCAAAGGCCCTGAATACATAATATATGAAGGAGCCACAGTTCTAATGTTCTACTGATGATGTACTTTCATATGGATTTTATTTTTACGTGAACAGTATTCTTTCTTGTCAAATCTTGGAAAGGAACTGTGAAATCTTCTAGTGCACAGCTTTGTCAAACTTTAAGAGTTTACTGAAAAGTCTTACTGCAAGCTTCTTAATGAGGGTGGTGTCCTCGGTTTCTAGAGATCAAAGTTTCGTCCTATTACCTCTGTCGTTTCCCAGCTTAACACTAGGAATTCATTTTGGACATTGATTTTTTTTTTTTTTTCAGTGAACTATTAGATGAATGTCATTTCAATGAGTGATCTAAAACTGGATGACGTACGCCCCCTCCCCCCATCAAATGCTATGTCTTGTATACAGCAGTAAAAGATGTATGAAAAGAATAATTTACTTTGAGAAATGGAAATCTTTGAAGTGGTAGGCTTTGATATAAAATAAGGAGTTATCTTTCTTTGAATTAGGGGTAATATGAAAGTTATTAAGGAAGTGAAATTCTAGTGAGCAAATATGATTAAGAATATATATTTGCCAATGAAAAACTTACATTTATTTCTGATACCTGTTTTGTTGTTGTTGGCCAAGGGAAAAACTTTTAGATCAAGCTTTTGATGATGGAATAAAGAGTTTTGACCAAGGTTCTGTCTTCCTGTCATTGAAAAGAGTTCTTTGAGTATGAGTTTCTAACAATATGAGCAATCAGAAATTTGGAAAAGAAAAGACTAGTCTTGCAGGATGTCAGGAAAGGGCATGAGCAAGCATTAAACAAAAAGAATACACACAAAAAAGACCCCTAATGCGATGAATACCCAGCTTGTCACAAAAATGCTTAATGATGGAGTGAAGATAAATTTGTCAGTTTCTCATATGTTGAATATTCATCATATAGTCTATGCAGCTGTATCTTAGAATGCCATTCCTTTTTTTTTTTTTTTTTTTAAGCATAAAACAGATTTTATTCTACTAGTTTATTCTTAGGAACTGCATTGTGCACCTTACGTGCTTAAGTGAACTATGGTAAGACAGTACTTTAAATGCTATTTTGTTATTCTTAATCCTTATTTTCTTACTGTGTGATCACATTTATGGTACATAGGTCATTTTTTTTGAAAGAGGGAAAAGGTTATTTGCAAATGGGCATTTTCTTGTTTTGCACACAGGCATTCTGATTGATGTTTATTCAGTGTTAAATAAAACTAGTGCTGTATTTAAAGCATATATGCAAATTCCTATGTGTCATGGTATAAACTTTGCCCTTGGTTATTTATTAGTAAGGGAAGTGATCTTAATTATTTCTGTAGTAGATTTCACTGGTTATTGCCAAATCTAATCATATCTTCTTTGAATGCATGTGTTTCAAATTTTACAAAGCCCTAAGTTGGAAATAATATTTATCATGTGTTATTTGTAATCCTATATCTCAAACTAATTTAAGCAACCATTTAAACTTTAAAGTAATTCTTAAAATATATGTAGTACCTGATTTAAAAAGTGAATTTAAGATGAAACCCACAAAGCTTAAGTTTCAGGGCCCTCACTTGCATACATTCCTTTCAATGTCAGCTTCTACTTTAGGGATGTGGAGAGGAAGCCCAGATCGTGCTGTCGGTGGTGGTCCTGGGCCTGTGGGTGGCTCGGCTTGTCATCATCTCCATGTTACCTACTTGACTTTGGTAGATATCATTGTTCATCTGGATCCTGTTTTTGATTTCAAAGGAAAAAATCCGAACAAATGCTATTCTCTCTCTCAAAGAGAGTTAACACCAAAATATAAGGAAAAGGTATATAGAAGAAGTAATTAATAATGCAAAACTGCTAAGTTGTTCTCTGGATTTTATGTTCTTGGTATTTTTCAGCTTTTAAAAACTTTGTAATTTGTTATAAACCCTTTCCTTATTCTAAATATGAACTTATTTTCACTTTTACCTTTGTATTCATAATTTTATATTATTTTCCAAAAAAATAGATCCTCCGGCTATAGAAAACCTGGATTCACACTTTATCTGGTACATAGTAGCTCTTTAGTACATGTTTATTTTATTCTCCTCTAGACTCATCAAATTTCCATTGATTATATCAGTAATAATGACTTTAATAATGTTTGTCACACACAAATACATCATTTCTATCAATTATTTTCACTTCCTTATTCTGACATTGGTAGTGGATTGAATGATGACCTCTAAAAAGGTAAGTCTGCATATCCTGAAATTGTTGTACTTTCCAAATCTTATTTGGAAAATGAGTTTTTACAACTATAAATAAATTGAGGATGTTGAGGGAAAGGAGATCATCCTCGGTTTTCCGGGTGGGCCCTAAATCCAATGACATGGAGAAGACAGACAGAAGAAGAAAGAGGCCCCGTGACACTGGAGGTGGCCTGTCGAGGGCAGACGACGGAGGAGGGGTGATGGATACTCACACCAAGGAGCTCCCGTAGCCCCCAGAGTTGGAAGAGACAAAGCGTGCGGTCCGTCCTCGCGCCTGGAGGGAGAGTGGCCATGTGGGCACTTTTGATTCTGCGCTTCTCCTACTCAGAGCGGTCAGAGAACAGATTTCTGGTGTTTTCAAGGTATCCAGTTTGTGGTCATTTGTCATGGCAGCAAACTGAAAACTAATACACTCTCATTTTATCACCACCATTTTCTAACGTTTCAGCAATGCACATTCTATTGTAGCAAAAACAAATGACCAGAAATTGGGTGAAAGGGGGAAACAGGGATTGAGAGCGAGAGACTGAAGAAAAAATTTAAAGACAGGGAAAAATCAAAAATTTATGAGCCTGTCTCTTGGTATTCAAGAATGGTTCTGCGACCTCTAGGATACAAAAGTCTGCAAATACTCAAGGTCTTCATATAAAATAGTGATACTTTTTAGCTTGAGTTATCTAGAGATAATTTAAAGAATTATCTCTGGACAACTTAATATAATGCAAATATAAAGCAGTTGTGGGGAATGTGGCAAATTTATCTTGCTGTTTGGAACCTTCTGAATTTTTTTCTGTAACATTTCGATCTGTAATTGGTTGAATCTGCAGGTGGCTGAATCCAAGGATGTGGAATCCAAGGATTTGGAGGGTGAACCATATTCATGAAAATAGACAATTCAGACACATGTTTTCTTCCTCTTCCGTAACATTCTTTCTGATAAAGCCATTTTTTTCTCTCTCTGTTTGGGGGGATGGTTAAAGGATAGAGTTTATTAACCCTTTGGTTGTAGAATAGAAAACAGGCAAGGATCACAATTCAGTTCCAGGACCACAGTCACCTGAGAAGTTAGGAAGAGGTAGTTATAAATCTTTTGAAACTTTTCAGCTCCACAAGTAGGTAAGCTATGTTTTTGCCTTAGGAATAAATACCTCAAATTCATAGTTTTCTTACATACAGGCTCAGAAGTATATCTTTACAACAAGAGATTGTGAATTTTCTTTTTTGTGCTGGGTACAGTCTATTAATATTACACTTCACCTGAGTAAATGAAGATCTCTTTTGTTCCTTAACAATGTATATTTTAAAAATATTCACTTAAACAAACCAACTAGGGTATGTTTTTGCTTCTTTAGTTGTACAAATGTTTAAATACACATAAGATGAATGAGTTTTTTCATTAAATAGGGACAGTGATCTACACTTAAGAATTAAAGGGATGTGACTGTTAGAAAAAAGGTATCAGTTATATAAATGCATCTTAGAAAATACCCTGACCTGACATATATAGAAAGATTATTTCAGTTTCATCCCAGAAAGAATTCATCCATTTACATTTAACAACAGCTTCCTATTTTGATGTTTTTGTATATTGAATTCTCATACATCATCTTTAGAAGGTATAGTCATTTTTCTTACAAATTGATGAGAAAGTCATGAATTTCATCCATTGAAAATCAAACTCATTGTTCTTTGCCAGAATAGAGATTATGTTCAATGTTATGCTTTAAAAATCAGATTAAGTGAAAAGGATGACTTTCTCTATCTTGTTTTGTGTTAGAGGACATTTTTTCTAAAAGGAATTTAATGTATTTTGTCAATATTAGCCTAGATTCTGTTGATAGTCTCTGTCCTTTAGAAAGACAGGTGAGAGATAAGGGATTCTCTGCTTTTAGATTCCTCTGCCCTTATTCCTCATCCCAGTCTATCCTCTGAATTAATCTATTTACAAATAATACAAATGGCTTCCTATTTATATTATTTCTAAATAATAAATAACTGTGAGTTGTAGAACTCATAAACAAGTCCTTTTTAGTTAAATGACTTTATCTCCTTTCTCTTTTCTCTATCCTCTCTCATGTTATATTCAAATTATTGAACTATTAAGCCATACTATTCCACTTTTCAAGTATGGAGAGGTTCTAAGTAAAATGCAAATATAACGTAATTGGTCTGGAAAACTATTGGGGTGGGCACTTCTTCTGTGCATTGAGAGCAGTTTTGGAAGAACTTGTTCTGAGGGGAAAATAAGGATGAAGCTGTTGTAAAAAGTGAACCTTGGCCACAGAAGAACAAAGCCAGCCTCACGTTCAGCATGTTGTCCATCACTCATTCGGTTTTCCTGTTGCACATGTGTCTAAATCCCATGGACGCTGAGTAGGAGAGGGATGAAAACAAAAGAAGCCATCATAAAACGCAGTTTCCCTGAAATCTGTGTAAAACATTAGGACTCCAGCATCGTTGCTTTGTGAGTCTTTTCCTTAAATAGAACAATACAGAACTCCTGCTGTGCTTTGCCATAGAATTCTCCAGAGCTTTGATTATATGCAGGTCCAGTGGCAGTCCCCAGGGAAGTGTGGTTCCCTGTTGTTTGATACCTGCATCGGTTATGAGTATACTTACCAGGAGTATACTTTTTGGTGAGTCTGTATAAGACACTTTGTGGATCTCAGCAATATCTAGTTGTGGTGGTGTTAATGTTGGACATTGTAGGATTTGGACATTCTGAATTAATAGGTGGAGAAAAGCTACTAGGAAACTGGGATTCTTGACTATTAAGTGTGACCTTGTATCAGTCAGGTCCAGTCAGAAGACAAAATCTATAGTATTTTGAGCAGGGAAAAGATAATGATTATTAAATTGATAAAAAAAAGATAAAGAAAATTTGAAGGAATAACAGAGTTAGCAATTGCAGAAGATAGCTACCATCTCTGTGACTGTAGAGTTAGTGAATCAGGAAGGAATTTAGGGGAAGATCCCCATGAGGTTGAGATGTGACCTCAGATGGAAGAGCATGATTGCCCACAATACACTGTATTCCACTGGGGTGAAGGACTCGGGGATCTCCTCACAGAAACCCAAGGCTGGCCTGGGGGTGGTCAGTGCTTCAGAGAACACTGTGGGGGACACTGTGCCCCCACATGATCTTGTTCTTCTCTCTGCCACATGGAAACAGAAAACAAATGTGTGGAAGAATGTCAACCGCTGCTTCTTATTCCAGGGTTGCACGTCTCTCAGTGCCCTGTTTTGACCAGCTGGCAAAAGCAAACCATTGTACAGTGTGGATTCAATACCTTAAGGAGGAAGCTGGGTTTCTAGCCGAGAGGTGATAGGTTGGTAATTGGCACACACGCATTTGTCCACCCCACACGTTCAACTCAAGTCAGTTCCAAATTGTGCAGTTGTATAGGTTCTGCTGCTGCTAAGTCGCTTCAGTTTTGTCCGACTCTGTGCGACCCCATAGACGGCAGCCCACCAGGCTCCCCCGTCCCTGGGATTCTCCAGGCAAGAGCACTGGAGTGGGTTGCCATTTCCTTCTCCAAGGAAGGTGTATAGGTTCACCTTCCTTTTAATAGCTGAACCCATGTTTCACCTTCCAGTTTTCTCCCGAGTACTTCAATTTTTTTGAAGCACTTACTATAGATATTTCCCCTGTTTTCTTTGTTGAACTGTTACTTGGGTTATCAGCAGGTCCCTAGGTGGTCTTATATCCTTTGTCTGTGCTTCTGTAGCTTTCTCTGGACCATTTCTCCTCCAAAACAGAGATATTTCCTTCCTAAAGTTTCTTTTTGACAGAGGGCTGGCATTTAAGGGCTAGGAGATTCATGTGTAAAATAAACTAATCATTTAAAATCACATCACTAGCCAAATAATTCTATAATAAATAGTAAAAAAGCATTTGTGCCTAAATTCAGGCTACTATATTATTAAAATGTTGCTTTTATCTTATTTATAAATTAGGGTGCACAGTCATCATCTGACTTAGAGGAAAGTGTCTTGAAAAATGAAAAAGAGGTAAATGTTTGGAGACTTTGGATTCAGAGGTACATCTTTTAGGGAATACTACCAAATACTCCAAGGAAGGACTTACTTCATTATCATACTATTATATATGTTTCCATCCTTATTAAGTTGGACATTCCAGAATATAGTTTTGCTCAACTTTATACAACCGAAAAGCCTGTAAAACTGAAGAATATTATCCTCAAAGATAACATTAGGATACTGGTAACTTTGGAATCATAAAACTTCATTTGATTTTGTTTTAACTTACTTTCTTTTTCTTTTAAAGCCCTCAGAGATCTCATATCCTCTCAAGATTCTAGTGTCTTTCCTGTCCAGATACCATCACTCTGATTGCTGTAGATGGTAGGCTTCTGAAAGACACACATGTGGAGGTCAGTAGAAGATCAGTTCCAATCCAGTCTTCATTGAGAAAAAATTCTGGAGGGTTCTTATACATGGGTGTGGTTTTGTCTTATTTCTAATTATTTCGATAGATGTCAGTTCTTTAAAAAGACTTTCCCTGCCATCTCACCTGAGCTTACAGCTTTGGACATGATGTCTTCTGGGTATTTTGCATGTGCTTCTGTTCCTGCAGTTGTAGACTGCCTCCCTATTAAGAGATTCTTGTGAATGCTGGTATTCTAAGGACCTAGAACAGTGCCTGGAGCATGTTAGTACCTAATAAATTGCTAAATGAATGAATGCATTGAACGTGGCTTCAAGGCCAAGGCTGTTTCTTCAAACATTACCAAAATTAGGAAGTAGACATTTCCCCTTTTCAGTGCTCACTACGTGCATTAACTCTTATTCACCTTTCAGGTATTCCTACCTTGATTTTGTCTTTGGAATAGGCAGCTCTATCCTGGAGCTATTTTTCCCTCCTTCTTTCCATCTCCCTATCATTCTAAATTTTATTATTTGGTGCCCTAATCAATAGAATCTTGCTAAAGAAATGACTCATTTGATATACTCATTTCTGTTATTATATTGGCTGGAAATGACCTAAAATATGTTCCACTACTATTTAAATGTTATCAGACTTTGAAATTTCACTAGAAATTAAGTCCTTAAAACTCAAAGATCTGACCCTGTGATGAGATTTTAGTCCCCGTGGCAGGCTTGAAGATCAGATTTTTGATGAGGGGATATTATTCAGATGTTCCCCATATCACGTCCCCTAATTCCCTATAGTTTCGTTCCTTCCAGAATTGCCTCCAAATAAGTAACTTTCTTTGGACTCTAAGGGCACTCCAACATCGCTGATGATTCTCTGAGGAGAGGGCCAGATGGTCCATTTTTGTCTCCTAACTCACATCGTTACCCCCATCTATACATGAGAATCTTCACATTTATCATGGAATATCACTGAACAGGAAAAGATACGTGTTAGTAGTTGCTGGAAAACTAGTCCAAAGCAATCATAAAGAAAAAAATCTGTTCTTTATGTTCCTTTCCGTTTTGCATTATAATAACCCATCAAAAAAACAAGCGAAAATGAGGAAAGAATCTTGGCATAATAATATCATAAGCTAAGATCATACAGATCTGGTTTCATGCAGAATTCAGCTTTGTACACTGAAAGAAGTAGTTATCTGTGCAGCAGAACTCTGGGGGCCTGAAGCAGTTATTGCTGCCCGTTAACCAATAGTATCGTGAACTACCTTATTAATTAGTGTGCGTGTGTGTTTCTAGAGTCCAAATTTTTATCTATTAAGCCTTGATTAGAATTAATAAGTCAAACATAATCTTTTAACGCTAGACCTGAGTGGATGAATGAGAACTTAGGCAGCATCAGACAAATCGGGGATGAGATTGACCACCCAGGGGTGTCAGTATCCCTGTAGGCAGGCTTCATCACTGGATCTCCTGTCCCACCATGTGTTGCTCTGGTGAGGACCAAAGTGAGCTTCCCCTTCCTGTTCTGCTGGAGATCCCACTGCTCAGACCTCTTCCTCCTCGGTGTATCGTTTCATCCTCACTTTTTTTGGTTATAATCCAGATTCTAGTGACCAGTTTCTTGACAAGTTTTTGCGTAGTTGACTGTATTCTTTCTGTTTTAATGTCATATCAGTGTTTCCCTGTTAGAAGTTGTCTGAGTCAGTCTTATCATTCTACGACACGTGAGACAGTTGGAGAAGTTGAGTGACTTTCTGTTTACATAGTATGCTAAGATGAGAAGGACAGGTCAGGCCTTTTGTCTGCCCCCTGGTCCATTCATCCTACCTTTACATCATGCATTTTCCGACTAAAACCTGGAGTAAATGTCTCCCTTGGTATCTGAGAAGGCAAAAATGGCTGAAGTGCCCTTGAAAGTCCTTTGAGCTTATTTCCTAGCAAAGAAAAATGAAGCTAAGTCTGATTGCTTATTTTTAAGTATTTACTAAAAGATTCTTGGTTGTTGGTGTTGAAAATATAAAACCATAATGGAGACTATACCACACAACATGGCATATTATATATTTATTTGAAAAAGCAAACAATGAAGTTATTTACAAAGCACATAATAACTGTATTTGCTTAGATGCAATTTGGAAGTGATGTTAAAATTTGAGAGCATTTAAATTTTTTCAACAGATATTAAACAGGAACCTACAGAATATCAGACACATGTTAATTGCTTAGGATGCTGTGATAACAGTGCACACACAGCTCCTGCCTTCTTTGAGCTTACGGTCTAGTTGGGAACATAGATAAATAAGGGGTAAGATATACTATGAAAATGCACATCTGAGGTGAAATACAGGACATGTGTGTACTTAGCAAGGGCAATTCATCTTCACATGTGCTGTCTGAGAAGTTTTGCCAGTAGAAGAGACATTTCAGCTGAGAAGTCAAGAATGAAGAGAAGTTAACCCAGTAAAAATAGGACTTGGTTGAGGATGGAGACAAATATTGCAGGAAGAGGGAGCAGCAAGTGGAAGGGTTCCAAATTAAAAAGAGTAAGTAATTTTTCAGGGACTGAGAGCAGTTCTGAATTATTGAAATATGCCTCCTACAAACATTTCTATGACTATTTTAGTGATAAACATACACGGTTATTTTTTCTCAAATACGTACTTTTTCTGGGCTTAAATGTTTATGAAACAGTGTTCCTTTTAATTTTTGGAAGAAGGGGCAGGACTCTAATCTCCATACATACTAGTTGTTTATGATCTCCACCCGACGTGTGTTAATGTGTGTGGGAGTAGTGTCCCTAGAAGGAGATGCCGGGTTTTCACATAAATCTATGAATCATGAAAAGTGGATGCCGTCTTTTGCCTGCATTATGACTGTTGTCACTTATAACGTAGAATGTAGGCATTATGCTCAAAAGCCTTGTGTGACTTGTCATGGATAATTGTTAGTGTGTTTCCAACATCTAACTAACATAAACTTTATTTTATATATCTTATACCTTTATTTTATATACTTATACCTTTATTTCGGGGAAGGCAATGGCACCCCACCCCAGTACTTTTGCCTGGAAAATCCCATGGACGGAGGAGCCTGGTAGGCTCCAGTCCATGGGGTCGCTGAGAGTCGGACATGACTGAGCGACTTCACTTTCACTTTTCACTTTCATGCACTGGAGAAGGAAATGGCAACCCACTCCAGTGTTCTTGCCTGGAGAATCCCAGGGACGGGGGAGCCTGGTGAGCTTCCATCTATGGGGTCGCACAGAGTCAGACACGACTGAAGCGACTTAGCAGCAGCAGCAGCAGCATACCTTTATTTACCTATGTTAGATATCGTCTTATACCTTTGTTTTTTAAATTGTGGTTGAGCACCTCAAAATCCTACTTAGAGCATGGAAGTTTCTGAGAATTCTGCCATACTGGATGATTTAATCGGCAACTGAGAGAGAGGGAAAAAAGACACTTAGGAAATGATTGTAACTAGCTTATGCCTATTCAAAGCAAACTAGTGGTGAGAAATTGTCCTGTTTACATTTCCCTGCACTGAAAACCTCTTGCTCCCTTCCAGAATAGCTCATGCTTATATACTAGGTCATTCAGTATTAAAGTGATTATGAAGATTCCTAATGTACAGATATGTTCTAATAATACATCATAAATATTAGCCATTATAATGACCGTTGGGCTTCCCTCGTGGCTCAGTAGTAAAGAATTCTCCTGCAATGCTGGAGACATGGGTTCAAACCCTGGGTTGGGAAGATACCCTGGAAGAGAGAATGCAACCCACTCTGGTGTTTTTGCCTTAAAAATCCCATGGACAGAGGAGCCTGGAGGACCCCGGTCCATGGGGTTGCAAAGAGTTGGACATGGCTGAGCAGCAGCAGCATAATTATCATTACTAACAGTATTGATAACTAACATTGTACCGTGTTACTGTATATCAGATACTGTGCTAAGTATTTCATGTTTGCTGTTTCATATAATCTGCATTTATTATGCAGCAGGCATTGACCTTTTCTATCTTACAGTTAAAGAAATTGAGGCATGGAGAGGTTATGTACTTTGCCTAAAGTCACAGAAGAAATATGTAGGGAGAAGGGCTTTGAATCTAGGCTGTCTGACTTCACAGCTCACCTGTATACTGGATAGACTCTATTGCTGAAGATAGTGGCATCATAAAAACAGCAAAAAGGGTAAACTAGGCATGCCCAATAAACCAGTAGAGTATGACATTAAAAGGGACTTTTTTTTTTTTCACATGATGAGCTATTTCCTTATTATATTTTCAGGATATTTATTAGGTTCACAATCATGCAGTTCTTGTGGATGCTAATAAGCCCAAAGGACAGAAATGGTGTGGACCTAACCGAAGCAGAAGATATTAAGAAGAGGTGGCAAGAATACACAGAAGAACTGTACAAAAAAGAGCTTCACGACCCAGATAATCACGATGGTGTGATCACTGACCTAGAGCCAGACATCCTGGAATGTGAAGTCAAGTGGGCCTTAGAAAGCATCACTACGAACAAAGCTAGTGGAGGTGATGGAATTCCAGTGGAGCTCTTCCAAATCCTGAAAGATGATGCTGTGAAAGTGCTGCACTCAATATGCCAGCAAATTTGGAAAACTCAGCAGTGGCCACAAGATTGGAAAAGGTCAGTTTTCATTCCAATCCCAAAGAAAGGCAATGCCAAAGAATGCTCAAACTACCGCACAATTGCACTCATCTCACACGCTAGTAAAGTCATGCTCAAAATTCTCCAAGCCAGGCTTCAGCAATATGTCAACTGTGAACTTCCTGAAGTTCAAGCTGCTTTTAGAAAAGGCAGAGGAACCAGAGATCAAATTGCCAACATCCGCTGGATCATGGAAAAAGCAAGAGAGTTCCAGAAAAACATCTATTTCTGCTTTATTGACTATGCCAAAGCCTTTGACTGTGTAGATCACAATAAACTGTGGAAAATTCTGAGAGAGATGGGAATACCAGACCACCTGATCTGCCTCTTGAGAAATCTGTATGCAGGTCAGGAAGCAACAGTTAGAACTGGTCATGGAACAACAGACTGGTTCCAAATAGGAAAAGGAGTACGTCAAGGCTGTATATTGTCACCATGTTTATTTAACTTATATGCAGAGTACATCATGAGAAATGCTGGACTGGAGGAAACACAAGTTGGAATCAAGATTGTTGGGAGAAATATCAATAACCTCAGATATGCGGATGACACCACCCTTATGGCAGAAAGTGAAGAGGAACTAAAAAGCCTCTTGATGAGAGTGAAAGTGGAGAGTGAAAAGGTTGGCTTAAAGCTCAACATTCAGAAAACGAAGATCATGGCATCTGGTCCCATCACTACATGGGAAATAGATGGAGAAACAGTGGAAACAGTGTCAGACTTTATTTTTCTGGGCTCCAAAATCACTGCAGATGGTGACTGCAGCCATGAAATTAAAAGACGCTTGCTCCTTGGAAGGAAAGTTATGACCAACCTAGATAGCATATTCAAAAGCAGAGACATCACTTTGCCAACAAAGGTTCGCCTAGTCAAGGCTATGGTCTTTCCTGTGGTCATGTATGGATGTGAGAGCTGGACTATGAAGAAGGCTGAGCGCCGAAGAATTGATGCTTTTGAACTGTGGTGTTGGAGAAGACTCTTGAGAGTGCCTTGGACTGCAAGGAGATGCAACCAGTCCATTCTGAAGGAGATCAGCCCTGGGATTTCTTTGGAAGGAATGATGCTAAAGCTGAAACTCCATTCAAAGAGTTGACTCATTGGAGAAGATTCTGATGCTGGGAGGGATTGGGGGCAGGAGGAGAAGGGGACGACAGAGGATGAGATGGCTGGATGGCATCATTGACTTGATGGATGTGAGTCTCAGTGACCTCCAGGAGTTGGTGATGGACAGGGAGGCCTGGCGTGCTGCAGTTCATGGGGTCGCAAAGAGTTGGACACGACTGAGCGACTGATCTGATCTGATCTGATTTACCTTTATGCTGAACTTTACAAGTGATATTTGTACCTTTGTAACCTTGACATTTATTAGGGTTTGAAAAGTGCTGTTCACTCCTTGAGAAAAGAGAGTACATCTACTCCTGGTTTGTTGGAAAAAAATCAGTGTTACATGTACAGTTGTTTCAGTGGTTCTTTTTCGTATACCAAGCACTTTTGCATTGCTTTATTCTTAAAGCTTTTCTAGAGAGAGAAGGTGAATATCATTGCCTCCATTGTGTGGCTAAGGAAACTGATTCTCAATGAATGATGGTTGAACCAGACTTAGTACAAGGATCTCTATAATCTTCCCTATATGCTGCTTCCCTATGTATAATTTAGAAGAACTATGTTGAAGAAATTTCCTAAGGAATGATAATATAGGGAGATAAAAGCAGCTCCCTATAGGGAAGCTAGAATGTGACACTGTCTCCTGGTTGCTTAACATTACCAAACATGACTTGATTGATAACTGCACTGCAGACAATGAAATTCCTGATTATTTTCAACTCGTGAGTATAGCGCATGGCTTGTTTGCTGGCCCCTACTTGTGTGTCTGTGTGAGAAGGCAGCTTCTTGGGCTTCAGGCCTCCGCTTAGTCTATACTGGTGGTACTGGGAAGGGGGGGAGGTGTTAGTAGAGAGGGACTTTATAAACTCTCAGGAAAACCTGGGAAACGACTCCATTTTTCAATAGATGAAGCCCATTGACTATCTTAGCAAGGATTTAAAAGTATATGTTCTTTTAGTAAATAGAGCTGAAGTAATTTCAAAAACCCATTGTAATTAGGAGAAAAATCCATTCCATCAGCTTGTCAGCATACTCAAATTCTTGCTAAAATTTGTATTCAAATAATGTGTTGTCTTATAAAATTGAGCTCTTAGCCAAGATTTTCCATATTTAATTAAAGAAATAAGTGACAAGATGAGTTGAAAAGTAGATTTTTATAAATAATGGACAAAAACCAGAATCAAAAGCATGTTGAAGGAGATCTTGGCAATAGCACCAAGTCACCAATATCATTAGCCTTCATGGGAAATAGATAGGGAAACAGTGGAAACAGTGTCAGACTTTATTTTTGGGGCTCCAAAATCACTGCAGACAGTGATTACAGCCATGAAATTAAAGACGCTTACTCCTTGGAAGAAAAGTTATGACCAACCTAGATAGCATATTCAAAAGCAGAGACATCACTTTGCCAACAAAGGTTCGCCTAGTCAAATCTATGGTTTTTCCAGTGGTCACGTATGGATGTGAGAGTTGGACTATGAAGAAAGCTGAACGCTGAAGAATTGATGCTTTTGAACTGTGGTGTTGGAGAAGACTCTTCAGAGTCCCTTGGACTGCAAGGAGATCCACCCAGTGCATTCTGAAGGAGATCAGCCCTGGGATTTCTTTGGAGGGAATTATGCTGAAGTTGAAACTCCAGTACTTTGGCCACCTCATGCGAAGAGCTGACTCATTGGAAAAGACTCTGATGCTGGGAGGGATTGGGGGCACGAGGAGAAGGGTATGACAGAGGATGAGATGGCTGGATGGCATCACTGACTCGATGGACGTGAGTCTGAGTGAACTCTGGGAGTTGGTGATGGACAGGGAGGCCTGGCGTGCTACGATTCATGGAGTCCCAAAGAGTTGGACATGGCTGAGCGACTGAACTAAACTGAAGACAAATATCAGAAGTGGGAAGTACGTATACAGGTATGAGGGCAGGTAGGAGCAAATAAAAAAGGCAAAAATATTAGCCAATCAGATATCAACTTGATAGTATCTTTTTTATTAAAGTAGTCTTTAGCAGTAATTTTACAGTGATCACACATTAAGGGAACTTTGTGATCTTCAAATATTGTGATAAAAAAGAGTTTCCTTCAGCTGAAGAATTACTTTGTTGTCAGGCAAGCCCTTGTAGTCACGCTCCTGAGGCCCATTGTCTTGGCCAAGACATCTAGCCTGATGCAGACCAGAAAGGTACCCCAACCCTAACAACCTGAAGGAAGTAAAATGACAGAGGCTGATGGGCTGATTTACGGTTCTTTAGAGAGAGATTGGCAATGGCAACCCACTCCAGTACTCTTGCCTGGAAAATCCCATGGATGGAGGAGCCTGGTAGGCTGCAGTCCATGGGGTCGCTAGGAGTCAGATACGATTAAGCGACTTCACTTTCACTTTTCACTTTCATGCATTGGAGAAGGAAATGGCAACCCACTTCAGTGTCTTGCCTGGAGAATCCCAGGGACGGGGAGCCTGGTGGGCTGCCGTCTATGGGGTCGCACAGAGTCAGATACGACTGAAGCGACATAGCAGCAGCAGCAGCAGAGAGAGATTGAGGTCCACCCGGGGCTAAGATTTCTTGACTCTGCCGAGGAGGTCCAGTTCCTGAGTTGCAGAGATGTGGGCCTTAATCAAATCTGTTATAACTGGGTTTAGCCCAATGCTGGTTTATGTAGTTACTTACCTTTAGAGATGTCTATCATGGGTCTGCCACAGACCTGGTCTAGTACTTAACCTCAGTGGGTCTTTCTCTGTACAGCACAATCAACACACTCTGTGTTCGTTTCCAATCCTCACAGGGATGCCTGTGAGCAAGGAATATAGTAAAGGTGAGGCTGTTTAAGTTTCTCAGAGCAAAGACACATTGTGTCCTGTAAATTATTGCTATTGTTTAAATAATTATTGTTGGTGGTACGTTAGGGTGAACAGCGGGGCTTCCCTGGTGGCTCAGAGGCTAAAGCGTCTGCCTGCAATTCAGGAGACGTGGGTTCAATCCCTGGGTTGGGAAGATCCCCTGGAGAAGGAAATGGCACCCCACTCCAGTACTCTTGCCTGGAGAATCCCATGGACGGAGGAGCCTGGTGGGCTCCAGTCCACGGGGTCACAAAGAGTCGGACACGCCTCAGCGACTTCACTCACTCACTCACTCACTCAGAGTAAACAGCATTGTCAGTCAAGACTTGAGTATTTTTAAGCTAAAAATCAACAAAGTTCAGCTTAAATAATATAGAGTTCTACTGGAATGGATAACAAGGTTCAGGTATAATAATTTCTTTTCTTGGAAAAGCAACTGAACAATATATTTATTTAGGATCCATAGAAACATTTTCTCTGTGTTTGTTGTTGAAATTGGAAGGTGTCCTAGGACCAGATAGAGTCAGTTCTGTTAGATGAAATTTCCTCAATTCAACGACGGCTGACTGGCTTCAGTTTTTTATTCTGTTCCCTTCATATACGCTCTCCTCTAGGCTCCTTCACATACAACAGTCAAATAGTTATAAAAGCCACCTTGAATACTCTCAAATCAGCAACATACAAACGTGCAGTATTCAATTTTTCCCCCTAATATCTTGTTAACATTATTTTCTGTTCCACCACCCACTGATAAGGCTGAGGAGTGAAGCTTGATCTTTACAGTAGAAATATCTCAATTTGTGTAGATAGTTTTTTCAGGACACATTCAATGTTTATTATGGTCAGTGTCTTTCAGAGGAGGGGTAGTGTTCTGCACCCTTGCTCACCCGTGTTTGCTGGAGTGTGGGGTTTAGGAGGGCTGCCGCTCGTGTGAGGTTTCGGGGTGCCTCTGTGACCAGCCATCGCCTCCTGTCCATCTAACAAGGATGCCTGGTGACATTTGGTGCATCAGGTCTCTGGTGTGACACCTGAGATGGCCTTTGGTACCTAGGGGACATTCTCTGTGCAGATGCCTAACTTCAGAGACGTCTGTGGAAACAGTGACACCTCTTTTTCCTCAAAACCCCTAGTGGATGTCCCTGGGTGGGTCCCCTCAGTGACCCCCTCGCCTTGCCTGCGATTATTTCTGCAGACTAAGCCCCGACAAAGCCTCAGAGGCCCTGCCAAGGAGCCTTGGCTCAGGGGAAACTGAAAAGGGCAGTCTTTGCCTTATTCCCAAATGTTTGCAGGTCCTGGTGGTCAGCAAACACAGTCAGCTGAATTACGAGCTGCTTTGAGATGTCTGCTTACTCACACAGAGGCGAGAAGGGAGAGGAGAAGGTGCCAGCACTGCAGATTCTCCCCTCTGCTTTCTTCTCCAGGAATGCTCTTTTCTTCCCCATCTAGTCTTTTTTTTTTCCTTCTTTATTTATTTTGGGCAAGATTTTGTTTTCATCGAAAACTCCTAATGCCGGATAATCAGCATAGAGACTCCTCTACTTCACATCTTCACACAGTTCTTGAGTGGATCTGAATCATTTAGGAATGAATTTTATAAGTTTTTTGTTTGCTCTTTTTAGGCCAAATAATATGTAAATATTTCATGGTAAATGAAATGTCTCTCCTAATTTAAAAGATCAGTTCAGTTCAGCCACTCAGTCATGTCCGACTCTTTGCGACACCATGAATCCCAGCACGCCAAGAAAGAAAAAGCCCTGGCTAAGAAAGATTGCTGGGAGAAATACCAACAACCTCACATACGCACATGACATCATCCTAATAGCAGAAAGTGAAGAGAAACTCAAGAGCCTCTTGATGAAGGTGAAAGAGGAGGGTGAAAAAGCTGACTTTATTTTCTTAGGCTCTAAAATCACTGCAGATGGTGACTGCAGCCTTGAAATTAAAAGATGCTTGCTCCTTGGAAGAAAAGCTATGATCGACCTAGACAGTGTACTGAAAAGCACAGGCATCACTGCTGATAAAGGTCCATCTAGTCAAGGCTATGGTTTTTCCAGTAGTCGTGTATGGATGTGTGAGTTGGACCATAAAGAAGGCTGAGCACCAAAGAATTGATGTTTTCAAACTATGATGCTGAGAAGAGTCTTGAGAGTGCCTTGGACTGAAAGGAGATCCAACCAGTAAATCCTAAAGGAACTCAGTCCTGAATATTCATTGGAAGGACTGATGCTGAAGCTGAAACGCCAATACTTTGTCCACCTGATGTGAAGAGCTGACTTATTAGAAACGACCCTGATGCTGGGAAAGATTGAGGGTGGGAGATGAAGGGGACGACAGAAGATGAGATGTGGGATGGCATCACCAGCTCAATGGACCTGAATTTCAGCAATCTCTGGGAGAGAGTGAAGGACAGGAAATCCTGGTGTGCTGCTGTTCATAGGGTCACAAAGAGTCAGACACGGCTGAGTGAACAACCATCCATTCCAAAGTATGTATGTGTGTGGGGGTGGGTGTTTTCCTTCCCACAAATAAGAAATGTAGACAGTGTTTTCCTGGTTTTACTAATGAGGAAATGAGTCTCAGAGAAGTTGCACATACCTAATAAAAGGCAGAGGGGTTATTCAAGTTTGGCTAACATCGAATCTTTGTTCTTTCTGCTACAGAAAAGTATCTTCTAGCTTCCTGTTCCTCTTGGTTGGCCAGCGTTTGAACCGTATTCCCAAATATGGGTGTTGGAGAAGACAATGGCACCCCACTCCAATACTTTTGTCTAGAAAATCCCATGGACGGAGGAGCCTGGTGGGCTGCAGTCCATGGGGTCGCTAGAGTCGGACTTGACTGAGCGACTTCACTTTCACTTTTCACTTTCACGCATTGGAGAAGGAAATGGCAGCCCACTCCAATGTTTTTACCTGGAGAATCCCAGGGACGGGGGAGCCTGGTGGGCTGCCGTCTATGGGGTCGCACAGAGTCGGACATGACTAAAGTGACTTAGCAGCAGCAGCAGCAGCTTTTTCATTACGAGTCTCGGCAGGGGCATATCCTCCTCCCATTAGTGAAAATATTACTTCCTGAGCCCCTCCCCTCTTGCAGCTCGGACGAGAATACATGATCTAGGTGCCATGAAGTGAGATGTGCCCAGCCCAGAGTAGTGGGCACTTTGGGGAGCTCTCTCTCGTTGGCAGTGGAAGGTGCATTGCTGGGTTGACTCACTGGTCAACAGAACAGTTCTGCCAGCGCCTGTGTTCTGTGTTACAGACCAGCAGTGCCGACAGAGCGAGCTGCAGAGTTCTGCACCGTGAGATGGCAGCCGTGGTGTTCCAGTGCATCAAGTCATTAGGCTAATTTTAGGGACTATTCTTGGCTGTGTATCCACACCTCTGCTTCCCCAACTTTCCAATGAGTCTGATATCAATCTAATACCCTTTCAGGAAATCTCTTTCAATTTAAATCATCTAGGGTTAGTTTCTTTTCTTGTAGGCTCCAGTCTATGGCCTGTTTTCCTCTGTGACTTCTGTTTTCCGTGTTTGGCGTCTATAGAGTTTATCAGACAGCTGGATAGTATGACTTGGGGATATATTTTTCAAAGTACTGTCTACCGTTTCCTTACAAACTAAGGGTGATTTTTTAAGATATTAAGGATATGGTTGCTGTCATGTACCTGGCAGTATGCGAGAGCGTTGAGTGAGTTGTTTTCCCATAAATTAACAGGCATGGGCTTGGAGCTTATGAAAAGAAGCAGAATAAGCATTTCAAGAGATTAATTTGTGAAATGATACCCTTCAGTTACTGCCTGTCTAGTGACGCCCGGTCAGTTGGAGCGAAGTTAAGTCACATAAAGCCTTTCTGCTCCCCGCTTCTCTGTTTCCTAACTGAGCCATGTCTCCTTTGACTTGACCTTTACATTCTTCTTTACTGCGTGCTCTTTGTCACCCTTTCTTCATCCCTCCCTCCCGCTTGCCTCCCTCCCTCCCTCCCACCCTGCCTCCATTTTTGGGTAAGCTTGCTCCCAACACACAGGTACAAACGTAGGAATCAGTGGCTCTTCAAGGGCAGAGACCATGTCTCATTTGCATTGTTGTCTCCAAAATCAAGTCCAGTGCCCCGAACAGACTAAACAGTCAGTGAATATTTATTTGAAGAAACTATTGAGTCAACTGTAAATTCTGATATGGTTAATTTCCTTCAGATTTCACCTTTGTTTCAGCCAAATTTTCAAGAGACGTTTACCTGCATAGTTTATGTAATTCTTCATTAAGCTTTCCTGATTCATTTGGCTTCTTCCAAAACCATCTTTTCCAGATTCTCTCTCTCTCCCCTCCCCTTCCACATAAACCCACGTGTGGCCTGTAAGCAACAGTACAGCGAGGTGGCCCAAGGCTCATGACTGTTGTTTTAACAATAAAGTTTCCTCTGAAAAAACCTTAAGTATTAATGTCACTATATTTTAAGCCCTCTCGTATTTTCACTTTCTCTGGCCCCATTCCATTGTATTACTTTCAGTCCACTAAGTCTTAGAAGGTTTTTGATTGCTTAGTGACACATGATTTGTGATGGTTGTATTCAACATTTTAAAATATCATCTGGGGAGGAGAGAAGTTTAGATTGGACTGGGACATGCCTTTAACTTTGTGTGTTAGCGCCTGTCTCCCAAAGTTCTGAGGTCCAGTCATTATCGTAGGTCTGTAGTGTAAAGCTCTATTTGTGTTACTGGTCTCAGAATTCTGAATTTCATGCTGCGAAATATGGGGGTTCCGTTTTGTAACACTCCCTTTCTAGAACCTACTCTGTATTTTCAAAGAGAACAAGGATTATAGTGGAAGAAAAGAATGAGGATAATAATGGCTCCATTTTTACAAGCCCCCTGTCAGGGTTTTGTGATGTAACCTCTGTCAATTTAAGTAAAGGCAGGTGAGAAAGACCCAGGGGCTCCAGTCACACAAGTCTGCCCTCCATGTACCTACTGTTCTATCTAACCCTAACTCTCTCCTAGTCTTTTCAGAAGGAGAAAAGAAAAGACATGAAATAGCTCCTGTCTGTTGTACTGCAGACTGGATAGAATATATCAAAGAGGAAATTATATGTCTGTGACTTGGAAAACATTCATTATAACTGATCATAGAACAAATTGACATGGACCAGTGCAATGTGCTGGCCTTACAGTAGATTTAAATACATAGAACAAAGGCAAGGACAGGTAGCATCATGACCTTATTTCCAGTCAGTCTCTTAAAATGTCTTTTTAAGATTTCTACTACATTTGGGGCTTAAAGAATATACTAAGGGCCTTCTAGAAAAAGAAGCTATGTTAAGTGTCACATTATATAAAATGATACTTTCAAGACATTTACAGTTTAGTGAGGGAGAAGTTATCAAAGAAATACCATAAGTTATAATTCAATATGAAATTTAATAACAGCCATCTTATAGTGAATAATTACCCTGTGATTTAAGCTATTCTAATTTCTGTGCATCCTCTATCTCCCCCTTCTCTTCCTGTCCTCAGTCTTTCCCCACATCAAGGTCTTTTCAAAAGAGTTGGCTCTTTGCATCAGGTGGCCAAAGTATTAGAGCTTCAGCTTCATCATCAGTCCTTCCAATGAACATAGGGGGTTGATTTCCTTTAGGATTGATTGGATTCATCTCCCTGCTGTCCATTATAGTGTTGTTTGAATTTTAAACCACAAAGTAGTAATTGATCTTTAGGTTCAAAAGCAGGCAGTCTTAATCAACATGATACATAATGAAACCTGAAATATTTAAAATTTGTATATAAGGCACTACAGTTTTGCTTTTGCTTATGAAAATCTGTAGTCCACGGGGTTGCAAAGAGTCAGACACGACTGAGCGACTGAACTGAACTGAATTTCTGTACTGATAAGACTTAATTTAACCTTTATAAAAATCTTGTTGTCATCTGCATTTTACAAAGAAGGAAACTGAGGCACAGAGAGGTTAGGTTATTTGACCAAATTATCCCACAAGTTACTAGAGGAACGGAACTTAAACCCAGACAGCTAGGCATTGGAGTGTGTATGCTACACAGTCCTACTGTTTTAGATAGTAATAAGGAAAAGACTCTGATGCTGGGAGGGCTTGGGGGCAGGAGGAGAAGGGGACAACAGAGGATGAGATGGCTGGATGGCATCACTGACTCTATGGACGTGAGTTTGAGTGAACTCCGGGAGTTGGTAATGGACAGGGAGGCCTGGCGTGCTGCAATTCATGGGGTCACAAAGAGTCGGACACGACTGAGCAACTGAACTGAACTGAAGAGATGCCCTAAAGATGTATGTATTATGAATGTCTATTTCAGAGGTGGCAAATGATGGCTTGGGCTAAACTTGGCCCTTAGATGTTTGGACCATACTCTTTTGTCAGCATGTTGTTGAGAAATGTTTCAGTGTATTTAGAAGAAATTTTAATTAATTGCCAGTATTTAAAAACAGATATTTTACATAAATATTCAGAATCTGTCTTCTCTTGAGCATCTGGAAGAGTTGTAGATCCTCTACCCACGATTTTATGAGGGAGCAGTGTCTGCAGCGGAGTAGCTCCAGTTCACTTTGGAAGAGCATCACTCTTCACTTTGCCGCAGTCCCCACCACTCCCTTTTATCCCCCACTTGAATGTTGTGGGCCAGCTGCCGTATATCCTCCTGCTTCTAGAGATTTTCTTCCCTTGTGGAAGAGTTAGGAGCAAGATTATTTCTCATATTCATGACTGTATTAGGTGTGAGGAAAACGAGAAACATACACAGATACCAAGTATTTACACTATTCACTCACATTACCTGCCAAGTTTGTATACTTGAGATTATAAGTTATGTAGACTATAACACAAGGCTCACTCTGATAAAAATTTAAAAAAGGATTTTACTTGGGTCTGGACATTTAGGGTTTTTATAGGTAGATCAAAGTATGTTAGGGAAGTAGGGAGGTTAAATAGAAAAAAATTAAACTAATTTGTATAACAATAGATTCAGTAGCCAAACAAGCATTACTCACTTTTTGACTAGAGTAATTTGTGATGGGTTTGGTGGCTTCTGAGGTTGAAATGAATGAGTTGCATAAACAAATCTGAGAATGTTTTAATGGAGGTACTAGTCTTCTTTTACTCTTTGCCCATGTCTCTAAGACACACAGTCACATGCACACACATATACTCAGATATACCCACACAATACAAATATGCATACATACGTACATACACATACATACATACACATGTATATATACTATTTTTCCCTTCAAATTGTTCAATGGCTTTAAATGATGGGATCAGACATGATATTGATAAAACTGCCGAAAATAAATCAATTAGTTGGCCATAATTGTATCAAAAGATTCAGGTAACAGAAAAGGAGAGGTATTTTCCTGTAAGCAGGCACTTCTGGAATCCACAGGGTCACAGAATCAATAGGGACTAAGCCGTGAACTGTGAATACCTTACAGATAGACCTGAGAGATGACTATGTCCATGTGATGGTCAACTAGTCAAGGTCTGGCTCTCCAGATTTCCTGGGAAGGTCTTCTGTTACCTCCCCTAGTTGTACTGCCTCCTTCAACCCTTGCTGCTGATGGAAAAAAGTAAAGTATTAGAAGATATGATTTTAAATAGGTTTTTAGCTAGCTTCTTTTCAAATAATAAAGAACCATTCTAAAACTGTGCTTGAGTGCATTTGACTGAAACATCTTGGTATACAATGAGCCTCACTGAACATCACTTTGTTAGGGGAAGCACACTGGCTGGAACCACCCACCCTGGCCAGGCACCATAGTAACCATTTGCCTGAGTTGTTTTACAACAGGAGGTCCTGGTAAGGAACAGAACCAATTAGCCACCACCAACCAAAGCATTCAGGAAAGGTCAAAAGGAGACACCACGTGTCGAACCACCTTCCAGAATCCTTCTCTCTGGTGTCCGTCTTGGCTGAATGAGGCAGGCACCACCAGGAAGAACCCTGAGTCAGAATGATTGGCTAAAGACAACCCAGAAACTAATCCCATCACCATAAAACCTGAGACAGTGAGCCATGTGGCAGAACGGTTCTCCTGGATTCCCTCACCCTCCTGCTCTCCACCCGGTCGCCCTTTCCCAGTAAAATCTCTTGCTTTGTCAGTGCATGTGTCTTGGACAATTCATTTCCGAGTGTTAAGACAAGAGCCCAGTTTGGGGCCCTGGACAGGGTCCCCCTTCCTGCAGCAACTTTGCCACACTTCACTGTACTAGCGATAGTTCTCACTGCAGTGGTTCATTCCCATTTGTCTTATGCCAAGAAAATAAGTACTTCCTAAATTCCAGGGGTACAATTTCCTTTCTTATATTTTCTGTCATGAAAGAAAATGTCATTTCCAAATAAAAAGAAAATCTTAAAAAATCTCCCCCTCACACCTTCTCATCTCTGTTTTTATTTGTAGTTTCTTTTTTTGGCTGTGCTGGGTCTTCATGCTGCGCACAGGCTCTCTCTGGTTGTGGTAAGTGGGGCTGCTCTTCGTTGCTGTGTGTGGGCTTCTCACTGCGGTGGCTTCTCTTGTTTTGGAACATGGGCTCTAGGGTGTGCACGCTTCGGTAGTTGCGACTCCTGGGCTCTAGAGCACAGGCTCAGTGGTTGTGGCACCCGAGCTTAGTTGCTCTGCAGGCATGTGGGATCTTTCCAGATCAGGGATCGACCCATGACTCCTGCATTGGCAGGCTGATTCTTTACCCCTGAGGCACCAGGAAAGCCCCTTGTTTTAAAAAGATTAGATATCAGAGCAGAATAATCTGTGGTAGCTGTGCAAATTCTTAAGGTGTAGCCTGGCTAACCCACTTCTTTTCAATATAGAAAATATTTCTTAATAAACTGCTGGAAACAAAATAGGAATTTCACAGGTGTTAATTTACTTTTCTCTCTAAATGTAACTACTGATTTCAGACTTGTCGATTTGGGCCCCATGAATGATGAAATTACTGTCCTGTGGGGGCCAGGTGGTAAATAAAGATAAAAGGGTGAAAGTTTAAGCAAGGCGCATGCGAACCAAGTGCCTTCCAGGTTTTGGAACTGAAAGGTGTCACGGCATTTGCTGCAGTGGAAAAGGCCTAGACATTCTGAATTTGGGTCCTGTGGATGCAGATTTCCATCTGTAAGAAACCCCTTCCTTTTATCCTCCTCCACTACTTCATCTGTCCCTTCTTTCTTTCTAAGTTGAGCACTTACTCCGTGCCAGCTACTGTACCAGTTGCTGGCACACAACTCCCTGTGTTAGCCTGCTAGGGTTGTCATAACAAAATACCACAGAATGGGTTTTTTACAGGCAAAAATGTATTTCCTCCTAGTTCTGGGGTTCATGGGTGCCCGGAGCCGGCGAGAGGACCTCCGCCCATGGCAAAGGTCATGAGGAAGGAGGCTCGACGTACGCAAATGCAAAGTTGAGCCTCAGGAGTCCCCCTGGAAATCCTCAAGCATCTACCCCCATAACCAGAGCCTGCCTACTCTACTACTTTGTGCTCTCACCTACACCTCTGACTTTACGGGGGACTGTCCACCACCACCTCTTTCAGAAAAGGAGTTAACTTAGAGCTCCAGTTAATAAAAATTCCTGGGCGTGACTAGAGTGTTTTAACCTACAAACTCCTCTGAAGGTCCTCTAGCCTACCTGACAGGCTTGTCCAGCCACATGTGATTGCTCACAGCCTCCCAACCGTGAGAGGCACGAGATGCTTTTAACCTTCTAAAAGCAGGTTTTTTAGAGAAGTTAGAAAACTAATAGTGGGCTGATTAGAAATTGTATTGGTGAAGGGTTTTTCATTTGTTAAGCCACTGTTTGCTGCTAAGTCTCCACATGGCCTGCCCTTACACACATTAATGAATATATAGAAGAAATAGGTATTAACCTTTGATATTAATCACATTAGACCTTAGGCTAAGTAAATTCTTTCCTTAATTAAAACCCACAACACCCTCACCCTATAGGAATGTAACTCTATCTGGTACCTTAGGAAGGTGGAGTCTGTTTTAAGAATAATCACCCCTGGAGAAATAAGTGTCCTGGATTGACCACTGTCACAAGGAGAGGGTCATAAATTGTCAGCAGGCCCCCTGGTCAGAAGATTATGTAACACCTCTAAGACCTCTGTATACATTTGTATGAAGCACCTGACTTTGATAAAAGTCAGGACTGCTGACCCCATGTGACTTCTGTATAACATCTCAGTGTATAAAAGTAGACCATGGAAAATAAAGAAGGGGGATCAGTTCCTGGAAAGACTGGTCTCCCCATGTCGCTCTCTCTCTCAGACTCTGGTTGAGTCTCCATCTGGAGCGTGGAACCCACCATGCTTACTAATTATGCCTGGGCTTCTAAGATCCGACCGGGGAGGCCTCAGTGTCTCCTCTCCTTCTGGAGAATGGAAGGACGCCTGCGGCCTACGTAAGTGGTGCAAACTTCTTGTCTTGAAGTTTTATTGGTCTCCCGCATAAACCAAGCTACTCAGCCTCTTTTCTACACTGAATTTCCTACTGAGCTATCCTCATTCTATTACTCTTTATATCTTTAATTAATATTTATTTAAGCAATTGTTTCCTGACCCTCACCGACGCCGTCCTCACTTCGAGGTCCAGCCCCTGGTTCAGCCGGGGCTGGACCCCGGCACGTGGGCTTGGCTGGCTTGGTTTCTACTGGAGTCTTTCTCCCTGCTTGTCTTTTTACTGTATCTTCACTTGGTCTCCCTCTGTGGACATTCATCCCTGGGCTCTTCCTCTTCCTACAGGGACATCATAATTAATTAGGTCCCCAAACTTACCACTTAATTTAGTCTGTTTTTCTGAGCTAAATTAAAAAAAAAAAGTATTTTATATTGAGGCAAAGTTGATTGATGAACAGTGTTTCTGACGGAACTTCCCAAACACATACCACCCCTTCTGTAAAATAACTTGCCCCCATACACCATAATATCAAATGCATACCATGGAAAGCCTTCATGTTCCGTATTTAGTGCCATGTGTAAGGCTTGTTTCCATCAATTGTGATTCTTCTTTCTGAAAATGAATTTCCCTTTTTCATTTTACCTTTTATACAGTGTGAAGTAATTTAAAAATCCATTAACACATATTGCCATGTTAATTAGATGATATTCTTCAAGGTCAAGAAACTATCAATAGATATTGAATAGTGACTATAAATAAACTCATCACAGTAATTAGATTTGTCAATTAAAATTGGGAACTGCAACTCTTTATGGCTGGATTAAAGGTGGATCACTTTGGGAAAATAATTTTGCTCAACATAATAGAGGAAGATTGGATGATGATCTCATATGCAAGTTTGACCCCATGAGTGAAATAAGTTTCTGATACTGTTTCTATCAGTGGGTTCAGAAACTCCTAGAAGTATGGGTGCTGCTGAATCTTCTCTAAAAATATTTTAAAAAATTAAAATGTGAAATATCTATCATAATATTTGTCAAGAAGGCACTCTAATAATAAGACCTAACATTTATTGAGAATTTGTCTATCTTTTGCCAGCCTGTGCACTAAAACTTTAATGTATTGTCTCTTTGATTCCTCATAAAAACCACATGAGGTATATAATTATCTTCTTTTTGCAGGTAAAACTTTTCCAGTCACTAATACTATTAATAAATGCCAGAGCTGGATTAAAATTTCAGTTCAGTTCAGTCGCTCAGTCATGCCCGACTCTTTGCAACCCCATGGACTGCAGCATGCCAGGCCTCCCTGTCCATCACCAACTCCCGGAGTTTACTCAAACTCACGTCCATTTAATTGTTGATGCCTTCCAGCCATCTCACCTGCTGTCATCCCCTTCTCCTCCCACCTTCAGTACTTCCCAACATCCGGGTCTTTTCAAATGAGTCAGTCCTTTGCATCAGGTGACCGAAGTATTGGAGTTTCAGCTTTAGCATCTGTCCTTCCAATGAATATTCAGGACTGATCTTCTTTAGAATGGACTGGTTGTATCTCCTTGCTGTCCAAGGGACTCTCAAGAGTCTTCTCCAACACCACAGTTCAAAAGCATCAATTCTTTGCTCAGCCTTCTTCACAGTCCAGCTCTCACATCCATATATGACCACAGGTGAAGGTTTGGGGGTGTGTAAAATGTGTGGATAATGACTAGAGAGTAACATACCAAGCTGTGTTCATCTTAGTTTTTTAAACTGTCATCCTAACTGCTGACATCTGAGCATGTAATGCCCCATAGGGCATGGTTTTTACTTTCTGTTTGTTGCAGAAAATTGTCTGGAGTTTGTGGTATGCCAGATCCCCAAGGAAAGTGGCCACCAGAAACTTACAGTGGAAACAGTGTCAGACTTTGTTTTTCTGGGCTCCAAAATCACTGCAGATGGTGACTGCAGTCATGAAATTAAAAGACGCTTACTCCTTGGAAGGAAAGTTATGAGCAACCTAGATAGCATATTCAAAAGCAGAGACATTACTTTACCAACAAAGGTTCGCCTAGTCAAGGCTATGGTCTTTCCTGTGGTCATGTATGGATGTGAGAGCTGGACTGTGAAGAAGGCTGAACGCCGAAGAATTGATGCTTTTGAACTGTGGTGTTGGAGAAGACTCTTGAGAGTCCCTTGGACTGCAAGAAGATCCAACCAGTCCATTTTGAAGGAGATCAATCCTGGAATTTCTTTGGAAGGAATGATGCTAAAGCTGAAACTCCAGTATTTTGGCCACCTCATGCGAAGAGTTGACTCATTGGAGAAGACTCTGATGCTGGGAGGGATTGAGGGCAGGAGGAGAAGGGGACGACAGAGGATGAGATGGCTGGATGGCATCACTGACTCGATGGATGCGAGTCTGAGTGACCTCCGGGAGCTGGTGATGGACAGGGAGGCCTGGCGTGCTGCGGTTCATGGGGTCGCAAAGAGTCGGACACGACTGAGCGACTGATCTGATCTGATCTGATACAGAGTAGCCATCAATGCTGAACATCAACTTGAATGTCAACTTTTTATTATTTTGTTAAATATTGAGTATTCATTAGGTCTTAGGTTCTAGATAATGGAAATAAGTAGAGATTTAGGGGAATGAGACAATGATAAATAGCAAATATTTGATATGGATAGATTACTACCTGTAACTGTATCTGAAAATAAAGCTGAACAGAGTTGAATGTGTGCTTTGCTAAATGGCTTTTGATCTCATGGCAAAGAATGGGAACTTCTTTCCATGTTCTTCAAAATGGAGAACAGATATCTTGGAATATGTGGTTGTTTCTAAGTGTTACAGAGGCCAATATATAAACCTGTCCTTTCTATAATACCAACTTTTTCTGACTAGCCAGAAGAAAGTGAAAGTGTTAGTCATTCAGTCATGTCTGACTCCTTTCGACCCCTTGGACTGTAGCCTTCCAGGCTCCTCTGTCCATGGAATTCTGTAGGCCGAATACCGGAGTGGGTTGCCATTCCCTTCTCCAGGGATCGTTCTCACCCAGGGATTCGACCCAAGTTTCCTGCATTGCAGGCAGATTTTGTTTTACTATCTGAGCCACGAGGGAAGCCCACCCAGAAGAAAAAAATCTTAAATTAAAAAATACTAAATATAGATAATTTACAAAGAAGCATGCAAAGTGTATTTTCATTTTTAAAATCTGGTAATTGTTTATTGAACATAAACATATGTTTATGTTCATGTGAACATAAGTATGGAGATGATAAATTTTCACTGATAACAACTAACAGCATACCAAGAAATAGAGCATCAGTCCTCAAACCGCACTGTGTAGTTTTCCAGCGTCTACCTCCTTCCACCAAGAGTAAGCCCTCCTGACGCACAGATTAGTTCCACCTGTTTCTGAACTTCGTCGACATGGAACCATAGGGTAGCACAAAAGTCTTGCTTTTTTCACTCAGCGTTGAGTTTGGAAGAGTCAGCACTGTTCTCTGAGTAGTAGTAGACTGTTCATTCTTCTTGTCTTGAGTTCATTATGTGAATATACTACATTCTGTTTATACTTTCTCCTCTTTATGGGCATTTGGGCAGTTTACAGATTTTGACTATTACGAAGAGCTTTGATATGATATAAAACTTTTTTCATGAACGTATGTATGTGAGAGAGTCAATTCCTAGGCAGGTTGACAAGGAGTCTAGGGGTCCCCAAGGAGAGAGGGGTCTGGAATTCTCAAGGAGGAAGAAAGGACAAACCTTTTTTTCCTTCTCTACATTCCTTAGGATTATATAACAATAATGTATCCTGACTGAGGACAGTCTTTGGATTAAACCTTCTGGCTAATTCTGTTATCTTAAAATGTAAATTATGGGAGTATGTTTGGTGAGGTCTTTACAACCTCCAGACATTCTTTGGATTCATTGGAGAGTATATAACTTCACTGCTAACACTAGCAAGCGGGTACTCTTTCTGCCCCTTCTAATGCCTATGTCAGAAGCTTTCTCTATCTCCTTTATACTTTAATAAAACTTTATTACACAAAAGCTCTGAGCGATCAAGCCTCGTCTCCGGCCCCGGATTGAATTCTTCTCCTCCGGGGGCCAAGAATCCCGGTGTCCTTGTGTGATTCAACAACAACCTTTCATATGCATTTACTAAGAGCCAGGTTGCCAGGTCATACTTTTATATATATTTTGCTTTAAAAGATATAATATTTCAAAGTAGTGTTGCAAATTATACTCACACTAGCAGTATATTAGAGTTTTAGTTGCTTCAGGTTCTTCATATAATTTTTCCATCTTTTTAATTTTAGTCATTCTAATGAGTATGCAGTGATATTTGATTATAATTTCAATTGTATCTCTTAAATATGATATTTTCATAATTTTAAATATTTTCTTTTTATGTAGATACTCTCTTTGGTTAAATGTTCATTTTTTTGTCCACCTTTTTACTGAGTTTTCTGTTCTTGTGTTTTTCTTATTGATTTGTAGAAGTTCATTGTATATTCTGGGTACTAGCCTTTTACCAAGTATCTATATTGCAAATATCTTCTCTTATACCTTGTGCTGAATACACATTGTTAGCTAATGCATAAGCATAAGACTTGGTTGCAGTTTGGCTTGCAAGAGGTCACTTTGGTTGTGCCCCAAAGGATGAAAGTTTACTTATGTATTTGTTCCACTATTACTAAAGGTTGTAGGTACCATATTCCCCAGCTCTGTCCTGGTCTCAAGTGCCCTATCATTGAAGTTAAAACGAGGAAAATTCAAGAAACAATGAACAAGGCAAGATCCTTGACGTCTGCTAATGCACTTCATAGTCTCAGGGATATTATAGAATTTAGGATACAAAGTTACATTTAAGAGATATCAGAAAATTAGTGTTTGTAAGAGATGAGTGGTATGTGTAATTGAATAATGCCATATTTTAGGAGACAAGTAGTTCTCAATCCTAGGAAGAAGAGGTTTTAGAAAACTGTCCCGTGTTTGGTGGTAGGCATGTGGTATGTTTGCAATCCTGGAATAACAATATCAAAATTGCTGTTCCGAGCCCAGCCATGAAGGTCACGTGATGCCTTGGCCTAGGCCTTCTGTTTGTACCCAGCCTAAGTACTTTTCTCTGTTATTCTCCTTCCCTCTCTATTTTAATATATGTATCATTAGGGATGCATTATAGCAGTTGACACTCACGAGTCTTGCCGGTTTTATGAAATGAGAAATGGACGGGTGAGGAGTCCAGAGCTATCACAGAAACTCAGGGAGGTGGGCTCTCCTTCTTCCCGCTCTGTTCTTTGGTATCTAGGCCTTTGTCCCCATATGCCAGGATTCAGGGTCTCAAGATGCCTGCTGAACCGCTGGAAAAACACATGTCTTCCAGGTGGGAAGAAGCAAGAGGGCAAAAGAGCTAGCAGGCTAGTTCCTGATAGGTTTGATTCACAGGCACATTCTCTAGAGACTTCCTCCTCTTGGTTATGGCCTGAACCCTGATGGATGTCCACAGCTGGCTCCAGAGAAAGCTGGAAAAGAGGACTTTGTTTTCTAGCTGCGGGAAGGCAAGAGCAAGGAGGCCTGTGAAAGGGACATGGTCCCTGAAGGCCACAGAACCCTCATCTCCCTCCTTTTTCTGTTACATGTTTTCTTTATTTGTCACGATGCAAGTATTAGAGACTTGTTAAAGAGAGCAAAGAACGGGAAAATGTCCATCATTTTAACAACCCTAAGAGTCGGACACGACTGAGTGACTTCACTTTCACTTTTCCCTTTCATGCATTGGAGAAGGAAATGGCAACCCACTCCAGTGTTCTTGCCCGGAGAATCCCAGGGATGGCGGAGCCTGGTGGGCTGCATCTATGGGGTTGCACAGAGTCGGACACGACTGAAGTGACTTACCAGCAGCAGCAACAGTCACTGCAGATGTTTTCGGTTCAGTCTGCATCTTTTAGTCACTCCAGAAAACAAGACCGGGGCGCTCAGTGTGCTGTACTTATGGGTGTTGGTGGTGCATTCTCAGCAGACGGAGAGGTTAATGATACACACCTGCCATTATATCTACATTTATTTCTTCAGGCTTCTGTGTATTATGAGATCAGTAAGTTCACACTGAGGTGTTTAAGTCCAGTGCCGTGTGGAGTTTTATTCCACTTGAGCTTTGCCCTTTATCCGTTCGCGCTTTCTCCAGAGTGCCAAACCTGGCTCCTTCTATCCTCCACGTATTGACTTATTTGATCCATCACTCCATAGCTTGGACTTCCCTGGTGGCTCAGACGGTAAAGCGTCTGCCTACAATGCGGGAGACCTGGGTTCAATCTCTGAGTCGGGAAGATCCCCTGGAGAAGGACATGAGAACCCACTCCAGTACTCTTGCCTGGAAAATCCCATGGATGGAGGAGCCTGGTGGGCTCCAGGCCATGGGGTCGCAGAGTCGGACTCGACTGAGCGACCTCACTTTCTTCCTTTCTCCATAACTCACCTCCCATTTTACCCCCTCCCCTCACACTGCTCTGGCCAGCTTCCTAATCCTCCTCCCCTCAGCACCATGCGCTGCGCTGCTGCCTTACTGGCATGCGGCCCTCTCTTCCCCCTGAGCTCAGGCGGCTTTGCTGGGCTCTCCATCAGCTTGTGTTCCCTCCCTGCTTCCTAGAGCAAGCCCTTCTCCCCACAGACACTCTGGCTTCTCACTGGCTCAGCCGCGCTCTTGAACCCGTATTCTGACACTACCTTGCTTAGCCCTCTCTGTCAGTTTGAGACAGAATTTGTAGGAAAGGAAGGGAGGAGGAAAAGGATGTAGGGAAAAAAAAATGTCTTTTAGTTTATGGTGTGTCCTAATGTTACAAAATTTAGATTTTCTTTAAGTAAATTGGTCCGTCTTTTGGAGTGATTTTTTGTCCTTTTACATTTAAGATGTGATGCCCCATTGAGCGGAGAAGGCGATGGCACCCCACTCCAGTACTCTTGCCTGGAAAATCCCATGGACAGAGGAGCCTGGTAGGCTGCAGTCCATGGGGTCTCTAGGAGTCAGACACTACTGAGCGACTTCACTTTCACTTTTCCCTTTCATGCATTGGAGAAGGAAATGGCAACCCACTCCAGTGTTCTTGCCTGGAGAATCCCAGGGATGGGGGAGCCTGGTGGGCTGCCGTCTATGGGGTCGCAGAGAGTTGGACACGACTGAAGCGACTTAGCAGCAACAGTAGCAGCAGCCCCATTGAGGTATTTTAAAAATATATTATTTTTTCTAAGCTTTTTGGCATTTAATTATTGAATCAGTTAGACATTTTACCTTTTAATGTGAGGGCATGAGATCTAAGCTACTTTTTTTTTTTTTTCCTGTTATTTAAATTCCACTTTCCTCTTTTCCCCTTTTCTCATTTTCTCTTCTTGTAGCTTCCCTTTTCTTTCTGTTTCCTTCTGCTTGCTTTTGACTTTTTTCAGTCTGGATCTCTATATTTCCCTCACATTCTGCTGCCGGACCTCACAAAGCCTGCCGACTCTGCCCTGGGGCATCCTTTGCTTTCCACTCTGCCATCCCCTGAATGTTCTCTTCCACCCTTTGCGTAACAGTCAGATTTTAGGAAATCGGGTTGAGTCATTCACAGTAATGAGTGCCAAATAAATCAGAGGTATTTTAGGCTCTTCCTAAGAAAGGCTAGGGAAAGAGAACCCTCTGATGGTCTTAAGATCTCTTCCAACTCTAGCTCTCAGTGTGCAGATGAAGTCAGCAGAATTATTTTTATATTCTTCCCTGTAAGGGGACTGTCCTGCCCTAAACAAAGTGTGACTTGCTACTACAACATATTTCTGCCCCAAGGATACACTGGTCAGAATACTTAGGCCATATATTTTGCATGTTGGAGAAGGTGAGTTTAAAGATTCCAGAAGCATCCCTGGACAGCTCTCTCAATCCTGCTAGCTCTCTCTCACTCCTCTTCCCCAGATAAACAGAAACATGCTTACTTTGTGTGTTAGAAAAAAAATCACAGATGTGAACTGCTTTATATTTATGTCTCAATATGATACTTAACTCATTTCAGTATAGCAGATTTTATGTTATGGTATAATTTACATTTTCTAAAGTATTTCTAGTCTTTAAAGTTCTGTGGCATAGTTATCAGACTGCAACTTAAAATAAGTAAGGATTAAGGGACTAAAGAGATAAAGATGAGGTTTAAAGAAAATTGGCTGGAAGGACTAAAGGACAGTGAGTAATTTTCCACTCTTTTGATTCCCCAGTGAATGCATTTGTGAAGATCTTTGTTTTAGAAAGCTGCTTATATCCTGAGTGAAGTCAGAGAAAACACTAAAATGATGAGATTATGATTAGGAAATGGTTGGGGATGGGGAGAGAGCCTATATAACATATTTGTGAGCTAAGTGACTTTTGAAAACTGTCTTCAAGGTGAAAGTAATAAGCCAACCATTTGCTAGAGTCTCTGGAACATACTGTCAGCCCCTGATTATGTAAGGGGGCAGTGGTGTGGATAATTAGCAGAGTCAGTAGTTCCCCATGCTTTTCTATTAACGTGGGCAGGGGAGTGGTTGGTTCAGATTGTTCAGCAGATAGAGGAGAAAGGAAGTCTTTCTCCTCAAACCTTCAACACTTCTTTCTTCTCATTTTAAGCAATAACTTTGTTTCTTATCTCACGGCAGAAAAGAAGTATTATTTCACAGAAGTAATCTGCAGAGAATTTCTCTCTCTTCCTCTCTTCACATTGTTCAACCCTTCTGTCTGTCTGTACACTGAATCCTCCTCTTCATCCTTCACTGTGGATGCGGTGCGCTTCTTTCTGTGGCGGCTGTCCCTTTCTCCTCCTCTACCACACTCCTGCCGCTTGCTCTTAAGGCCCTGTCCTCTGGTCTAATCAAGAACATTGCTCTAGCAAATCTTTTTCTCTCTTCATGATTTTTTTTTCTTTGCTTTTTATCAAATAATTCCAATGAGCAAACACATAAGTTATTTTTTGCTTTCTTAGAAACAGATAACTACAATAATAAAACTCCAAAAAAATCCCTTCCCTCCATTATTTGCTCTTCTTTAGAGCAAAACCCCTAGAAAGAGCTGCTCTGCACACTCTGTGTATCCTTTGTTCCCATGTGTCTTTGAGCTCACCTGATGACCTTGAAACAGCTCTCATGATGGATACCTGACTTGTATGTGGCTGAATGGGTTTTCCATAAAGTCTTCCCCCACCAGCCTGTGTAAAGGAGCCTCCTCCATCACCCTGGATACCCCTGGGCTCCCCCATCCCTTTTTTTCCCCCCTCAGCCTCATCAACGCCTGACACGCTGTATATTCACTGAGTTAGGATTTTTACTTTGTGGACTGCTGAGTCCTAGTACCTAGAACAGCATCTGTCTCGTAATAGGTACTGAGTAAATATTTACTGAATGGGTAGATAGCTGGATGGTAAGGGAGATGAGTGTTTCTTATTTGTTTTTAAAGTTCTAAGGACTGAATTTGGGTTCTCTTTGGGTGGCATCATGGGGAGGGAGAAAAGGATGTATGTGTGGAAGGAGAATGGGGCCAGAACCCAGGTGTCGCCCGTTTGGCAGTCCTTGGAAGGGGATTCTCCCTGTTTGAGTGAGGATGGAGTGGTCATGTAGCATAAAGGTGGATGATGGGCTTTGTTAGGCCTCAGAGTAGCCAGGTAAGATATCCTCATGTGAAGCTGGACAACCCCAGAATTTTTTGCTCAGTCGTAAAGCAAACCTGAGATACGCTAGCTAGGAGGAACTGTTCCAGGCTCTGACTGGCCTCATGAATTCTTGAACAAAATCTGTCACAAACTGAAACTTCTTATATATATATATATATATTTTAAGATGGAGACTAATAGCCTTTTCTTAAGAATGTTTTTGGCTTACAGAGAGACAGCATAAAAAATAACATATTATGTATATGAAAATCAGCAGCTGCAGTGCCATGAAAATAAGCCAATGAGATTTTTAAATTAAAAATATTCTACTTTCAAACCTCCTGTCTCTTACTATTAAAAAAGTTCTCCAAGGCAACGAGCTATCGCTATAAACGCTTGGAATCTGTTTTAATCTTAGCTCTGTTGCAGAACTAATGGAACAGCAAAATGGGGCAAAATTTCTTCAGTTTCCTTTCTGTATGTTGAGGATTCTGGACTGGAGTTGAGTTAGCAAACAGTTCATCTGTGCCAGCTGTGATCGATTGGTAAGGGCAGCCTCGAGTGCTGTGTGGATAAGCATGGGCGGCCACGCCTAGGTGCAGCAGAAAGGAAACCTGAGATTGATTGGTGCTGTCTGCCTTGGGTTTAGGAAAGATGAATGGCAGCTTGCGTGTGTGGTGTCTTTGCTATCTTGGACTTTATAGTCTCTAAGATATTTTTGAGTTCTAAAATTCAATGATCGGGAATGCCTAGTATATTATATGGTGTCTTTGCAGTAAAGGCAATGATGAGATTTTATATGTAAGGCAGTAAAAATACGTTTTAGTGAATGCTTTTGGAAAATCTGATTATTTTTCATAACAATTTCTTCTAAAGGTTCTGGGATTTATATATTACTCAAAATATTTTTACTTTGTGTCCTACATGATAAGTGTGTACAAGCAGCATATGAAAGTAGTAGCTAAATTTTGCCATAGAAAACTCAAGTTAGCATCAGTTAACATAATTCATCTATGTCAGGTTTTAATTTAATTTAAAATAATCTTGCAGTTTTACCCATGGGCGTTGTTTCTTGATAAGCCCATAGAAGGTACTATTTTAGTGTACAGTAAACAAAGCATTTCAATTGCAACCTTTTTAAATTACTACAGAAACTTCTAGAATTCAGTTATGCAGTCTTAGTTAAGATAAATATAAGGGTGAGATGTAAGGCAGCAAGCATATCTAAAAATATTTAGAGGTAGTTCGGCTTTAAACATGGAACCATAATTATAATACAAACCTGATCTGTTTCAGTTTATATTTCTTAGAGCAGTTCTTCCTTGCCCACCACCTGCAACATGCCATATAAAATAAGTTGGAAACATTCAGTCCAGTATATGGATCTAATATCATCTGTTTTTCAAGAAAAGTATCAAAATATGATACAATTATGTAACTGGATGAAAAGCACCATTATGTTTAGAATATTTTTAGTGCAAAAACCCAAGTGATCACAAGAAAGAAATGTCAATTTATGGAAGTAAGCATGTGTTCGTCATGTAACTGTTAAATGTGTCTTACTCATCTTCAAACTTGGCAGTGAATTTGGCACTTAAGTTCTTAGAATTTTTGAATAGAAATAATTAAAATAGGACTTTGAATAAATGTACTTTGAAATACGTTATTTCATATATATATAATCCTGGAGTTATTTGTAGTATTTGAATCATCTGAACCAGTTTTTTCTAATTCCTGATATTTGAAATACTCAAAGGGATTTTTTCTTAAGAACTGAGAAAGACATTTAGATATCTAACTCAGCTCTCTCACTTTCCTTTCCTCACTTTTCTTTCGCCTTATATTTTATGTGATTTCTGTGTTCATTCTGGTCATTTGGTTTTATTTTTGTTTTCCCACTTGTTTGGTCTTGGTTGTATTGCTTTAGAACAAATACAGTGAAATAAATCAGATGCCACTTTCTAGACGAATCTTAGTGTCGATCAGACACCTGGTTCAGTGAAGTGTCTGTTAAACTAAGCAAACAGCGGTTTGCCTTCACACCCTGACCATGTTGTCTGAGTTTGGTCTGGACTGGGTTGATGGTTTTTTACTTGTACTATGATTTTGCCCTTTTGGTAAGCTGATTTCGTTAACTGAGTCTATTTTACTCCTTCACTGTAAACTCTAGTTGCCTCAGGGTGTCTGTGTTGTGCAAGTAATTCAAGGGCTGGAGGTTGTGCGTTTTTATTTTTTATTTTTTTGCTGTTTTTACAAAGTAGTCATCTCCCGCTGGCAGGGTCCACGTTGTGTTTGTTTTTCTTTGAGCAGTTAACAGTGCTTTCTACCCAGTAGGCTCTCAATATTTGTTTTTTAAATCTCTATGTATTCTTTTATTTAAGATATAGGTTAAGAGGTTATACCATGAATTAGGACTTCACCTATGTGGTTCTGATATGAATTCCTCTGGAATCTTAGTTTAGTAACTTTGGATGTTCTCAGCTCTTTCAAAGTCTCCCCAAACCATTTTTGAAGACCTCGTTATGAGATCTCCTTCTGGGATGTGAGATATTTTTGGCAATTTCAGATATCCTATTCCTTTCCTTTCCGTTTTTCTAGATTTATTGAAACTCCAAGTTATTTTTTCATTGAATATCACTTATAAGCTTTTAGGTGGAAATTTCTGAATAAAGGGTACAAAGGGAGATGTAGGTAGTTAAATTTCTTCTTGTCATTTTGATGAACCACGAAAGAGGAAAGAAGAGAATTCCCATATTTAAGAACATTGAAGGAAATGTAGAAGTGGGAATTTTGTAACAGCATAGTGATTCAAAACTGGAGATAGACATGCCTCTTCATTTTGCATATGAGGAAATGAAATTAAAGAAAGACTGAGTTGTCCAAGAAGCATGCCTGTTGGTGACTGAAGGACCCTGACACCCATTGCAGTGCTCTTTCAACCTGACTGTCCTGGAAGGTAAATCATAGATTGCTCAGACTCCATCTCAGTCCCTGCTTTCTTTGGTCTAATGTAAATCAAAAGTGACCAGGGACCTCTAAACCTTTTCCTGAAATCGTGAAAAGAGAAACAGTGAAAGATGTGCTGAGCTAGGGGTGAGAGCCTGGGTAAAGGTGAGTGGTGAGTGATTAAACATGGAAGATTTCATGCATCAGGCTTATCTATTATTTGCAGAGGTTTATTTTATTTATTTATTTTTTTAAACTTCACCAAATTGTATGGGCTTTTATAGCAAAGACTAACCATCTCATGACCATCAACACGCCCTCGAAATTGTTTTCTTCCTTTTTCTGTTATATAGGAATGTATTCCAATTTAGGGTACTTTAACTGTCAGAAATATCAGAAAGAGCTTTTGCGCTTTATGCAATCTTCCCACACCCCTCTCCTGTAGACACAGAGTAAGAGCAATTTTGAAGCAATCCTTGGTGTTCTTCCCATTGCCCTTTCACCCAGGATGAGGCTTTCAGATAATTAGCTCTTCCTGACACCTCAATGAGAGTTTTACTGTGCTCTACCTAGTAAGGTGGATTGGGGGAGGTCACACAACTCTAGCCTTGCTGGGATTTATTTGTAAAAACCATATTTTGTTTAGCTGCTTGACACCTCACATTCCAGTTGCCTGAGTGCTCACAATTTAAAGGTTCCAATGAACTGAAACTTCCACTTTAACTCTAGCTCAGCTTCTTTGCTCTGTTTCTGCCTGTTCTCTTTAGATATTACGAGTCCCAGGTCATAGTGAAATCATTTTTATTTTGCTTTTTAAAAAATGTGAAGAAATACTGAACGTCAGGATAGGATCACTGGGTTTATTTCTATAGGCACATTACTTAAAGATTAAAAGGTAATGAAAGAACAAGAAACTCGTAATATTTTTAGCATACACTGTGCTTTGGACAGGCTGCAAATCAGAGGGTGGTCCATGCTGTGGTGGACCTTCACAGACGCATGAAGCCAGTTAATGTACAATTACCGGCATCGGTGCTTTATCTGAGGGGTCTCTTACAATGAAACTTTTAAACAGGATAATTGTAGACATCTGCTTCACGTTACCTTAGCAGCGACATAGCCATTATTTGCTGAGATCTTCTTAGCTTTTACAGCTTCACACAAAAGGGCGTATTGGCAATTTTGTTTTCTATATAATAGGAATACTATGCAAAATACTGAGCTAGAATTCCGCATTGTTGTAGAAATGCTCAATGTCACCAGAGCGATTGACTTGTTCCACCTGGCTTTCAGACATTTGGAGAAGCAAAACATATGTACCTTAATTGCAAAATGTGGGCTTAATGAACATGCAGCCGTTATGTTATACCAAATGCAACAATCGACATGATGGCAAGCTACTTAAGAACATGTCACAATGTTTGGGTTTTAAGAGGTTTGCCTTTGGCAGTGTTTCAGAGATGAATGTGTTTCTTACATTCCCAGTCCTGTGAGCCAATAATAAAGTGTTCAGCATATGAAGCTGGTATTTATTTTAAATTGCTATGTCAATATTTTTGTTTGAAAGCAGGTTTGATTCCCTGTGTGGACTTTGTTGAAGCCTTCTATCACTGCTTTTTATTTGAGTTTGATTTAGCTTCCTTTCCCCCTGATTTTGTGTTTTGCAGAATAGCTTTGCATGAAAGCCTTCTGATTGGGCTGGGGGTAGAAAGTTGCTGTGTGAATTTCAAAGCCCAGACAATGTGAAAAAGGAGCAAACACTTGCTGAAGGCATCAGAGAAGTGACTGCAATCAAGCAGTGTTGGTTTTGTGACCTTGAAGCTTCCCAGAATAGCTACCACATTGGGAATAATGGAAGCCCTGGATTCAGATGCCTCAGGATGACCTCATCACCAACAGCCCCCTTCCTCCTCCTGACATGTCTCCAGGCTCTATGCCAATGTTTAGACGTTAGCAGGAATCCAGAAAATCAGGCTTTTGTTTTCAAAAATACAAAATAAAGGCAGCCATTATGGAATATTGCATAACTGATTTAATCCTAATGTGATGTCAAAACAAATTTCCCCAGTAGTTGAGAGAATGCTTTATCTACCACAGATACAATTGCTTTGTTGATGCCGGGTGCTCTTCCAACAAATGGTTGGGCACTTCTCTTCATGAATTCTCGCAATTCTCCATCCCGGGCACATTTCTGTGGGTAATTAAAACGGTCTTTTTATAACGGCAGTATAAAACAGTATGCATCATCTAAACACACTGAGCTGAAAAAATATTGTATTCATAAATTAAATTGGACATTTTGAAAGGTTAACGCAAAAAGCTACTTTGCTTTCGGTGATCAATAAGGAAAAAAGAATTTCAGGTAATTAAAATCTGTGAAGTGAACATTTCTCATTTGGAACCTATTAAAAAGAATGTAAGCAGACAGAGGCGAGAGATAAATATGGAAAACAAGGGCTTCAGAAATTTTGTTACATATTGGCAAGGGGAATGTAACAACATATATTCTGAGGTCTGAAATAATACAATGTGTTATTACAGATAATATAACAAATTATACAGTCTATACATTTATGTATGTATATTACTTAATTTAAGCATTAAGTTGCAATTTAAAAGTATGCCTACACTGTATTTTAGACTCTGATTTAGTTTTTGTTTAGGTTTTTCTTACTCAAGAGTTTGAACTTGGTACCGGTGTACGGCATGGGTGCAGAATTTCAGGTCCATTCCTGACTTACAGAATCACAACTTGCACTTTAAGGCATTCCCTATTTGTGATTTATTTGCATATCAAAATTTGAGAACAGGGCTTCTGGTGGTTGTCCCACTAAAGTGTGTTGCCCTTTAAAAATTCATGCTCATTTTTTTAGGTTCAAATTAATAGTGTTACCTGGGCTAAATATGAGGATAATAATAAACTCTGCTTGGGTTGTTTCAGAGCACGTGACTGCTCACAATGTGGCAACTAAGGGAATTAAATACTAGAGGTGCCAGACGCCAAATATTACTTCTGGGCATGTGTGTGGCTGTGTTTCTGGAAGAGATTAGCATTTGAATCAGAGCGCTGAGTAAAGCAGACGGCCCTCCCCAAGGTGCGCAGGCATCATCTAATCTGTTGAGGGCCCCAAGAGAACAGAAAAGCAGAGGAAGGGTGAATTCGCTTCCTGTCTTTCAGCTGAGACATCCATCCTCTCCTGCCCTTGGACATGAGAAGTCAGCTCCTGGTTCTTGGCCTTTTGGATTCAGATTGGGTTTTATACTCAGAACTGCCCGCCTCCCTCCCACCTCAGGTGGGTCAGTTCTTTGATTACCTGCCTAAACTTTTGCCAGATACAGGATGCTAGACTATAAAATTATTTTGCTTTCTCTTTAGTTTTCATATAGCTTTGAGAACACTGAAGTAGCACATGTTCAGTTTAGTTTTGATGTAGAATTGCAAAGATGTATTGTTTGCATGGGCTTCCCTGATAGCTCAGTTGGTAAAGAATATGCCTGGAATGCAGGAGACCCCAGTTTGATTCCTGGGTCAGGAAGATCCCCTGGAGAAGGGTTAGTCTAGCCACTCGAGTATTGTTGGGCTTCCCTGGTGGCTCAGCTGGTAAAGAATCTGCCTGCAATGGGGGAGCCCTGGGTTTGATCCCTCAGTTGGGAAGATCCCCTGGAAAAGGGAAAGGCTACCCACTCCAGTATTCTGGCCTGGAGAATTCCCTGGGCTGTATAGTCCACGAGGTTGCAAAGAGTCAGACTTGACTGAGTGACTTTCACTTTCATTGTTTGTATGCTAGAACAGACTATTTTGTACAGGGGATTAAAATATATGGCTATAACTTTTGGATAACAAGTATTTTGTGTATATATATATGTGTGTGTAATTTTTTTCCCCCAGTGATGAGGAAGGAAGGACCTCTGCTGTGTGCTATGCGTGTAAGGATGAACTATAAAATACATGGTTTAGAGCACCTGATGCGCGTACTGTAATTCAGATAGGCCAGTGTAGAAGTGCTACAGAAGTAGAAGTGAGAAGAAGGGCATTAGGTGCTCAGAGGTGAGAGATGTCACATCTGGCTGAATGGTCAGGAAAAGCCTCAAAGAAATAGTATCTGAACAGGACCTAAATGGGATAGGGAAATGGTATTCCCAGCCCAGAACACAGCAAGGGCACAGATGCCAAAACAGATTTATTTATGATGTACCCAGAAATATAATGGACATGCAGGTGAAGCTGAATATATGTGAAGGCAAATGGTGGGAGATAGAGGAATCTGATCACAGTGTGCTAAGCATGTGAACTGGCTTTCTGGAAGAAGTGTAATCGTTAGTGACAAAGATGGGAGAAAAGAAGTGCTGTAGGGAAAAGTGCGACAGGAAGAAAGGCAACTCTGTGCCTGAATGCCTGACCACTGAAGGCTGGCCACGGACAGGCCACACTGAGCAATGAAGAAATGCACATAAAGTCTTTCTTTGTCAGTCTGAGCAAGGTTTCGCCTTCCGAGGGAAACAGGGTATATGTATCAGAAATCAGTGGCCCTGTCAAGTGATCAGTGGCCACATAGTTCAGAGTCTAAAGAATACACTGGTCGTTTGTTTGGCCCAAATGGATCTAATAAATTGAGAATCCAGAAAACCCATGATTGGGGGTTTTGATCAGTCAAGCTATGATTGATCGCACTTTTCAGTTCAGAACAGATGAAATAAGTAAAGTGATTGGTTCTTGTGAACTGGGAGAGGGCAGGTGAGGTAGGGGAACATGGGGACTGGTCTCGTGTAGGGAGCACTGACTCAGGATTCAGACAGGGACAGTTATTCAGGTTCGGTCCTAATTCACTGGGTGGCTCTCGGCATCTCTGCAACTGCATGGGCTTCGGCATCCTCGGCTGTAAAATGAGGACAGTCTCTATTCCTGGCTGACGTGGATACACTTCACCAAGCTTTCTAGGTCTTTGAAGATCACAGTGAACAAACGAGTTTCAGTTTGGGAGACTGTGCCAACCAATATGATGAGGTGGGAAGCTTAAATTGCTTTCTGAGTATCAGGATAGTAAATTTTGTTGAATTGGCATTCTGCAAATGGATGCAAATGGAACCATTGCTGGACACTCAAGCAATGGTGGTAGAGTTGCAGAGTTTACTGCCTTTCTGACCTCTGGACCTCTGGAGAGGGCAGAGAAGCTGTGACTGGGCACGTCCAAAGGTGACTTTGTAGAACAGGGCATGATGCTGGTCCTTCAACAGAGATGTTCTATCGCAGGCTGTGCCTACGTCTGTGAGTCTCCGATGCTTAAACTGCAAGTGTAGCTCTTTGGTATTCATCACTGTGAATATTGTTTAAGACTTTGGCTTCCAAGTGTCACATAGTCTATGCACTATAGGGAACGTCTGCCAATCAAGTAGTACATCTCAGTGGGACGTATTTTTAAATTCTTGTGACCGTAATCACCTCTCATTACAATTTTCTGCAACGTCTACTCTGGAAAGAATGCTACAAAAATAGAAAAAAAGATTGTATTTTCAGAAAATTATTTGCAATAATGCCAAATGAGTAAAATTCCTAAGTGTTTAAATGTCAAATAAAAGACAGTGCTAACCTGACCTTCTTCAATTTTCATATGGAGCCTTATGAAGTTTGGGTAGGATAAAGAGAAAGGTACCTTTTATTCCCAAAGGTTTTTAAAACCTGCCTTTAGTAGGCACTCTGTGTCTTCTCTTTGTAATCTCAGGTTTTATAGTCTCCTTTATCAATTGTGAGAGGTGTGGAATGCTAGTTTATATCTTTCAGAAGGGACACCTGGGTCAACAGGTTGAAAGAACTTTGAAAGTTATTTGTATCTTTGCCAGTCACTGCATTGTGTGAGAATCGCTGTAGCTAGTGTGTAAACTACCTTTGAATAAGAGGCAGAAAATGGAATTTATCAGGGGACAATGCCCTTTGTTTAGAAGGAGCAACAAAAGATGAATAAAAGGACACAGCTAGTCTTCTGTGCTTAGTGTCCCATTTTTCCAGATAAAAAAGGGGATAATATTCAATCTTGCTTGTGCGCTGAGGCCTTTGGTACTTTAAGGAGATGGAGGAAGAAGGGAAATGAAAAAGAATAGAGCAACCAATATGTTCTTGAACTGTGACTTCTAGCAGCTGCATGTAAAAAAACAACCATTACGGGTTTTTTTGAGTGTACTGTGAGGCTTATCCATTATGTGTGCAAACACAATCTGATTAGTATTTGTTATAAGCTCGTCTTGTCTGCTTTTATTATAGACATCACCTTCAGATGTGGGGCCACTGCAGCTATTAAATCAGGAATATTTAGCTATTATTTGTAATAAATGTCAGCAGGGCTGAACTGAAGCCAGCAGGAAATGTTCAGGGCAGAAAACACACTGACATTCATTCATGCAAATTTGCACCAGTGGTAGAATTAATCACAAAGAGGGAGGGTAGAGCATACAATGCATTTATATTACTGGTTTGGCCAGTTCTCCTTCTTCCTGAATATGAGAGCTATAATGAACAGAAAGCACTCTGCTGACAAATAGTCTCTGTGAAGTACAGGCAGCGAGATTAACTTTCCAAAGCAGGCATGTCTGTGTGTATAGTGAACCACCTTTCCTTCCCCCCACTCTGCCCCAGCCATCTGAGGCAGCTCTGCGGCGTCCCTTTTCTTCTTTAAAAGACATGGAGATGTAGCATGCACATAGCTCTTACCTCTTAAAAATAAAGTCACAGGGGCACTCCGAAGAACATTCCGCGAACTTTGCCGAGTGCTGGACCAGACTTACCCTATTGTAACCTGGGATGCTTAGCGCACGCCGGAAGCTGTGGCGATCGGAACTTGGCTCTGATGACTAAGCAACTGTAGGTTACCAAAAAAGAGAACATTCAAATCCTGTGTAATCTGCCTCTGTGTAAAGTGAGGTGAAACAGCTCCTACAATCGAATAGTCTCCTCAGAGAAGACTGTAATCACCATTGTTAAACAAAGCTATTGCTTGAACCGAGCATCAAGGAGTATCATTTAATTCTCTGAGTGAGTAAAGTTATAAACTTCTGGTTATAAAGCAGAAAAGCATTAGAGCACTTATTTTTGTAGAAAGATGAGAAAAATACAAGATGAAAGCATGCTTTAAAATTTTTCTCATTTACTCACTGCGTGACATTATTATTCATCAGGAAACAAAAATTGCTGAAAGGAGCTGACAGAAAATGTAGGTAACTTCAAAGATACTAATTCTTCTTATGGTGTTTTAGCCCCATCATTCAAATAAACACATGAAGAACATGAGATAAAAATATGCTCGATAAAGTTAACACAGAAATGCTTTTACAAGTTGTATACTAGTGTTAATCAAATTTAAGCTAAAGTCTTCTAAAATATTTCATGCATGGAATTCAAAGTAGTGCTTCTCTAAAACAGTGTCCATCTACCCCCAATCCTCTCTGCAATCATTTGTACACATGTTTATAGAATGTGTATTATAAACTGAAGCACTTCTCTTACTAATTCTAATCCCTGATGTGATTATGTTTCTTGCATTATTTTTCTTTGTGTAGGTTTTTAGGAGAGAGCTTACAGAAGTCAAATGGAAAAGGACATTTCTGTTAATGAAGTGAGTGTTGTACTAAATATAGCCGCTGAATAGAATGACTTGTGCTATAATTAGGGAAATCAGTCATGGCATCAAGGGAGGTGTTGAACATGGTTTCGCTTGTGGGATGTGTGCAGTAACAATGGAGAAAACTAGAGAAGCTGATGCAATGTTGTGACTTCTAACTTTTCAAAGCTGAACTACTCTTTTGAACAATGTCCTTATGGTATAATTATTGATTCTGTGTCTCATTCTACAGAGGATTTGGTGCAGTTATAGGAATATATTAAAAAATAAGGGGATGAAGTAAGCATAAATTAATGGCAACAGTAAACATTTCTTTATAGGGAAGGTCAGTATTAGGCAGGTACATAATTACACTGCAGATACATAGACTGTTTGGCCTTACAAAGGTATTAACGCTGAGGCAAAATTTTGGCTTTAGGTCTCCTAGTGACCAAAAAGAAAGAGCAATATGACTCTTATGTGATTAGAATTGTTGGAAAGAATAAATTGTATTAGTAATTTGAGGCAGACTAATTCCATGGTGGCCCACATGATTCCTGCCTCCCAGTATTCCTATCCTAGCTCAGACTCTTCCCCTTGAGTATGATCAGGATCTATGACTTCTGACTAAGAAGAGTCTGGCAAAGGTGACAGGACATGCATGATTATGAGTGAGTGATTACCTTATAGAAAGTTGTACCACCCATCTTGCTCAGTTTAGTTCAGTCGCTCAGTCGTGTCCGACTCTTTGCGACCCCATGAATCACAGCACGCCAGGCCTCCCTGTCAATCACCAATTCCCAGAGTTCACCCAAACTCATGTCCATCGAGTCGGTGATGCCACCCAGCCATCTCATCCTCTGTCATCCCCTTCTCCTCCTGCCCTCAATCTCTCCCAGCATCAGGGTCTTTTCCAGTGAGTCAACTCTTTGCATGAGGTGGCCAAAGTACTGGAGTTTCAGCTTCAACATCAGTCCTTCCAGTGAACACCCAGGACTGATCTCCTTTAGGATGGACTGGATGGTTCTCCTTGCAGTCCAAGGGACTCTCAAGAGTCTTCTCCAACACCACGGTTCAAAAGCATCAATTCTTTGGCGCTCAGCTTTATTCACAGCCCATCTTTCTAGGACTCTCAAATTCTCTCGTTTGCTGACTCTGAAGAAGCAAGATGCCATACTGTGAGCTGCCATGAGGAGAAAGCCATTGGAGGAAGAGAAGAGCTCCCAGCAAACTGCCTGCAAGAAACTCAGCCCCTGAATCAAGCCTCGCAAGGAATTGAATGCTGCCAACAAGGGCATGAGTGGGTCATTTTCCATTTGAGCCTCAGTTAAGACCACAGCCACGACTGACACCATATTGAAGTGCTATGGGACCGTGAGACAGAAAATGGAAGCAGAGAGGTTAAATAACTTTCTCAAAATCACACATTTAAGTGCAAACTGGAATCCAATTCCAAGTACCTTGGTTTCAGAATCCATATTTCCGACTACTATGCTTTCCTGCCTCTTAAACGCTATTAGTAGCAGAAGACAGCTATTAGAGTGGATGCCATTGTGTATCAAGTCTATTTCCCAGTGGCACTTGCAGTGGATGAAATATGCTACTTATTTAATTGTAATTGTGTTAAGAATGCATTTATGCAGTGGCTGTGTATCAGCCTCCGTATCGTAAAAGAGGATTCACAGAATTGTTTTTGAAGCCGTCCTCACCTTTCCAGCTGGGCAAGTAGCTCGTATCACATCCGTATCAGAAGGCCCATATAAGCTCCAGTCTTGATTAATCTAAATTTTATTTAAAAGGTTTGCATCTTTTCCCAGTTGAATTATTCTCCTTGAAACCGCTAATTTAAGCAGTGCAACCAACTGGTATACCTGTCTTTCAGGACGAATCACCTTTGGCCTCCTTTAGCCGTTTGTCCATCTGCACATTCCTTTTTTGCTTGTTGACGTTTTATATAATGTGATGATTAATTTCCTGTGTCATCTTGGCTGGGCTGTGGTGCCCAGATACGTGGTCAAACATTATTCTGGATTTTTCTGTAACAGTTTTTTAACATGAGATTAACACTGTTCTTGAAAAGAACAAAAAAATATTTACCTCACTCCATCAAGAGAAAATTCTGCCAGCAGACCACCTTTGACCTGAACTTTAGCATCAGCTCTTCCTGGGTCTCTGGATTGCCATCCTACTCTGCAGATTTTGGAATTGCCAGGCTCCATAATCATGTGATCCAATTCCTTGAAATAAATCTCCATTTCAATGATACTGTTTCTCTGGAGAACCCAAGGGCTTCAGGGGAGGTTGGTCTTCCTTTTAGGCAAGAGATGAAAATGAGATGTTAGAGGCTTTCTACTGAGAACATTTTGAGAAATATTTCCTCAGTGGTAAAAGGAGATATAAGAGAGGAGGTTCGTTCTTTTTTCACCCTGGACTTCACTGGCTTGTGTGACACCAGAATCAGTGCTGGTGAGCCTGGAAGGAGAGAAGAGCCACAGAAACCAAGGCCGTGTACTCAGGACTGCAGAGCAGGAAGCCGAGACCTTCTAGGTGCTTGAGATACTTCTGAGCTGCCGAATTGGCCAATGTAAGAACCCTGAGTTTAAAACTTCTTTACATCCAAGGTGCTATTAATAAATGTCTATAATGCTTAATCCTAATTGGGTATTAATGGATGTTGTTAACCACAGCATACGTCTCTAGGGATTTGAAAAAAGGGACCTGACGTGTAATTATTAGATATTGATTGCAAATCAGGTTACAACCTCCTAAGAATACAAGGTCCACACAGTTAATATATCGGAATGAAGAATAAAGAGTAATGAGGACTCTAGGGTACTTGAAGAGGGTAGAATCTACTTTATGGGGTGGCTACTCAGCTTCTATGAATTGTTACCATTTGAAAATGCAACCCAAGTATGGTCAGTTTTTTTGAATTTGAAAAATCTGTATTTTTCTTTGAAATCTCCCATTTTTTAAATGTTTGTAATTAATTCAGTTTATAAGAAAGAAAACACAAGTGGGTCAGACAATCAAGGTTGAAGGCCTGAGGGTCCACTTGTGAGCCTGTAGTTTGTAATTTTGGACATGAAATATGGTGAATTTATGCCAGATATAATTTCTTGTTTCATTTTATATTATTTTAAGTATTGATTACCTCTTTTCCCTTGTACTACATATGTAGCAAGACCAATGATCTCTTAAGGCTGTTTCCGGATAGTGGTAATAATACCACATTACCCGAGTACAGAATGCTTATCTTCCCATTTGCTTTAAAGCATTATGAAACAGTTATGGTATAAAGTTTATAAGACAGAAGAATGTAGAACTTGTTTTTGTTTTTTACCATCACTTAAAATGATATCTACTCAAGATACCATTTCCTCTATTGAAATTTTATAGGATTTCTTATTTTCATTTTGTTTTGAAACATGCTTACTGAATTAGCAACACAGTTCCTCTAGATTTTAAATTCTAATCAGAGGGATACTCACGAATTTCTAGGCAGACTCTACCACCATTTATCAGACACTGGGAAGATTATTTAAGCTTTTAAAAGCTCTTCTTGGAGGAGCTAAGATGGCGGATGAGTAAGACGGGGAGAATACTTTCTCCTCCACAAATCCATTAAAAGAACATTTGAATGCTGAATAAACTCGATAAAACAACTTCTGAATGCCGGCAGAGGACATCAGGCACTTACAAAGACAGCTCATTGTCTTCAAAACGAGAAAACGAGCCCTGCGGTAACTCCTTTTGTGGAGAACTGGCGCGGACACCAGCATTTGCTATTGGCAAGTGGGGGCTGGGCTAGGAGGAGCGGCGAGGCCTGCATTGCTTTGAGAAAGGATTTGGCCTGGCTATCTCGGGCGCTATCTGAGCGAAATAACCAGACTGTCGGTTATCTACTACATCAAAAGCCAGCCCTAACTTAAGACACCACCAGGACTACCTACGGAACAAAGGGCTGCACAGAGTTGGCCGGCTGCAGGCCGTCCCACTCCGGTGACAGGCAGCCAGGGCCAGAGGCGGGCAATTATAGCCCTAGAGAGACACTGTCTAACGGAACTGTGAGTAGGTTTCTGTGCTGACTCACGCTTCTTGGAGCTCTGGATGGTCAACATCTGCCTGGGAAAGTGCGCTGTTTGTATACCCAGAAAACTGAGCGGCGGAGAGGCGATAAGTCGCAGCACCTGCGCTTGCTGAACATTTCATCACCTGCACTACTCGGATCTGGGAAGGGCATAAAACGCAGACTCAACCAAGTCTGTGCTTCTGAGGATTATCTGAGTGCCTGAACCTGGCCGGTTTAGATTTGGGTGTTCATCTCCGCCCCCTCTGTAACAAGGCAGAGATCAGATATTGAAAAGACCTGTAAACCGCCTCAATAAAGAGAATTCAACAAACTACCAGAATATAGTAAGGACACTCTAAACTTGGCAATTTTAACAAAATGAAGAGACAAAAGAATACCCAGCAGCTAAAGGAACAGGATAGATGCCCACCAAACCAAACCAAAGAGGAAGAGATAGGGAATCTACCTGATAAAGAATTCCGAATAATGATAGTGAAATTAATTCAAAATCTCGAAATCAAAATAGAATCACAGTTAAAGAGTCTGGAGACAAGGATTGAGAAGATGCAAGAAAGGTTTAACAAGGACCTAGAAGAAATAAAAAAGAGTCAACACATAATGAATAATGCAATAAATGAGATCCAAAACACCCTGGAGGCAACAAATAGTAGAATAACAGAGGCAGAAGATAGGATTAGTGAACTAGAAGATAGAATCCTAGAAATAAATGAATCAGACGAGAAAAAAAGAAAAACGTATCAAAAGAAATGAGGACAATTTCAGAAACCTCCAGGATAACATCAAACGCTACAACATTCGAATCATAGGAGTTCCAGAAGAAGAAGATAAAAAGAAAGATCATGAGGAAATACTTGAGGAGATAATAGTTGAGAACTTCCATAAAATGGAGAAGGAAATAATCACTCAAGTTCAAGAAATCCAGAGAGTCCCTAACAGGATAAACCCAAGGCGAAACACCCCAAGACACATATTAATCAAATTAACAAAGATTAAATATAAAGAACAAATATTAAAAGCAGCAAGGGAAAAACATCAAATAACTCACAAGGGAATTCCCATAAGGATAACAGCTGATCTTTCAATAGAAACTCTCCAAGCCAGGAGGGAATGGCAAGACGTAATTAAAGTGATGAAAGAAAATAACTTACAGCCTAGATTATTGTATCCAGCAAGGATCTCATTCAAATATGAAGGAGAAATCAAAAGCTTCACAGATAAGCAAAAGTTGAGAGAATTTTGCACCACTAAACCATTTCTCCAACAAAAACTAAAGGACATTCTCTAGAGCAATACAATAATAGTGGGAGACTTTAATACCCCACTCATATAATCTGGCTGTAATAGACAAAGTAAAGAGGAAAACATATTTACTTATGAGCCTCAAAAAATTCAGTTCACTCAGGAGAGTTTAAAAAAAAAAAAAAAAAGACTTATTTGTTCACTCTGTGGAGGTTTATTGACTATTTTGTGGGTTTGGTACCACTTTGGGTAGTAGGGAGGAAGAGGTGACAAATGTGATCCAATCCTAAATAATATATTGTGGTAAAGATAGACTTACCAATACAAAATACCAAGATGTGCCTAAAGATGAGGACACCCAAACTGGACTTTTTGTTTCCTGAACTTTTCATTTCGAGAACAAACCTCCTAATATAAGATGAATTCACCATGATTTTTTTTAAGTGTTCTTTGTGATTAAAAACAGAAAGCCATTGGTTAAGAAATTACATATACTCCTCCCCACCATCACTCCCCTTCTTTCTTCCCATTTCCCTCCCACCCTCATTGATCCTTTCCTTTGTCCATTTTCCCCTGCCAAAAATAAAAACAAAACAAAAAAAAAAAAAAAATAAAAGCTCTTCTTTCCCCAATCAGTGAAATATGAGAATTAAGAATGGAAATCATTAACATTCTTTTCATGATATAATGATTCTTGGTTTATAGCAATAGCACACAAACTACATTTTGGGAAGAGCTGATGATACTGTACTGTCTTTATATTATTCTCTAGCTCAAGAATATTATCTTTTAAATAGTTTGTAATGGGGTCAATCTGTGTGAACGCACCTAAACTCAGACTTTTTCAGAGTTCCAATTTGAAGACTATTTCGAGGATAATGAGTTCCATGTGTTATGTAATCAACAGGTAATGAAGTACTTCTTTTATTTTTTTGCAAATACGGATTTTTTAAAAGGAACAACAAGCATAAAAATATTTACATAACTTGTCCTCATGGGTGAAACTATGACATCCATTCATAATTTCTTTGCATAATTAAAAAACCTCATTATAGCTGTAAAGGTATAATGAAATGGAGGTAGTGATATTGCTGTTATACACTGAAGTGATGGAAAAAATAGCAGTAACAACATCACATCAGCATGATGGTATGTATCAAAAGATGACTTATGCTTTCTCAAGGTAATAGGTTCTCCATGCAGATTCCAAACACATTCTGATTTTTCTTTTTGATTTACTTGTTTCTCTTTTCAGCCTCTTAGCTAATTATGCCAAATGTTGTATACCAATCGTCTATGTGAACAGAACAAATATATGTTAAACAGAAGTTTCTTATTGAAAGTACAAAATTCGATGATGGACAAATATGACCTAACTTTTTAGGAAAGGAGAATGAAATGCAAATGCTTCCAACACCGAGCCTCAGTGTTCATAATGAATTCAAATATAATCTGGTTTTCATCAGACATAGAATTCTTACCTGCTTGAAAAGATTTTTTATTATCTGGAAACTTTAATGTCTTCCACTGTACATTCTACATGTTTAATGACCACGCTTGTAAAGTAGAGTTTTTAAAGAAACCCTGCCCAAATCGGTTCATTGTGAGATTGAAATATTAAAGAAACATTTATCCTTTTCTTGAGTTACTTTTTCTATATAAAGGATTAGGAGATTTTTAGAGTTCCTAGAAGCAGTGGGGATGAAAGTTTTGTGTTTATTAAATCTAAGTTTGAAGCTCCCACACTTAATTCCTCAGCTGGCATTTCTAAACTAGAGCATTTATGTTTCTTAAAAATTGATTTCTACTGTGGCCAAAGTGTTGATTTATTTTTATTTGTATTCAGCCATTCTTATGAAAAGAAATGAATTTGAAGTGTTTTTGAGAAATTCATATAGTACATTCACTTTATTTTTTTTGGCAGCTGTGATTTCTCTGGTTGTTTGAATATGACTTAGCGATCCCATGTGACTGTGATCTGAAAAGATCCTTAAATCTTCTGAAGTTGAGGTAGGAAATATATCAGGCCTTATTAAGAAGTCACTCGTGTGCTATATTGATTTGTATAAATTGCTTCTCAAATTATGGGCAGCATGATACACACAAACGTCACTGAGATCGGATTATATTTGGATGAAATTAATACATTTTGATAGCAGTTATTGTCAGAGCTATTTTCTTATATTGTGCCACAAGTAACTGCCCTTTGGTAAATTATTTAAAATGCTAACTTTTGTCTTCATTCTTATTGAAGGCATATATTGAGTGAATTGTGTTTATTGTTAGTTACAGATATCGATCTTTGGTGTGTAAACATACTAGGAATCTCTCCTGAGTCAGTCTTTCCTGTCCACAGCCATTGCTAAAGAATCTGACTTGTGCAGATAATGGATTCCTGCCCTCTTGATTTGGCTGATTGGGAAATAGAGGAATAATTAATGATTAATAAGGGAAGCAAAAATTGAAAGATGTCATGGGATGAGTGATGATCACAGGCCAGAGGTCTGAGGAGGCAGAATTATGAACAAACAGAAGTTATGAAGAAGAGAAAGATTCGTCTCTAGTTGTATGAATGGAGATAGTTAGCCTAGCTGAGCTAAAGCCAGAACACTCGTGTAAAGATTCTACCACATTACAGGGTTTTTATTGTCTGGGCTCCAGACTGTCCTGGGTTTCTGTAGCCATGGTCATGTATCCCCACAGCACACTTCCTGCTATAAAGTTTGCCTCTATTTATTTTTTTTAAATGATTAAATTTATTTGTTTTTAATTGAAGAATAATTGCTTTACAATATTGTGTTGGTTTCTACCAAACGTCAACATGAATCAGTCATATGTATACTGATTCCCTGTTACTTTCTCCATACATCCCACTCTCTCCTTGACATACGATGATAACTATTTTTTTTCTAACAGCAGAACCAATTCCTTAAGTGAACTAGTTTTTAGCTCCCTAATATTTTGAAGCAAATGAAATCCTGTACACCTGTGGCAATAGTAGGGGGCTAAAGTGTCTGTTACTCTTCCCTTGGTTCTCCCAACTCCCCATTGTCACCAGCTGAGACAGTTCTTTAGAGTCTAGTTTCCTCTTCCTATAGTTTAATCTGAAATAAAGATACAAGCAAATCCATAAACAGGTGGTGAGAGGAACAGGGGGACTTAGACACACAGAGGCATTTATTTCTCTTGAGTTTGAATCATTATTTCATTATGATTTGTATCATGATTATTTGGCCGTGAGACCTCTTCTTCTCAAAGTGCTTTCATTCCTCCATGATCTCAGAACATCTGTGTTTAATGATAAACTTGACATATCCAGCCTAAACCACTTCCTTGAGCCCTGTACTCCTCTGGGCAGTTGTCTTTTGGTCATGCCCTCTGTGTGGCTAGTAGGCATCTCAGAAAGTTGTGGGAAAATGAAGTCCTCACACAGATCAGTCGTGCAGTTACCCTGAATGCAAGAGAAGCCAGGACTAGCAGCCAGTAGTGTTGGATCTGGCAATCTGACTAAAGCAAAGCATCATCAGACATCACATTAAGTTAGTACTGAGTTTAATTTTTTGTTTTTATACCTTTGATCTATTTGACTCATGTGTTTTTATATTCAGGCAAGGAGTTCATATTTGGATTTATGTTTAAATATTTAACCTACCAGAAACATGATTGAAATTATTACTGATAATATATGATGGTGTCTGTTCCTCTAAAAAAAAAGTTTGTCCACGAGAACCATTGACTGACACCATTATTACATGTTGTTAACCTTGTTTTATGTGAGCCAGTAGGTGGCTCAAAGGGTAAAGCATCCACTTGCAATTCAGGACACCAAGGTTTGATCCCTGGATTGGGAAGGTCCCTCCTGGAGAAGGAAATAGCAACCCACTCCAGTATTCTTGCCTGGAGAATCCCATGGACAGAGGAGCCTGGTGGGCTACAGTCCATAGGGTTGCAAAGAGTCGGATACGACTAAGCGGCTAACACCTTAACTTCACTTTCAACTCTGTTTATGTTGTTCAGAGTGGTCTTTTATTTGTTAGCATCCTAATAGCAAAACTTTTTTTTTAATCAGACACTTTTAGAAGGCGAGCTGTATGTTTTTGCTAAATAAAGCAGGATAAATTTATGAGGCTTTTTTGATGTGTAAAAGAAAAAAGTGCTCTTTAAAACTGAACACAAATATATTTCTTACATTCATTTCATTTTTTACTATCACCATGTTTTAGAAGATGACGGTTATGATGATAGTGTTTGTTGGGTGTCATTTAGTAATACAATTAGAAAGTTAAAAGGTTAATTTTTGAGATGTCATTAAATGCCACAGCTTATACTGATTTGCTGAAAGTATTTGGTTTAACTTATAGCTGGATATTCTTTTAGGAGTGCATGCTTTTGTTGATACTAAAAGACAACATTAGTTTACCTTTCTTTCCACCTCTCCCTCATTAATAACTGTGTTATGGCGAAAGGATAGAGATTGTGTATAATTGGAGGAAGCTAAAATTGAAGTAGAAAGGAACCAAGGAAATTATAACATAAGACAGAATTTCATTGATAGTGATAATAAAAAAAAATAAAGCTTCCTCTTGCCACTAGTATTGCCTTTATCACTAGTGATATTAGTTAAATAATCTCCAGAATTAAACTCAGAAATGATTCAGCTGTTGCATTTTATGCAATTGTGGAGAGGTTGTTTATGGACAAATATTTCTTAAGCAGTTTAAGAGACTGTGAATAGTGCTTTATATGTAAATTTTACCCTCACAAAAGCCTTCAAGGTCTGTGTTTTTACCTTTGTTGTGCATACTGTGAAACAGAGAAGCCAAGTGGTTAGGTAATGTAACCTGTTTCAGACAAGGTGTACTGAACTTAGGTATTTCAAAAGCCAAATCTGTCTGCCTTCCAAATTCATACCATTCCCATTACATCTCTCTAACAAAAATGAGAAACATGACCATGGAATACCAGTAAAATATAAGACCTGTGTTCTGGTAAAATAGTTGTAAAGGTGATTCCTATTAATACTCTATTGATATTTGGATCCCTGTCCACATTATTGAACCGGGTAAAATAATTAAAGAGAACAACAGCACTTATGTGTTTGTAATTTCTAGAGTATCAAAGATGATACAAATAGTTATTTTTTAGTTTCACTCTTTAGTGTATATACTATAAGAAAAGTTATGGCAACTGAAGTATCTGCCTGTCATCTTGAGGTGGTTGTCTTTCAGAATCCTTAATTGTGTATTTAATGTTCTTAAAATATGCAGACAAATGCACTGCTGCTGCTGCCAAGTCACTTCAGTCGTGTCCAACTCTGCATGACCCCATAGACGCCAGCCCACCAGGCTATCCTGCCCCTGGGATTCTCCAGGCAAGAACACTGGAGTGGGTTGCCATTTCCTTCTCCAGTGCATGAAAGTGAAAAGTGAAAGTGAAGTCGCTCAGTCGTGTCCGGCTCTTAGCGACCCCATGGACTGCAGCCCACCAGGCTCCTCCATCCATGGGATTTTCCAGGCAAGATTACTGAAGTGGGGTCCCATTGCCTTCTCCGGACAAATGCACTAGGTACTTGTTATTTCTAACATTACTGATATTATTATTTCTACTAGTTCCTAAAATTAGAGACTTTTTGGACCAGTAAATAGGACTGTTGGACTCCTTACTTCATTTCTTGAATGTTAAAGCATTTGATCCCATTAGGTCATGGTTATGAACGTCAAACAATTCCAATATTAAATATAACTGTGCAGCTATCAAGAAAAAGATGATGGTGTGTGTCTAATAAATGATTAAGAATTAGAAAACACTATAGCTCCCCATGATGGTCCTTTACCACTGGCTTTCTAGAGTGTAAATTTAGTACACATTTCTAACAACTAATCCATATTCTTGGTGGGCGGGGGTGGGGGGGAGTGCTTTTATATCTTAAATTTAAAAAAATATTCTGAAATTTTTATTGTTTTGTTTTATTGTTTTTTTAAAAAAATTCTGAAATTTTTATTATTTTTATTTATTTTTATTGTTTTGTACTTACCTATAGATTTTTTGGTAAGCTTGTAATTTAAACTCTCTCTAGTTCTCTTTAGAAAGCATATATATACTCTTTCCACTGAATAATATTGAACTATCTTGCATTAAATAAAAATAAAGGATAATTTAGTTGTTGAATCTATGAGGCCAAAGAAAATTATAATTGGAGAAAAAATTTGTTGAGTGTATTGGTGAGATTTATCATCGTCAGATCCAACCAGTCCATTCTAAAGGAGATTAGCCCTGGGTATTCTTTGGAAGAAATGATGCTAAAGCTGAAACTCCAGTACTTTAGCCACCTACCTCATGCGAAGAGTTGACTCATTGGAGAAGACTCTGATGCTGGGAGGGATTGGGGGCAGGAGGAGAAGGGGACGACAGAGGATGAGATGGCTGGATGGCATCACTGACTCAATGGACGTGAGTTTGAGTGCACTCTGGGAGTTGGTGTTGGGCAGGGAGGCCTGACATGCTGCGATTCATGAGGTCCCAAAGAGTTGGACATGACTGAGCGACTGAATTGAACTGAACTCAACTGAACCATGTAGAAATACTACCTTTCAAAGAGTTACCTGAAAGGAATTGTCTTGGTAAATTTTCTTCAGACTATTACTTGCTAAATGCTTGAAAAATGTGAAAAGGAAAATCAGCAATTGTGCATGTGTTTATAAGTTGATCTTTACAACTAAGAGGAAATAGTGGCTTTTGACTTAGTTATTCATTTCACACAGCAGTGGGTGGGTTGTTATTGTACAATACCAAACAATCTGGGGTGAGATTTGCTGTAATAACATAGACCAACAGGTTTAAATCTCAGAAATGACCTTTTAAAGGGCAGACATTCAATTTCGACAAAAGTGATCAGTGGCAGGCTTGAGGGTAAAATATAAAAATTTAAAATCCTACAATTAGGCAGCTTATTTAAAAACACACGGTGAGAGACACAGATGGTTCATATTAACAAAAGCAAATAAACAAAAGACTAAAAACAGGACTATAAAATCAGCAATGGTAAGATTTTAACAGATTGGCTCTGAAAAATGTACCTCTTTATCAATCAGCATGTATTTGGAATTTAAGGTAAAATCCTAAAGGAAATCAGTCGTTGAGTATTCATTGGAAGGACTGATGCTGAAGCTGAAGCTCCAATACTTTGGCTACCTGATGAGAAGAGCTGACTCATTGGAAAAGACCCTGATGCTGGGAAATAGAGAAGGCAGGAGGAGAAGGGAACGACAGAGGATGAGATGGTTGGATGGCATCATCGATTCAATGGACATGGGTTTGAGTAAACCCCAGGAGTTGGTGATGGACAGGGAGGCCTGGCGTGCTGTGATCCATGGGGTCACAGTGAGTCGGACATGACTGAGCAACTGAACTGAACTGAAATGATAGTGGTTTGAGGTAATAGATATTACTAGGGGTGAGGGGAAAGGAATGACAGTGAATATTTGCTATTCTTCATTCCTTTTTCTACCATTTCTTCTTGTGTTTGTTTCTCCTTTCTTTTTTAATCTTCTTTTTGAAAATATTTCCCAGATACTTAGGCACCGAGCCCCAAGTGGTTTGAGTGGAGGAAGTATATGGTTGAATTGCTTAAAGTGAAGTCGTTCAGTCATGTCCAGCTCTTTGCGACCCCATGGACTGTAGCCTATTGGGCTCCTCCATCCATGGGATTTTCTAGGCAAGAGTGCTGGAGTGGATTGCCATTTCCTTCTCAGGGGATCTTCCTGATGCAGGAATCGAACCTGGGTCTCCTGCATTGTAGGCAGACGCTTTACTGTCTGAGCCACCAGGGAGTGCTTATGGGGCAATATTTTAGTGTTTCTTTTCCACTGGTCTCAATTCTTTGTCCCAGTGTATCCTTTGTGCATGTATGTGGAAAGGAGAATTTGATGCTTTTGCTAATCGAAAGGTTTAGAACCCTTGACTTCTTCTCACTGGAGGGCCTGAGCGAGGGAAAAGAAGCAGCCTCCTCAAATTCCAGCTTATTGTAAATTTTAGTTTTATGAATGCCCTAGGCATTTGACTGTTGTCCTTCATGGATACTTTCTGTGATAGCAGGCGAGGCTGTCAATAGGAAGCTAATCTATTTGATCTCTTAAATAAAGTGAGTGGTTTCAAGGACACCTGCTTATATGGAACACTATTCTATATCAAATTGCTTTTATTAGCTTATTTTATAGATTGAAAAACCGACTAGCATGGAAGGTTTAGTGACTTTCCAGCACAGCCCAGCAAGTCACTAAGATAAGGCGGACTTCTGTAACTGAATGTAGAGCCTCACAATCAGGCAATTGTGTGTGTGCTTTTTTTTTTTTTTTTTGCCGAGGCCTCTTATGGGCTCCATTTTATTTTCTGTGGTTGCTTGTTTCTTTCAGCTGGCCTCAGTTCAAAAGCACCAGCTCTCAGAAGCCGCAAGCCACTAGTGGCCCTGTTGGCGGCATCTGGCTCATCGTTGACCTGGAGACCCGGGCTCTCGATAGCAGCCCATCCGCGCAGACATGCCTGCGATTGACCCACAAAATGCACTCACTCTGCGAGGGGCAGTTTTTATCCGATTGAATGACTTGATGGGCCAGCAGTAACTAATATGTACACATAAATCTATGCCCTCTTTTTCTTTTTGGAAACTGTGAGCTCCACTTGTCAGGATAAAGTATATATATATATATATATATATATATATATTTTTTTTTTTTTTTTTTTTGCAAGCCTTCTCTCCCTGTCTCTGACGTCTACACATTTCCTCTCCGCTGCATTAGCCCTGAATGAACTGTAAATGGGATAATGTAGAACTTGGGAAGGGCAGGACATTTAAGGGGGACCCAGCAGGCAGAGAAGGGGTGTCCTTTTCACCGCTGATTGTCTAATGGCTTGTTCAGTCTGCCAGACGGCTGGTGCAGTGATCAGTTCTAGCACTTGAGACAGGACCATCCCAGCTGCTAGTACCTCTGTCATACCTACGGTTGCATTCAGTGCCAGCCCGACAGGGCAGCATTGGCAAAATTTTTCTAACCTCGGGTACAAAGGCAAAGCAGAACAGTTTGTGATAAATGGATCAGAATCATTTCCTGTCTCCCTTTGGAAGGAATGTTTTTTTTTTTTTCCCCTCTTTTTCTCAGACAAATGAGGGTGAAATAATGCAGGTTTGTTGTGGGGAAAGAGTTGAATCAAAGAATTTCCTTCTGTTTCAATCAATCCTAAGTGCTCTGACATCTGTTTTCCACTGGGAGGGCGGAACTGGGGTTGTCATAGAATAATTAGAGCCTGGTGCCCTGAGCGTTGTGTACACCGTTCAACCAGATGCCACAGGTAGTTAAGCCTGTTTTTGTGTCTCTGTGGCAGGGATCCCCCTTCCTGGCGGTCATGGAGACGTGTCTACAGATGTTTTTTGCAGATGTCTCCCAGCAGGGACTCCTTTTACTGACTGCTTGCTCTGATCGCTTGCTTCCTTTCTTCATTCTGTATCTGTCAGTTGCCTTCCAGTGAACTTTTTGCTGCTTTTCTCTCTCTCTCACACCTGCCCCCTGGTTCCCTTGACTCTAACTTAACTTTGTCCCTTTTTCCTTGCACCTGCAGTCTGGCAAGAAGGTCACCTGTTCTTTTCCAAATCTCTTGTCAAAACTCAACTTTTGGGAAGTGTTTTCAGTACATTACCATAATAGGTGCATATTATGAAGGTTAACAGTTGAACATCAAAAGAAGAAAAAAATGCACAAGTAAGTAATAAAAATAGTGCCTTATCTCTAATTTGTCATTCATTAAATGAGAACTATACATTTAATGCATTCATTTATTTCACAAACTTTTAGTGACTAAAACGGCCCAAAAATCTAGATTTAGGAAGAAGTTCTTCTGACCTGAAATGAAGCGGTATATGAAAAAGTAAATAAATAACTTTACTAAAAATTAAAAGTTAGCCCATCACTATTGAAGCTGTATTTTTTTCCTACTAATATGATTACCATGAGGCACTACTATTATACTAGGGAGAATAAGAAAGTCTAATAAAAACTGTTGGACCAAATAAGATATCTTGTCAATAGTCAGTTGTTTTTTAAAGTTTTGTACAAAGATAATATACACAATATTTTAAATTTGTTTAAATACCCTGGAAAAGTATTCTTCCTATGCTTTATGTACTTCTACTATTTATCCCCTAGATTTTTCTACAAAAATTCTTGTTTTTCCATTCTTTATTCTCATACTATAGCTAGATTCCATTCCTTGTACTTCTGTACCTTCAAATTGCACTAACATGGAGTTTTAAACAAATGTCTTTAAAATTGTAATTTATGTTAGGTTTTGTAGTCAAAGATAATCTGCATAAACAGCAGAGCTTTAGTGTATATTGCTTTTAATTCTTTTAGCAGATGACATAGAGTTAAGATGGATAAATAATGCTTGGGAATCATTTACCTTTAATTGTTCAGATATCCTATCTCTACATCTCTCTTACTGGTGTCAGAACCTAAAAAGTTTGGGAAAATACACACCTGCTAAAGACAAGAGAAACACACACTGTGCTGGAACACAGAAGTTTTGCACAGACGCGGAGAACGTGTTCCGGCTAACTAGCTCTCAGAATCGGGAACCAGATCTTTGAAAACAGCAACAAAAAAAGACGATCCCAAAGTGTCCTCAGCTTCTTAGGGATAATAAGTAGAAGAAGAGAGAGACAAACAGGGGGAATACAGAGAGACATTCAGTTTATTAAATCTTTGAGTTAATTCTTATCTTTGTTAGGAGATGCCTTTGTAATAGCAATAAATTGATTGACCCCCTATTGCTTTAATTTCAATCCTGGATGAAATTCATGACCATGAATGAAAATCAGAATTATTTAGAAAACATTCCATGTATGGAAGAGTTCTTTTGGTACTTGTACTTTTGTGTTGGAGTATGTTTGGAGAGTGCTTGGATTTGCAGACTCTGTGGATATCTAACCATTTCCTGTGCTACAGTATCTGACAATATGTTGCAGACAACATCTATGAGTTAGTGACTATTCCCCCATTTGCGGTTTTGATGCTTGAGGATAGAAGAGAAGCTAAAATGACTTATAATAATTTTATGTACCTATGATTTTTCTTGGGTGCAAGACAAATGCTTAACTACATAATTGGGTGACGTCATTTAGGGAATAGAAATTAGCACACTTTATAAAAGAAAAGACTATTCCACAGGCAAACAAACCTTTAATGAAAATTTGCTGAAACTTTATAGAAAGTACTTTAAAAAGTATTTTTTTAAAAAGGTACTTTAAACGTTCTTGGGTGGAAATGTGCTCATTTTCAGACATAGGCTCCTCTCTGGCATGATTGTATGAACAATAAAGAGCCACTCTGAGGGGAACAGACTTGAGCTGAAAAAAGTGAACACATATCTCTACTCTAGGGAAAATTTTGTATAAAATCAGATATTTTTATGCTTTATTGGCATAAAACAAAATTTCAGTTTGTGTCTCCCATGAGTTACTTTCTTTTTATTTTAAGTATAGAACTTTTTATTTATTTTTTACTTTACAATATTGTATTGGTTTTGCCATACATCAACATAGTTTCCCCCCACACTGCACTTTGATTTTTTCACTGTAAGTAGTAACTGTGTATTTGCATAAATTAGTATTTTTCTATATTTATTCTGCAAACCCAGATTTAGATATGACACAGTAAAGGAATGAATATTGATTAATATACATTAGCTGTTCAGATGGAGAATCATTGTGTGTGTGTGTACATGTGTGCTCGCCTGTGACTGCTGTATTTTCATAAACATACTTACAGATAAAATGTATTTACACCAGCCTTATGGCAGAAAGTGAAGAAATAAAGAGCCACTTAATGAAAGTAAAAGAGGAGAGTGAAAAAGTTGGCTTAAAGCTCAACATTCAGAAAACTAAGATCATGGCATCTGGTTCCATCACTTCATGGGAAATAGATGAGGAAACAGTGTCAGACTTTATTTTTCTGGGCTCCAAAATCACTGCAGATGGTGACTGCAGTCATGACATTAAAAGATGCTTGCTCCTTGGAAGGAAAGTTATGACCAACCTAGATAGCATATTCAAAAGCAGAGACATTACTTTCCCAGCCAAGGTCCATCTAGTCAAGGCTATGGTTTTTCCAGTGGTCATGTATGGATGTGAGAGTTAGACTATGAAGAAAGCTGAGCACCAACAAATTGATGCTTTTGAACTGTGGTGTTAGAGAAGACTCTTGAGAGTCCCTTGGACTGCAGGGAAATCCAACCAATCCATCCTAAAGCAGATCAGTCCTGGGTGTTCATTGGAAGGACTGATGTTGAAGCTGAAACTCCAATACTTTGGCCACCTGATGCGAAGAGCTGACTCATTTGAAAAGACCCTGATGTTAGGAAAGATTGAGGGCAGAAGGAGAAGGGGACGACAGAGGATGAGATGGTTAGATGGCGTCACCGACTCAATGGACGTGGGTTTGGGTAGACTCTAGGAGTTGGTAATGGACAGGGAGGCCTGGCCTGCTGCAGGGTTCATGGGGTCACAAAGAGTTGGACACGACAAAGTGACTGAACTGAGCTGAACTGAACTGATTTACAGAGAAAACAATCCCGAATGTGTGTAATAATTTGCATAAAAGAAAAAGAGAGGACTCCAGGTATAAAGAAGTGTTCACTTGCAGTAAATAGTCAGGGACTCTAGTCACAGATTATAATTCTATTAAGTTTTAACATGAACTCTATCAATTCAGTAATGCTTGAACAAGATAGTACAAAATGGAAGAATTAAAACAAGTGGGCTGCAACCCATTTCTCTTCTGACAAATAACTACCAGAGTACCAGACCGGCTGATTCTCTCGCGGTGAGAGGAAGCCGGGGACCAACTTCAGTGTTATTATAGACATGCCGACAACCCTCCTGCTGACATCACGAGCAGGGGAGTCCTTATCTCTGCAATGCTAAGAAGCTTGATGTCCTTGTTTTCAGATTGCTGAAGGCACACAAATGCAGAGTCTGTGGATTTACAGGGCAACTTCTCTGGGTTCTCAACTTACCCTGAGTCAGAAAGTTCCTGGGACTTAGAAAGAAAGGGCTGGTAGAGCTGCCTGGGGTATCCCACAGTTCTCCCTGCTTCGCCTTTGCCTCCTGATTCTGGGGGAGATCTCTAATTCGTTCAAGGGTGATTTGACAATCTAGACTTTTGTGTCAGCTCAAAAATAGTTTTCATTTGTTAAATAGCTAAATTGGACAGCATGCAGTACTTTTATGTACATCCATTATCTCCTTGGACTGCCACAAGGGCCGGTTCATTGCCCTCATTTTACAGAGGAGATAACTGAAGCTCAGAGCGGTTACTTATTTGTCTTAAATTACACAGTTAGTAAGTGGCAGAGACTGGCACCGTGCTAGGCCCCTTGAGGGCAAATGAAAATATAAAACCTAGGCTCTGTTTTCTGCGGTAATCCCCTACTCTCCCTCCAGACGGTGTTCCTGGTTCCTGCCGATGACACGTCAGACTTTTCATGAAAAAGAAACATGAGTATAACATTCCAACAGTAGTAACAAAAAGGCTATTTAAATCCATGTATTAAAAAAGTCTTGTTGAGAAGAAGGTTTAAGTGGAGAGGAGACTGAGAATACTGTGTAATTTCAGGGAAGTTAAGAAAATTTGAACTTCGAGTAGTTAAAGACTAAGAGTGGCCAACCTCACTTCTATTCCGAGATGTATAAGAGGTTAAAAGTGCTTAAATGGAGGTTCGAAATCATTTTTTGCCATCTACTTGGTAGAAGTGTAAGTCTCAGTTTACAAAATCAGGTGTGCTGGAAATGTAGCTACATTTTATTACTTATTTTAACCTACTCCAAGCCTCCCTTTCTCACTGGATAATAGAAAATCTAAGTCAATGAAGTTTTCATCTCTCCCTGGCGTGAGTCTGAGTGCTAGGGGACTTTGAAGAGTCCAGGCAGTGTGTTAAGATTGGAGCCTTTTGGTACTCAATATCTGCCGATATGTACCTCATCTCATTGGGTCATTGATCTTTGCATTTTTTCCCAAGATCATTACTATGCCTGTACTGTCTTGCTTTTGGCTAAGAGGTCTCTTCATGGTCGGCTGAGTCTCCATTTTTTCTCTTCCTGAATCATTCTGGTGGACAGCAGAAACTACAAGATGATCTGAGGTTGAAGCTGGTGGGTTCAGGCAGCCTCTGCTCTTGTGCCATATCTCGTAAGCAGGGAAATTCTGAGGTCTTTCCACCTCTCTGCACTTTCCTGGGAAGCAAGATAGTTCTGTATAATCTAGACTTCCTCTCAGTTCTTTGGAATTGGTTTTTCCCCTTCTGTATAATTGGTCCAAATTAAAGGGTGTGGTTAGTGTACAGGTTACTTTCTTAGGGACACATCAGTGTCTCAGCTATCTTTGCTTCTCTTCTTCATGGAGATAGAAAGCTTTACTTTTATCTTCTATATTCTTTATATCCTTGAAGCCGCCTGCACCTTAGATTTTTGACACTTCAAAGCTTATTCTATGTTCTGCTCTCCCAAACTTTGCATGTATGCCAAATGTTTAGCTGCCCAAATGGGAAAAGTTTTAAGAAGTAACATAAAGTAGAAGAAATATCACAATTAGTATTCTTTTACCACCTGTCATGTAGGATGAGGAATAAAAGCTGTGCAGATGAAAGAAGGGAGTGAAGTCAAGAAGCAGAGCCAAGACTGGTAGGCATAGAGTTCAACTTTCCTTTCTTCCATGGTGACCTTGTCCCATTCAGACTCCAAGGACAAGAGAGAAATGTTTTATCAACAGCAGTAATAATGGCTAAGTTTTATTTAAGACTTCCTCTGTTGGGACTTCCCTGGTGGCTCAGACGGTGAAGCATCTGTCTACAATGCGGGAGACCTGGGTTCTATCCCTGGGTCAGGAAGATTCCCTGGAGAAGGAAGTGGCAACCTACTCCAGTACTATTGCCTAGAAAATCCCATGGATGGAGGAGCTTGGTGCAGGCTACTGTCTATGGGGTCGCAAAGAGTTGGGCATGACTGAGCGACTTCACTTCACTTCACTTCACTTCTGTTGGAAACTCCTCTAACAGATGTTTGTGAACTGTCCACTGAATACTCACAGCAGCTCTAGGAGGTATGTATATATTCTTTATTTTATAGGTAAGGGAATTCGTCTATAAATGAGGCGCAATGAGGAATACTGAGGTACAGAGAGGGACAGCACCTTCCTCCTGTGATACGATACTAAGCTGATTGTGTAGACAATATTATTGTTCTAGTCATACATTATTTCATAACAAGCTTAGCAGCTAAACTCAGGAAAACATCCTACAGAGTTTCTATTGGTCAGAGATTTGGCAGCGTCTTAGCTAGGGATTCTGACTCAAGGTTTTTCAGCCAATTGCAGTTATGGAGTAGGCTTGGTCTGCATCACCTGACGGCTCAACTGGGACTGGTGAATTTGCGTCCCGGGTGGGTTACTCACGTGGCTGGCCGGGTTGTTCAAGCTCCTGGGAGGGGACCTCAGTCCTTTGCCTTCTGGAGCTTTCCCCAGAGCTGCCTGAGTTGTTTGCTCCTTGCATGGTAGTCGGCTTCCAGAGAGAGTGATGGGAAAGGGGGAGGGAGCAAGAGAAAGAGAGAGAGAAAGAGAGAGAGAGACCTTATATGCCCTAGGCTTGAAAGTCATACTCTGTTACTTCTGCCATGTTTATCTGTTAGTATGTTAGTTTCATTTCTCTTGTTAGAAGGCAGTCACTAAGTCCTACTCATATTCTAGAGCAAAGCAATTAGTCTCTACCGATTCTTTTTTTTTTTTTAACTGAAGTATGATTGATTTACAATATTGTGTCAGTTGCAGATGTCCAGCAAAGTGATTTGGAGATATATATTATATTTTCTGATTATTTTCTATTATAGGTTATTACAAAATACTGAATATAAATCTTCACCTTTTAAAAGGAGGCATGTTGATGTGGGGGCATGTTTTAAAATCACCACAAGGGTATTCCACATTCATGAATGTTATAATTTAGTCCAGTTTGACTTTTAACTTGCTCTTTACACTTACATGTGATAAAATAGTCTCCTCATAAAGAAACACATCCAAGGCAGAATTGAATCTGCCTACACCATGTGCCAGAATTATGTGTATAAAACAATCGTAGATTTGATGTTTACCTCACTGTGCTTGGGAAAATGATTTTTAATTTATAAAAATGACACATTTCTATGAATTGTGCTTTTGTTTGTGTCTCTTCATGATATGTTTTCAATTTTCCCCTCATTTTATTGAAGCTAGTTTCAGTGACACATTCCTTGGATTCAAATCCCAGCCTCACCAGATAGTTTTGTGATCTTAGACATATTGATAGTCTAAGCCTCAATTTCTTCCTCTGTAAAATGGAGCTAATACTAGATAGAGCACATGTAATATGGTTGTGATGATTATGTGATATAATTTCATGTAAATTATTTATCATATTGTTTATAAAGAAAGCTGAGTGCCAAAGAATTGATGCTTTTGAACTGTGGTGTTGGAGAAGACTCTTGAGAGTCTCTTGGACTGCAAGGAGATCCAAACAGTCTGTCCTAAAGAAGATCAGTCCTGAATATTCATTGGAAGGACTGATGTTGAAGGTGAAATTCTAATACTTTGGCCACCTGATGTGAAGAGCTGACTCACTGGAAAAGACCCAGATGCTGGGAAAGATTGAAGGCGGGAGGAGAAGGGGATGACAGAGGGTGATGTGGTTGGGTGGCATCACCAACTCAGTGCACAAGAGTTTGGGTGAACTCTGGGAGTTGGTGATGTACAGGGAGGCCTGGCATGCTGCGGTTCATGGGGTCACAAAGAGTTGGACACGACGGAGCGACTGAACTGAACTTGATATATAATTGATCAATGTAGTTTATTGTATTTTTTTTAATTGAAGCATAGTTGATTTACAATATTGTCTTAGTTTCAGGTGTACAGCAGAGAGTGATTCAGTTATACATGTGAGTGTGTAATGTTTTTCAGATTCTTTCACAGTATTGGTTATTACAAGATATTGAATATAGTTTCTTGTGTGATACAGTAGGTCCTTTATTTTTAATCTATTTTACATATAGTAGTATATATCTGTTAATCCCAAACTCTTAATTTATCCCCTCCCCACCCCATTGTTTTTTTCTAATCATCTCATAACACAACTGGCATAATGTCTGCCAAAAGACACTGATACTGCCTTTTAAAAAATATTTAAATGACAGATAATATGCTATCACCAACCTTTTTATTATGGGGGTTACAATAATTAAAAAGTGCCCCCTTTTACGAATGACGCTTTAGATCAATCAGTTATCGGACATCCGACTTTCAAGCACCTGATTTTCAGATAATTTATCCATATTCTCATAGAGTCAGGCCAAATGATTTAATTGACTTCACCATGCCCCTTTAAGGTCACTTGGTTAATGATAGTAAAACACTTTCAATTGTGGCAGAGTCACAGGGCGGCCTTCCCAGGTCACCCCAGCTTTATTGAGAGTTTGCCTCTTGTTCTCTCTTCTCAGCCTCTTCTCCATTAAGTGGGTCTCAGATGACTGTGTTATCAATCACTGGCTGCATCTGTTCTCTGTGCTGAATAATATGCTCAGAAAATCGTATATTTTCCTTCATGATGCCGTTCTGTAGTTGTTTTCATTGTACATGATAAGCAGAGCACTATGCAAGTTTCTATGCTGAGAAATGGAATGTACCAACACACGAAACTGAGTCTCTTTTATAAATTCAGGAATTTTTCAAAGTGGTTAGTTCTCAGACTTTTTAAGATGATGATTCATGAATGGACTCTCAGGAGAAGTAAATAATTTAATTATTTGAATTCACATGTGTGGGCTAGTCTTTCTTATGACAAACATCACTGTCTGATGATGGCATTGGAATATTCTGTTGTATAGGATGTAATAAATCAACCAGCTGTCTTTGAAGGCAGGGTATGATGGATGTGACAGTCTATGGAAGATTCTGTCAGGTAATTTGGCTTCAGTTTACCTCTACCAGCCCAGTCCAGTACATAAAACTACATACCTCTTTAGTATATAAGTTGGTATTACTGTCCATGATGGGCTGTGCCGCTTTTTCCATACCAGCTATTTTTCCAGGGTAAGTCGTGGGAGGGAAGAAGACTTTTGAAAACTTTTTCTTTGGGCTGTCGTATAGAGATTCTTAATTCTGAATGTGAGTCAGAACCACCTACTGGGCTTCAAAAAATCCAGATGCCAAGACTCCATCCTAGACTTAGTAAGTTATTGATAGAAAACCTAAAGGTAGGGAAGAGGGATATATAAATTAAAAAATCTCCATGGTTCATTTTTACGTACTTTTATATTTAACAGTAATCACATATGCTGAAGTTTTATTGGGAAAAAAATTGCCAGCAGTCACTTTGCCATTTTATTTTACCAAAAGTAAAGAGGAGGAATTAATGTAGTGTCCAACAACAAACTCTGACATGGGTGGGAATTTTTGCAGAGATTCAAAGCCAAGTTGAGAGAAATAAGGAACCTCTCTATTCCCATAGCTTGGGTTAGAGTAATTCCTTGGAAAAGCTCAGCTCTTACAGGAAATCTAGTAAATCAATTCTGAGCTGTATTTCATTTTTAATTTTGACAAACTGATTAACATTCCAATTTTTTTGTCCTCATGTTTAGTTTTATAGACAAGTCATGTTTGATTCAAAATAAGGTTGTAAATGATTGCATTTGTGTGATAGTTATTCTGTTTAGTATATACTGGATTTTATAATCTTGCATGGGTTATTTGGCAATCTCAAGATTTAAAGTCTCAGAATGAATTGTCTGTTCCAGTCATCTTACTTTCAATTGTAATTCTTGAGGGTAGTTACCATGCTTTGCTCACAGCTCTGAATCTAGTTGCATTTCTTTAGCTCACTCTTTTGTCTCTACCTCCTGTGTCTTAGCACAGTGTCTGGCACATGTTTGGATGTTAATATCTGTCAAGTGATTAAATCTTCCATATCTACTCAGCTTTTACGGTTACTCTGCTTCTTCTTTGTTGCTGTCTAGTCCTGCAGTCGTGTCTGACTCTTTGTGACCCCATGGACTGCAGCACGGTAGGCTTCCCTTTTCCACACGGTCTCCCAGAGTTTACTGAAACTCATGCTTATTCAGTTGGTGATGATGCTGTCTAATGATCCCATCCTCTGTCAGCCCCTTCTTCTCCCGCCTTCAATCTTTCCCAGCAGCAGGGTCTTTTCCAGTGAGTTGGCTCTTTGTAGCAGGTGGCCAAAGTATTGGAGCTTCAGCTTCAGCATCAGTCCTTCCAATGAATATTCAGGGTTGATTTCCTGAATATTCTGATTGACTGATTTGATCTCCTTGCAGTCCAAGGGTCTCTCAAGAGTCTTTTCCTGTGCCACAGTTTGAAAGCATCTGTTTTTCCGTGCTCAGCTTTCTTTATGGTCCAACTCTCACATCCATACATTACCACTGGAAAAGCCATCAGATCAGATCAGATCAGATCAGTCACTCAGTCCTGTCCAACTCTTTGCGACCCCATGAATCACAGCACGCCAGGCCTCCCTGTCCATCACCAGCTCCCAGAGTTCACTGAGACTCACGTCCATCGAGTCAATGATGCCATCCAGCCATCTCATCCTCTGTCCTCCCCTTCTCCTCTTGCCCCCAATCCCTCCCAGCATCAGAGTCTTCTCCAATGAGTCAACTCTTCGCATGAGGTGGCCAAAATACTGGAGTTTCAGCTTTAGCATCATTCCTTCCAAAGAAATCCCAGGGCTGATCTCCTTCAGAATGGACTGGTTGCATCTCCTTGCAGTCCAAGGGACTCTCAAGAGTCTCCTCCAACACCACAGTTCAAAAGCATAAATTCTTTGGCACTCACCCTTCTTCACAGTCCAACTCTCACATCCATACATGACCACAGGAAAAACCATAGCCTTGACTAGTTGGACCTTTGTTGGCAAAGTAATGTCTCTGCTTTTGAATATGGTATCTAGGTTGGTCATAACTTTCCTTCCAAGGGGTAAGTGTCTTTTAATTTCATGGCTGCAGTCACCATCTGTAGTGATTTTGGAGCCCAGAAAAATAAAGTCTGACACTGTTTCCACTGTTTCTCCATCTATTTCCCATGAAGTGATGGGACCGGATGCCATGATCTTCATTTTCTGAATGTTGAGCTTTAAGCCAACTTTTTCACTCTCCACTTTCATTTTCATCAAGAGGCATAGCTTTGACTAAATGGACTTTTGTCAGAAAAGTGATGTCTTTTTAATAAGCAGTCTAGGTTTGTAATGATATTCCTTTCAGTTAGCAAGCATCTTTTAATTTCATGGCTGCAGTCCCTATATGCAGTGATTTTGGAGCCCAAGAAATAAAATCTGTTGCTGTTTCCACATTTTCCTCATCTATCTGCCATGAATTGATGGGACTGGATGCCATGCTCTTTGTATTTTGAATGTTGAGTTTTAAGACAGCTTTTTCACTCTCCTCTTTCACCCTCATTAAGATGCTCTTTAGTTCCTAGTTCTTCTGGCCTGATAGAAATGCATGACATGCTTTATTATAGTAGGTTTTTTTTTTTTTTTCTTGTCATACCTGCTATGACTATATAGTACTTTTGGGAGCATGAAGAAACATACCCACTGAGAATTGAGTCCCTCAGTCTGTTCCCTTTGCTGTTTCACATGACAACACCTCTCAGAGATGTAGTTTTAAGCATTGAACTTGATATGTTAATTGGTGTATATTTATGAACTGCACAAATTCCTTAAAATCATCACCATCCTGCTCCTTAAAATACAATGAGTCATTTTGCCCTTACCTTTTCTGGTGCCAGAATGCATTTATGTTACTCTGGAAAAACATTTTGCCTTTTGTGAAAGATGGTTTGGGAGAATTAAATGTGTGCAAGGCGAAGGAAAGTGACAATAAAAATTACTTTTGGAACACTTGTCTTTTAAACTAGTTTTTGAATAGAAAATGAGACACTTTATATTCCTTAATGGTAGAATATATGTAGGCTTTTTACAGTTTTTAAATGGTTTTGCATATATTGTCATGTTTAATATTGTTAATGTTTAATATGTTTAATATCATTTAATCTTAAAATAACCAGGGATAAACTTAAAACCTTACATTCAAAAGATGAAACAATGGAGAAAGCATTGTGACTTCATTACAGCCGTTCATAGTTTTAATAATATCTATTATTTAAAAAAAATTATAGTGCATCAGGAGCTCTACTGATTGCTTTATATATTTTCTCATTTACTTTCACAAACCCCCAAAAGTAGGTATTATGAATGGGGAAAGTGAGGCTTAGAGCAATTACCTTAGTAATTGATTAAAAACCGTATCACTCATTTGTGTCTGATTCTTTGTTATCCCATGGACAGTGGCCCACCAGGCTCCTCTGTCCATGGAATTCTCCAAGAAAGAATACTAGACTGGGTTGCCATTCCCTTCTCCCAGCGGATCTTCCTGACCCAGGGATTGAACCCAGGTCTCCTGCACTGCAGGCAGATTCTTTACCAACTGAGCCACCAGGGAAGCCCAAATGGCATAGTAAGTGTGTGAAATTAGCCTCAAATCTATTGGAGCTGAAAGTTCTTGTTCTTAACCACAATAACATGCTTTGAAGTGTGAATGAAACTTTCCTAGTAATGAATTAATTTCCTCCGTTGTATTTAATATCATACTTTCCTTTTATCACAGAAGGCAATGGCACCCCACTCCAGTAGTCTTGCCTGGAAAATCCCATGGACGGTAGAGCCTGGTGGGCTGCAGTCCATGGGGTTGCTAGGAGTCGGACACAACTGAGCGACTTCACTTTCACTTTTCACTTTCATGCTTTGAAGAAGGAAATGGCAGCCCACTCCAGTGTTCTTGCCTGGAGAATCCCAGGGATGGGGGAGCCTGGTGGGCTGCCATCTGTGGGGTTGCACAGAGTCAGACACGACTGAAGAGACTTAGCATAGCATAGATCCCAAATCAATGAAGACAATGTAGATGTACTGGCCACATTTATAAACTGCAGATTTGTTTTAAACTAAATAAAGCTGCTTAAAATTTATACAATAATGTATAATGAATTTTATTAATGATGCCAAAATAATTTATTATTTGATTTGATTTTACAGTTTTACTGCTCTCTAGTTTGCCAAAACAGTTTGACTGTTGTTTACAGTGAGATTTATTGTTTTATAAACTATAATACTCAGAGGACAAATATTCAAGTATCCCATGCATACCATTATTCACAGATGTACTCTAAAGAAATCCTTTCAGATTATGGTGATTTAAGTAGTGTATTAGAAAATTCACAGAAAAGCATAGCCATGGAAAGGCCAAATAGGCTGGTTTTGAGAAAAATCCATCTATTTTTTTAAAAAAACAGATCCTCACAGTCACCCCTTACCATTGCATGGCTGAATTTGCAGTGCTCCTGTAAATGTGCTGTTTCTCTTTGTCCAATTTACTGGCCAGATGACTGTGTCATAAAACCAGCATCACCACCTCCACTCCTGGTACTAATTAGCACCCTGTTTGGCAGCTTCAGTCCAGTGGTGAGGACTTGAGTGGCTATAAATACTGTAATACTTTTTCACTTGTGAAAGTAGCTCTTCCAAAGACAAAGAAGAAAGCACGGCAGGTGAGAAGGCTGCATTATTGCCACCTGAGCTGTTCCTTTCTCTGGACAATTTCAAGCTTTAACATCTGTTCTGAACGCTGCATTTATTAAACTAAATAACAAAATACATTCATCTGTATATAATAGTCCTCCCAGGGGGAAAAGATGGGATTTCCCTCTTTTTTTCTTTTTTTAAAACGTGAAACACAGTTGACAGAGTCTCATGTCTGTTTAATATCAAGAAAAGCTGCCTGGGAAATAGGAGAGGGAATGTATTAGGAAAGATTTTTCCCCTCTTTGACCGTGGTCAGAGGATATGCTGAGGATATGCTTATGTGTATTCTCCTACAATTTTTAATTACTGGGTTTAATTGTTGGCAGGTGGATAAGAGTTCTGTTACATGTTATGTTTAATTGTTTATCCTTTGCTCTTTGTTGGAAATTGAATGCATTAGTTTGAAAATGATACTCAAGAGGTCTGTTGTGGTAATGTGTTCTTTTTTCCTGCTAGAGGACAAAATAAATTCAGGTTATAAAGTTCTAATTCTTGCAAGGTCAAAACTTTCCCCACAAATAGAAATCACGTGACTACCAAGTCATATGTAGGTCCCACACTTAACATTCTTAATGAAAGTAAAAAATGGGAGGAAAATATAGCCATTTTTACATGGATAGAAAAGTCTTTTTCTGAAACCAGTATATAGAGAGCATTAGTAAATATTCCACCTTTTCTTTCTCTGTTATCTCAGCTACAACTTAGACCTTTATCTTACCTTCCCCTCTTTCCCCCAGCCTCCTAAAGACTTCATCTAGAATAAAGTCTATTAATTAGCATTTCCTTGCTCTAAAGCCTCAATTATTTTTAGACTCTAACCTCTAGGAGGCTGTGGAGCTCAAAGCAGGTTGCTTGACTTTTAGAAAAGGGACTGAAAAAGAGAAAAAGGCTAAAGGGTTTCGGAGAAGTAAAAACAGGCTGGTTATAGATGTATCAAGAAATCTCATGAAAGATGTGATTCTAGATTATGAATAATCGTGAAGTGTTGGAGGTAGTGGAAGGTAACACTTAAATAGGATCAGAAGGCTAGAGGGTAAGAGTGGGGAATAGGACTTAACAGAAGATGAGAAATAATTTTGTGAACCCCAGAAGAAAATATGTTCTGAGGAGGTCGGTGAAGCATTCAAAAAATGAGGGTAAGAGTGTTCAGTCAGTACTTACTGGTCTTGTACCTACTTGAATGCCCAGGGTGAATATCACATGATCCATAGCTACATTATTTTTCATATGACTCATATGATTATATGATCCATTCATGACGACTGGCTCACCTGTCCAATATCTAAGTGATAAATGAGAGCTTAACCCTTTGTGAAATTGCACCTGTGGTGTGAAATGCAACAAAACTACCGAGTGGTTTGAATTACTGCTTTGACAAAAAATGCCTTGTATATAGCTGAGCTAAGCAAGAAGTGCTGTTATTTCATTTGCAAAGAACTTCTAACTCTGGGTTTTATGAACCCAACGGAAACGTTTAGTTTGCCCACATACACTTATTTGTTATTAGTGATTTGGATTGCTAACCTATTGTAAAGCATCTTCTGTTTGTTTTTTATAAGAAAAAAACTTAGATCATCTAACTAGATTTTTCTCTGTCTAGCCAACACGGATCATTAGTTCACATTATCACATAGTTCATCTTATTCAGTTTGAAATGACTCAAACTGATTCCTTTGGTGTCTGCCTCCACTATCTTTAAAGAACGTCTGTATATTGCGCTTCATTTTAAGACATTATTTATTGATTTTTCATGAGTAAAGGTAAGGATTTAGTTTATTCTACCTATCACACACACTTGTTATCATTCCTCCATGTTACTCAGATATTATGGTATAAATTTAGGCATTTTCACTCATTTTTTCATTTTTTCGATTTATTATTCCTAGAATATTAATATAAACATTCTCACATTGGACAATAAGGGGGAGAAAAATCTCAGAACATTTACAAATGCAGCTGCCCCTCTATATAACTCTGATTGTTTAATATACACCTAACCTTACATTTTTACCCTGTATATATATATATATATATATATTTTACATGTTTTGATCTACTCTACTTTTGGAGTAGCATTAAAAGAAAAGGTGAGTTAGTTTCAAGATAGCTCAGACAAAGCTAAGAAATCTAGTATAATTCTTCTAGCATAAAGAAACAAGTTGCGAAAATGATAATTGCCAACAGCTCAAGAGGAAAAAATAGTTTAGATCTTAAACATAACACCCGTAGTATGCAGAAATCAGTAATAACATATTATTTTTGAAATGAGATTTTACTTAATGGATGTCAACAAGAATTTAATCCCTATATTTCACTGAAAATTTTTTCATCCATTTGAATACATGTTTTTTTCTTAATTTGTGGCTTTAAAAAGATTTTGCAGGCATTAGAACAGCTGCCAATGTTTTAAATTATGACAAACACTAAGTAGAATTGCACTGAGTATTTAAAAGGAAAGAAAAAAGAAATATACATACACCTTTATTAAACTGTTCATAAAAGGGCATTCTTCTTGTTACCCCCAAATACATGTAAAATTTCATAAATGCTGCATAAAGTTATTGTTAATTTGGTTACCTTGGAGGGAAACTTGAGAATAGTTGAAAGAAGGCATTTTCTATCTTGTTTGCAAGATGCTTCTCTGTCATGCCTGTTCTGTGCATGTGAATTAGTGATACTTGAAAGATTAGAGCTTGTTCAAAGACATAAAAGGAAAAATTTTTCAGGAATTGATGTTGAAATAGCCTGAAAACTCCTGAGACTGATATTTTTCAAGAACTTTTTTCATCATTTTAGAATTTTGAGTCAGTATATCTACACCAAAAACAATCACTCTCTAAGTTTGGTTCTCCATGGCTTTATCCTCTATCTCCTTGGTTCTGCTGCTGCTACTGCTAAGTCGCTTCAGTCGTGTCCGACTCTGTGCGACCCATAGACAGTAGCCCACCAGGCTCCCCCGTCCCTGGGATTCTCCAGGCAAGAACACTGGAGTGGGTTGCCATTTCCTTCTCCATCTCCTTGGTTCAGGGGGACAAAATACTTCTTTGTTGATACAAATGGATTGTTATGAATGAACTAGAGCAACTGTTCTGCTTAAGACAATCCTGATATGGAAAGAGCTAGATTTCACTTTTTAAAGAAGTTTTTCTACTTAGTAATGCTGTTTTGTGCATGGGTGGAATTCAGTTACAACTACAGAAAGGGTTTGATACACAATATTTGGAGTCTAGTGGGGACCAAAGCAGACAAGCAATTGTTCCCTCACTTATCAAGGAGGTAAAGAATCTTTGCACTTCCTCTATGTGGATCCCAGTTTAAACCAAGAGTTGGAAAAATAAGGCTTGTATGTTGCCAACATATATGCTCACGTACTAAAGCTCATGAAGTGTATTCATGGGAAGGCTTCTTAGATTCTCTCATAGCTTTCATTGTTCAAGTTTCTATCATTGGATTATTAACAATCCAGTAAGTTATTTTCTGATTACCCCACTCGTACTATTTCAAAGACATTTTCGAAGAAGAGGAAGAGCAGTTAGAGAGCTACCTGCAGGTCAGCTGGAAGGACGCTGAGGACCTGCAGGTGAAGGAGGCCTCAGGCGGAAAAACCTCTGTGATCTGTGAGCCTAGCACTGCACAGCCAGAATAGTGCTGCTGCTGCTGCTGACAGTAAGAAGGGTGGTAATGATAAAATAACAGTGGTGACGATGAGAACGGTAGTCATTGTAATGGCCTTAACTTCCTGAGAAGTGTCTATGAACCAAGATATGCTTTTTGTGAACTTTCCTATCTGATTTTTCTGAAATCTATGGGATATATACCGCTGCTTACTCCATTTTATAAATGATGTAACAGAGGCACAGAGAAGTAAGTCATTTGCATGAGGTCACACAGGTAAATGAGGGAGAAGTAGAATACACACTCCTACAGCTGGTGAAGAGTCCGCTGGCCGTGCGGGAGACCTGGGTTTGACCCCTGGGTTGGGAAGATCCCCTGGAGAAGGGAAAGGCTACCCACTCCAGTATTCTGACCTGGAGAATCCCATGGACTATACAGTCCATGGGGTCGCAAAGAGTAGGACACAACTGAGTGACTTTCACTTTCTTCCATAGATCTATTATGCTCTATTGAATAGCTTTCATTTGATGACTGGGTCCCCAAGAAAATGTTAAATTGTGTTCAGCATTTTTGTTTAAGATAGAAAATACTGTAGCTTGATTAGAGGTGTAAGTGTCAGTGGTACAGAACCTGGCTGCCAATGCAGGAGATGTGAGTTCAACTGGGAAGATTCCCTGGAGAAGAAAACTGCAAACCAGTATTCTTGCCTGGGAAATCCCATGGACAGAGGAGCCTGGTAGGCTACAGTCCATGGGCTTGCAAAAGAGTTGAGCACGGCTTAGCAACTCAACAACAAAGTGTGTGTGAGAGAGAACTAAACAAGGCTCGGCAACAAAATTCCCGAAGACAGGGAGGGAATGGGTGATGTGCACTCAGTATAGGGTTCAGTCACATCTGAGGGGTCTCACAAATGACATTTGGGAAGCCTGAGGCAGGGTAGACATGATTGCAAATGCATGAGGGTTTGATGTTGAAGATTTATATACGGATGTGCTGTGCTGTGCTAAGTTGCCTCAGTCTGACTCTTTGCAGCCCCATTGACTGTAGCCCTAGTGAAGCCTTCCAGAATTGTCCAAGGGAAAGTTTGTTTGTAAAAGGAAAAACAATCTTGTAAGCATACATGAGTTAGAATAAAATTCAAATGTAGGAAAAATACTTGAACCTTTAAAGTTATTCCTACCACTGGGTACAGATAATGACACCGTTTTTTCCTCCTGTGAGTGCATACTGTCTTGGATAATTAAAGAAAAATGTAACCCATGTGCCCCATCGCGTGTCAGTCTCATAGTGTGGATGGGTCTGCTCAGGATGAGAAAAAACACACGAACAAGTTGTGTTATCTCAACCTCAAAAGTAGGGCTGATTTTCTTTGAAATAATTGATTTCTATCAGTTAAAAAATTAATAATTTACTGGATGATATTTGGTGCATGTGAATCAAGATGTGCATGATTGTTAAGTAGGATGACAAATGTGTTAAATTGAACAGATCATAAAAAATGAGAAAGATAGCCAACAAAAGCTAAAATTAGGTCACTAGGAAGTGGCTTCTTGCAAATATATTAATAACCAAAATTTAACAATATGTGTATGATTAGAAAAAGCCTGGCTTGAAAGAAATGTGACTGACAGAGGACTATAGAGAGAAATAAGAATCTCAAAACTAAACCTTAAGTACATACATGGATTTATGACGTTAAGCTTATTAAAAGTTAACTTGGTTCTATTTCTGATGGTTTCATCGATTAAGTTCATCCAGAAGTGAAAAAAGTCCCCAGTCAAATGTTCAAATAGGTGTCAAAATAGTAGCTGAATTAGAACACAAAAGAACAGTGTTAAAATTCCCAAGTATTCACACTTCCTCAAACATTTTTTAGAATTTTTTTACTATGCATCTTTTTCATGACCTTAATTTAAATGATGATTTTTAAAAATGACCTAGTATTCCTGAATGAAACATGGAAAACTTAAAGTCAGCTCTTTGAGGTAATTACATGTTCATTTTTTTTTTATGTATTGTGAATGAATTTATACAACATTTCTTTCATATTTTATACCTTTTCCTCATTTTCGCTTTATATGCAATGTTGTGGTAGACACTATTTTTTCTTAATGTTCTCAAGTTGAATTGTAGTGATTTATCTTCATAAATAGGCCAAAGTCATAAAGGCATGATTTAATACATTTTCTAAATAACATATGACGTTATATAGTTATATCTGAAGTAAGTTAATGCATAAATAGTGTGATTGTTGTGTGTTACAGAGTCTTTTATGTAAAACAATGCAACAAAGACTTATTAAAATCTATATAGTTTAGTTTGGTTCCAAATGTCTTAAAGCCCAAAATTTATTTTATGGTAAATATACTTAAGATATTACTTTTGAAAGAAATTTAGACATACTTAATAACATTCCAAATAGTATCCAGAGTTGGAAAACAGGTGTTTGAAGTTTGATGATTGTTGAAGTCTTGAAACGAGACTTAACACACACTTGGGCACACAAATCCCACTGTATCACACTCCTTATTTTATGACAGATGATTTATTTGTACTGGGGATGTTTATCACGTGTGGCTCTAATAAAGGATAGACAGTATAGGGAATAATTAGAGGGAATGCTTTTCTTGTGGAAAGGAATTTTTAGGGGGAAGCATGGGATTTTCCAGGCAAGAGTACTAGAGTGGGGTGCCATTGCCTTTTTCCAGGCAAAAGTACTGGGGTGGGGTGCCATTGCCTTCCCCGCAAATATATCAAAAGGGTCCTATTATTTTTGGTGAAGTTAGATTTGAAAATAACATATATATCTTGGATTTAGAGCATACCTTGCATGTTTGGATTTACAAATAAAATAGATTATATCCTCATCATAGACAACAAAATGTTTAGAGTTGTGTTCCTCAATTTCATTCAATCCGTGCTTCCCCTTATTGTCTGTACTCCCTATTTATGATCATATAATTCTGATGCACCAGATTCAGCTGCACCCGTCCAACCTATCTTGTGAAATACTAATTTAGAATGTGACTCTGAAACGGTGACTCAGTTTTTCTTTTGGGAACCACCTTCCCTTCTTTTACTTTATGCAGTTTAGCTCATTTGAATCTAACCTAGGGAGTCAGGAGTGGCTCATGTGGGTTTTTTATTCCTCATTGCAGTTCAGAGATTGGTACATGAAGATGGTGGATGCACACAATTCAGTTCCAGGAAGAACTCTGCCATGAACTAGAATGAAGAAGCTGTTTTATTTGTTTGTTTTTGTGGGATTGCTTTTCACAGGGATAATGCAAGACTAGAAATGTCAGTACTCAGACAATATAGAGAGGTCGTGCTTAAATTACTGCCACCTCAAAGCAAAACTGAGCCAAGAGAGGAAAATGATGAACTACTGATCATATCGTTTGAGCCTCTGGGTCCAACCATGCCTGAAGCTAACATCTACTCTGAAATTTCCAGTCACAGAAAATTGCAAATTAGTGCCTCCTCCATTTTTTTCTTAGGTTTCATGAATTGAGTTGACTTTCTTTCCATTGCAAGCAAAAACATCCTAATACAGAAATGACTTGTGGGAATATGCACATTCCACTAATTAATTATTTACTTATCATGTGAGTATAAAATGCAATATAATTTTCCTCCAGCTCATTACATCTCTTATCCACAAACGCCCTAGCACCATGAATACTGATTACATATTCAGTAACCATAATATAAATTATACTTGGAGTACAAACAATCACTTTCTTCAGGTTGGATGCTAACAGTCATGAACTCTTCAACCAGTGTAGTTAGCTTATTACTCTGTTCACCTGCAACCTCTTTATCATTGAAGCTGTCACTGTTCTTTGTGCTGTTTATGTTTCTCCTTTTCACTAATAGTGTAACTGTGGCTTGACTATTTTATTCCTTATTCTTTCTCTCTCTTTTTTACAACTGGGTTTCTGGTTTTGATGTGTTTTTTTTTGGGGGGGGTTGCTTATAGCTCCCTTTCTCATATCCCCTGTAGCCCTCACTGAAAAAAGTGAAAGAAAATGTCACCACTGCACTTTTCTGATCTCCTTCCTCCTTTTTCTTTTTCCCTCAACCGGTCTTGAAGCATCTATAAGGAGATACATGTATCGAAGGAGTTTTGTGCATTAGGCATGTTTGAATTTCCTAGCATGGTCAGCCAGAGAAGGCAGTGGCACCCCACTCCAGTACTCTTCCCTGGAAAATCCCATGGATGGAGGATCCTGGTAGGCTGCAGTCCATGGCGTCGCTGAGGGTCGGATACGGTTGAGCGACTTCACTTTTACTTTTCACTTTCATGCATTGGAGAAGGAAATGGCAACCCACTCCAGTGTTCTTGCCTAGAGGATCCCGTGGACAAAGGAGCCTGGTGGGCTGCCGTTTATGGTGTCACACAGAGTTGGACACGACTGAAGCGACTTAGCAGCAGCAGCATGATCAGCACATAGCAGACATTCAACGAATGTTATTGAATTGATATAAACTTGGCTTCCCTGGTGGCTCAGAGGTTGAAGCGTCTGCCTCCAATGCGGGAGACCTGGGTTTAATCCCTGAGGTGGGAGGATCCCCTGGAGAAGGAAATAGCAACCTACTCCAGTACTCTTGCCTGGAGAATCCCATGGACGGAGGAGCCTGGTAGGCTACAGCCGGCGGGGTCGCAAAGAGTCGGACACAACTGAGCGACTTCACTTTCACTTTACCTTATTAAAATAGCATTGTAGAGTTTTGCCACAGTTAAAGCTGTGTCATAGCTGCCTGATTTACACCCAGAAGGCAGATTAGACAAGGAGAGAGCTGAGTTAATAATCTTACCTGCAGTGTGTTGTGAGTTTGGATGCCTGTTAATTACTCACTACTGTTCGGAAGGTAGCAGACACGTCTCTTTTTTAGTGAGGTTAGGTCTTCTAACAAATGCTCTATGAGCTAAAAAGTGAGACTCCAAATGGTGGTAAGCAGTTGTTTATGTTTCAGTACAAGTCCCTGTATTATTTCATTCATTTTTTAGAGTTTATGTGACTCTGGGGAGATTATTAAGAAGAAAAGGCAGCCAGCCCCTTGCATGGTAAGAGGGCTGCGCTCTGTGTTTTAGATCCTCTCCCCGGCTTGTTGACTGGGTTCTGTCCTATAGACACCTCTGATGGCCCAGCTTCTCATTTCCCTCAGTCACTGTGCATTCTGCCTGCACTTCAGTCCTGGCTCAGGTGAGAATTTTGATCAATCACCTTTATACAGTCCTAATACCCTAGCTTCCATTGTACGTTAAAACCTGTAGGCAGATCTGCTGTGTCTGGATCAACCCCTGGCCAATTTATTGTGTTTTATGCTCCCAGGCTAGCAAACAGCTGTGTTGGTTTGACTTGCTGTGGCCTCTCATTTACCTTTAAACTCACCGTGAATACCAAGACTTTTTTTTCATGTATCACTTTTCTAACCAGACTTTTCGTCAGTTTCTGTTGCTTCAGTCCTTTCATCTCATTTCAGACCCAATCCTGTCACATAATCTTACCTGCAAGTTTCACAAGAAGGATAGAGGTCACCACTTTAGCCACGACTTTGCCCGTCTACCCTCCTTCCTACTCATCTTTCTTCCTTGCATCCTTCCTTATCTGTTTGAGGAAGATGTGCCCTGTCTTATTTTTTTAGGGCTAGTGACAATCCATTTGCTCCACAAAGACCCTACTCACTCTTTATCTAGAGCAGCAGTCCCCAACCTTTTTGACACCCAGGACCAATTTTGTCTGGTTTCCATGGAAAAAGACAGTGTTTCCATGGACCAGAGGCTGGAGGAATGGTTTAGAGATGATTCAAGTACACTACTTTTATTGTGTACTTTATTTCTAATCTACTGCTGCTGCTGACCTGACAGGAGGTATCTACGTCTGTGGTCTGGAGGTTGGGGACACCTAACCTAGAGCATCTTCAATCTTTCTACCTCTGAACTTTTCTTCCCTATAACCACAAATGTTCAACGGTTCCACCTACCTTTCACCATTGCCAAAATTTGGGATTCAGAATTAGCAACCATTGTCTCTGCACACTTATAGTTAGTACTCTAAGCTCCTGTTTATTTAGCTTTACTATATTGAGCCTACTGAAACCCTTTCCTTAATTCCCTGATGGGAATCCTGTGCTCCTTCAACTAATCTGCTCACTTTGCTAAGGTAGTTCCCATGATTAGAATTCCTTTTCATCACCTAAAATTTCTGTGACTGGCTAAAGATACCCAAAAGCTTCTGCTAAAATTTCCAAGCACCTGTGAGGAAGAGAAATATTAACTCATTCCTGCCTACTTTAAAAGATTTCCTGCCTTTGAAGGGATAAAGGTGATATTCATTAACTTCTAGATGACATATAACCAGCATATTGGTCTGTGCTATTGAATATTTAAAGTGTGTCAGAACTGAACTAAGCTGAGGCATTGCCTTAATGAAAAACTATGTCTGTTCAAAAGGTCTCACAACTAGCTTGTGCATTAAGGCATTAAACTGAGCTTCAGCTCATATCTGAAAACTTTAGTTTGAATTTTGTTACTTTTTTAAAAAAAATTAAAATACTCCAATTCATGAAAGTTAAGTAGTTGTTTTATTAGTATTTTGCTGCTGCTGCTGCTAAGTCGCTTCAGTCGTGTCCAACTCTGTGCGACCCCATAGACGGCAGCCCACCAGGCTCCCCTGTCCCTGGGATTCTCCAGGGAAGAACACTGGAGTGGGTTGCCATTTCCTTCTCCAATGCATGAAAGTGGAAAGTGAAAGTGAAGTCACTCAGTCGTGTCTGACTCTTAGAGACCCCATGGATTGCAGCCCACCAGGCTCCTCCATCCATGGGATTTTCCAGGCAAGAGTACTGGAGTGGGTTGCCATTGCCTTCTCCCTATTAGTATTTTAAAAATCACGGCAAGCATTTTTTTTTAACCAAAATCACTGACTTGTGACTCAGCATGTGAAATTTAATCATTTTCCAAGATGTGTTGTTCCTTATCTAATTCTAGAATATGGAAAAATTCACGTTAGTGAATTTATAATTACTGTATGACTTACTAATATACTCAATCAAAATCATATGCGTTCCTATTTAAAGATTTTCAATAACAGAATCGTGTATGCTATAAGGAAAATATGTTAGATATATATTTATTTACCCTAAGCCTGATGAAAGTGCAAAAAATGTAGGATCCTTCAGGTGAAGTGTGTTTATCCAAATGTACAGTTATCTTGTTTCTATATCTTTAATAGATTATTGTTGGTTACAGGTATTACAGTAGGTTAAATATGTAATAGTATCATATTCAGGGCAGCATATTCATGGAAAAACAGGAACACTGTGTGTGCACCAGACCCTGGACTTTTGTTATAAATGCCACGTCTTGTATACCTATTTAAAATATGTATGTACTGTCATTTATGAGTTCTCCATATATTGTAGTTTATGCTGCTGCGGAGGAACTAAAAAGCCTCTTGATGAAAGTGAAAGTGGAGAGTGAAAAGGTTAGCTTAAAGCTCAACATTCAGAAAACGAAGATCATGGCATCTGGTCCCATCACTACATGGGAAATAGATGGCGAAACAGTGGAAACAGTGTCAGACTTTATTTTTCTGGGCTCCAAAATCACTGCAGATGGTGACTGCAGCCATGAAATTAAAAGACGCTTCCTCCTTGGAAGGAAAGTTATGACCAACCTAGATAGCATATTCAAAAGCAGAGACATCACTTTGCCAACAAAGGTTCGTCTAGTCAAGGCTATGGTCTTTCCATTGGTCATGTATGGATGTGAGAGCTGGACTGTGAAGAAGGCTGAGCGCCAAAGAATTGATGCTTTTGAACTGTGGTGTTGGAGAAGACTCTTGAGAGTCCGTTGGACTGCAAGGAGATCCAACCAGTCCATTCTGAAGATCAGCCCTGGGATTTCTTTGGAAGGAATGATGCTAAAGCTGAAACTCCAGTATTTTGGGCACCTCATGCGAAGAGTTGACTCATTGGAGAAGACTCTGATGCTGGGAGGGATTGGGGACAAGAAGAGAAGGGGACGACAGAGGATGAGATGGCTGGATGGCATCACTGACTCGATGGATGTGAGTCTGAGTGACCTCTGGGAGCTGGTGATGGACAGGGAGGCCTGGCGTGCTGCTGTTCATGGGGTCGCAAAGAGTCGGACACGACTGAGCGACTGATCTGATCTGATCTGAGGTCGCTTCAGTCGTGTCCGACTCTGTGCGACCCCATAGACGGCAGCCCGCCAGGCTCCCATCCCTGGGATTCTCCAGGCAAGAACGCTGGAGTGGGTTGCCATTTCCTTCTCCAGTGCATGAAAATGAAAAGTGAAAATGAAGACGCTCAGTCGTGTCTGACTCTTAGCCACCCCATGAACTGCAGCCTACCAGGCTCCTCCATCCATGGGATTTTTCAGGCAAGAGTACTAGAGTGGGGTGCCATTGCCTTCTCCAATTGTAGTTTATAACCAACATTAAAATAAATACAGTGAATAGAGAGACAAATTTAATTTTTCCCCTTGTAATTCAGCTACACTTAACTTTGTGAAGAATTATTGGTAATTTATCTGGTTACACGGAGAAGGCAGTGGCAACCCACTCCAGTACTCTTGCCTGGAAAATCCCATGGATGGAGGGGCCTGGTAGGCTGCAGTCCATGGGGTCGCTAGGAGTCAGATACGACTGAGCTACTTCACTTTCACTTTTCACTTTCATGCATTGGAGAAGGAAATGGCAACCCACTCCAGTGTTCTTGCCTGGAGAATCCAAGGGACGGGGAGCCTGGTGGGCTTCTGTCTATGGGGTCGCACAGAGTTGGACACGACTGAAGCAACTTAGCAGTAGCAGTATCTTGTTACTTCAGTTGATTTAAAAAGCTGTTTTTGATATAATCATATTTTATACACAACGAACTAGCTGTCCTAAATTTTCTTGCATTCAAGCAGGGATATGAAAATACTGTTTTTATATATTATATATTTAAGCATATATGTCTGTATAATTTGCTTTCTCATATACTCTTTAAAGTTATGACCAACCTAGACAGTATATTAAAAAGCAGAGACATTACTTTGTTAACAAAGGTCCATCTAGTCAAGGCTATGGTTTTTCCAGTTGTCATGTATGGATGTGAGAGTTGGACTATAAAGAAAGCTAAGTGCCAAAGAATTGATGTTTTTGAACTGTGGTGTTGGAGAAGACTCTTGAGAGTCCCTTGGACTGCAAAGAGATCCAACCAGTCCATCCTAAAGCAGATCAGTCCTGGGTGTTCATTGGAAGGACTGATGTTGAAGCTGAAACTCCAATACTTTGGCCACCTGATGCAAAGAGCTGACTCACTGGAAAAGACCCTGATGCTGGGAAAGACTGGGGGCAGGAGGAGAAGGGGACGACAGAGGATGAGATGATTGGATGGCATCACCCACTCAATGGACATGAGTTTGAGTAAACTCCGGGAGTTGGTGATGGACAGGGAGGCATGGCGTGTTGGAGTCCATGGGGTTTCAAAGAGTCAGACACGACTGAGCGACTGAACTGAAAAGTTGTCAAAGTTAGTTTTAATTTTTTAAAGTATTCATATATTGATTAGCTGTGTTGGTCTTAGTTGCAAGGCATGTGGGATCTTCCGTTGTGGCTCACGTGAGCTTCTCTGTGGTTGTGGCTCTTGAGATCCATGGTTGAGACATGCAGGCTTAGTTGCCTTACAGCGTGTGGGATCCTAGTTCACTGACCAGGGATGGAACCCGTGTTCCCTGTATTAGGAGGCAGATTCTCAACCACTGGACCACCAGGGAAGTCCCTCCAGGTTAGTTTTAAATGAACTATGTCCTCCCATAGGAGAGTTTAAGAATATTAGTCTGTTTTGTAACTCAACTGAAACACTTTCCATAATAACCCCCAAATGAACAAAACTTGAAGAGTTACAATATTATGGATCCTAAAAAATCCAAAATATGGGTTCTTCTTATTTCATACTCTTTCGAGAGTGATGTGCATTAATGTACAAGTCACAAAGCTTCTCCATGGTTGGGATTCTTTATTGTCACTTAGTGAGAATGTTTGTGGGGATAATGAAGTCATATCTTCCACAAAAATCTTCCACTGGTGTTCATTTTAAGATTGTAAGGCATTGTCATTGTGGTTGGATTTGGACTTGAAACACATGTGAACTTTGTGGCCTTTATCAAGTCTAAGGTTTCAGTACTTAAGCCTTCTTTACCAGTCTGCGGTCCTCCAGGGTATAAACCTGACTTCAAAAATAGTTTGGCACAGGAGTAAGGCAAAGTCTTTATGTACTGCAATAGTAACTCTTGCCTGGATGTCTCTGCCTCCCTAGAAATCTGATTACTTGCCTTGCATACTACAGAAATGTTATTTTTTAAATTTTAACTGACTCACTTTCTGTTGAACTCCTTTGGACAACGAGTCCCCTAAACCAAATCCTAATGTCATGTTTTGTATGTTTAGGGGTCTAATGAGGCACTTCCAGGATGTCTGAAAAAATCCCTAGCCACATAGCATCTTTGAAATTACTGTTTCTCCCAATGTGACTATACGATCGAAAAGGCTGGTCCAGTCTTTGAGATATCTAAATGTATGTGTAGCTTTGGTAAGAAAATGGTTTTCAAGGCAAACTCTGTATTTTTCCTTGTGTGCTTAACCAATTCACCAGTATAACAAGCGCTCACCATTCTGTTCACAGCATGCCGTCCTCTGCCCAGGGCCTGAAGAGCAGGAGGGCTAACCGTCTGCTGACCTGCTCTGCTCGTCTGGTGTGTTTGTACTGTTCCACTATCAGCTGGCTTATATGCTTACCACAGTGTATTCCCAAACCAGTTGTGTCAGTGATTATTATAATTACATAATTTGCTTGATAATCTGTGAATTAATGTAGTCTGAGTGTGAAAAGAGGTGTTTCCATGATAACTAATTAGAATGCTCTGGGAAAAGTTTGATAAAGGTAAATTGCTAAAAATACTGTGTCTGCTGTCAAATTAGGTGTGAGCAAACCAAATATAAACAATTGGAGTAAAGTTATTATAATGTAGACTTTTCTGATGGCATTTATAAATTCTTGTCTGAGAGACACAAAGGAATCACATATTATGGTTTATATGCATGAGTAGTGGAAGAAGGAAGATGGGGGATTAGAATCAAACCCATGCTTTATTAAGAAAAGACCTTGTCCTATATCAAAAGTAGTAGATAATGATTGTGTCTTATGTGACATAAAGTGAAATATTTAAGGTATTACATGTGTTTTCCTTGATTTCCTACTGTTTCAGTTATCTGACCGATCACCGTTGTAGATAACTAACATAAGACCCTGTCTCCTGCAACTGCTTTCGTCCGAACACCTATTTTTTGCTGCTTATTTAACCTTGGAATCCCCAAATCCCCACAGTAGGAAGTAGATTTTTTGCTCAGTCCAGTTGAATTTCCTTAGGGTACTGGACCCTTCCGAGTGGAGCTTCTACTCTCTTCGCAGCATCCGTCTCTTCTCCATACGTCTCAAGCTGCAGCCACATCTGATGTCTGACTGTTTGCTAATCATGTCATGAACTTTCTGTCTCTGGACACACCGTTTGGGATTCTATCAGGCTCTTGACTCACCTGATCCGTCTGCTTTGTCCACTAACAAAGTCCTTCTCAAATATTCCAGCTCCTATAATCACATCTGCTGTATAATCTTCCCCGCAGAGAGCTCCCTGAGTCCTACTCCTCTAAGAGTGAGTACTTCGCTTTAGCACTTACCACTCCCAATGCAAGATGGTTTTTGATGCAGCATGTGTCTCAGCCAGAGTCTAAGCTCCTTAAAGGGAAAAAGAAACCATGCACTGATTGCTCCTTGTCCCCAAATCCTAGCAAATACTATGTACTTGGTAATGTGTGTAGAATGAAGTAACAAAGAGATCGAATTTGTATCAAATTGAACTAACACCTAGAAGTTTCTGAGAATAAGACCTCCCTCAGAAACTAGTCAACTCCTTGGTCTTTCTACCTTAAATTACCTTTTCTTTTTTTCCCCTTCTTTTACCATAGAATTTATTGTCTCAACTTCTATACCTCTCATTAATCTTAAACCTGCTGTATTTCAATTTCAGTCCCTACAAATTTATGGGTGATTTTTAAGAAAATAGTAAACAACTACTGACAGGGAATTCCAGAAGGAATTAAACTATCAGATGGTGAGCTTGCCCAGATTAAATTTAAGGTTCCCTCTTGCCCCGATATTCTGTGAGTTATCTTTCAGCAGGTATTTGCTCCCTCACAAATAATGGTGCCCTTCACATTCCACCATATGGGCTGTCCTCTCTTCTGCTCGGTAACCAGGAGCCTCTTTTGGAGCCTCTCTTTCATCATCTCATTAGTGATAAACAAGAGCAAATGGGTGAAGTGTGCACTTACCATTCTACCTAGCTCTTAAATCCGCAGCCAGTCAATGGGACTGGCTCTGCAGAATTGGAAGTTGACTGGGCTGAGGGCTGGGCTTGCCTATATGTTTGCACGTAGTGCTCTGTTGTCTGAGATGAGCAGAATGATAAAATTGTGTGTTTGTGTGTGTGTGTGTGTGTGTATGCACGTGTGCATTTCCTCTTTGCAGCCATATATATATCGGATCAGATCAGATCAGTTGCTCAGTCGTGTCCGACTCTTTGCAACCCCGTGAATCGCAGCACGCCAGGCCTCCCTGTCCGTCACCAACTCCCGGAGTTCACTCAGACTCATGTCCATCGAGTCAGTGATGCCATCCAGCCATCTCATCCTCTGCTGTCCCCTTCTCCCCCTGCCCACAATCCCTTCCAGCATCAGAGTCTTTTCCAATGAGTCAACTCTTTGCATGAGGTGGTCAAAATACTGGAGTTTCAGCTTTAGCATCATTCCTCCCAAAGAAATCCCAGGGCTGATCTCCTTCAGAATGGCCTGGTTGGATCTCCTTGCAGTCCAAGGGACTCTCAAGAGTCTTCTCCAACACCACAGTTCAAAAGCATCAATTCTTTGGCACTCAGCCTTCTTCACAGTCCAGCTCTCACATCCATACATAACCACAGGAAAGACCATAGCCTTGACTAGACGGACCTTTGTTGGCAAAGTAATGTCTCTGCTTTTGAATATGCTATCTAGGTTGGTCATAACTTTCCTTCCAAGGAGTAAGCGTCTTTTAATTTCATGGCTGCAGTCACCATCTGCAGTGATTTTGGAGCCCAGAAAAATAAAGTCTGACACTGTTTCCATTGTTTCCCCATCTATTTCCCATGAAGTGATGGGACCAGATGCCATGATCTTCGTTTTCTGAATGTTGAGCTTTAAGCCAACTCTTTCACTCTCCACTTTCACTTTCAAGTGTATATATATATATATATATATATACACACTTCTCTATGTATAAAAGAAATAGCAGGCACGAAGATTCTAGAGACAGATTCAAATACTAGGTCATGTCCTATTGTCAAATGTATTTAGATGGACCGGGCTGAAGATGGTCCAGTGCATCCATCTCAGTTGTTCCTGAGCACAAAAACTGGCTGCACAGGTCTGATAGGGTGAGCGGTTCTCCGGGCTTCCCAGGTGACACAGTGGGAAAGAATCCCCCTGCCATTGCAGGAAATGCAGGTTTGATCTCTGAGTCGGGAAGATCCCCTGGACCAGGAAATGACTGCCCACTCCAGTATTCTTGCCTGGAAAATTGCATGGACAGAGGAGCCTGGTGGGCTACAGTCCATGGGGTCGCAAATAGTCCGACATGACTAAGCACACACGCACACCCACGTGAGCAGTTCTCTTGGACTAGGTAGGAATGGGAACTGTAGAATATTAAGAACTACAGATTTTTTAAGTCAGTTGCTCATTCCTGTCTGACTCTGCAACCCCATGGACTGTAGCCCATCAGATTCCTTTGCCTGTAGAATTCTCCAAGCAAGAATACTAGATTGGGTAGGATTCCCTTCTCCAGAGGATCTTCCTGACCCAGGGATCCAACATGGGTCTCTGGCATTGCTGGCAGATTCTTTATCGTCTGGGCCACCAGGGAAGCCCTAAGAACTCAAGGAGAATGTCAATTTCTGTCACAAGTACTGTCACGAATTCAGAGATTTCCTTATTAGCAAAGAGTAGCAGCTTTTTTTGAGGGGTGGCCGGTGATTTAATAGGACTACTGAAATCATATAAATTACCTATGTCCCAGTATTTTTAACAATAGTACTCAGTGTCATAATGCCCCATAGATAATTCTGCTAGTTCTGGTCAATGGGTGGATCATTTCATTTTTTTTTTTTTTTTTTTTTGTCAATTATTTCCTGCTGCTGCTGCTAAGTTGCTTCAGTCATGTCCGACTCTGTGCGACCCCATATTATTTCCTGAGGGCATACCGTATAATACTATTGTACCACAAATGGTTAAAAACTCTGAATTCTTTTTTGTGTGTGTGTGTCTGATTATACGTAGCTGACAAGTTTATTTCTCTAAAGTTATTTCAATTAAATGGGAGTGGTTTGGTTTAAAATTCTAGGGCAAATGTGGGAATTTAGCCGTATGATTTTCTATTATATTTACAGGAAAACAAAGTTACTAAATTAGTTTATGCTGGGCTCTGAAATTTTACTCTTAGTGGGACTGTTGCCCAAATCTTGGCTCCCTGTCTACTGATGCTGAATAGAAACATGAAGACAGAGTTTGGAGGAAATATAAAGATGATTTTATTCCTCTGCCAGGTGTAGGGGGAAGACATCGTAGTCTAGTGCTTCAGGAGCTGTGCCCTCCTCCATGGGGAAATGGAGGGAAGTGCATAGGCGGGGCTCGCAACCTGGGATATTTGAGAGGAGCAAAGTACTGAGTCTTGTGTTCCTTTCTTCTTGCATTATTTCAAGACAGTTAGAGCTGGTGTCAGGTAGTAGGGTTATTGGGTCTGTTTCTGGTTTATCAACCTGTGACTTTCTTTCTGAAATGAAAAAGCTACAGGGCTGTCTGTTACAAGGGAGTGCAGGGAATGTAAGCACCAGGTACAGGATGCATTTTGCATGACCTTAAAGGGCAGTAGGTGCAGGATGTCATTTACATAGTGTCAGGGAGTGATAATTAAACCAAGGAGTACAAGTCCACTTACAGACTCTACAGGTTAGTAACCAGTGAAATAAGTGATTAATTCTTTTAGACCCATTTATGTTTCTTCTCTCGCCTGTTCACTGCTTCCTTTACTTGCTTTGTTCATAGTAGAGGAAAAACCTAATTTTAATTTTTGCTGCAATAGGGCTAGAAAATAAACATTTTGAAGTAGTTTTCTGGAAATCTGTTTAATGCTATGTCACAAATTGTGTGCGTGTGTGAAGGGGGAGATACAAAAAGAAACAAAATGTAGTAGATGAACCATCTACAAAGTGAAACAGGAACGCTTTCAAAACTTAATAAAAGACCCAATTGAGGGTATGTGGGCTAGAGGTAGTTATATCTTTTAAACCCATGAAATTACATTTCATTTCAAGTTCTTATGTAACAAGCCTGCATATATCAGACACTTAAAAAATGACGCTAGCAGCAGCTGTTGGGTGAAGGTATGAAACCATCCTTCTAGTTAAGTTTAGCTGTTAGCTATGTCTGTAACCTGCAGTTAACTGTGAGTGATTCAGTGTCCTTGAGTTAAGAGACTGAAACAGCCTGGTAGGTAAAATTATTTGATTAAATTTAGGTTCATGATTTAATGCACCAAAAAATAGTCACAGGGAAGATAGAAATTAATATACATTTATAATGAAATTACCTCTTGGCTCATTGATGGCAGGGAGCAAAATAATTCTGGGATCAAGGGGAATTCAGGTTAGAGCTGAGGGAATTTGGCAGTTACACAAGTACCTTGTGGCCTCGGGGCCCGTGTCTTGCCCTAGGCAATATTGTCACTCTCAAGTATTCGAAAGCCCTAAGCAGCTCTCTCAGTTCTCTCCCCAAATTGTATGCGTAGATGATAATCCAGGGGAACTGGAGATTGCCAGATGCCCTAGGATTAATTTCTGGCATACAGTATTTCATTCATAAAGTAATGACTTTGGTTCCTTGGACCCTCAGCAAGAAACTAAAACAAATGTGACTATACTTTATAATAAGTGACAAATGTCTCCATGCTCCCTCGTGGTATTTGCTGTGATATCACTAATCAGTGCTGAACTCCTGATAAGAAATCTTGATGTTCCAAGAATGCAAAAGTGCATTATACCTCTGTTGTCCAATGTTCTTTGTTAAAATCAACCTGGAGGTTCTAGGAAAAACATTTAGTAAAAACTCACATATTCAACTATTTCACTTTTGACACCATCATGATTACCCTGGGATCTCATTAAGAACTACGAAGATTGCTTTGTCGTTTGTCTGTTTGTCCCTGGAAGGAAAATAAAATTCTTTCTTTTAGATTTTGAACCTGTAGTCTAGGAATATTTACTTTTTCAATCTATGTGTTATGAATATAACACGTTCTAGTTATCTATTGCAGATGATGGACATAAAAATGGAGAAAAAATTATGTCCATTTGATCCACTTCCTAATGGAAACATTATCCATCTGTTCTTAATAAACTGTAATCAGCTCTGCTTATTTTCGATTTTTTTTTTTCGAAAGGAAACCGACAAAGACAAAATAAAAGATGCATTTAGGATTTGAGAAAAATAGCTTCCTCATTATGAATCTCTACTAGATCAAATTTGTACCGTGTCACAGATCACATCATGAAAGCAGTATCAACAGATTAAAATAACACTTGCACAATCTGCAATCAAAGCAGGAACACTTGGTATTTAATGTCTAACACTCATATTTACAAAGCGTATTTTTAAATCTAAATAATAGTAACATCTACTTGCTAAAAAAAAGTCAAATGGGTTTATAAAATAGAGTTTAGAATGAGTTGTCTCTTTCTAAAGAGATCTTGTTTGAAGAGACCACACCCTAGATCTTGTTTTAAGAGAAACTACATTCAGTTCTTCCAGCTGGTTTTATTCTTAAGCATCACCCCATATTACTTAATTAAATGGATGTGTACATATATATCGGGGAAGGCAATGGCACCCCACCCCAGTACTCTTGCCTGGAAAATCCCATGGACGGAGGAACCTGGTAGGCTTGTCCATGGGGTCGCTAAGAGTCGGACACGACTGAGCTACTTCACTTTCACTTTTCTCTTTCATGCATTGGAGAAGGAAATGGCAACCCACTCCAGTATTCTTGCCTGGAGAATCCCAGGGACAGAGGAGCCTAGTGGGCTGCCGTCTATGGGGTCACACAGAGTCGGACACGACTGAAGCGACTTAGCAGTAGCAGCAGTACATATATGTTCTTTTTCTTTTAATATTGTCCCAGCAAAACTATATCATGATATTTGATGTGACTAATATTCAGTCTTCACTTTAATGATTACATACATACTGTTAACTGACATGCCAAGTAACACACTCTACTTGTACACTCTTGTTGTTCAACTGTTCTGTTTTCCAACTCTTTGTGACCCCATGGACTGCGGCACACCAGGCTTCCCTGTCCTTCACCATCTCCCGGAGTTTACTCAAACTCATGTCTATTGAGTCGGTGATGCCATCCAACCATCTCATCCTTTGTCGTCCCCTTCTCCTCCTGCCTTCAATCTTTCTCAGCATCAATGTCTTTTCAAATGAGTCCGCTCTTCACATAAGGTGGCCAGAGTATTGGAGTTTCAGCTTCACCACCAGTCTTTCCAATGAACACCCAGGACTGATCTCCTTTAGGATTTACTGGTTGGATCTCCTTGCAGTCCAAGGGACTCTCAAGAGTCTTCTCCAGCACCACAGTTAAAAAGCATCAATTCTTCAGTGCTCAGTCTTCTTTATGGTCCAACTCTCATATCCATACATGACTACTGGAAAAAACCATAGCTTTGACTAGACAGACCTTTGTCAGCAAAATAATATCTCTGCTCTTTAATGTGCCGTCTAGGTTTGTCACAGCTATTCGTCCAAAGAGCAAGTGTCTTTTGATTGTACATGGTGCTCACCTTTCCAGCAATACAGATATTCTTGGTTTTCCTAGAGTTGAAAATTGCCTCACTTTGAAAGCTTTCTTTCTAATGATCACTAATTCCTTGCAGACTCTTTCATGGAACTGTGAAACACCACTGGGTACTTTTTTCTTTATGGTAAAGCATATCATAATTTTATCAGTTTCTTTCTTTCTTCTTTTGACCAGGAAGCATCTTATTTGGAGCCCTTCCAAGCTTACTGATGCACAAGGTGACTCGTATCGCAAACCTCCAGGTTTGCATTTCCACTGACTATGATGTGGAAGGTATCCCTTGCCCCCATTCCAACCCAAGTGGACAATGCAGTAACTCTCAGTTCTCTTGTATACTTTATTATTGTTCCAAATTACAGTAGTTGTTCTTTAAGCCTGAAGCACGACTTGCCTGGGTCTTCTCTTTGTCTTTATTGTGAATATTCCCTGTATCTCTCAGTAGGTGTCCTGTTTCCTGAATTTTAGACTTTCCTCATTCTTGATTATCTGCCTCATTTTAGTGAATGTTTTAGGAATCATGTAAAGACTGTAAAGCTTGCATGTTTCACAGTACTTTCATTCTACTCTCAGACTTGCTTGATAGTTTGACTGCTTACACACTTGTAATTTCTATTGCTTTCTTCAGAATCTGATGGCATTTCTCCCTGTTGTTGCCTTGAATTGCTGTGTCATATTGTATATTGTGTCATCCTCTGTATATTCCTTTAAATTTTTCTATAGAAGCCTATTTTACTCAGTTTTTTAGACCTTTATGATAATATAACTTAGTGTGGGCCTTTTTTCAATTCATTGTGCTTGGTATTCAGTGGTCCCTTTCAATGTGGTTTTTCCCTGGTGGCTCAGAGGTTAAAGCGTCTGCCTGCAATGCAGGAGACCTGGGTTCAATCCCTGGGTTGGGAAGATCCCCTGGAAAAGGAAATCCAACCCACTCCAGTATTCTTGCCTGGAGAATCCTGTGAATGGAGGAGCCTGGTGGGCTACAGTCCACAGGGTCTCCAAGAGTCGGACATGACTTCACTTTTGCTTTCAATGTGGTAACTAATCTCCAGTTGTTGGAAGTATTATTTCTTGTTGCTGTTGTTTTTAACTTAGAACATTGATTAGGTAGGTATTTCACTTCCTGCTCTGATCTTCTAATTTTCTTATCCTTTCCTATTTTCCCACTCTTTTCTTCATTTTTTTCTCTTTCCCCAAATTTTATTTATTTTTTTAATATAAATTTATTTATTTTAATTGGAGGTTAATTACTTTACAATATTGTATTGGTTTATACTAAAGCATATATATGGAATTTAGAAAGATGGTAACGATAACCTTGTATGCGAGACAGCAAAAGAGACACAGATGTATAGAACAGTCTTTTGGACTCTGTGGGAGAGGGAGAGGGTGGGATGATTTGGGAGAATGGCATTGAAACATGTATAATGTCATATATGAAACAAATCGCCAGTCCAGGTTCGATTCATTTTTTTTTAAAATTATCTTCCTACAAGGTGGACTGGCCTTCCCTGGTGGCTCAGGTAGTTAAGAACCTTCCTGATTGCAGGAGACCTGAGTTCAATGCCTGGTTTGGAAAGGTCTCCTGGAGAAGGTAACAGCAACCCATCCCAATGTTCTTGCCTGGAGAATCCCATGGACAGAGGCCTGTGAAGGGCTGTAGTCAATGGGGTCGCAAAGGGTCGGACATGACTGAGTGATTAACTCTTTCATTTTCCTTCACAAGGTAGACTATTAAGACTTACATTTCAGTTATTCTAACATCTCCATGTTCTCTTCCTATTCTGTTCAGTTCAGTTCAGTCGCTCAGTTGTGTCTGACTCTTTGCGACCCCATGAACCGCAGCACGCCAGGCCTCCCTGTCCATCACCAGCTCCCAGAGTTCACCCAGACTCATGTCCATTGAGTCAGTGATGCCATCCAGCCATCTCATCCTCTGTCGTCCCCTTCTCCTCCTGCCCCCAATCCCTCCCAGCATCAGGGTCTTTTCCAATGAGTCAACTCTTCGCATGAAGTGGCCAAAGTATTGGAGTTTCAGCTTTAGCATCATTCCTTCCAAAGAACACCCAGGGCTGATCTCCCATTAAAAACAAACAAACAAACAAATAAACTGTACCTTGTTTTTTTGTTTTGAGGATAAAATAACTTCTTTTCTATCTCAGAAAATATTTTTTGTCTATTTTGTGAACTTTCTGTAATCTGTCTCTGTTGCATGCTGAAGGCCTTTTTAAAAATCTCTTTTGGTTCTTGGCAGCCATTCAAATTTAGAAGTGAGGACTAAAGACTGATGGGGAACTTTATAGTGTGTGTGTGTGGAGTAGATTTTGTTGATATAAAGTGAGTCTAACAGACATTCAGAAAATTCATTCTAGGACCCCTGAATGTCTTGTTGGCTTTTCCTCTGATCTTTTTCTCCAGAGATTAATTTACTCCATTGTTAGAGTCTGTGACTTCTAGCATAATGAGAATTTAGGTGGAAGAGAAGGCTGGAAACTCATTCTTCAGTACATAGAATTTAACTTTATTATCCTCTGCACTGCCTCCCCGAGTTTTTATCCTGTCTAGTTAATTTCTTTAAAGACTAAAGCTCTCCATCTCTTTCCAAAGGGAGTTGGTCCTTGTTTACCTGTAGTAGGAGTCTGGGTTTGTCTGAGAGGAGGTTTGTTGTGATGGATATTTCTGCTTCTAGCCTGCCATTCACTGGGTTCTCCACTTGGGGAGGTGTTTATGAGGCTTCCTGCCTTCATCTCACGGGTGTGCCCCACTGCACATGCTGACATTTTAGCTTTCTCTGCACATCTAAGTGTGTTACAACTTATTCACTTCCTTTCCATATCCTGACTTTTGTTGACATAAATTGCCCACTTTTTTTTCTCATTTCCCTTGTGGTTTAAAACTATATTATCTTGTTATCATTTTTATAAGGAGGTAAAACATAAATACATATATATGTAAAATGTCTTATTTTGAACAGAAGATTCTCTAATAGAATGCAATGTATCAAAGAAATTGCCCTATTGAAAAATATCTATTTGTTTATGAAAGTGGGAAAATGTTAGTTGCTCGGTTGTGTCCGACTCCTTGTGACCCCATGCACTGTAGTCCACCAGACTCCTTCACCCATGGGATTTCTCAGGCAAGAATACTGGAGTGGGTAGCCTTTCCCTTCTCCAGGGGATCTTTCCAACCCAGGGATCAAACCCGGGTTTCCTGCATTGAAGGCAGATTCTTTACCATCTGAGGCTCTAGGGAAGTCCATCTGTTTATATACAGAGTACTTATTGCCCTAAAAATCCTCTGTGCTCCATCTATTCATCCCTACCCATCCAAACTCCTGGAAACGATTGATCTTTTTACTGTCCACTTTTCTGTGTCGTAGGACCCAGTATTGCAAAAGGAAAGTGGTTTTGACAAAGAGCGGCCCAGAACGAGGTGATTAGAGCACGCTTAGTTCTTTCTAAATGTATCAGGTTGATAAAGTAGTGACAGTCGCGTAGAGTTATAAACTTAAAGTCTATGGAAATATGAGGCGTGAGAGATAGTTATCCCCTAGTAGTTTTTATTGAAGTGGGAATGAGACAGTTATTCCCACTTTACACTCACTATTCAGTATTATATTGGAGAACCTGGACAATGCACTAAGATATCAAAAATAAATGAGGTTTAAATAATTGAAAAATAAAGCGTCAAAGAACTTTTCTTATTTTCAGATAATCAGATCAGATCAGATCAGTCGCTCAGTCGTGTCCGACTCTTTGCAACCCCATGAACTGCAGCACGCCAGGCCTCCCTGTCCATCACCAACTCCCGGAGGTCACCCAGACTCACATCCATCGAGTCAGTGATGCCATCCAACCATCTCATCCTCTGTCGTCCCCTTCTCCTCCTGCCCCCAATCCCTCCCAGCATCCGAGTCTTCTCCAATGAGTCAACTCTTCGCATGAGGTGGCCAAAATACTGGAGTTTCAGCTTTAGCATCATTCCCTCCAAAGAAATCCCAGGGCTGATCTCCTTCAGAATGGACCGGTTGGATCTGTAAAGTGTCAGAAGTTTTAAGATAACTTCACAAAGTTGTTGGATATAATACTGACATTTGAAAAAAAAATGGAAGAGACTTGTAAAAAGGCATGAAAGAAAACTTGAAAAGTAGAGAAATATATTATGTTTATTAATGAGATTGTGAATTTTCCAGGATGGGTGTGTTTTCTGGGTTAATGAAAAATATAAATAGTATACTGGCTTGAAGTGAATTCTAGGAATTGTCACTTTATAGTTCAAAGAACATAAAGAGAGATGTTGCGGTAAGCAGAATAACGGCTTCCCAATGATGCACATGTCCTACTACACGAAATCTGTGCATATATACTATGCTACATGGCAAGTGGGAATTAAGAATACAGATGGAACTAAGGCTGCTTATCAGTTAGACTATCTTGGATTATCCAATGGGCTCAAGGTAATCACAGGAGTCCTGTAAACTCTCGGAAGGAAGCAGAAGGGGAGTCAGAGACAGAGAGAGTGTTGAAGATACTGTGCTGCTGGTCGTAAAGATGGAGGCGGCTGTAGTCTAGGACTGACGGCAGCCTGTCAAAGCCAGAAAAGGAAAAGAAACGGTTCTGCCCTGGAGCCTCTCTAAGGAACGCAGCTCTGTCAGCATCCCGAGTTTAGCCCAGGAGACCCTTTTCAGGCTTCCAACCTTCAGAACTTAAAGATAATAAATCTGTATGGTCTTAAGCCATTATGCAGAGAAGGCAATGGCACCCCACTCCAGTGTTCTTGCCTGGAAAATCTTATAGATGGAGGAGCCTGGTGGGCTGCCGTCGATGGGCTCACACAGAGTCAGAAATGAGTGAAGCGACTTAGCAGCAGCAGCCAACCATTATGTTTCTGGTAAGTTTCTATAGCAATAATAGGAAACCAGTGCAGACATATAATTCATGTAACACTAAAGATTTTTAATTCTTAGACCAAAGTTTCTCTTTTCCAAGATAGTGTGTTGGCTTGGGAGTTTGCCTTTGAGCCATTTTGTTGGGGTTTATTATATGTGAGTACTTTGCTAATAAATGCTTTATATATTTCGATCTTATTTCTTCCCCAACCGATTAGGTCAATTATTATTATACTCTCTTCATGTAAGAGACTGAACATCAGAGAAATGAATGTTTGCCCGTTTTTGAAAGGCGAAATAGATCTATCTGAATTTAAAAGTTCTTAAGTATCACATTATACTTTATTTTCATTAATGCAAATACCTGATGTGTGAAATATGCACACAGTTAAAACGAGGTAAATAATTTTTTAGTGAGGAGGAATAAGTGGTTCTTAAGAGTTGGCAGGCTAAAGAAAATAATGGGAGAACCCTGAGTTAAGAAAAGTTTGCTTGTATCATTTATAATATTAATGCCTGGGTAGACATTTTTAAAGAGGTATTTTACATATTTTCTGATATGCTAGTGCTGAAAGAGAAATATTTTACATTGACTCAAAGTTGTGACTTCTCTTGCTTCATGCTAATGTTGGCATTTTGTTACACATTTAAAAAATTTTTTTGATATTAATTCAAGTTGTGACCTTAACTTATGTTGGTTGTACTTTGGGGCCTGATAAAAGTATGAATCATGAACATGACTCTAGATGTAATATTGTTAGAAGAGAAATTGATAAGTGTTCTAAGCAGTTCAAAGGAGTAGCCATCATATTGTCCCAAATGAAGTAAAAGTTACATTTGACCAACCTTAATTGTGTTATCAGGGCTTGCTCATGGAACAAAAAATGTGGTACAGTCTGCTTTACTAGTTAATTCTAATAGTCTATGATAGTATATTTTTACTTTGTGTTATTCTATTCAAGTTTACTTTGAAACAATCAGGAACCACAAATAGAATGTCTTCTGTGTTATTTTTTGCCTTATCTCCTTTTTGAGGATAATTCCTTGAGTACTGGAAATATGTCCCATCAACTCTGTCAGGAAAGGAGATGAGCCTTTCTTCCTCCTGTTAGACTCTGCTCTCATTGCAGGGCATGAGAACTCTTTCTTTTGGTCTCCTGACTCCATCTAGCTAAGGTTTAAATATTTGTGTGTGTGTGTGTGTGTGTGTGTATTATGTCAATGATCATGTAAAGGACATCATATCAGAGGAAGCAGGGATAGATACTTGGCTACAAAGCCAACAAATAATAATAGATCTTAGTTTTCTCAACCTTGCTTTGCAACCTAAACGTCTAAGTGACAGAAAGCAGTCATACTTCATTCTTTCGACAATGGGCACTGCGCACTGTCTTTGTATGGTTAAAGTAAGTTGGGTTTAGTATTTCCTCTGAGGATTATCCAAGTGACTTGACCTTCCCATGAATAAAAGTAACACTGCTACTACTGACATCAGCTCAAATGAACGAGTTCTCTGTGATTAAGTGAGAAGTTGCTGAGCGGTGTCCATTTCAAAAGCAAATTGTATTGAAAGATGATGCCCAGAAGAATGAAAGTAGCTGATAATTTTAGATTCTAGTTTCAGTTATAAGAAAGAACTTACCTAACTTAAGTTTAGGTAGATAGCAGAAGAGAACATCCTCTTTCTTGATCTACAGGGAGTTAAAAACCAGAGTTTTGAGCTGTTAAAATAGAAGGGCTGGGAATCCTGACTGAACTTTATAGCAGAGGAACAAATGTAAGAGTATTTTGTATTACTTTTCCAGAGCTCCCGAGGTGACTAGCTTGAGTTTTTTTTGGACTGGCTTGTTGGTAGAGTGGGTTGGTTATTAATCAAGTAAAACCCTAAACATGTTCAGCTTTATGTATAAGTCCCATGTCATTTAAAATTATGAATTGACCGTCTTAGAAAAAGATGTGAGGAAATCAATTTTAGTCACTTAGGTGACCAAGAAAGTATATTTACTCACTAAAGTGAACTCTTAATCAATTTTTTTTTTAAATGACAATGACATTGGAATCCAAGGAAATGAATCTCGCTTACCACTCATCCTACTAATTGGATGAGTAAGCTTTTGGTGCTCTGGTGTGCCTAGCTCTCTGGTCTGACTTCTAATCCAGAGAACTCATTGATATGGCAACGCACAGCACTGAGAGTTCAGCTAGCTAAGAGAAAAATGATACACAATGTATAAGACACTCCTCTGAAATCCAGTTCAGTGAAAAATAGTGTCTGAGGCTGCCTGAATGAATTACAGCAGAGAAGATACTGCTATAAAAGCAGCAAAACCATTAGCATAGACAGTAGAGATGCTAGGTTGGAATGCTTTTATATGCCAATTTAATGTTTGTGATTATGCTACACAGATTCAGTTCTTCATAAACCCATTTCTATGGCAACAGGGAAATGTTGAAAGCCCATAGCATATAACTAAGACTTTTGAAAATTCTGACTAGTCTAAAGAATACATTATCTTCTTTTAATGTACAAATTTTGAGAAATTGAAAATTACTGAATAACACATGAAGCAGAAGATCTGACATCTTATAGTTAAGCCTGCTGAAAGCCTTATTTGATAGCTTATTAAATGCAGCTGGTATGTTTAAAAGTATGACTAGAGGGGGAAAAAAGAGATGAGTCTGTAAAATGCTTTAGTCCAAATAGGCCTTCAACACTTTGGTGATAGTAAAGAAATGCAACCAATCTTTCTGCTGGAATTTACTTTCAGGATTCCCTTACTGGTTTTGAATGGGATATTGTGAGATGTAACACAGAGATTTCAATAGCAAATAGAAGATAACCCATGGAAACTTTTAATAATGTGATAGCCTTGTAAATGCTTTCTTCAGAAATTAACTTTGGGGACTTTGACATTTATTTTCTTATAACAAGGGTGAATCGATTATTGAATGGTTGAAAGCACACAGTGCATATTGATTTGTTCATGCGTAGCCACTCTCTCCCAGCAGGCACCTTGCTGCCTGAAACATATTTTTAAAGAGGATTGCTGCTCATTAAATTACAATGACCTGAAGCAATGGTCAACAAAATGAGATTGCCTCACTTCATCATGGTTTGGAGCACTACCATGGACTCTCTGTGGCTTGCTTTTCCTCGTGGAACTTGACCTGAAGAATATACATAGGTCACTGCTTTGATGTCTAGGATTTAGTTACTCTAAACCCCTTGGACTGCAAGGAGATGCAGCCAGTCCATTCTGAAGGAGATCAGCCCTGGATGTTCTTTGGAAGGAATGATGCTGAAGCTGAAACTCCAGTACTTTGGCCACCTCAGCGAAGCGTTGACTCATTGGAGAAGACTCTGATGCTGGGAGGGATTGGGAGCAGGAGGAGAAGGGGACGACAGAGGATGAGATGGCTGGATGGCATCACTGACTCGATGGATGTGAGTCTGAGTGACCTTTGGGAGTTGGTGATGGACAGGGAGGCCTGGCGTGCTGCAGTTCATGGGGTCACAAAGAGTCGGACACGACTGAGCAACTGAACTGACCTGGCCAAAGTTTCATATCATTATGATATGTAGTTTTATGGAATTTTTATTAAACATGACACATTAATCAAATTGCTGATGTTTTGTATAGCAATCTATGGGATACTGATGCAAGACATGGAAGTTTAATTTAAGGAAAAATTTTTCCCTTATATTTTTTGCTTCTTTGAAATGGTGGTGGTTGTTGTTCAGTTGCCAAGTCGTGTCTGATTCTTTGTGACCCCATGGACTGTAGCACACGCAGTGTCACTGTCTCGCCATTAAAATGTTCCTGCCAAAATGGTCAAGCATAATATATTATCACTTTAAAAGGATGTTAATGCAAGTGTCCAGATTAGATGATCGTAGGAGGATGGGAAGAGGTATGAAGTGGACATATAAACGTCTTTCCCCAAGTTGTGTACTATAAGTCATTCTTGACCATTAGAAAGAAAGATAAGTGCCTCATTAATCTCTTTGTGTCTGCATGTTATTATTGCATGGTTTAACCTATATTTATACTTTATATTCTAGCTCATAACTTCTACCTTATCAATTCATTTTCTGATACGTGGGCACTTGGTATTAAATGTATCAAAACTTTCTCTGAGAAATTTAGGGCCCAGGATATGACAAAAAATTGGGGGAGTCCAAGGCTTTCTTTCAGCTATCTTGTGACCCTGTATCTACCAGCCCTCCCCATTATATACATTTAGGCACTGAGGGTTTGCTCTTGGTATAAAACTCGTGTAATCTCTTCATTTCCTCTGAGAAATTGGGGCCAAGACCCCAAAGCTCCTGCAGCAAAATGTCAGGAGCATAAAGTCCATCAGACGCGCTGAGTTTGCTTTCCTTTTAAGCATCCTGTATGGCGCTGAGAGTCGGACACGACTGAGCGACTTCACTTTCACTTTTTCACTTTCATGCACTGGAGAAGGAAATGGCAACCCACTCCAGTGTTCTTGCCTGGAGAATCCCAGGGACGGGGGAGCCTGGTGGGCTTCCGTCCATGGGGTCGCACAGAGTCGGACAGACTGAAGTGACTTAGCAGCAGCAGCAGCAGCGTAGCTGCTGTTTACACTTTCTCATTTAGTTGTAGGTCTTCTGTCTTTCTTAACTTCCACTTCTTGCCAGACACCTTTATTCTGGCCTGGCCCTGACTGTTTCATATCTCCTTCAACTATGGTGACTCTGGAGCCTCAGTGATGTCTTCACAATTTAGTTAATCCCTTGGGGCTTTAGGCTTGGATGGTTAGAAGGTTAGAGTTCGTTGATGCCGCACTAGTGACCTTACTTTCCAGGCATGGTCTTAGCGTCTGCATCTTGTCTCTGTATCCAAACGATTGCTTTACACTCACTTCCTCTGGGGTTCCATAATAATGCCCCAAGGATCGTCCTGTATAGATTGGCCACTTCTCGCTCCATTGCCTCTAGCATCCCCTACTGTGTTCCAGGGCTTTGATTTCCTCCGCAGCACTTCTCACCTGACACACTGTGTATCCGATTGTGTATTTGTTTACGTTGGTTTCCTTCCAGTTGAGATCCTTTAGAGCAGAGATTCTGCTGCTGTTTTCTGTAGCTTCTTCTGTGTTTAGAACATCATTCGATTATGAGTGCTAAGTACATGCTGGTTGAGTGACTGACTAAATGTATAAAGGGCAGAGCTTTGAAGGTTAAGAGCCTCATCACAGCTTCATCATAGGAATATTCATTGACAGTGAGTTCACCTTCAACTGCGATTCTTGGATCTTTAAGGCAGATGACAATGGGAGGTCAAACTGGAGTGGGTTGCCATTTCCTTCTCCAGGGATCTTCGCAACCCAGGCATTGAACGAAGGTCTCCCGCATTGCAGACAGACGCTTTACCGTCTGAGCCACCAGGGAAGCTCCTATAAAAACTTTATCTTATAATTATTTTCTTGCTCTCTTTTTCTCTTCAGTTGCTAAGTCGTGTCTGACTCTTCGACCGCATGGACTGTAGCCCGCCAGGCTCCTCTTCCATATGATTGTCCGGGCAAGAATACTGGAGTGGGTTGCCATTTCCTTCTCCAGGGGATCTTTCTGACCCAGGAATCGAACCCAGGTCTCCTGCATTGCAGGCACCGACTAGGCTATAATTATTTTAGCTGAACAGTTTCACGTTCCTACCAATTCTGTTCTGATAATTTAGCTCTGCATAAACAGATAATGTCTTCCTTCCAAAGAAACAGGAATAAGTGGAAGATGAAAACTTGTTTCTAAAGAGAAAGATGTCCTTTTGGAGAGTTGTGTTAGGTAACATAAGTGACTAGGAATAATAGCTTTGCCTTATTCCTGTGCTGAATTCACTTCTCTTCTCCAGTGGTGTAAGTATTGTTTAGGTACAAAATATCAAGACCTTGATAATGTAATATTTAGAAAACTTAGCATTTTTTTAAACCATAAATCCCAGAAGAAACTAACTCCTGGTGGTAGGTCCCATGCAGACTCTCTGTTGAGGAAATAAATGACATAATCACTTATCAGAAAGAACTGTCACCACAGAAGGGAGATCATTGCTCAGTCAGGGTGAATTTAAGGACTGGAATTTAAAATGCAACAAATAACGTCAGCTATTTAGAAATAATTGGTCAAATGGAACATTCAGTCTCACATAAACGATTTTAGATTATGAGACACGATTTTATCTCAGAAGTTAAATATTGCAAATCTCTGTGAATTTTAAAGTCTAGTAAATAAACCTTAAAAAAGGAAAACTAAGCTGGTTAGAGTATAAAAAGATGTAAAAAATTAAAGTTCACCTAAGGATATGAGCAGATGTAACATTCTGGGAAATATCTGGACTTGATTTTTCATTCCTCTGTGCTAATCACCATTTCCTTCTAGGAATTGTGTTGTTCTTCTTCTTGGAATTTGTCCATCCCAGATTTTTTTATTCAAATCATACCCATACTGAGGGTCTTGTCTAGGACACCTTCTGTGTCAGAATTTATGCTGAGAAATCTCTTCTATAAAATCTGGGAGACTTATTTACATGTCAGACCTTGAAGACTGTAGTTATTTCATTCCTCAATAGGATTGTAAGTAACTTGGGAGCACCTTTTCTTTCTCCTTCCTTGGTTTTCCTTCCTCCTCCTCTATTTTATTATGTCTATTGAAATGCAGTTGACTTATGCTTCCTTCTCCTCTTTTTCTTTTGTTTTCTTCTTCTATTTCGTGTAACTGTTGACCCAGATACAATTCAATATGTTTTCTGTTTTAAGGTGCTTAATACAGTTTGGGAAACGTGGTACAGTCAAAAGGTTTGGAGTCAGACAGACTTGGCTCTTAATTTTCTGCCACCTGTTAGTTCCTTGACCTTTGGCTAAGTTCTTCTCTTTGTTTTTCAGTGACCTCTTTAAAACAATATACCTTTTAGTGTCATTGTGAAAATTAAACTTGATAATATATGGAACCTGTCTGTCACATAGAATGTGCTCAACCACATACTATCTCTTCGAGTCATTAACTTTACTCATTTGACCTTGAAATGACCCTAATTATTTGTTTGGGTCATATAAACGTCTATGGAGATTCTAAATGAGAATTTTCTGTCTGATCAGTGTGTTTGGAGAAGTGGAAGATAAAAAGAAATATGTTGTCAAATGAATAGTTATCTGGAGGATATGAAATGTTTTTCTTTCTTTCTAGTTTTGTTTTTTCACCTCCCTTCTTTATTTTTTTTTCTTTTCTCATTTTTTTCTTGCCTTCCTTTCAAAAGTATAACATTTATAATTCAGGGTTAAAAAGCATATAAAGTCTTTAATATAGTAGTTTGTAAAGGTGATATAATTATACAAATGTAATGCAATTTTATGAAATCTTATACCAAAGAAGTGATGATATTTTATCTCTTCAATCCCTTCCTTTAGTGTGGCAAAGAGTAATCAGTATACACATAATAAATTACTTTGACTGAAAAAGTATATTTCTTAGAAACTCAGGTTTGTGAATTTGAAACTGTACTTGGTGCTTATTATGTGTATCTTGCTATCATTTCAAATTTTTATCTAGTTCTAGTGCTTCAACTTGGCATTTATTTCTTACATTTCCTGCTGATTGTTTACATTTCTGATAATGTACAATATTAAATTTCATTTTTCTGGACTGAATATAATTTTATTTCTTGCCTATATTTCTTTTCACTTAGGTCCATTTGTCTAGTTTCTCTGTCCTTACTAGATTTTCCAACACCATCAAATTTATCATGAACTGAAAGTTTAATAATCTTTCTTCCAAATGATTATTTGATAGTATTAAATGAGACAGATTAATTTTCAATATTTTAATTTCTTCCTCAGTAGACTCTGTATAGAGCTTCTTCATCTTTGGCTGCAAAGAATATAATCAATCTGATTTCGGTACTGACCATCTGGTGGTGTCCATGTGTAGAGTCGTCTCATGTGTTGTTGGAAGATGGTGTTTGCTATGACCAGTGCGTTGTCTTGGGAAAACTCTTAGCAACCCCCCTGGTTTACTTTGTACTCCAAGGCCAAACTTGCCTGTTACTCCAGGTATCTCTTGACTTCCTACTCTTGCATTCCAGTTCCCGTTGATAAAAAGGACATCTTTTTTTGGTGTCACTTCTAGAAGGTCTTGTAGGTCATTGTAGAACCATTCAACTTCAGCTTCTTTAGCATTACTGGTTGGGGCATAGACTTGGATCACTGTGATGTTGAATGGTTTGCCTTGGAAATGAATCAGGATCATTCTGTCATTTTTGAGACTGCATCCAAGTACTCTATTTCAGACTCTCTTGACTCTAAGGGCTACTCCATTCCTTCTAAGGGATTCTTGCCCCTAGTAGTAGATATAATGATCATCTGAATTAAATTCACTCATTCCAGTCCACTTTAGTTCACTGATTCCTAAAATGTCAGTGTTTACCCTTGCCATCTCCTGTTTTAGCACTTCCAATTTACCTGATTCATGGACCTAACATTCCAGGTTGCTATGCAATATTGTTCTTTATAGCATCGGACTTTACTTTCACCACCACCAGTCACATCCACAACTGGGCATTGTTTCTGCTTTGGCTCAGCCTCTTCATTCTGTAGCTGTCTCTCGGCTCTACTCCAGTAGAATATTGGGCATCTACTGACCTCAGGGGTTCACCTTTCACTGTCATATCTTTTTACCTCTCCATCCAGTTAATGAGATTCTCAAGGTAAGACTACTGAAGCTGTTTGCCATTCCCTTGTCCAGTTGGCCATGTTTTGTCAGGCCCTAACTAGCAGGGATATGCCCTTCAGCCACTCGGCATACTTGGATGACATACCCACTGCCCTGGCTGTCCCACTGCTGGTCCTCGTTGAGCACTTAAACCTTCACTGGCCACCGGGTGTTGGTCAACCTGTGTCCAGGGCTTGAGGCAAAGGCCCTGCTGGAGTGGCTGGGAAGGGGGGTCTCAGGAAGGCTGGAACTGATGTTGGATGACGCCCAGGAGTGGAGGGCACCGCAGCCTTTAATTTTTATTATTATTTCTTTTTTTTAGTAGTCCTCAAAATGTATTTTATTATATATTATAATATTTTTGGAGGCCAATTTAAATTAATTTTTGATTAAATTCCATGATGCACAAATAAAATATTACTAGAATTGGAATTTGCTAAACCTCAACATTCAGAAAACGAAGATCATGGCATCCGGTCCCATCACTTCATGGGAAATAGATGGGGAAACAATGGAAACAGTGTCAGACTTTATTTTGGGGGGCTCCAAAATCACTACAGATGGTGACTGCAGCCATGAAATTAAAAGGCGGTTACTCCTTGGAAGGAAAGTTATGACCAACCTAGATAGCATATTCAAAAGCAGAGACATCACTTTGCCAACAAAGGTTCATCTAGTCAAGGCTATGGTTTTTCCGGTGGTCATGTATGGATGTGAGAGTTGGACTGTGAAGACGGCTGAGCGCCGAAGAATTGATGCTTTTGAACTGTGGTGTTGGAGGAGACTCTTGAGAGTCCGTTGGACTGCAAGGAGATCCAACCAGTCCATTCTAAAGGAGATCAGCCCTGGGTGTTCTTTGGAAGGAATGATGCTGAAGCTGAAGCTCCAGTACTTTGGCCACCTCATGCTAAGACTTGATTCATTGGAAAAGACACTAATGCTGGGAGGGATTGGGGGCAAGAGGAGAAGGGGACGACAGAGGATGAGATGGCTGGATGGCATTACTGACTTGACGGACGTGAGTCTGAGTGAACTCCGAGAGTTGGTGATGGACAGGGAGGCCTGACGTGCTGTGATTCATGGGGTCGCAAAGAGTTGGACATGACTGAGTGACTAAACTGATCTGATCTGATCTGATCTGATGTTTCTCTTACTCTTTTTTTAAACAAAATTAAAATATGCAGAAATTGCAGATTTCTTTTATAATGTGTCAGTGTTGCTTTGTCTTTCTGTAAAAATAATTAATATTTTTCATTTTTTATTTTGCTTTTCATTTGATCACTCCAGAAATGAAAAGTTTTATACACCAGAAAGTATGGAGAGGATTAGCCTAGCTTTATTTCAGTCTTCAGCAATATGTTTAATACTATGTTTCTTGAGAAAAATGTACTTGGTTGATTTTAAGAATAACTACTTGAGTATAAGAGAGAAAGCCGTGTACTTTTGGGACCCTAAAATAACCTTGGATAATTTAGAAACAGTGTTTCTAATTACTGAACTTTTGTAACTTTGACCATAATGCTTATATTTCTAAACTTTTTTCATATTCATATGAACATATTTGTGTTTATTATTGATCCCATGACCTAATTTTTCTCTCTGGGCCATTTTTTTTCCATTAGAAAGAAGATGCATTTTCAAAATACCTAATGACCAGAATAAATTAAAAAAATATTTCCAGCATTAAAATTTTAGTTGCAGCTGCAGTCACCTTTCTTTTGGACCAAATGTTTGGAATAATTTTGCCTAAAGCAAACTCTTTTTTATTGCTTTCTTACTTGGTACTTAAAAAATATTGCCATCTGAAACTGGCATCCTTCCTTCAGACTTAATGTATCTGCTTAAGAGTAACTGTAAAATCTCAGTTTAAAGTAATTGGGGATCTGCTTCCTATACCAACAAACTCTAATGGAAATGAAAACATTTGAAAGGGGGCATACCCAAGAATGATTTAAATATTAAGATGTATAGTTTATGTGAAATACTCTGTATTTATCATTTTAATTGCTGTATGGTAGAGTTCAACCACTCTTTGCCAATACTGATTATTTTTTCATTTGGCTTCTTTTGGTACCAATTTAAGGAATGTTTTCTAAGAAGTAAATCACTTTTAGGATATTGTGATTTTTAATAATAAGGACAACGAGTATTCAATCAGAGACTTATAGTCAGAGATTACTGTTAATTTTTTAGTGCCTTACTATAAATGGGTACTTGCTTTTATTTAATAAAGCTTCTATTTCCATTGCTGAGAGCTAGTCTTTTCAGAATTTAAAATTAAACCAAATTTTCTTGAAGATGTCTATCCTCTATTTAAATCATTCCTTTTGGATGTTTAACAACTTAGTAACCAGCTACTAGGAGTGTTCATCTCTTGTATTCAGTAAAACTGGGAAAGATTCTAGATTGTTCCAAAATTTTCCAGTCTGCAAGAGTAAGACTTTCTTGTGTTATCTTCCTTTGGTTACTTGAATCCTAACTATAGTAGATTGTGTTAAATTATGTGACCTGACTTATACTAATGTATAAACTAGCCAATATATTGTAAATTTCTAAAGAGTTCTTCCTGTGTCTTACCAATAGGGAGAATTTCAGAAAATGTGATTTAATGGTAAAAGAGGTAAATTTGGCCATATTTATATATATCACATCTCCCATATCATAACATCTTTATCTGCCATTTTTCCCATAATTGAAATCAGTTCTATTCAGTAGATTTCTGTGTTAGGGGCTCATCTGGGTTAACTCAACCTGATCATGTTTATCTCATGAGATTTTAATTGCTTTTATGTAAGTATGATGCATTATGCATTCAGTCCAAAGTTAATGACAATCTGTCTATGGAGTACAGTATAGTTATTGATTGACTTTATTATGTTTTATACCAGAAACTCGATAACTATTTCTAAAATTTTAAAATTTAAAATTTAATATAGTTTGAATAGGGAATCATTTACATGGCTCAGACATTCAAAAACTATAAAATAAAAGCAGTGAAAGTTGTCTTTAAACCAGTGTTTCTCAGCCATCTGATTTTTCTCCATATAGTCAACCAGAGTTATGGCTTTGTTCATATCCATACAGAAACATTGTATTCATATATAGACAAGCATACAAATACACACACTTCCTTGTTTATCTTTTTAGAACAAAGGGCATTAAGAGAATATTAGAGTCATTTGTCAGGGAAGGCAATGGCACCCCACCCCAGTACTTTTGCCTGGAAAATCCCATGGATGGAGGATCCTGGTAGGCTCCAGTCCATGGGGTCGCTAAGAGTCGGACACGACTGAGTGACTTCACTTTCACTTTTCACTTTCATTTATTGGAGAAGGAAATGGCAACCCACTCCAGTGTTCTTGCCTGGAGAATCCCAGGGATGGGGGAGCCTGGTGAGCTTCTGTCTATGGGGTCGCACAGAGTCGGACACGACTGAAGCGACTTAGCAGCAGCAGCAGCAGCAGCAGAGTCATTTGTATCAGAGATCGTTTTTTTCATATCAGTACGAAAAGATCTTGGTTATCCTTTTACTATGGATGCAATGTTTAAATGTACCACAGTTTATTTAATTAGTCCCCTATTAATGGATATTTAAGTTTTTTTCCTAAACATGCTAATACAAATAATCCTTTGTTGGATAACCCTGTGTGTAACTTACTTTTACCCATCTGAGTTGAAATAAGAGGCTATTGAATGAATGGTATTCTGTTTGATGTCTTGCCTTATTTAGTTTAGAGAAGTTCATTTTCCTCTTTACTGAGTCAGATTTTTAAGCATTTCCAGTTAAAACAACTTTTTGTCACTAAAAACAATGGGAAGTTATACTTTTTCTGAACTGCCTTTTAGAGAATGAAGTGTTAGGTGGTTGATTTAGTTAAATTGAAGAATAAGGAAAACTCATTTGATGTTGATTTTACCAATTAAACAAGTGTAGCATGAAAAAATTAAAACACAAGAGATTTCCAGGACAGTTTTCTGTAGTAAACCAGAGAATCAATGAATGAGGAATAAAAACTTTTCTTCTTTGTTCTAAAGCCAGTTATAGTAGTTGTGAGTCTGAATGCGGCAAAGTTTCTGGTTTTCTTGCTTCCTGGACTCGGCGTGTATTATGAGAAGGAATAGGAGGAGCCCATTTGGGGTTGATCACTTTACCGATGTAGGGACAGAATCGCAGCATTTCTCTTCCTGTGATCACATTTTCACCTCCTCATGCGGTGCACACCTGTGCCTTGTTGGCAATTGTGCTCAATGGGAAGTCACACATCACCTACTTTCAGTAAGGGAGGAAATTACTTTTTTGCAATGTGTGTCCTTTCAGATGACACTGGCTGTTTCTTACTGAAGATTTGCAAAGTATATAAATAAAAAGTCAGAAGAGAGGCTTTGAACAGATTTCAGTGCAAAGAGTGTCTGGCATGATGGGTACAGATTTGCATGCTGTGGGTGATGGAGTCATAATGACTTCAGTAAATGCTCATGTCTCAGTTTATTTAAAATTTAATAGCAATTCAAGGAAGAAAGCGTTAGAATAAAATTATGTGTACGCACTCTGCACTTTACACGAATTTTGAGGCTGGCTCAGCTGAACAATAGGCTGTGGCCGTGCATTCGTTTGCCACAGGAGTTCAACATTGCCTTCCCCCACCCCACCCCCTGCCCAGCCTGCTGTGAAAATGTTTTGCAGCTGTGTGACTTTTCCATTGTTGGACTCTGTCTGCATTCCTCCTCTGTTGGTTTTATCTAGGATTCTTGAAACTCTTCTTTTCCCTGATATATTTCAGCTTCCTAGATATTTAGTATTTTTTTCACTTTGTCTTAACAAGTATTAGGGGAAGGCAATGGCACCCCACCCCACTTTTGCCTGGAAAATCCCATGGACGGAGGATCCTGGTAGGCTCCAGTCCATGGGGTCGCTAAGAGTCGGACACGACTGAGCGACTTCACTTTCACTTTCCTGCATTGGAGAAGGAAATGGCAACCCACTCCAGTGTTCTTGCCTGGAGAATCCCAGGGGCAGGGGAGCCTGGTGAGCTTCCATCTATGGGGTCGCACAGAGTCGGACATGACTGAAGCCACTTAGCAGTTAACAAGTATTATCAGCTACATTCCATATTGTGGAATACCACTGAGCAAAAAAAAGGAACAAATGTGATTCATGCAAAATTTGGATGAATATTTAGAAAATTGGGCTGAATAAAAAGAGCTAATGTCAAAAGTCATAGGATTCCATTTGTATAACATTTGTGAAAGGGTGAAATAATAGAAATGGAAAATCAATGAGTGATTGCTTTCAGCTGAGAATGGGACTGTATGTGAAAAGTGAGTGTGGCGGTAAAAGGACAGGAGGAGGGGTCTTTGTAGTGACAGAAATGCTCTGCATACTGACTGGGTTAATATCAATATCCTGGATGTTGTATCATCCTGGAGTTTCATAACATGTAACTATTAGGGAAATAGGGTAAAGGGTATACGGGACTTCTTAATTGCTTACAACCTCAGTAAATCTACGGTTATCTCAAAACGAAAAAAATTATACGAAATGAATTTTTGTGTCCATAAATAATGGACAGTACCTTGTTTAGGATTTTTTTTTCTTTCAACAAATACTTATTAAATGACTATTATGCCAGGCCCTAGACATTCAGGATCAACAAGATGAACAATTTTAATACTCTTATTACTTAAATTCTAGGGGAATAAATAGTCAACATACAAAGCAAACAAATAAACAAGATAATTTCAAATAATAAAAATTGTTGTGAAGAAAACAAAAACCAGTGTGAGAAGTTAGGGAGGGATAGTATGGGTGGTTGGACTCAGACTTGTCAGACAGATATTCTGTCTGTGGAGGGACTGCTTCACGGTGCCGCCTATGGGAAGGTAGGAGAAAAGCCTGGGGAAGAGCATCTCAAGCCTTTTTTCTAGCAATTACTCAAGGCCCAGGTTGCTGTTTGCTTATAAAGTTTAGCTCGATTGAACCCAGGAACGTGGCTGGGGTGGCTGGTGTATGAGATGAGTTTAAAAAGGTCACAGACGCCAGGTCAAATGGGGCCTCATAGGCCCTGATGATGTTGAGTTTAGATTTTACCATGAATGCAGATAAACCGTTGGAAGGCTTTAAGCAGAGGAATAACATTAACTCATTTATGTTTTTAAAAGATCATGTCGACTGCTTTATGGAGAAATGGAAAATTTAAAGCTAAAAAATTAGCAAAGTCACTCTTGTAATAATTTGAACAAGAGATGGTGATGTCTATCCATATCTCTTCAAACTGAATTAATTAAAAGTGCATGTTAAGCAGATAAAGGGAAGGATAGAATTTTGAAAGTAAGTGTTGGAAGTGGTTGCTTACTTCAGAAATTCTCTGCGGAAACAGGAACTTAAGTCATGGAGTCTTAGCTTATAGTTGTTTCATCTGTTGAGGTCTGAGTATCCTGGGAAATCAAAAGGAGAGAAAAGTTCACGCTAGCCTCAAATATCAAGGTTTGCTTCCAGAGTAGTGCGGTGTGTAGTGTGTAGTATACTTATCAGTCAGGGTTCTCTAGAGAAACAGAGTCAATACGATATATATTCATATTCATATTTATATTCATAGTCATCTTCATACCTAGAGAGATATGGAGAGAAAGAGATTGATTTATTTTAAGAAATTGGTTTACAGAATTGTGGAGGCTGGCAGGTTCAACTCTGCAGGGTGAGTGGGCTTCAGGCTGGAAACTCAGGGCAGAGTTGTTGCCGTAGCTTAAGTCTAAAGGTAACTGGCAGCCCGCCGTCCTTCTTACTCAGGAAAGGTCAGTCTTTGTGTTATGGCCTTCAACTGATTGGACAAAGCCCACCCACATTATAATGCTGATTTAAATGCTTATCTCCTTTAGAAAAGTACCTTCACAGAAACATCCAGATGTATTTGACCAAATATCTGTGTACTCTGGCCTAGCCAAGTTGACACATAAAAGTAAGCATCATAGACAAGTTGGATTCTACATAACACAGCCTTGAAAAGAACATGTATGCCATGCATGAGAACCTCAGCAGTAATCAGTTCAGTTCAGTTGCTTAGTCATGTCCAACTCTTTGTGACCCCATGGGCTGCAGCGTGCCAGGCCTCCCTGTCCATCACCAACTCCCGGAGCTTACTCAAACTCATGTTCATGGATTCAGTGATGCTATCCAACCATTGCATCCTCTGTCATCCCCTTCTCCTCCCACCTTCAATATTTCCCAGCATCAGGGTCTTTTCAAATGAGTCAGTTCTTTGCATCAGGTGACCAAAGTACGGGAGGTTCAGCTTCAGCATCAGTCCCTCCAATGAACACCCAGGACTGATCCCCTTTAGGATGGACTGGTTGGATCTCCTTGTTGTTCAAGGGGCTCTCAAGAGTTTCCTCCAGCACCACAGGGACTGGACCCAGGGTTCCCGCGTTGCAGGTGATTCTTTACCAGCTGAGCCACAAGGGAAGCCCTCAGCAGGAATAGGTGGAGACAAATAAAAATGATCAGAGTAACACAGCTCGTCTTTGGGGCTCCACAAGTCTTGTCACAACCCTTCTTAAGGGTTAAGATAGAGCCTTGGAAATAACGAAGATTAGATTTATCAACTGCCTGGAAAGATGAAGGCTTATAATTGGCTTTAAGTTGATTCAGAGCAAATAAGGAAATGTGATTCATTTTCCATAATCAACTTTGTGGACCAAGTGTTAAACATTATGCACAATGCCAAAGAGGGTAAGACTAGTTTACAAGTTAGGTTTTAGTTTTATGAGAAAATGCCAATTTACAAAGGCACGAGTAATACCTCTGTTACTTGTCCTGACAGAATTAGGGTGTGTGGAGGTCTCTTGCTGCTAATTCTAGTCAACTTGGTTCCTATTTCTCCTCTGAGACTTAGGGCACTTGAGAATCAGAAAATAAAGAAAATGATTCTGAGAGTTTTTTATGATCATCAGAGTTCTCACTGCAACAGGTATGCATTGATCTTTACCTATTCATAAAACACTGGGCTAAAAAAGTGCTCAGGGCATCACAGAGAGATAATTTCTGCTCTGAAGGAATTAACACCGTAGGTGGGAGGTGAAAAGGCAGGCAGTGGAGCTTTTCACCACTTTGACTTTTAGGTCAGACCAATAGGGGTTACAATTGCCCACTTTAACTAATTGCTAGCTATATGTCCTTGGGCAGATAATTTATTCTCTTTGAGACCATTTTCTGACCTGTAAAATGGTAATAGTACAGTGGATCCACATGCTACACTGAGTTACTTTCTAAAGTAAAAGGTAGGATGATAACCCCATGTATAATCAACATTATGCTTGAAAATATCCCATCGCTTATGAAATACTACACCTCCAATTTTGCATGTATATATACATATATATTATATGGCTGTACGGTACCTCTTATACACTAAAATTTGACAGTCATTTACTGTCAAATTAGACTTCATTTACTGGAGTAAATGAAGAATTAAAAGAAGGTCTGTAAGCAAATGTTTGGCATTCAATCATTTATAATTATTTTTTTTAATTTAATTTTATTTTTAACTTTAAATGATTATCAGTTCAGTTCCGTAGCTCAGTCATGTCTCACTCTTTGCAACCCCATGAACTGCAGCACGCCAGGCCTCCCTGTCCATCACCAACTCCCAGAGTTACTCAAACTCATGTCCACTGAGTTGGTGATGCCATCCAACCATTTCATCCTCTGTTGTCCCCTTCTCCTCCTGCCCCCAATCTTTCCCAGCATGAGGGTCTTTTCCAATGAGTCATCTATTCGCATCAGGTGGCCAAAGTATTGGAGTTTCAGCTTCAACATCAGTCCTTCCAATGAACACCCAGGACTGATCTCCTTTAGGATGGACTGGTTGGATCTCCTTGTAGTCCAGGGGACTCTCAATAGTCTTCTCCAGCACCACAGTTCAAAAGCATAAATTCTTTGGAGTTCAGTTTTCTTTATAGTCCAACTCTCACATCCATACATGACCACTGGAAAAATCATAGCCTTGACTAGATGGACCTTTGCTGACAAAGTATTGTCTCTAGCAAACTAAAATGGACTGGAATGGGTGAATTTAACTCAGATGACCATTATATCTACTACTGTGGGCAGGAATCCCTCAGAAGAAATGGAGTGGCCATCATGGTCAACAAAAGAGTCCGAAATGCAGTACTTGGATGCAATGTCAAAAATGACAGAATGATCTCTGTTCGTTTCCAAGGCAAACCATTCAATGTCACAGTAATCCAAATCTATGCCCCAACCAGTAACGCCGAAGAAGCTGAAGTTGAACGGTTCTATGAAGACCTACAAGACCTTTTAGAACTAACACCCAAAAAAGATGTCCTTTTCATTATAGGGGACTGGAATGCAAAAGTAGGAAGTCAAGAAACACCTGGAGTAACAGGCAAATTTGGCCTTGGAATACGGAATGAAGCAGGGCAAAGACTAACAGAGTTTTGCCAAGAAAATGCACTGATCATAGCAAATACCCTCTTCCAACAACACAAGAGAAGACTCTATACATGGACATCACCAGATGGTCAACACTGAAATCAGATCGATTATATTCTTTGCAGCCAAAGATGGACAAGCTCTATGCAATCAGCAAAAACAAGACCAGGAGCTGACTGTGGCTCGGACCATGAACTCCTTATTGCCAAATTCAGACTGAAATTGAAGAAAGTAGGGAAAACTACTAGACCATTCAGGTATGACCTAAATCAAATCCCTTATGATTATACAGTGGAAGTGAGAAATAGACTTAAGGGCCTAGATCTGATAGATAGAGTGCCTGATGAACTATGGAATGAGGTTCGTGACATTGTACAGGAGACAGGGATCAAGACCATCCCCATGGAAAAGAAATGCAAAAAAGCAAAATGGCTGTCTGGGGAGGCCTTACAAATAGCTGTGAAAAGAAGAGAAGCAAAAAGCAAAGGAGAAAAGGAAAGATATAAACATCTAAATGCAGAGTTCCAAAGAATAGCAAGAAGAGATAAGAAAGCCTTCTTCAGTGATCAATGCAAAGAAATAGAGGAAAACAACAGAATGGGAAAGACTAGGGATCTTTTCAAGAAAATCAGAGATACCAAAGGAACATTTCATGCCAAGATGGGCACGATAAAGGACAGAGATGGTGTGGACCTAACAGAAGCAGAAGATATTAAGAAGAGGTGGCAGGAATACACAGAAGAACTATACAAAAAAGAGCTTCAAGACCCAGATAATCATGATGATGTGATCACTGACCTAGAGCCAGACATCCTGGAATGTGAAGTCAAATGGCCTTAGAAAGCATCACTACGAACAAAGCTAGTGGAGGTGATGGAATTCCAGTGGAGCTATTCCAAGTCCTGAAAGATGATGTTGTGAAAGTGCTGCACTCAATATGCCAGCAAATTTGGAAAACTCAGCAGTGGCCACAAGATTGGAAAAGGTCAGTTTTCATCCCAATCCCAAAGAAAGGCAATGCCAAAGAATGCTCAAACTACCTAACAATTGCACTCATCTCACACTCTAGTAATGTAATGCTCAAAATTCTCCAAGCCAGGCTTCAGCAATATGTGAACCCTGAACTTCCTCATGTTCAAGGTGGTTTTAGAAAAGGCAGAGGAACCAGAGATCAAATTGCCAACATCCGCTGGATCATGGAAAAAGCAAGAGAGTTCCAGAAAAACATCTATTTCTGCTTTATTGACTATGCTAAATCCTTTGACTGTGTAGATCACAATAAACTGTGGAAAATTCTGAAGGAGATGGGAATACCAGACCACCTAATCTGCCTCTTGAGAAATCTGTATGCAGGTCAGGAAGCAACAGTTAAAACTGGTCATGGAACAACAGACTGGTTCCAAATAGGAAAAGGAGTACGTCAAGGCTGTATATTGTCACCATGTTTATTTAACTTATATGCAGAGTACATCATGAGAAATGCTGGACTGGAAGAAACACAAGTTGGAATCAAGATTGCTGGGAGAAATATCAATAACCTCAGATATGCAGATGACACCACTCTTATGGCAGAAAGTGAAGAAGGGCTAAAAAGCCTCTTGATGAGAGTGAAAGTGGAGAGTGAAAAGGTTGGCTTAAAGCTCAACATTCAGAAAACGAAGATCATGGCATCTGGTCCCATCACTACATGGGAAATAGATGGGGAAACAGTGGAAACAGTGTCAGACTTTGTTTTTCTGGGCTCCAAAATCACTGCAGATGGTGACTGCAGCCATGAAATTAAAAGACGATTACTCCTTGGAAGGAAAGTTATGACCAACCTAGATAGCATATTCAAAAGCAGAGACATTACTTTACCAACAAAGGTTCATCTAGTCAAGGCTATGGTCTTTCCTGTGGTCATGTATGGATGTGAGAGCTGGACTGTGAAGAAGGCTGAGCGCCGAAAAATTGATGCTTTTGAACTGTGGTGTTGGAGAAGAGTCTTGAGAGTCCCTTGGACTGCAAGAAGATCCAACCAGTCCATTCTGAAGGAGATCAATCCTGGAATTTCTTTAGAAGGAATGATGCTCAAGCTGAAACTCCAGTATTTTGGCCACCTCATGCGAAGAGTTGACTCACTGGAGAAGACTCTGATGCTGGGAGGGATTGAGGGCAGGAGGAGAAGGGGACGACAGAGGATGAGATGGCTGGATGGCATCACTGACTCGATGGGTGTGAGTCTGGGTGATCTCCGGGAGCTGGTGATGGACAGGGAGGCCTGGCGTGCTGTGGTTCATGGGGTCACAAAGAGTCGGACACGACTGAGCAACTGATCTGATCTGATGTTGGTCATAACTTTCCTTCCAAGGAGTAAGCGTCTTTTAATTTTACAGCTGCAATCACCATCTACAGTGATTTTGGAGCCCCCCAAAATAAAGTCAGTGACTGTTTCCACTGTTTCCCCTCTATTTGCCATGAAGTGACAGGACTGGATGCCATGATCTTCTTTTTCTGAATGTTGAGCTTTAAGCCAACCTTTTCACTCTCCTCTTTCACTTTCATCAAGAGGCTCTTTAGTTCTTCTTCTCTTTCTGCCATAAGGGTGGTGTCATCTGCATATCTGAGGTTATTGATATTTCTCCCGGCAATCTTGATTCCAGCAGGTGCTTCTTTCAGGCCAGTGTTTCTCATGATATACTCTGCATATAAGTTAAAAAAACAGGGTGACAATATACAGCTTGATGTACTCTTTTTCCTATTTGGAATCAGTCTTTGTTCCATTCCAGTTCTAACTCTTTCTTTCTGACCTGTATACAGGTTTCTCAAAAGACAGGTCAAGTGGTCTGGTATTCCCATCTCTTTCAGAATTTTCCAAAGTTGATTGTGATCCACACAGTCAAAGGCTTTGGCATAGTCAATAAAGCAGAAATAGGTGTTTTTCTGGAATTCTCTTGCTTTTTCCATGATCCAGTGGATGTTGGTAATTTGATCTCTTGTTCCTCTGCCTTTTCTAAAACCAGCTTGAATATCTGGAAGTTCATGTATTGCTGAAGCCTGGCTTGGTGAATTTTGAGCATTACTTTACTAGCATGTGAGATGAGTGCGATTGTGCAGTAGTTTGAGCATTTGTTGGCATTGTCTTTCTTTGGGATTGGAATGAAAACTGATTGGAATGAAACTTTTCCCATCCTCTGGCCACACTGAGTTTTCCAAATTTGCTGGCATATTGAGCACTTTCACAGCATCATCTTTCAGGATTTGAAATAGCTCCACTGGAATTCCATCACCTCCACTAGCTTTGTTTGTAGTGATGCTTCCTAAGGCCCACTTGACTTCACATTCCAGGATGTCTGGCTGTAGATGAGTTATCACACCATCATGATTATCTGGGTCATGAAGGTCTTTTTTGTACAGTTCTTTTGTGTGTTCTTGCCACCTTTTCTTAATATCTTCTGCTTCTGTTAGGTCTTAGGTCCATACCATTTCTGTCTTTTATTGAGCCCATTTTTGCATGAAATGTCCCCTTGGTATCTCTAATTTTCTTGAAGAGATCTCTAGTCTTTCCCATTCTGTTGTTTTCCTCTATTTCTTTGCATTGATCACTGAGGAAAGCTTTCTTATCTCTCCTTGCTGTTTTTTGGAGCTCTGCATTCAAATGGGTATGTCTTTCCTTTTCTCCTTTGCTTTTTGCTTTTCTTCTTTTCACAGCTATTTCTAAGGCCTCCCCAGACAGCCATTTTGCTTTTTTGCCTTTCTTTTTCTTGGGGTTGGTCTTGATTCCTGTCTCCTGTACAATGTCATGAACCTCCATCCATAGTTCATCAAGCACTCTGTCTATCAGATCTAGTCCCTTAAATCTATTTCTCACTTCCACTGTATAATCATAAGGGATTTGACTTAGGATCACTGTCAATCCCCAGTAATAAATGGAAAGTTAGAGAATTATTAAAGTTGCTGTTTGATTCAAGTATATATTTGTACTTATAGATTTGTTTTTATTGTGAGAATTAAATGAGTAGTAGAATAGCTACATTTATCAAGAGGTTGAAGGAACAGAGGTTTGTGAGGAATATGTTCTGAATCAAGGTGAATTACATTGTCAGTATTGTATGGCTATTATACAGAGTAAATAAAATACTTAGATGAATCACCTATTATCACATCTGACACAGGATGAGCACTCAGATGGTAACTTTTTTTATTATTTTAATTAGTTTTTTGTTGTAAAAGTAATTTGATCATCCCAACGCTAGTTAGACAAGGTTATGTTTATAGCCCCATTCACCCTTAAATTCTCTTATTTTAAACATTCTGAATGTATCATACATGATATATTTTGTCAGTTTCTACAGGTTTATAGAGTATTCTGAAAAAGGAAAAAAATAATTCCTGGTTTGAAAGTCAGGAAGGACCTCATGGAAGAGGGAGTTTTTGACATGAACCCTTGAAGAGCTAGTGATTTTTTGATAGATACAGAGAATGATTTTGGGAGCCAGCTTTTGTGGTATAGTTACTCCTCTCCTCAATCTAGCACTTCCCCACTTCTGCGAATCAGAAGCAGAAACCTGACTCCCAGATTAGCAGCCCACTTGCCCAACTTTCCCTGCAGCTAGGTATAGACATGTGATACAATCCTGGCCAGTGAACTGCTGAGTGACTTCTAGGAGCTCTTTCCTTCCAGATTATAAGAGAGGAAGGAGAAGGAAGGAAGGAGAGAGGGAGAGAGGGAAGAGAGAGAAAGGAAGAAACTAGCTTTCCCCACGAGCACACAAATAATAGAAAGTATTTATGTAATGCTATTTGCTAGGTCCTATTTTAAGATGTTTGCAATTTTTCATATTAAAATAGTAAATCTTCACTTTCTATATATTAAGTCATTAAATCCTATATACTATTTTTACCTACATGTTATAGATGAAAAAACTAAAGCTCAGAGAAATTATGTTCATTCTGAGGGTCATAAAACAGAAGTAGATTTTGAACTCAGTCTAATCCCAGTAGCTGTGTTCGTGACTACTACACTACGTAATGAGCCGCATCGGTGATGATGTAACTGAAAGAAGTAAAACACTAGCTCCTTGAAAATTTTTGTGTGAGAAAATTAACCAAAATGTGAAGCTGAGTTCCTCTGCATTTATAGAATTTCGGAGTGTTTAAGGTCTGTGTTGTCTAGCTCACTGTTGGGTGGATTTTCTATTAAGTGCAAGTGATGGAAGATTACTTCAGGATTGAGAAAGGAGTATGTCAGGGCCATCTGATGTCACCCTGTTTGTTTAACTTATGTGCTTAGTACATCATGAGGAATGCTGGGCTGGACGAGCCAGAAGCTGGAATCAAGACATCAGGAGAAACATCAACAACCTCAGATATGCAGATGATACCACTCTAATTGCAGAAAGTGAAGAGGAAGTAAAGAGCCTTTTTTTTTTTTTTTTTTAAGTTTATCTAGTTATGTTTATTTTTAATTTTTTATTCACGGATAATTGCTTTAGAATTTTGTTGTTTTCTGTCAAACCTCAACTTGAATCAGCCATAGGTATACATATATTCCCTCCCTTTTGAACCTCCCTCCCCATTCCACCCCTCTAGGTTGATAAGAGCCTCTTGGTGAGGGTGAAGGAGGAGAGTGAAAAAGCCGGCTTAAAACTAAATATTAAAAAATCCAAGATCATGGCATCTAGGCCCACTTTTCATGGCAAATAGAGAAAAGGTGGAAGTAGTGACAGATTTCCTCTTAATGGGCTTTAAACCCACTGCGGATGGTGGCCGCAACCATGAAATCAGAAGATGTTTGCTTCTTGGCAGGAAAGCTACGACAAACCTAGATAGTGCTCTGAAAAGCAGAAACATTACTCTGCTGACAAATGTCTGTATAGTCAAGGCTGTGGTCTTCCCAGTGGTCACGTATAGTTGTGGACTATAAAGAAGGCAGAACGCCAAGGAATTGATGCCTTTGAACTGTGGTGCTAGAGAAGACTCCTGAGAGTCCCTTGGACTGCAAGGAGATCTAACCAGTCAATCTATAGGGAAATCAACTCTAAATACTCATTGGGAGGATTGATGGTGAAGTTGAAATTCCAGTATTTTGGTCATCCGATGCGAATAGCTGATTCATTGGAGAAGTCCATGATGCTGGCAAAGACTTAGGGCCGAAGAAGAGGGTATCAGACGATGAGATGGCTGGATGGTATCGCTGATGCAATGGACATGAACTTGGGCAAACATTGGGAGCTGGTGAGGGACAGAGAAGCCTGGTGTACTGCAGTTCATGGGGTCACAGAGTTGGACATGGCTGGGTGATTGAACAACAGCAACAGATTATAATCTTGGGATTCCTTAACCACTGTTGGTGGTTTTGGAGTTAGAAATGAACATTTCAGTCAGGGAGAACAGCATGAACAGATTCAAGGATGGGTTGTGTTTTGAGGATAGCTATTAGCCTCTTTGCTGAACCAGCGTCCATGTGATAGAGTTGTAGGCTTTGAGTCCTGAAATACAGAAAGAACCCTAAGGTAACAACCTTTCATCCCAGTTCTCACTAATTTTAGGCAGAATTTCTCTTTAAGACCATTGATCTTGAGAAAAATAAACTTAGAACATTGCTTTAAGAAAAGCAACCAGTTAATACAGAAGGTCTCTCCTCCTAGGGGTATGGACAAAGTGAAAATTACATTTCATAAATGTGGCCAGAAAGAAATTTGTATGACATCTATAACTGAAGAATTATCTCTGGCTTTGAATTCTAGTTACAGCTTTGCAAATCTCTAAGGGAAAAAAAAAGTATATTAGGAATATGTTGTATCCATTATGTTTACATGGAGATGTTTGATTTCTCACTATTATCTCTTTAATCTGTTGCAAAGTATTTTACAGCAAAGTTGCTTTCATTTTCAAGTTCTCAAATAGTTTTTTTTCTGAGAGACCATGTAAAGCACTGCTTCATAGGACCCTGTCTAATGAAACACAACAGCAAGGACTCTAAATCGAACCCGTGCTTTGCTTCGGTCCTCCTTTTTGGGAGGACTGAAAGACAGAGCACGTGTGTCATCACGATCGGCTGTTTTCTCTTTGTAACATTGCTTCTCTTCTGAACATTCTTTTAATGCCAGAGCTAGTGTAGTGTGAGGATTAAAGTAGAGGATTTGAGTTAAACAGAACTAGTTTCTAATCCAGCTCTAACTTTTCTACTATATGTCCTTGGATAAATTCTATTTAGGCACTCCAATCTTATTTATAACATGGAAATAACAACCCTCCCCTTGTGGGGTTTGTTGTGCGCAATAAATGAGATAATGCACATGTTCAGTAAATGCTGGACTTCTTTTCCCGTTTTCTGAATCCTAATGAAAAAGCAGAGGTAATTACTAGGGTATTTTGGAAAATATCCTTGTAATCTAAAACAGAATTATTTAGGAAAAAAGCAACTGAGTCATGCTGAGGCTCTTTAAATGTTATTTTTGACTATGTTTCACCATCAAATATTTGCTTCTTTTGAAAATCTTTGTGTCTTTAAAATTCTTATATTATGTTGATTTTAAAAAAGCTTAACCCATAGTTTTTATTTCCGAAAAAATAACTGTTCTTCTGCTGCCAAGACAGCCACCATCAAATGGTAGCAAAATGGAAAACCACATGAAACATGGAAGGTTTTCATTGTGTTCCATCAGTACGTTATTAGTTCTTTGAAAATCAAAGATTTCATTATAGGTCCTCAAGAAAATTCTTACTAAATTTGAGTTTATGTCTACAGATTGATAATATCAAATTTCTACCTTCTTTTGACGTAAAGCAACCACAACATTTAACAGTGATCCACCTGAGAGAGGATCACACGAAAATGGAGCAATTGAGGAGGTAAAAATTAGTCATTGAGTCAAATATAAATCAGATTTACTGTGATCTTTAGCTTTCATTTAATTTTCATGAGTATCTCTATGTCTGGAATTTCTAAATGTATCTCCTGAAAGCCTTTGCTTTCACGGTTCTAAACTTAAGATATCCCGAGCATGAAAGTTCTGGAACTAGGGAGAACCGTAGGCAAAGTTAAGAGATAAATAAATGTACCTACAAATGTACTCACTAATGTACTATTTTCATAGGACTGATCACTTCTAAAAAGAGGAGCAAAACTAAAATTAATCTTTGGAAATTTAAAGCTGTGTCATAATTTCCTGCTAAATAGATGTTAATAATAATTCTCACATTGGGTGTCTAAAATTGGTTTCACCACGTGTCATTCACTACCAAATTCAACACCAAAATCAGATTGATTATATTCATTGCAGCCAAAGATGGAGAAACTCTATACAGTCAGCAAAAACAAGACAGGGAGCTGACTGTGGCTCAGATCATGAGCTCCTTATTGCAAAATTCAGACTTAAATTGAAGAAAGTAGAGACAACCTCTAAGACATTCAGATATGACCTAAATCAAATCCCTTATGATTATACAGTGGAAGGGACACATAGACAGATTCAAGGGATTAGATCTGATCGAGTGACTGAACAACTATGGATAGAGGTTTTAATATTCTACAGGAGGCGGTGACCAAAAGATTCTGAAAGAAGAAGAAATGCAGTAAAGCAAAGTGGTTATGTGAGGACCCCTTAACTGAGAGAAAAAGAAGCAAAAGCCAAAGGAGAGAGGGGAAGATACACCCAACTGAATGCAGAGCTCCAGAGAATAGCAAGCAGACAGAAGAAAGCATTTTCAAGTGAACAGTGCGAAGAAACAGAGGAAAACAATAGAATGGGGAAGAAGAGAGATCTCTTCAAGAGAATTAGAGATACCAAGGGAACACTTCATGCAAAGATCGGCTCAGTAAAGGAAAGAAACGGCAAGCACCTAACAGAAGCAGAAGATACTAAGAAGAGGTGGCAAGAATACACAGAAGAACTGTATGAAAAAGCTCTTAATGACCCAGATAACCATGATGATGCGGTCACTCATTTAGAGCCAAACATCCCGGAATATGAAGTCAAGTGGGCCTCAGGAAGCATTACCATGAATAAAGCTAGTGCAGGTGATGAAATTCTGACTGAGGTATTTAAAATCCTGAAAGACGATGCTTTGAAGTGCTGCACTTCATGTGCCAGCAAATTTGGAAAACTCAGCAGTGGCCATATAACTGGAAAAAGTCAGTTTTCATTTCAATCCTAAAGAAAGGCAATGCCGAAGAATGCTCAAACTACTGCACAGTTGCACTGATTTCACATGCTAGCAAAGTAATGCTCAAATTCTCCATGCTAGGCTTCAACAGTACCAAGAAGTTCCATACATACAAGCTGGATTTAGAAAATGCAGAGGAACCAGAGATCAAATTGTCAACATCCGTTTGATCATCAAAAAAGCAAAAGAATAGCATTGAAATATGTATAATAATATATCTGTAATGTATTAATTGTTCAAACTAATCACTGTCATGTTACAATTTTTTCATATTAGATGTTTGTAATGTTTCTGATAATCAATAAAAGAGATTTTTGATACAAAAAAAAAGCAAAAGAGTTTCAGAAAAACATCTACTTCTGCTTTATTGACTACGCCAAAGCCTTTGACTGTGTGGATCACAACGAACTGTGGAAAATTCTTAAAGAGACAGGAATACTAGACCACCTGACCTGCCTCCTGAGAAATCTGTATGCAGGTCAAGAAGCAATAGTTAGAACTGGACATGGAACAACAGACTGGTTCAAAATTGGGAAAGGAGTATGACAAGCCTGTATGTTGTCACCTGTTTATTTAACTTATATTCAAGGTGTATCATTCGAAATGCTGTGCTGTATGAATCACGATTGGGTTCAAGATTGCCAGGAGAAATATCAACAATCTCAGATATGCAGATGTGTGCTGAGTAGCTCAATTGTGTCCGACTCTTTGCGACCCCATGGACTGCAGCGTGCCAAGTTCCTCTGATCATGGGGATTCTCCAGGCAAGAATACTGGAGTGGGTTGCCATTTCCTCTTCCAGGGGATCTTCCCAACCCAGGGATCGAACCCAGGTCTCCCACATTTTGGGGATTTTTTACTGACTGAGCCACCAGGGAAGCCCCAGATATGCAGATACTACTACTTTAATGGTGGAAAGTGAAGAGGAACTAAAAGACCTCATGATGAATCTCTGGGATAAACCCCCACTTGATCATGCAGTATGATTCTTTTAATGCATTGTTGCATTTGGTACTGGTGTTCTGCTGAAGTCTTTTGCTTGTGTTCATCAGTGATACCGGCGTATAATTTTCTTGTTTTGTGCTGTCTTTGCCTGATTTTGGTATCAGGATTATGCTGGTCGTATAGAATGGGTTTGTAAGTGTTCCTTCCTTTGTAGCTTTTTGGAGTAGTTTCAGAAAGATAGACATTAACTCTTCTCTAAGTGTTCTGTAGAATTCATCTGTGAAGCCATCTTGTTCTGGACTTTTGTTTGTTGGGAGTTTTTAAATTACTGTTTCAATGACATTACTTGTGATTGTTCTGTTTGTATCTTTTATTTCTTTCTGGCTCAGTCTTGGGAGAGTGTCCCTTTCTAAATATCGTCTGTTCATTCTAGGTTGTCCGTTTTATTGCTGTACAGTTGCTTGCAGTAGGCTCTTATGATCCTTTGTGTTTCTCTGTGTGTCGGATGTACCTTCTCCTTAATTTCTGATTTTATTCATTTGAGCCCTCTCATTTTTTTTTTTTCCTTCATGAGTCTGTTTAAAGGTTTATTACTTTTTCTTATCTTTTCAAATGACCAGTTTTTACTTTCGTTGATCTTTTCTATTGTTTTTATTAATTTCTATTTCACTTTTTTTTCAGCTCCAATTTTCATGATTTCTTTTATTTTACTAACTTTGGGTTTTGTTTGCTCTTTTTCCTCTAGCTGCTTTAGGTGTAAGGTTAGGTTGTTTGGGACTTTTCTTGTTTCCTGATGTAAGTTTGGACTGCTGTTCGCTTCCCTCTTATAACTACTTTAGATACACCCCATAGATTTGGATTGTCATGTTTTCATTTTCATTTTTCTCTAGGTATTTTTTAAAAAATTTCTTCTTTGGTGAAGAGCATTTTAGATTCAGCAAATAACAGAGTTTGAAAGGGACTGACTTACCCTCATCATTTCACAGAAACAGAGGCTGAGCTCGCAACAATACCAAGTGTTACAAAGGCTGTCCAAATTAGGAGAGCAATCACTGTCATCAGATTAGCTACATATTGACATCAATTATAGGGAGAAACTTGACAATAATGCTTTTTCCAAATAGTTAACACAGAAAAGACAAGAAATGAGAATGTAAAGAGAGAAGGATGATTGGCAAATAAGCATATGAAATGATGCTGCACATCATATATCAGAAAATGTAAAGTAAAACAGCAATGAGATACCACCACACACCAGTTCAGTTCAGTTCAGTCACTTAGTCGTGTCCGATTCTTTGTGACCCCATGAATCGAAGCACACCAGCCTCCCTGTCCATCACCAGCTCCAGGAGTTCACTCAGACTCACACCCATCAAGTCAGTGATGCCATCCAGCCATCTCATCCTCTGTCGTCCCCTTCTCCTCTTGCCCTCAATCCCTCCCAGCATCAGAGTCTTCTCCAGTGAGTCAACTCTTCACATGAGGTGGCCAAAGTACTGGAGTTTCAGCTTTAGCGTCATTCCTTCCAAAGAACACACCTATTAGAAGGCCCAAAATTCAGACCACTGATGACACCAAGTGCTGGAGAGGATACAGGGCAACAGGAACTGCCGTTTGTTGCTGATGAGAATACAGAATGGCACAGCCATTTTGAAGACAGGTTGGCAGCTTAGAAAACTAATCATATACTTACCACGTGATTCAGCAATTGCAGGCTTTGGCATTTCCCCCAAAGAGTTGAAAGCTCACATTTCCACTAAAACACGCACACAGATATTTTTAGCCATAGTTGCCAAAACATGAAGCACCATGAGTCTTTCAGTAGGTGAATGGATAAACAAACTAGGATCCATTTGGACAGTGGAGATTTATTCAACACTAAAGAGAGGTGAGCTATCAGACTGTGAAAGGACATGCAGAAATCTTAAATGCATATTACTAAGTGAAAGAAGCCAACCTGAAAAGCCTCCATACTGTATAATTCCAATTATATGACATTCCAGAAAAGGCAAATCTATGGAGACAATAAAACCTAGACTGCCTGAGGTTTGTGGGTAGGGTGGCGTGGAGGACGGGAGGGTGACTAGGCTGAGCACAGAGAAACTTTAAGGCACTGAAAATACTGTGTATGCATGATACTGTAAGAATGGGTATATGTCATTAGACATTTCTCCAAAGTCATAAAATGTGCAATACCACGAGTAAACACCCTAAAGTAAACTATGGACTTTGAGTTATTCTGTGTCAATGTAAGTTCATCAATTGTTAACAAATATACCTCTCTGCTGGGGGTGTTGATAACAAGGGAGGCTTTCAGGTGTAGGGGCAGGGAGTATATGGAAAATCAGGAAATTGCCCTTCACTTCCAGACCTAAGCCTGCTCTAGGGCTTCCCTGATAGCTCAGCTGGTAAAGAATCTGCCTGTAATGCAGAATCGAACCCCGATTGGGTTGGGAAGATCCTTTGGGGAAGGGATAGGCTACCCACTCCAGTTTTATTGGACTTCCTCTGGGGCTCAGCTGGTAAAGAATCTGCCCTCAATGCGAGGGACCTGGGTTCGATCCCTGAGTTGGGAACATCCCTTGGAGAAGGGAAAGGCTACCCACTCCAGTATTCTGGCCTGGAGAATTGCATGGACTGTGTAGTCCATAGGATCACAAAGAGTCGAACACGACTGAGTGACTTGCACTTCACTTAAGCCTGCTCTAAAATATAATCTCCATAAAAAAAAAAAAAGGCTAGAAAAGTTTGAGAGAGATTGTCAGGGATTGTTAATCTGATCCAGATTGTCTTGGTGGAGTTCAGTGAGCTCAATTTGAAGGGTCAGTATCTTCACTCCTATAATGTGCTGAAGAAAAACTGCGCTGGACAAGGTACACTGGCACAGAAGATTTTATTCAAGGCTACTGTGGTTGTGCTTACTGAAGTAGGGGAGAGACTAAACTCAGTTCTGCTAAAACAAAAGGTGGAAAAGCTTTTAAGGATTGGGGTGAGTTAGTGGGAAAGCCCTGAGGACTTTGGCGAATGTAGACCGTCCATGCCAAGTACTGCTTATCAGAGTCCAGCTTCTGCCTTCTCACAGAGACTTGGAGATGGGGTGCTATCTTTCTTGATGATCACATCTTGCAAGGATGTGTCCCAGGGGCTAGAGGAAGACTTTCTTGGGTTTCAGCTCAGAGAAGATTTAGTTTCCAAAGGGGTGGAGAAAAAGCTTACTATTGAAACTTTTCTAAAGTAAACTCTAAGAAAAGAAAGATCAGGCATATAGTCAGGAAGAACTCTGGCTGTTCAAACCGAGGAGAAAGTTAAGGCTGTCTTGGCCTGTTTCTGCTCCTTTAGAGGTAACTTTTTGTCTATATTCACACATACATTTTACAGTTGTTTAGATGAGTTATGTGAGCTTTATAAAGGCTTCCCGGATAGCCCAGTTGGTAAAGAATCCACCTGCAATGCAGATGACCCTGGTTCGATTCCTGGGTCGGGAAGACGGAGAAGGGATACGCTTGTCACCATCATTTTGCCATGAAGAATGGGATACTCAGGGAAGAAAGTGTTTACCCAGAGATCTAAAATAAGGACTTGAAGGAAGTTATGTGTAAGTTTTTGGCTGTTAGACAATTAGACTTATTCTCCCATTTAGTTATTTCTTTTATATAACAACTAGTATATGGGTAATATTTACAGTTTCTATATCACTTTCATATAGATTATGCCGTTTGCATTTCACGCCATGGAAGTAGAAAGACTATTTTCAGTTTTAAATGAGGTAGTTGAAACTCTGAGAAATTAAATGACTTTCCAAATAATGAGATTGGATCTCAAATCTCATTTCAAATAATAAGATCCAATCTCCTGGTCACAATAACTAATTAATTAGACACGTATTTAGACAAATACACAATATATGTTCAGATTCTATGTCAAGAGCTAGGGATTCAAAAGGAAGCAAGGTCTTTGCCCTCATGGAGCTTGAAGCCTAATGACAAAAAGAATGAAAAGAAAGAAATGTAAGAGGGGGAGGAGCTAAGATGGCGGACGAGTAAGACGGGAAGAATACTTTCTCCTCCACAAATCCATTAAAAGAACATTTGAATGCTGAATAAACTCGATACAACAACTTCTGAATGCCGGCAGAGGACATCAGGCACTTAGAAAGACAACTCATTGTCTTCAAAATGAGAAAACGAGCCCTGCGGTAACTCCTTTTGCGGAGAAGTGGCGCGGACACCAGCATTTGCTATTGGCAAGTGGGGGCTGGGCTGGGAGGAGCGGCGAGGCCTGCATTGCTTTGAGAAAGGATTTGGCCTGGCTATCTCGGGCACTATCTGAGCGAAATAACCAAACTGTCGGTTATCTACTACATCAAAAGCCAGCCCTAACTTAAGACACCACCAGGACTACCAACGGAACAAAGGGCTGCACAGAGTTGGCCGGCTGCAGGCCATCCCACTCCGGTGACAGGCAGCCAGGGCCAGAGGCGGGCAATTACAGCCCTAGAGAGACACTGTCTAACGGAACTGTGAGTAGGTTTCTGTGCTGACTCACGCTTCTTGGGGCTCTGGATGGTCAACATCTGCCTGAGAAAGTGCGCTGTTTGTATACCCAGAAAACTGAGCGGCGGAGAGGCGATAAGTCGCAGCAGCTGCGCTCGCTGAACATTTCATCACCTGCGCTACTCGGATCTGGGAAGGGCATAAAACGCAGACTCAACCAAGTCTGTGCTTCTGAGGATTATCCGAGTGCCTGAACCTGGCCGGTTTAGATTTGGGTGTTCATCTCCGCCCCCTCTGTAACAAGGCAGAGATCAGATATTGAAAAGACCTGTAAACCGCCTCAATAAAGAGAATTCAACAAACTACCAGAATATAGTAAGGACACTCTAAACTTGGCAATTTTAACAAAATGAAGAGACAAAAGAATACCCAGCAGCTAAAGGAACAGGATAGATGCCCACCAAACCAAACCAAAGAGGAAGAGATAGGGAATCTACCTGATAAAGAATTCCGAATAATGATAGCGAAATTAATTCAAAATCTCGAAATCAAAATAGAATCACAGTTAAAGAGTCTGGAGACAAGGATTGAGAAGATGCAAGAAAGGTTTAACAAGGACCTAGAAGAAATAAAAAAGAGTCAACACATAATGAATAATGCAATAAATGAGATCCAAAACACCCTGGAGGCAACAAATAGTAGAATAACAGAGGCAGAAGATAGGATTAGTGAATTAGAAGATAGAATCCTAGAAATAAATGAATCAGACGAGAAAAAAGAAAAACGTATCAAAAGAAATGAGGACAATTTCAGAAAACTCCAGGATAACATCAAACGCTACAACATTCGAATCATAGGAGTTCCAGAAGAAGAAGATAAAAAGAAAGATCATGAGGAAATACTTGAGGAGATAATAGTTGAAAACTTCCCTAAAATGGAGAAGGAAATTACCACTCAAGTTCAAGAAATCCAGAGAGTCCCTAACAGGATAAACCCAAGGCGAAACACCCCAAGACACATATTAATCAAATTAACAAAGATTAAATATAAAGAACAAATATTAAAAGCAGCAAGAGAAAAACATCAAATAACTCACAAGGGAATTCCCATAAGGATAACAGCTGATCTTTCAATAGAAACTCTCCAAGCCAGGAGGGAATGGCAAGACGTAATTAAAGTGATGAAAGAAAATAACTTACAGCCTAGATTATTGTATCCAGCAAGGATCTTATTCAAATATGAAGGAGAAATCAAAAGCTTCACAGATAAGCAAAAGTTGAGAGAATTTTGCACCACTAAACCATTTCTCCAACAAAAACTAAAGGACATTCTCTAGATAGGAATCACTAAAAGGGTGTATAAATTCGAACCCAAAACAATAAAGTAAATCTTATTTATCAATAATTGCTTTAAACGTTTATGGGCTGAATGCCCTAATCAACAGACAAAGACTGGCCAAATCGATACAAAAACAAGACCCCTACATACCTTGTCTACAAGAGACAACCAAAAGACTAAAATGGGTCAAATGGATACAAAAACTAGACCCCTATATATGTTGTCTACAAGAGAACCACCTTAAAATAGGGGATATATACTGACTGAAAATGAAGGCCTGGAAAAAGATTTTCTATGCAAATATGGACCATAAGAAAACAGGAGTAGCAATACTTACATCAGATAAAATTGACTTTAAAGATCTTGAAAAGGAGACAATGAAGGTTACACATAACGACTTAAAGGAACAATCCCAAAAGAAGTTATAACAATTATAAATATATATGCACCCAACATTGGAGCACTGATATATCTAAGACAAACATTAATTAATATGATAGAAGAAATATGCAGCAATACAATAATAGTGGGAGACTTTAATGCCCCACTCATATAATCTGGCTGTAATAGACAAAGTAAAGAGCAAAACATATTTACTTATGAGCCTCAAAAAATTCAGTTCACTCAGGAGAGTTTTTTTTTAAAAAAAAGACTTATTTGTTCACTCTGTAAAGGTTTATTGACTATTTTATGGGTTTGGTGCCACTTTGGGTAGTAGGGAGGAAGAGGTGACAAATGTGATCCTGTCCTAAGGAATATATTGTGGTAAAGATAGACCTACCAATGCAAAATACCAAGATGTGCCTAAAGATGAGGACACCCAAACTGGACTTTTTGTTTCCTGAACTTTTCATTTCCAGATTAAACCTCCTAATATAGGATGAATTCAACATGATTTTTTTAAAGTGTTCTTTGTGATTAAAAACAGAAAGCCATTGGTTAAGAAATTGCATGTACTCCTCCCCACCATCACTCCCCTTCTTTCTTCCCATTTCCCTCCCACCCTCATTGATCCTTTCCTTTGTCCATTTTGCCCTGCAAAAAAATAAAAATAAAAAAATAAATGCTGGAAATTATAAATGTGTTTTTAAAAAAAAAAAAAGAAAGAAAGAAATGTAAGAATGAGATAACCATGGAGCAGTGATGACACGGAGAGAAGCTGTTGCCTGTCAGAGTGGGTGGTTTGCTTTGGATGAGGTATTTGGGAAAGGCTGCTCTTAGCAGTAGACATTTGAGCTTAGTACTGGCATAATATGGCTTCTCAGTGGTGCTAGTGGTAAAGAATCTGCCCGCCAGAGCAGGAGATGTAAGAGACGTGGATTCCATCGCTGGGTTGGGAAGATCCCCTGGAGAAAGGAAAGGCTACCACTCCAATATTCTGGCCTGGAGAATTCCATGGACTATATAGTCCATGAGGTCTCAAAAAGTCTGACACGACTAAGGGACTTTCACATTCATATGCATATATATATATATATATATATATATATATAGTTCATTAGTTTTTATAGTTTCAAGCATCCACTGGGGATCTCAGAGTGTACCCTCCAAGGATAAGGGGGGACTTTTGTATAGATAAAGCTGATGTGGAAGAGGGGCATTGGAATCAGACCCCTCAAGATTTCCAAGCTGTTAGAGGGAGCTGAGATTTTAGTCTACAATCCATGAAAATTCACTATAGAATTTTCATCTGGAAGCCATAAGATGTGACTTACCTACACCTTCTGGCCTTTTCCCTCCTAATATTCCTAATTAGGAATTCCTAATATTCATAATTAGGAATTGCTTCTGCGTCCTGCTACCATCAACCTTCTACCTATGAAAATAGGTGAAGGGAGAGAGGAGATGAGTGTGGTTAGGAAATCTGGGACTGAAGCTATCCCATTCATTGTTATGTGGAAACACTCCTTCAGAACGCCGGGGGATGTGATACAGCATCAGTATTGACAGATGTCTGTGTCCTGCCAACAGGGGAAATCTGCATGAGATATAAACACCACTGGTACCTTGCTATTCAAAGTTGTTGGCATGTTGCCCTGCAAATTTATTTCTTTTTGGAGAGATCATGTTTATTATTAGTGTGTCAAGGTAGTATATATAGACCAAATTACAAGTGAAAATAGCCAACATTCTGCACAGGAGATTCAGGAGGAAAGTGGTGATTCTTTCTTGAGTCTGAGCACATGGAGTCTTAGATTTAAATTTAAGATGCACGTGGGGAAGAATGTGATGAATATATTGAAAGTTAATGGGAATAAAAAAATAAAAGGTATATGACCCACAGTATTACAAATGGATTTTTAAAACATTTTTTCAGCAATTTGTATCATAGATTTTTTAATCCCTTTAACATCTTGAAAATAGAACTTTCACAGACATTGAGTGACTTTGAAGTCGAGCAAATTAGTTGATGAAAGGTGATCATACAAGAATATTTTTTCTGATGGGAAAGGCTGAGATGAATAAAGACCCTTAAGATCAAAACGCTACAACGATTAAGCCGATTGAGTTGCAATCAGCATACTTTTCTGTATACAGAAGAGTATTTTCAGCAGTTTCAATGAGATTAAAAAAAAATGCTATCTGAATGATGAAGTGACTATGCAACTATTACAATATGGGAAGGAAAGCTGATGGCACTTCTCTCCCCTGTGATTTGCACTTCCTTCTGTACAGTTGGTGGTCTTGTTACAGGCAGAAGGGCCCACTCAGCATCTCCAGTGTTAGATATTTCCTACTTATAAAGTAACATCTGGGCAAGATTGGCGATGAATGCATCGAGAGCTCCGAGTGTCACAGGATGACGCTCCCGTGAGTACAAGTGCGAACACATTTTTTTCCTGGGAGTAAACAGCCTTTTCCCTTTCTCCCTAGACTTTGATCGAGTGTATTCGCATGAACGTCTAGGTAAGTTCTGTCCTTGCTTCACAAACCCTGCTTCTAGGCTGTCTGTTTGGTAGATGCTCACAGAATCTTCATCCTGCCAGACATGTGCAGCTGTTTTTGTTTGATTGTCATCTATGAAATGTACCTCCTGACCCTTGCCTATGAGGGTAGCTTTGGCAGAATTGTAAAGAAGGGAGAGAAGGTGATTCTGTGATGTAGCAACATTTTAATTGATACAGTTCCTTTCCTGCTCATGTAGGTCTTGAAACTCTGCTGGTGAGTCTTCCCTGGGGAAGTCTTGGACATTTATTCTCTAGAAGTTCTTGGGGCTCTGGTATATTCATTTGACACTGTTTCTCTTTGGTATGATTTTATGTTTATAAATTACTGTGTTTTTTTTTTTCCCTTTGTAATGAGGCACAGGACCAGTTACTAGGGAAGAAAGGAGAATAATTTGTGGGAAAAGATAAATATGACAAAACTTTCTAGTTTCCGTGGAGCACTGGGATCCACTGCCATGATGTGGAAGCATTTTGTGAATCTGCAAAGATCTTCAAGACTAACTGTAGTTTACCATGTTCGTTTCTTAATGATTTTCAGCAATTTCAAAAGCTTGAGGCTTAGCTTTTTTTTTTAGCATGTACTTCTGGATTTTTAAAATTAGGTCTGTATATATCAGTCTAATGGATTGATGGAAATTTTATGACTTGTTTTAAGATTTAGGCAAAGGAAAAAGTACTTTATCCTTTTATTTGGTAGTCATTTTCTTGATGGAGAATGAGGTGAATACAAGGGAAATATTTACTGCTAGGGTATTTGAATATTTTTGAACTTCTTTGTAATACTGGGCTTTGAAGACTTAGATTCCACTGTAAGAGTTAGATCTTGACATTTTCTTTATCCAGTGTAAAAATAAACTTCATGAAATATGGAAAAGTTAAGATTTTATGTTGTTTTAGAAGAAATGTATGCATTTTTCACTTAATTTTATCTGCTGGTAATTTGGTTACTAAGAGGTCCATAAATTCTCCTTTTATAAACTGGAAAATTATATTGCTGGTGAGTCTTCTCCAAGGAAGTCTTGGGCATTTATTCTCTAGAAGTTCTTGGTGATCTGGTATATTCATTTGAATATATGAATATATGAAAATTATAGTATGATTTACTGAGGGCAATACATGTGGAACAACATCCAAAGGTTTTATAATCCCTACTTTTTCAGTGAGAAATATGGTTTAACATCCTTCACCTGGATAATTTTGTTTCCTGTATCAATCAGACATGTCTCATCTTGTTTCCACTCTTATTGTTTTCCTCTGGGATTCATTTAGGCAGCAGGATTTGATGTACTTACCCTCTTTGTGAAGATTCCTACCGTTGAATTAATGAACATATCTGCCACCTGACATATTTACCTTTTTGTGTGTATGTGTGAGGCATTTTAAGTTCTATTATGAAATTTCAGATACGTGATACAGTACTGTCAACTATAGTCGTTGAAAGATCCTTGGATCTTTTGTTACACTTGAAAGTTTGTACCTTTCTAGCAACATCCCCCTGTTTCCCTGTCCTCAACCCCTGCCCCCGTCATCTTTTAACTGAAGGTTTGTTCCCCTGTAGCAGCAGCCTTCTAGAAATCTTCTCCCATTGCCCCCCATCCCCAGCCCCTGGCAATTACTCTTTTACTTTCTTTCCAGGAGTTTGACTTTGCTGTTTTCTAAGCTTCTACATACAAGTGCTATCATGCAGTGCTTGTCTTGGTCTGGCTTGTTTCATCTAGCATAATGCCCTCCATTTTTATCTATAATGTCATAAATGATAGGACTTCCTTTTTTAAAGGTTGGATAATATTCTTGTCTATGTGTGTGTAAAAACATTTTCTTGATCCATTCATCTTTTGACAAAAACTTAGTTGGTGTCCATACCCCTTGGCTATTTGAGGAATACTGCTGTGAGCATGGAAATACAGATATCTCTGCAAGATAATTTTTTCATTTCCTTTGAGTATATACCCAGAAGTGGTATTGCTGGATCTTGTCATAGTTCTGTTTTTAATTTTTTGAGGAAGCTTCTTGCTATTTTCCAGGGTGACTGTACTAATAGTTTGCGTTCCTATCGGCTGTGTACCAGAGTTCCCTTTTCTTTACATTCTTGCCAACATTATCGCTCACCTTTTTTTTTTATACCAGCTATCCCAACAGGTATCAGGTTATATCTCATTGTGGTTTTAACTTGTGTTTCCAGGATGATAACTGATGTTGAGCACACTTTCATGTACCTATTGTCATTTGTATGTCTTCTTTGGAAAAATGTCTATTCAATAGTTTCTTTGTCCACTTATTGTTAATAATTTGATTATTTGCTTCTTTTGCTGTTGGGTTGAGTGAGTTACTTCCGTGCTTTGTGTATTAACCTCTTGCTGGATACGTGGTTTCCAAATAATTCTACCATTTCATAGGTTGTCTTTCCATTTTGTTAATGTCTTCCTTTGCTGAGCAGAGCTTTTTAGTTTGATTTAGTCCAACTTTTTTTTTTTTTAATTTTTGCTTTTGTTGCCTTTGTTTTTAGTGTCAAAAAAAAAAAAAAAAAAAAACACAATCTTGTCAAGACCAGTGTCCAAGGAGCTGACCCATATGTTTTCTTTTAGGAGTTTTATGGTTTCATGTCTTACATTCAGATTTTTAATCTACTTGGAGTTGATTTTTTTGTATAGTGTAAAGATAGGGGTTCACTTTCATTCTTTTGTATGTGGCAACCCAATTTTCCTATCATCGTGTATTTCAGAGACTATCTTCTTCCATTGTATATTTTTGGCTTTGTCATAAATTAATTGACTGTAAACGTGTGGGTTTGTTTCCGGGCTCTGTGTTCTGTTCCTTTGTTTCACGTGTCTGTTTTTATGCCTGTACCATAGTTTTGATGATAGTAGTTTTGTAATATAGTTTGAAGTCAAGCAGTGTAATGTCTCCAGTTGTTGTTTTGTTGTTTTTTTTCTCTCTCAAGATTGCTTTGACTCTTAGGGTCCTTTTGATTTCTTACAGATTTTAGGATTGTTTTGTCTATTTATGTGAAAAATGTCGTTAGAATTTTGATACAGCTTTCTTTGAATATGTAGGACACTTTGGATAATATGGGCATTTTAGCAATATTGATTCTTTTAATCCATGAGCACAAGATGTCTTTCCGTTTATTTGCATCTTCTTCAATTTGGTTCATCAGTGTCTTTCACTTTTCAGTGTATTAATCTTTCACTTTCTTAGTTAAATTTATTCCTACATATTTTACTCTTTTTGATGCTATAGTACTGGATTGTTTTCTTAATTTCTCTTATTTGCTCATCCCCTTGAGTTCTTTTTAAGAGGTTTTTGTGCTTTATCAGTTCAGTTCAGTTCAGTCACTCAGTCATGTCCCACTCTTTGTGGCCCCATGAATCGCAGCACGCCAGGCCTCCCTGTCCATCCCCAGCCCCCAGAGTTCACCCAAACTTGTGTCCATTGAGTTGGTGATGCCGTCCAGCCATTTCATCCTCTGTTGTCCCCTTCTCCTCCTGTTGCCAGTCCTTCCCAGCATCAGGGTCTTTTCCAGTGAGTCAACTCTTCACATGAGGTGGCCAAAGTATTGGAGTTTCAGCTTTAGCATCATTCCTTCCAATGAATACCCAGGACTGATCTCCATCTTAGGATGGACTGGTTGGATCTTCTTGCAGTCCAAGGGACTCTCAAGAGTCTTCTCCAACAGTACAGTTCAAAAGCATCAATTCTTCGGCACTCAGCTTTCTTTATAGTTCAACTCTCACATCCATACATGACCACTGGAAAAGCCATAGCCTTGACTACACGGACCTTTGTTGGCAAAGTAATGCCTCTCCTTTTTAATATGTTGTCTAGGTTGGTCATACTTTCCTTCCAAGGAGTAAGTGTCTTTTAATTTCATTGCTGCAGTCACGATCTGCAGTGATTTTGGAGCCCAGAAAAATAAAGTATGCCACTGTTTCCACGATTTCCACATCGATTTGCCATGAAATGATGGGACCGGATGCCATGATCTTAGTTTTCTGAATGTTGAGCTTTAAGCCAACTTTTTCACTCTCCTCTTTCACTTTCATCAAGAGGCATTTTAGTTTGTGTTTTATAGGTCCTAAAAAATCTTTTTGTTGCTATGATAACAGTGGCAAGTGTGTAAAGAGCAAAAATATACAAATTTGATTAGATGTCAACCTTCTTTTTGTAATTGAAAGTTAGGTTCTGAGCAAATCCTTAATTTAAAACTATTCTTGCTTTCTGTGAGGAGATTTTCCAGTGAAGATCATCAATTTCCTCTGACAGTCCCCTCGTTAGTAATTTGTCTTGCTTGGACCTTGTCAGGGACAAAATACTGGAATGTTGGAGGTGAGAGGTGAAGAATAAGAGAGGTGACCTGGCTTGGTATTTGTTTTTTCCTTTGACCATATTAGAATTAATGTGTATGTGTTTGTAGGGGTGGAGATGAAAATGTCCCAGGAAAAGTGGGCAAAAGATAGATCTTTAGAACTTAATCGGGAAAATTTTGCAAATTTTTTCATTTGATCTTTCTGACAGTTCAGAGTATTTGATGCCATCATATCATTTGTGTGTTTGGTGGGACATGATATTCTCTTATTTCATTAAAAGAATCTAATCTGATTTAGAAGTGTTCCACCATTCCCAAAAGATAATAAAGATGGAAGGAAGAGTCAGATTCATTAAATGGAGCATTTTCTACAAGTTCAGTCTATATTTCTTGTATGTGCGGTTTTCAGTTCCTGTGGTTGTGTAATAAAACATCCTGAAAATGAATAGCACAAAACATCGTTTATTATATTCAGTTTTATGGGCTTGTCTCTGCTCCACAGTGTCCATGGCCTAAGCTAGAAAGTTTGAAGGCTGGGGCTGGATTATTTGAAGGGTTCTTTGGGTGCCTCCCTCTGCCTCTGTGGTCTCTCTATGTGAACTTGCCAAGTCTGGGGCAAGACCCCAGGGTAACTGATATCTTATAAATTGGCAGAGTGCCGCTCCCAAGGCTCATACCCAGAAATAGACAGAAAGCCAGTGAAAGCCAAGCTGCCTGTTTTGACCTCGTCTTAGAAGTCAGGCAGCATCTCTGCTCGTGTTGTTCGTCAAGGTGATCATGGTGTCCTTCCCGTGATCAGTAGTTTCAGTAGGAGGGAAAATAGAACACACCTTTTGGTGGGAGAAAGGCAAGGATCTGGGAAGCTAAGTGGGACCAGAAATGTTATCATGACCATTTTTGGGAAATCCTGCCAGTGCCTGTCCTAAAATTTCAACTTAAACTCTGGTTTAGGAATAAAATTTAACTTAAATTACAGTGCTAAGTCATGGGTTGAGAATCTAAGTCTATTTCAGATATTACTATTCTAGCTTTATTGTTACTTTTTGAAGGAACTGGAATTAAAAAAATTTTTCCTTGGTGAGTTGCCCCAGGATTGCTCATATGCTTGAGAGCAAGAAACAAAATTAAACGGACATACTTAAACAAATATATGCTCCTGGAATAATTTCCCCAGAAGTAATGACCATTTTGAAATAATTAGAATTTCAAATTGTGTTAAAATGGGTTTCATTTTGCTGACCTGCTTCAGCAGATGCTAACCAAGCTTGGGAGGACTGTTCTAATTTCAACATATGATATCCAGAAATGTGAGCATGGACGACATCATGACCTTGAGGGATGGAATCATGCCCTTTCTAGCAGAGCCTTTTATTTCTAAAATGTGTTCTACTTCCAGCAGACCTGCCTCATTAGTGCCTGCCCCCTTTCCATGTTGTTCTGGATGGCCAAAGCATCATTACTGAGAACCTCTCCTTTGTGCAGGGCACACTTTTCCCCTAATTGCTTTGCATAGAGATGAGTGCTTTTTTAAGGTTGAAGGCGTTGGATCAGATAAAGACTGCTATTGAGCTAATCAGAGCATGTGTGGGAGGGTAAAGGGGTCAGTGTTTGTCTCAGAACAGAAACTTTTCTCTTTACCTTTTTCTCTTTTCAAATACGGATTTATTCTACAAACCTGAGCATTTGCTTATTGTTGTTTTGCTTTATTCCCCTCTGCATATTTGCTTCCTCTTTCACACGAATACCTCTTAAACACACACGTGTGTGTGTGTGCACACTCTCACATACATTGATTTTAAGAAATAATAAGTCAGTATCTTTATGATATGGGCTGTCTTTTAGAAAATGATTTATTTTGCAAGGTTGTAAATACTGCAATCATTTGGCATATTTCTGTTAACCCACTCTAAGTTTATACTTTACAGAGCTGAAATCAGAGAATACGTACTTTGTCGTGCAACTTTATGTTTCTGGAATAGTCATGCTTCTAAAATATATTATAATTTATTAGAGCATAATGATAGGCCCCTTTTTAACAGACTTTACTGTTAGGTTGATTGCTTAAGCTTATACTTTAAGTGCCATTTTATTATCCACTATAGTTGTTTTTGTGATTTTGATTTAACTTATTATATTTTTGCCTTGAGATAATCCATGCAAAAAATGCCATTCAGGAAAGCAGACTACAAACCTGTATAATTCTTTATGTGTTTCTTTTCATATAGATGAAGAGAACTTAAGTGCAAATGAATCAATACTATAAATTTAATTTTTTTTGCAATCTTCTATTTCTCTTAATGTTATTTCCTTTCAGAATCTAAGGCTCTGAAGACATAAGCATCTTTTCTCTGAGTGTTTTGAAATTTCTTCTGAAGTCTAGGCTATATCAACATTTACTTGTTTGCTATGAAATTTAGGTAACAATAATTTTTTTTATATTCGACAGTAATATCAACAAAATGTTAACTATCTACTCTGAACCTAAAATGCTACCATATATATGACAAACAGATAATTTCTACTTTATTATATATATAGTAAAACTTGGCTTCAAAAAATGATTTTTAATGGGCAGACTCCAAACCACATCTTCTTCATAAAAACTGTTTTATTTCCATACTATCCTGTCAGTTCTGTTGGTCAGAATTAAGCCATAAAATTTAGAATAATAGTATTTATATTGTGACTTCTGCTTAGTTCAGTTCAGTTCAGTTGCTCAATCGTGTCTGACTCTCTGCAACCCCATGGATCTTTCCCAGCATCAGAGTCTTTTCAAATGAGTCAGTCCTTCGCATCAGGTGGCCAGAGTATTGGAATTTCAGCTTCAGCATCAGTCCTTCCAGTGAATAATCAGGACTGATTTCCTGTAGGATGGACTGGTTGGATCTCCTTGCAGTCCAAGAGACTCTCAAGAGTCTTCTCCAACACCACAGTTCAAAAGCATCAATTCTTCAGTGCTCAGCTTTCTTTTTAGTCCAACTCTCACATCCATACATGACCACTGGAAAAACCATAGCCTTGACTAGACGGACCTTTGTTGGCAAAGTAATGTCTCCGCTTTTTCATATGCTGTCTTGGTTGGTCATAGCTTTTCTTTCAAGGAGCAAGCATCTTCTAATTTCATGGCTGCAGTCGCCATCTGCAGTGATTTTTGGAGCCCCCCAAAATAAAGTCTGTCATTGTTTCCACATCAATTTCCCATGAAGTGATGGGACCAGATGCCATGATCTTCGTTTTCTGAATGTTGAGCTTTAAGCCAACTTTTTCATTCTCCTCTTTCACTTTCATCAAGAGTCTTTTTAGTTCTTTGCTTTCTGCCATAAAAGGGGTGTTGCTTCCAGCCATAAGCGTGGTGTCAAGATTTCTGCATAACAAGAGATAAAATTATATGTAAGTCTGGACAAATTTTAAGAAGCCATTCCTTTGTAAGTTGAAAAAGCCTTGAGCTTGTGTTCAGATAGCTGTTCAGTGTGGTTATGGTTTTCATTTGGTTCAGTTCTGTCATCTCTGTTAGAAACTATCATCTACGTCCTTTGCCTCACTGGCCATGCTATAGTGAAAAAGGTCTTTGAGAAGAATAAATTACAGATCAGAAGTTTATGATATAAGCAAAATCAAGGAGGAATTTAATGGTTACTTTAACATTGATAGCAAACAGGTTATAACCCATGTGTTTCCTGCTTCTTCCATGCTCTGCCTTTACTAACCATTTGCATTTCACATGGGCCCTGTCCTCCTACTTTCACTACTCAATTGTCAAAATCCCACTCAATGCTGAAGACCTAATACAAATGCAGCTTTGTTTCCAAAGTTTTCCCTAATACCTCTCCTGCTTCTCCAAATGAAGGAACAGTATTCTATTTTCTGTTTTCCTGTAAGAGTTCGCTTGACTCTTATAGCACAGTTGTAAGTTACAGTTGATTACTTGTTCGTTACCTACAAAGTGTCTCATCTGACTTTTAAGAGTAGCCCTAGTATCCTCAGTGGTGACTGCAGCCATGAAATTAAAAGACGCTTACTCCATGGAAGGGAAGTTATGGCCAACCTAGACACACGTTAAAAAGCAGAGACATCACTTTTCCAACAGAGGTCTGTCTAATCAAGGTTGTGGTTTTTCCTGTGGTCATGTATGGATGTGAGAGTTGGACTATAAAGAAAGCTGAGCACCGAAGAATTGATGCTTTTGAACTGTGGTGTTGGAGAAGACTCTTGAGAGTCCCTTGGACTGCAAGGAGATCCAACCAGTCCATCCTAAAGGAGATCAGCCCTGGGATTTCTTTGGAAGGACTGATGTTGAAGCTGAAACCCCAATACTTTGGTCACCTGATGCAAAGAACTGACTCATTGGAAAAGACCCTCATGCTGGGAAAAACTACTGCACAATTGCACTCATCTCACATGCCAGTAAAGTAATGCTCAAAGTTCTCCAAGCTAGTCTACAGCAATACATGAAACTTGAACTTCCTGATGTTCAAGCTGGTTTTAGAAAAGGCAGAGGAACCAGAGGTCAAATTGCCAACATTCGCTGGATCATGGAAAAAGCAAGAGAGTTCCAGAAAAACATCTGTTTGTGCTTTATTGACTATGCCAAAGCCTTTGACTGTGTGGATCACAATAAACTGTGGAAAATTCTGAAAGAGATGGGAATACCAGACCACCTGACCTGTCTCTTGAGAAACCTGTATGCAGGTCAGGAAGTAACAGTTAGAACTGGACATGGAACAACAGACTGGTTCCAAATAGGAAAAGGAGTACGTCAAGGCTGTATATTGTCACCATGTTTATTTAACTTATATGCAGAGTACATCATGAGAAACGCTGGGCTGAAAGAAACACAAGCTGGAATCAAGATTTCCAGTAGAAATATCAAGAACCTCAGATATGCAGATGACACAACCCTTATGGCAGAAAGTGAAGAACTAAAGAGTCTCTTGATAAAAGTGAAAGAGGAGAGTGAAAAAGTTGGCTTAAAGCTCAACATTCAGAAAAAGAAGATCATGGCATCCAGTCCTGTCACTTCATGGCAAATAGAGGGGAAACAGTGGAAACAGTCACTGACTTTATTTTGGGGGGCTCCAAAATCACTGTAGATGGTGATTGCAGCAATGAAATTAAAAGATGCTTACTCCTTGGAAGGAAAGTGTGACCAACCTAGACAGCATATTCAAAAGCAGAGGCATTACTTTGCCAACAAAAGTCCATGTAGTCAAGGCTATGATTTTTCCAGTGGTTATGTATGTATGTGAGAGTTGAAAGAAAGAGTATAAAGAAAGCTGAGTGCTGAAGAATTGATGCTTTTGAACTGTGGTGTTGAAGACTCTTGAGAGTCCCTTGGACTGCAAGGAGGTCCAACCAGTCCATCCTAAAGGAGATGAGTCCTGGGTGTTCATTGGAAGTACTGATGTTGAAGCTGAAACTCCAATTCTTTGGCCACCTGATGCAAAGATCTGACTTATTTGAAAAAACCCTGATGCTGGGAAATATTGAGGGCAGGAGGAGAAGGGGATGACAGAGGATGAGATGGTTGGATGGTGTCACTGACTCGATGGACATGGGTTTGGGTGAACTCTGGGAGTTGGTGGTGGACAGGGAGGCCTGGCGTGCTGTGATTCATGGAGTTGCAAAGAGTCTGACACGACTGAGCAACTGAACTGAATTGGAAAAGATTGAAGGCGGGAGGAGAAGGGAACGATAGAGAGTGAGGTGGTTGGTTGGCATCACCGACTCAATGGACATGAGTTTAAGTAAACTCCGGGAGTTGGTGCCAGTGAGGCCTGGCGTGCTGCGGTCCGTGGGGTCACAAAGAGTCAGATAGACTGAAGGACTGAAGTGAATTGAAGTATCCTCCCTAGGTGGGGCAGGGAGGAGGGGACTTGCTTACTGCTTAATCCTTAACAGCATTTCAAAAAAAAAAAAAACATACTGGAGAACCTAAATAACATTGCCATTTCTGTGTGACTTCTTCTCATCCTCACGTAGTCATTTATATTTTATTGGTATGGAAATAGGAAATAGCTGATTGGCATTTTTAGCATGTGCTTTGTACATCAGCAGAAGATTATTTTAGAGAAAATTTACTGATGGAAAGTTTGAAAAATAGTACAAGTAGTCATTATGGGGAAAAAATCCATCTCTAGAATACTTCTTCATATCAAATTTATTATTATTTGTGAATAGCGTATGTATGAGAGTGAAAGTGAGGGTTGGGGATGAGACCTTTTATGTTTCTAAAACTACTAACTCCTCCCTGATTTCCATTCATGGATTCGCTAAGGTCCATTTAGTTTATCTCACAGTCAGCCCACTCACTTTCTCTCCTGTTTGATTTTCAGTGTGGGTTTTCCCCCTCTGCACCATGAACAAAATAAATGACTTTATTCAGTGAATCCTTGTCCTGTGACATGGTGTTTATTTCCATATGTCAGTCTTTACAGCGGGCTTTGTCCAATGCCAGGATGCAGGGCGGTTAGATGTAGCTTGGTTCTCTAGCATAGAACTGAAGTGGGCCTGTTGCTGAGGCGGACACGTGGAATGACCTGGTTCACAACTTGTGGGTGTTCTTGCAGGGAGGCAAGTCCTTCAGGGGTGTACCATCTTCTCTCTAGTGTAGGCCCTGGGCTTGCTATTTGAATCTTGCCACACAGCAGTTATTCTTTTAAACGTATTGATATTTACTATAACTCTAGTATTTTTGAGAAAGACCGACAAATATTTCTGTCTTCTATAATATGTTTAGTTATAATTTTAGTAGGGAAAATGCCTTAAATAATTTAATTTGGGATATACAAAAACTAAATGAGTAGGGACAGAGTTTGAAAGGAAAGTGGAGAGCTGCTATATTGGGTCTTTATTCTTTAGGAAGTTGACTGTTGATGTGTGTGTGAGAGAGACTGTGTTAGGATCCCCTGGTGCCTATTAAGGGCTTTCTAAGTAACAACCTAACTTCACTGGTCACTGAGTGCTCAGGGTGGATAGATGGCTAAAGCTCAGATTCAAATGCTACTCCTGCCTGAAGGCCCTGGTTTTTTGAAATACTGAGATGGCTTGTAAATTCACTGAATGCAAGTGAGGGAGAAAGTGACTGCTATTCACCAATTAAATTCTTTCCTCCCAGTGCAGAAATCAATCCTGTACTTTAGTCAATGGGGGCAATAAAACTCTAGGACAGCAACCAGCTGTGGTGGCCGAAGGAAATGCAATTAGAGTTTATAGGCAGTAGCCATGCTTGGCTAAAACAGAGGAGGAAAATGGGCTCAAATTGGCATTGGTGTTTGCTCAAGGGCGTGTATACTCCATCCTTGGCATAAACTGATAGAATCAAAATAGACCACATGGGGCAAGGAGCTGACTTGAAAAATCAGTTCAGACAGATGGGTTGCCTCCTAGAGATGTGAAGGAGCTTTCTGCAGTCACATCTCAAGGGCAGACAGAATGCAAGTCAGTCCCCACGTTGCTGGCAGTGACTGATAAAGAAAGGAGTGACTGATAAAGGAGATGGCTGTTGGAGTAATGAAACGGGCATATTATGGGTGAGTGGTGGCCAGCGGACTGGGAGCATTGTGAACTGAATGCAAAGTGCAATAGAATGAATAACCAAGGCAGTGATTATAACTGAGTGAGATTAAATTGGAAAGTTTTCAGGGACAGTGACTAAGGCATCACATTGCCCACCGGGCTAGAAGAGAGCATAAGTGTAAATTCATTGAGCAAATGCAGGCTAGAACATCTTTGATCGCAACATGTATATTTCAGAAATGGTCTTTATGGACAATTACATCTTTTATGGATGCTTATCCATTATTGGTGGTAGAAAGAATTCTTTCCCTGTTCATTAGTGGGGGAAAAAAAAGCAACCCAGGAGTATTGCAATAGTGAATTGACTCTGGAATTTTCCCAATGTCCAGTTCCTCTTTTTTGATGGAACTCTGCCTTATGGAAATAGGAGCTGTGAATTTATCCTTGCCATGGAACATGATGGCTCTAGGTCCTCCATTGGAACTGAGCAATCTCTGATGGTCTTGTCACAGTCTCAGTCTGCTTGCCCATGGATTGGTAGGTCTTTCTGGGTCAGCAGTAGGAAAAAAGAAATCCCAGAAATTCCTCCTTTTAAAATGGTATTCTTAGGAAAATCCAGTGTTTTCAGTATTTTACATCAAAGGCCAGTGCAAGAATAGCTCACAGGATTGCAGCCTTGAAGAAGCATGGGGCTGAAGCTTCAGAGGCCCCCGGCTTACTTTGAGTTCTTTTTTGTAAGGCTCTGAATAAGCCATACACAGGGAACATCACAGTGGTAACTGTGGCTTAGTGATCACAATTTCCTACTTTGTATTTTTGAAAAGTTTTACTTCTCAAAGGACTGAGATCAGTAAGGCCTTTAGATCAGACTTGAGCAGAGTTTTTGAAACTTCATTTAACCACAGAAATTGAAAGTTGTCAATGACAGTGGTATGCACATTATGTCAAAATGAATTATTTCACATGTTGCACGTTGGAGGAGAAGCCTCGAGGAGCTCTCCCACGTTGAAGGTCAGGAAGGGCGGCTGTGAGGAGATACCCCTCGTCCAACGTAAGGAGCAATGGCTGCACTTTGCTGGAGCAGCCGTGAAGAGATACCCCACGCCCAAGGTAAGAGAAACCCAAGTAAGACGGTAGGTGTTGCAAGAGGGCATCAGAGGGCAAACACAATGAAACCATACTCACAGAAAACTAGTCAATCTAATCACACCAGGACCACAGCCTTGTCTAACTCAATGAAACTAAGCCATGCCTGTGGGGCAACCCAAGATGGGTGGGTCATGGTGGAGAGATCTGACAGAATGTTGTCCACTGGAGAAGAAAATGGCAAACCACTTCAATATTCTTGCCTTGAGAACCCCATGAACAGTATGAAAAGGCGAAATGATAGGATACTGAAAGAGGAACTCCCCAGGTCAGTAGGGGCCCAATATGCTACTGGAGATCAGTGGAGAAATAACTCCAGAAAGAATGAAGGGATGGAGCCAAAGCAAAAAGAATACCCAGCTGTGGATGTGACTGGTGATAGAAGCAAAGTCCGATGCTGTAAAGAACAATATTGCATAGGAACCTGGAATGTCAGGTCCATGAATCAGTGCAAATTAGAAGTGGTCAAACAAGACTTGGACAGAGTGAATGTCGACATTCTAGGAATCAGCGAACTGAAATGGACTGGAATGGGTAAATTTAACTCAGATGACCATTATATCTACTACTGCAGGCAGGAATCCCTCAGAAGAATGGAGTGGCCATCATGGTCAACAAAAGAGTCCAAAATGCAGTACTTGGATGCAATCTCAAAAATGACAGAATGATCTCTGTTCCTTTCGAAGGCTAACCATTGAATATCACAGTTATCCAAGTCTATGCCCCAACCAGTAACACTGAAGAAGCTGAAGTTGAATGGTTCTATGAAGACCTCCAAAACCTTTTAGAACTAACACCCAAAAAAGATGTCCTTTTCATTATAGGGGACTGGAATGCAAAAGTAGGAAGTCAAGGAACACCTGGAGTAACAGGCAAATTTGGCCTTGGAATAGGGAATGAAGCAAGGCAAAGACTAATAGAGTTTTGCCAATAAAATGCACTGGTCATAGCAAACACTCTCTTCCAACAACACAAGAGAAGACTCTATATATGGACATCACCAGATGGTCAACACCGAAATCAGATCGATTATATTCTTTGCAGCCAAAGATGGAGAAGCTCTGTCTATACAGTCAGCAAAAACAAGACCAGGAGCTGACTGTGGCTCAGACCATGAACTCCTTATTGCCAAATTCAGACTTAAACTGAAGAAAGTAGGGAAAACCACTAGACCATTCAAGTATGACCTAAATCAAATCCCTTATGAGTATACAGTGGAAGCGAGAAATAGATTTAAGGGCCTAGATCTGATAGATATAGTGCCTGATGAACTATGGAATGAGGTTCGTGACATTGTACAGGAGACAGGAATCAAAACCATCCCCATGGAAAAGAAATGCAAAAAAGCAAAGTGGCTGTCAGGAGAGGCCTTACAAATAGCTGTGAAAAGAAGAGAAGCAAAAAGCAAAGGAGAAAAGGAAAGATATAAGCATCTGAATGCAGAGTTCCAAAGAATAGCAAGAAGAGATAAGAAAGCCTTCTTTAGCGATCAATGCAAAGAAATAGAGGAAAACAACAGAATGGGAAAGACTGAGAGATATCTTCAAGAAAATCAGAGATACCAAAGGAACATTTCATGCAAAGATGGGCTCGATAAAGGACAGAAATGGTATGGACCTAACAGAAGCAGAAGATATTAAGAAGAGATGGCAAGCATACACAGAAGAACAGTATAAAAAAGATCTTCATGACCCAGATAATCACGATGGTGTGATCACTGACCTAGAGCCAGACATCCTGGAATGTGAAGTCAAGTGGGCCTTAGAAAGCATCACTAGGAACAAAGCTAGTGGAGGTGATGGAATTCCAGTTGAGTTATTCCAAATCCTGAAAGATGATGCTGTGAAAGTGCTGCACTCAATATGCCAGCAAATTTGGAAAACTCAGCAGTGGCCACAGTACTGGAAAAGGTCAGTTTTCATTCTAATCCCAAGGAAAGGCAATGCCAAAGAATGCTTAAACTACCACACAATTGCACTCATCTCACACGCTAGTAAAGTAATGCTTAAAATTCTCCAAACCAGGCTTCAGCAATATGTGAACTGTGAACTCCCTGATGTTCAAGCTGGATTTAGAAAAGGCAGAGGAACCAGAGATCAAATTGCCAACATCTGCTTGACCATGGAAAAAGCAAGAGAGTTCCAGAAAAACCTCTATTTCTGCTTTCTTGACTATGCCAAAGCCTTTGACTGTGTGGATCACAAGAAACTGTGGAAAATTCTGAAAGAGATGGAAATACCAGACCACCTGATCTCCCTCTTGAGGAACTTGTATGCAGATCAGGAAGTACCAGTTAGAACTGGACATGGAACAACAGACTGGTTCCAAATAGGCAAAAAAGTACGTCAAGGCTGTATATTGTCACCCTGCTTATTTAACTTATATGCAGAGTACATCATGAGAAATGCTGGACTGGAAGATGAACAAGCTAGAATCAAGACTGCTAGGAGAAATATCAATAACCTCAGATATGCAGATGACACCACCCTTATGGCAGAAAGTGATCAGATCAGATCAGATCAGATCAGGTCAGTCACTCAGTCGTGTCCGACTCTTTGCGACCCCATGAACTGCACCACGCCAGGCCTCCCTATCCATCACCAGCTCTCGGAGTTCACTCAGACTCACATTCATTGAGTCAGTGATGCCATCCAGCCATCTCATCCTCTGTCGTCCACTTCTCCTCCTGCCCTCAATCCCTCCCAGCATCAGAGTCTTCTCCAATGAGTCAACTCTTCACATGAGGTGGCCAAAGTACTGGAGTTTCAGCTTCAGCATCATTCCTTCCAAAGAAATCCCAGGGCTGATCTCCTTCAGAATGGACCAGTTGGATCTCCTTGCAGTCCAAGGGACTCTCAAGAGTCTTCTCCAACACCACAGTTCAAAACCATCAATTTTTTGGCGCTCAGCCTTCTTCACAGTCCAGCTCTCACATCCATACATGACCACAGGAAAGACCATAGCCTTGACTAGGCGAACCTTTGTTGGCAAAGTGATGTCTCTGCTTTTGAATATGCTATCTAGGTTGGTCATAACTTTTCTTCCAAGGAAGAAGCGTCTTTTAATTTCATGGCTGCAGTCACCATCTGCAGTGATTTTGGAGCCCAGAAAAATAAAGTCTGACACTGTTTCCACTGTTTCTCCATCTATTTCCCATGTAGTGATGGGACCAGATGCCATAATCTTCGTCTTCTGAATGTTGAGCTTTAAGCCAACCTTTTCACTCTCCACTTTCACTTTCATCAAGAGGCTCTTTAGTTCCTCTTCACTTTCTGCCATAAGGGTGGTATCATCTGCATATCTGAGGTTATTGATATTTCTCCCGGCAATTTTGATTCCAGCTTGTGTTTCCTCCAGTCCAGCATTTCTCATGATGTACTCTGCATATAAGTTAAATAAACATGGTGACAATATACAGCCTTGATGTATTCCTTTTCCTATTTGGAACCAGTCTGTTGTTCCATGACCAGTTCTAACTGTTGCTTCCTGACCTGCATACAGATTTCTCAAGAGGCAGATCAGGTGGTCTGGTATTTCCATCTCTCTCAGAATTTTCCACAGTTTATTGTGATCCACACAGTCAAAGGCTTTGGCATAGTCAATAGAGCAGAAATAGATGCTTTTCTGGAACTCTCTTGCTTTTTCCATGATCCAGCAGATGTTGGCAATTTGATCTCTGGTTCCTCTGCCTTTTCTAAATCCAGCTTGAACATCAGGGAGTTCACGGTTCACATATTGCTGAAGCCTGGCTTGGAGAATTTTGAGCATTACTTTACTAGCATGTGAGATGAGTGCAATTGTGCGGTAGTTTGAGCACTCTTTGGCATTGCCTTTCTTTGGAATTGGGATGAAAACCGACCTTTTCCAATCTCGTGGCCACTGCTGAGTTTTCCATATTTGCTGGCATATTGAGTGCAGCACTTTCACAGCATCATCTTTCAGGATTTGGAATAGCTCCACTGGAATTCCATCACCTCCACTAGCTTTGTTCCTAGTGATGCTTTCTAAGGCTCACTTGACTTCACATTCCAGGATGTCTGGCTCTAGGTCAGTGATCACACCATCATGATTATCTGGGTCGTGAAGCTCTTTTTTGTAGTTCTTCTTTGTATTCTTGCCACCTCTTCTTAATATCTTCTGCTTCTGTTAGGTCCATACCATTTCTGTCCTTTATCGAGCCCATCTTTGCATGAAATGTTCCTTTGGTATCTCTGATTTTCTTGAATAGATCCTTAGTCTTTCCCATTCTGTTGTTTTCCTCTATTTCTTTGCATTGATCGCTAAAGAAGGCTCTCTTATCTCTTCTTGCTATTCTTTGGAACTCTGCATTCAGATGTTTATATCTTTCCTTTTCTCCTTTGCTTTTCGCTTCTCTTCTTTTCACAGCTATTTGCAAGGCCTCCCCAGACAGCCATTTTGCTTTTATGCATTTCTTTTCCATGGGGATGGTCTTGATCCCTGTCTCCTGTACAATGTCACGAACTTCATTCCATAGTTCATCAGGCACTCTATCTATCAGATCTAGGCCCTTAAATCTATTTCTCACTTCCACTGTATAATCATAAGGGATTTGATTTAGGTCATACCTGAATGGTCTAGTGATTTTCCCTACTTTCTTCAATTTCAGTCTGAATTTGGCAATAAGGAGTTCATGGTCCAAGCCACAGTCAGCTCCTGGTCTTGTTTTTGCTGATTGTACAGAGCTTCTCCATCTTTGGCTGCAAAGAATATAATCGATCTGATTTCGGTGTTGACCATCTGGTGATGTCCATGTATAGAGGAACTCAAAAGCCTCTTGATGAAAGTGAAAGTGGAGAGTGAAAAAGTTGGCTTAAAGCTCAACATTCAGAAAATGAAGATCATGGCATCTGGTCCCATCACTTCATCGGAAATAGATGGGGAAACAGTGTCAGACTTTATTTTTCTGGGCTCCAAAATCACTGAAGATGGTGACTGCAGCAATGAAATTAAAAGATGCTTACTCTTTGAAAGGAAAGTTATGACCAACCTAGATAGCATATTCAAAAGCAGAGACATTACTTTGCCAACAAAGGTCCATCTTGTCAAGGCTATGGTTTTTCCAGTGGTCATGTATGGATGTGAGTTGGACTGTGAAGAAGGCTGAACACTGAAGAATTGATGCTTTTGAACTGTGATGTTGGTGAAGACTGAAGAATTGATGCTTTTGAACTGTGATGTTGGAGAAGACTCTTGAGAATCCCTTGGACTGCGAGGGGATCCAACCAGCCCATTCTGAAGGAGATCAGCCCTGGGATTTCTTTGGAAAGAATGATGCTAAAGCTGAAGCTCCAGTACTTCGGCCACCTCATGCGAAGTGTTGACTCATTGGAAAAGACTGATGCTCGAGGGGATTGGGGGCAAGAGGAGAAGGGGACGACAGAGGATGAGATGGCTGGATGGCATCACTGACTCGATGGATGTGAGTCTCAGTGAACTCCGAGAGTTGGTGATGGACAAGGAGGCCTGGAGTGCTGCGATTCATGGGGTCACAAAGAGTCGGACATGACTGAGTGACTGATCTGATCTGATCTGATACCCATTTAGGTTCTTGACTGAGACATACCTTCCGTCTATAAGACAGAATAAAATAAATGCTTTAGGATGCTAAATATTAGTGATCACCAGTTGCTTTTCCCTCAGGCATATGGAATAGAAGAGAATTACTGTCCTTCCCTGGATCTGAGTGCTGATAATTTAGCAGACCAAGGACACATTCCAGGAATTCCAGACAGAGGGTATAGCTCTAGGTTAATGGAGCGAGATGTTTACTGAAAACAAGATCGAAGTCTCAGAGTCCTACACTGACTGCCTAGCAATTTCTACCTCAACGCCTTAGACTGTAGTCTGCCAGGCTCCTCTGTCCATGGGATTTCCCAGGCAAGAATACTGGAGTGGGTAGCCATTTCCTTCTCTAGGAGATCTTCCTGACCCAGGGATTGACCCTGTTTCTCCTGCATTGCAGGCAGATTCTTTACCACTGAGCAACTGGGAAGTCAGTACTTTATACATATTTATTGATAAAAACATCTGTGTATAAATAGACTCACATAGATTATCCACATCATCTACCTTTAGTATTAAAGGGGAGCAGAATTTGCCTTCCCTTAATAGACATGTTTGGAATAAGAATTATCTTGAGCTCATTATTTTTAGGAAGCTACAGACCCAGGGGAATTCTGGAAGCTGAAGGAAAGTTACCTTTCTCTAAGAGGAATTCACATTTATTAGGAATCTCTATTTTTCAGAGTGTCTCCTTTGCAGTCCTAGGAAGAGGCAGAGAGCTGAAACTCTATCACTGGAGCAGGCAGCTGGCTTAAATCTGTGTAACAACCATACCTTTGTTTGCTGTGCTTTACTTTATAGCGTCCTGTAATGGGCTCCCAACTCACAGTATCTCTTTTGTCTTTAACTGGAGATGGTATGTGAGGTGGTGGCTTGGGCCGTTTGGAAGAGTTACTCACTTTTCCTGAGTGTCTCCCATGTGCATTGGAGATATACATGCTATTTAGTGTCTGTTAGTTTTTCTCCTGTTATTTCAAGGGGTTTCTCAGTGGAGAATCTAGAAGGGCAGAGGAAAAATTATTTTCCCCTTTTCCTGCATATAATCTTTCATTCATTCCATTCAAAATTCAAAGCCCAGCTCTCCTTCCCATCTTCCTTCCTTCCCTCTCTCTTCCCCTTCCTTCCTTCCTTTTATTACCCCCATTGCCTTGCTTTCCTTACTTAGGTTGAAAATAGAATAATAATGAAAATAACCTTATCAATAAAACTAATCCTTTTTTTTTTTTTACTGCCCTTCATTTTGCTTGTTTCTTCTTTACGTGTCCCTCTGCAAACAGGCTTGTGCTCAGGAGGCTTGTCACTATGAAGCAGGTCGCATCAGGAGCCAGATAGTTGACTATGATCATCTGTTTCTTCTTACTTATTTCTTAGGCTTCTAAGCATCATGGTCATACCTGAAAACTGGGTTTGCCTCTTAGTGGGTGTGGAGCCAAAAGATACAATCAAGTCAAAGAGCAAGAGAAGGACCAGTTTATTACTTGCAGCAAGTAAGGTGAACACCGTTGATAGATCTTTCCTAAAGCAATGTTTCCCCAAACAGCAAAACTGCAAAGTTTTAAGCTAAGGGTATATGCATATTTATTAGGTGGCTTAAGCAGAGGAGAATTCAGCAGTAGAACTGGGGCAGAGGTTGACAGAGTTCAGACTCTAGTTAAAGTCATAAGGATTAGAAAAGGTCAACAGTAAACAGTCTTAGGTTCTAGTTCATCTGGTGGTTGAGTATTCCAAGAGTCTGAATTCTGTGAAATAGCTCGAGAATGTCCTTCAGGCTGATCTTTACTATAGAAACAGAACTGGGAGTCTTTATAACTAATTTATTATCTTTGTTATTATTAAGTTCTCTCCTTAGCCTGAAAATAACTGTTTTTACCTTCTTTAGGCAGATCATAAACCACGGGGACCTATTCTTCTGCAAGGGCAAGAGCTGTGGCCAGGTTTAATGATCTATTTATTTATTGGCCGTGCTGTGTGGCATGTGAGCTCTTAGCTGCCTGACCAGGGATGAAACCTGGTGCCCCTCTGCAGTGGAAGCTGAGCCCTAATCTCTGGGCTGCCAGAGAATTACTTGTGGCCAGATTTAGATCACAGAATGGCTTAGACCTAAAATGGCTCTTTTTATGTTAAAAAAGTTATGTCTGGTCCTCTTCCTCTGGGGACTCCTTACCTTATCTGCTTACAGTGGCAAAAAAATAAAAAGAAAACCTGACATGTAAGTTATTCCCTTCCTTGGACATAAAGCCCCTGTTGTAGTAACACAGATTTGATTGTCTCTAAATCATTCAAGATTACTAGATGTGAAAATTGTTTCCAAATTTTATTTGTGTTTTATTTCCTTTAATTTTTTTGACATGTATGCTGTTAAAAAAAATTGTACAACTGCACAAATACATACACATAAATGTTTATTTTCCTTTCTTATTAAGTTCTTGCCCTTTCTGAAATCAATTGTATAAGTCCTTATTTTTCTGATAGTGCTTTTTCTTCCCTTCACCTCAGATTCATCTGAGATTTGTATTGCAGTATGCTGTATAGTGGGGCTTCCCTGGTGGCTCATGGGTAAAGAATATGCCTGCAAAGGAGAAGACGCAGGAGACATGGTTTCCATCCCTGAATTGGGAAGATCCTTTGGAGGATGGCATGGCAGCCCACTTCAGTATTCTTGCCTGGAGAGTTCCATGGACAGAGGAGCCTGGTGGGCTACAGTCCATAGGGTTGCAAGTAGTTGGATACAACTGAAAGACAGCAGGCACGCACATGTGCTCTATAGTGGGGCTTCCTGGGGGCACAGTGGTAAGCAAAGAATCCACTTCTCAGTGCAGGAGATGAGAGACATGGATTCCATCCCTGTCTCGAGGGGGTCGGGGAGATCCCCTCGAGTAGGAAATGGCAACCCACTCCAGTATTCTTGCCTGGGAAATTTCATGGGCGCGGGAGCCTCATGGGCCACAGAGCCTCATGGGCCAAGGTGTTGCTGAGTCAGACACCACTGAGTACACACACAGACTGCAGATGCTATATTCTGCAAACAAGAATTTTTTTTTATAAATAATTAAATTTTCCCACCTTATCTTGAATAATTTATCACTTTATTATTGGTCTCCATGGTCCTTTGTATCACATATTAAATTCTTTTTTATAAAGATCTGTTTCAGGAATATCTTTTATTTTTATGTATGTAAATTTTCCTGCCAATATAACGTTTTCTTTTAATTGTAGATTTGTAATTGTAAGGGAGGATAATTTATACCCTTAAAATGCATCTCTGGCATATTAATTGTTTTAAGCTGGTTATTTTTCTAAGAAATAGCAGGCAGGGGGAAACTCTGAAAACCAAGTAAGGATGTTATCCTTTTTTTAAGAGACGTTTGTCTTTATAAGGGAAATTTCCATTTGTTAAGGTGTCAGCTTCCCTGGTGACTCAGACTAAAGAATTTGCCTACAGTGCAGGAGTCCTGGGTCCCCTGGAGAAGAATAGTTACCCTCTCCAGTATTCTTGCCTAGAGAATTTCATGGACAGAGGAGCCTGTCTATAGCCCATGGAGTTGCAAAGAATCTGATACGACTGAGCAACTAACACACACTTCTTTGAACTAATAGAAGAAGATGACCAAATCTCTAGAAACTCTTAACAGTGGAGAAGACAATGGCTTAATTATGCATAACAATTTTATCCTTGTTCACTGTGCTTTTCCTGGTAACCTCTCATAACCACTTTTGGTTTTAGCTGTGGATGATATAAAAGTGAGGGCTTCTGTCATTTCTGTGAGTCACTTGGTTTTCCTTATTCTTTCCCGTGTATACATATTATCAGACTTTTGTTTGATTTTCTTCTGTTAGTTTTTATCAAATCAGTTTAATCCTTAGACTAACCAGATGAACCTAGAAGGTAGAGGACCTTTCCTTCCTGCCTGACATAATACACAACAAATTTTCCTCTATCAAAAATATATTACCTGTTAGATATGTTAACTCTTGTAAACTTGAGTCATTCTGCTAACTTCAGAAATTATCCATTTGAGTTTTGTTGGCAGTGGCATTAAACCCAGATATTAGTTTGGAAGAATCTGCATTTTTACATAAATCATCTTTATGATTTATAGAAATGGAATGGCTCATGATTTACTCAAATCTTAATATTTTTTATGTTTTTCATAAATACATAAAATACTTAAATTGTGTTTCCTATATGATTGCATTTTTAAATTATAGTTTATAGTTTAGCAGAGCAGAATTTCCACCCTGCAATATGTCACTTTTGCGTATTTTTTTAAATTAAATTTATTTATTTTTAATTGAAGTATAACTGCTTTACAGTATTTGGCATATTGTTTTAAGCTGGTTATTTTCTGAGAAATAGACATGGAAGGGCTCTAAAAACCATATACAGTTGTTCTTTTGTAAGAGACATTTGTAAGGGGAATCTCCATTTGTAAGGTTTTTCCTTCTCTATACCTGGAAGTGGAGGATGACCAAAACTCTAGAAACATCAGTGGAGAAGGCAGTGACTTAAACCTTCGAGCCTCATAGTCACCTTGCTCACCGTGCTTTTCGAGGTCCCATAACTGACGTTCTCAACCTTCAACATCCTCTTCTGTCTCTGGCTAAGTGTCGGCTCTAAGACAAGGTCCTTTTGATGAGTTCCTTAGTTTCCCTGTATCTCTCCTGGGTGTTCACACAAGTTCATGTGCCTGACACACAGTGGGGCCCAAGAAATGAAACGGAGTTTGGAGCAGAGAAAGGTTTATTGCAAGGCCATGCAAGGAGATGAGGTGACACATTGCCCTCAAAAGCTTGAGCCCCCGCCCCCGACAGGGTTACAGCAAAGCATTTTAAAACAGCCAGATGAAGGAGGGGGCCCACAGGGTATGTGATCAGACCATGTACAGTTCTCTGATTGGCTGATGATGAAGAGGATGGTGTCACAAGGGATAACTACATCAGTCCTTAGACTCCAGGAGGCCCGGGGCTATGTGCTCATGGTCATCAAGTAGGAAACTTCTTCCGTTTGGGGGAGGGTAGGTTTATATTTGCAAAGCAACTCATGAAATTTGTATCCAATACTGTTGTCTAGGGGCTTCCCAGGTGGTGCTAGTGGTAAAAAACCCACCTGCTGCTGCTGCTGCTAAGTCACATCAGTCGTGTCCGACTCTGTGCGACCACATAGACGGCAGCCCATCAGGCTCCCCTGTCCCTGGGATTCTCCAGGCAAGAACACTGGAGTCAGTTGCCATTTCCTTCTCCAATGCATGAAAGTGAAAAGTGAAAGTGAAGTCACTCAGTCCTGTCGGACTCTTAGCAACCCCATGGACTGTAGCCTACCAGGCTCCTCCGCCCATGGGATTTGCCAGGAAAGAATACTGGAGTAGGTTGAAAGAACCCACCTACCAATGCAGAAAGCATGAGGGATGCAGATTTGATCCCTGGGTTGGGAAGATCCCCTGGAGGAGGGCATGACAACCCACTCCAGTATTCTTGCCTGGAGAATCCCCATGGACAGAGGAGCCTGGTGGGCTACAATCCAGAGGGTTGCAAAGAGTTGGACATGACTGAAGTGACTTAGCATGCACACACTGTTATCTAGGTACTTCAGAGAGAAGCTAAAACAGGGGATATGGGGAAACCTGTCCACAAAAGGCTCTGTAGGTCCTGCTGGGTTACATGTGTATGCTTCCTATTCAATTTTTATTTGATTTTCTTCTGTTAATTTTCCTTACATCAGTTTAATTCTTAGACCAACCAGGAAAACCTAGACAGGAAGAGGAAAATTGTTTTCCTCTGACAGTGATAACTAATTATAATTATTTGCTTTTTCTACTTTTCTTATAGGGCTACCCTGCTTAACTTAATTATTGATTATAGTTAATTTGGGCTTCCCTGGTAGCTCAGCGAAAAAGAATCACCTGCAGAAAATGTGAGTTCAAACCCTGGGTTGGGAAGATCCCCTGCAGGAGGGCATGGCAACCCACTCCAGTATTCTTGCCTAGAGAATCCCTTGGACGGAGGAGCCTGGCGGGCTACAGTCCATAGGGTCGCATATTAGACACAACTGAAGCAATTTAGCATGCACACATAATTAATTTTCTGCTACATTTTAAGGATGTTACCAATAAAGAATTATGCCAATGAGAATATTCGTTTCCTCCTTTCCAATTGCTATATTTTTCTTCCTGTGCCATAGATTTATGTATAACACTCAGAAAAATGTTAAATAGTATTGGGAAAGCAGTATTCTAGTCTCCTTAATAAAACTTTTAGAATTTAATTGCCAAAAATACTGGTTTTGATACATAATGGTGAATTGCTCATTTCTTAAAATATAAGAAATAAGTATTGATTATCACATGTGCTTTTGAAGTGTATCGAGACTGTCAAAAGCGTTCTTTTATTTGAATACATTTCTGTTAAAAGAGATTTCCTATGATTATAAAATCTTTGTATTCCTAAATTAAAACCAACTTGATCATGATAGATGCACTGTTGAGTTTAATTTGCTTATGTCTTATTTACAAATATTCATGTCTCCATTCACAAGTGAATTTCCTCTAAGCCTATTTTCATGTGTCAGTATGTAATATTAATCAAATTGAGGGTAAATTTAAAACTGACTCATAAGTGAGCATAGAACAGTGGCACATTTCAGACTCCTCCGTGTGCCTTTCTCTGCTAAGCATCTGACTGTGCTTATCTCAAGGCAGAATAGCTTTGAAAAGTCACACATTTGCACAATGCCTTTCCTGGTGTTCCTTTGTTCTTTCAGTTGTACCAGACTAATTGCCTTGCAAGGTTTTTTCTCCCAATTCCTCCCACTGGTAACATTAAGGTAAATGAGGCTCTTCAAAATTAAAATCAGGGACTTGATAGTAATGGTATACATCCTGGAACGTCCAAGAGCAAGGCCAAAGACTGCTAAGAAACATAACATCGAAAACTTCCTCCCACCACCCCTTTGGTTAATGTCTGTTCTGATTAGAAAGGAGTTGAGAGGGATGATGAAACTTTGACGTCTGTACCCTGGTGCTGAATTGGATCTCAGAGACAGAATTTTGGGTGAAAAGAATAACTTTATTGCTTTGCCAGGCAAAGGGGGACATGGTGGGCTAGTGCCCTCAAAAACTCTGTGTCCCAACTCACGGATTTTGTGAGGAGTTCCATAACAGTGGTTCAAGGGCAGAGGTGTTGATAAGGGTCGGGACGTGTGCAGGGCCTTTACTGCTTTCATCTGGCCTCAGGTGGTCTCTAGGTCAGCTTCTCTGGTCCTCAAGATTATCAGATTGTGACCCTCTCTGAAGCGAAGAACACTTCATCAAGTGGTTAACATCTTCCATTTGTGGGGGATAGAGAAGACTCTGATGCTTGGAGGGATTGGGGGCAGGAGGAGAAGGGGACGACAGAGGATGAGATGGCTGGATGGCATCACTGACTCGATGGATGTGAGTCTGAGTGACCTCCAGGAGTTGGTGATGGACAGGGAGGCCTGGCGTGCTGCGATTCATGGGGTCGCAAAGAGTCAGACACAACTGAGCAACTGATCTGATCTGATCTAGTACTGTAGAAGAGCTCAAAGATGTTGTCTTGTGTATCCCTTGAGAAGGGGCCAGGACCTTACCCCAAGGCTGCACTGGTATTTTTTGACTGCTGCATCCTTTTCCCTATATTACCTCTTTTCCCCAATCAACAATTATTTGAACCTATCCTTTGGATTTCCCTGGTGGCTCAGACAGGAAAGCGTCTGTCTACAATGAGGGAGACTCGGGTTCGATCCCTGGGTTGGGAAGATCCCCTGGAGAAGGAAATGGCAATCCACTCCAGTACTATTGCCTGGAAAATTCCATGGACAGAGGAGCCTGGTAGGCTACAGTACATGGGGTCGCAAAGAGTCAGACATGACTGAGCGACTTCACTTTCACTTTTCACTTTCTTTGGAACCTAGGAAAGGTCATGGAGGCTAAAGCGTATTTGCTAAAAACTAGAAACAGGACAGAAAAAGGCTTCTGTGCCCAAGAGCCCCACCGGGTCCTCCTTGGTTTCAGGAGGGAACCAGGAAAAGGGCTATGTTGCTGCTAACAAAGTCTTAAGGCAAGGTATTCCTTCGCGAATGGGTTTAGATGAGGACACTAATTTCCACAAGGAAGTGACATCAGACCATCACCAAACTCTCTTAAGATTCTTCCTGTTTCCTTTAATGTGTTTATACCAGTTATCTGTTCCTTGAGGATGTGGAAGAAGTTTCTGATAAAATTTTCTGAGACTGAGGGAGAGTCCAGGGCAAGCTGCTCTAAGATGTGCTGCTCTGGCATGTGGATTATTTAGAGCTGAAAAGAAGCAGGACCTAAAAGACTCAGGAAGAACCTTTGAACTTCACCCTCACTGCCTAAAAAAACTTAGGGTAGAAAACCTGCTCCAGGAAGGAGTTATCATGTGGATAACTATATTAAAGTATTGAACTAAGTGTGTTAAACAGGGAAGGACCTAGCAACGCCCCTTTGATCAAAGTCCTCTCTGTGTTCTAGCGTCTTTAAGTGGCCCAGCAAACATCTGTTTATGAAACATTAGTTATTTTCATCTTTCTGTGGATTACTGTATTTCCCTTTGAAGTCACAGACCGCTACCTTCTTCTTCTTAGTCCAGAATAGTATATGTAACCTCATCTTGCCGTACTATCTTTGACATTCTTCATACTTATGTAGATTCCCCAAATGTACAAAATAAATTTATTTTTCTCTTGTTAATCCACTTTGTATCACTTTAATTGCCAGCCAAAGAGCTAAGAGGGAAGAGGGGAAAATTGTGATTTTTTTTTTACCACAATTTTTTTTTCCTATAACTTTTGGTTTCTTCAGGTTTTCCTTCTATTTGAACTGAATATAACTATTCCCCCCTCATTTTTTTTTTCTGCCATTGGGGTGGTGTCATCTATGTATCTAAAGTTATTGATATTTCTCCCTCCAATCTTGATTCCAGCTTGTGCTTCACCCAGCATTTTGCATGATGTACTCTGAATATAAATTAAATAAGCAGGGTGACAATATACAGCCTTGACATACTCCTTTCCCTATTTGGAACCAGTCTGTTGTTCCATGCCCAGTTCTAGCTGTTGCTTCTTGACCTGCATACAGATTTCTCAGGATGCAGGTAAGGTGGTCTAGTATTCCCACTTCTTGAAGAATTTTCCACAGTTTGTTGTGATCCACACAAAGGCTTTGAAGTAGTTAATAACGTAGAAGCAAATGTTTTTCTGGAATGCTCTTGCATTTCTATCATCCAAAAATAGAGCCTCTTGATGAAAGTGAAAGAAGAGAGTAAAAAAGTTGGCTTAAAACTCAACATTCAGAAAACCAAGATCATGGCATCTGGTCCCATCACTTCTTGGGAAATAGATGGGGAAACAGTGGAAACAGTGTCAGACTTTATTTTCTTGGGCTCCAAAATCACGGCAGATGGTGATTGCAGCCATAAAATTAAAAGATGCTTGGTCCTTGGAAGAAAAGTTATGACCAACCTAGACAGCATATTAAAAAGCAGAGACATTACTTTTGTCAACAAAGGTCTGTCTAGTCAAAGCTATGGTTTTTCGAGTAGTCATGTATGGATGTGAGAGTTGGACTATAAAGAAAGCTGAGCACTGCAGAATTGGTGCTTTTGAACTGTGGTATTGGAGAAGACTCTTGAGAGTCCCTTGGACTGCAAGGAGATCCACCAGTCCATCCTAAAGGAAATCATCCTGACTATTCTTTGAAGACTGAAGCTGAAACTCCAATACTTTGGCCACCTGATGCGAAGAACCGACTCATGGGAAAATACCCTGATGCTGGGAAAGATTGAAGGCAGGAGGAGAAGGAGACGGCAGAGGATAAGATAGTTGGATGGCATCACCGACTTGATGGACTTCAGTTTGAGCGAGCTCTGGGAGTTGGTGATGGACAAGGAAGCCTGGCGTGCTGCATTCCATGGGGTCACAAAGAGTCGGACATGACTGAGTGGCTGCATTGAACTCAGTTGAACTGAACTAACTATTTCCCCAGAAAGGAGTGCCTCTCATTGATGCTTTCACATTTGTCATTGTAGAATTTTTCATACATAATTTAAAAAATCTCTGTTTTTGCTTGCATAGGTCCTTTGACAATTAATCATTAATTTGGTAAATCATTTCAGGTGGCTCCCTTTGGGCTGTTTTTCTACTCTGAAGGTTTTGTTGAGATTTTTTCCATTAATTTCTAATTACAACATTGGAATTAAGTTCTTTTTGTGATTTTTCTTGTGCTATATATGGCAGTTATAATTTGGTACCCTTTTTATCTCGCTTGAATTTCTGTGTCTGTCTGGCTGCTGTGTGGGTACATATCTTTTCTTCATTCTGAGTTCTAAATTTGCCCTTGGCAGTGAGCTGTCTCTGTTTTATGACATGCTGATCTATGAGCTTTGTCTCTCCTTTGTCTGTTGTTATAAACAAACCTGAGCTGACTAAGAGTATTTCTCTAGTGAATCGGTAGTCTGCTTAACATTCTACAGTTTCCAGCACGACAGAATAAGAGACTCATAAATACCCCGGTTGTCTCACCTCATCCCTGACTTTCAGGAAATCACATTTAATTTCATATCTTTACTTGGGAATGAAACTTTGGAGGTCTTCTGAGAAGGCTGAAAACAATTTCACTGAAAAATGGTGAGATTTTTTGTATTAGCCAGTAATGCAGGTTTGTTTGTTTTCTACTTTTCGATGTTCTTATTCTGTACCTTTATTGGATATGAGATTTCATTCCCTCTGTCTCCCTATTGCATACGGTAAATGATTAAGAATCAGTGATTTCCAAGAATTTTGGAAACATATCATCTGGAAATGAGAACTATTTTTTTCTTTAATGTAATGATTGTCTTAAGCTGCCTTTTTCCCTTATTATCAAAGGCATGGATCCACCAAGAGGCTCATCTCTCTCTTCCAAAAGAGCTATTCTCTCCCAGCTGGTGATTAAAACCTGATTGATTGCTTCCTCTTGAATGCTTCTTTAGTTTACATGTGTAGTCATTTTCTCTCTCAGTTTAATCTGTTTAAAATAACCCTACTCATTGTTGCACTTTTATTTTTTTAATATACTTCTTCAGTGACTGAAGTAATATTTATTCATATTTAAATTTATGAATTCTACCAAGATATAAGCTATGTGACACCAGTGACTTGTTTATCTTTGTTGCTGTTCAATTGCTAAGTCAGTTATATCTGATTCTTTGCAACCTCATGAGCTGCAGCACACGTAGCTTCCCTGTCCTTCACTATCTCCTTAAGTTTGCTCAGACTGATATCCATTGAATCAGTGATGCCATCCACCCATCTCATCCTCTGTTGCCTCCTTCTCCTCTTGCTCTCAATCTCTCCCAGCATCAGGGTCTTTTCCAGTGAGTCAGCTCTTCACATCAGGTGGCCAAAGTATTAGAGCTTCAGCTTTAGTACCAGTCCTTCCAATGACTATTCAGGGTTGATTTCCTTTAGGATGGACTGGTTTGATCTCTTTACTGTCCAAGAGACTCTCAAGAGTCTTCTCCAACACCACAGTTAGGAAGCATCAATTCTTTGGTGCTCAGCCTTCTTTATGGTCCAACTCTCACATCCATACATGACTACTGGAAAAACCATAGCTTTGATTATACAGGCTTTTGTCAGCAAAGTGATGTCTCTGCTTTTTAATATGCTATTTAGGTTTGTTATAGCTATTCTTCCAAGGAGCAAGCATCATCTAATTGTGTGGCTACAGTCACCTTCTGCATTGATTTTGGAGCCCAAGGAAATGAAATCTGTCACTGTTTCCATTGTTTCCCAATCTGTTTGCCATAAAGTGATGGGACTGGATCCCATGATCTTTGTCTTTTGAATGCTGAGTTTTAAGCCAGCTTTTTCACTCTCTTCTTTCACCTTCATCAAGAGACTCTTTAGTTCCCCTTAGCATTCTGCCATTAAAGTGGTATTATCTGCGTATCTGAGGTTGTGGACCTGATCCACCACCCAGAAGTCACTGTCTGCCCTGGGGCCTATCAAGTGCCAGCTCCATACTGGGAACTGGGGCCTCTGGTTACTACCTGTGTCTCTGGGGGAAATCTCTGCAAAGCTGCTTCCCAGGCCACCAACACCTCTTCAGGCTGCCATGGCCCAATATTGCTTATCTTACTCTCTACCATATCTCTGTTGCCTAGAAGTGCCCAGCAATCAGGAGTAAATTTTTCCAAATTTTCTGATGTACTTGCCCTTTTTATTGGTACGTAGAGTCCCTTGGACTGCAAGGAGATCCAACCAGTCCATTCTGAAGGAGATCAGCCCTGGGTTTCTTTGGAAGGAATGATGCTAAAGCTGAAACTCCAGTACTTTGGCCACCTCATGCAAAGAGTTGACTCATTGGAAAAGACTCTGATGCTGGGAGGGATTGGGGGCAGGAGGAGAAGGGGACGACAGAGGATGAGATGGCTGGATGGCATCACCGACTCTATAGACGTGAGTCTGAGTAAACTCCGGGACTTGGTGATGGACAAGGAGGCCTGGTGTGCTGCGATTCATGGGGTTGCAAAGAGTTGGACACGACTGAGTGACTGATCTGATCTGATCTGATTACTATGGGCTTCCCTGGTGGCTGAGAGGGTAAAGAGTCTGCTGTAATTCGGGAGACCCAGGTTCTATACCTCGGTCGGGAAGATCCCCTGGAGAAGGAAATGGCAACCCATTCCAGCACTCTTGCCTAGAAAACCCCATGGACGGAGGAGCCTGGTAGGCTATAGTCCATGGGTTCGCAAAGAGCTGGACATGACTGAGCGACTTCTCTTTCCTTACTATTTATATTTTAAATTGAACAGTCACGCTTATATATATGTAAAGCTATAAGCTACCTTAAATGTTTTAAAAAACATAGTAGAGTATCTGTATAATAAATAAAAAGCCAACCAACATAATGTAATTGCAAATAAAGTTTAAATTTTCTTTTCTAATTATGTTGTTACTTTAAATAATGTCAAGAGAGAGGGGAGATACTCACATGAGCATGTGCATTGGTGTAATTTTTTAAAGGGAGGTTTGGTAGTATGTATAGCCCAGTACTGATCTGATCTGATCTGAGCGACTGATCTGATCTGATCTGATAGCCCAGTATATCGAGCTTCCCTGGTAGCTCAGCTGGTAAAGAATCTGCCTGCAATGCAGGAGACCCTGGTTCAACTCCTGGGTCAGGAAGATCTCCTGGAGAAGGGATAGGCTACCCACTCTAGTATTCATGGACTTCCTTGTGGCTCAGACAGTAAAGAATTTGCCTTCCCATCTCTGGGTTTGGAAGATGCCCTGGAGGAGGGCATGGCAACCTACTCCAGTATTCTTGCCTAGAGAACCCCCAGGACAGAGGAGTCTGGCTGGTTACAGTCCATGGGATCACAAAGAGTCGGACATGACTGAGCGACAATGCACAGCACAGTATACAGCAGTGACTTCAGTGTCATCAATGTGAGAAATTCCTCGAGTCATGCCAGTGTACAAAGATTTTTATAAATGAATATTTATTTCAGTTTGATTTTAGTAACAAACAAAGTAAAGAAAAGTAATCCCCCTAACCCCATGCACTGTATTCCCCAGGCCAGAATAGTGGAGTGGGTAGCCTTTCCCTTCTCCAGCTGATCTTCCCAACCCAGAAATCAAACCGTGGTCTCCTGCATTGCAGGCAGATTATTTACCAGCTGAGCTACCAGGAAAGCCCTTAGTAACAAACAAAATAAAGCAAAACAGTCCCCCTCCCAAAAATCTGGAGAAAAAAAATCTGACAATTAAGATTCAGTGAAAATAATTGTGGGATATCATATGATATAATACTATGCACTTGTTTAAAAGGTTTTTGTTTTCATATGTAAGAATAGTTTACTAACAGCAGTACCAAAGTAGCTAGATTCTGTATTTTAAAATGATTAAGAATCAGTTTATCAGAAACATAAGCCCATTAAAAATACATGAACAGTGTGATGACTTAACTTTGGATGAGTGTATCACAGAATTGTAGATGATCTGCAGGTGAGGATCTCAGAAATCATCCAGTGTAGTGGACGGGAGCTTGACTCAGGGACTGTAGACAGGGCTGATGTCTAGCTCTGCCCTTTGCTCACTATTGACTTAGGGTTGTTACTCAAGTTCTTTGAATCCCACTTTGCTAAGGTATAAATTAAATCTAACAAGAATAGTTCACATACATTAAGTATTTATTGTATGATTGGATACCTTTTCTGATTTAAACCCCACACTGCTAAGCCCATAAGGAAAGTAATATTATTTCTATCTTAACAGTTGAAGAAACCAAGACACTGACAAATTAAGTAACTTGCTCAAATTATCGGAGAACGCAATGGCACCCCACTCCAGTACTCTTGCCTGGAAAATCCCATGGATGGAGGAGCCTGGTGGGCTGCAGTCCATGGGGTTGCTAAGAGTAGGACATGACTGAAATAAATATTCATTTATAAAAATCTTTGTACACTGGTATGACTCGAGTAATTTCTCACATTGATGACAGGTAAGGTCTCTCCCATAATCAACCAGGTGAAGGCAGAACTTCTTCCTTCCTTTCTCCCCTCCCTCCTTCCTTCTTTCTTTCTTTCCCTCTCTCCCCCTCCCTCCTTCCTGCCTTTCCTTTTTTCTTTCCTCCTTATCCTTTTCCCTTCCTTCTTCTTTCTTTCTTTCAGCATATAGGGATGTTAGGATGGTATATACCCACAACAAGGGTATATGCTACCTTTAACATTAAAATTAAAACACCTAAGTTTATGAACTGTTATTGAAGCTGCTTCAAGTTTGGTGAACCAGTAAAAATAACATGATTTTGATTTTGAGCTTGGTCATAGATAGCTGGAGGGATTTCCTGGTGACTCAGATGATAAAGAATCTGCTTCCAAAGCAGGAGACCTGGGTTCCATCCCTAGGTCAGGAAGATCCCCTGGAGAAGGCAGTGGCAACCCACTCCAGTATTCTTGCCTGGAGAATTCCGTGGACAGAGGAGCCTGGCGGGCTACAGTCCATGGGGTCATAAAGAGTCAGACATGACTGAGTGACTAACACTTATAGACAGCTGGAGGTGAAGATCTGAGTGTAGAGAAAGGTCACTATATGGCTGCCAACTAAATAACTGTACATCTACGATGAAGCTGAGTGCCCAGTAAGTTAACATGCAATCCTGGTAGTCAGGGGTGGGAGATAGAACAAATCCTGAGCTAGAAATGCCCAGTTTAGAGATGGTTACACATTGACAAGCTTAAAGTTGATGGTGGCACGTGAGACGGCAGTGTGTCATGATTATCATACCTCAAGACTGATGAGGTTAGCAGAGCTGTTTCGCACCGATTTAAGGATGGAACATCATAACTACTGGGGATATAGTTGGATAACAGCCCTATGCTAACATAAGCTATTATGTAATAAAAGCAACTCTGAGAACCCATGCTCGTTCTTAAACTTTGCCCAGTAGAAGAGGTGAATGACTTCCTGGAGTCCTTCAAAAATGCCTTAAGAATTCTCCAGCATGCAGGAGAGTGGTCAGTGGTCAGAACGTAGGGTAGTTAACATGGTGACTCTCACATGGTCAGTGCTGGGCCAGAGCAATCGGACTTTATATCCTGATTCTTATGAACCAGATGGATGATTGCACAGACTTTGTGTGACAGTGTGGTAAGCCTAAATGATGTTTTATTTCAATTTGGTCCTCTCAGTCTTCAAAACCTTGATATTGTATTATTCCTTTGCCTGTGGTTTTCCATTATTTTACTTTCTAGTAATGTTAATACTACTTATGTTTCAGTTCAGTTCAGTTCAGTCACTCGGTCATGTCTGACTCTTTGCGACCCCATGAATTGCAGCACGCCAGGCCTCCTTGTCCATCACCAACTCCCAGAGTTCACTCAAACTCGTGTCCATTGAGTCGGTGATGCCATCCAACCATCTCATCCTCTGTCGTCCCCTTCTCCTCCTGCCCTCAATCCCTCCCAGCATCAGAGTCTTTTCCAATGAGTCAACTCTTCTCATGAGATGGCCAAACTACTGGAGTTTCAGCTTTAGAGTCATTCCTTCCAAAGAACACCCAGGATTGATCTCCTTTAAAATGGACTGGTTGGATCTCCTTGTAGTCCAAGGGACTCTCAAGAGTCTTTGCCAACACCACAGTTCAAAAACATCAATTCTTTAGCACTCAGCTTTCTTCACAGTCCAAATCTCACATCCATACATGACTACTGGAAAAACCATAGCCTTGACTAGACGGACCTTTGTTGGCAAAGTAACATCTCTGCTTTTTAATATGTTATCTAAGTTGGTCATAACTTTCCTTCCAAGGAGTAAGTGTCTTTTAATTTCATGGCTGTAATCACCATCTGCAGTGATTTTGGAGCCCCCCAAAATAAAGTCTGACACTGTTTCCACTGTTTCCCCATCTATTACCATGAAGTGATGAGACCAGATGCCATGATCTTCGTTTTCTGAATGTTGAGCTTTAAGTCAACCTTTTCACTCTCCACTTTCACTTTCATCAAGAGGCTTTTTAGTTCCTCTTCACTTTCTGCCATAAGGGTGGTGTCATCTGCATATCTGAGGTTATTGATATTTCTCCTGGCAATCTTGATTCCAGCTTGTGCTTCTTCCAGTCCAGCGTTTCTCATGATGTACTCTGCTGCTGCTGCTGCTAAATCGCTCCAGTCGTGTCCGACTCTGTGCGACCCCATAGACGGCAGGCCACCAGGCTCCCCCGTCCCTGGGATTCTCCAGGCAAGAACACTGGAGTGGGTTGCCTCTGCATAGAAGTTAAATAAGCAGGGTGACAATATACAGCCTTGACGTATTCCTATATATGCTTAGATATGTATTTTCAGCAAAATGTTAACTGTAAATTATATATATTTCCTTTGAATCTTTGTAGGATACATTTTGAGTTTTTAAGGTATATTAAAACACAGACAAACCAAGGTAGTAACAGTTGTTTGTTTTAGTAGAAAAAGTTTTAAAATACCTGATTTGTAATTGACTATTTTACTACAGTTTAGAATACTTAGTAGCTTAGTCTGTGGGCTGTTGCTCAGGTATTGAGAGTAAACACTTCCAAACACCAGGATAAAATAAAATATTGCATATTTGCATTAGAATTCATTTTATTATAAGCTTAATTTCTGTGCAACTTCTTTTAATTCAGAAAGACATAATTGCTTAGCTGATGATGTAAGGCTTGCTGTGCTTATTTTCCTTATGTGACTTAATTTTTGAGTTGTGTAGGAAAACAGTAAAGCTTTAATATATCTATTTCAGCTTTTTAAAATTGTAATAACATAAAAGTTTCCTAAGTGTTACAAGATTCAGTCTCTTCCAACCACAGGTGGGTTATCAAACTTTTACAGTAGATTCTTTTGTTCCTGAGGGTTTCTAATGAAGACTGTGACAAAGTCTCCTTTACCCAGCTGAGGCTGAATGCTATTTCTAAATAAAACATCTGCTTTCTAGTGCCTAAGTGTCCAAAGGTCTAAAGGTGTCATTTTAACTGATGAAAAGTATACAAGAATTAAAGCTAAAAGCTATGCAAATTCAGCAGGATGCCTTTTGTTTGAAATAAAACTAATATATTAAACAATTAGCACACATGAATAGAATCCTCTCCCAAATTAAATGTTTACCTAGATTTTAGTATCAACCATGTTGACATCATGAAGAGCTGTCAAGAGAGCTGACATTCTTAGAAGACAGAACTTCACCTGTAACCTTTAAAGAAAGCTGCTTTGCGAAAGCCCCAAAGGCAGAGTGGTCAGACTGGCATTTGTATAGTGTGGTGGGAGATGTTAAAATAGCAATGCACAGAACCCTTTCAAGCAATTTTTATGTCATAGAGAGACTTTTGGAAAGAAATCTATAAGTAGTGATTTGTCACCGCTTATGTAAAGTGGAATAATTTCAGACAGTTTTTTTTTTCCCCCAGATCAGAAAGTGCTATACCCAAAGTGAATAATAAATCAAATTTGAATCTTTTCGTCTTGATATATACATCTCTGAGGATATTATTTTCAGAGCTAACATTTATTTCTTCATTCTCCGTAGAACTGAAGTCCAATTTTATAACTTTGCAAATTTTTTTCAATCACTTTCTTTGGTGTAACAATTACAAGTGCAACATATTTGTAATAAAACTGTCAACCATGGTTCAGTTCAAGATGTATCATGGGGAAGTCAGACTTCTGAGGGGGGAAATGTGTCTGGTACTTTGCTTTGAGAAACAGTGAAGGTGGACTCTCGGGATGCTTAAGAATCAAATAGTAATTTCTCCCACATCAAGGAAGTTTGGAATCCAACTTTTTATAATTCTAAAACAAAATCTTAGGGTACTTCTAAACTGTTGTCCCCCCTTTTAGAGCCAACGTTAGTGTTCTTTTCCTCACTTGTTGTCCACCCTTAGAAAAAATATCAGTTACTGCATGTTGGAGAACGCAGTTTATTTAACCCTAAATCAGTTGTGGTTTCCTCCTCGGTGGGCCTTTTGAGATCACTGTGATTCTTATGGTCATTTTTGTATGTGTGTTTGTGAAATATAAAAATAAGCCTATCTCCCCACCATCCAAAATATGTCTGGAAGATTTGTAAGTCCTCTATTTTTATACACTTAATAATTCTGAATATGCACTATAATTATTTACTGAGACTGCCCCCTTGAGTTTATACATCAGAGATTTAACCTTGTTGGGGTCCTGGATAGGCCAACCCAAAGTATTTCTCGATGGCATATTGATTATTGTGATTAAAATTACTTAACAAACAGTGGGTGCAAGAGCAGCACTTTTGATTCTTCTCTCCGTCTTCCCTGAAAGCAGCAAATAAATCCCTCATATTTAAAGTTTCCTCCAACACGAGGTACAAGGGCGCTATTATGGCCAGAGAGTGGGAATTTGGGCCGAGAAATCTGGACACTCAAAATAGCCTTGTTACTTCTGTAATTTACTACCCAAAGCCCAAGCTCTGTTTCGGTTCTTCAGTAATTATTAATTAATTAATTATTTTCACTTGAAGCCCAAGTTCTTTGGTCCTGTTAATTGTTCACGAATTTTTTCTTTGTCCAGAAGTATAAACGCTGCCCACTCTGCCATGTCTTCTATTCTATTTCCATGCAGTCTTTGTGTGCATGCATTAAACTTTGTTTCTGTATCACCTATTAATCTTTCTTGTGTCAGTTTTACTATTATTCCAGCCACAAGGTCTCTAGATAGGTAGAGGGACATTTTCCCCACCCTGTCAATCTCGTTGCCCACGTTTTTGATTTTGTTTACAGGAGTCAAGGTTTAAGTGATTCATAAGTAAATGTTTGATGATCTGTAGTGTTCGTCTTGGTCAATGCTTTCATCCCAGTAACAATTTATAATGTAATTTGAGGAGATATTGTCTCCGAGGTTTCAGTTTTCTAAAAGTCAACATTTTATAAGAGGAAAGCAGTCTGAAATTACTGATGATCCTTTTCTACGTAAGCCAGCAAAATATTGTACTTGAATACCCTTAAGGTTAAAAAAATTATGAAGAATTTTGGATACAGTAATTTAATTATGCATTATTGGCTAGGGTTGCAACCATTGTTTACTTAGTATATGGATAGAGGTTTACTATTTGAATGCTGTCTCTTAAAACAAGCTTATATTTATAATTTTCACATTTATGTCTTCTCTTAATTATATTTTAATTCCTAGAAGGGTAAAGGTCTTATTTTCTGCATGCTTGAATAACTCTTAAAACATTTTTTTTTTTTTTTTTTTTTAATGTAGTAGGCATTCAATTGCCAAAGTAAAGCTCTGCTTGTCTAGTGATTCTGAAGGTTAACTAAATCATTGGGTGGGTATTTTGGTAGGGTATTTGGAATTCCAGAGTTTAAATGTCAGGATAGTATGAGATTAATTGTAATGACCTCATGCCTTCTGAAGCAGCCAGGTGGTGGTGACCCTATGTAGAGATTTCCCTGGGTGAAAAATCTGTCCATGGAGTAGAAGTTTAATTACTGATTCTTCTTTGCCACTTTGATCAGTCTAAACCTCTGACTTATATGTAATTTATTACAAAGATATATTATCTAGGAAGTTTCACAGATTCATCTTTAAAGAACTGAACTTCTCAATATGTGATTCTGTCCATTATCTTCTTATGTTGGAAATCAGCAGTATATTAGTGCTAAAAAAATAGTATGACAATGCTTTTATATTGAAATCCTTTAAGAATCATATTGTAATTTCTTTTAAGTGAAAAGTATGAAAAATACTGTGTTTTCTATTTCTGACTAATGTTTTTATTAAAGGAAATTTATTTATTGTTCTTAAGTCTTTAGTTCTGATAAGGGATTCTGTTTCCTAATAGCAACATAATGTTTTGAAACATACATTAAATCAGCTTATGTATTTCCACAAGTAGCTTGTTCAACATCAAAAATAAATCATTACATATTAGGAAATTCTTTCTCCTCCAAGGTTGGAATAATGTAGAATGTCATCTCATTCTGAGATAATGGTGACACAGCTCTGATCCTTTTAGTTTTCTTGGCAGAGGGAAAAAAATCTATTCTGGAGTTTACACATTAGTAAAGTTACTTTTCTGAGATAGGATTATGTAATAAAGAACAGCCTTTACTTGAGATATTTTAGGCAATGCCTTCTTCTTACAAGTAAGAAATAGACACGTGTGTGTGTGTGTGTGTGTGTGTGTGTGTGTGTGTATGGGCATTACTTTAGAAAGTATGTATGGAAACTGTGGCAAACTTTTAATTCACTGAGTTACTTGTTTGGTGAAGTTCATTATGACCATCCTGTGTAGGAGAGAGTGATTGTTCATAACTGACTTTGAGATGGCCATATCCTTTTTGGGGGCATGGGAATAAAATATGAAACAGTGAGAACCAACTGGTCTGATATGCTTTGATGTTTTGTATGCTAGATCTCAGTCTTTCAAACCATAAACCTTTGATCTGATCTCTATTTCTGGTATATCTGGATATACTTCAGGCATTTAGTTGCCTTTCAATAATTCTAATTATTACAAACAGTGCTGTTTTCCTCCAAAAGAGGGGTACTTAGCCAAGAGCAATTTGTTTGGTCAACACAGTGCTTTGTTAGAAAATAAATATTCCTAGTTCCAGGGTTTTTTCAAACTTAAAAAAAAATCTATATTTCATATTCTTCCTTTAATATTTTTTTACTTTTATCTTGTACTCGTTTTGATACTGAAACGTTGTGGTTCTGAAATATATCACACAAATGGACTAATTGAAAAATTTTATTGGAAAAATAGTAGATGCAAATATTTCATACTAAGAAAAATATCCTGAAGAATGTGACTTGTGTGTGTATGTGCATAGAAGGTGGTAACGTGGCTGGATGGCATCACTGACTCGATGGACGTGAGTCTGAGTGACCTCCGGGAGTTGGTGATGGACAGGGAGGCCTGGCGTGCTGTGATTCGTGGGGTCGCAGAGTCAGACACGACGGAACTGAACTGAACTGAAGTTAGAGGAGTTACGGTTGTTGGCTGTACTTCATACTGTTGGCTGTTGTTCGTACTTCCTCGCGCAGGGGCCATGCCAATGTTCTGTGTCATTCCAGTTTGTGCATAGGTGCTGCTGGAGAATTCTTGATTTCTCTTGAAGGAGCCTATCTTGTTTTCATAAAGTGAACTCTGCTTCCGTTTCTTATGTCTCAAGAAAAGGAGGATCTAGTTCTAAACTTTGTAAGATGTGTAAAATGAGAGTTGAAAGACAGAACTGGACCTAAGAAGGGGACTGAAAAATACCACCGGAAGAATGCCAGTGGGCAGGTCACACAGATGTGAGCACATGTGCATATATGTCCATGTACCCACACATACACAGAGTTTTCTTTTCTCAGTTACTATTCTGATCACATAGTAAATGAAACAGTGCTTTGAGGAAAAGACTTGACTAATAATACTGAAATGCCCTATAAATATTCACAATGGGCTGCAAGCTGGATGCTGGCCCATTCCGCCTAGTATTTTATTCCCCCTGTGACTCCTTTTCAGTGCAAGGAAAAAGATACTTGACTGAACAGACAGGATCAGCATGATACAGGTTCTGGTAAGAGATGCATAAAAGAGTGTTGCCTTGAGAAAAAAGTCATACCTCATTGCAATTTCAAAATATTTTTAAACGTTCTGTAATTTTGGTCAGTGTGTGGTTTCATATTTGCAGTTATAAAGCATTATATTTATGCATAATTTGGAGGCTCAACACTTGGTGAGACTGTGGCTTAAGACATCGACAGCATTTTAGAACGCGTATGTGTGTGAAAGCTTATGTGTGTGTAGGGAGCAAGCATGTAAGGGATGGGTTTCTGAAGACATAGCATAGTTTAAAATTATAATTCAAGAGAATTTCTTAGAATAATAAATATAAGCAGTGGATGCCTCCTTCAAATGCACATATATTCACGTTTCTAGCATATTTTAAAAATCATTTTTCTTTTCTCAGAATTTTCTCTAAGATATTTGCTGCAATTTAATATTATTAACATTATGAACAATCAGGATGATTCATAGTTTGTATCAGGTAGAGTCCATTTGGAAGACAAAATCCACCGAGTGATTTGAACAAGGAAAGTTGTAATAAAGAATTAGCCATGACAAGGGACTATAGTTACTAAGAGTTGGCTAATAATAGAAAATTCTAAAGAATATAGGATCAGATGATTTAAAGAGGAACCCCTATCCCTAGGGGTGAGATAAAACACCCAAGGAGGAACTGCCTCTTCAAAGCTGAGATGCAGATCTTAAAAGACACAGCCCAGCTGTGGCTTGCTGAATGACAGATAAATCGATGTGTTGAGGCTCTGGAGGAATTTGCTAGAAATCTGTCCCTTGGAACTTGTCAGGAATCTCCCTCCGAGGGGGCTGGGGAGTGCTCTTGCCATGTCTTCAGTTACAGATGGCCTCAGGCAGATGACCGCGGAAGCTTCTGGACTCCAGGTGCAGCCCCTACCACACTTGCACGTGATGGAGCCAGGTGTTCTGGAAGCTTCTGTGCTGCCAGTGCAAGTTCGTGCCCCTGCAGAAACTGCCTGTGCTGCAGGAGCTGGCCTGGGAGCACCCCAGAACCAAGAAGGAAAGGCTTTTTCCCATGCTGTGTCCTTCCTGTAGTCTCTCGACAAATGTTGACATCATGCCAGCTAGCAAAGGAAGAAGTACTTAAAGGGTCCTTCTGTTTTTCACGGAGCAGGTGATGCAGGATGCATTTGAATCTAGCAGACAATAAGTTGGTAACAGGCACAGCCTTTGTCTCAATATTTTATTGCCTTAAAATTTTATGACCAAATTATTGATTCCAGGATTTTTTTTTAACTCCCTAGTACTAAGTACCATTATGGCCACTTAATCACTTGAAAAATAAAGACTATAAAAAGATTTTAAATCATGCTGATGGTAAACATTAAAATTAGGACATAACATGCACCCTGAATCGTATACAAAGCATAAAAATGTGTTTCTCACATAGGAAGAGTATTTTCCGATTCAAGGAGGTAGGAGGTAGGTTCAAGAGGAAAGGGACTTAGGTATACCTATGACCGATTCATGTTGATATATGGAAGAAACCAACACAGTATTGTAAAGCAATTACCCTTCAATTAAAAATAAATTTAAAAAAGGAGTATTTATTGATTCAAATGAATTTATAATTCAGCCAGCTCATCATCCTCTTAGAAATTAAGCAATTTGTGAGGTGTTTAATTTTTTATATTCATATTATTTTCTACTTTGCATAAAATGAGTTATAAATATACTTTTAATCACATTTATTTCAAATTTTCTAAGTCAAGTTCATGTAAACCGTGCTTGGTTAGACCATTATCTTACTTTTTGCTGAGAGTGTAGAATGATCACTTTAAAGCTGTCCCCACTATACGAGAAAAAAATTTGCTCATTCTTGCAGTGACGATTCAGTCATTTTCCAACACCCTAAAATTGTTCATTCAACCTGTTCTTGACTCATTCTCAGTGCATAGTTAAAATTATATTTTGAGGGGAATTTCCTCAACATTTTAGCCATTTTACTTTTCAGAGTTGTACATTATTTTTAGAGAACAGTAATTTGGTGTTCTGATCCCAGAGCCCAGCATCTATATTCAAACCTCTAATTTGAATTAGTCACTCTGTAAAATTCTGCATGTCATTTAAGTCTTCTCTTTATCTTCTCAACCTCTGAATAAGAGGCACCATTTTCACTGATCATGCAGAAACCAATATCACTATTTTTAAAAAATGTCTTCACAGCTAGGAAAAATAGGCTTGAGTTGTATTTTATGAGCATTTTTCTTCAAGTTGAGTTTTCCTTCCTTAAAACCAGTGCTAATCCTACAAGGAGAAAAGCATTTTCCAAGATGGGCACTCAGTCGACATTCCTGGCTTGCGAAAAACAATGATTTCATGTCAGAGGCCGCCAGGTATGCCGTTGGGCTTTATATTAATTTGTGAGACATTCCTTTCATTATGTTCCCTGTTCAGAAATTATACACATTTGAATCAAAGCCCAATGACAGTGTCTAGTAACTGGAAAATATTTATTTCTCCTTGGAAATCTTACCTGCTTAATTACCCAATCTTTTGGGAACACAGCCAAAGCTTGGAGTGAGTCTTTTGTTGTGGGAAGAAAAGAGGAGAATAATTTGGTGCCGAGGGGAAGCAGGCCCCTTACAGCTCCCGTGGGCTCTCTTGTCGTGTTTGGAGTTCCCTTGCAAGGCGGCCGTTGTCGTGTGGTTCTGTGTCATTAGAGTGCACATCCTAGGATAATCCCCAGATAAAGAACTGTGTTCCTGTACTACCCTACTTTTTTTTCTTCTGCTCGCAGATATTCATCTCCAACTTGTTCTGACTTGCTCATATTCTGGGAGTAATGGGGTGAAGTTAATATAAGACAGTTAACTCTCTCAATTACTCAGAGCCTAATTATCCAGGCTATTGATTGCACAGTCCAGCCTCTGCTTTTCCTGCCTTTTAAAGGGTGGTTGACTGCCCCTTAGCACTTAAACCAGACAAGAGTAGGGGGTGGAGAGGTAAAGTCATAAAATTCAAATCTATCTATTTTTTCAGCTTATTAGCACTAGCTAAGAACTTAGGTGATTGGCAAAAGTGTGGTTTGGAGACACCTGTATATTTAATTTAGCCTTACTTTTCCTTGTCATCTCTTACCATGGATAATTGAGTTGGCCGCATTACCTTATGTTCGTATGGTTAATTCTCAGAAGCTGGGTTTTTATTGCTTTGGAGCAGTGACTTAATTGGTACTTAAGACATTTGAAGGAGGTAGGGTTAGCTACACAAATTTCTTTCTTTTTTTTTTTTTAATAAGGAAACGGAGACTAAGTATTCAAACTGAAAAATGGCAGGTGGAATTGTGGGCTCGAGGTGGAATTGTGGGCTAGAGGTGGAATTGTGGGCTCGAGTGTTCTTTTACTCTTTGGTCTGAGTTCACAGATACACAGATATGGAAGAACCACCTCTTGATAATTCCTCTTATCTAGTGGTTCCCAGCAGTGGTTTGTGAGTTTAGTATAATACAGCCATGAGGAGTTATGGTTTCAGAGTTGGCTTGGGATGTCTCTCAGTTGTGCTACTCAGGGCTGGTAGAGTTTGATATATATATTTCACTTTGCCAAATGTATGAAATATAGTAAATGCTCAATAAAGAGCCTTGGACTACAAAGAAGGCTGAGTACAGAATAATTGATGCTTTAGAACTTTGGTGCTGGAGAAGACTCTTGAGAGTCCCTTGGACAGCAGAGATCACACCAGTCAATCTGAAAGGAAATCAACCCTGAATATTCATTGGAAGGACACCAATATCCATTCGTGGCTGAAGCTCCAATACAGCACATGACGAGAAGAGCCAACTCATTGGAAAAGACCCTGATGCTGGGAAAGACTGAAGGCAAAAGGGGAAGGAGGCAGCAGAGGATGAGATGGTTGGATGGCATCACCGATTTGATGGACATGAGTTTGAGCAAACCCTGGAAGATAGTGAAGGACAGGGGAGCCTGGTGTTTTGTAGTCCATGGGGTTGCCCGGGGTTGGACACAGTTTAGCGATTGAACAGCAACAATACAGATTATCTGTCTGTTCGTGCTGCTCAACAACAACAGTAAGGAGCCATTTTAATTCAATTTGTAGTAAATATAGTTTTAGTGGGAGGAGTACAAATAATAAAATCTCTTGAGTTATTTTTAATATTTCAAGAATAAGTGGAATTATACATTTACCATTGGCAAGACCATGAGTTGATTCATTAATGCAGGCTTATGTAGTAATTTTGGAGAAGGCAATGGCACCCCACTCCAGTACTCTTGCCTGGAAAATCCCATGGATGGAGGAGCCTCATAGGCTGCAGTCCATGGGGTTGCTAAGAGTCGGACACGACTGAGTGACTTCACTTTCACTTTTCACTTTCATGCATTGGAGAAGGAAATGGCAACCCACTCCAGTGTTCTTGCCTGGAGAATCCCAGGGACGGGGGAGCCTGGTGGGCTGCCGTCTGTGGGGTCACACAGAGTTGGACACTACTCAAGCGACTTAGCAGCAGCAGCATGTAGTAATTTAATCTTAAATTATGGCTTATGAGGTTGTCCCCAGTACAGTTCCCTTACTTTATAACTGTAAAAACATAGGCTCAAAGAGCACAACTGTTTTTAATTTTTTGAGTTTACCCAACAATTAAGGGAAGAGAGGCCAGTGGGATAAAGACATAGGACCAGTGGCTCCCAGCTCAACTTTTTCTCCACAGTTGTACTGATGTTAGATCATCAATGACTTGATTCCTAGGATCAGGAAGCGACCTCCACTTACCTTTCCCTCACTGTCCTATTCTGTCTTCAGTGCCTGTGTTCTTAATTTCTGAATAGAAAATGGGACAAAAGAGTAGCTTTTGTGAACTTTATGAACTAAGAGACCTGGGAGAAAAAGTGACAGCAGCAAATCCCTAGGTTGTAGTCAAACAAAATGCAGTGGAATGGAGCGGAAGTAAGTTAGGGCAAGCCTTTTCAAAATGGATACACCATTTCCATATTCTTTCTTTTTCTACTGGCTGGGTAGAGAATCACAAAGCCCTTCGGGGTAGAAGACCTACAAAGTAGGTGGATCCTGAATCCCTGAATCACTGCATGGAAGAAAGCCGCTCTCTGCACAGGATTATCAGCATTGAATTGCAAAGTGAATGAGAAACTTCTGTCATTATAAGCTAATGGCATTTGGGGGCATACTAGTGTGACTCTGAATAATATTTGCATTGTTTTTCATAATAAATGTAATAAACTGTCCATCTTTGAACCATAATATATATGTACATAGGTTGCTGCTAAGTCACTTCAGCCGTGTCCGACTCTGTGCGACCCCATAGATGGCAGCCCACCAGGCTCCCCTGTCCCTGGGATTCTCCAGGCAAGAACACTGGAGTGGGTTGCCATTTCCTTCTCCAATGCATGAAAGTGAAAAGTGAAAGTGAAGTTGCTCAGTCGTGTCTGATTCTTAGTGACCCCATGGACTGCAGCCTACCAGGCTCCTCCATCCATGGGATTTTCCAGGCAAGAGTACTGGAGTGGGGTGCCATTGCCTTCTCCGACATAGGTATTATATTTTCTTACAAAAAGGAAAACTCAGTTTGGCATAAATATTTATTTTGAAGAGGCTTCTTATAGTTGTTTGATAAAGAACTCACATTAATACTATCAGTAGTATTGAAATACACATTTTCATTCTTCCTAAATAATGTCTTTTAATGTCAAACAAAACAAATTACATTTCAATTATTTGGGCTAAAACGATAGTGAGCAGAGCATGCAGAAGTGCTCATACTAATGCAAGAATGCACAAAGTCAAACAGGCAGCAGTAATCTAGCATACTTTTAATAAGTATAATATCTTTTATTCAACACATCAAAAAGCCATCAGTGCTATGAAATTTATGTGGATTTCTGTAACTAATATTTCTTTTTCATAGTGAAATCAAATTTGTGATTTCCTCTTTTCTCTATCACTTGATCAGTGTTTTAAAACTATGTTAATGTTTGCAGTTCCTCCTATTACCAGTCACGATCTAATCATCACATATTATACTCACTCAGAGATGTGAGTATACTTTACAAGAAAAAGTTCATTTGACTGTCAGCATACTCCGGATCCCCACACCTTTGTCTTCAGTGCTTTAGGTGAAACCTAATGCCAGCGCCTCACGACTCTCTCTTCCTGCCATCTTATTTATTCCCTGCCATGCTGCTTTTCATTTCAGAGATTCTTTACGATCATCACCAGGGGCTCCTTTCCCAGAAGTTCCAGTCTTAAAGGACTGAGGTGTAGAGCTGACTTAAGCTAAGAGTCTCTGTGTCAAGAGCTGATGGGTGCTCCTGTTAAATCGTTCTGCTAGATTGAGACTGACAAACCAATTCTGAGCAGGGCGGCTTTCGGATTCCTTGGCCATAAGTGAACAATTGTGTCAGTCGCTCTGCCCAGTAAAGCTGCATGCAGCATAATCTGAGACGGAATTCTACTTTCACTCAGAGTCAGTTGCAGCTTGCCCCTCGTAGTGGGCAGTAATCCACCTGCGCAACTGGAGGGAACAAAACAACTCTGGATCTGTGTTGAATTTAGTGAACTGACATCAATGAACAGAATTCTTGATGGTAGATTTTTTGTGATTTTCAGTGTATAAGCAGACTTGAGCACCTAAATTCTGAGTAAGACATGGGCATTAGAGTCCCCTAGGATGAGAATAAACAGACAATGTTTGCATGTGCTTTCTTAGGTCCATAGCCCCTTGTGGGGGATCCTTTTTCTTCCCCTCCCTTCTTCTCTCTTTCTCTCCATTCCTCCATTCCTTTTTTTCCTTTTAAATGGGAGCAGCTGAATAAGGCTTGTGGAATTGTGAGAATACGTGGGTGGACCTACCTCATGTTGATTCTTTCTGTACACAGTTTCCTTCCATTTCTCCGATACAACAGAACATGCTCGCCTTCAAAACCGATTCTGAGAGGTGGCCAGTACAATTTTTTGGCGAAATAAAACGTTCCCTCTTGAGCTTCTTCCCAAATGTATCTTGTTCTCACTCTCAGTTTTATCTTTTTTCATTGAACACTATATTTTACCTCCCCCCACCCTCTAGCTGGAGATGGTTTTTTAGATCTCACAAACAGAAGTTTAGATTAAAATGCAAATATCTCAGGGAAAGTCATCTCAACTTAGAATCATTTGTGTTGGGAGTCAGAAATTGCTGTCACCCTTTGACCTGAAGCAAAGAGCGAGGCGAGTTTGAGGTATGTGCCTAAGTTTTTAATGTGTGTGGTGGTTGGGTGGGGTTGTGGGGTCTGGGGGTAATTTATCATTTAGGAGGATTAGACACCACAGACAGAAGCTGGGCTGACATTTCCAGCTTCATCTTCTTGCCCAAGGTCAGCTCTGTTGCTCAACTATGTGGATGCAAATTAAAAAGAGAGGCATTGAAAATAAGCTACTGGTGCAGTTTACTTTTCCGTATGCCTGTGTGATGTGGTTCTCTATCAAGTTACAGGTCTAGTGAGAAATTGCCTCTGCAACTATGGAGTGTGTACCAGTGTTTTGGAATAATCCTGCTGAGAATGCAGGAAAAATACGAGCAATGGACAGTGTTGCAAATCAATTCCTCTGAGTTTTCTGTTGTAGGTGGGGGATGCAAGCCCACTCCATTCCTGCTGACAGGACTCTGGCTCAGAAATAATTATTGACAACATCCCTTTTGTATCAAATACAATGAATAATTTTTTTTTTCAGTATAAATGCCATAATAAACTTGCTCCGTGAAGAAAGAACAGAGATGAATAAAGCTTGGCGTTCCCTGGTTTATACTCAGAGAACAGCCATTCATTGGGTTTTCATTCTCTTGCTGCAAAGTTAAAAATGCAAGTTTATCTTCTAAAATTGCTTAGGAAATGACAGTGAATTGCAAAAGATAGCACAAAAACATGGAGGGGAGAAAATAGAGGAAATACTATTTTTTACTAATCAACCGAAATGTCTTGTTTTCCCCCATAGGAAACAAACTAAAATATATAAAAATTTTTCCTTGACATAAACCTTTACTAATGATCAATAATTTGATGTCTTATCTGTTTGTGTTTTTTAATACGCAATTCAATTTCTGGTAGTTTTGCCATCCTAAGTCTGAGCCTATTGTCATTCAACTAAGGTGGTGGAAGATAGAGTTTTGCTTTGCCCATGGGTCTAACAAACCTTCCTTCCCTAGTTTTCTATCAAAAGACTAAATACCATCAGTGGCTTTTTTGTTTGTTTGTTTGTTATTGAGAAAAATTTGTAATGGGAAAAGTGACAATTCTGGAAAGAACAATTAATATATTTACTTCTTTATTCAATTAGACCTACTGTTTTCTGATGGGCACCCATGGTGTGTATTAACACTCTAAAATTAACATCAAAGACACACAAGACCCTCAAGAAATAGTTTCTGCAACAACTAAAGCAACAAAAAAATGAACAAAGAAGCAAAATGTGACCTGAGGAGACCCCTCAGTTTGAGACTAGTATGTTAGGAGTATGAAAGTGAAAGTGAAGTAGCTCAATCGTGTCCGACTCTTGCGACCCCTCGGACTGTAGCCCACCAGGCTCACTCCTCCGTCCATGGGATTCTCCAGGCAAGAATACTGGGGTGGGTTGCCATTTCCTTCTCCAGGGTATCTTCCCAACCCAGGGATCGAACCCAGGGATTGGACCCGGTCTCCCTCATTGGAGGCAGACGCTTTAACCTCTGAGCCACCAGGGAAGCGCTATGTTAGGAGTATGTCCAGTTTCAAATCATACCAGGTAGGATATGTACAGAATTCCATTGGTGGAACATCATGCAAACTGAACTTTAGCACTCTGCTTATTCTTTTTCTCTGAAATGCACTACAAATGGACTCATCTTTGTTATACTCTTTAAATAATTATTAGGCTTAATTGCCACAGTTCATAGAAATTTTAAAATTAGCAAGTGGTGCTTATCTCTCTGCTGTGCTCAGTGTTAATAAAACATGCTGCTCCATAAACACATTTCACATCATATTTGTCCATGATTATTTCATTGTTTTTCCAAGTACAGATGCCAAGAGACAAAGTGTTGCCGAATTCCTGTAATTACCAGCATTTCTCTCCATTTGGGGCCTCAAAGTATGTAGTCAATCTCTATTGTCTTCTGCCTTCGTTTTGAATCTGTCCCCAGCGCAGGAATGTCAAAAACACCATTTAGCTACACAGCCTGCTCAATTTAAAAAAGGGAAAATCACATTCAAGCTACTAATTAAGAAAAGAAGAGAAGTGAGCTATGAATAAAAAGAACTGCCTTCTAAAAAAGCTTTAAAAGGGAATGTGCAACTATGCTGCATTCAGAAAAGGAATGATTCTTAGTTATCAAAGCTAAATTCTAATATAGCAGTTAGAAGCACAATTTTACTAACTCCTTAATATTTTAAAAGCATCCAAGTGAATGAGAATTCAGGTAATGTTCATTCCTTTTCTACCTTTAAAGGGGAGCTTAATTAATTTTTTTTTCAATTATCAGACACTTCTTTTCTAGAAGCTGCTTCTAGCCCTTTAAGATCATTTTGACAGTTTTAAAAAATATGCATTCCTTTGAAAAAAAAACTATACCAGTGTCCTTTTACGCACAGATGTTTGGCAATATTGTTAATAGAATTGTCTCTGTGATATAATAATTCTTCCAAATGATTTATTTCAGCGGCTGCTTAGAACTATTTAGAATAAACTGTGGTTGAGTACCATAGACACGGGGTGAATGATTTAGGTGGTTGGATAAGTGGCAAGCAGTGAAAAAGCCTCCCTTCATTAAATGTTATTCTACAGAACTGTTCCTACAAGCAGGTGATTAAAAATGCCAGGTGTAAATATGGAATACAATCTAAGTCGGCTCAGTAACTGCATCCGCCTCGAGAGCAGAAAATGCGTCATATGCTGCTCTCTCACAATTCATTACTCTAATACTCTATATGTTGATTGATCAAGAATATGAAAAGATCAATATGTTCAGCCATACTTTGCAGATTCTTGCCTAACTGTGCAGGAAGAAATACAGTTATACTAAACTCTTTGGATATCTTATGCTTCTTTGTGTTCCCCCCAAAAGGCTTTGAATATGGTGGTCTAGACAGTTGCCCTCTTCCCACTCCTATTCTCCCAGAAATAAGACACCCATTAAAGTACATCAGTAGTTCACCATGTTTATTTAGGATCTCACTTTCTTCTATCTCAGGACCTAGGTCTGGGGGCACTTCCATAGGCAGACCACTAGATGCTGCTAGCATTCTTTTTATTGTTCAGTATTCTGCAAAGAAGTCTTCCTTCCCAGGGTGAGAGTCATCAGACATTAAAGTCTGTCTTCTCAAATTGGAGCCATTTGGCTTCCAGCCTGAGGAGGAGCTTCAGACTATTTCTTACCTTGGGTAGGAGAAATTTGAGAAGGTTCCGTTTTTGACATCATCAAATGATCTGACAGGGTATTATCCCAAGACTTAGTCCTTAACTAATTCTATGTTTCCCTCCTACCTGCATTTCTGCCTTGGGCCTAATGCAATGTCCCTGAAGACTTGGATTCTGGGCACTTTTCACTCTCCCTTTTTCCTTTACCCGTGAAAGACAGGAGTTTTACTTCTCAGCTTGATTTTGACCACTGGGTCCCAGCCACCTTTTGAGAAATTGCTCTGCCTTCCCATTGCTGATAAGTATTTGAATTTCCTGGTGGTTAAATTACATGTTCTATGCACACATTCAAAGTTAGTTCAGATGGAAAGGTATTATGGCTTCTCTTTGGTGTCCAACGCAATACACGAGTTTCAAGTGTTAATCTGGCCACCTGGGAGGGTGTCCTTTTTTTTCCTGTAACCGTTGCTTACCCTGTTCCCTCTACCAACCTATTTAACAGAAAAAATAGAATGAGGCAATGTTCTTAGATATAGGAGACTGTTCTTTGCTCAAGGTTATATGAGGTTATATATCCACCTTTCTTATAAAAACATTTAATTTTTTATTTTGGGTCTTACTTGAGTGAGTCATGTTTTCCCAAAATTAAAACTTCACTGTGTTTCTTAAAATGAGATATTATCTTCTAAAATAGTAACCTTTTGAGGTTATCTTAATGTATTTTGTTTTTGAAATTTCAAAAAGAAATTGAAATAAAGATAATTCCAAAACTACAATTATCTATGTTATTGTATGATACTTTTATTTTAAAAATATCTAGACCTTTTAATTAGGTACCTGTACTCTACTAAACTATTTATAAGCAGTATCTCTTTTAAACCGCATAACCTTATTGCTGCTGCTGCTAAGTTGCTTCAGTCGTGTCCGACTCTGTGTGACCCCATAGACGGCAGCCCACCAGGCTCCCCCGTCCCTGGGATTCTCCAGGCAAGAACACTGGAGTGGGTTGCCATTTCCTTCTCCAATGCATGAAAGTGAAAAGTGAAAGGGAAGTCGCTTAGTCGTGTCCGACTCTTAGCAACCCCATGGACTGCAGCCTGCCAGGCTTCTCCATCTATGAGATTTTCTAGGCAGGAGTACTGGAGTGCGGTGCCATTGCCTTCTCTGGCATAACCTTATTAGGTAGGAACAATTATTTACTTCATCCTTCAGTTGAGAAAATATAGTGAAAAGAGGTTGCCTATGTTGCCCAGTGTCTTGCAGTTGTTGAGGGGTGGGTCATGAACTCAAATACAGGTTTGATATTGGAGGTCAGTCTGGTAATGTGATATATACCCCTTATTCTACTTTATTGATCAAATTTGTTTGGAAGAATTAGAATAGGTCATAACCCTTTATTTAAATACATTTCTGTGAAAAATTATGAAAAATGAGCTTTGTTGAATTATATTCTTTAAATGTAAACTTATTCTTTCTATGTGGGGTCAGGCCGTTACAGTCTCCTCTCATACATTTTTCATTGGAACTACTTGCTATGAAATGTCTACGAAGTTCCTAAAGCAAAAATCCATCTTTAAAGAAATGTTCATATTATGTTGGCAAAGTTGTTTTTTCACATTGGACTTCTGACTTCCTCAGGGATCTGAGTTTTGTTTAGAGGAGTGGTGGAGCTTCAATCAGGCAGATTGATCACCTTTCACGTGTGATGCTTGATGTCTGTCATTTGGAGGAAATACACAGATCCATTTTGTTCAACGTGGTCTCTAAAGGACAAGTTTGATAGGGAAAACATTGAAAAATAATTGGGTGTAGTGATATTTATGGCTTTTAAAAATGTATTCTCTGTAATAGTTGCTGTTGCTAAGTCGCTTCAGTCGTGTCCGACTCCGTGCGACCCCATAGATGGCAGCCCACCAGGCTCCCCCGTCCCTGGGATTCTCCAGGCAAGAACACTGGAGTGGGTTGCCATTTCCTTCTCCAATGCATGAAAGTGAAAAGTCAAAGTGAAGACGCTCAGTCGTATTCGAATCTTAGCGACCCCATGGACTGCAGCCTACCAGGCTCCTCCGTCCATGGGATTTTCCAGGCAAGAGTACTGGAGTGGGATGCCTTGGGTTTGATCTAAACAGCGCATAGAGAGAGTTTTCCCCCTAATTCTGATGATAATGATTATTTTTATAATTGTTTAGTTAAGAGGGAAGATAAATCAAGTTCTTATAGCTCAAAAAAAATAATGATAACTTTGAAATGTATTTTGTATCTGTGCAACAGCTCCATGGGCTATGAAGATAGGAGCACATCCTCCTGCAGCAAATGCTGAGTTTTATTGGGTGGAAAGGGATTGCCTAATATCCCTGGTTGGAGAAAGATGACTCAGATGTGGGAGCTACTCTTAAGAATCTTTTTTCATTTTTTGAGTAAAAGAGGCAAGCCATACACAGAATTTGAGGCAGAAAAATGCTATGTTCTATGATACTTGACATACTGTGGTGTCAGAAAAAGAGGACATATTTCCTACCTGAGATGATTTTGCAAAATGTATCAGTGGTTTTGGACAAAGCTTTAATAAATATTTAAAATGCATGCATCCTTGTTGCAAATAACTTAGAGAAAAAATATCGTACATAGCAGGCACTATGGTGATAGATTTTAAAGACTGATGATGTATTTCAGTGTTTCCGTCTTATTTGGTGAAATCTGACCTGATTTCTTAAATTTGTATTAATCAATGTAGCTTGGTTGTCCAAAGTAGATATCAAGAATCAGGCTCTATGTTTCAACAACATTAACTTATTATGATGTTGTTAGTGATCTTTGTGTCTCAGTTATTTTATTTCTAGATGTGGGATACAGTTTTCCCTTCAATATCTCGGAGAGAAAATTGTGACACTTTCTAGGCAAAAGCGAAGATGAATTGCCCACATGGGAAGAAAATCTACTAGGGGAGATGGTTTAGGAAGTGGGTGGAAGGGCAAAAAGAGAAGTGAGGTGATTAAAAAAAACAGTTGGAATAGATAGAGAAAGAAGGCAGAATAAAAGTTGTTCTCAGAAGAATTAAAGAGGAAAGGGAAAAGTTAGAGTTTCTTAGGGGTGGAAGACAGATCCCATCTTTCAAAGGACAATCCGTTAGGATATGACCAATAAAATATATGCAGTTCCTACATGAGTATCATGTTTTAGAGGCCTTGATTGTGAAGTTAAGAGGATGACCCTGGAGTTTCCAGTGATTCAAATACCAAATGTAAAAACCATAACTTTAGTCAAAATGATATGAATTATTACTTTCAAATTGATGCCTGGAAAAAAAATTAAAGCACTATTTATTTAAGGGACTACTTTTAAACAGACAAAGAAATAAAAAAATACATACATTTATAAATTATATCATTTCTAGACATCTTTTAATTGTTATAAAGATAGTAAATATTTTACAGTTTTTTAAATACAAAAGTGATTGATTTCAAATGTGCAAGACTTAGCTATCACATAAATAGTGAGGCTCTTCCATTTAAAAAGAAAGAGAGCAAAGAAGATAGTCAGTTTACATATTGAGATAAAGCATTTGAAAAATAAGTAATACATACTTTAGAAAGAAGCTGGTCACAGTATAACAAAAGGATTGTCAGAGAATACTTACGATAGGTCAAATCCATTTCATAAGAAGCAAATAAGAAACTTTCCTGATACTGACAAAAGCCTGGTAAGAGGAAAGAATCCTTGATTTCTAATCGTGGCCACCTAGCTGAATCATGACAAGCGTTCCCTTCATCCCTCTGAGTCATCTCTACGGGGGAAGGGCAAGAGGACGTTAACCTCAAATATTTGGTTAGCAGGTTCCTCCTCAAAGGATGTCCTCTAACTGGAAGGAAGGCCGTCTGTAAATATAGCAGCAATACTGCTGAAATTTGCTATTACTTTTCAAAAGCATCTTTGTTAAAATACAATTCATATATCATACAATTGACCAACTTATACATTTTTTTAGTATAGTCACAGACTTATGCAACCATCTCCATCATAGCTTTTAGAACACTCCTTATTTTCCAGCCACCCTCTCCTTCAATGCTGTACCTGGACGGCGACTATTCTTTCTGTTATTTTGCTTATTTTGAACATTTTATGTAGATGGAATCCCACAACATTTGGTCTTCGGTGACTGGTTTCTCTAACCTAGCAAAATGTTTCCAGCGTTCAGCTCTGATGTGGAATGCAGCAGCAGGTTTTCCTTTTTGTAAGGAGAGACCACATTTTGTTCCTTCATCCATTGATGGATGTTCAGTTAGTTTCTACTTCTTGGCTATTATGAACAATGCTTCAGTGAACATTCCTGTCCAAATTTTTTGCATGTAAATGTTTTTATTTTCATAATTACTTTTTATATTAGAATTTTTAAAATTATCTGACTAGCTTAAGTTAGATAGATTAAAAAGTAGGACAAAGACAAAGAAAGGTGATAAACAGTCTACATTTACATTTAAGAATTATCTGTTTCCTACATTGTCCTTTAAGAAAAATAGTTTCTCCAGAAAAAAATTTACAAAGACATGAAATAGTTATAAATGTAGGCATTTTTTGAACTACTTAAAGGCTAGATATTACCTAAGTTTATGGTATTTGTTACTGTGACTCTGGACTGGAAAATGATGTTGAGGTTGAATTCTATCATGGAGGGGACAGGTAGTGTAATTAAAAAGTGTTTTGCTAGTAAAGTAAAACTTCTGTCTCTGATTCGAGAACATTTGAATTTGTTATACTCAACAGTCTCTGTTGTAGAGCTCATTTTGCAGAGATCATCTGGCATTGTGTCTTTTAGGGAAATTTGGTCTCCCCAACACGAGGTGAATTTTCAACATATGGTACCTCCCTTTGGAGCAAATAAACTGGGAGTAGAAAGCTGTGGGCATGGATCTTCTTGTCACTGAGTGATTAGTGAACATATACAAGGTAGTGATTGCTATAAATAAAAATAATAAAAATGAATAGCTATATTCTGTTTAAATGTGGAAGACATATTTGTTAGAAAAAGGTTAAAAAGATGATTTATATAGCTAAGGATATACTTAATAAATGGATTACTAAATTCATAACTTTTTAAAGTCAAGGACTTTAGAATTAGAACTGAATGTTCTAATTCCAACATGAATCCAGCTTGAACTTAAAGCTAAATGCTGTGATGATTGGAAAATCTCTGAAAAAAAATTTTTTTAAATCCTCATTTAGGAAACAAGTATTGGTCTTACCTTTTCATGCTTCTTGCAGATTTAGGCTTTGTTTCCAGATAATTATAATCACACAAAATTCACTAGCATGCTGAGAACTTCCTGGAGAAGTCCTAATAAACCAATAAACACATTAGAATGTAAAGCAAAACTATGAAAGGCACCTGAAGTCAAATTTGGAAGATCTAAATGCTTTTAATGGAACTGGTTTTTGAGTAGGTGAATTTACTGTAACTTTTGTAATTCTAAGCACGAGGTAATTTAATTGTCTTTGGTCTTCATTTGTCAACTGTTCTCAAACTATTTAGATAATAATGATTGTTTCTTAGCAAGTCATTTTTCCTTAATATTTTTTTGGGGGGAGGGGGAAGTATGGAGCTGTGTGCAGCAAATCAGTAAGGAATGCATGGAATGACACAATTTGTTGTATTTTAGAGCTTTGATAGAGTATGTAAGTCTAATAAAAATAATACATAGTAGTTTGCATACTGGTTTCTTTTACCAAGTAAGTTCAGTTCAGTTCAGTCACTCAGTTGTGTCTGACTCTTTCCAACCCCATGGACTGCAGCACACCAGGCCTCCCTGTCCATCACCAACTCCTGGAGCTTACTCAAACTCATGTCCATCGAGTCAGTGATGCCATCTAATCGTCTCACCCTCTGTTGTCCCCTTCTCCTCCTACCCTCAATCTTTCCCAGCATCAGGGTCTTTTCAAATGAGTCAGTTCCTCTCATCAGGCGGCAAAAATATTGAGTTTCAGCTTCAGCATCAGTCCTTCCAATGAATATTCAGGACTGATTTCCTTTAGGATGGACTGGTTGGATCTCCTTGCAGTCCAAGGGTCTCTCAAGAGTCTTCTCCAACAGCACAGTTCAAAAGCATCAATTCTTGGGCGCTCAATCTTCTTTATGGTCCGACTCTCACATCCATACATGGCTACTGTAAAAACCATAGCTTTGACTAGACGGACCTTTGTTGGCAAAGTAATGTCTCTGCTTTTTAATAGGCTGTCTAGGTTGGTTATAGGTTTTCTTCCAAGGAGCAGGCATCTTTTAATTTCATGGCTGCCGTCACCATCTGCAGTGATTTTGGAGCCCAGAAAAATAAAGTCTTCACTATTTCCATTGTTTACGCATTTTTTGCCCTGTAGTGATGGGACTGGATGTCATGATGTTAGTTTTTTGAATGTTGAATTTTAAGCCAACATTTTCACTCTTCTCTTTCACTTTTCCTCAAGAAGCTCTTTAGTTCCTCTTCATATTCTGCCATAAGGGTAGTGTCATCTGCATATGAGCATAAAATAAGCATATAATCTTATTTTTTCACTTTTTAAATTTTCATCTTTTATTTTGATTGCCTGATTTTATGGATTTATATTCTAGTGATGTATCTAACGTGTTCCATATGCATTAGTATAATGATAATCATAGCTGGAATTTCTACCTCGTTTTTACTACAAGTTTGGCACTAAGTACTTTAAAATATATTATTACAATGCTTATCATCAAAACAAGCTCTAAGGGAGATTGGTATTTCTCATATAAGGAACTGAAGACACAGAAAAGGTAATCATCATAGAGTATTGTCAGAATATTAAACTCAGGTAGTGTGATTTCAGAGTCAATATGTTAAAAATTTGAATATGCATTTGGTTTTGTGTATGTTAATATAATAAGCAGTCTTGATTTTTTTGTGGATATAAAAATTAACCTTAAATACAGATTTGCTTATTTGCCACATTTGCATGTTTGTGCATATAATGCACATGTAATGCATCTTTTCCTTAAAATTATTTGCCTATTTGAAAAATAACAAGCATCAAGGTCACCTGTAAAGTACATGGTTATTCTGATTTTACCTGAGGCAGAGGAAATCACTAAAGGAAAATGCACTATTCCATACCAGCTTTGCCAGCACCAAAGTTGGATCTGGGAGTGAATTTAATACTCCCAGTCCTGTTCAAAACATGGCACTTCCTTCTAGGAATTAAATATAGCATCCTTTAAATTTGTCAAATCTATAGTTATGTTGTCCACATCTTCTAGGAAAATACTAACCTTCATGAGGCAGAGAAAACAAAGATGTGTCATTTAAAAGAATAGGTATTATAATATTTTAAATACAACATAAATGTCATGTCAACATTTTTGAAGGAATAAGGCAAAAATAAATCGTTAATTAGCTAAATTCTCCATAGTGCTTTGGCATCAATGTCCTTTAAGTACATTTTTTGTTAAAAGCTCTTCTGAAGAAAATGTCTTTCATCACTTCAGTGTGCAGCTTAACATTAAACATTATCCCTCCTAATATGAATTTCCTTTTAAAACAATACCGGGAATTCAGATTTCATTTTTTATTTTATTCCAGGTCAGGATGTAGTGCCTTTAGCAATGACGAGAAGAACGTGGCAAGAGGCTGAGTTATACTGTGTGCTTCTGTCTGTGCTGGTCTGATCACACAGTTAAGCAGGCCCCTTTAGGTAACCAGGACTCCTCACAATAAGGTTTGGTGATTATATGAATTCAGCAGAATCAGTGTCAAGTCATAATTATAATATGCTGCTGTTTTTAACTCTGCAAGGCATTTTTCTCCCTCTTTTAGGAAAAAAAAAAAGACTTTGATGTGTTGTGATAGACTACTGGGTATTGATTCAGTCTTGAAAAAAGCCTACTTTAAAATAGAAAGATATCCAGCTGTAACAAAACAACGAAGAGAAAACGAGAAAGCAGGTTAATTTAGTCACTCGTCTGTATCTATTTAGGAACCTGTCAAGATGACTTTTTAAAATTCAGTAATTAGGAATAAATCCCCTATCCATATAAAATATACAGTGAGTAAATATTTACATTTAGAGCAGTGAATGGAGTACGCCCAGAAACCTGGGAATAGTTTTCTCAGTTGTGATTTGGGATTTAGTGATGATGCTGTAGGAAATATTTTTTTGTGAGACTGGGTGTACCAGTGTGGGGTTTCTCCAGGAATCTTGGTCAAGGAGTTTGATTATGCCATTTGAGACTTTACCTGTGTGTTGTGAATATGCAGCCATCTTGCTGTGTGTTGAAATGTTGCCATTAAGGTGGATGATCATGGTTCTAAGCATAGCCATGCCATGGAACCAGTATGCGTTTTAAAAATAATAATAATAATAAAAGTTGAAAATTTAAAAAATGCTATTTTTTATTAAAAATGACTGGAATACAAGGTCTCAGGACAAAGGGATTATGACTTGAAATGGTGTTTTGTATAGTTTTGAAAAAAATGTAACTACTCAAATGCAAATATGTGACTGATGTGGTAATTCTTTTATCTGTATTTATTCTCTTTTTCTCTCATAATGCTTTTAATATTCTGCTCTTTGACACAGCAGGCAGCTGAATTGCAAGAACTTTGTCAAAAGCACTTTGAGTATTATTCTGACAACTTTGGTGGCCAGATTTTTTTTTTTTTTCTTTTGGCATTTTAAGGAGACAGGTGAATAACCTAGAGAATTAAGGGGTAAAGAAACCCTTTTAGGAGATAGAAGCTACAACTTGCCAGTCACAAATACCACAATACATATGAACATTACTTAACCAAAAGTAACTAAGAAAGGAAGAAAGAGAGAAAGGGAGAGAAAATATTTGAATTTGATGCTAATCTCCTATAAACCAGATGACATGCTTTTTAAAGACGGTGAGATCCACAGCTTTGCAGTTCATCTGAATAACAAATATCAATTAGGAGCACTTCATGAATAATGCATTCGAGTATTTAAGGTATACAGTGTTAGGAAGCAAAATGTCTGTAGAGGTAGCTGGCAGGTGTTTCTGGTATGTGTGAAGTTACTTAAAATTGGGCTGTTGGAAAACATTATTCTTTTGTAACTATTGATACATCTTTATTAGGAATTTAGAAAGTACTTACTATGTTGTCTGAACAACTTCCCAACGTGTAAGTTATGTGGCAAAACTTAGATGTGGTCAAAGATATGATGGATTTGAAGGAGACTTTATATCTTTAAAAGAGAAAGATGTTCCATTGTATTGTCAAAGGAGCTATACTTATTTGAATTAACGGTTGCTAACTTTTGCCTGGGTTTTTCTTCCCAGATGTCAACTGAAAGGATAAACATAATCCTCAATTATTCTCCTTGCATCTGCCAAGCACCCAGACCAAGCTCAGGTGAATAGCACAGGAGGCTGAGGGGAAAGGAGTCCAGCAGTCCCTTCACCATTCCTGGAAAGCACAATTGAAGTGAAGTGGCTCAGCCATGTCCGACTCTTTGCAGCCCCATGAACTGTCTCTGCCCAGCTCCTCTGTCCATGGGATTTCCCAGGCAAGAGTTCTAGAGTGGGTTGCCATTTCCTTCTCCAGGAAAGCACAGTAGTGTCACGCTAATTGAAACGGTTTCATTTTGTTCCGAGTGTTTCTTGAAAATTCCAGCACTAGAAAATATCTATTGTTATGCTTTAGTTGAAAATGGATTTTAAAAAGTATTTTAAATAGTGTTGTATTGATCTTTTTAAAATGACAGCTGAGTACACTGCCCTAAATAACAAACATAACAAAACTGGGCTTTTATCCACCGGAACTTTAGAGCCCAGTGAGAATGGAGCTTCAGGATTCCTTGGTCACTCTTTTGAGAGTGCACTGGGGAAGCAATGTCAGGAGGAAGGTGCACTGGAGAAGCAATGTCAGGAGGAAGTGTAATGTTCTTCTAACACTGTGGTACCTGATGCTGGCATGGTAATGCAGTGACGTTGACCGAGCATCCAGCTTTAACTGGTGTCAGTTGCCATTTGTGAATCAGAGAGGTGCTAAGGTCCTTTCAGGCCCTTTCTGGCAGGTCTCTTCAGCACCCGAGAGGGCCGCATCTCTGCAGGTTCAATCCTACTCCAAATCTGGTGATATTTGTGGATTTTGCAAGAAAATGGTGGATAAACTCCCTTCCCAAGTGAAAGAAGAGATTCCTCCAGTTCCTTTTTCCTTTTTACTGCTCTTACTGGAGTGTGCTCTCCGTCCCCCCCCCCCTTTCTTCATCCTTACGTGCCCTTCCTTCACCTCTTCCTTTCGATTCTCTTTGCTCCCTCGTTCCCTGGCTTCCTTTTACCTTTATTTCTGTTTTTGGTCTCAGATGCTTATTAAAATCAATAAAAACTACCGAAACATCTGTTTGAGTTAAGATGCTTATTGGTTTGCTTAAAAGTTCAGGTGTATTCTGGGTTCAGCTGATAGTTGATCAAAGACACCCTGAGTAGCTAGTTTCTCTCCATTTTTCTACTTTACCTTCTGCAAAGTCACTTCTGAATCCAGACCTGTCTTTAAAGATTATCTTTTTGATAGCTTTCATGGGAAATTAGGAAAAGCTTTTGCTCCAGAATTCATCCTTTCTCATAGCCAGAATGGAACCTGACACAAAGCTGAAATCATTGTTATCCAAGGGAATGGAGTTTGTGATTTGCTGAGGCCAAAGAATTTCAGTTTGGACTCAGGACCAACCCCATTTTAGGCATGGCCTAAAATGAGGGATGTGATTCACTAGAACGAATATGCCTGCTAAACTTATCCTCTAGGGAATTTCACTTAGTCCTGAAACTTTAATTAAACACTAGTGGCTATATTTTATGTTACATAATATATAATAACCAGTAAATTATATATGTGTGTGCATTTATCTCCTGTGGTGTGTTTGCATATGTGTATGCATATATGTGTGTATGTATGTGCTAGTGCTGCTGCTAAGTCGCTTCAGTCATGTCCGACTTCGTGTGACCCCATAGATGGCAGACCACCACGCTCCTCCGTCTTTGGGATTTTCCAGGCAAGAACACTGGAGTGGGGTGCCATTGCCTTCTCCAGTGTATGTTTGTGTGTGTGTGTGTATATGTGGTGTGTATGTATGTATGTGTGTATGTGTATATATATATATATATATATATATATATATATATGGGTAGGTATGTATGCATGTGTATGTGTATATATATACACATATCTCTAGTGTGGGACGTTCTTCTTCTATTTTGTGTGTGTGTGTGTGTGTGTGCGCACCCAGTTTCCTATTCAGCACTTCTACTCTGACGTCTAATTGTTGTCCTTGTTCAGTCGCTAAGTTGTGTCCAACTCTTTGCGACCTCATGGACTCCAGCACACCAAGCTCCTCTGTCCTCCACTAGTTCCTCGAGTTTGCTCAAGTTCATGTCCATTGGGTTGGTGATGCCATCCAACCATCTCATCCTCTGCTGTCCTTTAATCCTTTTGTCTTCAATATTCCTTAGCATCAAGATCTTTTCCAGTGAGTCACTTCTTCTCATCAGGTTGCCAAAGTATTGGAGTTTCAGCTTCAGCATCAGTCCTTCCAGTGACTATTCAGGGTTGATTTCCTTTAAGATTGACTGGCTGGAACTCCTTGTAGTCCAAGGGACTCTCAAGTCTTCTCTGGCATCACAGGTTAAAAGCATCAGTTCTTTGGTGCTCAACCTTCTTTATGGTCCAACTCTCACATCCATACATGAAAACCATATCAGATCAGATCAGATCAGTCGCTCAGTCGTGCCCGACTCTTTGCGACCCCATGAACTGCAGCACGCCAGGCCTCCCTATCCATGGACCTTTGACATCTAACCGACCCTTACAGTTTAGCATGTCTCAAACCAAAGTCCTAAATTCCATCCACTACAGGCTATTTTTCCCTTCTGTTCTTTCCTATCAGTAACAGTTACCCAATCGCTCAGTGCCGACAGTGTGGAGTCAGCTTCTTTTTCCTCCTCCTTCGGGTCTCTGTGGCTCCACACTCACCGAGTATCCTGCATTTCCCTCCCTCCACTGCTCTCGTGAAGCTGCCATCATTTATTTTTGTAATGACTTGGTGTCTCTTCTTGGGGCTTCAGCTCTCACCCCCTTACTCTATTCTATTCTATCTATAAACAGTGATGTTTTAAAGACATTAGTCAGATTTTCTGAGACTCCCTAGTGACATCCTATCACACTGAGAATAATCTGCAAATTTCTCAGTATGATATGAAAGGTCCTTCATAATCTGACCCTTGGATATCTCACTACCTTCATGTTTTCCCCACTAATAACCTGCTCCAGACACATGCCTTTCTGGCAGTTCCGCACGCATGTTAAGCACTTCTGTTCTGAGCTTCTTCACTTGCTCTGCCTGAAATGCTCTTCCCTAAAGTCGTGTCATAATTCAGCCTAACTCCTCATTTCTTTTTCTTGGTTTGCAACTCAGATTTTACTGTTGGAAAGAAAACTTTTCTGACACTCCCACTGCCAACTGAAATTGCGTACACTCTCAGTATCTTTAAGTATCCCCTTATCCCGCTTTTGTTTATAAAAATAATTTTTCAACTTTTCCCCAAGTTATACCTACTATTATGTGTATGTATATCTTATATCCTGTCCCACCCCATCTTACCCACTGTATCATCATTGATCACACTTGCATGTAGCCTCCATGAATGCAGAAACTTTATTTTGGTCACTTCTGTATCCAGAGTACGTGGAACACTTGGAGCATAATGAGTGCTCAGTAAATATATAATGAATAAAAATCTGTAATGTAAGTTTTCAAACTAAATTCTCATTTGAATTCTGCAGTTTGAAAGATCAGTGCCTGAAAAGTATTTTCTAACATTCCGCGCCCTCCCCCCGCCCCCCGCCCCGGTATAATAGCTAAAATACTTGTTACCCATTCTGGGCACTGGTATTCATTCTTCTTTTTCTCTTCTTTTCTTTGAGTGTGTGTGTGTGTGTGTGTGTGTGTGTGTGTGTATGTGTATGTGTGGCTTGTCTTTAGCTCTTTAGTGACGGCATAAGAAAAACAATGATTAGAAGAAAATAAGAAATTATGTATTTGGGAGACAATTTGTAATGATTAAGCATCCATTCTTCTGTTAAAGATAAACTCTTTTTCTTCTTTGGGTGGAGTAGTGTTTTCTGAACAGAAATAAGAGTCTGCCTAAGTTGTAGGTGTTCACATTCATGTCAATACATTGCTTTTGCTGGATACCTGTGTTTTATGTAAGAAATATCTTTCCTTTTCTCCTTTGCTTTTCGCTTCTCTTCTTTTCACAGCTATTTGTAAGGCCTCCCCAGATAGCCATTTTGCTTTTTTGCATTTCTTTTCCATGGGGATGGTCTTGATCCCTGTCTCCTGTACAATGTCACGAACCTCATTCCATAGTTCATCAGGCACTCTATCTATCAGATCTAGGCCCTTAAATCTATTTCTCACTTCCACTGTATAATCATAAGGGATTTGATTTAGGTCATACCTGAATGGTCTAGTAGTTTTCTCTACTTTCTTCAATTTCAGTCTGAATTTGGCAATAAGGAGCTCATGGTCCGAGCCACAGTCAGCTCCTGGTCTTGTTTTTGCTGATTGTATAGAGCTTCTCCATCTTTGGCTGCAAAGAACATAATCGATCTGATTTCGGTGTTGACCATCTGGTGATGTCCATGTATAGAGTCTTCTCTTGTGTTGTTGGAAGAGGGTATTTGCTATGACCAGTGCATTTTCTTGGCAAAACTCTATTAGTCTTTGCCCTGCTTCATTCCGTATTCCAAGGCCAAATTTGCCTGTTACTCCAGGTGTTTCTTGACTTCCTACTTTTGCATTCCAGTCCCCTATAATGAAAAGGACATCTTGTTTGGGTGTTAGTTCTAAAAGGTCTTGCAGGTCTTCATAGAACCGTTCAACTTCAGCTTCTTCGGCGTTACTGGTTGGGGCATAGATTTGGATTACTGTGACATTGAATGGTTTGCCTTGGAAACGAACAGAAATCATTCTGTCATTTTTGAGATTGCATCCAAGTACTGCATTTCGGACTCTTTTGTTGACCATGATGGCCACTCCATTTCTTCTGAGGGATTCCTGCCCACAGTAGTAGATATAATGGTCATCCGAGTTAAATTCACCCATTCCAGTCCATTTTAGTTCGCTAATTCCTAGAATGTCGACATTCACTCTTGCCATCTCTTGTTTGACCACTTCTAATTTGCCTTGATTCATGGACCTGACATTCCAGGTTCCTATGCAATATTGCTCTTTACAGCATCGGACTTTGCTTCTATCACCAGACACATCCACAGCTGGGTATTCTTTTTGTTTTGGCTCCATCCTTTCATTCTTTCTGGAGTTATTTCTCCACTGATCTCCAGTAGCATATTGGGCCCTTACTGACCTGGGAAGTTTCTCTTTCAGTATCCTATCATTTTGTCTTTTCATACTGTTCATGGGGTTCTCAAGGCAAGAATACTGAAGTGGTTTGCCATTCCCTTCTCCAGCGGACCACACCCTGTCATATCTCTCCACCATGACCCGCCCATCCCAGGTTGCCCCTCGGGCATGGCTTAATCTCATTGAGTTAGACAAGGGTGTGGTCCTTGTGTGATTAGATTGACTAGTTATCTGTGAGAATGGTTTTAGTGTATTTGCCCTCTGATGCCCTCTTTCAAGATCAACTGTCTTACTTGGGTTTCTCTTACCTTGGGCGAGAGAAGCGAAAGCAAAGAAAGAAGAGAAGCGAAAAGCAAAGGAGAAAAGGAAAGAAAGAAGAGAAGCGAAAAGCAAAGGAGAAAAGGAAAGATATAAACATCTAAATGCAGAGTTCCAAAGAATAGCAAGAAGAGATAAGAAAGCCTTCTTCAGTGATCAATGCAAAGAAATAGAGGAAAACAACAGAATGGGAAAGACTAGGGATCTCTTCAAGAAAATCAGAGATACCAAAGGAACATTTCATGCAAAGATGGGCACGATAAAGGACTGAGATGGTGTGGACCTAACAGAAGCAGAAGATATTAAGAAGAGGTGGCAAGAATACACAGAAGAACTGTACAAAAAAGAGCTTCAAGACCTAGATAATCATGATGATGTGATCACTGACCTAGAGCCAGACATCTTGGAATGTGAAGTCAAATGGGCCTTAGAAAGCATCACTACGAACAAAGCTAGTGGAGATGATGGAATTCCAGTGGAGCTATTCCAAGTCCTGAATGATGATGCTGTGAAAGTGCTACACTCAATATGCCAGCAAATTTGGAAAACTCAGCAGTGGCCACAAGATTGGAAAAGTTCAGTTTTCATCCCAATCCCAAAGAAAGGCAATGCCAAGGAGTGCTCAAACTACCGAACAATTGCACTCATCTCACACGCTAGTAAAGTAATGCTCAAAATTCTCCAAGCCAGGCTTCAGCAATATGTGAACTGTGAACTTCCTGATGTTCAAGCTGGTTTTAGAAAAGGCAGAGGAACCAGAGATCAAATTGCCAACATCCGCTGGATCATGGAAAAAGCAAGAGAATTCCAGAAAAACATCTATTTCTGCTTTATTGACTATGCCAAAGCCTTTGACTGTGTGGATCACAATAAACTGTGGAAAATTCTGAAAGAGATGGGAATACCAGACCACCTGATCTGCCTCTTAAGAAATCTGTATGCAGGTCAGGAAGCAACAGTTAGAACTGGTCATGGAACAACAGACTGGTTCCAAATAGGAAAAGGAGTACGTCAGGGCTGCATATTGTCACCATGTTTATTTAACTTATATGCAGAGTACATCATGAGAAATGCTGGACTGGAAGAAACACAAGTTGGAATCAAGATTGCCGGGAGAAATATCAATAACCTCAGATATGCAGATGACACCACTCTTATGGCAGAAAGTGAGGAGGGGCTAAAAAGCCTCTTGATGAAAGTGAAAGTGGAGAGTGAAAAGGTTGGCTTAAAGCTCAACATTCAGAAAACGAAGATCATGGCATCTGGTCCCATCACTGCATGGGAAATAGATGGGGAAACAGTGGAAACAGTGTCAGACTTTGTTTTTCTGGGCTCCAAAATCACTGCAGATGGTGACTGCAGCCATGAAATTAAAAGACGCTTGCTCCTTGGAAGGAAAGTTATGACCAACCTAGATAGCATATTCAAAAGCAGAGACATTACTTTACCAACAAAGGTTCGCCTAGTCAAGGCTATGGTCTTTCCTGTGGTCGTGTATGGATGTGAGAGTTGGACTGTGAAGAAGGCTGAGCGCCGAAGAATTGATGGTTTTGAACTGTGGTGTTGGAGAAGACTCTTGAGAGTCCCTTGGACTGCAAGAAGATCCAACCAGTCCATTCTGAAGGAGATCAATCCTGGAATTTCTTTAGAAGGAATGATGCTAAAGCTGAAACTCCAATATTTTGGCCACCTCATGCGAAGAGTTGACTCATTGGAGAAGACTCTGATGCTGGGAGGGATTGAGGGCAGGAGGAGAAGTGGACGACAGAGGATGAGATGGCTGGATGGCATCACTGACTCGATGGATGCGAGTCTGAGTGACCTCCGGGAGCTGGTGATGGACAGGGAGGCCTGGCGTGCTGCGGTTCGTGGGGTCGCAAAGAGTCGGACACGACTAAGCGACTGATCTGATCTGATCTGATGTAAGAAATAGTGGGCTAATACATTTTGTACTTCAGCTATTGCACCTTTTCTAGTTGCTTTGTTAAACATGTTCAGTCCTGGTGTTGGGAAGATCCCCTGGAGAAGGGAATGGCACCCCATCCCAGTATTCTCGCCTGGAGAATCCCATGAAGAGAGGATTCCATGGCGTCACAAAGAGTTGGATACAAGTGGGCAACATGACACTTTGACTAAACATGTCCCAGTCTGTGGGACTTTGTCATTTGTCTTTGAAACAGAAATGTATCTGTGGGAAAGCACTTTTAAAAAGCCTCATTATGCATCATTTGTTTGTTATGTTTTACCAGTACTTTACTGGGCCTCGTCTGTTGATAAAGGATAAGTAACTATAGGCAAAGTCCAGATTTGGGGATTCTTTCATCTACCATTAGAATAAGAACTTGCTTGCACACCATTATATATAGATTCCAAAGCATGGCTAAAATATGACCTGGTATTAGGATATTATCTTATTATGTACAGTAAGAAATGCATGGTTTAGGGAAAGTTTATATTCTTTCTTTTCTCTTTTAGGAACACAATTTTTAGAATGATTACAAATTTATTAAAAGAAACAAACTAATGCTCTCTGATGGATTAAGTTTTAGTATTTTTCCCTCTTTCAAGAGGTTAGAGTAGTTGGATTTGGGTGTAAAAGTGGAAATAAGTTTTTCTGAAATTTGTCCAAATCCTTCAAATTAAAATACGCAGGACTTACTGAAATTGCCTTTTGTATGTCTGTCTGTCCCTGTATGTAGCACAGAGGGACCGCCACATGAGGACACAGTGGACAGGTGGCCACCTGCCTGCCAAGGAGAGAGTCCGTGGGAGAAAACAAACCTGCCTTGAGCTTCCAGTTTCCAAACATGTGACACAATATTTCCATTATTTGATTGACTGAGTCTGTGATATTTGGCGGCCCTGGCAAACAAACGTTTTTTATCCTGTGTATCTTTTTAAAAATTAGTATCTCTTCACATGACTAATTGTCTTAGTGAAAGGTGATCCAAATTATTATAAAGCATTTTAGTTCAGTCCATTCTTAAGGGGAAGAGAACGGAGCTTTACATTTTGAAGGTAGGATTATCAAAGAATTCACAGTCACATTTTTAAACTGCAATATTTTTGGAGAGAAGGGAGGAGATAGTTACTGGGAAGGAACATGGAGTGAGGCTTTTGTAGGATACTCTATAATCTATTTCTTGACTGAGTATAGCTTCCATGGATGTATTTCTTTTGTGAGAATTCCCTGTGCTCTATCTACACTTTTGTAAATTTTTCCATATGTGTGTTATATTACCATAAAAGAGTTAAAATGCTTAATGCTAATTTTGATCATCTTTCACTAAAACATTTAGCCATTTGAAGAGATACTTTTAAAGAAGATACACAGGATTCAAATGTTGTTAAGTGTAAACAGGCTAATTAATCATGTAGATATGCCATTTCTCTGTTGCAGCAAATGGTGTACAATAAGTTGATATTTTCTACATCTACCAGAACACCAAATATCCTAGCGTAAACTATCATAATATATGATGGCTCAGAGTACCTCTAGTACTTGAAGACAGTCAATTTTTTTCTGTACTCAATTCTGATTAGTTGTAAGATTAAATTTTTTTTTTTTTGTTAAAATCATGGTTATGTGGCTTCTCAGGACAAAGACAGATCCTGCAGAGGTGAGTGGTGTGCACTATTTGTACTGAAAGGTTGTGGCGTTGTCATAAATATTGGAGATGCAGGTGTACCTTGGATTTACTAAAGCATTGCATTCTCCATTGCATTTGACTCTGTGTTAAATGCTGCTATGAAAAAGGAACAGATAAATAAGAGATTCTCTTGGGTGTATGGGAAGGGGCATCTCAATCAATTCATTGATCACTGTTAATGTCAAACCCCTCAATCCCACTGAAACAAGGCTAACACACATGTTTTAAAGACATAAAGATAAATCCTGCATCTTTAAGGCTCATTCACTGCTTTTTTAAACCTCTGAAATTACTTCCGTGATGATGAATTCTAGTTCTACTGATAGGTGACATTAGAAAAGTGAGAGGGGACCCTTGATAATTATGGCAGAGTGTGCTTTGGAGAGGTCCCGTTTTCTATATGTAAAAGCCACCAGGTTCACTCTTTATATAATTCTGAACTGAAATGAAAATTAATATATGGTAATCAGAGTTCACCTCTTGAGAATACTTACCTTGAGAATACCACTTTTATCTAAGTGTTCATTAGCAAAGGTAATAAATCTAATATTCTCTCCCAAATAATCATGCATTAAAAAGCTATTTCCAGAACCAGAGTATAAATGTGCACCATCTGAATTAACAAAGAACAATTTTAAAGAAACTTAAAGATGAGTTTTAAGCAGGTGCTGGGATTTTATTAACTATTTTTTTTGTGTGCCACAAAAGAGAGCCATCTCTCTTTGTCAATCAAGGCTCCTAGGCCTCATTTAGAATTTTTGACATTTGTAGATATAAATAGAGCATCTGAATAAGAGCAGGATATTTAGGTGACTCTTTTAGCAGAGTCCTGAAGGATGGGGTTATACACACTAATAATGTGATTATCAAAATTGTTTTTGATGATGTACAGGATTGAAAAATGGGTCTGATGATTTCTTAGTCTGCACTCTACCTAAGGGAAATGGAAATAGATGAAAAGAGGTACAGCAGTTAAAAAGATCAGAATACTGAAAGAGCAGTTATCATTATTACAGTGAATTTGGTCTGGAACATTTGAAGATCAGCCTGAGCCCTTGGTTGGTAGCCATTGCCCTGAAGAGACCTAGAGATGATTTCCCTTGGAAGTAGGCTAAGGAAGATAATTCCAAAAGGACCTTCTTGATTACAGTTAATAAGCTTTCAGCCTGTAGTGATGTTCATGCACATAGAATGAACAAAATTTCTGATGTGAGCTTCTGAATACAGGGAGCTTCAGGATTGTGCTTAGAAAAAAGTAGTCCTTTGTTTGTGTGTCTTAACAGTGGCGGTGTCTATGTGCAGGTTCATTTGTACTTGGAAATTGGAATTCACATGGATGGTCTATCTAGAGAATATGCATTCTCACTTTGATGAACGTTCCGTAATTTGCAGCAAGGGTGTCTGGGAGGTTAGATATTATCCAGGGGGAGTGGCCTAGTAATTCTCATTTCATTTACATTGAACACTTTTGTAGCAGTGGCACTTCACGTGTAGCACTTACAACTCAGAAACAACTCCATTTTAAACCTGCACTGGTGAGTATCTATGTGTTTGTAGGTTTCTATTTTAAGAATATAAAGGTGCTTCTCTTCACCTGAACAGTGTTTTTCAAATGGGGTACTGTGTGGGGCAGCCTAGGTTGGAGAAGAATATGAATGCCATCGTAACGGAAGAGGAGAGGAGAGCTTCGGAGCAAGACAGCTTGACTCTGAATCCTGCTCCCAGGACTTTAGTCCCTAGTTTCTTTATCTGTACAATAATGGTAATAATACCCTACCTCATAAGATAGTTTAAAATTAAATGAGCTAAAGAATGAAAAGCGCCTGTATGTTATTTGAAATACACTGAACCGTGAGTAGCCAGCAGACATTATTGCATTTCTTTCTAGATCAGTGAACTTCATGAAGGGGGTGGTGATTGTGGTAGAACTGCCTTCTGTTGTGCTTCCAACACAACCAGCTGCCTCACCATTATGTGCCGTGGGCCACAAGAGCAGAGAGACTACAGATGGCCTGGAACAAGCCATTCCCTCTGCCTGAGACAGGATTTACAGTGAATTCTGAGGTCCAGTCTTCACAATTCATCAATAGTCTATCATGTCATAGACAGAATTAGAAGGTCAAAAGAGGAACAGCACATTTTAAGGCTTCAAAATTTGGTATTCCAGGGCAGTTTGGAAGAATTTATTCAAGATAGACATATGTGCCAGGATTGAAGAATAAAAATGAAGGGCAGAGTTATTTAGAGTACATTCACCATTCCAAAAGGCAATCTGGGTAATTCATAACAGACAGTGGCAGCTTTATAAGACATCACCATCAATAAACATTTATAAGCATCCACCAGGGCCAAGACCATACCTGGCACTAGAAATTACTGAATAATTGCTTAACTCCAAGTTTCATTTTGGTTCTGGAGACATGGTCATGCATTGGTACGTAAGGGAGTGTTCATGATGGTGAATGATCACAGTAAGATTTTATCATCACTGCTGAAAAGCATGCCACATATGATTTCCAATTTTTGATGGAGCAACAAAAACATGTTCAAATATGTCCTATTATGAAGACTTTATTTAATGTATAAGTTGTTCCAATGAAATTTTTAAAAGCCTTGTAAATAACACTTTCTTTCATGCTTTTTCTTTTATCACTTTATACCAGTCAATTTTGTGATGGTTTTACAACCATTGACACATACTCCTGAACACAGTGAAACTACACACAAAGGGAATTCTCTCAGAAAAAAATGGTTTAAAGATTTGAATTTTATTTCAGGCCACAGCAGAATTCTTTAGAGTGGATAGAGATCTAATGAGTTATCCATTGGCACCAAGACTCTAAACTCTGTCTTACAAATGGACTTGATATAATTCGTGTTAGCCTGGCAGGAACAAATTGACAATGGAAAGTGTGGGCTCGCTCATACATTGTGCTGGCTTATGGATGTTAGTGTACCGTGTTAGATAAATCTACACATTTTCATCATCGGAGGCTATACAAACGACATTAAAATTATCTTTGAGTTTCAGAAAGGAGTCCTTAATTACTACATAGTTACATCTGTCTTTAATAAAATGTCTCCCCTCCTTTTTGTTTTTTCCTTTTGTAGAAGAGAAACTAAGAGAGAAATACCTTCGACCAGAGGGCTCTTCAGATTCTGTTAGATACATCACAGGGATTCATTCTCTTAAAATGCGGATTCTGATTCATTAGGTTTGGGAGGGATCTGAAATATTTGCATTTCTAACAACTCCCAGCTGATACCTTTGCGTGTAGTTCATGCACCACATTTTCTGTAGCAGAACCTGAACTCACTCACTGACATGACTTCATTTTAAATGGAAATAGCTGAACTCCAGGGGAAAATGTGCTTTGGCTATTATTGGAATTTGGTTGCTTTGAGTTGCTTTTCTAATCATTGCCTATGAACCTGTGACAGCAAATTTTGTATTCCAGGATACTCCTTGTTATATGTAAGAGTCCTTTCAGATTTTCTAACCTGTGCCAAAAGTGAAGCCGCAGTATTGTTTCTGTTGTAAATTTATGAGGATAGCATATCAGGAAACCTTCATTCCGTAAACAAAGTCTGAAATGTTTTATTTCTATTCTTTTGCAAAGTAACATAGAAGACTGTTTTCAATCTTGGACGTTACGACCTATTATCTTGTATTAGTGTCTCATTGATTAGGTATTGATTTAAAATTTTAAAAGAGTATCAGATATAGTTAACCTTTTCTTTATTCTTTACATACTGGAGTGTTTCTCCCAATAAAACTAATTTGAGAAAGTGAGGAATATTGCCCATTGAAAGAAATGCGGAAGTAATCTTAGGGGAATGAATAGTCAAATTCTTGGGTTTTTGAGCTCCCAGGTAGACTTTAATAAATCTACTGCAAATTCAATAGTCTGAAAGTCAAAGCTCTTTTGAGTTGGAATGGGTCTGAATATCAAGAGCAAAACCTGGAGGTCTCAGGGCAGAGGGTTTATGCAGTGAACCTCAGAATGGGGACGAGTATATGAATGGCATGAAGGCATTGTGCCCACTCGAATGGAGCTGGCTTTGTTTTGATCAGTGATTAGAAGATCAGAGGGACTGTAGTCTCAGAGGCTGCCTGGGATCACAGTCTGGGTACAGGGGAAGGTAATGAGGTGGAGAGTATAAAACACACATCCGTTTAGGGCATTGTAGGAGCAGAGAGAGAAACATGCCCTGCCTTGCAGAGTACAGTTACTGAGACTAGAGTCCTCTCTGGAACACTTGTGTCTAGTGGGTTTTGGAGGGATAGAGCAGCAAAGACTGAGAGGAATACCTCCAATACTTGGCCTTGGCAGACTCTCTCAAAGCCCTGTCCTCCTCAGTGGGGAAGGAGACCTTTCAGCCTGGATCAGAGTGAGGAGTAGATACATACTTGGACAGGTACGACTGAGGCCTTCAGAAGAAAATGGCAGTATCTGATGAAGGAGCCTAGACGAGATGAGTTACATACAACGTGGAGAGTTCAGAGTCCTGGGCCAGATGTCCAACAATACAAACAACCCTTTAGAATATAGCTTACCTCCAGTAAGAGAGGAAGGGGAAGTCAGATGGGGATGGCAGTGCTGGAAGAATCCTAAGGAGTGAATGCAGTTGCACTAAACAGAGATCAACTTAAAGAAGTGACTGTGCTTAACTTGAATTGCAAAGTCTGAGTTATTCTTTCACTGTTGAGGCTCATGAAGTAAGTTAAATTTAACAGTCGAAAATGGGAAAAAAAAAAATCACAACCTGAAAGTTGAAAGTTATGTTTTATTCAGTGGGCGAAACTGAGGAATTAAGCCCAGGACGCAGCATCTCAGATAATTCTGACAGACTTCTACAAAGGGGAAGAGGGGGAATATAGGAGTTTCCATAACAAAACCAGGTCGTTGGAACATCAAAAGATTGCTGTTACTAAAAGAAGACCGGATATCTCGAGTTAAGGCATTTAGCACTTCTCGTGCATGAGAAGATGCAAGAGCCGGAGCTCACCGAGATGGTTCCCTTCCAGAGGCCCCTGAGCTGGCCGGGGCAGACCTCTGTGCTTTGGCACCCAGCGTCTTTTCAGGGTTTGACTGTGAGGTGGCGGGCACTGTCTGTTTCTACCCTGAGTTCTCCGGGCTCGCTGCTCGGCAGCTGTAATGTGATGGCTTGATGGCGGCAACGCCCTTTGTTGCTGACAGGAAATATTTTAGTTCTGAAGTGTAGTAATACAGTTACAGTTTATCCATCTGAGTTCTGTGCCTGTGACAACTCTTCATCTCTGTAGTAAGATGATGATCATAATAATGCCAGCCCTGCTTACGTTAATTTTAAATAATAGGAAAAACAAAATTCCTATGGAATTTTCAGAGTATTAACTTCAGGGTTAATTAAATCACGTCATCGCCCTTCTTACATTCTTTGAACTCATCTCCTTGTTGCAGGAACAGAGCCCTGCACCCTTCCCCTGGCCTGAGACCCACTGTGTCTTGCTGCTCGCCAGCTCTGCAGCCCAGGCTTGTTCTGTTGCCCCATAGTATGTTGGTTTGTTCCAACCTCACGTTCTTAGAGTTCCTTAAACTTGACTTACACTTTCCCACCTCAAGGCATTTTCAGATGTTATTCTGTCTCCTTGGAAGACCCTCCCACTGGTAGGTCAAGTTTCCTTGCCAAATACTTTGTATCACATACTGCTTGTTTACAGTCTTGATCACAGTTGAAATAGATTTTTGTTGCTGTTGGGGATAATGTCAATCTTCCCTCACAGGTCTAAGCTTCAGTAGTCCAGTTCAGTTCACTTCAGTTCAGTCTCTCAGTTGTGTCCGACTGCTGGCAACCCCATGAATCACAGCACACCAGGCCTCCCTGTCCATCACCAACTCCTGGAGTTCACTCAGACTCACGTCCATCGAGTCAGTGATGCCATCCAGCCATCTCATCCTCTGTCGTCCCCTTCTCCTCCTGCCCCCAATCCCTCCCAGCATCAGAGTCTTCTCCAATGAGTCACCTCTTCGCATGAGGTGGCCAAAGTACTGGAGTTTCAGCTTTAGCATCATTCTTCCAAAGAACACCCAGGGCTGATCTCCTTCAGAATGGACTGGTTGGATCTCCTTGCAGTCCAAGGGACTCTCAAGACTATTCTTCAACAGAGACCGTGTCTATTTGCTGATGTAGCCCCAGTGTATAGGATAACCCACCATGTTATACTCTTTAATATTTGGGGGAAGACTCAAAATGAATGAGTAAATGGTATGATCTGATACTCTCATTCTACCTAAGATGTAGGGTCTGATGAAAGTGAGTTTTCTCATTGCTTAATGATAATCAAAGTTGTTTTTATGATACCTTGGGGAGAAGATGGGAAAAAAATTCAGATATACTAAAAATACATTCAAGAATATTGTCTCATTTAAGAAATCATTAATTACCCCACCCCATAGTGTTCCAGTCTTTATATATATATTATGTTTATTTATGAAACCTTCTCTTAAAAGAATCATTGGTATTACTTCTATTGTATTTCAGATAGGAGGTTATGGTTAGAACATCACACTATTTTATTTATTAAAAGAAAATTGGTCTCTTTGCCTAGCTTATTAAGTTCTGTGGTTTTTTTAAAAAATGAATAACCATGGTTGGCCCCTGTAGATATTTTCTCCTTATGTTAACTGGAAAGCCCTATTTTGAAAAGGTGTTTGCTATATCTGCAGGAGTGAGACAGTAAAGACCAATGAGACAGCTAAGACAGTCAGAATGTCCCCAGATAAATGAATCCCAGCTTGTATTCTTTTATACAAGATTACACAATTTTAGATTGCACTAAAATGGTACTAATTTGACAATCTTGTCTTTGATATGCTTCGAGTCTTAAAATTCTACGAACTGTGGACTTGAGGGGCACTCACACCAGGTTTGAATGAAATGTATTTACAGCACAGTGGGAGAAAAGTTTTATTTTATTCCTGGTTTTCTCTATGCTTCTTAGTGTGGAAGCAGTGGAGCCAACAAAACCGTATCAATATTTAGCATCTCTTCTTTAAAAATGACAAGCTTTAGAAAAATAATTCAATATCAGGGTTAATAACCATAGCTCTGACTGCCCAGGTATGTTTTAAACACTATTTGAGGAAAGAGAATATTTCTCCTAAGAAAACTATATGAATGTCAGACAACTATTTTTTCCATAAGACCTTACAAATAATAACTAATATTGTACTAGGACAATAGCGGATTTTCTCAATGTCCTCTGGGTGCCAGGTAGAATACTGGCTGTTAGCTTGCATTTATGACAAAGTATTATTTTTCTGCTAAAACAGATGGATTTTGAATTGACATTTTGACATCACAGGAAAATACACACTGTCCTTTCAAACAGCCCTCTCGGATACATCAGGAAAGCAACTATTAAGTGAAATGCATGACAGCAGGACTTGATTCTACTTTTCTTATTCGAGTGTTTATTTGTTTGAATTGGCCGTAGATAGGTTCCTAAGAATTTGAACTGTGTCAGAAGTGATTTGATTAAAGTCAAACAACAAGCAGAGTTATACCTTATCAAATGACTTCCCAAATGACTTTTTTGTGGGAGGGGCCACCTTCATGGACAAAATGTAGCAAGTTCAGAAAAGCTTTTCTGGGCATCGTTTCGTTTGCAAGATGTAGTTAAAACTGGAAAATGACAGGAATATTTGCCAAATACAGATACTAACAAAATAATTTCCACTCCCATAAGTGTGGAAGTATTTAGCGTTGAGTCCTCTGTGACAACTTGAAAATAACATATACGTATTACTGAATAGAGATATTTCCAGAATAATTCTGTATCTGTAAATCTGTAGACTAAGAGAAATGTTAAAGTTTTGATTACAGAAATGTTTACTCAGGGAAATTATCACAGTGAGGATGTTACTGTAATTTTATGTTTGAGATTGTGCATGCATACTGTGTGCTCAGGCATGTCCCACTTTTTTGTAGCCCACCAGGCTCCTCTGTCCCTGGGACTCTCCAGGCAAGAATACTGAAGTGGGTTGTCATTTCCTACTCCAGGGGATTTTCCCAAGCCATCTTCCCAACCCATTTTCCCAACCAATCTTTTCCCAAAGATTGAACCAGCATCTCCTGTATTGGCAGGTGAGTTCTTCACCACTGAGTCACCTGGGAAGCCGGTATGTGTGATCGGGTCAATAAAGTAAGACTTCCTGATTATTGCATTTTGTTGTTGTGGTTGTTGTTTAGTTGCTAAGTTGCACCCAACTCTTTTGTGACCCCATGGACTTAACCTCGTCACGCTCTTCTGTCCACGGAATTTCCCAGGCAAGATGATTGGGATGGGTTGCCATTTCCCTCTGCAGAGTATCTTTCTGATCCAGGGACTGAAAGCATATCTCTTGCATTGCAGGCAGATTCTTTAGCACTGTGTCACAGTCAGAGGTGGATTTTACTAGGTAAAACTAGTTATGTGCGGTGGAATATTCAGATACAAACAGTTTGTCATTTCAATCATACAGATGGGGAGGACTCCACACACATGAAGACTCTGATGCTCAGCAAGGTTGAATAACTTGCCTGGTGTTCAGTTTAGTTCAGTTGCTCAGCTGTGTCCAACTCTTTGTGACCCCATGGACCGCAGCACGCCAGGCCTCCCTGTCCATCACCAACTCCCAGAGCCTACTCAAACTCATGTCCATTGAGTCGGTGATGCCATCCAGCCATCTCATCCTCTGTTGTCCCCTTCTCCTCCTGCCCTCAATCTTTCCCAGCATCAGGGTCTTTCCCAATGAGTCAGGTCTTTGCTTCTGGTGGCCAGAGCATTGGAGTTTCAGCTTTAGCATAAGTCCTTCCAGTGAATATTCAGGACTGGTTTCCTTTAGGATGGACTGGTTACACCAGTCAATTGACTGGATTGCGTAGTGTTACACCTCTGAAAATGGCAGGGTGGGAGTCAGATCTGAGTCCTTCTTATTCCAAAGATGGTGATCCACTTAATCACTGAATTAGTGTCTTTCATATTTGCTTCTCTTACTTACAATGCTAAAGATATTCCTTCAGACTCTTGGTTAGTGAATCTATCTTGGATAGGATTTTATTTTCTTCTTCAGCTACATTTTAAATTGATTTAATAAGAGAAATAGTTTAGTTGAAACTGAAAATTTAAGATGAGACTCAACATTACTGAATTTCAAAATTCATACCTTGTCCCCATCACAAGAAACTATCTCTTTTTTAAGTTTAGTTTTTATTGATATATAGTTGATTTACAGTGTTGTGCTAACTTCTGTTGTACAGCAAAGGGACTCAGTTATACACATATATACCTTCCTTTTTAAAATAGTCCTTTCCACCATGATTTATTGTAGGATATTAACTATAGTTCCTTGTGCTATACAGTAGGACTTGATTGATTATCCATGAAAGTATCTCTTAATCAGATCAGATCAGATCAGATCAGTTGCTCAGTCGTGTCCGACTCTTTGTGACCCCATGGACTGCAGCACGCCAGGCCTCCCTGTCCATCACCAGCTCCTGGAGGTCACTCAGACTCACATCCATCGAGCCAGTGATGCCATCCAGCCATCTCATCCTCTGTCGTCCCCTTCTCCTCCTGCCCCCAATCCCTCCCAGCATCAGAGTCTTCTCCAATGAGTCAACTCTTTGCATGAGGTGGCCAAAATACTGGAGTTTCAGCTTTAGCATCATTCCTTCCAAAGAAATCCCAGGGCTGATCTCCTTCAGAATGGACCGGTTGGATCTCCTTGTAGTCCAAGGGACTCTCAAGAGTCTTCTCCAACACCACAGTTCAAAAGCATCAATTCTTCGGTGCTCAGCCTTCTTCACAGTCCAGCTCTCACATCCATACATGACCACAGGAAAGACCATAGCCTTGACTAGGCGAACCTTTGTTGGCAAAGTAATGTCTCTGTTTTTGAATATGCTATCTAGGTTGGTCATAACTTTCCTTCCAAGGTGTAAGCGTCTTTTAATTTCATGGCTGCAGTCACCATCTGCAGTGATTTTGGAGCCTTAATAGGTCATGATATTTGAAGATAGCATTTAGAGAACCTCAGTTTCTCAAGTTACAGACTTATTTTACATGATTATTAATTCTTTAAATATTTTACTAACAATTTAACTGTTTGGTTTACTCCTCCCACTTGTAAGGAGAAGCTGTGAATAGCTATCTTGTGGGATGTCCTGGTTACTTTGCTCTTTTTCTCTGGGAGCAATTTTGTGATAGTGGCCAGAGTTTGTTCTGAATTTCAGATGATGATTAAAAATGAAATAATAATTAATAGTGTAGAATTTCCATAAGGTATGTGGTAAAGATAGTGAAAAAGGAACATATGTCAAGATATTTGCTAATATACAGGCGGCCTGTTCAGACCCGGCTTGTATCATCCAGTGATAGAGGTCAGTGAGTGTGAAGAGTAACTGTCCTTCTCTTGGTTGAGGAGTGAACTCTAAAGGAACGATTGATTGATCTTAGAGTCAGGAAAAGCCTGTCTCTTCAGAGTCCATCAGCGAGGGGGCCGTGATCTGAACTCAGGCTGTTTGATGCTCCGTCCCGTCCTGTCGGGCAGCCCAGCGGGTCTCGGTGTCTCTCCAGGAGGCCGCAGAAGCAGCGGCCTGGATCACACAGGTCCTTCCAGAGGTCGTTGGGTCTCTCAGGCAGAGGTTGGGTAAGAGTAGGCCCCTGGCCCTTGCATGGTGTCCACCATGGTTGTTGAATTAGCTGCCTTGACACACGCATCCCCTCTGCCAGCACCGGTCGGTAGTCTGGGCCGCTTTTGCAGAATCACTGGCTGGGACCTCCAGCCCAGGACTACCGGGCCTACTTGCAGAAGCTCTGTGTCGAGTTTCTCCTCCTTGGTAAGTCCCTGTCTTTCCCCAGGGGTCGCAAGATCCCTACAAGTTCCATGCCATGCCTGGTCAGGTACCAGGTTCGGGGTTTTCCCCTTTTCTACAGCTTCACACAAGGCAGAGATTGTGAGACTCCTGGGAAATATTTGATGAGGACAGAGAAAGGAAGGGGCTTGCTTGCTTTCATACTGTTAATATTTTAGAGAAGCCATGAGTTACATTGATAAAGGGATTTAAACCAAAGGGCCATCCACAAAGCAGGGTCAGATGAGAAACCCCACAGGTAGAAAGAGTGTGTTAAGGATAAGGTCCCGGAGACTGAGCTTTAGGGGCCTGACAGATAGAGAGAGTGGGATGTAAGGGGATGTGAAATAAAATGTGCCTATTCAGCTGCTGATCAGAAAATGACAGATGGATTCACGCAGCAAGCTGAAGAGGCACGCACCCCAGAAGAAAACAATACTATTATTTAAGATAATGGGGACATTTTTCACAGATAATGGGGACATTTTTCATGGATTGTTTCTGGAAAAACCAGCAGGAAAGTTTATCCCTTGATTGAGGCACTGACTTCTCAATCAAAGCACAGGGAGTTGACTGTACAAAACTTTTAGAGCAAAAGTAAAGAAAAACAGGAGGCGTTCTAAGCAGCGAACATTTTACCTCTGTGCAGTTGGCTGTGCTGTTAAGCAGTCACAATAGCCATCGCAAAGTAGTGCTTCTCCAAGTATCCTTTCAGGGGTTCCGTGAGGTCAGATGTTTTTTGGAATAATGCAAAGATATTATTTGCCTTTACTGCTAAAGGCATGGGTATACATTAAAGCATTTCCAGAGGCTACATGTGATATCATAACAAATCGAGTGCAGAAGCAGATACGTGAAAGTAAGTAGCTGTCTTCTGTTTAATAAAGATTTCTAAAAATAATAATTAAAAAATACCACTTCTCAAATATTTTTTTGTTTCATTTGGACATATATTTTTCGCTGAAAATTATGTTAAAATATGATGGATGTATTACTTTTTTCTTAAAATGAATTGGTATATTTTAAAATTCTCAGCTTTAATTTCAAATGTTAATAGACAAAACCAACATCAAAAATATCTCTTAGGGGAAAATAGCTCTGAAGGGCCTCTATTAGTTTTCCCAGGTGACTTAGTGGTAAAGACTCCACCTGCCAATGCAGGAGATGCAAGAGATGCGGGTTTGATCCCTGGGTCGGGCAGATCCCCTGGAGCATGGCACGGCACTGTATTCTGGTATTCTCGCCTGAAAATTCCCCTGGGCAGAGGAGCCTGGCAGGCTTAGTCCAGGGGACGCAAAGAGTCAGACAGGACTGAGCCCAGGACACACACGTGCGCACACGCATACTCACAGCCCTCTGTAATTTGTGAGTATATAGAGATCCTGAAAGTGACAAGGTCAGAACTTTGTCTGTAGGGATATGAGAATGTTTCTTCTAAATGTGCCTGAGCACGACACTGTAAAGGATCATCGTGCCCATTTCCTTTTTTCCTTTTGGAAGCCTGGGAGGCGTACACCTCCTCGTAGCCCTGTGATAGAGCTGTGTTACTAGTTCTGGCAGTACGTTGTGGGTGGCAATGACATGTGTCACTGTCCGTCCCAACATTTGATATCTGATAAGAGATTCTTCAGAACTCCGCTCTCCTGCTGTTGTGACTGCGGAAGCATGTGTTGACATGACGGTGTCAGAGACTAAAGCAGCTGGAGCACTAAGCCAACTCTGAGCGGAAAGCCACTCTGGAGAACCACCGGGACTGGCAGTGGACCTGGCAAGAGCTCGAGGAAGATGTTATTACTGATACATCTCTGGGACTTGAAGGCTGGAGACCACTCTTGCCTAAACTAGTCTTTCCTGGTTTGTACCTGACTTTGCATGGGAAAACCAGCATGGGCAGACAGTTTTTGGGGTTATACACTGAGAGCTAAGAGAAAGTCCTCAGACTATTAGAATAAAAGGTGATTTTGAATAGTTTTTTTAAATGTCATTTGGTATTTTTTAAGAGGTAATTATCTTAAAAAATGACATCAGTGTGCCTAATATGTCCAATATGAATAATACGCATGTCCTTACTCTGGAGGAATACGTGACCTAAATAGTCTTCTGTTATATTATTACCTCTTATATTTACAGAGAGCAGTGTTTCCCCATATATTTATTAACTCTTTGAAAAATAGTTATTAAATGACAACTATGCTGTGTGTTGTTTGTTGGGAATGATGCAGTGACAAAGACAGTCTTCAGTGTCACCACTTAATTTATAGGCAAGAAATTGAGGGAAGGCAAAGGGCAAAGTCTGCATGCCTGTTGGGTTGGCACATTTCAAGAACTTTCCAGGAAGTCCCTCCAAAGACTTAGCCTTACATCTTGTTGAGCTCTCTGAGCTGTGAAGGAAGCTGGAAATCAGTTTTTCTTTTTTCTTCTTGGGCACATGGACAACCTGAAGAAAATAGGTTCTTGTTAATATGGTGGAAGAGTCGATAGCTATTGAGGAGACAGTCAGACACATCTTCCACACTGGCTCTCGGTCCTTTTGAGAATCTCTCCACCTTGGTCACACCATGATCATCTGGACTCACGTGCATTGCCAAGGCATGAAGTCCTGAGTCCCCAGTGCTCTGAAATATCCCCGAGTCACCTGCCAGTCTGCCCCAGTGGGGATTTCAGGTCCAGGGGCACTCTGCCTCTCGTGTTACTTTGGGGTAAGGCTGTCTGAAAACTGCAGACCCATACCACACAGTTATTCAGCCTCCTGGATTCTGCTCTGGGAGCCAACCCCAAGTCCTCTCTGCTTTTGGCCCCATAGGTCTCTATTCTCTAACCCCTCCCTGCCCCCATGATGGAATATTTTCTTTCTGTTAGCAGGGAAGTCTGTTTTCCTTCCTGATACAAACCTAGTTATTTTGCATCCACCTAGAAATCCTCTCCATCCTTTGGAAGTCAGAAGATTCATGGGCTATTTTTCCTGTCTACTCTGATGCAAAGGGCAACCCACTCCAGTATTCTTGCCTGGAGAGTCCCATGGACAGAGGAGCCTGGTGGGCTATGGTGCATGGAGTCACAAAGAGTTGGACACAACTGAGTGACTTAACACACATACATACTCTGATGCATCTCTCCCTGAAGCACCATTTACATCACCAACTACCTATTTGAATTAAAGAGAGGGAGAAAAAAATTCAAGTTAATATCATAGAGTATCATTCTGTCATCTAAGTGATTGTGTTTTCAATATAATGTAAGATTTCTCCTATGCATACACACAGTATGTGCTGGGAAGTCCTAGGAGCGAGTTCCAGGGAGTCTCAGGCATCCCTGCAAAAGGTGGTGTCTAAATTGAAAAGTTAGTAGAATTTACCCAGTTGAAAATAAAAGAGGTGGGGAAGAGAAGAGGGAGTAAGGGGGAGAATGAGAAGTACTTCAGAAAAAGGAAATGGCACATGTAGAAGCAATAAAAAGTATGATAAAGTCAGGGGATTGTCAGTAGCTCAGTGTATGGCTTGAAAGTACAATGTGAAATAGAGAGAGATGTGATGGAGAAGAGGAGAGAGGAGAAAACAGCTTGTTTGGACGTTACGCAGACAGACCTGAGCGCCCTAACAATTGTGCGTTAGTGAGCTCTCTCTCGCTACAGTATGAAAAATAGATTCAAGCTGTGCAAGACTGGGGCTAGGGAGACCTTTTAGAGGTTTGTTGTAATTATTCCGGCAAAAGATAATGTCAGGCTGACCTAATGTCATAGCAGTGGGAAGGAAACAATTGAATGAATTGGAGAGTTATTATGGGTATACAATAATTGCAACATTGAACATCAGTCTTTGTCTTTGGATTGGCGGTTGAGTGTGTGTTGGTGACATTCTGAGACCACAAACACAGAAAGAGGATCAAATTCTTCAAGATGACCCTGCTGTCTAAAACTCCTCCCCGATTCCTGCTCTGATTTTTTTTAGAATTTATCATTATCAGGTATATTTCATTTTCTCCTACTTTGTGCATATGCAATAAAATATAAACTTGTGTAAGACATGTGTGAAAAATTTTTTTCTCTATCTGCCAACTTCTAGAACAATGCCAAGTGCATAGTAGCCACTGAGTAAATATTGGGTAAATAATTGTCCAAATGAGTAAGAATTGGCCAGTAGTAAAATAAATAAAGTCAGTATTTGGACCTGCTGAGTGTGAGTTGCCTTTGGGATGTGTAGTAGACTTCAGAGATGTAGATATGAAGTTCAATTGGAGTCTGGTTCAGAAATAAACTTTGGGAAGTCTGCAGAATATAGCAAGCCTTTGAAATTATGAGAGTGAATGCAGTGTTCATCCTGTAATTAAGATCTTGGTTAAAGAAAATACCCTTTCAATAGATATTCTTCTTTGCAGCTACAGTTGCTCCTGATGTGAATTTCTTTTATTCATCAATGAGGACATGAATGATTTGTCTTTGTAGTCACCTTCCCTATACTTCATTCCTTTAATCACTCCCTCAGCAGGAATGCAGTCCCTTCATTGAGATGTAACAATTCTTTTAATTTATAACTTACAAATCATCTTCTCTCTCATGGCTTAGGTTACTTGGTACCTCTGAAATCTTATAAAAGTTGGTGATTGATAATCAGGTAGTTCCTAGAGGCAAAGGATATTTATCTTCCATTCTTTGCAATCTTATGAAAATACTCTTGAAAAAAGTTATACTCACCTAAGTATTTTCTTAACACTTCCCATTTTGTTTCTTTCTAATTATTCCTCTTTATGTTACTTTGGCCACTTGATGCAAAGAACTGACTCATAGAAAAGAGCCTGATGCTAGGAAAGATTAAAGGCAAGAGAAGAAGGGGACGACAAAGGATGAGATGGTTGGATGGCATCACCAAATTGATGGACATGGGTTTCAGCAAGCTCCGGGAATTGGTAATGGACAGGGAGGCCTGGCGTGCTGCTGTCCATGGGGTTGCAAAGAGTCAGACACGACTGAGTAACTGAACCAACTGAACATTCTTTAAATGACCTATACCTAAATGATTTTTCTCAGAACAAATTTATGATATCAGACAAATATTTTTTTTTCCTCTTTTGCTGTGAGCATGCATATAAGTTGCTTCAGTCCTGTCCAACTCTTTGTGACCCTATGAACTACAGTCCCCCAGACTCCTCTGCCCATGGGATTCTCCAGGCAAGAATACTGGGTTGGGTTGCCATTTCCTACTCCAGGAGATCTTCCTAACCCAGGGATCAAAGCTGGATCTCCTGCATTGCAGGCGGCTTCTTCACCATCTGAGCCACTTTTGCTGTGTAGCTGGCCTCTAGTTTGCCATCATTTGTAATAATAAGGAATTCAAACATCTGCCCACTAGTCAGAGACAGAGCCAGATTTTGTGAATGAGTCCTGTAAGGTAGAATTTAGTGGCAGTTCTCTGTAATGGTTGTTTTGGGAATGGCTTAAATTTTTTTTTTTTCCTTCTTTAGAGTAAATATAAGAAGAGTTCTGAGATATGGGAGAAGTGATGATGCTCATAAAAGCAGGGCGTGTGGCTGAGGAACTGGTGGGGGGCAGGAATCACTAGCATAGTGCAATATTTTTGTTCCAGGCAACAAGGTGCACCACAGGGGTCTTAGGATTGGGGGAGGGGAGTATCCAATTGATAATTTTGGTACCAGAAGACATATTTCCAGGTTACATACAATAGAGTAATTGCTTTCTTATAACTTGGAGTTAGTTGAACCTGTTTCTCTGTAAGCTCTTAAAAGAGCTTAAGGGTGAGGAACGTGAAAAGGCAACTATTTGCCTAGTACTGTCTTTCTCAAGGAACTAGGTCAGGTTAGGCTGAGCTTCCTTAAAAGTCACCCGGCCTCCTGTTTCTGCTCGCTTAGTGTGAGGGGCGGCTGTGAGGCTGTTAGAAAATGGTTCGTGGTCCATCTGTAAATGACTCTGGAAACATGAGTGAAGCCATTAAAAACTTGGTTTTGGCTTTACCATATATATTGTGACAGAAAGATCCCCTGGAGAAGGGAAAGGCTACCCACTCCAGTATTCTGGCCTGGAGAATTCCATGGACTGTAGAGTCCATGGGGTCGCAAAGAGTCGGACATGACTGAGCGACTTTCACTTTTCTGTATATTGTGGCATTTGTGACGTCAGGGACTATGCATTCTTAAAAAGAAAAATCATTCATCGTGTATCATAGTGCTCTGTATACATAAAGAAATTATGTTGATCATTCATTTAGTAATTATACAAGTAATTTAAAATTGTTCTTTTAATATACAATTTTTTTGGTAGAAACTCAGCATTTACTATATGCCAGGTATTCATTTTTAGTGTTTAAGTAACTAACTTGAACATCTTATAAGTAAAAAATTGAGGTACAGTGTACATCACCCAGAAAATTATCAATTGAGTTTTAAATAAAACCAAGGATATTATACTCTCTGCTTTTGCATTAGACAATAGAAATGATTCTTAAAATGTGTTCTCCTTGTGATTAGAATAATCTTGCCTTTACAGAATTAATTATTCTGCGACTGCAAAATGAATGGTTTTCTCCTCTTCTCTTGAAAGCTCTTTAGAGATCGGCAGGTTTTCATTAAGAGGAAGTTCTGGGGATGGGACATGGATCCACCCATTTCTAATTCAGTTTGTAATAGTTGCTTGAATCTCTCTATACTCCACATCTTACCCTCCTTATCAGAAGAAATTCTGACATAGTTACAAAAAGCTTTTAAAGAAACAATTTAATCTTCTCATACCTTTGGGGATAGGTAATGATGAAGTAATTATTGTGTGTAGAAACAATACCAGCTTTTCGTTGAAAATCCAGTGACAAATTGCAAATGAAGCCTAATAAACATCATTTATTACCTTCCAGTTTAAAAGTCCCATGAGTTCCAAAGGCAGATTGTTCTTTAATCCCTATTTGTAAAAGATTTTTTTTTTTAATTTTATCCCTAGCACCAGTCCCCTACTTTGAATAACATGATTTTAGATTCAAACCCATTTCCTACCTCAGGCTTAACATTGAAAATCACAATTTTAATAGAATAATTCATTTCAGAGAGGTATGCAGCCAAGCAATCATGTTAGCTACTGCTATTTATTAATAATAAATGTAAAATACTAAGAGAAAATATACATTCTAAAGTTAATCAGACAATGTGGCTTTAGGAATTACAATGCAAAATCTTTCAACTGTTTCTTAAAAACATTGGAGCATCAAGTTCAATATTGATTGAAAAAAATCTGTAAGCACAGGTATGGAATACACAATGAATTCTCTTTGCAGGGTCTACTCAGTGAATGCATTTATGTCAATGTATGTACATGTATGGTACAAGGAATCTGTATCTAGGAAAGTGGGACTTGTGCTTAAGGACTTGCTCGAGTGAGCTAAATTACTTTCAAGTACCTGGCTCTCAGTAATGCCATAAGATTTAATGTTGCTCCTCCTGATCCATTCACTTCTATGTGACAGAAACTTCAAAGGAAGGTCAGTGTTCTATCTAAGAGATTATGACAGCTGAGTTATGGTTTCAAACAGGTTTGGCTTTTACACTACCTTAGAAAGTGAAATAGCTTTTGATTTATAGTCATTTTACATTAATATGCATTTCTCTCCTGTATTTCATTTGAAATTGGGCAGGCCAGGTTTATACATTCCTCATTACTTCTTGAGGTGCCTACTGAATTACCTGTTTTAAACAAATCATTCTGACTGAGTTGACACCAGGGGCAAACAGTGAGAGAATAAGTAAGAGGTTCTGAATTTCCTGGCTCTTAATAGCAATGTTAACGGCATGGAGATCTCTGCACAACATGCTAGTCCAGGAATATTTCTTTGTGAATAATCTTGTACCCAACAAAGGTTTGAAAAGTGTACCAGATTAGAGATTCTAGGATATCAGACATGTGATTTTTTTTTTTTCTAAACTATAATTAAGTAGGGAGATAAAATTTTCAAGTTTCTGGGTCTTTGGTGGTAGGAAACCAAATCCCCCATTTTATAAACGTATCAGTTGTAGAAAAAGAATGCATTTTCTTCTATGTACTAAAATGTACTATGTCCATATCTGGGTGGTCTTGTGATTTTAATTATTTTCAAAATTATGCATGGTTTACTGGATAAAAACTTCATATCTCTCTGCACCCTCTTATACTCTGGAATATTTTCAAGGGCGCTGTAGCTCAGGAGATAGAGGGATAGAAAGAATGTCAGCTGATAGTCTTGGCACTGTGGTTGACTGCAACTTTTGAGCTGAGAGAGTATTCTACTCTGGATTATCTGAAGTCTAGGTTTTTGAGTGAAAACCTAGAAAAAATAATACGTTTTATAACAGGAAGACTAACGTATATTGACTTTTATTGTATTCTTCACCATCTCCTGGAGCTTGCTCAAACTCATGTCCATTGAATCGGTGATGTCATCCAACCATCTCATCCTCTGTCATCGCCTTCTCCTACTGTCTTCTATCTTTCCCAGCATCAAGGTCTTTTCCAGTGAGTCAGTTCTTCCATCAGGTGGTCAGACTATTGGAGTTTCAGCTTCAGCATCAGTCCTTCCAATGAATAGTCAGGATTTATTTCCTTTAGGATGGACTGGTTGGATCTCCTTGCAGTCCAAGGGACTCTCGAGAGTGTTTTCCAACAGCACAGTACAAAAGCATCTATTCATCTGCGCTCAGCCTTCTTTATGGTCCAACTCTCACATCCACACATAACGACTGCAAAAACCATAGCTTTGACTAGATGGACCTTTGCTGACAAAGGAATATGTCTGCTTTTTAATATGCTGTCTAGGTTGGTCATAACTTTTCTTCCAAGGAGCAAGCGTCTTCTAATTTCATGGTTGCAACCACCATCTACAGTGATTTTGGAGCCCAAGAAAATAAAGCCTGTCACTGTTTCCATTGTTTCCCCATCTATTTGCCATGAAATGATGGGACTGGATGCCATGATCTTAGTTTTCTGCATGTTGAGCTTTAAGTCAAATTTTTCACTCTCCTCTTTTACTTTTGTCAAGAGACTCTTTAGTTCTTCACTTTCTGCCATAAGGGTGGTGTCATCTGCATATCTGAGCATATTGATATTTCTCCTGGCAATCTTGGTTCCCACCTGTGCTTTATCCAGCCTGGCATTTCTTATGATGTACTCTGCATATAAATTAAATCACCAGGGATTTCTTTGGAAGGAATGATGCTAAAGCTGAAACTCCAGTATTTTGGCCACCTCATGTGAAGAGTTGACTCATTGGAGAAGACTCTGATGCTGGGAGGGATTGGGGGCGGGAGGAGAAGGGGACGACAGAGGATGAGATGGCTGGATGGCATCACTGACTCGATGGATGTGAGTCTGAGTGACCTCCGAGAGCTGGTGATGGATAGGGAGGTCTGGCGTGCTGCGGTTCATGGGGTCGCAAAGAGTCGGACACGACTGAGCAACTGATCTGATCTGATCTGCTCTGACAATATAAAGCCCTGACATACTCCTTTCCCAATTTGGAATCAGTCCGTTGTTCCATGGCTGGTTCTAACTGTTGCTTCTTGACGTGCATACACATTTCTCAGGAGGCAGGTGAGGTAGTCTGGTATTCCCATCTCTTGAAGAATTTTCCACAGTTTCTTGTGATCCACACCGTCAAAGGCTTTAGCATCGTCAATGAAGCGGAAGTAGATGTTTTCCTGGAATTTTCTTGCTTTTTATACGATCCAGCGGATGTTGGCAATTTGATCTCTGGTTCCTCTGCCTTTTCTAAATCCAACTTGAACATCTTGAAATTTTCGGTTCACGTACTGTTGAAGGCTGGCTTGGAGAATTTTGAGCATTACTTTGCTTTGCCTCACTCTGTTTATTCTAAAGAAGAGTAGATCTAATATTATTAATTCACCAGTTTATTTAACAAATATTTGTCATATGACTGGTTTTCTGGTGCTGCTGCTAAGTCGCTTCAGTCGTGTCTGACTCTGTGCGACCCCATAGACAGATGCTCACCAGGCTCCCCCGTCCCTGGGATTCTCCAGGCAAGAACACTGGAGTGGGTTGCCATTTCCTTTTCCAATGCATGAAAGTGAAAAGTGAAAGTGAAGTCGCTCAGTTGTGTCCGACTCTTAGTGACCCCATGGACTGGCGCCTACCAGGCTCCTCCGTCCATGGGATTTTCCAGGCAAAAGTACTGGGGTGGGGTGCCATTGCCTTCCCCGGACTGGTTTTCTAGACCAGTCTTTTTCCAGAATTTGGGGATACACAGGTGATTACAGCACTGTCCATGATTTTATAACGCCAACCTTTTGCTACTTGTTTAATATGTTATTAGTATGTTATTAATATGTTATTTAGTATGTTATTGAATTAGACTCCAAAATTTGAGTTTCTGTTAATACATGAAATCCTCCAATTTCTTATTCATAAAAGGAAAGGAATGTTAGGCAAGAAGGAATAGTTTTATGTGTGCATAATGGTTGGTGAAAGGAAGGGAGAATGTCCTCAAGAAGCACTTGCTCACGCTTCATTCATCATGAATGGGCTGTCCTTGATGCAGGGATGTTTTTTCTTAAATTTTAGTTCAGAGAGTGACTCATTGCTCACTAAACCTCATGCCTGATATAATTATCTAAATTACATGGAGTAAACCATTTTTTTAATAGTATTCAGAATGCTTAGGTTAAATGAACTGTTTTAAAGGACACAGAAAAATTATGTGGTTTCACAGAGGAAAGAGATATGAGACTCTAATAATGATAAAATGACCTGAAATAAAGTTAGTTCACCTTTTAAAATTTCATGAACATATTCTCTCAATCACCTGAAAATATTTAAGTGCAACGTAGTTCTTTTTTAATAGAAAGTTTATAGTAACATAGGTGTGTTAGAAGCTTTTGATCTTAGAGGAATGACAACCAGAAGCTTGTGATCCCCTCCGCAGGAAGCATTTCCTCTTCTTTAATACAGTTTTATGCCTGAATACAGGAAACGGTTTGTTCTGCTGGAATGAATAATCCTTTCATCATTCTTGTCTCTTCAGCCAAGTCTTCCTTAAAGATCAGGGATATACAGGCCTCCATGGGCTGTTGTTTGAATCCATGTACAGGTTGAGCTGTACTTCTCTATATATTTCTTTCTTTTTTTTTTAATTGGAGGCTAAATACCTTACAATATTGTGGTGGTTTTTGCCATACATTCTATCTTCATCATCATCATTAATATTTAGGACTATGTTATATGCTTCCCTAAACATTGCTCTGTGTCTGCCATGTGTTTGAATCAACAAGTTGTAGGCAAATAAGCAAGAAAAGCACTTTGGCATTGAGGAGTTTATGGTTTAGTGCAGTTAGTCTTAGCTATTGATGAGCACTTCACTTGAGGACTTTACAAAAATATATAGACAATTATTCCTCACCAAGACTAGATGGCAATGATATCAGTAACTTACAAACTTTCTCCGTGTGATTTTAATGCATATTTGCAGTTGATATCTTGAAAATGGAAGTTTTGGTGTTGACAACCAGTAATCATAGAAGAATGCAACAAATATAATTGTCCAAGTACCATAAACAGTGAAGTTACAGAGGAGAGAGTGCCTAGCTTTGTGTGCACAGGTCAGCTCACTGAGGAAGTGACGTTTGAGCTTAAAGATGATTATAATTATTGAGTGGAGCAGATGTAGAAGTTCAATATATGCAAAATGCATAGAAGCATAACGTAACTCATACTATAAGTAATTTTAACATATAGAAAAATTCCAGGAGTAGGATAATGAATACATATATTACCTCCACTTGTATGCAAAAATTGTTGGCATTCTAAAATGGCCTTTTGAAAAAACAAACCAAATCAGAACCAAAACCAAACCAAACCAAACAACAACAAACCTTTAATTTCTTTATAATGCACATGTCTGGGAGATAAGGCAGTTGATGTCTCAGTCATGATTTTTTGATTCATAAATAATAGGTTCATTAAAAATTAGTATTCCCCTACCTGAAATAATCTTGTTGTCTTTAGGAAGAAACAGTCTAGTTTATCTGCTCACTTTCTTCTAATCCTAAAAGCTTGATTCTGTGTGTGTATGAGGGGGGATATATTTTGCCAACAAAATACAATAACATATTTTTTGCTCTGCATGAATGAGTGAGTGAAAGTCACTCAGTCATATCCGACTCTTTGCAACCCCATGGACTGTATAGTCCATGGAATTCTCCAGGCCAGAATACTGGAGTGGGTAGCCTTTCCCTTCTCCAGGGGATCTTCCCAACCCAGGAACTGAACCCAGGTATCCCCCATTGTAGGTAGATTCTTTACCAACTGAGCCACAAGGGAAGCCCAAGAGTACTGGAGTGGGTAGCCTATCCCTTCTCCAGGGGATCTTCCCGACCCAAGAATCGAACCAGGGTCTCCTGCATTGCAGGCGGATTGTTTACCAACGGAGCTATTAGGGAAGGTTTTGCTCTATATAAATGTAATCTATTTTAAGATAATACTTTATGCAAACCTCTCATACTCACAGCAGTCCCAGACTGTGACAATATGTTGCCATATTTCTTTGGAAAACCATTTGATATATTCTAGTACTGAGCTGCTTGCTTGTGCTCCATGAAGACGTCTGGTGATACTACGGATGGGAAAAGAGGATTATCAGGGGGTACTTGAGATGCAAATATACAGCAGTACATTTCCCATTGGAAGTTCAGAAATTAGAGGCTATTGGAAAAAAAAGACCCAGAGTTAATGTTCAGGATGACAGTTTTTTTTCTGGCCCCCCCAAAATGAAATGTCAAAAGTAGACAGTGTATTAGTTTTCATAATCTTTTTTTCTAGCCATATATTTCTGATATTCAAGAGCCTGCTGATTATTGTCCGGACCCAATCTTGTTTTCTGTGTTGACTTGTCTGAACTATGCAATATACATTATTAGAGCATTGAGAATCTAAGGAAATAATGTTTGGACAAAAATGTTTCTCAGTTACCTTCTAAGAAATATGTATGTGACATGTTTTGGAAGTTGTATCAAAATATCATCTCTGTTCATAAATAAAATGATTTAAAGTTTTGGGGAATTATTTAAACTCGTTCATTGATTTTTCACTATATAAGAATTATTTATTAAACGATGTACAATATACATTAAAGATAATGCTCATATCGTAAAGATTTATTTGCACTTAGACAATTATTAATTTGGAAAATATATAAGTTTTTGGGACCACTGATATGAAATTTAGAGTTTTACTTGGTGTTAAGCATTGTTAGTCATCACACTAAACTGAAGCTATTTGATTCTTTTTTTGGTGGTTTACTTTTGCTCAGAACAGATAGTGCTTCGTGAAGGTAGGTATGTGAAACTTCTGCAACATTAAATGTTACCAGGGTTTAATCTTTATGACTTTCAGATCAAAACTATCTGAAGCAAATTTCTCTCAGGTGTTCATGCAGTCAGAACTTACTTTCAGGATTTTCATGCTGGTCTGAAGCATGAATGAAATGATGTCTGAGGTGATCCCTCTTCTCTTCCTTGGGCCAGGACATAAAGACTGCCTCCACATTATACTATGGTGACCCACCAGATGTATAAACATAGACAAAAATAAATAGATTGTTGGTCCCACAGGCTCTCAGACTGCTGGTGATAAACAAAGATATTCATAAACATTATCACTTGAGGGGGGTACTTGTCCCAGATTTTCAGTGTATCCTTTGCTAGACTAGGTATTGGGAAATTTTAATAATGTATATATTTTCTTGTATGTATGATAATAGGCATCTTTGCAAAATGTAGCACTTAGAATAATAGGGAAAGTTTGAGGGCAAAAGGAAAAAGGGTGACGGAGGATGGGACGGTTGGATGGCATCACTGACTCAGTGGACACGAGCTGGAGCAAACTCAGGGAGATAGAGAGGGGCAGGCAAGCCTGGCACGTGGCGGTTTGTGGGGTCACAAGGAATCGGACGTGACTTCTCAACTGAACAAACAGTAGTAGTAATAAAATATATATATTTTTCCTTTCATAATCAACACTAAGAAGTATAACTAGAGGGGGATAGGTTTTATGTTTTTACTGTCCAGAATCAATTTCCATTTCTTGTTAATACCTTCACTTTTTTTTTTTTTGAAAGGTGATCTCTCTGCTATTGTATGTAGTCTGGAAGGTGAAATCAATTAGTTTTGTTTTGTTTTTGTTTTTGACTTACTGAAGCTGAAGAGATTTCCACATCTGAATTCACAGTTACAATCAAGGGGTATGTGTGAAACCTAAGTTTATCCAGAAAAATCCTCTCTTTTAGAATTTTAAATCTCCAGTGGAATGAAACTGGATGGAATAAATAACTGGAACTCAATTATTTCAGCAGTATTTTCAGTTTTTCAGAAAAGCAGTTCCAATGCGTTCTTGCTTTGATTCTAATCCTGTTTTTTCCAGGATTGGAATGCATCCATTTACTAACACCCTGACAGCCTTCTAATAAATTTCTTTTTATTAAGTTGTCTAGAATAGATTTCTGTGGTTTGCAAACAAATAACTCCGATGTAGGATACACTAAAGTTAACTGCATTGGTAACTGACATGAGCAACTTCGGCAAGGAAATAATATGCCTTTTAAGCTGCTAGTCCAGACTTTTTTTACTGGTGTCTGGAGTCTATCAATTAGCTGCCACCTTTTTTGAATCTTTTTTAAACTTTGAAAAGTCCTTTTGCTCTTGACCTTCAGAAATGAATAATTCTAATAAAATATTAAAAGATATGGACCTGATTTATTTTAACAGAATGAAAATGAAAGGAGAGAGGTTTTTTTTTTTTTTTTTTTTCAGCGTGACAATATCGATGTCTACTTGCCTCAAATTTTAATGCAGAAGCTGTCAGTGTACATTAGAGACAACTCAGTAAATCTTTACAGAGAAGAGACATTGAAAAATATTCTCCTGATTATCCATTTCCCTCTTGAGCCCAGAGCTACACTGCACATGATATACAGTATGTCTCAACCAAAATGGAAAATATAGCTAATTACCATTTGAGTCAAAGGAATTTTGGAAAAAAAAAAAAAAAAAAGGTGAATATGGCCTATTTCTAATTATCCAGAGCAAGAAACTTGAGTCTGTGAGGGATGGATTTTCATATAGCTTCTTCTTATCTTCATCACTCTTCTCTGTTTTTGTCTTCCTGTTATTTGTATCTCTGTATGGATGTTACATGCACACGTTTGTGTGTGTGTTATTACCTATTTTAATTTTTCTGTTCCTCATTTGCCACACACAAAGAATGTATGAGAAGGATTTGCAGCCCACAGTACTTTTGTAAAGGGTAGGTGGAAAGAAATCCCTTTAGTTGAAATCATGGCTGTTTTCCTAATTTCCCTGATACACATACTTACAGAAATAAGCTAGGGAAAGTCTTTACCATTCCAATGGCTTTTCATTATCATGGAAGAGTTTGATCCTGGCAAGCACTGCAGCTGCTTACTCTCCATATGATGTTGAAAACACATAACCTGAAGAGGTGTTTTTCAGGACTTGCTTTTTATGCTGTTTGATGAAATGCTTGGCTTAAGTGATATCTAAAGACTTTCCCTCTAAAAGGAGAATAGTAGATATTCTTGCATGTAATTGTTAATATACACATCCCTAGGAACAATTTCTTCAGCAGAATGAAGTCAAATTCCGGGAACTAATTTACTTTTCTGTGGAAAAAGCCAACAATAAAAATTGTGTATAATTTTCTGTATTTCCCCTGTGTTTGTTTTAGGTTCTGATAGAGAGTCTCTTCATCATGCAATGCAATCCTTACTTAAAATATCCCATGAACAGGGTGACTCATCTAGTTTTAGAATTAGATCTCGCTAGCCAAAATATAGAGGGCTTCCCTGATAGCTCAGTTGGTAAAGAATCTGGCTGCAATGCAGGAGACCCCAGTTTGATTCCTGGGTCAGGAAGATCCCCTGGAGAAGGGATAGGCTACCCACTCTAGTATTCCTGGGCTTCCCTTGTGGCTCAGCTGGTAAAGAATATGCCTGCAATGCAGGAGACCTGGGTTTGATCCATGGGTTGGGGCCAAAAGATGGTATTTGAATCACATACTCTGAGTTTTAACTTGAAATTGAAGGCTTATAAGTTTGCTGTTGCTTTTGAAGAGTGTATGAACTTGGATATAGGACATTTATATTCTGTCTCCATGTAGAAAATATTTTACAACATAGACACTACATGGTTTATTTCTCAATTTAATAAAAAATTCTATTTGTCTCAGAATAAGTTTAATTTGACAAACATTTACTGAGTGCCAAGCATGGTGGAAGATGCTGCTGCTGCTGCTGCTAAGTTGCTACAGTCGTGTCCGACTCTGTGCAACCCCATAGATGGCAGCCCACCAGGCTCCCCCGTCCCTGGGATTCTCCAGACAAGAACACTGGAGTGGGTTGCCATTTCCTTCTCCAATGCATGAAAGTGAAAAGGGAAAGTGAAGTCGCTCAGTTGTGTCTGACTCTTAGCGACCCCATGGACTGCAGCCTACCAGGCTCCTCCGTCCATGGGATTTTCCAGGCAAGAGTACTGGAGTGGGGTGCCATTGCCTTCTCTGGTGGAAGATGATAAAGGTACAAAACAAAATTATTGCTATCTTATACCATAGTAAGTTCTGAGTCTACTTACTGAATATATCCATTCGTTAAATTTAAGAGGACTCTTAGTTCTTTAATTCTCTAATTTTCTGTTTCTCCGTCCTGATTTCATTTTCCTCTGATTTAATCTTGAAACCGTGAAGCCTTCCCTTCATCCTTTTCCTTCATGTCTTTCTATATAGCTGCACTTAGAGGCCCATGGTTTACTATGACCAGGCAGCTGAGCACTGGAAAGGAAATCACATTACTGTGGGAATACTGGAGAGTGCTCCCTGACTCACGTTTGAACCTGGGTCTCCTGCGTTGCAGGCAGATTCTTTAGCACCTCAGCCACCAGGGAAGCCCATTGGAGAGAGCAGATTTACAGCTTCTAGCTTTGATTGGGTGCTTAAATCTTCCTGGAATTCTTAAAAGCTTTTCATCAGTCTCCTGTGCATTATTATTCTAAGCACCCACAATTTTTCTGAGATTCCCTAAGCTACTCGTATTCTTTGACTCCCAGAAGTAGACTGTGGCTTGGAATTAATAAGAGAAAACAGACTATATTAGACTAGGAGGAGTCTTCTAGTTTCTCAGCCTTTCACCTGCAAGATATCTGCATACACTCGAGTAGCCTTTTATCCACTCTTCTCATAAGAAGCAGTCACTTTTTTCTGAAAAAATACCCTCCTACTTTGCCATGAATCCCACATCATCCCCATTTCCTCAGGTAATTCAGTTCATCAAGTATCATGGCTGAATCTCCTAACTTGAATGTTTCTTTATATACTGACTCCTTTTAACAAATTTCTACCTCTCCAACCTAACACAATTAATAAATCCAGAACTCAGTCTTGTATATTGTTGCAGGCATTATATCATATCATTCTGTCCATTAACAACCAAAAAGTAGGAAAAGAATGTCTTTGGTTCTTATTCTTGCCTCTTATACGTAGCTTATTGTAATTAGAATTCCACTCCAATCAATGAAAGGACTTTTGCCAAAGTTCTGCAAAACTTCTAATTGTAAAATTGAGTTGTTTATGGTTCTCGTATGATTAACTTCTGAGTAGTATTTGATAGTCGACTTGACTCTCTCATTTTTCTCCTCATTGAGATGCTCTGCTCTCCCGCTGTCTTCATTTTCCTTCTATTTTCTGAGCTGTCTTTCTGAGCTGCCTCTTTGGACCTGTATCCACCACCATCCTCCATGTTCTGTCTTTTCCATGGTTCCATCCAAAGCCCTCCTGTCTCCTAAAACGTATACTGAGTGACCAACATGTGAATTCTCCCAGATTTTCTGTCACCTCAATATGGCCTTTAGATGCCTCTGTGATCTCCCCCGCCTCAGAAAGGAGAAACTGGGAACTGTGTTTCTGAGGAGACCCATGGCTGTAGCAAAGGCGCAGTTTAATGATTCCACAATCCTGATGTGAAGTACTGTTTCCTCCCAGGCATTGTGGCACATCCCCGACTCCTAAGAGAGCTCCTTTTGGCTGCCCGGTGGCACCTCAGCTTGAGGTTGTGTAAGACTGACCTCTTAATGTCTGTGTCCTAAATCAGGCGTTTCATTTTATCCCTTTAGTAAACGGTCCTTCAGTTTGACTTGGTTTCACAAGCTAAACCTTGGGAGGCATTCTCTATTGTTCCAGCCCTGCTCTTTCCTACTGTCCACAAACCCTGTCTATTCCTAAATGCCTCTTCGGTGAATTCTGTCCTCTTTGTATGCTTAGACTCTTTCTTAGCTCTGTCAAGCATGATTCTCAACTGTTATTATGTTAATAGTCTTACAGCTAATGTTTCTGCCTCTCATTTAGCTTCTTTCAGTTCTTAGATATCTGTTTGTTCAGATTCTTATGTGATATCTTCAAACTGTTTTTTCATTATCTTCATGATAGAACTCAAACTATCTTGGGTGTAAAAGAAAAGGCCATCTTTTTGGCCTATTTTCATCTTGTCCTGTTTTCCCCAAGTCATTCTCTACATGGGCCCCTCTTTGGACCAAAGCTTTATGATGTTGTTTGAGTTTTTGCACTGTGACTTTGCACTATAATGACTTAACCCTCTTCTTTGCTTCAAGAATTACTGTAAATATAATTTCCTTTCAAAAGCATTTTGATGATCCTCAGCAATCCATTCTCAACCGCAGTTGGTAAATTCTTTTGTGCCTGCCCTCCTCACACCTTGTTCTTATCTTCCAACGTATCACTAATTATGCAGTATTGTATATACTTTTTAATAGCTGTGGAACTTTTACCTAGTTTATGAGAGTGTGAAGTTTTTGAGGACAATGATTATATCTTTTTGAGTGTCTGGTGTCTTGTGTACTACTTACCAAATATAGTTAATACAGAGTAAAAGACTGATAAATGAATGAATTCTAGTGGCTTCCAAAATCCAGTGAGAGTACAGATCTATAAAAGTACTTTATACATTTATAAGGTGAGTGGGATTTTAAAAGTGAATTGGTCAGTCATGGACATGGAGTTCTTATTTTTAACCTCTCTTTGCTGCTGCTGCTGCTGCTGCTAAGTCGCTTCAGTCGTGTCCGACTCTGTGTGACCCCATAGATGGAAGCTCACTAGGCTCCCCATCCCTGGGATTCTCCAGGCAAGAACACTGGAGTGGGTTGCCATTTCCTTCTCCAGTGCATGAAAGTGAAAAGTGAAAGTGAAGTCGCTCAGTCGTGTCCGACTCTTAGCGACCCCATGGACTGGAGCCTACCAGGCTCCTCCGTCCATGGGATTTTCCAGGCAAAAGTACTGGGGTGGGGTGCCATTGCCTTCCCCAAGTGACACAGACCTCTAATCTCCTTAGTGAATATTTACTCATATCAGAATAATGTGAACCAGGTCGGTGATTAACAACTTCAAAGAAAAATACATAACTTTCACTATTAGGAGAGTATAATTTCATTGTCTGGACAGGTAATCAGGTTTCACATAGGAGGAGCTAGGAAGATATTTATTCCTAGTTTTTTCCAACTTGGAATGGTTTGTTCAAGTTATCTCCTGAATCCACTTTCTGCTAATGATCACAAGTCATAAAAACTATTCCACAAAACTCCTCCAGTCTGCAGTCAGTCGTGACTTTCCTGTCTCCTAACTTTATTCTGTCCCTTGATTGATCTTATTTGCCCTTCGGAGTCCGTACAGTTTTCTTGCTACCAGCTTGGACAATAAATATTGTGGTTCTAATTCCCAGTTACATGGCCTAAGGCTTCCTTTTGAAGAGTAACCCTTCCCTGGTTAATCCAGGTTAGTGTTTCCCTCTATAGCTGTATAGGATATAAATATCTGTAGGGCTTAAAAAACACGGATTAGCAGTTTGGAACCAGGCCAATTAGAGAAATCCCTGAGTGTAAGGTTCAAGCATGAACATTTTTTAAAAGCCAGGAGTGAGTGTTATTGACAGAGACCCTATGGTCTTCCACAGTGACACTTATGTATTCTTGAACTGGAATAAAGCCACCATCCTCTGTTCCTTGGAATAGGGAGTTGAGAGAGTCTATAACTCAGTGTAGAGATATAGGTTTCGATCGAGGCAATGTTCTAAAGGAATTCACAGATAAGGTAGGGGAAAATAGGTTTTAGAATGGTACAATAAACAATTCACAAAAATTACACGGTTACTGATTCAATTTAACTGTGTTCTGAGACACACCAGATGCCCAAAATTTTGCCTAAAACTTTTGTTTTGGAAATGAAGCTTTCTAGTATTACACAAATTTTTTATTCTTCTCCTGATTACATTGAGTAGTAGATAGAGGATTTTAAGTTTTCAGAGATTCAATTAATTTGTTTCAATGCAAATTTTAAGTTTAATCTGATTAAACTTCAATTTATTTTTATTATTATTACTACCATTGTCATCTTTATTTTCGTACCAAGCTATTAAAAAGCTATTAAGGACATACACTCAATAGTTTTCAATAATGGCATCAGTGCTATAAAAATTTGTTTCCAACATTTTTGTTTCTTGGAAGTTCTGAAATCTGAAAAGCTAAGTCTCTGAATACATTGTTTTTATTTGCAGGACAAAAATGAAATAGGTTCACTTTGAAATTAGAAATTGCTAATCCTATTTCCCAGAGTTGTTAACAGTGAGTCACTGTTTACAATTGGATTATCCACTGAACCAAAGGCTGTATACCATGTGTGATGGAAATTGAAAAGGCCTGTATGACTGGCTGCCATTGATTTTATGTTACTGCACAATAGGAAATGTGCCATGTCTTTAGCACTGCACTCTATAGCATTTTAAAGTACACTCTCACGATCAGAAGTACATGAAAATAGATCATTTGGTGAGGAGAAAATGAAAAATACAACTATTAATGGAACTCACTTAACTTTTGGGTACCTCAATAATAATAATATTTTTTCAGGTAAGCATTTTATAAAAAATGTGCAGATATTATCAAAGGCACCGTGTTGTGCTGGGAGATAACTTTTTTTAAGTTTAATTCCCATCACTGGATAACATACGAAGCATGAACTGAAATCTTGGTGCTCACGTTATGATGGAGATGTCGTCCTCAGTCCTCTTACATGTGTTTTAGTTGGAGCACTGCAGAGAAACAGAATGCGTGTGTGTGCATATGATGGTAAACGTTTGTTTCTAACATTTTTGTACATCTCTCTCTCTCTATATATATATATATATATTTTTTTTTAAGGGAACAAAATGCAACCTGTAATTCCGAGCAGAGTGCCCCCTCTTCCCCATCGTTATCATATGCATCATGCCCAGGCTTTGGACAGTAAAATACAGACTCAGAGATCTCTATTTTTATCTCTATCTACATAGCCATATCAACATATAATTATATACAGATACATATTCATAAAGCGGAAAAGCTGGGAGTGTGATTAAGGTAGGGCAGAGTGTTAGGTGAGATACAGTGTGAAGGAGTAGAGCCCCAATAAATTATGTACTTTAGGTTTGGGTATGAGTAGGACCTGGGAGCCAGGACACTCAGAAATGCTCCTGTCACCAGGCCTCTTGATACCATCCAAGGGGATCTGAAGGCTTGGGTTCTGCCCATGATTTGGGCTGGAACTGGAAGGTAGAATTGTAGCTGACATCACTTGGAGACTAACAGTGAGCAAGGAAGGGTTTGGCTTAGGTGACATCTCCACTCTAAGCCAAGGTTTTAGGGGAAGCCACAAGTTCGGAGTAAGAGTCTTTGAAGCCTGGGAGGTGCAAGTAGTTCAGTTCAGTTCAGTCGCTCAGTCGTGTCCGACTCTTTGCAACCCCATGAACCGCAGCACTCCAGGCCTCCCTGTCCATCACCAACTCCCGGAGTTTACTCAAACTCATGTCTATTGAGTTGGTGATGCCATCCAACCATCTCATCCTCTTCCATGCCCTTCTCCTCCTGCCCTCAATCTCTCCCAGCATCAGGGTCTATTCAAATGAGTCAGTTCTTCGCATCAGGTGGCTGAAGTATTGGAGTTTCAAGTTCAGCATCAGTCCTTCCAATGAATATTCAGGACTAATCTCCTTTAGGATAGATTGGTTGGATCTCCTTGCAGTCCAAGGGACTCTCAAGAGTCTTCTCCAACACCACAGTTCAAAAGCATCAATTCTTCAGTGCTCAGCTTTCTTTATAGTCCAGCTCTCACATTGCAAGTAGAGGACAAGGTAGACTAGACAGGCAGGGTGGCCTGCCTTTTTGAGGTCTCCTTGAGCTGGAGTTTGCTCTTGCTATAGAGTCTGAGAAGCTAGAGGTTCAGGTGATGGGGGAGCTGTAAAAGGTGAGATGAGGAGGTGTGCTTGGGGGCACATAGGCTTCTGGAACTTTCTCTGCCTGCCTTGCTGCTTCTATCATCCTCCACCTTATAGGGCTAAAGGTTTTAGCCATCCATTGGTCAAGACAGCCAATAGATCTGACCTCTAAAGGTCATATTTATTTTTCCTTAATTTCTTCTGGAACCTTCACTTGGGAGTAGACATAGGGAGAGGTCACAAATATAAATGCTGTGTGTGCTTGAGTCCAGACTGGGTTTGCCACGTGCAGTGAGTGCCAGGGATGAGAGGAGGAGGACTGCTCCCTTATTATGGGGAAGAAAGCCCATGGCCCACAACCCCAGGGCTGCAGAAGGCATGGAAGATACCCATGAGAAGGCCTCTGCTGACAAGCACCTGTCAAGCCTGGAGGCAACTTGTTTGCCCTTAACTGGTCACCAACAGTATTTCATAGGGATAGACCTGGAGGTCTAGGCTTCCATTCTCATGCCTTAGAAGCTAAAGTCTGAGATTTATTGTCAGCCCAGAGTGGTCCTGCCATAAGTAGAGAGAGAGCAGTTAGACCTTCCATGGAACAGGGAAGTATGGAAAGAGTGTCTGGTCCAGTGTGGACTGGTACCCTCTGGAAAGATAGTGATTTCTCCATCTCTTCTTTTTTAAGACCAACTTTCCCAGGTTGGACATTGCCTTACTGAGTTTCTCTCACTGACACTTCTTTGAGAGCCTTCATTTTTTCTCTGGAGGCATTATCTTGCTCCTCTTCCTTCTCTTCTGCCTCCCTGTGAGATGTTGTCTGCGTCCTCCATTCTATCTCCACAATGAAGGGTCATGGGGGGCAGACCAGAAGGAAGTTTTGATCTTGGCCATTTGATTGGAGTCCGGAGCCTGGGATGCAGGGAACTTGGATAATTTGGTGATGAGTTCCTCAATGAAGGGCTTGCTCTGAGGGCTGCCTCCCATGAACTCTCTCTGTGTGTAGATGACTGATTTCTTGTAAATGTTGGAATCTGGGTACATGGTCTTGGGGTGGTAGAAATGGTACAGACTGGTTCTTGGAGCTAAAATCTGCAAGATGGTTCCACGGGGCAACTTCTTTGCCCACACCTCCAGGATGATGGAGATAGTAGGGGGTGTTGGTTTGAGTAACAGTGAGCTCTTGGCTTCTGGGAAGCTCTACCTGTTCCATGCGGGAAAAGAAAGTAGTGTATGAGATCAAGCTGCCCCACGTCCAAGGTGGCTTTATCCTTGGGGTTGGCAAGCCAGGTCCTTGTGCCCAGCATGTGATTGTTCATTGAATTTGTGTGCTAGCTCTATTTTCCCAGCTGCCATTAAGATAAATGTATTATTAATGAATTAAAAATTTTTTTTTTATTTCTGTACTTTGTAAAATAAGCCAGGTTATCATCTGCAGTTTGAGAGGGGTTAAAGTTTCTCATGATTTTTTTCAAAGGACTATGATCAGATCAGATCAGATCAGTCGCTCAGTCGTGTCGACTCTTTGTGACCCCATGAATCGCAGCACGCCAGGCCTCCCTGTCCATCACCAACCCCCAGAATTCACTCAGACTCACGTCCATCAAGTGAGTAATGCCATCCAGCCATCTCATCCTCTGTCGTCCCCTTCTCCTCTTGCCCCAAAACCCTCCCAGCATCAGAGTCTTCTCCAATGAGTCAACTCTTCGCATGAGGTGGCCAAAGTACTGCAGTTTCAGCTTTAGCATCATTCCTTCCAAAGAAATCCCAGGGCTGATCTCCTTCAGAATGGACTGCTTGGATTTCCTTGCAGTCCAAGGGACTCTCAAGAGTCTTCTCCAACACCACAGTTCAAAAGCATCAATTCTTCGCTGCTCAGCCTTCTTCACAGTCCAGCTCTCACATCCATACATGACCCCAGGAAAGACCATAGCCTTGACTAGACGAACCTTTGTTGGCAAAGTAATGTCTCTGCTTTGGAATATGCTATCTAGGTTGGTCATAACTTTCCTTCCAAGGAGCAAGCGTCTTTTAATTTCATGGCTGCAGTCACCATCTGCAGTGATTTTGGAGCCCAGAAAAATAAAGTCTGACACTGTTTCCACTGTTTCCCCATCTATTTCCCATGAAGTGATGGGACCAGATGCCATGATCTTCGTTTTTTGAATGTTGAGCTTTAAGCCAACCTTTTCACTCTCCACTTTCACTTTCATCAAGAGGCTTTTAGTTCCTCTTCACTTTCTGCCATAAGGGTGGTGTCATCTGCATATCTGAGGTTATTGATATTTCTCCCAGCAATCTTGATTCCAACTTGTGTTTCATCCAGTCCAGCGTTTCTCATACCAGCCATCATTAGGAAAGTTTAAAGCAGCTATTTTTAATTTTGTAAATACCTATGAAATAGGCTATCTGTGGGGGTTTTGTAAACTAGATGCTGCATAGTAAGAAATATCAGTGGTAAATTTTATTACATAACATTAACAGTATTATATAGGAAATCTAGTCCCAAATATATGGATACTTATGAATTTATAAAAAAATTTAACATAATATATGACACCCTTATGGCAGAAAGTGAAGAGGAACTGAACAGCCTCTTGATGAAAGTGAAAGTGGAGAGTGAAAAATTTGGTTAAAGCTCAACATTCAGAAAACGAAGATCATGGCATCCGGTCCCATCACTTCATGGGAAATAGATGGCGAAACAGTGGAAACAGTGTCAGACTTTATTTTTCTGGGCTCCAAAATCACTACAGATGGTGACTGCAACCATGAAATTAAAAGACGCTTACTCCTGTGAAGGAAAGTTATGACCAACCTAGATAGCATATTCCAAAGCAGAGACATTACTTTGCCAACAAAGGTTCGTCTAGTCAAGGCTATGGTCTTTCCTGGGGTCATGTATGGATGTGAGAGTTGGACTGTGAAGAAGGCTGAACGCCGAAGAATTGATGCTTTTGAACTGTGGTGTTGGAGAAGACTCTTGAGAGTCACTCGGACTGCAAGAAGATCCAACCAGTCCATTCTGAAGGAGATCAGCCCTGGGATTACTTTGGACGGAGTGATGCTAAAGCTGAAACTGCAGTACTTTGGCCACCTCATGCGAAGAGTTGACTCATTGGAGAAGACTCTGATGCTGGGAGGGATTGAGGGCAAGAGGAGAAGGGGACGACAGAGGATGAGATGGCTGGATGGCATCACTGACTTGATGGACGTGAGTCTGAGTGAACTCTGGGGGTTGGTGATGGACAGGGAGGCCTGGCGTGCTGCAGTTCATGGGTCGCAAAGAGTGGGACATGACTGAGCGACTGATCTGATCTAATCTGATGACATTACTATAATTTTGTGAGTTGGAAAGCATACATTAAAATGAAAGTTTTAAAGTATGATTATATAAACATGGTTAGAAATACATGTATAAACAGTTTCCCCCACTATTCAGCTAATAGTCTTGAGTAGTCCTTAGTGCTTAGGCTCCATTGGGTCAGGTCTGTGACTCAGCATTAGCATTTGACTGATCAATCAATTATATTTTTAAAAGACTCCATCTTTTGCCTCAATCTCTGAGATTATGTTGTATTACCTCTTCTCCACAATATCCATTTATTTGGATACTTTTATTTTTAGCTGTGTCTTAGTGGTAGCAAAGCAAATAGCAAGTCATGAAATCAAGAGAACAGCTTAAAGACCAATGCAAGCAGACTTAGATCAAATTAGTGATATTCAAGAAAGCTGAACATAGATGTGTTTTCTAGGAAACCTATAGCTATAGCCAAAAGCAAAGCATGGATAGATGAATTGGCAAAGAGATACTTTGCAGATTGCCAAGTCAGTATTGTGCTACGTCCCAGTTGTCCTTAAGGACAAACAGGGCTCCTTCAGGTTTTGCTTATGAAGACGAAGGGGAAATCATCTGTTTTAAGTAGCGTGTAGCTTATAGAAGCATCTTATTAAAATGACATTCTCCCTGTGGGAATGTGCATTAAGAAACAGTTCACCCAGTCTAAAATCAATTACTTCTGCCTGTGGCAAAGAAAGTCTGAGTTAAACATAATTCTCAGAGGTAGTTAACATTCCATTGAAGGATACAGCTTCCATCCAAGAGAGGAGTTACCCGATTTAATCAATTCTCTGAATGTGAAATCTCAGAAAGTAAACAACTTAGATTACAGACAGTGCAATTATTAAGTGTAACAGTTAAGGCACTGCGTTTTAACTCGGTAATTCAGAGTAATCAGTGGTTAGCTAGAGAGTTCTGATTGTTTAATACTTACTTGAACTTTTATGGATGTGAGAGTTGGATTATAAAGAAAGCTGAGCACCGAAGAATTGATGCTTTTGAACTGTGGTGTTGGAGAAGACTCTTGAGAGTCCCTTGGACTGCAAGGAGATCCAAAAAGTCCATTCTAAAGGAGATCAGTCCTGGGTGTTCACTGGAAGGACTGATGTTGAAGCTGAGACACCAATACTTTGGCCACCTGATGTGAAGAGCTGACTCAATGGAAAATTAATCATGTCAGAGATTAAGACTGATGTAAGAGAAACCTCGGGGAAGGCAATGGCACCCCACCCCAGTACTTTTGCCTGGAAAATCCCATGGACGGAGGAGCCTGGTAGGCTCCAGTCCATGGGGTCGCTAAGAGTCGGACACGACTGAGTGACTTCACTTTGACTTTTCACTTTCATGCATTGGAGAAGGCAATGGCAACCCACTCCAGTGTTCTTGCCTGGAGAATCCCAGGGACAGGGGAGCCTGGTGAGCTTCCGTCTATGGGGTCGCACAGAGTCGGACACGACTGAAGCGACTTGGCAGCAGCAGCAGCAAGAGAAACCTGAAGCCCTCTCCAATTTTACCCCTCAGTTTGGTTCAGTTCAGTAGCTCAGTTGTGTCTGACTCTTTGCGACCCCATGAATCGCAGCATGCCAGGCCTCCCTGTCCATCATCATCTCCCAGAGTTCACTCAAACTCACATCCATCGAATCGGTGATGCCATCCAGCCCTCTCATTCTCTATCGTCCCCTTCTCCTCCTGCCCCCAATCCCTCCCAGCATCAGAGTCTTTCCCAATGAGTCAACTCTTCGCATGAGGTGATCAAAATACTGGAGTTTCAGCTTTAGCATCATTCCTTCCAAAGAGCACCCAGGGCTGATCTCCTTCAGAATGGACTGGTTGGATCTCCTTGAAGTCCAAGGGACTCTCAAGAGTCTTCTCCAACACCACAGTTCAAAAGCATCAATCCTTCAGTGCTCAGCCTTCTTCACGGGGTTGCAAAAAGTCAGACATGACTGAGCCACTGAACTGGACTGAACTGAATAACTAGTGATATTGAGCCTCTTTTTATGTGCCTATTGGCCATGAGCATATTTGGAGAAGATGTTTGTTTAGATCATCTGCCCAGTTTTTTTATTGGGTTCTCTTTCTGTTGTTGAGTTGTGTGAACTGTTTGTACATTTTGAAAATTAAGCCCTTGTTGGTCACAATGATTGCAAATATTTTCTCCCATCTTGTAAGTTTTCCTTTCATTTTGTTTAGAATTTCCTTTGGTATACAAAAGCTTGTAATCTCGATTAGGTCTAATTTTCTGATTTTTGGTTTTGTTTCTATTTCCTTGGGAGACTGACCTAAGAAACCATTGGTATGATTTATGTCAGAGAATATTTTGACCATGTTCTCCTCTAGGAGTTTTATGTTGTCTCATCTTTAATTCTTTAAGCCATTTTGAGTTTATTTTAATGCATATTCTAACTTTATTGATTTACTTGCAGCTGCCCAATTTCACAGCATTATGTGTTGAAACAATCTTTTTTCTATTTTATATTCTTGCCTTCTTTGTTGAAGATTAATTGACCATAGGTGTATTGGAGAAGGAAATGGCAACCACTCTAGTATTCTTGCTTGGAGAATCCCTTGGACAGAGGGTCCTGGCAAGTTATAGTCCCTAGGGTCACAAACAGTTGGACATGACTGGAGCAACTTAGCACATCCTGGTTTATGGGGTTTTCCTGTTGACTCAGCAGTGAAGAATCCACCTGCAATGCGGAGCCACAAAGGTGCAGGTTCTTTCCTTGGGTCAGGAACATGCCCTGGAGGAGGAGATGGAAGCCCACTCCAGCATTCTTGCCTGGAGAGTCCCATGGACAGAGGGGCCTGGTGGGCTACAGTCCATAGGGTTGTAAAGAGTTGGATATGATGGAGGCAACTCAGCAGGTAGGCACTGGTTTATTTCTTGGCTCTCTCTTCTGTTCCAGTGGTCCATATGTCTGGTTTTTGTGCCAGGACCACACTGCTTTGATTACTTTAGTTTTGTAGTATTGTCCGAATTCTGGAAGGGTTATGTGTCCTGCTTTGTTCTTTTTCCTCGGAATGCTTTGGCAGTTGAGTCTTTTATGATTCCATATAGATTTTAGTATTATTTGTTGTAGTTCTATGGAAAATGTCATGGGTAATTTGATAGGAATCACATTAAATTTGTATTTTGCTTTGGGTACTATGGCCATATTAGCAATATTAGTTCTTCTAATGAAAGAGTATGGATTATCTTTCCATTTCCTTAAATTATCTTTAATTTACTTTATTAATGTATTATAGTTCTCAGCATATATTTTCACCTCCTTTGTCAGGTTTATTACTAAGCATTTTGTTTATTTGTTTGTAATTTTAAAAGTTATTACTTTTTATTTTCCTTTTCTGATATTTCATTATTAGTGTAAAGAAAATAATACACCAATTTCTGTGTGTTAATCTTGTACACTGCTACCTTGCTAAATTTATTTATCATGTCTACTAGCTTTTGTGTGGAGTCTTTGGAGTTTTCTGTGTATAGTTATCACGTCATGTGCATATAATGGCAACTTTACCTCTTCCCTTCCTGTTTGGATACATTTTAATTCTTTTTCTTGTCTGGTTGCTGTGGCTAGGACTTACAATACTGTGTTGAAGAGAAGTGGTGAGAGTCGCATCCTTGTTTTTGTTCCAGATTTCAGTGGGAAGGTTTTCAGTTTTTCATCAAAACAATTGTATTGGTTGTGGTTTTATCATAAACAGCTGTTATTATGTTGAGATATATTCCCTCTATATCCACATTGGTTAAGAGCTTTTTGTCACAAATGGATGTTGATTTTTGTCAGTGCTTTTTCTGCATCTGTTGAGGATGATCATATGGTTTTGTCTTTTCCTTTGTTGTGATATATCATAATGATTGATTTGTGTACATTGGATCATCCTTGTGAACTTGGGATGAATCTTTCATGGTGTATGATCCTTTTTGAGTGTGGTTGGATTCAGTTTGCTAATATTTTGTTGAGAATTTTTGCATCTATATTCATCAAAGATATTGGCCTGAAATTTTCTTTTTTGATGGAGTCTTTGTCTTGTTTTGGTATCAGGGTGATGGTGGCTTTACAGAATGTCTTTAGGAGTGTTCCTTCCTCTTCAATCTTTTGGAAGAGTTTGATAAGGATCAGTAAAAATTTTCCTTTGTTTGTTTGATAGAATTTTCCTGTGAAGCCATCTGGGTCCTGGACTTCTGTTTGTATGGAGTTGTTGTTTTTTTTTTTTTTTTTTTTAATTATATATTCTATTTAGTTTCTAGTGATCAGTCTGTTCACATTATTGACTTCTTCTTGATTCAGTTTTGATGGGCCAGGAATCCTATGGACAGAAGAGCCTGGTGGGCAACAGTCCATGGTGTAGCAAAAGAGTTGGATACAACTTAGCTACTAAATAACAAATGTTTTTGGAAAGTTGTCCATTTCTCTAGATTGTCTAATTTGCTTGTATATAGTTGTTCATAGTATTCTCTTATGGTTTTCTGTATATCTATGGTAAGAGTTGATGTTTCTCTTTTTCATTTCATTTGGGTAATCTTTTTTTCTTTATTGGTGAGCCTAGCCAGAAGTTTGTCAATTTTGTTTACCATTTCAAAGAAGTATTTCTTGGTTTTATTGATTTTTTTTCTATTGTTGAATCTCTATTTCCTCTCTGATCTTTATTATTTCCTTCCTTCTGCTAACTAAAACTTGTTTGTTCTTCTATTTCTAGTTTTTCTAGGTGATCTATATCGCTATGAACTTCCCTATAATTACTTCTTTTGTGGCATCCCACAGGTATTATATGGTTGTGGGAAAATATTTTAACGAATTATTTTAAAAAATTTTCTACCATATATCTTAGAGAGCGAATGCCTTTGTTTTCTATGTTTGTGAGTCTAAAGTGTAATTAACATTACACTATTATATTAGCTTCAAGTGTATAGCTTAATAATTCAGCATTTATATACAAATTATCACCATTATAAGTCTAGTTACCATCTATTATCATAAAAAATTAAAACTTTCTTTTGTGATAACTTTTAAGATTTACTTTCTTAGCAACCTTCATATTTGCAATACAGTGTTATTGACAGTAGTTGCCATACTATGCATTGCATCCTCAAAACTTGTTCATTTTATCATGAGAAGTTTATTCCTCTAGATCACTTTTACCCATTTCACCTACTCCTCAATCCTTCTCCTTCTGGCAACTACCATCCTGTTCTCTGTATCTATGCATTTTATTTGTTCACTACTCTCTTCCTCTCTTTTTCTTTTAGATTCCACATATAAATGAAATCATAAGGAATGGTATTTGTTTTTTTCTGACTGACATTTTTTGCTTAGCATGATACCCTCGATATCTACCCATGTTGTCACATACGCTGAGCTTTCATTCATTTTCATGGCTGACTAATATTCCACTGTGTGTGTATGTACATCTTTATTATCCATTTATCCATGAAAGGCCACTTAGGTTGTTTCTATATCCTTGCTGTTGTAGATAATATTACAATAAACATAGAGATACATATATCTTTTTGGCAGTATTTATTTTGTCTCCAACCTTTATCTGGGTATAATTGACAAATAAAATTGTATATATTTAATGTGTGCAACATGATGGTTTCATATACCTATATGTCATAGAATGACTAGATTGCATTATAAAAGTGCTTGATGTCATTATATTCCCATGTCTCCCAAAAGCACATGTACTAAAAATGGGGAAAATATAAACTTAAAAATATACTTGATTTTAATGCAAATTCAAGAATATAATTTCAAATTTCATTGCAAACAGTCAACCATTTCTTTTATGCTTTTCATTTCCCATGAGACTTATTGTTTTATTTCTGATTTTACAAGCAACACATGTTCATTGTAGTCAACCGGAAATATATAAAAGCATAAGTTAAGCTCACTTCAGTCACTCAGTCATATCTGACTCTTTGAGACCCCATGGACTGCAGCACACCAGCTTCCCTGTCCCTGACCAACTCCCAGAGCTTGCTCAAACTCATGTCCATCAAGTCAGTGATGCCGTCCAACCACCTCATCCTCTGTCATCCCCTTCTCCTGCCTTCAATCTCTCCCAGCATCAGGTGTTTTCTAAGGAGACAGCTCTTCGCATCAGATGGCCAAAGTATTGGAGTTTCAGCTTCAGCATCAGTCCTACCAATGAATACGCAGGACTGATTTCCTTTAGGATGGACTGGTTGGATCTCCTTGCAGTCCAAGGGACTCTCAAGAGTTTTCTCCAACACCACAATTCAAAAACATCAATTCTTTGCCACTCAGCTTTCTTTATAGTCCATCCCTCACATCCATACATGACTACTGGAAAAACCATAGCTTTGACTAGACGGACCTTTGTTGGCAAAGTAATGTCTCTGCTTTTTAGTATGCAGTCTAGGTTGGTCATGACTTTTCTTTCAAGGAGCAAGTGCCTTTTAATCTTATGGCTACAGTCACCATCTGCAGTGATTTGGGTCACTGGCAGTGATTTGGGTCACTGGCAGTGATTTGGATCACCGGCATTTCTCATGATGTACTCTGCATATAAGTTAAACAACCAGGGTGACAATATACAGCCTCAGAAATGTGTACGTCAAGGCTGTATATTGTCACCGTGTTTGTTTAACTTATATGCAGAGTACGTCATGTGGAATACTGGGCTGGTTGAAGCATAAGCTGGAATCAAGATTGCTGGGAGAAATATCAATAACATATAACCATAGGTAAAAATAAACAATCACCCTTAATCTCCACCCCCAGAGATAATGATCATTAGCATTTTGATAAATTTTCTTACTTCCTATATATTTCAAGTAATATATGTATCTATTTATATATATATTTTTAATTGAAGTATAATTGACATCTAACACCCTGTTAGTTCCAAGTGTAAACATAGTGATTCAATATTTCAATATATTACAAAATGATGATTGTGAATGTATGTTTTATCCTTATGACTTATTTTGTGATTGGAAATTCGTACCTCTTAATCTCCGCCTATTTTACTCACTCCCTCCACCCTGTCTTTTCTGGAAGCAACCTGTTTGCCTTTCTATTCTCAGTGTCTTTTAGTCTATTTCTGTTTTGGTTATGTTTGTTCATTTTTTTTGACTTTTAGATTCTGAATATAAATGAAATCATATGGTATATTATTTTCTGTGCCTGACTTGTTTCACTTATTTCACTTAGCACAATACATTCTATGTCAATCCATGTTACTGAAGATGTTATATATATAAAACACATCATCGTTATCCATTCACCTACTTATCAATGGACACATGGACGCTTAGGTTGTTTCTGCATCTTGGCAATTATAAATAATAATGTCTTGTCAAATTACTGTTTTTTTTTTTTTTTCAGTAAGTACATAGGAGAGGATTTGCTAGATCATGTGATAGTCACTTTTAATTTTTTTGAGGAACCTCTAAATTCCTCATATTTTGAGGAGCTTCCATACAAGCCGAAAGAGCTTACATTACCCCCAGTAATGCATGTGGTTTTCCTTTACTCTGTAACCCCAGCAACACATATTATTTCCTCTTCTCTTGATAATAGCCATCCGAACTATTATCAAGTGTGAGGTAATATCTCATTGTGGTTTTGATTTGCATTTGCCTCATGACGAGTAATATTGAGCATCTTTTCATGTGCCTGTTAGCCATCTGTAAGTCTTCTTTTGAAGATATCTACTAAGATCCTTTGTCCATTTTTTAAATTTAGTTGTTTGATTTTTTTTTTAATTGTTGAGTTCTTTACATATATTGAGTATTAATGTGTTAATAGATATCTGGTTTATATCTTTTCCCACTTAATAGGTTGCCTTTTAATTTTTTTCATAATTTCCTTTACTATGCAGAAATCTTTTAGTTTGATATAGTCTCATTTGTTTATTTTTGCATTGGTTGGATAGACTTCAGAGTCGGATCTAAAAATATCTTGCCAGGAGAGATGTCAAGGAGCTTATCTTGTTGCAGTCTTCATGTCCTTTGCATTTTAATGAGCTACATTCTCTTTCAGTACCGTTTGTTTCAGGCAATATGAACCCCTAACCTATCTCTGATAATTATTTTATTATATATATTTTCATATTCCTTAAAATATTCTCTTTTCCCCAAAAGGCTTTGTCTTTTGTGGAAATTCCTCCATTGTTCTGAGTGTGTCCCAATATTACTTTCAGTTTGTGAAAGCATAATTTTTATTTAAAATTTTGTATCACTCCAGTTATTTTATATACCTTATGGCAATTAACTATATATTTGTGTTTTTCTAAAGATGCAATTTCCATTCATAGAATATGTTTTTTTGATAATATGGACTAATGTCTATTTATCAGTTTACACTGTATAATGAAAAGCAAGACATCTTGAATAGAACTGGAACTAGGTTTTTTTTTAAAACTACTGTTTTATTCAGTCTAAGGCAGTGTTTTGTTTCATTTTACAGTAATTAATATATGTCAGTAATCTTATTGGATCACACATGCAGGTGCCATATTAAGTGTAATTTTGAAGCTAGCCTGAGTAAGAGATTTGAAACCGATGCCCAAAGAAGTTTTTGTGATTTTGTCTAACTTAAAAATATCTGAAATCTTTTCAGCTGATCCATTTGAGAATATAAGACCAGAAAGTTTAGATAAGCATCTTAGGAATTACGGCTGTGTTTTCTCAAATGTAGCAGGTGTGCAGCACTTTATTTTGGCTTTCATACCGAATCTTAATCCATGCAGGAAGTATGCCACTTTATCTGTCTCAGTCATTAGTTCTACTGACACTGCTAAGTTGTGAGATCCAAATGCAATCACGGATAGCAGGCATCTGTGTGATACTTAACAGCTCTTGTCATGGTGGCCATTTAAAAATAAGGTGGTTCTAACTGCATCCTTGTTCCCTGGGCAAGGCGGTGTCCAGTTGGCAGATTTCCCCACCGAGACACTTGTCCAGCATGGCCTCTGCGTCCATCATATCCCTCATCCCTCCATTAAGAAGCAGTCGTTCAGATGGGAGTTCTGTTGCCTCCGCTGGACCCTGAACGCTCTCTGAACTTACCAGTACTCAGATGCTCCGGAACTGGGTCTTTTGATTGCTTTTTTCCAAGAATGGCCAAGTAAATGTGTGTTAGACTTGGGTTTAGGAGAGAGTCAGAACAAAACAGCTTGCTCCACAGCTAAAAACAGAGAAGTCTCACAATGAGTTGTCCCAACTCTCTGAGCTGGGGTTTAAACAGGACTGATTTATTTTAAAAGTTTTTTTGCTCAGATTTCATTACAGAGCTGAAGAGGCTGCCCCAGTGTCCTTGGGTTGAATAGGAGAGCAAAGTGCAGCCCAGGGAAAGGATTGAGCACAGCCTTCCTGAAGAGATCAGGCCTTTTTATTATCAACAGCAACAACAATAACAGCAACCACCACCACAGAAAGACAAAGTATTGTCTGTTTTTTACTCACTCCCACAATGCCTGCCTCATCAGGTCACACATTTGCCTAGAGAATACCACTGAAATCCTTTCAGACCAGGTTTTGATGTTATTCTTGTCATTATGCTGTAATGTCAGGGATGCAATCTTGGATATTTTAAATATGTAGTTGTAATTTGCTCTTTTTTTCTTTGTTTTCAAAGGTCAAGCATTTTAGCAGTTTGGAAAGTGTTTCAGGGTTTCATTTTTTTTTTTTTTTTAAGGTGAAGACAATGTGTGCCTGCAGCATTCATCATTTAAGAAAGTGGTGTTTTTCTCTTTCAGACCCCAATTTCCACTCATTATCAGAGAGCTGAATTCTAAATCAGCGATTGTGGAGAAGAGGTGTGCAAGTTGAATAAAACATTTCCAGAAGAGCCTGAATAATGGTCCTGAATAAAGGGAACTGAAATGTTCTTGAATTGTAATTGGAAAAAAATCAAGTGTGTGTACTCAGGAGCACATCTACTAAGAAGAGGTTAGTTATTATTATTCTTAGTGCTATTTAACGTTTATGGGCCTCAACGGTATTTTTAGTTCTGAATTGAGCACAAGTGGTCTGATAAGTGATCTCCCACCCAAATTATCCGTGTGGAGATTCACCTGTAATCATTCTCTGTGCAGAGAGAGACAACACTGATAAACAAGCCCAAAACAGGGGGACTGTTAGTGCAGCAATATAATCTAACTCAGAGCCAAAGAGAGGGACTAGTTCAGACAAATACGGCATTGGACAGCGTCACTTGGCACTTTCCCCTCTGACCTGGTTTCCCGGTGGCCGGACATTGACAACTTAGTGAACGTATTTGCTGGACTCATGCAAAGTTGCTGAGACACTGGAGAAGGCAGTAAGTGTAGGTTGAGGAGGACTGAAGACTAGGGTCAACGTCTGATCTCAAGGATTTTATGCTCCGTGGATAAGTAATGGAATGTCTTTTCCTCTTTGTCTCACACTGATCATATATAAAAACAGGGATGCTCTTTTTGAGAAACTCTCTCTGATACTTGACTCTGAAGAACTATAATAGAAACGTTTCTGAAGTAATGACTATTATCGTCCAGAGGAAATTAAAAATAAGAGAGAGTATTCCTATAATTAAATGTTAGATGGAATTGAGAAAGGTAGATATATGAGTCATGATGGAATGTGTAAGAATGAATACATGCTTCTATGTGTAAATTTCTGTGCCAGTTACTTACTATGTACAAAGGAAAAACTGATTCCAGTACCTAAGATGAAGCTAAATATCAAGCAATTATTATAGTAGAGGAGACAGTTTGAATTTTAAGCTAAGAAGTATAGACTTTAAGCATTGACGAGCTGCTGAAAATTCTGGAGTAGGTGAATGACATGCCCAGAATTGCGTTTTATGAAGATTAACCTGATGGCATTTTCAGGATTGATTAGCGTGAAGTCTGTATTGTGACAGAACAGATTGTGATAATGCGAGTCTGAAATATGGTGCTGGTGAAGAGAACAGAGAGGAATAAATTGATTTAAAAGATCCATGACAGTGGAACTCTAGGACTTGATTATTAAATATGGGACCTGAAGTAGGGAGATGTCAGAGATGACTCCAGACACTTTGAGCCTGAGATGAGAAATCAAGAATGTCTTCACTGTCAATGGTTTATTATTATATCCTGGATGCTGTGCATCATGTAGTCAATTGCATTTTAAAAATCCTGGGTCCAACTCTGTTCCACATCTACTCAGTGGCCTGTGTCATCTTGGCATCTCTTTTCTGCACAGTGATCTGTGGCCAACCACAGATTTTACATTACTGAAAATTAGAGTGTGTGGGAAAACTGAAGTTGACCGGACCAAGAAATTCAGAAAAAAATTGCATTTAATATATTTTAAAAATTAAAGCTCAGTGAATAAAAATTATAGTAAAAATCCACTTTCTAAATGAGTCTGAATTAGAAATTTATATGAATTTATTGAAACCAAGGCACTAGTTAAACACACACCCACACGCGTGTGCGCACACACACACGAGAATGAGAACAAGCTTTTCTCTGGCTTCACTTTTAGTTGTTCAGAAAATATTGCTGAAGTAGTGTAATCTGCTGAGGCAGATTTTCCCAGAAGTTTTATATTATGCAAAGTGATTTCTTTTTAAAGTTTTCAAACCAGCCCTTACTGACTTGAGATTTAATATATCTGATACTTAAATTCTCTTTTGCATTTTTAGTAAGTCTCAGGCAAATGCTTGCAATAACTGCTTGGCATGTTCACAAATTATGAAGATCCTAAAGGACATGTATTTATACTTTCTTATCTGCATATTGAGAACATGAAGTTTAAATAGATGCCTTATACCTGCAGTATCCCCTAGACTCATTTAAGTGGTCCGGAAAAGTGGGAAAGTAATCATTCCAGTAGACTATTTTGCTTACAGAGATTCTAACTCTTCTAGGCAGAAATATATGTGTGCAGTTTGAAAACTTTATGCAGACATATATAACCATCCTATAGAAAAATATAAATGTGATTGCCAGAGCCACAAATAAGACATTACTGTCCTATCTTTATTTATTCATGATTTCAAATGTTTTCTACCTTTATTTTCTTGTTTTGAATTTCTCATCTTTATTGAAAACTTTATTTTCTTTTATAGTATGTGGTTTTGGAATTCTCATATATCACTTAGCTGACATTCTCAAACTATAGAGGTGTCACAGAGGAAAATAAAGTCAGAGGATAAATGTCAGCATCTTCATGGAAAATGTGAAACTTTTTTTTTTTTTTGAGAAGTTTTCAAAGCTTTAGCATTACACTAAACATTTACTTCTGTTGTTGTTTTTAAGTAAAGACAATTCACAAGAATTTAAGCGATAAAGCCAAATTTTGTCAGATTAAATGCAAACAGCTTTGCACTCTCGACGATTCTCAGAGGACTTGCTCACAAAGTGATGTGCAACTTTGGTGTCAAGACAGACAGGTCTAGTTTAAGTTCTGAATCCATTATTAACTAGCTGGAACACTTGGTAGCTTACTTAATTTTTCTAAACCTTAGCTTCACTGTAAAAATGGAGAGAATCATAATACTAATTTCGTAGGGTTGCTAGAAAAGTGAAAAGATATATTGTGGCTATAATACTAAAGACCTGTCACAGGGTTAGTGGTTCATATGTGGTCACCTGTATTAATTCATGGCTGCTATTAGCATCATATGGTAGTCTTCAGAGGAGATACCTATGTGATGCTGTGCATTTTAAAATACCTTCCTAGGACATTTCATAGTTGGACAGTTGGCTTTTCTCTTTACTGCTGTATCAACCTTGGACCCTTTCCTTCATTCCCACATACATTTCTATATTATTGTGATTTAATAGGTTTTTTTGCCTTTGTGACTCCAAGGAAACCATCAGTTCAGTTCAGTTCAGTCACTCAGTCTGACTCTTTGCGACCCCATGAATCGCAGCACGCCAGGCCTCCCTGTCTATCACTAACTCCTGGAGTTCACTCAGACACACGTGCATCGAGTTGGTGATGCTATCCAGCCATCTCATCTTCTGTTGGCCCCTTCTCCTCCTGCCCCTAATCCCTCCCAGCATCAGAGTCTTCTCCAATGAGTCAACTCTTCGCATGAGGTGGCCAAAGTACAGGAGTTTCAGCTTTAGCATCATTCCTTCCAAAGAACACCCAGGACCGATTTCCTTCAGAATGGACTGATTGGATCTCCTTGCAGTCCAAGGGACTCTCAAGAGTCTTCTCCAACACCACAGTTCAAAAGCATCAATTCTTCAGTGCTCAGCCTTCTTCACAGTCCAACTCTCACATCCATATATGACCACTGGAAAAAATGTAGCCTTGACTAGACAGACCTTTGTTGGTAAAGTAATGTCTCTGCTTTTCAATATGCTAACTATGCTATGCTATGCTAAGTCACTTCAGTCGTGTCCGACTCTGTGTGACCCCATAGACGGCAGCCACCAAGCTCCCTTGTCCCTGGGATTCTCCAGGCAAGAACACTGGAGTGGGTTGCCATTTCCTTCTCCAATGCATGAAAGTGAAAAGTGAAAGGGAAGTTGCTCAGTCGTATCCGAATCTTAGCGACCCCATGGACTGCAGCCTACCAGGCTCCTCCATCCGTGGGATTTTCCAAGCAAGAGTACTGGAGTGGGGTGCCATTGCCTTCTCCGAATATGCTATCTAGGTTGGTCATAACTTTCCCTCTAAGGAGTAAGCGTCTTTTAATTTCATGGCCGCAATCACCATCTGCAGTGATTTTGGAGCCCCCAAAAATAAAGTCTAATGCTGTTTCCACTGTTTCCCCATCTATTTCCCATAAAGTGATGGGATCAGATGCCATTATCTTCATTTTCTGAATGTTGACCTGTAAGCCAGCTTTTTCACTCTCCACTTTCACTTTCATCAAGAGGCTTTTGAGTTCCTCTTCACTTTCTGCCATAAGGGTGGTGTCATCTGCATATCTGAGGTTATTGATATTTCTCCCGGCAATCTTGATTCCACCTTGTGCTTCTTCCAGCCCAGCGTTTCTCATGATGTACTCTGCATATAAGTTAAATTAGCAGAGTGACAATATACAGCCTTGACGTACTCCTTTTCCTATTTGGAACCCATCTGCTGTTCTATGTCCAGTTCTAACTGTTGCTTACTGACCTGCATATCAGTTTCTCAAGAGGAAGGTCAGGTGGTCTGGTATTCCCATCTCTTTCAGAATTTTCCACAGTTTATTGTGATCCACACAGTCAAAGTCTTTGATTATTTACTTTGGCTTAAATAACACAAAAATTGATTTTAAATTGTATGTTGTCAAGAAAGTTAGTCAATTTTATGTAGGATTCTTATTCCAGCTTAAAAGTTTTGAGTATCTAGAGAGTACATGTTGGGTAGATCTGTTTGAGTATTTATTCTTTATTTGTACATTCAGCAAATATTTAATAAGTTTGTATCATCTCTTTCAATTAACTATAAAATACTTATTATAATATTCATTTCAAAAAATCGCTAGCTTGATTTTTGTTGATAGCAACAAAAAGAGAAATTACCACCATTTTTAGGTTAAACTATCTTAGATTCTTGGGGATTTTTTTTTTTTTTTTCATAAACGAATCTAAAGCAGTATTTTGCAAGTCGTGGGTCCTATGCCTTCTAAAGAAAAGTTTCCTGAGATACTTTCTAAAATGTAAGTTCTCTAGGAGTGTGGTCTGGGAGTTCACACTTTTAACAAGATTTTAGTTGATTTCTATTTGTACTTCAAAAGACTGAGTGCTACTCAAGAAGAAAGTAGTGATTGAGTCTAGAGTTTGTGGATAATTTCACTTGTGAGTGAATGTTAAACACACTCCTTACATTATTCATAAACACAGGTCCATACTTTGAGGAATAGTGGATTGCTTCTTTTTTTGTTTTTGTCCTCAACTCCCCTCTGCTTCTCCTTCTCCTTCTTGCTTCAACTCCCTCCTAAAGCAAATACATACAGGTTTCCAGCTTTTGACACACAGACTACTTTGAAAAATCTGACTTCTCCACCATTCTATCTTAAAATAGTCTTGGAAACCACCCAAGTGCAATGTTTTGATTCCATTTTCAAAAATGCTTAAGAACCGAGCTTAACTCACTGATGGGTTTTAATAATGGAACCTGAAAAATTGCCTTGTTTCAAAAATGCTACAACTTGAATACCTGACTATGCTATGAGAGATTTTCATTGATTAATTTTATGTTGAGCTGATCAGCAATTGTCAGAGCAGTTGTTAGTTTTAGGATAATTTTTGTGCTACCTCTAACTGTACCCTGGTGAGAAAAAAAAAAAAAAAGTGGGGGGAGGGAAAAGCTAAACACATCTTGTCCTAATGCAGAGATGAACAGCACCCAAAGAGTCCCAGCGTGGCGCTTCTGGCGTTGGGCAACAAAGCTGAAAAGCAACGTGGGACAAAGAAGGAAAAATGGCAGTGTGTCGGGGGAGGGGGATGTGCCCATAAATTTAAAATTAAGATCCTCCTTCAATTTCCGTGAAGCAAACTCCCTGTGGTGAACATCTGGCAGGCCATTAACTTTGTTACTTTATTTTATTAAAAAATCTTAAGGTGAGAGAAATCGCTCCATTTGGAGACTGGAGTTAGCACTGAGGCTGAAGTCGGGGCCGTTGGGTGTCATTTGCTGAGTACCCCCGAGCCAACAGACCGTATTGCCCTCACGGCCTTTACCAAGTTTTCCACCAAAGCTTGCAGTTCTTTGTCATTTTAAAAAATCATTACTCCTGAGAGTTATTTTTAAAATATATAAATCAGCTGTTCAGTGGCCTGTGTCTGCTGGGGGGAAAGTGACTGCAAGATTCTTTATGCTTTGTAGCTTCTTGCTTGCATGTTTTTTACTGTATTATTTTCTACAAGAGCTTGAACATCCAAACTATTTACACAGAGCTTTTTCAGTGATCCATCAAAGGGATGTGAACTGTTGATTGCACCATTTTCTTTATTTGCACAGCTGCTGTAACCTTCAATCTAAATCATTTTCTTACCTTGTCTTCCCTTTCTCTCTTCTTTTTCTTTTTTTCTCTATCGTGAGCTGTCACTTTCTAAAGTAAACATTTCATATTCCACCGCCAAAACTATTTGTGTACATTAGCTTCTAGGCCAGGAAGTTACTTATTATTTATCGGGTTATTTTCTGTTAAAAATTCTGGTTATATGTTAGAGAAAGGAGTGCAAATGGCTTATTTTTTGTTGAATTTAATGTAATTTTTGAACTTGCATCTTTATGTTTCTTTGATTGTGTGCATACATCCATACATTATATTTTATCGGTCTATGATATATCTATCTTAATTATTCAACATACGATTTTTTCAAACCAAAACAATTTTTAGCTAAAGTATTTATTCAGTTTTGTGAATAATTCTAATAGATTTTTCCAAAGTAATACAGATGTATAATTTCTGTTTATTACAATTAATTTGTCTCTGAACATTCAGACAATAATTGAAACAAACTGCTAACAAATTCTGAATGTTTCACTGAAAAAATTTTAAATGTTCTTTTAGTCTTACAGACCTTTTTTGATTATAAGCTTATAATAAAACTTTTGAAACAATTGGCTTTTTTCATTTTACAAACATTTTTTGATGATAATATTATTTTTGAGATGTAAAAGGTTAAATACAAGTAGCTGAATCTTGAATTTTCTTTCTAGATTCTAGTATAGCTGTTTAGTGAGTTATGTTAAAAAAGTATTAGTCATTACATATTTTTGTCTAATAGCCTCAGTTTAACTGAATATCTTCATCTGCCTCTATCAATGTAGAAAATGCTGTGCTTTCCCAAAGTGAATTTTATCAAATTCTTTTGCCTTTGACGGTAGCTCTGGAAGTTGAGTTAGAGTGGATATGATTATGGAGATAAGTCAAGCAGGAAAGATATGATTTTGAGTAAGGAAAACAGGTTCAGATTTCAAGGACTTAAGTTTGTATGAAGAATAAATGCAAAAGTTCTATGATTCTAAATGTGAGTTCTTTCCTATACAGAGGGATTCATTGTGTTTTTGTGTTTTTTTTTTGAAAATTTTTAGTTTCACTGAGTCATGTTTAAACACATATACATAAGGGGTCCACCACTGCCGCTAAGTCGCTTCAGTCGTGTCCGACTCTGTGCGACCCCATGGACTACAGCCTACCAGGCTCCTCCGTCCATGGGATTTTCCAGGCAAGAGTACTGGGGTGGGGTGCCATTGCCTTCCCCGGGACATAGGGGGTATACAAAGTCAAACAAACAATTTTATGTATAAAATTGGGTCCTGTAAGTCCTTGGGAGAAGTCTAGAACCCACAAATAATTTCATATTTGCATGTTGTTAATTACATGAGTAGTACAGAAACACTTTATAAATTATTTCAAAACCCAGAACTATATGGAATTAAGACTGGGATAGCCTACTTTTACAATCTCAGCAGCGAATCCCATTTCTTTCTGCCTGTGTAACAATGCAATTTCCTTATCTATTTACTACTCTTCGTTTTTACTGTTCTTAAGTGGGTCTTAGAGTGCTTTTCATATGATTTATCTTGTTCTTTTTAGTTTCCATAGTATAGGAGCAATGTGATCCAATTTTATTTATAGTTCCCTCATAGTTGAGCAATTTGTTCATGTTTTTGTGTTGAAGTTGTGCTCATTTGTTTCTTTTTTTATTTGCCTGAGTACACACGTGAGTATTTCTTACAGATATTTCTACAGACAGGACTAATGGTTCTCCGTCATGCTCACTTCTGAGTTTGAGTCATCCTGCCACAGTACCTCCACCATCAACAACTTATAAGTGATCTTCTGTCTCCACCAGTGCCAAGTCAGATTAGTCAATTACTATTTTCTACAAATGATAGCATTATTATTTTAATTTCCATTTACTTGATTATTAATAGTGTTGATTAGGTTTTCGGATCTTTGATGTTTCCCTGGGAATTGTCTATCCATATGCTTTGACCATTTTTCTATAAAGTTTCTTTCTTATTGGTATGTAGAAGTATAATCTAGTTGAAATCCAAGCATAAAGAAGACAAAAGGGTGAGGGAACTTCCCAGTCTCACGTTCTGTCATCTGCAAAATAGGGACAATAAGACACATTCCTCATAGTAAGGGCTGAGTAGTTGTCAGATGTTCTTATTAACTTTCTGTGACTATGAATCTAAATCTACAGTGTGCTTTATAAATAAGTCTATTAAGACTCTTTTGAAGCACAACAGTAGAAAATAGGGTAGACAAATTCCCAAGATGTTAATTATATGTATTTCTGTTACCTAACTTTCAGATTCCTAAAGGGAGTCTTTAAGAGGACCTGCTGGTACTTGTCAAATATTAAGTGGAAACCATTGTCTGATTCATTTAATCAATACTGACAAAGGGGGTTTGCTCAGGTCCCCTCTCCAAATATGTATCTATCTGATTCATCTGTCTTAACTTCTTATATAAAATAATTTAGTCAAACACTTCATGATCTCTAATTAATATATCATTTGTAGATATAAATAATATTACTCTCAGGAAGTTCAAATGGTAAAGAATCTGCCTGCAATGCAGGAGACCCAAGTTTGATCCCTGGGTTGGGAAGATTACTTGAGGGAGGGCATGGCAACCCCCTCCAGTATTCTTGCCTCGAAAATCCCATGGACTGAGGAGTCTGGTGGGCTACAGTCCATGGGGTCTCAAAGAATCATACACAACTGAAGGAGTAACAAACACATAAATAATATTGAAGAAGGGAATGGCAGCCCACTCCAGTGTTCCTGCCTGGGAAATCCCATGGACAGAGGAGCCTGATGGGCTATATCCATGGGGTTGCAAAAGAGTCAGACATGACTGAGCGGCTAAAGCAACAAGAATAAATAATATACTTACAAGATTTATGATAATTCATTTCATACTTAATTTCATGAGATTCTCCCACCATTAAATCTGCTTTATTTGACTCTGAATTTTTAGTTTCACTCTTTATGTATAAGTATGTAAGTCTGTTTGTATATTTAATCAAGCAGAGAAAGAATATTTAGCAAAATGGTGGAAAGATGAATCCAGATCTAATCAGAAGGCATATCTTGATTCTAAAGAATAAGAACCTAATTCTGTTATCCGGGCAGAGATTTTGACAGGTGATTTTTCTTTTATTAAAAGACTATGTGAAGACTTTTTACCATGTCAACTTTCTTATAATTGTAATTCCCTAAAATTCTTAATAACCTCCTAAGACTCTTGCATAGTTTTATTACCTTCGCTCTTTTAATCTTCCTTGACATTGCTTATCCTGTTGCTTTTTTTTATTCTAAAACTTTTTACTTCCTTAATCTGCTAATTGGGGTTTTCCCTTCTGTGCGCTCTCAACATGCTGCTTTACACTCACCCTCTGCCTTTTCATCTTTCAATTTATATCATCTCTCTCATTCTCTTTTCAGCTGCCTTGAGCTTGTTTTATTGTGTGTTCATAGAGAAAAAAAATGCCCTCATGAAAAGAAATGTCACCACTAATCTTATTTTCCATTTCTAGTGTGTATTTTATTAAATTTTTTTCTCATTTCTTAACCTATGTACTGACACAGTGCCAGGCTTATTTCAAAATTTTTAACTCAGTCAACACCAACTGGCATGTGTTAAGCGAGGAGAAAAAAAGAAATCAAGCAAAGTAAGAATTACCAGAGATCAACTGCACTTTCTGGATGAAGAACTTTGGTAATTGAATTGTTACATAGCCACCAGGTGAAGGGAAAGGAATACAAAATGCCTGAGATAAAACTGAGGAAAATTATTGAGTCTGTTAAATTAGATTTGAATAATTTGCTCCTGAGATAGAACCTATTCCTGGAGGAAAGCCTCATATGACTGAACTTGAGAATGAAATTACCATCAGACCTAAAGCTCATTTGACAGCGCACAGCACTGCCAGACACGTAGCCCTTTAAGTAACACAACCGAGGACCTGCTCGTGACTGACCATCAGCACCAGAACACAAATATCTAGCATATGTGTTAGGTTTAGAGTAGCTTCTTTCTTCATATGTATTATTAATAATGAACATATTGAAAGATTTAAAGTTTTTTTCTGTTTCTCACATTTTACTGAATACATTGAGGCTAGCTTGGAATTTTAAAATCTATTGAAAATATATTTTTCAGTGTTTCCATTACAGGCCCTTTGCCCAATTTGGTGTAAACATTTGTTTAGATAACCCTACACATGTGAGGGTGTACCAGCAGGTAGAGAAAAGACAGAGTATCAAATAGGATTATTCTGCTACAGAATGCACTGTTGGTTTATAATAATGAAAATGACATTAAATATTACATACAATGAGAAATACTGATTTAAGCTGTATGACAACAGCAAATTGCAATTATCTTTTCCAAAGGCAGAAGTCATCCTGGCAAAATTCTAGTGTTCCTAAAGAATTATGTATAACTTAGAAGCTTTCAGAATAATCTTCTCCTCTTTTTGACATTTGCAGAATACCCTCTACTCATTCAAGTGCTTGAAAACAGTTTTTGAGAGCCACATTGCTTGTTTTAGTTATAAGGATGGGTTTACTGGTCTTCCATAAGAACAACAGTTTTGGATTAAACTTTTAATATCTTACCTCCTAAAAAGAAAGTTTGGATTTTCATTTTTTTAAATAAAAAATATGGTAGCCTAAAAAATGAACAAAGCACTGAGTTGGGATGAAATTCAAATATAGTCTTACATAATATGGATAGGTTTTTATGAGTAGATTACAATATTAATCTTTTTATCAATCTGATGTAGATACATCTCATAAAAATGTTGCAATTTCCATTTCCATATATTTCAGTGTAATTTTACTACTTTTTCACTTTAAAAACCGGTTAGTTGCCTGGTGAATTTTGCTTGTTAGAGCCTGTGAAAAAGGAGAATTTACTCTAAGCCCATTCCAGTTCCCCTTCATTTTTTGAGGATTAGTAATTCTCTGGTAGATAAATGATACCAATGGAAAGTTAAGTGCACTTTGCACTTAGTTGATTTTTTACAGTGTTAGGCTTGCATTGAAGGCCTGATATGTCTGCTTCCAGTGTTTTACACTTTATCAGTATAATCAAGAAATACTCAAGGCTAAACTAGCAAGCGATGGGTTGAGCCCTTAATTCCTGTGCAGTTTTGGAGACGTAGGTGCAAACCTCTGCTTGCTCAGGCCCGCACAAGCTCTGCTGTCACTGTGTTTCCCCAAATGTTGGAGTCCAGTCGAAATGCCATTCTGTGCGGGTGTGCACAGGGTGACGGTGCCAAAGCTGGTCATACGTATTTTATGAAGAAGTTGAAAGAGCAGTAGAGCTAAAGAAAAATGACACATAACGTTTATTATATGCCGAGTACTGAGAAAAACAAGACATCTTCTTACACATTCCGTCACAGAGGCAGAGATTCAGAACACTTTTGAAGTCCTTACTGTTGTTGGCATGAAGCAAAAGGTGGTGTTTTTTTAATATATATACATATATACATATATTCGTGTTTTTTTTTTTTTTTCCATTTTCTCCAAACTGGTGTTTTCTTATCTTTTCAGCTGACACGAATACTGTCTTTTATATGATTGAGGATGTCTTCCTTTAAGGAGTTCAGATTGTAATATAGTATTTATGTAAGACCTTGCGGTTTGCGAAAATTTTTCTCATTCATCAACCACTTTGTGTGGCCTTTATTGTTTGTATTTAAGGACTAAAAGGGAGACAGATTATTTAATGTACTCTAGTATTCTCCAACAGTATTTCATGCTCTTTTCTGTAAACCAGATTGTTGATCCCTTGAAATACTCCAAAGCTAGAAACCATAAAATAAAAGGACTAGTCAGTGTGAATAGAAAATAGTATTTTTTGAATGGGGGAACATAAAACCCAATGGAATGATGAGGAGAATAGTGATATGATGTCATATTTTTAATTTGCATCTCTCTATATATTTTCAATTTCTTTCTCCTAATAAAGTGTTTGTTTGTTTGTTTGTTTTATTCAGACACGGAAGCATTCAGTGCTTTTGCTTTAGGAAAGGGATAAGGTTAGAAAGCAGAGAACACAAAGTACATGAATTCTTGAGTTTTGATATTCAGATTGCCAATTCAAATTAATGGCCAAGAATTATGGTTCCTGTTTACATCCTGTACTCCAAAAAGAAGAGCAGAATTGGAACAGAAATAATTGTCTCAGTAAAGAACCACGTAATAGATGGATACATAAATGGCAACCTGCTCTAGTACTCTTGCCTGGAGAATCCCATGGGCTGGAGCCTGCCAGTCTCCTCTGTCCATGAAATTTTCCAGGCAAGAGTACTGGAGTGGGTTGCTGTTTCCTGCTCCAGGGGATCTCAAGTTTGTGTAGTCAGAGAGAAATACATGGAGTTAAAAAGTATGGTGTTCTCCAGTGTCCTTGCTGGAATGAACTGTATGCCTGTGGCCAAGTTGCCTTAGGAAATGAGTGGGGCGTGGCTTCTGAAGAGGTGGAGTCGGGATGTGAGATGGGTTAGTGTTGACCTCTTGATGTTCCGTTGCTCAGTGGTGTTGGACTCTTTTGCAACCCCGTGGCTGTATGTAGCCTGTCAGGCTCCTCTGTTCATGGAGTTTCTAGGCAAGAATACTGAAGTGGGTTGCCAGTATCAAACCTATGTCTCCTTCATTGGCAGGCAAGTTCTTTACCACTGTGCCACCGGGGAAGCCCCAGTGGATCCTCAGGGGACAGCTGCAGTCCAGGCCAAATGCACCTTCACTCTGTCGCCTAGTTCTTCTAATCTGTGATCACTTACTAAGGGTGGTGAGTGGGGAAATGGAGGGATGGTGGTGACTGCCTAATACTCTACTCTACAGCAAGGAGGAGTGTAAGTTCAAAGAGAGAAAAATGAGTTATTCTATAGTCTTAGTTGCTCAGTCATATCCAACTCTTTGTGACATCTTGGACTGTAGCCTACCAGGCTCCTCTGTCCATGTGATTCTCCAGGCAAGAATACTGGAGTGTGTTGCCATTTCCTTCTCAAGGGGATCTTCCCAACCCAGGGATTGAACCCAGGTCTCCCACACTGCAGGCCAATTCTTTACCGTCTAAGCCACCAGGGAAGGCCCATTATTCCATGGACAATAGACCACTTGTGATTGTTAGAGGAAAGTTAATGATTTCTCCATCAACTGAGTTTATGGAATGTGACTTTAATTTCTTTTATTTACACATCATTTTATGCATTTCACAGCATATTCTTTTTTAATTAATTAATTTTTTATTGAAGGATAATAACTTGGTAGAATTTTGCTGTTTTCTGTCAAACCTCAACATGAACCAGCCATAGGTATACATACATCCCCTCACTTTTGAACCTCCCCCCGCTGCCCTTTTCCCTCTCCACCCCACCCCTCTAGGTTGATACAGAGCCCCTGTGTGAGTTTCCTGAGACATACAGCAAGTTCCCACTGACTGTCTATTTTACATACGGTAATGTAAGTTTCTATGTTACTGTTTCCATACATCCCACCCTCTCCTCCCCTCTCCCCACGTCCATAAATATATTCTCTAGGTCATTTTCTTCATTGTTGCCCTGTAAATAAATTCTTCAGTACCATTTTTCTAGATTTCGTATATATGTATTAGTATACGGTATTTATCTTTCTCTTTCTGACTCACTTCACTCTCACAGCATATTCTTTAACTCCAAATGCATATCAAGCAACAGCAAGTTTTAGACATTTTATTTTACCCATGCTTCTAAAATAGAGTCTTTAAATTTAAAGCCTTCTGAAATAAGTACATTTCAAATGTCAGGAATTAGAATTTCTGTTCTTTCTTTTTTTAAAAGTTTAGAAAAAGTCTAGTACCTGAAAATCTATATAAACCTTAACTTTAAAAAAATTTTTTTGATTGAGGTATAGGTTAAACTCCAGTACTTTGGCCACCTCATGCGAAGAGTTGACTCATTGGAGAAGACTCTGATGCTGGGAGGGATTGGGGGCAGGAGGAGAAGGGGACGACAGAGGATGAGATGGCTGGATGGCATCACTGACTTGATGGGTATGAGTCTGAGCGACCTCCGGGAGCTGGTGATGGACAGGGAGGCCTGGCGTGCTGCAGTTCATGGGGTCGCAAAGAGTCAGACACGACTGAGCGACTGATCTGATCTGATCTGATAGGTTATGTACAATGCTATGTTAGTTTCAAGTATACAGAATAGTGATTCGGTATTTTGGCATCAGTTCAGGTCAGTTCAGTCACTCAGTCGTGTCCGACTCTTTGCGACCCCATGAATCACAGCACGCCAGGCCTCCCTGTCCGTCACCAAGTCCCGGAGTTCACTCAGACTCACATCCATCGAGTCAGTGATGCCATCCAGCCATCTCATCCTCTGTTGTCCCCTTCTCCTCCTGCCTCCAATCCCTCCCAGCATCAGAGTCTTTTCCAATGAGTCAACTCTCAGCATGAGGTGGCCAAAGTACTGGAGTTTCAGCTTTAGCATCATTTCTTACAAAGAACACCCAGGACTGATCTCCTTCAGAATGGACTGATTGGATCTCCTTGCAGTCCAAGGGACTCTCAAGAGTGTTCTCCAACACCACAGTTCAAAAGCATCAATTGTTTGGTGCTCAGCATTCTTCACAGTCCAACTCTCACGGCCATACATGACCACAGGAAAGACCATAGCCTTGACTAGACGAACCTTTGTTGGCAAAGTAATGTCTCTGCTTTTGAATATGCTATCTAGGTTGGACATAACTTTTCTTCCAAGAAGTAAGTGTCTTTTGATTTCATGGCTACAGTCACCCTGCAATGATTTTGGAGCCCAGAAAAATAAAGTCTGACACTGTTTCCCCATCTATTTCCCATGAAGTGATGGGGCTGGATGCCATGATCTTCATTTTCAGAATGTTGAGCTTTAAGCCAACTTTTTCACTGTCCACTTTCATCAAGAGGCTTTTTAGTTCCTCTTCACTTTCTGCCATAAGGGTGGTGTCATCTGCATATCTGAGATTATTGATATTTCTCCCAGCAATCTTGATTCCAGCTTATGTTTTTTCCAGTCCAGTGTTTCTCATGATGTTTATGTTTTTTCCAGTCCAGTGTTTCTCATGATGTACTCTGCATATAAGTTAAATAAACAGGGTGACAATATACAGCCTTGACTAACTCATTTTCCTATTTGGAACCAGTCTGTTGTTCCATGTCCAGTTCTAACTGTTGCTTCTTGACCTGCATACAGATATCTCAAGAGGCAGGTCAGGTGGTCTGGTATTCCCATCTCTTTCAGAATTTTCCACAGTTTATTGTGATCCACACAGTCAAAGGCTTTGGCATAGTCAATAAAGCAAAAATAGATGTTTTTCTGGAACTCTCTTGCTTTTTGCATGATCCAGTGGATGTTGGCAATTTGATCTCTGATTCCTCTGCCTTTTCTAAATCCAGCTTGAACATCAGGAAGTTCACGGTTCACATATTGCTGAAGCCTGGCTTGGAGAATTTTGAGCATTACTTTACTAGCGTGTGAGATGAATGCAATTGTTCGATAGTTTGAGCATTCTTTGGCATTGCCTTTCTTTGGGACTGGGATGAAAACTGATCTTTCCCAGTCCTGTGGCCACTGCTGAGTTTTCCAAATTTGACTGCAAATTGAGTACAGCACTTTCACAGCATCATCTTTCAGGATTGAAATAGCTCAACTGGAATTCCATCACCTCCACTAGCTTTGTTCATAGTGATGCTTTCTAAGGCCCACTTGAGTTCACATTCCAGGATATCTGGCTTTAGGTCAGTGATCACACCATTGTGATTATCTGGGTCATGAAGATCTTTTTTGTACAGTTCTTCTGTGTATTCTTGCCACCTCTTCTTAATATCTTCTGCTTCTGTTAGGTCCATACCATTTCTGTCTTTTATCGAGCCCATCTTTGCATGAAATGTTTCCTTGGTATCTCTAATTTTCTTGAAGAGATCTCCAGTCTTTTTCATTCTTTTCCAGTTGTTTTCCTCTATTTCTTTGCATTGATCACTGAGGAAGGCTTTCTTATCTCTTCTTGCTATCCTTTGGAACTCTGCATTCAGATGCTTATATCTTTCCTTTTCTCCTTTGCTTTTCGCTTCTCTTCTTTTCACAGCTATTTGTAAGGCCTCCCCAGACAGCTATTTTGCTTTTTTACATTTCTTTTCCATAGGGATGGTCTTGCTCTCTGTCTCCTTTACAATGTCATGAACCTCCATCCATAGTTCATCAGGCACTCTATCAGATCTAGGCCTTTAAATCTATTTCTCACTTCCACTGTATAATCATAAGGGATTTGATTTAGGTCATACCTGAATGGTCTAGTGGTTTTCCCTACTTTCTTCAATTTCAGTCTGATTTTGGTAATAAGGATTTCATGATCTGAGCCACAGTCAGTCCTGGTCTTGTTTTTGTTGACTGTATAGAGCTTCTCCAACTTCGGCTGCAAAGAATATAATCAATCTGATTTTGGTGTTGACCATCTGGTGATGTCCATGTGTAGAGTCTTCTCTTGTGTTGTCGGAAGAGGGTGTTTGCTAAGATAATGAGCATAATTACTGGTGCTACACTTATATAGCACCCAGTGTATCTTTGTTGCTGATTTATCTTATATATATATATTTGTCTGTGTCTGTTAATTCTATGCGCCTAATCTATCTCTCCCTACTCCCCTCCCCTTTGGTAACCTCAGGTTTGTTTTCCATATCTTTAGTCTGTTTTTGTTTCACATATACATTTGTTTGTATTATTTTTTTGGATTTTACATGTGGGCTATATGAAACAGCCTTTGTCTTCTCTGTCTGACATATTTCACTAAGCACAATATTCTCTAAGTCTATCCTTGCTGCTGCAAACGACAGTGTTTCATTCTTTATGACTAACATTCCATTGTATATATTTGTTGGTGTTTTTAAGTCACTCAGTCGTGTCTGACTCTTTGCAACCCCATGGACTGCAGCACGCCAGGCCTCCCTATCCTTCACCAACTCCTAGAGCTTGCTCAAACTCATGTCCACAGAGTCGGTGATGCCATCCAACTGTCTCATCCACTGTTGTCCCCTTCTCCTCCAGCCTTCAATCTTTCCCAGCACGGGGTCTTTTCAAATGAGTCAGCTCTTCGCATCAGGTAGCTAAAGTATTGGAGTTTTATCTTCAGCATCAGTCCTTCCAATGAATAGTCAGGATTGATTTCCTTTAGGATTGACTGGTTTGATCTTGCAGTCCAAGGGACTCTCAAGAGTCTTCTCCAACACCACAGTTCAAAAACATCAGTTCTTCAGCATACAACCTTCTTTTTGGGCCAACCTCACATCCATACATGATTACTGGAGAAGCCACGGCTTTAACCATATGGGCCTTTTTAGGCAAAGCAATGTCTCTACTTTTTATACACTGTCTAGTTGTGTCATAGCTTTTCTTCCAAGGAGCAAGCATCTTTTAATTTCATAGCTGCAGTCACCATCTGTAGTGATTTGGGGCCCAAGAAAATAGTCTCTCACTGTTTCCATTATTTCCCCATCTATGTGCCATGAAGTGATGGGACTGGATACCATGATATTCATTTTTGAATGTTGAGTTTTCAGCCAGTTTTTTCAGTCTCCTCTTTCACCTTTATTAAGAAGCTCTTTAGTTCCTCTTCACTTTCTGCCATAAGGGTGGTGTCATCTGCATATCTGAGGTTGTTGATATTTCTCCGGGCAATCTTGATTCCAGCTTGTGCTTCATACAGCCTGGCATTTTGCATGATATAATCTGCATATAAGTTAAATAAGCAGGGTGACAATATACAGCCTTGATGTACTCCTTTCCCAATATTGAAGCAGTCTATCGTTCCATATATGGTTCTAACTGTTGCTTTTTGACGTGCACACAGGTTTCTCAGGAGGCAGGTGGATAGTCTGGTATTCTCATATCTTTAAGAATTTTCCACAGTTTGTTGTGATCTACACAGTCAAAAGCTTTAACATAGTCAATGAAGCAGAAGTACATTTTTTTTTTCTTTTGGAATTCTCTTGCTTTTCTTATGATCCAACAGATGTTGGCAATTTGATCTCTGATTCCTCTGCCTTTTCTAAATCCAGCTTGAACATCTGGAATTTCTCAATTCATGTACTGTTGAAGCTTAGCTTGGAGACTTTTGAGCATTACTTTGCTAGCTTGTGAAATGAGTGCAACTTTGCGGTTAGTTAGAACATTCTTTGGCACCGCCTTTCTTTGTATATGTACCGTATCTTTCCAAACCAACTTTTTGTTGATGGCTTGCCCTCATGTCTTGACTATTATAGATAATGCTCTGTGAGCATTAGGGTGCATATATCTTTTTGCGTTGGTGCATTCATTTTTTTTTTTTTTCTGGATGTACACCCAGGAGTGGAATTGCTAGATCGTATTGTAGTCTTATTTTTAGTTTTTTAAGGAATCTCTGTTAGGTTTTCAGTAGTGCCTATACTAATTTACGTTCCCACCAACAGTGTAGAAGTGTTCTCTTTTCTCCACATCCTCTCCTATTATATATTTTATTTGCGGACTTTTTCATGATAGCCATTATAACAGGTATGAAGTGATATCTCATTTCTCTAATAACTAGCCATGTTGAGCATCTATTTATGTATTTGTTAGCCATTTGTGTTTCTTCTTTGGAAAACTATTTAGGTCTTCTGCCCATTTTTTTTTTTTTTTTTTTTTTGCATTGGGTTTGTCTGGGTTTTGGTGTTGAGTTCTATGAGCTGTTTGTATGGTTTGGATATTAACTGTTTGTTGGTCCTATCATTCATACATGGCCATAATGTTTTTTAGACTTTTCTGATTAATGACTATCCCTGATTAGAATTACTTAGAAAATCATTACAATAATGAAACAGATTTAGGAGCTAGACATCAGAAGTTAATTCTGGCTGTTATATTGCCATTAAACTAGCTTTAAAAATAAATTACCATAAACTTGCTTGGATGCTATGAAAAAAATGTAAATCATAAACATAAATCATTTTTTCATAAAGACTTGCTGTATTACTTTTTTTTTTTTTTTTTTGCTTTAAAGAAGCCTATTCAGTCCTTTGTTGTTGTTCGGTTGCTTGGTTGTGTCTGACTCTTTTGCAACCTCATGTACTATAGCCCACAAGGCTCCTCTGTCCTTGGGATTATCCCGGCAAGGTTACTGCAGCGGGTTGCCATTTCCTCCTCCAGGGGGTTTCCCCACCCGGGGCTTGATCCTGCATCTCATGAGTCTCCTGAATTGGCAGGAGGATTCTTTACCACAGAGCCACCTGGGAAGCCTTAGATGGAAGGGTAGTTTGTTTATTTGAGACTTTTCTTGCCTCTTAAGGCAAGATTGTATTGCTATATACTTCCCTCTTAGAACTGCTTTTGCAGCATTGTATAGGTTTCAGATTGTCATGTTTTCATTGCTATTTGTCTCTAGGTATTTTTTATTTCCTATTTGATTTCTTCAGTTATCCATTGGCCATTTAGTGACATTATTTATCCTCCATGTGTTTGCGTTTTTTGTATTTTTTTCCTGTAATTTATTTTTAATCTCATAGCATTGTGGTTAGAAAAGATGTTTGATATGATTTCAGTTTTCCTAAATTTTCCTTTAGAAAAAGCATGTATATGGGTCTAGTTTTTGTACCCATTGGGTCAGTTTGTGTCATTCTGTTGGAGTGTCTAATCTGTTTATATTTAAAGTAATTATTGATATATATGTTTTTACTGCTATATTCTTAATTGTTCTGGATTTTTGTGGGCCTTTTTTCTTCCTTTTGTCTTTTGTTTTCCTCTCTTGTAATTTGATAACAATCTTAATTGTTGTGTTGGGATTCATTTTTCTTTTTTGTGTGCATATCTAGTCTTTCCCATTCTGTTGTTTCCCTCTATTTCTTTGCATTATTCATTTAAGAAGGCTTTCTTATCTCTCCTTGCTGTTCTCTGGAACTCTGCATTCATGTGGGTGTATCTTTCCCTTCCTCCCTTGCCTTTTCCTTTTCTTCTTTCTTCAGCTACCTGTAAAGCCTCCTTCGCAACCACTTTGCTTTCTTGTGTTTCTTTTTCTTTGGGATGGCTTTAGTCAATGCTTCCTGTACAGTGTTATGAAACTCTGTCCCTATTTCTTCAGGCACTCTGTCCGCCACATCTATTCCCTTGAATCTATTCATCACCTACACTGTATAATCATAAGGAATTTGATTAAGGTCATACCTGAGTGGCCTAGTGATTTTCCCTACTTTCTTCAATTTAAGTCTGAATTTTTCAATAAGGACTTCACAATCTGAGCCACAGTCAGCTCCAGATCTTGTTTTTACTGACAGTATGGATCTTCCCCATCTGTGACTGCAAAGAATACAGTCAATCTGATTTCGATATTAACCATGTGATGATGTCCACATGTAGAATTGTCTCTTGGGTTTTTGGAAATCTGTTTGCTTTTTACCCTGTTTCATTTTTTACTTCAAAGTCACTTTCATGTTATTATGGGAATCTCTTGACTTCCTACTTTTGCATTCCAGTCCCCTATGATGAAAAGGACATCTATTTTTTAGTGTTAACTCTACAAGGTGTTATAGAGCTTCATAGAACAGAGCAACATCACCTTTTTCAACATCAGTGGTTGGGGCATAGATTGGATTACTGTGATATTGAATGATTTGCCTTGGAATTGAACTGAGATCATTTTGTTTTTCTTGAGATTGCACCCAAGTACTGCATTTTGGATTCTGCATTTGTTGACTATTTCTTCTAAGAGATTCTTGCCCACAGTAATAGATATAATGTCATCTGAATTAAATTTTCCCATTCCCATCCATTTTATCCATTGATGTCTAAAATTTCAGTGTTCACTCTTTCCATCTCCTGCTTGACCACATCCAATTTGCCTTGATTCATGGACCTAACACTCCAGGTTCCTGTGCAACATTGTTCTTTATAACAGAAGACTTTACTTTTGCCATGATACCCACCCACAACTGAACAGGGTTTTCACTTTGGCCCAGCTGCTTCATTTTTCCTGGTGTGTGTACGTGCTCAGTTGCTTTAGTCGTGTCTGACTCCTTGTGACTCTATGGACTGTAGCCTACCAGGCTCCTCTGTCCATGGGATTCTCCTGGCAAGAATACTGGAGTGGATTGCCATTTGCTTCTCCAGTGGACCACGTATTATCAGAACTTTTCACTTTGACTTGTCTGTCTTGGGTGGTTCTGCCCAGCATGGCTCATGGCTTTATTGAGGCAAGCCCCTTCACCACGATAAGACTGTGATTTGTGAAGGAGATATAATAGATCACACACACACACACACACACACACACACACACACACACACACACACACACACACACACACACACATAAGTCCTTGATAAGGTGATCACTCACTTAGAGCAGGATATTCTGGATTGTGAAGTCAGGTGGGTCTTAGGAAGCATTTCTACATGCAAAACTAGTGGAGGTGAAGAAATTACAGCTGAGCAATTTAAAATCCTAAAAGATCCTGCTGTTAAAGTGCTGTATTCAATATGTCGGTAAATTTAGAAAACTCAGCAGTGGCCACAAGACTGGAAAAGGTCAGTTTTCATTCCAATCTCAAAGAAGGACAATGTCAAAGAATGTTCAAACTAGCACACAACTGTGTTTATTTCATAGTCAAGCAAAATTATGCCCAAAATTCTTCAAGGTAGGCTGCAGAAGTACTTGAACTGAGAAATACCAGTGTACAAGCTGGGTTTCAAAAGGACAGAGGAACCAGAGATCAAATTGTCAACAGTCATTGGTCATGGATAAAGCAAGGGAGTTCTCAAAAAACTTCTTATTTCAGTTTCATTGACTATTCTAAAGCCTTTGACTGTGAGAATCACAACAAACTGGAAAAGTTTTAAATTGATGGGAGTACTGGGCCACCTTACTTGTCTCCTGAGAAACCTGTATGCAGGTCAATAAGCAACAGTTAGAACTGGACATTGAACAGTTGACTGGTTCAAAATTGGGAAATAAGTATGATAAAGCTGTGAATTGTCACCCTGCTTATTTAACTTATATTCAGAGTACATAATGTGAAATGCTGGGCTGGATGAATCACAAGCTGAAGTCAAGATTTCTGGGAGAAATATCAACAGCCTCTGATATGCTGATGATACCACTCTGATGTCAGAAAGTTAAAAGAAACTAAAGAGCCTCTTGAAAGAGCGAGTGAAAAAGCTGGCTTAAAACTCAGCATTCAAAAAACCAAGATAATGGCATTTGGCTCCATTGCTTTATGTCAAATATAATGGGGAAAAGTAGAAGGAATGACAGATTTCTTCTTGGGCTCCAAAATCACTACAGACGGTGACTGCAGCCATGGAATTAAAAGATGCTTGCTTCTAGGAAGGAAAGCTATGATAAACCTAGAAAGCCTATTAAAAAGCAGAGATAGCACTTTGCCAACAGAGGTCTGTGTAATCAAAGCTGTGGCTTTTCCAGTAGCCATGTATGGACGTGAGAGTCGGACCATAAAGAAGATTGAGCACCCAAGAATTGATGCTTTTGAACTGTGGTGTTGGAGAAGACTCTTGAGTCCCTTGGACTTCAAGGAGATCAAACCAGTCAATCCTAAAGGAAATCAATCCTGAATATTCATTGGAAAGAATGATGCTGAAGCTCCAATACTTTGGCCTCCTGATGCTGAGCAGAGTCTTTGGAAAGGACCCTGATGCTAGGGAAAATTGAAGTCAGAAGGATAAGGGGGTCACATAGGATGAGATGGTTAGGTGGCATCACTGGCTCAATGGATAAGAATCTGAGCAAACTCTGGGAGAAAGTGGAAGAGCCTGGCCTACTGCAGTCCATGGGGTCACAAAGAGTCAGGCACAACTTAGCTACTAAACAACAACAGGAACAGCAACAGTAGCCAAAATATCATATATTTTTGGCTTACATTTGCCATGAGCTATTGATATCGCAGTCTATATAAATACATGATTGTTTTAATTTGTTGAACTGTTAACTGCTACTGCTGCTGCTAAGTCGCTTCAGTCGTGTCCGACTCTGTGCGACCCCATAGACGGAAGCTCACCAGGCTCCCCTGTCCCTGGGATTCTCCAGGCAAGAACACTGGAGTGGGTTGCCATTTCCTTCTCCAATGCATGAAAGTGAAAAGTCAAAGTGAAGTCGCTCTGTCGTATCCGACTCTTAGCGACCCCACAGACTGGAGCCTACCAGGCTCCTCCGTCCATGGGGTTTTCCAGGCAAAAGTACTGGGGTGGGGTGCCATTGCCTTCCCCGTGAACTGTTAAAATTAAATGCAATTCAAATATCCTGCCTTTGTCCTCTCCTCCTCTCGCAGTTACTGGTTTGGATACTGTATTATTTGTGGCTGTTCTCCTACCCTCATTGTGTGTTTGCCTTCACCACGGAGCTTTCCCATTTGTGATTTTCTTGTTTGTAGTTGTAGTCTCTTTTTCCCCCCTGTCTAGAGAAGTTCTTTTAGCATTTGTTCTGAGACTGGTTTGGTGGTGCTAAATTCTCTTAGCTTTTGGTTGTCTGGGAAGCTTTTGATTTCTCTATCAAATCTAAATGAGAACCTAGCTGGTTAGAATATTCTTGGTTGTTAATATTTCCCTTTCACAGCTTTAGGCATGCCATACCTCTCTCTTAAGAAAAATTTTTGCTGACAAATCACCTGATAACCTTTTAATATTTTTTCTTTGTATTTAAATTTTGTCAGTCTGATAAATTTGTGTTTTGGCCTGTTCCTCCTTGGGTTTATCCTGTATTGAAGTCTATGTGCCTCCTGAACTTGGGTGACTGTTTTTTTCTTTTTCCCATATTAGGGAAATTTTCAGCTCGAATCTTATCCATAATAAAAAAGCAAACAAACAACAAAAAAAGAAACCTCTTGCTTCTTTATGTAGGAGTTACTAAGAGCTCTATTTTCTGTTTTTCTGTCTCTTTATCCATTCTATCCCAGAATATCCACTCATGATTTAGGTACAAGTTCAAGAGCTCTTGATCTCCAAATTCATTGCTCTGATCTTTGAGTCTCAAATTTTCAAGGCTTTCATCTTTTTTTCTCTTTTCTTCATCTCTGTCTTCAGGATTGATGGGAAGGACAGAGTTAGGAAAGAGAAGTTGAGCAGAGGTCCTCAAACATTCCTCTGAAAAATTCTACATTTATGATCCTCAGAGATTAGGTGACAGGACATGCTCGTTTCAACCATGAGATCTAGGACCTCCTTCCTAATGTTTTATATCTGATGTAAATGAGTGAGAAAGCATAAAGGCAGAAAGGAATAGATTAATGAGTCTATTAAGGTACTTAGAAGCTTGATGGCAAACATTATATCATGGGGTCTTTAGAAATCCATATGTGAAAAAAGAACCTGCAATTTTAATATTTTTTACTTTCTAGTTTAAGTTTCTTTCTCTTGCTCAATTCGCCATGCCATGAGAGTCCCAACAGATCACTTGGGGAAACAGCGGCTTGGAAACTGAGGTGTTCTGACCCCATCCCCTGTGGGGTTTTTAATTTGCTGTGTAACCTTGAACATGCCTCTTAATATCTCTGTGCTTCAATATCAGGATCTGTTTTTTTTTTTTTTTTTTTTAAGTATTAAACTTCAGGCGTCTTTGTGAAGAAAAACTAGTAAATGTGGTTGAGAAGCACTTTGAAAATATAAGGTCTTCACCTTAACAAAAAAGAAATCAGTCAGACTCTAGAACAGCAGAGGATGACCTTAAATGTACGTAGCCGTTGTTGTAGAGATTTAGGTTTAATGTGAAGAAAATTTTCCTGAGAGTGAGTTGTTAAAATAGATTACTCCTTTGGCTTATATTTTCCTGCTGTTTCACATTTTATTATGTCAAAGACAATCTTCCATCAAGGTGTATGTGGAAAATATAAAATAGAAACCATGTAGTAACTATGGCCAGTTGTATGAGGCCTGGTCAGACTTTGAATACGCAGCCTTCAATAGTGGTCAATTTTTATATATTGTTTAGAAAATCACTAAGTTGATATCAGCCAAAATTTTTCAAGTAAATGATGTTATTTGGAAGCTTTAGAATTTCATAGCTTAAAGCATTACTTTTTCTAAGAATGCTTATTATTTATAGAATTTCAGCACTTGAGAAAAGGGGAAGGGGATCTTATTTATTTACTTTTTAGGCAAAGAGTACTTCTTGGGGCTACAGGAACCACATCCAAAGTGGTCATTTATTTTCTTTTTATTTCTAAGTTTGTTACCATACCTGTTTAATGGCTTCCTGGAATAGAGGGTAAAGACTTGTCAAACGATATGGGTTGACATTTGGAAGGAAAGATTAAACTAGTGATTTAGGAATTAAAATGTATACATGAAATACTCTTTAAAATGATTTGAAAATATTTGCCTTTAGAAATCATGTAATGAATTCATTAAAACACATTAGTTTCTGGAATGCTAATATTCTCTTGAACTTAAATATTAAAATTTTTAGACCTACTTTTTTATGGTTGGAGTGGCAGGCTCTTGAATCTTTGCTTGATCAAAAATCCCAGCTTTGAAATCAAAGTTTTTACAGTGGTGTTTGAGCAAGATTCAGATGTTGCTAATACTACTGGAAGTTTCAATTAGATATAAAATCCATTGTAAAATTTCTTTACATTATCATGTGGTTAAGAGGTTTGCTTTGCATTTTTGAAGATTGCCCTAAATATGTCAATCAACTTTGATGGATATGTATAATGTTTGCATAGGTTTATCAGAAGTAAAGCTTATGATTCTCACATAGAAGAAAGGAGATTGAAGATTGTGAGATCATTTGGTTTACCCACAGATTTTAAATTGAAATTTTATCTAGCTTATTTTAAGTTTCAGTACCTAACTTGTCCATCCAGGATGAAGAACTGGCAAAGAATTTAGAAATGTGATTCTCAAGAAATCACTAAATCTGCGGTATTTCCTCATTGAAATCTAAAGTTTTTAGACATTTAGCTTTTAATTGTGACTATAGATGGCTGGATGGCATCACTAACTCGATGGGTATGAGTCTGGGTGACCTCCGGGAGCTGGTGATGGACAGGGAGGCCTGGCGTGCTGCGGTTCATGGGGTCGCAAAGAGTCGGACACGACTGAGCGACTGATCTGATCTGATCTGATCTGATAGTATGTTGCATCTGATTTTTTAATTGTTGAAAATACATACAATTCAGGCTGTTTTAAACATAATTTCATGTACAACTTTCAGTTTCTGAGCTATGCTGCTGCTGCTGCTAAGTCACTTCAGTTGTGTCCAACTCTGTGCGATCCCATAGACGGCAGCCCACCAGGCTCCCCAATCCCTGGGATTCTCCAGGCAAGAACACTGGAGTGGGTTGCCATTTCCTTCTCCAATGCATGAAAGTGAAAAGTGAAAGAGAAATTGCTGAGCTATAGTCATAGCCTAGTTGGATATCAAATCATCTGTCACTGTTGGCCTTGAAATTTTCTCTTAATATGATTTTTTTTTCTGTTTTCGTTTTTCAAATATATAAAAAGCAATAGTGACAAATGCTTTCCTTTGTATCACGGGATGATTAAAAAATTCTTGATTACCATCCAATACAGCATATAGTATTAATAATATCTTAGGCTCTTCAATGAATTTTCTTTATGATCATAGAAATTATATCATTGTCCAAGAGGAATACACAAACTTTTCCCTATAGAAGTGTGGGATAGAATGAGAGAATCTTAAAGAAGAATGGGAGAAAAACAGAACCAATAAAGGTAGAAGTTGTATTTTGCTTAGGGAACTAACCAACTCTTTGCGACCCCATGGACTGCAGGCTCCCAGCCTCCTCCATCCATGGGATTTTCCAGGCAAGAGTCCTGGAGCAGGTTGCTACTTCCTTCTGCAGGAGATCGTCCCAACTCAGGGATTGAACCTGGTTTCCCACATTGCAGGCAGACACTTTACCCTCTAAGGGAAAACCCCAAATTTACAATACACTTTTAAAATAAATTGCTTTAGGTAGTATACTCATTTTCACTATATTGATTCTACCAATCCACGAACATGGTATATTTCTCCATCTATTAGTGTCCTCTTTAATTTCTTTCAGCAGTGTTTTATAGTTTTCTAAATATAGGTCTTTAGATTCTTTAGGAAGATATATTCCTAAGTATTTTATTGTTTTCATTGCAATGGTGAATGGAATTGTTTCCTTAATTTCTCTTTCTATTTTCTCGTTATTAGTGTACAGGAATGCAAGGGATTTCTGTGTGTTAATTTTATATCCTGCAACTTTACTGTATTCATTGATTAGTTCTAGTAATTTTCTGGTGGAATCTTTAGGGTTTTCTACGTAGAGGATCATGTCATCTGCAAACAGTGAGAGTTTTACTTCTTTTCCAATTTGGATTCCTTTTATTTCTTTTTCTGCTCTGATTGCTATGGCCAGAACTTCCAGAACAATGTTGAATAATAATGGTGAAAGTGGGCATCCTTGTCTTGTTCCTGACTTTAGAGGAAATGCTTTCAGTTTTTCACCATTGAGGATAATGTTTGCTGTGGGTTTGTCATATATAGCTTTTATTATGTTGAGGTATGTTCCTTCTATTCCTGCTTTCTGGAGAGTTTTTATCATAAATGGATGTTGAACTTTGTCAAAGGCTTTCTCTGCATCTATTGAGATAATCATATGGTTTTTATTCTTCAGTTTGTTAATGTGGTGTATTACGTTTGACTCCTGCTTTACTATATATTTTCATATGTTTAATGTGAACTCGGGGACTCATTTATTTGGGGCAAACTCATCTTACCTGCATCTTTACCAAGTGAAGTGGCTACTACATATATGACATGAAAGAAAATCAGTAACATATATGTCACTTCTGTGAGACTAGTTGAATCTTATAGACTTATCACAAAACATTTGCTTTGTATAGTATGAAAAGCACTAGTCACTATGTTAAGACTTGCTCATGTAGAATAAATTCTATTGGTCATTAATAATATTAAAACTTTAATTCCCATGATTACTGAAATTGGAGTTATATTCTCTGTTACAATGGAAAATGGAGAACTGACAATTACATCCTGAAATATATTCTTTTGGCTGAAAATAAAACAACTAGATAAACATCTTGCCTTCAAATTTAATCTATAGAAAAACTCTTTTTCTAAGAACTATTTTACACAGACCTCACAAGTACATCAAGTTTTACACAGCACATTGTTGCTGTTTTTTTTTCCCTCTCTTGGTGAGGATTGACTAGTTAATGTTTACAAAGTATTTTGAAGGTATAAAATGCTATGCAAGTGCTAAGCTCAATAAAATGTATTTTATACTGAATCTGAGAGCTGACTTGCACAGCATCCAGCTTTGTGAGTGAATTGAGCAAAGATGATTAAAATCAACATCATTTGTAATTTAAAATACTGTGAACAACAAAGAAGATCCAACTATGGCTTTCGTTTTGGCAGGCTGCAAATATAGATTGCTGAACAGCGGTAGTCTGTCAATATAAAGCATTTAGCACTTCACTAAGCAACTTGAGAGTTTTCTACTTTAAGCAGAAAAATATATATGAAATCAGATTTGGTGTAACGTTATTTTGATGGATTGGCTGTGTCATTATTAAAAAGAAAACTGCAACTCAACAAAATCTAAGAAAGAGTCTTCACTATAGAAATTACCAGCATGGTGAATGTTCAGAAACAGGAGACCGTCCCCATGAGGTTTCTCCACGTTCCCATCTTGAATGTGCAGAAGGCTGATGAGAGTAATCAGTTGCAGAGTAAAAAGGCATAGTAATCATTCAGAAAGATTTATAATAGATAAAAGATTGACAGCCAATCATATGAGAAGTAGCTTTGAAATGCATTTGGGTCATTTACACAATCTAATTTCACAAAATGCAAAAATATTTTTTTATTGAAGTAATAAATGTTGATTGAGTTCACAAAATATTCTCAGAACTTTGGGGGAACACTTCTATTTATTACACTTTTATAATGCCAGTCTTAAAACTAATTTAGTTCTGCTCTCAAGGGATATAAAGTGAGTAAGACACAAATAATTAACTCACAAACTAACAGCCTGAGAAGTATAATAAAATGTCTAAATAAATATCTATATTAAAGGAGAGAATGTGCAAGTTATATGATTAAGATAGCAATTTGATATTTTGGGTATTCAGAAGAAGAAACTTTGTAGCTATTTCAAAGAATAAAATGATAGAGTTCTGCCAATTTATCTATCTATTATCTATTGATTTTTAGGGGGGAGAAGTGTTTAAGGTAATAACAATTAAAAATTAATTTGGTTCATTAATTCAGTAAGTATTTATCCTGATTCTTATATTTAAAAACAAACATCTTAAATTTACAAAATGCATTACTTCGTTAGTAAATCAAGGTTGTGTATGTATATGGTTTATTGATTTTTTTTTCTGTTGTAAAACCTTAACAAGACTGGTATTTTTAAGGACAATCCATACATTATTTTGTAAAAAGTTGAACAAGATTAATTTCCATATTTTTATTTAAAATTTTGGACAGATAGGCTAAAATCATTATACTTTGTTCACTCCACTGGACAATGCACTTTCTCAGTAACAAAACTGGAGCTGTGACTTGCCCCAAATATAAACATAACTAGATACTACAATATATGTATCTATATCTTTAATATCTATATTATTTAATCCCTTCTGTAGTTGATCTTATTCTTCAGTATGCATCTCTCAAATACCTAGAACCCTTGCTTTTCATAATTTCATAATTTCTTTTCATCCTCAGATCAGATCAGATCAGTCGCTCAGTCGTGTCCGACTCTTTGCGACCCCATGAATCGCAGCACGTCAGGCCTCCCTGTCCATCACCAACTCCCAGAGGTCACTCAGACTCGCATCCATCGAGTCAGTGATGCCATCCAGCCCTCTCATCCTCTGTCGTCCCCTTCTCCTCCTGCCCCCAATCCCTCCCAGCATCAGAGTCTTCTCCAGTGAGTCAACTCTTCGCATGAGCCTAGGTCCCCATAATTTCATAATCCTGGGTCCCCTGGCTTCCCTGATAGCTCAGTTGGTAAAGAAACTGCCTGCAGTGCAGGAGACCCTGGTTCAATCCCTGGGTTGGGAAGATCCGCTGGAGAAGGGATAGGCTACCCACTCCAGTATTCTTGGGCTTCCCTTGTGGCTCAACTGGTACAGAATCTGCCTGCAATGCAGGAGACCTGAGTTCAATCCCTTGGTTGGGAAGATCCCCTGGAGAAGGGAAAGCCTACTTACTCCAGTATTCTTGCCTGGAGAATTCCAGGGACTGTGCAGTCTGTGGGGTCACAACGAGTCAGACACGACTGAACGACTTGCACTCTCATCTGTTTCCTTTCTCCTATTAGAACTCCTGTGTGTTTATCTCTTTTACATGCACACTCATTAAGAAACATTTGAAACATTTAAAAGTGTAAGGATATCAACAAATCTCTCATGGTCCTACCACCCAGAGATATTCATTTTTTAAATTTTTGCATGTGTCTTTCAAAACATTTTTTCTACCTCAAGTACTTTCAAAAGTTTGTATAATATTACATAAATACATATTAAGCCTCACATCATCAACTTCTTAGATATTTCTTCTGGAAGATGGCAGTGGTGTCTTTCACCATCCCTTAAACTTGAAGAAATAGGAAACCCCAGTATATGTAAAATCTACTCCAAGTTGAAAAGAAAATAATTAGTTAATACAGTGCTCCAAACCAAAGAATTCTGGAAACAGGTCTACATTAGTATCAGTCAGCACATATCGAGTGGATGGAGTGTGGTAGAATGAGATGACAGGAGGTTTGCTCTGTGAAACCCCATCTGTATGAAAGTGGAGCATCTGCTTATGTACCTGTCAGCTTTTCCACTAAGCACAGGGCATCTTGGCGCTAAGACAGCTTAATTCATTTTTAGTTCGGCAGAACCTAGCACAACACGCACCACATATTGAGTGGCTAACGGAGGACCCTTGAATAGAATGACACGGCTATACTGGATAACTTTAAGACCATGTGTAGTCTCTTTTTGATGGACGATTTCTAAGCTATGTGTGAATCCCTCATAACTAGACAAATTAGTTAATTCCAGTGTTTCACGTACGTGAAGTCCTTAATCTATTACAGTCAATGTTCTTTATATATGTGGGCTAATATCACTTTCACAGATCTTAAGGAGAAAGTAACCTTATTTTCATCATTTTACTATGACTGAGGTTCAGAATCTTGTAATTTTCTCAAGGCTGTATAGTAAGTGAGGAACAGCACGTGAGCACAGTTCCAACACCAGAGTGACTATGAGGCTGGCCCGTGCCCCTAAGGGAACCAGCTAAAAGAAGGCTCCGAGGATGAGAGGACCAGCGCTTTCAGAACTTAAAATCACCAACAGCTCAGAAGTGATCTGAAAACTTCCTTAAATTTGTTTGCACCATTTTTTTTTTTTTTGGCTAAGAATTATGACATGCTATTCTTGATGAAATAATCAAGTTTTGTTAATAGAGATAAAACTTACTAGGGTTTTTTTCTATTCCTGTATTAATTTCTCAGCTGAATTTTGAAAAGGGTATTTTCAAATTGGGACTATCCCAAAAGAGAGTGAAGAAATTAAAACACCATTTCATTAAAGAGTTATATAGTAACAGGGTTTTAAGAGCTCAGAGGAGAAAAAAAATGTGTGTATGGTTTTGAATCAAGGTTATTTGTAGGACTCAGGGAGTGCAGTGACAGTTTGGGAATGGATGTTAAAATGGATTTTGAGTTGACCAAAAGGTTCATCTGGTCTTTTCTGTAAGATGGCTCTGGTAACATAGTCTTTGACTTCATTCGAAAGAATCTTGTTAGATTGTATTGTGACAGTTGTCATACCAATGTACACTGAAGAAAACATCAAAATCAGTGAACTTTTGTGTAGTCATTTTAATATTGAAGAAGGAAGAAAAACAGCAACATTTTCAGCATATTATGCTTTATTACTTGAAGAAATGTGAAAAGGTGATTGAAATGCAAAAAAAAAAAAAAAAAAAAGGATTTGTGCACTGTATTAGAAAGTGCTATGACTGATCAAATGTATCAAAAGTGGTTTGCAAAATTTCATGCTGCTGGATGATCCTTCTTAGTCGAGTAGACTATGCTATGCTAAGTCACTTCAGTCCTGTCCGACTCTGTGTGACCCCATAGACGGCAGCCCACCAGGCTTCCCCGTCCCTGGGATTCTCCAGGCAAGAACACTGGAGTGGGTTGCCATTTCCTTCTCCAATACATGAAAGTGAAAAGAGAAAGTGAAGTCGCTCAGTCATGTCCGACTCCCAGCGACCCCATGGACTGCAGCCTAGCAGGCTCCTCCATCCGTGGGATTTTCCAGGCAAGAGTACTGGAGTGGGGTGCCATTGCCTTCTCCAGTCGAGTAGACTAGTTGAAGCTTAAAGCGATCAAATCAAGACATTAATGGAGAATATCAAAGTTATATTATGTGGCAGATCACCAACATACTCAAACTATCCAAATCAAGTATTAAAAAAATCATTTGCACCAGGCTTGGTTATATTATTTGCTTTGATGTTTGGGTTCCACATAAGCAAAAACAAAAACAAAAAAGTCTCTTGGCTGTATTTCCATATGGGATTCTCTACTGAAATGTAATGAAAATGTTCTGTTTTTAAAACAATTTGTGATGAATGGTGAAAAGTGGATATGCAATAATGTGGAATGGAAAGGGTCATGGGGTAAGCAAAATGAACCATCACCAATCACACCAAAGGCCAGTCTTCATCCAAAGAAGTTGATGTTGTATATATGCTGGGGATTGGAAGGGAGTTCCTAGTATGAACTCCTTCCAGAAAACCAAGTGATTAATTCCAACAAGTCGTTGCTCCTGATCAGGCCAGATGAATGCTGCAGTCAAGAAAAAGCATCCAGAATTAATCAAGAGAAAAGGCATGATCTTCAATCATAATGCAAAACCCAATGCTTCTTTGTTGACCAGGCAAAAACTGTTAAACTTGGCTAGGGAGTTGTGATTCATCTGCCAGATTCACTAGACGTTGTACCATCCGTTGTCCATTTATTTCGGTCTTTACAGAATTCCCATTTCCTGGAAGATTGTAAAAGGCACGTGGGACAGTTCTTTGCTCCAAAAGATGAAAAGATTTTAGAAGATCAAATTATGAAGTTGTCTGAAAAATGGCAGAAGGTAGTGGAACAAAATGGTGAATAAGTTGTTCAATCAAGCTCTTGGTAAAAGTGGAAAAAATGCGTCTTTGTTTTTACGTAAAAACCAAAGTAACTTTTTGACCAATCCAATAATACTATTTGAAATATTCCAGATTGGAGGGTGGCTTTGTGAAAGTCTGAATGGAAATCTCTCCCATGTGACTTTACACTTCAGACTTAAAAAGAGTGGGTGAAAATTCCTAGGAGACCAAATCTAACTCTTTGCCAGAAAGCTCATTTTAATAGTTGCAACGGTCTCTCCTATTAGAGGCTGGGTGACTCTGCCTTTGTTGTTGTTTGATCAGTGTGTGGCAGCATGCTTGATTTGTCGTCAGCTTTCAGTGTTGATTTACTAAAGCCATGAGTGGGTGTTCAAATAAACAGCATACAGGGCTACATGACGAGGAAGTGGGTTCCCATTAATGGAGGGTTTATTTACAGTCTTGACAGGCACTGCCTGGTATACTGTGGAAGGATTCCTAGAGCTGGAAAAGAAAGAAGCCTGGCATTGGGCAAAAGGCAGAGGTTTCTGCTACTGAAACCTGGTTGCCAGGTCAGAGTGGAGCTGCAGGCTGGACAGTGAGCTCTGGGTTCCTGCTCAGAGGCTTGATGGGTCCCAGGGCTTGGGGTGGAGCTGAGGCTGCAGACCCACACTAAGAGGTTCCAGCTGTCAGGGAACAGGCAGGCTTTTTACATGGCAACTTTGATATAAAGGATTTTAGCATTTTGATGAGTTAAGATTACTCGAACACTTGGAAAAATAAAATTGCAGATCTTTTCATAAACTGTTAGTAATTACTAAAAGAAATCATTTCCAGAAATAGTATGTTCAAATCAGTGGCTCTCAAATATGACAGCATAACTCCCAACTCAGAGCATTAATTCTGATTTAGGAGTGGGATGAAATTATTTCCAAGTTAACTTTTCTCTTTTAAAAGAAATTAATCAGCCCCCTCTTGTACTTCCCCCACCAAGAGGATTATAATTACACAGTTTTGAAAAGTTTTGTATGTGTCTGATATAGAGAAAGATTTCTTTACTTACATGTATGAAAGTCAGTGGATTATTTAGTTCAAAATAAAATTTAACTATTTTTTTTTTTATATTATGGGTTTCCTTGTGACTCAGACGGTAAGAATCTGCCTGCAAGCTGGGAAACCTAGGTTCGAACCCTGGGTCAGTGTTCTTGCGGGAGAATCCCGCGGACAGAGGAGCCTGGTGGGCTTCAGCCACGAGGTTGCAAAGAGTCAGACAGGACTCGGTGCCTAACACTTTCACTTTCTTTATGTTAAGGTAAATAACAGTTTGAATATTTTCATTTTAATTATTTGATTGAATCATCTAGTAGGTTTTTTTTTTTTTAAATTTCCTCCTAGGAGGCTAAGGGTCTGTTTTATAGTTTTTAAAGTAAGAGAAGAAATTGTATATACTCTCAATATCAGTTCTCCTTCTTTGCTTATTAATAAGAACCCCAAATTTTAGCTGACTACTTAGCTCAGCTGTTAAAGAATCTGCCTGCAATGCAGGAGACCGCGGATTGATTCCTGGGTGGGGAAGATCTGCTAGAGGAGGGATAGGCTACCCACTCCAGTGTTGCTGGGCTTCCCTGGTGACTCAGCTGGTAAAGAATCCACCTGCAGTGTGGGAGACCTGGGTTCGATCCCTGGGTTGGGAAGATCCCATGGAGAAGGTAAAGGCTACCCACTCCAGTATTCTGGCCTGGAGAATTCCAAGGGATGTATCGTCCATGGGGCTGCAAAGAGTTGGACACGACTGAGTGACTTTCACTTCCACATTACTAGCCAGCTCGGAACTGATTTTTCCTTTCATTGATTATGACCTTATAAGTACATTTTTACCAATGAAAACTGTTATGTGTAAGTTTCAGGAAATATCCTCAAAGATTATAAGATTTCCATACTTATTCCCTCTAATAATTTTTCCTGGGATGTGGACATGATGACTAGTGTACAGACAACCATATTGTGAAAGGAGGCAGTGCAGTAAAGGTGGAAACCTTACCAGGAAACTACAAAACACGCCTGGCTTTCCTAAATCTGTCACTCAGTTACGATAAACGTTCATCTTGTTCGTCATCTTTTGTTGGTGCTGTTGTTGTTATTGCTATTGTTGCTGTTGTTATTGCTATTGTTGCTGTTACACGTAGCTCAGCTTAATGCTGATACACCAGAAAAGGGAATAGTCAAGGTCACACACACGTGCAGTCCCTCACGTTTGTGCAGCACTGTTGGAATTAATCTGTGTCAGAGCTGCGCAGTAACCTTTACAGTTGTGACAGTGATTAAAGTTTACCAAACACCTTTGGCAATTTGAACTGCCACAGACTGGCACAAATGACTGATGCATTTCTAGATCTTGCCTTTTTGCGGAAAAGAAAAGCTGCCCCCAGATTCCTGTCTAATCACAGTACTTTCTGGGTTGTTGACATACGTGTTTGGAAGGTCAGTCATACATGGAAAAGAGAATTTACAAAAACATAATAGTAAAGTTTTTTTTTTTTTCAGTTAAATAAAATGCATTCTTGGCACTTTGAAGTCTACAATAATATAAAAAGATTTGTGATAAATGTTATTCTATTTAGAAACACTACAGTTTAGGCTGTTCATTGAAACAATGTGAAGTAAGGTGGAGGGATTGAGTCCTAGCTTCATGCTTCTGCCCTGTGGTCTGGTCCGTGTCTACCCATGGGTTTCTCCTCAACACAGACTTGACTGCAATTCGTTAACTGAAATTTTTCTGAGCACCATTCATGGACCCTCTAGCTGTAGCTCCTTCCTGGTTTTGGGTGCTAAGGGCATTGTGCTGATATTTTTATTTGAGGTCATGTTTATTCCTTTATTCATACTGTTCACAATGTGGCTGCTAAATGTACCCCTGTGCTAAGAATTCCTGCTATTGGTGTAGGTATAGCAAACAGAATCCAAATCATGCATAAATGCTCTACAGGGGAATTGGGCAAGGTCTGTGAAACTGTTTTTTTTTTTTTTTTTTTTAAGGCCCTGAGACTGTTTTAAGAACATCTTTAGTAGAAGCATCTAAATTATATTTCTGTTTAAGTCTTGTTTTAAACAATAATTCATCTGAGTCAAGAGGAACGTGTAAAGATTTTTGTGACTCTGAGAAGATCTATGAAAGCAAGTAATTTAAGAAATGCTTTACACCAAAAAGTAATTCTAGCTATTGTTCTTAAAACTTGTGTGTCAAAAATAACTTCTGGAAAGAGCTGTGTTTCTCAGAGATTTGCAATTCACTACTGTGCAAAAATTGCTATTAAAATGTTCTGTCACCATGTAAACACCATGCATGTCTGTCCTCTTAAACATTCGTCGACACATATGGATAGAAAGAGAGAATGAGTTTACAGTTCTAGTTCAGCTGATTCTTAGGTGAGACTAAGGTTTGAAGAAATTGACTTTTTTAAAAAAATAACAAACAAAGAGGTCTTATGTCATACATCACAACACTCAAGCATACAGGTACATATACATTTGTTACTCACTCATTGGATGGAGGGGCCTGGAAGGCTGCAGTCCGTGAGGTTGCTAAGAGTCAGACACGACTGAGTGACTTCACTTTCACTTTCATGCATTGCGAAGGAAATGGCAACCCACTCCAGTATTCTTGCCTGGAGAATCCCAGGGACAGAAGAGCCTGTTGGGCTGCCGTCTATGGGGTCACACAGAGTTGGACACGACTGCCTCGACTTAGCAGCAGCAGCAACAGCAGCATTATTACTCTTTTAACCTGTCAAGTGTAATATACTTACATAAATATGCATATATTTATGTACATGTAAGTGTACAGTTTGATAGATTTTCATTAACAACAAATACCAAGGAAACGGGGACTTGCATTAAGTAAAAGAAAATTTCTGACCTTCCAAATGCCTACTCTTGTTCCCTTCCAGTTACAAGCTCACCACAAGGGTGCCAGTATCCTGACTTCTAAGAGTATAGATGAGTTTTGCCTTTCTTTCCCTGTTTTTATGTGTTTGTTTTTTCATTTTTAAAAAGTGAGGAATAAAACATTTTCAGTGAAGGAAAAGAAATACAGAAATTTTAAGAATTCAACTGAATACCTGTATACACATGTATATACTTGTGTAACCATCATTCAGATCAAGACAGAGATTTCTATCATGCCAGAAAGTTTCCTCCTGTGCGGTCAGTAGTCAGCCCCTCCCCACAAATAACCACCACTCTTAACTCTGTTTCTGCAGTGAGGCTTTTTTGGTTTTAACTGCTAGTCTGGTTGCTCAACCAGTCCATTCTAAAGGAGATCAGTCCTGGGTGTTCTTTGGAAGGAATGATGCTAAAGCTTAAACTCCAGTACTTTGGCCACCTCATTGACTCATTGGAAAATACTCTGATGCTGGGAGGGATTGGGGGCAGGAGGAGAAGGGGACGACAGAGGATGAGATGGCTGGATGGCATCACTGACTCGATGCACGTGAGTCTGGGTGAACTCCGGGAGTTGGTGATGGACAGGGAGGCCTGGCCTGCTGCGATTCATGGGGTCGCAAAGATTCAGACACAACTGAGCGACTGAACTGAACTGAACTGGTGAGCAACCTAGTCTGTGCTTCCAAAGAATTTATTGTAGAAAATCTAGATCTATAAGCAGGAAATATTAATACTGTGTGCTACAGGCTGTAATTAAGAAGGGAGCACTCTGGAAACTCCCAGGAAGGGCAGCTAAATCCAGCACAAATGTTGGGTAAGGCATCCCAGTGGAGGGGCACTAAACCAGGAGTTAAAAGATGGAGAAACATCAGCCAGGCAGAAGAATTACAGAGGAACCACAACGGCAACCACTTCGACTGGTCTGGAGTTTAGGAGGACTGGATCTTAAACTATTTGGTGAAGAGTAACAGAACATGGCTTAGAAAGACAGAGACCAGGCTGTGTAAGAAATTTGTCCTTTGCCCTGAGCTTATGGCAGATACGATATGATCAAATTGGAACTTCTGAAAGTGCACTGACTGTGGTTTACAGATTTGGATTGAGGAGAGGATTCATCTTAGGCAGTCCAGTTTTGAGCTGAGGACAGGAGATTGTTTCAGTATTCCGAGTGACAGGAGAAGCAGAAATAGGAGTAATGAAAACCACAGTGAACAGTGTAGCCACATTAACTAAACCAAGGGACTGACAAGCTGTGGGTTTTCAGCACAGCAATGGGAGGTAGATGTTACCAGCTCCATGCTATTGATGGTAAAACTGAGGCACGGGACTGAGCAATGTACCTAAAATCACACTATAAATGATGCAGCCAAAAGTCAAATTCAGAAAGTCTCACTCTGGGATGTGCCCCCCTGTACTGGGAGTTCAGTTCAGTTCAGTTCAGTACTGGGCGTAGACCTCTTCAATTACCACCACAGAGTCATTACTAGTATTGCGAGCTTACACGGTTTTTTCCCCATAGGAAGAAACCTATCGATTCTCCTTTTCTTTGACTGGTTCTCCCATCTCTACCCCTACACATATGAAATTTTCTCTACTGGGATCTAAGCTGTTATAATAATAAACCTCTGGCAACTTTCTGATTGATCTGCTGATGTTGTACATGATAACTTAAGGATATCATTACAGGTTTCCCCTGCCAAAAAAAAAAAAAAAACCCACACAAAATGAAATAAAACAAACCCCATTTTTATTCTGTGCTCTGATTGCCATCTGAATTCAGTGCACACTTCTTAACATAGAACTCAAACCCTCTGAAATCCCGAGGCAGTCTGTGGTCACACTCATTCTTCTCACTCCAAAATCCCCACATATTGTGCGTCAAACTCCGCTTGAAACTCTTGCTTTTCCTCGGGCTGCCCTGCTCTCTCATCCTTGTTTTCATTCCTGTCTTGAATGCGTTCTGTCTCCGGGTTGAAATCCAAGATACTGTTAAGGGCTCAGCTCTGGAAAACCTCTCCCACCCCTCACCCCTGTCTCACAGCCTCCACTGAGGCTCTTTCCTCTGAGAAATCATAGTACTTTCAGAGTATTGCACTTTTTTTTTTTAATACCTTTATAGCACTCAGTGAGAATTCTACTTGGTGTATTTTCAAGGAAATTAGGAAGGACTCCTTGTCTGCTAAAGTGATCTCACCATCTGGCTCCTATTGCCTAAAGTTCTACAATTAAAACCAGAAGTGAGTTTGCCATGAAGCTAACAGTGCTTCAGCTTCGGTACCCTCTACCTGAATGGGCCTCCATGAGTTTTGGGAGATGTAGAATGTTCTAGGTAGAGAACAGAGATGGACTGCTGTCAGGAAATGTGTTTATATAGTCACATTTGTAAATTTTCTAGAGAGATCTAAAAATATAGACAGACATGAGTCTCCATGGCTTCAGTGTTTCATTGGCGTTAACTTTCTCATTCCAAAGCAGTGATCACTTCCATAACTGGCTCCGTGTTGATCACTCCGTATTCTTTTTCTTGGTGAGCCACACAAATCATACAGACCTCAAGCCTCGCAAAATCTGGATCCACATCACATCATTCCACTGACTTAAGTCGTTCAGAGTATCACCTTGCCTGCTTTCCTCTTCCAGCTTATTTCATTTTTACTGCTGGGATATTTAGCCATCTCTAAGAATAACAGTAGGCCTGGTTAGAAATTAGTCCTGTTCCCAGTCAAGAGACTAAAATCAGTAGTTCATTCTGTCTGCAAAAACCAGTGATGTATGGATCCTATTCTGGTCTTGTCTGGTTCCAGGAATTGTGTACCTTTTCCTGTTTCTTGGGCTTCCCAGGTAGCTGAGTGGTAAAGATTCTGCCTGCCAGTGTAAGAGATGTGGGTGTGATTCCTGGGTCAAGAAAGTCCCCTGGAGAAGGAAATGGCACCCCACTCCACTATTTTTGCCTGGGAAATCCCATGGACAGAGGAGCCTGGAGGGCTACAGTCCATAGATCACAAAGAGTCAGAGATGACTGAGCTACTGAACGTGCATGCCCCTGTTGCTTACCATGGCTTGGCCTATTCTAATAACTTAAGTCCCTTTCTGGTTTCCCTCTGTCTGAGACCCTGCCTTAAATATCTGTCAGGGAATATAGTCTCACAGCTGGGGAAAAGGACATTCCTCTTGGGGAAGCTTTGACTCAAGCCTGTAGGAAGACTAGAGACTGGATTGGTTAAACATACACATAGTAACGTGAAACCACAACATCCATGCAACAAAGAAGGCAATGTTGGAAAAATAGGAATAGCGTGAGTGAAACCAGCAAGGAGGAAATGAAAGTCAACAACGGAGCTGGTTTGCTAAGGGGTGGGTATTTGTGAAGGGTAGAAGATGATCTGTGAGAAAGGTACAAAGACACTGGGAGGGCCTTGAGAGCTGAAATTGAGATTTACCATTTATCATGGCTTGTGCTGATAATCGAGAATGTTTCTGTTTTTTCTTCCCCAAGTTAACCCTTCAATTCTGTTTTGAGATATTCTGAAGCATAATAAAAAGATTGGCATCTATTTGCAAATCTATTTGTGGGCAACAGAAGTACTGTACATAAGATTCAAAGTATATTGATTGCATCAGTAAACGTATAAAATTATCAGTACATTGTTTTGGCTAAGATTATGAATGATTTTATTACATCCTTTTTTCCTCTCCCTTAGCCAATTTTTTTTTTTTTTTTTTTTTTGCATCATGCACTTAGTAATTTTATATTTAGGGGAAAGCAAAAGTATTACTGTTAAAATATGTTTGGAGAAAAATGCATAAACATTCAAAAATGAAGTCAAAGGATACATGCCAATTTATTTACAGTGATTAGATGACTGAAATGTGTGGTTTTAAAAACATCAATTTATTATTATTATTTCTTTTATTATTTTGTGTCAGTGAACTGATACAAGTTTTCATAACTGACACTATTTTTGAGTTAGGAAAAATAAATACATTATAGAAGGAAAATATGGGAAGAAATATTCTGACATATTAAGGATGCTTATCTTTGCTATGCTATGCTAAGTCACTTCAGTCGTGTCCGACTCTGTGTGACCCCAGAGACGGCAGCCCACCAGGCTGCCTCGTCCCTGGGATTCTCCAGGCAAGAACACTGGAGTGGGTTGCCATTTCCTTCTCCAATGCATGAAAGTGAAGTCGCTCAGTCTAGTCCGACTCTTAGCGACCCCATGGACTGCAGCCTATCAGGCTCCTCCGTCCATGGGATTTTTCCAGGCAAGAGTACTGGAGTGGGGTGCCATTGCCTTCTCTTTAGGTGGTAACATATTAGAAGATTTCTTTCTTTTAACATTTTATTTTGAACAATTCTATAATAGAAGCCATTAGCAATTAAATTTTATCTAAAATAACTTAAATATAGTTTTATGTGTCACTGTTTCTAGAAGTAGTTTCATAAAGCTGTATTACATTGCTATGTACCATATCCCATATATTCTAAATAAAAACTAACATATTTCCTCTTAAAAATATCTCGTTGGCAATAAATATTCTGAACATCTCATAAAATTGTTTTAAATGTTAGATGAATTCATTTTTTCATGCAGTAAACATCAAGTCAAGAATTAAATATTTATTTCTTCTGTAACAGTATTTCAAACTTCTTTCATTTTAATGCTGGCAATGTCATAATAGATGAAAATATTTTCAAGACTGTTTTTATCAGTAGTCACTCTTAGCAAGTGATTAGATAGAAAAGCATAGTCTGTAGTTACTAAATGATAGTTTTAGTTTCTTCAAAATAGTTTTTGATCTGGGTTGGCTGCTCTTGCAGAAATTTGTTTAAGACTTTAAGACTTGTATTAGAAGGCAGATGTGACTTAGTTTTGCTTTAAATTCTTCTTAATATAGTACACAAAGAGAGGACAACTTCTCAAAGAACCAGAAAGTATACATCTTAATCCTAAAAGTACTATCGCTTCAAAGTGAATTACAGCACTATTTGGAAAAAGGCTTGCATTGTTATTTAAGTTCATCCATTCATTTCAACAGGATTAAAATAGATGATGCACTTACCTCACATGGCATTGAAATTTGTGGTGATGAAAGGAAAGGGTGAACTTCAGAGATGCAATGTGCAAGATTTAAGATTTGATGGAGGGATTTACTTCTCAAATTGTCATTGCCATTGATTGGATTTACTAATCAATGAGCAAGAATTGACTAAAATGAGACGCTGTGCCTAAAACTGGTAAATCTATATTTCATATTTTACTTCTGCTTTTTGAAAGACAGAACGATTCGATCAGTGGCTGAGGTAACATTATATATGAACTGGCTAAACTTATACTCTGGATCCTTACTTACAGCTAGCTATTCCAAAAGATCATCTAAATTTTCCTTCAACTCTAATTATTAATTTGGAAATGTTTTGCTAATAATAGTATATTAGAATTCTAGGTTTAATCATATTTTGAGTCTTCTGGCCTGACACACTCATCTTTGTAATTTCACATTTTTAGCCTTTTCATCACATCTGCTTTTTTTATATCATTAAGCTTTTTTTTTTCAATTATTAGGATGATTATCTAGGTAACCAATCTTGATCATTGAAATTCTATATTATATAAAAATGCCTGATCAGTTAGATGAAATTAATCAAAACCACAGTATAGCTTGTACAGGTGACAGTGGTTTTATACTTTCCTCATAATTATTTTAGGCTAATTCATTTCCTTTTAGAAAACACCTATATAACTATGCTAAATCACTTCAGTCATGTCCGACTCTGTGTGACCCCATAGATGGCTTACTGTAATTATTTTGAGATTGTGTTGAGCACAACTTATAGAAATCAGGATACCAAAAGCATTCTTTAAAAATTAAAAAAAAAAAAAACATTATATTTTAAAAAATAGAGTTTGTGTAAGGAATGATAAAAAGGTTTTGGAAATGATGATGTTTGCACAGTGTTGTGAGTATAGTTAATGCCACTGATTTAGACACTGAAATAGCTAAAATGGTGGTATATTATGCTCTCTATATTTTTTACAGTAAAAAGTTTAAGAGATGCAGAAGAAAAATTAATTGTATGTTTTATAATCAAGAAGTAATGTTTCTGAACTGTTAGGTTTAGGGCAGTACAGATGATTGAGGTTTTTCATTGGAAATTTTAGAAAAGAAACAATTTGTCGGGCTCGCGTAAGGAATGTTGTACTGCATTCAACATGGTTAAGTATCAACTTGATTTTCAGAGCTTGCTGAGTGAAATCTGGCACTTTGAACTGATGTTTTGAAATTTTCTGTGTGATTTAGTCAGCAAGGGGTGTGAGAGTGTCCCTCTCCAGTGCGAAGCGGAGGTTGAGGTGGCTGGCAGCTTGACCCTTTCATGGCTGTTGGCTACTGCCTCACCCCTCACCCCCGCCTCAGCAGTGCCCTCCAGCCCCCAGTACCACCCCAGTACCTCCCTCCATCCCCCAACACCCCCAGCACCTCCTCCAGTCCCCAGCACCCCCAGCACCTCCTCCAGTCCCTAGCACCCCCAGCACCTCCTCCAGTCCCTAGCACCCCCAGCACCTCCCTCCAGCCCCCAGCGCCCCCAGCACCTTCCTCCAGCCCCAGCACCCCCTCTAGTCCCCAACACCCCCAGCACCTCCCTCCAGCCCCCAACACCCCCAGCACCTCCCTCCAGCCCCCAACACCCCCAGCACCTCCCTCCAGTCCCCAACACCCCCAGCACCTCCCTCCAGCCCCCAACACCCCCAGCACCTCCCTCCAGTCCCCAGCACCCCCAGCACCTCCCTCCAGTCCCCAGCACCCCCAGCACCTCCCTCCAGTCCCCAACACCCCCAGCACCTCCCTCCAGCCCCCAACACCCCCAGCACCTCCCTCCAGTCCCCAGCACCCCCAGCACCTCCCTCCAGTCCCCAGCACCCCCAGCACCTCCCTCCAGTCCCCAACACCCCCAGCACCTCCCTCCAGCCCCCAACACCCCCAGCACCTCCCTCCAGTCCCCAACACCCCCAGCACCTCCCTCCAGCCCCCAACACCCCCAGCACCTCCCTCCAGTCCCCAGCACCCCCAGCACCTCCCTCCAGTCCCCAGCACCCCCAGCACCTCCCTCCAGTCCCCAACACCCCCAGCACCTCCCTCCAGTCCCCAACACCCCCAGCACCTCCCTCCAGCCCCCAACACCCCCAGCACCCCCTCCAGTCCCCAGCACCCCCAGCACCTCCCTCCAGTCCCCAGCACCCCCAGCACCTCCCTCCAGCCCGCAACACCCCCAGCACCTCCCTCCAGTCCCCAGCACCCCCCCAGCACCCCCTCCAGCCCCCAACACCACTCCAGCACCTCCCTCCAGTCCCCAGCGCCCCCAGCACCTCCCTCCAGCCCCCAACATCCCCAGCACCCCCTCCAGCCCCCAGCGCCCCCAGCACCTCCCTCCAGCCCCCAGCACCCCCAGCTCCTCCATCTCTCCACAGCTGAGTGCTGCTTAGAGGCATGTGGGGAACCCAGGAGTGCGACCTTCACATCTTCCTAAAATTTTGTCTCTCTGTTTGGACTTGTCATCCCAGTCCTTAAAAACATCCCTGAGAAATGGAAAGGGAAAGGCTTGAGAAGGGTGAGAGAAGTGGGATATTTCAAAGTTGTGCCAAAAACAGCAAAGTCGGAAAAGCCTTGGCAAAACAGAAGAGCTGGCTACTTTAACACCTTTCTCATTCCTGGGATCCCCGGTTAACGGCAAGTGCTACTGTCCCCAAAGGTTCTGTTTTTGCAGGTGGAAAAGCAGTTGGACCAGCACCTTCTCTCCAACCCAAACATTCTTTTCCAGCCCTCCAGGAGCAGCCTGCTCCAGTGAGCTCAGCATTCAGCTGTCAAATCCCAGAAGGCCCATTAGCCTGTAACCAAATGACAGGTTGTAAAGTTCCTCGGAGTGAAGAATTAGGCTAAGCCGTTAACCTTCCCCATGCAAAGGACAACAAAGAAATTCTAGTAAGAGGTAAAAAGACAGACACTCAATTTACTGTTTCACTCTTAAATCCTCATCTGTTGCTCATGGAAAAAACAGGGGCTTTTCACAAGCATTTTCTTGGGCAGTTGGCATGGGAAGCTCCCTGCAGCAGTGGCCTCTTTGCTTCTCTGCCATTTATTTTCCCATTCCCACTTGCTGCCTACTCCACTCAAGCACTTTGTATGAAGTGATGCCACTTCAGCTGAAGTGCTAAAATCTGCCCGCCCTGAATGGGATATGGAAATGTGGGAATATTAGCCCTTAAACAGTAGGCTAAAAATTCTTTCATCCATCTATCCCTAAGGCGAACTGGGTTTTAAAGCCAAAATCACAGGTTGCCTTTTGCTTTGTAAATCAACAGTTGGATGTGTAATTGGGATTTATTTTTTTTTCTTTTAATGTCAAAATGACTCTTGGGTGTTGATTTGGCAACTGGAAGTAACATAGAAAGGCTGTATAAGTAGTTTTAGAATGGCAGTTAAAATCTCATAATCTAACTTTAACAATTGATTTTGCTCCAAATTTCCATATTGGTATTATTCAGCTTTTGGCTGAGGTTCTAGAAATGGAACTTTTCCCAGTGAAACTCAGACTAAGTCTAATATTGGACTTACCATGTTCATAGTTTGGGTAGGTCGATTTTATACATCTAGTTTGCAGACTAGTTTATAGTAACATGAGATGAAAGGACCATTTCTTTTATTCCCTTGGTAAGGTGGAACGTTTTCTTCCAATACGTTTTGCATTTACTTTTGAAATTTATGGAGGTTAAGAAAAGTACCATTCCATTATCTAATAGGTCTTGCTAATAGGCAGTTTTCTAAAATACTCAGCTTAAATTTTCCATTGCTCATCAGATTTCATATCTTCATAATTTTCCAATCTTATGGATTTTATAACTTAATGTTTGCACATAATTAAGAGTAATTCTCCAGATTATGATTTTTGAAAATGTACATTAGGTGATTTGCTCCCTAGAAATTCTGTAAACTACTGATTGATTGAATGTGTGAAACACATTTAGCCCTATTTCTAAAAGTAAAAACTTTGTTGACAAACTATCATTCAGGGTAGCAGGAAATGGGCTCATTTGTCTAGCTAAGAGATTGGTTTTGCTTAGCTTGCTGCTATCAAAGTATTTTTAAGAAGGAATAAGATGTGAGTTGATCATGCTTGTGGGTGACTTTCTGAGGTTGTGTCAAGAATGGTAAATATGGAGGGACACAGCAGAGCTGGAGAGTAGGAATGTTTTTCAATCACTAGTAAACTGTGGGGTCTTTAGTCATTGACTTACCATAAAAGGCTGTATCTTTCATCACCAGATCCCTGTAACATTTGGATATTTTGGTATATTCACATTTCAAATCTTATACTAGATATTGAAAGGCTGTCCCTAACACTTGTCAGTTTTAGTAGAGTAGCTCAGTTGTGTCTGACTCTTTGCGACCCCATGGACTGCAGCACGCCAGACTTCCCTCTCCATCACCAACTCCCGGAGATTACTCAAACTCATGTCCATTGAGTCGGTGATGGCATCCAACCATCTCACCCTCTGTCATTCCCTTCTCTTCCTGCCTTCAATCTTTCCCAACATCAGGGTCTTTTGCAATGAGTCACTTCTTCACATCAGGTGGCCAGAGTATTGGACTTTCAGTTTCAGCATCAGTCCTTCCAATGAATATTCAGGACTGATTTCCTTTAGGATGGACAGATATGCTTTCCTTGCTGTCCAAGGGGACCCTGAAGAGTCTTCTCCAACACCACAGTTCAAAAGCATAAATTCTTCAGTGCTCAGATTTCTTTATAGTCCAACTCTCACATGCATACATGACTACTGGAAAAACTACAGCTTTGACTAGACAGACCTTTGTTGGCAAAATTATATCTTTGCTTTTTAATATGCTCTCTAGGTTGCTCACAGCTTTTCTTCCAAGGAGCAAGGGTCTTTTAATTTCATGGCTTCAATCACCATCTTCAGTGACCTTGGAGGCCCAAAGTCTCTCACTGTTTCCATTGTTTCCCCATCTATTTGCCATGAAGTGATGGGACCAGATGCCATGATCTTAGTTTTCTGAATGTTGAATTTTAAGCAAACTTTTCACTCTCCTCTTCCACTTTCATCAAGAGGCTGTTTAGCTCTTCTTCGCTTTATGCCAAGGGAATATTTCATGCAAAGATGGGCATGAATGATAATAGTTTATATTTCATTTATTTCTAATTTTTACTGTCAATCATAATGTGATAGATATCTTTACCTATAAAACTTTGTACACTGATTATTTCTAAGAAATGATTCTAAGAATCACTACTCCAAAAAAAGATTTTAAAATGTCTTTAGATATTAATAAGTTGTTTTTCAGGGAGAATGTGTTCATTTATTCTTTAATCAAAAGAATTTTGATTAAATTTAATTTAAATTTAATTATGTTTAATCCAACCATACACCCTTTGCTCAACTAAGCACTTCATTACCTTTCATTTTTATTTTTCTAGTCATATTTCTTATATTAACAATCTTTTCACATCCACTGTTACTAGAAAGTCTTTTTGCATATGAAAAATATCAGTTTACATTTCCTTTTTTGAATTTTATATACTGCATGTCATTTTTCCAACTCATTACTATCATAACAAAATTATCTATGTTATGGCATACAGCTATAATTCATTTAATTTTCCTGATGCATAATATTCCATTTTGTGATTGTAGTAAAATTTATTTATCTATTTACTATTATTTTTTAATTTACCTATCTAATTCATCTATGTAAAGCATTTATGATGTTTCAGAGTTTTTTTTTTGAGGGGGGGAGAGGTTCCCAGGTGGTACAGTGGAAAAGAATCTGCCTGTCAATGCAAGAGATATAGGTTCAATCGCTGGGTCAGGATGATCCCCTGGAGTTAGTTCAGTTGCTCAGTCATGTCTGGCTCTTTGTGACCCCATGGACTGCAGCACATCGGGCTTCCCTGTCCACAAGCAACTCTCAGAGTGGTAACTCTTGGAGTAGTAACTGGCACCCCACTCCAGTACTCTTGCCTGGAGAATCCCATGGATGGAGGAGCCTGGTGGGCTGCAGTCCATGGGGTCTCGCAGAGTAGGACACGACTGAACAACTTCACTTTCACTTTTCACTTTCATGCACTGGAGAAGGAAATGGCAACCCACTCCAGTAATCTTGTCTGGAGAATCCCAGGGACAGAAGAGCCTGGTGGGCTGCTGTCTAGTGGGTCACACAGAGTCAGACATAACTGAAGTGACTTAGCAGCAGCAGCAAAGACATCTGCATATCTGAGGTTATTGATATTTCTCCTGGCAATCTTGATTCTAGCTTGTGCTTCATCCAACCAAGTATTTCTCATGATGTACTCTGCATAGAAGATAAATAAGCAAGGTGACAATGTACAGCCTTGATATACTCCTTTCCCAATTAAAAAAGTCTGCTGTTTTATGTCCCGTTCTAACTGTTGTTTCTTGACCTGTGTACAGGTTTCTCAGGAGGCAGGTCAGGTGGTCCGGTATTCCTATCTCTTTCAGAATTTTCCACAGTTTGTTGTGATCCACACGGTCAAAGGCTTTAGCATACTCAATAAATCAGAAATACATGTTTTCCTGGAGCTCTCTTGCTTTTTCAATGATCCAACAGATGTTGGCAATTTGATCTTTGGTTCCTCTGCCTTTTCTAAATCCACCTTGAACATCTGGAAGTTCACAGTTCATGTACCGTTGAAGCCTGGCTTGGAGAACTTTGAGCATTACTTTACTAGCATGTGAGATGAGTGCAATTGTGCAGTAGTTTCAGCATTCTTTGGCATTGCCTGTCTTTGGGATTGGAATTAAAACTTACCTTTTTCAGTCCTGTGGCCACTGCTGAGTTTTCCAAATTTTCTGGCAAATTGAGTGCAGAACTTTCACAGCATCACCTTTTAGGATCTGAAATAGCTCAACTGGAATTCCATCACCTCCACTAGCTTGTGTGTAGTGATACTTCCTAAGGCCCATTTGACTTCACATTCCATGAAGTCGCCATTAACCTCACCATAGAGCCACCAGAACTTACACAGGATTGGGGAAACACACTCTTTGAGGGCACAAACAAAATATTGTGCACACCAGGACCCAGGAGAAAGGAATGTGATCCCACAAGAGACTGACCCAGTCTTTCCTGTAAGTGTCCAGGAGTCTCCAGCAGAGGTGTGGGTCAGCAGTGGCCTGCTACAGAGTTGGGGGCACTGAGTGCAGCAGTACATGCTTGGGACCTTTTGAAGGAGGTCACCATTACCTTCATTACATCCACCATAGTTTTTCCTCAGGTCAAAAAATTGAGAGGGAACACAGCCTGGCCACCAACAGAAAACTGGATTAAAGATTTGCTGATCATGGCCCTGCTCATCAGAACAAGACTCAATTTCCCACTCAGTCAGTCTCTCCATCAGGAAGCTTCCATAAGCCTCTTATCCTTCTCTATTAGACAGCAGACAGAATGAAAACTACAATCACAGAAAACTAAACAAACTCATCACAGGGACCACAGCCTTGTCTAACTCAATGAAACTTTGAGCCATGCTGTGTAAGGCCACCCAAGACGGATGTGTCATGGTGGAGAGTTCTGACAAAATGTGGTTCACTGGAGAAAGGAATGGAAAACCATTTCAGTATTCTTGCTTTATGAACCCTGTGAATAGCATGAAAAGGCAAAAAGATAGGACTTAAAGATGAACTCCCCAGGTTAGTAGGTGCCCAGTATGCTACTGAAGATCAATGGAGAAATAACTCCAGAAAGAATGAAGAGACGGAGCCAAAGCAAAAACAACACCCAGTTGTGGATTTAAGTAGAGATTGAAGTAGATTCTGATGGTGTAAAGAGCAATATTTCATAGGAACCTGGAATATTAGATCCATGAATCAAAGCAAATTGGAAGTGGCCAAAGAAGGAGATGGCAAGAGTGAACATTAACATTTTAGAAATCAGTGGACTAAAATGGAATGTAATGGGTGAACTTAACTCAGATGACCATTATATCTACCACTGTGGGCAAGAATCCCTTAGAAGAAATGCAGTAGTCATCATAGTCAGCAAAGGAGTCCAAAATGCAGCACTTGGATACAGTCTCAAAAATGACAGAATGATCTGTTCATTTCCAAGGCAAACCATTCAATATCACAGTAATCCAAGTCTATGCCCCAACCAGTAATGCTGTAGAAGCTGAAGTTGAACTGTTCTATGAAGACTTACTTGACCTTCTAGAACTAACACCTAAAAAAAGATGTCCTTTTCATTATAGGGGACTGGATGAGAAAGTAGAAAGTCAAGAAATACCTGGAGTAACAGGCAAATTTGGCCTTGGAGTACAGAATGAAGCATGGCAAAGGCTAATAGAGTTTTTCCAAGAGACCACGCTGGTCATAGCAAACACCCTCTTCCAACAACACAAGAGAAGATTCTACACATGGACATCACCAGATGGCCAACACCGAAAGCAGATTGATTATGTTCTTTGCAGCCAAAGATGGAGAAGCTGTATACAGTCAGCAAAAACAAGACTGGGAGCTGACTGTGGCTGAGATCATGAACTCCTTATTGCCAAATTCAGACTTAAACTGAAGAAAGTAGGGAAAACCACTAGGCCATTCAGGTGTGACCTAAATAAAATCCCTTGCAGTTATACAATGGAAGTGACAAATAGATTAAAGGGATTAGATCTGTTAGAGTACCTGAAGAACTATGAATGATCAAGACCATCCCCAAGAAAAAGAAATGCATAAAGGAAAAATGGTTGTCTGAGGATGCCTAACAAATAGCTGAGAAAATAAAAGATGGAAAAGACAAAGATATATCCATTTGAAAGCAGAATTCCAAAGAATAACAAGGACGAATAAGAAAGCCTTCCTCAGTGATCAATGTAAAGAAATAGAGAAAAACAATAGAATGGGAAAAGACTAGAGTTCTCTTCAAGAAAATTAGAGATACCAAGGGAATATTTCATGCAAAGATGGGCATGATAAAGGACAGAAATGGTTTGGACCTAACAGAAGCAGCAGATATTAAGAAGAGTTGGCAAGAGTACATAGAAGAACTATACAAAAAAGATCTTCATGACCCAGATAATCACGATGGTGTAATCGCTCAGAACCAAACGTCCTTGTCAATTTAGGTGCTTTGTTGTTCAGTCACTCAATCATGTACGACTCTTTGTGACCCCATGGACTGCAGCATGCCAGGCTTCCCTGTACTTCACGTCTCCTGGAGCTTGCTCAAACTCATCTCCATTGAGTTGGTGATGCCATCCAACCATTTCATCCTCTTTTGTCCCCTTCTTCTTTGGCACTCAGCTTTCTTTGTAGTCCTGCTCTCACATCCATACTTGACTACTGGAAAAAACATAACTGACTCTATGGACCATTATTAGCAAAGTAGTGTCTCTGCTTTTTAATAGGCTGTCTATGTTTGTAAGAAGTTTCCTTCCAAGGAGTAAGCATCTTTTAATTTCATGGCTGCAGTCACTATCTGCAGTGATTTTGGAGCCCAAGAAAATAAAGTCTTGTCATTGTTTCCGTTTTTCCCCCATCCATTTGCTATGAAGTGATGGGACTGGATGCCATGATCTTAGTTTTTGATCTTGAGTTATAAGCCAAATTTTTCTCTCTCCTTTTTCACTTTCATCAAGAGGCTCCTTAGTTTGTCTTCACTTTCTGCCATAAGGATGGTGTTACCTGCATATCTGAGGTTATTGATATTTCTCCCGGCAGTCTTGATTCCAGCTTATGTTTCATCAAGCCCAATATTTCTCATGTTGTACTCTGCATATAAGTTAAATAAGCACAGTGACAATATACAGCCTTGATATACTTCTTTCCCAATTTGGAACCAGTCTGTTGTTCCATGAGGGTTCTAAGTGTTGCTTCCTGACCTGCATACAGGTTTTTCAGGAGGCAGGTCAGGTGGTCTGGTATTCCTATCTCTTGAAGAATTTTCCACAGTTTGTTGTGATCCACACAGTCAAAAGCTTTCGTGTTGTCAATGAAGCAGAATTAGATATTTTTCTGGAATTCTTTTTCTGTTTCTATGATACAAGAGATGTTGGCAATTTTATCTTTGGCTCCTCTGCCTTTTCTAAATCCAACTTGAACATCTGAAAGTTCACGCTTCACCTACTGTTGAAGCCTTTCTTGGAGAATTTTGAACATTACTTTGCTAGCATGTGAGATGAGAGCTGTTCTGTGGTAGTTGAACATTCTTTGCATTGCCTTCCTTTGGGATTGGAATGAAAACTGACTTTTTATGGTCCTATTGCCACTGCTGAGTTTTCTAAATTTGCTGGCATACTGAGTGCAGCCATTTAACAGCATTATCTTTAAGATCTGAAATAGCTCACCTGGAATTCTATCACCTCCACTAGCATTGTTTGCTAAGGCCCACTAGACTTCCCACTCTAAGATGTCAGGCTCTGGATGAGTGATCACATCATAATGGTTATCTGGGTCATTAAGGTCTTTTTTTAATATAGTTCTTCTGTGTATTCTTGCCACCTCTTTTTAATATCTTCTGTTTCTGTTAGGTCCATACCATTTCTCTCCTTTATTGTGTCCATCTTTGTATAATATGTTCCCTTGGTATCTCTAATTTCCTGAAGAGCTCTCTAGTCTTTCCCATTCTTTGTTTTCCTCTATTTCTTTGCATTTTTCACTTAGGGATGCTTTCTTTTTTCCCCTGCTATTCTTTGGAACTCTGCATTCAAATGGGTATTATTTACTTTCCTCCTTTGCCTTTTGCTTCTCCTCTTTTCTCAGCCATTTGTAAGGCCTCTTCAGCAACCATTTTGCCTTTTTCCATTTCTTTTTCTTGGGGATGGTTTTGATCACCACTTCCTGTTCAATGTTACAAACCTCCATCTGTAGTTCTTCAAGTACTCTGGGTACCAGATCTAATACCTTGGATCTGTCACTTCCACTCTATAGTCCTAAGGGATTTGATTTAATTCTGAATTTGGCAATAATCAGTTCATGATCTGAGCCACAGTCCTTTCCTGGTCTCGTTTTTGCTGACTGTACAGAGCTTTTCCATCTTCAGCTGCAGAGATTAATCAGTCTGAATTTGGTATTGACCGTCTGGTGGTGACCATGTGTAGAGTTGTCTCTTGTGTTGTTGGAAGAGGGTATTTAGGTGCTACATGGACTAAAGTTTTTACAAATATTATCTACATGTTTATCTTTAATTAAGTTCAGTATTTGGTAATAATAGTTATTTTTATATTTAATACTTCCTGAGTATTGATATAAAAAATTATTTGAAGTGCTTAATCAGAACTAATTTACCTAATCTTCACAGAAATCTTGTCAGATATGTTTGCTATTTCCATGTCACAGGTGGAGGAAGTGAGGTGCTGATTAATTTGATTTGCCCAAGCTTTCACCACCACAGTGAGACAAAGTCAGGATTAGTTTCCATGTATTCGGTCTCCAGAGTCCATCCTTTTAACCACAATTCTACTGCTGTCAAAATGTAAACGTTTATACTATTAAAGAATCCTTCACAATAGCACTTATGGAGTATTCTTGCCAAAAATATTAAACATGTGTTTGATTAATCCTCTCAATCCAGTTTCCAATTTATAGGAAATAAAGAGTCTAGAGAAAATATTAAGGAGACTCAGGCATCCTGTCAGCAAAATCCAGGGTGTGGGAAACTGGAAAGTAGAAGAAATCCAGTTTCTTTTAGTATTTATGCTGCCAGAATGAGCACAAGAAATTTAGTTTTTTTTTAACAAATGAATTGCAAGGAAGAGAGGGAGAATGTGCATGTGAGAGGAGGGGAAGCCTATAGATTTAGGAACATTAAAATACACACCCTCGTGTTCATTGCAGCATTGTTCACAATATCCAAGAGGTGGAAACTGTCTAAATGTCTATACTTTGATGAACAGATAAAGATAATATAGTATATACATACAATGAAATATTATTTGGCCTTAAAAATATGACAGGAAATTCTGCCATTTGCAAAAAGATAGATGAACCTTCAGAACATTATCCTCAGTGAAATCAACCAGAGGGACAATTAGAATATAACACTACTTACATGAGGAGTCTTAAGTAGTTAAACTCATATAAACAAACTCATGCAACAAGTCATATAAGATTAGTTGTTGCCAGGGGCTGGAAGCAGGAGGGGACAAAGAAAGTAAAAGTTGCCAAGTTTCAGTTATACAAAATGAATAAATTAATGAGATATCCTGTACAACATAGAGTCTGTAGTTAGTCTGTTTTGTATATAACAGTATTATATTAAAAATCTGCTAAGAGAATATATCTTAAGTGTTCTTATAACACACAAGTAAATAAATATAAATAAATAGGGTAGGAGGAAACTTTTGATGGTGAGAGATATGTTTGTGACATCAGTTGTAGTGATGATTTCACTATATACATATCCAAATTCAAGTTGTATACATTAAATATGTACCATTTTTTATATTTAGTCATACCTCAACAAGGTGATTTTTTTAAAATCAGAGGTTTTGTAAAGTTAAGCCCCCAGTATCAACATTAATATGCTTTAAAATAAAGAGAGAGAGAGACTTAAAGAATTATCAGCCAGTAGTAATGTGTGGATTTTATTTAGATTCTTACACAAGAAAAATAATTTTTTAAAGTACATGATGTCTAAGATTTTCTTCAAAATATTATTGGATGGGACACATGAATAAGAGTATAGAATATGTCAGATTGGCCATAGATTTAAAATAATTGACCATTTGTGGTAGAGATATACAGGTTTATTATACTTTTGATCTGTTCTTATATATTGAAATTTTAAAGAAATTAAAACTAGAAGAATAATTAATATTAGTTTGATCCAAAGGTAATTGCAGCTTTGCATTGTTTAACTTTGCCATTTGATATTGGAATACATTCTTAATAAATGTGGTTATGTTATGCATCATTTAATGCACATTTACCACTTCATTTTTTTTTTTTTTTTTTGCTAATGGCTTATTACTTACATGTATTTTATATTTATTTTAGACTAGGGAAATGGTGTTAGACAAATAGTAAACTTGAAGGATTTTCTTACTTGAGTTCAGAGTGGGTTATAAAGCAGCGGAGACAACTCACAACATCAACAAAGCATTTGGCCCAGGAACTGCTAACGAACGTACAGTGCAGGGGTGGTTCAAGGAGTTTTGGAAAGGAGGAGAGCCTTGACGATGAGGATCACAGTGGCGGGCCATCGGAAGTGGGTGACGACCAACTGAGACCCATCATCGAAGCTGACCGTCTTAGAACTACAGGAGAAGTTGCTGAAGAACTCAACGCTCGTCACTCTACAGTCACTGGGCATTTTTGAAGCAAATTGGAAAGGTGGAAAGGCTCAATAAGTGCGTGCCTCATGAGCTGACTGAAAATTTAAAAAACCATCATTTTGAAGTGTCTCCTTCTCTTCTTCTACACAACAACAACAAACCATTTTTCTATTGGATTGTGATGTGTGAGGACAAGTAGATTTTAAATAACTGGTGATGACCAGCTCAGTGACTGGACCAAGAAGAAGTTCCAAAGCACTTCCCAAAGCCTAACTTGCACCGAAAAAAAAGGCACGGTCACTGTTTGGTGGTCTGCTGTCAGTCTAATTCACTACAGCTTTCTGACTCCTGGCAAAACCACTACGTCTGAGAAGTGTGCTAAGCAAATCAGTGAGATGCACGGAAAATGCAATGATTGCAGCCAGCCCTGGTCAACCGAAAGGGCTCAGTTCTTCTCCACGATAACACCCAACACATTGCACAACCAGTGCTTCAAAAGTCGAGTGAATGGGCTACAGGGTTTTGTCTCAACCTCAGTATTCACCTGACCCCCCACCAACTGACTACCATGTCATCAAGCATCTTGACAACTTTTTGCAGGAAAAAGGCTTCCACAACCAGCAGGAGGAAGAAAATGCTTTTCAAGAGTTGAATCCTGAATCCTGAAGCATGGGTTTTTACACTACGGGAATAAACAAACTTATTTCTTATTGGCAAAACTTTCTTAACTGTAATGGTTCCTATTTTGGTTAATAAAGATGTGTTTGAGCCTAGTTATACTGATTTAAAATTCACAGTCCAAAACCACAGTTATGTTTGAACCACCTAATAGCAATTGCAATAACTTGAAAAATTTGTGTGATTTATAATAACATATGAAATTAGTTACTACATGGAAATAAGCCAAAAAGTTTCAAATGCTTATGGTTCTATGTAATAAGCTGCCAATTTGTATATTTGAATTAGCTTATGTTTTCTTTCACAAAGAACCCTGCAAAACATCATTGTGTCTTTAAGAGTGAGACTATAGTGGGAAAATCTATTTTCAAAAGGAATTGACAGTAAATAAAAAGATTGCAGAAATCCTTCAGAACAGAGAGAGCAGAATATGAAAAGATTTACTGTAAGTGGTACTCATTTACCAAAATTGATTAAATTAGAGTCAGGATGTACCCTGAAGTACCCACTTTGGTAGTCAGGCTGGAAAATGTTTAGGAAATATAGAATACTGCACCATCTCTATGCTTTATCTTTCACAAGACACACTTGTGTTTTTATGGCTTGGAAAATATTGATACTTATGTATGGATGTGAGGGTTGGACTGTGAAGAAAACTGAGCACTGAAGAATTGATGCTTTTGAGCTGTGGTGTTGGAGAAGACTCGAGAGTGCCTTGGACTGCAAGGAGATCCAACCAGTCCATTCTAAAGGAGATCAGTCCTGGGTGTTCTTTGGAAGGAATGATGCTAAAGCTGAAACTCCAGTACTTTGGCCACCTCATGCGAAGAGTTGACTCATTGGAAAATGTTCTGATGCTGGGAGGCATTGGGGGCAGGAGGAGAAGGGGACGACAGAGGATGAGATGGCTGGATGGCATCACTGACTCGATGGACAAGAGTCTGAGTGAACTCTGGGAGTTGGTGATGTACAGGGAGGCCTGGCGTGCTGCGATTCATGGGGTTGGAACTGAACTGAACTGAACCTGTATTTTCATTGGTGCTTAGGACATGGAACTTGTTGCAAAGAAGCACCATGTGTTTCTTTTAAAATTGACTAGATTTAGTTAAACCAAAGGTACTATGTACACTGTGAGTTTTTTCCTATAGATGAAAGAAAAATAAACATCCCCAAAAAGGGAATCCCTGACTTAAAAAAAGGTGGTATAAACATAAAAGCTAGAAACGGCCACCAATGGGAATAGCAGCAGGCACAGCGGGAGTGCTAACTGCTGTTGGTGATGCATGACTGATTTCCTTCAAGCAAACCTAAATATATGCTTTGAGAAAACCATGCTCTAGTGGTTATTGGATGTATTTCCCTTATAAATAATTGCTCTTAAAATTAACTGTTCAAAGTAAGAACTCTAAAATATATAAATTGTCAAAAGTCATTACAGCTTTGGATAGCCAGAAGGAAATAATTGTGAATTTATAGGGTTAGAGTCATAAATATGTAGCATCTGCACCCCACTCCAGTACTCTTGCCTGGAAAATCCCATGGATGGAGGAGCCTGGTGGGCTGCAGTCCATGGGGTCGCTAAGAGTCGGACACAACTGAGCGACTTCACTTTCACTTTTCACTTTCATGCATTGGAGAAGGAAATGGCAACCCACTCCAGTGTTCTTGCCTGGAGAATCCCAGGGACGGGGGAGCCTGGTGGGCTGCCGTCTATGGGGTCACACAGAGTTGGACATGACTGAAGCGACTTAGTATATTATGCTTGTGAGAACTACCTCATCTGCTGGATTTACATTATTGCAATCGAGTATAGTGAAGCAGAGTACTTCTAAACCTAGTTTTGCTCTATTTTCATTTCCACCATGAGTCATCAGTGTTTGTAACTAGAGGGGACAGTTTGAGAGGTGTGGAACTCCAGATTCTCCTGCTGATTTGAACTGAGTTGAACTTTGTTACTTATTTTGGACACACTGAGGCTCTTCTACTAATTCTGATTCTTTCTCATCAAGAAAAGTATTGTTTAAAGTCAAACATAATTATTAATTAATTTACATTATGACAGTTATGATTCCCTGAAAATCATCTTCCATTATCTATACATAATGTCTATGAATGCACAATTAACAATTTATGGAATCAAAGTGTTTATGATGATTTAATGTATCCCTCAGTTCAGTTCAGTTCTGTGGCTCAGTTGTATCTCTTTGTGACCCATGGACTGCAGCACACCAGGCTTCCCTGTCCATCACCAATTCCTGGAGCTTATTCAAACTCATGTCCATTGAGTTCGTGATGCCACCCAACCATTTCATCTTCCGTTGTCCCCTTCTACTCCTGCTTCCAATCTTTCCCAGCATCAGGGTCTTTTCCAATGAGTTGGTTCCTCATATCACATTGCCAAAGTATTGGAGCTTCAGCTTCAGCACCAGTCCTTCCAATGAATAGTCAGGGCTGATATCATTTAGGATGGACTGGTTGGATCTCCTTATAGTCCAAGGGCTTCTCAAGAGTCTTCTCCAACACCACGGTTCAAAAGCTTCAATTCTTTGGTGCTCAGCTTTCTTTATAGTCCAACACTCACATCCATACAGGACTACTGGAAAAACCATAACTTTGACTATAGGGACTTTGGTTGGTAAAGTAATGTCTCTGTTTTTTCATAAGCTTTCTAGGTTGGTCATAGGTTTTCTTTCAAGGAGCAAGCATCTTTTAATTTCATGGCTGCAGTCACAGTCTGCAGTGATTTTTGAGCCCCCCAAAGTAAATTCTGCCACTGTTTCCACTGTTTCTCTATTTGCCATGAAGTGATGGGACTGGATACCATGACCTTAGTTTTTTAAATGTTGAATTTTAAGCCAGCTTTTTCACTCTCCTCTTTCACTTTCATCAATAGGCTCATTAGTTATTTGCTTTCTGCCATAAGGATGTTGTCATCTGCATATCTGTGGTTATGGTGTTGTCATTTGCGTATCTGAAGTTACTGATATTTCTCCCAGCAATCTTGATTCCAGCTTGTGCTTCTTCCAGCCCAACGTTTCTCATGATGTACTCTGCATATAAGTTAAATAAGCAGGGTGACAATATACAGCCTTGACGTACTCCTTTCCCGATTTGGAACCAGTCACTTGTTCCATGTCCACTTCTAACTTGTGCTTCTTGACCTTCATACAGATTTCTCAGGAGGCAGGTCAGGTATTCTGGTATTCCCATCTCTTTCAGAATTTTCCACTATTTGTTGTGATCACACATTCAAAAGCTGTAGAGTAGTCAATGAAGCAAAAGTAGATGCTTTTCTGAAATTTATTACATTTTTGATGATCCAGTGGATGTTGGCAGTTTGATCTCTGGTTCCTCTGCTTTTCTAAATCCAACTTGAACATCTGGAAGTTCACAGTTCATGTACCATTGAAGCCTGGCTTGGAGAACTTTGAGCATTACTTTACTAGCGTGTGAGATGAGTGCAATTGTGCAGTACTTTCAGCATTCTTTGGCATTGCCTTTCTTCGGGATTGGAATGAAAACTGACCTTTTCCAGTCCTGTGGCCACTGCTGAATTATCAAATTTGCTGGTATATGCAACATTTTTACAGCATCATCTTTTAGGATTTGAAATAGCTCAACTGGCATCCCCTGACCTCCACTAGCTTTGTTCATAGTGATGATTCCTAAAGCCCACTTGACTTAGCATTCCAGAATGTCTGGCTCTAGGTGAGTGATCACGCCATCGTGGTTATTCCTCAGAGTTACCCATAAAACTGCAAAAATGAAAGGTTGAAACAATTGAAGATTTCTTTCTTACCTTAAAATAGTTTCAAAATGAGAATATGTTATGAGCTTATTACTAAGTTCTGAGAGATAGTATCATTTATATCATTTACACAGTGTCCTAAGTTTGTGTCTCTGCCATGAATCCTAAAAGCTGCAAAAAGCATTACCTTGTCACTTTTTAGTTGTTCTCAATTCACAAGTTCCCTTGAAAAGCTGATCCCATTTGAAATGTTTCTGTACATACGAATGAGATATTTTGCTTCACGACATTTTGCTTATGCCAGAGTGACGATATTTCTTTCTTGGTTTACAAGTTTGCTAACTGGACTTTCCAGGTGATGCATTGGTAGAGAATCTACCTGGAAGTGTAGAAGCTGCAGGGGACGTGAGTTTGATTCCTGGATTGGGAAAATCCCTGGAGAAGGAAATCGCAACCCACTCCAGTATTCTTGCCTGAGAAATCCCATGGAGAGAGGAGCCTGGTGGGCTACAGTCCATGGGGTCACAAAGATTTGGACATGGCTGAGCAACTGAGCACACAATAGCACCCATTTTTGCTCTAAAATAACCTGATTAGAAAATAACTTGTATAGTCAGTATATTTCATATGTGTGTGTGTGTGTGTGTGTGTGTGTGTGTGTTAGTCAGTTGTGTCTGACTCTTTGGGACCCCATGGACTGTAGCCCACTTGGCTCCCCTTGTTCATGGGATTCTCCAGGCAAGAGTACTGGAGTAGGTTGCCCTATCTTCTCCAGGGCGTCTTTCCAACTCAGGGATTGAACGTGAGTCTCCCGCAATGCAGGCAGACTCTTTACCATCTGAGCCACCAGGGAAGCCTCAGTTTAGCTCATATCTGTATGAATAAGTAATTTGAAAATTATAGTTGATTTTAGAATTCCACCCTGTATGAAATTCTGCCTGCAAAATATATGACACTGAAGGATGAACCACCCCCCCAGGTTGGTATGTGCCCAGTATGCTACTGGAGAAGAGTGGAGAAATAGCTCCAGAAGGAATGAAGAGGCTGAGGAAAGAGGAAACAACGGCCAGCTGTGGATGTGTCTGGTGGTGATTAAAGTAAAGTCCAATGCTATAAATAGCTATATTGCATAGGAACCTGGAATGTTAGGTCCACGAATCAAGACAAATTGGACGTAGTCAAACAGGAGATGGCAAGAGTAAACATCAACATTTTAGCAATCAGTGAACTAAGATAGACTGGAATGGGTGAATTTAGTTCAATTTAACATTATATCTACTACTGTGAGCAAAAATCCCTTGGAAGAAAAGGATTAGCCCTCATAGACAGCAAAAGAGTATGAAATCCAGTACTTGGGTGCAGTCTCAAAAATAAGAGTATGGTCTCTGTTCATCTTCAAGGTAAACCACTCAATATCACAGTAATCCAAGTCTAGGCACCAACTACTGTTGCTGAAGAAGCTGAAGTTGAATGGTTCTATGAAGACCTACAAGACCTTCTAGAACTAAGACCAAAAAAAAGACTTCCTTTTCATTGTAGGGAACTAGAATGCAAAAGTTGGAAGTCAAGACATACCTGGAGTAACAGGCAAGTTTGCCTTTGGAATACAAAATGAAGCAAGGAAAAGACTAACAAGAGTTTTGCCAAGAGAACACGTTGGTCATAGCAAACACTTTCTTCCAACAACACAAGAGATGACACTGCACATGGCCATCACCAGATGGTCAATACTGAAATCAGACTGATTACATATTTTTACAGCTGAAGATGCAGAGACTCCATACAGTCAACAACAAAAAGACCAAAAGCTGACTGCGGCTCAGATCATGAACTCTTTATTGCAAAATTCAGACTTAAAGAAAGTAGGGAAAACCACTAGGTTATTCAGGTGTGACCTAATCAAATCCCTTATGATTATACAGTGAAAGTGAGAGATAGATTCAAGGGATTAGATCTGATAGACAGAGTGCCTGAAGAACTATGGATGGATTCATAACAGTCTACAGGAGGCAATGATAAAAACCATCCCCAAGAAAGAGAAATTGAAAAGGCAAAATGGTTGTCTGAGGAGGCCTTAAAAATAACTGAGAAAAGAGACAACTGAAGGGCAAAGGAGAAAAGAAAGAATACCCATCTAATTGCAGAGTTCCAAAGAATAGTAAGGAGAGATAAGAAAGCCTTAAGTGAACAATGCAAAAACAGAGGAAAACAATGGAATGGGAAAGACTAGAGATCTCTTCAAGAAAATTAGAGATACCAAGGGAACATTTCATGCAAAGATGGGCTCAATAAAGGATAGTAATGGTATGGACCTAACAGAAGCAGAAGATATTAAGAAGAGGTAGCAACAATACACAGAGAAGATCTATACAAAAAAGCTCCTAATGACTCAAATAACCATGATGTGTGGTCACTCATCTAGAGCCAGACATCCTGGAGTCTTAGGACGCATCACTATGAGCAAAGCTAGTGGAAGTGATGGAATTCCAGCTGAATTATTTCAAATCCTAAAAGAAAATGCTGTGAAAGTGCTGCAGTCAATATGCCAGCAAATTTGGGAAACTCAGCAGTGGCCACAGGACTGGAAAAGATCAGTTTCCATTCCACTCTGAAAGAAGGGCAATGCCAGAGAATGTTCAAAGTATGACACAATTGCACTCATTTCACATGCTAGCAAAATGATGCTCAAAATTCTGCAAGCCAGGCTTCAACAGAACATGAAACAAGAACTCCCAGATGTTCAAGAAGGATTTATAAAAGGCAGAAGAACAAGAGATCAAATTGTCAACATCCATTGGATCACAGAAAAAACAAGAGAATTCCAGAAGAATATTGGCTTCTGCTTCATTGACTACTCTAAAGCTATTGAGTGTGTGGATCACAACACACTGTGGAAAATTCTTAAAGAGATGGGAATACCAGAACACCTTACCTGCCTCCTGCATAACCTGTATGCAAGTCAAGAAGCAAGAGTTAGAACTGTCATGAAAAAATGGACTGGCACAAAATTCGGAAAGGAGTACCTCAATGCTGTATATTGTCACCCTGCTTAACTTATATGCAGAATGCATAATGCAAAATGTGGGGCTGGATAAAGCATAAGCTGGAATCAAGATTGTGGGGAGGAATATAAATAACCTCAGATATACAGATGACACCATCCTTAAGGCAGTAAGTGAAGAGGAATAAAGATACTTCTGATGAAAGTAAAAGAGGAGAGTGATAAAGCTGGCTTAAAACTCAAGATCAAAATCTAAGATCATTGCGTCCAGTCCCATCACTTCATGCCAAACAGATGGGGAAAAAATGGAAACAGTGTCAGACTTTATTTTATTGGGCTCCAAAATCACTGCAGATGGTTACTCTAGCCATGAAATTTAAAGACACTTGCTCCTTGGAAGAAAAGTTATGACAAACTTAGACAGTATATTGAAAAGCAGAGACATTACTTTGCCAACAAAAGTCCATCTAGTGAAAGCTATGGTTTTTCCAGTAGTCATGTATGGATATGAGGGTTGGACCATAAAGAAGACTGAGCACTGAAGATTTGATGCTTTTGAGCTGTGGTGTTGGAGAAGACTCTTGAGAAGCCCTTGGACTGTAAAGAGATCCAACCAGTCCATCCTAAATGATATCAGTCCTGACTATTCACTGGAAGGACTGATGCTGAAGCTGAAGCTCCAATACTTTGGCTCCATTCCTCCAAGAATAAGAAAGAAACATATCCCATGAAGTCTTTCTAAGATGTTTCAGAGGAGAAGGGTGGGAGAAAGGTCCAAATGACCTTCCTTCTTTTGCTATTAATATTTTCATAAACTCCTTCAGCTTAAAATATTCAATATGCCAAGGTACCACATTTTGAGGGTTGGTGGTATTTTAGTAGCTAAGTTGTGTCCTACTCTTGTGACTACATGGACTGTAGGCTACAAAGCTCCTCTGTTCATAGGATTCTCCAGGCAAGAATGCTGGACTGGGTTGCCATTTCCTCTCAAAGAGACCTTCCCAACCCAAGAATTGACCCTGGGGTCTCCTGCATTGCAGGCAGATTCTTTACCAACTGAGTTATGAAGGAAGCCTCATATTTGGGGAATATGTGTCCTGAACTCCATTACAGATCACAACTCAGATTATAATTGCATAAGATTCATTTCAATGTTATTGTTCAGTGACTCAGCTGAGTCTGACTCTTGGAGACCCCATGGACTGCAGGTTTCCTCAAGTTGAGTACATTTGCCTTATACTCCATCACGTATCATATTTCTCCATGACTGTCTGTTCTTCCTCAAACCTAGCATAAAAATACTCAAATATGTTCTTACTTTTTCCTGTCTTTATGCAGGTTCCCATGTCACATAGAACTTACATTAAATACATTTGTAGAGTTTTCTTCTGTCAACCAGCTTTTGTCAGTTTAATTTTTGCACACAGCAAGGGACTTGAGAAGGATAAGAACTTTTACCCACTTTATATTTGTGCTGCTTTTTCTATCAGTGTAAAGAGTAACATAAGAAATAATGAAAATTTAAAGGACTTTAAATTATGATTTTTTTATCAGACTAGAAAATATGAATTAGAACTTACTATGTTAAACATTCATATTTTATTAATTTTGGTGAAAAAGTAGAGCATAATAAGTTGTAAAAAACACAGTTTTGCAATAATGCATTAATACCTAAGCATATGGACAGAAATCTCTCAACTAATGTGCATTAATCTGACAAATACTTCAACCAGTATTTGCTCTGAAGCAGATTGTTCAGCAATGTCATTGATACAGAATATTAAAAGGAGAGAGAAATTAAAATATAACAATGTATGTATTATGTAAATTCTGTTGGAAAGTTAACTTTATGCATATATATTTTTCTGTGGGTCAAGAACAACACCTTAATTGATCAATGGGGAAAGCAGCTTATGGCATTTAGATTCACCCATGACCTCATGTAAAAAAAAAAAAGGGGGGGGATTGTTTCTTATGCATCTTTTTTAAGGACATTGGATTGCCATCAGTTATCTCCAGGGAGATGGAAAACCCTGAACTGACACTTTAAAGGATAAAGAGCCTTGTGGGCAACCTCTAAAGCATGTTTGAGTAAACCCTGCAGATTGGTGCAGTAGGATCCTGAATGTAACTTTCAGAATGAAATATGGTAAATAATTGAGTAAAATGTTATTCTGAGATTTTTATTCCCAGATGGTTCATCACTTTCATATTCTAAATTCCACTGCCCTTGTAGGTCCAATTAAGATGCTTAATTGAAAAATTCCAAGTAAGCAGACTGTCCTGGCCCCCAGAGGGGACTATACCAGTGATGATACTTCTGAACTAAAAAGAAAGAATACTCACAGATGTTAACAGAGGTACGGATATTTAATAATGGAGCATTTATTCTTCAAGTGTAAAGAAAAATCAAGCCTAGGAATCAGGCCTGCTATGGTAACTTAGAATGACCTTGTTTTCTTTTTTTCATGTCTAATTTCAGACTATCCATCCCTCATTCTTTCCCTCACAATCCTTTGATTCTTAAGTAGAGGATAAAAATACAACTTGCAGTGGCAAATTTTGATTTTTTAGTGTCATTTCCCAGTTACTGTCTGTCACTTTTTTGAAATGCAAGACGAGGCAAGCCATTCTATGACTGCCAGTTACTTCTTCAAGTAGAACTAGTGAAATAGTTCCGCTTTGGTTTTAAAATGCACATTAGCACCCAGTTATGCCTTATGTTGAGATACCACACTTTTATGATGCATTTTGATTCTCTGTAAGGACTTTTGTTTATTGTTTTATTTGTCTGTGTCACATGGCATGTTTTCTGCACTGTGGATGAACACCACGTAAAACATGACAGAAAGTGAATTACTTGTGTGGTATTTACATTTCTCTGACATATCATATGGAAATAATTGTGTTGTGTCTTTAACATTCTCTTTTATGGTTTAATTTACATCTTATTTGTGAGTCATTCCTAAAACAGGAAGAAAAAGTAATCAAAAATAGAGCATCATTAACCTTAACTTAGAAAGTTTAGAACTCTATCAATGATATATTATAAGAAAAAGATGAATAAAATATAGGGTGCAAAGGTATTTCAGTAATATTTTTTCAGATATAATTGACTCTGATCATTAACAAATGATATGATGAGAACCAGTATGTGTGTTTCCTCATAACAAGAGGAAAGCTAAAACTGGATTATAGACGTTTTCTATGTATTTCTATCTAAAAATAATTTCCTTTTAATATTTGCTTTTCGTGAATTGCAAATAATTGTGAATAATTTCCTTGCTCCCACTGCCTTGCTCGCCTTGTTAAAACCCTCCCCTTCTATCTGAAGGTCATTCTTTTTTTTCATCCATTGGCATGCTAACCCAGTATTCAGACAAACCAACTTCTCTAATTTCCATACATTAATTTTCTCTGAGTGTGGCAACAATAGTGCTGACGCTCTTCTCACTGACCCAGCAAATATTGGGAGTCCTTAGTCCCCATCCAGAAAGAGTCCCTGCAACATAACTTGCATATAAAATTAGTGCCCTAGCTCAGGGGACAAAGGACGACAATGAAAGGGTATTTACATTGTTACAGGGCTGTCTGGCGGTCAGATCCTCTTTTTTATTGCGGGTTTCTGGATTTGTCTTCTGATTTAATACATTTCAGCATCATCTATCTGGGTTAGACAAATACTGTTCACGTTGAAGTATTCTATATTTGTCAAGAACTTAAAAAATGTTGGAATTAAATTGCCCCTTAGTCTGCGTACCTTTAGAGGAACAAGAGCTAGAGAAACAATTATCATGGTTTTGAAGCCAGTTTATACAGGTCTTTTTTGCTTAATAGTATGAGGACTTGAAACAGGTCTTTTCTTTCTAGAGGTGATATGTTGTGTGTCTTTAAAATATACAACCAAGAGAAAATTGCTAAGAATATAGTTTAGTCATAGTTCAAACACTTCCTGCTGGAAAAGCTGCTTCATCTGACATAAGTGTTTATCTTCTGTATACTCTGAGAGAACGAAACTGGATGTAGTTTTGCTTCCAACAGGCGTCATGACAAAAATTTTCAAAACTGTGTGTCCTTTGTTGTATACACAGCTTTCAAATTTTGTTTCGGTCTTTCTGCCTATTCCTCTTCTTGATAATTGTATCCTTAAAAGAAAAAGCTTCCTTCAGCCTCCAGACTTTTAAATTATTGGTTAGTTAATGACTGCTGTCAGGTGTTACTAAGACTCCTGGAAACAAACTTGGTTACACAGAATATAGAAAATTATGGAAAAAGTAGAACGCTAAGAGTACGGTGCCTACCAAGTGAGAATGTTTCATCTCAAAGATGTTGCTCTAGTTTGAGGTTGGGTGATTGTCTCTGGAGAAGGCAATGGCAACCCACTCCATTATTCTTGCCTGGAGAATTCCATGGACAGAAGTACAGTCCATGGGATTGTAAAGAGTCAGGCATGACTGAGCAATTAACACACTTTAGTTGATTTTGGTCCTGGAATGACCAGCTGTAAATAGGTCCTGGAATCCGTTCAGTTCAGTTCAGTCACTCAGTCATGTCCGACTCTTTGCAACCCCATGAATCGCAGCACGCAGGCCTCCCTGTCCATCACCAACTCCCAGAGTTCACCCAGACTCATGTCCATCGAGTCAGTGATGCCATCCAGCCATCTCATCCTCTGTCGTCCCCTTCTCTTCCTGCCCCCAGTCCCTCCCAGCATCAGAGTCTTTCCCAACGAGTCAACTCTTCGCATGAGGTGGCCAAAGTACTGGAGTTTCAGCTTTAGCATCATTCCTGCCAAAGAAATCCCAGGGCTGATCTCCTTCAGAATGGACTGGTTGGATCTCCTTGCAGTCCAAGGGACTCTTAAGAGTCTTTTCCCGCACCACAGTTCAAAGGCATCAATTCTTTGGCATTCAGCTTTCTTCACAGTCCTGGAATGATCAGGTGTAAATAGGATGTCTCAATTTTCATTGAGAGTAAACAATGCTTATTAAACATGATTTTTATTTTGTATGAACTTATCTTTAACTTCCTTATTTCAGAGACAGCAAAGTTTAGCACATATTTCCATTTTGCCAGAATTTTAGTCCATTGACATATTTATTTGCTATCCAATAGGAGTGAGAAAGTCTTCCAGATGCTGCCTTATCAAGAGGGCATCATTACAGACAATTTTTGCCTCTTATCACTATTATTCTCAAAGTTCAGACAAAATATAAGCAGTTGAGAAATTCAATATCTGTCTGGAAGTTAAATTTGAATTGAACTGTTTCTTATACAATACCATTGTACCATGGTTTATTTTTTTAATGATCACACCCATGCAAAGTGTATGTGTGAATGTGTGTGTATATTGTGCTTGATCAGTAAATGCAGTATATCAGTTCAGTTCGGTCGCTCAGTCATGTCTGACTCTTTGTGACCCTATGAACCACAGCATGCCAGGCCTCCCTATCTATCACCAACTCCCAGAGTCCACCCAAACCCATGTCCATTGAGTCGGTGATGCCATCCAACCATCTCATCCTCTGTCATCCCCTTCTCCTCCTGCCCCCAATCCCTCCCAGCATCAGGGTCTTTTCAAATGAGTCAGCTCTTCGCATCAGATGGCCAAAGTATTGGAGTTTCAGCTTCAACATCAGTCCTTCCAATGAACACCCAGGATTGATCTCCTTTAGAACGGACTTGTTGAATCTCCTTGCAGTCCAAGGGACTCTCAAGAATTTTCTCCAACACCACAGTTCAAAAGCATCAATTCTTTGGTGCTCAGCTTTCTTCATAGTCCAACTCTCACATCCATACATGACCACTGGATAAACCATAGCTTTGCTAGACAGACCTTTGTTGACAAAGGAATGTCTCTGCTTTTTAATAAGCTGTCTAGGCAATGGCACCCCACCCCAGTACTTTTGCCTGGAAAATCCCATGGACGGAGGAGCCTGGTAGGCTCCAGTCCATGGGGTCGCTAAGAGTCGGTTACGACTGAGCGACTTCACTTTCACTTTTCACTTTCATGCATTGGAGAAGGAAATGGCAACCCACTCCAGTGTTCTTGCCTGGAGAATCCCAGGGACGGGGGAGCCTGGTGGGCTGCCGTCTATGGGGTCACACAGAGTCGGACACGACTGAAGCGACTTAGCAGCAGCAGCAGCAGGTTGGTCATAACTTTTCTTCCAAGGAGTAAGCATCTTTTAATTTCATGACGGCAGTCACCATCCGCAGTGATTTTGGAGCCCCCCAAAATAAAGTCAGCCACTGTTTCCACTGTTTCCCCATCTATTTGCCATGAAGTGATGGGGCTGGATTCCATGATCTTCGTTTTCTGAATGTTGAGCTTTAAGTCAATTTTTTCACTCTCCTCTTTCACTTTTATCAAGAGGCTCTTTAGTTCTTCTTCTCTTTCTGCCGTAAGAGTGGTGTCATCTGCATATCTGAGGTTATTGATATTTCTCCTGTCAATCTTGACTCCAGCTTGTGCTTCCTCCAGCCCAGGATTTCTCATGATGTACTCTGCATGTAAGTTAAACAATATTGTAAAGTTAAGCAAAATAAAATTAAAAAAAAAAAAAGTTAAACAAGCAGGGTGACAATATACAGCCTTGACGTACTACTTTTCCTATTTGGAACCAGTGTGTTTTTCCATGTCCAGTTCTAACTGTTGATTCCTGACCTGCATACTTCAATTGATGTGATACTAGAAATGTCTTAGGGTTTAATTTTTCGGTATTTAAAGGCTATTTTTATAACTAAGTTTTATACTGCAAAATAAATTTATATTTGAGTATAATTAGATCAATAACAAATAAATATATATTTAGAGCAAATTGTTTATAACACTTTCTTTTAGACAAAGCTTTGTTTTCATTTACTTTAAGCATCTTTAAAAACACTGTAAGTTAATTGCGGCAAATAATAATTACTGGCATTTAAATTGAAGTACTATACTGAATTCAACACTTTTGGATCTGGAAAAAAAGATAGCAAAATACTCAATGATTCCTTACATAATGTACAAATCAATTGCCTAGATATTTACATTTTTATCTTTAGAAAGTGCTAAGTCTCTTATTCTTTGCAATTTCTTATAATAAAAAAGAAATGTGTAGTCTCTTTTATTCAAATGTGTGTTAGTTACTCAGTCATGTCCAACTCTTTGTGACCCCATGGACTGTAGCCCCCAAGGCTCCTCTGTTCATGGAATTCTCCAGGCAAGAATACTGGAGTGGGTTGCCATTTCCTTCTCCATTTATTCAAATGGCTGTAAGTAAAATAAACAGTTAGCCTGACCTTAACTACTTTAACTCCTGCACTAACTTTGTACATACTTGAGAATTATAGGCACAGCTGAGTAAATTACCAGAAGAATAATAAGAAAAATAAGAACAACAGGTGATGATTTGATCAGGATATGAAAATCCTAAGTTATTAATTTATTTATCTATACTTTTCCATTTTACAGTTTTCCTCTTGTTATTGGATACTGTGCTCATTCCCTATTGCTCATTTTAATGAATACTTAACAATATGAAATATTTGTTCATTTCAACAAAATTCCCTCTGGTCTCTAAAAAGAATGCAAAAGCCATTTCAGAGCTTAATTAGGGAGACTTGGAACCTCTATGCTAGTTCATTCAATTTTATCACAAGTAAAAAGCATTTTAACTATTCTCTTTGTCTATACAATCATTTGCAACCCAGCAGAAAATTCCATTCCTTCCACAGTAAGCTTAACCAAGCAGGACAGCCAGTTGGAGTGAGGTCATCCTGGAAAGTGTTTTTTAAAGGGCTTTCTAAACCTTTTAAAAATTTAAGTTAGGTTTTAATGAGCATTGCAGGAGAGTTAGATCCCCAGGGGGCAAATCAATTTTGAGTGTTACACTGCCTGTTCCTTTTAGCCTCTGAAGTACCACCTTAACTGACTTCTCCCTGGTTATGTTGAGCCAGATATTCAAGATGAAAGAATGCAAATATACAGCCTGTGAATTTCTGTCTCACCCAGGGGTCACCAAATCCTTCAGCCAGTTTATTTTTTCAAGTGGCGAAAGGTATAGCGTAGATGGAACAAAGTGGCTGAAACAGCCACTAAGAGAAGTGTGAGTGGTCAGGTGGGCTGAGGGTTTGGGAGGCTTCATTAGGATGTACTTAGTGACTTTCCCCCTTTGGGTCTCCATCAGCTCCTGATGTACAGAAAGTTTAAATTTCAGCCTGAGACTCCTGTGATTTAATGTGACTGCCTACTGGAGGATAAGGAAGACCTGCCTCATGAGTTCAGATCCACGTTTGCTTTCACTTTTCCCCTCATGGGTGTATTGTTTGGGGGATTTGGGACTCATCATGTTAGAGATGTAGGCGTCTCCCCTACACAGTCGCACAATTGCTTCTTTTTCATATATTGCCTCAATATACTAACACCATGCGTCTTCCTAAAAGGGCATTATGCACCAGATTGAACTTCTCTGGGCCTATTTACATTCTGCTGTCTCCCTGCAGAAAGGAAATTATATATTAAAGAGTAACTGAGCATATCATTTCCTCTCTCCAGGCTGCCATGAAGTAAGTCTCCACACTGCTGCTCAGTGTTTTTGCAGCTTACCCCAGAGAAAGAAAAATTTTGAGACTAGATCAGCCACATGTTCTTCACTCCATCCATGAATCAATGTTTAGCCCTCTACAAATGCGAAATAGTGCACCCTGTTGAGCCCTTGTTCTAGAAGATCATTTTATTGCTGTGTTTACCTCATATCTTTTAAAATTTTTGCTCCAGGGTTTTCTCAATGAGGCCTCCCTGCATGAATTCTCTCAGTCGTGTCCGACTCTTTGCAACCCCGTGGACTGTATAGCCTACCAGGTGCCTCCGTCCATGGAATGTCCCAGGCAAGAGAGCTGGAGTGGGTTGCCATTTCCTTTTCCAAGGGATCTTCCCAACCCAGGGATCGAACTCAGGTCTCCCACATTGCAGGCAGACGCTATACCCTCTGAGCCACCAGGGAAGCCCCTGACCATCAGGCCTCCCTGACCATCCTATTTAAATGTTTGCAACAAGAACCACACTCCACTCCTCATTCTCCAACATTGCTCCATGTTTTTTGTTGTTTTTGTTGTTTTTCTCACGGCCTTTCTCATCACCCAGCATAGTATATCTTTTTTCTTATTAATGAAAATGTAATTGGTAGGTACAGAGACAAAATATGAATCTATATAAAGTGAGAGCGTGTAATATTGTACTCATTTTTCATAGCTGCATTTCACATGATTTCATATTTACACCAAGCCTATGGGTAGCCTAAGTCCCATTTCATTGAAGAGAAAATAGGTTAAATAACTTGTTTCAGATCATGTAGTTTGTAAGAGATCAGGATGGTAGTTAGACCCTTTACATCTGACTTAATTGTGTATGTTCTTTATACTTTATTTTTTACTTTATTTATGTACAGTTGTCTCCACATCTCTTAAGGTTTCAATTTTTGCCATTTCAGTTACCTGTAGTCAACTGCAGTCTGGAAATATTAAATGGAACATTCGAGAAATAAACTATTCATGAATTTTAAATCACATGCTATTCTAAATAGCGTGATTAACTCTTAATGCTGTCACACTACTTCCTGCCCAGAATCCCCAACCATCAACATCTTCTGCTCCTGATGTCCAACCGCTGACATCTTGATAGCTGGATGATTCAGGATTACCTGAAATAGATGTGTAGGCGGAAGGCGACTAGTAGTGGCCTAATGCTACATCGGTGCCTGTGTCACTCACCTCCCTTCATCTCATCACGTAGGCATTTTGTCATCTCCTTGTACAGACGGGGTAGCCTGGTGGGCTGCCGTCTATGGGGTCACAGAGTTGGACACGACTGAAGTGACTTAGCAGCAGCAGCAGCAGCAGCAGTATCACAAGAAACCTGAGTATAGCATAAGATACTTTGAGAGAGAGGAAAAAAATCACAGTCACATAACTTTTATTACAGTGTTGTTATAATTGTTCTATTTTATTAGTAGCTCTTGTTTTTGCTTATTTTGCCTAATTTATAAATTAAAGTTTATCATTGATATATATGTGTTGGGAAAAAAATGTGCTATATATATATAGGGTTTGGTATTCTCAGAGGTTTCAGGCACCAAGTGGGTATCTTGGATCATATCCCCTGAAAATAAGTGAGAACTACTATAATTATATTAATGTGATTAAACCTTGAGTTCTGAATGGATTTCTATTGATTAGAAACTTGCTTTTTTCCTATCTGAATTTGCTTTGGATATTTTAGTTCCACTACAGTAGACTAAATAATCCCCAATTTTGGATAGCTGGGTTCTTCTCAAAAATAGAGTCTAATCGCTGGCCAAAATTCAAAGCTGAATTTAAATCTGTTGGCTCCTTAGCATTTATTTGACTTTTATGTCATCTTTAGACTTCTGGTGCTATGTGACACTGAGGATGACTGGCGTCTTATTTTTATACTTAGATATTTTGTAAACATTTTGTAGCTTCGTAAGAAATTGCTTGCAAGTATAAGAAGCCTAAACAACAAAAATCATAGCCAATTTAATGTAATTTTCCCTGGGTGAATTATTTTAAACGTCTTTAGAGTGAAGGTATAATTTCTTTTAGACTTTGTGATTGCATCTGTCCTCTGGTTTGCAAGCACCATAAAGAAGACACGCTATTTAAAAATCTCATCAACAGGGGAAAAAAGATTAAAAAGTTGGGCTTATTCATGTGAGTTTTTCAATGCATTCTTCCATCAGACGGGGTAGGTTAGATTATGCTGAGGTAACAACCTGAAAATGTAAGTGGTTTACAGCAAAACATTTCCGTCTCATGTAAAACATGCTTCACTGGTCAGCTGCAGCTCTGTTCTAACCTATTTACTCTAGGACACAGGCTGATGGGTGACTGTCTAGAACATCACCACCGATGGTTTCAGAGAGAGGAAAGAGACTTGGCAACTCACGTGCTGGTTCTTAACATTTTTGTTTAGAAAGCACACTTCATGGGTCTAAATGGATCACCATGTTCATGTGAGTTCAACAAAGCAAGGAAGGACACAGGAGTCACATATCACAACCCAAGGGCAGTGGGGAAAGGCTGTATAATAATTTTGAAGGGAAATGAATGAATTTTAAACATTAATGAAATCTACTTAAATAATCTTTGAAAATTTGACTCACAGAGTTTTAAAAAATTGTTGCTGTCTGGAAGTAATATGAGAATACTTTCCCTTAGCTTTTGCTGTATCTTAAACATAGCTAGTGGGCTTCCCTGGCGGTTCAGGTGGTAAAGAATCTGCAGTGCAGGAGACCTGGGTTGGGAAGATCCCCTGGAGGAGGGCACAGCAACTCACTCCAGTATTCTTGCCTGGAGAATGGCCATGGACAGAGGAGTCTGGCGGGCTGCTGTCTATGGGTTTGAGAGTCAGATACGACTGAGTGACTAAGCACAGCACAAACATAGCTAGCACTCTAAGCGCTATGTACATACTTGTTAACTCTCCAAGACTTGCTTTCCACTGCTGGTCAATTCAGTTAAAACGCAACGTTCCCTACCACATGTTCTGGAAGTACCTATATTTACATTGAGGAATCTTCTGTGCTCTGAAAGATCTCTTGTTTGAAGAGCCCCACTCCGCTTTCCCAGTCTTCAGTGTCACCTCACAGGCTTACACACACACATTTGTTGGCATACTTCCGTCAGAATGGAATAATCCATGTCTGCCATGCTCGCCAAACTATCGTACATTCTACATAATGAGGACCCAGCTGGCGCCGTGGCTTGATTCCACACACGCTGAACATACGGTTTAGGGAAGGCCAGAGGCACTCTGGTCAGGAAGCTTGAGTCCAATTAGGAGAGATGTATTAGAGTCCATAGTCCTGTGAAGAAAAATACTCTTTTATAAATACAGGCTTCATTAAGCACCTGTCTGCACCATTTACTGAGGTTATTCAAGTTTAAAGTAAGAATAGCAATGAGGGATTATGCTTCAGTTTGAATATCAAAATTTATTTTGACTAAAGTCAAGACTGCAAAGTGAAGTAAAATATAAACCTCTTTCATGCACCTCTAACTCCTGGCAGCCTGAAGATTGTCTTCGGTATTCCTTTGGGTTTCCAAATCACTGAGAGGTTACTATTTTTCCTCTTTGTTGAAAGAAACATTTGGGCAGCATTTGTCCTCTTGCCCGAGGCATTCAAACAGCAAAGGTTACATTCTTATTACAAATTATTATGTATCCCAAGAATGGGCAAGGGCTAGGTAGGAGGGATAGAAACACGGACAGTGCCCTGTGGGCTTCAAGCCTTTCTTAGCCCCAGCACAGAATCAGATGACTCCTGTGTTACACCTTTAATTCCAGGCATCACTGGCTGCCCTAAGCTTTGGGTACTTTGTTACACAAACGTTTCCCTCAGTGTCAGAGCCAAGTATTAGAGTTTTGTCGACTGCTTCCAAAGGCTTTCCCATGTTAGTCTTGAACTCCCAATATCCTTAAGAGAAAGCTATTCCAAGGGACTGCTAGCCAATAATTGCGTGATCACTTTTGAGAAGTAGCAAGCAATAATCATGTCGGTTGATTCTTCCTCTCCCTGGCTAATGGATTGCTTTATTCATCAGTTTTACCATCTATAGTGCCTTTTAGGCACTACGTTGCTGACCATTATTTCTTCAGGCAATAGCTCCTTAGGAAGCATTCTTTTAAAAAAAATTTATTTATTTTTTATTGAAGGATGATTGCTTTACAGAGTTTCAATGTTTTCTGTAAAATCAAACATGAATCAGCCATAGGTATGCATATATACCTATATATATATATATAGGTATATATATATAATCTCCTAGAATTGCCTGGTGAAGTAAGATTTTGAAACCAAGCATGAGATCCTTGTATTTTTTCCATAGCCCAATAGTTAAGGTGATTTCCAAGACTGAGTGCCTTAGTGTATATATTGAGTATGGGAGTCAGTCGCTCCCTCTCTTCAGGGAGGGATTTGAGATCTAGAAATATGAGGTCTTGTGCACAGAACTTGTTCATGGCTCAAGGAGAGGCTCTCAGTTTCCTGCATCTTATGAAAACATTCAGAGAACTAAGATCGTGGCTCCAGTCCCATCACTTCATAGCAAATAGAAGGGGAAACAGTGTCAGACTTTTTCTGGGCTCCAAAATCACTGCAGGTGGTGATTGCAGCCATGAAATTAAAAGATGCTTACTCCTTGGAAGGAAAGTTATGACCAACCTAGATGGCATATTCAAAAGCAGAGACATTACTTTGCCAAAAAAGGTCTATCTAATCAAGGCTATGGTTTTTCCAGTGTTCATGTATGGATGTGAGAGTTGGACTATAAAGAAACCTGAGTGCCGAAGAATTGATGCTTTTGAACTGTGGTGTTGGGGAAGACTCTTGAGAGTCCCTTGGACTGCGAGGAGATCCAACCAGTCTATCCTAAAGGAGACCAGTCCTGGGTGTTCATTGGAAGGACTGATGTTGAAGCTGAAACTCCAATACTTTGGCCACCTGATGCAAAGAGCTGACTCATTTGAAAAGACCCAGAGGGATGGGATGGGGAAGGAAGTGGGAGGGGGGTTCAGCATGGGGAGCACATACACCCGTGGTGATTCATGTTGATGTATGGCAAAACCAATACAATACTGTAAAGTAATTAGCCTCCAATTAAAATAAATAAATTTATATTAAAGAAAATAATAAAAAAAAGAAAAGACCCTGATACTGGGACAGATTGAGGGCAGGAAGAGAAGGGGACGACAAAGGATGAGATGGTTGGATGGCATCACCAACTCAATGGACATGGGTTTGGGTGCACTCTGGGAGTTGGTTATGGACAGGGAGGCCTAGCATGCTGCGGTTCGTGGGGTGGCAAAGAGTCGAACATGACTGAGTGACTGAACTGAACTATGAGAAGACAAATCATATGTCCTAAGGGTTCTCCAGGAATTCTCTATCTTTCCAGATCCATCAGTCTCCTCCTTGTTCCACAGCCTGACAAGTTGTCATTTTGGACTGTAAGAGTGGGTACCCTTGACCTCTGGCTTCCGATTGGGCCAAGTATGTCGCTGTAGGACATTTGAGGGAGAAGGTGAGTGAGGCCAGGACACTGAATCCCACAGCGCACTCTAGCGTTCCTTTACAGCGGCTGCTCGCTCAGTCCTCAAGCGCACATGACCTTTCACGTGGGCCAGCACTGGTGTTATGCATCATGTCATCTCTTCTACGTTTACTTTAACACTGTCCACAGTTTGTAAATAGACCCTTAGGAAAGTGTTCCTCCCTTACTCTTTTTGTTATAGTATCTTTCCTTCTGTGACTTTGACAGATACAAGGGCATTTTGTAGTTATATGATTGCAGTTGAGAATAACTGATTCAACCCATGTGTCTTTACCAAGTATGATGCATTCCCCAAATGCTTTCTACACTCTGTGGATGCAACGGATATTGTTTGTGTCTCATCAGCCTTTATTCTAGAGTCTGTTCTTAGCTTCTTGAGATAAGACATCTCCCTTACCTTACTGCATAGTCTTCAGTTTTGATAATGTACATTTCTACATTTGGAATACAGCAGTGTATGGACACTAATCTTCCATAACACTCAGCAGATGTCACTATTTGTTTCCAAGAGAGCTGGGGGAAAAGATTAGAATGTGAAAAGGGTCGGCTGGTTCTCTGATTTTGTAATGCTGAGCAAAACTTTTAGCATCTCTAGATTTTAATTTTCAGTTAAATGAAATAAGAAAGCTGGGTCCAGTGAGTACTTGTTTCTGTGAATGCAGTTTTATTCCTTTATTAAGTCTCATCAATATGCCTGGCACTCAGAAGACTGATCTTGGTGTGTTAAAAGTCTAGAGCAACTTGATGGAGAATGATACTAGGAAGTGTCATTTTTACCCCTAAATTATGTTCCTTGATTCTTACATTTCCTCACTTGGGATCCATTCTTTTTTTGCAAAGTTCATGGATAGTCTCTAGGCAAGGTGTATAGTCCCTTGATTGTATGTTGGAAGACTGGCTGGGTCCATGTTCGTTTCTATGGGGTGAGTGTCCATATCTGATACTGGATGCATAATTTTTTCCTTTCCAGCAAAAAAAATAAATAAATAAGAATTACTGTCCTATTCCTTTTCCTCACACCTATTCCTTGAAGACATGGGGATGCTAAAGTTCCAGGCTGCCAAATATATAATTAATACATGACCTACTGCCTTCATACATGCATTTATCAGGCACCATGAGCCATCTTCTTTTCACGGGTTTTCATATTTCTTTAAAGTATTCGGGTGTATTTTCAGATCAACCTTTGACTTGTAGAAATGATAAAGAGGCTCTTTGTCTATGTGACTGTCTTTTTAACTATAAACAGCAGGCACATTCAAGGATTCTTTTAGGATAAAAAGAAGAAAGAAGTTTGCTCTCACAGAAAGAATCAGATTAGGAGTCTCTCAGGTTCAGTGTCTAGGTTGTTTTTCGGGTGTTTTTCCTTCTCTGAAGCACTAACTTGTCTGATGGAATTCTCATTGAAGTTTCTGGCTCTATCACACTGTTCTATCAAGCCTTTAGTTTCCCTTTCATTGATTTTTTCCCCCTCCTGTTTCTTCTTATAAAAGATGTCAGGTCACATCTATAGGATAGTAAGTGGGGGTAACACTTACGTATTTTCATACAGGATCAAATTCTAGAGGAGGCAGAAAATAAATTTGCCTATGGGTGATGTTTGTGTTTCCAAAATATATCCCTGCCTCCAATATATTTCAGTCTGGTTTCCATCCTCAACATTTACCCAAACCACTTCAGTTAATTTAATCAATTATGTATCTCTCTACCTGACTATCTCTTTTATCTATCTAATCTATTTTTCTGTCATCTATCTCTATCAACTCATAAAGCATTTTGAGACAGTGTTCTAAGTGCTTTACAAGAATTACCTAATAGTTCTTAAGAATTATCTTATTTTATTCTAAAAACCCATGATTCTTAAAATTAATTTATACTCTTAAAATTATCAAAGATATCAAAGAGCATGTGTTTATATAGGCTTATTATGTTGACATTTTTCATATTCTAAAATAAAATTGTGACTACTTGAAATATTTATTTAGTAGTTAGTTTGATAACAATAATGATAAAGCCATTGTAAGGAATGTAACAAATTTTTTATGAAAGTGAAAATATTTTCCAACATAAAAGCAATGTAATGAAAAAAATGGCACTCTTTGATATTTTTCAATTTTTTAAAAAAATAACTGATTTAACAAAAGACAGCTAGACTCATATCTTCTTTTGCATTCAGTCTGTTGTGATACGATATTTTGCCAGAAACATATAAAGAAATCCAGCCTCATTAAGATATCTAGTTAGGAATAGAGAACTGTTTGATATTTCAATGTTGAATTCAAAATCATGTCAATACATTTTTCATAGTCTGTTGCACTTGAACACTGGAGTATTTTAAACATCAAATGGATATTTTTGCTTATGTGGAATTTTGGAACATTATACATTAGACATTTGGTTCACTGAGATACACAGGTGTTGGCAGTATTTACACATTTCATTATATAATATGGAAGATCAAAATACATTAAAATGAATATTTTTACGGACTCGTCCATAACATTCTTTTACAAAATTGACTTTTTTTTTTTTTCTTTTACCTGAATATTGACTATGGAGAAGAATACAATGGCAATAATATATTTTAGTGCTACTTTCTTGGCTCTGCAGGTCAAATCACTCAAAAAGGCAAATAATGTCTGAGCATTATTATGAAAGTAGTTTTGATCTCACGAATCTCCTGAAAGGGTCTGAAGAATCTCCTTGTGTCCACAGAGCACGCTTTGATAAAACAGCTGTTCAAAACAACTGTATTGCAGATGAGAAAACTGAGGCAAGGAGAGTGTAGGTGGCTTCTTCTAGGGTACAGAGCGAGCAAAGGAACGAGGTGGGATTTTCACTGGGGGGATCTGCTGAAGCCCTGCTCTTCAACTCCATTTTAGTAAGCCGAGCATCTTTGTCGGCTATCACTCTATCAGTGTCGTTTGCCATCACTGCTGTTGCCTCAGCTGCTTTCTTACCTCAGCTTTCACAGTGGCAGCCTCTCCTCCTTGTCCTATACCACGCAGGCGGTTATTTTTCTGCCTTCTTTGCAGTTACTTTCTCCTGTAGCTACATCCTCAAGCTGAAGTACCCTCAGGTTTCCTCTTTCCTCTTTCTCTTGCCCAGTTTAAACTCCCTCTAGGCGGTACTCATGGGCCTGCCTTCACTACACTGATGTGCAGATGCCTCAAAGCTTTACATCTCCAGCTTTATTTCCCACCAGTGAAACACTTTTATTTTTTAACTCATTTGGTGTGATGTCTTCCTTCAAATATATTCTAAATGCTATAGGACCATAAGTAGAACTAGGTACCCTTTTCCCACTCATGATCTTGGCCTAAAGCTGCTTATTTTCTATATCCTATTTAATAAAGTTCTTACCATCTATCCAGTTGTGAGACAGGAGCCTAAGAAAAAGGCTTTTTTTTTTACTTTTTTTCTCTCTCATGCCACCACCCCTTTAATACTCCCATCCTCGAGTTTGCTCCTGTATCTTGTATGGTGACTGCGATATTCCCTCTCTTAAACATTTTCAACAGTGGGGACAAAGTATCATACACATTCAGATCTGTTTCCTTTCTGCTTAAAAATTCAGGGACTCTTCACTGCCTTTCTGATAAAGCCTAATACGTTAGGGTAGCCTATGAACAGAATGACTATAGGCCTCCAGTCACTCACCGGTAAGTCATCCACGCCTAATGTTATTAGTAGAAGCCCATTTCACTTTGAAAAGTGCCTTGTTTTGCATGAGGAGTGTATATCATCACCCTGCCTATGGGTGTTCTGCGTACTTGGATCTCTGATCTCATCACGTACAAAACTCTTCCTCACTCTAAACTTCAACAGAAGTCTTTCTTTAAGTTCTTGAACTACAAGCATTTTAGTCCACTTACCTCCTAGTGTTCCTTCAGATTTCATTTCAGTCTTCACATTTTGGGGGAGACTTCCAGATTTTACCTGATTCAGTCTCATGGCACCATCAGCATTCTCTTCATAACCCTTGCTTCGTTAGCAGTGAATAGTTCTGTGCTGAATTTCCATATCGTGTTTTAGACTATAAACTGCAGAGGCACTGAATGTGCCCTCTAAACACACTGTTGTGTCCTCAATATCTTTCAATATTTGAACAAAATGGGCGTTCAGTAAAATTATTTTGAAGAAGCAATCAATGCCTGAGATAGTAATTCATAGATTTTTACTAACATCTGTGAAAAAAAATCAATATTTCACTATTTTTGAACACTCTTTAAAATGCAAATATGAATAGCTTAAAGCGTTGTTATGTTCTCCTTTTTCTGAGTTTGTTCATCAGAGAACTTTTCATCTTTTATAGGAAGAGCAGAGGCAATGAAATGAGTCGGGTCATGGAAAAGATAACTCAAGAACAGTGGAGTGGCAGGAGTTAAGAGTGTGCATCTGACTGTGTGTATGTATTTGTATGTGTGTGTAGATTTTGTTGGTGGGATGAAACTATTGGGAAGTGATTATTTTTCTCTGTTTAACTGCTGTGTGGCAACCTTGTGGGGCAACACCTCACAACAAATCTATGAGCCCTGCCATGCAGAGTCACCCAAGACGGGCTGGTCATGTTGGAAAATTCTGACAAAATGTGCTCCACTGGAAAAGGGAATGGCAAACCATTTCAGTATCCTTGTGTTGAGAAACACATGAACAGTATGAAAAGGCAAAAAGATATGACACCGGAAAATAAACCCCTTCAGGTTGGAAGGTGTACAATATGCTATTGGGGAAGAGTGGAGAAATAACTCCAGAAAGAATGAAGAGGCTGAGCCAAAGTGGAAACAGTGCCCGGTAGTGGATGTGCCTGGTGGTGAAAGTAAAGTCTGATTCTATACAGAACAATATGGCATAGGAACCTGGAATGTTCTGTCCATGAATCAAGGTAAATCAGTCAAACAGGAGATGGCAAGAAACATTTTAGAAATCAGTGAAATAAAATGGGTGGGAATGGGAGAATTTAATTCAGATGATCATAACATTTACTACTGTGGGCAAGAATCCCTTAGAAGAAATGGAGTAGCAAGAGTCCAGAATGCAATACTTGGGTGCAATCTCAAAAGCGACAGAATGATCTCAGTTCATTTCCAAGGTGAGCCATTCAACATCACAGTAATCCAAGTCTGTGCTCCTACCTCTAATGCTGAAGAAGCTGAAGTTGAATGGCTTCATGAAGACCTACAAGACCTTCTAAAACTAACACCAGAGAAGATGTTATTTTGATCATAGAGGATTGGGATGCAAAAGTAGGAAATCAAGAGATACCTGGAGTAACAGGCAAGTTTGTCCCTGGAAATGAAGCAGAGCAAAGGCTCACAGAGTTTTGCCAAGATAAGGCACTGGTCATAACAAACACTGTCTTCCAACAACACAGGAGATGACTCTACACATGGACATCACAAGATAGTCAGTACCAAAATCAGCTTCATTATATTCTTTGCAACTGAGGATGGAGAAGCTCTATATAGTCAGCAAAAACAAGACCTGGAGCTGACTGTAGCTCAGATCATCAGCTCCTTATTGCAAAATTCAGGCTTAAATTGAAGAAAGTTGGGAAAACTGCTAAATCATTCAGATCAGATCAGATCAGTCACTCAGTCATGTCCGACTCTTTGTGACCCCATGAATTGCAGCACGCCAGGCCTCCCTGTCCAACACCAACTCCCGGAGTTCACCGAGACTCATGTCCATGGAGTCAGTGATGCCATCCAGCCATCTCATCCTCTGTCGTCCCCTTCTCCTCTTGCCCCCAATCCCTCCCAGCATCAGAGTCTTTTCCAATGAGTCAACTCTTCGCATGAGGTGGCCAAAGTATGACCCAAATCATATACCTTATAATTATACAGTGAAAGTGACAAATAGATTCAAAGGATTAGATCTGTTAGACAGGATGCTTGAAGAACTACAGATGAGGGTTTGTAACATCATACAGGAGGTCATGACCAAAACCATCCCAAAGAAAAATGCAAGAAGGCAAAATGATTGTATGGGAGGCCTTGCAAATAGCTGAGGAAAGACTAGAACCAAAAGGCAAAGGAGAAGTAGATGCAGATACCCTTGTAATTTTACGCTTTACCATTCAATTCAGTTCAGTTCAGTCTCTCAGTTGTGTCCGACTCTTTGCAACCCCATGGACTGCAGCATGCCAGGCAGGCCTCCTTGTCCATCAGCAACTCCCGGAGTTTACTCAAACTCATGTCCATTGAGTCAGTGATGCCATCCAACCATCTCATCCTCTGTCATCCCCTTCTCCTCCTGCCTTCAATCTTTCCCAGCATCAGGGTCTTTTCCAATGAGTCAGCTCTTCACATCATGTGGCCAAAGTATTGGAGTTTCAGCTTCAACATCAGTCCTTCCTATGAATATTCAGGACTGATTTCCTTTAGGATGGACGAGTTGTATCTCCTTGCCATCCAAGGGACTCTCAAGAGTCTTCTCCAACACCAAAGTTCAAAAGCATCAATTCTTCAGGGCTCAGCTTTCTTCACAGTCCAACTCTCACATCCATACACGACTACTGGAAAAACTATAGCCTTAACTAGATGGACCTTTGTTGGCAAAGTAATGTCTCTGCTTTTTAATATGCTGTCTAGGTTGGTCATAACTTTTCTTCCAAGGAGCAACCATCTTTTAATTTCATAGCTGCAGTCACCATCTGCAGTGATTTTGGAGCCCAAGAAACTAAAGTGTGCAACTGTTTCCACTGTTTCCCCATCTATTTGCTAATAAGTGATGGGACTATTAGAGTAAAATATCTTGATAGAGGCAAGCCAGTGGACCTTACTTTTTTTTTTTTTTTTTTTTAATTTTTCCTTGGTGAGAGAGTTCATTCTTGGCTCACTGGACCCCCTGGCACCATGGCATTTATTGCAGTTCACTGAAAGTTGTGTGCCAAGAGGGTAGTCAGAGAGGTTACTGTGTGTAGATTTGTTTAATGAGCACATGGAGGACACTGCCTCTGCCCCTGAGTTATCAGAATTTTCCAGAAGCTGAATACTGGTTTAATAACATGAGTCACAGGTAGTTTGAAAATGACCTCTGTTATAAATGCCTTGAAGAAGTTTTCTTCAAACAGGGCCACTCTGGGAGCCTGCTCAGTTTGGTAAATGTGCCCACATATTTTAGCCCAGTGTTTGCTAGTGGATTGAAAAGTGTAAACTCTGATACTAATGGCAGGGACTTTATTTTTAGCTAAAATTATGAAAACACCTAGTGACCTCTGTTTACTGCTGAGTAGGAATCATCACGTTACTTAGCTGACTTTCAAAGTGGCACATGACTCCTGTAATTGAATGAGCCCAGGCTCCTCCTAAGCCACTCTGCTTCTACCTTGAAGACAAATTATGTAATAATTACATGTCAAAATATCTGAGAATATGTTAAAGGTCTATGCTGCTGACTATATTTAGCCCCAAGGTGTGGTATGTAATCGTCCCTTGGAAGATATCAAACACAGTTGAGATAATTTTTTGTGTTGTGCATTTTCTGTGGTTTAGTGATAGTTTTTGCTTCGCAGTTTGTAGAAATCTTCTCAATGTCTAGGGTTCAGTCATCAAGATAATGACTAAAAGTAAAGAATTGACGCTTTTGAACTGTGGTGATGGAGAAGATTCTTGAGAGTCCCTTGGACTGCAAGGAGATCCAACCAGTCCATTCTAATGGAGATCAGTCCTGGATGTTTTTTGTTTTTTTTTGAACAAGAAATTTTTTAAATGGCTACATATAGGATATTATACCAACAACTGTATAATACATGTTTTTCAAGCATGTGAGAACTATTTCAAAGATCAGTATTATACTTTTCCATATAGAAAATATCCACACATATGGAAAGACTGTCATCATACGGAATATTATTCTGACTACAAATATATTACACTAGAAATTAATAACAATATCTTTAAAAATCCTTATCCTTTCTTGAAAACTCATAAGCCAATTCTCAGTTCAGTTCAGTTCAGTTGCTTGGGCGTGTCCGACTCTTTGTGACCCCGTCTTCTACAGCACACCAGGCTTCCCTGTCCATCACCAACTCCTGGAATTTACTCAAATTCATGTCCACTGAGTTAGTGATGTGATCCAACTTCTCATCCTCTGTCATCCCCTTCTCCTCCTGCCTTCAATCTTTCCCAGCATCAGGGTCTTTTCCAATGAGTCAGTTCTTCTCATCAGGTGGCCAAAGTATTGGAGTTTCAGCTTCAGTATCAGTCCTTCCAAGGAATATTCAGGACTGATTTCTTTAGGATTGACTGGTTGGATCTCCTTGCTGTCCAAGGGAATTCTACATTTATATAAAAACACAAAAGATCAAAAATCATCAATATATTCTTGAAGAAGAAGAACTGGGTTGGAAAAACTGCTCTTTCTGGTATAATAATTTTTTTTTTTATCAAGAATCTCTTTTATTGATTATCAGAAACATTACAAACATCTAATATGAACAAATTGTAACATGACAGTATTTAGTTTGAACAATTAATACATTTCAGATATAATATTATACATATTTCAATGTTATTCTCCCCAATCATCCCACCCTCTCCCGGTCCCAGAGTCCAAAAGTCTGGTCTATACATCAGTGTCTCTTTTGCTGTCTCGTAAATAGGGTTATTTTTACCATCTTTCTAAATTCCATATATATGCGTTAGTATACTGTATTTGTGTTTTTGTTTCTGGCTTACTTCACTCTGTATAATAGGCTCCAGTTCCATACACCTCCTTAGAACTGATTCAAATGTATTCTTTTTAATGGCTGAGTAATACTCCATTGTGTATATGTACCACAGCTTGCTTATCCATTCATCTGTGGATGGACATCTAGGTTGCTTCCACGTTCTGGCTATTGCAAACAGTGCTGCTATGAACATTGGGGTACACGTGTCTCTTTCAATTCTGGTTTTCTCAGTGTATATGCCCAGCAGTGGGATTGCTGGATCATAAGGCAGTTCTATTCCCAGTTTTTTGAGGAATCTCCAGACTGTTCTCCATAGTGGCTGTACCAGTTTGCATTCCCACCAACAGTGCAAGAGGGTTCCCTTCTTTCTGCACCCTCTCCAGCATTTATTGCTTGTGGACTTTTGGATAGCAGCCATTCTGATTGGCGTGAAATGGTATCTCATAGTGGTTTTGATTTGCATTTCTCTGATAATGAGTGATGTTGAGCATCTTTTCATGTGTTTGTTAGCCATCTGTATGTCTTCTTTGGAGAAATGTCTATTTAGTTCTTTGGCCCATTTTTTGATTGGGTCATTTATTTTTCTGGAATTGAGCTGTAGAAGTTGCTTGTATATTTTTGAGATTAGTTGTTTGTCAGTTGCTTCATTTGCTATTATTTTCTCCCATTCTGAAGGCTGTCTTTTCACCTTGCTTATAGTTTCCTTTGTTGTGCAGAAGCTTTTAAGTTTGATTAGGTCCCATTTGTTCATTTTAGATTTTATTTCCAATATTCTGGGAGGTGGGTCATGGAGGATCCTGCTGTGATGTAAGTCAGAGAGTGTTTTGCCTATGTTTTCCTCTAGGAGTTTTATGGTTTCTGGTCTTACATTTAGATCTTTAATCCATTTTGAGTTTATTTTTGTGTATGTTGTTAGAAAGTGTTCTAGTTTCATTCTTTTACAAGTGTTTGACCAGTTTCCCCAGCACCACTTGTTAAAGAGATTGTCTTTAATCCATTGTATATTCTTGCCTCCTTTGTCAAAGATAAGGTGACCATATGTGCGTGGATTTATCTCTGGGCTTTCTATTTTGTTCCATTGATCTATATTTCTGTCCTTGTGCCAGTACCATACTGTCTTGATGACTGTGGCTTTGTAGTAGAGCCTGAAGTCAGGCAGGTTGATTCCTCCAGTTCCGTTCTTCTTTCTCAAGATAGCTTTGGCTATTTGAGGTTTTTTGTATTTCTATACAAATTGAGAAATTATTTTTTCTAGCTCTGTGAAGAATACCGTTGGTAGCTTGATGGGGATTGCATCGAATCTATAAATTGCTTTGGGTAGTATACTCATTTTCACTATATTGATTCTACCAATCCATGAACATGGTATATTTCTCCATCTATTAGTGTCCTCTTTGATTTCTTTCACCAGTGTTTTATAGTTTTCTATATATAGGTCTTTAGATTCTTTAGGCAGATATATTCCTAAGTATTTTATTGTTTTCATTGCAATGGTGAATGGAATTGTTTCCTTAATTTCTCTTTCTATTTTCTCGTTATTAGTGTACAGGAATGCAAGGGATTTCTGTGCGTTAATTTTATATCCTGCAACTTTACCATATTCATTGATCAGTTCTAGTAATTTTCTGGTGGAATCTTTAGGGTTTTCTACGTAGAGGATCATGTCATCTGCAAACAGTGAGAGTTTTACTTCTTCTTTTCCAATTTGGATTCCTTTTATTTCTTTTTCTGCTCTGATTGCTATGGCCAAAACTTCCAAAACTATGTTGAATAGTAATGGTGAAAGTGGGCATCCTTGTCTTGTTCCTGACTTTAGAGGAAATGCTTTCAGTTTTTCACCATTGAGGATAATGTTTGCAAAAGAAACAAAAGAAACCATAGCAAAAATCAACAAAGCCAAAAGCTGGTTCTTTGAAAGGGTAAATAAAATTGACAAACCACTAGCCAGACTCATCAAGAAACAAAGGGAGAAAAATCAAATCAATAAAATTAGAAATGAAAATGGAGAGATCACAACAGACAGCACAGAAATACAAAGGATCATAAGAGACTACTATCAGCAATTATATGGCAATAAAATGGACAATCTGGAAGAAATGGACAAATTCTTAGAAAAGTACAACTTCCCAAAACTGGATCAGGAAGAAATAGAAACTCTTAACAGACCCATCACAAGCACGGAAATTGAAACTGTAATCAGAAATCTTCCAGCAAACAAAAGCCCAGGTCCAGACGGCTTCACAGCTGAATTCTACCAAAAATTTAGAGAAAAGCTAACACCTATCCTACTCAAACTGTTCCAGAAAATTGCAGAGGAAGGCAAACTTCCAAACTCATTCTATGAGGCCACCATCACCCTAATACCAAAACCTGACAAAGATCCCACAAAAAAAGAAAACTACAGGCCAATATCACTGATGAACATAGATGCAAAAATCCTTAACAAAATTCTAGCAATCAGAATCCAACAACACATTAAAAGGATCATACACCATGACCAAGTGGGCTTTATCCCAGGAATGCAAGGATTCTTCAATATCCGCAAATCAATCAACGTAATACACCACATTAACAAACTGAAGAATAAAAACCATATGATTATCTCAATAGATGCAGAGAAAGCCTTTGACAAAGTTCAACATCCATTTATGATAAAAACTCTCCAGAAAGCAGGAATAGAAGGAACATACCTCAACATAATAAAAGCTATATATGACAAACCCACAGCAAACATTATCCTCAATGGTGAAAAACTGGATGTTTTTTGGAAGGGACGATGCTAAAGCTGAAACTCCAGTACATTGGCTACCTCATGCGAACAGTTGACTCATTGGAAAAGACCCTCATGCTGGGAGGGATTGGGGGCAGGAGGAGAAGGGGACGACAGAGGATGAGATGGCTGGATGGCATCACTGACTCGATGGACATGAGTCTGAGTGAACTCCGGGAGTTGGTGATGGACAGGGAGGCCTGGTGTGCTGCAATTCATGGGGTTGCAAAGAGTCGGACACGACTGAGTGACTGAACTGAACTAATTAAGACTTTTTTATAAAAAAAATAAAAAAGAAATAATAAAACTTGTTCTTAGGAGTCATCAAAGTTTTCTTTCCTCATAATTTTCTGTAACTTCGCATTTTGTGATTATTCTCTGTAACATTTAGGCTGTAATTCAGTCATTGGTACCAATATACAAAGTAATAAAATTTTACCTCTATAATATCCCTGTTATATTATATGTATAGCAATGATGATTATTTCTTTAAATCTAGAAAACTAGTGAAAGAAATCAATTTTAATTAATGCATATCTCACCAAAATTTAATATTAACATACTGTGCAATTTAAGTAAAATGTTAAACTTTGCCTTACTTTGCCTTACTTTGCCTTACTTGTTGGGTTTCCCTGTAACTCAGCTGGTAAAGAATCTGCCTGCAATGCAGGGGACTCCTGTTTGATCCTTGGGTTGAGAAGATCCCCTGGAGAAGGGATAGGCTACTCACTCCATTATTCTGGCCTGCAGAATTCCATGGGGTCACAAAGTCAGTTGTACATGACTGAATGACTTTCACTTGCCTTATTTGTTATTTTTGCTTTATAAACAAAGCAAAATTTATTATTAATTAATTTATTTTTATAAATCATACATTTATAAAATTTATACAATTATAAATTTCATTTATTATAAATATTTATTATTTATTTATTTTCAGAAATAAATCTATCTTCTAGAATTAAGGACTAAGAAATAAATGAGATAATGTACATGTAAAAACTCAAAAATCTGATCATTTTGAAACTTTTTGCTTAGATTTTATAAATGTTATGTTTTCCACTTAGACTATAAAATAAATGCCACCTCTGAACATTTTTTGAAGCAGATAATTCATGTATAAGTCTCAGTTTTATTCTATACATTGGTCCATGTATTCTAGAATAAATGTTCTATTAATATTTCTGGAGAAGGCAATGGCACCCCACTCTTGCCTGGAAAATCCCATGGATGGAGGAACCTGGTGGGCTGCAGTCCATGGGGTCGCTAAGAGTCGGACACGACTGAGCGACTTCACTTTCACTTTTTCGCTTTCATGCATTGGAGAAGGAAATGGCAACCCACTCCAGTTTTCTTGCCTGGAGAATCCCAGGGGCAGGAGAGCCTGGTGGGCTGACGTCTATGGGGTCATGCGGAGTCGGACACGACTGAAGTGACTTAGCAGCAGCAGTAGCAATAAGCATTTATTAAACACTATTAATGTTGAGAATCATAATTAAAACTATACATCTTTACCAGTCAATATCATTAAATAAACATTTTGACTTTCCTTTATTATAGAATGTGACATGCTAATTATCATTATTTCTTTAGGTCTCTCCTCATGTCAAGTATAAAAACATCTTTTGGAATAATAATGTGATTTATTTAAATTTGTGTCTACCAAACAGGAACAATTTCTGGTCTATGGCCAGAACTCAGTAACAGCATGTTAGATAGGTAGAATATCTATAAAATGCACATAATCTTAAGGGGGCAAACTTACCAAAGAGGGACTTGACCACTGAAGACCCAGATTCAGACAGGTAACCCCAAAACAAACGTGTCAGCAAAGAGGTTGCTGACATGCTGCACAATCAGTAGAATTAATTCACTGCTTCTTGCTTCATGATGTGTGTGTGTGTGTGAGAAAGAGAGAGAGAGATTTTGCAGGAGAAAAGGGGATGTCATCACTATAGGGCAGGAAAAATGGAGTTTGATCAAGCCATATGATTTGCGAAATTCAAGATAGACTTAATTTGAGAAACATCATCCTAAAGTTTCATCAATTCATTCAACAAATATATATTGAGTGCTTGATATATGCATTATTTTAAATCGTGAGAAAACAGCAGTGGACAAACAGAGCCCTACTCAGAATCCACATTTTAGTTAATACAAAATAAAAAATATGTGGAGGATAAAGAGAGTTCTTTGTTAGAGAGACAGTAGAAAGTTTTTCTCCTTGTAAATACATTATTTTAAATCACGTCTGAAAAAGAGATGGCCGAAGAAGAGTTCCAGGGTTTCTACCCAGTTCTTTCAATACTTAGTAGATCTATCTGGAAAGAAATTATTCCCCTTGATTTACTTAACCCCCACATGCTACAACTTAAGCTAGTTTCCTCAGAGTCTGTGTCCATAATGGGAATGAAGATAAAGAAAGGATAAGCACTAGGATGAAATAAAGGTCAGGGGAGGCATTTCTAACAGGAAAGAAAGTGTCAAAGTGAAAGCGTTAGTCAGTCATGTCCGACTCTTTGTGACCCCATGGACTGTAGCCCACCAGGCTTCTCTGTCCATGGGATTCTCCAGGCAAGAGTGCTGGAGTGGGTTGTCATGCCCTTCTTCAAGGGGTCTTCCTGACCCAGGGACTCCCACATTGCAGACAGATACTTTACCATCTGAAAAATTAGAAAAATGAACAAGAAACTGTATTTAGGTTTATTCTGAGAGCAAGGGGAAATGAGAAAAGATGTTTGTGAAAACACCATCCCTACTTGGCTAAGATCCCAGATGATTATATTTAGACCTAGATATTAATTTTCACAATCTCTCATATTTATTTTACTCAGTGTGGTAAACAGATATTCTTTAATCTATTTTTATTATTTGCTTCTCTTTAAACTCAAACATATCATAATTTTCTTTACCATTTAAGGGTAGATTTCATTGACTATCTTATTTTTCTTCTGATATGTAGATCCTCAAATAGACCATGTTCATCTATTTTGCAGGAAATTGTTGTATTTCTTACTCTGTCTTATTTTGTGCTTCTTAGAAATATTCTGTTTTAGACATTAGACGTAGTGTATTTTATAGTAAAGGAGCATTGAGCTGTCATTGGCAGCTTTATTGAAGTTATCTCTTTATGAAACTCTGTCTTGACATATAATTGAAGAAAAGACACTTGCCCATATGAAAGCTTGGGCATGAATGGAGAATGCAGGAGGGGTTCATCTTCCCCAGGAGACATGACCAGTATACAATACCTGTCTCAGTAATGTAGCTTTGGTGATTGAGCACTCTGGTTTCTGTATCATTCAACATCATTCAAAAAATATTTTCTTGCGCTGCTTATAATTTTATTTATTTGATTTTCTAGTTTTTTTCTTTTGTTTTAAATGCATTTTAATGAATTTCTGCCTTCTCAAAATGTCCTTCTAAAACAAGGTAAACATTCACTATGACCTTTTCTGTTTCTCATGATACTTCCAGTTCACCAATCGGTTTCCAGATACAATGAGTTCAATTAAAATTTCCTGCTTCTGCCTACACACGCAGTCTTCTCTCTGCATAGTCTAGTTTTATGAGGACAACAACTTTTTCTGTAGGTAAAATCATCAATTCCCTGAAAGTGTGCAATTTATTAGCCTCCAGTCTGTGCAAATTTAGGGACTGAGGTATTCTTAATCTCAAGTTCAGCTGATTAAGCCTAAGGATTTAATAGTTAATATAAGCTACACATTCACACAGCCATCCCTAATGTTTATAAAGGTGTACATTTTACATAACATTTGCATTGCCCTTGTTGTTGATCAGCTTTAGCTATTCTTAGTCTGATGAGGCTAGACAGGTGGTTGGGGTATGTACACAGTCATGAGGGTATAGGAAAAGCATTTAGCGTATTTGGTCACATAGATGTGTAGAAAGATAAAGAGGAATGCAGAGAGAGAGGCAAGTGTGGTTTCCTTCGTGACTGTAATCTTACTGAACGTCATTCTTTCATTTTAAAACTATTCAGGGCTGTGAGTCCAACTCTTCATTTTCTTCATAGACTTGCACATTTTAGCGAGAGTATTTTTACTAACTGTGGTTCTACTTTGCCCTTTTAAAAAGCTACCTTCCTATGTGGTTACTGTCTTCCTTTTCCAATGATAGCGCCCAAGAAAACAGTTTGAACCGTAACCTCTCAAACCACTTACGCAGATCTCACCTATAAAATGGAGTGTGTATCCTCGCCACAGTACATTCACATTGGCATTGGAAAAGTAAAACCTTAATTTTTAGAGTTATGGAGTTGAAAGGCTACCGCCACAAAAATGTGCATGATGACATTTACACAGCCTCAGTGACATGGCACTTGGGAATGGGAGCTCCGAGTCTCCTGACTGTGGCCCACCTGGAAGTCATTATAGACCATCGTGCGCTTCTCAAGTATTTGTAGAGCTTGACCAACCTGTCAGAGAATAATAACAGCATTTTATACTTCTGGTGTGCCCTACATCTCAATGTTCCTTACTAACATGAATAAATTCCTGTATCACTTCTGTGTGGTATTGGATAAATATTATGACATCAAGTTTTACAGATGGGGAAGTTAGAAAATGAAGCACAGATGTTACATAATTTTCTCCAATCCCGAGTCAATATGTAGCACTTTTCTACAGGCCACATAAATAATACCAAGGATCAAAACTGATGTGCAGGGAACTAGAGATGGGTGGAGGGAAATGGGGCTCATTTAAGCCAATTGAATGTGGAAAAGCCACAGTGGGAGTAGTTAAACTAAGAAGGTGATTAAAAAAAAAAAAAAAGAGGTATTAAGTCACTATGATTTATTTATAGCTTCTATCCTAGTGACTTCCCAAATGAATTTCCAGTTAGAGAATTAGGATTCTCTTCTCCTCTAAGGTATTTGTGCAAGAAAAAGAATGAGAACAGACACTAGGAAGAAAATTGCATTAGGCTCCTAATGAGGGATTATTGTTCAGTTGGTCTGGATTGATAATGAATCTCCTTAGATGGACTAAGGAAATAATTGCTCGAGAACTCATATTTGTGATATCTTTAGCACTAGAACTCTCATCTTTGTTCTTTTCTGTCCCCTTAATCTTTATCCACATCTGCTCATGGTTACATACTTCCTATCTTTGCACTAAATATATTGTATATGTAATATATTTATACATATCTACATTATTCAATATATATTGAATACAAATTGGATGTATTCTTCTATATATAGACATTGCTTTTGTTTTGTTTTTTGGTTGTTGTTTTTTGTTTTATTTTTTAGACAATGCTTTTGCATTCTTAATAGTTTGATTTTCTCAGGATCTCAGATTAAATCAAAGTTTCTTGTGCATGCAGATTCCACAGGATTAAAAGAATCATTTGAATAGTTATGTCTTTAATATCCATCTCCCACTGTAGACTCCTTAAGAATAGCAACCATCTGGCAGGTTTCCACCCTTTCTTCTACCTTTGGCACGTACCAGAGGGTCTGCTATATAGTAGGTGCCCATTAAAAATTTCATGAAAGAATGATTGGATAAGTGAAAGAAGGAAGCAATGAAATGTTGCATTTGCATGGATCTTGATCAGAGTCTAAAGAAACCCCCAAGACTGGAGCCATGACTGGTTTGTGAAATTCCCTGCAATTTCAAAAGCTTACTAAGGCTCCCAGAAGGATAGAGTGTAACGTGCCAGTGGACCGTATAAGACACTTGTGGAAAGTAACTTTAGGATAAGAGTTAAAGGGATTAGCTTTTTTACCTGTGGAGAACCTAGGCTTTGAGCAAATAGTCTAAGCAGTTTGAGGGAACCACTTGAGAGCAAGCTCTAAAATTAAGTTAAAGAAGTTTGTCATCATTGTAAAAAACAAATTAGATGGGCATTTTAGTTACCCAGTTTTCTAGTAAGCAAAGGATTAAATGGGAATAGCTATTGCACACCAAAGAATGTAGGTGCACTGAATTGTGAAGATGGCATTTGGTTCTATTAAAACAATACAAATGGTTTCTTGATTACTCTACAATATCACGGATACTTTTTCAGTTACTTTGTTTTAGGCAGTGGAGATTCATTGGCAATCAGGATCCCAGTCCTCCTAGAGGCTACATACAATCACATAGAACCAGACATTACAAACATAAATATATAAATATGGTCATTTATATCATGGTAAGTGTTACAAAGAAAATAGCATAGTGTTTTAGGGATTAGAGAGTGATTAGGGTAAAGGGGTAGAGAAGGCAATGGCAACCCACTCCAGTACTCTTGTCTGGAAAATCCCGTGGATAGAAGAGCCTGGTGGGCTCCAGTCCATGGGGTCGCTAAGAGTTGGACATGGCTGAATGACTTCACTTTCACTTTTCAGTTTCATACATTGGAGAAGGAAATGGCAACCCACTCCAGTGTTCTTGTCTGGAGAATCTCAGGGACGGCAGAGCCTGGTGGGCTGCTGTCTATAGGGCTGCACAGGGTTGGACAAGGCTGAAGCAACTTAGCAGCAGCAGCAGCAGGGTAAAGGCAGAGGTGGATGGCTTTTTTCAATCCAGTTGCCTGAAACATTTTCTATAAGGACATCAAAGATGAATGTGAAAGGATAAAAAAGGAGTTATATATGTTAAGAACTGAAGGAGGAATGCCCTGGGATGGAGGGTAGGGTGGAGACTCTCAGCCATAGATGCAAAGGCCCTGAGGTGGGACAGAGACTGGCAGAGCATACTTGAAGAAGGGAATGGGAGATCAGTGTCACTGTAAACATAGTTGGGAGAAGGAATTGCTACAAAGGAGTCTGGAGATACAGGCAGCAGGCCTTGCTACTCAAAGCATGGCTCATGGAAGAAGAGTGAATTTACATGGTTTAATTTACTTTTATAAAGATTCACTCTGGGAGAAATTGAATTTGTATGAAGACCATAGCAGAGGTGAGTTTCTTGCAGAAGTCTGGGTGACACTGTTGATTAGGAGTAGGCAGATGGAGTTAGAGGTGAGGGTACAAACAAGTGAGTATCAGTATAACTAGGGAAGTACTGGTGGGCTGATTGGCTAAGAAAAATGTTTAAAGAAAGAAATGTCCCATAGACACTTGGCCTGAGCAATGGATAGTATCATCTACTAAGATGGGAAAAGACTAGAAGAGGAACCGATTTGGACATTATAACCACAGGTTTGAAGTTGGACATACAAAAATATCAAATTGGTGTTTTTAAGTCAGGATTTCCTAATAACTGTTCTGGAGATATATCCTATTTAAAGCCAGTGGACTATGTGAAAATATCTAGAGGTGAAAAGAGAGGACTATACTAGACTTAGGCCCTGAAACACCCTAGCATTTAAAGATTCTGTAAGTCATAGTTACTCAAACTATGCTCTGTAGACCTACAGCATCAGCATCATTTAGAATCTTACTAGAATTGTGCAGTTGCCAGATTTACTGATTTATCATCTGAATTTCTATAAGAAGTTCTATTGTACAAGATTATATTATAGTAAACAAGGAAGACAGAAATGGTGTAATGATTGAAATAGAACTTTTGTAGCATGTGGTATCAGAAATATCAAAAGGGAAGTGCTTTAGGCAGGAAGGTATGGTCAAATCTATGGAATGCCCTAAGTCAGACAAAGTAAGGAGAGAAAATTGTTCTTTGAATTTTATCACAAGTTATTTTCTGGAAAAATCTGTTTTACATTTATCCACATTATTATTAATAATCTCCATCAGCATAAAATATACTCTATTGGCTTCCATTAAGTCATTTAAAAAAATCTCACACCCATGTCTCATACTAACTCATATTTTTGTTCTTTTTTATCGGAAAACTTATCAAAATAACTGATACAATTAATATGATTTGTGTCCTTAATTTCTTATTTCCTCTTCAATCAATTCCAGTACGGTTTCTGTCTATTGTACCAATTATGGAGAGTAGAGTTACTTAACAGCTGGACTGGTACAGTTAAATGCTTTTATCTAGGAATTCCTAGGTATTTTATTTAAATATAAAAAATATTTTATTTTAAAATACTTAAATAGGTACTGCTAGATAGGCCAATTTTATGTTCATTAGGGGAATAACTTCCATTTCCACAGACCAGTCATATCTGGTATTAAATGGAGCGTCTATGTACAGAAGCATATAAAAATGAGTCAGAACAATCACCTCCATGGTGAAGTGGATAAAATTAATACTGCACCAAGGGATCTGTCAAGATAAATAAAAAGAGGAAGGTAAAAATGTTGACAGCTGTATCTATCTGGGCCATGTGTTGATGGAGCATTTAGTAGAAGGAAAAAACTAGAGTGTGTAAAAAATAGTCTTCATCATTAGGTGAAAAGCTGCCCCCCCCCCAAAAAAAAAAAGAGGAAAGAAAAAATTCAGAGAGCCATGTAATTCTGCCATTCTGTCTCCAGCTGTACAAGTGCCACGTGTCTGAAAGATACAACTAAATGCTGGTTGAGAATTCTCGTGAAAGGATATAATCTTTAAGTAACTCAAAGTGCAGTGGAACAGAAAAGGCACTCAGCGCTACTGACCTATTAAACAAGGGCTGAGTTACAATCAGAATGTGGCAGTCATGGTTACAGGATAGGTGATGAATAATTCAACTGAGTTTAAATCCTTTCTTCGAGTTACAGAGCTAGGTACTGTTCTGGCTACCGAGATTTTTCAATCTGTGGTATCGAGTTTAACGGCAAGGAAAAAAAGTGAAAGTGAAGTCGCTCAGTCGTGTCCGACTCTTTGCAAGCCTGTGGACTATAGCCTACCAGGCTCCTCTGTCTGTGGGATTTTCCAAGAATACTGGAGTGGGTTGCCATTTCCTTCTCCAGGGGTCTTCCCAACCCAGGGATCGAACCCAGGTCTCCCGCCTTGCAGGCAGACACTACCATCTGAGCCACCAGGGAAGCCCATGGCAAGGAAAATGTCTGTTTATCAAAACATTACTAGAGACAGCAGCAAACACAGTTTCCCAAAGGTAAGTGCAGGTCAAGTTGTGTGTGTGTTGGGCAGTGAGCTGGTTAGTGAATGGCAGTGAGCTGGTTAGTGAAATAATCATAATGAGGAATCATAAGGAATAGTCATAATGAGTCATGGGGGTGAGGAGACATTTCCATGAATCAGAAATATGCAATTTCGTGCACCTCCAAAACCAGTTATAAGACATGCTATGTAGGCACACACAAAATAGAGGTTGAGTGCATACCTGAATAAGCTAAAAGTTAGGAAAATTTAAGAAAGACTCCAAAATATGGAAGTAGAGAGGAGGAATGTGAATAGGGCACCAATGTAGCCATTCATAGGGGTTACTCTGGAGAAGAGCAGATCATCCACTTTAACAGGCACATACAGTGTGCACATACAGGGATGTTGAGTGCATCGTTGTGAACCTTGCGATGGCCTGACAAGCTCTTCTAGAGGAGCCGTGTGCCCTGGTGTGGACGGTGTGCTCATCTAAAGGAAGGGACATTTTTCTTCTTGCAAAGGCGGTCATGTCCTCTGCCTAAACTTTTACCTTCAGGCTTTTATCTTCCCAGAGAAGGTATCTTTTTTTTTTTTTTTTTTAGTTTGAACGAATGTGCCCTGTAGGCTCGGGTACTCTTATATAAGAAGATAGTGTGGGATTGGTCTGGCAAGAGAAGTTAAGGCCACATAACAGAGGATCCTGAATGTTTCTAGAAGGGATGTTCTTAATTCAGGAGGCAGTATGCAACTAATCAAAAGTGTTTTTCAGCAGAGATGGGGCCATGTTTGGAGCTTTAAATTAGACCTTAGAGTGAGTAGGATGGGAAAAAATGGGAGTGGTAAGACCAGAGGAGTAGATCACAGAGCTTTACTTAATAAAAGAAGACAATGTATTTCATGAACTAGACAACATAGATTACGGAAAGTATGTGATGCATAAAAGTGAAAGTCACTCAGTCATATATGACTCTGCAAATTCTCCAGGCCAGAATACTGGAGTGGGTAGTCTTTCCCTTTCTCCAGGGGATCTTCCCAATCCAGGGATCGAACCCAAGTCTCCCACATTGCCGGCAGATTCTTTACCAGATGAGCCACAAGGGAAGCCCAAGAATACTGGAGTGGGTAGTCTTTCCCTTTCTCTAGGGATCTTCCCAACCCAGGGATTAAACCCAGGTCTCCCACATTGCTGGCAGATTCTTTACCAGATGAGTCACAAGGGAAGCCTTGTGACTTTACAACTCCACAACTGGAGTGGGTAGCCTATCCCTTCTGCAGTGGATCTTTCTGACCCAGGAATCAACCCGGAGTCTTCTGCATTGCAGGTGGGTTCTTTACCAGCTGAGCTATTGGCGAAGCTTGTGTGATGTATGAGTTTGGTGAAATAAGGAAATACATCTGCATTACTAAACAAGAAATCAATGTCTATGACTAATAGAAAAAATCAATACACTAATATATATCTTCTCTTTATGTTTTTGAAATCTAATTATTTTTAAGTTAAACATTCCCATATTGATGGCAAGTTAAGAGTGTCTTTTATCACACTCAGTTCCTAATTTTCACTGTTATTTTACTCTTTTGGTTTTGTATGAGAAAATCAACTCCATCAAAATTGTATGATGGGAATTCTCATAAGACTTAGATCTAAATAAATAGATATTAACCTTTAAATCTTACATATAAACATTAGAAAAAATTATGAATATGTTGCTCCTGATTCATAGACTGGAGTGCCTTTAGTCTTCAGTCTACCACGTTGTCAACAGAAACATACAATTAAAGGAGACATGCACTGAGACATGTAAGTCACTACATTTTATGTTGTTAGTCCAGGTGATGGGGGATTGTTAGATAGTTTCTGTTTGTCCCTCCCAGTTTCCTCTCTACTCCTTCTCATTCTGTTCTCAAAGCTAGTGTCCCATCCACGTGGACCACGATGGTAGGTCCTCTGTATTCCAGTAGGGTGCAGATTATGGGAAGGCTGTATCTTCTCCTGACTTCCTTGTTGCAGGCTTACCTGGAGTTTTCTACATTCCTCACAAGTTCTCTGTTCTTCCAATAGCAACCTTCTCTGCTGACCTTCATCTTATGGACTCTGGTAACCGTTTCTCTCTCTTGATTCTGTGGACTTTCTAGGACTGATAACAACCCTGCTTTTACTAGCCTCTTGTTATCTCACTGTTACTTGTGGTGTTCTGAAATTTTGTAAATATTCTCTGTATTAAACTCTCTTCCAAGTATCCTCATGTGAAAATGACATCTGTTTCTTTTTGGGGACACTAACATAAGGAACAACTCTAAAGCTGGAGGTTGTAGCAGTGTGTGCAGTATGGAGTGGAGGGTACACCCAGATACTGCCTGGAGGACGATATTCAAATATTAATGTTGGGAACACAAAGCTAGGCGAAAGAATGGTTCTTTGGAGAACAAAAGTTGGAGATTAGAGAAAATAAGCTGATCTATAGTTCTAGGAAGGTATCAGAAAATAAATATTAAAATATTAGGGCAAAACATAAAGTAAAAGAGATATGGCATCGAAAAATAGGATAGTATGGCTATAACTTTATTCCCCATTTACCTGAATAATTGCAGGAATGGGAACAACATGTATGCACACATATTTGAACTCCTGATTCAAAACACATAGCTAAACTAAGACAGTGGAGGTTTTGAAGATACAACAACAATTTTCTTTTATATTGGCAGATCAAAACAATAGTTTTCTCTGTCCTTTATTTAATGAGTTTTACAGGAAAGATAGAAGGAGGGAGGAAAAGGGGATGATAGAGGATGAGAAGCTTGTGTGGCATCACCGACTCGATGGATGAGTTTGAGTAAGCTCTGGGAGTTGGTGATGGACAGGGAGGCCTGGCATACTGTAGTCCATGGGGTTGCAAAGAGTTGGACACAACTGAGCCACTGAACTGATACTGAGATGTATATATGCTGAAAGTGAAATGAAAGTGTTAGTCACTCAGTTGTGTCCAACAGTTTGCAATCCCATGGACTGTAGCCTACCAGGCTCCTCTGTCCATGGGATTCTCCAGGCAAGAACACTGGAGTGCATTTCCACTTCCTTCTCCAGGGGATCTTTCTGACTCAGGAATTGAACCCAGGTCTCCTGCATTGCCCGTGGATTCTTTATCACCTGAGCCTCCAGGGAAGCCCCCGTATGTATGCTGATTCTCCCAAATATCTTCCAGTTCTTATACCAAATCTGAATCTTCACTGTTTGTAATGACCTGAAGACAAGATACGTTGTCATTCAGTCACTAAGTCGTGTCCGATTCTTTGTGACCCCATGGACTGCAGCATGCCAGGCTTCCCTGTCCTTCACTACCTCCCAGAGTTTGCTCAAACTCATGTCCGTTAAGTCAGTGATTCCATTCAACCATCTCATCCTCTGTCACCGCCTCCACCTCCTGCCCTCAGTCTTTCCCAGCATCAGCCTCTTTTCCAATGAGTTGGCTCTTTGTACCAAGTGACTAAAGTAACTGGAACTTCAGCTTCAGCATCAGTGCTTCCAATGAATATTCAGGATGGACTTCCTGATTGATCTGGTTGGATCTCCTTGCAGTCCAAGGGACTCTCAAGAGTCTTTTCCAACACCACAGTTCAAAAGCATCAATTCTTTGGTGCTCAGCCTTCTTCATTTTCCAACTCTCAATCCATACATGACCACTGGAAAAACCATAGTTTTGACTAGATGGACCTTTGTTGGCAAAGTAATGTCTCTGCTTTTTAATATGCTGTCTTTGTTTGTCATAGCTTTTCTTCCAAGGAGCAAGTGTCTTAATTTTATGGCTGCAGTCCATGTCCACAGTGGTTTTGGAGCCCAAAAATAAAATCTGCCATTGTTTCCATTTTTTCACCATCTAACTGCCATGAAGTAATGAGAATGGATGCCATGATCTTCATTTTTTGAATGTTGAGTTTTAAGCCACCTTTTTCACTCTCTACTTTCACCTTCATCAAGAGGCTCTTTAGTTCCTCTTTGCTTTCTGCCATTAGGGTGGTATCATTTGCATTTCTGATGTTGTTGATATTTCTCTGGGCAGTCTTGATTCCACCTTGTGATTCATCAAGTCTTGGATTTCACATGATATACTCTGCATATAAGGTAATTAAGCAGGGTGACAATACACAGCCTTGACGTACTCCTTTCCCAATTTGGGACCAGTCTGTTGTTCTATGTCCAGTTTTAATTGTTTTGCTTCTTGACCAGCATACAAGTTACTCAGGAGACAGGTAAGATGGTCTGGTATTGCCTTTTCTTTAAGAATTTTCCACAGTTTGTTTTACACAGTTTGATTCATACGGTCAAAGGCTTTAGCATAATCAATGAAGCAGAAGTAGATGTTTTTCTGGAATTTCCTTCCTTTTCCTTTGGTCCAACAGATGTTGGCAATTTGATTTCTGGTTCGTCTGCCTTTCCTAACTGTTGAAGCCTAGCTTGAAGGGTTTTGAGCATTATCTTGCTAGCATGTGAATGAGTGCAGTAGTTTGAACATTATTTGCCATTCCCTTTGGGATTGAAATGAAAACGGACCTTTTCCCATTCTGTGGCCACTGCTGCATTTTTCAAATTTGCTGCCATATTGAGCACAGCACTTTAACAGTATCATTTTTTAGGATTTGAAATAGTTCGGGTGGTTTTCCATCCCCTCCAGTAGCTCTATTCATAGTGATGCTTCCTAAGGCCCACTTGATTTCACACTCAAGGATGTCTGGCTCTAAGCGAGTGACCACAATATTGTGGTTATGTGGATTATTAAGACCTTTATTGTACAGTTCTTCTGTGTATTCTTGCCACCTCTTCTTAATCTCTTTTACCTCTGTTAGGTCTTTGCCGTTTGTGTCCTTTATTGGTCAGATCAGATCAGATCAGTCGCTCAGTTGTGTCCGACTCTTTGCGACCCCATGAATCACAGCACGCCAGGCCTCCCTGTCCATCACCAACTCCCGGAGGTCACCCAGACTCATGTCCATCGAGTCAGTGATGCCATCCAGCCATCTCATCCTCTGTCGTCCCCTTCTCCTCCTGCCCTCAATCCCTCCCAGCATCAGAGTCTTCTCCAATGAGTCAACTCTTCCCATGAGGTGGCCAAAGTGCTGGAGTTTCAGCTTTAGCATCATTCCTTCCAAAGAAATCCCAGGATTGATCTCCTTCAGAATGGACTGGTTGGATCTCCTTGCAGTCCAAGGGACTCTCAAGAGTCTTCTCCAACACCACAGTTCAAAAGCATCAATTCTTTGGCGCTCAGCCTTCTTCACAGTCCAGCTCTCACATCCATACATGACCACAGGAAAGACCATAGCCTTGACTAGGCGAACCTTTGTTGGCAAAGTAATGTCTCTGCTTTTGAATATGCTATCTAGGTTGGTCATAACTTTCCTTCCAAGGAGTAAGCGTCTTTTAATTTCATGGCTGCAGTCACCATATTGGTAAATCATAGCAAATGAGATTTGGGAGAATTATTCAGATGATATGGTATGAAGTATGATAACTTCCAAAGATGTCTACACCATAATCCACAGAGTCTGTGGATATGCTTCCTTACTTGACAGAAGGACTTTTTAGCTGTGATGAAGCTTAGAATTTGAGATTAGGAGATTACCTTGATTATCTGTTGGGCTCAGTCTATTCACCAGAGTTTCTGAGAGTAGAGAATCTTTCCTGGCTATGGTCAGTGGAAGGGATGAGAAAAAAAAGAGAGATGTGGTTTCTGGCTTTGATGATGGAGAAGACGACCACCAGCCAAAGAATGTAGGATGCAAGCAAGGAAACAGATTCTTCCCTAGAGTCAACAGAAGAGAATACAGTCCCACTAAAAACTTTAAGCTGGTAAGACCCATGCTGGATTTATGGAATCATAGATAATAAATGTGTGTTAAGTTTTAAAAGTTTATGAGAATTTGTCAAAATAGTGATAGAAAACTTATACCATGATGGATTTGCAGGTCATAAAACTTGAAAATTTTAGATAAAGAAGTAAAATACAACAGCTAATCCCAGTTGTCCTGGAACTAAGTTGATAAGAGTAAATGCTTATGGAAGAAAGACCCTATACAGATGTGTGTGTGTGTGTGTGTGGGGGGGGGGGGGCGGGGTGTGGAGTCTGGTAGGGGCAACTTAAAAAAGAATAATAAATCAGTAGGTTAGTTGTCAGTTCTGCAAATTATCTAACTACATGAAAGGTCAATAATTTATGCATAGAAAGTTTGGTATTATTCCCAAACTCAAGAACTCTTTTGACTTCTGTAGAGTATGATAGTTATGGAGAGAGAGAGATCCCTTGGAGGAAGGGATGGCAACCCACTCCAGTAATTTTGCCGGGAGAATGCCATGCACAGAGGACCCTGGTGGGCTGCAGTTCACAGGGTCGCACAGAGTGGCACACTACTGAAGAGACTCAGCGTGCAGGCATACCTGGAGACAGAAAGACCAAGGAACTTAGAGTTCGCAGCTGAGCAAAAGCTCACTTCTGCCACCTGAAGTCACCCCAAATAGCCACTCTCCTGCTCACTGCTGTGTGCTCTTCTGTTGAATAGCGTACCTGTTTACATTTCTTAATTGCCGTCTCTAGGGGCAAACATACACATTTGGTATACGATTCCCAGGAATGAAACTTAGGCTTGCATTGGGAATGATTATGGAGATTTTGATCACACTCTCAATATTTACTTTGGTTTTGATCCTATCATTTTAATACTGATTTCTCAAAAATTATCATGAATTTACTTCTGTATTTATGAAGAAATAAAACATTCTGACACCTTGTTTTGCCCGTTTCAGAAGGAATGACTACAAGAATCTTGACATGCTGTAGAGATTGATATTCCGAAAGTGACCCATAGGTTCTTTATAGCCAGTGATTCCAGGAGAGACTAGAGAGTTGGAAATGAGATTCCTCCCTCATTTAGAGAGAGAAACCAAGCAGGTTTCCAACACTTATAGGAAAGAAAGGATAATATATGTTAATACAATAAATCCATGCATGCAGTTCATTTCAACAGGTCATAACTCAATTTGAAAAGAAGTTATACCAGGAGAGAAAGAATTTTAAAACTTCTTCTAAAGGCATTCAATATTTTTTGAAAAATTGATGCTTTAGATTTTATGATGAGGATGCTTTAAAAAAACAGAAGTCAGCTGGATAATTCAATGCCTGGAGATTTTTTTCCCCACATTGTCATGTTTCAATACAGTTCACAGCTGTATAAATACTGCCATTCATAAACAGAACTCGGGCAAATTCAACTCTATTTCTATTAATGTGGAATGTGCTAAAATTTTCCATTTTTGTTTGCTTAAAGGGCATGTAAGTCTTGGCACAAAAAAGCTCTCTTGTGTTCACATAATTGTTTTAAAAAAAGTTAAAAAGCCACCTCAAAATCCTAAGGCACCAAGCAGTCATCCTTCCAAAGAGGTCTATATTTTCAGACATTACGTGTATTACTGATTGTGGAACAAAATCCACTGCATAATTTCTGTGGTTGTCTAAAACTGACAAAACAGCTGGGAAATAAAAACTTACTGGTTGCTCTTTCCCCAGATTTTCTTTCATCTCCCTCTGAAGAATTTGTTTTCAGAGCATACACAACACAATCCGAAAAGGGAAGCTTTTTTTCTGAATGAAACATTTTCTGTCTTAAGCAAGTTCTAAAGTGGTCTAAATGAGCAGCTTTAGAATCTGATGATACCTACTCCACGGAGGCCTGACGGTAAGTCATGTAATACATCGATGAGTTTATGGGTTTCTCGGTTAGCAATTCCAGATGGTGAGTCTGTGCTTCAGCTGTGCACTCTGTGTAAATCATCTCACTCACAATCAACAGATATCCAGAAGCACTTTAAATGGAAACATTTATTTTTACCGGTTATTTATAACTTTCAGTAGCATCTCCTTCAAGAACATGGAGCCTCTTGTTTTTCATAAAATTGAGAGGTTTCTCTGGACAGCAGGTTTTGGCCGGTTATGTGCTGCCTGTAACAAAGTTTTTCCTGAGGTTTTTGTGCATTCAATATATTTGTGGTTTAATCTGAAGAAATACGGCTTACTGAATCTTCTGTCTCCCTCAACGCTACCTTCTTGCCAACTCTTATTTTGGACTGGAATGTACTTCAAAAGGAAAGCGTGTTTGCCACAGTTGAAAAATGATTGCTGTTAATGCCAGGGTCTTGGTATCAGCTCTTCAAACCACTATCATTAATCTTAATTAGAAAACTAAAGCAAAGGTTTTTACCATTTGCAATTAATATGGGACCTAATTTGGATTAAGATTCCAAACTGAACTCACTTGTCTGACTGTGTTGGAGAGCGTGTTTTATACCTGCCAGTACCAATATTGTTTTAGTGACCGAGGAGAGAGCAGTGCCTTGACTGACATCAGAATAATCTGTGTCGACCGTAAGCATTAATCTTATTTAGAAAGTAAAGCTGAACTTTGTCAAAGAAGAAAGATCTAGGGGGAAAAAAAAAAGAGGAGAGAAATTGACTTCAAGGCTCCACATAGTATCAAAGCACCAAGGTTTCATCTTTGACTTTTTTCCACGGGAGAGGTGGTGGATTTGGCCATTTGTAATGAAGGTCTTGTCCTGCACTCTTTCTTGTGTTATTCCTCATTCTTCAGAGGAGACATGTGACACTTGAGCTCTTCATGGGAAACTGTTCTTTTTAAATAGTATTTTAGAGAAAATATCTCTAAATTCTTAGAGACATTGCCTCCAACTTGGTACACGTTTCAAGTCACTTTTAATTGAATTTATCTTAATTTACTAAACACAGAAATATCTGTAAGAAGCTATTAGCCTAGACTATTTATTATATATTTATTATATTAAAATCACCATTGAACTCACCTTCAATGTGAACCTCTAAACATGGATGGACTATTCTTTCCTAAAGGTCTGTGAGTGAGGCTGTGAGTTTCGTATCTTCTCAGGAGTGTAGTGGCTGGTTGGAAACTGAACTGTGGTGCTTAAAATGTAAATGAAAATTGTCTGATATTCAGAAGACTTTATTTCAAAAATTTTACCAACTGCTGTAGTAAACTTATACTTGTATCCATGTAAATAAGCATACATATATATACATGCTGCTGCTGTTTAGTCACTTCCATCGTGTCCGACTCTGTGCGACCCCATAGACAGAAGCCCACTAGGTTCCCCTGTCCCTGGGATTCTCCAGGCAAAAACATAGGAGTGGGTTGCCATTTCCTTCTCCAATGCATGAAAGTGAAAAGTGAAAGGGAAGTCGCTCAGTCATGTCCGACTCTTAGTGACCCCATGGACTGCAGCCTACCAGGCTCCTCCATCCATGGGATTTTCCAGGCAAGAGTACTGGAGGGGGGTGCCATTGCCTTCTCCATATATATATATATATATATGTGTGTGTGTGTGTGTGTGTGTGTGTGTGTGTGTATGTGTGTATAAATTAAGTTTATCAAAGCCTGTGTGGATATACATGTTACATCATTTACACATTTTTTGGATATGAAAAAAGAAGATTTAAAAAGGGTATATAGTAGTAGTCAAATCAGGATGATATTCCTTGTATCTAATTTTTAGTAAATTGATTATTAACTTGCTTTTCAGTTTTAAAGCACACAGACAAAGCTAAGATCAATATTTAAATGTTTTATCTAAGATTTATTTGACTGGAAATATGGAGTCAGACTGCTTAACATTCTCATAAAAAGGCTTTAAAATAGTTCTCATATTGTCTCTATTTAATTAAACTTTTTATGCCTTGATCGTAGTAAATAAAGAGTATAAAGCATTAACATGACTGAAGCTGGGTGTTCATATATGGGTGTTTATCATATGAATCTATGTATATTTTACCCGTATTTGAAAATAAAACATTAATGTGGTCAATAAATATTGATTGACAGAGAACAAAATTAAACAGAAACTTAAACATGCCCTCTGACTGTACTGACTTCGAAATATATCTCAAATGTATACGCCAACATAAACCTTTCCTCAAAATTCACCCTTCTTACTACATGCTTGGACGCAGAAGCTTACTCTAACCAAACAGCTGAACTTCAGCCACCACGAAATACCCTGGAAGTAGCATTAAGGGAGATTGGCGACTGTCAAGAATTTTTACTCGTTCAAAGTGTATTCACTTTTGCCTGGTCAGTTTCATCATGGGAATGGTGTTTCTGTTTTATATAATCTGGTTTTCTGTGTGTATACAAGTGACTTTTCAATGTTAGAAATTTCCCATCAGAGTGCTCTTAAATAGTGCTATTCTGGCTCTGAAAGATGGTGGATGAATTGACATGGGAACCTTTGCGTAGACAATATTCATTATTCTTAGTTAGAAAGTCGTATTTTCTGATGGCCATGAAGGGGTCTTATTTTGTTTCTGAATTCTCAGCTGGCAACTAAATCAAAAACCCATTTCCAATAACTGCCAGTACATAGCTCACATATTCCTATGCTTCATTTTCCTCAGCTATCCTATAAGGTGGAAATGTGATACAGCTGCTGAATAATCTTCTCTTGCAAAGGGCATTCGTAGACACCTAGTTTGTACTTTCTTATCACTCAGTTTCTCAAAGTAAATACAGCTTTGTCTTTATCTTCTAATCTCTAGTTATAAACACCTTCATTATAACCTGAGGGAAATTGTGCCAGTAAACATGGTGAATTGGGAAATGTCTTTAAAATCTGTGTGTATTAAATAATCCCAGCAACAGGGAAATACTTTGTAATATATTTGAAAATACTTTAACTGTGGAATATATTGCCTTCTCCTTTCAGAGTTTTTTTTTTTTTTTTTTTTTTAACTTATTATTTGTTAGGTTTTAAAATAGTGGAAGGATCGTATCAGAGGTAATTTTGACAATCCCAGAGGTAGTCCCTGTTCTGCATGTGGTACCATCTGTAGAAAGATACCAATGACAAATTGCCTAGTAGGGCAAGTTGTATATTTTTGGTATTTCTTGGGGTCCCTTTCAAATCAATACTATCTTTTCTTTAATCATAATAAGGAAGAGATCCAATGGATTAAAATATCAATAAAGTTGAAATAGCATTACATTTTGAAAATGTGAACTAGTCCAGTCTTTTTTGAAGAACACATTATTAAATTGGCTCACCAGCTTAATTACTTTTTTTAATTTAAGGTCTTTAAATATACAGTGACTCTGGACCACGATGTAAATGGCAGGTTTTCATACTGAGCTAAGTATAGTGAGATTCATTTTGGCATCTGTCCATCAGCTTATTTATTCTGCTTAATGTAGTGTTATGATATGTATGTTTCAGAATTTCAGGTAAAAAACCCAAGTAATCTAGGAAAAAATACTTGCTAAATTAAATTATTTAAAATTTATTTTTGAATTAAAAGTAAAAAGCTTATAACACTCTTAAACAAAAATTTCTAGATTGTATTATGTCCTTTTGAAAAATATATCATTGACTTGCAGAAATACTTTATTATAAAGTCTAAATATTGATATTGACCTCTGGTGGTGGGGGGAACAGCAACATGAGGAATAGAATAAATGTTTCCATATTATTTTCTTATAAATTTATGTTTAGAAATAGTAACTTTGAAATAAGTGGGGCCAAAGTCTAAAACTGTGAAATAAGAGCATTATATTAACTCAAAGGGCTTCTCTTGTGGCTCAGCTGATAAAGAATCTGCCTGCAATGCAGGAGACTTGGGTTTGATCCCTGGGTTGGGAAGATGCCCTGGAGAAGGCAACAGCTACCCACTCCAGTATTCTCCCTGGAATATTCCAAATTGTTTAAGTTAGAATAATACTCAGCATTTTGAATTTTCAATCTCAGGAGATTGATTTGTTCAGTCTTGCAATATTTTCATTGTATGCTTTTTCTAGACACCACTAGAGGCCACACAACTCCAAAAATATATAAGTGATAACATGGATTGCTAATGAAAGCATAAATGAAAGTAGAAAGCTAAGTGGAAGGATTACCACTGTCTGCATGGTAAGATTTTAAATTCAGATTTTCCCTGGAAGACTTTAGATGGCCCTTGTGAAGTCATTAACACTTCTGCACCTTTTATTTCCTTCTCTATTGCAACATATTCTAATGTTGCACATCTCTTACACACATCCACTTACACAGAACATATGTGTATGTGTGTGTGTGTGTTAGTCGCTCAGTCATATCCAACCCTTTGGCAACCCCGTGGACCTGTAGCCTACCCCATGTAGCCTTCCAGGCTCCTCTGTCCATGGGATTTCCCAGGCAAGAGTACTGGAGTGTGTTGCTATTTCCTTCTCTAGGGAATCTTCTTGACTGCGGGATCAAACTGAGGTCTCCTGCATTGCAGGCAGATTCTTTAGCACCTGAGCCTGTAAATTTATATATGTGACTGCCCACAGCAAACAGAGTCTTGAATGAAATATACTTCTGAACCTTCTGAATTATCCATTAGATAACTGAATTTTAAAATGTACTGTGTTATAGATTGTTAAAAAGTTGCTTGCTTTTTATGTTTATTTTTATATTAGGAAAAAAACACTTGAAACAACAGTTTATATTTGTAAAAAAATATGGCCATTCTCGGTGTCAAACTTTACATTATGCCACAAACATATTTTTATAATAATTATGTGAAGACCCACGGAGACAAGCTGCCTTCTTTCTCCAAGAGCACACCTCCTCCCACATGGTCTGAGAATAGTGTGGGGATAATGTTTCATTGCCAGTAAACAGACCCGTCTTCTGGATCTTTTCTTACATCCTAAGTAAAATTAAATGTAGCATTTTCAGCCTGGTTTCTAAATGTTGTGTCTGCCAGTCGGCAGCTTGTCACCTTGAGCAGACTTAACCAATTAGTTCAGTTCTCTGGTTCCTGGCTAGACTTGAATCGTAGGAAGCTTTCACGGCATCTCTGCGGAAGTTTAAAAAGTGGCCTTTATGGTGAATAAGTAGCGTCTAGGCTCTGAGAATTTGTTTTGTGAAAAACCAGTAGCACCTGGGCTGATTTTTATAGAAGACATAATATTTCCAAGCTTTTCTCTGAGCACTTTTCATTGTGTGCGCCTCTGTTTTCCTGATGAGTAAACGTAGTTTCCCCTTTGTTTTCAGCTAGAAAGAGCATAAATGACATCATGATAGCAAAGTAATATCTAAGGCAGAGTTCCCCAGATTTTAAACTGCAACTGCTCACATTGACAATTACTAAGTGATGGTATTTCAAAATGAACAGATCTGAATCCTACAGGACTTTTCTTCTGTCCAGAAGGATGTGAAGACTCCTCAGGAGACATAGAGGCACATGAGGCCCAGTGTTTCCTCCCAGGAAAATAACAACATAGATATGAACTTTAGAGTTTATCTTTAATAGCAATCTGCTGCTGCTACTGCTGCTAAGTCGCTTCAGTCGTGTCCGACTCTTTGTGACCCCATGGACTGCAGCCCACCAGGCTCCTCCATCCATGGGGTTTTCCAGGCAAGAGTACTGGAGTGGGGTGCCATTGCCTTCTCCATAATAGCAATCTAACTGCATGCTATTTTCTGAGATACATCTGAAGTAGTTAGATAAAAAACTAGTAAGAGACAGAGAATTATCACAAGCAAGATAGGAAAGCAGAATGGAAATACCATTCTTGAAGAATTCAAAGCAGAAAGTGTTAAACAAAAAAATAAGTGCCTACTTTATATCATTAAAAATGACTATAGCATTTGGGAAAGCTCAAAAAATTAATATTTGCCCTCTAAACAAGATAGCTTTGTGACACAAAAATATGTTAAACACAATGAAATATAGACAAAGACTATTGATAAGATTCTTTGAAACAACTTTATCAATGTTTGAAAATTAAATGAGCTAAAATTAAAGAGATATAAAGACTCGAGTAATTTAAGTAATTGTGAGATATGTAGATATCCTTGAGATATATGTATGTGTGTGTATATATATATATGTTATATATAATTGTCTTTGGATATGTGGCTGCTTCTCATACCTAATATATTTAAGTATATTTTAGGTTGTATTTATACATCATATAAAATTATATATTATAGGTATCTATACCTTTTTTATAAAGAAAAAAGCCTACATGAGATAAAAATCAATCAATTCCAAAATTCAGATATTATGTTTTTGCTTTAAACACCTTAAAAATGACTGTAAACTATTTAAAATTTTAAATATTGATAGCTTTTGGCACTCATAAAAATTATCATGCCAGGTAACTCTTATATGATGGAGAAAGAAATGGCAACCCACTCCAGTATTCTTGCTTGGAAAATTCCATGGACAGAGGAGTCTGGTGGACTAGAGTCCATGGGGTCACAGAGTCGGACACGAGTGAGCGACTGAGCCCAACTCTACCATGAAGACATAACTGAAGAGATATTTACTGTTCATGTGCAGGGGTGCAGGAGCATTTTATGTTTTAAATGTGTCAATACTACCTAAATCTAGACTTAGTGTTGCTCAGACAAGCTGCTTCTTAAAAGAATATAAACTGCTTCTAAAATCTATTAGAAGTAAAGGGCCAAGGATAGTCAAACCTTACCAGTAAAAGGAAATAAAATAGGGAATCAGATTCCCAATCTTAGTATAAAATGGAAATATTACTGTGTGTAGGTCATTCTGGGGGATGTAATTCTGTAGGGATAAGTAATTGCCAGTAGAAGAAAGTGGAGGATTATTAAAAAGACCCCTGCTTCTGAGAAATTTTGCTTTATGACAGATGTGAGATAGTAGAGTTTGGGGCAAAGGAATGACTGTAAGTGGACTTGGAAAATGCAGGTTTCTGGACCAAACAGCAATAAAATGATGATACGTCAAAGACTGTCAGATTTTATTGTATACAAATTAAGAACTTTAGCTTGTGAAAATATGTTTAGTGAAAAGACAGAACACAAACTGGCATTAGATATTTGCAATATATGTAAACAACAAAATATTAATTTTCAAATATATAACTCTTACAGGACAATCAGTAGACAAGTGAACAAAATTGAAAAAGTATTTAGGCATGAACAGGTATTTTGCAGGAAAAGTAATACAAATGCCTAAAAAATGTGTGAAGATGTGTTATAATCACAAAATTGCAAATCAAGATAGCTGTACGATGCTATTTTAGAGTCATTCGTTAGGTAGAAGTTTAGTCTGACTCTACTGAGTTTCACATGTGATGTGCATCAGGGGGTCAGTTATGCTGGTAGAGAATAAATTGTGTAATAAGTATGGAAAACAATTTTTGTCTTGTAAAGTGAACTTTTGTTTCCCCTATAATCCAATAATTTAACTCATAAGTATTTACATTGTACAGGAGACAGGGATCAAGACAATCCCCAAGAAAAAGAAATGCAAAAAAGCAAATTGGCTATCTGAAGAGGACTTACAAATAGTTGTGAAAAGAAGAGAAGCAAAAAAAGCAAAGGAAAAAAGGAAAGATATACCCATTTGAATGCAGAGTTCCAAAAAATAGCAAGGAGAGATAAGAAAGCCTTATCAGTGATCAATGCAAAGAAATAAAGGAAAACAATAGAATGGGGAAGACTAGAGATCTCTTCAAGAAAATTAGAGATACCAAGGGAAAAAGCAAGAGAGTTCCAGAAAAACATCTATTTCTGCTTTATTGACTATGCCAAAGCCTTTGACTGTGTGGATCACAATAAACTGTGAAAAATTCTGAAAGAGATGGGAATACCAGACCTCCTGACCTGCCTCTTGAGAAACTTGTATGCAGGTTAGGAAGCAAGAGATAGAACTGGACATGGAACAACAGACTGGTTCAAAACAGGAAAAGGAGTACGTCAAGGCTGTATATTGTCACCCTGCTTATTTAACTTCTATGCAGAGTACATCATGAGAAATGCTGGGCTGGAAGAAGCACAAGCTGAAATCAAGATTGCCAGGAGAAATATCAATAACCTCAGATATGCAGATGTCTTTGCTGCTGCTGCTAAGTCACTTCAGTTATGTCTGACTCTGCGTGACCCACTAGACAGCAGCCCACCAGGCTCTTCTGTGCCTGGGATTCTCCAGACAAGATTACTGGAGTGGGTTGCCATTTCCTTCTCCAGTGCATGAAAGTGAAAAGTGAAAGTGAAGTTGTTCAGTCGTGTCCTACTCTGCGAGACCCCATGGACTGCAGCCCACCAGGCTCCTCCATCCATGGGATTCTCCAGGCAAGAGTACTGGAGTGGGGTGCCAGTTACTACTCCAAGAGTTACCACTCTGAGAGTTGCTTGTGGACAGGGAAGCCCGATGTGCTGCAGTCCATGGGGTCACAAAGAGCCAGACATGACTGAGCAACTGAACTAACTCCAGGGGATCATCCTGACCCAGCGATTGAACCTATATCTCTTGCATTGACAGGCAGATTCTTTTCCACTGTACCACCTGGGAACCTCTCCCCCCTCAAAAAAAAAACTCTGAAATATCATAAATGCTTTAAATAGATGAATTAGATAGGTAAATAAAAAAATAATAGTAAATAGATAAATAAATTTTACTACAATCACAAAATGGAATATTATGCATCAGGAAAATTAAATGAATTATAGCTGTATGCCATAACATAGATAATTTTGTTATGATAGTAATGAGTTAGAAAAATGACATGCAGAATATAAAATTCAAAAAAGGAAGTGTAAACTGATATTTTTCATATGCAAAAAGACTTTCTAGTAACAGTGGATGTGATATAAGAAATATGACTAGAAAAATAAAAATGAAAGGTAATGAAGTGCTTAAGTGAACAAAGGGTGTGTGGTCGGATTAAATATAATTATATTTAAACTAAATTTAATCAAAATTCTTTTGATTAAACAATAAATGAACACATTCTCCCTGAAAAACAACTTATTAATATCTAAAGACATTTTAAAATCTTTTTTTGGAGTAGTGATTCTTAGAATCATTTCTTAGAAATAATCAGTGTACAAAGTTTTATAGGTAAAGATATCTATCACATTATGACTGACAGTAAAAATTAGAAATAAATGAAATATAAACTATTATAGGCTTGGTGTGCTGCAGTTCATGGGGTCGCAAAGAGTTGGACACGACTGAGCGACTGATCTGATCTGATCATTCAATAAATTATAGTGTATACATAAAATGGATGTTAAGCAATCATTAAAATGATGTTTTCAGCTTTTTAGAATAATCATTTATTTTTATACAAACTAATATATATTTAATAAAATTATTTTAAGAATCAAGCAGAAGAATCAAGAAAAAGAACAATTCTGTATCATCATCCACAAATCACACCTTGGGCAAATATCATTCCTAGTTTGTGTTTCTCTCTCTCTTCACATACATATGCACATATATGTGTATATATCTTATATTTATTTACATAAAATAAGTGTTTATATTTTATGTGTGTATATTATACACAGAGAGAGCCTCTGAGTTTATTAATTTACAGGAATATCTTTCTGTTGCCACTGTATATGTGTGTGCTAATGTGCTCAGTTGTGTCCGATTCTTTGTCATCCCACGGACCGTAGCCTGCCAGGCTCTTCTGTCCATGGGATTCTCCAGGTAAGAATACTGAAGTGGGTTGCCATGCCCTTCTCCAGGTGATCTTCCCAACTCAGGGATCGAGCCTGCATCTCTTACATCTCCTGCCTTGGCAAGTAAGTTCTTTACCACTAGTGCCACCTGCACTGTTTTGGAAATACAGGGAAAAAAATCCTCAATTGTATAAGTAAAGAAATAATTATTTGCATTTTGCCATATACAGTTATGTTTTTTTTTAAGTTCACATATAATGTGTGAACCTTGTTTATGGTAGAATCATATGGTAGAACCTTGTTTATGAAGTCTATTAAATATATGGTAAAATGAAAGGTTAAATACAGTAATGTGCAAATGTGAAAATTTTTGAGGGCCGGAGGATGGTTTAACCTTAAATGAGTTTCATAAAATCACAATTTATTCCATTTTATATCTAGCACTCACTCCATAGGAAGTAACTTCTTTTTAATCCCCTTTATTTTCTGAGTCTCCATGCTTGAAGATAGTGACGTGTTAGTATCTTGCAGCACTAGTTTTGTTTACCCACTATGACTTCTGGTTCCCAAAGATAAGGCCCATTTCAAAACCAATGCTGGATTTGGCAGAATATTGCCACCGTTTTGTTTTAACAAGCTCCAAAAATGAAACAAAGATATGAGTAGCATCTCTTTTCACCTTAAAGAAAAGACTGTATTCATATATACCTGAATCATCCCAAATAACTATAGGGCTCTGAAACACAAGAGCCATTTATCACATTTGGTTTCCTTCATTTCAACAAATGCAAAACAGGACACTTTAAGGATCTCCCCAGAAATTTAGAGGGTTAAAGTTTCAGTATTCAAAAGTGAAGTTGCTCATTTAAAATTAAACATTTGCTGACAGTAAGTCAGCAAATCACGTTAGCTTCATTTACATGTTGGCTTTGGGAATCATGTTGGCTTCAAATACGTATAGTTTGATCACGAACTGTTGGCTTGTAGAATAACTACAGTAAGAAAGATTGGGCTTTTGAGTCTGTTTGTTCCAATGTGAGGTATATTATATATAACACACTACTCTTCGCATTAGGAGGTGAGAGGTGTATATCTTGACTTAATTGGAAATATCCTTTTCCCCTGGAAAAGATGATTCACAAAGCCCAACTCGGGCAAGGGTGTTCACAATTCCAGATCCAAAGCAGCCGAGTGCCGTCATGGGAACACTGAGGGACTGAAGGACTGCAGGCCCGTCTCTTCAGTTCATTGCAAACGGAGTTAGGCCTGGACTCTTTCATTGTGGATTGTTTTTTGCAACCTCATAATCTCTTTAATGGCAGTAATTTGTTAATAAAACAGTGGTAATGAAACAGAAGTATCTGTTTACAGCAGTGCCCATGTATTTCTTGTGCTTAAGCCTGCTTTCATTATTTACAGGGAAAGGTACACACTGGCTCTGGCATACATGAGTAACAGAAAACCACTTTATAGCAGGATAGGAAAGGACATCACCAGTAGCGTGTAATGTGTGTATCTGCAATCATTATTGCCCCCTTTGGAGTATTTTTTCAACCTTAAAGCAATAGATCTTGAAGCAAGCTAAAAGCTGCAATACAAACATAGTTTATCTTTAGTCCTTTAAACAATATTTCTTTGACCTGAATGGGCTCTCTGATCAGCAGTTACCTCTTTAGTTTTTCTCATTTCTTGACTTGGGAACCTACACTCTAGTCTGAACCAATAGTAATTCTAGAAACAAAATTATATTTCAAAGATATTTGAGTTTTATTTTTTTCTTCTGTTTCATGTCTATTGATAGCACGGTAGGTTTGTGTCTATAATCTGAATAAAATACTAAGGATTCTAGACAAAAACATCAAGAAAGCAATCACAATTCTCCAAATCTAAAATACCAATAATGAAAAATTCAATTCATTGAAAATAAATAATATGATAATTAATACTCTGCAGAGAAAGACCAGCTTTTTTTCCAGTTTTGGAAAATTTATTTTAGTTAAATTTAATAAATAAATTCAAATGTAATATTTTTAAAGACATCCATTATTTAAAATATATTTTGCATTTGATAAATTTTTCTCAGTATGACAGCACAGAATACTGTATGAGAAGAAAGGCTATTTAAAATGCAATTCTTTAAGTCTACTGTTAGCAAAAATCCCTTTATAATACAGTTTATGTTACAGTACTCTGTTATGTCTTTCATAAAAATCTGAATTCTTTGGAAGCTGGTAGACAGTTACAACAGAAGGTTATAAAAGCTTTATCTATTATGTCAAAACATGTTCTATTAATAATGGATTGGCAAGAGAAGTCTTCTCATTTTAATGATTCCAAAATCATGGGTTTTCTGTATCCTAGGACTCGCCTAAAATGCCAATCTGTATATGTCATTTTGCGGTATATCAACCATGATGCATTTCCCAACTACACCCCACTGCATGGCTGGTGGCATAGCATAACCCTTTTTAGTCAGCTTCCTCATATGTAAAAAAGGAACAGTGACAATTCCTGCCATAGATGGAATTTATTCCTAAAGAAGATCTTGCATCAGAACACAAAATGGAAATAGAGGAAACATTTGTTTAACGTTAGCTTATTGATAATATATTTCAAGGAAGTAGTGAAGTCATCATTTACAGTGGTGTTTATTGGGCTGTGTATTCATGGCTTGAAACTGAGTTTAAGGGATGGGGGATTTTATGTGCCTATTAAAATTATTTTCCTGCGACTAACTCTATAAGATTGTAAAACAAACTGTGAAATAATTCATGAAAACTATGAAGTCAGGGTACTTTGGAGAAGTCATTCTGCTCATAAATGTTGCTCCTTTCCAGTCACCAGCCCTTACAATGCCACAGGCAGGCACAGACAGAACTATATCCACTGGAGGGGAGGAGGCATGTGTCTATGGAAGAAAACTGGAATGTTCTTATGAACCTCCTGCAGAATCTGCCAAATGTACGTGAGTGGTTTCACCTCTTCAGATCATCTCCTGTGGCTAACCGCTGAGAGGAAGATCAGCTACCTAATTTTCCAAGCTTGGTGCAAGATGAAAATGTTGGACCGCTTTCTTCAAATAACGGGAAAGAAATGCTAGCCAAAGAATCTCAAATAAAATCCACAGGCAAAGGGCAGGCCATTTCTGGCTGGCTAGTACAGATGTTCACAGGCCCCTCAGGGGCCTTTGCTGTGTGTGACAAGTGTGCAACTGTGCAAGGCCCGCCGGCTTCCCAGTGCCCGCCTCCTGCCAGACACCAGACCAACACTCTGACTCTCTAGTGAGCCAGGGGTCAAGCACGCTCAAACCACGGAGGACAGACAGCCTCGGGGGTCACTGTCACCTCTGCCCCTGGAGGTATCAGCTGCCTGGACTGGGGGTGGGGTTGGTGGAAGAGATTGGTCCCTGTCTGCCTCCTGCGGATTGTGCCAAGGAGAGGAACAATCACCCCTCGGTCTCCCCAGGACCAACCTTCACTTCTGGGCACTGGTGACCAGCCCAGGCTGGCAGTGCAGGGCGGAGGCTGTGGCTCGGAGAGGGCGAAGGGGCTGAGTTTCTAAGTCTCTGGGGGGCGGTCTCCCTTGCAAATCCCACGTTCAAAGCTAAAATTCTTCAGAATTGCAAAGCAGTGACCGAAGATGCCAGAGAAGGCAATGGCAACCCACTCCAGTACTCTTGCTTGGAAAATCCCATGGGTGGAGGAGCCTGGTGGGCTGCAGTCCATGGGGTCGCTAAAGAGTCGGGCACGACTGAGCGACTTCACTTTCACTTTTCACTTTCATGCCTTGGAGAAGGATCCCAGGGAGGCGGGGGGTGGGGGGGGGGGCTGGTGGGCTGCCATCTATGGGGTCGCACAGAGTCAGACACGACTGAAGCAACTTAGCAGGAGCAGCAGACCAAAGATCCCTTAAACTCCAGGTGCGGGCGCGGGACACAGGCAGAGTTTCTGTCGCTGCTCTGGTTGCCGGCGGGTGAGGACAACCCTGGCCCAGAAGAGGCACAAGATATGGAACCTGTACTCCAGGGCTTCTGAGCAGACCACTCCCGACGTGCAGGACGTGCCTTCCGGAAGCATCAAGAAATGTTGGAGTACTGGTATTTCAATTAAAATTATTTATGAATCAAGATCCAAGCAGCATCCTCTCAGTGAGGGTCCTGTGGAGTAGACCATCTCTGAAGCCGCTGCCTGGCCCGCCCACGACCTGCCTTCCCAGCCAGCCAGTCTAACTGCCTTGGGGACCTCCCCACAGTGGGGTTTATGTTTATTACCCCACTGATCCTCCTGCCTGCCTTTCCCACTGCCTTCCTTGACTAGGGTCACTACATGTTTTTCCTCCCGTTTCAATAGCCCCTATTAGGGTTCTCTGTGTGATTTAATTAAACAAGGAGCTCCCTGGAATTCAGAGGCAAAGTCAGAAAACACTTTCTGAAATGGAAACAGGAATACCCGTGAAATATGTGAAATTAAGTGGAAAGGTCTCAAGGGTGCTGTTTCTATTACTTTTCTCTTTAGAGAAATCTGCTTATTCTCTCACCCTTCCCTGCCCCAGCTTCATCGAGAGAGGTTAGGAATGCGTCTTCCACTCTTGACCAAAAGTCCTCCTCCTTGCCTGCTCTTGCCTGCTCAGGACATTGTTTTGTCTCATCCACTCGAGACAACTCTTGCCATATAGTCTTTTGAGAATTTGGCAACCAACTCAGGGTCTTGTCATTACTTCAGGTCTCTCAGGTTATCCTGGGAAACTCAAGGGCTATTTGCGTAATGAAGCCAGCTCCAGAGCCATTTGATTTTCAAGGTGAAAGCACCATATCTCTTTCGAGGCCACCCACACCTGAGGTTATCAGTGCAGCTAGTCTTCATGACAGCTCTTCCAGATTTGGAGATCCACTGCTCCCCTCTTACACAGCTCCCAGTTTCTTTAGGGATCTCACCAGCTTGCTCTCCTTACATTTGCCCTTCCGCACCCATCACAACTTGCAGAGCCTTGCCTTCCTCCCGCCCCTGAAGCTTCTAAGCCCTACTGTGGTGCCCTTTTTTTCATTTTTCACTCTCAAATCCTTGGGCTCTCACCTAATTCTTACTGTGTTTTTTTCATTGTTGTTGTTGTTTTCAATACAGCCACTTGGAAAAATTTCAACTTTGATTCCACTCACATCCTCCTCTGGTTCTGTGCCTTTTAAGTGACGTAATGAAGAGGGGTAAATCTTGAGCTTTGCTTCAAATTTATGGTTTCAAGCCTTCATTTGAGCCAGACCTTCATTTTCCTCCAGAGTTTAGCATTTGTAGCCACAGCCAGCTTTTGCACCCATTCCCTGCGTGTGCACTCACTTTTTTGCCCCTTTCCTCCTGTACTGGAGTCTATCTAAGTAGACCCAGCAAACGACTTTCCTACTTCACAGAAAAGCTGCAAGCTGAACATTTCCACATATTTATTTCCTCTTCCTCTCAAAACGATAAAGATATATGTATCTCTGCTAACTCCACTCCTCTACATTCTGACTCTGTGCGTGAACAGAAGGGTTACCTGGTCTCTCTTTGGGAAATATGCTTCTCTTAATCATCTCTTCTTTCTTATGTTTAGGAGCATCTTACTGTTTGTCCCTTTTCCTCCAACATGTAAACAATTGCTAATTTTCCCCACTGTGTGTATGAAAGTGAAAGTGAAATCGTTCAGTCATGTCCAACTGTTTGTCGATCCCATGCACCAGAACTCCATGGGAGTCTCCATGGAGTACTGGAGTGGGTTGCCATTTCCTTCTCCAGGGGATCTTCCTAACCCAGGAATTGAACCCAGGTCTCCCACCTTGCAGGCAGCCCCTTTACCCTCTGAGCCACCAGGGAAGATATATATATATATAAAAAATATTATATATGTTTTATATAATATATATAATATATGTTATATATAATATATATAATATGTTTTTTATATATGTTATATATAAAATAAAAATTATTTTTCCCATATCATTTTACTTTATCTCTATTTCACAGTTAACGATTTTAAAAGACTATTCTATATTGGCTGTCACAGGTGCTCACATCTCATTTATAAGCAAACATTCATCCCCGATTCATTTCTAAACATCCTGGGGACACCAAAGATATTCTAAAGACACTTTATGCTCTTATCCAGTGTAACTTACTTGAAGTGATTGGTATCATTGATTATCCTTGCCTTCTTGATTCCACCTTGCATACGTGCTAATTCACATAAACATTTGCTATTTACCCTTCTCTTTTAAACAATTTTCTTCTTCCTTCTGTGACCACTTCTGCTTTGTCCCTTTCATAGGCTTCTCTCTCTTTCTCTTTTTTTTTCCTGTTTCAGTTTGGGAGAAATCAGGACACATTTTTTCCCTTCAATTTCTAGGTGACCCAAACATATGAGTTTTGGGCTCCTGCTTCTGACTAAAATGGAATAAGAAAGACGGAGTTTGTCCTTCTGCCTAAACAACTACAAAATATGAATAAGTCTATGAAACTTATTTTCTTAACACTACAGATCAAGCAATCAATGCCAGCGAACCATGAGAGATAGGATACAGGTGAAACGAGGACTGATTGTCCCCGTTTAGTGCTTTAAGGACTTTCTAGGTCATAGTTCAGTAAGGTGGGCAACCAGGGATTCAGCAGACTCACTGGGATGAAGGCGCAATGCTGAGAAGAGAGGACAGAGGGACCGAGGGGATCTGCAGAGGCCCTCTAGTCTCCAGCAGACGATGAAGGCGCAATGCTGAGAAGAGAGGACAGAGGGACCGAGGGGATCTGCAGAGGCCCTCTAGTCTCCAGCAGACGATGAAGGCGCAATGCTGAGAAGAGAGGACAGAGGGACCCAGGAGATCTGCAGAGGCCCTCTAGTCTTCAGCAGAGTAATGACAGGCAGAATCTTTGAGGGAGCTATTTGAGACAGGAAAAAGATCACCCTAAAGGGTTAGAAGAAACAGTATCTAGAGCTCACATATGGCTGGGGAGAGTACCTGTTCCCCTCTTTGATCGGACGGCTGCATAATATGTGTGACATTTAATACAGTTCTCAGAATGCCTTTCTCAGTATTGGGGAATTGTTATCCCAAGAGTAAATGCTGCTTTGGTCCCACTTAACAAGTCTTAAGAGGAAGACTGAAAAGCTCTAACCATATACAAGTAAGTTAACTGTGTCCCAGAGCAAAGCTCAAGAATAAATATAGTAACAGAAAAATATCTACTACTCAGCAAGGTAAAATGTACCATGGATAGCATATCATAAAAAATGTAAAGCATCTTATGAAGCAGAAAGATATGACCTATAAAGGAGAGAAAATCCATTAAATCAAAACTAACCTGGAAGTGACGCAGATACTAAAATTAACAGGTGACACAGAGGCTAACTGTACTCCATGTATTGTAATAGGTGGAAGAGAGGTTGATAATGTTGTGTAGTTAAATGGAAGATTTAAAAGACCCAAAACAAACTTACAGAAATAAAAATTACAGTATCTGAGAAAGAAAATCACTGAAAGAAGTTAATTGATTCTGTATTACGGAGGATAATATTAGTAAATTTAGCTATAAAAAATCTGCCAAAAAAAAAAAAAACTAGGGAAAAATAAAACTAAATATAGAAATATATACGCCTGTGGGTTGACTCTTCAAGTGGCCCATTATATCTATAACTAGAGTTCCCAAAAGAGAGTAAGAAACAGAAAATTCAATTTTGGAAATTATCACCAAAAAGGTTCCTAACATAATGAAAATTATTAACTCACAAATCCTAGGAGCTTAGTAAGCCCCAAACACAGACACGTTACTTTCAACTTTCAAATATTTGTGGCTATCAACTAGGAAAGACATATCTCCTAGATTAACTCCTTTTTTATATAATCAACAACGTATTAGACAGCCTTAACCGGATGTCCTGTATATATGGATACCTTACAGGAAACATGCCTCAGTATTTACTGAGGCACTGATATGTTCCCAACAATGCAACAGAGATCAAAACTAGACAATGGAAAAGAAACAGACATATATACATACACGCACACAAAACATTTAAAATACAATATGTTAAGTTTCATTACGGTGATGACTAAAAGAGGAAAATACCATAATCAGTTCAGTTCAGTTCAGTTCAGTCGCTCAGTCATGTCCGACTCTCTGTGACCCCATGAACTGCAGCATACCAGGCCTCCCTGTCCATCACCAACTCCTGGAGTTCACTCAAATCCATGTCCATTGAGTCGGTGATGCCATCCAGCCATCTCATCCTCTGTCGTCCCCTTCTCCTCCTGCCCTCAATCTTTCCCAGCATCAGGGTCTTTTCCAGTGAGTCAGTTCTTCGCATCAGGTGGCCAAAGTATTGGAATTTCAGCTTCAAAATCAGTCCTTCTAATGAACACCCAGGAGGACTGATTTCCTTTAGGATGGACTGGTTTGAGAAACCAAATGTGACTGAGACAGTCAGCTTAAAATGTACTGTTATTTCAGTTAAATGCTGAAAGTTGTACCTTGACGCTTTTAATTGAGGTCTTTTATGACAGTGCAGCTGCACTGCCTGGCAGGTAGGAGTCCTCACGACTCCAGCGCAACCCCGCGCTCGCCGCCAGGGGATGCTCCTCGTCTGCCCAGAGAGCTCCCTGCTCAGACACACAGATGACACCACCCTAATGGCAGAAAGCGAAGAGCTCAAGAGCCTCTTGATGAAAGTGAAAGAGGAGAGTGAAAAAGCTGGCTTAAAGCTCAACATTTCAGAAAACGAAGATCATGGCATCCGGTCCCATCACTTCATGGGAAATAGATGGGGAAACAGTAGACACAGTGTCAGACTTTATTTTGGGGGGCTCCAAAATCACTGCAGATGCTGACTGCAGCCATGAAATTAAAAGACGCTTACTCCTTGGAAGGAAAGTTATGACCAACCTAGATAGCATATTCAAAAGCAGAGACATTACTTTGCCAACAAAGGCCCATCTAGTCAAAGCTATGGTTTTTCCAGTGGTCATGTATGGATGTGAGAGTTGGACTATAAAGAAAATGGAGCGCTGAAGAATTGCTGCTTTTGAACTGTGGTGTTGGAGAAGACTCTTGAGAGTCCCTTGGGCTGCGAGGAGATCCAACCAGTCCGTCCTAAAGGAGATCAGTCCTGGGTGTTCATTGGAAGGACTAATGTTGAAGCTGAAACTCCATTACTTTGACCACATGATGTGAAGAGTTGACTCATTGGAAAAGACCCTAATGATGGGGAAGATTGAAGGCAGGAGGAGAAGGGAACGACAGAGGATGTGATGGTTGGATGACATCATGGACTTGATGGACATGAGTTTGAGTAAACTCTGGGAGTTGGTGATGGACAGGGTGGTCTGGTGTGCTGCAGGCCGTGAGGTCACAAAGAGTCGGACACAACTGAGCAACTGAACTGAACTGAACTGAAGCCTGTGGCTGTTTGCTTTGCAGTATTCCATGTTGCAGCCGTTTTTCAAAACCAGAGCTTCTAAATTCTTCGAAAGATTTGAAGAATTCCATGATAGGTTTTATTGCAGTGTATATTCTTGTTCCTTGTACTTCCTGTGGACAGTTCCAACAGTCTCCAGATGTAACTTTCATGCAGATGCCCGTGGGATGGCTGTAAAGACAGGTGAGCCCCTCACACTGCCCCCACCTGGAGCCCTTCTCCCGGCGGGCCACGGCACCACTGCCCTGGCTGATGTCTGTGAGTCTCTTATGTCCAGGTCCCGAATGGTTTTACTCATAGGGCCCCCAAATCTGGACTGCCCCACATGTGCTGGTTGCTGTCATGCACATCTTTGCTCATAGACCTGCTCCATTATTCCATAGGACTTCATTCACAAGCGCAGGTCCTAAGGTAAAATTATTACGAATGTCAAGAAGGCGACATGAGGGCATTTAACCAAATTTGATGGGGGGGTCCCCTTTTGAGATAGAACTCTGTGGGAGGGCACAGTCGCGTGACTGTGAGGCAGTTATAATCCCAGAAGTGGTTTGGGCCTTTGATTCAGAGGTTCGTAGTGTCAGGGTCTCGTTTTCCTTTCCTGGGGTTTCGTCTGTCTTTTCATTCTGTAGGTCTTGGTCCTTGTGTATTCGCTCCATCCTTTGACTGGTTTCCTACATGAAAGCCAAATGGCTACAGGCATTCCAGGTCTTTTATCCATATAACGCACACCATATAGCAAGAGATTTCACTAGTTAGTCAGGCGTGGGTTCCGTGTTCACGTGCCCGTGTGCTTGGCTCCCCGATGGGCTTAGTCTAGCTCATGTGTTCCCCTAATAGTGAGCTTTCCTGGAATCACGTGGCTCCTTGCATGGAAACTGAGGACTATTAGAAAAGCAGAAATTGCTACTGTGAACAGAATCACACATGTCCACTACAGAATATTTCTTGACTTAATGACTGAAAGATTGAAGTTCTTCATCCTGGGAAAAGATTGGTAAATATGCCTCATTTCCAAAATGTTAACTGAAGTTGTAACTAATACCATATAAACTGATGTCTAGATAATTATAATATGATAATTGTTAAAAGAATATTATGATGAGGAAAAGTTCTGTTAAGAGATATTGCCTACTTAAGAGATATTGAAAAAGAAGAAGTTGTCTCAAGGCTTCCAATGAACAAGACTGATTATATTCTTCGTAAATGTGTCTCTGAAGATATAAAAGATAAAACACTAAACCGATGGAACTATCTTTAAAGCAATAGCAATTATTCCCTTTTCTGTGATTAACGAGCAGTTTCTCTTATGTAATTTGGCTTTTGGGATGAACCTACACACCAGGAGGATGTACACAAATGTATGGTAGCTACTAAGAAATTATCAATTCAGCTTAAATAAATCTTTACAAAAATGTCTTATGTGTTACATTTCCCAAGAAATTTAATATCATTCAAGAATTGAACAACCTAAAAAAAAAAGAATAAAGTTAAAACAATACCTTGGTGATGTTGTCAACTTATGATTTGACCCTTGGTAACTCCATACATTTGTTTGTTCGTTAATTAATTATAATTAATTTAGATCACAATTACTGGGGACTCTAATGTTCTCAGCTTTGTGCTGAGATGCAAAGATAAACCTAATGTGTTGGACTGGACATTCCATAATCAGCCTTGAACATCTTCTGTTTTTTAATGATCTTAACCAAACCTAGCCATTTCCCCAGATTCCTATCCTTCACTGCTGCTGCCGCTGCTGCTGCTAAGTCACTCCAGTCGTGTCCAACTCTTAGCAACCCTATAGACTGCAGCCCACCAGGCTCCGCTGTCCCTGGGATTCTCCAGGCAAGAACACTGGAGTGGATTGCCATTTCCTTCTCCAATGCATGAAAGTGAAGTCGCTCAGTCATTTCCGACTCTTAGCGATCCCATAGACTGCAGCCTACCAGGCTCCTCCCCCCATGAGATTTTCCAGGCAAGAGTACTGGAGTGGGGTGCCATCACCTTCTCTGATCCTTCACTACCGAATTGCAAATATCCCATTGCGTAAGCTTGGCTATGGTTGTGTATACTCATTGATTTCATCTGGGAAATGGTACTGAAAGTATTGCCTAGTACAAACTTATACTGCTCACTGTTTGGCAGGTCAGTCAATCAAGAGACAAGGTGCTGGGGCAGGGAATAGCAACTTTATTCAAAAAGCCAACAAGTCCAGAAGATGATGAACTTGTGTCCCAAAGTATGATCTTGCTCCAGTCTGGTCACCAGTTTCTTTTATAAAGAGAGGGAGGTGAGAAACTAAAGTAAAAAAGGAGATAAGTTGTCACAAATATTTCCTGGGTCCAGCCAGACTCTGAAGGGGATGTTTCCTGTGAGCTTAAAGGAAGATATTGTAGCTTAAAGTTCAGCATAGGAGGCAGGGTCCCCAGAGATGGGCCATTACACATGTTATAAGCTGAGGCATATCCCTTTAATGATTTATTAACATAGCAAAAGCAATAGAATACAAAAGTTACTGTAGAAGAAACAGATCCAATATGGAGTCAGATTTGTTCTTCTCTGTTACTGAAGTACATAACTTAAAAAGTATGTAATGTACTATAGTACAGTATTTTTATATTTATCTAGAACTTTTAAGTTAAATAGGAAAACAGACATGGGATGAAGAAAAATTTACATATTTGATTTATTAAATAATGCAACATATAATTTGGTGAATTTAAAAGTCATTTATTTTTTGCTATGATAGCCACTGAATTTCACTTTGGTGGAGGCTTAGTTACTCTTAAAAAATAATGATTAAAGGAGGCTGTTTCTCCTCTTCAAATCATTCTTATTATGTGTATTCAATTTGCAAGACAAGCAATTACTGCTGTTTGAATCTGGCAAGTAGCCACTATTTTTAATTGAAATGGTAGTTTGAAAAATAAAGAGCATGAAGTTATATAAGGAAGTGGTGTTGGTGTGTTAACAGGAGTAAGCTATAAGGAATGACAGTTACATATTTTAGCATGTAAAAATATTTTCCAAATTAGCAGTTAGTGAAATTTCTGTGACTGTCACACCATGTTCATCTATTTCTTGGGTAAACAGGGCACTTATAAAGATGTTTTTAAAAAAACACCAGTGCATCATAAGGGTACTATCACAGGCACTTGGTTTAAGTAGAACACAGAGCTCTTGCTTAACCAAGTTAAGCGGGTCATCGGAGTTAGATTGACCTGAATGATCCCATCTTGAACACGTTATAGAGCTAAGAGACCTCGATTCAGTTCAGTTCAGTCGCTCAGTTGTGTCCGACTCCTTGCGACCCCATGAATTACAGCCAGACCTCCCTGTCCATCACCAATTCCCGGAGTTCACTCAAACTCATGTCCATCAAGTCAGTGATGCCATCCAGCCATCTCATCCTCTGTCGTCCCCTTCTCCTCCTGCCCTCAATCCCTCCCAGCATCAGAGTCTTCTCCAATGAGTCAACTCTTCGCATGAGGTGGCCAATGTACTGGAGTTTCAGCTTTAGCATCATTCCTTCCAAAGAAATCCCAGGGCTGATCTCCTTCAGAATGGACTGGTTGGATCTCCTTGCAGTTCAAGGGCTCTCAAGAGTCTTTTCCAACACCACAGTTCAAAAGCATCAATTCTTCGGCGCTCAGCGTTCTTCACAATCCAACTCTCACATCCATACATGACCACTGGAAAAACCATAGCCTTGACTAGATGGACCTTTGTTGGAGATCTTGATTAGTATCATAAACACTATGAAGCTTCCATTCTCTCATTTCTAAAATACTCAAAAGTAGTTTCACGTTATAGGTTTTTTGACTGTATGTGAAGATTACATGAGAGATAATGTCTAAAACACTTTTACTCATGCCTGGCATGTAGGTGTTCAGTAAATGGTACCTGTTATTTTTCTATTTGTTTATTGGAAGCATGTAGATAGAAATGTGTAGAAAACTGATAATTTTTTATAATTTTTATGAAGATGTTTTATATTCAACTGAAGTAATATTTATTAATATATTAGTATTCAAATCTAGTAATATTCTTTACTCAATTTGCTTCACGTAGATTCTCCTTCTGTTCAGTTTTGTTCTGAATTTATTTAAAATGAATCCAAATTCAGTATTAAATCTTGCCAAGCCTGTGACGCTTACCCTCATTTCTGAAATTTAAGTAAAGGTTTTGGTGCTTTTTGCCAAAACAATGACTATACAAAAAAAAAAGAGATTGTTTATTTGGATTATATAATCAAAATAACCAGAGCCAATTAATTATTGATTTATTAATTAATCCATTTATTTTTTCAACATTTAGTTTTATCCTATGAGTACTACAAGGCAAGGATAATTTAGGGACTAGAGGGTATAATCTGTCTAGTGAAATAATTTTCAACCATTTTCACCTGGTCTTCCTTAGAATCAATAAGGAATAATTATAAATACCTATACCTGGGATAAGAGATTCTGATTTAATTAATTTGTGTGACGCTCAAATGTTTTTAAAACCTTCCCATGGCAATTCTAATACATAGCTGTGCTTGAGAACCATGTATTTAAAGCAGTGGTTCTCAGTTTTGTGAAAAACTATAATATTCATCTGGGAGTTTTTATTTTCAATTTATGGAATTTAAATTTTTATTGATATACAATATATAAACATAAAAATGTTTATATAAAACATACAAATGTACTAATCTTAAATGCACAGCTCAATGAATTTATATTTATATATCTCTGCATAGTAACTTCAATCATTATATTTTCTCTAGTCCAAAATGTTCCCTGTGACACTTGCCTTGTTTTTTTTTAAATTGAAGCATAGTTGATTTACAATATTCTGTTCGTTTCAAATGTACAACATAACGATTCAATACTTTGATAGATTATAGTCGATTTAAAGTTACTACAAACAATGGCTATATCTCCCCATGTTGTACACTATATTTCTGTTGCTTATTTATTTACACACAGTTGTTCGTATCTCTTGGTCTCCCACTCCGTTTGCCCCTCCTTCCTCCCCTCGTCCCCTCGGTCACCACAGTTTTGTTCTCTATATCTTAGAGTCTGTTTCTGTTCTGTTATATGCATTTGTTTATTTTTTAGATTACCCAAGTAAGTGGTAACAAAGTGTTTGTCTTTCTCTATCTGACTTATTTCACTAAAAGCATAATACTAGGTCCATCCGCATTGTTGCAAATGGAAGAATTTCTTTTATTTAATAGCTGAGTAATATTCCATTGTGTGTGTGTGTGTGTGTGTGTGTGTGTGTGTGTATAGCACAGCTTCTTTATCCATTCATCTGTCAATAGACACCTAGATGACTTTCATATTTTAGCTATTATAAATAATGTGACTATGAACATTAGAGTGTATATATCTTTTTAAATAAGTGTTTATATTTTTTCCAGATATATAGTCAGGAGTGGAATTGCTGGATTATATGGTAGTTCTGATTTTAGCTTTTTAAGGAAGCTTTATGCTATTTTCTGTAGTGGCTGGACTAATTTACAGTCCCACAAACTGTGCACTGGGGTTCCTGTTTCTCCACATCCTCATCAGATTTGTTATTTGTAAACCTTTAGATGATCACCATTTTTATAAATGTGAGTTGGAATCTCACTGTGGTTTTGATTTGCATTTCTCTGATGGTCGGTGATGTTGAACATCTTCATGTGCCTGTTGACCGTCTGTGTATCTTCTTTGGAAAAACACCTATTCGGGTCTTCTGCCCATTTTTAATTGGGTTGCTTGTTTTTTATTGACATTGAGTTGTATGAACTGTTCATATATTTTGGGTGTTAAACTCTTTGTGTGTGTGTGTGTGTGTGTGTGTGTTAGTTGCCCAGTCGTGTCCAACTCTTTGGACCCCGTGGACTGTAGCCCACCAGGCTCCTCTGTCCAAGGAGTTCTCCAGGCAAGAATACTGAGGTGGTTGCCATTCCCTTTCCCAGGGGATCTTCCTGACCCAGGGATTGAACCTGGGTCTTCTGCACTGCAGGCAGATTCTTCATCATCTGAGCAACCTGGGAAGCCCCTGATTTGCCATATCTTTTGCACATATTGCCTCCTTTCAGTAGGTTGTCTCTTGTCTTTTTGCTTTGTCAGTGGTTTTCTTTGCTGTGCCAAAGCTTTTTTAAGTTTAATTAGATTCTATTAATTTATTTTTACTTTTGATTCTTTTGCCCTGGAAGACAGATCTCAAAAATATTGCTACAATATGTCAAATAGCGTTCTGCTTCTGCTCTCTCCTAGGAGTTTTATAGTTTCAGGTTTTCCACTTTGGTCTTTAATCTATTTTGAGTTCATTTTTGTATATAGAATGAAGGAAATGCTCTGATTTTATTATTTTATGTGTAGTTGTCCAGTTTTCCTAGTGCCATTTATAGTAGACACTGTCTTTTCTCCATAGTTTATCCTTGCCTCCTTTGTTGCAGATTAATTGACCATATTATTGTGAAGTCGCTCAGTCATGTCAGACTCTTTGTGACCCCATGGACTGTAGCCCACCAGGCTCCTCCATCCATGGAATTTTCCAGGCATGAATACTGGAGTGGGTTGCCATTTCCTTCTCCAGGGGATTTTCCCGACCCAGGGGTCGAACCTGGGTCTCCCACATTGCAGGCAGACACTTCACCGTCTGCGCCATAGGTGTGTGTTTACTCCTGGACTCTCTGTTCTGTTCCACTGATCTGTGTCTGTTTTTGTCCTAATACCGTACTATCATGATTACTGTGACTTTCTGGTATGGTCTAAATTCAGAGAGCATGATTCTTGCAGCTTTTTTCCCTCAAGATTGCTTGGGCAATTTGGGATCTTTTGTGGTTTCATATGCATTTTAGAATTATTTGTTTTAGTTCTGTGAAAAGTATTATGGTATTTTGATAGAAATTACATTAAATCTATAGATTGAAACTGTGAGATAATAAATATGTGCTGTTTTAAGCTTGTGAGTTTTGATGGTAATTTTGTTATGCAACAATAGATAACTAGTTGAGTTTAGCATATTGCTTTATAACTGTTAAACTGGTTAATGATGCTTTCATATCCTCCCTGAAATAAGTAAACAGTTGGACCACATAGACATAGATGTTTTTTTTCCAGTCTTTGGCCATCGGACAGTATATTTGACAGGTAGAACTTAATGAAGTCAATTTGTGCTTGCCCAGTTTGCTGCCTTGGAAGAATTTTCAGGCTATAGTGCTAGGAGGGGAGACTCACATGAAATTCAGCACACTCCTATATTTGAAGAGAAAGTGCAAACATTCTGGGAAGAATAAGACAGTTAACGTCCTCAGAGCAGAGTACACCAAAGGAACAAGAACAGAAAAAGACAACCCTGGAATTTTTCAGTGGTTGAGTATGTGGTGGATGCATCAGCAAATGTTCATGATGGAACAGTGTGAAGTCAGGAGGCTTCACCCACATTGGAGGAGGAGGACACGGCCAGGCATTTTCCATCACTGGGCCTCTCAGGGGTTCCAGTGCTCCAGTGGGTCTTCCAGGAGGGGGAGACCTGGACCACCTTCCCTGGAGACAAGCACACTGGGCAGGGCCCTCCCTCGGGCAGTGGCCAGGGTGGGGATTGGCAGCAGGGTGGGGGAACACCCTTCACTCTTCTCTTTGTTTAACAGGCTGTATGTTCATTCACCTCAATGGAACTGATGCAGATACACTCTTTTTTAAGACTAATATTCCATTCTGTGTATGTACCACAACTTTATCCTTCATTATGCATCTCTGATGGACATCTAGTTTGCTTCTATATTCTAGCTTTTGTAAAAGTTAGGGTGTATGCCCAGTAGTGGGATTGTTGGGTCATATGGTAGGTTTATTCCTAGTTTTCAAGGAATCTCCATAGTGGCTATATCAATTTACATGCCCGCCAACAGTGCAAGGGGTTCCCTTTTCTCCATACCCTCTCCAGCAATTATTGCTGTAGATGTTGTTTTTTTTTTTTTATGTTGGCCCTTCTGACCAATGTGAGGTGATAACTCATTGTAGTTTTGATTTGCATTTCTCTAATAATGAGAGATGTTGAGCATCTTTTCATTTGTTTAGTAGCCATATGTATGTCTTCTTTGGAAAAATGTGTGTTTAGATGTTCTGTCCACTTTTTGATTCGGGTGTGTGCTTTTTTTCTGGTATGGAGCTGCATGTGCTGCTTGTATATTTTGGAGATTAATTCTTTATCAGTTGTTTCATTTGCTATCTCATTCTGAGCATTGGTCTTTTCATTGTGTTTATAGTTTCCTTCATTGTGTAAAAGCGTTTAAATTTAATTAGGTCCCATTTGTTTATTTTTGTTTTTATTTCCATTACTGTAAGAGGTGGATCACAGAGGATCTTGCTGTGATTTATGTCAAAGAGTGTTCTGCCTATGTTTTTCTCTTAAGAATTTTATCGATTCTGGGCTTACATTTAGGTCTTTAATGCATTTTGAGTTTATTTTTGTGTATGGTATTAGATAGTGTTCTATTTCACTCTTTTACACACAGCTGTCCAATTTTCCCAGCACCATTTATTGAAAAGACTGTCTTTTCTACATTGTATATTCTTGCCTTGTTTGTCAAAGATAAGGTGCCCTTAGGTGTGTAGGTTTAACTCTGGGCTTTTTGGCTTGTTCCTTTCTTGATATTTCTGTTTTTGTGCCCGTGCCATACTATCTTGATGATTGTAGCATTGTAGTATAGTCTGAAGTCAAGAAGGTTGATTCCTCCAGCTATAGTCTTTCTCAAGATTGCTTTGGCTATTCAGGGTCTTTTGCGTTTCCATACAGATTGTGAAATTATTTGTTCTAGTTTTGTGAAAAATACCATTGGTAGTTTGATACGGATTGCATTGAATTTATGGATTGTTTGGGGTATTATAATCATTTTGATTCTTTAAATCCCAGAACATGGTATTTTGTCTCTCCATCTCTTCGTGTCATCTTTGTATTTGAGAGTCCCTAAATTGTCATTTGAAATTTTAAGCTTTTGTTATATTGTTTACCTAAAATTTGATTTGTGAACACAATCATTTCCTACAGTCTGAGTACTTCCCAATAATTAAGGACTTTAGGACTACAGAGCAGGTTGGCTATGAATTTTGTATTACCTTGACCTTTTTATCCATTACTGATTACTTTGGAGACATTAATTACACATTAATATTTTTTTCATGTTTCATGAAAATCAATAATTTTCATCTAGTGACTGCACTGGATATTCAAAAGTAAATAGGTAAATATATGCCCTTACTTGAAAAATCTCATCATCTAATGAGAGAAACTGACACATGAGCACTTAAATATAATGCAGTGTGACACAGGCCATGAAAGCACAAGGGAAGGGAGTGGCCACGCTTTCTGGGCTTCAAAACACATCTTAGAAAAGCCCTGATGATCCTCGTTCATTAAGGTGCAAAGTCACTGTTACTCAAAACCCTGCTGTTTTTCAAAGCTGCTGATGTTTTATCATCCATCCTTTCTTATGCCATCATCATTTATTTTTACTTAAGTCATAGAATATTTATGTTGAGACAGTGAAAGGGAAATTCAGGTTTTCCTGTTACATCTTTCTAACTCACTTATGAGTCTCCTGTAATCTGACAAACGGCATCCACTCTGTGTTTGAGCACTTCTAGGGATGGAAAGCTCAATAAGTTTCAGGGTAGCTTAGTCCATTGTATTAATAATACAATTATTCAAAATTTACTTTAATAGTAAGTCTTAATTTTGCTTCTAGTCATTTTTCATTCATTACAGACCTGCCTTTGTTTTTCCAACCTTCAAACAGAGGACATTAATAAAAGCACATATGTAATTTAAAAGTTTAATTACTTTGCAGGTACACATGGCAGAATCAATTTATAAACATCAAAGGAAACATATTTTATGCAGTTTTAATGTACCACAAATTTAATAGCTATCATTTTAGTGGCATATCATTAAATGTCATTTCCCAACTTAGGAAAAGTGTGTTTCAGTTAATGGTACTAGTTCATAAAAATCTTTAAGACTATCTCCAACTCATTTTAAAAATGCAATTTTGATCAATAAAAAAGGTGCTTTTAAATGGCACCATAAAAATAATTTAATAGAACTAGGTTAAAGCAAAGGAAGTAGTTAAGAAATTTGTCTTTATCTTATCTGGAAAACTCATTGAAGAATATTTGTAGTATTTAAGCACTTCATTAGGAAGCATTATCATTACAGATGTGGTATAGAGAGTATATTTAGAGTGTAGATTTTATCTCACTTCAATGATGATAGATTAAATAAGGTGACTTCAGGAATATTTGTCTTGATTGTTGCATTTATTTAAAAAATGAAAGAACAAAACCAATCATGTATACCATTATGTTTTCATAAGTGTTAAGTAGAACAATGAAAATATTAATTAAAAAAGAAAGTGTGAGGACTATGCATTTTTTCACATAAAGTTTGCAGTTAGTGTTCATAACAAAGTTCAAATAACTTTGTTCATAACAAGGTTACTCACTTTCAGGACTCCACAATGAGTGTGAAAATCTTGGCATTTAAAAGAATAATTGCACACCTTCTGCAAGATTAAAAAATAAATTATACTTGTTCTTAAACTGATGTAATATTTGTTCCCACTTTGAGTGGCCAGCTCTCTATATTCCCTCAGGTGTTCTACTCCCTTGATTAATTTAGAATTAAAAAGTGTCAGGTGTAGGCAATAAATACTAATTCTACTCATGGACTTGTAGTCCACCTTGGCTTCCCAGCTGGCGCTACTGCTAAAGAATCTGCCTGCCAGTGCAGGAGATACAAGAGATGTGGGTTCAGTGCCTGGGTTGGGAAGATTCCCTCGAGGAGGAAATGGCAACCTACTCTAGTATTCTTGCCTGAGAAATCCCACAGACAGAGGAGCCTGGTGGACTACAGTCTGTGGGGTCACAAAGGGTTGGACACAACTGAGTACTTGTAATCCAATTTAAAATTAATTTTCTTCTGATTGCTGTCTTGCCAAACTTATGTATGTTTTGAACTTCATAAGTGTTTTTTTGACATAATATATGCTGGGTTTATCTGGTATACCCCTTTGCTGCTGCTGCTGCTGCTAAGTCACTTCAATCGTGTCTGACTCTATGTGACCCCATAGACGGCAGCCCACCAAGCTCCCCTGTCCCTGGGATTCTCCAGGCAAGAACTGGAGTGGGTTGCCATTTCCTTCTCCAATGCATGAAAGAGGAAAGTGAAAAGTGAAAGTGAAGTCACTCAGTTGTGTCCGACCCTCAGTGACCCCATGGACTGCAGTCTTCCAGGCTCCTCCATCCATGGGATTTTCCAGGCAGGAGTACTGGAGTGGGGTGCCATTGCCTTCTCCAGGTATACCCCTTTACTTTCATCCAAATTTATTCTTGTTGGCCTTATAATATTCACTGTAGGATATATATCTATTATATAGATAGATATCTATAGATCCTCTACATGTGTAGATATAGCCTGTATATCCCTACAGATATAGATATGTCTCCTGTAGTGAATAATATTGTGATGGGTTTTTTGCATCTCAATGTGACTGAGTTATGGCATGCCCAGATAGTTGACTAAACATTATTTCCGGGAGTGTCAATGAGGGTGTTGGCTGATGAGATTAACATTTGAATCATTGAAGCAGATTGTTATCCCCAGTATAGGTAGAGCTCATCCAGTCCTTTGAGGCCTGGATAGAACCGTGCAGGGTCTGGGGCAGGAGGCGGTGGTGGTGGGAGTTGCATTTGTTCCTTTCTGCCTGATTGTATGAGCTGGGACATGAGTCTTTGGCTTTGCGGTTGAGATTTGCACCGTTGGTTTCCTTGGTTCTCAAAACTTTGGACTCAGACTGAATTATACATGAGCACAAATTGCAGTACCTGATTGCAGATGCCTGATGGTTGAACTTGGAGAAGGCAATGGCACCCCACTCCAGTACTCTTGCCTGGAAAATCCCATGGACAGAGAAGCCTGGTAGGCTGTAGTCCATGGGGTCGCTATGAGTTGGACATGACTGAGCGACTTCACTTTCACTTTTCACTTTCATGTATTGGAGAAGGAAATGGCAACCCACTCCAGTGTTTTTGCCTGGAGAATCCCAGGGACAGAGGAGCCTGGTGGGCTGCCGTCTATGCGGTTGCACAGAGTCGGACATGACTAAAGTGACTTAGCAGTAGCAGATGGTTGAACTTCTCAGCCTCTGTAGTCCTATGAGTAAATTCCTTGTAATGAATATATAGGATATTTTGAATATTTAAAATATTACATTCCTTATCATATCAGATCAGACTCTTTGTGACCCCATGAATCGCAGCATGCCAGGCCTCCCTGTCCATCACCAACTCCAGGAGTTCACTCAGACTCACGGCCATTGAGTCAGTGATGCCATCGAGCCATCTCATTCTCTGTCATCAGCTTCTCCTCTTGCCCCCAATCCCTCCCAGCATCAGAGTCTTCTCCAATGAGTCACTCTTCGCATGAGGTGGCCAAAGTACTAGAGTTTTAGCTTCAGCATCATTCCTTCCAAAGAAATCCCAGGGCTGATCTCCTTCAGAATGGACTGGTTGGATCTCCTTGCAGTCCAAGGGACTCTCAAGAGTCTTCTCCAACACCACAGTTCAAAAGCATCAATTCTTCGGCACTCAGCCTTCTTCACAGTCCAACTCTCACATCCATACATGACTATTGGAAAAACAATAGCCTTGACTAGATGAACCCTTGTTGGCAAAGTAATGTCTCGGCTTTTTAATATGCTATCTAGGTTGGTCATAACTTTCTTTCCAAGGAATAAGCGTCTTTTAATTTCATGGCTGCAGTCACCATCTGCAGTGATTTTGGAATCCAGAAAAATAAAGTCTGAAACTGTGTCCACTGTTTCCCCATCTATTTCCCATGTAGTGATGGGACCGGATGCCATGATCTTCGTTTTCTGAATGTTGAGCTTTAAGCCAACTTTTTCACTCTCATCAAGAGGCTTTTTCACTTTCATCAAGAGGCTTTTTAGTTCCTCTTCACTTTCTGCCATAAGGGTAGTGTCATCTGCATATCTGAGGTTATTGATATTTCTCCCAGCAGTCTTGATTCCAGCTTGTGTTTCTTCCAGTCCAGCGTTTCTTATGATGTACTCTGCATATAAGTTAAATAAACAGGGTGACAATATGCAGCCTTGATGTATTCCTTTTCCTATTTGGAACCAGTCTGTTGTTCCATGTCCAGTTCTAACTGTTGCTTCCTGACCTGCATACAGATTTCTCAAGAGGTAGATCAGGTGGTCTGGTATTCCTATCTCTTTCAGAATTTTCCACAGTTTATTGTGATCCACACAGTCAAAGGCTTTGGCATAGTCAATAAAGTAGAAATAGATGTTTATAATGCATATATATGTTATAATCATGTATTGATATATGTTATATTTCTCTGGAGAATCCTGATTAATACAAATATATATATATATATGTATATACACACATACATACATATATACACATACATAATGGAAGTCTATCTATCTAGTGTTATCTATTGATCTATCTATATACCTACCTATGTGTCTGTCTTATATCCCGGAGGCTTTCAGGCAAGTTTCAATAGTGAATTTGATCAGTGATTTTGATCAGAATTTTATACCTATATATGTTTAGGTGGGGTTTGGTGCAAAAGGCATTGTATATTGAAATTGTTAAGTTTGAAATAAACAACAAAATAAGAACCTTGAATGGGGAAAAAAATGAAAAGGGAAAATTAATGAAATCATTTGCATAAGAATGCCATAAGTATTTAAATGGACAGAAAGTTACATTAGTTTTGGTGAAAATAAATACATGTAAATTATTTTAAGCAACTAATTTTCTCTACAAGGGGGACTTGATTTTCTAATACGATAAGAAATGGAATGAGTTTTTCTTTAAGATTGCTACCTTTTTTTCCTGTTTTAAAATTGAAGTATAGTTGATTTACAATATTGTGCTCAGATTGTTTCGTGAACAGAATCTAATGTACTCTTTTAGTCAAAAAAGTCAATCATATTCCATTTATTGCCAGGAACACTGTGGGGAACCCAGAAAATATTGTCATCATGTTATTTTAATTTTGATGAGCTTTAGCAAAAGTCAAGAACATAATGAAAGTGTTCAAATTCTATGGGAAATCTACAGGAACCTTGGCATCAAGCGTAGTGCTGGAACCTCAGGCTCCCCTGGACTCTCTTCCCCATCCATCTCCTATTTCTATGTGTTTATTCTCAACTTTTAGTTTGCAGGCATGGTTGGGAAGGTAACCATTGTTAGCTATTCCCAACATAGTAATTTTCTCAGAAAAGATGCTGTCTCTTCCCCAATCTGTTCAAATCAGTCTTGGATTCTGACTAGTGCCCCCTGCTCCCACGCCAATCTCTGTGTTCAAGAAAATGTGCCAAGTCATGTTGATCAACCTTGCTTCAATATGTGTGCCCTGAAACTAGGTCATTGGAGAATAGATTTATAATCAGGAATAGAAGGTTGAAGAAAAATATATCAGGTGGCCAAAAAAATAGACACTGCGTTCATCCCATAATATGTAGTAGTAGACTGAATGTAGTGTTTATAAATTTAGACTACTAGATATGATTCTATATAAACATTTAAATAAATGTAAAATAGAGCTTAGATTAAAAAGCAGTATTTTATTGGACATTTGTTGCACCAGAAATCAGAGGTCCTGAATCATGAGTTAGTCTCTTTATACTCATAGGCCTTGGAAAAGTCACCTAAATCCTGAGCCATATTTTTTTTCTTATTATTTCAAAAATGAGAATTTTACAAATATAGACTCTGTATTTTCTTCTTCAAAGTGTCTTTGAAGATGACATGTATGGTTCAGAGAAGACTAAATAAAATGGCAAAGGGGAAAAAGGTTTATAGCCCTAAAGATTTTGAATAAAATCTTAATTCCTTTCAGACAGGAATTACTCTGTATCATACAAAATACTCCTAATCAATAAAATAGCATTAAGCTGACTTGCCTTGAAATATGCAACTTTCCATTTCCACACTTGCTAAACAGGCAGAGGACATCCATGTTAGGAAGTCTGAGCTGTCTTTACAGTTTCTTTGTTCCTGGTATTGACTTATATAGAGGGTGGTGGTGGTGGTGGTTTAGTCGCTAAGTCCTGTCTGACTCTTGCTCCCCTATGGACTGTAGCCCACCAGGCTCCCCTGTCCATGGGATTCTCCAGGCAAGAATACTGGACTGGGTTGCCATGCCCTCCTCCAGGGGATCTTCCCAACCCAGGAATCAAACCCAGGTCTCCTGCATTGCATGCAGATTCTTTACCAACTGAGCCATATATATAGGAAGGAGAAAAAGATATTTTTACTATGCTCTTCAGCTCCTTTCCCAGATACTTTATCAAATAGCCACATGCCAGCTTTTCCTTTCTGCCTGAGTATCAGCTGTGATTAGACAATTTAGCTGAATGTTCACAGCTTATACAAATATCTAGAGATGCATGGATGGAGAAGGAAATGGCAACCCACTCCAGTGTTCTTGCCTGGAGAATCCCAGAGACAGGAGAGCCCGGTGGGCTGCTGTCTATGAGGTCGCAAAGAGTCGGACACAACTGAAGCAACTTAGCAGCGGCAGCAGCAGAAATGCAGGGAAACATCATAGGATTAGAATGTTAATCTTGCAGGATATCATGGACCAAGAGTGGGAGACAAATCTCCCACTTTCTAGAACTTCCAGGTATGCCTTCAATATCCAGTAAGGAGAAGAGATGTAAAGGATAGACAAGTTATCAATAATCACAGAATGAATCTTCCAGGCATTCATATCATGTTAGTGTCCTTTGTTATATTTCAAGAACTCAGGACCAATTTTCTTTCTTTTATCCTATGAGACTGTATAGTGATGTTTTCTTCCAAAACAATATCTACAGCTAGATTCACTTGTATTTAAAATAGTGTATGTGATCATAATGATTTATCAGCTTCTATCCATTTCACACTCACACATAATTTAGTGACAAGAAAAGCTATACTGGTATTAGTTGTTTAACAATTAGATCCGTTAGACAATAGAATCACCTCCAGTGATTTAGACAATTCTATTAGACAATAGAATCACCTCCAGTACTCTTACCTGGAAAATCCCATGGATGGAGGCTGCAGTCCATGGGGTCAGTAAGAGTCAGACGCAACTGAGCACCTTCACTTTTCACTTTTATGCATCCACAGTTACTTTTTAGCTCTTCGATGTATGAAATGTATCGCTTTTTTGAATGTACACTTTTTAATCTGTGTAAAAAGATAGCATGATATAGTATCATGTTAAGAATATAATATACTGTCTAAACTGCTATCTTGTTCCATTCTAGTCCTCTTATAGTGGACCCTATCATCTTTTACTGATTTGTTCCCAAATAGTTTATTATTAAATTTAGAGAAAAATTTATTATATTTAGACGACATCTTTATAAGAGTTTTATTTTATCACGTAGCATGCATCAATAAAATTATTGCCTTAAAAGGGTGCTATGAATTCTGATAAATTTAGGCATATTTTCTTATAATTGAGAACTCACGAGATGAAAATGTCATTGTTGAATTACCTAAGACTTTACATCTGAAAACCAAACCAAGATTTTCAATAGAATTGCATGCCTGCTTGAGAACAGGAGGTACTTGGAGTGTGCCATTTCACTTCTTTCTATATTTTGCTATTATCATAACAAAACATTTCCTAGTTCTTTACACTTCATTTTTTCAGAAATTAGATGCTCACTCATGCCTCAGAAATTCTCTGTATTGTCTCTTGGGATGAAAGAGATAGAATTATGTGATATGTGTAAACAGGGATTAATTTAATCTTAGGCAAATCCACACTTTGCAGTGTGAGTGAGGTTTGCCAAGGATTATAAATACAGTGAAGTTAGATACAGTTTGACATCTTGTTTTTGAGCCTCACACTTTGAAAAAGCTTTTTAAAAAATCACTTATTAATTTTTGGTATGCAAAATCACATGGGAAAAAATCAAAATCAATTGAGCAACAAGTCAAGTTTACTTTGGATTGAATGTTAAAAATGTTTCTTATTATTGAAATAGAAATTAGGTTTTATTTGATTCTAAAAGGCATGTCTGTCTTTCTTAGAGATGCATGTTGAAACAATGCTCATAACCTGGGACATCTTATTCATTTTGATTCCCAATATTGTTCGTCACTTGACTGGGCAACATTTATTTGGTGACAGCCTGTGAACTCTAAAGTACATAAGTTTGATGGCAGGGGGTGTGTGGAGAGATGGGCAGAGAGAAGCCCGGCAGACCTCAGGGGCTAGAAGTGATATAGTTGGAAGTCACACGCCGTCATACTCATCCAAGGTTTAAGCTTTAGCTATTTTCTTGGTTAAAAAATATATTTGGGGGAGATTGGACTTCATCCAAAATCAATTTACAATTCTTAGATTTTTTTGAAGCTTTCATAGAAGGAGACATGAGTTTGACACCTCTATTAGAGCTAAACTTCTGGGAATATCAGGAATCGACATATCGGTTTAATAAAGGGTAAAAAATTCAATCAATGCAGCATCAAGGTTTGGGATGGAATGGAGCAAGTTGGGGATTTTCTTTCAGAGGCTAATAGCAAGGTGGTGTTAACTCTTGGGATGTTGACAGGTATGAGCAATTGTATTGTATGGAAGAAAGGAACATATAATTTAAACAATAGAGATCACATCTGTTTTCATTGTCTCTAAGGTGATAGAGTAGAAACATTTGAAATTGTTAAAAGTCTTGACTAGTCAAGGCATAGAGGAAGGGAGTGTGGGCCGTGAAGGGTTATAGCTTCCCCAGATCTAGGATATCAGAGAGAAGAGCTGTCCTCCATGAGCGGAGTAAATAGATTTGGTTGTCTGTGGATATGAGCACAAGCTGTCTGCGATTAGAATCAAAACTATCCTATCACAGCTGGAACCATTAGAATGGTCTTGGGTGGGATTTAGAATGGGGGAAAATCTAAATTTGAATCTCAAGGCTGTCTTTCAAATTACAGAAAGCGCTTAGAGACTTGTCTCCAATGGAAAATTGTACAAGCTAGAAAATAAAACGTGAGTTTGACTACAAGTGTGCTAAAAAAGATAACAGTCCGTCAGTATTTAGGTTTAATTTTAAAAGATCAAATTGAATGATACTGGAATGATCCTATGAGATTATCAACCTTTAAATGGGAAAATGTGGTTTGTGAAAATTTTTCAGAAAAGTACATTTTCGTGTATGTGCATTTAATAAAAGAAGTATAGAAAGGATATTTAGGGCATAAATTAAATAGTTAAAAGCTTTTTCATGATCCTGAAAACTCATTCTGGCTTTAGCAAAAGGATTTTCCATATGGTTTATTAAAAATTTTTTCCTTAGTTAGTCACCATTTAATCTTCACTATATCCCGCATATCTCATTCTTTAGATTTTTAAAAACAAACATCATACCTCTTGGGCTCTTTGACTTTATTCTAAATGAATTAGTTTCTTTTATTTTATTGCTATTCTAAATCTGGGGCTTTTATTCTCTTTATGTTGTTATTTTAGCAGGTGCCATGCCCAGGTTTTAGCTTCCTAGCTTTGTTCAGAGGCAAGGAAAAAAATGTGTAATGGCTAAATTACAGACCAGGCACCTGCTGTCAAATAAAGTCAATGTAGAATAAATCACTTCTGCCCGTGAATCAGAGTTTTAGCTTCCCCTAGGCTGTCTGCAGAGCCCAGCACAGCACCTGAGACATCATCGTGGGGGCACCTTTGTCAAACTGCACCACCGCTGCCCTCTGGTATCAGTGCTAAAGCATGTATGACATTCCTGGGATCTGTAAGGTTTTCCTTGGATATGGGTTGATATAATCATGATAGAGCTTATTTTATTATTTGCCTCTTACCCATTGTTCCACATTTTCTAAGTTTAATGAGAGACTTTTTAGCTACACAGGTGTATCAAATGAGATTTTAAAAATAATATGTTTGCTAAATAGATTTTATGAAAGTCACACAGTTCATGAAATAAAAAACATTATGAAAAAAACATACTTATTTCAAACTGTATGGCAAATAGCTCTTTTATGCCAAAGCAGAATTATATCCCTTGAATTGAGCCACGTGAAATAATATAGTAATAATCATTGTATTCTGATTAATACCATTTGGGCACCTACTACATGTAAATCCCTTTTCTAGACGCAGTGAGATTTAAATGATGGATAAGAATCAATTCTGCCCTCCAGAAATGTATAATCCAGTGTGGTTAAGGAAAATTGTTTTTGTTGTTCAGTCACCAAGTCATGTCCAACTCTCTGCAACCCCATGGACCACAGCACATCAGGCCTCCCTGTCCCTCACCATCTCCCGGAGTCAAAGAAAATAATATACACGAACGGATATGCTTAGGGCTTCCCTGGTGGCTTAGTGGTGAAGAATCCCCCTGCCAAGTAGGAGACCTGGGTTTGATCCCTGGGTCAGGAAGATCCCTTGGAGAAAGAAATGGCAACCCACTCCAGTATTCTTGCCTGAAGAATCCCATGGACAGAGGAGCCTGGCAGGCTACACTCCATGGGTTGCAAAGAATCAGACACGATTGAGCAACTAAACCACCATTACCACTGATACTCATGTTTAAAGGCAAATAATTTTAAATGGTATAGTACAAGGTTCTCAAAATTTATTCCTTGGATCAGAAGCACCAGCATCACTTTGAGCTTGTTAGAAATGCATTCTTGGGTTGCATCTCAGATCCTCGAGCAATGTGGGGGAATAGGGGCAACAAGCCCCACTCAGTCAAAAGGCACATGTCCTTTGACCCTAAACTCAACTACTGATGGCCTAGTGTTGACCTGAAGCCTTACCTGTAACATGAACAGTTGATTAGCACATATGGCGTATGCAATATATACTGCATGCTTACCACAAAGTACGCCAGAGAAAAGAAATGTTGCTAAGAAAATCATAAGAAAGACAAAATGCATTTATAGTAATGTACTATTTTATTAATACCAGGCATTTATATCATCTGTTCACAAAATGAATTGTCTGTCAATAACTTTATCAATATTGTCTTTTATGATATAAAACACCATAAATGTTACACATATGTCTCATAAATGACATCAAAAATGAAGAGATAAGGTGAAAATAAATTCATATTTATTTATAGGCATTATACATTGAACACAAAGAAACAGTAAGACTGCTTTATGGTTGCCTAGTATAGTCAGTATTGATTACTTCACAGTAGCCTGGCCTATACACTCCTGAATTAATCATGAAATTTTGTGGCATACAGTATTATAGTCATAATCATAATACAGTCTTGGAAACTTCATTAGCGTATTAAAAGAGCACTCACCTGTGATGACAGGCCGATACGCAGTTTTTCCAATTACAAAAGAGAGGCATACTATACAGCAGTGTAATTCTTGGGAAAGCCAAGATACAGAGCAGGGAGAGAATTAATGCATTATTAATTTTATGTTAAATATCACTCACCTTATGCCTATGTAAGGATAGACCATCCACTTCAAGTCTTGCACATGAAGTTCTGAGCAGGAAATGTTTAGGCGATGATAATGGCACAAACAGAGAAGGCGATGGCACCCCGCTCCAGGACTCCTGCCTGGAGAGTCCCACGGACGGAGGAGCCTGCCGGGCTGCAGTCCATGGGGTCGCTACGAGTCGGACACGACTGAGCGACTTCACTTTCACTTTTCACTTTCATGCATTGGAGAAGGAAATGGCAACCAACTCCAGTTTTCTTGCCTGGAGAATCCCAGGGCAGAGGACCCTGGTGGGCTGCCATCTATGGGGTCACACAGAGTCAGACACGACTGAAGCGACTTAGCAGCAGCAGCAGCAGCAGCAATGGCAGAAAACGTCTCATGGCGTTCTTGCCGTAGTCATTAGAAGTTCACATGAAGACTCACACACTCACACAGAGAGAGGCGTATTCCCTGTATGGCATGGTTATTTACTATTCATTAAGTAGAAATGGACCATCTTAAAGGTATTCATTCTCGTCTTCACATTGAGGAGGAGGGGAGCTGTTGATCTTGCTGTCTCAGAGGTGGCAGAGGATTAGAAGGGAGACAGGAGAGGCAGACACAGTCTGTGTAACTTTATGGAAATAAATCATAATTTCTGTCTAACTTTTGTGCTTTTTCATTTCTCTAAAAATATTTGCATAGTACTAGTTCTTCAACAGTTTATTTAGTTTCAGTGCGCATATCACAGAAGGTCCATGTCATAAAAGAAATGAATAGTAGTCTTGAAACATCAGAACCGTTTTGCCCAATTCGATTGTGAATTTGTTTTCTGGCACTGCTTCTTCTATGTCTTCTTCATTATTGCCTGACACTGGTTTGGAAGCAAGCGTCTCTAGCAAGTGATTTTTTTTTTTTTTTTAATTGATTCCTTTATGTGATATCTATTAGCTCTTAAATTTCTCTGAGGTTCTTATCTTGAAACACTTCACCACTCACCATTTTTTGCCATGTGCAGTCTCTTTCATTATTTCGTTGTTTGGCTCTGTACTAAACCTTTGAAGTTATGCACAACATCTGGACATAGTTTGTTCCAGTAGGAATTTATCATTTGGGGTGTAGCGGCCTCCACAGCTTTAACAACAATGGCATCTTAAATGGTGCAGTTGTTTCAAACTCTCATGATGCTCCATCTGTCATGGTTCTCTCCCATAGCATCGACAGTTCTTTTCATAGAATATTGTGTGCAGTGAACATTAAAGGTCCTTATGACGCCCTGATCCAGAGGCTGAGTTAGTGACATTGTGTTTGTGGGCAAGTAGACCACTTGAACACCTTTGATGTTGAACTCATATTGTCCAGTATCACAAGAACTTTAAAAGGCCATCCTTTACTGGCAAGGTACTTTGTGACTTTAGGGAAGAAGCATCGATATAACAAATCTAGGTATTGCTGTCCAGACCTTCTTGGTGTACGACGGAAAGACGGGAAACTGGTGTTTATCTTTTCCCTTCAAGACTTTGGGTTAGCAGCTTTACAGATAAGGACAATCCTGATCATGAACACAATTGTATTTTCACAAAAAAATAAAGCCAGCCTATCCCTTCTTGCTTAATTCTGAACGACCCTGGTGTTTGATTCTCTTTCCTACTAGTAAAGTTCCTTTGTGGCATTGCTTCCAGATTAGGGCATTTTTACCTCTATCAAATACCCATTCTGGGAGCCCTCTTGTCCCCTCAATAATTTTCTTTCCTTTTTAACATTTAATTATTTGGCTATGCTGGTCTTCGTTGTGGTTCGTGGGATCTTCGACTTGCGTTGTGGCATGCAAAGTCCTTAGCTGCAGCATGAGAACTCTTAGTTGTGGCAGGTGGCATCCAGTTCCTTGACCAGAGACCAAAGCAGACCACCCCTACCCCCACCCCCTGCCCGTACACGTGTTGGGGGCATAGAGTCCAGAGACTGGACCACCAGCAAAGTCCCATCCTTGATTTTCTTAGTGGTATCTGGGAACTGATCTGATGCTGCTTGGTCAGCAGAAACTGATTCTCCAGGTATCTTCACATCTCTTTAAGCCAAAACTCTTTCCAAAGTTATCACACCATCCTTTGCTGGCCAAAAGGTTTCTCCAGCTTTAGATCCTGCTCTAAGTTGTGATATAATGTCTTTTCGTTTTGTCTAATCATATCACAGTCTATAGATTTGCCTTTCTTATAGCAGTCTTGCATTCACATAAAATTTGAATTTTCAACACAGGATATTCCCAAAAGGTGTAGCATTTTTGTGCCTGCTGGCCCAGCTGTAGCAACCATTTCGTGAATTTACTTTCCTTTCTTTGTATTAATCTGTGTGTGTGCATGTGCTAACTTGCTTCAATCCTATACAACTCTCCAGACAGCCTGCTAGGCTTCTCTGTCCAAGGGCTTCTCCAGGCAAGAACACTGGAGTGGGTTGCCGTGCACTGCTGCAGGAGATCTTCCCAACCCAGGGATTGAACCTGTGTCTCTTACGTCTCCTACGTTGGCAGGCGGGTTCTTTATCACTCGCGCCACCTGGGAAGCCCCACTCGGGTCTGTACGCTGGATTTATTTATTTCAAAATGGTAAGCAACCACTGCTGCCAACCTCAATCTATAGTACAGGTCAAGTCGTACACCTTTTTCCTGTCAAGTCCTGCCTTTGCTTATTGACAGTACTTCAGTATCACCAGTGGCACTTTGTGTGGGTGCCCGTGTGTTATTGAGCTTATCGCACTAAATATGATGAAAAGTAGAAGAGAACCACGACAGGTCACTTTTTCCTGAGATGCATAGTTTCTTGGAGTGAACTGTTCATGTGGAGATGATTCATGTCACATGGTGTTTAAGCTGATACTCGTAACATTTGCACTCACTGCAAGGGGAACAGGAGGTGGCTATGAAATTATTAGAGTGTGTACTGAAGTTAATTTTATTCAGCTGTGATTTAATGCTGCATCTTTACATTTCTCTCAGCTGCAAATGACACCATGTACAGTCTATAACTGCACAGGTTTTGATAACCTTTAACTTACATAGACTTGTATATATTATATGGTAGTAAATGCGAAAAGACTCGTATCTGTATATAATATATGTATACATGATGTACCTATCTTTTTCTTATTTTTTCAGTATTTCCAGGTTACTCAGTTTGTCTGCAAGTTTTTGTTTTTTCAAATTGTTACAAATCTCCAAAACATTTTCCAATATATTTATTTAAAAATAGTCCCTTATAAGTGGGTCCACAGAGTCCAAACCCGTGTTGTTCAGGGGTCACCTATAATTCACAAAGTTGCGGGGAGGGTGGGACCTAGAAATCTCTTCTTATAGGCCCTCAAGATATGTGTGAAGATTTACTGAATATCCCCCTATGTGCCAGAATATTCATTTAAATATTACAGTAATCTGTGAAGTTACTTTCACTTTATAGAAGAGGAAATGATCACAGATGTTAATGATATTGTCCCAGGTCACACACCTAAGTAGTAACCAAGACAGGAATTAAAACTTGTTATATTCAGAAATCGGTGAGAAGAATATAAGTTGACCCTTGAACAACACAGATTTGAATTGCTTATTGTTGTTCCATGTCCAGTTCTAACTGTTGCTTCCTGACCTGCATACAGATATCTCAAGAGGCAGGTCAGGTGGTCTGATATTCCCATCTTTTTCAGGATTTTCCAGTTTATTGTGATCCACACAGTCAAAGGCTTTGGCATAGTCAATAAAGCAGAAATAGATGTTTTTCTGGAACTCTCTTGCTTTCTTGATGATCCAGCTGATGTTGACAATTTGATCTTTGGTTTGTCTGCCTTTTATAAAACCAGCTTGAACATCTGCAAGTTCACGGTTTACGTATTGCTGAAGCCTGACTTGGAGAATTTTGAGCATTACTTTACTAACGTGTGAGATGAGTGCAATTGTGCAGTAGTTTGAGCATTCTTTGGCATTGCCTTTCTTAAGGACTGGAAGGAAAACCTACCTTTTCCAGTCCTGTGGCCACTGCTGAGTTCTCCAAATTTGCTGGCATATTGAGTGCAGCACTCTCACAGCATCGTCTTTCAGGATTTGAAATAGCTCAACTGGAATTCGGTCACCTCCACTAGCTTTGTTCGTAGTGATGCTTTCTAAGGCCCACTTGACTTCCCATTCCAGGATGTCTGGTTGTAGGTGAGTGATCACACCATTGTGCTTATCTGTTTGTTTTTAAGTAATTAAGGTCCCAAAGGTCCCAAATCAGTTTTATTTTAAACTACTTGTAAAAAAATCTATTTTATAAAAGTACATTATTTGCTAATTATAGTTGTTTTGTATAATGAAGCCAAATAATTTATAGAAACTGACAAATGTTCTACTAAATTAAATATTATTTGCGTTCTTTTATGCCATTCCAAATTGCCAACATAAATTATCTCACTTCAAGAGAATCCCTTGGTTTGTCACATGAAAATATAATCATTGTGTTTGATTATTATTTTGTCTGAATAATCTGCTTTATCCTCTATTCACTTATAGGTCATCATCATTAATCCAAAATGAGTTGTGTTTCCTTTTTCTTTTTTTTTCCATTTGCAGTCATTGTCCTTGGAATTCACTTTGAGGCCAAGGTTATTTTAACTTAAGAATATCTTGTTTTTGACAACATTTTATGCTCTCTCAGATTCTATCTTGAAAAGTTTTATCATATACATTTTTTTATTTATTAGGATAAACAGTGTCGATGTTTTAGGCTACCTTTTTTTGCTTCAGAAATATGGAGCACTCATTAAAGCAGATACACCATGTTTCTCTTGCATTTTCAGTAGTTAGTCTAATTGAAGGGCTCTCATGCAATAAGAATTTGACCTTTCTAGGTATAACAGAGATACAGTCCATACTAATCTCAGACATAAACCTAGTGCCTGTGAAAAAATAAACCCTTGTTGTCCTGAATACAGGGCTTCCCTGGTGGCTCAGAGGTTAAAGCGTCTGCCTGCAATGCAGGAGACTTGGGTTCAGTCCCTGGGTTGGGAAGATCCCCTGGAGAAGGAAATGGCAACCCACTCCAGCATTCTTGCCTGGAGAATCCCATGGATGGAGGAGCCTGGTGGGCTACAGTCCATGGGGTCGCAGAGTCGGACACGACTCAGCGAATTCAGCCATTAAGTCTGTAACCACGTGAATTGGTGACTGCATTTTTTTTCTGCTGACAGATCCATCAGTGGTATGGACTATCGATTTAAATTTGACTGAATTTAAACCAGATGACTTTTATAAAAGATACTTCTGGACACAGTTGGGGAAGGAGACAAGAGGGCAGCATAGAACTTCAACTGCCACATTGTATACAAGAGCCAATTTTAACGACTTCAGGTGCCACATTTCAGATTGATTTAGGCTTTCTGGACTGTATGCCTGGGAACGTCACTCTAGCAAAGATGTGGTTCTCAAAATTACATGGTGGCATTTATTTTCCAAATGAAACCCACCTGCAGAGGGTTATCATTTCAAGCTAAACTTCACATCTTCGGTCTGAATTCTCTCTGTGAAGATAAAGTTGTTTGAACTACGCTATTCAGCAACACTGTGATATTGTTGGTTATGCTAGATTTGATTCTGTTAAATGGTGTGATCCCTATTGTGGAATAGAGAGGATTTTCTCTGCAGCATGAATGAGGCATTGGTAGTTTCTGATGTAGGAACACGTCCAATGTTGAGAAAAGCAGGTTTCAAGGGAGGGGGAACAAGAGAAAGAGAAATTCTAAGATAATTTGATTATTAAATATTTCTTCTTAATCAAGTTTTTTAGCTAAAATAGAACCAATAGCTACTGATATTCTAAGCTTATTCAAACTCTTCCTAAGTGGATATTTGTTGTGCTTTTTTTTTTTATCTCCATAATTAATATTCTCTGCTTTGAACAAAGTGTGACCTTATTTTTGTCCTTTTGAAGGAATTATATATATATATGCACACATATATAGGAGGAATTATATATTTATACATACACACACACGCACATATATATATATATGTTCTATATATCATGTGGGCTCTGAAACATTTCTGGAAATGTCAACAGAGCTCCTAGAGGCAGGAAGTAAGGCTCATTTCTGTTTCAAACTGTATGAATTCTGAGTGAAATCAAGCCTATTCTCACATTTATTACTGCAACTAGGTCCATGTAAAAAATTGTAGATTTTTAATAAGGATATTTCCATTGTTTTCCTTCCATCCTCACAAACTCATAAATCAGTTCCTGTCTGTCAGCCATTACAGATTTTTCAGTCCTTATGACTAAATGTGACAGCCGAATACTATTTAAATCTGTAAAGTTGTATTTCCGTTAGTGAGCTAAACACAACATTGGCTTCAATGACGCCCTCTTTGTTTTTTGGAGTTTATTTTTTTCCAGCTCATTTAATAACTATCTGAAGAAACTGGGAAGACTTTACTCAAATAGAATATATATTTAGATAACCAGCAGAGTATATATTTCTTTGAACAGTCTAGCAAATAGTAAGATTAAGTAAAAAATCTTGATGAAGAAAGTAGGGGAAAGGAGGATTTTTTACATAATAAAAAATATATATCTGAAGTATTTTGCAGAAACAAATAACTTTTAATATCTTTAAATTTACACTTCAGATCCTCAGCAGCTTTGCATACACATGGTAAACATTAATTTCTGGGTAATAAAAATGTGCTTTAATACCCCGTCTACAGTTTTATGCATATATTCCAAAAGTCTCAGCAGACTAATTAGAGGTATCACATTTTATGGAATGAGCATTACATATTTTCTTGGCATCTAAATACTGTGTAAAATTTAAATAAAACATATATTTCTCCAGCAGAGAGAAAGGTGGGGAAAATGCTAAATAGAACTGAAATCAGGCTAATAAGGTGAATGTTTGGGTGTATAATTTTTGTGCCAGCCAAAGTTCTTTTGAAGGGTCACAGTGAGAAAGCAATGATAATTAGACAAGTAAGATATTTGAACATTACACAATTTATGACAGTATCCAAGGCAGTCATACCTGAGGCCAACTGAATAGATGTTAAGAAACAGTCAATAGGACTAATTTGTGCCTATTATTTCTAACTGACAGTCATGTAGCTCTGTAATTGAAATGCTCAGTAACAGTTTTCTACCTAAATTTTAATGATGCCCTTTATAATTCTCTTTTTAATGCAGCTCCTGAACTTTAGAAAGGTTCTTCACTGCCAAATGTCAGTTCAGTGTGAAGTGCTGCCTTGGAAAAACTCTCACTTAAAAAAAAAAAAAAGTTGCATTGTTCATTATATCTGTTGAAAATTGCATTGTCTAGTCATGTGCTAACATTTTGGATTAGTCCTCTCATACTGGACAAAAAAAAAGGTAAAGAAAAGATCACTTAAAACTAGCGGTTTATTTCCAACTTTCAAAAAGTGCTGTTTATAGAATATATGAAAAGAATATTTTTAAAAGAACACTTCCAGTTAGTTCATCAAATGTCACAAGATGATCATAAACAATAATTTCATAGTTGCTTAGAGAATTCTAGTAAAGAATTATTATCCTACCATTTATTGTTAAAAATTATTTAATAAGACTCATTGATCATCACTTTCTACCAAATTCATACTTTGTGGAAAACAGTTTGCTCTTTTTCTTGTATATTGTGGAATTATAAGATCCTTCTGTCCATCCTGTTTTTTTTTTTTTTAAATTTATAATGCAAAATCATGTAAAACGAGAATTCCTGAAATGTGCAAGTTAATTCTTTAACTTTAATTTGATAAAAGGAATGCTCAAAGACCAGAAAGAGACTGCCAGGAGTTTTAAAAGTAAATACATTATTTTTATTAACTTTGTTATTATTTTTCAGTTTGAGGGCATGTGGACTGTTTTGTAACCTGGAATATGTGCTGAGAAAATATAGTTTAAATTTAGTTGGAGAGACTGAATAATAATTCATTTTGTAGACATGCGGATGTTGAATAAAATTAAGGTCCATAATACTAGGAGATCAAAATAAAAAGCCAATGGGAGTTTTATCATTTTAAGGAGAATCTGTATCATCTTTAAATCTCTTTAACAGGTGTGTCTGTTTACAAACTTACTGAGAAAAGCGAATGTGTCTCTTCTTGGGAGTCACAGGTTTGGAGAGATTAGGACTTTCACATTTGCTTTTTTACTGCGGAGCTCTGTCAGAAGTCATTTATAGGCAAATTATTCTGATTAGGAATAGACCGGTTCTCAAGACTGCCATAAAATAAATCTAAATGTCTCCACCGTGTTTCTGGACCCAGCCGCACTCTCATTAAGCAAACACCACACAGTTGCTATGCTGGCAGCCTTGATTTTGAACACCAGTCTAGGCTGCATGTAAAACAGTATAAATTGCCTTCTTATTCCTCCAAAGGTCCATAGTGCTTATAATTTAGAACTGAGAGGCCCTCTGCGAACAATGTCCAGAAGCATAAATTCATTCTTCCAGAAGAGTATGATACCTGTGAAACAGATGTCATTAACTACAGTTCTCAATTTTTCATGTTTGACAGGCAAACCCAAATACTTTAAGAATTATGTAACTATTCTTAATAGGTAATAAGTGAAAAATACTCCCAAGTTAAAATTTCGTTTCCCAGTTTCAGAGGACTTCATTACCCTTAGTAAGCTAATAATCGTAATGTGAGAGAGAAAGAAAAAAAAAGACCTGAATTTGAAAGCTCCAGACACTAAAAAATTAAGATTTCCTTGGGGTTTTAATAATGTCATAGATCAACTGCTGTGCTTTCTGTGGTGCTGATTCCAGAATATAGGCTCTATAGCTTATGTTTTCAACCTGGAGTATCCCTCAGGGTTTGAATATATGAGAAACTTGCCCTGTCAGAATGCAGACTGCTTAGAGGTAAATGTTTCAGCATCAAATTTATCCTTATTTTTAAAATGTGGCTTTCGGGGTAGTTGTTTACCACTATTGTGATATCTCAAGCTGTCATTTGTGTGCTGATTCACATTGAAAATGTGGAAAATATGTATGTCTCAGCGCTAAGGGAAAATACCCAAAGTGAAGGAAATGAGGTATTTTTGCCATGAAATTCCACTATGAAAAATGAACAAATATTAACTCATTTTAATGACCTACATGCATACCATGGATTTACAAGATAAAGGGCCGACACCAAGCCAAGTACCTGTGAACAATGATAATTATACAAATTTGTGTAGAGTTTATATAAAGTTCTATGTTAACAAATTGACCCCATTGACTTTATCCTTTTCCTTATAAGGAAAGAATTGCTGGACTGAGTGGGACTCTGAGAAAGCTTTTAGCGTTTTGGTTCTTTGTTCAGAAGAGGAAGAAAATGTTCCATTCAGGTCAACAGATGTGTAATGAGGACTTCTCTGTCGCGGTCACCGGGAGGCACTCGGAGGTGCACGACAAAGAAAAGCTGTTCCTAATGCAGACTTGCTTATCCTGAAGAGGGACTTGCATACTTCTCTAAACATGGTTGCGTACTCTCACGGACTTTCCAGTGAAGAACAGTGACAGTGAAAAGTGAAGCAAACAAAACAAAATCTAAAAAGGCTAAAGCCTAAATCCATTAACAGTTTCAACACAAACATTTCCTTTTCTTTCTTCCATCCTCTCTTCGCTATAGCTTTCTCACTACATAAATAAAATGACTTAAAATTTTTCTAGTTGAGACGTGGAAGCCATGGAAATTAGGTAATTGGTCTGGCTTTTCCAGAAGCCTTTAACAGGTGTGGGAGAAGGAACCCAGGCCCCTGGCATTTTATTTAGTGGAAGAATTGAAATTAGAAGACTGTGCCTGAGTCTGGTTCCAACAACTCCTGCTTCTCTGCCCTGTTCGTGAAAGCTGCGTGACTTTGGAAAAGTCACTTAGATTGGTAGCACCTTACTTCATTTATCTGTGAAACGGACGATAGGAGCTTTCCTCCCGCTTTACCAGGATGAAATGATGAATAAATAAAATAATATACATGAGCAAACACAATTCAATATCTTCTGTAGCCTCAGTTTTGTCACTCACAGAATTTAATGTAAAATATCTCCCAGATAGTAAATAATTCTCATATTAAAAAATGCCCAAATTCTGAATAGTCATAAATGGGTATATTTAGTTATTACTTTTAATAAAGTGATATTTTCACTTATGCATAGTCTCAGAAACCAGTATTGTTTTTTTTTTTTTAAAGCAACATAATTCCAGTCAGTCCTCAAAATATCCTGATTCCTACTTTGAAGATACTTTTCTTTTTTATATTCTTTTTGATTATCACAGGATATTAAATATATTTCCCTGTGCTGTACATTAGGACCTCATAGTTCATCCATTCTAAATGTAGCGGTTGGCATCGACCAACCCCAAGTTTCCAACCCTCCCCTCTCGCCCAGGCCCTTGGCAACCTTAGGATTGTTTTCTATGTCTGTGAGCCTGTCTCTATTTTGTAGGTAGGTTCATTTTAGATTCCACATATAAGTGGTATGTCTTTCTTTTTCCAACTTACTTTTGTTGTTGTTGTTTTTCAGTTGGTCAGTCATGTCCAGCTCTTTGCGACTGCTTGGACTGCAGCACACCAGGCCCCCCGTCCATCACCATCTCCCAGAGCTTGCTCAAACTCATACTCATTGAGTCGGTGACGCCATCCAACCATCTCATCCTCTGTCGTCCCCTTCTCCTCCTGCCTTCCATCTTTCCCAGCATCAGGGTCTTTTCTAATGAGTCAGTTCTTCACATCAGGTGGCCAAAGTATTGGAGATTCAGCTTCAACATTCGTCCTTCCAATGGATATTCAGGACTGATTTCCTTTAGGATGGACTGGTTGGAACTCCTTGCACTCCAAGAGACCCTCAAGAGTCTTCTCCAACACCATAGTTAAAAAGCATCAATTTTTCGGCACTCAGCTTTCTTTATGGTCCAACTCTCACATCCATATAGGACTACTGGAAAAATCATAGCTTTGACTAGATGGACCTTTGTCAGCAAAGTAATGTCTCTGCCTTTTAATACTCTGTCAAGGTTTGTCATAGCTTTTCTTCCGAGGAGCAAGCATCTTTTATTTTCATGGCTGAAATTTAATTTCATGACTTTTAGGATTTTTTAAAAATTTCTAATCAAATGTTGATACTATAAAGATTTCTACCAACATGATTAATCATTCTACAAGCTGATTGGCAAAGTATGGGCTCCAGCAATGGAAGTGAAGTCCTGCAAATGCAATAGTCCTTCAAAAAAGCTTCAGTGCCAAAGCACTGTTGATGTGGTCAGAGGACACAAACACTAAAGGAAAGCCAAGGCTTTTAATTCCAAACCTAGATAATGTCTTCTAATCACTGGATTTATTTTAGTTGTCATTCTAGCTATTATTTGAAAAAGATTTATACAACCAAGGTAATAAATAGATAAATTAGAGTTCCTTGGCAGATCAACAAAAAAATCATATTTATTAAAATCCGAATGACTGTAATTTAAGAGGTAACAAACTTTGTAAGGTCTGGGCCAATGTATATTTGTTGTATTATCTCAAATGAGTCCTGTAGACACTGGTTTGTTCTTACCATGGAATTTAATTAAGTTAGAATTGTTATATTTCTCTTTAGATAGAGATAAGTGTCCATCTATTCTGAAAGTCAAGTTGCAGCTTCTAGATAGTTTGATAGTTTTGAATGAAGCAGTGGGATTGGTTGCATTTGCCTATCCATATGTGTCCCCAGAAATTTTCACAAAATAGCAGAAGACAAACTGCTGTAAGTGAATGAAAGAAATTTCACAGATATAAAGAACTCCATGAGGGTATGGGTCAAAGGGTGATCTGATATTTGACTTACGAATGTTGTTTGGAAAATACCAAAGGAGTGAATTCATGTGAAAAGTCCTACCTTGAGCTTTTCTTTCAAGATACGTCAGTGGGTTTTTTGCAGACCATGAATAAAAAGAAAAGGAAAGGTCAGAAAAGGTCATGTTTGCTTTGGATCTGAGAAATTGTGCTTTTATCAGAAGAAAGGAATTTCTGACAAAATTTGAAAAACAACAACAAAAGGAAGACTTCTTGACAACACTGTTCCCGCACACCAGGTTGCAGTGTCTCAGCATAATTGGCTGACGCCGAGGAACACTGGTCGGGACAGTTGGTTAGAAGCTGCAAACGGCAGGTATGGTAAAGGTGGCAGCTGAGTGGTAACTGCCCACTGGATTGCATCTGCGTGTCCTCTTTCAGACGTATCAGCTTTAAGCCACAGAACGATTTTCAAGGACTTTATCTCTCGCTCTCTGCTTTTCAAGCCACTCAGTGGTCTTAAAAATTCTTCAGGGTGGTAATGTTGCTTCCTCTTGTCAGATGCCCAGAACTTCTAGCCAGGTTTATTTATCTTTTTTTTTTTTTTTTTTTCAAATTAAATTTTCAGTGCTAATACACAACAAGTCATAATGAATCAAGTACTTTCTTTTAATTTTTTTGATCTCTATTTATTTTATGCTTTGTCAATAGGGTAATAATATAGGAAAAAATATATTCTGTTCGCTTCTTAAAAATAGTTATTTATTCAATTATTTGACTTTGTCAGATCTTAGTTTCAGCACGCAGGATCTTCCATTGCAGTGTCCAGACTGAGTGATTGCAGCCCGCAGGCTGAGGTGCTCTGCAGCATGTGGAATCTTAGTTCCCAGACCAGGGATTGAACCAGCATCCCTCGCACTGCAAGGCATGTTCTTAACCACTTAACAAACAGGGAAGTCCCATAAAACTAGATTTTGAAGTCATATAACCAGACTTGGAATCTTTTCTGTAGCCTAGAAAAGCCCTTAGATTTCCTGAGAAGCATAAAGTACAAGTTCTAGTTTCCTCATCTATAACATAAGAATAGTGATGTTAGGTGTCTTTCAGGACATTGCATATTAAATAAAATAGAATTTATGAATTTTCTGGACCATTGCCTGGCAAATAAACATTGTCCAGTGAGTGTTTGTTCAATTCTCTTCTTACAGTGGGAATTAGAGACACTTAAGGCCTTACCTACCTAATTATTTGTTTGTTTGTTTACATTTTTAACTGTTTCTGCAGTTTGTTTACTGTTGTATCTTGTTCAGCCACTTGAAAGTGAAGTGCTCTGTGAAAATCTAATGTGATGTATATTACCATACGTGAACTAGATTGCCGGTCCGGGTTCGATGCATGAGACTGGGTCCTCGGGGCTGGTGTGCTGGGATGACCCTGAGGGATGGGATGGGAAGGGAGGTGAGGGGGGCGTTTAGGATGGGGAACACATGTGTACCCATGGTTAGTTCATGTCAATGTGTGGCAAAACCACCACAATATTGTAATTAGCCTTCAATTAAAATAGATAAATTAATTAAATAAAAAGAAAATCGAATGTGAGACTTCTTTAAGGATGGTGATTTTGTGCTCTACTTGCTCTCTCCTTCATTATGTACTTATTTTTAATGAAAACAAGACAAATCGTTTATTGTTATTTATTCTACTATATATATAGAATTAATTTGGCAAAATTTCCTAATGCTGTTTAAAAAGTTAGCAGCTGTAGGCAAAAGAACTCCATCCGCATTTTCATTTTACAATGTCACAATAGAGCATATGTGCTCCCCTACTGTGTGGAAAAGTTGTCAACAGTTTGTCAAAGAGCAGATACATTCCTCATGGTAGAAGAGAAACAATTAATCCTGGGAATGAAACAACTACAATTTCACTCTCTTTTCTCAGTGAGCTTTAAGTGTTGTATTTTTTGATTAACCCAGTAGTGCAGTTCAGAATTTGGTCTTCATTTTTCAAGTGAATGATTGAATATTAGGGCCCAGGTTTATAAATTCATTAAAATCCAAATTTTATGTTATCTTTATAAGCATTAAACAAACCAGATTTTTGATGATGAAGTAATACCTTCAATGATAAAAGCTATGGGATATAGTGTAAAACAGAACTTTATGTTGTAAGTATAATATCCCTAGATGATTCATCTTGAGAAAATAATTTAACATCTTTAGGACTCACATTCCTCATTCATTAAAATGGATGATGACAGTAGTCCTCATCTTATAAGGATGGTTTAAGAATTAAATGAAATAAATCTTGGAAGCACTTATCACAGTCTCTGGCATGTATAAGCACTCAATAGATACGACTTGCTTTGCTCCAATAATATGATAACCATATCATATTTATTCCAACATAAACACATTTGAAAGGGGACAGGCATTATTGATTCAGTCAAATTTTGACTTGGTACTAAAGACTCTAATTTTGCTGTCTACAAGCCGGAATCAAGATTGCGGAAATATCAATAACTTCAGGTATGCAGATGACATCACCCTTATGGCAGAAAGCAAAGAGGAAACTAAAGAGCCTCTAGATGAAGGTGAAAGAGGAGAGTGAAAAAACCAGCTTAAAACTCAACATTAAAAAAAACTAAGATTATGGCATCTGGTCCCACCACTTCATGGCAAATAAATGGGTAAACAATGGAAACGATGACAGACTTTATTTTCTTGGGCTCCAGAGCTTATTCATCTTTTAACTCAATATTTATTTCCCATTACTCTTATCTCCCCCACTTCCCTGGCTGCTAGAAAGCAACATTTTATTCTGTTACTATGAGTTTGACTTTTTTTAGATCCCATATATGTGAGATTATGCTCTGGGCAATGTTGAAGGACAGGGACACCTGGAGTGCTGAAGTCAAGGGGTCGCAAAGAGTTGGACACGAGTGATCAACTGAGTGATTGAACAACAACAACCTTTTTGGTAGTGAGATATTGACTTACTCTTCATATATAGTACCAAACAGAATATTGACACTCCAGGTTTTGGGTCAAGGGCAGAACGATGAATTATCTTTTATCTAGCTTCTTTCATCATTCAAGGTGATACAAAGTACCACCTATAAAGCATTCGTGTCAAACAAACAAACAGAACCTATTCTGATCAAGCCTCCAGATACACTCTATATTGTAGATTTTAAAACAAGCACACGTTATTTTAAAATATACAGCAACATATTAAACTTGTTTATCTACAGGTAATGAAATTTGAGGTGATTTGTATTTTCTAAAGTCTATGGAAGAGGTAATAATATCAGGTAATGAAATTTGAGGTGATTTGTATTTTCTAAAGTCTATGGAAGAGGTAATAATATCCATTATAATATATGGCAATAGAAGGGTGCAAAGAATAAAGAAACAGATATTCAAGAGGCAAGTTGCTAGGGTGCAGAGACAGTTGCAGACACTGTTAGAGAGAGGAGCTGATCAGACTTACCCAGGTCCATAGAGAGGATTGCCACAAGTTTGACAGTTCTATAGAAGGATGAGTAAGCATAGATTTATCATAAGGACAGTTTGTGACATGTTAAAATGGAAGTGCCTGTAGTCTATCTGTGGGGGAACTTGAAAGGGCTAAAATTTAGGGATGTAAGCTGAACATGTAGTTAGTACAAACCAGTCAAAATAAATTCACTGATCAATAAAACATGTTCTAAATAAAATATTTTGGTTATTTTGGGATCCCACATAAAGAAAGTCAACAGTTCTTTCGCAAACAACTGAACTATTTTTAGCAGATAGTTTTTATTATAAATATTATATCCTCTTGAAAAACTTCATTTTCTTAATCATTCATTTTCTTCTCCTATGTTAGAAATGTCTGTTCACTCTTTAGGGAAGAAAAAGTAGTGCTTCAACAAGTCAGATTTGGTGAGCATACTTTGAAAAATAATTTCCAGTACCAAAAGGGGAAAAAAAATGCTGTACTGAATTGAAAATATTTTGCTACTTCTTTTTTTTGTTTTGTTTTAAAACCAACCTTTGTTTCTCTTGCTCTCTTCCTATAGAGAAACAGCAGGGAATACATTTTTTTTAAATATAAGAATTAATTATCACTCCCATATTACCTCTCCGTGGTTTCTGGAAAAATGCAGAAAAATGCAATGCTGACTACAATCCCTGGCTGCAGTGTTTGTCTTTGCATGTTTTGAAAATGATTGTAGCTATTTTATATCATCAGGCCTCTAAATTATTTTCTTTAAAACTTGCTCAACTTATTTCCTCATCCTTTCTCCTGGTCTTAGGTGTAGGAATTATGAGACCTTGGTTTTTGTGACCATTATGTGCCTTGTGTTCACTTTATTTCCTTTTCCAACAATAAAATTATTTCTATTTTATGGAGAAATGACTTTATCAGCATGCCACTTCTCCTCCTCCTCCCAAATTTAACCAAAACCAAACCCCTATTATGGTCTTGCGCTAAGTCACTTCGATCCTGTCCAACTCTTCATGACTCCATGGACTGTAGCCTTCCAGGCTCCCTTGCCCATGGAGATCCTCCAGGCAAGAATACTGGTGTGGATTGCCGTGTCTTGCTGCAGCGGATCCTTGCAAACCAAGGACTGAACCCATGTCTTTAACATCTCCTAGCACTGGCAGGTGGGTTCTTTGCCACCAGCACCACCTGGGCAGTTTACTGATGAGATGAGTTTAGAAATGGAATTTGCTGTTGTTGATGTTCAGTCACTACATTCTATCCGAATCTTTGCGACCCCATGGACTGCAGCATGCCATTTCCCCCTGTCCTTCAGTGTCTCCCAGAGTTTGCTCAGATTCATGTCCATTGAGTCGGTGATGCCATCCAACCATCTCATCCTCAGTCGCCCTCTTCTCCTGCCTTCAATCTTTCCCAGCATCAGGGTCTTTTCTAATGAGTTGGCTTTTCGCATGAGGTGGCCAAAGTATTAGAACTTCAGCATCAGCCCTTACAATGAATATTCAGGGTTAATTTCCTTTAAGAGTGACTGGTTAGATCTCTTTGAAGTTCAAGGGACTCTCAAGAGTCTTCTCCAGCACCACAGTTTGAAAGCATCAATTCTTTGGTGCTCAGCTTTCTTTATGGTCCAAGTCTCACATCTATCTGTACATGACTACTAGAAAAACCATAGCTTTGACTATATGGACCTTTGTCAGCAAGATGATACCTTTGCTTTTTAATATGCTGTCTAGGTTTGTCATAGCTTTCCTTCCAATGAACAAGCATCTTTTAATTTTGTGACTGCAGTCACCATCCACAGTGACTTTGGGATCCAAACAAGGAAAATATGTCACTGCTTCCACTTTTTCTCCTTCTATTTGCTTCTATGAAGTGATGGGACCATATGCTATGATCTTAGTTTTTTTTTGAATGTTAAGTTTTAAGCCAGCTTTTTCATTCTCTTCTTTCACCTTTCTCAAGAGGCTCTTTAGTTCCTCTTTGCTTTCTGCATTTAGGGTGGTGTCATCTGCATATCTGAGGTTATTGATATTTCTCCTGGCAATCTTGATTCCAGTTTTGTGATTCATCAAGCCTGGTATTTCGCATGATGTACTCTGCATGCAACTTGAATAAGCAGGCTGACAACATACAGCCTTGATGTACTCCTTTCCCAGTTTTGAACCAGTTCATTGTTCGACGTCCAGTTCTAACTGTTGCTTGTTGACCTGCATGAAGGTTTCTCAGGAGGCAGGTCAGGTGGTCTGGTATTCCCATCTCTTGAAGAATTTTCCACAGTTTGTTGTGATCCACACAGTCAAAGGCTGTAGCATAGTCAATAAAGCAAAAGTAGATATTTTTCTAAAATTCTCTTGCTTTTTCTATGATCCAATGGATGTTGGCAATTTGAACTCTGGTTCTTCTGCCTTTCCAAATCCAGCCTATAAATAATAGGCCTTTCTGATCTACTCAGACCAAAAATACTGTAATCAGTTATCCCTCTAATTTTCAATCAATTCCATTTTCAGAATAAATGACAGAATATATATAATAAGTAAAGCTATCAAGATTGACACAATAAATGAGCCTATAGTTCTGATGCAACTCAAATATGATCATTAAAATATGAGGTTGTGTATTATAGACCCAGAAAATAGTAATTCTTTAATCAGACTACTACAGATAGAAATTCCAAGCTGTCTCTGGCACTTAGTCTCCATTGTTTGACATGAACAGTATCCCCCACTATGCTTTACTGTATTACCCACTCTTTCTGAATCTGGGGTATCCTATCATTTATATGAGCTGATAGAATATGGAAGAAATTATGGCTTGCCAGCTCTGGATCATACCTTTAAAAGGATGGACAACATCCATTTTCTTTGCTCTTGGAAAGCTCACACTCATAAGCCAGTATGTAAAAAGGCTGATTACCCTCCTGGAGAGATTGCATGGGGCAACAGTGTCAACAGGGAAAGTCTTGAGACTTCATGGACAGGAAAAGGGGCCTGCTGTATTTCCGTGGAACAGGTAGATGATTCCAGTCTCAGCTGCCATCAAACTAAAACTGTGTGGGAGTTCTGAGGTGAGAGCAGCTCAATTATTTAGATGTGCCCACTCAACCCACCAAATTGTAAGAGGTGGTCTGAAAGTTGCTTTAAGCTATTATGTTTAGAGGTAGCTTTTGCAGAGATAATCAGAACAAATTAGTACTAGAAATTGTTCCATGGAAACAGAGCCTCAAAAATGGAAATTTGTTAAGTAGCTCTCTTATTAGATTTAAAGGATTCCATGAGCCAAGGTGGCATTCTGGCTCCTGGCATGCCCTAACAGAGTGGTCATTTGAGTGAGCACATGCAGCTGTCTGTAGTGATCAAATGCCTGTAGAAGGGTGTTAGGTAACGAAGGAGCAACTGCTCTAGAAATGCTAAATAAGAGACGTAATGGATGTGGTTGGTCACGTCTCAATGCTCTGGAAAACGGGAAAAAGAAAATCATAAGCTCAGGGTTTTAAATTCTCAACTTAGACTCTTAATTAAGAGACTAGAAAAGGCCCACAACTGCTCTAAACAATTCTTCTATTATGTATAGTTGCATGGTCAAGGTTTCTGAAAGCCAGGCTATGACCAATAGCCTGTTTTTTGCTTCAGGACCAGATTCACTATCATGTACAATGATCACCAAATGCTGAGTGAATGAATGAGTACCTGAAAAGAAGGACCTGCTTCAAAATAAATATGACAAAAACTTAAGACAAGCTGTGTTTATAGGTAAATGCACTCTGACTTCATCTTAAGGAAGACAAGAAGGAGAAAACATTTGCATATAAGACTAAAAATTGTAATTCTGACTCCATTGATTTGAAGAGTTCTATGGGAAACACATCTTTTATATGGAATAGTTTTGGTTATATATGGTTCCTTTTTGGTTTCTTACCTGTTGTTTTTTTTTTAATGTTAAGCTTAATTAAATATATTTTGTGGGAAAACTTACTCTAAATTGAAATGGGTAGGGTTAAATTTTACCTCTAGTCATGATAATTCAGTTATGTTTTTGAAAAAGGAGGAGAAATTCACTTCAGAATCCCTTTCAGATTTCTTATTTCAAAGTGATTCCTCAATTCAGATTTTCTGTTTAAAGCAGAAACAATCATTTCTCAATTCAGATTTGTGATGATCATTTTAAAATAATAAACAGTTTGCATTTGTGACCTGACTTGACTAGCATGATATAGCTTTTAGCCATGCTTATACAGAACCCCAGCTCACCATAATCCTGGTGGAAAGACTGGGTTTCTATTTTTATTCATTTTCCCTCAAGGGACAGGCATTTGACTATTTCCTTCCATTTCGACTTTTGGGGGGTGTCATTATTGTTGCCTCTGGGTGACATAAACGGCCTGTTCGGCTTAGAGTCACCAAACTTTTAGAATGCAATTTAGTATCTGCTGAAGCCTAAAGGTAAGCACACATGCCAGACAATATTTCATAGGAGAATATTCCCTATCCACCTATGTTATGAAGAGTGATCTTCATAGAGGTAGTTGCACTCCATTCTCTAAATTGTTTTTAAATTTCCTTGTGGCCGTCTTAAGTCAATAGAGCAATGTAGTGTATCTTTTGAAAAATCTCCTGTCTCACTTCTCAATACTTTTCTTTCTTTTCTTTTTTTTTTTCATTTTAAGCCTGAGAACTCACCTTCATATACTGTATAGTTATCTGTGATCTATTGGTCCAACTCTGCTGGATTGATGCCAGATTTCAACACTTAGCTCCCCACTGGCAAGCTACTTTCCCACTAGTTTTTAAAAAATGATCACTTTTACGCTTAAGCACACACATTGACATCTCCTGTCTTGAATTCCTCTGAAAAAGAAGAAAAATAGCTAGAGAAGTCTACCATAGCAGCCCCCTCTGGCAGAGATTCGAAAGTAAAAGAGCATTTCCAATTTCAGTCAAACCCAACTGGTTCAGAAAAGTTCAGGTCCTTCAGAAGTTAACACAGGGCTCCCTTTGGTCGCATCAGGATGGATATTCCTATCTGCCCAGTTTGCTTTTACTCAGTTCAGCTGTTTTGTTATTACTTATAGAAAACGTTGCCTCAGCTGGAAAGCTGAATCATATCAGAAACCATTTTTAGAGGAGTTTAATGATGATATTTCCGTGGGACAAAAGGAAAAGAGAGCCCCCTCAGGATTTCTTTAAAATCCATAAAGCCAGGTTTTGAAAAGAACATGATTGGAATGCAGCAAGAAACCTATCCTTAACAATTCCTCTTCATTGAATTGCTTCCTGGTTGTTCTTTAAATGGCAAAGCTTCATAGTAGAGGGCATCTCTACTCACTGGAAAAATGGTAGCCTTCTCATGGCACAAAAACTAGTCTTTATTTCTTTCACACAAAGAATTGAAACAAACTGTTTTCTCTCTTTCCTGTTTTAGGATGAAATTCAGTTTTGGACAAAGATTTTTGTTTTTCTTCTGAAGGAAAAATGGGATAAGAATCCTAATTTTTTTTTTTAATGTGCCAATTGGAGTTGAAAGTAAATTCATAATTTTCTTGAATTTGAAATTTTTGATTCTGTAAGCAAATGGAATTGTTAGATTACTGTAGCCTAGACAACAAAAAAGGCTCTTCATGAGTTATTAACATACAATGGACTAAAAATATCATACTCTTTTGATGAAGCTTTAAGTGAAATAAAAAAGTTTCCCTGGGTATTTAAAAAGGATATCTAAGTAGATAAATCAGTACTTACAAAAACAAACAAAAAATCACCACAAAACAGACAAGATCCAACAAAACAGAGAGCAGGCAAGAATGAAGGATGGTGTTGAATCAGGTGTTTCCCTGCATGATACAGATGCAGATGCAAAAGATGTACAGAAGGACCTTTGGGCTGAGGAAGCTAGGACTTTAAGATACAAATGCTCCTGAAGTAGTCACTAGAAGACATAAAGAGGTAGAGTTAATGTTAGAGGCTGTATCTTGATCTTTTAACTCTCTAGAATAAAGAAATGGACATTTCTATAAAGTCAGTGTGACAAGCAACCCTAAAAGTTAAAAACTTAAAGGAGATGAACATAGTTAAAGGACATATGGTAAAAGAAACTAAAAGCAACAAGAAAGACTTTGAAAAGAAAGGAGAAATACCTGAATACTGTGTCTTTACAAAGAAGACAACATTCAGGAGCAGGAAGTCATAAACAATTACAACTGTAGTGCAATGGTAAAGGAGGGTGATAACTGTTGGAAGGCTAAAAGAGAGAAGGACTGAAACAGATCAGTGAGCTTTGTGACAAGATGGTTTCTGTTGACATTACAGCAATTTCAGTGGAGTAGTTGATGGAATTTTGAAGAGATAAATGAAAACTCAGGGGCAATAATTAGATGCAGTTACCCAAGAATTTTAACTGGGAAAGAAGGGACAAATAATAATGAAGTAATAACAACAGAGAATTGTGTTTACGTATGTGTTTTGATATAACCAGTTTGATATAATGTGTTTTATAATACTTTTTAAAAAACTTTTCCTTATCTGAAATAGAAGGACATGAGAAAGGATTGGAAGAAAATGAGACAGAATTTTGTTCTCTTTCTATTTCAGAAGAGATATGTGGAAATAATATTCCTCAAATTGAAGAGAATGTAATAAAGCACTTTCTACTAGAGTAGAGGAGTGAGTTTTAGAGAGAAGATGTTTATGTCTCTGAGATCACAGGGATATATGAGAAAAGAAAAGAAAGAGAAAAAGAAAGACAGGAAGAAAAAGGTTCAAATAAGGGTGAGGTAATATGTGCATACATATGTGGAATGATCTTGATCACTTCAATGCAGAATGTAAGTAAAATAGAGAAAAGAGGTTGGAAGTTGACAAGATATTAGAAAGATGGAATATTACCTACAGACAAGTTGAAGAATAAAACAAATTTTAATTTTGTTGCTTAAATATTCAGAAGGTTATGCTGCTTTGTAACTAAAGGAAGCAGACACAGAACAAAAATTATGTAAGCTTTGAGTACTGAAAATCCCATACTCCTAGCCCAGTCCTGCCATGATTCTTGAACTTTTTATGGTATTACTTTAGGTTAGATAGTTGAAGGTTTCTGTTCGCATGAAAGCAGTACCAAAATTATTACTACATTGATGGTACTGTCGGTCAGTAAATGCTACTCATGTAGTAATTAACCATGCTGAGCCTAAAGAAATTCTTTAACATCGAATCTCTGATGGCTCAGCGGATAAAGAATCTGCCTGCAATGCAGGACACTTTGGTTTGATCTCTGTGTCAGGAAGATGTCCTGGAGGAGATCAAGGCAACCCACTCCAGTATTCTTGCCTGGAGAATCCCATGGACAGAGGAGCCTGGTGGGCTGCAGTCCATGGGGTCGCTAGGAGTCGGACACGACTGGGTGACTAAACAAATCCTCCTCCATGGTATTTCTTCAATTCAGTTCAGTTAAGTTGCTCAGTCATGTCTGACTCTTTGCGACCCCATGAATCGCAGCACGCCAGGCCTCCCTGTCCATCACCAACTCCCGGAGTTCACTCAAACTCACATCCATCAAGTCGGTGATGCCTTCGAGCCATCTCATCCTCTGTCGTCCCCTTCTCCTCCTGCCCCCAATCCTTCCCAGCATCAGTCTTTTCCAATGAGTCAGCTCTTCGCATGAGGTGGCCAAAGTACTGGAGTTTCAGCTTTAGCATCATTCCTTCCAAAGAAATCCCAGGGCTGATCTCCTTCAGAATGGACTGGTTGGATCTCCTTGCAGTCCAAGGGACTCTCAAGAGTCTTCTCCAACACCACAGTTCAAAAGCATCAAATCTTCAGTGCTCAGCTTTCTTCATAGTCCAACTCCCACATCCATACATGACTACTGGAAAATCATAGCCTTGACTAGACGGATCTTTGTTGGCAAAGTGATGTCTCTGCTTTTGAATATGCTATCTAGGTTGGTCATAACCTTCCTTCCAAGGAGTAAGCGTCTTTTAATTTCATGGCTGCAGTCACCATCTGCAGTGATTTTGGAGCCCAGAAAAATAAAGTATGACATTGTTTCCACTGTTTCCCCATCTATTTCCCATGTAGTGATGGGACCAGATGCCATGATCTTCGTTTTGTGAATGTTGAGCTTTAAGCCAACGTTTTCACTCTCCATTTTCACTTTCATCAAGAGGCTTTTTAGTTCCTCCTCACTTTCTGCCATAAGGGTGGTGTCATCTGCATATCTGAGGTTATTGATATTTCTCCCTGCAATCTTGATTCCAGCTTGTGCTTCTTCCAGTCCAGCATTTCTCATGATGTACTCTGCATATAAGTTAAATAAACAGGATGACAATATACAGCCTTGACGTACTCCTTTTCCTATTTGGAACCAGTCTGTTGTTCCATGTCCAGTTCTAACTGTTGCTTCCTGACCTGCATCTACTCATAGCTACTTTTATAAATGCGATCTGCAGTGGTCTTAAGACCACACTATATTTTAAGTACTTTCATCTTTCATGTGGACCCTCATTCATTTGAGTCTTCACTTACAAGTAACTAAAATAACAAATGTACTTACACTAGCTTGTTGTATAAATGAAACTTAATCTCTCTTGCTTCTTAATAATCACTTATTAAGTGTTACTGCTTTTATTTAGAAGAATCCCAGTATCTGTCTGGAGGTTTCCTTGCCATGAACTGGTCAATAACCTAGGGGGTGTGTGTGTGTGTGCTCAGCATGTCCAACTCTTTGGAACCCCATGGACTGTAGCCTTCCAGGCTCCTCTGTCCATGGGATTCTCCAGAGGAGTGGGTTCCCATTTCCTACTCCAGAGCACCTTCCCAATACAGGGATCAAACCCACATCTTCTACATTGACAGGCAGATTCTTTATCACTGCACAATCGGGAAGCCCAGTCTAGGGCATATTCAGGATTTCCTCCTTACTGTGAACACTGCTTCTTCTCCCAACAGGAAAGAGATAAGGGGAGAGAATGACAGTTAAAGAACTCAGCTGCCTGATTATTCCACAATTTCTACACCTCATGTGCAAAAACCAAGGTCACTGGGTAGAGGTCTTAGAAATAATTCAAGGAAAAATTCTTTTATTGCACAAAAGAGAATTGTGGAGATGTAAAAAGGGAAAAATAATATTTCAGTAATATTTCACTTGGGCTTCCCAAGTGCCTCAGTGGTAAAAAATCTGCTTGCCAAGCAGGAGACCAGGATTCTATCCCCGAGTCAGGAAAATCCCCTCAAGAAGGCAATGGCAACCAACTCCAGTATTCTTGCCTGGAGAGTCCCATGGACAGAGGAGCCTGGCAGGCTACAGTCCATGGGGTCACAAAGGAGTCAGACATGACTTACCAGCTAAACAACAACTTTTCACTCATTATTTTCATGGTGAAGTTGAAGTGAGTTAATACATGTAAACCAGCTAGAACAATTCTAGCACATGGTAAGCATATGATATAAATGTTAAGTGGTGTAGTTGCTTTTAGTATTTAATACTGTATACATACTATACATCTAGTAAGTACTGTGGGTTTTTTTGAGGCACAAATGAAACTACACACATCTAAAGAAAAACAACAAAAAACAAATTTTACACTATTCCTTCAGATTACTCAACACTCAGATTCTTTTCCCCGTCCATCATGAAGATAAGAAAGAACTGAACAGAGACATGGAATGGTCTCAAAAGAAACACTTCCAGATGTGAGTATTTTTTTCCTCTGAAAGTAAAAGTGAAGGCGTTCAGTCGTGTCCGACTCTTTGCGACACTGTGGACTGTAGCCCTCCAGGCTCCTCCATCCATGGGATTCTCCAGGCAAGAATACTGAAGCGGGCTGCCATTTCCTTATCTAGGGGATCTTCCCAACCCAGGGATAGAACCCATGCCTCCCTCATTGCAGGCAGATGCTTTAACCTGTGAGCCACCAGGGAAGTCCCAAGTGGGTATTAAATGGGGAAAAAAAATCATGAGTATTTGCATACTGATGTTTAAAAAGTCAATTTACCATTTTTATTAGAAAATGCAATAACTGTTTTAACATTTAAGAAATTTTTATTATTTTCTGTCACTTAAGCTTTTCTTTAAGAGGAATATAAATTTCAGGTAACATTCATAGAATCTGATTTTAATGGTAGGTTATATTTTTATTTACAATCCATTTAAAGAAAATGAAGTAAATACAGTATTTTTACAATGACTGTAGAATATGTCAGAATACACATATACATGTATATGTTTGTCAGAATATCATAAAAATGTTACATTCTATCATACCAATTTTCTTCTATATTCTTTAATATTGGTCATTCATATTTATATATATCGAATAAAAAGCATATTTGCATAACCAATAGTGGTTGGGCCTCTGCTATTCTAAAATTTAAATATAAACAAACATATTTTATGTAAAACACCTTGTAAGCATAAGAGACTTTAAAAAGCTCAAAAAGCTTAAAAAATTTCCTCTAATATTTACAAAGTGAAACACAAATTTCAAGTGTTAGATTATAAAGATGAAAAATAATAGTAGGTGGCAAAGATTGCACATGAAGGAATTTCATTCTCTGTGGAAGTTGCAAATTTACCTCTAATATGAGAAAAGTGCTTATTAAAATAGTTCACTTGCTTTCTAAAACATATCAGTTCTATTAGAAGTCTGGTAAAATATCTTCTGGAGAAGGCAATGGCACCCCACTCCAATACTCTTGCCTGGAAAATCCCATAGACGGAGGAGCCTGGTAGGCTGCAGTCCGTGGGGTCGTGAAGAGTCAGACACGACTGAGAGACTTCACTTTCACTTTTCACTTTCATGCATTGGAGAAGGAAATGGCAACCCACTCCAGTGTTCTTGCCTGAAGAATCCCAGGGACGGGGAGCCTGGTGGGCTGCCGTCTGTGGGGTTGCACAGAGTCGGACACGACTGAAGTGACTTAGCAGCAGCAGCAGCAAAATGTCTTCACATGGCAATCAGTTTATTAGGCTTTCAAAGTTGAAACATGGAATTCAGTCTTTTATAACTAGGAATTCCTGAACACAGGCATCATCCTTAGCACAGTCCCTCAAAGCTGGGTTGTGACTTGACTCCTGATAACCGGCAGATTTTAGGTAGCAGATACTCAGCATTTCAGGGCTTCTCTGGCAGCTTAGATGGTAAAAAGTTTGCCTGCAATGCAGGAGACCCTGTTTCAATCTCTGGGTGAGGAAGATCCCCTGGAGAAGGGAATGGCAACCCACTCCAGTATTCTTTGCTGGAGAATGCTCTGAACAGAGGAGGCTGGTGGGCTATATAGTCCGTGGGTCGCAAAGAGTTGGACACAGCTGAGTGACTTAAGCACGTGTGCACTCAGCACTTCATGACTTTAGCTAAACATTTACATGTCCTTTTTTCATATTTTCTAAGTTGTTTTTGTTTTATTTATCTGCTTTTTTTTACAAAACATATACATGCTCCCAAACAAAATCTGATTATTCTTCATTAAACCAAACCTTGTAAATTTGTTACAACCTTAAGGATGCTGCACTTCATTTCCCAATCTGTAATAAATCTAATTACCAATATAAACTTATTATAAGCATACAGAAAGTGAAATTAAACAAACAGAAATCCCACTTATCTTACTGCTGAACCTTATGTGTGGTTTGCCAATTGGCTGATTATTTATAACATTATAATTAAAAAATGCATGCATTGGAGAAGGAAATGGCAACCCACTCCAGTGTTCTTGCCTGGAGAATCCCAGGGACAGTGGAGCCTGGTGGGCTGCCGTCTATGGGGCCACACAGAGTTGGACACGACTGAAGCGACTTAGCAGCAGCAGCAGCAAAAAATACATAAATGTGTTGGCACTCTTTTTATACTTTCTCAAGCTTAGAATTAAAATATATTTTACCTTCATTCTGTGATAGTAAATATTTTGTCTTATTAATCAACTACCTTTCTTACTCTTAGAAAATACGGTTAGAATCACAGAACTATACAGTATAGATAAATTCTATCCACTCAAATATGAGAATAATAAGATCTGGGCATATGGAGAGATCTCAGATTTTCACAGGCAAGGAACTTGAACTTCAGTTCAAGATGGCAATGCTATGGATGTGTTTTACATCCCAATATTTCTTCATGCTTCAACCAATGCTAAGACATATCTTGATAAAAGCTGTCACATTTTAAAAGTGCTGAAGAATAGGTACTATGATTATCAAATGAATTCATTAGGGACCAAAAAAGACTTCAGATAAAAGACAACAGTAAAGAAAGAAAATGGCTACATTGGTTCTGTCCATTCGAATGAAATGGTAGCCGATTTTCATGTTGTAATTTTACATTTTAATAGCTTTTAGAATAGGACTTGGTATTTTGGTTTCCCCTTTTAACTTCTTTGGAATTTAATTCAAAATTCTAACAAGTAGCTGTCTGTGCACACAATTAATCAGTTTATCAAGTATTTAATATATATGCATTACTATCATCAGAATAGATGTTAAACAGTTTCTGCTGTTTGCCTCACTAGCTTCTGAATCAAAGTCTTACTTAAGTGTGTCTAATTGGCAGAACTAGGTCCCTTGCTTGAACTCTAATGAAACCCTCCAAATTTGTTCTTTCATGTCTGTTTTGGAAATATATTAATCATTATAAGAGCTAAGTTGCTGTAGCAAAGTACAGTTGCTTCTAGAGAAGTACATTTTTCCTCCGATGGCAAGCAGTTCCAATAACACCACACCTGGTGTCCAGGTTATAGGAGCTCTGCATGTTCATTCTGGGTCTGCTGCTGCTGCTAAGTCACTTCAGTCGTGTCTGATTCTGTGCGACCCCATAGACAGCAGCCCACCAGGCTCCCCCGTCCCTGGGATTCTCCAGGCAAGAACACTGAAGTGGGTTGCCATTTCCTTCGGCTTCCCTGGTGGCTCAGATGGTAAAGCATCTGTCTGCAGTGAGGGAGCCCAGGTTTGATCCCTGGGGTGGGAAGATCCCCTGCAGAAGGAAATGTCAACCCACTCCAGTACTCTTGCCTGGAAAATTCCACGGACTGAGGAGCCTGGTCGGCTACAGCCCATGGGGTCGCAAAGAGTTGGACACAACTGAGTGACTTCACTTTCTCCAATGCATGGAAATGAAAAATGAAAGCTGCCTTCCAGGCTCCTCTGTCCATGGGATTTTCCAGGCAGGAGTACTGGAGTGGGGTGCCATTGCCTTCTCTGTCATTCTGGGTCTACACCTTTCCATTCTCTGGCTTGACAAACTGCAAGGGTGCTGTCCTCATCTGCATAATCAGAGCTTGATTGCAAACATGCCGTTGTTTCCTTTCACAAGAAGAAAGAAGAACACTAATACAGAAGTGGGCAGTGTTTTGCATTGGAGATGATTCAGAGGTTAGCTTACTTTCCTTACAACCTATTTATGGAGGAGGCTTTTCAGAAAGAGGCTCTTTGATAGGAGGCAGAGGAATGTCACCTCTGGCTGGTCTGCTGTGTGCTCTCTGCAACTCTATTACAGTAGAAGAGGAGAAGATCTGTTAGTTTCAGACACAAGAACCCCTACGAGTTCCCCAAACTTAGAAACCAAGCCCTGCTGGGTTAATTGCCTAAACCTTTGACCAATGTTTCAAGTTCTTCAAGCAAACTGGTATAAAATCAAATTCTGTAGTAGAAACCACTTATCTAGAAAACTTAAAAATGCATGTTTCAGAAAATGTCATGTTTTAATGACATTTTCACATGACAACTAATTTACACATATCATAAAACAACTAACTTACACATATTGTATTAAGGTCTGAATGAAAGACTAAAAAAAAATGAGTTCATACATATTAATCAGAAAAATATGAGGCTCTTTTGGATCCTCAAGGACTTAGGTTTTCTTTCAACATGACCAATGAATGGACTTCCCTTTGCTCATTTTTCCTTTTAACCAATAGTTATTGAGTGCCTATCTTTGGATATAGCGTGTTTCCTAGACTCAAGAAAATGACAATTTAGTAAGAAATATAATAAGGATATTTTTTACACAAGGTAAAATAAAACACAAATGCCATTTTTGTTTGCTATGTGAGAACTTGATTTCCAGAGGTATACAGAAAATAAGTCTAAGGAAAGAAGAATCAATTCCAGTTAGGTTCCAACTATGGAAACATTTAAGCATTATTTGATACACTTTGGAGAATCCATTTTGTTTAAGTAGTAATTGATCAAAGAAGATTATTTCTATAGTGTTCATAATTGCAGTTTTCAACACTTGTCTCAGTAATATGGCAGCGTCAATGACATGTGAGTTCAGCAAACCTCAGCCTGTTGTGTCTCCTCAAATAGAGATAAGGAGACTGTCAGGATGTCAATCTTCTGTTCCAAAATGCCTTAAGAATGACAGGCCACAAATCATTGTGGACAGGAAGAAATGAAAGTCTGTATGTCAAATGTGTTTCCCCACTGGATTTAAAGATGAAGAAATCCTCTTAAACTATACATTAATATGTAGTGACTGATATATCTAGACCAGCTTAGACGCTGTCATCCCCATTGTGTGGGTATATAAAGTTAGCAGCTTAGAAACAACCATTTGCCTCCTGGCCTAGAAGTCAGAAATTTGCATATTTTCCCTACCAATTTGTATATGTGGTTGAAGACCACTGATAACATTTTTAGGGGCTGGTTCGTTTATACCTAGGAGATATACTATGTGCAATGACATGGTTTAATAAAATAATCTTTACTCTTGTTTTTCTTTTTTTTTTTTTTTTTTAAATCTTTACTCTTCTTAAGCCTGGTTTCTCAGGAACTATTTTGGTAGTTTTTTATAGGAAAAATTTGTGAGACACCAAGGCCTACTACATTATTTAAAACAGCATGCTATGGCATTCCTACTTTTCATTAAAATCCGTAGACATTTTAGGGGCCTTCTTCAATTAGTTGAAACTGAGTCCATAATGGTGTTTATTATGATTCCATCCAGTAGTTTATCTTTTTAATTTTAAAGCAATTGTTAATATTTACTTAGAGTTTATTTTCTTTTTTATATGACATACTATAAAATGTATGCCTTTAAAATGTAAAATTGGCACTTTTTAGTAATTCCACAAGGTTGTACAGCACTACCCCTGTTTAATTCCAGATAAATTTCCACTCCAAAAAGAAAACCTATAGGCATGAGCAGTCACTCCCCATTCACAAGTCTCTACAAACCCTGATAATCACTAATCTACTCTCTGTCTCTATTGATTTTCCCATTCTGAACTCTTTATTATTTGAAGCATATAGGCTTTGAATCAAATTTATCATACTGAAATCGTGGCCTTTTACATCTTGTTTCTTTCACTTAGCATAGTGTTTTCAAGGTTTATATTGTAGCATGTATCAGTACTTCATTTTGGTGAGAATAAATAATATTCTCAGAGAAGGCAATGGCACCCCACTCCAGTACTCTTGCCTGGAAAACCCATGGTTGGAGGAGCCTGGTAGGCTGCAGTCCTTAGGGTCGCTAAGAGTCAGACAAGACTAAGCAACTTCACTTTCACTTTCATGCCTTGGAGAAGGAAATGGCAACCCACTCCAGTGTTCTTGCCTGGAGAATCCCAGGGACGGGGGAGCCTGGTGGGCTGCCGTCTATGGGGTCACACAGAATCGGGCATGACTGAAGTGACTTAGCAGCAGTAGTAGCAAATAATATTTTTATTGTATGAATATACAATATTGTGTTAGTCAAGATGATCCAAAGAAGCAAAACCACAGAACCAATGTGAGTGAAGTGAATGAAAGTTGCTTAGTCGTGTCCAACTCTTTGCGACCCCATGGACTATACAGTCCATGCAATTCTCCAGGCCAGGATACTGGAGTGGATCAGTCAGTCAGTCAGTCAATCAGTCCAGTTGCTCAGTTGTGTCCTACTCTTTGTGACCCCATGAACTGCAGCACTCCAGGCCTCGGTCCATCACCAACTCCCGGAGTTTATCCAAACTCATATCCATTGAGTTGGTGATTCCACCCAACCATCTCATCATCTGGTGTCCCCTTCTCCTCCTGCCCTCAATCTTTCCCAGTATCAGGGTCTTTTCAAATGATTCAGCTCTTCGCATCAGGTGGCCAAAGTATTGGAGTTTCAGCTTCAGCATCAGTCCTTCCAGTGAACACCCAGGACTAATCTCCTTTAGGATGGACTGGTTGGATCTCCGTGCAGTCCAAGGGCTTTTGAGAGTCTTCTCCAACACCACAGTTCAAAAACATCAATTCTTCAGCACGTAGCTTTCTTCACAGTCCAACTCTCATATTCATACATGACCACTGGAAAAACCATAGCCTTGACTAGATGGATATTTATTGACCAAGTAATGTCTCTGCTTTTTAATATGCTGTCTAGGTTGGTCATAACTTTCCTTCCAAGGGGAAAGCGTCTTTTAATTTCATAGCTGCAGTCACCATCTGCAGTGATTTTGGAGCCCCCCAAAAATAAAGTCTGTCACTGTCTTTCCAATGTTTCCCCATCTATTTGCCATGAAGTGATGGGACCAGATGCCATGATCTTAGTTTTCTGAATATGGGTAACCTTTCCCTTCTCCAGGCGATCTTCCCAACCCAGGGATCAAACCAATAGGCATCCCTATTGGTTATCTCATCTTACATTATCTATAATGGGTATACACATATATAATGTGTAAGATGTATAAATATGTAAATAATATACATAAAAGAGATTTATTATAAGGTATTCCATGTAATTATGGAGGCTAAGTCCCATGATCGGCTTTATACAGTCTGGAGATTCAGTAAAAGCTGCCATTGTAGCTTGTAGGCCTGATGGCTAGGAAGTTGACAGTGTGGATTCCAGTCACAATCTGAAGACCTAAAATGATCAGTGTCCTAACTCAGCCAGCAAAGTAGAGTAAGAATTAGGCAGAGTGAGAATTATCTTCCTTTATCATTTCCTTTCTGACTGGATGATGCCCATTCACATTGATGCCCATGGCCATCTGATGATGCCCATCAGATGCAGAGGGCCATCTGATTTATTCCGTGGACTGAATTCAAATGCTAAGCTTTTCAGGAATATGGACACACTCAGAAACACTCTTTACCAAGTGTCTGAGCATCACTTGGCTTGGTTAAGTTGACACATAAAATTAATCATCTGCACATTGTATCTGTTCATTAGTTGTTGGACATTAGGACTGTTTTCACTTTGACACTACTCTGAATAACATTGCTGTTAACATTTGTGTATACATTTTTGTGTGAACATGATATTTCAGTTCTCTTGAGTATATACTTAGGAGCAGTATTGCTGGGTGGCATGTTAACTCCATGATTAACTCCTTGAGAAACTGCCACACTGTTTTCCAAAACAGCTCTACAAGTTTGCATTCCCAACATCCATGTATCAAGGTTCCAGTTAGTTTACATCATTGCCAGTACTAGTCTACAACATTGCCAGACTATTATAACATAGTCATTTTTGATTTGCATTTATCCGGTGACCAATAATGTTGGATATATGTGTTGGGCATCTATTCTGATCCTTTGCCCATATTTTCATTGGGTTATTTATAATTCATTTGTAAGTGGGTTTTCAATATTCTGGATACTGAAGATATGAAAGAGAGCAAAAGATAGTGAGATAGACAGTTAGATAAAACACTGAGATATATCATGTCCAGATACATCTATTGATATATATGATTTGTAAACATTCACTCCCTTTCTGTGAATATACTTTAATTTTCTTCATGATGTCCTTGGAAACACAAATGTTTTATATTTTGTTATCATCCAGTTTATTTTTCTTTGGTTGCTTGTGTTTTAGGTAGCCTATCTAAGAAGCAGTGTTTAATCTAAGGCCATGAATATTTGCATTTATTTATTCTAAGAGTCAGACACGAATGAGCGACTTCACTTTCACTTTTCACTTTCATGCATTGGAGAAGGAAATGGTGACCCACTCCAGTGTTCTTGCCTGGAGAATCCCAGGGACGGGGGAGCCTGGTGGGCTGCCGTCTATGGGGTCGTACAAATCGGACATGACTGACGCGACTTAGCAGCAGCAGCATTCTAAGGGTTTAATACTTTTAGTATTGCATTTAGATATTTGATTTGTTTTAATATTTTTTGTATATAACAAGAGGTGAAAGTCCATTTTCATTTGAATTACTCTAATGTTTCAATGTGAAAGACTAATATTTTTTATTGTGCCAGTCTGATAGTGGGGATATTCTCAGTCTTTATATATTTTGTGTTTTTAAATTTTTTTTATTTTGTTCAGTTTCAAAGAATCATCTTGCTGGATATACAATTCTTGTTTGAGAGATTTTTCTTTCTGCACTTCCAATGTGCCCTCCCATTGCCTCTGGTCTCCATTATCTCTGATGGGAAATTAGCTGTTAATTTTATTGAGGATCTTTTGTACATGGTAAGTCTCTTTTTACTTTTCAAGACTCTGTCTTTGCATTTGGTTTTTGACAGTTTGTCTCTGATGTATTTAAGTGTGGATCTCTGAATTTGTCATACTAGGATTTGGATGTGTAGCTTCATGGTTTTTATTAAATTTTGGAAACTTTGGTGACATTATTTTTTCAAATATTTTTTCTTCTCTCTCCTTTGCCTTTCTTCTGATACTCTGATTATGCACACAATGGCATGCTTGACAGTGTCTCATAGGTCTTTTTGAGTCAGTTCTGTTTTTCTTTCCCTTCATCAGTCTGGATAATCTAAACTGACCCATCTTAAAGTTTGTTAATTCTTTTCTTCTACCTGCTGATGTCTTCTTTTTAGCTTGCCACTAAGAGAAGGTTCGGGGAAGGCAATGGCACCCCACCCCAGTACTTTTGCCTGGAAAATCCCATGGATGGAGGATCCTGGTAGGCTCCAGTCCGTGGGGTCGCTAAGAGTCGGACACGACTGAGCGGCTTCACTTTCACTTTTCACTTTCATGCATTGGAGAAGGCAATGGCAACCCACTCCAGTGTTCTTGCCTGGAGAATCCCAGGGACAGGGGAGCCTGGTGAGCTTCCGTCTATGGGGTCGCACAGAGTTGGACACAACTGAAGCGACTTAGCAGCAGCAAGAGAAGGTTTAGTTATTTTGCTTTTAAATCCCAGAATTTTCTATGCTATTCTTTTATCTGATATTTCTTGCTTGTGAAGCACTTTTGCCATACTGTTTTTTGTTTATTTTCAAGACATGCCTTATTTGACTTTTTGAACATACTCAAAGTAGTTGTCTTAAATTCTTGGCCTAGTAAGTACAACGTCTAGGCTTCCTCAGGGGAAATTTCTTTTAACTGCTTTTTTTTTTTTTTTCCTTACTGCATAATGGCTATATCTTTTTTGTTTTCAGACTTAATTTTTAGTTTAAAAACGGACATTTTAAATAATATAATGTGGTAACCCTGGAAATTTTACCCTTAATTGCCATTTGCTATCAGGGTTTGGTTTTCTTATGACCTTTACAAGCTAATTCTGTAACATCTGCATTCTTTCTCTTATGTAATCACTGAAGTCTCTACTCATTTGGTTTCATGATCAGCTAATGTTTGGAAAAATAGATTTTATTAAACACCTGAAACTAATCCTTGTTGTTCTTGCTGAGAGGGGTTCTGTGTGTATATTAGGGGATGTCTTCAACACAGTTGAAGTACTTACCTTTGCCTTCACTTACCATTTGTGTGACCCAAGAAAGCATATTAAAAAGCAGAAACATTATTTTGCCAACAAAGATTGGTCTAGTCAAAGCTATGTTTTCCCAGTAGTCATGTATGGATTTGAGAGTTGGACTAAAAAGAAAGCTGAGCATCAAAGAATTGATGCTTTTGAACTGTGGTGTTGGAGCAGACTCTTGAGAGTCCCTTGGACTGCAAGGAGATCCTACCAGTCCATCCTAAAGGAGATCAGTCCTGATATTCATTGAAAGCACTGATGCTGAAGCTGAAACTCCAATACTTTGGCCACTTGATGGGAAGAACTGACTCCCTGGAAAAGATCCTGATGCTGGGAAAGATTGAAGGCAGGAGGAGAAGGGGATGACAGAGGATGGGATGGTTGGATGATATCACCAACTTGATGGACACAAGTTTGAGCAAGCTTCAGGAGTTGGTGATGGATAGGGAAGCATGGTATGCTGCAGTCCATGGGGTCACAGAGTCAGACATGACTGAGCGACTGAACTGACTGACCATGAATAGAATCTCAAGGTCATCCAGAGATGAGGATTTAGGGCTTTCTCGGGGCCTGAGCATGTACAGAGTCTTTGATATGTATACATGTCTGTGAATGCATACGGCCTTCTGGATTATCATGAATGTGTTTAAATTTTTCAAAGACCATATGGACATCTCATCCTGTATTTTTTTTTTTTTTAAGTTTTTTGATTAGCCTTTTGCTTTGTCTAATTCTTGTCCACTATGCCAAGGAGCTCTAAAGTTAAACAATTGCCTGTAATTTTTTCAACACATACCCCAGGGGAAAGGCTTTTCGAGTTTGGTGAGCTCAGAATAAGGTCACATAAAGACAGTTTTGCAAGTGATGTCTTCTAGGGAATCCATGAATAGGTCAAATACTGACAATTCTCTGCAAATTAAACTTTGGAGGAGCTCCAACGCTGTTCCGTCCCCTCTTTGCTTCCACACTGCTGGTTTTCATTGTCATTTCGGACTGATAGTTTTTAAGACTACAACCAAGATAGAGAGTTTAGAGACGGAAATGGCAACCCCCTGCAGTATTCTTGCCTGGAAAATCCCACGGACAGAGGAGCCTGGTGGGCTACAGTCCATGGGGTCAAAAAGAGTTTGACATGACTGAAAAGATTTAGCAAGATAGAAAGTTATGGCTGTGATTAAGACAAGTTAACAATGCCACAAATTTCATTGTTCTTGCTGAGGTTTAGGTGTTTTTCTTTAAGGGTTATAGATCTGCTATAAACTTTAGCTAACTTCTAGAGTTCTGAAAGTGTTGTTTCTGACAATTTTTTATAGATTTATAATTGCTTCTTTGTAGAAGAGAATTTTTGGAGGTTCTTACTCTGCCATTTTAAATAATGTTCTCTAGTTCTCTTGAGAACATATTTATTTGGAAAATAGTTGTATTTCTCACTTTATGATGCAGTAACAAATTTTAGTTATGCACTGAGTCAAACTGTTTCTTCAGGAAGGGGGACTGAGCCCAAACAGGATCCAGATCATTGTTAACAATCATCATTCCTGACAATATAATTGGTTTATCAATCTTTACAACAGGGCTCAATCAGCATTGTGAGATAAAAAGTATCAAAGTAAATGTCTATGAAAAATGAGAAGAGTCTCATAATAACATATAATTGGATATCACATACAGGTAATCTAGAAAATCAGCCTCAATCAGGAAAGTATGGGCTTGAAAGCTTTGTTAGAACCAAAATGTACACTACTGTACATACTCTGAAATATGATAGGAAGGTTCGTATGTTAGTTTAAAATGTGACAAGCATTTTTTTTTACCTTTGTGGTCTTGGATGTAGTTCGAATATAAAAATGTCCTTTTAAAGATATGGGTTGAATTCTAAGAGATAATGATTATTTTATAATATGTTTATCAATTAAAATTTCTCACGTGAAAAAATAGATGACTGCTCTCTGTAGGCAGCTTCAAGAAAATAGAAATCAGTATAATAGAAAAGATAATGAAAGAAAACTTGTAATACCTGACTGGAAAATGTAGACTTAAAGCTGGTATAATTCAAAAGAAAAAGTGGCTTTTATAAAATGCATATCGTAGCAGATGTAATGAACAGTTGCTGTGCAACAAAGAAAATATAAAGTTTAAAAAGTTCAATGAAAAATTTCCAAGAGTTGCAGCCACTCTGGAAAACAGTTGCCGTATGATCCAGCAATCCCACCCACACCTGGGCATATACCCAGACAAAACTATGATGCAGAAAGATACATGGACCCGCTCAGTTCATCGCACACGGTTTACAATACTCACAATGTGGACACAACATAAATGTCCATCAACAGGTGAACAAATAAAAATGGTATGTGTGTGTATATATATAAAATGGAATACTCCTCAGCAAAGAAAGAAAGCATGTCACTCCCAATAGCATGGATGGAACTAGTGTTCATCATACTAAGTGAAGGAAGTCAGAAAGAGAAAGATAAATAGCATATAATATCACTTATATGCAGAATCTAAAGTGTGACAAAAATGAACATGTCTACAAAATAAAACCAAACTCGCAGACATAGACTGCACATTTGTGGTTGTCAAGGTGGGGGTGGGGGGAGGGAAGGATTGGGAATTTGGGATCAGTGGATTCAAACTATCATATATAGGATGGATAAGCAACAAAATCCTATTATCCTGTGACAAACCACAATGGAAAAGAATATGAAAAAGAATATGTATATATAACCAAGTCAGTCTGCTGTACAGCAGAAAATAACACAACACTGTAAAATCAACTATACTTCAATAAAATTAAAACAAGTGTTTCACCAGATGATTCTTCATGAAGTGTCTAGAAAAGATGCATATCATATAAAAATTTCAATAATGCAAGCTCTGGTAGTTGGTGATGGACAGGGAGGCCTGGCATGCTGCAGTCCATGGGGTCTCAAAGAGTCAAACATGACTGAGCAACTGGACAACAATAAAAATGTCCAAAAGTAATATGCTAAATTTTGGGATTGACAGTAGAAACAAAGTGATTAAGCTTCATCGAGTACTGTGGCTAAGAAGACAATAATTTAAGAAAAACATAAATCAAGGGTCACAGGATCTCTAGTTTTTTTAGCTAATTAGCTTTATGTTCTTTTCCACTTGGGCTTCCCTTGTGCACTTGCCAAATTACCCCACATGCAGTCACTGAAGCCCTTAAACTAGTTATCATTCAAAATCTCATTTGTTACCTGACTATTTAGAACTTGGAATACATTGTTTCATAAAAATTTTATAATCATTTGATTTTAGACCAGATCACAATTTTGAAAAGTAAAATGCTTGGTTAATCTACAGTAATGGTGATAAAGGCTTGGGTTTTGATACCAGAAAGCAGATGGACTTGATTCAAAAGCGGAATTTTTTGTCCTTTTCGTGGGGCCTGGTCAACTTTGTGAAATTTTTTTTTAAAAAGTGAAAGTTTATTTTTGTCATGCCTACCTTCAATTTAGATCCTCACTTTGTTGCTGTTGTTGTTCAGCTACTCAGTCATGTCCAGTACTTTAGGACCCCATAGCCTGCAGCAGGCTAGGCTCCCCTGTCCTCCATTACCTCCAAGAGTTTGCTCAAACTCATGTCCATTGAGTCAATGAGGTCATCCAAACATCTCATCGTCTGTCACCCCTTCTCTTCCTACATTCAGTCTTTTCCAGTATCAGGGTCTTTTTCAGTGGGTCAGCTCTTCACATCCGGTGGCCAAAACTCTGAAGCTTCAGCTTCAGCCTCAGTCCTCCCAATGAATATTCAGGATTGGATTCCTTTAGGACTGACTGGTTTGATCTCCTTGCTGTCTGAGGCCTCTCAAGAGTCTTCTCCAACACCACAATTTGAAAGCATCAATTCTCCAGCACTTAGACTTCCAATATGGTCCAACTCTCAAATCCATACATGATTGCTGGAAAAACTGTAGTTTTGACTATATGGAACTTTGTTGGCAAAATGATGTCTCCGTTTTTGAATATGCTGTCTAGCTTTGTCATATGTTTCCTTCCAAGGAGTAAGCCTTTTTGAATTTCATGGCTGCAGTCACTGCACTGATTTTTGAGCCAGAGAAAATAAAATCTGTCATGGTTTCTACTTTTTCCCCATCTGTTTGCCATGAAGTAATGGGACTGGATGTCATGATCTTTGTTTTGTAAATGTTGAGTTTTAAACCAACTTTTTCACCCTCCTCTTTCACACTTATCAAGAGACTGTTTAGTTCCTCTTCATTTTCTGTGATTAGAGTGATACCATCTGCATTTCTGAGGTTGTTGATATTTCTTTTGGCAATCTTGATTCCAGGTTGGGAGTCATACAGTCTGGCATTTCACACGATGTAAGTTAACTCTAAGTTAACACGATGTAAGTCACACGATGTAACTCTACATGTAAGTTAAATAAACAAAGTGACAACATACAAACAACATACTCCTGAGGAGATACCCCATGTCCAAAAGCAAAGGGGAAGCCCCAGCAAGATGGTAGGAGAGGCAAATTCGCATTGAGAATCAAACCCCATACCCGCCAGAGACTCTCAGAGGGCTCAAACAAACCTTGTGTGCACCAGGACCCAGAGATCCTACAGAGACTGAGGCAGAACTGTGTTTGAGTGTCTCTGTGGAGAAATGCTGAACTGGAAGAAACACAAGTTGGAATCAAGATTGCTGGGAGAAATATCAATAACCTCAGATATGCAGATGGCAGAAAGTGAAGAGGAACTCAAAAGCCTCTTGATGAAAGTGAAAGTGGAGAGTGAAAAGATTGGCTTAAAGCTCAACATTCAGAAAACGAAGATCATGGCATCTGGTCCCATCACTTCCTGGGAAATAGATGGGGAAACAGTGGAAACAGTGTCAGACTTTCTTTTTCTGGGCTCCAAAATCACTGCAGATGGTGACTGCAGCCCTGAAATTAAAAGACACTTACTCCTTGGAAGGAAAGTTATGACCAACCTAGATAGCATATTCAAAAGCAGAGACATTACTTTGCCAACAAAGGTTCGCCTAGTCAAGGCTATGGTCTTTCCTGTGGTCATGTATGGATGTGAGAGCTGGACTGTGAAGAAGGCTGAGCGCCGAAGAATTGATGCTTTTGAAGTGTGGTGTTGGAGAAGACTCTTGAGAGTCCCTTGGAGTGCAAGGAGATGCAACCAGTCCATTCTGAAGGAGATCAGCCCTGGGATTTCTTTGGAAGGAATGATGCTAAAGCTGAAACTCCAGTATTTTGGCCACCTCATGCGAAGAGTTGACTCATTGGAGAAGACTCTGATGCTGGGAGGGATTGGGGGCAGGAGGAGAAGGGGACGACAGAGGATGAGAGGGCTGGATGGCATCACTGACTCGATGGATGTGAGTCTGAGTGACCTCCAGGAGTTGGTGATGGACAGGGAGGCCTGGCGTGCTGCGATTCATGGGGTCGCAAAGAGTCGGACACGACTGAGCAACTGATCTGATCTGATCTGTGGAGGTACGGGTCAATGGTGGCCTGCTTCAGGGTTGGGAGCACTGAGTGTAGCAGGGCTTGCATGGGACCTTTTGAAGGAGGTCACCACTTTCTTCATTACTTCCACCATAGTTTCAGTTCACTTCATTTCAGTCGCTGAGTCCTGTCTGACTCTTTGCAACTCCATGGACTGCCATGCCAGGCCTCCCTGTCCATCACTGATTCCCAGAGTTTACTCAAACCCATGCCCATTGAGTCGGTGATGCCATACAACCATCTCATCCTCTGTCATCCCCTTCTCCTCCTGCCATCAATCTTTCCCAGCATCAGGGTCTTTTTAAATGAGTCAGCTCCTTCCATCAAGTGGCCAAAATACTGGAGTTTTTGTATGTAGTAATGTCCATATGTAGATTTGTCTCTTGTGTTGCTGGAAGAGAGTGTTTGCTATGACCAGTGTGTTTTCTTGGAAAAACTCAGCCTTCATCCTGCTTCATTTTGTCCTTCAAGGCCAAACTTGTTTGTTACTCCAGCTTTCTCTTGACTTCCTACTTTTGCATTCCATCCCTTGTGATTAAAAGGACATCTTTTTTGGGTGCAGTTCTAGAAGGTCAGGAGAAGACAATGGCACCCCACTCCAGTACTCTCGCCTGGAAAATCCCATGGACAGAAGAGCCTGGTAGGCTACAGTCCATTGGGGTCACGAAGAGTCAGACATGACTGAGCGACCTCACTTTAACTTTTCACTTTCGTGCATTGGAGAAGGAAATGACAACCCACTCCAGTGTTCTTGCCTGGAGAATCCCAGGGACAGAGGAGCCTGGTGGGCTGCCGTCTATGGGGTTTCTCAGAATCGGGCACGACTGACGTGACTTAGCAGCAGCAGCAGATAGAAGGTCTTATAGCTCTCCACAGAACTATTCAAATTCAACTTATTTGGCATTAGTGGTTGGTGCATAGACTTGTATTACTGCTACATTGAATGGTTTGTCCTGGATATGAACAGAGATCTTTCTGTCACTTTTGAGATTGCACTCAAGTGCTGCATTTCAGACTCTTTTGTTGACTATGAGGGCTACTCCATTTCTTCTAAAGGATTCTTGCCCACAGTAGTAGATACAATGGTCATCTGAATTAAATACGCCCATTCCCATCATTTTAAGTTCACTGATTCTAAGATGCTAATATTCACACTTGCCGTCTCCTGTTTCAACACATTCAATTTGCCTTGATTCATGGACCCAACGTTCCAGGTTTCTATGCAATATTGTTCTTTACAGCATCAGACTTTTCTTTCACCACTGACGCATCCACAGCTAAGTGGCACTTCCATGCTGAGCCAGCCTCATCACTCTCTTTGGAGCTATTTCTCCACTCCTTCCCAGAAGCATATTGGACACCTACTGACCTGAGGCGCTCATCTTCTGGTTTCACATCTTCTGCAGTTGACCACATTTTATCTGCGGACATTTTGTCCACATGACCTGTCCATTTGGGTGGCCCTGCATAGCTTGGCTTATAGCTTCATTGAGTCACACAGGCTGTGATCCAGAAATATCCCAAGGAGTATATTTATTACTAAAGTGAGGGTACCTAGAGTTGATTGTCCAACTCTATTTCTATAAAGTACTGAAAATTTTAATGATGAATTATAAGTCTCTGAAGAATAATGTGAAAATAAAAAGCAAACATATTTTAGTGAAGTTGAAAAGTACATAAGAGGATATAGGCAGTGGGGAAAGGTGTGAATGAAAGTTGATAAATTCCAAGAGAAAGGTCTTTTTAATGGACTGTAATGTTGGTCAAACTAATCCATAGCAGATAAGGGGGTTATTGAGAGAGTCTAGGTAATATTTTGGAGATGGGGAAGAAAGACTTAGAAATGTAGTTTGAATTTTGCCTTAAATCTGTTATATTGATTTATTTTCTGGAGGATAAGTCCCTTTATGTTTTTAAAAATGATTTTCACACTTATACTATTCCTCAAGTAGTCATAGCAACATTTTCACATAAAAAGTGTTTGTTTCCGAATCTCACTAATTGTGTATTTTTCATACATGAGAACATGCTCTTGTTCAAGTCAACTGACTAGCTGACCCTTTCATACTTGTAAATTCCATTCTCAGAATGCATCAGTCTCTCTTTGGGGAAAATCAGCAGGAAAAAATGTATATTTTCATAAATTGGTTGCTTTTGATGAGAAAGATGTGTTTAAACATACAAGATATGTTCCAACCCAGTTGCCCAGAAGTTAGCCTCAACAGCAGGCATCTGATATAGGATGAGAAAAATTGAAGTCTTGCTTCTCTCAGGCAGAGGCCCAAGCTGGGAGCTGGGAAAGTGGAGGCTTTGTGTTCCTGGTTGCAGGCGTCCGGAGGGGAGCCTCTGCCTCACTGGTGAGAGAGGAGAAGGGGGATGACTTGGTTCAAATACCATACTCTTGTCTCTTTTTTCACACTTTCATCAGTTTCTTGATTAGTTGTTTCTTCATTTTCTATTTCTCCTTAAGATCATTTCTAGAAGCTTTAAATGGATGCTTTGAAGCAATAATTTTCAACAGTACCATTGGCGAGTGAGTTAGCAGAGTGTCTCATATGATCATACTGGAAGTTGATCACTGTTACATGTATTTTTTTAACATGTAATTTTGAATGGATTCTTTTCATTTTTGATTACAGAAGTAGTACATATTCCTTATAAATCATCTTAATGATATAGGCCTTTGTAAGATAAAATTAAACTTCTTTCCTGCCAATTCCATTCCTGGGATAAACCACTCTAAGTTAAAGTTAATAATTAATAAGTTAATAATTTTGAGATGGTATAAAATGAACTCTCCAGAAATCTGTATTTGTGTAAATGGCATATGACACAGTTGTATTAACCCTTCTCTCTTTAGTTGCAGAATTGTCCACTGGGGTAGCTTGGCCCCAGGCTGTGCACTGGACTGAACCAGTCCTGTCCAGTCTCTGGCTTTTACTTGTTCATTAATTTAATCTAGTGATCCATCTCAGAACTCATTTCATCTGACCTACCAGAAGCAGTGTTTGATACCATTGAGTATTCTCTTTCCTAAAAAGCTCGTTCCATCTCCCTTCTGACTTCCCAAAGCCTGATTTTCCTTTTGGTTTTATGGCTGCTAATTTTTAGTCAACTCTATCGGTTGCTGCTCATTTCTCTGTAAACTTCAGAGTTCCAAGAGTTAGACCTTTGGCTCTTTTCTGTCTCCACTTAGTCATTTTCTGATTTTCATTCATCCTGATGGCATTGAATTGGCTGTCTATACTCTGATGATCCCCAAGTGTGCATCGATAGACCTCGTTCTAAACACCAAACACACATATCCAAGAGACCCTTTTAGTCATCTAATGGGTATCTCAAACTCCACATGTTCAAAACTGAGCCTCTGATCTCACACATCCCTTCCACTTGCTTTTCTCACAGCCTTCTCCATCTTAGTCATGACGACACCATTCTTCCAGTTGCTCATGTCAGGAGTCATGGACTTTTCTCCTTCTGTCATACCCTATATTCAATTTTTTAGCACATCTTGTGGCCTTGTCCTTAAAATTAAATCCAGACGGATGACCTCATCCCATTGGCACTGTTGCCAGCATTCTGCTTCATTGTTTCTTTTACGGTATAGACTTTTACATAATTAAGCTCCCAGAGTTATACAGATAACACGTTCAAATATGATAATTAAGAAATTTATTTACAAAGAGATTTTTCAAAAGTAGGAGCATTAAGAAAACCAGAACTGGACCTTGTGGCAGCTAAGTTATTTTCATTCCTGAGTCTGGTAGAATAATGGTACGGGTTGAATTGTGTTCCCCTTCAAAGGATGTTGAAGTCCTGATAGCTGTACCTATGCATATGACCTTAAATGGAAATAGGATCTTTGTGATGAATAAGTTAAGATGAGGTTGTTAGGGTTGGCTGCACTCCAGTATGACTGTTATCCTTATAAAAAGGGGGAATTTGGACACAGAGTTCACACGTATAGACAGAAGACAATAGAAAATACCCCCTGTAAACTGAGAAAGCAGCCTGAGTGTCCCAGAAATGAGAAGCATGGGGCAGATTTTCCCCACAGCACCATGATTTTAGGCTCTGGACTCACAACTGTGTGCCAACAAATTCTATTACCTACGCCACGCTCACTTGTGGCACTTCGTTATGGCAGCTCCAGGAAACTGATACAAATGAAGAGAAGGCCAAGTCAAGTCTGCAGGCTTGAAAGGATCAGCACCCTTTCGTTGAATAATGTGAGCAGCCACAGGCAGGCCCACGGGGTAAAGGCAGCAACTCAGCTGGCCTCACCCTCTGGTCTCCTCCCAGGCGCTCCCCTGCTTCCCAAGGAAGAGAAAAGGCTGAAGAGGGTGGAGGGCGCATCTGGGAGGACAATCCAGCCATCTGGGACTCTGTGCAGCAAGGCTTCCTTTCATCTTCTTTTTCCCTCCCACCACCTCCTCTCCACCCAGCAGCCAGAGTGTCACTCCTGTGCTTAAAACCCTCATGCCTAATAAAATGTCCTCACCGGATCTCTGAGGCTGTGCATGCGTGGGGTCCGTTGCCTCTTACCACACCTCCTGGTCCTCCTTTCGCCTACTCTGTGGCAGCCAACTGGGCTCCTCACTTAGCGTTTTCTCTTGCACTCGCTGGAATGTTCCTTTTGCAGGTGTCTGCGTGACTTCCATTCTCTGTTCATTCAGGTAAGGTCTCAGTAAGACTCAGTAAGGTCTCCTCAGACCACTCTAACCCCTCGTTCTCCAAACACACTTCTTATTCCACTTCTCCTTAGTGTTCATAACTATCTTGAAAAATAGATTTTTTTCTTGTTTGGCTTACTTATTGGCTCCTTCTTCCAGTAACCTATAAGCCCTAAGGAAGGGATGCTTGCCTACTTCGTACATTGCTGAACTCCCAGTGCCTAGAAATCGGGCCTCGTAGTAGGTTCCAATGCATATATGTTGACTAAATGGATAATATTCTATATTTTATAATTTATGTTTTTCTGTCTTACTAATTTAATCTACTCTAGTAATTGCAAGGTTTTTGTTTTTATTCAAGGGCTGAGTTCTGTATTATAGGTTGCATGCTAACTACATTGACATCTTGGTACAGGGAAAAGGGTGTCAAGATTTTGGTTCTAGATCAAAAATATATGAGCTGCAAGAAAATTTTAATAATTGTTTCTCTTTTAATTTGTTTTTTATTTCAGTTTCAAATTTATAATATCTAATACCATAATTGCTTGCATTTATGTTACATGCCTAAATCATGGTTCATTAAAAATAATGTTTAACTCTAAAAACAAAAAAAAAAGACTAGTATTTCTATCAGCAGCATTTCCTGGTGTGAAATGATTCAATGGGACAGTTTGCTTTGTTGTAGCTGATGCTTAATGACTTATAATGAACACAGAATCCCTAAAATTCAAATTTACACACAAATCCCATGTAAGGTATCTTTCTGATATGCCTGCAACGTCAAAGGAATTTTGTGCATTCTTTCTGAGACCCTTTGTGTTGTTGGTCTTTTCACTCCAACCAATGCAATGTACTAAACTGTGTTCCTTAAATGTAAGCAATGATGGCAGATGGTATTTATTGTTTTGTTCAAAACAATTTTGAAAAATATGGTCAGGGACAAACATGGCATTTCAGCTCACATTTCTTTTGGAAGAAGAAAATGTAAATAGCTGGTACCGCCAAATTGTACTGTCAGCTCCATGTATAACCATAAAGAAAAAATAATGCCGTTTTTATTGCTGTTCTCTTTGTAGATCTGATATGATAGATCCTAGGTAAGTACATTTTTACTAAAAACCTATAGTACTTGATGGTTTGAAATATCCCTATACTTTGCCAGGGTTTTTGGACCCCAGATTATTATACTGATTTTGTGGCTATAACCCTTGCTATTTCTTTTTCCTCCAGTGTTCTCATTGGCTTTTTGTCTTTTTAATTCTAATACAAATCACTGTCATGTTTTAGAGTCACTGTCTTTAAAATATAGATCCTTGTAAGTCTCTCTTGGTGTATCTGTTCAAACATTCAGGCTTTCCATATGTATGTGTTCTTTATTGCAGAAAGGGAATCTGATTTGGCAAACACAAAGGAAATGCTGTCTATAGCTTTTAAGGACATTTTTTGATGCCTTAAAGTTTACAGGGATTTGAAATTTTCAGTGAAATTCAGAAAACCTTCTAGGTAAGGGGGTAACCATACAGGAAAAAAGATTAGCTGTTTGGGGGCAAAGGTGGCTTCCTTTCAGCAACGTTTGAGGTCAGTGGCTCATGTCCCTAAGTTAAGCTAACCTGTTTTGATAGCATAATAGTGTTCATAACAGTGTCTTATGCAAGGCACTTTTCTTTGAGCATGAGAAGAAAGCGTTGATTTTTTTTTTTTTGCTTCCTAAGTTTCTCTTCTCTCCCTTACAGTCGCCTCCATCAACCCCCTCCAATTCTGAATTGTCTCTCTACACACCCTGTACAATTTCGTTTCTCTCATTCCAGAAAACCATAAATTCCAAGGATGTGTTTTGCATATTCCCTCTGCACATTGCCCCCCCCCTTTTTAAGATTTAAATTAAAATTGTTCTCAGTTCATCTATAAACTTGAACGCAATCTACTTAACAATTAAATGAGAAATACTTGTCCCTCAACATCGTTGGCAGGTGTATTTGGTTTAGGGAAGACTGGGTAGGGTGCTCAGAATGTTATTTAAATTGAAGTCAGATAGCATCCTTTTTCTGTGGTCTCCAAGGCACAGATGGAAGCATGATCACATATTAAAAATCTTTCCTGGGTCTGTGACCTTGAATATCTCTTCAAAGAATGAAACAACTAATTTAAAAATGAAATGCAAATGTGATTTGTGATTTTTATGCTACATACCCATGAATCTTTCAAAAAAAAAAAAAAGTCATTTAACTGAACTCAATTTTTTATAATGAAAGTTAGTTACACCAGGGTAAATGTAAGCAAAATTTTTGAATGCACTAAATTATTTTAAAGTGTTACTAGAGTGTACAGGACAGAGAAGGCAATGGCAACCCACTCCAGTACTCTTGCCTGGAAAATCCCATGGGCGGAGGAGCCTGGTAGGCTGCAATCCATGGGGTCGCTAAGAGTCGGACACAACTGAGTGACTTCCCTTTCACTTTTCACTTTCATGTATTGTAGAAGAAAATGGAAACCCACTCCAGTACTCTTGCCTGGAGAATCCCAGGGACGGGGGAGCCTGGTGGGCTTCCGTCTATGGGGTCGCACAGAGTCGGACACGACTGAAGTGACTTAGCAGCAGCAGCAGCAGAGTGTACAGATCATAAGTATAAAATAGAGATGTCTCCACTTCTTAAAACACTTAAAATCAGTTAGAAAAAAATAAACAAAAAAAAGAGGGCAATTTAAAGGGCAATAGATCCAAACAAACTTATTTTTAAAAAACAGCTTTAAAAAGAAGGATAACAGAAGATATTTATTCCTCGCATCTGGGCTGGCTGTCCCTTAGCTTCAAGGGCAGTACTTGCTACTGCAGCCTGGTTCTGAAGCCCTGTGTTTGAAGAGACGGGTGTGCTCACTCTTTGCAGGGCTAAGTGGCAGCTAAAGTCTTAAGGCCACACGATTATTAAGTTCAAAGCTCTTTCAAGTGTCAGTCAGCATGTGCTTGAAGAAGCAGTCCTGCAAGGAGGCCAGCTGGCCTGCAGTCACACTAACTGCAAAATAAACAATTAATACTGAAGGGTAATATTTAGGTATCTGAGAGAGAACTTTAATCCTGTGGAATCCCTAATCATGCTGTGCTCAAGTGTGACTCGGGGTGACAGATGCCACAAGTCCACCTCCTGACTCACAGCAAAGGGTCATAACCAGGGAAGGAACAGAACTGGCTTGAAGAGAACAACAGAAGGCAAGGGGAGGGCGGTGGTGTCAGAGAGGGAACTGAAGAGAAATCCCTCTTGAAATCTGAACCTTTCAAGCTGTTCTGATAATTGGGAAAGCATAAAGAATACTGGAATCCACTTTTAAAATCCTATTGCTAGAAAATTATGAATGAGATAGCACTAACCATTGGAATAGATATTCCTCAATATGGATATTCCATATCTTCCATTTTGCATCTTTACAAGGAAGAGGGAAAGTGAAATATACAGACAGATCATTACCTGTTGGGCCACATGTTCAAAATTTTATCAGATCAGATCAGATCAGATCAGTGGCTCAGTCGTGTCTGACTCTTTGCGACCCCATGAATCGCAGCACGCCAGGCCTCCCTGTCCATCACCAACTCCCGGAGGTCACTCAGACTCACATCCATCGAGTCAGTGATGCCATCCAGCCATCTCATCCTCTGTCGTCCCCTTCTCCTCCTGCCCCCAATCCCTCCCAGCATCAGAGTCTTCTCCAATGAGTCAACTCTTCGCATGAGGTGGCCAAAGTATTGGAGTTTCAGCTTTAGCATCATTTCTTCCAAAGAAATCCCAGGGCTGATCTCCTTCAGAATGGACTGGTTGGATCTCCTTGCAGTCCAAGGGACTCTCAAGAGTCTTCTCCAACACCACACTTCAAAAGCATCAATTCTTCAGCGCTCAGCCTTCTTCACAGTCCAGCTCTCACATCCATACATGACCACTGGAAAAACCATAGCCTTGACTAGATGAACCTTTGTTGGCTAAGTAATGTCTCTGCTTTGGAATATGCTATCTAGGTTGGTCATAACTTTCCTTCCAAGGAGTAAGCGTCTTTTAATTTCATAGCTGCAGTCACCATCTGTATAAAATAAACAGCACTTAAACAACTTAAACTGAAGCTTATCTTTCTTTCTTTCTAAAATCATATCCAAAGTATGCCAAAATGTGTAGGAAATCGTGTAGAAATGAGGCAAATTATTTTCCTACATTGCTTTCCAGTAAATACTGTACATACCACCTCATGGCAGTTACTGTAGCAGTGTGGCTTAAACAAAGCCAAACAAAACAAAACTCTCAACAATTGAATATTAAACCTCTCAGAGCCTCAATCAAAGTTTTGGAGTAATAACCCAGCTTCATAGAAATCCCATGAGACTTAAAAGAGAAAGTGTGTATAAAATTGAAGGAATTGGGGCCATTATTAGCACATTTCAAGGGATCAATAAATGATATATGTGACTATTATATGAGAGCATGTAAAATTTTAAGCTTCAACCTATATGTCAAATTATAATAGTTAAAAATTCCTTAAGTAAGTACCGGATTGAAATGGACATTTTTAAAATATATAAGGGAATCTTGGACAGCTCTAAAATTCACAAGGACAAGATAAACAGGCCAGGGGAGGGGACATTTGTGAAAAGATTTTTCTTTTTTTTTTTGGTATGGTGCTGAAGTGCTTTTGAGTCTCGCTCATTCCTACTTAGGGGTTAGTTTGAGGTGCACTCTTCTAATTTCAGTCCTGTTTGCACTCCTTTCAAGAAGGCAATCTGAAAGCTTGGTGTGTGCCCTCGGAAATGTGGGGGTGCAAGGTTGGGCTGTCTGACACACACAGGAGACTCCTCAGTGCGGATACAGCCTGAAGCCTCAGTGCAGAGAGAGCTGCCGCAGCATCCAGAAGCGAGTGGCCACGCTGCTTGTGGTGGAGAAACGTGTGGCGTCTCCAGGACAACTCCTGCAGCACCTAGTAGGAAGATCGGCATGTGTTAAGAGGGATCTTGTTTAACAAGGGTCTCTGCCAGGGAATTCCCAGGCAGCCCAGTGGTTAAGACTACACTTGCACTGTAGAGGGCACAGGTTTGATCCCTGGTCTGAGTACTAAGATCCCACCGCCCCATGCCCCACCCCCCCAAAAAAAGGCCTTTGTCTGAGTATGCAGAGTCCCTAAAAAAGAGAGTCTGTGAAAGTAAAGCTAGATAAAGGCTGAGCCTTATGGGGGTGCAAGGAGAGCCAGCTAAAGCAAGAGTTAAGGTAAGAGCTGGAGAAGGCAATGGCACCCCACTCCAGTACTTCTGCCTAGAAACTCCCACGGACGGAGGAGCCTGGTGGGCTGCAGTCCATGGGGTCGCTAAGAGTCGGACACGACTGAGTGACTTCACTTTCACTTTTCACTTTCATGCATTGGAGAAGGAAATGGCAACCCACTCCAGTGTTCTTGCCTGGAGAATCCCAGGGATGGGGGAGCCTGGTGGGCTGCCATCTGTGGGGTCGCACAGAGTCGGACACGACTGAAGAGACTTAGTAGTAGTAGTGGTAGTAGTAGTAAGGTAAGAGCAGTCCATCAGGGAATTTCTTAATAATTTATGAAAATACTTCCAAGGGAAAAATTCAGCCTTAGGTACTAGCCATTTCTAGAGAATCTAAAATCTTGTTTGATAATAGTCAAGTGCTGCTGCTGCTGCTAAGTCTCTTCAGTCATATCCAACTCTGTGCGACCCCATAGACAGCAGCCTACCAGGCTCCCCTGTCCCTGGGATTCTCCAAGCAAGAACACTGGAGTGGGTTGCCATTTCCTTCTCCAATAGTCAAGTAAGTGAAAGTAAAAGCTGCTCAATTGTGTCCAACTCTTTGCAACCCCATGGACTATACAGTCCATGGAATTCTCCAGGCCAGAATACTGCAGTGGGTAGCCTTTCCCTTCTCCAAAGGATCTCCCCACCCAGGATCCAACCCAGGTCTCCTACACTGCAGGCAGATTCTTTACCAGCTGAGCCACCAGGGAAGCCCTTTGCCAAATAAAGATGTCACATATTCTTTTCCCTCTTCCCTTTCTCTCTTCTCCTTCCAAGGGATCAGAAACATAGGTATCAGTTAGATTATGTAAGTTTGTTGCAATAACAAATCCTAAATCTCATTGGCTTAAAAGAAAAAGTTTAATTTCTTATTTATGTCACGTGTTCTTTGCAAGTTGGCAGAAAGTCACTGCTTATTTTAGTCAATCAGGGACCCAGACTGATGGAGATTTCACAGATACTGCAGATAGCACAGGGCAGAGACTCAGGAGGATCTCACATCAACAATTAAATGCCGATACTTTCCAAAACAGCTCATCCAGAATTAGGTTGGGAGGCCTACCTGAATACAGTATGCCAGAAAGAGCAATCAGCTCCATTCAGTTCAGTTTCTCAGTCGTGTTCAATTCTTTGCGCCCCCAAGAACCACAGCACTCCAGGCCTCCCTGTCTATCACCAACTCCTGGAGTCTACCCAAACCCATGTCCATTGAGTTGGTGATGCCATCCCTCTCATCCTCTGCCATCCCCTTCTTCTCCTGCCCTTAATCTTTCCCAGCATCAGGGGCTTTTCTTTTCTTCTTCTTTTTTTAATTTAATTTAATTTTTTAACTTTACAATATTGTATTGGTTTTGCCATATATCAAAATGAATCCACCACAGGTATACATGTGTTCCCCATCCTGAACCCTCCTCCCACCGCCCTCCCCATACCATCCCTCTGGGTTGTCCCAGAGCACCAGCCCCAAGCATCCAGTATCATGCATCAAACCTGGACTGGCGACTCGTTTCAGATATGATATTATACATGTTTCAATGCCATTCTCCCAAATCATCCCACCCTCTCCCTCTCCCACAGAGTCCAAAAGACTGTTCTATACATCAGTGTCTCTTTTGCTGTCTCGTATACAGGGTTATTGTTACCCTCTTTCTAAATTCCATATATATATGTGTTAGTATACTGTATTGGTGTTTTTCTTTCTGGCTTACTTCACTCTGTATAATAGGCTCCAGTTTCATCCACCTCATTAGAACTGACTCAAATGCATTTTTTTAATGGCTGAGTAATACTCCATGGTGTATATGTACCACAGCTTTCTTATCCATTCATCTGCTGATGGATATCTATGTTACTTCCATGTCCTGGCTATTATAAACAGTGCTGCGATGAACATTGGGGTACACATGTCTCTTTCAATTCTGGTTTCCTCAGTGTGTACGCCCAGCAGTGGGATTGCTGGATCATAAGGCAGTTCTATTTCCAGTTTTTTAAGGACTTCATAGTGGCTGTACTAGTTTGCATTCCAACCAACAGTGTAAGAGGGTTCCCTTTTCTCCACACCCTCTCCAGCATTTATTGCTTGTGGACTTTTGGATCACAGCCATTCTAACTGGCTTGAAATGGTACCTTGTAGTTGTTTTGATTTGCATTTCTATGATAATGAGTGATGTTGAGCATCTTTTCATGTGTTTGTTAGTCATCTGTATGTCTTCTTTGGAGAAATGTCTATTTAACTTAGGCCCATTTTTTGATTGGGTCGTTTATCTTTCTGGAATTGAGCTGTAGGAGTTGCTTGTATATTTTTGAGATTAGTTGTTTGTCAGTTGCTTCATTTGCTATTATTTTCTCCCATTCTGAAGGCTGTCTTTTCACTTTGCTTATAGTTTCCTTTGTTGTGCAGAAGCTTTTTAAGTTTAATTAGGTCCCATTTGTTTATTTTTGATTTAATTTCCAATATTCTGCGAGATGGGTCATAGAGGATCTTGCTGTGGTGTATGTCAGAGAGTGTTTTGCCTATGTTCTCCTCTAGGAGTTTTATAGTTTCTGGTCTTACGTTTAGATCTTTAATCCATTTTGAGTTTATTTTTGTGTATGGTGTTAGAAAGTGCTCTAGTTTCATTCTTTTGCAAGTGGTTGACCAGTTTTCCCAGCACCACTTGTTAAAGAGATTGTCTTTAGTCCATTGTATATTCCTGACTCCTTTGTCAAAGATAAGGTGTCCATATGTGTGTGGATTTATCTCTGGGCTTTCTGTTTTGTTCCATTGATCTATATTTCTGTCTTTGTGCCAGTACCATACTGTCTTGATGACTGTGGCTTTGTAGTAGAGCCTGAAGTCAGGCAGGTTGATTCCTCCAGTTCCATTTTTCTTTCTCAAGATTACTTTGGCTATTCAAGTTTTTTTGTATTTCCATACAAATTGTGAAATTATTTGTTCTAGCTCTGTGAAGAATACCCTTGGTAGCTTGATGGGGATTGCATTGAATCTATAAATTGCTTTGGGTAGTATACTCATTTTCACTATATTGATTCTTCCAATACATGAACATGGTATATTTCTCCATCTATTAGTGTCCTTTTTGATTTCTTTCACCAGTGTTTTATAGTTTTCTATATATAGGTCTTTAGTTTCTTTAGGTAGATAAATTCCTAAGTATTTTATTCTTTTCATTGCAATGGTGAATGGAATTGTTTCCTTAATTTCTCTTTCTATTTCCTCATTATTAGTGTACAGGAATGAAAGGGATTTCTGTGTGTTGATTTTATATCCTGCAACTTTACTATATTCATTGATTAGTTCTAGTAATTTTCTGGTGGAGTCTTTAGGGTTTTCTATGTAGAGGATCAATGTCATCTGCAAACAGTGAGCATTCTACTTCTTCTTTTCCAATTTGGATTCCTTTTATTTCTTTTTCTGCCCTGATTGCTGTGGCCAAAACTTCCAAAACTATGTTGAATAGTAATGGTGAAAGTGGGCACCCTTGTCTTGTTTCTGACTTTAGAGGAAATGCTTTCAATTTTTCACCATTGAGGATAATGTTTGCTATGGTTTTGTCATATATAGCTTTTATTATGTTGAGGTATGTTCCTTCTATTCCTGCTTTCTGGAGAGTTTTTATCATAAATGGATGTTGAATTTTGTCAAAGGCTTTCTCTACATCAATTGAGATAATCATATGGTTTTTATTTTTCAATTTGTTAATGTGGTGTATTACAGTGATTGATTTGTGGATATTGAAGAATCCTTGCATTCCTGGGATAAAGCCCACTTGGTCATGGTGTATGATCTTTTTAATGTGTTGTTGGATTCTGAGTGCTAAAATTTTGTTAAGGATTTTTGCATCTATGTTCATCAGTGATATTGGCCTGTAGTTTTCTTTTTTTGTGGCATCTTTGTCAGGTTTTGGTATTAGGGCGATGGTGGCCTCATAGAATGAGTTTGGAAATTTACCTTCTTCTGCAATTTTCTGTAACAGTTTGAGTAGGATAGGTGTTAGCTCTTCTCTAAACTTTTGGTAGAATTCAGCTGTGAAACCGTCTGGACCTGGGCTTTTGTTTGCTGGAAGATTTCTGATTACAGTTTCAATTTCCGTGCTTGTGATGGGTCTATTAAGATTTTCCATTTCTTCCTGGTCCAGTTTTAGAAAGTTGTACTTTTCTAAGAATTTGTCCATTTCTTCCACGTTGTCCATTTTATTGGCATATTATTGCTCATAGTAGTCTCTTATGATCCTTTGTATTTCTGTGTTGTCTGTTGTTATCTCTCCATTTTCATTTCTAATTTTATTGACTTGATTTTTCTCCCTTTGTTTCTTGATGAGTCTGGCTAATGGTTTGTCAATTTTATTTATCCTTTCAAAGAACCAGCTTTTGGCATTGTTGATTTTTGCTATGGTCTCTTTTGTTTCTTTTGCATTTATTTCTGCCCTAATTTTTAAGATTTCTTTCCTTCTACTAACCCTGGGGTTCTTCATTTCTTCCTTTTCTAGTTGCTTTAGGTGTAGAGTTAGGTTATTTATTTGACTTGTTTCTTGAGGTATGCCTGTATTGCTATGAACTTTCCCCTTAGGACTGCTTTTACAGTGTCCCATAGGTTTTGGGTTGTTGTGTTTTCATTTTCATTCATTTCTATGCAAATTTTGATTTCTTTTTTGATTTCTTCTGTGATCTGTTGGTTATTCAGCAGCATGTAGTTCAGCCTCCATATGTTGGAATTTTTAATAGTTTTTCTCCTGTAATTGAGATCTAATCTTACTGCATTGTGGTCAGAAAAGATGCTTGGAATGATTTCAGTTTTTCTGAATTTACCAAGACTAGATTTATGGCCCAGGATGTGATCTATCCTGGAGAAGGTTCCGTGTGCACTTGAGAAAAAGGTGAAATTCATTGTTTTGGGATGAAATGTCCTATAGATATCAATTAGGTATAACTGATCTATTGTATCATTTTAAGTTTGTGTTTCCTTGTTAATTTTCTGTTTAGTTGATCTATCCATAGGTGTGAGTGGGGTATTAAAGTCTCCCACTATTATTGTGTTATTGTTGATTTCTCCTTTCATACTTGTTAGTATTTGTCTTACATATTGCAGTGCTCCTACGTTGGGTGCATATATATTTATAATCGTTATATCTTCTTCTTGGATTGATCCTTTGATCATTATGTAGTGACCTTCTTTGTCTCTTTTCACAGCCTTTGTTTTAAAGTCTATTTTATCTGATATGAGTATTGCTACTCCTGCTTTATTTTGATCTCTATTTGCATGGAAAACCTTTTTCCAGCCCTTCACTTTCAGTCTGTATATGTCCCCTGTTTTGAGGTGGGTCTCTCGTAGACAACATATGTAGGGGTCTTGTTTTTGTATCCATTCAGCCAGTCTCTGTCTTTTGGTTGGGGCATTCAACTCATTTACGTTTAAGGTATTTATTGATAAGTGTGATCCCATTGCCATTTACTTTATTGTTTGGGGCTTGAATTTATACACCCTTTTTGTGTTTCCTGTCTAGAGAATATCCTTTAGTATTTGTTGGAGAGCTGGTTTGGTGGTGCTGAATTCTCTCAGCTTTTGCTTGTCTGTAAAGCTTTTGATTTCTCCTTCATATTTAAATGAGATCCTTGCTGGGTAGAATAATCTGGGCTGTAGGTTATTTTCTTTCATCACTTTAAGTATGTCTTGCCATTCCCTCCTAGCTTGAAGAGTTTCTGTTGAAAGGTCAGCTGTTATCCTTATGGGAATTCCCTTGTGTGTTATTTATTGTTTTTCCCTTGTTGCTTTTAATATTTGTTCTTTGTGTTTGATCTTTGTTAATTTGATTAATATGTGTCTTGGGGTGTTTCGCCTTGGGTTTATCCTGTTTGGAACTCTCTGGGTTTCTTGGACTTGAGTGATTATTTCCTTCCCCATTTTAGGGAAGTTTTCAACTATTATCTCCTCAAGTATTTTCTCATGGTCTTTCTTTTTGTCTTCTTCTTCTGGGACTCCTATGATTCGAATGTTGGGGCATTTAATATTGTCCTGGAGGTCTCTGAGATTGTCCTCATTTCTTTTAATTCGTTTTTCTTTTTTCTCCTCTGATTCATTTATTTCTACCATTCTATCTTCTAATTCACTAATCCTATCTTCTGCCTCTGTTATTCTACTATTTGTTGCCTCCAGAATATTTTTGATCTCATTTGTTGCATTATTCATTATATATTGACTCTTTTTTATTTCTTCTAGGTCCTTGTTAAACCTTTCTTGCATCTTCTCAATCCTTGTCTTCAGGCTATTTATCTGTGATTCCATTTTGATTTCAAGATTTTGGATCAATTTCACTATCATTATTCGGAATTCTTTATCAGGTAGATTCCCTATCTCTTCCTCTTTTCTTTGGTTTGGTGGGCATTTATCCTGTTTCTTTACCTGCTGGGTATTCCTCTGTTTCTTCATCTTATTTATATTGTTGTGTTTGCAGTGTTCTTTCTGTATTCTGGCAGTTTGTGGAGTTCTTTTTATTGTGGAGTTTCCTCTCTGTGTGTGGCTCATCAAGTTTTCTTGGTTAGGGAAGCTTGTGTCGGTGTTCTGGTGGGTGGAGCTGGATTTCTTCTCTCTGGAGTGCAATGAAGTGTCCAGTAATGAGTTATGAGATGTCTATGGTTTTGTAGTAACTTTGGGCAGCCTGCATATTGGAGCTCAAGGCTGTGTTCCTGTGTTGCTGGAGAATTTGCTTGGTATGTCTTCCCTGGAACTTGTTGGCCCTTTTGTGGTGCTTGGTTTCCGTGTAGGTATGGAGGTGTTTGATGAGCTCCTGTCAATTAATGTTCCCTGGAGTCAGGAGTTCCCTGGAGTCAGGGTTTGAACTTAAGCCTCCTGCTTCCAGTTATCTGTCTTATTTTACAGTAGTCTAAAACTTCTCCTTCTATACAGCACCATTGATAAAACATCTAGGTTAAAGATGAAAAGTTTCTCCACCATGAGGGTCACCCAGAGAGGTTCACAGCGTTACATGGAGAAGAGAAGAGGGAGGAGGGAGTTAGAGGTGACCCGAATGAGATGAGGTGGAATCAATAGAGGAGAGAGCGGGTGAGCCAGTAATCACTTCCTTTTGTGCACTCCACAACTGGACCACTCAGAGATGTTCACAGAGTTATGCAGAGAAGAGAAGAAGGAGGAAGGAGACAGAGGTGGCCGGGAGGATAAAAGGGGGGAATGACAAGAAGAGAGACAGATCCAGCCAGTAATCAGTTCCCTAAGTGTTCTCTACTGTCTGGAACACACAGAAATTCACAGAGTTGGGTAGAGTAGAGAGGGGTTAGGGAGGAGACACAGGCGACCTGGTGGAGAAAAAGGAGAGTCCAAAGAGGGAGACAGCAGTCAAGCCAGTAATCTCGCTCCCAAGTAAAAAATGGGTACTGAAGATTGGGTTCTTAAAGGTACAAAATTGGTAACAAATAACCTAAAAGTAAAAATTAAAAATCTAGAGTAGAGTTTGGAATTTCAAAAATACAATGTTAAAGAAAGGAGGAAGGAAAAGAGAGAGGGAGAAAACAAAGTCACAAATATTATTAAAAAAAAATAGGTAAAAAATTGATAACAAGTACCAAAAAGCAAAAGTTAAAAATCTCGAGTAGAGTTTGGAATTAAAAAAAAAGAAAAAAAAACAATGTTAAAGAAAAGAAGAAGAAAAAGAAAGAGGAAAAAAAAAAAAAAACACAAAGTCACAAAAATTATCAAGAAAATGTAGGTACAAAATTGATCGGATCAGATAAGTCACTCAGTCATGTCCGACTCTTTGCAACCTCATGAATCGCAGCACACCAGGCCTCCCTGTCCATCACCAACTCCCGGGGTTCACTGAGACCCACGTCCATTGGGTCGGTGATGCCATCCAGCCATCTCATCCTCTGTCATCCCCTTCCCATCCTGCCCCCAATCCCTCCCAGCATCAGAGTCTTTTCCAATGAGTCAACTCTTCACATTAGGTAGCCAAAGTACTGGAGTTTCAGCTTCAGCATCATTCCTTCCAAAGAAATCCCAGGGCTGATCTCCTTCAGAATGGACTGGTTGGATCTCCTTGCAGTCCAAGGGACTCTCAGGAGTCTTCTCCAACACCAAACCATCAATTCTTCAATGCTCAGCCTTCTTCACGGTCCAACTCTCACATCCATACATGACCACAGGAAAAACCATAGCCTTGACTAGACGAACCTTTGTTGGCAAAGTAATGTCTCTGCTTTTGAATATGCTATCTAGGGTGGTTATAACCTTCCTTCCAAGGAGTAAGCGTCTTTTAATTTCATGGCTGCAATCACCATCTGCAGTGATTTTGGAGCCCGAAAAATAAGGTTTGACACTGTTTCCCCATCTATTTCCCATGAAATGATAGGACTGGATGCCATGATCTTCGTTTTCTGAATGTTGAGCTTTAAGCCAACGTTTTCACTCTCCATTTTCACTTTCATCAAGAGGCTTTTGAGTTCCTCTTCACTTTCTGCCATAAGGGTGGGGTCATATGCATATTTGAGGTTATTGATATCTCTCCCAACAAGCTTGATTCCAGCTTGTGTTTCTTCCAGTCCAGTGTTTCTCATGATGTACTCTGCATATAAGTTAAATAAACAGGGTGACAATACATAGCCTTGACGTACTCCTTTTCCTATTTGGAACCAGTCTGTTGTTCCATGACCAGTTCTGACTGTTGCTTCCTGACCTGCATACAAATTTCTCAAGAGGCAGATCAGGTGGTCTGGTGTTCCCATCTCTTTCAGAATTTTCCAGAGTTTATTGTGATCCACACAGTCAAAGGCTTTGGCATAGTCAATAAAGCAGAAATAGATGCTTTTCTGGAACTCTATTGCTTTTTCCATGATCCAGCGTATGTTGGCAATTTGATCTCAGGTTCCTCTGCCTTTTCTAAAACCAACTTGAACATCTGGAAGTTCACAGTTCACATATTGCTGAAGCCTGGCTTGGAGAATTTTGAGCATTACTTTACTAGCGTGTGAGATGAGTGCAATTGTGCGATAGTTTGAGCATTCTTTGACATTGCCTTTCTTTGGGATTGGAATGAAAACTGATCATTTCTTCTCCTTGGAAGAAAAGTTATGACCAACCTACACAGCATATTAAAAAGCAGAGACATTAGTTTGCCAACAAAGGTCTGTCTAGTCAAGGCTATGGTTTTTCCAGTGGTCATGTATGGATGTGAGGGTTGGACTGTAAATAAAGCCAAGTGCCGAAGAATTGATGCTTTTGAACTGTGGTGTTGGAGAAGACTCTTGAGAGTCCCTTGGACTGCAAGGAGATCCAACCGGTCCATCCTAAAGAAAGTCAGTCCTGAATATTCATTGGAAGGACTGATGCTAAAGCTGAAACTCCAATACTTTTGCCACGTGATGGAAAGAACTGACTCATATGAAGAGACCCTGATGCTGGGAAAGACTGAAGGCGGGAGAAGGGGATGACAGAAGATGAGATGACTGGATGGCATCACTGACTCAATGGACATGAGTTTGAGTAAACTCTGGGATTTAGTGATGGTCAGGGAGGCCTGGCATGTTGCAGTCTACGGGGTTAGGTCAGATATGACTGAGCAACTGAATTGAGCTGAACTGAATTTCCTTTTGACTTTGGAGCCAATGAACAAAAGGACACGCTATTTGCTATCCACATAGCTAAAACACCAAAGTAAAACAAGGATAGAATAGCCATAGCAGATAATCTCATTTGGAAAATATACGGTTTATGACAGATTTAAAAGCAGGTGTTTTGTAAGTTCCCTTTGCTGATGATGGTAAATGGATTAGTTCCTGACTCTGTCCCCAGTGCCCCTCTGCTTTTCCTTTGTTCCACCAAGTTCCTCTGTTGGTCTCTGTGGCCCTCTAACCTTCTCTCTGTTCCTTTTCCAGTAATCTTTGACAATATCTGAATTGACACTGGAAAATGTTTTTGGCGTTTAGATTTCTTAGCATGTTTCTTACTCATGTATAGTGGCTGGGGTGGGGCTTTGGAGAGACAGGAGACAAATGTCATTTTATGTCTTGAACAATCTCAAATTATTTTAAACTAGGTCCTTTTGGCAGTAGCATTCTCTAAATAACTTCGGGAACGTCTAGGGATGAGAATCTAATCTATTTGATTGAAGTCATCTCTGTGTTGCAATAGGCATATTTTTTGTTCTGTTCTAAATACATCTATTAGATTTACTGTATTTGTATGCTTTCTCCCACCCTTGATTCTTTCTCTCTCCAAAATTAATTGCAGGCATGTTGAGATTTTTGTACATCTGTGGGAAGTCACATCATTGGTCTCATATCCCTAAGTCATGTTATCCAATTCGTAGTAATCGAACACTAGGGTTTTAAATGGGTATTTGCGTCAATATTAATTAAATTTATCTGTAGGTTTCAACAATGTATGTGTAGACTGCCTTCTCAATTTGATCCTTGCTGCTGCTGCTGCTAAGTTGCTTCAGTCATGTCCAGCTCTGTGTGACCCCATAGACGGCAGGCTCCCCCGTCCCTGGGATTCTCCAGGCAAGAACACTGGAGTGGGTTGCCATTTCCTTCTCCAATGCATGAAAGTGAAAAGTGAAAGTGAAGTTGCTCGGTTATGTCCGACCCTCAGTGACCCCAATGACTATAGCCTACCAGGCTCCTCCATCCATGGGATTTTCCAGGCAGGAGTACTGGAGTGGGGGTGCCATTGCCTTCTCCTTGATCCTTGTTACAAAGCTAAATTTGAATCCGTATTTGTTATGCGAAGGCTTTCTTAGTTTAATTTTTTTACTAGTAGGTGATGAAAAGTTTTCAAATTTCAGGACTCTGTTAATTTCTTTCATTCCTTTCAGAAAACCCTGTAATTCTTTCCTGACAAACGTCTTTCTTATAGTAACTTGCCGAAGCCAGCCTTCAGCAACTAACACATACTGATAATGTTCTGTTTTTCATTCTCTTCCCTTCAAGCTACAGATTCATTAAGTAAATATCTTTATAGTTATCATTGACTCAGATTATTTTCCAGGATGCATTAGATACCAGTTTTTCCATAGCTTGTCACCTGGTGCCTAAACCAGTGTTTTAGATGTCTGCGTGTGTGCACGCGCATGCACGTGCACATGCGCATGTGTGTGTGTGTATGTTTGTGTGTTATTGAAGTACTTCAGTTCTTGTCAGAAGAGGTTAGGTTCTCCTTGTATAACAATTTACTCCAAAATCTCAATGGTTCAGGAGGGTTTATTTATTTCTCCCATTACATTTTCCTTGTTAGTTAGTGGGATGAGAGGATGGGAACAGAGTGTCTGCTCAGAAGAAACCATAATTGTCTTAAATGTAGCATTTATTACATCCAAAGGAGACATTTTACAGGGTCTTTCATCAACCAGTAAATAATTTGTCGTGTAAATGTCATGTCATGCCACTTCCCACTTGCAATATACTGGCCAAAACTATAGATCCACTTTCACTCAGTTACAGGAAATGTAAATCTTCCATGTGCATTTAGATGGAAAACTTTATTGGAAAACAGTACTAATGACAGAGACAACAAAGTTGTAAGCAGAGTTGGAGAAAAGAGAGTTCATGATATAATACCACCCTCTCAAACAATGAGCAGCCTGCTGGAAGTTGACCCTAGCCAGGGAAGGAAAGAAGATTTAACAGTAAATCATGCTCAGCATTTTGATTGATGCATTATATTGCTCATCCTAAAGTCTCTATTTTGATTGTGTTTTATAACTCTGGGTCACATAAGCTTGTTTATTATCTACTAGAAGTAAGTAATACATTTTTTTAAAATTTTATCCAGTGGCCCCACTGGATAAATTTTAAAGTATCAATGGGAGACAGAAATTTGCATTTCTATTATGAATTGTTTTCTTTGGCATATCAATTACCATCATCATGACCACCTCCACCATCATCATCAGCTACAATTACATTTATAAAAACTCTGAACTGATAGACATAATGCATTAATTTTTTCCTACTTGTCATCAGTCACTTATCTATAGACACTGTTTGCAGACAACATTATTTTATATATCAGTCAGTTTAGTCGCTCGGTTATGTCTGACTCTTTGCAACTCCATGGTCTGTCAGGCCTCTCTGCCCATCACCAACTCACAAAACTTGCTCAGACTCACATCCATTGAGTGGGTGATGCCATCCAATCACCTCATCCTCTGTTATCATCTTTTCCTCCTGCTTTCAATCTTTCCCAGCATCAGAGTCTTTTTCAATGAGTCAGTTCTTTGCATCAGGTGGTCAAAATATTGGAGTTTCAGCATCAGCATCAGTCCTTTCAAAGAATATTCAGCACTGATTTCCTTTAGGACTGACTGGTTGGATCTCCTTGCCATCCAAGGGACTCTCAAAAGTCTTCTCCAACACCACAGTTCAATATATATATATATAGCAAAACCTAAAAACAAAAACTGATACTAGTATTAAAGAAATCAAAGAATACATGAATAAATGAAAAAAATATGAATTGGATGAATACATATTGTTAAAATATCCATATTACCAAAAACCATCTATAGAGTCAATGTAATGCCTATCAAAATTCCAAAGGCATTTTTTACAGAAGTATAAAAACACTCCTAAAATTTATATGGTGCTACAAAAGACCCTGAATAGCTTACCTGGTATCCCACCTGGTGAAAAATCCACCTGCAATTCCAGAAACCCCAGTTCAATCCCTGGGTTGGGAAGATTCCCTAGAAAAGTGGGGAATGGGAACCCACTGCAGTATTCCTGCCTGGAAAATTCCATGGACAGTGAAGCCTGGTGGGCTACAGTCCATGGGATTGCAAAGAGTTGGACATGACTGAGAGACTAGCACACACACAAAAGACCCTGAATAGCTAAAAGAAAATCTGGAGAAAGAAGAACAAAGCAGGAGGCATTACACTTCCTGATTTAGGCTATAATATAAAGCTATAGTCATCAAAACAGTATGATGCTGGCATAAAAACAGACAGAAAGACCGATGGAACAGAATCAAAATCCAGAAATAAACCCAAGCATATAAAGTCAACTAATGTTCAACAGGAAAGCTGAGACTACTCTTCAATAAATGGTTTGATCCATTATTTCAGCAGAAATAAGCAGAAATTCTTCTTCACAGGTAGAAGAATGAAACTGTAAGCTTTCTTACACCTTTCATAAAAACTGAATGGAACCAGATTAAAGACTTGAATACAAGACCTGAAGCCATGAAACTCTTAGAAGAAAACATTGGAATAAAGCTTCTTATCATGGGTTTAGGTAATATTTTTTATATGACACCTAAAACACAAGCACAAAAGTTTAAAAATAAATTAATGATAGAAGTATAGCAAGCTGAAAAACTTCTGTACTGCAAAATAAACCAATGACAAAGTAAAAAGGCAACCTATAGAACAAAAACAAATATTTGCAAACTATATAACTGATAAGAGGCTTTCCAAGTATATGAAGAACTCATAATAATTCAATAGCAAAACAGCAATAACAACAACAAAAATGAGCAAGAGACCTGAATATGCATTTCTCCAAAGAAGATATGTAAAAAGCCAGCAGGTGTGTGAAAAGATGTTCAGCATCACCAGTTGTTAGGGAAATGGCAGTTAAAACCACAGTGAGATACCACCTGTCTATTAGAATATGGACATCATAAAAAAGATGCATTAACCTATGCTACTGTGAATGCAGAGAAAGGAGAACCCTTGTTCCCAGTTAGTGTTAGTGGGAATGTGAATTGGTACAGCCACCATGAAAAACAGTATGGAGGATCCTCAAAAATTTATATATATATAAATATTTATATATATATTTATAAATTTATATATATATATCAGATCAGATCAGTCGCTCAGTTATGTCCGACTCTTTGCGACTCCATGAATCGCAGAATGCCAGGCCTCCCTGTCCATCTGCATGTAATTCAGCAATTCCACTTTGGGAAATATATCCAAAGGAAATGTAAAGAAAATCTCAAAGATATATCTGTACCCCCTATGTTCATAGCAGCATTATTTACAATAGCCAAGACTTGGAACCTGAGTATTCATCAAAGGATGAACAGAAAAGAAAGTTGTGAGATATATCTATCTACTTATGTCTATTTATTGATATTTATGCACATACATACACACATACATACACACACGTGCATACATATACACACACTGGAATGTTATTCAGCCATACAATCGTGGAAATTCTAACCACTTATAGCAACATGAGTGGACCTTGAAGGCTTTATTCTAAGTGAAACAAGCCAAAAGAGACAGATACTGTATGATCTCACTTATATGTGGCATCTAAAACAAAACTGAAATTAAACTCATGGAAAATGAGCTCACACTTGTGGTTACCAGAGGCAGAGGGTAGGGAGAGGGAGAATTAAAGGAAGGTGGTCCAAAGGTACAAACTTACAGTTATAAGAAATAAATACTAAGGACGTCATGTACAATATAATGACTGTAGTTATTGTATAATAAATAGCAGAATTGTAGAATATATATCAGAGTTATTAAGAGAGTAGACTTTAAGGGTTCTTATCAAAAGGAGAACTTTTTTTTCTTTTTTCTTTTATCTACTTGAGATGATAAATGTTCAGTTCAGTTCAGTTCAGTTGCTCTGTCATGTCTGACTCTTTGCGACCCCATGAATCGCAGCACACCAGGCTTCCCTGTCCATCACCAACTCCCGGAGTTCACTCAGACTCACGTCCATTGAGTCAGTGATGCCATCCAGCCATCTCATCCTCTGGCATCCCCTTCTCCTCTTGCCCCCAATCCCTCCCAGCATCAGAGCCTTTTCCAATGAGTCAACTCTTCGCATGAGGTGGCCAAAGTACTGGAGTTTCAGCTTTAGCATCATTCCTTCCAAAGAAATCCCAGGGCTGATCTCCTTCAGAATGGCTTAGTTGGATCTCCTTGCAGTCCAAAGCTCAATGATAGATGTTAGCTGAACCTATTAAAAAAATCACTTCACAATGTATATACATCAAGCCATCATGGTCAACACCTTAAATCTATATGGTGATACATGTCAATTATTTCTCAGTAAAACTGGAAAAAATAGTATGAATACAGTAAGGAAAAAATTTTCCTCAGAATAAGTCTTTATATAGCAAAACTGTTGCATGTCTTTCTGATTGAAAGTGCCATAAAAGAAGTCATTTTTTCTTCTTTTTTATTCCCCACGCACTCTGCCTTTGATTGCAGGCAGCACCAGGTGACTCTAAATTAAGCTGGAATGAAAATACCGAGTGGACATAGGATATCACACAGTGTTTAAGGGAGGGCTGGGGACATAGGGACAAAAGGGAAAGGAAGCTTTCAAGTCTCAAGGGCATTAATTGCTGGAAAATTTCTGCACTGGTAGGAAGCAGGAACAAATTCCAGTTATTTGTCTCACCTTGTCACTCCCCTCATGATTCAAAATGTGAGAGAGAGGATTGATTGACGAAGCTTAGTTTAATTACCTACCCACATTTACTGTGTCTCAGAAATGAAAAGAGTGATCTGTTTTTGATGGAAGGATCCTCTGGGGTTTTTTCATAGCACTGTATTTTACTATTTCCCTAGATCGTTCAAAATGGGAGAGAAACATGTCTCCTTCCCAAGACAAAGAGTACCATTAGGAACACTGGTAGTGGTTGCCTGGTAACCAAAAACCAAACCAAAGGAAAAATGCACATCACCAGTTTTCTTATATTGCATGAAGGTGAAGTGTTTGAGGAACACTCTGGACCTCTTTTTGTTATTACGCTGTGCAATGCCAAACAGAGTAGCAGCTAAGAGTTTCACGGCTCTATAGGGCCATGTCTTTGGCAAAATTGCCTTCTCTTCTCCCAGATTTAGTCATTCTCTAGATAACTGGTAGACCGATGTGATTTTTCTCAGTACAAATGAACTGATTTATTTGAGCCTTTTCCTGACACTGAATTAATTCTTGGTGGAGGCCCAGACCCCACAGTTGGTGGTGTGATGGTAGTGGAGGGAGTGAATTATGACTGTGCTGAATTCTTGGAGTTTTCTGCAACATGTAGAAGGATTACATGAAGCCTTGTCATTGCAAATAAGCTAGTACATAACCAAGATGTAGTATTCATTAGAACCATAATGCAAGTATTATAGCTAATTTGAGGAAAGTTCCAGAAAAAGAAAGGAAACTGTTCTCTGTTTGCATGAGAGACAGCAGGAGTAAGCTATTCTGACATGTATTGTGTTTGTATTTCCTATGCTTTTTCTATTTATGTGCATAAAAAATTAAAACTTTGACTGGATAGCAGTTGGCAATGGTTCATTTTTATTCACCACTGTCCACTGACTGGATTGAGTAATTACAATTTGTCCTACCATCTGAGACTTTCCCTGACATTTGGCTGCCTCTGCCCTGCTGCTCATTTATGTTGAAGTTTATACCTGCTCATTAGCCGATTTGTCCTAAAAATAACTTTGAAAGTCTCAGATTCTGAGCTGTTAGCAGTTAGCCCACATAGTTCAGACTGTAAAATCTAGCGTCTGGCTAGAGCTCAAAAAGCTGGCTCTGTTCTCATTTTTAAGACTAAGGTGAAGACATTTATTTTGAAACTGCTTCTGATTACCTCTGAAAACTATAAAATACTGAAAACTATCTTGAAAGATGTGCCTCACTGTGCTTCAGTGTTCATGACATCATCCCAGGCATCCGAATTCAATTATGATATCTATCTTGGACATGTGGTGAAAGATACCATCTCTTGTATTTTCCACAAAACCTTGAGCCCAAGTACTTAGCAATTGTACTGTGTTTCTCTATTTTTTGGTTAAATATTTCCATGCAAAAGTTTTGCACTTTTTTAGAAATAATGGAATCAACCTAAAATTATTGACATTTTAGATTGCCAGGACTGGAGGAGCTAAGATGGCGGATGAGTAGGACGGGGAGAATACTTTCTCCTCCACAAATCCATTAAAAGAACATTTGAATGCTGAACAAATTCTACAAAACAACTTCTGAATGCCGGCAGAGGACATCAGGCACTTAGAAAGACAATTCATTGTCTTCAAAACGAGATTACAAGCCCTGCGGTAACTCCTTTTGCGGAGAAGCCACATACACCAGCATTTGCTATTAGCAAGCGGGGGCTGGGCTAGGAGGAGCGGTGCGGCCTGCAACGCATTGAGAAAGGATTAGGCGTGGCTATCTCCAGCGCTATCTGAATGAAATAACCAGACAGTCGGTTATCTACTACATCAAAAGCCAGCCCTAACTTAAGATGCCACCAGGACTACATAAGGAACAAAGGACTGCACAGAGATGGCCAGCGGCAGGCCGTCCCACTCTGGTAATACGCAGCCAGGGCCGGAGGCGGGCAATCACAGCCCTAGAGAGACACTGTCTACGGAACTGTGAGTAGGTTTCTGTGCTGACTCATGCTTCTTGGGGCTCTGGATGGTCAACATCTGCCTGAGAAAGTGCGCCTGTGGTATACCCAGAAAACTGAGCGGCTGGGAGGCGATAAGTCGCAGCAGCTACGCTCACTAAACAAGGGTATAAAACACAGACTCAACCCAGTCTGTGTTTCTGAGGATTATCTGAGTGCCTGAACCTGGCCGGCTTAGATTCGGGTGTTCATCTCTGCCCTCTCTGTAACAGGACAGAGATCAGATATTGAAAAGACCAGTAAACCGCCTCAAAAAAGAGAATTCAACAAACTACCAGAATATAGTAAGGACACTCTAAACTTGGCAATTTTAACAAAATGAAGAGACTAAAGAATACCCAGCAGCTAAAGGAACAGGATAGATGCCCACCAAACCAAACCAAAGAGGAAGAGATAGGGAATCTACCTGATAAAGAATTCTGAATAATGATAGTGAAATTAATCCAAAATCTCGAAATCAAAATGGAATCACAGTTAAAGAGTCTGGAGACAAGGATTGAGAAGATGCAAGAAAGGTTTAACAAGGACCAAGAAATGAAAAAGAGTCAACACATAATGAATAATGTAATAAATGATATCCAAAACACCCTGGAGGCAACAAATAGTAGAATAACAGAGGCAGAAGATAGGATTAGTGAATTAGAAGATAGAATCCTACAAATAAATGAGTCAGAGGAGAAAAAAGAAAAACGAATTAAAAGAAATGAGTACTATCTCAGAGACCTCCAGGATAACATTAAACGCTACAACATTCGAGAATCACAGGAGTTCCAGAAGAAGAAGATAAAAAGAAAGACCATGAGGAAATACTTGAGGAGATAATAGTTGAAAACTTCCCTAAAATGGAGAAGGAATTAACCACTCAAGTTCAAGAAATCCAAAGAGTCCCTAATAGGATAAACCCAAGGCGAAACACCCCAAGACACATATTAATCAAATTAACAAAGATTAAATATAAAGAACAAATATTAAAAGCAGCAAGGGAAAAACATCAAATAACTTACAAGGGAATTCTCATAAGGATAACAGCTGATCTTTCAATAGAAACTCTCCAAGCCAGGAGGGAATGGCAAGACATAATTAAAGTGATGAAAGAAAATAACTTACAGCCTAGATTATTGTATCCAGCAAGGATCTCATTCAAATATGAAGGAGAAATCAAAAGCTTCACAGATAAGCAAAAGTTGAGAGAATTTAGCACCACTAAACCATTTCTCCAACAAAAACTAAAGGACATTCTCTAGATAGGAATCACTAAAAGGGTATATAAATTCGAACCCAAAACAATAAAGTAAATCCTATTTATCAATAATTGCTTTAAACACTAATGGGCTGAATGCCCTAATCAACAGACAAAGACTGGCCGAATCGATACAAAAACAAGACCCTTACATACCTTGTCTACAAGAGACAACCAAAAGACTAAAATGGGTCAAATGGATACAAAAACTAGACCCCTATATATGTTGTCTACAAGAGAACCACCTTAAAATAGGGGATATATACTGACTGAAAATGAAGGGCTGGAAAAAGATTTTCTATGCAAATATGGACCAAAAGAAAACAGGAGTAGCAATACTCATATCAGATAAAATTGACTTTAAAGATCCTGAAAAGGAGACAATCAAGGTTATACATAACGACTTAAAGGAACAATCCAAAAAGAAGTTATAACAATTATAAATATATATGCACCCAACATTGGAGCATTGGTATATCTAAGAAAAACATTAATTAGTATGATAGAAGAAATATACAACAACAGAATAATAGTGGGAGACTTTAATACCCCACTCATACAATCAGGCTGTAATAGACAAAGTAAAGTAAAGAGGAAAACATTCACTTATGAGCCTCAAAAAATTCAGTTCATCCAGGAGAGTTAAAAAAAAATAGACTTATTTGTTCACTCTGTAAAGGTTTATTGACTATTTTATGGATCTGGTACCACTTTTGGTAGTAGGGAGGAAGAAGTGACAAAGGTGATCCTATCCTAAATAATGTATTCTGGTGGAGATAGACCTACTAATACAAAATACCAAGATGTGCCTAAGATGAGGACACCCAAACTGGACTTTTAGTTTCCTGAACTTTTCATTTCCAGATCAAACCTCCTAATATAGGATGAATTCAACATGATTTTTTTAAGTGTTCTTTGTGATTAAAAACAGAAAGCCATTAGTTATGAAATTACATATACTCCTCCCCACCATCACTCCCCTTCTTTCTTCCCATTTCCCTCCCACCCTCATTGATCCTTTCCTTTGTCCATTTTCCCCTGCAAAAAAAAAAAAAAGAGCTAGTACGATGTGAAAAAATAAAATAAAATAAAAATAGAGTGCCAGGACTTATTTGGTAACATTTGCACTTGATCTTTGAGTTGAATATTTTCAAGTTTGGCTAACCCAATCCTCCAGTTCCCTAATGAGCCATTCTAGGGTTGTTGTTGTTGTTTGGTCACTAAGTCATGTCCAGCTCTTTGCAACCCCATGGACTACAGCACACCAGGCCTCCCTGATCCCCCCACTGTCTCCTGGAGTTTTCTCAAACTCGTGTCCCTTGAGTCGATCATGCCATCCAATCATCCCATCCTCTCTTGCACCCCTTCTCCTGTCTTCATTCTTTCCTAACATCAGGGTCTTTTCCAGTGAGTCAACTGTCCACATGAGGTGGCCACAATATTGGTACTTCAGCTTCAGCATCAGTCCTTCCAATGAATATTCAGGGTTGATTTCCTCTAGGACTGACTAGTTGGGTCTCCTTGCTGTCTAAGGCACTCTCAAGAATCTTCTCCAACACCACAATTTCAAAAGCATCAATTCTTTGGTGCTCAGCCTTCTTTATGTTCCATGATTACTAGAAAAACGATAGCTTTGACTATCTGGACCTTCTCTGCTGTCTAGGTTTGCCATAGCTTCTGTCCTATGGAAAATTTCATGTATGTAAAGAGTCTAAGAAGAAATTCCTATTTATGGGATTCCATTTGAGGATTTATGGGTTGTTTCTTTTGTGGGGTTAAGGAGAAACAATTTTTAAAAATATTCGATGCAAATTAGTCTATATGTAATACAATTAATAAAATAAAAATAGAATGATTAGTAAAATGAAATGTGGTAGGTGGGTGAATAGGGGAAGTTTTGATAGATTTGAAGAATTTGAAGTAATACAGTATAAAGTTAAATTGGTATCATATTCAGGGTAAGGCTTCATCTACTGATTTGGCACTTACAGTTTACCTTGTACGATTGTTTGTTCTTAAAACATTATCTTATATTCTAATCTCCCTGAGAACAGGGCTTCCCTGGTGGCTCAGAGGTTAAAGCGTCTGCCCGCAATGCGGGAGACCTGGGTTCGATCCCTGGGTCTGGAAGATCCCCTGGAGAAGGAAATGGCAACCCACTCCAGTATATCTTGCCTGGAGAATCCTGGGGGCGGAGGAGCCTGATGGGCTACAGTCCACGGGGTCGCAAAGAGTCGGACACGACTGAGCGACTTTACTTTCACTTTCCTGAGAACAGATACCTTAAAGTGTTTTTCCCTTTTTATTGAGCAAAAAACTCAGCATATATAATGAACTAGGTAAAATATAACATAATTTTTAAGTTAAATATATCTAAAAATTTACAAAACTTTGCCCAGTTTTGTCTCTTTTTATCTTCTCAGAAATTGTTTATCTGAAATAATATAAATCTACAATGAATTTTCTTCTGAATCTCGGTTGCCTCATGTTAAATGGTATTTCAAGCAGAAAATACAGCTTTTTATTTTTGTTTATTATAATTTTAAAAATGAACAAATAACATCAATTAAAATGATATAGGAAGATGCAGTGAAAAGTGAAATTTTACACTTAGTAAACACCCTGTCCCACTCTAATTGCTAGTGGTTATAGCCATTAGTAATATGTTGTGTCTTTTCAGAAAGTTTTCTGAAAAGAAATATACATATGTGGTTATAATTATTTCAGGACTATGTTGTCAAAACCCATGCATATTTAGTGCATAGAAGGTATAAATAATATATTAAAAAGAGAATGTATATCTCCCTTAAAAATATTTTGTCATTTCCATTTTTGTAGGTAATATTGTAATCGGGAGATCTCAACACATATAAATTACTTAACCATTGACTAGAATTATTTTGTATGAATATATGATCATTTAACATTCTTAGTCCTGATAGATAAATAGTTATATTGATTCTGACTTTTAGGTATTACACATAATGTTTCAGTGTTCATCCTTGCACATATATCTTTTCAGTAAATCATAAGATCATAGAGGTTGCTAGCCTATTATTTTTAATTTATAAATTGTTTTTTGAGTCAGTTTAGGCAATTTATGTTTTCCCTTAAAAATATATTTTATTCACACTTTCAGTCTAATAAAACAATTCATCCAGGGTTTTTAAGATCATTCTTAATTTCCCAGTGTTTACATTTTTCCATTTTTTAAAAAATTTAAATTAGGATATTTATTTCTTTTATACTGTCTCATGTCCAACCTAGATAGCATATTCAAAAGCAGAGACATTACTTTACCAACAAAGGTTCACCTAGTCAAGGCTATGGTCTTTCCTGTGGTCATGTATGGATGTGAGAGCTGGACTGTGAAGAAGGCTGAGCGCCAAAGAATTGATGCTTTTGAAGTGTGGTGTTGGAGAAGACTCTTGAGAGTCCCTTGGACTGCAAGGAGATCCAACCAGTCCATTCTGAAGGAGATAAGCCCTGGGACTTCTTTGGAAGGAATGATGCTAAAGCTGAAACTCCAGTATTTTGGCCACCTCATGCGAAGAGTTGACTCATTGGAGAAGACTCTGATGCTGGGAGGGATTGAGGGCAGGAGGAGAAGGGGACGACAGAGGATGAGATGGCTGGATGGCATCACTGACTTAATGGGTGTGAGTCTGAGTGACCTCCGGGAGCTGGTGATGGACAGGGAGGCCTGGCGTGCTGTGGTTCATGGGGTCGCAAAGAGTCGGACACGACTGAGCGACTGATCTGATCTGATGTTTAGGTTGGTAAATTTTTAATATAAATTTATTTATTTTAATTGGATGCTAATTACTTACAATATTGTATTGGTTTTGCCATACATCAACATGGTAATTTTTTTAAATGTTTCTCTTTTGTTTTCCAATTTACTATTCTTTCATTTTCCTATTTGTTAGTTTTGTTTTTAATTAAATTATCTCTGATTTTCTTATATCTATTTTTTATTCTAGCTTCTTCAGACGAATGCTTAATTAATCTATTAAGGCTATGTGTTTGTTCTAAAATGAGTCTGATTTTCTGTTTTCAATTTATCAGCACCCTACAGGAGCAATGTTAAAAGTCAACTTGTTTATATTTCTTCATTTCTTTCCTCATCTACCCTCTCCCCCTCTCCCCTACACTTTATTTTCCAGTTTTTCTATTCTCAATTCACATTGCTAGGATTTTTAATAGAAATATTCTATAAGTAACTGTAATTCCCACAATTTAACATAGTAAATATATTTTTTCAGTTTTTAGTTATCTTTGACACTCAGTACTGGTACATTCAACATAGCTTCTTTATACCTTTCCTGACTTATTTGATTTTATCACCTAAAGAGCTTCTAAGAAGGCATCTTAAAGGACATTGTTATTTTTTGCTTAACTTAAACATTTTTTTTTTCTTGTAATAGGTCTTTGGTTTTTTTCCTCTTGGAAATCAACTTGTCCTACTCTTAGTTCTTATCACCTAGGTAAGGCTGACTTTAACCTCTAGCTCCAAGTATAACCCACTTATAATCAAATAGAGCACCCCATCTCATTAGCCATTTTAACTGATTCATTAAGAGAAATGAACCAAGATGGAATGAAATTCATTTATTGAACAGTTACTAAAATCAAGGGAACGTGAGACTATTTTTGCAGAGATTTTGTGTAATAAGTCTGTATCCAGGTTTGCCATTGTGAGATAAATATATACTTAAAAATAAAGACAGTGCAGAGAAAGGCAAGGTTTGTAGATGGAGAAAGAAATATATCCTAGTGTGACGGTTTGAGCTCTTGGACTCACCTCTGGTTCTGTTCACTTGTCCTCGCCAGTGAAATTAATGCAGAGTCAACTCCCACCAGCTTTTTCTCACCAGCTCAACTATATTTTCTGTCCTGAACATCTATCAGCCATCACAACATCTAGTGATACCCCTTTCCTTTTTTATCGAGAATAAGAATTCTATATAACTCACAGTAAACTCAGCATTTTGAAGGGGTATGTGTGTGTGTGTGTGTTCATGATGATTTAGTGTTAGGGTATTTCATGGTCACTGGTTCTTTGTACCAGCCATCTTTGAACTCTCCCAGAATTTCCTTTCTTACCACCTGTATGTAGTGCATACAGAGTGTCCTCGGTTTTCTTACTCAGTCCATCTCCCTTGACAGTGTCACAGGTGAGCATGTGCTCCTGGATTCTCCTGCTACCAGGATGTCCAGGGTCAAGCATTTGGGGCCACTGGTTAGGATTTCTGAGACTGTGCATATGTACATGCACTCATATGTCTGTACTTCAAAAAATCTGGGGGCTTTGGGACTGGTTTGTGTGTCTTCTGTTCAATTTCATCAAACACTCATTATATTTGACAACTATTTTTCACAGTTTAGACTTCCCTGGTGGCTCAGACGGTAAAGCGTCTGTCTACGATGCGGGAGACCCAGGTTCGATCCCTGGGTTGGGAAGATCCCCTGGAGAAGGAAATGGCAATCCACTCCAGTACTATTGCCTGGAAAATCCCATGGACAGAGGAGCCTGGTAGGCTACAGTCCATGGGGTCGCAAAGAGTCGGACACGACTGAGCGACTTCACGTTCACGTTTTCATAGTTTTGGTTTTCCTCATTTTCTTGTTTTACTGAATATGAAATTTCCTTACTTTATGTGGTAATTAGATTCAAAGAGCATGGTGAATAGAGCCTCCAATTCAAATAAATAAATTTAAATTTAAAAATAATTTCAAAAATAAAATAAAATTAAAAAAAAAAGAAATACCCAGAGGATCTTCTGTCCTTTAACATTGATATCTATGATATGATGCAAAGGTTTTTTTTAAAGAACCATATAGATATGCCTCTTTTCCCACCTTTTCAACCCTTTTTGAATTAAAAAAAAATTTGTATTGAGGTATAGCTGATTAGCAATGTTATGAGGGTATCAGATGAACAACAAAGGGACTCAGTCATACATGTGCATGTATTCACTCAGCTTTTTCTTGAATAAATGATTCTTAATATTATTCCCATAGATTTGTATATATTTTTATAATAATCTTTTACTCAATAATCATTAGCCAGACACTAGTCATTTGTTTCATAGTTTTTTATATTGTAACATAAAGTTTTGTTTACCTTTCTTTCTCTCCAAATGTAATTTCTAGGAAAAAAGGGACTGTTTTATTTGTTTTTTAACCTTTAGTATATAAACACAGTTCTTGGTAAATATTAAGCATACAAGTAATTATTGGTAAATAACTGGGTAAACGGAATAAGTATTTAGAAGACAGGGTCTTATGATAATACCTCACTCAAGAAACTCTATTAGTTACTTGCAAAATGGAGTACATTAAATCAATTTAGAAATTCACAGCCAATTTCAGTATGTATTTCTGTGTATTTAAGGAGTCTCTGGGACTTCTCTGATGGCTCAGATGGTTAAAAGAAACTGCCAGCAATGCAAGAGACCCAGGTTGGTCTCTAGTTTGGAAAGATACCCCTGGAGAAGGGAATGGCTTGCCACTTCAATATTCTTGCCTGAAATTCCATGAAGAGGAGCCTGACAGGCTAAGGTCCATAGAAATCTTTTAAAACACTTGACCACTATCCCTATGATGTTTAACATAATTAGTAATAATTGCTTTAACATATAAAATAATCAGCTTTCAAGTTTTACTGATTATTTTTTGATTAATTTTTTTTCATTCACTTATTTTATAATGTTGAGGGTTAACATGAGATATTAAGTTTTATTCAGAAAGATGTTTTCAGAGCTATAGATTATAGATTGACAGATCTAGTCTGTTCTCTCTACTAAAATATAATTTTATTGATTTATGAATTATATTGCTTCTTTTGTGCTCTGTCTCATTGCATTCTTCTTTTCTCTCTTTTGCTTTTGGCTTTCAATAGTTTTACTAAAACCTGTATGAGTGTACTTCTGGTTTAAGATTTGTAGTGTTCTTTCAATCTGCAGGTTGATTTCTTTTAATCAGTTTTAGAAAAAAAATTGTCTTTAAATTTTGATTCTTTCTCTTTTCTGCTTCTGATACAGAAATTCCATGTATATTACAAAATTCCACTAGTTTTAAGTTTTCCATTTTTTTTTCCTTTCTGTGCTTTATTGTAGAACTTTTATTTTTATCTGTTTTCCAAATCAGTCATTCTTCAGATGAATCTAATCTGCTATTAGAGGTGCTGTTTATTTGTCTTATATACTTCATTGTGGAATTTCAGTGGAATATTTTTTGACATTTAGTCTTCTTGAAATTTTTAAATTTTATTTTCTCGAATTTATTGGCAGAATAATAGTAGAATCTATGTCTGATATCTTTATTATCTAATGTCCATCAGCTATTTAGATTCTCTATTTTACTTTTCTGTGGTTTCAAATCATGTGCTCTTGTTGCCATTTATTCCTATTTTGATCAAATTACAAATATGAATTCATGAATTGCAAACAGCTTGCAGTATGAAAAGTTATAAAAGTGATTTGACATATGAGATCACGTTAACTACTTCCAAAATGGGTTACACATTTCTTCTTTAAGGCCAAGAGTACCCAGATATCAGAGATCATCTTATTGACTTGATTGAAATGATTAAAATTTGAACCACAGTCCTTTCAAGGCTATTTCCACTTTTCCCTTAATCCTAAAATATAAGCCTACACAAATTCTGACAAGCTTGCCAAGGTCTCAGTCCTTGGCATTTAAACTACATATGTTTTTTCTTACTCATGTCATTCTTTGGAAAGCTCTGCTTAGCTTAAAAAGTGGCTTAGTCATCTTTATCATGGTATGGAATCCATGGACACCTTTCAGTAAAAAGTTTGTTAGATACCAGAGCTTGTTTCACTGGATATTCATATTCCAGAAATAGGTTCTACAATTTCTCACTATCTTGTTAGTTTGTTGATATATTAAAAAAAAAAAATTCTTGCTTTGTTGGTTGTTCACAGCTGAAAAGTTAATCTGAATTATCTATTCATTACCAGAAGCAGAAATGCTTATTTTCTTTGCACTTAATTTTTGATTCATGTGTGGTCTGACCCATTAGAGTGAAGAAGTGCTAATCAAGCTAGTTTTATAGTTAGAAACATATCAGAAGAGTTTTTGTTTGTTTGTTTAAATGCTCCTCCCAGTTCTCTTGGACAATATTTTTTTAAGTCGTGCTACACTTTTGCCACCTGATGTGAAGAGTTGACCCATTCGAAAATGCTGGGAAAGATTGAAGGCAGGAGGAGAAGGGGACAACAGAGGAGGAGATGGTTGGATGGCATCACCAACTCGATGGACATGAGTTTGAGTAAACTCAGGAGTTGGTGATGGACAGGGAGGCCTGGTGTGCTGCAGTCCACAGGGTTGCAAAGAGTCGGACGTGACTGAACAACTGAACGACAACAGCATCTTGACAAAGGCATGATATATTGATTATAGCTGTTACATTCTTGATTGGTTCTCTTATCAGCCCACATTTCATCATCCGAATAACTTTATAAAGAAAAGTTTTCAAAGTCCATGATCTTCTATAATGTGACTTGCCTACTTTTCCATTTTTAACTCCACGTGTTATATGTATTCTCTCTGACAACTGAAATCAATTTATTATTTTATTCCTAAAAAGGGCCTTGTACATTTCTGCTTTTTCCTTTGCTCAGATATTTCCTTCTTTCCAGACTCTACTGTTTCCAGACTATGTGCCAAAACCTTATTCATATGTAATATCCAACTGAAATCCTATCTCTTCATGAAATTCATCCTGATTACCCTCATTTTAGAGTTTGGTCTCATCCTACTTTAAATGATATACTTTTCATTGTATAAAATGCTTTTGGCACACTGCTTCTGTTATTTGTGTCTTACATCTTTAATTTCAGATTTCCTGAAGGCAGAAATATCTGCTATATTTGCATTCTATTTAAAAGAAATTGTACTGAATGGTGCATCCTTTTTCAGAGACAATTATGGCACACTTATTTAAAAATGAAAGGATGATGTAGACACACAATTAGGTGTGATGGGGTTGAAATTATTTCTTTCAAAGTTAGATGAAGAAGCTTTCTCCACAAAAGTATGTGGTAGTATTTATCAGGCTTAAATATGGCATATTTAATTGACGTTCACATTTTTCCTAAGGACAAATAATATATAGCAGCATTTTATATTAAAAGTATTTTGTGGTATAGGTTTTAAATTTGCATGAAACTTAAAGCATGAGAACTCAAAAACTATTCAAACTACTTTCAACTGTTCTGGGCAATATCTACATCTTTTAAGTATCCTCACAGTAGGATACTAGAGAAATAAAACATTTGAAAATAACTAGAGTAAAGAAAGGAGAAGGCAATGGCACCCCACTCCAGTACTCTTGCCTGGAAAATCTCATGGACGGAGGAGCCTGGTAGGCTGCAGTCAGTGGGGTCACTAGAGTTGGACACAACTGAGTGACTTCATTTTCACTTTTCACTTTCATGCATTGGAAAAGGAAATGGCAACCCACTCCAGTGTTCTTGCCTGGAGAATCCCAGGGATGGGGAAGCCTGGTGGACTGCCGTCTATGGGGTCACACAGAATTGGACACGACTGAAGCAACTTAAGATGATGATGATGCTGTGAAAGATGATGCTGTGAAAGTGCTGCACTCAATATGCCAGCAAATTTGGAAAACTCAGCAGTGGCCACAAGATTGGAAAAGGTCAGTTTTCATCCCAATCCCAAAGAAAGGCAATGCCAAAGAGTGCTCAAACTACCGCACAATTGCACTCATCTTCCACGCTAGTAAAGTAATGCTCAAAATTCTCCAAGCCAGGCTTCAGCAATATGTCAACCGTGAACTTCCTGATGTTCAAGCTGGTTTTAGAAAAGGCAGAGGAACCAGAGATCAAATTGCCAACATCCGCTGGATCATCGAAAAAGCAAGAGAGTTCCAGAAAAACATCTATTTCTGCTTTATTGACTATGCCAAAGCCTTTGACTGTGTGGATCACAATAAACTCTGGAAAATTCTGAGAGAGATGGGAATACCAGACCACCTGATCTGCCTCTTGAGAAATCTGTATGCAGGTCAGGAAGCAACAGTTAGAACTGGTCATGGAACAACAGACTGGTTCCAAATAGGAAAAGGAGTACGTCAAGGCTGTACATTGTCACCATGTTTATTTAACTTATATGCAGAGTACATCATGAGAAATGCTGGACTGGAGGAAACACAAGCTGGAATCAAGATTGCCGGGAGAAATATCAATAACCTCAGATATGCAGATGATACCACCCTTATGGCAGAAAGTGAAGAGGAACTCAAAAGCCTCTTGATGAAAGTGAAAGTGGAGAGTGAAAAGGTTGGCTTAAAGCTCAACATTCAGAAAACGAAGATCATGGCATCTGGTCCCATCACTACATGGGAAATAGATGGAGAAACAGTGGAAACAGTGTCAGACTTTCTTTTTCTGGGCTCCAGAATCACTGCAGATGGTGACTGCAGCCATGAAATTAAAAGACGCTTGCTCCTTGGAAGGAAGGTTATGACCAACCTAGATAGCATATTCAAAAGCAGAGACATCACTTTGCCAACAAAGGTTCGCCTAGACAAGGCTATGGTCTTTCCTGTGGTCATGTATGGATGTGAGAGCTGGACTGTGAAGAAGGCTGAGCACCGAAGAATTGATGCTTTTGAACTATGGTGTTGGAGAAGACTCTTGAGAGTCCCTTGGACTGCAAGGAGATCCAACCGGTCCATTCTGAAGGAGATCAGACCTGGGATTTCTTTGGAGGGAATGATGCTCAAGCTGAAACTCCAGTATTTTGGTCACCTCATGCGAAGAGCTGACTCATTGGAGAAGACTCTGATGCTGGGAGGGATTGGGGGCAGGAGGAGAAGGGGACGACAGAGGATGAGATGGCTGGATGGCATCACTGACTCGATAAATGTGAGTCTGAGTGACCTCTGAGAGCTGGTGATGGATAGGGAGGCCTGGCGTGCTGCAGTTCATGGGGTCGCAAAGAGTCGGACACGACTGAGCGACTGATCTCTGATCTGATCTGAAGCAACTTAGCTGCAGCAGCAGCAGAGTAAGAAACTGCTACAATAGAAAGAAAAAATTCAGAACTGAAACAATCTAATTCACAGTACACTTTCAGGAAATACTTGGTAAAAAAATGACAGAAAAAATTTGAATTTTCAAATCCCAGCATAGGAATTGAGAAATGTCAAACTAATGGCAAATTATATCTTGAAGAATTGGCAAGTTTTATAAAATTTGCAACTATAAAGCTGGACTAATGTATTAAGAAATGTTTGTATCACCACCATATTTGTTTTGAAATAATATCTATACATTGGGTTTATAGCATACTTCCCATGATGTGAAATACTGTGTGTACTAATTCTAAATCTATTATGATTAAACATTTATTTAGAAGATGTATTGTTTCAGCCTACAGTAGCCATGCACGAAATGCATGCAACCAGTAAGCAAATTATGTTTCACTTTAGACAAGTTTGGAATTATTCTGTGTAAATAATAAAACTGTACTTGTTTTCAAGCATGTTGTTCTTGCTGGTAAGATGGTGTTCTAAATATTTTTAGTGGGCTATCTTTTACTCCAACATGGGACAAATTAATACATATTTTCTAAATGTTTGTTCATCAGACATCATCAATCTCAAAGCATTTACTAACAGCCATGGTGACTGCAGCCATGAAATTAAAAGACACTTACTCCTTGGAAGGAAAGTTATGACCAACCTAGATAGCATATTCAAAAGCAGAGACATTACTTTGCCAACAAAAGTCCGTCTAATCAAGGCTATGGTCTTTCCTGTGGTCATGTATGGATGTGAGAGTTGGACTGTGAAGAAGGCTGAGCACCAAAGAATTGATGCTTTTGAACTGTGGTGTTGGAGAAGACTCTTGAGAGTCCCTTGGACTGCAAGGAGTTCCAACCAGTCCATTCTGAAGGAGATCAGCCCTGGGATTTCTTTGGAAGGAATGATGCTAAAGCTGAAACTCCGGTACTTTGGCCACCTCATGCAAAGAGTTGACTCATTGGAGAAGACTCTGATGCTGGGAGGGATTGGGGGCAGGAGGAGAAGGGGACGACAGAGGATGAGATGGCTGGATGGCATCACTGACTTGATGGACATGAGTCTGAGTGAACTCCGGGAGTTGGTGATGGACAGGGAGGTCTGGCGTGCTGCGATTCATGGGATCGCAAAGAGTCAGACACGACAGAGCAACTGAACTGAACTGAACAGAACTGATACACTGTCACAGCTAAAGCAGCCTCTTCATTCTCCATCCAACCTGCCATTTGCATTTCTTCCCCTCAGCCTCTATACTTACTATCTCATCTAATATCATTAGATGAGATTATCTAATCTCATCTAATTACCATCTTTTTTCACAGAACTTACAAAACCCAAGATTTATCTTGAAAGCCTATATTGACAAAAGCACCCCTCTCTTTGAATTCTGAGAATTTATTTTGGAAGCTATTATATGTCAAGATCTGTGGACCAGTGGTAGTTGCTGCAGTTTCAAATTATTCGGTCTCATCATGAATCTCTTTGACTACCTGAGGAATTAACTATATGTCCTTATGTGGTATTTGTTTTACATATTTAAGACCTGTAAACTGTAAACTTGTAGGAAGAAATCATATTTTTTAACTAATATGCACATAATACTCAAATGGAAAATATTTATACATTTCAATTTAATAAATATTAATTGATCTTTTAATTGGGGGAGAGCTTTCTGGGATAATCTCAAGACCTTGTTTTTGTGTTCCAGGATATTAAGGCTGAGAGAAATTTGGGAAAGAGATTAGGCAAACTTTGAATAGAAGTTTAACCTAATTTTTATAAGCAAATAGGGGAGTCCAAGTAGACGGTTTCTTATTTGATTTGTATAATGAGATTTAGAGGTAGTTTTTATGGTTGAATAAGATCTTAAGAGTTAAAGATGTGGTTCAGTATTCTAGAATACTATGTTAGACAAATAGAAGAGATATTCATACACAGGACAATAAGGCTGTGTTTGAGGACCAAGTTGTAGGTGAGGAAAAGAACGTGAGAAAAAGGAGAGCTTTATAAATAATGAGAGATTACACTGAAATTTAAGTGAAAATTAATAGAGATCTGAATATAGAGAATATTGAATGTTATATTGAGGGATTTTGATTAGATTTTATAGACAAAGTTCAATATGAAGATTCTAAACAAAAGTGTTAGTAACTCAGTCATGTCCAACTCATTGCAGCCCCATTGACTATATAGCTCTCCAGGTTCCACTGCTCATGGAATTCTCCAGGCAAGAATATTGGGGTGGGTAGCCTTTCCATTCTCCAGAGGATCTTCCTGACCCAGAGACTGAACCCAAGTCTCATCCACTGCAGGCAAATTCTTTACTATCTGAGCCACCAGGAAGCCCTAAACAAAGGATATATATATGAGGAATGATTTAAGGAGACTAATTCAGCAACAATGGGCAAAATATACTCAATACGTTTTTAAATAATTAGAGTCAGGTAGAAATAGTTTGAAAAAAAATTGTACAAGCTATGATGATGGACAGGGAGGCCTGGCCGTGCTGCGATTCATGGGGTCAAGAAGAGTCGGACACAACTGAGCGACTGAACTGAACTGAACTGATGGTAAGCAAATGGTAATTAAAGCCTTACATATGTGCTGACAATTGAAAGGAGACATGAGTATCAGCAGATATTTCAGTTATTGAATGAATGAAACATGGCAAGTCATGTGTGGATGCAGCAGAGGGAGAAATTGCAGTTTTCAAGACTTGCTTGATGAAAGATTTTTGTGTCATTTAGTCAAGGGGAAAAGTCAGGCTGGGGAAATGGTAAGGTAATAGTGGATGATGAGAATAGCCACATCACTGATATTCAACATTTCCTATACATTTTAACCACTGGGCACATTAAAAAACTACGGATGACTGAATTGCACCCATTGAAATTCTGGTGTTGCAAGTCTAGAGGATGTCATGGGCACAGGAATTTTAAAAAGTTCCACAGGAAGTTCTAAGATTAAGCTAGGAAAGTTCTTACTAGATTCTGGCTACTTAACAAAGCGCTCCATAAACCAGCTACATCCACATTATCTGGAAATGCATAGACATCTAGATTTTTAGTCCCAATCATGGAACACCTGAGTTAGAATCTGTAGTTGAAATACTTCCCTAGGTGATGTGTATGCTTGCTAAATTTTTACTAGTGCTTAACTTGAACATGCTAGAATCATCTGAGGTGCAGAAGTTCTGATTTAATTGGTATAGGGTGGGGCCCAGGCGCAGATACTATTTTGAGAGCTCCCCAGAAGATACATACATGAGCTAGGTCTGAGAGGTCTAAGTACAAAGTGTTTTACTTGCACATCTAAGGTTCAAATTCCCAGAGGAGTTTGTTCTTTTCTTGATTTCTTGTAACAGCATTAAAATGTAACTAGACGGAAGTGAGAGATGTTTTTATTCTCTAACTGTATTGCAAGACAGGAGGTTTTGGTTAATGAGACTCTACAGAAATATTCTACGTGACTAGGATTTTAGATTTATTTGGAGCAATTTGGAGTAAGATGGAAGAATAAAACTGAACAAAAAGGTCTCCCCGAAAGCAGCTTAAATATCCATATCATCAGCCCACACGATAATCTCTTTGGAGCTAAGGTAAACTTTTTAGGCATCTCTGATTTTTCCTTGTGATCTGATACGGATAGCTACCCTGTTTTGAGGGACTTTGTAATGACAGCCAATGTGAATTGTTGCCACACTCAATTTGCAAGGGCAGAGTTTCAAGCTGGAATAATTGCCTATTCCACTCCAGAGATGGGATGCTGACTGCTTCATTACCAGCTGGATGAACCAGGGCATGAGCAATTTCAGACAACGTGAACCATGCTCCTTTATACTACCCAAGGGTGCTAGTTCCCAAATATACTTACTCCCTCCCCCAACCCTGGTGACAACAGACATGTTTTGCCTGCTGAAGGGTGCTCCTGATGGAACGGAAAGAGTTGTGCAAATGCACCTGTGCCCTGCTCTCACATCATTCTGCAAAGTAAATCACTCTCCACGTTGGAGTAGCAGATAAAGTCACACTGTAGAATTATGGACATGATGTTATCTATTGTTACTTGTTTTCCCATCTGTCTTCATCCCATTTCTAAGGCAAAAGAAATGACTATTATATAATCTATAATTAGATTAATAGTTGCATTGGCATATATCAAGCCAGTAATTGTAACTACACTTAGTACCTTGATTTGATGGCAGGAAGTTCTATAGAAAATCCTGTAAATGTTGGGAAGTAACTGCTTTTAAAAAGCATTTGCATTTGGGCCTTTGCATAGTTGATACAAGCTCTTATGAGTATCACTTTAAGGCACATTTATTTTTGTTTTTGTACAAGTCATTTATAATATGCCACATGTATTACTTAAATAGCTACACTTCATTTGAAATCAATAATAGTTTTGAGTTAGAGGAAATGTTGCTTGAACCAGAAGCCAGTGTCATATTTGTATTAATGAATTATAACTACAATTTTAAACCAAAACCAGGCAATACAACTTTAGAAGCAGTGATACAATGGAAACCATGATGTGTATGTTAGTAGGAATGGAATCAAACTTAATATACCTAGTTTAGGTTTTCTTTTATTAATTTTAAATTACTTGACATACACTGTTTTTAAATACCTATTTCTATATCTAGCTTTACATCTATGATAATTGCTATATATATGTGTATATATATATATATAACATTAAAGTAAAAACAAATGCTTTAAAAAATATTTATGTGTCTATCACCAAGGCTGGAAATAAAATATTCTCCATTATTCTAAGGCCTCCTGTGTGTCTTCCTCATCATTCTTCCTTATCCTGCTCATAAACTGACAGTTTCTTGAACTTCTTATAATATTTCATTAGGAATACTGATAATTTCAGTTCAGTCACTCAGTCGTGTCCAACTCTTTGCATCCCCGTGAATTTCAGTACACTAGGCTGTCGGTCACCAACTCCTGGAGTTCACCCAAACCCATGTCCATCGAGTCAGTGATGCCATCCAGCCATCTCAACCTCTGTCGTCCCCTTCTCCTCCTACCTCCAATCCCTCCCAGCATCAGAGTCTTCTCCAATGAGTCAACTCTTTGCATGAGGTGGCCAAAGTATTGGAGTTTCAGCTTTAGTATCATTCCTTCCAAAGAACACCCAGGACTGATCTCCTTCAGAATGGACTGGTTGGATCTCCTTACAGTCCAAGGGACTCTCAAGAGTCTTCTCCAACATCACAGTTCAAAAGCATCAATTCTTCGGCGCCCAGCTTTCTTCACAGTCCAGCTCTCACATCCATACATGACCACAGGAAAGACCATAGCCTTAGCTAGATAGACCTTTGTTGGCAAAGTAGTGTCTCTGCTTTTGAACATGCTACCTAAGTTGGTCATAACTTTCCTTCCAAGGAGTAAGCATCTTTTAATTTCATGGCTGCAATCACCATCTGCAGTGATTTTGGAGCCCCAAAAAATAAAGTCTGACACCCTTTTAAGCTGATTATCAGTACATTCACAGATATGTTCAACTAACACCACAGACAAATTTAGAATACTTTCATCATGCCAAAAAGGAATAACCATTCCCCATCTATCCCTAGCCATAGATAGCCATTCAACTGCTTTTAGTTTCTAAAAGGTTTAGTTTCTAAAAGATTTTCCTCTTTTAGATATGTCAGGTAAGCAGAATCATAGACTTGTGACCTTTGTGCCTGACTTTTTCACTTAGAATAAAGTTTAAAATTTTTATCTATATTGAAAAATGTATCAGTACCTTTATGATTGAATAATATTCCATTGTATGGGTATACCACAGTTTTTTTATTCATATGTCAGTGATAAAAATTTATGTCATTCTATCTTTTGACTATTATGAATCATGTTGCTATAAATATCCATGTACAAATTTCTGTGTGGGCTTGTGTTTTAATTTTTCTTGGGTTTGAACCTAAGAGTGGAATTGCTGTATCAAATGGTACCTCCGTGTTTAATCGTTTGAGGAACTGACAGACTGTTTTCCAAAGTGACTGCACCATTTTCCATTCCTGACAACACTTTAAGACGATTCAGACTGCCTCAACAGCTCTTGATATTCTCTACCCTTTTGATTCTTGTCATCCTAGAGAGTGTGAAACTGTCTCATTGTAGTTTTGGTTTTCATTTCCTCGATGACTAATGATGTTAAGTATCTTTTCTTGTGCTTATTGGCCATTTATATTTCTTTGAAGAAATGTCTTTTCATCTCCTTTGCCCATTTTAAATTAGATTAGTTGAATTTTTATTATTGAGTTTTAACAGCTATTTTACATTCCAGATATAAATTCTTTATCAGATCATGACTTGCAAATATATCCTTCTAATCTTTGAGTTGTCTTCAGAAAATTTTTTCATGGTGTCAGTTGTTTGTTATGATTTTCTTTTCCATTTGTCCAGTCATTATGGATTATGTTTGTGAAGCCTGCTATCGGGCCACAGGCAGGCACAGCCTTGGTCATGCACACGGTTGGTTATCCTAGGCTGATGGTAGTTTTGGTAGAGCTCTATTCCTCTCGTTCCCTAACCACACCCATATGGCTGCTGCCACTGCTACTGCTGCTGAGTCGCTTCAGTCGTGTCGACTCTGTGCAACCCCATAGATGGTACCCCCTAGGCTCCACTGTCCCTGGGATTCTCCAGGCAAGAATACTGGAGTGGGTTGCCATTGGCTTCTCCAATGCATGACAGTGAAAGTGAGGTCGCTCAGTCGTGTCCAACTCCTAGCGACACCATGGACTGCAGCCCACCAGGCTCCTCCGTTCATGGGATTTTCCAGGCAAGAGTACTGGAGTGGGTTGCCATTGCCTTCTCTGACCCATATGGCTAACACCACCAATTGCTGCCTTTTGTTCAGTGGATTTTAATAAATCCACTAGAGTATAAACTTTTCTGCAAATTAATCCAATGAAATGTTAGTTCTTTTGAATAGTATCTGAAGTTAATATTTGGGTATTTGTTTTTATCCCCGCAGTGTTCCTCCTAACTGACTTATTCTCCAGTTCTCTGTTAGAGACTCCTAGCCCAACATTTAACCTATATCTTTTTAAAAACATCACCTATTTCAGTTTTGGCTGCACTGGGTCTTTGCTGCTGCACGTGGGCTATCTTAGTTGTGGCACGCATGGGCCGCTCTATAGTTGTGGTGTGTGGGTTTCTCATTGTGATCTCTTCTCTCGTTGCAGACTATGGGCCCTAGGACACCTGGGTTCAGGAGTTGTGGTTCATGGGCTGAAGTAGTTGTGACCCACAGGCTTAGTTGCCCCTTGACACGTGTAATCTTCCAGACTGGGGATTGACCCTGTGTCTCCTATGTTTACAGGCAGACTGTTAACCGCTGGACCATCAGGGAAGTACTAACCTATATCTTGAATCCTCTTTGAATTGCCTTTAACCACAGCCTCCAGTTGTTTTGCATGTGATTCTAAGCCTGACTTTCTCCACGTTTGCTGCAAATGATAAAGCATATTACTTTCTTATGGTTCCTGAAGCCAGAAATACAAAATGTGTCACTGAGCCAAAACCAAGATTTTCTTAGGGCTACGCTTACTCTGGAGGTCTGGAGAACAATGTATTTTCTGGTCTTTCCCAGCTTGTGGGGGAACATCCTTTGGCTTTTGATCTCTTCCTCCATCTTCAAAGCTAGTGGTACAGCATCTTCTCTGACTCCACTTCCCTTTGCTTTCTTCATAAGACTTTTTCTCTGTGTCAGGTCTTCTGTTTCATTTTCACGAAATGAATGAAATTTCATTCTCATTTATGGTTACATTTCACTTAGAGTCCACTTAGATAATTTAGTTAATCCCCTCATTTAATTGTCTAAATAGTTTTAATTTAATCAGATCTACAAAGTCTAGCTTTATCATCAAAGTGAAAGTTGCTCAGTCGTGTCTGACTCTTTGCGACCCCTATACAGTGTGCGACTCTATACAGTCCATGGACTTCTCCAGGCCAAAATACTGGAGTGAGTAGCCTTTCCCTTCTCCAGGGGATCTTCCCAACCCAGGGATCGAGCCCAGGTCTCCCTCATTGCAGGCGGATTCTTTACCAGCTGAGCCACCAGGGAAGCCTAAGAATACTGGAGTGGGTAGCCTATCCCTTCTCCAACAGATCTTCCTGAACCAGAAGTTGAACCGGGGTCTCCTGTGGCTTCTTTACCAGCTGAGCTATCAGAGAAGTCGTAGTTTTACCATATAAGTGAAGATTTATGGCTCCAGAGAATAGGTCATGGATATATTTTGGAGAGGCCGTCATTCAACCTACATAGTAAATATGTAGTAAACATAATAAATATGCTTCCATCCAATCTCCAAGAAGACTTCCTTAGAAAAGCAGCAGAGAAAATAGTCTTTTTGCCCTCTCTATGGAGGAAATCATATTTCTCCATCTGTTGTCTACTAAATGAGCCTCCAACTCATGTAGAGCATCCTTTCCATCTGGTTCTCATTGCATTGCTCTGTTGGGTGGCTGGGCATGGGATACCAACACGGCAGTATTGAGTTGGATGTTGATATGGCTGTAAGCATAATAAAACAATCTGTCTCTGATCAAAGCCCTCACATGCATAAGCTTAAAAGTCACATTATTTATCTTGATATAAATGTTGTATGTAGGAAACAAGATTACACATGGTTAGAGCTATTCTTTATTAATATAAATTTATTTATTTTAATTGGACAACCTAGAGCTATTCTTAAGTAAAGTATTTTCAAAGATTTCTATGAAACACTTCTGCCTTTTTGGGTTGGGCTTTATTTTATAGGAATGATGTTTTGTCAGTCCTCTTGACCAGTGAAGTAAAACACAGAGAAACAGTAAGCATGAGGTCTCTTAATTAAGTATTTATTTTCACAGTCTCTGAACTCATTATATTTCCTGTGTATGCACATGCCTATGTATGCATGTATATCTTTTAAATGATATATATCCTGTACATGGGGGCTTCCCAGGTACGGCTAGTGGTAAAGAACCCACCTGCCAATGCAGGTAGACATAAGAGATACCAGTTTGATCCCTGAGTCTGGAAATTTCCCTGGAGGAGGGCACAGCAATCCACTGTAATAGTCTTACCAGGAGAATCCCATGGACAGAGGAGCCTGGCGGGCTACAGTCCATAGGATCACAGAGTCGGACACAACTGAAGTGGCTTACCACACACACATGCACACACACACATTCCGTATATGACATGCCATATAAGATATCATTATAAGGTATTATATATAACATATCTCTTAAAATAAGCAGAGACATGTATTACAGTTTTTCTGAAATTAGGGAATTTTTACATCTTGAAAAGTTCATCACTTTAAAGTTTATATTACTCTGGTTTATTTTTCCATTAGTACTTAGACTCATCTTTATTCCTATAGGACATCTTTCAACATGTTTAAGAAAACTATCGTAATAAGACTCAGGCAACACATCTTTCCACTAGGGAGTTGTATGATATCCATTAATATAATCTAATCCCTTAGCTGTTTAGGAATATATATTGACAAATAACACTTCAGTAATATATCTATTTTCATTCTTCAAAGTTTAAACACGAAGGCAGAAAGTTATCTGTGTAAAGTATTGAATAATTCAAAAAATTTTAACAAATGGACCTTAATTTTGAAAATACAAATATAGGTAGATCTTTCCATTTTCTATGGTAATTATATAAATATTTTTGCTTCCAAATTTAGCTAAAAATATTATTCTAAGAACATTCTTTGGTATGTGAAGCTGACCCACTGGTGATTTTTTCTTCATTTTTTATAAAATCTTAGTATGCCTTATATTGGCAGAAAGCTTTAGGGGAAAATAATATGAAATTGGGAAAGAAAAGCAAGATGAAACTAATAAAATACGATTGAAACTAAAGCACTGTTTTAGCCCTGAAAATGGTCAACATTCTGCAGAAAGAGAGAATGCAATTAAAGTGATGTCAGGAACAAGTTACACCTAAATCATTCACTGAAAGGAGAATTCAGAATTAATTCAAATTTGGCTATATTTTCTTTTTCTTTGCTATTTAGAAAAATTGGTTATCCATTAAATCAAATCAATAATTTATTTTCTATACTACGAGTCTACCTGCAAGTGCAGGAGACACAAGAGACACAGGTTCATCCCCTGGGTTGGGAAGATTCCCTGGCGGAGGAAATGGCAACCCACTTCTGTGTTCTTGCCAGAAAATCTCCATGGACAGAGGAGCCTGGCAGGCTACAGTCCATGGGTTCACAAAGAGTCAAATATGACTGACACATGCACTGTACCATACTACATCATAACTATTTGTAATCTACATTAACAGTAAATGGTTCTTATTGCCCATCTGGAAGAAACTGTGCAATATTACTAAAAGAATGGTTGCCAAATAGAGAGTTTAATGACAACTCTCAAGGTCAAGCCTTTTAGTCCATCACAGTGCTTCTATGGTTCTTGCTTTTTCAAAATTGTGGAATTCTTTTAGTGACTCCCATATAGCATAAGTTAATTATTCACTCATAAACATTGGTAAAAAAAAAAAAAAACACATAATAAATAGCAAGTTCTGTCAATTTAATAATAGTTTAATGTGTACCATGAGATATAAAAATAGAGTGCAAAAAAAGCAACTTTTTTTCTACTTTCTCTTTTTTTTAAACAGTTAAATGGCATTGAGCTCACTAGTTTGTTGTATAATATTTGGAACTTGTATCCAATAAATAAATTAAACCCTGAGTTTTATAAAAACTACACAGCTCTATTATGATTTCTTAATAAAACCATAGATCGGACAATAGTCACCCAAGATATTAAAGAAATGAATTAAATTTTGTATTTTTATGGGTTCAAGTTAATGTTTAGATCTCATTATTTTAAGGATCCAAATTCAAGTTATGGATTTTGTAGGATTTAAAATGTAACAGTAATAAAAATGTTCATGAACTGTATGTGCATAGACATTTTTATTTGTAATCACTCAACATTTATTGTAAATAAAACAGTGAAAGGCACCCTAATGAGTTAGTATCAATCAGGTCCTGCCACACTGTCAAATTTGGCTCAGCCATGATAGATAACATTCAATCTAGTGAAACTAATTTAAGTTTCTACTTCTCTTTATAAGCTTATGTAGTAAACATTGAAGATGTTTTCTTCTAAACATGCACATATGGCATTTTGCCCCTTGACTTGATTTAATTTTGATTTTTAAAGCAAATAGTTGAGTAAGAATCAGAAGGAAGGAGGTAGAGTTAGGGCACATAGAATGTTTGCATATAATTCGTGGTCCTACCTTTTCCGAGCTCTCTCACTTACTCCATAAAATAACTTTATTCAGTTTGGGTTTTTATATCACTTTTATAAAAGAACACACAAGTTCAGAAAATTTTAGCAGTTTTCTGGAAATTAGTTATGACTGAACCAGAATTAAAGCTGAAGCATGCACTTACGGGCTTCCCTGGTAGCTCAGACAGTAAAGAATCTGCCTGCAGCACAGGAGACCTGGGCTTGATCCCTGAATCAGGAAGATGCCCTGAAGAAGGGAATGGCTACCCATTCCAATATTCTTGTCTGGAGAATTCCATGGACAGAGGAATCTGGTGGGCTACAGTCCATGGATTTGCAGAGTCAGACACGACAGAGTGACTAACATTTTCACTTTTTCTTATTCATGTTCAATTGCAAAGTCCAAACCCATTCTGCTAAACTATTCCCATTAGACCTACGAAACTGGAATCATCCTCTTCAAATTCATATCCAGAAATCAAGGATGTCTGCAAGTTTTAGGATAGACTCAGTTACCCTATGTTAATAAATATTACATTAATCTTACTGACTTGACCTATTAGCTCATGATACTCCCACACAGGTTGCCTGAAAGCTTGAGTCTCTATGTTTACAAAGATTTCCAGGCTAATGAAGGCTTCATTCTGATAGATGCTTCTTCCTACATGATCTCCCATGATTGCCACAGAAGTGAGAAGATAAACCATTTAGTGATTCTTAGAACTTTAGCTAGAAGTAATACAAGCCATTTACTGACATTTTGTTGATTAAAGAAACTCAGGTATAATTTCACAGGGGATAAAAAATCCAGTCCTACACAGTTCCCGAAAAGGGGAGAGGACAACTATTTGGTATAAGGTTAAATGGACTACTCCTGTTCAACTTCTTGTCGGCACATATTCAGCTGTCCTTTCCCTTTCCGTAAGTGAAATATGTCGGGAGCCGGTTTGGATTAGTGCTCCGCCCATGACAAAGGTCATGAGGAAGGAGGCTCAGCAAGAACGCAAGGGTGAGATCAAGCCTCAGAAGCCCCTTGGAGGTTCTCTAGCATCTACCCCCAAAAAAGCCGGAGTCTGCCTACTTTCTGCTTTGTGTTCTCACCTCTGACTTTACAGGGGGCTGTCCCCCACTACCTTTCTCTGAAAAAAAGAGCTAACTTACAGCTCCAGTTAATTTCTGGGTGTGACAGTGTTTCAACCTACAAACTCCTTTGGAAATCCTCTAGCCTGCCTGAATAGGTTTTTCCAGCCACATGTGATTGTTTAGAGCCTCCCAACTGTGAGAGGCATGAGATGTTCTAAACTGTCTAAACACAGATTCCTTTGAGCAGTTAAAAGATTGATTAGAAATTGTGTTGGTGAAGGGTTTCCACTTGTTGGGCCAATGTTTGCTGCTAAGTCTCCATATCCCTTACCTATTGTGTCCTTGGCAGTGTATTGATTGATATAATTGGTGCATGGAAATGTAATTAGTAGCCTCAATGTTTGTAACCTTGGACCGTTGAGTTAATTCTTTCTCTTGTTATAACCCACCACACCTTTGCCCTATAAAAATGCAACTCCAATGCCTTTGGAGGGGGGTGCCTGACTTTAGAATAATCACCTTTAGAGAAAATAAGTTCTTAAAATGATAATAGGCCTCCGATGATGTAACTCACCTAAACTTTTGCGTATGATAGGTTTGAAAGCCTGGCTCAGCGACTGCTGTCCCTGCATGACTCCACCTCTTCCCCCATTATCCTCTATGCATAACTTAAGGTATAAAAACTACTTTGAAAAATAAAGTGCGGGGCCTTGTTCACCAAAGCTTGGTCTCCCCATGTCGTTCTTTCTCTTACCTTCTGGCTGAATTATTCAGCCTTCTCTCTCCACAAAACGTTCTCACTGAGCGATCCTTATTTCATCCGCTTGTCTTCACTGAATTTCCCCACTGAGCTATCTTCATTTTCATCACTCTTTATATCTTTAATTAATATTTTAATAAGCTGTTGGTTCCTGATCGCCTATGCCATCTCCCCTTCGAAATCCCTGGATCCACGGGGCTGGACCCCAGCAGAAATACACTCATCTTCGTGAGGCAAAGTCAAAATATCCCATTCATTCACAGAGTCACCTCAAAATATAGTATCTTTACGTGATATGCAGTAGCATCACTGATACGGACTTGATATGGATGCTTAAGAACTCCAAAGACAAGTTCTCCCCTTGCCCCCCATCTAAATATGGTGGCAGAACAGGGTAAGCCAAAACGAAGAGTCGTGTTTTGAAGGCAGAGAATGGGAAACACCAGCAGGTCACGGGTCCTCCAACTAATTATGAAATCCTGCTCGGCAGAGATTACCAGAACCCCTACATTGAGGAAAGGGAGAGTTTCTCAAGTGGGTCTGAATTTTCCCTCAATCTAGGGATCTCTGGCTCCTGAGCTGTTACCTATGGGAGTTTGATTTTGTTTTGATTTTTCCCTTCATTATCTTTTTGGGCCACATTGAAAAAATATACCCTCCCTGGAAGCTGGGCCACTTTCTCAGCTTGACTTCTGCCTGAACAAACTTGGGACTCAAGTATCAATTTAATGCTCAAAGAATCACAGTCTTTTTGAGGCTGAGCTCATTCTCTAGAAGTATGACTCTTAAAAATATCCTGTGCTTCATATCCATTATAGTCAATGAAGAACAGTAATACTGCACATTCTTAGATTTATCTAACTTTCCCCTTTTTTTCTTGCCTCCATTTTTCACTTGTATGACTTAGTTTCAGCTAGCTCAAGTTAATACTTCTTTTTTTGGAAAGACTTTAATTCTTTTGCCTGAAGTATTTTATCAGTTGAAATGATTTACTTGGTGGCATAAACTTAGTGGTGATCCAAGACACCTTTATTCATTCAGATGTTTTAAAAGAGGTATTATGTTAGATATCTATAGCTGTATAGCACATTACTCCAAAACTTAGTGGATTAAAACTATATATATATATATATATATAGTCTCACAGTTTCTGTGTGTCAGGAATTTGGTTCCTTGTGTTCCTTTTGTCATGATCTTTTGTAAAGGCTGAAATAAAATTGTTAGCCAGTGCCAAAGTCTCATCCAACTTCTTGACTGGGGAAGGAATCCATTTCTATGCTTATTTGCATGGCTTTTGAAAAGATTCAATTTCTCAAGGGCTGTTTGATTGAAGGCCCCATTTCCATGCTGACTCTTGGCTTGAAGGAGGATACCTTTAATTCCTTACCTTACAGGCATATCAAACATGGTAGTTTGCTTCAGTAAAAGCTGCAAGAGAGACAGAGTCTGCAAGCCAAAATGTAAACTAATCTTTCAAGTAACACCTCATCACCTTTGCCATTGTTGAGATACAAATCACAGGCCTTGTCCAGACTTGGGAAGTGGATTACACAGAGTGTAAGTACCAATGAATTACTTGCCTGTCTTACAGTCTGTCTGCCACAGATGGAACAGATAAACATAGACTTGATTTGCTCTTTATAAAAGCCTGAGATTTTATTTCTCCTTCGCCTTTTGTCTTTCTGTCAGTTTAATCTTTTACTAGGTAGGGTTGAGAACAAATTTACCTCTTTAGAAAGTTTAAGTTCCTGCTTCTCCAAACCTAGTTATTGTCTCACTACCATTCTGTTTTACTTACAAAGTGGCCGATTCTCTTTTGTGATCAGCATTGCCGATGCAGTAATGCATCTACCCACTCAGCTAATTGCAGCCCACTCATCTGTTTTCCAAACTCTCCCTTGTGCAGCTGTCCCATGGGCATTTCGAGTCAGGAGGTTGTAGGTGGGATGGCATCAGCTCTGTTCTCTCCTGGTTCCAAATTTAGTCATCTCCCCTCCTCTTCCCATTCTTGGTGATACAGGATATTTCACCAGTAATCTGGGCACACGTCGAGAATTTCATTTAATCCTATCTCACCCTTGTCTTTTGAAGGTAACCTTGTAAGTAGAAGGGGGAGAGGAACCATCTCTAATTCCCACATGAGAACTATAGTTCTCTTTTACTCAACTTTCTCATTTGGAGACAGAAAGCCTGCCCTACAAAACTGACTATTGGTATTTCTTTTTATTTTTCCAAATATTTATAGTTTGTCATTAACTTTCACATTTGAGGTTCAAAAACTCTTTCTCTTTTCATCTCACTCAAAAGTATATTTTGTTTTTCAAAAGCTGAAAACTCCAGTTTGTTTTTATTCGGCTCTGGGCTCTTTTCCTTAGATTAAGTGGAAGTAAAGAGACAAGATGATTAAAAAAAAAATTTTACTACAACTGGAAAGTAAAACATAAAATTAAAATGTCTCAATTATGCTTGCTCTCTTTTATTTCTCAATTCAGTTCAGATGCTCAGTTGTGTCTGACTCTTTGTGACCCTATGGACTGCAACACGCCAGGCCTTCCTGTCCATCACCATCTCCTGGAGCTTACTCAAACTCATGTCCATTGAGTTGGTGATGCCATCCAACCATCTCATCCTCTGTCATCCCCTTCTCCTTTGCCCTTAATCTTTCCCAGCATCACAGTCTTTTCCAATAAGTCAGTTCTTCATAACAGGTGGCCAAAGTATCAGAGTTTCAGCTTCAGAATCAGTCCTTCCAATGAATGTTCAGGACTGATTTTCCCTAGGATTTACTGGTGATCTCCTTGCAGTCCAAGGGACTCTCAAGAGTCTTCTCTAACACCACAGTTCAACATCATAGATTTCTTTATGTTTTTAAATCATTTTAGTGTTTGGGGAATTATGTATTTCATTTCAATTCTACTAGTTTTTCAAAAAGCTTTTATATTGTTTCCCTTTTAGTTTTACCCACTTGACTGACAGCTATTGCAGTCAATTTTCTGTATTCTCTCTCTTGCTTTATCTCTTTTTATTTGATGCAAGTACTTTTCTTTTCCTCCTGTTTTGAATTATTAAATTCAGAACCCTGATACATGAAGGCCATAATTTATTGCAATTCTTAGAAGATAATGTCATCTGAGTATTTTCTTCTGCATCTCACAATATGTCATTTTTTTGAAATATGCTATTCCCCTGGTAGTCTTCATATTATTTTGTTGGTTCTTTTATATTTTATTGATTCCATAGTGTTTTTTTTTTTCCCCTCCAATAGTCATTACTTAATAGAAGGTAAAAATACTAGGCTAAGCATTTGATAAATATAAGAGTAAGTAGGTTACCTTTGGCCTTACTGTTGATTGCTTGGTGTATATATTTGGAAAGCAGTTGAATGTGCTCAATTTCAAGGCAAGTTTAAGTTTTAAAGATACCTTTTGTTTTGCTTTATGACTTTTTTCCTGTTCCACATCCCATCCTTTGAGATAGAGTTAAAGTTACAAGAAAATTAGGATTTCTAAATTTTTCTTATAACACTTTGAATTTTTATGAAAAATTTGCCCCCGGAAAGTAAAATATAATGGCTAACACTCTACCACTCTTATTTTCACCAAAATATTATTTGGAATCTAATGTCTTTGGAGGAAAGTGATATGTATATGCCTCTGCAGACGCACGTGTTGGGGGTGGTAACTTGGAATGGAAATACAGCGTAGCGTCCAAGGGGGAGAATCGCTGACTTATACAGTCCCTGGATCAGAACAGTGATGGAGCTGAAAGCATGTTTTCCAACATTATTTTTCTACATAATCTGGTTTAGTTCTGTTACTGAGTAGATCATGGCCTATTAGACTGAGTTTAAGTAGTTTAGGTGATCTTTTTTCTCAGGTAAACTTTATCAGCCTTAAAACATTTTTTCAGTTCCTCTAAGATTGTGACTTGTCTGTCACTATTAAATTTTGTATCGTTGATGTTTTTAATCACTTATCTGTATCTTCTTGCTTATTTTGTGAGGAATTGAAAGAGGCTAATGATCAAATGCTGCTGGCTTGAAAGCTCTTGGGGCTTCCCTGGTAGCTCAGATGGTAAAGAGTCTGCCTGCAGTTTGGGAGACCCAGGTTTGATCCTTGGGTTGGGAGGATCCCTGGGAGAAGGCAATGGCAGCCCACTCCAGAACTCTTGCCTGGAAAATCCCATGGATGGTGGAGCCTGGTGGGCTACAGTCCATGGGGTCGCAAAGAGTCGGACACGACTGAGCGACTTCACTCAATATCAATTCATTTGAAATATGAAAAATAGAACAGCATTACTTGGATTCATGTTCTATATACGAGAAAGAAAAACACCAATACAGTATACTAACGCATATATACAGAATTTAGAAAGATGGTAACAATAACCCTGTATATGAGACAGCAAAAGAGACACTGATGTATAGAACAGTCTTTTGGACTCAGGGAGAGGGAGAGGGTGGGATGATTTGGGAGAATGGCATTGAAATAAGTATAATATCATATATGAAATGAATTGCCAGTCCAGGTTCGAAGCCTGATACTGGATGCCTGGGGCTGGTGCACTGGGACGACCCAGAGGGATGGTATGGGGAGGGAGGAGGGAGGAGGGTTCAGGATGGGGAACACATGTAAACCTGTGGCAGATTCATTTTGATACATGGCAAAACCAATACAATATTGTAAAGTTAAATAAAATAAAAATAAAATTTAAAAAATGTTAGTAAAAATTATATGATATGTTATTGTAATAAAAGGTAGATTTCAGAGATACATCTCTAATATATGTTTTAAGAATGTATCATAATCATAACCAATGCCTGATAAATTATAAAAATAAATAAGCTTGGGGATTAGCTGAGTCAGAACCTGTCTGAATCTAGATATTTTGGTACCAGGCTCCTGCCATGTCTTCTAGCACAGTCGAATATTTCCACGATTGTTGGAATAATGATTCTCCTTCTTTCTTAGTTTTCAACTAAAATCAACAAGTTGTAGGTAGCCAGAGGACTCCATGAACATGTATATAGAGTAAACAAGAGTTTAGAGGCTTATATACATTGGGAATTAAACCACAGCAAAAGTTGTCCCTGACTTGTTTTAGAAATATGACCTGTTGCCTACCGGCCATTAGGGAGATGCTCCTTTTGAATTAGATCATTTGGAAACATATACAATAGGATATGCCTTTTTCAAAATCTTTAATCAGTAATTAATTTTTAAGAAAAATAATGCTTGAGAAGTACAACTCTCTTTGAATCCCATTTCTTCAAACAGTCTCACTATTGTGCCATATCCATAGAGAGAACACATATTACATTTCAGTGATATCATGGTAACATCTCCGGATGTATTCACAGTGAGGTAAAGATTACCCTACTTGGAGGCAATAATAACATAAAAATTAAGAGTAATAACAATTAGGAGAATTACATTTTATATAGAGACCTTTCTAAATTTATATTTAATTGTATTCACTATTTAACAAGGAGTTAGGATTTATTTAAGGAATCACTGCATACTCTCTAGATACAGCAGCCAGTAATGTTAATTGTGATAAAAAGGGATGTTTACTCCCCATATATTATTGTATTTTGCATAGTAAGCTGCATTATTTTGTGGCAGATGTGATATGTTGTAATAGTTTCTGAGATCCTCAAAAGTGAACACTGTGTCAGAGTAATTCTTACATTTGCATTCATTCAAATATAAATTAATATTCACTCTGTATGATTGGCCTATTTTTGGAGGCAGGTATACATTTCTGTATTTAGCTTGAATTAAATATTGGCAATAAAACATGATCTTGTAGTGGAAGCTGACAATAAATATCCTCTGTAGCCAACTAGATTTTGACATACAATTAAGGAGAACCTCACAGTGTAATTTTCACATAGATCAATAACATTAGATTCTTAGCACAATTCTTTCTCTGCTGATATAAATGAAGGCCTCATTTTAAATTAATTCAGTTAAAATGGGATTACTCAAGTAATGTTATATAAAGTATCTTTCCTTAGCCAACGGTGAGGGCATCATGTAAGAAAAGATAAATACTTAAGTAGTAATTCAATCATAAATATTTTTTTAAAGTTAATAAAGTACAGCTGATTTGTTATATACAAAAAGGATAAAACACACAAACAAGTTTATTACTGGAAGTTGTTCATTGACAAGAATATGTTTGGCTCATGCGTAGTAAGTCCAAAGGTTTTTTTCAACATAAAATTCATCTACATAGCAAAACTACATCTGAAGCCAATGCATGAGGAAAGGATACAATGGTGTCTATACTAATAATAGGGCTTCACAGGTGGTACTAGTAGTAAAGAACCCACCTGCTAACAAGAGGCATGGGTTTGATACCTGGGTTGGGAAGATCCTCTGGAGGGGGGCATGGCAATCCACTCCAGTTTTCTTGACTGGAGAATCCCATGGACAGAGGAGCCTGGTGAACACACAGTCCATAGAGTCACAAAGAGTCATACAGAAATGAAGCAACTTAGCAGGCATGCAGGCATACTAATAATAGCTTCTCTTTATTTTTATATGTCCATATTGGACATATTGGACACCAAATTCTAGTCATCTTTATCATATTTTATCTGTCTAAATTATACTTTTTCCCTCAGAGCCCACATGATCTCTTTTACTCATCTGAGAGGTTCAGAGGGTAAAAACGGGGGACAATTTGGTCATAGAATGGAGCCCTTTCAGTTAGACTGTAAGGCAAGAATCTAGTGTCATTAGCTATATATATATATATATTGTGCTAAGTCACTTCAGTCGAGTCCGACTCTGTGCGACCCCATAGATGGTAGCCTACCAGGCTCCCCAGTCCCTGGGATTCTCCAGGCAAGAACACTGGAGTGGGTTGCCATTTCCTTCTCCAAAGCATGAAAGTGAAAAGTGAAAGGGAAGTCGCTTAGTCGTGTCTGATTCTTCATGACCCCATGGACTGCAGCCCACCAGGCTCCTCCGTCCATGGGATTTTCCAGGCAAGATTACTGGAGTGGGGTGCCATTGCCTTCATATATATATATATATATATATATATATAATACTTCTAACAGTGCCAGGAGATTAAGACCTAACCTGCTGGGTAAAAATATACAAGCAACTCCTGCAGCTCAATTCCAGAAAAATAAACAACCCAATCAAAAAATGGGCCAAAGAACTAAACAGACATTTCTCCAAAGAAGACATACAGATGGCTAACAAACACATAAAAAGATGCTCAACATCACTCATTATCAGAGAAATGCAAATCAAAACCACAATGAGGTACCATTTCACACCAGTCAGAATGGCTGTGATCCAAAAGTCTATAAGCAATAAATGCTGGAGAGGGTGTGGAGAAAAGGGAACCCTCTTACACTGTTGGTGGGAATGCAAACTAGTACAGCCACTATAGAGAACAGTGTGGAGATTCCTTTAAAAACTGGAAATAGAACTGCCATACGACCCAGCAATCCCACTGCTGGGCATACACACCGAGGAAACCAGAATTGAAAGAGACACGTGTACCCCAGTGTTCATCGCAGCACTGTTTATAATAGCCAGAACATGGAAGCAACCTAGATGTCCATCAGCAGATGAATGGATAAGAAAGCAGTGGTACATATACACAATGGAATATTACTCAGCCATTAAAAAGAATACATTTGAATCAGTTCTAATGAGGTGGATGAAACTGGAGCCAATAATACAGAGTGAAGTAAGCCAGAAAGAAAAACACCAATACAGTATGCTAATGCATATATATGGAATTTAGGAAGATGATAACGATAACCCTGTATGCGAGACAGCAAAAGAGACACAGATGTATAGAACAGTCTTTTGGACTCTGTGGAGGGGGGGCGGCGATTTGGGAGAATGGCATTAAAACATGTATAATATCATATAAGAAACGAATTGCCAGTCCAGGTTGCATGCAGGATACAGGAAGCTTGGGGCTGGTGCACTGGGATGACCCAGAGGGATGGTGTGGGGAGGGAGGTTGGAGCGGGGTTCAGGATAGGGAACACATGCACACCCGTGGCAGATTCATGTTGATGTATGGCAAACCAATACAATATTGTAAAGTAAATAATAATAATAATAAAAGTAAAAAAAATAAATCTAGGACTTCTGACTCCAGAATTTATATCATTGACCACCATATACACCCTCTCTGGATGGCTTCTCATGAATGCTGAAAACTTTTATGATGGTTTGTTTTCCACTTTATTAATTAATACTAGAAAACTGAAGTTATATTCACATTTTAATTGCATGCAAGAGAATTTGTATTGCAATAAGCTGTACAAAAATTCTGGCTGTTAAGACCATAGAAAGTGCTCATTCTATTGAGTAATGAGCCTTTCTTGTTTAAGACTATGGGAGTTGTGAAATCAGTTTATTTTTTCCTTTCTTTTAAATCTTTGCATGTGTCAGCTGTAATGCCATTTGAATCAAAGACATTTGATTACCATCTATGTTCTTCCCTTAAAAACTGAATGAAGAGCTTTGTGGGAGACTGGCAGGCTGGCAGAATGAACTGTTTTGACATTGGCAAAATGTTACAGCAAGAAAAAACTTGCAACTCCTCTGTTCTGTGGTTGTCAAAGTAGAATTTTGTGCCAGATTTGGCAGAGGTTTCAAAACTTTTTGCTTCATCAACTAGCAATTCCCTAAGTAGCCTGAGCCATCTCTTACCTGCTCCAAGAAGGCAGCCCCAGTGATCGGATGGTTTTCCTTATTTTCTTTTTTTGTAAAGGCTATTAGACATGTATGTCAGTATGTATATGTAATTGTTTTAAGTGCTGATGTCTCACTTTTTTTTTTTTTTCCTTCATAAAGGGCTGCAATGTGATATATTCATTAGTTTACCAATTCCATATTATTTTTCTCTGGGAGGATATGAATTCCACTCAATCCCATTCAAAATCGGTATTAGAAAATGCTACCTGAAAAATGTCACAGTTCTCCTTTCTGGATTGCAGCCTCTGGAATCTGAGTATGTATGAAAGTGAAAGTGTTAGTTGCTCAGTCCTGTCTGACTCTTTGAGACTCCATGGACTTTAGCCCACCAGGCTCCTCTGTTCGTGGAATTCTCCAGGCAAGAATACTGGAGTGGGTCCCCATTGCCTACCCTGGGGGATCATTCCACTGCAGGGATCGAACCAGTGTCTCCTGTGGCTCCAGCATTCTCAGGAGGGTTCTTTACCATAGGGCCATCTAGGAGAGTTAGTATTCAATAAATATTAGCCACCATACTCATGATCATGATCGTGGACAGAAGGAAACTTGAACAGAAAAACAAAAAGATCATGGAAACAGCTTTGTATTCCTTTATGCATATGATAAAATATAAGGAAAGGAGAGTGAGGAAAGATTGGAGTCAGGGAGACTCTATTGGTTTAAAGTAAATTAAGATAATCTGAAATAATAAAGATAGGAAGATTCCTGGCAAGACTCTGATACTTTTAACAATTCATCATATTTCCTAGGGTGCTAGATGTTGAATGTCTTTATTGTATTCTCACTATTTGAGAAAATAGATCTATGCAGTGTCAAGTAAAAGGAGCTAGGCTTTTAGGGCAAGGTTATTGTAGGTAGGGCTTCCCAGATGGTTCAGTGGTAAAGAATCCACCTGCTAATCCAGGAGCTGCAGGAGACGTGGGTTCGATCCCTGGTTTGGAAAAGTCCCCTGGAGGAGAAAAGTGGCAACCCACTCCAGTATTCTTGCTGGAGAAATCCCATGGACAGAGGAGGCTGGTAGGCTACAGCCCATGGGGCCGCAAAGAGTCAGACATGGCTAGGTGACTGAACACAGCCCAGCAACATTACGGTATATACTCCAAGGAAAGAGAAATCCAGTGAAGATAATTGTAAGTCAGTTGAAAAGTTAAGCTTATCTGCTCCAAACAAATGGGGATTCAGACTTGGAGAGTCTCATGCTACTTGTGGGAACAGTCCCAGTGAAGTGACTCAGTAGAGATTTCGCTGATGCTGCTAAGTCACTTCAGTCGTGTCCGACTCTGCGACCCCACAGACGGCAGCCCACCAGGCTTCCCGTGTCTGGGATTCTCCAGGCAAGAACACTGGAGTGGGTTGCCATTTCCTTCTCCAATGCATGAAAGTGAAAAGTGAAAGTGAAGTCTCTCAGTCGTGCCCACTAGGTCTTTGTTATTCATTAGAATCTAATGAATAATGCCCTCCTTGAGAAGCCATCTTAGACTACTTAATATTTACATCTCTTTCCCCTTCTCGACTATTGGCCCCATTTTTCTTCTTTATTATACTTATTGCAAATCGCATTTATCTGAGTATTATTTTTTAATGTAGTATCCTGTGACATCCATATATATAAGATGCTAAGAGCCTATGTGTTTAGTATGCCACTATATAGAGAACCACCCCCATAGGTCACAAAGGGCTGGACACGACTGAGCGACTGAACTGAACTGATACAGAGAACACTTAATGTAGTGGTTTTCTTACAGTAAGCCCTTGATACAAATTTAACTAGAAGAAAGAACAATAATTGACAACAGGACAATAAAACAGGGATATCTGTTTGTCACACAAAATACAGGCAAAATAAAAAGGACAGTCCCTCAACGATTCAGCCCTTTTAGGATATCCCCTCCATCCTTAGTGAACCTGTCACTTGATTTAACTTGACCTGCATGAGACCACTGGGGCAGGGAGGCAGGAGAGTTATCATTGATAGTCAGTCTGCCTATTTCTCTACCAATCATCTTGGTGGTGGCTCTTTATCTTAATACTTCTCTACTCCCTCATACCTGATGTCAGATTGTATAACTGAAGTCTATGACAAAAAGCCATGGGATTTTAAGCATTATCTTCCTAAACTATATAAAAATTTTTAGTTCAAGTAGTATATGATAAATTACATTATCATGCACTTTTCTGTTCTTCATCAGCCAGAATAACTTCCAAAGAAAAGATGATGTTAGGATTTGCTATCCACAAGGGCTCTTGAAATAGTACAGTTTCCCTAGCAACATAATTTCCAGAAAAACTTCTCTAATAGATTAAAAAGGATCTGTTCTTCAATTTCTCTTCCTACCTGTGGTAGGAATAGGTAGGCTCTATAAACGTAGGAGAAGGCAATGGCACCCCACTCCAGTACTCTTGCCTGGAAAATCCCAAGGATGGAGAAGCCGGGTAGGCTGCAGTCCATGGGGTCGCTAAGAGTCGACACGACTGAGCGACTTTCCTTTCACTTTTCACTTTCATGCATTGGAGAAGGAAATGGAAACCCACTCCAGTGTTCTTGCCTGGAGAATCCCACGGACGGGGGAGCCTGGTGGGCTGCCGTCTATGGGGTCGCACAGAGTCGGACATGACTGAAGTGACTTAGCATAAACGTATTACCAACACAAGTATCTGGATGGTGAAAAAAGCCTTCTTCCTTGTAGAAGTCACTACAGTGCTCTTGTTCTTTCATAGACCCATAGGGAGCAAATGCAGGAACTTTTAGAACATATCTTTTATCTGGATATGGTAGGAAATTTTCTTCCAGGGAGATATTATATACTTACAGACTTGAGATTTATACAGAGATGGATTGAGGAAAAGCAGTAGTTTTCAAATTCAGAACAAGCATGCGATTCAAGCTGTTTTCAAAATTGTTTGATTAAATGGAAAATAATTGCTTTAATAGTTAGCAAGTAATAAGCCCTTTTGATTCTCTCCATTATTTTAGAAGCTGGTGTAAAATGGCAGAAGATGCATAGGAGGGCACATTTTGATTCCAGGTAGATTTCATTATGTTTGGTTAGCAGCTGCTGTTATGAGTCTAAGTTAGAGGAATGGCCTGAGGAGTGTAAAATGTCACCTCCTGCAGAAAGTAACAATAGCCAAGGGGAATATTTAATTCCCTGGAATCTAAGAAAACTGTGGAGAAATCACTATGAATGGTGAGCATCCAGAAAATAGAAGACAGAGAGAACAACAGTCTGGGAAACAGAAAGTCCTTAGAAGAGAAAAAAGAATTTGGTTAGAAAACAATTCAGTCTTCATTACTAGGAACTCAGTCTGATAAAGTAAGCTTTATATATAAGCATGCACTGTTTCCCAAATAAAAATATGTTTGAAATACCCATATACGTATGCATTTATGTGTAGTAAAGATATGCACAATAATCTTATAAAGAATCTCTGTATAATAACTGTAAAATGTAGAATTAATCTTATATATGGATATGTAAAAAAATCTTGAAAAAATTAATTTTCTACATTTATATGCATTTCAAACTATCTCATTGACATTCATAAGAGCCTTTTCGAAGGATTCTTAAATTACTAAAAAAATCACAGGATCAGGCGTAAGAAAGAAGTGACTTCCTTGAACTTCAAGCTGAACTAGTTAATAATCCCTGCCTCAGTGATTTCAGTAAAAAATGAATATAGTGATGCTGTTGTGATAAGGGAGATTAAGCAAAAGCTATTTGTCTTAGTCCTTACAGGCTGCTCTAACAAAATATCACCAACTGGGTAGCTTACAAATTTATTTCTCATAATTGTGGGACTGAGAAGTTCACAGTGAAGATGCTGGCAAATTCAGAAGCTGTCTTAATAAGGGTTTGCTTCCTGGGTCACGGATGGCCTTCTTTTTGCTCTGTTCTCATGTGGTGGAAGGGGAGAGGGAGCCGAGCTCAAGGGTCCTTTTTATAAGAGCACTAACACCATTCATGTGAGGGTCTCATCTCATGACCTAGTGACCTCCAATGTTCCCAACTCCAAACACTATCACACGGGGGATTCAGTTTCAACATATGAATTTTAGAGTGATGCAAACTTTCAGTCTATAGCAGTGCCTAACAGAGAAACAACCTATAAGGGATACTTTAAAAATTTCAATGCTATGAGTTTATCTATTGTTTACTTTTGAGGCTCTTATATTGCTTCTGAGGATCTTATATACAGAGGAAGGGAAAGAGCTTAGTGATAAAGAAAAAATAAATAGTTTACATGTCTGTGGCTCTATCTATGAGCCAAATGTTGTAAGCAAACAGCTCAGGATTGTGAGACTACTTCAGTTAATGGTACCAGTGTGCTGCTATTAGTCAACATGTTGCTGATTAAGCAGGTTATATTATATATGTACTAAAAGGCGCACTTGATATTTGTTGTGCGAGTTTAGGAATCCAGTTTCTATCTTTCCTCCATGACAAGTCATTTTTTTTTCCTTTTAGACAGGTGACCTTAAGATCACCCAAAGTTAACATTTTCTTCCAATACTGACTTCATAAGAGCTTATGAACTTGGAAAGTTGAAATCCCAGTGAATTGCATTGTCTAATACAAAAGAGACTAGTTGATTTCATGAGATGAGTATTGACAGGCAGTCAACCCAGGTTTGAGAAATTTAATACTTAGCTGAAACGTATCTGATTTTTAAGATTGGTACAATGTAAAATCCCCAATGAAATGTGTGCTTTAAATGTCCTCTTGAGTACTGTGTTTGAACGAATTTCCCTGTGGGATATAGCTAGATTTTTTGTTTGTTTGTTTTGTTTTAAATGTTGGAGAGCATCTCTAAACTGTTCTTATACTCAACAAGTTTTATCAGCTGCTTAACTCTATCCCTAAGTCAGGATAATAAAATCACATCAGTATAAAGAAGAACATTTCAAATAATCAGCTGAAGCAATTGTTTACTAGTTTGGTGACATGGAACTTGAAAAGCAGGATACTAGAATATAAAGCTCAACATTCAGAAAACGAAGATCATGGCATCTGGTCCCATCACTACATGGGAAATAGATGGAGAAACAGTGGAAACAGTGTCAGACTTTATTTTTCTGGGCTCCAAAATCACTGCAGATGGTGACTGCAGCCATGAAATTAAAAGACGCTTACTCCTTGGAAGGAAAGTTATGACCAACTTAGATAGCATATTCAAAAGCAGAGACATCACTTTGCCAACAAAGGTTCACCTAGTCAAGGCTATGGTCTTTCCTGGGGTCATGTATGGATGTGAGAGCTGGACTGTGAAGAAGGCTGAGTGCAGAAGAATTGATGCTTTTGAAGTGTGGTGTTGGAGAAGACTCTTGAGAGTCCCTTGGACTGCAAGGAGATCCAACCAGTCCATTCTGAAGGAGATCAGCCCTGGGATTTCTTTGGAAGGAATGATGCTAAAGCTGAAACTCCAGTATTTTGGCCACCTCATGCGAAGAGTTGACTCATTGGAGAAGACTCTGATGCTGGGAGGGATTGGGGGCAGGAGGAGAAGGAGATGACAGAGGATGAGATGGCTGGATGTCATCACTGACTCGATGGATGTGAGTCTGAGTGACCTCTGGGAGTTGGTGATGGACAGGAAAGCCTGGCATACTGCAGTTCATGGGGTGGCAAAGAGTCGGACATGACTGAGCGACTGATCTGATTTGATCTGAGAATATAATCTAGTTTTGCCAACTTAGAATTTATTTAAACAGCTCTGGAAGATGTATTCACAATTTGGATTATATAACAATTATACATTAATAAATGGATTTTTAAAGGGCTATAGACACAAGTAGTCAGTGATATATAGGTGTATTTTTCCACATTTATTTTATAGGTGAAAGGATATAGGACAAAAATAATATAGTTATTACTTACTATAAATTTACAATATGCCAGACATTGTGCTAGGTTCTTTATGGATATTATTCACTTAGCATTCAACACATCCCTTTAAGACATGCAAGGCACTATTCCTGTTTTATAAAACATTAAGCCTAGATCACAAAATGAATTTATCAGTCACACAACCATTAAGTTGCAGAGCTGTATGCAAACTTGATTCCAATGTCTATGGATTCTTAGGATTATCAATGTTGCTCCTCCTAATGAACATCATCTTATTCTTCACCTCTCACATTTTTATTGGCCTGAAAACTGAGAACTAAAGAAGTTCTTTAGTCACATCATGAATCAAACAACTTACATATAAATGTCTTTATGATTAGAGCCGGATCCTTCTGATTTTCGAAAGAGTATATCATTCTTTTGACCTTGAGTCATTTATGTCAGTTGGTATAAATGCACATTTTGGACAGTAAAATCAATTTTACTCTGAACAATTGTTAGATAGTAGTGGCAAAAATGTTATTAGCCCAACATTTACAAAAACAGAAAAAGAGTACTCTGTATATATAATATTCGAGGAAGTAATCTCTGTTGTGGAAGAATAAAAATACTCATTTAGGAATTAAGAATTAAGTGCACCTAAGAAAAGATTTAAGGAAAAGTAAATTAGGTATCTCATTTAATTTCTATCAGCTAAGATTAACAATGCAAGTAACATCTTAATAAGTAATTACAATGGGAATTTGTAGGCTAAAGGTGTTTTCTATAAATAATATGTTGAAGTCAATTCACATCCTTAATGAAATATATAGAGCAATTCTAAATGACATGAATTGAAATGTGTAAAAGCAGGGAAATGTACATTTTCAGGGAGCGATATAATACATTTACTTTGGAACCATACCAAAGCTTTCACCTCCTGTGAGCAACATCTAGAATAGTGTCAGAATCAAATTAGCTATTTTGTCTTTAAATGAGTTTTTCTTTATAGAAACAGCTTTAGAAGAATGAACTTCTATAAATATATAAATTGTTAAAGTTTCTAGAAAGGTGGCTTGTGCTAAAATTTATATTAGGGACAATTAGAGAATAAGAATGAGTATTGGAATAGAATGAAGAGCATATTTGTGTATCAGCAGCCAAGTGTGTAATAGGAACAATGAATTAAGAGAATACTTTCCAAGGGTATTGATCTACCTTCGTAAGAAAATAATTTTTTTTTTCAGTTCTTCTTTTCTTGAATTTCATAAGAGTTCAGAAAAAAGATACATAGATAATGGCCCATAATGCAAATATATCCATAAAGTCTTAACATACAGCACCTGTTCTCAGAACTGGGCTTTCCACATGGTGCTGCTGGGTATACACACCGAGCAAACCAGAATTGGAGGAGACACGTGTACCCCAGTGTTCATCGCAGCACTGTTTACAATAGCCAGGACATGGAAGCAACCTAGATGTCCATCAGCAGATGAATGGATAAGAAAGCTGTGGTACATATACTCAATGGCATATTACTCAGCCATTAAAAAGAATACATTTGAATCAGTTCTAATGAGGTGGATGAAACTGGAGCCTTTTATACAGAGATGTTGACATTGACATATGAATCCATAGACACTGAAGTAAGCCAGAAAGAAAAACACCAATACAGTATACTAACGTATATATATGGAATTTAGAAAGATGGTAACGATAACCCTGTATGCGAGACAGCAAAAGAGACACAGATGTATAGAACAGTCTTTTGGACTCTGTGGGAGAAGGAGAGGGTGGGATGATTTGGGAGAATGGCATTGAAACATGTATAATATCATATAAGAAACGAATCACCAGTCCAGGTTTGATGCAGGATACAGGAAGCTTGGGGCTGGTGCACTGGGATGACCCAGAGGGATGGTACGGGGAGGGAGGTGGGAGTGGGGTTCAGGATTGGGAACCTGAATGCTCGTGGCGGATGCATGTTGATGTATGGCAAAACCAATACAATGTTGTAAAGTAATTAGCCTCTAATTAAAATAAATAAATTTAAATTTAAAAAAAGAATCACCTGCCAATCCAGGAGACTTAAGAGAGGAGGTTCTCTCCCTGGGTCGGGAAGATCCCCTGATGGAGGGCAGGACAACCCACTCCAGTGTTCTTGCTTGGAGAATCCCCATGGACAGAGGAGCCTGGGGGGCACATAGTCCATAAGATAGCAAAGAATTGGACACATTTTGGACAGTAAAATCAATTATACTCTGAACAATTGTTAGATAGTAGTGGCAAAAATGTTATTAACCCAATATTTACAAAAACAGAAAAAGAATACTCCTTATATATAATATTCTAGGAAGTAATCTCTGTTGTGGAAGAATAAAAATACTCATTTAGGAATTAAGTGAGTGAGTGACTGAGAAAGAATGAGTGAGTGACTGAGCACTTAGCACAGACATTTCCATTCTCAGAACTAAGGGAATACATGTTACACCATGCTGAGCCCTTTCGGGGACGGGGGGAGAAGTGGAAGGGAGGAGCAGGAGGAGGGAGGGGAGGACGGAAGAAGTCGAGGGATGAGGAGGCGGAGAAGGGAATGAAGGAAGGAGGACCAGAGGAGAGGGAAAAGGAATATGTCTTATAATAATAAGACATATAAGACATACATATAAGAATATGTCTTATAATATTAGGGTCTCTTCATCTATTTATATATGGTGCAATATCTTCAGTAAGGTTTCCTTTGCTTTTTTATTTACAATTAGCTTCTACAAAGAAGAATTTAAATTTTTGACTTGTTAGTGTGTGTGAGTAAAACTCAGGACTATAAAGATAAAAATGAAACAATGGATTTGAACCACTAAAGGGATGTGTGTAGAGGAATAAAGATCCTGTAATTCCTAAGAAAAGGAAGAGAAAAATGATCTGAAATAATGTCAAGTAAGCTTTGGACATTGGGTATTGCCACAGGCAGTGGCAAGTGATTGAAGAAAGAGAGAGAGAAAAAAATAAAGCAGTAAGTGGGATTCATGACTATTTTGAAGTAAATATGACTGCTTTTTTAAATGTGGAGAGGGAGTAACAAATAAGAGAATATAACTGAATTGTGGGCTTCCAGGAGGCACAGTGGTAAAGAATCCTTCTGCCAACAGAGGAGACACAAGAGACAAGGGTTCGATCCCTGGGTTGGGAAGATCCCCTGGAGGAGAAAATTGCAACCCACTCCAGTATTCTTGCCTGGAAAATCCTGTAGACAGAGGAGCCTGGTGGGCTACAGTCCATGGGGTTGCAAAGAGCCGGACACGACTGAGTGCACATACACCAACTGAATTACTCCTGAAGCAGCGTTCTGTTCCTTCTCCTCTCCCCTTGTTCTCCTGGCTTCACTGGTGAAGTCTACCAAACTTTTTTTTTTTTTTTTAAAGAATTATTGCCAGTCCTTCTCACATTCTTCCTAAGAATTTGAAGGGAAGGAACACTTGCAAAATAATTAATTTTGCAAGGCAAACATTACCCTGGTACCAAAGCCAGGTATGAACACTACACAAAAAGAAAACTGCAGAACAATATTCTTAATGAAATTATGTGTAAAAGTTTTCAACAAAGTATTAACAAACCAAATTCAGGAGCATGCTACAAGGAGCTTACATCATAATCAAGAACTTGTCCCATAAATGCTGCAAATGCTGCAAATGAAGGCTGCGAAATGGTTCACCGTGTGCAGATCAATGAAAATGATATACCATAGTAACAAAATAAAATATTAAAATATGATAATCTCAATAGATATAGAAAAAGCATTTGATAAAGCATAACATTTTTTTCATGATGAGGTGGATGAAACTGGAGCCTATTATACAGAGTGAAGTAAGCCAGAAAGTAAAACACAAATACAGTATACTAACGCATATATATGGAATTTAGAAAGATGGTAACAATAACCCTGTTTACGAGACAGCAAAAGAGACACTGATGTATAGAACAGTCTTTTGGACTCAGGGAGAGGGAGAGGGTGGGATGATTTGGGAGAATGGCCTTGAAATATGTATAATATCATATATGAAACGAGTCGCCAGTCCAGGTTCGATGCCTGATACTGGATGCCTGGGGCTGGTGCACTGGGATGACCCAGAGGGATGGTATGGGGAGGGAGGAGGGAGGAGGGTTCAGGATGGGGAACACATGTAAACCTGTGGCAGATTCATTTTGATATATGGAAAAACCAATACAATATTGTAAAGTTAAATAAAATAAAAATAAAATTAAAAAAAAAAACACGGAAAAAATTGGGTGTCATAGGAAGATATCTCAACAGAAAAATGGTCAATATAGCAAGCCGACAACTAACATCATACTCAAAAAGTGAAATAATGAAAGGTCTTCCTCTAAGATTAGGAGCAATAATTAATATTGTTGAAATTTTCATATTACCCAAACCCATCTATACATTCAGTGCAATCTCTATCCAAATTCCAATGGCACTATTCACAGAAAAAGAAAAAAAAAAAACAGTAATCCTAAAGTTTATATGGAGCCAAAAAAGACCCCAAACAGCTGAAGCAATACTGAGAAAGAATAAATCTGGAGACTTTACATTTCCTGATTTCAAGCTCTACTACCAGGTATATACTGATACTGCCATAAAAACAGAGAAGTAGACCAACAGAATGGAAAAGAGAGCCCAGAAATAAATTCTCACAAATATACAGTCAACTAATATTTTCAAAAGAGAGCTAAGAAAACTCAGTGGAGAAAGGATAATCTCTTCAGTAAATGACGTTGAGAAAGCTAGGTAACTATAAGCAGAAGAATGAATCTGGACCTCACAAAAGTCACCTTAAAATGGATTAAAGACTTAAACACAAGACCTGAAACTGTAGAGCCCTGGATGAAAATATAGGGAAAAAGCTCCTTAATGTTGTTCTTGGCAATGATTTTTTTTTTTGCATATGACACCAAAAGCAAAAGCAACAAAAGCAAAAATTAGTGGGACTACATCAATCTAAAAACCTGCACAGCAAAAGAAACAATCAACAAAATTAAAAGGCAACCTAAGGAATGCGGAAAATATGTGCCAGTTATACTAATATATCTGCAAAGGGGTTAATACATAAAATATATAAAGAACTCATGCAACTCAGTACAGAAAACAAGCAAACAGTTCAATTAAAAATTCAGCACAGGTACTGCATAGACTATCTATCCAGAGAAGATATTCAAACACCTGCAGATTACATGAAAAGGTGTGCAAGTTCACGAGTCATCAGGGAAATATGAATCAAAGTCACAGTGAGATACCATCTCACACGTGTTAGGATGACTATCACACTAAAAAATAGATAACAAATGGTGAGGATATGGAGAAAACGGAATGCTTTTATTCATTGATTATAATGTAAATTGGTACAACCAATATGGAAAACAGTATGGAGGTTTCTCAAAAATTTAAAAATAGAATTGCCATATAATCCAGCAGCCCTATTTCTGGCTATATATCCAAAGGAATTGAAAACAGGATGTCAAAGAGTTATCTGCATTCCCGTGTCTATTGAAATGGTATTCACAATAGCCAAGGTGTGAATTATGGGAACAACCTAAGTGTCCATCTGTCAACAGGCTTAAGGATACAGTACAGTGGAGTGTTACTCAGCCCTGAGAAAGAAGGAAACCCCATGGCAACATGCTCAGACTGGGAGGGCATCATGCTAAATAACATGTCAGACAGAGAAAGACAAATACTGTGTGATATCACTTACATGTGAAATCTAGAAAAGCTAAAAATTGAGAGAGTAGAATGCTAGTTACCAGGGTTGATGGTGGTGGTGGCCGTGGTGGAAACTGGGATGTGCTGGTCCAAGCACAAACTTCCAGTTATCAAGCTTGGGAATCTATAATTGCAGCATGGTAACTATAGTTAATAATATTGTATTATATTATATATCAGAAAGGTGCTAAGACAGTAAATCTCAAATATTCTTACCACAAAAAGAAGTGGAAATTATAAGATGCGAGGGAGGTGTCACCTAAGTTATGGTGGTAGTTATTTTGTGATATATGTATATTAAATCAACATGTTGTACTTTGTAGACTTCTGCAGTGTTTCATGGCGATTACTTCTCAGTAAACCTAGAGGGAAAATGTACGCGTTTTCAATTCCAGGTAAAGGGCTTTGACTGGTTCTGTTAGGTCACACAAATAGAGTCCTCTGATTCACCAGAGTGGGTCAAGTGCCACCTGTCTGGCAGAAAAGGACAAGCCTTGACAGACACTCCTGCCAGAGGCAGGTGTAGGTCCCAAAAATAACATGACAGTGTTAGCAGACATTCAAACAAAAATGCCACAGTCATATTCTGTGTATGAATGTTCTAAATTTTACCCCAGGTTTATTTCTGGTTAAAATCCTCGTGGTTTTAATATTTAATTTATTTATTTATTTTTGCTCTTTCATCTAACTTATACCATAGTGTTTCTAAATAGTTTAAATTAATTTTAAATGTATTTGCTGATAGGCTATTTTTGCAGGGTTTTTTTTTTTGTATTTACATTTTGGAAAATGGCTCATTTATTCATATTTACTTATGTCTTTGAATATTACATTTTGAATATGTTTGAATATATTATTTTTGAATATATTATTAGTCACCTTCATTTCAATAAAATCCCTATGTCTGATATTAACATTGGTTAGAACTGCCGCTTTTTGTGGGTTAACTACTTTTATTAAAATCAAAGGGGACCTAGAGATAGTAGGGATAAATGTTTATCAATCAATTTTTTTTATGCAGTTGATTTAGTGCCTTAATAGTGCTTTGAAGTTGTCTCTCTGTACACTACTAGGTTGTCAGACCCTTTAGCTTCATTTTTTCTCTTTTCTTTCATTTTTTTATCTAGTGAATTGTGTATTGGCATTAGGTATTAATTGGCCACCTCATGCAAAGAGTTGACTCATTGGAGAAGACTCTGATGCTGGGAGGGATTGAGGGCAGGAGGAGAAGGGGACGACAGAGGATGAGATGGCTGGATGGCATCACTGACTCGATGAATGTGAGTCTGGGTGACCTCTGGGAGCTGGTGATGGATAGGGAGGCCTGGCGTGCTGCAGTTCATGGGGTCGCAAAGAGTCGGACACGACTGAGCGACTGATCTGATCTGATCTGATCTGATTAATATTATTGAAAGTATTACAGGCTGAACGTTAAAATACTTACCTAAGAGGCCCTTTGAATTGGCCCTAATTACTTTCATGCATTGGAGAAGGAAATGGCAACCCACTCCAGTGTTCTTGCCTGGAGAATCCCAGGGACAGGGGAGCCTGGTGGGCTGCAGTCTACGGGGTTGCAAAGAGTCGGTCATGACTGAAGCAACTTACGAGCAGCAGTAGCAACTTCTCACTCTCCACCAGTGCTCACTTTATATTCTTTGGGATATTCAGGATATAACTGACATATTATACTTAATGAAATTTGCACATACATGAGATGCCTTAAGTGATATTTATTTTACTAGGACATGTGCCTGGAAAGACAGCCTCTTCACCTGTGAAGGTAAAACCCTGTACCTGGGGAGGAGTGTTGTGGGTTAACTAGTTTTATTAAAATCAAAGGGGACCTAGAGATAGTAGGGATAAATGTTTATCAATCAATTTTTTTTATGCAGTTGATTTAGTGCCTTAATAGTGCTTTGAAGTTGTCTCTCTGTACACTACTAGGTTGTCAGACCCTTTAGCTTCATTTTTTCTCTTTCACGTATACAGTTTCTACTTACTTTGGAATGTCAGGGAGGTGTAGTTAAGAATGTCATGGAGTAATTTATAGAGCTTGTGGTACATGCCTGTTGATTAGTCTTGAAAACCATCCACTCATCATGAAGTGAAGTGAGGTCCCTCAGTCGGACTCTTTGGCACCCCATAGACTGCAGCCCACCAGACTCCTCCGTCCATGGAATTTTCCAGGCAAGAGTACTGGAGTGGGTTGCCATTTCCTTCTCCAGGGAATCTTCCCAAACCAGGGATCGAACCCAGTCTCCCGCATTATCAGCAGACGCTTTACTGTCTGAGCCACCAGGCCACTCATCATAATGAACAATATTTTGCTGAAGAGAAAAAAAAAGAATGCTGATTTACTTTTAAATACCAAATATAGAACCAGTTGTCAATTAACTGTATTAATGGCAGGCATAGCACATTAAAAATTCCCAGCATTATTTTGACAAATAATTGAAATTTGCCCTTTATTATTTATTCCACTGCAAGAAGCAAAATTGAATGGCTTGAATTGCACATTTTTTAGTTCCTCTGAATTTCTCAATGCTAATGAAGGGAAAGTGGACAAAAGTCATTCAATAGAAGGGAGGAGAAGTCAATGGCCTGGATAATTTACAAACTGTACAATCAGTTCTTGAATAATCAAGCATTCACTGTCTCCTCTGAAAATAGATAAAAGGAAAAATAATATTTGTGTTAAATAATGAAGCCAGAAAGTACATTTTACAATGTATTTATTTTGTAACTTTTGTCAATTTTATTACTTATCTTTAAAGTTACCCACATTGAACTTAAATAATTTTTCAAAGCAGGTCACATATAAAGGAAGGGACTCTGGCATGGGAAGTTCTGAATTGTAGTCCCAAGGAACACTAATGTGATAACTTACTTTGAATCCTTCAAGTAAACTTAACCTATTGAATATCAGTTCTGTATATATCATACAATTTATCAAAGTTAGATACACATACAATTAAGTTATATCTATAGAGCAATGTGTAAGTTGTTTTAGAGGGAAAAAATATATATATAAATAAATGTAGTATGTTACTATAAAGTAATACACTGCTGCTACTGCCAAGTCGCTTCAGTCGTGTCCGACTCTGTGCGACCCCATAGACGGCAGCCCACCAGGCTACCCCGTCCCTGGGATTCTCCAGGCAAGAACACTGGAGTGGGTTGCCATTTCCTTCTCCAATGCATGAAAGTGAAAAGTGAAAGTGAAGTCGCTCAGTCGTGTCCGACTGTTAGTGATCCCATGGACTGCAGCCCACCAGGCTCCTCCATCCATGGGATTTTCCAGGCAAGAGTACTGGAGTGGGGTGCCATTGCCTTCTCCGAAAGCAATACACTAAGGAACAATAAAAATTACTAATTGTTTATTACTTTGTAGAAGGAAAAAGCTGTCAATTTTTCAAGGAAGAAGCAGTATCTAAAGTGCCCCTTATGGAAAGTATTAAAAGTTAGGTGTCATGAAGAGGGACAATGAAAGCAAAATTACATAATGATAAAATGGAGGACGAAATCAGAAAGCATGCTCAAGGATTAGCATACATTACAACTTAAAGATAAAAGATCTGAAGTAATGAATTTTTGAAAATCTTTTTTATTTATTTTAAAATTTATCAAAAAAATAAATAAAATTTATGTATTTATATATCTTTGGCTGTGTTGGGTCGTCTATGCTTTGCACAGCTTCCTGGCTGTGGCGAGCAGGTGAGCGGAAGCTCCTCTTGGTGGCGGTGATTGGGTTTCTCACTGCCGTGGCTTCTCTTATAGTGGAGCACAGGCTCTAGGTGTGTAGGCTTCAGAGCTGCTGTGAGCTGGCTTGTTGGTTGCGGTGCACGGGTTTAGTTCCTCTATGGCATGTGGGATCTTCTTGGACCGGGGTCAAACTCATGTCACCCTGCACTGGCAGGTGCTTTCTTATCCACTGCATCACCAGGTCTTTAAAAAATAAAGTCTACTGCTGGGGCTTCTGCTACTAAGTTGCTCCAGTCGTGTCCGACTCTGTGTGACCCCATAGACGGCAGCCTACCAGGCTCCCCCGTCCCTGGGATTCTCCAGGCAAGAACATTGGAGTGGGTTGCCATTTCCTTCTCCAATGCATGAAAGTGAAAAGTGAAAGGGAAGTCACTCAGTCCTGTCCAACTCTTAGCGACCCCATGGACTGCAGGCCACCAGGCTCCTCCATCCATGGAATTTTCCAGGTAAGAGTACTGGAGCGGGTTGCCATTCCCTTCTCCAGGGGATCTTCCCCACCCAGGGATCGAACCTGGGTCTCCCGCACTTCAGGCAGACTCCTCACCATCTGTTATGCCAACTGAGAAGCCCCCAGTGAAACTGAAGCAGAAAAAACAACACACACACAATTGGAGCCAACTCATAGAGGGCTTTCATTATCATAGACTTTAATGGGAAAAGACTTTTTTAAATCTTTGTTTTATATTGAGATATAGTTGATTAACAATGTTGTGTTCGTTTCAGGTGCCCAGCAAAGAGATTCAGTTATACATATGCACATATCTACTCCTTCTCAGATTCTTTTCCCATTTAGGTTATCACAGAGTAGTGAGCAGAGTTCCCTGTCCTTTGAGGTAGATCCCTGTTGGTTATCTATTTTCAATATGCATGCTCAGTCGCTCAGCTGTGTCCAGAGTTTTGTGACGCCCATGGACTGTAGCTCACCAGGCTCCTCTGTTCATGGAATTGCCAAGACAAGAATACTGGAGGGGGTTGCCATTTCCTCCTCCAGATGATCTTCCAAACCCAGAGATCCACCCTGCATCTCCTGCGTTGCCAGGCAGACTCTTTACCGCTGCACCACCTAGCAGTGTGTATTGTCAATCCCAGACTCAATCTATCTCCTCCCACCCTTCTTGTCTGGTAACCATGAATTAGTTTTCAAAGTATGTGGTCTGTTTCTGTTTTGTAAATAAGTCCATTTGTATCATTTTTTTAGATCCCTCATATAAGTGATATCATATATTTGTCTGACTTGCTTCACTTAGTATGATAATCTACAGGTCCATCCAGGTTGCAGCAAATGGCATTATTTCATTCTTTTTAATGGCTCAAGTGATATTGCATTGTATATACACATCACACCTTCTTTACCTATTCCTCTGCCGATGGATATTTAGGTGGCTTTCCTGTCCTGGCTATTGTAAATAGTGCTGCAAAGACATTGGGGTACATGCGTCCTTTCAAATTGTTTTTCTCTGGATACATGCCCAGAAGTGGTGTTGCTGGATCATATGGTAGCTCAAGTTTTAGTTTCTTAAAAATCTTTATGCTGTTCTCCATAGTGGCTGTACCAATTTCCATTCCCACCAGGTCTTGAAGGGTTCCGTTTTCTCCACACCCTCTCCAGCATTTACTGTTAGTAGAGTTTTTGATAACCATTTTGACTGCGTGAAGTGATAGCTCACTGCACTTTTGATTTGCACTTCTCTGATCATTAGCAACGTTAAGCCTCTTTTCATGTTCCCCTTGGCCATCTGTATGCCATCTTTGGAGAAATGTGTATTTAGATATTTTGCCCATTTGTTGATTGGGGTGTTTATTATTATTATTACTATTTTTAAATTTGAGCCACATGAGCTGTTTGTAAATTTGGGGGATTAATCCCTTGTTGGTTGCACTGTTTGCAAATATTTTCTCCCAATCTATGGGTTGTCTTTTCATTTTGTTTGTGGATTCCTGTGCTATGACAAAGCTTTTGTGTTTAAATAGGTCCCATTTCTTTATTTTTGTTTTTATTTCTGTTACTCTAGAAGTTGGATCCAAAAAGATACTGCTGGGATTTATGTTAGAGTGTTCTACCTATCTTTTCTGCTAAGTGATTCATAGTTCCTAGTCTTACTTTTAGGTTTTTAATGCATTTTGAGTTTACTTTCGTGTATGGTGTTACAGAGTGTCCTAATTTCATTTTTTTTTTTTTACATGCAGCTCTCCAAGGTTCCCAGTTTATTTATTGAAAAGCTTGTCTTTTCTCTATTGTATAATCTTGTTTCCCTTGTTGTAGATGAATTGATGATAGGTGGATTTATTACTGGACTTTCTGCCCTGTTCTGTTGATCTATATTTCTATTTTTTATGCCAGTATCATGTTGTTTTGATTATTGCAACTTTGGAGCATAGTCTGAAGTCTTGGCACGCTGCAGTCCATGGGGTCAAAAGAGTCAGACACGACTGAGTGACTGAACCAAACTGAACTGAATGGCAACTAAGACAAAGAAACAGTGCCTTCCTTACGCCATTCCCCAGACAATCGCCATGCAGAATGCAGTTACAGTGAGTTGTCTACATAATATAAAAACGAAAACCAAGCAAAGTGTAGTGTAGAAGGTAAGAATGTTTCTAGAAAATAATCTGAGTATCTTCATGATTTTTAGATAAGCAGTGTTTTGTGTGACACAGAAATACTAAGTATAAAGGAAAATCTTAATATTCTGAGACATTGAATATAAGAATTATGTTTATTTAAAGACAATAGTGAAAGGGAATAGCTAGCCAATGATTGATTATTTTCAATACATGCCACCAAGAGATTTTATACAAAGAATATATAAACAATTCCTTTAATAGGAAAATGTAGGCAACCCAAGAGTTACTGCCTTGCATTTTGAACACTATTAAATGTATGATAAATTTCTTAACTTTTCCATCAGATGAAAATGCACATTATAAGCAAATAGTACTTGCCATTATAGGTAAAATAAAAAAAAATAAGACAGTGTGGGAGTATACATTTTAAAACACATTGGCATAGTCATTTGTTATTATCTATTAAAATTGATACGTTTACTCTGTGACCCACCAATTCCATCCCAGGTTATCAAGGTATACATACAACCAGCAAAATCTCAAGCAGAATTTCAAAATACATGCACAGGAAAGTCGTGATATAACCTGTATAATAAGCCCAAATTCCCATCGACTTAGATGGTAGCTACACAGATTCCTGTGTCTTGTGGTCATAAATGGGCTATATTCTTATTTCAGTCCTCCTTTCTGAGTAAACACTATACTCCAAAAAGTGTTAATAAAATAGCCACCAAAATTATGACTTATAACATTTCTAATTTTCTTCTTACAAAATTATTGATCTGGGAACAGCATACATAAAATGACTGTTGCCTTTCTGGTCTATCGTCTTCATGCAAATGAACAGGTAAGAGAAATAAAGCTGCTCACAGAGTACACAGGTCCACACAATTATGAATAAAAGGCTACACGTTCAAGGCATAGAAGTTAGAAGAATGAATATAAGGAAAAGTAAAAAGAGTTAAAAAATGTTTCTCTATTATTTACAAAATACATGCACAGAAAGTATCTTGCTCCTTCAAAAATTATGCTTTCTATAAAAAAATACTCTCAAAGTATGTTTTCTATCTTCTCATTTTATCTTCCTTAGATCTAATCGTTTAAAATGAACCTTGGCTCTTGTGATATCCAGACAGTTCTGATACACTTGATTTCATTCTGCAAGATAGATCACTCTTCTAATTGGAGAACGCAGCGGGGATTCTGAGTTAATATCCGGTAGGATTTAGCTGGTGCGTAATGTTCAAATGCTACTGGAGTGATGGTGTGCCTTAAACTTTTCAAGATCTTTACTCCAATAGTTGCCTATTAACTTAGTGCTTTCGCTATTTTGAGTTTGAAAGAAAAAAATAATAGAGGAAAAAAGATAAATTGTTTGAAGTGTTAGAGATACTTTAAGATACTATTATATAAGATTGACTATTCCCAAACGTGATTGTATGAAGAGGTTTAGGTGATACCTACTGACTTCACACTGAAAAAGTCTTCCAACTCAGAAACACTCTTCCACTTGTGAATAACATAGCTAAACTCCCAAAAATATGAAATATATTCCATTAAATTAGAGATTTTTCTCTAGGAGTACATCATTTTGATACATTTCTTACAGGGGCAAAATATCCTGACATCGTTAGCTGGGATTTATTAATTAAATTATTATATTCATTTCCTGGGGCTGTTGTAACAAATTATCCCAACCTGGTGGTGTATAACAGAAAGAATTTATTATTTTCCATATCTGGAGTTCAGAGGTTTGAAATTAAGATGTAGAAAGGGTTGCATCCATTTGAGACTCTCTAATAGATTCCATTCCTTGCCTCTTGCAGCTTTGGTTACTACTGCTGTTCCTTTCTCTGAACTGAGTCATTCTAAATTCTGCCCTCATTTGTTCAGTTCAGTTCGGTTGCTCAGTCGTGTCTGACTCTGAGACATGATGGATTACAACATGCCAGGCTTCCCTGTCCATCCCCAACTCCCAGAATTGCTAAAATTCATGTACAAATTGCTCAAATTCAGTCTTACCATCCAACCATCTCATCCTCTATTGTCCCCTTCTCCTCCTGCCTTCAATCTTTCCCAGCATCAGGGTCTTTTCCAATGAGTCGGTTCTTCCCATCAGGTGTCCAAAGTATTGGAATTTCAGCTTCAGCAGCAGTCCTTCCAATGAATATTCAGGACTGATTTCTTTAGGATGGACTGCTTGGATCTCCTTACAGTCCAAGGGACTCTCAAATGTCCTCTCCAACACCACATTTCAAAAGCATCAATTCTTCAATGTTCAGCTTTCTTTATAGTCCAACTTTCACATCCATACATGACTACAGGAAAAACCATAGCTTTGACTATTTGGACCTCTGCCTTCATTTGTATATAGTCTTGACTCTCCATCTGTTTCTCTCTTATAAGGACACTTGCTATGGTCTTTAAGGCCCACTCAGGTAAACTAGGATAACTTCCTATATCCAGAGTTTTAATTGAATCATATCTGCAATGACATTTTTCTTTAAAATAATATTTACAGATCCTAGGGATTGAAGGCTGGAGAAGGCAATGGCACCCCAATCCAGTGCTCTTGCCTGGAAAATCCCATGGACGGCGGGGCCTGGTAGGCTGCAGTCCATGGGGTTGCTAAGAGTTGGACACGACTGAGCGACTTCACTTTCACTTTTCGCTTTAACGCATTGGAGAAGGAAATGGCAACCCACTCCAGTGTTCTTGCCTGGAGAGTCCCAGGGATGGGGGAGCCTGGTGGGCTGCCATCTATGGGGTCGCACAGAGTCGGACACGACTGAAGCGACTTAGCAGCAGCAGCAGCAGGGATTGAAGGCAATGGCACCCCACTCCAGTATTCTTGCCTGGCAAATCCCATGGATGGAGGAGCCTGGTAGGCTGCTGTCTATGGGGTCGCACAGAGTTGGACACAACTGAAGCGACTTAGCAGCAGCAGCAGGGATTGAAACCTGATGCCTTTGAGAGGACTTAATTCAGCTTCTCCTCTATTTAAGAGATTTCTCTTAAACATTTGCAGCCATATTTTAATAGGAAAAGTGAGGAAATGGTTCAAATGATAGATTCTCTCTTGGGAAGTGGTGGTTGAAACCACCATGGACATTAAGATGATGGAAAAGAAAGATCCTGAAATGAGATATATGATAATGATATAGCACTGTTTTAGCATTTAGTGGAAGCCTGGCACTGTCTTTGAAACCAGAAGATAAGAGTTTTGTTTTTTTTTTTTTTTGTAGAAGGAATGAGAGAGATATCACTCTATTCTGGTTATAGTTCTGCTCTTTCCCTGATTCCAGTGAAACAGTAGAAATACAGAGTGGGCATAGGTAACTGATAGATCTCTTAGTATTAGCTACTCTATAATGCAGTGTAATTTAAAAAATGGATACTTGAGGAATTTTAAATTTGGCTCTGGATCAGTGATACATTATATATAGTAGGAAGTATGTTTATGTGTTTCAGTCATATCTGACTCTTTCTGACCCTGTGGACTGTAGCCCTCTTGGCTTCTCTGTCCATGTATTTCTCCAGGCACAGATATTAGAGTGGATTGCCATGCCCTCCGACAGGGGGATCTTCCTGACCCTGGGACCGAAACTGCATCTCTTGTATCTCCTGCATTGCAGACAAATTCTTTACCCATAGAGTCACCTGGGAAGCCCATGGAAGGAAGCATTTCCATGCAAATTTACAATTCTAGTTTACTGTTTTATTTGAATACTCATGCAGCTTTTATTTGCTTCTATGCTCTTGTGTAACATTTTGAGTATGCTGTGTCTAGTTCAATAGAGCCAGCTGCCGTCAGTATTATAACAGAAATATTTAATGCATATCCTATCAGTTGGGCTGCACCGTGCAGGTGGCCACAAGACCAAGAAGAGGGCTAGGGGTCAACAGCAGAGCCATCAGCGGTTTAACGGCCGGGGAAGCCTGCACATCTAAAGCAAGGTCTTGGAGCAATACTCCACTGCATGCTGTGGAAGGTGACAGGGCATGGTGGCAGCCTTCGCTCAGGGGCAGGGAGCAGGAAGGTAACCACTTATATGTGAATAGATGTCAGCTTAGCTCATCATTTTCTTGGGAAACCAGAAGGGGGACACAATCTATCATAGTGGCTGAAGTTAGACGGGCATTAGTTGGGGCCTGGAGCAAGTATGTAAAAGATTAGTTAGGTGAGTAGGATATAGATGGAGGCACTGGGGTATATAGAGAGCAAGAGAACAGCCATCTTGAGTGGCTTGATCATACACTATCCATATGAAAAATGTTGGTGGATAATATAGACAACTCAGAAACATCACACTTATGAAACTTCCAGGGTGATTTTTTTTTCCAGACCAGTGGCCATCTGCTTGGTCTTTTTACTTATTATAACATGAAATTTGCAGAGGAGACCACTGGAAAATGACTGTGCTACGAAGGCTATCAGTTTTGGACGTTTTGAAACTCGATAATTTCTTTTTGTTGTTGTCACTCCTTTGATGGACAGTTTGCCTTATTTCCTCTTAATGGTTGTGATATAACAGTCATCAACCCAGTCTTTCAGTTTTTTTACTTACTGTGAAATGCAAAAAAAAAAAAAAAAAAAAAGAGCCAGGCTATACAGAGTTACAGAGTTTGAGACAGAGTGATGATTTCCCACGGCAGTCCTCATTTAGTTACTAAGATACATAACTTCAGAAAATATGGCATTTCCTCAGAACTTCCCATCTTAGAATGACAGCCAGGACCTGTGTAATTTACTAGAGTCAACTTTCCACGCTTAATGATTTCAGTTCTTTAAATTTATGAGGCAATTTATGATAAGGGTATTTCTTTTTAAGCAGCTGAATAGTAAAATACAATGAGATGAGAGTCATACTTTTTAATGTATTTGTTCATGACCTTTTGCCAGGAGTATTTTAGCAGCCTCCCGACTGGTCTCTGTCTACAGTTTTCTACTTATACACCTGCTCTGTATGTCAGAGCAATACCAATCTGCTCCCACTGTAATAATTCTATGCCTATATATGTATGTTCCAAATATAGAATTAAACATTGATTTATTAATTCATCCAATTATTAGTACATTAAGAAAATTAGCATCACTGACTCAATAGACATGAATCTGAGCAAATTCTGGGAGATGGTGAGGGACAGGGGAACCTCGCGTGCTGTAGTCCACAGGGTGGCAAAGAGCTGGACACGGCCGAGTGGCTGAACAACAACAAAGAAAATTGAAGACGCTCACCATTTTGACTTATGTATTTGACTTGCGTATTTTACATAGGATGTGCACGTAAATAGTTATAGCATAAGATTGAAAGTGCAAAGCATGATGAGAAAAATAAAAATAAATTCTAAGGCATTTAGAAGAGAGAGAGATTGTTTCCTAATATGGGAGAAAATGTCAGTTTGGAGGAAATACTTAAGCTGAGACATGACATCAGAGTGAGATTTGCACACAGAGAGTTAGGAGCTACAGAGAATAAATAAGAAACTTGAACTTAATTTGTTAAATAACTTTTTAACTATTGGCACATTTTAACTGGAGGTATTCCACATACTTTTTAAATAAGATAATATTTCTGAAAATATGACAAGTCTCCATGGTCAGGGGATGGTATATAAGGGACGAGCAATGAATTATACCCTCTTATGTATGGATGTGAGAGCTGGACTGTGAAGAAGGCTGAGCGCCGAAGAATTGATGCTTTTGAACTGTGGTGTTGGAGAAGACTCTTGAGAGTCCCTTGGACTGCAAGAAGATCCAACCAGTCCATTCTGAAGGAGATCAATCCTGGAATTTCTTTAGAAGGAATGATGCTAAAGCTGAAACTCCAGTATTTTGGCCACCTCATGCGAAGAGTTGACTCATTGGAGAAGACTCTGATGCTGGGAGGGATTGAGGGCAGGAGGAGAAGGGGACGACAGAGGATGAGATGGCTGGATGGCATCACTGACTCGATGGATGCGAGTCTGAGTGACCTCCGGGAGCTGGTGATAGACAGGGAGGCCTGGCGTGCTGCGGTTCATGGGGTCGCAAAGAGTCGGACACGACTGAGCGACTGATCTGATCTGATCTGATCTGATTCATTGTGTTTATTATTATTCAAACTAATTACAGTAATGAGTATCTGCATTAAGAAATTACCCATAAAATGCAGAGGAATTAGAATTTTTTTTAAAAAGTAAAATTAACAAAACTGGCAAACAATTATATCTGGAATGATGAAAATGAGAGCAGAAGGCAAAGCACTTTTCTGTATTGGTGGATGTGATGAGTGGTAATGACTTTCTCTGACAAAGAAAATTAAAGGGGAGAAGGTTTGTGGCAGAAGAAAGAGCAGAGCAAGATCTGAAAACACTGAAAATTCTGATTTGGTACCTTTCAGGCAGATGTCCTCTAAATACGCTTTTTTTTTTTTTTTCAGCTGTAATTAGAGAAGACCTTCAGTGTTGCTTTGGGATGGGGTGAAGAGGGAAGGTTCCTTCTGATACTACCTTAGCTGTTACAGCCTACTTAATAGAATGAATTTTGTAGGTAGCAGGACATATCCACCTCAGGAGGCACTTAAGAAATATCAGTTACTACTAAAAATGCATCTTCATTAGCAATCTTGCCTCAGTGTTTTATTCGGTTATCACGTCTAATCATAGAATTCTAGACACAGTTACCCATGGTATTATATTTACAGAGATGTTTCTTATCCCCTGTAGACTAGACGGGATTCCTGGAAACTGCTGAGCAGGCTGGACATTTAAAACAGACATAGGTAAGAAACTATATACTCTGGTGGTTGTGTGTGTGTGTGTTTGTTTGTTTTAAGTTTTAAAGGCTTGGCAATGGAGATAGCCAGTCTGGAAATAAAGAAGTAGGAGATAATGTAAAAGCTTTCATGATGTTGAAAGTTAAAACCATTTTTGTTGATGTGTTGGTGAAGTGAAGGGAAATAAAAGTCACTCAATCATTCCAACTCTTTGTGACCCCAAGGACTATATAGTCCATGGAATTCTCCAGGCCAGAATACTGGAGTGGGTAGCCTTTACCTTCTCCAGGGGATCTTCCCAACCCGGGGATCAAACCCAGGTTTCCTGCATTGCAGGTGGATTCTTTACCAACTGAGCTATCAGGAAAGCCCGATTTGTTGTTGGTAAGATAAGATAAAATATAGAAAAATATTATAAGTTAAAAGACTTGGGGATACTAAGATTTCAGGGATGGAAAATGGAAGAGCAATTGGGAAATAAAATTGAAAAACAGGTGAGAAATGGAAGTTAAATTTTTGGTGTTGAGCATGCTATTATGTATAAAGCAGTAGAAATGTAACGGTATAGACATGAAACTTACATGATGTTGTAAACCAATGTTACCACAATAAAAATACATAAATAAATAAATAGGCAGGATAAGTTTTGGGTTCTTACATTCCAAAGTTATAAAATAAACTGAAAAGCACTAGCCTGAATTGTAGAAGAGGTTAGCAAGATTATATAAGGTTTAAGACCGGGAAAAAGACAAACATCGCAAGACTACAGTGGTAAACAGTGTAGGAAGTTGAGGAGAAATTTTTAGATAAAGACACAGAGGAGGTCATCAGAGCTAATAACTAAGGATAACCTGGGGAGAAATTTCAGTAGAATTGTTTATTTAAGACACCTAGGAAGGACTGCGGGAAGGCAAAGAATACAGATCAATTGATAGAAAATTCTCTTTCAAAGTTTGGAGGTAAAATGAATAATACAAATTATTTAATAGGGACAGGATTTAGAGAGTATTTTGTCAGTAGTAAGATTCAGTTTTGTTTATAGGATTAGGAGAAGGAGTGGGGAGGTAGAGACCAAGAATACGGGAAATTTTTTTTTTTTTTTTTTGATATGGAAATCTGAGGAAGTCTACAACAAAATAGGAAAGCTAATATTAAAGGAATTTGTTCTGCATATCTAGAGTTCTTTTAGGTAAATAGCAGTTGATGCCAGTAATTAAAGATAGATAAGTGCAGGCTATTTCTCTACAGCCTTACTTCCATGTTATTAAGACCAAGGCCACATTCTACTGCATATTTATTTATTAGGTAGCATATTCAAAAAAGTCATTCAAGCTATTTAGCAACTTTGGTGAATTTTCAGTTTTCTGTTTTTTAAGATGTTTGACTCCAATTTGTAAGAAAGTTTCACTGAAGACATACATGCTGCTAAGTCACTTCAGTTGTGTCCAACTCTGTGCGACCCCACAGATGGCAGCCCACCAGGCTCCCCCATCCCTGGGATTCTCCAGGCAAGAACATTGGAGTGGGTTGCCATGAAAGTGCATGAAAGTGAAAGTGAAGTCGCTCAGTTGTGTCTGACTCCTAGCGACCCCATGGACTGCAGCCTACCAGGCTTCTCCATCCATGGGATTTTCCAGGCAAGAGTATTGGAGTGGGGTGCCATTGCCTTCTCTGGAAGACATACATAAACATAGTCTAAAATTAGCATTCTTTATTTTGCATTAGACAACTAAATTGCTCACCTGTATGACTGGATACAGGAATATTAAGGATTAACTGTAAAGTGTTTCTATATTCTCAATAATTTATTTTAACATAATTCAACATATCAGATCAGATCAGTCGCTCAGTCATGTCCGACTCTTTGCAACCCCATGAATCACAGCACACCAGGCCTCCCTGTCCATCACCAACTCCTGGAGGTCACTCAGACTCACATCCATCGAGTCAGTCATGACATCCAGCCATCTCATCCTCTGTCGTCCCCTTTTCCTCTTGCTCTCCATCCCTCCCAGCATCAGAGTCTTTTCTGATGAATCAACTCTTCGCATGAGGTGGCCAAAGTATTGGGGTTTCAGCTTTAGCATCATTCCTTCCAAAGAAATCCCAGGGCTGATCTCCTTCAGAATGGACTGGTTGGATCTCCTTGCAGTCCAAGGGACTCTCAAGAGTCTTCTCCAACACCACACTTCAAAAGCATCAATTCTTTGGCGCTCAGCCTTCTTCACAGTCCAGCTCTCACATCCATCCACGACCACTGGAAAAACCATAGCCTTGACTAGGCGAACCTTTGTTAGCAAAGTAATGTCTCTGCTTTTGAATATGTGATCTAGGTTGGTCATAACTTTCCTTCCAAGGAGTAAGCGTCTTTTCATTTCATGGCTGCAGTCACCATCTGCAGTGATTTTGGAGCCCAGAAAAAGAAAGTCTGACACTGTTTCCACTGTTTCTCCATCTATTTCCCATGAAGTGATGGGACCTGATACCATGATCTTCATTTTCTGAATGTTGAGCTTTAAGCCAACTTTTTCACTCTCCACTTTCACTTTCATCAAGAGGCTTTTTAGTTCTTCACTTTCTGCCATAAAGGTGGTGTCATCTGCATATCTGAGATTATTGATATTTCTCCCAGCAATCTTGATTCCAACTTGTGTTTCTTCCAGTCCAGCGTTTCTCATGATGTACTCTGCATATAAGTTAAATAAACAGGGTGACAATATACAGCCTTGACATACTCCTTTTCCTATTTGGAACGAGTCTGTTGTTCCATGTCCAGTTCTAACTGTTGCTTCCTGACCTGCATACAGATTTCTCAAGAGGCAGATCAGATGGTCTGGTATTCCCATCTCTTTCAGAATTTTCCACAGTTTATTGTGATCCACACAGTCAAAGGCTTTTAATATTCATATACATGTGTGTATATACATATTTATAAAATTTAGTCTCCATTTCATCTCTAGATATAGTTTTCCTGAGCCATATTCCATGAGTGATCAGCTCCTATTTATTTATAAGGGAATTTCCAGCACCTCTGTTATCTATATCAACATTTTTTGCCTTTTAAAATAAAATACTAGTAACTGTCATTGTTGCAAATTTGTTGTCGTTCAGTCGTGTCCAACTCTAGTGGCCTATTACTGCTCATGTTGAGTGTGGAACTGTTAACACGGCATCTTGGAATAATTAGTGATATTCAAGATATGTGCGTCAGATACTCCTCTGCCCCATAGGACCAGGTTTTAAGCATCCTGAAACATCTGGTACCCAAAGCTTGAGTCCTAAGTGTGCCTGTGCTGCTATCTGTTTAGAAGAATTTCTGGCTCCCTGATGCTTGCTATGCAATGTAATGGAGTTCCTCCTCTGGAATACTGTCTGATCTGACTCTAGAGAATCTTTCATGAAAAGCGTTGATCAGAGAACATAAATAAAAGGGACTGAAAACGTAATATAGCTGGCAGAATATAAACCGTTTGTGTCTCCTTGCTGAGGAGTGATTGTTTAATAAATGTTGGTACGTGAGACAGAATTTGCTTTGAGGCATGCTTTAATTACACCATAGTTGGGAAGTTACAGTAAAATAGCGGAATCTTGCCCTTTTCAAAGTTCTCCAGTGTCTGCATGAGGCATGACTTGATTAGCACAGTTTGCCATAGAAATCATTCCTATTTTGCAAGGATGGGAAGTGTCTCTAAAATATTTCAGCCTGTCCACTACGTTGACCACCATTAGTTCCATGACTGACCATCCATTTGTTTAGGCTTCCAGTAATTCAGCAAAGCCTCTGGTGTTGATAGGAACTAAAGATAACTGACTTTCTGATAAGAAGGATACCTAAAAATATTTGTTGTATGAATTCTTGATTAATGCAAATGACTGCACCTAGGATTTATGTGCAAATCATTAACGTATTAATATATATTATATCATGCTGCCTTTGCTGAAATGTTTTACAGTGAATTACAGATATCTTAACAATATAATTTGCCTTTTAAGTAAGATGTTCATGAGCAGTATAGCCTTACATGAACACATGACAATCTCAGATCAGATCAGATCAGATCAGTCGCTCAGTCGTGTCCGACTCTTTGCGACCCCATGAACCGCAGCACGCCAGGCCTCCCTGTCCATCACCAGCTCCCGGAGGTCACCCAGACTCACACCTATCAAGTCAGTGATGCCATCCAGCCATCTCATCCTCTGTCGTCCCCTTCTCCTCCTGCCCTCAATCCCTCCCAGCATCAGAGTCTTCTCCAATGAGTCAACTCTTCGCATGAGGTGGCCAAAATACTGGAGTTTCAGCTTTAGCATCATTCCTTCTAAAGAAATTCCAGGATTGATCTCCTTCAGAATGGACTGGTTGGATCTTCTTGCAGTCCAAGGGACTCTCAAGAGTCTTTTCCAACACCACAGTTCAAAAGCATCAATTCTTCGGCTCTCAGCCTTCTTCTGGATAGACCTAAATGGATTCCTAGGTTCTTGCCTTTCATAGAATTGATATTGATAGGTTGACAGCATCCATAGACATACCTAGTAACAGTGGTTCTCTCCATTGTTATGGGGAGGTGCTTGGAAACATGAATGGGGGCTTTATGAGTTATGATGTATGTCATAATGATTGCAGAGTTCTACTGGAAGCCTAAATTCTACAGTGTTTAAGGAACAGTGTCTAAAGAGTACAAGGAAATCATCCCACCTGAAATACTAGTTGCATTCCTGTTGAAAAAACCTCCAGACCAAGCAATATAATTTCTCCCATAATTTTCTCTTGTTATGAATTTTAGTACATTATAATGACTATTTCTTGTGTGATATTTCCACTCCTTTTGGAGAAGATGATGGCACCCCACTCCAGTACTCTTGCCTGGAAAATCCCATGGAGAGAGAAGCCTGGTAGGCTGCAGTCCTTGGGGTTGCTACGAGTTGGATACGACTGAGCGACCTCACTTTCACTTTTCACTTTCATGCATTGGAGAAGGAAATGGCAACCCACTCCAGTGTTCTTGCCTGGAGAATCCCAGGGATGGGGGAGCCTGGTGAGCTTCCGTCTGTGGGGTCACACAGAGTCGGACACGACTGAAGTGACTTAGCAGTAGCAGTAGTTGAACAGTTTGTTGGTGGAGTGTCCTTTTAATTTTTATTTGTTAAGGGCTCTTACATTATTTGGCAAACAATAGGATTTTAATAAATATTTGTAGTTAGTTGGATAAACAGTATCCATGTGGTCTAAGATTCTCAGCTTTTCTAAGATTCTCTTAAACAAGGAGATGCTGAAGTTTGCTTCTTGATATCAGTGTAGTCATTTACAAGCAATTGAGATAAATAACATGTATCTTTAGATAGATAAAAAATAAATAAGATTGAATTAATTTCACTACATCTAACAGAATTTTCTAATTGGTGTAATTCTAAATGAGAGTAGAGAAACACAATGAAGCAGAGGACTTCTTAGACAAATTGGAGTCAAATTTCTATAAAGTTAATCCAAAGTGATTTTTTGTTTGTTTCTTTTTTAATTTGTCCAGTACTAAAGTAAAACAAGTTTCAGCACAAATAGTAAAGCTAAATCTTCACCTGGAATTTCTAGAACACTATATTTCTTAGTTTATTTTTTCATGATATTCCAAAAATAGAAAAAAGAATACATTTGAATCAGTTCTAAGGAGGTGGATGGAACTGGAGCCTATTATACAGAGTGAAGTAAGCCAGAAACAAAAACACAAATACAGTATACTAACGCATATATATGGAATTTAGAAAGATGGTAAAAAATAACCCTATTTATGAGACAGCAAAAGAGACACTGATGTATAGAACAGACTTTTGGACTCTGGGACCGGGAGAGGGTGGGATGATTGGGGAGAATAGCATTGAAATATGTATAATAATATATCTGAAATGTATTAATTGTTCAAACTAATCACTGTCATGTTACAATTTGTTCATATTAGATGTTTGTAATGTTTCTGATAATAATAAAAAAAAAACAAAAATAGACACTCTGATGCTAATTTTTGATCCAAATTACATTTGAATATACACGTAACTGTTGGGACAAACACAGTTCTCTTGTTAAGCATCCTAAATACATTGTATAATCATATTACAATGTTAAATTTTAATTTAATATCTATTTTGTTTTTGAAATATTCAATAAAATATCCAAATTTATATAAATTCATTAATTAAAATCTTTTAGCTCTTGCCATCTCCAATACTGTGGAGTGTAAGTCACATGAATGCCTTGCTAACTTACTGCAGAATAGAAAACCAGTTACTACTGGACTGCATTTCATCTTTTTCCTGGGTCGCTTGAGATTTCTCCCTTTAGTGCACAATGTTTGGGTGAAAATTGGTTTTCTTTTTCTAGTTTCATAGTGTGCTTGTATGTGTAAGTTTTCCTTTCCAAAAACTACTTTTGATTTTCGTCCTTCTGTGTCTAAATCAAAAACAACAACAAAAAAATAGAGATTGTGACTGGAACTTTTTGCATGCTGATAATAATTTAAGCTTTGAGCTTTCTAGATTTTATCTGACCTATTGCACCTCAGCAGATCCAGGGTTAAAGTACAGGTTTTAGGATATCCATCCACTGGCTCATTAACCTATGATTATAGGTGGTGTAAGGGGGTTGAGATAAACATAGGTGAGAAGGCACACTTTCAGGAGTGGTATGTAGCCCAGGAGAAGGTTTGAAGATCCTCATGGCAGCGATGAGTACAAGCGGGTGAATGCGTCATTTGAACAGCGTCTCTGTAGGGCAAATGTATATTGGATTCCACACTTTGGCATGTATGTGAAGGTAGTATGCTTGTAACTTTCTATTATATTTCATTGTTACTGTTGCAGAGAATAACTTTGATCTAACTTTACATTCTGAATTCTTTCCTGAATATAATGGTAATTACCAAAAGCTGGGCTAGGAGATCACTGAATTTCAGATTCTCCCTCTGAATTTTTAAGTTCAAGTTCATATGCAGAATACTAGAATTCACACAGAGTGAATTGTTTCTTCTGCAAGTAGCATTATGACAATAAACTGAAGATAGATAATTTTTATGCAATTATTATCAAGAGATGAGAAAAAATGTTTAGTCATATTAATTGAAAAATAGATCAAATAAATGTGACCTTACTGATAATGCAGAAAATAATCAGTGAAAATGTGTGGACCATATTTAATGAAGTGCTGTTTATTTTTTTTTAAATATATTTTATTTTATTTTTTAACTTTACAATATTGTATTGGTTTTGTCATATATCAACATGAATCCACCACTGGTAAGTGCTGTTTTAGATAGGTCATGTAAAATTATCTTCTTTTGGAAATCATTTGGAAATCGTTGTTGTCGTATACTAATCTGCCAACATCACAGGGAAATTCTGCTCTAGATATCCAGTAGAAATTTCTACTTTAGAAAATCTCATTTTGGTCAAGAAAATCTCTTGACCATTATCTAACATTTCTCTGCTCTTATTCCTTATTAGGATGGGTAACTGATACATTTCATATATTCTTGCAAAGTCTTAAACTCTAACATCCATCATTCAGTCAGACAATATGTTTTACAGAAGTCACAGTTCACTCATGTTTAGATAATCTGAGTTAGTAGTGAGGGGGAAAGGTCTGTAAAAGTGAGATAAGCTGAGGCCCCTGAACAGAATTGCAATGTTATTCTTGATTTTATTTTTAATAAAAATTAAAATAGTTCAGATAGTTCAGGGCATAGTTCAGATAGTTTTGGCTGTCTTTTTTTTTTCCCCCTTCATTTATACAAGCTGTACAAACCCTTAATCAGTTACGTTTTCTTTACTTTAAATGTATGTTATTATTTGGTTGGTAAGAAGGGAATATACTACATCTAAGTGATCTTGGCACAGCATTTTAAATATGATTTTTATGAGTTAAACACCTGTCTGCAAAGAGCTGGTGAAGTGAGGCAGCCAGCTCATGGCACATCAATCCTGGACTAGCTGTCACATGCCCTTGACATTTAGCTGCTGCAATGACTTGGATTAAACTAGAACTGGCATGGGAACCTTGCTTGAAGGCTAAGTATGTCATTCCCAGCACCTGAATTCAGTCTTTGTTTTACTTTTGAAAGGTGATATTCTCATGATAGAATTTGTTGCTGGAGTGTTCGTTTTTAAGTCAGCACAATTCTTTCATTTTCTGTTTCTTTTCATGATCTCCTATTAATATTGTCTAAATCATTTTCAGAAAAAGAAATCTGCAATGCAGGCTTATACTTTGTGACAACTTTTAACTTCCCTTGTTATTCAGTTATCCATTTCCCAATTTGTATTTAAGAATAAATAGAATACTATGTTTATCTCATTAATAAGATACCCTTCTAATATGTTGCTGCACTAATTATTTAACTCATTTAATTTTTAAATAATTTATTTCTGCTTTATTAGATGTGCATGCATGCTGTGTGCTCAGTCGTGTCCGACTCTATGACCCCATAGACTGTAGCTCACCAGCCTCCCCTGTCCATGGAATTTTCCAGGCAAGAATACTGGAGTGGGCTGCCGTTTCCTACTTCTGGTGATCTTCTCTACTCAGGGATGAAACACACTCTTATGTCTCCTTTGTCTCCTGAATGGGCAGACGGATTCTTTACCACTGTGCCACGTGGGAAGCCCCACTTAATTAGATGTTAGTGTCTAAACTATCTGCAGGCAACTTCTGAATCAGGGTTTAATTTAAATATATTGTGAGACACAATGGCTTCTCAGGTGCTACATCTATCATGTCGCAATGGTTGGTTTTGGCTTTAGTAAAAAATAAGTTCATTTTCCTCCTACTAGTTAAAATGAATTAGCTCAGTTTCCTGTCTCTCTATATGTGTGTGTGTGTGTGAGAGAGAGAGAGAGAGAGAGAAAGAAAAATATATATATACATATTTGAATTGTCTTTATATAATAAAATATATTTTCTACTCTTTAGTTATCTACCCAACTTATTGATACATGAAAAAATTTTAGAGAAACTTTGTTGTGTCAAGATGCATCCCTATATACCAATAAAAATATAAAAATCTCCAGTTAAATGCAAAAGGTAAAATGGTGAATGGCTTTTTTGCATCTAAACTTCTCCAAGGAAAATTGAAATGTTCGTAATTCTTTATGAGTAGTGCACTTCACATACACACACACACACACAAACAACAAAGAATGTACACTGCTGTTAATAAAAAAAAAAAACAAACCTTGGAACATTTGTGTATTTGAAATACTATTTAAATGGAATAACATCTGAGATTTTTATCCTTGGATAATTCTTTTATCAATTGTTTGATAAAATGTAACAGTTATTTATAACATGATGCTGTTGGAATGGATTCACTAGACAAATAATAGCCTAAACTTCTGCTTCTTTATTCTAATCCATGACTTCTGTATTTCTCCTTCACATGAAAAATGCATTTAGTGATACAGAAGAAGAACATATTCTTTTCTGAATGGGATGTAATATAGAACAGCATCTGAAAGAGAAGCGACAATGCTCAAAGCGAAATTACTCTCCGACCACGCTGTATGGTCCACAAAGACACAGAAGTGGAGGGAAATTTATCTCATAAATAAAAGAAAGATTGACGATGAGACATTACTTTAAATGTCCCAGCTATGTCTTTCATTTTGTGTATAAGCACTGTTAGTTATATTCTATCAGAGGAGGCAATGGCACCCCACTGCAGTACTCTTGCCTGGACAATCCCATGGACGGAAGAGCCTGGTGGGCTGCAGTCCATGGGGACGTTAGGAGTCAGACACGACTGAGCGACTTCGCTTTCACTTTTCACTTTCACACATTGGAGAAGGAAATGGCAACCCACTCCAGTGGTTCTTGCCTGGAGAATCCCAGGGACGGGGGAGCCTGGTGGGCGGCCGTCTATGGGGTTGCACAGAGTCAGACACGACTGAAACGACTTAGCAGCAGCAGCAGGTATATTCTATATTCCACCTTCATGGAAAGCACTCTGCCTTACTTGTCCTCTGAGTTAGCACATTCTCATCATAGTTCATCAAATTCTTTTTGCTGTGGCAAACATCTGCTTATATCAGCTTGTAATGTTTTGCTGAGCGCAGATTGTCCATACCTTTCTGACCCAAATCAATTTTATATAAGAAAATATGTTTGTGAGATGAAAACAAAATAAATTAAGATGTAGTAAAACAAGATAAATATAGTAAATGCACTAATTGTTAGGACTGAGAACACATGAGGAGAGTGCAGTATCCCAAATCTAGGTTATAACAACATTTTTTTTCTGTCACCAGCTTCCCAAATCTTAATATCATTTTTCTTTCTTCTGTTCTTGATCATTGATGGCTTGAAAATAACTGAAAATCACATGATGATGGATCACATAGGATTTATATGGCTATTATATGCCATAAAATGCCTTCTTCTCATCGTCACCTTCAGTATAAAAATGTTAGACAGTGAACAAATTTTTTATGCTGGAAGGTTAGTTACTTTTCCATTGTTGAGAGAGCATGAGAATTTTTATCCCCCCCCCCCCCACCGCTGAATGATTAGCAAACTAAAATTCAAAGTATATTTTTGCCTTAGAAGTTAGTCTGTTCAAAATAAAGCGGGAAATTTTGAACTGGTTTTGCTATCCTATTATTGCACTTTCATTTTCCAGGTCTAATCACATATTGCCTATCACCAGTCCTATTAGCTTGCAAATGAGTATGCTGTCTTCAGTCATAAATTTAAAGGAATCCTGGATGGAAGGGCAAAACAGAAAAAGAATGAGGATGTAAAATATATCTGATGGCAATATTCATTGGTGCAGCATGGGGAAATACTGCTTATTTTTATTGCAAAATTGTCTTCTGCTCAGAGCGTCTACTTGGTTTGATGTTACCATCTTCACAGTGAGCTTTTCCATAGTACAAGCTCGTATGGATATATAGTATCTCTTCCCCCCTCTAAACCTACTATCCCTAGGGTGTGGATTGTCTGAACTTCATCATTGTGGTGATTTTCTTTCCAATTCTCTGTTCAGTTTGACTAATCAGAAGAGCGAGCAGGAGATGGGAGACAGAGAAGAAAGGTAGATGACTGGATTTCGGATGACTATTTTCCTTTACTCTGCCTGGTAGTTGGTACTTGTTTTTGCTTTGTTTTGCTTTGTTTTGCTTTTGCTTTCTCTGAACAGACAGCCTTGGTTTGTGTCAGGTAGTTTATGCTGTAAAGCTATCTCATTTGCTAAATACTGTATATGTTTTTGTTCTTTTTATCCCTAGAGTAACACACTATCCTCTGTAGGTCGCCTTAATGCCTCCCTATGAATCACTAGCACTTTCTTTAAAGCACCCTTCCAAACACCCAGTTTCAATGCAACATATGTTTCTTGCCTGGTACCTGATTTATGCAAGGAGGAGGATAATAGACGTACTTCTAAACGGAGCTGTTTACAACTGGAACCATGAGTAGGGTATTACTATGAGCTATTTTGATACTTAATCTAAGAAATGAGTTCTGAAAAATATTGTTTTTGTTCTTTGGAGGATATACCAAAAAAATCAATTAATTATGGGGGGCGTACTTGAAAGCTATAGTGACATGTACTTCATTTATACACACACACGTGTGTGTGTGTGTGTGTATTTGTGAAACTTGATTTCTATAACAATATCAATTAAGATATTTTCATTTTATTTTTTCTTTCATCTTTTTGGACTATGAAACCCTATCTAGAACCAAAGTACAGCCAATCCACTGTCTTCTTGAGAATATCCATCTCCTTAACAGTAAGAGCTTTATGAAAAAAGAATTCATGATATGAGAAAAAAAATTAACAAAGAAGAGAAATTAAATCTGTCTTTACACTTCCTGCTTCTAAGTCTAGCTTTCAGATTTTTTTTTTCCTACACAGCTACAAAACCTAGTAAATAGCAGGAGTAGCTTAGGCAATGATAGCTATTAATCTCAACACCCCCAAAATTTAATTTTTTCTTAGAACACAATAGTTTTAAAAGAAGAAAGACAAGTGCATAAAACCTACACCCTCATCATACCTGCTGCTGCTGCTGCTGCTAAGTTGCTTCAGTCGTGTCCGACTCTGTGCGACCCCATAGACGGCAGCCCACCAGGCTTCCCCATCCCTGGGATTCTCCAGGCAAGAACACTGGAGTGGGTTGCCATTTCCTTCTCCTAATGTGAAAACAGTGTCAGACTTTGTTTTTCTGGGCTCCAAAATCACTGCAGATGGTGACTGCAGCCATGAAATTAAAAGACGCTTGCTCCTTGGAAGGAAAGTTATGACCAACCTAGATAGCATATTCAAAAGCAGAGACATTACTTTACCAACAAAGGTTCGCCTAGTCAAGGCTATGGTCTTTCCTGTGGTCATGTATGGATGTGAGAGCTGGACTGTGAAGAAGGCTGAGCGCTGAAGAATTGATGCTTTTGAACTGTGGTGTTGGAGAAGACTCTTGAGAGTCCCTTGGACTGCAAGAAGATCCAACCAGTCCATTCTGAAGGAGATCAATCCTGGAATTTCTTTGGAAGGAATGATGCTAAAGCTGAAGCTCCAGTATTTTGGCCACCTCATGCGAGGAGTTGACTCATTGGAGAAGACTCTGATGCTGGGAGGGATTGAGGGCAGGAGGAGAAGGGGACGACAGAGGATGAGATGGCTGGATGGCATCACTGACTCGATGGATGCGAGTCTGAGTGACCTCCGGGAGTTGGTGATGGACAGGGAGGCCTGGCGTGCTGCGGTTCATGGGGTCGCAAAGAGTCGGACACGACTGAGTGACTGATCTGATCTGATCTGAATGTGATCTAAATTTCTGATTGCCTACAAGTTGAAAAAACTTTCAAAGAAATAAGCAAATAAACTCATTGGTGTGAAACTTTGTGAAATGCAAGAGGAAAACAGGAGATAAAACTGCATGGAAGAGAGGAAGAAACTAACAGAGATTCTAAAATAAATCCCAAACCAATGCAATCCCAAAGATAGTGCAGCCACTGTGGAAAAAAAAATGTGGGGTCCTTAAAAAACAAAAATGCAACTAAAACTACCATATCGTCTGGAAATTCCACTCTTGGTTATAAATGCAAAAACAAACAAAAGAAAACTTGAAACACTGTGAATAGCAGAATTCTTTATAATAATCAAGATATGGAGACAACCCACGTGCCGACCACAGATAAATGCATAAAGGAGATGTGGTATATATACATATGCCGTTCAGTTCAGTCACTCAGCTGCGTCTGACTCTGTGACCCCATGGACCTCAGCACACCAGGCCTCCCTGTCCATCATTAACTTCCAGAGCTTACTCAAACTCATGTTCATTAAGTTGGTGATGCCATCCAAGCATCTCATCCTCTGTCATCTCCTTCTCCTCCTGCCTTCAATTTTTCCCAGCATCAGGGTCTTTTCCAATGAGTCAATTCTTCGTATCAGGTGCCCAAAGTATCAGAGCTTCAGCTCCAGCATTAGTCCTTCCAATGAATATTCAGGATTGGTTTCCTTTAGGATGGACTGGTTGGATCTCTTTGCAGTCCAAGAGACTCTCAAGAGTCTTCTCCAACACCACAGTTGAAAAGCATCAATTCTTTGATGCTCAGCTTTCTTTATGGTCCAGTTCTTACATCCGTGCTCTCACATTCATGACTATTGGAAAAACCATAGCTTTGACTAGACGGATCTTTGTCAGTAAAGTAACATTTCTGCTTTTTAACATGCTGTCTAGATTGGTCATAGCTTTTCTTCCAAGGAGCAAGCCTCTTTTAGTTTCATGGTTGCAGTCATAATCTGCAGTGATTTTGGAGCCCAAGAAAATAAATCTGTCACTGTTTCCAATGTTTCTCCTCCTATTTGCCATGAAGTGATGGGACTTGATGCCATGGTCTTCATTTTTTGAATGTTGAGTTTTAAGCCAGATTTTTCACTCTCTGTCACTTTCATCAAGAGGCTCTTCAGTTCGTCTTTGCTGTATGCCATAGGGTGGTGTCATCTGCATATTTGAGGTTATTGATATTTCTCCTGGCAATCTTGATTCCAGCTTGTGCTTCATTTAGCCTGGTATTTCGCATGATGTACTCTGCATGTAAGGGTTCCCTGGTGGCTCAGCTGGTAAGGAATTCGCCTGTGATGCAGGAGACCTGGGTTCAATCCCTGGGTTGGGAAGATCCCCTGGAGAAGGGAAAGGCTACCCACTCCAATATTCTGGCCTGGAGAATTCCATGGACTCTATAGTCTATGGGGTTGCAAAGAGTTGGACATGACTGAGCAACTTTCACACACACACTCTGCATGTGGGTTAAATAATCAAGGTGACAATGTACAGCCTTGACATACTCCTTTCCTAATTTGGAACCCATTCCATTGTTCTATGTCTGGTTCTAACTGTTACTTCTTGACCTGCATACAAATTTCTCAGGGGGCAGGTAAGGTGGTCTGGTATTCCCATCTCTTGAAGAATTTTCCACATTTTTTTTGTGAGCCACACAGACAAAGGGTTTGGTGTAGTCAATAAAGCAGATGTTTGGATTATTGCTCAGCCATAAAAAAGAATGAAATTCTGTCATTTCAAAAGTGTGGCTAGATCTTGAGGGTATTAGGCTTCAGTGGAGTAAATCAGACAAAGAAAAACAAATTCTCTGCTATCACTTACATTTGGAATCTGAAAAATAATGTGAATGTATATGAATATATACAGATGGCTCAGTGATAAAGAATCTGCCTGCCAAGCAGGAGATCTGGGTTTGATCCCTGAGTTGGGAAGATCCCCTGGAGAAGGAAATGACGACCCATTCCAGTATCCAGTATCCAGCCTGGGAAATCTCATGAACAGAGGAGGCTGATGAGCTACATACAGTCCATGAGGTTGCAAAGAGTCAGGTATGACTTAGCAACAAAATAGCAAGAACAAATACGAATATATGACAGAACAAAAATAGACCCACTGATAAAGAGAACGAAGTAGTGGTTAGGAGTGAGGTAAGAGAAATGGGGAAGGGTAAGGTAATGGTATATGATTAAGAGATACAAATTAAACTTTTGTAAAATAAATGAGAATAAGGATATAGTATACAGCGCAGGAAAATATAACTGTCATTTTATAATAACTTTAAATGGAAGTATACTCTATAAAATATTGAATCATTATGCTATATACCTAATACTAATAAAATATTGTAAATCAACTATACTTCAATTAAAAAATAAAATTAATCCCAAACTATCAAAAGTTAATGTTGATCTAAAATGTTAAAATAGAGATGAAAGGAATACAAATCATAAAGGGATGTTATATGCAAAGATAAACCTGGGCAAGTGGTGGGAAATGTGAGGTTGTAAAGAGCTCAGAATGGGAAGGATATTCTTTGGAAGAAACATGATGAAAGGAAAAAGAATGAGTAGAATAATCAGAATATTTAAAAGAAAAAGACAAAACCAAAGGACACACATATCTTTCATTTCTTCACTTCCCCTTAGGAAAATAGTTGGTTACAGAGATAGAAGTGGGTGCTTTTAAGCAAAAATTTCTATAAAAATCAACCGATAGCCAATCCTGCCCACAAAGATTCAGAGAATCAAATACACTGTTTTGAAAACTGTGACAAAATTAAGTGGAAAATGTGGTGCTATATGATTCAATTGGAAAATGTTTCAATGCTAAAATTACCCCCTCCCCTCCTTGGACTGCAAGGAGATCCAACCGGTCCATTCTGAAGGAGATCAGCCCTGGGATTTCTTTGGAAGGAATGATGCTAAAGCTGAAACTCCAGTATTTTGAAGTTTCAACTCCTCATGTGAAGAGTTGACTCATTGGAGAAGACTCTGATGCTGGGAGGGATTGGGGGCAGGAGGAGAAGGGGACGACAGAGGATGAGATAGCTGGATGGCATCACTGACTCGATGAATGTGAGTCTGAGTGACCTCCAAGAGCTGGTAATGGATAGGGAGGCCTGGCGTGCTGCAGTTCATGGGGTCGCAAAGAGTCGGACACGACTGAGCGACTGATCTGATCTGATCTGAAAACAACAGCAACAACAAAAACCAAGTGTGAGATAAGATAAAACTGTAACGTGACTTTCAAAATTGAATTATCTTAAACAAACTATGGAAAATCATCTTGAATCATAGTTTCAAATTTGAAACCATAATGTTAACAAAGGGAAGAAATAAATCAGACTTGATCGAACCAAGACCAGAAATGAAAGAACTGATAAAATCTGATCAAAAATGAAACTTCAAGCTGAGCAAGGAAAATAAATTGTAATGAAAGCATAAAATATAATATGGATAGGCAAATATATAAGCAGGCAAAATGAAAGAAGAAAGAAAGGGAGAGAGAGGGGAAAGAAGAAAGCAAAGAAGGAGGAAGAAGAAAAGGAAAGAAGAATGAAGCAGAAATAAAGCAAAAGGATAATTCAAAATTATTTACAGATCAATGATAAACATGAAATTATTGAATAAAAACAAGATTTAAATAACAGGGAAATTCAAATGCTATAAAAGAAATGAAGTAAAAATGTCTTAGAATGGAAGACAGGAAAAGAAGAAATCACATCTTTGACAGGACTGTTCAAAGAAAAAATGCAAAACAATGGAGCAGATTTAATTTGTATTAATATAATTCATTGCATATATAAACCGTGTGTGTGTGTGTGTGTGTGTGTGCGTGTGTGCAGTGTGTGTGTGTGTGTGTGTGTGTTCAGTCATGTCCAACTCTTTGCAACCCCATGGACCGTAGCCCACCAGGCTCCTCTGTCCATGGAATTTTCCAGGCAAGAATACTGGAGTCGGTTGCCATTTCCTGCTCCAGGGGATCTTCTCAACTCAGAAATCAAAGCACATCTTTCATCTCCTGCATCGGCAGGCAGATTCTCTACCACTGTGTTACCTGGGTAACCCAGATAATATAGAATGCAATTTTTTCTCAAGTGCATATGGGATACTTACACTTAGAAAAAAATCAGTCATATTGAAGGTATGATGAAAATATTATATGGCATCATAGAGTAGAAATATTTCAAGCAACACACTAATCCAAGCACAACTGAAAAATATAAAAGATAATCAGAAGACCTTGTATCTAGAAAATAAATATCTTCTATAAGCAACTCTTGGAAAGTACAAGACTAAAGTGAAAAATTCCAAAAAAATAATAATAATGAAAAATACCACATATCATAATTTGTAAAATACATTTAAAAACTATGATTATAGGAGAATTGATAATACTAAGACCTTTTATCAGTAAAAAATTTTTAAATTAAAAATAAATTTGCCTCAATTCAGAAAGCTAAAAATCCAAAATTATATGGAGACAGCAATATTAAGAAATGATATAAACACAAATTTATGATAGATTATTAATATAAAGCTTAATAAGTTTGTATATCAGATATTATTTATTTTAAAAAAGTTACACTAACTGGTAAGTTAATAAAGTCCAACATGCAAAAAAGCACACATATACAAAATTGAGTAATAAGGAGAAAATAAGCATGGAAAAAGAAGGAAAAATAGCGGAGAGTATGATCATGTCAGTACCTAATGAAAATGTTAATATGATAAGTTATTAACATTTTTCAAATGCTTTATTTTCAGAGGCATGTTATTAAGATGGCTATGTATTTTCTGGATATGGCATCTTACACCTAAGACATATTTAAATTTGCTTTTAATACTTAAATGTTAGGAATAATTAATACTGATTGTTGATAATAACCAGTATTAATAGAATGTATATGCAGACTGTTTTATTTGGTTTTGCTGGCTTTACAATGTAGCTTGCAAATTAAATTTTGTATTCTTTTTTTTTTTTTTTAAGATTTTATTTTTTAACTTTACAATATTGTATTGGTTTTGCCATGTATCAACATGAATCCACCACAGGTATACACGTGTTCCCCATCCTGAACCCTCCTCCATCCTCCCTCCCCGTACCATCCCTCTGAGTCGTCCCAGTGCACCAGCCACAAGCATCCAGTATTGTTCATCGAACCTGGACTGGCGACCTGTTTCATATATGATATTATTCATGTATTCTGTTTGCTTTCATCTGTGATATATAGTTAAAGGTAGTAAAAATTCAGAATAATTCAATATGCAATAATTTTATTGGATCCAAATAGATTTATTAAATATCAAATATATTTCAGTAAGATGTCACCTTTATAAAAGATTAACACATTACGCTATAATTCACATATTGATTGATGTATATTATTATTTAGTGTTAAAGGTTAACAGATGGTTACTTATACAGTTGACTTAAGAATTTTGCAGTGGAGAACAGGTATAAAAATAGACTCTAGGAGTTTGGAAAAGTCCTGGACATTAACTGGAAAGTCAACTTGAATGCATTCATTCAGAGTTACTAGAAAACTGGAAGTTTAAAATTAAAGGAATTAGTATTGCGATTATTTGACTCTGCAAATTATTTTTTCTATTTTCTTTTTTTAAGAATGCAGAGAAATTGGTATAACAAATACAATGACTTGGAAAAAAATGTGGTTTATGTGCCTGGCCACTGGCTGAAAATAAGGGGTTGGTAAAGTCGTTCTGCCAAGTTTAATGTGTGGCTTCCATGGAGGCTCCATCATGGGTGCGTCTGTTGTCATTGTTTTTCAGGCAGCAAGAAGAGGCAGGTGGATACAGAAGGAAAGACAAATTTTCTTTAGGAAAGTCAACCTATTGTTTCTACTTATATCTTGGAGCCTAGTGTCATGGTCACACAGAGCTGAAAGAGAAATTGTATTTCTGAAAGGGGAATGTGAGAATTGATATTGGGATGTGTGTCAGGAAGCATCTTTTGAAAGGATAAACTATCTGTTTCCTGTGATTAAAATATTTGACAATTGATTGCTCATTGTGAAATGAAAATGAACTAGCATACCAATTCCAGACACAGCTTGATCCTGTTTATAATTAGGGAAACTCAACAGAATTTTTAAATGTCTTATATTTATGATATAGTTGATGCCAAAGCAATAATGGTTTCTCTACATCTTGACAACTGATTTCACTATAGAAAAAAGTTATTCATAGTGTTATATTGGTTCATTATTGATGTTCCAATAATGAACCAATGACTGGAATGCAAAAGTAGGAAGTCAAGAAACACCTGGAGTAACAGGCAAATTTGGCCTTGGAACACGGAATGAGTCAGGGCAAAGACTAACAGAGTTTTGCATAGAAAATGCACTGGTCATAGCAAATACCCTCTTCCAACAACACAAGAGAAGACTCTATACATGGACATCACCAGATGGTCAACACCGAAATCAGATCGATTATATTCTTTGCAGCCAAAGATGGAGAAGCTCTATACAATCAGCAAAAACAAGACCAGGAGCTGACTGTGGCTCAGACCATGAACTCCTTATTGCCAAATTCAGACTGAAATTGAAGAAAGTAGGGAAAACTACTAGACCATTCAGGTATGATCTAAATCAAATCCCTTATGATTATACAGTGGAAGTGAGAATAGATTTAAGGGCCTAGATCTGATAGATAGAGTGCCTGATGAACTATGGAATGAGGTTCATGACATTGTACAGGAGACAGGGATCAAGACCATCCCCATGGAAAAGAAATGCAAAAAAGCAAAACGGCTATCTGGGGAGGCCTTACAAATAGCTGTGAAAAGAAGAGAAGTGAAAAGCAAAGGAGAAAAGGAAAGATATAAGCATCTGAATGCAGAGTTCCAAAGGATAGCAAGAAGAGATAAGAAAGCCTTCCTCCGTGATCAATGCAAAGAAATAGAGGAAAACAACAGAATGGGAAAGACTAGGGATCTCTTCAAGAAAATCAGAGATACCAAAGGAACATTTCATGCAAAGATGGTCTCGATAAAGGACAGAAATGGTATGGACCTAACAGAAGCAGAAGATATTAAGAAGAGGTGGCAAGAATACACAGAAGAACTGTACAAAAAAGAGCTTCACGACCCAGATAATCATGATGATGTGATCACTGACCTAGAGCCAGACATCTTGGAATGTGAAGTCAAATGGGCCTTAGAAAACATCACTATGAACAAAGCTAGTGGAGGTGATGGAATTCCAGTGGAGCTATTCCAAATCCGGAAAGATGATGCTGTGAAAGTGCTGCACTCAATATGCCAGCAAATTTGGAAAACTCAGCAGTGGCCACAGGACTGGAAAAGGTCAGTTTTCATCCCAATCCCAAAGAAAGGCAATGCCAAAGAGTGCTCAAACTACCGCACAATTGCACTCATCTCCCACGCTAGTAAAGTAATGCTCAAAATTCTCCAAGCCAGGCTTCAGCAATATGTGAACCGTGAACTTCCTGATGTTCAAGCTGGTTTTAGAAAAGGCAGAGGAACCAGAGATCAAATTGCCAACATCCGCTGGATTATGGAAAAAGCAAGAGAGTTCCAGAAGAACATCTATTTCTGCTTTATTGACTATGCCAAAGCCTTTGACTGTGTAGATCACAATAAACTGTGGCAAATTCTGAAAGAGATGGGAATACCAGACCACCTGATCTGCCTCTTGAGAAATCTGTATGCAGATCAGGAAGCAACAGTTAGAACTGGTCATGGAACAACAGACTGGTTCCAAATAGGAAAAGGAGTACGTCAAGGCTGCATATTGTCACCATGTTTATTTAACTTATATGCAGAGTACATCATGAGAAATGCTGGACTGGAAGAAACACAAGTTGGAATCAAGATTGCTGGGAGAAATATCAATAACCTCAGATATGCAGATGACATCACTCTTATGGCAGAAAGTGAAGAGGGGCTAAAAAGCCTCTTGATGAAAGTGAAAGTGGAGACTGAAAAGGTTGGCTTAAAGCTCAACATTCAGAAAACGAAGATCATGGCATCTGGTCCCATCACTACATGGGAAATAGATGGAGAAACAGTGGAAACAGTGTCAGACTTTCTTTTTCTGGGCTCCAAAATCACTGCAGATGGTGACTGCAGCCATGAAATTAAAAGACGCTTACTCCTTGGAAGGAAAGTTATGACCAACCTAGATAGCATATTCAAAAGCAGAGACATTACTTTCCCAACAAAGGTTCGCCTAGTCAAGGCTATGGTCTTTCCTGTTGTCATGTATGGATGTGAGAGCTGGACTGTGAAGAAGGCTGAGCGCCAAAGAATTGATGCTTTTGAACTGTGGTGTTGGAGAAGACTCTTGAGAGTCCCTTGGACTGCAAGAAGATCCAACCAGTCCATTCTGAAGGAGATCAATCCTGGAATTTCTTTGGAAGGAATGATGCTAAAGCTGAAACTCCAGTATTTTGGCCACCTCATGCAAAGAGTTGACTCATTGGAGAAGACTCTGATGCTGGGAGGGATTGAGGGCAGGAGGAAAAGGGGACGACAGAGGATTAGATGGCTGGATGGCATCACTGACTTGATGGGTGTGAGTCTGAGTGACCTGCAGGAGCTCGTGATGGACAGGGAGGCCTGGTGTTCTGCGGTTCATGGGGTCGCAAAGAGTCGGATACGACTGAGCGACTGATCTGATCTGATTGATGTTCAGTTGCTAAGTCCTGTCTAGTTCTCCAGACTGCATGGACTGCAGCATGCCAGGCTTCACTGTCCTTCACTATCTCCTGGAATTTGCTCAAAGTCCTGCATCGAGTTGTGGTGCCATCCAACCATCTCATTCCCTGTCGGCCCCTTCTACTTCTGCCCTCAGTCTTTCTCAGCATCAGGGTCTTTTTCCAATGAGTCAGCTCTTTGCATCAGGTGACCAAAGTAGGAGCCTCAGTTTCAGCTTCAGTCCTTCCAATGAACACTCAGGGTTACTTTCCTTTAGGATTGACTGGTTTGTTCTTCTTGGTTTCCAAACGACTCTCAAGAGTCTTCTCCAGTACAGTTTGAAAGTATCAACTCTTTGGTGCATAGCCTCTTTTACATTCCCACTCTCACATCCATACATGACTACTGGAAAAACCATAGCTTTGACTATATGGACCTTTGTCAGCAAAGGGATGTCTCTGGTTTTTATTATACTGTCTCGGTTTGTCATAACTTTTCTCCCAAGGAGAAAGTGTGTTTTAATTTTGTGGCTGCAGTCACTGTCTGCAGTGATTTTGGAGCCCAAGAAAATAAAATCTGCCACTGGTTTCACGTTTTCTCTGTTTGCCCTAAAATGATGGGGTCAGATGCCATGATCTTAGTATTTTCAATGTTGAATTTTAAACCAGCTTTTTCACTCACCTCTGTCATCCTCATCAAGAGGCTCTTTAGTTCCTCTTTACTTTCTGCCATTTAATTGGTATCATCTGCATATCGGAAGTTGTTGATATTTTCCTCAGCAACCTTGATTCCAGCTTGTGATTCATCCAGCCCTGCATTTCTCATGATGTACTCTGCATGTAAATTGAATAAGCAGGGTTACAATTTACATCCTTAACGTACTCTTTATTAAGTTTATTATCATAAGACATATTCTGAATGTGAGTAAAATATTCCTTTATTCTGTAACTGAGATGACTGGTTTACTTTGCGCCAAATAAAACTTTGTGTCATGGCTACTAAGCCTAGCTCCCAGAGAGGATAGTCAATGTTATTTATATTCTAAGCACTTTTGGGCCAAGCTGAGATTTGGGAGTTTATTGACTAAGAAAAAAATAGGTAATCCAAAGAAATTAAAAAGAAGTGCTATCTGACTGCCTATGGTGAAATTAGGTTAAAAATAGTTTAAAAGTATCTGTGTAATCCTAGAACAAGGTATAAAATCTTATACCAAAATTGCTGTTCGATTCAAAATTCAGTGAAAGTGGTTATCTCTTTCAGCTCTAGAAGATTTTAAAATTGTGTTCTACAGTCTACTATTGTAATACAAGTTAGATCCACTGTCAAATTAAGCTTGATTGGACATATAATCTTTGAAAACTCTTTCCACTTGTCTATATAACTTTATGATTTCTCTTTCAATCCTTTAAACTTAAAGGTTTAAGGGAACAAAATTACTTTGCCTTGAACCTGCAAATGACGACTTCTAACAGATAGAGTGTCACTGATGTCTTTTAAGAGAGTGAAAATGTTGACTAGTGTCCCTATAAATGTGCTTCCGGCCATCTAGCTTCATGTGAGGAAAATATATTTCAAACTGTATTTTATTTCCAATGCAGCAGCAAACCTTCAGGGCTCTGGGAGGTTTTGTTGATCAAGATAATTCTGTAAAGGTGTTTGTGAGGAGTGACCATTTGGATCATCTGTCTTGATATTACTTGTTATCCATTTCTAATTTCATTTTTCACATTTTTATGAAAATAAACTATCAAATAAATTTTTGTCCATTTCCTAAGTACAGAGATGCACCCTGATTAAGCCATTGGATTTACATCAGTTTAAAAAAATAAGGAAGTTTTATTTATTTATTTTTGCTATATAGATATTTTGCTGTTTTTATCCATAACACACAGTAAGGATTTCACCACCATGAAAACATCTGTGATGTAGAAAATGGACATGCAGGCAATAAGAAATGTTCTAAACCTCTGCTATAAATTTGTACACCAGTGAGTAATAGTCATATTTTACAAAACAGACTTTTGAATTCTGAAGTAATTTTTCAATTCTTAAGAAACACTTTTTCCCCCCTGCTGCAACTGTTTTATTTTGCTCTGTTGAATTTCAGAGCAGAATCACTTTTGCTACTTAGTAATTAACAGATAAAATCTGTTATAATATGTCATTATAGATCATCGCCAAATAAAAAAGCAAGCACCAGATGGTGTGCTTTATGTTAAGCTACAGTGCACATGCATTGGAACTTTTTTTTTTTTCTCTCCTAGGAAAATTGCAATTTATTTTAGAGAGCTCCTTTACAGTATAGAAGCTGTGGAGCAAGAAGCTGTTTTGCCTAGCATGAAATCCATACCAAGTGTGGCATCATCTCTGCCTTTAGTGCTCTGTAATAGGTCAACTTAAAAAACAAAATAATGTTTTATTTATTTCCCTTTCTTCTTGTCTTCCTCCTCCTCTATCATGTGGACAGTTGACACGGGGCAATAAGCCTATTATCTGTACAGTGTTACTAAAAATATTAGAAGATCTCACAGTAGTAGCATTTCTTTATTTAGCTTTCTTTTATTGAAAACAATGTCAATATTTCATCACATCGCTATTACATTGAGAGAAAACATTCCTGTTGTCTACCGCTCAACACTGATGCATTTCCTAAAATTTGTCCTGTTTGTCCTGTCATTAATCCAGGCTCTTTTTATAGCCTTTGAACCACATGCCAAGACCTTTCTCGTCGCTCATACCGGTCGTCCCCCATGTTAGGGTTTTCAAGCACAAAGCCTCAGCTTTCCCTCCATTTTCACATCTCTTCAGGCATCTGGCTCCTTCTTGTTGATTTCTCCTTAAATATGGAGGAGGCCACCCCCACCCCATCTCTGATGCTCGGCACTGAAACCCCCTTCCTTGATTTATGCTAGTCATCTATTTATCTTCTGTTAAATTATTGTTGATCTTCCTCACTATATTTAAAATCCAGAATGACAGGGACTGCTGCTGCTGCTGCTAAGTCACTTCAGTTGTGTCCAACTCTGTGCAATCCCTTAGATGGCAGCTTACCAGGCTCCCCCGTTCCTGGGATTCTCCAGGCAAGAACAATGGAGTGAGTTACCATTTCCTTCTCCATTGCATGAAAGTGAAAAGTGAAAGAAGTCCCTCAGTCATGTCTGACCTTTAGCGACCCCATAGACTGCAGTCTTCCAGGCTCCTCCGTCCATGGGATTTGCCAGGCAAGAGTACTGGAGTGGGGTGCCATTGCCTTCTCCATGACCCGGATTATATAACCTTTATTCACTCATACCCAGATCCTTTGTACATCTAATTTTTAATACATATGTACTAATTTTAAATAGCTAAAATTAAAAACATAAGAAAATAATAGCTGTGATATAATACTACTAAAGAAACTCTATGTATGGTCAGTGCTTAATTATCAATACAAAGCTGATATATCTAACTCTGAAAAGAATTCAAATTGAATTGGAATCTCTTCTCCACCCTCCATGGCCAAGGTCATTACTAGATATAACGGAAGTGTGTGGGGGTGTGTGTGTGTGTGTCTGTGTTAGTCGCTCAGTCATGTCTGACTCTTTGCGACCCCATGGACTGTAGCCCACCAGGCTTCTCTGCCCATGAGGTTCTCCAGGCAAAAATACTGGAGTGGGTTGCCATTCCCTTCTCCAAACAGAAGTGTACAGGAGGAGTTATAGTGCTTTGTATTTGTAGAAATGTTTCCTCTGGTGAGAGCTGTTTAACTTAAGGTAATTTAATGAGACATCATTCACTATCTTTACCAAGAACTGAGTGAAGTAATTATGAAAAATTTATCAGAATGGTTTAGGTAAAGGTTCTTACTGAAATGGAAAGGTGTTCTCTCTCCTTTAAAAAGGTATTTCTTCTCCACTTGCGTTTGGTGAGTACTGCATACAAAATGTTCTTTGTGAATATTTGCAATGCTGTGTGCTCTAAGAAATGCACAAAGTTGGAAGAAAGTTTAACATTAACCCAGATTACTGTTTTCACTTCTTGTTAAAATATGAGAATTTCAGAGACATTTCTGCATAAAGTGTACTGAAGAAAATAAATCCTAACTTAAAGTACCATTGCTTTAAAGCACAGTAAACAGATACAGATCTGTCGCATTAAATGTTAATCTTCTATTTGCTGACTTACCTGCACTATAGGGAAGTGTGCTTCAACTTCCTGGCTGTTTATTGGCTTTATTGTATTGTAACTATTTTAGAGCTATTGTCTGTGGGGAATTTTAAATGTGCAAACCTTTCTATAACTCTACTTTAAAAAGTAAAATGAAAAAGGAAAGTTGAGTACCATAGAATGAATAGAAGTGTCAGAATGGAGATTCGCTGTGTATTGTGAATTATCTTGCTTTTATTGGCTGCAGTCAAGCTTTTGAGGTTAAATAAACAGTTCTCCGAGATGGACTGAGTGTGCTTCATTTGTACATAAACATGCTCAAGAACCATAACGATATTAGAAGTTTCAGAGCCTTGTATACATTGAACAAATGCGCACATTGTATCTGTAGGTGTTATTTATTCAACACTTGTCATGCATTTCAATGAGTGAAAAATCACATGTGGATAGAAATCACTTCCCTCAGAATCAAGTCAGAGATTCGTGTCTTCTCTCAGGAAGAGACCTGGCAAGAGGAAAGAGTATCTGAAGCGTTCAGTGCCATTCAAGTTCAGTTACGGAATAAACTCGCTGTCAATCAAAGCTCAGATATATTGGGATGGGGGGGGAACAGTTTGTAAGTAAACTTCAATTCTGTTGGGTTGGAGGAAAATAATGGAAAACGAGAAGCACAATGGACGAACTCACAGTAGCTGCAGAGGGCTTCTGCACCGGCTCCCCTCAGAGACGGGGAAGGGTTTTCATAGGGAAGTGGAAGAGAGAGATTTCTGTTCTACCTTTTACCCCTAGATACCTAGACGGCCTCTATGCTGATATCAGGAAGGAAGTCTAGATTTTTTGTTTGTTCGTTTGCAGATGACTTAAAACTCTACTTAGATTTTTTCTGTGGTAGAAAGATGACGCATTCTTAATATCTAATAATCATTTTGTATAATTGGGTTTGCCAACTTCTTTCTCTAAGTTTTTTCTTTAAGATAGTGAATTGCTCATTATATAAAACAATATATGAAGAAGGAAGAGAAAACATTTCAACCCACATTTATACACCGTGACCAACCCTCCAGAGAGTTACTGGGTGCTCTCTTATGTTGCAAGAATTTTTTGCATTTTATGCTTTCAAAAGGAGAAAAAAAATCCATGAGATAAATATGAGAGAGTTCTTGTTCATTCCACGATACTGCATGAATAGTCTTCCTCTGGTTGACAAATGAATATCTGACAACAGGGCATCCTGGGCCTGGTAGTTAATTTGTAAACATTATTGATTCTTTTTCCAGAAATAATAGTACATTATTAGACTTTGCTTAGTGTAAGTTCCAATCGAAACATATTATTCCAATTCTTGTATTTCTATTTGTTATGCACACTCAGTGGAAATTTATCATCTGCAGTGACCAATTATAATTTAAAACTATTTTGGTTCTTAGTGTACTTAGGCTGAGATTGTCATAGCAAGTGTCAAAAGCAGCTAGATATTTTTCACTATAATAATGTCTGGAAAATTATTCAAAAACAAATTTCTCTTAAAATGTTCTTATAATTAAAATGACTTAACTCTTTATTCTAAAATACTTTGAAAGGAAGGAAAACATATCAATTAGCCCTTATTCTTCTGAAGATGCTAGTCAAATTTTGCTTTTTCATGATAAACATTATCTATATTCTGGTAGACTAAGAATGGACTTCCCTGGTAGCTCAGCTAGTAAACAATTCACCTGCAATGCAGTAGACCCTGGTTCAATTCCTGGGTCGGGAAGATCCCCTGGAGAAGGGATAGGCTACCCACTCCAGTATTCTTGGGCTTCTCTGGTGGCTCAGTGGGTAAAGAATTTGCCTGCAATGTCGGAGACTTGGGTTTGATCCCTGGGTTGGGAAGATCCCCTGGAGGAGGGCATGGTAACCCACTCTAGTATTCTTGCCTGGAGTATTCCCATGGACAGGGGATCTTAGCGGACTGCAGTCCATGGGGTCAGAAAGAGTCAGACATGACTGAGCAACTAAGCACAGCACAGATTGAGAATATTTTTGAAAGCAATTACATTTCCTCTAGAATTAGCTATCTTACTGAATTCCCACAAATTATTTTATTTATATTAATATACATACTTTGCACCTATGAAACTACAGGTTTGTAACACCAGCCTCATAGGCCTAGCTAAAGCTTATAGATATAAAATATATTGCCACTCTGTGCATACATATATTCTAGGTGAATATCAAAATGAATTACAGGCTTCATATAATCAAATATAAAAATAAAAATAATAAAAATGTTTTGCTTGACCCTTCTACTGGAGGGACGTGAGGGGGGGGGGGTTCAAGATGTGGGTCACATGTACACCCGTGGCGGATTCATGCTGGTGTACGGCAAAACCAATACAATATTGTAAAGTAATTAGCCTCCAATTTAAAAAAAAAGAAAATAACTTAAAAAAAAAAAAACACTCAAACCTTAAAAAGAAAACCATGGAATATTTAATTGGATATCTTATGAAAATTTGACTCAAGAATTGATGACATGGACTTTGAACACATCATCAGTTCTTTCCAAATAGCTTAGAAACTTAATGCAATTTAACTGGGTTAGCATCTAAATGAAGTCCTTAGTTTCATATTATTTCTTAGTAGCATATCGCTTCTCTGTGTAAATTTTTTTTTTTTAATTTTCATTGGAACATAGTTGATTCACCATGTTGCATTAGTTTCTGCTGAACAGCAAAGTGAATCAGATATCCATACATCCATTCTCCTCAGGTATGCAGATGACACCACCCTTATGGCAGAAAGTGAAGAACTACTAAAGAGCCTCTTGATAAAAGTGAAAGAGGAGAGTGAAAAAATTGGCTTAAAACTCAACATTCAGAAATGAATATCATGGCATCTGGTCCCATCACTTCATGGGATATAGGTGGGGAAACAGTGGCTCACTTTATTTATTTGGGCTCCAAAATCACTGCACATGGTGACTGCAACCATGAAATTAAAAGACACTTACTCCTTGGAAGGAAAGTTATGACCAACCTAGACAACATATTACAAAACAGAGACATTATTTGGCAACAAAGGTTGTGTAGTCAAGGCTATGGTTTTTCCAGTAGTCATGTATAGGTGTAAGAGTTGGACTATAAAGAAAGCTGAGCACCAAAGAATTGATGCTTTTGAAGTGTGGCGTTGGAGAAGACTCTTGAGAGTCCCTTGGACTGCAAGGAGATCCAACCAGTCCATCCTAAAGGAAATCACTTCTGAGTGTTCATTGGAAGGATTGATGTTGAAGCTGAAACTCTCATACTCTGGCCACCTGATGCAAAGAACTGACTCATTTGAAAAGACCCTGATGCTGGGAAAGATTGAAGGTGGGAGGAGAAGGGGATGGCAGAGAATGATGGTTGGATGGCATCACCTACTCAATGGACATGGGTTTGGGAAAACTCTGGGAGTTGGTGATGGACAGGGAGGCCTGGTGTGCTGCAGTTCATGGGGTCTCAAAGAGTCGGACACAACAGAGGGACTGAACTGAACTCATTCTTCTTCGGATTCTTTTTCCACATACGTTATTAGTTAATACTGAGTTGGGTTCCCTGTGCTATGTAGTGGTTCCTGGTTGATTACCTATTCTATATATGGTAGTGTGTATATGTTAATCTCAAGCTTCTAATTTACCCCTTCCTGTCACTTTTCTCCTTTGGTAACCATAAGTTTATTTTTGAAATCTGTGAGTTTGTTTCTGTTTTATAAATTGGTTCATTTGTATCATTTATTTTTAGATTCCACATATAAGTGATACATAATATGTAATACATATTACATATACATATATATATATATGCTGGATCATCAAAAAAGCAAGAGAGTTCCAGAAAAACATCTACTTCTGCTTTATTGATTATGCCAAAGCCTTTGACTGTGTGGATCACAATAAACTGTGGAAAATTATGAAACAGATGGGAATACCAGACCACCTGACCTGCTTCTTGAGAAATCTGTATGCAGGTCAGGAAGAGACAGTTAGAACTGGACATGGAACAACAGACTGGTTCCAAATAGGAAAAGGAGTATAGGAAAAGGCTGTATATTGTCACCCTGCTTATTTAACTTATATGCAGAGTACATCATAAGAAACGCTGGACTGGAAGAAGCACAAGCTGGAATCAAGATTGCTGGGAGAAATATCAATAACCTCAGATATGCAGATGACACTACCCTTACGGCAGAAAGTGAAGAGGAACTAAAAAAGCCTCTTGATGAAGATGAAAGAGGAGAGTGCAAAAGTTGGCTTAAAACTCAACATTCAGAAAACGAAGATCATGGCATCAGGTCCCATCACTTCATGGGAAATAGATGGGGAAACAGTGTCAGACTTTATTTTTCTGGGCTCCAAAATCACTGCAGATGGTGACTGCAGCCATGAAATTAAAAGATACTTACTCCTTGGAAGGAAAGTTATGACCAACCTAGATAGCATATTGAAAAGCAGAGACATTACTTTGCCAACAAAAGTCCATCTAGTCAAGGCTATGGTTTTTCCTATGGTCATGTATGGATGTGAGAGCTGGACTGTGAAGAAGGCTGAGCGCCGAAGAATTGATGCTTTTGAAGTGTGGTGTTGGAGAAGACTCTTGAGAGTCCCTTGGACTGCAAGGAGATCCAACCAGTCCATTCTGAATTAGATCAGCCCTGGTGGATCTAAATCTTTGGTGATCTACCAAAGACTGGTAGATCAGTCTTTGGAAGGACTGATGCTAAAGCTGCAACTCCAGTACTTTGGCCACTTCATGCGAAGAGTTGACTCATTGGAAAAGACTCTGATGCTGGGAGGGATTGGGGTCAGGAGGAGAAGGGTTAAAAGAGGGTTAGACGGCTGGATGGCATCACTGACTCGATGGACATGAGTCTGAGTGAACTCCAGGAGTTGGTGATGGACAGGGAGGCCTGGCATGCTGCGATTCATGGGGTCGCAAAGAGTCAGACATGACTGAGCAACTGTACTGAACTGAACTGAACTGATAAATGTATTAAGCGATGCATAATATGTGTCTTTGTCTGTCTGACTTACTTCATTTAGTATGATTATTCCAGGTCCATCCATGTGGGTGCAAAAGGCGTTTCATCCTTTCTATGGCTTAGTTATATCCCATTGTATATTTGTTCCACATCTTCCTTATCTATTCTTTTGTCAGTGGGCATTTAGGTTGCTTCCATGGCCTGGCTATTATAAGCAAGGCTGCAGTGAGCACTGGGGTGCACATATCCTTTCAAACGATGTTTTTATCTGGAGGTCTGCCCAGGAGTGAGATTTCTGGATCATATGACACTTCTTTTTAGTTTCTTGAGGCACCTCCATCTGTTCTCCATAGTGTTTGTACCAATTAACAATCCCACCAACAATCAGAAAGTGTTCCATTTTTTTCAACACCCTCTCCAGCATTTATTGTTTGTAGACTTTTTGGTGAGGGATGTTCTCACTGCTGTGAGGTGAAACCTTGCTGTAGTTTTGATTTGCATTTATCTGATAATTAGTAATATTGAATGCCTCTTCATGTGCCTCTTGGTTGCCTGTATGTCTTCTATGGAGAAATGTCTATTTAGATCTTCTATCCATTTTTTGATTGAGTTTTTTGGGATTTTTTTTTTTTTTTTTTTTTTTTTGGTATAGAGTTGCATGAATTGTTTGTAAACTTTGGAGATTAACCTCTTATTAGTCACATTGTTTGCAAATATTTTCTTCCATTCTGTGGGCTATTCATTTTTTTTATGGTTTCCTTTGCTGTATATAAGCTGTTATGTTTAATTTAAGTCCCATTTGCTTATTTTTGTCTTCATTTTCATTATTCTCAGAGATAAATCCAAAGAAATATTGCTGTGATTTATGTGAAGGAGTGTTTTGCTTACATTTATATCTAAGAGTTCTATAATATTCAGCCTTACACTCAGATCTTTAATCCATTTGAGTTTATTTTCATGTATGGTGTTAGAGAAAGTTCTAATTTTTTTTTTTTTTTTTTTACGTGAACTGACCGTCAGTTCATGGGTTTATTTCTGGGCTTTCTATCCTACTCTATTGACATGTATTTTTGCTTTTGTGCCAGCACCATACTTTTTTTTTTTTTTTTTTTTTACTGTAGCTTTGTAGTATAATCTGAAGTTAGGGAGCCTGATTTCTCTAGCTCCATTTTTTTCTCAGAAGTGAATTAGCTCTTTTCGGTCTTTTGTGTTCCCATGCCTGAGTGCACACTCAGTCGCTCAGTTGTATCTAACTCGCCAGACTCCACTGTCTATGGAATTTTTCAGGCAAAAATATTGGAGTGGAGTGCCATTTCCTCCTACAGGGGATCTTCCGGACCCAGATATGGAATCCTAGTCTCCTGTGTCTTCCGCATTACCAGGTAGAACCTTTATGTCTGTGCCTTCTGGAAAACAGGTTTTAATATTTTTTTCTTCTAGTTCTGTGAAAAATGCAATTTGTAGTTTGATAAAGATTGCATTGAATCTGTATATTGCCTGTGCTGGTATAGTCATTTTGACAACACTGATTCTTCCAATTCAAGAACATGGTATATCATCCCCTTTGTGTCATCTTTGATGTCTTTCTTTTTTTTTTTTTTTTTTAAATTTTGTTTAACTTAACAATATTGTACTGGTTTTGCCATGTATCAAAATGAATCTGCCACAGGTATACATGTGTCCCCCATCCTGAACCCTCCTCTCCCCTCCCTCCCCATTCCATCCCTCTGGGTCGTCCCAGAGCACCAGCCCCAGGCATCCAGTATCAGGCATCAAACCTGGACTGGCGACTCATTTCATATATGATATTATACATATTTCGTACATATTTCAATTCCATTCTCCCAAATCATCCCACCCTCTTCCTCTCCCAGAGTCCAAAAGACTGTTCTATACATCAGTGTCTCTTTTGCTGTCTCGTATACAGGGTTATTGTTACCATCTTTCTAAATTCCATATATGTGCGTTAGTATACTGTATTTGTGTTTTTCTTTCTGGCTTACTTCTGATATCTTTCATCAGTGTTTATCATTTTTGGGGTACAGTTTTTATACCTCTGTAGGTAAGTTTGTTCCTAGGTATCTTATTCTTTTTTATGCGATGGTAAATGAGATTGTTTCCTTAATTTCTATTTCTGATCTTTTGTTGTTAATGTACAGGAATGCAGGAGATTTCTGTATGTTAATTTCATACCCTACAACTTTAAAAAAATTCATTGATGATCTTTAGTGGTTTTCTGGTGGCCTCTAGAATTTTCTGTGTGTTGTACCATGTTATCTGAAAACAGTGACAGTTTGACTTCGTTTTCAATATGGGTTCCTTTCCCTTTCTTCTCTGATTGCCATGGCTAGGACTTCCAAACCTCTGCTAAATAAAAGTGGTGAGGGTGGACACCTTATGTTGCCCTTTATTTCTTTCCCTGTTTACAAGTTTCCATCTGAGATCATTCATATTATGTTTGAGAAAAGCTCTTTAATGATGTATTTAGCATTATTATGCTACTGATAAAGTATCTTAGTTTTTATTCTTCTGAATATTTTTTAAATGAATGATATTTTTGTTGCATATAGAATTCTAAGTTGGCAATGTATTGGGTGTGTAATTTCAAATTGGAAAATATTTTCTTTCAGCACATGAAGCATGCCATTCTCATATCCTCTGCTTTCTATTATTTCTGTTGATAATTCAGGTTCAATCTTATATATTGCTCTTTTGACAAGACTTCTTTTCTTTCTGCATACTTTTATGATATTTGCTTTGCCTTTGGTTTTCAGTTGTTATACTGTGAAGTTCCTAGATATGGCTTTGTTTGTATGGTTTTCTTCTTGTGATTTTTATATTTTGAATATATGTGTTGATGTCGTCCATAAATTTTGCCACTTTCCCTTCCATTATATCTTCAAGCATTGCTTCTGCATCATTTTCTTTCTTATCTCTTGGAACAGTGTTTACGCTTATGTGTCCTGTTTTTGTTATATTCAGTTCAGTGCAGTAGCTCAGTCATGTCTGACTCTTTGCGACCCCATGAATTGCAGCACGCCAGGCCTCCCTGTCCATCACCAGCTCCCAGAGTTCATCCAAACTCATGTGCATCGAGTCGGTGATGCCATCCAGTCATCTCATCCTCTGTCGTCCCCTTCTCCTCCTGCCCCCAATCCCTCCCAGCACCAGGGTCTTTTTCAATGAGTCAGTTCTCTGCATGAGGTGGCCAAAGTATTGAAGTTTCAGCCTCAGCATCAGTCCTTCCAAAGAAAACCCAGGACTGATCTCCTTCAGAATGGACTGGTTGGATCTCCTTGCAGTCCAAGGGACTCTCAAGACTCTTCTCCAACATCACAGTTCAAAAGCATCAATTCTTCGGCGCTCAGCTTTCTTCACAGTCCAACCCTCACATCCATACAGGACCAGTGGAAAAACCATAGCCTTAACTAGATGGAACTTTGTTGGCAAAGTAATATCTCTGCTTTTCAATATACTATCTTGGTTGGTCATAACTTTCCTTCCAAGGAGTAAGCATCATTTAATTTCATGGCTGCAATCACCATCTGGAGTGATTTTGGAGTCCCCCCAAATAAAGTCTGACACTGTTTCCGCTGTTTCCCCATCTATTTCCCATGAAGTAATGGGACCAGATGCCATGATCTTCTTTTTCTGAATGTTGAGCTTTAAGCCAACTTTTTCACTCTCCTCTTCCACTTTCATCAAGAGGCTTTATAGTTCCTTTACATTTGTTATATTATTTACTTCATTAATCTCTGTGTTTTATTCTGGCTATTTTTTCCTGATTTGTCTTTTGATACTCATTCTCTTTTTACCTGCATCTAGTATTCTATAAGCAATTGCATATTACTCTTAACATCAATGATTATATTTTAACTTGTCAGATTTTTATTTGTTCTTTTTCCTTATTTTTATAGTATTCTGATGATTAATATAATCTTTTAATTTCTTAAGTATATGTAGTTTAGTTATTTATTTTTAAGTTTTTTGCCTCAACTTGCAGAATGTGGGATCTTAGCTCCTTGACAAGAGGCCAAACTCGTGCCCCTCCCAGTGGAAGCACTGAACCTTAACCACTGGAATGCCAGGAAGCCCCTGTACCTTTGCTGGGGTTCAGTCACTAAACCATGCCCAGCTCTTTGCGACCCTGTGGACGACAGCACACCAGGCTTCCCTGCCCTTCACGATCTCCCGGAGTTTTCTCAAACTCATGCCCATTAAGTGGATGATGCTATCTACCCATCTCATCTTCTGCCACCCCCTTCTCCTTTTGTCTTCAGTCTTTCCTATCATCAAGGTCTTTTCCAGTGGGTTGGCTCTTCATATTAGGTGGCTAAAGTATTTCAGCATTAGGCCTTCCAATGAATATTCAGGATTGACTTTCTTTAGGATTGACTGGTTTGATCTTCTTGCAGTCCAAGGGATTTTCAAAAGTCTTCTCCAACACCACAGTTTGAAAGCATCAGTTCTTTGGCACTCAACTTTCTTTATGGTCCAGCTCTCACATCCATACAGGACTACTGAACATACCACAACTTTGTCTATACAGACCTTCGTTAGAAAAGTGTAGTTATTTCAAAGTCAATAACTGAATTATACATTACCGATGCCCATGGAGTTGCTTTATATGTTCTGATTTGTTTTGCAATTTACAGTCACAGTTTAGTTTCCTTGTGCGTTGGAATTTTAAGCTAAAAATTTTAAGCTTAATTGAGATTCTCGATTATCCTCCTCTGAACATGGCTGAGATCGGCCACTAGAAATCCCTGGTCACCTTAATCCAATAAAAGACTGAGGTGAATTGAAGCTGGATTTTTATTTGGGGGATGACTGGTTTATTTCTTGTTGAACCTTACTCTCAGGATTTACTACTTCAGCTTGCCAGCCAAAGCCCAAGGAATGAATAAGTCCTTGTTCAGTTCTCACCATCCACTTAATGCCATGTGGTCCGTTCAAAGTTATGTTCAGCTTATTAACCTGCCAGCTACCTGCTATGCATAGTTAAATATCTGTTGGAAAAAGAAAAGAGTACCAAATCCTGTGTACACATGTGTGCATCCTCACTCTCATAAGTCTTTGCTTCACAAATTTGTACTGCCCTGGAGATGCCCATTGCTTTCACACACAGACACACACACACACACATATATACAATACATATGTGTTAGATATATATGATGTAAAGATAGCCTTTATGTTTAAAGAATGATGATTCTAAACTGCTATCCCACTACTTCAGCTTTGCAGAAAGTTGAATCTCATTATATTTTAACACACATTAAGTATTATATTTTTCAATGTCTACTCTTTCAGTCAAGGTTAGCTTCAGTTAAGATTTGCACCTCCCTAATAAAGCCGAATTTCATTCATTTCCATTTCCTTCTCCCTTTTCTCCTATTGCTACCTATCAAGTATGTCTGATTAAGATTTTTTTACTGATGCATTTTAACATAAATACTTTTGTAGATTGATAAACTCATAGTGGGCTTTGGGTACATGGATCAAACAGAGAAGAATATGCATTCTCTGCCATGTTTTAGAACTGTCCCCTTGCTTATGTTTGAACTGAGCCTTCTTTCTATAATCTACTTCTATCTTCTCTTGACCTTTCAGGGATTCTTGATTTCTGGCTCCCTGAGGATACTATGGAATTACATACATTCCATGACATTGTTACAAATATTGCTTTGTTTTTGAGAAGTCAGGGGTGGTATTAACATTTGATCATCATGAATCAGAACCAGTGTTTAAGTTAAAGCAGGTTTGTTTGGTTTTAGTCACCATTTCCTCCAAGCCTAGAAAACCTGGAACTTTCATATTATTTTAATTACTACTTTATATATAAAATGTAATTTTGACCAAAGAAGGGGTTCCTTTTTTTAATTTTTATTTTATTTTATAACTTTACAATATTGTATTGGTTTTGTAACAGAATCATTTTCATGCAATGAGTAAAAAGACTGTTTCATCTGTACTTTTGAAATACAAAGTGAATTTGTTTACACTGTGTACATCTGGAATATTTAGTTTCCCTTTTATTGTAGTAACATACATTGATTTTCCTATTCATTCAAGCTATGCAAACAGTATTGTTCTTTCTACATAAATATTATTTAGATGTACGGTTTGATAATTGCTTTAGGGATTTATTAGAGCAATTTATTTTAATTATAATGGTGCAGTCCTGAGATTTGTAAATGCTTAATAGCAAAGAGCATAGATTATTGGTATTACAGTATACCACATTCACTTTTTGCATATTTAAGACCAAAGTAAAATTTTCCAAGTTTTCTATAAAATTTTGATAATTTTATTTTTGACATTATCTTCTAAATACCTTGTGGCTCAGAGGTTAAAGCGTCTGTCTGCAATGTGGGAGACCTGGCTTCAATCCCTGGGTTGGGAAGATTCCCCTGGAGAAGGAAATGGCAACCCACTCTAGTATTCTTGCCTGGAGAATCCCATGGACGGAGGAGCCTGGTGGGCTACAGTCCATGGGGTAACAGAGTCAGACACGCCTGAGTGACTTCACTTTCACTAAATACCTTAGCCAAGATTTTCAAAACAATGTTATAAGAAGTCCCTATGCCTGACAAAAATATTACGACTTTCACAAGGAGAATCCCAACTTCTGCCAGAAATATACAGTGGATATATGATGAACACAAATGTATAAACAATTTTGCTGAGTGTCGCTACAGGAAATATAGATAAAAATGCATACATAAGGTAATACCTTGGTTATGGATTATTATCACAAACATTTAGCACAAGACACATTCTTATGAGAAAATTTTAGTTATTTTTCAGATAAATAAGATAAATAACTGCTAACCGTAAAATCATCAATTGTATTCCAGAATCTCATTACATATTTTGACTTTTGATTTGCTTTCTATTTGGGTGTTCACACCCACAAACTTTTTGAAAACATGCTACTGTGTAAATATTGTTCATTATTTTGCATTTTGTGTCATGCATTTATTGTGATTGGTTTCTAAATACACTTTTGCAATAATTATTTTTCAAGGAATTAGAAGTATTTTGACACTGTATTTGCAAACATCAGAATTAAGAATGGTGTCTTTTAAGTTACTCACCTTGAACTGTCCAGCATGTACAATATGAGATATCAGCATCAGCAAAATTTTGCTTCATCAATATACCTTATCTACTAATATATGCCACACATCCTATGAAGAAAGCTGTCTGAGACAATAGTAACTTTTCTTTTAATTTTTCTAAAAGTTAAATAATTTACTATACAAAATCAATAGAACAGAGTCGCTCTTCAATTTTTAAGGCTATAAAAATGGAGACACTGTATAGAAAAAATGCATTATATTGATATATATTTATAATAGTGCTGTATATGATATATTATTATTTTAAAATATTTACAAATATTTTTCTGAAAAACAGTGGAACATTTAACCATGGCCTCTGTAACCCACTCCCAAAGCTCAGAACATGGGTCTTCTGGACACATACGCACAAGCTGATGAACAGTACAACTGCTTACTGCAACGTGAGAAGGCTCACATTAAAATAGTTGAAAGTTACGTGACATTAAAGATATGTTGACAGCTCTAATAGGTCTAGTGAAACAGAGAATCATCTATTAACCCTTCTGTCCTAGTGATTCTGTGTGGGGAGGTTAATCGGGGACTCCACCTGCCCAAGCAGGAGCCTCAGGAGGTGCAGGTCTATTCCCCGGGTCGGGAAGATCCCCTGGAGGAGGAAATGGCAACCCACCCCATTATCCTTTCCGGGGAAATCCCATGGACACCGGAGACGTGCAGGCTGCTGTCCTTGGGGTCACAAAGAGCCGACACGACTGAAGCAACTGATCAAACACACACAGATTCAGTTCAGTTCAGTTCAGTCGCTCAGTCGTGTCTGACTCTTTGCGACCCCTGAATCGCAGCACGCCAGGCCTCCCTGTCCATCACCAATTCCCGGAGTTCACTCAAACTCACGTCCATCGAGTCGGTGATGCCATCCAACCATCTCATCCTCTGTCGTCCCCTTCTCCTCCTGCCCAATCCCTCCCAGCATCAGAGTCTTTTCCAATGAGTCAACTCTTCACATGAGGTGGCTGAAGTACTATAGTTTCAGCTTTAGCATCAGTCTTTCCAAAGAACACCCAGGACTGATCTCCTTTAGAGTGGACTGATTGGATCTCCTTGCAGTCAGGCACAGATTAATGAGATGCAAACCCAGTTTCCAATTCAGAGAGGCAAAAATGATAGTACTAATGGCAAGAGGAAACATTATTTCTTCTTAACTTATTCAGTTTTCCAACTAAGCGCTCAAAATGTAGAATACTTTTCAAGTTGATTTTACAATTGTGCTATAAATGAATTTTCTAATTTCCAGTAAATTCATGGCATCTGTTTTCCTCTTTGTTCTCTTGTTTTATAAGTCCATGCTTAATGATATTTTAAAAATAGATGATCATTTCAATGGCTATTTAAATGTAAGCTACTAGAGGCTAAGAGATATCAGATTGTGTTGTCTAGTTAGTGTGTGTCTCTGTGTGTGTGTGTAATAGATTTTCCGATCTGGGGAATTTTAGGGGAAAAAATTATTTTTCAGAAAATGAAAGTGTGAGTATTATCTGGACTGCAAATTGGGGGACAATATTGATTCCCCACCTCTAATATCTCTGAAATTTTCGTTTTAAGTAGATGTTAGTAGGTTGCTGGCTTTTTTTACATAGCATTCAGAACAACCCTTGGATTATCATTTTAACCATGAGCGCCAGATGTTCTGTGTGCTTTTTTGGACATGTAAGCATCTCATTGAGCTCATTAAACTCCTGACCAAAATGTTCGTTCTTTTTTTGCCATAAAAGCTATTCATCTTGCCAGTCCATTAAACCCTAACAATAATTTTGACAAGTATAGGGCACCAGCTTCTGCCCACTTTATTCAGCTATAATTTTCCCTCTGTGATTTGAACTTTTTCGTAAAATATCTAAATCAATATTTGAATAGATGTGGAGAGCTAAATGTAGAGTATTTGTCTTTGCTTCATTAAAACCAAATATAAAATAAAGTGCTACTGTGATTTCTTTGTTTTTTCCTTCATACATGTTTTCTAGTGTGAGAATTAGACTCTAACGTTTGTTAGTGGCTCAGGGGGTAAAGAATCCGCCTGCGAGGAAACCCAAGTTTGATCCCTGGATCAGGAAGATCCCCTGGAGAAGGGAATAGCAACCCACCCCAGTATTCCTGCCTGGAGAATTCCGTAGACAAAGGAGCCTGGAGGGCTACAGTCCATGGAATTACAAAGAGTCAGACATGACTGAGTGACTAACACTTTGACTTTTGTTAGCAAGTACACTGTGAGATAAAATATATATATATATATATATATGTATATAAGCAAAACAAAACATACAGAATTAAAAAAAAAACTTTCCTAGTGTAGCAGGTTTTCAAATTTTAACTGTATAACTTGTTTTTAATTCAGAGTAATACACAGGTACATAAAATGGAATTGTGCTCAAACACCATGACTTTACCTGTACATTTTAGCTAATTGTAAGTAATAAGTAATAATGTGTAAATGTGTATATATTATTCCATATAATAGGATGAAGGAAGGAGGCACACTCAAAAACCTTTTCTGTGACATTTTGAGACTAGTGGAAAAAAACACATTTTGAATCTGGTGGTGTCTAAAGTATATTATATGAGTTTGTAACACAGGGAATTCTGGTTGATTAGCAGAGCATGCCACTTTCAAACAGTGAAAGCATGGATGCACCTATTATTTTGCATGGCAGATTCATGTATATTTATTTGAAATTTTCCCCAACTTTCTGATATTTGGAATCAGGTAAAAACTTGATCCTAAATGACATTTTCATGAGTTGGCTGGTTGAATTGTAGGCAGTGAAGTAAATGGGCTCAACTTTTTATTATTATTGTATAGGATCTCAAAGCATTAAAACATGCAATCAGTAGTCAAATAAGATGTTAATCTAGAATAAATAGAGATTTTAAAACAGCATTTTTTGTGTGTGTGAACTAGAAGTGAATTGATATGTGGAATCTGAATCTGTAATACAGTGCTACATTTACAACTGCTGAAGATGTCATATTGGTAGTTCCACAACCTTAATTGATTTGGGCTGGAATGGAGAGAACAGAAATAATACCTAGCTAGTCAACAGGTATCCTGAGGGTGGCCCTCATCAAAATCACTGTCATCTCTTTGTGAAGATCAGGCTCAGATCCTCACATATATATGAGATACTTCTATTTAACACCATCTGTTAAGATCTTGGGGTTCCCTGTACCTTTTTAATTGGAGAGAATTCATTTTTTTATGATGAATATAGCAAGATCAGTTTGGTGAAGGCAGTCAGTGCTAACGTTTTTATGAAATAAGCACACATTTGAGTTCTTCCCATGGCATGCATGCATCTGCTTCCATTTTTTACAGCAGTCGCTTTTTAAAATAATTTCTTTTCAAGTGCAGTTTTTCTTCTTTTCAATCCTGGAGGGAAGGAGAAAACAAGCTTGTATTTTTCTTTCAGCTTGGGAAGAGAAAAAGCATTCCCTCCAAACAAAAATATTGACAGTCAGGAGGTCCAGAGAAGATCAGTAAGCCAGAGCCATGAAAGACGTACATAAGACTTTTTTCGGCCCAAGGGATGTAAGCCGATATATGCGGTTCATGCTATATGCTCAATTTTATTTTCCTGGGGGTGACATTTCTTAAGGTGAATGACAGAATGTGTGTGTGTGTGTGTATGTGTGTTTTCCCATCAATTCTTTTATTAGCAGTTAGCTGTATTCATGTGTCTTCTTTTCTCCACCATGTTAGGTCTCCTTATGAAAACAGCAATAATGATATGGTTAATCAGGGACTTATAAACAAGAAGCGAGACATTATAAGATTTACTTGATGAATTATCTCTGTCTCTATTAAAGAAAAAGGGTGATGTGTGCACATGGTTGATTAGTGTTTACTTGGGGTTTATATACGACAAACAAAGAAACACACCAAAACCTAGAAAGGGCAAAGTAATTTACGGGCAACTTACATGATGTGATAATTGTTCCAAAGTTGCTTAATACCAAAAGACACAGAGTTAGCTGGGCAGTGAAAATTAAGCAAGTGGTAACTGCCCTCCTCTCATACGTTTACCTTAGTTTTAAAGGTTAGAGTCAGTGACTGGAAGAAAATGAGGTGTCTGATACTCCTATAGTGAATAAGAAATTTAATATTTTTATCCCATTATAGAGAACAGTTCTCTTGGAGATAAACTCTTTTAGTTCAGTCTTTTAGTTCCATTCATTGACTCCATCACTCAAAAAGCTGAATGTTTGTCAGGCACTGGAAATACAAAGATAAAAAGCTAATAGAGCATTTGCCATCCAGTAGCTTACAGTTTCAGAGAAGGCAATGGCCCCACTCCAGTGTTCTTGCCTGGAGAATCCCAGGGACGGGGGAGCCTGGTGGGCTGCCATCTATGGGGTCGCAGAGTCGGACATGACTGAAGTGACTTAGTAGCAGCAGCAGCAGCTTACAGTTTGGGGGGAGAGATGTAATTATCTATAATCAAATGTGGAAAACAGTACAGTGTGCTGTGAAAATGTATATATCATGTTTGGCTTTGTGTCCCCAACACAGTGCCTAGAATGAAGGAAGCAATGAATAAATTCAATAGTATTGTATTCAAACTGAAAAAAAAAAAAGACAGGCCTTGGGTATTGCTTGCTGATTTTTTTTCTTATTATCATTCATATTTTATCAATATGATTAGTACAATATTTTTGAGATATTTCAATATCACTAGAAAATAAACAGAAATATTTCAATTTCTGACTCAATTATAAAATAGTAGACGCAAAAAAGAAAGTATTCTTTATGAGATTATATACTGAGCAATAAATAAATAAATGTTGCCTGTTTGGTAAAAATGTACATGTAAACAGGAATCGAATGAGTTTATTCAGAATAATTGCCAAATACAGACGTATTTGTTAAGTGTTAGTCGGTTGAGTCTGACTCTGCGATCCCACGGACTGTAGCCCACCAGGCTCCTCTGTCCTTGGGATTCTCCAGGCAAGGATACTGGAGCTGGTAGCCATTCCCTTCTCCAGGGGATCTTCCTGACCCAGGGATCAAACCCAGGTTTCTTGCATTGCAGGTAGATTCTCTGCCATCTAAGCCATCATATATGCAACTTTAAAAACAGTACCTATAGAATTTTTATACATAATTTTATATGTATATATTCATGTATTTTGTTGATTAGTTTAATAACATATTACTGGTTCACAAAGATTTCATCCCAAAGAAAAATGAAGAAGAAAATGAAGATTTGGTTTGTGTACTAAGCTATAGTAAAAGCCTGATACAATGGAACTAAGTTCAGATTTATGGTTATTTCACCACTAACAACTCTCATAGCCACTGCAAATGATACTTATATATGTATGAATAGATACACTTGTAAACATTTAAAAATTATTAAATGTGTATACTAAACATTTAAAAATTATTAAATATGTATACTTACATGCCAAGTCTATATTCATGTCAAAAATAAAGTGTAAGGGCCTGTTCCTTCCTAAAAGAATGATTGGGACTAATAGTTGATAACTTTTGGAGAATACTATAAAGACAGGAGGAAGCATAAAAGCTGTATTTTATAAAACAAAAACTTTTCCTCTAATAGTAAAAACCTTTACAAAGTATTTTAACAGATGCTTCAAATTTCACTCAAGAAAAAGCATAGCTTACTAATATTTGGGAATTTTCGGATATTTTAATGTTCCTATAGCTGTTTTCTTTATCTACCTCTCATGTAGCAGCAGTCTGTGTTGCTTGGTGAAATTTCGTTGTTCATTTTTTTCTTGATAGACACAGAGCTTTCCTCTTGAGCGAAGCAGGGAGAAATAGACGATATAAGGGAAAATAGACAAGAAAGAAGGGCGGAACGTTCACATTACTTTGTCCGCAATGGTTGCTGCAGCGGCAGAATAGGGTCTAATGAGAACACGGATATTTATTGTTCCCACTTCACACTCTCCGCTTTATGTTCACCCATCATCTCACTTATTCTTTCAACAGTCTAATGAAGCAAGTACGACGGTTACCCACCTTTCGTGACTGAAGACGCTGAAACTCAGCTGTTTTAGAACCCAAGCTCTCTGACTGCTAGCTTGCGCTGGTGACCGTGAGTTTCTCTAGCACGTTACCTGGCTGAGCTTCCTTTCAAGCGGAAGCACAGACGCGTGCAGGAGCCGGGGGTCCCTGGCCAGGTTTCCAGCTGGGGCTGCTGGTTTATACTGACATCATAAATCCTGGGATGGAAGTAATTTTGAAAGGTCACCTAATCCATTCACCCCGCCTTAAACTTTCCTGACAGATGAGACGCTACCTTAATTCTCTACCCCTTCAAAAGAAAGTACAGCTTCCTTCCGTCTCTTATTCCTGGATTTAACAACTCCTAGTGCAGGAAATCTCATCTTTCTTATAGTAAATCCCACTCAATGCTCTTTAAGCTTGTTGCCTTTTGCTCAGCTTCCTGAAAACACATAGTGGTGTCTAAATAGCAGAATTTCCTTTGCTTAAAGATGGACACCAAAAATGTCTCTTCTTCAAACTATTTAATGCACGTGCTTTTAGCTTTTATTGAAAACACATTTTTGCCACAACATTCGTTGTCTTTTATTTTTCTTCTTGGAATTAGAGTGCTTTTCCATTTTGCATTAATGGCCTCAGATCAGGGAGTTCTAGACACAGGGTGTTTGACCTTGTTTTTGCTGGCTTTTCTAGACCTTTGTTTAAATCCCTTAAAAAAACAACAACAAAAAAACAAAAATGAAAAGCTGCATAGCTGCCCCGTGGTCTTCATCAACAATGTCAAAACATAATGAACATCTTTCTTTCTTTCTTCCTTTTTGTGAGTCCCATCCAATCACTTGCTTTCTTCTAAAGATTGAATCAACTGGGTGTACATATAAAACCACTCTTGGTGGGTAAGGAATTATCTAATTTAGATACCTTCTTAGGTAAATATTTATTGGCTAATGATGTCTTTTGAACTTACAGTGTCTTCTCTCCAGCCCTGTCAGGAGTCCCATTTGATTCACATTGTGCAACTAATAGAGCTTCAGCTCTGTTCAGTGTTTGTCTTAAATCTAAATGGAATTAATGCAGTGAAAAGTTCTTTGTAAATGATTAGTTTAATAATCTGGAAATTGTGGCTTACCAAATAAGGCGTCCCCAAAGCTCCTTCATTTTTCAGGACTACATTTTGGCCTGTCTTCAGATTTCTAAATCATTGACATAATATTCATGTGATTAATAATTCTAAACATGATTTATATACTTTGTGTTTTACTTTGAAAAGAGTAGAGACCGTCTTCTCAGTTGAGTCAACAGCTGTAGATCTTTCTAGAGGTCACATTGCAAGATGGCACTTGCCATCAATCATGGTTTTAATTAAAACTTGGGTTATGGCTGACGAAACTTTCTCCTCTGTTGTTAACTTCTCAAGCCTTTTTACCCTTGTCTTTCTAAAAGATATATATTAAAATAATAATAAGGTTTATTATCTTATTTCTTGGCATTGCTTAATATTCAGAGTTTAGAAAACACAAGGATAAGTTAAAATTTGAATGATGCTTCCCCTATAGCCAGAGGTCAACTTGATTATATGTACAATATCAGTCACTATAATGCACAAACTATCCTAAGGATTTACATGTACATTTATTTGTACTTCTTAATTTTGTATCAAAAAATAAGCGACTGCTACTTTTGCCTTTCTAGTCCTTATTGTAAAACTAACAAAGCACCCAACTGTCACTTCACTCATTTAAAACTACAGAGAAATCCAGTATTGTGTAGATACGTAAATAGCAGCAAGATTTAGGTATTCATGATAATAACAGTATTCCCCAAAGAAAGCTGAGTGCTTAAGAATTGATGCTTTTGAACTGTGATGTTGGAGAAGACTCTTGAGAGTTCCTCCGACAGCAAGGAGATCCAACAAGTCCATCCTAAAGGAAATCAGTCCTGGATGTTCATTGGAAGGACTGATTTTGAAGCTGAAATTCCAATACTTTGGCCACCCGATGCAAAGACCTGACTCATTGGAAAAGACCTTGATGCTGGGAAAGATTGAAGATGCGAGGAGAAGGGGACGACAGAGGATGAGATGGTTGGATGGCATCACGGACTCAATGGACATGAGTTTGAGTGAACTCCGGGAGGTGGTGTTGGACAGGGAGGCCTGGTGTGCTGCAGTCCATGGGGTTGCAAAGGGTTGGACAATACTGAGAGACCGAACTGAACTGAAAAGTATTCCATGAAAAATTAACTAAAGTTGATATTTTTAGAATAATTGCACCATCTTTCCTATCATATGTGCAGTCTCCTATGAAATCTGAAAAAGCATACTGTAAATTTATCTTTTCACATAAACCTAGATGATCTGACTGGTGTAAACTGACACTCTTAAGAGACTGCCATCTATCTCCAGAAAGCCAGACTATTCAATAAACCAAGTGATTGTTAAGTAAAAGTTTAGACTAGATCCCTGGCTTCCCTGGTGGCTCAGATAGTAAAGAATCAACTTGCAATGCAGGAGACTGGGTTGGACTCCCTGGAGAAGAGAATGGCAACCCACTCCAGTATTCTTGCCTGGGAAATCCCATGGACAGAAGAGTCTGGCGGGCCCAAGTCCCTGGGATCACAAAGAGTGGGATACAACTGAGTGACTAACACATCCACTTAGACTAGATCCACTCTACAAATATAAGAATTTCAAAGTCCACCTGTGTTGTTAAGTATTTAAGAAATGGTAAAATAATTTGAGACATACATTCTGGGTTTAAACCATTTGGAAAACTATGTAACCATCTTAGGTATATATTGTATAAAATATCTAAATATTTTATGAAGTTAATAAAATCCATTTTGCATGAGTCAGCTTGTTAATCTTCAATTCCATGAAACTACATTTTTATCTTTTGAAATGATAGATATCTGGCTCATTGTCCTAGGATGTTTTGAATATTATGTTATTGTCATTCATTCACTATAACAGCGACAACAACAGAAAAAGCCACAGACTGGGTGGCTCATAAATAATAGACATTTATTTTTCATCATTCTGGTGGCTGGAATCTAAGATCTAGATACCAGTGTTTGGGTGAAGGAGCCCTTTAGCTTGCAGACTGCTGATTTGTGCTGTCATTGTAGAAGGGGCAAGGGACTGTCTTGTGGCTCTTTCCTCAAAGCATTAATCTCATCTCTGAGGGTCAGCCCCTCAGCCCCTCAATCATACTCCGGAGGTTCCAGCTCCTAACACCATCACCTTGGGCATTAGGTTTCAACACATGAACTTGGGGGAGGGGGGAGGAAAACATTCAGGCCGTAGCATCTATTTTTTAAAATTACAGTATGTGTTCCAAGCCAACACTGTGCCCAGATGAATCGTGCTTCATGTGAAGTTTCACAGGAAATTCTTAAGAAAGTTAATAGCAGCCGCTCTATCAAGCATCACATCAAAATTTTTATAAAGAACAGATGAGGCTCTAACTTATATCACCATTTTCAAATTTTTGTTGAAACTTTCCATAAACAAGAAATAGTTTTATTATTTTTTTAAAAAGTTTGCAACAAGATTACAAAATCTACCATAAAGGAGTAAGGAGATGTACGGAATGAAAAATGAAAACATATTATAAAAGATTCTTTATATTCCAACAATAGACCATTTGAGGGCATTTTAGAGTTTAAATTAGTAGATAAAATATCGATCTCTATGACTGAAGAGTGTTTTTTCTGATGAAATATTTGAATTAAGATTAACCATTTCAGATGTTTTACTAGCCAAACTGTTTTACTAGCCAATGGTTTCCTTAAAAGTTTTCAGAAGAACAATATTCTTTGGAATTGAGAGAACAAACCCAGCATATTTCTCTCTCATTTACTGTAACTCACTCTGTATGATTTTTGCATGAGAAGACCCTCTAAGAATTGTCTTAGTTTTTGCTACATTATACCTGTGTATACAAGAAAGACTTTATATTTCCAAATGTTTTAATTATTCTAAACTATTTTGATTCCCACAAAACTTTGTTGTTTAACTAATTCTCTTTTGCTTTCTTAGTAAATTATGACTTTTAATTTTTGTTGTTTTTCAAAAACATTTATTTTAATTTTGGCAGTTCCAGGTCTACGCTGCTGCATGGGCTTTTCCCCAGTTGTGCCGAGTGGAGGCACTCTCTAGTCACCGTGCTGCAGCTTCTCATTGCGCTGGTTCTTTGGTTGCAGAGCACAGGCTCTAAGGCATGCAGGCTTCACCAGCTGCGGCACACGGATTCGGCAGTTGCAGGTCCTGGGTTCTAGAGCACAGGTTCAGGAGTTGTGGCCCCACAGGCTGAGTTGTCCTGCAACGTATGGGCATGGAACCCGTGTCTCCTGCATTGGCAGGTGCATTCTTTACCTCTGAGCCACCAGAGAAGCCTGTTGTTATCTTTAGGTCAAATATATTAGTATTGCCTGATGACAGTAAAAGATAAATTGCAAATTGGAAGACTTTGAGTCACATCGGTATTCAAAACTAGGTGATAAAACATTGAAAGAACAGATCTGGTGACTTCCCTGTAAACATCTGTATAAAGGGAAATAGTTATACAACAAGGAGTCAGTCCTGATGGATGAGTGTGTTGGAGAAACACAGTAAATGGGAGATCAACAAGAACCATTTTCAAATTAGATTTTCAACTCAATGATATGGGCCCAAGCTGGTGCACTCAGGGAATTGTTCATACAAGGGGGAAAGATGTGATTATGACCTTTCTCACTGAATCAAGATACAACAAACGTATTCAACACATTTTACCTTACACAATCCAGTGACTGGTATAGGGAGAAGTGATTCTTAAATGCTTATCATATGTGAAAAATTGGGCATAATGAAAGATTTACATCAAAAAGGACAGATAGTAAATTTGTCTAATCAATCCAAAAATTATTGCTATACTTAATTGATTTAGGAAATTGTTTCTTACTAAGATAAAATATTAAACAAAAAGAGAGAAACAGTTTCCTAATTTTTATCTATAATGCAGGTATTAGCATCAGGGGACAGAAGGGAAAATTTTCTATGAATTGTGCCTTACTTGCTACTTTTTGCTATTTTTAAACAAAAGCAAATAATGTTATTCTTCAGTTTGGCTTTACTTTGTAACCAGTAACATTGGTTCTGAGATTTTGTGGATCCAAACAGTCAAATTGTTGGCCTAAAGGATATGGATGAACTTTTAAACTATGCTATGCTATGCTAAGTCACTTCAGTCGTGTCCGACTCTGTGTGACCCCATAGACAGCAGCCCACCAGGCTCCCCCATCCCAGGGATTCTCCAGGCAAGAATACTGGAGTGGGTTGCCATTTCCTTCTCCAATGCCTGAAAGTGAAAAGTGAAAGTGAAGTCGCTCGGTCGTGTCCGACTCTTAGCGACCCCGTGGGCTGCAACCTACCAGGCTCCACCGTCCATGGGAACTTTTAAGCTAGATGTAGCTAATTTTAATTATGACTAGAATGAACCTATATTTTAGGAGTGTCTTCGTCTCAGAACTGAAGTAAATTCAACTTTTTTTAGAAATTCAGACTTTTAACATCCTATATTAATCATTTGTCCTATAACTTGATATTTATACTGAGCACAGATTTCTGTTTCTATGAATACAGAAAAAAATATATAAAACAAGCAAGAGGCTTTCAGTGGAATGTAAATCAATACTTTGGCAAAAATATAACCCATTAACTTTTCTCTATTCCTATCCAAACCCCAGGCTAATAGCACTTCAGTATTTCAAACGTTAAGTAAATCTTCTATAACAAAACCATACTTTTGAAACCAAACATACGTCTGGTTTTGATTTGTTATTCCCACATAAGCACAGAACATAAACTACTTCCCACTGCTATGGGCTTACCACAACCCTGCTTTCTCTAGTATGTGAGCATAAAATGTGAAACAGGCTCTTTCATAAAGGAGGAAATCAGCTTGAAAAAAAGTCACCATGGCTTGGAAACTTCACCTTTCTACCTCACAGCCACATACAAGAAGACCACTTTTTTCTCCCAAAAGATGCCTCAAATCAATACGTGTTTCAGTGATTTTATTCTTTTTACCTTTAAGAATAGGAATAACATTTCCTTGTAAAGAATAGGAATAACACTTACTTGTTATGAATGGGCAATTAAACATTATATCTTTTGATCATATTTTCTTGGATTCTATTAAAAATCAAATAGTTTTTGCGAATGCATGGAAATCCCAAATTATTACTTCAACTTTATTTAAGACAAGTCCTATCCTACAACACTTTTTGATTTAACAAGATTTATTAACAATATTGAGAGGATCATTTTGCCTATATTAGCAACCCAGTTATCATAAATCCATTCTAATTGGAAACTTTCAATCACCATGGCACTACTTAGAAGTGTATGTCTCTTTTTTAGCTTCATCATATCATGGTTGTTATACAGTAAGAAACATTTAATCACAGTCTATGCGCCGTCTATGGGGTCACACAGAGTCGGACAAGACTGAAATGACTTAGCATAGCTTAGCATAGCATAGCATAGCATATGCTCACTGCATCTCCTATCAGTGACGGGACTGACTCTCTGCTCTACTATGTCACTTGAGTCAGGGTGCTAACATGGTCTCCTTCGGTTTTCATAGCAATGCCTGATAGAAAACCTGTCACCGCTCAGGAGGCTGAACAAGCCACTCGATTCCTATGGATTCGAGTCTATGGAAAAGGTTCAAAACCTTATTTATTTATTATTTTTTTTAAAGTCTAACTTTTAGACAGAAGCCAACTTGCCCATATGATATTGTTTGTATAGAAATCAAATAATATGTAAGATATACATTTGGTTTATGAAAAGACTTGAGATGTTCTGATTGAGTAAAGAAGTAGGGACATACAGATAGCATCCGTGTAATTTCTGCCTAATCCATTATGTAGGACATATTGAGTAAGAAGATGTATTGTGTCTGTTTTTCCTATCAATATTCTGCAACTAAGACACAGAAAAGCCAATAGACTTTTTTCAAAGAAGCCATTTAATGCCTTCCAAGTATATACAGGACATATCAAGGGGAACACACTAAGATATTCTTTCTTTTGCTGAGTGTAGAGGTTTCTCTTGGTGGATAAATTTTTTTTTTTCATGATTGTGATGGGAATTTCCACTTGGGGGTATTATTTAGAAGAAAACAAAATAATTTTCTATAAAGAATGACTTTAATTTTAAACTTCTTATATAGAAACACAAAGCAAAGGGCAGAACACCCAGAATAAAATCTTGCAATTGTGAATATCATACGATAACTATTTGAAATACTGTAGTGTGAAGCTAAATGAATATGATAACCAGTTGTGTGCGTTTTAAATGATGGTGTGTGTTTTTGCCACTTTCTACTTATAAATCATACTCAGTGTAATGTTTTTTATTTTTGTGCCCCTGAATGTCAACATAAACGTAAGCATTAAGGAAATCTTGATGATACCTTTTCTACTGTTGTTTCAGTGGTGATAGTTTGTTCTCAAACTTCTTCTCTGCAGAAGATTAGGAGGTCAATCCTAGGACTGCGCTGGATATCACATCAGCACGCTGATCGGTGTCCCCTCTGAACTGGTAAAGCTCTGCTTGATTGGCAGCGTAGGGCTGTCTCCCCATGCTCATTCTTGCTGTTCGTTTTGTTTTTCCGTTTTATGTGATTAAGCTCCATTATGAGGATTTTCAGGTCACCCACAGTTAAATGTTATTCCAGCTGATGGGCACTTTGATCAGCTTGTCTCACAACTTTGCTTTGAAAATCGCATGTTCCCTTTCAGAAGATTTCTCAGCAAAAATGGCTTTAAATTAAGTCATCAAAGAAAAAATAATGCACAGAGGCCAATTAATATGCTCACTGAAATGGATTGTGCTCCCTCTTCTTTCTTTAATCTTGACCCATGCAGTTAATTTAGAGGACACATATTTGACATGTGACTAACGGAAAAAAAAAGAGAAAGGAAAAAAAAAACCTTCTAATTCAAGAATGCCTGTGCATTGGCCTTAGAAATTATTTTCTGAGTAGTTCAGTGGGATGAGAAAACCGTACCACTTGCTGTACTATTGTTACTGTTGAAATGTGTGTACTTTATCCTATAATCTATTGATTGTTGCCGGTTGTGCACTTGCCAATGAATAAATCAGTCCTGAATGTTCATTGGGAGGACTGATGCTGAAGCTGAAACTCCAATACTTGGGCCACCTGATGCGAAGACCTGACTCATTGGAAAAGACCCTGATGATGGGAAACATTGAAGGCAGGAGGAGAAGGGGATGACAGAGGATGAGATGGTTAGATGGCATCACCGACTCAATGGACATGAGTTTGAGCAAGCTCTGGGAGCTGGCGATGGACAGGGAGGCCTGGCCTACTGCAGCCCATGGGGTCGCAAAGAGTCAGACATGACTGAGTGACTGAACTGAACTGAACTGTGCACTTGCCATTGATTTAGCTATGAATATAAGGAATAGAGACCTAGAAACAATAATTCCTATTTTATGTTAGTGATAAAGGTTTTTTGAGGAGAAAGGTGTCTTAAGGTTTGATATATAAATGACTTACTTATTTTATATGATTATATCATGAGACAGCATTTGTATTTTCCTTCTTAAAGCTGTGTTTATGTACGTGTGTTCTCGTGATTATAATTACATTTTTTCTTACTTTTTTGCTTTCTCTTATTGTATCACCATTGTTATACTTTAAATAATAGTTCAAATTATCAAATATCCCAAGGGCATTGATATTCTTTCAGTGACTTCAAGATATATTCCCAACTTAAAACACACTTGTAATGAATTCCACACCTGCGTAGCTGAAAGGCATTTTATGTATCAGGGTCTCCAGGGCTTTTCAGATCTGGCGATTATAATGCAGCAGCAATTAAAACGAGGGTTGTAGTAGCGTTCTCATTTTTTGAACAGAGCTCCATCTTCTGAAATTGACAGATAATGTTTAATTCTAGACATTTAAAGATACCGTCTGGAACATTTGCATTAATAAAGGGGAAACCATGCAGGAGGTCATGTTACTTTCAAACAGATTAATGAATGTATGGTGACAGAGAAACTCAGGGAGCTTCCTCACAACAAGAACAGTAGGTGGGAGACTCTTACCCAGAGCTTTCAGTTGACTGTGGAGCATTAAGCTGGCAGGTGAGAAAAGAGATTAACTGATGGGACCAACAGCATGAAGCTGCCAGAAAACTCACCGTGCTGTTCCCTGATCTTAGTGGGACTCATCAGTGTTAGTTTATAAGCTGGAACATCCCAAGGGAGACAGGAGGATTACCAAATATGAAAATGAAGATATTGGGCAAAATCTCTATCAACACTAGATTTTGATACTATCCCCATAAGGAAAAAAAAAAAAAAAAAGTGATGTGTTTCTAAATTCCTAGGTTCAGAAATAGAGGTTGCCAACACTTCACATTACTGTAACTAAGATCACATCAGATCAGATCAGTCGCTCAGTCGTGTCCGACTCTTTGTGACCCCATGAATTGCAGCACGCCAGGCCTCCCTGTCCATCACTAACTCCCGGAGGTCACTCAGACTCACATCCATCGAGTCAGTGATGCCATCCAGCCATCTCATCCTCTGTCGTCCCCCTCTCCTCCTGCCCCCAATCCCTCCCAGCATCGGTCTTTTCCAGTGAGTCAACTCTTTGCATGAGGTGGCCAAAATACTGGAGTTTCAGCTTTAGCATCATTCCTTCCAAAGAAACCCCAGGGCTGATCTCCTTCAGAATGGACTGGTTGGATCTCCTTGCAGTCCAAGGGACTCTCAAGAGTCTTCTCCAACACCACAGTTCAAAAGCATCAATTCTTCGGTGCTCAGCCTTCTTCACAGTCCAGCTCTCACATCCATACATGACCACGGGAAAGACCATAGCCTTGACTAGACGAAGCTTTGTTGGCAAAGTAATGTCTCTGCTTTTGAATATGCTGTCTAGGTTGGTCATAACCTTTCTTCCAAGGAACAAGCGTCTTTTAATTTTCATGGCTGCAGTCACCATCTGCAGTGATTTTGGAGCCCAGAAAAATAAAGTCTGACACTGTTTCCACTGTTTCTCCATCTATTTCCCATGAAGTGATGGGACCGCATGCCATGATCTTTGTTTTCTGAATGTTGAGCTTTAAGCCAACCTTTTCACTCTCCACTTTCACTTTCATCAAGAGGCTTTTAGTTTCTCTTCACTTTCTGCCATAAGGGTGGTGTCATCTGCATATCTGAGGTTCTTGATATTTCTCCCAGCAGTCTTGATTCCAACTTGTGTTTCTTCCAGTCCAGCGTTTCTCATGATGTACTCTGCATATAAGTTAAACAAGCAGGGTGACAATATACAGCCTTGACGTACTTCTTTTCCTATTTGGAACCAGTCTGTTGTTCTATGTCCAGTTCTAACTGTTGCTTCCTGACCCACATACAGATTTCTCAAGAGGCAGATCAGGTGGTCTGGTATTCCCATCTCTTTCAGAATTTTCCACAGTTTATTGTGATCTACACAGTCAAAGGCTTTGGCATAGTCAATAAAGCAGAAATGGATGTTTTTCTGGAACTCTCTTGCTTTTTCGATGATCCAGCAGATGTTGGCAATTTGATCTCTGGTTCTTCTGCCTTTTCTAAAACCAGCTTGAACATCAGGAAGGTAACTACAGGATTGCAATTTCAAAAATCTAGTGCCTAACTGGATAAAATTGATATTTTGTTTATTTAGTTTATTTATTTATTTTTTTAATTATTATCATTTTTTTTTACTTTACAATATTGTATTGGATTTGCCATACATCAACATTAGCAGCAGCAGGGCATAGATATGGGAGAAGGCAATGGCACCCCACTCCAGAACTCTTGCCTGGAAAATCCCTTGGATGGAGGAGCCTGGTAGGCTGCAGTCCATGGGGTCGCTAAGAGTCGGACACGACTGAGTGACTTCCACTTTCAACATGCATCCGCCACGGGTGTACACGTGTTCCCCATCCTGAGCCCCCCTCCCTCCTCCCTCCCCACACCATCCCACTGGGTCATCCGTATTTTAGAGCATTTGTCAAAGAAATGAAATCAACTTAATAATAAAAATGAATAATTGTATAACACTTGACAGTGCTCTCCACTCAGTATTAATTTGTGCCTCATAATAAGTCTCTTAGTAGTAAAATCGGGTTGTCTTGTGTTATCCATTTGTATTGCTAAGAAGCTTGGGCTTTTTTGCTGCTAAATGTCTTCCCTGAGGTTATCAATAAGTTCTGAAAGCAGATCTTAAATATAAATCTTATCATTTCTAGTTCTCTGCTGTCTTGTTTGTGACTTAAACTGACTTTTCAATGATTTTATTTATAAGCATCTACAGCCAGACACGTTTGATCACCTTTCTTTTTTTAAGGCTGTACTCACATAAAACTGAGAGTCAAGACCGCTCCACTACGTCCAGGTTTTCTGTGACTCATTTATTCCCCACGGGAAATGGCAAGATGCTTCAAGCTGTGTCATCAAAATCAAGTTCAAACGAAAATCAAGCTAAAAGTTAATTGCCAGGCTTCTGCTGTAAAATGGATGAAGTAGTTCCCAAATCAAATCCTGCTTACCCACTAAAAGACCCGTGGAGACCCAGGACGAAAGATCACAGCATCGAAAGAAACTAAGCTTTACAGACAAATAATTTTCCAAATCTGGGAAGGGCCTCCAGAAAATGGAATTTCAGATACTTTGCTTTAGTAAAAACAGCATCAGAGGTTCTGTTTACACGTAGGACGTAAAAGGTCACAATAATATATTTCTCCAAAGTTAACCGTGAGAATCTGGATCAACTACAAAATTCATAGTTAAGAGTGTCTATATTAATATCGGACAAACTAGATTTCAGAATGTAAAATAGTACTGATAATCGGGGCATGACACAATGACATCAAGGGTCAGTTCACCAAGACGTAACAGTCCCAACAGCAAAGCTTCAAAATACATGAAGAAAAATGTGATAGGATTAAAAGGAAAAATAGAAAAACTAAAGCCATAGCTAGAGACTTGAATCCTGCTCTCTCAGAAAATATACAGTAAATCAATTATACCACAGAAGAAATGGCCAACATTATCTGCCAAGTACATGGCTACAGTACATGGGGTCGCAAAGAGTTGGATACGACTGAGCTACTAAGCACACACACATCTACCAAGTGAGCCTAATTGATGTTTCTAGAACACTCTATTCAAGAACAGCAAATACATGGTTTTTTGTTTATTATTTTTTAATTAATTAATTAATTTATTTATTTTTACTTTACAATATTGGATTGGTTTGGCCATACATCAACATGCATCCACCATGGGTATACACGTACACTATAAAGATATATTCTTTCCAGCCTACAAAATAAACCTCAAAGAATATAAATCATTTAAATTATGTTCTCAGATTAAAACAGAGTTAAACTAGAAACCAATGACCAAATTATATTTTTTTAAAAAACCCTAAGTTTTGGGAAATTAAACAGCATAATTGAAAATACCCCACAGGTCAAATAAAAAGTCTGAGGGGAAAAATTTAAAATATTTTAAACTCAATAAAAAAAAAAATCATTTCAAAATTTGTGGAAGGCAGCCAAAGAGCTGCTGAGAGTAACATGTGTAGTAATATTAAATGCTTTTGTAAGAAGAGAAGAAAGGTCCCCAAACAGTCATGTAAACCTCCCCCTTGAGAAACTAAAAAGAGAGCAAATGAAAACCACACTAATTAATAAATAAAAGCAGAGAACCCTGGCATATACGTTCTGAAAGCCACCAATGAGCAATTATCTGGACAGTTCTTGGTGAAAAGATTGAATGGCGGGAGGGGTAAATAGGAGTAAAATCGAGATTCTGGATAAAAAATGCTAAATTCCTCCTCCATGCTAAGGCATTTCTTGAGTTTTTCACAACGGTTTTGTCTCCTACTTGACATCAATTGTATTGTTGTCATTAACAATATAAGCTTCAGGTATGTGTATGTATTTATTCTCCTGTCTTCTTGGTTGTGATTGGAACACAGTGATAGATTATAGGTGGAGCATAATGGGAAACCATCCAAGGATAATGATTGCATGTAACACTATTATAGCCCTCACTCTCTGCCACCACTCTTCTAAATCCTTCCTGTGTATTATGACATTTAATTATCTTAACAACCCTGGATGATTATTGTTATCATCACTTTACATATGAAAAAGCTGAGGCACAGAGGATATAAGTAATTTTCACAAGGTCCCTGAGCTAGTAAGTAGCGGTGCAAGATTTTACCCCAGGCACTTTTTATCATTATGCTATAAAACAAGAGCTGTAATGCTTTGAAGTTGTTCATAAGATTTTTTCCCCCCATATAATTTTTCTCTCGATCCATACTTGAAAGCTAAACCTATCTAAGTTGTGGCAAAAATACACAGAGCTGGTCTGACACTAAGCTCACTGGATGCTATAGCAGCAGTTGGCTGAGAGGATGACTTCTCATTTGGAACAGGATATGAACCACTGATTATTTTGGGGATCCAAATTACTTGGATTTCAACATTTTTTGAAGTAGATTTAATTTGGTTTCCACATTTTTATGCTTCCCTTTTTAAACTGTCATTCACATTTCTAACTTTTAAATTCTTATCTAAAAGTTTTAGCAAAAACCAGTTTGTAAAATCCTATCAATAACATCTAAAACCAGTTTAATTTCACAGAATGTAAGTTGCAATGATAGATAGTATCCAAAAATAGTTTATTTTGGTGCCTTCTGTTCTTCTTTTAAAATGCATCTTTCATATAACATATTTTCATTGCACTACTACGTTATAGGTTACATACACTTGTTTCAATTACCAGTTACTATTTACAAATTTACAATTTTTTCAGAAATTATAGTGGGTTACATTAATGGGTTACATATAAAAAGGGTGTCTTTGGAAATTTGGACATAGTAATGATACATTTTTAAAAAGAGAATCAAATTAACATTCAGAATTGGAATAATAATAATAATTGAAATAGTAATAATGGCTTCTCTGGTGGCTCAGTTGGTAAAGAATCTGCCTGCAATGCAGGAGACGTCGGAGACACAAGTTCAGTCCCTGGGTTGGGAAGATTCCCTAGAGAAGGAAACAGCCACCCACTCTAGTATTCTTGTCTGAGAAATAAAGTACATATGCAAATATATTTATTCATTTTGGGAGTATTTTGGAACAGGTGTATAAACATTTTCTAAAACAACTTGAAATATGATTAAACATGGCTGAGTCCACAGTTTCCTGAATGGTTACTATTTAGGAGCTTTAATAGTTGGTGACTTTGCCTTAAGCGATTAACTTTGAAAATGACCCTTCAAGCGAGATATGATTGATATGAATGGCATTAATGCATTAATATCGCCAATGTCACATTTGTCAAAGTTACTATAATCAAAAGACTGCCAACTCTGAGAAACTGCACCTGTTGTTATATACAAGAATGTCTTTCTCTGTGTAGAAATTTGGTCATATGCTTTGAGAAAAAGATGATATTGTACTAGAACAAAGTCAGTAAGTACAAGTTGTTTGATATTACAAAGACTGATTTCCAGTGGAGGTCTTGGCTAGCTGCTCCTAATTCGTACTCCTCATGTTCCTATTGAAATATTCATAAAATTATGGAAGAGATGTTTTCAAACTGCAGTGCCACTGAAAGCAAGAAATAATACCTTGTAATCTTGCAGATGTCAGGATCAGATCAGATCAGTCGCTCAGTCATGTCCGACTCTTTGCAACTCAATGAATCGCAGCACGCCAGGCCTCCCTGTCCATCACCAACTCCCGGAGTTCACTCAGACTCACGTCCATGGAGTCAGTGATTTCATCCAGCCATCTCATCCTCTGTCGTCCCCTTCTCCTGATGTCAGGAACAGTTTACTAATTTCTACAAAGAAAACACAAACAGCATTGTGTAACTGAACAAAGAAATGTAGGCAAAGATTTATCTAAATATTTGTTTCTCGTCATGTGAGTTATAATTGTGAAAGTTGTAAATAACATAAATGGCCAAAAAGAAATAGAATGGGTAAATAATTATGACACGTCTATGTGACAGACATTTATGTAGCTATTAAAATGGTGATTTCTTAAGAATAATTTGGGATCATAAAAATAGAAACTTAATACACACAACATAAGCTCAATTTTTCAACCTTATAAACAAATGTTTTGGTACTGATATACCACAATAGAAGGAAGTATATCATCATATTAATAGTTATATTAGTTTACTAGTGATTGTATGACCGTCATATCTTTCATAACTGCAAGTATTTTTTGTATACTTTATAATTTATTTTATGTATGATAAAATATAGAGAAAATATAGTATTTAATTTAATGTATTTTGAATCCAGTTTTAAATTGTTTTTGTGTCTTTCTCCATAAGTTTCATAAAGAATATTTTCTGCATAAATAAAAATGTTTATACCCATAGGGTATTTTATATTACTCTTGGGGGCTTTCCTGATAGCTCAGTTGGTAAAAAATCAGCCTGCAATGAATGAGACCCCAGTTTGATTCCTGGGTCAGGAAGATCTGCTGGAGAAGGGATAGGCTACCTACTCCAGTGTTCTTGGGCTTTTCTTGTGGCTCAGCTGGAAAAGAATTCGCCTGCAATGCTGGAGACTTGGGTTTGATCCCTGGGTTGGGAAGATCCCCTGGAGAAGGGAAAGGCTACCCACTCCAGTATCCTGGCCTGGAGAATTCCATGGACTCTATAATCTATGGGGTCGCAAAGAGCTGAACACGACTGAGAGACTTGCACTTTGCACTGCACTGGGAACACGTATCCCTTCTAAGTACTGATTCCTATTTGTTCTTATTTTGCCTCTTTTTGTCAGAGTGCTCCTGGACATCTAAGTACTAAGAAAAATATGTTAGAATCATAGCTTACTTTTTCTAGTAGATAGGATTCTCAGAATAAAAGCAAAATAACTATGGTATAATTTTATTCCTAAGATTTGCAAATTAGCCTGATGTGTAGAAAAATAAAAGCTAAAATAAATTGCCACACAGGTTTGAAATGGCTATTTATAAAACTGTTTTCCCCAAACTATATTGTTCTTGTTGTTGTTCTTCAGTTACTAGGTCGTGTCTGACTCTTTGTGGCCCCATAACTGCAGCGTCAGACTTCCCTGTCCTTCACTATCTCTCAGAGTTTGCTCAAACTCATGTCCATTGAGTCAGTGATGCCATCCAACCATCTCATCCTCTATCACCTCCTTCTCCTCCTGTCCTCAATCTTTCCCAGCATCAGGGGCTTTTGCAATGAGTCAGCTCTTCACATCAGGTAGCCAAAGTATTGCAGCTTCAGCATAAGTCCTTCCAATGAATGTTCAGGGTTGATTTCCTTTAGAATTGACTGGTTTGATCTCCTTGCTGTCCAAGGGACTTTCAAGAGTCTTATCCAGAACCACAGTTCAAAAGCATCAGTTCTTTGGCGCTCAGCCTTCTTTATCATCCAGCTCACACATCCATACATGACTACTGGAAAAACCATAGTTCTGACTATATGAATCATTGTTGGCAAAATGATGTCTCTGCTTTTTAATACACTGTGTAGGTTTGTCATAGCTATTCTTCCAAGGAGCAAGCATCTTTTAATTTCATGGCTGCAATTACCATCTGCGGTGATTTTGGAGCCAAAGAAAATGATTTTGGAGCCCAAGAAAATGAAAATTATTTATAAAAGGATCATACAGAAAATTTATAGAAGGATATGTATCAGCACATTAATGGTTATATTAGTTTACTAGTGATTTTATGACCTTTATATCTTTCATACATGCAAGTATTCTTTGTATAGTTTATAATTTATTTTATGTAAGATAAAATATAGGGCAAATATCATATTTAATGTAATGTATTTTGAATCCAGTTTTAAGTTGTTTATATGTCTCATAAAGAAAGAAAATTTTCCTTATGATCCTCCTATAAATCATTTGATAGGTGAGGAGGCTTAATCTACTTTCCAGAAGATAAAAAATCTCTTCAAATCACTGGTCCGAAGTAATCTTGAAAGCACTGTCCACTAGAGCCTAGAGGATTTGCATGCACATAAGGTAAGATTTTAGTCAGCTTGGGCTGCTGTAACAAAATACTGCATACTGAGCAGCTTAAACTATGAACATTTATCTTTCACAGTTCTGAAGGCTAGAAATCTGAGATCAGGGTGCCAGCATGGCTGGATTCTGGTGAGAGCTCTCTTCCTAGCTTGCAGATGGCCACCAACTAGATATGTGCCCACAGGCTTTTCCTCTATGTGTATGAAGAGGTGGAGAGAGAAAACTCCCTGGTGTCTCCTTCAGATCAGATCAGATCAGATCAGTCACTCAGTTGTGTCCGACTCTTTGCAACCCCATGAACCACAGCACACCAGGCCTCCCTGTCCATCACCAGCTCCCGGAGGTCACCCAGACTCACATCCATCAAGTCAGTGATGCCATCCAGCCATCTCATCCTCTGTCGTCCCCTTCTCCTCCTGCCCTCAATCCCTCCCAGCATCAGAGTCTTCTCCAATGAGTCAACTCTTCGCATGAGGTGGCCAAAATACTGGAGTTTCAGCTTTAGCATCATTCCTTCCAAAGAAATTCCAGGATTGATCTCCTTCAGAATGGACTGGTTGGATCTTCTTGCAGTCCAAGGGACTCTCAAGAGTCTTCTCCAACACCACAGTTCAAAAGCATCAATTCTTCGGCGCTCAGCCTTCTTCACAGTCCAGCTCTCACATCCATACATGACCACAGGAAAGACCATAGCCTTGACTAGGCGAACCTTTGTTGGTAAAGTAATGTCTCTGCTTTTGAATATGCTATCTAGGTTGGTCATAACTTTCCTTCCAAGGAGTAAGCGTCTTTTAATTTCATGGCTGCAGTCACCATCTGCAGTGATTTTGGAGCCCAGAAAAAGAAAGTCTGACACTGTTTCCACTGTTTCCCCATCTATTTCCCATGCAGTGATGGGGCCAGATGCCATGATCCTTGTTTTCTGAATATTGAGCTTTAAGCCAACTTTTGCACTCTCCACTTTCACTTTCATCAAGAGGCTTTTTAGCCCCTCTTCACTTTCTGCCATAAGAGTCGTGTCATCTGCATATCTGAGGTTATTGATATTTCTCCCGGCAATCTTGATTCCAACTTGTGTTTCTTCCAGTCCAGCATTTCTCATGATGTACTCTGCATATAAGTTAAATAAACATGGTGACAATATACAGCCTTGACGTACTCCTTTTCCTATTTGGAACCAGTCTGTTGTTCCATGACCAGTTCTAACTGTTGCTTCCTGACCAGAGACACAAATTGTTTCAGATCCGAGCTCCATCCTTTCTATCTCATTTAACCAAAATCACTGGCTCCAGCATAGCCAGTGACTTCTGGGCAGTGGCCAGTGTCCATGGCAAGGCCGGGGTGCCCTCTGCTCCTAGACACCTTCCAACATTGGCTCCAGCCTCCCCAAGACCTCCTTCCCAGCCACTCCAGCAGGGCCTTTGCCTCAAACCCTGGCTTCATGTCAACCAACACCCGATGATGGTGAAGGTTTAAATGCTCATCAGGGACCAGCAGTGGGACAGTCAGGACACTGGGCATGTCATCCAGCCATGCTGAGCTGCTGAAAGGCATGCCCCTGCTAGTTAGGGCCTGACAACATGGCCCACTGGAGAAGGAATGGCAAACCACTTCAGCACTCTTGCCTTGAGAACCCCATGAACAGTATGAATAGGCAAAATGACATGACATTTAAAGATGAGTGCCCCAGGTTGGTAGGTGTCCAATATCCTACTGGGGAGGAGTGGAGAACTAGCAAAGCTTTCAACATCACAGTAATCCAAGCTGTATAATGAAATGGAAAAAATAAAATTAAAGCACATATATACAGAAAGATATCATTGTTTGTGTGTACATATATGTATATACACACAAATACACATGTATATGTATAGACAGCCCTTCCTGAATGTCAGTAGCGTATTAGCGCATAGTTCAATTAGAAAGTTTCTGTTTTTTCTCTAGACTACAGTGAGCAAAGGATATGCCTCAAGTGGCGGCTGTGAAAAACTATTTTTTAATGATGTATAAAAACATAACAAAGCAAAAGAGAATTTGAAGGGCTCCTGAATCCCCCTCTGTTGCAGTATGATTGGGCACAAATCCATCAACGATCATAATTGGTAATGTTTGCAAAATAAAGAAAAGCTGCTGCAGCTTTTATTATAATGAAGAGGCCGTGCCTTCTTTTTGAGAAACTCATGGGCTTATTTACTCCATAGAACAGCATGAGCACAATTTTCACACAAGAGTACGTCATGTGAAACACTGATTCCAAAAGCTGGAGGTGGGGCCTTGACCTTTCCCCTCTTAGGTCACAGGGTGAAAGTGTGAGGAGAGTCACGGGGACGAGATGGAGGTGGTGACCACGTGTTCATGCTGCTCTTCCGTGATGATTTAGGCCATTGCTGTCTTTTGTACATTAGAAATCAGGGGCAGGGGGAGGGACATACTGTATGACCAAGTGGAGGGACTGCGGGTTCTAGTTTTCTGTAGAAATGTGTGCATGTCCTAAAAGAGTTTGTTCTTGTTTTACCTAAAAGACCTAATTCATAATCACCGAGGTTTGAAGTCTAATTGTTCCTGGTCTCCCTCCTGGTGAATTTTGATAGGATAGTAGACTGCCATTCTCAGACTCTAGGAGCTTTCATCTTGTCTATGCAGACAAAGGTGACTTGCCTCATAGCTATTATCAGCTATAATAAAAAACAGACACACAATGGAAATCAACTTTCTCTCTTCTTTCCTTCCTCTGTTCTTTTTTCTATTCCTTTCTTTGCACCACTTCTGGGGCTTGGTACCTCATTAGAAGATCCAAGATACCTAAAATTAACATATAGAGCTCTGTTGGAAATATTTAAAATCAAAAGACTCTCACCAATTTTTAAGGTATATTAAAATGCAGACAAGTAAAGAGTGACCCAAAGCAGACATCTTGTTATGAATGAATGCCCTCTCAAGCCTTTGGATCAGAGTCAATCATGGTTTTCAAGAGGTCTAAGAAACCCCATTCGAGTTTTGCCAAGAGAACACACTGGTCATAGCAAACACCCTCTTCCAACAACACAAGAGAAGACTCTATACATGGACATCACAAGATAGATAACACCGAAATCAGATTGATAATATTCTTTGCAGCCAAAGATGGAGAAGCTCTATACAGTCAACAAAAACAAGACCAGGAGCTGTCTGTGGCTCAGATCATGAACTCCTTATTGCCAAATTCAGACTTAAATTGAAGAAAGTGGGGAAAACCACTGGACCAGTCAGGTATGACCTAAATCAAATCCCTTATGATTATTCAGTGGAAGTGAGAAATAGATATAAGGGCCTAGATCTGATAGATAGAGTGCCTAATGAACTATGGATGGAGGTTCATAACATTGTACAGGAGACAGGGATCAAGACCATCCCCATGGAAAAGAAATGCAAAAAAGCAAAATGGCTATCTGGAGAGACCTTACAAATAGCTGTGAAAAGAAGAGAAGTGAAAAGCAAAGGAGAAAAGGAAAGGTATAAGCATCTGAATACAGAGTTCCAAAGAATAGCAAGAAGAGATAAGAAAGCCTTCTTCAGCAATCAATGCCAAGAAATAGAGGAAAACAACAGACTGGGAAAGACTAGAGATCTCTTCAAGAAAATTAGAGATATCAAGGGAACATTTCATGCAAAGATGGACTCGACAAAGGACACAAATGGTATGGACCTAACAGAAACAGATGATATTAAGAAGAAATGGCAAGAATACACAGAAGAACTGTACAAAAAAGATCTTCATGACCCAGATAATCACGATGGTGTGATCACTGACCTAGAGCCAGACATCCTGGAATGTGAAGTCAAGTTGGCATTAGAAAGCATCACTATGAACAAAGCTAGTGGAGGTGATGGAATTCCAGTGGAGCTATTCCAAATCCTGAAAGATGATGCTGTGAAAGTGCTGCACTCAATATGCCAGCAAATTTGGAAAACTCAGCAGTGGCCACAAGACTAGAAAAGGTCAGTTTTCATTACAATCCCAAAGAAAGGCAATGCCAAAGAATGTTCAAACTACTAGACAATTGTACTCATCCCACATACTAGTAAAGTAATGCTCAAAATTCTCCAAGCCAAGCTTCAGCAATACGTGAACCATGAAATTCCAGATGTTCAAGCTGGATTTAGAAAAGGCAGAGGAACCAGAGATCAAATTGCCAACATCCACTGGATCATGGAAAAAAGGAAGAGAGTTCCAGAAAAACATCTACTTCTGCTTTATTGACTATGCCCAAGCCTTTGACTGTGTGGATCACAATAAACTGTGGAAAATTCTGAAACAGATGGGAATAGCAGACCACCTGACCTGCCTCTTGAGAAATTTGTATGCAGGTCAGGAAGCAACAGTTAGAACTGGACATGGAACAACAGACTGGTTCCAAATAGGAAAAGGAGTACGTCAAGGGTGTATATTGTCACCCTGTTTATTTAACTTATATGCAGAGTACATCATGAGAAATGCTGGACTGGAAGAAACACAAGCTGGAATCAAGATTGCCGGGAGAAATATCAATAACCTCAGATGTGCAGATGACACCACCCTTGTGGAAGAAGTGAAGAGGAACTAAAAACCTCTTGATGAAAGTGAAAGTGGAGAGTGAAAAAGTTGGCTTAAAGCTCAACTTTCAGAAAACAAAAATCATGGCATCTGGTCCCATCACTTCCTGGAAAATAGATGGGGAAACAGTGGAAACAGTGGCAGACTTTCTTTTTCTGGGCTCCAAAATCACTGCAGACGGTGACTGCAGCCATGAAATTAAAAGACGCTTACTCCTTGGAAGGAAAGTTATGACCAACCTAGACAGCATATTCAAAAGCAGAGCCAATACTTTGCCAACAAAGGTCCATCTAGTCCAGGCTATGGTTTTTCCAGTAGTCATGGATGAATGTGAGAGTTGGATTGTGAAGAAGGCTGAGTGCCAAAGAATTGATGCTTTTGAACTGTGGTGTTGGAGAAGACTCCTGAGAGTCCCTTGGACTGCAAGGAGATCCAACCAGTCCATCCTAAAGGAGACCAGTCCTGGGTGTTCATTGGAAGGACTGATGCTGAGACTGAAACTCCAGTACTTTGGCCACCTCATGTGAAGAGTTGACTCATTGGAAAATAGCCTAATGCTGGGAGGGATTGGGGGCAGGGGAGAAGGGGATGACAGAGGATGAGATGGCTGGATGGCATCACCAACTCGATGCAGATGAGTTTGGGTGAACTCTGGGGGTTGGTGATGGACTGGGAGGCCTGATGTGCTGCAATTCATGGTGTCGCAAAGAGTCGGACACTACTGAGCGACTGAACTGAACTGAACTGAACTGAAGAAATCACAGCGGTGTTTTAGATCTGATTGGCATATTATCTTGCTTATAAGATAATTTGTAAAACAAGACTTTTTTGACCTTTACATTTTGAAACATTTAAAAAAAAAAAAAAGCTACAGTAGCAGAAAAGTTTAGGACATTTGGTGTGGAGATAATAAAAAAAAAAAAACCAGAGTGATCCTGATCATTTATTTTCATTGTATCTTTGAAAGTTTAAATATTACTCATACACTTAAGCAAAGCTTGCTGATCAGGATTATTGAGCTTGGTATAGACTGTAAGTATTAGAAAGCCTATTAAAGAAGTACTAGGAACCAAATTTTTTTAAATCATATAAGAAACTTTTATGTCTATATATCACGACCAAGTTCTTTACATCTAGATTTTTAGATCTAGACACTGAATCTCCAGAGATGCGTGTTTGTGTGTGTGAGTCTATCTCAGGTCACGCATTCAGGAGGTAGGAAAAATCTATGTGAATGTGCTCATATTCCCTTCCTACATCAATCTTCTTCTTAACATTAGTCTCATATCTTCTCCAGCATTGATTTGTTTATATAATGGAATAGAGAAGAGGGGAAGTGGAAACCGAGATGCAGCAAAGGTGAGTTTTCTGTGGTGTTGTCATCAGAATGGCAATGATGTCTAAGTTAAGGGATAAAGAGAAATGAGAGCAGTGGAGGAAAAATTGCTTTATCTCCTCAGCATGATCATGATCACCAGATCGAAGCTGTGGAAGAACTTCAAAGTGAAAACTTTTTCCTATTGACAGAGAAAACACCAAAATAGGAAAATAGTGAAAAAGCGTGTTGATTTGTTTTCTCTTTTGATTTACTTTTTCGTGCTCTCTCTTGATGACTAAAATGGCTTAGGGAAAGGAAATATATTTTATTGTACTTAAAATCAGTTCAGGTTGAAATCTTAAATATTTGAAAATCAATGACCTAAGGAGAAAAACACAAGTGCTTACCTTGCGATCTTTGGCAGTCAGTCTCTCCAGTGCAAAGTGTGAATACCAGTTTCATATGTAACATGCACATTTGTGTGTGTGCGTGTGCTATAAAATACAAGGCAAAACATTAATGTCTAAGTCAATCTCTGATATATTATGAAATATGATATTCTACAGATATTATCCTGTGAATTTTCATTTGTTGTCAAAAATGTATATATTTATATAGGTTAAATATATATTATATATATTTTTAATTATCTGAAGAATGTCATTAATAGTGTAATGTTTTTAATTTAGTTTTAAACTACTTAGCAAAATAAATAAATTGAAAACCTTTCAGATCAAATCATTTAAATATGTTATTGTGTAATGATGTGATATTTTCTGGCACAGGATTAGGAATCAACAGAGAATTAATGTCTACCTGAACTTCTGGTATATAAAAGCCAAATTTGCCTTGAGCACATACTCTATTGACTAGTGCTGAGAATCAGTAGAATGTTTAATAAAACACAATACTGAGGCTTTATGGGAATTCCCCAGAAGACTAAACTCCAGTGTAATTACATGGACAAAGTGACAATGTGTTTCAATGTACAGATAGATAAAATAATAGAGGATTATCTGAGCAGTTACGGAATATAAATGATCAGTGGATAGGTAAACACACCACACTCACACGCAAGCATACATATGTATACATTGGCCTTCCCAGGTGATGCTAGTGGTAAAGAATCTGCCTACCAATGAGGAGACATGGGTTTGATCCCTGGATTGGAAAAATCCCCTGGAGAAGGGGATGACTACCCACTCCAGTATTCTTGCCTGGAAAGTTCCAGGGACAGAGGATCCTGGTGGGCTGCAGTCTATAGGTTTCAGAGAAATAAACACGACTGAGAGTGCGCGCACGTGCACACACACACACACACACACACACACACAAACATATGTATATATCAAATGTCTTTTATTCAGTCTATGCTTATTTAATTCTCTTTCTTTTTTTTCCCTAAAAACCCTTAAGGTTTTTCACTTATATTCATCCTCAGGTAACTTTTCATGAAATAATTTTTCTTCCTCCACTCATTTCTTCATCCATTCATTCACTCAAGATTCATTCAGAACCTACACTTCTTTAGGTATTAAGAAAATGAATATAATTTGGCTATAGTTCCTTCCATATCCTGGAAAAGTGCAAAAATCATATATAGACATATTACTGTTGGTATTTAGTCACTAAATCATGTCTGACTCTTTTGTGACCCCTGGGACTGTAGCCCACCAGGCTAGCTCAGTTCATGGAATTTTCTATGCAAGAATACTAGAGTAGGTTGTCATGTATCTTCCTCACCCAGGGATCAAACTTGAATCTCCTGCACTGGCATTTGGATTCTTTACCACTGAGCCACCAGGGAAGTCCATATATACATATAAAGGCAATTAAATATTCATGAGAGCTATTTGATGTAAAGCAGTGTGTGTGTGTGCTGGGCCCTAAAAGGGAAGTAATTCTATCAGTAAGGTAAAGAATAGGATACACAGTGGGTTTTTTTTAATTCTGTTGATTACTGATGGGCAATTATATGTGCTAGCCAGGTGGCTAAGTAGCGATGAAGATTTCAACGAAATTTAACAGAGAAGAGACAGCATTTGGGAAAGTCTACGAGTCCAATAAGACTAGTAATGATGCAAGAAATGGGGTAGAAAGAAGAACAAGGTCCAGGAAAGGAAGGCAAAACCTTACATAGAATTTGAAAGAGGTGGGTTTCATCTCACAGCAAATAAGGTGTCAATAAATGTTTTATACAAAAATCACTTTAGCAGTATCAGGAAAGATAAGTCTGTGGAGGGTGTGAGAGAGCAGGAAGGATCTGATCAGTGACTAGTAAGACAGCAGGGTTGTAGACGAGAAGCATCATTTAGCATTTTTAATTAAAATCCAAAGGATATACTATTATACAGAGACCGCCTAGGAAAGTCATGATTGGGAGGTGGGGTGTATTCTAAAAGAATACAACCTTTAAAAGGAATAGGACTATTATAGGATAATTTCCAGGTGCTTTTATTTTTGATTGTTGGTTTTTGTTTAGAAATTGTTTTGGAAAGAGGATGGTGTTCAGCAAAATTGAGAAGGAAAAAGAGGGGTATGGAGGGAAAGAAAAAGTTCTCTTTAGGATACATTTCAATGAAGAAACTTTGAGACTTAAAGTTAAAAAAATTTTTTTTTAAATGGAGTATTTAGAGCAGAGTTCATGTGTTATATGTATGCAGAATAGATGTGTCTATCTGCAAGTTTTCAGCATGTTGAAATTCTGAAGGCAGATGACTTTGCCTAATACTCATTAATAAAATGCAATTTATCCTGAGAAATAATTGGACAAATGCATGAAATATGAATGTATAAAATAACTTTTACTGATGAATTTTTATGTTAATGAAGGAAGAAACTGAATTATTTGCAGCAATTAAATGGTAGGTAATAAGAGAAGAGGCTTATAATATATTAGATTAAAAAAGCAAGTTCCTAAAGTATGTATGGTATAATACCACTTTTGTCAGTGTATGTGTTAATAGACAAAAACTTGAAATATATCCCCTTATCAAACATTTAATACTGTAAACTTGAATCAGTGAGATAGGAATAACTCTAGTGACTGGTTTCTGTATTTTACAATTGGTTTAGTACTATAATATGATGTGTACTAGTATCAACTACATATATTTGCCATTTTTGTAGGTCAAAAATAATAAATATTGGCAAGTTCAACCTGATGTTCTCTCCGTGATAATACTTTTAAGCGATAAATGCAGTTCAATTTTTGAAGAAAAAGTATGTGGAGAAGAGAACCACTCTGGCTTAGAATGGAATAAGTCATATCAATCTTTAAAGAAATAGACCCTGGAATAAAAACTTACATAACTGAGAAGTTAAAGCTATAGCATGAAATCTAGTGAGCTTGGGCTCGTGAGAAACTTGGAAGGAGAAACATGATACATTTGAGCTATTGTTGTGTGCACATTCTCAGGACAAAGTCCCCCCAATTCCCCTACTTTAGTTCCAAGTATATCCATCAGCCTACTAGATACAACTATGTGAATGTTTTGTATCTACCTCAAACTCAACATGTGAATTAAAAAAAAAAAAAAAACTCATTAAATTTCCATCCTCCATCTAGTTTTCAAAATTGCTTCCTTTCCTTATATTTCTATTAATGACATAACGTATTTTTTTTAATCACAGGTAGAAATCTTGATAATTGTTTACTTCTCCAGTTCCTAATTGTATTTATTCAACTGAGCTTAAGTTCTTTTGCTCTCACCTTCTCCATTTCTTTCCCCTCTGTCTCAACCTTGGTACAGGTTCTTCCACTGCTCTTGTTCAAGTGATCATCATTTTTCACGTGGAGAGTTTGAAGAATAGCCTCTTCTCTTTGCTTTTCAGTTCTTTATCAGTTCGTTCTCCACACTGCAGCCAATTTTCTTTCTCTCTTTCTTTTTCAGTTCAAAACTCTGGGTCAAAACCCTTGCCATGCTGAGCCTCATTTTCTATTCCCACTTCAAAACATCATCTGCTTCAGGTACCAGCAAACAACTATGAATTTTTTCTAGAATCCCCCTCTCTTTCTTTTTAAAACTTGACACAGCACATTGTGTGCTGTATCTGTTTCTACATATGAAAATTTAGAAAGGAAGAGATACATCTTAGTAATCCTTTTTTATGATTCTTAATACAACACCTTGTAAGGAAATTCCTTGGGTGGCTCAGATGGTCTAGAATCTGCCTGCAATGCAGGAGACCCAGATTCGACCCCCAGATCAGATCCCCTGGAGAAGGGATTGGCTGTCTACTCCAATAGTCTTGCCTGGAGAATTCCATGGGCAGAGGGGCCTGAGGTTACATTCCATGTGGTTGTGAAGAATCAGACACAACTGAGTGACTAAAGCAAGACAAGGCACACAGTAAGCATTTGCTGAGGAAACATAATTACATAAATGCTAAGTTTGGTGTGTAAGACTGAGACGTCCTCATGTAAAATTATGAAGGAGCAATTTTAATATAAAAATTAAAAAACTAAAATTATAAACTACCATATGACCCAGCAACTTCACTCCTTGATATAAGTCTAGGGGGAAAAAAAAAAAAAAAAAAACACTAATTAGAAAAACTGCATGCATCCTAATGTTCACAGAAGCATTACTCACAATGCTTAAAATATGAAAGCAACCTAAGTGCCTATCAACAGATGACGACGATAAAATGGTGTGTGTGTGTGTGTCCAACTCTGCAACCGACAGTTGTGTCCGACTCTGTAATCTCATGGACTGTGGCCTGCCAGGCTGTCCTATCCATGGAATTCTTTGGGCAAGAGTACCGGAGTAGATGGGGCTTCCCTGGTGGCTCAGAGGTTAAAGCATCTGCCTGCACTGCAGGAGACCTGGGTTCGATCCCTGGGTCAGGAAGATCCCCTGGAGAAGGAAATGGCAACCCACTCCAGTATATCTTGCCTGGAGAATCCCGTGGGTGGAGGAGCCTGGTGCGCTACGGTCCACGGGGTCGCAAAGAGTCGGACACGACTGAGCGACTTCACTTTCACTTTTCACCGGAGTAGATAGCCACTCCGTTATCCAGGGGATCTTTCCAAGCCAGGGACTCAACCCAGTCTCCTATATTTCAGGTGGTTCTCTGAGCCACAAGGAAAGCTTAAAATGGAATACTACACTCACAACGGAATACTACTCAGCCGTAAAAACAATAACGATATTTTGTCATTTGCAGCGTGGATGGACTTGGAGGGTAATATGCTAAGTGAAGTCAGACAAAGACAAATTCTCTATGGTATCATTGGTATGCGGAGTCTAAAAATACAAGAAACTCAAGAATCTAGCAAAAAAGATATAGAGAACCAACTAGTAGTTACCAGTGAGGAGAAGGACAGGGAAGAAGCACTGTCATGACAAATATAGAAAAATACGCAGATGAACATAGAACAGTAATTTAGTTTAAATGAAGGGAAATCTCTTTGAATGTTATGACAGTGTACTCCCAAGAATCCTTTTTCACTTAATTGTACATTTCAATAAAATAAATGGTAATGAATTAAGTGGAAGTTAGCTTGTGAACTTTTCTTAAGAATAAGAATCCAACTCTATTAATTCATGCCAGTTAAACACTCTAATTAAAATTTCCAAATAAGTGAAATATTCCTTCCTTCAGTTTGAGTCAGCATCTCATCATGGAGAGCCTCACGTGACCTGGTGCACCCCAGACTACTTCCTGTAAATCCCTCCTGAGAAAAGCTGCCTTTATATGTAGAAGCCTAGTCAAGGCTATGGTCTTTCCTGTGGTCATGTATGGATGTGAGAGCTGGACTGTGAAGAAGGCTGAGCGCCGAAGAATTGGTGCTTTTGAACTGTGGTGTTGGAGAAGACTCTTGAGAGTCCCTTGGACTGCAAGGAGATCCAACCAGTCCATTCTGAAGGAGATCAGCCCTGGGATTTCTTTGGAAAGAATGATGCTAAAGCTGAAGCTTCAGTATTTTGGCCACCTCATGCGAAGAGTTGACTCATTGGAGAAGACTCTGATGCTGGGAGGGATTGGGGGCAGGAGGAGAAGGGGATGACAGAGGATGAGATGGCTGGATGGCATCACTGACTCGATGGATGTGAGTCTGAGTGACCTCTGGGACTTGGTGATGGACAGGGAGGCCTGGTGTGCTGCAATTCATGGGGTCGCAAAGAGTCAGACACGACTGAGCAACTGATCTGATCTGATCTGAGACCTGGATTTTAAAAATATGTATATATTTAAAAACTAAAATAAAAAAAAAGAGTATAACCTTTAACAATTGTGAATCACTGTATTACCAGCTACAACTTATGCAATATTGTACATAAATATACTTTAATAAAAATACAATGATGTAGCTTTTCATAGAATTATATAAAACATATTAAATACTTCAATATATTTTAAAAATCATTAGGTTAAAATACATATACTGAAAATGTTTAGAATACATTTATACAGTCACCTGTTTTTTTAATATTTGTGTTAATAACTATTGTATTGTGTTATAACTATTTAGGAAATCAATATAATGTTCCTATTATACAGACATTTTATTTAAAGAAAAAATTTAAGGAAAAGTAGTTTTTAAATAATGGCATTTCTCACAAGGTCTCAAAATAAGATAAGCTAACAATAATACAATTCTATGGGAACATGTTTATGTAATAAAAAACAAGCAAGCTAGTTGTTTATACTTTGCGAGCTATACTCACACAAACCAACCTTGAATTTTAAATACTGCATTAAGCCGTTAAGCTTGCCCAAGATTTACTGATCCCGTACACAAATACACAACTATCTCTGCCATTCTTCTTCAGTGCAGCATGCTGGGCAAGTTGGGGGTGTTTTGGAGATGAAAAAACAACAACAACAAAAAGATGAGGTTCAAAGTCTGAGAGCAAACTGGAGAAAATTCTACTGCTTCATAAAAGAAAATGGGTGTTATAATACTTTCCAGAAAATATTTTTAGATATCTAGACCCCAAGATCCAAGGAGAGGAGTAGATATGGAGTTGAGAGATTTTTAAAATAAAACTTTTTCTATCTAATTTCCATAGTTTAAATGCTTATTATCCCTGGTCTACTACTACAGCCTCTTAGCTGGCTATCTGATCCTCATCATTAACTGTAAAACATTCATTGGTTGTCTTTTTTAACACTGATTCAATAGGACATAAATACTGGAAATATAAGTTTAACATTCAACACTCTTTCTGACATGGCAGTGATTAACCTTTCCAACATTTCCATAATATGCAAACAGTATCAGTTATGACAAGGTTTTATTTAAGATAAACAGAGGTCCAAAATAACAGCGACTAAAAATGATTAAATTTTATTTATCTTTCATGTACAATTCTCAAGGCAAGTAATCAGGCAATGGTGTGGCAGCCCTGCTACGTAAACTCCTCAGGGCCTGAGCTCTTCCCAGCTCTGTACTTTGCCACCCCTAAAGTGTTGCCTTTATCCCCACAATCCAAAGTCATTCTCCAGTGTTGGTGTTTATATTCTAAGTAGGATACAGGGTAAGGAGGAAAAAAGAAGAAAATAAAACACATCATAGAACATTTATACTTCTGCTCCATTACCTAGGTCTCAGGCATAAGAACATGCCTAATTGAAAGCAACTTAGAAATTAGTCTTCTTTCCAAGTGGACGTTAGTGAGTGAAAATCGCTCAGCTGTGTCCTACTCTTTGCGACCCCATGGACTGCAGCATGCCAGGCCTCCCTGTTCATCATCAACTCCTGGAGTTTACTCAGACTCATGTCCATTGAGTCCGTGATGCCATCCAACTGTCTCATCCTCTGTCATCCTCTTCTCCTCCTGCCTTCAATCTTTCCCAGCTTCAGGGTCTCTTCTAATAAGTCAGTTCTTCATATCAGTGGCTAGAGTATTGGAGTTTCAGCATCCTTCCAAAGAATGTTCAGGACTGATCTCCTTTAAGATGGACTGGTTGGATCTCCTTGCAGTCCAAGGGACTCTCAAGAGTCTTCTCCAACATCACAGTTCAAAATCATCAATTCTTTGGTGCTCAGCTTTCTTTATAGTCCAACACTCACATCCATACGTGACCGCTGGAAAAACCATAGCTTCGACTAGGCGGACCTTTGTTAGTAAAGTAATGTCTCAGCTTTTTAATAAGCTCTCTAGGTTGGTCATAACTTTTCTTCCAATTAGCAAGTGTATTTTAATTTCATGGCTGCAGTCACTATCTGCAGTGATTTTGGAGCCCCCCTCCCAAATTGTGAGTATGAATCATGCTAAAAGTTGATGAGTATTAATGAAAGGGAGAATGAGTATTGGGGTGAGAAATGCACACGTCTTCCACACTGTACCATTTCTACTGTGGTCTCTTGACTTCATGTCTATGCATCTTATCTCCTTTAGGTAGAGACAGTTTTCCTGGAGGGCATGAAAGATCAGGCCAACAGCAAGGCAGCAAATTGCCAATCTTTCTGTAATCCAAACATTCATAAAAAATTAATTTCTTTCTTTCCACGTTACCTGGTAGAGCAGATAAGAACAAGTAGTTTATGAAATTATTTTCACATATCTTCAGGAAATAAAACATATTTGCAGTACCTGGGATGTCTCAAGAATTCAGTAATCTGTTCATAAATCATTTCTCACCGATTTTATTGATGTCCTCCACTTAAATCCTTCAGAAATTCTCCTGAGAATTCCTGCGTAGGTAGTGTTATCTGAAATGAACATAGCTCTAGTCTACTCTTAACAAGTAGTTACCTAATTTCCAAGTAGTTCTTATTAACATGAAGGTGAGGCTCTTGAATTCCAACTAAGATCTTAGCTGACCTCATTCTGATTATAATAAAAATTTAAGTAGGGGAAATTGCCTACAAAAAAAAAAAAAAAAAGAATGATCTCTCCCTCTTCATTTGCTGGTACCTCCTCATACCTTCTTGAATGGTTAGAATGCTCTGATTTGACATCCTTTGTTTCTACCAACGCAATGACTAGTTCATAGATCCATATTGTTACACAGTAACAAACTTTCTGGGGAAGCATTTTTTATATACCTGCTTCTTATTAATGTACTATAATAATGTACTCCATTATAGATTTGTGTTCTCATCATTATTACCAAATATAGTCTAGTCATTTTGTTTCTGCTGAGTACACGTTTCCCATTTTCTGATCTTGTTTTCATTGCACTCGTGAGGTAGTAAGGCTAGCAGTGAGGAGTGAGGCATTGTAGGGGGCTTTCTGTGTTCCTTCATGCCCTTCAGAGTTTGGATTAGTTACTGAAAAGTTTCTCTGTGTTGTAGTTTCCTCATCAGTAAGATAGAAACTTCAGTAGTATTGACATCATGGCATTGTTAAGAGTATTAAATAAGTTCTCAGAACAGGAACACTTGATAAATTTTAGCTGTTGTTGTCCTCTCTGTCTAGAATTCAGATCAGATCAGATCAGTCGCTCAGTCGTGTCCGACTCTTTGCGACCCCATGAACCGCAGCACGCCAGGCCTCCCTGTCCATCACCAACTCCCGGAGGTCACTCAGACTCCCATCCATCGAGTCAGTGATGCCATCCAGCCATCTCATCCTCTGTCGTCCCCTTCTCCTCCTGCCCTCAATCCCTCCCAGCATCAGAGTCTTCTCCAATGAGTCAACTCTTTGCATGAGGTGGCCAAAATACTGGAGTTTCAGCTTTAGCATCATTCCTTCTAAAGAAATTCCAGGATTGATCTCCTTCAGAATGGACTGGTTGGATCTCCTTGCAGTCCAAGGGACTCTCAAGAGTCTTCTCCAACACCACAGTTCAAAAGCATCAATTCTTCGGCATTCAGCCTTCCTCACAGTCCAGCTCTCACATCCATACATGACCACAGGAAAGACCATAGCCTTGACTAGGCGAACCTTTGTTGGTAAAGTAATGTCTCTGCTTTTGAATATGCTATCTAGGTTGGTCATAACTTTCCTTCCAAGGAGTAAGCGTCTTTTAATTTCATGGCTGCAGTCACCATCTGCAGTGATTTTGGAGCCCAGAAAAACAAAGTCTGACACTGTTTCCACTGTTTCCCCATCTATTTATCTTACCCTAATTAAGCACATATCAGATCAGATCAGATCAGACACTCAGTCGTGTCTGACTCTTTGCGACCCCATGAATCGCAGCACGCCAGGCCTCCCTGTTCCTCACCAACTCCCGGAGGTCACTCAGACTCACATCCATCGAGTCAGTGATGCCATCCAGCCATCTCATCCTCTGTCATCCCCTTCTCCTCCTGCCTCCAATCCCTCCCAGCATCAGAGTCTTCTCCAATGAGTCAACACTTCGCATGAGGTGGCTAAAGTACTGGAGTTTCAGCTTCAGCATCATTCCTTCCAAAGAAATCCCAGGGCTGATCTCCTTCAGAATGGACTGGTTGGATCTCCTTGCAGTCCAAGGGACTCTCAAGAGTCTTCTCCAACACCACAGTTAAAAAGCATCAATTCTTCGGTGCTCAGCCTTCTTCACAGTCCAGCTCTCACATCCATACATGACCACAGGAAAAACCATAACCTTGACTAGACGAACCTTTGTTGGCAAAGTAATGTCTGTGCTTTTGAATATGCTATCTAAGTTGGTCATAACTTTCCTTCCAAGGAGTAAGCGTCTTTTAATTTCATGGCTGCAGTCACCATCTGTAGTGATTTTGGAGCCCAGAAAAATAAAATCTGACACTGTTTCCACTGTTTCCCCATAAGCACATATATCTCCGTTTAATTTCTTCCTTACCGCATCTCACACAGTGCTTTGCCAAAGCTCTGTTGAGAGACTTATCAGAGTCTGCCTTTTACCACGGTTGTTGTGTATGTATCCATGGTGTTGATGAAATTGAGGGTGCTTATGGAGCTGGTTTTATGTCTCCTTCATCTAAGGCAATGGCACTCCACTCCAGTACTCTTGCCTGGAAAATCCCGTGGACGGAGGAGCCTGGAAGGCTGCAGTCCATGGGGTCACTGAGGGTCGGACATAACTGAGTGACTTCACTTTCACTTTTCACTTTTCACTTTCAAGCATTGGAGAAGAAAATGGCAACCCACTCCAGTGTTTTTGCCTGGAGAATCCCAGGGACAGGGGAGCCTGGTGGGCTGCCGTCCATTGGGTCGCACAGAGTCGGACACAACTGAAGCGACTTAGCAGCAGCAGCAGCATTTACAGTTTACCAGGAGTGCTTTGCTGTCACAGTAGTTATCTGCTATGTATTTGTTTAACTGCCTTCAACATTTTAGGAGAAAAAGATACAAGTGTAACATTATAGTATTGCCTAGCCTTTCAGAATTTTTTCTTGATCAAACAATATGATTTATAATATAAAAAATTACATTTTCAGATCAGGCACTATTCCTTATATTTTTCATTGGTATCCTTTGCCATCTTTGCAATAGCAGATCCTCAACAGATATCTTTTGATTGATTAATTCATGAAGATTCAATTTTGAATTATCCTCTATGCTCTGCCAACTTCTGAAGATATTCATCATTTTATAGTGAGCTCAAGTGTGCCTTTTTTGTGGAGCCTTCCTTCATCATTCCCGGAATATTTTGTTGCTTTATTCTTGGTTCTCTCAGATTTTGTTTATCCTCTATCAGCATTTGCATCACAATATTATAGTGATATATATATATACATGTCTGTCTTCACCAATGTATATTTTGGGATCAGTGATACATTTTTATTATTTTGTGTCATATCATCCAAATGACATGAATGAAAATTTATTGAGAACATGAATAACTGTATGTTCAATATCCTATATTTTCTTCCCAGCATTTATTGAATGATACATTGAGAATTCATTGTCAGCATAATGATCCCCCAATACTGCATGATAATCAAGGTAGTCAAATAGAATTAGACAGTTCATTGACTCACTGTAGCAGTAAATAAACCAAATACTCGAGAAAGATATTTAGTGAGACTGAGAGGCAGTGGAATCTGTGCATATGGGAGCCCAACCTCTGCAACCAGATCTCCTGTGTTTAATCCTGCGTATGCCTTATTGGGATAACCCTGGATAGATTATTATCTTTTCTGTGTCTCAGTTGCTTCATCCACAAAAAACAGATAAGTGTCTTCAATTCATAGGATAGTTGGTTGATTCATAGGATCAAATAAGTTAATAAAATTGGAGTCCTTTACTTATATCTGAGGCATGATCAGTACTATTTAAGTATTTTCCATAGCATTCTAACAGTATCATTTAACAAATCCATGTTACCCCATTTCCTAAACATCTCAGTTAATGAATATTTAACCGTTCAGGGTTGTTCACCTGCATTCTCTGTGGGGACAGGTATATGTTGTTGGCATTGAAAAGAGAATTTTAATGGAAACTGAAACACTACAAAGGAAGACTGAGGACTGTGAGCCCAAAGATAGAATAGAAAATATGGGTCAGCAGAAAAGCCAGATGTGCAGACAAAAGCTGGATCATACGCAACTACCCAGATCTGGGAAGGAACGGAAGCCAGGTGGCAGCTGATGTGGCATTTGGGATGTGATGGCAGAACTCAGTTGCGGTTGACTAGTCTCTTCCTCTTAAATAACGTCATGCATTTTCATAGTTTCATACTGAATGTTTAATGACACATTTTATAAGTTGAAACTGCCATCTTCTCAATTTCATTAGTCATTTGGATGCCAGAAGCCCAAAGCTTCCTTTTATGTAACTCCCCAGAGAAGCAACCTTATTGTAAAATACTTGTTTTCATCTGTTCACATGAATATATACATTAAAATCCAAAGGAATAATTGTTGCCACCATGTTGGCAAGTTCTCCCATTGTGATTTCACGAACTGGATTTTATATTAGTTTTGATACTTGACTTTTTCTAAATTCTGAATTTGAAAGCCTTTCCACTAGTCCCTCTCTGATCCTTAAGAATTTTTAGTATAGTTTTGTGGCAGTTTTTCTCTTTTATTGCTTTCATCCATGAATAATATGTGATTTAACATAGGATAAAGAAAAGTATTTTGTGATTTTTTTTCTGTTTTAGATTGGCCTTTCATAACAAATAATATCAATACTAATGTCAGTTTGTTAACTGACTTTACATTTTTCTTGCTTCATTTATAACACTTTATCATTTCCTTTAAAGATTGATATAAAAAGATAATAGAATCAAAATATTAGACTATTTTGCAAAGCTATTTTATGTTTCTCAAATGACAACTAAAAACTTGGACTATTTAGTTGCCCATCTTTTCAAGAGAACTTCAAGAATACTGTATAATTGCATTATCATGTATTTTTTGTGACTATAGGAAAATAGCACTCTGTAGTCACTACTATGCTTCTAGTAACAGGCGAAAGATTTGTTTCAAAGAGAAATAAGAGTACTCCTGCACTTTTAAATAAGAACTATGGACTACAGGTCTACTTGTGAAGTAAATGATTCCTTGAATTCTCCATTAATTACTATTACTTTTATCAGCCTAATTTCAGCAGTCGAACACCTGAGATTGAAAAAAAAAAGTATCTCGTGTATTGAAACAAGTAAAGATCTTCCCAGAACTTGAACAAATTAAAATGGAGGAAAATTAATTTTATCTTTGTTACCCAACCACATGCTTATTTGTCACCTCTTTACATAAATGTTTCAGGAGATCACTATTCTTCCTTTGTTTCTTGGTTTCCCATCCTTCAGAAAATGGTTCTTGGTACCTGTTACAACTTGGCAGTTCTTGACAGTTCTTACTTGGTTTGCATCTGAGACCCCCATGGGCTACTGTTAGCTAAACGAGTAGGTCTCAGTGGCTGAACATGGCTTAAAGAAAAGATGCATTTATAATATAAGCTTACCTTCATCACTGAAAGAAATACAGAGCCCTCATTTTTTGTTCTGCAAAATAGAGTCTAAATCCTCTAGATTGTCTGGAGACTCTAGATTTTATGAGACTCTGTAAAAGTGCTTTATAGATAGTCAATTTTTAAAAAGTAAAATTTAGCTCTTCTATTTCACAGTCTAAAATTAATGGAGGGAAAATAATAAGCATCAACCCTTTATTTGATTGCATATGTGCCCTTCCTCAAGGAAATTTCTAGAGTTTCAAGCATCCAAAAGTAACCTTTATCGTGTGCCATACTTTTACATAGTTTAGAAGTCTTCAGTCATATTCTAATGGTGCCCTAAATCCTCTTTCTCTGGGGTCTTCTTGCCTGCTCTGAAGTCATGTTGGTATGTAATAGGCAAGCCATCCTTAGTGGTCATCTGGTATACCCACTAGGCGCACAGGAAATCAGACAGCCTTGCTGAGCCAAAGAAGACTCAGGCTGCTCCACTATGGACTGTTCTTTCAGTCTAACAGTGTGTTTACTTATCTTTAATTCAGTTGTCCCTGCTCAGATAATAACAGGGGTTAGAACAGCAAAGTCTAAATGTAAAACAAGATAAATGATGCCAGCCTCCTTTCCTTGCAGGTAGGCCCCATTTCTACAAGTGCTCTTTATGGATTTTTCCTTCCCTCATCTCTTTCCCCCATCAGATGCTTAACTCTCCCACTATAGTTGCGTCTTCCCATCAGATCAGTATTTTGCACAGATAACAAGAGGAGGAAGGAAATATCCTTAGTCTGAACTCACTCTATCCGAATGTCCTAATTTTTTTTTTTAATATTTCCCAAGTAGCTCTGATGCAGACCATATTTGTGAATGTCATTACAGCAAGTTGAATCACCTCTTGCCAAACCCTGCAGGGATGTCTTCCTTCCCTCCTCTTTTAAGTGTGATGACGCACTTGGCACCTGTTTTTTATTTTATTTATTTTTTTTTAACTTTAGGGCCTATTGCTAAAATTCTGTGATGCTAGAAATTATCCCTTCAAAAATGTTATTACTATTTCTAAAAGAATTTCAAGCAAGAATGCAAATTAAGGAGTCTGGAGAACTACTTTAAGTAGGTTTCTGAGACAAGTAGCAACTCTGACTATAAGTAAGTATGGCCCTGGCTGTGCTGCTGATGATAATATAATGATTATAATAGTAATGATGAAGATGATGATAATGTAATATTTACAGAAGTCTTATTCTTTGCCAGAAATTAAGTGCTTTGAAATCCTTCTTTAATCCCCACAGTAACTCTATGAAGATGTAACATTAAAATTATTGTATTCTTGAGGAAATTAATTTCCTCACAATCTTATAGCTAAAAAAACAGTGAAATTAGTCTTTGAACCCAGGAAGGCTTGCTTCAAAACATCTTAATCTTAACCAGTAAAATATAATTCAAATAATGACAAATAATGACACATTTACATTGATCAATATGTTTACTTTTAAATGAAATATTTCAAATTATTGTGTTATTCAAAATATAGCATTGCTTATCCATATTTGTGCGTAAAATATTTAAATGACATTTACTAGTAACCTTTGAGACTATATGTCATGTACATGAGTGCTAGTCTCATGGATAGAGGAATACTGGAATGGGTTGCCATTTCATTCTCTAGGGGAACTTCCCAACCCAGGGATTGAACTCGCGTCTCCTGTATTACAGGCAGGTTCTTTACCACTTGGGAAATCCAGCAAGCCCATATATCATAAACCTATAAAATTAAACCTTAATAATGAAGAAAAATTGAAAAAATGCTGCAGCACTTTAGGCAAGCCTCAGTAGTGGTTATTGAACGGATTACTTTAGATATGCAGATTTGAAAATAGGAAGATTAAATGTACAGAGTTTTATTTTCTTGTGGCATCTAGCATCTGCATTTTACTTACCCATGTTACAAATGTTGTCCCTCCATCCTATTTTCTTTTCTTTCCATTCAATGATTGAAAAAGCTCTAGAATATTTTCAGTTAGCAAATTGGTAACACAAAAACTTCTTCATCTATTCCACAGTTTTCTTTCTTTTCCTCTAGTGTTTAAATCCATTTATAAATACTGTATATACACAGTTATTCAGTGTGGTGGCAAACTGAGAATTTAATCACTGGGCAATCCTTTGAAATTAATATTTGATTGAGCACAAGCATTCCAAATTAACAAAACTGTGCTCACAACATCCTTAAAAAAATACTTATAATGAAATATAGCATAATCCTTCAGAAAATGTGTTACAATTAAACAGAGCCTACTCCATTAAAAAATGTAATTCAATGTAAAAGATTAAGAACAAACTGTGCTAAAGAAGAACTGTATTTTATTAGTCTTTTCTGAGGTACGGACAAATTTTTTAGGCTTATTTTTTTTACAGACTAAGCAAGTATAGGCAAAGTAATTTCCTAGCTGGTAAAATTTATCGCCCAGAAATATTTCACTAGCATAAATGAAAGTATTGCATGGTTTATTTATTAGGAGCCAAACTATTTGGGTGACTTTGGATGTCTTGCTACATTTAGTGATTCTTCCTGAAAACAACAAAAGAAGACATCAGTTAGGAGAAAAAGAAATAACTTTGACACATTAGTTTTCTTTATTCAGATTTTGGAAATTTGAGAATTCTCATGCTGACATCATATTTTGGCTGTTTATTGCCATATAACAAACTGCCCTGAAACCACATGACTTAAAACAGCCATTTCATTTTGGTAATGACTTTATGGTTCAGAAACTTGGGAAGGATTTAGCTGGGTGCCTAATCTCTTGACAGTTGTAGCCTCAGTTGGGGCATCTGGTCCTAAAGAATTGGCTTGCAAGTTTGGCTTCCCCATGGTCTTTGGTCTTTTTCTCTCATTTTCCACAAGATAAATTATCCTTTTAAGCTCGTCCTGTAGTTTAGACGTCTCCACCAAAGACTGAGATTTCAGGATATTTGTATCTGTTAGAGTACAGCTAGTGCAAGGCCTCCCAGTAACCAAGGTGAAATCTGCTAGTCCTCTGAATTCCTAAAGTAGGTTATATAGCATTATGTCCCTTCTGCAACATTGAACTGGTTAAAGTAGTCTCAATTCCAGCACCAATTAAAAGGGAGGAGGAAAAATAACCCTACCCCTTGGTAGGAATACAGTCAAAGAATCTGTTACAGTCTTTAATTTGAAGTATGTATTGTTAAAACGATACTTAATTTTTTTTTTTCGGCTTGATTTTGCTTTCTATATTTCAAACCAGTGCTGCATTGGTTAACATATGGCTCACCATACACTTTCTATTGAAAAAGCTTCAAAAAGCTCAGTCCTCAAATGCCAGTACAAACACTAGTCTGGCAAAAAGTCACCTGAATTCCTCTCTTTGATACACAGAACCTAAGCTGCGTGGACTTGTTTTCCCAACACAGAAAACATTACAGTAAACAAGGAATTTGAATTCAGATATTTACCCAGCTTCTCTGAATCCTGGGCTCTTTCTTGCCTCCCTCCTTTGCCAGGAGCTCTGCTGTTTTTCTTGCACTTTGGCTCCCCACCTCTCCTGGCAAACTAGAAGCATTCTGGACTGAAGCAGAGATTGTGGCTTGAGGGTAAAATTATCTCTTCCAACTGAGGAGGTTCCTCTGTTCACCAGAATCTGCAGTTGGAGGTTTAAAAAATACGTGTATAGCTATAGGTATATGCATATATATATATATATATATATATATATTTGGCTGTCCACTTAAAAGGAGATAAAGCTAAATAAAAAGTAAAGATTTCATGTATGAGAAACCCTGAGTACTCTCTACTCGTGTTCCACTTAGTCTGTGGTCTTCCCTGCATTGGGTCTTTGTGGCAGTGTTTGAAATTCATAGCCTCTGTTCTCGTTTTTCAGTTCTTATATGTGCTGAACAGTCTTACTGAGGGCTTTCATAAGCTATCATTATTCTTTTCATCTTTAAGTATTCCTCCTTTAGTCTCAACTGCTCAAATATCATTCATATTGTCCATGATCCATCTAAGGGTAATAGTAAAATGATAGAGTGTGCTAGTGATTATCATAGCATACCATCCTTCAGAGGGTTATTGAAAACTACATGAAACAGAATACAAAGTTCATTTAGATAGGTAGGTTTTACAGGTAAAACAGGTTTTACAGGTTTATTTTCTTTTTAAACCATTATATTTGAAGTGGTTGCTTGTCTATTATGTTTACATGCATTGCTGTTCTACATCACAATATTCTAAAGGAAATCCCATTCTGCATGATGTACTTGACTGGTATGCAGTTTTCTATCTGGTGGCATTAGTGTGCTGTACCTTTCGTGCATGTTGCCAACCTGTACTAATTGAAATGTTTATAAAAAGCTTATTCTGAAATATTGCAGCTTAACAGTTCAATAGTTCTTTAATGGCCCCTCTGTTTTATTAATGAAATGATTTATAGAAATATTTAATATCACTGATTTACCATTAGCATTAATGAGTCTAGTTATTAAGCACTCTATTTCCAAAGGCTATGAACGCAGGCCTGGCAAGTGTGTAGCTTTTTGTGATGAGTTATTTGTGCCGAGATAGAATCAATGCTGTGGGAAGCTTATTTCTCAAGTGGAACAGTATTATTTATGAACGTGTAACTTGATGACTCTTTCTGTAATGTTCATGCCATTGCTTTCTTATTTATAAGAAATTTAATACCAATTATGAAAACTATCCTGCAGATTTTTAAGAGACATTTAGGTGATATTCAAATATATCTTTCGTATTAGTTAAACTAAGCCCTGACAGTAAGCCATTTAAAAATACTTAAACAGATCCTTGTAGAATACACAAGTTTATTCTTTAGAGAAACCACATTTGTAGTTTCTTTTGTCTCTGGTAACTATTTAAGGTGGCTACTACTATTTCCATAACATCTTCTTCAAATAATAAACAACCCACAAATCATAGTTTTATGTATTTACATTGTTTTTTCTTTTTTGCATATTTAAATATTTCATATATTACAAGCAACACTTAGTTAGATACCTTAAGTGTACTTATGGGCTATCTCTTCAACATACAATGTTATCTTTTAGTTCCATAAAATAGATGAATGTTACAGAGGTATTTTTTACCCCTTTGCCAATCTTAAACAAGAATAGTATAATTACCTACCTTGGATACTAATATATATATATATATATATATATATATATATATATATATTTATTTCTTGGGTTTCACATTAAGAATTTGATGCTTTTAGAAATGTTTACTGCCTTTTTTTGTGGTTTTACTGGCTATTTTGATTTACAAGTCTGTTGAAATAAATGAAACTGGGACAGAGGGAGTCGGAATATTTAGTTATAAGATATTGATAAAGAGATCCTGAACTATTCAACAGCTCAGAATGCCATCAAATTTGTTTGCTACTGTTACTCTGTGCTTCCATCTTGTAACACTGATATATGATCCATCCTAATAAGGAACTAGCGTGACCCATTGACATAAAATGCCAGCATTATGCGCTTTAGCCCACTGAAATGGTATATTTCCTCTTTCTTGTTCTGTTTCCTTCACGGAGGAGAATTTGTCTTTGTATTATTTGTCAGCATGTGGATGTGATTTATGTTGGGAGAGTTTGTGATTAACCAGAGACTTGGGGATTTTCATAAAATTACCCTTATTTCAGCTAAGCAAAATGTCCTTAACTTTTTCCTAAATTAGTGGCAGCCCATGATTTTATGGCATAAATTAATATCAAATTTTTGTTCATATTTAGAATGGATTTTAAAATAAGGCTACAGATTAAAAAAATAAGATAAAATTCAGGTAATTTCAGGAGAAGACAATTGTACATCTTCAAATTTGTTTTTGTGTTTTAGTTATTCTTAGGTACTCAGATTAATGGAGCAACATAAGTTTAAAACCTGATATTCGCTAACATTTTAAAATAGTTCATAAAAAAAAGATGATTGCGTATGTAGTTGTATATCATCTGAAGCAGTCCTAAGGTTAAAGACTTAAAATGCTGATAAGTTATTTTGCATAGGGATATCTACATACTCAAAATTCTTAGAGGCCTTTCATGATAAAATAAAAGAATGAATATGCTTCCTTTTCCTAAGACAGTTTTGACTTTTTAGGAGGCTGTATGAGAAAATACAAATCTGGAATTTAAATTAACAAAGGAGACGTTACTTTGCCGAAAAAGGTCCATATAGTCAAAGCTACGGTTTTTACAGCAGTCATGTAGGGATGTGAGAGCTGGACAATAAATAAGGCTGAAAGTGAGGTGTGGGTTGCTTAGTCATGTCCGAATCTTTGTGACCCTATGGACTATAGCCCACAAGGCTCCACTCTCCATGGGATTCTGAATGGCAAGAATACTGGAATAAAGGCTGAGCACCAAAGAATTGATGCTTTTGAACTGTGTTGCTGAAGAAGACTCTTGAGAGTTCGTTGGACAACAAGGAGATCAAACCAGTCAATCCTATAGGAAGTCAACCCTGAATATTCATTGGAAGGACTGATGCTGAAGCTGAAACTCCAATACTTTGGCCACTTGGTACAAAGAGCCAACTCATTGGAAAAGACCCTGATGCTGGGAAAAATTGAAGGCAGGAGGAGAAGGGGATGACAAAGGATGAGATGGTTGGATGGCATCACTGACTCAATGGGCATGAGTCTGAGCAAGCTCCAGGAGATGGTGAAGGACAGGGAAGCCTGGCATGTTGCAGTCCATGGGGTCCCCAGGAGTCGGACAAAACTAGGCGACTGAAGAATAACAACAAAGCTGTTTGAGAATCCATAAAGATGGCAAAATCTATAAATTAGCAGAGGAATTGACAAAACTTAGAATAATATAAAGTCAAAAATTTTAGAAAAATCCCAAATTATAAAGTAAGACATTTTTTCATACCACTTTTTCAATGAAACCTTTGACTTTTACTTATTTTTCTTCTTTATACAGAATGTAGTCAAGAGGAAATCCCTACATGTTGTTACATACATAATAAAGTAAAACTAAATAAATGAAATACAGAATGTATTGGTAACTCAAGATCATGTTGCTTGTTTTCTTTTAATTTAAAGAAATAAAATAAGTATAGGTTAATGATTTTCATCCATAATCTTAAAATGTGTAGAGTTTTAAAGGAAAGCTCTTTAATAACTTCAGTTCAGTTCAGTCGCTCAGTCCTGTCCGACCCTGCAACCCCATGAATCACAGCATGCCAGGCCTCCCTGTCCATCACCAACTCCCGGAGTTTACTCAAACTCATGTCCATCGAGTTGCTGATGCCATCCAGCCATCTCATTCTCTGTTGTCTCCTTCTCCTGCCCCCAATCCCTCCCAGCATCAGGCTCTTTTCCAATGAGTCAACTCTTCGCATGAGGTGGCCAAAGTATTTCAGCTTCAGCTTCAGCATCAGTCCTTACAATGAACACCCAGGACTGATTTCCTTTAGGAGGGACTGGTTGGATCTCCTTGCAGTCCATGGGACTCTCAAGAGTCTTGTCCAACACCGCAGTTCAAAAGCATCTATTTTTTGGTGCTCAGCTTTCTTCACAGTCCAACTCTCACATCCACACATGACCACTGGAAAAACCATAGCTTTGACTAGAAGGACCTTTGTTGGCAAAGTAATATCATTGCTTTTTCTATATGCTATCTAAGTTGGTCATAACTTTCCTTTCAAGGAGTAGGCATCTTTTAATTTCATGGCTGCAATCACCATCTGCAGTGATTTTGGATCCCCCAAAAATAAAGTCGGACACTGTTTCCACTGTTTCCCCATCTATTTCCCATGAAGTGATGGGGCCAGATGCCATGATCTTCATTTTCTGAATGTTGAGCTTTAAGCCAATTTTTTCACTCTCCTCTTTCACTTTCATCAAGAGACTTTTTAGTTCCTCTTCACTCTCTGCCATAAGGGTGGTGTCATCTGCATATCTGAGGTTATTGATATTTCTCCCGGCAATCTTGATTTCAGTTTGTGCTTCTTCCAGCCCAGCGTTTCTCATGGTGTACTCTGGATAGAAGTTAAATAAGCAGAGTGACAATATACAGCCTTGATGTACTCCTTTGCCTATTTGGAACCAATCTGTTGTTCCATGTCCAGTTCCAACTGTTGCTTCCTGACCTGCATACAGGTTTCTCAAGAGGCAAGTCAGGTCATCTGGTATTCCCATCTCTTTAATAACTTGGTTTATTATAAATCCTGACCTGAGCAACACCATCTATTTAAAATCTTTATTTATCACATAATGTGAATGTTCATAAGTCTTGATGAAACATTGAGGTATTCTGTAAGGATTTTAAATATGTGTGTGTGTGGTGTGTGTATGTGTGTGTGTGTGTGTATGTATGGGCTTTTGGGCTTCCCAAGTGGCACTGGTGATAAAGAATTCACTGCCAATGAAGAAGATGTAGAAATGTGGCTTTGATACTTAGATTGGAAAGACACCCTGGAGGAGAAAATGGCACCCCATGCCAGCATTCTTGCCAGGAGACTCCCACAGACAGAAGAGCCTGCTGGGCTATAGTCCACGGGTTACAAAGAGTCAGACATGACTGAGCATCTGAGGACCACTAGCAGCGCAAGTGTGTGTATGTGTGTATAAATAATTTATGAAGTTACGGTGAATCCCAATTTTGACAAATATGTCAGGAATTTCATTCATGTAACTTGAAAGTAATTCAAGTCTAGTGCTTATGTTAGGTAGGAAGTTAGATATGAGCAAGGAGAGGTGGCCTAGCTGAAACGAAGGCAAATTTTTCTCTAAACCCCATTCCAAACGCACCCAGGAGAGCTCACAGATATGATACAAAAATGACCACAGAGACTTAACTCCTGCACATGCCCCCTAGGCACACATTGGATGTAAAGTAACCAAAGGGCCTTTTCCAAGTAACTTTAGGCAGCTAGGAGCCCATTTAGGATTCATAAACATTCTACACATATATACATCTGACTATAACACTCTGAATTATGAGAAGACACACACGACAGAGGCTGCTATTATATAACTTGCAACCATCAGTTGGCCTTGAGAACAGGCCTATTTGCATTCCCTTTCATTGACTGGTTGACTGGTGGTGGGTAGAAGCCCTATTTGGCACAGGGCCCAGCCAAAGGAAGAGATAGGAAGTATAAAAAGGGGCAAGCCAATAGGGGTGATGATCACAACTCCTTTGGAGGTGGCCTGCTCTCATACCTTGGGAGTGTCTGTTTAATAAAAGATCTGTCGCTTGAGCTGAACTGAGCTGTAAGTTGTCTGTTGTTTTAAACCAGTTAGTCTTTTGCTGCAAATTTTTGTTGTGATGAAACAAGAACCAAGCATGATCAATACACTGACCTGACACTTACACTAAGAAAAATCTCACCCTTAGCATCGCTTTGTTCTTAACATTATTTTTTATTTTCTATAAGGGGTCAAAAAGTCAGAGAGTTGGACACAACTGAAACAACTTAGCTCGCAGCATATTAGGGGTCATTAGGGGTCACGACTGTGAATCTGGATACCATGTCATAGATTAAAAGCTGGAGAAGACTGATTTGTCAGCTTATCCCTTTTAAGGTACCTGTTTTCTTTTCTTTCAGAGAAAATAAAGTTGTAGTGCTTCAGAATATGGGCTTTAGATTCAACTGACTTAGATTTGGATGTCTATGCTTTACTAACATTGTGACATTGGGCAAGTCATTTTGACTTTCTAATCTTTAAATCTCTGCTATCTTTTCTGTGAAATAGGAAAGAAAAAGTTTATGCCTTTATGGTGGGTATGAAAGCAGTGAAATATTGCATGGAAAAATGTAGGCCAGTTCCTGGTTCATATATGTATTTAATAAATAAGCTGCTGCTGCTGCTCCTGCTGTCTCAGTCTTGTCCGACTCTGTGCGACCCCATGGACTGCAGCCTCCCAGGCTCCTCCGATCGGATTTTCCAGGCAAGGGTACTAGAGTGGGTTTTATGATAGATCAGATCAGATCAGATCAGTCGCTCAGTCATGTCCGACTCTTTGTGACCCCATGAACTGCAGCATGCCAGGCCTCCCTGTCCATCACCAACTCCGAGAGGTCACTCAGACTTTGCCAACAAAGGTTCGCCTAGTCAAGGCTATGGTCTTTCCTGTGGTCATGTATGGATGTGAGAGCTGGACTGTGAAGAAGGCTGAGTGCCAAAGAATTGATGCTTTTGAACTGTGGTGTTGGAGAAGACTCTTGAGAGTCCCTTGGACTGCAAGGAGATCTAACCAGTCCATTCTGAAGGAGATCAGCCCTGGAATTTCTTTGGAAGGAATGATGCTAAAGCTGAAACTCCAGTATTTTGGCCACCTCATGCGAAGAGTTGACTTATTGGAGAAGACTCTGCTGCTGGGAGGGATTGAGGGCAGGAGGAGAAGGGGACGACAGAGGATGAGATGGCTGGATGGCATCACTGACTCGATGGATGTGAGTTTGAGTGACCTCCGGGGCTATATCATAATAGAAATCTAGCCTAAAATCTAAATATGGAGGGGCACTAGTAGAAAGATCATTTTAATACCTTTAGGTGAATAGGACTATAATGCTGGATAAACTCTAAAACTAATTTTATAAAATGGACCTCTCTACCACCTTTTAACCTGTAGTAATTATGATTAAATCTTTAAACATGTCTTAAATTAGCTCATTTGGAGAGGCACAAGAAGGTGACACAATGAACCACATATACTATTGAGTAAAACTGCAGGTTGCAGAGGATCCAAAACACTCTCTGTGATGGTTTTCGGTCCATAAACTCCTATGAATATTAATTCCCCCAGTGCTTGTGTGTAAATCGTAGTGAAAGTGGCTAATTCTTGTCACAACTTGTCACAATTCTCAGTGACAAAAAATCAAGTGAAAAGAAACAAATCGCTAGCTAAGTAATATATTCATAGACACTTTGAACCTAGAAAAAGCATACAGAATTAGAAAGTGTAATGTAACCATCACTCGGCTTTATATATGAGAGAACAAGAACCAAAGAAGCCAATTTGTTTGCCCAGTGTGACACAGGTGATAAGTGGCAGAAATGAGCCTAGAATTATTTTTCTAAATTAGTTTTCCATTCTTTCCATAGGAAACTCAGAGTGTACTACTTCTAAAAGTTCATACATTAAAGTTTCTTCTGTATGAGCAGGAAGATGGTATGACGTTACCAGAATAAAATAAATGCTATTACCTGATACTTTGGGCACCCTTTTATTGTAGCTTTTGTCGTGGCATATATCTGCGTATAAACGTGCTTCATCGTGCTAGAACGCACTAGCAATGCTTCACACGCAAGCGCTTTACGTTTGCTCTGTATGCTTTATTTCTCAGCCTGCTTTTATCAGTCAAAGGACAAAGGTAATTTATGATAGAAAATACACCCCATTAACATTGAAACACTGGTTCTTCCAGAAAGTGAAATGGGAAATATGAAAGGTATAAATTTTTTAAATGCAAGACTAATAAAAATTGCTAGGCAAAGACACATAGGAGTTATGTGCTGTGTGCCCAGTGGTGAGCTTACCTACCAAGAGATTTAAAAATTATCTTTACTGTTACATATGTAAGTAAATTACATGCATGTATGCTCAATCATGCCTAACTCTTTATGACCCCACGGACTGTAGCCTGCCAGGCTCCGCTATCCATGGGATTTTCCAGGCAAGAATACTGAAGTGGGTTGCCATTTCCTTCTCCAGGGGATCCTCCTGACCCAGGGAACGAAGGCGCGTCTCTTGTGTCTCCTGCATTAGCCGGAGGATTCTTTACCATCTGGGGAAAAAAAGTGTCACATCTTTATTTTTGGATAATAATGTATATTTTTATAATTAGTTTATAGTCTTATTGTTTATTTGTAGTAGCTTCCGATGTAAGTACTTCCCTGGTGGCTCAGATGGTAAAGAACCCGCCTGCAGTGCAGGACATCCAGGTTCGATCCCTGGTTGGGAAGATCCCCTGGAGAAGGAAATGGAAACCCACTTCAGTATTCTTGCCTGGAAAATCCCACAGACTGAGGAGCCTGGAGGGCCGCAGTACATGGGGTCGCAAAAGTTGGACATGACTGAGCGACTGATGCTTTCATTAACACTTTCCTGTATAAATAATACTTTTAAAATACATTTTATACACTTTTGTTACTAGTTTAATGAATTCCAAGGAAGATTTTTATGTATACACACACTGAAAAGTTAAACAAAATTTTAGACTTGAGCTTATTTTTTCTACAGTGTTAATATTACATTGTTAAATGTGCTCATATTGTCTTATTAGTGGTTCTGAAATCTTCAGAGGAAACAGAGTGAGAATGTGATTATATTAGGTTTATTCCACTTTCTAGCTCTGGGAATCTGAGAGAGTTAAATAATACCCCTAAACCAGTTTTCTTATCTCTAAAATGGAAATCATATAGTACCTATCTCTTAGAATTGCTCTGAGAATCAAATATGACAGGATATAAAAAAGTAAGTGCTCAATACATATTAAATATTATTATCATTGTCAACTTCAGTGTGCAAGTTCTCCAAGTTATGTCAACTAGACTTTAAGAATGAATTGAAATTTTGTTGATGAGATTGCAAATTCAACATTTCTGGTGGGTACGTTGAAAATATATATCAAATACCTTAAAATGGTTATGTACTATTTAACTGCTAGGAATTTATTTAGTTTAAGTTTGTTATATGGATGTACTTAAAAGGATTTTTGTAAAATGATATTTTGAAAGTGTTGTTTTTAAAAGTCAAAAAACATGTGGAATGTACTATTATGAAGCTAAGAATTTCTTAAAATATTTGATGAAAGAACAAGCTATTTACATTCACTGAAGCATAATTCTGTCCCATCACTTCATGGGAAATAGATGGGGAAACAGTGGAAACAGTGTCAGACTTTATTTTTTTGGGCTCCAAAATCACTGCAGATGGTGACTGCAGCCATGAAATTAAAAGACGCTTACTCCTTGGAAGGAAAGTTATGACCAACCTAGATAGCATATTGAAAAGCAGAGACATTACTTTGCAAACAAGGGTCCATCTATCAAGGCTAGGGTTTTTCCTGTGGTCATGTATGGATGTGAGAGTTGGACTGTGAAGAAGGCTGAGCACCGAAGAATTGATGCTTTTGAAGTGTGGTGTTGGAGAAGACTCTTGAGAGTCCCTTGGACTGCAAGGAGATCCAACTGGTCCATTCTGAAGATCAGCCCTGGGATTTCTTTGGAAGGAATGATGCTAAAGCTGAAACTCCAATACTTTGGCCACCTTATGCGAAGAGTTGACTCATTGGAGAAGACTCTGATGCTGGGAGGGATTGGGGGCAGGAGGAAAAGGGGATGACAGAGGATGGGATGGCTGAATGGCATCACTGACTCGATGGACATGAATCTCAGTGACCTCCCGGAGTTGGTGATGGACAGGGAGGCCTGGCGTGCTGCGATTCATGGGGTCACAAAGAGTCAGACACGACTGAGTGACTGAACTGAACTGAACTCCAAATATTTAAGCAAACAATGACACCAATATTTAATTATAAAAATTTTTAGCTAAGTAATAAAAAATTAACTATTAAAAAAGGGATATATAAAAATGTCCAAAAACAGAGCCTTGTTCATCATAGTCATACCATATAGTACTATGTATTCAAGAATTTTTTAAGCATATTTAAAGATGCAGAGAAATTTTTCACATATTGTTAATTGAAGGAAAAGCAAATTATTAAGTAATCATAATTCTAGTCATGAATATCAGATCAGATCAGTTGCTCAGTTGTGTCCGACTCTTTGTGACCCCATGAATTGCAGCACACCAGGCCTCATAAATATATATACAATTAAATATATTCATAGATTGCATGTTGTTTCTGGTTCCTGACAATATTGAGAGCTAACATTAGTTTTAAATTCTGACTACCTTCTTTATAATCATTATTAGAGAAAATATAGAAATAGAAAACACTAATTTTAAGTACTAAACCATATCAATTTAAGATAAATCTCTGCAAATTGGAGTGCTGCTTTTAACTGGTGTGTGTATATGTGTGAGAGTGTGTGTCTGTGTGTCTCTAAGGGGCTGGAGTCTGAAAGCTGAGGTAGAGTTTGGCCAGAGGATCTTACTGCCGGAGTGATTTTAGGGTTTGATTTTTCCTGGTGATAATGATCATCTGCTTCTCACAATGTCATTAGCACAAGGTAAGATTGGTAGATTACAACCTCCACAAGCTGCCTTTTCCAGTGGAACTATCTTTCAAAGGTTTTAAAGACCCAGACACTCTCACAGATGTGTTTGCTTGGTAGAGTTGTCCCAAGAGAAAAAGAATAACGGTGATTTTTTTTGTCTCCTTGGGATTCTCCACCCTAGAACACATTTCCACACCTCTCCTAATATTTTTTGATTTTCCTTTATTGCACATTGCAGACGAAACAGGTGATACCCCAGTAGAGAACAAGCACTAAATGAAGACTAAAATAAAGTACATAGAGTGGGAGGTGGAAACCAGAGCAAATACACCACATTTCACTAGTCCTTTTCCCTGACTGATGTATTATGCATGGCTTTTGTTTTCATCGTTTTTTTTCTTTGTTTGTTTGTTTTGTTTTCTATACATTTGCAGCCAAAAGGAAAACATGACTGGTTTTTATTATCAGAATAAGAAAGATAAATACCTTCATCAGTTCAGTCCAGTTCAGTTCATTTGCTCAGTCGTGTCCAACTCTTTGCAACCCCATGAATTGCAGCAGGCCAGGTCTCCCTGTCCATCACCAACTCCCAGAGTTCACTCACACTTACGTCCATCGAGTCAGTGATGCCATCCAGCCATCTCTTCCTCTGTCGTCCCCTTCTCCTCCTGCCCCCAATCCCTCCCAGCATCAGAGTCTTTTCCAATGAGTCAAGTCTTCACATGAGGTGGCCAAAGTACTGGAGTTTCAGCTTTAGCATCATTCCTTCCAAAGAAATCCCAGGGCTGATCTCCTTCAGAATGGACTGGTTGGATCTCCTTGCAGTCCAAGGGACTCTCAAGAGTCTTCTCCAACACCACAGTTCAAAAGCATCATAAACAAAGTTTAATTCAATCATCTAGAGAATTCAGAGATATCTTACATTTTAAAGTGTTTATCAGTACATTCGAATCTCAAAAAGTGCTCGTTTGTCTTTCCATGTTTAAATGTCATTTTTCAAAAGTAAGGAAAAATGTCGTGTTTGGCAGTCCCCAAGACCACCTTCAGGTTTTACAACTTGGAAGAAGGACTCATTAAACTCAGGAAAGCTGTTACATGCATGAATATGCTTTATTCCTGTGCAGGGATCAGACTGCGATCAGGAAAGATGAAAGGTATATAGGGCAAAGTCCAGGAGAGAACAGGTGGGGCTGCTGGTCGTCTTTCTGGGAGGTTTTGCGGTGAACACTTAATCCTTCAGTAACGCTGTGTGACAGCACCCTTAAAGTACTGCCTAACAGGCAAGCTCAGCTTGGCAGCGGGAAACCTTGGTGTCTACATCTTTTTCTGGGCATTGGTCAGTAGACCCCACTGACCACGTATCTGGTTGACTTTAGTTAATTCTGAACCCCTTCAATCTTCAAATTGATATATGGTAACCTATGGTTCCATGATAAATCGCATCGTTCAGTTCAGTGGTATCCTTAGGATACAAGACCCTTGCATGGCCCAAGGTTTCAGTAAACAAAGACACTCATTGGATAGGAAGTTGCATAACTAAAGGTTAGCTTCCAGGAGCCGGACAAGGGCCAAACCTTTCTTTTGAATAGGTTTTGGACAACTCAAGCTTACTGACTTAGTCCTTTCTTGCACACGTGCAAATATAGCTTTGCTGACTTGTGTTACCAAAAAGAGATGAATGAAGAACAAGGAAATTATAGTCAAAGTTAGTTGAATTGTTTGTACTAATAAAAAAAAAATCCAAAAGTTTTAACTTTGACTAGAATGTGAGAGGCAATGTAAAGGAAGGAGACGATAGATCGTGGATGGACAGTGTTTATGTTTATATAGGTGCTCTTCTATTCTCCTAGCTGTAGGGCATTTTATAAATATAACTAGTTGCTTCAGTTTCATATGTGATAAATGAGGATATTATTACAGCTAACGCACGGGTTTATTACAAGAAGCAATTTCATTATTACACATACAAAACACTTCAACTTGTGTTTGGCATGTAGCAATAATATAAATATCAGCCGGTTTTTACTATTAACCAAAGGAAAGTTATAACCAACCTAGATAGCATATTCAAAAGCAGAGACATTACTTTGCCAACAAAGGTTCGCCTAGTCAAGGCTATGGTCTTTCCTGTGGTCATGTATGGATGTGAGAGCTGGACTGTGAAGAAGGCTGAGCGCCGAAGAATTGATGCTTTTGAACTGTGGTGTTGAAGAAGACTCTTGAGAGTCCCTTGGACTGCAAGGAGATCCAACCAGTCCATTCTGAAGGAGATCAGCCCTGGGATTTCTTTGGAAGAAATGATGCTAAAGATGAAACTCCAGTATTTTGGCCACCTCATGCGAAGAGTTGACTCATTGGAGAAGACTCTGATGCTGGGAGGGATTGGGGGCAGGAGGAGAAGGGGATGACAGAGGATGAGATGGCTGGATGGCATCACTGACTCGATGGATGTGAGTCTGAGTGACCTCTGGGACTTGGTGATGGACAGGGAGGCCTGGCGTGCTGCGATTCATGGGGTCGCAAAGAGTCAGATACGATTGAGCGACTGATCTGATCTGATCTGATCTGATCTGAAATGATCATACTTGCTTATTTCATCTGAAATAGCCTTATACCTATACCCATTGATTATTTTGTTATTTAGTAAGTTAACAAAGAAGTGATGGGATGAATATATGGATTTCTATACTTCTGAGGAATTTTTACTCTCTAAGAACAACATTTTTCTCATTTAGAGGAATAAGCAATCCCCTAGCCCAAGTGCAATAAATGGGGCTATATTTCTCCATTATTGGCATCCATTTAAATTCTGATTTTCTATCTTATGTCAGATAGAAATAATTTTATTATCAAATATAGATAAAATCAGTTGTCATGTGTATAGAGAAAATCCATTGAATGAAAAAGCTACTGGGGAAGCCCTTCAACAGGCTGCTATCTGGATGGGTCAGCTACAGTTATCTTTGGACCTTGTTATTTTTCTGTTCAAGATTCATAGTCATAAGGGGAAGAGACTCTGGATACCACTGGTCATGTGCCCACTCTTTAGCCAGTAGAGGGCAAGAAAACTTGAAGGACAGCCCTGCCAATTCTCCATCTGTCATGGGAGGGGAAACTCTCTGGAAAAAAAAAACAAATGAGGCACAATTAGCACACTAGGAAATGGGATGCTATGCTTTATATATATATATATATATATATATATATATAGTCCTTCATAATATTAAATGATTTTATCCCATAGCAAAATCCATTAACAGAACATGATGGACAGATACTCAAGTACCCAACTGCCTAGTTTAAACCATGGTTAAATTTTAGAGTACTACATAGATGATTTCAAGCTCTTTTGGTAAGAATATAATACCTAGAGTTGAGCCCTCATCTCAGTTTTAAGTATGTTAAACTTGAGAAAATTTTATGCATGCATAACTCTACTAATTTCTTTTATGTTAAATCATGTACAGAAATATAAATTAAACAAGATGTGATAGAAACAATAGAAATTCTAATCTTTTCTTCCTGTAGCATATTGAATATGCCTCCTGTGTTGGAGATGAATTTAAAGGTGTGAATGTTCAATACAAACTTTCCAGGAGTAAAGTGGTAAAGAATCCAGCTGTCCAGGGCAAGAGACACAGGAGACTTAGGTTTGATCTCTGGGTTGGGAAGATTTCCTGAAGTAGGAAATGGCAAACTATTCCAGTATTCTTGCCTGGAAAATTATATGGACATAGGAGCCTGGTGAGTTACAGTTCATAGAATCGCAAAGAGTATAAGACATGACTGAGCACACCTACCTACATGTACAATACACGAGGTATTCTTTGTAAATGCTGTTTCTTCTTTTCATTAAAACTGGAATAGCTTCAAGCAGTCACAGACTGGAGATGTGTCTGGAAAACAATTACTTTTCATTGTAGTTTGTTGATGGATGCTTATGCAATGGCGATGTAGCACCCATCAAGCTACTGTATCTTTGTTATACAAAAGGGATGCTGCTGCTGCTGCTGCTAAGTCGCTTCAGTCACGTCCAACTCTGTGTGACCCCATAGATGGCAGCCCACCAGGCTCCCCCGTCCCTGGGATTCTCCAAGCAAGAACACTGGAGTGGGTTGCCATTTCCTTCTCCAATGCATCAAAGTGAAAAGTGAAGGTGAAGTCACTCAGTCATGTACAACTCTTCGCGACCCCATGGACTGCAGCCTACCAGGCTCCTCTGTCCATGGAATTTTCCAGGCATGAGTGCTGGAGTGGGTTGCCATTGCCTTCTCTGAAAAGGGATGCTACTAAAGTATTTGTCTTTAGACCTGGGAGCCGCTCCTCAGTAACTTTGTTATGATTCCACTAGAGATTCTCTAAAATATTACTTGAGGTTTAAAGAGTGCTTTCTTTCCCATAATGCGGAATCCTTTCATGTAACTTTCACTCCTCTCAAAACCTTCTTCTATGTGTTAGCAGGTCTGTAAGTCATCACTTTTTAACAGAAATAGCATACTCTTTCTGTTGGCTCAGATGGTAAAGAATCTACCTGTAATGCAGGAGACCTTAGTTCGATCCTTGGGTGGGAGAGATTCCCTGCAGAAGGGCATGGCAACCCACTCCAGTATTCTTGCCTGGAGAATCCCATAAACAGAGGGGCCTGGAGGTTTACACTCCATGGGGTCACACAGAGTCGCACATGACTGGGTGAGTAACTTCCTTTAGCCAGAGGAATTGAGTAGTACCTGTGCATCAGATAGAGTTGCTGAAGGTTAGCAGTTAGCATGAGGGCTGTCCTTTTGGAAAAAAAAAAAAAATGTATACAGATTCAGGCTCCTTAGGTACTTAATAGTCCAACTTCTAAATGATTTTTCTACCTAAAATGTGAAATTCTGTCCTTGTGGCTAGAGATTGGTGCCCAGTTTAATGGTTATTATTAGATACTGAGGTCTTTGAACTACTGGCAACTGAGTCTAGATTTTATTGTTGTTTAGTGGCTAAGTTGTAACCTACTCTTTGTGATTCCGTCAGGTTCCTCTGTCCACAGGATTTCCCTGGGAAGAATATTCCAGTGGGTTGCCTTTTCCTGCTTTAGGGGATCTTCCCAACCCAGGGATCAAACCTGAGTCTCCTGCATTGACAAGTAAATTCTTTATCACTGAGCCACCAGGGAAGTCTCCAAAGTCAAAGTGCATTTTGGTAGATCACCGTTTGGTCCAGAAATATATGATTCATACATGTCATAGCCCATGAAAAAACATCCAGGAGTTACTTTTAATAAACCAAACAAATACTACCAAGTCCAAATATTTAATTCCTCATTATTTTCTAAGATGTCAATAGTATATTCACACATTAAAATCTTTTAAATTACGTAAAGAATACACCAGAAGATCAAAACATTGCATGTCCTTATTACATTAATACACAGTAAACAGATATATGTTTTTTGGAATCTAGTACATATAATAGATAGTTTTGCCTATATATTAGGCAAAAGGCCAGCATTTTTAACCTGAAATAACAGTACTACCATATGGTTCAATCAAATACATTAACAAAATTTTGTCAGTAAAGATTTTCTGCCAGGACTTTTACATAGACATGTTACCTCATATCAGTTTTAACAAAATTATTTGATAAAGTGGGCTTCTTTTCAAAACTCTTAATTTACGTTGACCAACTTTTCAAAGCAAAAAAATCAAAATATGTGTAGTGCTTAAAATAATTCTTTAATATGTTCTAAAATAATACAAACCTACCATTTCTTCAGGGCTTCCCTGGTGGCTTAGTGGTAAAGAGTTCGTCTTCCAATGCAGGCAACCTGGGTTTAACCCCTGGCTTGGAAAGATCCCCTGGAGAAGAAAATGGCAAGCCACTCCATTATTCTTTCCTGGGGAATCCCATGGACAGAGGACCCTGGTGGGCTGCAGTTCATGGGGTCACAAAGGGTCAGTCTCACTTAGCAGCTGAGTACACACACACTTATTTCCTCAGCAGTTATGAAAGGATAAAACTACAATTCAGATTCTACCCAAAGTATCATCAGTTCCAAATCAGTGCAGTTAAATATAAAGGGAACATATTCTTATCTAATGGAATAAAAAAATAACCATGCTTATTTTAGGCAATATATTAAATGGGCATTAAGGCCATATATAATTCATCTTCCTTAATTAAAAAAAAATACTGTAAAATGGATATAGTTGTCATAGGAAACAAAAAACAAAACAAACCTCATTCTCTGCCTTGGTAAGAATATTCAGTAAGCTTTTTAAGTCACACTGTCACATCACTGACTATCCAAAAGGACAATGGATAAGATCAAATAACTGATGTACATGTTGCTATTCTTATATTTTTCTATGTACATTTCATAACTTTTACAACTCTTTCTTTATAATCCTCAGGTAAGGGATTGAGTTGTTATTAAAAAGATTTTTGTGATTTTCCTGAGATGAAATAGGTGGCCTACAGGTGCATGACTATTTTAGCAGCATGAGCTTAAGGGGACTTAAGAATGTTGAATGTATTCCAATGGCAATCTTTTAAAGAATTCCCTGAGAGTAGTTTCCTCAAAAGAAGAGAAATTGCAGTAAGTAAAATGAATGAGTTGTATAGGTTTTATATATGACCTTAAAGATTAAATAGTAGAAACGTTTAAACCATATTGAAAATGCAAAATAAATTGTGGCAGTTTAAAACTATTCTCCCCAAAGACTTCCTTGAATTAATTGTATGTCTGATTTTATCATATAATTTATCACAGTGGTCAATAATCTCTAATGCATTCGTCTGTCTTCCCTTCCACAAGACATGTATCATCACTAATTCAACATCACATATTCCCAATCCCAATCACAGTGCCTGAGCACTCATTAAATATTTATAGAGTGAATTGATTGAGTAAATATATTAATAAGTGTTATATTAAAGAAAGGTATATGTATATACATTTGAGTGTGTGTTAGAACCATTTTTTAATTAGAATTATTTCTTTTGGAAAATTATGCTTTGACCTTTTTTGGTATGTTTATTCATTTGCTTTTATTTAAGGGCATATGAAAAGCTGGTTTAAACTGACAGCAATAAAAAAACATTCTTTGTCTTACAAAAGGAAAGAAAGTGTTTTTGACCTTTGTGTGTGTGTGTCTATGTGTGTATGTATGATGATACTGTGATTCCCTTTTCCTGACAGTTTTACTTGCAGAGATCTAGAAATAAGGAAAAAAAGAAAACAAAGATAAAAGAAGCAACACCATCAGATCAGATCAGTCGCTCAGTCGTGTCCAACTCTTTGCGACCCCATGAATCGCAGCACTCCAGGCCTCCCTGTCCATCACCAACTCCTGGAGGTCACTGAGACTCACATCCATCGAGTCAGTGATGCCATAGGACCATTAAAAAATTAGATAATTTGATAAAGCATATGATCCTTATTACATAGGAAAGGCTTTCAGTAATATATTTAGAAATCTATTAGCATTTTGTACATTGTGGCTTATATTTTAGATATAAATTTTATTGCTGGAGTTTTAAATTATATGCACAAAAATGTCTGGGAATGAATGTATAAGAATGTGAGGCTTATACAAATATATAGCAATATCAGAATATAAAAAATTATTTTTGACCATCTTGCTTAAAAAGATTTGAGAATATTATCTACAGATTGTTTAATTTTATAAATATTTGCACTTATTTTCAGTGATTTTCCACTTCTGTATCAAACCTTAGTATAAATATTATACAAAGTATGTGAACCTTGATATTATTTGAGTTAACCATTTTTAGGATAAATGACAAAATAAATTCAAAAATCTAAAAGTGAAATGAATTCTCTTTAAACCTATTCTCTTTTAATTATCTAGTTATTATTATAGCATATTAAATACTGTCATAGACTCAAATGGCTTGTTCTCCATTTCTTTTTTTTGAGCTTTTAATAATTATCTGTAATATAATTTTATTCATAATAAAAAGTTATATGAAACAGGAAATAAATTTTCCCCATCATACTGAGATGAGATACAAAATTATATTTTATTAATTAATTTATTTTTTAATTGAGGGATAATAGCTTTGCAGAATTTTGCTGTTTTCTGTCAAACCTCAATGTGAATCAGCCATAGGTATACATACGTCCCTTCCCTTTTGAACCCTCCTTCCCTCTCCCTCCCCATCCCACCCCTCTAGATTGATACAGAGCCCCTGTTTGAGTTTCCTGAGCCATACAGCAAATTCCCATTGCTGTCTATTTTACATATGGTAATGTAAGTTTCCAAATTACTCTCTCTGTACATCTCACCCTCTCCTCCCCTATCTTGTGTCCATAAGTCTATTCTCTATGCCTGTTTTTCCATTGCTACCCTGTAAATAAACTCTTTGGTACCATCTTTCTAGATTCTGTATGTATGTGTTTGTATACAATATTTATCTTTCTCTTTCTGACTTACTTCACTCTGTACAATAGGCTCTAGGTTCATTCACCTCATTAGAACTGACTCAAATGTGCTCCATTTTATGATTGAGTGATATTCCATTGTGTATATGTACCAGAACTTCTTTATCCATTCATCTGTCAATGGGCATCTACGTTGCTTCCATGTTCTATTGTAAATAGTGCTTCTTTTCTAAGAAGCTGTCCATTTCTTCCAGGTTATCCATTTTATTGCCATATAGTTGTTCATAATAGTCTCTTAAAATCCTTTGTGCTTCTGCATTATCTGTTGTAACCTCTCCTTTTTCACTTTTAATTTTGTTGATTTGATTTTTCTCTCTTTTTTTCTTGATGAGTCTGGCTAAGGGTTTGTCGATTTTGATTATCTTCTCAAAGAACCAGCTTTTAGTTTTATTAATCTTTACTATTATTTCTTTCATTTATTTTTCATTAAAATTATCTTTTAAGTATGTGAAATTTGGGTTAGTTTTTGGTCCTAGTAGTTTCTTTGTAAGCAGCTACATTATTATAGGGTCCTGGACCCACTAAGGACAAAGTAATATGAGAGCAATGTTTTCCAAAAATATAATATATGTCAGTGGAGAAGGCAATGGCACCCCACTCCAGTGTTCTTGTCTGGAAAATCCCATGGATGGAGGAGCCTGGTAGGTTGCAGTTCAAGAGGTGGCTAAGAGTTGGACACGACTGAGCGACTTCACCTTCACTTTTCACTTTCATGCATTGGAGGAGGCAATGGCAACCCACTCCAGTACTCTTGCCTGGAAAATCCCATGGAGGGAGGAGCCTGGTAGACTGCAGTCCATGGGGTCGCTAAGAGTTGGACACGACTGAGGGACTTCACTTTCACTTTTCACTTTCATGCACTGGAAAAGGAAATGGCAACCCACTCCAGTGTTCTTGCCTGGAGAAACCCAGGGACGGGGGACCCTGGTGGGCTGCTGTCTATGGGGTCGCACAGAGTTGGACACGACTGAAGTGACTTAGCAGCAGCAATATATGTCAGTAATTCTAAAATACTAAAACTCAAGTATAATTTATCTCTTCAAACTTGTCCCACCCACATTTCTTTTCTTGATGTTAATTTTGATGCTACTGCTACAGACTTTGGTTAAATAATAATAATTTGAGCTGAATTCTATAACCCTCTTGGCAAAGAGATTAATTTTTCAATATTTGATGCCCCAAGCAATAATTTCACAGATATAATTGCAATTAACCACACCTATGCTATTATTAAAGCTAATTTATGCCATTAGCCCAAGTAAAACAAGTCACTGAGTTAAAACCTACACAGAATATTGTTCATATATGGCTATAGAGAGCTTCATTGCCATAAAATTTTAAAGCTCATAAAAATCTCAGCCATGGTACAGTCAATAAGTTTTATTTTTTAGTTGAAAACACATTGTGGTTCAAGAATGATAAATGACCAACACAGCTAGAGCATTGTCTTATGTCTCAGTTCAGCTCAGTCACTCAGTCGTGTCCGAGTCTTTGTGACCCGTGAATCACAGCACGCCAGGCCTCCCTGTCCATCACCAACTCACGGAGTTCACTGAGACTCACATCCATCGAGTTGGTGATGCCATCCAGCCATCTCATCCTCTGTCATCCCCTTTTCCTCCTGCCCCTAATCCCTCCCAGCATCAGGGTCTTTTCCAATGAGTCAAGTCTTCACATGAGGTGGCCAAAGTACTGGAGTTTCAGCTTTAGCATCATTCCTTCCAAAGAACACCCAAGGCTGATGTCCTTTAGAATGCACTGGTTGGATCTCCTTGCAGTTCAAGGGACTCTCAAGAGTCTTCTCCAACACCACAGTTTAAAAGCATCCATTCTATAAGCTTTTTTCACAGTCCAACTCTCACATCCATACATGACCACTGGAAAAACCATAGCCTTGACTAGATGGGCCTTGGTTGGCAAAGTTATGTCTCTGCTTTTCAATATGCTATCTAGGTTGGTCATAACTTTGCTTCCAAAGAGTAAGCGTCTTTTAATTTCATGTCTAGTATAGTACTAATTCTTCCATCCTCAAGTGTTTAATATTTCACTGTATTTTCAACTAAGCTCTGATTTTCTGTGTTTGCAATTTAAATTTTAATTTTCAGTTCCCAAGTGTTTCTCAAGAGATTCTACTCACATGCCCCACTGTTAACTTACATAAAACATAAAAATATAACTATCTTCTTACACTCCCATATCTGTGTTAATGATACTAAGACTTAAAATATTGAAATCATCTTTTACTCTCTCTTCTATAAAATTATTCACCAAGTTTTATAGTAGCTAGCAGTATATATTAGTAATAGTTCTAAGTACTTCCTGTGGATCATTTGGTTGTTTCTTAAATAAATCTTTAAATAGTTATTGTTCCTGCTTAAGAGGGGGAGAATGATCTTGGTTAATAAAGTTGCTTATATTTACAGTTAATTACTAGATACCCAGCTTTCAGTGGAGACTGTCAGATGTCACAGCTCTTTCCCATTACCAATATAACAATTGTCTCACAACAGATTTTACTAAAAATTTTAGTTTGTCTTCCTTTCCTTTCATTCTGCTATGATGACTTGATTCCACAGTCATATATTACATGCCTGTAGAGTAAGATGGCTGAAGATGATGTTTAGAAAAGAGAGATAATTGACATAACAGCAGACAGTTCAAAATGACAGAGGCACAAAGATAAGAAGTGGATTGCACTTTTTAAAACCTGGTAATCTCAAATTTTAAATAGTGAAATTAAATAAATGTGGACCCAACAGTAGTCCTCACTTATCCAAAGGGGATACATTCCAAGACCACCAGTAGGTGCCTGAAGCCTCAGATAGTTCCGAAACCTAAGCATACTGTTTTTCCTATACAAAGTTTAATTTATAAATTAGGCACAGGATGAGGTTAACAGCAATAACTAATCACAAAAGAGAGCAATTGTAACCATATGTGAATTATGCGAATAACTTTTATCACAGCATCTTCCTTCTCCCTCTTAAAATACCTTGTACTGTACTCACCATTCTTGTGATGATGGGAGATGATTAAAAAATGTACATGAGATGAAGGTAGATGAATGACACAGGTATTGTGACCTAACATTAGGCTATTTTTGACCTTCTGACAATGCATCAGAAGGAGGATTGTCTGTTACCGGTGATCCCAGATCATGGAGCCAGAACAGTGTTGATGGTGGGGTGGCAGAAGCAGACGGTGGGTGTTGATGGCTGGGGACCTGGGGCAGGAAGGATCTTGATTTCATCACACAACTAAGAAGCCTAATTTAAAACATATGGATTGTTTATTTCTAGAATATTCCTTTAAAAATTTTTTAGACTCTAGTTGACTTCAAGTAACTGAAACCATGGAAAGTGAACTCACAGATAAGGGGAGACCACTGTACGCTTTTCCTGAAATACTACGTTTTACAGCCATCAAGACTTGACTGGGGTCTTTTATGATTTTTTTTAATATACAAAGCAGTCACATTCATCTGATTTATTTATTTATTTCTTACTGAAATAATCCTCTCAGCTAAGATTAATTATTATATTCAGCGTTTCCACTAAGTAAACTTTTTACATCCAGTTAAAACTCTGGGCAAAGCAATAGGACACATGCTTATTTAAGGAACATGTTCATGGATTGCTGGCCATGTCTGAAAATACAAAAACCAACATGTTGATTTCAAGCATCACCTAGCGGTGATGCGTGATGTAAGAACTAAAATTTATGTTACAGAAAGTACTAAAGCTGAAATATAAATGTCACTAACAGTGAATGCTTTGATAATATTGGATTCTAACTTACTGCAAAAGAGTCTTTGTGGGGAGTTACTTGTTTAATAAAGGCCATTGTTATTATTATCATTATAATAATAATTGCTACTAAGCAAATCCCCAAAATCCCCACTGATAGCTGTCCTACTTCTAGTTTTTCTTCAAACCTGCCCACAGCAGGAGACCTGAGGATATTTTAACATGGGTGAGAATGAGAACGGAAGTCTTCCAGGGGCATTACCTGCAATGGGCAATCTTTTGGACAAGGGACAGGTTTGTCAACTAAAGACACGAAGTGATTTTTTTCTCCAAAGAAGTGGTATTACAGCAGTTTTTATACAATTATGTGTTCTGTATTTTGGAAAAGGAAATGTCAACCACTCCAGCACTCTTGCCTGGAAAATCCCATGGACGGAGGAGCCTGATTTTTGGCTACTTTGTGGATTAAGCTGATTCTTATGCGTAATCTTTATAATTATGAGTTTCAAATCATGTTTTGAATGTGTTTCTGGGGTGGAGCATTTTCATATTTGGAATATTGACAATAATGCAATGATTTTATATATACGATTTGGCTTACTCTGAATAAAGCTCTGAAATTACTATCTAAGTATATCATAAAACTAGATAATCTGCATCCAAAATATGAATTACACATAACTGAACTGAGTCCAATTTTTAAAATTCAGCGTTTTTTTAAATCAAATTATTAATATTTATAATATCCAGGGCATGAAAGGAACCAAGATGTCCACTGACAGATAAATGGATAAAAATGTGTGGTACATACATACAGCAGAATATTACTCAGCCACAAAAAGGAACAAATTTGACTCAGTTGTAGTAAGGTAGATGGACCTAGAGCCCCTTATACAGAGTGAAATAGAGAAAAACAAGTATCAAATATTAATGCATAAATATGGATTCTAGAAGAATGGAACTGATGAACCTAGCTGAGAATGGACTTGTGGACACAGTAGGGGAAGGTGAGGACGAAGGAACTGAGAAAGTAACCTTGACATGTATACACTATCATGTGTACAATAGAGAGCTGATAGAAGGTTGCATTATGGCACAGGGAACCCAGCCTGCCACGGTGATGACCTTGAGGTGTGGGATGAGGGGCGGGGAGGCAGGGCGTGGATGTATGTGTAACTATGACTGAGTCACGTGTTGTACAGCAGAGGCCAACACAACTTTGGGAAGCAATTTTCCACCAATTAAAATTTAAAATATAAATATAGGCTAAAGATTAATAAATGAATGAGCAAGATTTCATAGGGCAGCTGGTGATCAAAATACTTTCTCTATTTGTGAGTTTTTCAAATAATATTATATAGTTGTTTATAGATTTAAAAAAAAGCTAATGGGCCTATTTGTCTATGAACTGTTATTAATAACTTAATATTTACTTTATGTATTTAAGACTGCTATAATCACATTTTGAATAATAGTATTTCCTTTTCTAATTGAAATAATTAGTAAGATCATTCATCAAATCTCCCTTCTTATATTCAACTTCAATATACATTCACGACCATACGGATTTAACTATTTTCCTTTTCTTGTTCACTGAAAATGTTTTTACACATACTTTTAAATATGTATTGTCCTTTCCTGGATCACTTAAGTTCTTACATATGGACATAACCATTTCCAGGTGAAAAGCAGTCAGGAAGAATGCCAACTAATCCAGAACTTGGATTCCTAAGTTTCAAAAATCAAAGATTCTGTTATTTGACAGAGACTCTGTGTTGGCTGTCATTCATGTTAAGGCCTTTGTCCTACTACTAGATCAACTCCTGAGGGTTTGAAAATATAGGAAAATGTGGCTCTGTTTTTGGTAGCTTGTCAGTGATTGCATACAAGTGGAGCAAGACCATGAATTATAGGTTATAAGAATTTTTAAGATGCTTAAAATGCAAATACTTCTTTTGTTTTTGTAAGCATATATTCTTCCTTAAATAGATTCAAATTATGAGCTTAAAACTAATGAAGATGGCTTCAAATCAATGTAAAATATATCCTTGTAATATAGATGGACAAAATTAATATGGTGAAAAAGTTAGTTAGTGGTCTTTGGATTCACAGTTTTTTCATTCTGATACGCATTCCTGAGTTTTCTGAAGTTGGTAAAGGGGTTGTTATAACATTTGCTCTCCAACATTTCTATTAGTAAAATAAAGCATGTTTCTCTGCAGTATATTAGTGTCTCTGGACTACCATAGCAAAGTCCCCCAAACTGGTGGTTTAGAATAATGGAAACATTTTCTATCATGGTCCCTGAGGACATAGTGGAAATCAAGATGCCATCCAGGTTGGTTCTTTCTGGAAACTGCGACTGGATATCTGTTCCAAGACTCTCTCCTGGCTTCTGGTGGACGCTGACGATCCCTGACATTTGTTGGCTTGTATCACTCCGATCTCTGTCTTCACTGTCCCCTGGCCTTCCTCTCCTGTGTCTCCACTGATAAGTCCTCCTCTAATAAGGGCACCAGTCCTTGGATTTAGGGTCTGCTCCTTTCCAGCACGACTTTATCCTAACTACTTTTGTAACCATTTTATTTACAAGTAAGATCACATTCTGAGGTTCTAAATAGACATACTTTCTGCAGGAACACTATTCAACCCATTCTGACTTTCTGTCAGAGTTTTTCACTGTGAGGGGATAACCCACATGAGACTTGGTGCTTAACTAATTAACTATGCTGTTCTGTATCCTGGGATATACCAGTTAATTCACTTAAATTTAAAGCATCAATGTTTCTATTTATAAACATGAAGGCTAATAACTTCTGTATGTACTGTAAGTCTTAAAAATGTGGTGCAACATAGAAATTTATAGCTATTTTGAGTAAGGACTTTCAATAACATAATATCATTAGAATAAGAACAATCCTCAAGTCTGCTGGTAATCTGTTGTGTGACCTTGGGCAAGTCACCTGCCTGTCTAAAGACTGTACGATTCATACATAAAATAAAGAGGTTGAACTCCATAGACCAAAAATCAGTAGCCCGTTTTTCAGTTTGACCCATATATGTATCTTATATGTCCAGCAGAATAATTTTAAAATAATGAATTTTATTGCCTTTATGCAAAATATTTACTCTCTAATTAATCATAGTCCTTATTGCTTCTTAAAATGTCATATTGGCTACTTCTTATTTAGATCTTCGTGACCCCTGAAGGCACATGAGTTTTCAGCCCTAGAGTTTCCTAACTTACAGTCTCATGATTCCTAAGTCATAGATTACTTTCAGAGGGATAAAGTCACATTCTATAACTAATTTATCACCTTCAAAAATGTTATAAATTCATTTGACTCCTTAAAGGACATCTATTTAATAGGTATTAAATACTATTATGCTTCAATCTCTTTCTTACTGCTTGAAGTACCACTGTGTATTAAGTGGACATCTGCATTTAGCTTTTCATTATGACTTCTAGATTATTTCTTTGAGAGGTTAAAACTAATTCAACTCCTATCCGTGGATATGAGTAGTCACAATTGCCTCTTCCCAAGGACACTCATGTAAATCAAATGTTAATTTCATCTCTGCAAGGTGCCATTAAAACAGCAATAAGCTGTCTGCCCACATTTCAGCTTTGTGAAGACAACATGCATTTAAATACTCTTTTTTATATCCTTGGCCTTCTGCTCACTAGAGAAATTTCTATTCAGGAGCATTTTTACTGCCAAAGTCTGTCCATCTTCTCTCTCTTCGAAGTAATTTCCAGTCCAAGGAAAAGTCTTAATTGGTGCTGACATCCAGACCAGCAGTTGATATCTATATTCTAAATGCTAATAAAGTTGAATATCTTACCTACAAAGGGGTTTTACATACAAATTAATTTAAGATGTAAAATTGTCCTTTAAGGAAGGAATGAACTCTGCATGCCATAAAGATGCTTGGGGTCTAGCAGAAGAGACAAATGGTTGTAGACATATTTATTACATTAGAGTCGAAATAAGTATTGTGATAAAAATTATGTTTTTCATGAGAAAACCTTTTCCCAGGTCTGAGCTCAAAAGAAACCTTTGTGGAAAATGAGATTTTTCTTTTAATTTGATTTAAAAATAGAGTGTTTGCTACCAAGAATAAAATGTCTGGGGAGTCACCTTCCCTATCCTAGACTACCTCTATATTTAACTGAGTCCCTGGATTGCCTCCATGCTTAAAAGGATTGCTAAGGCTTGACACTAGGCAGGAAGCTGGGTAATATCTGTCACAGTGTCTGCCTTCTAACTTCCTTACAGAATAAACTCTATTCTTTTCTTAAAGAGGATACCATAGTCCAGGGCCTTTACAATATTTTATACACAATGTCCACCATTCAAGCAAAATTATCAGACACATTAGGAGGTAAAGAGACATAAATGAAAAAACAAAATGGTATAGTAAAAAAAATTTGAAACAAATCCATTGGAAATATACCAGTACACATTGTGCAATAATGGCATGGATATTTTGTTCAGCTGTTCAGTTGTATCTGACTCTTTTGCAACCCCATGGACTGCAACATGCCAGGCCTCCCTGTCCTTCACCATCTCTCAGAGCTTGCTCAGGCTCATATCCATTGAGTTGGTGATACCATCCAAGCATCTCATCCTCTGTCATCCCCTTCTCCTGCCTTCTATTTTTCCCAGCATCAGGGTCTTTTCCAATGAGCCAGCTCTTTACATCAGGTAGCCAAAGTATTGGAATTTCATGGAAATAAAGGTGTTGATAATATTCAAGAATACAAATGACAGCGTGAAATAGTTTACAGGAAAACTGAGAAAATTCTTAAACTATTGAACAATACAAAAGTTTTACAACAGAAGAAAAAGAAGAAAAGTGATGATTGTTGACTGAAACATGTCAGTTTAACTTATCCACACTGGGGCAATGTGGGGGAAAAAGAAAATAGAGAAAAGAACAGACAAGATGTAGAATTCATGGAGAGAAGTACATATACACATATATGCAACCTACATGAACAACATTCTTGGTTAAAAAAAAGAAGGAAGAAAGCTATGTACATCATAATGAAGTGGCTGAAAACTGAAGATATAGAAGTCAAAAAAGCAGCCAAAGGGAAAAAAAATACAAATCAACTTTAAAGTTGTAACAGAAAAAAAAAAAAAAAAGAAAAAAAGACTATATGATTTTTCCACAAAGTAAAATTAGAAGGAAGAAATATATTTCAGAATTCTCAAAGAAGATAATCAATGGCATGGAATTCTGTGTTGAGTGAAAATTCTTTCAAAATTGAGGTAAAGGAGAAACATTTCCTGAGGAGCAAAAGCTGAGTGAATTTGTCATAGTCAACTGTACTAAGAAAATGCAAATGAATACACTTCAAGGAGAAGGAAGTTATTCCTAAAAATAATCACAAAAATGCAGAATGAAACAAACAGTCTTGCAAAGAGGAAATAGGATGATGAGTTAAAGAAAAATATGTGCAGATTGAAAGAATAGTAATAACATCTTATGAAATTTAAAATATATGTACCAATTAAGTCCACTTATTTGCTGCAAAAAGGTAAGTGGAAAATAGATGTAAAAAGTTCTAAGGCTTTTGCAACATTTTAGAAAATGTAAAAGTTCTGATTTAGTTAAGATGTTACTATACCAAGGATTTAGGTTGTGTTCTCTTTGCTAACCACTGAAAGAATAATAAATTATGCATAACTAAAATTTAATAGTTGAAAAAGATTTTTTAAAAATCCCAGTGAAGCCAAGATATAAAAAAACAGAGCACAGAACAGCTGGGGTGAAAAAGCAAATAGTAAACTGAGAGCTGTAAAATCACAACAATAATTTTGTATAGTAACTACAACAAATATAATTGCACTAAGTATGTCAATCAAATATGTTAGCCCTCTAAAAAACAATATCCTACTTAAAATAAAATTAAAATATCACTGAATGGTGTTGTTCAGTTGCTAAGTCATGTCCGGCCCTTTACAACCCCATGGACTCCAGAACGCCAGGCTTCCTTCTCCTCCACTATATCTGGGAGTTTGCTCAGATTCATGTCCATTGAGTTGGTGATGCTACTTAACCATCTCATCCTCTACTGACCTCTTCTCCTTTTGCCTTTAATCTGTCACAACATCAGGGTCTTTTCCAATGAGTTGACTCTTTGTATTAGGTGGCCAAACTATTGGAGCTTCAGCTTTAGCATCAGTCCTTCTAGTGAGTGGTGGTGGTGGTGGTTTAGTTACGAAGTTTTGTCCAACTCTTGTGACCCCCATGGACTGTAGCCCTCCAGGCTCATGTGTCTATGGGATTCTCCAGGCACGAATACTGGGGTGGGTTGCCATTTCCTTATCCAGGGATCTTCCCCACCCAGGAATTGAACCCAGGTCTCCTGCATTGCAGGCAGATTCTTTACTGACTGAGTTATTTTTAAAGAAGCAGCTATCTAATGAATATTCAGGGTTAATTTCCTTTAAGATTGACTGCTTTGATTATGTACTCTGAATGTATGTTACATAAACAGGGTGACAATATATGGCCGTGTTGTACTCCTTTCCCAATTTTGAACCAGTCTTAGTTCCATGTAAGTTTCTAACTGTTGCTTCTTGCCCGACATACAGGTTTCTCAGAAGACAGGTAAGGTGGTCTGGTAGCCCTATCTCTTGAAGAATTTTCCACAGTTTTTTGTGCTCCACACAGTCAAAGGCTTTCTTGTAGTCAGTTAAGCAGAAGTAGATGTTTTTTCTGGAATTCTTTTGCTTTTTTTATGATCTAAAGGATGCTGGCAATTGGATTTCCAGTTCCTTTGCCTTTGCGAAACACAGCTTATACATTTGGAACTGAACTGAATCATCTTCGGATACTGAGACATTAAAAGTCTAGATACGAAGAAAATTCATGAAGATTAAATAAATGTAGAACTCACACTGGTATCATGAGAGCTAAATGTGTATGATATGAATAATACATACAGGCACATATATTTTGGACTTCCTTGGTAACTCAGTCAGTAAAGAACCCGCCTGCAAGGCAGGAGACCCAAGTTCTATCCCTGGGTTTTTTGTAGTTGGCCTGGAGACGGAAATGACAACCCACTCCAGTTGGGAATGGGTTGAGAATACTTGAGAATACTCCAAGTATTCTTGCCTGGGAAATCTCATGGCCAGAAGATCCTGTCTGGCTACAGTCCATGGGGTCTCCATTAGCTGGACACGACTTAGTGACTAAACCACCACATATATATTTTAACCTGTGCTGTGTTGTCCAGCTCTTTGCAACCGCATGGACTGTAGCCCACGAGGCTCCTCTGTCCAAGGGGATTCTCCAGGCAAGAATACTGGAATGGGTTGCCATGCCTTCCTCCAGGGGATCTTCCCAGTCTAGGGATCATATACAGGTCTTCTGTGTTGCAGGCAGATTCTTTACCACCTGAACCACCAGGGAAGTGCATATTTTAACCTAATATTCAAATATTATAGCACATCAAAATTAGTAAAATGAACTCACACCATACTTCAAAAAAATTTACGTTACCAAGTGAATTTATTGGAAACAAATACTGAATATCAATGGACCAAATTTATTTTTTAATGAATCATTTAAAGGATAATAAACCACATTTCTCCAAAATGGAAGGAAACATTAAAGATAAGTGTAAAAATGAATCAAACAGCAAACACGTGTACAATGAAGAGAATCTATAAAGCCTAAAGCTCTTGTTTTTGAAAAAAATTTAATAAAATTAATAAATCTCTAAATAACAAAGGGGATCTCTCTGTAGTGCTCACATATATAAAAAGAAAAATAGATATTGATGAAAAAATTATAACATTTAACTAGAATTTATATGAAATCGAAAACTCTTAGAGATAGAAAACCTTTCAAAACAGACAGAAAGGTATATTCTTGCCTGGGAAATCCCATGGACAGAGGAACCTGGCAGGTTACAGTCCATGGAGTCATGAGATCAGATCAGATCAGATCAGATCAGTTGCTCAGTCGTGTCTGACTCTTCACGACCCCATGAATTGCAGCACGCCAGGCCTCCCTGTCCATCACCAACTCCCGGAGGTCACTCAGACTCACATCCATCGAGTCAGTGATGCCATCCAGCCATCTCATCCTCTGTTGTCCCCTTCTCCTCTTGCCCCCAATCCCTCCCAGCATCAGAGTCTTCTCCAATGAGTCAACTCTTCGCATGAGGTGGCCAAAATACTGGAGTTTCAGCTTTAGCATCATTCCTTCCAAAGAAATCCCAGGGCTGATCTCCTTCAGAATGGTCTGGCTGGATCTCCTTGCAGTCCAAGGGACTCTCAAGAGTCTTCTCCAACACCACAGTTCAAAAGCATCAATTCTTCGGCGCTCAGCCCTCTTCACAGTCCAGCTCTCACATCCATACATGACCACAGGAAAAACCATAGCCTTGACTAGGTGAACCTTTGTTAGCAAAGTAATGTCTCTGCTTTTGAATATGTGATCTAGGTTGGTCATAACTTTCCTTCCAAGGAGTAAGCGTCTTTTAATTTCATGGCTGCAGTCACCGTCTGCAGTGATTTTGGAGCCCAGAAAAATAAAGTCTGACACTATTTCCACTGTTTCCCCATCTATTTCCCATGGAGTCATTCATACAAGAGTCAAATATCACTTAGCGACTAAACAACAATAACAACAAAACTTTTATTTATTTTTATTTTTAATATAAATTTATTTATTTTAATTGGAGGCTAATTACTTTACAATTTTGTATTGGTTTTGCCATACATTGACATGAATCCGCCACAGGTGTACATGTGTTCCCCATCCTGAGCCTCCCTCCCACCTGCCTCCCCGTACCATCCCTCTGGGTCATCCCAGTGCACCAGCCCTGAGCACCCTGTCTCATGCATGGAACCTGGACTGGCGATCTATTACACATATGATAATATATATATTTCATTGCCATTCTCCCAAACCATCCCACCCTTGTCCTCTCCCACAGAGTCCAAAAGACTGTTCTATACATCTGTGTCTCTTTTGCTGTCTCGTATACAGGGTTATTGTTACCATCTTTCTAAATTTCATATATATGCATTAGTATACTGCATTGGTATTTCTCTTTCTGGCTTACTTCACTCTGTATAATAGGCTCCAGTTTCATCCACCTCATTAGAACTGATTCACATTTATTCTTTTTAACAGCTGAGTAATACTCCATTGTGTATATGTACCACAGCTTTCTTATCCCTTCATCTGCTGATGGACATCTAGGTTGCTTCCATGTCCTGGCTATTATAAACAGTGCTGAGATGAACATTGGGGTACACGTGTCTCTTTGAGTTCTGGTTACCTCAGTGTGGATGCCCAGCAGTGGGATTGCTGGGCCATATGGCAGTTCTAGTTCCAGTTTTTTGAGGAATCTCCATAGTGGCTATACTAGTTTGCATTACCACCAACAGTGTAAGAGGGTTCCCTTTTCTCCACACCCTCTCCAGCATTTATTGTTTGTAGACTTTTGGATCGCAGCCATTCTGACTGTCGTGAAATGGTACCTCATTGTGGTTTCGATTTGCATTTCTCTAATAATGAGTGATGTTGAGCATCTTTTCATGTATTTGTTAGCCATCTGTATCTCTTCTTTGGAGAAATGTCTGTTTAGTTCTTTGGCCCACTTTTGATTGGGTCGTTTATTTTTCTGGAATTGAGCTGCAGGCGTTGCTTCTATATTTTTGAGATTAATTATTTGTCAGTTGCTTTATTTTCTATTATTTTCTCCCATTCTGAAGGCTGTCTTTTCACCTACAGCAGAACTTTTAAAGCCTGTGATACATGGTAGAAAATAGTTACATAAATAAAGCTGAGCTTTTCAATGGAGTTTTCCCAGCATATAAGCCTAAATCCTGATGTCTTTTTCAGTGGATTCACATACAACAAAAGAATAATGCTAATTTTTTTAAAGATGAAAAATTTTATAGTTTATATACCCAGCATAACCTTAATCCCAAATCTTGAAAATAGTATATAAGAAAATACTTACAGACTGATCTCTTTCAAGAAACAAAAGCAAAAATTCTTGGAAAATAATAGCCATCTGAATTCAACAATAGAGAAAGGGAAGTGCGTCAAATGCAGCTGGATATATTACTGAAACACAATATTAACTTACCATTTGAAAAATTAATTCTTCACATTTACAAAATTAAGGTGAAAATCATGTATCATTTCAGATACATAACATTTGTTTCATAATATTCAGTACTCATTTATAATAAACAAATCTCCTAGAAACCTATAAGTAACAGAAAATTTAAGAATGTGATGAGTACCGACACCAGATTTAAAGCATTTTACTTTGTGATCTTTCCCTTGAGGTAAAGATTGAGACCAGGATGCCCTAAGACCCTAGTTCTATTAAGCATGCCCTGGAGACCTTGGAAACAATACACAAAGCGATGGGTTCAGTTCAGTTCAGTCACTCAGTCATGCCCGACTCTGCGACCCCATGGACTGCCGCCTGCCAGGCCTCCCTGTCCATCACCAACTCCCGGAGTTTACTCAAACTCATGTCCATTGAGTCAGTGATGCCAATCAACCACCTTATCCTCTGTTGTTCCCTTCTTTTCCTACCTTCAATCTTTCCCAGCATCAGGGTCTTTTCAAATGAGTCAGTTCTTTGCATCATGTGGCTAAAGGTATGAGATTAAAGGCAAAAAACAGACAGTGGTTCTCTAAGAGAGATCTTTCTAAAAGAAAAAAAAACCTAATCTGATTAAATCTGTATTTAGTCAAAATCTTTCAGTGGGTTAAATTTAAGCTCCTTAGCCTGTTATCCACTGCCCTTCATGATCTCAGAATTATTTACTTCTCTTGACCCTCTTGAGGAAGCTAAAGCAGCTGGATTGTGATCCACTTCTCCTGGGGTCCAGTGCTAATGGAGTAAAGAAGAGAGACTCACCAGCCTAATCATGTCCACATGATTACTGGATCTCCAGGTAAATGGTCAACTAATGTTTTTAAAGAGAAAGATTTTTATCCATGAAATGTTCTTAACAAAATGCCGTTGTTCAAACATTGTTTATGGTCATTAATACACTCAGAATCCATGATTTTAGGACTTATACTCCCTGGAAAAGGTCATAGAAGCTTTTTCATAATCCCACCTCTCCTCATGATGTAGGTTAATAACGTATGTAGCTCATTTATTGACCTTATCTACACTGGTCCAAAAAGTTCATGTCCAATGTAAGGATGAAGAATTTGGGGTGCCACCATCAGTATTCCAGGCCTTTGTGCTTGACTTAATCTCTTGATAGCTTATGTCCTTGAAAGTATTGATAGAACTTGCTAAGAGTTAACTAAGGGTCTGTTTCATATAGCAATAATTTTGCAAAACTCTTCATTATTATATTTTACAGGTCTTTGCTTAGTGGTACTGTGACACTTGGCATATTGACACAGAAGATAAGATCTTTGCTATTTTTTCATGGAACTTTAAGCTAGAGGAGGTGAAGATAAACAAGTAAATCAAAAAAAAAAAATAAGGTAATTTCAAATAGTATTAAATACTAGAAGACAATTACACAGAGAGTACTTTTGGCAAGGAATATATTAGGGAGAAAAGTAAATGGGCATTTTAAATGATGACTTCTGAGCAGAGATTTAAATAATTTTTATATGAGATACTTAAAATGATTTCAGTGAAGGATGAAAGAGGTGAAAATTAAAGGAGTGCTGCAAAGCTTTTTGATGAATTGAATATGGATATGAAAGAGAACTCAAGGCTAATTCCTGTGTTTGAGATTGAGTAATTGAGTAAATGGTAAGATTATTAATTGCAATGAGTAGAATTAAAGAGGAACAAGTTTAGGAGATTGGGTTGGAGTAGGGATTGCAAGTTATTTGATGTTAAGTTTGAAATACCTAACTGCCTTAGAAGAGGAGACCTTGAGTAGGAAATGGAATGGATATGCCTGGAGCTCAGGGGAGAATTCTCATTTGAAGTTATTAATTTAAGATTCATCAGCATATAGATACTGTTTAAAGCAAGGGGACTGGATAAAATTAACCAGGCAGAGTTTTCACATGAACAAGAGAGGAGAGCCAAAGACTAAATCCTGGGTCACTCAGATATTTAAAGTATATGGAAAGCCAAGAGATCATGGTATGCTGGAAGACAAATAAGAGAGACATGTTTTAAGAAGGCGAGAGATAAAACTTGACAAATGGCTGAAAATTTAAAATGAAGACCAGGAATCACTGGACATGGCAAACTGAATATTGACCTTGCAGAAGGATTTTTTGAGTCCCAAGGAAAAGCGCCCAATTGGAATATGTTCAAGAGGACAGAGACTGAGTGAGAGGGTATCCCACATCTATAGTCCTTTAGCTATAAAGGGCTGCAGAGAAGGCAGGTGGCATCTCGGGCAGCACTTGAATTTTGTGCATGTGTTAACAGAAATGATCCACATAAGTAAGAATATTGTTAGTTCTTAAAAAGGTAAGCATTATGAGAATAAAAGGATCTTCTGTTCACAGACAAATTGGACTGAGATCTGGAATACAAGTCAGGGTTTAGACTTGGAAAGAGAGGAAGCTGTTAGTTTTAACCAGAGAACACTTCAACAGAAGGAGAGACATAAAGGTACATTAAGGTCCTCCCTGGTTGCTCAATGGTAAAGCATCTGCTTGCAGTGCGGGAGACGCAGGTTCTATCCCTGTGTCTGGATGGCCGCATGGAAAAGGAAATGGCAACCCACTCCATTATTTTTACCAGGAGAATTCCATGCACAGAGGAGCCTGGTGGGCTGCAGTTTATAGGATTACACAGAGTGGGCATGACTGAGCATGCATGGATGCTAATGTACATTTATTGGTAGGAAAATGAGGTATATATCTTTCAATCACCTTATTTTCCAAGATAATTAGGAAATAAAGCCATATTTGAGAGGAACAAGTAGACAGGGAGTATTGAAAGCTTAATGACATAAGAAAAGATATTTAAAAATTATTTTGGTTAGGTACAGGATTCCCTAATGGTTCAGTTCGTAAAGAATCTGCCTGTAGTGCAAGATTCCTAGGTTGGGAAGATCCACTAGAGAAGGGATAGGCTACCCACTCTAGTATTCTTGGGCTTCCCTTGTGGCTCAGCTGGTAAAGAATCCACCTGCAATGCAGGAGACCTGGGTTCAATCACTGGGTTGGGAAGATTCCCTGGAGATTGCAAAGGCTACCCTCCAGTATCCTGGCCTGGAGAATTCCATGGCCTGTATAGTCCATGAGGTCGTAAAGAGTCAGACATGACTGAGTGACTTTCACTTTCATTTTTCACTTTGGTTAGATACAGCATTTCCAGGGAAACTCTACTAATATTGCCAACTAGTGCTGAGGACCAGTTTGAGATTAGGAAGGATAAAATAAAGTGAAAATAATCATTATATTTGTATGTTCTCCAAATGGTGTGGGCAGAGACTCAGAGAAAAATCTGGTTAATCAAGAATTATCTTTGCTATCAGAGTACAATTGAGGAAGAGAGATGCAAGAAAGTGAAGTAAGTGTATATGTAAAGGAAGGACTGAAATGAAAATTAATCAAGATAAGGAGGAAATGAGAACATTTTACTGGACAAAGAAAAAATTATGGTGTCATCAGATACTGATGAGGCCAAAGACTGGATAGAATAGGGGCACTAAAATGATCTGAAAAAGAAAGCTATGGTCTAGAAGTAGGAGAATTATAATTTGGATATGGTACTCCTACAAGAGATAACAAAGTCTGGAACAGTGATTCTCAAGCAAGACACCACTGGTATTTTGGGGTGGAAAATTCTCCATTGTGTGTAATTTACCAGTACATTAAAGAATATCTATCTTCCCTGGTGTCTACATACTAAATATCAGAAGCTTCCTTCCATTACAATAATTAAATATCCTAACATATTTTCAAAGCTTGCTTGAGGTTCCTTCCAGGTGAAAACCACCGGTGTCTATGGTAGATCCATGGATTCACAGCATGGAAATAGCAGACAGTCATTAGTCACTATTTCCCTTCTTAAGGATGCCATACACACTTTTGCATCCATGTCAATGAACTGTTACCTTTAAAATGTTAAGGACGAAATCTGTCTTTGCTTTTCATGTCTAGCCCACAGAAATCATTCAAAGGTGTTGTGAATAAATACATAGAATGAGAGCATCTGTTTACCCTACTTTATTTCTAAGTTTGGCTGCATATTTTACAAATGCATTTTCTTGACTGATTGTGTTTATGTTCTTCAGATCAGATCAGATCAGTCGCTCAGTCGTGTCCGACTCTTTGCGACCCCATGAACCGCAGCACGCCAGGCCTCCCTGTCCATCACCAGCTCCCGGAGGTCACTCAGACTCGCATCCATCGAGTCAGTGATGCCATCCAGCCATCTCATCCTCTGTCGTCCCCTTCTCCTCCTGCCCTCAATCCCTCCCAGCATCAGAGTCTTCTCCAATGAGTCAACTCTTCGCATGAGGTGGCCAAAATATTGGAGTTTCAGCTTTAGCATCACTCCTTCTAAAGAAATTCCAGGATTGATCTCCTTCAGAATGGACTGGTTGGATCTTCTTGCAGTCCAAGGGACTCTCAAGAGTCTTCTCCAACACCACAGTTCAAAAGCATCAATTCTTCGGCGCTCAGCCTTCTTCACAGTCCAACTCTCACATCCATACATGACCACAGGAAAGACCATAGCCTTGACTAGGCGAACCTTTGTTGGTAAAGTAATGTCTCTGCTTTTGAATATGCTATCTAGGTTGGTCATAACTTTCCTTCCAAGGAGCAAGCGTCTTTTAATTTCATGGCTGCAGTCACCATCTGCAGTGATTTTGGAGCCCAGAAAAACAAAGTCTGACACTGTTTCCACTGTTTCCCCATCTATTTCCCATGCAGTGATGGGACCAGATGCCATGATCTTCGTTTTCTGAATGTTGAGCTTTAAGCCAACCTTTTCACTCTCCACTTTCACTTTCATCAAGAGGCTTTTTAGCCCCTCCTCACTTTCTGCCATAAGAGTGGTGTCATCTGCATATCTGAGGTTATTGATATTTCTCCCGGCAATCTTGATTCCAACTTCTGTTTCTTCCAGTCCAGCATTTCTCATGATGTACTCTGCATATAAGTTAAATAAACATGGTGACAATATGCAGCCTTGACGTACTCCTTTTCCTATTTGGAACCAGTCTGTTGTTCCATGACCAGTTCTAACTGTTGCTTCCTGACCTGCATACAGATTTCTTAAGAGGCAGATCAGGTGGTCTGGTATTCCCATCTCTTTCAGAATTTTCCATAGTTTATTGTGATCCACACAGTCAAAGGCTTTGGCATAGTCAATAAAGCAGAAATAGATGTTTTTCTGGAACTCTCTTGCTTTTTCCATGATCCAGCGGATGTTGGCAATTTGATCTCTGGTTCCTCTGCCTTTTCTAAAACCAGCTTGAACATCAGGAAGTTCACGGTTCACATATTGCTGAAGCCTGGCTTGGAGAATTTTGAGCATTACTTTACTAGCGTGTGAGATGAGTGCAGTTGTGCGGTAGTTTGAGCACTCCTTGGCATTGCCTTTCTTTGGGATTGGGATGAAAACTGACCTTTTCCAATCTTGTGGCCACTGCTGAGTTTTCCAAATTTGCTGGCATATTGAGTGTAGCACTTTCACAGCATCATCATTCAGGACTTGGAATAGCTCCACTGGAATTCCATCACCTCCACTAGCTTTGTTTGTAGTGATGCTTTCTAAGGCCCATTTGACTTCACATTCCAAGATGTCTGGCTCTAGGTCAGTGATCACATCATCATGATTATCTAGGTCTTGAAGCTCTTTTTTGTACAGTTCTTCTGTGTATTCTTGCCACCTCTTCTTAATATCTTCTGCTTCTGTTAGGTCCACACCATCTCTGTCCTTTATCGTGCCCATCTTTGCATGAAATGTTCCTTTGGTATCTCTGATTTTCTTGAAGAGATCCCTAGTCTTTCCCATTCTGTTGTTTTCCTCTATTTCTTTGCATTGATCACTGAAGAAGGCTTTCTTATCTCTTCTTCCTATTCTTTGGAACTCTGCATTTAGACGTTTATATCTTTCCTTTTCTCCTTTGCTTTTCGCTTCTCTTCTTTTCACAGCTATTTGTAAGGCCTCCCCAGACAGCCATTTTGCTTTTTTGCATTTCTTTTCCATGGGGATGGTCTTGATCCCTGTCTCCTGTACAATGGCACGAACCTCATTCCATAGTTCATCAGGCACTCTATCTATCAGATCTAGGCCCTTAAATCTATTTCTCACTTCCACTGTATAATCATAAGGGATTTGATTTAGGTCATACCTGAATGGTCTAGTAGTTTTCTCTACTTTCTTCAATTTCAGTCTGAATTTGGCAATAAGGAGTTCATGGTCCGAGCCACAGTCAGCTCCTGGTCTTGTTTTTGCTGATTGTATAGAGCTTCTCCATCTTTGGCTGCAAAGAATATAATCGATCTGATTTCGGTGTTGACCATCTGGTGATGTCCATGTATAGAGTCTTCTCTTGTGTTGTTGGAAGAGGGTATTTGCTATGACCAGTGCATTTTCTTGGCAAAACTCTATTAGTCTTTGCCCTGCTTCATTCCGTATTCCAAGGCCAAATTTGCCGGTTACTCCAGGTGTTTCTTGACTTCCTACTTTTGCATTCCAGTCCCCTATAATGAAAAGCACTAAGCACTGCCGAGAAGAGCTACCCCACAACCGAGGTCAGGAAGGGCGGCGGTGAGGAGAGACCCCTCGTCCAAGGTAAGGTGCGATGCCTGTGCTTCGCTGGCCGGGAGCAGCCAGAAGCAGCCGGGATGAGATACCCCACGCCCAAGGTAAGAGAAACCCAAGTAAGACAGTTGGTCTTGAAAGAGGGCATCAGAGGGCAAATACACTAAAACCATTCTCACAGATAACTAGTCAATCTAATCACACAAGGACCACACCCCTGTCTAACTCAATGAGATTAAGCCATGCCCGAGGGGCAACCTGGGATGGGCGGGTCATGGTGGAGAGATATGACAGGGTGTGGTCCGCTGAAGAAGGGAATGGCAAACCACTTCAGTATTCTTGCCTTGAGAACCCCATGAACAGTATGAAAAGACAAAATGATAGGATACTGAAAGAGAAACTTCCCAGGTCAGTAAGGGCCCAATATGCTACTGGAGATCAGTGGAGAAATAACTCCAGTAATAATGAAAGGATGGAGCCAAAACAAAAAGAATACCCAGCTGTGGATGTGTCTGGTGATAGAAGCAAAGTCCGATGCTGTAAAGAGCAATATTGCATAGGAACCTGGAATGTCAGGTCCATGAATCAAGGCAAATTAGAAGTGGTCAAACAAAAGATGGCAAGAGTGAATGTTGACATTCTAGGAATTAGCGAACTAAAATGGACTGGAATGGGTGAATTTAACTCGGATGACCATTATATCTACTACTGTGGGCAGGAATCCCTCAGAAGAAATGGAGTGGCCATCATGGTCAATAAAATGGAAAATTCTGAAAGAGATGGGAATACCAGACCACCTGATCTGCCTCTTAAGAAATCTGTATGCAGGTCAGGAAGCAACAGTTAGAACTGGTCATGGAACAACAGACTGGTTCCAAATAGGAAAAGGAGTACGTCAAGGCTGCATATTGTCACCATGTTTATTTAACTTATATGCAGAGTACATCATGAGAAATGCTGGACTGGAAGAAACACAAGTTGGAATCAAGATTGCCGGGAGAAATATCAATAACCTCAGATATGCAGATGACGCCACTCTTATGGCAGAAAGTGAAGAGGGGCTAAAAAGCCTCTTGATGAAAGTGAAAGTGGAGAGTGAAAAGGTTGGCTTAAAGCTCAACATTCAGAAAACGAAGATCATGGCATCTGGTCCCATCACTGCATGGGAAATAGATGGGGAAACAGTGGAAACAGTGTCAGACTTTGTTTTTCTGGGCTCCAAAATCACTGAAGATGGTGACTGCAGCCATGAAATTAAAAGACGCTTGCTCCTTGGAAGGAAAGTTATGACCAACCTAGATAGCATATTCAAAAGCAGAGACATTACTTTACCAACAAAGGTTCGCCTAGTCAAGGCTATGGTCTTTCCTGTGGTCATGTATGGATGTGAGAGCTGGACTGTGAAGAAGGCTGAGCGCCGAAGAATTGATGCTTTTGAACTGTGGTGTTGGAGAAGACTCTTGAGAGTCCCTTGGACTGCAAGAAGATCCAACCAGTCCATTCTGAAGGAGATCAATCCTGGAATTTCTTTAGAAGGAATGATGCTAAAGCTGAAACTCCAGTATTTTGGCCATCTCATGCGAAGAGTTGACTCATTGGAGAAGACTCTGATGCTGGGAGGGATTGAGGGCAGGAGGAGAAGGGGACGACAGAGGATGAGATAGCTGGATGGCATCACTGACTCGATGGATGCGAGTCTGGGTGACCTCCGGGAGCTGGTGATGGACAGAGAGGCCTGGCGTGCTGCGGTTCATGGGGTCGCAAAGAGTCGGACACGACTGAGCGACTGATCTGATCTCTGATCTGATCATGGTCAACAAAAGAGTCCGAAATGCAGTACTTGGATGCAATCTCAAAAATGACAGAATGATTTCTGTTCGTTTCCAAGGCAAACCATTCAATGTCACAGTAATCCAAATCTATGCCCCAACCAGTAACGCCGAAGAAGCTGAAGTTGAAAGGTTTATGTTCTTAATGAGAAATAATTATTGTATAATTTCCTTCTTAAATACTAAAAAGAAGGTCTTTCCTATCTTTTTAACCAAAGTAGGCCTCAAAGTATGTTGGTCTTAATTCACACAGTATTTTTAATTTTTATAAGGTTGAATGCTTTTGGATTCAAACTTTCTTCTGAGTCCTTGCTTTTATTTTTTTTTAATTTGTGTCAGTCTTGCTTCCTTCCTCTGTGGCCCTTGTAGGTATTTGAGTATGAAATTCTTGATATAATATAATAATTTCAGTTTAGATATTTATATTTGGCCTGAAATACATAGTGGGCACAAAAAATGCTAATTATAAATATCATTCATTTGATTTTATTTTTCTTAAAAGTAAAGAAATCGTTGATAGAATATAATGCTACTTAAGTTCCACATGCATGGAGAAATATGTGCTTAATTTACAAAAAAAATGTTATGCTATTCTGCAAAAAGCTCAATGCTTGACATATTTTATTTTTAAACTACACTTTCTAATTTATATGAATATTACTCCCAGTTAAAGACTTCAACTTATTAAATATGCATTGCAGATATGTTATTAACTCTAGTTTGTGTCTAATAAGAGCATATTTTTAAATCCCTTGTACTTAAAATTCTATAAACTAGAATAACTTGCGTTTCAATGGCTATTGAATTTAACTTTTCCCAATTTTATTTTACATTTTTAAACTATAACCAGGTTCTATCTTGTAGATTTATACTCTGAGTCTAACATATTACATTTGTAAAACAAACTACAAGAAAAAAGTCTAGTTTATATAATTAAATATGTTGCCACTTAGTCATGTGTCCTGATATGTTTATCCAAAGAATAGGGTAATTTTTGAAATACCCATCCCAACAATATTTCACAACATACATTTGATCAAGTAAAAGAAGGTAAAAGGTAAAAAAGGAAGACTCGCAGAAGGCATTAGGTTTTAACTTGACTTCACACAATGTTTTAATTTGACCTCATTGCTTTCCTGACATTATTTTAGGTGCTTTTTTATATGGTTAAACAGTTCTATTTCCAACCTAACTCTTTAATATTCGAAATCAAAGATTTTTAAGTCATAAAATTATTCTCTAATTAATTGATGGAAAAAATTAATAATGTGATTTAAACCAATATGAACTTTTATGAAATTTCACTAATTATTGCAATAACTTTGGAGTGAAATAAAATTATCCATGCAGTAGGCACTGAATTTATACTTAATATCACCATGACTTCACAGGTGTTAAATTAGCCACAAAGGAACTCTTGGGAGCAATCCAAACCTAATAAGAATGGACAGGAATGCTATTTTAAAGGGAACATGAAGCCAAATATCTGGTATATAACCCTGATTCAGCCTTCAAAAATGTGTCAGTATTTCTCTGTTATTTTTGTAGATAGGAATTATAGCTTGCCTCTATTCTTAGTCTTCTTTCTCAAAGAAGGTTGAATTTAGAACTAGGTTAGTGTTTTATTTTTTGCTTTTCTTTTCCACTCTTTCTAAAAACCAAACTATTTTTAGACCTCAGATATTTATATCATTTAAATCCATGTGACACAGCATATTTTGAAAGGGAGCATGACTGATAAGATGGTTTTCAAACCAAGGATGTGGATGTTTTTCAAACAGTATTTCTTTAATTCTGGAATAATCAAACAATCAGGTCTCAAAAACCTTCCAAAGTGGCTGCCTGCCAGCCTTCAGCACACAGCCCCTTTGCGATGTCCTCTGATAGTCAGGGTTCACTGTCTGCCATAACATTGGGCTTCTTGGCAAAAGACTCTCTCAGTTTACGGGACTTTGGGAGCCACAGCCTTGGGCTCTGTTGGAGTGGTCCTTGAGCATCTGCCGTGCCAGAAAGCCCAGGATCCCACTGCCAACAGTGCATTCCTGCCTAGGCAAGCACAGTGGAGTGCAGGAGGGCCAGAAGACTCCCGCAAGACTGGAGACATAGCCGCAACTGCCAGCTTGACAATTGCGGTTGCCAGAATCAGGCAGTTGCTGTTAAACCATGACTGCAGAGATACCTTAGGAAAATTTGTAAGAACACTTGCATTTGAAATACCTTTGTAACATCAAGTAAACTTTACATAGGTGGGGGTCATTGGTAGCCAGACGATCCCTAGAGAAATCCAAGTACTGAGGATTAAGGTTGAGGACTAGTCCTACACTAGAGCGCCCCTGAATTTTTGTCACGTCGAAAGTGAAGGTGTTACTTCCTCAGTCGTGTCCAACTCTTTGCAATCCCATGGACAGTAGTCTGCCAGGCTCCTCTGTCCGTGGAATTTTCCAGGCAAGAAAAATGGAGTGAGTGGCCATTCCCTTTTCCAGCGGAATCTTCCAAAACCAGGGATCAAACCCAGATCTCCTACATTGCAGGCAGATTCTTTATCATCTGAGTCATTAGGGAAGATTCTGTTACAGTATTTCTATAATATCATGCCATTATTATTGAGCATGTATCAAATGTCAGACACTGTTTTAAATGCTCTACACATTTCATTTTGTGTTCTTTACTATAATTTCCTATACAGGACAATGCAATACTCAGTTTAAAAACTGTGAAGCTGACACCAAGACAAGCTAAGACATTTACTCAGGGTCAAGATAAGTAGGTAAGAGAGCAAGGATTCTAATGCAGGCTTTCCTGAGACCAAAGCTTCTGTGCCATCCTGATTTTCTGTTGGCTTTGCAATTCCAGCTCTCAGGTTAGAGCATAAAAAAGATCCAGGCTTATAAGACTTTATATTCTAGAATTTTGGGTCTATGTTTATTAAGGAGACTTGGACTAGTATCAAGATTAGTTCTGATCAAATCTTTAATATTTTTTTAATATTATGGTGTTCAGCTTATATTACTCAGGATTTATTTTCTTTTCATTCTTTCACTGAAGTTCTGCTTAAATTTGGATAAGCCTGCCATTGCCTCTGTAATATATATGTCAGGATTAGACATTAGAAAAATGAATTACTTAAAAGAACATAGTACAATTAACTATATCTGAACACTAGCTTCAACAGATGACATAAAAAAGTGGAATAAATATTATGTGTGTATAATACTGCTTACCCATGAAAAGTATTTACTATATATATATAGTAAATACTTTATATATATGTATAATAGGTATAACCTATATAATTAATATAGGTTAATATATTGTTGTTATTAAGTCACTAAGACTTGTCCCAGTCTTTGAGACCTCATGGACTGCAACATGCCAGGCTTCCCTGTCCTTCACTATCTCCAGCAGTTTGTGCAAACTCATGTCCACTGAGTATATAGCTATATAATTTCCACTACTGTGGACATCAAATGTCATGTATTAAGAGAGACACATGACTGACACGCCCTGTTGTAATAGAAACACAGGCAGATTTGTACCATGGCCCAGGGAAATTTCTTGTTTTCTATTGTAGAATAAAAAGTTACATAAAGCAGAGGGTTTGAAGAAGTTTATTTTATTGTGGAAGTGATTGTTTTATAAAGATATGATACTTCAACATTTGTTCATTTGTTGATCTAAATAACATGTATTAAAGTATATCTTTATTATTAAATTACATGAAAATTACACACAATAAAGAGCATCTTGCATAGGAAACAAAAGAATACAAAGCACCATCACCTGCTTGCTCAAAAGAATAAATATTCTACTTTTCAGACGTTAATTGCATCCACATTATGATGTTTATGGAGAAGGAGAAACACAAATACAATAAGTATTTTCATGTTTCAAGACTCTAAATCAGAATTCTATATTCCATTATCTTCCTATCAATTGTTAAAGGCAATACATGCTTTATTCAGAATGCTATGCTATGCTATGCTAAGTCACTTCAGTCGTGTCCGACTCTGTGTGACCCCATAGACGGCAGCCCACCAGGCTCCCCTGCCCCTGGGATTCTCCAGGCAAGAACACTGGAGTGGGTTGCCATTTCCTTCTCCAATGCATGAAAGTGAAAAGAGAAAGTGAAGTCGCTCAGTCATGTCCGACTTTTAGCGACCCCATGGACTGCAGCCTACCAGGCTCCTCCATCCGTGGGATTTTCCAGGCAAGAGTACTGGAGTGGGGTATATGGCTTCTCTAAAATCTTCATCTTGTGTTAATGAATTGAGAGACCATGTGCATACCACTAAGAAGAAAGGAAAAAACTGAAAACAAAAAAATAAGACATAAATATCATAAAACAAAAACCTCCTTTTTCTTTACTTTCTTGTACCATTTCCAGGCGTTTCTCGGTCCCATAGCTTTTGCATATCTTTCCTATCAGCTTTAAACTTTCCCTCTTCTCCAGTAAACTCTTCTATATTTTTGCCTAAAATGTCACTTCCTTGAGGCAGTTGTGCCAGCTGCCCCCAGCCTACACCAAACGCTCCATTAGCAAACTTTCACCTGTTCACTTGCTCAGTCCTGTCCGACTCTTTGCAACCCCATGGACTGCAGCACCCCAGGCCTTGCTCTCCATCACCAACTCCTGGAGTTGCTCAAACTCACATCCGTTGAGTCGGTGATGCCATCCAACCATCTCATCCTCTGTTGGCCCCTTCTCCTCCTGCCTTCAATCATTCCCAGCATCAGGGTCTTTTCAAATGATTCAGTTCTTCACATCAGGTGGCCAAAGTATTGGAGCTTCAGCTTCAACATCAGTCCTTCCAATGAATATTCAGGACTGATTTCCTTTAGGATGGACTGATTGGATCTCCTTGCAGTCCAGGGGACTCCCAAGAGTCTTATCCAAAACCACAATTCAAAAGCATCAATTCTTCAGTGCTCAGCTTTTTTTTATAGTCCGATTCTCCAACATCCACATTTGACTACTGGAAAAACCATAGCTTTGACTAGGCCAAACTTTGTTGGCAAAGTAATGTCTCTGGTTTATAATATTCTGTCTAGGTTGGCCATAACTTTTCTTCCAAGGAGCAAATGTCTTTTAATTTCATGGCTGTAGTCACCATCTGCAGTGGTTTTGGAGCCCAAGAAAATAAAGTCTTTCACTGTTTCCACTGTTTCCCCATAAATTTGCCATGAAGTGATGGGACCAGATGCCATGATCTTAGCTTTCTGAATGTTGAGCTTTAAGCCAAGTTTTTCACTCTTCTTTCACTTTCATCAAGAGGCTCTTTAGTTCTTCTTCACTTTCTGCCATAAGGGTGGTGTCACCTGCATATCTGAGGTTGATATTTCTCCTGGCAATCTTATATCCAGCTTGTGCTTCATCCACTCCAGCATTTCTCATGATGTATTCTGCATATAAGTTAAATAAGCAGGGTGACAATATAGAGCCTTGACATACTCCTTTCATGATTTAGAAAAAGTCTGTAGTTTCATGTCCAGTTTTAACTGTTGCTCTTGACCTGCATACAGATTTCTCAGCAGGCAGGTCAGGTGGTCTGGTATTCTTAACTCGTTAAGAATTATCCACAGTTTGTTTTGATCCACAGTCAAAGTCTTTGGCGTAGTCAATCAGATCAGATCAGATCAGTCGCTCAGTCGTGTCCGACTCTTTGCGACCCCATGAACCGCAGCACGCCAGGCCTCCCTATCCATCACCAGCTCTCGGAGGTCACTCAGACTCACATCCATCGAGTCAGTGATGCCATCCAGCCATCTCATCCTCTGTCGTCCCCTTCTCCTCCTGCCCTCAATCCCTCCCAGCATCAGAGTCTTCTCCAATGAGTCAACTCTTCGCATGAGGTGGCCAAAATACTGGAGTTTCAGTTTGAGCATCATTCCCTCCAAAGAAATCCCAGGTCTGATCTCCTTCAGAATGGACCGGTTGGATCTCCTTGCAGTCCAAGGGACTCTCAAGAGTCTTCTCCAACACCACAGTTCAAAAGCATCTATTCTTCGGCGCTTAGCCTTCTTCACAGTCCAGCTCTCACATCCATACATGACCACAGGAAAGACCATAGCCTTGACTAAGCGAACCTTTGTTGGCAAAGTGATGTCTCTGCTTTTGAATATGCTATCTAGGTTGGTCATAACCTTCCTTCCAAGGAGTAAGCGTCTTTTAATTTCATGGCTGCAGTCACCATCTGCAGTGATTTTGGAGCCCAGAAAAAGAAAGTCTGACACTGTTTCCACTGTTTCTCCATCTATTTCCCATGTAGTGATGGGACCAGATGCCATAATCTTCGTTTTCTGAATGTTGAGTTTTAAGCCAACCTTTTCACTCTCCACTTTCACTTTCATCAAGAGGCTTTTGAGTTCCTCTTCACTTTCTGCCATAAGGGTGGTGTCATCTGCATATCTGAGGTTATTGATATTTCTCCCGGCAATCTTGATTCCAACTTGTGTTTCCTCCAGACCAGCATTTCTCATGATGTACTCTGCATATAAGTTAAATAAACATGGTGACAATATACAGCCTTGACGTACTCCTTTTCCTATTTGGAACCAGTCTGTTGTTCCATGACCAGTTCTAACTGTTGCTTCCTGACCTGCATACAGATTTCTCAAGAGGCAGATCAGGTGGTCTGGTATTCCCATCTCTCTCAGAATTTTCCACAGTTTATTGTGATCTACACAGTCAAAGGCTTTGGCATAGTCAATAAAGCAGAAATAGATGTTTTTCTGGAACTCTCTTGCTCTTTCGATAATCCAGCGGATGTTGGCAATTTGATCTCTGGTTCCTCTGCCTTTTCTAAATCCAGCTTGAACATCAGGAAGTTCACGGTTCACATATTGCTGAAGCCTGGCTTGGAGAATTTTGAGCATTACTTTACTAGCGTGCGAGATGAGTGCAATTGTGCGGTAGTTTGAGCACTCTTTGGCATTGCCCTTCTTTGGGATCGGGATGAAAATTGACCTTTTCCAATCTTGTGGCCACTGCTGAGTTTTCCAAATTTGCTGGCATATTGAGTGTAGCACTTTCACAGCATCATCTTTCAGGATTTGGAATAGCTCCACTGGAATTCCATCACCTCCACTAGCTTTGTTCCTAGTGATGCTTTCTAAGGCCCACTTGACTTCACATTCCAGGATGTCTGGCTCTAGGTCAGTGATTACACCATCATGATTATCTGGGTCGTGAAGCTCTTTTTTGTACAGTTCTTCTGTGTATTCTTGCCACCTCTTCTTAATATCTTCTGCTTCCGTTAGGTCCACACCATTTCTGTCCTTTATCGAGCCCATCTTTGCATGAAATGTTCCTTTGGTATCTCTGATTTTCTTGAATAGATCCTTAGTCTTTCCCATTCTGTTGTTTTCCTCTATTTCTTTGCATTGATCGCTGAAGAAGGCTTTCTTATCTCTTCTTCCTATTCTTTGGAACTCTGCATTCAGATGTTTATATCTTTCCTTTTCTCCTTTGCTTTTCGCTTCTCTTCTTTTTGCAGCTATTTGCAAGGCCTCCCCAGACAGCCATTTTGCTTTTTTGCATTTCTTTTCCATGGGGATGGTCTTGATCCCTGTCTCCTGTACAATGTCACGAACCTCATTCCATAGTTCATCAGGCACTCTATCTATCAGATCTAGGCCCTTACATCTATTTCTCACTTCCACTGTATAATCATAAGGGATTTGACTTAGATCATACCTGAATGGTCTAGTGGTTTTCCCTACTTTCTTCAATTTCAGTCTGAATTTGGCAATAAGGAGTTCATGGTCTGAGCCACAGTCAGCTCCTGGTCTTGTTTTTGCTGACTGGATAGAGCTTCTCCATCTTTGGCTGCAAAGAATATAATCGATCTGATTTCGGTGTAGTCAATAAAGCAGAAATATATGTTTCTTTGGAATTTCCTTGCTTTTTTGATGATCCAGCGGATGTTGGCAATTTGATCTCTGGTTCCTCTGCCTTTTCTAAAACCAGCTTGAACATCTGGAAGTTCATGGTTCACGTATTGTTGAAGCCTGGCTTGGAGAAGTTTGAGCATTACTTTGCTAGCATGTGAGGTGAGTGCAACTATGCTGTAGTTTGAGCATTCTTTGGCATTGCCAAACTTTCATTGAGCTGTGATAATCTCCTTACAGTATCTGAGTCTGTAATTGGATATTCCTTAATCTGATTATCTGATTATCTCCCTCACTACTCTATAATAAAGGACCATGGCTTTCCATTTAACTCATATCATTAGCACACTGCCTGGCACATAATTGTCAATAAATCATTCTTAATTGAATTGATACATTAATGAATGATTCAAAGTTTAAACTGGATGCCTATTTGAACAGTCAAAGAAAAACCATTCAAATAACCTGAGATAGTTCATACACTCAAAGTTTTTAATACCCTTTTTCTCTCTTTTTGGAATATTATTATACTTATTCTTAAAAATTCATATTAAACACTATCTGCTATCATAAAGTCACTGAAAGTTTAGGATTGTTTGTTAAACAACATTATTGCAGAAATAGCTAACTAATGAAACTCTTAACTCTTTAACCCAATCACATGACCAGGGAGTCAAAGTAACCAGATTTGGTCTCTAGGGATACTAATACATGTAAATAGTTATTTGTCCATATTTCACAGTTACAGAGAATATTGTGCCTTGTATAATGGTGTATTCTCTAAAGCCATTTTTAAATGATTAGAACAAATTAAAAACTAAAAACTTTTTGAATATTGGATAAGTAGCTTTGTTTGCTCTTCCAATGCAACTTCAAAGCTAATTATTCAACCTCCTCTCCTAAACCCAAGAGCCAAGAAAGAAATCTTGTTTTTACAAGATTTCATATTTATTTTTAGTATTAAGCTACAGAAAATAACAGACATAAAGAATTATTAGTCACTGTATTCAAGTCTATTTTGTATCACTTATTAACCAAAGTTCTGTATGATGTAGGTTTTGCTTAACAGTTATATTTTTCTTTTAATCCAAAGAAGCATTTCTCTGCATAAAAAATAAATTGAATCTAAAGACCAGAAAGTAGCATAAAATTGGTATCAATAAGCTATAACCAGTAAAATTATTCTGATTTCTTTTGATAATAAAAATCATTTTGTTAAGAAAGACCTGAGTTCTTGGTAGGTGTTAAATATCCATCATATAAAAAAGAATAATGCTGTCCATTGATGTAGATGAGATGTCAGTAGAGGGATCCCTAAGAAGTGACTGCCTGTCATGTACTTTGGCTAAATTGTAAAGGGGAATGTTTTTCCACTTCTGTCTTTGCATCACTAGCTGGGAGTCTGTGGCTATCAGACACAAAAGAATATAGGATTGTGCTATGAATCTTTCACACCAGACATTTATGATTTGTTTGTTCTGGCATAGTGTTAAATCATAAATAAATGGATAATTATAACAATAATAAACAATTATTTTTAAGATGCTTACTTTTTGGAAGAAAAGCCAAAACCAACTTAGCATACTAAAAAACAGAGACATTACTTTGCCAACAAAAGTCCGTCTAGTCAAAGCTATGGTTTTTCCAATAGTCATGTATGGATGTGAAAGTTGGACTATAAAGAAAGGTGAGTGCTGAAGAATTGATGCTTTTGAACTGTGCTGTTTTAGAAGACTTTTGAGAGTCTCGGACAGCAAGGATATCTAACCAGTCCAACTGGAAGGAGATCAGTCCTAAGGGTTCATTGGAAGGACTGATGCTGAAGCTGAAACTCCAATACTTTGGCCACCTGATGCAAAGAACTGACTCATTTGAAAAGACCCTGATGCTGGGAAAGATTGAGGGCAGGAGGAGAAGGGGCCGACAGAGGATGAGATGGTTTGATGGCATCACCAACTAGACAGATATGAGTTTGAGTAAGCTCTGGAAGTTGGTGATGGAGAGGGAGGCCTGGTGTGCTGCAGTCTATGGGGTCACAAAGAGTTGGACATGACAGAGCGACTGAATGGAACTGATTATTTTAATTCATTTATTCATTTCTCATAGGCCTAGCACATCAGTAGTTTAATGACTAGCCAGTGTAGTATATCTGTCACATGAATATTTCTTTTAAGTGGTCAGACTTGAAAAGGGACTAGCACTTCTTAAACACACTGTAGTGTGTCTGAGGGTCTGATTCTCCTATTACTGTCATGAACTTGAGATGGAGGAAGGATTGTATTTAAGTAATGGTAATATGTCCCTCCAGAATGAAAGCTCAGTTGCTGGGAAAGAACTTCAAATTCAAATTGGTATCCAGTACAGTAGCTCCCTAGAGATTAGTAGTTAGGAAATCAGAGTATCAAAAGAGAGATACTCCATTAACTAGCTAGTATTTTCCATGTTCACATTCAAGAGGGATATAGAGCAGGACCTTCATTTCTAGGGGAAGGAGGATTATGTGAGAGGTGTGTGAGAAGGATGAAGGGAGAAATAGGGGAACCTGAACAATGGAAATGGTTTTCCAGGTCCTCCTGAGTACATTTTCCCTAGGGCCTTTAGGAAATGTGCAGGATAATATATTTCTTCTGTGTTAGACAGTCATATACATTTATAAATATTGTATATGTAAGCAGTGAGTCCATAACAGAAAGATGTTTGAGACAAGGTAATTGTGTTTTTATTAACTATCAGTGTCCATAATGCTTGTGCCTAGTCTCAAAGTCATGTCGGACTCTTTGAGACCCATTGGACTGCAACGCACCAGGCTTCCCTTTCCTTCCCTATCTCCTGAAGCTTGCTCAAACTCATGTCCATTGAGTTGGGGAGGCCATCCAACCATCTCATCCTCAGTCGGCCCCTTCTCCTCCTGCCTTCAATCATTCCAGCATCAGTCTTTTCCAATGAGCTGGCTCTTCACATCAAGTGGCCAAAGTACTGCAGCTGCAGCTTCAGCATCAGTCCTTCGAATGAATATTCAGGATTGATTTTCTTTAGGATTGATTGGTTTGATCTCCTTGCAGTCCAAAGGACTCTCAAGAGTCTTCTCCAGAACAATAATTTGAAAGCCTCAATTTTTCAGTGCTCAGCCTTCTTTATGGTCCAAATTTCACATCCATACATAACTACTTGAAAAACCATAGCTTTGACTATATGGACTTTTGTCAGCAAAATGATGTCACTGTTTTTTTAATATACTGTCTCATTTATCATAGTTTTTTGTTCAAGGAGGAAGTGTCTTCTAATTTTGTGGCTGGAGTCACTGTCTGCACTGATTTAGGAGTCCCAGAAAATAAAGTCTGTCACTTCTTCCACTGGTTCCCCTTCTATTTGCCATGGATTGATGAGACTGGATGCCATGATCCTAGTGTTTTCAATGTTGAGTTTTAAACCACCTTTTTCATTCTCCTCTTTCACCCTCATCAAGAGGCTCTTTATTCTTCTTTACTTTCTGCCCTTAGAGTGGTATCTGAGGTTGTTTATATTTCTCCCAGCAATTTTTATTCCAGCTTGTAATTCATCCAGCCTGACGTTTCTCCTGATGTACTCTGCCTATAAGTTAAATAATCAGAGTGACAATATCCAGCCTTGATGTACTCCTTTTCCAGTTTAAACCAGTCTGTTGCCCCATGTCTGGTTCTAACTGTGGCTTCTTGACCTTCATACAGGTTTCTCAGGGGACAGTAAGATAAAGTGTTATTCCCATCTCTTTGAGAATTTTCCACAGTTTGTTGTGATCCACACAGTCAAAGGCTTTAATGTAGTCAATGACACCGATGTTTTTCTGGAATTCCATGCTTTCTCTATGATCTAACGGATGTTAGCAATTTGATCTCTGGTTCCTCTGCCTTTTCTAAATCTGGTTTTTTACACCTGGGTTTACAGTCGTAACCAGGTTTTATTTCAAAAACAAGTGGAAATGACCAGACTGATTATTGATTAGATAATTATACATATAAAAAATGCTGGATTTTTATGGCTTAGGTATATTTGAAAAATTAGCATAGTACATTCCTATGTTTCTGGAAATGGAGGGACTGATATACTTAAATATAAGTAGGGGAACATTATTTAGTATACATTCCACAAAAATTCAGTGTCAGAATAATTTTCTTGAAATTTCTGAGATGTGTGTATTCTGTATCCATTTGTAAGAAATGATGATGTAGTAAGTAAAATGATTTTTCTGAGTTCTAGCTACTCTACCAAATTAATTGAACTCGAGGAAGATGTCATGGGAACCTTTATTCTATAGCTAGTCAGTCAAAAGCACAGGTGTTGTCTGAAATGGGGAGTATAGGCAGTAGAGTAGGAATGAATCTTAAACTGTGAAATCGGATGCTATTGCCAAGTAGGTATGTTAGAACTGAATTAAACTGTAGAACACCCAGTTAGTGTCCTGAGATTTGCTTGTTGGTCCAGGGAAACCCCCACACCCCTCATATAGGAATTTGGTAGCCAGAACACAAAAGAGCTCCCTTAGTATCAATTACCCAGTCATTTTCATTTTGCGGCTATTAATTGTAGATCACTCCATATAAAAGTTCCTTTCAGTGCTCTTTCAGTATTTAAACATGTTCTCTGGTGATTTTGGATAGGAATTACTTTAACACTGAGAAAATATTGAGTCAAACTTTTTTCTGCTCTAGGACTTGCTTCAAGTTTGATATATAAAAGGAAGTCAAAATGTAAAAGTCTTGAGAAAGACCAGTCAAAGGATTTTGACTATTCATTCATTTTCCATCTCTATGCTCTGCCACGTTTCAATATCACCCATACAACTTTTCAAAAATTAATTAATTTATTTTAATTGGAAGCTAATTACTTTACAATATTGTAGTGGTTTTTGCCGTACATCGACATGAACCCGAACAGCTTTTCATCACTTCTCTGTCTTCTCTGTTTCTCCTTTCCTCTCTTTTTTTCCTCCCACAAACATTTCATGTCCTCTGTTAGAAAATTCTGTTCGCTATGTCTTCAGAATATACCCCCGTATGATGATTATCCCTTACTGCTAATTTTCCTTTCTCTCAGTGGGATTCTCATAATATCCTCTTAACTAGTCTCCCTGCTCTCGTGTTTCCTCCACTGTTTAATATCTACACAGACACCAGATCGTGAACTGTAACAGAGTTAGATCACGCCCTTTTGTTGGAGGCCTTATGCAGTGCCTCATTTATTTTTCTCAGCTTAAGTGCCAAAAGCCTTATAATGGCCCATAGAATCTCCACGATCCACACAGAACTACTGAAAGCGGGCAATCTTGTCTGTTCCTTTCACTGTCTATTCCTTTTCTTTAGTGCCTCACATAGCATAAGTACAAGATAAATGCTAAAGAAATAATGACGTATGAATAATGTCTGAATAGTTACTGAATCTTTTGATCTTGGATTGCTAGGCCAAATAGGTGACTTGGAGACTTCCAATGGGGAGAGTTGTTTTGACTTCATCTAGGATGGAAATGATGGGCCCATGGGAATAGATAGTCTAAGCATCCTTATATTATTGAAGTTACTAAGACTTTATTTTTCTGGGCTCCAAAATCACTGCAGATGGTGACTGCAGCCATGAAATTAAAAGATGCTTACTCCTTGGTAGGAAGGTTATGGCCAACCTAAATAGCATATTCAAAAGCAGAGACATCACTTTGCCAACAAAGGTTCGCCTAGTCAAGGCTATGGTCTTTCCTGTGGTCATGTATGGATGTGAGAGCTGGACTGTGAAGAAGGCTGAGTGCCGAAGAATTGATGCTTTTGAACTGTGGTGTTGGAGAAGACTCTTGAGAGTCCCTTGGACTGCAAGGAGATCCAACCAGTCCATTCTGAAGGAGATCAGACCTGGGATTTCTTTGGAAGGAATGATGCTAAAGCTGAAACTCCAGTATTTTGGCCACCTCATGCGAAGAGTTGACTCATTGGAGAAGACTCTGATGCTGGGAGGGATTGAGGGCAGGAGGAGAAGGGGACGACAGAGGATGAGATGGCTGGATGGCATCACTGACTCGATGAATGTCAGTCTGGGTGACCTCTGAGAGCTGGTGATGGATAGGGAGGCCTGGCGTGCTGCGGTTCACGGGGTCGCAAAGAGTCGGACACGACTGAGCGACTGATCTGATCTGACTGTTAGTTAGTCAGATCAGATCAGATCAGATCAGTCGCTCAGTCATGTCTGACTCTTCGCGACCCCGTGAATCGCAGCACGCCAGGCCTCCCTGTCCATCATCAACTCCCGGAGTTCACCCAGACTCACGTCCATGAGTGAGTAGTGAACTCATTACTGTTAGTAGTGACCATTAATTCCTAATTTGCTAACTCTTTGGGCCACTGATGACCAAGTATCTCTATTCTCCAACAGAAGCATAATTCCAGAAAAAACATCTACTTCTGCTTCATTGATTACACTAAAGCCTTTGACTGTGTGGATAACAACAAACTGGAAAATTCTGAAAGAGATCAGAATACCAGACCACCTTACCTGCCACCTGAAAAACCTGTATGCAGGTCAAGAAACAACAGTTAGAACTCGACATGAAACAACGGATGGGTTCAAAAGTGGGGAAGGAGTACGTCAAGGCTGAATATTGTCATCTTGCTTATTTAACGTATATGCAGAGTACATCATGAGAAACACTGGGCTGGATGAAGGACAGATGAAATCAAGATTGCCAGGAGAAATATCAATAACCTCAGATATGCAGATGACACCACCCTTGCGGGAGAAAGCAAAGAGGAACTAAAGAGCCTCTTGATGAAGGTGAAAGAGGAGAGTGAAAAAGTTGGCTTAAAACACAACATTCAAAAAATTAAGATCATGGCATCTGGTCCCATCTCTTCATGGCAAATAGATGAGCAAACAATGGAAACAGTGACAAATTTTATTTTCTTGGGCTCCAAAATCACTGCAGATGGTGACTGCAACCACAAAATTAAAACAAACTCAAGGAAGTCAAGTTCAAGAAACTCAAGAAACAAAAGCCATAACAACCAAACTGCATACTAGAAAGCAGTGGCATCACTTTGCTGACAAAGGTCTGTACAGGTAAAGCTTTGGCTTTTCCCAGTAGTCATATATGGATGTAAGAGACCAGTAGTCATATATGGATGTAAGAGACCGTCAAGAAGGCTGAGCGCCAAAGAACCGATTCTTTCAAACTGTGGTGTTGGAGAAGACTCTTGAGAGTCCCTCAGACAGCAAGGAGATCAAACCAGTCAATCCTAAAGGACATTAACCCTGAATATCCATTGGAAGGACTAATTAAAGCTGAAGCTCCAATACTTTGGCCACCTGATGTGAAGAGCCAACTCATTGGAAAAGATGCTCATGCTGGGAAAGATTGAAGGCATGAGGAGAAGGGGACAACAGAGGATGAAATGATTGGATGGCATCATTGACTCAGTAGGCATGAGTTTGAGCAAACTCTGGGAGTTAGAGAAGGATATGGAAGCCTGTTGTGCTGCAGTCCATGGGGTCACAAAGAGTTGGACATGACTGAACAAATGAATAACAACAGCAAAGCCTGTAAACTTAGTTCCTGGAAAAAGAAACTTTACACAGGAGTATGGCAGCTTGAAACATTCTTTATTTAAAATACAAAAAAAAATTTTTTAGTGCAAAAGAAAATCAGTTATTGATACAACTTGCATAGCAGTCTCAGGTAATTCACATAAAAGAATATAAATAACCAATGGGCAGCACTTCCCAGGTGGCACAGTGGTCAAGACTCTATGTGCCAGTACAGGAGACACAAGAGAAGTGGGATCAATCCCCACGTTGGGGAGATCCCCTGGAGGGGGAAGTGGCAACCCACTCCAGTACTCTTCCTGGCAAAATTCCACGGACAGAAGAACCTGATGGGCTACAGCCTTCAGGGTTGTAAAGGTCTATATGATCCAGCATCTCACATAATAGATCCGCATTTTCCATGCTTCATTTTTCTTCTCCTGAAATTTGTGAATTGGGCTATTATGAAAAGCAATATTTCCATGTTTGAACTCTATTCATAATGAAGAATTCTAAAAACAGCACAGATAAGGACCTAAATGATGAGATTTTTATGTTTCAAAAGCTTTCAAGAAATTGGTGAAAAGATCAGTCTGATTTAATATATTTAGATTAAAGCACAGTTTCAAAGACCTGGCCAAGCAACTTCTTTAATCATCAACTAAAATATTAGTTCTGGGATGAATTATCCTGTAGAGAGGGGTCAAGTCAATGTATCCAGGCATTTTGAAAAGCAAATTCATTGATCAAGTTTCTTTTGTTATTTTTAGGTTAATTTTTATTTTCCAATGGCAGATATTATCTCCTGATACCAAGCCAAGGAAACTGAATATATCACAATATAGTGTTACATGTTAAGAAAAACTAATGGTACTCTAAATACCTCAATAAGGTACTATCCCTAAACTGCTCCTAGGTAATGAGAAGATCAAATTGCCAACATCCACTGGATCAGGGAAAAAGCAAGAGAATTCCAGCAAAACATCTATTTCTGCTTCATTTGCCACGTGAAATCCTTTGACTGTGTGGATCACAACAAACCATGGAAAATTCTTAAAGAGATAGGAATACCAGACCACCTTACCTGCCTCTTGGAAACCCTGTATACAGGTCAAGAAGCCACAGTTAGAACCTGATTCAGAACCATGTTTACTGTTTCAAAATTGGGAAAGAAGTCTATCAAGGCTGTGTATTGTCATCCTGTTTGTTTAACTTATAGTTAAGACTTCCCTGGAGGCTCAGACAGTAAAGCCTCTGCCTACAATGTGGGATACCCAGGTTCAATCCCTGGGTCGGAAAGATCCTCTGGAGAAGGAAATAGCAACCCACTTCAGTACTCTTGCCTGGAGAATCCCATGAATGGAGGAACTTGGCAGGCTACAGTCCATGGGGTTGCAAAGAGTCAGATTCGACTGAGCAAATTCACTTTCACTTTTTTTAAACTTATAAGCAGAGTACATACTCTGGGAGGGGAGGAATACATAAATGAATTTTGGAATACTAAATTATTATTCCAACATGTTTTACCATTGAAAATATGGTTTATCTTATTCTTTGATATCCTTAGTTCTTATTCAGACTCTTCTTAGAAGCTAATCATGATGTCTAACATTAAATACCTAATCCCTTGAATCTATGTCAGGGATTCAACCAATCAATCCTAAAGGAGATCAGTCCTGAATATTCATTGGAAGGACTGATGCTGAAGCTGAAACTCCAATACTTGGGTCACCTGATGTGAAGAGCTGACTCATTGGAAAAGACCCTGATGCTGGGAAAGATTGAGGGCAGGAAGAGAAGGGGCCGACAGAGGATGAGATGGCTGGATGGCATCACCGACTCGATGGACATGCGTTTGAGTAGACTCTGGGAGTTGGTGAAGGACAGGGAGGCCTGGCGTGCTGCAGTTCATGGGGTCACAAAGAGTTGGACACGATTGAGAGACTGAGAAATAGGAACAAGTGACTAGATGGTGGGGAAATTTAAAAAGTATAATAATAAAATTTTATGACAGTCACTTTTATAGTGTAAAATTATATAGAGTAGGAAAAGAGCTTTTTTAAGAGCAAAAATCATGCTCTTTCCCTAAATCAAAAACTGAACTTGTTCTTACTAATCTTTAAGTTAGAGAATTGAGTTTTAAATTGAATAATACATATTATCCATTAAATCATAGTGGTAGTACCCCAGCTTACTTTAGGTCTCAGCTTGAAATTCCAAGTGACCTGTAGGCTAGGTGAATGACCTTTACGTTTTCCCATTAGACTATGTGCAGAACAGTAGAGGTGGTGGTGTGCTTTGATGCTCTAATGTTATTCAGGAATGGATGCTTATGTTCTTGCTTTCCATTCATCCCAAAGTGCCTTTCCATTGTTCTGTAAGAGCATAGTCTCTCAAATTTAAGTGAGTGTCTGGTTAGATGTAAAGGAGATTGCACCACTAGGTCACCCCCTTGGAAATATTTCCAGAATGTATGCTGGAAATTATCGGGAGTATATGGTAAAAAGCTAACTCTAGTTCATACACTAGTATATCCATAGTGGAGCAAAATCAGAGACACAAAGAGATTGTGTAAAAATGTAAATTTACCTGAAAGGAAAGACACATATGAAGAGAACGTCTTTGGTTTTGTAGGACACAATTTTTCTTCCCTGCCAACCAAGTCTATTTCCTAGTGCCGTTTTCACAGTGAAAATTGCACTTACCAAAACATGAACATCTTATATTTGTATAGAATTTCATCTCCAAAATTTGTATCTATTAATTACTTAATTGTTCTATCCATTTTCACATTATATTTAAATAAATGAATGAAATTTTTAAAAGCCTAGATACTAATTTTATATCTTATGAATATGTAATGTTTAAGTATTTTTTAAGTTATCGTTCTGGTTTCAAACATTACACACACACATACACATTCTTTTAGATTTTATTAAGTTTTTTTAATTTTTGTTGGATTTACAATGTTATGATTCTGCTGTATAGCAAAGTTATACACATACATATATCCTCTCTTTTTTAGATTCTTTTCCCACGTGGGTCACTACAGAGTATTAAGTACAGATCACTCTGCTATACAGCAGGCCTTTATTAGTTATCTATTTTATATGTAATCATATGTATATGTCAATCCCTATCTCTCAGTTTATTCCTCACTCCCTGTCCTCCCTGGTAACCACAAGCTTATTTTCTGCATCTATGACTCTATTTCGTAAATAAGTTCAATTTGTATTGTTCTTCAAGAGTCCACATATAAGTGATATCATATGGTATTTGTCTTTGTCTGACTTACCTCTCTTACTACAATTATCTCTAGGTCCACCCATTGAGTTCTATTTTTGACAACATTTTTCTACTGTATTTCCACTGTTTCTAGGACTGTTTTTAACAGCAGGTGCAATACTGTGAACAGGTTACTTGTAGGTATATCTTGGCATTATTTCTTTAAGTTCATTCATATGCTTTTTTTATTTCATTATTTTTAAAAAAATGGTTCCAAATATCATTTATGTGCTAGAAAATTGTGCCAGATGCTATGTATATACTCACAAATGATATAATACTGATTTCTACCATCACAGAGTTGGTTTCTAATTATTAAAACGTCCTTGAATAAATACTTACACACATAAATTGTGGTATCATGATGCCAAAAACTATACAGTGTCATCAGAAAACACAGTTATGACTAACTTAGTCTACAAGACATTTGAGGTTTTCAACTGAGACCTAAATACAGTAGAATGTGACCTTTATGATTTAACAGATGCTGTTTATTTTGTTCACTTAACATGTCTCAACCCTCAATATACTACATACCTGTCATAGAGTGCGTGTGTGTTCAGTCACCTAAGTCGTGTCCAACTCTTTGCAACTCCATGGCCTGTATCCCACCAGGCTCTTCTGTCCATGGATTGTCCATGGAAGAATACTGGAGTGCGTTGCCATGCCTTCTCCCAGGAGATCTTCCCAAACCAGGGATCAAACCCACGTGTCCTGCATCTCCTGCCTTGCAGGCAAATTCTTTACCTCTGAGCCACTGGGGAAGCCCTGTCATATAGTTGGGAGTCAAAGAAACTTACAAAATAAATGACGGATGAATGACAGAGCTTGGCAGACAAAGAAGTTTAACTGTTTTTGGTGCAAGGTTATAGAGAGAACAGAAACATGAAGGATTGAAAAGTGGGAGAATGTAGAGGAAAAAGTGTCACCAGTAGTAGGTGAAGATGATGACCAGAAAGAAGTTCAAGGGTTTGTAAAGCAATTGGAACATGTTGAAATGATCTAAACAAAAGTTTCATATAATAACACCATCAAATTGTGTTTCAGAAAAATTACTCTGGCTCCTCAGTGGAGGATAGCTTGGATGGGCCAGATCTGGTAGAAGAGATGTAAAGCACAACCACGGTCACCTAGCTGAGTTCAAATGGTTCTTCAGACTGGTAAGAAAGCAGGGTGGTTTTTTTTTTTGTTTGTTTGTTTTTCTTTAGAAATATGGGTATATTCATAAATAAATTGGAGACATGATCAATGTTAGCTACTGATTAGAGGTGATGAATGTGGGAGATGGTGGCACCAAGAAGGATTCCTAGGTGCTTAAAGAACTGTGATAAAAGTGGTGGTTTAGGGGAGAAATAGGCTTACAGATGAAGAACCTGAAGAATCTGAGATGCCTGTTTGATATCCATTTCCAGTTGACAAATAGAAGTAAGGGACCATCACTGCATGGGAAATAGATGGAGAAACAGTGGAAACAGTGTCAGACTTTATTTTTCTGGGCTCCAAAATCACTGCAGATGGTGACTGCAGCCATGAAGTTAAAAGACGTTTACTCCTTGGAAGGAAAGTTATGACCAACCTAGATAGCATATTCAAAAGCAGAGACATCACTTTGCCAACAAAGGTTCGCCTAGTCAAGGCTATGGTCTTTCCTGTGGTCATGGATGGATGTGAGAGCTGGACTGTGAAGAAGGCTGAGCACCGAAGAATTGATGCTTTTGAACTGTGGTGTTGGAGAAGACTCTTGAGAGTCCCTTGGACTGCAGGGAGATCCACCCAGTCCATTCTGAAGGAGATCAGCCCTGGGATTTCTTTGGAAGGAATGATGCAAAAGCTGAAACTCCAGTATTTTGGCCACCTCATGCGAAGAGTTGACTCATTGGAGAAGACTGATGCTGGGAGGGATTGAGGGCAGGAGGAGAAGGGGACGACAGAGGATGAGATGGCTGGATGGCATCACTGACTCGATGGATGTGAGTCTGAGTGACCTCCGAGAGCTGGTGATGGACAGGGAGGCCTGGCATGCTACAGTTCATGGGGTCGCAAAGAGTCGGACACGACTGAGCGACTGATCTGATCTAATCTGAAGAGGGTATCAGTTTCTTTCCCGTTAAAATGATAACATATATATCCAAGATGTGAAGGGTAGAATTTATCTAGAGATTTTTAGGGAAGAATTGTTTAAGTTGAGAAGTCATTTTTGAGGATTTTGCTCTCTAAAGGCTGGGAAATTTAGGTGTTAGCACAATACTGCTTGAAGCGTTGGATCATGGGATCTACATTATAGAGCCATGGAAGTGAAGGCAGGAGGAAGTGGAGAAATGAAGTAAATGTCCTCTTGTGTCAAAAATAGCATATAGGAATATTTGGACCAATGATTTGAAGAAAGCATTGCTGTTAATCTAGGTTGGTGTGTGAGTTTTTATGTTTGTTTTAATGACAGTCAGTGTATGATCCTGGGTAAGTACCTATGGAGAACTATACTGGTAAATGTAATTTAATTTCTTGGAAGAAACCAGGGTGCAAATAAGCCTTCTCTTCTTAGTCACTCAGTCATGTCCACCTCTTTGAGACCCATTGGACTGTAGTCTGTCAAGGTCCTCTGTCCATGGGATTTTTTCAGGTAAAATACTGGAATGGCCTGCAATTTCTTCCTCCAGTGGATCTTCCCAACCTAGGGATCGAACCCGTGTCTCCTGCATTGCAGGCAGATCCTTTACCTGCTGAGCCTTCAAGGAAGACCTAAAGTAAGCCTTGCTTTATTTTCTAAACAGCAAAGTTGAGACACGAATTCATCAACATATTGAGCTAACACTGTTCAAAATTAATGTATTTGAGAAATGACAGATATTCAGCATCTCTCCTTGAGCTCATTTGATATTTAGGCCAGCCAGTTTGAGAGAAACTTTCTGTATTTTCTCTTAAATCTGGGACTTAAAAAAAATTATACAGTTTTCTTGGTTTGCTGCTGCTGCTGCTAAGTCGCTTCAGTCGTGTCCGACTCTGTGCGACTCCATAGACGGCAGCCCACCAGGCTCTGCCGTCCCTGGCCCAGATTCTCCAGGCAAGAACACTGGAGTGGGTTGCCATTTCCTTCTCCAATGCATGAAAATGAAAAGTGAAAGTGAAGTCGCGCAGTCGTGTCCGACTCTTAGCGACCCCATGGACTGCATGCAGCTCACCAGGCTCCTCCTTCCATGGGATTTTCCAGGCAAGAGGACTGGAGTGGGGCACCATTGCCTTCTCCTTTAATCAACCATTATTTTTATTTAGACAATAAAATAATTTCAGTGTATTATCTATTCAAAAAAATATACTGGCAAATGTATTTTGTGGTCCACAAATTTTAGAAGAATGGTTGATACATTAGGGAACCAAAAATACCTATTCTATGACAAAATTAAGTGGGGTATTTTATATCCTAGCCAATCTTGCTTTTGAAAAATAGGTAGGTTAGGTTTAAATAGACACCATTTTTATCTCAATCTGTTCACTGTTCTCCAGGAGAAATCCCTTGCTGAGATAAATGATTTCTATCTCCTTTAGAAAGATGGAAGTTTTAAGATAAATGCTTACATTCAGACATTTTCAGTGGTCAAATATTATTTAGAAATATACTTAATTTTCCTCAAAATAAACACAAGTTTTAAAATGCAAGTATCTTTTTTGCTAGGTAGATAATTGACTATTTTATTGAGAAATCAATTCCAAGGATTTAGTGACTGTGAGAATGAATATTCTAAAACAAATGAGATATGGAATAAAACCTTCTTAGCACTGTCAAAATAAAATGAATTGTGCAAATGCACAGTTAATTGGGGAAGTGGGGAATGAGTTTTCTGGCAATGTCCATGGGGATCTGAATTTGCTATGCTGATTGCATCTGTGCTCATTGTATCTGACTTTTTGCCACCCTTTGGGCTGTAGCCCACCAAGCTTCTCTGTCCATAGGATTTTTCAGGTATTTCAAGAGTACTAGAGTGGGTTGCCATGCCCTCCTCCTAAGGATTTTCCCAAACCACCTCCTCCTGAGGATTTTCCCAAACCAAGGATCAGACCCTAGTCTCCTTCATCTCCTGCCCTGCAAGTGGGTTTTTCACTGCTGAGTTCACCAGGAAAGGCCCACGTGAGCCTTCTAAATTTTATAGAGTATAGACAAAAACGAAGTCAGGAAGAGGCCAATACATGATACTTACATATAAACTCAGTCAAAAACCAATGTATTTTATTCCATTTTGAAACATATATGTGTATGTATAGAGAGACATGTTTACCTGTCCTCAAATCACTTCTTGTTGTCCTAGTCATAAAAAAATGTTGAGTCAGTAGTCCAAACATTGACTTTACCCTATCATGTCCAAGAAAAAAATTGTCTTCAAGCTTTAGATCACCCTGACGCATGACTTAACAATATCATGTCGCTCTTTTCTTCTTTTTTTTTTTTTTGATTAAAGAGAATCATGATGTCAAAATGGTATGACCCAATATGGTAACCTCTTAACACCATCTGACTTTTAAAATTTAAGTTAATTAAAATTAGATACAATTAAAAACACTTTTCCACAGTCACACTCGCCAAATTTCAAATGTTTAATAGCCACAGTTGGCCAGAGGGCTATACTATAGAATATCTGCATATATTCTATAGAATGGAGAAATTATATAACTATGTAACTCTAGTAGTCTTTGAACTGTGCTAACCGTCAATAACAGGGCTTAAGTCCCTCTGGGGCTGATACATTTTTTTGGGCAGAAATTTCTAACAAGGAGTGGGACCATAATCCTCAATGGCCAATCTCTAAATTTAAAGCTATTTATCTGGTGGGCTACAGTCCGTAGGGTCACAAACAGTCAGACACGACTGAAGTAACTTAGCACGCATACACGTATAACAGTAATAAACAATCCAACGTATAATTCAGTCTGATTCAATTTATGGATTGATTTACTAAACTAATTATAACTAATAGGAATGAAATCACCCAAAATTTCAATGATGTAGTAAATTGTATTTTCAAATATGGTATTTCCAAAGGCAACAATATTCACTATGTCTGCTTTTTTGTAATGTGATATTTTTTTTTCCCCTCAATCAAAGGTGGAATATAGCTTCCCATCTTTGAATTAGGGCTATATAGGTTGACCTGCCTTCTGGATTGGCTCAGAAATGCTCTGACTTTAGCACCAAAACTCTTGTGTTTCAGGAAATATCTTGGGCCCAGGCAAAGAGAGTTGATGGGTGACTCTAGCCGTCCCTGTGATGTTTTGACCAATGGAAAATAACAGAAGTCTCTGTAACTTCTGAAGCTGGGCTTTAAGAGACCTGTAACCTCTGCCTTTGCTACTTGGAGCACTCTTTCTTGGACCTAGCCAGAAGCCATTTTAGGAAGCCACTTGGGAGAGAACAAGGGCCCAGGCCAGCAGCCTCTGCTAATCTCCCTTCCAACAGCGGATAGAGACTGACAGTCTTACACATGAGGCCATTCTGGAAATTTCAGCCACTGTGCCCCAGATGATATCACATGAAGTATAAAAAGCAGCTTTGTCCACCGTGGACTCATGAGCGACAACTAATGGTGGTTGTTCCTTTAACTCTCCAAGTTTCATCATGCTTTCTTAATACCGCACGAACTAATTGAGACAATGAGTGACAAAAGGTCAGCAAGTACTCAGAAGTAAATGTCTAAACATTAATACTGTCTGTGGTAGAAAAAGTACTGGACTTGTAAGCACCATGTGGATTTTAAGCTCCAGATCCTCAGTTCCTAGCTCAGATTTTTAGCAAATCACTTACTCTTATTTCCTTACCAATCAATGGGAGATTACAATACCTTACAAATTTGGTAAGGTAATCCATATGATAAATGTTTAAAACACAGAGTCATACATGAATACATAGCAGTGTTACTATATCGATCATAAATGAACAGATCTATCCTATTTCAAACTTTAAATATAACAATATGTTTGTTTAGAATTTGAATCTTATTACAGGACCAGTTTAGAAAGTTGCAAATGATAGTTAATTAGTAAAATCTTTTGACTTCTATCCCAATACGAAAGAAAAGCAACAAATCCTATTATCCTAGCTAAAATACTTTGTACAATATCAAGAAATATTATTTCATGTTCACTAAGAACCCATAAAATTATTTTAGACCTTATGAGATTCCTCCATATTACCTTTCCCTGTGGATCTTTCATTTTACTATTTTAAAGTTTCAAAGTTTACTTTGCTCTTTCCATTCAATTTGCCTTAATTTTCCTGGTGTTTTTGTTGTTGTTGTTCATTTCTCTGTAAGGCAGTGTAAAGAAGATAACTTGGAAAGTAACACATGGCTTCTAGCCCTTTTGACAAGACAGGCAAAAAGTGTTTCCCTTGGCAGAAGGGTCTTGTGGAGAAGGGAATGTTGTGTATTAAAAGGATTTAATGAGCATGAGATCTGAAATCAGCTGATTTGGGGGGAAAGTAGCTTATGAAAATTATTTCTTATTATCTTTGGTTAATGTGCAGAAATACCCTGTCATGAAAATTTTAATTAAAAAAGATTAACCTTCTCACTTCCAGGTCTTCCTATAGAAATAATAGTTAAAAACAAATCTCCATAAAAATCAAAGCCATAATGTTTGTGTATCAGAATACATTTCAGGTCGTGGAAAAAATAAGGCTGAGTTTCTACAAGACAAAGATATTTTTTATCTTTTTCATGGCTAGTACAATACGGGGGCATTTTTAAACTTGTTATAGAGGATCCATTAAATTTTACCGCTGAAATTGAGGGAGGAAAATCACACACATGGGGTCTTTACCAGGTTTTATATCTAACAGCTTTGACACTATCCCACTGATTTTTGTCCCTGCCTTGATGGGTAGCCTTGAGAAGTGCCTGTTGTCTGGAGTCTAATGTCACAGCAATTAAATTCCCGCAGGAAGCAGCAGCTTTAGGAGATGTGATTAGATTGGAGACACTGATGCTTGTTTTGATTTTGAAAATGCATCATCGATCAAGGCTACTGATTTCAGCAACTGCTCCAGCTGAGGGAGGTATGGGCTTAACTTCTGTCTTTATATTTAACTTCAGGGAAAATGAAGTCTTACCCTGCCTGTCAAGCATTTACTCTGATACGTGGTCAATGCCTTTAGCAGATAATCCCCAAAAATGTCAAATAACCTTTATTTCCCAGAGGTCATGTTGATCTTTTTCTTCTCATTCTGACCTCAGAACAGACCTATTCATTTTACATCTGACATCAGACCAAGAGAAAACAGAGTTAAGTTTTAGCTTTTTTCCAGGGGCTTGTTGAGATGCTTTTATTTGTAGTTATTACTATGCCTGCCCACCACCCCTCACCAAAACAGAATGTGTTTCTTCTGTGTCCACCTGTGTGTTATTATCAATAGTTCAAGACATGTTGAAGAAATTCTAAGCACTTCATTTAAGTCAACTGATTTTTATGAACAAAGGGTAACATCATTGACGTTAACTAGTCTCCAAATGAGACTAAAAATTCAAATTTTTAGTTAATAGCAAAGATTTTCTCCAGCCACCATTTTGGAGCAGATTTCTCTCTCTCATAATTAACAATCTCCTAAATTCCATGAGATATTCCTCAGTGGCCTTCTGCATCTAAAAACTAAAATGAGTTCCATTCATTATATTGAATGCATGGTATTTTTATTCACACAAAATCGCGGCCTAATACAGATGCCTCTGCAAATTAGTTATCACATACTGCAATTAAATTGACCAGGTAACATTCACAATGAATATGCATACAGTGTGAATTGTGGAACCAAGTAAATATCTTACCAATTGTATAAGTAAAGGTAACTAAGCTAGTTAACCCCCCCACCAGTTTTCCCCTAAAAGACCCTCAAAATTATTTTTTTACTTCAGCCACCAAATTATCTTGACGTGTATCTCAATACGACTTCAACATTATTTTTGTAACAGAAACTCAAAATTAAAAGCTACTTTTTGTTATTTCCATAACAAAGAAAGTAGTAGTAGTGTTAGGCACTCAGTCATGTCCACCTCTTTGCTAAACCATGGACTGTCGCTCACCAGGCTCCTCTGTCCATGGGATTCTCCAGGCAAGAATATTGGAATGGATTGCCATTTTCTTCTCCAGAGGATCTTCTTGACCCAGGGATCGAACCCAGGTCTCCTACATGCAGGCAGATTCTTTACCATTTGAGCTACATGGACTCAACAAAGAATAGTATAATTATAGTAAGTATAATAAGTCCCTTGTAAGATATTTATATTACATTGAAGTAGTCTTCCTTACATGAAAACTACTTTAAAAATAAGGGTAATACAGTGATCAAGCATGTATATTCTTGATCCACACAGATATGGCTTCAGTAGTTGGCTCCACCTTCAAGTTTTATCACTTTAGGAGATATACATAATCTTGTTAACCCTCAATTACTTTGACTGCACTTTGGAATTATAATAATACTTAGCTTACAGGGTTGTTGTGAGCACATAATTAAATAACGCATTTGAATCACTTTATTGAGCCCAATAGTATGTAACAGGAAAACAGTAAAAATTAGTGACTACTTGGCTGGCTGTTCAAGAGTAATTTATAAGAAATAATACCTATAAGTGTCACTAGAATGTAGCAACTAGCCCTTGTTCACTCACTCATAAATGTTTTCTTAGGTGCCTGGTGGTTTGGTGGTTTAATCGTTAAGTCGTGTCTAACTCTTTGCAACCCCATGGACTATAGCCTGCCATGCCCCTCTGTCCATGGGATTCTCCAGGCAAGAATACTGGAGTGGGTTGGCATTTACTATGAGTCAATAATATGCTGGGTGCTTAGATTACAAAACAATAGAAGTTGAAGCAGAGTTTGGGATGAGGCAAAGAAGAATGATGCGTGCCACACACACACACACACACACACACACACACACACACACACACACCAATGGAGAGCTTCACTAGGTATTGTGGCAACATCAGGGAAGGACATGCAAAGTGATCTGGGTCCCTAGCCCTTCTTAGAGAGGATGAGCGCTTTATGTATAGAAGAATGTTCCAGACAGGCCATTGGCATGATCAAATGCACAGAGGTGAGAAATGGCACCGTGTGGGGGCTGTAACTAAAAGCATGAGACAGAGAATGAAGGCAAAGGATGAGAGCTGGAGAGATACCGAGGGCCAGTCACTGAGGGCTTTAATGTCTTTTTAAGATGCTCTAACGTTGTTTTCTGACCAGTAGGATATAGTCAAACTTTGCCTTTTAAATAGATCCTTCTAGCAACAGTGGAATGAATGCATTTACAAGGATCTCTGAGGCCATTTTAGACCTTCAACTTTGTAGCAGCAGATTTTAGGCCAAGAACCTGAGTCAAATAAAGTTAGACTAGAGTGTCAGGACCATTATTTGAAGTGAGTTGGTACAGGCACACCCTTTTCTCACAGCACACTTAGCATAACCTCTCCTATCCATCAGGTACTGTTACTGCTTCACCTCAGATCACCTCCATGATTAACTGGTTTCAGTGATGCCACTGCAAAAAAAAAAAAAAAGCTTTTAAAAAATTTTTCTTGGACTCTTGAAGTGCATTGATATTGCTGTGTTTAAACCTGAGTCACCTGGGCAGGAGGACTGCACTGCCCGATCAGGGAGGGCTTCCTCTGTGTTCTCCTATTACAGATACGGAATCCTTTGCAGCCACAGCTGGTTTCAGGGAGCAGATATCAAGAGCAAAAGAAGATGAGAAGGTTTCACTTTTGCTGGTTGGTTACAAATCAGATTTAGGAGATGAAAGCGAGGTTTATGTAGAAGAGGCTAAAATCCAGAGCGAATCAGTGGAATGCTAACTATGTGAAAACATCTGCTAAAATAAGAACTAATGTCCACAACGTATTTTTTGATTTAAGGAGAGAATTTCAAGCCAGAAAGATGGGAGAGAGATTTTTTTTTTTGCGGGGGGGGGGGGGCGTGAAATAGTATAATATTTACTGTGCCTCTGAGTATATATGTTTAGATGTGCTTGGCCCACTTGCCGGGTTCACACAGTTTGTACAACAACTACACCCAGGGGGTCGCTCTCTGAGGGTTGGAGAAAGGGACTTAGGGGGAAGTGGACTCACCCACAGTTCTGCACAGCTTTTGGGTTTCCAGTGACCAGGGGCCCTTGGCCACATTTTTTCAGCACTTTTCTCCTGCATCTCCTGTGGATGCTCCTCATGCTTCTTTTGGGCAGCTTGGCTTCTGCTAAAGGCTCTCCATCCCCAGCCCTCCCGCTGGTCATCACCCCAAGGAGTCTGGTCTCTGCTCAGTATTCTAGAGATCATTGCTCACAACAGTGTAACACATGCACACAAACATAAACAAGGGTGACATTTGTAAACAATGAAAATTCCAGCTAGAGAAAAGGGGGCTAAGGATTTTGTGTCATGAGGGGAAAAACAAAAGAATTAGGATGAAGTGATTTGATAATGGAAATCATTCACAGTGCCCTGATATAGAAAATGAGACTCATTCATCAAAAACACATAGAGAAGTCATTTTAGCCTGTGGTCAGGAAGCTTTCATGAGGATGATATCAAATTTTTATCAGTGCTAAACATTTATTTTTTTCGATCACTCAGTATGCATTGGTTTCCAGTGATGCATAAGTACAACGCAGAGTAGCTTGAATTAAGAGACAGGGATCAATGATCTCAGGGTGAATGGTCTTAGAATTCTGTAAGAACTTTACCTCCTGGTTTTAATAGAAATGTCAGGACATAAAATGCATATACAAAATTAAGTATATAGTCCTGGAATAGTGACAAAGTGAATTATGTGATATTCTTGACTATGTTTTCCATTATTAATATTCAGTAATATTACAGGCATCGTTTCTGGCAGTTATTTGATTGTACCAAGCTAATTTTTCCAGAGTGTCTTTCATCTGATAAACAATATTGAAAAAGGATGAAACATCATGTACACACATACAAACGTACACATGAACATATATGTTTATATAAACATATATACACAAATACATACATACCCATTACATATATACATGCTCAATATGTAGCCATTTATATATACTTACATGTGTATATACACATATATATCTACATAGTCAAGATATTGGCGTTTTTTCCTTCAAATAACAGGTATTTTCAAACATGGATATTCTGTAAACAAATTTTTAAAGAAGAACATTTAACTGGAAGTTTCTAAGAGAATGAAGAAGAAGCATAAGTGCATTCAAACTACTGGATTATTCCTCATGAAATTGGAATATTGATATTATTCATATACAGCAATAGATAAAGTTCCCATAAGTTTAGGAGATGAATATTTGAAAGCAGCAAAACATTTATTAATAGATAAAACTATTAAGTAGTATGCATCTGCAAACCTAGAATGATTTCATTATGTTAACTAGAAACTTATACAAAAGTAAAAATATTTCTTTCTGGGCATGTGGAGATAATTGATTCAAATATATAATTTGAAATTTCAAAAACATTGGCTGCAGGAGACCCTGCCTCTTATTTTATTGTGGGCTAATTTTGGTATAGTTTTATTTTTATTGACAATTTTAGAAGATACTAATTCCCAGTTAAATTTAATAATTAAAAAAATAAATGTCTTTGTACCCATTAAAGATAAAGGAAGAGAGGAAGAAGAAAAAAACAAAGAAGGAAGAGGAGAGAGTGAAAATGGAGAGGGAAATGGAAAGTAAAAGACAAAAAGAAGAGATAGAAAAAAACAAAATATGAAAATGACATTTTCCAATAAACAACATTTAATGGCAACGCACATGTTTTCATGTAAGTACTGGGTAAGAGAAAAAATACTGTTAAGCATAAGTACAATCTCAAGATTGTCAGGAGAACTGATTAATTTTTCTCCCTTTCCCATTTTCTCAACAATCCTTGTCTTCAGAGCGGATAAATGCAGTGTCACTCTGGGTTCGCTTGGCAATCTTAAAATTGTCACAAGAATGGATTGGGCGCCGTTTCCTCTTCTTGTTACAGTCTTTGTCGTGAGCTCTCCCAGACCTTTTAATGCTTGATATGCTCTCATTCTCATTACATATTCTCATTCCCATAACAAAGATTATAATGAAAGAGGAAAATGTCATAAAATTAATCCATTCTCATAACAGTCTGTAACAAGGGCAGAAAATTGAGCAGAATTAATCCGTTCTCATAACAATCTGAAGATTGTAATGAGAACAGAAAATGGCATGAAATTTATCCTTCTTGTGACAATCTTTAAATTGTAACAGGGCAGAAATGGGATACAAGATTAACAAGCCCTCGGGACAAAGGCTCTAACCAGAACTGAAAATCATACAAAATTAATTTGTGTGTGTGTGTGTATGTGTGTTTGACAAAAGCCTGGAAGCCTGATATGATGCCTGGTTCCATTGGGATGTCATATTATAATCAGTAACTATTTTAATGTGCCTTAAAATATTAGAGCCTGACACCTTTGCTAAAACGGTGAATTAAAACAAATATGGATATTGACTCTTCAAATAGACCCTTGAGGGCAAAACTTTTTTAGTAAGTAGTATGCTAAAGAAAGTAGAATTTGTTGTTGAATTCATGAATAATCCATATGTATCCAATAACTTTAATTTTAAAATATTTTTTAAAGTGAATAACATAGCTTAATAAAGAGTAACAGCTTTGTGACTACGAATCTTAATACATTTGTATATGCAGCTGACCCATATATTTGTCTGTGTGTAAACTACAGTTTACCTTATTGTGACTCATTTCTGCTGGCAAACACAAGTAATCTAATATCTAAGCTTTTGGTTTGCACTAACTTTTAAAAAAATTTACCTAATATATGTATAATATCTTCAATTTAGTCATGTAATGAATTGAATTTATAATTGCCTTTCAAAATGTTTTCGCTTTAAATATTCTCAATTTCTAAGAGGAAACTAAGGTCAGACAATACTTGCAAAGAGCTGCAAATCTATTCAAGTAGAACATGAACTGCCTTTTATTTGCCTTTATAATTGAAGTATAAACAATAAAGTGAATTAATGTGCTAATTATTCTCACTTATGAGGGCACATATATTTGTGCAAAAAATGGAATTTTAAAATACTTGCTTAGCACTTGTGATAAAACAGCCATTATAAATGAATTTATGAATATATGCATACTCTATAACAGTTATAAACTTTTTTTCTGTAAGTAGAGGGATTATTACAAAGAAGTGATAATTTCAATAGTTTGACAAAAGTCCATCATTTTAAAGACATATAATAGGAAAACCCTAATGCTGCTAAAGATTGAGGGCAGAAGGAGAAAGGCGTGACAGGGACGGGTGGATGGCATCACTGACTCAATGGACAGGAATCTGAGCAAACTCCAGGAGATAGTGAAAGACAGGGAAGCCTGGTGTGCTGCAGTCCTTAGAGTCGTGAAAAGTCGGAGATAATTTAGCGACTAAACAACAACAATAATGAATGACAGTAATATTAAATAATTTTAAAAGTTTTATTTTTATGAAATGTAAACAAAAAGCCACATTTATATTGTTGTTTTCCCTCTTTAAATCTCATATCTTCAAAGGCATTTCAGTAAACTGTGAGTATATCAGTGAAATTGTGGTATAAACCTAGTTTGTGGTATTTTCCTGAAACTTCCAAAGGAAATGTCTATTTGAAAAACTTCACTGTTACATAAAATTATATCACTAGTTGAGAATATATTATTGAACATCAATTGTCTTAAACATAAAATATAGTATTAATATTTCAATAAGTCAGAGGTATAGTTAGCATGTTTAAAAAAATGTATTTTTAGTTGCAGCTATTTTCATATCTAGAGACTAGATTTGAATGATGTATCATCTACTGTTTCTTTTGACAAGAAAATGTAACTATATCTACAATTAAGAGTGATTTTTTTGATAAAAAATATCATTCAAATCTTGATCAAAATAAGTAAATCTGGAGATGGTTATGGCTCCATATTTTGAGAAACATGCCAGGCCTGGGCTTAAATTGCCACCCATTTTTCTACATCTAGAGAGAAGATAAATATAGTGATTCATAGTACTTGTGAAACCTTCAGAAAGTAAACCTTTGCTTCATGGAAAAATGAGAAATTTGGGAGGTTGCACTTTTCATCATCAACAAAAGCTATTTTTGTAGACCAAAGAAGAAATGAAAAACTTTTCATTTATTTAGCTGTTCCTGGAAAGGTTGTAAAAGGTCCTATATCATGAAAGACGAAAAGGAAGAGCTGTTCACAGAAAGCTTTAAAAGAACAAACATCATAAGCACAGATTCATATGGTAGGTGGAATATTGTAGGAAGGTGCAGGGGGCAAAAGCACCAGGATTTGTTCCCAGAAAGAGGAGCCTCTTTTCTGTACTTTTCCCATTGTTCCCACCTTTTATATACTTAGCTATAGGTATGTTCCAATTTAGTGCCTTATTCTGCGTGGAAATACAAGTTTTCCAAAAAATATAAATGAGTGTAAGTTATCTTTAAAGTCAGTTTTACTAAAGTGTACACCCATGGGCAGCTATAAAAAGTATGCTTCTGTAATTTCAGTGTGATATGTGCCATTATCAAAATGTGTGCCTTATTCAAAGTAGGCTCTGCCTAATTTTATTGCTAAGGTATTCCAAAATCGTCTTATCTGAATCTATTGATAGAAGAACCAAATAACTAATTATTATTTGGACGTAAAAACACCCATTTCTTACATAGGCAGAGTGGAAGATTTTTATTATAGCATAATTATTGAGTTGTACATGTCAGGAATGGAGGCAAGATAATATTCAAAGGAAAAATAAAATGATATTTGGTTAGTGTTCAGATTTTACTTAAATAAAGGCAATGGGTCCTGGAATGTAGCTATGTTGCCTTGGAATGTAGCTATGTTGCTGTGTTGACAAGGATTATCCCTCCAAACTTGTCAGTCTTAGAATATAGCTATGATGTGAGGTAATGACGAGGTTGTTAACCAGGTGGTAATGAGAACTTCGCATCCAGTTTCTCAAGGACCTCTTACCGTTGAATATGCTCCAATTGCTTCTACATTTCCTGTTCATACGGAACAGTTGATCCATCCCAAGAAGCCTCTGCCCAGTGAGTAAATGCCCTCACATCATTGAAAATGGAAGGGGTCATTGTCTCCAGCTCTAGACATTTTTTGGAAATCACAGATGTTAACCCTCTACTGTGGAAACTGTGTTCCCCGAGAAACACAGTCCCTGTTCTCTAGTCTAGAACGATGGATAGGTTTGGCCATCTGCATCGTGTTTAACTTTTGGTGGTGATTTCACGTCTGTAATTTTTTTGCTTGAATTACACAAATGTTTTTCAGAGACCTAGTCTGCTAAGGATGGAGAAGGCAATAGCACCCCACTCCAGTACTCTTGCCTGGAAAATCCATGGACGGGGGAGCCTGGTAGGCTGCAGTCCATGGGGTCGCTAGAGTCGGACACGACTGAGTGACTTCACTTTCACCTTTCACTTTCATGCATTGGAGAAGGAAATGGCAACCCACTCCAGTGATCTTGCCTGCAGAATCCCAGGGATGGCGGAGCCTGGTGGGCTGCTGTCTATGGGGTAGCACAGAGTCGGACACTATTGAAGTGACTTAGCAGCAGCAGCAGCAGCAGCAGTCTGCTAAAGATAGGGCTCCAAGATGGAAGACTGTTTACTCATGTTATTTTGTCACTTCTTCATGTTTCCCACACCATTTTGTTATCAAGTTTACTTGACAATGATGGCAGAAGTTTGCATTAAATTCCTGTAGTTTATCCTGTTCTGTCCCTCAAATTTATTTAAAAATTTTTCTGCCTATCAACCACCTTTCTCAGATTAGGTTTTACACGCTTCTAAGGGTTTTCAAACTGGGATATATAGACTTTATATATTAAATCTCTAAACAGAATTAAATGCTGAATATGAATATGACTAAAAGTTCATTGAAAAGATATAATTGTACACCACCTCAAATAAAACTCGGTATGTTCAGCCAGTAAAATGATCGCTGTGTATTTCTTCAGCAATACTAAAGTAACAAAGTAATTCTGCAGTGTGTCTTAAGTAGGATAGGTAATTTCCCCAGGATTTCATTGATGATGTGCAGCATTGCACAGTACTTTATTTTAGTAAGAAGGAGACAGGTGACACATTGAGTTCAGCAATGAGAATGGATAGAAAGTGCTTTGTTTAGACATAGCAGAAAAATACCACTTTATATGTAGGCATGTATTTAGCCTTTATTTCAGATGTTTTAACAATTGTACCCTGTCACTTCTGACAGCTATTTCTTAGAAGCGAAGCCTGTCTTAAAACTACTCCTGCGTCCTAATAGCTCTGACACTTCATATAATGTCTTTTAAGAGGTAAGAAAATAAGCATGGGGGCCAGAACTGGAGTTAGGGAGGGGAACGTCTCAGTAGGATGGAGGTCAGTCACATTTTAGAAAAAACACCAAGAGAGATCACTTTTATTTCAATCTCCAGTTGTTTTCAGGTTCTGTAGTAAAGCCAAAGGTGTAACAGAGTGCTTCTTTTCTCTTATACTTTAAGATGTTTATCTGTCCAATTACCTTAAATTACCAAAATCAATTTAGTCTACTTTCTCTTGTTGCTGCTGCTAAGTCACTTCAGTCGTGTCCGACTCTGTGCGACCCCATAGACGGCAGCCCACCAGGCTCCCCCATCCCTGGGATTCTCCAGGGAAGAACACTGGAGTGGCTTGCCATTTCCATCTCCAATGTGTGAAAATGAAAAGTGAAAGTGAAGTCGCTCAGTCATGTCCGACTCTTAGCAATCCCATGGACTGCAGCCTACCAGGCTCCTCCATCCGTGGGATGGACTATAAATTGATTTTTGCTAATTTAAGGTAATTGGACTAATACCATCTTAAGGTATATTTCTATTAATTATCAATAGAACCTTTATTTTTGGAGCTGTGTTGAACATTTATGACAGAATCTTTTTCTAGAAATTTGTTTTAAAGTCTATTAACTGACAAATTAATAAAATATTTATTAATAAATATGTAGCCCATATAAAGGAAATGTATAAACAATAAATGCAATCTGCTCATTTGTTTACTTTTAAATATAAATGTCTTTGGGATAATAAAATGAATTATTTTTTCCATTTAATGATTTCTCTTCAGTGTGTAATTAATTTTCTCTCTCTCCCAGAAACACTGAAAGTCCAGTCTATTTTAGAATCTGCTCCACCAAAGAAATAGAATGGAAGAGAAGGGAAAGCAGTGAGTTTAATGATTAAGTTTGTAATAACTCACTCCTAGAGAGTGTATTCGGAGAAGGCAATGGCACCCTACTCCAGTCCTCTTGCCTGGAAAATCCCATGGATGGAGGAGCCTGGTAGGCTGCAGTCCATGGGGTCGTTCTCTCTCTCCCAGAAACAGTGAAAGTCCAGTCTATTTTAGGATCTGCTCCACCAAAGAAATAGAATGGAAGAGAAGGGAAAGCAGTGAGTTTAATGGTTAAGTTTGTAATAACTCACTCCTAGAGAGTGTATTCGGAGAAGGCAATGGCACCCCACTCCAGTCCTCTTGTGTGGAAAATCCCATGGATGGAGGAACCTGGTAGGCTGCAGTCCATGGGGTCGCTAAGAGTCAGACACGACTGAGTGACTTCCCTTTCACTTTTCACATTCATGCATTGGAGAAGGAAATGGCAACCCACTCCAGTGTTCTTGCCTGGAGAATCCCAGGGACGGGGGAGCCTGGTGGGCTGCCATCTATGGGGTCGCACAGAGTCAGACACGACTGAGAGACTTCACTTTCACTTTTCACTTTCATGCATTGGAGAAGGAAAAGGCAACCCACTCCAGTGTTCTTGCCTGGACAATCCCAGGGACTGGGGAGCCTGGTGGGCTGCCGTCTATGGGGTCGCACAGAGTCGGACACAACTGAAGCGACTTAGCAGCAGCAGCAGAGAGTGTATACCTATGGTCTGTTGTGAGTGGGGGGGCTTAGACATTCCTCGTTTCACACGAAATAATTAAAAGATTTAGGTGAGCATGAATCACTTGAAGTGGGAGTTTACTGTTTTCTGCCTTGATTCATACAGTTCAGGGGGAGAAAAGAGGAGGATATCAAACCATGACAAATAGGCTATCTCATTTACTTTTTGCTGCTTACCTGAAAGATTTTCAAAGCTGTGTATTTTCAATGTTATCTTTATTATTGTTTCCTTCTAGTTGTTCAGGTCCTCTTCCTCCTAGAATTGTAGAATTCAATAGCAGAGGAACTGATGCTGGATTACCTCCACATGTCCATAGATGTTCTTCTTATCCCAGAGCATACTTACATGAAAGCAAGAAGCAGCGACGAAGACTATATCCAGAATTTGGTCACTGTGTGGAGGCAACATTCCTCTGTGTTGTTTCTGAACATACATAGACATTCTATTGAAGCATTATAAAGTGTTTTTTAATAATATTCATAATATGCAAATGTATTAAAACAATGCAAAAGCACTTTAATATTAATGTATTAAATGTGAAACTGATAATTAACTATGTAAATTATTACATTTAATATTTATGGAAAAGAATCTTGGAGTATGCACTTAAAAATCCACTATTAACTGTTTTTATCTTCTACTTTAATATTTCTCCAGTTTGAAGACTGTTGATTATTTCTAAAGAAAATAGAGCTTTACTAATAATCTATGTCTTAATGTTTGAATCAAGTACTTATGAACTGAGAATCAATGAAAGAATTAGGGAAAATTTTTTATTTGTGATTGCCTAAATTAATCATACGAACTAGTTAATTTATACTTATTATAAGTGAAAAATCATGATGATTAACTGGAAAGTAGCTCATTTATTATTTTATTCCCATCAATCAAGAAAATATATCTTTAAGATGGAAATATTATTTTAACTTTTCTTTGTAAAGACTTCTCTGTTGCTACAGATTCTATTTAACCTTCATGTTTCAGTTTGCATCAACATAGCCCCTTATCAAAACTGAGCTTATTTAACATTATACAAATAATATATTTAAAATTTTAAATTAAACAATTGTATGTTCAGGCCACTCAACATGGCTGTTCTCTTGCTCTCTGTATATCCCCTGCTTGACCATGGCTTCCTTCATGCACACCCTACACACCTCTCTGACCTTCTTACAGATTGCCCCAGACTCACATAGCGAATTTCATATCAGAGGGGTAGTGATGGCCTTGCCTCTCCTGGTTTCCCTGGTAACTGAGCTCACCTGACTTCAATTCCCCTATAACTGGTAATCTCCCTTTCCCCCAGGAAATATGTTTTTCTATCTGAATTTGTTCTTTAGAAAATTTAGTGTGATTTTTGCTTGCATGTGTCTATGACTTTCTTTGTAGTTATCTAGTTTCATGTTCACTGAACTGCTTGAAATTGTGATTTAATATCCTTCATCAGATTTAGAAAAAGTTTAATTTTTTTCTCCTCAATATTTTAATATTCTCCTCTTGTCTCCTTCTTATAACCCAACTACTTGTATTTCAAGTATTTTGAGCAGCTTCGCCTGCATCTTCTATTCTTCTTCTGTTTCCATTTTTTTCTATAAGCGTCAGTTTGGATATTTTCTGTTGACTCTTTGAAATCATGAATCCTCTCTTTGTTGGTTACAGGCTTGTTTGTGTTGAAGACATCCACTAAGTCCTTAACTTAGTTATTGTATGTTGCATTTATAGAAAGTAAGTTAGATTCTTACTTTTATTGATTCTAAATATATTTTGAAATTGTTTATCTTTTCCATCCATTTCCCCCATAGTTTATTGCATTTTATTTAATGTATTAACCACATTATTTGGAATATTTGTCTGATATATCCAATATATGGATTATCTCTGGTTCTGTTGACAAATACATTGCCACATCTAAGTTTATCTTCTCTCACAGATTGTGGCCCTCAACTGGTTGCTTCTCATTGTCTACCAAGAGTTCCTTTATACATTTTTTTCAGTTAAAATAGTGTTGGGTGTTCTTATTTATTTAGTTATTTTTTGGTTGCTTTGTATTGAGGGAATGAGCCTGATAACCTCTTTTAGATCATGACTAGAACTTTAAGTTGTGTTATTGAAAGGATTTCCTTTTTTAATCAAGTAGAGAAGGCAGAATTATCCTTTTTACTCAGGATCAAAATCACAATCAAACATGGAAAGTTCCTTTCTGTTTCTTAAAGGTATCTGTTGATTCAGCTGCTTCATTCACTGTCAAGTAGCAGTATGTTCAATTCTTCTCCTCATGGAATAAGACACTGTCCCAACAGTTTAAAGGCTCATTCTTTCATGGGAATGATAAGAAGTTCTGCCAAATGTTTTTCACTGGCTGTACACCTGCACCTTCTCTTCTGAGCAAAATACTTCCGATGTATGTGGATCAGCCGCCAATGACCCGTCCTAAACCCTTCTTCGCGGTGCATTAGAATAATCCACTTCTTCACTGACTTGTTGTTTTAGGTGGCCTTCCTGTTTTAGCTTTAAGTAATTAGGATTCAAACATCCTGTAAGTATGAATATAACAACAGTGGATTTTAGAATAGATGATAGAATAAAGTCAAACATTCTGTACAGTTCTCATATTTTACAATATTGCTACACAGTAGGTTAGTAGGTCATCAAAACACAGAAATCAACATTAGACAAGATTTTTGTCAATTCTGATGTACAAAGATCCTATTTTACATTACCTGTTCATCTGACAAGAAGATGTGTTTGCAGTTATTTGTACACTTTTAACTGTGATACAAAATAATTGAGTGTCTACTGTGAAAGTTCTGTGGAGATCTAGGCATGAAATCTCTGAGTCTTAGGAACCTACAGATGAAGCCTTCAGAATCTCTGAGAAGCATACATGCCATGGGAATTGGAATTTGAAAACTAAATATTTAATAGAAGGTATGCCAATAACAGATCAAATAAACATAAATGTTCTATTCCAGTTCACCATTTTAGTGCTCCATGAAACAATTTTCTAAACTTATGTTTAAGTTAGTAAGCCAACACTGCAGCTGTTGCTTTTAGACATGAGTGGATTGACTTCTGGCTTATTCAGCAATTGGTAATTATATAACATGGTTTTAAAATCGACCTTAATTTCTCTTTTCTATCCTGAACTATGGGAACACTATTTAACAAGATTTTACATTTGAATTCTTAGAGAGAATAGTACCTAACATAATAATACTTATTCTATAATTATGTATTTTTGCAAAAAAAATTGTAAATATTACAAAGAGAAATTACCATATCGTGCATAGTCCTCAAAGTCCCCCTGCAACAAATATTTGTATTATTTTAAGCATTTTTGCAGTTTCTGGAAATAATACAAAGTCTAGTAAGAATTGCTAAAATACTGTAGTAGAGATATCTTACCTCATTTTACAAATTTTGGTAGCTAATTAAATTCCCTGAGTGCTTCTTTATGAACAGAATACCAATTAGAAATATATAGATTGATTTTAAAGAGTAGAATTACAAGTCAGGTAAACTTATCTTTTTTGGGCTGACCAAACAAAGACAGCTATTGTTTCAATCTTCATATGAAACTTAATATTTACAAATAAAATATAATACCTAATTTCCCTTATGTGCTAACACTTTCAATATTATTGACATCCCTAAGTGCTATCATGCTGCTCAAAAGCTGCTGCTTTTGTTGTGTTTTTCTGTAATCCCTATGTTCTTAAACATGAATATATATGAGTGACATAGGGTTTTTGTCCAAAAGTGTGTCCCTTGTCTTCAGTCTCAGAGATTTCAAATATCAGTCCAGAGTGGGACTCAGGAGCATACATTATAATAATGGAAATCCGATCCAAGCGGTCCAAGGATAACATGTGATAAATATGACTTTAAGCACTCTAGTAAGTACTCTGTGACATTGTGGTTGTTCTTTAATAATTGTGAGACTCAATTTCCCATATTTGAATTGATAGAATAATTGTAATTGATCTATCACATTTTTTAGGTGGACTTTTAGATATAAGGTAATGATGGCAATATTATCTTATTTTTATATTTAACATCAATTAGAAATCATGGTATAAGGATGAAATACTCACAAACTTACTTGTATATAATACTTTGTATACTTTTGATGTTTTATAAGTTTTGTATTAGTTGCACACACACATGCACACTCACAAACCCAAATCAAACAAACTAAAAAAAAACACCGTACACATGAGAACACTGAGGTTAAGAAAGAATAAGTGACTTAAATTGAGGGCACAGATGGACTGAGGTTCATTGATTCTGGGTTCAGTGCCCTTCTGAGTACAGTGCAATGCATCCCCATCGTCAGTGCCGATAACTCGTTACAGAAAGTTGACTCACCCATTCAGCTTAGTGCCAACTGTGAAACAGGCAATATGCCAGATACTAGATGACAACAGTTAATGAAGCAAACAAAATTCCTTTCCCTTATGAAGCTTACGTTCTACAGTAGAGAGAAAAGAATGGACAGAGGGGGTGAGCCACATGTAAGTTGGTGAGTCCATGAGTTAGAAATATGCCTAGCATATATTAGAAAAATCAAGGAAGTCAATATGATTGTGAATAAGAAGAAAGGAGGAGAATAGGAGGAGATGAGGTCAAAAATGTTAGATAGCTTAAGAGGGGAGGAGAGGGTAAGATGTATGGAAAGAGTAACGTGGAAACTTACATTACCATATGTAAAATAGACAGTCAGTGGGAATTTGCTGTCTGGCTCAGGAAACTCACACAGGGGCTCTGTATCAGCCTAGAGGAGTGGGATGGGGAGGGAGATGGCAGGGAGGTTCACAAAAGAGGTATATAGGTTCAAAAAAGGAGATATACATGTATACCTATGGCTGATTCACGTTGAGGTTTGACAGAAAACAGCAAAATTCTATAAAGCAATTATTCTTCAATAAAAAGTAAATTAATTAAAAAAAATCTTAGCTTTGTGGATCAACAGTGGGACTTTGGCTTTTAACATGAATGAGATAGAAAGTCATTAAAGTTTTCTGACCAAAGGAGTATTGTGATCCAACTTATGTTGTACCAGGCTAATTATGGGGTGTGTGTGTGTGTGTGTGTGTTTTGAGATTGGTCTTCCCTGATAGTTCAGTTGGTAGAGAGTTTGCCTGCAATACAGGAGACTTCGGTTCGATTCCTGGGTTGGGAAGATTGGCTGGAGAAGAGATAGGCTACCCACTCCAGTATACCTGGGCTTTGTTTGTGGCTCAGCAGGTAAAGAATCTGCCTGCAATGTGGGAGACCTGGGTTCAATCCCTGGATTGGGAAGATCCCCTGGAGAAGGGAAAGGCTACCCACTCCAATATTTTGGCCTGGAGAATTCCATGGGCTTTATAGTCCATAGAGTTGCAATGAGTCAGACACGACTAAGTGACTTTTATGTCACTTCAATTTTTGAGGTTAGTGGAGGTGATGGAATTCCAGTTGAGCTATTCCAAATCCTGGAAGATGATGCTGTGAAAGTGCTGCACTCAATATGCCAGCAAATTTGGAAAACTCAGCAGTGGCCACAAGATTGGAAAAGGTCAGTTTTCATCCCAATCCCAAAGAAAGGCAATGCCAAAGAATGCTCAAACTACTGCACAATTGCACTCATCTCACACGCTAGTAAAGTAATGCTCAAAATTCTGCAAGCCAGGCTTCAGCAATATGTGAACCGTGAACTTCCTGATGTTCAAGCTGGTTTTAGAAAAGGCAGAGGAACCAGAGATCAAATTGCCAGCATCTGCTGGATCATGGAAAAAGCAAGAGAGTTCCAGAAAAACATCTATTTCTGTTTTATTGACTATGACAAAGCCTTTGACTGTGTAGATCACAATAAACTGTGGGAAATTCTGAAAGAGATGGGAATACCAGACCACCTGATCTGCCTCTTGAAAAATTTGTATGCAGGTCAGGAAGCAACAGTTAGAACTGGACATGGACCAACAGACTGGTTCCAAATAGGAAAAGGAATACGTCAAGGCTGTATATTGTCACCCTGTTTATTTAACTTATATGCAGAGTACATCATGAGAAATGCTGGACTGGAAGAAACACAAGTTGGAATCAAGATTGCCGGGAGAAATATCAATAACCTCAGATATGCAGATGACAACACCCTATGACAGAAATTGAGAGGAACTAAAAAGCCTCTTGATGAAAGTGAAAGAGGAGAGTGAAAAGGTTGGCTTAAAGCTCAACATTCAGAAAACGAAGATCATGGCATCTGGTCCCATCACCACATGGGAAATAGATGGGGAAACAGTGGAAACAGTGTCAGACTTTATTTTTCTGGGCTCCAAAATCACTGCAGATGGTGACTGCAGCCCTGAAATTAAAAGACGCTTGCTCCTTGGAAGGAAAGTTATGACCAACCTAGATAGCATATTCAAAAGCAGAGACATTACTTTGCCAACAAAGGTTCGCCTAGTCAAGGCTATGGTCTTTCCTGTGGTCATGTATGGATGTGAGAGCTGAACTGTGAAGAAGGCTGAGCACCAAAGAATTGATGCTTTTGAACTGTGGTGTTGGAGAAGACTCTTGAGAGTCCCTTGGACTGCAAGGAGATCCAACCAGTCCATTCTAAATGAGATCAGCCCTGGGATTTCTTTGGAAGGAATGATGCTAAAGCTGAAACTCCAGTACTTTGGCCACCTCATGCGAAGAGTTAACTCATTGGAGAAGACTCTGATGCTGGGAGGGATTGGGGGCAGGAGGAGAACGGGATGACAGAGGATGAGATGGCTTGATGGCATCACTGACTCGATGGATGTGAGTCTGAGTGACCTCCGGGAGTTGGTGATGGACAGGGAGGCCTGGCGTGCTGCGATTCATGGGGTTGCAAAGAGTCGGACAGGACTCAGCGACTGATCTGATTTGATCTGATCTGATGGGCAGAAATGAAATAGAAAGTTATTAATAAGAGATGTAAGTGACATGCGCTAGCTTGTTACTTGTGGAGGTAGCAAGAAGGTATCAGATTCACTAATATGGAGGAAGAAAATAATTTTTGCCAACAGATTGGATATTTGGTTTCAAGAAAGGAAGTCAAGAAGACCCCAGAGTCTTTCTGCTGTGTATCTAGCATGATGGACTGTTAAGAAGATAAGGACAATCAGGGCACAATGTCTTTTTGAAGGAAGACTATACATTCAGTTTGTAATTTTTTAAGTTTGAGATAGTAGACATTCAATTCTGTGTCCTAATTAGGACAACGGATTCAAGGAGACAATTAAGGGAAAGATTCAGATTGAAATATTAAATCTGGGAGTCCTCAGCATATACTCAATGTCATGGCATTCATGAAACTAGATAAGGCCACCACTGGAGTACACACACAAAGCAGAGATGCCAGGACAGAAGTTGAGTAGAACCTTAGAAGGATCTAAAAGGTAGATTGATGAGCATCTAGGGATATAGAAGTAAACCAGGTAAGTGCTTTTGTACTGGACAGCAAGTTAAGAAAATGCTTAGAGGTCAAGAACATGATCACCCCTGTCAAATGCTTCATATCATGTGTATAATCTACCGGTTGATTACCAGTGTGAAACAGCTCAGTGATCTTGGTAAGAACAGTTTTCACAGTGTGAATTAGATATGGTATAAAAAGTCTGATCAAAGCACGTCCAAGAAAGAATGAGAGAGAATTTTAGATAGCAGATTTAATAAACTCACTAAAAGAACTTAGCTCTAAATGCAAAAAAAGAAAAAAAAAAGTGAATTAAGAGAAAAGTAGTGTACAGTTTTTTTTTTTTTTTTTAAGATTGAAGGGATGGAAGTGTGGTTGTATTCTGGTAAAAAAGAACAGAGAAAAACGTCTGATAATAAAGAGGAGAGTACTTCCCTCCTGGTCCAGTGGTTAAGAATTCAGCTGCCAGTGGAGGGGACATGGGTTTGATCACTGGTCGGGGAAGATTCCACATGCTGTGGAACAAGTAAGGCCGGATGCTGCAACTACCGAAGCTGTGTGCACTAGAGCCCATGATCTGAAACAAGAGAAACCACCACAAGGAGAAACCCACACACCACATCTAGAGAGTAGCCCCACTTGCGGCAAATAGGGAAAGCCTGTGCCCAGCAGTGAAGACCCAGCACAGCCAAAAATAAGTAAAAAAGGAAAAAAAAAAAGGATATAGAGGAGAGAATTGCTAGATTATTTTCCTGAGGATGGGAGCTAGTGCCCAGAGGGAGGCAAGGACTTAAAAAAACAAACAAACAGGCAGTTTATTCCTGATAACGGGGGAAGTGTAGGGCCTTAGTAGAGGCAAGTGTTACTGGCCCTCCAGAGTCCGTCCCCAGGTAAGGTCCTTCTGCTGGTGTCCTCAGAGCCAACAGAAGCAAAGGAAACCTTAGTTGTTTGCTCAAAGGACAGAGAGGCGTGCTCAGGCTCTAAATTGGGGATCCCCAAACTCGGAGATTGAAGGCCTGATCTGAGGTGGAGCTGAGCTAACAGTAATAGAGCTAATGTGCACGGTAAATGCAATGCACGTGTGAATCATCCTGAAACCACTCCCTACTCTGTGTCCTTGGAAAACGTGTCTTCCTTAGGCCTGGACCCTGTTGCTGAAAAGCCGGGGACCACTGCTTTAGAGCGCATGCGCCCCCTGAAAGGCGGCAGTGGGGGCCGCTTGACAGAGCGCAGGTGTGCGGCCCGGGGAGGGGGCGGAGTTCTCGGCGCAGCTGCTCCCCTCTCGCGAGACTGAAGCGCCAGGTGCGGAGTCTCTGCGAATGGCCGCGCCCTGCAGAGCCAAGGCCTGGGCAGAGCCGTTTCACGCCAGGAGCTCAGGTGTGAAACCCCGGCGTGAGGCTCTGCACGTGGCATCCTATGAGCAAGCAAAGCTAGACTCAGCACAAAGGGAAAAAAAAGACTTTATGACCAGATTCTACTTGTATTTCCTGAGAATTGTTGATGAGCGTTGGAGGTGCCACAAATAAGGTATGGAAGCCATTCTATTCTGGAAGCTGGCGGGAATTTCTCTTTTGTTTTCTCAGTGATTTATGCAGCCAGGTTTTGAAGTGACTGGGAGGATGAGGGAGGAGGTGGAGATTTGAACTGAGGAGAAATTAGGAGCGTGGGATTGTGACTGGATTATCAACAATGTAATGTGATTCCTCTGGATCACTCGGAGCTTTGTTTTGCCGCAGGAATGAAAACTGAAGCCAGTCAGCAACTTTAAGCTAAGTTGTCCATCACCTACTATCCACACTGCTTCAAATCTTAGCTTCATTCTCTAAGTCTTTACTACATTTGTATGAGTCCTTCTTAAACCGGTGTCGAGTGTAAGTCTGCGATTTGTGGGAGTGGTTCAACACAGAATCCAGAACTCTTAGCTTTTACTACCTTGGCTTCTGTGATAGCTCAGCAGGTAAATAATCCACCTACCATACAGTAGACATGGGTTCAATCCCTGGGTCAGAAAGATCCCCTGGAGGATGGATGGCATGGCAACCTCTCCAGTATTCTTGTCTGGGGAATCCCATGGACAGAGGAGCCTGACCACCCAACGGGTCATGGAGTGGGAACCAGCTGAGCCACCAAGCACAAGCGCAGGGCATGAGTGGGTCATACACTGAATCAGGGAAATGCTTTCCCGGATTAGCTCCCTCTGTGACTGTGTATGTCCTATAGCCCACAGGGCCCCCATCACCCCAGTCTCCAGGCTGATAGAGTTTCTATCAGTTTCATCTGCCTTACCATTTTTTTTTTTCATGATGTCTGTAACTAAGACTCCGTTCAAGGCAAAGTCACAGGAAGGAAAAAACCAAGATGAAACACAAATCTCTGCTTCATTCCTCCAACATTTAATTTTTCTGCACAGGTCTTACTTTTTTAGAGTGCTTCATTAGTAATTTTGGTTTTCGGTTATGTATTTCATCCACAATTTTACTTTTAATCCACATGAGTTATGGGCTGTAGTGAATTATGAGCAGTATAGCCAAGAATCCGGAATTTCCAGTCTTGTTTTTGGTAGAAATAATATAAAACTTGGTAAAGTCTGTCCTACATAGTACTTCATATGTTTTTTTTTTTTTTTAATGTTGTGAACTGGTTTGAGGGAAAAAAAAATATATATATATATACAGCATAAAAGATATATAGAGCAGAGATACAGAGTAGCCAGATAGAATACTAATTGAATTTCTTATAAACTTTACTTACTAGATACGTTCTTTTCTAAGAGACAGTCATATTCTTGCCCTTCAGTTTTATGAAGATTTCTTATATACTTACAAAATATTACACCCTTTTACTTAATTGTACTCTGAGTGAGCTCTCTTATTTATAACCTGAAGAGAGTTACAAATGCAGAGATAGGATACAAGACTGTAAAAATCATTTATTTTAAATTCCAGGAGATTTTAAGCCCTCTCCAAAGACAGGAAACTGAGATGGATCAAGTACACATGGACTGCTTGGGGACACATACTTGGACCATGGCTCTAAGGCTTGATCCTTGATGAGAGAAGGAAAGCTGTAGGACCATACACTACACACTGAACACAAGGTTGAAGTTTTTCAGTGTTGTGCATGCTCTTTTTTCCACTAAAATGTCCAAAGAGACTAATCTTTTATGTTGTGTCTCTGGATTTTCTGTAAGATAGGAAACATTGCAGTGTTAAGGGCTTCACGAAAGAAGCTTTATGTAACATGTGCATATCTAACTCATAGTTTTAGTTCTCTAAGAGGCATTCAGCTCAAACATTAGTGCCAATTTTCAATTGAAAACGTTACTGGCCTTGAAAGTCAGCTTCTCTTGAGTGCTGTGGTTTTGTCTGCTCATTTCTTTTTTGACATGTAGGGACTTTTCTTTTTCTAGCTGAACTTTCCTTTTCTTTTTCTAACTTATCCTTGTTTTTTCATGGTAATATATGGAGTGTCAACTTATCAAAATCAGTTGAATTCATATGATATTTTCTTTGAATATTCTATGAAAATTGACGTTCCTGGTTCCAAAATAAACACAATGTGGAGTAAAACCATCTGTGGGACAAACCTCCTGTCTTATAAAATAAACAATTTTTTTTGAGCTGGGGATCTTTGGGTTACCCTACCTTGGCAATCTCAAGCTAGAAATTAGTTCAGCTACTAGTCCATGGGAACTCCTCAGCACAAGTTCATGAAATTAAATCTAAAATTGTTTTGCTAAGTCCTTATGGTGCTAAAAAAAAAAAAAAAAAAGTGGGAGTTTTTGTATTTATCTTTTTGTCCTTAAAAAAATGAAATTCAATTGCTTTGATGTCACCTTTGCAAGATAATTCATGTTTTGGTTAAGTATTGATAATATTAATCACTTTTGAACATATCAGCATAGGGGGAAGTGATAATTAAATGAAAGCCATTATCTAATATTTCTAGCATCCACATAATGAGCTGGTCTCATTTATTAATCCTATGACTGCTTTCTGGGACGTGTAGTAGATTGAGGTTCTTCAAATATTTGAAGACACATATCTACATTTCTCTCTAACTTGACTTACAAGAATGTCAGTGGAAACTTATTTGTCAGAAACACCAAGATGTTCATTCAAGCTCGTTTTTGCTTAAGATGAAGCCATTACAAGATTTTAGATCACCAAAACTACTGTAAAGAAACTATAAAAATAAATATAAATGATTAGCCCTTAAACAAAAGAATTCAACTACTACTGGTGATGCTTGCTAACCACCCCTTCTTAATAGTGAATCTCTCTAATCTGCTCTGAGAAGATTGCATATTTTGGAGAAAAGATGGATGTTTGTAAAAGTGAAAGATAAATGTCATATCTATGGAGAAATAAAGCCAAGGCCTGATGTGGGCAGAATAGTGCAGAGGTTTTTAAAGAGCTGAGGTAAGGACAAGACTGCTCACTCAGTGCATTGCAGCCATTCTTATTATTACTGAGCCAAGTAATTCTACCTCACATTGTCAGTGCTTTTAATATTTATAAAGTGATTTCACATACAGCAGTTGATTGATATCGGTTGGTAGATGCAACAAGAGGAAGTCTTGCTGTTTCTTTATGTGTTACCACATGGTCTTCAGAATAGAAAAAGATCTGGGAGCTGAATCAGTTCCCTGATTTGCAAAGTTATTTTATGCCTCCTGTCAAGTGTGGAACTTACCCTGGTGTTACCAACCAGTGATCGCAGTAGGGAACAGGTAATAGGGATTCCCCAGTTCAGCAAGAGAAACTGACAGAGAGGTGGGGGCATGGAATGCACGGTGAGAGAGGGAATATGAATGGATGAATTTCTTTCTTGGCTAGCTTTCTTCTGGAAGATAAAGTTTGAAAACAAGAGGAAGAATTTCCATAACTTCTTTTCAACATAGCCTGAGGCCATATTCGGGTATTCACTGAAGTATGATGTTATTAGTAAGTCCTTGGTGAATGGAAATTATTGTTGGAATACATGGAATTCTTAATAAACACTCTAGGCAGGTGAAGGGTACTTCACAATCTGTGTCGATTTACAGACACAGAAGCTATTTTAGTTCTTATTTCTGGGAAAACGTCAAGGACCCAAAGCTAAACTCTGTATTTATACAAGTTGATAAGATGATTTATTCAACTATACTGTATGCTGATCCTGGACTTTTTCCATGTTCAGTTATATCTTAGATAAACACTGTTTGGGACCAAAAAAACAACCAAACCCCAAACCCCTCACTTTGTTCTCTTGGTTCTTGCTTGCCCCCTTTGCACCGCCTGCTTCCTCTCCACCCGCCTTGCCCTCAGTGCTGGAAACTTTTAATAGAGGAAATCTCTGGACTCTGAGCTGTGTCATGCTCCAGCGCTGAGTTGCTTCACTTGTGACTGACTCTGTGATCCCATGGGTGTAGCCCGCTGTGCTCCTCTGTCCATGCGGTTCTCCAGGCAGGAATACTGGAGTGGGTTGCCAGGCCCTCCTCATGGGGAGCTTCCCAACCCAGGGATCAAACCCAGGTCTCCTGCACTGCAGGCAGATTCTCTACCACTGAGCTACCAGGGAAGCCCCATCTATATCATGAACCCTGCGTAAAGATCTATATTCTCTTTGGTTTTGCTCTCAAGTAAGTTCACGTGCATTTCAGTTGTAGTTTTTTTTTTTTTTTTATAATTTAACACAGCTGATACACTCTATACCTTATTATTTCTGCTTTTACTTATTTAAAGCTAGTTATTAGCTGATAAAAATTCAGTGTGTTTGGATGGCCAGTATATAAAAATACAAATGTAAATAAGCAGCTTCTTATACTTTTTATACAATTATATTATCAAATATAAGAATATGAGACACAATGTTTAATTTTGGTTTTTAGTTATGTATATCACTGAGAATTTTCCAAAACAAATCACTTGTAAATTTAATTTTCTAAAGACAGCCTTGCATTTCATGGTTTTGATATACATGATTAAACAAAAATAATTCCTAGGATTTTACAACAGAACAATGATATAATGATTTAATTTGTACATGGTTCTTTGCATCAGTAAAAGTATATATGATGATACTAACTAACCTCCAATTAAATAAATTTATATTTAAAAAAATAAAATAAAGAATTACTAAGTCAAGAGAGATGCCTTTGAAATGTAATTAATTGCCCAGTTATCCTGTCAAGCCAGAGACTTATTCTGTCTCCTGGGGTGTATGCAGGTGCTTATTTCTTCATGCCCTTATTGAGCATTATAACTTTTTAGTAGTTGTTAATGTGATAGGGTGATTTAACTCAGATGACCATTATATCTACTACTGCGGGCAGGAATCCCTCAGAAGAAATGGAGTAGCCATCATGGTCAACAAAAGAGTCCGAAATGCAATACTTGGATGCAGTCTCAAAAACGACAGAATGACCTCTGTTCGTTTCCAAGGCAAACCATTCAGTATCACAGTAATCCAAGTCTATGCCCCAACCAGTAATGCTGAAGAAGCTGAACGGTTCTATAAAGATCTACAAGGCCTTTTAGAACTTATACCCAAAAAAGATGCCCTTTTCATTATAGGGGACTGGAATGCAAAAGTAGAAAGTCAAGAAACTCCTGGAGTAACAGGCAAATTTGGCCTTGGAATAGGGAATGAAACAGGGCAAAGGCTAATAGAGTTTTGCCAAGAAAATGCACTAGTCATAACAAATACCCTCTTCCAACAACACAAGAGAAGACTCTACACATGGACATTACCAGATGGTAAACACTGAAATCAGATGGATTATGTTCTTTGTAGCCAAAGATGGACAAGGTCTATACAGTCAGCAAAAACAAGACCAGGAGCTGACTGTGGCTCAGATCATGAACTCCTTATTGCCAAATTCAGACTTAAATTGAAGAACGTAGGGAAAACCACTAGACCATATAGATATGACCTAAATCAAATCCCTTATGATTATACAGTGGAAGTGAGAAATAGATTTAAGGGCCTAGATCTGACAGATAGAGTGCCTGATGAACTGTGGAATGAGGTTTATGACATCATACAGGAGACAAGGATCAAGACCATCCCCATGGAAAAGGAATGCAAAAAAACAAAATGGCTGTCTGGGGAGGTCTTACAAATAGCTGTGAGAAGAAGAGAAGCGAAAAGCAAAGGAGAAAAGGAAAGATATAAACATCTGAATGCAGAGTTCCAAAGAATAGCAAGAAGAGAGAAGAAAGCCTTCTTCAGCGATCAATGCAAAGAAATAGAGGAAAACAACAGACTGGGAAAGACTAGAGATCTCTTCAAGAAAATTAGAGATACCAAGGGAACATTTCATGCAAAGATGGACTCAATAAAGGACAGAAATGGTATGGACCTAACAGAAGCAGAAGATATTAAGAAGAGGTGGCAAGAACACACAGAAGAACTGTACAAAAAAGATCTTCATGACCCAGATAATCACGATGGTGTGTCACTCACCTAGAGCCAGACATCCTGGAATGTGAAGTCAAGTTGGCATTAGAAAGCATCACTACGAACAAAGCTAGTGGAGGTGATGGAATTCCAGTGGAGCTATTCCAAATCCTGAAAGATGATGCTGTGAAGGTGCTGCACTCAATATGCCAGCAAATTTGGAAAACTCAGCAGTGGCCACAGGACTGGAAAAGGTCAGTTTTCATCCCAATCCCAAAGAAAGGCAATGCCAAAGAATGCTCAAACTACTGCACAATTGCACTCATCTCACACGCTAGTAAAGTAATGCTCAAAATTCTGCAAGCCAGGCTTCAGCAGTATGTGAACCGTGAACTTCCTGATGTTCAAGCTGGTTTTAGAAAAGGCAGAGGAACCAGAGATCAAATTGTCAACATCCGCTGGATCATGGAAAAAGCAAGAGAGTTCCAGAAAAGCATATATTTCTGCTTTATTGACTATGCCAAAGCCTTTGACTGTGTGGATCACAATCAACTGTGGAAAATTCTGAAAGAGATGGGAATACCAGACCACCTGATCTGCTTCTTGAGAAACCTATATGCAGGTCAGGAAGCAACAGTTAAAACTGGACATGGAACAATAGACTGGTTCCAAATAGGAAAAGGAGTACGTCAGGCTTTATATTGTCACCCTGTTTATTTAACTTATATGCAGAGTACATCATGAGAAACTCTGGACTGTAAGAAACACAAGTTGGAATCAAGATTGCTGGGAGAAGTATCAGTAACCTCATATATGCAGATGACACTACTCTAATGGCAGAAAGTGAAGAGGAACTCAAAAGCCTCTTGATGAAAGTGAAAGTGAAGAGTGAAAAAGTTGGCTTAAAGCTCAACATTCAGAAAACGAAGATCATGGCATCCGGTCCCATCACTTCATGGGAAATAGATGGGGAAACAGTGGAAACAGTGTTAGACTTTATTTTTCTGGGCTCCAAAATCACTGCAGATGGTGACTGCAGCCATGAAATTAAAAGACGCTTACTCCTTGGAAGGAAAGTTATGACCAACCTAGATAGCATATTCAAAAGCAGAGACATTACTTTGCCAACAAAAGTTCGCCTAGTCAAGGCTCTGGTTTTTCCTGTGGTCCTGTATGGATGTGAGAGTTGGACTGTGAAGAAGGCTGAGCGCTGAAGAATTGATGCTTTTGAACTGTGGTGTTGGAGAAGACTCTTGAGTCCCTTGGACTGCAAAGAGATCCAACCAGTCCATTCTCAAGGAGATCAACCCTGGGATTTCTTTGGAAGGAATGATGCTAAAGCTGAAACTCCAGTACTTTGGCCACCTCATGCGAAGAGTTGACTCATTGGCAAAGACTCTGATGCTGGGAGGGATTGGGGGCAGGAGGAGAAGGGGACGACAGAGGATGAGATGGCTGGATGGCATCACTGACTCCATAGATGTGAGTCTGTGTGACTCCAGGAGTTAGTGATGGACAGGGAGGCCTGGCGCACGTGCTGTAATTCATGGGGTTGCAAAGAGTCAGACACGACTAAGCGACTGAACTGAACTGAACTGAATGTGATAGGGCAAATCTTATTATAGCATGTCTCTAATTTGAATCTCATTAATTATATTGAGTGGTTTTTCATGAATGTATGTTTTGTATAAAACTTCCCATAGCTTTATTCATTTATGTTTTTGGTAGTTGCTCTATTTCTTATATAAATTCACATTTGTTTATATTTTCAATAAGTATCTCTATTGGCTACAAATATTTGATGCAAATATTTTGTATTTTTACCTTAATAGAGCATTTTCACTTTTTAGGGATTTTTGTAGCATAAGAATTCTATTTTATTGTTGTCACATGTATCATATTAAGCACATAAATTAAGCAGATGAAACTGTACCCCCTTGCTCCAGCTTCCACTGAGATGTCTCTAATATATCTTATTTTTCAGGGTTTCATATAAGATTTTGTTCAAAAACATGTATCTTCATAAACATTAACAAAAACAGAACTCTGACCCCTCCTATTTAGTTACATCATAACCTGTTACTAATTTTTTTTCTTTAGTATGTCTGCAGACTATATTAGTATCTTATTAATGGAAATGTATGTCATAAATCAAACCATATTTCCTGTTCCGTGGTCATTATTTCTTGCTCTTATTCTGTTTCTTTCTGCTGGGAATGTCTTCTTTACTCTTACTGTTTTTACACAATCTTATCAGATTCCTTTTTTGAAGGGAATTCAACCAATATTTTTGTTCTGAGTTGTCTTAGGTTGCTATTGCAGACTAATTTTGTGGTGTAGAGTGAAAAGATTTGGTGTGTCTTAGCTTCATTACCAAAAGCAGTATGACTTTAAAATTTTATTTTATTTAACTTTACAATATTGTATTGGTTTTGCCATATATCAAAATGAATCTGCCACAGGTATACATGTGTTCCCCACCCTGAACTCTCTTCCCTCCTCGCTCCCCATACCATCCCTCTGGGTCTTCCCAGTGCACCAGCCCCAAGCATCCAGTATCGTGCATCGAACCTTGACTGGCGACTCATTTCATATATGATATTATACATATTTCAATGCCATTCTCCCAAATCATCCCACCCTCTCCCTCTCCCACAGAGTCCAAAAGACTGTTCTATACATCAGTGTCTCTTTTGCTGTCTCATATACAGGGTTATTGTTACCATCTTTCTAAATTCCATATATATGCATTAGTATACTGTATTGGAGTTTTTCTTTCTGCCTTACTTCACTCTGTATAATAGGCTCCAGTTTCATCAACCTCATTAGAACTGATTCAAATGTATTCTTTTTAATGGCTGAGTGCAGTATGACTTTTGATAAAACTGAGTCATCCTTCTGAAACAGTAACAGTTTTAATTTTCACTTTTTTAGTCTACAAAACAGATTATACGAGAATAGTGCCAGTTCATGTGAGATTATATAATTTTATTTATTTTTAAAATTTATTCATTTTAATTGGAGGCTAATTACTTTACAATATTGTATTGGTTTTTTCATGCATTAACACAAATTCAAGAAACACAGATGTATGAAACTGTCTTTTGGAGATTATATAATTTTAAAATAGATAATGTTTGTAAAAGTACTTTTATATTAAAAATTTCAGTCTCAATTATTATTCTCACTGGAATTTAAAACTGCATGGACAAGTGTTCGGATGAATTAAGATTTCATTTTTGCATAATGAAACAAATTTCTTTAACAACTGGTTAATTGATTTGAAATTCTGTAAATATATGTTGTTCTAAGTCGTTAGTAAACTTTAATAGGTCTTTCAAGAACAGAATCTATTCTGCCCCCTGAATGTTCCATTCTATTGAGTTGTACTCAGAACTAATAAGCTAGTGTATTGAAGTCTGTCAGTTAGCTACACAAGTCTAGTAATTATGGTCTGAAACTCTTTACACACTTTCAGGCTATCTAGACTTTAAATTTAAAATTATGAACATTTTAAGAAAAATATCTATGATAGGTCCAGTTAATTAAATTCTAGCTCATTTTCCTTTTTCTGTGAAGGATAGGAATCTAAATTTGTGATAAACATGTATTGAATGAAGAATAGATATGATTCTGGAAGCTTTACTTCTAGATTCAAAAGTTAACATTCATCTTCTCCCTCATCTGCCAAAATCTCTTCCTAAAGAATCAGAATATATTCCTTCATGCAAGAGCAAAATCTTAGAGTCATCTCCATCACCTTTCTCACCCAACCTGTCACCAAATTCATCCGTTCTACTTCCCAGGTGAATCTGCCTTCCATTTTCTACGTGGTCACTGTCTTATTTGAATTATCATCATGTATTTTAACTCAGTTCAGTTCAGTTGCTCAGTTATGTCTGACTCTTTGCGACCCCATGAATCACAGCACGCCAGGCCTCCTTGTCCATCACCAACTCCTGGAGTTCACTCAAAGTCATGTCCATCGAGTTGGTGATGCAATCAACCATCTCATCCTCTGTCTTCCTCTTCTTCTCCTGCCCCTAATCCGTTCCAGCATCAGGGTCTTTTCCAATGAGTCAACTCTTCGCATGAGGTGGCCAAAGTACTGGAGTTTCAGCCTCAGCATCAGTCCTTCCAAAGAACACCCAGGACTGATTTCCTTTAGGATGGACTGGTTGTATCTCTTTGCAGTCCAAAGGACTCTCAAGAGTCTTCTCCAACACCACAGATCAAAAGCATCAATTCTTTGGCGCTCAGCTTTCTTCACAGTCCAACTCTCGCATCCATACATGACCACTGAATGATTTTGTAATTGATGTAACTCCCCCTAACTTTTCCCTCTTACACATTATTCACAGTGCCACTAAAAACACACACTGAATCCCATTGCATTCCTTTGTTATATGTCCACATTTGCGTTTTATTCTCTATGTCCACATAACATGCATATTTCTCTGAAAGACCTTGTAAGGCTGCACAGAATCTTACCACAGCATATTTTTCCAGTTTCAGCCTTACAAACGGCAAATTCTTTTAACAATCAGATTATTTGTTACTTATTGCTTTGTTACTTATTGTTACTTATTGCTGACCCATTTAGTTGAAATTTCCTTTCCCCACTTCTAACCTGACAAAACCCTTCTCCCATATTACAACTTTCATACTTCTGTCACTTTCTATGTGAGTCTTTTCCTAGTCAAATCCATGGTTACCATTACTTCCTCCTTTGTGTTTGGATCCTCTGCATATCACATTATTGGTGTTTCTACATTTGCTTTGTAGTTTCTTAGTATTTATTTTTACATCAAATTTGGTAGTTTCTAAGATCAGACATTATGGCTTTTGCATTACTAGACCTTTTAGTACTTGGCACATATTTGGCCCTCCATGAATATTTATTGTTGTTTGGAACAAGGAGTAATGAAAAAGAGAACTCAAATGATCTGTGAATAAAGGGAAGGAGAATGGGCATGTGAAACGATATCCTTCAAAATGTAGTATATATATATATTTTTAATTCTTCTCCCACAGCACTCTTGCCATTTGCAATAAGTCTCATCATTCATGGGTTGTTATTACTGAGGTCCTCACAGAAGAAATACTATTCCACTTCTGGCTGCTCTCTGTAGCACTTAGACATCATTATTTCCCCATGGGTTTCGTGTCCTTTGGGGTTTTTTCACACTCATTTTGTTTCTTCAGTAGTATCTATGATGAGGGACTGATGCCAAGTAATCAACTTTATTTTTTCTGGAAAAAAAAAAATCTCAGTCTGAACTTATGGTTTATTTTATAGACAAAAGCATCCTCCATACTGTCTGCAAAACCCTCAGAACATTTCAGCACAATGTGGTAGGGTATGCCAATTGATGAAATGCCAAAGCTCCATAATGGAAAAAGAAGAAAAGGATCAAAATTCTTTTCACCTAAGAAATTGCTATTAGTTTAAGTAGCAAGCACTTAACTAGTGAAATGAATATGCCCTGGAGCAGAATTTCATCTTTGGCAGCTGCAATACCTAAGACCTACTGGCTCTCCTTTTGTTCCTGCTTATTCGGAAAGGCTCATTTTCAAGGGGGAATGATTCAATTTGGATTAAAGTCACCTTCTTTTTTTATTATTATTATAAAATGAGATATTGGGTGGATCACATTGGGTGTTCTCCCACTTGCAAATTCCTCATTATTTAATATAATGTCAATTTAGCTTACTGACAGCACCTTTTGTGTTCTGCCACCCAGTTTAAAGAGTACATTTTTACAGCATAGAACAGAGAGGAAGTGAATGTGGGCACAAGGTTGAAGAGGCAAGAGAGACAAGGCTGGCATGTGATAATGATCCGTCTAGTTATATTCTCAGGAATACAATGTAAAGGCATTAATGTGTCACTGCCTCAAGAAGAAATGAGGCAGAGATTCTTCTGAGTTGAGGGAGGCATTGCAGCACCTAATACACAACAACTGTGGGAAGGTTTCAGATGGCACTTTTTATAAGGAAAAAGTTGGATAATATATATATATATATACATATTCTGTCTACTTCCACTTGAGTGACACATAATGAGTTCTGAAAAACAGACTGTGGTTCCATTTATTGTACAGCTAGATTATATAATGCTGGATCAATAACCTCTGCTCTGAGCTTACCACTAAGTAGGCAGAATTCTTTTATTAGCCATCCAGTGGATGGCTTATTTTCAGTGTTGTCTTAGCAAATAAAAATAAGAACACCGAGTTAAATTTGAATTTCAGATGAAAAATAATTCAAAGTATAGTATTTCCCATGCAATATACTAAAATACTCATTGCTTATCAGAAATCCTAATTTAACTGAACCCCCAATATTTTACCTAGCAATTCCTCATTAGGATATCAGAAGTCCCTTAAATAGGCCTAGATTTTCTCCTGATGTCGGGATATGCCTTAACACAAAATGAGCAGCAAATACCAGACACATCAAGCAGAACCCCCAAACCAGAGGTCTTTAACTAGAAGGAAATATTGTCAGTTATAGCCTTTTGATCTTTTTAATTCCCCGAGATCCAACCAGTCCATTCTGAAGATCAGCCCTGGGATTTCTTTGGAAGGAATGATGCTAGAGCTGAAACTTTAGTACTTTGGCCACCTCCTGCTAAGAGTTGACTCATTGGAAAAGACTCTGATGCTGGGAAGGATTGAGGGCAAGAGAAGAGGACGACAGAGAATGAGATGGCTGCATGGCATCACTGACTCAATGGACATCAGAGTCCCAGGATCAGAATCTTTTCCAGTGAGTCAGCTCTTCACAGGAGGTGGCCAAAGTACTAAAGTTTCAGCTTTAGCATCATTCCTTCCAAAGAAATCCCAGGGCTGATCTCCTTTAGAATGGACTGGTTGGATCTCCTTGCAGTCCATGGGACTCTCAAGAGTCTTCTCCAACACCACAGTTCAAAAGCATCAATTCTTCAGTGCTCAGCCTTCTTCACAGTCCAACTCTCACATCAATACATGACCACTGGAAAAACCATAGCCTTGACTAGATGAACCTTTGTAGGCAAAGTAATGTCTCTGCTTTTCAATATGCTATCTAGGTTGGTCATAACTTTCCTTCCAAGGAGTAAGCGTCTTTAAATTTCATGGCTGCAGTCACCATCTGCAGTGATTTTGGAGCCCAGAAAAATAAAGTCTGACACTGTTTCCACTGTTCTACCATCTATTTTCCATGAAGTGATGGGACTGATGCCATGATCTTCATTTTCTGAAAGTTGAGCTTTAAGCCCACTTTTTCACTCTCCACTTTCACTTTCATCAAGAGACTCTTTAGTTCTTCTTCACTTTCTGCCATAAGGGTGGTGTCATCTGCATATCTGAGGTTATTGATATTTCTCCTGGCAATCTTGATTCCAGTTTGTGCTTCTTCCAGCCCAGCATTTCTCATGACATGCTCTGCATAGAAGTTAAATAAACAGGGTGACAATATACAGCCTTGACGTACTCCTTTTCCTATTTGGAACCAGTCCGTTGTTCCATGTCCAGTTCTAACTGTTGCTTCCTGACCTGCATACAGATTTCTCAAGAGGCAGGTCAGGTGGTCTGGTATTCCATCTCTTTCAGAATTTTCCACAGTTTATTGTGATCCACACTATGTATACAATATTTATAATAGAGTGAATTATAACTTAAAATATAAAACCAAGTTTCTACAATGTAGAGGATTATAAAAAGTCTCTACAATGTAGGAGGATAGAATGAATTAATACACATGAAATATTTAACACAGTAATTGACACCTAGTTTACTAGGAAACCTGGCTTCCCTGGTTGCTCAGCTGATAAAGAAGCCACCTGCAATACAGGAGACCCCAGTTCAATTCCTGGGTCAAGAAGATCCACTGGAGAAGGGATAGACTATCCACTCCAGTATGCTGGCCTAGAGAATTCCATGGACTATACAGTCCATGGAGTTGCAAAGAATGGGACACAACTGAGTGACTTTCACTTTACTAGGAAACCTGGATAGATTCAGTTAATACTAGTTTGTATCAAAATGAAATACTATAATATAGCAAAATAAGTGAATGGAAAAATAGGGACAATTATTAATAGCATCTATGTGAAACAAAACAGGCATACATTATCTGATGCTTATATGTAGTGAATATGTAAAACCATATATTAAATGAAATTAATATAACATTATGATGTGCATGTCGCTGAGAAAAGAAGAGTTGTAGGAAATAGAATAAAGTTATTTTAAAATTTGTAATTATTTTATTTAGAAAACAGGGAAAAATCACAAAATGGCACTCACAAATGGCAAAATGTTAATTCTTGATTTATGTATATTTGTCATTATGTCCCCTGTAGTTTGCTATATTTGTTCAGACAAATTCAAAAGTAGGTGGTGTATAGAGACAAAGACTTGTAGCCTACAGACGTTCTTTGGTAAAGTCTTGCTCTTTATATGATATCTGCTGAATTCACGTGCCAATGTCATACTGATGAACTATATCAAAATATTTAAAAGCTTAACATTTATTGAAAGTCTAATATATGCTAGGTGCATTTTAAATACAACCATCAGGTAACGTGGAATTCACTGTTCCATGACGAGGCTAAAATAGAGTAAATTACTAATCAGACTAGGAAGTCAGTGTTGGGAATCAGGTCTGTGTCTGCCTTGTCACTGTTGTCCAGTCGCTCAGTCATGACCAACTTTTTTGAGACATCATGGACCATAGCCCACCAGTCTCCTCTTTCCATGGGACTTCCCAGGCAAGAACGCTGGAGTGGGTTGCCATTCCCTTCTCTGGGGGATCCTCCCCTCCCAGGGATTGAACCTGTGTCCCCTGCATTGGCAGCTGGATTCTTTTCCAGAGACACCACGAGAAAGCCCATGTCTGCCTTACTTCTGACTTAACTCTCTTTTCGTTTCACTTAGTGGAACCCAGTTTTACAAATATCTTTTTTTCCTAGTTATGATAGGTTGGTGATCTACTTTCAGACATTTTATTCTCTTATATTTAGAACTTTGTTGAAATTACATATTCTCTATGATAAATTTTTTTCTTCACTTCTATCTAAGGTATTGGCATATTTTTTTTAAATGACCTGTCAGGCAGTGAGGGGTAAGAAACATAATTTGAAACATACAGGGAGTGGGTAATTCAGCTTAGCCTAGAATTTGGAATCAGGATCTTTCTAGCATATAGTATTTCTGAGGAAATTATCATATGAAGTACTATTTTTAAATAGAAAAAAGAATAAACTTATTCTATAGATATATTTTCACCAAGTGTTGTTAGTTTTAGTCTTTAGGGTTTGTTTCTGAAGTAGGTGTTTTCGAGTTGCAGAACAATGTTGTGGTTAATGAAGACTCTGTTAGTATGTGACATAACTTTTATATGCACTGCATGCATCCATAAATGCAAAGAATGTGGCTTATTCATGAAAGCTGGATGAAGTAATTTAAATACATTTTATTTATTTCAATATATGCAAAGCTTCCATTTCTCATCACATACAAAGCACATGACCATAAAATTTAATATTGACAATAAAATATATTTATATTTAATAAAAAATTCTAAAATAAACTTCATATGGACTGTGATATGAGATGATAACAACATGCAGCTAAATCTGTAGTTTTTAAGAGAAAAAGAATTACTTATATAATCATCTGAAAATGAAGGTAACAAAATGACAGAAATGTTCAATCCCTTGGCTAGTTTTGAATGCTGGAGATAAGTGGAAATTTAATAATGTAACAAGTAATAGATAATGTTTTCTGACATGCATTATTTCCAAATGCTTTTGAAAAAGCGTACTAACAGTGAGTTAAACTTTTAGAACAGGACAAGTTCCAAAAAGAACTGAAAATGCAGTAAATTTTAACATAGTCTAATGTTTTATATTTTTAAAAGAGTCAAATTCTTTCTTCACATAAAATTATTGGAGATATTCTTAAGACATTTCTTCTTCTAAGGAAGAAATGTATGATTAAATATAATTAACAACGAATGAGAACAAAATAAGATTGTGTAAAAAGTGAAAGAATGATTATGTTACATTTTGTAGAGTTAATTTTTTTAAAATAAGTACAAATTCTGTATCATATCAGACACACAGAATATAACAGTTGAAGATTAGAAGAACTCACCTGCCAATGCAGGAGACATAAGATACATGAGTTCTCTCCCTAGGTCAGGAAGATCCTCTGTGAGAGGGCACTCCTGTATTCTTGCCTGGAGAATTCTATGGACAGAAGAACCTCGCAGGTTACAGTACATGGGGTCGCAAAGAGTCTGACATGACTGAAGCGACTTGAAAAAAAGTGAAAGTGAAAGTCGCTCAGTCGCGTCTGACTCTTTGCGACCCCATGGGCCATACAGTCCATGGGATTCTCCAGGCCAGAATACTGGAGTGGGTGGCCATTCCCTTCTCCAGGGAATCTTCTCAACCCAGGGATCAAAACCAGGTCTCCTACATTGCAGGTGGATTCTTTAGCAGGCAGGTAAATAAAACCATTCAGTGACAGGTTTTTTAAAGAAAATTATTAAAACTAATGTCTAGTTTCTGTGTTACTGTAACTGAAAGGATGGGATTAAATTTCATTTTGATAAATTACTTATATACAATTTGTATATACACGTGCTTGGACGCTCAGTCCAGTTTGACTCTTTGTGACCCCATGGACTGTAGCCCGCCAGGCTCCTTTATCCATGGGATTCTCCAGGCAAGAATACTGGAGTGGGCTGCCATTCTCTTCTCCAGGAGATCTTCCAGACCCAGGAATTGAACCCAGTTCTCCTACATTGCAGGCAGATTCTTTACCATCTGAGCCACCAGGGAAGCCTTACTTATATACAACTATAAAGCTTGATATAAAAATGTTAAATAGATTGAATAAGAAAAATAAAATATATATATTCTTTGATGTGAAGGAAATTGACATTTATCCATCAATATATTCCATTTCTTCTATCAAGAAAAAAAATTCTTATAATTCATTTGAAGTAGAAGGGCATTCAATGATAGAACTTTTCATTTATCTAATAGTATTTATTATATCTTTAAAAGTGAAATTGTAATTAGGCCTCCCCCAAAATGGACATGAAAATGAAGAAAAGAACACCTGAGTAAGAATTACCTAATTGTTGGAAACTATTGTCCTCACTTTTTAAATTTACGTTATCTTATGCACTTTTAAATTTTGATTTGAAGTAGGAGTAAATAAAGAAGGAAAAATTAAATTTACCATTGTTAGTTTTTATAAACTATTTTAAAATGACATTTAAATATGATTAATATTTTATTTTTGTGAGAACTCATTAACCACCATTAGTTTTCATATCTACATCATTATCTTTTTCTCTTGTAAAGTTTATTATGGTTAAAATATAGTAGAGGTCATTACATATTAGTGATATATCTGCCTTCATATCCATAAGTGGCTATATAGCTAAGAGAAAATAACAGATCATTGAAATAGATTTTTATTATATTAATAATCCATTTAATACTGGGTTACATGTACAATATCCTTCTCTATTTAAATCAAATATAAAACGTCTAAATAATATTGTCTAAAGAAAATGGTCCTTATATCTTAATTACCAATACCAAATGAAATTGATTTGTAACTAGGAAACATTACATAGCACGTATATTTATGCTTTAAATTTATGTTAAATCAAAATGATTCAGTTTTTGCAGAAACTTTTTGATAGTCTGTTTTATTAGGTTCATTTATAATACAAATGATGGTATAATATATGAAATTATATAATCATTTGTATTGTAAATGAGTCCAAACTATATAAAGTATATATGCAAATTGCATAAAATAAAAAAATTAAAATTATGAACAAAAATGAAAAATGTTAAAGTTAATATAGGGAAAGTAAAATAATTACATGATCAAAAATTTTCACACAATCTTGGTGAGCTTCACAAATTTAGAATCCTAAATAGTAAAATCTGTGAGGATAGGCATTATATCTGTCCTCTAATTAATGTTAAATCATCTTTAAAATTAAAGGTGAGGTTAAATTTAATGTGAGACTGGACACACAGTAGACACTCAGGAAATGTGAAGGAGTGAAGGAAATATACAAATCAGAAATCAGCTTTTCTAGTCTTATATATGTTCAAATGCACACACATAAACTAGTCTTAAGTTTAGAGAGTACACAGGATAGTACTTTTTCACATCTTCATGTACTTACTGGTAGAATAGTTTATAAAATTTTGAGCAATTTTAATAATTATCTTTTTCAGAAACTGTTTTAGATGTACTAACTGTCCTGCATTTAAATTTCTTGAGCCTACTTAAAAGAAGGATCAAGTTTCTAAAACATAGATCTATTTTACATGTGTGAAACTGTGCAATATATGCCATAATTTGGAGGGTTCTTTCATAGATGTTCTGTGATGAAGCAGTATCATTTAGTGTAATGAAATTATAGTGTAGGCTAGTAAGTAATCTATGTAATTACAATTCTAAATTAGTTTCATTAATGAAATATATCTGTACATCATATCCCTTTTCTTAGGCGGTGATTGTCCATTACCGTTCTTTTACCAGCTTTGTGAATTATTGAGTTTGGCTAATTAAATTTCGTATTGTGAGGTGTACATTGGTATGTATGGGGAACAGTGCATCTTCTTTTTTTGTAGAGATAATTTCTTGATTATTTTTTTTAGTGCCTACTTAACAAATACTTAATACACAAGCATCACAAAATTTTGTTTGCTTTCAGAAACAAGCATTTAACACAACCAGAACATAACCTAGGAATGAATTTCCCTCAAAGAGCCGATTCATATTGTGACAGTACCCAACTGATCTCTGATTTACTGTCTGTTGCTTTTAATGGAATACAAATTTATTACTGAAGGATCAGAGACCACAGTAACAACTACATTCATTATTGTGTTAATAACCCAAAAGTGTGATTTGCAAGGAAAAGTGGAAGATCAATGGAAAAAATTCCTGGATAATGACTCTTTACCGTAGTCAAGAGTATAATTTAGTATCTTTATATTAATTTCAGAAATTCCAAAGGCAGAACTTTTTAAACATTTAAACATTGACTTTTCTTAATTTGATCTTTTGTGATTCTCTAAGATACGTAATGTCCAGATCACAAATTCAGGAGATTTTTCACTTTTTTGTAAAAAAGCCTTCTCCATATTTTTATTCCTAATATTTTCTCACAGGGGTGTGGGGGAAAACCAGGACAGAATTAGAAGGGACTGATACATTACAGGCTTTCTGATCAGTAGATCCTTGTATGTAATGGGTGACACAGCTTCCATTTTCTAACAATTATAGTTTAGGAGTTGATTCCCCTTTTAAGCTTGTTTTTGATCTAAGGTCCCCATGGTTGTGCCTCACAAGACATGCGAACACAAAAGAAATAAATAAGAAACATCGAAATGAAGAAATAAAGTAAATATTGCTATTTGGTATAAAGACAGTATTAAATTTACACCTTTAACCTTTTCCTCAAGGAGAAATGTTTAGAAAGGGTCATTTAGTTCAGCTGTGCTGAGGGTGTTTTTTGAGTTAGCCAGATAACTGTAGGGTTCTCAACATCCATTTTATTTCTGTCTTACATCCATTTTATGTTAAATGAACAATATTTTCAACTGCACTAATACATCAAAGTTATTGATTCTTTCAAAGTGAATTGCATAAATGTTTCACTTCAAAGCATTTTAATACATACATAATACTTCTCAGTCTCCACTCCATGAATAACTAGTGATCTTTATACTGCTGCTTGTTCCAATATTGCTTTCACTTGGCAATTAGGTCCAATTCCAGAGAGGGCTACTGTGAGCGTGTATGGCCCAATCTTTGGCAAGTATACACACAATTAAAGTCAGGTCTACCTCCCTGTCATCCGAGGTACAGAGAGATGCATTAAAACTAACAAAGCGATAAAAGGGACCTGAAATTGAAGCAGTTTAAGAAATGACAGTTTAATGAAAGCAGTGTAAAAATACTATCACTGTGATGGAAAACATCTGTTCACCACGAATCTTGAGTGATGGAAGTTTGTGAGGCTCTTGAGGAATGTGTTGCCAGCCTATGGTTATATCAACAGCAGGTCAGACGTGGCCCGTCTCTTTTAATATCTTAGTTATGACTGTCCAAACATACACCATCCCAGCCAATGCTTTGTCTTCAGCATTGCAATAGGTTGCTTTAAAGCTCCTTTCTTTTTACTGCTTGTTGAGCTTTTTCATCAGAGTCTGAAAGTAATACTACTGAACTATAAAGAGAAAGAAGATAATGTATATCATTGAGAGTTGTTTGTAATGCAAAAAGTTCATAAATATAATTCTAGTTATTATAATAATCAAAAGGATATTTTCAATTTAAGATCTTTGTTTTAAAATTATGGTTGTAGTCAGCAGTTCATGATTTGTTTTTATTCAAGTAGTTTTTGCTCCTCCCACCACCAAATCATTTATTCCAGAGAGTAAAAATATATGACAGCAGGTAAATATTTTTAACAGCAGTGCATTGAAGACCATCACTGTGTGACAAGAGTTAAAGTGTTTTCCCGTGGCATTTGAATTACTATGACAGACTGTCACGAGAGAGGACAAAAGTTTATTTATATTCCAAATTGATGATATGCAGGTGGATTAGTCTCATGCCCCAAATTTGAAAGAAATTAGAACCTAAAGTTTTTCATTTAAAAATCATTCTTTTTTTCCTTATTTCTTATTCTTCAGGTAATTTTTGAAATGAAATTTTACAGGTGAAAAATCTAAACTATGCTATAAATAATTTTCTTGGAGTTAAAAAAAAAATGAATCATTTCTCAGCAAAAGTAGTTAAATCAGGTGTTATTCAGACATGCCAAATGATTAGTTATATGTGTTTAAAACAAATAATGAAAATTTAAGTTGTTTAAGGAGTTCGTCTCTGTATTTATTCCACTGATGGAAATGTTTACCCATCCCCCACCCAAGGACTTATCAGGCCTGTCATGGCAATTTTAGTCATTTGTTCAGTCTTGTCTACCACCTCTGCAGTATCCCACTTGAGTGTTCATGAATTGAGGGATGGGATGGGTGAGGACAGAATTATACATGTAGTTACTATGTGCAAAATCTGACTTCCTTATTTATGTGTCTCTCAGTACCTTGCTTTCTTGTTTTTTTTTTTTTTTTTTTTTTAAGCAGATGGTTATTGAAACAGTGGTTATTTGGAGATGTCTCAATATTTTTGTGTAGTAAAAATGTTTTTGTATAGCTTGTATGTTTCTCTGTGTGTGCTTGGTCACTCAGTCATGCCCAGCTCTTTGCAACCCTATGGACTGTAGCCTGCCAGGCTCCTCTGTCCATGCAATTTAAAAAAAAATACTGGAGTGGGTTGCCATTTCTTTCTCCAAGGGATCTTCCCAACCCAAGGATCAAAGCAGCATTTCCTACATTGCACAGCATTTCTTGCATTGCAGGAGAATTCTTTACCCACTGAGCCATTAGGGAAGCACAATATGCTTATGACGAGTGGAATAATCCAAATGTGAAAGCAGGTCAGAATTTTTATCAACAATTTTTAGTTCATGTCTGTAATCCTGCCCAACCATATATTTTCCAGAACAAATCAATTGTGAGGAAAAAGTTACCCCTCATATTTAGGAAAGAAATATAATAATTTTTGACAAACACAATTAAGAATAGCTTTTATACAGCACTCTTCCATTTCCAATGATATTTAAATTTTTAAGATATATCTCAAAGAAAAATTTAGCTAGGTGTTAAATATCTTTAACAATACCGTTTAATATCTGACCTTTAGGTGAGACAGCTTATAGGATTTGTCAATTCAAGCACAATGGATTTTCTGAAAGCTTGTCAAATAGTAATACAGTATATCTAGTTTATAAATCAGGTATCAGTTTTACAAAGCTATATTTAAACCTAAATAGTAGTCAATAAAAATCTAAGAGTTGGTTGATAAATGATTTTCTGTGGATGCCGTATCTGTATGACAATATGAAATACAAAAAATGATAGTTCATATATCCTGAAATCCTATTATCCCATCTCTGCCTCAGTTATATTAACATTTCCATCAGAATTATTCTTACATATTTCATTTCTCTTGCATCTCTAAGTAAAAAAAATTTGCTTCTTTCCTCTGCTGGTAAATGATGTTCAACAGTTTGTCACTTGACCCTTACTCTTTAGCATTCCTTTTTACATAATTAAGAATTCATAATTTCAAGTTAGCTCAATATACTATTTTTCATTCTAAGCAAACTGTAGTTTAGACTTGTGACTAACATGTTAGCCTTTTCTGTGATACTCTCTCTTTAAATCTTCTTTCGATGGACTCAAAAATAGAGAAGTGTTTTATACAAATGTGGGGTATAAAGCGTGGGGTAGAATGTGTAGTTTCACTTCAGGACGCCTGGCTTGGAATCCTTGCTAAGTGTTGGTGCAGGACCTACTATTCTGTAGTCTCATTTGTTACTTTTTTTTTTTTTCTTCCTGTACCACTTTCACTCTGGGCTTCCTGGGTGACTCAGTGATAAAGAATCCGCCTGCCAATGAAGGAGACACAAGAGATGTGGACTCGATCCCTGGCTTGGGAAGATCCGCTGGAGGAGGAAACTGCAACCCACTCCAGCATACTTGCCCGGGAAATCCCATGGACAGAGGAGCCTGGCAGTCTGCAGTCCATGGGATCGCTGAGTGGAACATTACTGAGCGACGGAGCACGAGCATCCACTTATCCCCTTTCATTATTTGCAGGGTTAGGACAGTCTTAAGAGGGTCAGCATATTCTAAACAACCCCTTATGGCACTGTGATTTCACCACCATCAAAATAAAAAACTGAAAGACATAACAGATGTCAGATTTAATTTTTACTGTACCGTTAATACAAGCAATGCAAAGTAGCAGTCTGCAATTCCAGTTTTTCTTTGTAACCCTAAAAATTTAGTCATTATGTGAGGCTTTAGCCATACCTCTAACAAGGTCATAACAATAACCTACTTCTTAAGGTTATTATGGTGTTGACTTTCAGTTATCTCTGAGACTACTAAGTAAGCGATTTTCATATGCATTATTATGCTTTGTTTCCAGGGACCAGATGCCCTATGGGGTACCCTCTTCTTAGTCTAGGGAGATTAAGATAGTGACAATCACATTGCTTGTGGCCCATCTAGAATCCCTTAGACCCATCAGTTATTTACAGCCAACAAATGTACAGAAAACACCCTGTGTGAGATCCTAAAACAGAAGTGCTCGTCAACTTGAGTTAGCTTGCAAAATACTCCCTGAAGCTCAGACGGGAGAGCATGCACAGGGAAGGGAGAGCACGTTAGGACTCTGGGAGGCGATGATAGCAGTTGTGAGGACATTTTAATTTGTTTTAATTAGTTTTTAATACTTTCATGGTAATGTTTAAAAACCCCAGTTTTAAAAATAGCCTCTAAGTCAAATTTCACAGCAAATAATCCTACCTCTAACACAACTGGCTGTCCAAAGAAAAGCGGGAATGCAAATTAAATTAAACGTGTGCTCTTTTGCTCAGTCATGTCCGACTCTTTGCAACTCCGTGGACTGTAGCTGCCAGGCTCCTCTGTCCATGGGATTCCCCAGGCAAGAATGCTGGAGTGGGTTGCCATTTCCTCCTCCAAAATTAAACATATAGACCAGAATAATTGCCATTGCAGTTGTACTTTAAACTACTTTTAACTAACTGAGAAATTATTTTTAATGCCTGCACTTGCTATTGGGGAATAATAACTCTTGTTTTAAATTTATAGAACTTTCTCTGTTTCTTTATATAGATTCTTTTAAAACAAAATTGTTATGATATATAGTTCTTGATATTGCATTTTCCTTTTCAATAAACTTTTTCATGTTTGCCTATTATGAAAAAATAAATATAATCATTACTTGTACCTTCATTATCTCCTTTAAGCAATAAAGTCAAAATACACCTGGAAATCTTAGCTACCAGAAAGAGATATAGTCAGTTTTTGGAATCAGTCCCACATTTTATGGCAGGAAAATGTTGCTCACTACAGACGCATTGTATTCCTTAATTTATCTGATTACGTCTTCCTGAATAATTAATATCCCCACACTATTTTGGGTATTTAAGTCCCTCTTAACTAATTATACTCTATATATGTAGTTACACATTATTTTTGGAATTTTCTTCTGACTTGGAAAATATGGTATCTGGGGCATAAATGTTCTATGAGGAATCTGGGCTAATCTTCACCTCTTGGGGCAATAGCTGTTTGTCAAGTCAAAATCTCACATTTTCTGTACCCAATCTGCTGCTGCTAAGTTGCTTCAGTCGTGTCCGACTCTATGCGACTCCATAGACGGCAGCCCACCAGGCTCTGCCGTCCCTGGGATTCTCCAGGCAAGAACACTGGAGTGGGTTGCCATTTCCTTCTCCAATGTGTGAAAGTGAAAGTGAAGTCACTCAGTAAGTGTCCGACTCTTCGTGACCCCATGGATTACAGCCTACCAGGCTCCTCTGTCCATGGGATTTTCCAGGCAAAGAATACTGGAGTGGGTTGCCATTGCCTTCTCCTTAACCAATCTAAATCTGTATAAATGTGACTAGCCTTATTCAAAATATAAATCTGAAGTGCACTCTGAGCCATGTTATTTATGTGTTGTTTGGTCTACAATGAACAAAGCATCTCACAAAAGCTACATAATTATTTTCAACCAGTTTGTTAATACGGGTCTTATACGTTTTTAAAACACAGACTTTACTTTGTAAAACTATTACATTTCTGAAAACAGTGGTCATAAAAAAGGTAGGATGCCCCACTATCAAAATGTGGTTATCTGACTACCTAGTGATTTTATCTAATCATTTATAAACCTATAATGTTTAATAATATTTAATATCTTTTGTTATTAAATAAAGCCACACTCTGGTAAGCATTCTGACAAAGAAGAAAATATACTTTCCATTTTAGAGAGTGAGCATAAGAGAGAGAAAATTCTAAGATATAGTTCCTTTATTCTGTTGCTCAGTATCAAAAGATTAGACTAAGATCAGGAAAGTATAGAGTTACCTTTTTATCAGAATGTGCCTGTGTATAGTCTGAGCACAGTTCACCTAGAAAGCTAGTCTTTTTCTGTAGAGAAATGTATTTATTTGTTTCTGTTTCTTATACTATTTTATAAGTGCTAAGTATTAAATTTAAGGGCCCCCCAAAAACTGTTTTTCCTCATTTGGCCTGTTTTAATAAATCAGTTTGGGCCTTTCTAGTTGAGAGGGAAAGAGAGTAAGCACGAGACTGGGAACTAAAGTGAAAGAGGATAAGAGAGAAAAAGTAACCACTGAAACTGGGTATCATTATTTTTTGTGTGTAATAGGATATAAAAATTATTGTGGTGATATAATTACATGTTCTTTATAGAAATATTTTTATGAGTAATACAGTTAAAATTATTTGTGGGCAAAAGACCAAGAAAAACCAACACAGTATTGAAGTAGAACAAAGTTGAAAGACTGATATGATGCAGCTTTCAGACTCACTATAAAGCTACAGTAATTAAGACAGTATGGTTGTGGTGAAGGAGTAGGCAACTAGACCAGTGGAACAGAATAGAGAGCCCACATTTAGACCTCTATAAATATAATTGGCTACTCTTTGTCAAACAAGCAAAAACAGTGCAGTGGAACAAAGATAGTGTCTTCAACAAATGATGCTGGGATAGCTGAATATCCACGTGCAAGAAAAAAGAAAAAGAATCTGGACACTGACCACATCCTTCACAAAAATTAACTGAAAAGGAATCAGAGATCTAAATGGAAAATACAAAAGTATAAAACTCCTAAAAGATAGAGTGACGTCTCTCAGTCGTGTCCGACTCTATGCTAGCCCATGGACCATGCTCCTCTGTCCATGGGATTTTCCAGGCAAGAATACTGGAGTGGGTTGCCCTTTCCTTCTCCAGGGGATCTTCCCAACCCAGGGATCGAACCCGGGTCTCCCACATTGTAGGCAGGTGCTTTTACCGTCTGAGCCACCAGGGAAATCTACAAGATAACATAAGCCAACAGGATAACATAAGAGAAAACCTAGATGACATTGAACATAGTGATAGATTTTTAGAAATAATGCCAAAGGCAGGATTTATGAAAGAAAGAACAGATAGCTTGAATTTTACTAAAATTTTTAAAAACTTCTTCGAAAAAGGGAATGTTATTAAATGAAATGACAAGCTACAAACTGGAAGAAATATTTGCAAAAACACTTACCTGATAAAGCTCTGTTATCCAGAATACACAGTAAACTGTTAAAGCTCAATAATGAGGAAACAACATAATTGAAAAATGGGTCAAAGACCAAGAACCACTGCTATAGACGAGGGCTTCCCAGGTGGCTCAGTGATAAAGAATCTGCCTGCCAGTGCAGGAGGCTCGAGTTCAGTCCCTGGGTGGGGAAGATGCCCCGGAGGAGGAAATGGCAGCCCACTCTGTATTCTTGCACAGAGGATGGACAGAGGAGGCCGGCAGGCCAAGGTTCATGGGGTCACAGAGTCGGACTCAGTTTAGCAACTGAGCACATGCTATATAGGCTGAACGTCTATATCTGTCCTCTCCAGAATGATATGTTGAAAGCTAACCCTCAATGGTGTTATTAGAAGGTGAGGCTTTTGGAAGCTGATTAGGCTTTGAGGGTGGAGTCTTTATGAATGGAATTAGTGCCCTTGTCAAGGGTCCCCAGAGAGCTCCCTCTCCGATTCCACTGTGTGAAGAGACAGTAAGAAGAGAGGTATGAACCAGCACATGGGCCCTCATTTGACATTGGGTTGTTCGGAACCTTGTTCTTAGACTTTCCAGTCTCCAGAATTACGCAAAATACATGCTTGTCATTTACACAACCTATAGTTTTTTCCCAGTAGCAGCCTGAACAGACTGAGAAACTTCCCCCCAAAAGATACACAGATGGCAGATGAACATATGAAAAGATGCCTCACACCATACTCACCAGAGAGATCCACATTAACACAACAATGAAATGCCACTATGCGACAATTAGAATCACCAAACCAGAGCCCTGAGAACACCCAAGGCTGATTTTGATGTGAACCAACAGGAACTCTCATCCACTATTACCAGGGCGTATCAAGGGGTATAGCCACCTTGGAAGAGTTTTGTTGTTTCTTGAAAAACTAAAGGTACTGTTACTATAAGATCCAACAATCACTCTCCTTTGTATTTACCTAAAGTAGTTTAAAACTTATGTCCATATAAAAATTTGCACGTGAATTCATGCAAATGATTCATAATGGCCAAATCCTCAGTTCAGTTCTTTGCGACCCCATGGACTGCAGCACACCAGGTTTCCCTGTCCATCACCAACTCCTGGAGTTTACTCAAACTCATGTCCCTTGCGTCAGTGATGACATCCAACCATCTCATCCTCTGTCATCCCCTTCTCGTCCTGCAAGCCACCAAAATGTACTTCAGTATGTAAATAGATAAACTGTGGTACATCTAGGCAGTGGAATATTAAATCCAAAAATTAAGCTGTGAAACCATGAAAAGACATGGAAGAACCTTAAATATGTATTACTAAGTGAAAGAAACTAATCTCTTGAAAAGACTACATACTTCATGACTCCAAATATATGGCATTCTGGAAAAGGCAAATTGTAGAGACTGACCAAGAAAAAAGTCAGAGGTTGCTAGAGATTGTATAGGGGCAAAGAAGATAAATAGGCAGAATACAGAGACAGGATTTTAAAGCTGTGAAAATACTCCTGTGGTGGTGGTTTAGCCACTCAGTGGTGTCCGACTTTTTGCCCCCCCTTGTTCTGCCCCCCCCCGCCCTCCTCTCTCCACAGTTTTTCTCCCGGGAGTAGTGGGGGGGGGTGCCCCCCCCCCCTCCTGGGTCTTCTCCCCCCCCCGGTCCCGCTCTCTCTTCTTCTTCTTTTTTTTTTTTCAGGTGTTTCTTTTCCACCCCACCCCCCGGGGGGCCCCCCAAAAAAAGAAGGTTAAATATTTCTCTTTTTTTTAAAAGAAAAAAAAATCTCACACAAAAAAACACTCCCCCCCCCCCTCCCCGCTAAATTCTTTCTTTTACCCTCTTTTTTTTATTTTTCTCCCCCCCCCCCCCCCCCCCCCCCCCCTTCCCTCCCTCCTCCCCCCCCCCCCCCCCCCCCCCCCCGTCGTCTCCCCCCCCGGCCCCCCCCCTCCCTTGCTCGCTCCGACAGCCCTCCCCCCCCGGCGTCCGCCCGCGCCCCCCCCCCCCCCCCCCCCGCGGCGCGCCCGCCGCCCACCCCCACCCCAGGAGCTACCCCCACGACCGAGGAAGGACGGTGGTGAGGGCCAGTGCACTAAGCACGGCCGAGAAGAGCTACCCCACGACCGAGGACAGGAAGGGCGGCGGTGAGGAGAGACCCCCTCGTCCAAGGTAAGGTGCGATGGCTGTGCTTTGCTGGCCGGGAGCAGCCAGGAGCAGCCGGGATGAGATACCCCACGCCCAAGGTAAGAGAAACCCGAGTAAGACAGTAGGTCTTGAAAGAGGGCATCAGAGGGCAAATACACTAAAACCATTCTCACAGATAACTAGTCAGTCTAATCACACAAGGACCACACCCTTGTCTAACTCAATGAGATTAAGCCATGCCCGAGGGGCAACTTGGGATGGGCGGGTCATGATGGAGAGATATGACAGGGTGTGGTCCGCTGGAGAAGGGAATGGCAAACCACTTCAGTATTCTTGCCTTGAGAACCCCATGAACAGTATGAAAAGACAAAATGATAGGATACTGAAAGAGAAACTCCCCAGGTCAGTAGGGGCCCAATATGCTACTGGAGATCAGTGGAGAAATAACTCCAGAAAGAATGAAAGGATGGAGCCAAAACAAAAAGAATACCCAGCTGTGGATGTGTCTGGTGATAGAAGCAAAGTCCGATGCTGTAAAGAGCAATATTGCATAGGAACCTGGAATGTCAGGTCCATGAATCAAGGCAAATTGGAAGTGGTCAAACAAGAGATGGCAAGAGTGAATGTCGACATTCTAGGAATTAGCGAACTAAAATGGACTGGAATGGGTGAATTTAACTCGGATGACCATTATATCTACTACTGTGGACAGGAATCCCTCAGAAGAAATGGAGTGGCCATCATGGTCAACAAAAGAGTCCGAAATGCAGTACTTGGATGCAATCTCAAAAACGATAGAATGATCTCTGTTCGTTTCCAAGGCAAACCATTCAATGTCACAGTAATCCAAGTCTATGCCCCAACCAGTAACGCCGAAGAAGCTGAAGTTGAAAGGTTCTATGAAGACCTACAAGACCTTTTAGAACTAACACCCAAAAAAGATGTCCTTTTCATTATAGGGGACTGGAATGCAAAAGTAGGAAGTCAAGAAACACCTGGAATAACAGGCAAATTTGGCCTTGGAATACGGAATGAAGCAGGGCAAAGACTAATAGAGTTTTGCCAAGAAAATGCACTGGTCATAGCAAATACCCTCTTCCAACAACACAAGAGAAGACTCTATACATGGACATCACCAGATGGTCAACACCGAAATCAGATCGATTATATTCTTTGCAGCCAAAGATGGAGAAGCTCTATACAATCAGCAAAAACAAGACCAGGAGCTGACTGTGGCTCAGACCATGAACTCCTTATTGCCAAATTCAGACTGAAATTGAAGAAAGTAGAGAAAACTACTAGACCATTCAGGTATGACCTAAATCAAATCCCTTATGATTATACAGTGGAAGTGAGAAATAGATTTAAGGGCCTAGATCTGATAGATAGAGTGCCTGATGAACTATGGAATGAGGTTCGTGACATTGTCCAGGAGACAGGGATCAAGACCATCCCCATGGAAAAGAAATGCAAAAAAGCAAAATGGCTGTCTGGGGAGGCCTTACAAATAGCTGTGAAAAGAAGAGAAGCCAAAAGCAAAGGAGAAAAGGAAAGATATAAACATCTGAATGCAGAGTTCCAAAGAATAGCAAGAAGAGATAAGAAAGCCTTCTTCAGTGATCAATGCAAAGAAATAGAGGAAAACAACAGAATGGGAAAGACTAGGGATCTCTTCAAGAAAATCAGAGATACCAAAGGAACATTTCATGCAAAGATGGGCACAATAAAGGACAGAGATGGTGTGGATCTAACAGAAGCAGAAGATATCAAGAAGAGGTGGCAAGAATACACAGAAGAACTGTACAAAAAAGAGCTTCAAGACCCAGATAATCATGATGATGTGATCACTGACCTAGAGCCAGACATCTTGGAATGTGAAGTCAAATGGGCCTTAGAAAGCATCACTACAAACAAAGCTAGTGGAGGTGATGGAATTCCAGTGGAGCTATTCCAAATCCTGAATGATGATGCTGTGAAAGTGCTACACTCAATATGCCAGCAAATTTGGAAAACTCAGCAGTGGCCACAAGATTGGAAAAGGTCAGTTTTCATCCCAATCCCAAAGAAAGGCAATGCCAAGGAGTGCTCAAACTACCGAACAATTGCACTCATCTCACACGCTAGTAAAGTAATGCTCAAAATTCTCCAAGCCAGGCTTCAGCAATATGTGAACCGTGAACTTCCTGACGTTCAAGCTGGTTTTAGAAAAGGCAGAGGAACCAGAGATCAAATTGCCAACATCCGCTGGATCATGGAAAAAGCAAGAGAGTTCCAGAAAAACATCTATTTCTGCTTTATTGACTATGCCAAAGCCTTTGACTGTGTGGATCACAATAAACTATGGAAAATTCTGAAAGAGATGGGAATACCAGACCACCTGATCTGCCTCTTAAGAAATCTGTATGCAGGTCAGGAAGCAACAGTTAGAACTGGACATGGAACAACAGACTGGTTCCAAATAGGAAAAGGAGTACGTCAAGGCTGTATATTGTCACCATGTTTATTTAACTTATATGCAGAGTACATCATGAGAAATGCTGGACTGGAAGAAACACAAGTTGGAATCAAGATTGCCGGGAGAAATATCAATAACCTCAGATATGCAGATGACACCACCCTTATGGCAGAAAGTGAAGAGGGGCTAAAAAGCCTCTTGATGAAAGTGAAAGTGGAGAGTGAAAAGGTTGGCTTAAAGCTCAACATTCAGAAAACGAAGATCATGGCATCTGGTCCCATCACTGCATGGGAAATAGATGGGGAAACAGTGGAAACAGTGTCAGACTTTGTTTTTCTGGGCTCCAAGATCACTGCAGATGGTGACTGCAGCCATGAAATTAAAAGACGCTTACTCCTTGGAAGGAAAGTTATGACCAACCTAGATAGCATATTCAAAAGCAGAGACATTACTTTGCCAACAAAGGTTCGCCTAGTCAAGGCTATGGTCTTTCCTGTGGTCATGTATGGATGTGAGAGCTGGACTGTGAAGAAGGCTGAGCGCCGAAGAATTGATGCTTTTGAACTGTGGTGTTGGAGAAGACTCTTGAGAGTCCCTTCGACTGCAAGAAGATCCAACCAGTCCATTCTGAAGGAGATCAATCCTGGAATTTCTTTAGAAGGAATGATGCTAAAGCTGAAACTCCAGTATTTTGGCCACCTCATGCGAAGAGTTGACTCATTGGAGAAGACTCTGATGCTGGGAGGGATTGAGGGCAGGAGGAGAAGGGGACGACAGAGGATGAGATGGCTGGATGGCATCACTGACTCGCTGGATGCGAGTCTGAGTGACCTCCGGGAGCTGGTGATGGACAGGGAGGCCTGGCGTGCTGCGGTTCATGGGGTCGCAAAGAGTCGGACACGACTGAGCGACTGATCTGATCTGATCTGATCTGATTGTGAACAGTCCATTCTCTCTACAAAAATGCCACACTGCTGCTCAGTGTCAATATGAGTGCCTCACTTGAGACATGTTTGGAATCATTTCTAAAATCCAACATATGTTTAGAGTCTCATCGTTTTTCTCTTGGGATAAAAGCCATGAGCAGCATCAAACATTATCTAACACTGCTTTTGTATTTACATCTGTGAATTCACAGTTACTTTAGTTCTCTAAGGAAACATTTTTCAGTCATCTAAGTTTTACAAAGGGGCTTCCCTGATAGCTCAGTTAGTATAAGAATCTACCTGCAATGCAGGAGACCCTGGTTCAATTCCTGTGTTGGGAAGATCCACTGGAGAAGGGATAGGCTACCCACTCCAGTATTCTTGGGCTTTATGGCTCAGCTGGTAAAGAATCCGCCTGTAATGCAGGAGACTGGATTTTGATCCCTGAGTTGGGCAGATCCCCTGGAGAAGGAGAGGCTACCCACTCCAGTATTCTGGCCTGGAGAATTCCATGAACTGTATAGTCCATAGGGTCGCAAAGAGTTGGATATGACTGAGACTTTCACTTCCTTCACTTTCATTTAGTCGTAGAAAAAGGAGGTACTTCTAATCATTATCTGATCGTATATGTAAAAAGAGATTTGTAGTCATTAATTTTTAACTAATTACACTAGAGTAGGATATACTACGGGGAAGGCAATGGCACCTCACCCCAGTACTTTTGCCTGGAAAATCCCATGGACGGAGGAGCCTGGTAGGCTCCAGTCCATGGGGTCGCTAAGAGTCGGACACGACTGAGCGACTTCACTTTCGCTTTTCACTTTCATACGTTGGAGAAGGAAATGGCAACCCACTCCAGTATTCTTGCCTGGAGAATCCCAGGGACAGGGGAGCCTGGTGGGCTTCTGTCTGTGGGGTCGCACAGAGTCGGACACGACTGAAGCGACTTAGCAGCAGCAGCAGCAGCAGGATATACTACATATTTTCAAGTGAAAGTAATATCAAAATTACCACAGTTTTATGATTAGAATCCTCCTGAATCATACCTATTTACATGTAGCATATTAATCATATTTTTTTCTAGTTGCTATCAAATATTTTTTCTACATTTTCATTTCAAAGTAATTATGTAAACACTTTTCTAAAATGGTATCAAGACCATAAATACTGTATAATGATATAGGAAAATATATACTGTTAATGTTATATAATGATATAGGAATATATATACTGTTAATGGAAAAAGCACATACTGTATAAAATTTATATTATACCCATTGAAAATAGATAATATTATGAATAAATGTCCAAAGTGAAAGTATAAAAATGAATTTATGAGGTCCAGCATGTCAATATTTTTTGCCATGGATTGTGTGTTTAATATTATGTCTAACACTCATCATCAAACCCAAGGTTAGGAAGACTTTTCTTTCAGAAGTTTTTGTTTTGCACTTTATGTACAAGTCTATAATCCATTCTGATTTAATTTTTGTTAAAGGTGTAAGATCATTGTGTTCTTTTTGCATGTGGAAATTCAATCATTGCTTCACCATTTCTTGTAAAGATTATAATTTCTTCTTTGCACCTTTGTTGAAAATCTGTTGACTTCATTTTTGTGTATCTTTTTTTGGGGTTTTTGATTATGCTCCTTTGATCTGTATGTCTTTTCTTTAGACATATCACACCATCTTGATTACTGTACCTTTACAGTTACTCTTGAAATCAGATCAAGAACTCCAATTTTTTCTTCTTTTTCAGTGTTGTGTTGACTATGTAAGCATGTTGCCTTTCCATATAGGCTTTAAATTTAATTTGTCATAGCTATAAAATAGCTTAATGAGACTTTGGAATTACATTGATCAAGATTTGATCAATAGATCAAGATTTGACATCCTAACAATACTGAGTCTTCCAATTCATGAACTGATATCTTGAAGATTATATATTTGTATTTCATTAAATTTTGACATCAAAATGTGCATGTAGATTTTAAAAATTAACATTTGTTGAAGAACTTTAATTTAAAAATAAACTACTGTTTGTATTTTTAAGGTAATAACTGAGTAGCTTAAATGTTAAAAATTTCCCCTTTTATTTATTGATATTCACACAATTTTCAAGTTGATTTTTAGAGCCTTAAGATATTTTTATTCCTGACTCTTGCCTATTACCCAATTAATATTTTAAAGTTAAAATGAAATTTGTTAAAAATAGATTTAGCTGGTTAGTTGTAAAATACTGTGTATCATGGACTATCTCTTCTAGAAAAGTGACATGAAAATCAGTCTGTTTCAGTCAATGATTACTTTAGATCACACTTTGCTGATTCAAACCAGTTGAATCAGAGTGAGACCATTGAATAAATTACTTCTATTAATAGCACCCATTACGTGATTCAGGCCAAAGAGTGATTAAAATATCTCCAGTAACACCATAATTTTCATATATAATTCTTGCTAAATGTCAAAATTATTTTTCTTCCTTAAACTAAGCAAAGCGTGAGGCATCCTTAATCTTTAGAAACTAACGTTACTGAAGAAACCTCTTTTCATAAAGAATCTCACTTTTAATATTTTCCAGATTATAATCTTAACACATGGCTACAGTTAAAACTTTCTTTTTCCATAATCAAAGTATTTGAAAATTCATTTTTAACTTAAATAGATCAATCTTAATGATTAGAACTTTGATCAATGATCTATGAAGTCTGTACCAGCTTGTAAAGTACAATTTATCTTAAATTAAAATGCTCCCTTATTTGACAAGACAATACAGTGTTCTGTGTCATGCCATGAATTATATGGGTATACTTGTCAGTATAAATTTTCTGGCAACAGTAATAAAGAACGCTATCATTCATTTTATTGCTGGAGAGAGTCATCGTTTCTTATTCATACTAATGCAGCATTTCCATTACTTCTTACAAAAGCCTTGGCAGTACTTCAAAATGAGTATTATTACAAAATATTCTATTACAGCACGGTAAATATATGACTTTCTCTTCTATTATGTTCACAACTGTCCAAAGAGGACTTTACTCCGATTATACTGTTCTACTGTCAGGTGAGAAAAACTGACTTTTCAGATCTTTGCCTTACTGAAAGGATGAATGGCTTTATTCCTGGAAGTCCTCTGGTACACCAGGGTGCATTGTCCCATTGCAGGCTTCATTACTGACTTCCTTGCTTTCCCTTTAGCTCTTGAATGTAAAACTTTTTTTGGGGAAGGTATCCAAAGGAGACCTTGACACACTGTGATACATTTAGAAATTAAAAGTAATAATTAACATGTATCACATATTTTAGTGAAAATAAGAATCTGAAACTCATTAACTTTTACTGAGGTGTGGTTGATGTACAGTGTCATTTTGTCAGGTGTGTGCAGTGTAGTGAATCACAGTTGTTAAAGGTTATACTCCACTTATAGTCCTTATAAAATATTGACTGTATTCTATGTTGTACAACATATCCTTGTAGTTTATTTATTTTACACACTACAGTAGTATGTGAGGATGTAGCTCTGAACCCACGCACTTATCTTGCCTGCCCCCCTCACACTCTCTCCACTGGCAATCACTAGTTTGTTCTCTATGTCTGTGAGTCTGTTTTTCCCCTATATTTATTATTTATATTGGAAGTAGAGTAGATTTACAGTGTTGTGTTCATTCCAGATGTACAACAAAGTGGTTCAGTTAAATATACATAGATATCTGGTTTTTCCAGATTCTTTTGTCCATAGGTTATTATAAAATATTGAGTAGAGTTTCTTGTGCTGTAGAATAGGTCCTTGTTGATTATTTAGCTTGTATATAGTAGTGTATATGGTGTATGGTAATCCCAAACACCTAATGTATCCCCCTCCTGTTTTCCCTTTTGGTAACTATAAGTTTCTTTTCTATGCTTGTGGGTCGATTTCTGTTGCGTGTATTAGTTCATTTTTTTAAAATAATTCACATAAAAGCAGGATCATATGTTTCTTGTGTTTCTCTGTTTGGCTTACTTCATTTAGTATGGTAATCCCTAGGTTCATCTATGTTGCTACAAAGAGCATTATTCCATTTTTGTTTATGTATGGCTGAACAATATTCCATTATTTAAAATGCCACATCTTTATGCATTCATCTATTGATGCACACTTAGTTTGTTTCCATATCTTGACTACTATAAACAGTGTTGCTATGAACATTGGGGTGTATCTTTTCAAATCAGTGTTTTCAAGTTCTTTTAACATCCACGAATGGAATTGCTGGATGATATGATAGTTCTGTTTTTAGCGTTTTGAAAAGCCTGCATACTGTTTTCCATAGTGGTTGCAAAAATTTACGTTACCATCAACAGTAGTTCACTGCCTCCACATTCTTGACATCATTTGTTATGAACTTATTACTTTTTAATTACCAACAAGAATGAGTAATAAAAGTAGCTTTTCTTATTGAAGTATTTATGTTCTCTTGCTAACAGTAATGAGTATTGCTGAGCACGTGCTTGACAGTTCTCACAAACATATAATATTCTATGAATGTTAGAATAATAGGTTCAAAGTTTTTCTTAAATCTCAGTAAAATATTACTAATTATGAAAAATAAAGATCACAAAAGGTCTCTGCTTATAGTAGCGTTACATGTAACTGCTGTAAAGTACATATTTTTTGATAGAATAAAACTTTAAGATACTAATATTATATAGAATTTTTATCCATACTGAGTTTTTATTTTATTTTTTTGATTTAAAATTTGTTTTTATTTTAATTAGAGGCTAATTACTTTACAATATTGTATTGGTTTTGCCATACATCCACATGAATCTGCCACGGGTGTAGTTTTTAATGGATCTCTCAAAACTTTTAAAACAGAAAACACAATTGTTTTGTGTGTGTGTGTGTGAGAATATACAGTGACAAAATGTAAACAGGGGTTAAGAAACTATTTGAATACGTTTACTTTAAAAAATATTCCATTATATTGATCATCTACTTTGTAACATGCAGAAGGATAAAATGATACCTAAAAGTTTCAATAGGGTCTTAGAGATTGTGGTTTAGTTTTCTTATTTTGAGTTTTCATACTCAGCCTTGCTTATTTCCAAGTTGTCCTGTTTATCACTCTGATTACATTTTCATGATCTCTAAGATAATAGTTATCTGATTCACCTCCCCCAGTAATTAATCCTTTAAAACTCTGTACACAATGCAGAATGTTTGCTTTCATTTTCTGAATGGGAGACATGAGTAGATGTTCTTGGAGTTCCATTCAAATAACTCCAAAATTGTACAGTCCTTACCTGTTTGACAACCCCCAATCTTGAGTTATTTCCATCGTCAACTTTCTCCATTTTCCCTTTTAAATTATTAAATTTATACTTCTTTGCAAATGACTTTTTCCTCTTCCTTTTTTTTAATGGAATTAAACAGTTTGTTACATATACAGAAAAACAAGAGCAGCATGGCGTCAGCTCCTCGCATCCCTAGTCCCATGGAATGATACTAAACTGGATGGTCCAGAAGACAGGAGACATGAGCAGTGGGTCATTTTAACATTGACCAGTCAGTTTTAGATTATAGCCAAGCAACTTTACACCCAAAAGAGAGATGGGACATAAAGGGAAGGGAAGACAAAGGGAAGTATGCTGTGGTAGCTGTCCACAAGACAGAGAATGTCTGCAAGATAGGGAGACGGTTGGTACCTTGCTCCCACCATGTTCCAAAGACGATCCTGAAACAGTATGTCAAGACTTGGACCAATCTGTAGTAAGCGTCGCCTGTGTCTGGCTTATGTGGAAACGTGCAGATCGCCAGGGCTCCCCAGTGGATCTGTTCTGCTATATTCACACAGACCGTCTGCTCTCCATTTTTCATTTCAGTCCAAAGTTGGGCTTTCACTGTTTCCTGCTTATGCCCAGTACTGTTTCTCCAGCGATTCCCGTAACTAAAAGCACCCTCCAATCTCAAACCATTATTTCTTTTGTTCCTAAAGATACACAGTGATCAAATCTAAGGATAAATTAATCTAACAAAAGTCTATTTAATGGCAGCCTACTCCAGTACTCTTGCCTGGAAAATCCCTTGGACAGAGGAGCCTCGTAGACTACAGTCCATAGGGTCACAAAGAGTCGGACACGACTGAGTGACTTCAATTCTTCACTTATTGTTTTTGGATTAAAGTAATGCAGCATCCATGTTTTTTGAGGATTTCACAATCTACCTCCAAATCTTTTCTAATCACTTCCAAACAACTGTGTTATTCCAGTTAATTTGATTTGAGTCACCAGTTCCTGAGGATTTGTTATAATTTGGCACTTCTATTTATACTATTCCCCCTGCATACAGCAATTTTGCATGTCAGTATTCTTTCCAGCAACAAATGATTCCTTCTTTACCATACTTTCTTTGAACATTAACTGAACTTTCCCAGTTTTGACTTCCAAGTGTCTAGTTATATCCTTTATGATATATTACTGTTAACTTGTCTTACTGATATTTTCACATACAGAACTTATATCTCTACTGCATGAAATATAGGGATTATGTTACTTTTTATTCTTTCTATTTCTTATAACAAAAGTTATACTTGATAAAAATATTCTCAGAGAATTCCAAATTATTTACCATTGTTTTAAATTCATGCAATATTAGCTACATTTGCTATTTAAGCATATGATCTCATGATCAGAACAGTTAATATTAGATGACTAACTTACAGAGAAATGTTATATATGAATGCAATTGTATATTTTAATTATCCTTGCTTTATAATTGCTTATTTACCCTTAATTATATCTCTTTTTTTTCATTCAAAATTGATAAGAGGGAAAGTATTAGCTTTATTACTTATTTGTATTCCTCATTTGTTATGGTTTTGAAGTAGAACATTCATGAACCAAGGACATCCTTATATGTGTAACTAGTATGTTACTGACTTTTTCTTTACCCCTAATGAGGAATCCTAACCCTCATTTAGGTTCTCTGGAGCCTGTATCATTTGTTACAGGATAATCTCAGAAAGTTTACATGAAGGAACATGGAGAGCTAGGTAGAGATGGATCAAGGAATACATAGGGAATTGGATACATGATTGACTTATTACCCCTCTGGGTGATTATGAATCTGTTATGATGAGGAACCTCTTAGGAGCCACGTGCACTGCACTTCAGAATGGTTCCTCTGAAAGCAGAGAGACTTGTACACTGGGGGATATTAACACTTTCAAAATTCTAGGGAAAGCTGGACAAGCTTTCACAAATTCCATGGCCCAGAGGCAGAAAATTGAGTGCACAAAGGGTGTCTGCAATCACAGAATTTATTCATGGTAGCTTTAGCTAAAGTCAGTTGTGACCCAAGATAATGTGCAATGGTTTCCAATCATAGTGCAACACCACAAGCGCTTCTGGGTAGTTTTGGGAAGCTCCAAAACAGCCTTTAGCATGTGTTTCCAAGATGAATCAGTTATCTGGTAGTATCCGACTTCATGAAACTTCTACTGTATTTTCACAGTCTGTTACCACTCTGATTCATGGGCACTGCTGGGTTTATGAAACAGAATGTCACTGCAGTTCTGCTTTGTGGTGAAAATTCTCTGTTAGGCACCTCTTCTGTTAGTGTATTGATAAATTCATGAAGAACATTTGTCTGGCATTCTCCATATTTTCACTAAGTGTAATTAAACTTGCAACAAATCACTGTGTCCACAACAAGAGCAAAGGACTTGTGCTTCCTGGTGTCTACCAAAATATTGAAACCATTTTGTGTCCCTATAGAGTTGAAAAAGTCTTGCCTTGTCTTTCTTAGTGTTGCTTTTCCTTCATGTGGCTATCAAAAATGACTGTTTTATGATGCCATGAATGTCAGTTCCAAGAGAGAAACACTTCTTTTTGTTCACCGCTACATTACCAACATGTAGAGAAGTACATGGTGTATATTAGGCACTATTTTTGAATAAATGAATGAATCATTGTCTTACATAACTTTTAGTTAAAGAGCTCCTTTATATTTTTTCCTTACAAGTGTCTTTATCCCCTGAGATCCATATGGACAAGAATGAGGAGGTATGAAAGAAGGGGTTATACCAAGACACAAGTATAAGTAATACATATCATAATATTTAAGCCCTGAAATTCACCATCTCTGGCATTAAAATGTAGAGATCCTTGCATAAGAAAATGTATCATACATGGCTGTGACAATAATTGGCCAGATATGCCATGTCTGTTTAAATTCCAGTTGGCATGAACCAAATCTGCTGCGTTTAAAACATGTTTATTTTTTGCTGTGGCCGTGGTTTTGCTACTTTATATTAAAGAAAAAAGAGAGAAAACTACCTTTGAAGAAAAGATTCAAGTCCTCTCTGTGAAAATTATTTTATTTATTATAAATGGAATCATACATTTTGTGGGTTTTAAGGATGATTACAACCTCTGAAATTTTTAAATAAAAAAACATATGGCACCAAAATTCTGTCTTCCAAGGACATATCTCTTTGCGACCCCATGGACAGTAGCCTACCAGGCTCTGCCAACCATCAGGTTTTCAAGGAAAGAATATTGGAGTGGGCTGCCATTTCCTTCTCCAGGGGATCTTCCCAACCCAGGGATTGAACCTGGGTCTCCTGCATTGCAGACAGACGCTTTACTGTCTGAGCCACTAGGGAAGCCAAGGACATATCACTGAGAAGTAATGTGATCCAGTACCTAAATCCCAATTTAATGCTTTTGTACTTAATATTTTCACTTAAATTCTCATTGTTGTCTCTAAGTCATGTCCAGTGCCTTGTGATGCCATGGACTGCAGCATGCCAGGATTCACTGTCCTTAACTATCTCCCAGAGTTTTCTCAATTGAGTCGGCAAGGCCATCCAATCAGAGCCTCTGATGCCATCCAATCGGATCGTCTGCCGCAGGCTTCTCTTCCGGCCTTCAGTCTTTCGCAGCTTCAGGGTCTTTACCAATGAGTAGGCTCTTCACAACAGGTGGCCAAAGTATTGGAGCTTCAGCTTCCTCACCAGTCCTTCCAATGAATATTCAGGGTTGATTTCCTTCGGGATTAATCGCTTTGATTCCCTTGCTGCCCAAGGGACTCTCAGGAGTATTCTCTGCACCACAATTTGACAGCATCAATTCTTCAGCATTCATCATTTTATGGTCCAACTCTTACATCTGTGCATGACTACAGGAAAAACTATACTTTGACCATATGGATCTTTGTTGGCAAAGTGATATATCTGCTTTTTAATATGCTAAATTTGTCATAGGTTCCCCCCCCCCCCCAAACAGCAGGAATGTTTTAATTTTGTGACTGCAGTCACTGTCCTCAGTGATTTTGGAGCCCAAGAAAATAAAATCTGTCACTGTTTCCATTGTTTCCCCATCAATTTGCCAGGAAGTGATGGGACCAGATGCCATGATCTTAATTTTTTGAATGTTGAGTTTTAAGCCAGCTTTTTCACTCTCCTCTTTCATCTTTCATCAACAAGCTCTTTAGTTTCCCTTCACTTTCTGCCATAAGGGTGGTGTCATCTGAAGTTATTTATATTTCTCCCAGCATTCATGATTCCAGCTTGTGCTTCATCCAGCCCAGCGTTTCTCATGATGTACTTGGCATATAAATTAACAGGTTGAAAATATACAGCCTGATGTACTCTCTTCCCTATTTGGAACCAGTCTGCTCTTCCATGTTCAGTACTAATTGCTGCTTCTTGACCTGAATACAGGTTTCTAAGGAAACAGGTAAGGTGGTCTGGTATTTCCATCTCTTCAAGAATCTTCCACAGCTTGTTGTAATCCACACAGTCAAAAGCTTTAGCATAGTCATTAAAGCAGAAGTAGACTTTTTAAAAAAAAATTTCCTTACTCGTTTTATGATCCAACAGCTGTTGGCAGTTTGATCTCTGGTTCTTGTTTTCTAAACCCAGTTTGTACATCTAGAAGTTATTGGTTCACATACTGTTGAAGCCTAGTTTAAAGGATTTTGAGCATTATGATGCTAGGATGTGAAATGAGCACAATTGTATGGTAGTTTGAACATTCTTCATCATTGCCTTTCTTTGGGATTGGAATGAAAACTGACCTTTTCCAAAATGTAAACAATGGAGAAGTTTTATTAAATAAGGAATATCAGTTGATAAATCTATAGTGATAGATAATCTAAAAACTAACAACAGTAAAATTTAGGAGAAAATGGATTCCATATACTGAGAGAACAATGATATAAAATGCTATTGGTGCTTTAGAACTTAGCTTTTCTTTCAAATATTTCTATCCTTAGGAAGTTTGTAAAAATTGATGTTAAAATTGTAGAAATGAAGAACAGGTTAGTGCTTTCCAGAGAGTAGAGACAAGGTAGAAAAGTATATCGGTGTGGCTGTAAAAAGACAATAGAAGAAATCTTGGTAGTGATGGAAATTCTGTGTCTTGACTGTAATGTAAAAATCCCAATTCTAAGAATGTATGTATTTTGTAAGAAACTGCCATTGTTGGAACTGAGCAAAGGATACATGGGGCTTCCCAGGAGATTAAGCTGCAAAGAATCTGCCTGCCAATGCTGGATACTCAGGTTTGACCTTGGATGGGGTAGATTTCCTGGAGAAGGAAATGGCATCCCACTCCAATATTTTTGCCTGGGAAATCCCATGGAGAGTGGAGCCTAGTGGGTTACAGTCCATAGGGTCACAAAAAATCAGGTACAACTCAGTGACTGTTCAGTGACTGAACAACAGTGACGAAGGATACATAGGACCTTTATTAATTTTGTACAGTTTCATGTGAATTCTGCAACTTCATGTGAATTGCAATTAGCTCAATTGATTTAAATTGTGAACCTATTAAATACAGCGACAACTTAGAGTTTTGTCATTTTGAGAGTATGCTATAATAGAAATAAAAATAAAATTGGTATTCAGAGTGTTAAGTTTCTATGTGTGTAACATGTTTGGGGGAAAATATTGAATTAATTTATGGAGGTTCAGATAGTTTATAGTGACAGTATACTTTGACTTGTTGGGACAGTGTATTATAATAGGAAGCCTGATATTTTTATTGCTAGTTTGGTGTTTCCTTTTTCAATTACCTATAGATTTAAGGTAAATTTTGTAATCCTCATGTTAGTCTTTCTATATCATTTTTTAAGCCAGTGTATATTTCAGTGGTTTTAATGTGCATATAAATAACAGTATCATTTCATTAAATTCTTTTCTTGTTCTACAAAGCCAAAGTACATAAAACCAGAAAAATTATGATAATATTTCTGGATATACCCATGTTGTCTATTAACTAATAATATTAAAATGTTACTCCTGGCATTTTTGTAACACTATTTGACCATTAGACCATCCTCCTGGCCTAACTGACCTGTTTGTAAAATGTGGGTGTGGGGTTGGATGAAATCTGTCACCTCTTTTTAATCTAAATGCAGTGACTTTCTAAGTTAGCTTCTTGTGTAAATTCTCAAGTGCATAAGGCTTCTGGAATAGAGTGGAAGCTTTCAAAGTGCCTTAGACATGTCAGACTCTAGTGGGTAAGAAATGCTCTTGGAGGAGATTTAGTTAGACTGAGAGTCACATGTCTAAAACCCTTTACATACCATCATGCTGTAATTATCTGAATTGTAGGTTATCAGTGATATCTTGGCAGCAATTACTGTGGGCTATGACATGGTATTTATATTCACGGAGAATTAGGAGGCATATCCTAGCATGGCTTAGCTAATCCTTTTATTTGTGTATTTATCTATTTAATTTTTGTGTCCAAATATAAAGGTGGAGATGTTACTTACCATTTGACTATGTTTTGTTTTAAAGAGTAAAGATTTTCATCATTGTATGCAGAGGGAGAAAAAAACATAGAGAACAAATTCTTTATTCAGGATCTAGAAATACATTCTGAAGGGGGAAGAAAGAGGCGTGTTTTGAAGCAAAGAGATGTACAAGAAATTTTGACGAAAGGGATTCTCATTCATATGCCTAAAGGGTAAAGCCCCTTTGCCACTTTGTTCATTAAAAATGATTCTGAAGGTCTACTCAGTCTCCAGCCACTTCAGATTAGCTCTTTTCCATGTCAAGGACTCACCTGCTGAAATGACTTTTTCTTCACTCATGTATTTTTTTCTCTCTTTTCAGTGTCTCTCATATCCAGAGTACTTTTAGCTCTTAGAAAAGAAAGCTTCATACACTATTACTACAGTATTCATGCTCTCCCCAATTTAACCATTTTAAGACTCAGAAAATCAAACCTTCTTCCTCAGGTTTAGATACTGATTTTTTTTTTTTTTTCCTGTCAAGAATGCTACTTATTCCAGATATACCACCGTTAGAATAACTTCCTACCTAGACAATGATAATCTACAAGGCATAGAGATCAATATCAATTATCTCAATTCAGATGTGAATAATAAATCAGTAAGCCCTAAAACAAACAAAACCTGTCTAAGCTTTTAAAGGTAATAAAAAGATAGAAGAAACTAAATACAAAATGTAAGGGAATTACCTCTTGCTTACTCAGAATACCTTTTTTTTTTTTCTTCTTGATTCTTTGTGTATCTGTGTGTTTGGATGTGCAGATAATCAGAAATGTCTCAAAAGGCAAAACAGCTACAATCACAGAAATACTAGATTACTGGTGGGAAAGTAAACGATTGATATCTTTTAAATAGCTTAAAATGGTAAAGATGGTAATATAATTAAGTATTTTAAACAAATAGTGATGGTGAGTGTCTGCATGTTCAGTGATGTCCGATTATTTGCAGCCATTTGGACTGTAGCCCACCAGGCTCCTCTGACCATGGGACTCTCCAGGCAAGAATACTGGAGTGGGTTGCCATTTCCTCCTCCAGGGGATCTTCCCAACCCAGGGTTGAACCTATGTATTTTTCAGCTCCTGTATTACAGGTGGACTCTTTACTCACTTAGCTATCGTGGAAACCCTTGACAGAGAGGGTGGCTTCTTGTTTCATTTTATTTATAAACAACCACATTTTTAGAGAAAGCCTGACTCTGTGAGGTAAGATTGTCCAAAGTGTGAGCAATTATCTCGCTTTGTCCAAATGTATTTTATTTAAAAGTATTTAGTATTCTGTCATTAAACATATTTCCAAGTTTATAGACATCACTTTATTAGTCTGGTGGAAATTAAATTTGAAACAGTAAAACACAAAAACAAAGTGACAGTGACATGAAAATTTTTCTTGAATTAAAAAAAAAATAAGTACTTGTGTTTATGGCACTAAAATAGGGCAAGCTTGCAAAACCAGCTTGATTCAAGGTCTTATGCAATTAAATCTGGGTTGTATTTGATGTCAAATATTACAAATTCAGTTTGCCTAGAAATGCAGCCCTATTTACCAACTGTTTATTGAGTTAAACATAAAAATATTAAACACTTTTCCTCTAAGACTATTAAAAGTGGTAATAAAATCTGATAAAGCATCCTGTTATCATGAACTTTGAGAGCACCTACTTATGGAGCAGATTAATTATAGAAGACAAGAGGCAACATTTTCCGGATGTGAAGCTGTAGGTAGTCTAACCATATTCACAGCTGAAAATTAATATTATCTAGAACTCATACTGATGTAATCATATTGAACTTGCTACTTCAAGTATGGGGTAAATAATTTGCATGGATAGAGGAGACAAGAAATCATCAGTCATTGCAGAATTTAGTATCTTAAAAAAAATAAGACATTGGCTGAGCTGAAAAAAAATTTGAATGTTTTATATTCTTTGAACAAAGGTAAACGTTAACATAGCTTCTTAAGTCTTTTGGACCACTACCAGAATTCTTCCGTTTAATCAAATTTCCACCACCTGACAAAGGGCCGTGGTAGCTGATCCAACCAAGCATATCTGCTATGAACATCCTCAGTACAAGCAAGAGGTACTGCCAATGATCAGCTACTGATTTTGTTTTTTTCCCCTCATATACTTTCTTTAATCTCCCTTCCTTTTAATGCAGCCCTTTAAATAAATGCGTTGTTATGACCAAGAATGGCTGTGGCACACGGCACCCTATATTTTCATACATGCTTCTTTGAACTATGAATGAAAACTTACTTTGCAACAATCACCTAACTAGCCAACTAATCAGGTGCTCCTCAGACTTACTTTCAAGTTATTTGATGTTGAAATAGAAACACTCATCCAATAGTCAATGGAATAATAAGCATAGAGAGGTAGTACTTCAATGTTATTTGGTCCAAAGGCTATTTTTCCAGACTTGCTGTTGAATTTATAATCTCTCATGAATGTTATGAAACAGAACCTAAATATTATAAATGATCTAAAAATAGAATTTGTGCTTCCCTGGTGGCTCAGTGGTGAAGGATCTGCCTGCCAAAGCCTGTCTGCCTAACTCAGGTTAGGAAGATCCCTTGGAGAAGGAAATGAAAACACACTCCAGTATTGTTGCCCGGGAAATCCCACGGACAGAGGAGCCTGGCAGGCTATATAGTCCATGGGGTCACAAGGAGTCAGACATGACTTAGCAACCAAATAACAACAAAAATAGAATTATTTGTCCTGCAAATCCAAAATGAAAATTTCTTGAGTTTCTGACAAGCCCTAGGTTGTATTCTGCTAATATGACCCTGACTAGATTTGAGGATGGATGCCTTCTGTAAGTTACCTAGCATGTCTTCACTCACTCTCCCTTGATTTTTCACAGATGCTAACTCCTACACCTGGGCATTTTCCTGTGGTTCAGGAAGAGTCAGGGAGAATGACTACCAAATGGGGAGTTGAAAATAAAATTGCCTTTAAACTACTACCTGTGTTCTTTCAAGTCTAATGTCTTCTTTCATGTCCTAATGTTACCATTGCCACAGAGGAAAAAGCAAAGTACCTGTGTGCACATCCAAAACATGACTTCAAGGCAAATAACTAAGAATTAAATAGATCAGTGAAAGGAAAGACACCTTGGACAAGGTCACTTAGATTTGATTAAATATATTAAATTGCTTAATGCTATTTTGTGAATTTAACTTATCAAAGTCATTCCTTTGATCATCACACTTAAAAAGTAAAAAATATGCCATGAATACTTCTAACAAAATAACATTAAATCAGAAGGCATAAAAACTTTTAAGTCTAATTGGTCACTAGTAAACCTTGTTCTCTCCTGTAAATAATGCATATTCTCCAAACTCCCACCTAGCTCCTACGTGCAAGGCACTTTTGTGCTCTTTAATTGCAATACAAGGGAATGAAATGATCATATTAAAAAACTAGAAACAGCCATTCCCTACTTTCCAAATACTACAATTCAACTCACATTTATGAACATTTCTTGATATTTTCCCTTTTCTTTCCATTCACAAGTTAATGACTTAGTTTTCATCCCAATGATGTAGCACCTATTTACATTTCTAACATATAACTATCTTTGTTTCTACTCAACTTTTAATTAGGTCTCTATGCCATTGTCATCATGGTCTTTCATAGATATAAGTGCTATCTAGTTTAAAAACCTTAATGGCTTACTTTAACTTCAAAATAAAACCCTTTGAGTAGCTGAGGGGATGTTCATGGTTGATTCCTGCTTCCGTGAATCAGTTATGCATCAGTCAGTGCTCTTCTGGAAATTTCAGGAGTCATTTATATTAAACATTTAAACATTGCCCTGTAAAAGTTGGCTTAAAACTCAAAACATTAAAAAAACTAAAGTCATGGCACCTGGTCCCATCACTTTATGGCAAATAGATGGAAAAACAGTGGAAATATGGGTAGGCTTTATTTTGGGGGCTCCAGAATCGCTGCAGATGGTGACTGCAGGCAGGAAATTAAAAGATGCTTGCTCCTTGGAAGAAAAGTTATGACCAACCTAGACAGCATATTAAAAAGCAGAGACATTATCTGCCAACAAAAGTCCATCTAGTCAAAGCTATGGTTTTTCCAGTAGTCATGTATGGATATGAAAGTTGGACTATAAAGAAAGCTGAGTGCTGAAGAATTGATGCTTTTGAACCATGGTGTTGGAGAAGACTCCTGAGAGTCCCTTGGACTGCAAGGAGATCCAGCCAATTCATCCTGAAGGAAATCAGTCCTGAATATTCATTGGAAGGACTGGTGCTGAAGCTGAAACTCCAGTCATTTGGCCACCTGATGCAAAGAACTGACTCACTGGAAAAGACCATGATGTTGGGAAAGATTGAAGGCGGGAGGAGAAGGGGAGGACAGAGGATGAGATGGTTGGGTGGCATCACGGACTCAATGGACATGAGTTTGAATAAACTCTGGGAGTTGATGATGGACAGGGAGGCCTAGTACACTGCAGTCCATGGGGTCACAAAGAGTCGGACATGACTGAGCAACTGAACTGAACTGAGCTAGTAATGTGAGTTAATATTTGGCTCCTTCTCCTTGAGCAATTATCTCCCTAATACCTTGAACAATCCATCCTTTTACATATATTAGAGAATTTTTATTCATTTTTAATTGAAGTATATATGATGTAAAATATTACATAAGTTGGATGGTATGGGGAGGGAGGTGGGAGGGGGGTTTCAGGATGGGGAACACGGGTGCACCTGTGACAGATGCATGTTGATGTATGGCAAAACCAATACAATATTGTAAAGTTAAAAAAAAAAACCTGACAAGTGAAAAAAAAATATATGATATAGTGACTCAAAATTTTTAAACATTAAACTCCATTTATAGTTATAAAATATTGGCTATATTCCCATGTTGTACAATATATCCTTGTAGCTTATTTTACACATAATAGTTTGTATCTGTTCATCTCCTACCCTTATATTTACCTTCCCCACTTTCCTCTCCCCATTGGTTATCACTAGTTTGTTCTCTGTCTCTGAGTCTGCTTCTTTTTGTTATATTCACTAGTTTGTTATATATTTTTTAGATTCCACATGTAAGTGATATATTACATTATTAATCTTGCTCAGTTTGACTTATTTAATTTAGCATAATATCTACCAGGTCCATTGATGTTTCTAATGGCAAAATTTCATTCCTTTTTTATGACTAAATAATATTCCATTGTGTATATATGTTTGTGTGCATGTCTATATGTGTGTGTGTACATCACATCTTTTTCATTTATTCATCTGTTGATGGATACGTAGGTTGCTTCCACATTTTTGGCAACTTTAAATAGCGCTGCTATGAACATTGGAGTGTATGTATCTTTTCGAATTAGCGTTTTGGGTTTTTTTTTTGATATATATTTGAAAATGGAATTTCTGGATCATATAGTAGTTCTATTTGTAGTTTTTTGAGAAACCTCCATAGTGTTTCCACAGTGGTTGAACCGATTTGCATTCCTACCCACAGTCATACGAGGGCTTCCATTCTTCATGACTCAGTTTTTTTCAGGAAATGATTTCATCATTCTGTTCTCAAGTCCTCCTCTTACTAGTTCCAGGAGGACTCTATGCAAACTTTTTTTTTGTCATTTGTTCATACTAAAAAAATTGTCTATTTATGGTCAATTGCTTCAAAGTGTTCACTGTGTCTCCGGGTTTAGCATAATGTTTAGCATACAGCAGGTACTCATTGAAAAGTAACAGCCCGCTAGGAAATCAACTTCACAGTTGCCACTATGCATGTCTCATTCTTGATGAATTTCTCGTATATGATCAGTGCTGGTGTAAAGGGTGCTTAGTAATCTTTACTGAGTGCACACATGAATGAATGAGGAAAATTTATTCCATTTGTTTTATATTATCTTGGATTCCTGTGTTAGGAATATCTCTGACCACATTTTCTACAATTTATCTAAAATTTTAATACATACCAGCATAGATTATGTAACTTAAATATTTTAAATTTGAAATATATAACAGGTATTTATGCATATAAAATATTAATAATAGCAACAAAAGTATTTATAACTCAAAATGTATTATGTTAGAACTTATTCTCACATAATTGTTATACACTAATACCTTTTATATGTATTGCCTTGGTCAGATTAATACATATCCATACACTCACACACTGATGTGAAACATCTCTTGAATTTCTAATTTTTCCTATCTGTCTCTGTATCACATTTATTTGAAACAGTAAAACAAAACTTAACATCACTACATGATTTTATGTGTGTGCTCAGTCAAATCCAGCTGTTTTTGACCCCATGGACTACAGCCCACTAGGCTCCTCTGTCCATGGGATTTTCCAGGCAAGAATACTGGACTGGGTAGCCACTCCCTTCTCCAGGGAATCTTCCTGACCCAGGAGTCGAACCTGTGTCTCTTAATGTCTCCTGCATTGTCGAGTGGATTCTTTACCACTGTGCCGCTTGGGAAGCCCATGTCACTACATGTTCTGATAGAGAAGCCAAACCCTCCAGAGTTAATATCCACATATCATTGAAAGGTTGATTTGTAATTTGAGACTAATTCATATAACAATTTTATATTACCATAGAGTTTATTTAACACCACATAATTCTATGCTTCCTCCTCATTACTAGTTGAGTTTAGAACTGCAAGGTAATTAAAATTTTAAGCAGAATAAAAGTGATATAGGAAAATATCTAATCATGCCAAAATATGAATTAAATGTTCTGAGGACAAACTACAATGTTTGAATTATCAAAAAAATAATAAGCAGTTGGGAAAATAGTAGCCATAAGCTTTTGAAGAAAGTCAGGGAAACCATTAGACCATTCAAGTATGACCTAAATCAAGTCCCTTATGATTATACAGTGGAAGTGACAAATAGATTCAAGGGATTAGATCTGATAGACAGATTTCCTGAAGAACTGTGGATGGTGGTTTGTGACACTGTACAGGAGGCAGGGATCAAGACCCCAAGAAGAAATGCAAAAAGGCAAATTGGTTGTACAAGGAGGCCTTAAAAATAGCTGAGGAAAGAAGAGAAGCAAAAGGCAAAGGAGAAAAGAAAAGATATACCCATTTGAATGCAGAGTTCCAAAGAACAGCAAGGAGCTATTAGAAAGCCTTCCTCAGTGATCAATGCAAAAAAATACAGGAACACAATAGAATGGGAAAGACTAGAGATCTCTTCAAGAAAATTAGAGATACCAGGGGAACATTTCTGGAGAAGACAACGGCACCCCACTCCAGTACTTTTGCCTGGAAAATCCCATGGACAGAGGAGCCTGGTAGGCTGCAGACCATGGAGTCACAAAGCGTTGGACATGACTGAGTGACTTCACTTTCACTTTTCACTTTCATGCATTGGAGAAGGAAATGGCAACCCATTCCAGTGTTCTTGCCTGGAGAATCTCAGGGACAGGGGAGCCTGGTGGGCTGCCGTCTGTGGGGTTGCACAGAGTCAGACATGACTAAAGTGACTTAGCAGCAGCAGCAGCAGCAGCAGGGGAACATTTCATGCAAAGATGGGCTCGATAAAGGACAGAAATGGTATGGACCTAACAGAAGCAGAAGATATTAAGAAGAGGTGGCAAGAATACACAGAAGAACTACACAAAAAAAGATCTTCATGACCCAGATAATCATGATGATGTGATCACTCACCTAGAGCCAGACATCCTGGAATGTGAAATCAAGAGGGCCTTAGGAAGCATCATTACGACCAAAGCTAGAATTGGAATTTGGAATTTGGCTAGAATTGGTGATGGAATTCCAGTTGAGCTATTTCAAATCCTAAAAGATGATGATGTGAAAGTACTGCACTCATTATGCCAGCAAATTTGGAAAACTCAGCAGTGGCCATTGGAAAAGGTCTGGAAAGGACTGAAAAAGTTGTTTTCATTCCACTCCCAAAGAAAGGCAATGCCAAAGAATGCTCAAACTACTGCACAATTGTGCTCATCCCACATGCTAGCACAGTAATGCTCAAAATTCTCCAAGTGAGGCTTCAATAGTACGTGAACCATGATCTTCCAAATATTCAAGCTGGATTTAGAAAAGGCAGAGGAACCAAAAATCAAATTGCCAACATCCATTGGATCATTGAAAAAGCAAGAGTTACAGAAAAATATCTACTTCTGCTTTGTTGACTATGCCAAAGCCTTTGACTGTGTGGATCACAACGAACTGTGGAAAATTCTTCAAGAGGTGGGAATACCAGACCGTCTGACCTGCCTCTTGAGAAACCTGTATGAAGATTGCAGGAAGCAACAGTTAGAACTGGACATGGAACAACAGATTGGTTCCAAATAGGGAAAGGACTACGTCAAGGCTATATATTGTCACCCTGCTTATTTAACTTATATGCAGAGTACATCATGAGAAACGCTGGGCTGGATGAAGCACAAGCTGGAATCAAGATTGCTGGGAGAATTGTCAATAACCTCAGATATATAGATGACATCAACCTTATGGTGGGAAACAAGGAAGAACTAAAAAGCCTCTTGATGAAAGTGAAAGAGGAGAGTGAAAAAGTTGGCTTAGAACTCAACTTTCAGAAAACTAAGATCATAGCATCTGGTCCCATCGCTTCATGGGAAATAGATGGGGAAACGGTGGAAACAGGGGCAGACGGTTTTTTGGGGCTCCAAAATTACTGCAGATGGTAACTGCAGATATGAAATTAAAAGACACTTACTCCTTGGAAGAAAAGTTATGACCCACCTGAACAGCATATTAAAAGGCACAGACATTACTTTGCCAACAAAGGTCCATCTAGTCAAAGCTATGGTTTTTCCAGTGGTCATGTATGGATGTGAAAGTTGGACTATAAAGAAAGCTGAGTGCCGAAGATTTGATGCTTTTGAACTGTGGTGTTGGAGAAGACTCTTGATAGTCCCTTGGACAGCAAGGAGATCCATCCAGTCCATCCTAAAGGAAATCAGTCCTGAATATTCATTGCAAGGACTGATGCTGAAGCTGAAACTCCAATACTTTGGCCACCTGATGTGAAGAACTGATTGATTTGAAAATACCCTGATGTTGGGAAAAATTGAGGGCTGGAGATGAAGGGGACGGCAGAGGATGAGATGGCTGGATGGCATCACTGACTCAATGGACATAAGTTTGAGTAAACTCTGGGAGTTGATGATGGACAGGGAGGCCTGGCGTGCTGCAGTCCATGGGGTTGCAGAGTCAGACTCGACTGAGCAACTGAACTGAACTGAACTGTAGTTGATTTAATTAGTCATAAAGTACTTAAAATTTTTTTTTGTTTACTTAAGCCATTTCAAATTGGGTTTTATTTTGCTGACTATATCTTGCTCTTTTTAACACCTAAATAATATGTAATTGGTAGCCAAATTTCTGAAAGGAGTTTTCTTTCTTTCTTTTTTGTCCTATTATTTCTAAGTGTTTTAGCATGTATTATTATATCTACAGATGTTCTTTAACCTCATTTTATAGAAGGACTGATGTAATTTTTTGTTTTGTCTCTCTCATCTTTTCTATTGGAAATCACCCTATCTAGTTCACAGATGAGAAAATTGATGTTAGATTAATTTATCTACCACCAGCTTTTAAGTGATAAAACTAAGATTCTAAGACTGTGTAAACCCAGAGAATATAAGTGCAGTGAAATATTTTTAATACAAGCCACATATGATAATCCACATGAGTAAGTAGGGTAGACCTCAGATGGGTGCAGCAGAAATATAAGAAAGAGAGAGATGACTGTCCATTGACAGTATTGCCTGGTCATTTCCATCCAAAAGCGCCAAGAAGCCAGGTCAAGTTTAGTTTGGATCTGAAAGCTCAAATTTGCTTTAGAGAAATAAGCAGGCAGGTTAGGAGGACAAAGCTTAAAACTACTTTCTTTATCTCAGAATGGAATCTAATATCCAGTCCATCCTTTTCTGGTTGAAGTTTAGATTTCTTGATATTCTGAAAACAATCCAACATGCCTTGGTTCCTCTGGGCAGAGTTTTTTAAGACTTTCCATCAATCCAGTTGCTGAGCTGCAGCCAGGCTTGGTTTTGGAGGGCCATCCTTTGATGCAAATATGAAATGTATGTTATCACAGTATTTTATGAGAATACTATTTACCAGAGATTGTTCTGTAGAAAAATATCTTTGGAGGAAAAGGTTTGAGGAATTTGAAAAACACTGAATACAGTATCTTCATTTTGGAAAGTATAGTGTGCATTAAAAAATTAAAGGTGCTTCAAAATTATTCATTTAATGTATTTTTTCTAAATGAATTTAACCATAATATTTTCCTCTGAAATATCTTAGTTTATGCTAAGAAACTTTGATTCAAAAATCAATATGAAATTTTAAATCATACCGCTTTTGTCATTTCTTGATATTTATTTCTTAATAAAATCACAACCCAAAGTTGTGATAAGCAAAAGCATTAAAGTACAAATATGAAATTAACATCTTAACATTCTTATTGTTAGTACTATAAAGTGTTATTGATTGCATTTGACAAAATTTGCATATTCTGTCATTAAAAGTCTAATTTGATCCATGCATACCTATATACAATTTCTATGTTTGTTCTAAAGGTCACACAGTTGTCCTTCCCGATAACTCACACACAGTCGTTTATCATATGTATATCTGAGAAGTATCCATCTTTGTGTCAAAATACTTTGTGTCAAAATAGCCTTGTTTCGGAGTTCCAAGTTTTCCAAGCAGCAAGAACACTGATTACATACAATTAGAACAGTGGGAAAAGCTAAGCTCAATTATACTCCTCAGTGTGAGTTATATGCAGACCTTCCTACGTTTCATTTTTCGTGAGCGCCATTCTGTTCATCTACTGTATCAAAAGAGGATTAAAACCTGAAAGACACTAGGAGTGGAACAGAACAGTGCTCGGGGAGCTCTCTGAACCCTTTACATTTGAGAATATTTGGCCATGATAAAAGTGATTGTCAGATTTTCTAGAAACCTTGAGCCTTGAAGTGATAGAAACCTGAGTTTACTTCTAATTGGGAAAAGGAAGAAATAAAAAAAAAAAATGGGCTTTTCTGTTTGAATTTGCTTTAAATTTGGTCAGTTAAACTGTACTGCCCTGTGCCTTGCCAGTCATTGTTTTACATACAAAGAAATGAGATGTTAAAGATGCTATGAGAATCCTATCATTTCTAATAATTATTTGTAAAGCCAATATATAAATGCATTTTATTGCATTTATAAACACAATTCTAAAAGTGCAAATATTTCATAATATGCTTTGAATAAAATTATGTTATATCTCCCCTTGCTTAAAGAGTCAGTTTTAATCCTTAAGGGTACACAAGGGCATGCTGCCTCTACTAATAAAATAAAACCTATATTTTCCCATGTTTAATGTTGGTTGCCTGGTAAATCCCATGGATGGAGGAGCCTGGTAGGCTTCAGTCCATGGGGTCCCTAAGAGTTGGATGTGATTGAGCAACTTCACTTTGATGCCTTGCAGAAGGAAATGGCAACCCACTCCAGTGTTATTGCCTGGAGAACCCCGGGGATGGGGGAGCCTGGTGGGCTGCCATCTCTGGGGTTGCACAGAGTCGGACATGACTGAAGTGACTTAGCAGCAGCAGCAACAATGCTGGATGAGTATTTCTAGAGATGAAGTGACAGGAACAAGCGGCATTAGCCCTGTCATTCTGAATTTTATTTTCCCTTGAGGTCATTTCATTTGCTTTCTCTGCCATTAACAAGCACACTATATGGGAACCATAGCTAGGCCTTTAACCATCTGCCCCAGTAGCACCTCAAAACTACTTTGTTTAGTAGGAGATACCTGACACTTCCAAAGGACTTCATTAAAGACAACAAAGTAAAAATTAGGCACAAGTGATATATCTGTAAAATAGAGGAATTCCAAAAATTACCATATCAAGCTTGCTCCCTAGATACATAAGAGCCACCCAAATTCAACTTACTCTCTAAATCACTCATTTCTATGATCACAAGCTTTCAGTTGTGACATGAACTTAGAGTCCTCTTGCCTAGATTTGTCCAAATCTAAGCCTATCTTCCAGCAAAGGTCCATCTAGTCAAAGCTATGGTTTTTCCAGTAGTCTTGTATGGATGTGAGATTTGGACTATAAAGAAAGCTGAGCACCAAAAAATTGATGCTTTTGAACTGTGGAGTTGGAGAAGATTCTTTTTTTTTTTTTTTTTTGGTTGAACTAGTTTTTTTTTTTTTTTTTATAATTTTATTTTATTTAACTTTACAATATTGTATTGGTTTTGCCATATATCAAAATGAATCTGCCACAGGTATACATGTGTTCCCCATCCTGAACCCTCCTCCCTCCTCCCTCCCCATTCTTGAGAGTCCCTTTGACTGCAAAGAGATCCAGCCAGTCAAACCTAATAATCCTGAATATTCATCAGGAGCACTGATGCCGAAGATGAAACTCCAATACTTTGGCCACTTGATGGAAAGAACTGACTCATTTGAAAAGATCCTGAAGCTGGGAAGGATTGAAGGTGGGAGGAGAAGGGGATGACAGAGAATGAGATGGTTGAATGGCATTACCGACTCAATGGACATGAGTTTGACTCCAGATGTTGGTGATGGACAGGGAGGCCTGGCGTGCTGCCATCCATGGGTCACAAAGAGTCAGACACAACTGAACGACTGAACTGAACTGAATTGAAGCCTATCTTCATGTATAGGATGTTATCCTGCTGTGTACTAATCAGGATTTACTTCCTAGATACCTTGGCACCTTCAAGATTTTGGAAGACTATATTATTCCTCTCAAATATTTCTGTCCTTCCTGTGAAAGAATTTCACTTCCCCACTCTGCTGATGTCAAGTCTGGCCTTGTTACCATTTATACTGCCTTTCCCTGTGAGGATAATGCTTGGCCACAACAGTGATATCAGTTTTGTCCATGTGATTTATTTAGGCCAGTGAAATACGCAATATAGAAAGGATATTTTCCACTTCTGAACTGGGTGTTTACGAGTTTTCAATTCCTTTTTATCATTTTTTGTTTTACAGTGATATAGATAAGATTATTTTAAAGCGCTTGGTTCCAGAGTGGAGAACATGCAGCTGATCAATGAGAAAAATGCAACATGATAGAGAAAAAGAAAACTATGTATTATTCAATTCCACTAAAATTTTTAGGGCCCTTTGTCCCCACAACATAACATCTCACCAGAACCATGGTCAAGAAAATGGGAAGACATTTCTACTCTGGAGGCTGTCAGTTCAGACTTTTACAATGCGTTTTGTGTTTCTGTTAAGAGAAGTTTCTGTGCTATGTTATCTTCATGATAGGAGAACGCTGATGGCTTTCTTTTATTATACATCAGATTGGTATAATGCGATACAAGATAATACTCTTCCCATGCTCCTCACATTCCACAAAGCTGAAAAAAAAGATTTTAATAGTCATGAGAATCGTTATGAGTCAAAATATTATTTTTTACATGAGAAGAGATCGATTTCACAATTGAATCGTTAGATTTTGTTTGTAGAAGGCAAAGGCATCCTTTGAAAGGACTAACAGATCATTTTGAGGATACTCAGCTTAGGAACAGAACTAGAAAGCCTCCTGGCTCTCCTGAACATCCTAGCCTGGCAAGACATCCTGGGAAGCGTCCTGCTTGAACTGGTCAGTCTATTCACAGGGAGGCTAGGCTTCCTGCTGATACATCTGATTGCTCTCTGATAGCTGATGCAGATGCAAAGGGGAATTGATACAGCTTTCTGCTTGCAGTCAAAGGCTGCCTGTGGTTATTGGACATGCCCAGCTCTGACAGCATTTTTAATCTTCTGCACATGATAACAGAGTGGCAATGGCAGCAGTAAGGAGAGAGTGGCTTCACCACAGGGATTGGACTGAAAAGTCAGAAGACTTAGGACAAATGTAATACAAGTTGGGTTTACTTCCACCATCAGCCCCTGTCACCAATATGAATCAGGCTTGCTCTGGTCTCCTAACACCTTTCACCTCCACTCCCTCTGATGAATGGCAGGGTCTTCCTTCATGATGACATGTTCCACTCTGAGGACTTCCACACGACTTTTTTCCAGCTCTGCTCAGTATACTAACTCCTCAAGATGCATACACAGACAGACACATACATACACACTTTTCTTATAAGCCGCTGTATTTGTTTTCAGTATGGAATTATAAAGAAATCATTTTAAAGATATTTCTGCTTCAGTAAAAATATGAATCATGATTTATTTACGATAGAATTATGTAGATAACAGAAATGACAGATTTTTTTTTTTGCAGACGAGTTGCAGTAGTCTTTATGCTTAAGTCTTGCAATTGAAATTAAAAAATAAAGCAAGCATTTATAAAACAGTCCTCAACATATGGTTATAGATTTCTAATAAGTATTTATTAAATTGATTAACATTGAATCTATACACATGAATCAGAAAAATATTTAAAAAGCAATACTGATAGGTCATTGAATACTCACATTAAATCATTGGGTTAAAATCTTAAAGGGAATGATGAGACTAAAGTGGTTTCTGGTTTTTAACCAGCATAATAATATATTGCAGAGTTTGGAAAATTTCAGTATCATTTATGAGTGTTTATAGATTGCCTCTCTTCAAAACTGCTTCATGCTTCTGATAAATACAAGGATAGATTATAGCAACTCAGTGTTGAGTATAATGCTTTGCTCAATGCTTATTTATTGACTAAAATGTGTTGATTTCTTTTAAATAAAACAAATATTTCTCATTCAAAATTAACACATGCTCCAGAAAAAAACTAGTTGAAAGGATAAATTGTATTCAGGTTTATTCTGTTTCATTAGAAATAAAGCCAATAGCAAATATCACATTATAATCTATCCCCTTTCAAAATTTATGAGTTTACATTATTGTATTTTTAACTTAGCATTTATTACTATTACTTCATGCATCATCTTAAATATGATGTTTCCTTTCCATATGTAATACTTATAAAACCACCTATGACCCATATACTTTTATTTAGATGACTATGGCTTGAAAATTAAGGTCTTGAGTTCAGTTTTATAATTAAGACATAAAAAATGAAAAAGTGTTTTTTTTTCTCAATGACCTACTTCAAGAAAAATCATAAAAATGTACTGACAAACATAGGTGCTCAATCTCAGACTTTATAAAATTTCAAATATACATGATTTTCTCAGACCATTTAAAGAAATTAATATTTTCATTGATTATGGAGCAGAGTCAAATGAAACATCGATTGTCTAATAATCTTTAACCTGTCACTCTCTTCATTCTGATTGTTCTGTGTGTGGGGCGTGTGTATGTGTGTCTCCACTTAAGGACTCTAAGAACACATTTCTGAACGAACCAATTCAGGAAAAGTTTGGTTGTCTCTAGACTTCTATTTATGTTTATTTGTCTTAAGGGGGCAGCAAAGGCACACAAAGCATCGGATAGTATACCATCCATCTGCTGTGCCCTAGACTGAAATGCAAACATTCGTGTGATAATAGAAGTTAAGGACAATGTAGTGATGTTTCTCATTTCAGATCTTTATGGAAACAAAGTCTAGTATTTTCGTAGACTGTGTGACACCTTGCAGGGGACATTTATTAAATGGGCACAGTTTACCCATTCATTGAAGTATTTCCTTCGTTTACTTGTAGCTTAGCTGGGCAGGTATAAGACAATTGTTGCCGTTGAGAACTATGATTACTTAAGAATTTTCATAAGCATAATTCATGTGAGGGCTTCCCTGGTGGCTCAGAAGGTAAAAACATCTGCCTGCGATGCAGGTGACCTGGGTTCAATGCCTGGGTCAGGAAGATCCCCTGGAGAAGGGAATGGCTGACTCACTCCAGCCTTTTTGCCTGGAGAATCCCATGGACAGAGGAGCCTGGCCGGCTGCAGTCCCTGGGGTCACAAAAAGTTTGGCACAACTGAGTGACTGACACTTTCACAGCACACACAGCTCACCTGAAGTTTCTTTCTTTAGTCCTTAGCTAAGCCCAGGGATGTAGGATGTTAAAAATAGATGCACATTTCATACCTGATTTGCCAAGAAGTACAGAGTTCTCTGGCGGCTCAGAAGGTAAAGGATCCCCTTGCAATACAGGAGACTTAGGTTCAATCCCTGGGTCAGGAAGATCCCCAGAAGAAGGGCATGACATTCCCCTCCAGTATGCTTGTCTGGAGAATCTCATGGACAGCAGAACCTGGAGAGCTACTGTCTGTGGGGTGACCAAGAGTTGGACATGACTGAGTGACTAACACACGTGTGCACACACACACACACACACGGTTCTATGGGGATTTCTAGGTGACTAGGTGGTAAAGAATCTGCCTGCCAATTCAGGAGACGCTGGCTCAATCCCTGGATTGAGAAGATTCCCTGGAGAAGGACATGACAACCTACTCCAGTATTCTTGCCTGGAAATCCCATGAACAGAGGAGCCTGGCGGGCTATAGTTCATAGGGTCACAAAGAGTCGGACATGACTGAGCAGGAGCATAGGGTTCTATACTGACATGTTGATCATTAAATGACTTAAAAACAGTTCAGTTGATCTAACACAATTTAACTTTTTAATAACATTCAGATTTTACTCAAAGTAATGTCAAATGTGTTTTGAGGACTAGATAGCAGCAGTCATGAAGTAATCCGTACCGTTTCAAAAACAAGAACTTTACCTTTGGGAAATTACTCAGTTCTCTTGAAATAGCTATTTATTTATTTATGGGATAGCTATTTATAGTATCCTCGGAGAAGGCAATGGCACCCCACTCCAGTACTCTTGCCTGGAAAATCCCATGGACGGAGGAGCCTAGTGGGCTGCAGTCCGTGGGGTCGCTAAGAGTTGGACACGACTGAGCGACTTCACTTTCACTTTTCACTTTCATACATTGGAGAAGGAAATGGCAACCCACTCCAGTGTTCTTGCCTGGAGAATCCCAGGGATGGTGGAGCCTGGTGGGCTGCCATCTCTGGGGTCGCACAGAGTCGGACACGACTGAAGCGACTTAGCAGCAGCAGCAGCATACAGTACTTCTAAACATGCATTATAATGAATGCACATTTAAATGGAGGTTGTAGACTTTTCCAGTCAACTCAAATGCAGTACTTCAAAGTGTACAAAATTGATGCAAATGCCCTGAGAATGCATTTAATGTATGTATATGTGTATATCTATATGTTCAAAGTTTTGAGTAAAAGCTTGAGGGTCATACCAGTACTTCAGTCAGATAATTCATTTATGTTTCTATGTATTTCTGGCAAGCCTAGTGTTCTGGCTTCTAAACGTTCAGTGATTTAGAAGCAATGAATTAAAAATTGTAGACAGGTACACAAGGAAACATGAAGTGATATGATTTATATTATGTTTGGAGTCAAGGAAACTATAAAAATAGTTTAAAAAACTATTAAAAAATCACAGTAGAGACTTGGACAAATTTTTGACCAAAAAGTATAAGAAAAAAAATTTAAAGCTAAAAAATTATTGACTAAAAGCATAAAGAAGCACAGTCTTGTGCAATAATTGAAGTTAAACATGATGTCTTTATCTAGAAAAGCTAAGATTATCTTTAAGTTATTGCTTAATAAAGCAAGAAATAAATATCCAGACACTTTTCAATAGTTCAAAATTATAAATGACTAAAATTTTAATAACAGATAAAAAATAGTGTTTGTAATATCCACCTTAGTATATTGCTGCTGCTGCTGCTAAGTCACTTCAGTCATGTCCGACTCTGTGTGACTCCATAGACAGCAGCCCACCAGGCTCCCCCCTGTCCTTGGGATTCTCCAGGCAAGAACACTGGAGTGGGTTGCCATTTCCTTCTCCAATGCATGAAAATGAAAAGTGAAAGTGAAAAGTGAAAGTGAAATCGCTCAGTCATGTTTGACTCTTAACGACCCCATGGACTTCAGCCTACCAGGCTCCTCTGTCCATGGGATTTTCCAGGCAAGAGTACTGGAGTGGGGTGCCATTGCCTTCTCCAGTTAGTATATTATGTACCCATTAATCATGTTATTTTTCTATACTAGCTTAAAATAAAAGTATCCATTAGATTAAAGTACATATTATATTCAATATGATACATCTTTTGGTAAAATATATTTTATATTTAACAACTCATTAGAACAAAATATTTTATTGATTATAGAAATATCTGTCCTGAGACTATGTACAGATGCTTTAAAGAACAGAATTTGAGCTGCAATTTCATAAAATGGTATTAATTTAAAAAATAGTAGAACTTAAGATCCATTGATACATTTTGACTTATCCAATACATGTTGCTCATTCATCATTTTGTGTTTTCGGCGAACATCTGTTGAATACCCACTATGTACTTATGTACTGTAATAGGTCATGGGGATATTCTACTGAGAAACCAGCCTTCTGTTGTTCAGTGGTTAAGTTGCGTCTGATTCTCAGCAACTCTATGGACTGCTGCACACCAGGCTCCCCTGTCTTTGACTCTCTCCTGGAGAGATTGGTCAGATTCATGTCCATTGAGTTGATGATGCTAACATCTCATCCTCCACTACCCCCTTCTCCTTTTGCCTTCAGAGTCTTTTCCAATGAGTTGGCTCTTTGCAACAAGTGGCCAAAGTATCGGAGCTTCAGCTGCAACACCAGTCCTCTAAGTGCTTATAATTATTGATAAAGACAAATATGTTGACTTATCATTGCATCAGGGTGGGAATGTACCTTCCAACAGGGATTGCATGGAGAGTAGCCCTGCATAGAAGAAGCATGGAGAACTACGTGAATCATGAAAAAATAGCTTCCCATATTTAGGCCCAGGTGAGAAGATGAGAATGATGTCTAGGAGTTACAGATGTGAAAGAGAGCAGGACAGGGAAAGGGTAACTCTCATGAGAGTCCACAGAGCGACATGGTGTGAATGGAGAAGAAGGAGAAGTTTGCATCTCTTAATCAAACAGGGTAAGAGGGAAGAGGTAAGAGAACCTGGACATGACAAGAGCCCTGTAAACCTTAATAATACCTTTGGGTTTTAACTAAAGGCAAATCGGTGGCCATAAATCTTTAAGCAGTCAAATGACATGATTTAGTTTGGAATGCAGATTTCTGAATCTGATTGTAGATGGGAAGGGGACACGCATGGAACAAGGGCACTCGTTGCAGTGATAGAAGTGTTGGCGTTATTTAGGTCAGAATACAAGTGCCTATAGCAATCCCACTCTACTCTTCTTGCCTGAAGAATTCCATGGACAGAGGAGGCTGGTGGGCTACAGTTCATGAGTCACAGAGTCAGACAGAACTAAGTGACTAACACACACACACACACAGACACACACACACACAGCCTATACTGGAATTATCACAGTGCAGGATTTCCAAAACTGAGGACATAACATGTAATAAAAGAATTGAGACGTTGAATATTCCTTGGGGAAATGACTAGACTGAGCTTCAGTACTGGTAAAGGCAGGTACAGACGATGGGATTCACTGACCCCAGCCTATTGGATACTAGCTGAATAGCCTCCTAGATTTCTTTCCTTCTTTACTTTTTAAAATCCAACTCTGGCTCTTTTTAATGCTACAGAACAGAGGTTAAGTCAGGGGTTCTTTTTTCTAGCTGATGTTGCCTTCACAGGGTGATTCAGGGAAGCCAGCTGGCCAGATGCAGCCCTCTTTGCACTCCTTCACCTCTAATAACAGAAAGCTGCAGAACTCTCAGCTGAGCACATAGAGTGAACTTGCTCAAAAGGTGTCACTGGTCACGTGCACACACTGTTTGTGGCAAGCGTCCCATTCTTCAGCTAGAGATGATGGATAGTCTTCCTAAGTGGCTTCGTATAGATGGCAGCAGCCTGGCAGGAATACCTGGGGAAGAGTACATAGAGTATTAGCACTTCTTGAGTTTCAGTTTTAAGGTTTGTAAAATGTACTAACTGACCCTAAACTAATAGGGTTTATATAGGGTTTCTGCTTTATAGAAACACTGGGGCTAGGGGAATGTCTTTCAAATATTGCTACAGGTCCATTAAACTGGCTTAGCTGAACATTACCAGTTTCTGTATATTTGAAAGAGTAGAGGACCATTTATTTGAACATGAGTTGTTTCATTATGTTATTGCTGTGACATAATTTTTTTGGAGGTGTCTGATGTCTTTTAAACCCATACTGAGAATGGATGCTTAAAGTTTGAAGAAATATCACTTTATTTTCCATTAAGTTAAAGAAATAGGAATAATAAGAATGAAGAATTCTTAGTGAGGAAAACAAATTAATAGATAAATGGGTCAATTTTAAAATGTACTTTGCAGTCACCATTAACAGAGTAAATCGTTTCTTAGAAGTTTTTATTCAGCAATATATAAACATTGCCTCTCACCTTATACTGTACATAACTGGTGGCAAATGGATAATAATAGAGTGTTACTTCACTTGTTAATAATCCAACAAAGAGAATGTGACTTAGTGATCAATGGCAATTATATTAGAATTGCAGCATATGGTAAATTGAATCTTTTTGTACAGTGGCATTTAGTTGTTTGGGACCATGTACCAAATTAATGGGAACATCAGGTAAATTTAACATCTTTACTACTTTAATTGATCCTAAAGTCGGTAATTATGTTATCTATAAAGTCAATTTGTCCTTTTTCCATTATTTATGATATGCACTTGTACATCAGGCATACACCAGGCACAATGCAATTGCAACAGATATGGTTGGAGCCTGCTCCAAATGCAGTGCACAGCATGAAAGAGGAATGACCTAGAAGTTTTGGTATTACACTGAAAGATTGTCTTATTACTTTTGCTTTAGTTGTCACAGAGATGAAATAAACATATAGCATTGCATTAATCTTTTAAAATTTCTAATAACTGGAGAATTTTCTAAATAAAGAACTAAAGAGTTTTTCTTTTGGATTGATTTGTTTTAAAGTCGTTCAGAATGCCCTGAGTCTTCGGTATCCCAAGGTCTATCTCCGTAAACTCAAAGCTGTTGAATAATTAACCATGGCTGAAGTTTCTTGATTATGCCTTGCAAGGAAAAGCAGTCTTTTCAATTGTCCCTTCATCAGCAGTTCTCAACTCTGGCAGCGTGTTTGGATTAACTCTCGAGATAAAAACAAGTAACAACTTCCAGATTCTCCCTCTCTAATTGGTCAGGGAGAGATATTCTTATAATCTCTCCAGATGATTCTGATACACAGTGAGAGTTGGGAACCATAACTCTAAATAAGGCATTACTATATAATACAGTAGAAAAGGTGAAATAAATTCAATTTATAATGTTGTATATGACCAGATTGACAGTAAAGTAGACTTACCAGAGTGGGGAGAAAAGGCATACGATTTGCCAACATTTGGAAACACAGATTCAAATTGAACAAGATGAGCAGTTAACAAAATACAGTTGAATAGTATTATGAGTTTTGACAAAGTTTCAATTTTACAACAGAAAAAACATGTAGAGGCAGCTGAGACAAGGAAGTAAAAAAAAAACAAACCCACCCACATTCTAGTACTTGGTGTTTATATACTCAGATGCCCAAGAGAAATATTCTCTGCTTGGAACTGGCAAATAATAATGATACTCAGTGAGTGCTTTTCTTGGTGGTCATATTCCACAGATTAATGTTTTTACTTCTTAGAACAATTTTAAGAAATGAGTAATAGGAATGAGAGTTGGACTGTAAAGAAAGCTAAGTGCCGAAGAATCAATGCTTTTGAACTGTGGTGTTGGAGAAGATTCTTGAGAGTCCCTTGGATTGCAAGGAAATCCAACCAGTCCATCTTAAAGGAGATCAGTCCTGAATATTCATTGGAAGGACTGATGCTGAAGCTGAAACTCCAATACTTTGACCACATGATGCGAAGAGCTGACTCATTTGAAAAGATCCTGATGCTGGGAAAGATTGAAGGTGGGAGGAGAATGGGGCAACAGAGGATGAGATGGTTGCATGGCATCACTGACTCAATGGATATGAGTTTGAGCAAGCTTCAGAAGTTGGTGATGGACAGGAAGCCCTGTCCACCGTGCTGCAGTCCATGGGGTTGGACAAAGAGTTGGACATGACTGAGCAACTGAACTGAACTGAACTGAACATGAATATTCTTGTTCTGTAGAGCAGAATGGAAACTAAAGCCCAGAGAGATTCAATGATGTTGACAAGTTGGCAAAGCTGCTGAGGGTAGGTAAGTCCATCCAGCCCAGTTAGATTCTAAAGCCCAAATTCCAGACCCCTGCAGCAGCCTCTGAGTTATATGATGGGTAATCCAGATAAATTACACTATGATCAGATAGCCATGGCCTGGATATGACATGATCTAGGAGAAGGAACTGACTCCCTCTCTGTCTTGCAAATCTGTCTCAGCTTTTCTGTGTACATCTTGCACTCTTACCTTACATCAAACCCATAGTTAGAGAGCCTCCAAGGCTGCGTGCCCTTGCAGAGAACTCTGGTGGTCCCTGGAAGGAATAAAGACAGATGATCAAAACATAGCCATTGAAAAACCTGTGGCCTTTTGTTTCCACTTTGTGGAAAATAGAAAATTTTATTTGATATTTGCCTAATTAGACTAGCTGATAATATATTTTCCTATGAGAATAATTGGTATTGCAAGAATTCAGAGTCACAGTGAAATTAAGTTTTCATAGTTGTGGGTTGCCCAGATGGTGCTAGTGGTGAAGAATCCACCTGTCAATGCAGGAAACAGTTTGATCACTGGGTTAGGGAGATCTCCTAGGGTAGGAAATGGCACCCTACTGCAGTATTCTTGCCTGGAAAATTCCATGGGCAGAGGAGCCTGGCGGGCTACAATGCTACAGTCCTTAGGGCCACCAAGAATCGGACATGACTGAGTGACTCAACACAAGTCTTACACGATTGTAGTTATGAAGGGTGAAATAATAGTGACAAAGACACAAAAATTTATTTTTTTTAAGCATAGCTTTTTTCTGTCCTTTAATTTATGTATGCCAAAATATAAACAAGATTTAATCTCTGAATTCTATCCATTTGAGATTAGGGAAAGAGTTCAAAGTCATACATGCATTCAGGCCAAAGAATATGTAAAGCATTCATTAGACTTTGTCACAGCAGTTATAATGTGAATAATAAACTTAGTTATATAACAAAAGGAGACTCGATGCAGGCATTCTTTCCATTTTGTGTTTTTATAAAGATAAATAATAAAGAAGTGTGGACTTCGGTCCTGAGTGAAGTTGAGTTTTGGTAAGGACATCTAGTTTGAGTGTTCCATGGGTCTAAAAGAAGTTGAACTTAACAGTAAATGGTTAGAAACACTAAAGAAGACTGTTTCTCCTGTGACTCAGATAAAATGGAGAAGAGAGACATGGACAGAAAAGAAACAAACAGAAAGAGAAGCAGAGAGAGAAAAAGAATACAGAGAAAAGTAAATCAGAGTCTGCCCATGCAGTTAACTTCCAAGGCAACTGCTTAAGAGGACAATGTGGGGATAGCCAGAAGCAGTAAACCAGGCGAGCCTGTGACTCTGGAACCTGCAGAGAGTGGCAGGGATGTCATCACTGCTGACAGGTCTCCTGACTTGCACAGCAGGATTAGAAGAACCCATGGGAAAAAGCACGTGAGTGCTTTCATTGGACTCTGAGGTTCTTGGATGAAAAGTGTGATAGCTTTGAATGGAAGAGTTGTTTTAGTTTCTCAGGGTATCAGATGGTGTTATAATCAAGAAAATCTATTTAAAGCAGATGTATATACTTTACGGAGGATATCAGATTCAGTTCCTATGGACACAGTAAATAAAAACAGGCTGATTTTTTGGTTTCCCTTTTGTTCTGTGTTTTTTTGAATTAACCATGCTATTTTCCACTTACAAAACTTGTTTTATTACTCTAAGCTCTTTACCACATTATATCAAAAGAGGATTATACAGTATAATGAAAAGTAAATTTCCTAAGTGCTTGTAAGGTTTGATCTTTTTTAATATTTGTTAAATCAACCACTATAATATGTTGATGAATAAATAGAAACAGCAGTATTTATTAAAATATAACTGCTTCATTTATTATCATTTCTCTGTAACATCTTCTTATGGATTAACTTCAAAGACAATAAGTTGTGTTCAAAAGTTTAAATAAAGTTAAGTGGATCGTTAAAGCTGCTTTGTTATTTGTTGTTCAGTCACCAAGTCATGTCTGACTCTTTGCGACCCATGAACTGCAGCATGCCAGGCTTACCTGTACTTCATTATCTCCTAGAGTTTACTTGAATTCATGTCCGTTGAGTCAGTGATGCCATCCAAGCACCTCATCCTCTGTCATCCCCTTCTCTTCCCGCCTTCAATCTTTCCTAGCATCAGGGTCTTTCCCAATGAGTCAGCTGTTCACATCAGGTGGCCAAAGTATTGGAGTTTCAGCTTCAGCATCAGTCCTTCCAGTGAATATTCAGGGTTGATTTCCAAAGCTGCTTTACACAGTACATTAAAATCCTACAATTGAAATTGTAAAATGATATCTGACATGGAACAATAATCATGATATATTTTGTTTAAAATTATAAGTTGGAAGCAATTTTCTTTAAAAATACACATATATAATTGATGAGAGAGATCTCTCAAAAACTATACTATAATGTTAATGTTATTTATCTCTGGATGGTAAAGTTAGGATTTTATGGGAGATTTTTCTTCTTTTTATGTATCAGCAATATCTAAATTATATACAGTAAAGGTTTAACATGACAAAAAGTTTTAGGTTTTAAATGATGTTGGATAGATGATTAAATTCCCTTTAGAGGAGGAATATAAAGTTAGTGATGGATACAAGGAACTTTGTAAATGATGTGGGTTGGTGTGTTTATCTCCTTTGAGGATTGAATTACCACATTACTCCAAAGTTTATATATTTGTAAATGGATACATAAAAAAAATACAAAAATGCTGTTAAAAGCAGAACTATTTTTTTAATAGTCATACTTTAATCTCTTCACTGTGATTTTCTGCCAGTATGATGAAAGCAGATCACTGTCCTTGGGTCTATGCACAATAGAGCATTTTTCCAGACTGTAGAGATGGATTTCAAGCTACCTCTGACCAGTACTTATCTTAAATGTGAGTTGCATTATTCTTAGCTCCAAAAATCCTTTGATCTTTTTTAACAATGGGATGAGGAAGCTAACAATGTCTCCATTCAAAATCTTTTTTGGAAAAAGTACCTTGACTAATATTGTCCTTTTCATTTACCTGCAAAAGTAAACCTAAACATATTTTGGTAAGCAGACATCTTTTAAAAATTAGTTAACATTTATTTATCACAAAGTAAATGCTCATAAGGAGCTACATTTATTTTCTTTTATTAAGAAAAGTCAAAATCATCTATTAAATAAAAAATTGATTTATTTGGATGAAGTATTAGGATGAAGTATTTGATTTATTAGGATGAGGTAATTGTAAATAAAATCTGTCTTCAAAAAAAGGTGCCAACAACAAAAAACTGTTTCAACACGTGAAACTTTGATGTTTTCTGACAATGTCTATAGAGCATTAAAAAGTAAAAAGAGTAATTCTAGCCAATCTTGTCTGTCCATGGAGACTCAACTAAGTTTTAAAAAAATTGGTGCAAAAATCACCAATTTAGTCCAGTCAATCCTCTAGCCCTATGAGGATACAACCTAAGTGTGCCTATTTGAAGATCAAAGGTAGGCTAAGACAGTCTGGAACTTTGATGTTCACATGACTGTGGAGTTTCAAGTAGCACTAGAGGGTCTAGCTTTTTCATCACCACTCTACTTTCCCCATGAACCTGTGTTATCTGTTGAACTGCAAGGGAAGAGGTGCATGGTTGGAAAGAGGACGGAAATTATGTGAGAAGCCCAGGGCAAGGACAGCTCTGGGGGAAACACATGCTTTACTATAAACATAAGTGATTTTCCAACATAGAGATGGGATATCCTAAAATGCTTGTGCTCAGTTGAAGAGCATTCAATATACAGATTTTCACTTTGAAAGTAAGTTTTAAGATGCATCAAATAAATTAAAAAAGAAAACATTAATCGGAATGGTATTAGTGCAAAGTTGTTCTACATTAATAATCATAGATATCTAGATATCAAAGTCTTTTTCAGCACATCAGTTCAGTTCAGTTCAGTTCAGTCGCTCAGTCCTGTCCAACTCTTTGTGACCCCATGAACTGCAGCACGCCAGGCCTCCCTGTCCATCACCAACTCCCCAAGTTTATTCAAACTCATGTCCATCGAGTCGGTGATGCCATCTCATCCTCTGTCATCCCTTTCTCCTGCCCTCAATCCCTCCCAGCATCAGAATCTTTTCCAATGAGTCAGCTCTTCGCATGAGGTGGCCAAAGTAATGGAGTTTCAGCTTTAGCATCATTCCTTCCAATAAATGAACACCAAGGACTGATCTCCTTTAGAATGGACTGACTGGATCTCCTTGCAGTCCAAGGGACTCTCAAGAGTCTTCTCAAACACCACAGTTCAAAAGCATCAATTCTTCGGCGCTCAGCCTTCTTCACAGTCCAGCTCTCACATCCATACATGACCACTGGAAAAACCATAGCCTTGACTAGCCAGACCTTTGTTGGCAAAGTAATGTCTCTGCTTTTGAATATGCTATCTAGGTTAGTCATAACTTTCCTTGCAAGGTGTCAGTATCTTTTACTTTCAAAACTGCAGTCACCATCTGCAGTGATTTTGAACCCCAAAAAATAAAGTCTGACACCGATTCCACTGTTTCCCCATCTATTTCCCATGTAGTGATGGGACCAGATGCCATGATCTTCATTTTCTGAAAGTTGAGCTTAAAGCTGACTTTTTCACTCTCCACTTTCACTTTCATCAAGAGGCTTTTGAGTTCCTCTTCACTTTCTGCCATAAGGGTGGTGTCATCTGCATATCTGAGGTTATTGATATTTCTCCCGGCAATCTTGATTCCAGCTTGTGTTTCTTCCAGCCCAGCGTTTGTCATGATGTACTCTGCATATAAGTTAAATAAGCAGGGTGACAATATACAGCCTTGACGTACTCCTTTTCCTATTTGGAACCAGGCTGTTGTTCCATGTCCAGTTCTAACTGTTGCTTCCTGACCTGCATATAGGTTTCTCAAGAAGCAGGTCAGGTGGTCTGGTATTCCCATCTCTTTCAGAATTTTCCACAGTTTATTGTGATCCACACATAATACATAGCAATTAGTGATTAAATAATTGTTATCCCACAAAATGTAAAGAAAGCAATTATTTGTAAATCCTGTTTTGCGAGCAAAATAGGGAATCTCTCTTATCAGACATTTTTTAGGCATTTTCTTCCTGCACTGAGATGTGCTGTTGTTCATAACTTGGTAGATCACGCTCACTTTGCTTCCCACAGTCTACTACATTCTGGTGCAGAATAGCATAGTACAGAGCATAGGCAGTCCTGGAAGAATTTTGAAATTGAAATGACCTCAGTTTGTACTTGCATATCCGCAAAGATCTACTGTCTTTGTTAATGTTAAACCTTTTACACTTTAGTCTTATCCATTTTATGTTTCCTTCTATTTTCTTTCAAAGTGATTTTCAAACTGAAAAAAGGCAAACTAGTGAGGTCACTATGGAAATGATGACCAAGGAAAGGAAGCAAGCTTTTAAGTTAGCTTTTCACTGCTTCAAATAAATATTAGATAAATTCCACCTTGTTTTTATGATGCAGTTTTATAAAGGAGGCTGATAAATCACCCAGTCAAGTTTACTAAACCTTAGAAAAATGAGGAAGATAAATTCAGGGGAGGAAAGAGCTGATATACTCTTGATTTATTAAAATATAGGCCATTCTCTTGGTCCTAGTGCTAAAAAGTATTTGGACATATATTGTTTTGGAACACTTAAAAGAAAAAGAATCACTGTTCTGTGGGAGGCATCATAGATTCAGTGTGAATAGTGTTTTCAGGATTTCCTCATCAAAAACATATTCAGAACTCAATAACTCATTTGGAAAAGTCTTCCATATTCCTCTTGTGATGAGCAAGGGAAAATGAGTTGAGTGACATTCATAATAATTTGAAGTAGTTTACTAGTGTTCAGATAATTAGTTTCATTTCACTCTGAAAGTGAGTTTTGAGGGAAATGTATCTTCTGGCTATGTATATAATTTGATCTATTCAAAATTGCATTAACTATTAGGGAGAAAAAAGATACATTTCATGTTACTAAGTTTGCATGGGATATGAAAAAAAAAAAAAGAATTTTCGTTGATAATTTGGATGATGGGACCAGAATCAAAAGAATTTGATCAGCTGAAGTTACATGCTTTTCATCTTGCCAGATGAAGTTTAATTGAGGTAAGTATAAAATGCTATATTCAGCAAATAAGCAAATAAATCAAAATATGTAAAAAAAATCATGGATAATAGCAGGTATGCAGAAGTCTGTGAAAGATCTGCCAAAATTTGCTTTCAGGCAATCAGTATGTAGCTGAAATAAAGCTGGGCCGAGTTGTGGCCATCTAAAGTTTCTCCCAGATGTGTTGTGCACCCTCCAAATCCCTGATTATAACAGCTCCATTTTAAATGCATCTTTTGTGTTGTCCCTCAAAATTTGCTCTTCCAAACTTTATTATTCAACCCTTGGTTTTCTACATGAGAGTCTCCTACCTCCTTTATTTCAGCTTGAGTATCACTATATATCACCATATGAGAATATATTTCCTAACGAGTATATGTTCTAGTCCTAGACCCATATCTCCTATGTTATTTTAAAAGTAAAGCCTTCCATTTTCTATTTATTCATGGCATTTATAATTTCTAACATATTTTTATCTATCCACTCCAGAGGATGACTTCCATAACTATTTGTTGAAAGAATGCTGGTTAAGTCTTCTGAGCTGAAATTCTCATATATATTTTTTTGAAAACTCATTTTGCCATTGTAAGATCTCAATAGACTACTTATGGGGTTTCTTTTTTTATATGTTCACTTCTGACTGTACTTGGGCCTCAAAGCCATAGCTTCCTGTAAATGGGAGAGAAGAAAATTTCATGGAAGGACATTTTATCCATTGCTTTCCCAATAATAATTTCCTGCTCTGATTCTTGATTTTCCTAAAATTTATGTTTTAAACCCAGAGTTGCATTTTTTCCATTGATGCTTGAAGAGTTCCCTTCAGTTTACACTTAAACAAGAAAAGGAGTTTAGGACCAATCCATTGCAGCATACTGGAAAATTTGTTAAAGTCTCTCAGTCCTGTCCAGCTCTTTGTGACCCCATGGACTTGTACAGTCCATGAAATTCCAAAGGCCAAAATACTGGAGTGGGTAGCCTTTCCCTTCTCCAGGGGATCTTCCCAACCCAGGAATAGAACTCAGGTCTCCTGCATTGCAGGCGGATTCTTTATCAACTGAGCTATCAAGAAAGCCTGGAAAATTTGTTAAGTGTTATGTATTTTATATTATTCAAAACTTATGTGAGAATTGCTTTAAGTTCAGGGCATCATGTTGGAAGAGTTATATCTACCCTACTAATTATTATAATATTTTTATAATTCTAATGTTAACAGTAATAATTTATTAGCAAGAGAGGTCTTTATGACCATATCCGAGTATACATTGGATCCATTTCTTTGAAATTTAAGTAATGAATCATATAGGTTCATGAATTATAAAATAAATATTGATGTAAGATAGAACTGGAATGTTTTCATATTCATGTAGCAATTTTACTTCTTTACCATGAAGTGGTGGGGCTGTAGAATATTCAAAATACTTCAGGTATATGTCCTTTTAAATAGGCATTACATTTATATATGGCTGAAGAAAGTAGTTGATAAAATCTAGGAGCAAAATTGAGAACCAGCTTCATAGAGAATGAGAACCATATTGTCTTTTTCTTCCTGTTGGATTTTATAAGATTTTTTCATATTTTTTATTAGATTAGATTTAACCTAATCTAATCTTATTAGATTTATTCATATTTTCTTATTAGATTAATTAGTTTCTCTACTACTTGTCCCACATGGAGGCATAGAATTTGGGCAACCACTTCTCATTTCATGCATTACAGATGTAGTAACTGTGAAACCCATCCACGATCTTTCAATTCCAAATTTCAGAGAAGAAACTGATTAGTTCACTTGGGTTTGATTAATCACTTTGAAGAATATAGAGAATCATCAAATAAATATGGATATCAACTGAAGGGTTTATTCTGAACCAAATTAGATATACTAAATGCCCAAATGCTACAAACCCTAAACTCTGCTTCAAAGGCATAGTGATATTAATGTCTCAACTGCATTATTTTTAAAGTAGTGTCTTAAAAGGAATCCCATTGTTTGTTTCATTTCTCCAGCTTCTCTGAAAAATGAATAAAACTGTCCTTAGATAGCAGTCTTGTTAACAGGATAAAATCAAGATAAACAGTGAAGATCAAATATGCCAGAATGATCTCTTCACCCATCCTAATCCTAATACCTCTCTAGGGGCTGCTGCTGCTGCTGCTAACTCCCTTCTCTGACTCTGTGTGGCCCAAAAAACGGCAGCCCACCAGGCTCCCCTGTCCCTGGGATTCTCCAGGCAAGAACATTGGAGTGGCTTGCCATTTCCTTCTCCAATGCATGAAAGTGAAAATTGAAAGTGAAGTCGCTCAGTCGTGTCCACTCCTAGCGACCCCATTGAGTGCAGCCTACCAAGCTCCTCCGTCCATGGGATTTTCCAGGCAAAAGTACTGGGGTGGGTTGCCATTGCTTTCTCCAATCTCTAGGGGCTAGAAAGTCCAAAAACACAATCAGCATGCTTCAGTGCCAAGATGTATCAACTCATAAAAGCTGCCTTCACCTTATACTCCAGGGTATATTTTATTCAGAGGTGCCACAGGGCAATAATGGTGATCTAACATGGTTTCATGAACTATAGCAATGGAGGAAATGATAGATTTGTGCAGTGCTCCATTTGTGTGGGGGGCTTCCCTGGTGGCTCAGCTGGTAAAGAATCTGCCCACAATATGGGAGACTTGGGTTTGATCCCTGGTTTGGGAAGATCCTCTGGAGAAGGGAAAGGCTACCCACTCCAGTATTTTTGGGCTTCCGTTGTGGCTCAGCTGGTAAAGAATTCACCTGCAATGTGGGAGACCTGGGTTTGATCCCTGGGTTGGGAAGATCCCCTGGAGAAGGGAAATGCAACCCACTCCAGTATTCTTGCCTGGAGAATTCCACAGACTGTATAGTCCATGGGGTGGCAAAGAGTTGGACACACCTGAGTGACTTTCACTTTCACTTTATCTCCGTATGGATGTGAGCTCTTGGAAATAAAACAGTTCTGTTATCCAGAGCTCAAATCCTTTTGACGATGGCCTCAGTTCCGGATCTTTGCTCAACTTAACTCAAAAGCCACCCCAGTTAAATCTTTTCCTGTATCGTGCAACTAGCAAGAAGGGAAAAAGCATGCCAATGACTGAGACTGAATCTTCTGGTGACTGTGATGGGTCAAGTGAATGACAGATTTGATTTGATTCTTTAAAATTCATGTAACTCTTGCTTTGGCAAATAGGTTGGACTAGGTTAGATATTAGAGCTAGTTCTTTTGGTGTGATATTCTGGGCTTTCTGGATGATATCTCAGGTAACTCCTGGGGTTTTCCTCAATCATTTCCATGGTTTATACAAACCACCAGGCACAGTCATCACTTAGTTTCCAGACAACTATGGACACCTGCAGCAATATGCTGGAATTAGTTTCTACCGGATCTAGAGCATGTTGGTAAATGTTTAGGGATTTTGTGAGCCTGTTGTTAAGCTGCTAGGTTCCTGAAATTGTTTATGGTGGGTATATGTGTATCACTAATATCAAATCAGGGCCTAATTATCTATTTTCCAGAGAGCTGATTTACCATAAGCGCAAAAGTACATGGAGAGCTTCCAAAAACTAACTGGATGCAGTTTGACTGAGTTTAAAGAGACTATGACTCTCCTTTCCTCCCTTCCCTGAGGGGCCTGCACAGTACTCTGACCACTTTACTTAGAATAGTCCCTTTTCTTCAGTCTCCGTATTTGTTTTTTTCTTTCTCTTGCTTTCTTTGCCCTTTCTTCCTTGCTGCCTCCTCCCCCTCCCCCTCCCCCTCCTCTCCTCCTCATCACTTCCTTTCTCGTCTTTCTTCTTCTCTTTTATTAACTTCACTTGGTTATTTTTAGTGGTGTTGGATGGACTAATGCTACCAAGATAATATTTTTATCACTTTTCCCAAGGTCTTCCTGGTTTGTCTCTAGGGTTTGGGGCTGCCACTGCCAAGTCACTTCAGTCGTGTCCGACTCTGTGCAACCCCAGAGACGGCAGCCCACCAGGCTTCCCGTCCCTGGGATTCTCCAGGCAAGAACACTGGAGTGGGTTGCCATTTCCTTCTCCATTGCATAAAAGTGAAAAGTGAAAGTGAAGTTGCTCAGTTGTGTCTGACTCTTAGCGACCCCATGGACTGCGGCCCACCAGGGTCATCCGTCCATGGGATTCTCCAGGCAAGAATACTGGGGTGGGGTGCCATTGCCTTCCCCCAGGGTTTGGGGCTGCCTGGTGATAAATTACTCCCCTGCCCTTAAAACAATAGAAAGTTTAACATACTTAACATCCTTAGATATAAAAATCATCGAGACTACTTTGTATTGCAGTTGTTACATTTTGTATACGCCATATACCCACATAGCAGATCAGAAATTCTCAGATCACCAAATTTACCTAGGTGCTCTAATAATTCAGATATCTTAATAAAATGACTTAGTCATTTTGGTCCCCTATTCTGTGTCACATGGATTCTAAATCTCCACTTTTCTCAATTTGTTTATTATTATACCATATATAAGAGGAACAGGCACTATATGATGGCAATTTCTTTTCCTATCTGTGCTTTGCCCCTCAACCCATACCAACATATACATTTATTCTCTCTTCTACTACTCCTGTTATGATAAAGGATATGTCCTCTAACTTAAAGCCAGCTCTTCTGTTTATATTCTTATAGATGCCTCTGTTGTAATCACCTAAATTTATGTGAATTTTACAAAGAGGGAGCCCCTTCTTGTTTCTTCTCATATTAAGAATTCTTTTAGTCCTGATTCTGTAATCACATTGGCTTTTTCCAAAAGTATTGTAATGTTATATTTCATTGATAGTACTTTTTCCAAAAGTACATTTTCAGATTCTGAAATCAACATAGATTTCATAATAAGAGTGTATCTATCACAAGTGAATTGTGGTATTTTATCTTTCTTAATGTTTCATAAATGAGTGGGAGATCTTAAAATTTAAGGCAGTGCAACATGGATGAAAATGCTATTTCTGGCAAAAGCCCTTGCTCGTGTTCACTTTTCTCCTCACTTTCATTTCCTATTTATCCTTCATATTACAGCTTAACTATCTTTCTCCCAAGCAACTTAAATACCTAGATAGTAACTATGAGTTAAAGTAAACTAATTAAATATGCAGAGCAGATTGTAGCATATAAATAAGAGCATGGCATTCTGGAGAGGACTGAAAAGCACACAGCAGAACTGGATTTAGTCTGGACTATAATACTTGCCGATTGTGCCAACCTGAATGAATCCCATCACCCTGGAGAAGCTGGCTAGTTCAACCTTCTCATTTTTTAAAGGACAAGAAAGACTAGATGACTCACCAAGGACGTCCAGCTACTTTGGGATCAAGAGCAGAACCTTATATCAGAAATAGCCAAACTTTCTATGGAGGATCAGACAGTAAATATTTTCAGGCTTTGTGGGTCATCCAGTCTCTGTTGCATGTACTCAGCAGTTGAAAAGTAGATTTAAAGCAATCAGACAATGTGTAAATGAATGGACCTGGCTCTATTCCAATAACACTTCCTCTACTAAAATTAGTGGCATGCTGAATATGAACCACAGAGTATAGTTTGCCAACCCCTGCTGAACAGCGCAGGGCAGAGAGCCAGTTGTACAGACAATAGTGAGTTTTGTAGATGACAGTAAAGAGGACTGGGGATGTAGTAACCAAAAGGCAAGGAAGGAGGAAAATAAGATAAGAAAATATGGCACGTGTGCTTCGATGTTGTGTGGCCATCCTAAAAAGCATACTTTACTTTTTCAGATTAGAGTACAATACATAAATTCACAATCTTACCTAAGTCAGTAATAAAAAGGGCTTCATGTTTGTGATTTAATACCTTGCATACTGAAACTTCCTGACATGAATAGAACCTCCTCTGATTTTAAGAGAAAAAAACAAAACAAACAACAAACAAAACATTTTTCCCAATCATTTCAAAGTGCAGAAAGCCAGGCAAAGTAAAGAAAAAAGAAAAAAAGAAAAAGAAAAAGATGATTCAAAAATAGCTAGAACTGCTTCATAGGGAAAAACTAAGATAAATTCTTATTTTACAGAGGCTAACTTTACACACTAGTGTCACACAGGCAAACTTCTTTGCTCCCACATGCCCATTGAGTGGGACAGATAGGATTAAGTTATTCTAACTGAATAACAGTCACAGTAACAGGATCAGAGTTGTTCCATTGTCTGTGAAGATAACAAATATAGTAACAATCCTTAGTTATCTTTTTCCATAAACGGCTTCTAGAAACTTGGCCCTGGGCCTTGACCCCCTTGAGATGTAAAGTGACAATAAAAGTTAAGACAGCAAAAAAGTCCTTGATGAAGTTTTCAGGTATGACCAACAAACACTAAAGCCTAAGAAATCGTCTCGGAGAACACAAGGCACCTGAACTCCACAGTGAGCAGCCCTTGTTTCACAGCAAAATGAATACAGATCACTCTGGCTAGGCTGGTGTTGATGTGCAGTGTTATAGGTTGTGTCAAAGACACTCTGCGGGGGAGGCTGTCTGCCTGCGGAAGGTCATGGAGTTAAACTGTCCACCATGCTGACTCGGCGCGCTGGCATTTATCACGGCCCTCGGGTTTCTTCTGCCGCAGACGGAACCTTCTCAGGCGTGAGGAGGAACCTGGCGTTTTCTGCTACCTGCGGGCTTCTGCTTTTTGAAGCCAGGAAGGGCATCTGTAAAAGTTGGCTGCCTGCATGGCAGACCATGCAAAATGCCAAGAAGAGTGATTTATGTCCCGTTTGCTGAGACGAAAGACGAAATGCAACCAGATCTTAGTAATGAAAGGTCAGGGCAGTGAAACATTTTTATTACAATCTTTTAAAAATAACGGAGGGCAAGAGACAAGAAGCCTTTTCCACAATTTACAGATTTCCACTTCATGTGGCACTTATACCTCCAAGTCCTAAATTTGATAGCTATTTAAATGCAATACCCCTTCCTCCCCTTAAAACATTTATATCATTGTTTTGATTTGTTTCTCCAGGGTAAAAGAGTAGACTATGTTTCTTTTCTTCAACCTTTTCCTATTTTGTTAAGTGATAGAGTGTTTTTAATTAGGTAACTGGAATACATGTAGTATGAATAACCACTGAAATTAAGAATTAAAAGTTTTGAAGTTGGAAAGAAACATGAAGATAATTCAGTAATTAAACCCCTTTTTGACAGAGGTGTGAACTTGTTTTTTGAATGTTGCTTCTAATTTTTATAACGTTTACTAACATACAAGTTGGAAACACATAGGGGATGGCTACCAATGAGCCCACTTTTACCTGGTTTTGAGTCTGAAGGACAATCTAATTTCTTCTCTGTCCTTGTGCTCTGAAATTATTTCTTGACACCAACTTTCAATAGCACTGTGTGAGGCTCTATGGAAGACAGAATGAGCGAAGCATAGACCCTATCCTTTAAAGAAAAAAAAAAGAAGTCTGAAGTATTGCTAATTCTCTCAAAAGTCACCCATCAAATGTAGCCATTTGAGTAATTTATGCATTTATCATTATTCTACTTTCGCAGTTTCTGAACGCATTTACAGGAGAAAAGGATAAAGGGAAGTTCTGTCATTGTGGCATACGGGCTAATGGACGAGATCACGTATATAATTATACACATGAATGCCTTGTAATTCTTAAGTGGGTACTCTTCTCTAGCTGAGATAACAGAGGAAGAAAGGAAACAATGATATCTAAATATTTTCAATGATTCAAGTAGACTCATTTTATATATACACACACACACACACACACATAAATATATAAATATATTTGCCCTGAATAGGTAGAATAAAAAAAGAGGATTGTCACAATTTGATCTAACTGTAAACAATGGAATGATCAAAATCTAGTTTAATTTCAATTTAGGTATAACATGCCCATTTAAAATCATTAGATAAAAACAGAAGGTTTTGTTGCATTAATTATGTTTGATTATTAAGCTTGCTACACGTCTCATTACTTCGGTTAAAGCACAGCCAACACATATGCTCTTACAAGCGTCTTCTTCTTCTTTTTTCCAGGAAAAGAGATACAGAGAAAACAAATATTGAGGTGAAAATAACAACAAAATAGCTCACATGTATTTTTATAATTCCAGTCTTGCTTACCTTATTTGACAATTTTATAATTAAATTTTTGCAAGCACAATTACAAAAGCAAGCAAACACACCCACCAGATTCTTGCAAACTATCCTATAAGCAGAATAGTTTTAAAGCTATTAAGTATTATATGTTTTTTTTCTCTTATTCTGGGTGCAGAAAAGCTATTGTTTTTCACTGACAAACATTTTTGAGATAGATGCAAATTCACAGGAAGAGAATGAATGTACAGTTATAAACCAAAGCAGTATTTTTATATAATGATGGAAACAGCAAGTCACTTACTCTTTCTGGGCTCATATTTAAGCTGAGAGGATTGGATTATCCTAAGGTTTCACCCAGTTCAAGCATTATGTGCTTTAGGATTTACTGCACTAGCTTCTCTTGCTTTTGCTTCATTTTTTTCCTGTTAACTCACTCAATGTTTACTGAAATGGAAGTTGTATCTCTGAACTAAAAACACTTCCCTTGTTAATAGCAACAGTGGGTCTAAGAATGCCCATAGATTTCAGGCTGAGCTCTAAGCTAAAAATTAGAAATAATTACAAGTTGGAGAAAAAATATATTGATACGTAAGAGAAGAGAAGAAGGGATGATTAGGAGAGCCACGACGAACACTTTATGAACATCAAGAAACACCTTAGAGTAGGAAAAAGGAGGATAGACTAGACGGACAAGACAGAGAGAAAAAGAACTCTGTTTACATCTTAACCCAAGACATCTTTTTTTTTTTTTTCCAAAATTGGAAAAGGAAAGAAAAAATAGTTTTTAAATCCCCAAAGCAATATAACATTCATGTTTTCTCTGTGTGTCTGCTTCTTTTAGCACATTTGGGCAGATAAATATCTACCTGATTTTTAAAAAAAAATCAATTTTATATTGGAAAAATCTTTAAGTTTTATAGGGAAACCCTAAGCTAACTCTTGAATAAAAAAATAGAAAGAAATGGATTGCCTGTTTCAGCCCCAATGAAAGATATCATTCCTATCCTTCAAACAAGGAAGACTAGACAAAGTTAAAGTTGTTAACTTTTCATTAGAGTATTGAAGTCACAGGTCAAACTACCACCCTGAATTCCAGAGGGACAAGTGAATCCAGACAGTCGTATCTATAATACACTTATCTGGAGCAGAGGCAGAATGAGCTGTAAACTAGTAGGAACACTTAGATGATAATTTTGATGCATTGCTGGATGCTTCATGAGGACACCCTGAGAGTGACGAACTTCCAGGCATCAGTTCTGACACCACAATACATTTAACTGGATTTCAGTAAATAGGGAAACGGATGGTGTATGATGCCAGACAGCACTATCCCTTTGTAGTCAAAGGCTGCTGCTGCTGCTGCTGCATCGCTTCAGTCGTGTCTGACTCTGCACGACCCCATAGAGGGCAGCCCACCAGGCTCCCCCATCCCTGGGATTTTCCAGGCAAGAGTACTGGAGTGGGGTGCCATCGCCTTCTCCGGTTGCAGGCCAGCAAATGGAGAAGGTATAGTACTGCATTCAGTATCCTACAGTTAAGAGTTATGTCAGTGTTTGTATAAATCAATATTTAGCTCTGAGAGAATTTAAATTTTTTTTAGATAAACCAAAGGTATTGTTAGCCTTTTTTCCCCCTCAACATTCCTTTGTTCATTTTAGGTTCTCCTTTTCATTGCACCATATTTTGATTAATTGTTTCTTATATTAGTTTTGAAGCTTTGCATCGTTCTTATTAGTGCTTTTCTCCTCCTTCTCCACTTACCTCCTCCTTTGTCTTATCCTTCCCCTCTTCTCTGACTCATCCTTATCTCCCCCCTTCTCAGCTTCCTCTTTCTTCTACTTAATATTTTCACAAGTGTTATTTTATGTTTTCCACATGTTTATACTTTTCTTAAATTAAGACTTCAGGTTTTAGAGATGTTTTAAGTTCACAGCAAAATTAAGAGTAAGGCAGAGATATTTTCCATATACTCCATACCCCTATATATGCATAATCTCCCCCGTTATCAATGTCCCCTCCCAAAGTAGCATTTTTGCTACAGTTGATGAACCTACAAACATCATAATCATCTAGATTCCATAGTGAATAATAAGATTTATATTTTTGTCACAGATTCTATGAGTTTGGACAAATGAACAGATGTGTATCCATCATTATGTTATCATAGAGTCTGTTTTTACCACCCTAAAAATCCTCTGTCCTCCACAGATTATTCCTTACTTCCTCAAACCCTGATAGCCACTTATCTTTAATTCTATCTATATAGTTCTGCTTTTCTATACTTTACATCTTTTTTTAAAGTCGCTCAATCGTGTCCGACTCTTTACGACCCCAAGGACTATACAGCCCATGGAATTCTCCAGGCCAGAATACTGGAGTGGGTAGCCTTTCCCTTCTCCAGGGGATCTTCCCAACCCAGGAATCGAACTGAGGTCTCCTGCATTGCAGGGGGATTGTTTACCAACTGAGCCACAGGGAAGCCAAAAACCTGACACTCGAAGTTTGTTTCTCCTGCCGCTTAAGAGAGAGAGAAAAACTGTCTGACACTTGCAGCCTGTTTCCTCCATTTGGAGACCTAGCCTTCCTGCCTGTTACCCTCTCCTTACCCCCTTTCCTTTTAGGAGAACTGTGTTGCCTAGGGAAAGGGGGCGTAAATTGGCGAGGCAGCATATTCTCCTAACCCTCATATTGAGGGTTTTTGATCCAAGGGCCCCAAGTAGTGGTTGGAGGAAGTAGCCGGGGGAGTAGTTGGAGGAAGCTGCTGCACTGGCAGGAGTTGAAGCAACCATTTGTAACTTAAAAGCCTTCATAAGGCTAGAAACAATCCAGCTACACAGTTACAGATGCAGGGAAGATTCACAGGGTATGTAGCCTTTTCAGATTAGTTTCTTTTATTTAGTAAAGTAACATGCATTTAAGCTCCCTTCATGAATTTTCATGGCTTGACATTCTTTTTAGCACTGAATAATGTTCCATTGTCTGGATGGACCTTCAATTTATTTATCCATTCACCTACGAAAGTAAATCCTGGTTACCTCCAAGTTTTGGCAATTATGAATAAGACTATTGTAAACACCAACATACAGGTTTTTATGTGGCCACAACTTTTCAAGTACTTTGGGTAAGTACCAAAAGGAATGATTACTGGATCATATCGTAAAAATATTTAGTTTTGCAAGAAACCACCAAACTTTCTCCAGTGTAGTTGTACCATTTTGCATTTATACCAGCAATGAATGAGATTTCTTTTTGATCTAAAATGTCACCAGAATTTGGTCTTGTATATGTTCTGGAGTGTTCAGGTATGTAGTAATTTCTCAATGTATTTGCATTTCTCTGATGACATATGATGTGTGACATCTTTTCATATGCTTAATTGCCATCTGTACATCTTTGGTGAGGTATGTATTAAGGTATTTAAACCAATTCTTTTTTTTTTTTAGCTTTAAATCCTTTTTTTTTTCTTTTCTTTAGTTAATTTAAATTTATTTATTTTAAATAAACCAATTCTTAGCTGGATTGTTTGCTTACTGATTGTTCCTACAGAGAGCTTTTTCCTTGTGAGTTATACACTTCCAAGTGTTCTGTTTTCTTTCGTCTCATTTAATGTGCAATTTTATATTTTTTCAGTATTTGCAGAATCTGAATAAATATCGGGAGACTTTATTCAGTTCAGTTCAGTCTCTCAGTCATGTCTGACTCTTTGTGACCCCATGGACTGCAGCATGCCAGGTCTCCCTGTCCATCAACAAATCCCGGAGCTTGCTCAAACTCATCTCCATCAAGTTGGTGATGCCATCCAACCATCTCATCCTCTGTTGTCCCCTTCTCCTCCTGCCTTCAATCTTTCCCAGCATCAGAGTCTTTTCCAATGAGTCAGTTCTTCGCATCAGGTGGCCAAAGTATTGGAGCTTCAGCATCAGTCCTTCCAATGAATATTCAGAACTAATTTGCTTTCGGATGGACTGGTTGGATCTCCTTGCAGTCCAAGCGACTCTCAAGAGTCTTCTCCCACACCACAGTTCAAAAGCATCAATTCTTTGGCGCTCAGCTTTCTTCACAGTCCAACTCTCACATCCATACATGACTACTGGAAAAACCATAGCTTTGAATAGACGGACCTTTTTTGGCAAAGTGATGTCTCTGCTTTTTAATATGCTGTCTCAGTTGGTCATAGCTTTTCTTCCAAGGAGCAAGAGTCTTTTAATTTCATGGCTGCAGTCACCATCTATAATGTTTTTGAAGACCAAGAAACTAAAGTCTGTCACTGTTTCCATTGTTTCCCCATCTATGTACCATGAAGTGGTGGGACCAGAGGCCATAATCTTTGTTTTGGAATGTTGAGTTTTAAGCCAGATTTTTTACTCCCTTCTTTCAGTTTCATCAAGGTGATCTTTAGTTCTTCGCTTTCTGCCATAAGGTTGGTGTCATCTGCATACCTGAGGTTATTGATATTTCTCCTGGTAATCTTGATTCCAACTTGTGCTTCATTCAGCCCAGCATTTTCCATGATGTAGGAAAACATAAGTAGTCAAGAGATACTGGAGTAGCATGCAAGTCTGACCTTGAAGGACTTTGCTAACTTTAATCATTGTTAACCAAATGATCAAGAATCTATCATCAGGGCTTATCAAATAATACCACTTTAAATCTGAAACACTTCTATACTAGTACAGTATAAAACAAGCAGTGATGATTTAACTTAAATTGATAATGTTTCCAACCTCAAAATACGCCTTTATTCTAAGATAGGGAACAAGGGAGATAGATGGGTATCAGTAAAGTAAATGAGAGGCAGAATGGAAAGGAAAAATTTATGAGGTAGAAAAAGGGAGAAATGGATGAGTCAAACCTTTGAAAGATGTTTATTTGGAAATAATTGTTCTTGTGACACCTTGCTCTTTTCTAGATTGTTTTCTGAATGTCATTCCTTAATTTTGAAATGGTTATTGTTTGAATAGTCACTATTTATAGTTATTGAATACCTTTTAATCTTTAAATCTTCAAAACTTTAATCTGAAATGTATGGTCTACTATTCCTAGCTAAGGATAATTTTTTTAAAAGTATAACATGAAAGGCAAAACCAATACAATATTGTAAAGTAATAATAATAATAAAGAAATGATAAATGGTTAAAAATAAAAAAATTTAAAAAAAGAAAGGTTAGAGAAATATTGCTCTTAATGTAGGAAAGTTAAAATTTGAGTATGTAGGGATTTCTTCTTCCTATAGTAAATACTATATTAATACCAATGAAGAAGCTGTTGAAGAAAATAAAACAATTATTTTATATTTATTCTTCATATAATCTCATTCTTCATATGCAAAGAACTTCCTTATAGAGTTCCATTTAAAACTATTTGTCAGTTCTTTAGGAAATAGCTCTATTCCGGTGGAAAGGCATTTAATAGCATGTTAAGTATTTAAGTCAAGTTTTACTTTAGTCTTTATATACATGGCCACAACTTATCACTTATGTACATGAACTGATTAAATAATTTATGATGTGTAATCCTTTTTGCATATAAAAATTGCATATGTTTTTCTGTATTTGTTTCACCTCTAGTAAGATTACAGTCTTCTCTCAGTCCATTTAAGGTGGTGTCTAAATTATCACTTCATATTGATGGAGACACGGTTGCCTCTATGATATTAATTAACTTTTTTCTTAATAAAACTACTTCCACTTAAAAGGCTGTTTTTTTCAATAAGATGCTTTAACATGGGATGTCAATATTCCTTAGTGGAATATATTTAAACTTTGGTCCCCAAACCAAAATTTCAAGAAGTGTTTTTTTATATTTTTGAGATGATATTTTGGAAGAGAACCAGGAAAGGAAATAATTGTCATATCTTCTTTAGTCATGTGAGTAAGTTCTCTCAAATAAACCAGAATAATCTTTAAATTTAAGAATTCAACGTGGGAAATGACTTGTAAGACATTTTAGACACATGGAACATCATTTGGGTGTCAGATTAACCAGTTATTTATTTGTTATGTCATCCTGGGCATGTTGCCCATGCTCTCTGGGTCTCCGTTTTTTTCAACCTACAACGTGGTGATAATAATGACTGCTTGATGGAGTCCTCTGAAATTGCTGCAAGATGATGTAGGTAAAGTTCTGATGCCGATAGCTCCTGATATAATCAATAAACGTAGTTGTCTTCTCTACAGTGATTAAAACGCAGAAGATTCTTTCTTGTAAGGCAAGATAAAGAGCCTCAAATGACTCTGAATCAGTCTATTTTTACTATTCCCACGTAATCGTGAACAACCTTTATTTTAATAATGGAGCTTGTACAAATGTAACCAGTTTTGAGCAGGTTCAAAATAGCACACAATTGCTTAAAATGCTAAAGTCGAAGTTGACTTAAATCTCATCTCCTCTCTCACCTATGTATCTGCCAGGTGTTGCCATATCTACTCTTTCCTCTTTGTCCCATTGCAGAATCTTTTTTTTTTTTTAATTTGACGTTGATTGTTTTACAGTGTTGTGGTGGTCTCTGCCATCAGTTCAGTTCAGTCACTCAGTCGTGTCTGACTCTTTGTGACCCCATGAATCGCAGCATGCTAGGCCTCCCTGTCCATCACCAACTCCCGGAGTTCACCTAAACCCATGTCCATCGAGTCCGTGATGCCATCCAGCCATCTCATCCTCTGTCGTCCCCTTCTCCTCCTGCCCCCAATCCCTCCCAGCATCAAGGTCTTTTCCAATGAGTCAAGTCTTCCCATGAGGTGACCAAAGTATTGGAGTTTCAGCCTCAGCACCAGTCCTTCCAATGAACATCCAGGACTGGTCCCTTGTAGAATGGACTGGTTGGATCTCCTTGCAGTCCAGGGGACTCTCAAGAGTCTTCTCCAACACCACTGTTCAAAAGTATCAATTCTTCGGCACTCAGCCTTCTTCACAGTCCAACTCTCACATCCATACATGACCACTGGTCTCTGCCATCCATCAGTGCAAATCCGTCATAATTCTGTTCCTTCCCTCTTGAGCCTCCCTGCCATTCCAGCACTTTAGGTTGTCCCAGGGTGCCAGGCTGGGCTCCCTGTGCTATACAGCAGCTTCTGCTAGTTCTCTGGTTTACACATGATCGTTTATATATGTCAATGCTACTTCCTCAGTTTGTCCTAGCCTCTCCTTTATCGCTATGTCCACTGGACTGTCTAGGTCTGCATCTCCATTTCTTCTCTGGAAATAAGTTCATCAGTACTGTGGAATTTTCCAGGCAAGAGTACTGGAGTGTGTTGCCATTTCCTTCTCCAGGGGATCTTCCAGACCCAGGGATCAAACCCAGGTCTCCCACATTGCAGGCAGACGCCTTACCCTCTGAGGCACCAGGGAAGCCCTCATCAGTACTACTTTTCTAGCTTTCATATATGTGTGTTAATATACAATATTTCTTTTTCTCCTTCTGACTCATTTCACTCTGTTTGACAGCTCTAGGTTCATCCACCTCACAACAACTGACTCAAATCTGTTCTTTTTTAGGACTGAGTAACATTCCATTGTATATATGTATCAAAATTTATTTATCCACCCATCTGTCCATGTACATCTAGGCTGCTTCTGTGTGATTGCAGAATCTTGATATGAAAAGATGTGTGTGATTCAGTGGATATAATCTCTCTGGGATTCCTGTACTCCTCCCCATATAGGTTCTAGCTCAGCCCCTCTCAAAGGGTAGCCAACATCTTCTAGTAAGTGTTATAATGTATGGGCACTTTTTAAAAAATTATCTATCACAAATGACTATAGGATACCACTGGTAGTTGTCAGAGAAATGCATGATATACAGTAAAATTTTCCTGTCTAATTGTTATAATATCACAAATACATATTGTTAGTACTTTAACACAAAATGACTTTGAAAAACATTAAAAGAAGGTGAATAAAAGTCCTGATAATTTAGGAAGTTATTATACAATGGGAAATTTAAGTGTTAGAAAAATATTACTTATTGATATATTATTTTGTGTATTTTCTCCCTCAGTGTATAATTTTATATCTTGATATATTGGTACTGACTCAATAATTTCACCTTTGTTTAATATGTATTCACTATTATTAATGATACATTTTAGGTATAGACCACAGCATCCCTTAAAATTTTGCCAATAATATTCACAAAACAAACTAGAATGATGAGTATTTGAAGGTTTAAGAGTAAAAGGAAAACGAATAACCAATATGGCTGTAGGCAATCTCTCTTCATTATCATTCATAAGCTAGCACTCTCTTGTCTTTTTGTATATTTCTAAGTCCAGAAACAAAACAAAAAATATAAAAAAATAAACCCCAACTCAAAATTTCATCCCTTAAAATGGTAATTTACTTGGTCTGCAGTTATTTTGACCAGGAGTTTGAGTAGAAAACACTGAGATGGCTCATGTCTAATCCATGGTATATACTGGCTGAAACTAGAATGGCTCAAATGGCAAGGAAACAGTCAAATGACTGGTTCAGTCGGGGCCACTATCCGGGATATATGACTCTGGTCTTTGCTGAGTATCTTGTTTCTTGGCCGTATAGCATCTACTGGGGGCGGGGTTAAAATTCAAGGTGGATTCTTTATTCATCTGTCTGACACCTCTACTGGGATGGCTTGAACAACTTTGGCAAGCCATCTCTATATTGCTGTGCATTCTCTCCGATGTGTCTAGCTTAGTCTTTCTTATAGCAAGGCTGACCTGTAATCGTTAACCTTCTTATGTGGGATTTGATATCCCCAGAGCCATTCCAAGAAGCCAAGGGAGGACTTAAATTTTTCAGTGTCACTTCTGCTGTATTCTATGGGTTATAGAGGACTAACCTCATTGAGTGGAGAAGGGAACTACACAGGGCATGAGAAACAGGAGAAATCGTCCACTTAGGTTGAAGGCAAGGTGGGGCGGGACATCTTTGAAATCAGCTTCCACACTATATATATATATATATATATACCCTCTGTTAGCTTCTCTTGTGGGGTCAGTGAGTCAGTTCTTTGGAAAACCTTGTCCAGCCTCCTTCCTATACAGTTCACAGATTTGGAAGACTTGGCTTCTAAACGTGTTCCACTACTTACCGAACTCTATCAACAGTATGCTTTTTAGCATCTTGCTTTTTATAAATTCCCACTTTCTGGTAGGCATCATCTCAGGAAGGATGTCAATGGAATTGTCCCTAGGTATTCTCAGAGAATTACTCCTTGGAAGGAAAGTTATGACCAACCTAGACAGCATATTAAAAAGCAGAGACATTACTTTGTCAACAAAGGTCCATCTAGTCAAGGCTATGATTTTTCCAGTAGTCATGTGTGGATGTGAGAGTTGGACTATAAAGAAAGCTGAGCACAGAAGAACTGATGCTTTTGAACTATGGTGTTGGAGAAGACTCTTGAGAGGGATTGCAAGGAGATCCAACCTGTCCATCTTAAAGGAAAATCAGTCCTGGATGTTCATTGGAAGGACTGATGCTGAGGCTGAAACTCCAATACTTTGGCCACCTCATGCAAAGACTTGGCTCATTGGAAAAGACTCTGATGCTGGGAAAGATTGAGGGCAGGAGGAGAAGGAGTCAACAGAGGATGAAATGGTTGGATGGCATCACCGACTCGATGGACATGAGTTTGAGTGAACTCTGGGAGTTGGTGATGGACAAGGAGGCCTGCGTGCTACAGTTCATGGGGTCGCAAAGAGTCGGACGCAACTGAGCAACTGAACTGAACTGAACTGATTTTCTGAGATGCCTAGTTAACCAGAGGAAACTCAAGCATCTTTTTCTCACCAAATTGTAAAGTATGTCAGTGTAAGAGCTGTTCCCTCATTCTCTCTCCCTCTATGATCTCTCTTCAGTTTTGTCTTGTTTTGTTTTTTTTTTTCCCTTTACACCCAGTATCCATTCCAGATAGACCCAAAGGCAGAAGTGAAGTGAAGTGAAGTGAAGTCGCTCAGTCGTGTCCGACTCTTTGCGACCCCATGGACTGTAGCCTAGCAGGCTCTTCCGTCCATGGGATTTTCCAGGCAAGAGTGCTGGAGTGGATTGCCATTTCCTTCTCCAGGGGATCTTCCCGACCCAGGAATCGAACCCAGGTCTTCTGCATTGCAGGCAGACAGTTTACCATCTGAGCCACCAGGGACAGATATCTATTTAAGGCAACATTTAATCTCTGGAAATTATTCTCATAACCTCTCCTCATTTCCCTTCTAGAACATAAATACCCCTCTACTTTTCTTATTTACAAAGAAAGGAATTTTCATTCCTAAAACACATAGTACTTACCAGCAGATTTGAGAAGACCTCTTCTGTTCATCTTCTGACTGTAGTATTTTAGTCAACAATGGTGAGCAGGAGGAGGATGGGACAGGGCCAGGTCTTGCTTCTGCCTCTTAGTAAGACTTGAAAGAGAGTATATGTCTCTTTACAAGTAACAAGTGGCTTTCTTTGCAATGTACATAATTAATGTCCCTGATTTTCTTTTACCTGAATGCTCTAGTAGCAATTCCAGGAAACAAAAAATTCCCAATCAATATTGTCTTAGACAAACCACATGACCTTTTGTCTGCAAGTTCCTGATTTATGAAAGTGTTCTGATTGATTATTCATTCTTGGGGAAAGGTATAAAAAGTTTGTTCCAACTATATGATTATATAGATAGAGAAGATGATATAAATCAATTTTGAGGGAATAGCAGCCACACATATCTAATTAGGTAAGAAGACACACTGATGGAGAATTAGACTTAGTGTCTGGGTCGCCAGCAAATGACTTTTTCTCCTTAAAGAAAAAGTGATTTAAGTAATTTGAACATACAAACGGAAAATGATATAAAGGAAAACAAAATAATTGTTTATATTATACTTTCTTCAGATAAATATAATATCTTCTAATTTTAACTTGTGTTTTTTTTTTTTTAACTTGTGTTTTAATGTGCAAATCCTGTGCTAAAACAGAGTCGTTTAATCTCATGTAAAAGAGTATTTCAAGGACTATCCCCCATTATACTGGGCTACATGCTTCCAGTGTTAAAATGGGAAGCTTTGATTGATATTAGCAGGAATCACTGTGTAGAGAATAAAGACACTCTATTCAATGTATCCAAATTTAGTTTATAGTTGACAGAACAAAATGCATCACTACTGTCAGAAGCAATCAGTTTTAGGATGGGTCAATTTGGAATGAGATAATGAATTTTGGCTTAAGTAAAATGGCAAATATTAGCTAACAGAAGGCAAAAATATTAGTCATTTCTATCACATCTACTTAAATAACAAGTAGAAACAGAAGACATTTGTGATTATAAATGAATAAGGTGATATATTAGTTACAACTCTTTTGTTTCCAAGTGACAGAAAGCCGATATACTATTGGTCAGGATTAAGTTTGTGGGATAGGGAAAAGGCAAAATAACAATTGTCTAAAAGAAAGAAGTTATTTATCTTTCATAGAAACATAAGCATTCAGGAATTGGCATAGATATTGAAGAACCAGTTTCCATTTAATGTTTTACACAGTCAAGTTCAATGTATTACTTTTACGTTGTGTGTTCACAAGGTGACTGCTCATTGTGTCCATATTATATCCACAAAAGGCAGGAAAAAGGAATGGCATGGTCATACCCAGCTTCAAGGAAACCTGGGAAATTTATTTTTTTGTTTGATGCTGGTTCTGTATACCTGTTCTACTGCTGAGAAAGGCAGGCAGAGTAGTTGTTGGGGATTAACTAGCAGTATCTGCTGTGCCTAACAATATAGTAACAGTGACACTGGTAAAAATTGGGATGGTTTAAAAGAACCAGGAACAACTGAGCAGAAATAGACCTTCCCAAGCCATCCAGATTCTCTGTCTCTTGTCTTCTCTTGTGCATATTTGTCATGTTTTCTTCTCAGGCTTTCTACTCCATATTGCATCAAGTATGACCAATGACGCTGCTGGAGCTTTATGACTTTCCAGTTTATTCCCTGGAATATCTAATTCTGTTCCTCACTTTCAGAATTCCCTGACAGTAGTTTTAGTTCAGCTTGGGTCAGCCACTGATTCTTGGACTGCTTAACTGTGACCAGTGGAGTAGAGTCAAAGTGTGTAAAATAGCCATTCCTTTGTTGGCTGTTGGTGAAGATAGGTTGTTTCCCATTATGAAGAGGAGGCTAGATAAAAGAAATGAACAAACAGTGAATTCTGGACATCCGTAATTTAATTGGGCTTCCCAGGTGGCTCAGGAGTAAAGAATCTGCCTGCCGGTGCAAGAGATGCAGGAGATGTGGGCTTGATCCCTGGGTCAGGAAGATCCCCTGGAGGAGGAAACAGCAACTCACTCCAGTCTTCTTGCCTAGAGGGGCCCATGGACAGAGAAACCTCGCAGGCTACAGTCCATTAGGTCGCAAAGAGTCAAACATGACTGAGCATGCATGCAGGTTAATTTACTTACATATGTAATAATAATTATAATATTTTAAGTCTCTGGCAAGTAAGCTCAGAAATATTGTAGTCTCCAATAATAAAGATCTTTTGCTATTTCTAATTCATAAATAACTTGGTGGTTGATTTTCTACTTTCATTCCTGATCATTTATGATTTTAAATGATTTAGTATTTTGAAGTACTTTGCATTGGGCCATTTGAGTATGAAACATCTGGTCTTCAGTCTGATTTTGAAAAAAACATACATGAATCTAAGTGATATAAACTAATTTAGTAACTTATAAATTTATTCTGATAAACTATTTTATTTATTGAAGTAGACCTTGTGTGTATATGTAATTGTTTCTGAATCAGCCAGTAGAAGTGGTTCTACAGATAGCCTGAGTGTGTTTTATTATATCATACCTAATCACAAGTCTTCTAAAACCTGTGTTTCTTCTGTTCTGTTCCTCTTATAGCCAAGAGTTCTGCTCATTAATTTCTGGGTCAAAAGTGAATCAGCCTCACACAGTAGGTCAATTTCTTAAGACTCTATCAACTTCAAATTGATTTAAGTTAATTGAAGCTGTCACTCTGGGACTTGGTTCTGAAGTTCATGCCAGGAAGAAAAAGAATAACTTCTCCCACATAAAGAGGCATTTTGATTTGTATTCTTTTAATGTACTATCTAGTGTATAATAAAACCTCGTTGAGCAGGATGGAGTAAGAATCCCAGTAAATGTACCAGGAATTAATTTCTATAGCTCATCGTGGTCCATCTTTTCAATATTTTACCCTACTTAGAAGAAGATGTTATGTCTGTAGCTGCAAATAGGTGGGCTGCTGCTGCTGCTGCTGAGTCGCTTCAGTCGTGTCCGACTCTGTGCAACCCCACAGACGGCAGCCCACCAGGCTCCCCCATCCCTGGGATTCTCCAGGCAAGAACACTATTGCCATTTCCTTCTCCAATGCATGAAAGTGAAAAGTGAAAGTGAAGTTGTTCAGTAGTGTCCAACTCTTAGTGACCCCACGGACTGCAGCCCACCAGGCTCCTCTGTCCATGGGATTTTCCAGGCAAGAGTACTGGAGTGGGGTGCCATTGCCTTCTCCAAGCAAGGCTTTAAAGAGATTTCTTTATCACTGAAGGATACAACTATAATCATTCATGTTTGAAAGTATATCATATACTTCTTTTGACCATATATAATGCTTAATTTACTTCTCACAATATACCTGGAGAAGGGAATGGCAACCCACTCCAGTATTCTTGCCTGGAGAATCCTGTGGACAGAGGAGGCTGGCGGGCTATAATCTGTCGGGTTGTAAAGAACTGGCTGCCACTGAGTGACTGAGCAGGCATGCATGCACAGCACACTCCATTCTTCCCTGGTGGCTCAGATGGTAAAGAATCTGCCTGCAGGTTTGTGGAATAAAAAGATTCACCATCATTTGTGTAAGAAGGAGTCAATGAATTAATTAATGTGCCCAAGGTCAGAAATAGACACAGGGAGCAGAGCCACAGTTTGACCATGGCTTGAGTAGTTTAAAACCTTGCACTCTAATTTACATTGTTTTTACCAAGTAAGAGTGCTTCTAAGCTAAATTTATTACTAATATTATTCAAATTTGCTTCGAAAGTAAAGTGACCACATTGCTGGAACTTTTGTGACAATCCTGAATTCTGTCCCGAGTTTCCCCCTGCACATATTTAATATATTTATTTCCTTAGGACAATTTACTCGACAAGTGTTTGTGGCCTTAATATTCAAGACCTACCCAAGGGAGTGTGAATCGGGTGATGAAGAAACCATTTTAGTTGCTTCTAGACCTTGTTCTCATAGAATTGTTGAGAGATAAATAGGTGATTAGTATCGTATTACTTGAACATGTAACTTATTAGACACTAGAAATACTGTGGTAAACAGGATAGAAAAATAATTCTTAACTTTATGGGGCTTGTAACCTATGAGATTATGGTGAGTATTTTAACAGACATCTGTGGCTAAGAGAATTTTAACACATAACTTCTGAAAAATGCAGGCTTGTGGCAAGACAAGCTCTCCATTTAGAGTGGGGTGAGCAAGAGAGGAGACTGTTGGATGACAAGGTCAGAGAGACAGGCAAGGACGGATCATACTGGCCTTGTGGACGAAGACAGTTTGGTCATCAGTCTGAATGACATGGGAGGCACTGGAAGGAAAGGGAAGTAATCTGATTGATGTTCTTCAAATATCACTGGGTGTCTGGGTGAATGTGTTGTAGGTCTAGAGTAGGGCAGGAGATCAAATGAGCAGACTTGAAATCCTATATGGTTAGTGCTGTACGTCAACTTAGAGTGGAGTTATGAAGAAACCCATAAAAGTCAGCTAACTGTTTTTATAAATATAAAAAGCAAGCAGAAACCAAATTATTAACACTAAGGAACTATTCAGTACAGTTCAGTTCAGTTGCTCAGTCATGTCTGACTCTTGGCGACCCCATGAATTGCAGCACACCAGGCCTCCCTGACCATCACCAACTCCCGGAGTTCACTCAAATTCATGTCCATCCAGTCGATGATGCCATCCAACCATCTCATCCTCTGTTGTCCCCTTCTCCTCTTGGCCCCGATCCCTCCCAGCATCAGAGTCTTTTCCAATGAGTCAACTCTTCACATGAGGTGGCCAAAGTACTGGAGTTTCAGCTTTAGCATCATTCATCCCAATGAACACCCAGGACTTATCTTTAAGATGGACTGGTTGGATCTCCTTGCAGTCCAATGGACTCTCAAGAGTCTTCTCCAACACCACAGTTCAAAAGCATCAGTTCTTCGGCACTCAGCTTTCTTCACAGTCCAACTCTCACATCCATACATGACCACTGGAAAAACCATAGCCTTGACTAGACGGACCTTTGTTGGCCAAGTAATGTCTCTGCTTTTTAACATGCTGTCCAGGTTGGTCATAATTTTTCTTCCAAGGATCGAGTGTCTTTTAATTTCATGGCTGCAATCACCATCTGCAGTGATTTTGGAGCCCCAAAAAATAAAGTCTGACACTGTTTCCCCATCTATTTCCCATGAATTGATGGGACCAGATGCCATCATCTTCATTTTCTGAATGTTGAGCTTTCAGCCAACTTTTTCACTCTCTCTTTCACTTTGGTCAAGAGGCTTTTTAGTTCCTCTTCACTTTCTGCCATAAGGGTGGTGTCATCTGCATATGTGAGGTTATTGATATTTCTCCTGGCAATCTTGATTCCAGCTTGTGCTTCTTCCAGCCCAGCATCCCCGAATTTCACTAATTTAAATGTATTAATCAGTCTTGGCTTTCCTCTTGCTCTCATCTGTGTTTCAGTAACGGATTCAGGAGCACTTTGCAGTTCTATACATTCATGTTCCACTTATTATAATTCACCAATATTGGAATTCTTTTAAAATGTAAAGCAGGCTGTGAAACGAACTTCAAACAATTAAGTATAAATCGATCATTCACCTGAAAGAACCAACTGGAGAAATACTAATCGTTGTAGGTGCGTTAGTCAGCTATAATATAAGAACTTACTTCAAAGATGAAATATACAGGGATTTCTAAAATAGCCACATTAATTTTCCCGCCTCTATCGAAATGTCTGATTTCTTTCAAGATTTTAACTAAGGGACTTAAAAACTTACACAATAAATGGTACCTGATGCAGAAAATTTGTGCCCTTGCCATTGCTTTAAACTTCAGTATTTCATCTCAAAGGACCAGAGCTCTTAATTAAAGACAAAGATGAATAGGTCTTGGTGCAAAGTTGCTTTGATTTCTGAATGAGCACACTTGTAAAACTGATTTCCTCAATAGCAGAGCCAGGTGGAGAGATGGAGGTCACCTCTGTGTAGCAGCAGGCTCCTCCCAGATCGTAGGGCGCCGGCAAAGCTGTCATCCTCAGTGACCAGATGGGTCAAGTCCTGCAGAATAGTCCATGGCCATTATTCGGTGCATTAGGCTGTGCAATTGATTTCAAGATAACAGACAAGAGGGAAAGGGCTGTCAGGCTTGACTGCCTCCTGTCAAGGCAGGAGCCCTGGAACAGTATAATTCAGAAAATTTTTGTCAGTGTGGGTAAGCTAGGATGGAATCCTGGCAGGGCGATTCTCTGCTATGCAGTCTGAAGGTGCAGTGGGAATCTGGTCTTTGGTGCCTGGGCAGTGACTGGCCCAGCTAGAATAGTCGGTCAAGATACATGCCTCAATTTCACAAGCAAGCCCCATGGAGGATTCTGTTTTCTGGATAGGAAAGAATTAAAAAAGGCAGAAAGGAAGGGTAGACTTTATTTTTCGAAGCCTAACTAAGATATTCCATGTCTCTCAATAACTGCCTTGTCATTATATTATAAATTTAATCTTCTGTCAGTATCTAAATTTCAAATCTCTTCCTAATATAAAATTCCTTCTCTGCTTATAGTCAAATTGGTAACTTGGGAAATGGAGAAACCAATGTCTTAGGAACAAGGAAACATTCTTTAAGTGTTGCTACAGTTACACTTTGACTTGGATTGGGCAAATCAGGTTGCAATAACTGTGTCGTGTATGGATGGATTTAAAATCGTGCACCAGGCTGTGCTAAACCATGTGAAAAGCGTTTGAATGAAAACATTAATTACATCTCATAGTAAACATCAAAGAGACTACACAAGTCACGCTTTTGTTTAACACTAGAGGTGTCAAAGCTACTAGACGACAAATTCCCTAGGGCCCGTTTGTATTGCTGTATTTCATCTGTTGTACAACTTTGTGGACAAATAGGTTGTTACTCTGTGGTTTACAAAATAACAATGATGTCAATGGCTTTTTCCCAAGCTCTTACTAAAACTTTAAAATAGAAACATAGGGATCCATTGGAATGAAAGGTAACATTCTGTTCAATAAATATTAGAGTTCATATGCCTATTGGATAGACGTAAACTCGAGGAATAAAAGATAAGCCAGCCACAGTTTGTTAAGCAGTGGACAAATTAAGAGAGGTTTCTGAAATGAAGTGTATTTTCTATTTGGAATATCAGAAAAATAAAGTGAAATGAAACCAAACCAAAAGAAAATAAGTGCAATGGAGATTTGTCATTTTAGTTTAAGATGCAGTTTTTAAACAGTTCTGTGCAACGTTGTTACCATGCTGTAGATTAAAATATCTAAAAGACACGATTGATCTTTGTCTTCAAGGGGCTCATGTTCTACTGGAAATACTCATCCAACAAATATTTGAGCAATTATTAGGAGATGTTACGCTTCTTTGGAAGGAATGATGCTAAAGCTGAAACTCCAGTATTTTGGCCACCTCACGCGAAGAGCTGACTCATTGGAAAAGACTCTGATGCTGGGAGGGATTGGGGGCAGGAGGAGAAGGGGACGACAGAGGATGAGATGGCTGGATGGCATCACTGACTCGATGGATGTGAGTCTGAGTGACCTCCGGGAGTTGGTGATGGACAGGGAGGCCTGGCGTGCTGCGATTCATGGGGTCGCAAAGAGTCGGACATGACAGAGCAACTGAACTGAACTGATCTGATCTGATGCTACTCTGGCATCTTTACTAGTATTTCTGAAATATATTTTTAAATCTGAGATATTAAGTAAGAGTTTCATCTAAGATATTTGGTGGTGTAGCATAAGAAGGTTAATTTTCTCTTTTGGTTTTTAAAAAATCCATGTTCATAATTTATTTGGTTACAATATTTAATGTTGTTTCATAAATGGTTATAACATAATCAGTAATGATTCATACTTTGTAATATTTAAAAGAACAATTATTAGCGATTCGTATTTTATCATTCATAAATAATATATTAAAGACCCAAGAGAAATTTGATTTGGGATTTACTAAAAGGACACAGTTAATTTTCAAAGTAATATTTGAACTTTAGCTGTAATAAATAAAATCTTAGTGAACTGACTCTCTAAGTAAAATAAGCATATCTTACATCTTATTTGCAGATAATTCAATAAAATTTGTATGTCCCTTCCTTGCTAGTTTAATTTTGGTATTTACCAAGGTAGGATGTTAAATGTAGTGAAATATTTTTCTGAAACAATTGTATCGCCTAGGATGTTTTATCTTTTTATATTCTGTAGGACTAGATTTGATAATATTAAAGGATTTTTGAGCCTATGTTCTTGAGAAATAGTGACCTGTAATTATCTTTTCTTGTAATGTCTGTGTTTAGTTTGGATATCAACTTAATTCTGGCCCCATAAAATGAAGCCGTTTTAGTATGTTATCTGGGAGGCTTTGTTTAGGTTTGGCATTTTTTCCACTTTCGTGTTGATAGACTTCAGTGGAAAATCCATTTGGACAGTGGGGATTTGGATACTAAGGGATGGTATCCTCAGTGGGAATTCAATGGAAAATCCATTTGGACAGTGGGGATTTGGATACTAAGGGATGGTATCCTCAGTGGGAATATCTAAATTGTAGACTAAAAATGTTTTTAAGACATATAAGGCAATTCAGCTTTTCTATTTCTTCTTGTGACAATTTTGACAAATTATTTTCTAAGAAATGTGTGCTTTTCATATATGTAGTTGAAATTATTATCACCAAGTGGTTCACACTACACTCTTTTTAAACTATAATATCTGAACAATTTGCAGCAATTCCTTCTCCCAATTTTTGATAATCTTTTTATTTGTGTGTGTCTTTTTCTGAGTAGAGTAGAATAATAGAAATATTGTTTTTTTACTACAAATCAGTCTTTGATTTAATTTTTTTCTTTATTGTTCTTTCCCATTTGTTGATTTATGTTCCTCCCTTCATTACTTCTTCATTTCTGCTTCCTTTGGATTTGACTTGATCATCTTATTCTAGAGTCTTATGGTGAAAGCTTAGGTCACTGACTTTGGACCTTTCTCTTTTTCAAATATAGACTTTTTAAGATGTAAAGAATCCTCTAAGGACTGTTTTTTTGCTGTATTGCACAAACATGATATCTTGTCACTTTATTCTTATTTCATGCAAAATATTTTCTAACAACGTTTATGTTTTCTAAGTAAAATTTATTGTAAAGAATGGTGAATTTCCAGATATTCATGGATTATCCAGATATGATTTTGTTTCTGATATTTGATTCATATTAATTTTGATAAAGGAACATGTCTTATTCTTTCAAATTTTCAAGATGTGTTATCTGACCCAACATGTAGTATCCTTAGGTAAAAGGGTGCTTTCACAGTTGAATAGAACATGATTCTGGTTGAAGGTGGTGGTCTTCAAATGTTAAATAGATCAGATTGCTGCTCCTGTTCTTTACGTCGTCTGTATGCTTACAGTTTATTGGTCAATATGTTCTACTGGTGAGAGGTTTTGAGTTATCCAACAATAATAGTGGATTTGTGAATTTTTCCTTTTAGTTGTCTCTAACTTTTCTCCTTGATTCATGGACCTGACATTCCAGGTTCCTATGCAATATTGCTCTTTACAGCATCGGACTTTGCTTCTATCACCAGACACATCCACAGCTGGGTGTTCTTTCTGCTTTGGTTCCATCCCTTCATTCTTTCTGGAGTTATTTCTCCACTGATCTCCAGTAGCATATTGGGCCCCTACTGACCTGGGGAGTTTCTCTTTCAGTATCCTATCATTTTGTCTTTTCATACTGTTCATGGGGTTCTCAAGGCAAGAATACTGAAGTGGTTTGCCATTCCCTTCTCCAGCGGACCACACCCTGTCAGATCTTTCCACCATGACCTGCCCATCCTGGGTTGCCCCACGAGCATGGCTTGATTTCATTGAGTTAGAAAAGGCTGTGGTCCTGGTGTGATTAGATTGACTAGTTTTCTGTGAGTATGGTTTCAGTGTATTTGCCCTCTGATGCCCTCTTGCAAGACCTACCGTCTTACTTGGGTTTCTCTTACCTTGGGCATGGGGTATCTCTTCCCGGCTGCTCCAGCAAAGCACAGCCACCACACCTTACCTTGGACGAGGGGTCTCTCCTCACCGCCACCCTTCCTGACCTCGGTTGTGGGGTAGCTCCTCTCGGCAGTGCTTAGTGCGCCAGTCCTCACCGCCGTGCTTCCTTAGTCGTTGGGTAGCTCCTCTCGGGCGTGCTCTCAGTGCGCCGTGCAGCCGGCGAGGGGCTCTCAGTGCGCCGCTCGCGGGCAGGCCGGGCGCTCTCAGTGCGGCGCTCGCGGGCAGGCCGGTCAAACAAGAGATGCCAGGAGTGAATGTTGACATTCTAGGAATTAGCGAACTAAAATGGACTGGAATGGGTGAATTTAACTCAGAGGACCATTATATTTACTACTGTGGGCAGGAATCCCTCAGAAGAAATGGAGTGGCCATCATGGTCAACAAAAGAGTCCGAAATGCAGTACATGGATGCAATCTCAAAAACGACAGAATGATCTCTGTTCGTTTCCAAGGCAAACCATTCACTGTCACAGTAATCCAAGTCTATGCCCCAACCAGTAACGCAGAAGAAGCTGAAGTTGAACGGTTCTATGAAGACCTACAAGACCTTTTAGAACTAACACCCAAAAAAGATGTCCTTTTCATGATAGGGGACTGGAATGCAAAAGTAGGAAATCAAGAAACACCTGGAGTAACAGGCAAATTTGGCCTTGGAATACGGAACGAAGCAGGGCAAAGACTAACAGAGTTTTGCCAAGAAAATGCACTGGTCATAGCAAATACCCTCTTCCAACAACACAAGAGAAGACTCTATACATGGACATCACCAGATGGTCAACACCGAAATCAGATCGATTATATTCTTTGCAGCCAAAGAAGGAGAAGCTCTATATAATCAGCAAAAACAAGACCAGGAGCTGACTGTGGCTCGGACCATGAACTCCTTATTGCCAAATTCAGACTGAAATTGAAGAAAGTAGGGAAAACCACTAGACCATTCAGGTATGACCTAAATCAAATCCCTTATGATTATACAGTGGAAGTGAGAAATAGATTTAAGGGCCTAGATCTGATAGATAGAGTGCCTGATGAACTATGGAATGAGGTTCGTGACATTGTACAGGAGACAGGGATCAAGACCATCCCCATGGAAAAGAAATGCAAAAAAGCAAACTGGCTGTCTGGGGAGGCCTTGCAAATAGCTGTGTAAAGAAGAGAAGCGAAAAGCAAAGGAGAAAAGGAAAGATATAAACATCTGAATGCAGGGTTCCAAAGAATAGCAAGAAGAGATAAGAAAGCCTTCTTCAGCCATCAATGCAAAGAAATAGAGGAAAACAACAGAATGGGAAAGACTAAGGATCTATTCAAGAAAATCAGAGATACCAAAGGAACATTTCGTGCAAAAACGGGCTCGATAAAGGACAGAAATGGTATAGACCTAACAGAAGCAGAAGATATTAAGAAGAGGTGGCAAGAGTACATAGAAGAACTGTACAAAAAAGAGCTTCATGACCCAGATAATCATGATGGTGTGTCACTCACCTAGAGCCAGACATCCTGGAATGTGAAGTCAAGTGGGCCTTAGAAAGCATCACTACGAACAAAGCTAGTGGAGGTGATGGAATTCCAGTGGAGCTATTCCAAATCCTGAAAGATGATGCTGTGAAAGTGCTGCACTCAATATGCCAGCAAATTTGGAAAACTCAGCAGTGGCCACAAGATTGGAAAAGGTCAGTTTTCATCTCAATCCCAAAGAAAGGCAATGCCAAAGATTGATCAAACTCCCACACAATTGCACTCATCTCACACGCTAGTAAAGTAATGCTCAAAATTCTCCAAGCCAGGCTTCAGCAATATGTGAACCGTGAACTTCCTGATGTTCAAGCTGGATTTAGAAAAGGCAGAGGAACCAGAGATCAAATTGCCAACATCCGCTGGATCATGGAAAAAGCAAGAGAGTACCAGAGAAACCTCTATTTCTGCTTTATTGACTATGCCAAAGCCTTTGACTGTGTAGATCACAATAAACTGTGGAAAATTCTGAGAGAGATGGGAATACCAGACCACCTGATCTGCCTCTTGAGAAATCTGTATGCAGGTCAGGAAGCAAGAGTTAGAACTGGTCATGGAACAACAGACTGGTTCCAAATAGGAAAAGGAGTACGTCAAGGTTGTATATTGTTACCATGTTTATTTAACTTACATGCAGAGTACATCATGAGAAATGCTGGACTGGAAGAAACACAAGCTGGAATCAAGATTGCCAGGAGAAATATCAATAACCTCAGATATGCAGATGATACCACCCTTATGGCAGAAAGTGAAGAGGAACTAAAAAGCCTCTTGATGAAAGTGAAAGTGGAGAGTGAAAAGGTTGGCTTAAAGCTCAACATTCAGAAAACGAAGATCATGGCATCTGGTCCCATCACTACATGGGAAATAGATGGAGAAACAGTGAAAACAGTGTCCGACTTTATTTTTCTGTGCTCCAAAATCAGTGCAGATGGTGACTGCAGCCATGAAATTAAAAGACGCTTACTCCTTGGAAGGAAAGTTATGATCAACCTAGATCAGATCAGAGATCAGTCGCTCAGTCGTGTCCGACTCTTTGCGACCCCATGAACCGCAGCACGCCAGGCCTCCCTGTCCATCACCAGCTCCCGGAGGTCACCCAGACTCATACCCATCGAGTCAGTGATGCCATCCAGCTATCTCATCCTCTGTCGTCCCCTTCTCCTCCTGCTCTCAATCCCTCCCAGCATCAGAGTCTTCTCCAATGAGTCAACTCTTCGCATGAGGTGGCCAAAATACTGGAGTTTCAGCTTTAGCATCATTCCTTCTAAAGAAATTCCAGGATTGATCTCCTTCAGAATGGACCGGTTGGATCTTCTTGCAGTCCATGGGACTCTCAAGAGTCTTCTCCAACACCACAGTTCAAAAGCATCAATTCTTCGGCACTCAGCCTTCTTCACAGTCCAGCTCTCACATCCATACATGACCACAGGAAAGACCATAGCCTTGACTAGGCGAACCTTTGTTGGTAAAGTAATGTCTCTGCTTTTGAATATGCTATCTAGGTTGGTCATAACTTTCCTTCCAAGGAGTAAGCGTCTTTTAATTTCATGGCTGCAGTCACCATCTGCAGTGATTGGTGTGGACCTAACAGAAGCAGAAGATATTAAGAAGAGGTGGCAGGAATACACAGAAGAACTGTACAAAAAAGAGTTTCAAGACCCAGATAATCATGATGATGTGATCACCAACCTAGATAGCATATTCAAAAGCAGAGACATTACTTTGCCAACAAAGGTTCGCCTAGTAAAGGCTATGGTCTTTCCTGTGGTCATGTATGGATGTGAGAGCTGGACTGTGAAGAAGGCTGAGCGCCGAAGAATTAATGCTTTTGAACTGTGGTGTTGGAGAAGACTCTTGAGAGTCCCTTGGACTGACTGCAAGGAGATCCAACCAGTCCATTTTGAAGGAGATCAGCCCTGGGATTTCTTTGGAAGGAATGATGCTCAAGCTGAAACTCCAGTATTTTGGCCACCTCATGCGAAGAGTTGACTCATTGGAGAAGACTCTGATGCTGGGAGGGATTGGGGGCGGGAGGAGAAGGGGACGACAGAGGATGAGATGGCTGGATGGCATCACTGACTCGATGGGTGTGAGTCTGAGTGACCTCCGAGTGCTGGTGATGGACAGGGAGGCCTGGCGTGCTGTTGTTCATGGGGTCGCAAAGAGTCGGACACGACTGAGTGACTGATCTGATCTGATCTGAACTTTTCTCCATACATTTTGATACTCTATTATTCAGTTTTTATTTATTTAATACTATTATATATTTGGTATTTAGACCTTTTATTATTAATTAATAACTCTTTATCCTGATACCATTCCTCAGCCTGTACTTTTTTTGATATTAATATGGTCAGTTTGAATCTCTCATGATAAGAGACTGGACAAATTTTTTTCTTGTTTTTTAAAATTTAACATTTCCATTTTTTCTTAAAAAATACTTTATAGACATCATATAAATGATTTTAGCATTAAAAAATATCAGAAAATCTCCCTTGTTTTCCTTCTCTTGGGCATCACAATCCTCAATAATCAATGTCCAATATTATTTTACAAATTGTGTCCATTCGCTATTTTATTATTATTATTTGTGATGAGAGAACAAGTCTTCTACAAGTTACTTCAGCATGGCCAAAATCCGCATACTTTATTTTTAACTAACGTTTCACCCACTAACATGTGTGATATTTTTGTTTTTTATCAGTTATAAAATTATAAGAGCTATATAATACTTTTCAAAAATATTTCCTCCTGGTCTCAGAAAACTTGAAACTTCCCAAAGAAGGGCATTGCCATAATTTTTCAAACAATTGTACAATTGCAGTCATTTCACATGCTAGTAAGGTTATACTCAAAAACCTTCAAGCTAGGCTGTAAGAGTATATGAACCTAGAACTTCTAGATGGACAAGCTGGGTTTAGAAAAGGCAGAGGATACAGAGATAAATTGCCAACATCCATTGGATCATAGAGAAAGCAAGGAGACTCCAGAAAAACATCTATTTCTGCTTCATTTACTATGCTAAAGCCTTTGATTGTGTGGATCATAACTGTGAAAATGTCTTTGAAAGAGATGAAAGTGCCAGACCACCTGACTTGCCTCCTGAGAAACTTGTATGTGCGGTTATGAAGCAAAGAAACAGATATGGAGCAACTGACTGATTCAAAATTGGGAAAAGAGTACAGTAAGTCTGTATGTTGTCACCCTGCCTATTTAACGTATATGCACATTACATCTTGTGAAATGCCAGACTGGATAAATGGCAAGCTGGAATCAAGATTGCCAGAACTATCAGCTACCTCAGTAGGCACATGATACCACTCTAATGGCAGGAAGTGAGGAGGAACTAAAGAGTCTCTTAAAGAGGGTGAAAGAGGAGAGTGAAAAAGCTGGCTTAAAACTCAAGTATCAGAAAATTAAGATCATGACATCCAGTCCCGTTACTTCATGGCAAACAGATGGGGGAAGAAGTAGAAACTGACAGGTTTTATTTTCTTATGCTTCAAAATCACCATGGACAGTGAATTATAGCCATGAAATTAAGATGTTTTCTCCTTGGAAGGAAAGCTATGAGAAACCTTGACAGTGGACTAAAAGGCAGAGACCTAACTTTGCCGACAGAGCTCTGTATATTCAAAGCTATGGTTTTTCCAGTAGTCATGTATGAGTCTGAGAGTCAAACCAAAAAGGAGGCTGAGGACTGAAGAATTGATGCTTTTGAACCGTGGAGTTGGAGAAGACTCTTGAGAGTCCCTTGGACTGCAAGGAGATCCAACCAGTCAATCCTATAGGAAATCAACCCTGAATATTCATTAAAAGGACTGATGCTGAAGCTGAAACTAAAACACTTTGGCCACCAGATGTTAAGAGCTAAGTCATTGGAAAAGACCCTGATGCTTTGATTTGAAAATCAAAGGAGAAGGGGTGACAGAGGATGAGATGGTTGAATAGTATCACTGACTCCGTGGACATGCGGTAGAGCAAACTCTGGGAGATGGTGAAGGACAGGGAAGCCTGTAATACTGCAGTCCATGGGACCTGACTTAGTAACTGAACAATAATATAATACTCTTCAAAAAGGTTTCCTTCCAGGTGTCAGGAAACTTGAAACTTCAATTTGTGTGCATATTTTGTTTCTAAGAATTATAGCATAGTTTAATAAAAAACTTTCAAGTAAAAAATGTATGTTATATTATATTAGGAAAAACTACTTTATGGGACATGTGGGATAAAAATATGAATTCATGAGCAAAATGAAATGTGTAACATTCTAACAATTTTGGAGAAACATTTTTAAAGTGTGACGGTAGATTTAAAATCACTAGGCTTTAAAATTATAGTGAATATGCAAAAACAAAAACAAAAAAAAATTATAGTGAATATGCTTTTAAATGTCACATAAATATTTTATTTGATAGTAGTAATATCTACAAAACAGTGGAAATTACATCATTTTCATGTATTTAAACTGAGGATTACTTTTTAAAATATCACTTCAAATGTGCCAGCAGTGAATTGATTTTCTTCATTTTTTTAATCATCCACGAGAACAAGAAAATGGAAGACCACTGTGTTTCACAGATTTTTTGATAGTCAGCAATAGATACCTTGGTGAAAAATATTTCAGGAAATAAGTAAGAAATAATCAAATGCAAAATAGTCACTTGTATTCGTATAATAGGGAGAAGTCCTAGTATTTTGGAATAAGAAATTATTAGGGTAAAAACATATATAATACACATGTACATATATATGTAAATAATAATAAATACCTATAACATATATATCATAAAACACACACACATATATATATTACACGTTATAAAGCGAACATATATATATATAAGAATACATATAACCATTTATAGAAATTTTAATCTTAATATATGATAAAGTAAGTGCTACTATAGGTCTTTGAGAAAAGAAAATGACAAGATAGGGTATTATCTTCTTGAAGTCTAATTTAGTAGCAAATACAAAAATGAATGATAACTGGAAGAAGGTAGGTAAGGCGCTGTTGGTGTTACATAAGCAAGAGGAGCTTCCCTGGTGGCTCAGAAGTAAAGGACAACACAGAAGACTCAGGTTCAATCCCTGGATTGGGAAGAACCCCTGGAGAAGGGAATGTCAACCAACTCCAGTATTCTTGCCTGGACAATTCCATGGACAGAGAGCCTAGCAGACTGCAGTCCATGGGGTCACAAAGAGTTGGACATGACTGAGTGACTCACACACACACACACACACACACACACACACACACACACGCAAGGCACTAAGGATCTGGGTGTATGTCTAGGGGATGAATGAAATGACTCTTTTGAACTTAAAAAAAAAGTCATTTTTTTAAAATAACAATTTTATATTTAAAGCCAATTTTTTTATTCATACCAAGAAAATATTTTTATGATGAAAATATCTAGCAGAATTCTATAACCATGACAGCAAAGTTGTTTTACTATTTCAGCTGTCACTAAAATTAAATTTTACTGTGTATATATATATATATATATATATATATTTTACTTCATATGTTAAGCCTCAAAATATTCTGTTACCCTAACTCCAGGCCACACTTTTTTTTTTTTTTTTTTTCTCATGGGTGGCCCTGATTTAACTGGTTCTTGCAAAGCTTGGGTCAACAAAACAGATTTGGAGGACTCAACAGCCTTCTGAACATTTCTAGTTATCCACTCAGGCTCCATTTGGCCATGATATTTCAGCAGTTGTCAACAATAGATTATGCCATTAAAGCAAAGTTGCTCTGTGTGTGGCACCTGAACGCTTCAACTAAAATGAACTGAAGCAGAATCTTAACTGACATGGGGATCGTGGTAGCATTTATATTCGATGACAGTTGTTAAAGTATCCTTTATGACAATTCTTCGGGCTGACTGGTAAGTTCTGTCGCTTCACGCCCTCGTTCTGAAGGTGCTCTCTTGTGACGGTTGGGTCTAAGATGCACTCATTCACAGGGCTGACTGTTAGTCCCAGTCACTGGCTCAGCGGGCGCTGACAGCAGAGGGCTTCAGTGCTCCTCTGTTAGCGGACATCTGAGAAGATGCTTGCGCTTCCTCAGGGCATGGAGGTCTCAGGGTAATGAAACTTCTTACAGCAGCTGCCTTTGCAGACTTGAAAGCCAAAACTGCTAGGGTATCTTAAGTTTCTGGTCTGTAACTGGAAGTGTATCAGTATTGCTATGTTCTGTTGGTAAAAGCGTATAACAGATCAGATCAGATCAGTCGCTCAGTCGTGTCCGACTCTTTGCGACCCCATGAACCGCAGCACGCCAGGCCTCCCTGTCCATCACAAGCTCCCGGAGGTCACTCAGACTCGCATCCATCGAGTCAGTGATGCCATCCAGCCATCTCATCCTCTGTCGTCCCCTTCTCCTCCTGCCCTCAATCCCTCCCAGCATCAGAGTCTTCTCCAATGAGTCAACTCTTCGCATGAGGTGGCCAAAATACTGGAGTTTCAGCTTTAGCATCATTCCTTCTAAAGAAATTCCAGGATTGATCTCCTTCAGAATGGACCGGTTGGATCTTCTTGCAGTCCACGGGACTCTCAAGAGTCTTCTCCAACACCACAGTTCAAAAGCATCAATTCTTCGGCGCTCAGCCTTCTTCACAGTCCAGCTCTCACATCCATACATGACCACAGGAAAGACCATAGCCTTGACTAGGCGAACCTTTGTTGGTAAAGTAATGTCTCTGCTTTTGAATATGCTATCTAGGTTGGTCATAACTTTCCTTCCAAGGAGTAAGCGTCTTTTAATTTCATGGCTGCAGTCACCATCTGCAGTGATTTTGGAGCCCAGAAAAACAAAGTCTGACACTGTTTCCACTGTTTCCCCATCCATTTCCCATGCAGTGATGGGACCAGATGCCATGATCTTCGTTTTCTGAATGTTGAGCTTTAAGCCAACCTTTTCACTCTCCACTTTCACTTTCATCAAGAGGCTTTTTAGCCCCTCTTCACTTTCTGCCATAAGAGTGGTGTCATCTGCATATCTGAGGTTATTGATATTTCTCCCGGCAATCTTGATTCCAGCTTGTGTTTCTTCCAGTCCAGCATTTCTCATGATGTACTCTGCATATAAGTTAAATAAACATGGTGACAATATGCAGCCTTGACGTACTCCTTTTTCTATTTGGAACCAGTCTGTTGTTCCATGACCAGTTCTAACTGTTGCTTCCTGACCTGCATACAGATTTCTTAAGAGGCAGATCAGGTGGTCTGGTATTCCCATCTCTTTCAGAATTTTCCATAATTTATTGTGATCCACACAGTCAAAGGCTTTGGCATAGTCAATAAAGCAGAAATAGATGTTTTTCTGGAACTCTCTTGCTTTTTCCATGATCCAGCGGATGTTGGCAATTTGATCTCTGGTTCCTCTGCCTTTTCTAAATCCAGCTTGAACATCAGGAAGTTCACATATTGCTGAAGCCTGGCTTGGAGAATTTTGAGCATTACTTTACTAGCGTGTGAGATGAGTACAATTGTGCGGTAGTTTGAGCACTCCTTGGCATTGCCTTTCTTTGGGATTGGGATGAAAACTGACCTTTTCCAATCTTGTGGCCACTGCTGAGTTTTCCAAATTTGCTGGCATATTGAGTGTAGCACTTTCACAGCATCATCATTCAGGACTTGGAATAGCTCCACTGGAATTCCATCACCTCCACTAGCTTTGTTCGTAGTGATGCTTTCTAAGGCCCATTTGACTTCACATTCCAAGATGTCTGGCTCTAGGTCAGTGATCACATCATCATGATTATCTGGGTCTTGAAGCTCTTTTTTGTACAGTTCTTCTGTGTATTCTTGCCACCTCTTCTTAATATCTTCTGCTTCTGTTAGGTCCACACCATCTCTGTCCTTTATTGTGCTCATCTTTGCATGAAATGTTCCTTTGGTATCTCTGATTTTCTTGAAGAGATCCCTAGTCTTTCCCATTCTGTTGTTTTCCTCTCTTTCTTTGCATTGATCGCTGAAGAAGGCTTTCTTATCTCTTTTTGCTATTCTTTGGAACTCTGCATTTAAATGTTTATATCTTTCCTTTTCTCCTTTGCTTTTCGCTTCTCTTCTTTACACAGCTATTTGCAAGGCCTCCCCAGACAGCCGTTTTGCTTTTTTGCATTTCTTTTCCATGGGGATGGTCTTGATCCCTGTCTCCTGTACAATGTCACGAACCTCATTCCATAGTTCATCAGGCACTCTATCTATCAGATCTAGGCCCTTAAATCTATTTCTCACTTCCACTGTATACTCATAAGGGATTTGATTTAGGTCATACCTGAATGGTCTAGTAGTTTTCTCTACCTTCTTCAATTTCAGTCTGAATTTGGCAATAAGGAGTTGATGGTCCGAGCCACAGTCAGCTCCTTGTCTTGTTTTTGCTGACTGTATCGAGCTTCTCCATCTTTGGCTGCAAAGAATATAATCGATCTGATTGCGGTATTGACCATCTGGTGATGTCCATGTATAGAGTCCTCTCTTGTGTTGTTGGAAGAGGGTATTTGCTATGACCAGTGCATTTTCTTGGCAAAACTCTATTAGTCTTTGCCCTGCTTCATTCCGTATTCCAAGGCCAAATTTGCCTGTTACTCCAGGTGTTTCTTGACTTCCTACTTTTGCATTCCAGTCCCCTATAATGAAAAGGACATCTTTTTTGGGTGTTAGTTCTAAAAGGTCTTGTAGGTCTTCATAGAACCTTTCAACTTCAGCTTCTTTGGCGTTACTGGTTGGGGCATAGACTTGGATTACTGTGACATTGAATGGTTTGCCTTGGAAACGAACAGAGATCATTCTATCGTTTTTGAGATTGCATCCAAGTACTGCATTTCGGACTCTTTTGTTGACCATGATGGCCACTCCATTTCTTCTGAGGGATTCCTGCCCACAGTAGTATATATAATGGTCATCCGAGTTAAATTCACCCATTCCAGTCCATTTTAGTTCGCTAATTCCTAGAATGTCAACATTCACTCTTGCCATCTCTTGTTTGACCACTTCCAATTTGCCTTGATTCATGGACCTGACATTCCAGGTTCCTATGCAATATTGCTCTTTACAGCATCGGACTTTGCTTCTATCACCAGACACATCCACAGCTGGGTATTCTTTTTGTTTTGGCTCCATGCTTTCATTCTTTCTGGAGTTATTTCTCCACTGATCTCCAGTAGCATATTGGGCCCCTACTGACCTGGGGAGTTTCTCTTTCAGTATCCTATCATTTTGTCTTTTCATACTGTTCATGGGGTTCTCAAGGCAAGAATACTGAAGTGGTTTGCCATTCCCTTCTCCAGCGGACCACACCCTGTCATATCTCTCCACCATCAACAGCAAAGCAACCGTTATCTTTTAGGATGATAAAAATAAACCTAGAAAACTCACTGAAAGAAGAAAATGAGAATGAGCCATTTTCGATAGGATATTATTAGTCTGCAATATCTGTTGCCACCACTGACACATACATATCCTGGTTTCACACACTTGTATAAACCCTTCTGACTTTAGACTGGTCCTGTTATACGCTTATCCATTCTCACAGATAACTAGTCAATCGATAAGCGTATAACAGGACCAGTCTAAAGTCAGAAGGGTTTATACAAGTTTGTGAAACCAGGATATGTATGTGTCAGTGGTGGCAACAGATATTGCAGCCTAATAATATCCTATCGAAAATGGCTCATTCTCATTTTCTTCTTTCAGTGAGTTTTCTAGGTTTATTTTTATCATCCTAAAAGATCACGGTTGCTTTGCTGTTGATAACAGTAAGTTGGCTAAACCTAATTTTCTAGAAATGTCTAACCTGCAAGGTTTCTCCTAGAAATTTCTGTTTCCTAGAATGTCATAAATATAACAGAGTCTAAATATAAAGAAATTGAAAATCTTTATGTTTTATGTGAAAAGGCTTTAAAAATAATATTGATGTTATTTCCCATTAAACATTGTATTTTCTTAATTCTCTTGAAAACAGTGATAAAACTTACACTACTCTACTTCTCATTGTAGAGAATAACTTACTCATCACATTGAGATATGTGTACATTTGTGTATGTGTCTGTATATTTATGGAGAAGGCAATGGCACCCCACTGCAGTACTCTTGCCTGGAAAATTCCATGGACGGAGGAGCCTGGTGGGCTGCAGTCCATGGGGTCGCTAAGAGTCGGACATCACTGAGCAACTTCACTTTCAATTTTCTCTTTCATGCATTGGAGAAGGAAATGGCAACCCACTCCAGTGTTCTTGCCTGGAGAATCCCAGGCATGGGGAGCCTGGTGGGCTGCCATCTATGGGGTCGCACAGAGTCAGACACGACTGGAGTGACTTAGCAGCAGCAGCAGCTGTATATTTATGTGTGTATATATATATATATATATATATATATATATATATATACACATGTCATTGTGATATCACTGAATTATACAAGTAAAAGTGAAATCTGAGGAAGATTGTTTAAATATTCTCAAGTTCCTTCAACTTATGGAAAGAATGTTACAAAAATTTTTCTTAAAAAAAGGAAACTTGTAATCTTTAAAAAAATTTATTCTTAATCACAAATTATTATTTTGGTTCTGTTATTTTTTGTATTTAGTTTACCTTTGAGAAAGAAAAACACAATTAGTATGGATAATAAGTTAAAACATAAAGCACTCTAAAATTTTTGTCAGCTCAAGTGTTTATACATTCCTGTTTATTAATCTCTTCTCTCGTAAAAGCAAATAAACTGTCTTCACCAAACAACATTAGTTTCCTGGTACAGAAATGACACTCACTCTTTTGTATTCAATCCAGCCATGTCCAAGGGACCTGTACCTTTGTGTCTACTTGGTATCACATGTATGGAGAGTGAATGCAAATGCTACTGACAAATAGTTTACAAAGTTAAGTACATCTTGAGAGTTTTTTCTTGTTTGATTGAGGGTTTTTCAGTTTACTAAGACAAAAATTGCTTCCAGCACTTGAAATGTGACTGCATTGTCTAGATACAGATCCTCAAGTGTCCTGAATCACAGATATGTATCTTAAATGTCAATGGGGACTGTCTGCACTAATCCATCCTTTTGCAGACAAACATGCCCTTGGCAGTTCCACTCAGGATTCAGTGATGCTTTTTAATTGACAATTTAAAATTTGCAACATGCAATGCCTCTTTGCCTAATCCCCAAACCATATTTGTGTCTCTTGTAAGTCATAAGCAGGCCAAGGACACAGAGGTCTTTAAGTTTCAATAGCCTGTGGGATCTGGAATCTATATCAGCCTGTACATATGTAACCTGCTGAGAAATAGCAGTGGTGCAGAAAAATATGGTTATATTTCTTGATCAGTATAAGTTAAATAGTTCTTTATATCCTCCCTTTCATTATGTATTTCTAGCTCAATGCTGTGAAACCCACTGACAGTAAATCCCTGGAAACTAGGGTGTGAGACAAGAATTTGTTTACTTGTAGGGAAATTGCAATTACCCCCTACAGTTTTGGGGGATACAATTTGCAGACCACTTGAGTGTGTTTTTTACCAAGGACAAATTTTATTTGCTTGTGATAGAATTTAGCAGTTTCTATTGAAATGCAAAGGTGAGGGGGGGGGCACAAATTTTGACTTGGTGGCAGTTGCTGCTATGCTACTGAAAAAAATGTATATAACTATGTTTCTAAGACTTAACAGGATCAAAAGAAAGTAGGGGCAATTTGTGAAGAGAATGAGGACAGAAAATGACTTACTGAATAATTAAAAATCAGCAAAAGACATGATTGTACTGTTCCATACATAAACACTATGAAAAGTTACAATCTTTGATGATTTTAGGACACTTTTATAGTAATTCTAGGATAAAAGGGTTTTATTTTAATTTGTTATTTCTCTGAAAGAATTGCATAAAACGAGGTAGGAGTATCTACATATACTGTATAGTCCATTTTTTTTTTTTTCCTGTTGGAGACATAGAAATGAAAATTCAAACAAATGAAAGCAAGAAAACTGATATCTTAAAGAAGCTTTCACTTTCTGAAAAATCAGAAAGGAGTAATATAAAAACTAGTAAAACCTTCAACAGTTATTTAAAATAATTTTTGATATCTGTAACCGTTATAGCTTGTAGATAATTATATATCTATAGTTGCATATACAACAGAAAGCACTACAGTGTAACAGATACAGCAAAGGAAAATACAGGTCATGACTTCTAATTTGAGAGCTTTAGGAAAGTTTAAGAACTTTAAGAATATTTTCATATTGTAACTAAAAGCCTTCAATAACTTCTCTATATTTTAATCTGAAAAATGGGGACAGAAAAGGGAAGGAGACCTACTTTAACAGCTTCGCAAGTTTTTGTGAGGCATGAGTGAGCTATTTAAGAGAAGATTTTCCCCATCAATTAAAATAAATAAATTTATATTTTAAAAAAAGATTTTTTAAAAGCTGAAAACAGCGACTATTCCTCTGGCACAAAAGAGGAAGTGGCATTAGATGTGACCTTCCGAAATGTAACAGAATGGTGTAAAAGTAGGCAAACTATGAAAAGGCAGGTCAGGACTCTAGTCCTCTGCGCAAGGGAAGTATGTGAGATGAGAGCAGAGTTCCCTGGCTGTAGCACAGGGATGTGAAGCCTTGGAGACCCTGATGATCTCTCTGAGGATGGTGGGCATAGAGAGGATTTCTGGAAATAAATAGGAGGACTAATTCTCATTCGCCTTGTCTGGAATCAAGAACTATGGTTAGGTAAGGGGACATCACTTCTGAGAGACTTGAAGATACACTATTGTGGCAGATGAAAGGCAATTTAAATGCATCACACCTCCATACTGCTATGCATCTTACATAGACCGTTTCTTCTGGATGTGAACAGTTCCCCAGGTAATAGATTGCATACTCAAACCACTGGAAGTTCCAGATAAAGTAAAGTATAATTATTTCTTCTGGAACTACTTGCTGGCTCTTCACTTGCTTCATTTTTTCTGCTCAAATATCACCTTGTCAGTGAGAACTTTCTTGACACTCAGCCTAAAATATCACCCCTTATGTCTTGATCTGGGTGCTCATATATTATATACTGAACAAAAATTAACAGGCAGCCCACTCCAGTACTCTTGCCTAGAAAATCCCATGGACGGAGGAGCCTGGTGGGCTGCAGTCCATGGGGTTGCTAAGAGTCAAACACAACTTCACTTTTACTTTCACTTTTCACTTTCATGCATTGGAGAAGGAAATGGCAACCCACTCCAGTGTTCTTGCTTGGAGAATCCCAGGGACGGGGGAGCCTGGTGGGCTGACGTCTATGGGGTTGCACAGAGTCAGACACGACTGAAGCGACTTAGCAGCAGCAGCAGCAGCATGCATAAGATTTATATACTTTGTAGGCATGTATGTAACTAAATTACTAAAAACATGAAAAATAAAATTGCCTTATTTTCTCTGCTTTACCTTCTGTTATAGCGTTTAGTATGTGGCGCGTATACTCCAGGGATGTAGATTTTTATCCCTCTTTGGTTTGCTGCTGTATATATGTTCCCAGAGCAGATCCTGCACTTAGTAGATACTAAGTGCTTGGTGGTTGTGTGAATGAATGATTCTCTGAATTTGCTGCTGCTGCTGTAATTGTCATTTCATAAGAAAGATAGGCACTGTGGTGTTTTCAAATACCTATATGAAACTTGTTTCCTGAACGTTTATTTTAGATTACTGTTCTCAGTAATTCAATTTTGGAAAAAAGTTAGTTTTAAATGTCCATAGAATCAACTTTGAGGACTGTTATTTCTTATCATAATCCAGGAAATGTTGATGGAGAAAAGTGAACAGAAAATAAATGTAGCAAGGCTAGTAAAAAGGAAACAAAAATCCAAACATGAAAGCTTAGACTGTTTTAATATGAAAATGAGAAAGGAAAATGACCTATGTTGCATACCAACACCAAGTTAAAAAATTACATGTATTGTGAAAGAACAGTGGAAGAGAAAGGTATTTCAAGTTATTAAGCCTGAAAAAAGTAGGAACAGCATACTGATTGCTCGAAGTCTAACGACGTTAGCGATGCCATTTTAGGGAGAATTACCTCGCATTCTGTGACACTCCGTTTCAGTTCTTTTCAGTCCTGCTGTGAAATAAGAAACACAGATTCTGAATTCAACTGGATTATGCTACCTCAGAGAATTGTAAGACAACAAGAAAAAACTTTCTTCTATACTCTGTAATCTACTGGGACCCTTTGACAATCCCTTCTGAAAGAAGTAAAAGTTACTTAATAACAGTAATAATTTTATTGTGATATTTTCAGATATAGTCTATAATATAGGGGAGAAACTTTTCTTCAAGGCTCCCCTTACAGCTCAGTTGGTAAAGAATCCTCCTGCAATGCAGGAGACCCCGGTTCAGTTCCTGGGTCAGGAAGATCCCCTGGAGAAGGGATAGGCTACTCATTCCAGTTTTCCTGGGCTTCCCTGGTGGCTCAGCTGGTAAAGAAACCACCCTCAATGCGGGAGACCTGGGTTCGATCCCTGGGTTGGGAAGATCTGGATAAGCGTAAGGCGACTCATTCCAGTATTCTGGCCTGAAGAATTCCATAGACTGTATAGTCCATGGGTCGCAAGGAGTTGGATACGACTGAGTGACTTTCACTTTCTTTTCCTTTAAGAAAATTTTATCTGTAGAATATGAGGTAGAAGATGCTTAATTGCTGATGTCATCAGCATTGATACATCAATAATAATCAACTATAGTTAAATCTTAGTATAGTATCAAATCAAAGCACTTCAAGCATTTTACTTCTAGGCTTTGTTTATTTATTTGTTTAATTGGGTGCATTTGCTTTATAATATTGTGTTAGCCTCTGCTATACAATGAAGTGAATCAGCCATGTGTATACATATATCCCCTCTCTCTTGGACCTTCCCCTCAGCTCACTCCCCCATCCCACCCATATAGGTCACCACAGAACACTGAGAGGCATTCCATTGAGTTATTATTGCTATAAAGAAAGTGGAAATGTGCAATGGTTGATTTTCTTATGTCAAATTAGCTATGCCATAGAGAACAGGTGTTTTATTTTTAATTGACATGTTTGGATGGCATCACCAATGCAATGGACACGAACTTGGGCAAACTCCGGGAGATGGTGAGGGATGGGGGGGCCTGGTGTGCTGCAGTCCATGGGGTCGCAAAGAGTCAGACATGACTGGGTGACTGAACAACAACATAGTTGGCATACAGTATTATATTAGCTTCAGGATAGTAATTCAATATTTATGTGTTATTAATTGAGCAGTGTAAGTCTAATAACCATGTGTCACCACGCAAAGTTTTTGCAGTATTATTGACTATATTCTCTGTGTTGTACATTGCATTCTTGTGGCTTATTTTATAAATGGAAGTTTGTAACCTCTTAATTTCGTTAACTTCCCCTCTTCCCCAGCCTGTCTCCCCTTTGGTGAGACAGTTTGTCCTCTGTATCTATGAGAGATCAGATATTCCGTGAAACGTTATTCTGGATATTTCTGAGTGTGTTTGGGGGTGAGATTTACACTTCAATCTGTGGACTTTGAGTAAAGCAGATTGCCCTCCACAATGTGACTGGACCCCATCCAATCCAAGGTGTGAATAGAATCAATACATGAGTAAAACAAAAGGTTGATCTCTCCCAAGCAAGAAGGAATTTTCCAGCAAAATGACCTTGGATTTCATTTATCACATAGGCTCATCCCGCTTCACCAGCAGACTGCCTTCGGACTCAGACTGCATTTTTTCTTGAATCTCTAGTCTGCCACCCTACCATCACCTTTTGAACTCACCAAGTAGTCACCACAATTTCATGAGCTAACTCCTTAAAATAAATATTGTTCTGTGTATATACACAACCTCTTGGTTCTATGTCTGTGAATAACTGATAAATACAGTATGTAATCATGAAATTTAGTAAGATAATATGCACATTAAAGAAATTTATGAAAACATACTTTACCTCAAGTAGAATTAAAATCATGAACAATAAAATTAAGAACGTTAACTTGTACTTGGGCTTCCGAGGTGGCACAGTGGTCAAGAATTTGTCTGCCAATGCAAGAGATGCGTGAGATGTGGGTTTGATCCGTGGGTCAGGAAGATCCCCTGGAGTAGAAAATGGCAACCCAACCCGGTCAGTATCCTTGCTTAGAAAATCCCATGGACAGAGGAGTCATATCCAAAGAGTTGGATATGACTGAGCATGTATACACATATACACAACATATACTTACCTGAATGAAAGATAAAGTAAAAGCACTGTAATATATTTTTAATTCTGATATTCAATTTGAAAAGTGAATTTAGAGATAAATGTTAATTTAGCAGTTACTTATTATAAATTGCATAATAAATGTTGTACTTTAAAAATTGTGTAATATTCATAATTTATTTCTTTGTTAGTTACTTTAAGGATTTGTAGTCTGTTTTCTTCTATCTTGCATCACAATTACAGATTAGAAAATGGATATTCTGGCTTCCGGTTAAGATGGCGGAGGATTAGGATGGGGAATACGCTTTCTCCTCCACAAATTCATCAAAGGGACATCTGGGTGCTGAGTAAATTCCACAAACAGCTTCGGAGTGCTGGCGGAGGACGTCGGACACCCAGAAAAGCAACTCACTGCCTTCTAAAGGAGGTAGGAAAGAATATAGAAGCCAGAGAGAGACAAAGAGGGAGGGGCGGACCTCTGTCCGGGGAAGGGAGTCTTAAAAAGAGAAGTTTCCAAACACCAGGAAACACTCTCCCTGCGGAATCTGCACCGAACCTGGGAAACACGGAGACTATCATAACAGGGAGGAGAACAGTTGAGCAATTAGAACCCACAGACTGCGGGCCCTGCGGTAACCTCCGCAGCGGAGAAGCATCGCTGCAAACGCCCGCATCTGCCATTGGGGAGCCGGGGCTGGGCAGGGAGACGCCTTGGCCATTCCCACGCGGGACGCTCCCCTGCCGGCCGTCCCCCGAGGGACGCTCCCCCGCGGGACTCTCCCCCACTGGACGCTCCCCCGCCGGCCACTCCCGCGCAGGTGTGCCCCCGCCCGCTGTGCCAGCGGCTCCCACGAGGGCCACCCCACCCCCTCCCCCACCCGCCCGCCATTCCCGTCGCCGGCCCCTCCCCCTCTGTGGGCCTCAGCGCAGACTGCGTTCGACTGATTGTCTGGAGTGCTGCCAAATTGGAGTAGTTTGGGCCGGCAATCCAGATTGTGCAGCGCCGACCACACGAGTGGCCGGCCTTGGCCCAGAACACCGCCTAACCGTGCACAGAACAAAGGACTATACAGACAAACTACAGAGAAAGGGGCCTATAGATCTTGAGAAATTTAAGCTGAAACAAGGAACTAGCCGAAAATGAACTGAACCCACAACAACAATAGAGAAACTCTTATATATATTGTTACTATTTTTACCATCATTATTTCCTTTTTTTTTTCTTTTCTTTTTTTAAATATATATATATTTTAAATTTTTATTATTTTTTAATTGGAAAAAGGAAAACAAAATTTTTTTTTTCCTTTTAATTTTGTTGTTGTTGTTGTTGTTGTAGTTGTTTGTTTTGTTTTGTTTCTTTTATTTTTATTTTTTTTATCCTCTAGTACTCCTTTAATCTCCACATTTAGATATAACTTTTGTGACCCTTTTTTTTTTCTTTTTTCCTTTTTGTCCTTTGCTTTTTTCCTTTCCTTTTTCTTTTCTTTACTGATTACTGACTAGATCTGTCTCTCTTCTTCACACTCCCTCCTTTTATCCTCCTGACCACCTCTGTCTCCTTCCTCCCTTTTTCCTTCTCTGTATAATTCCGTGAACATCTCTGAGTGGTCCAGTTGTGGAATGCATTATAGAAGAAGAAGTTTTTGAGACTACTGTAAAAATAAGACCAATAACTGGAATCAGGAGGCTTAAGTCCATACCCTGATCCCACGAAACATTAATTGACAGGAGCTCATTAAAAGCCTCCATACCTACTCTGAAACCAAGCATCACACAAAGACCAGCAAGTTCCACAACAAGACGTACAAGCAAATTCTCCAGAAAAACAAGAACACAGCCTGAGCTCCAATACACAGTCTACACAAAGCGACCCCAAAATCATAGACATCTCATAACTCACTACTAGACACTCCACTGCACCCCAGAGAAAAGTAATCCAGCTCTACCCACCAGAACACCGATACAAGCTTCCATAAACAAGAAACCTCATCAAGCCACGGGTACAAACCCACATATAGTGCAGAAACACCACAATAAAGAGAACTCCACAGACTACCAGAATACAGTAAAGACGCCCCAAACTTAGCAATTTAAACAAGATGAAGAGACAGAAGAATTCCCAGCAGGTAAAGGAACAGGATAATTGCCCACCAAACCAAACAAAAGAGGAAGAAATAGCGAACCTACCTGATAAAGAATTCCGAATAATGATAGTGAAATTAATCCAAAATCTGGAAAGCAAGATGGAATCATGGATAAATAGCCTGGAGAAAAACAGTGAGAAGATGCAAGAAAGGTTTAACAAGGACCTAGAAGAAATAAAAAAGTGTCAATATATAATGAATAATGCAATAAATGAGATCCAAAACACTCTGGAGGCAACAAATAGTAGAATTACAGAGGCAGAAGATAGAATTAGCGAATTAGAAGATAGAATGGCAGAATTAAATGAATCAGAGGAGAAAAAAGAAAAACGAATTAAAAGAAATGAGGACAATCTCAGAGACCTCCAGGACAATTTTAAACGTTACAATATTCGAATCATAGGAGTCCCAGAAGAAGAAGACAAAAAGAAAGACCATGAGAAGATACTAGAGGAGATAATAGTTGAAAACTTCCCTAAAATGGGGAAGGAAATAATCACTCAAGTCCAAGAAACCCAGAGAGTCCCAAATAGGATAAACCCAAGACGAAACACCCCAAGACACATATTAATCAAATTAACAAAGATCAAACACAAAGAACAAATATTAAAAGCAGCAAGGGAAAAACAACAAATAACACACAAGGGAATTCCCATAAGGATAACAGCTGATCTTTCAATAGAAACTCTCCAAGCCAGGAGGGAATGGCAAGACATACTTAAAGTGATGAAAAAAAAGAAACTACAGCCCAGATTATTGTACCCAGCAAGGATCTCATTCAAATATGAAGGAGAAATCAAAACCTTTACAGACAAGCAAAAGCTGAGAGAATTCAGCACCACCAAACCAGCTCTCCAACAAATACTAAAGGACATTCTCTAGACAGGAAACACAAAAAGGATATATAAATTCAAACCCAAAACAACAAAGTAAATGGCAACAGGATCATATTTATCATTAATTACCTTAAATGTAAATGGGTTGAATGCCCCAACCAAAAGACAGAGACTGGCTGAATGGATACAAAACAAGACCCCTCCATATGCTGTCTACAAGAAACCCACGTCAAAACAGGGGACACATACAGACTGAAAGTGAAGGGCTGGAAAAAGATTTTCCACGCAAATAGGGACCAAAAGAAAGCAGGAGTAGCAATACTCATATCAGATAAAATAGACTTTAAAACAAAGGCTGTGAAAAGAGACAAAGAAGGTCACTACCTAATGATCAAAGGATCAATCCAAGAAGAAGATATAACAATTATAAATATATATGCACCCAACTTAGGAGCACCGCAATATATAAGACAAATACTAACAAGTATGAAAGGAGAAATCAACAATAACACAATAATAGTGGGAGACTTTAATACCCCACTCACATCAATGGATATATCAACTAAACAGAAAATTAACAAGGAAACACAAACTTTAAACGATACAATAGACCAGTTAGAACTAATTGATATCTATAGGACATTTCATCCCAAAACAATGAATTTCACCTTTTTCTCAAGTGCACACGGAACCTTCTCCAGGATAGACCACATCCTGGGCCATAAATCTAGCCTTGGTAAGTTCAGAAAAATTGAAATCATTCCAAGCATTTTTTCTGACCACAATGCAGTAAGAGTAAATCTCAATAACAGGAGAATATCTATTAAAAAGTCCAACATATGGAGGCTGAACAACACACTCCTGAATAACCAACAAATCACAGAAGAAATCAAAAAAGAAATCAAATTCTGCATAGAAACGAATGAAAATGAAAACACAACAACCCAAAACCTGTGGGACATTGTAAAAGCAGTCCTAAGGGGAAAGTTCATAGCAATACAGGCATACCTCAAGAAACAAGAAAAAAGCCAAGTAAATAACCTAACTCTACACCTAAAGCAACTGGAAAAGGAAGAAATGAAACACCCCAAGGTTAGTAGAAGGAAAGAAATCCTAAAAATTAGGGCAGAAATAAATGCAAAAGAAACAAAAGAAACCATAGCAAAAATCAACAAAGCCAAAAGCTGGTTCTTTGAAAGGGTAAATAAAATTGACAAACCACTAGCCAGACTCATCAAGAAACAAAGGGAGAAAAATCAAATCAATAAAATTAGAAATGAAAATGGAGAGATCACAACAGACACCACAGAAATACAAAGGATCATAAGAGACTACTATCAGCAATTATATGGCAATAAAATGGACAATCTGGAAGAAATGGACAAATTCTTAGAAAAGTACAACTTCCCAAACCTGGATCATGAAGAAATAGAAACTCTTAACAGACCCATCACAAGCACGGAAATTGAAACTGTAATCAGAAATCTTCCAGCAAACAAAAGCCCAGGTCCAGACGGCTTCACAGCTGAATTCTACCAAAAATTTAGAGAAGAGTTAACACCTATCCTACTCAAACTGTTCCAAAAAATTGCAGAAGAAGGCAAACTTCCAAACTCATTCTATGAGGCCACCATCACCCTAATACCAAAACCTGACAAAGATCCCACAAAAAAAGAAAACTACAGGCCAATATCACTGATGAACATAGATGCAAAAATCCTTAACAAAATTCTAGCAATCAGAATCCAACAACACATTAAAAAGATCATACATCATGACCAAGTGGGCTTTATCCCAGGAATGCAAGAATTCTTCAATATCCGCAAATCAATCAACGTAATACACCACATTAACAAACTGAAGAATAAAAACCATATGATTATCTCAATAGATGCAGAGAAAGCCTTTGACAAAGTTCAACATCCATTTATGATAAAAACTCTCCAGAAAGCAGGAATAGAAGGAACATACCTCAACATAATAAAAGCTATATATGACAAGCCCACAGCAAACATTATCCTCAATGGTGAAAAATTGAAAGCATTTCCTCTAAAGTCAGGAAAAAGACAAGGATGCCCACTTTCACCATTACTATTCAACATAGTTTTGGAAGTTTTGGCCACGGCAATCAGAGCAGAAAAAGAAATAAAAGGAATCCAAATTGGAAAAGAAGAAGTAAAACTCTCACTGTTTGCAGATGACATGATCCTCTACGTAGAAAACCCTAAAGATTCCACCAGAAAATTACTAGAACTGATCAATGAATATAGTAAAGTTGCAGGATATAAAATTAACACACAGAAATCCCTTGCATTCCTGTACACTAATAACGAGAAAATAGAAAGAGAAATTAAGGAAACAATTCCATTCACCATTGCAATGAAAAGAATAAAATACTTAGGAATATATCTTCCTAAAGAAACTAAAGAACTATATATAGAAAACTATAAAACACTGGTGAAAGAAATCAAAGAGGACACTAATAGATGGAGAAATGTACCATGTTCATGGATTGGTAGAATCAATATAGTGAAAATGAATATACTACCCAAAGCAATTTATAGATTCAATGCAATCCCCATCAAGCTACCAATGGTATTCTTCACAGAGCTAGAACAAATAATTTCTCAATTTGTATGGAAATACAAAAACCTCGAATAGCCAAAGCTATCTTGAGAAAGAAGAACGGAACTGGAGGAATCAACCTGCCTGACTTCAGGCTCTACTACAAAGCCACAGTCATCAAGACAGTATGGTACTGGCACAAGGACAGAAATATAGATCAATGGAACAAAATAGAAAGCCCAGAGATAAATCCACGCACATATGGTCACCTTATCTTTGACAAAGGAGGCAAGAATATACAATGGATTAAAGACAATCTCTTTAACAAGTGGTGCTGGGAAAACTGGTCAAACACTTGTAAAAGAATGAAACTAGAACACTTTCTAACACCATACACAAAACTAAACTCAAAATGGATTAAAGAGCTAAATGTAAGACCAGAAACCATAAAACTCCTAGAGGAAAACATAGGCAAAACACTCTCTGACTTACATCACAGCAGGATCCTCTATGACCCACCTCCCAGAATATTGGAAATAAAATAAAAAATGAACAAATGGGACCTAATCAAACTTAAAAGCTTCTGCACAACAAAGGAAACTATAAGCAAGGCGAAAAGACAGCCTTCAGAATGGGAGAAAATAATAGCAAATGAAGCAACTGACAAACAACTAATCTCAAAAATATACAAGCAACTTCTACAGCTCAATTCCAGAAAAATAAATGACCCAATCAAAAAATGGGCCAAAGAACTCAATAGACATTTCTCCAAAGAAGACATACAGATGGCTAACAAACACATGACAAGATGCTCAACATCACTCATTATCAGAGAAATGCAAATCAAAACCATTATGAGATACCATTTCACGCCAATCAGAATGGCTGCTATCCAAAGTCCACAAGCAATAAATGCTGGAGAGGGTGCGGAGAGAAGGGAACCCTCTTGCACTGTTGGTGGGAATGCAAACTAGTACAGCCACTTTGGAGAACAGTATGGAGATTCCTCAAAAAACTGCGAATAGAACTGCCTTATGATCCAGCAATCCCACTGCTGGGCATATACACTGAGAAAACCAGAATTGAAAGAGACACGTGTACCCCAATGTTCATAGCAGCACTGTTTGCAATAGCCAGAATGTGGAAGCAACCTAGATGTCCATCCACAGATGAATGGATAAGCAAGCTGTGGTACATATACACAATGGAGTATTACTCAGCCATTAAAAAGAATACATGTGAATCAGTTCTAAGGAGGTGGATGGAACTGGAGCCTATTATACAGAGAGAAGTAAGCCAGAAACAAAAACACCAATCAGATCAGATCAGATCAGATCAGTCGCTCAGTCGTGTCCGACTCTTTGCGACCCCATGAACCGCAGCACGCCAGGCCTCCCTGTCCAACACAAGCTCCCGGAGGTCACTCAGACTCGCATCCATCGAGTCAGTGATGCCATCCAGCCATCTGATCCTCTGTCGTCCCCTTCTCCTCCTGCCCTCAATCCCTCCCAGCATCAGAGTCTTCTCCAATGAGTCAACTCTTCGCATGAGGTGGCCAAAATACTGGAGTTTCAGCTTTAGCATCATTCCTTCTAAAGAAATTCCAGGATTGATGTCCTTCAGAATGGACTGGTTGGATCTTATTGCAGTCCAAGGGACTCTCAAGAGTCTTCTCCAACACCACAGTTCAAAAGCATCAATTCTTCGTCGCTCAGCCTTCTTCACAGTCTAGCTCTCACATCCATACATGACCACAGGAAAGACCATAGCCTTGACTAGGCGAACCTTTGTTGGTAAAGTAATGTCTCTGCTTTTGAATATGCTATCTAGGTTGGTCATAACTTTGCTTCCAAGGAGCAAGCGTCTTTTAATTTCATGGCTGCAGTCACCATCTGCAGTGATTTTGGAGCCCAGAAAAACAAAGTCTGACACTGTTTCCACTGTTTCCCCATCTATTTCCCATGCAGTGATGGGACCAGATGCCATGATCTTCGTTTTCTGAATGTTGAGGTTTAAGCCAACCTTTTCACTCTCCACTTTCACTTTCATCAAGAGGCTTTTTAGCCCCTCTTCACTTTCTGCCTTAAGAGTGGTGTCATCTGCATATCTGAGGTTATTGATATTTCTCCCGGCAATCTTGATTCCAACTTGTGTTTCTTCCAGTCCAGCATTTCTCATGATGTACTCTGCATATAAGTTAAATAAACATGGTGACAATATGCAGCCTTGACGTACTCCTTTTCCTATTTGGAACCAGTCTGTTGTTTCATGACCAGTTGTAACTGTTGCTTCCTGACCTGCATACAGATTTCTCAAGAGGCAGATCAGGTGGTCTGGTATTCCCATCTCCTTCAGAATTTTCCATAGTTTATTGTGATCCACACAGTCAAAGGCTTTGGCATAGTCAATAAAGCAGAAATAGATGTTTTTCTGGAACTCTCTTGCTTTTTCCGTGATCCAGCAGATGTTGGCAATTTGATCTCTGGTTCCTCTGCCTTTTCTAAAACCAGCTTGAACATCAGGAAGTTCACGGTTCACATATTGCTGAAGCCTGGCTTGGAGAATTTTGAACATTACTTTACTAGCGTGTGAGATGAGTACAATTGTGCGGTAGTTTGAGCACTCCTTGGCATTGCGTTTCTTTGGGATTGGGATGAAAACTGACCTTTTCTAATCTTGTGGCCACTGCTGAGTTTTCCAAATTTGCTGGCATATTGAGTGCAGCACTTTCACAGCATCATCTTTCAGGATTTGGAATAGCTCCACTGGAATTCCATCACCTCCACTAGCTTTGTTCGTAGTGATGCTTTCTAAGGCCCATTTGACTTCACATTCCAAGATGTCTGGCTCTAGGTCAGTGATCACATCATCATGATTATCTAGGTCTTGAAGCTCTTTTTTGTTCAGTTCTTCTATGTATTTTTGCCACCTCTTCTTAATATCTTCTGCTTCTGTTAGGTCCACACCATCTCTGTCCTTTATCGTGCCCATCTTTGCATGAAATGTTCCTTTGGTATCTCTGATTTTCTTGAAGAGATCCCTAATCTTTCCCATTCTGTTGTTTTCCTCTATTTCTTTGCATTGATCACTGAAGAAGGCTTTCTTATCTCTTTTTGCTATTCTTTGGAACTCTGCATTTAGATGTTTATATCTTTCCTTTTCTCCTTTGCTTTTCGCTTCTCTTCTTTTCACATCTATTTGTAAGGCCTCCCCAGACAGCCATTTTGCTTTTTTGCATTTCTTTTCCATGGGGATGGTCTTGATCCCTGTCTCCTGTACAATGTCACGAACCTCATTCCATAGTTCCTCAGGCACTCTATCTATCCGATCTAGGCCCTTAAATCTATTTCTCACTTCCACTGTATAATCATAAGGGATTTGATTTAGGTCATACCTGAATGGTCTAGTAGTTTTCCCTACTTTCTTCAATTTCAGTCTGAATTTGGCAATAAGGAGTTCATGGTCCGAGCCACAGTCAGCTCCTTGTCTTGTTTTTGCTGACTGTATAGAGCTTCTCCATCTTTGGCTGCAAAGAATATAATCGATCTGATTTCGGTGTTGACCATCTGGTGATGTCCATGTATAGAGTCTTCTCTTGTGTTGTTGGAAGAGGGTGTTTGCTATGACCAGTGCATTTTCTTGGCAAAACTCTATTAGTCTTTGCCCTGCTTCATTCCGTATTCCAAGGCCAAATTTGCCTGTTACTCCAGGTGTTTCTTGACTTCCTACTTTTACATTCCAGTCCCCTATAATGAAAAGGACATCTTTTTTGGGTGTTAGTTCTAAAAGGTCTTGTAGGTCTTCATAGAACCTTTCAACTTCAGCTTCTTCGGCGTTACTGGTTGGGGCATAGATTTGGATTACTGTAACATTGAATGGTTTGCCTTGGAAACGAACAGAAATCATTCTGTCATTTTTGAGATTGCATCCATGTACTGCATTTCGGACTCTTTTGTTGACCATGATGGCCACTCCATTTCTTCTGAGGGATTCCTGCCCACAGTAGTATATATAATGGTCATCCGAGTTAAATTCACCCATTCCAGTCCATCTTAGTTCGCTAATTCCTAGAATGTCAACATTCACTCTTGCCATCTCTTGTTTGACCACTTCCAATTTGCCTTGATTCATGGACCTGACATTCCAGGTTCCTATGCAATATTGCTCTTTACAGCATCAGACTTTGCTTCTATCACCAGACACATCCACAGCTGGGTGTTCTTTTTGTTTTGGCTCCATGCTTTCATTCTTTCTGGAGTTATTTCTCCACTGATCTCCAGTAGCATATTGGGCCCCTACTGACCTGGGGAGTTTCTCTTTCAGTATCCTATCATTTTGTCTTTTCATACTGTTCATGGGGTTCTCAAGGCAAGAATACTGAAGTGGTTTGCCATTCCCTTCTCCAGGGGACCACACCCTGTCGTATCTCTCCACCATGACCCTGCCCATCCCAGGTTGCCCCTCGGGCATGGCTTAATTTCATTGAGTTAGAGAAGGGTGTGGTCCTTGTGTGATTAGATTGACTAGTTATCTGTGAGAATGGTTTTAGTGTATTTGCCCTCTGATGCCCTCTTTCAAGACCTACTGTCTTACTTGGGTTTCTCTTACCTTGGGCGTGGGGTATCTCATCCCGGCTGCTCCTGGCTGCTCCCGTCCAGCGAAGCACAGCCATTGCACCTTACCTTGGACGAGGGGTCTCTCCTCACCGCCGTCCTTCCTGACCTCGGTCGTGGGGTAGCTGTTCTCGGCCGTGCTTAGTGCGCTGGCCCTCACCACCGTCCTTCCTCGGTCGTGGGGTAGCTCCTCTCCGCCGCACTCTTAGTGGGCGATGCAGCCGGCGGGGCGCTCTTAGTGCGCGACGCAGCCGGCACTATACAGTATACTAATACTAAACACAAATACTAAAACACAAATACAGTATACTAATGCATATATATGGAATTTAGAAAGATGGTAAAAATAACCCTATTTACGAGACAGCAAAAGAGACACTGATGTATAGACCAGACTTTTGGACTCTGGGACCGGGAGAGGGTGGGATGATTGGGGAGAATAGCATTGAAATATGTATAATATTATATCTGAAATGTATCAATTGTTCAAACTAATCACTGTCATGTTACAATTTGTTCATATTAGATGTTTGTAATGTTTCTGATAATCAATAAAAGAGATTCTTGATAAAAAAAAAAAAAAGAAAATGGATATTCTTTAAAAGTTTCCTAATATCTAGCTTAATATAGATATTTTGAAATTGGGATTAAGTGAGATTGTATAGAAAATTATCTTTTAGTTGATATTCTAACATACTGGCTTTGAAAACCTATTGATTTGACAGAAAAAAAAATCTACATTATTGGGTAGATATCATTTTAGCACTTTTATATAAATCATTTATTCTAGTGAATATCAGAATAACTCTTCATAGAAACTAAAATGAAAAAGCATCAGTTCATCTATTTTTAAGAAGAACTGTGCCTTCAAATCATTTTCTCATGAATGCATTTATTCATGGAATATTAATAACTAGTTCTACAGGACTTCAGTTTCTATGAATACATTTGCTCAGATGGTCTGATTTTGATATATAGCAAAAATAATGATTTCCTAATGATTATAGCCTATGTGAGTAATACAAAAAATACAAGGAAACATGTGTGGTTTAGAAATACAGTTTAGGAAATGGAATGAATTGCTAAAATGTGAAGGGAAATTAAAATTATTACGTTAAATCCAATGGCAGTGTGTCCTTCAAATAACATAAAAACTTGAGGAGTGCCTGAAAACTGTAATACATTTTCTACCCAAAGCAAAGGGAAGGCTGGATTTGAGCTTAAGGAATCTTAAAATACAGATGATATTTGATAAGATGGCTTGCACATATCTGAGAATTTGGGGTCTTCTCAAGGGTACAGGCATGATTTTTGACAGACTTCTTTGTTGCTTGGGCTGCTTGGAGTTCTTCTAATAACACAGTAGGCATTTTAGGGCTTTGAAAACTTTGCTGTTCTTTGACATGGGTTCCCAGCTGCTGGAAGATGGGATGGGGCTGGCTTACACAACACTTCTGCTGCATGTTTTGTCCACATTTAGCAACTATATCATTTTGGTAACTAAAGATTCATCAAGCACCTATTTCAGCTGCTGTTGCTTTTATTTTAAAAATAGTTTGTGCCTAGATATCCCTTAATATGAGTGAATAATTGAAATATTAATATTGCTATCACTATGTATAATTTATTAAGTCCATACTACATGCTATGAACTCCACTAAATGCTTTACACTCCCACTATTCACTTAATACTTACGACCCATGACATAGTTAGTATAAATTATCTTCCTATAGGTACACTAGAACTTAGATATAATACTTGATGTCCCTAATAGCATGCTGCTAATCAAATAATGTAGGCAATATATTTATATTTCAAGCTCTAATCACTTTCTCAAAGTGTATTTTTATTAAAAATTTAAAAATCCCTAGTTAATAGTATTTATTATGCATGTTAATATTACTTATGTAATATTACATAATAGTAACTTATGTAATATTACATAATAGTAACTTATGTAATATTACATAATAGTACATAATAGTAACTTATGTAATATTACATAAATACTAATATTACATAATAGTATTTATTATGCATGTTAATATTACTTATGTACACTCAAAGTGTATTTTTATTAAAAATTTAAAAATCCCTAGTTAATAGTATTTATTATGCATGTTAATATTACTTATGTAATATTACATAATAGTAACTTATGTAATATTACATAATAGTAACTTATGTAATATTACATAATATTACATAATAGTAACTTATGTAATATTACATAAATACTAATATTACATAATAGTATTTATTATTCATGTTAATATTACTTATGTTTTCTGTTCCATTACCAAACAGAGACCACCAGCATAATTTTGAAGTGGTATACAAAGTCACACCATTAGTTTTAGACTTTATAATTTTCCATGTAATTTTTACAGATATCTTTAACTCATCATAGATACTCAGAAGTCAAAAATTTACCAAAGCTACTCACTGGGGACAGTTAGATCAGAAAGAGACTTTGGATGAAAGCTTGGAAGGCAGGTGTGCACTGTTTGAAAATCAAATATAATGCTTAAATTCAAGACACCTCAGTTTGGAGAAACATAGATCATGCCTGGGGTGATGGATGTATTTAGAGTTCTCTGAAACACAGCACAGTTTATTTCACCTAGAAAATAGGCAGCTTTTCCTTTGGTTAGTTTCCTGAATCTATCAACTTTACTTAATTCCACATATGGTTTCTTGCCAGGGATGTCTTTTGCATACATATTTTACAAGAGAAAAAAGACTCTTCTGATGACAGGACACAACACAATGACATTCGTATAGATGAAAGACAGAATTCATTGTTCCCAGGATGCAAACAAAGAAAACTGCCAGGCAAGGCCACTCAGTGGGTTGTACTCAGGGACAGATGAACAGCAAGCAGGAGCTACTGGGGGCAGCTTATGTATGATGGGGGTGGGAGGGTAGGGTTGGCTAGCTTTTGTAGCTACCTGTGGAGTCAAGGCTATGGTCTTTCCTGTAATCATGTATGGATGTGAGAGCTGGACTGTGAAGGCCGAGCACCGAAGAATTGATGCTTTTGAACTGTGGTGTTGGAGAAGACTCTTGAGAGTCCCTTGGACTGCAAGGAGATCCAACCAGTCCATTCGGAAGGAGATCAGCCCTGGGATTTCTTTGGGAGGAATGATGCTAAAGCTGAAACTCCAGTATTTTGGCCACCTCATGCGAAAAGTTAACTCATTGGAGAAGACTCTGATGCTGGGAGGGATTGGGGGCAGGAAGAGAAGGGGACGACAGAGGATGAGATGGCTGGATGGCATCACTGACTCGATGGATGTGAGTCTGACTGACTTCCGGGAGTTGGTGATGGACTGGGAGGCCTGGCGTGCTGCGATTCATGGGGTTGCAAAGAGTCAGACACGACTGAGTGACTGATCTGATCTGTGGAGCTGCCAATTTAAATGATTTCTCAGGCTCTAGGCAAGGCATGGGGACTGTCCCTAGTGGTCTGCTCCTTGCCTTGGGGCAGTGAGGACTTGTGTGTGGTAACTCTGGGATATGGGAGCCAGAGAAAGGAAGCATCAGGATGTAAATTTAACCAGATGCTCAATTAGAGGAGTGACCAGCCTGAAACCAGCCTCAAACCTGGATCAAAGTCCCAGGTCGATGCATGAAATAGGTCACACAAAGCCAGTGCCCTGGGACAACCCAGAAGGATGTGATAGGGAGGATGGTGGGTGGGGGCTTTGGGATGGGGGGATACACGTTCACCCGTGGGTGATTCATGTTGATGTACGGCCAAAACCGTCACCATATTGTAAACGAATTAGCCTCCAATTAAAATAAATTAGTTAAAAAAAAAAAAACCCTGGAAACATTTTCATCAGGAGAAGAATAGATAAATAAAATACAGTTGAATACAGTAGTATAGAGACTGTGTAACAACTATAGATATGGATTAATGTCTGAGCCAAAAAAGGAAGTTGCAGAAGAATATATACAAACATCAATTTGTGCAGATGTCAAAGCATGCAAAACACGACATACACAAGCACTATGATTTTTTTTTCAGCAAAGCTATATGTAAAATCAAAGCAAAATTATATACATATTTAAGAATAGTGATTGCCTCTGGGAATGAAAGTGGTAATTAGAGCAAGACTTGTAGGGATTTAAGAGACTTCCCAGGTGGCAAGGGGTAAAGAATGTGCCTGCAAGTACAAGAGTTGCCAGAGACTTGGGTTTGATTCCTGGGTAGCGAAGAACCACTGGAGAAGAACATGGCACCGCAATCCAGCATTCTTTCCTGGAAAACCCCATGGACAGAAGAGACTGGCAGGCTACAGTCCATGGGGTAGCAAGAGTCAGGACATAATTGAGAGAGGGTGCATACACATACAAACACACACAGTAACTTCGAGGTGTGTCTTAAGATGGATAGCAGGAAAGTGGTTATTTCTGGGGTTTGCTTTCTTTTTCTTTTTTGGTAATTATTTTAAACTCACAGATTATAAACTCTTGAATATGTTAAATAGTTTATCAGATCAGATCAGATCAATCACTCAGTCGTGTCTGACTCTTTGCGACCCCATGAATCGCAGCATGCCAGGCCTCCCTGTCCATCACCAACTCCTGGAGGTCACTCAGACTCACATCCATTGAGTCAGTGATGCCATCCAGCCATCTCATCCTCTGTCGTCCCCTTCTCCTCTTGCCCTCAATCCCTCCCAGCATCAGAGTCTTCTCCAATGAGTCAACTCTTCGCATGAGGTGGCCAAAATACTGGAGTTTCAGCTTTAGCATCATTCCTTCCAAAGAAATCCCAGAGCTGATCTCCTTCAGAATGGACTGATTGGATCTCCTTGCAGTCCAAGGGACTCTCAAGAATCTTCTCCAATACCACAGTTCAAAAGCATCAATTCTTCGGCGCTCAGCCTTCTTCACAGTCCAGCTCTCACATCCATACATGACCACAGGAAAAACCATAGCCTTGACTAGCCAGACCTTTGTTGGCAAAGTAATGTCTCTGCTTTTGAATATGCTATCCAGGTTGGTCATAACTTTCCTTCCAAGGAGTAAGCGTCTTTTAATTTCATGGCTGCAGTCACCATCTGCAGTGATTTTGGAGCCCAGAAAAGTCTGACATTGTTTCCATTGTTTCTCCATCTATTTCCCATGAAGTGATGGGACAACATGCCATGATCTTCGTCTTCTGAATGTTGAGCTTTAAGCCAACCTTTTCACTCTCCACTTTCACTTTCATCAAGAGGCTTTTTAGTTCCTCTTCACTTTCTGCCATAAGGGTGGTGTCGTCTGCGTATCTGAGGTTATTGATTTTTCTCCTGGCAATCTTGATTCCAGCTTTTGTTTCTTCCAGTCCAGCGTTTCTCATGATGTACTCGGCATATAAGTTAAATAAACTGGGTGACAGTATACAGCCTTGACGAACTCCTTTTCCTATTTGGAACCAGTCTGTTGTTCCATGTCCAGTTCTAACTGTTGCTTCCTGACCTGCATACAGATTTCTCAAGAGGCTGATCAGGTGGTCTGGTATTCCCATCTCTTTATAAACTTGGGTCAAGAGAGCATTGAGAACAAGAACATAGAAACTAAAACTCTATACTCTATTGCTTTCACTGTTATGGCACAAGTTCAATTCTTGCTTGGGGAAATGAGATCCCTAAGACTAAGTCATACACACACACATCCCTGCATACGTTGCCCTAAACAGAATAGAAAGCAACTATTTAAATTGAAGTATAGTTGATATACACTGTTATATAAGTAACAAGTGTACATTATAGTAATTCACAATTTTTAATGGTCATACTCCATTTGTAGTTATTATAAAATATTGGCTATATCCCCTATGTGGTACAGAAAACCTTTTGTTATGAGAATAAAATGGAGCAAAACAAATCAAAGTATTAGAATTCTTATAGTCTAATAACAAAATCAGTTATATAACCTTAACCAAGACAACAGATCTGGAATTTCAGGGTCTTTAGTGGAGTTGTAAAGTGTATTAAAAGCATGAGTTATTGATATGTTGTTCATTATAATGTCTTCGTGTATTCCTTGAGCCAAGGTCGCAGGTTCAGCAGTCATGCTGTTGGAGCTTCTGAGCTGATAATAAGGGAAGGTGGCATATGGCCAGAGTCACAGGGCAGGGTCATTTTGGAAAGCTGGATGGAGGGAGCTGGAGGTCCTGGAGAATGAGAATTCTCTTCCCAAGGGGATCATGGAGTAGACCAACATGAACAAGTACCTCCTAGAGAAAGCAACAGTCTCCACTAATATTTCCACTGGTACAGATATGGACTAGTACCCACCTTATCAGATTTCTTTTCAGATGTGAGAGGACAGAGCTGTGTACTGTGGCAGACTTCAAGGAGTCCAGGAGGACCAAGCACTCTTTGATAAGGAGTCCATGAGATAAATATCAAGTTCATGAGATGTAACAACATCCCTAATACTGCAGGAAGAGAAGCAAAAACTCTCAAGTCCAACTTGTCAGTGACTTAGGAAAAGCAGGCTGCAGACTCTGCTGGGACAGTGGTCTGTTCGGGACCATGTTTTCTGTGGTGCAGAGTTATCCCCAGCAGTTATGTCGTCGGTTGGGGCAATGAGCTCCAAAGTGACACTTTCCCCTGGTTGATAATGGGGTGAGCTCCTTGTGCAGTGATGTCTGGGATGTGCAACTGGAGTATATCCGTTGCTATCTTTGGTTGATGTTTTTGGTGAATCCATGGTATTATAATAAAGCTGAGCCACTTGTGGTATTTGAAGGAAACTGTGGGCCTGGAAATTCAACTTGTGTACATCTTTTAAATCAAAGAGCATTGTGGAGGCACAGCTAGCTAAGATGATGCCAGAATGCCTGATTTTCTGCTGTAATTGACCATAGTGCTGGAATCTGACAGGCACAGTTAAACAATTAAAAGTGGCTGAATCTAAAAGATCCCAAGAATCCAAAATCTTGCCCAGATGGATAAGGCAAGGGGTTCTCCTGAACACAGATTTTAAATCATAAGGCCTGATTTGGGTGTATTTTCTCAATCAATGTCAGATGTTCACTGATTAAAGTGTCAGTGGATGGAAGTGAGACTTTAGCATTAACCTGTAGCTATGCTAAAGTCTCACCTCCATCCACTAACACTTTAATCGGAGCCTGGCGGGCTGCTGTCTGTGGGGTCGCACAGAGTCGGACACGACTGAAGTGACTTAGCAGCAGCTATGCTCTTCCAGTTGAGCCAGTGACTGAGGGCCCTTGTCTCAGTCGTTGGTTTTATTAGTGATGGGGACATCTTCAATCAGCCAAATCCAGTGACGTGGGAGCCTTTACTCTGCTTGGTTGAAACAATGACTTAGTTGAAGAGTTTGGGCCTCTGGATCACATATCAGTGAAAGTACTCAGACCAGTAATAACAGGACCAAGAGTCAGCAGAATGGTGTGCAGCGGCATTTGACAGGCATTTATTTATTTATTTTTGCCTGATGTAGATTTTTCTCTAGCATGTATTATTACCACGGAGGGGTTGATTTCTGGTTTTATTATGGGATATGGTATTAATTCCATTATTATCTCTAGATTTGATTTTCATTTACTAAGTAAATGTGGGCTTCTTTGGTTTGTTTGTTTTGTTTTTTAATGTCCCATCTTGGTAGTCTGCATTATCTGTGGGAATGGTCTGGGAAGATTAATTTTAATTTTCTGGAAAGGATCAGAGGGAGAACCTGGATTGATTATATACATTCTAAAATCTGAATATTGAAAAAGATTTTTCTGGGCAGTGGAAGTTTAGTCTTAAATGAATCCCATATTAGATGATGTTATAAATTTGTCAAATTAATGCCTGTTAAGTAGAGCGCTACAGACAATTTCTCTTGTGTTGTTACACAAGAAAAGACTCTACACATGGACATCACAACATGGTCAATACCAAAATCAGACTGATTATATTCTTTGCAGCCAAAGATGGAGAAGCTCTATAGAGTCAGCACCAACAAGACTGGGAGCTGACTGTGGCTCAGACCATGAGCTCCTTATTGCCAAATTCAGACTGAAATTGAAGAAAGTAGGGAAAACCACTAGACCATTCAGGTATGACCTAAATCAAATGCCTTATGATAATACAGTGGAAGTAAGAAATAGATTTAAGGTACTAGATATGATAGACATGATGCCTGAAGAACTATGGGCGGAAGCTCATGACATTGTACAGAAAACAGAGATCAAGACCATCCCCAAGGAAAAGAAATGCAAAAAAGCAAAATGGCTGTCTGAGGAGGCCTTACAAATAGCTGAGAAATGAAAAGAAGCTAAAGGCAAATGAGACAAGGAAAGATATTCCCGTTTGAATGCAGAGTTCCAAAGAATAGCAAGAAGAGGTAAGAAAGCCTTCCTCAGTGATCAGTGCAAAGATATAGAAGAAAACAATAGAATGGGGAAGACTAGAGATCTCTTCAAGAAGATTAGAGATACCAAGGGAAAATTTCATGCAAAGATGGGTACAGTAAAGGACAGAAATGGTATGGACCAAATAGAAGCAGAAGATATTAAGAAGAGGTGACAAGAATACACAGAACTGTACAAAAAAGGTCTTCATGACCCAGATAATCACAATGGTGTGATCACTCACCTAGAGCCAGAAATCCTGGAATGTGAAGTCAAGTGGGCCTTAGGAAGCATCACTATGAACAAAGCTAGTGGAGGTGATGGAATTCCAGTGGAGCTATTTCAAATCCTGAAAGATGATGCTGTGAAAGTGCTGCACTCAATATGCCAGCAAATTTAGAAAACTCAGTAGTGGCCACAGGACTGGAAAAGTTCAGTTTTCATTCCAATCCCAAAGAAAGGCAATGCCAAAGAATGCTCAAACTACTGCACAATTGCACTCATCTCACACGCTAGTAAAGTAATGCTCAAAATTCTCCAAGCCAGACTTCAACAGTATGTGAACCATGAAATTCCTGATGTTCAAGCTGGTTTTAGAAAAGGCAGAGGAACCAGAAGTCAAATTGCCAACATCTGCTGGATCATGGAAAAAGCAAGAGAGTTCCAGAAAAACATCTATTTCTGCTTTATTGACTATGCCAAAGCCTTTGTGTAGATCACAATAAACTGTGGAAAATTCTGAAAGAGATGGGCATACCAGACCACCTGCTATTCCCTCTTGAGGGAATTCTTGAGCCTCTTGAGAATCCTGTATGCAGGTCAGGAAGCAACAGTTAGAACTGGACATAGAACAACGGACTGATTCCAAATCGGAAAAGGAGTACATTAAGGCTATATATTATCACCCTGCTTATTTAAATTATATGCAGAGTACAAGATGAGAAATGCTGGGCTGGATGAAGCACAAGCTAAAATCAAGATTGCCACGAGAAATATCAATAACCTCAGATATGCAGATGATACCACCCTTGTCGCAGAAAATGAAGAACTACTAAAGAGCCTTTTGAAAGTGAAAGAGGAGAGTGAAAAAGTTGGCTTTAAGCTCTACATTCAGAAAACTAAGATCATGGCATCCGGTTCCATCACTTCATGGCAAATAGATGGGGAAACAGTGGCTGACTTTATTTTGGGAGGCTCCAAAATTACTGCCGATGGTGACTGCATCCATGAAATTAAAAGAAGCTTACTCCTTGGAAGAAAATGACCAACCTAGACAGCATATTAAAAAGCAGAGACATTACTTTGTCAACAATGTGTGTCTAGTCAAGGCTATGTTTTTTCCAGTAGTCATGTATAAATGTGAGAGTTGGAGTATAAAGAAAGCTGAGTGCTGAAGAACTGATGCTTTTGAACAGTGGTGTTGGAGAAGACTCTTGAGAGTCCCTTGGACTTCAAGGAGGTCCAACAAGTCCATCCTAAAGGAAATCAATCCTGAGTATTCCTTGGAAGGAATGATGCTGAAGCTGAAACTCCAGTACTTTGGCCACCTAATGGTAGAACTAACTCATTGGAAAAGACTCTGATGTTGGGAAAGATTGAAGGTGGGAGGAGAAGGGGACAAAAGAGGATGAGATGGTTAGATGACATCACCGATTCAACGGACATGAGTTTGAGTAAATTCCGGGAGTTGATGGACGGGGGGCCTGGCGTGCTGCAGTCCATGGGCTCGCAAAGCGTCAGACACGACTGAGTGACTGAACTGAACTGAACTGATTTGTATATATACACACACACACATGCAAACATATATGTGTGTATATTGCAGAGCTGAAGACAGCACAGATTTTTGCATCTGAAGCCCATGGACAGTTTATACCATCACAAGTCATCCAGAGATTCTAGGAGGCATACAAGAGGTTACCGATAGGAGGCATACAAGAGGTTACCGAAGTCTCTTCAGTGGTTTCTGAGGGTACTAACAGTAATGCCCATTGATTTCAATTTGAATAGATTTTACAACTTTTATTGAAGGGTCTCCATTTAAGTAGACTGATTTGTAGGCAGCAGTATTCTTGAGATTAAATAGAATTTATGAATTAGGAATGTATTTCCTCCAAATGGAGTAACATCTGTTAGAATGATATGTCCTTAATAAGAGTGTTCAACGTAATCCCCTAGAGAGAGGTGCCATCAATGTAATATTACCAATGTTCCTGGATAAAGATGGATACAGTCATGATCTTCTGCATAAAAGACAGTTTGCCTTAGCAAGGCTGCACAGGTCCGCCATGGGTAGCCCAGTAAAAGGGTATTCTGTCCCTGTGCTGATGAAGGTCAGCTATGACTGACCAGGATGCAGAAATCCAAACTGATTAGCACATACTAGCCAGTTTTATAAAAGCAAAATATTTACTGAATAGAGTGGACAGAGTTAGTAATTTAAATAAATTTGCATTGTATTAGTCTGTGCCATAACAAAGTGCCACAGACTGGGTGTCTTAAACAATTTTTAAAAAAAGCATTTTCTCACAGTTCTGCAGGTTGATCAAGATATTGGCAAGACTGGTTTCATTCTGAGGCCTTCCTCCTTGGCTTGTAGATGATTTCTCCCTCTGTCTTCACGGGGCTGGACAAGACATATATATGATGTCACTTACATGTATAATCTAGATAAATGGTAGAGATGAACCTATTTGCAAAGCAAAAATAGAGACAGGAATGTAGAGAACAAATGTATGGACACCTAGGGAGAAAAAGGCAGACGCGTGAATTGTGAGATTGGGATTGGTGGATATACATTATTATGTATGACATAGATCAGAGAAGGCAATGGCACCCCACTCCAGTACTCTTGCCTGGAAAATCCCATGGATGGAGGAGCGTGGTGGGCTGCAGTCCATGGGGTCGATAGGAGTCAGACATGACTGAGCGACTTCACTTTCACTTTTCACTTTCATGCATTGGAGAAGGAAATGGCAACCCACTCCAGTGTTCTTGCCTGGAGAATCCCAGGGACAGGGGACCCTGGTGGGCTGCTGTCTATGGGGTCGCACAGAGTCGGATACTACTGAAGTGACTTAGCAGCAGCAGCAGCAGTATGACATAGATAACTAATGAGAACCTACTGTATAACATACAGAACCCTACACTGCTCTGAGGTGACTTAAATTGGAAGGAAATATATGAGCATGTATGGACTTCCCCGGCAGCTCAGTGGTAAAGAATCCTCCTGCCAACACAGGAGATGCAGGTTTGATGCCTGGATCAGGAAGATGACCCTGGAGAAGGAAATGACACCCCACTTCAGTATCCTTGCCTGAGAAATCCCATGGACAGAGGAGCCTGGCGAGCTACAGTCCACGGGGCTGCAAAGCAGTCAGATGCAACTTACCAATGAAATGACAACAACAACATATGTATATGCACAGCTGATTTATTTTATTGTATAGCAGAAAAGAACACAATATTGTTAAGCAACTATATTCCAATAAAAAAGTTTTAAAAAAGAAAACAAGCAGTACCAACTTATTTCTCTCCTTTATATTAAGATATTTTATTGTACTATTATATATATATATATAAAAAAAAAAAACCCATGGGGAATTTGCCTATGTTTTCTTAATTAAATACCAATGGCTGCTCTTAGGAAGACCAAGAGTGACTTTAAGAAAAATTGTCACAGACGTTTCTATTTTAAATTTTGGAGTTTTAAAGTATGAGAATATTCTCTGAAGTCAATTTTTATGGGAAATTACTAAAACACATGGAAAAAGCACGATTTTGTGGCTCATGGGTAGAGCTCACAATCTTGTATTATGGTCCTCATGCTGTGCTTTGCCTATGATTGGTAGCTCAAAGGCATCATTTTGAGTGGAATCATATTGTTTAGAAGTAGTAACTCATGCTGCTTTACTACAAAGCAATCAGTAACACCAAGATCAATTGGACAGCATAGAAGAAAAAGGGAAGAGGTGGTTGAAATGCTATTATTTCTGATTTTAAAGATATTAAGAGGAAAGAAATGGAAAGTAGACTGGGTAGGAATTATACTGATTTGTATAAAATCTGTTTAAATATTTACTCACGGCTTAATAACTTCAAAGTAAAGTACATTTTTTAAAGCATATATTTGAATAGGTAGAGTGACACATAAATGATGATGTTTATAAAATACATAAATAAAACACTAATCTGATTGAAATTAGCTAGTATTGATACACTGACTCTGCAAAGCTAAGTTACAGAACTTCCAAAGACGGTTTTACCATTTTCTTAAAATTTCCCTCAATAAAAGTAAATGTAATCCATATGTCTAAGATTATTTTATGTTAATGTCATGAAGAGAACAGTTGATGATGTGTGTAACTTTGTTATTTGACACGTCGCAAGGCTTTTAATGTCTTTAATATAAACCTAAGAAATAGTATCAGGAAATTGCCCCTTGATGAAGATGAGCAACACACAATTTCCAGACATCATAATTTCCTTAAAACTAACAGTTTTGATTAAAGAAATTCTGTTCACAAAGCTTGAAGAATGGTGTTATAAGTGAAGACAAGTCTAGAGACCAAGAGAGCCACTTTTGAATCCTGACTTGACTTTGTGTAAGTTTCTTAGTAATGCCCATGACCTATTTTCTTCTTTTGTAAGAAATAAGAATGCATAGCTAAGTTATCCTAAATTACTTCCCGTTGTAACATTTTCTATATCTAGCACTCACTGGATAACATCCCTAATGTGAATTTCATGTACATTAATTCTGCACTGAAAATCAACTTCCCATTCAAATTCTATCAACATGGATGAACGTACAGACAGGGCAGTGTTGACCGTGAAGATTCAATAGCCCAAAGAAGCAAGTTCATTTATATTCAGTTTTACCAAATGTGCTTATTTAACTTATATGCAGAGTACATCATGAGAAACTCTGGGCTGGATGAAGCACAAGCTGGAATCAAGATTGCTGGGAGAAATATCAGTAACCTTAGATATGCAGATAACACCACCCTAATGGCAGAAAGTGAAGAGGAACTAAAAAGCCTCTTGATGAAAGAGGAGAGTGGAAAAGTTGGCTTAAAGCTCAACATTCAGAAAACGAAGATCATGGCATCCGGTCCCATCACTTCATGGCAAATAGATGGGAAACAGTGGAAACAGTAGCTGCCTTTATTTTGGGGGGCTCCAAAATCACTGCAGGTGGTGACTGCAGCCATGAAGTTAAAATATGCTTACTCCTTGGAAGAAAAGTTATGACCTACCTAGATAGCATATTCAAAAGCAGAGACATTACTTTGCCAACAAAGGTTCGTCTAGTCAAGGCGATGGTTTTTCCTGTGGTCATGTATGGATGTGAGAGTTGGACTGTGAAGAAGGCTGAGCACCGAAGAATTGATGCTTTTGAAGTGTGGTGTTGGAGAAGACTCTTGAGAGTCCCTTGGACTGCAAGGAGATCCAACCAGTCCATTCTGAAGATCAGCCCTGGGATTTTTTTGGAAGGATTGATGCTAAAGCTGAAACTCCAGTACTTTGGCCACCTCATGCGAAGCGTTGACTCACTGGAAAAGACTCTGATGCTGGGACGGATTTGGGACAGGAGGAGAAGGGGACAACAGAGGATGAGATGGCTGGATGGCATCACTGACTCGATGGACGTGAATCTGGGTGAACTCTGGGAGTTGATGATGGACAGGGAGGCCTGGCGTGCTGCGATTCATGCGGTTGCAAAAGTCGGACACGACTGAGAAACTGAACTGAACTGAACTGACATGTATATACTGCTATTTTTAAAGTGGATAACCAACAAGAACCTACTGTATAGTCCAGGAAACTCTGCTCAATGTTAAATTTAAATTTAATTTTTATTTTATATTGGGGTGTAGCTGCTTTGCCATGTTGTGTTAGTTTCAAGTGTACAACAAAGTGATTCATACAAATGAACTTATTAATAAAACAGAAGCAGACTCGTAGACTTAGAAAACAAACTTATGGTTACCAAAGTGGAAACATGAGGGGAGGGACAAATTAGGAGTTTGGGATACACACATACTACTATATATAAAATATATAATCAACGAAGACCTATGGGTATAGCATAGGTAACTCTACTCAATATTTAGTAATAATCTATATGGAAAACAATCTGAAAAAGAAGGTTATATGTATATGTATAATCAAAATCACTTTTAAAAATTCCTAAAAATTGTTATAGGGGCTTCCTTGATATCTCAGATGGTAAAGAATCCGCCTGCAAGGCAGGAGACCCCAGTTTGATTCCTGGGTCAGGAAGATCCCCTGGAGAAGGGACAGGATGCCCACTCCAGTATTCTTTGGCTTTCTTTGTGCCTCAGCTGGTAAAGAATCCACATGCAATGTAGGAGACCTGGGTTCATAGTTTTTTATTTGTTTATCTTGACAGTTTTGAAGCCCTGGATAGAATCTGGCCAGTTCCCTTTCTTGAGTGGTTAAGTCTGTGCCCAACCTTTTATCAAAGCTTCATCCTACATCACCCATTTTTAGATTGGGCATTCGGGTGTGTTTCAGGTAACAGCTGTGTTTGGCAGAGGCCTATTCCAGGGACTGAAACATCTTCCATGTTGGTGTTTTATTTGTAATTGTGCGGGGCAGAACTCTGGTTTGTCTATGTGCTACAGATTGGAGGAAAGTATGGCTGGGCTGCCCATGAGTAAAGAGATGCCACTTTGATCTCCTTGTCACTGCTGCTCAGGCCAGTACTGGGCCGCCAGTCATGTTTGCTGCTGTATGAATTACTGTCATCATCAGTAAACCACACACCCCAGCGTCACACCTGCCCTGAAGGGTCTGGTGGGCTTCAGCCACCACGGTCATGGCATGGTCATGCCATTCTGCTCACAGCATCAGGTGATTTGTAAGATTTAGGGTTTATTTTGATGGCAGTACACAGCACAATGATGAATCAAAGGAAAAACTCTTATAACTGCAGACAAGAGAAGACTGCTGAGCAAGGCCACTGGGCAGTTGCACCTTGGACAGGGTAATGGCAAGCTGGAGCTGCAGCAGGCAACTTATGCATGTTTATTTTTGTTTTTATTTTCATTACTCTAGGAGGTGGGTCAAAAAAGATCTTGCTTCAATTTATGTCAAAGAGTGTTCTGCCTATGTACGGCTTGTTTTCTGTTCTGTGTTTGATTTTTACCCTAACACATGTATACCTGTGGCAGATTCATTTTGATGTATGGCAAAACCAATACAATATTGTAAAGTTAAAAAATAAAATAAAAAAATAAAATGGTAATCACTTGGTAAATTTCCTTCCAAATTCAGTGAAATAAAACAAGGATCATATTAAAAAAAAAAAAAAAAAGAGTAAAGCTCCCTGAGTAAACCACATTTTAATAAATATTGGAATTTGAAGGGCCATTTTTAATTCCATTTCATTTGTAGCTGCCTAAACTTGGACCACAATTCTAACAAAATATGGGAATACTGCCATAGTAAAGGAAATTTAAGAGACAAGGTAAGGCAAAATAAATTTTCATCTCTTCAAAAGTACTTACAATTTTCTTAACAACAAAATAAATGATCAAATTTCATTTTCTATTGGGCAATAAGCAGTCTCTAGTTTTGTTTTGTTTTTAATTTACTTACTCATACCAGTGGACAGAATAGAGAAACCAGAAATAAAGCCATGCATATGCAGTCAGCTTGTCTTCCAGAAAGGTACCTAGAAAATAAAATAGAAATAATCTCTTCAATAAATAATATTAGTAAAACTAGATACTTACCTGAAAAAAATAAAATTGAACCCTTGTCTTAGAACATACACAAAAATTAACTCATTAGATTAATGACTTAAATATAAGCATACAACTTCTAGAGGAAAGCATAGAACTCTGAGAGGAAAACCTAGGGGAAAATGTCCTTGACGTTGATTTAACAGTGATACTTGAAATTTGACATCATAGCAAAGGCAATGAAAGCAAAAAACAAGTAGAACTGCATCAAACTAACAGTAAAAGAAACATTCAACAGAGTGAAAAGATAAAGTACAGAACTGCAGAAGACTTTTGTAAACCTTGCCGAGCTTCCCTTATAGCTCAGTTGGTAAAGAATTTGCCTGCAATGCAGGAGACCTGGGTTTGATCCCTGGATCAGGAAGACCCCCTGGAGAAGGTAGTGGCAACCCACTCCATTATTCTTGCCTGGAGAATCCCATGGACAGAGGAGCCTGGCGGGCTACAGTCCATGGGGTCATAAGAGTTGGACATGACTTAGCGACTAATCCACCACTTGGTGACCTTTACTCTTTGTAAACCATGTATCTGTTAAGAGGCTAATATCTGTGTTTATATATATATATATATATAAACTCATATACCTCTGTAGCAAAATAAATAAAACAGTTAAGTAGGCAAGGGACCTGAATAAACATTTCTCTAAAGAAGACATCTATACCCAAGGCATGGAAGCAACCTAAATATCCATCAACAGAAGAGTTGGTAAAGAAGATATGGTACATATTTACAATGGAATATTATTCAGTCATAAAAAGAAAGGAAATTGGGTCATTTTTAGAAATCTAGATAGACCTAGAGAGGATTATACAGATTGAAGTAAGTCAGAAAGAGAAAAATATTGTACATTAATGCATATATGTGGAATCTAGAAAAATGGTCTAATCGATCCTATTTACAAAGCAGAAATAGAGATACTGATATAGCGAACAAATGTATGGATATCAGGATATCAAGGGGAAAAGGGAGGGGCAAGGAATTGGGAGATTGGGATTGACGCATATACTCTACTGAAACTATGTATAAAATAGACAACTAATGGGAACACAGTTGCTCAGGAAACTCTACTTAATGCAGGTGGTAACTTGAATGGGAAGGAAGTCCAAAAGAGAGGGGATGTATTTATATGTTTGCTGATTCATTTTGATGTACAGTAGGAACTAACACTACATTCTAAACCAACTATACCTCAATCAAAATTAATCTAACAAAGACATACAAGGGCTTTACAGATATGTAAAAAGATGTTCAACATCACTAATCATGCTGCTGCTGCTGCTGCTGAGTTGCTTCAGTTGTGTCCGACTCTGCCACCCTATAGATAGCAGCCCACCAGGCTCCCCTGTCCCTGGGATTCTCCAGGCAAGAACACTGGAGTGGGTTGCCATTTCCTTCTCCAATGCATGAAAGTGAAAAGTAAAAGTGAAGTCCCTCAGTTTTGTCTGACTCTTAGTGACCCCATGGACTGCAGCCCACCAGGCTCCTCCATCCTTGGGATTTTCCAGGCAAGAGCACTGGAGTGGGGTGCCATTGCCTTCTCCACTAATCATGAGGGCAATGCAAATCAAAACTGCAATGAGATATCACCTCACACCTTGTTAGGATAGAGATTAAAAAAAACTCAAAAGATAACACATGTTTGTGAGAATGTGAATAAAAGAGTACAGTTCTGCACTATTGGTAGAAACGTAAATTGATGCAGTCAGTGGGAAACAATGCAGAGTTTCCTTGAAAAGTTAAAGAACAGAAGTAGCGTGCATGCTAAGTCACTCAGTCATGTCCAACTCTGTGACCCCATGGACTGTAGCCCACCAGGCTCCTCTGCCCATGGGGATTCTCCAGGAAGAATACTGCAGTGGGTTGCCATGCTCTCCTCCAGGGGATCTTCCTGCCCCATGGATTGAACCCATGTCTCTTACATCTCCTGCGTTGGCAGGCGGATTCTTTACCACTAGCGCCAACTGGGAAACCCCAGAACTAGTGTAAGATGCTGCAATTCACTTCTGGATATATAGCCAAAGAAAGTAAGTTCAGTATTTCTAAGAGATATCTGCCTTCTTATTTTCATTGTGCATTATTCATAGTAGCTAAGATTTGGAAATAACCTGTGTCTGTAGATTTGTAAATGGATAAAGAAAATGTGATATACACATACAAATAGAATGGAATATTATCCAACCTTAAAACGGAAATCCTGCCACTTGTGACAACATGGATATACTCGGTGGACATTATATTAAGTAAAACAAATGAGACACAGAAAGACAAATACTATGTGTTGTCCAGTCACTCAGTCGTGCCCAACTCTTCGTGACCCCTTGAGTGCAGCATGCCAGGCTTCCCTACCCTTCGCCATCTCCCAGAGCATAATCTCACAAATATGGAATCTAAAAAAGTCAAACTCATAGGAACAGAATAAAATGTTGTTTTCTAGTAGCCAGGGAAGTGCGGAGATAATGGTAAAGGGGAACAAATATTCAGTTAAAAGATCAATAAGTTCTGGAGACCTAATGTACAGAATGATGACAATATTTATTAATAGTAATTGCAATTTTCTAAGAGGAGATCTCAAATGTTTTCAACATATACAATCAAAAGTAACTAGATGAGGTAATGGTTATGCTACTTCGTTTGATTGTGTTAATAATTTTACAATGTATATGTACATCAAAACGTTGTATACCTTAACAATATATAATTTCTATTTGTCAAATGTTCTTCAGTAAAACTAGAAAAATATTGCTCACTCAAAATATGTTTTGTTTAATATAAAACTCATAAATGAAGATTTTCAAATTTGTAATTGAATACTTTATTCTAGATCACTTTCTCCTTTAGTTTAAAATATCTTTTCTAATGAGTATTGAAATATTAAACAGCCTTTCCTTAATGAAAAAATATGAAAACAAAGGTCTCAAAGAACAAAAGCATATTCAGTTTGGCTTCCAGCGTCCAGGCTCGGAAATGGCAGGGGTTAGGTATGCTGGATGGCAGTAGCAATATCAATACCTAATTATTTTCAGGGCATTGGTTACTGAATAGGAAAAGAAAAAGGAATTTTACAGGGGAAATCTTTTTTATGATTTCAAGCAATTTTAGCACAGCTGGAATTCCAGAATGACAAACAGGATCTGGAGTGACTTTGGAGCCAGATCTACTTGGTCAAATTAACCATAGAATCACTTAAGGTGCTTTATTCAGTGAATAATTATGGTGTAGAGAAAGGGCTATGGTGATAGAGTAATTCAGGTTTTAAAGTATACATATTTTCATTAAGATTTTTAGTTATTAAATTTCCTGGGTTGACAAACCATCTCTCTAATTCCTTGAGTAGTTCAGCATGATTCTTTTCTTTGTTTCTTTGTTTGTTTTATTGTGTGGTCTGCTAGTATAAAGACATGTGAAAGCAGGTTACCATGAATTTATTTGGTGGGAGCCAGAGGTGGGGGGCGGAGAAGGCAATAGCACCCCACTCCAGTACTCTTGCCTGGAAAATCCCGTGGACGGAGGAGCCTGGTAGGCTGCAGTCCATGGGGTCGCTAGAGTTGGACACGACTGAGCGACTTCACTTTCACTTTTCACTTTCATGCATTGGAGAAAGAAATGGCAACCCACTCCAGTGTTCTTGCCTGGAGAATCCCAGGGACGGGGGAGCCTGGTGGGCTGCCGTCTATGGGGTCACTCAGAGTTGGACATGACTGAAGTGACTTAGCAGCAGCAGCAAAAATGGGGGGAATTATTCTCCCCAAACACAAGGGTAAAGCATGCAGCCTGGAGCAGTGAGTTTCCCTAAACTAATTTATCAACTTCCAAGTGTTTTCTCCTGGCTATACCTGAACAAAGCTCTAATGACATGGCTTGTATAGTGCATTTGTTTTTTTGTGCTTTTGTTTTATTAGAATGAGACTATCTGTAGCCTTCACCCATTAAATTTTATTTTAATCTTTGTAAGAACTTTATACTTTATTATAATCTTATTTTTGTTTTCATACTTATTTTCATGAATCATTAAGTATCATGTAACCTGTGAAATAGACTCACATGTATTTTTGGCCTGAAGCAGCAGATGATTAAGGAGGATGGCTTAGTATAAGGAACATTAAAATAAGAGTTAGAAAACTTGTCATTATCCCCAGTTCTTTCAGAGATAGTTTGGGCTTCATGATTTAGGTCTTAAAGATTTAATTTCCCCTTATATAAAGTGAGGGTACATGACTAAACCATTTCTAAATCATTAGCATTGATATGTTATAAACCAGTGAGCCCTCCCCTGTTTCCATATACCACTCTTGGGGCTCAACTGGGAAACTTTAACAAGAGTATATTCCATCTGTCCCTTTAAATTCTGGTTATTGGGCAGTGTGGGGAACAGAAGAGGTTCAGGCCCTAATCCCAAAACTTATGAATGGGTTTTGTTACAAGGAAAAATGGAGGACTGTAGTTAGAACTAAGATTGCTGATCAGTTAACTAATAAAACAGGATAGTTATCCTGAATAGACTGGGAGGCCCCAGTCAAATCTCATGAGCTCTTAAAATTAGAAAAGAGCAACCAAAGAGTGGGTCAGAGAGACAATACTTAGAGGGAGCAATGCCATGCATGAGAACTAGTCAAGTAACATAGAAACGCTTTAGTTAACCACCACCAACTCATTTATTTGATGAACAAAAGTTGCACATTTCCTCTTATCTTACTGTTTTCATTGTTTATTTATCAGCTGATGTGTTTTAGATTTCAGAGACCCTAGACTCTTCTGCACTTAAAGAGTATGCTTCAGCCCTTATGCAAAATTAAGAGGCTAGTGTATATTGACATGTTTTAAATTAAAACAGAATTAACTTCTGTTTTCAATTAAAAGACTGGGTTGCAATTTACTGTGATCACACAAGGACATAAATGTAAACGGTGTCACACGATATAATGATATGTATTAGCAGATATCGGGGTATACAGAAGGATGGTTCAGTCTGTTCTCTGGCCAAGAAAAATATTCCCTGAAAGAGCTATAAAATGTCATATGTAAAGGATAAGAAATTAATGATGCCAGGAATTTAAAGATTATACAATTTATTGCACAATTATAGTAATATTATGTTATTTGCTTTTATTTATTTAAAATAACTTACTCAATTTCTGCCATGTTCAAATACTCTGGCAGGCCCTGAAAATATGAAAATGAGTAAGACGCAGTCCCTAACATCCCCTCATGATCTAATTGCCACAGAATAGCAGCAATCAAATTTGTGTCTCTTACCCTCACAATTCTACATTTCATTATATGTTCCTTCCCTTGCATGGGGGAAAATTGCAAATACTTATGTCATTATCAAATGAAACATTGGTTTCCTGCATATTTTATTATTTACAGTTTCCTAGTCTTCTCTGGTGCTCAGAGGGCATGGGACATTTTTGGCAAGGTCTTTCTGCAGTATTTTGGCCAGGTCACTCACCAATGGTACTGTAATGCCTGAACAGAAGCAGAGCGCTCTCTTTGCAGCTGGTTTTTTTCAGGTGTGCCCTTTATAACAACCCTAATGGGCAGATAGTTCACTGCGTCTCTAGCTGTTGGCATCTGGCATCCAGGAGGACAAGGCAGTCCAGACAGCCCATCAGATTAACCATGTAATAGACCCAGAAGCTGCTTTAAAGCTGTAAAACAAAATTGCTTATGGAGTCTGCCAGCACGCCAGATGCTGCTATTGGAAGAAATATCTTCCAGCGCTGAGCATCTGGGTCTCCTGGTTGCCAGAAAAAAAGAAGAGAGAGAGAGAGAAATAGAATTGGCAATTCACTATCAATGAGGTTTCTTTTGGAATATAAGAATTTTTATATTTTTTAAAATGTCAAATGCATTATGTTGCAACAAAGGTTAAAATTGGCTATTTCCCGTGTATGCCACTATTAACACACATTCTCCATATAGTCCTTAGGCAGCTGGTTGGTTATTGTCTAAATAAATCAGAACAATGAGAATCTTGAGTTTGAATGTGAATTTTCAGTCTGTTTCCAATATGCTTATTTTATTGATATTTTGCATAATAATATTCTTGCCAGCTGAATATAAATTTTATATTTAAACAAGGTAAGAAATAATGTTTCATATTCACATACACTAGCTTGTTTCCTGACTGCCAATTATATAATTGAATATTATAACTAAGATATAACTCCCAAATGTCAATCAACTGTTTTTCAGTGAAATTGCTTTTCTATGCCAAATAAACAGTGGATTTGACTAATTTAATTTAAAGTCAATTAGATTTAGTTTTTTAAGCCCAAGCACAAGGTGAGTCATTCCTTGTCAGTTATATAATGTATCTATATTGCCTAAACTTTGGTAAAAATTACCTAATATATTTAATTTTAAAAAATTGATATATGGCATTTAAAAATAAGACAATTGTGTTAACTCAAATCATAAGCACTCACATGTTTTACTTGACCTGCATGATCTTTTCTGCACTGCTCAAAATAAATTTATTGAAGTATTTATTGAATATGAGAGATTACCTCAAATTTATAATTTTCTATGTTCCAACATTTGAAACTTTTATATACAGTGATGCTCCAAACCCATTTATTCTCCAGTTTTGTATAGTGGTTAATTACACAGTCTAACTTTTGCAGAAAGTTAGTAGTTTAAAATATTTTAAAATTCAAACACCTGATTTTCTCCTAGTAGTACATTTAGTAGCCACTTTCAGTAAAAATGAATACGTTGCAAGTTTCAGTTGTTAATATACTATAACTCTGTATTAATGAAATGATGATAGTTTGGGAGTTAAACTGTGCAGAGTTAGATTATAAAGATATCTCAAAGGTATTATAGGTTTGATTCCAGACCATCACAACTAAGCAAGTATTTTAACAAACTGAATAGTGTGAATGTTTTGATTTCCCAGTTCCAATAAAAGTTGTTTACACTGTACTGTAGACTAATAAGTGTGCAATAGCACGTCTAAAAAAACAATGTACACACCTTAATTAAAACTATGCTTTATTGTTAAAAAATTGCTGTTAGCTGAAACTTCAAAAGTTGCAATGTTTTTGCTGGTGGAGGGTCTTGCCACAATAAAGATAACTGCTGACTGATCAGGATTGTGGTTGCTGAAGTCTGGGGTGGCTGTGGCAATTTCTTAAAATAAGACAATAGTGAAATTTGCTACATTGATCGACTCTTCCTTTCAGGAAAATTTTCTCTGTAGCCTGTAATGCTGTTTGATAACATTTTACCCACAGTAGAGTTTCTTTGAAAATTGGAGTCAATCCTCTCAAACTCTGCCACTGGTTTATCAACTAAGTTTATGTAATATTCTCAGTCCTTTGTTATTTTAACAATCTTCACAGCATCTTCACCAGGAGTAGGTTCCATTTCAAGGAATCACTTTCCGTGCTCAGCTGTCAGAAGCCACTTCTCATCTATTCAAGTTTTATCAGGAGATTGCAGCAATTCAGTCACGTCTTCAAGCTCCACTTCTAATTCCAGTTCTTATGCTGTTTTCACCGTATCTGTAGGTGAAGTCTCAAATGACTCAAAATCTTTCATGAGGGTTGGAATCAACTTCTTCTAAACTCCTATTAAGGTTGATATTTTAACCTCATCCCAAGACTCATAAATGCTCTTAATGGCATCTAGAACAGTGAATACTTTCTAGAAGGTTTTCAGTTTACTTTTTCTAGATCCATTAGTGAAGTAACCATGTACGGCAGCTATAGTTTATGAAATGTAGCTCTTAAAGAATAAGACTTGAATGTTGAAATTATCCTTTGATCCACAGGCTACAAAATGGATGTAGGGTGAGGAGACATGAAAAAAACAATGTGAATCTCATTGAACAGATCCAACAGTGCTCTTAAAGGCAGTCAAACATGTCATCGATGAGCAGTAATATTTTGAAAGGAATCTTCTTACTGAGAACAATCAATCAGTATCAGCACTGGGGTTAGGATATTTACTAAGCCATGTGATAAATAGACATGCTGCCATCCGGACTTCGCTCTTCTCTTTATTGGGCATAGGCAGGGTCAGCCAGTCAGTCAGTCAGATCAGTCGCTCAGTCGTGTCCGACTGTTTGCGACCCCATGAACCGCAGCATGCCAGGCCTCCCTGACCATCACCAACTCCTGGAGTTTAGTCAAACTCATGTCCAAGTTGGTGATGCCATCCAAACATCTCATCCTCTGTCATCCCCTTCTCCTCCTGCCTTCAATCTTCCCCAGTATCAGGGTCTTTTTCAGTGAGTCAGCTCTTCACATCAAGTGGCCAAGTACTGGAGTTTCAGCTTCACCATCAGTCCTTCCAATGAATATTCAGGAAGGGTCTATATAGGCAGGGTCGATATAGTATAATCTTTAAAGGTCCTGGGATTTTCAAAATGGTAAATGAGCATTGGATTCAACTTTAAGTCACCAGTCTCACTAGCCCCTAACAGGAAAGTTAGGCTGTCCTCTGAAGTTTTGAAGCCAGGCATTGACTTCTCTTCTCCAGCTATGAAAGTCCTAGATAGTGGCTTCTTCCAAGAGAGTGCTGTATTTTGTACATTGAAAATCTGTTGTTTAGTGTAGCCACCATTATTAATTATCTTAACTAGATCTTCTGGATAACTTGTTGAAAATTCTGGATTAGTACTTGCTGCTTCAACTTGCATTTTGATGTTAGGTGCAAGTTTGAAGTTAGGGTCTTGTTCTGGATTAAACTTTGATTTAAAGGAATGTTGTGGCTGGACTGATCTATCCGGACCACCAAAACTTGATATCAGCAATAGGGCTGCTTCACTTTCTTAGTATTCATGTGTTCACTGGAGTAGCACTTTTCATTTCTTTCAAGATCTTTTCCTTTGCATTCATAACTTGGCACAAGAGGTCTAGTTTTCTGCCTTTCTAGGCTTTCGACGTATCTTCCTTGCTAAACTTAATCATTTCCAACTTCTGATTTAGAGTTAGAGGCTTGAGGCTCTTCCTTTCACTTGATCACTTACAAGCTACTGTAGGGTTCTTAACTGCTGCTGCTGCTGCTGCTAAGCCGCTTCAGTCGTGCCCGACTCTGTGCAGCCCCATAGACGGCAGCCTACCAGGGTCCCCTATCCCTGGAATTCTCCAGGCAAGAACACTGGAGTGGGTTGCCATTTCCTTCTCCAAGGGTTCTTAACTGACCTAAATTAAATAGTGTTGTGTCTCAAGGAAGAAGAAAGCCTGAGGAGAAGTATCTCTTGGGAAGGTAGTACAATAGGGAAACATGCTCAGAGTCCATAAACTTGCACACAGTGTATTGTATATTGTTAAATTTTTTTAAACATATATTTATATAGCATTAATATAATAATTATAAAGATATAGACATAATAATTATAGATCAAGGTTTTACACACTGAATTTCAGAAATACCAGCTTCATTCATTTGTCTGTTTACTTATTGACTAACCTTTCTTGTATTCCTTCCATGTCAGGAGCACTGTGCTAGAAGTGCATATATATGGCCTGTGGTATCATGAAGTCTGGATGGGACAGTAATGAGTATATGCACTTTCCCCCCAAATAGTGCAAAAGGACCACAGAAGAAGGCATGGAAACCTGAAGGCACAAAGGGAAAGTGAAGAATACTGGTTAAATGAATTAAGAAAAGCTCTCCAGAAGACTAGAATTGTGAAATAAAATTATAGATAATGAAAATTATTCCAGGTGGTTAGAGGGCATATTCAATATAAAAGGTCAACCCAACAGAGAGAAATCATCCAAGTGACTAAGGGGAAAAGTCAAATGGCTTAGCCATGTCCGACTCTTTGCGACCCCATGGACTGTAGCCTATCAGGCTCCTCTGTCCATGGGATTTTCCAGGCCATAGTACTGGAGTGGGTTGCCATTTCCTTCTCCAGGGGATCTTCCTGACCCAGGGATTGAACCCAGGTCTCCCGCATTGTAGACAGATGGTTTACCATCTGAGCCACCAGGGAAGTCCATGAGGGGAAAAGAACACCAAACAGCATTCAGGCTTTGAGTGATGAGACTAGTAATGAGGCCTAGGGATCCATCTGGAGAGTTCAGAAGGGCCGACTACAAAGACCCTCATAGACCATGCCCTGGGCTATCCCTCTCTATCCTCCTAGAGAAAATGGACTTCCACTTGACATTTTAGAACAAAGAGAAACAATCAAACGTGCCTGCTTAGCAGGATTACTATCTTGTCAATTGGAAAATAGATTAGATTAAGTAGATAAGCTAGATAAGAAGGCAGATAGACTATCATCTGGGAAGATATTTTAATGTCATTATTTCAATAGCACTATAGGTATGTGCCTGTTTATGTGTATATGTTTGTGTCCATTTTATAAGTTAATTTTATAAATAAAAATATAATTCTTTGTGTAAATATTTAACTTTTTGTTAATCATTACATATAAGGATAATATTTATGTTGTTTTATATAGCATGTGTTTTATATATATAATATTATATATAATATTGTATTCCAGATAAAAAGAATGAAATATATTTCTCTGTAGTGGTACAATGAAAACATAAAGTAATAGTATTGAATATTTTATATATATATAGTATTATATATAATTTTATTATATATATAAAACAAAGATCAAATGAGCATCAAGTTTTGAATTTTGAAGTGATCTTGCTTGACTGGTCCAAGACATTGCATCATAAAAAAGACTATGATAAGAAAGATGTTTACAAAAAGAAGAAAAGAATCAAAATAGCTTGAACAAGTAATATGATAAAAAAGGGGGGAACCCACAGATTTCTTGAAAATGAATGCAAAAGTAGATTCATATCTGGCAAGTGTAAGTACATTTGAAAACTGAATATAGAGACAAACGTGTGTATTATTAGAAATTTACCTAGTACCTAACCTGACTATTTGGCTAAGTTTCTTTCTTTCAGACGTAATAAAGCATATCTCTAACTCTTGATTTTTTATTTTCCTTTTGCTTTGATTGTGCTCATGACTTAATGACTTGTTTCATGATTTGTTCTTTCTTCTTTTAAAGATGGTTGTCCTAAAACCTGCTGTCATTTACTTAGAATCCTTAGAATCCTTTCAGGGAGCCACTGTTTTAAGAATTATAGGGATACATGTTATTATTTCCATCTTTCACATGAAAACATGAAAACTTAGAGAACACAAGAGATGAGCCGAAAGTCATAGTCTACTGGGGCAACCAAGCCAGAGTTTACGCCAATATCAATCTGATTCTAGACCAGTGTTCTTTTCACTACACAGTGTTAAGTGGTTTAAATCAAATTGAATTAGGTGTGTGATCATAAATTTTCATGGCAGAAGTTGGTCTGTTAACTACATCCATATTCGCTAAAGAAAAGCTTAGTATGGCTGTTTAAATTGTTAGATTTTAGGTTTGGGGTTGAAAGCTCTTCTGACATAAATTTAATCTGCTAGATTAGGGTAATAGATCTGATATATAGAAGTGAAGTGATTAATGTAATTTTTCTTGGCTGTAGCAAGACTTTTTTTTTTTTTTTTTAGAACGGTAAATGCCTTTATTGCATGAGCTAAGACAGGAGGGAAGAGGGTTTCTTGGCCTTTCGGGCCTTGATCTTCCTCAGACAGAACTCCAGCTCCTTCTCCTCTAACACATGGCCATCTGCTGGGCCACACGGGCCTGGTCTTGGAGTGATGCAGGCAAGAAGCTTACCCGGCTGAAACCACTCCTCTGGAAGACTGCTAATTGTGGCATTCTTTTTCCTTTCATGATATTTCTTCTGCGTTTTCTTTGATTGTTTCTTGTTGAAAATCTCTTCCTCCTTGGGAGTCAGCCTGGCCTCCCCCTTGGCCTCCAGAGGCAGCGCAGGGCGGGGCTCGCACCACTGTCCCTACGGCATCTATGAGCACAAAGCACTTCTTCCCCACGGTCTCGGTAGTGACCAGCCCGTTGCTGGATGCACTACAGACAACATCCATGATCCTTGTCCGTCGCGTACAGCACTGGGAGCCCAGGAGAAGGCCACGTCCAGCCTCAAGGCTGGGTACTTGCTGCCTCCTGCACATGGACTGTGTATATGCGGCGGGGACCAACGTTTGTGTTGGCAGTGGGGAGTCCCCATTCATATTTTTTGGTAGGGCTTTCCCTTGCCTCTGGGTTTCCAAGGCTTGTGCCATTTGTCCTGAGAGTAGACCATTGCTTGGCGCTGGCTGGAATGAGCCTGGCTGTAGCAAGACTTTTATACCACATTCCTTATATATCAATGTTTGTTAGTAGACCACTTGAATCACCGAACTTGTTAGCCAAAAAGCCCTATTAACTAGTATCTTTATTAAGAAGAGTGAATGAGAACGCAATTGGTTGGATGCAAAAACTTTGTGATAGCAGGAAATATATGAGCTTTTAAGGAAGCTTCAAATGACAATTAGAATTTTTTAAATATTATACTTAATTTATAATGTTGTGTTAGTTTCAGGTGTACAGCAAAGTGGTTCATTCACATATGTGTGTGTTGCTCCATTTTTTTTTCAGATTCCTTTCCATAGGTTATTACAGGATATTGAGTAGACTTCCTTGTCCTATGCAGTAGGTCCTTGGTGATTATTTTATACATAGTAGTGTGAATTTGTTAATTTCAAACACCTTGCCCGTCTTTCCACTTGGCGACCAAACGTTTGTTTGCAAAGTCTAGGAGTCAGTTTCTGTTTTGAAAGTTAGCTCATTTTTGTCTTTCTTTTTAATTTATAGATTCCAAATACAAACTATATCATGTGATATTTATCTTCCTCTGATTTTTTATTTAGTATGATAATCTCTAGGTCTATCCATGTTGCTACAAATGGCATTCTTTCTTTTTCATGGCTGAGTAATATTCTAGTGTGTATATGTACCACATCTTCTTTATCCATTTCTCTGTCATTGGACAAGTAGGCCTCTTCCATGTCTTGGCTATTGTAAATAGTGCGGCAGTGAATATCAGGGTGCATGACATTTTCCAATATGGATTTCTCTGGATATATGTTCATGAGTGGGATTGCTGGATCATATGGCAGTTTTATTTTTAGTTTTTTAAGGCATCTTCATACTGTTCTCCACAGTGGCTGTATCAATTTACATTCCTACCAACAGGGTAAGAGGGTTCCCTTTTCTCTACGCCCACTCCAGCAGTTATTGTTTATAGAGTTTATGATGGTGGCTATTCCAACTGGGTGTGAGGTGATACCTCATTTTAGTTTTTGATTTGCATTTCTCTAATAATTAGTGATGTTGAGCATCTTTTCATGTGCTAAAGTACAATTTTTGAATAAAAGCTTTAAAATGCACGAAGCATTAGAAGTACATCAGTTATCTTATTCACCATATACCAAGCTATGTTATTTATTTGAACATATGTATAAAATATTTGTGAATCAATATGTATGCATGTATGCTTACAAATATATTAGCATTTTCAACATTTTGCTATAACTTTCATATTTTAAAGAGTCATAAAATGTGTGTTGTGGTGGACAAAGTTGTGGTCCCTCAAAGATGTGTGACCAGAATCTATGACTAATTAATCTCTTGGCAAAGAAATGACTTTGCAGATGTGATTACACTGGTGATTTTGAGATGAAAAGATTATCCTGGATTACACATCTGGGTCCAATATAGTCACAATGATGCAGATAAGAGAAAACCACCAAGAAAGTAGAGTCAGACAGGTAGAAACGGAAAGGGAACAGAGGAGAGAGAGAAATTGCTGCCTTGTTGGCTGTGAAGATGGAGGAAGGTGCCATGAGCCAAGGATAGAGTCAGGTAGACTCTGGAAGCAGGAAACGTCCCCTGTAGAGACTGCAGAAGAAGTGCAGCCCTGCTTGTGACACCGTGTGATGAGGATTTCCAAGCTCCAGAACTGCGAGATGCTGAGTGTGTGCTGTCCCGAGTCATCAGGCTTTGTTGACGTGTCATGGCAGCAGTGGGAATCTGGAGCACATGTAAGTCATGCGCACAGTGCCCATTAGTAAGCACTTGGGGGAAGCAGGAAGGGGAAGGAAGAGGGGAAGGAGGGGCAGGAGGGATGAGCAACAGGACAGAAAAACAGGTTACTAGTGAAGTGATGTAATCTGAGAGCTTTTTAAAAAGACATTTACAAATTATTTTTTTTTTAAGTTAAAACTATTTATTAGCAAATTCTAACCTAGGGAATTGGATAGAGGGGGGAAAAGGGCTTCTTATAGCATAGATGACACCTAGCTTTACTCACTAAAAAAATAAAAACCCTATATCAAATGTAAAAGTAAATCTTATATAGAAAAGGGACATTTTTCTTAAAAGCCATAGATACTTAAAAGCAAAATAACAATGGCTTCAGCTAGCAAATAGGGTAAGTGTAAGTATTAGTCACTCAGTCGTGTCCAACTCTGTGACCCCATGACTGCAGGCCACCAGGCTCCTCTGCCCATGACATTTTCTAGGCGAGGATACTGGGGTGGGTTGCCATTTCTTTCTCTAGCAAATAGGATAGATTTATTTAAATTACTACTTAAAGAAAATATTTCTATTAAAGAAAGCAAATGTACCATAAATACAATGAAAATATTCATATTTATAACAAAACATAATTTTTCACAGTAAATGTATATATAATACTCAAAATTGTTCAAAGCTAGATTACATTTCTTTGAATGAAGGGTGGGGGATAAGTGACTTCTTAAAGGTCTTCACCTGTCTATAAGAGAAGATCAAGAGAACTCTTCCCAAAGGGGTGTGTGTGTGTGTGTGTGTGTGTGTGTGTGTAGTCGGATTAAAGGGAATATGGGAGATCAAAATGCATAAGGAAAGTTCTGGAGCAGAGAGGAATAACCTATGTTTCTATTAACACATTAAAAAATTAGATAGCTTGCCTTTAAGTATATCCATTTAAGTTGGGATTACTTACTTTCTGAAAAGACCAACGTAATTAAATAGTCACCTTCTGAACTGGAAGGGAAGAGGATTTTATTTCAATACATTTATACCAAGGGAAGCTACTACATACTGTGATTTCAGTGTTCAAAACTTGTTCCTATTCATTATCACTTACCCAAATACATCACAGTAGCAGTTTCATTGGTACCGTAAACACAAGAAATTAGACACGCTTATCAACTGAGCACATCTGACAGTCGTGTTTAACTGATATATTGATTAATTAGTATATTACTATCTTAAATGAACACTATGATATGAGACTTACATTATTTTTCCAGAAGTTGATTTTGAAAGTAAAGGTTAGAGAAGAAAGCATAAATATACCAAGTTCCTGAAAGGATGGTTCAGGAGGAAAAAATGCCTTCCAAAGTTTAATGGAAGGCACTGACATTTGAGGGTATGAAACACAACAAATACAAACTGCAAACTACTTTTCATCCCAGAAAGATCAAGGTCAATAAGGTAAATGATAGAAATATCTCAGGATTTGAAAGGTATGCATTCTGTTATTTCATCTTAGAATCTGAAGGGACCTCTTGAAAGAGATTGCTTTAATTTTCAACAAACAAATTAGGATCAAAAAAGAAAACTAAAGTGAAATATTACTTGTTAACCTATATAACATAGGAAAAAATCCAAGCCACCCACCTTTCCAAAAGAAGCAAGAAGAGATAAACAATCTTTATCTAATTTTTTTTTCTCCTGTGCTAACAAGCTCCTCCTTCTGTATTTAGGATAATTTTGGTGTTCACAAATTGAAAAAAGATTTGTGGAGTGGTTCTGGTAGAGGTTGGTTTATCCTCTGCCACAGCTGACCTAACTTCTCTGTCAGTCACGCTCTCCTTTATTTGGCATTACGTGGCTTTGTTTTACTTCTCAGGTGTTTTATGAATACCTTTGCATCCCAAAAATGTTTCCTGAGCACCTATTATGCACAGGACATATCTCTCTTTCTGTGCCTTAGCACGGAGGTGGTTATACCTTTTATTCAACTCCTAAATATACGTATAAAATATAAGTGTGTCCTCAAATCATGTTTTTATTAATCTATAGTTAACATTCTTTTGTTTAAAATGTATTTAATGAAAAGCTGTCAAACATACCTTGCTTTTCCTGCTGATACCATACTCTTTTACATTGTTTAACAATTTTTTTTTAAACTAACCCTTTCTTTGTCTTCTTAATAGTTTAGAGTCCTAGAGGCTAGCTCAATCACCTTGTTGGACTTCATCTGGGTTCTTTTATATTTTCATTCTATTTTCCTCAAATAAATGGATCCATTCTATGGGTCTCATGTTTCTCTATATTCTGATAACTCTCAAATCAATGTCTCCTACCCAGAACTACTTTCCAAATTCCACAAGCCAAAACGTAGTGGATACTTCCACTTGAATATTGTCCTGAAATTACAATTTCAACATATAATTCACTGAAGCCAGTGTATTCATCTTATCCCAAACTCTACTTCCAGGTTTACTTTATATTGCAATTAAGAGGACAAGCTAGAACCTTAAGTGTCTCTTTTTCCTAACTTTTAGTTCTCATAGATGATCTGCTTTGCAGAGCACTTTCTGTCCTCTTCCTAATTATTCCTTAAGTCATTTATCTGACTTCGTTCTTACTTCTAAGTTCTTGGTTTGAATGCTTTCTCTTAGGTTTCATTGCAAAATAACCTCTGTGCTCTTAGTCTCCAGGGCCAGTTCACCCCAACATACTCTCTAAGTTCTCTTGCAATTTTTTTTTGTAAAAAATACTGCATATTTCATTATTAGAATCCATTGTTAAACCAATCATTCAATGACTCTCCACTTGTCTAGAATGCAATCTGTTCTCAAGTATGACACCTAAGGACTCCATGTCCTATGACTGCGTATGAGTATATCATACTAAGAATATTTCTGGCCTCATTTGAAGTGATCTCTCTCACTCTCCAGCATTATTCCACATAATGTTAACTATAATATATACACTCCAGCCACACGAGAGTTCTTGTCTGTGCCTTTGTGCGTGTTCCTTTTCTCCTCTGGAAGTACCACGTCCTTCCATCATGTCATATTCTTGTCAAACATACTGAAAGCCATAATCTTTGCGTTTCTTTTCTTGCAGCCTTCCATGACAACTGCCTGTAGTAGAGGTGATGACTTCCTCTTCGTACCGTTTCAGAACCAAAAAAGCATAGTAATTATCATATTCTTTCATGATCCTCCTAAATTATAATCTCTCCGTCTCAGCCCTATTGACAGTTTGGGGCCAGATAGTTCCTTGTTTTGGGGGCCTTGCCTGTGTATTGTAAGGTTTAGCAGCATTGCTGGCCTCCATCCAACAGGATCTTACCCCAATTACTTTAGGAAATATCTCCAGACCTTTCAAATGATCCCCGGGGGCCAAAGAATTTCCCAGTTGAGAACTACCACTCTAAATATTTATATCTTTCTGATGTATGCCTTGCAGTGTCCCTTGGCATTTAATTCTGTGCCAGACACATGAAAGGGATAGCATCAATTCTTGTAGTTCGAATGAATAAAAGCAAATCAATATGTTAAATATGTTATTGAATTAATTTCCCAGTGGAAATTTCAGAATGCATATTATTTGCCTACTTTTTAAATGAGTAGAATTTATAACACTTCAGTTTTGTAAGGACAGAGTCAAGAAGGACATCAAGCTGTCCTTGAATTGATTCACATGTCAGTTTATCTATAAATATGTGTATATTTACATAAATGCATAAAGCATGCCGATTTTTTATCATATATATAAAACACAAAATATTTGATTAATTGGACCACTTCATTCTCCGACTAGATTAAAGCAGAGGGTATTATGTTGAAAACAGAATTGACATGTGTATGTGTGAGCAGAAGGGTTCAAAGCTCTGTATATTAGATGGATTCCTCATTATAACCTCACAAACCACAAAATTACTTTATTAAGGAAGATTTTTGAATCTTGTCCAAGCAGTTGGCCCAATATAAAGATTATTTTTCTAAGTGTATAATAGCAGAATAGTAAAAAGGGGCAGAGTAGTATAAATAAAGGAAGAGTTTGAAAGTAAATAATTAAAAAGATGGAAGCACAGAAAGGGAAAAAAATGTTCATTCTCTTCATAGAAAACTAGGAAACTTCATGGAGCTGGTAGCACTTAAAAAAGGCCTTGAAAGAGCAGTCCAATTTAAAAAGGTTATTGCTGCTGCTGCTGCTAAGTCGCTTCAGTCGTGTTCGACTCTGTGCGACCCCATAGACGGCAGCCTAACAGGCTCCCCCGTCCCTGGGATTCTCCAAGCAAGAACACTGGAATGGGTTGCCATTTCCTTCTCCAATGCATGAAAGTGAAAATTGAAAGTGAAATTGTTCAGTCGTGTCTGACTCTTAGCGACTCCATGGACTACAGCCTACCAGGCTCCTCCATCTATGGGATTTTCCAGGCAAGAGTACTGGAGTGGGGTGCCATTGCCTTCTCCGAAGGTTATATTGAGAGAGGGAGATTTGTAAGGGAAGAAAAAGTGGGAAGAAATGGAGATAGACAGTTATGAACCATATGAAGTTAACAACAATCATTCAGCCATTATTCAGTAAATATTACTCAATCCATGAAGTCAAAGCTAAATACCAAAGCAGAAAGGGGGCACAGTGGGTTAAGAATCTGCCTGCAGTGCAGGAGATGCAGGAGATGCGGGTGTGATCTTCCTGGGTTGGGAGGATCCCCTGGAGAGGGAAATGGCAACCCACTCCAGTATTTTTGCCTGAAATGTTCTATGGACAGAGATACTCGGCAGGCTCCAAGTCCAAAGGGTCACAAAGAGTTGACACAACTGAGCAGCTAAGCACACAGCACATCAAAGCAGAAAGCACATATTTTTCACACTGAGGAAACTCTTAAGAATTTGAACAATTAAAATAAATTTATATTTAAAAAAAAAAAAAAAAAAAAAGAATTTGAACTGAGGTCACAAGTTGGTAGCCTGCAAACCACATAATATTTCAAACGTGTGTGTGTGTATATATATGTATGTGTATACTCAAAGTTTTTATAATATTAGCCAGTTTTACTTCTTTCCTTTATCCCACACTCTGCCTTAAAACCTGCTAATCCCAGACAAAGGAGGTCTGTCTCACCTAGCATCTAAACACTTAAGTCTCTTCTTCCTTCCAAACCTCTCTGTTTTCTACTCCCTGCTCTGAGAAGTGTGATGTAATGAAACATTCCCTTGGGGGCAAAACCTGGCTCTGCTATCCAGAAATGAGAGAGTTCTATCCCAGAGTCTCTTCCCTCAAAATATCTGGATTTTTCAGGAACCCCTCGGGGGCCCTAGTGGTGAAGAATCTGTCTGCCAATGCAGGAGACAGGAGAGAGGTGGGTTCAAACCCTGGGTTGGGAAGATCCCTTGGAGGAGAGCAAGGCAATGCATTCCAGTATTTTTGCCTGGAGAATCCCATGGACAGAGAAACCTGGTGGGCTGCCTTAGGATTGAAGACTTAAACATGACTGAATGAATGAACATAAACACATTCCAAGAAACAAAGCCTCTTCCCTCAAAATGTCTAGATTTGTTAGAAACCCAAATGGTACTTTTTTGCTTGCCCCTAGCTTTGCAGCATTGGAAAAGGAAATGGCAACCCACTTCAGTGTTCTTGCCTGGAGAACCCCAGGGCTGGGGGACCCTGGTGGGCTGCCGTCTATGGGGTCGCACAGAGTCTGACACAACTGAAGCGACTTAGCAGCAGCAGTGGCAGCAGCCTTGCAGCAAGAACTTTTTGTATTAAATACATTTAAGGATCAGTAATGCATTTACCAAATGCTATAATGATGAAATTTCAGATGAGAAAACTAGCAAGGATTTTAAAGGGCTTCAGGTCAGAATGTAATGTGTGGGTACATGCTAAGTTGCTTCAGTCATGTCCGACTGTTTGTGACCCTACAGACTGTAGCCCACCAGGATTCCCTGTCTATGGGATTCTCCAGGCAAGAATACTGGAGTGGGTTGCCATGCCTTTCACAATAGTATGTCATGACTTAGTCTCAAATGAAAACAAGTTAAACAGCCTTCAAGTATATTTTACTGTTCATTTAACTGTTTCCATTTACAAAATTTCCCTCATATTTTATTTAAATTTTGCTATGATATATTACATTTTTTCTGTATACCAGAGGTCACCATCAGCAATGCAAGGAATATATTGCTGTATAAAATCTGCATTCATTAAATGGCATTAGAGTAGAGAACTCTAAATATGAGATTGCTTTGTCTTCATGCTTTGCATTTTAGAATGTCATGAATATTGCTTAAATTTAATAATTTTAAAAACCTAGAAGATTGACAGTTATGGAGGCAAGGACTAAAGTTGAACAAGCGTATATTATTTGGAATAACTTAGATGGCATTGGTAGTTAGGCGAATTATGAATTATATTTTAATTATTCACAACATGAAACTCTTTTATATTCACATCCAAACATACTCTAAGAATGTGTGATTAACTCTCTGCTACATATCTAAGATATCCTGCTTGAAAAAATACTGTGATTGATTACAAGTCTGCAGACCAATATTTTTCTGCATCAGAATTCAAGTGCATTATCTTAGCACAGAGGGTGTTATGGCAGATGTCATCCAACTGCTTCATAGCTGCATGATCGATGGTGCGAATGGTGATTGATGCTATTGACACACCGTGGTACCTAAAATAGAGTATCTCTGTGCATTTCATGGGAAGGGGAATGTTCATATTTGGATGAGAAAATGAAGGCAAAATTATAGGACCTGAAAAATGCTTGGCCGTAGAAACGGGGTGAAGTGCATAGTGCATGTAACAGCTGCTTTTGGAAAGGAAAAATAAAGTACCAGAAAGAAAATAGTGCTGTGAAAAAAAGAAGGGTTTGTTTCACTGAGCAGAAAATGTGTCTGGCTTTCCCTTTCCTTTTACGTTTATGTGTTACTTAGCTTCATTACAATTTTAAGAGTGGGAGTGGAAAGTGGTGTTGAGCGTAATGTTCTCTTACTTAACAGAAATGACATGGTTATCTGTTATACTCATCAGTGGAGGAATGAGGAAAGGAAAGGGACGTATTGAAAGATATCAGGTTAAAAGGTAAATTGAATCTGGTGTAACAATTTTGAACCAAATCTTATCTAACAAATTACCTGATTTGCAGCTCTAAAAAGTGTAGGTAAAGACATACTTCAGAAGTCTGTTGATATTAATTTTATATACTCACTTTAGAAAAAGCTTATTTTGAAAGAGTCTTTAAAAATAGGGGCAAGTTTGCTCAGCAAGAAAAGTCTTTAGAAAAGATTCAGTGAATATACATATAAATGAAAATAGTTTTATGCCAGGCCCATGAGCAGGGAAGCTTAATATACATTACTGAAAAGAGATGGGTTGAGGGAAGAGAAATATGATCCTGATACACATTATACAGTGCAGGATTTTTGTTGTTGTTCAGTTGCTAAGTAGCATTGGCTGTTTGCAACTCTAAGGACTGCAGTAGGCCAGACTCCTGCATCCTTCACTATCTCCTGGAGTTTGCGCAAACTCATGTCCATCGTGTTGGTGATGCTACCTAAACATCTCTTCCTCTGCTGCCTGCTATTCCTCCTGCTTCAACCTTTCCCAGCATCAGGGTCTTTTCCAATGAGTCAGCTCTTAGCATCTGGTGGTCAAAGTATTGGAGTTTCAGCTTCAGCAACAGTCCTTCTAATGAATGAATATTCAGGATTGATTTCCTTTAGGATGGACTGGTTGGATCTCCTTGCAGTCCAAGGGATTCTCAGGAGTCTTCTCCAACACCACAGTTTGAGAGCATCATTTTTTTGGTGCTCAGCCTTCTTTATAGTCCAACTCTCACATCCATACATGACTATTGGAAAACCCATAGCTTTGACTACATGGATATTTGTTGGCAAAGTTATGTCTCTGCTTTTTTTTAATATAATTTTTTTTATTTTAATTGGGGGTTAATTACTTTACAATATTGTGTTGGTTAATAACTGTCTAGATTTGTCATGCCTTTCCTTGGAAGGAGCAAGCATCTTTTAATTACATGGCCACAATCACTATCCACAGTGATTTTGGAGCCCAAGAAAAGAAAATCTGTCACTTTTCTCCCTTGTATTTCCATGAAATGATGAGTTAGAATGCCATGTTCTTAGTTTTTTTAATATTGAGTTTTAAGCCAGATTTTTCATTCTTTCACTCTCATAAAAAGGCTGTTTAGTTCCCTTTCTCTTTCTGACATTAGAGTGGTATCATCTGCGTATCTGAAGTTATTGATATTTCTCCTGGCAATCTTGATTCCACCTTGTGATTCATCCATCCAGGCATTTTGCATGATGTACTCTGCATATAAGTTAAATAAGCAGGGTGACAATATATAGTCTTTTCATACTCCTTTCCCAAATTTGAACCAGTCCATTCTTCCATGACTTGTTCTGTTTCTTCTTAATCTATATACAGGTTTCTCAGGAGGTAGTTAAAGTAGTCCTGTATTCCAATCTCTTTAAGAATTTTTCAGTTTGTTGTGATCCACACAGTCAAAGGCTTTAATGTTGTCATGAAGAAGATATTTTTCTGGAATTTTCTTGCTTTCTCTATGATCCAATGAACATTGGCAATTTGATCTTGGTTTCTCTTCAGAGTTCCAGAGAATAGCAAGGAGAGATAATAAAGCCTTCTTAAGGGAACAATACAAAGAAATAGAGGAAAACAATAGAATGGGAAAGACTAGAGACTTCTTCTAGAAAATTGGAGGGATCAAGGGAACAGTTCGTGCAAGGACGGGCATGATAAAGGACAGAAATGACAAGGACTTAACAGAAGCAGAAGACATTAAGAAAAGATGGCAAGAATACACAGAATAACTATACAAAAATGGTTTTAATGACCCAGTAACCACAATGCTGTGATCACTCACCCAGAGCCAGACATCCTGGAGTGTGAAGTCAAGTGGACCTTAGGAAGAATTACTACAAACAAAGTCGGTGGAGGTGATGGAATTCCAGCTGAGCTATTTCAAATACTAAATGATGATGCTGTTAAAGTGCTTCACTCAATATGCCAGCAAATTTGGAAGACTCAGCGGTGCCTACAGGACTGGAAAAGGTCAGTTTTCATTCCAATCCTAAAGAAGGGCAATGCCAAAGAATGTATACCTCCGTACAATTATTTATTCTGTAGAAGGCTTAAGCCTCTAAAATGCTTTTTTTTGTCTTTTGTGGAGTTCCCAAATTTCTCCTCTGATTATCAATGGGAAATTTGACCAAAACTGTATATGAATAATTGATCTAATCTCAACTCCTAATTTTACCTGTAAGAACAATGAGACATAGATCTGTTGTTCGATCTGTGAATGAGCTAACTATAGCTGACCTTAGCTAATGTGTGACCTCTGCTAGAAGGAAGAGCCTGTGCTGTGTGGGGAAAAAAGCAGCACCTTCTCAGGGAATAAGAGCAATGAGCAGAGCCTGTGATGGGGCCCATCACCGACTCAGAGGTTCTCTGGCATCCCAGATGTCTGCTTTGCTCTATCTTCACTCTTCCAGTTGTGTTAGTCCAGCCCTCACTCCACAAACATTTCATTTTTTGATATTCAAGATTTTGAAACTGCATCTGTAAAATATACAATGACGAAAATTATTTTACAGAATTCTATTAATAGTTTTATATATTTGCATAATTGTCTCCTTTCATTCTTCAAACTCATTGCAGATGGTGACTGCAGCCATGAAATTAAAAGACACTTACTCCTTGGAAAAAATGTTATGACCAACCTAGACAGCATATAAAAAGCAGAGACATTACTTTGCCAACAAAGGTCCGTCTAGTCAAGGATATGATTTTTCCAGTGGTCATGTATGGATATGAGAGTTGGATTATAAAGAAAGCTGAGCACTGAAGAATTGATGCTTTTGAACTGTGGTGTTGGAGAAGACTCTTGAGAATTCCTTGGACTGAAGGAGACCCAACTAGTCCATCCTAAAGGAGATTGGTCCTGAATATTCATTGGAAGGACTGATGCTGAAGCTGAAACTCCAATCCTTTGGCCACCTGATGCGAAGAACTGACTCACTGGAAAAGACCCTGATGCTGGAAAAGATTGAAGGCGGGAGGAAAAGGGTATGACAGAGGATGAGATGGTTGGACGGCATCACCAACACGATGGACATGAGTTTGAGCAAGCTCCGGGAATTGGTGATGGACAAGGAAGCCTGGTGTGCTGAAGTCCATGGGGTCACAAAGAGTCGGACACGAGTGAGTGACTGAACTAAACTGATTCTTCATTAGAACTGAAAACAAACCTATAACAAATCTATCAGTCTAGTCGTGTGTGTGTGTGTGTGTGTGTGTGTGTTTATTGGAAACAGGATAGGGGATGAGAGCTTGACTTTGTAAATGAATGTATAATATGCTAAGATGCTAAATATTCTGCATTAGCTTGGGGGACATGGCCTTGTAAATTTCAATTCTGAGAAGCTAGATTTCTTATTGACTGAACTTAGCAACATGAGGTCCTAAAAAACTAAATTTTGGTGCAGGATATAGACAACCTTAATCCAGACGTAGATATAATACTTCAGCAGCCAGTCCTGAGAAGATTACTCATGATGCAGTCCTGTGCTGCTGGTGGCAGTGTATATCACTGAAGATAAACCCAGAATAAATAACATGCTTGGTGCTGCTAATTCCTTAAAATCAACATAAAAACCTTGCAAGCTATTTCATGCCAGGATTGACAAGAGGTGATAATGTTTGAGAAGTCAAAGGACATACTGCAGTGAACAGAGCAATGGGCAGAGCAGTGTTTAAGGTGTGCTTGGGTGGAGAGGAAAACAAACATGAGGAAGTGAAACTGAAGTGTTTCATAACAAATCGCTTTACTTTAAACTGCCTTGGAATGTTTTCCACATATGGAGAGTTTCAGAGATCAGCATCACATAAAATGGCATTCAGATGAAAAGATGGGTGATAATTATGCAAAACCGAAAGAGTTTAAAGAGAATAGACTCTTGAGTCACAAAATGAAGATTTCTTTTTTTATCTGTGACCTTACTGTCTTTGTGGTATTAATGTAACACTTCAGATTTGTGCAGTCTACTAATTACAGATTTCCACAAAGACACAAAATCTTTGTGCATTATGAACCTTCACCTGTCCATACTCATATCAAAAGCCTCTTTTTATTTTGAAGTGGTGTTTTTTAGCACATGAAATCAAGTAAGAACTGTCATTTTTTAGTGCTTTGCTAAACTCTATTTGGTTTGTGACAATTAGATAGAGATATCACCTTATGAAGTATTTTGTATATTAGCTACTAAATGTAGAAACATATTAAGTCTTCAGAATATGCTTCCTAAATTGAAGTAAAAATTAGACAAATAATATTTCTAATAGATTCTATTTTTTGAAAAATAAAAGAGTTGGAAAGCAATAAATAAAAAGATAATCTGTACCAATCATAACATAAGAATCTATATGAAAGTTTCATCTTATTTTTTTTTAGGGCCAGGGAAAATTATTTTTAACTAACATTGTCAACTTATTTAAGAAGAAAATTGATAAATGGCTTCTATTCTTGCTCTTAGAAATAATTTTAAAGTCAATGAGATATGCTTGTATGCTTCCATGTGGAATACAACCTATACTATAACTTCTGAAAGAATTTCTGTATCATTTCCTTTCTTCAATAAAATTATTAATATAAATTTATTGTATTTCAACTAAAAGTCAAAAGTGAAGCTCAGTGTAAGGTTTTATCAAAGATAAGTAGATCATGGCACAGTCCTCAGATCTTTAGGCAATTATAGTTTAATTAAGAAAGGTTTAAGTAGTATACTTTTAAAAAACATACATCAAAATTAGAACATATACTTGAAACAAGTCAATCTTTTCTGGATATCTAAACTTCCACATAAGTCACCTGTGTTGTAGATAATAGACATCTTGTTCTTTAGAAGGGTAGGAAAAAAAAAAACAGTCATAGAATAAAGAAACACCTGAAAATTTAAGGAACAATATGTTAATTTGACTTATCATCATATTCAAAAGAAGAGCATACTACAGTAATATTGTGTGAAAAGTCTTCACTTTTCTATGTAAACATAGATATTCATTTGACTCTTCTTTCAGATAATTTTATACCTTGGATAATTGTTTTCACTTGCAAATGAGATATTTTGAAGTTTATGTCCCAAATTACATGGATATGCATTATTTTCTCTTTATGGGGCAGCAATAATGTCAAAATTGCAATCCAAAACATAGATGTTTTATTTCAGTTTCCATTTTTACATAATTTGTGTGAAAATGCTGTCTCATATCCTTAAAAATTATGTTTGTAGGCAAGAATGAAGAGAGACTACAAAATGGTATGAAATGAATCAAAGTGTTCTGGAAAGCAATTATATGATTCTGTACTTTAAAAAAAAGTCAGCCAACAAGCTTGTATACATTTTACATTCAAAATGGTTTACCTTTTTTGTATTATCAAATATTTTAAATATCTCCTTTTATAAAAACTTTCAGTAAGCAAGTATTAGTTGTATAAATTAAAAGGTTATTGTGAAAAATATGAATTATTTATAGTTTTAATTTTATCCTGGAAGTTCTCATGTTTTTTTCTTTATTGTCTTTCTATATGAAATAAGACTGGTTTAAGCATAGGTGTTTGTGAATTTTTCTTTGATTTTTATTTTCTGTGCTGTAAATATAAAGGCATTTTGAATGCATTTTGTTAGGCAGGTAATTTTGTTCTTTCTATCTTATAAATGGAAAGTTTAATGAAAATATAGAAATGATCGGAATGCATTCAAGTCCATTGCTCCTTAACTCTTCAAAAGCCCAAAACGACTGCCTTTGAAACATCACACTAAGTCATTTAAACAGAGCTAATTGTTTGTTATCATCACCACAGTAAACATTTTTTTTTTCAAAATGAGTAAATTCATAAATACTGCACAATGGAATGTTCCTAAAACATTTTTATCTATAAATGAAACTTTATGCAAAAGATGAATTTTAATAGTCACCTATATAGTCAGTGAAGGTTTATAATAACTTTGTGGTAAATGAGTGGGTTTTGGAATAAGATTCCATGCGTAAAGCATAAAATATGAAAGATGACACGCTAGCATGGGAAAACAAATTCTCCTTCCACTGAGCAGCATCCAACATCACAATCAAGGATCACTGAGTAAAGCTGTGGATTTCACCCTGTAAATCATGATTAAGTTTGAGTATGATCCTTTAATGATGTTAAGTAATGAATTTTCCTCTGGTGTTCAAACAGTAGGACAGGTCCCTGTGGTGGGGACATATGTCTGTCTTTAAACTGCTGATCTGCGATGGTACCCCTCGAAATATTCTCATTATAAGCAGCCTTTCGTAATGGCTCCATGTTTTCTTTCTAACAGCATTATTTTCTAAAATGAATTTGCTATCTGTTTGAGAAGTCAATGTCTGTCCCTAGAGATGGCTTCTTAGACACGAAATCATTTTAGAAATTAATATTGTTAGAAGGAAAATGTAAAGCCATTATGAAATGTTGAAGGGAAGCGTCCTACACAGCCCTGACAGACAGAGAAGGGAAAGCAATCTTAAATCTTGGCTTCTCTCTTCACACAGATGTAAGGGTGCCAATAGGTGCTGATTCTGATGGTGGTTTTTATGAGCTAGACACCTGTGAAGTGGGAACTGGACTGTGAGCATCATCTCATTTCCCACACACCACTACACAGCTCTCCATGTTTAATGACTTTGGGCCTTCGTTTCTAAGCCAGTAGTTCTAATATGGCCCAGGTTGGTACTGCAGTGTGGATTTAAGTTCCCTGATACATGAGAATGAAACAAAATGGGATTGCTCACTTTTTTGCATATATACAGATTTTTGCTTTTTAACCTAATGAAGATTTATACAGTTTTCACACAACAGCAAGATATAAATGCTATTTAGATTCCCATAGACTATAAACCAGGAGACAACGGAACATATCCAGGGACATACAGCAAGGTGTAAAAGTTTCATGGTCTAAAGATATTGGAATCTTACAGAGTCTTTTATCCTCTCACTGTGGAAGTCTGTTAGAAATCAGCAAAAGATATTTGAAGATAGTCCATGGATTTTCAAGTGCAATGTCACATTCAGCAGGAATCTCTGACTTAGCCATTGAAAGTTAAAAGACTGAAAAATCACAGAAGGCTATTGCAGAGAAGAAGAAATGCTCACTTTTGTACAGAAATATAAAATGGTACCTTATGGTAAAATTAAAAAATAATTTTCACTAAAATTTTATTCTCACCTCTAAATTCAAGAAATATGTACACATGTTTGGTGTGTGAATGCTCAGTCTTGTCTGACTGTGACCCCATGGCCTGTAGCCTGCCAGGTTCCTCTGTTCACGGAAATTTTCCAGGCAAGAATACTGGATTGGGTTGCCGTTTCTGACTCCAGAGGATCTTCCCAACTCAGGAATTGAACCCACATCTGCTGTGTCTCCTGTATTGCCAGGATGATTATAAACCGCTTTGCCATCTGGAAAGCCCATACACGTGTATAGGTATATGGATGAAATATACATGCACTCTTAATGTTGTAGCCATATTTGCACATAATTTTATGAAGAGAGACGTACATGAATATATTGCAGCATTTCTGCAGACCACTTTAATACCAAATAGTGCTACTACATGTACACTCCATAGAGTTTCTATATAGTATTTTTAAAACATAGCTGCAGACATATTGCTACTGCTAAGTCACCTCAGTCGTGTCCGACTCTGTGTGACCCCATAGACGGCAGCCCACCAGGCTCCCCTGTCCCTGGGATTCTCCAGGCAAGAACACTGGAGTGGGTTGCCATTTCCTTCTCCAGTGCATGAAAGTGAAAAGTGAAAGTGAAGTCACTCAGTCCTGTCCAACTCTCAGTGACCCCATAGACTGCAGCCTACCAGGCTCCTCCATCCATGGGATTTTCCAGGCAAAAGTACTGGAGTGGAGTGCCATTGCCTTCTCCCCAGACATATTAGTACTTAAGTAAAATATCTTCAGTGACATCCTATTTCCTATCATTTCTTAGCACAGCAGTCCATAACCTATCCAGTCTATCTTTCTTGACTTATCTTCAAATATCTCAGTCCTTCCCCACAGGCCCCTGTACCTTTATTCCAGATAGACTGATCATTACAGGTTCTGCACTTTCCAGTCTCCTCTTCTCATGTTACTCTTGCTGACTTAAATCCAGCCACTCTGTAAATCTGCTTAGAAAATCTCTGTGAATTTTCCTAAATCCAAATCAGGTGGTGTCCTCTGTCCTCTTATTCAGAATTAATATCTCCTTCATCAGTGCTCACAGAGAATATTTTTACCTCTTTCATATCACTGGTCAACTGTGGAAATATTTTATACTCTCTTATGATTGTATCTGTTCAAATGGTTATATTCCTAAGTAGACTTTAAGTTCCATGGATTCTGGGGATATACCCTTGACACTTGGTTGACCGGAGACAGTGCCCTGTTTTGACATCAGCTGGTGCAGATTTGGGTCAAAAGCGAAATGGAAGTGGGGCAGTAAACAGACCCAGGGCAGTCAGTTGGTAAGAGGGAAAGCTCTTAAGAAATACTTTTGGATCACATTTTCTGCTTTGCCGATAGTTCACATTGCTTCCTTGAAAATATTTTTCATCTCTCCCTTAACTCAGTAGTCATGTCAAATATTACACTTTAAAAAGTTTTGTTGAAAGGGTGTCACTTTTGGAGACTTTCCCCAGGTGAAAAGTCTGCTGATTCTGCCTCCACTCTACATATCTTTGAGCCCCGAACTGTACAAATATGATAATGGAGATTCAAAGAGTCTTGCTGATGTTCTATATTTCAGTAAGGAAGCCTAACATCCTGATAAAAATAAAGTCTGCTGTGATTTCTACACTTATAAACTGAGATGCCATCTGACAACTGGATAGCAATATGCAAATAGCCTCATTGTGATTTTAAGGCTCTTTCCCTGTAATTCTGCCGTGCACACAGCAGAAAGTCTCCTGTGCTTTTCACACATGTCCAATGTAATTGTTCTAAATCTGATATGAACTTGTCCTCTGTCCCAGCGCTAACAATAGTACTACAGGAACTAAATTGGGCTGGGAGAAATCAACCTATCAACTCTTTTCAGAACAACCTCAGTGGTTTTTCTCTATCTTTCTAATTTGGAACTGACATTGATGTTCAAAACTCTAGTGAGTCAGCACCAGCCCAGACATCCCTGGTTTTATGTGTGTAGACATGAAATGAGCTTGGGGTTATAGCTAATGAGCTGAATAACAATATCAGCATCTGCTCAGTCTTCCTACTATTCTTATGTTGGTTGGGTTCCTCTTCTGCTTTCCCATCTTCCATGAAGTTTCTTCACATTCTAACCTAACTCCCTTTCTTGTGCCTAGGCAGTTTCCAACTGCTGAGTGCCATTTCTTCTTTTTATGATGCAAGACTTACTCTCATCATGTGGATATTTCCTCTTGCCTGCTCTCTATATGGGGTTGAGCAATCTTGCTGTGCCTTGCTTGGCTTTTCAACGTGATTGTTTATCTATGTACTTCACGTAGAGGATTTCATTCTTTACGGCTCTCCTCCAGTACTTCTCTTGCTCTTTTTTTTTTTCATTACTAATAAAATATAAATTAAATTTTATGCAGTGACTTGTTTTAATTTGCTTTCTATATTGAACAAAGCATTTCATGCAGTTTGGTGATACATGATTAGGAGACCTTTTTCATTTTTTGAGAAACACCATGTTAGGCAACCGCTAGCCTGGACTTAATGGTTATCATCTACTATGCATGCTCTTTTATAATCGTCTCTCCTTAAGTGGGGTCTAAGATGACTGACTTCCTTCTAAGAAATTGAAATGACAAGCGTGATGGAATGTTGCTGCCTAGGTTAGGTTATAAGGATACTGTGGTTTCAATTTCGTACATCCACCCTTGTTCTCTTACTCACTAGTTCTGAAAGGAGGTCAGCTGACCTGCAAGGAACACAGAAAACAGCCACAGTCCAATAGCCCATAGGGATTGAATCCTGCCAAGGACTATGCAGTTGTGTTTGGGAGCATAGCTTTCCCTTGGACTCCTCATATGAGCACCTGCCTTGGCTGATTAGTACCTTGACCACGGGTTTATAAGAGTCTTTGCAATGCCATTCTCCCAAATCATCCCACCCTCTCCCTCTCCCATATGGCGAAACCAATACAATATTGTAAAGTTAAAAAAAAAAAAAACAAAAAACACATTTAATACAAGAGACTTTGCAGCAGAGCCACCCAGCTACACCATGCTGAGATCTGTGACCTATAGAAAATGTAAACTAACAAATGTTTATTGATATATGCACTGTGTTGGAGCAAATATTAATAACAGGCAGCCAATACTGCCATCAAAATCATGAGCTCTTGTTAAAAATTATGACAATGAAGAAAAGTGTCTAGTGGTGAAAAAACTCCAATGCCACCTTCTTGTCATTCATAGGAGGATAATAAAGGAGAGTTTCTCACTTGCCTCATCTGTCATTCTTATACCTCCTGGCAACCATCAAACATAAAATATAAAATTTCTCACTGCTATTCTTGTTTGATTAAAAAGGGTTATTGTAACATATTATAATCAATAAATAATACACACTATATCTACATATCTACTATATCTACACTGGTTTTCTTAACTTTTTTTTTGTTTTATTATAATGAGTCAAAAGCATCGACTTGTTCCTTACAGATCAACTTCACTGATTTTCTAAAGAATATCTTTTTATACACATTTACTCTTTTAAGGGGCTTCCCAGGTGGCTCAGTAGTAAAGAACCTGTCTGCCAATGCTTCAGATGTGGGTTCAATCCCTCAGTTGGGAATATTCCCTAGAGAAGGAAATGGCAACCCACTCCAGTATTCTTGTCTGGGAAATCCCATGGACAGAAGAGCCTGGTGGGCTACAGTCCACGGGGTCACAAAAGAGCCTACACAACTTAGCGACCAAACAACAACAGGACATCTTTTAAATCTTTTAAGACACTTCGATGTGCAGATTCTTCTCTAAGTTCCTAAAATTTTAATTATAGAGGCTCTTTCCCATGTTAAACTTTCTTCCACATTTTGTTCTCCTGTGTGTTCTTTTTAATGACTATTTTACATATCTGTTGCTGTTATATAAATCACCCCAAAACTTACTGGAAAAATAACAACCATTTATGTGCCCATGATTCTGAAATTTGGGCAAAGATCATTTGTGTTCCACGTGATTGGCTGAGGTCCCTCATGCAGTGCATTTGTCTGGGACTTTGATTAGAGCTGAAACATCCAATATGCCTCAAGTCACAGGAGATGTGCCTCGGTGGCTGTATCTGCAACAGCTATGGGCTGTCCCAGCAACTCTTTTTCTCTGCTTGGTTTCTATAGCAGGGTAGCCAGAACTTTTTACATGGTTCCTCAGGGTTTCAAGAGAGTGAAACGTGAAGCTGACAAGCCTTTTTAGGGCAAGGCATAGAACTAATTCAGCATCAATTCTACATTCTATTAATAAAGATAAATTCTGAGGCCAACCTAGAATATGAAAGAGGAAACAGATAAGATCCCTTGATGGGAGGAGTGACTTCTGTACCCAGCAATGGTGATCATCTTTAGGAATTATATATCACATGCAGGAATTAGAAGCTTTAGTTATGTGATGCCTATTCCTGATTATATTTTCTAGAATGAAAAACAATTTGGTAAAAGGCAAACAAAGCTTGCTGAACTTTAATGTATGTGTCTGTGTATATATAAATATTTACACACATATGTGTGTGTATGTATATGTATGCTGCTGCTGCTGCTAAGTCGCTTCCATCTTGTCTGACTCTGTGCGACCCCATAGACGGCAGCCCACCAGGCACCACTGTCCCTGGGATTCTCCAGGCAAGAACACTGGAGTGGGTTGCCATTTCCTTCTCCAATACATGAAAGTGAAAAGTGAAAGTGAAGTCGCTCAGTCGTGTCTGACTCTTAGCGACCCCATGGACTGCAGCCCACCAGGCTCCTCTGTCCGTGGGATTTTCCAGGCAAGAGTACTGGAGTGGGGTACCATTGCCTTCTCCGATGTATATGTATATTTATGCATAAATCAATATCAGCATTTACCTGGTCTGTATACTTGAAATTATAACACTAAGACCATAAATCCTAGAAAAGGTAGAAAAGAGTGGAACATTTTTAGATGGAGCAAGGGATATTAAATTCCCAAAATAAATACTACCCGAGAAGCAGAGGAGTCAGCAGAAACTTTAAAGTTTCATAGAAAAAGAGGATAAAAGGAAAGCATTGAGGGGAAAGGCAAGTAAAGGTAATCTTTAAAGAGTTAGAACATGCCTGTCTCTATAGTTTAAACAACTGAGAAGAGAGGCAGTTTCCCTGTCAAAAGATATTAATAAAAGAAATAGCCACAAGATGTGTTCTAGAGATTTATGGTCCATGTTTTGTTTTGTTTTGTTTTTTTGAGCCCCTGTTGCTTCTGGAAGTATATAGTATTCACATTGTTAAAAATACAGTGGAAGTCAGATAAACTGTGTTTATAATCTTAAATTTTTAGCTTGCTTTAAAATATGAAATCTTATCTTATTTTTGGAGGAGGATTGAGGAGCCTGCTATCAGTGAGTAAAAGTAAATGGAAGGACCTCTGTAAGTTATTTGAAATAGGATATAATGTGCACATTCAGGGAATTTGTGGAATGCTGGCATCAAAGAAATAAAAAAACACATTTGCCAGAAATTCGAATAAGAGCATGCTCCTAGGCAATTAGAATGGTATCCAAAACCTATACTATTTCTGCAATATTTATTCTGTATATTAATTGCAACTAAACCGTCTTTTAATCAAATAGTACATAATTCTATGTACCATCTTTAATCAGTACATAATTTATTTTCTAAGAATGATATTAAGCAATTTATTAAGAAATGGTACTAAAATGTTGGTTTTATTTATATATTTTAACACTTTCATTGATATGTAATTTTACACATTAAAATTCACCATTCCAAGTATATAATTCAGTGGTTTTTAGTATATTTACAGAGTTGTGCCAGCCGTTGCCATTGCCAGCACTCAGCCACTCAGTCATGTTGCACTCTGTGACCTCATGGACTGTAGCCCACCAGGCTCCTCTGTCCATGGAGCGTTCCAGGCAAGAGTCCTGGAGTGGGTTGCCATTTCCTACGTCAGGGGATCTTCCCCCACCAGGGATGGAACCCCCGTCTCTTGCATTTTCTGCATTAACAGGCGGATTCTTTACCACTGCACCCCTGGGAAGCCAACCCATTACTACAGTTCAATTATAGGACATTTTCATCATGCCTAGGATAATTCTGGTACACTTTAGGAGTCGCTCTCCATTGCTACTCAGTACCAAACACCCAGGTGCTGCTAGTGGTAAAGAACTCGCCTGCCAATTCAGGAGACATATGAGACTCAGGTTCTATCCCTGAGTGGGAAAGATCCCCTGAAGCGGGGCATGGCAACCCACTCCAGTACTCTTGCCTGGAGAATCTCAGGGTCAGAGGAACCTGGCAGGCTACAGTCCATGGAGTAGTGAAGTGACTTAGCATGCACTATGACATGTACCCAAGTCCAGGCAACCACTGGTCTTTTCTCTGTTACCATAAATTCTCTTATTTTGTATTTTTCTCAAAAACACCATGCATTGCATTGTCTTAAACCAGATACAATGTTGTCAGTGTTTACCCATATTTTAAGACTGTGTGACTACTACATTCTTCTCTATTGCTGGATAATATTCTATTGTGTGAATATGTTTGTTTTATTCCATTCAACAGCTGACATCTGACTTGTTTCTACTTTTTGGCTATCTTGAATAATGCTGCTTTGATCACTCATGTATGAATTTATGTATGGACATAGATTTTCATATTGGCTATACCTAGGAGTGAAATTGCTGGGTCATATAGTAACTTGATGTTTAACATTTTGAAGTATTGCCAAAAAATTGTTTTCCAGTGTGGCTTTGCTGCCGTCTATGGGGTTGCACAGGGCATGACTGAAGTGACTTAGCATAGCAGAGCATAGCATACGCTACCTTCAGTGAGCGAGGATTGTAATTTCTCTATATCTCCTTGCTATTTCTTCTTTTTGATAATCATCTTTCTGGAATTGAACTGCATCTAATTGTGATTTTGATTTACATTCCCTAATGGCTACTAGCACTTCCCAGGTGGCTTGTGGTTTCCATCTGTGGGTAGGAAGAGTCCCTGGAGAAGGTAATGGCAGCCCACTTCAGTATTCTTTCCTGGGAAATCCCGTGGACAGAGGAGCCTAGTGGGCTACAGTCCATGGGGTCACAAAAGAGTCAGACATGGCTTAGTGACTAAGCAGCAGCAGCAGCAGCAGAATGACAAATGATCTTGAGCATCTTTTCTGGTGCTTATTAGGCAAGATGGAGAAATACCTATTCTTTGCCCAATCATTAATTGGATTAGTTGTCTTTGTTTGTATATTCTGCAGATAAGTCTTTCAATGTATGATTTGAAATACTAGCCTTTTGTGAGTTATCTTTTAATTTTCTTGGTGATACCATTGGGTGGCTGAGTTGAACACAACTGAGCAACTGAGTACACAGAATTGATTGGCCAGGATTTTGTTGAGGATTTTTGCTTCTGTATTTGCAAGGTGTATTGATTTTTAGCTTTCTTGAAAATTTATTGTTTTCTTATCCATCTTGCAGTTTTCTTTTCTTAGCCTGATTTTATTATCAGTTTTTGCTTCATAGAATGAGTTGGGAATTGTCCTGCCTCTTCAGTATATTTTGAAGATTTTGTGAAGAATTGACATTTATTATTTAAAGGGTTAGTATGATTTACCAGTGATGCCGTGTAGGTCTCAGCTTTTCTTTTGTGGGGGTTATTTATTACTAACTCAAACTTTTTACTTGTTATGATACTTTCAGATATTGTACTTTCTTTTGAATGAGTTTTGGTAGATTTTGCTTTCTTTAAGGAATGTGTCCAATTCATTTATTTGATTTTGTTAGCTTAAAATGCCTCTAGTATTTCCTTACTTTTTTTGTTTTTTGACCTTTGTAAATTCTGTAGTAATTCCCCCTGTTCCTGCCATTTTAGTAACTCGAGTCTTTTTTCTTTTTCTCATAATCGATCTAGCTAAATGTTTGCTAATTTTGTTAACATTTTCATGAATCATTTTTTGTTTTATTGATATTCTTTATTGTATTTTATTTTCATTACATTGTCTTATCTTTGCTTTGAGTTTGCTTAGTTTTCTCTTCTTTTTCTAATTTCTTATGGTCTAATTCCTTTAGCTGAATTGAGTATATTTTGATATTTAGTGATTTTATTTTCATTTGTCTCCAAAATATTTTCTAATTAATTTACTTCCAAGTATTTTATAAATTTCCATGATTACTTTTAATTTAATTATCAATTATTAAGGAGTTTGTGTATTTGTAACTGTCCTAAATTGCTTTCTGTTATTGAATTATAATTTAATTACATTGCACTTAGAGACATATTTTGTATTTTATTTATTTTTTATTTATTGAAGCTTCTTTAATGGCTTAGCATATAGTCTTTTCTGTAGAAAGCTCTGTGTGGACCTGAGAAGAATGTGTATTCTACTGCCATTGGGTGAAGTGTTCTATACATATTTCTTTTTAAAAAAATTAAATTACATTTTATTTATTTTATTTTTATTGAAATATAGATTTACAGTGTTGTGTGAGTTTCAGGCATACAGCAAAGTCATTCAGTTATACATGCATATATTTCTATTTTTTCAGATTCTTGTCCCTTATAGGTTATTACAAAATATTGAATATAGGTCACAGTGCTATAGAGTAGAGTCCTTGTTGCTTATCTGTTTTATATATAGTAGTTTGTGTAAGTGAATCCTAAACTCTTAATTTATCCCTTTTTCTCCACTAATTTGGTAACCAAACATCTGTTTTCTGTGTCTGTGAATCTACTTCTGTTTTGTCTATAAGTTCATTTGTAAATTTTTTTTCAAGATTCCACATCTAAGCAATATTTGTCTTTCTCTCTCTGGCTTACTTCACTTAGTATAATTGTGTCCAGGTCCATCTATGTTGCTTCAATGACATTATTCCATTCATTTTTATGGCTGAGTCTTATTCCATTGTATAAATATATCAAACCTCTAGTCACATTCATTATTTGTAATTGATTTATAGTGTTTACAAGTCTTCTGTTTCTTTGCTGATCTTCCCTTTTTTCTTTCCATCACTTAAAGTAGACATATTGAAGTCTGTAACAACAATTGTTCAGTTTTATTTCTCCTTTAATTATTAGTTTTTGTTTCCTATTTTGGGAGGCTTTTTTCATATTTATAATTTGAAATTAATTAATATAAAGGCAGCATACTAAAATGTATGCAGTGCACCTGAAGACTGCTCAGAAGGCACTTTCTTAATAAAAATATCAAGGTTGTTGTATAGGTAAAAATATAATGAACATTTGCGTTGATAACAGTATTTGTTCAAAAACATGTAAACTAAATAGACTACAGTTTTTTGTTGTTTTTTTTTTCTCACTGTGTCTAGATAATATATACCAGATTGGGATATTAAAATTACTCCAACTAATAAAGTTTTCAAATTCTGTCAGTTAACTTACCCTTTTAAAACATGAATAGTTTATACATTATTTGCACTGATGGCAATTTTTTATTAATTTTATGTCTCTTGTCAGTTTTCGCATGTTTATTTGCACTCGTTTGAACGTAGCCCACAACTAAGTCTATCACACTCAAATGAATCAACACATGCCGATGCTTTTGAAGCGCTATATTAACATTACAAATTTCTTCCATTGCTAAAGTACACTTGCCTCTACATAAAATGTATTTATGACATGTAACTATAAAAAAATAATCATACACAAGTAGAAAAAAATGACAAGATAATTTATACTAGCGAATATATTATTTATAAATAAATTATTTTGAAAACAATGAGATCTAATAAAACTGAAAGTCAATCGAAAAATAGAGGCTGTGTATTAGTATCATAAACCGAAAACAATGACAAAGTAATGTCAGTGGGGATTTATACCAAACTGAACTCTGGAAGGGTGATAGGATAGATCAAAGCATTGAATTTAGAATGAGCTATTCATATGGGAAAGCAAAAAACAAAAAATAAAGTATAGATTCTAGCCATATAAAACTGTCAGCTTGAAAATATACTGCTTGCATGGTCAATCACTTGGATAGCATCATTCTGTGATATAGTAAATATAGAAGCTATTTCTTATGGCTTTTGAAGTATGACAAACAAAACAGTCAGAAATCTTTGTTTTTAATGATATGTTCAATGAAAGAAAACTACAATGAAATTCATCCAAGCTAATATTGGATAATGATAGGTATTAATGTTTTTTTTATTCTTTTCATAATTTATAATACATAGTGAAGTCTTACTATGTAATCAAATAGTATTTATCATTTGAGATTACAAGTAGCTTTCCAATTCTATATAATATTCAGCAAGAGAAATTAATTCAACTACTGGTTCAAAGTTCTACAATATAAACTTTAATTCAATTAAAAGTACAGTATTGAAATAGGAAAGCAAAATGAATCTATTTTCACATCTCTTTTGTTTCCCAAGTTCTGTGTTACAAGATAGTCTGCACAGGCAAACTATAGGGAAATATCAATATGTCAATTTTACCAGTGGATATTTATTTTTAAATGCTCCTTAAATGATAGGACTTTATACCAGCTTTTGGAGCAATTAAATCTTAAAAATGTTAATTAACTTGCAGAAAAAAATAGTGGACATACCTTATTTTGTTTTCATAGTGCGTCTGTTAGTTTGGATAGACATTTTGAAAATAAACAGCCTGGATATTTGAAATGGACAGAAGGAAAGTGAATAAGAAAACCTCTGAAGGAAAATAAGAAATATTGTGGTCTACTGAATATTTGAATTATACTTGAATAGTTTACCAGAGATGTGTCAAAGATTCATGTTCTGCTGAAATTTCATTTTTCTCTTCATTCAATGAACTGAGATGCTCTCTGCATGTAAATAGCTCTGTGGTGTTTTTTTTAATAGCCACGGTCACTTTGTGACTCTAAAAATTAACTCTATGTAAAACCAGAAAATAGGGATCCCTAACTGGGAACAGAAAAATGTTTTTTATTTTTACTTTGTTTTACCCTCTACACATTGGTGAAATCTGCAAATATAGCCAACAGTTATATAGTGGTTATAAAATTCCCATATATATGATCTTGGCTTGAGATTGAAAGACAAGATTACATTCATATTCCACAATTTAAGATGCCCATTTTCAGGACTGATTATGAATTCTGTAAGCAATAAGATTTGGCATGCATGCTTTATTGAAAGTCTCCTTAACAAATAATACCCTTTTTTTTTCCCCAATGATTTTTGGTGTTGAGGGAAAATGCTTTCAGAGGACAATTTGTGGTTAATGCCTTTCCGTGGGTAAAATCCCACTGAGAAGTGCTCTAGCTAACTTGCCCTGGGTTGTGTTCCAACTTAGTTTAAGGGACTTTAGGGGACACACTCCTGCTGATTCCACTGTTCTTTCCTGTCTTCCTTTTTTTTGTAATCTTGACCCAAAAACTATTTTAAGTGATGTCTGATTTGGCTTCCTATGGTTCTCAAATGTTCACTGGTAAAGGGTTATTGAAAGAATCTGTGACTCTCCCTTTCTTTTCTTGAATTCAGAGTATCTGATGTTGATATTAATGTGAAAGGGTCATCCACAAAGAGACAAAGAACACTAATGTTGTAAGGCTTCTCAGCTCTTTTCCTTTATCACAGTTGGGGGACTCCAAACCGTTGGGATCAAATATCTTCTATCACCTCCTTAAAAATACGAACATCTGTGTCATCATTGGCCTGTAGGCTTGTCAGGCTTATTCCTAAAGTATTCCTCTCTCTCTATAGTCCATCGATTGAACATTACAGAACTGTAAGATTTTCAGGCTAAAGGGCACCTTAAAGGTCAAATAGTCCAACCCCTTTACTTTATGGAGTTAGGAAATTGAAGCCTATGGTGAGTAGGTTATTTGTCTGTGGTGTGGACAAAGGTACAGAAATGGAAGAGAAAGCAGTATCTCTGTCTACAACAAGGGGACTCTACATGGCATTTGGATTAGTGTTACTTTCCCCCTGTCCCCTTAATACTTTCCTATCTTATCAAACCTTGCCCAGATCCTAGGGAATCCTCTGATATGCTAACTGTGTTGAAGAGGCAACAGGGTTTAACATTCAGGACACACTGAACAGAGGTTTAAATTACAGGAAACTTAAATATGTCTAAAGTGTTTGTTTTTCTAAACATATCATATTACTAATCTAATTTTCATATCATGCAAAAATAAATGGTAGGTTTTTTTTTCTTTTTTAATCCAAGTCTTTGATGAAAATAGAGTACTGTCTTAAGTAGATCCCTGTTAGGTGTACTGAATAGGATTCACAGCGGAGGATGTCTACCACAATTGACTTTATAAGCAATTTAGTTTTTAAAAATACATTCTGACTTAAATATCACCCTGAGGACTTCTGAGAGAAAAAACAACTCAAGATCTTTAGTTACATAGTTCTTTAAGCTATAGGATAACTTGAAGCTAAATGACTCAGCATGAGTCATGTAAGTAATGGCTTTTGGTAAATGGTACTTTTATAAGGACTTGTATGAGTAACGTAATAAATTCTTCCTACTAGAGTAATAACATTTCAACTGAAGGGATATGAGAAATAAAGGAATAATGTGATTTATTTTTGGTGGTGTCACATACAAATGTATCTGTTCCAGGGAAGAGGAAAGGATAAGAATCTTCTTTTGATTTTGAAGTAGAATAGAAAAGGTGCAGAGAACCACAGAGAAGACTGGCCAATAAACTATTCTCCTAAATTGTTCAAAGGGATACAAAAGCTTTTACAGACATCCAGTCCAAACTTCTTCCAAATAAAGGTAGAAGAAACATTGATTTGTCCTTGATGTAAATGCTTTCCATAAAGGTGAATCCACTTCTTAATGAAGTAGTCTCTTCAATTCTTAGCTAGGAATTTTTATCTTCTTTCACAGATGAGGTGAAAATCTATATCCATGTATTAATATCTACTTCAAACATATATCTTGTCCTTTTCTACAAACTTTAGGTCAAATTTGGAAAATAATATTTTCAGTACTGAGGCTAATTTCCATTTATCTATGATAGTGAATGAAACTGAAAATATTAAATATCCACAGCTAAAGAGAGATATATCAATAACCTCAGATATGTAGATGATACCGCCCTCATGGCAGAAGGTGAAGAAGAACTAAAGAGCCTCTTGATGAAAGTGAAAGAGGAGAGTGAAAAAGTTGGCTTAAAGCTCAACATTCAGAAAATTAAGGTCATGGCATCTGGTCCCATCACTTCATGGCACATAGATGGAGAAACAGTGGAAACAGTGGCTGACTTTCTTTTTCTGTGATCCAAAATCACTCCACATGTGATTGCAGCCATGGTATTAAAAGACGCTTACCCCTTGGAAGGAAAGTTATGACCAACCTAGACAGCATATTGAAAAGCAGAGACATTATTTTGCCTACAGAGGTTCATCTAGTCAAGGCTATGGTTTTTCCAGTGGTCATGTATGGATGTGAGAGTTGGACTATAAAGAAAGCTGAACACTGAAGAATTGATGCTTTTGAATTGTGGTGTTGGAGAAGACTCTTGAGAGTCCCTTGGACTGCAAGGAGATCCAACCAGTCCATCCTAAAGAAGATCAGTCCTGAGTGTTCATTGGAAGGACTAATGTTGAAGCTGAAGCTCCAATACTTTGGCCACCTGATGCGAAGAGCTGACTCATTGGAAAAGACCCTGATGCTGGGAAAGATTGAAGGAAGGAGGAGAAGGGGATGACAGAGGATGAGATGATTGGATGGCATCACTGACTCAATGGACATGGGTTTGAGTGAACTCCAGGAGTTGGTGATGGACAGGGAGGCCTGGCGTGCTGTGGTTCATGGGATCTCAAAGAGTCGGACACAACAGAGCGATTTAACTGAACTGAACTGATCATTCTAAAGCTTTATGATTTTTATAGCTTTATGAGAGTAAAAGGTCTTAAAGGAGAAATGCATAAAACTAGCATATGGATGGAGGAGCCTGGTGGGCTGCAGTCCATGGGGTCTCGAAGAATCAGACACGACTGAGCAACTTCACTTTCACTTTTCACTTTCATGCATTGGAAAAGGAAATGGCAACCCACTTCAGTGTTCTTGCCTGGAGAATCTCAGGGACGGGGGAGCCTGGTGCGCTGCTGTCTCTGGGGTCGCACAGAGTCAGACACAACTGAAGCAACTTAGCAGCAGCAGCATATTCATATGTAGTCAAATTATGTCTTCATTTTAATTGACATGTTCACAGTGAACAGAGTATTTTCATTGATAGTCTTGGTTTATATGACGCATCTTGGAGAGCTGTATTTCTTAAAACTGTAAAATTATTGCTTACTCAACATTATTTAGTGAGAAATACAACAATTTTTAAAGTTTTATAATTGAATGTTTGGTCTCCTGTATTTGGTTTTCAAATTTGCCTACTATAAGTAAGGTTCTGTTTAAAATAAAAATTGTGTTCTAAATGTTTAAACATTTGTATTGTTTCAAAAGTGGTTCATAATAGCACAATGTGAGGGCCACATGCGTTTCCATTGAGTGTCATGTTCAACCATTGAAATGTACGAGAGGCAGGGAGTCATCTAGATGATATTAATTCTTTGATTAGGGAAGCATTAGAAAACTTTCTTTTGCAATTTGAAAACATTGAACACTTAGACCTGACTATCCAGAACACAGATGCAAAGGATGGTAAGATAAGAAGTCATGTTCTCCAGTGAACTCAAGTCTATACAATCTTTCATAGCCAGGTAGAAAAAGCTCTCCTAACTCTGAAATTCACTAGCCTTTAGGATTACAAAAATTTTGACTGAAAAAAAATTTAGATTGCATACAAATCCCATAGAGTGCTTATTTAAAATAGAGAATCCTTGACCCTTTTCAGAGCTGATAAGTTGCATGTGAGACCTATAGAGTAGCACAAAGCCCCATACTCAGAAGGGCCTCCCACATTTAACTTTAATGCTCTGTTTCTTTATTTTGAACTAATATTTTATAAATTTTATTTTGAACTAATGTTTTGTAAATGAAGTCCAACAAGACAAGTGAGCATGTGCCTTACCAAAGAATATATATGCAATGTGTTTGCTCTCTAATTCTTATCACTCCATTCATATATAACATTTGTGATGCTCCATGACAGAGAATTCTGCTTTGTGATGGCTGAGAATTCAGACAGACTCAAATGAATACAGGGTTAGAATGTTACATCTACAAAAATAAGCAGAGGAACAGGGAGCTCTGAGACGGGTTTATTCAAATTTCCTTTAAATCAGAATTTTCTTTCAACGTAAAGGCAGTGAAAATCTAAGGAACATGAACAATCAAGAAACTCCATTATATCTTTTCCTACCTTTGTTACTTCCCTGTATGTCCAGCCACTTATGCTGAAAATGATGACATGGACAGAAAAGGAAAGATTAGACAATCCATAGCTTGTTTCCTTTCTGTCCTTTCTTACTCATCGCTAAGCCTCAGGTAGAAAGTTTTGGCAGAATGTGTGCTTATCAGGAAATGAAATAACAACCAAGTTAGTTTTGTGGAGAGTTTAGCATTTCTAGTAATGTTGAAATACATTAATGTGTACCATATTCACTAAAATTAGGAATTGCATAAGTTAAGTAATTCCATATACAGATTAAATGTGTTTTAAACTGGCATTACACAACATAAAAATGAATACAAAATTCATGATACTTTAAATTTTTATTTTTTATTTATTTGAAACAACATTAAATAGCAACAGCAAGTATGGCAAGATGAGTGAGAAGGCCAATAGCACAAAGAAAATGGGATTATATTTTTCTATTGAATGGCACTTTCTTCCTTCTTTTTAAACAAGAGCACACATGTTTTCATTTTGCACTAGACACTGAAAATTACTATTTCAGTTGGTCTAGAATAGATTTGGACACCTGCATCTTTCACAAGCTGTGATGCTTTTTAAACATAGAACATACTGTCCCTATACCTCTCTTTTGATTCTTATGAAATATACCCTTGTATTATTTGTATTTACATGAATATAGCTCTGATCACATAAGACTGTGAGGCTCATTGAGGTAAGATATATGAAATGCTTCAGGTATTCTACAATGTTTAGCTGCCTGTCTTCCACTGGGCATCTTTTTAGAAAACATTTGTTATATAGTAAAATTATATAAAGAGATACCTGACAATAGTCTAACGAAGTAGGAGTAAATAAAACAGTTTACCAATAAGATTGCATTTATAAAAAAATGTCCACTGTAACAGTCATGACTTACTTTTGCCTGAAAAAGTGAAAGTTGCCCAGGCGTGTCCCACTCTTTGCAACCCTGTGGACTATACAATCCATGGGATTTTCCAGGCAAGACTATTGGAGTGGGTAGCCATTCCCTTCTCCAGGGGATCCCAGCTCACTCAGGGATTGAACCCAGTTCTCCTGCACTACAGGTGGACTCTTTACCAGCTGAGTCTTTTGCATAGTATCCATTAAAATAAGTGTTAAAATGAGTCACTTCCATATATAAATTGTAAACATAAAATATTTCTCCAAATAATTCATAATTTAAAGAAACTATTAAATATATAGGGGCTTTCTTGGTGACTGAGATGGTAAAGGATGTTCCTACAATGCAGGAGACCTGGGTTTGATCCCTGGGTCAGGAAGATTCCCTGGAGAAGGAAATGGCAACCTGCTCCAGTATTCTTGCCTGGAGAATTCCATGGACAGAGGAGACTGGCAAAGTACAGTCTGTGGGTTGCAAAGAGTCAGACATGACTGAGCGATTATCACTTTCATTTTCATTGGATACATAGTAGAGATTCATGCTTTAAAACAAGATTTTCTGAAATAATTTTATTTGCACAAATGTTTTTCTAGTGAAAACTCACTATATTAAACAATTATTGTCTGAACTCTTCTCTGAGAGAAAGAACAGGAGAGCCCAGTTCCATCCTCCAAGCTTCAGCCTGCTTTCCTATCTACAATCTGTAGTACAGAATTGGAGAAAAAAATGTAAAGTTTCCAAATAATATAATCACTGTATGGTCGCCACCCCCCCATCAAATCTTTCTTATGAGGTTTAAAATATGCCAGTCCCCAGCAAAATCTTTCTTATGAGGTTTAAAATATGCATCTTATCTTTTAATTTAAATTATATTTATCTTCACTTTTAAATTAAACCAAAATGTCCTGGAAAGACTGAGGGGAAGATTCTGACCATTGCTAAGATGTTAAGATGTTAAAACATTATTAAAACAGACCTACTAATTTTTATAAACTAATTATTTAATAATTGGATTTGAATAAATTCAAAACCAGTGGCTACCTGAGTCACCTGTGAGATTGAACTTCATTTAAAAAAAAAAAAAACACAAGTGCACAAAACAAGGGTAATTTAGTTAGGAGTTTTACCTTCTAATCTTACAGAATGAAGTCCCTAGGGACAGTCTCTTACAAATGAGAAAGTGTGAAGTTATTCATAAATTCAGGAGCCCTTTTAAAAAATGTGTAATAAAGCATTTTATGTATGAATGCTCCAGAGGGTATAATCATTGAATACTTATTAAAGATTACATATGGGCTTTAGTCCTGTGAAAAAGGTGATCTGAGTAATAACAGGTTGTTAGGTAGGAAGAGCTCAAATACTTCTAAGTATTTGAGGCCAATTATCTGAAAACTCAGGAGGACTTCAATGGTAGTTCATAATTACTCATTTGGAGCAGTAAGTCAGTTGAGTTAAACATCCCTGTTTAAATACTGTCATAAATACGGTTGGTCCAGGTAGATGGGAGCAAGCTTGTGCCAGCAGGTGTGCCGTCCGTTAACAGCCCAAGCCAGAGACCCCAGTCAGCTTCTACAGTCCTGAGAAAACTGTGCTATTTTATTCGGGACTATTTCCTTTTTAATTTGGAGCAATGTACCCTGCTGCTGCGGCTGCTAAGTCGCTTCAGTCGTGTCCAACTCTGTGCGATCTCATAGACGGCAGCCCACTAGGCTCTGTCCCTGGGATTCTCCAGGCAGGAACACTGGAGTGGGTTGCCATTTCCTTCTCCAGTGCATGAAAGTGAAAAGTGAAAGTGAAGTCGCTCAGTCATGTCTGACTCTTAGCGACCCCATGTACTGGAGCCCACCAGGCTCCTCCGTCCATGGGATTTTCCAGGCAAGAGTACTGGGGTGGGGTGCCATTGCCTCCCCAATGTACCCTACCTTTCATAAATCTTTGACTTCATAGGTTTCCTCTCTTGATCTAAGACTGCAATTTCTATGGTAGTCCTTTCATTAGTATAATCAACTAGTTTTGAAGTTGTAATGGGGTTTTGTCAAGTTACTTGACATCCTCAGACAGTAGTTTCTTCTGTGTGTAGAGTGTGACTGAATTGCACTACAGAGGATTTGCGTAAAGGTTTATGCAAATGAGCATGTTTTGCAAAGCTTATGCTCCATAATACGCTGTGCTTAGGCGCTCAGTCGTGTCCAACTCTTCGCAACCCTGTGGACTGCAGCCCTTCAGGCTCCTCTGTCCATGGGATTCTCCAGGCAACAATACTGGAGTGGGTTGCCATGACCTACAGAAGATCTTCCCAACCCAGGGATCGAACCCAGGTCTCCTGTGTTTACCATCTGAGCCACCAGGGAAAGGGATTCTGCCGGTCCAAATTATCCATAATAATAACATTCATTGTAGTTTAAAATTAAGAAATTGTGATAAGGAAAAGCTTTACATTCTGATAATTTAATAGGATGTTTTTCTTATTGTCTATCAATACAGGCTTTTGAAAAAATATGTACATTTTTAAATTTGTTCCCTTTAATATATCTCTTATTGGTGCTAAAAAATCTAGAAAAGATTTTAGAGCCAATTTGTTGAAAAGCTTGACATGGCATTTTGTGAACATGATGGAAGATAAAGTTCATGGGGGGGAAAATTGGTCATGAATATCTGAGATGATCTGAAGTAATAAAAACATTGATGAATCCATCTCTGTGCTCCCCGGCCTGTGAAGGAGAGCTAGGTAGTCGTATAGAATGTTGTCTTGCACCTACAATTCCATTACTATTGAAAACTAAGGTAGTGACCTTGTCAACAATGGACATACACGTTTTTCCTTGCTTAATAAGAATCAGATATTTAGGCTGCGATGCTCAGGACTATCTCAGGGAAAATGAGATTTCAGTGCTTCTCATTCTTCATTCCCTTAACTCGTTGTATCCACACATCTAATCACGATATGTGAACTTACTTTTTACTTACATGTGTCTGCTCTTGTGCATGTGTGTGCAAAGTGTCCAGTTCAATAGTGCCTTATAAGAGAACTTTATGTGTTTAAAATTTATTTCATTGCTAGCCTAATTTAAAAAAAAAAAAATCTCTGACACTCAAAATAGACTGAGAATGATCTAATAATAGTTCAATGTGATATTATGCTCCGCTTGTAACTTTTATATACCCAAACATAGCTTTTATCATTATTTCCAAAGTCAGCAAAGTTTTCATTTTTTTTAACTTTTTATTTGATATTGGAATATAGCTGATTAACAATGTTTTGATAGTTTCTGGTGCCCAGCAGTGCAAAGCAGCCATACATATACAGATATATCCATTTCCCCCCCAAACTTCCCTACCATCTGGACTACCAAATAACACTGAGCAGAGTTCCCTGTGCTACAGAGCACGTGAAATTTTCTGACATGAGAAGTGTGTTGTGCCCCTAATACCTCATCTGAACCTCTGCTTTACTGTTCATCTTTTATCCTATATTCATGTAATCCTTCTAAAAACAATTTTTGATCAAAGATGAGCTGTTTCAAAAACTCTTACTTTACTGTTTCCGTTACCGTGGCCCTTCACTTCATTCCATGGAGAAAATGGATGAGAAAGGAAATCTTAAAGAAAGCCTGTTCACTTTTGACTGGTACACAAATACATCCAGTAAATAAAAATCCAGAAACAGCTTTTAGGGGCTAAAGAAACATATCAGTGTGAGCAAATATGACATGCTAGATTTTCCATATAAAATGAAACAGCCCAACAAGCATTTAGCTCTCTCCCCGCTTTCATAACCCTGATAATTTTTCCAGGCACCATTTGACGCTACTAAATATATATTTCCTCTATAACTATCCAGAACAAAGGAATATGGGAAGTAATATTGTTGATACATGAAGTACAAGACATTCTCACGTGCCCTTTCTCAGTTGTGCTGGCACTTGCTGACAGTTGTAAAAACTTGTTGTCATAAGCAGAGACAACCCAACGGCATGCAGGGAATAAATGTATGCTATAATAATAACAAGGTGCCACTTTAAAAAAATATTTCTTTTCAGCTTAGGGCTACATTTAAACCTTCAGGTACAGTTCATGAAACTTATAATGTGGGAGAGTTAGTACTGGCAGTGTCTTTGAGAGTCTCTAGGGAAAAAGACTCTGAGATATTGTTATCATTATTACCATCTTGCTAACTGAATCACAGTTAGTGCCCTGGTTATTACACCTGAGGGAATGACTTACTACCCTCTAGGTTGAAATAGAGGACAAAATGAGATTCTTTCATTGTACGGAGGTGGAAAAAATTCAGGACGCACAAAGGAAAAGACATTCTATTCAACGTCAGTCTTTTAAAACTAGAGAACTAAATTAGTCAGAATCAGCCCTCCACTTGGCCATATCAATTCATTGAGCATACATTTCACCTAAAATGAATGCACATGGAAATTTTTGTACAATTATGTACATTGTTCCTCCTAAAACATACTCATGCTTTACTTTCATAAAAATGCAAAAACAGAAGCAAAATAAAACAGGCAAGAAGATTTCATACCAAGGCAGAGCTGCTCTTGAAAATGAGAGAAGGTGAATGTGCCACAGTCTGCATTATTTTTTTTCCCTCTCTCAGTCACTTGAGTTGTAAAATTGTAAGATGCTGTTGAAGTAATTCAGTCAAATAAAGTAAAAGTAATGTTGATGAAAATTCTTTCATTTTTATTGACTCCTGAATATTAAAGTGTAAATATGTAGACTTCCTTCAAACCCTGTAGATGGAACTAAATGTTCCAACTTTAAATATCTGGAAAGAAAATATAAACTGTATGTTACACTTGAACCTGAAATATACTGATGACACACTGAGGCCTTTGGTAATGACCTATTTTGCTCAGCAATTGTATTTTTTATTCCTTTTCCTTATGTAGCTAATTTTTGTAATTGATCCCTATTGTGGCCCTCATTTATTTTTAAACTAATTGTTAAGTGACTTGTCTGTTTGACGTAGTTCACTGTGGATTGGGCAGATGAAAATGTTCTCCTCAAAGTCTAACCTGGCACGTGATTTTGCATTTCTGTGCTAAATTACCTTGGTCTGAGAAGTGGTTAAAAGATGAAAGTGCCCCTGGGACAGTCTTCTCAAGTACCTTTCAACTTAATAATGATACGGACTTTTAAAACACTGGGAATATGTTTAAAAATAATCTGGGATGCTTTCTAGGAAGGTACAGGAAAGAGTGGTTTTAACGGAAAGAGGTGACCATTGACTTTAAGTGTAAACCAGGAAAACAGAAGAAACTGCCCTTGATCATTTACTCAGCACTCGAGGCAATAATCAATTTCCTCCAATCACTTACACCATGGAAGAGTGATGGCAGAGAGCAGACGCTTTATCAGCAAACCTGTGTATTTTGTATCAGTTTGACTCTGTATTTTTAGAGATAAATCTTTACCATAGAGCTTGTGTTCCGACAACGTTCTCTCCTCCCTCCAGGTGTTGAAACACAATAGGGTTTGTGGATTTTGAGCACCTGTGGCAATATTTGTAATGTGAGTAAAAATTTATATCATTATGTTATAAGAAGTTTTATACTTTAAAAAAGACACATCTTCACTTCAGTCAATAGACTGGACAATTTAGGAAAAAATGGTATAAACTGTATTGAATTACATTTTATATCATATGTGGATATTAATGTAGACAGCTGGGAATATTGATCAGTTTTATAATGCATACTTGTGCAAATACGTTTATGTATGGTGTAGATATTATTGGCGAGCACCGGCACAAGCACGTCTATTTTACAACTCTTCATATCGAATCAAGAATGCGCTATTTTGACTCATGCCAGATTAGAAACACCAATATTTTCTGTCGATTTTCTCGGCAAACACTCATATTTCCTATTTTGAAACCTGTTATAGTGAACTTAACATCAAAGTTTTCAGATAATATATTTTCAAACATTATTTCAGACTAGCATTTTCACTGTGTTTTATCTAATACTGAATAAATATAAACTTCTTAATCATATGCAGTAAGGATAAAGAAGACATGAAAGCTATTGATTACAATATGAATTTAGCTCTCAACAAGCATGTCCCTGAGAAATGCAAAACAATAGAAATGAGATCACAGAATATCTCTATTTTCTTATCTTCAGTCTATTTCAAATTGATAGATAACACAGTGCCAAGCTATAAATAGTTCATATAGTGAGAAACACTTGAATTGCGTAAGACCATGGCTGATGGATTTTATTGTATAAAATGTGACTCAGTTTTGCTCTTCTAGTTAACTTGAAGGCCATCACAAAACAGTAAATATAAAAAGACTTGAGACATTACTAAATATCAACTGTAGTTGGTAGTTATACATTTATCTTAAGCTTAATGCAAGTTATATTTCCAAGTAACCAGGTGTACAGTATGAAGGAACCACTTCCATTTTAAAAGTGACATATTAAAATAATCATTGTTTGACAAATATATAATATTTTGAAGACAAAACCATCTAATTGAATATGACCTTGCCAACCATGAAAGATACACCACACTCATTTAAAAGCTTTATAAAGTAATAATTTTGTCACTTAAAAATGTAGTAATAAGAAGTATGTGTATTATGTGTGTGTGGGTACATATCTCTGTCCATAATAGACCGCTTAAAATGTCTATACAGTTATCAAACTTATCATTGTAATTTTTTAATTGTTTTATTTGGTTTCATTATAGTGTGCTGTTGTGTGCATTTTATAGTTATTGGAGGCCTAATCCTTGCTTTGTCTACTGTGCTGTACATGGAATAGTTATATTGGGTAATTTGTGTATATTTGTTCTTCTCAGGCCATATAGTTCTTTGCTAAAATTATACATTTAATGTTTGCTTGAGCCATTAAGTTTTGTGAATGCTTTCTTGTTGAAAGTCATTATTATAATAAGTGGATATTATCCTATCATTTCCATCCCTGAATGGAGGATATCATTATGAGTATTTTCCAATGGGTGATCTAAAGAAAAAATTTGATTATTTTTGTTTGAAGGAAATGCAAAGAGATTTGCATTCCCAAGTGATGGGTATCACTGATGTATAAAATTGTGTCTTACTTTTGCTTTATTTGAGATATTATTTTGGTCTCAAAAAAATGGAACTTTCAAAAGTAAAGTAAAAACTATTTATCAACATTAATAGATATGTGTTGTGATTAGTAGATCGTTCAAAAACTAGTGACTTTATTTCTTAATGCCCAAAGTTAGAGAAGGCAGCAAAGTATATGCTGATGATTTCAATAATCTTGCATATACAAAACTAGATGTTTAGAAACCAGAAGCACACATAATTCTAAACATATTATCAAATGGCATTGTATATTTAACTATAGCTCAAATATACTGTTAATACTCTTTGTGTTGAAAATATTAAGTTCAAATGGGTATTTATATACTATAATCAATAATCTAGTCAGATGTTTAAATTGTCAGAAGTCAATTAGCAGTGGCCTACCATATGTTTGAATTTTGACTGTAAGTAAACTACCATCCCCAAGAAAAAGAAATGCAAAAAGGCAAAATGGTTGTCTAAGGAGGCCTTATAAATAGCTGTGAAAAGAAGAATCAGATCAGAACAGATCAGTCGCTCAGTCGTGTCAGACTCTTTGAGACCCCATGAATCGCAGCATGCCAGGCCTCCCTGTCCATCACCAACTCCCAGAGGTCACTGAGACTCACATCCATCGAGTCAGTGATGCCATCCAGTCATCTCATCCTCTGCCGTCCCCTTCTTCTCCGGCCCTCAATCCCTCCAAGCATCAGAGTCTTCTCCAATGGGTCACCTCTTCGCAGGAGGTGGCCAAAGTACTGGAGTTTCAGCTTTAGCATCATTCCTTCCAAAGAAATCCCAGGGCTGATCTCCTTCAGAATGGACCGGTTGGATCTCCTTGCAGTCCAAGGGACTCTCAAGAGTCTTCTCCAACACCACACTTCAAAAGCATCAAATCTTCAGCATTCAGCCTTCTTCACAGTCCAGCTCTCACATCCATACATGACCACAGGAAAAACCATAGCCTTGACTAGACGAACCTTTGTTGGCAAAGTAATGTCTCTGCTTTTGAATATGCTATCTAGGTTGGTCATAACTTTCCTTCCAAGAAGTAAGTGTCTTTAAATTTCATGGCTGCAGTCACCATCTGTAGTGATTTTGGAGCCCCAAAAACTAAAGTCTGACACTGTTTCCACTGTTTTTCCATCTATTTCCCATGAAGTGATGGGACCGCATGCCATGATCTTCATTTTCTGAATGTTGAGCTTTAGGCCAACTTTTTCACTCTCCACTTTCACTTTCATCAAGAGGCTTTTGAGTTCCTCTTCACTTTCTGCCATAAGGGTGGTGTCATCTGCATATCTGAGGTTATTGATATTTCTCCCAGCAATCTTGATTCCAGCTTGTGTTTCTTCCAGTCCAGGGTTTCTCATGATGTACTCTGCATATAAGTTAAATAAACATGGTGACAATATACAACCTTGAGGTATAGAAGAGTAGATAAAGGCAAAGTGAAAAGGAAAGATAAACCCATTTGAATGCAGAGTTCCAAAGAATAGCAAGGAGAGATAAGAAAGCCTTCCTCAGCTATCAATGCAAAGAAAGAGAGGAAAAAATAGAATGGGAAAGACTAGAGATCTCTTCAAGAAAATTAGAGACACCAAGGGAACATTTCATGCAAGATCAGATCAGATCAGATCAGTCGCTCAGTCGTGTCCGACTCTTTGCGACCCCATGAACCGCAGCACGCCAGGCCTCCCTGTCCATCATCAGCTCCCGGAGGTCACTCAGACTCGCATCCATCGAGTCAGTGATGCCATCCAGCCATCTCATCCTCTGTCGTCCCCTTCTCCTCCTGCCCTCAATCCCTCCCAGCATCAGAGTCTTCTCCAATGAGTCAACTCTTCGCATGAGGTGGACAAAATACTGGAGTTTCAGCTTTAGCATCATTCCTTCTAAAGAAATTCCAGGATTGATCTCCTTCAGAATGGACTGGTTGGATCTTCTTGCAGTCCAAGGGACTCTCAAGAGTCTTCTCCAACACCACAGTTCAAAAGCATCAATTCTTCGGCGCTCAGCCTTCTTCACAGTCCAGCTCTCACATCCATACATGACCACAGGAAAGACCATAGCCTTGACTAGGCGAACCTTTGTTGGTAAAGTAATGTCTCTGCTTTTGAATATGCTATCTAGGTTGGTCATAACTTTCCTTCCAAGGAGTAAGCGTCTTTTAATTTCATGGCTGCAGTCACCATCTGCAGTGATTTTGGAGCCCAGAAAAATAAAGTCTGACACTGTTTCCACTGTTTCCCCATCTATTTCCCATGCAGTGATGGGACCAGATGCCATGATCTTCGTTTTCTGAATGTTGAGCTTTAAGCCAACCTTTTCACTCTCCACTTTCACTTTCATCAAGAGGCTTTTTAACCCCTCTTCACTTTCTGCCATAAGGGTGGTGTCATCTGCATATCTGAGGTTATTGATATTTCTCCCGGCAATCTTGATTCCAACTTGTGTTTCTTCCAGTCCAGCATTTCTCATGATGTACTCTGCATATAAGTTAAATAAACATGGTGACAATATGCAGCCTTGACGTACTCCTTTTCCTATTTGGAACCAGTCTGTTGTTCCATGACCAGTTCTAACTGTTGCTTCCTGACCTGCATACAGATTTCTCAAGAGGCAGATCAGGTGGTCTGGTATTCCCTACTCTTTCAGAATTCTCCACAGTTTATTGTGATCCACACAGTCAAAGGCTTTGGCATAGTCAATAAAGCAGAAATAGATGTTTTTCTGGAACTCTCTTGCTTTTTCCATGATCAAGCGGATGTTGGCAATTTGATCTCTGGTTCCTCTGCCAGATGGAGAAGCACTATACAGTCAGCAAAAACAAGACCATTTGCTGACTGTGGCTCAGACCATGAACTCCTTATTGCCAAATTCAGACTGAAATTGAAGAAAGTAGGGAAAACCACTAGACCATTCAGGTATGACCTAAATCAAATCCCTTATGATTATACAGTGGAAGTGAGAAATTGATTTAAGAGCCTAGATCTGATAGATAGAGTGCCTGATGACCTATGGAAGGAGGTCCGTGACATTGTACAGGAGACAGGGACCAAGACCATCCCCAAGGAAAAGAAATGCAAAAAAGCAAAATGGCTCTCTGGGGAGGCCTTACAAATAGCTGTGAAAAGAAGAGAAGCAAAAAGCAAAGGAGAAAAGGAAAGATATACACATTTGGATGCTGAGTTCCAAAGAATATCAAAGAGACATAAGAAAGCCTTATTCAGTGATCAATGCAAAGAAATAGAGGAAAACAACAGAATGGGAAAGACTAGAGATCTCTTCAAGAAAATCAGAGATACCAAAGGAATATTTCATGCAAAGATGGACTCGATAAAGGACGGAAATGTTATGGACCTAACAGAAGCAGAAGATATTAAGAAGAAGTGGCAAGAATACACAGAAGAACTGTACAAAAAAGATCTTCATGACCCAGATAATCATGATGGTGTGATCACTGACCTAGAGCCACACATCTGGAATGTGAAGTCAAGTGCGCCTTAGAAAACATCACTACGAACAAAGCTAGTGGAGGTGATGGAATTCCAGTGGAGCTATTCCAAATCCTGAAAGATGATGCTGTGAAAGTGCTGCACTCAATATGCCAGCAAATTTGGAAAACTCAGCAGTGGCCACAAGATTGTAAAAGGTCAGTTTTCATTCTAATGCCAAAGAAAGGCAATGCCAAAGAATGCTCAAACTGCCACACAATTGCACTCATCTCACATGCTAGTAAAGTAATGCTCAAAATTCTCCAAGCCAGGCTTTCGCAATATGTGAACCGTGAACTTTCTGATGTTCAAGCTGGTTTTAGAAAAGGCAGAGGAAACAGAGATCAAATTGCCAACATCTGCTTGATCATGGAAAAAGCAAGAGAGTTCCAGAAAAACATCTATTTCTGCTTTATTGACTATGCCAAAGCCTTTGACTGTGTGGATCACAAGAAACTCTGGAGAATTTTGAAAGAGATGGGAATACCAGACCACCTGATCTGCCTCTTGAGAAATCTGTATGCAGGTCAGGAAACAACAGTTAGAACTGGACATGGAACAACAGACTGGTTCCAAATAGGAAAAGGAGTACGTCAAGGCTGCATATTGTCACCGTGTTTATTTAACTTATATGCAGAGTACATCATGAGAAATGCTGGACTGGAAGAAACACAAGCTGGCATCAAGATTGCTGGGAGAAATATCAATAACCTCAGATATGCAGATGACACCACCCTTATGGCAGAAAGTGAAGAGGAACTCAAAAGCCTCTTGATGAAAGTGAAAGTGGAGAGTGAAAAGGTTGGCTTAAAGCTCAACATTCAGAAAACGAAGATCATGGCATGCGGTCCCATCACTTCATGGGAAATAGATGGGGAAACAGTGGAAACAGTGTCAGACTTTATTTTTCTGGGCTCCAAAATCACTGCAGATGGTGATTACACCCATGAAATTTAAAGACGTTTACTCCTTGGAAGGAAAGTTATGACCAACCTAGATAGCATATTCAAAAGCAGAGACATTACTTTGCCAACATATGTTCGTCTAGTTAAGGCTATGGTTTTTCCTGTGGTCATGTATGGATGTGAGAGCTGGACTGTGAAGAAGGCTGAGTGCCGAAGATTTGATGCTTTTGAACTGCGGTGTTGGAGAAGACTCTTGAGAGTCCCTTGGACTGCAAAGAGATCCAAGCAGTCCATTCTGAAGGAGATCAGCCCTGGGATTTCTTTGGGAGGAATGATGCTAAAGCTGAAACTCCAGCACTTTGGCCACCTCCTGTGAAGAATTGACTCATTGGAGAAGACTCTGATGCTGGGAGGGATTGGGGGCAAGAGGAGAAGGGGACGACAGAGGATGAGATGGCTGGATGGCATCACTGACTCGATGGATGTGAGTCTCAGTGACCTCCGGGAGTTGGTGATGGACAGGGTGGCCTGTTGTGCTGCAATTCATGCGGTCGCAAAGAATCGGACATGACTGAGTGACTGATCTGATCTGATCTGATCTGATATCAATAACCTCAGATACACAGATGATACCACACTTATGGCAGAAAGTGAAGAACAACTAAGGAGCCTCTTGATGAAAGTGAAAGTGGAGAGTGAAAAAGCTGCCTTGAAGCTCAGCATTCAGGAAACTAAAATCATGGCATCTGGTCCCATTACTTCATGGTGATTAAATGGGGAAACAGTGGAAACATTGACAGACTTTATTTATTTATTTATTTTGCTTCAAAATCACAGCAGATGGTGACTGCAGCCATGACATTAAAAGATGCTTATTCCATGGAAGAAACGTTATGACCAACCTAGACAACATATTAAAAAGCAGAGACATTACTTTACCAACAAAGTTCCATCTAGTCAAAGCTTTGGCTTTCCCAGTATTCTTGTAAGGATGTGAGAGTTGGACCATATAGAAAGCTGAGTGCCCAAGAATTGATGCTTTTGAACTGTGGTGTTTGAGAAGACTCTTGAGAGTCCCTTGGATTGCAAAGAGATCTTCCAGTCCATTGTAAAGCAAATTAGTCCTGAATATTCATTGGAAGGACTGATGATGAAGCTGACACTCCAATACTTTGGCCACCTGATGTGAAGAACTGACTCATTGGAAAAACCCTGATACTGGGAAAGATTGAAGGCCGGAGGAGAAGGGGATGACAGAGAATGAGATGGTTGAATGGCATCACTGACTCAATGGACATGAGTTTGGGTAGAATCCGGGAGCTGGTGATGGACAAGGGAGGCCTGGTGGTGCTGCTGTCCACTGGGTCACAAAGAGTTGGACACGACTGAACTGAACTGAACTGACAGAAACAATAGCCTCCTATGTAAATAGGAGATAATATTGGGACTGTACTTCTGCAAAATTTCAGTAAGTATTTACACACACACAGATAGATGCAGAGTCATAGTTTTATGGATCAACTACAATGGGCAGCTCTTGTTTAAATAAAGGCAAACGAGTTTTGTTTTATTTTATTTTACTTTTTTACAATAAGAACTTTCATATACCAATACCACAATAACTTAAACTGTCTGAATCTAATGTATGCATATATTAGGTAAGATAATTCAAAGGGAATTAGCCATAGAAAATGCTTTTTCATGGAATATCATGCAGACATCGCATTCTCTGAAATCTTAAAGAAGTGATATAAATATGTTTATTGTCATTAAATCTGACTAGGACTCTGAAATCACATCTAATTTAAACTCTCATTAATATTTACCATGTTTTTACCCCTTCAGTGTTGGTTCTCAGACATTGTGTTCTCCTTCCCACTTGAATTCTTTCATTCACAGGGAAAATGTTTCTTTAAGGCAACTGGGATCTTGCCTTAATACTTGATGTTTCTTTAAGGCAACTCACCAAAGAGCTGATTCATACCAAGGGCTTTCTACCCTTATAATTCTGCTTTACAGTATGAGGCAAAGTTTGTTTGTTTGTTTGTTTTTTCCTTTTCCCTGGTTAAATGGAGGAAAATGAGCTTTTATTCAAGTCTGCTGCTGTTGCTGCTAAGTCACTTCAGTCATGTCTGTCTCTGTGTGACCCCAGAGACGGCAGGCAGCCCATCAGGCTCCCTGGGATTCTCCAGGCAGGAACACTGGAGTGGGTTGCCATTTCCTTCTCCAATGCATGAAAGTGAAGTCACTCAGTTGTGTCTGACTCCCAGTGACCCCATGGACTACAGCCTACCAGACTCCTCTGTCCATGGGATTCACCAGGCAACAGTAATGGAGTGGGATGCCATTGCCCTCTCTGTATTCAAGTCAAATATGAAAGGTGTTTTGTTGGGAGGTAAAGTTCAATTTGGGGTGACATAGGTCCCTCAGAGTACCCATGTTCCTGCTGAAACTACCTCCCCCACAGCTTTGACATTCCTCACATCAAGACTGAAGGTGGGGACATCTAAGAATCCCCCAAGCATATGGTAAGACCACTTCTGATTGCCAACTCTTCTTGTTCCAGAATCAAACTTTTAAAATATTGCTCCATAGAAGACCATAACCAGAGCTGATTATCACATTCTGTAAAGAAACCATAAGAGCTAATCCAAATACTCTCTGTACCCTTGTTTATTTCAGTATCCTAAGTAGTCCAAGACTCTTAGGTCTCCCGTAGTCATCTGAATTCTTGAAGACACATGGCTCTGTGTATCCACTGAGATAACTCATTGTCTCACAGTGTAAACTCTTACGGTGACCACTGAACAAAGAAAATTCCCTCTACCTTCCTTGTGTCTGAATGTTTCTTCTACTTCTTGTTCTAACTGAAATCTAGCCATCTAAGTATACTGTGTCCAGAGTAGGACTCTAGTAGTCTTTCACTCACACCCCAAGAAGCAGCAGTCCTGGAGCTAGGATACATTTTCACCTCTCCTCAAAAACAAACAAGAAGATGAACCACTTGTTTAAAATGTATCAGGGAAAATTGTGAAAGTGAATGTTTTCCTAATGATTGTAACTGCTACTGCTGCTAAGTCACTTCAGTCATGTCTGATTCTGTGCGACCCCCTAGATGGCAGCTCACCAGGCTCTCCCATCCCTGGGATTCTCCAGGCAAGAATACTGGAGTGGGTTGCCACTTCTTTCTCCAATGCATGAAAGTGAAAAGTGAAAGTGAAGTTGCTCAGTCGTGTCTGACCCTCAGCGATCCCATGGACTGCAGCCTTCCAGGCTCCTCCATCCATGGGATTTTCAAGGCAAGAGGACTGGAGTGGGGTGCCATAAACACCTACTGAAAAACATCACTGATGTTTTATCAACTTGTTTACTACCTTCCTTCCACCAGTACTTTTATTTTTATTTTTGTGTCATCAATCAATATCTATATAGATAATCTATGCAACATATTATAATTTTAGTTTTATACTTGCTCACCTCCAGTAATTTTGTTCTACAATTCACTTCAATCACCCATTCCATCATCATTCTATCTAAACATTATCATTACCAATTTCTGGACTACCTCCAAAATCTTAATTAAAACCAGCACACCTCATATTTTCACATTAAAATGTGAACTCTTCAAGAACTCTAACTCTCCATGTTATTTGATTCTACCATGACCTCTACCCACTGAAGCCAATAATTTTTTGTTGATCTCCTTACTTTTAAAAACTAACATACATGCAAAGAAATAGAAGAAAACAACAGAATGGGAAAGACTAGGGATCTCTTCAAGAAAATCAGAGATACCAAAGGAACATTTCATGCAAAGATGGGCACGATAAAGGACAGAAATGGTATGGACCTAACAGAAGCAGAAGATATTAAGAAGAAGTGGCAAGAATACACAGAAGAACTGTACAAAAAAGATCTTCACGACCCAGATAATCATGATGGTGTGATCACTGACCTAGAGCCAGACATCTTGGAATGTGAAGTCAAGTGGGCCTTAGAAAGCATCACTACGAACAAAGCTAGTGGAGGTGATGGAATTCCAGTGGAGCTATTCCAAATCCTGAAAGATGATGCTGTGAAAGTGCTGCACTCAATATGCCAGCAAATTTGGAAAACTCAGCAGTGGCCACAAGATTGGAAACGGTCAGTTTTCATCCCAATCCCAAAGAAAGGCAATGCCAAAGAATGCTCAAACTACCGCACAATTGCACTCATCTCACATGCTAGTAAAGTAATGCTCAAAATTCTCCAAGCCAGGCTTCAGCAATATGTGAACCGTGAACTTCCTGATGTTCAAGCTGGTTTTAGAAAAGGCAGAGGAACCAGAGATCAAATTGCCAACATCTGCTGGATCATGGAAAAAGCAAGAGAGTTCCAGAAAAACATCTATTTCTGCTTTATTGACTATGCCATAGTCAATATGGCATATTTGACTGTGTAGATCACAATAAACTATGGAAAATTCTGAAACAGATGGGAATACCAGACCACCTGATCTGCCTCTTGAGAAATTTGTATGCAGGTCAGGAAGCAAGAGTTAGAACTGGTCATGGAACAACAGACTGGTTCCAAATAGGAAAAGGCGTACGTCAAGGCTGCATATTGTCACCATGTTTATTTAACTTATATGCAGAGTACATCATGAGAAATGCTGGACTGGAAGAAACACAAGTTGGAATCAAGATTGCTGGGAGAAATATCACTAACCTCAGATATGCAGATGACACGACTCTTATGGCAGAAAGTGAAGAGGGGCTAAAAAGCCTCTTGATGAAAGTGAAAGTGGAGAGTGAAAAGGTTGGCTTAAAGCTCAACATTCAGAAAACGATCATGGCATCTGGTCCCATCACTACATGGGAAATAGATGGAGAAACAGTGGAAACAGTGTCAGACTTTATTTTTCTGGGCTCCAAAATCACTACAGATGGTGACTGCAGCCATGAAATTAAAAGACGCTTACTCCTTGGAAGGAAAGTTATGACCAACCTAGATAGCATTTTCAAAAGCAGAGACATTACTTTGCCAACAAAGGTTCGCCTAGTCAAGGCTATGGTCTTTCCTGTGGTCATGTATGGATGTGAGAGCTGGACTGTGAAGAAGGCTGAGCGCCAAAGAATTGATGCTTTTGAACTGTGGTGTTGGAGAAGACTCTTGAGAGTCCCTTGGACTGCAAGGAGGTCCAACCAGTCCATTCTGAAGGAGATCAGCCCTGGGATTTCTTTGGAAGGAGTGATGCTAAAGCTGAAACTCCAGTACTTTGGCCACCTCCTGTGAAGTGTTGACTCATTGGAGAAGACTCTGATGCTGGGAGGGATTGGGGGCAGGAGGAGAAGGGGACGACAGAGGATGAGATGCCTGGATGGCATCACTGACTTGATGGGTGTGAGTCTGGGTGACCTCTGGGAGCTGGTGATGGACAGGGAGGCCTGGCGTGCTGCGGTTCATGGGGTCGCAAAGAGTAGGACACGACTGAGCGACTGATCTGATCTGATCTGATCTGAATATACATGCTAATCCTCGCTCTACATATGGCCACAGAAGCTTTAGACTGCCCTCAAAGACACGTACAGCATTTCCCGACAGCATGTTTTCCTTGTTTTTTCCCTTTGCTGACAATTTTCCCCCTCCTCCATGCAAACCAATTGCTGTCAGCAGTATTTAGAACTGCATTTGGTTTCAGGATACCACAAAGAAAAAATACATTGGACTAATTTTATCAGTATCCTTACTCAGTGAGTGAAAGTGGAAGTCGTTCATTCATGTCTGACTCTTTGCAACCGTGCAACTTTACAGTCCATGGAATTCCCCAGGCCAGAATGGGTAGCCTTTCCCTTCTGCAGGGCATCTTCCCAACCCAGGGATCAAACCCAGGTCTGCAAACATTGCAGGCAGATTATCAGCTGAGCCACAAGGGAAGCCCAAGAATACTCGATTTGACTCTATTGAAGCTACTGTTGTTAGCGTCACCACAGACCTCTATCTTGAGGTTTTTCAATGGCAAGTTTTCACTATCTTATTTCAGTTTATCTTGTCTGACATTCTAAGTCTGCAGAAGAACATAATCAATCTCTCTTCAAACACTTGTTCACTCAGTTACTGAGACTCACATTTGGGTGTATGTTTTTGTACCTAATGGCAACCCACTCCAGTGTTCTTGCCTGGAGAATCCCAGGGACAGAGGAGCCTGGTGGGCTGCCGTCTATGGGGTCGCACAGAGTCAGACACAACTGAAGCGACTTAGCAGCAGCAGCAGCAGCAGCCATTATTATCAGTTATTTTTACTGGATTATTCTTTTCCCAGTTCTAAAAATTGGACATCACTCCAACTTTCTGATGAAGAATCTTTTCTCCTGTCCTTCTGTAATCACAACTATATCGCTTGATTTTAGTTACTATACATAAAATGATGACACACAAATTTGTGATAACAGCTTCAGCTTTGCCCTTGAAATAAAGATTTCCATATCCAATTGACTTACTGATATTTCTACATGGATCTTACTAGAAACCTCAAGCATAATATACCCCAAACTAAACTTTTGATTATTTAAAATCATACCTCCAATGGTATAGCACATTTCAGTAAATATTATAACCATTCACCCAGCTGTTCAGGCCAAAAAGCTTAGTTATTCTGTAGCTCTCTGTTATACTCACGTTCTGTATTTAGCATTAGAAAATACTTCAGTTTCACCTTCAGAATATGTCCTGAATCTGACCACTATTTGTCTGTACTTTCTTCAATATCACTTTTATCCAGGCTCCATCATTTCTTGACTTTAAAGCCTTTACTTGCAGCTATGCTTCTATTCTTATGCCTTCATTATATTTATTGTACGGTCTTTTAAGACATAAGTCAGATCATGTTTCTTGCCAGTGGCTTCTTGCTGGGTGACTGTATCAGCAAGTGTGAATAGCAGGTACATATTGGTGAATAGATCAAATACAGACATAATTTAGCTACATTAAATAAGATTCGTATATCTAAATGATTTATAGAGCAGTCAGTAGAGTTCCATGGATGGAGGAGCCTGGTGGGCTGCAGTCCATGGAGTCGCTGGGAGTCAGTCATGACTGAGCGACTTCACTTTCATTTTCACTTTCATACATTGGAGAAGGAAATGGCAACCCACTCCAGTGTTCTTGCCTGGAGAATCCCAGGGACGGGGGAGCCTGGTGGGCTGCCGTCTGTGGGGTCACACTGAATCGGACACAACTGAAGTGACTTAGCAGCAACAGCAGCAGCAGCAGTAAAGTCAGAATTCACTGTAGAAGGATGAGAATCACAATACAAGAGATTTGACCAGAAGCTTTAGGGTCATAGACATCTTCCAAGTTGAAATTTTATACGTCAGTGAAAGACTTGGAGTCGTAGCACACCTCCTGGATGTTTAATGATTTTCAATCGGGCTTATAGCTACATGAAGCTGGAGCAGCCCAGCGTAGAATCTTTTAGGATACTTATCTCTGTCCATTTGCCTGGGCCAGAGTTATCACTTCATTCTTAGAAATATATTTGCCAAAGTATAGTGTATAACCTTTAGGTATGAACAAAATTGTCATTTCTCATCTTTAGACTTTTTATCTAACAACTTAGTCTATCTTTCCTTAACCGAGCTGAGAAAGTGGGCTTGGTTGTTCTCCAAACCTGTCTACAATCATACTCCAGGATTTATCTAGCACTTGCTGTCACACTTAAAACAGAATCTAAATTCTTTGCTAATGCCTATAAAATCCAACTAAATCTAGTCCCTGACTGCCTCTCTAAACACACGTATTACCACCTTCATCTTTTTTTTTTTTTTTTTAGTGTGCATCAGATACCATGGCTTCTGATCTTACGTTTAAACATGCTGTCAACTCCCCATATCAGAACTTTGTACGTTCTATTCTCTGTACTATGATGCTCTTCCTCCAGAAATCCAAAAGGAATTACCCCTCACTCCATTAGCTTTTGGCTCATTTTCAGTTCCTCAGAGAGACCTCCTATTCCCAGTCTGAAAGGTCAACCCACTTCCCTCAAGGTTACACTGCTTTAATTGTTCTTTGTAGCACTTGTTAGTTTTTGAGACTTTTCTTGTTTGTTAGTTTTGCTAAATGAATAAAAAATAATTTATGTAATTAAGTGTATGTGTGTATTTACCTGAAATGTCAAAGTATAAAAAAACATTTAATAACAAATCCCTATTAAGCTTTTAGTTTAATTGAGAAAGCTCATAGGTTTTCTGTTGTTTCACTTCACGTTCTAATGAGTATCACAATTAAGTGTCGCTTTAATTAAAAAGCAGTTTAAATGTATGTAACCAAAGTCGTTTACCCTGACAGCTTATTCTGACACGTTAGTAATTTCAAATTCATTCATCTAAAATGGAAATCAGCATTATATTTAATGAAATCAAAAGATTATTTGGCTCGAAAAACTCAAATGAAAGCACTCCCAAGAACTAAGAGAATAAGGACTCTTAAGAAGGAGATGTATGCTTTTTTCTGATATTTGTGTTTTCAACTGAAGAGCAATTCTTCCTCTGTCTCACCTTTGGGGAATCAAAAATGAGAACTCAACAAGAAAAAAAAAAAGTGTGATAGTGTGTGTTGTTTGCTCTTGAAAACTTATTAAATTCTGAGAGAAAACAAGATTCAAAATAATTGAAAATGCTCATTTTAAATTTGCCTTGTTCCTGCTAGTGGATGCTACTGTTGACGATGTAAAAATGTGAAATTAACAAATACTATTATGTATTTCTAATATGTGTTTTTTAACTGTAAATCACTTAAGTCTTTTACATTGGTAGTATCCTCACTCCCTACCCCACCACACACACACACAAAACATGTGCTTAACAAATATAATGTATATACAAAAACACAGTTTTCTGATTTACAAAAGAATGCACCCTGGATAGGATTACAAAAAATTCCATGAAGAGGGAGCATAGTTTTTTAAAGCCTTTGATCCAAGGAAAAAAATACTGTTTTGGACTAACCAAAGAGTCTGCTGTTGACCTCACTGGTATCTTAGCGTCAATTATGGATACTTCTTCATTTTTGATGTTGCTGTTGTTGTCGATGTGTGTATCTTCTCCCTGAGATTAACTGTGCATGTTTTGCTGCTTCTCTACTTAACTGAAACACTGAAGGTCGTCAGGTGAGACCAGTTTTACTCTATGTGGTTGGTTTCACATTTTACAATTGGTGGGGAAGGCAATGGCACCCCACCCCAGTACTTTTGCCTGGAAAATCCCATAGACGGAGGATCCTGGTAGGCTCCAATCCATGGGGTCGCTAAGAGTTGGACACGACTGAGCGACTTCACTTTCACTTTTCACTTTCATGCATTGGAGAATGAAATGGCAACCTACTCCAGTGTTCTTGCCTGGAGAATCCCAGGGACGGGGGAGCCTGGTGGGCTTCCGTCTATGGGGTCGCACAGAGTCGGACACGACTGAAGTGACTTAGCACCAGCAGCAGCAAGACAATTCCCAGTTCTTTAAAGAGAGGCTGTAGCTTAAGTTTTAACACTTGAGGACCAAATGCCCTTTTATTAATTTTTTTCATCCTTCTGAAATTACATTAGATTTCCTATCCTAATGTGAGTAGTAGTTTTGCAGAATGAAACAAAAGTATACTATACTTTATTTTGTGTATGCTAACTTTTGCAATCTGAAAAAAAAATTTTTTTTGTTTTCTCTGGTTCAATACACCATAAAATTTGTTCCCACATAGAGTGATGTTTCTTTCCTGCTGTGAAAATGTCAAGTTCAATTTGAGGGAAAATGTGAATTAAGCACTAAAGTAAATTTTCTTTACTTAGTATACTTGAAAGAAACTGTTAGAACAAATTATATTAAAAATAAAAATACTAGAAAGGCTGTAATATTTTATTTATTAAAATACCACTATTATCTGAGAGACTGTATAAGGAACAGATAAACTATCTTGTAAAACTATGTTTTGTTTAATAGAAATCTATTATGGTAGCATTAGTTTCCTTCATCTTATCCAATCCAATTCTTTGAAAGATTTCCCAGCACATTCTCCCCAAGTGCAAATAGAAACAATGTGTTTGCTTTAGTTTGAAGATACGTGGGGGCATTTGTGTCACCGTGGGGTGTCTCAGGTCTCACATGCATGGCTTGTCTCTTAACATTGGTCAGATAATTCGACCAATGCATCCTTGGATCTTCCCTTCATGTGTAAAGATATAGAAAACCAATTTTGTTACTGAGCTAACCGAACTCATCATATATTGCTGTGAAACATATGCAAAAAATTCTTTAAATAAAGTATTTCTCATTCTATATATTATCTTTGGAAAGATAACTATTAGGCCATCTCATCTTGTCCTTCATCTCTCCTGAGTTCTTTATTTTTAATCTTGTCCCACTCTGAGCTGTATTCTGGGTAATATCTTTAGATAATTTTCATTTCATCAAATCAGTATCTTTAGAATTGTCTACAATACTGTTTGCCATGTCTGGCATACATGTTAGTACACAAAACTATGTGTTAACCCATTTTCAAATAAATTTGCTCTCTCTCCCTCCCCTGCTGATTTAAGCACTATCTTTAAAATATGTATACATAATGGGCCAAAGAACTGAACAGACATTTCTCCAAAGAAGACATATAGATGGCTAACAAACACATGAAAAATGCTCAACTTCACTCATTATCAGAGAAATGCAAATCAAAACTACAATGAGGTACCATCTCACACCGGTCAGAATGGCTGCCATCAAAAAGTCAACAAACAATAAATGCTGGAGAGGGTGTGGAGAAAAGGGAACCCTCTTACACTGTTGGTGGGAATACAAACTCGTACAGCCACTATTGAGAACCGAGTGGAGATTCCTTAAAAAACTGGAAACAGAACTGCCATACAACCCAGCAATCCCACTCCTGGTCATACACACCAAGGAAACCAGAATTTAAAAAGACACATGCACCCCAATGTTCATTACAGCACTGTTTACAATAACCAGGACATTGAAGCAACCTAGATGTCTATCAGCAGACGAATGGATAGGAAAGCTGTGGTACATACACACAATGGAATATTATTCAGCTATTAAAAAGAATGTATTTGAATCAGTTCTAATGAGGTGGATGAAACTGGAGCCTATTATACAGAGTGAAGTAAGTCAGAAAGAAAAACACCAATACAGTATATTAATGCATATATATGGAATTTAGAAAGATGGTAATAATGACCCTATATGCGAGACAGCAAGAGAGACACAGATGTAAAGAACAGACTTTTGGACTCTGTGGAAGAAGGTGAGGGTGGGATGATTTGAGAGAATAGCATTGAAATGTGTATATTATCATATGTAAAATAGATTGCCAGTCCAGGTTTGATGCATGAGACAGGGTACTCACGGCTGGTGCACTAGGATGACCCTGTGGGATGAGATGGGGAGGGATGTGGGAAGGAAGGTCAGGATGGGGAACACATGTACACCCATGGCTGATTCATGTGAATGTATGGCAAAAACCACTACAGTATTGTAAAGTAATTAGCCTCCAATTAAAATAAATTAATTAGAACAATTAAAAAAATAAAAACAAAACAAAAATGTATACATGACATATTTATATGTTATTTATATAAATATTAGGTATATGTTTTATGTACATGCTTCCCTGGTGGCTCAGACAGTGAAGCATCTGCCTACAATATGGGAGACGTGGCTTTGATCCCTGGATTGGGAAGATCCCCTGGAGAAGGAAATGGAACCCCACTGCAGTATTCTTGCCTGGAAAATCCTATGGATGGAGGAGCCTGGTAGGCTACAGTCCACAGAGTCACAAAGAGTCGAACATGACTGAGCGACTAAACTTTTTTTGAATACACAAATTCATGTTGCTGGCTTATTTACTATTTTTTATGTGCAAAACGATACTGGCCAGTAAATATCCTTCATGCTGTCATTGCATGGATTTGGTATCAAGGGTGGGAGATTTTCCTCGTTCGGAAGACTGAAATGCCAGGTTTCTTGAGTATGTATGTATTCAGATACTTTGACAAGTATTATATCATTGCTTGATATAGTTTTAACCAGGTAAACAAATCCAACTTGTAACCACTACATAAACAATATTACCAGTATCTAGAACGTCCACTCTGGGAAATAGTAGAAAACAGGGAAGCCCAGTGTCCCGCAGTCCATGGGGTTGCAAAGAGTCAGACATGACTTAGCTACTGAACATCAACAACAGAACTTCCTTGCATTCCATTCATCCATCTTACATTCCTCAAGGATAACCACTGTTCTGATATAAATGACATAGATTAGGTATGAATTTTTTTTAACTCGATAAGAATTAGCTTTTTAACATGAGATATTTTTAGCTCAACGTTAGGTTTGTAATTTTCATCCTAGCTGTGTTTAACAACAGTTTATTTCCATAGTTTAGTAAAAATGTTTCATGTGAATATGTCACAACTTATCTATCCTATTGTAGATAGGCACATGGATTGCTTCACTTTCTAACATGAATAATGCTTCTATAAATAATTTTGCATGTGCCTTTTGGATACATATATTTTTCTGTTAGTCTGTAAGGGAGGAATTGCTGAATCATAGAATCTGTGAAATAATTTTCCAATATGGTTGAACCAATTTGAATCAATTCAGTAGGCAGATTTTAAGTACTAATTCAACATACTTAATGTTGAGTATTCTATATATTTTGGAGAAGGGAACAGAAATCCAGTATTCTTGCTTGGAGAATTCTATAGACAGAGGAGCCTGGTGGGCTACAATCCACGGGGTCAAAAAGAGTTAGACACGACTGAAGGACTAACACACATACACATTCTATATATTTACAATTCTATATTAAAATAAAAAATTGTTTTTGAAGACTTCAGAATAGGTTCAGATTTACAGAAAAGTTTTCAATATAGTGTTCAGAGTTCCCATATACCCCATATCCAGTACTCTCCATTTTTACAGCCTGTATTATTAGTATGGCATATTTGACAAGATTAATGAACCATTATTAATACATTAAAATTTCCTCAACTTTTATCCACTATTCTTTTCTTTATTTATTTTTTTTCCACAAAATCCCATCTAGGATATTAAGTTATATTAAAAACTTTATGTCTCCTTAAGCTACTTCTTGTCTATGACAATTTCTCATACTTTATCATTGATGACCTTGAAAATTCAAGGAGTGGTGGTCAAGTATTTTATAGAATGTCCATCAGTTGATATTTCTCTGGTATTTTACCATGATTATACTGAAGTTGTATTTTAAAGAGGAAGATCACAGAGGTGAAGTGCGATTTTCATCATATATCAAATTGCATACTATTAGCATGGCTGAATTACTGTCTCCATTTTGTTCATTTGCTTGGTTATGGTGGTAAAATAAAACATATATCATAAAATATATCATTATTATAACTTTTCCCAATTTTACTGAGGTAATATCGGCAAATTAAAAATTATATATATATTTAAGTAATGTGATATAATTTTTTAAAGATGTACAAATGTGATGATTTAATTATACTGTGAAATGCTTACCACAATCAAAGTAAATGACCTCATCTGGTAACTTTTTTTTTTTCTGCAGAGAACACAACATCTACATACACTCTTTGAGAACTGCAAGTGTACATTATTAATGCAAGTGTTATTAATTATAATCACCATGCTGTACATTAAATCCCAAGAAGACAGTCACCTTATAATTAAAACTTTGTACACTTTGAACAACATCTTTTTCCTCCAACACCCTTGCTCCTCACAGCCAACATTTGACTCTCTGGTTGTCTGAGTTTGACTTCTTTAGATTTCCCATATAAGTGAGATCATATAGTATTTGTATTTCTGTGTTTGGCATGTTTCATTTAGCATAACTTCCTCCAAGTTTACCCATGTTGTCACAAATGGCAGAATCTCCTTTCTCTAAAAGCTGAATAACATTGCAGTATTTATGTTGCTAAGTCATGTCTGACTCTTTGCAACTCCATGGACTGCAGGCTCCACTGTCCTTCACTATGTCCCAGAGTTTGCTCCAGTTCCTGTCCACTGAGGTAGTTGGTGATGCTATATAACCATCTCATCCTCTGGTGTCCCCTTCTCCTCCTGCCCTCAATCTTCCCAGCATCGGGATCTTTTCCAGTGAGTCAGCTCTTCATACCCAGTGGGCAAAGTATTGGAGCTTCAGCTTCAGCATCAGTCCTTCTAATGAATATTCAGGGTTGCTTTCCTTTAGGATTGTCTGCTTTGACTTCATTGATGTCCAAGGGACTCTTGGGACTTTCAGTAGTGTTCTCCAGCACCACAATTTGAAAGCATCAATTCTTCAGTGCTCAGTCTTCTTTATGGTCCAACTCTCACTGACTGACCCCAATAAATGACTACTGGGAAAACCATAGCTTTTGCTATATGGCCTTTGTCTGCAAAGTGATATCTCTGCTTTTAGATAAGCTCTCTAGGCTTGTCATAGATTTCCTTCCAAAGCACAAGTGTCTTTTACTTTTATGGCTGCAGTCACCGTCTGCAATCATTTTGAAGCCCCTCCCCCCCCCAAAAAAGAAAATCTGTCACTGCTACTATTTCCCCTTATGTTTGCCATGAAGTGATGGGGCCAGATACCATGGTTAGTTTCTTTCATGTTCAGTTTCAAGTTGGCTTTTTCATTCTCCTCTTTCACTCTCATCAAGAGACTCTAGTTCCTCTTTACTTTCTGCTATTAGAGTGGTATCATCTACATGTCTGGGCTTCCCTAGTAGCTTAGATGGTGGAGAATCTACCTGCAATGCAGGAGACCCAGGTTCTATCCTTGGGTCAGGAAGATCCCCTGAAGAAGGAAATGGCAACCCACTCCAGTATTCTTGCCTGGAGAATTCTGAGGACAGAGGCTATACAGTCCATGGGCTTCAGTCAGACGTGACTGAGTGACTAATACACACATGTGCATATCTAAGGTTAACATTTCTCATGGCAATCTTGATTCCAGCTTACGATTCATCCAGCCCAGCATTTCATATGATGTACTCTGCATACAAGCTAAATAAGCAGGGTAACAATACACAGCCTTGTTGTACTGCTTTCCAATTTTGAACCAATCAGTTGTTCTATGTTTGGTTCTAACTGTTGCTTCTTGACCTGAATACAGGTTTCTCAGAAGACAGATAAGGTGGTCTACTATTCCCATCTCTTTGAAAACTTTCCACAGTTTGTTGTGATCTACACAGTCAAAGCTGAAACTCCAGTACTTTGGCCACCTCATGCGAAGCGTTGACTCATTGGAGAAGACTCTGATGCTGGGAGGGATTGAGGGCAGGAGGAGAAGGGGACAACAGAGGATGAGATGGCTGGATGGCATCAGTGACTCGATGGATGTGAGTCTGAGTGACCTCCAGGAGTTGGTGATGGACAGGGACGCCTGGTGTGCTGCGATTCATGGAGTCGCAAAGGGTCAGACACGACTGAGCGATTGAACTGACTGAACTGACACAGTCAAAGGCTTTGTCATCGTCAATGAAGTTGAAAGAGATGTTTTTTTCTGGAATTCCCTTGCCTTCTCTATGATCCAGTGAATGCTGGCAATTTGATCTCTGGTTCCTCTGCCCTTTCTAAACCCAGCTTGTACATCTGGAAGTTCTTGGTTCAGGTACTGTTGAAGCCTAATTTGAAAGATTTTGAACATAACCTTACTAGCATGTGAAATGAGCACAGTTGTGTGGTAGTTTGAATATTCTTTGTTACAGCCCTTCATGGATCACAGATTTGTCATTGTGAAGGGACTGTATAACTCAGTGAAGCTATGAGCCATGCCATTCAAGACCACCCAAGATAGATGGATCATAGAGAAGAGTTCTGATAAAATGTGGTCCACTGAAGGAGGGAATAGCAAACCACTGCAGTATTCTTGCCTCAAGAATCCCATGAACAATATTACATTTAATATATGTATCTATTTGTGTAAATATATATATATATGTAAACCTACATATATAGAGATATCCTTATATAGATATCTCACACAAGTTATTTATCTATTCATCCATGATGAATACTTTGGTTGTTTACATATCTTTGCTACTGTGAATAGTGTTGCAATGGACATGAGAATATATATTGTTTTCAAATAGTGATTTTAATTCTTTTGAGTATGTACTTGGAGGTGGAATTGCTGGATCGGCTTGTAGCTAAACTTTTAATTATTTGAGGAAAGTCTGTGTTGTTTTCCTTAATGGCTGCACCAATTTACATTTCCATCAATGGGCTCCCTTTCCTCTACCCACTTGCCATAACGTACCATCTCTTATCATTTTGATAATAGCTGTCCTAACATGTGTGAGAGCTGGTGATGGACAGGGAGGCCTGGCGTGCTGCAGTTCATGGGGTCGCAAAGAGTCGGACACCACTGAGCGACTGATCTGATCTGATTTGATCTAACATGTGTGAGGTAACGTCTCACTGTGGTATTCATTTGTGTTTCCCTAATAATCAGTGATATTGAACAACTTTCTGTCTATCTGTTGGCCGTTTGCATGTCTTTGCTCAAGAAATGTCTAGGACCTTTGCCCACCTTTACATGGAGCTATCTGTTCTCTTGCTACTGGATTTTATGGGCGCCTTATGTATGTTGGACATTAATCCCACATCAGGCACATGGTCTGCATCGGTTACCTCTGCTTCTGTAGGCTGCCTCTTCATCTTGTTAACTGTCTCTTTTGCTGTACAGAAGTTTTCAGGTTGATTTACTTCTGCCTATTTGTTCTGTTTGTGCTTTTGGTGGTAAAAAATCATTGCCAAGACTGATGTAGGGGCATTTTTCTCCCCTCACTTCTAAGAGTTCTATAGTTTTATTTTTTAATAGTTTTCTACATTATTGTCTTCTAGTTTTACATTAAATTGTTAATCCATTTCAATTTCTGATTACTGTAAGAAATGGGTCTTTTGTATTTAGATATCTAGTTTTTGCAGTGTAATTTATTATAGACTATGTTTTCCCCATGACTATTCTTGGCATCCTTGTAAAAGATTAGTTGACCATATTTGCATGGGTTTACTTCTGGACTGTATAGTCTGTCTTATTGATTTGTACTTCTGTTTAATATGCTAGTGGAATACTATTTTGATTTCTGTTTTTCTGTAATACATATATAGTTTGAAATAATGAATTGTGATGACTCTAGCTTTGTTATTAAACTATTTCTCAAGATTGATTTGACTATGTTGGGTCTTTTGTGGTTCCATATAAATTGTAGAATCACGGTTTCTATTCCTCTGAAACATATCACTGGACTTTGATGTGTTACATTCAATCTGCAGGTTGCTTTGGATAATATGGGCATTTTAAAAGTACAAACTCTTCCTATCCATCAACATGTACTCTTGGTGTCTTCTTCAATTTCTTTCATCAATGTTTATCTGTTTTGAGTATACAAGTCTTTTGCATCCTTAGTTAAATTTCTAAGTATTTTAATTTTGTTCATGCTTTGTGTCTTGTTTTCTTAATTTCTTTGCTGGATAATTCATTGTTAGTGTATACAAATACAAATGATTTTTATACATTGATTTTATATTCCACATGTTGCCACATTCATTTATTAATTCTAGCAAATGCTCCATGGAGTCTTAGGGTTTTAGCCCTGGGATTTCTTTGGAAGGAATGATGCTAAAACTGAAACTCCAGTACTTTGGCCACCTCATGTGAAGAGTTGACTCATTGGAAAAGATTCTGATGCTGGGAGGGATTGGGGGCAAGAGGAGAAGGGGATGACAGAGGATGAGATGGCTGGATGGCATCACTGACTTGATGGATGTGAGTCTGAGTGAACTCCGGGAGTTGGTGATGGACAGGGAGGCCTAGTGTGCTGCGATTCATGGGGTCACAAAGAGTCAGACACGACTGAGTGACTGATCTGATCTGATATCATCTACAAAAAGAGCTAGTTAAACATTTTCCTTTCTGATTTGGATGGCTTTAATTTCCTTTTCTTGCTTCATTAATCCGGCTAGAACTTCCAAATACATGTTGAATAGAAGTGGTGAAAGTGGGCACCCTTGTCATTTCCCTTACCTTAAAGGAAAAGCTTTCACCTTAGCCATGGATTTGTCATATATGGCCTTTATTTAATTGAGGTACATTCCTTCTATTCCTAATTTGTTGAATATTTTATCGTGAATAGATGTTGAATTTTATCAAATATTTTATTCTGCATCTATTAAGATGATCATATGATTTTTATCCTTCATTCTGTTAATATGGTGTATCCCATTTATTAATTTATATATGTTGAGCCATCCTTGCATCCTAGGGGTAATCCCTCTTTTTCATGGTGTATAATCCATTTGATGTGCTGTTGAATTTCATTTTCTAGTATATTATTAAGGATTTATAGTCATTATTTATAAGAGATACTGGTTTATAGTTTTCTTGTATTTTCTTTTTTCTTGGTCTGACTTTGCTTTGTTATACAGACCTCATAGAATGCATATAAGAGTATTCCCTCCTCATTAATTTTTTTGAGGAAGAATTTGAAAAGGATAGACCCCTTTAAATGTTCGGTATGATTCACTAGTAAAGCATTTATCCCTGAATTTTCCTTTGTTAAGTTTTTGATTATCAATTTATCTTCCTTATTAGTCTTTGATCTATTCAGATTTTCTGTTTCTTCATGATTCAGCCATGCTGCTTCATTTTTTTTCTAGGAATTTTCCATTTCATCTAGATCTATGATTTCATTTCCCACTGTTTCTTAAGATGGAAGCACTTTGTAACTGAACCAGTGGAATCCACACTCTTTTGCATAATCAGGGGTGCAGAACTTTTTTGGTAAACACAAAGCACTGTCAAGTTAGCACAAAAATGGCACCAATGAAACATCAGCTTTTGGTAAATAATGAATGAAATAATGATAAATGAAAAAAATGAATGTACGAAAGGAACTTAAATGTTCAATTCTGAAATTGTCATACACACCTAAAAATTATAGAAACTAAAAACGTGGCTCTTATTGAAATTTAACCATTTTTACTATAAAGTTATCTTCCGCTTTGGGATTCTACAGAGTTCACAGCTTTTTGAAAATGAAAATATAGTATCCATTCATATCTATTTAGTCTATATCACTAGTTGGAATTGGAATCCCAGTCATTTTGGCATTCTTACATTATTTTTCTCTCTCTTTCATGCTTAATGTACTGTTTTTACATGTCAATAAAATGTTCAACTTAAAGCACTGATATAGTTTAGGCACTGGTCTATAACAGTCACTAATATTTCTATGAGCATTACCATGGGGTTGAGATGAGGAATTTACTTACTTAGAGATCTTAGAAATAAGTCAATCAGTCTAATCAACAATCTTCCTTTATCAATCATGACTTCATTAAAATAAAATTTAAAAAGTGTCTCTCTACATGAAAATCTTCCCAATATTTCAGATGATGATTAAAGGTACAAAATATTCAATAAAACTGACTTGAAAAGAGATGCAATGGAAAATGTGTTCATCAAACTCTTTAAATTACCTTTACTACTAGAACTATTTCCCTTTGATTTCATACATTAAGATTTTCTAGATATGTTTAGCTAGTTGTATTCTACATTTATTCTGTACAATAACATAGACACTAGCCAAATGTGACTAATTATATTAATTAGAATTAAATAAAATTTGAAATTTAGTTTCTTAGTCCAAACCGTCATATTATAAGTGCTCAGTCATTGCACTTGGCTTGTGACTATTATGGATAGAGCAAATATAGACCATTTCTATCATCTCATAATTTTCTATTTGACAGTACTGTTCTAGACCTTAGTGGCTAATTTAGATAAATTTTCATTTTATTCACAGTATTTCAGTAATTCTCTTCCCCAAGATCCCACTGATCACATGGGATTCTCACTTCGGCTGTTGGATAAATCTCTAAAACTCACTTTTCTCTTTTTATACTCTCGTAAGCTCCCTTACCCAAAGCAACTCTGGGCTTCCGCTTTAGGCATCTCCTCTGCCTACATTGTTATCACTTTCCAGGCAGAGCATTGTTGCATCTATGGATTCAGAATGGGGAACAAAGTGAGACTCCTTGCTGTTCTGTGACTCTGAAGAGAAATATTAAACTGCATAGAATGTAGGTGTCAACATTAAAAAGATACTGTTCATATACATTCCTTTGCCATTGTCCCTCGCCTTGCTCCTATTGTACCTGAGCTTTCTTGCAGACGGCTCATGATAGAGGTTTAAAAGCTTTGATTCTGGAGGTACAGCCCTGTTCTGTGATAAAAATAAGCTTTAATATTTTTTTCCTTTGCTTTATCTGTTTTTATGTGGGCAGCAGATAAATTCCAGAATTCCTATGAGATGTTCTAATGGAATAGCAGGTTGAGTTGCTAGCAGTGTCAGTATTTCAAGATAAAAACATAATGCCATGAATCTTTATATCAAATGTTGTGTTGCAAATGAAACACTATCTATTCCGTGTAAAATCAGCTTCTCAGCCCTATCTTTGAGCCATTTTTCTTTGATTCCACAGTGTCAGTGAACAGTTTAGGTAACCCACTTCTTACCCGTCTTGAAGCTGTATGGATGAATTATTTCAGCGTTGTTTTATGGAAGGGATATCGACTCACTGGTTGTAAAGAGAAAAATATAATTAAACATTGATAAAGAGTTTGTCACTGACTCATAGAAGACAGGCTTGTGTCTTACTTGTCTTGAACTCACAAGAATGGTCTAAGGATTGGCAATTTTAAAGGTCAAGAGTAATATACAGGTAGGGGACCTGCATGCTTCAGTTCACTAAAAGAGTTACAGAAGATTGCAAATTTATTATATATTGTGAAACCATATTCATTGGCTCTGAAACTTGATTAAGAGTTATCTACATTATCGTATACATGATAAAGTCCTAGGAGAATCCTTAGGCAGTATCTTTGGAGACATATACCACGATGGGGTCTGCCTGATTCAAAGTATTACACTGTGATTTGGATTGATAGCTTGCTGGATGTTTTTCAATCCCTTTAACTGAATAAAATAAAAATAAAGGTCCCTGCCTACAAAGTGAAGATAACTTGCAAGTTAAAGAGTCACAGTTTGATCCCTTAACCTTTCTTTGATTCAGAATCTTCTTTCCGGCCCCCTACCCCCAACAGACTTTGATTCACAGATAAGTTTTATGACTTAACAATTGCTAGGCCTGAAAAAAATGCCCTTCACAAGAGAACGACAGTGAAAGTAAAATCCGGCACTAAAAGCAATAAAAAGATGAGGGGAATAAAGTGTCCGGGTGTAAGGGTGTGGGGGATTGAAAGAAAGGTTCAGAACTCTTTTTGGTCCTACCAGTCTAAAGGCCATTGTGAAGTTAAAAAGTTGGGAGATAAATGTTAAATCTCATAGAATAAAAATACTAAAGAATAGCTCAAATGACCAGAATGGGAATTGAAATTTAAGAAGTAGGTGGAATAAACACAGCAATAGGCATCGGAATTAAAAGAGAGACTGACAGAGTGAGGATTTAAGGAAAATCAGTTACGAAATTTAGGTTATGCGATTTAGGTAGCCTTCCCCGGTGGCACACTGGTAAAAATCTGCCTGCCAACGCAGGAGATGCAAGAGACTGTAGTTCAGTCCCTGGGTTGGGAAGGTCCCTGGGGGAAGGAATGACAGCCCATTTCAGTATTCTTCCCTGGAAAATCCCATGGATAGAGGAGCCTGGCAGTGTACAGTCCATGGGATCACAAAGATTCAGACACCACTTAGGCACGCATGCACCATGACAAAGTCAGATAATTTGCCAAGGTTGCAACATCTTTGTGCATGCTGACTAGCTATTGAGACATTCAAAATCACGGTGAGGCATCTAAGTCCAATCATGTTTTTCCATCAGTCTTAAGCTTTTGGGAGCTATGCATTCTTTTCAGAGTCTGACGAAATCATGTACTCTCCTTTCCTGAAAAATGAGCTGGGCTCATGTACACACATGAACCCCTACTCCTCATTTTGTATTAATGCCTTCTTTAGCATCTGTGGTTTGTCTTCCACTCTTTGCTCTTCTAATTCCTGTGAGCTACATTTTGTTGCTGTGTATAAGAGCCCTTTCTCCTGACAGATGTGTATTTGCAGTAAATTATGTGCCACTCTGAGGGTAAACGTGCCTACGTGTAAACTCAACAGGTATCTCTGGCTTCGCTGTCTTGAACAATACAGAACAAATCTCATCTACCTGGTGGACCTTTTCATATCACAAAATAAAAGGTGCGCTCAACATACTGGCTTTTCTAGACTAACGTCTTCACATTTGATGCCTAGCTAAAAGGATTTTGTTCTTTTTTTTTAGTATAAATTTATTTATTTTAATTGGATTTTGTTCTTGTTGTTCAGTCGCTAAGTCATGTCTGACTCTGTGCGCCCCACGGACTGAAACACACAGGGCTCCTCTTTCCTCCACCATCTCCCTGATTTCGCTCTAGTTCCTGTCCATTGAGTCAGTGATGGTACCTAACCATCTTATCTTCTGCTGCCCACTTCTCCTGTTGCCTTCAATCTTTCCCAGCATCAGGGTCTTCTCCAATGAGTTGTCTCTTGGCATCAGGTGGCTAAAGTATTGGAGCTTCAGCATCAGTCCTTCCAATGAATATTCAGCTAAAATGATACTTGCTAGAAAAGGAAGATTAAGTGATGTTCAGTGGCCTTTCAAATGCTATATAAAATTAATAATAATTCTAATCCAGCTTGCAATATTATTACTAAACCTATAATTCAACTTCATGCAAATTGGTCTCTCCATATGCTGTGGACTTTCCACCTAAGACCTTTATGCTTATGTGCTTATCCCTGCCTAGAATTGACATTCAATGCCTGCCTCTTCAAATCCTACCCATTTTTTTTTTATAACACTGGTAATATAATGCAGTGCTATATATGTAAAATATTTAAGGTTTTTACATATGTTATATTATTTAGCCTCATAAGAAAATCTATAAGTAATATCACCAGCTTTACAAGCAGGGACTGTGATGAACAGTATGTTGAAAGCATACCAAGTGATGAACCCACACAACTCTTAGCTACCTCATTGGCCTTAAAACATCCTTTGTATACCACATCGTTGCATTGCTGATCCTCTTCATGATGCCAATGGCCTTACTGTTCACACTGCCCACAGTGTTCGCTGAACCCAGGTTAGGCAGGACTCGACCTAAGATGCTGGAAGGAGGCTTGAGGAGGCGTAGGAACTGCAGACACCCTTGCTCTCTCTTGGCTGGCACAGCAGCTATAACAGCCTGGCTGATGCAGCAGCTGTAGCAGCAGCCACAACATACCCATAAAGTAGCCATAACAGAGCCGTAACGTAACCTCATGTAACACAATTGTGATGTCGCTCCAGTGTGGCGCCAATGCAGCAGAAGCCAGGGCTTTCATGGTGAAGCTCACACAGCCGTCCTGCACACAGTATTCCATGAGCAAGCCAGTACCTGGTGACCCACAGCACAGTGCTGTAAGTGATCTCAGCTGTTCTATAACCATTATTTACAAAATGTGGGGTGACAGCCTGACCACGCCATTTGGCTAATTTGCTCTTTCCCTACAATCATACAGTAATTTTCTTTGTGATAATCTGATATCTCTTTGATGGCAATAACAGGGTCCTAGTATCTTTAAATAAGCTAAATCCATGTAATTGTATTGGGCAATTCGTTTACAATATTGCCATATTGGAAGGGAACATTCAAAAAGAAGGCATGATTTTAAGATTTTAGATTTCTTGATTTGAAATCTCCAAAATTTCAAGATTTTAGAACTTGGAGTTTTTTATCAGGTGCTCAAAACAGGAGAACTAGGTATGCAAAGGACTGAGAAATGAAGAAGATTCCCAGCCATGGGGATTATAGAACAAAACAAATGGGTACATCAGGGTTTCTCAAAATGAAACTAGATACAAAACCAGCTGCATTTTCATTTGTGGGTAAGTATGCTCAAAAGATGGGGTTTCTAAGTGGTGCTAGTGATAAAGAACGTGCCTGCCAAAGCAGGAGATATAAGAGAAGTGGGTTCAATCCCTGGGTTGGGAACATCCCCTGGAGAAGGGCATGGCAACCCACTCTAGTATTCACGGCTGGAGAATCCCTTGGACAGAGGAGCCTTGCAGGCTACAGTCCACAGGATCACAAGCAGTTGGACATGACTGAGCAACTAAATGCCTCTGCTGTGCTGCACTGGAGCAGCTGTGAGGACGTACCCCACAGGGGGTATGTCAATGCTGCATTTTGTCACCCTGCTTATTTAACTTCTATGCAGAGTACATCATGAGAAATGCTGGGCTGGATGAAGCACAAGCTGGATTCAAAATTGCCAGGAGAAATATCAATAACTTCAGATATGCAGATGACACCACACTTATGGTAGAAAGTGAAGAACTAAAGAGCCTCTTATGAAAGTCAGAGAGGATAGTGAAAAAGTTGGCATAAAGTTCAACATTCAGAAAACTAAAATCATGGCATCTTGTCCCATCACTTCATGGCAAATAGATGCGGAAAGAGTGGAAATAGTGACAGACTTTATTTTTTTTTTTTTTTTGGCTCCAAAATCACTGCAGATGGTGATTGCAGCCATGAAATTAAAAGACGCTTACTCCTTAGAAGGAAAGTTATGACCAACCTAGATAGCATATTCAAAAACAGAGATATTCCTTTGCCAACAACGGTCTGTCTAGTCAAAGCTATGGTTTTTCGAAACAGTAGTCATGTGTGGATGTGAGAGTTGGACTATAAAGAAAGCTGACCACTGAAAAATTGATGCTTTTGAACTGTGGTGTTGGAGAAGACTCTTGAGAGTCCCTTGGACTGCAAGGAGATCCAACCAGTCAATCCTAAAGGCAATCAGTCCTGAATATTCATTGGAAGGACTGATGTTGAAGCTGAAATTCCAATACTTCAGCCACCTGATGCGAAGAACTGACTCATTTGAAAAGACCCTGATACTGGGAAAGATTGAAGGCAGAAGGAGGTGGGGACAACAGAGAATGAGATGGTTGAATTGTATCACGGACTCAGTGGACATGAGTTTGAGTAAACTCCGGGAGTTGGTGATAGATAAGGAGGCCTGGCGTGCTGTGTTTCATGGGTTCCCAAAGAGTCAGACACGACTGAGCAACTGAACTGAACTGAGCAACTAAATAATATTAAGATGTTCAGTCTTAAAATTGCTTCTGCCTCCTGAGAGAATCAAGTTCAGAGAAAACCCCACATCCTGGAATTCCACAAATCACAGATCACAAACCTAAATCCTTCAGTCTTTTCTAGGTCTTCTCTAACATCCTCTTGGGCTTCTCTGGTGGCTCAGTGGTAAAAGAATCTGCCTGTAATGCAAGAGAAACAGTTTTGATCTCTGGATCAGGAAGATCCCCTGGAGAAGGAAATGGCAACCCGCTCTGGTATTCTTTCCTGGGAAATCCCAGGGACAGAGGAGCCTGGCGAGCTGCAGCCCATGGAGTGGCAAAGAGTTGGACATGATTTAGCAACTAAATAACAAACACCCTATTGCTGAGATGCCCCATGATTCCTCATAGGGTGCATTCTCCCTTAATGCAGTGAGTCAATAAACCCTGTTTGTTTCTTTAAAGCCTTGGTGGTCTTTGGCTGGAAAATAGTGGCGATATTGTGTTCGGATTCTATAATCTGCTCATCTTCATCAAGTCTGAATGAAGGCTTCTCAACCACTGTTGATTTGAAGATTTCAAAACCAAAAGCAAACAGGCAACATCCAGTCGAATGTTTAGGCAAAAGCAGGAAACCATAATAGCTGTTTGTATACCTTCAAAAAGGGAGGAATGGGAGACCTTAGTAAACAGTTGTTGATAATGATTCTATCAAGAAAATCTGGCCAAAACAGGCTGCCAAAGCCTCCTGTTTAAGAGACAGAGAATGTTCCTCGATTAGTAACCAATCACGTTATGTTCCCTGGAAATGGTTCCTAAGATATTATACTCTGAGTGGTTGCCTCTGCTCTTGAGTATTTCCTTTTCCTTAAGAAATGGGTGTGCTTGAAGAGGAGTAAATTTTTCAGTATAATCTCTGTAAAAGTTGAAGGCCCAGAAGCTTCTCTTCTTGACTTGTTTGTGACCCATTTTGACGAAGAGCATACAGTTATTTTAAAGAATTCTTAGTTTTATTTGAATCTAATTATGGATTACTTAATGCTCCAAGAACCATATACATAATTCTCTTTGGGCCTGTTAGACTTTTTGGAAAAATATCTGCAGAAGTCCTAGAAGTTGTTTCTTTTCTTTAAAATGTATGTATTCAAACATTAACTTCAAGTCTTAACAAAGTATCTTACAGCAATGTTCTTGAATGATCCGTACTCTGAAGCCATTTTTTTTTAGTCTTTTGTTTTTGTCAAGTTGAATAGATCTAATAAAGAGTTTTTTTAAATTATTTTTTATTGAAATATGGTTGCTGTATAATATTACATACGTTACAGGTACACAATATAGTGATTCATAGTTCATAAAATGTTATGTTCCATTTATAGTTATTATAAAATATTATCTGATTTTCCTTGTTGTATAGTATTTCTTTATAGTTTATTTTATATGCAATAGTTTGTACCTCTTTACTTCCCTACCCCCTATTACCCCTCCCCAGTCCCTTCTCCCTATGGGTAACCACTATTTTGTTCTCTATATCTGTGAGCCCGCTTCTTTAGTTTGTTGTTGTTGTTGTTGTTTTTTTTTAGATTCTACATATGAGTGATATCATACTTTATTTGTCTTCTCTACTTGACTTATTTCACTTGGCATAGTGCCTTTTGTGTTGCTACAAATGGCAATTTTTATTTTATTTTTTTCTTTTATGGCTGGAAGTATTCCATTATACGGAGAAGGCAATGGCAACCCACTCCAGTACTCTTTCCTGGAAAATCCCATGGGCAGAGGAGCCTGTTGGGCTGCAGTCCATGGGGTCGCTAGGAGTCGGACACGACTGAGTGACTTAGCAGCAGCATCATTCCGTTATAGACACACATACACGCACATACATACCACATCTTTATACATTCTTCTGTTGGTGGACATTTGGGTTGTTTCCTTATCTTAGCAATTGTAAATAGTGCTGCTGTGAACATGGGGTGCATGTATCTTTTTGAATTAGTGCCTTTGCTGTTATCAGGTGTATGCCCAGGAGGTGAATTGCTGGGTCCTATGGCAGTCATACTGTTAGTTTTTTGAGAAATGTGTTTTCCACAGTGGCTGCCCCAGTGTACAGTCCCACCAACAGTGGACGAGAGTTTCTCTTTTTCCACGTCCTTGCCGACATTTGTCATCTGTGTTCTTTTTGTTGATTGCCAATCTCATAGGTCTGGGATGATAATTCATTGTTGCTTTGATTTGCATTTCCCTGATGATTTGTGATGTTGAGCATCTTTTCATGTGAGTGTTGGCTATGGGTTTTATTTTTTGACCAAAACATTCTTCAGTGCTCCATATTTCCTCAAAATTCTATTCGAAAGCTAAGTAGTCCTTTTCCCCCTCTCTCTCTTTTCCTGTATGCCCCTCTATTTTTCTCCTTCTATGCAGCTAAATGCTGCCAATTAACCCTTTACCTATTCCCCTGTTACTTTACCACTGTGAAAACTGCTTTATCATCCTTCTGGCCTCCGTTGTTGGTTTCCTCACCATCTTTTCAACTTTCACTACCAGTTTGTTCACCATTTGTCCACCCAAAGCACATCACAAACTCAGTGTAGTATGGTTAATGTTTTTTAAAGGGTTGCATCCCAGCTTTAGGCTCTAATTTAAGTTTCAGCTACTTATACTTAAAACAGCAACCGTTTATTTCCTTGCTGTTTTACAATCTAAGCTGAACTCAATTGGACAGTTTATTTGTTGATTAAATCTGGGGTCACTTGGCACGGATTCAGTTGTCTAACGACTCTCCTAGGGCTGAGTGATCCAAGGTCAGAGCCACATAACTGGAGGTTGGCTGAGGTTTGAGGTCAGAGAATCTTAGATCTCCTCCACACGGTATCTTTCGAAGAATGGTCCAGGTTTTTTACACAGTGGTGATAATGTTTCCAAAAAACAATCATCAGAGCAGAAGTACTCTATCAAGCCTCAGCTTCTATTAATTTTGCTAACACCTACTTGTTAAAGCAAATCACAGGGCCAAACTCATGTAAATAAGCAGAAACTAAGATACTACATATCTTAGTATGTAGCTTATTAGATTATTACTTAGCTAAAGTAATAATCTACCCATTTTTTATCTATAGATATTTGGGCAACAGGTAGTAATATTTTTTCTGAATTGCATATCCTATCTACAATGATATATTAGCTCTATAATAAAACTATATTAAGTAGCAATAAAAATGAATTGTCTTTCCTGTACAATCATGTGTTTCTAAGATAGAAATAGCTCTTTACACTTTAAAACATTAACACTTTATAATAAAATTACAATTTGTTTATCAAAACAAAGGTTATCAAAACAAAGCAAATTTCCAAAATTTTACTGATAATATTTAATGATGTTTGTATTTTTTTTTTTTTTTTGCTTTCTTCACCTATATGCTGTAGCACAGTGTGTCAGCATACCACATGAAAGTTTGTAAATAGCAAATGCATTTCCAGTTTTGCTTAAACAGTGTTCTTATAAAGAAAAGCCAACACAGATATTTACATAAATTCATATCTGATTATTTTGTTTAGTACTTATCTGACACTTAGTTGATATGTTTCAAACTAAAAGTCACACCATCATTCCAAGTTTATTTTCTGGCTTTCAAGAACACAATTTCTCCAAGAAATCCACCATTCATAATAATTTTAAAAGATCCCACTTCCAATGTACTATAACTGTCTAACATTTTTACAGCAACTTGGTTGGCTTCAACTAGAAAGATGTCTTTTTTTAATAGAATAACAAATAATGCAAAATCTTTATGCCTTCAGGTACTAGAGGAGGAGTGGCTGGCATAAAATCTGTACTCTTCTGTATCTTCTCATAACGCAAATGTTTCTAGCCATATAAAAATCTGGGAAATTGCTAAATCTTTTTTGTAAACATGGCAAATAAAGTATTTTTATGATCACCTCTTGCTCCTCCATTCATGACGTAGATAACTTTTGAGGTCACATCGACTTCTTTATGCTGTTTTCAGCATTCCCTTTGGCATTAATAAAATGATTTTTTGTTTAAAAGAACCACTTCCACTACTTCCTATGGGCCTTTTTTCAAAGTGAACACAGATAATAGTTTGCAGAGAATAAGTATGCAACCCTATAAATTGAAAAAGAATAAAACAGAGTAAGATTGTTGATGTCTGATACCTAGACTGACTTATCATTTGTAATTATGAATCCTCCACAATTTTATTTGGTTTATTATTAACCAAGATAGTCATTAAATAGAAAATCAGAAAATAGGGGAGAAAAGAAGGAAATAAGACAGAATTGTGATTTATCCTGTTTCTTATTGTGTACACATGATAATTGATAAGGAAATGGATAATTGTCGATTGTGTGGATTTGAGGGAAATGTGCTGCTATACTCTTTTTTAATTTATTTTTTAATATGTGAAAATATACATACATATAGGTTCGGAAAAGGAGAAAAAAACGGACAGTATACAAATATAGTATCCTAGTATCCTTTCTGAGTCAGTGAAAAGCATGGATATATAATCAGTCCTAAGGTCTGAAATTCTGTGTGTAAATTTCACTGACAGTTGTAAGTACACATTTATTTGGTTGTATTGTTTGTTTCTGCCATTGAATGGGCCTGATTAACACATAATACAGATGCACAATGCATATTAGAAGGGAGGGAGGAGGCAAACATGGGCAGAGAAAACTTTGTGTTTAAATTTATCTTATCTTGCTTTAAAATACAAATTTTTATTTCATCAACTCAAAGCAGATGGGATAATATCAACAAACTAGAGAAAACTCATTTAAAAAAAAGTCAAAGGTAATAGGTATAGCAGAGATGGAAGCTAGTGTACAGGATGGGTCCGTACATCAAATTCAGGCTTGGAGGAGGCAGATAAGAGAGCAGAAGCAGACCTTGAAGTGGAAATCGTGGATGGAATTTGTCAGACTACCTTAAGAACTGCTGGGTCAGTCAAAACTCCCCCTTCGTCCATAAATGCAGGGCTGCTGGCTACGGCATTTGCCTTCCCCTGGACTTCAAAGAAAGGATGAGAGATTTTCCTGGAGAGGACACAGAGGATGGGTTTTGGACTGAGGGGAGAGAAAGGGCAGATTCTAACATTACTGTGAAGCCCCTGAAAGAGCACAGGAGTGAATAAGCTGAGCCTCTCTCCAAAGAAAAAAGGAAAATGAAATATTATCACTGGCTAAAACTAAGTAATTAAGAAATCATCATTTTCTTTATCTTTACTTTAGGATTTCTGGTCTCAGCTAAAGGAGGATTGACTTTAATTCTTTTTCCTCTTGGCAAGCAGAACAGTCTAGTTTACACAGGGCTCCCTGGATGACTTCTTGACAGAGAGACATTGGTATTGGATCTGGAGCTGTCTAATTATTTATCCTTCCAAGGCCAGTGATAAGATAAAGATAATAAAATAAAGTAGATGAAAGAGTCATGAATTGAAATAAATTTTCTGGATTATAAATTGAGCTTCTTTGCTTTAAATAATCTATTTCATATTTGCTAATCCTCCTGCTTAATTCTGTCTGGACAGGGAGTAGTGGATGTGGGTGAGTTAAGCTAAGGGGCAGGGAGGAGAATCTGAGCAGAAAGGCTTTTGAAGTTTTAGCAGCTTGTTTATAATACTGAAAATTCTTAGAACAGAAGGTGCATCATTTGTAAAGGCTAACATATATGACTCTGCCTCTTCTCTTATCCTTGTTCTCTTTCATCAGCATGGATAATCACAAACTAAATAAACAAGAATACATGTTTATAATACTGTCCAAATCTGTTATTGTAATGGCATAAACATTGCTAATCAGATAAAATCATAGGACCTAAAAAAAAAAATAATGAAAATCACACGGACTTTTCCTTTATTTATCCTTCTCCTATACAAATAACTATAGCAATACTATATGGAAAATAATATAAATATTGATAATGTCCAAAGGGTACAGGTCGACTCAACCTTGTCTAAATTTATAAGTAATGTGTAATCTCTTAGCTTCGCTTTAAACTGGATTGACTTTGCAAGATTATATTATGACCTTGACATCCATTTGTTATTTTACAGTTATCTTTAACATTTTTGTGTAGATTAATCAATATGCTACAACATTTATCCTTTTAAAGTTAAACCCTTTTAAACTCAGTGTTCTGAGAATATTCACAGAGTTGTGCAACCACTGGCAAAATCTGTTTAGAACGTTCTTATCATGTCAAAAATAAACCCTATAACCAATAGCAGTTGTTTTCCATTCCAGTCGCTCTCTACCCCTACATTCATCTTTTGTCTCTATAGATTTGTTTATTCTGGATATGTCATGTAAAAGGGATAAATAACACGTAGTTTTCTTGGGCTGGCTATTTTTACTTAGCCTAATGCTTTCAAGATTTATCTGTGTTGTAGTCTGCATCAGAATTTTATTCCTTTTTGTTGCCAAATAATCCACCACCTTTTTGCTTTTCACCTTTTGACCATCATGAATAATGTTTCTGTAACATTGGTGTGCACTTTTTCGTGTGGACATCTGTTCTGTCTTCTTTGGTTCACACCTGAGAGTGGAGTTTCTGGATCATATGGTAGTTGTGTTTAGCATCCTGAGGGACTGTCAACCTGACAGACTGCAACGTGTACTATTTCTCACTCCAATTTCTTCATATTTGTACTAGCACTGTTTATCATCTGTCTTTTTTATTATAACCGTCCTAATAGTTGGCAGTGCTGAGCAACTTTTCATGCGCATATGGGATATTTGGGCTTCCTTGGTGGCTCAGCTGTTAACAAATCCGCCTGCAATGCAGGAGACCTGGGTTCGATCCCTGGGTTGGGAAGATCCCCTGGAGAAGGGAAAGGCTACCCACTCCAGAATTCTGGCCTGGAGAATCCCATGGACTGTATAGTCACAAAGACTTGGACATGACTGAGTGATTTCCACTTTCGCTTTCTTTCTTTCTACTGGTTGTTTGCACATATTTTTGGAAGAAATGTCCTTTTAAATATTTTGCCAATGTTTTAATTTGTCTTTATACTATTGAATTGTAAGAATTCTTTATGTATTCTAGATATAGGTCCCTGATCAGATATTCAATGTGCAAATATTTTGTTTCACTCTATGAGTCATATTTTTATTTTATTGATATGTAATCATAAATCATCCAATTTTTTTATCATGATTCTTGTGCTTTTGGTGTCCCTAATCTTTAAGTTCTCATTGTGTACCAGATATTGTGCTACCAGGCATTGTAATAAAGATGACTCAGAATGGTATTTGGCTTCAAGGATTTCACAACCTATGAGTGTTATATTTAAAGAAATTGATATGATATATGTGTATATTATATGAACTATAAAAGAAAGGAAATAAAAAATAGGAAAGGAAAAGAGATTGTTTTCCTTGCCTTTTTATTGTTTTTATTATTGTTCATTTTTAAATTAACCTGACATTTTAGAAGTATATGCTAAAATCTTTATTAACTAATTTCTTCAACAGATATCTATTGAGTGCTACCAGTGTGACAGATGTATATTATGTGTTGAATGTATCAGTGAATATAACAGAAAATATTCCTATTTTATGGAGGTTGCATTTTATTGGAGAGAGAGGAGAGCAAACCAAAAAAAAAAAAAAAAGATAAAAACAAGTAAATTATATTCTACTTTAGAAAGTGCTAAGGGGGGAAAATGGAGAGAGAGAGGTTGAAAGCATTAGGAGTCGCTGTGAGTAATGGGAAAGTTCCAGGTTGAAAAGGATTGATGTTATAAGTACCTTTTAGAAGGAGGAGTTTGAAAGAGATGGAAGGGTTGGCCAAAAAAGGGTATCTGAGGGAGAGACAGGAGAATCTGAAGCAAAGAACTTAAAATAAGAACATTTGGGGAGCTGTAAAACAAGGGAAAACGAACAATGTTGGGGTGAACTAAGTAGAAATAAGAGAGAGAGCCTTAGAGTTAATTGAGACAAACTGTAAAAGACCTTGTAGGTCATTGAAAGATGCAAATTTTTTTTTTCTTTTGAAGATATGCATAGTTCCTGTGGGCTTTTGAACAGAGAAATAACATGCACTGTGTTAAAAGGACTGCTTTTACTGATGTGCTGATAACACACAGTGGGTGATGAAAATGGCAGGTTGGATAAGAGCATGATGAAAGCAAGGAAACACGTGAGAAGAAATCTATCAGAGAAGTGACCAACTCAAGTCAACGACTCAACACTGAGAAGTTACAGGATGAAGTCCAAAGTCGGCCATTGGTCATAGCAAACATGTCCTAAGCACCTTGTCAAGAGCAGTTTCTGTGAAATGGTGGGGACACAGCCTGACTAGAGTGAGTTTCAGAGAAAAAAGAGGAGAGAGACTGGAAAACTGGAAATATAGACAGTTCTTTCAGTAAGTAGTGTTGTACAGGAAAGCGTGAAATGGAACAGTGGGTGGAAGCAGGTTTCTGAATGTGTTAGTCACTCCGTTGTGTCTGACTCTTTGAATGGAAGCACAAATGGGAACAAAAGTAACTTTATTTACAACTTATAAAGTTAAGCATTTGCAAAAGTTCATATATCGACACAAGTGTTACAAATGAGACAACTAGAAATTTAATTTTTTGCTTACTGAAAATGCTGAGAGCCTTGGTGAACACTTAATTTTTTGTTTATTTCTATATTGAGTCCTTTCTCCTTTTCTTAATAATAGTATCATTTCACTGTGATGGTTTCCTCTTTTGATGTTTTACTTACTAATAATGCAATGAAAATATTCTTCTTCTTTCTTAGGAAACAACATTGATTACTTTTTTCTGAAAAACACTGTCTGGATTTTAATTCACAGTATCATGTCCCTGCTGAGTCTTAAAGAAAAAAAAAGAAAGAAATAAAAAGTTCCAAATGAAATTCTAAGAATCAGTAATCAGGCATTTGAAATCAATTTTTCAAATACATAAAAGGGAAGCCATCAATGTGTTTTGCAACTCGCACAGACTCCAGACTGATATTGATTTCTGTATTGATTTTCTTAATATTTTCTGGGGAGTATTATGTGTGCATACTAAGGAACTGGCATTTTAATACCTATCCTTGGGGAAAAACATGTGAAAGTTTTTGTTCAAAAGAGATGCTAAATAATTGTACCACTTCAATATAAACAGGTGAAAAGTTGGCTGCATTTGTTTATTGCATCGGATGTGTCTCCCAAGGCTGAGTTTCCCAGAGTCATTTTAAAAAGGCAAATGCCTCCAGATTATTTACCTCTTTATAAGACTTTACAATGAGGTCTTCTAGGCACATGCCTCTCCAATTAAAATCTGATCATGATGTGCTAAAAAATCAAGAAACGTCCTTTACTAATGTACCACCAGGCATTTCTAAATAATGATCCTTTTAGGGCTTTAGCAGGATGATTAGCAGGTCCACCTCAGAACTGTTTTGAAGAAGCCTATTAGACAAGGGACAGAAATGAAGCAGTTGGTCTTTCTCTTCATTCTTCTATTCTCACTTGTCTTCTTTTGGGGCTTGGAGATAACTAATGATGGTAAGTGAAGTGAAGTCAGAGTCGCTCAGTCATGTCTGACTCTCTGTGACCCCATTGACTATACAGTGTATGGAATTCTCCAGGCAAGAACACTGGCTGCTGCTGCTGCTAAGTCGCTTCAGTCGTGTCCGACTCTGTGCTACCCCATAGAGAGCAGCCCATCAGGCTCCCCTGTCCCTGGGATTTTCCAGGCAAGAACACTGGAGTGGGTTGCCATTTCCTTCTCCAATGCATAAAAGTGAAGTGAAAGTGAAGTCGCTCAGTTGTGTCGAACTCTTAGCTACCCCATGGACTGCAGCCCACCAGGCTCCTCTGTCCATGGGGCTATCCAGGCAAGAGTACTGGAGTGGGATGCCATTGCCTTCTCCGCAAGAATACTGGAGTGGGTAGCTTTTACGTTCTCCAGGGGATCTTCCCAACACAGGGATCGAACCCAGCTCTCCCATATTGCAGGCAGATTCTTTACCAGCTGAGCCACCAGGGAAGCCCAGTGATGGTCAATGCAATGCCAAAAATTAAGCTGTCATATTTGTTTCTGAAGAATCTCTTTGGCACTGACATACTTTCAAGCTCTTTTTTAAAAAATATTTTTTTCATTTTCCTGTTTTCTCAAAATAATATAACATTAATAATATTTGTGAATATATACAAAGGTTTATTCAAAACCATTAGATTGAATGTGATTAATTTGCTATATTATCATAATTTTAAAATATATAGTATGATTGAGAAAGCATTTTAGTAATCCAAATATGTTCAAGTAAATGCAACTTTCCCCCAAATATTGGAAACTTACAGAATGTCACTTTATGAGTCAATATATGTATGTATACAATAAACAATGCATCTTAAGTAAACTAAAAAAGTTATCATAGATCTGTTTCAAATTTCAGCCAAGATAATGCTTGCAGATGATATAGTAGGTATACAATAAAACAGCTCATCAGTAATTTCTCACATGGAAAACAATTTTTAAAAATCATAAAGTAGATATGATGTTTTCAAAGTAAATAGAAATGTGTAATTGTCATTTATTGTTTAAAATAGAAGGCTACCCTGTTATTCTAGACAAGACAGAAAATGCTGGAAAGGTAATCACCCTGGCTTCAGAGGTAACCTTCTTCATCAAATATGAAGGTGAATATGGCTTCTCTCTAACAGCATAAGAATTAAAGACTCCTCAAGAGCAAAATCAAAGAAAACAACCAAAAACCTCAGTTAGGGTCATTTCTACAAGCAATAATTTAGAAAAGATTATCTTTTTGATCATTTTCATTAAAGACCATACTGAAAAAATGATAGAATTTTGTTTGACAAAGACATGCCATAATTACTATGCTACATTCTTTTGAAAATGAAAATCTGTTTCTAAATTGTGAAGAAAAGTGGGTGATATTGCTGTTTTTCTTTTTGATTCCTAATCTCTTCACATAAAGAAAATATATTGTGCAAAGGGTGAGAAATAGTAAACTAGTTTAGAAAGAGAAAAGGTTTTGTATGTCCCAAGATTGTACTTACATTTCTCACTCATAATTCTGGGGCAGTAGACAAAGACTTTCTAAAAGAAAAAAAAAAAATTGAAAAATGTTTATTTTCTTTTGTTAATGTGCATATGTTAGCATTTTATATTTAAATATTAAGGCTATTTAGTTCCAGTTGAATATTCAGAAGATTACTATATAACAATGCCACAGCCCTTATATGGCTTCTAAAAGACTTAAGTTAAACGATTACTCACTCTACATAAGAAACAAGAACCCACTTCACTATTGCATTACTCCTGTAGAGAAAATAAATGATAGAATAGTATCTGAACTTGCACAAGTGATACTTACACAGTTGAAATGATATATTTTGTTTCTTTAGTTTTCAGCATTTAAAATCAGCTAATTTAAGAACACGGAATTTGCAATTACCATTACAGTGAAAGTCATAAATATGAAAACCTCACCAAGATTTTATTTTCACCTTTGTGTAAAGTTCACTAAAAAAAAAAAAAAAAGGCCGCCTTGGAACGTAGATGCAAGCAGAAAGACGAATAAGAAATGAAAAAGGGAATATCTTCGCCTTCAGAAAGGAGAGGTGCACACATGTAGCCTCTGACCAGTCATGGAGAGATGTGTGGGTGCAGTACTAAGGGCCATGGAGGTCACGGATGGGCCTACAGTGGCGGCTGGCCAAAGAGGCAGCCGATAGGGATTTGGATGGGGGTTCAAAACAGATAGGACTTTTAATTACAAGCTTTGCATATTATTTTAACTACACAACGGAGTTGTGGCTGTTAAATAATATACTATATGAGAGCAAGCATTTTTCATGTGGTTTACCTGAGTCCAAAACGTTCTTAGCACTAGTAGGTCCTCAATGCATACATGTTGAGCTAAATAATTTTGGAAAAATTTCCACTATTTAATACAAGCCGTAGGTTCAAAACCTGTCTCAGTCAGCCACAAGGTCTTGGAGGAGCTGCTGAAATTTTCGTTTAGGTATTGTCTATGAGTGATTTTTTTTTTTTTTTTTTTCTGACATTGGCAGACTTGAGTACTTATTACAGAGACAATTGGCGTATAAAACCTAAAATATTTACTGTCTGGTCATGTACAGGGAAAGTTTGCTGACCTCTGCCCTAGAGCAAGATAAACAAAGAAATAAAGGAGAGTTCCTATCTCCCCAGGCATGTGCAGGGAAGCCACATACCTCTGCAGAAATGTTCAAACTGAAAGATGTTAATTTGTCACAGGCCTGGTTCAAGCCTCAGGGTGGACCGCAGGATCCCAGGCTACCGTGACATCCATAATTGGCACACTCAGGTCACCCCACAGATAGAGCAAAAATTTCAGGTCGTATGAAAATGTGGTTTCCAGGGACAAAATGGAGTGGCAAAGAAAGAGCCTGAGGCTTCTCCTCTGGTTCTGCCTAATTTGGGAGCTTTACCCATCACCGGTCTGAGATCCTGGGATGTTGAAAGCAGTAACATGAAGGGTAGAGCTGGTCATTGATAAAGACTTGAGACTGTGTTGAGTATGGAAATAGCTGTATGGTTTTTTTGAGAAGTCAGGTAAAAGCAATGAAGAGTAGTGAGGAAAATAAATATTAAAATAATATCAAGTGATTTCATGGTAGACTAATCCAAAATGTGAAAAAAAAAATAGTTTATTTATCATGTATGGATGTTGGACTATAAAGAAAGCTGAGCACAGAAAAATTGATGCTTTTGAACTATGGTGTTGGAGAAGACTCTTGAGTTCCTTGGACTGCAAGGAGATCCAACCAGTCCATCCTAAAGGAAAGCCTGGGTGTTCATTGGAAGGACTGATGTTGAAGCTGAAACTCCAATACTTTGGCTACCTGATGCGAAGGGCTAACTCATTGGAAAAGACCCTGATGCTGGGAAAGATTGAGGGCAGGAGGAGAAGGGATGACAGAGGATGAGATGGTTGGATGGCATCACTGACTCAATGGACATGAGTTGGAATAAACTCGGAATTGGTGATGGACGGGGAGGCCTTGCAGTCCATGGGGTCGCAAAGAGTTGGACGTGACTGGGTGACTGAACTTAACTGAACTGAAAAATAAAGTGCCACACAAAAAGCATTTGTAAATTGTGTATAAATTGAATGTCCATGTGAACTTGCATTTTTTTCTATGCTGGTTGGAAGAGTGATAGTATCAATGGCTCTGCTCTACTGGTAGGTGGATATATGCCGGGGTCCTGCCTGGGTGGATCCAGGGAATTCGAAGGGGAGACGGCGTAGGCAGAACAATAGCTTAATTAAGTATTAACTAGAAATATAAAGTGTGGTTAAATAGGGATAGCTCAGTGAGCAAATTCAGTGGAAAAAGGAGGCTGAATACCTTGGTTTACATGGAAAACCAGAAAACTTCAAGACAAGAAGTTTGCACCACCAACGTAGGCCACAGGCGTCTTCCTGCTCCCCGGTCAGATCTTAGAAGCCCAGGCAAAATTAGTAGGCTTGGCGGGCCTTCGTGCTCCAGATGGAAATTCAGCCAGAAGGTGAAAGAAAGAATGACATGGGGAGACCAAGCTTCAGTGAGCAAGGCCCATAGCTTTATTTTCAACAGGGGCTTTTATACCATAATTTGCACATAGAGGATAATAGGGGATGTGAAATCATGCAAAGTCAGCAGTCTTTGATCCTTATCGAAACCAGGATTTCTTTTCTGCAAACTTATCGTATACAAATGGTTTAGGTGATTTACATCATCTTCTGGCCAGAAGGCCTATTAACATTTTATGACTCTGACAAAGGTTTGTCAACCATAAGACTTATTTTCTCTAAGAGTAATTATTTTAAAGTTTGGTGCCATCCTCCGAAGGTGTTGGATAAAGTTGCATTCCTATAGGGCAGAGGTGCAGTGGGTTTACAACAAAGGAAAGAATTTATTACCTTAAGGGTCTAAAGTTGCTAACACCAAGGCCACTACTTTTTTTCCCTACATACCAACTATATTAATTAATACACATTCAAGGATACAATACAGGGGACGTGGAAACTTGGCAGCAAGCGTTGGCTCATCAATGAAATCTTCTACTAGTTTTATTCTGACAGCTTCTAACTCTCTGAGAGGCTCTAAGCTATTTGACTATCTTAAGCTTCCCATGCCTCTTGTGGTTGGGAGACTGTAAACAATCGTATGCATAGCTGTAGGAGTCAGGGTAAACCAGTCAGGCAAGTTAGAGAGCCATCTGAGGGGTTTGAATTTAAACACTCCTATTATGCCCAAGAACTTTTTTAACTGGAGCTGTAAGTTAACTCTTTCAGAGAGAGAGATGGTGGTGGGGGACAGCCCCCTGTAAAGACAGAGGTGTAGGTGAGAGCACAAAGCAGTAAAGTAGGCAGACTCTGGTTTTGGGGGTAGATGCTCGAGAATTTCCAGGGGGACTTCTGAGGCTTGATTCCGCCTTTGCGTATGTTGAGCCTCCTTCCTCATGACCTTTGCCACGGGCGGAGTTCCTCACACTGGCTCCCGGCAGATAAATAGATCAATTTTAATCAGGCCAGCAAAGCAATAACACTTATTTTAGTTAGAGTAATAAGAAAGCAACTTATACACCCAAAATTGTGCTCATCTTGTAAAACAGTCATTCCAAATTTTGGAGATGTTAGCAAGTTAAAGATGTTTTCCAACAAACTATTTTGTGGCACACAAGCTTGTTGATTTTTGACTGACACATTAAATGACATACATTTGAGTTCATCCTAACAGCATCCTGATCACTGGAGACCACATAAGACCATGATATTTCAAATATTTTTGCATTCTAAAAGTTAGCATTTAAAATTGATTAAAAAGTAGTTTTATAAAGTGATCCCAGACCTGACTACTCCTCTAGTTTGGTCATTTCTCACCCCCTTCTCTTTTCTCTTTCTTATCCCAGATCACTTAGTGTTTCAAGCCACATCCTGTTCAATTCTGTGCATCCCACTGCAAGGGCACGTAGGAAATGCATTGTGAACTTGCTAACTTCTGGGACCTCCCGTCTTCTCCAGACTCAGTGTTACAGTCATACACAATAGGTACTGGTAGTTGATGACTAAATGTATGGTTTGATTAAAACAACAAAACTCACCCCCAATCATCCTTTCATGTATTCATTCACTGTATATCCTACAATTTAACTGTGCCTTTTCACAGTGTTTGAAACTAAAGGAGGAAGGAAAGCCACTGAAACTATATCTCGCTTTTGAATGATAGCTGGTCATTTCCAAAGTGCTTAAAAGCAGATGCATTTAATCTTCACACCAGCAATAATAGGAATTATCATCCCCTGTTTTAAAAAATATGGAAACTGTAAACCAGTGAGGCCAAATAACTTGCCCAAGGTCACAAACTAGAAAGTGTTAGCACTGGGACCTAAGCCAAGGTCTTTTGATTTTCTTCCAAAAGTCTTTCCATTATGTGTGGATATGTGCCAAACTGAACCGAATACTGTGAGAGAAAATGCTTGTAGCTGGATAATTTGTATCTGTAATTTGAGATTCACTTGTAGTTTAATAACATTGCATGATTGCTGGAGAGAAAGACATGGTGAAGTGGGTAGGTCCTACAGGAAAAGGGCAGACTTAATAACTGCGATTCCAGGGGGCACAGCTCTTCTGCCGAAACTATAATTTCCCTAGATGATGACATTAGAAGTTTATTCAACTGAGAAAGTGATGGCCTTGGGAAACTTCTCTAAAGAGATACCTTGCGTTTTATTCTCCTCATCACACAATTAATACTCTTTTCTGAAATCCAGGATGAAGTTTTCAAAAGCAAGTCTAAAGTTGCTGAAACTTTGCAAAGGATTCCTAGTAGTGTTAATGCTGTTTGTGTTTGGTGCATTTCTTATTTGTTTTTCTATTTCCACCATTCTTGGCAGGACAGTTTTTCTCTGTGAACAGAAGATGTTTACAGAAAATCTTATTGTGGAAAAGTCACAGATTTAGCTATGTGCAAGGAAAAAAAAAGTATCACAGTATCATCTTTTGTTTGAAGACATAAGCCTTCGTAAAATAACACACAAACAAACAAAAAGCCCAGGAAAACAAAGAATAGGTAAACAGATAAATGGAACCTGGAAGTGGTGAGCATAAGATTTTGTGAACATTTTAAATAAATTTTAAAACAGTGATAAAACAGCATGACATACAGGATCTCAGCTAGGCTGAGACTAAGGATATCTGTATTGTTTCCAAAAAACTGTTACTTTAATCACTTTATGACTCTGAGTACTTTGTCTTGGTTATCCATGATAAAGCATTGTTCAGCCAATGATAATCTAATTGGCCAGGGATACAAAAAATGTGATTCAGCTAACATTGGTTTGGGGCTTGTGATAGGAGTCTGTTTCTCAGGAACTATGTAATGGACATGTCTTTTGCAAAGCCCTAATCAACACTTGAAACTCATCTACTTTGCTTCTCAGGCTCATGGAGTCACTACATTTCTACGTTATTTAATAAATTGAAGCCTACTAGCTATGAGCTGGTCATCAGTGGAGAGAAGTTGCTGGTCCTCCATGAAGAAGCAAATTATAATCAGAAAGGTCCAGACTCTGGGGACAGACAAACTGAGCTTTATTGCCAGCTCAGATTGCTTTGTTTGTCCCCTTTACTTTGGTTCAGTGACTAACTCAGAGCTTTGGTTTTCCCACCTGTAGTAGTAATATTGAAAGTGGAAAGTATTTAGTCACTCAGCTGTATCCAACTCTTTGCAACCCCATGAACAGAGTTCCTCTGTCTTGGGAATTCTCCAGGCAAGGATACTAGAGTAGGTAACCATTCCCTTCTCCAGGGGATCTTCCCAACACTCTCATTGAACCTGGGTCTTGTGCACTGCAGACAAATTCTTTACTGACTGAGCCAACAGGGAAGTCCATTAGTGATATTAACAATAACAATAACATTGACAATATTAATCTTTAACATATTTTCAGCACTTACTATCTGCAGGGCATTGTTCTAATTTCTTGGCATGTTATTCAATTTAAATATTGCAGCAGCTCTTGGAGGCAGGTACTATTATTATCACCTTTTACAGAAGAGGTAATTGTTGCCGAGTTGGCTATCATGAATGACCTGAGTCATATTCCTAGGAACTGAAGGAGGCAGGATTTATACCAAAGTAGTCACCCTCAAGAGGGTATGTACTCAATCACTACACCATGATACTGTGTGTCAATATCTATTTGTTTTTCTGCAAATGGATGTAATAAAATCCCTTGCTCTTTTATAAAGACTAAATGACTCAGTAACTGTATTTATAAAAATGCCTAGCATATAGTAGGACTTTATAATGTTTGTTAAATAGAGTAAATGAAATTTTAAAAAATGCCGAATGGCAGAGCTGGCAATTGGTGAAACAGAATTCTTACCTACTTGGTGTAAATCCAGATCCTTCACTCTCCTCCATTACAACATTCTGTCTTCAGATACTGCTTCTAATTAAAACTGCCTCACACAGATATGTGACATTATAACTGATATCTGTGGATTCCTGGTACATAGGAAATAAGTTAATAAATAACAACATTTATTGTTGCTTTTCCCAGCATATCATAATTGACTTGAGAGAGGTATAGTATTGATTACTTAAAATAATAATATTGATTGATCCTTTACTGCACACCAGGGATTCTACTAAGTATCTTCATAATTCATTTAATTCTCACTAACTTACACTACAAAGGTAGTCTATCACAATAAACTAAAGAAGGCACAGACAATTTCATAAACTTGTCCAAGTTGCCAAAGTTTGTGAATAGGAGAAAAGGATATGGACATAGACTTGCTGGCAACAAATTTTGCCCTGTATACCTTTCAGATCAGATCAGATCAGATCAGTTGCTCAGTCGTGTCCGACTCTCTGCGACCCCATGAACTGCAGCACGCCAGGCCTCCCTGTCCATCACCAGCTTCCGGAGGTCACTCAGACTCGCATCCATCGAGTCAGTGATGCCATCCAGCCATCTCATCCTCTGTCGTCCCCTTCTCCTCCTGCCCCCAATCCCTCCCAGCATCAGAGTCTTCTCCAATGAGTCAACTCTTCGCATGAGGTGGCCAAAATACTGGAGTTTCAGCTTTAGCATCATTCCTTCCAAAGAAATCCCAGGGCTGATCTCCTTCAGAATGGACTGGTTGGAACTTCTTACAGTCCAAGGGACTCTCAAGAGTCTTCTCCAACACCATACTTCAAAAGCATCAATTCTTGGGCGCTCAGCCTACTTCACAGTCCAGCTCTCACATCCATACATGACCACAGGAAAGACCATAGCCTTGACTAGGCAAACCTTTGTTGGCAAAGTGATGTCTCTGCTTTTGAATATGCTATCTAGGATGGTCATAACTTTCCTTCCAAGGAGTAAGCGTCTTTTAATTTCATGGCTGCAGTCACCATCTGCAGTGATTTTGGAGCCCAGAAAAACAAAGTCTGACACTGTTTCCACTGTTTCTCCATCGATTTCCCATGTAGTGATGGGACCAGATGCCATGATCTTCGTTTTCTGAATGTTGAGCTTTAAGCCAACCTTTTCACTCTCCACTTTCACTTTCATCAAGAGGCTTTTTAGCCCCTCTTCACTTTCTGCCATAACGGTGGTGTCATCTGTATATCTGAGGTTATTGATATTTCTCCCAGCAATCTTGATTCCAACTTGTGTTTCTTCCAGTCCAGCATTTCTCATGATGTACTCTGCATATAAGTTAAATAAGCAGGGTGACAATATACAGCCTTGACGTACTCCTTTTCCTATTTGGAACCAGTCTATTGTTCCATGACCAGTTCTAACTGTTGCTTCCTGACCTGCATACAGATTTCTCAAGAGGCAGATCAGGTGGTCTGGTATTCCCATCTCTTTCAGAATTTTCCATAGTGTATTGTGATCTACACAGTCAAAAGCTTTGGCATAGTCAATAAAGCAGAAATAGATGTTTTTCTGGAACTCTCTTGCTTTTTCCATGATCCAGCGGATGTTGGCAATTTGATCTCTGGTTCCTCTGCCTTTTCTAAAACCAGCTTGAACATCAGGAAGTTCACGGTTCACATATTGCTGAAGCCTGGCTTGGAGAATTTTGAGCATTACTTTACTCGCGTGTGATATGAGTGCAATTGTGCAGTAGTTTGAGCATTCTTTGGCATTGCCTTTCTTTGGGATTGGGATGAAAACTGACCTTTTCCAATCTTGTGGCCACTGCTGAGTTTTCCAAATTTGCTGGCATATTGAGTGCAGCACTTTCACAGCATCATCTTTCAGGATTTGGAATAGCTCCACTGGAATTCCATCACCTCCACTAGCTTTGTTCGTGGTGATGTTTTCTAAGGCCCACTTGACTTCACATTCCAGGATGTCTGGCTCTAGGTCAGTGATCACACCATCATGATTATCTGGGTCGTGAAGCTCTTTTTTGTACAGTTCTTCTGTGTATTCTTGCCACCTCTTCTTAATATCTTCTGCTTCTGTTAGGTCCATACCATTTCTGTCCTTTATCGAGACCATCTTTGCATGAAATGTTCCTTTGGTATCTCTGATTTTCTTGAAGAGATCCCTAGTCTTTCCCATTCTGTTGTTTTCCTCTATTTCTTTGCATTGATCACTGAAGAAGGCTTTCTTATGTCTTCTTGCTATTCTTTGGAACTCTGCATTCAGATGTTTATATCTTTCCTTTTCTCCTTTGCTTTTCGCTTCTCTTCTTTTCACAGCTATTTGCAAGGCCTCCCCAGACAGCCATTTTGCTTTTTTGCATTTCTTTTCCATGGGATGGTCTTGATCCCTGTCTCCTGTACAATGTCACGAACCTCATTCCATAGTTCATCAGGCATTCTATCTATCAGATCTAGGCCCTTAAATCTATTTCTCACTTCCACTGTATAATCATAAGGGATTTGATTTAGGTCATACTGAATGGTCTAGTGGTTTTCCCTACTTTCTTCAATTTCAGTCTGAATTTGGCAATGAGGAGTTCATGGTCTGAGCCACAGTCAGCTCCTGGTCTTGTTTTTGCTGATTGTATAGAGCTTCTCCATCTTTGGCTGCAAAGAATATAATCGATCTGATTTCGGTGTTGACCATCTGGTGATGTCCATGTATAGAGTCTTCTCTTGTGTTGTTGGAAGAGGGTATTTGCTATGACTAGAGCATTTTCTTGGCAAAGCTCTGTTAGTCTTTGCCCTGCTTCATTCTGTCTTCCAAGGCCAAATTTGCCTGTTACTCCAGGTGTTTCTTGACTTCCTACTTTTGCATTCCAGTCCCCTATGATGAAAAGGACACCTTTTTGGGTGTTAGTTCTAAAAGGTCTTGTAGGTTTTCATAGAACCGTTCAACTTCAGCTTCTTCAGCGTTACTGGTTGGGACATAGATTTGGATTACTGTGACACTGAATGGTTTGCCTTGGAAACGAACAGAGATCATTCTGTCGTTTTTGAGATTGCATCCAAGTACTGCATTTCGGACTCTTTTGTTGACCATGATGGCCACTCCATTTCTTCTGAGCGATTCCTGCCCGCAGTAGTAGATATATTGGTCCTCTGAGTTAAATTCACCCATTCCAGTCCATTTTAGTTCGCTAATTCCTAGAATGTCAACATTCACTCTTGCCATCTCTTGTTTGGCCACTTCCAATTTGTCTTGATTTATGGACCTGACATTCCAGGTTCCTATGCAATATTGCTCTTTACAGCATCGGATTTTGCTTCTATCACCAGACACATCCATAGCTGGGTATTCTTTTTGCTTTGGCTCTATCCCTTCATTCTTTCTCGAGTTATTTCTCCACTGATCTCCAGTAGCATATTGGGCCCCTACTGACCTGAGGAGTTTCTCTTTCAGTGTCCTATCATTCTGCCTTTTCATACTGTTCATGGGGTTCTCAAGGCAAGAATACTCAAGTGGTTTGCCATTCCCTTCTCCAGCGGACCACACCCTGTCAGATCTCTCCACCATGACCCTCCCATCCTGGGTTGCCCCACGGGCATGGCTTAATTTCATTGAGTTAGACAAGGGTGTTGTCCTGGTGTGATTAGATTGACTAGTTTTCTGTGACTATGGTTTCAGTGTATTTGCCCTCTGATGCCCTCTTGCAAGACCTACCGTCTTACTTGGGTTTCTCTTACCTTGGGCGAGGGGTATCTCTTCCCGGCTGCTCCAGCAAAGCACAGCCATCACACCTTACCTTGGATGAGGGGTCTCTCCTCACCGCCGCCCTTTCTGACCTTGGAGGAGGGGTATCCCTTTCACTGTAGCACTATTTCACTCTTGTGGAATTTATTCAGACAATACAATTTGGTAGAAAGCTCTAGACCATGAATTTTAGATTTGGTTCTGCCATTAAAGAACTCTGTAACTTTACTGATTGGGGAGAATAGCATTGAAATATGTATAATATCATATCTGAAACGAGTCAGTCCAGGTACGATGCCCTATAACAGATGCCTGGGACTGGAGCACTGGGATGACCTGGAGGGATGGTGTGGGAAGGGGGTAGGGAGGAGGGTTCAGGATGGGGAACACGTGTATTCTGGTGGCGGATCCATCTCGATGTATACTAAAAGTAATACAATATTGTTAAGTTAAGCAAAAAAATAAAAAAAGAACTCTGTAACTTTAAACATATGACAGCCTTTTTCTATCATTCTCGTCTGTAAAATTAAAATCGTTGAACTGGATAAAGTTGTCATTTATTATTTTTTTATTTGTTCATGCAAGAAATATGTTTTGAGTGTCTGCTATGTGCTAGATGCCGTGCTAAATTTTACCTCACCAAGATATCTATGCATAGAATTCACACTTCTGTTAAATCAGCAGTTCAGAATCTTTCTTTCAAGAATACATATTGAAATAAAAACTCCTTGGGGGAATCTGACTTCTAAACATTATTATCAGTTTACCCTGCTGTTACCATCATTATTGAAAGTAGAATGCAGACTATAGACTGTTCATTTAGAATATTTTTTTTTTAAATAACAAATACCCCACAGTCTTCTCTGTACACTATTCTCAAAGATGTGATTGTTTAGTACATCTTGGGGAAAACTTAAATTAACATGGTTATAGTTTAATGGCTCCTGTGTGCTAATCTGATAGTACCTGGCTTTCTGTTCATTTACAATGTACTCATACAATCTTGAGTCAATAACATTGTGAGTGCTCCTAAATTCTAGGTATTTTTGACTATGTAATTGCATCTTTTAACTTCATGTTTGCTCAGTTTGTTTTATATATGAGCCTTTAACAGCATTCAGTGATAAAATAAGTTATACATGTGTCTGCTTGCATGTTCAACCCAGAACAGACTTAAGAAGTGGAATAAGTTTGTTCTTCCTCCCATTCACAGATAGCATTAGTGAAGTTCTGCCTCACCAGATTAAGAATTATTTAATAGGTATTTAAGAAAAGTTAACTATGAATATATTGTCTATATTTTGTAAATGTATTATATTTGTATGTATACATATATATGACTAAATGTTTTGATGGTTACTAATTTAGAAATGATTTTTTATTTTAGTTTCAGGTGAATAGCAAAGTGATTTGCTCTTACATATATATATATATATATATATATATATATATATATATATATTTCCCATTATTCTCCATTATAGGTTATTATAAGATATTGAGTATAGTTAACTGTTGCATACAGTAAATCTTTGTTGTTCTTCTATTATATGGATAGTAGTTTGTATCTGTAAATCTCGTACTCCTAACTTATCCCTTCCCCCTTCATTTTCTCCATTGTAAACATATTTGTTTTCTTTGTGAGTCTGCTTCTGACTTAAATATTTGTAAAGTTTTTGGCAAATTTGTATTATATCTTTATATTCCACATGTAAGTGATATCATGTAATATGTCACTTTTGCTGTATGACTTACTTCACTTAGTATGATGATCTCTCAGATCAGATCAGATCAGATCAGTCGCTCAGTCGTGTCTGACTCTTTGCGACCCCATGAACCGCAGCACGCCAGGCCTCCCTGTCCATCACCAGCTCCCGGAGGTCACCCAGACTCACACCCATCAAGTCAGTGATGCCATCCAGCCATCTCATCCTCTGTCGTCCCCTTCTCCTCCTGCCCTCAATCCCTCCCAGCATCAGAGTCTTCTCCAATGAGTCAACTCTTCACATGAGGTGGCCAAAATACTGGAGTTTCAGCTTTAGCATCATTCCTTCTAAAGAAATTCCAGGATTGATCTCCTTCAGAATGGACTGGTTGGATCTTCTTGCAGTCCAAGGGACTCTCAAGAGTCTTCTCCAACACCACAGTTCAAAAGCATCAATTCTTCGGCGCTCAGCCTTCTTCACAGTCCAGCTCTCACATCCATACATGACCACAGGAAAGACCCCATAGCCTTGACTAGGCGAACCTTTGTTGGTAAAGTAATGTCTCTGCTTTTGAATATGCTATCTAGGTTGGTCATAACTTTCCTTCCAAGGAGTAAGCGTCTTTTAATTTCATGGCTGCAGTCACCATCTGCAGTGATTTTGGAGCCCAGAAAAACAAAGTCTGACACTGTTTCCACTGTTTCCCCATCTATTTCCCATGTAGTGATGGGACCAGATGCCATGATCTTCGTTTTCTGAATGTTGAGCTTTAAGCCAACCTTTTCACTCTCCACTTTCACCTTCATCAAGAGGCTTTTTAGCCCCTCTTCACTTTCTGCCATAAGAGTGGTGTCATCTGCATATCTGAGGTTATTGATATTTCTCCCAGCAATCTTGATTCCAACTTGTGTTTCTTCCAGTCCAGCATTTCTCATGATGTACTCTGCATATAAGTTAAATAAGCAGGGTGACAATATATAGCCTTGACATACTCCTTTTCCTATTTGGAACCAGTCTGTTGTTCCATGACCAGTTCTAACTGTTGCTTCCTGACCTGCATACAGATTTCTCAAGAGGCAGATCAGGAGGTCTGGTATTCCCATCTCTTTCAGAATTTTCCACACTTTATTGTGATCTACACAGTCAAAGGCTTTGGCATAGTCAATAAAGCAGAAATAGATGTTTTTCTGGAACTCTCTTGCTTTTTCCATGATCCAGCAGATGTTGGCAATTTGATCTCTGGTTCCTCTGCCTTTTCTAAAACCAGCTTGAACATCAGGAAGTTCACGGTTCACATATTGCTGAAGCCTGGCTTGGAGAATTTTGAGCATTACTTTACTAGCGTCTGAGATGAGTGCAATTGTTCGGTAGTTTGAGCATTCTTTGGCATTGCCTTTCTTTGGGATGATCTCTAGGTTCATTCATATTGTTACAAGTGGTAATATTCCTTCATTCTATGGCTCAATAATATTCCATTGTGTATATATAGCACATCTTCTTAAGCCGATCATCCACTGGTGGGTACTTTGGTTATTTCCATGTCTTGTCAATGGTAAATAATGCAGTTATGAACTTGCAATGCACATATCTTTTTGAATTATAGTTTTAATCATTTCTGGGCTTTCCTGGTGGCTCAGATGGAAAAGAATCTGCCTGCAATGTAGGAGACCTGGGTTTGATCCCTGTCTTGGAGAGACCCCACTCTAGGATTCTTGTCTGGAGAATCCCATGGACAGAGGAGCCTGGCAGGCTACAGTCCATGGGGTCACAAAGAGTCAGACACAACTAAGTGACCAACACTTCCACCTCAATTTTCATCTTTTCTGAATATATGCCTAGGAGTGGGATTGACAGATTATATAGTGGTTCTGTTTTTATATTTTTAACGAATCTCCATAAGGTTTTCCATAGTGGCTGTCCAGCTTACATTGCACAACAGTGTAGGAGGCTTCCCTTTTCTCCATATCTTCTCCAGCATTTATTATTTGTAGACATTTTTATGGTAGCCATTTTGACCTATATAAGGTGATACCTCATTGTAGTTTTGATTTCATTGCTCTAGTTATTAACAAAGAGTCAGACATAGCTGAGTGACTCAGCAGAGTACAGTAATTAAGAACATTGAGCATAATTTCATGTCCCTGTTAGCCATCTGTGTATCTTTGAAAAGAGGTCTATTTAGGTCTCTGGCCCATATTTTGAATTTTTTTTTTTTTTTTTTTTTGACATTGAGTTGTGAGCTCTTTGTATATTTTGAATATTAATTGTTAGTCACATTGTTTGCAAGTATTTTCTCAAGGTTTATAGGTTGTCTTTTTGTTTTATTGATTTGATTAGGTCTCATCTGTTTATTTTTGCTTTTATTTCCTTTGGCTTTGGGACTGATCTAAGAAATATTGCTTTTATGTCCGGAAATGTTTTGCTTATGTTCTCTTCCAGGAATGTTATGGTGTTGTGTCTTATATTTAGTTCTTTAAACAATTAGAATTTATTTTTTATATGGTGTGAAGACCTGTTCTAACTACCGATTTACATATAGCTATCCAACTTTTCCAGCATCACATGTTGAAGAGACTCTCTTTTCTCCCTTGTATTAATATATCCTGGCCTCCTTTGTCATAGATTAATTGACTGTATGAATGTGGGCTTATTTCTAGGCTCTCTGCTCTGTTCCATTTATCTGTATGTCTGTTTTTGTGCCAATACCATGCTGTTTTGATTACTGTAGCCTTGTAGTGTAGTCTTAAGTCTGGAAGGGTTATGCCCCCAGCTTTGTTCTTTTCCTCAGAATTGTTTTGGCAATTCTGGGTCTTTTGTGTTTCCATATAAATTTGGGAATTATTTACCCTCCTTGTTGTTGTTATTCAGTTGCTAAGTCATATCTGACTCTTTGTGACCCCATGAACAGCAGCACACCAGGCTTCTCTGTCTTTCACCATCTCCTGGAGTTTGCTCAAACTCATGTCCATTGAGTCAGTGATGCCATCCAAACATCTGATCCTCTGTCGACCCCCTCTCTTCCTGCCCTCAATCTTTCCCAGCATCAGGGTCTTTTCCAACGAATCAACTCTTTTGTGAAAAATGTCATGGGCATTTTTGATAGGGATCTTATTAAATCTGTAGATTGCATTGGGTAGTATGACCATTTTAACATTCCTTATACTTTCAATTCAAGAACATGGCTATCTTTCCATTTTTTGGAATCATCTTCAGGTTACTTTATCAGAATTTCATGGTTTTCAGTGGCTAGGCCATTCACTTTCTTGGCTAAGTTGATCCCTAGGTATTTTATTCATTTGACTAAGTTTTAATTGATATTTTTAAAAGAACTTTTGTCTGATATGAGTATTTCTACCCCTACGGTCGTATAGTTTCCACTTGCATGAAATATCTATTTCCACCCACTCACTTTCAATCTGTGTATGTCTTTTGCTGAGAAGTGGGTCTCTTGTAGGCAGCACATTGTATGAACTTAAAAAAAAAAAATCCAATCTGCTACTATCTTTTGATCAGAGCACTTAGCTTGTTGACATTTAAAACAATTATTGATAGGCTTCCCTCATAGCTCAGTTGGTAAAGAATCTGCCTGCAATGCCGGAGACCCCAGTTCGATTTCTGGGTCAGCAAGATCCCCTGGAAGAGGGATAGGCTACCCACTCCAGTATTCTTGGGCTTCCCTTGTGGGTCAGCTGGTAAAGAATCTGCCTGTAGTGTGGGAGACCTGAGTTTAATCCCTGGGTTGGGAAGATCCCCTGGAGAAGGGAAAGGCTACTCACTCCAGTATTCTGGCCTGGAGAATTTCAGGGACTATACAGTCCATGGGGTTGTAAAGAGTCAGACAGGACTTAGTGACTTTTACTTTCACTTCATGTACTTATGACTATTTTAAACTTTGCTTTATAGTTGATCTTGTGGTTCTTCTTTGTTCATTTCTTCTTTTTGTTTTTCCTTTTGTGGTTTGTAGGTTTTCTTTTGTATTGGGTTAGCCGAAAGATTCATTTGGAATTTTCCATTACATTGTACAGAAAAATCCAAACTAACCTTTTGACCAATGCAATGTTATGCATGATTTTTTTTCCTGATATTATTAAAATAAATCTTTTGTATATTTTTGATTTGTGGTTACCTTGGATTTCAAGACTGTTGACCCATAAATATATATACTCCCTTTAAACAGGTAGTCATATAAATTCAAAAACATTTATAAAGATCTATATCATTATTGTCCCCTCCCTCACATTTTGTGATTTTGATGTCTTATTTTATATCTTCAAATTTATCCTTTTGCTATTAATTTAGTTACATTCATTTTTATAAAAATTTTTAAAATTATTTTTTTAGTCTACATATGACTTGTTTAAGTGATCTTCAACACTTTTATATATGTTTCTTTCCTATTTAGAGAATACCGTTCAATCTTTCTTTTAGTATAGGTTTTGTATTGCTATATCCTTTTAATTTTTGCTTGTCTGAGAAATTCTTTACTTTTCCTTCTATTCTAAGTAATAATCTTGCTGGGTAGAGTATCTTAGGTTACAGGTTTTTCTCTCTCAGAACTTTGAGCCCATCATGGCATTCCCTTATAGTTTGTAAATTTTCTGCAGAAGAAACAGCTGATAACCTTATGTGGATTCCCTTTGCAAAGCATAATAATTGCAAAGGATGGTTGCAATGATATGGAATGATATGGACTACTTTGGAAAACTTGACCTTCAGATGTAGCAACTGAAACGAATGAATCAGTCTGTGATAATATACATGTTTTGGTGAGGAGTCATGTATTCACTCAATTCTGCACTGATATTTCTTTCCTATGTGAGACTTACTTAATGTAGGATCACATTATCATATGTACCTGAATTTTCTTTATTCAAACTCTCATGAAATAAAATTTATAAAAGAATGCTTTAAAAATAAGAGTGAAATTTTTATAGCTGAAGCAAACAGTCAATCTTAAATTGATGTAAAATATTGGATTAATTCAAGAAAAGACAACTTCTAGTTAATGAGTCTTGTATTTATTCCCCTGAGGAAACAAAGATTTATTAATTATCTTCCACCATTCTGACCATGAAACAACAGAAACAACATTCTAATTAGGATAAAAGCTTTACTTCTTTTTTATGCTTCTTTTTATGAATTCTAGCAGATGTCCTTTTTTCATTCAGTATAAGCTGATAACTGATATGAAATATATAGTTTTTATATTAAATGATGGAGAACTGTCATAGTCCCAAGAATGCAACCAACAAAATAAAACAAAAACAAACACACAAATGTGCTCTTGCTGGTTCAAACAATAAATGCAGTTGAACAAACTTGATGCATATCCAAGCAATGGCAAATCCCTCCATCAGATCCTATAAGAATAATCATTATGAATGACTCTTAATAGAAGAAGTCATTTCAATGATGTTTTGTGAAACCTGAAGACAATTTTTTGTTTGTGTTTGATTGTTTTAAAAAATCACACAAAAATGTTTGCTACGGGGTTTTGAATGATTAAAAACTTAGAAATCTAACTTTCTGCAGTAAGTGGATGGAAGTCCTTCATAAAGGATGTGTTCTCATATTCTCTCTTAAGGCATATTTAGATAAACTAAATTAGACTGGTAGGAAGTTCAAGAATAGCTCTTTAAAAGGAAAGAAGCAAGAAGAGAGAAGCTTAAAGAACTTATGTACAAAGAATAATATCTATCCTAGTGATATTTAATAATTTGATAATCTTTTTTCTTATTCTGAGAAAATATTAGATAACTTGCAATTTAACATCTCTTCCTTTATTTTTCCAGAGAAAAAAAGCATTGGTTCCCAAGTTGATAAGATGCAGAGATGGGAGTAGAGGCTTTGTTGATAGCTCAGTTGGTAAAAATTTTGCCTGCAGTGCAGGAGACCCTAGTTTGATTCCTGGGTCAGGAAGATCCGCCGGAGAAGGGATAGGCTACCCATGCCAGTATTCTTGGCCTTTGCTGGTGACTCAGCTGGTGAAGAATCTGCCTGCAATGTAGGGGATCTGGGCTCGATCCCTGGGTTGGGAAGATTCCCTGGAGAATGGAAAGGCTACTCACTCCAGTATTCTGGTCTGGAGAATTCCATGGACAGTGTAGTCCATGAGGTCACAAAGAGTCGGACACGACTGAGCGACTTTCACTTTCTTTTTCAGATTACACTTGCTATCCAACACCCATAGTGGGTGACATTTTAACATTTTTCCAGGTGATTTTTGATTCGCAGTATTTCCACCTCCATCACTAATAAAGGAGTAGAGTTAATGGATGTTACCCTCTGTAAATAAAACATGATTTAGCTTTCTGGCACTGTAATTAAAAGGAAAACATGTCTTTTTAAACTCATTTCAAAGACCCACCTTTAGAGAGGTAATTGTTAGATGAGTTTGTGTCTAAGGAATATTATATTATAGCAATGGGTTTATGATTTGCCATGGATATAAAAATCTTTTCATGACACATGCAATGTGTAAAAAGATTTCAGGCTACAATCTCAGGTATATAAGACATTAGACTCTTTTGCATTAAATAAACCAATATTTATTTTGGAGGTTCCAATATTTCATGACAAAATTAAATCTCAGTTAAATCATTTCTAACTTAATTACTGGATATATTAGCTTAGGATTCTTTGGAGTAATATAATGATATTTGGGTTATAGAGACACACACAGTTACTATCATCATATAACAAAACTTGCACCTCTCTGGGACGCATGTCCTTCAATCTTGCCCTCCATTGTCATCTTTTTCAGGGAATTTTACTGTGGTTCCTTGTTAACTTCAAGGCCTATTAAAGTCTAGTTTTCTCAGCTACTTTTAAACACCTTTCTGTACTCCTCTATGAAAAACTTTATATGGTTGTCTGTAAGGCACTTTACACCTTTCATTTCAGTCCAGGAAAAGGGAAAGGCATTCTCCTCAAGACATTTTTCTTTTCTCAATACCGTGGTATAAGGAGTAAAAGCTCTGGGATGCCAACTCAGGCTTATCAGCCATTTCTGTACCAGACTCAAGAAGGTCTTGTTAGGTGACGTTCATCATTTAGGCTTTATGTGGGAAATGGGGCACAACATCTCTCTGCTATTGTATCTTTTAAACTATCTGGTATGTCCAGTGTGTCTTTCAACACTATGTATACATTTCTCCCTTTCCTTCTATCAAGCTCTTTTTTTTCTGGATTAGTTTCAAAATCCCAAGCCAAATATTGACTCATCTGTAGCTCTCTGCCTTTCTTCTGTAATATTCCTGCTACAAAGCAGAGGCTTGCATACGTTTTATATGCTCAAATAGAAAAGAGTTATTTATGAAAAGGAAATCTCAGCAGAAATATCACTTAGTAGCTTCAAATAAAATCTCACATCTATGTACTGGATTTTTTCTTGGAATTAAAAAGTTATTGAAGTAAAATTAATGTATAGTATTATATAATTTATAGGTGTACAGTAGAGTGGTTCACAAGTTTTAAAGATTATACTGTATATTCCCTGTGTTGTACAATATTTCCTTGTAGCTTATTTTAAGGATAGTGGTTTGTACTCCTTAATCTCCTATGCTGCCCCTCCCCACTTCCTTCTTCCCACTGGTTTATTCCCACTAGTTTATTCCCTGAGAGTCTTTTTCTCTTTTTTTATATTCACTAGTTTGCTGTGTGTTTTAGAGTCTGCTTGTAACTGATATCACACAGCATTTTTCTTTCACTATTAAGACTTACTTCACTAAGTATAATATGCTCCAAGTCAATCCATGTTGTTGTAAACGTCAAAATGTCATTTGTTTTCACGCTGAGTAGTATTGCATTGTATGTATATACTACATCTTCTATATTCATTCACCTGTTGGTGGAAACTTAGCTTGTTTCCATACCTTGGCAATTATACATAATGCTGCTATGAATATTGGAGTGCATGCGTTTTTTTTAATTAGTAGAGTTTTTTCTTATATTTAGATATATACCCAGGAGTTGATTTTCTAAGTTATAGGCCAGTTTTATTTATACTTTTTTGAGAAACTGCCTATGTGGCTGCACCAGTTTACATTCCCACCAACAGAGTAAGAAGGTTCCCTTTTCTCCACATCTTCAGCGACATTTGTTATCTCCGTCCTTTTTGATGATAGCTATTCTGACATGGTGACGTGGTAACTTTGTAGTATAGTCTGAAGTCCAGGAGCATGATTCCTTCAGCTCTGTTCTTTCTCAAGTTTGTTTTTTTTTTTTTTTTTTTTTTTGGCAGGGGCGGGGGGGCTATTCAGGATCTTTTCTGTGTTTACATAAAAATTCTTAAATTATTCATTCTAGTTCTATGGAAAATACCGTTGGTATTTTGATAGGGCTCTCATTAAATTTGTAGATTGCCTTGGGTAGTATGGTCACTTTGATAATATCGATTCTTCCAATCCAAGAACAAGGTATATCTTTCCATCTGTTTATGTCATGTTCAATGTGTTTCATCAGTGTCTTATAGTTTTTGGAGTACAAGATTTTGTGTCCTTCAGTTCAGTTCAGTTCAGTTGCTCAGTCGTGTCCAACTCTTTGCGACTCCATGAATCGCAGCACGCCAGGCCTCCCTGTCCATCACCAACTCCCGGAGTTCACCCAGACTCACGTCCATCCAGTCAGTGATGCCATCCAGCCATCTCATCCTCTGGCGTCCCCTTCTCCTCCTGCCCCCAATCCCTCCCAGCATCAGAGTCTTTTCCAATAAGTCAACTCTTCGCATGAGGTGGCCAAAGTACTGGAATTTCAGCTTTAGCATCATTCCTTCCAAAGAAATCCCAGGGCTGATCTCCTTCAGAATGGACTGGTTGGATCTTCTTGCAGTCCAAGGGACTCTCAAGAGTCTTCTCCAACACCACAGTTCAAAAGCATCAATTCTTCGGCGCTCAGCCTTTTTCACAATCCAACTCTCACATCCATACGTGACCACAGGAAAAACCATAGGAAAAACCACAGGAAAAACCATCTTTACTAGATGAACCTTTGTTGGCAAAGTAATGTCTCTGCTTTTGAATATGCTATCTAGGTTGGTCATAACTTTCCTTCCAAGGAGTAAGCGTCTTTTAATTTCATGGCTGCAGTTTGCGTCCTTGGATAGATTTATTCCTAGATATCTTATTCTTTTTGATGAAATGGATGCAATGGGTAAATGGGATTGATTGCTCAATTTCTTTTTTGGATAATTTGTTGTTAGTTTATAGAAATTCAGCAGATTTCTGAATCTGAAGCAGTACATTAATTTTGTATCCTGCAACTTTACTAACTTCATTCATAGATCAGATCAGATCAGATCAGATCAGTCGCTCAGTCGTGTCCGACTCTTTGTGACCCCATGAATTGCAGCACGCCAGGCCTCCCTGTCCATCACCAACTCCAGGAATTCGCTGAGACTCACGTCCGTCGAGTCAGTGATGCCATCCAGCCATCTCATCCTCTGTCGTCCCCTTCTCCTCCTGCCCTCAATCCCTCCCAGCATCAGAGTCTTCTCCAATGAGTCAACTCTTCGCATGAGGTGGCCAAAATACTGGAGTTTCAGCTTTAGCATCATTCCTTCCAAAGAAATCCCAGGGCTGATCTCCTTCAGAATGGACTGGTTGGATCTCCTTGCAGTCCAATAAGTTCTAGTCATTTTCTAGTGGTGTCTTTAGGGTTTTCTATGTATAATACCATGTCATCTGCAAACAGTGAGAGTTATACTTCTTATTCCATTTGGATTCCTCTTGTTTCTTTTACTTCCTTGATTGCTGTGACTAGGACTTGCAAAACTATGTGGAATAAAAATGACAAGGGTGGGTGTCCTTGTCTTCTTCCTGATCTTACAGGGAATGTTTTCAGCTGTTACTGTGAAGTACAATGTTAACTGTGATTTTTCATATATAGTCTTTCATATGTTGATGAATATTCTCTCTATGAAGAAGGAAATGGCAACCCACTCCGTGTTCTTGCCTGGAGAATCCCAGGGACTGGGGAGCCTGGTAGGCTGCCGTCTATGGGGTCACACAGAGTCTGACATGACTGAAGTGACTTAGCAGCAGCAGTAGCAGCAATGTACTATCCATTTACCCCAAACTCTGTCTTCAAGTTGGTTCTGCCTCTTGGCTCAGAACCTACTTGACAAACCAGTATGTTATACTCAGATATTGTTCCCCTAATCTATGTAAATGAAACTATTTGTATGGTGATCTGCCCTTCTTCAAGATTCAAGTTAATCATTTTATGGCCCAGGATGAACCATTTGGTGCCAAGATTATCCTAAAATGCATCTTATGGGTGAGGGGCCTGGTGCCATTCTGAGTTTTAAGATATTTCTTTCTTTCATTCGGAGAAGGCAATGGCACCCCACTCCAGTACTCTTGCTTGGAAAATCCCGTGGACGGAGGAGCCTGTTAGGCTGCAGTCCATGGGGCCGCTAAGAGTCGGACACGACTGAGCGACTTCACTTTCACTTTTCACTTTCATGCCTTGGAGAAGGAAATGGCAACCCACTCCAGTGTTCTTGCCTGGAGAATCCCAGGAACGGCGGAGCCTGGTAGGCTGCCGTTTATGGGGTCGCACAGAGTCGGACATGACTGAAGTGACTTAGCATAGCATTCTCTCTATGCCCACTTTTGGTGGATTCTTTTAATCATAAGTGGATATTGAATTTTATCAAAAAGTTTTTTCTGTATCTATTGAGAAGATTATATGGTTTTTATTCTTCAATTTGTTAATGTGGTACATCACACTGATTGACTTGTGAATATTCAAACATCATTGTATCTCTGGGATAAATCCCACTTGATTGTATTCTGTGATCCTTTGAATGTATTATTGGAATAGATTTGCTAGTATTTTGTTGAGGATTTTTGTATCTATGTTCCTCAGTGATTGGCTTGGAATTTTCTTCTTTTGTCGTATCCTTGGTTTTAGGATCAGGGTGACAGTGGCCTCATAGAATGAGTGTGGAAGTGTTTCTTCCTCTACAAATTTTGGAATACTTTCAGACTGATTGGTGTTAACTCTTCTCTAAATGTTTGTTAGAATTCACCCATGAAACTATCTGCTGCTGGACTTTTGGTCATTGGGAATTTTTAAATTACTGATTCAATTTCAGTACTGGTAATTGGCCTGTACATATTTTCTCTTTCCTCCTGGGTCACTCTTGGGAGGTTGTTCCTTTCTCAGAATTTGTCAGTTTCTTCTAGGTTGTCCATGTTATTGGTAAATAGTTGATAATAGTAGTCTCTTCTGATCCTTTGTATTTCTGTGCTGTTAGTTGTAACTAAGTGTGGTGTGTTGTAACTTTTTCATTTCTGATTTCATCGATTTGGCCTGCTTCCCCACCCCTCTTTCCTTGGTCAGTCCGGATAAAGGTTTATCAATTTTGTGTGTCTTCTTGAAGAACCAGCTTTTAGTTTCATTGATCTTTTCTATTGATATTTTTTAGTCTCTATTTCATTTATTTCTGCTCTGATCTTTATGCTTTCTCTCCTTCTACAAATTTTGAGTTTTCTTTGTGCTTTCTCTTGTTGTTTCAGCTGTCAGGTAAGATTGGTTATTTGAGATTTTTCTTGTTTCCTGAGCTAAGCTTGTATGGCTACAAATTTCCCTTTTAGAGCTGCTTTTGTGGACTCCAATATATTTTTGTTTGTTTGTTTTTTAATCACTTCTTCCACTTTCCTCTTCAGTAATGATAAGTTTGTTCTCTATGTCTATGAACCCATTTATGTTTTATAAGCAAATTGATTTGTATCATTTTTTGGATTCCATATATAAGTGCTATTAAATGATATTTGTCTTTTTCTGTCTGACTTACTCCACTTCCCTTGGGCTTTCCTGAGGACTCAGTTGGTAAAGAATCTGCCCACAGTTCGATTCCTGGGTTGGGAAAATCTGCTGGCTAAGGGATAGGTTACCCACTCCAGTATTCCTGGGCTTCCCTTGTTGCTCAGCTGTTAAACAATCCGCCTGCAATGTGGAAGACCTGGGTTTGATTCCTGGGTTGGGTAGATCCCCTGGAGAAGGGAAAGGCTGGGGTAGTACTCCAGTATTCTGGCCTAGAGAATTCCATGGACTGTATAGTCCAAGGGGTCCCAAAGACTTGGACACAGCTGAACGACTTTCACTTTCACTTTATTCCACTCAGTATGATAATCTCTAGACCTATCTATGTTGCTGCAAGTGGCACTTCACTCTTTTTTATGGCTGAGTTATATTCCATTGTGTATATATCCTTTCATCTTTTACATCCTTTCATCTGTCAGTGGACACTTTTATAGAAGGTTTAGGATTGGGAAGGGTACTTTAAAATGATCATCTAATTCTCTTAGTGCATTTGGGCTGCTGTGGGATTTCTTTTATGAGAACACTAGTCTCATACATGGGGACTCCACCCTTATGACCTAATCATCTCCCAAAGGCGTACTCAAAAGCTATCACCTTCAGGGGTTTAAAATTTCAACGTATGAATTGGAAGGGACACAAATATTGAGACCATAGCCTTCTCATTTCATAAATCAGGAAACCATACACCATAATGGCTTGTCTAAGTAATTTTTAAGTATTATGTCATTCAAAACATATTTATAGTTAGTGTCAGATATTGTGCTGTAACTGAGGACGTAACCCAAGGTTTTCTCGTGGTGGAGTTTGATATGGTTTTGTGTCTGGCAAGATGGTTACAGAAAGAACCTTGTCTTCACTTTGTTAAGTGTAAGCCATTCTTTAAAAATGCACATCAAATAGAGAGATTCAGAAATTTGAACTAACTCAATAAAACAATCCTCCTTGGAGAAAATCCCTATGAGAATGTGAGGAAAAGGAGAAAAACTAGGTTAAGAAAAAGTTCAACGAGGGTGTTTGCTATGACCAGCGTGTTCTTTTGGCAAAACTGTTAGCTTTTACCCTGCTTCGTTTTGTATTCCAAGGCCAAACTTGCCAGTTACTCCAGGTACCTCTTGACTTCCTGCTTTTGCATTCCATTACCTTATGATAGAAAGGATCTCTATTTTTGGTGTTAGTTCTAGAAGGTCTTGTAGGTCTTCATAGAACTGTTCAACTTCAGCTTCTTCAGCATTACTGGTTGGGGCATAGACTTGGATCACTGTGATACTGAATGGTTTGCCTTGGAAACAAACAAAGATCATTCTGTCGTTTTTGAGATTGCACCCAAGTACTGCATTTTGGACTCTTGTTGACTAATTCTTCTAAAGGACTGTTGCCCACAGTAGTAGATATAATGGTCATCTGAGTTAAATTCGCCCATTCCAGTCCATTTTAGTTCACTGATTCCTAAAATATCAGTGTTCACTCTTGCCATCTCCCATTTGAATGCTTTCAGTTTACCTTGATTCATACCTAACATTCCAGATTCCTAGGCAATATTATTCTTTACAGTATCTGACTTTGCTTCCATTACTAGTCACATCTGCAACTGGGTGTTGTTTTCACTTTGGCTTCATCTCTTCATTCTTTCTGGAGTTATCTCTCCACTGATCTCCAGTAGCATACTGGACACCCACCGACCTGGGGAGTTCATCTTTCAGTTTCTTATCTTTTTGCCTTTTCTTACTGTTCATGGGGTTCTCAAGGCAAGAATACTGAAGTGGTTTGCCATTCCCTTCTCTAGTGGGCCACGTCTTGTCAGAACACTCCACCGTGACCTATCTGCCTTGGGTGGCCCTACACAGCATAGCTCATAGTTTAATTGAGTTAGACAAGGCTGTTGTCCATGTGATCAATTTGATTAGTTTTCTGTGATTGTGGTTTTCCTTCTCTCTGGCCTCTGAGAGCTTCCCTGGTGGCTCAGAGGTTAAAGCGTCTGCCTGCAATGCGGGAGACCTGGGTTCGATCCCTGGGTCGGGAAGATCCCCTGGAGAAGGAAATGGCAACCCACTCCAGTGTATCTTGCTTGGAGAATCCCGTGGGCGGAGGAGCCTGGTGGGCTACGGTCCACGGGGTCGCAAAGAGTCGGACACGACTGAGCGACTTCACTTTCACTTCTTTCTGGCCTCTGATAGAGAAGGATAAGAGGCTTTTGGAAGCTTCCTGATAGGAGAACTGACTGTGTCTTGTTCTTATGGGCAGGGCAATGCTCAGTAAATCTTTAATCCAATTTTCTGTTGATGGGTGGAGCTGTGTTCCCTCCCTGTTGTTTGGCCTGAGGTCAAACTATGGTGGAGGTAATGAAGATAATGGTGACCTCCTTCAAAAGAAATTAGGCCCACACTGTTGAATTAAGTGCCCCTGGCCATGCAGCAGGCCACTGTCGACCCACACCTCCATGAAAGACTCTTGGACACTCACAGGTAAGTCTGGCTCAGCCTCTTGTTGGGACACTGCTCCTTTCTCCTGGCCCCTGGTGTGCAAAAGGCTGTGTTTGTGCCCTCGAAGACTGTGTTTCCCCAGAATCAAGTCCCACTGGCCTTCAAAGTCAAATTCCCTGGGGGTTCTGAGTCCCTTTTCTGTCTCCACAGGTTGGGAAATTTGTTATCAGTTCTAGAACTTTCTTTTCAGTAGGAGAAATTCCTTGGTATAACACAAGAGACAACTCTACACATGGACATCACCAGATGGTCAATACCAAAATCAGATTGATTATATTTTTGCAGCCAAAGATGGAGAAGCTTTATACAGTCAGCAAAAACAAGACCAGGAGCTGACTGTGGCTCAGATCGTGAACTCCTTATTGCCAAATTTAGACTTAAATATAAGAAAGTAGGGAAAACCACTAAACCACTCGGTTATAACCTAAATCAAATTCCTTATGATTATACAATTGAAGTGACAGATTTAAGGGATTCAATTTGATACACAGAGTTCCTGAAGAAATGTGGATCGAGGTTCATGACATTGCATAGGAGATGGTGATCAAGATGATCCCCAAGGAAAAAACACAAAAAGGCAAAATGGTTGTCTGAGGAGGCCTTCCTCAGAGAAATGAAAAGAAGCTAAAGGCAAAGGAGACAAGGAAAGATATAGCTAACTGAATGCAGAATTCCAAAGAATAGCAAGGAGAGATAAGAAAGACTTCTTAAGTGATCAATGCAAAGAAATAGAGGAAAAAAATAGAATGGGAAAGACTACAGATCTCTTCAAGGACATTAGCAATACCAAAGGAACATTTCAGGCAAAGATGGGCATAACAAAGGCAGAAATGGTATGGATCTAACAAAAGCAGAAGATATTAGGAAGAGGTGGCAAGAATATAGAGAAGAATGGTACAAAAAAAGATCTTCACAACCCAGATAATCATGATGGTGTGATTACTCACCATTACTCACCATAGAGTCAGACATCCTGGAAAGCAAAGTCAAGTGGTCCTTAGAGGCATCACTATGAACAAAGCTAGTGGAGGTGATGGAATTCCAGCTGAGCTATTTCAAATCCTAAAACAAGATTCTGTGAAAGTGCTACACTCAATATGCAGGCAAATCTGGAAAACTCAGCAGTGGCCACAGTACTGGAAAGGGTCAGTTCCCTTTCCAATCTCAAAGAAAGGCAAGACCAAAGAGTGTTCTAACTACCACACAATTGGACTCATCTCACTTGCTATCAAAGTAATGCTCAAAATTTTCCAGCCAAGGTTTCAACAGTCCGTGAACTGAAAAATTCCAGATGTTCAAGCTGAATTTAGAAAGGCAGAGCTGCCAGAGATCAAATTTTCAATATTTGTTGGATCATAGAAAAAGCAAGGGAATTCCATAAAAATATCTACTTTTACTTCACTCACTACACTAAAGCCTTTGACTGTGTATATCACAACAAACTGGAAAGTTCTTAAGGAGATTGGAATACCAGGTCACCTTACCTGCCTCCTGAGAAGTTTGTATGTAGGTCAAGAAGCAACGGTTAGAACTGGATATGGAACAACGGACTTGTTTCAAATTGGGAAAGGAGTATGTCAAGGCTGTATATTGCCACAGTGCTTATTTAACTTATATGTAAAGTAAACCATGCAAAATCCCAGGATGGATGAAGCACAAGCTGGAATCAAGATTGTCAGGAAAAATATTAATAACCTCAGATAAGCAGATGACACAACCCTTATGGAAGAAAGTGAAGCAGAACTAAAGAGCCTCTTGATGAAAGTGAAAGAGGAGAGTGGAAAAGTTGGCTTAAAACTCAACATTCAAAAACTGAGATCACTGGCATCTGGTCCCATCAGTTCATGGCAGATAGATGGGGAAACAATGGAAACAGTAACAGACTTTCTTATCTTGGGCTCCAATATCACTGCAGGTGGTGACTGCAGCCATGAAATTAAAAGATGATTGCTCCTTGGACCAACCTAGACAGAATGTTGAAAAGCAGAGACATTACTTTTCCAACAAAAGTCTGTCTAGTAAAGTTTTTTCCCCCTAGTAGTCATGTAAGAATGTGAGATCTGTACCATAAAGAAAGCTGAGCACCAAAGAATTGATGCTTTTGAACTGTGGTGTTGGAGAAGACTCTTGAGAGCCCCTTGGACTGCATGGAGATCAAACCAGTGAATCCTAAAGGAAATCAGTTCTGAATATTCATTGGAAGGACTGATGCTGAAGCTGAAGCTCCAATACTTTGGCCACCTGACGTGAAGAACTGACTAATTTGTAAAGACCCTGATGCTGGGAAAGATTGAAGGCAGGAGGAGAAGGGGACAACAGAGGATGAGATGGTTGGATGGCATCACCGACTCGATAACCATGAGTTTGAGCAAGCTCCAGGAATTTTGGACAGTGAGGCCTGGCCTGCTGCAGTCCATGGGGTCCAAAGAGTCAGATATGACTGAGCTACTGAACTGAACTGAACTGAAGAAAAAGTTATGTTCACAAAGAAATGAGGTTTTAAATATTCTCAATGAGTACCATTGTTCAAGTGAGAGAAAGGTATGACACCACGTCTTTTCTTTTCTCCTGCTCCAAAGGCATAGGTTATGCTGTGCAACTGTCCAAAATATAGGATCAGATTAGAAGTCTTCTTTTAAAATCTGTTCTTATGTAGTTTAAATTAATAAATTTACTTATTTTGTAAAACAACAGTAACAAACAGTTGTGGGTGCTTTTGCCTCTATGGCCTTAGTGACTGATAATGGAACTGTTTTCTGTAGAGAATATAGAAATTTCCAATGTAATAACTTTATTATGCTTGTTCAATTGTATTTTTCTGGTTCAAAAAAATTTTCCCTACAAATTAGATTATTTTAAAAGTTAGGCAAGTGAAAATAAAATACATTTTTTAATTGCTCGTAATTCTGTTAATGAGAAAAAAATGAATATTGTGCTCTGTAATGTATGTTTTTAGTATTTTTCTCCACACACTCCTTTTCAAACCAGTGAGATCATACTAAAGCTATTTTTGGCAATTATTTCACATTATTTTGTGGTATCTCTTTTCTATTCTGCTAAGTTGTTTTACATGATCTGATATTAATCTTTGAATACTTTTCCTTTATATGCATGTATTGATTTTTATTTGAACTATTCTTCTATTTGCATGTTCAGATCATTTAAAAGTTTTCTGTTTTGATTTTTAGGACAACATTAGAAATGCTTTTAGAAACACAGGACCCTAAATTTTTAAAATCTTTTTGGAAAGGCACTTTCCATTGTACTTTCCTCTATTCCTTAATATTATATTTACTGTCAATTTCAAGAGTATCAGTTTTGTTAAATAAGAACTATGGCAGCCTCTCCTTTCCTTTTAAATTATCAACAATTTACAAAAAAAAAAAAATTAATGGAAAGTTTTGTTAAGAAAACTAGCTGTTTTTTCTTTTCTTCAATTTCAAAGCCAAAATGTAATTTTGGCTGTAGTCTTTACCTCTAACTAGCAATCATCAAACATTACCAAGAGCATTTGTATTTCAGAAAAACATTTCCTAAAATGACCCTAAAGTAAACATACAGAAGCTTACGTCACTCAGCTTTAGTGCTTTTGAAATACTAGAATTTTGCTTCAACCAAATATATTAACTTTAAAAATTCATTTCTTATACTCAAAAATACTTGTTTTTATGTGTTAAGGGACAATGATTGTACAAAAAATGAATTCTGTTTCATTCACCTGAAAACAAAACAAAACAAAACAAAAACCTGTCCAGCCAAGCAAAGCAGTCATTTTATAAATGAGAATGAAAAACACATCAATCATGACATGTCAGGAAGAGCAGAGGAGAAACAACCAAAAGAGAAGAAAGAAATTTGGAGACCTCTACAGTCAGGGCTGTGCCATTTTGCACAAGTTCTTCATGTGAAATCATGTCTTGCTGACTTATGGGCAGAGTCAGTGTTGAGGATAGGACTAGTCAAATGTTTCAAATAAAATAATGAATATTTTGAGTTTTAAACTTCAGGACTACTTTTTAGAAATAAAAAATATTGATTGTTAGCCTTCATAAACACAAATATTTCTTGTCTATCAAATGAAATAAAATTAAAATGAAAGTAAATTATTTCATTTAGAACCTTACATGTATATATTTGTATGTTTGGAAATAGTTTTTTATAGGCAATCATAAAACATTTTAGTATGTTATCAAGAAATAAGATGAGCAAAGTATTAGTTCTAGAAATTCAGATGTGGGAGAAACATAATGATAAGTTCTTTTAGTAAGCAGGAAATTAAACCAACTTTATATAATTGCCTGACAAATTTACTTATTCAGAATTAAGCCAGAGGATTAACAAATATGAAATAGATTACTTAAAGTAAAGAAGCTCAATACTTAATCCAGTAAATATATTTCAGTTCATGGAAATACATTTCAGTTCATGGGTCCTTTGGTCTGCCTTTTTTAATTCTTTTTATCTTATATTTGGCCTTCTGTTTTGTGTGCAAGGACAAATGACTGTCATCTTTACAACCAACAGTGATGGCTTTCAGAAGTGTCCTATTTAAACTACTGGATAGTTAACATCTTATTCTAATTAGGGGATCAGTGTTAAATCTGACTTGCTGCAAATCTTCATGTGGTTTATTGCACCAAGGAAATATAATATCCGATCTGCATTTCTAAGTCATTTTACTCTATAGAAATGTGGTTTGCAAATGCATCAAGCTTATCTAGGTTCGATATTGTGAAAGACAACAAAAACCTGTATTACCTTTAGTTACAAGTGTTTGAAATTTTAGTATTTCAGTAGCCATTCCATATTTCATTCTTTATTTTTCATATAAGAAAAATAAAGTACCCCCAATACAAGGTGAAATCACTGATAAAAACTTAGTCTTTTATATACTAATGAAAATCACACATAAATTGCCTATTGCTAGATTGCATGTTTAAGTTTCAGTTTGTGTGAATGTGATGCTGTGAAATCTGCATCTTTGATTTTTCCCCCCAAGATAAAATCAGCTTCTTAAAGGGAGGAGGGATGTTCATGATGTTCTGAGAGTCCCCAGCATCCTTCCCCTCTGCACAGCTGCCTTTGACTCTGCAGAGCACTCTTTGTTGGGGTGAAGAGCATGTGCTGAAGGAAATGAAGAAGCAAAGGCTTTCGGTGCAGATAAGGAGATGGTATACACAATAGAATAAAGAAAAGGTCTCTAAGAGATGCAGCTGCCTCACTGACGCATCTAGGGGGAGTATTTCAGCCCTGGTAATTGAAAACTTCATGCAGAGAGAAAGAGAGAGAGAGACATTTGATATTTGGAAGTGGAACCTTCCAAACCAGAAAAACAAAATGAAAGGCAGCACTCGGATGAGACATGCTATTATCATCAGACCACAGACAGACTAAAATGAGCCAGTTGGAATCAATGCTAGTATGATGGTGCTAAGTAATATATGTAAAGTATTTTAGTAAAGTAAATGTGTCTCCTAAAATTCTGACCCCAGACTTATCCTCAACATGAACATGCAAGGAGTGTAGAACTCCTTTTTTCACTCTAACCATGATGTTTCTAAACTAATATCATGGCCTTGTTTTGTTACTACATACCCACAGTTCCTCATTCGCTTATGGGCATGCATGGAAGGAGAAATAGCAATTTAATTTTGCTAACATCTATTAAAGGCAACAATCAAACGCCCACTTTTGTATTTTTCCTTTAAAATCTTGACTTTGAAAATAGTTGCTTTTCAGGCACTAAGCCATGTGCTTAGTGACTCTTTGCAACCCCGTGGCCTGCAGCACGCCAGGCTTCCCTGTCCATTCCTAACTCCCAAATCTTGCTCAAACTCATGTCCATCAAGCCGGTGATGCCATCCAGCCATCTCATCTTCTCTTGCCCCTTCTCCTGCTGCCTTCAATCTTTCCCAGCTTCAGGGGCTTTTTCTAGTGAGTCAGCTCTTCGCATCAAGTGGCCAAAGTTTCAGCATCAGTACTTCCAATGAATATTCAGGACTGATTTCTTTTAGGATTCATTGGTTTGATCTTCTTGTCATTTAGGGAACTCTCAAGAGTGTTCTCTAGCACCACAATTCGAAAATATCAATTCTTTGTCGCTCAGCCTTTTTTATGTTTCTACTCTCACATCTGTATATGGGAAAAAACTGGAAAAAACCATAGCTTTGACTATATGGAACTTTGTCTGGAGAGGGATGTTTCTCTCTGCTTTTTAATATGCTCTCTTGGTTTGTCAAAGCTTTCCTTCCAAGGAGCAAGCTTCTTTTAATTTCATGGCTGCATTCACCATCTGCAGTAATTTTGGAGCCCCAGAAAATAAAATCAACCACTGTTTCCATTTTTTCCTTATCTATTTGCCATGAAGTGATGGAACTGGATACCATTATCTGAGTTTTTTGAATGTTGAGTTTCAAGCCAGCTTTTTCACTCTCCTCTTTCACCTTCATCAAGAGGCTCATTAGTTCCTCTTCACTTTAGCCATTAGAGTGGTGCCATATGCATATCTGAGGTTGTTGATATTACTCTTTTGTCAAACTTCATTTCACCTTGTGATTCCTCCAGCCCGGGATTTTGCATGATGTACTCTGCATATAAGTTAAATAAGCAGGGTGGCAATAGGACAGCCTTGACCTACTCCTTTCCCAGTTTTGAACCAGTCCATTGTTCCATGTCTGGTGTCACGTCTGACCCATTATATGTTCTCTAATTTGCAACTCCTTCACCTTGTCTGTTCCAGTTACTTATTTGTATTTCCAGGTTTATGACAGACTCAATATGTCTTGATTTCCCATTTCTCCTTCAGTCCCTTTGACTGACATCTACTCTGTTTTCCATGCATATTTTTCTTTGTGTGACTTTGTTCACCACAAAGCATTGCTGTGCAGTAGGGATGTGGTGGAAGCATGTAGAACCGTATCATGTAGACTGTTTTATTATTTTTTTCTTAATCATTGCTATATTTTCAATTGTAGCATTCTTAAGTACTGTTAGTGAGATGGTTCCTCATAGAATTTTTGTAGCTGTGAGGTTATTTTATATGTTTTAGGCAGGAAATTTGGGGAGATTGATTTCTATATGCCTGCCACTTTCTTCCTGAGTTATATACTTCTTTAAAATTGAAGTATAGTTAACACACTATATTTGTTAGTTGTGTTACTGACATTGTGTTTGTGTGAGGTGTACAACATAGGGCTATATCTTAGGCTCACATTTTCTCAAGGATTGCATACTAAAATTACCTACAAAAATAAATAATTTAGATATTTTCCTTCCTCCTCCTCTTCACCTAATTAGAAATATAAATGCCACTGAATTACAACAGTGCATCAAAATATTTTAATACTTTTATTGACATAATATTCTGGAAATAATCACTTTCACTCCAAATAAATGAACTATTGTAATCCATCATCTTGCTGCTGCTGCTAAGTCGCTTCAGTCGTGTCCGACTCTGTGTGACCCCATAGACAGCAGCCCACCAGGCTCCCCCGTCCCTGGGATTCTCCAGGCAAGAACACTGGAGTGGGTTGCCATTTCTTTCTCCAATGCATGAAAGTGAAAAGTGCAAGTGAAGTTGCTCAGTCATGTCTGACTCTTTGCGACCCGCATGGACCGCAGCCCACCAGGCTCCGCTGCCAATGGGATTTTCCAGGCAAAAGTACCGGAGTGGGGTGCCATTGCCTTCTCTGAATCCATCATCCTACACCTCAGTAATTGTTGAAGCAACATAGAAGATTGTAGCATATGCACACTTACGTATCTAAGTATTACAAGAATTTATAATTTAGTAAGCAGAAATATCCCAAGCTCATAGTACATATTGGTGTATTAATGTACTTTGAATGGAAAAAAAAAAAATATTGGATCGCTGAGGATTTCTTTTGCTTAACTTTTAAATTATTCCTAAGCTAAATGAGCAAAAACCCATTGTCCTTATCTGGTAGTTCTTCCATCTACAAACTTTCTTAAGTGGCATGAGTGACAATCACCCTTCAACTTGCGTTGAATTCTAAGTCAACTTAAATTACCTCACCAAGAGTATTTCTCATTTGAGCTCTTCCCTATGTCCTCACTCATCTCAGGACTTGTTGCAGAGGTTATGAATGTTCACCAATGTCCAACTTTCCTATCACTCATGGAGTCCTGCCAGATTTTGTTTGCACTTCAGTGCAAGCTGTAGCTGAGTTACGGTCCATGAATGGGAGGAAAATGATCAGCACTGCTTCTAGACCTGATCTTTAGAAACATCCCACTTATCATCTTTTCCTTCCCTAGATATTGGTTTAACGTAACTGACTCAAGTAAAAAACAGGAAGAAATATGGATTCCTGAGTGAGTTAAAAGAGTTTGGCATACTCCTCCATCCTAATATGGATAAAAGATAAGCCTTTAAGTGAAAGCTTCTGGAATTTTGATAATTACATCTGAGATTGAAGCTTATTCTGCTTTTTCCACCTCCTCCATCATCAACATCACCTTGAACATAAAATACGCATGTACAAATTCTTATTGAACGGATAAATACTTTCCTGCTAATGTAGTTAATATAGTCTTATTAATGTGCTATTTCTATTAAAATTAAAGTTCAGTTTTTGTGTTTTTTTTTTTTTTTTTTCCATAAATACTTGAGTATATTGCAATATTCTGACCTTGGAGACATTACAATTTAGTTTAGGTCCTCAGAGCTAATTTTCACTTTGTTTCACAGCTTCTTTCTTCATGAGACTCTGAATACTATCCTGGATCTAAGCCAGAGAATATATCATGGTAACATCTGTCTATGATGCTCCAGATTAGTCTTCTCTGACGTTGTGGACACAGTGGGGCTCCATCCTGGTCCCTGTTTAAGGAAGTGTTTGTTTCGATCCATGGGAATAGTGTGATCAGGAAGCCTATAGATAGCAGCTCCTTCGGGGTTTGTCTCAGCTTCAGAGAACTGCCTTGGACAAGGTTATGTTCTGCCTGGGGTGGTATGGGTCTGGCTGATGAGTGAGGTGGAGTATAAATGTCTGGGCACTTCAAACAGACGCAGAACACTCTGAAGTGTAATATTCCCTTCCGAACTTTCCATCATTTTGGGTGAGGTTTTGTTGGACCTCTCCCATAACTGAGTTATTCCCCTTACTTCTGATCCCATCTTATTGTTTCCACAGATGTTGATGAAAGTAAATTTCTTACACCCAAACTCCATTTCATTGTATGTTTCCAGGATACCAAATGCCCCTTACCTGACATTATATTAATTTTTTCTTCAAAACTAAGCATGTTTAAAAGCTCTTTTCTGCATTCTAAACCTCATGGAGGCCATCTCTGTTATCCCAAATTGTCTGAGACAAGAAATCTTACTAAGTTCTGAATCTCATGTTAGTGATAACATAACTGACAAATAACAGTTAGATAGCTAAATGAAGCAAATCAACATAATAAGTAACAACAAAATAGAAGAGGAGCCAGGCGAAGAAATTAAAAAAAAAAATTAAAAGAGTAGTAGAAAAATCAGAGGGAACAAGCAGAGTAGGTATAAGCAAGCATGTGATAGTTATTTTGCAATGCTGTCTATAAAAAAGCAAAATAACATTTGATCCTCTTAATATATTAAATGCTTAACACAAATATAATTTTTATGAGAGGACCTACAGTCCACAGTGGCTGCTTAAAAAATTATTTTATTAAAAATGAGACCTACCTCTCCTCTTAATTACTTCCAAGCACAATAAAAAATAGAAGCCAATAACAGAAAGGCAAATGAACTAAAGAACCGATGAACAAATGCATTTAAAACAAATCAACGAACAAATAAACCAACTCATGTTCTGTTGTCATAACAATAACACTATGTCCCTGGGGTCTCAATCAATATGGAGATTGGATGTTTCTGGAAGCAGTGCACCACCCTTACTCTGCAGTGTTACTTGAAGGATCATTTGTTGTGGGCCCTGGGAGTAATGGCTGGGGCGCAACAACAATATTACGACAATATATCGTGTAGCTCTCAGCCCCCAAACTGACAATAATTGGTTAAGTAAACTGGCTACTAAGTCAAAAAGAATGGAAACAAGACAAAGTGATATGTGAAAAATAGCATATATGAGAGGACAAAATGCAAACCTGAATGCTGATTTAGGGTTGCATCTGATGGAATGGGGAGGATTCACTGCTAGTTTTAAAAATACTCAGACTATTTTGAAAGTAACTTAAAGTCATAGATTTGAAATGAGTTCCAGGGATATGTTATAATGATTATATATTCAGTCGAGAAAGATTTTGATTCAGTGACCAAAAATATAACATTAAAATATTCAGTCTGCAAGTTTGATATTACACACACAGCTAAATTTTTTTCTAAAAAATATCACATTATGCACAGAAATTCTGAAGTATCTGCAGATTTTTGAAATGGATGCATTAAGGCTCAGTTTCAGTTCCCAAATAAAGTTTTGTTGACAGAGCAAAAAAGACATGAGATGTGCTTGGAAAAGTAGCAATGGTTCTGTGAACCATTAAAACATCCACTGCCACATTTGCTAATAATTTCCTTAAGACAGCTACATGTAGTGGAGTCAAAATGTATTTCATATAATCAAAGGATAGATGCTTTCTTCTATTTCTCACAGTATCCAGTTGAAGAAAATAATGCCCAGAGAATTCACATTTCCTCAGTGACAATTAATGGACGGCTTAATTAGCAACAGAAGGCATGACATGTAGCTTTCAAGGCCAGCTAACTCTTTCCAGTTCTTTACAGATAGGACGTCACTCATGGGACAGTGATTGTGTTCTTTGTAAAATGGGTCTCCTGGTAAATTTCTGTCCCTGTCGTGATATCTTCCATTAGGGACTAAATGAAAGAGGACGGAGCCCCTTACTAAGAGAAAGAGTCAGAAATGAAAGACTTCCACTCTCCTGTTGAGTGCTATTAGTAAGAAATACTAGAAATTAGAAATTAGCGGTTTTCAGCCTTCTAATTTAATCTGTCATTTGATCAGCATTGACTGCAAACTCATATTCCCAATCCCTGTGCAACAAACTCTACACCAAAGTGCATGCAGTAGAATAGTGTGGTAAAACATGAGTCTCTCTCATATGTGGACATTCTTTTGACTATGTTTTCAGGCTGTAAGTACTTAGTACATATTATAAACCTTAATTATGCATCCATAAAATGTTATGGCATGAAAGACTTCAGCATATTTCAATATTTATTTGATTTTAAGGTGATTTCCATACATATTTTCTTTAGATTATATTCAATTAAGAAATCAGATGACCTGTATATTTTACATAATAATTTGTAAAATTTCAATGTAAAATGCGAAGTATAGATTGCACTCAATAGTGAATCAAGTTAGGTCCAAAACACTTTTAAGATACGTTACAGATGTCATTTTTAGAAAAATAGCAGATAAATGAGGCCAGTCAACAGCATACTTTGAAATTCACCAGTTTAATTAAGCTTAATCACATGATACTTTTTGCCAGATGGAATGAAGTGAACTATTTTATATTTTTTCTTTATAAGAAAACACACTTGGACATTTGTTTTACATGTATTTTACCTTAAACTATTCTATTTTTGGTAGCCGATTCAGCAAATATATGTGTGAGATGTTCTTCATATGACTCTCCATACTTTTCTGTAAAATGATTTTTTTTTTCCTTTCTTGCATTAACTGTATGATCAAATAATCACACTGGAACTTGCCATACTTTGTATATTCCAGTCTTTCCTTACCATTAATTGGCTCAGTGATGGCTACTTGGCTCAAAGTGGACTAATGAAACCATTTCTACCCCATATTAGTCCAGGTAATTTATTTAAAGGCAAGTACTTAGAATTAGGATTCTCCAGAGAAACAGAACCAAGACGATTTATATAGAGAGGCAGAGGTGGTGAAATGGTGAGAGAGATTGATTTATTGATTTTAAGTAATTATCTCATGCAATTATGAAACCTAGTAAGCCCCGAATCAGCAAGGTAGGATGGAAGTCTGGAGATGGAGGAAGAAGGGAAATTTGCAGTTCAAGTGTAAGGGCCCTCTACTGGAAAAATTTCTTCTTTTTCCAGACAGGTCAGTCTTTGTTCTCTTCAGTTCAGTTCAACTCTATTGCTCAGTTGTGTCCAACTTTTTGCAACCCCCTGGAATGTAGCACACAAGGCTTCCCTGTTCATCACCAACTCCCAGGACTTGCTCAAACTTGTCCATCATGTCAGTCACGCTCCAACCATCTCCTCTGTCATCCCCTCTTCCTCCTGCCTTCAATCTTTCCCAGCATCAGGGCCTTTTCTAAGGAGTCAGTTCTTCACATCAGGGGGCCAAAGTATTGGAGTTTCTGCTTCAGCATCAGTCCTTCCAATGAATATTTAGGACTGATCGCCTTTACGATGGACTGGTTGGATCTCCTTGTAGCCTGAGGGAGTCTCAAGAGTCTTCTCCAACACCACAGTTCAAAAGCATCAATTCTTCGATGCTCAACTTTCTTTATAGTCCAACTCTCACATCCATACATGACTACTGGAAAAACCATAGCTTTGACTAGACAGATCTTTGTTGACAAAGTGATGTCTCTGTTTTTTAATATGCTGTCTATATTGATCATAGCTTTCCTTCTAAGGAGCAAGCATCTTTTAATTTCAAGGTTGCAGCCACCATCTGCAGTGATTTTGGAGCTAAAGAAAAGAAAGTCTGTCACTGGGTCCATTGTTTCCCCATCTATTTGCCATAAAGTGATGGGACCGGATGCCATGATTTTAGTTTTTTGAATGTTGAACGTTAAGGCAACTTTTTCACTCACCTCTTTCACTTTCTTCAAGAGGCTCTTTAGTCCCTCTTCAATTTCTGCCACAAGGGTGGTGTCATCTCTATGTCTGAGGTTGTTGATATTTCTCCCAGAAATCTTGATTTCAGCTTGTGCTTCATCCAGCTCAGCATTTTCCATGATGTACTTTGCATATAAGTTAAATAAGCAGGGTGACAATATACAGTCTTCACGTACTCCTTTCCCAATATGGGACCAGTCCATTGTCCCATGTCCAGTTTTAACTGTTGCTCTTGACGTGCATACAGATTTATCAGGAGGCAGGTCAGGTGGTCTATTATTCCCATCTCTTGAAGAATTTTTCACAGTTTGTGGTGATCCACACAGCCAAAGGCTTTAGCGTAGTCAATGAAACAGAAGTAGATGTTCTTCTGGAATTCTCTTTCTTTCTCTATGATCCAGTGGTCTTGGTAATTTGATCTGTGGTTCTGATGAGTTTTCTAAATCTAGCTTGAACACGTGAAAGTTCTCGGTTCATGTACTGTTGAAGCCTTGCTTGGATAATTTTGAGCATTACTCTGCTACCATGTGAGATGAGTGTAATTGTGTTGTAGTTTGAGCATTCTTTGGCATTGCCTTTCTTTGGGATTGGAATGAAAGCTGCCCTTTCCTGTCTCCACTGCTGAGTTTTCCAAATTTGTTGGAATATTGAGTACAGCACTGTCACAGTATCATCTTTTAGGATTTGAAATAGCTTAGCAGGAATTCCATCACCCTCAGTAGCTTTTGTCATACAGATGCTTCCTAAGGCCCACTTGACTTCACACTCCAGGATGTCTGGCTCTAGGTGAGTGATCACAGCCATCATGGTTATCTGGGTCATGAAGATCTTTTTGTATAGTTCTTCTGTGTATTCTTGCCACCTATTCTTAATGTCTTGTGCTTCTGTTAGGACCCTACCATTTCTGTCCTTTATTTTGCCCATCTTTGCACAATGTTCCCATAGTATCTCTAATTTTCTTGATGAGATCTCTAGTCTTTCCTATTCAAATGTTTTCCTCTATTTCTTTGCATTGATCATTTTCTTCTCCTTGCTATTCTTTGGACTCTGCATTCAGATAGATGTATCCTTCCTTTTCTCTTTTGCCTTTCACTTCTTTTCTTTTGCCAGATAATTTGTAAGGCCTCCTCAGACAACCAGTTTGCCTTTTTGCATTTCTTCTTCTTGTGGGTGGTTTTGATCCCTGCCTCCTGTACAATGTTATTAACCTCCATCAATAGTTCTTCATGTACTCTATCAGATCTAATTGATTTTGCCCCTCCGATCATCTTGTTGGGGCCTCTCACTTGCCCTTGGATGTGGAGTATACTTTTTTGGTGGGATCCAACATTTTCCTGTTGATGCTTGTTCAGTGGTTAGTTGCAATTTTGGAGTTCTCACAGGAGAAGATGACTGCATGCCTGCTGGGAGCGAGCTCCACCCGTGGCAAAGGTCATGAGGAAGGAGGCTCGGCATACTCAAATGCGGGATGGAGCCTCATAAGCCCCCCTGAAAATTCTCGAGCATCTACCCCCAAAACCAGAGTCTGCCTACTTTCTGCTTTGTGCTCTCACGTACACCTCTGACTTTACGGGGGGCTGTCCCCAACTACCTCTCTCTGAAAAAAGAGTTAGCTTACAGCTCCAGTTAATAATTCCTGGTTGTGACAGTGTTTCAACCTACAAACTCTTTTGGAAATCCTCTAGCCTGCCTTAATAGGCTTTTCCCGCCACATGTGATTGTTCAGAGCCTCCCAACTGTGAGAGGCATGAGGTGTTCTAAACTGTCTAAATACAGATTCCTTTGAGCAGTTAAAAGATTGATTAGAAATTGTATTGGTGAAGGGTTTTTCACTTGTTGGGCCAATGTTTGCTGCTAAGTCTCCGTGTCCCTTACCTACTGTGTCCTTGGCAGTGATTGATTGATATAATTGGTGTATAGAAATGTAAGTAGTAGCTTTAATGTTTGTAACCTTGGACCCTTGAGTTAATTCTTTTTCTTGTTATAGCCCACCACACCTTTGTCCCATAGGAATGCAACTTTATCTAATGCTTTTGGAGCGTGGTCCCTGACTAATCACCCTTGGAGAAGGATAAGTTTTCTTGTTAAACTTAAGGGTCTTAAGTTTAGCAGGGTCTTAAGATGTTGAGATATTTAAAAGGGTCTTATGATGTTGGCAGGCCTCCAGGCCAGAAGATGATGTAAATCACCTAAACTTTTGCATATGATAAGTTTGAAAGCTTATCAGGGACTGCTGTCCTTGCATGACTCCACCCCTTCCCCATTATCCTCTATGCAAAACTTAAGGTATAAAACTGCTTTGGAAAATAAAGTCTGCCCCCTTCTTGGATCACCGAAATTTGGTCTCTCCATGTCTTTTTTTCTCTCTCCTTCTGGCTGAATTTTTCCTCTGGGGCGGGGAAGCTCGTCAAGCCTACTAATTTTGCCTGGGCTTCTAAGATCTGACCGGGGAGGCCTTAGTGTCTCCTCTCCCTCAGGAGAACGGGAGGACGCCTGCGGCCTACATAGGTGACGTAAATTCCCTGCTTTAGAAAATTATTCAGCCTCTTTTCTCCACTGAATTTTCCTACTGAGCTATCCTCATTCTATTACTCTTTATATCTTTAATTAATATTTAATTAAGCAGTTGTTTCGCAACCCTCACCTACTCCGTCCTCGCTTTGAATTCCCTGGATCAGCCGGGGCTGGACCCGGCTTTGTCATCTACTTTGTCATCTTTATACTTTATCTTTGGTCTCTTAAGGCCTTCCAATGATTGGATGAGCCAATCCAATCTCCACACTGTGGAGAATAATCTGATTTACTCAGAGTCCACCAATTTAAATGTTCAGTTCAGTTCAGTTCAGGTGCTCAGTCGTGTCCGACTCTTTGCAACCCCATGAATTGCAGCATGCCAGGCCTCCCTGTCCATCACCATCTCCCGCAATTCACTCAAACTCACGTCCATCAAGTCAGTGATGCTATCTAGCCATCTCATCCTTTGTCGTCCCCTCTTCCTCCTGCCCCCAATCTCTCCCAGCATCAGAGTCTTCTACAATGAGTTAACTCTTCTAATGAGGTGGCCAAAGTACTGGAGTTTCAGCTTTACCATCATTCCTTCCAAAGAACACCCAGGACTGATCTCCTTTAGAATGGACTGGTTGGATCTCCTTGCAGTCCAAGGGACTCTCAAGAGTCTTCTCCAACACCACAGTTCAAAAGTATCAATTCTTCAGTGCTCAGCTTTCTTCATAGTCCAACTCTCACATTCATACATGACCACTGGAAAAACCATAGCCTTGACTAGATGAACCTTTGTTGGCAAAGTAATGTCTCTGCTTTTGAATATGCTATCTAGGTTGGTCATAACTTTCCTTCCAAGGAGTAAGCGTCTTTTAATTTCATGGCTGCAGTCACCATCTGCAGTGATTTTGGAGCCCCAAAAATAAAGTCTGGCACTGTTTCCACTGTTTCCCCATCTATTTCCCATGAAATAATGGGACCAGATGCCATGATCTTCATTTTCTGAATGTTGATCTTTAAGCCAACTTTTTCACTCTCCACTTTCACTTTCATCAAGAGGCTTTTTAGTTCCTCTTCACCTTCTGCCATAAGGGTGGTGTCATCTGCATATCTGAGTTTATTGATATTTCTTCTGGCAATCTTGATTCCAGCTTGTGCTTTTGACTGTGTGAATCACAATAAACTGTGGAAAATTCTGAAAGAGATGGGAATACCAGACCACCTGACCTTCCTTTTGAGAAACCTATATGCAGATCAGGAAGCAACAGTTAGAACTGGACATGGAACAACAGACTGGTTCCAAATAGGAAAAGCAGTATGTCAAGGCTGTATATTGTCACCCTGCTTATTTATTTAAATGTTAATCTCATCCAAAAAAACCACCATATAAACATCAAGAATAAATGTTTGAGCAAATATCTGGGGAATGATGACCCAGCCAAGTTATTACGTAAGATCATAGGGTTTTTTTGTTTGTTTGTTTTTGGAGGAAATACAATTATTGATACCCATTTTATATAGTTCAATGAAATAACCTATAAATATAAAGACATTTTTCTTTTGGATATCACGATGATCCATGTGAATACTCAACAGTCAGAATCATCTCCAGGAAGCACTCCAAGTCACACAGTTGAGTTTACAGACCTGAATACACATATTTCATGTAACAGTGGCACTTATGTACTCAAGTGGTCCAGTGGCTTTGGAATATATGACAACTGGGCATGTGGAGTAAAAGTAACGTATAAGTTTAAGTCAATGGAAAGGGTATCAACTTTCAACAAAAAAACAACCAATTATAAATCAATATCCTAGGTGAAGAAAGTACCACAGTTGACATTTGGTGTGGGAACACTGGAGACGAAGCATGTTTAATGACACGTCGTGGTGCCGTATGCTCTCTTTAACCCCCAGTGGACAGTCCATCAGTGCCTTTGGGTCATCCAGGGTCAACGAAATAGCAATTCTTAAAAGAATCTCAACAGCTTAGAATAAAAGGTATGTGGAGACTGGTATCAAGTTTAAAGAATAATGAGCTAAATATTTCAATGACATGATGAGTTTTTCTCCTAAGAGGAGGAAGAGATTGTGGGGAAAACAACTTTTTTAATCCCCCCCTTTTTTTTAAACAGTGATCAGAATCATTTATCAAATGTGAGGGAAGGAACCCAAGTATCTGGTATCCAAAACACAGGTGCAAAAATCTTCTTCTGTCTCAAAGTTTGTTCCTCAACACTTCTGAGGGAACAAACGCAGCAGCCACTGTTGGGAGACTTGCTCTCGATTTGATGCAGCATAAAATTTTCTCATTTCTTCAGAAACAAATACAGGAATGTCCTTTTTTGCTGCAGTCAGACCATGTGTCTTCTGAGTTAGCAAGCAAATTTGTTTAGAAGGTCTGAGGTGTACAAGGTCTAAAGTTGAAATCTGAGAGGCAGTGTTAGAACTTAAGCGAGGCAGGATTTTTAGAGACTACTCAAATGAAAATCTAAGTGAAGCATATAAAAATTCAGTTCTTTCTATTATTTTTAACTGGTATTTGATGGAGACATCCCCTGGTAAGGACAGGTTAAGGTCTATTATCTCCAGGTCCAAGATGTCCCAACTACTTAAAGTAGGGCCCCCAAAAGGAGAAAGACACACACTTCTGTGGTCTCTGGAATTCTTTTGTGAAACTGGACTTGAAATGGGAGTGAGGGTTAGAATATGTGTGTGTGCATGAGTGCATATGCTCAGTCATATTTAATTCTTTGTGACTGTATAGACTCTATCCCACCAGGCTCCACTGTCCACGCTATCCTCTAGGCAAGAATAATGGAGTTGATTGCCATTTCCTCTTCCAAGGGATCTTCCCAACCTAGGAATCAAACTCATGTCTCCTGTGTCTACTGCACTGACAGGCAGATTTTTTAGCATTTGTACCACCTGGGAATTAGGTCTTAGAGTAGTGAGTGATCTCAGTTCATCTCAAATGTCCAGAACATTAGTCTAGAAGTCTATAGATGCCCCCATATTTTTAGATTAATGGATAAAGGTCTTGGAGACAAAAACAAAAGATAATCCCCCCAACAAGTAAAGATGAGAAACAGGAAGAAAATCAAGGGATAGTAATATAAGTCTGTGTGAATTTAAATGCCCAAGAACAAGAAGCATTGATATCCTGGGGCAGGAGAAGGTGGATGTCTTGACTCAGCTCAAAGAGAGAGAGTTAATTTCTTCTCCTTCACCTTTTCATCTATTCAGGACTGCAGTAAAATGGATGATGTTCACTCACATTGGTTGATAACAATTTTATTTACTAAATCTAATGATTAAAATACTAATCTCTTCTGGAGTCATCCTCAGGCACATCCAGAAGTAATGTTTTACCAGTTTTCTGAGGATCCCTTAGCCCAGTCAAGTTGACTCAAAACTTTAAAATTAAACCATTGCATCAGTCATACAATACTCTTAAGAAAAATATACCAATAGTTTACAGCAGGATTTCTCCAGGTTTCTTTTCATTCAGTTCAGTTCAGTTGCTCAGTCGTGTCCGACTCTTTGCAACCCCATGGATTACAACACACCAGGCCTCCCCTGTCCATCACCAACTCCTGGAGCTTACTCAAACTCATGTCTGTTGAGTCAGTGATGCCATACAACCATCTCATCCTCTGTCTTCCTCTTCTCCTCCCGCCTTCCATCTTTCCCAGCATCAGGGTCTTTTCACATGAGTCAGCTCTTTGCATCAGGTGGCCAAAGTATTGGACTTTCAGCTTTAACATCAGTCCTTCCAATGAATATTCAGGGATGATCTCCTTTAAGATGGGCTGGTTGGATCTTCTTGCTATTCAAGGGACTCTCAAGAGTCTTCTCCAACACCACAGTTCAAAAGCATCAATTCTTCGGTGCTCAGCTTTGTTTATAGACCAACTCTCACATCCATACATGACTACTGGAAAAACCATAGCCTTGAGTAGACAGACCTTTATTGGCAAAGTAATGTCTCTTCTCTTTAAGATGCTGTCTATGCTATTTATTTTCATTGGAGTACATTAAAAATATTCTTGGTAATTATCAACTTATTTTTATTAAAATATTAATTTTATTTAAATTATAACTTATAAACTCCTTAATCTTATAGCTATTTTATATTATAATAACAAAAATACAAAAATAAATACTAATAAGACTATAAAACCAATAAAAATGAACATTATCATAATTGGATGAACAATGGTTAATTAAGTATTCTAATCTCAAAATGACCATTATATTTTGTATTGCCTACTGAGGATAGGTTTTATTTTACTTTGGTATGTGTGTTATTTTGCTAGTGCCTTCAAAACAGAGTCACAAACTGTGTGGTTTAAACAATAGAAATTTATTACCCCATAGTTCCAGAGGACAGAAGTCTAAGATAAAGGTGTTGATAAGGTTGATTCCTTCTGAGAGTTTTGAAAAACATCTGTTCCATGCCTCCCTCCTGGTTTGGTTTGGTGGCAATCTCTGACATTCCTTGCTTTTTAGATCACTTCCTTCTTCACATAGTGAATGTTTGGTTTTTTTTAATCCAAATTTCCCCTTTTTAATTAAAAAAAATATTACATTGAGTTAGGATCCACCCTAATGACTTCATCTTAATTAATTCCATCTTCATTGACCATTTCCAAGTAAGATTGCATTCTGAAGTACTTGGAGTTAGGACTCAATAAATAAATTGGAGGTGGAATGCACAATTCACACCCTAGCAGTACTTGTCTATTAGCTTGGTTCATCTGACTAAAATCTCTAACTTTTCTCTTCTAAAATTTCTCTGAAACCTCCATTCACACAATATGTCATGACATTTTCCTTCTTTATTTTTAAAAAATGTATGCTTCTTGATATGATCTATCACTGAGTTACTAAAACGATAAGGAAGTGAACTAGTTCAAAGTTATTAGCCAGATTCAGACTATGCTGAAGCTATGTTTAAGTAAGATAATACGAAAAAGTAAAAGCATTAAAATTTATTGTAGAAACTAAACCAGAACTCTACAGCATTCTCTCCGTTGAGAAATAGTGGTGTAATGTGTATAGCAGATGCTTTGAGTTCCCACTCAAATCTCCTTGGCACTCACAGCTCTGACAGCTTCTTACTGCAAACACCTGTGAATCTGTCTGTGGCTATAAAAATATTCTCAGTCTGTGGGCAAGGGTCAAGGCAGAGTGCAAACAATTTAATGCCCCCGTGAGTAGTATACAACCAGGTGATGGATGGAGCTGATGAATGGGAATCACATTTTGGGTGGAATAACTTGGAAACATGTCCCAGTGGGATTGAGGTTCAGTAACTCACAGTGGTAACCTGTGTACATATGTACCTGTACTGACTTCTCTTTCTTTTCCATCTCACATTCCTGCTCTCCTTCTAGTGTTTTTTGAAATCTGACTAGTAAATTACTTGTATTCACATCATGGTCTACTTCTGTGGGAAGGCATAAAATATGTTTGCTATAGCTAAATGCCTATGCATCATGGTCAACAAAAGAGTCCGAAATGCAGTACTTGGATGCAATCTCAAAAATGACAGAATGATCTCTGTTCGTTTCCAAGGCAAACCATTCAATGTCACAGTGATCCAAATCTATGCCCCTACCAGTAACGCCGAAGAAGCTGAAGTTGAACGGTTCTATGAAGACCTACAAGACCTTTTAGAACTAACACCCAAAAAAGATGTCCTTTTCATTATAGGGGACTGGAATGCAAAAGTAGGAAGTCAAGAAACACCTGGAGTAACAGGCAAATTTGGCCTTGGAACACGGAATGAAGCAGGGCAAAGACTAACAGAGTTTTGCCAAGAAAATGCACTGGTCATAGCAAATACCCTCTTCCAACAACACAAGAGAGGACTCTATACATGGACATCACAAGATGGTCAACACCGAAATCAGATTGATTATATTCTTTGCAGCCAAAGATGGAGAAGCTCTATACAATCAGCAAAAACAAGACCAGGAGCTGACTGTGGCTCAGACCATGAACTCCTTATTGCCAAATTCATACTGAAATTGAAGAAAGTAGGGAAAACTACTAGACCATTCAGGTATGACCTAAATCAAATCCCTTATGATTATACAGTGGAAGTGAGAAATAGATTTAAGGGCCTAGATCTGATAGATAGAGTGCCTGATGAACTATGGAATTAGGTTCGTGACATTGTCCAGGAGACAGGGATCAAGTCCATCCTCATGGAAAAGAAATGCAAAAAAGCAAAATGGCTGTCTGGGGAGGCCTTACAAATAGCTGTGAAAAGAAGAGAAGTGAAAAGCAAAGGAGAAAAGGAAAGATATAAACATCTAAATGCAGAGTTCCAAAGAATAGCAAGAAGAGATAAGAAAGCCTTCTTCAGTGATCAATGCAAAGAAATAGAGGAAAACAACAGAATGGGAAAGACTAGGGATCTCTTCAAGAAAATCAGAGATACCAAAGGAACATTTCATGCAAAGATGGTCTCGATAAAGGACAGAAATGGTATGGACCTAACAGAAGCAGAAGATATTAAGAAGAGGTGGCAAGAATACACAGAAGAACTGTACAAAAAAGATCTTCACGACACAGATAATCATGATGATGTGATCACTGACCTAGAGCCAGACATCTTGGAATGTGAAGTCAAATGGGCCTTAGAAAGCATCACTAGGAACAAAGCTAGTGGAGGTGATGGAATTCCAGTGGAGCTATTCCAAATCCTGAAAGATGATGCTGTGAAAGTGCTGTACTCAATATGCCAGCAAATTTGGAAAACTCAGCAGTGGCCACAAGATTGGAAAAGGTCAGTTTTCATCCCAGTCCCAAAGAAAGGCAATGCCAAGGAGTGCTCAAACTTCCGCACAATTGTACTCATCTCACACGCTAGTAAAGTAATGCTCAAAATTCTCCAAGCCAGGCTTCAGCAATATGTGAACTGTGAACTTCCTGATGTTCAAGCTGGTTTTAGAAAAGGCAGAGGAACCAGAGATCAAATTGCCAACATCCGCTGGATCATGGAAAAAGCAAGAGAGTTCCAGAAAAACATCTATTTCTGCTTTATTGACTATGCCAAAGCCTTTGACTGTGTAGATCACAATAAACTGTGGAAAATTCTGAAAGAGATGGGAATACCAGACCACCTGATCTGCCTCTTAAGAAATCTGTATGCAGGTCAGGAAGCAACGGTTAGAACTGGTCATGGAACAACAGACTGGTTCCAAATAGGAAAAGGAGTACGTCAAGGCTGCATATTGTCACCATGTTTATTTAACTTACATGCAGAGTACATCATGAGAAATGCTGGTCTGGAAGAAACACAAGTTGGAATCAAGATTGCTGGGAGAAATATCCATAACCTCAGATATGCAGATGACACCACTCTTATGGCAGAAAGTGAAGAGGGGCTAAAAAGTCTCTTGATGAAAGTGAAGGTGGAGAGTGAAAAGGTTGGCTTAAAGCTCAACATTCAGAAAACGAAGATCATGGCATCTGGTCCCATCACTACATGGGAAATAGATGGAGAAACAGTGGAAACAGTGTCAGACTTTATTTTTCTGGGCTCCAAAATCACTGCAGATGGTGACTGCAGCCATGAAATTAAAAGACGCTTACTCCTTGGAAGGAAAGTTATGACCAACCTAGATAGCATATTCAAAAGCAGAGACATTACTTTACCAACAAAGGTTCGCCTAGTCAAGGCTATGGTCTTTCCTGTGGTCATGTATGGATGTGAGAGCTGGATTGTGAAGAAGGCTGAGCGCCGAAGAATTGATGCTTTTGAACTGTGGTGTTGGAGAAGACTCTTGTGAGTCCCTTGGACTGCAAGAAGATCCAACCAGTCCATTCTGAAGGAGATCAATCCTGGAATTTCTTTGGAAGGAATGATGCTAAAGCTGAAACTCCAGTATTTTGGCCACCTCATGCAAAGAGTTGACTCATTGGAGAAGACTCTGATGCTGGGAGGGATTGAGGGCAGGAGGAGAAGGGGACGACAGAGGATGAGATGGCTGGATGGCATCACTGACTTGATGGGTGTGAGTCTGGATGACCTCCGGGAGCTGGCGATGGACAGGGAGGCCTGGCGTGCTGCGGTTTATGGGGTCGCAAAGAGTCGGACACGACTGAGCGACTGATCTGATCTGATCTGATCTGATGCTATGCTAAGTCACTTCAGTCGTGTCCAACTCTCTGCGACCCCATAGACGGCAGCCCACCAGGCTTCCCTGTGCCTGGGATTCTCCAGGCAAGAACACTGGAGTGGGTTGCCATTTCCTTCTCCAATGCATGAAAGTGAAAAGAGAAAGTGAAGTCGCTCAGTCGTGTCCGACTCTTAGTGACTCCATGGACTGCAGCCTACCAGGCTCCTCCGTCCGTGGGATTTTCCAGGCAAGAGTACTGGAGTGGGGTGCCATTGCCTTCTCTGAGCTAAATGCCTAGATTTTAATAAAGACTTTCTTTTTCTTTTCTTTCTTTTTTTAATATTGGAGTATATTTGCTACACACTTGTATATATCAGCCTCTGTTGTATAGAAAAGCAAATCAGTCATAGATGTACATATATGCACTCTTTTTTAAAATTTCCTTCCAATTTAGATCATCACAGAGCATGGACTAGAGTTCTCTGTGCTTCAGTAGTAGGGTATATGCATAGTAATGTATATGGGTCAATATCAATCTCCCAATCCATCCCACCTCCCTGTCTTTCCCCCTTGATATCCACTTATTTGTTCTCTACACCTGTGTCTCTATTTCTGGCTTGCAAATAAGATCATCTTTACCATTATTCTAGATTCCACATATATGTGTTAATATATGATATTTGTTTTTCTCTTTCTTGTCTATTTCACTCTGGACAACAGTCTCTTGGTTCATTCATGTCTCTGCGAATGACACAGCTTTATTCCTTTTCATGGGTGAGTGATATTCTATTGTACGTATGTACCATATCTTTTTTTATCTGTTCCTCCATTAATGGACACATGGGTTGCTTCCATGTCCTAGCTATTGTAAATAGTGTTGCAAAAAATGAACATTAGGGTGCATGCATCTTTTGGAAGTATGGTTTTCTCTGTGTATATACCCAGTAGTGAGATTACTGGGTCATATGGTAGTTCTCTTTTTAGTTTTTAAAGGAAATCCCATACTATTCTTCATAGTGTCTGCACAAATTTACATTCCTACCAAATATGCAAGAGGGTTCCCTTTTCTCCACACCCTCTCCAGTGTTTATTGCTTGTAGATTTTTTGATGATGGCATTCTTGAGCCACCTCAGGTAAAGGAACAATTTTACTTCAGAGAGCTTCAATTTTATCAGTGAATGTTCTATGAATCCTAGTTCTAAAATATCTCGTGTACGCTATGATATTTTACACAATTCTCTTCTAATTCCCACACCTGTTAGTGGTATCTTAACATCTTTCAAGGAGATCCAACCAGTCCATTCTGAAGGAGATCAGCCCTGGGATTTCTTTGGAAGGAATGCTGCTAAAGCTGAAACTCCAGTACTTTGGCCACCTCATGCAAAGAGTTGACTCATTGGAGAAGACTCTGATGCTGGGAGGGATTGAGGGCAGGAGGAGAAGGGGACAACAGAGGATGAGATGGCTGGATGGCATCACTGACTCGATGGACGTGAGTCTGAGTGAACTCCAGGAGTTGGTGATGGACAGGGAGGCCTGGCGTGCTGCGATTCATGGGATCGCAAAGAGTCGGACACGACTGAGTGACTGAGCTGAATTCAACATCTTTCAGTTAGATAAATTTCATTACCTCAAGAAATATCACTCTAATTCCACGTATACTCCAAGGCAGGTTCCCTATTAGCTGTATTAAAGGTTTCATTCCCAGTACTCATTGCCATATATCCTTTGCTCTAGTCACAAAGAAGCCCTGGGACTTTCTATGAAATTGTTGACCCAACATGTGTCTCTACTTTATCCATGTTTTTTCTACTGTGAGGAATTATCTAGTAATTCTCTGAGGGAATTTCTGCCAGTATCCCTAGACTGTTACTAAAGATATTCCCTTATTCTCTAGCACCTGTCTACCCTAACCCTTTATGCATAGCCAAGATTCCATCTTACTGGTGATATAACTTTGTATCTATACCAATATTAATCCATACCAAAATATTGTTAAGTATATTCACATTATTAACACGCTTTTTAAATTTCATTGTTAAATGTTAAACACCTTGAGGAAATCACATTCTTCTCTGTTTGCTCTGCCAGATTGGTAGGTGTTCAGTAAAATGTTATTGAATAAGTGAATAGGCATTGTAGACATGCTCAAGACTCCATGTTTGGCCTAGAATTTAAGTCAGTATAATGAAATACTTCACTGAAAATTTTCTGGGAAAGCACAGTACTGGAGTCAGCGGTCAAATAAAAAATGCATACTCCGTCTTCAGCCTTGATTCACACACCTCTGCTATATTCTCTGATTTGCGTACAAGAGGAGCTGGGCTTCTTTGTCATTTCGTTAGTTTTAACTAAGAAAATGAGATTCTTGAGCTTGAGGATAGGAATGAAGGGATAGAGACTGGGAGTAGAGCATTCCTTGGAGGACAAGTTGATGTGTGTTAGGGGGCAGCCAGGAGACCATATGCAGTTAGACATACACAGTCAGCCTCAAGAAGAGGGGAGACATTCTACTTCTGCATTTGCCTGTGCCGAGGACAAGTGCTGGCTACTTTCAGGCTCATTGTGTCCCCCAGCCTATCTCCCCACCGGCTGGAGGAACTCTGCTCGTTCTAAAGACAGAATCAGAGAAGACAGCTTCTGTAGAGAATTTCATCCTGCACAGCCTCCTTTAAGCCAATCCAAGACTGACAGCTTTGACTCAGGTTTGCTACTTCTAACTTGCAAACAAACTCACCATTTAGTACAGGTTCTTGGAGGTGGAATGCTTTTGGTTACTTCATAGTAGTGAATGTTTGTTATTTGTATTCAAGATAATTAGGTATGAGAAGTTGCCTAGTAAGTACATCCCCAGCCCTCTTGAAGAAGTAAGCATTTTTCGCTTTGTAGGAGATACAGCCAACTGTCTTTTTTAGCCTGTTTTGTCATTCTACTTTGGCTAATGTGAGTTCTCATCTTTTACTTTTCTTTAAATTTCAATATTTTTCAAAGAGCTTCATTATTTTCCCAATTTTCTTTACATATTTCTATACCAAGTCATCTATGATTTGCTTTAGTGTCAAGTATGTGTGTGTGTGTATACATTTATGGCCCAGACTTTATTCTTGGCTCTAAGTATTATTTTGTTTTTAAAAGCTATTTTGAAATAATTCAAGGTGGAAATTATTCCATCATTCAACCGTACTAAAAACATTATCATCAGTTTGAAAGTTTACTTTAGTCATTGTACGTATGCCTATACTTTTCATGTAGCTTTAAATTTTAATGTGTTTGTAACTTATAACCTGAGTTTCACTTGATAATATATTATATCTATATGCTGTTTTTCAAACTTCATAAATTATTTTATAACAGCTTGATATTCCATTGAGAGAATAACCATAATCTTATTAACCATTCCTTTAGTGTTAGGTACATTCACTTCCCTCAGAAGTTTCATGGAACATTTCAAGGACCATTTACATAGAGTTTCTAGTCTGCTTCTAGTTTTGCATAAGAAAACCTCTCATAGTTGGGATTGAAATTAAGGAGGGATGGGGTCAAAATGTGTGAATTTCTGGTTTTTCATAAGCATTCTAATACTACACTGTCAGAGTTGTGAATACATATCTTTTCTTGGTTGTTGCAATTTTGATTTCATCATGTATTATTAAATATATTTTTAACTTATTAAGGAAAATAAAATGGTGCTAGTGTTTTAAGTTAAGTTTACTTGAGTTCTTAGAACAAATTAGGATATTTTTATATTTTTTTTACCAGGTAACTTTCTATGTTTGTGAATTGTTCTTTCATGTGATTTGCCCATGTTTTTCAGCAGATATATTTCAGCTGTTAAATATTTTCAGTTAGGTATATTCCATTTTGGTATGCTTTTTATAACCCTGCACATGGTTTGTTTATATATATATGTATATATTTATCTTTGTTTATTGTTTAATCAATATATTGACATGAGTAAATTCATATTATTATAAAGTCCTTAGAAATACTTTTTCACAATATCCTACTCTCTCTCTCTCTATATATATATATACACACACACACACATAAAGCATCATTTACCTATTTATTCTTCAGCTTTTGTCCTCTAATATGTTTTACTTTTCCTAAAATAAATAATATAGTGAGAAATACATTTATGAAGATAGCCTTTCTAATGTTTTTAGATATTTGCTTCAAAGAGGATCTGATATTTTTTTGCTTTGTGTGGCTATTGATCAGTGCGTTTGTGCATGCTACGTCACTTTAGTTGGGTCTGATTCTTTGTGACCCCGTGGACTGTAGCCCACCAGGCTCCTCTGTCCATAGAATTCTCCAAGCAAGGATACTGGAACAGGTTGCCATGCCCTCCTCTAGGAGATCTTCCTGACCCGAGGGGAGAACCTGCGTCTCTTACATCTCCTGCAGGCAGGTTCTTTACCACTAGTGCCACCTGAGAAGCCCTATTAATTGAGTCTAAATAAATACTGAATAATAATTGCATGTATGAATTTAGTGTCCACAAAGTATAAGATTATTTTCCTTATCTATCTGGCAAAGATTATACCTAAGATACTGACCACAGTTCTTGATCATATCTAAAGGGGTTATTCCAAATACTGAAAGATGATGCTGTGAAGGTGCTGCACTCAATATACCAGTAAATTTGGAAAACTCAGCAGTGGCCACAGGACTGGAAAAGGGAAGTTTTCATTCCAATCCCAAAGAAAGGCAATGCCAAAGAATGCTCAGCTACCGCACAATTGCACTCATCTCACATGCTAGTAAAGTAATACTCAAAATTCTCCAAGCCAGGCTTCAGCAATATGTGAACCGTGAACTTCCTGATGTTCAAGCTGGTTTTAGAAAAGGCAGAGGAACCAGAGATCAAATTGCCAACATCCGCTGGATCATGGAAAAAGCAAGAGAGTTCCAGAAAAACATCTATTTCTGCTTTATTGACTATGCCAAAACCTTTGACTGTGTGGATCACAATAAACTGTGGAGAATTCTGAAAGAGATGGGAATACCAGACCACCTGATCTGCCTCTTGAGAAATCTGTATGCAGGTCAGGAAGCAACAGTTAGAACTGGACATGAAACAACAGATTGGTTCCAAATAGGAAAAGGAGTACGTCAAGGCTGTATATTGTCACCCTGTTTATTTAACTTATATGCAGAGTACATCATGAGAAACACTGGACTGGAAGAAACACAAATTGGAATAAAGATTGCCGGGAGAAATATCAATAACCTCAGATATGTAGATGACACCACCCTTATGGCAGAAAGTGAAAAGGAACTCACCAGCCTCTTGATGAAAGTGAAAGTGGAGAGTGAAAAAGTTGGCTTAAAGCTCAACATTCAGAAAACGAAGATCATGGCATCTGGTCCCATCACTGCATGGGAAATAGATGGGGAAACAGTGGAAGCAGTGTCAGACTTTATTTTTCTGGGCTCCAAAATCATTGCAGATGGTGACTGCAGCCATGAAATTAAAAGACGCTTACTCCTTGGAAGGAAAGTTATGACCAACCTAGATAGCATATTCAAAAGCAGAGACATCACTTTGCCAACAAAGGTTCGCCTAGTCAAGCCTATGGTCTTTCCTGTGGTCATGTATGGATGTGAGAGCTGGACTGTGAAGAAGGCTGAGTGCCGAAGAATTGATGCTTTTGAACTGTGGTGTTGGAGAAGACTCTTGAGAGTCCCTTGGACTGCAAGAAGTTCCAAGCAGTCCATTCTGAAGGAGATCAGCCCTGGGATTTCTTTGGAAGGAATGAGGCTAAAGCTGAAACTCCAGTACTTTGGCTACATCATGCGAAGAGTTCACTCATTGAAGAAAACTCTGATGCTGGGAGGGATTGGGGACAAGAGGAGAAGGGGATGACAGAGGATGAGGTGGCTGGATGGCATCACTGACTTGATGGACGTGAGTCTCAGTGAACTCCAGGAGTTGGTGATGGACAGGGAGGCCTGGCGTGCTGCGATTCATGGGGCCGCAAAGAGTCAGACACGACTGAGCAACTGATCTGATCTGAAAGGGGTAGATGGTCAGCAAGCTTTGATTTTTCTTTCTCTTGTGATACTGAAAGGCTTTAAAATTCTAATTTCAAAATTAGACCTGGACATATAAGCTTGTGGAAAGACACTTTAAAATCTGTCTTGGAACACATAAAGGTCTGTTCAAAGGTTGATGTATTCAAAATGTTCTGAGGGTTTTTATTCATCCTGCAGTTGTTTCATATTAATCTGTCCTCTAGTTAGAATCCCTAGCACATGTTTTTGTTATGCCTCATGTTGCACATGCTATGTTATTTTAACAATTTTTCAGAATAAATACAATCCTTTCCATTTAATGTTTTAAAATTCCATCTCATTACATGTTACCTTTCAGTTTGTTGACATTATTTTGTATTCTTTCAAATATTGAGTAGCTCTCAAAACTTTTATGCCATCTATACATTAGATAAAAAAGGCTTCAATGCCCTCTTCTGAATATTAATTATGATCCCTGCTCCCATGTCACTTCACCACCTGCATCCTTTACAGGTTATCATTCAGGAATCCGTGACACAGACACCTTTTTAAGGGATTCTTCAATCACCTACACATTTATTGAGTTTTACTCTCATGTATAGTTTTGCTTTTTATTCATTAAATATTTTAGAAAGCACTAGTCAATGGTGCTCACATTTTGTTTCATCCTGTTTTACATAACATGAAAAATATGATTTTGAAATTAATTTCTCCTATTCAGAATCACTGTTCATTTAATCATCAGAAAAGTAAAATAACTATAATAATAATAATAGGTGTTAAGTGGATTGCCATAAAGCTATTTTATGCAGTGGGCCAGAGTTTTAAAATATCACCAGACTATAATAGTGAACTGTCTTACAATGAGTCAGCATTTCAGCATGTTTTAATGTGAGTCCTAAGTGTAGGGCTGTGGGAAGGGTGAGAAGGGAAGCGAGGGGTATTTACGACTGACATCAATTCTATTGGAGGGATGTAGGTTCAGTTTCCTCAGCGTGACACCCAACTTCATACATATGTATTACACTGTCATATTGACAAATAGTAACATATGTTCCTATAACGTTAGGAACTGAAGTGCTGCATGATATTAAGGGATCAAAAGCACCACAGCTGCTAACAAAGATCACCTGAATATTACAAAGCTTCTTCAACAACTCTACCGACTTTCATGTGAGCAATTGTACCTGGAAAATCACAGCCATATTCAGATTACAGTTCATAACTCGTCTCTTTTAAAAATTGAGAACACCACCTGTTTTCATTCTGCTTAAAAAAAAAAAAAAAAAAAGGTTTGATAGGATTAGGAAACACATCTAGTCTTTGTTTTTAGCTAGCCCATTTTGAAAATTGGGGTCATGGATGACGGCTTCCTGAGTGGGGCAGCAAAAGCAATGGTAATGGGGGAACATTAAAAAGATTCGGATGTGTAGTTCTAAGCGGCATTTGCAAATGTGTGAGTGCATCGACATGGCTGATTATGCAAAAGCTGAGCTGTGCAAATCATAATAATAAGCTTTCTCATTAGATTTCCTGCATTTTCTGCTTCTTGATCAGCCAGAAATACAGCCAAGTGTTCCCATTCTTTTGAAATTTGCAATTTACACTTGTTTCAACTACTCAGAGAAAAATAGGGAAAATAAGAGCAGTGAAATAAGATTTTAATTAAAAGGGAAAATGGAAAATGTTCAAATTTCATAAAATGCAAAAGACGTGTGTACTTTGGTTATAGTCAGCTTGAAAGCAAAATTTTGCTTGGCACTCACCTACGTTAAATCAGTTCATAAGTCTATAACTAGGTAAAAAATGTAGTCCAACTATTTTTAAAGTAAACCTAAAAATGATCATTTAAGAAGGCTAATTGGATCATGTGCTTCACAAAGAAAGGTTTTATTCAGAGTATCAGGGCTATCCAAAATAAAGTATAGTAATAATAATAGAGAATTATTTGAAAGGAATGATATAACTAAAAAGATACATCCAGATATTCAAAGCCATTTCACTAATCTAAATGTTGGATTTCAACTTTCAGTGGGAGTACATAAACATAATTAGTAGTTACCTTAAGGGAAATGAAAAATAAAACCAGGAACTCGTTCAACATGACCAATGCAGTCTCCACACATGTGTATCCACACACATGTATCAGTGTCCATCGTACAGACCAGCAGTGATCAAAACGGTATTACGCCAACAATCACGTGGTTTGCTTGGCTTCCCGATTTAATACCAACTAGGTCAGTGACCAAGTGAAGTTGAAAAGATTCTTGGTCAAATTTCTATGTGTTGATACAATATATTCAATGAATGAAAGCATTTTTACTTGCTTTAGGTAACACAAGACATATTTTTCCCATTATGCATGTGGATTTGCTATTAAAAAATGCTAATTTGTTTGATAGTCCCATTAGATTTAAAGTTGCATGGCATGTATTATTTATGTCTGTTTTATGGTGAGAGAGAATCAGAATTTAAGCTAGGGAGTCCTTAGAAGATCAGATTTGAACCCCTACATTCCATAGCACGACAGTTACAACAACTCTGGACCTCCCAGGCTCAAGGAACCTGCAGCTCCCAAAATCCAGTCCTTATATAGCACATGAGTGATCAAGAACAAACACACACCATGGGGTAATGGGGACCTCCAGTTTCCAGAAGCCACACAGGAGTCTGCTCAGGAAAGGGTCACTCAAGGACCTTTCCTGAAGCTCAGTATATGTCAGCATGACAACCTCAGAGTACCCACCTGTCTTCCACGATGCTCTTAACTTCACACACTCTTAGGTATATAAAGACTGATGGTCTCATTTCACCATCAACCATGCACATGGTTAAAAGAATAATTGTTTTAAGCACCTTACATCTCAACTGTATAAAAAAAAGTTTGCATTCCATGAGAGTCTTTCTGCTTCCTCCCCTCCATGAGCTACAGTGCTTCTGGGCCCTCTGGAGTGTAGATACTGTTCCTCTGGACCCCTGTCCTTTCTCTCCTGCCACCATTTCAACCCCTCTGAAGCCCCATGTCCTCCTCACACACATATTACTAATCCTCCCTATAACTCCTAAGTTTTTTTTTTCTTTTTTTAATCTGCGTTTTCTAAATAATGACTATGAGAATCTAATGAAATCTGCATCAGGGGCCAGGGATATTTACTCAGCTAAGTCAAATGATCAAAATTGTATCATTAATATTTTAAGAGTTTATGCCTCAACACTTTTGGATCCCTCACTCACTAACCCATATTATCGTTTTTCCCAATGGTAAGAGGCAAAAAGGAAATTAACTTATTTCAATAGTTAAATGCACTATGCAATTCACAGTTATTATTTTGTGAGGAAAAACATTTGGCTTTGAATATTTATGTCAGAGATGTGCAGGACATCTCTGGGCAAAATAGTTGAAGAATAATTGAATTATACTAGGAGTTTTCTACCCCTGACCACTCCTCACTTTTTTCCTCCTTTGGAAGATCAGCACCTGATAATATGCCCCGTCAATCCATATTGCCAGATGCAATCAGTACATTTCTCCAGTAATTTTCTATAAATTCCTTTCTCATCTTATAAGCTTTACTAATATTTCAGTGACTATCTATGGTGGTATTTGTGAATCTGTTTTCAGAGTGTTCAGGATAATTCTTTAAGACAAAGTTGCAATAATGAGAAGGTTCAGTTCAGTTCAGTTACTCAGTCATGTCTGACTTTTTGCAACCCCACGAATCGCCAGCACACCAGGCCTCCCGGTCCATCACCAACTCCTGGAAATCCACCCAAACCCATGTCCATTGAGGTGGTGATGCTATCCAACCATCTCATCCTCTGTCGTCCCCTTCTCTTCCTGCCTTCAATCTTTCCCAGTATCAGGGTCTTTTCCAAAAAGTCAGCTCTTCGCATGATGTGGCCAAAGTATTGGAGTTTCAGCTTCAACATCAGTCCTTCCAATGAACACCCAGGACTGATCTGCTTTAGGATAGACTGGTTGGATCTCCTTGTAGTCCAAGGGACTCTCAAGAGTCTTCTCCAACACCACAGTTCAAAAGCATCAATTCTTTGGCGCTCAGCTTTCTTTACAGTCCAACTCTCACATCCATACATGACCACTGGAAAAACCATAGCCTTCACTAGATGGACCTTTGTTGACAAAGTAATGTCTTTGCTTTTTAATATGCTGTCTAGGTTGGTCATAACTTTCTTTCCAAGGAATGAGAAGGTACTTAACCCAACAATAATTGACCAGTGTTTTTTTTGTGTGTCTTACCAAACTTTCGACCCAAATTATGAGCACCGTGCTGCTGCTAAGTTGCTTCAGTCGTGTCCGACTCTGTGCGACCCCAGAGACTACAGCCCACCAGGCTCCCCCGTCCCTGGGATCCTCCAGGCAAGAACACTGGAGTGGATTTCCATTTCCTTCTCCAATGCATGAAAGTGAAAAGTGAAAGTGAAGTCGCTCAGTCGTGTCTGACTCCTAGCGACCCCATGGACTGCAGCCCACCAGGGTCCTCCGTCCATGGGATTTTTCTAGGCAAGAGTACCGGAGTACGGTGCCATCGCCTTCTCGGATGAGCACCATAAACGATACTAAGTTAACAACATTGTATTATATATTTGAAAAAGTAGCTCTTTGAAAATTCTCACCACCAAAGAAGAAAAAAAAAAATTGGAATGATCTGAGAGGATAGATGTGTTAACTAACTTTACTGTGGTAATCAGCTCGTAATATATATACAATTAAGCCATTATGTTGTACACCTTAAGCTTATACAATGTTATATGTCAGTTATAGCTCAATATAGCTGAGGGAGAAAGTCAATGCTATTTTTGGCTTTTTGGGTCCACTATTATACTCTCAAGGCTGAGGACAAAACATGGCAAATAAGACAGTATTTTTTTTTTTTTTTTTTTAAGTTAGCCAATTAATGTATGGATACTGGCATCTCTAATCCCAGCATGGAGAAAACTTTTTATGCAGAAAGCAGCATTGCCTCATAAATATATTTTATATAAATAGGTAAATTGAAAATGCTGAACAGTATATATGGAAGGGGCTTCCCACATGGCACAGTGGTAACGAATTTGCCTACCGATGCAGGAGATGAGAGTGACACAGGTTTGATCTCTGGGTTGGGAAGATCCCCTGGAGTAGGAAATGACTACCCACTCCAGTATTCTTTTCTGGAAAATTACATGGACAGGTGGGCCCGGTGGACTATAATTCATGGAGTCACAGAGTAGGACATGACTGAGCACACCGCATGCATTTATGCAAAGTGGTTCATATTTAAAAATCAAATAAAAACCTTTTTTTTTTTTTTTTTCATTTTGCTTTTAAGCAAGGTTAGGTAATTCGTTGACTTAAAAAAGTGTCACTGTTTGTTACACTATTGGGAATCTGTGACATATTTCCAAAATATCCCCTTCAACTCTGTATCGTCTTCCCTTAGCACTTAACATATTTACTTTCACCAGTGAATACAGTAACAGAATTTTTACTCAGCTCCATATAACTCCTTGGTGAAGAAAGACTTTTTATTTTTTTCTCTCTTGTAAAATTGTAGGGAATTATTTCCATGTGATATCTCTTACTAGAAGCTTTGGTCAAAGAGGGTGCTATTGAACAACATTCTGACCTTTGACTGCTCCAAAAGGTGCATCAGAAATATTCATAAATCCTAGAAATAAATATTAACAGGCACTCTAAATTAAATATTAAAACTGATTCTGCACATTCCAAATTATGTCTTAAGGATCTCAAGAATGAAAAAGTTTTCATTTCTTATTCTCATTTGTTTTATATTTTCAAGCATTTAAAAATCTTGATATCCTATTAAAAACAGAGGGGTGTCCAGGAAAAACATCTGGGACTGCTTAACTAATCTAATTTTCTCAAGTAATTTTACTAATATTCAGTCAATTAAGAAATGTTAGTGCTCTTTATGCTGCAATTCAATGTGATCATTTTTGAACTGCTTTATTTTTTTTTTTAATTTTTCAAAATGAGAAACCAATGAATCCAATTAATTTTAGCCCCACAAACAATTAATTGTACATTAAAAATAAATAACTTCAATTGATCACAATTCTACTCAACTGATGGTAATGAGTGCTAATTTGGGAATGACAGGGAGCTTGGATTCATGAAGATCAGGAATTAGATTTGAGTTATAATTTAAAGAAAATTCTTTGAATGAATGAAAAATGTTGATAAAGTTTTATAGTGATAAATGTATAAATGTCAATGCATAATGTTAAAATGCCTTCATGAAGGCTTAGATGCCATGATTAACCTGTGCAATAGTGTATATTGATGAATAAATGATCAAACATACCTTGAATTACACAAGAAACATATTTGTGTAGAAAAGGTAATCACCATCTGTTCCTAAGGGAGAATACTTAGAAAATTTTAATTGTGACATAATCCTATAAGATATATAGAAGCTCAAATTTATTTTTAACAAGTTACAATGTTTCCTGTGTCATATTTTAATAATAAATAATCTGTACTTACAAACCAACCATAATTCAATTTAAAACCAGTAGCATGCAGATAACCTATAAAACATTTGAAGTAATGGAGCTGTAACAATTGAGTATAAATATGCACAAATATTAAAATGGGTCATATACTTAAATGTAAAATGAAAAGCTATAAATTTTTGGAAGAAAACACTGGGGGAAAAATCTATGTGACCTTACATTGTGTAATCAGTTTTTGCCATAATATCAAAAGCAAAAGTTTTTACAATAGAAAAAATGGATACACTGGACTTTACTACAATTTTTAAAGTTCTGGTTTACAGAAGATGTTATTAAGAGTATAAAGGACAAGCTACACACTAGGAGAAAAGTACTTGCAGAGCGTATCTGATAAAATGCTCTTATCCGATACATACAAAAACTATTAAACTAAAACACTAACAATATAACACAATAAAAAAGAGGGCAAAAGATCTGGACAGACACCTTGCCCTAAAAATAAAACCTCACTGATATCTAGGAAAGTGACAACATGTGTCAGTGAAGAACATAACACGGAGCAACCGTTTTGGAAGGAAGTTAGGAAGTGTCTTCCATGCTGAACATAGTCTTAACTATATCATTACACAGCTGCACTCTTAGGTATCAGTTTGGAAATGTATGTCCAAAGATAAACCTACACATGGATGCTTATAGCAGCTTCATTCATAATCTTCATATCCTGGAAATAAGATGTACTTCAATAGGCAAACACATAAACAACCCTCTCACAGCCATAACATAGAATACTATTTATTATTATCAAAAAATGAGCTATTTAATCATGGAAAGGAGAAGGCGATGGCACCTCACTTAAGTACTCTTGCCTGGAAAAATCCCATGGACTGAGGAGCCTGGTGGGCTGCAGTCCATGGGGTCACTAAGAGCCGAACACGACTGAGCGACTTCACTTTCACTTTTCACTTTCATGCATTGGAGAAGGAAATGGAAACCCACTCCAGTGTTCTTGCCTGGAGAATCCCAGGGACGGGGGAGCCTGGTGGGCTGCCGTCTATGGGGTTGCACAGAGTCGGACACAACTGAAGCGACTTAGCAGCAGCAGCAGCAGCAATCATGGAAAAACATTGATAAACCTTGAAGTGTATATTGGTTAGTTAAAAGCAAAGTCTAAAAAGGCTCATACCATATGAGGTCATTTATATGACATTTTGGAAAAGACAGAGGTATACAGATGCTAAATGGATCAGTGGTTTTCAAGAATTCCGAGTAGGGAGTTGTATAGATGAAGTACAGAATTATATAGGCTGATGAAACTACTTTGTATGATAATGCAATGTTGAATATATGAGTTTGTCAAAGCCTATTTGTTTTATTTACAATGGAGTGAATATTGTATGCAAATTAAAAATAAATCATGTAGGAAGTCTGAAGATCCAGAATGGAACCAGTCTAACTCTATTTTACTTTTTTTAAATTTAAATTTATTTATTTTAATTAGAGGCTAATTACTTTACAATATTGTATTAGTTTTGCCATACATCAACATGAACCTGCCACGGGTGTACACGTGTTCCCAATCCTGAACCCCCTCCTACCTCCCTCCCCATACCATCCCTCTAGGTCATCCTAGTGCACGAGCCCCAAGCTTCCTGTATTTTAAGGTAGTAAACAGCCTCACTGAAGGACACTGGGGAAACAACACTAACCTTAACTATCACTAACCTAAGTAACTGGGAAATGAGTGGAGTCTGTAGTACTAAAGATAAAAGTGAAGGGCTTCCCTTGTGGCTCAGATGCTAAAGAATATGCCTGCATTGCAGGAGACCCAGGTTCAATCCCTGGGTTGGGAAGATCCCAACTATCTATATCATCTATATCTATATCTATATATAGATCCCCAGTTCAATCCCATATACATATATTGCCATGCCTTGCTCCAGAAGATACATATACACACACACACACACACACATATATACATATATATATATACACACACACACACACATATAGAAGGCAAGGCAACCCACTCCAGTATTCTTGCCTGGAGAATCCCATGGACATAGAAGCCTGGGGGGCTACAGTCCATGGGGTCGGGTCACAAAGAGTTGGACATGACTGCAGTGACTGAGCACACAAACATATATAATACACACACACACACACACACACACACACACACTTATATATATATATATATATATATATATATATATATATCTCCAAATGTACATCTTTTAGTGTATATATATATATATATATATCTCACTCCTGTTTAGTATGCTATGCTATGCTATGCTATGCTATGCTATGCTAAGTCACTTCAGTCGTGTCCGACTCTGTGTGACACCATGGATGGCAGCCCATCAGGCTCCCCCGTCCCTGGGATTCTCCAGGCAAGAACACTGGAGTGGGTTTCCATTTCCTTCTCCAATGCAGGAAAGTGAAAAGTGAAAGTGAAGTCACTCAGTCGTGTCCAACCCTCAGCGACCCCATGGACTGCAGCTCACCAGGCTCCTCTGTCCATGGGCTTTTCTAGGCAAGAGTACTGGAGTGGGGTGCCATTGCCTCCTCCGCTGTTTAGTATGGCTAGGCTAGGCTAAGTCACTTCAGTCGTGTCTGACTCTGTGTGACCCCATAGATGGCAGCCTGCCAGGCTCCCCTGTCCCTGGGATTCTCCAGGCAAGAACACTGGAGTGGGTTGCCATTTCCTTCTCCAATGCATGAAAGTGAAAAGTGAAAGTGAAGTCGCTCAGTCGTGTCTGACCCTCAGCGACCCCACGGACTGCAGCCTTCTAGGCTCCTCAGTCCATGGGATTTTCCAGGCAAGAGTACTGGAGTAGGGTGCCATTGCCTTCTCCGGTTTAGTATGAAGGCAGACTGTATCTGAAGGCTACCTAGAACTACTAAAGAACTTTGAAAGAATAGTGAGCTAACATATTCTTTAAAATTTAGAACAATGTCTGAGACAGGGTAAGTATTATAAATATTTGCTATTATTAGGAATGTGTTTGACACTAGGATTTTCGTTAAGTGTATCATTGCAGTTGTTCAGAAGAAAAGTGTTGATCCATATCGTTTTCTTTCTTTTCATGTTTTAAATTTCATTCTATTTCATTGAAGTGTAGTTGCTTTGCAATGCTGTGTTAGCGTCTGCTGTATGGCAAGGTGAATCAGCTTTATATACACATATGCCCCCTCTTTTCTGGATTTCCTTCCCATTTAGGTCACCACAGAGCACTGCGCAGAGTTCCCTGTGCTGTACAGTTGGTTCTCATTATACATCTTTTTCTTTAAATGCAAATTAAATTCATTTCGGCAAAGTGTATTTCAGTCCACCTTCCTATCAGGAGAGCGCATCCAGGGTTCATCAGAGGCCAAGCCGAGCTGTGATAAAGCCAGGACGAGACAGATGAATGTCTGATTTCCCTTTCTGTGTTCAAGTCTCACCACTCTTCTATTTTCAGTAGCATATCACAGAATCAGGAAATGAAGGGTTGATGAGCGTGTGCCTAGTTATTTTTGGTTTTTTAAGAGTTTTCCAAATTTATTTTTGTTTAATATCAAGAAGAAAGAATAAACATTGAGTTTCTAATGTGTAAAGGCAATACTTCTGGTAGCTGAGATTGCAAACGCTGTGGAATATTCTCCTCATCACTGGGAAGTTCATCATATGTTTGATAACATAAGCATGGATGTGTTAGGGAAATTGTAACAACACTCAGAAGTTCTCTGGAATTCAACATTTTTATTTTGCTAAGAAACTGGCTCTGAGAGCCAAAATCACTAGCAGCATGCCTAATATTGTGATGCTCGACCTAGACCAAATTAGGTCTTCTGATATCAGTTCTCTTGTTTTTTTCTGTTCTATCTCGTTCTTTCCCAAGCCAGTTGTTACATACACATTATTTCACTTTAAAAATAAGTCTATATTATAAATTGCTGAAGGAAATAATTCCTCAGATTTCCGTGAAGATGGATTTCATTTCTTCTTTCCCATGGGGTTGAAAGCAATTACCTGATAGCTACACATCAAAGAGACCTGGGTGTGTGTGGATTAGTTTCCTTTTCTCTTCCCTCTCACGATGTGGATGTCCAGTGGTGTTAGAGGCAACTGCTTCAGGGAGGCGAGGGACTGTTGGCATTCAGGGTTGTTGCTAACTGCCGGTTAGTGCAACTGAGAGGTTTGTGTGATTAACATTTTGTGCATTTGGCCACAGGGGTTCCCTGGTGGCTCAGATGGTAAAGAAACCACCTGGGCTGTGGGAGATCTGGGTTCAATCCCTGGGTGGGAAAGATCCCCTGGAGGAGGGCATAGCAACCCACTCCAGTATTCTTGTCTGGAAAAGTCCATGGACAGAGGAGCCTGGTGGGCTACGGTCCGTGGGGTTGCAAAGAGCTGACTGCGTGACTAAACAGCACACACAACACAAACAATGTGTAGCATTTGGAAAGCAAATCAGTAAACTCAGTGAGATAGATGAAGAAGCTAGAGGATGTTCAGATCAGATCAGATCAGATCAGTCCCTCAGTCGTGTCCAACTCTTTGCGACCTCATGAATCGCAGCACGCCAGGCCTCCCTGCCCTGTCCATCACCAACTCCCGGAGGTCACTCAGATTCAAGTCCATTGAGTCAGTGATGCCATCCAGCTATCTCATCCTCTGTCATCCCCTTCTCCTCTTGCCCTCAATCCCTCCCAGCATCAGACTCTTCTCCAATGAGTCAACTCTTCGCATGAGGTGGCCAAAGTACTGGAGTTTTAGCTTTAGCATCATTCCTTCCAAAGAAATCCCAGGGCTGATCTCCTTCAGAATGGACTGGTTGGATCTCCTTTCAGTCCAAGGGACTCTCAAGAGTCTTCTTCAACACCACACTTCAAAAGCATCAATTCTTCGGCACTCAGCCTTCTTCACAGTCCAACTCTCACATCCATACATGACCACAGGAAAGACCATAGCCTTGACTAGACGAACCTTTGTTGGCAAAGTAATGTCTCTGTTTTGAATATGCTATCTAGGTTGGTCATAACTTTCCTTCCAAGGAGTAAGCGTCTTTTAATTTCATGGCTGCAGTCACCATCTGTAGTGATTTTGGAGCCCAGAAAAAGAAAGTCTGACACTGTTTCCACTGTTTCCCCATCTATTTCCCATGTAGTGATGGGACCAGATGCCATGATCTTCGTTTTCTGAGTGTTGAGCTTTAAGCCAACTTTTTCACTCTCATCTTTCACTTTCATCAAGAGGCTCTTTAGTATTTCCTCACTTTCTGCCATAAGGGCGGTGTCATCTGCATATCTGAGGTTATTGAGATTTCTCCCGACAATCTTGATTCCAGCTTGTGTTTCTTCCAGTCCAGCATTTCTCATGATGTACTCTGCATAGAAGTGAAATAAGCAGGGTGTTAACATACAGCCTTGATGTACTCCTTTTCCTATTTGGAACCAGTCTGTTGTTCCATGTTCAGTTCTAACCGTTGCTTCCTGACCTGCATACAGATTTCTCAAGAGGCAGATCAGGTGGTCTGGTATTCCCATCTCTTTCAGAATTTTCCACAGTTTAGCAGGAATATATATACAAGTTCAGATCAGATCAGATCAGTCGCTCAGTCGTGTCCGACTCTTTGCGACCCCATGAACCGCAGCACGCCAGGCCTCCCTATCCATCACCAGCTCTCGGAGGTCACTCAGACTCACATTCATCGAGTCAGTGATGCCATCCAGCCATCTCATCCTCTGTCGTCCCCTTCTCCTCCTGCCCTCAATCCCTCCCAGCATCAGAGTCTTCTCCAATGAGTCAACTCTTCGCATGAGGTGGCCAAAATACTGGAGTTTCAGCTTGAGCATCATTCCCTCCAAAGAAATCCCAGGTCTGATCTCTTTCAGAATGGACCGGTTGGATCTCCTTGCAGTCCAAGGGACTCTCAAGAGTCTTCTCCAACACCACAGTTCAAAAGCATCAATTCTTCGGCACTCAGCCTTCTTCACAGTCCAGCTCTCACATCCATACATGACCACAGGAAAGACCATAGCCTTGACTAGGCGAACCTTTGTTGGCAAAGTGATGTCTCTGCTTTTGAATATGCTATCTAGGTTGGTCATAACCTTCCTTCCAAGGAGTAAGCGTCTTTTAATTTCATGGCTGCAGTCACCATCTGCAGTGATTTTGGAGCCCAGAAAAACAAAGTCTGACACTGTTTCCACTGTTTCTCCATCTATTTCCCATGTAGTGATGGGACCAGATGCCATGATCTTCGTTTTCTGAATGTTGAGCTTTAAGCCAACCTTTTCACTCTCCACTTTCACTTTCATCAAGAGGCTTTTGAGTTCCTCTTCACTTTCTGCCATAAGGGTGGTATCATCTGCATATCTGAGGTTATTGATATTTCTCCCGGCAATCTTGATTCCAGCTTGTGTTTCCTCCAGTCCAGCATTTCTCATGATGTACTCTGCATATAAGTTAAATAAACATGGTGACAATATACAGCCTTGACGTACTCCTTTTCCTATTTGGAACCAGTCTGTTGTTCCATGTCCAGTTCTAACTGTTGCTTCCTGACCTGCATACAGATTTCTCAAGAGGCAGATCAGGTGGTCTGGTATTCCCATTTCTCTCAGAATTTTCCACAGTTTATTGTGATCTACACAGTCAAAGGCTTTGGCATAGTCAATAAAGCAGAAATAGATGTTTTTCTGGAACTCTCTTGCTTTTTCGATAATCCAGCGGATGTTGGCAATTTGATCTCTGGTTCCTCTGCCTTTTCTAAAACCAGCTTGAACATCAGGAAGTTCACGGTTCACATATTGCTGAAGCCTGGCTTGGAGAATTTTGAGCATTACTTTACTAGCGTGCGAGATGAGTGCAATTGTGTGGTAGTTTGAGCACTCTTTGGCATTGCCTTTCTTTGTGATTGGGATGAAAACTGACCTTTTCCAATCTTGTGGCCACTGCTGAGTTTTCCAAATTTGCTGGCATATTGAGTGCAGCACTTTCACAGCATCATCTTTCAGGATTTGGAATAGCTCCACTGGAATTCCATCACCTCCACTAGCTTTGTTCCTAGTGATGCTTTCTAAGGCCCACTTGACTTCACATTCCAGGATGTCTGGCTCTAGGTCAGTGATCACACCATCATGATTATCTGGGTCGTGAAGCTCTTTTTTGTACAGTTCTTCTGCGTATTCTTGCCACCTCTTCTTAATATCTTCTGCTTCCGTTAGGTCCATACCATTTCTGTCCTTTATCGAGCCCATCTTTGCATGAAATGTTCCTTTGGTATCTCTGATTTTCTTGAATAGATCCTTAGTCTTTCCCATTCTGTTGTTTTCCTCTATTTCTTTGCATTGATCGCTGAAGAAGGCTTTCTTATCTCTTCTTGCTATTCTTTGGAACTCTGCATTCAGATGTTTATATCTTTCCTTTTCTCCTTTGCTTTTCACTTCTCTTCTTTTTGCAGCTATTTGCAAGGCCTCCCCAAACAGCCATTTTGCTTTTTTGCATTTCTTTTTCTTGGGGATGGTCTTGATCCCTGTCACCTGTACAATATCACGAACCTCATTCCATAGTTCATCAGGCACTCTATCTATCAGATCTAGGCCCTTAAATCTATTTCTCACTTCCACTGTATAATCATAAGGGATTTGATTTAGGTCATACCTGAATGGTTTAGTGGTTTTCCCTACTTTCTTCAATTTCAGTCTGAATTTGGCAATAAGGTGTTCATGGTCTGAGCCACAGTCAGCTCCTGGTCTTGTTTTTGCTGACTGTATCGAGCTTCTCCATCTTTGGCTGCAAAGAATATAATCGATCTGATTTCGGTGTTGACCATCTGGTGATGTCCATGTATAGAGTCTTCTCTTGTGTTGTTGGAAGAGGGTATTTGCTATGACCAGTGCATTTTCTTGGCAAAACTCTGTTAGTCTTTGCCCTGCTTCATTCCGTATTCCAAGGCCAAATTTGCCTGTTACTCCAGGTGTTTCTTGACTTCCTACTTTTGCATTCCAGTCCCCTATAATGAAAAGGACATCTTTTTGGGGTGTTTGTTCTAAAAGGTCTTGTAGGTCTTCATAGAACCGTTCAACTTCAGCTTCTTCAGCGTTACTGGTTGGGGCATAGACTTGGATTACTGTGACATTGAATGGTTTGCCTTGGAAACGAACAGAGATCATTCTGTCGTTTTTGAGATTGCATCCAAGTACTGCATTTCGGACTCTTTTGTTGACCATGATGGCCACTCCATTTCTTCTGAGGGATTCCTGCCCACAGTAGTAGATATAATGGTCCTCTGAGTTAAATTCACCCATTCCAGTCCATTTTAGTTCGCTAATTCCTAGAATGTCAACATTTACTCTTGCCATCTCTTGTTTGACCACTTCCAATTTGCCTTGATTCATAGACCTGACATTCCAGGTTCCTATGCAATATTGTTCTTTACAGCATCGGACTTTACTTCTATCACCAGACACATCTACAGCTGGGTATTCTTTCTGCTTTGGTTCCATCCCTTCATTCTTTCTGGAGTTATTTCTCCACTGATCTCCAGTAGCATATTGGGCCCTTACTGACCTGGGGAGTTTCTCTTTCAGTATCCTATCATTTTGCCTTCTCATACTGTTCATGGGGTTCTCAAGGCAAGAATACTGAAGTGGTTTGCCATTCCCTTCTCCAGCGGACCACACCCTGTCAGATCTCTCCACCATGACCCGCCCATCCTGGGTTGCCCCACGGGCATGGCTTAATTTCATCGAGTTAGACAAGGCTGTGGTCCTGGTGTGATTAAATTGACTAGTTTTCTGTGAGTATGGTTTCAGTGTATTTGCCCTCTGATGCCCTCTTGCAAGACCTACCGTCTTACTTGGGTTTCTCTTACCTTGGGCGTGGGGTATCTCTTCCCGGCTGCTCCAGCAAAGCACAGCCATCGCACCTTACCTTTGATGAGGGGTCTCTCCTCACCGCCGCCCTTCCTGACCTCGGTCGTGGGGTAGCTCCTCTGGGCCGTGCTTAGTGCGCCAGTCCTCACCGCCGTCCTTCCTCCGTCGATGGGTAGCTCCTCTCGGGCGTGCTCTCAGTGCGCCGCGCGGCCGGCGAGGGGCTCTCAGTGCGCCTCGTAATATATACATGTTACATAATGGAAATTTTTTTTCTAACATTTTTCTAACATTTCCGATAACATGATCCTCTCAAAGGAGAGAGAGTAAGTTACCTTGTGAGTGACAAGCTTTGGTCTGCATTCTATGACCGGGATATTAGTTGGGAGTTTTTAGTCTATTTTTCCTTTCTGGATTTGTCAACTGTGAAGTAGTGAACTTGGTAGGTTTGTTTTCACAGTGGACTAAAATTTTCCTTCTGTGGGTTGTTCCTGTAGAATCTAAGCTAATTCCTTTAGATCTCACTTTATGGCCTGCCCTCTAAATTATCCTTTATCAGGAATAAAGGTGATATTTTGATTTCTTAATTCCTTTTTCCCTTGGGCAGAGATTGTTTGCTGGGTATGTTCAAACTTCCAGAGCCTTTGTCATGGATACATAGATAACAGTGATCTACATATGATAAGATCAAATTTGGTCTCAGTGAGTGACAGTTAACCCTGGGAAGACCAGTAAGGACATCAGGAAAGTTCCAGAGTCTCAGATTGTGAATTCTGCTGTGATTACAGATGACCTGACATAATTTAAATATTACAATATTTGGCATTCCAAAAGATATAAATAAATTCATCCAAGGAGGATGAGACTATAGGAATCAGTGATTCAGAAATGTGTGACTTGGCAGATAGCCGTCATCCCGCAGTGCTGAGAGCTGAAACACTGCTGCTGTGGCTTGAGGAGTGAATAACTGAGGCCGCCAATACAGAACACATGATAAAAGAGTTAATCCAAGGGAGTAGATGAGACTGTTAAATATCTCCATTTAGCAATTATTTACAGTACTTGAAGAAAAAAGTGAAGCTTTTAATATTTTTTTTGAAGTACTTGTTGCAAGGTCATCAGTTACTCTTTGAAAATCATTTAAACTTCAGCTGTATTGTGCATCAATTGCAGGTCACGTAAACAAAAACAACAAAGCTAAATCATAATGAAACAATGTTGATAACATAAATTATTTATACTTGATATTGCTAAAAATAAATTTCATCTAGACCCCACTTTATAAACCATAAGGAAATAAAGAAAATGTCTTCCTTCCTTATTCTTAATATATTTTAAACACTGTAGTTAATAATTGCTTAATAGAAACTTTATAATCCATTGTTAGATGTTAAAATAAACTGGAATTACAGTAATTTTGCATCAGAAAATCACCACCTGACCCTTGAAGCCCTGAAAATCAGGAAATCAGAACCATTACTGACAAAGCAGATAAAATACATTGCCTGTTTAATAAGAGGATAAAGATCTCACTGTTATAAAGATGGGGGTTTTTAGTTTAATTGTGGGTTTCCCATTCTGACTTTCCAGAAAGTCAAGGGTTTTCTTCTGCAGCAATTGGACTTTCTCACCTTCTTGTCACCATTTTGATCATCATTTCATTTTGACTGCACAGAACTCTTTTCAGTTCAGTTCAGTCACTCAGTCCTGTCTTACTCTTTGTGACCCCATGGACTGTGGCACACCAGGCCTCCCTGTCTATCACCAACTTCCAGAGTTCACTCAAACTCATGTCCATTGAGTTGGTGATGCCATCCAACCATCTCATCCTCTGTCGTCCCCTTCTCCTCCTGCCTTCAATCTTTCCCAGCATCAGAGTCTTTTCCAATGAGTCAGTTCTTCGCATCAGGTGGCCAAAGTATTGGAGTTTCAGCTTCAGCATCAGTTCTTCCAGTGAACATTCAGGACTGATCTCCTTTAGGATGAACTGGTTGGATCTCCTTGCAGTCCAAGGGACTCTCAAGAGTCTTCTCCAACACCACAGTTCAAAAGCATCCATTCTTCGGCACTCAGCTTTCTTTACCGTCCAGCTCTCACACCCATACATGACCACTGGAAAAACCATAGCTTTGACAGTGCATCGGTTTGCCTGAAACATTCTCCTTTCCAGAGGATAATACCTGGAATGGAGTTTATTTTTAAGGTCAGAGAAAAAACTGCAGGCAAAGAAAGAATGTTATACTTGTGTGATCACACTCTTCTTTCTTCCCTGGGATGCTTAGTGAACTGTAAGAGAGCCACGGTTTAGGGAAAGGGACTTGGTGAACAGTCTCAGTAGTCTCAAAACTAATGCTTACAGAAAAGAGAACATGTTTTGGCCATATTACAACCGTGTTATCATTTTAAAAAGTATATTAGATGAATGACACCAGTATTCAACAGGAATGTGGGCAGTGTGGAATCAGGTATTGACGCTGTTAGCTCATCAGTGACTTGAAGAGTGCAGTTGGTTCTGAAATACATTTATTTATTTAGCATTACTTCCTGCCTGATCAGTGCATTTGACCAAATACAGGACAGAGTTGAGAAACTGCATATCTTTTAGGATCAAAGTTGGATAAAAGCTTAACTTCAAACTTTTGTTACCTTCACAAATTCATTGCAATATATGACTTGCAGTTTCTTTCATTATATTCTGGGAATAAAGAAAAAATGCCTTCTCATCTTAATAGGATCCATGGGGGAAAAATTTTTTTTTTCTGTTCTCAGTGCCAGGAAAAGCTGTGGTATTTCTTTTTAACCTTTTTTCCCTTTTAATGGAAACCAGGTAATGTAACTAAACTTATCCCACACTGTGAGTTGACTGCTCATCCACTCATAAGTGGGTTTCCAGTCCAACTGTGCAATAGTCTGAAATCTTATTTATGCGGCATTTAGCACTACTCTTATCCAAAAGGTGATTCTGTTTAAATCATTTACTTTATTTTTACTTTTATATTATTTTTTTTTCTGTCTTACAGCTGTATGCTAATGTATATTACTAAAAAGATACGTCAGAATCTCACTTGGAATGAGACAGGAATTAAGTGAATTAATGGAATAAAATCCAATGATATACATAGTCTAGATAACATTTTCTAAATTTATAAAGTGCTAAACATAGTGCTTTACATAGATGAGTGCCCATTAATAATTTCTCCCTTCCTTCTTCTCTTGTATTTCCCACTGAGAACAAAAGGGGGAGTCTCATTTCTTTTACTCATTCAATCATCTCAAAAACAATTAAGCAACTTCTATATCATCGAGATTTCTATTCCTGTTAGAACTTTGATAACTTGGGCCAAAGACCCATTTATAAAACCTGGGTGAGTTCATGGCCTCCTTAAAACTTTGGCCATTATCTTCTTACATACATTTAATTTCTACCCCAGCACCGTATTGGTTGAAACACTAGCCTCTGTGTTGTGTGGAGGATTTATTAGAAGCGTGAGACAAGAAGAGTAGGGAGTTGTCTATATGAGCTTGTACAGATAAGAGATATATACGAGAAGTGCAGAGGTTCTTTATGGAGACTCCAGTCTTTACAACTAGACTCCTATCTCTGTTCAGAAGGACTAGATAATTCTGTTTGTTAGGATGGATGATTTTAAAGTTTGGAGCTATTAGCAAATAAGGTCTTGATTCTTTTTGTCATGATTTCTTTTCTACTTGTGAATCATAGGAATTAGTAGGGATTAAGTGGATAATTCTAAAATTTCACCTCACCTTTACTGATAAAGATAGTGCTGGGAAAAAGATTTAGTATTAGAACCAACTACTCTACTAGCTCTTCCTACCTGCTACGTCTGGGCTTTAAAACAGCTTACCTGAAAATTAATTTGAGTATTAGCACAGACAACCCAGAACTGGTGCAAATGTTGCAATTGTCCAGTGTAGAGAGGATGAAGTGACAGGCTCTCCCACATATTATCTTATGTATTAAATACATATAATTCAGAAATGAAATTTAATTCTCATTCAGGTACTCCATAATGAGGAGGAGTAAGTAAATGGGCAAAAGAATAAGAATAGTTGGGCAAGAATATCATTTTATTAAAATCAGAAGGATGGGAATATAGAGAGAGGACTGTGTGTGATGATTTTAAGGCAAGTATTACAGAAACTTCAGAATTCAGGGAGATCAAGAAACCCATCCAAGCCCAAGAGGGTGAGGTTGGGGTTGGATTATTCAAACTCAGCTGGTCCTGTTCCTCAACTGAGTCAGCACAGGCACTAGGCAAGTCACTCTAGCAGTAGCATCATCTTCTCCACCACCTGCCCAGAGCTGCTCAGAAGTGACCCACCCTTTTCTTTAGGTTATGACACATCAACCCAGTAGAGCAGGAGTCTGTCGTTTAAAACTGCTTACAGCCAGAGTTTAGGGGACCCACAAACTCCTGACATTTTTACTGACTAGTCTTGAATTAAACTGTCAGGGGCTAGAATCAATATTATCCCCTACATTCTTCATTACAGCTCATTCAAGATAATGAGCTCATTTACTCACAGCAAATGCGTTCAGTGAGTAACTGGTGTTAAGCAGAAGAAAGATTCTTCCTTTCCCTGTGTATTTGCTTCTATTACCCTAAACCAGACTCCCATGACGAAATCCTCTGCACCGGTGCCCCACTTCCAGCCCTGCAAATCCCCAGGGTATCCTCTCCCCACCAGCCATCTTTCTGAAACCACAGTTGAATTCTCCTTCATGAAAATGAAAGTTCAAGCCCCAGTAAGAACTGTGCCATCATTTTTATTTCAGTGTGTCTTATGCTGAACACATGACTTCACATATATTGACACTGAATAAACAGTTGCTGAATAAATCAATGACTGGACACACTATTTATCTATTTTTTTAATCTAAACTTTTATGCCTCTTCAATGTGTCCAGGTGTACTTCTCATGCAAATTCTTTATAAAATACCCAGTGTCTTTGCTGAGCTGATCCCAACTTGTATTCCATTCAGTTGTTGATTCTTTCATTCATGCGCTGCTGCGCTGTGCTTTGGGTACAGGAATATGACAGTAAACAGCAGAGATATTTTCGGCCCTTGAAGAGCCTATATTTTTGTGAAAGATAGACAAGAGAAACGTAATAAAAATATGCTAGGCGGCGGTACATGAAAATAAATAGAACTGAATAAGAAGAATATTACTGGTCAATCAAGACCTCTCAAATTAACAGACATTTGAGAAAAGACATGAAGGTAATAAAAACATAAACTGTAAACATCAAAGGGAAAAGTGTTCCAGGCCACAATTCTGAGGAGGGTGTATGCTTCACCCAAGATTGTGGCAGACCATCTGTGACCCTCTCCATTCTTGGCTTTTGATCTGGATGAAATGAAGACTGAGAGAAGAGTTTAGTTCAGAGGACAACTGCAAACTGGCCTTTTTTTTTTTTTTTTTTAATGGGATTATTCTGACTAGCTGCTGGGTTGAGAAATAATGTAGGTCAGAAAAGGTGTCAGGTTGAGAGATATATTTAAGAATTTATCTTAAAAAATTCTTAAAATTTAACAAGGGAAAAAAAGATGTATGTATAAGATTATACATCATATTTATTGTTTCCAAATTTGGAAAAATAAAACTAAATATCCAAGAATAAATACATTCAAATGAGTACAAAGTGCCGGTTGCTCAGTTGTGTCTGACTCTTTGAGACCCCGTGGACTATGTAGTCCATGGAATCCTCAGGCTGGAATACTGGAGTGGGGAGCCTTTCCCTTCTCCAGAGGATCTTCCCAACCCAGGGATCAAAAGCAGGTCTCCCACGTTACAGGGATTCTTTACCAGCTGAGCCACCAGGAAAGCCCCAAAATACTGGAGTGGGTAGTCTCCCTTCTCCATTGGATCTTCCGGACCCAGGAATCGAACCAGGGTCTCCTGCATTGCAGGTAGATTCTTTACCAACTGAGCTATCAGGGAAGTAAAGATGAGTACAAACCAGTCAGTAAAAATAAGGTGAAGATTTTAATGTTTCAACATACAGAAATATCAGTAACTAAATAAGACAAATTATAAAGAAGGATATAAACATTATCCTAGAGAAAAAAAAGCCTGTTTATTAAATTGTTGGAGTAGTTTTGCTCTGGCAAAATAATATTGAAGGAAATTTTCTTTCAGGTAAAAATATTCCTCATTGTAAAATGTTTTACTATATTTATTTAATTATAATGCCTGGTATATGTCATGCCTTTTGATAAATATTTGTGGTGATGCAAAGATAGATTAGATGTTTTCTTATTCTCAAGGAGCTTGCAGATGAATGATTTTCTTATTACAAATGACTTACCAACAAATAAAATGTGAGGAGTCAAAATCAGATTCTGTTACCCTCTTCTCTTTATAATTCTCTCACTGTCAACATTGCCCCTGAATATTGTTCTTAGTGATTACAATACCCTTTGACATTTCATCAGTATCAATTAATCAATAAATCTTATTTAAATCTCCTGTAAGTCCTTCAAACTGGCTTCTTCCATCTATATTCAGGTTAGATGTATTCTTCATTCCAGCACTGAAACCTTTGAGTATGATTATTTCAATTTCATTATCTTCTCTAACCATCTTCAAATAGAGTTCAGTATTCAGTGATCTCCACTTCCTTTTGTTCAATACATGCTGACGTTTGTGAATGTCAGGTCTACAGAGTCACCAGTGACACACTTTTATTCATTTCACATCAATAAATATTTGGTGCCTGAATTTTCTAGTGACTGAATGCGAAGAGGCTCTGCAGTCATTTGACTTATGCTTTCAGACTCTATCTACACCTCCAGGTTTTGTTTCTCGCGCTTCAGACAAACATTATGAATGCATTAAACTCAATTGTTTTGCCTACTCTACAGCCACAATTATGCTGCATTCGAGGCTTAAGACACTAATTGTTTTCAGTCCCCAGTCTCATTACCTTCTTACCCTTCTCAACCTCCAAATGTATGCACCATCTGTCAACTCCTAAGTACTTTCCAACAGAATCCGAAGCAGCATCCCGATATTCTCTTTCATCAGTCTAAGCAATTACATTTTTCAATTTGGGAGACTGCAATAATTTTAAGTCATATACAATCATCATGAATTTAACAAGTAGATCAGGGAGTCAAGGGCTACCAGGTTTGCCCCTCTTCCTAGTTTGTATTATTCTCTTGCAAATTCAATTTAATCTGTTTCATTTCCACATTTAAAATGATATCTTCTTAATCTGTTTTCCTTGCTATGCTTCTTAGCTTGCTTCAGATGCATGTCTGCTGTGAGCCAAGGCATCAGCTGCTTTTCAGAAATTAAATCATTAGTCCTATTGTTTTATTTTCATCTCATGTTTTTATCCAATTACACATTTTGCAAAGTTAATTTCACTTTACTAATGTGTTCAATATAATCTGTGCAAATGATGTGAGATTTACCTATCTCCAGCCAGTCCTCTCCTTGCTCCTTTCTTGAATCCTGAGGATGAGAGTGAGGAGTAGAACCTCCCAGTTTGCCCTCTGGGCTTAGCTTTCTTCCTCGCTTGGTTATTGAACAGATTCACTGGAGATCTTATTATTTTCCCTTGCTTCTCCTCCTACAAATCAGAGATATAATTCATCCAGGCTTGGTGCTTTGTCAACTTTTAATAGCTCTAATTGCCTAATTATCTGCTCTGGTGCAATTATGAAACCTCCATACTGAACTAGTTTTCAAGGATATGCACATTGTTATCTTTCTTGAATATACAGAAGTTTGATTCTTAAATAAGACATGGAAAATTTATCTGCGATGGTACACATTGTATACCGCACTGTTCCTTCCTGTTGAGAAATGTGTGTTTCATCATAGTGAGTACATGGTAGAATTGATCAATCAAAAATTTTATCACAAATCAACCTCTATGGAAATTTCTATGGAAATTTTAGATTTCATTTTTATTTTGACTCTACAAACTTACTTGAGCTTTGGCAATGTGCCCTAACTTTCTCACAACATTCTGTGAATAGTCCATCTGTGAAAAAAGTGGTGTGAATAACCTTGTCTGCACATTAAAAAGGAGTAAAACAAGATTCTTCATAATATGCTTGGTCCTTGGAAGAAAAGCTATAACAAACTTTGCATATTGAAAAGCAGGAAAATCACTTTGCCAACAAAGGTCTGTATAGTCAAAGTTATGATTTTTCCAGTAAGCATGCATGATTGTGAGAGTTGGACCATAATGAAGGCTGAGCACAGAAGAATTGATGCTGTTGAATTGTGGTGCTGGAGAAGACTCTTGAGAGTCACTTGGAGAGCAAGGAGATCAAGCCAGTACATCCTAAAGGAAATAAGCCCTGAATATTCATTGGAAGAAGTGAAACTGAAGCTGAAGCTCCAATCCTTTGCCACCTGATGCAAAGAGCCAACCCATTGGAAAAGATTGATGCTGGGAAAGATTGAGGGCAGGAGGAAAAAAAGGCGACAGAGGATGAAATCGTTGGATAGCATCATTGGTCAATGGACATGTATTTGAGCAAGCTCTAGGAGATATAGATGTCCAAAAAATATGTCCTTTTCATTATAGGTGACTGGAATACAAAAGTAGAAAGTCAAGAAACACCTGGAGTAAAAAGCAAATTTGGCCTTGGAGTACAGAATGAAGCAGGGCAAAGGCTAATAGAATTTTGCCAAGAGAACACAATGGTCATAGCAAACACCCTCTTCCAACAATACAAGAGAAGACTCTACACATGTACATCACCAGATGGTCAACACTGAAATCAGATTGATTATATTCTTTTCAGCCAAAGATGGAGAAGCTCTATACAGTCAGCGAAAAAAAAAAAAAAAAGACTGGGAGCTAACGGTGGCTTGGATCATGAACTCCTTATTGCCAAATTCAGACTGAAATTGAAGAAAGTGGAGAAAACCACCAGAATATTCAGGTATGACTTGAATCAAATCCCTTATGACTATACAGTGGAAGTGAGAAATAGATTTAAGGGACAAGATCTGATAGACAGAGTGCCTGATGAACTATGGATGGAGGTTTGTGACATTGAACAGGAGACAGGGATCAAGACCATCCCCAAGAAAAAGAAATGCAAAAAAGCAAAATGGCTATCTGAGGAGGCCATATAAATAGCTGTGAAAAGAAGGGAAATGAAAAGCAAAGGAGAAAAGGAAAGATATACCCATTTGAATGCAGAGTTCCAAAGAATATCAAGGAGAGCTAAGAAAGCCTTCCTCAGAGATCAATGCAAAAAAATAGAGGAAAACAACAGAATGGGAAAGACTACAGATCTCTTCAAGAAAATTAGAGATACCAAGGGAACACTTCATGCAAACATGGGCTCAATAAAGGACAGAAATGGTAGGGACCTAATGGAAGCAGAAGATATTAAGAAGAGGTGGCAAGAATACACAGAAGTGTACAAAGAAGATCTTCATAACCCAGATAATCACGATGGTGTAATCACTCACCTAGAGCCAGACATCCTGGAATGTGAAGTCAAGAGGGCCTTAGAATACGTTGCTACAAACAAAGCTAGTGGAGGTGATGGAATTCCAGTTGAGCTATTCCAAATCCTGAAAGATGATGCTGTGAAAGTGCTGCACTCAATATGCCAGCAAATTGGAAAACTCAGCAGTGGCCACAGGACTGGAAAAGGTCAGTTTTCATTCCAATCCCAAAGAAAAGGAATGCCAAAGAATGCTCAAACCACCACAAAATTGCACTCATCTCACACGCTAGTAAAATAATGCTCAAAATTCTCTCAGCCAGGCTTTAGCAATATGTGAACCATGAAATTCTAGATGTTCAAGCTGGTTTCAGAAAAGGCAGAGGAACCAGAGATCAAATTGCCAACATCCACTGGATCATTGAAAAAGCAAGAGTTCCAGAAAAACATCTAGTTCTGCTTTATTGACTATGCCAAAACCTTTGACTGTGTGGATCACAATAAACTGTGGAAAATTCTGAAAGAGATGGGAATACCAGAGTACCTGACCTGCCTCTTGAGAAACCTATATGCAGGTCAGGAAGCAACAGTTAGAACTGGACATGGAACAACAGACTGGTTCCAAATAGGAAAAGGAGTACGTCAAGGCTGTATATTGTCACCCTGCTTATTTAACTTATATGCAGAGTACATCATGAGAAGCGCTGGGTTGGAGAATGCACAAGCTGGAGTCAAGATTGCCGGGAGAAATATCAATAACCTCAGACATGCAGATGGCACCATCTTTATGGCAGAAAATGAAGAGGAACTAAAGAGCCTCTTGATGAAAGTGAAAGAGGAGAGTGAAAAAGTTGGCTTAAAGCTCAACATTCAGAAAACGAAGATCATGGCATCCGGTCCCATCACTTTGTGACAGATAGATGGGGAAACAGTGCCAGACTTTGTTTTTCTGGGCTCTAAAATCACTGCAGATGGTGACTTCAGCCATGAAATTAAAAGACGCTTACTCATTGAAAGAATGTTATGACCCAACTAGATAGCATATTAAAAAACAGAGACATTATTTTGCCAACAAAGGTCCATCTATTCAAGGCTATCATTTTTCCAGTGGTCATGTATGGATGTGAGAGTTGGACTATAAAGAAAGCTGAGTGCTGAAGAATTGATACTTTTGAACTGTGGTGTTGGAGAAGACTCTTGAGAGTCCCTTGGACTGCAAGGAGATCCAACCAGTTCATCCTAAAGGAGATCAGTCCTGAATGTTCACTGGAAGAACTGATGCTGAAGCTGAAACTCCAATACTTTGGCCACCTGATGCGAAGAGCTGACTCATTGGAAAAGACCCTGATGCTGGGGAAGATTAAGGGCAGGAGGAGAAGGGGACGACAGAGGATGAGATGTTTGGATGGCATCACCGACTTTATGGACATGGGTTTGGGTAGACTCTGGGAGTTGGTGATGGACAGGGAGGCCTGGCGTGCTGCAATTCATGGGGTTGCACAGAGTCGGACACGACTGAGCGACTGAACTGAACTGAAATTAACTGAGGAGATAGGAAGAACAGGGAAGCCTGGCATTCTGTAGTCCATGGGATTGCAGAGTCAGACATGATTTAGTGACTGAACAAAACAATACATTGTTTAAAAAACAGATTTAACACTATGTATTTAAATGGACAATGATTTATTTTTTCCCTTTCATTTATATTTAACTTTCATTTAGATATATTGCCAAATTCCATTTAGATATATTGCCAAATTCCATCTAAAAAAGCACTAGATTCATCAAAAATTATTGTTGATAGCATCATTTCTCAGGGTCACATATCTACAGGCTACATAAAGCTTTCTTTTAGATTGGAGATTTGTAAATAAAGTTCTCTTTTCCTCCCAAAAAGTAATTGACTAGAATGAAGACTTAGATTTCATGCCTTTACAGTGATTTATTTGTTCTGGGTCTTCTTGATTATAGTGTCATTTTCATTTGGGTGCCATTCTTTGAATAAGTACACCCACTTATGATATTGTATGATGTTTAATTAAATACTGTAGAAGTGTTGTTTCTTAAGTCTTCTTTAGCACATTTTGTCTACCCACAAACGTAGTACATTTTTACACATACTTCATCTATTTCACAAATGTATTTTGAATAAATGTGTGATAACAAGTGGAAAAGTGGAAGAGGAGAAAGAAATATATATTTATTTTTACTGAAAGTGTAGTTCATAATGAATTGTAGAGATTGATGGTAATGTGAAAATGCAGCCCCATCTTACATTTTTAATATCTTATTTTCAAAGTGCTTTATAACTATTAATAATTTCAATCCAGTCTTATATGAATCACCTTTGCAGCTCAAAATACATGAGAGCAAAATCAGTTAGGGAGCTATGCTGGACCCAAGGTAATATGCTTGTGTCTACTTGACGATGGAGAAGGAAATGGCAACCCACTCCAGTATTCTTGCCTGGAGAATCCCAGGGACAGAGGAGCCTGGTGGGCTGCTGCAGTCCATGGAGTTGCACAGGGTCGGATATGACTGAGGCAACTTAGCAGCAGCAGCAGCTACTTTGATGACATAAAATTCTGACTGTGTAGCTAGGGTAGCTACACAGTATGATCTAGGCTTCTTTGACAATATGTTAGTTTTTTCTTGTGCACAATAAAGGTATCACAATGTCAGCAGTTAAAACAATACACACTTTTTCTTTTTTTTAATCTCACTGTTTATTTGGCTTAGGAGTCTAGGTTTGGACTTAGCTGGGTTCTCTGCTCAGGGTCTCACAAGATTGCATCAAAGACACCAGTCCTTTCTGAAACACAGAGTTCTCATTTGTACTCCCATAGTTTGGGCCGAGTTTAGTTCCTTGGGGCTGTAGGACTGAGGCTCCTTAGCTCCTAGAGGGTATCCACAGTGCTCTCCCATGAGGCTTTCTCCATAGGCAGCTCACATACAGCTGTTTGCTTCTTTCCAGCAGGAAAGCATCTCTGCTGCTTTGTCTCTTCCTTTAAAGAAGATCTGGATCCTTTTCTAAAGGACTCACCTGATTAAACTAGCCTGATCCATGATAATCTCCCTTTTGAATAGCTCAAAGTCAGCATATTAGAGAACTTAATTACATCTGCAAAATCCCTTCACCTTTGCCATATTCTGTTGTTTAGAAGTCAGCCACAGATTCTGCACGCATTCAAGGAAAATGGATTGTATAGAGGGGTGGGTAACAAGGAATAGGACTATGTTTGAATTCTCTATACCACAGTTGGGTTAGAAATGAGCCATTTCTCTATCCCCCTTGATTTCTGATCATTACTTCTGATCATTTTCTACTCATCACATACAAAGCTCTTAAGTTGTTGAATGCTTTCCGTAGGCAAGGTGTGATGGGTACTCTAGGGATACAAAAATGTGAAAATCTCAATTCATTAAAGAGAATCAGTTTCATAAAGAAGAGAGAGAGCAAACACCATCCTTCAAAATGTAATATAACTTAAACTGTGCTCTATGATCAAGGCTCAAAAAAAAAAAAGTGAAATTATGAGGAGAGAGGTGATATCAGACTGAACAAGTGTGTGGATCACGTCATAAATTAAATGTTACCATTGGCATATTTAATAATAATACTAATAATAATTGCTTCCCAGGTGGTGCTAGTGTTAAAGAACCTGCCTACCAATGCAAGAGACATAAGAGATGCAGATTCGACCCCTGGGTCAGCAAGATCCCAGCATGGCAATCCACTCCAATATTCTTGCCTGGTGAAACCCATGGACAGAGGAATTTGGCAAGCTACAGTCCATAGGGTCGCAAAGAGTCAGACACAACAGAAGCGACATACACACACAGACACACGTGCTTTGGCATATAGATAGTTGCTATTTTAAATTCCCATAACTAAGCAGAACAGGAGACAAAGCATGGACTAAGAAGATCTGTTTTAACTAGTGACTAGATAATACAAGGAGGAAGATTTTAGTTTATTAGCCACTTTATTTGCATAAGAAAGAACTGCCAAACATCTGCCAATCAGAGATGTCTGTACATATTGCAGAGCAATAGATTTGACTTCTTGAAATTAACCACAGGACACAATCCCCACTCCTCCGTAATGATAAACATGAATATTTCTTTATGGGGTTGTATTTTAATTTGCTACAGATTGAATTCTTCTACCCACACTCTGTGAATTTGATATTGTAAAAAAAAAAAAAATAACTCATTCTAATCATTATTACTATACTGCTCATTTTAATTGCATTTTATTTTAATTTGCTACTCTTTGAATTGAAAAGACTCATACTATTTTTCTACCTAGGACAATAGATCTATAAACACTCAAACTGGGCACATTTCACAAAAGGAACAACCACGGGAACCAAGATATGGAACCCTGGGGTGGGAAAAGGTTTTTAAAGTAACCCCTGAAGACATTGCGTTTCAGGTCAGATTATATTTCTTAACTTATTGTGTAATATCTTGGGAAATTTTCAGTTTAATATTAATGGATGCATATATTATTTTAAATAAATTAAAGGATAATTTTAGAAAAGAGCAACTACTTCTAACTAAGAATTAGAAGTTGTGCATAAATAATTATCTGCTATAAGCAGTTAACCTGCTTAGAAAGTGTTCTACCTTGTCATTGTGGTGCCTCTTTGACTCACAAAACTCTTCACATCTGAAAAATGATTGTCTGTACCTACTCTTCATTTCAGGTCATGATATGAGGGGGAAAATATTGCATAGAGTATCCTATAGCTGTCCTCCCAAGCATTTATGAGTTAAACATTTACTAAATAAGGAACAGAACTCTTAGCACCCCTAGCTTTAATTTATTTTTCTCCATGTCATGCTGCTTGTAATTTTGAATAACTGCTTTTACCTGCTGTGAGGAACAGTAACCACTGAGCATTGTGTTTTTGCTCAAATCCTATTTGTTGTTATGGAAACAGCATCTCTATTAAGCTTCCTGCTGCAAAACGATTGTAGAAAATGTTACTTAAAATGTTCACCAGCAAAGGAAGGGGGGAAAGTGAATTCAAACAATACCTGACTATTTCTGTTGTATGACATGAAGATGTTTGAAATATAAAGTGTAAGTAATGATGACTGGGCAACTTCATTATCCCAAATCAATGCACTGAATAAGAAAGGGACTATTGTGGAGGTATGCAAATTAAAAGGAAAAAAAGTATAATGGATTATTCAATTTTACAGAGTTCAAAATGGTTTTGAGTGTTTGGAATAAGAGGTTCTTAATTTGATGGTTTCATGAGGGATGAAACACAGAGTTTACCTAGGTAGAAAGCTGGATTTAATTGTCTGTTATTCTATAGAACACTTTTCCTCCACAAAAAGCACTTGTATTTAAGTAGCACAGTTACATGACATTCATTTGTTTCAAAGTGTATCGGTAGATTTATCTTATCTTATCTTTATCATCACATTTGATGATAAAGCCTATGACTGTGCATCAGATATTTATATATGTTGTGTTCATGATCCAATGGACATTGTTAGCTATACTTCAATATTTCAGCCCTGTGTAATATTTAAATGAGAAAGAGAAACAGAAACTCAAATCCTATGGTACAAAACTTTTATCCTTCTATCCCCTGTTCCTATGGACAACTTCTAAGAGTGAAACATGTTTACCCACATAATTGAGAGTCAATATCATTTCTAGCAGGGTGAGTCTGCAACACTCCTTCGGGTAAAGTTGTTCAGTTCTGTCTCAACATGCACAAAACGGAAGCCACCAATCCCTTGTCATTTACAATTTCTACAGCAGACAATGTGCCATGTCCTCTACTGACATTGTACAGAGCCTCTTGTAAACACAGGGAGACTGGTAAACTGGAAGTTGTCCCTGTTTTACAGATGAAGAAACAAATCCCTGAATAGAAATAACTTTCTCAAGCTCACCAGCTGGGGAGTGACAGAGCTGAGATTTTTTTCTAAGATTTTTGTTTCTCTAAAAAACATGTTCTAATAACATTTAAGGCAACATTTTTATACAAGAAATACTCAATTATCTAAACTTAACTTTTCTACCACCTTTTATTCTTTTCTTGGAGGGAGAAGACGGAGGGAACTAGACTTTTCAGAAAATGGTTTCAGTTGCGTTTGTCATGTATATAAAGTTGTGTCTGTATGCACAAACGGAAAATAACTGGCTTGATCCATGCATTTACTTAATTGTAATAATGAAGAAATTTTGAAATATTAAACAAAATTAAAGTTTGGTATGCAAATGTCTGCATGCCTCTATAGATGTGTATACGTGTATGTGTGAATAAGATTGCTTGAGGCAGCAATAAGGATCAGGTGTAATTTAAAAAAGCAGAAGCAAGAAAAACTTTCACTTGTAAATACCACACACACACATAGTTGTTGTTGCTGTTGTTCAGTTGCTAAGTTGTGTCTGACATTTTGTAGCCCCATGGACTGCAGCAAGCCAGCCTTCGCTGTCCTCCACTATCTCCTGGAATTTGCTCAAGCCGAATGTCCATTGAGTTGGTGATGCTCTCTAAACATCTCATCTTCTGCTGCCCTCTTCTCCTTTTGAGTTAAATGTTTCCTGGCATCAGAGTCTTTTCCTCTTCGCATGAGGTGGCCAAAGTATTGGAGCTTGAGCTTTAGCATCAGTCCTTCCAGTGAACACCCAGGACTGATCTCCTTTAGGATGGACTGGTTGGATCTCTTTGCAGTCCAAGGGACTCTCAAGAGTCTTCTCCAACACCATAGTTCAAAAGCATCAATTCTTTGGCACTCAGCTTTCTTTATAGTCCAACCCTCACATCCATACGTGACTACTGGAAAAAACCATAGCTTTGACTATAAAATTTATATGTTGAAATATAGTATATATATGTGTGTATATATATACATGAAAGTGAAATTGAAAGTGAAGTCATTCAGTTGTGTTTGACTCTTTGTGACCCTGTGGACTGTAGCCCACCAGGCTCCTCCATCTATGGGATCCTCCAGGCAAGAATACTGGAGTGGGTTGCCATTTCCTTCTCCAGGGGATCTTCCCAACCCAGGGATCAAAACCAGGTCTCCCGCATGGCAGGCAGACACTTTAATCTCCGAGAGACCAGGGAAGCCCATATATATATATATATATACACACATATGTATATACATATATATATACACACATATGTATTTCTATATATATGTACATATATTATATATATATATGTACATATACATATATATACAATATATATTGTATATATTCCTCATATGCTGCTGCTGCTGCTGCTAAGTCGCTTCAGTCATGTCCGACTCTATGCGACCCCATAGACCGCAGCCCACCAGGCTCCCCCGTCCTTGGGATTCTCCAGGCACGAACACTGGAGTGGGTTGCCATTTCCTTCTCCAATGCATGAAAGAGAAAAGTGAAAGTGAATAGTGAAAAGTTAAAGGGAAGTCTCTCAGTCGTGTCTGACTCTTAGTGACCCCATGGACTGCAGCCTACCAGGCTCCTCCATCCGTGGGATTTTCCAGGCAAGAGTACTGGAATGTGGTGCCATCCCCTTCTCTGATATTCCTCATATAGCACCTATCAACTGGAATACTAAGTATTATGAGATATGCTATATGATATTGAATGTAACCAATAAAATCCTGATGCAACCTTTTGTTACCTACCTTTTAAAATATTTTATAAGGTATTTCAGATTTTTAAAAGATAAAAATGATATATTGCTTACTATTTTAAAATAGAGCAGTTTCAGTTGTGCCATTCTTATAGTTAATTAGTAAACTTTTGTTATTAAGCCTAGGAATATACCTGAACCTCACAAAAAAAAGTCACCTTGTTTGCAGTGACAGTGTTGACTTTCATTGCATAGAAATTATGGCCATCTTTTCATATGAAAGAAAAATACAAATTTCTCAGAAATAGCTCCTAAGGCTATAATTTTTGCGATCACTGGGAAGTGATTCTAAATGATACCTAAAACAAAAGCTTCCCACTGTGTAAATATGCTGAAACTATACTCCAGAGTAAAATATTCTGATTTCTTACATACCTGTAACATTTGTAGAAGGAACAGACAGAACAGATCATTACTAAATGGAAGGGGTGCCAAAACAGGGAAGGAAAATTGGAACGGTTGTGTTCTTGCTGGTCATAGTTGCCTCTAATGGAATCCACACTTAGGAAGCTCGTTAAACAGCACCTTCAGTAGCAACAGGAAGTGAACACTTGTGGTACGTCCTCCACCTTTCACCTCCCGCCAGATTCCTTTTGAGAGCTGAAGGACTTATTTATCCAGTTCTTGAAAATTCTTCTTGATCACCACCCTGTAGCACCTTATCCTAGACAAGAAAGAGTTGCCTAGTGTAGGGTCATGACCCCTCCCTGAATATCTGGGAGTCTATTAACTAGTCGATGTGAGAGGGTAAAGGCATGGTCACTGTTGCAGCACAGGACCACCCTGGAGGCCATCCCAGCTTCAGAGCCCCCGAAGCTAGTGGACTTAGTTGAGGCCGTGGCTGAAACCATCACGCGGCTCAACTTTGATCGAATCCATTTTCTCATAAATCTAACTTGCAATCAGAACTAAGGTTTATTAAGTCCATAATATATGCTAGTTGTTTTTTTAAAGCATTTTAAATTGATTCATATATTAATTCACATATTCTTCTCTATTAATTCATATATTCGTCTCCACACAATTATGATCTGATATTTGAGATGAGAAAATTAAATCACAGAGAAATTACATAACTGGCCTGAGATCATACAGCTACAAAAATGTAGATTGGGTATCTGAAAGTCTCATTTCAGAGGGTATGTTCTTAAACACTGGGCTATACTAAATTAGGGCTCAGTAGGTAAAGAATTTGCCTGCAATACTGGTGACCTGGGTTTGATTACTGAGTCAGGAAGATCCCCTGGAAAAAGAAATGGCAACCCACTCCAATATTCTTGCCTGGAGAATCCCATGGACAGAGGAGCCTGGTACAGTCCATGGGGTAGCAAGAGTTGGACATGACTTAGTGACCAATCCACCACCACCATACTAAATAAACTATTTGTGAGTTTGTTACACTCTGCATATTTCACTATCATTTGCATTCTGTCAATATTTAGTGCTGAATTATAAGTTGTGAAAGACGGCCATATAGCAAATAAATTTTGTGAGACAAAGTAAATGTTAAATACATTAAAGGAAATATTTAATATTATGTCTTAAAAATAAATAATTATTTTTATTCAATGTTGTCTGTAGGCCCACATTAAAACAAACAGTTATAACACTTTCAATACAATCAAAGACAAATGTGGCTAGCAAAACTGGAGGGAGGTCAGACATCAACGTAGAATTCTTGAGGAAAGCTTTGTGGAATAGAATAGAATTGATCACGTCTTTGCAGGATTAGTAGGATTCAAATAGAGAGTAAAGAGGCAGGAGATATTTTGATGTGGGAAACAGGGTTGGCAAGGAGAATCCGATTTGCAGGGATTTGGATTTTACACATGACGCTGTCTTTCAGTGTTAGGTATAGAAGAATAAACACATACACACACAAACACACATGTATGCACACATGTACGCAAACACGTGAACCACACACAAGGAAAGACGTGTGGCCAAGGAGGAGGAAATACATTAAATCGCACCTCATCATCTACATAAAGGAATATGTGGACCACATACGCTAGAGTGCATAAGAGCAATGGTGAGCTTGTTGCCTAAAGAAAGAACCTAGATATAGTAAATGTTACTTATAAATACCTTGATATATTTTTCTGTTCTGGTTTTCTACAATGAATTGTATAGCTAGCGAATGCAAGAGGGAAACACCTCCCTAAGCCTTCGTTACCTTTTAGTTTCTGTAATAATTTGAACACTTAATATTAGTTTTTGTCTGCATATTCATGTGATAGCCATCTCAGAAGTATTCTCTTTTTCTATCATATGATATTTTATAAATGATACATCTACTTATGTAATTTCATCAGTATATTAACTTGTAAATTTCAGTGTCACAAAGAAATGTGTCTGATCTTAAAGAAATAATTTTTAAACCAAAGTTTCAAAATATGGAATCATCAGAATAAATTAGAAAAACATGACGTAATTTTTTCCCTAAATTAATATTCTCTTATTATACTTAAAATAGGCTAAAAATGATTCAGAAATATATATTAAAACATTTATTGCTCTCAAATATACCAGTGTGAATGGAGGTATGGAAAGCCACACTTCCCACTAATTTGAACACAGGAATTTTAATCATTGGATTTTTTTGTGAATTAGTGTTCTATGGAATACAATTTGGGACACGCAGTTTTAGCTTGTATTTGATTATCTGTTGTGCTTGTTAAAAATATATATAAATATTCTGTTGTGTGTTCTTTGGACGAGAAATGGTTTGATATGCAAAATTCTGCATTGTTCATTATTTCACTTGGCTTGATGTATAGATATACCAGCCCCACCACACACATACACACACACACACACACACACACACACACACACACACACACACACGAATGTACATACATGCATACATGCAAAGGGGTTATGGTTTAGCTTGGAATAAGCAGTGATTTATTCATTTTTTATTAAGTGATTTACAGTTTTTAATTGGTTCTAGTCTTAGCTTTTGCTGAGTTGCAATTATTATCACATAAGATTTTAAACAGAGAAAATGAAATAATATTCCCTTCCCTCTTGCTGCTGAAGCAATCAAGATTTAACAGCTTCTGGATGTAATTCAAGCCACACCAAAATCTAAAATGCAGCAGTCCCATTCTTGATCCAAACTGCTTATATGTTTTTTTCACAGGTCAGCACGCCCACTTCCTAGAACTTGTTACAAATGCTCCATCCTTGGCTTTGGCGCACTCACACATACTTTGGATCAGTGTGGATGGGGGCCTAAGACTCTGTATTTTAATCATCTATCCAGAGAAGTCATATTCAGTGACCTTTGGGAATAAGGATTGGAGCCAAGCTAAGTATTCTGGGGAGGAAACACAATAGTGAAAAGGCTAGGGTGGGTGAGTGGGTGGGGCAGGGCTGCAAGAATAGCTGTTTCTCCTGGTGTTGTTTCCAACCTGGTGACACTTTTAGACAATGAGAGAGACAGAGAAAACACGCAGTGGGAAGGAGGTGCCCCTTTTCATGCTTCCTATACAAGCGAGTACACACGCTAGTAAAGTAATGCTCAAAATTCTCCAAGCCAGGCTTCAGCAATATGTGAACCGTGAACTTCCTGATGTTCAAGCTGGTTTTAGAAAAGGCAGAGGAACCAGAGATCAAATTGCCAACATCCGCTGGATCATGGAAAAAGCAAGAGAGTTCCAGAAAAACATCTATTTCTGCGTTATTGACTATGCCAAAGCCTTTGACTGTGTAGATCACAATAAACTGTGGAAAATTCTGAGAGAGATGGGAATACCAGACCACCTGATCTGCCTCTTGAGAAATCTGTATGCAGGTCAGGAAGCAACAGTTAGAACTGGTCATGGAACAACAGACTGGTTCCAAATAGGAAAAGGAGTGTGTCAAGGCTGTATATTGTCACCATGTTTATTTAACTTATATGCAGAGTACATCATGAGAAATGCTGGACTGGAAGAAACACAAGTTGGAATCAAGATTGCTGGGAGACATATCAATAACCTCAGATATGCAGATGACACCACCCTTATGGCAGAAAGTGAAGAGGAACTAAAAAGCCTCTTGATGAAGGTGAAAGTGGAGAGTGAAAAGGTTGACTTAAAGCTCAACATTCAGAAAACGAAGATCATGGCATCTGGTCCCATCACTACATGGGAAATAGATGGAGAAACAGTGGAAACAGTGTCAGACTTTATTTTTCTGGGCTCCAAAATCACTGCAGATGGTGACTGCAGCCATGAAATTAAAAGACGCTTACTCCTTGGAAGGAAAGTTATGACCAACCTAGACAGCATATTCAAAAGCAGAGACATTACTTTGCCAACAAAGGTTCGCCTAGTCCAGGCTATGGTCTTTCCTGTGGTCATGTATGGGTGTGAGAGCTGGACTGTGAAGAAGGCTGAGCGCCGAAGAATTGATGCTTTTGAAGTGTGGTGTTGGAGAAGACTCTTGAGAGTCCCTTGGACTGCAAGGAGATCCAACGAGTCCATTCTGAAGGAGATCAGCCCTTGGATTTCTTTGGAAGGATTGATCCTAAAGCTGAAACTCCAGTATTTTGGCCACCTCATGCAAAGAGTTGACTCACTGCAGAAGACTCTGATGCTGGGAGGGATTGGGGGCAGGAGGAGAAGGGGACGACAGAGGATGAGATGGCTGGATGGCATCACTGACTCGATGGATGTGAGTCTGAGTGACCTCCGGGAGTTGGTGATGGACAGGGAGGCCTGGTGTACTGCAGTTCTTGGGGTCACAAAGAGTCGGACACGACTGAGCGACTGATCTGATCTGATCTGATACAAGCTCCGTCTGGCTTCATGTTCAGTGTGGCTGCCAGGATAAAGTAGAACGTCTGAGTCGATGATATGATGGAGGCCTGGAACTTGAAGCAGCAGTTCATTAGTTCGCTGAGCAGTAATAGCGTTTTTAAGCTATTATTATTACTTTATTTCTCCCTTATCTTTCTTTCTGCCTCCTTTTTTTTCACCTCTGTTTTTGCTTTGCAGTAACTTTTCATATTTAGGAAGAAGGAAGAAAGAAAAGAGATAAACAACAGGAAAAAGAAAGGAGATAAAAGGAGAGACTGCATTTAATGAGCTGAATTTAATCCAAATGCATGCCTTCATGTCGCATGCACACGTTTAAGCTTCACTTGTGTTTATTTAATTTTTGTGTTAAGGACATAGTCCTGCATTTAAAGACAGAGACAAAAATCTTTTGCTCTATTTCCATAGACTTGATCTAAATTAATTGGATTAAATTAATTAATAAGCTCTACTGTTCTGAGTAAAGCCTGAGACCTTTTAGTCAAAATATCTATAGTAGCCTCAAACCTACCCTTCAAAATGAACCTTTTTCTCTTTGAAGCTTGGATGCCAGCCATGGATGCAATATAAGTTAATGCCAAAAGAGATCGTTTAAGTGCGGTTATTAAGGAGACTATGATTGATGGAGTTTGTAGCTGGTAATGTGATTCCCCTTTGGCTGCTCAGTGAACATCGGCAACAGATCAATATCTCATCTGCATGAGATTACAGCCACTTTTGACAATAGCAGGGATAAGAGTTTAAAAAAAAAAAAAAAACATATTTGGCCAGAAATCGTGGTGGTTACTCCACTTTAAAAGGTAATGCAAATAACTCCTTTTTTAGATAGGAATTTTTTTGTTGTGGTGGTTTTTGTTCAACATTGATCAGACTGATTTCTTTTTACCCTTCTTGTTCATTTTTTTCTGTTTTAAGGCAAGGTAGATTTCTAATATGAACATATAGAAAACTGTCCACCTACCAAAAGAAATCACAGCAGGTTTGACAAAAACTTGAACGTTTTTTCATCTAGAAGTATTCCAAGTGTTTAAATAATTTAGCAACCTTGAAGGACTATCAAGACTGTAGATATTCTCATTTAACTATTTCTTTTGCATTGATTGGATGAATTATGCTATGAGTCTAGTGAAGTGAAGTCGCTCAGTCGTGTCTGACTCTTTGTGACCCCATGGACACTAGCCTACCAGGCTCCGGGGTCCATGGGATTTTCCAGGCGAGAATACTGGAGCGGGCTGCCATTTCCTTCTCCAGGGGATCTTCCCAACCCAGGAATCGAACCCGGGTCTACTGCATTGCAGACAGACGCTTTACTGTCTGAGCCACTAGGGAAGCCCACATGAGTCTAAACCTGAGTAATTCTATGTCGTCTCTCTCACTGGCACTCTGTTTCTCTGCTCTTACTCTACGAACCCTCTATTGCTCAGCACCTGCACAGCTCACCCCATTACAAAGTTAGATTCTTGGGTGTCTTGTCTATTCCTTGACCCTGCTCTGGATCTTTCTGACTTGCTGAAAGCAAGATCTTAACCAGTTATCCTTACCTCAGTTCAGTCAGTTCAGTTCAGTCGCTCAGTTGTGTCCGACTCCTTGCGACCCCATGAACCGCAGCACGCCAGGCCTCCCTGTCCATCACCCACTCCCGGAGGTCACTCAGACTCACGTCCATCGAGTCAGTGATGCCATCCAGCCATCTCATCCTCTGTCGTCCCCTTCTCCTCCTGCCCCCAGTCCCTCCCAGCATCAGAGTCTTTGCTTACCTAGCCTCTGTCAAACTGCTTTTAACATACAGAGTACTGTCATTTCCCAACTAAATACTCCCCTTCAACAGTAGTATCCTGCTTCTTCTGAGAGAGACCTGAAGGAGAAGGAAGGGAGTGTACACACTACCAGGCCCTTTGACAAAAGGAAGTTCGAGTGGAATCACATGAAGAATCAGAAGCTCTTAGGACTATGTTACCAAGCCCTTGAACCGAGGAGGATTTGTGTAGGTACAATGATTTAATGTCTTTTGTTAAAAATAAGTACGATTTTTTATTTAGATTAGATCTTAAGTAATGTGTGGCAAACTTATTTTCAAAGGTGGTAAAATTCTTCTCCATGAAAATTATATTGAATCATCTTCCTATGCTGTAGTATTTTCTGCCCTTAGGTTCCTGTGTTTATTCAATTCTGCAGGCTATTTATTTTGATGTCATAAGCTCCTAAAGTCCTGGCAAAACAAGTAGAATTGAAAAGAAGGGATTATATAAAGGTGTAAAGCTTAACAGAAATAAAGTTCAAAATAAGATCCGAAAATCCATTTCTGGCATAGGATTTACTTATTAATATGGAATAATTTTCAGACTGAGCTTTTAAAATATCATAATGCTGTTTTAAGTTAGATTCACATTCAAACAATTTGATTGTTTAAATTTTCTTTCAAAATTGATTCTATATATACAGATTTTCATATTCATATATATGGGCATATGAAGAGATATAGATAAAATTTATATTCCTTTGAAAAGATTTAGTGACCCAGCAATAAACAGGTCCTGTAAATTGTACTGTGTCCTCTGAAAATCTAACTCAGACTGAGATTTGCAAATTGAGATTTAGGATTGCTTATTAATATGATTGTCCTTGAATATTAATGGAATGCGTGCAAAGATTCCTTGCTGACGGAAAAAAAAAAATCAAAGAACTGAACCTACCCTTTGAGTCTGACAGGCTAGTTCTGATAGGCTTCCACAAAAACAGTTCAAAATTAATCATACCTTTCTGTGTATTGCTGTTAAGGTTTAAGTTATTCTTTTCTTTTATTTTAATGGAATGGGGAAGAGGATCATAGTATAATGGGGTCCACATGTTTTCTGCAAATTCTCTGAGGAGTAAAATCATTTGTAACTTATAAGGCATCCATCTAAAGCAAGTGAAAATGAGCCACACTAGTCAAGAATTAGAGAACCGAATGTTCTTTCAAAATTGCTCTTTCTTAAGCTCAGGAGTTTTGCTTTTAAGAATTTACTTCTGGTCCCACTTCTGAGAGTCCCATTGCATGTCCTCATTTAGACTCAGGAACCTAACAAACTATTCTTATTGATAAGGCTTTTTAAACTTTGATTTCTTGAGTTTATACTCTTATATTTGACTGACCTAATCCTCTGAGCTGACCCTGTAGTTTTAAAAGTGTTTCCCAGGAGAAATTAAACACCTATCGATTTTAATTCTTTAGGAAAAGGGCTTCCAAGGAAAATTTATCTTCTCTAATGTGCAGAAAGAAAAGAACAAAAAAGTATTGAAGCAGTTTTTGGCTCACATGATAGCAATTGCTTTTAGACTGACTATAATATGTGTCAAAAGTCAAATTCTATAACTAGGGTTTTATATATATTTTTATATAGTGTTGTATATATATGCTATATGTAGCACATGTATATACTATGTGTGTGTATATATATAGTTGAAGCTATTACTGTTGTTTCCTCATTCACACTGAATTCTTGTAAAAGCATATTGAAGCTATATTATATATTATGGTTCCAAATGACATATATTGAACATTTTGATAATTACTTTCTAAATGAAACTTCGAAAGAATATTTATGTCTGTTCTCTGAGTCATTCCCTGTGTTGATTAGTAATTGTATGATACCCATTTTCTCCATAAATCTTGCAATGAGCTTTGAGTGAAAAGCTATGCAAAATCCAACATCAGAATGCATACATTATGTCAATACCCCCTCACCAATTGTGAAAGAAATATTTTAGTAAGAATATTTGAGAGCAGTTGAAGCTTTTTAAAGAACTGAATGTAAGACATGGGCTGCCTCTGCCTTTATATGTTAATATTACCCATTTCTTCTTTTCTATTACCTGTCCCTGTTGTTATGCTGGTTCACCTTAAATTACTAATCTAAGAAAATCTAAATATCTGCTTTCAGAAAGCAAGTTTATCCTGTCATGCAACACACTTTCCCATAACAACACAGCCAGACAAGCGAAACAAGATAATTTTAACCTAAGAGTTTCTCCTGCCAACTGAGACAATAATAGAATCAGCCCCCTGCCTGACGGTCCTCCCCCTCCACCAGGACATACTGGTGTTTGTAGCTGTGAAGGATCCAAACTTATAGGTCAACAGTTGGCTTTGAGGCTCTACAGCAGCACTTCTCAAATTATCTGTGTTGAAGGAACACTTTCTCCCCCCACCCATTTCAAAGACCAATATTCTTTTGAAAGTGAAAGTGTTAGTCACTCAGTCATGTCCAACTCTTTGAACCCCAGGGACTGTAGCCCACCAGGCTTCTCTGACCATGGGCTTCTCTAAACAAGAATACCGGAGTGGATTGCCATTCCCTTCTCCAGGGGATCTTTATGATCCAGGGATGGAATCCAGTCTCCTGCATGGCAGGCACATTCTTTACCAAGTGAGCCACCAGGTGAGACCCCCATATTCTTTTAAGGTATGATAAAAATGCATTACTTGAAAAATACCCCCTTACTTGGATGTCACAGAAATATCAAATTGTTATAAAAGCTTCTAAATGCTTTAGGAAGGCTAGTAACCACTACAGTGTTTGAGCTATTTTATCTTGATGTAAACATTGCACCCACTGGCAGGCTATTGAGGGCCCTGGCTATTGTTTGGGGAAGTGTGGAGATAGGAATTTTGCAGAGTTCTCTCTGTATTATTCCAGTGAGTGGAGAAATAGCAAGTGATTACAGACACAGGGACCAGAGAAGATGATCGTTCCTTTGAGGATTTAGTTCTCATTTAGTTCTCAATGGGTCTAATAAAATCGATGGTGATGATGCTGGTGATAGCAGAGAGAAGGAAAAGAGAAGGAGGAGGAGACAGTGGCTACCACTGCTAGCATAGACTTCTCTCTTTTTAAAATTAATTTATTTATTTTAATTGGAGGCTAATTACTTTACAATATTGTGGTGGTTTCTGCCATACATTGACATGAATCTGCCACGGGTGTACATGTGTCCCCCATCCTGAACCACCTCCCTCCCCACCCCATCCCTCAGGATCATCCCAGTAGCATACACCTCTTGAGTCTACCCCAGTCCTGAAACTCGGAGGATTAACTGCAGGGCTCATTACAATATGGCAATGGCACTTACTTCTTTTGCACTGAGAATTCACCTCTCTCATTTGTCCTGTAGAAACCCTTAAAAACCCAAATGGAGAGGACTAGATGAGCAAACAGTGAGACGTCAATCCATTAGCAATTTTCACCGCACAGACACCAAGAATGTAAGATAGATGATAAACCCGTCAAAGCTCTGTGGCCAGTCTTTCATAAAAACCTGCTCTAGGATGCACTCACCACTCTGCACCATTTTTTTAAAATTTGCTTGAGAGTAATAACATGTATTCATGGCAACCTTCATGAGATTACTACCTACACATTTCTCAGTTCAACCAAGGTAAATGCAAAAACCACTGTCAGGAATGATACTGTCTGGCAATCTGTCTTGTACAGATAACTCGTGCAGGTCTGTGGTGGCCAGAGATGACCGAGGGATGGGATTTGGACCACTCAGCCATTCTGTGCAATCACTGTCAGTAACTTCTTCATACTGTGAAGTTCATCGTCAATACCTCAGAAGACTGCCATTTTTGAAGATGACTTACATTTGTTTAAGCGAATATGTCCTCAGAAAACTTCAGTAAAATCTGGTAGAGAAGAAAGAATTAAACCCCTTGCCTTGTTTTGAGGGTAGATGACTCACACGTTGCAGTCTGTGGAGCTGAATACTAGGAACTCAGACAGAACAACGCTGGAAGGAAATTTCCTTTTCTGATTCTTACCTGCTTCTTAGAAACCTGATGTGTGAGGCTGTATGTCACTACCTGGAAAGTTTCCAGAAGTTATCCTATATTTAGCTTATAGTTAAAGTTTTATTAAATTAAGATAAATCCTCTGGGTCTATCAGATCTTCTGTTAAATTTCTAGGATAAGGATTATTAGTTGAAAATTGTAATATTATACACTGACCTTCATTGACTGGGAACCATTGTATCTGACATAGCATGGTCAGTGATGAATTGTTGATAACAAATGGATTCCCTGGTGGCTCAGAGGTTAAAGTGTCTGCCCTGTAATGTGGGAAACCTGGGTTCGATCCCTGGGTAGGGAAGATCCCCTGGAGAAGGAAATGGCAACCCACTCCAGTACTCTTGACTGGAAAATTCCATGGATGGAGGAGCCTGGTGGGCTACAGTCTGTGGGGTCGCAAAAAGTCGGACACAACTGAGCAACTTCACTTTCTAAGAGAAGAGTGAAAAAGCTGGTTTAACACTCAATGGTTGTATTTTTCAAAAAAATCATCCAACAAGAAGAAAAAAAATATTTTCTGTAAAAAAGTGGTTCTATTCATGTGAATTATTCATTATTCACTTAGGGACATTAAAGAATATAGACTGTATAATCAGTCAAACTTGAATTTTGATACAATGTTTGCTATTAGCAATTTAAACTTGAACAAGATACTTTATTCCACTTATCTCAACTTTCTTATACTGTAAATTATAATAATAATACTACTTATTTCAAACATATCATACCCTTCCTAAGAAACATATATACCACCCCCTCATGACAGAATCTAACGTTTTCTCCAGGAAGCATCCATTGTGTTGTTGATAATGGTAGCTATAGTGTGATTTTATCCTTTCAAGAAATAATTCTGAGAAACATCTTGGAGGGAAATGGCATGAGAAAGTTGCCTTCCTGATTATTGGCATACCCCAGAGCTGGCTCATCTTGAGTTCAGGGTCATTCATTAGTATTGTTGGAAATGCTGCAGGTTCTATGAACATCTAACCCTGGATCTTTGGTAGACGATATGAAGGTTAGAAATCATTGTTTGGATGTGAGCTATGGCTTAGGAAAGACTTAAGAGCTAAAATTACTGACGTTCAGATCTCAGCTGTGCTGCTTACTAGCCTTGTGAGTTTGAGTAAGTTTAACTTCTCATAGTATCTGTTTTCTTTTCTGTAGAATAACAGCAAGAATTGCTACTTTATAAGATTATTTGAGGACCAACTGTCAATAAACACAAAGAGAAAACACCATGAAAGTCACTGTACCCAAGGTCAAGGTGTCATGTAATTTGGAGTGTTTTGATAGTTACTATGCTATGCTCTCCGGAGAAGGCAATGGCAACCCACTCCAGTACTCTTGCCTGGAAAATCCCATGGATGGAGGAGCCTGGTAGGCTGCAGTCCATGGGGTCGCTAGGAGTCGGACATGACTGAGCGACTTCACTTTCACTTTTCACTTTCATTCATTGGAGAAGGCAGTGGCAACCCACTCCAGTACTCTTGCCTGGAGAATCCCAGGGATGGGGGAGCCTGGTGGGCTGGCATCTCTGGGATCGCACAGAGTTGGACACGACTGAAGCAACTTAGCAACAGCAGCAGCATGCTGTGCTCTCAATTTCATTTATACAAATATTCTCAAGACAGTTTCTTACTGCGACAGAGCATGCACGGCACATCCTTGAAATTAAAAGTAGGTGTGCATTGCATATTCCTGTAAAGTTAAGCAGAAACCATTTATTTCCACAAGCTAAGCAGAGCCATTTACAAGCCATTTACAAATATCTTATCTGAAGATATTTTATAACTAATCTTACAAACTTTGAACTATTGTGTTCACAATACTGTGGAGAACTTCTTACACTAGCATACATAAATATTATAAATGGAATCCACTCTTTATCTGAATCTGAGTTTTACTGCCTGAAACATTTCCTTGGACAATTTTAAAAGTTAGCTTTTCATCAAGAATTTTAAAGTTTTATTTATTTATTTAAAGAATTACAGAGTCAGGGAAATCCCAAATTTGGAATATAATTCCAAAATCCCCCTCAAATTTATTGTTCAGACAGGTGGCTCTACTCCCCAGTTCAAGCAACAATGCGTTCAGCAGTGTTTAAATCTCTGAGTTATTACAAATGAGGTAGTGAGAAGTGTGTTTACAGTAATTGCACAGGTTTATTAAAGGTCTTTGTATTAGGTGAGACAGAGGAAGAAATCTTTCTATAGCACAAATGTAGGCAGTAAATTATCAGAATGTACATGATCCTACCCTCCCAGCATCAGAGTCTTCTCCAATGAGTCAACTCTTCGCATGAGGTGGCTAAAATACTGGAGTTTCAGCTTTAGCATCATTCCTTCCAAAGAAATCCCAGGGCTGATCTCCTTCAGAATGGACTGGTTGGATCTCCACTCATTAAAAGATTTGGGTTCTATAGAAAACATTCTTTTATATCCACAGCTCAGTTATGGCAGCAAATAATAATTTGTATGGCCAGGCTTCAATGAATGTTTCAGCTTCTAAGATATTTCATAGTTAAAATCAATTTATATTGTTTAAAAATGAAATACAAATGTAACATATCATTTTATACCTGCTACACAGACAATAATGTAGAGGTATATTGAGAGGAAAAAGTGAAGAATCAAAGCACAAACTCTGAAATAAATGTGGGTGAGTCATGCAGTATATATCATCCAAGCTCTCAAAATTGATTCTGTAGAAATCTTGGATGTATCAGGTGGAAGTGAGTAAGAGACAGAGAAAACTAATTTGCCTCTGTGACATCAAAATTCTGTCATTCTGAGCTTGGCTTCCAAATCTGTAAGATGGAAATAAAGAGAATACCTATAGCATAAGACTATCGTAAGGATTACATGAGCTAATGTGTAAAGAAAGATTACATTGTTCTATCGAGTTACGACAAATACATTGCATTTCTCTTTCCCAGACCACAGCAGATGTATCACAGTAACAGTTAGAGAAAGACATTTGTGGTTCTGCCACTAGCACCATAGTCTTTGGGATCCCAGACTCCAAATACTTTATCTCTTACCCACAGGGTGTTTTAGGTGTAAAGTCTACAAGCAGTAAATGCTGGAGAGGGTGTGGAGAAAAGAGAACCCTCTTACACTGTTGGTGGGAATGCAAACTAGTACAGCCACTATGGAGAACAGTGTGGAGGTCCAGGTACGATGCCTGAAAACAGATGCCTGGGGCTGGTGCACTGGGACGACCCAGAGGGATGGTATGGGGAGGGAGGGAGGGAGGAGGGCTCAGGATGGGGAACACGTATATACTTGGGGCGGATTTATTTTGATGTATGGCAAAAGCAATACAATATTGTAAAGTTAAGCAAAATAAAATTTAATAAAAAAAAAAAACAAAAACAGGAAATAGAAGTGCCATATGACCCAACAATCCCACTGCTGGGCATACACACCAAGGAAACCAGAATTGAAAGAGACACGTGTACCCCAGTGTTCATCACAGCACCATTTACAATAACCAGGACATGGAAGCAACCTAGATGTCTATCAGCAGACAAATAGATAAGAAAGTGATGGAATATTACTCAGCCATTAAAATACATTTCAATCAGTTCTAATGAGGTGGATGAAACTGGAGCCTATTATACAGAGTGAAGTAAGCCAGAAATAAAGACATCAATACAGTATACAAACACATATATATGAAATTTAGAAAGATGGTAACAATAACCCTGTATGTGAGACAGCGAAAGAGACACAGATGTATAATATTCTTGTGGACTCTGTGGGAGAGGGCGAGGGTGGGAGATGTATAATATTCTTGTGGACTCTGTGGGAGAGGGCGAGGGTGGGATAATTTTGAAGGATGGCATTGAAACATGTATATTATCATATGTGAAACAAATCGCCAGTCCAGGTCCGATGCACGAGACAGGGTGCTCAGGGCTGGTGCACTAGGATTATCCAGAGGGCTAGGATGGGGAGGGAGATGGGAGGGGGTTCAGCATGGGGGACACATGTACACCCATGGTGGATTCATGTGAATGTATGGCAAAACCAATACAATATTGCAACGTAACTAGCCTCCAATTAAAATAAATTTAAAAAGAAAGAAAGAAAGAAACTAATAGCTCTTAGTTAACACTTAGAATGCCTCAGGGGAATTCTCCAAACAGCTGTGGTTCATGACTCTCCCAAGATTCCTCTGTGTGTTCCAAATCCTTACCTGGTCCTCTGTCAATTTTATGCCCCTTGTTCAATCTACCCTCTTTTAAGAGTTACCATGGAATAAAACATAGGAATCGTTGTCCTCAGTCCAACAAAAAGATGCAGGCTCTACTCTTCTCTTGCTTCTCTCTGCACAGAAAACTCTGATGTTCAGCTTGGTTTGAGCCTCTTCTGTTTAAAAAGCTGACATCAGTTCTGAGAATGTGTCCAAATGATGAATTTCAGTGGACGTGTTTGAAAGATGAACCATGTGTATTTTTTGTAAATGAAACTTAGACTTGCTCTTTGCTCCCCAGGGCACCTGCAGAGCCTGGCACACATCCTTGACCCTGTTTCTCCCTTCAGGTGTGTGGACTGAGAGTTGGAGTGCAGATTTCTCGGGATGGACAGTCCCACCCTTGGGAGCAGCCATTCTCTCGAGGGTACAGGCATCACCCCTGCAGTATGGGTTTCCTCCAGCCCTCAGCAATGAGAGCCTCAGCTGCATATTACAGCTCTGACTCCGGCTCCGGTATCCCCAGTACAGAGCAAGTAATAATTAATCAAATTTTGGAGATTATATACAATACCAATATTTTTTTTTTTTTTTTTTTTTTTTTTTGGTGCTAGTGGTAAAGAACCCACCTGCCAATCCAGAGGCACAAGAGAACTGGGTTCAGTCCCTGGGCTGGGAAGATTCCCTGGAGGAGGGCATGGCAACCCACTCCATTATTCTTGCCTGGAGACTCCCATGGACAGAGGACCTTGTGGGCTACAGTCCATAGGGTTGCAAAGAGTCGGACACGACTGAAGGGACTTAGCACAGCATACACGGATATGCATAGTTGATGACTTGGAAGTTTTCCTCATAAATGAAGAAAGGAGGATTATGCAACTAATCTGACACTGGGGGATTGTGATTGCATCAAGGAAGGAAGAAAAGGAGAAAGGACCTGATTTAACAAGAAGTGAGACGTGAGAGATAGTTCATCTGGGTGGAAGTGAAGGAGTCTATTGGTCTCATGGGTACTGAGGAACAAATGAGATGGCATTAAAAATATAAGAAAACCATGTGGTTTCTTATATCACAATTTCATCAGTTTTTTTCCTTCCAGTTTTATCAAGATTTAATTATATCAATATAATAGAGCACTAAGTTTAAGGGGCACAGCTGAATGATATGACTTACATACCAATGAAATGATTTTCACAAGTTTACTGAGCATCCATCATCTCATATAGATACAAAATAAAAGAAAAAGTGTTTTTCTTGGTGATGATAATTCTTGGGACTTACTCTCCAGACAACTTTCACATGTAATATATGTCAGTATTAATTGCTTCAATCCTGTTGTACATTGCATTCCCAGAATTAGTTTATAAGAGAAAGTTTGTACCTTTGGACTGCCTTTGTTACCATATAGAGATATTGCATTATTGTTGATTGTGTTCCCCACACTCCGTATCTACTTCTTCTCAGTGACTCATCTATTTTGTAAGTGGAAGTTTGTACCTCTTAATCTCCCTCACCTATTCTACTTAGGCCCTCCACCTGCTCCACTCTTTTCAAACTAGCACTTTTTTTTTTCTTTTTGGAAACACATCCAGAAGTGGAATTACGCGATTGCACAGTATTTTTACAACGTGCTATGCTTAGTCGCTCAGTTGTGTCCTACGCTTTGCGACCCCATGGACTGCAGCCCGCCAAGATCCTCTGTCCATGGGATTCTCCAGGGCAGAGCGCTGGAGTGGGTTGCCATGCCCTCTTCCAGGGGATCCTCCCTACCCAGGGACTGAACCCAGTTCTCTTGTGCCTCCTGCACTGGCAGTTGGGTTCTTCACCACCAGCACTACCACTACCACTTTACCGTCTGAGCCACAGTACAGTTCTACTTTTAACTTTTTGAGGAACCTCCATACTGTTTTCCATAGTAGCTGTACCAATTTACATTCCCTCTAACACTGCACAGTGTTCCGTTTTCTCCACATCCTTCCCAGTACTTGTTATTGGTTGAGCTTTTGATAATATGGGCTTCCCTGGTGGTTCAGAGGTTAAAGCATCTGGCTGGAATGTGGGAGACCCGGGTTCAATCCCTGGGTTTTTGATAATAGCCCTTCTGAAAAGAGTCAGGTGATACCTCATTTTGATATTGGTTTGCATTTCCCTAATTATTAATGATTTGACCATCTTTTTATGTGACTCTTAGCCATCCATATATCTTCTTCGGAAAAAAGATTTTTTTCTTTGGAAAAGAAAAGATATTTTTCAATTTTTTTCTTTGAAAAAAGAAGATATACAAGTTCTTTATTCAGGTCCTCTGCCCATTTTTTAACTGAGATCTTTGTGTTTTTGATGTTGAGTTGTTTGCATTCATTACATATTTTAGATATTAATCTTTTACCAGATAATTTCACTTGCAAATATTTTCTCCCATTCAGTAGGCAGCCTTTTTGTTTTGTTAATACTTTTTTTTTGTTGTGCAAAAGTTTTTAGCTTGATGTAGTCCCATTTCTTTTATTTTTGCTTTTGTTTCCCTCTCCTGAGGAGACATATCCAAAAAAACTATTGCTAAGACAGATGTAAAAAAAAAGTACTGCCAGTTTTCATCTGGGAATACTTTCTCATACCATATAGAAAAATAAACTCAAAATGATTAAAGACTTATATATTAACCTGAAACCATCATTTTTTATCTCAGCAGTAGTAAACTTGAGAAGAATAAGATCAAGAATACTGTAAAATATATAGTACAGATTATAAATATAAAAATGAATAAATAATTTGTCACTTAGGAATGCTTTTCCCCTCGAGTTTCAAAAACTTGACTCAGTGACTTAGAAATATCCCATGTCTCTGTGAGGTCAGTGAATGGATGCAGCTTGCAGTTCCGAAAATGATATTCCTCCTGTCTCTGTGAGGTCAGTGAATGGATGCAGCTTGCAGTTCCGATAATGATATTCCTATTCAGAGCAAAAAAAGAAAAAGAGCAAAGTGAGCAGTATCAGTGCATCCGTGCTTTCTGTCCATTTCTCAGAATGCTCTGACTGCCCTGTTTGCAGGCACACACACACAGGCGCACACAATGTCATTGCTGCTGCTGTTGTTCATATGTGTGTATCTATTTACCTTGGTCAGATACATCGCAGCCCTATTCCTCGCTGCAAGTGAGCTTTAGAAATGTAGTTGCCAGCTTTTCGACCCCTATCATTGGCAGCTATTCGTTGGTAAAGAAGGAGCTTGGGAATGAATGCCAGGTAAGAAAGAGACTAGACAGTGTCTGCCATCGATATCAACTATTTAGACTATTTGCTATCAACAAGTATGTGAGCTTCCAAAACCAGATAGATACACACTGTAGGGACTGTCAACGTCAATTCATGGGCAAATAATGTTGCATAAAAACGTAGAGATCTTTTTAGGCTTGAATGTGAATTTCAGTACCCACCCTTTGTCCAGGTTTGCGAAACCTAGAGATCATAAAATCTTATGACTAACATGAACACACATATGCAGCAGTGATTAAACAGAAGAAATCTATTGAGATCATTTATGCCATAAACGTAAAGATTCTCTTCTTTAAAATACATGCTCTGTATCTTGAATGAAAACTAATGTTCTTCCTACTTGGAATCTGCAATCAACGGCCGTACTTCTGATATACTAAATTTTAAGACTTCAACTAATAACTAAATATCTTCTAGAGCTGCTATATTCTTCTCTGTAATCATTCAGACAAGTCCTGCATTTTATAACAAAATTATTTAGCTTAAGTAACACCTTGCTTTATCAGGTTAGTAGTGTATTTATGATTCAGTTGCAATTACAGTAATGTAACTATTGTTGACTTTTTGCTTCTTTATCATTGCTGAAAAGGGCTGAGAAAGGTAGAGAGATATCTTGAAGTACCAAATATTTATGTCAATATGTTAGCAAAACTCTTTTCTTAAGACTGCTAGGTATTATCACAACCTGCGTTTCTTCACTAATTTTGATTATGGCTAATGAAGAACATTTTTACGGGGACTTATAATGTCTTCCAGGTACTCCAAGCTCATGACTTGTTTTTTTGTTGCTGTTTGGTCTCACCACAATGATACACACATTGGCTTGTTATTTTCACTTGCTGTATTTTGAATTCAAGGAAGATAATCAACCCGAGAATAAATATTCTAGTTAGCACGTTGGTAACCTGGGGTAAGAGCTGTGTTTGCCGTCACCAAAGCTATAGACAGTGAGACAGACTACACAATGGCACCCATCATCATTGTAACAAGATGAGTAGTGGAAATCTTAATTGTGCTTGCTCACTCCGTCTCTCTGTTTCTCCCTCTCTCTCTTTGCTGCAGTATTGTCAACAAGTAATTAGAAAAGTAATTTTCTTCTCCTTTTCCACTGAGGGCAGAATTTCCAGATAAACTATAGCATGCTCAGTTCTATTTGAATTTCAGGTCAATAGCAAATCTTTTTTTTGGTAAGAGAATCTACAAAATATTGCGTTGGATAAACTTATACAAAAAAAATCTTTGTTTATCTGAATTTCAAATTTAGATAAACATGTGCATTATTATTTGCTAAATCTAACAACCCCACTTAAAGGGGGTCTCAGCCATGTGCTCTCTCCCCTCCCCCCGCCCCCAGGATCCAGAGGCCCCAGGAGAGGAAGAATGTGCTGAAAGTTAACAGCTATTTTGATTCATGTTCATAGGGGTGGATTACAGTTTCTTATATTTGATGAAAGAGGAATATTTTTTTCCCCAATGGTACTAGATATGTGTGATCCAAATCGTGGAAATTGGGAAAAAGTGTTTCCTCAGCTGGAATGTGAGGACAGGCGTGCCAGCAGCCAATGAGTACCAGGCAGGAGGGCTGTTCCTGACCCGGGAATACGGTTCTAGCTCCACTGGCCTCAAACATTATCATCAAGGCACCAGCCTGAGCAGAGATCGGCCATGAGAAGGCTTTGGAGAAAGCCAAAGTACTAGAGAATTAATTCCTGATAACACCAGGTGGTCACCTATGAAATACTTGAAATCCCTAATATACTGTATAACTTTGGAGAGGAAGATGGTGTCAATGAAAAAAAAAAATTATCTACATGGAACTTCTTACCAACCTTGGCTTGTGGAATTTCAGAACCATCCCTTATCCTGTGTAGATACATGCTAATGTTTGACATCTGTAGAGCTTAAAGGGAAAATGTGATCTTTCCCTGAGGAGTGAGAAGAGGCATATGTGAGAGAATTGCCTGTGTCACACTACAGCTTGATATCATCTTCCGAGAAGGCAGAGCATTCCCCACTGGAAGCAGTGACATTCAGAGAATCATTGGCCATACCCTTCAAGTAGATCAGTTCAGTTCAGTCGCTCAGTCATGTCCAACTCTTTGTGACCCCATGGACTGCAGCATGCCAGGCCTTCCTATCCATCACCAACTCCCCGAGCTTACCCAAACTCATGTCCATCTAGTTGGTGATGCCATCCAACCATTTCATCATCTGTCGTCCCCTTCTCTTCCTGCCTTCAATCTTTCCCAGCATCAGGGTCTTTTCAAATGAGTCAGTTCTTCACATTAAGTGACCAAAGGATTGGAGTTTCAGCTTCAGCATCAGTCCTTCCAATGAATATTTAGGATTGATTTCCTTTAGGATAGTTCTTACAAAATTACCATGTATCTAGACCACATTGCTGCTGCTGCTGCTGCTAAGTCACTTCAGTCGTGTCCGACTCTGTGCGACCCCATAGATGGCAGCCCATCAGGCTCCCCCGTCCCTGGGATTCTCCAGGCAAGAACACTGGAGTGGGTTGCCGTCTCCTTCTCCAATGCATGAAAGTGAAAAGTGAAAGTGAAGTCGCTCAGTCGTGTCCGACTCTTAGCGACCCCATGGACTGGAACCTACCAGGCTCCTCTGTCCATGGAATTTTCCAGGCAAAAGTACTGGGGTGGGGTGCCATTGCCTTCCCCCTAGACCACATTAGAGTTCCATTATTAGAGTCAAGAAAAAAAATCTGCACAGAAAATAGAAGTGAATCTTGAATATTGCATGTAACAGAAATTATTTTGAATAAGAGTACATAGCATGTAGGTATGTATATGTATATATGTGTGTGTATATATACACATATATATATATATAATACTCAATATATTAGGATACCAAGAACATTTTTTAATTGTCCAAAATCTGAATGCAGTTTAATACCTATCTTCATGATCTCTGGCTATTAAAACTTGTTTGAAAACTTCCAGAGATACTAAAAGGTAAGGGAACAAATCAAACATGACATTATTTTTCTTTCAGTTGTTTTATTTTGTGGTCCACTCAGACATATTCTTTTTGTATGTGTGTGGGTGTTGCTGTGGGAGGTGTTAATTTAGTCAGGAGCCTCATGAGTTAAGTGAGGCTGGCAAGAACAACAGTGTACTATTTATTACCTAAGCTTGTTAGGCATGGCTCGAGGAAGTACATACATTTACAAATTACATGATTCTTATATTGTAATACTTAGTTTGCATCCTTTGAAGGAATTTTGTGAAAATTGATTTTAAGTTCTTTGGAAATAATTGATCGGTCGCTCTGCAATACACTGTATTTCCAGTATAGTCCCACAAAGATGTCTCATGGCACTTTCTTCCCAGACTTACCTTTGATGTTGATCTGGTCCCTTCCAGTTGTAACAGCCTTGGGTAAATTTTCAGCTTGCAAGACTGACAGACAAGTATCAGCCAGCATCATGTTCACCTTTTAACAGTGCATCAGTGAGTCACTTCTGAGACTGATTAAAATACATTTGAATGTTCAACCCAATATGAATGTGAAGACATTAAATAAATGCAGTGTTTATCTGAATCTGAGATCATGCCGCACATGTGTATTTGAATGCGTGATGTGCAATCAACACACAAATGCACTGAGTGGATTCATACTATTCTGTGATAGCACGTTCAAAGAAATGTCTTCAACATGAAAAGCAATGCAAAAATGTAAACTAGTGAGGATGTTTTAAAACAAATATTCTCTCCTAATGGATTTCTGAAGCCTTTGCTTTAGTATTTTCTGTTGAGAAAGTGAGGTTATTTTTTGTTAGTTTGTGTTTTGTTTGAAATGAGAAAAATGGAAAGCTTTGTCAGGTAGTCCATGGCAAGTATAGCATGGAGGGACTTGCTGATTCTGAAGGGAAAACTAAATTCTTGCCTAAGTTGTTTTATTTCTAAGAGCAAGGAATGCTATGTCTGGCAGAACTGGGCAATGGCACAGCCAGGCTTGGCACCCAACCTAAGCTGAAGATACCTCTGCCAAAAGGCTTTTGGTTACAGTGCTCATATGTATTACCTTACCTTCAAGAAGTACATGATAACTTTCAGTGGTGTTGACATAACTTTCTCTTTACACACCCAGGCTCAGAGACACAGACATATACACACATCCTTACTCTCACCCGTATTCCTAGGGTAATATGGTAGCCTCTTTGTACTTCAATTCTTCTTTCCCTATTTTCTTTCTCCTCCAGAAACAGAAAGGTGTAAGTTAATCTGGACCTTAAGATGGAGTAACAGTCATTATGGGGAACATGTGTACACCCATGGTGGATGCATGTTGATGTATGGCAAAACCAATACAATATTGTAAAGTAAAAAAAAAAAAAAAATTAAAAAAAATAAAATGCAGGTGCACATGGGCAGTTGGCATATTTGGCTTGCTCATTATTTTATCCTATACCTAGTACAGTACCTAGAATATACTGGGCAGTGTATGTTCGTTGAATGATATAATGGGTTAAATTACCCACCATTCATGTGACTAGGACAACAAGAGTAAAGTTTAATAGAAAATGACTCTGTAAAGTAGGAAACAGCTCTGGATCCAGCTCTGCTGGTCACTAGCTTATGGCTTTGAATCTGTTTCTCAACTTCTCTGGGCCACACACTCTGTAGAAATTGAAGAAATTGGGCCGGATGATAGCTAAAATCTTCTCAGACATATCTTTTCATGATTCATTAGGCCTTGTCTGAGAATTTCATTTTGCCATCAAATTAATTTTACTGACAACAGTTTATTCTCAGAATCTCCCAGTATGTTTGTGACCACACACTATGATCTGTAGTTACTGACAATTCTCTGCTATTATCTAATTTTCTTGAACCAGAAAATAGAATACAAAGTTCACCAACATTTTGCTGGCCTTTTAAGTTGTATGTGTGTTGAGATGCTCAGTCGTGTCCAACTCTTTGTGACCCCATGGACTATGGGATAACCGCCAGGCTCCTCTGTCCATGGGGATTCTCCAGGCAAGAATACTGGACTGGGTTGCCATGCCCTCCTCCAGGGGATCTTCACAAGCCAGGGCTCAAACCCAGGCATCCCGCATTGCAGGCAGATTCTTCACTATCAGAGCCACCAGGGAAGGCCTTTAAGTTATATATACTCTTTCACAATTATTTTGTTGTGTCTAATTAGAAATATCATTAATAACCTAAATAAATTAATTACCTATGTTCTGAATTTTGTGTTTTATTGTCAATAACATTTTTTAATTGCCTATAAATCAATTCCTTTTAGACCTAGTCCATTTTCTCCCCAGGAAAATCTTATAGCTTATGCTAATTTACAGAGCTATATGCATATTATGAATAATTAATAAATTTCTGTTTCTTATTTCAAAAGTCATTTTTTTCTATTTCATTGTATGATTGTTATGTGAATGGAAAATTATGCTATTTTTCTAGCATTTGAATATTTTTATCCATAGTTCACTTCTTTATTGATGTTTAAATGAGATTTCTTCAAACTGTACCAATGTTTTTGACAGATATAAATATTGTTCTGATTGCATAATGTTCCATGCTAAGTCACTTCAGTCGTGTCTGACTCTGTGCGGCCCTATGGACTGTAGCCTCTCAGGCTCCTCTGTCCATGGGATTCTCCAGGCAAGAATACTGGAATGAATTGCCATTCTCTTCTCCAGGGGATCTTCCCAACCCAGGAATCATACCTGTGCCTCTTATGCTTAACCTGCATTGGCAGGCAGGTTCTTTACCACTAGCACCTTTTACAAATTACCATGTTTATTATCCACTAACATAATATCTTGGAGAAGGCAATGGCACCCCACTCCAGTACTCTTGCCTGGAAAACCCCATGGACGGAGGAACCTGGTAGGCTGCAGTCCATGAGGTCGCTAAGAGTCAGACACGACTGAACGACTTCACTTTGACTTTTCACTTTCATGCATTGGAGAAGGCAATGGCAACCCACTCTGGTGTTCTTGCCTGGAGGATCCCAGGGACGGGGGAGCCTGGTGGGCTGCCGTCTATGGGGTCGCACAGAGTTGGACATGGCTGAAGCGACTTAGCAGCCGTAGCAGCAGCAACATAATATCTTTCCTCTAAAATATTTTCTATTAATATATATGTAACATTATATAACTAATCCCATATTTTATAACTTTACACATTTTCCCAAAATTTTCATATGTAAAATCAAAATGATAAATAGTAAAATTACTGAAAATTATGCATTTTAATACTTTGTATTTTAAAATATAAATTATACATTTAAAAAATAAATAAACCATAAGAGTAATTTTGAACTTTTCTCAAAACTTCACAAGCTTATACTGTCCAATAAATTTATAGGCTAGAAGAAATATCCGAAGTCCATTGAAATAATGAAAATTAAATAATGCGTTCTTGCTATTCTCTGTGAGTCCTGGTTGTTTCTCAAGTGGTAGTGACAGATTATGCTGAGTCCTCTGTACTTTCTGCTTTATACAGCACATTGTGGTGAACCGACAGCTGAGGTTAGAAAATATTAACTTTTGTTCATGCTTGCATGCCAATGGTTAACAAGGATCTTTAGAAATATATGGTACACATTATGCATTTAAATTTCACACATAACCATTTTTCAAATAACTATAATATAGGAGCTTCTTCCTTTTATCTCACAGGAAACTGCCCTTTCCTCAGGGAAATAAAACTCGTTCAAAGACCTACCATATGTGAATTCATACTACAGATAGTTTTTACCATATGTGTTATGAGACCAACAATCCAAGATACTTTCAGCTTTGAATCTGAATTTCCTGCCCTCTGTCAGGTTAAACCAAGCTCTTCACATTGCGGTGAATTTGAATGCATTTCAAGTGAATTATATACTGAAGATTATACTTTAAAATAAGCGGAGGGTAATTAAACATTCATTTTTTATTCATTGAAGTAACATTAATCATAATAAATCATTTAAAAATTAACTGTTATTGGAGTATAGTTTCTTTCCAATGTTCTATTAATTTCTGCTGCACAGTAACGTAAGTCAGCTGTATGTGTGTTATATATATACATATATATATGTAAGGTCCCCCTTTTTTGGGTTTCCTTCCCATTTAGGTCACCATAGAGCATGGAGCAGAGTCCCCTGTGCTGCACAGTAGGTTCTCATTTCTTACCTGTTTTAAACATACTAGTGTATGTATGTCAGTTCCAAGCTCCCAATTAACCACCCACCTTGGTATCCATACATTTGTTCTCTAGATCTGTGGCTCTATTTCCACTCTGCAGTTAAGTTCATTTGTACCATCTTTATAGATTCCACATATAAGCAATACTATACAATATTTGCTTTTGTCTTTCAGACTTACTTCACTCAGTATGGCAATTTCTAGGTCCAACCACATCTCTGCAAAGGGCACAATTTCATTCCTTTTTTACAGCTAAGTAATATTCCATTGTGTATATGTACATTTTCTTTTTCCATTCCTCTGTTGGACATTTAAGTTGCTTCCATGTATTGGTTATTGTAAATAGTGCTGTAATGAATATTGACATGTGTATCTTTTGAATTATATTATCAGACAGTATGGTACAAGCACAAAAACAGAAATTCAGACTAATGGAGTAGGATTGAAAGTCCAGAGATAAATCCACACACTTATGGTCACCTAATCTATGACAAAGGAGGCAAGAACTTACAATGGAGAAAAGAAAGTCTCTTCAATAAGTAGCACTGGGAAAATCGGACAGCTGAGTGTAAAAAAAAAAGTAAAATTAGAACACTGTTTAACACCATGCACAAAAATAAATTCAAAATGGATTAAATTCTTAGAGGACAACTTAAACAGATCACTCTTTGACATAACTCACAGTATGATCTTTTTGACCCACCTAGGAGGGTCTTTGGAGAAGGAAATGACAACCCACTCCAATATTCTTGGTTGGAAAATCCCACAGATGGAGGAGCCTGTTGGGCTACAGTCCCTGGAGTCGCAAAGAGTCGGACGTGACTGAGCAACTTCACTTCAAAGGAGGGTCTTGAAAATAAAAACAAAACAACAATAACAAAAATGGGTCCCAATTTAACTTAAAAGCTTTTGCACAACAGAAGAAATCATAAACCAGATAAAAAGACAACCCTCAGAGTGGGAGGAAATATTTGCAAGGTGAAGCAACTGACAAAGGTTTAATCTCCAAATAGCTCATAGTGCTCAACACCACAAAAACAAACAGCCCAATCAAAACATGGGCAGAAGAACTAAATGGACATTTCTCCAAAGAAGACATGCAGATGCCCAAAAAGCACATGAAAAGATGCTCCATGTCACCAGTTACCAGAGAAATGCACATCAAAACCACAATGAGGTATCTCTTCACCAGGTCAGAACGGTCATCATCAAAACCATAAATGCTAGAGAGGGTGTGAAGAAAAGGTCATCCTCTTACCCTGCTGGTGAGAATGTAAATTGATACAGCCACTGTGGAGAACAGCATGCAGGTTTCTTAAAAAACTAAAAATAAAACTGCTATGAGACCCAGTAATCCTACCACTGGCCATATACCTGGAGAATGAATCCATTTTGGATTCATGTGGAACATAGTCCATAATTCCAAAGAATCCAACTACATCTTGATTACATTCCTAATCTGTCTTTATAATAACTCTGCTTTGTGAAGCGAAAAGTCATTTGATGACAGTATAAAGATATACTTTATTCTTATGTTGAGTTTATTATGTGATAATACATTGGCTACACATGAATAAACTGTTCGCCTCAATTCTGCAACCAACATTTGGAACTTGTATAGCAACTAATGCTTCAATATATCAATCGAAGGAGTAGAGAGAGATCAATGGTAACCTAAGACAATTTTCTTTTTCTAGTTTTTTGGAGTTCAGTGGCATCTCAAAACTTTTACTAATCTTAGAAGTCAGGTCAATTATAATAAAAAAAAAAAATACTAAATTTTAATAGTAGACAGCAACAGTTTTGAACATATAAATTTTAAAAAGCCAATTAAGATGATTCTTTAGTAAGAATTTGATTATACCTATAATGTTAACAACCCCGAGATAATGGAAAATTATAGACACTGCTTACAGAAAAAATTCTTACCTTCTAAAATTTCCCCACTGCTTAAATTCAGTTTTGTTTCTCCCATACTATCCTTTTGTAGGGAATTTTTACATCAACCATGAATGAATTGATTTGACTTGCATTGGCATTGAATTCTTATGTCGAAATTCAAGAGGTGGATTAGAGAGAAACTGCGATCCAAAGATTGTTTTCCACAAAGTTCTTTTGAATTATGCATAAATGACATTTGGATTCTGCTATTTGAAGTTTATAATTTGGATAGCTTTTAAAATTTTAATGAGTTGTTTTGGACGTTTTACCAAACAGATAATGACCAGTCAGACCAACTAAATAAGGATCCTGAGAAGTATATGGGACACTTACACATTTTGACTTATTTTCTGTCCTCTGGAATATTCCATGCTATTCACTACATTATAGTGTTTAATTACTGCATATAATTCTACTGAAAAGTCATATAAATGCAGAATAATTGAGTGTAATAATCTTTCCATAAATAAATGTGCTCCAGCAAAAGATTTTGATCTCTTTAGGAACTGATTCCCGTACATCAGGATTATAAACTGAAATGCTAGAGAAACAAGGTTACCGCTTATGAATTCTTAAAAATATACTGAACAGAGAAAGGAAGTAGAAGGGGAAAGGTAAGAAGTCTACTGACTGATGTGGCTTCAAACTGTGACTATCTCCACAGCCCAAAGAAAACGAGAATGCAGTATTTTACTGCAGAAAATGTGTATCTGTACAACCAGTAATAGGGGTCTTTTAAGAAGTATTTTATTAGTTTACTTAAGGAAACACTCAACTTCAATAACTCAGAAATAGTTCTGAATTTCGTAATGCTTTTTAAAAATTAGAATTTATCAACGTAGATGTTATTCAAGGATGATGGCTTAGACAAATTCTGGGTGTTGAGAGGGGGTTATAAGGTAACTCCAGATATTCCCAGTATGACTAATCAGTTAACTTCTACTGGTGACAACCACCCTAATATCTGATGGCCTAAAGCAGTAACCATCTGCTCAGCTCAACTAGTGCAGGTTGGCAGTTGGCCCTAAAGTCAGCTTAACAATGTTGATGGCCTTGGTTGGGCTTCCCTAGGTGTCTTGTTTATCTGCCAGACAGGTGAGGGCTGGTGGTTCAGGCGGGTCTTGGCTGGGATGGCGTGTGCCTGATCCAGCAGGGAAGCCCAGGCTTGTTCACAGGATAGTTCATCAGGATTTGAAGACAAAGAGCATCATGGAACCTTGGCTCAGAGCTAGATCATCGGCACTTCTTCCTTACTCTTGTTGGACAGGACATTCCATGAGCCAGTCTGGATTCTCGGAGTGGAGGAGTGGACTCTACCCCTTGATGAGAGGAGCTGCAAAGTTACATTGCACAAAGGACGCATGCGAGCTGCGTGGGCGATTGTGGTATTTCTGCCTTTGCAACACGCCGTCCTCTCCTTTGCATCTTGTGTCTATGGAAAGTCACCACATGGACTCAAAACTGCTGCCAGAGGTCTTCTTGAAAAAAATAGTTTGGCTCAATATCTTTCACTTGTCTTGAAGACATTTTATCCTTTTGCTTTATTCTGAATATTTATGGGGGTGGAGGCATTCAGGGAATGGTATTGAGAGAATGTTAGATGAAGCCAAGCTATTCTGAAAACGGCTTATTCCATTTTTCCTTTTCATTTATGCCATGTTAGAGGGTATATTGAACTTTTGTTCTCTGGCTTAGTGGCTATATTTCTTCCCTCCTGGAGTTAATATATCCCTGCATGTATAGAATGCAACTGGATATTGCTTAATGACATAGTATATAGTAAGAGTTTTGGAAAAAACAAATTTAAAAAATAATTACTGTGGTCTTCTGATTGCTTCTATGATGGTAGATAATGAGATATTTTAAGTTTGTAGCTGCCATTAATATTTTATAGATAGTAAAATACAGAAGTGCTGTAATTATAGAGTTTTCATGTTTATATCAATGAGTAGTCAGAAAACAGCAGATAAAATTTAATGTATGAAAAAATAAAACGCCAAGCAAAAATCTATGCTGTTTCTTCTAACGTGACATGATAAGAGGTAACAGTTACAAGCCAGGAAAGAGTCACAGGAGACATGGTTGATAGTGTCCAGTGAATACTGGCCTCATCAGGATGGGTTTTAGAGATAATTTAGGCAACATGGACTTCTCCGAACAGAAGTTGTATTTTGCATCTAGGTGCATTCCAGATTTGCACAGCTAAGAAAGGTCATCGTGGAAAATGAAGCGAAGTTTAGAGAAGAGGATCAAAAGTTGTGAGTTGAGGATTTTATCTTACAGTAGACTAGAATTACTACAACTTTTCAATCTAGAATGCATACTTCTATGTTGGTAGACTTTCCACCAGATTTTGAAATACTAGAACATTGGGGCCATGTTTAAGAATGATTTCTCTCAGTACATGGCCCTGGTTGCTCTAATTCTATTAAATGCTCTAGAGGTCTAGAGATAAATCCATTGAAAAATGGTTTGCGGTGGGATAGGCAGTCAATATTTCTAAGGTAACAGGTTATAATGACCTAAAACCCGTAATCCAAGTGAAATGTTTATGCCCTTCCACTAACCCCTAAAAATTACCAAGCCTCTCATATTGTAGCACTGAGATTTTATAGACATAGACACTATAAATATAACCCTTTCACCTCATGGGAGAAAAAGTAAAATCCAGAGATCATACAAGTGATTCTGAATTCTGACCTGAGAGTCAGGTCCCAGATCTACACATGCAATATAGGCTTTGCCATTAATTCTTTCTTATACCACCTTTCCGGAGAAGGCGATGGCACCCCACTCCAGTACTCTTGCCTGGAAAATTCCATGGGCGGAGGAGCCTGGTAGGCTGCAGTCCATGGGGTCGCTAAGAGTCGGACATGACTGAAGTGACTTAGCAGCAGCAGCAGCATACCACCTTTCACCTGACATGAATCATTTCAAGTAGATTGTTTCAAGGGTAACCCACAGGTAATCTTCTGATTCTTCAACCTTATTTTAAGGCTGATTTTTCTCACTTCATTATTCTTATAAATGGAGGGTTATTTCTTAAGTAATCAGGTAAGAAGCCTGGAATCACTTCTTTCTGTTTTTTGTTTGTTTGTTTTTTAACAACCCTTTCCACCATATATTATATCATCCATAAAGTTAACAAATATTTATTCATATATTATTTGTCCCACAACTATATCAAGCTCTTGGTAGGAAGAAAACTATCCCTTGGATTTATAGGCTCAATCATTCCATGTGCCTTTCACTCAATTTCTATCTCATTTTCTTCCTTCCCATCATCATCACCAATAGTCTATATTATTGTAATAGCTGCTATATAGTTTTCCTGTCCAGTATTTCTTTTGTCTTAAATACTACTATAATAATGTCAACAATATTACTTTCCTATTCAAAGTCTTCATTGATTGTTCATGTATTCAAATCCCATTCCAATCCGTATTTATATATCCTGCCTTATATATCTAGCTGTAGCCTTTAAGGTTATTAATAAAAACATTAATTGAGCATTTCCTATGGGTAAAACTCAGTGCTAAATATACTAAGAAAGACATATATGAGGCATAGTGTCCAAAATCCAAATGCTAACATTTTGTTAGAGAATAGGGGATCTTGTATACACATTATTCAGTTCAGTTCAGTTCAGTCAGTCATCTCTGACTCTTTGTGACCCCATGGACTGCAGCACGCCAGGCCTTCCTGTCCATCACCAAATCACAGAGTTTACTGAAACTAACATCCATTGAGTCAGAGATGCCCCTCCAAACTTCTCATCCTCTGTTGTCCCCTTCTCCTCCTGCCCTCAATCTTTCCCAGCATCAGGGTCTTTTCAAATGAGTCAGCTCTTCGCATCAGATGGCCAAAGTATTGGAATTTCAGCTACAACATCAGTCCTTCCAATGAACACCCAGGACTGATCTCCTTTAGGATGGACTGGCTGGATCTCCTTGCAGTCCAAGGGACTCTCAAGAGTCTTCTCCAACACCACAGTTCAAAAGCATCAATTCTTCAGTGCTCAGCTTTCTTTATAGTCCAACTCTCACATCCATACATGACTACTGGAAAAACCATAGCCTTGAATAGACGGACCTTTGTCAGAAAAGTGATGTCTCTGCTTTTAATATGTTTTATAGGTTTGTCATAGCTTTTCTTCCAAGGTCTTTTAATTTCATGGCTGCAGTCACTATCTTCAGTGATTTTGGAGCCCAAGAAAATAAAATCTGTCAGAGTTTCCACTTTTCCCCTATTTGCCATGAAGTGATGGAACTGGATGCCATGATGTTCATGTTTTTGAATGTTGAGTTTGAAGCCAGCTTTTTCACTCTCCTCTTTCACTGTCATCAAAAGGCCCTTTAGTTCTTTTTCAGTTTCTGCATTTAGAGTGATGTCATCTGCATGTCTGAGTTTGTTGATTCCAGCAATCTTTATTCCAGTTTTTGCGTCACCCAGCCCAACTTTCCACATGGTGCATAGAAGTTAAATAAGCAGGGTGACAGTATACAGCCTCGATATACTCCTTTCCCAATTCGGAATCAGTCCATGTTGTATGTCCAGTTCTAACTGTTGCTTATTGTCCTGCATACAGGTTTCTCAGGAGACAGGTAAGGTGGTCTGGTATTCCCATCTCTTAAAGAATTTTCCACAGTTTTTTGTGATTTACATAGTCAAAGAATTTAGCGTAGTCAATGAAGGAGAACTAGACATTTTTCTGGATTCCCTAACTTTTTCTGTGATCCAGTTGATGTTGGCAATTTGATCTCTTAACCCTTCAGTTACTGTCTCTGATACTTCTGGTTTATTAACCATCCTGAGTTTAATCCTAGATAATTCCGTTCTTGAAAATGGAATATTTCTGGAAAATATACTTTATATACACTACGTTTAATGAATGTTTAGTGAAACTAAAATTAAAAACATGTTCAGTTGTATTACCTAGTGATCTCATGTAAGGAGTCACATAATATATTCCATCTTGAATCCTGTAATGAAAGTGTCTATGGGCAGTCACCCAGAACCTCTGCCTGCTTGAGAACTCGGGTCCTTACAGGAGCTTACGTGAACATGGTTGGGGTCTCAGATAATCATGATTTCTGGGGCTCTTCTCGGCCATGCCACTCTCTGCAAGGCTGAAGGCCAGCTTCTTCTCAAAGCTAGTTTATCCCCCTGGCTGCCTCATCCGGACTCGGGACCAGGCCAGAACGCAGCAGTGTTTACGTTGTGGGGTGAGGGGAATGGACAGTGAAAAATCTTGTGTGGGTAGAGGCAGACGGGTGGTGCATTTTGAGGAACTTTTGCTTTTTGCTCTTCACCTTATTATCCTCTTTAAAGTTGTACCTTCAAATATATCACTTTTATAATTAAAAGGAAATAAAAGAAAAATAAGACTTTTTGGAAGTATCCACAAGCTTCACAATACTGAGATTATGATCATATATTCTTTTAACACTTGGTGTTATCCTTTTTACTGATCACACCATGACTAATTTCCTTCATAACCATTCTGAAATAATTATCTTCTGTTCTATTCATCCGGTTAAAATCTTTACTGCTCTCAAGTGTATGACTGATCCTTAATAAGCCACTTGTACATTCTTGAATAATATTCCTCAAATTTTATACAATTAACTTATGAATAATTATTGATAATGAACTTTTTTTTAAGTAAATTTAAAGGTTATCAAAAGTTTGGATAGGAAGAACATTGTTAGTACTGATCACTGTTTTTAAAATAGGACTTTTTAGTTACACATTATTCATAAATAGGTAGATGAAAATAATTTAAGTAATTTGAGACCAAAAAATCTGTTTTTAGTGAAACTCTGTTACTAATTGCACTGTAAAAATTAACTATTTTTACTATTAATTAATTAATAGTAAATTAATTAAATTAATTAAAATTAACTAATTTTACTATTTCTATCTTCTCACGTTCTTGACATTACCTAATAATTTCTTTTTTATGAAAATCTTATCTATTATTCAAGATCTCACTCATAAGCCACTTTCTTGAAGAATTCCTTGACAACTTTCTAACAATCAGTTTAAGCTAGCATATAATCTCCCCAAAGTTCATGGTTTATAACCAGAAAAACTTATTTTTCATATTTTATGTTCACTGTTGGTCAGCTATAACTCTGCTCTGTGTCTCCTAGATGACAAAGCAGTATATATCTGGGATCCTTCTGGTCTTTTACGAGAGTTATAAGAGAACTATGGCAACCCCAAACTAGCTTTTAAGCTTTAACTTGGAAGTTATTCATTCACTTATGCTCCCAAGTCATTGACCAGAGCAATTCATATGATGTATTCTCAGTCAACATGATGGAATTGTACCATAAGTCACATGTCAGGTATGATATCCACAGAATTAGAAAGTATAAGCCACACCCAAAAAGGAACAGAAAATATTTCAAACAATAATATAATAAATAGCATTGTTTATTTTAATGGAGGTAAGAGATGAAAACAATTCTATTTTTGAATTTTCCTTCCATGTTCTTATCAACTCTATTATTGTTTCCTAGAATTTTGTAAATCCTTTTTCATTCCATTCATTTCCATTCTTTACCCCCCTTCCTTCCTAGTTCTATTTTTCAAAATTCTACCTGTTACACAATATTTCAGTCATGATCACATACATTCTCAGAGGCCCCCTTGGTGTATTCAACTTATATTTGACCCATTTCTTATTTGACTTAATGTATTTTGATTTTTGGCACTAGCTTTATTCAGCTGTTTACAATACTTTTGTAAATGTGTGTTCATGTATTTTTTCCCAAGTCAAACATATGATAATGTACTTAGCAAGAGTGGAGCCTTGACATATTCTTCCCCATTGTGTAGGAGGAACTCTGATCTTTCAGGCTGCAGGGCCCAATGCACCAGTCCAGCTAGACTCCCCCCAGGCCTTTCCTATTCAGGATAGAAATGTAGACAAACCTCTTATTTGTAAAAGTGGGTAGGACTAGATTGAATAATCATTTCTCCCAGTATGTGCTTGGTGTATAGGGAAATTCATACCAGCCCCTGCTCTTCTCAAATGTTTATTGAATGCATTCATAGGTAATCTTGTGATGAAGGGAAGGACTATTGACCTCTAGTCCTTCCCTTCATTAGATACAGAGTGTATTAATAAAACAGTGTATAGTGTGTGAATTGAGGTACTTTCTTCTATCCTTTTTTTATTTTTATTTATTTATTTTTTTGGTGAAAAGAATAGCATAATGAAAAGCATATCATACAAGGAAAGGCAGGAAAAAGCACTGGGGAAATTAATGTTATGGAAACTACTGGAAGTAAAATGATGGCTATCAGAGTGAAATACTTGATAAAATCAAGTAGGAAAAAGCCAATAAAGCATCTGTAGGACCAGGGAATTAGAAATTGAAAATACAGAGAAAGGGGTTCATTATCTAAACAATTAATGGGATGATACATAAGCCCCATTTAGAGAAGCAAGGTTGAAGTTCTTTCAAAAAATGAAGAGTTTTTTTTTTCATAGCTGTTGAATCATCTTCATGTCACACAGTTTGTCATTCTTAAAATTGAATACCGAGAAAAAGATAAGAGCTATGGTTCTTAGAAAAATGAAGAGTAGATGAAAGAGAGAATTTGAAGACATTATCTAGTAGTCTTCATTTTTATAAGCATTTACTGTTAAAAAAGCTAAAATTACAATAATGATCTTAATGTAGCCAAACCAGCATAAATTAAATAGGAATTAGTCTGTCAAATAATGTGACCAATTAACCCAATATTATACTGAACTTTCTGGTACAGTATAATCAGAATCCTGGTCATATTATTAAGGATTTAAATATGTGTTTTTGTATACATGTTTAAATATATGTTTCACATTTTGGACTTAACAGTGAAAGGAGAAAAATGGGGACTAGAGAGATGAGAGAGAAGACATGGGGAAAATCAATCAAGAGGAAAGTTGCTTGATATCTGTCAGGAAAGATATTTCAAAGAAGTTAAAGGCTAAAGCAAGGTTATAAAGGACTTAAATTCACTTGGGCAATTTTAGCTTTGAAAATAAATGATGAATTGTTCGAAGTGCACATAGTAAATGCTGCAGTAGACTTTCTCTCCTGCAGCCCATCAGAACTTGACACACCTTTGGGGAACTGACTTTGCCCCCATATTAGTTTCCATTGTTTGTTTGTGGTTGATACCAACCATATCTCAATTTATATACCTTGCCTGCTGCTGCCAAGACGCTTCAGTCGTGTCCGACTCTGTGTGACCCCATAGATGGCAGCTCACCAGGCTCCCCTGTCCCTGGGATTCTCCAGGCAAGAACACTGGAGTGGGTTGCCATTTCCTTCTCCAATGCATGAAAGTGAAAAGTTAAAGTGAAGTCGCTCAGTCGTGTCCGATTCTTCGTGACCCCATGGACTGCAGCCCACCAGGCTCCTCCGTCCATGGGATTTTCCAGGCAAGAGTACTGGGGTGGGCCACTACCTAGTGAAACATAATACTCTCTCTCCTAAACAAAGGGATGGGATCTGGCATAGATGCATAATTAAACCAGCCCGATGACAGCCATCCTGTTGAATTCACTTCAGTCCGTAAAGTGGAATTATCTTTCTCTTAAACACGCTGACAGTCTGGAATGGTAGCGGTCATCGTTACATTTTCTGTACCATAGTGGCTGTGTTGTTCACCTGATATGACTACTATATTGCAGAAGACTGCTGAAAATGGAGTCAACGGAAAGGAAAGAAAGCTAGGACATGAAGAGACATCACAGCAACTGTATCAGTGAGGTGCTCTTAATGCCATTCTAAAGAAGAAGAAACTGAAGCTCGGATATTTTATGTCCCCATTCAACTTGTAGCACCAAGTGGCTGAGTCAGGGTACAAAGCTAGGACTGTGTGGGTCTAGATCTCTTGTACATTTAACAATGTAAGTCTGAACTTCATACATGCTCTCTCAACCCCTGAAACTCTTGGAGTTTTACAAGGGATGTCATAACCCATCTATAAATGAGAAAACAAATACGGCAAAATTCAGGTATATGTCCAAAATAATGAAAACAACAACAAAATAAAAAACGTGGTTGAGACTCATCTGTATATATTTTGATTACCAAAAAGGCCATATCTTTGGCATCAGACAATCTTTATTAATTCACTTTTAAGATATTTTAAACAACTAAAAACAGTCAATTCTGTGATAACGCCAAAGCAAATGATACATATGTCTTTTCTACAAGGACTTTGTAATTCAGAAGACACTTTGTAAAACTAATATAAAATAGCTTATATATTATGACTTGAACCAATTAATACAGTTAAATATGTTCGGAATTTTGAGGGGAAAATACAATGTGATAGAACAATTTACTTCACATCAACTCTTATCCGATCATAACTTCTCAAACACTGATATGAGCTGTGGTTTAAACTGAGCATCTGCATGCTTATGGGAAAAAGGAAAGATATCTGTGCCTTTAAATAAGGAAAGAGTAAATCAATATCAGATATTTTCCTCAGAGCATTAGATGTTGAGTTCATAAAGGAAAAGATTGAGTTGACTGATTTATTTCTTAAGAGTGCTTAGCAGAGTATTTATGTCCAGTTTTATTCAATAGCTTTTAACTCCGTATCTGATTACTGGGTCCAAGATTCGTTAAACCTTAGGAAATTTACATTCTAAAGATGCATGCTTTAAGCTCCAAGAGATCAGAGGCCTTGCCTTTTTTTTCCCCCCTGTTGTTTTGGTTAGTCTTAGTTTAGCTCCATAAATAAGACAGAAGTTTATTCTTTCTCATAAAAGCGGTGTATAGTTCTACAAGTAAGCAATCAATCAGTCCAGGGCTGGTCTGCAAGTGTGAGGAAGCAGGAAAAAGAGGCCGAAGGAGCCCTTTTGCTCTCTTAAACGTTTACACCTTCTTCCTAGGGGAAGTCACACACCGTCCCACTCAGACATCCACGGCCAGAGTTTACAGGAATGACTGCATATCAAGTTGCAAGAAAGCCTACAAAATTAATCTTTGGTTCCAGGCTCTGGTGCCCTGTGTGGTAGTCGCTCAGTTGTGTCTGGCTCTGTTTGACCCCGTAGACTGTAGCCCACCAGGCTCCTCTGTCCATGAGATTCTCCAGGCAAGAGTACTGGGGTGAGTTGCCAAGCACTTCTCCAGGGGATCTTCCCAACCCAGGGATCCAATTCAGGTCTCTTGCATTGCAGGCAGATTCTTAACCATCTGAGCCACCAGGGAAGTCCTCCAGCACAACAACTGTTCCTTTAAAAAAAAAAAAAAAAAAAAAGGAAAACAAAACAAATAGTCTTTAGTCTCTGCTAAAATTGCCATCTCTAAAGTGTCTGGGCTTCTCTGGTGGCTCAGCCGGTAAAGAATCTGCCTGCAATGCTGGAGACCTGAGTTCGATCCCTGGGTCAGGAAGATCCCCTGGAGGAGGGCATAGCAACCCACTCCAGTATTCTTGCCTGGAGAATCCCATGGACAGAGGAGCCTGGTGGGCTACAGTCCAGGGGGTCACAAGCACTGGGACATGACTGAGTGACTAAGCACATACAAAGTATCTAGTGTTTGCATTTTACCTGTTTTCCCAAAGTTCATTGACCGTCTGAATCTTTGCACTTGGGTCCCTTGCTTAAGACACAGTTCCTCCTTGCCCATTTGTTACACGTGGACACACTCTTCCATAGCTCTAAAATGAAAATGAAACAAAGCTTTCAACACGCTCACTTTTGTTACAAATGCTGTCTTAGATGAAACACAGAAGAATTTAATAAAAATCACTGATGTTGGACACAGGGCTCCTTGACTGTAACTAAAGGTAAACTGAGTGGGCATCATTTTTATTGTTTAAATTGGATTGTCATTCTTAAATAAGTCAGCTGGTTCCTTGTAAAGAAAGGTTATGAAAGACCTTCACAACTGTCTTTAATAATGCATGTAGACATTCTCTTCTGATTTTGACCTTGATTTTTCATTTCTAAGAAAATCTAAAGGATGCATTAGCTATGAACGTAAAGGTGTTTTTTTTTTCCCCCTTTTATGCGTAATGTTTTTCCTGTTGAAGAGTACTGAGAGGGTTACCATTAAAACGCAACATACCTTAAATCAAAAAGTTCCTCATTTACCTTTTTTAGTCACTTGTTTTATTAATTTTATTCCTATATGAAATAAGTATTAAGAGCCACTATATGTTCTGTGCTAATCTAAGCCCTGGAAATGAACACACACACACACACACACCCCATAACCAAGCTCTGTACAGAATTTGCTTTATAAATGGGATGAAAAACACAAATGTATAATATCATATATGAAACACGTCGCCAGTCTAAGTTTAATGCACGATACCGGATGCTTGGGGCTGGTGCACTGGGACGACCCAGAGGGATGGTACAGGGAGGGAGAAGGGAGGAGGGTTCAGGATGGGGAACACGTGTATACCTGTGGTGGACTCATGTTGATATATGGCAAAACCAGTACAATATTGTAAAGTTAAAAAATAAAATAAAATAAAAAAGAAATATTACACCAAAAAGAAAAGAAAAACACAAAATGAATAATTCCACTTTGCAGACGTATTTTATAAGTCATGGTAGTTCTAGAAGGCAAGAGTACCATAAAAGAGAACAAAGAATGTGAGCCTAGGGTGTCAGAGGCAGTAGTCCACTGAGGATATGGCACTAGAATTGTGGTCTGGAGGATGGGCAGGGAAAGTGATCCTGTTGAGAAATAAAAGGGGAAGATTCTAGGCAATGGCATTCATGTATTCAGGCATTCCAGGCATGCATGTAATGCAGATGCATGCATGTAATGGACACGGAGTAGTGAGGTGTGCCCATTTATCCCACTGACATTCATAAAGCACCTACTCCAGGTGCATGGTGTAACAAGACAGCAAGATACTAATTGTTGCTGCCCTCTGAATGCCTACAGTTGAGGGAGAAGAAAGAGCTCTTATCAATGAGTGCAGTGTAGCCCCATACACAACTACTGGAAACAATGACAGATTTTATTTTATTGGAAACCAAAATCACTTCAGCCATGAAATGAAAAGACATTTGCTCCTTGGAAGAAAAGCTAAGACAAACCTAGAGAGTGTATTAAAAAGCAGAGACATCATTTTGCCAACAAAGGTCTGTCTAGTCAAAGCTATGGCTTTTGGAGTAGTCATGTATGGATGTGAGAGTTGGACTATAAAGAAGGCTGAGCGCTGAAGAATTGATGTTTTTGAACTGTGGTGTTGGAGAAGACTCTTGAGAGTCCCTTGGACTGCAAGGAGATCCAACCAGTCCATCCTAAAGGAAATCAGTCCTGGATGTTCATTGGAAGGACTGATGTCGAAGGTGAAACTCCAATACTTTGGCCACCGGATGCGAAGAGCTGACTCGTTGGAAAAGACCCTGATGCTGGGAGAGATTGAAGGTGGGAGGAGAAGGGAACAACAGAGGATGAGATGGCTGGATGGCATCACCGACTTGATGGACATGAGTTTGAGCAAACTCTGGGAGATAGTGATGGATAGGGAAGCCTGGCATGCTGCAGTCCATGGGGTCACAAAGAATCAGACACTACTGAGTGTCTGAACAGCAAGAAGTATTTCAAAGTTAAGATAGGCCAGAAGAATCATTGTCTAGTTCTCATAGTGGTGGGGAAATATGCCTGATAGAAGAGCTGACTCCTGAGCCATGGGGTCATGATTTTTCTGTTAAGCTTCCTTTTTCTGTGTCTCCATATCTTCTTTGGGATTTATCAGTGTTTATTAAAAGCCTGTAGTATGCAAAGCTTTTGGTTACGAGCTGAAAAGAAACCAAGAATGTTTAGAATCCATTATCTTTGAATTAGGAACTGGCCTTAACTCTCTAACAGAATAAGTGAATAACTTTTATCTCAGCATTTATTTATGTCTCCACCGAGCCCTTTAGTAAAAATCTCAGACAGAAGCCCAGTAGAAGGTGGCCAATAACTAATTCTGATTGAAATATTGAGGTTAGGAAGCTGACAACTTACCCCAGTCACTCCATGAGAGACTAGCTGTGAAACCTGTTCTCTAGCAATGCCAATTTGGGGAATATAAGAAACTTTGTCCTGGTTATCTTTGCTTTTATCTTTTAATACCCACTTACACTAATTGGTATTTTAATTATGCATTGACTAATATGCTTTTGTCACTTTTAGAAGTCTCCACATGAAAAACAAATTTTAAAATATTTAAATTAACTTTGCTAAAATGAAGCAACATAATTCTAGACAAATAGTTATTCCAGACTTTACCAAAGAAGCAAAAAGCATTAGAAGACCATCAAAATAAAGCTACAAAAATCATAGCTTGATAAATGTGACTCTGAGGGCTAGTGATTATTTGTAAAGTTCTTCCTAAATAATAAAAGTTTGTTGGAGGCATTGATAAAGATGAATTTCATAGTCAGGTGAATAAACCTAGACCAAAGTAGCAAATTTCTATAAGCCATGATAATCAGTTATATAACAATCAATTAAATAGTAAAAGAAAGTCCAGGTAAGCTAGATTTTTGTTACCATAAAGAGATATAATTTATATTATAGTTTCTTCCATTTGAATTTTATTTATAATTCATTATAGGTTCTAACTCACTTTTTCTTAAGTAGAGATAAAAACAGGAAGTCCAAATGGAGATTCGAGTCTAAAATTTTCAAAAAATAAAGAAGAAAATCAAGTAATGGCTTTGTCTGGATAATGTGAACTATACCAGCCATATAGTTAAATTTAATAAAAAACTATTTAAAGGAAGTAAATCCATTAACTTGATACTATATTTGAATAAATAAAAGTATAATTGACACTTTATTTTAATTTCCTGTGTTGACCTTAATGAGAAAGAAAAACATTCTGATAATTTTTAAAAGGCCTAGTGAATACTTTGTATAAAAGAATATTGAACAATGCGTAATTCATTCTTGCCTATGGAAAGCTTATGTAGTTCATCAGATACATTGAAAGTCCATTCATATAGAGGGTTCACAGGAGGAAAAGCCCAGCTATAGTTGCTAGTCACCACATTTCAAGAGGCAAAAAACATATCAAAAACTCAAAGCTTTTTTCTCTTTAAAGCCTTAGAGATCAATTTCCTCCCTGAATTCCTTACAAGTTTAAAAATCAAAGTACTAAACACAGTACTGAAATATTGTCAATGAACCATTCTCAAAAGATCTTTTTTTTTCAGTGTTTCAAAGAAAAGAACATGTAAAGGTCCAAAGTGCTATTTTTAATATCTCACAACCCTTGACTGTTGTGAAGTAGAATGAATCAACTCAAAAGTTCTACTCTGGGTTGTATAAATAACCAAATTTACCAATTAGACTTATACTAATTGCAAATGACTGGAGATCAAGTTCAACATGGTTTTTAAAAAGAGAAGCAGTATATTATTTTTTAGTTAGTATTAATGGAAAGGCAGTTTCATGGTCCAATAAAGTGGCTAGCTTTGAGCAAGAGACAGGAACTCACTGAAACCATCAGGTATCATATTCTTTCTCCATCTCTGTTTTCTGTTTTCTCTGAATAAGCCTCACTCTTAGGTTTTATATCGTGGTAACATGGGGCCTTTTGCCTCTTCTCAGGTCCGATCCAGTAGGAATATGTGCTTGTACAGCCATTGGGTGAATGCCCAATAGGCACATGCCCGTCACAGATTCCAGAGCTGTGGCCAGGAATACAGGGTATGTGGTCTGATGTAGATCAACCCAGGAGCTGCTGGGAAAACCCCACCTAGAATTTATGACCTAGAATTGGGGAAGGAGGAATACATAAAAGAAAAGAGACTGTTGTCAGAAGAATGGGAAATGAGTACAACAAAAGCAAAAAAATACTTATCCACTACAATTTTGCAATCAGTATTTGTGTGTGGACTGAATGTTTGTGTCGCCCTAAAATTCACATACTGAAATCTCTAATTGCTAATGTGATGGCTCTTGGAGGTGTGACTCTTGGGAAGTAATTACAATGAAATTAGGTCATGAGAATGGGCCCTCATGGTGGAATTAGTAACTATAAAAAAAGAATGAGACAGATCTCTCTCTCTCTTTATCCTGTGAGAAAATCAAGAAAAATTTCCTTTCCAGAATCAGACTGTACAACTGTTGTCTCTGACTTCCCAGACTCCAAAAATATGAGACATAAATGCTTGTTGTTTAAGCCACCAAGCCTGTAGAATTTTGTGACAGTAGCCAGATTTGTGATATTTAGTACATTAATGCTATAATAAGTTACTTTAATTGAGTGTTCACAATATACCATGCTTGATGACTCCTTAATATTTTCATTATTATTATTATGCTATTGTTCCAAGTTCGAAAACAATAAAATATCGACTAAAATCACTATACATATCTGTATATATATATATATTTAAAATATTGATTCCTAATGAGTGTAAAGGCATAATGAAATGGACAGATGCATGAACTTAAATATCTCAAATGTTCATGAAATTTGAAAACTGTCTTCAAATGAACAAGAAAGAGAAAAGAAATCTTGCCTCCTGCTATTACTTAATTGGTAAGTTAATCTGCTTTCCTATTTAATTTAAATCTAAATTTACACTGCACCACTGTCCTTTTTGAGTATACTAAATTTATGCCAATAGATTAAAATTTGTCCTTAAAACTGTTGGCAGGATTTCAGGAAACAAAGACTAGAGAAAGATGAGATTGAAATGGAAAGACAGAGGGTAGGAAACAGACATGGAGGAAGAAAAGAAGGAAAAGTAGAAGAGAAGGAAGTAAAGAAGGAAGAACATACATTTTATTCTTGAATCATTCCTGAATATTCTAAAACGTTTACAATGGGGATACCTTAGTAAGGTACTACTAATGAACTTATTTTTAATGTCTTAGTCTCTTTCAAATTGTTCCATTAACTTGGAAATTTTTGTGTGTGTGGGGAAAAAAAAGCACTGCTGAAAACAGAACAAGCAAGCAAGCAGGCGAGCCTCTCTTTCCTTGCTGGATTTCAGTCCTTTTTCCCACTAAATGGAGAAACACAGCAGCGTTTTCATTAGACAACTGAAGCGCACAATTTCACAAACAATCCTGAGTGTGCGCTGCAGGGCATGACCATGGACGGTGTTATCTGGTCATGTTTCATGTTTTATATCTGTCATCCACTGTTCAGGCGTTTTCTTTTCTTGCCCTCCCTAGGTGTGAGAAAAAATTTGGTTAAATGAGAAACTGTTTCAAGGTATTTTAACTTAAGATTGAAAACATTTTGCCCATCTTATAGCATGCAAACATACCTTGGAAAGTTTAAATAAAGAAGAGAGGTAAAAATTTGCATTAGATGTGTGCAGACGTGCTTAAGCAAAACTGACTCAAAGATGTACTTGGATTACATTTAATTTTCTTCTCTCCGGGATGCATTCTAGTGTCACATCAAATCATACGCCTGTTTTTAAATCAATAATGGTATTCTATGTATAATGTGTGAAGACGTGAAGACAGAGATAGAAATACTTTTATAATTATTTTTTCATCAAGTTCTATGTTACTTATCTCAAATTCAAATAAGATGTTTCCACAGTATTTGCCTCATATTGAATTACTTGCCTTGAAATAATTTCCAAAAGTGGCTAAAATAGGTCAATGAGAAATTAAAGTAACATATTGGAACTTTTTACCAAATATTTATTTTACTACATATATTATTCAATGTTATGTAAAATTCAGAGGACTTATTTAAAATTTATTGTCTGAAAAAAAAACCCACATTTGTTTTATAACCTTATAGAAGATAGGAATTATTTATCTATCTATAGCAGTTAAGCTGGAATCAAGATTGCTGGGACAAATATCAATAACCTCAGATACTTAAAGATCAACATTCAGAAAACGAAAATCATGGCATTTGGTCCTGCCACTTCATGGGACAAATAGATGTGGAAACAATGGAAACAGTGACAGACTTTATTATTTTTGGGCTCCAAAATCACTGTAGATGGTGACTGCAGCCATGAAATTAAAGGACACTTCCTCCTTGGAAGAAAAGCTATGACCAACCTCAACAGCATATTAAAAAGCAGAGACATTATTTTGTCAACAAAGGTCTGTCTAGTCAAGGCTATGGTTTTTCCAGTAGTCACATATGAATGTGAGAGTTGGACTATAAAGAAAGCTGAGCCCTGAAGAATTGATGCTTCTGAAGTGTGGTGTTGAAGACTCTTGAGAGTCCCTTGTACTGTGAGGAGATCCATCCTAAAGGAGATCAGTCCTGGGTGTTCACTGGAAGGACTGATGTGAAGCTGAAACTACAATACCTTTGGCCACCTGATGTGAAGAGTTGACTCATTGAAAAAGACCCTGATGCTGGGAAAGATTGAGGGCAGGAGGAGAAGGGGACGACAGAGAATGAGATGGCTGGATGGCATCACTGACTCAATGGACATGAGTTTGGGTGGACTCCAGGAGTTGGTGATGGACAGGGAGGCCTGGCATGTTGCAGTCCATGCGGTAGCAAAGAGTCAGACAAGACTGAGTGACTGAACTGAACAGTTAAATTAGGGTGACATTTAGAAACCGCTAAACTGCTCGGGAGGGACCAGCATGCCTTTGCAAGGTGCTCCTTCTCCGCCTTGGGAAGGGTCAGACCAGTCCTCTGAGTGCCCTGGCTTCCTGACAGTGAGGCAAGGGCAGCCTGTGTGATGACTGCCGGGCAGGGCTCAGACACACACAGCCGCAGGCCACAGAGCACGGAATCCTCTGCTCCACCACACCTGAATTCTCCTCATTGTCCATAAACAAGGGTTAGGTTCATCACGTGGGGTAGCACTGCTAGGTAGTCATAGTGAACCCAGACACATGTGAACAGAGCTAGATGGATTCTCCTGCTAATCTAATCTTTCCCCCTTACTAACACAAATCAGTTTAAAAATCAGCTGATCATCACATGGCAAGCCTGAGACAAAAAATTTAGTCTCAATGCACAAAACTGGTCAAAGTATCTTACACTGTAACTTTGAGCCAATCTATAACTCCAGGGCTCGCTCCCTATCATGCTTATGTAGAGGAGACCCTCTGTCATCATTTCAAGACTATGCTTCTTACTTTCTTACTTCATCCTCCAGAAGACAGTTTTCTAAGCCTAAAAAAAAAAGAAAACTTTTTCTTATACCTTAAAAAATAAATAATAATCACTACTTTATAAAATGTATGATCTGTTGTTAAAAATGCAGGGGAAGGATGGCTTATCTTTAATGCCTTTAATACTTGAAACTATTCTGAAACCAGGACGATTGATGAAATTTCAAACCACTCTAGCTGCCCCTTCAGCTTTTTACCTGCTTTCTACCCTCATTCCTTTCTGCTCACAAGACCCTTTAGGATAAAACCTCACCACTTTCAGATTCCTTTTGTTTATCAATATATTTATCATTTTAACATGTTTTAATGACGAATCAACGTGTTCTTTACTCAGTGGAACCTTTTCCCCACGTGAATACAACCAAATAAATTTTCTCTACAGGCTCATTTCTAAATGCTATTAGTTTCTATTTCAAGCAGAGGAATGAAAAAAACTCTGACCCTAATAAGTGAACTGCCATTCAAAAGATCCAAAGGCACAAAGCCAATTTTAGGTCTTTTTTCTTATTTCCTGTCTAGGGTGACTGGGAATTTCACATTAACCAGACCGTATCTCTCTGTTCTTTTTTCTCCACCTTTCTTCAACCAGGTAGATTTACCTTCCCCAGGATACGCTCATCAGTTTTACGATCTTTTTTTTCCTTCTTTCTCATTGCACCAAAAGTACAAATGTTTGCATTGTAAGTTAACTAGACCAATCTCTGTCCTGTTACAAAGCCTTTGCATTGGCCAACAGGAGTTGCAAGCCTCCCATTCAGATCACTCTGTAACACTCCCACAGATAGTTTGGCAATATTTGCATTATTTTGAACTTTCTCTCTGACTGGGGGCTACTTCCTTACAACATCCAGACCCTCCCAAGGATCCATAAAACACACAGTGGTTGTCACTAAGGTGCAGTCCTGAATGTTCATTGGAAAGACTGATGCTGAAGCTGAAGCTACAATACTTTGGCCACCTGATGCGAAGACCTAACTCATTGGAAAAGACCCTGATGATCAGAAAGATTGAAGGCAGGAGGAGAAGGGGATGACAGAGGATGAGATGGTTGGATGGCATCACCGACTCAATGGACATGAGTTTGAGTAAACTCCAGGAGTTGTTGATGGACAGGGAGGCCTGATGTGCTGCAGTCCAGGGGGTCTCAAGACTTTGGACATGACTGAGCAACTGAACCAAAGGTGGCTCAGTGGTAAAGAATCAACCTGCCAATGCAGGAGACGGGGGTCATGAAGATCCCCTGGAGAAGAAAATGGCAACCCACTCCAGTATTCTTGACTGGAGAATCCCACGGACAGAGGAGCCTCACAAGCTACTGTCTACGAGGTCGCAAAGTCAGACACGACTTAGTGATAAAGAACGACAGCAAACTTGCAGTAGAACAGTAGTCAGTGTGTGTGCGGTTGGCCCTTGCACAACACAGGGGGTTAGGGGCATGATCCTTGTGCAGCTGAAAAACTGAGTATAACTCTTGCCTCCCTCCAAACTTAACTAGTGGCCTACAGCTGGCAGGAAGCCTTGCTGATTATGCATTGTCAATTAACTAATATTCTGTATATTATGTGTATTCTACACGGTATTCTCACAGTAAACTAAAATAAAATGTTATTAACAAAATCATAAGGGAAAACACGCTTACACTATATATGTGTATTATTGAAAAAAATCTGTCTGTAAGTGGACCTGGGCAGTTTATATAGGTGTTATTCAAGGATCAACTGTCTAGTTTGTATTTCTCTTTTCCTGCTTCTGCAAAAAAAAAAAGAAAAAAAAAACTTACTAAAATTACCCTCTGTCTTATAATTTATGGTGTAGGAGAATTAAATAAGCAGGATATTTCCTTGCAAAACTTATCTGAGTAGGACTTTATGAAAACAAAACTAAACTTCCGAGCTTAAGGGAAAGGATATATTAGATTAAGAAACAAATGACCTGGCTTCACAAAAGAGGCTTAAGAACTTCACATTTTAGGAAATGAATTTACTTTATTTTGGGGGGCTCCAAAATCACTGCAGATGGTGACTGCAGCCATGAAATTAAAAGATGCTTACTCCTTGGAAGGAAAGTTATGACCAACCTAGATAGCATACTCAAAAGCAGAGACATTACTTTGCCAACAAAGGTTCGTCTAGTCAAGACTATGGTTTTTCCAGTGGTCATGTATAGATATGAGAGTTGGACTATTAAGAAAGCTGAGCACCGAAGAACTGATGCTTTTGAACTGTGGTGTTGGAGAAGACTCTTGAGAGTCCCTTGGATTGCAAGGAGATCCAACCAGTCCATTGTAAAGGAGATCAGCCCTGGGTGTTCTTTGGAAGGAATGATGCTAAAGCTGAAACTCCAGTACTTTGGCCACCTCATGCGAAGAATTGACTTATTGGAAAAGACTCTGATGCTAGCAGGGATTGGGGGTAGGAGGAAGAGGGGACAACAGAGGATGAGATGGCTGTATGGCATCACTGACTTGATGGATGTAAGTTTGAGTGAACTCTGAGAGTTGGTGATGGACAGGGAGGCCTGGCGTGCTGCGATTCATGGGGTCGCAAAGAGTCAGACACGACTGAGCGACTGAACTGAACTGAATTTACAGCTCAAAAATGAGCAAGCATGCTTTTCTCTGGGCTTCCCGGATGGCTCAGTGGTAAAGAAGTCACCTGCCAAGGCAAGAGATATAAGACACAGGGCTTCAATCTCTGAGTAGGAAGATCCCCTGGAGGAGGGCATGACAACTCACTCCAGTGTTCCTGCCTGGAGAATCCCATGGACAGAACAGCCTGGTGGGCTACAGCCCATAGGGTGGCAGAGTTGAACACTACTGAGGCAGCTGAACACACACACTCATGCTTTCTTCTAGGGCTTCCTGTCTTCACAGACCTCCCAGAAATGCCATACACAGCCCAGCTGAGCAGAGTGGTCAGACTTGAGGCACTCTTGTTTGCAAGCACAGTTCTGTCTCAATGCTTAAGGATCCACTTTGCCATGGCTGTGATCTATTGAAAAAAATGTATTTGAATGCTGCCAAAGCTGCCTCTAGTTAATAAAAGAAGCAGTTTGCTTTCAGACCCTCTTTATTTCACCCAACACTGTTATGCTTTGCTCTCCAGACAGAAGGGGCAAGATCGCAGGTACCCAGCCGCTTTGCACAATGTCTAGCTCCACATAGGAATGTATCACAATAACTGTTTAGTCTTTATTGCCGCCACTTGTGTGGTTATGAGACCATTATATTTAGAGCAGGGCAATTTAGGTTTGTGTTAGCCGGGGATGGCGATCATCTCTCACCTCTGACCTTCAGGTTAATGAGAAGCTCCTCTGGGTAATTGCCCTCCCTCAAGATAGCCCTGTACTATGTAATCTTTATCGCTGTAAAATGACATTTAAAGTTTGTTTTACATGAGCAAGTAGGAGAACATTATTTCTGCAGTGAGCAATAATTATCTGCCTCCTAGCTGAAAACGCATGCTGGGGATAAATTGCGTTCATCTGGTAGCCTTTGTTTGTAAGACAAGTTAATTAAAAGAGGAATGTTGAAAAATATGTCTGCCCACTGAGTGCTGATGGAGTAATAATATTACTTTACAAGAAAACATTACATGCAAACAACTTTGGTTTTGTTCCGAAATTATGAAGGAAAATGAGGTAAATGAAATGTTCCCACAAGCAAAATGTTGACTACAATAGAAACGAATAGATGAACCAAAATATCTGTTTATTCTAATCAAGTAATAAATGTCTAAAATTTTCGGTGCCCAGGTGGCATTCGTACTGTTTAGCCTGGACAAGAAATATTGAACCTAGCAACATGGGCTCATTAAAATATGCAACTAATTCTCTATACTTAATACTGGTTGTTTGGGCTGTAATTGAGATCAGTGTCTACTGAAAACGTATTATCTATTTAATACGAGCATTTAATATTGTTATCCTTCATATGCCTTGCAAAGAACATGCTTGTAGTTGTATATTAAAAACTATTTTTTTTTTTTTTTATTTTGGTGGGGAGACCAATAATTCAAATTGGAGTTTATTTAGCATTTTCTGGGAATGGTAATGCTATTTAGTTGCCCAGTCATGTCCAACTCTTTGTGATACTATTGTCTGTAACCTGCTAGGCTCCGCTGTCCGTGGGATTTTCCAAGCAACAGTACTGGAATCGGTTGCTGATTTCTTCTCCAGGGGAACTTCTGACCTAGAGATCGAATCCGGTTCTCCTGTGTCGCAGGCAGCCTTCTGCATTGCAGGCAGATTATTTACTGACTGAGCCACCAGGCGAGCCCCTTGTTGGAAATAGTTCATTAATTTTTGCTGTTGAAATTTGCCCTTTTAAAAAGCATCCTAACATTAAACTTGTATATTCAATCTCTGAAATCAGGTTTCAATGTTCATACTTTATATGAAATAATTTTTAAGCTTTTTTTTATTTAAAAAATTTCACCAGCTCCTTTCATTTTGTATTTTATGTTGCTTTTCTCACAGCATTTTGCCAGCAAAATTCAACAGCCATATCCCTATCTCAAGGAATAGAGGTAAATACTTTCAAACATCAAATACTAATCAGGGGTACTTTCTCACTGAATTTGGGCTTTTCTCTACTGCTATTTCAAATGGTAGGAGTAGGAAATGGCAACCCACTCCAGTATTTTTGCCTGGAGAATCCCATGGACAGAGGAACCTGGTGGGCTACAGTCTGTGGTGTGGCAAAGAGTCAGACATGACGAAGCACGTGCGCATGCACACACACACACACACACACACTTCAAATGGTTCAGCAATGTGTATATTGCATCAAAAGCCTTGACTTTTCCAAGAGTCAAAGGTGACATACTACTAGGGTTGGTTGATGACTCTAATTTGGTCCTTTTAGTACAAAAACTGAGTATATGATCCATACTTTAAGTCGATTCTTTAGAATTGCATTTTCTGATCTTCAACACCTGGAACTGGAGGTTAAAGGAATATGGTCCATTATAAAGCTTCCCCAAGCTTACCATGTTAATGCTCACTGACTGATTTATTTTAAAGAAATCTGTGGAGAGTCTTCATTACTGACTCAGACTATTTGAAAATCTGATAAAAGATTCTCATAAAAAGTGAGATATCAGATGATTTCACACACACAATTTCAGGAGATTAATAGACAACATGAAGCTTATGGGTTCGTGAATCCCAGGCTAAGGACATTTGAAAACAGGTCTTCCAAAATTATAACATGATTTCCATTTAAAATTTCTTACCATCCTTATTCAAAATTTATTTCTTTACTTAAAATTATCCCTCAAAATGCTGGGTGATCATCAATTTATACTATTGTCACTCATTGAGGCAAAATGTTGGATTATTGTCAAGGGGATTTTCTATCTTTTTCAAGGTCAGCTCTGAGCTGAAATATAAAATATGAAGGGATGAAATAGCAGAACTTCCTCACCATTCCCCACTCCTTTCTTCTCTATCACTTTCTCAGGAATCCACTTCTGCTGACAGCTCTTGTTCATTCTATTTTCCTATCAACCCACTGTCAAGAAAGAAATTCAAGAATGATAGAAATGTATTCCTGCATCAACCTACCTCCTAGTTTTTGAGTGAAGAAACTTTGAAATGACCTTCATGTGGTCTTCTCAAAGTTCCTGGGGCCAGACAAGCAGTGTGAAGATGAGATCCAACATTGCTCAATTAACTGCTGAGGCTCACAGTATTTCATTTTCATTTTTAACTCATGCAATCGATTTTTCTAGTGTGATAGCACTGTAATGGTGGAATATTGGTCAGGTAATCAGGATAAAATAGGTGCCATATATGGAAGGATAGCCACTGACATTTATGCTGTTTCTATTATTTTCTGCATTCCACTAGTAGATTCACAGACCCAGTCATATTTTATGTAAATAGGCATCTAGATCTGTTACTCAAAGATGGCCTTGTTTCCATCCTGAACTCATAAACATATGTCAAAATGTTACATGTAATCTCTTTACAAGTTGTATCATATTCACTTGGGGATGGCAAAACATAGGTATTACCCTATTAATAAATAAGCGAATATACTCATAAATAAACATGTGAATAAATGAATAAATACTTTCATATATTCATACATACACACATTCACACATCCATACATACATAAAAAGAAGATGTGGAATTTAAAGAGAGAGAAGGAGAAGGCTGACTTAAATATCAAAAAGTATCAGTTGGAAGAAAAATTAGAATATAATCAGAAAACAAAATATATGAAGGGAATGGAATGGCTTATTGCAACACTAAATTTTTTTCGTATGTGTAAACCTGATCATTAGTATGCAAAAGTATGGAATATTTTAAAGTAGTAAAAAGGAACGTTTGAAAATAAAACAATAGAAAAAAGATAACATTTAGACAAAGCATCCACTGTTTTCAATTATTTATTCCCAAATGGCAGCTCACTTCAGTTTTCTTGCCTGGAGAATCCCATGGATAGAGGAGCCTGGTGGACTGTAGTCCATGGGGTCGCAAAGAGTCGGTCACGACTGAGTGACTAAGCATGTCCAAGCAAACGATACCCCCAGATTTAGTGGCTTAAAACAGTCTTTTATTTTGTACATGACTTTTTGGGTCAAAAATTGGGGAAGGACTGCGCTGGGCAGCTTTTCTGTGATCCAGGTAATGGGGCTGGGGCAGCTGGGGCTGCAGGACCCCCTTCTAAAATAGCTTTACATTGTGAGCTTTTTATATCCCCATTTATTGGTTGATACTTATAAGGTTTCCAAATCAGGGAACAGACAGATTATTTACTCACATATTGACCCTAGCACTAGTTCACTATATCCCCCACTAATCCCAGGTGATGGTGTGAGGGTGACATGGAATCTGTGTATATAGAAGAATTGTACCAAAGAAGAGAAACCTTGAGAATATGAATTATTGGAACTTATGTAAACAGGTGGTACATATATAAACAGACTATAAACACATATATAAACAGAACTACCCCTTCTCCCCTCTGCAGAGACTGAGATAGAAATGCAGAGAGAAACAAAATTCCCTCTGAAGAGAGGAGAAGGTCTCTAGGTTCATTACCATTTGCCACATAAAGAAATGACCTTGGGGGGATAAATCTTTAGATCTCTCTGAAGGTCACTTTCTTTAGTGTTGCTATCCTCCCCACACTCACCCCCAGCAAACTTTATTCATAAGACCCTCACTGAGCAGAACTGTGAAAATACCATTTCCCAACACATATGTCTGGCTCCCTTGCTCTTGGCCTGTTCTCTTTCATTCTCTCTCCCTTTTTCTGTCTCCGTGGCTGCATGATCTGCTCACAATGCTAGGTTCTCAGGAAAGTCCTAATTTTCACAGGGTCACTGGCTTCCAAGAGGCAGGAAGCAGAAACTTGCCCAGCATCACTTCTGTTCATCCTATTGATCAAAGCAGTTGCAGGGCCTCCCAAGATCCAGAGGGTAGGGGAAAGAGTGTCTAGTTCTCTATGAGGTGGAAAGAAGGTGACAGGGTCATGTGGCAGAAGACATGAGATATATATAACTGTGGCCATTGTTGGAAGACACAGTCTCTCACATACCTCCTAAAGCCATTTTGAAAGAGGGAAATTCCTGCAGTGAAGAAATACTATAGTTGGAGAGATAGCACCCATCATACAAATAGTAAATAAGCAAATAAATAATAGTCTCATTCTGGTTAGGGTGTAATCTACTGAAGATCTCGATATATTCCCAAGGCTCCAGTACACTGAGAGCCTGAGCACGTGTTCCAGGGCACAGACTATTGGACTAGTCCTTGCAGCCGCAGTGGCTTTGGTTTATGTGGCTTGAGAGTTCGAGGGCACTATGAATTCAACTCCACACTCACCCCCCTATCCCCACCAGAGCCTTATCTAAGTAGGTTACTTGGATCTAGGAGCTTGATTTTACTTGGCAGAAAGCTTGGGACTTGCAGACTTTCTTGGACTGCTTGCAGGAAGGTCTGTTCCAGCGTAACAGGCTGAGGACAGTCTGAGAAGGTCTGTTCCTCTCAGCCATTCTTCATTCCCTGGGCATTGACTAGTCTCTGGAGTCTCACAACCATCATGAGATGCTGACAACAAGTCCTGAGTCTAGTTCTCTCTCACTCCAGTATTGATCCTTCCAATTCTGGAGGTGAGGGACTGTTCTCCTTCTAGCTTTTTGGCCATACTTGATGAGATCTGAAGATGCTATTTTATGTTTTCTCCTTTTCAAATTGAAAATAGTAATAGCCAGTCTTTATTAAGTTATAAAGATACCACACATATAGACTAGGCATAAAGAGGCAAGGCATTGATGGCATAGACTCTGGAGCCATATGTCTGAATTTACATCCTGCCTCCCTCTAGAGGACCCTGGGCAAGCTATTTAATCAGTCCATGCCTCAGTTTCTTCATCAGTGTGATAGAATAACAGCAGTACCTACCCTCACACAACTGGTGATAATGATCAAATGAACAGATTAATGTAAAGTATGCATGTTACATAGTAAACTACAGTAAGCATTACGAAAGTAATGGTTATCATAGTCATTGTTTCTTTTGGAAGTACATGCAGTTGTATCATCTCTGAGAACTGTGAATAGAAGGTGCCCACAGTGATGGTGGATCACTGAAATTCAGGTTTTATTCTAAACAATGCTCAGCTATTCTTTGGCTATACATGGGCTTGTGATTGCACCCATTCCATGAACCTCTGGATTCACACTGACTGCACACGTCATCAGAGAGCGCCCCTTGCTTTCCTGTCTCTGGATGTGACTCTTAGAATAAACTTCCCCTGGGAACTTTAGTTCTGGGAGTCTTTTTTGCGCAACCTACCAGAGACCGCTTCCATCACTTAATAATGCCACCATATTCTAATTTAACATAAATGTGTACATTAAATATATGCTTGTATGTATATGGGTACACACACATGTGCACAGACACATGTACACTTCATTTCTACAAGCATTCCAGCACTTTTTTATAATCATACTACCCACTTTTTATCTTACACGATTTTTTTTTCAAATGCTCTTACTATTCCTTGTATGTTTCCTTACCTTTCACGTACTTTTATTTGACTCTCATTTCATGAAAGGTGAGTTTTGAGATCTGAAATTGTGAGATTAAAGTAGATTTATGTCCAGTGATAAACTTAATTGAGACCTAAAATATGAGCACATAAATCATTATATTTTTACTTATTTATTACATGTGCCTTCGGTTTATTTTATCTGTCATTAAAAAAGTATGAGGTCAGCATGAGAAAGCATCTCATTTTGTTTCTTAACAAAATTTAATGCATAGACTGTGATTTATTTTCTACCAACATTACACTATTAGTGTGAGTTGTTGATAAGCAATTTACAGCAGTAGACAAGATCAAGGCCTACCCTTAGGCTGATTTATCATAGTTCATATATTTACTAACAGGCTGGCAAGTGAAACCTTTGAAAATATAATGAATTTAAAATGTCTACACATTATATCTCATCAGGTGATCGGCTAACCTACTCCTTGTATATTTGTATTCTTCTATATTGTTTTGCAAGCAAACAAATAGAGCTGTATTACATCAATAAAGTAAATTTCAAACATTCAAATGTTTAACCATTCTGAAAATAATCACAATCACATGCCACAATTTATTTTACTCTTAGTTTATTGTAATACTTTGCATTCAATTTATAAACTAATTACAGATTGAAAGCACACATACACGATGTTAGAGCTGAAAGGGAACCTTAGAAATGATGTTGTCCAGCTTTATTTTATCGATAGATGGATGAAATTGCAAGAGACGGGAAATTGCTCAGTGTAATAGAGATAGTTTGAAGGAGGACTTGGACTAGGCCTCCTGACCCTTTTTATTTGATAAAGTGTTTTCATTAGATACCATAGTATATCGTACTGAGATGATGAAATGTGTTTTGCATCTGTCAATAGTAATTGTTAGTAACATTTTCTAGGGGAAGACATTTTTATATGTACTTAGCAAATTAAACATGGCTTTATATTTATTGCTATTTGGTATCAAAAAGAAAGATACATACATGAGGGTGGTAAAAAAAAAAAATAGCACAAAACATCCATAACTGTTTAGAGAATAAATGGTAATGTTCACTTGGGAAAGTTTTAAGAGGCTAACTCTCATTATTCATTGTGTTATGGAAAGTTTACATAAATTGTTGTAAATTCCTATTGTTTATAGGAATAAATTTTAAAAGTATATGATTTGTTTACACCAAGGTAAGCAGGAAGTTGTAATAAATTCATTTTACTATCCCAGTTTATCCATATACTGTGTTTTAGCCATACTAGGGAAAATTTGAATTATTTTTCACTGCATTTTTATACATCAGAAGTATTCCCCTAAATTTATTTATATCATAACAATTTCTTTGAGTGTGTATATCCATGAAGCTTTAATTAAGAAAAACAAATCTTTGGGCCAGACATTCAACTTTTCTGACCATCAAACATTCGTTTTCTCCTGAACTTGAGCTGTAATGTTTGTGGTAAGGCTAACCTGAAGACATTTGCCTCGAATACTGGCCTAAGTCCAATGTATTCCCTAAAAAGAGACCTTAGAAATGTGAATTGCAATTTGTGACATTTTAGATCTTCCTTTATGGAATTATTCTGAAGCTGAGAGATCAAATCCATATTGGAGGTCTAAGTTCTTAAAACAAACAAATGTCTCATAGTTCAATTTAATTTATTTTTTATAAGATGTATCATTGGGTTTCTAAGAGGAAAAAGACATGCACAACTATCCTTTAAGAATGTTTCAATATCTGAAACAACAAACAATTCTGGAATAGATAATCGTTTGAGAAGATAAAGATTACTGCAACAGAAGATTGATAACTAAATATCTCTTAATACATCTTTGCAGTTTAAAAATTTTAAATTGTGTTTGCATCATTAACTACAGATGTCATAAACTTCAATGTAGGGTCAGTTTGAAATATAGATAGATAGGTAGATAGATATATGTATATGGGTGTGTGCGTGTTCAGTTACTAAGGACTGTAGCCCGCCAGACTCCTCTGTCCATGGGATTCTCCAGCAAAGAACACTAGAGTGGGTTGCCATGCCCTCCCGAAGAGGATCTTCCCAACCCAGAGATAGAACCCAAGTCTCCTGCATCTCCTACATTGGTAAGTGCACTCTTTACCTCTGAGCCACCTGGGAAGCCCAGATAGATGATGATAGATTTTAATTCTAACTGTGATTCATTTTCTTTTCTCTCTGCTAGCTACATTCCAAATAATGAAAAGCACATCCATGTGAAAAGAATGCATTATGGTTATTTATATGAGAAATATATTGCTCAAATTTTGGTGGAATATTAAAGAATTTTTAATGCAAATGAACGTAGCTGAGATGGGAAATAATTAACTTACACAACAGGATATGGGGTATTTTATACAACAGTGGTATTTTTAACAGAATTTCCACTATTCATATTATGAATACTCCCACTATCTCTGTTGTGAGAATACATTAAAGTCCTGTCAGCAAGTCCAGGAGAAAAGGGGTAAATGAGATAAGTAGGTCCATGAAGGTGACTGAATAAAGGAACAGAGAGGGAGGGAAAATTCAAGGTTGATGTGGGTACTTGCAACCTGGATTGTTGATAGAAGTATCAAAAGGAAAGAACATGTAGTGGAGCAAAAGCTGTGTTTTTAAAAGAAGTTTAGCTGAGGAGAAAAAAAAAAAGGCTTTTGACACGGTGCTAAAGTAATTTTATTTTCTTCTGAAGTTACCTTTATTTCACAATGTTTTAAAATCATCCCTGCCTATTTGGGAGAAGGCAATGGCAACCCACTCCAGTACTCTTGCCTGGAAAAGTCCCATGGATGGAGGAGCCTGGTGGGCTGCAGTCCATGGGGTCACTAAGAGTCGGACATGACTGAGCGACTTCACTTTCACTTTTCACTTTCATGCTTTGGAGAAGGAAATGGCAACCCACTCCAGTGTTCTTGCCTGGAGAATCCCAGGGACGGGGGAGCCTGGTGGGCTTCCCTCTGTGGGGTTGCACGGAGTCGGACACGACTGAAGCGACTTGGCAGCAGCAGCAGCAGCCTGATTTGATTCATAAGAACAGAGATGCAGTGTGTGTGTGTGTGTGTGTTTTAATGACAACTATATTGAGATAAAATTCATAGAACATACAATTCACCCATGTAAAGTGTACAATTCAACAATTTAGTAATGTTTTCACGGAGATGGAAACCAGATACAAACAATTTTAGAGCATTCTTACCACCTCAAAAGGAAACCCATCACATATTAGCAATTCCCTAATCCCTCCTACCGCCACCCCAGTCCTAGGTAACCACCCATCTACTTACTGCCATCACTGACTTGCCTACTCTGGACACTTTTTTACCAACCCTTTCAAGTTGGACCCCAATAAGGGTCCTCCTGCCAGGACTCCCTGTGGCCTATACAGAACATGATGGACCAAGTTCAGTTCAGAAGCAAAGGAAAGCTTTTTAAAAAATTTTTGACATGTACACACTGTTATATTTATTCTTTATTTTGTTCGTTGTGGGCTATGCTGGGTCTTGGCTGCTGCTGGCAGACTCTCTCTAGTTGCAGTGCACCTGCCTCTCATTCAGGGGCTTCTCTTGGTGCAGAGCACAGGCTCCAAGTGCATGGGCTCAGTAGTTGCGACTTGCTGGCTCTGGGGCGTGCAAGCTTCAGTAGCTGTGGCTCAGGGGCTCACTGCTTGTGGCTCACAGGCCTTAGAGCATGCAGGCTTCAGTAGTTGTGGTGTATGGGCTTCGTTGCTCTGTGGCATGTGGACTCTTCCTGGGCCAGGGATTGAACCTGTGTCCCTGCATTGGCAGGCAGATTCTTATCCACTGGGCCACCAGGGAAGCCCAGCAAAGCTTTATTGCATTTGATTTTTATCCCAAATGTGTTTATTGGGGTGGTCTCCCGTTCACCTTGACACAGGGTGCTCTCAGGGCTGCTTGCATCTGAAGGAGCATCCTTTTGAAAGGCTTGCTTTTCCTCCTGTAGGTGGTCAGAGGACCGCAGAGAGGCCAACACACAAGCCTACTGTTGGTGCATGGCTAAAGACGGTGGTGTAGCACTTTCACAGCATCGTCTTTTAGGATGTCTGGCTCTAGGTTAGTGATGACACCATTGTGACTATTTGGGTCGTGAAGATCTTTTTTGTGTAGTTCTTCTGTGTATTCTTGCCAACAAAGGTCCGTCTGGTCAAAGCTATGGGTTTTCCAGTAGTCATGCATGGATGTGAGTTGAACTATAAAGAAAGCTGAGCACCGAAGAATTGATGCCTTTGAACTGTGGTGTTGGAGAAGATTCTTGAGAGTCCCATGGGCTGCAGTTCATCCTGAAGGAAATCAGTCTTGGGTGTTCATTGGAAGGACTGATGCTGAAGCTGAAACTCCAGTCCTTTGGCCACCTGATGTGAAGATCTGACTCACTGGAAAAGACCCTGATGCTGGGAAAGATTGAGGGAGGGAGAACAAGGGGATGACAGAGGATGAGAGGGCTGGATGGCATCACTGACTTGATGGACATGAGTTTGAATAAACTCTGGGAGGCATGGCTTGCTGCAGTCCATGGGGTCAGAAAATGTTGGACACGACTGAGCGACTGAACTGAAAGAGGGTGGTGGTTTTACAACATTCTGGGATTTTCACATCCACAGTATGGGAATTGGGGTTCTGTATGAGACATTTCTTGTGTTTCCTCTTCTCCTCCATGGAGGGATGACGGAGATCCTTTGCCAGGAGGTGTGTTCTCTGGGGGAGGTCGTCACTACCAGAAAGAAAGCTTTGTTTTTGATCCAAGAATGGAAAGGTGCTAGCTTGTGTTCAAGAATGTAGTCTCTCTGGCAGGCAAGCTTGCATGGATGGGGTGGGGTGGGGTTGCTTTATAGGCTTCCTGTCGGTGGGGAAGGGGCTGACTTTCCATGGGTCTAGTGCAGCTGGGCTGCTCCCCACACCTGATCTCAGTGCCAGGTATAGCATGTCTGCACCCTGCCCAGCTCCTCTGGCTAAATCCTAGCGTCTTGCACAGCACTTGAGCAGTGCTCGGGCACACGCCCACAACCCTCAGAGCTGAAGCAGTGGCATGGCCATCTTGCACTAGGAGCTCCGATCTGAAGCCTGGAGTGCAAGGCTCCCACATCGGCACGCTGTGAGCAAGTGAAACTGGATGAGCCACAAAGGAAAAAAAAAAAAAAGTTAGACTTTATTACCCAGATTCTATCTTTTTTTTTTTTTTTTGAATTCACTACAATTACTTTTATTATCTAATTCTTCTCCATTCAATAGTATTGCTACATAAGTTCACATTTTCAAAACAGTTCTAATTCCTCTTCCATTGTATTCTGTTCAGGACCACAAAACAAAATGGAAGACTTCCCAATCTCTTTTACAAAACAGCAAAACTCTTGTTTGATTCTATCTTTGTTTCCCAGAAATTTTCCGCGAATGTTGCCAGTGACAATTTCATATAATGGGATATTTTCAAGGTTCATCCATGTTGTAGCATGTATCAGTACTTCATTAATTTTTAATTGTAAATAATATGCCATTGCGTGGCCAGACCACACGACATTCATTCATCCGTCAATGTGCACTTGAGTTGTTTCTGCTTTTTTGGATAACATGAATAATTTGCTATGAACATTTGTTTAAAAGTTTCAGGTGGGTGTCTTTTCATTTCACAATCGGTAGAATTCCTAGGTCATTGGATAGCGTTATGTATAACATTTGGAGGAACTTCCAGACTTTTCCAGAAGTGTCTTTTTCCCTCAAAGTGACTTCATTATTTTTCATTTCTACCATGGTGTATGAGAATTCCAAATTATGCAATACTGCTAACATCTGTTATCTGTCCTGTAAGTTATAGCCATTCTAGTAGATTCAAAGATCTATCTCATGGTGATTTTAATTTTTGTTTCCCTTGTACTTAACAATGTTACATATTTTTAATATCTTTATTGACATTTTTGTACCTACATTGAAGAAATGTCTGCTAAAATTTTTTGCCCGTTTTAAATTGGGTTCTTTTTATTATTGAGTTATAACCATTCTTTATATATTCTAGATACAAATACCTTATCAAACATATGGCTTATGAATATTTTCTCCCATTCCGTGGATTATCTTTTCTCTTATTAGGGTCCTTTGGAGCACAATAGTTTTGAATTTTGATGAAGTGTAATTATGTATATATATATATTTTTTTCTTTTCTTTTCTTTTTTCTGTTTTTGCTTGTGATTTTTCAAGAGAGTTCAAAAATCTCTCTCTACCTTTGGACTTCCTTGTCCTGGTCACATCTAAGACTCATTGGCCAAATCCAAAGTCAGGAAGATCTACACAGAGAGTAGTTTACTCTTATAGGAGTTTCTTAGCTGTAGGCCTCATATTTAGGTCTTTGAGTCCTTTTGAGCACAATCCTGTACATGAATATCCAGTGTCCTAGCACCGTTTGCTGATTATATTTTGTAGATTTCTCTGTTAAGCCCTCTGCCTTGTTTGCTGTTGAATCAAGCTCAGTCTCTACTAATTTGTGGCTGATTGCTCTGTTGTTTCCAAAAATAGCCTGGGGAGTAAATTACCCCTCAATGTAATCTAATTAAATTTAGGTTATTTTACAGAAATAGTTATGAGGCCAGTCCTTAAGATTTGTTCTGAACCCAAGAGTGGTCTTTAAAACACTTTTCCCTTGGTGAACTCTGGTTGGCATACGACTGGCTAGCAAATGACTTAGCTTCTTCTAAGTGAGCTACCAGGCTCTCTCTCTCTTAACTACTTAACACCAAAATCGCTCCTGTTTTTAATCATAGCCTTAGGCTTGCATGAAAGTTCACTCTTTTAAATAAAGTTCCCTTCAGGTGAGCTCACAACCTCTCTCTTCTTTTGGACTACCTCATCCTGGTCAAATGCAAAGCTAGTGCTCCAGAGTTCTGTAAGAAGTTGGCCATCAGATTCTCATTACAGATAGAGTGATGGGCAGGAATTATAGCCTCCAGGTGTCAGCTTGCTGATATGGATGTGGAACCTCTGCCCTAAGCAAACTGGAAAAATGGAGATCAGGTGCCCCCTATTTTTGGCCTGTGGCTTCTGGGGTTAGCTCTTTGTCCTATGAGTGGAGGCCTAGGTAGAGGAAGTAAGACTTTGACCTCTTAGTTATCAGTTCAGTTCAGTTCAGTCGCTGAGTCTTGTCTGACTCTTTGCAACCCCATGAACTACAGCACGTCAGGCCTCCCTGTCCATCACCAACTCCCAGAGTTCACCCAAACACTTGTTCATTGAGTCGGTGATGCCATCCAGCCATCTCATTCTCTGTCGTCCCCTTCTCCTCCTGCCCCCAGTCCCTCCCAGCATCAGAGTCTTTTCCAACGAGTCAACAGTTTTCATGAGGTGGCCAAAGTACTGGAGTTTCAGCTTTAGCATCAGTCCTTCCAGAGAACACCCAGGGCTGATCTCCTTTAGAATGGACTGGTTGGATCGCCTTGCAGTCCAAGGGACTCAAGAGTCTTCTCAAACACCAGTTCAAAAGCATCAATTCTTCAGCTCTCAGATTTCTTCACAATTCAATTTTCACATCCATACTTGACCACAGGAATAACTATAGCCTTGACTAGACGGACCTTTGTTGGCAAAGTAATGTCTCTGCTTTTGAATATGCTATCTAGGTTGGTTATAACTTTCCTTCCAAGGAGTAAGCGTCTTTTAATTTCATGGCTGCAGTCACCGTCTGTAGTGATTTTGGAGCCCCAAAAATAAAGTCTGACACTGTTTCCACTGTTTCCCCATCTATTTCCCATGAAGTGATGGGACCAGATGCCATGATCTTCGTTTTCTGAATGTTGAGCTTTAAGCCAAGTTTTTCACTCTCCACTTTCACTTTCATCAAGAGGCTTTTTAGTTCCTCTTCACTTTCACCATAAGGATGATGTCATCTGCATATCTGAGGTTATTGATATTTCTCCCAGCAATCTTGACTCCAGCTTGTGCTTCTTCCAGCCCAGCGTTTCCCATGATGTACTCTGCATATAAGTTAAATAAGCAGGGTGACAATATACAGCCTTAACGTATTCCTTTTCCTATTTGGAACCAGTCTGTTGTTCCATGACCAGTTCTAACTGTTGCTTCCTGACCTGCATATAGATTTCTCAAGAGGCAGATCAGGTGGTCTGGTATTCCCATTTCTTTCAGAATTTTCCACACAGTCAAAGGCTTTAGCATAGTCAATAAAGCAGAAATAGATGTTTTTCTGGAACTCTCTTGCTTTTTCCATGATCCAGCAGATGTTGGCAATTTGATATTTGGTTCCTCTACCCTTTGTAAAACCAGCTTGAACATCTGGAAGTTCATGATTCACATATTGCTGAAGCCTGGCTTGGAGAATTTTGAGCATTACTTTACTAGCGTGTGAGATGAGTGCAATTGTGCACTAGTTTGAGCATTCTTTGGCATTGCCTTTCTTTGGGATTGGAATGAAAACTGACCTTTTCCAGTCCTGTGGCCACTGCTGAGTTTTCCAAATTTTCTGGCATATTGAGTACAGCACTTTCATAGCATCATCTTCCAATATTTGAAATAATTCAACTGGAATTCCATCACCTCCACTAGCTTTGTTAGTAGTGATGCTTTCTAAGGCCCGCTTGACTTCACATTCCAGGATGTCTGGCTCTAGGTCAGTGATAACACCATCATGATTGTCTGGGTCATGAAGATCTTTTCTGTATAGTTCTTCTGTGTATTCTTGCCACCTCTTTTTAATATCTTCTGCTTCTGTTAGGTCCATACCATTTCCGTCCTTTATCGAGCCCATCTTTGCATGAAATGCCCCTTGGTATCTCTGATTTTCTTGAAGAGATCTCTAGTCTTTCTCATTCTGTTGTTTTCCTCTATTTCTTTGCGTTGATCACTGAGGAAGGCTTTCTTATCTCTCCTTGCTATTCTTTGGAACTCTGAATTCAGATGCTTATATCTTTCCTTTTCTCCTTTGCTTTTCACTTCTCTTCTTTTCACAGCTATTTGTAAGGCTTCCCCAGACAGCCATTTTGCTTTTTTGCATTTCTTTTCCATAGGGATGGTCTTGATCCCTGTCTCCTGTACAATGTCACGAACCTCCATCGAGAGTTCATCAGGCACTCTGTCTATCAGATCTAGTCCCTTAAATCTGTTTATCACTAGCACTGTAAAATCATAAGGGATTTGATTTAGGTCATACTTGAATGGTCTAGTGGTTTTCCCTACTTTCTTCAATTTAAGTCTGAATTTGGCAATAAGGAGTTCATATCTGAGCCACAGTCAGCTTCCAGTCTTGTTTTTGCTGACTGTGTAGATTTTCTCCACCTTTGGCTGCAAAGAATATAATCAGTCTGATTTCAGTGTTGACCATCTGGTGATGTCCATTTGTAGAGTCTTCACTTGTGTTGTTGGAAGAGGGTGTTTACTATGACCAGTGCATTCTCTTGGTAAAATTCTATTAGTTTTGCCCTGCTTCATCCGTATTCCCAGGCCAAATTTGCCTGTTACCCCAGGTTTTTCTTGACTTCCTACTTTTGCATTCCAGTCCCCTTTAATGAAAAGGACATCTTTTGGGGGTGTTAGTTCTAAAAGGTCTTGTAGGTCTTCATAGAACCGTTCAACTTCAGCTTCTTCAGCATTACTGGTTGGAGCATAGACTTGGATGACTGTGATATTGAATGGTTTGGCTTGGAAATGAACAGACATCACTGCCCAGTAAAATGTAGCCTTTGCAGCTTAAAACTTGGAAGGGGAGGTGATGTGACAATGATGGGCTTTTATGCTTTCTGATGAGATAATGATATTCTTCGACAGGCACTTAAGAGAAAAGAAACCCCAGGTTTTTTCACATCTTCCCAGAGTATAGCTTCTAACACGGTGAGCTGGGGGATGAGGCAAAGAAGGGAAATGATCAAGGCTCAGGTGTCATAGACCTCCACTGTTTTACAGAGGTTGAGCATATTTCTTTCAGCATTTTTTATCCTGAGAACATTTCTTGTGTGCTATTAGGGTAACTTCCAGATACGTTTAATGGTAGTTCTTTTGTTTTTGACATTTTCACCATATTATAGCCCCTATTTATAGTGCTTTATTTACATATTAACTCACTGTAATGCTCATGAGAATCTTATGAAACAAGTATTATGTTTATTTTACAAATAATGACACTGAGGCAAGTAAATGGCATAGCTGAGATTTCGATACAGGAAGTCTGGCTCCAGAAACTCTGCTTTGAAGCTCATACAAAAAGACATACGAAGGACATACTGTCTGTCCTGAAGTCCAGAAATGACGAAATGCCGTTTAACAACTGATTGGCAGTCTTCAAAGAGGAATCTTATGAAAGTTTTTTGTAATGAAGTAAGGTTCAATGGAAACAAGATTTTGAGCTTCAGCTTTTAGGGTGAAAAAGCAAAAAGACTACTAGTCCAGGTGGCTCAAGATCAAGGGAAAGGCCCACACTGTTGTGCTTTTGTTGTTCTCTAAAAGTTAATGGTGATCCAAGCAAAGAGCTCCTATATAGGAGAAATTAAATATGCAGAAGTTAGTGTAAATAATTGAGTAAGATCCCAGTAGTAGGAGGAATTGGGATCCAAAACATAAAAGAAATATATAGAGAAATTGGGCTTTGGGAATCTATTTTTTGGAGTATGAAAATTGATACTCTTTGCATAGCTTAGAGGTTGAGGGATTTCTTAAACTAGGAAGATAATGAAATTCAATGCTAAGAAAGAACTTAAAATCAGATGAGGACATAAAAAGAAAGATAAATATTTATTTTTCAATAAAATAACAATGTTGCCAAATTACAATGGATTCTACAGATTTAACAAATATATTATTAAATATTTTTTCAAATACAGTAAAAATAAACATTTTTACATGATTTAAAATAACCATGTTTTTAAAAGCTGTTTGAAAGTTTTGTTTATCTGATCAATATATTATATGTCTGTTTCTGAAATAAAGAGTCATTTTATTATTAGGTTAATAGAGGACATAAAAGAAAGAAACCTTAGAGATAAGGCAGATGTACAGGAGTAAGTAACAAAAAATCATCAAACAAGTCATAGCCACACTTGGATTAGTTTATGTACTACCTGAAGGGAAAAATGTATGCTATAATGAGATTGAATAATAGCCAATTACAACAGATCTTATGAAGAACCAGTTAGAGGCTTGAAAACAAATATATCAAGTTCAAAAATAGTTTCTGAGAGTCAATTGAAGACACTGACAAGCAATTATATATATACATAGAAATTCAAAATCAAATAAAGTTGGTTTAGTTATCCATATAGCAGTTAACTGACCAGATGTATCTCAGAATAAGACAATCTCATATTTGCATCATGAAGTAAATGGAATTATTAAACCAATTTCTTCTTTAAAAAGGAAGAATAAAATGAAATTTTCAAACATTAAGATAAAATTCAATAACTGACATGAAGCATTTGTGATCATGTAAAGAGCTCTTGTAAAACTAAGGAAAATACATTGCCTTACACGTCCTTCAAAAAGTCTGTAAAATGTCTTTCATCACCTTAAAGGAACATGACAGTTAATAGTAACAAAGAAGTTGTATCCATTCAATATCTAAATATATGTTACAATATATACTTAATTATGAGGTTAAATAAAAAATTGATGTGACATTTTAAATCACTGGACAAAAAAGTACTAAGTACTCTTTCACTGTCACCTTTACCGTTTCTTTTATCCTTGTGATTTGATTTTCTACACTGATGTGAAATTGAACTGAAAGTAAAGTCCTTGCTTACATGGTGTAGTTTGCAGGTTCAGTTCAGTTCAGTCACTCATTTGTATCCGACTCCTTGGGACACCGTGGACTGCAGCATGCCAGGATTCCCTGTCCATCATCAACTGCCAAAGCTTACTCAAACTCATGACTACTGAGTCAGTGATACCATCCAACCATCTCATCCACTGTGGTCCCTTCTCCTCCTGCCTTCAATCTTGCCCAGCATCAGGGTCTTTACAAATGAGTCCATTAATCACATCAACTAGCCAAGTATTGGAGTTTCTGTTTCAACATCAGTCCATCCAATGAATATTCAGGACTGATTACATATAGGATGCTCTGGTTGGCTCTCATTGTCATCCAAGAGACTCAAAGAGTCTTCTCCAACAGCACAGTTCAAAAGAATAAATTCTTCAGCCCTAAACTTTCTTTATAGTCCAACTCTCACATCCATATATGATTATTGGAAAAATGATAGCTTTGACTAGATGGACAGCTATTGGCAAAGTAATAGCCCTACTTTTTAATACGTTGTCGAGGTTGGTCATAACTTTTCTTCCAAGGAGCAAGCATCTTTTAATTTCATGGCTGCAGTAACCATCTGCAGTGATTTTGGAGTCCAAAAAAATAAAGTCTGTCACTGTTTCCGTTGTTTCCCCATCTATTTGCTAAGAAGTGATCGGACCAGATGCTGTGATCTTAGTTTTCTGAATGTTGAGTTTTAAGCTAACACTTTCACTCTCCTCTTTCACATTCATCAAGAAGCTCTAGTTATTCTTCACTTTCTGCCATAAGGGTGATGTCATCTGAGTATCTGAGGTTATTGATATTTCTCCTGGCAATCTTGATTTCAGCTTGTGCTTCATCCAGCCTGGCATTTCATATGATGTATTAAGCATATAAATTAAATAAGCAGGGTGACAATATATATCCTTGACGTACATCTTTCCTGATTTGGAACCAGTCTGTTTTCCATGTCCAGATCTAACTCTTGCTTCTTGACCTGAATACATATTTTGAGGAGGCAGGTAAGATGCTCTGGTATTCCCATCTCATGAAGAAAAATTCTGTGGAAAATCCACAGTTTGTTGTGATCCACAAGGTCAAAGGCTTTGACCTAGTCAGTAAAGCTGAAATAGATGTTTTTTCAGGAACTCTCTTGCTTTTTTGATGTTTCAGTGGATGTTGGCAACTTCATCTCTGGTTCCTCTGCTCTTTCTATATCCAGCTTGCTCGTCTGGAAGTTCACATTTCACATACTCTTGAAGCCTGGTTTGGAGAATTTTGAGCATTACTTTTTTACTAGCATGTAAGGCTGGTTCCAAATAGGAAAAGGAGTATGACAAGGCTGTATATTGTCACCCTGCTTATTTAACTTATATGCAGAGTACATCATGAGAAATGCTGGGCTGGAAGAAACACAAGTTGGAATCAAGATTGCCAGGAGAAATATCAATAACTTCAGATATGCAGATGACACCACCCTTATGGCAGAAAGTGAAGAGGAACTAAAAAGCCTCTTGATGAAAAGGAAAGAGGAGAGTGAAAAAGTTGGCTGAAAGCTCAACATCAGAAAACAAAGATCATGGCATCTGGTCCCATGACTCCATGACAAATAGATGGGGAAACAGTGGAAACAGTGTCAGACTTTATTTTTGGGGCTCCAAAATCACTACAGATGGTGACTGAAGCCATGAAATTGAAAGGTGCTTGCTCCTTGGAAGGAAAGTTATGACCAACCTAGAGAGCATATTGAAAAGCAGAGACATTACTTTGGCAACACAGGTTCATCTAGTCAAGGCTATGGTTTTTCCTGTGGTCATGTACGGATGTGAGACTTGGACTGTGAAGAAAGCTGAATGCCAAAGAATTGATGCTTTTGAACTGTGGTATGGAGAAGACTCTTGAGAGTCCCTTGGACTGAAAGGAGATCCAACCAGTCCATTCTGAAGGAGATCAGCCCTGGGATTTCTTTGGAAGGAATGATGCTAAAGCTGAAACTCCAGTACTTTGGCCACCTCATGCGAAGAGTTGACTCATTGGAAAAGTCTCTGATGCTGGGAGAGATTAGGGGCAGGAGGAGAAGGGGACGACAGAGGATGAGATGGCTGAATGGCATCACCGACTCGATGGACGTGAGTCTGAGTGACCTCTGAGAGCTGGTGATGGACAGGGAGGCCTGGAGTGCTGCGATTCTTGGGTTCGCAAATAGTCGGTCACAACTGAGAGACTGAACTGAACTGAACTGAATGCTTCCTAAAGCCTAGTTGTCTTCACATTCCAGGATGTCTGGTTCTAGGTGAGTGATCACACCTTCATGGTTATTTGTGTCATGAAGATCTGTTTTGAATAGTTCTACTGTGTATTCTTGCCACCTCTTCTTAATATCTTCTGCTCCTATTTGGTCCATACCATTTCCTTCCTTTATTGGGCCATATTTGCATGAAATTTTCCCTTGGTAACTCTAATTTTCTTGAAGAGATCTCTAGACTTTCCCATTCTATTGTTTTCTTCAATTTATTTGCATTAATCACCGAGTAAGGCTTTCTTATCTTTCTGTGCTATTCTTTGGAATTCTGCTTTCAAATGGGTATGTCTTTTCTTTTCTCTTTCATCTTTATCTTCTCTTCTTTTCTCAGCTATTTTTAAGCTCCTCAGTCAAATGTTTTGCCTTTCTACATTTCTTTTTCTTGGGGATGGTCTTGGTCACTGCATCCTGTACTATGTCATGAACCCCTGTCCATAGTTCTTCAGGCACTGTGTCTATCAGATCTAATCCCTGAAATCTATTTGTAGGTTCCACTGTTTAATTGTAAAAGATTTGATTTAGATCATACCTTAATGGTCTAGTGGTTTTCCCTACTTTCTTCAATTTAAGTCTGAATTTGGCAATAAGGAGTTCATGATCTGAGCCAGAGCCAGCTCCCAGTCTTATTTTTGTGACAGTAGAGAACTTCTCCTTCTTTGGCTGCAAAGAATATAATCAATCTGATTTTGGTATTGACTGTCTGCTGATATCCATGTGTAGTCTTTTCTTGTGTTGTTGGAAGAGGGTGTTGGCTATGACCAGTGCATTCTCTTGACGAAACTCTTTGCTCTGCTCATTTTGAAGTCCAAGGCCAAGTTTGCTGTTCCTCCAGCTATCTCTTGACTTCCTACTTTTTCCCTCCAGCCCCCTATGATTAAAAGGACGACTTTTTTTTTTGGTGTTAGTTCTAGAAGGTCTTGTAAGTCTTCATAAACCATTCAACTTCAGCTTCTTCAGTATTACTGGTCGGGGCATAGACTTGGATTACCACGATATTGAATGGTTTGCCTTGGAAACTAACAGAGATCATTCTGTTGTTTTTGAGACTGCACCCAAGAACTGCATTTTGGACTCTTTTGTTGACCATGATGGCTACTCCATTTCTTCTAAGGTATTCTTTCCCACAGTGGTAGCTATAATTGTCATCTGAAGTAAATTTTCACGTTCCAGTCCATTATAGTTCACTGATTCCCAAGATGCCAGTGTTCACTCTTGCCATCTTCTGTTTGATCACTTCCAATTTATCTTGATTCATGGACCTAGGTTCCTATGAAATATTAATCTTTACAGCATTGACCGTTACTTCCATCAGCAGTCACATCCATAACTGAGTGTTGTTTTCACTTTGGCTCCTTCTCTCCCTCTTTCTGAAGTTATTTCTCCACTGATCTCCGGTAGCATATTGGGCACCAACCAACCTGGGGAATTCGTCTTTCAGTGTCACATCTTTCTGCCTTTTCATACCGTTCAAGGAGTTCTCAAGGCAAAATATTGAAGTGGTCCCTTCCAGTGGACCATGTTTTGTCAGAAATCTGCAACATGACCCGTCCATCTTGGGTGGCCCTACACGGCATGGCTCATAGTTTCATTGAGTTAGATAAGGCTTTGGTCCATGTGATCAGTTTTATTTACTTTTCTGTGATTGTGGTTTTCAGTCTGTCTTCCCCTTGATGGAGAAGTAGAAGAGGCTTATGGAAGCTTCCTGATGGGGGGAGACTGAGGGGGAAACTGGGTCTTGTTCTGATGGGCGGGGCCATGCACAGTCAGTCTTTAATCCAGTTTTCAGCTGATGGCATATTGAATTCTGAAAGAGATGGGAATACCAGACCACCTGATCTGCCTCTTAAGAAATCTGTATGCAGGTCAGGAAGCAACAGTTAGAACTGGTCATGGAACAACAGACTGGTTCCAAATAGGAAAAGGAGTACGTCAAGGCTGTATATTGTCACCCTGTTTATTTAACTTATATGCAGAGTACATCATGAGAAATGCTGGACTGGAAGAAACACAAGTTGGAATCAAGATTGCCGGGAGAAATATCAATAACCTCAGATATGCAGATGACACCACCCTTATGGCAGAAAGTGAAGAGGGGCTAAAAAGCCTCTTGATGAAAGTGAAAGTGGAGAGTGAAAAGGTTGGCTTAAAGCTCAACATTCAGAAAACGAAGATCATGGCATCTGGTCCCATCACTGCATGGGAAATAGATGGGGAAACAGTGGAAACAGTGTCAGACTTTGTTTTTCTGGGCTCCAAGATCACTGCAGATGGTGACTGCAGCCATGAAATTAAAAGACGCTTACTCCTTGGAAGGAAAGTTATGACCAACCTAGATAGCATATTCAAAAGCAGAGACATTACTTTACCAACAAAGGTTCGCCTAGTCAAGGCTATGGTCTTTCCTGTGGTCATGTATGGATGTGAGAGCTGGACTGTGAAGAAGGCTGAGCGCCGAAGAATTGATGCTTTTGAACTGTGGTGTTGGAGAAGACTCTTGAGAGTCCCTTGGACTGCAAGAAGATCCAACCAGTCCATTCTGAAGGAGATCAATCCTGGAATTTCTTTGGAAGGAATGATGCTAAAGCTGAAACTCCAGTATTTTGGCCACCTCATGCGAAGAGTTGACTCATTGGAGAAGACTCTGATGCTGGGAGGGATTGAGGGCAGGAGGAGAAGGGGACGACAGAGGATGAGATGGCTGGATGGCATCACTGACTTGATGGGTGTGAGTCTGGGTGACCTCCGGGAGCTGGTGATGGACAGGGAGGCCTGGCGTGCTGCGGTTCATGGGGTCGCAAAGAGTCGGACACGACTGAGCGACTGATCTGATCTGATCTGATCTGATCAGCTGATGGACAGGGCTGTGTTCTCTCCCTGTTGCTTGACCTGAGGTCAAACTATATGGAGGTAATGAAGAGAATGGCAACCTCCTTCAAAAGGTTCCATGCACTCAGTGCTACACTCAGCGCCCCCAGCCCTGCAGCCGGCCACTGCTGACCCACGCCTCCGCTGGAGACTCCTGAACACTCATGGGAAAGTCTGGGTCAGTCTCTTGTGGGGTCACTGCTCCTTTCTCCTGGGTCCTGGTCCACGTAAGGTTTTGTTTGTGCCCTCCAAGGGTCTGTTTCCCCAGTCCTGTGTAAGTTCTGGTGGTTCTATGGTGGGGTTAATGGCGACGTCCTCCAAGGAAGCTTATGTCATACCCAGGCCTGCTGCACCCAGAGCCCCTGCCTCTGTGGCAGGCCACAGCTGACCTATACCTCCACAGGAGACACTCAAACACTCAAAGGCTGGTCTGGCTCAGTTTCTGTGGGATCTCCTGGTGCGCACAAGTTTTTGTTTGAGTCTTGAGAGCGTCTCTGGTGGGTATGGTGTTTGATTCTAAACACGATTTTGCCCCTCCTACCATCTTGCAGGGCTTCCCTAGTGGCTCAGATGGTAAAGCGTCTGTCTGCAATGCAGGAGACCTGGGTTTGATCCCTGGGTTGGGAAGATCCCCTGGAGAAGGAAATGGCAGCCCATTCCAGTATTCTTGCCTGGACAATCCCATGGACCATGGAGCCTGGTCCATCCATGGGGTCGCAAAGAGTCGGACACGACTGAGCAACTTCACTTCACTTTCACCATCTTGCTGGGCCTTCTCCTTTGCTATTGGACATAGGGTATCTTTTTTTGTTGGGATCTGGCATTGTCTTATTGATGGTTGTCCAGCAGTGACTTGTAATTTTGGAATTCTCACAGGAGAAGATAAGCACATTTGCAGGTTACATCTTTAAAAATCTGCATATCTGAGGTTATTGATATTTCTCCCGGCAATCTTGATTCCAACTTGTGTTTCTTCCAGTCCAGAATTTCTCATGATGTACTCTGCATATAAGTTAAATAAACATGGTGACAATATGCAGCCTTGACGTATTCCTTTTCCTATTTGGAACCAGTCTGTTGTTCCATGACCAGTTCTAACTGTTGCTTCCTGACCTGCATACAGATTTCTTAAGAGGCAGATCAGGTGGTCTGGTATTCCCATCTCTCTCAGAATTTACCATAGTTTATTGTGATCCACACAGTCAAAGGCTTTGGCATAGTCAATAAAGCAGAAATAGATGTTTTTCTGGAACTCTCTTGCTTTTTCCATGATCCAGCGGATGTTGGCAATTTGATCTATGGTTCCTCTGCCTTTTCTAAAACCAGCTTGAACATCAGGAAGTTCACGGTTCACATATTGCTGAAGCCTGGCTTGGAGAATTTTGAGCATTACTTTACTAGCATGTGAGATGAGTGCAATTGTTCAGTAGTTTGAGCATTCTTTGGCATTGCCTTTCTTTGGGATTGGGATGAAAACTGACCTTTTCCAATCTTGTGGCCACTGCTGAGTTTTCCAAATTTGCTGGCATATTGAGTGTAGCACTTTCACAGCATCATCATTCAGGACTTGGAATAGCTCCACTGGAATTCCATCACCTCCACTAGCTTTGTTCGTAGTGATGCTTTCTAAAAAAAAAAAATAAAGTGATGCTTTTCTTATGGCAGAAAGTGAAGAGGGGCTAAAAAGCCTCTTGATGAAAGTGAAAGTGGAGAGTGAAAAGGTGGGCTTAAAGCTCAACATTCAGAAAACGAAGATCATGGCATCTGGTCCCATCACTGCATGGGAAATAGATGGGGAAACAGTGGAAACAGTGTCAGACTTTGTTTTTCTGGGCTCCAAAATCACTGCAGATGGTGACTGCAGCCATGAAATTAAAAGACGCTTGCTCCTTGGAAGGAAAGTTATGACCAACCTAGATAGCATATTCAAAAGCAGAGACATTACTTTCCCAACAAAGGTTCGCCTAGTCAAGGCTATGGTCTTTCCTGTGGTCATGTATGGATGTGAGAGCTGGACTGTGAAGAAGGCTGAGCGCCAAAGAATTGATGCTTTTGAAGTGTGGTGTTGGAGAAGACTCTTGAGAGTCCCTTGGACTGCAAGAAGATCCAACCAGTCCATTCTGAAGGAGATCAATCCTGGAATTTCTTTAGAAGGAATGATGCTAAAGCTGACTCCAGTATTTTGGCCACCTCATGCGAAGAGTTGAGTCATTGGAGAAGACTCTGATGCTGGGAGGGATTGGGGGCAGGAGGAGAAGGGGACGACAGAGGATGAGATGGCTGGATGGCATCACTGACTCGATGGATGCGAGTCTGAGTGACCTCCGGGAGCTGGTGATCGACAGGGAGGCCTGGCGTGCTGCGGTTCATGGGGTCGCAAAGAGTTGGACACGACTGAGCGACTGATCTGATCTGATCTTTAAAAATGAATGGTTTTGCCATGATTCTCTGTTTGATATGCTATATTTTCCAAGGGAAAACGACCAACATATTCAAGTTTATTCTTTTTTTTTTTTTTGTCTTTTGCAAAACAGACAAACAAACCCCAGCAACTTTGCAACATTTGTCTTTCTGTAAGTGAATAACCACACAAAAAAAGTGAAGCCCAGTTATGGGCTGGGTACATGTGGGAAAGTATTCAAAGAGGCATGTGAAGAGGGTTTCTTTGCTTTCTAGCCTAAAAAGTACATCCTTGACTAAATATTGGGTGAATTGAAGATGTTTGTAAAGTTCACCTTTAAACTTTTCATAACAGTGTGTTTAATACTTGATAATTTGCAGGATGGAGGAGGGGTAGTGGCAAGTGACAGCCAAGATTAAGATTACATAGGAAATATGAAACAACAGAAGAGTTAAGTATGAAAATGTTCAAAGCATATGGTGATAAGGTAATGGTTTTAGGGTAGCTTTCCTTATCACTGAGTGAGATTGGGGGCAGTAGTCACTTATGTTTAGCTTAAAATCAGGTCTATTTAAAAGAGGGGTGGTGACATCACAGGCAAAGGGATAGAGGAGCACATTTTTTGATATTGGAGCTTTATGCTAAAATTACCCCTGCGCACTTGGGCAAAATATTCCAAAACTTTTCAAGACTTTACCACTTCATAGGTAGATCAGAATTGTATATCCTTTTCCAGCACTGTGACAGGATTGGCATAGCTGACCGAAAAAGTCAAATACAACTTCAAAAATTCAGACTCAAAATGAATGTTCAGCCTGTAGTCAGAAAATAAAATTTATTGCTTATCTGCATTTTAGCATTACTTTATCACTTAAGCTACTTTGAGGTATAGAACATTCAAGAAGTATGCAGCCATATAACTGTAAGAGTGTATGTTGTGGTGTTGTTGCTTATAAAAATTTACATATATATATATATATCGGGGAAGGCAATGGCACCCCACCCCAATACTTTTGCCTGGAAAATCCCATGGACGGACTCCAGTCCATGGGGTCGCTAAGAGTCGGACACGACTGAGCGACTTCACTTTCACTTTTCACTTTCATGCATTGGAGAAAGAGATGGCAACCCACTCCGGTATTCTTGCCTGGAGAATCCCAGGGACAGGGGAGCCTGGTGAGCTTCCGTCTATGGGGTCGCACAGAGTCGGACACGACTGAAGCGACTTAGCAGCAGCAGCAGCACATATATACATATATATATACATATACATATATATATATATATATATATTCATCCATTGGTCATTATTATATGTAATGTTGATCACAATAAAATAGAATACAGATTAGGAATTAGAATGACACATGAATATTTGGTTGATATGAAAGCATTTTCACTTATTTTCGGCTAAAGCTTGTTGCTGTTTACTTGCTCAGTCACGTTTGACTGCATGGGCTGCAGCACGCCAGGCTTCCCTGTCCATCACCATTTCCCAGAGTTTGCTCAAACTCATATCCGTTGAGTCAGTGATGCCATCCAACCATCTCATCCCCTGGTGTCCCCTTCTCCTCCTGCCTTCAATCTCTCCCAGCATCAGGATCTTTTCCAGCGAGTCACTTCTTCACAGAAGGTGGCCAAATTTTGGAGCTTCAGCCTTCAGCATCAATCCTTCCAGTGAATATTCAGGGTTGATTTCCTTTAGGATTGATTGTTTTGATCTCCTTGCTGTCCACGGGACTCTCAAGAGTCTCCTCCAGCACCACAGTTCAAAGGCATCAGCTTTTTTTTTTTTTGGGGGAGGGGGGTGGTTCTGGCACTCACATTCATACATGACTATTGGAAAAAAGCACAGCTTTGACTATACGGACCTTTGTTGGCAAAGTAACGTCTCTGCTTTTTAATATGCTCCCTAGCTTTGTCATTGCTTTTCTTCCAAGGAGCAAGTGTCTTAACTTCATGGCTGCAGTCACCATCCTCAGTGATTTTGGAGCCTCATTGTCTCCCCATCTATTTGCCATGAAGTGATGGGACTAGATGCCATGATCTTTCTTTTTTTGAATGCTGAGTCTTAAGCCACCTTTTTCACTCTCCTCTTTCTCTTTCATCAAGAGGCTCTTTAGTTCCTCTTCACTTTCTGCCATAAGGGGCGGTGTCATCTGCATATCTGAGGTTATTGATATTTCTCCTGAGAATCTTGATTCCATCTTTGCTTCATCTAGCCCGGCATTTTGCATGATGTACTCTACATAAAAGTTAAATAAGTAGTCTAGCAATACACAGTTTTGACGTACTCTTTTCTTGACTTGGAACCAGTCTGTTTCAAGTCTGGTTCTAACTGTTGCTTCTTGACCTGCACACAGGTTTCTTAGAAGGCAAGTGAGGTGGTCTAGTATTCCCATCTCTTTAAGAATTTTTCACAGTTTGTTGTGATCTGCTCAGTCAAAGGCTTTAACATAGTCAATGAAGGAAAAGTAGATATTTTTCTGGAATTCTATAGCTTTTTATCTGGCCCAACAGATTTTGGCAATTTGATCTCTGGTTCCTCTGCCTTTCCTAAATCCAATTTGTACATCTGAAAGTTCTCAATTCACGTACTGTTGAAGCCTAGCTTGAAGGCTTTTGAGCATTACTTTGCTAGCATGTGGCTAAAGCTAGTTGCAAAATAAATACATGCATAAAAGTATAATATTTTCATTACTCTCTGCCTATTCTGGCTTCCCTTTCCACCACCAGTAATCTGAAGCTTTTAATGTATCTTTTTATTTTTTTGTTCCCTTATTTAATGGATATCATTTGTGTTGTGCCCATGTTTTCTGTTTACATAACCTTTATTGTGCTATTCACCCTACTTTTTCATGTATATTCTTTTTAAGATGAACCTGTTTCTGTACATAAATGTATTTTCACTTTTTCCTAAGTACTGGTTAGATATTTCATTTAACACGTTTGTCTTACAGGGTTGTTGTGAGTAAATCCCCAGGTAACCCTCAATGATCATGAAGCATGATCAAGACATAAACCTTTGTTGTATAAAACAGTGACTTTTTAACATTTCAGTTCAGTTCAGGTCAGTCACTCAGTCGTGTCCAACTCTTTGCAACCCCATGGACTGCAGCACGTTAAATATTTTAACATTTTCACCAAAGTATACTGTAACCTATACAGACAAACTCATTCAAACTTGAGATTAAGGTATGGAAATGCCATAAGATGAGCTGAGTAACTCGTAATCCTGTTTTATTTTCTCAAAGAACTTTGTAAGACATAAATTAGTTGTTCCTTAAAATTTTGTAAGGGAATTTTGCCAAGGTAAGATTTGGCTATACATACATATGAGACCATTGTAGTTTTTAGGTAACTTATCAAACCCTAATATTAATATAGTCTACTCAAATTTTGGTTCCCAGTTTTCCATAGTGAATATCTTCATTTTATTAAATAAATATATTTATTTGACCACAAGTTATGATAGGAATCTGTTTCATTCTCTTCATCCCCATTTTGCAATTGTAAGGGCAGTGGACCTGTCTTAGGTTGTTATCCACCACATTAAATTTTAATTGAAATCATTTTTAACTTTATTTCTTCAGTGAAGTAGAACTCCTCTGTGTGGCATAGCTGAGGAATAGCAAGACAGCGATAAAATGCTTATGGAGTACACATCATGCCATGTCTAAGTGTTCTGTGTTTAAGATCCCAGACTCTGGAGTCTCATTTTGCCAGATTTTTAATCTTGGCTCTGTCACTGCCCATTTGTGTGATCTGCAGCAAAATATTTAATCTCTATGAGCCTGAAGTGCGTAATCTATAAAATTCTAGTAGCAAAAAGATATATCCCATTGAACTATATGAAGATAGGATGCATCATTTCACTGGTTTTCCATCTTAATCCTACCATACTCTTAAAATTTTTTAAAAAAGGAGTTAATGGAGAACTCTCATATATGAGAGGCAAAATTAGAACTCTTCTTCTTGAAATGAGCCTGGGGGATCACTGATTTAGTCCTTTGTCTGAGGTTTGCGTTCCACTGTAAACAAAGTAGCCCAAGAATTACCTCTTTAGAAATGTAAATGTTCATGGAACAGATTTTTTTTTTTTTAAGACCTGTGTAGTAATTTTATCACAAAAGAATCACTGGGCTGAAATGTTAATTCTTCAATAAGTAGAGAGTCCCTTGGACTGCAAGGAGATCCAATCAATCCATCCTAAAGGAAATCAGTCCTGAATATTCATTAGAAGGACTGATGCTGAACCTGAAACTCCAATACTTTGGCTACCTGACGTGAAGAGCTGACTCATTTGAATAGACCCTGATGCTGGGAAAGATTGAAGGCAGGAGGAGAAGGGGTAACAGAGGATGAGATGATTGGATGGCGTCACTGCCTCAATAAACCTGAGTTTGAGCAAGCTCTGGGAGTTGGTGATGGACAGGGAGGCCTGATGTGCTGTGGTCCATGAGGTTAAGAAGAGTCAGACACGACTGAGTGACTGAACTGAACTGAACTGAAATAGAAGTTGGCAGTTTTACAAGGAGGGGGTAAAGGTGTGGGAAGCAATGACATTATCTCTTTTATAAATCACCACAATAAACATGCACCTTACCATAAGCAAGTCACTGTGCCATGTTTTGGGCACTCAAGTGATAATTTACTGGGCATAGGTAGCATTGGGCGGTGTCTCTATGTATTTGTAGTGTTAGTCTAAGAAGGAACTTTGACAGACAAACCTAGGGTCAGATCCTAGCCTTGCCTCTTACCAGCTTAAAACTGTATAAAAGTCAGGTAATTTCTCTGAGAATGAGTCTGTTGGTTTGTTGACTTTATAAAATATTGAATCTTGAAAGATTATTTTGAATTATATCAAATTATGATACATCTAAATTTGAGATGGTCTTAATTTTAGTTGTGTGTTTATCATGAATGGTCCTGCCACCCTTATAGTTCAGCACTTAGGTCAAAATCTCCTGATACAGATCATATATTAGTAAATTTGTTGTTGTTGCTTAGTGGCTCAGTCGTGTTCATCTCTTTTGCAACCCCATGGACTATAGACCACGAGGCCCCTCTGTCCATGGGATTTTGCAGATAAAAATACTGGAGTAGGTTGCCACTTGTTCTCTAGGGGATCTTTCCATCTTAGGAATGGAACCCACATCTCCTGCATTGGCAGAGAGATTCTTTACCACTGAGCCACCAAGGAAGCCCACATTAGTACTATTTAAAATAACTAGGTCTGGCCTTTGTAGTTTATGTGTGCTTTTTAGGTCTTCATAAATAGTTTTAGGAATTTACTGTTTCTCTTGGCTGTGTTGTACAATAGCTAGGTAGAGCTAGGTAAATGTACAACTAGGTTCTTATAGCAGTCTCTGACTTTATCAATATAATCAATAAATCCTATCTAGTATTTTGTTTTGGAAGACCCATCTTTGGCTACTACATGTTTTGACAGCTACCAATATGTAGATTTTCTTTCTCCTATTGCTCATTTGATCTTTTTCTACCTGAATATGTCTTTGCAAAATCAAACAAAGTTGATTTTTCATCATTTCTAATTCTGAAAATCAGATCAGATCAGTCGCTCAGTCGTGTCTGACTCTTTGCAACCCCATGAATCACAGTATACCAGGCCTCCCTGTCCATCACCAACTCCCAGAGTTCACTCAAATTCACGTCCATTGAGTTGGTGATGCCATCTAGCCATCTCATCCTCTGTTGTCCCCTTCTCCTCCTACCCCCAATACCTCCCAGCATCAGAGTCTTTTCCAATGAGTCAACTCTTCACAGGAGGTGGCCAAAGTACTGGAGTTTCAGCTTTAGCATCATTCCTTCCAAAAAAATCCCAAGGCTGATCTCTTTTAGAATGGACTGGTTGGATCTCCTTGCAGTCCAAGGGACTCTCAAGAGTCTTCTCCAACACCACAGTTCAAAAGCATCAATTCTTCAGTGCTCAGCTTTCTTCACAGTCCAACTCTCACATCCATACATGATCACTGGAAAAACCATAGCCTTGACTGGACGGACCTTTGTTGGCAAAGTAACGTCTCTGCTTTTGAATATGCTGTCTAGGTTGGTCATAACTTTCCTTCCAAGGAATAAGCGTCTTTTAATTTCATGGCTGCAGTCACCATCTGCAGTGATTTTGGAGCCCAGAAAAATAAAGTCTGACACTGTTTCCACTGTTTCCCTATCTATTGCCCATGAGGTGATGGGACCGGATGCCCCGATCTTTGTTTTCTCAATATTGAGCTTTAAGCCAACTTTTTCACTCCCCACTTTCACTTTCATCAAGAGGCTTTTGAGTTCCTCTTGATGCTTTTGAACTGTGGTGTTGGAGAAGACTCTTGAGAGTCCCTTGGACTGCAAGGACATCCAACCGGTCCATTCTGAAGGAGATCAGCCCTGGGATTTCTTTGGAAGGAATGATGCTAAAGCTGAAACTCCAGTATTTTGGCCACCTCATGCGAAGAGTTGACTCATTGGAGAAGACTCTGATGCTGGGAGGGATTGGGGGCAGGAGGAGAAGGGGACAACAGAGGATGAGATGGCTGGATGGCATCACTGACTCGATGGATGTGAATCTGAGTGACCTCCGAGAGCTGGTGATGGATAGGGAGGCCTTGCGTGCGGCAGTTCATGGGTTCGCAAAGAGTTGGACACGACTGAGCGACTGATCTGATCTGATCTGATCTGATCACTTTCTGCCATAAGGGTGGTGTCATCTGCATATCTGAGGTTATTGATAGTTCTCCCAGCAATCTTGATTCCAATTTGTGTTTCTTCCAGTCCAGCGTTTCTCATGATGTACTCTGCATATAGGTTAAATAAACAGGGTGGCAATATACAGCCTTGACGTACTCCTTTTCCTATTTGGAACCAGTCTGTTGTTCCATGTCCAGTTTTAACTGTTGCTTCCTGACCTACATACAAATTTCTTGAGGCAGATCAGGTGGTCTGGTATTCCCATCTCTTTCAGAATTTTCCACAGTTTATTGTGATCCTCACAGTCAAAGGCTTTGGCATAGTCAATAAAGCAGAAATAGATGTTTTTCTGGAACTCTCTTGCTTTTTCCATGATCCAGCGGATGTTGGCAATTTGATCTCTGGGTCCTCTGCCTTTTCTAAAACCAGCTTGAACTTGCACCCCAAATTTTACAAGAAACTTACAATGCTTGAAAGGACAAATTAAATATATATATATATATATATATATATATATACATACATATATATATATATAGTTATATTATCACACAATATGATTATAAGTGCTGGGATGACCATCCTAGATTATGAAAAAAAAATCCTAAAACATGTCAATAGATAAATCAATGAAAAACTTATAATGAAAAATGTTTAATGGGTATGTGCCAAATTCTTCCAAAATGCTGATGTATAAAAATATGTATCTGTTTTGAAAAAGATGAGAAATACATAACATTTTAGCCCTACTTCTATACCATCTTCTCCAAATTTTGCAGTTAGTATACATAAACTGTGTTATGAATATCTAAAGGAGCATAGGCATGTTTATATTAGATTTTAATTTTATATATGTTTTATATGCCTATGAAGAGTACACATATTCATATGTGTAAGTACGAATGTGCATATGCTTGAGATGCACTTGCAATTTTAGGAGCATTCCATCTTCCATTTCATTTCCCTATGTCCAAGAATCTTCTAAAGATTAATACATAAAATTGATTCCTACCTTAGAATAAAGCAATACTTATACTCCTTGACAACCTAGATAAATCCTTTTTTAATTCCTTTTTTTTTTTTTTTTGAACTTTTTATTTTGCACTGGGGTGTAGCCATTTAACAACGTTGTGATAGTTTCAGGTGGACAGCAAAGGGACTCTGCCACACAGATACATGTATTCATCCTCCCCTGAATTCCTCTCCCATCCAAACTGCCACATAACATTGAGCAGAGTTCCCTGTGCAATATAGTAGGACCTTGTTGCATGTGAACCCTTTGTGATACTATTCTTTCATTGATTATCCTGTGAAGCCTAGATATGTGTACCTTAAAGACAAAATGAAACACAGCACAACTCCACAGTGACTCCGGTACACAACTGCAATCAGGAAGATCCTTGACTGAAATTGTGAACTTAAGTGCTGACTGTCTTCTGGAAGGTCTGGGACTCACTGTGCAGTATGACGGCTTTCCTTTCAGGATTGTTTCAAAGTAAAGCGTAGTAAAAAAAGTTTCCCCTTTCTGAGAAAAGAGTGCTCCTTGTGACCTCTAATACCTTTAAATTATTAGTTTTGAAGCTTTCTCTTATTACCGTAACTGGGAGAAATGAACCCTAATAACTGTGGTCAGTGTTAGTCTATCCATGAAGGATTTCCCTTTCTCTCTCTTCCTAGCAAAGGGTAGGTTTGAACGTCCTGCCTACCTTTCCATGTAAATCTATGACTTTCTGTGGCCAGTGATCTGGAGCTTCACTCCAGAAGCAAAGCATCCTGTGTTGAAGCAGGAAGTTGGAAATGCCAGAGCACTTACAGCATGTATTCTTCTTCCTTCTGCCGTGGCGAGCTGCATATTCTAGATTCTGTGTGTTAAGCCCCAGAGTGGAGTCCTGCTAACCTGGACTGGACATAAGCATGTCTGAAAAAAAAAAAAAAAAGTTTCTAATCCTTTGAGCTTTTTGAAGTTGTTCATGACTGCAGCATTATTTGGCATACCCTGACTGAGGCAATCATTAAGTATTAAACTAGTAGCCCTGGGAAGTCAACCAGAATTTAGCATAAGGGGAACAAGAGTGTTTCAGTTGCATACAAATAAAAGGTCATTTCATTTCATCCCACTTACACGTTAAGTCCTTTCCAGGTATCACACTAAGTATCATATTAAGTTCTCACAATGACTTTAAGACATATTTACCAATACAATATTGTAAAGTTAAATAAAATTAAATTAAATTAAAAAAAGAAATATTTAATACCTCAGCCCTGTTTTTACTTCAGAAGAAACAGGCTCGCATGGTAAGCAGGCTTACATTTCTCCCATAGCATACAGCTAATAAATGACAGTCACACCCTGAATCCAGACTTTTTTTTTTATTATTATTATAAAGTTCATGCCCTTAAATGCATTGTGATATTTTATCTTGAAAAATTAACTGGTCAAGTATCAGATAGTCAGTAAATACAGTACAGGCATAGAGGAACTATGTGAGTGAGAGGTGAGAAAGAGGTAGATGGTAGATGACACGAAAATCAGGCATTAAATCTCACAGTGGGTAAGCTGAAGATCCTAGGAGAGTGTGCAGAGCAAACTGGATTGAGAAGCATGTTTACGTATCAGCAATAAACAGGAAGGAACAGTATTATAAGGGGGAAGGGACACTGAAGTTGAGGTGAACTATAGCATAGGCTGGTCATAGAACTGATGACAACTATGCTTATTATATATTAATCTTAGAGACTGCTAGAATCTCAAATAATAAATAGCCACGTGAAAAATTATGAGCACTGACATAGGTGGCTTTTCCCAGTCACTGCTGGTAACAGTCCAATCAGGTGACAGTATTCCTAATGATCCCTGAAATGGAATTTTCACCATGGAAAGCATGATAAACCTACAATTTGTGTCTTTTCTGTGTATGTGAAATTCTGTAACAAGATTTAAGAATTCCTTTTGGTTATTTCTTATCCATTTACCTTTTGGAAATTTTAATTTTAAATGTAAGATATCAGATCAGATCAGTCGCTCAGTCGTGTCCGACTCTTTGTGACCCCATGAATTGCAGCACACCAGGTCTCCCTGTCCATCACCAACTCCCGGAGGTCACTCGGACTCACATCCGTCAAGTCAGTGATGCCATCCAGCAATCTCATCCTCTGTCGTCCCCTTCTCCTCCTGCCTCCAATCCCTCCCAGCATCAGAGTCTTCTCCAATGAGTCAACTCTTCGCATGAGGTGGCCAAAATACTGGAGTTTCAGCTTTAGCATCATTCCTTCCAAAGAAATCCCAGGGCTGATCTCCTTCAGAATGGACTGGTTGGATGTCCTTGCAGTCCAAGGGACTCTCAAGAGTCTTCTCCAACACCACAGTTCAAAAGCATCAATTGTTTGGCGCTCAGCCTTCTTCACAGTCCAGTATAATGTAAGTATTATACAGTATAATATAAGATATACATATATATATATATATATATATATATATAGACAAAGTCTGACACTGGGTGTGATGGATATTCCAGGCAGTAATTTCAAAGCAAAGTATGTTTATAAAGACAGACTTCTAAAGACTGAAAATGTTAACAACTAGGAGAATCAAAGCATGGTATTTGCTGGGGTCCTTTGGAAACCAGATCGCAAGATGTGATCCATGTACATTTTTGTCTACAAGATACCAGAGACTGTGTATTGACAAATTCTAAGGTGCAATGAAGCAGTCTTTTTTTATAATAATGATTTAAAAAAACTCTCACTTAGAAATAATGTATAAATCCGCTATTATAATTAGCAAAACAAGGTGACAATTTTAGATTTGTTTATTTCAAAGCACAAGATTATAATGAACAATGAATCCAAATTATCCAAACACTTTCCCAACCATTTTTGCTCAATATATTTAACAATTAGAGATTTATTGTGTGTAAGCTTTATTCCAAACAAAACAAGGATTAGAGAAATGCACAGTTAAATAGTCAAATGTTTATTTAAAGATGATTTTCTTGAACCTCTTTTAAATAGGAAACAATTATACTTAAATTGTTATTCTTTTTTTCTTTTTATAAACCTCCTCATTTTCTATTTGAATCTGTAATGATGTGGGATATTATCATATTAAAGGAGACAGTGTGGAACATTACACAAAGCTTTAATGTTAAAAGTTAAACTTATTTTGGTTAAACGACTTTTGTTGTCATTGTTTATAATGGGACTCACACAGTTTCATCAGTCTTAGGTGGCTGAGCATTTATTACTTGATAATATTGTTTATCTTTGCTACTTTTATGTCATCAGTGGAGGTCAAGATCGTGAGACCATTGAGAGAGACCACCAGGCTCCCAAGACAAACTTCGGTGCCATTTTTATTCAAGCACACGCCCCCCACTTTTTTGATGAACTTTTAGTAGTTAGTAAATCTTCAAATTTATCATGGGAGCTGACTCCAGCATCACCTAATAAATGGTGGGCTTTGTGTCCATTGTAAATTCCTGATCCAATCAGTAGTGACTGAGGGGATGAGGTCACTTCATGTAAAGCATGGAGATGCAGGCACAAGTGCATGCCGTTGGCCTAAGATGGATAAGACTGCTGATTATTTTCCCAGCAAAAATGGGTCTGTTGATATCAATATAGAATTGGAATTTGGAGTCTGCATTCTTGGCAAGGCAGTAGCACAAATAGAGAATATTTTTATAGAGCAAAAGGGAAGTCGGGAGGGTTGTAGTAGATACAGGGCTCATTGGAGGACTTGGGAGTTCATCGTGACTTTTCTGACTGAGGTGTGACAGTCTCTCACTGGTTGAACTCTCACCAGCCAAGAAGTTTTCTTTCTTGTTTGTCTGTGCTAAACTGTGAGACATGGAAGCTCCTCCCCCTAACCTCTGACTTTATGAGGGTTTCTGTTTATTAATTTATATAATGTTCAATCAGTTCAGTTCAGCACTCAGTTGGATCTGACTCTTTGTGACCACAACCCTGCAGCACACCAGGGTTCCCTTCCTGCCGGGGTCCAGCCCCTGTGGATCCAGGGAATTCGAAGCGGGGACGGCGTCGGCGAGGATCAGGAAACAACTGCTTAATTAAACGTTAATTAAGGATATAAAGAGTGGTTAAATAAGGATAACTCAGTGAGAAAATTTAGTGCAGAAAAGAGGCTGGATGACTTGGTTTATGTGGAAAGCTAATAAAATTCCAAAATAAGGAATTTATGTCACTACATAGGCCGCAGGCCTCCTCCCATTCTCCCGAAGGAGAGGAGACACTAAGGCCTCCCCGGTCAGATCTTAGAAGCCCAGGCAAAATTAGTAGGCTTGACGAGCCTCCACGCCCCAGATGGAAATTCAACCAGAAGGTGAGAGAAATAATGACATGGGGAGACCAAGTTTCAGTGAACAAGGCACGTACTTTATTTTCCAGAGTAGTTTTTATACCTTAAGTTGTGCATAGGGGATAATGGGGGAAGGGGTAGAGTCAGCAGTAAGCCAGGCTTTCTTCCTGCAAACTTATCATATGCAAAAGTTTAGGTGATTTGCATCATCTTCTGGCCCGGAGGCCTGTTAACATTTTAAGACCCTTTCTTCAGAAAATTTATTTTTCTCTAAAGGTGATTAGTCAGGCGCCACCCTCCAAAAGCATTAGATAAAGTTGCATTACTGTAGGGCAAAGGTGTGGTGGGCTATAACAAGAAAAAGAATTAACTCAAGGGTCCAAGGTTACAAACATTAAAGCTACTACTTACATTCCTATACACCAATTATATTAATCAATACACTGCCAGGGACATAGTAGGTAAGGGATATGGAAACTTAGCAGCAAACATTGGCCCAACAAGTGAAAAACCCTTTACCAATACAATTTCTAATCAATCTTTTAACTGCTTAAAGGAATTCGTATTCAGACAGTTTAGAACATCTCATGCCTCTCATGGTTGTGAACTAAGACACTCTTGTCACACCCAGGAACTTTATTAACTGGAGCTGTAATTTAACTCTTTTTCAGAGAGAGGTGGTAAAGTCAGAGGTGTAGGTGAGAGCACAAAGCAGTAAAGTAGGCAGACTCTGGTTTTGGGGGTAGATGCTCGAGAATTTCTAGAGGGACTCCTGAGGCTAGATCCCGCCTTTGAGTATGCTGAGCCTCCTTCCTCATGATCTTTGCCACGGGCGGAGTTCCTCATGTTGGCTCCCAGCACCTTTCCATCACCAACTCCCGGAGTTTATACAAGCTCATGTCCATTGAGTAGGTGATGTGATCCAAACATGTTATCCTTTGTCATCCCCTTCTCCTCCTGCATTCCATCTTTCTCAGCATCAGGGTCTTTTCCAATGAGTCAGTTCTTCGCATCAGATGGCCAGAGTATTAGAGTTCCAGCTTCAGCAGTCTTTCCAATGAATGTTCAGAACTAATCTCCTTTAGGATGGTCTGGTTGGATCTCCTTGCACTCCAAGTGACTCTCGAGTCTTGTCCAACACCACAGTTCAAAAGCATCAATTTTTTGGCACTCAGCTATCTTTATAATCCAACTCTCACATCCACACATGACTACTGGAAAAACCATAGCTTTGACAAGATGGAATTTTGTTTTGGCAAAATAATGTCTCTGCTTTATAATATGATATCTAAGTTGGTCATAGTTTTTCTTTCAAGGAGCAAGTATCTTTTAATTTCATGGCTACAGTAACCACCTGCAATGATTTTGGAGCCCCCCAAAATAAAGTCTGTCACTGTTTCCATTGTCTCCCCATCTATTTGCTATGAAGTCATGGGACCAGATGCTATGATTTTAGTTTTTTGAATGTTGAGTTTTAAGCCAACTTTTCCACTCTCCTCTCTCACTTTCAGCAAGAGGCTCTTTAGTTCTTCTTCACTTTCTGCCATAAGGGTGGTGTCCTCTGCATATCTGAGTTTATTGATATTTCTCCTGGCAATCTTGATTCCAACCTGTGCTTCATCAAGCCTGGCATTTCTCATGATATACACTGCATAAAAGTTAAATAAGCAGTGTGGCAATATACAGCCTTGAGGTACTCCTTTCCCTACTGAGAACCAGTCTGCTCTTCCCTGCTTCATTTTGAACTCTGAGGCCAAATTTTCCTGTTACTCCAAGTATCTCTTGACTTCCTACTTTTGCATTCCAGTCCCCTATGATGAAAAGGACAATGTTTTTGGTGTTAGTTCTAGAAGGTCTTGTAGATCTTCATAGAACCATTCAACCTCAGCTTCTTAAGCATTACTGGTCAGGGCATAGACTTGGATTACTCTGATATTGAATGACTTACCTTGGAAACTAGCAGAGATCATTCTGTCGTTTTTGAGATTCCACCTGAGAACTGCATTTTGGACTCTTATTGACTCTGATGACTACTCCATTTCTTCTAAGGGATTCTTGCCCGTAGTAGTAGATATAATTGCCATCTAAATTAAATTCTCCCATTCCAATCCATTTTAGTTCACTGATTCCTAATATGTCAATGGTCACTCTTGCCATCTCCCATTTGACCATTTCCAATTTCTCTTGATTCATGGCCCTCAACATTCCAGGTTCTTATGCAATGTTGATCTTTATAGTATCGGACCTTGCTTCCATCACCAGTCACATCCATGACTGGGTGTTGCTTTAACTTTGGCTTTGTCTCTTCATTCTTTCTGGAGTTATTTTTCCACTCTTCTCCCGTAGCATATTGGGCAACTACAGACCTGGGGAGTTCATCTTTTGGTGTCATATCTTTTTGCTTTTTCATTCTGTTCATGGGATTCTCAAGGCAAGAATACTGAAGTGGTTTGCCATTCCCTTTCCAGCAGACCACATTTTGTCAGAACTCTTCATCATGACACATCTGTCTCAGATGGCCCTACATGGCATGGCTCATAGTTTCATTGATTTAGACAAGGCTGTGTTCCATGTGATCAATTGATTCATTTTCTGTGATTGTGGTTTTCATTCTATCTGCTCTCTGAGGGATAAGGATAAGCAGCTTATGGAAACTTCCTGATGGTAGAGACTGACTGTGGGGGAAACTGGGTCTTGGTAATCAATCCTTGTTTCTTGTCTTAAAAAGAAATTTTTTTCATTGCCTGTCCCATGAGTTTTTATCAAATATAGTATGCAGTCAGGGATTCTCTACTTCCTTTATTCCTACTTCTATTTCTGGCTCTTTGGGGATTTTCCAAATCTTCCCACAGATAACAATATATACCCAGAGCTCTTTTCCTTGACCTTAATGGATCTACCCATATCAACCTAATTTTAGGTTGTTTGAAAGATGATACCAACTCTCACAGCTAATATCCTGTTATAAACCCTACTAAGCTAGCCTAAATTATTTTATATAAGTCGCTAAGGAATAAAAGGTGTGAAGCTCACATTTGTGTATCTATGAATGACTATTTTTCTGGACAAGTGTCCAATTTTGTCTAAAACAAAAAAAGTTATCTAGGTTCTTTTAAGACAATTTACATTTTCTAATTTTTTAAGAACTACGACCAAGACTTCCATGCCAATAATGACTTCTTTTAATTCAACTGCCCATTAAAATACTGTACCTATTTTTGCTCTCAGTCTGCTATTTAATCACTCTGTCAAAAATTAAATTAGAGTAAGTATAATTCACTTTGATCTCAGTTATGACATTCTTTGCTTTCCATGTACACCCAAGCTATCTTAAGAGATGCAAATTATACTAAAGTATATAGTGAACATTCTTAGCTTGTGTGTATTTCCAGTATTTTCAGATGTGTGCCTTCAACCAGTAAATTTCAGACACTTTTTTCATACTCCAGAAAGTGTTAACATGCTAATATATTCAGTCTATTCTAGTCCTTTACATGGCCTGACATTTTTAATTACTTAAAACAGAATTTTAAAGTCTTTAAAATTTAGTCCCATCCTAAATTTAGTCCCATTTAGACTTTAGTCCCATCCTAAAGTCTTTGTATGGGACCTTATTTTAATATACCACTTACACAATCCAATGTTCTTAAATATTTGAAATCAAATTTCTTTTATTTCCTTTATAATCATCCAAAGAGTATCCCTGAAAAAAATATGGGGTTTCCTTGATGGCTCAGCAGTAAAGAATCCATCTGCAATGCAGGAAACACAGGAGACTTGAGTCTGGAAAGATTCCCTGGAGAAAGGCATGCGAACCCACTCCAGGATTCTTGCTTGGGAAATCCCATGGACAGAGGAGTCCATGGGGTCAGAAAGAGCCGAACACGGCTGAAGCAACTGAGGGTGCACACATGAGCTTACGTTTAGATCTTCACATTCCATAGCATTTATTCCTTCCTTAAAGTTTCCCCATGTGCTGCTCCTTGAAATTTTACAAAACACCAAAATATTTATTTTTGTACCAAGTTGAGAAAGGGTACTCTAGTCATATTGATTAGTCAAAATTCATAATAATCTTAAACAATGTTTATCACTTTACACTTTATATAGTGCTTTCAAATAAATCATGGCAATAAGTACACACTCAGTGTCCCCAACTCACAGCAGGCCACCACCGACCCACTGAAACACCTGGAGTAACAGGAAAATGTGGCCTTGGAGTACAGATGAAGCAGGGCAAAGGCTAAGAGAATTTGCCAAGAGAATGCACAGGTCATAGTAAACACCCTCGTCCAGCAACACAAGAGAAGACTCTACACATGAACATCACCAGATGTTCAACACTTAAATCAGATTGATTATATTCTTTGCAGCCAAAGATGGAGAGGCTCTATACAGTCAGCAAAAAACAAGACTGGGAACTGACTGTGGCTCAGATTATGAACTCCTTATCACCAAATTCAGACTTAAATTGAAGGAGGAAAAACCACTAAGCCATTCAGGTATGACATAAATTGAATCCCTAACTATCATACAGTGGAAATGAGAAATAACTTTAAGGTCCTAGATCTGATAGACAGAGTGCCTGATGAACCATGGATGGAGGTTCATGACACTGTACAGGAGACAGGGAGCAAGACCATCCCCGAGAAAAAGAAATGCAAAAAAGCAAAATGGATGTCTGAGGAGGCCTTACAAATAGCTGTGAAAAGAAGAGGAGCGAAAAGCAAAGGAGAAAAAGAAAGATATACCCATTTGAATGCAGAGTTCCAAAGATTAGAAAGGAGAGATAAGAAAGCCTTCCTCAGTGATCAGTGCAAAGAAATAGAGGAAAGCAATAGAACGGGAAAGACTAGAGATCTCTTCAAGAAAATTAGAGACACCAAGTAAACGTTGCATGCAAAGACAAGCTCAATAAAGGACAAAAATGGTATGGACCTAAGAGAAGGAGAGGATATTAAGAGGTGGCAAGAATATACAGAACAACTATACAAAAATGATCTTCATGACACAGATAATCATGATGGTGTAATAACTCACCTAGAGCCAAATATCCTGGAATGTGAAGTCAAGTGGGCCTTAGGAGGCATCACTATGAACAAAGCTAGTGGAGGTGATGGAATTCCAGATGAGCTATTTCAAATCCTGAAAGATGATGCTGTGAAAGTGCTGCACTCAATAAGCCAGCGAATTTGGAAAACTTAGCATTGGCCACAGGACTAGAAAAGGTCAGTTTTTATCCCAATCCCCGAAAAAGGCAATGCCAAAGAATGTTTAAACTACTGCACAATTGCACTCTTCTCACATGCTAGTAAGTAATGCTCAAAATTCTTCAAGTCAGGGTTCAACAATACATGAACCATGAACTTCCAGATATTCAAGCTGGATTTAGAAAAGGCAGAGGAACCAGAGATCAAATTGCCAACATCCGCTGGATCACTGAAAAAGCAACAGCGTTTCAGAAAAAAATCTATTTCTGCTTTATTGACTGTGTCAAACTCTTTGACTATGTAGATCACAATAAACTGTGGAAAATTCTGAAAGAGATTAGAATACCAGACCACCTGACCTGCCTCTTGAGAAACCTGTGTGCAGGTCAGGAAGCAACAGTTAGAACTATACATGGGATGACAGACTGGTTCCAAATCGGGAAAGGATTAAGTCAAGGCTGTATTTTGTGACCGTGCCTATTTAACTTATATACAGAGTACATCATGAGAAACGCTGGGCTGGGTGAAATACAAGCTGGAATCAAGATTGCCGGGAGAAATATCAATAACCTCAGATATGCAGATGACACTACCCTTATGCAGAAAGTGAAGAAGAACTAAAGAGCCTCTTGTGAAAGTGAAAGAGGAGAGTGAGAAAATTGGCTTAAAGGTCAATATTCAGAAAACAAAGATCATGGCATCTGGTCCCATCACTTCATGGCAAATAGATGGAGAAACAGTGTCAGACTTTATTTTGGGGGCTCCAAAATCCCTGCAGATGGTGACTGCAGCCATGAAATTAAAAGATACTTACTCCTTGGAAGGAAAGTTATGAACAACCTAGACAGTATTTTATAAAGCAGAGATGTTACTTTGCCATCAAAGTTCCATCTAGTCAAAGCTATTGTTTTTCCAGTAGTCACATATGGATGTGAGAGTTGGACTATAAAAAAAACTTAGAGCTGAACAATTGATGCTTTTGAACTATGGTGTTGGAAAAGACTCTTGAGAGTCCCTTGGACTGCAAGAGATCCAACCAGTCCATTCTAAAGGAAAATAGTCCTGGGTGTTCATTGGAGGGACTGATGTTGAAGCTGAATCTCCAATATTTTGGCCACCTGATGCGAAGAGCTGACTTGTTGGAAAAGACCCTGATGCTGCGAAGTATGGATGGCAGGAGGAGAAGGGGATGACAGAGGATGAGATGGCTGGATGGCATCACTGACTCAATGGACATGAGTTTGTTTAAACTCCGGGAGTTGGTGATGTGCAGGGAGGCCTGGCGTGCTGCAATTCATTGGGTCGCAAAGAGTCGGACACGACTGAGCTACTGAACTGAACTGAACTGAAAGTAGGCATTTGTACCATTCTCTGTTTTAAGGAGTGATACAAGAGGTGAAGTGACTTGCTCCAAATTTGTAGCAAGAATATAAGAGACTTCAATTTAAGACCTGCATCTTCAAATCATTTGGATTTCCTAGCATGCTGATTCTAATTTTCCACTGTTGAACTTAATAAGTTTTAAAAACAATATAATGTGATTATACTGTGATATGGTAATGCCCAAGTCATTCAACAATTTTTCAGTGATACCTATGAAGGGACGGAAGGAGAATGTGATCCTAGAGACCTCACTTTCAGGAATTATATAATGAAAATCATATTTATATTCTGTTCATTTTTGCAGCAGCTGATGAAATAAATATGTCAAGATATCAGATTAGGTAACAAGTTCTATTGACTCTTTCTTTCAAACTCATCCCAACCTAAGCAACAAAAATAACAAAAAATAAATGAATGCATTTAGCCATTCCCTTTCCTCCATATATCACTCAAGTATTTTTATTTTATGTAGATTCTTTTTACTTACTTTTTAGTTGCTCTGTATTTTCAACTAAAATGTAAAGTCAATGAGAATATAACACCTGACAAAAACAGAAAGCTCACTAAATACTTGTCAAATGAATAATAAAGTGTTGCTTCATAGATAAGAGTAATCATTTTAAAAATAATTCTACTTTTAAAAAAATAAAAATAATTCTAATTTTGTTGATAGTCAAGTGTGTGGCATTAGAATACTAGTGTGGATCATGTTCTGAAGATAAGAATTCTTTTCTAATGATCTTTTAAAGGTAGGCTAAAGTATCACAGAAGACTTCTTTTTACTCTGGATCCAAATAATTTAAGAATATCTTATTCCTTGGTTTTTCCTTATTCCTTATTCCTTGGTCTTTCCTCTTGTAGCAAAATTTTTGTTGGGTGCCTATATTTAAAATCTTCTATAAATATAAATACTCTGGAAAATATGAGAGTAAACACATTTAGCCAAATTGAAAAAAAAAATTAAAGCACAGAAGCACAGATAGGCATAAAATTATTGACATAAGTTGCAAATATTTGTGTAATAATGAGTACTTAATATTTTCTTGGATATATCAAATGATAGTACTCTAACATACATGAGAGCAGTGGTGAGATTCTAACATGTATTTATATGGAATCAGGTTTTAGAAAGTTAGATAATATATATATATATGTGTGTGTGTGTATTCTTCCAGTGCAAAAACCAGTATTTGTTAAACAATTCTCAATTTGGTATATTAAGATATTTTGACTCTTCATGTTGAAAAAACATAATTAATATCACATCAATTGAAGATTAATATCCTAGAGCTAATAAAAATATAAATATGCTGGAGTTAAATATATGCTGTCCTTCATTCTGCTACCATTACTGTTATCTAAATAGAAAAAATCATCTAAGACTTAGATTCAAATCCCAACGCACTTTTAAGGATCTTTATTTGCACTGACATAATTTTTATGCACTCACTCATGAGTGCTTGTCTGTCTTTCCCTTAAGTCCTATTTGCAAAACAAATTTGAAATGATTAATTAGTAAGTCACTTTTCAAAAATCTAAGATCATGGCATCCAATCCTATCACTTAACAGCAAATAGAAGGGGGGAAGGTGAAAACAGTTACGGATTTTATTTTCTTGGGCTTCAAAATCTCTGAGGATGGTGATTGCAGCCATTAAATTCAAAGAGGCTTGCACATTGGAAGGAATGATATGAAAAACCTGCTGCTGCTAAGTCGCTTCAGTCGTGTCCGACTCTGTGCGACCCCATAGACGGAAGCTCACCAGGCTCCCCTGTCCCTGGGATTCTCCAGGCAAGAACACTGGAGTGGGTTTGCCATTTCCTTCTCCAATGCAGGAAAGTGAAAAGTCAAAGTGAAATCGCTCAGTCGTGTCCGACTCTTAGCGACCCCACGGACTGGAACCTACCAGGCTCCTCCGTCCATGGGATTTTCCAGGCAAAAGTACTGGGGTGGGGTGCCATTGTAAATAGCAGAGACATCACTTTGCCGACAAAGATCTATGCAGTCAAATCCTGCAGCCAGCACAGCAGGTAGGGACCAAAAGTGGTCGACGCACAGTTTAGGAAAAAGAAACTAGAGATGGAATTAAAGTTTTAAAGATGGGACCAAGGGACTCAAGACCTCTTGGGTCAAGAGGCCTGTTCCTCGAAGCCACACCACTTTGATTTAGTGTCTTGGCAAGCAGAAAGTACCTATTTGCTATGATGAAGTCACCCTCCTGTGTCCCCAGTCACGTCTCCCGGGGACATTTATTTACACGTCTCATTTTACTGATTACTTTAACCTCTCGTTTTTATTTTCTTGTACAAGAGCTATCACCTAGCTGGAGGTCATAGGCCCACATATGCCTTGGGAAACCATCTTAGTATGTTCACAGGCAGTATTCTGAACTTGGCTCTGATCCAGCATTCCAAGGTTCACACCAAGTTTTTCCTTAGCTTAGCAGGGTATGACAACCAGAACTGATAAACCAGATGTAGTTTTATTTGGGCTATGCTGTATTGCTATATTTTATTCTTTTGCTATGCTTTTATTCTCTTCCTATGGTGATTTTCTCATGGCTTAGCCAGAGCAACAGGTAGCTAACTATTAACCCTTGTAGTCAAAGCTATGGTTTTTCCAGTAGTCATGTATGGATGTGAGAGTTGGACTATAACGAAAGCTGAGTGCTGAAGAATTGATGCTTTTGAACTATGGTTCTGGAGAAGACTCTGGAGAGTCCCTTGGACTACAAAGAGATCAAACCAGTCAATCCTAAAAGAAATCAATCCTGAATATTCATTGAAAGGACTGATGTTGAAGCTGAATCTCCAATACTCTGGACATCTGATGTGAAGAGCTTAATGCTGGGAAAAATTTAGGGCAGGAGGAGAAGGGGTTGACAGAGGATGAAATGGTTGGATGGCATCACAAACTCAGTAGACATGAATTTGAGCAAACTCCAGGAGATAGTGGAGGACAGAGGAGCCTGGTGTACTGCAGTCCATGGGGTCACAAAGAGTCAGTCACAACTTAGGCTGCACAGCAACAATAACTGAGCTGTGCTCATTAGCTCACAAGGACTTTCCATATCTGTGGTTGATTTCTTTTTTTTTTTTTTTTTTTGGAGATATACTCTATTTTATTGGAGTATAGCTAATTTACAATATTGTGTTAGTTTTAGTATACATGCAAAGTGATTAAGTTATATACATATTCATTGTTTTTTAGATTGTTTTCTTATATTCAGTTCAGTTCTTATATAAGTTATCCCAAAATACTGAGTAGAGTTCTGTGCTACATCCTAGATCTTTGTTGATTATCTACCTTGTCTACTGTGAGTGTGTGTGTGTGCACATGTGTGTTAGTCACTTAGTTGTGTCTGACTCCTTGTGACCCCATGAACTGTAGCCTACTAGGCTCCTTTGTCCATGGGATTCTCCAAGCAAGAATACTGGAGTGGGTTGCCATTTTTTTTTCTCCAACCTTGTCTACTGTAGAATGTGTACGTTCATCCCAAGCTTCTGATTTATTCCTCTCCACCCAACATTTCCCCCTTTTTAAACATAAGCTTGTTTTTGATATCTGTAAGTGTGTTTCTGTTTGGAAATAAATTCATTTATTTCTTTTCTTTTATAAAAATTCCCCCATATGAGGGATATCATATGATATTTGTCTTTCTCTGTGTGACTTCATTTAGTATAATTTCTAGGTCCATTCTTGTTGCTGCAAATGACATTATTTTAATTTTTTTGGCTGAGTAATACTCCATTTTATATATGTACCACTTCTTCATTATCTATTCCTCTGTTGATGGATATTTAGGTTGCTTCCATGTCTTGACTATTGTAAATAGGGCTGCAATGAACATTGGGGTGCATGTGTCCATTTGGATTATGGTCTTCTCTGGATATATACCAGGAATGGGATTGCCGGATCTTACAGTAGTAAGATTGTGTTCAATGGTAGTTGTATTCAATGTAGGAGAGTGTTCTTTTTCTCCACACCCACTCAAATATTTATTGTTTGTAGACTTTTGATAATGGCCATTCTAGGACTTTTGTAAGTGATACTTCATTATAATTTTGATTTGCAGTCCTCTGATAATTAGTGATGTATTTCATTTACCTTTTGGTCATCTTTATGTCTTCTTTGGAGAAATACCTATTTACATCTCCTACCATTTTTTGATAGGGTTGTTTGTTTTTTCGGTATAGAGTTGCATGAGTTGTTTATGTGTTTTGGAGATCAATTCTCTGTCTTTTAAATTTAATTAAATTTCATTTGTTTGTTTTTGTTTTTATTTTTGTTACTCTAGGTGAGAGAGCAAAAAAAGATATTGCTGTGATTTATGTCAAAGAGTGTTCTACCTGTGTTTTCCTCTCAGAATTTTATAGTATCCAGTCTTACATTTAGGTCTTTAATTGACTCCATTTATTTTTGTGTATGGTGAAGAGGAATTAAACAGCTTCTTGATGAAAGTGAAAGTGGAGAGTGAAAAAGTTGGCCTAAAGCTCAACATTCAGAAAACGAAGATCATGGCATCCGGTCCCATCACTTCATGGGAAATAGATGGGGAAACAGTGGAAACAGTGTCAGACTTTATTTTTCTGGGCTCCAAAATCACTGCAGATGGTGACTGCAGCCATGAAATTAAAAGATGCTTACTCCTTGGAAGGAAAGTTATGACCAACCTAGATCACATATTCAAAAGCAGAGACATTACTTTGCCAACAAAGGTTTGCCTAGTCAAGGCTATGGTTTTTCCTGTGGTCATATATGGATGTGAGAGCTGGACTGTGAAGAAGGCTGAGCGCCGAAGAATTGATGCTTTTGAACTGTGATGTTGGAGAAGACTCTTGAGAGTCCCTTGGACTGCAAGGAGACGCAACCAGTCCATTCTGAAGGAGATCAGCCCTGGGATTTCTTTAGAAGGAATGATGCTAAAGGTGAAACTCCAGTACTTTGGCCACCTTATGCAAAGAGTTGACTCATTGGAAAAGACTCTGATGCTGGGAGGGATTGGGGGCAAGAGGAGAAGGGGACGACAGAGGATGAGATGGCTGGATGGCATCACTGACTCGATGGATGTGAGTCTTAGTGAACTCTGGGAGTTGGTGATGGACAGAGAGGCCTGGCGTGCTGCGGTTCATGGGGTCGCAAAGAGTCGGACACGACTGAGTGACTGATCTGATCTGATCTGATGGTGATAGAGAATGTTCTAATTTCATTATTTACATGAAGCTAATTTTTCCAGTACTGCTTATTGAAGAGACTCTTTTCTCCATTATCCGTTCTTGCCTTCTTTGTAGTAGATTGACTGTAGTTGTGTGAGTTTATTTCTGAGCTTTCCATTTTGTTCCACTGATTTATATGTCTGCTTTTGTGCCAGTACCATACTGTTATGATCACTGTAGCTTTGTACTATAGACTGAACTCAGGGAGCCTAAGTCCTCCAGCTTCATTTTTCTTTTTCAGGATTGCTTTGCCTATTTGGGTCTTCTATGTTTCCATATAAATTTTAGAATTTTTTGTTCTATTTCCGTGAAAAATGCCACTGATAATTTGATAGGGAGTGGATTGATTTTGTAGGTTGCCTTGGGTAGTACAGTCATTTTGACAACATTCATTCTTCCAATCCAAGAACATGGTATTTTGTTCATGTTCATGTTTGTGTCATCTCCAATTTCTTTCATCAGCTTCTTAGAGTTTTCAGGTCAGATGTCTTTTACCTCTTAGTTAGGCTTATTCCTAGGTATTTTATTCTCTTTGGTGTGATGGTAAATGAAATTCTTTCCTTAATTTCTCGTTCTGACTTTTCATAGTAACTGTATAGGAAGGCAAGAGATTTCTCTGGATTAATTTTGTATCCTGCAACTTTACCACATTCACTGATGTATTCTAGCCATTTTCTGGTACCATTTAAGATTTTCTATGTATAGTATCATGCAGTCTACCAACAGTGATAGTTTTAATTCTTCTTTCCAAATTTGGGTTTCTTTTATTTTTCTTTCTTCTCTGGTTGCATGGCTTGTACTTCCTAAACTATGTTGAATAACAGTGGTAACAATGAACATCCTTACCTTGTTCCTGATTTTAGAAGGAAAATTTTAGCTTTTCACCACTAAAATGATGTTAGCTGTGGGTTTGTCATCTATGGCCTTTATTACTTTGAGGTAAGTTCCCTTTGTTTCAACTTTCTGGAGAGCCTTTTATCATAAATCAGTGTTCTTTTTTTCAAAGCTTTTTCTGTATTTATTGAGATGATCATATGTAATTTTTTATTCTTCAGTTTGTTATTGTGGGTAATATGTTAAATGCCTGCAACTCCTTTGTGGCCTACAGGGTTTCTTTTGAAAAAATCAGCTAATAAACTCACGGGAGGTCCCCATGTATGTTGTTTGTTGCCTTCTTTTTAATATTTTCCTTTGCCTTTAATTTGTGTCACTTTGTTTAATATCTGTCTCGGCATATCCCTCCTTGTGTTTATGTTGTGTGGGACTCTGCATTTCCTGGGCTTGAATGTTCTCCTTCTCACATTAGGGGAGTTTTCAGCTATAACCTCTTCAGATGTTTTCTCAGGCCCCTTCTCTCTCTCTTTTCCTTCTGGGGCCCCAATAATGTGAGTGATGTTGTGTTTGTTGTTGTTCCAGAGATCTCTGCAACTGTCCTCATCTCTGCAACTGTCCTCATTCATTTTCTCTTTGTTCTTTTCTGTGGTGGTGATCTCTATGATTCTGTCTTTCTTGTCACTTATCCATTCTTCTGCCTGAGTTATTTTGCTTTTGATTCCTTCTGGTGTATTTTTTCATTCCAGTTACTGTATTATTCTTCTCTGTTTGTTCTTTAAATCTTCCAGTTATTTGTGAAACATTTCTTGTATCTTCTTGGTCCATTCTTTTTCCAAGAGCTAGGATCATCTTTACTATCATTGCTTTACATTCTTTTTCAAGTAAGTTACTTATTTCCTATTTATTTGTTCTCATGGGTTTTTATCTTATTCCTTCCTCTGAAACGTATTTCCCTACCATCTCATTTTATCTGATTTTCTGTATTTGTGGACTCTTTTCTGCTGGCTAGAGAATCATAGCTCTTCTTTCTTCTGGTGTCTGCCTTCCAGTGAGTGATGCTGGTCATGGGGCTTGTGGAGATTTCCTGGTAGGAGGGACTGGCACCTGCCCACCGGTGGGTGAAGCTGGGTCTTGTCCCATGTAGGCAGGGTGGTGTCACAGGGTGCATTTGTAGGTGGCTGTGAGGTCAGTATGGCTTTAGGCACTGTTCAGTTTGGGTTCCTATCCTGCTGGCTGTTTGTCCTGAGACCTCCCAGCTCTGGCTGTTGGGTAGTGCCAGGTCTTGATGCCAAAGTGGCAACCTCTGAGACAGCACATGCAGATCAGTAGTCTCTGGGGCCTCTGCCACCACTGTTGGGGTTGACTTTCCAACAAAAAGAACCTAAACAAAAAGATTAGTCAAAATCTTGTGGCTGAAAATCAACATATCAGTCTGATCTGCAAAGTTTTCTAAATTCACATGAGGAGCAATAATTAAAGTCAGTTGTAATGAATAGCCATGGGGTTAGGACAAGTGAGTAGCAGTGTGTAGATGTGATGAATGTTTCTTCCTTTCAGGTATGGATGGAACTTTTAGCTTTTGATTTTTCTTTTTTTGGTCTCCTAGAGTTACTAGCCTTCATATAGACTTATTCCAGCCATAGTTTTTTTTGTGATTTTTTTTCCCCCATTATCTTCTTTCTCTCTTAGTTCTTCAATTTTTGTAAATTATAGTAAATAAAGAGGTGATTATGATAACACCTGTCTTACATAATGTGGGATGAAGGAAAAGTAAAAATAACAGTATACCACTGCTTTAGAATCAGCAGCCCTGGATTTCATGTTCCTTATTAGCACTTTTCTTTTTAGCTAGTTGCTTACACACAGACAACTTTCCCACCTGTAGAAACCCATTTAGAAGAGGCAAAATCAGTTGTAATAATTATTTCTTACAGAGTGGAAATCAATTTCTATACTATGCATACCCATTCATCCAATCTTACTCAAACTCTGCTTTTCAGAAGGAACATAAAACTATACATTTAATAAACACTGTCTAGTCAAGTATGTTTCCTAAACAACAGAGTTCTCAAAGAATACTGCCTTGGCTGAAATGGCGTTTTGTCCACACTATACTAGTATCTGTCAGTATAAATGAAGATCCATTCAAATTTGAAAAACATAAATTAAAGACCAAAATTCCTATGCAATTAAAATTTTTAAAATGACAATTATCACTAAAATACTCTAAAGGAAAATAACTAAAAGTATTTCAGTGACTTCTCATCTCTTGTGAGAAGATGTTTACTAAGAGTATATATTGAACTAAAATATATTTTAAAAAATTTTGTTTCAAATTCATTTCTGTTGCCAATTATTTCTCAACATGAGGTAAAACTGTGTTTCAGTCCAATCAGAGAAAGTTCAGAACCAGAAATAGTCATGAACATATCCATTAGTTACATTACAGTCAAATAAATATACAAGTAAAACAGTACTACTATGAGGAAATAGACATATTTACAAAAATCATTTTCAGGAGAATGATAGAGGTGTTCCTTCAGAGTGATAAAAGCATCACATGCCTTGCTTTGAACTTTTAAGGGTAAAACCCTTCTTCTGATGCCATTTGTTGAGAGCTATTCTAACTGAATTTATTCTTTGGTAAGGAGTTGAGCACAAAGAGACTACAGAAGCAAAAGGCTTTTACAAAGAGCAGAAGGCTTTTACAAAGATCCACCTTTCTGTTCTGAGCTGGAAGACGGTTGGATGAGTGTACAGAAGTACTTTGTGTTCCGCCTCCTTAGGGTGGAGTAGTCTAATGACTTGTTTTCACGTTTTGTGCTTATGAGGAAAAGTGGATAGGGTCCCTAAAGTGTTCATAAATGAGAGCAGATAAACACAAGAATTGTAGTTACTGGAAAACTTAAGAATGAACAGCGAGGAATTGACACTCTTTTTAATTCAGTGATGTTTGTTATTGGAATCAAATACATGAAATACTTTTAATTTTGTGTTAAACTGTAAACGAACATATTACATCTCAGTCTTCTCTTAAAAATCTAAGTCCAGCCTAATGAGTCCTAAACATTACTATTAACTGAACACACATGAGGAATTTATTTGATATGATTCACCTTGGTTATCATGTTGCAATGTTGGTCATGCTTAGAAGTACTTAATCATTTTCCCAGCAAATAATTTATACTAATCTTCTCTGGACTAGGCACAGTGTGATGGCTACCTTACTGAAACTTTAACAGGTAAATAAAAATATATTTTTTCAGTTACTTATGTGAATCATTACACAAAGTACACAAATCTGGAGGGTTAAATTAATCAGACAAGGAAGATTTCATTCAAGAATATTGCAAGAGGGGAGACAGACTAGAACTGGTCAGGCTGTATTCCACTTGGTGGGATAGGGAATGCTAAAAAAAATTTAAGAACTGGGATGGAAGAAAGTTAGGCCACTGAGGCTTGCTAACTGGCCTTACTCATAGGACATAAGCAAGAAACTTTTAAAAAGATTTGCATCTAAAAGGGGCAGGGAAAGAATCTACAATTAAGAAGCTTCTAAGGTAGGCAACGGTGAAGGCAATGGCACCCCACTCCAGTACTCTTGCCTGGAAATCCCATGGATGGAGGAGCCTGGTCGGCTGAGTCCTTAGGGTCGCTAACAGTCGGACACCACTGAGCGACTTCACTTTCACTTTTCACTTTCATGCATTGGAGAAGGAAATGGCAACCCACTCCAGTGTTCTTGCCTGGAGAATCCCAGGAGCGGGGGAGCCTGGTGGGCTGCCATCTATGGGGTCGCACAGAGTCAGACACGACTGAAACAACTTAGCAGCAGCAGCAAGGTAGGCAATCTAAGAAAAGGGAAATCAGGAATCTAGAAGAAGGAACCTGTTCAAGAAGTTAAGCTGAGAGGAATATTAGGTTATCTTGGTCGGTGGAAAGAAAATAAAAATTGACTTTCTAAACTGGATTAAAATGATTAATACAAATTATGTGTATAATTTCAACTAATGAATCTGTGGTCAAATGATATGTTTGGTCATTTTGATTTGCTTTCAAGTATCTGTTCATTTCTGCCAGCCTTAGAGATGTGGAAATGGCAGTCTTGCTTGTCACAGGCATGCATATCATAATGAACAGTCATTGATATTGCATATGGGATGGTTAGATGGCATCACCAACTCAATGGACATGAGTTTGGGTAAACTCTGGGAGTTGGTGATGGACAAGGAGGCCTGGTGTGCTGCATTCATGGGGTCACAAAGAGTCGAACATGACTGAGCAACTGAATTGCACTGAACTGATATTGCATAAATCACACTACAGAGGTGAAGAGGCCATAAGATACCTTTTGGCATATTACCGTGCTTCAATTCAGTGTAGCTTTTACACCAGGAAACACTTGCCATTTATCTCCTACTTCTGAAAACTTACCTTTATGTTTTTTGATGACAGACACAAAGCTACATTTATTGTGGCCTATGTTAATGTGCATTATTGTGGGAAATATTTAAAATAAGAATCATTGTAAAATATTTTAGTGTATAGATTAAGTTAGAAAACATTGTGTGTTAGTTCACCAGTCATGTCCGATTCTTTGCAACCCATGGACTGTAGCCTGCCAGGCTCCTCTGCCCTTGGAATTCTCCAGGCAGGAATATTAGAGTGGGTTGCCATTGCTGTATCCAGGGGATCTTCCCAACTCAGAGATTGAGCCCAGATCTCCTGAACTGTGGGCAGATTCTTTAGCATCTGAGATACCTGGGAAGCCCTTAGAAAATATTAACCTGCTCAAAGTATTTTTATAAAACACTTCTCTGTACACACACATGCAATTTTCTTTTGGGAGATATGCTAGCATATATCTCATTATAGGGTATATATCTCATGAATAAGGTACAAAAAGGAACTAGATAGTCTAAAGAAAGTAAAACATTATTTTTTCAGGACTATAATAGTAAAACTGGGTTGCAAGAAGTCCTACGTGATCAGTGGAATAGTTACAAGAGTGAAAGTGAAGTTGGTTTTTCCTAACTGCCTAAATATCATCAGAGTGAATTTTATTGTTGCTCAAAATGAAATAATTGAAGAAATTTATCCTCAAGACAAATTTCATTTAACTCTATTACTGCTGTTGTGGGTACAGTCAAAAGTGTTATAGTACACTTTTAGTAGAACAGACCAAACGTACAGGAAGTGTAGTTTCTTTTAGTGGGTATAGAAGCCTTGCCCGATCAATGACAATGACAAGTGGCTTGCTATCTATTAGGCGTTGAGCTTCTTGTGCCGAGGTGATGTTATATTTCATGTTCTACACAAGTTAGGTACTATTAAACATTTAAACACTTACTGAAGTATTCTTTGTGTTTAGAACATGGCAGTGTCAATATGCAAAAGGGAAATTAATACATATCCATCCAATTTCTATGAAAAGAGATTTTTTAAATCTGCTAAACTGAACCTGCTTGAAAGGTGCTTTTCCTCATAATCACAGAGTTGCCATATGATTTATTATCCAAATTATGACACTTCAGTTCGGAAAAAAGTACTAAGCAAGACAGGACCCTCAATCACATGTTGGAGTGTCTATTACTCTACACACTGTACATATGAAGAAAGTCGAGTTTATTTGTTGATAAAGCTTGATTTTTATGAGATATCTTACATCGGCGAAAGTCATTGGATGGCAGGTGTTTCCCATCCATGTTTTGATAAGCTTTGTGGGATCTTGTTTCCCAATCCTGCCCCCAATCTTTAATGTCCCTCTGAGCACCAGCTGGATATTGGGTTGCTGATTATCATTTTCTAGTCACTAGGAGCTTCTCTAGCTTAAGCTCTTGTAAAAGCACAGGTAGATTAATTGAAAATAACAAAACATATTTAAAATAATAAGAATTATATATAATTAACAAGCTAGTAAACTTAAATATATACACATATATAATATACACACATATATATGTTTTATATATATATGCATGTGTGTGTCTATATATGTGTGTGTGGGTCTGTGTGTATATATTTATCTATCTGAAAATATAGAACAATGTTTCTACTTGTTTTTATTTTAAGAAAAAAAAATTGTGTGCTTATTCTAAATTTCTCTTCTCCTGGCATAGGTTTAGTTTATCATTTTCTGGGTTGCATGCCCTTTGGGGGCTGTTAACGTTTTCTCTAGAGGTGACTTTCCACTTTGCAGGAAAGTTTGTTCCAGTTGCAAAAGTTTCACATTTCAAGTAAAAAAAAAAAAAAAAATCTATTGTTTATATATTTTTATTTCTAGTCTTAATTTCCCAGAAGCTATCAAATCCTCTGTGTCCAATATAGTAAACAATATTTACTGCAGAACTATGCTATCTCTGGGTGTTATGTAGCTCTGGGTAGCTTTTATTTTGTCTTCCAGCTCACTCTCCTTCTGCTATAAGTAGGAGGAAAATTGTGAAGAAAATACATAACAAACGAACTATGAGTCAAAAGTGGTTCATACATTAGGCAAAATCATAGCTGTCATGTTATTATATTGTAACAGTAAGCGTTGTTCTTGGCTATAGCATTTCAGAGTTTTAATGTTGAAATATTTCATGCTAGAAATTATATGGTTACAAATTAAAAATTCTCTAGTTTTAAAATATATTCAGTCATTAATATAATACAATCTCTATTCTATTCTGTGCATTACTGATATATGGTAGCAATTTCCCACTTCTGTCTAAAAACATCTTGACAGATATCGATTCTGCATAGAAATCTGGCATCCAGTAGGTGCTTTCTAGTAAGTTCTATGCATATATCCTTACAGAAAGATAATTAATAAATGGGTCTTTATGATTCTAGCTTAATAAGTACTTATATATAATTAAGAAAAACTATTTCCTGATTTAATGTATGTTTTTGCTTTGCTCTGTTTTATTTTTTAATGACCTAACTAATTAAACAAATGATCAGATTAGATCAGTCGCTCAGTCATGTCTGACTCTTCGCGACCCCATGAATCGCAGCACGCCAGGCCTCCCTGTCCATCAACAACTCCAGGAGTTCACTGAGACTCACGTCCAGTGATGCCATCCAGCCATCTCATCCTCTGTCATCTGCTGGGGACCAGCCCCAGCTGATTCAGGGAGTTCAAGGTGTAGATGGCGTAGGTGAGAATCAGGATACAATAGTTATAATTAGAGATATGAAGAATAATAGAACGAGGATAGCTCAGTAGGAAAACTCAGTGGAGAAAAGAGGCTGAGTAGCTTGGTTTACGCGGGAGACCAATAAAACTTCAAGACAAGAAGTTTGCACCACTTACATAGGCCGCAGGCGTCTTTCCGTTCTCCCGAAGGAGAGGAGACACTGAGGCCTCCCCGGTCCGATCTTAGAAGCCCAGGCATAATTAGTAAGCATGGTGGGTCCCGCGCTCCAAATGGAGACTCAGCCAGAATTTTGAGAGAGAGAGAGATATGGGGAGACCAGTCTTTCCAGGAACTGATCCCAATTCTGTATTTTCCCTGGTTTACTTTTATACACTGAGATGTTATACAAAAGTCATATGGGGTCAGCAGCCCTGACTTTTATCAAAGTCAGGTGCTTAAATGTATACAGAGGTTTTAGGTGTGTTACATCATCTTCTGGCCAGGGTGATTATTCTTAAAACAGACTCCACTAGATAAATTTACATTCCTATAGGGTGAGGGTGTAGTGGGTTTTAGTCAGGGAAAGAATTTACTTAGCCTAAGGTTTAACGTGATTAGTATCAAAGGTTAATACTTATCTCTTCTATATATTCATTAATGTGTATAAGGGCAGGGGAAGTAGAGACTTAGCAGCAATCATTGGCTCAACAAATGAAAAACCCTTCACCAATACAATTTCTAATCAGCCCATTATACTTATGCTAATAGTTTTCTGACTTCTCTAAAGAACCTGATTTTAGAAGCACATGTGGCCGGACAAGCCTGTCAGGTGGGCTAGAGAACCTTCAGAGGAGTTTGTAGGTCAAGACACTCCTGTCACACCCAGGAATTTTTATTAACTGAAGCTTTAAGTTAACTCTTTTTTCAGAGAGAGGTAGTGGGGGACAGCCCCCGTAAAGTCAGAGGTATAGGTGAGAGCACAAGTAGTAAAGTAGGCAGGCTCTGGTTTTGGGGGTAGATGCTCGAGAACCTCCAAGGGGCTCCTGAGGCTCGACCCCACCTTTGTGTATGTCAAGCCTCCTTCCTCATGACCTTTGCCACGGGCAGAGCGCTAATTCAAACCGGCTCCCAACAGTCATCCCCCTTTCCTCTTGCCCCCAATCCCTCCCAGCATCAGAGTCTTCTCCAATGAGTCAACTCTTCGCATGAGGTGGCCAAAGTACTGGAGTTTCAGCTTTAGCATCATTCCTTCCAAAGAAATCCCAGGGCTGATCTCCTTCAGAATGGACTGGTTGGATCTCCTTGCAGTCAAAGGGACTCTCAAGAGTCTTCTCCAACACCACAGTTCAAAAGCATCAATTCTTTGGCGCTCAGCCCTCTTCACAGTCCAACTCTCACATCCATACATGACCACAGGAAAAACCATAGCCTTGACTAGACGGACCTTTGTTGGCAAAGTAATGTTGCTGCTTTTGAATATTCTATCTAGGTTGGCCATAACTTTCCTTCCAAGGAGTAAGCGTCTTTTAATTTCATTGCTGCAGTCACCATCTGTAGTGATTTTGGAGCCCAGAAAAATAAAGTCTGACACTGTTTCCACTGTTTCCCCATCTATTTCCCATGGAGTGATGGGACCGGATGCCGTGATCTTCATTTTCTGAATGTTGAGCTTTAAGCCAACCTTTTCACTCTCCACTTTCACCTTCATCAAGAGGCTTTTTAGTTCCTCTTCACTTTCTGCCATAAGGATGATGTCATCTGCATATCTGAGATTATTGATATTTCTCCCAGCAATCTTGATTCCAGCTTGTGTTTCTTCCAGTCCAGTGTTTCTCATGATGTACTCTGCATATAAGTTAAATAAACATGGTGACAATATGCAGCCTTGACGTACTCCCTTTCCTATTTGGAACCAGTCTGTTGTCCCATGTCCAGTTCTAACTGTTGCTTCTTGACCTGCATACAGATTTCTCAAGAGGCAGGTCAGGTGGTCTGGTATTCCCATCTCTTTCAGAATTCTCCACAGTTGATTGTGATCCACACAGTCAAAGGCTTTGGCATAGTCAATAAAGCAGAAATAGATGTTTTTCTGGAACTGTCTTGCTTTTTTGATGATCTAGAGGATGTTGGCAATTTGATCTCTGGTTCCTCTGCCTTTTCTAAAACCAACTTGAACATCAGGAAGTTCACAGTTCACATATTGCTGAAGCCTGGCTTGGAGAATTTTCAGCATTACTTTACTAGCGTGTGAAATGAATGCAATTGTGCAGTAGTTTGAGCATTCTTTGGCATTGCCTTTCTTTGGGATTGGAATAAAAACTGACCTTTTCCAGTCCTGTAGCCACTGCTGAGTTTTCCAAATGATAGTCAAATCAAAATTGATCATATCTGTTCAAGTAATAAATCCATGATTGCTGTATGAAATTTTTCAGAAAAGGTGCTTAAAGATTTTTAAGACATTTTTTTCTCAAAATACAAACCTTAAGATGTGTGTGTGTGTGTATATATATATATATATATATATATATATATATATATATATATGTAGATATATAGGTTTAAGAAGTATTATTGTCCAGTTGCACAGTCATATCTGACTCTTTGAGACCCCATGAACTGCAGCACGCCAGGCTTTCCTATCCTTCACCATCTACTGGAACTTGCTCAAACTCATGTCCATTGAGTCAGTGATGCCACCCAATCATCTCGTCCTCTATCATCTCCTTCTCCTCCTTCCGCCTTCAATCTTTCCCAGCATCAGGGTCTTTTCTAAAGAGTCAGTGCCAGGGTCCAGCCCCGGTGGATCCAGGGAATTCAGGGGAGATGGCTTCGGCAATTAGGATACAATCAGATCAGATCAGATCAGATCAGTCGCTCAGTCGTGTCCGACTCTTTGCAACTCCATGAACTACAATAGCTTTAATTAAATATTAAATAGAGATATAAAGAGTAATAGAATGAGGATAGCTCAGTAGGAAAATTTAGTGGAGAAAAGAGGCTGAATAACTTGGTTTACGTGGAAAGCTAGTAAAATTTCAAGGCAAGGAATTTACGTCACCTACGTAGGCTGCAGGCATCTTCCTGTTCTCCTGAAGGAGAGGAGACACTAAGGCTTCCCTGGTCAGACCTTAGAAGCCCAGGCATAATTAGTAGGCTTGATGAGCCTCCATGTTCCAGATGGGGATTCACCAGAAGGTGAGAGAAAGAACAACATGGGGAGACCAGTCTTTCGAGGAACTGATCCCAATTCTTTATTTTACAGGGTCTATTTTTAGACATTGAGATGTTATACAAAAGTCACACGGGGTCAGCAGTCCTGACTTTTATTAAAGTCAGGTGCTTCATACTGATGTATAAATGGGTCTTAGGGGTGTTACATCATCTTCTGGCCAGGGGGCCAGCTGACAATTTATGACTCTCTCCTTGTGACAGTGGTCAGTCAACACTTATTTCTCCAGGGGTGATTATTCTTAAAACAGATGCCACCCAGATAAAGTTACATTCCTATAGGGTGAGGGTGTTGTGGGTTTTAATTAAGGAAAGAATTTACTTAGCCTAAGGTCTAACATGATTAATATCAAAGGTTAATACTTATTTCTTCTATATATTCGTTAATGTGTGTAAGGGCAAGGGATGTGGAGACTTAGCAGCAAACATTGGCTCAACAAATGAAAAACCCTTCACCAATACAATTTATAATCAGCCCACTATACTTATACTAATAGTTTTCTAACTTCTCTAAAGAACCTGTTTTTAGAAGGTTTAAAGCATCTCGTGCCTCTCACAGTTGGGAGGCTGTGAGCGATCACATGTGGCCAGACAAGCCTGTCAGGCAGGCTAGAGAACCTTCAGAGGAGTTTGTAAGTTTGGAACACTCCTGTCATGCCCAGAAATTATTATTAACTGGAGCTCTAAGTTAACTCCTCTGAAAGAGGTGGTGGGGGACAGCCCCCTGTAAAATCAGAGGTGTAGGTGAGAGCATAAAGTAGTAAAGTAGGCAGACTCTGGTTTGGGGGGTAGATGCTCGAGAATTTCCAGGGGGACTCCTGAGGCTTTGCCTATGTCGAGCTTCCTTCCTCATGACCTTTGCCACGGGCAGAGCTCCTCACGCTCCCGGCAAGTCAGCTCTTTGCATCAGGTGGCAAAAGCATTGGAGCTTCAGCTTTGGCTTCAGTCCCTTCAACGAATATTCAGAATTGATTACCTTTAGTATTGACTGGTTGGTCTCCTTGCAGTCCAAGGGACTCTCAAGAGTCTTCTCCAACATCACAGACCAAAAGCATCAATTCTTCAGAGCTCAGCCTTCTTTATGGCCCGACTTTCACATCCACACATGAATATTGGAAAAAACATAGCTTTGACTATATGGCCCTTTGTCAGCAAAGTAATGTCTCTGCTTTTTCATATATTGTCTAGTTTTGTCATAGCTTTCTTCCAAGGAGCAAGCATCTTTTAATTTCATGGCTGCAGTCACCATCTGCAGTGATTTTGGAGCCCCCAAATAAAGTCTCTCACTATTTCCATCATTATCCATTTACTTGCCACGAAGTTATGGACCAGGTGCACCAGTGTTCAGATCAAGAGGCTCTTTAGTTCCTCTTCACTTTCTGCTATTAAGGTGATGTCATCTGCATATCTGAGATTATTGATATTTCTCCCAGGAATCTTGATTCCAGCTTGTGCTTCATACAGTATGACATTTTGCATGATGTGCTCTGCATATAAGTTAAAGAAGTAGGGTGACAATATATAGCCATGACTTATTACTCTTCCAATTTGTTACCAGACCATTGTTCCATGTCCGGTTCTATCTATTGCTTCTTTTGCCTGTATACATGTTTCTGAGCAAGCAGGTCAGGTGGTCTGGTATTCCGGTCTCTTTCAAAATTTTCCACAGTTTGTTGTGATCCACATAGTCAAAGACTTTAAAGTAGTCAATAAACAGAATTCTTGAATTCTGTTGCTTTTTCTATGATTCAATAAATGTTGGTGATCTGATTTCTGGTTCCTCTGCCTTTTCTAAATCCAGCTTGAACATCTGAAAGTTCTCAGTTCAAGTACCGTTGAAGCATAACTTGGAGAATTTTGTGCATTACTCTGCTAGCATGTGAAATGAATGCAATTTTGTGGTAGTTTGGGCATTCTTTGGCATTGCCTTTCTTTGGGATTGGAATAAAAATGACCTTTTCCAGCCCTGTGGCCACTGCTGAGTTTTCCCAATTTGCTGACATATTGAGTGCAGCATTTTCACAACATCATCTTTTAGGATTTGAAATAGCTTCACTGGAATTCCATCACCTCCATGAGCTTTGTTCATAGTGATGCTTCCTAAGACCCACTTGACTTAGCACTCCAGGATATCTGGCTCTAGGTGAGTGATTACACAATCGTGATTATCTGGGTCATGAAGATCTTTTTTTGTATAGTTCACCTGTGTATTCTTGCTACCTCTTCTTAATATTTGGTGCTTCTGTTAGGTCCATACCATTTCTGTCATTTATTGTGTCCATCTTTGCATGAAATATTCCCTTGGTATCTCTAATTTTCTTGTAGAGATCTCTAGTCTTTCAGATTCTATTGTTTTCCTCTATTTTTTTGCATTGATCACTGAGCAAGGATTTCTTGTCCCTCCTTGCCATTCTTTGGAACTCTGCATTCTGATGGATGTATCTTTCCTTTTATCCTTTTCCTTTCACTCCTCTTCTTTGCTCAGCTATTTTATTACCTCCTCAGACAACCATTTTACCTTTTTGCATTTCTTTTTTTGGGGGATGGTTTTGATCACCGCCCCCTGTACAATGTTATGAACCTCCGTCCATAATTCTTCAGGCACTCGGTCTATCAGATCTAATCCTTTGAATCTGTTTGTCGCTTCTGATATATAATCATAAGGGATTTGCTCTAGGTCATACCATTCAGAAAACTAAGATCATGGCATCTGGTCCCATCACTTCATGGCAAATAGATGGGGAAACAATGGAAACAGTGCTTGACTTTATTTTTCTGGGCTCCAAAATCACTGCAGATGGTGATTGCAGCCATGAAATTAAAAGATGCTTACTTCTTGGAAGGAAAGTTATGACCAACCTAGATAGTATATTAAAAAGCAGGGACATTACTTTGCCAACAAGGGTCCGTCTAGTCAAGGCTATGGTTTTTCCAGTGGTCAAGTATGGATGTGAGAGTTGGACTGTGAAGAAAGCTGAGCACTGAAGAATTGATGCTTTCAGACTGCGGTGTTGGAGAAGGCCCTCAAGAGTCCCTTGGACTGCAAGGAGATCCAATCAGTCCATTCTAAAGGAAATCAATCCTGGGTGTTCATTGAAAGGACTGATGTTGAAGCTGAAACTCTAATACTTTGGCCACCTGCTGCAAAGAGTTGACTCATTTGAAAAGACCCTGATGCTGGGAAAGATTCAGGGCAAGAGGAGAAGGGGACAACAGAGGATGAGATGGTTGGATGGCATCACAGACTCAATGGACATGGGTTTGGGTAGACTCTGGTAGTTGATGATGGACAGAGAGGCCTGGCGTGCTGCGGTTCAGGTGATTGCAAAGAGTCGGACACGACTGAGTGACTGAACTGAACTGAATGGAGTAGTGGTTTTCTCTACTTGAATTGTGCAATAAAGTGTTCATGATCTGAGCCACGAGAGAGCTCCTCATCTTATTTTCACTCACTGTATAGAGCTTCTCCATCTTTGGCTACAAAAAATATAATGAATCTGATTTCAGTACTGACCATCTGGTGATGTCCATTTGTCTCTTGTGTGTTGAAAGAGTATGTTTCATATGACTAGTGGGTTCTCTTGGCAAAACTCTGTTAGCCTTTGCCCTGCTTCATTTTGAACTCCAAGGCCAAACTTGCCTGTGACTCCAGGTATTTCTTGACATCCTAATTTTGCATTCTAGTCCACTATGATGAAAAAGACATGTTTTATTGGTATTAGTTCTAGAAGGTCTTGTAGGTCTTCATAGAACTGTTCTACTTCATCTTCAGCATTAGTGGCGGCGGCATAGACTTGGAATACTTTGATATTGAACTAATTCAATACTGTGATATTGATTTAAGAATTATAGGAGCTAAAAATAAATAGTACTTCCATAATTGCAATATTATAAAAATTTTGTTTACTTCTAAAGTGCCATTCAAAAATCTGAATGCCTAGCTTTCATAGAAGCTGTATATTCAGAAGTACATGGAAGTGATTTCTCATTAATATTATTTCAATATATCTTAACCTTTACTAAAGTGTTATTTCCTTCAGTAGAGATGGATAAATCAATATGATGTAGTTGTGTGCATGTAGATTATAAAGCTGTAACACTAAGGGAATTATAATGAAAGCTTGATTCCAAGACTGACCAAACAAAAGACTGTCTGAATAAGGTTAAGACTGTCTGGATAAAGGAATTGATGTTAATAGCATCAAAGTCTAGGTCAAGTGATAACCTGTGAATAAATTTATTCCTTCGAGTTGTTATAAGTTAGTGTTACTGAGCACTTACTCTGTACTATGTACCAGACTAGATATATTGCATATCATAAGCAATTGGTGCATGAACCTTAATTTTAAGTAGCTCATAATCTATTCTATAAAACATGTCGAGAATGCTATTCCACAGGGGTTTTAAAAATGTTGATGTTATATTTATATACCTAGAGATAAGGAAAGAGGAGGGAAGTGGGAAAGGAAGGAAAAGAAAGGAGAGAGAAAAGGAAGCAAGACTATATACAGAACCTGGAGCATAGATGGCACTTAACATGTTTGTGATTGTCTTCACCGTCCTTCCTGCTTATTGATGGATAGATCTGTAGCCTGAAGTTATCTCTATGAGTGTAGAACAAATTAGACCTTGAACTTGAGGTCTCTGAATCTTAATCATACTGCCCAGAGTCCTAAATGTGCTGCTTGAAGCTGAAATAAAACTGCTAGGAAAACAAAACTGAGACATTAGCTTATTGGTGCAAATTATATGACAGCAAGTAGCTTCAAGTGGCAACTGCGTATAGGGATTTATTGAAATGGAAATACTATAACTTGCTCATATAGTATTATTAGGTTAGCATGTATTCAGAGTTTCCTTATACCTTTAGAAAAACACATCTTTTTGAAATCACTGCAGAGTACAATGAGAAACACAAAACAGGTGACCTCAAATGAGAACAAGCAAAGCAAGAAATAAGCAATATTTTTAGAATTAAAAGTATGGAGGGCAAAACAGGTAAAACCATTTTGTAAAATTTTGTGTAAGAGAACATCAGTAGAAGGCATAACCACTCAGCTCTCCAAAAATTCACAGCCTGAGATAGGGGGCAAAGCCAAGGGGTCTGTTTAAGGCTGTCTTGTCTCTCTGGGAATAGTACTGTTCACACTTCCTCCTTATGAATTTCTCGGGTGACAGGACAGAATTACCTTAGAAAAGGACAGGGTAAAGATAGATCTCTTCTCTGGTGATGGAGGTGCATGGAGGCTGGCAATAACAGAAAGTTTGGCTGTCCACTAATCTCTGACTCATGGAAGGATGTTTATTTTTTATTTTTATTTTTTAATTAAATTTTATTTTGCTTAACTTTACAATATTGTATTGCTTTTACCATACATCGAGATGGATCCGCCACAAGTATACACATGCTCCCCATCCTGAACCCTCCTCCCTCCTCCCTCCCCATACCATCCCTCTGGGTCGTCCCAGTGCACCAGCCCCAGGCATCCGTTATTGGGCATCATACCTGGACTGGCGACTCGTTTCCGATATGATATTATACATATTTCAATGCTATTCTCCCAAATCATCCCGCCCTCTCCCGGACCCAGAGTCCAAAAGTCTGTTCTATACATCAGTGTCTCTTTTGCTGTCTTGTAAACAGGGTTATTGTTACCATCTTTCTAAATTTCATATATATGCATTAGTATACTGTATTGGTGTTTTTCTTTCTGGCTTACTTCACTCTGTATAATAGGCTCCAGTTCCATCCACCTCCTTAGAACTGATTCAGATGTATTCTTTTTAATGGCTGAGTAATACTCCATTGTGTATATGTACCACTGCTTTCTTATCCATTCATCTGTGGATGGACATCTAGGTTGCTTCCAAGTCCTGGCTATTGTAAACAGTGCTGCTATGAACATTGGGGTACACGTGTCTCTTTCAATTCTGGTTTTCTCAGTGTGTATGCCCAGCAGTGGGATTGCTGGATCATAAGGCAGTTCTATTCCCAGTTTTTTGAGGAATCTCCATACTGTTCTCCAGAGTGGCTGTACTAGTTTGCATTCCCACCAACAGTGTAAGAGGGTTCCCTTTTCTCCACACCCTCTCCAGCATTTATTGCTTGTGGACTTTTGGATAGCAGCCATTCTGACTGGTGTGAAATGGTACCTCATAGTGGTTTTGATTTGCATTTCTCTGATAATGAGTGATGTTGAGCATCTTTTCATGTGCTTGTTAGCCATCTGTATGTCTTCTTTGGAGAAATGTCTATTTAGTTCTTTGGCCCATTTTTTGATTGGGTCATTTATTTTTCTGGAATTGAGCTGTAGGAGTTGCTTGTATATTTTTGAGATTAGTTGTTTGTCTGTTGCTTCATTTGCTATTATTTTCTCCCATTCTGAAGGCTGTCTTTTCACCTTGCTTATAGTTTCCTTTGTTGTGCAGAAGCTTTTTAAGTTTGATTAGGTCCCATTTGTTTATTTTTTATTTTATTTCCGATATTCTGGGAGATGGGTCATAAAGGATCCTGCTGTGATGTAAGTCAGAGAGTGTTTTGCCTATGTTTTCCTCTAGGAGTTTTATGGTTTCTGGTCTTACATTTAGCTGTTTAATCCATTTTGAGTTTATTTTTGTGTATGGTGTTAGAAAGTGTTCTAGTTTCATTCTTTTACAAGTGTTTGACCAGTTTTCCCAGCACCACTTGTTAAAGAGATTGTCTTTAATCCATTGTATATTCTTGCCTCCTTTGTCAAAGATAAGGTGACCATTTGTGCATGTATTTATCTCTGGGCTATCTATTTTGTTCCATTGATCTATATTTCTGTCTTTGTGCCAGTACCATACTGTCTTGATGACTGTGGCTTTGTAGTAGAGCCTGAAGTCAGGCAGGTTGATTCCTCCAGTTCCGTTCTTCTTTCTCAAGATAGCTTTGGCTATTCGAGGTTTTTTGTATTTCCATACAAATTGAGAAATTATTTGTTCTAGCTCTGTGAAGAATACCGTTGGTAGCTTGATGGGGATTGCATTGAATCTATAAATTGCTTTGGGTAGTATATTCATTTTCACTATATTGATTCTACCAATCCATGAACATGGTACATTTCTCCATCTATTAGTGTCCTCTTTGATTTCTTTCACCAGTGTTTTATAGTTTTCTATATATAGTTCTTTAGTTTCTTTAGGAAGATATATTCCTAAGTATTTTATTCTTTTCATTACAATGGTGAATGGAATTGTTTCCTTAATTTCTCTTTCTATTTTCTCGTTATTAGTGTACAGGAATGCAAGGGATTTCTGTGTGTTGATTTTATATCCTGCAACTTTACTATATTCATTGATTAGTTCTAGTAATTTTCTGGTGGAATCTTTAGGGTTTTCTACGTAGAGGATCATGTCATCTGCAAACAGTGAGAGTTTTACTTCTTCTTTTCCAATTTGGATTCCTTTTATTTCTTTTTCTGCTCTGATTGCTGTGGCCAAAACTTCCAAAACTGTGTTGAATAGTAATGGTGAAAGTGGGCATCCTTGTCTTGTTCCTGACTTTAGAGGAAATGCTTTCAATTTTTCACCATTGAGGATAATGTTTGCTGTGGGTTTGTCATATATAGCTTTTATTATGTTGAGGTATGTTCCTTCTATTCCTGCTTTCTGGAGCGTTTTTATCATAAATGGATGTTGAACTTTGTCAAAGGTTTTCTCTGCATCTATTGAGATATTCATATGGTTTTTATTCTTCAGTTTGTTAATGTGGTGTATTACGTTGATTGATTTGCGGATATTGAAGAATCCTTGCATTTCTGAGATAAAGCCCACTTGGTCATGGTGTATGATCTTTTTAATGTGTTGTTGGATTCTGATTACTAGAATTTTGTTAAGGATTTTTGCATCTATGTTCATCAGAGATATTGGCCTGTAGTTTTCTTTTTTTGTGGGATCTTTGTCAGGTTTTGGTATTAGGGTGATGGTGGCCTCATAGAATGAGTGTGGAAGTTTGCCTTCCTCTGCAATTTTCTGTAACAGTTTGAGTAGGATAGGTGTTAGCTCTTCTCTAAATTTTTGTTAGAACTCAGCTGTGAAGCCGTCTGGGCCTGGGCTTTTGTTTGCTGGAAGATTTCTGATCACAGTTTCAATTACCTTGCTTGTGATGGGTCTGTTAAGATTTTCTATTTCTTCCTGATCCAGTTTTGGGAAGTTGTACTTTTCTAAGAATTTGTCCGTTTCTTCCACATTGTCCATTTTATTGCCATATAATTGCTGATAGTAGTCTCTTATGTTCCTTTGTATTTCTGTGTTGTCTGTCGTGATCTCTCCATTTTCATTTCTAATTTTATTGATTTGATTTTGATTTTTCTCCCTTTGTTTCTTGATGAGTCTGGCTAATGGTTTGTCAATTTTATTTACCCTTTCAAAGAACCAGCTTTTGGCTTTGTTGATTTTTGCTATGGTCTCTTTTGTTTCTTTTGCATTTATTTCTGCCCTAATTTTTAAGATTTCTTTCCTTCTACTAACCTTAGGGTGCTTCATTTCTTCCTTTTCCAGTTGCTTTAGGTGTAGAGTTAGGTTATTTATTTGGCTTTTTTCTTATTTCTTGAGGTATGCCTGTATTGCTATGAACTTTCCCCTTAGGACTGCTTTTACAGTGTCCCACAGGTTTTGGGTTGTTGTGTTTTCATTTTCATTCGTTTCTATGCAGAATTTGATTTCTTTTTTGATTTCTTCTGTGATTTGTTGGTTATTCAGGAGTGTGTTGTTCAGCCTCCATATGTTGGAATTTTTAATAGTTTTTCTCCTGTTATTGAGATCTACTCTTACTGCATTGTGGTCAGAAAAGATGCTTGGAATGATTTCAATTTTTCTGAACTTACCAAAGCTAGATTTATGGCCCAGGATGTGGTCTATCCTGGAGAAGGTTCCATGTGCGCTTGAGAAAAAGGTGAAATTCATTGTTTTGGGATGAAATGTCCTATAGATATCAATTAGGTCTAACTGGTCTATTGTATCATTTAAAGTTTGTGTTTCCTTGTTAATTTTCTGTTTAGTTGATCTATCCATAGGTGTGAGTGGGTTATTAAAGTCTCCCACTATTATTGTGTTATTGTTGATTTCTCCTTTCATACTTGTTAGTATTTGTCTTACATATTGCGGTGCTCCTATGTTGGGTGCGTATATATTTATAATTGTTATATCTTCTTCTTGGATTGATCCTTTGATCATTATGTAGTGACCTTCTTTGTCTCTTTTCACAGCCTTTGTTTTAAAGTCTATTTTATCTGATATGAGTATTGCTACTCCTGCTTTCTTTTGGTCCCTATTTGCATGGAAAATCTTTTTCCAGCCCTTCACTTTCAGTCTGTATGTGTCCCCTGTTTTGAGGTGGGTCTCTTGTAGACAACATATGTAGGGGTCTTGTTTTTGTATCCATTTGGCCAGTCTCTGTCTTTTGGTTGGGGCATTCAACCCATTTACATTTAAGGTAATTATTGATAAATATGATCCCGTTGCCATTTACTTTGTTGTTTTGGGTTCGAATTTATATATCCTTTTTGTGTTTCCTGTCTAGAGAATGTCCTTTAGTATTTGTTGGAGAGCTGGTTTGGTGGTGCCGAATTCTCTCAGCTTTTGCTTATCTGTAAAGGTTTTGATTTCTCCTTCATATTTGAATGAGATCCTTGCTGGGTACAATAATCTGGGCTGTAGGTTCTTTTCTTTCATCACTTTAAGTATGTCTTGCCATTCCCTCCTGGCTTGGAGAGTCTCTATTGAAAGATCAGCTGTTATCCTTATGGGAATTCCCTTGTGTGTTATTTGTTGTTTTTCCCTTGCTGCTTTTAATATTTGTTCTTTGTGTTTGATCTTGTTTAATTTGATTAATATGTGTCTTGGGGTGTTTCGCCTGGAGATCTCTGAGATTGTCCTCATTTCTTTTAATTCGTTTTTCTTTTTTCTCCTCTGATTCATTTATTTCTGCCATTCTATCTTCTAATTCACAAATTCTATCTTCTGCCTCTGTTATTCTACTATTTGTTGCCTCCAGAGTGTTTTGGATCTCATTTATTGCATTATTCATTATATATTGACTCTTTTTTGTTTCTTCTAGGTCCTTGTTAAATCTTTCTTGCATCTTCTCAATGATTTTCTCCAGGCTATTTATCCGTGATTCCATTTTGATTTCCAGATTTTGGATTAATTTCCCTATCATTATTCAGAATTCTTTATCGGGTAGGTTCGCTATTTCTTTCTCTTTTGTTTGGTTTGGTGGGCATTTATCCTGTTCCTTTACCTGCTGGGAATTCTTCTGTCTCTTCATCTTTTTTAAATTGCTGAGTTTGGGGTGTCCTTACTGTATTCTGGCAGCCTGTGGGGTTCTCTTTTGTGGCGTTTCTTCACTATATGTGGGTTTGTACTGGTGGCTTGTCGAGGTTTCTTGTTTAGCGAAGCTTGTGTTGGTGTTCTGGTGGATGGAGCTGGATTTCTTCTTTCTGGAGTGCAATGGAGTGTCTAGTAGTAAGTTATGAGATGTCTATGATTTTGGGGTCACTTTGTGTAGCCTGTATATTGGAGCTCAGGGCTGTGTTCCTGTTTTTCTGGAGAATTTGCTTGGTATGTCTTGCCGTGGAACTTGTTGGCCTTTGTGTGATGCTTGGTTTCAGTGTAGGTATGGAGGCATTTGATGAGGTCCTGTCAATTAATGTTCCCTGGGATCAGGGTTTGGATTTAAGCCTCCTGCTTCCAGTTATCGGTCTTATTTTTACAGTAGTCTTAAAAACGTCTTCTTCTATACTGCACCCCACAACTGGACCGCTCAGAGATGTTCATGGAGTTATACAGAGAAGAAAGGAGGGAGGAAGGAGAAAGAGGTGGTCAGGAGGATAAAAGGAGGGAATGAAAAGGAGAGAGACAGATCCAGTCAGTAATCAGTAAAGAAAAGAAAAAAGGAAAGTAAAAAAGAAAAGAAAAAAAGAAAAAAAGAAAAAAACAGGGTCACAAAAGTTATATCTAAAACTGGAAATTAAAGGAGTACTAGAGGATAAAAAAATAAAAATAAAAGAAAAAAATTTAAAAAAAGAAAAAAATATTTTGTTTTCCTTTTTTTAATTAAAAAAATAAAAAAAAAAAGAAATAATGATGGTAAAAATAGTAACAATATATATAAGAGTTTCTCTATTATTGTTTGGGTATTGTGGGTTCAGTTCATTTTTGGCTAGTTCCTTGTTCCAGCTTAAATTTCTCAAGATCTATAGGCCCCTTTCTCTGTAGTTGGTACTAACCATGGGGTTTTAGTTTATTGCCTGTCGCTTCCATGGCAGTTCCCTCTGTTATAGCTTCTTACAAAGGGGGCGGTGGTGGACACTCTTTTTATTTATTTTTTTTTTTAGGCTCACTTGTTCAGTCTCGTTGCAGGGAGGGAGGGAAGTTGCAAATAAATACTACTGGCGTGTGCTCGCAGTGGCTCAGCCACACTGGGTCTGCCCCCGCTCACGTCACGTGTAGCCTCCCTGCCCACTCTGCTTGGGCTCTCTATTTCCCCGCCAGAACCATCCACTACCAGCCCTGGGCTGCTTGCCCCTCCCAGGTCTAAGCCGCTCAAGTTCAGGCACTCGGGTAGTCCTCAGAGGCCGGGGCTCAGTTGGGCCTGCGTTTTGTGCCCTTAGCAGAATCTGCGACTTATCGCCTCCCCGCCACACGGTTTTTTTAGGTGTACCCGTGCACTTTCTTAGGAGGATGTTAGCCGACCAGAGCCCCAAGAAGTCTTAGTTAGCAAAGAAGTCTGCTTACAGTTTTGTGATTAATGTCTCTCTGGGGCTGTGATTGCCTCCCTCCGGCTCTGGCTGCTTGTCAGCGGAGGGGGACAGACCGCAGCTGACTATCTCTGTACAGTCCTTTGTTCTGTGCGTGGGCCTGGCATTGTCTTGGGTTAGGGCTGGCTTTTCGTGTGGTCGGTGTCCCACAGTCTGGTTTGCTGGCCCAGATTATTCCGATCAGGTAGCGCTCGGGATATTCAGGCCAATGCAGCCTGCGAAGAAGCGACCCACGGAAGCGGCCTAAGCCGCAGCGGCCCACTAACAAGCGGCCTGCGGGGTGCGGCCCGCGCAGGAGCGGCCCACCGGGGAGCGGCCTGCGGCGTCCCCCTGCTCAGCCGCCGCTTGCTAATGGTGGATGCGGGCGTTTGCAATGCTTCTCCACTGTGGAAGTTATCTTAGGGCTCGTAGTCCGTGGGCTTTAATTGTTCGCCTGCCTTCCTCCCTGTTATGATGGCCTCCGTGCTTCCTAGTTTTGGCACAGACTCTGGAGTGAGAGTGTTTCCTGGTGTTTGGAAACTTCTCTTTTTTTTTTTAAGACTCCCTTCCCCGGACAGAGGTCCGTTCCTCCCTCTTTGTCTCTTTTTGCCTTTTATATTTTTTCCCTACCTCTGTTAGAAGGCAGTGAGTTGCTTTTCTGGGTGTCTGATATTCTCTGCTGGCATTCCGAAGTTGATTTGTGGAATTTACTAGGCGTTTAGATGTCCTTTTAATGAATTTGTGGAGGAGAAAGTGTTTTCCCTGTCCTAACCCTCCGCCATCTTAGCTCCTCCCTGTAAGGATGTTTAAATCAGAGCTTGAGCTCCCAGGATAGGATTCTTTCTTCACAGGTCAGAGCACCATCAGGCTGAACTGATGGTTCTATTCTTTGAATGGAAATGTTTCATTCTGTGTGTGTGTATCTGATGCTTCACATTTGTTCCTTGTTGTGAGGGATTATTGATTTCTGACTATGTTTATATTTGTCTGGCTGGTTAACACTTCATGCGTTCTCCTAGTTTTCAAGGAATAAAGACCGCTCCCTTGAAAGATTGCTACTGTGCCTTATTTTCCACTTACGCAACTTTCAGTGGAATCCTTTTCCCAGGAAGGACAGTCAGATCTCATACTCTTATATTTAAGGGAATAAGATAGCTGTGATAGTGGTGTTAGGACCAGATGTATTAGTGTAATGGGAAACACCCAAGTACTCTTGCATTGTTTAATCACTTAATTAGCATCTGAAGAAAGTTTCACACAATAAAACATTTCAAAGACAAGTATATGATCATTTTTTATCAGTCATTTAATCATAGACATAATTTAAAAAATTAATCCCATCATGAAAGTAAGAACAAATATTCTGTTAGCTTTTTCTTCCTTATATGTGAGATAGTTAGATAAGTAAATTAAATCACATAAGTATCTCCTCTCTTATAACAAGTCTTTGATTATCTGTATTTTGTCAAATTTTAGAATTAAGTGAGGTAAGATTGTATCTGAACCATAATAGCTATGCCATAATTTGAGGACAATAAAATAGTCAGTTTTGTAGAAAATAAATTGTCAGTAAAGCTAGTCATTTGATATTACTGTTCAACTCAAGAGTGTGTGAGTCGTTTCTTTAGAAATAATCCCATATATGTCTTGCTTTAAATTTATTTGATGGATTTTCCTTTTAAATATTTGAATTATAATTAAAATCATGCATTCAATGTATGAGTGAATACAATGACCCATGGCCTGTAGCCTGCCAAGCTCCTCTGTCCAACCCACTAGAGTGTGTTGCCATTTCCTACTCCAGGGGATCCTCCTGACCCAGTGCTTGAACCCATGTCTCCTGTTTCTTCTGCATTGGCGGCTTGGTTGTTTACCACTAGTGCCACCTGGGAAGTGTATGAATGATAGGATGAATGCAAAAATGCAAGTTGATGATTTTAAGTTAATCCTAGTATCAATGTCAAATAAAATAAAATCCACATATTTTGTAATTATAACAAAATTACTAGTTTTTTAAATTAAATTTGTAAAAAGGACAGAAGAATTTGTAGAACAATATTTTTCATGTATTTCCTCTCCAAATGGAAACTAAAGGAAAAGGCACGTATATATATGCATGCTTAGTTGCTCAGTCATTTCCAACTCTTTGCAACCCCATGTACAGTAGCCTGACAGGCTCCTCTCTCCATGGGATTTTCCAGGTAAGAATACTACAGGTAAGAATACTAGAGTGGGTTGCCATTTGCTACTCCAGGGGATCCTCCTGACCCAGAGAGATCTCTTGAATCTTCTGCGCTGGCAGATGGGTTCTTTACCACTAGCGCCACCTGGAAAGTTCCAAAGGAAAAGGAAAGGACCTAATATATACTGCTGCTAGGTCACTTCAGTCATGTCCGACTCTGTGCGACCCCAGAGAGGGCAGCCCACCAGGCTCCCCGTCCCTGGGATTCTCCAGGCAAGAACACTGGAGTGGGTTGCCATTTCCTTCTCCAATGCATGAAAGTGAAAAGAGAAAGTGAAGTCGCTCTGCTGCTGCTGCTGCTAAGTTGCTTTAGTCGTGTCCGACTCTGTGCGACCCCATAGACGGCAGCCCACCAGGCTCCACTGTCCCTGGGATTCTCCAGGCAAGAACACTGGAGTGGGTTGCCATTTCCTTCTCCAATGCATAACAGTGAAAAGTGAAAGTAAAGTCGCTCAGTCGTGTCCGACTCTTAGCGACCCCATGGACTGGAGCCTACCAGGATCCTCCGTCCGTGGGATTCTCCAGGCAAAAGTACTGGGGTGGGGTGCCATTGCCTTCCCCTGTGAAGTCGCTCAGTTGTGTCCAACTCCTAGTGACCCCATGGACTGCAGCCCACCAGGCTCCTCCATCCATGGGATTTTCCAGGCAAGAGTACTGGAGTGGGGTGCCATCGCCTTCTCCGAATATAGTTTTGTCATTTATTTATTTATTTATTTTTTGGACAAAATAATATATACTGAGCACTTACTAAACGCCAGCCACTGCACAGAAGCTAACAGTTTGCTCCCTAATTCAGAGCACTCAGGGTACCTTAAACAATCAGATGGGATAAAATACCACAGCTTCTTCCTGATCCCCAACAACATGTGTAGCATGAGTGAGTGGGTTCATGATATTGACAACATAGCCAAGAATCTCCTGTCTTCCCCAGACACAAGGTTTCCCAGAACTTCAGTTTATGCCACGAGCACGTGTTGGTGTTCTTCCTGGATGCTTGCACAAGGCTATTTTCTCATGGCCATTGGGAGACTAGGGTGAGTGGAGAGTGAAGCACACATCTCTCTCTCCCCTCACGCCCCACAACAATTTCGTGTTTACCATCCTCTCTACTTGCATTGTTGTCATGGTAATAATCTATATTGATATCGCAATCTAAGGTATTTTGACATGTTATCCCCATTCGTATCTTTTTGCCATCTCAGATTGCCTATTAAATTGCCCTTTTGGGGACAAACAAGAAATACTATTATTACACCACAATACTAGTTCTACATAATTAATCTACTAGATGCAGTAATGCTGGAAGGACTAAAGCATTGAATTTGAGGATAATGCTCTAAAATGAGGAAATAGGATATAATTGCTTCTGGGGGCCATTGCATGTAATCAGGTTTTGTTTACTCACACTAATAAATGGGGGAGTAATGACTATGGCATGAATAATCTCAGGCAATAACCTTCTAAAAGCAGATAAACCAGCAGTCATTCCTGGGATTTGAAACCCTTTAGATTTTTGTGGGTGTGTTGATGCACATCTCTTTTATCTAATTATTCTGTTCAAATCTGTTTGATATGAAAATGTCTCTGCTCTTTCTTTGCTCATGCAGATGGCGGGTCAGGAACAGGTTCTAGCTGTATGGGAATTTATCCTCTTTTAATGTAGGTGGAAGATATTGATAAGAGGTCATAAAATAACAGTGTGGCCTTATGAAAATCAGTGAATCCAGACTATAACCTATTCTTCATCTTAACAGATAGAAAACTAGAAAAACAGTATATTATTGCATTCTTAACACTTTTCCGTAGGGACTTTGTGTGCATTGATATGCAAACTTTTCACAGGTTGTCAGATATAGCAAATAAAAATAGTGGATGCTCAGTTAAATCTGAATTTTAGATAAACATTTTCTTTTCCATTATATGTATGTCTTATGCAATATTTGGGACATACTTATACTAAAAGATGGCTGTTTATCTGAATTCAAATGTAATTTGGTATTGTATGTTTTATTTGGCAACCCTAAAATTGCTTTAATAATTACACACTTGTATTAATGATCCTCACTATAAAGAAAAGAAATTGAGGTTAAGTCACTTGCTCATTGCTGCATAGATGTTCAGTTTGGAATGAAATCAATATAGTCTGATAGTCTTGCTCCACAGCACACATCCCTTAGCATTTCACTACGCTCTCTACTGCAGTGTCTACTCCTGTGAGTTAAAGGACTGCTTTTGTGATCAACTTGGTCCTGCTCAACTCTAATCATCCATGATGCAAACCTATTTATCAAAGTAATAAAGAGCTTATCCTTTAAATATTTATTCCACCTCATTGCTCCAAAATGAATGCCTTTATTTATATAGCATCATTAAAACAGCACTAATGTAAGTAACTTCCCCAATTTTCTTGAGAAACTTTCCAGAGATCAATGTGCCATAACCAGCCACTCACTCACTGTATCAGAAAATTGATTTCTGTAATGTACCCGATGGACCTTACAGCTTAGCTCCAAAGTTTTACCTGCTAATTACTAGTAATTTATTTGTAAAGATGGCAATAAAATATACATGGATTTAAAATAGAAGAAAATAGCCCCTTGAAGTACCCCATGGTTTATTCTGTAAAACAGATACAAACCATGACAGACAGCACAGCTGTATAGATGCTATGGATTTGAAAGCTCAGAGACAAAAAGGATCTTCCAGTCATATAAAATGCATTTTTAAACAGTTGTAGATTTGGGAAGAGGGGTTGTAAGGGAATATTCCCCTTTGTCTGGGCTCAGTAAAATGTTTTGAACTTATTTTGTCTAACATCATCTCAGACAGATCCAAGTGACATTTCCCCACACCATTAGTTTAGTGGTATTGGTCCAAGATCTTATGTAAAAACAAATTATTGCAGTATAGTTGATTTACAATGTTGTGTTCATTTCTGCTGTACAGCAAAGTGAATCAGTTATACACATATCCACTCTTTTTTAGATTCCCTTCTCATATAGGTCATTACAGAGTGTTGAGTAATAAAGCAGGTCCTTATTAGTTACCTCATTGGAGAAGGAAATGGCAACCCACTCCACTATTCTTGCCTGGAGAATCCCAGGGACGGGAGAGCCTGGTGGGCTTCCGTCTATGGGGTCGCACAGAGTCGGACACGACTGAAGCAACTTAGCAGCATTAGTTACCTATTCTATATATAGCAGCAGCAGCAGTGTGTACATATCGACCCCAGTCTCACAATGTATTGCCCCTACTGCCTTTTCTTCTTTGGTAACCATAAGTGTGCTTCTTAAATGTGTGACTCTATTTCTGTTTTGTAAATAAATTCACTTGTGCCATCTTTTAGATCCCACATATAAGTGATCCCACATATGGTCTATTTTTATCCAGAATGGAGGCAGGGTACAGACAATCCATCTGGAGTGGCCAAATGGAGGAACTGAGCTCACAGTGTCTTTAGATCCAGAATGGTTGTCAGCTGATGGTAGGGAAGGCTGTCCTACCCTGAAGGCGGGGAAAGGCTGATTTACCCATATCCTGGATACAGATGACGTAGGGGGTGGAGGGGAATATACAAATGGAGACTGGGTGATCTTCACGCCTGAGTGATGTCAAGTAGTTTAACGATATTAGAGTTAAATGGGACTTGTTATGTAAGTGGCAAGAGTCCAGGTCTTGTAAACTGTTCCTTGCTTTAGTTTTGAAGCAGTGGCTCCTCTTGTTGCCTGAGAGAGGGAGAGGGACTTCAAAACTGGGATACAAGCAAACTTGGAGGACAGGAAATGATATGTGTAAATGAGAACCATGGGTCCTCTCTGATTTGCTGTTTCACGCCTTCACTATTCTACCCGACTAGTCCCTACATTTTCCTAATATTTTCGTCAGGTATACATTGTTGAGGATCCCAAAGAACAGATGCTGATTTTATAAAATACACTGCTAGTCATGTGTAAAAAGCACTAATCTCCTTTTCTCATCCATGGGAAATTATATCTAAGTGCATGAGTGAGAAAGACTTATTTATTTATTTTTGACTGCATTGGGCTGTCACTGCTGTGCGCGGGCCTTCTCTATTTTTGGCGATCTGGACCGTCCCTCTATTTGTAGCTCCAAGCTTCTCGTGGTGGTGGCTCCTCTTGTCGCATGGCATGGGCTCTGTGGGCACCTGGGCTTTGATAGTTGTATCCCATGAGCTTCTTTGCTCCAAGGCATGTTGGATCTTCCCAGACCAGGGGTGCCTTGCGTTGGCAGGTAGAATCCTAACCACTGGACCATCAGGGGGGTCCTTTGACAAAGATTTAAAGGGGTAGCCTTATACCCTTACAAAATTTATGTTGTAAGGGAAAACATTTGCTAAGACGTAAGCAAGAAGGCAGTGGCACCCCACCCCAGTACTTTTGCCTGGAGAATCCCATGGACGGAGGATCCTGGTGGGCTCCAGTCCATGGGGTCGCTAAGAGTCGGACACGACTGAGCGACTTCACTTCCACTTTTCATTTTCATGCATTGGAGAAGGAAATGGCAACCCGCTCCAGTATTCTTGCCTGGAGAATCCCAGGGACGGGGGAGCCTGGTGGGCTTCCGTCTATGGGGTCGCACAGAGTCGGGCACGACTGCAGCGACTTAGCAGCAGTAGCAGCAGCAAGCATTAAAATGAGACTTCCCAGGTGACTCAGTGGTAAAGAGTCTTCCTGCAATTCAGGAGACCTGGGTTTGATCCCTGGGCTAGGAAGATCCCCTGGAGGAGGGCAGGGCAACCCACTCCAGTATTCTTGCTTGGAGAATCTCATGGACAGAGGAGCCTGGAGGGCTGTGGTCCATAGGGTAACAAAGAGTTGGAGCACATATGCACACAAGCATTAAAACATTGTAATGATATAATTATTATAACACCTAGGGTGTAAGCTACTGTGTATAAAATAGGGAGTTATGCATATGATCCGGAGAAGGCAATGGCACCCCACTCCAGTACTCTTGCCTGGAAAGTCCCATGGGTGGAGGAGCCTGGTGGGCTGCAGTCCATGGGGTCGCTGAGGGTCGGACACGACTGAGCGACTTCACTTTCACTTTTCACTTTCATGCATTGGAGAAGGAAATGGCAACCCACTCCAGTGTTGTTGCCTGGAGAATCCCAGGGATGGGGGAGCCTGGTGGGCTGCCATCTATGGGGTCGCACAGAGTCGGACACGACTGAAGTGACTTAACAGCAGCAGCAGCATGCATGTGATCATGAATATTCTTCTGCTTAAAATACTTAAAGACGTTTACTCTAAAGTCATTATAACTTATTAGATACACAAAGCCCGTGGCCCGTGACTTATCTCCTCCTTCCCTCCTCTTCCCTTGTCCTCCTGCTTCCCCATGCCATGTCTGGAACACATCACGTAATATAACTTGTGGTGTCTTTGCTTGTGTTCTGCATTTGCCTGGATCATGCTTTTGTATATTTCATGCACATTCATCTTCCAAGGTCAACTCAAAAGTTATCTTCCCCAGGGTATCATATACATACCCATAAAAAGTAATTATATTTTTCTTGGTGCTCATGTAACATTCTTTATCTCTTAATTGGAACCCTTCTTCAATATTATCATTATTTGATAATACATTTATTTTTTTATATTATACAATGAAATCTGCTGGGTTGGCATTTCCTATTATAACCCCAACAGGATGTCTGTGATTTAGAAGGAATATAACAAATATTTGTTAAAGAGATAACTAAATGGGAATGGGAGACAAGTACTTATTATTTAAAACTAATATCAGACTCTATCACAAATACAAATCACTTATAAAGATGGACATTTCTCTAAAATTTATTACTTAACAGTTGATAGGGCCAGAAAATAATTTTGAAGACCAAGAAAATAGATAACTATATCATTTGGAATAAAATATAATGGCTACCTGGAAGGCTCAGTGGTAAAGAATCTGCCTACAATATAGGAGATGTGTCTGGAGCCATGGATTTGATCCTTCAGTTGGGAAGATCTCCTGAAGAAGGAAATGACAACCCAGTCCAGTATTCTTGCCTGGAGAATGCCATGGACAGAGGAGCCTGGTGGGCTGCAGTCCATGGGATTGCAAAGAGTCAGACAGCACTTAGTGACTAATAACAAAAACAACAGTAAAGGGAAGTAGTATGGTTTTATATGTATATACATATAAACCCAGTCCAGTACTCTTGCCTGGAAAATCCCATGGACAGAGGAGCCTGGTAGGCTGCAGTTCATGGGGTCGCTAGAGTCGGACACAGCTGAGCGACTTCACTTTCATTTTCACTTTTATGCACTGGAGAAGGAAATGGCAACCCACTCCAGTGTTCTTGCCTGGAGAACCCCAGGGACAGGGGAGCCTGGTGGGCTGCTGTCTATAGGGTCACACAGAGTTGGACACGACTGAAGCGACTTAGCAGCAGCAGCAGCAGCAGCATACATATAAAAGCATGATCTTGAAATAGACAAAAGTAGATTTTCATCAGAAATTCTCTACTTTTAGTGGTGGTAATTATGTAACCCTGAATTTTATTGTTATCATCTGTAAAATGTGAATAATTATAAAGGTGGAGGAGGAAAGGGAGGAGGAGGAAAAAATAATGAGTTCAATCTCTGATACATTGTAGATGAGCATTAAATATGAAGTTACTTGTTTCCTGGGGTCTTTTGAGCTATATATTTGAACTAGTCATGATGATAGAACATGCCAAGTTAAAGCTGTCTGGAAATAGGGAACTTAAAGATAAATATAGAATATATAGGCATTGAATATTTAATTATGAAGAGATAGGGTGAAATTTTCAAACTTAGATTTAGACAATCTTACAATTTAGACACTTTAAGTTATTTAAAAGTTCCTTTTTTTCTGATTCCAGTTTTATAATAATCTAATTTCAGGTGTAAAGAGTACTAGAATTTTCTTAACATATTTGCAATATCTTTTTTTTTTTTTTTTTTTTTACTATCACACCTAGTATCTTTATTTCAGTAATGCCACATGGAAGCCAGTCTCTTTATAGCTTTTAATTTTAGAAACTAACTATGTTAGCCTTCTCTGCATCTTTCTATCACATTTATCTTAAACTTTCTGGCATGTTATGTAAAACAATGCCAGTACCTTCTGCTTGAAGTAGATTAACATGACAGGATGAAGAACTGACTATGAAAAGAAAAAAACACTCATTTGCAAAATAGTGCAACATTTTCAGCTGCCTCTAATGTAAACATTTGGAAACAAAGCATACCCATTGTACATTTTTCCTTTGAGTGTGTAGCTCTCTGAACAGGTTCAGGATAAAATGAACACTTGCAGTAGTTAATTGTCTACCTACTTTATTGGCTGTTTTACTTGATAGAAGAAATGTCTACATTGGTAAGCTGCCTTTTCATTAAGGGATTAGAAATTTGGGTTAAATACTAAAAAATTATGATTTTTAAGGATTAAAAGCTAAAAGATCATCTAAGTATGATTAACACAATTTAAATATGTTATACGCAGCTTTACTACAGTAATGTAAATATTCAGGCAAATTCTATTCATCTTATCAGGAAACTGTCTCAGGGGCTTAGGCTAAACTGGTGCATCTTAACTAATGGGAATTAAGAAACCCAAGCTGTGCTCTTGATAGTAATCAAAGGGGCTGTTCCATACTTATCTTCATTTACCTTCACAGGGCTATAACCTTGAATTTTCTGGATTTTCCTAGAATATTGTCTTTTATAAACAAGCAATGTCTTGTTTATACTGTAATATCCAGCAGCTTTGGAAGTTATTATTAATGGTCCATGCAATCATCTTCCAGGGGCGGTATCTCTGGGGCATCTAGAGGAAGAAACTATAAAGCTTACTGTGTGACTTAAACTGAAACCTAGGTTGTAGGACAATCTGACAGAGACCCATTTCTCCCCTGCCCTTCATTGCTAAATGAAAGTAGGAAAGGAAAGGAAAGTGAAGTCGCTCAGTTGTGTCTGACTCTTTGCAACCCCATGGACTGCAACCCGCCAGGTTCCTCTGTCCAAGGGATCCTCCAGACAAGAATACCAAAGTGGGTTCCCATTTCCTCCTCCAGGGATCTTCCCAACCCAGGGATCGAACCCGGGTCTCCCACATTGCAGGTGGACACTTTACCACCTGAGTCAACAGGGAAGCTCTAAATGAAAGTAAAACCCCTGGAAATAGTGAGAGAGACAACCAAAGGCGATCCAGAATGGTGTTAGGAAGAAAACTGGCTTGGGATCCCCGGATTAGAGGAACACAGCACCATGATATTTTGCATCCTCCTATTAAAAGAGTTGGAGGAGGAAATGGCAGCCCACTCCAGCATTCTTGCCTGGAGAATCCCATGGGCAGAGGAGCCTGGTGGGCCACAGTCCATGGGGTCACAAAGAGTCAGACACGACTGAGTGAATCAAGGTGAAAGAGTAAGGTGACCGAGACGGTGTTTCCCAAGCTCAAACTAGGAACAGAAGGGATTCATAGTGGCCCATCCTTCCCCTGGACTGAATAGAAACCATGCCTTAAAGCTGGGTTGAACCTGGCATAAGCAGCAAGGGAGGTTGCTCTGGAGTTCTACTGACAGCAAGAGCTCTCTTTCCTTACTGATGATAGTCTTCAGGTTTCTCTTTCTGATCTAGAGACAGCAGGGAATTATGCATATGATCCGGAGAAGGCAATGGCACCCCACTCCAGGGGTAGTGTAGAGGTACTCGTAGGGAGATCACATCACAAAACAAGCAGTACAGGGACCTCTCTCTATCTCCAACCCACATAGACAATCCTACCACAGTAAGCGTGCAGCCAGGCAAGTGTTTTCATCGTAGTGGGCCAGAGACTCTCATCATCCACCAAGTGTATCAGATGGTTCGAACTGAGCAAGCTCTCCTTCCTACAGCAGCACCGGCAGGGAACAGTGGCAACACCAGTACTGCCCTATAACCCAAGAAGACCAATATGACAGTGTGCAAACTGAGCTGCCCTTAGAACCACAACTCACATTAGTAGGCCTGGACTGTATGTTAAGTAAGCATCTCACCCTGGGTTCTGGCGGGAGGCTCAGTCTGCACATTCCACTGTGCACTGCATTTAGCCATTCCTTGAATTTAGAAGGGATTCCCTGTGGATCAGATGGTAAAGAATCTGCCTGCAATGCAAGAGACCCGGATTCAATCCCTTGGTTTGGAAGATCCCCTGGAAAAGGTGATGGCAACCCACTCCAGTATTCTTGCCTGGAGAATCCCATGGACAGAGGAATTTGGTGGGCTACAGTCCATGCGGTCTCAAAGAGTTGGACATGGTTTAGCAAATGGATAAAAACAAAACAATGGACATTTTAGATCAAATAACTGGGTGGGAGATCAACAAAACACTGGCTAATTAAAACACAGGATATATCCACAGGGAAAATGATGAGAGATTGATGGGAATATTGATGAGGGAGATACTGAGTATTCAAACTGTCCATCCACCTGGAAATTGAAGCAAATACCACATCAAAGTTTGGTTCAAGGCTGTAATCTTTTTTGTGTGGCAAGGAAACAGCTCTTGAAAAAGAGGGACTTTCCAGTATTGAATCTAATCAAAGGAACCAATAGTGAATCTACTGAAAAATTCAATAAAGTTCAGTTCAGTCACTCAGTTGCTGCCCAACTCTTTGCCACCTCATGGACGACAGCACGCCAGGCCTCCCTGTCCGTCACCAACTCTCAGAGCCTGCTCAAACTCATGTCCATTGAGTTGGTGATGCCATCCAGCCATCTCATCCTCTGTCATCCCCTTCTCCTCTTGCCTTCAATCTTTCCCAGAATCAAAGTCTTTTCTAATGAGTCAGCTCTTCGCATCAGGTGGCCAAAGTATGGGAGTTTCCGTTTCAGCATCAGTCCTTCTGGTGAATATTCAGGACTGATCTCCTTTAGGATGGACTGGTTGGACCTCCTTGCAGCCCAAGAGACTCTCAAAAATCTTCTCCAACACCACAGTTCAAAAGCATCAATTCATTGGTGCTCAGCTTTCTTTATAGTTTAACTCTCACATCCACACATGACTACTGGAAAAACCATAGCTTTTACTAGACAGACTTTTGTTGGCAAAGTAATGTCTTTGCTTTTTAATATGCTGTCTAAGTTTGTCATAGCTTTTCTTCCAAGGAGCAATCAATAAAGTTAGATAATTGCATTTATAAAGTAATCCTAATGGTTGCTTATATCATACTTAAGAAATCTATTTTCTTTAAATATCATCCTGGTCAGTTTTGAGGAAACAAACAAGTAACCGGAGAACATGAATTGTCATGTTGAGTCCTCACAATGGGTCCAGTGTCACTGAAAACCATAAAACTCATTACTTCTCAACTTCTGTCAGTGAATAAGCATCACATCTGAAGCCAGGTGTGTATTCTCTCACATTGAGACAATCACCCAGCAAGATTGCTGTGAACGTAGGCAACCCTGCTGAAGAGGAATGGTGATTGGACAACTTTTCCTTATAATAAAAAAGAGTTGAACAGACATCTTTAAGGTGATCTTTATAATCCTGCTGGAAAGAGGAGGGGTCAGCTAAGTGTATGTCTATTAAGGCCAATGTAACCAAAAACTAGATGCCTCACTAGAGGTTCTCTTCTCTGGGTGTTTACCCAGGGGACCAGTATCCTGTTTTCACCAGACAGATAGAATTTGATGCTTGGAGGTTGCCTCCAGGATGTGTTCCATTCACCTCCTTTCTTCCTGTTCCTCCGTCTCTTTCTAGTTAACCAGCTATTCCTACCAGAGGACTGCTAACACCTCTTTGAAACTCTTAGAGAAGTGTCCTATACTTAGGAAATTGTTTATATTGATCACATTTTGAGGTTTTCATAAAAGTATACCTATGTATATTTGCTCAGTGATGTCCAATTCTTTCTGACCATTGGACTGTAACTCTCCAGACTCTTCTGTCCATGGGATTTTCTAGGCAAGAATATTGGAGTGGGTTCCCATTTCCTACTCCAGGGGATCTTACTGATCCAGGGATCTCTTGCATCTCCTGCATTGGCAGATGGATTTTTTAACCACTGCACCACCTGGAAAGGCCTTTTATACAAGTGGTGTTCTATTAAATTTCATTTTCTTCTCCTAATTTTGATTTAATGAAATATCTTTAAGCTCACTGTATCAGTGGGCTTCCCCTTCCCCCCCTCCCCATGGCCACATGAGAGTATTCTTTTTTATGAATTATAATTTGTTCATCTTTCCTAAATGACATTTAGAGTTTCCTAATCTTTTGCTATTATAAAAATGGTGGAATGAATGATTTTAAGCTTATTCTTCATAAACAAGCATATTCTTAAGCTTATTACTCATGTATAAATTTATAAATATTTATGTATATATACTAATATCTATAGTATATATTACTAAATCTGTAATATATATACTAATATTTGTAGTATATATATTCTAAGAAATTCATTTCCTGAGTCAAAGAATATGTCCATGAAATGGTTATAGGCAATGTTGAAAGGTCTTAAAGACAGTCTGTTAAACTCTGTCAGGATATATGAGAGTATTGCTAGCTTCATTGTTTTGAAATATTCAAAACTTTCATCTATATTCCCGTTTATCCTGATCTATCCCCTTTTGGATTCAACATGATTATTATTTTCTTTTTTTTTAAATGGGGTGAGTCAAGAAAGAGCTCCATCTGCTTTCCCATCAACACAATTTTCAATGTAGAGTTCAGCCATGCCTTGTAACAATACTATTTAACTGGTATCAGTTTCCTGCTAAAATATAAGTGTTTGGACATTGTAGACATACTGGTGGAGTTATCCCAGTGCCCCTCACCCCCTGAAAATGGATTGATATCTTCTCAGTCACTGCTCCAGCCTCCAGTGATCACTGTTGTCCTTGCGAGAGATATGAGCTAGATGTGTTTCTCATTCTTGGACACTTGGCCAAAAACAGCTCCATAACACAGAAAAGAGGTGTTTATTCCTCATTACCAAAGCATGCTTTTATGTACGAATGAGTAAAGTTTATTCTTGTTTGTAAGTATCATATCTTTAGTCTACATCCCTTCCTTGATAAAGATTTGTATCTGAGGGAATTGTCCGGATAGAGTATAAATGATCACTTGTAGCTCCCAAATTAGTATTTGCTACACCATGCCCAAGAAAGCAATCTATTGCCAGGGTGAGAAATCACTGCTGAGTAGCATTTTCCAGTACTTGGGAAATTTGGGGATTTCTGTCTTAAAGAAATGTTAGGATAAATTGCTTATAGATGGACTACCTTGAAAACCTAAAAGGCAAAATTAAATGTTACATATAAAGACAATAGCACCCCACTCCAGTACTCTTGCCTGGAAAATCCCATGGACAGAGGAGCCTGGTAGGCTGCAGTCCATGGGGTCGCTAAGAGTCGGACACGACTGAGCAACTTCACTTTCACTTTTCACTTTCATGCATTGGAGAAGGAAATGGCAACCCACTCCAGTGTTCGTTCTTGTCTAGAGAATCCCAGGGATGGGGGAGCCTGGTGAGCTCTATGGGATCACACAGAGTCGGACATGACTGAAGTGACTTAGCAGCAGCAGCAGCAGCAGCATAAAGACAGAGTCTATGTTTGTTTGAAAATCTTTGCTTCATATACACATGTACATATGTGTGTATGTTGTGTAGAATAGCACATTCCACAGCATCTATCAATACAGAGGGATAACATTTGCTATTCGAATTTTCAAATGTAAAGGAAAGTTATGACCAACCTAGACAGCATATTAAAAAGCAGAAACATTACTTTGCCAACAAAGGTCCATCTAGTCAAGGTTCTGGTTTTTCCAGTAGTCGTGTATGGATGTGAGAGTTGGACTGTGCAGAAAGCTGAGCACAGAAGAATTGATCCTTTTGAACTGTGGTGTTGGAGAAGACTCTTGAGAGTCCCTTGGACTGCAAGGAGATCCAACCATCCCATCCTAAAGGAAATCAGTCCTGTGTGTTCATTGGAAGGACTGATGTTGAAGATGAAACTCCAATACTTTGGCCACCTCATGCAAAGAGTTGACTCATTGGAAAAGACTCTGATGCTGGGACGGATTGGAGGCAGGAGGAGAAGGGGACGACAGAGGATGAGATGGCTGGATGGCATCACTGACTCGATGGATGTGAATGTGAGTGAACTCTGGGATTTGGTGATAGACAGGGAGGCCTGGCATGCTGTGGTTCATGGGATCACAAAGAGTCCGACATGACTGAGTGGCTGAACTGAAATGAACTGAACTGAAATGAAATATGCTTATTTTGAAGAGCTTTAGTTTTTTGTTTTTTTTTTTTAATCCCTGACCAACTTTTTTTTTTCCCCGTAGGTTTTATTTTTATATGGAAAAAAATGTAGTTAGCATAAATCTTGGATGGAATTGCAGCTCTAAATAGAAAATTCAGAGTGCTATAATTTTTTAAACTTATTTTTTTATATTACAGCATATTTGATGAGTATTGTCATGTTACTTTCAGGTATACAGTAGGCTCATTCAGTTACACATATACATGTATATATTATTTTTCAAACTCTGTTCCCATTTAGGTTATTATAGAGTACACAGCAGAGTTCCCTGTGCTGTACATGTCAATCTCAAACTCCCAAACTATTCCTTTTCTGAGTCTGTTTCTGCTTTGCAAATAAGTTTCTCTATATCTTTATTTTTAGATTCCACAGAAAAGTATTATTTATACTTGTCTTTGACTTACCTCACTTAGTATGATAATCTACAGGTCCATCGATATTGCTGCAAATGGCATTATTTCATTGAAAGGCTGAATAATATTCCATTGCATATATGTACCACATCTTCTTATCCATTCATCTGTTGATGGACATTTAGGTTGCATCCAACCTAAATAACCTGCTGCTGCTAAGTCGCTTCAGTCGTGTCCGACTCTGTGCGACCCCAGAGACAGAAGCTCACCAGGCTCCCCCGTCCCTGGGATTCTCCAGGCAAGAACACTGCAGTGGGTTGCCATTTCCTTCTCCAATGAATGAAAGTGAAAAATGAAAGTGAAGTTCCTCAGTCGTGTCCGACTCTTAGCGACCCCATGGACTGCAGCCTACCAGGCTCCTCCATCCATGGGATTTTCCAGGCAAGAGTACTGGAGTGGGGTGCCATTGTCTTCTCCACTAAATAACCTAGGTTATTGTAAAAAGCTCTGCAACGAACACTGAAGTGCTCATATCTTTTCGAACCATGGTTTTCTTTGGATATATGCACAGTAATGGAATTGCTGGATTACATGGTAGTCTATTTTTAGATTTTTAAGGAACCTCCACACTGTTCTCTGTAGTGGCTGTACCAATTTACATCCCCACCAACAGTGTAGGAGAGAGCTCTTTTCTCAGCACCCTCTCCAGCATTTACTGTTTGTAGACTTTTTGATGATGGCCATTCTTACTGGTGTGTGTGTTGTTACCTCACTGTAGTTTTGATTTGCATTTCTCTGATAATTAGTGATGTTCAGCATCTTTTCATGTGATTTGTGGCCATTTTTATGCCTTCTTTGGAGAAATGTCTACTTAAGTCTTCTATTTTATGATTGTGCTTTTTTTTTTTTTTTTTAATATTGAGCCTTATGAACTGTTTGTAAATTTTGGAGACAAATTATATTTGGTCACGTAGTTTGCAAATATTTACTTCATTCTGAGGGTTGTCTTTTACTTTTATTTATGGTTTCCTTTGCTGTGCAAAAGTTTTTGAGTTTAATTAGGCTCCACTTCTTTTTCATTTCCATTACTCTAGGAGGAGGATCAAAAAAGATATTGATGCAATTTATGTCAAAGAGTATTCTGCCTATGTTTTCTTCTAAGAGTTTTTATAACATCTGGTCTTATATTTCAGTCTTTAGTCTATTTCAAGTGTTTGTGCATGATGTTAGGGGATTTTCTAATTTCATTTTTTTACATGTAGCTGTCTAGTGTTCCCAGCACCACTTATTGAAGAGTCTATCTTTTCTCCATTGTATTTTTTTTTTTTTTTTGCCACCTTTGTCATAGATTAGTTGACCATAGGTGCGTGGGTTTATCGCCAGACTTTCCATTGATCTATATTTCTATTTTGAGGACAGTACCATATTGTTTTACTATAGCTTTGTACTATAGGCTGAAGTCAGGGAGTTGGGTTCTTCCAGGTCCATTTTTCTTTCTTGAGATTGCTTTTGCTATTTGGAGTCTTTTTTTTTTTTTTTGATGTCATGAGGGTTTTATTTATTTTTTTTTTAAATTTTGCTTAACTTTACAATATTATATTGTTTTTACCATACATCGAGATGGATCTTGTGTCCATGAAAATTTTAAGATTATTTTCTTCCAGTTCTGTGAACAATGCTATTGGTAATTTGATTGGATTGAACCTGTAGTGTAGTCATTTGGACAATATATATTCTTCCAACTAAAGCTCATAGTATATTTTTCCAACTGCCTGTGTCATGTTCAAATTCTTTTTAATTGAAGTCTTATAGTTTTCAGACAACAGGTCTTTTGCCTCCTTAAGTATGTTTTTTCCTTTTTAGCTATCTTATTCTTTTTGGTTTGATGGTCAGATCAGATCAGATCAGTTGCTCAGTCGTGTCCGACTGTTTGCGACCCCATGAATCGCAGCACGCCAGGCCTCCCTGTCCATCACCAACTCCCGGAGGTCACTCAGACTCACATCCATCGAGTCAGTGATGCCATCCAGCCATCTCATCCTCTGTCGTCCCCTTCTCCTCCTGCCCCCAATCCCTCCCAGCATCAGAGTCTTCTCCAATGAGTCAACTCTTCACATGAGGTGGCCAAAATACTGCATCATTCTTTCCAAAGAAATCCCAGGGCTGATCTCCTTCAGAATGGACTGGTTGGATCTCCTTGCAGTCCAAGGGACTCTCAAGAGTCTTCTCCAACACCACAGTTCAAAAGCATCAATTCTTCGGCGCCCAGCCTTCTTCACAGTCCAGCTCTCACATCCAAACGTGACCACAGGAAAGACCATAGCCTTGACTAGGCGAACCTTTGTTGGCAAAGTGATGTCTCTGCTTTTGAATATGCTATCTAGGTTGGTCATAACTTTCCTTCCAAGGAGTAAGCGTCTTTTAATTTCATGGCTGCAGTCACCATCTGCAGTGATTTTGGAGCCCAGAAAAACAAAGTCTGACACTGTTTCCACTGTTTCCCCATCTATTTCCCATGTAGTGATGGGACTGGATGCCATGATCTTCGTTTTCTGGATGTTGAGCTTTAAGCCACCTTTTCACTCTCCACTTTCACTTTCATCAAGAGGCTTTTTAGTTCCTCTTCACTTTCTGCCATAAGGGTGGTGTCATCTGCATATCTGAGGTTGTTGATATTTCTCCCAGCAATCTTGATTCCAACTTGTGTTTCTTCCAGTCCAGCATTTCTCATGATGTACTCTGCATACAAGTTAAATATGCAGGGTGACAATATACAGCCTTGACATACTCCTTTTCCTATTTCTATCCAGTCTGTTGGTCTATGTCCAGTTCTAACTGTTGCTTCCTGACGTGCATACAAATTTCTGAAGAGGCAGATCAGGTGGTCTGGTATTCCCATCTCTTTCAGAATTTTCCACAGTTGATTGTGATCTACACAGTCAAAGGCTTTGGCATAGTCAATAAAACAGAAATAGATGTTTTTCTGGAACTCTCTTGCTTTTTCCATGATCCAGCAGATGTTGGCAATTTGATGTCTGGTTCCTCTGCCTTAATGGGATTATTTTTTAAATTTCTCTTTATAGTTTTTAGTTGTTAGTTTATAGTGTATAAGAATACAAAAAAATTGTGTATTTATTTTGTGTCCTGCAACTTTATCAAATTCATTGATAAGCTCTAGTAATTTTATGGTAGCCCTTTAGAATTTTCAATGTATTTTATCATGTCATCTGCAAACTAGTGACAATTTTATTTATTCTTTTCCAATTTGGATCACCTTTATTCCCTTTTCTTCTCTGATTGCTGTGTCTAGGACTTCTAGAACTATGTTGGATGAAAGTGGCCAGAGTTGATATTCTTGTCTGTTCCTGATCTTAGAGGAAATGCTTTAAACTTTTCACTGTTGATAGGGAGGAGGCCCCACAGAATCTGGCTTTGAAGCCTAGCGGGGTTTCACTGCAGGCTATCCACAGGGCTGGAGCAAACTGAAACTCCACTTTGCGGGGATGCTCTCAGGGTCTTGTGCTCAGCAGTACCCAGGGAAAAAAGTGGTAACCTCACAATTTACTGAGTCAGACTTACCTGCTAAGTATTAGAGTGTCTCCTGTGGAGATGGGGAGGCAGATGCTCACCTTGGGGACAAGGAAGAACACTGAAGGCAGCAGTTCTGGTGAGCACTCATCGGCATAAGCTTGGAGGGTGCCATATTTTCACCAAGGCCTGGATCCACCTAACAGCCCCACCCAACATCCCTGTGATACAGGGATGCCTCAAGCCAAACAAACCACAGGGCAGGAGCACATTCCCACCCATCCATAAACAGGCTGCTTCACGTCTTCCATAATAAACAGCTGCTTGAGAAATACACCCCCCTGCCCACCAGCTCTCATTGCCAGACCCTCAGTTTGGGAAACCTGATTTAGCTCCAAACTTTCACTCCTGCGAGAGAACGTCTCTGGTATAATTGTGCTCCAGTTTGTGGGTCACCCACCTGGTGGGTATGGGACTTGATTTTCTTTAAATTATATTTTTTTAATTGGAGGCTAATTACTTTACAATATTGTGTTGGTTTTGCCATACATTGACATGAATCCACCACAGGTATACATGTGTTCCTCATCCTGAACCCCCCTCCCACTTCCCTCCTAGTGCACCTGCCCTGAGCACCGAACCTGGACTGGTGATACGTTTTACATATGAAAATATACATGTTTCAATGCTATTCTCTCAAATCATTCCACCCTCGCCTTTTCTCACAGAGTCCAAAAGACTGTTCTATATATCTGTGTCTCTTTCGCTGTCTCGAATACAGGGTTATCATTACCATCTTTCTAAATTTCATATATATGTGTTAGTGCACTATATTGGTGTTTTTCTTTTTGGCTTACTTCACTCTGTATAATAGGCTCCAGTTTCATCCACCTCATTATAACTGACTCAAGTTGTGTTCTTTTTAATGGCTGAGTAATATTCCATTGCATATATGTACCACTACTGTCTTATCCATTCATCTGCCAATGAACATTTAGGTTGCTCCCATGTCCCAGCTATTGTAAACAGTGCTGCAATGAACATTGGGGTACATGTGTCTCTTTTAATTCTGGATTACTCAGTGTGTATGCCCAGCACTGGGATTGCTAGGTCGTATGGCAGTTCTATTTGGAGTTTCTTAAGAAATCTCCACACTGTTCTCCATAGTGGCTGTACTAGCTTGCATTCCCACCAACAGTGTAAGAGGGTTTCATTTTCTCTGCACCCTCTCCAGAACTTATTGTTTGTAGACATTTTGATGGCAGCCATTCTGACCGACATGAGATGGTACCTCATTGTGATTTTGATTTGCATTTCTCTGATAATGAGTGATGTTGAGCATCTTTTTATGTGTTTGTTAGGCATCTGTATGTCTTCTTTGGAGAAATGTCTGTTTAGTTCTTGGGCCCATTTTTTGATTGGGTCATTTATTTTTCTGGTTTTGAGCTGCATGAGCTGCAAGAATTAATCTCCAAAATATACAAGGGTTATAGGATTTGATTTTTATTGAGATTGCTCCCTCCTACCATCTTGTTATGGCTTCTTCTTTGTATTTGGATGTAGGGATTTTGTTTTTTTTTGGTAGCTTCCAGCAGTTTTTGCCAGTGATTTTTTTTTTCAGTGGTTAGGTGTGATTTTGGTGTTTCTGTAAGAAGAGGTATGCTCATGTCTTACTCCATCATCTTGTCTCTTCTCCCCACACTGCTGTATTCTTATTTAATAGATTGAATTCTTGCACAAGTGGCATTATAGGCATGTACACATACACTTGGGCTTCCCAGATAGTTTAGTATTAAGGAATCCGTGTGCCAATTCAAGAGACATACATTCAATTCCTGGGTCAGGAAGATCTTCTGAAGAAGGAAAGGGCAACTCATTACAGTATTCTTGCCTGGGAAATCTCATGGACAGAGGAGCCTAATGGGGTATAGTTCATGGGTTCTCAAAGAGTTGGACACGACTTAGTGATTAAAAAACAACATACATGCACATATGTATGAAAGTGTATTTTTGTGTGTCTTTCTTTTTTAAACACCCAACTCCTAAAAAAAAAAAAAAAAAGACAATAGTGCAAGATGTCAAACTTTGTAACCAAAAAAATCAAATACTTAAGGCTCATAGGTATAAAGAGCCCATTGTCTCTTTTAATATTTTGAATCTCACTTTCTCTTTAAATTTGCTCATTAAGACAGGTTCTTCTCAAATTTGAATTAAATTTGTGGTTTCAAAATTTATAATCATACTTGGACGAAGCAGGGTGCTAATCCAGAAATTATAGCTTTTCAGTTCAGTTCAGTTCAGTCACACAGTCGTGTCTGACTCTGGGCAACCTCATGAATTGCAGCATGCCAGGCCTCCCTGTCCATCACCAACTCTCGGAGTTCACTCAAACTCACGTCCATCAAGTCGGTGATACCATCCAGCCATCTCATCCTCTGTCATCCCCTTCTCCTCCTGCCCCCAATCCTTCTCAGCATCAGAGTCTTTTCCAATGAGTCAACTCTTCCCATGAGGTGGCCAAAGTACTGGAGTTTCAGCTTTAGCATCATTCCTTCCAAAGAAATCCCAGGGCTGATCTCCTTCAAAATGGACTGGTTGCATCTCCTTGCAGTACAAGGAACTCTCAAGAGTTTTCTCCAACACCACAGTTCAAAAGCATCAATTCTTCAGTGCTCAGCTTTCTTCACATTCCAATTCTCATATCCATATATGACCACAGGAAAAACCATAGCCTTGACTAGATGGACTTTGTTGGCAAAGTAATGTCTCTGCTTTTGAATATGCTATCTAGGTTGGTCATAACTTTCCTTCCAAGGAGTAAGTGCTTTTTAATTTCATGGCTGCAATCACCATCTGCAGTGATTTTGGAGCCCCCCAAAATAAAGTCTGACACTGTTTCCACTGTTTCCCCATCTATTTCCCATGAAATGGTGGGACCAGCTTTTAGATGTGAGTAATAAATCACCTATCAGACTTTTGGCTAAGATCAAGTGTAAATATGAGTAATAATAACGTAAATATGAGTAATAACACATTTGAAATTGAAGTCCTACCTTTTCTCCATAATAAAGAAGACTAAAGGTAAATAAATGGAGTATGATTAGCTTCTTCTCTCATCTTGCCCTGTTCTTAAGAAAATCCCGTATCAGCTCTCTGAAGTAGGTCTCCAGAAACAGTCCTTTATTGGCCAACCCATAGAAGGAAGCCTGATCCAAATGCTCTGTTAATGCAGCTAACTAGCTTGTGACACGCCCTGTATTTTTCAAGAGGACGTTAGTTAAAAATTCACTTTGTTCTTAAACGAGTGACATGTACTTTATTCATTATGTGCTCTGATTTGTTAAAACTTGAAGAAAAGTAAACCTAATTTTTTGAGTGGTAAGTTAGCTTTCAGCTCATTAGTTAGAAAACTTGATAAACAGTGTTTAGAGTGATGACGTTCAGAGCTGTTTTTCATGTTACCCTTCAGCTATTAAGCTCTCTCTTCCTTTGTTGTCTGTCATGATGAATACTAAGTGAAGGCATTTGTTTCCCTCATTCTCTTCCTTAGTAATTAAGTTATAGTGTATGTACAAAGGGGGGAATTCTCATGAGTAATCTCATAATGGCACTTGGAAAGATATATTTCATCCTTCCAAAAAGTTTTGAATTTGATTGGAAAGTTCAAACATTTTGATTGCCAATTAAGTTGCAGTTGGCAATTGATTTGAATCCCAAGAAAATGGTCTGTCACTGTTTCCATTTTTCCCCATCTATTTGTCATGAAGTGATGGGACCAGATGTCGTGATCTCCGTTTTTTGAATGTTGAGTTTTAAGCCAACTGTTCCACTCTCTTCTTTCACCTTTGTCAAGAGGCTCTTTAGTTCCTCTTGGCTTTCTGGCATAAGGGTGGTGTCATCTGCATCTGAGGTTATTGATATTTCTCCTTTGAATCTTGATTCCAGCCTGTGCTTCATCCACCCTGGCATTTTGCATGATTTACTCTGCATATAAGTTAAATAAGCAGGATGACAATATACAGCTTTGGTGTACTCCTATCCCAATTTTGCACCAGTCTGTTGTTCTGTGTCTGATTCTAACTATTGCTTCATACCTATATGGAAACTGAAAATTTAACATTTTGGATAAAAACAATAAATAAGACATGAATCTGTAGATATAGTTTCACTTTATAAAATATATCAGTCTCAGCTCAAAAACCACCATGATGCTTTGATGGGGAAACATTTAGAGGCAATTTTATTAATGTAAAAAGTATCTACTAATATAGAAAAATATCTACTCATATTACTATTATTGTTTTACTTTGATAATAAGTCAATAAAATTTTTAAAAACCTAGAAGAAAAAAAATTTGATAAAAAATTTTTGTACACTTGAAGATGATATAATGGTATATGTGGGAAATGGAAGATAATTAGCTAAAAAAGTGAATACAAGTATACATGAATATTATAACACATCTATGTGCAAAATCAATATATGCAAATTTTTCATGCATAAAATACTGGAAGAAATTAACCAATTCAAAATACCAGCATGATAAATAGTTCTAAAATGTGCACAGTATGAAATGTGCAAAACTTGGAGAAAGTAACTTTTAGACAATCAACACCAACACAAAAGAAGTCTTGAACAGAAGGAAAGAGTTAACATTTATTAATAGAACAATTAAATCAATAAGGTACATTAAAAGTAATATAATTTTTAAAGTTTATTCATAAATTTACTAATGGCAATGAAAATACCAAATACTAGCAAGCTTTTTTTTTTTTATTAACTAGACAAATTAATTCTAAAATTTTCAGGAAAAAACAACCAAAAGAGAATAGTGAGAAAAATTCTTAAAAAGAAAACAATGTGTAGAACCACACTGCTGCTGCTGCTGCTAAGTCGCTTCAGTCATGTCCGACTCTGTGCGACCCTATAGATGGCAGCCCACCAGGCTCCCCTGTCCCTGGGATTCTCCAGGCAAGAACACTGGAGTGGGTTGCCATTTCCTTCTCCAATGCATAAAAGTGAAAAGTGAAAGTGAAGTCGCTCAGTCGTGTTCGATTCTTAGCGACCCCATGGACCGCGGCCCACCAGGGTCCTCCGTCCAAGGGATTTTCCAGGCAAGAGTACTGGGGTGGGGTGCCATTCTAGTTCAGGTTAAAAGCATTAAAATAATTTTTTCCTTTTTTCCAACTTTGCTGAGCTAAAATTGCCAAGTAAAATTTGCATGAATTTACAATGTACAACTTGATGTGTGTGTACATTTTAACGTAATTTAACTTGCCACAGTCAAGTTAATTAATAAATTAACACAACCCTCATCTCACATAGTGTTTTTTTCTTTTTTTTCTCAGTGTGTGTTTATAGTGAGAACACAATATCTACGGTCTTAGCAAGTTTCCAGTGCCCAGTGCTGTATTATTAACCATGGTTACCATGGTGTACATCAGAGTCCCCAAATTTAATCACTCCAAACATCTAAAACTTTTTTCCCTTTGACCATTTCCTCATTTCCTCCACCCCCCAGCAACTACCATTCCACATTCTGATCTAATAGTTTTGATGATTTTAGATTCCACATGTAAATGGGATTGTGCATAATTTGGCTTTCAATGCCTGGTTTGTTTCGCTCAGCATAATATTTTCCAAGTTCATACATGTTGTTCCAAATAACATGATTTCCTTTCCTTATCACTGAATAATGTTCCATTGCATGTATATACCACTTTTTTAATTTTTTCAGAGCATTCGTTTGGCAATGGACAGCTGGGTCAATTCTCCACTTTGTTTACTGTAAATAATGATGCTATGAACATGGTAATTCAGAGATCTCTTTGAGTTACTAATTTCATTTCTTTTGGATATATACCTAGGGTGGGATTACTGGATCATGTAGTAGTTTATTTTTAGTTTTTTGAGGAATCTTCATGGATGTGAGAAAGGGGCCAATTCCTTTCTTTTGCATATAGATACCAATTATTCTGGGCTTCCCAAGTGGTGCTAGTGCTAAAGAACCCACCTGCCAGTGCAGGAAATTTAAGAGTCAAGCATTTCATCCCTGAGTGGGGAAGATCCCCTGGAGGAGGGCATGGCAATTCACTCCAGTATTCTTGCCTGGAGAATCCCATGGACAGAGGAGCCTGATGGGCTACACTCCATAGGGGTGCAAAAAGCTGAACATGACTGAAGCAACTTAGGAAGCACTCACCAGTTATCCTAGTACTGTTTATTGGAGACACTATGCTTTCCCCATTTTGTATTTGCGGCAACTTTGTCAAAGGTCAATTGGCAATATTTACCTATATTCCGGGTCTCTTTATTCTGTTCCTTTGTCTCTTTTTATGCCAGTACCACAGTGTTTTGTCTGCTATTGCTTTCTAGTATTTTTTGAAATCAGAATATACCTCCAGTTTTGTTTGGCTATTTGGGTTCTTTCATGTTTTCATATGAATTTTAGGTTTGCTTTTTCTAGTTTTTTAAAAAATGGTACAGGAATTTTGTCAAGGATTGCATGTAATCTGTGGATCACTTTGGGTAATAATATCACTTTAAGAGTATTAATTCTTCCAATCTGTGAGCACAGAGTAGCTTTTCATTTATTTGTGTTTCCCTCAGTTGTTTTCATCAATGTTTTGTTTGAATTTGTAGTAATTAAATAAGTGTAATACGGGTCCATAAGGTTACAGAGAGTCTAGTGAAACAAAATAAGGACCACGAGTAAACCCAGACACACAAGGTCGTTTAGCATGTGATGAACATGGCATCTCTAATCAGTAGGGAAAGATGAACTTTTTTTTAAATTTTGCTCTGACAAATGGATAGACATCTGGGTAAAAACTAAAGATTAATAAATGGATAACATCATAGGCCAAGGCAAGTTTCAAATGGATCTAAGGGTTAATAAGAATTCCCTTCATAGTTATGTTTCCAAATCTAGCAGCCATTAAAAAATGGTAAGTGTGACTACACTGACCAAGTTTGTAAAACAAAAAATGTGTAAGTAAATCCAACACACAGTGACACACCGAAAAACGTGTTTTCAAATACTATTAAACATAAAATGTTATTCTCTCAAATATGGAAAGACCTCCTACAAATTTATAATAAAATGATTCATAAATCAATGGAAAATATGTGCAACCCCTAACTAGTAAGTTCACAGAACTGGAAAGAAAAAATTATTCTTAAAAACATGGCAAGTTTCTTAAATTTAAAACCAATAAGGAAAACCCATTGAAAGAATGCTGAGATATATTTTCTTTTAAAAAAATAATAGGATTAGAAAATTTTAAGTTTAGGAGACACTATGAAGATACTCTCATACATTTTTAGTACAACTTTTAATCACAGATGCGTATACATTTAACCCAGGCATTCTACTTCTCTTTGGTATATGCACACATATATCAAATGGTGAAGTATACACATATTTATGGTTCATTGTCTGTATTAACAAAAGATTATAAAGAACACAAATGTCCACCACTTTCATGATAGAAAACATAACATAAAATGATAAGGAAGCTCTCTGTGTACTGGTATGGAATAATCTATCATATATATTGTTCAGTGACAAAAGAAAAAGCACACCTCTGAATTTGTGTGCCACCAACTGTCTAAAAGGGTTATTATAAAAAGATCTGTATTTGCTTTATAAATAGGCATTCTGGGAGAATATCTAAGATACAAACAACAGTAGTATCTGTGTTTTAACATAGAGAGAAAAGTCAGTAACTGAACAGATAGGTTAACGTATAAGGGAGATTTTTATTGTTATGTTTTTATTTTGGATATTTATCCCCTGGGAATATCTACCACTTAAAATAGTTCATCTAGATAGTGTATGTATATATATATACACACACACATATAGATAGTTTATATATATAATATGATATATAGACATATATTTATGATATATTGATATATGTGATATATTGATTTATATCAATATACTATATTATATATATCATCTACTTTATATATACATATATATATACATACACACACACTTGAGAGTCCCTTGGACTGCAAGGAGATCCAACCAGTTCATCCTAAAGGAAATCAGCCCTAAGTGTTCATTGGAAGGACTGATGTTGAAGCTGAAACTCCAATACTTTGGCCATCTGATGCAGAGAGCTGACTCATTTGAAAAGACCCTGATGCTGGGAAAGATTGGTGGCAGGAGGAGATGGGGACGACAGAGGATGAGATAGTTGGATGGCATCCCCTACACAGTGGACATGGGTTTGGGTGGACTCGGGAAGTTGGTGATGAACAGGGAGGCCTGGCGTGCTGTAATTCATGGGGTCGCAAAGAGTCGGACACGACTGAGCGACTGAACTGAACTGAACTGAACTGATACACACACACATATAGTATACATACATACAGGGTTTGGTAATTTCAGATGAAAGTTGTGAATTGAAATACTTGCTCTTATTTATATTTCCATGGAACTCTTTCTTCTTAGAGCCTTTGGCATGACAGTATTTATGGGTTACCATTTGGGAAAGGCTAAGATAGGAGGTGGAAGACCTGATTTTTAAGAAAATGCATTGCCCCAGTGAGCTTAAGCAAATCATCTCATCTCATAAGACCTCAATTTTATGCTTTAAAATTTTTTCCAGGTTAAACCTGGAAAAATTTTAATATCTTTAAATATAGTAGGGTAAAAGCAATTGTTATTACTCTAAGTATCAGCTTTAATGAAACAGACCCTATTGAAAAAATGCAGGTGATGGTGGGTGGGCTCTAAATCTGAGACATATCACTAATGTTCTTTATATAAGATTTCATGATACAGATCACTATTGATGTTATATTTCCCCTTAAGAATTGAATGAAAGACATTTAACATTAAATTCAATTATTTTAATCCTTTTAATCAAAATGTATCACTCTGTTGGGAATATATAAAACAGTGATGTTAGAAAAGATGAAGCTACTTCTCAGAAACTCCTGATTTATAAAACTTATTATTTTTACTTGTACATAATTTTTTATAATCTACACTGCTTTCTTTGCTCTCCCAGCTCTTTTGTGTGTGTGTGTGTGTGTGTGTGTCTACCTCATTGGCCTAATGAATGAGATAATATTGTGCAAAGATGATAACTCATTGATTGCTCATGTACTCTTGGGTGTATTCAACGTTTAGTCACAATCACTCTCCCCCAACGTGAGCCTTAAAAGGCAGTAACTCTGGCCTAAGTTAATTTATATCCTGAAAATGACGCTGAAAGTATAAAATGAAAAGAGTTCTGCTAAGATGGAGAGCTTAGTGTGCTGTTCACATTTGCCCCCTTTGCTTCTTCAATCCAGAATTCTTCAGACCAATGAATCAGAACAAGGAAACAAGCGGAAAAGTAAACAGACGCCTGTCAGAACTGTCGTGTTGCTTTCATGAGTTTGATCTTGTTAGAAAGTTTGACAATAAAAGAGTGAACTGCTCTGGAAAAAGATAAACCTGACAAATCAATGAATTCACAAATTAAGAGTGTATATGTTGGTGATGTAACCACTTTGCAGGTTACTATATCGTAGGACCTTTAGGAATAGTTTCTTAAAAATAAAAAAAAAAAATCAATGATTACTTATAAATAGTCTTTTAATAACACATATTTAGGCATAATCTTTTAAGCCAGTGTGGGATTATAGTTAAAATCTGAAATTGGAATGCCACTGATACCTGCTTTTTTTATTTTTAATTATCATATCGATCATTTAAAATCCATGTATTTGATCTTGAGGAATTTTTTTAATTTAAATTTTGTAAGTTATTAGTTGGTTTAATCTAGAAAATATAAATAATACTATATGATAGCTAATGTTTTCTAAATGTTCAAACAATATGATATAGTTTAAATGATTTATAGTGTGCCTGGAATATATTAAGTAGTGTATAAAATGTACTTACCACAATTTTTATACATTTCACTAAGCTGTAATTGCCTTAGCCTCCATCCTGATGAAATTTTACAAAAAGTGTCTATGAGTTCTTTTACATAACATATACTCAATATATATTTTTTTCATTACAAATTGTAAAAGGTTCTATCTCTATCTCTATCTCTCAGTTCAGTTCAGTTCAGTTCAGTCGCTCAGTCATGTCCGACTCTTTGCGACCCCATGGACTGCAGCATGCCAGACCTCCCTGTCCATCACTAACTCCCGGAGTTCACTCAAACTCATGTCCATCGAGTCTGTGATGCCATCCAGCCATCTCATCCTCTGTGGTCCCCTTTTCCTCCTGCACCCAACCCCTCCTAGCATCAGGGTCTTTTCCAATGACTCACCAACTCTGAGAGTTGGTGATGGACAGGGAGGCCTGGCGTGGTGCGATTCATGGGGTCGCAAAGAGTCGGACACGACTGAGCGACTGATCTGACTGACTGACTGTACTTAAAATGTAATAATTTCTATTATGTAGTTTATAAATAAAGACAAAAAAAAAAAAAACATTATGAAACAGACATACAACTACTTGTTAGATGGAGAATCCAAGGCTAGGAATTGACATCATTTCTTTAAGAAAAAAGAGAGAGATGGTTACCTTAACTAGGCTAGAAAAATTCATTCTAGCTCAAAAAGTCACAATTATGGAGCTTCTTTTGTGTGCCAAACTCAGTTTAGCTCTGGAAATCGAGACCTAAGTCAGAGGAAACCCCAACCTTGTATCTGTAGCTTTTATATAATCTTTGACAGGAACAGAACAGGTCTAGCCAAATGAGCAATTCAACCCTGAACAGCATTGATACAAAGTTTTTGGAAGACACATGGGTTGCTTATAACTATAATTTGTAGTATTTTAGCAGCTTGTACATTAAATTTGATCAACCTATATTTTTAATAGCAGTGTGATAAGTTATACACCCACAAATAGAACAACACCTGACTAGTGATGCATGGTCAGTAATGAGTTGTTCAATGATACAGGGAATGAATAATCTGCTCTAGACTCAATCTGTGCTAAGGAGCTTCCTGGACTGTTTCAAATCCTTTCAAGTTTTGCCTAAGGTTTCAGAGGTATCTATTGCCATTTCCACCACATGTAATCCCATAATCCCTTTAATATATACTTGGCCACTCCTCTTGCAGGTAAGTGCCTGATTATAATCCAGAAGGATCCTGTAGGGCCTTCCTGAGACCGACAAACTACCCCCTCCCCCCAATACCAGCTGCCATGTTCTTCTCCTGCCTCTTGTTTGCAGAAAAACTTTAGTCTCCCCAGCCTCTCCTGAGTCACAGAAGGATGTCTGAAGAGTTAATAATTGGAAGAATGTGAACACGTAGTTGCAAGAAATAGCAGTTGGGCTAGAACTGATAACAGTTTAAACAATAAATCAGCCATATAGCAGAATCACAGTATCTAGTTCTTCACTAAACGACTTGAGATAGCAGCATCATTCCTGAGTTGCTTTACATACATACTAAAGCCCCACCAACGGAAGAAGCTAACTGCATGATGGCCATGAGCACATAGCCCTCAAACTGTCTAGAGCCTTTGGACTGATAATGTTAATTTACGACATCCTCCTGTTACCTCACCATCAAGCATTCAGAGGGTTATGTTTAATCTGAGTACTCACTGTGCAATGCTTTCTCATCTTGCCTTTAAAAACCCTTCCCTTTAAAAATTTACTGGGGAGTTCAGGTCTTTTGAGCATTAGCTGCCCATATACATTGCTTGGCCTTAAATTAAATGTTACACTTTGCTTCACCACAACCCTGTGCCAGGATATTGGCTTTCTGTACATGGCCAAATTTGGCACCACTCATGTATGTAGGAGTTATTGCAAGAAGGGTGAGGGGAATTAGAGACCTTTTTATAGTCACTTGCCATCAAAGTGAGGGAAAATGACTCTCTGTGGAATCTGGAATCTGAGTCAAAGGAGATGACATTTATCAGTTGAAAGAAGTGACAGTGATTTTCCTTTGTGGGTCATTTTGATTATGTTCCTGAATGTTCTTCTCCATCAGAGAGTTTATTGAGAAAAACAGGTAGTAAAATTACCAGAAAGTATTTTGTTTCACATGATTAAATGCATATATACTCAAAGAGGAATTAAATAATAGAATGAAATTATGTGGAATATGGACATTTAATGACAAGGTTAGGGACCTAAAATGTTTGCTTACTTATGTAATTACAGTAGACAATTTACTTTGAGAATCAATCAGTGTTTTTCAGGTGTTTAAAAATTATTTTCACCAAAGTGTCATCTGCTTCATTTTAAACATAAAACTTCTATTAGTTTTATTATTTACAAGTAACATTTTCAAGACTATAGGAATTTAAGTGGATAATCTCATAAAGGCTAATTTTTAATTGGTAACTTACTATGCAAATGAAACAATGAAATATAGGTTCATTGTTTGGAGTCATTTTAGGGTATGAGAGCTTAATAAAGTGTATAAGTAATAATATAATAAAACTATCATTCACAGAGTATTTTCTATTTTTAAGACACAGAATGAAGTGTATTTTTACATTATATCAACTTATTATCTCTTTGAATATAATCACAAATAGCTTTCCAGGTCTTGGAGCTTTCTTTCAGCCTTGTCTGAAACTCCCTTCTTTCAATCAGTTTCTTAAATTATGCAACAAGGACATGGGAACATTCCATAAATTCAAGAATTAATTTTACTTGTGACTTGTGGGAAAGAGTCTGTGCTTGATGTGTGTGAGAAATAAAAAGTCATATCTTTGGCTACTCGTAATTCTGCTGACAGATGACTGCGCTTTGGCACATTTTTGAACACATATAGATTTTGAAATTGAAAGCACATTCAGCATTAAGGTAGCTTGCAGTTTAGAAGCTTTGTGTTTTCAAAGTAGAGAACCCATGGTCTTTAATCATTAATAACAGCCCTAAGAAGATATAGTTTAAGTTAGGTGAGTTTTTTTCAGCTTCGGGGGAAAAGATTCCAGAAGCTAGTAGAGTGTAACGGGAGGAGAGTAACGTTTCAATGTCAGAAAACATATCCTATTAGCTTGAAAAAGTGTAAGCTCAGAACAATTATGTGGGAAAGAATACCAGAGAAAAAGTCTAGCCACTTCCACAAGCTTTGTATTAAGGACAGCATCGTGGTCACCTAATATCACACATGCCCTAAGAGGTACAACTGCATGACCTTCAAGTTGTCTTTCTAGGGATCTCCTGGTTGCTAAGAGTTAACGTTTCTGCCATCTTAGAAAATAATTCTAGGTCCACTTCTCTGCTGTTTCAATTCAAGGTTAGGTTCAGATACAGAAAGTCTTTCTAGGGCAACTGCATCTTTGGGTGGCTGCTATAGCTATGATTAGCAGACATCAAAATACTACAAGATTTGAGTTTACAAATCCAAAACATCAATGACAGAGCACAATGACCACGATCTCAAAAGCAAGCTTGATTTCCCAAGAGAGAGAAACGTCCATACATACATCCCTGTGGATATATTTACTTGCAAGCCCTGCAAACCCTTAAAAACTATCCCCTTATGGCTGATGCAAACTATTGTGAATCATCAAACTTTTCACAAAAATGTTACTCTCGAAGTGTCAGGACTCAAGTTATTATGTCGTGGTTTCTCTAACTCAAATTGTGGAGATGTCTTTAGACCGAAATTGACTTTTGAAATGATTGTTCAGAAAAAGACACTAGGTATATCAATTCTTTTCTACAGATTTCATTGACTAGTCATTTGTTTAATCAAGCCAACAGATTATAGGTAGATATGTGAATTAGGTTTTCAATACCAGGTGTACTGAAGCTTCAGATTTAGATTTCTTTACACACTGGTGTTATAATAGGTTTGCAAAATGAGCCTTGAAAATGCCTGAAGGGTAGCTAAATGTTGTTTGCTCAGAATACAGTAGATGATAAAAATATACTTATATAACTGTAGACTCAATTCCAGGAAAATCCTATATTTATCATTACGGAACTCAATCAATTGAAGAATAATCTAGCAGTTCTCTAGAAGGGCTGTATACTGAAGATAATGCAATAGAGGATATTTCTTTAAAGTGGACAAAAATGATTTTCTGGAGCACTGAGCTTTTTTATAGACTAGAGTCAATATTTGTAGTTCTTTCTTCAATTTATGTTTTTTATAATTTTGCATGTGGTGGGGAAGGGGACTTCCCCTCCAAGGAAGACAAATAAGCTAATACCAACTCCCCTAGAGATCCTTGAAGGGGAAGCCCACACCTGGCTCACCATGGAAGGGCCTGGAAGCTTGGGGTGAACTGTAGAGGGGAGTGCAGGGGAGAGCCATGCAGGATGAGATCAGCCATCCTAAAGAACAGGTACAGGAAAATCAATCATGGGAGCACCCCCAAAATTATTGGCTTGAAGGTGGAATTCAAAGCGAGATGGTCCTATCCATGTTAACATGAGAAAAGCAAATCCCCAGCCTCCACAATTATTTGAGAATTCCATGAGAAATTGACCAGCATTTGAGAAAGAGGAAAACATAATTTAATGGGGAATTATTAAGTTCTTGGGAAAGTGGCAATTGGTATAATGTATTTGTGACTTAGATTCAAATGGTGCAAAATGTTTTGAGTTATTTTATTACAAAGGCATATGTTTAATATTCGTATCCTACATCAGATCAGATCAGTCGCTCAGTCTTGTCCAACTCTTTGTGACCCCAGAACCGCAGCACGCCAGGCCTCCCTGTCCATCACCAGTTCCCGGAGGTCACTCAGACTCACATCCATCAAGTTAGTGATGCCATCCAGCCATCTCATCCTCTGTCGTCCCCTTCTCCTCCTGCCCTCAATTCTTATCCTACATAGTAGAGGCAATAATGCCTTGAGATTTATTTTACCATGTTAAATCAGTATTCAACTCCCTGAAATTTCTCGTACGTGTGATAATTTCTAAGGAATAAAAAAATAAATAAATTATATAGAAATATAAAACTAAATTTAAAACAATCTTATATTGCTGTCTGAATCTACATCTATGTAAAATTCTGCCATAAGTGTGGTGTCATCTGCGTAGCTGAGGCTATTGATATTTCTCCTGGCATTCTTGATCGAGCTTGTGCTTCATCCAGCCCAGCACTTCACATGATGTTTTCAAAATAAAAGTTTCCATTTGCTCACTTTTTTATGTTTGAAGCTAGGTTGCACACTTAGAGTCATTTTGCTTGAGCCAGATCATATTGGGCATCTATAGTGTGAAATTTAAAGATTCCTGACCTGTAATTTTGACCATGGGATACTGGTCAATATTACAGGTCAATAATACTGACCGTGGGATATTCTTTTTGATGGTAAGGATGGTAGCTGAAGTAGAGTGTTACTGGACTCAGCAATTTGGGAGGTAGTTTCCTGGCCCCCAGTTACAGCATAGGCAATGTGGTTTGGAAACTAACAGTTGGATCACCCAGTTACCGAATCTTGAGTTTCTAATTGTTTTAGATCAAGCAGCTCCCTTAAGGACAAGTTCTAGTGCATGGCTCTTGAAGTCAATGGTAAAGACAATGCCTACAGTTTTCTTTGCTGTCTTTACATACCCTGGCGAATTGGTAATTTTCCATGTTCAAATACCTTTCGATAGAACTAGCAAAAACATTTGTATATGACAAGTCAAAAAGTATAAATAAATGGCTTATTAGAGTACAAAAAAAAAAAGGAAGGAGTATATGAATAAGTGGAAGAAAAAAGGAATACTTCTAATAGCAAATAATGACAAGAGCTCCTTTGGAGATTGAGCATTCTTCTTCTTGTGGGCTTCCTAGCCTTTCCAAAAAGCATGGCCAGTCTGCATCACATGAGGCAGCCTGTTGTGATAAGAGTGATGATATTGTATTCAGAAAATCCAGATTCTTATCCTGGTTTAACAGTTACAAATGTCCATGAGGACCAGCATGCCTGCACAATGATGAAAGCAAATTGTATGGAAACATCTAAATAGATACTCTGCAGTTCTTTGCAAGAATGAGGTCTCAGTCCTGGCAGATATGACAATTTTTTAAAGCTACAAATTCACATTACCCTAATTTAAATGCTTACAATTGTTGCTTTATCAAATAATATGTTGGCTGAATAGAATATATTTCTCATTCACAATCCATTGGAATTCACAGTCATTTGGAAACTTCATTTGAAATCTTGTAAATTACTATTTTGCATGCTTGAGCTTCAGCTCGTTTCCATACGTATCATATAGATAGAATCTGTCTTACAATAAGAAAGTGAGATAGGATGATTACCATTGCTATTCTTAGCTGTTTATACTTTCTTAGAAATATGGAAAACCTTGAAAAGATAAGGTGCACATGACATACAATTAGCCAGATTATGTAAATCTGAAGCATTAATTTAGCCAAAAATTCTATTTTATAAGCAAAATAAATGTCAAAAACACTGCAAGGTAGGTTGCAGAACTACTCAAGACAAGTCTGAGTTTCCCTTACCTTGTGGAGTAAAGCCTCAAAACTCTCCTAATGAGCAGAAGTAGGTTCCATATTTTTAACACTGCCGCAAGCATATGATCAGAAACAAATCATAAATAGTGCTTGATGATGTAAACTATGGTTTTATAGTGTGTACTCAGCAGAGAATAGTCAGTGCATGAATTAAAACCTTATCTATAACTCATGCACAGCTAACCTAGTTGACTCATTATAGATAAATTACTGATAAAAATGAGTTTATCACATGCTTCATTTAATTATGTTATAAAAATCATGGCAAAGATGAGACTGATCTAAGACCAAAAAAGGAATACATAAATCAGTGTAATTAAATATTGGGAGACTTTGAATTAATAATTAGTATTCTTCCAAAATGACTAATTTTTCTTTTATTACATCAATAATACAAACAAAAGAGAACTAAAATAGGCATACTAGAGACAGATTTGAATATTCATTTCTAATCCTAAAAGTGAATTTGCATTTCCCTAAGTTTTTTGACAAAGGAAGAATTCACTGTTTCACTTTCTCGTATGTTTACTTCAGCTTCTCCCTCATAAATGAAATGGAATTCAGGTAGCTCATCATTCTTTAACAAAAAACTTTTAAAAATTTATCACCTTTTATAATTTGCTTTTATCATTTGACTATTACCTTTTGAGATTTATTATATAAAAATATTACAGTTATGTATTCTATAATAAATTACATATATTCAGATTCTTGAGAGTCCCTTGGACTGCAAGAAATCAAGCCAGTCAATCCTATAGGAAATCAACCCTGAATATTCATTGGAAGGACTGATGTTGAAGCTGAAACTCCAGTACTTTGGCCACCTGATGTAAAGAGCTGACTCATTGGAAAAGAGCCTGATGCTGGGAAAGATTGAAGGTGGAAGGAGAAGGGGACGACGGAGGATGAGATAGTTGGATGGCATCACGGACTCAATGGACATGAGTTTGAGTAAACTCCAGGAGTTGGTGATTAACATGGAGGCCTGGCATGTTGCAATCCATGGGGTTGCAAAGAGTCGGACACGACTGAGCAACTGAACTGAACTGAACATATATACACACACATGAATGCTCTATGAATATATACATTCTATACATTACACATATAACACTCTTTTTGAGCTTTAAAAGGTTAGGAATTCAGGATTATAGTGGGCTCCACTTATTTGTTTACCTATTTATAAACAAACCTTATTTTCTTTTATTAGTTTCCTAAGGTGGAAACTTAGATGATTGATTATATATATATACAATTTTCTAATATGAATTAAATGCAATAATTAACCTCTTTTTTGGTTTCACTGAAACTGAGGCGTGCTCATGCTATGCTCAGTTGCTTCAGTCGTGTCTGACTCTTTGCAAACTTGTGGACTGTAGCTCACCAGGCTCCTGTCTGTGGGGTTCTCCAGGCAAGAACACTGGAGTGGGTTGCCATTTCCTCCTCCAGGGGATCTTTGTGACCCAGGGATCAAACCCGCAGCTCCTGTGGCTTCTGCGCTGGTAGGCAATTCTTTACCACTGTGCTGAGCGGGCTGGGCAGCCCCATTAGTTTCACTGCATCCCGACAGTTTTGAAAAATTTGTTTCATTTATCAAAATATTTTTATACTTCTCTATAGATTTGCACTTTGACCCATCCATGTGTTAGAAGTGTTTAGCTTAATCTCTGTTTTCTGGGATTTTATAGTTACTTTTCTTTCATTGATTTCTTATTTAATCCCATTGTGTTCTGAGAGCAGACATTGTATTACCATTGTCTTTAATTTGTTAGGGTATGTTTAATGAATGAGGTCTGTCTTTGTGAAAGTTCCACACGTATTTGAAAAGAGTGTGTATCTTACTGTTGGATTAAGTGGTTTATAAATATCCAGTTCAGTATATCCAGTTTTATTAGTGGTGTTGAGCTCATTAAGTCCTTAATGATTTTGTGTCTACTGGATCTGTTCATTTCTGATACAAAGATATGGATGTCTGCAACTACAAAGGCATATTCATCTGTTTCTCTTTGTAATTCTATTAGTTTTTGCCTCAAATAGTTAAAAATGAAAGTATTTATTGTACCTTCGTTATTTTTTTAAAAATTTCCTTTCTTTATGTAGATCTAATTTTATGACCTATATTATATCCTTCCTCTAAGAAATTTTTTTCATTTTTTAAAGTTTTTATTTTATACTGAAGTATAGTTGATTAGGACTTCTCAAGTGGCTCAGTGATTAAAAAAAAAAAAAAATATTCACCTGCAATGCGGGAAACTCAGGTTCGATCCCTGGGTCAGGAAGATCCCCTGGAGAATGGAAGGGGAACCTACTCCAGTATTATTGCCGAGGAAATCCCATGGACAGAGGAGCCTGGTGGGCTCTAATCCATGGGGTCACAAGAGTCAGACACGACTTAGGGACTAAACGACTGTATAGTCGGTTAACAATGTTGTGTGACTTTCAGTAGTGTAGCAAAGTGACTCAGTTATATATATATATATATCTATTATTTTTCAAATTATCTCCCCAATTAGACTGTTACACAATATTGAGACAAGTTCCCTAGGCTACACAGTAGGTCCTTGTTGGTTACCCGTTCTTTTAACGCTTATTGCTGGGCAGGTTGATGGGACACAGAGACCCTCAATTTTTTTTTCATCTGAGAATATCTTTATTTTGCCTCCGGTTTTGAAGAAAAATATTTCAGGGTACAAAATTCTAGGTTGGTGTCTTTTTTTTTCCCCCTCAACAGTTTGTATTTTACTCCATTTTCTTCTCTCTTACGTGGTTTCTGAGAATTCTCATGTGTCTTTGTTCATTGGTAAACTATTGCCCCCACTCTGGCTTTTTGTCAGGATTTTTCTTGTTTTAACATTTGATTTTTCTGCAGTTTGACAATAATTTCTCCAGGTGCAGTTGTTCTGGCATCTAGCCTTCTTGACATTCTCTGAGCTTACTGGATTTGTGGTTTGGTGTCTGACATTAGATTGGGAAAGCTCTGAATTATTAGTATTTCAAATATTTCTTTTATTAGTGTAAATTTATTTATTTTAATTGGAGGCTAATTACTTTACAATATTGTATTGGTTTTGCCATACATCCACATGAATGTGCCACGGGTGTACATGCGTTCCCCATCCTGGACCCCCCTCCCACCTCCCTCCCCGTGCCTTGCACCTGTTTCCCTTTTCCCTCTTCTTCTGGTGTTCCCATTACACGTATTTTACATCTTCCATCCCATAGTTTCTAGATATTCTGTTTCATTCAGTCTTTATTTTTTTATTTTTATTTTTTGCTTTCCAGTATTGGTACTCAGGTCTGCCACATTACAGGCAGATTACTTACCATCTCTGGAAAAGGGAATGGCAGTCCACTCCAGTATTCTTGCCTGGAGAATTCCATGAACAGAGGAGCCTGGTGGGCTTCAGTCCATGGGGTCGCAAAGAGTTGGACAGGACTGAGCAACTAATACTACTACTATTTACCATCTGAACCACCAGGGAAGCCCATTCTGGTTTGGAGATCTTATATTAATATATTCTCTAGCTCAGAGATTCTTTGCTCTGACCAGTCTATTAAAAAAAAAAAGGATTATTAAAGGCATTCTTAATTTCTATTACTATGACTTTGATCTCTAGCGTTTATCTATGGTTCTTAGGATTTCCATCTCCCTGCTTACCTTGTCCATCTGTTCTTGAATGTTCTCTGGTTTAACCAGTGCAGCCCTTAGCATACTCTTAGCAGTTGTTTACATTCTCAGTCTGATAATTCTAACATCTTTGCCCCGTCTAGTTCTGACACCTGCTCTATTTCTTTAAATTGTACTTTTTGTCTCTTGGTACGCCTTGTAAATTTTTCTTGAAACTAGACATGATGTACTGGGTAAAAACTACTGTTGTAAATAGTCCTTAAAAATATGATAAGTGAGGTGTGGGCAAGGGGAAATGTTCTATAGTCTGAAAATTAGATATACCTCTGGACTTGTGAACTTCACAAGATTTTCACATTTTTTCCCTCCCCCTTTAGGTGGAACAGGATGGCTAGAATGAGCTGCAAATAGGTATTTCCCTTCTCTTACCAGGAGAGCTAGAACTAGAGCCAGCTAGAGCTAGTGATTTCCTTCCTTTCAGCTCAGTTAGGCTCTGATAGTACCCAGACAGACTAAAAAGTAAAAGTGAAAGTGTTAGTTGCTGTCATGTCCAACTTTTTAGGACCCCATGGGCTGTAGCCCACCATGCTCCTCTGTCCATGGAATTCTCCAGGCAAAAATACTGGAGTGGGTTGCCATTCCCTTCTTCAGAGAATCTTCTAGACCCAAGGATTAAAACTGAGTCTTCTGTACTACAGGCAGAATCTTTACCCTCTGTACCACCAGGGAAGCCCCCAGTTTTCCAAAAGTATATTAATTTTATCTTAATAGATAATTATGGAATGTTATATACAATAGTGCATCATCTTTTTATTTATGTTTTGACATATTTAGATATAAAATTTGCAGTTACAACACATTAATGCAGAGAATTATAATGCATCATTCAAACTTTCCTTGAAAGGGAAATTGCTCATTCCTGTTGGACTCTTTGCAACCCCATGGACTGTGCATGAAATTCTTCAGGCCGGAATACTGTAGTGGAGCCTTTCCCTTCTCTAGGGGATCTTCCAACCCAGGGATCGAACCCAGGTCTTCTGCCTTGCAGGCAGATTCTTTACCAGCTAAGCCACAAGGAAAGCCACAAGGGAAGCCCAAGGGTACTGGAGTGGGTAGTCTATCCCTTCTCCAGGGGATCTTCCTGACCCAGGAATCAAACCGGAGTCTCCTGGATTGCAGGCCGATTCTTTACCAACTTTCCTTAGTAGTATTTTTTCATTTATACAACATTAAAAAAAACATTATTGTGCTTCTTTTGTATTAGGGTCATAATGAGAAAAAACAGAAACAATAAGATAGGACAGTAATCCAAAACATTTGGGTAATAGAGATTTTACTTTTTAAAATTACTTTATAGAAAGGAATATGATAATTTATTTGAAAAATACTGCATAAAATATACAGCATAAAAATATATGCAATATGACATATAATAAGAGTGCTAATTGTAGAAGAATGCTACTTCTAATACAACTGGTTCATCTCTTAGGATGCAAATGTCACTGCAATCATATTTGCTGCTTCCAGGAAGGCTTTATTTCAGTCAGTTATCCTACAAACTTTGACAAGTTTACATGATAACTAACAGTGGTATTTATAAATCAGTTATTCTGTTGAGATATGATCATCAGGATATAAATAGGCCATAGAAAGTAAAACTCTTTTTCTGGAAAACTGCCATTAGAGCTAGGATATTAGTGAGAATTCTGTGCATTTTGGAAGCATGAACTGCTATGGTTGCAACCTGCCATATTCTATAAAAGAAAAGAGGTGTCCTTTAAAAGAGTTTGACAAATCATCAAGTGTTATTAAAACAATAAATCGCCAGCCTGTAGTCTTTGAACATTTCTTTCAGCCCTACACTCAGGCCATTCTCTTTCTCATAACTTTCTTAGCTATTTATCTTCATGCTGCACCAAAGAGCCATACCTGAGACGTGTGTGTATCTCCATGTGATGAGTGTACTCACCAAATGCTTTACTGTCCATTGCGTTATTCTCAGAGGATATTCAAGTTTGGGCTTTCTGTTGACTAAAAGAAAACTTCTACTATAGCAAGTACATTTAGGTGTGCTTAAAAAAAACCTTCTAAAACAATAGAAAATAAATGTTGTTTGAAATACTGCCCATACTTTATTAAAAGATAAAGAAGATGTATAAAATGGTTGTACGTTAAGTAGATATTTTATCACAAAACTACTTAGCCTAGACTATGAATTTCTTTCACAACAAGATTCCCAAAACAAAGTGCTTTACAGTCTCAAACTATCATTTTAGTTGAAATAATTGCTAGTTCTAGCATCAGTAAATTTAATATACAAGATTTTTTTCTCTTTTTCTTTTCCTAACTTCATTTGATAAAGCCTAATTGCTTTGCTTTGAACGTCCTTTTCTCTTCTGTTGACTTTAATTTCATTTTCCCTGAGTTTCCTCTACTGTTGAGAGAACCATATTCTGCACAATTATTCTTCAGAACAGACAGTAAGCCACCGTTTCATTTGTTATCAATGGTAAAAATGCTAATAATTGACTTATGTCATTGTCAAGACCAAGAATCTAGGTGGCTAAGGCAATCTGAATGCTATAATGGGTTGTGAAGACCGTTTAGCTCAAAATTCACTGTCATGCTTTTAGAAGTGAATATTTTAATAAGGATTAATTAACTATTATATATTTGAGATATCAAAGTCAAAGCAAATCTGCAGAAAGAGGTTTGCGTGGCTTAGGTGCAACATTTCTGTAACACATGTGGGTTTTGCATGACAGTATATTCAGTATTAAACAAGTACACTTCACATAGTTGTTTAAGAGGTTAAGCTGTTTAACCTCTTTCTGTGGAGATATATATATATATATACATATATGTGTATATATATATATATATAGAGAGAGAGAGAGAGAGAGTGAATAATAATACTCTGCTTGAAACAGTTTGGAACTAATCCCTTTAGTTCTTGAAACAATTTGGAACTAACCCATTTAGTTCTGGACACTCTGATTTATGAGGATCTAAGAGCGATATTGGCAAACTTTGGCTTATTTAAAGGAAAAAATGATTAGAATGGTGATTTGGAGTCATATCATGTGAGATATGTTTCCAAGAAACTGGGATATTTAGCCTGCAGTGAACTAGATCCAGGAAGGTTGTCTTTAAATATTTAAAAGGATGACATCATGAAAAGTAACTGGATTTACCTTGTATGTTGCCAAGGCTTAGATATAGAAATGAAACAGTAGAGTACTACAAAGATAAATTTAAACTCCATGTAAAGAAATATATTCAAACGGTCAGAATTTTATACAGATAAATTTTTATGTGCATGGTTCTGTCTACCTACCTACCTACCTATCTGTTTATCTCCAAACTACTATATGTTAGGCACTCTTTTTATAAAGTAAATCAATAAATAAAATAAAAAGTCCCTCTTATTTTAAAATGCATATTCTAGAGGAATTCAATATCCATTGATGACCATTTGTAAGAAAAAGATATATAGAAGGCAATGGCAAGCCACTCCAGTACTCTTGCCTAGAAAATCCCATGGATGGAGGAGCCTGGTGGGCTGCAGTCCATGGGGTGGCTACGAGTTGGACGTGACTGAGCGACTTCACTTTCATTTTTCACTTTCACACAATGGAGAAGGTAATGGCAACCCACTCCAGTGTTCTTGCCTGGAGAATCCCAGAAACGGCAGAGCCTGGTGGACTGCCGTCTATGGGGTCGCACAGAGTCGGACACGACTGAAGCGACTTAGCAGCATATATATAAAACCCAGTATCAGCACTGCCAACTTTTAAGGGCTTCCCACAGTTAGGGAGGAGTTTCCCAGGTGGCTCAGCAAAGAATAAAATTCCACGAACAGAGGAGCCTGGCGGGCTACAGTACATAGGATCACAGAGAGTCAGACACAACGTTCCAGCTGAGCACACGTGCGTGCACACAATGGTAGAAGTGCTGGGACTCCATTTCCCGTAACTTCCTCCTCTTATGGTTTGAGCTTAAGATCTTCCAAGAGAAACCCATTAGTTTCCAGAAGTTGTGGCAGCCATACTTACAGGATGATGCAAGGTACTTGCTTCTTCAGGTTGCACTCCTGTGAACTGCCTGCTTTGCTGCTGTAGACTGCTATTCTGTGTACTGTTCTTTTTGTCAAAACTTCTTAGCACTGAAATTTTCACTAACAGATGTAAGATTTCTTTCTAATGCTCACTCCCAGCTTTCTCAGTGACATGAAATACCTATTATCATGTATTAAAATAGCATTTCTAATTAGTAGGAAGTCTTTTAAATAAACACAGACTGATATGCATCTCTAGCTACCAGAAATTATTTAAGGGAAAACAATCTTCAAGAATTAAAATCTATAATTGGCTTTCTGTTATGATTAGCTTTGAAGTTAGTAGTGGCCTCTCTGACACTGGAGTCAGGCGGTGATGGACCTGTACTTCAATTCCCAGACCCGAGCCTATTCTAACTCAGATTGCCATGATAGAGACAGGGACCACTCAAGCAATGACCTTGAAATACTGTCACAATTACACAGTGTAACACTTCCAGTCTTCCTCTAGGGAATCTGAACCTGTTATCCACAGTGAATTTGTTTGGGAAAAGGAAGGATCCAAAAATTTCCAGAGACTGTTTGGTACTGACTGAACTGAACTGAATTCTTTGGACCCAAAACACTGCTGTGGCCCACTAGTACGAGTAGGGGCTATTGGTAGTGATGTGATAAATTGAGATTTTGTCTTGCTCAGTTTTATAGTGTGCCTGGTAGGTCACACAACCTACTCTGTGGTTTTTATCCAGTTCTTAGATGTACAATATGAACAAATAAATTCTACAACTGTCATAATCCCCACATTAGTTCCATGATAAATGAGGTGTGGATTAGGGGGATGAAAAAGACTCAGCTCAATTCTCTAGAATTCCCTCTTTCTACCAAAACAGTACACCAAAAATAATACCACATCCTGGAAGACCTACAGAGAGTAATATCACAAGCAAGGACCTAAAAGATGAAAGGGTGGATATTAACTGTCACATTCTCAAACTTCTATTTGGTCAGAGCACAAGAAATACATATGCTGAGGAACTGTAGTAGCTTTTCAGAAACACCTTCCAATTGCATCTGTATCCCAGGTGTGGTTTCTTGACAGGAGCAAATTAATATCTAATAGGACTTTGTATGCTTCTATGAGTCTTGAGTATGCTGTCCTTTCTGTGGTTTTTCTTCAATCTTAGGGCAGAGTTATATTACTTCCTTACATCTATCATAATCTAATTTGGGGTGGGTTTTTTTTGGTCACTAAGTTGTGTCTGACTCTTTTGTGACCCGTGGACTGTAGTCCCCCAGGCTCCTCTGTCCATAGGATTTCCCAGGCAGAAATCCTGGAGTGGGTTGCCCTGCTCTTCTCTAGGGGATCTTCCTGACCCAGAGATCGAACCTGCATCTCCGCTGTCTCTTGCACTGCAGGTGAATTCTTTACTGCGGAATCACCTGGGAAGCCCCAAAAGACTTTGATTACCTCATATTACTCCAAGTCTTACTCTGATTCATTGTATTTACGACCTCATGCTGAATGGATTTGATGAGCAAGAAAAATAAACTATCTTAGAAATCTTGCTAATATTTATGTGTCCCAGAGTGTAGGCAACATAATCTCCCAAGGTTTAAGGGTCTGTCACATCAACTAAATTTTAAATTGTCCAGTGGTCCACATCATGTTCAGATTACATGACGGTTTAAGACAAATATGTTACAATTTGTGCTCTAAAAATAAAAACAGGAAATGATACTTGGTATTTGGATCCTAGAAGCAACTTGTACCACACATTTGAGTGTACTCTGGTTCACTTACTGATCAACCGTATTACAGAAGAAAGAAATGGAGTTAATAGAAGTCCACATGGCCGTAAGATTCTCTGCCACTTGGCCATATGGTCTTGCAAGTCCAGTGGTGTTGAAATGTTTGTGACTGATAGAAATGACGTATGAGATGACTAGGTTCTCCAACAGGAAAATTAACGTGTGCTTTCTTAGAGTTTAGGAATAATCTATGCCATCTTCCCCATAAAACTCTGCTCTTTTTTATAACAATCCCCAAAGAGAATCAATCCTTCACCAATAGGTGCCATGGCGTTGTGCACCCCGAGATGTTCTTCTCATTGTCTTACTCACCAAATCATAAAATTGGACATGCAAAAAGGAACATAATATCGTGGGGAAGTAACTAAAATGCCTTTAGAACAGATATCAAGTCAGAAGTATTTTGCATGAGGCAGGGCACAAATTTTACTCACTCACTTTCACTTCCACACCCTCCTCCCATGTCCATGTAGGCAATTGCCTATGTCCAGTGGATTTGGAAAGATAATACTTGGAGGTTTTTTTGGGTAATTCCACATAGTATTATGTTTTGGCAGCATTCAAGAGATGATGGCTGATGCAGTATAACTCCTTAGTAGGGAAAGAATATATTCCTGGTGAAAAGAAATTAAGGCATTGCAGCTGGTCATTCATTTTGCTGAGATAAGGGCTCAGAGATATGGTTCTATGTTGATTTGTAAGTAATTGATAGTAGCTTGACTGACTGGTCAGGGACTTGAAGGAGTATAATTGGAAAATTGGAGATCCAAGTTAAACATATGTATATGGCCTCTTGAAAAGCAGAGTATAATTATACTCATGTCTCGTGTAAACATTCACCAAAAGAAATTCATTGCAGAGAAAGCTTTTAATAAGCAGATAAGCAAAAATAACATCTCTGTAGATATCCGTTTCTCCTCCCACCATCCATCACTGGCTTATGCCTAATTTGTCATTGCAGCAAAGTTGAATGATCACACCAGCACGCTCTTATTCTCACCAAGGATACCCTGACTGCAATTATTAGTAAGTTTAACAAATAAAGGAAAACAGCAAAAACTGCCATTAGTAAAGATCAGTGCTGATCTTTTTATATGACAGAATATCCCAGAGGGCAGTAGCAAGTTAACCTCCTTGGAGACTAGAATCATATAAAGAGTGCAGTCAGTGATGGCATGGCTAGACTGTGGTTTTATGTTGATTTTAATTTGATAAGAAAGTATGAAAAGACACCCCCAGAGAATGCCCTGTCTGCATACAGGTAAGATAGCATTTGTGTAGACACTTCAGGACCCAGTCGAGGCAGGGCCAACTGATTTAGATCCTTCTGGATACATCACTGGTAAATAATAATGATAAACACAGATGCTGAGAGCCATGAGAAAATGGATACTGAAAAGGGGAAAAATATAAATCTACACACAATCACATATTGCAGAACCTAGTACTGTAATCGGGGAAGGCAATGGCACCCCACACCAGTACTCTTGCCTGGAAAATCCCATGGATGGAGGAGCCTGGTGGGCTCCAGTCCATGGGGTCGCTAAGAGTCGGACACGACTGAGCGACTTCACTTACACTTTTCACTTTCATGCATTGGAGAAGGAAATGGCAACCCACTCCAGTGTTCTTGCCTGGAGAATCCCAGGGACGGGGGAGCCTGGTGAGCTTCTGTCTATGGGGTCGCACAGAGTCGGACATGACTGAAGCGACTTAGCAGCAGCAGCAGCAGTACTGTAATAGCCATGAATATTTTCTTGCTTGCTTAACAAGTATTTATAAATAATCAAATGCATTTTTCCTTCCATATTACCTTCCTATCTAATACCAAGTTAATCTATTTGTGTTAAAATATGAAGAGGGACTATGATTTAGAACTCAGAGATCAATAATGATGCATTTTGGGAAAGAAAAGGTGGCCTTTTGTTTTACTAAGAATAGATGAATGATATTAGAAATAGTGCTGCCTTCTTTAGAAAGATTAGATATGATTAAAAGTGGGGGTTGGTGAGCGTGGATGCTACATTGGCAGAGGGTGGACTGTTCTGGATTGCATAGTTTAAGAAACATCTCTATCACAGAGGAGGAGACAGAAATGATATGTACCAAAATCCCCTCTCTCTATTGTTTCCAGATCAACATTTTAAAATAAGTATTATTCCTACATGGGTCAACACTAATATATTTGATAAATATACACTTTAATATATATGCAAGTATGTTATTAAATCATGAATAGCATAAAGTACATACTATTTATAATTTTTCAGATTTGTATAAGTGATATTTTTGAAAGATATCTCATGAAGTCCTTTCTTCATCTCAACAATATTTTATGTCTGTCTTTCTTCAGGTATTTATATCTAGTTTGTTGCTCCTTACTACTGAATGAAAGTGAAAGAAAGTGAAAGTCATTCAGTTGTGTCCGACTCTTTGGGAGCCCATGGACTCTATAGCCCATGGAATTCTCCAGGCCAGAACACTGAAATGGGTAGCCTCTCTCTTCTCCAGGGGATCTTCTCAAACCAGGAATTGAACCCAGGTCTCCCACATTGCAGGGAAATTCTTTACCAGCCGAGTCACAAGAAAGCCCAAGAATACCGGAGTGGGTAGCCTATCCCTTTTCCAGCGGATCTTCCCCACCAGGGAATCAAGCCCGGATCTCCTGCATTGCAGGCAGACTCTTTACAAACTGAGCTATCAGGGAAGTCCTACTATTGCATAGTTATCTATATTGTGTATCCAGCATATATTGCTTTCTTTTCTTCCACTGATGGGACTTAGATACATTCTAACTAACTGCTTTCACAGACAATTCCACAACAAACATCCTCACAAATCTTAAAGTCTTACGTGGAAAAAATAATTCTCTGGCACATTAACAAAAATTACTGTGTCATATGACATAGCTCAAACTGCATTCTGCCTTTTTTCTCTTGTAGTTATCCTCTGCGGAGTCTGAAAGCTATAGACCATGTTCCCCAGAATCTAGTGCAGTTAGAGTCCTAGATATGCAGTAAATTCTGCCACTTCCAAGCACTCAAGTGAGATTTGGATGGTGTGACAAAGCCCGCAGGCAACTTCCTGCCTCTCTTGTCTGTTTTCTACTGATACATTATGCAGGTTGTTTTTTTTTCTTTGCTTGTGGTTGTTCAGTTGCTCAGTCCTGTCCAACTCTCTGAACCCCATGGACTGTAGCACGCAAGGCTTCCCTGTCCTTTACTATCTCTTGGACTTTGCTCAAACTCATGTCCATTTAGTTAATGGTACCATCCAGCCATCTCATCCTCTGTTGCCCGCTTCTCCTCCTGCCTCCATCTTTCCCAGCATCAGGGTCTGGACGGGAAAGAGTCAGCCTCAAAGAGTTGGCAAGCATGTGAAATGAGCACAATCGCACAGTAGTTTGAGCATTCTTTGGTGTTGTACTTCTTTGGGGCTCTATCAATAAAAGAGTAAGTTCAGATCAGATCAGTTGCTCAGTCGTGTCCGACTCTTTGCGACCCCATGAACCGCAGCACGCCAGGCCTCCCTGTCCATCACCAACTCCTGGAGGTCACTCAGACTCACATCCGTCGAGTCAGTGATGCCATCCAGCCATCTCATCCTCTGTCGTCCCCTTCTATTAGGTATTGTCTAATACTCTAGTGTTTCTAATTTTTTATTTCTAGTAATTGTGAATGTGAAAGTGGATTTAGTTTTACAGTGTATAGAGACTTTGTACAGTGAGTTGGAATCAATCTGGGCATTTTTAAAACCCTGTAGTATAGCATTGCCTGGAAAAGCCAAGGCCTTTCTCCTTGTAGATTTAGAAATCTTATTTGTCATCATTTGTGTAATAGTGGATTAATCACTTGGGAGAAAAGTTACATTAAACAAGCTCACAGAAACAAAAGCATCAAAATCAGAATTCCAATGTATTAAAGGAGGCCATATAACATGATACTTAGGTTCACAACCCTCCCTCTAGGCAAAGCTGTATGGGAAGTAAAATTAAAATCAGAATATGGCTTCACACGAGAACATCATAGCAAGTTCGGAGGTAAGTTGTATTATCCTTATAACTATTGCCCCTAAGCCGTGAGCACTGGGTGCTTCCATCTCCTTGATACCGTTAGGTCTGGTGTATAGCCTAGAGACTTATTTTCATGAGCCTAGTCACTTTCTAAACTGGACACTGACGGACACACAGCCAATTTGGTCTTATTAGAATGCTAGACTTTTATTAATCACATGCAAATCTTACTTTGATAATATACTCTATCAGATAATAACTTTCATATACATACTAAAATACGAGTTTCTTTAGTTGAAATCATGATTCAAACAGAATCTTTATGACTCAAAAGGGTATCGTGTTTCCTTTAGTTGATATTGGATCTTCATTTCTGCTATATGCTTGGAAATGTGCCAGCAAAGACTTGGTGTTTAATGTTTGTTAAATGAGTAAACTATGGTCCCCTCTCACTTTTTTAGCCAAATTGCTAACTTGATCACTAACATATTGATATAGGCTAGTTTCATTCTTTAAGAGTGGCTTTAACTTTAGATGTCTGGATAATTTTCAGTAGCTCCATGTGCTGTATTAACATGAGGTTTTACTTTGGCAATATACAAGGTGATGAAATTAAAATAAATGGTGTGCAACATTATTAAAAGTAAAATTTATTAGCCCTCTAGTTTTAAGACTAATTATGCATATGTAAAATGACTTGAAGGCACATTATATTTACATAGCTAAATCAGATCAGGTAATATATTTCATTATCTTAATGCATCTCTTCTAACACTTAATACAATTTATATAAATAATTTTTCTAAAAGTCTAGGCTGGCTATTTCATCCACAGCTTTAAATGGAACACTGTTGCAAATACAATAAGACCCTTAAAGCCCTTAAGAACTAAAAGGGCAATGATGGTCCATTTTTCTCATCTCATCTCTGTATTACAAAGCACAAAACTGTTATATGTATGCTGAAATTGATCAATTTGTCATATATTGTAGATGGAAGAATGTAGATAATGTATCAAAGCCCAATTTCTGTCAATTTTGCATTCCAATGCTTTATTGATGCCATAAGCATGTGTTTAATACCTCTGAGGGGACTTTTAGTAAGGGACATTATTTTATTGAGTGATTTTTAATTTATGGGGGAAAAGTTGGCTCTATTAAACATGTCCACATGTTCTGATTTTGTGACACATTTGAAAGGTTGCTGCTGTGAGCCGTGTGTTACGCTGGGATTCATGACCTCTGGAGGAGAGGATTTTGATCTGGGGTCAGAGATGAGGCTCGACTACTTAGAGCTTTTTGTATAGCAAAGTTTTATTAAAGTATAATAAAGATAGGGAAGCCTTCTGACATATAGACATCAGAAGGGGACAGAAAGAGTGCCCCCTTGCTAGTTTTCTGAAAGTGAAGTCGCTCAGTCATGTCCGACTCTTTGCGACCCCATTGACTGTAGCCTGCCAGGCTCCTCCGTCCATGGGATTTTCCAGGCAAGAAAGCTGGAGTGGGGTGCCATTTCCATCTCCAGGAGATCTTCCTGAACCTGGGATCAAACCTGAGTCTCCTGAATTGTAGGCTGGCGCTTTACTGTCTGAGCCACCAGGGAAGTCTGCTAGTTTTTAGCAAGCTGTTTTATGTCTGTTAGAAAGCTATCAATCAGATAAGAGAGACTCCTCAAGGCTGAGGGGTTTTACCAGGCCCCTCTCCCACAATATGCATTTCTGAGATAGAACAGCCAATGGTGTGTCATCCCCTGGACATAAAACAATTGCCATGAATACCAGTTTGTTGAGCCATCACCAGCCCAAGGTTTGAGAAAAGAAAAGTTAGTCTGCGATGGAACCATATGAAGAAAGGCCGATTCCAAAGCAAATACATAGTTTCATCAACATAGGTTAAAGGAAGACACTTTCATAGGAAAAATGCACTGGTTCGCTCAAGGCAGAACCAGGTGTCATCAACACAGAGTTAAAAGAAGCCTCTTTTAATTTTGTGTAGAGAAGGAAAAAAAAAAAAACAAAAAACAAAACTTCTGCCACTTACAGTCTATTTCCTCCTGCTGCCTGGGGACCTCTGGCGTTACCCTCTCACATTTCTCATGAAAACCTGTTATACCCACGCCTTTCCATGTCCCTTTATGGTTGCTGTGTGTGTCTGTGTGTGTATGTGTGCAAGCACATGTTAGTTTCTTCCTGTCTTTTTATTTAAGAAGTTTCAGTTTTCCTGTTTTTTTAAATAATCTCATTTTTCAGTACTTTCCATGGTAAAAGCGTCTATCAAAGACCTTTAAATGCCTCATTTTCCTGAAATAAACTGTATTAGACTTTCTGGAGGCAGCATTTTTAGTTCATTATCTTTTTAAATATTTGATCTTTCATAGCTTATAGATAACATCTACTGGAGATTTTAGACTAGCTGGTCAATTAGGATAAAATGACAGCACACTAGGACAGATAAGCCTGTATTTTATCTGTAGAATTTGTATTCCTGATATATCTGTGGAGAGAGCCGTACTCCAGTTGCCAGCATCAAGGAAGAAAAATCTATGTGTATTACTGAACACTCCACTGCCTACATTTGTACAATTAAGATAAACATTTACACATTTTGCATGTATTTATTCTACAGGAAATTTAACAGTTCTTAAGAAGTTGGTGGCATCTATTTCCCCTGCAATCAATCAATATTTACTTGCCAAAAAATAAGATTAAAAAGTCATGTTGACGTTAGAAATTCACAGTAGCAAAAATATCAAGTGAAATGGTTCAAACAGTAAGGTCATAATTCTGGCTTTATTGTCTGTCATTCATTTTGCCACCTTTAACAAATTACTTAAACCTCTCAGAATGAGTTTATTAGGATTAGTAACAATAGTTCTCGTGGTTATATGGGGGAGTCACACGACTTCTAAGAAAGTAATATTTTTAGATATTTAATGATTCATTAGTTAATGTTATTATATAGTTGAACATCTTTTCTTCAGTAAGTAATCATGTTTTAGCTCAAATTTTCTCCATGGAAAATGCCCTTTCTAATCAATAAATTTTAAGAGTGGTTTTCAGAGTCTCTTATCTTTCTTACTCTGTTTTCCATCTACACATTTATTGAAAAGAGATAAGATATGTATAATGCAAATTAATTTCACACTACATTGGAGCTGTTAAGCCAGGTATTCAAATTCTTTTCCAATTCAAATGTGTTCTAAAGCTTAAAGTTATTACTGGTAATGAGTAATTTAATTTGCTTAATTTAATTAAACTATATTTAATTCAGTTACATGAAGACATTTCAGGAAACTTTGAAAATACATATGATGATAATATCCATGGATTTAAGAAAAATATTGTGTTGCGAATATGCTTCGTTATATTGTAGAATCACTGAAGGATAATGGTTGTTGTATCCTGAATCAAGTTTTCTGAAAGATGATGATTAAAAACAAATCATACAACAACAATGAAGGGTAAAATTAACATATAAAATGTGATTTTAGATTAAGCAAGAAAACCTGGATGACACTTAAATCTCACTGCAAAACAATATCAATAAAGCACAAGAGGAACTTTTTTTTTCCTCCAAGTGAATAAATTAAAAGTCAGAAAAAAAGTCTAAAACAAAACCTTAAGGAAGTCAGTGTCTGCCTCCTTTCTTCTAATTTCTTCCCTATGAATTATGCATGGTGGAAACAATGCCATGTGAAAGTTTCTATTAGGTTCTACTATGTAGTGCTTTTTTTTTTTTCAAACACACATTATTACCAAAGCTTATCCATATGCATGGAGACAAAAATTTATAATGGCTTTTCATTCTTAACCAAAGCTGAGATTGAATTTCTCAGAGGCAGGGGACACGGGGGGCACTTATGAATAGTGCGCTGTGTGCCGGCTGCTGGGGCCAAAGCAGAGAGTGCAGGCAGCCCATTCTCCAGACACGGAGCTGCTTGGTTCCACTCCATCTACTAAAGGCATTTTGTACCCAAAGGCTTTGGAGACACTCTCTTGATGAGTTCAGAGAATGAACAATCAAAGCCTTCACTACGTGTTTTAAAGGCAGAACCTCTTTTTCCAAACTTTCCCATGTCTCTATTCACTTCCTGTTCTTACTGATTTTTAGACTTTTTTTTTCCCAGCCCTTGTACAGTTACATGGTGTCTGCTCTGCCTTTTCATGCCTGACTTTGTTCCCTCACACACTGCACTATGCATTCCTCCTTTTTTCTGTTATTCAAGTATCCTGTTCTCACCAGATTGTATTTTTTCAGCTTATTTTCTTTGCTTTCCTTACCCTATGTCTTCTCTTTTCCTCTTCATTCTTACAACAATTTTCTCATCTTGCTTTCAAGATCTATTGGACAAAATATACTCTTTGTTCATTGTGTCTTTTAAAAAGTGCTAACAATTACTTTCCTCAAATAAAATGATAAAACAGATCCCTGTTGCTCTATGGTCTCTAACATAGAGAACTGAGTTTTTGGAAGATCATAAACTAGAAAAGTGAAATAGCAGAGGACAAAAGTGCTTAGTATTAATAGGAAAAAATTTAACAAATACAAGGTGAAACTATTCCGGTGACAATTCCAGGCAGTATTACAGAGTTAATAATAAGTAGATATAAAAATATACATGGGAGGAGACACTAGAGGTCAGAATGGCAATGAGTTCAAGTTTTCTGACATTGGTGCAAAATAAATAACTGTCTAGGAAACAGGTACAAACAAGAGGAACAGTTTAGGAAACACAGAGCAAATTTGTTTAGATATTTAGACATGAAGATCAAATTATTAAACTAAGGAGCTATCCAAGGACTGGGGAGTTAATACATTACAAACAAAAATATATTATCTTCCAGCATTCCTTGGTAACAAAAAAATTAAGGTAAGAGGAAAACAATTTGTTTAGAGAAATATACTTATCTCTGGATCATTTGCAAGGAGTGGTTAACTGCAGAGTCTATTCCACTGTGATATAAGGTCAGGTCATGATGTAATCATAAAAATGACTTTGTCTTACACAATCTTTGTAAATCACAGGCAAAGAAAACATGGAGATTGACTCTTTAGGACCCAAAAGATACTGAGATTCTCCAACACTTAAAGGAAATATTGATACCAACACAGATTATTGATCTTTGATACTTCTGTATAGAAGTATAGAAAGCAGAATAATCACTCAAAGTTACACTTTATTCTAGAGGCTCCACACATTTATTTGAGAACAAATATAAACTTGTAAAGGCTTATGCTTAAGGAGATATGCTAGTCACCATAGGAAACGAAATTATCACTGGAGACCTATGGTTATTGTTCTCTTTTGTCCTAATTATTACTTTTTATTGAATTAGATTAAAAATCATTCCTGGATCCATATGGGGCTTCGCTGGTGGCTCAGATTGTAATGAATCTACCTGCAATGCAGAAGACTAGGGTTTGATCCCTGCGTTGGGAAGATCCCCTGGAGAAGGGAACGGCTACCCTCTCCAGTATTCTTGTCTAGAGAATTCCATGGACAGAGGGTCCACATAATTAATGCTTCTATCATATAGTGTACAGTTTTCTCACTTAAGATACTTACTTTTTCATTTATTCAACTTTTTTCAGATTTCAGTAATTACCTGTAGGACATTTCTGGGCTTCCCTGGTGGCTCAGATGGTAAAGAATCTGCTTGCAATGCAGGAGACCTGGGTTCAGTCCCTGGGTAGGGAAGATCCTCTGGAGTAGGAAATGGCAGCCTACTCCAGTATTTTTGCCCGGAGGATCCCAAGGACAGAGGAAACTGGCAGGCTACAGTCCATGGGGTCACAAAAGAGTCCAATATGACTGAAACGACTTAGCACCAGCACTAGGACATTTCTGGAAACAGCCCACATATGCAATACACAGACAAAGAAAGATTAGGTTTAATATTCTAGGATAATGAGTATCATGTGTCTCTTTAAGCTCTTCAGATAATTTTGTTCTACAGATAATACGTCAGAATAAATATTCATGGAGAAAAGTGAAAAAACAATATGACTTTTTCAAGAAATGCTGAAGAAGCTAGTCCTTTATCATTTTAATTTCCAAGTACAGTGCTTAAGATAAAAGAACAGAGAACACCTGAAAAATTAACTTACGGGAACTTTACAGGATGGTAGGATCTTACAGGAAGGAGACAGTTATATAAATAATTTAGATTCAGTATAAAAAATATGCTAGAATAACAACATAGATAATATGTTCTAGCAACACAGAGGCCAGCTAACTCTAGTGACCCAGGGAAGTGATCATAAAGAAAAGTATGTACATAGTTTTATTGAGGTATAGTTAACATGCTAAAAAATAATTCTTTTAAAGTTTTTAGTATGTTCACAGAGTTGTGCAGTCATTGACAGAATGCAGTTTTAGGAGGTTTTCATCACTCCATGGTAAAGTGCTATACACATTAGGAGCCATTTGCTAGCCACCCTACCTCTTCACCCTAAGCAAACACATGTGTACTTTCTGCTTCTTTTTGTCTGCCTGCTTTGGCCATTTCACATAAATGGAAACATGAACAAGTGGTCTGTCACTTGTTTCTTTCACTGATAACATTTTTGAGGTTTATCCATGTTGTACCATGTATTAATGCTTCCTTTGGATAGCCAAATGATATTCAATTGCATAAATATATCACATTTTATTAATTTATCAGCTTTTGGAGATTTCGATTGTTTCCAGAATACTGCTGCTATGAACGTGTACAAGTTTTTTGGTTTGTTTGTTTTTTGAATACCAATTTTCATTTCTCTAGGGCATAAACCTAGAAGTGGAATTTCTGGATTGTGTAGTAATTCTGAGGAACCACCGAAACTGTTTTCTGTAGCACCACTTTACATTGTCATCATTAATGTATAAATGTTCCAATTTCTAACATATTTTACTGTCTTTTCTACTGTAGTCATTCTAGTAAGATGAAGTGATATCTGATGGTTTTCATTTGCATTTATCTTGTGTTGATCTTTTTTTTTTTTCACACGCTTATTGGCCATTTTTGTATATACTTTGGATAAAAGTCCATTCAAATATGTTACCTACTTTAATAGAAATATTTATGTTTTTATTATTAAATTGCAAGTGTTTTTTACATATTTTGGATATAAGCACCTTATCAACTATAAGATTTTGCAAAGGTTTTCTCTGTACTGGGGGCTGGCTTTCAGTTTCTTGATGGTATAGTTAGAAGCACAAAAGATTTTATATCCACTTTACTTTTTTTTTCTTTTGATGTATATGTTTTTGTTATCACATTTAGGAAACATTGCTTAATGCAAAGTCACAAAGTTACTCATACGTTTTCTTTTAATTTACAGTCTTAGGTCTTACATTTGGACTATACGTTCAAAAAATATATTTTACATTTTCAGAATTACCTGAGTAGTTACTTTTACCAGTACTCTTTATTTCTTTGTGAGAATTTAATTGTCCTTTAGCTTTCATCTGTTTCACTTAGAAAGATTACCTAAAATTTCTGCTTGCTGGAATTTCTACTAGTGTAAATCTGCTAGCAACTAATTCTCTCATCTTGCTTTATCTGGCAATGGCTTCGTTTATCCTTCGTTTTTGAAGGATACTGTGCCCAGAATTTTGTTGACAATCTTTCCCTTTCAGTGTGTTTAATTTGTCACGTCACTGCCTCATGGTTTCTGAATAAGAGTTTTTAATTTTTAAGGGCTTCTTGTGTGTGATAAGGAATTGTTTTCTTATTGTTCTCCTGATGCTCTTTTTGCTTGGTTTTAGGCAGTTTGTCCATGGTGTATTTATGTTTAATGTGGACCTCTCTTTTTCAAGACTTTGGCTTTTTCGAGTAGTTTTGTGTTTATAATAAAATTGAGAGGTAGGTACAGAGATTTCCCAATACCCCTCTATCCCTATATATATATAGGGATATATATATAGGCTATATATATATAGCCTCCCCCATAGTAAGCATCGGGGCTTCCCTGGTGGCTCAGATGATAAAGCGTCTGCCTGCAGTGCCGGAGACGCGGGTTTGATTGATCCCTGGGTTGGGAAGATCCCCTGGAGAAGGAAATGGCAACCCACTCCAGTACTCTTGCCTGGAGAATCCCATGGAGGGGGGAGCCTGGTAGGCTACAGTCCATGGGGTCGGAAAGAGTCGGACACGACTGACTTCACTCACTCATAGTAAGCATCACACATCTTGGGTCACAATGGTCCCTTTTATCTTTAAGGAAAAAAAAAAAAAAAAAGCCAAAGATGAATCTGCACTGGCATATCATAGTTAAATACCTTAGTTTAGTTTAGGGTTCATTCTTGGTATTGTACATTTTACAAGTTTGAACAAATGTCTAATGACATATCATGCTGGATATTTAAACTGCGCTAAAATCCTCTTTGCTTTGCCTGCTTACCCTTCGCATCACCCACCAGCCCTGGACTCACTGATCCTTTTATCATATCTGTGAAGTGAAGTGAAGTCGCTCAGTCGTGTCCTACTCTTTGTAACCCCGTGGACTGTAACCCACCAGGCTCCTCTGTCCATGGGATTTTCCAGACCAGGGTACTGGAGTGGGTTGCAGTTTCCTTCTCCAGAGGATCTTCCCGACCCAGGGATCGAACCCAGGTCTCCCGTATTGTAAGCAAGATGCTTTACTGTCTGAGCCACCAGGGAAGTCCCTAGTTTTGCCTATTCTAGAATGCCATATGTTTGGAATCACACAGTATGTAGCCTGCATTTTTCACTTAGTAATAAAAATTTTGATATCCTGTCCTTTGAAAATGATATTCCTAGGTGTAGGTGTTTTGGCATTTAGCCTTTTTGATGTTTCTGAACTTACTGTGTCTGACATTAATTGGGGGAGGGGAAGTTCTCAGACATTTATTGCTTCAAATATTTTTTCTGTTCCTTTCCCTTTTTCATCACCTCTGGTTTTCCCATTACCTGCGTATGAGGCCCTTTGTAGTTGCCATACAGTTTTTGAATATTCTGGTTTTTTTTTTTTTAATCTCCTCAGTTTTTGAGGATTCTTTGATGTATCTTCTACCTCAGAGATGATTTCCTCAGCCATGTCCAGTGTACTTATAAGCCCATCAAAGACAACCTTAATTGCTATTGCAATGTTTTTATATCCAGACTCCCTTGTGGTTTTTCCTTTGTGATTTCCATCTTTCTGCTTACCTTGCCTGTCTTTTCTTTCATGTTCTCTGCTTTATCCATTAGCGTCTTTAGCATAATTATCATAGTTGTTTTGAAGTCCCTGGCCTGATACTTCCAACGTCACAGCCGTGTTTGCTTCCAAAGCTGGCTCTGTCCCTTCAGATTGTGGGTGTTTGTGTTTGCTTGCTTTTCCCTTTTGCTCTGCTTTGGGACTCTTTTATTTCTTGCTATACTGAGAACAGCCGTACTGGTTAGAAGAAAATGCTATAAATAGGCCTTTAGTGATGTGTCAGTGAGGTGTGAGGAGAGGCGAGTGTTATTACGGTCCTATGATTAGATCTCAGACTTTCAGTGAGGCCGTGCCTCTGGACTTGTGAACATGTAAAGTTCAAAAGCATATGTGCTTAAATGAACTTCTCAAGTGTCTCTCACTGTTTTCCTCCCCTCTTAGGTGGCACAGGCTGGAATTAAGTACTTTCCTTCCTCAGGTCATTTTGGCTGGGATAATACCCTGGCATGATAGACTGTTTCCCCTGAGGGTAAGCCTTTTTAAGAACAGAGTACTCTGGCATGTTTCAAAATTGTTCCTTTTCTCCTTACCCTGCCAGAAACAGGAGGGAGTTTTCTTGGGTATTTACAATGGGAATTTGGTCAGATTCCTGGAGATAAATCTCACAACAATGTGGATCTCTTTTGAACTGTCATATTTCTACACACTGGACTGCAAGGAGATCCAACCAGTCCATTCTGAAGATCAGCCCTGGGATTTCTTTGGAAGGAATGATGCTAAAGCTGAAACTCCAGTACTTTGGCCACCTCATGCGAAGAGTTGACTCATTGAAAAAGACTCTGATGCTGGGAGGAATTGGGGGCAGGAGGAGAAGGGGACGACAGAGGATGAGATGGCTGGATGGCATCACTGACTCGATGGATGTGAGTCTGAGTGAACTCCGGGAGTTGGTGATGGACAGGGAGGCCTGGCATGCTGCGATTCATGGGATCACAAAGAGTTAGACACGACTGAACGACTGAACTGAACTGATACTCCAGCAAGTTCTCAATACCAATTCAGATTTTCCTACTCTGGTACAGGTTCCTATGTTGGTTTCTGTGGGTGAGTCTCTGCTCCAGTAAACCAAGGCTTTCTGTGTCGGCCAGTCCCTCTCTCCAGTTCTAGGGCAGTGGTTTGTCCTGTATTGTTCAGTTGTTCATTTCTGTCCAACTCTTTGCAGCCCCATAGACTGCAGCACACCAGGCCTCCCTGTCCATCACGGACTCCGAGAGTTTAGTCAAACTCGTGTCCATTAAGTCGGTGATGCCATCCAACCATCTCATCCTCTGTCGTCCCCTTCTCCTCCTGCCTTCAATCTTTCCCAGCATCAGGGTCTTTTCTAATGAGTCGACTCTTTGCATCAGGTGGCCAAAATATTGGAGCTTCAGTTTCAGCCATCAGTCCTTCCAGTGAATATTCAGGGTTGATTTCCTTTAGAATGAACTGGTTTGATCTCCTTGCTGTGCAAGGGACTCTCAAGAGTCTTCTCCAACACCACGGTTTGAAAGCATCAATTTTTCGTTGCTCAGCCTTCTTTATGATCCAACTCTCACAACTGTTCATGACTACTGGAAAAACCATAGCTTTGAATATACAGACCTGTGTAAAAGCTGAATTTTCAGTCTGTTCAGCTTTTTACTTGTTACTAGGATGGAATCATGACTTTCAAGTTCCTTACATGAGGAACTGAAGCCAGAAGTCATTGTGGATCTTTTTTTAGTATATTATGCTTGGGATTTGTTGAGTAACCTAGATAAACAGATTAACAATTTCATCAAGTTTGGGACATTTCAGTTATTATCTCTTCAAACAAATTCCTACTCCCTTTTTTTCTCCCCTTCATCTGGGGCCACTGTTATACTTAGTTTAACATATTTAATGGTAGATGGTAAAGTATCTGCCTGCAATACAGGACACCCAGGTTCTATCCCTGGGTGGGAAAGAGCCCCTGGAGAAGGGAATGGGTACCCACTCCTGTATTCTTGCCTGGAGAATTTTATAGACAGAGCAGCCTGGCAAGCTGCAGTCCATGGAGTCACAAAGAATCTGACACGGATGAGCCACTTCACACTTCACGCTTTCACAGGTCTCTATGGTTCAATAACTTTATCTTATTTTTATTCTGATTCTCTAACTGGATAATCTCAATGGATTTATATTCAAGCTTGTGGATTCTTCTTAAACTTTTGTTTTGGTCTTTAATAAAGTTTCCATTTGGTTATTGTATTTTTCAACTCCAGAGTTTGCATTTTGTTTTAAAATAATTTATATCTTTTTATTCATCCTTTATTTTACAATGTATTATGTTCATACTTTGGTTCCTTGTGTATTATCCTTTAGTTACTTGAACATAATTTTATTAGCTATTTTAAAGTCTCTATACCCTCTACAAGACAGATTTTTTGAACTAGTTTGATTCTATGTGTATGCAACATATTTGACTGTTTCTCTGTGTACTTTATAATGTCTGGTTGAAAATTGGATATCATTGATGACATAATATGAGAACTCTGGAAATCAGATACTCTATTCTCCCTCTGGCCAGATTTTGTTATTGTTCTTGTCATTGATTTTTCTTGTTTTAGCTGTTTGTTGATTCAGTGACTGTTCTGGGTTAATGCTATACAGTACATTTACTGTAGCATGTAACCATGGAATTTTCTCCTCAAATATCTTATTAGTCAGCTAACGGTTAATCAGAGATTTCTTTAAATGACTTGAACCAATAGGCCTTCTATTCTTTGCTGAGGAGCTATATGATTTATTGGGGATACTTTCAATGCTTAAGAAGATTACAACTCTGCATCAGCGCCAGTCAGTGGCGAGTGAATAACGCTTTCTCCTGTGTTTTCTGGATTGTGCGCCATCATGCACCCACACACAGTCTATGTTTCTCATAAACATTCCAGAGCAATTCTAAGCTCCTTATGAACATTCCATTACCTAGGTATTAATTTTAATTTTTTTTTCAAGGACTTGTATGTTTCAACTATAGTGCAGTTTCAGGTAGCTTCTAACTGTTGCGTCCTGACCTGCATACAGATTTCTCAAGAAGCAGGTCATGTGGTCTGGTATGCCCATCTTTTTCAGAATTTTCCAGTTTATTGTGATCCACACAGTCAAAGCCTTTGGCATCGTCAATAAAGCAGAAATAGATGTTTTTCTGGAACTCTCTTGCTTTTTTGATGATCCAGCGGATGTTGGCAATTTATACTGCTGCATTTTGCTGTACAGCACAAACTAACATAATTGTACAGCAATTATAGTCCAATAAAATTAAAATAACAATATTCTGCAAATAGGGATTTTCTAAGGAGATGTGAGAGTTTAAACAGTGTCAGTGTTCTTGAATGCGCCTTTTTGAACAGTTCCAACCCCCTTAATTGATGGTGTGATACTGGTTTTCATGAAAACCAGCTACTGTGAAAACTTAGGAAGATTGGAATATGGAAACAGTGAGTCAAAAGACCACAAAACCCATTTTTGCAAAGGCTTAGTAGTTTGTCTTGAATGTACATTTTAGTGGGGGTCATTGTAAGCCTTTAGTTATGTTTGAGTTTTGAATAAATCAATTTGACAGCTGTTTATCCAGGGCGAGACACATATATCTGTGGACCAAAAAGGAAACTTAGAAGTATCCTCATAGGAATATAGAAAAAAAGATTTATGATATAAGTATAAACATAATACAGTGGAGAAAGACAATCTTTTAAAAATCATTGTTTCAATAATTGGGTATTTGTAGGAAAACAAAAATAAAAAACAAACCATAAAAAGAAAAGATCTCCACTGAACTTCACACTTGAAAAAAACCTTAAAATGTATTGCTGCCAAAATATTTGATATAAACTGGAGCTAGGAAAGAATTCTTAAGCTAGATACCAAAATTATATTCCATAAAAAGAAAAATGATCCATTTGGTTTAATAAAAAAAAAAACAAACAAACAACTTTTGATCTGCACAGACTGTTAAGAGGCCAAAAAACCAAGTTGCAGACCCAGAGAAAGTACCTGCGAACTGTATGTCTGACAAAACACTTGTATCTAGAATACATAAATCTCAAAATTTAATAGATAAAGAAAATCCAAACAGAGTATATAGGTGTGCTTATATGCCAATGACATGAATGTGTTTATATGCTAAGCACATGAAAAGATTTTCAACATCACAAATGATTCTGTTCACTTCAGTTCAGTTCAGTCACTCAGTCGTGTCTGACTCTTTGCGACCCCATGAATCACAGCATACCAGGCCTCCCTGTCCATCACCAACTCCCGGAGTTCACTCAGACTCACATCCATCGAGTCAGTGATGCGATCCAGCCATCTCATCCTCTGTCGTCCCTTTTCCTCCTGCCCCCAATCCCTCCCAACATCAGAATCTTTTCCAATGAGTCAACTCTTCACATGAGTTGGCCAAAGTACTAGAGTTTCAGCTTTAGCATCATTCCTTCCAAAGAATACACAGGATTGATCTCCTTCAGAATGGACTGGTTGGATCTCCTTGCAGTCCAAGGGGCTCTCAAGAGTCTTCTCCAACACCACAGTTCAAAAGCATCAGTTCTTCCACGCTCAGCCTTCTTCATAGTCTAACTCTCACATCCATACATGACCACTGGAAAAACCATAGCCTTGACTAGACGGACCTTTGTTGGCAAAGTAATGTCTCTGCTTTTGAATATGCTATCTAGGTTGGTCATAACTTTCCTTCCAAGGAGTAAGGGGCCTTTAATTTCATGGCTGCAGTCACCATCTGCAGTGATTTTGGAGCCCCCAAAAATAAAGTCTGACACTGTTTCCACTGTTTCCCCATCTATTTCCCATTAAGTGATTAGGGAGCTGCATATTAAGACTACCATAAGAAATTGCAGCATACTCATTGAATAGCAGACAGAGAAGTAGAAGGTAGAGTCAAATGTGATCCTACTCAGTACAGATAAGTTTGGGATATAGAAAACCGGATATCTTTTACAACTCCTGTACATGGTTGTTGGGAATATAAAATGGTTAAAATGGTATATAGTCCCTGTGGGAAAAATAACTTGGTGGTCTATAAGCAAAGAAACATACATTTGCCATAAAATATGTATTTTATTCTCAGTATTCATCCCAGGAAATGAAAATTATGGTCATACAACACCTGTACACAATTGTTTAGAACAGCTTTATTTGTAATAACCAAAATCAGGAAACACCTAACACGTCCCTCAATAAATCAGTGTTGTACTATGTTACATCCATGCCATGGAATACAACTCAGAAATAAAACGGGTGACATTGATTTATGCAGCAGCTTAAATATAACTGAAGCACATTAAGTGAAAGTGAAGTTGCTCAGTCATGTCCGACTCTGTGCGACCCCATAGACAGCAGCCCACCAGGGTCCTCCGTCCATGGGATTTTCTAGGCAAGAACACTGGAGTGGGGTGCCATTGCACATTATGCTGAGTGTAAAAAGACAATCTTAAAAGATCGCATTCTGTATGATTCCATTTTTATAATGTTCTTTAAATGGTAAAGTTGCAAAGACAGAATACAGATTATAGATTTCAAAGGTGGGAACACTGAGGAAAAAGGGAGGTGTAACTCTAAGGGTGTAGCACGCGGGAGATCTTCAGGGGATAGAAAGATTTTATGATTGTAGTTACACTAATTTACACATACGACAAACAATACTATAAGAACACATAGTTACAAAAAATTGCTGTTTGATATTGTACTTAGGTAAGATGTAACCATGGAGAAAACTAGAATAAATGTATATAGGACTTGTATTACTTCGCAAATCCCTGTGTGTGTATGTTTAAAAAAAAAAAAAAAAAGGAAAAGAAAATGATCATAATTCACTGTTGAGATTCTGAATGTAGAACAATTTCCAAGCATGGAAAAAACTGAAGAACCCTCAAATACATTTAAAAGTATACATAGTAATTACTTCTTCAGATAATAATATACTTGGCAAAAGAGGAGCTGCAATTTTTAGGACTGATACGGATTCCTAGTTGATAGTGATAACTGGGGATCTGAAGCATCATCAGTGATTCCTTGTTAAAGAATACTCATGGGGAGGGAGGTGGGAGGGGGGTTCAGGATGGGGAACACGTGTACACTCGTGGAGGATGCATGGTGATGTATGGCAAAACCAATACAATACTGTAAAGTAAAAAAAAAAAAAAAAAAATACTCACATGGGAGCAAGGTAACAACTGAGTTGTGATTTATGTCCAGCTCACATTAGATCTGTGGACATACAAAATGAGCACTTTCCTAGTTCTATGTTATTTTTACATTTTTAAATAAATATGTGGCATAAATAAATAGGCTATTTATACATTTATCCAAAGATATAATGGGGTCACACATACTTGGCTGTTATACATATTTGACAGGGGAGGTTCAAGGGCTGTGGATAAGGACTTTCATTATAGGGAAAGCCAGTTGGAAAACTGAAAATTCTCTCTGACCTGGACCAAAATAGAAGATAAAAATAATATAAAATTCTGAGAGCAAAGACTGAAGTTAGTGCTACCCTTAAAAATCTAAAGAATGCAGTGGTAGTGATCTTATCTTTTAATTCCTCTCTCTGTCCTCTTTGGTATTTTTGCTAGAAGAGGGTGACACGACCTCAGATACATGATATGCAGCTACTGATCTGGAAAATGTATTGTTTTTCATCTTTATCAGAAAGGGTAATCAAAAACATTTCAGATTCAGTTGAAATGGAACATATTATATATTTATAGTCTTGCAACTGGGCTCTCACATTCCTTGCAAATACATCTGCCAAGAGACTTGTACCAGCTTGCTATCCTACAGACAATCACACTGAGCCATTATATTCACAACTGCAAATTTCACAGGATGAACCAGAGGTGACTAATACTTTTGAGTACCTGGTAAGCATATATACTCTAGATGTGAGAAGTAAATCTTATGACGCTTTAAGTATTGATTACATCATTTGATTATATTAGGGTCCAGAAGTCTGGGGATGCCAGATAATCCTTCCAAAATAAAGCATATATTGTTTCATTTCAACCCTCACACCACAAAGAGTGATATATACCATGTCTGTTAGAACTCTTTGGATTCAATCTGACAATACTGTTCTAACCTATAAACCAGGTGACACAAAAGATTTCCAGGTTTCAGGCTTAGAGAGGAAATTACTTTATAACAGGTCCAAACTGCAGGGCAAGTGGCCGAGCAGCTTCAGCCATGTGATCCAGCAACTCCTACGCCTTCCAATTTTTCCACACCAAGAAAATACACCAGGAGAAATTTATCACAGACCCCAGCAGGAGAATCACAGTACAGATCCTTCAAGTTCTGAAATAAATGCAGGGCTTCCCTGGTGGCTCAGACAATAAAGAATCTTCCTACAATGCAGGAGGCCTGGGTTTGATCCCTGGGTTGGGAAGATCCCCTGGAGAAAAGAATGGCAACACAAGGAGAATTCCATGGACAAAGGAGCCTGGTGGCCTACATTGCATAGGATCAAAAGAGCCAGACACCACAGAGTGACTAACACTTTTCACACTTTCATCTTCAGTAAATAATTACAGACATTTGGAAAAAAAAAAAAAAAAGTCATTGGCAGGCTGCAAAGCCCTGGTGAAGACAGACTTACCACAGTTACACCAAGTAACTATGCAGCCAAAACTGCCAGTTTTGAGCCAATTTCTAGCAGACTTGCACATTTATAAAGTTGGACAGGCTCAGCAGCAAGCAACTGTAGGTTAGAAACTGCACAAGGATAATAATCGGGGCCAGAGGACACATACCAGCTGCATGAACAGATATCACAGACTCCCGGATTTTCTACTGTTGCCTCAGTGCCTGTTAAATTCATGTCTATGAATCTGAGTGTTTGATTTCTTATCACCAGCTGATAGGGAGATCAGATCAGATCAGATCAGTCGCTCAGTCGTGTCTGACTCTTTGAGACCCCATGAACCGCAGCACGCCAGGCCTCCCTGTCCATCACCAGCTCCCGGAGGTCACCCAGACTCATACCCATCGAGTCAGTGATGCCATCCAGCCATCTCATCCTCTGTCGTCCCCTTCTCCTCCTGCCCTCAATCCCTCCCAGCATCAGAGTCTTCTCCAATGAGTCAACTCTTCGCATGAGGTGGCCAAAATACTGGAGTTTTAGCTTTAGCATCATTCCTTCCAAAGAAATTCCAGGATTGATCTCCTTCAGAATGGACTGGTTGGATCTCCTTGCAGTCCAAGGGACTCTCAAGAGTCTTCTCCAACACCACACTTCAAAAGCATCAATTCTTCGGCGCTCAGCCTTCTTCACAGTCCAGCTCTCACATCCATACATGACCACAGGAAAGACCATAGCCTTGACTAGGCGAACCTTTGTTGGTAAAGTAATGTCTCTGCTTTTGAATATGCTATCTAGGTTGGTCATAACTTTCCTTCCAAGGAGTAAGTGTCTTTTAATTTCATGGCTGCAGTCACCATCTGCAGTGATTTTGGAGCCCAGAAAAACAAAGTCTGACACTGTTTCCACTGTTTCCCCATCTATTTCCCATGCAGTGATGGGACCAGATGCCATGATCTTCGTTTTCTGAATGTTGAGCTTTAAGCCAACCTTTTCACTCTCCACTTTCACTTTCATCAAGAGGCTTTTTAGCCCCTCTTCACTTTCTGCCATAAGAGTGGTGTCATCTGCATATCTGAGGTTATTGATATTTCTCCCAGCAATCTTGATTCCAACTTGTGTTTCTTCCAGTCCAGCATTTCTCATGATGTACTCTGCATATAAGTTAAATAAACATGGTGACAATATGCAGCCTTGACATACTCCTTTTCCTATTTGGAACCAGTCTGTTGATCCATGACCAGTTCTAACTGTTGCTTCCTGACCTGCATACAGATTTCTTAAGAGGCAGATCAGGTGATCTGGTATTCCCATCTCTTTCAGAATTTTCCACAGTTGATTGTGATCTACACAGTCAAAGGCTTTGTCATAGTCAATAAAACAGAAATAGATGTTTTTCTGGAACTCTCTTGCTTTTTCCATGATCCAGCGGATGTTGGCAATTTGATCTCTGGTTCCTCTGCCTTTTCTAAAACCAGCTTGAACATCAGGAAGTTCACGGTTCACATATTGCTGAAGCCTGGCTTGGAGAATCCCTAAATTTGGTTCAAGGGTGGATTAGTTTAGTACCCTGAAGCCACTGTCATTCATGGCCGGTGACCACAATACAGCCCCAAGAAAAGAGAATCTTAAGAGATAATGGTTTGTGGGATATTCTCAAGCTGAGAACAGCTTTAAGTGTTGTACCCATGTGGAGGGGAGAATGACCCAAAGTTAAAATTTATGTACACTCATGAGCAGCAAATTGCTTGACTGCCTGGTCAGGTAACTGGAGGGAGAAATTAAAAAAAAAAAAAAAAAGATGAGAGAAAGTAAACTCTGGGGTAAAAATGTGTAGATTGATATATGAGAGGGGTTCTTATAGTGAAGATGTTTTACATCCACAGAGCGTATCTGCCACAGAGGGGCCAGTAAACAGTAGGGCAGACGCATGGTTCCGGTGGTCGGTATCAGTGGGCCACTCCTGTGTCAGCACAGTTGCTGTGAGGTGAGAGTAGTAGCTATACTTAGGCCCCGAATCACGGGCTCCTATTAACACTTTCAAAGGCAGATATAACTACTGCTATAGCCAAACTACTATACTACTGCCCAGTAGGAGATACAGAGGCTGAGTTCCTAATACTGCTGCTAAGTCACTTCAGTCGTGTCCGACTCTGTGCGACCCCATAGACGGCAGCCCACCAGGCTCCCCCGTCCCTGGGATTCTCCAGGCAAGAACACTGGAGTGGGTTGCCATTTCCTTCTCCAATGCAGGAAAGTGAAAAGTGAAAGTGAAGTCATTCAGTCGTGTCCGACCCTCAGCGACCCCATGGACTGCAGCCTACCGGGCTCCTCCATCCATGGGATTTTCCAGGCAAGAGTACTGGAGTGGAGTGCCATTGCCTTCTCCGAGTTCCTAAAAGGAAACCAGTGATCCATTTAGAGGCAAGTTGACTATATTGCACCCCTTCCACATGAAGGGGAAGTGATTTATTTTGACAGGAGTAGATACTCAATCCAGGTATGGATTTGTCTTTAATTTGCAAGGGGTATTCAGCCAACACCACTATCTGAAGGTGGATATTTGATCCACAAGCTGTTCAAGAGAGGACTGTATTCACCACTGATGAGCCACCCCGATCCATCTTCACAGTGGGAGTTGGGAATGGCCCTTAGCTTTCAAAATTCTCTACCCCCATCTTGGTTGAAAAGAAATTGCTTTTCCTAAAGTAATATCCCCATCTCAGATTAGTTCACATCTAATGACCCCCATGGAATAATTCCAGTAGTCCATACTAAGGTTGAATTTCCTCTTGCTGTCATCTGAGACTTTCACTGAGGCTGTGTAACTTCCCTCCTTCACCTTCTGGCCAGCTCTGTTTCTTCCACAGGGGGTTATCTCAAGAACACTTCTTAATAAACCTTCTCCATGCTGATCTTTAACTTGAGAGTCTGCATCTTGGGAAACTTCCTTATAGGGAATTTTTCTAAAAGTATTATAGAACTTAATAAGATATTTAACTTCAAATAAATCCTAATTTTTTTTCTTTCTGTGTTTCCAGTATATAAGGAACTTCAAGTAATTAAGGAGCAGTTTTAATTTAAATGACCTCTTCAAAGTTGACTGCAAACTCTGTTTTGATAAATCAAAGAAACTTTATGAAATCATAAAATGGAACAGAAGACTATTTAAAACGAAGTTAATTTTTATTTGTCTTGTGATGTTCAAATTCCAAGTTGCTTCTTATTATCTATATAGAGCAAATGTGAATATCATTTAGGAATTGGAATATCATAGAAGGCAAATGGGCAGTGAGGTCCAGAAAAAGAGCTGGTAATAAGTGACATCTGTGTCTGTTTCCAAAATGAGGAAGTGCACAAAAGACTTCTTGGAGCTTGTGATTCTTGTACTTTGTCAGCTTGCATAGTGGAATTAATCATATTCTGAATAAGGTCACTGTGTACAAGTCAAACTGTGTTATTACTCTTTTTAGCAGACTTATGTATTTTCCAGGCAAGAGTACTGGAGTGGGGTGCCATTGCCTTCTCCATATGTGAACTTAGTATTACAGAAATGTTTGAAAGTGTAAATGTTAGTCATTCAGTCATGTCCTAGTCTTTGCGACCCCATGATCTTTAGCCCTCCAGGCCCTTCTGTCCATGGAATTCTCTGGGCAGGAGTACTGGAGTGGTTGCCTTTCCCTTCTCCGTGGACCTTCCCATCTCAGGGATAGAACCCTGGTCTCCTGCATTGCAGGTGGATTCTTTACTGTCTGAGCCACTAAGGAAGCCCACGGAAATGCTCAGGTCACCAAAATGAAAAGAAGCCTATGAAGAACCTCACATAAACAGACAGCTTGTCTTTGAATATAAACTGAAAGTTGAATACTAAACCTGAAGGAAAAGGATTTTTTTACCTCTATTTACTCTATAGACAAAGCCTCTATTTGAATTAGAGTGAGGGGAAATATGCTAATCATACGTGTGAGCCTCTTGCACTTTATTTATGGACATTGTGAGGTGTGATATCATTATTTCAATAGAAACTATGTCTGTTTTAAGAGATGTTCTCATCAGCATAATGGAAATAGCAGGTATTCAAGCACACCAAAACCTTATGGTTGGAAAACTCCTCACACACGTCTTTAATGTCAGTATCTAGCTGTTACTTTTTTTCAAAGGGAAAGCAATTTTTTCTCAGAAATATCATCATTATTGCCTTCTTTCTTTTAAATGATAAGGTTTAAAAGTGAGTAGACACTATCCCTCTGTCCATCTTTCACATATTACTTCCCTGCTTTCAATTTTCCTACTTCTGATCAACCTGTCAAGGCCTCGCTTAAATATATCTTTTTCTCTTTCGTTAACATCACATTTTAAAATCATGGTATTTTTATTCAGCAGTTTATTGTCTTTCATGTTTTTTTTTTCTTTTTATTGAAGTATAGTTAATTTACAATATTAGTTTCAGATGTAAACTGTTGGGATTCAGTGTTTTTTGGATATAGCCCATTATGGATTATTATAAGATATGGCTATTATTACTTGTGCTACATATTCACTTGGATTTCTGGGGAAGGAAAAGGCTGCCCACTCCAGTATTCTGGCCTGGAGAATTCCACAGACTGTGTAGTCCCTGGGGTCGTAAAGAGTCGGACATGACTGAGCGACTTTCACTTCACTTCATTTGGATATTTTTTAGATTCCACATGTGATATCACACAATACTTGACTTTCTCTGTCTGACTTATTCCAACGCACGTAGTATTCTTTAAGTCCATCCACATTGCTGAAAACGGTAGATTGTCATTACGTCTTTGCGGCTGAGTGATATTCTATTGTGCATACGCACACAGCATCTTCTCCCGCTCATCTGTTGAGGGGCACTTGGCTGTTAGTGCTGCTATGAACGTTGGGGTACAGGCATCTTTCCACATTAGTGTTTCAAATTAGTGTTTTTATTTTATCTGAATATATACCCAGTAGTAGAATTGCTGGATCATATGTTTAAATTTTGTTGTTAAGAAAACTGTATACTGTTTTTCATGGTGGCTGAACCAATTTATATTCCCACCAAAAGTGTACAAGGCTTCCCAGGTGGCTCAGTGGTTAAGAATACATCTGCCAATCAGGAGACACAAGTTGGATCCCTGGGTCAGGAAGATCCCCTGGAGAAAGAAATGGCAACCCACTCCAGGATTCTTGCCTTGGAAATCCCATGGACAGAAGAGTCTGGCGGCTACAGTCCATAGGGTTGCAAAAGAGTTGGACACAACATAGAGACTAAATAACAACATTGTACAGGGGTTTCCTTTTATCTGCATCCTCTGCAGCGCTTGTTATTTGTAGGCTTTTTGATAATAGCCATTCTGACATGTGTGAAGTGATATCTAGTTGTTTTGATTTGCATTTCTTTAATAATTAGTGATGTTGAACATCTTTTCATGAGACTATTAGCCATCCATATATTTTCTTTGGAAAATGTGTATTCAGGTATTCTATTTTTTTTTTTTTTTTACTATTTTTTTGATTGAGTTGTAGGAGCACTTTGTATATTTTGGATATTAATTCCTTGTCAGTCACATCATTTGCAAATATTTTCTCCTATTCTGTAGATTGTCTCTTCATTTTGTTGATGGTTTCCTGTGCTGTGCATAACTTGTAAGTTTAATTATGTCCTGCTTGTTAATTTTTTACTTCTATTTCTTTTTCTTAGGAGGCTGAACATAAATCATAACTTTTTTTTTTTTTTTTGATCAAAAAGTGTTCTGCCTATGCTCTCTTCTAGAAGCTTAAGGTTTCCATCTTACACTGAGGACTTTAAGCCACTTTGGGTTTATTTTTTTATATGGTGTGATGGAATGTTCTATCTCATTGTTTTACATGTGGCTGCCCTGTTTTCCCAGCACCACTTGTTAAAGAAAATGTTTTTTCCTTGCTTGTATATTTTTGCCTCCTTTATTGTAGATTAATTAACTGTAGGTGCACGGATTTATTTCTGAGCTTCCTATTCTGTTCCATTGATCTGGCAGTTTTATTTGCCAACACTATGCTCTTTTGATTAGTGCAGCTTTGTAGACTAGTCTGAAATGCTTCCAGCTCTTTTATTTTTTCTCGATTGCTCTGGCAATTTGTTGTCTTTTGTGGTTTCATACGGGCTTCCCAGGTGGCACTAGTGGTGAACTATATAATTATTTGTTCTACTTCTGTGAAAAAATGTCTTGGGTATTTCGGAAGGAATTGCATTAAATCTGTAATTACTTTGAATAGTATATACATTTTAATGATATTAATTCTTCTCATTTAAGAGCATGTGATGTCACTTATTCATTCTTCTACGTCAGTTGATCATTTTATATCAAATACTGAATTAACTATTTTTGATCAGATCTTTTCAATATTTTCTAGTTCCTTGTTTAAATGAGCTGTGTTTAGATCAATTCTCTTCCCTAGTTTAGTAATAAAAAATTTTATTACCAATGTTTTGAATTCTTTGGTGAATTTTAAAATTCTATTTCATGACTTTTTCAGGGGTTTTCTCTTGCTCTTTCAGTTGAGTGTGATTCCTCTTTCTTACTCTCTGTCTCTATGAATTTAGGTGAAACAGTTACCCGTTGCAGTCTTGGAGGGGTGTTCTGTGGGAGCATCGCTGTGTAGACTCCTTACACTCCGTGCCTCTGGTGGGAGGGCTGTGTTTGATGCGGACGCCAATCACATCTTTCCCCCGAGGACTGGCAGCTGTCATTTTGGTAGAGGGCGCTGGGGATGGAGGAGCCGCCCACTGTGGGGGTGGGAGGCGGGACAGTGCCCCTCATCAGTCTGTCAGGGGAAGGGGCTGGTCCTCACTGGCTGGAGCGGAAGCCCTGAGCCTCAGGCTTGAGCTGCCTTTGATCCCTTTAAGTCTGTGTTTTTCCTTCTCCAGGTTACCAGGACGGTATCCCCTGAGAAAGGGGATTCCAGAAGCAAGTAGGGCCTATGCACTTCCAGAGGGCCAGCGTTCTGCCCATGTAGGTGTCTGCAGTTTCACTTAGACATAGCCCCTGGTCATATATTGCCCCCAGTTGTGACCACCACAGACGGAATGCTAGGCTGTGGTTTGCAGTGAGTGGGGTTGGAGTGTCCAATCAGGCCGGGGCATGGGATGGTCACAGGAATTCTGGTGGCCCTGCTGCCCTCAGAAGCCTGGGGCACTTCTGTGGCTCTGCTTGAGTTAGTGCCCACAGTGGCCGCCCTGCCCAACCTGGGTTATGCCCTAGGCCTCCAGTTGCCTCTGCATGTCTAGGTGGAGGCTCTTCCTAAGTCCTGGCCGCCTTAGGGACAGGGCCAGGCTGTGACATGGAGTGAACCGGGCTGGGCATTTGCTCATCTAGGACGGGGTGGGCTGGGGGCTCAGGGAGGTAGCTGCTATTAAGGCAGACCCCCCCCCCCCATGCCCTGCCCGGGGCCAAGCCAGCCCCCCCCCCCCCAACATCCCTCAGGAGGGCAGTCCAGTCTTCTCCAGCCTTCTCTCTGCCCTAGCGGTTCTTCCAGAAGCCAACAGGGCTGGCTTGTCTCCTCTGCCTAGGAGCCCAGAACTGGGATGAATAGTCTGTGGCTCAAACCACTTTCTCCTCCTGGTAAGTGTTCACCTGAGTGGTTTCCCTTTTCCCTGAGTTCCCTGCCAGGCACACAGGTCCTGACCTGATGCTTTTCTTCCATTCTACCTAATTACATGCATATCTTTCTTATATCCTAGATTGTACAGGAGTGCTTCTACTATTCCCAATTAACTTTCCATGAGAATTGTTCCACATATATATGTGTTTTTGACATGTTCATGTGGGGAGGTGAGTTTCACATTTTCTCCACCATCTTGATCTGCCCCCTGCCTTTTAGGCATTTTTATTCACTTTATTTTTTGCATTTAAAAATCACTATACTAATTTTCCAATTATCTGAAAATTAGGAGCTTCAGGAGCATTGATTTTTGTCCTATATAACTTAATTTTAAGTGTACACAATGTAACATTTTTTAACATAACAGCTCCTTTTGTATCATATTTGATTTAAAAAATAATCTCCATAGCAAGTTGTCACCATTAACTGTATGATTCACAATCCAAAACTTACACCTCACCTTTCCTACCAGATTTTAAAACCAGAAATACTTCTATGAAAATTATTATTGATATCATTCTCTTTGAAATTTATCATTAACATCACTATTTGGTATCAAACAAGTATTAGAAAGTTCCACCCATGCCTTTTATCAACTGATATTGTACTACTCCTTTTCCAACTTATCGAATATCAACATGAGTAGAAAACATGTGAATTTTGGAGGGCAAGCAAATTAATTAGTGTAATTTCTCCAAAACCAAATTAATGGACATCAAGTTGGGTGAAAGTGAGAACTGCAACTATCACAGTTGAAATCTGTTATTATATCTAATGTTTATCTCCTTAAAATAGTTCAAGTTCCATGAAAATTCAGATTGTATTTCTCTTGCTATTGATGCTTTTTCAGGGACTAGGACAAAACCTCATCTACACATAGAGATAGAGATAGATCAGATACATACATATGCATATGTGTGCATGTTTCAGTGAAGAGTAGGAAAAGGGAAGGGGTAAAATTCGCTGCATCTTAAGGCAAGACAGCACTAGAAAAGTAGCCACCCTTTTTATAATCAGCTCCATGAAGTTTTTATGGAAAAATATAAGACTTCAAAAGCAATATAAATGAAGTAAAGGATTCTAGCAAACAATAAAGAGAAATTGAAAAGTAAAGTATGTTAAAACCATGTACATATATGTATAGAAACAATATATAATACGTTGTCACCCAGTTAATAAAAAAAATTTAAATCATGTTCCTTCTAAAACAATCTGTTTAGAATTTTGCGAATAGTCTGTGTGTGTGTGTATATATATATATTACATGTATTTTTCTCTTTTGTGTATTGCACACCATTCAGTGATGGGTGTATGTGTGCATATGGTATATGCATTGGTAACATGTTTTTATCATTATGCAATCGATATTTCACAATTAATGTGGAATAGACTGCTCCATGAACTATAGCATTGGAGACTATATAGAAGCACTCCAGATAGTTTTTGCTGTTATCATTGTTGTTGATAATGACGACGACAGTGGTGATATTTGTATGTGCTGATTAGAAACAAATTCCACTTCTGGTACATTCACTATTCTCATCAGGATACAAAAGCCTTAAAATCAGTACACAGGGTCATGCTGCAAACTGTTTGGCAAGATTATATCAGCTGTGAACTCTGTGCCAGTCTTGGCATTTGAATCTACTTCTGCGGTGGTTGCTATGGTAAGTAATTGTGAAGATTCTTTTTCATATTAAATGAAAAGGAAGTTAAATAATGTGAAGAAGTACATAAAATGGTTATAGAGATCAAAGCTAATGTTAAAGTTGTGGGGCGTAAAAATAGAGCTTGAATAGGGGCTGATTCACTAGATTATTTTAACCCAAAGGCTTTCCTCCAGTTTACAAAGGAATCAGCACGGTGCTGAAGCCCACTGTTTAAATAAAATATACTGACTGCCAAAGGAAGAAAAGACTCTTAAGTCACAGACACAGTTTCAAAGCCTCAAAAGACTCTGTCTTACTAACACAGCATGGAGTATGAGAAGCTGAAACTGCAGAGGACTTAAGTGTTGGGGCCACAGTATAACTATGTTTTCAGGAATCATTTCTAGATATAACTCAGATTCTGAAACTTTCCTCAAATAACAGGCATCACCTTCGATAGTTTTTAAGATGGATTTCACTGCCCACTTACTAGCCATTTTAAACCGGTGTGGAAGATCCAGATTGCAGCTGTCAAGGTCTGTTTGAGTTGCTTGCTTGTCACCTATTATTTAGATATGGGGAAAGACCATCTTCTAGAGTGAGGAAATCTTTCCATTATTAGTGGCCAGTAAAAATAGTACAGATAAATGACAAAAAGAATATTCAGCAGACAGTATAGGGCCTTTGATACAGGGACAATTGTAATAATTAGGCCGACAGAAAGAAAGCTTCCAAAATCATGCCTTTTCTTAATAAACCCGAACTTCGTCAATATCTCTTTTATTTTTTATACGTCTAGTTTCATTTTCTATCAACAGATCCAGACTTATTTATCTGAGTAATAATTAGCAGTGCCAGTGGGTGCCTGACAGGTAAAATAAATAAACGATTTAAATCCAGTATCAGAAAAAGGGAGTGGTTGGAGTGCTTATGGTAAACTGGAGCACGTGTAGCCTACCTCAAGACATTCATATTTAAGTCATTTTGAAGCAGTTTGATGAAAAAGAAGCGCGTTTAATTAGACTTCTCCAGGCTATACATGTTGATGGTTCTGGCAAATCTTTCTGTTAGGCTAAGCCACACTGAGCCTCTTTTCCCCACTTTCTCCCTCTCTCATTCACTTCCTCATCCCCCACCTCCACACTCCCTCCGTCCATCTTCTCTTTTGAAAACTTTCTTTCCTGAAGCCATCTTGCTTGCTCATCTCCTGGTGCATCCAGGCCTTTTAGGGGAAAGTGCCCCACCCATGGGGCGGGGCAGGCGGTTGGCTGGCCCTGACAGTCACTACGTAAATACAGGCCTTTAATTCAGGGTGGAGTATTCCAGGGTCCACTGTCATCACTCACCTAACTTACTTTCTCAAGTCGGGCCTCATAAGTAACAGAAGAGATGTTTGCATTTGTTTCCTGGATGTACAGATGTATCATTTCAGATCAGATCAGTCACTCAGTCGTGTCCAACTCTTCGCGACCCCAATGTATCATTTAATTGAGTCCAAATTATGAAATGGACGAGAAAGAATATCAATTACTTCAAACCCCAGTAATTAAAGTTTTAACCACATATATTTCTTTTTCTAATTTTAAAAATGTTCATATTTGCACATTATGTTCAGCTTTATAGGGAAAAAATAATATTTTAGCAGTCTGTAATTAAATTTTTTCCTTTTAATATTCATTGTTATTTCTATACATTGCTATACAAATGTATATTGTGCCTATAAGTATTGTCATGTATAAAGATATATTGCAGCAACTATAATTACACCATTTTTGTTTATTTTAACTTTATTCCTTTTTGAGGTTTTGTTTTATATTGGATTATAGTTGATTAACCATGTTGTGTTATTTTCAGGTATACAAATTATAAACATTTATATTATATATATATATATATATATATATATATATATATAAAGATGCTTACTCCTTGGAAGAAAAGTTATGACCAACCTAGATAGCATATTCAAAAGCATAGACATTACTTTGCCAGCAAAGGTCCGGCTAGTCAAGGCTATGGTTTTTCCTGTGGTCATGTATGGATGTGAGAGTTGGACTGTAAAGAAGACTGAGCGCCGAAGAATTGATGCTTTTGTTGTTGTTGTTGTTTTAATTAAATTTTATTTTATTTAACTTTACAATATTGTATTGGTTTTGCCATGTATCAAAATGAATCCGCCACAGATATACATGTGTTCCCCATTCTGAACCCTCCTCCCTCCCCATACCATCCCTCTGGGTCATCCTGGTGTTGGAGAAGACTCTTGAGAGTCCCTTGGACTGCAAGGAGATCCAACTAGTCCATTCTGAAGGAGATCAGCCCTGGGATTTCTTTGGAAGGAATGATGCTAAAGCTGAAGCTCCAGTACTTTGGCCACCTCATGCGAAGAGTTGACTCATTTGAGAAGACTCTGATGCTGGGAGGGATTGGGGGCAGGAGGAGAAGGGGACGACAGAGGATGAGATGGCTGGATGGCATCACTGACTCGATGGACGTGAGTCTGAGTGAATTCCGGGAGTTGATGATGGACAGGGAGGCCTGGCGTGCTGCGAGTCATGGGGTCGCACAGAGTCGGACACGACTGAGCAACTGAACTAAACTGATATATATATACATGCATAGTATGCTAAGTTGCTTCAGTCGTGTCTGACTCTGTGTGACCCCATAGACGGCAGCCCACCAGGCTTCCCTGTCCCTGGGATTCTCCAGGCAAGAATACTGGAGTGGGTTGCCATTTCCTTCTCCAATGTATGAAAGTGAAAAGTGAAAGTGAAGTCGCTCAGTCGTGTCAGACTCTTTGTGACCCCATGGACTGCAACCTACCAGGCTCATCCATCCATGGGATTTTCTAGACAAGAGTACTGGAGTGGGGTGCCATTGTCCTGATATATATATATATATATATATATATACACAAACACACATCTATTCTTTTTCTAATTCTTTTCCCATTTAGGTTATTGCAGAGTATTGAACAGAGTTCCCTGTGCAGTCCAGTAGGTCCTTATTAGTTATCTGTTATAAACACAGCAGTGTGTACCTGTCAACCCCATGCTCCTAGCTGTCCCTCTTTGCTACCTTCCCCTCCAGTAACCCTGAGTTCATTTTCTGTGTGTCTGTTTCTGTTCTGTAAATAAGCTTATTGCGTATTTTTAGAGTCTGCAGATAAGAGATACCATATGATATTTTCCATCTCTATCTAACTTGCTTCACTTATTATTATAATCTCCAGATCTCTCCATGTTGCTGCCAGTGGCAGTCTTTCATTCCTTTCAATGGCTGAGTGATATTCCATTGTATATATGCACCACATATTCTTTATCCATCCATCTGTTGATGGACATTTGCTTCCATGTCTTGGCTATTGTAAAAGTGTTGCCATGAGCCTTGGGATGCATGTGTCATTTCAAATCACTTTTTTCTCCAGAAATATGCCTAGAAGTGGAATTGTTGGATTATATGGCAGTTCTATTTTTAGTTTCTTAAGGAACCGCCATCCTTTTTTCCATGTGGCCGCACTAACTTACATTCCCAACAACAGTGTAGGAGGGTCCCTTCTCTCTACACCCTCTTCAGTTATTATTGTTTGTAGATTTTTTAATGGTGGCCAATCTTACTGATGGGAGGTGGTATCATTGAGTTTTGCTTTGCATTTCTCTAATAATTAGCAATGTTGAGCATCTTTTCATATGCCTCACAACCATCTGTATGTCTTCTTTGGAGAAACATCTATTTAGATCTTCTGTCTAATTTATTAAAAAATATTTTTAATGCAATTAAGTGGACAGATAACAAATATGCAGTTTGAGTTTTGACAAATGTATTTCTCTTTATAACCCACCATCTAATCAATATATAAAACATTTTCATCATCTCAGACGATTCCTTTGTTCATATTTTCAATCAATGCTCTTTTCAACCCTCAATTCAACCATTGTTATGATTTCTAACATGATAGAGTTAGCTTGATCTTAACTTTCAAATAATTCATCCTTATAGGGTATATATATTTTTGTTGTCTGAGTTCTTTTACTCAGCATGATGTTCTGAGATTTATTCATGCTGTGAGTATCAAGTAGCTTGTTCTTTTTCAATTGCTGATGATTATTGCATTCTGTGAATATATCAAAATTTTCTTATCCATTCTGCTCTTGGCTATTTGGATCACTTTTAGTTGTGTGGCTATTACAAACACTGTTGTTATGCAACATATTGTAGAGGTCTTTTGTGTACCCAAATTTTAATTTTTCTTGTAAAAATGCTTGAAATGGACTTATTTGGTAAATGAAGATTATTTTAAAAATGGGACTGTGCTATTTCACACTGTCTCCTATGATATATTAGATATCCAGTTGTTCCACATCCTTGCCAACATAGTGAAAACCTCGTCAGTTTTATAACGTTAGTTCTTTGGTGAGTGTGAAATGGTACTGAATTTCGGGTTTAATTTACATTTTCCTGGTCACTGTTAATACTGAGTACTTTTTTCTTGATTTTATCAATCAGTTCCATATCATCATTTGTAATGTGACAGCCAAGTATTTTATCCATTTTTTAGATTTGTCCTATTATTATAATTATTATTCTGTTGTGGGAAATTATATTATGTTCAAGAGAGAGTTTATCTAATACACATTCTGCTTATATGTTCTTAATTCAGTTTTTGAATGCTGTTTTTAATAAGCAGAAGTTTTCATTTTATGTGATTGCTGGTTTCCTGAACGTGTAACTTTTTAAAAAAAATTAATCTATTTTTGGCTGCTCTGGGTCTTCACTGCTGTGTGAGGGCTTTCTCTAGGTGCTGTGAGCAGGGGTTGCCCTCTCATTGCTCAGCCTTCCCATTGTGGTAGGATTTCTTGTTGTGGTTTGCAGGCTCTGCAGTACAGGCTCAGTAGTTGTGGCGCAGGGGGTTAGTTACCCCAAAGCATGTGGGATCTTCCCAGACCAGCTGTCCAACCTGTGTCCCCCTCATTGGGAGGTGGGTTCTTATCCACTCTACCACCAGGGAAGTCCATGTATGTGAATCTTGAATAAGAATATGTTGCCTATACCAAGGTCATGAAGGTATTCTCACGCGATTCCCATTAGAAAGTTTATATATCACCTCCTGTTTTTAGGTCTAGAATTGTGCATAAATAAATTTTTGTTTGATATGAACTATAGTTTGAGGCTTATTTCTCTTTCCTCATTGCTATTTAAATATTTTAGCAGAATTTCTTCAAAAGACTATTATTCCGAATGAATAGTTTTAACATGTTTGTAGAGAATCAGCCATATGATTCTTTCTGATCTTTCTCTAATGTCCTAATAATTAATTTGTTTATCATTACATTGATACCAACTGCATTAACTGCTTTACAGAAAACCTGGTCAGGAAGTCACATAAGTCTTCTAATCTTGTTCTTTTCTAAGATAGTTTTGCATACTTTTGGTCCTTTGCTTGTCATAAAAATAGTTTTAAATTAACTTTATTGCTACAGTAAAAAAAGAGTGCTGTTAGAAAATTGTGAGGAAGATAAAATACATTTATGGAACTGTATTTATCAATACGACCAATTTACATCATCTGTTTACAAGATAAATTGTTTGTCAGTGCCTCCATCAATATTGTCTTATATGATACAAAATACTATAGATGTTATACATATGACCAACACTTGACACCAAAAATGAAAAGATAATGTGAAACAGAAATTCATATTTAATTACAGGTATAACAATTCATGCATTGATAATAAACAGCAGTGTGGTTGCTTTACAGTGGCCAAGCATATCCATTAATGAATGAATCATTGTAAGATGTATGGCATACAGTACTACAGTAACATTCATAAACAATTTTGGAAACATTGTTTACATTTAAAAAAAACGCCTATGAAAACAGGCAGATACACTGTTTCTTCAGTTAAGAATGAGGGAGAAAGAAGTGGAAGAAAAAGATGGGAAAGGGGAGAAAAGTGGAAAGGGTACTGATTAGTCATGTAGTTTTTTGAAAACAAAGTTATAAAACAGAACAAAAACTAACACATCATTAATTGTATTTTAAATATCACTTACCTTATGCCTGTAGAAGTATAAACTAGTGTCCACATATATTTGGATATTTCTAGCCTATGTAGTACATCTATGAGATTTATATGAGTTCTTTTTCAAGCTGTTGAAATGCTCCAAAAGTTTTTCCAGTGTATTTATTTAAGAATACTAGTGTATAAGTGAACCTATGCAGTTCAAGTTGTTCAAGGATCAACTGCACTTATGTTTTTATACTGGACTTGTATTTTGCCACCGTGTTAAATTTAACTATTAATTTTAATGTTTGTGTGTTAGATATCATTGAATTGTCTATGTATACACACACTGTCTGCATGTAAATACAGATTACCTCTTTCTTTTCACATTCGTGCCCTTGATTCCTTTTACTTGTATTTTTAGACTGTATGGTACTTTACATGTCAGCAGTATGTGTAGTATAAGTATGCAGGAGGACATCCTTCCTTTTTTCTTGAAAAGCTTCTAATAATTCACCATGAAGTATAATGTAAGTCATTAATATTTTTTTTTGGTTTGTTTTACAGATGCCCTTTATTGAGAGAATTCTGTTTCTCCTCACTGAGAAACTTTATTATGAACAGGTATTGTTTTAGTTAACTGATTTTTCTACATTTAGGAAATACTTCATGTTTCTTCAATGATAAACCATTTCCTTGTGATAACACTTGGTCAGGATATATTATGAACTTTGAACACTGCTGTATTTTACTTACTTGCAAATTTTATAGTATCTTTATGAATGAAAGTGAAAGTGAAGTCTCTCAGTCATGTCCAACTCTTTGCGACCCCATGGACTGTAGCCTACCACGCTCCTCTGTTCATGGGATTTTCTAGGCAAGAGTACTGAAGTGGGTTGCCATTTCCTTCTCCAGGGGATCTTCCTGACCCAAGGATTGAAACCGGGTCTCCTAAATTGTAGGCAGACACTTTAACATCTGAGCCACCAGGGAAGTCCCTCTTTATGAATACTGGACCTTAATTTTTCTTACCTTGAATTCTCTTTTGGGTGTCTTTGTACCATTCTGGCTACTTAAAGTAAAATGAAAGTACTTGTTACTCCTTTTTTTTTTCTGCAAATATTTTTTAAGCCTGACAATAGTTCCCACCTTAGTACTTGAGAAAATCTACAAGTAAAAGTATATACTTAGAGTAACTTTTGGGGAAAAACTTTACATTTTACAACTCCAATTTCCTTTGCAGATAGAGGGATTTTATTTTGTTGCTTTTTATTTTGGTCTCTGCTGGGTCTTCCTTGCTGTGAGTGTGCTTCCCCTAGTTGCAGAAAGTGGTAGCCACTTCTAGCTGCGGTGTTTCTTTCTCTCTAGCTGGCTTCTCTTGTTGCTTCTCTTGTTGCTTCGTAATCTCACTACGCTGGCTTCTCTTGTTGCTGAGCGGGGGCTCAGGTCGCTCTGGCTTCGGGAGCTGCAGCGGGCAGGCTCTGGATTGCAGGCTTTGGCGTTGGGCCTCAGTAGTGTTGGCACTTGGGCTTAAATTGCCCTGCAGTGTATGGAATCTTCTTGGACCAGGTATCAAATCAGCATACCCTGCATTACAGGAAGGATTCTTAACCACAGCACCACTAGGAAAGCCCCAGTAAGCTATTTTTCACGGAATCTTTCCATTTAATCTATGTGTTCACATTTATTGATATTACACATTAAGCTGTTTTTAATATTCTCTTACTGTCCTTTTCATGCACCTTGGGTCTAATGATGTTCTAAATGGTGGTGATTTGTATTTTCTCTTTTATTTTTCTATGTTAGTCATGCTAAAATTTTATTAATTTTATGAAAATATCAAACTACTCTAGTTTAGTAAATGTTTCTATTGTTATTGAGTTATCTATTTTATTAGTTCCTATTCATTTGTCTATATTTGAGGACTTGAAAGTAAATGATGAAATCAATTTAATTATTTTCTTTTCTAGCAGATATTTTCATTCTTAAAATTTTCTCTAGGCAATGCTTTTGCTATATCCCATAAATATTTAACTTTTTCATTTTCATTCAGTTTGAAATATTTTCTAGCTACTTAACATTCATACTTTAATATGAGTTATTTATTATTAGAAGTGCGCTGATTCAATTCCAAAAAATGAATAGTCTATTTCTACTTGCTATTGATTGTTACTTTAACTACTTGTTGACTATGCCAAAGCTTGATGTGTGGATCACAATAAACTATGGAAAATCGAAGAGATGGGAAAGACCACCGATCGCCTCTAGAAATCTGTATGCAGGCAGGAAGCACAGTAGAACGGGACAGACTGTCCAAAAGGAAGGAGCCAAGGCTGAATTCCCGAGCAGAACACAGAGAAAGGAGGAAGAAAAAGTGGAAAAGGGGGAGAATCAAAACCAGAGAGAGACCGACAGGGAGTGAAGAGGGGCAAAGGGAAGGAGAGAGGAGGGGCCCAGAAAGAAGGACGTCCACTGAGGAGGGGATTTGGAGCAACTGAGAGGTGACTGCAGCAGAGGCGGGACACCAGAGCAAGAGAGACCGCGTAAGGAGCGTGAGAGAGAGGGGAGGTGAGGCGAGAGATGTGATGTGTGTGAGAGAGAGTGACTGAAGATGTGGGAGGAAGGGAGAGGACAGGAGGAGAGAAGAGAGGGGAGGGAGAGGGGGAGGGGGACAGAGGAGAGAGGGAGACTGACGAGGGCGTGGTGACGGGAGCGGAGGAGGGGGCTGCGGTGCGGGGGGGCAGAGGGACACGACGAGCGACTGATCTGTCAAAGAAAATGCTTCGCATGATTTCAATTATTTACTGGGCTTATTTGAGGTTGTATTTTGGAAAATGTTTCACATATGTAAAAAAATATATGTTCTACATTCGTTGGGTGCAGCAATCTACAAATTTCAAATTAATTCAGTTGAAACTGTCCTATTCATTCAATCAAACACTGAGACTGGGGGGAGGGTGTTCAAAATCTCTAGCTATATAATGTGGATTTGTCTCTTTCTCCCTCTAGTTATTTTTTTTTTTTATGTAATTTGAATTTCTGTTGTTAGTACATAGACATATAGTATTACAATTTCTTCGTAAAGAGTTAACTATTTTGCTATTAAAACTGACCTCTTTGTCTCTGATAGTAGCTTTTATCTTGAAGAATATTCTGGTCTTATATTAATGAGGCCAGCATTGGCTTGCTTTTGATTAGCTTTTGCACATTACAGCATTATTTGACCATCCTTTATACTCCCACACTGCCTTTAATTATATATTTAAAGTTCTCTTAAAAACAGGAAACAGTCGAGTCCTGATGTTTTCAGTAGTTGGTTCAGCTATCACATCCTTTCTACTTTTCTGAATATCACCAGAAAGATTAGTTTGCTCAGTTTTGGATATGCCTTTTCTATTGCTTTGAAACACTGAATTTTATTTATTTTATTTCTCTTCCCTTTAGAATGTTATACCTTAAAACTGGAGAATATATCCCTAACATTTTTTGCGTTACTAGTATTTAGCATAATACTGAAAATTACAGTTTCCCCAATATTATATTTTGAATAAATAAGTGGTGTTCCATGTAGATCATGGAATTATGAGATATATGATTAAGGAGAAAGGGAGAATGCCTTCTAATCCTTACGATATTAAGTCAGTATACTCTTGTCATCCTATGAGCACACTTTAAGCCCCATTTACTATTCAATTAAGAGAAAAACACCTATCACGTACTGTAAGAATACTCTCTAAGAACTGCTTAAAAAATCTTTATCCCATAGCTTATTGACATTGAGCTCAGTATGAAATTCATGATATTAATTGAATAGAATTTGATTATTTAATTTGATCTGGAGGGATTTATTTTACCCAACTTGTACATTATAAAGATTATAAGCAAATGAGATGTCTTAAGCATAACCAATACCTGAAGCAAAAGTTAGCAGAATACAGGATGGTATAGATGGATTCAGCAAAGCATAGCAGCCTGGAGTCTAGTCAGTGATCAAATAAACAACCTCCCATGCTAAGTCACATCTCCAAAACATTCAGCAACAATATGCACAAATAGTTTGCCAACAATTGTGCTCATAAACGAACAACAACAACAAAAAATACATGCTGTGTTTCTATGGCCCATGATTTTGAAGTAGAAGACATGATATTTGAAATTAATCAGTGAAATACTGGTGATGTTGAAGTATTTCCAAACATTTGAGGATTTTTAGAATGCAACAGAGATTATATTTCTTCTGAATTGTTACAAACAGAAAAAACATGAATGAATAAATGGCAATTAAATAAGGTAACATTCTGAGTCAGTATTAGAATGAAATTTATATCATCTAGAACAGTCAATCGGAGAAGGCAATGGCACCCCACTCCAGTACTCTTGCCTGGAAAATCCCATGGATGGAGGAGCCTGGTGGGCTGCAGTCCATGGGGTCGCTAAGAGTCGAACACGACTGAGCGACTTCACTTTCACTTTTTGCTTTCATACATTGGAGAAGGAAATGGCAACCCACTGCAGTTTTCTTGCCTGGAGAATCCCAGGGGCAGGAGAGCCTGGTGGGCTGCTGTCTATGGGGTCACGAGAGTTGGACACGACTGAGCGACTTCACTTTCACTTTTTTGCTTTCATGCATTGGAGAAGGAAATGGCAACCCACTGCAGTTTTCTTGCCTGGAGAATCCCAGGGGCAGGAGAGCCTGGTGGGCTGCCGTCTATGGGGTCACGCAGAGTCGGACACGACTGAAGTGACTTAGCAGCAGCAGCAGCAGAACAGTCAATAACGGAATGAATTTCTGTCAATAGGGAGAAACCAGTGATAACTCTAATTCACTTACCCACGTCCTACAAGGGCTTTTTTTTTTTTTTTTTTAACCCATGGGACTAGTTCTAGGAAATGACCTCCGGTGTGTACATAACTGTGGTGCTGATTGAAATGCTGGGGGTGGAGGAGCCACTAGACTCAGCCTCACTCTGTCCCTTATAGCCAGAAGGAAGTGAAGGAAGCCTTAGGCGTCTGTTTTACACTTTAAAAATATGTATTTTTACATTGGAGTATAGTTAGTTAGCAATGTTGTGTTAGTTTCATATGTAACTAGCCAAGTGATTGAGTTATGCGTATACTTGTGTCTGTTCTTTTGAACATTCTTTCCCCATTTAGGCTATTACAGAGTATTTGAACAGAGCTCCCTGTGCTGTTACAGCAGGTCCTTTGGCCGTCTGTCTTAAATACAGCAGTGTGTATATGTCGAGTCCACATTCCCCATCTCTCCCTCCCCTCCGCCCTCCACCCTGCCTTCCCCCTCTCTCCCCCCTATAACCATGATGCTGTTCTCTGTGAGTCTGTTTCTGTTTTGTAAATAAGTTCATTTGCATCATATTTTTGGCTTCCCTGGTGGCTCAGAGGTTAAAGCATCTGCCTCCAGTGTGGGAGACCCAGGTTCGATCCTGGGTCAGGAAGATCCCCTGGAGAAGGAAATGGTAACTCACTCCAGTATTCTTGCCTGGAGAATCCCATGGATGGAGAAGCCTGGTAGGCTACAGTCCACGGGGTCACAAAGAGTCAGACACGACTGAGTGACTTCACTTTCACTTTTAAAGATTCTGCATATAAGAGATAGCACACGGAACACATGTATACCTGTGGCAGATTCATTTCAATATATGGCAAAACCAATACAATATTGTAAAGTTAAATAAAATAAAAATAAAATTAAAAAAAAGAGAGATAGCACACAATATTCATCTTTATCTTTCTGACTTACTTCATTTAGTATGGTAATCTCCAGGTCCATCCATATTCCTGTAACGGGCATGATTTCATTCTTTATAATGGCTGAGTAGTACTTAATGTGTGTCTAGACCACATCTTATTTATCCGTTCGTCTGTCGATAGACCCTTAGCTTTGCTTCCACGTCTTGGCTATCGTAAACGGCGCTGCAGTGATCACCGGGGTGCATGTATCCTGCCAAACCATGTTTTCATCAGAAATATGCCTAAGAGTATGATTGCTGGTCATATGGTCACCCTATTTCTAGTTTCTTAAGGAACCTACATACTGTTCATAGTGGCTGTGCAAATTTACTTTCCCACCAACAGTGAAAAAGGGTTCCCTTTTCTCTACATCCTCTCCAGCATCTATTGTTTGTAGACTTTTTGATGGTGGCCATTCTGACTAGTGTGAGGTAATACTTCACTGTAGATTTGATTTGCATTTCTTGATTAGCAACGCTGAGCATCTTTTCATGTGCCTCTTGGCCATCTATATGTCTTCTTAATTTGAAATGTGAACTCTTTAAGTCATCTGACCTCTTTTTCAAACAGTTCAATGTATATTCTAAAGACTTCACGTTTTTAAGAAATATGTAAATTTCTCTTCTCCAAAATACGAAATTGCTCTCATACAAATTCACAAAAATTGAGTAGCTCATTTTAAAAATACCACAGGATGAAGTTTTTACAGCACTCACTCCTATCCACATGTTTTATATCTGACTACAATTGAATTGGCCAAGATAATCACTAAGATCATGGCATCTGGTCCCATCACCTCATGGCAAATAGATGGGGAAACAGTGACAGATTTTAATTTTTTGGGCTCCAAAATCACTGCAGATGGTGACTGCAACCATGAAACTAAAAGACGTTTGCTCCTTGGAAGGAAAGTTATGACCAATCTAGATAGCATATTCAAAAGCAGAGACATTACTTTACCAACAAAGGTCCATCTATTCAAGGCTATGCTTTTTCCTGTGGTCATGGATGGATGTAAGAGTTGGACTGTAAAGAAAGCTGAGTGCCAAAGAATTGATGCTTTTGAAGTGTGGTGTTGGAGAAGACTTTTGAGAGTCCTTTGGACTGCAAGGAGATCCAACCAGTCCATCCTAAAAGAAATCAGTCCTGAATATTCACTGGAAGGACTCACGTTGAAGCTGAAACTCCAATACTTTGGCCACCTGATGCGAAGAGTTGACTCATTTGAAAAGACCCTGATGCTGGAGAAGACTGAAGGAAGGAGGAGAAAGGGATGACAGAGGATGACGTGGTTGGATGGCATCACTGACTCAACGGACGTGAGTTTGAGTAAACTCCGGGAGTTGGTGATGGACAGGGAGGCCTGGCGCGCTGCACTCCATGGGGTCGCAAAGAGTCGGACACGAATGAGCAACTGAACTGAACAGAACAAATGAATGACTTGAACATCTACATGCACATTAAAATCTTCAGGAACATGCTCTTTGTGATATCTAACTTGTTGAAGTGGCAACAGTCTTTTTCACTTCTTAGATTAGAACAAAAACCAAAAGATAATGGCTGTAACTGCCATTCCTTGTAGCTATGTTTCACCTTCAAGTTGTAAATTTTAAGAATGCGAGTATAGAATCAGTGTCATTGGGAAAAACGCTGCCTGCTTTGGACTGTAAGTCATTTCAGCATGTTTAAAGTCAACATGACCTTTGTCTGAGAGGCTAAAACTTGAAGTGTTACAAGATTTTAGTTATTATAAAATACTTCACAAATAGCTTCAATAGAATGTTTGCTAAATACAAAATAAAACAAAGGACTATTGATATATGTCTAGCAGCATACCTTGTTCCTTTCAACAGAATTTAACATTCTAAGAAGGCAGTTATATATTCTTTCAAATAAGAATTAACACTGAAATTGAAATATTAGTTTTTCAATTAACTAAAATACATATACATATCACTTATTCCTATACAGATTATCAAAGAAATTGTTGTAATTCCCCTCCTTTCCAGAAGTTTACCATCAAATTCCATTGAAAAAAATAAAATAAAATAATCATATCACTGTTAGTGGCCATTTGAAGGTCATAATAGTCTCTGAAGGTCAATTTGCTGAACCACAGTTCAGTGCTCTTGCTGTATGCTGGGATAACCGGGGTGTTTTGCTGCAGCCTATTTCAATCAGGAGTTAACTTGTGAATAATCAAGAAATACTTCACAAACTTCTAAGTTCCACTTTCCTAATCCAAAGGTATGATAGGGTGCAGCCAACCATGGTGATTCAACTTGGAACAAGTTATTATCAGATAGAAAACATGATGGTTGGCTGAAAGGTGTGGGAACTTTTAAAGGCATCAGATGTTCTACCAAATACAATATGCACCTTTCTATTTGTCAGTTTTCTCAAAATAGATCATTCATGCTGTACAGTTGAGCCTCTCATGTCAAAGACATCTGAACAAAATAAAAAAATAAGAGAACAAATCTTTCCAAAATTTTATATCATTCCCATATAATTAGCCATGTATAAGATTTCTGCCTTCTCCCCCCTCCTTTTTTTTTTTTCTCTCTCTCTATGGAAACTGTCTGCAGATCTCTCTGACAGAATAAGGCAGTATGTAAGCTGCCTGCCTGGCCTTTCTGCCTCAGAAAATCCAGGGCTGAGTTATGAACAATGAATTTAATGCAGTCTGGCAGAGAAATGGGATCACAAAATTAAAGATTTAAAAAAAAAATGTTAGATTAGAAGTTAACACAGTGTTGATGTTGGGTTCTTGTATTTGCATATTAAAAGAAGGCCTTTTTTTTTTTGTATTTCCTTAGAGAAGACTGAGCTTTTTATGATGACTTACATGTATTAAAAAAAAAAATAAAACTCAGTTGGCTCATCGGTTCCCCCAAGTCTGTTTAGTTTATTCTTAGAGTTCAGATGGCATTTCTGCTATAAAACAGCCTCCCTGAATAAACTTGAAGAGTATTCTGGGTATTAACATGCAAATGAGAAACTGGAGAATAACTCTGTGCTATGGTAATTCTTCCCAGACTGTTTTCTAAAAGGCTATCTGTGAGGGACTAAAACATCAGCAAGGAGGTTGATTGCTAAGACTGTGAGGTTGTAAAGTTCTATGCAAATGTAGGTACTAAACTTTAAAAGTCTTCAGTTTATCTTGCTCTTTGTATAGACGACTGAAAATAATCTGATGTTCAGAGAGCATTAAATGACACATAGATCAAGTCAGAGATACCCTGAAGCAAGAAGAAACTAAACCTCGGCTACAAAGTAGGCTACAGATTGCCGTTAGGTGGCTGGTATTATATACTTGAGGGAAATAATTGATAATTGACTACCAGCAAAACTTTCTGAAACATATTTTAAGGGAGAAGAGCAAATCTCATAACAAGGAAGGTTCTTTCCATTCATTAATGAGTTCATAATTTTTTCCAGTGTCCAGGATTTTTTTTTTTTTTTTGACCAAGGTACTTTAAAAAAGTATACTATGAGTATTTGAACAAATGAGAAGATATTTAAAACGAAGTCCCCTAACGAGTCACCTGAATACTATGTAATTGAATTTACTGTGAATTTTAAAAGCCTATGTGCATTTTCTCCCATGACACCAATTCCTATTCACTTTAATTAATTATTTTTTCCATTATTTCTGAAAGTGATTTTATGTAATCCCGAGGAGAGTGAAAAAGTTGGCTTAAAGCTCAACATTCAGAAAACTAAAATCATGGCATTGGTCCCATCACTTCATGGGAAATAGACGGAGAAACAGTGGAAACAGTGTCAGACTTTATTTTGGGGGGCTCCAAAATCACTGCAGATGGTGACTGCAGCCATGAAATTAAAAGACGCTTACTCTTTGGAAGGAAAGTTATGACCAACCTAGATAGCATATTCAAAAGCAGAGACAGTACTTTGCCAACAAAGGTCCATCTAGTCAAGGCTATGGTTTTTCCTACGGTCATGTATGGATGTGAGACTTGGACTATGAAGAAAGCTGAGCACCGAGGAATTGACGCTTTTGAATTGTGGTGTTGGAGAAGACTCTTGAGAGTCCCTTGGACTGCAAGGAGATCCAACCAGTCCATCCTAAAGGAGATCAGTCCTGGGTGTTCATTGGAAGGACTGATGCTGAAACTGAAACTCCAGTACTTTGGCCACCTCGTGGGAAGAGATGACTCACTGGAAAAGACTCTGATGCTGGGAGGGATTGGGGGCAGGAGGAGAAGGGGACAACAGAGGATGAGATGGCTGGATGGCATCACTGACTCGATGGACATGAGTCTGAGTGAACTCTGGGAGATGGTGATGGACAGGGAAGCCTGGCGTGCTGTGATTCATGGGGTCACAAAGAGTCAGACACGACTGAGCGACTGAACTGAACTGAACAGCCCCTGCCATTTTAATTTCCAGTTTAGAGCACAGAGAGACAAAATATGTATTCTCACTTGGCAATGATGACTCTCATTTAGTTCTAAACTAGATTTGCCCCTACGTCTCCAACATCATTAGGGCGAAGAATAGTAAAGGACAGAAAGAGAGAGGAAGAAAAGCAGGAAAGAAAAATAAAGAGAAGAAAAAGGAGTAGAATTGGTGTTGAAGAGGGAGACAGTGTTAAAGAAGAAAGCTGGAAAAATTAATCTCCTTGTTGTGTTAGCATCACTCTTTTATAACTGTCATCACGTTATTCCCAAAATAGCACTTTCTTATATTACTCCTCTGCCATATTTCAGTACACTCGATACATTGGTCCTAATTTAGCTATTTGTACCTTTACCGCTATACTTCCATATTAATAATTTGCTCTAGTAAAGTAACCTTTATGCTTTCTTCCTTACTTTCTTCTTCTCTACTTTAAAAGAAAAAGTTACCTCTTTCCCATAGGGTGAAATTAGAGAAGTACTATGACTGAGGTAGAGAGTAACTCCAAGATGAGTAAGATTATCACTATTCTCAAAGTTTACAGATTTATAGAAACTAAATTATAAATATAGGGAGTCAACTTTACTGAAAGGTAGCGTTGATTCAATTACAACAGAGATACAATAAATTGAGGGGATTAAAAGAAAGCCCATTTACTTCCACAGAATTACAGGGGCAATAATTATGATGGTCAGGTTTAACATAAAGCCAGGGTTCTGCTCATGCTACACAAGAAATGAAGAATTCTTCCCCAGTCCTGATAGATGATGATTAATGTCTTGGTCCTTCCCCCCAACCCCCCTGGAAAAAAATCACATTACAAAATTAAATGTTTAGAGCAGTCTTATCAGAAGTGGCGGCTTTTTAGATACAGAAGGACAGTGTAACTTATCATCTGAACTGGGACATTTTTCAGAGTAAAAAGAACATCATGGACAGTGGGACCGCAACTACACAGTCGTCCTGGTTAGACAGCCGATATCATTTTTCTGTCTTTGAACAGTTTATATCAACTGGTATCAATTTGAAGAAAGGAAAAAAAATAGCTGAATGTATCTTGAGGATAAGTTGTTAAACATAAAACATCCATTAAATATAAACTAAGAGGATTCCTAAAGCCTGTTTAGTTAAAAGACTTAACCCTTTTAATCTAGACAGAAAAAAAGTGAAAGACTAAAGTATTAGTACCTACCATAAGGTAAATACAATCTTTTTCTGAGAAATTTTTATAGTATATGTGATAAATTTCAAAATCCTAATTAACCACTTACAGGCCATCTTAATTAGGGTAGAAATGTGTTCCCAGAGTACCTTAGACTTGAGTTCAGTTCAGTCACTCAGTCGTGTCCGACTCTTTGCGACCCATAAATTGCAGCACACCAGGCCTCCTTGTCCATCACCAACTCCCAGAGTTCACTCAGACTCACGTCCATCGAGTCAGTGATGCCCTCCAGCTATCTCATCCTCTGTCGTCCCCTTCTCCTCCTGCCCCCAATCCCTCCTAGCATCAGAGTCTTCTCCAATGAGTCAACTCTTCGCATGAGGTGCCTAAAGTACTGGAGTTTCAGCTTTAGCATCATTCCTTCCAAAGAAATCCCAGGGCTGATCTCCTTCAGAATGGACCGATTGGATCTCCTTGCAGTCCAAGGGACTCTCAAGAGTCTTCTCCAACACCACAGTTCAAAAGCATCAATTCTTCGGCGCTCAGCCTTCTTCACAGTCCAGCATAGTCACTTGTCATAGTATGCTAAGAGTATATTATGAGAACCTTACCTTTTCATTGTAATATAGTAAATCTCTGCACAGTTATGATTGTGAATTCTGTAAAATAAAAACATAAATTGTTTTGTCAAAAATCATTTTACTTAAAAAAAAATTAAAGCAAATAGGTATTAAGGAAGGAAGTATTTGTATTGAATTTTTCCCCCATAGTGAAATATTACCAATTAATCATGATCTTGAGATGGTATTAAAATACAGAATCTGAATGAAAGTCACATAAAATGAAAGCAGTTATAATATCATTGCCCTTCACATGTTGGAAAACATTTTTTCTAGAAACTTAAAAAACTTGGTTAGGTTTGTTTCTGTTTCCCTATGCAAAAATAAATGAAAACTTGTAGTAACTATTTAATAAATAAATCAAGTTCACACATAAATATGAGTATAAGACATTTCCCAAACTTTGCTACCAATTGGAGTTATTGTTCCTTATTTCCCTCCCTAAAACCATATAATATCAATAATGGAGTGTATAACCTGGGCATTAGGACTTTGAAACTACCCAGGTTATTAAAATATATATTAAAGATTGAGAACTACTGTGCTATATAATTAAAAGTAAATTTTCTAAATCCCATTCCACTGTCCATTTAGCTAAATATTGAAAAATCATGTTTTGGAACAAATATCAGCAGTCAGAGTTTGTCCACTGATTTTGCTTTCTCTTTTTCTACTATATCTTACATTTAGAGATACGGTGTTATATATTCTTCTTTGTCATATATTTTTTTTCCTTTTTTTATCTTGGCTAACAATTTCAGCTAATGTTGATGGACATTTAGATTTCTAATCTCTAATCCTGACATTCTCTTTGACATGCCAAATATTATCTACAACACAGACTCTTTAATTAACCAACCAATGTGTCTGGCATCCATTGCTTTATATCTGTCATCATTCAGTAAATTATTCCCACGGTGAATTCTTAGATTTGTCTGTACATGGAAGTATCTTAATCCTATACCCTTATAACTTAGCAAATAATTCTGTGCCTCAACATTATATTCTCTTCACTCTTCCTTTCTTGGTGGAAATTACAGATGAATATAAATCATTGACTATGAAGTTCATCTAATCGCTCCTTTTAGGATTACATTATCTTGAATGACTTTAGTTTTCTTTCTATACATCATAGATAATCAAGATCTCTTAGCTAAGAAGAACCAAAAAAAAGTGGTGTTTTTGTTTCACTTATGTAGTTCTCAATTCTTTCTCACTTTCTCCTTCAAGAAATTTCCATTAAAATTGTGGCCTTCAAGCTATCTGGGGACTAACAGATAAAAAGTGCAATACCTCTTTCGATAAAATTTTCAGAAGCTTCATTTCTTTTGTTATTCCCAAACTTAACGGTTCTACATAAAAAGATAGGAACACTTTCATACATGTTATTTATATACTTTTATTGAGATGAGACATATCCTCAGAACCTTCTAAATATTAATGCATAGAGAAAGAGTTTTAGTCAAAATGATCAAGCTTTTCAGTAATCAAGGATGTTTTTCATCTTACCAATGCATTTTCCATCCAAAATATCTCTGTCTTCAAATATTAACTTGGCATGTTTTAATAGTTTTATTTGCTATTTATTTTTGGCTGTGCTGGGTCATCATTGCTGTGTGAGCTTTTCTCTAGTTGAGGCAATCGGGGGCCACCCTCCACGTGCTTCCCACTGTAGCGGCCTCTGCACAGCAGAGCAGGGACTCTAGGCAAGGCGGGTCCAACAGTTGTGGTCATGGGCCCAGTAACTCTGCGGCACATGGAATTCCCTGGACCAGGGATGGAATCCACGCCTCCAGAGTTGGCAGGCGGACTCTTCACCACTGAGTCCCCAGGGAAGCCCTCAAATTTTTATATTTCCTACTAGTACTTCCTTCTACCACTGAATATGTACAGCAGTACAGCAGTGTATCACTACAAGAAGAAGGTTACTTCCACATAAATGAGCCCTTACTTGAGAGATGTTAATCTAGGCCAATGTATCTTAACGTATCCAAAAAAACAGAGATGAACTGTCACTCAGACTAACGTTAGTGTAGAAAGGTTCTCTCTCCCCAGACCCAGATTGCAGAGACTCAAATGAAGTTTTTGTATTCCAAAGAATATGAATTCAGTTATGGGTGGGATTACATATATGTAAAGCATAAAGGTATGAGCTAAGTTATGAGCTTAATTTACTCACTTTCTTATTCATATGTATCATGAGCCCAATACATGAAACAGAAAATAAAGCAAAAGACAATTTACTAGGTAATTTGGAGGGAGCAAATTAAAGTGTAATGGCAACCATGTAAATTTATTTTATTTGTAAGTTTTGTATTAACTCTTATTACCATTTGTAATATAGCAATCCCCTTAAAACTTTACCTAACCTTGTTATGATTGTCTGGAATATATATTAGTTTATCTTTAAAATATATTTTATCTTCTGAGTTTTAAAACAAATATGAAACAGAACCCACTTTTCTCTGGTCTTCCTAAAAATTTAGGCTTCTCTTCTATTAAGTGATTAAAAATAGTTTTATATAACAAAGCTGACCCAAATAATTCATCTTTTTACATGCCAAGGTTCTTTAAAGCTAAATTGCTTTTAGTAACAGTTGATTTCAATTACAAATTAACTTTGATTTGTTGCTATTCTTGTCTATGGCATTTGACAGGAATGGATAACTGGTCTATAAGTTCTAGTCTCAAATCTGCATCTGGCAAATAATTAGACATTATCTTTAAGAGATTCAAGACAACCCAAAAAGAAACAAAAATAATTCTTCCATGAAATCATTCTTAATTCCAAAGGCATAGTTCAGAAACAAATTATCTTTTTCATATTTTAATTTTAACTAAGAAGTGATTAAAGTAAAAACATATTCATTTTTTGTCCTTTTAGGACTAAAATAGTGTTCCATTAAAAAAAAATTGTAAAGCTAAAGCACTTTGCACAATTAATAAATATTTTAGTCATTTATACCTTGTATCCTTTCACCACACAAATTGTCACCAGTTGACCTTTTAAGCTTCTCATTAAAGAAAAAAAGAAAAGGCAAAATGCAGCCTTGCAGTCTGTGTTGGAATAAAAGTAGTTGAATTCTAAGTTATGTCTTTAGGTTGGAAATAGAAACTATCATGTAGGGATTGTTCAGGGAAGCTCACAGGACTATTTTTATTTCTTTACACGTATCTATGTGATTATCTTCACAGGTTTAGAACCCCTTTAAGGTCAACAAGCTAGGTTACAGAGGACAGTTCATGTGGATATATGCAATAATACTAAAACCTGCAATGTAGGCCAAGCATTCCCGTATACTAGTGGGGGCTCAAAAGAAAATTAAATAAGCATCAACAATTTCATATGCCTATATTTAATAAATACATTTTTCTTGCTATCTGATATCTAGAGATTTTCAAGAACTTCATCTTCAACTGTCATGCCCCCTCTTCTTCAGTAAATTCTTCCCATGGTGAATTCTTAGATTTGTCTATATGTGGAAGTATCTTAATTCTATACCCTTATAACTTAGTAAATAATTCTGTGCCTCAGCATTATATTCTCTTCACTCTTCCTTTCTTGGTGCAAATTACAGGTGCAGACACGACTGAGCGACTGATCTGATCTGATAAATCATTGACTATAAAGTTCATTCAGTCTCTCCTTTTAGGATTACATTATCTTGAATGACTTTAGTTTTCTTTCTATAAGTCCTAGATAATCAAGATCTCTTAGCTAAGAAGAATCATAAAAAAGTGGTCCTTTTGTTACATTAATCCTATAGATCATTAAATTTAGAGCAGGAGAACACTACTTTCTCTGTTCCTATGTTTGTGATGCTAAGCTGCAATAAATAAAATAAACCAGCATATAGATGTTCTCATTATATTTCATGGTCTCCAACCTTTGCAGAGTGAGCCTTCAGCCCCACCGGTCAATCCTTTCAAGAGCTACTTCTCATCTCTTTTTGAGTCTTCAAAGAAAATTACTAGACTGGAGTAACTTGAAGATGATTACCATCCCCTAGTCATTTTGTATCTTCAATACACAGGAATGCTTGCCTGTACTATATGAATGTACGCATTTTCCAAAATGAAGATCTCTTTCCAATTTTCCAAGTCTTCGTTTCTTCTTCAAGTACGCTCAATCTCAGCAGATGAAAAGAGACTCTTCAAGGGCAATTACCAACACTAATCAGGTACTACTTTTTTCTAGCAATGCCTTAAGTATTTTGATATTATTTAATACTCACAATATTTCTCATGAAACACAACCTATTATTAACTTTTATGCTTGAGAAAGATAACTGAACTTTTAAGTAGTCTTCCCATGTTTATACAGCTAGAATCAGGCATGATGGCATGTCTCTGACATCAGATACGAATGTGATAAAGTTCTAAATCTTAATCAAGAAAATGTCTCCACCTCCTGGACACTCTCTTACAAATTATTTTTCTTATATCATGAAAATTTCATTTCAAATTTAAGATTATTTTGCAACCCTGATGTAATCAAAATGTGATTTTAACATATAGAATGCTACTCAATCTTAATTGTGTACATTATGAAGTGGGGATTTGTTTTTCTTTTCCAAAGAGATAATTGACTGTCTAAGGACCATTTTTTGACTAGCCCACTAATATAGAATGCTAAATCTCACTCAGTTAAGCCTTACATATTTATATGGATCTGTATGTTCTCCATTCTGTTTAATGTATTAATTTGTATATTCATATCTTAACACCCTGCCATTATAATTATTAAGCTTTAAAATATTTATTTATATGTGGTAGAATGTATTCCCTCATATTGTTAGACCTCTTCAACATTTATTGGCAATTAATTATTCCAAAAGTAATTATTGCATTGAAACTTGGCCAACTCATACGGGACATCTTCTAGCACTAGGGATCATAAAGAACATTATTTTTTCTAAGTTTAGAAACTACAAAAATCTCATGGATTTCAAGATTCAAATTAAACTTGAATCATCAAAGATTCAAGTCTAATTTATTCTTACTAAATCACAGCATTTTAGACATGGAAGGACTTTTAAGGATCTTTTGGTTGAACTCATTTCTTTTATCTGGGAATATGGAGACCTGGAGAGGTAAAGTAATTTGCAAAATACCACCCACTGAGCGGCAGAGAATATATGACAATTATATCTCTTAGGTAAGTAAAATAAAAAATATTCTAAATATCAGAGTGTTGAAGCCAGCTTTGATTTTTTCTGATTCCAGAATTTATCAACCAAAGTCAGTGATAATTTAATGTATAATCACAAAATGACATTGGTTAGCTACCATTAAAATGGGTTATTATGTATTTGAATATTTGATTTTGAGTAGTTTAGTATGAACTGAACATCAGAAGGGAAAATATAGTAGGAATTCCACATCTAGCAAAGGAGGACTAGCTATTTCTAGACCAGTATTTTTTGTATGCTCTTCTGTTTTTGTCTTTGCTTTTGTTTATGGCACAGACTATTTCCTATTGTCAATCAATAAGAAAAGTTATATTTGGATAAATGAACAAAGAACACATCAAACAGAAAAAATGAAGGAGCTCAAATACAATGTGAAGTTGAGGGGCCAAATGTACTACAGGGAAGAAAAGGAGAGAAAGGTAAAATAGCATTTTAAGTCACACTTCTTGGCATCTGCTGAGTCCAAGGGAGCAGTCGAAAGACTACAGCCAAGCAGAAAGTGGCTGCTCAGGAACTTTAATTAGAGCAGAGTTTCTGACATTCTTAACAGGCCAGGATGTAAATTTTCAAATTTATGGCCCTGCATGAAGGAGGAACATTGGTACAAAGCCCAGGATTTCACAAGTAATCCCTAAAGTGCTGTACTTTGTAAGGATGAATTTGAATTAGACAACTCTTCTCCAAAACTGATGCTCAGCTTCAAATCAGCTCAACCTCTGATCAAATGGAGCCAAAGTGTCTCTGCTTGGACAGAGGAAAAGTAAATTTTTCCTAAAGGAAGATAACACTAAAAGCTCTTCAAGTTTCCATGTGAGCTGGAGGAGCTCAAATACAAACCACCAAATGTGTAAATAGAAAAATAATGACTCACAGAATGGATAATAGAGATATTAGAAATAGACTCACAGGAGATTCATCAGTTCAGTTCAGTTCAGTTCAGTCGCTCAGTCATGTCTGACTCTTTGCCACCCCATGAACCGCAGCACGCCAGGCCTCCCTGTCCATCACCAACTCCCGGAGGTCACTCAGACTCACGTCCATCGAGTCAGTGATGCCATCCAGCCATCTCATCCTCTGGTGTCCCCTTCTCCTCCTACCCTCAATCCCTCCCAGCATCAGAGTCTTCTCCAATGAGTCAACTCTTCACATGAGGTGGCCAAAGTACTGGAGTTTCAGCTTTAGCATCAGTCCTTCCAATGAACACCCAGGACTGATCTCCTTTAGAATGGACTGGTTGGATCTCCTTGCAGTCCAAGGGACTCTCAAGAGTCTTCTCCAACACCACAGTTCAAAAGCATCAATTCTTCGGCTCTCAGCTTTCTTCACAGTCCAACTCTCACATCCATACATAGGTGTTATTATTTTCAGATATGACTAATGCCTTAAAAAATTGAGTAATAACATGGAGAATTTTATCATACAACAGAGAACCATAAAAATAATCCTAAAAAATATAATCACAGTTTAAGTAATCAATGTATCATCTTAACAGCAAAATAGATATAGCATAATGAAAGATTAGTTAATTAGAAAGCTGAATAAAAATATTCAGATTGAAACATGGAGAGAAAAAAGAGGAAATCACTCAGAAATACCAGAAGTAAACATAAGATTCAGTGAAAATATCTAACTTTTCTTTAAGCAATGCCCCAGAAGGAAAGGAGAGAATGAAACAGAGCTGATACTTCAATAACTTGTTGCTTAGTCACTAAGTCATGTCTTACGCTTTTGTGACCCCATGGACTGTAGCCCACGAGGCTGCTCTGCTCATGAGATTTCCCAGGCAAAAATACTGGAGTGGGTTACCATTTCTTCCCCGGAGCATCTTCCTGATGCAGAGATCAAACTCACATCTCCTGCATTGTCCTGTGGATTCTTTACCGCTGAGCAACTTGGAAAGCCCCACTTCAGGAAACAGACATGGATGACTTTCCAAAACTGATACACATAACTCTAGCAACAGATTTAAAACACGTTACAATTCCAAGCAATGGCACCCCACTCCAATACTCTCGCCTGGAAAAAAATCCCATGGACGGAGGAGCCTGGTAGGCTGCAGTCCATGGGGTCGCTAAGAGTCGGGCACGACTGAGCGACTTCACTTTCACTTTTCATTTTCATGCATTGGAGAAGGAAATGGCAACCCACTGCAGTGTTCTTGCCTGGAGAATCCCAGGGATGGGGGAGCCTGGTGGGCTGCTGTCTCTGGGGTAGCACAGAGTCAGACATGACTGAAGTGACTTAGCAGCAGCATGGATTCAAAAGAAACATGATAACCATTGATGGTCAATTTGCTTAAAAACAAAATCTAAAAAATGTTGTAAGAACCAGAAAAAATTAAAAGACATGACAACTTAAAACAGGACACATTAATGCCAAGTTGACTCTTCAACACAGCTAATAGAAATTAGAGAAAAGTGGAATGAAATATAACAGGATAAAGAAATGGCTGCTAGTCAAAAGTACTTTTTCTAGTGAAAATTTCTTTCAGTGATGAAAATACAACAGTTTAGAATAAACAAGTAAAGAAAAAGAATAGCTGTCAAAGATCCACAGCAAATGACTTCTACATGTAGAAGAAAAATGGTCTGATGAAAGCGTGGAGATATAGGAAGGAAAAAGTGGTGACTTAATAATTTTTTAATAATCACTTTTAATGAATGGTGAATTTATAAAGTAAAAAATTCTTATGGAATTCATAAATTTATAACACGTAGAGGATAAAGTGAAAAAGGGAGTACAATGGAAGAAATATAATGTATTTTATACTTGTGTTATTATAAAATGCAACAAATCCTCAGTGTTTATATTATATCTAATATTATAGCATCAATACTTATGCATTTCTATAAATGACAAAATGAAAAAGAAAAGGCAGGAAAATCTATGGTGGGAGATGCTAATATACCTCTGTTGGTAACTTAAAAGTATTGCAAGGAAGTTGAATATTTATTTCACATGATTAGCAAAAGGGGATAGTACAAAAAGAGATCCTCTCAAAAAAGAATAAAAAGTGGAAAAGGCCTTTTATTTGGGAAATACGTTTATAGTATTTTTGAACTCTGCCTAGGTCGTTCTTGGAAATTGGGGTTACAGAGTCAGAAATTGATTTAGTCCTTTAAATGGTATAGACTAGCACAAATTCACTGAAAAGATCTTTCTCCATAGTTGGCCCTGAAACACCAAAGAGCAAGTCCTTGTGATCTTGCCCATCAGCAATAATCCTGTTAAAATAACACCTTCTACCCCTTGAAAGTATACTCTCTTCCTAAAAGCAGTTTGCTTAATACTTTTCACATTTGGCTTTGAATGAGCTCGTAGTAGCTCTACCCCTATGCTCCTCTACAAGTGTAAAAGGAAATGCGGAGTACTCTGAAAACTATTTTTAAATAAAAATTCACTGCTTCAGCAGCCTTTGGATTTCTCTCCTGTATAAGTTGCAACGAGCTGATAGGCTAAGGTTTGCAGCTCTTGTTTTATATCCTGCTTTTTCAACCTTAGTCATGTTGAATGTAATCACTCTCTTTGCAAATTGGTGTGTTTATCTTGCTGAAGTCCCTTTAAGCTTTAACTCAAAATTTTATACACTTAGAAAAATTTCATTTAATAACCTTTTATATGCATATATGTATAAAAGAAGTATAATTTGTGGAGCATGAGCTAATTTACTTTTTCCTTAATAATGCTTAATTCAAAAATCATTTCAAAACATTTAGACAGGAGACATTATTACCTGATTAAGGCCATAGCAATCCTTTTATACTGCAAAGAATACTAATTTTGATGGCTACTTCATGTCTCCAGAAGCAAATGTGAATTAGCAGAAATCAAATATCACCTCGCCTATATCAAAAGATAGAAAAGAATAAAATTGTGAGAACGATGTTCAGCTTTAAGGAATGAAAGTATAAGAGACATGCTCTGCATCAGGTGTGGTGGGATAAAGCAGTAACTTTCTATCATGCATACAGCAACTGCAAGCATTGCACCCAATGCTAAAGAAACTAGCAAACAGTCACCCCCACCCACATCCCCAAACACTCGGAAAGAGCTCTGGAGAAACACCAAAAACAGGTACATTTTGGAAGTGATAGCCTGGGGTAAGATTTTTATAGCTTTATCTTGATGGCAGTAGAAAGTATACCATCATTCTGGCCTGAAGAAATATATCGAAAAGGAACTCAGTCCAAAACCACAGCAGCTGTAAAAGCAGAGGACAGGGGCATCACTGAAAAGAGAGGCTGATAAGGGAAATCTCAAATTTTCTGTATAAATTCTACCCCAGTTTTTCAAACCCGTGAATCCTTGTGTACCAAAACAGAATGGACCTAAGTTAAAAAAACTGAACTGAGATCAGAGTTGATTCCTATTGCAGTTGTGACCAAGTTGGCAATTTGCATCAAACTAAACTAATTGCTTCCTAAAATGCAATGAACAGGGACCAAGACTCAAAGAATCTTGTAAAGAAAAAAATATTCTCATAATGAATGTAAAGGCAGGGATATAGGAAATGTGTTTTTTAAAATGGAAATTCTAGAAATGAAAAATACAAAATCCTAAATAAAAATTGTCTGGAAGAACTTAATAATGTAATGAAGGTAATGGAAACAATTATAAATTTGATTTAGATCATTAAAAGTTATCAATCAGAGAATTAACAGGAAAAAAAGATGGATAAAATAAGCAGAGCTTCAAGGACTGTGCAACAGTAACAAAAGACTAACACATGTTAGCATAGACATCAATATTGAGGCAAATAATATTTGACAAAATGATGGCTAAATACTACTGAAAGTTGGTGAAAGATGTGTTTTATACAGTCAAGAAACTTTGCAAAGCCAAACAGGATAAATACAAACATATTCACACCTAGGTACATCAAAGTTAAAGTACTGAAAAAACAAAAATATAGAGAAAGTCAACTTTGAAATAAACCACAGAAAAACAACAATATTGTGTACATCACATCTTAAGTAGAAAATCCAAAGGGATCTACAAAACAACCTCATGAATAAGTGAATTCAGAAGCCACTGAATACATGCTTGATCTATAAAACCCAGAGTAGCAAAGTTGAAGAAAGAAATTTCCAAGAATTCTATTTACAACTGTGTCAAAAATACACTTTTAGGAAAAAATGTGAATGAATGGTATGTAAACCATAAAGCATTGCTGTACCTTATTAAAGAAAATAGAAATAAATGGAAAAATATATTCCTGGATTGGAAAACTGAATATCAGTTAGATGTCAATTACACCTAAATTGACTTGTAGGTTTGCACATAACAACTGTCAAAATGACACTAGACTAAAAAAAATAATAATAATACTAACAATCTATTTTAAAACTTATATGGACCATCACACAAACAGTAGTCAAAAAAATTTTAAAAATATTGGCACTCAGGTTACTTATTTTATGAGCTACTAGTAAAAGCCTTAATTAAGACAGTGTGCCTGGTATAAGCTTAGGCATATAAATCATTTGAAAATAATAGATTGTCTAGAACTATAGCTGCATATGTAAATATGTATATATATATATTTGATTTGTCAAAGATGTCAAAATAATTCATCGATGAAAAGGAAGTCTACACCAAATTTTGTTAGAAGCACTGGATGTCTGTATAGAAAAATTTAACATATACTCCTAGCTGAAAAGAAAATGCACCATAGGCTTAAATATAGAGGCTAAAATTATTAAACTTACAGAAGGAAACATAGGAGAGAGCTTGTGTGACCTTTGGGTTAGCAAGTATAAAAACATGTAACCCACAGTAAATGCACAATAAAGGGACAAAAATCAATACTTTGGACTTCATCAGGATGAAAAACCTGCTCAACAAAAGGCATCATTTAGAAAAAGAAAAGTCAGAGTACAGATAGAGAGGAAATACTCACTATTCATATATTAGGCAAAAGACTCATAACTGGAATATAAAATACGTTCTTAAAACACAATAGGAAGACTAATAAGCCAGTTTTGAAAAGTCAACAAAACCTGTGAATGCCACAGTAAAAGAAGATACATAAATGACCAGTAGTCACATAAATAGCTGTTCCACGTCAGTGGTCATCAGCTAATTGCCAGTTAGAACCACATGAAATAATCCTTTATGATCGTGCCTGTATGTACACCCCCACTCACACACACACGCACACACACACAAGCTAAAATGGCAACATTTTTTAAAAATCTGAATATCTTAAATATCACAGAGCTCTTTGAATAACAAGAAATCTGAAAATTATTGGTTAAAATATGAAATATAATTGCCACTTTATGTATGTGTATGTATGGCATATATGCCACTTTATATGTATATATAGTATGTAATAGGGGTGTGTGTGTGTGTGTGTGTGTGTGTGTGTGTGTGTGTGTATGTATATGTATCTTCCACATATACTAGCTATCAACCCTAAATATCCAAGATTTTTAAAAGTATGTATGATCCCAAAGACATATGTATCGATATTTACAGCAGTTTTAATGGCAACACCCCAAAGTTCTAAGCACTCCAAATGTTCATCAAAAGGGAAGCAGAGAAGCAAAACATGGCACAAGAGAATACTAGCCGTCTAAGAGGCATGGCACGCTGGTCTACACAGCCAAAGTCACTGTGATGAATGATGCCCAAACAGTGAGCGCATACAGTAGGGTTCTGTTTGTATAAACACTCTGGAAAGTAGATACTTCTCTGTAGTAACAAACGGCATATCAAAAGTCCAGAATCTTGAGCAGATGCAGAATACTGGCCAGAGTACCCTTTTGGGAATGATGGTAACGCTCTGGACTGAAATGGTGGCTGTGAATTCATGGATGTCTATTTCTGTCAAAGTTCAAGAAATTGAACAATTTAAATGGGTATGTTTTCTTGTATGCTAACTATAAAATTAGATGTATTGGTATATCAATATCTGCATTAATACATGACTTACAGGGGTGATGATAAAAGCATACTGTCCTTGAAGTCCTGATAGTTTAAGAATATGTGAGGCTTGAAGTCCCATATTATATTTTATGGTGTGGTAACGACACATTGACAGAAGAAAATACGTTGTAGAGTGCACGGACTTTGAAATCAAAGAGACCCATGTTTCAATTTTATTTAGATAAGTTCTTCTTAGACTTTGTAAGCCTCCATTTCCACACCTATAAGATAGAGGTAGATGATACTGCTGTGCTGTAGGATAATGTTAGTTCAAACAGACCTCAGTTTCAATCCTTAAACTACCATTAGAGCCTGGGCAAATTTCTTCATCTCTCTTTTTCTTGAAAATAAAAATGGCCATAACTCTGAGTCATAAAATTAGTCCAAGGATTTATTGAGTTGGCAAATGGAAAACAACTAATAAAATGTCTGGCACAATGCAAGGGCTCGATAAATGTTAGTTTTCCTCTTCCCTGTTTTCCTCTTCCCTTTTCAGTAATACCAAGAGAGTTAAAATATGATATAAAACAGTTGGCAAGATATTAATGTTGGAAAGAGATTTCTCATAGTGTAGACTAATGTATTTTCATATTTTCAAAGAATAACAGCTAAGACTTCAATTGTTGAATCTCAAATTACTTTCCTAATTTACCTAAAGGTTTGAAGAGCAGACTTCAAAGGACACACATTCCCTAAGATCAAATATTTAAGTAAAGGTTATCTGAAATACCTAAACCTTTGAAAATATCTCAAAGGGGAATTCCATTTCCAGCAATATGACAGAAAGATATCCTGAGGGGACTTCTTACTATAATACCACTTGATCCAAGATAATTTACAGCAAATACACTTTTAAAGCACTGTTGTAAACAAAAGAAATGTCCAAGGACAAATAATAGTAAAATTAAGCCAGTGAGGTAAAGCTGACACTTGAAAACTGGTGCACACAGAGTCCAGGCTGCATTCATGAAAAATGGCAATGCCAGATCAGAAGTGGAGACACTCAGACCGGTATTCTCCAGTAGACACAAGGCTGGCTGACCGTGCATTGTCCCATGGATCTGTAAACATACAGGAGACTTAAAGTAGGCTCAACTGCTAGCTTTCCCTGGAAGAGAAACTTGAGATGCCCTCAAGAGTGAGTGAGTAAGTGAGTGTGCTCAGTCATGTCTGACTCTTTGCTACCATATGAACTATAGTCAGGTAGGCTCTTCTATCCTTGGAATTTTCCAGGCAAGAATACTGGGGTTGGGTTGCCATTTCCTACTCCAAGTGAGCTTCCCAAGCCAGGGACTGAACCCACATCTCCCGTGTCTCCCACATCGGCAGGCAGATTCTTTACCACTGCACCATGTCACGAGAATGGCACCACAATTTGACTTTTTAAAAATCTAATAGAGAGTTTCAGCAAAGTTGACTCTGGCAAAAAGAGTAGTAAAAACAGAAAAACATTTCTGATGAGACTGACAAAAGAGAGGAGAGAAATAGCACACAAAAATAATACTTGAAATGGAAGAGAGAATATGCTAAAGAAACAGCATGGATTGAAAAGTTATTGAGAGTCTTAAAAAACCTTAGCTCCAATCAAGAGTAAAATGTTAGACGTAAGTGGACAAGTACCCAGAAATAGGTAATTTCATAGCACTAAATCAAGACTAAAGAGGAAACATAAATTACCTGTATTTACTATGTATATAGAATCTGTGATTTAAAGTTTCTAATGAAGAAGACACCAGGCCCAGATGGTTTTACTGGTGAGTTCAAGCAAAAGTTTAAATAATTTATAATTATAACCTCCAGCAAGTTTTAAACAAAATAAAGGGGGGTAGTGGAGATCCAATTTATTATTACTAAGTCCTGTTATCATAATCAAACCTTGATGTCAAAATGAAATAAGGACTTTGAATAGATCAGATCAGATCAGATCAGATCAGTCGCTCAGTTGTGTCTGACTCTTTGCGACCCCATGAACTGCAGCACGCCAGGCCTCCCCCAGCATCAGAGTCTTTTCCAAGGAGTCAACTCTTCGCATGAGGTGGCCAGAATACTGGAGTTTCAGCTTTAGCATCATTCCTTCCAAAGAAATCCCAGGGCTGATCTCCTTTAGAATGGACCGGTTGGATCTCCTTGCAGTCCAAGGGACTCTCAAGAGTCTTCTCCAACACCACAGTTCAAAAGCATCAATTCTTCGGCGCTCAGCCTTCTTCACAGTCCAGCTCTCACATCCATACATGACCACAGGAAAGACCATAGCCTTGACTAGGCGAACCTTTGTTGGCAAAGTGATGTCTCTGCTTTTGAATATACTATCTAGGTTGGTCATAACTTTCCTTCCAAGGAGTAAGCATCCTTTAATTTCATGGCTGCAGTCACCATCTGCAGTGATTTTGGAGCCCAGAAAAATAAAGTCTGACACTGTTTCCACTGTTTCTCCATCTATTTCCCATGTAGTGATGGGACCAGATGCCATGATCTTCATTTTCTGAATGTTGAGCTTTAAGCCAACCTTTTCACTCTCCACTTTCACTTTCATCAAGAGGCTTTTGAGTTCCTCTTCACTTTCTGCCATAAGGGTGGTATCATCTGCATATCTGAGGTTATTGATATTTCTCCGGGCAATCTTGATTCCAGCTTGTGTTTATGTCTAAAACAAAACACTAGTGGCAAAATATAAAAAATTATGAGTATATCCTAGGAATTCAAGAGGGCTTTAACATTATATAATCCATAAGGACAGCCATCTCAGTAACAGGCTGGAAAAGAAAAATCCATACGATCACTTCAGAAGAATCAGAAAAAGTACATGACAAAATTTATGACTAATCAGTGCATAATCATCTATCAAACTGGTAATGGAAAGGAGCTTAACTTTGCAAACTCTATCAAAACACTCAATAAGTGCAATTTACTCTGGCAAAATGCAAGAAGTCATCCTTTCAGATCAGGAGCAAGACAAAGAAGACTATCATAACAAGTTATATATCAAGAAGTACTAGAAGTCTTAGATGGTGCAAGAAAAAAAGAATTTTGAGAGGAAAAAGCAACATTTGTGAATTATATGGATATTTATATAAAGGTCCATCTAGTCAAGGCTATGGTCTTTCCTGTGGTCATGTATGGATGTGAGAGCTGGACTGTGAAGAAGGCTGAGCACCGAAGAATTGATGCTTTTAAACTGTGGTGTTGGAGAAGACTCTTGAGAGTCCCTTGGACTGCAAGGAGATCCAACCAGTCCATTCTGAAGGAGATCAGCCCTGGAATTTCTTTGGAAGGAATGATGCTAAAGCTGAAACTCCAGTATTTTGGCCACCTCATGTGAAGAGTTGACTCATTGGAGAAGACTCTGATGCTGGGAGGGATTGGGGGCAGGAGGAGAAGGGGACGACAGAGGATGAGAAGGCTGGATGGCATCACTGACTCGATGGACGTGAGTCTGAGTGACCTCCGAGAGCTGGTGATGGCTAGGGAGGCCTGGCGTGCTGCAGTTCATGGGGTCGCAAAGAGTCCGACACGACTGAGTGACTGATCTGATCTGATATATATATATATATACAAAAAAATATCATAGAGTTGTGCAAGAACTTAGTGAAGTTGCAGATACTAGTATAAACAATGAAATGTACCTGTATTTATCAATAAAATAGTTATGAAACATTTTAAAACCTATGTTTAACAAGAATAAGACCATAAGTAATCAAAAGATGTGCAAGAACTTTGAAGGTAAAATGTGGAACATACTGAAAGATATTAAAAGTTCTAAATAAATGAAGCAATGTAACCTATCAAAGACAAGTATAGTCAACCCATAAAGATTAATCTATTAGTACATTTATAGCTAAATCAAATCTAATAATGTTGAGACAATGGGCTATCCAAGTAGAAAATTTGAAATGTAATCTATACATCAACTATCCACAAAAATTTAATTTGGACTAAATATTTTAAAGTGAAAAATGAAATATTTAACCTTTTTGAGAAATATAGCAGAATACTGTTAACCTTCATGTTAGGAAACAGTTTATTTTATTGAAAAAATAATAAAATATGAACTATAAATGAAGATTAACAAAATTTAAGATCTATATTCATCAGTAGACACCATAAAGTGAGGTAAAAGACGCAAAATATATTATGGAGTGGTAGTTATCTTAAATTTCTCGACAAGTTTAAATGTATAAATTTAAATTCCTACAAGCTTTATCAACCTTTTCACTATCATTCATTTAATTTTTCATACTGAGTTTGCATCTTGAGTTAAGATACTGAGTTCCTGTTTACTTTTCAGCATGCAATGCTCAGCTTATCTCCAATCCAAAGATGTCTCTGGACTAAAAGATACAACATTTGGCATGTGGATATCCATACACAGAGTGCATTGCCAGCACCAGCAGCTTGCACAATCTGTGCTTGGAAATTTACATTGATCATAATTACTGTTCCACCTGTATTAAATAATGCTCTGCTATCCTTGGGAATTTCAAAAATGGTTTCTCAAAGTTGTGTGTGGTAACACAGTAAGCACATATAAAGAAATGTGGAACAATAAAGCACTTTTCAATGCAATTTCAATGAAAATTTTATAACCTGTACCTTGGTGAGTTTTTAAAGAAATATTTGGTTCTTGAATTATTTCTGGTGCCCATATTCAGTCAAGCGCTTATTGGGCATCTCTTTTGTTTCCAATAATCAGGGTGGTATGTATTAATATAACAGATACAAAAACAAGTATGTGCTTTTGAACACCCCTTAATTGGAGAAAGGAAATAAGCACAAACTATTTCTGTTTTTCTAAATAGAGATTAAATAATTACTTACCATAAGTTATAGGAAAGATTCAAATCATGGCAAATTTCTCATCAGATTTTCAGTGCTACATGTAAAGAGATATATACCAAAATATTAGTAGCATTCTGGATGAAATTCAATGCATATATTCTCATTAAAAAGTAACATGTTGGTGAAAGTAAAGTCGCTCAGTTGTATCTGACTCTTTGCCACACCATGGGCAGCAACCCACCAGGCTTCTCTATCCATGAGATTTTCCAGGCATGCTTATTCTAAAAGATCAAAGATTTAGAACTTACGGTTGCCTAGTGCCTATCTTTCCTCTGTCTTATCTATGTTTTCTGGCTTTGAAGTAGGCCAGGAATAGCCAGAGAATCCCTGGGTGGTACAGATTCCCTAGGGAAGGGCATGGCAACCCACTCCAGTACTCTGGTCTGGAGAATTCCATGGACAGAGGAGCCTGGCAGGTTATAATCCAAGAGGTCACAAAGAGTTGGACATGACTTAGTTGCTAAACCACCATCAAGGGGAATAGCCAATAATAAGGAAAATATAAGAATGCAAACCGAAAAGCAAGAGTATACAAAAACAAAATAATGAAATACAATAGAAATTATGAAATAATAAAAACATAGTTTTAAGATGTGATAACAGAAAATGACAAGGCACTTTGAAGACTTTCAATTCCTCAGTTTGCCATATTCTGTAAAACCTGAGCATCTAAGCCTGTATTTACTGTTTCTACCTCTTGGAGCTCTCCTTTCCCTCTGACCTTGCCCACTCTCTGCCCTTCTTAACCTGTATAAAATAAGCTCATCATTCAAAGAATGTAAACGTCTCTTCTGCTGTGATCATTTCACTGCCCACAATCCCCACCAGCAATTCATAATGGATGTAATGCTCTCCGATTTGTTGCCCACATCACTCTATATTTACCACTACATATGCCATCATTATGGAGAAGGAAATGGCACTCCACTCCAATATTCTTGCCTGGGAAATCCCATGGACAGAGGAGCCTGGTGGGCTACAGTCCATGGAGTTGTGAGAGTCATACATGATTTAGTGACTAAAATCACCAACTACCCCATCATTTATTAAGTAGTTTACAATTACATTGTATGTCTGTTTTCCCCAATATGCGGCAAGCGTCCTTAAATTGGTGAGCAACTTGTTCTCTTGTGATCTCAATGCATGATACATAATAGATATTCACCAAATACTGATTGGTTGTATTTTTCCAAAGTCACGCATAAAGTGATTTATATATATATATATACACACACATCTTTTATATGCTCCTTGCATAGGGTCTACTATTAAAAGTAAATGGTGGATTTTGTTGATGGTTTTTATCTTTACAGTGCTTTGGAAGAAGAGTAGATGCTTTCATTATGAGTTACATCTCTAGAAGAAGTGTTCAAGTCACACAGATTAATACCTAAACATAGTGATACTACTGAATCTCTAATAGTAACAAGTACCTTATTCCCAACCTTTAACAAAATGAGCAGAATGCATCACTTACTTAATTGTATTATTAAATAACAGTCAAACAAATATATGGTTTCTAGCCATACACCGTATGTAGTTTCACCAAGGTAGGGGAAGAGATTCAGAGGACAAATTTTCTTTGAAAATAAGACCTTCAAGGACCCAACAGCAATTACTGGGTCAGGGGTTAGACAAAAATACAGAAATCAAGAGGCTGCTGCTGCTGCTAAGTGGCTTCAGTCGTGTCTGACTCTGTGCGACCCCATAGACGGCAGCCCACCAGGCTCCCCCGTCCCTGGGATTCTCTAGGCAAGAACACTGGAGTGGGTTGCCACTTCCTTCTCCAATGCATGAAAGTGAAAAGGGAAAGTGAAGACACCCAGTCGTGTCCGACTCCTTGGGACTGCATGGACTGCAGCCCACCAGGCTCCTCCGCCCATGGGATTTTCCAGGCAAGAGTACTGGAGTGGGGTGCCATTGCCTTCTCCGAATCAAGAGGCTAGATGTTACTAATCATGTTTATCATTCCATACTGTGTACAGCTTAGATCCCAATTTCTTTGCCTCAGAAGAAAAACAACAATCATTATTCAAGTAAATAATCCTTAATATCATAGATTCACAATTTTTCATATAAAGATATTTTAAAAATATTTATTCTTACTAACTAGAACAAATCCCTGAATTGGGCAGATCCCCTGGAGAAGGGACAGGCTACCCACTCCAGTATTCTGACCTGGAGAATTCCCTAGACTGTATAGTCCGTAGGGTTGCAAAGAGTCGGACACAACTGAGCAACTTTCACTCACTCACTCAGAACAAATCAGAAGATGAGGTATTTTTTCATAAAAGTTATGAAATTCTAAAGACTTCTTAGTGGAACTTCAACTGATAGAGTTGAGGAGAATTTTGTAGGTAGTCCCTTGATTGTTTTTTCAACTAAAATTATTATTCTCTTATAGAATATTTCTCCTTTGTTTTCTCAGATTTTGTTGAGTAATATGCTGTCTATTGGATCATCAAGAATAGCCAGTTTGAGGGAGTTATCTTTGGGTAAATCACTAAAGGTTGAGTTCTCTGTATATTTGGCTTTAAAGTGAAAAATTCATGAACTAGAACATTGCTATGTTCTATAGGAAGTTCCTATAAATTTTCACACTTGTAAGAAATTTTTGCATAGCTACAATAATAAAAATAAAATATGCCATTGAAATTTTAGATCCTAACATATAATTATGTTTCCTCATACCATGAAGTAAAAAAAGTTTGTAATTCCATTAATGCCTTTGGGTTTCAAACTCCTGCTGCTAAAAGCAATCAAGCCAACAATACAGGTAGTGCTGGCATTATTAATCTTTTCTTGGCAAAGGCACTTTACTTCCAATATAACAGGAAATATAACTAAAGCCACTTAGTTTGGCCAAGAATGCAAGTTTTTCATGTGTTTTAAATGTTTTAGAAATTAGATTTTTTTCAAAAGCAGTTTTTGTTTGTTCAGATGAAATATAGGTACTACCAAGAGTAAATTATCAATTAAATTAAAACTCTTCTGTCAGATGGAAGAGAAATAACTAATCTCACCATTTTGTCACTTTAACATGGTTATCTTCAGTCTAGGCAATGCCTTTCAGTCTGAAAGGACCCCAAGTACTTCATAAAATTTCCATGGTATACAAACTGCATCATGATATACAGACAGCCACTGAACAGGAGAGAAAGACAATTATAGTCACTATAATCAGGCTTAGAAGATTTGGGTAGAGGAGATGATATTTGCTTCATAAGAGCTGTAAGGAATTTATTGAGAAAAATGGTAATTAGTGATGCTGAATGCAAGTGAATACCTTAAGTTATCTAGATGAAAGTGGTCTGAAGTCTTCATTGATTCATTACAGACTTTGTCTCTTTATATACACCGGGTATGCACATTCCAAGCTATCTTTTCCAGTGTTAGACCTAAATTACACATGTAAACTTTGTAGTTGGCCATGAGCTTCTCATTTATGCAGAGACAACTTCACAGTTATTTGTTACACAAACCTATTGAGAGCATACTAGCCTGCTGGCTTGTGGGAACATTTTGCTGAACAGCTGCTCTGGCTTTAAAATTTGGACTTTCCAAGCACTATTTGAAATACCAACGGAAAATGTGGAAGGTACAGGAAAGAATTTTTGCTTATATGTCATCATTTCTAGCTTGATATTTATATGCTTTTTTCTTAATTATGTTAGGAGACTAGACACTCAAGTCAAAATACAAAAATAAAAGATACCTAGAAATGTTTGAATTTATAACATTTAAAACTGTATGAAAGGATTGTGTGTGTATACATATATAATAAGAGTAGCATTAGAAGTGCTAATTAGAAAATAGTAGAAATTGCACATTTAAATGATTTTAAATTATTAAAATATTAAAGGCTATAAATTAGCAAACATCATTCTGGATTTTTGTGAAAATCTTATCTATACAAAAGAATGTTGCAGGGTTTTAAAAAATCATTTGTATAACCTGAAAGTTTATTAAATCAAGTTTGTTTAAACCTGCAGTGCTTTTTTTTTTTTAATAAGAGAAGTAGGCTTTTGTGCATCCATACGATGGAAAATTGTACAACCATTACATGCAGTATTGTGAATCCACTTTTATAGGTATGAAAAATTTCCACACTGAATTATTGAGTAAATGACTAAATTACAAAGAAGTGATTCTAATATGATGCCATTTATATAACAGCACTAAAACCCTCTGTGTGAATGTGTGTGTGAAGATATTGTGTATTAATTAGGATTCGGAAGTAACAAAATAACCCTCACATTTCAATGGTTTCTTTACATTCATTTCTTGTTCATGCTCTGTGTAGGGTGCTCGGTCCTGGTCCCTGTAGATCTGTGTCATTTCTCTGTTGCTGTGTAACAAATTACCACTAACGTAGTGTCTTAATACCGTACTCATTAAGCATGTCACAGTCTGAAGTCCCAGGGAGCTCTCAAGACCCAAGTCAAGGTCCTGGCTAGTTTGGGTTCTCCTTTGGAAGTTAAGTAAAAAAATCTGCCTCCAACTTCATTCAAATTTTTCATGTAATGCAGTTCCTTCCAGCCAGACAACTGAAGCCCCCTTTTTCTTAAAGGCTGTCAGCCTTTATCTTGCAAAGTATCAGGGACCATTCACTTCCTGCAGTCTGCTCTCACATCTTTGCTTTGTAGCCTCCAGCATCTCAGCAATAGCGAATCTTGCTTGCAATGAATTTCTCTCCTGTTTTCAGTATCTCAGATTTCCTGTTCTTCTATATCAGAAAAGAAACGTCTTTGCTATTGAAACACTCATGGAATCTAGGTAATCTGGATAACTTCCCTGTCTTAAAATCAAGTGATTAGAAGACTTAATTACATCCACAAAATCCCTTTTGCCTTGAACTAAAACACAATCATGGGAGTAGCATGAGGAGATAGAGGTCATAGGGCCTTCATAGGATCCTGCAGAGCAGAGGCTCTGTCCTGTCTTCCCCTTAGATCAGGCCTCAGGGACCCAGGCTGACAGAGCAGCCCCTGTATGAGACGCTGGTGTTCCCCTCACATGCCACGGACCAAAGCAAGTCACATGGGCCAGCATAGTGTCAGTGAGCAAGGGGGTATACTTTCCCACAGGAGGAGTGCAAATAACATGGCAATTTGATGTCTACAGGCAGGAAGATAAGTAACACTCAGAAACAGTAATTCAGTCTACCAGGCCTAGGGAGAGAGATCTAGAAATACAGTTACTACAGTGGTTTGATGTTCAGTCATGATGGTATAAAGCATGATTTTTAAAAAAAATTTGTGTTGCTATATTATTTATATTTTTCAGAAGTTATATTACTTTCTCATAATTGAGAAAAAGAAAAACATTTTATCTTGAAAGAATGTAAAATATAAGTCAGAGAGTTTGGGATTTTTAAAATCTGCTTTACAGATGAGCAGAGTTAGTCAATAAGAATCTGTGTCCATTTACATAAAAGTAGTATTTAATGAGCTGCATTTTGTTTCTAAAATATTACAAAATATATTTTTAAAGTTCAATCTTTGATTAATTTTACACAATAGTTGCTATTAACTTTGTTTTATTTATGGGAGAAAATGAAGCTCAGTGATTTTTAATGAAACTTCCATGCCCAGAATTGGAAGCCAGGATTTTTAGACTGTGGATTGATTATATACCCTTTGAAGTGCCATGATACCTCTTACTTATATACACATCAATAACAGCTTCTAATATTTATGACTACTTGCTGCATTCCAGAATATACCATGGTATCTAGTCCAGTCATAAGTAAGAGGTCTGGAATACTCAAATATAAGCAATAGAGTTTTGCTTTGTATGTCAATTACAATTTGAATAAAAGGCTACAACAAGATGAAACATCTATATATATCTCAGTTATAAAGCAAGAAAAGTTGATATTATTTTTTAACAGATGCATACATTCTAGTCACGCATTCTGATGGATGCTACACCCCTACCTTTACAACTGTCTACAATCTATACCAAGCCAACCACCTGATACACTTGCAAGAAATGCAAATTATATTATGCTTTGATGATGACTTCCTTTCTTCTCTTCTGCTAAAACCTGTGATTCTTATATTTCTCCAAATATCAGGGACATCTCTGTGGTCTTCTAAATTAAAGAGCCCCACTATTTTTTTTTTTTTTTTTTATCAAAACTTTCATATGAGTTGTTTTTGGTGATGATCATGGTGGTGATTTGGTTGAGGGTACTATCAATTGAATTCCCAAATTCATGATATTCCTTAAAATAGATGACTCTGTAAACATGTGACTCTATTCTCACTTCTTCCTGAAACTTGAGTAACACAGGGCTAAAACCGAGGTAAGTGTAAATCAACTAACTAGAATGACAGAAGCAGTGTGTGTGTGTGTGTGTGTGTGTGTGTGTGTGTGTGTGTATGTAAGTCAGGGACTGAGACAGACTTTTGTTTGTACGAAAAAGAAGGGATATCTCCATTTCCCTAGGTTTTGGCTCAGAGGATACTAGAAAGCAGACAATAAAGTTAGTAAGGAACTAAAATATCCAGCCTTTGGAAATCCAAATTTTTATATAAAATGCTTTGGGAAATGGAACTAGTTGGCTGGTCAATAGTGACAAAATGTGTCTTTACCACAGCACAGATCCTGCCGGGATAGTCCCGCTGGCCCTAATCATCTCTTTACATGTGCTTCTACCCCAACAGCTAGCTTAAACATCTTTATGCCATGGAAAACGTCTAGAGCTGTTTCTTTTCTTTTCTAAAAATGTTTAATAGAATTCAGTTGCTTCACGATGTTCTGTTAGTTTCTGCCTATACAGCAAAGCGGTAAGAGCAAAACTGTGGAGCAAAGTGAATCAGCTGCATGTATGCACATATCCTCTTTGTCATCGCAGAGCCCTGAGTGCAGTGCACGGCGCTGGGTTCACTAGTTACCCATCTTATACATAGCAGTGTATAGATGTCAAGCCCAATCTCCCAATTCATCCCACTCCCTTTTTCCCGCTTGGTGTCTGTACGTTTGTCCTCTATGTCTGTGTCTCTATTTCTGCTTTTCAAATAGGTACATCTGTGCCATTTTTCCAGATTCCACATATATGCATTTGTATATGGTATTTTTCTCTCTCTAATGCACTTCACTCTGCATGACAGTCTCTCGGCCCATCCATGTCTCTGCAAATGGCACAACTTTGCTCCTTTTTATGGCTGAGCAATATTGCATATATATATATATATATATGTGCCATATCTTCTTTATCCGTTCCTCAGTTGATGGGCATTTATGTTGCTTCTGTGTCCTGGCTATTGTAAATAGTGCTGCAATGAACATTGGGGTGTTTGTATCATTTGTAATTTTGGTTTTCTCTGGGTGTATGCCCAAGAGTGGAATTGCTGGGTCATATGGTCATTCTGTAAAGAGCTGTAAAGAGCAATATTGCATAGGAACCTGGAATGTCAGGTCCATGAATCAAGGCAAATTGGAAGTGGTCATACAAGAGATGACAAGAGTGAATGTCGACATTCTAGGAATTAGCGAACTAAAATGGACTGGAATGGGCGAATTTAACTCAGATGACCATTATATCTACTACTGCAGGCAGGAATCCCTCAGAAGAAATGGAGCGGCCATCATGGTGAACAAAAGAGTCCGAAGTGCAGTACTTGGATGCAATCTCAAAAATGACAGAATGATCTCTGTTCATTTCCAAGGCAAACCATTCAATGTCACAGTAATCCAAGTCTATGCCCCAACCAGTAACGCTGAAGAAGCTGAAGTTGAACGGTTCTATGAAGACCTACAAGACCTTTTAGAACTAACACCCAAAAAAGATGTCCTTTTCATTATAGGGGACTGGAATGCAAAAGTAGGAAGTCAAGAAACACCTGGAGTAACAGGAAAATTTGGCCTTGGAACACGGAATGAAACAGGGTAAAGACTAACAGAGTTTTGCCAAGAAAATGCACTGGTCATAGCAAATACCCTCTTCCAACAACACAAGAGAAGACTCTATACATGGACATCACCAGATGGTCAACACCGAAATCAGATCGATTATATTCTTTGCAGCCAAAGATGGAGAAGCTCTATACAATCAGCAAAAACAAGACCAGGAGCTGACTGTGGCTTAGACCATGAACTCCTTATTGCCAAATTCAGACTGAAATTGAAGAAAGTAGGGAAAACCACTAGACCATTCAGGTATGACCTAAATCAAATCCCTTATGATTATACAGTGGAAGTGAGAAATAGATGTAAGGGCCTAGATCTGATAGATAGAGTGCCTGATGAACTATAGAATGAGGTTCGTGACATTGTACAGGAGACAGGGATCAAGACCATCCCCATGGAAAAGAAATGCAAAAAACCAAAATGGCTGTCTGGGGAGGCCTTACAAATATCTGTGAAAAGAAGAGAAGTGAAAAGCAAAGGAGTAAAAGAAAGATATAAACATCTGAATGCAGAGTTCCAAAGAATAGCAAGAAGAGATAAGAAAGCCTTCTTCAGTGATCAATGCAAAGAAATAGAGGAAAACAACAGAATGGGAAAGACTAGGGATCTCTTCAAGAAAATCAGAGATACCAAAGGAACATTTCATGCAAAGATGGTCTCGATAAAGGACAGAAATGGTATGGACCTAACAGAAGCAGAAGATATTAAGAAGAGGTGGCAAGAATACACAGAAGAACTGTACAAAAAAGAGCTTCACGACCCAGATAATCATGATGGTGTGATCACTGACCTAGAGCCAGACATCCTGGAATGTGAAGTCAAGTGGGCCTTAGAAAGCATCACTAGGAACAAAGCTAGTGGAGGTGATGGAATACCAGTGGAGCTATTCCAAATCCTGAAAGATGATGCTGTGAAAGTGCTGCACTCAATATGCCAGCAAATCTGGAAAACTCAGCAGTGGCCACAAGATTGGAAAAGGTCAGTTTTCATCCCAATCCCAAAGAAAGGCAATGCCAAGGAGTGCTCAAACTACCGCACAATTGCACTCATCTCACATGCTAGTAAAGTAATGCTCAAAATTCTCCAAGCCAGGCTTCAGCAATATGTGAACCGTGAACTTCCTGATGTTCAAGCTGGTTTTAGAAAAGGCAGAGGAACCAGAGATCAAATTGCCAACATCCTCTGGATCATCAAAAAAGCAAGAGAGTTCCAGAAAAACATCTATTTCTGCTTTATTGACTATGCCAAAGCCTTTCACTGTGTGGATCATAATAAACTGTGGAAAATTCTGAAAGAGATGGGAATACCAGACCACCTGATCTGCCTCTTGAGAAATCTGTATGCAGGTCAGGAAGCAACAGTTAGAACTGGACATGGAACAACAGACTGGTTCCAAATAGGAAAAGGAGTATGTCAAGGCTGTATATTGTCACCCTGCTTATTTAACTTCTATGCAGAGTACATCATGAGAAATGCTGGACTGGAAGAAACACAAGTTGGAATCAAGATTGCTGGGAAAAATATCAATAACCTCAGATATGCAGATGACACCACTCTTATGGCAGAAAGTGAAGAGGAACTAAAAAGCCTCTTGATGAAGGTGAAAGAGGAGAGTGAAAAAGTTGTCTTAAAGCTCAACATTCAGAAAACGAAGATCATGGCATCCGGTCCCATCACTTCACGGGAAATAGATGGAGAAACAGTGGAAACAGTGTCAGACTTTATTTTTCTGGGCTCCAAAATCACTGCAGATGGTGACTGCAGCCATGAAATTAAAAGATGCTTACTCCTTGGAAGGAAAGTTATGACCAACCTAGATAGCATATTGAAAAGCAGAGACATTACTTTGCCAACAAAGGTCTGTCTAGTCAAGGCTATGGTCTTTACTGTGGTCATGTATGGATGTGAGAGTTGGTCTATGAAGAAGGCTGAGCGCCAAAGAATTGATGCTTTTAAAGTGTGGTGTTGGAGAAGACTCTTGAGAGTCCCTTGGACTGCAAGGAGATCCAACCAGTCCATTCTGAAAGAGGTCAGCCCTGGGATTTCTTTAGAAGGAATGATGCTAAAGCTGAAACTCCAGTATTTTGGCCACCTCATGCGAAGAGTCGACTCATTGGAGAAGACTCTGATGCCGGGAGGGATTGCAGGCAGGAGGAGAAGGGGACGACAGAGGATGAGATGGCTGGATGGCATCTCTGACTCGATGGACGTGAGTCTGAGTGACCTCCGGGAGTTGGTGATGGACAGGGAGGCCTGGCGTGCTGCAGTTCATGGGGTCGCAAAGAGTCGGACACGACTGAGCGACTGATCTGGTCTGATCTGATGTTTAATTTCTATAAAGCATTTTGTATTCAAGTATTTTTTTATTCATATAAGTATTATAAAACACAGAAACCAAAAGTATTTAAAAACACAGATAGCAAAAGTAACATTCCTGCATTTTCATTAATTTTGTTTTTCGGAGAGCAATTACTATACAATGGAAAGCCGTGAGAGCACCTGGCTCCTTGGCAAGTCCCTCATACAACTGGCAGCCTGAGGATCTGAATGACTGGCAGATGGCTCACACTCCATGGGTGAGCTTTGCGTCTCAAGTCATCTACGACCACCCCCATTCTTTATATTGAATATGTTCAAGTTTAGTAGAAAATAAATGTGTGGTTTGTACATCTACATATATATATTTGAATACACACTTTTGTCTTTTCCAATAATGTAATTCATTTCACTTATCTGCAATCTTAGTCGTTTCCATATTTTATTTTTAAAGTATAATGTCTCTCTGAGTGGCTGAATTTTAATGTATACTCATAGTAGTGACACCTATAGGCAAGCTTCTGTTTTATTTTTATTTTTTGTACATATTCACCACAATGATTAAAGCCTTTTGTTTGCCTCTGAGTAAGAGTTGATTATTTTAGCACAAAACCTTCCAAAACTGCTATGCCTCATACTCCTCTAAAGACCACGGATTTGTTTTTTCTAATAAGTAATTTAGATTCCAAATCCCTGGACCAAGTTGACTGTGACCTTCTTGCATGTATGGCATGTGGAAATCACCACGGGAACAGACTGCTGAACCAAAGGCAAACAAACAGAGCTGGATTGCTGCCTCCTCATAAATCTGAACTTGCGGTCAGTGTGGAGCAGCCAAGTCCTCGTGTGTATTCAGACAGGGTGTATGGCAGGCAGCTGAGAGGAGAAGATGGTATACTCTAAATATTATGCTAAGTTTTAATTAATTAGAAGCCATGATATTTACAGATGCTCTAAAATAGACTGGCTTATCTAAAAACCATAACTTTAAAATGCCTTATTGAAAATTCTAAAAAAATAATCACATCAGCTTCATTTTGCTGTGCAGATTTTTTTAAAATCTGATTTGTAGTTTTTTCACTAAGTTTATTTTATTTTATTTTATTTTGCTATTCCTTAGCAGTTTATATTTCAGACATCATTCTATGATGGTGGGAAACTTTGGCTTCTATTTACTACCCTCAGAAAGCATAATTTTGCACTGAGACTTTAAACATGTATCATCTTGTCACATCTGATGTCAGAATTGATCTGTCAAAAGTGTCTTTGCCTATGTTGAAATTACAGTGTAATTTACTTTTAGTGTTGGGGAGAAAAAAAGTTGTATAAATGCTTTATTTAGTCTTACTAAATATGCTGATCAACTACTTTCCTTTAAGACTTTGCATTTGAGGCACTAAAAGTAGGATTTATCAGTACAAATTCAGTTTGGGACATATGTCATACTAAACTCTCCAGATAGATTGTAAATCTACTTCACTGAATGAAGACATCAAAAGTTAAGTGACCTCAGATTAGTTAGCTTGGTGACTCTAGACTTTAGCACAACATCCCATGCGTGGTCATTGACTTAATTTTGAAGACTTTCACTCCATGACTGTAATTCATGAGATTGTGGATTTTATTTTGTTTTGTTCACTATTTTACTTCTAGGGCAGGGACTAGCACCTCATATATAGGTGCTCAGTAAATAAGAGACTTTAAAGTTAAGGCTTGTAAGATAAATGCTGGTGGTTAATTTGTTTCCACATTTCAATACAATCTTTCAAAATGTAATCTAAGATTTTTTTTTTTTAATTATGTTGAAACATTATTAAGAGCAATATCTGAAATTTTAAGGTAGAACTGAAGATAGCCTCAAAACAAACTTAAACCTAGAAAGAAATTGAGAAGAAGGAGTGTTGACAAGGTTCAGGTTGTGAGAAATGGCGAGGGCAACATCCTTTAGTCTTAGAAATTTAAAGGTGGGAATTCCCTGGTGGCCCAGTGGTTAGGACTTTCACTGCCAGAGGCCCAGGTTCGATCCCTGGTTGAAAACTAATCCCCCAAGATGTACAACTCCCCCACACACACACCCCTCCCCCCTAAAATTCAAAGTTATCACTGCTCTTATTTAAGAAATATGATTTTATAGTTAAACATAGAACAACAACAACAAGAAGAAACCCTCCACCAGATGTATTGTCCTTCTTGCCCAGGGAGGCATCACAAGGGTGATTCGTGAGATAGTAGGATGCTTGACACTCCCAGCGCAGATTCTTGTAGCGGACTCTCGTAGCCTACTATTTCATTTCCAATGGAGTCTCTTAGCCTGTACAAGAGGATAGGAACCAGCTTAACCTCTGTTATAACGGCGACCAAGGCCTCCAAGTGATCTAGAAGCAAGAGTTTTACCATTTACCTCCACGGTTATCCCCTATGGACAGTTCGTGGGAAACATAACTGCCAATTCTATTTTTTAAAACCAGAGAGAGCTATGTTTTAAAGATTGCATCAGTCAAATTCTTCTCAGGAAAATAAAAACTCAATGAGTAGTTAAACAGAAAGCATAATTTAAAGAATTTGTGGAAGAAGTATTAGCTGTAAGACTAGTAAAAGCAAAAGGAACCCTGATGTAACAAAGCAATAGAAAATTCTGGAAGCAACTAAAACCCATGGAGTTAAGTGAAGTGTTAGTCGCTCAGTTGTGTCCAACTCTGTGTGACCTCATAGACTGTAGCCCGCCAGGCTCCTCCATCCATGGGATTCTCCAGGCAAGAATACTGCAGTGGTTTGCCATTTCCTTCTTCAAGGGATTTTCCCGACCCAGGGATAGAACCTGGGTGTCCTGCATTGCAGGCAGATTCTTTACCATCTGAGCCATCCGGGCAGCCCATGGGGTTAGGAAAATAACTTTCGGGAATTATCAGAATTAGAAACATGGAGACTGCACCTTGGAGTTTACTCAAGTCTCAGAGAAGGCCAGGGGCCAGCTGCTTTTGGCATTCCAGGAACTTAGAGAATACTAACTACAAAGCCTAGAGACTTAGACCTCTGGGTGGACAGCAAGTAAGCTGGCCCGGCAGCAGAAGATTAGAACCAATTGTTTTTTCAAGTTCTGTTGATGAAGGTGAAGCCCCTGAAAACAAGGAAACAAGAAGTCAGTCTCTTCTTTCCATTTCTGACTCTGAGTCAGCCTCTAGTAGCCCCTGGAGGAGAATCTACTAATAGGCCAGCTAGTGCAAAGAAAATTAGGTTACACAGTTTTAACAATAGCAAAACATTGCCACAAAACATTGTAAATGAATGAATTTGAGGCTTAGTAATATTAGCTTAATAACTGATACAAATTTGGATGTTTACAGTTAGCAGTTTCTCCTATCTAGGGAACAACCCCAAACCACAAGAGAATAAGATCTTGTTAGATCTAGAAAACTAGCTCATTTTCAAAGGAATAACAAATAAGTAACCAAATAGATGAAACTTTCCCAAGAGTGGTGGTGGTTTCAGTGGAAAAAGAATGGAGATTGGTTTTGGTTGCAGTTCTCAGAAAAGTCTGAAAACTGACAAAGTAAAATGTTGCCAAGGTGAAGGATAGCCAAAACATTGATTTATAGCATTGACAAATATCCTGGAACTTGAAAAATACTGAAAAAAAAAAGTATGAAGTAAAGTGGGGAAATCCCTCAGACAGGCTATATAAATATATATATATATGTATGAGTAGTATGAGTAATGAGGTAAGACTTAGCTTATCAATACTGCTTTGTATCTGCCTATATCTGTTGATGGAGAGAAGTAAGTACTAAAAACAAACAACAACAACAACAAAAACACATACTCTGTTTAGGAGTAAAGGTATACTCTTGCCCTTATGGATCAGATATAAATACTTGTCACTGGAGAAAGGGCACCTTATTCAGATAAGTAACCAAAAGGAAACCAGCATAGGCTATTTCCTAAAAATAAAGAAAAGGAACCAGAAACACACACACACACGAGGTATTTAACAACAAAATACATTTTTAAATAATATAATCATCTAAATAGCTTTGAACAGAAGGAGAGAAAAAGTTCAGTTCAGTGGCTCAGTCATGTTGGACTTTGCGAACCCATGGACTGCAGCACACCAGGCCTCCTGCCCATCACCAACTCCTGGAGCTTACTCAAACTCATGCCCATAGAGTCAGTGAGACCATCCAACCATTTCATCCTCTGTCGTCCCCTTCTCCCTTCCTGAATCTTTCCCAGCATCAGGGTCTTTTCCAAGAGTCAGATCTTTGCATCAAGTAGCCAAAGTATTGGAGTTTCAGCTTCAGCATCTGTCCTGCCAATGAATATTCAGGACTGATTTCCTTTAGGATGGACTGGTTAGATTCCCTTGCAGTCCAAGGGACTCTCAAGAGTCTTCTCCAACACCACAGTTCAAAAGCATCAATTCTTTGGCACTCAGCTTTCTTTATAATCCAAATCTCACATCCATACATGACCACTGGAAAAACCAAAGCTTTGACTAAACAGAGCTTTGTTGGCAAAGTGATGCCTCTGCTTTTCAACATGCTGTCTCAGTTGGTCATAACTTTTATTTCAAGGAGCAAATGTCTTTTAATTTCATAACTAGTCACTATCTGCAGTGATTTTGGAGCCCCCTAAAATAAAGTCTGTCACTGTTTCCACTGTTTCCCCATCTATCTGCCATGAAGTGATGGGACCAGATGCCATAATCTTAGTTTTCTGAATGTTGAGCTTTAAGATAACTTTTTGACTTTCCTCTTTCACTTTGATCAAGAGGCTCTTTAGTTCTTTGCTTGCTTCCATACGGGTGGTGTCATCTGCATATCTGAGGTTATTGATATTTCTTCCGGCAATCTTGATTCAAACTTGGGATTCATCCAGCGCAGCATTTCTCAGGATGTACTCTGCATATAACTTAAATAAGCAGGGTGACAATATACAGCCTTGACTTAATCCTTTCCCAATTTGGAACCAGTCTGTTGTTCCATGTCCAGTTCTAACTGTTGCTTCTTGACCTACATACAGATTTCTGAAAAGGCAGGTCAGGTGGACTGGTATTCTAATCTCTTTAAGAACTTTCTACAGTTTGGTGGGATGATTTGGGAGAATGGCATTGACAGATGTATATTATCGTATGTGAAATGAATCGCCAGTCCAGGTTCGATGCATGATACAGGATGCTTGGGGCTGGTGCACTGGGATGACCCAGAGGGATGATACAGGGAGGGCAGTGGGAGGTGGGTTCAGGATGGGGAACACGTGTACACCTGTGGTGGATTCATGTCAATGTATGGCAAAACTAATACAATATTGTAAAATAATTATCCTCCAATCAAAATAAATAAATTTTTATTAAACAAAAGAATTTTTCACAGTTCATTGTGATCCACACAGTCAAAGGCTCTGGCATAGTCAGTAAAGTAGAAGTAGATGTTTTTCTGGAACTCTCTTGATTTTTCAATGATCCAACATATGTTGGCAATTTGATCTCTGGTATCTCTGACTTTTCTAAATCCAGCTTGAACATCTGGACATTCATGGTTCACATACTATTGAAGCCTGGCTTCAAGATGTTTGAGTATTACTTTGCTAGGGTGTGAGATGAGTGAAATTGTGCAGTAGTTTGAGCATTCTTTGGCATTGCCTTTCTCTGGTATTGGAATGAAAGCTGACCTTTTCCAGTCCTGTTGCCACTGCTGAGTTTTCCATATTTGCTGGCATATTGTGCAGCACTTTCACAGCATAATGTTTTAGGATTTGCAATTGTTCAACTGGAATGTTTGGCCTCAGATCAAACAACAGAGAGGGAATACATCCCCACCCATCACCAGAAAATTGGATTAAAGATGTATTGAGCATGGCCCCATTCATCAGAGCAAGACCCAGTTTCCCCCTCAGCTAGTCTCTCCCATCAGGAAGCTTCCAAAAACTGCTTATCTTCTCCATCAGAGGGCAGACAGACTGAAAACCACAATCACAGAAAACTAACCCATCTGATCCCATGGGCCACAGACTTGTCTAACTCAATGAAACTATGAGCCATGCCTTGTAAGGCCACCCAAGATAAGGGGTCATTTTGGAGAGTTCCTAGAAAATGTAGTCCACTGGAGAAGGGAATGGCAAGCCACTTCAGTGTTCTTGCCTTTAAAACCCCTTGAACAGTATGAAAAGGCAGAAAGATAGGACACTGTAAGATTAACTCCCCAGGTCAGTAGGTGCCCAATATGCTACTGGAGATCAGTGGAGAAATAACTCCAGAAAAAATGAAGGAATGGCGCCAAAGCAAAAACAACACCCAGTTGTGAATGTGACTGGTGACAGATGTAAAGTCTGATGCTGTAAAGAGCATCACTGCATAGGCACCTGGAATGTTAGGTCCAAGATTCAAGGCAAATTGAAAGTGGTAAAACAGGAGATAGCCAGAGTGAACATTGACATTTTAGGAATTAGTGAACTAAAATGGACTGGAATAGGTGAATTTAACTCAGATGACCATTATTATATCTACTACTCTTGGCAAGAATCCCTAAGAAGAAATGGAGAAGCCATCATAGTCAATAAAAGAGTCCAAAATATAGTACTTGAATGTAATCTCAAAAATGACAGGATGATCTCTGTTCATTTCCATAATAATCCAAGTCTATGCCTGGACCATTAATGCTGCAAAAGCTGAAGTTGAATGGTTCTATGAAGACCTACAAGACCTTGTAGAACTAACACCAAAAAAGCTGTCCTTTTCATCATAGGGGATTGGAATGCAAAAGTAAGAAGTCAAGAGATTCCTGTAGTAACAGGCAAATTTGGCCTTGGAGTATAGAATGAAGCAAGGCAAAGTCTAACAGAGTTTTTCCAAGAGAACACACTGCAAACACTTTCTTTCAATAACACAAGAGAAGACACTACACATGGACATCACCAGATGGTCAATATTGAAATCAGATTGATTATATTCTTTGCAGCCAAAGATGGAGAAGCTCTATACAGTCAGCAAAAACAAGACCGGGAGCTGACTGTGGCTCAGATCATGAACTCCTATTGCCACATTCAGATTTAAGTTGAAGAAAAAGGAAAAACCACCAGACCATTCAGGTATGACCTAAATCAAATCCCTTACAATTATAAAGTGGAAGTGAAAAATAGGTTCAAGGGATTAGATCTGATAGAGTTCCTGAAGAACTATGTATGGAGGTTCATGACATTGTACAGCAGGCAGTGATCAAGATCATCCCCAGGAAAAGGAAGTGCAAAAAGGCAAAATGGTTGTCTAAGGAGGCCTTACAAATAGTTGAGAAAAGAAGAGAAAGTAAAGGCAATGGAGAAAAGGAAAGATATACTCATTTGAATGCAGAGTTCCAAAGAATAGCAAGGAGAGATAAGAAAGCCTTCCTCTGTGATCAATGCAAAGAATTAGAGGAAAACAATAGAATGGGAAAGACTAGAGATCTCTTCAAGAAAATTAGAAATACCAAGGGAACATTTCATGCAAAGATGGGCTCAATAAAGGACAGAAATGGTATGGACCTAACAGAAGCAGAAGATATTAAGAAGAGATGGCAAGAATACACTGAAGAACTATACAAAACAGATTTTCATGATCCAGATAACCATGATAGTGTGATCACTCACCTAGAGCCAGAATTTCTGGAATGCAAGGTCACGTGGGCCTTAAGAAGCATCACTACAATCAAAGCTAGTGGAGGTGATGGAATTCCACTTGAGCTTTTTCAAATCGTAAGAGAAAAGCTGAGAGACTTTAATTTTCTTTTGTGCTCTTAGAAAAGATTTAATAGACACTTTTTCAAGCAACATAAGAGTCAGATATACAAAGCTATAGAGTTAAATACTGGCAATAAATATGGACAAATTCAAATTAATCAAAGAATATTTATTTATGCTCTGCATTTATGCATGCACTCAAAGGAAAACACAAAAGTAAAACTCCTTGGTTCCATGAAAATGCACAGCTCAAGAAAATATGAGAGGATAAAGAATACAGGTAACTGGCCTATCAGTAATGAATACAGACTGTAAAACCACTGAAAGAAAAAATTCTTATTAGATAATAAAACTTTAAAACTTTTATAGTACTAAAAATGTGACGTGTCCTGTTTTAAGGGCTTTACTTCATTTGAATGTAATTTCAAAAAATAAAAACAAGTAAGCAAACAAAAAACAAAGAAAAACTTTTAAGAGGTGTTATTGATGTTTTATTTCTACTTTTATGGTTGGAAGACTCTAAGGCACAGTGAGCTTAAGTAAGTTGTCCAAAGTCAGATAGCAGATCAGCAGTGAAAAAGAGGCAAATTTCTAACAAGCCACATATAAATTGGCAATAATTTTACGAAGTCCAAAGATTGTCTTTTTTTTTAAATATTGGAATGCATGAATTCAATTTTTATCAATGTTCAGTTTTACTGTTTTTTTTTTTTTTTAAACGAGTATTTGTGTGTATGATGCTAAAGCTGAAACTCCAGTATTTTGGCCACCTCATGCAAAGTGTTGACTCATTGGAGAAGACTCTGATGCTGGGAAGGATTGGGGGCAAGAGGAGAAGGGGACGACAGAGGATGAGATGGCTGGATGGCATCTCTGACTCGATGGACGTGAGTCTCAGTGAACTCCGGAGGTTGGTGATGGACAGGGAGGCCTGGCGTGCTGCGATTCATGGGGTCACAAAGAGTCGGACATGACTGAGCAACTGATCTGATCTGAATATATTACTTTTTGGGTCTACTGAATGGATACTTTTTTAATACATTATACTGAATTTTAACATTTCTAATCATTTTAGATATACAAAGCTTTTTAACAAAGTAACCTTCTAGTCTTAAAGATTAGGGAAAAAAAATAGTAAAAAATTGAATTTGATCCCATTTTAAGATTGAGCTTCCCAACAAAATATATTTTTTAAAAATGATATAGTGTGTTTGTAATCAGAGCACAGTGTCTTACTAAGAAGCCTCATTACTTTTCATTAGGCAAAATCCCACTGTGGGCTTTGTGCATGTCACATTTCTAAGCAATTTATTTAGAAAAAACACAAATAAAATAAGAGGCTAAGTTCTCTGAAGTACAAACTAAAAACAAAATAGATTACGCTCTTAATTCCTGACAACATTGAATTTAGAAAAAATAATCATACATTAATGTCTTTAGTTAAAAGCTGATTAATTAATTTTCAGGAATTGTGTTCATCAATTTTAATACTACTAAAGCTTAATTTCTATAAATTTGTGATTTAATAAATTATGGAGGTAAGGTACTTCAGTTATGTCCAAATCTTGGGGACCTCATTGACTAGCCCGCCAGGCTCCTCTGTCCATGAAATTCTCCAGGCAAGAATATTGGAACGGGTTGCCACGCCCTCCTCTAGGAGATCCTCTTGACCCAGGGATTGACCCTGCATGTCTTCTATGTCCTGCATTGGCAGGTGGATTATTTACCACTAGTGCCACCTGGCAATTTTAATGCATTATATTCAAGGTAAAGGGCAAGTGCTTGCCTGACTGGGATGACACTGGGTTTCCAGGTGGTTGTAGGTCTTTTGCCCACGTTGCTATGGCCCATAGTGTCTGACCTTTCAGGGTTGTGAAGCGTCCTGGACCAGCTGCAGTGCTAAGGGCCTGGCCAGGGCTGGGTATTCCCTCTCCTTGCCCCAGGAGTGGGTCTGGGGAAGACCCTGAGCTTAGGATAAGGTTCTTTTTGTGAACCTGTCTACTCACTAATATGTATTTGTAGCCCACAGTTGTATATCATCACCCTGCTTATTTAACTTCTGTGCAGAGTGCATCATGAGAAATGCTGGCCTGGAAGAAGCACAAGCTGGAATCAAGATTGTAGGGAGAAATATCAATAACCGCAGATATGAAGATGACACCACCCTTATGGCAGAAAGTGAAGAGGAACTAAAAAGCCTCTTGATGAAAGTGAAAGTGGAGAGTGAAAAAGTTGGCTTAAAGCTCAACATTCAGAGAACGAAGATCATGGTATCTGGTTTCATCACTTCATGGGAAATAGATGGGGAAGCAGTGGAAACAGTGTCAGACTTTATTTTGGGGCTCTCCAAAATCACTGCAGATGGTGATTACAGCCATGAAATTAAAAGACGCTTACTCCTTGGAAGGAAAGTTATGACCAACCTAGATAGCTTATTGAAAAGCAGAGACATTACTTTGCCAACAAAGGTCCATTTAGTCAAGACTATGGTTTTTCCTGTGGTCATGTATGGATGTGAGAGTTGGACTGTGAAGAAAGCTAAGTGTGGAAGAATTGATGCTTTTGAGCTGTGGTGTTGGAAAAGACTCTTGAAAGTCCCTTGGACTGCATGGAGATCCAACCAGTCCATTCTAAACGAGATCAGTCCTGGGCTTTCGTTGGAAAGAATGATGCTAAAGCTGAAATTCCAGTACTTTGGCCACCTCATGCGAAGAGTTGACTCATTGGAAAAGACTCTGATGCTGGGAGGGATTGGGAGCAGGAGGAGAAGGGGACGACAGAGGATGAGATGGCTGGATGGCATTACTGACTCAATGGACATGAGTCTCAGTGAACTCCGGGAGTTGATGATGGACAAGGAAGCTTGGCGTGCTGTGATTCATGGGGTTGCAAAGAGTTGGACACGACAGTGACTGAACTGAACTGAATCAATACCTGCCTTTCATTTTCCAACATGCACAAGGCAGTGACAAATTTGAGTCACCAGGCAGTGATTCTCAGCTGAGATCCAGTGAGGTGATACTCTATCCTGCCTGAACTTGCTCTGTAAACAGGCAGTCTTTTTTGCAGTTTACTTAGTGTCACAGTTTTCCATTTTTTTCTTTTTCTTTTTTTTTACTTTTATTTGGCAATTCTGCTGCTTTATAATGACCCCCAAGCACAGTGCAGAACCTAGTGTCTGTGTTCCTAAGGCTGAGAAGGCTGCCATGTGCCTTAGGAGAAAAATAAGCCTGTTAGATAAACTCCATTCAGCCATGAGTTATAGTACTATTGACTGTGAGGTCAGTGTTAATGAATCAACAATATATATTAAATAAGGTGTTCTAAACAGAGACACATGTATAACACAGTTAGATATTGATCTATGGATGAAACGTTTTAACCAGAGGCTTTCAAGAACCTAACCCTGTATTTCCCCTAAGTGTAATTGTTCAGTTTTCACCAATGCAGTGGTCATAGTGACTTTGTAGAACGTAACTATTACATATAACAAGATTCAGCTGTATATGAATAGAGCCAAACAAAGAGACTGGAATTACAAGAGGACTTTTTTTTTTATAGTCAATTGATTTTTGACCAAGATTTTTCAATGGAAAAGCTAAATTTTTTTCAGTAAATGGATCTGAAAGAATAGAATATCCTTTATTAAAAAATATATTTTTTGATAACCTGGGTGAACCTGAAGGTCAGGGGGGTTACGTGAAATAAGCCAGAAACAAATTTTACGTAATACCACTGATGTGAGGAAACTAAAATAATCAAGGTCATAGTAGAAATGGAGAGTGGACAGTGTGGTTGTCATCAGTCACTGGGGGACGGGAAAGCAGGACACCATTAGCCAAAGAGTCCAAATCCAGTTACACAAAATAAAGAAAGCCTAGCGATCTGGACAGCATAGTGTCTACATTTAATAATATTATATTATGTTCTTAAAAATTCACTAAAAGCGCAGCTCTTTTTTAATTGCTCTATCACAAAATAATAATAATGATAATAATAATATTAAAACATAAAAGGGCAGGAGGAAACTTTGGAAGGTGTCAGATATGTTTATAGTGTAAACTTTGGTAATGGTTTTGCTGGTGCGTGGTTATTTCTACGTTCATTAACTTGTATATATTAATTATATGTAGCCTTTTGTATGATGAAAAATTTTAAAACTATACTTTCATATGCATAAGATTTGTGATGACTATGTATTTTTATTAGTTTAATCAAAAATATAATAAAATACCTATACATATATAGGTGTACATATATATATATACATATTTACAAATATTTTTAATCCTACTTCACATCATGCACAAAACCAATTTGGGATGGATATTAGACCTAAATGCAAAAGCAGAAACTATAAATCTTTTTAAAGGAAACTTAAAAGAATATCATCATGACCTTTACCAAGCAAAGATTTTTTTTTTTAGATAGAACCCAGAAAGCACTAACCATAAAAGAGAAAAAGAAAAGTAAAATAGACTTAAGATTAAATTATTTTCTGAACACCCAGTTCAGAAAATGAATACTAAAAACATAAAACAGGAGAAATATTTGAAATATGTACATATGGCAATACATAAAGGGTGATAATAATTAAAGGAACTAAAACAAATTAAAAAACCACCAACAGCAGCAAATTAAAGGTGAGTAAAAGACTGAAGCATCCACTCAAACAATTGAACATTAGAATGGTCACAGCACATAACATTCACTTCACATCATTCATTATGGAAAAAATGCAAATTACAACACAGTACCATTTTAGACTTCATAGAATGGCTAAATGTAAGAAGACTCACAGAACAATTGCTTCAGGATTACAAAGCAATTACATTTTTCATAATTTACTAATGAGAATGTTGAAATTGTGCAACTACTTCAAAAATTTGTGTTTCAGTTTCTTATAATTATACACTTACCCTCTAAGAAAGGAATTACATTCCTAGGCATTTACCCCAAAGAAATAAAAAATCCAAAAAATTATTATGCAAGAAAATCCACAGCATCTTAAATATTAATTGCCCCTAATTATAAATATCCCAACTTTCCATCAACAGGGAAAGGAATAAACAAAATTAGATTATACATATATCAGATCAGATCAGTCGCTCAGTCGTGTCTGACTCTTTGTGACCCCATGAATCGCAGCATGCCAGGCCTCCCTGTCAATCACCAACTCCCAGAGGTCACTCAGACTCACATCCATCGAGTCAGTGATGCCATCCAGCCATCTCATCCTCTGTCGTCCCCTTCTCCTCCTGCCCCCAATCCCTCCCAGCATCAGAGTCTTCTCCAATGAGTCAACTCTTTGCATGAGGTGGCCAAAATACTGGAGTTTCAGCTTTAGCATCATTCCTTCCAAAGAAATCCCAGGGCTGATCTCCTTCAGAATGGACTGGTTGGATCTCCTTGCAGTCCAAGGGACTCTCAAGAGTCTTCTCCAACACCACAGTTCAAAAGCATCAATTCTTCGGTGCTCAGCCTTCTTCACAGTCCAGCTCTCACATCCATACATGACCACAGGAAAGACCATAGCCTTGACTAGACAGACCTTTGTTGGCAAAGTAATGTCTCTGCTTTTGAATATACTATCTACGTTGGTCATAACTTTCTTTCCAAGGAGTAAGCGTCTTTTAATTTCATGGCTGCAGTCACCATCTGCAGTGATTTTGGAGCCCAGAAAAAGAAAGTCTGACACTGTTTCCCCATCTATTTCCCATGAAGTGATTATTATGTACAGCATATGTAATATTATGTAGAGCATATATAATATATAAACTGCTACTCAGCAATAGAAAGGAACAAACTGATACAGGCAACATGAATGGATTGCAAAGACATGTTAAATATGTTCAAAGGAGAACTGACTGCATTTATATAAAGTTCAAGAACATGACAAATGCATTCATGATGATAAAAATTGAACAGAGGTTGCATCAAGATATCAGGGAAAGGGTTTATTGGCATAAGTTACCAGGTATATCTCTGGATGACAAATGATCTGTTACTTGATTAGAATCTGAATTATAGTGGATCAGATGGTAAAGAGACTACCCATAGTGCAGGAGATGCAAGTTCAACCCCTGGGTTGGGAAGATCCCCTGGAGAAGGAAATGGCTACCCTCTCCAGTCTTCTTGCCTGGAAAACCCATGGACAGAGAAGCCTGGTGGGCTTCAGTCAGTTCAGTCACAGAGTCAGAAATGACCGAGTGACAAACACGAACACTCCATAGTTGTATACATTAGCCACGACTGACTGAATCTTGCAAACCACTACATCTGTCCATTATAATTTTTGCCTTATACAACAATTTGGACTGTCTCTGTTGGTTTAGACTTGAAGTCTTTCAAGTCTATTTTCAACAAAGAAACTTCAATGAGATCGCACACCTGTTTCTTAAACAAAACCAAAATTTTTCTACAACACGTTTATATTCCTACCTCTTCCTGGTGAGTTACACTTCAGCCATCCTTCACACTGGACCAATTCTCCCATTTGTGTTTAAAAAAAAAGATACTTGAAGTACCTGCATTTTCTATGATGCCTTCAACTGAGTCTTTGCCCATATAGTTTCTTGGGCCTAGAATTTCTTCCTCAGTTAGAACAACAGGACTGCTTCTCATGTTTTAAGTTTTAGCTCAGGAGTCAACTTGGGGAAGTCAAATTAGTCTCAATAAATTAGAGGGTCCTGCCTACAGTGGTTTTGTCCCCAAGTACACTGTGAATTATGGAGGAAAATAATATATTTTATTTTTATTTCTAGGATTTCAACTATATATAGCTTCTCATAACCAAAAATGAATAAACTCATTCTTTTGTATTGCCTAGGTGCTTTCGAGCCAATACTCGTCTAAGGTTATGGCAGAGACAACCACTGGACTTAACATTTCTACACTCTTTGGCTAAGCAATGCATTGTCAACATTCTTCTTTGGACTACCTAGCAAGAAATTGAATAGCAATCTTTTATATCAAATGTAAGATGTAGGACCAAATATTGGCATTCTTTTCCTCTTCTTTCTTATGGTCACTCTACAGGTGAACTCATCCTCTGACCTTTAATATTATATATTACTCCAAAATTTATATCTCTAGTTTTCTGCTTCCTATGAGCTCCAGACTCATATTGAAGTGACTCTTAAACACCTTGACTAGCAGGTATCTCATTTCTTGTTTGAAAATACAGTCTTACTGTGTGAACACTCTTGCAAAATCTGTTTCTCACAAAGAGTTCTCCATCTCGATAAGGAATACCACAGTGTACACCGTTTCCAGCTGTAAAATTTTAGGTGTCATGGTGAATCCCTCTCTCTGTCTACACTTCATATATCAAAGTCACCTTCAAGCCCTTTTGCCCCAAGTTCCAAATTCAGAACAATTGATCAAAAAATCCACAACTCCTTCCTTAGCCCAAGCTAGCTACCATCTTTAGCTGAAACTGCAAAAATAGCCTGGTTCCCACCTTCCCAAGCTCTAACCAACACCCTGCAATCCCATACACGTAGACCAGATAAAGTAACCTTTGTAAAACATAAGCCATATTTTGTCCTTCCAGGTCTTAGTACCGTCCACTGATTGGCATAGCTTTGCATCATCTGCTCTCTGCTTGGTTTTCTGACTTAACCTTTTTTTAAAAAAAAAAAAACTCTTATATTAGCTCACTCCCCAATAGGCACACTGATTGTATGACTGCATCTTAAATATGCCATTCAAATTTCATCTGGAATATATTTACTTATAATTTGTTTAGCCCATTAATAATTTATTAAAGTTTTTGTGGAACTGTCGTCTCCTCAAGAATGATTTTCTTTGTAGCTTCTCTGAAATAGCTCTTCTGCTTATTTCTAAGCAGTGTTATAAAATAGGAAATTATATTATTTAATTTATTTGCATGCTTTTATGTTTTATGGTCTCATTCTAAATTTGAAAGCAAGGGCCAAGGCTTTAGCCATCTGTGTGTTGCTGTTACCCAGTGTTACAGCCAGGCCTTACACAGGTGAGGCTTCATAACTGGACCTTCTCATTCTCTGATCCCACCTCTTGCCAAGTAATTAATATTTCTTCAACACATTTTGATTGTATTAGGTTTATATTTCCAGTCCATGTAGAAAGTCACTGTGATAAGTTTTACTGTATATTCTCATCTATTGAAAAATATTATTAAAAATGAACCCTACAAGAAACTCAATTACTTTAAAATACTTGTGTAAAATAAGATTTTGAACTATATTATAATAATACACTTTTTTAAGGAGATCAATCCTGGAATTTCTTTAGAAGGAATGATGCTGAAGCTGAAACTCCAGTATTTTGGCCATCTCATGCGAAGAGTTGACTCATTGGAGAAGACTCTGATGCTGGGAGGGATTGAGGGCAGGAGGAGAAGGGGATGACAGAGGATGAGATGGCTGGATGTTATCACTGACTTGATGGGTGTGAGTCTGGGTGACCTCCGGGAGCTGATGATGGACAGGGAGGCCTGGCGTGCTTCGGTTCATGGGGTCGCAAAGAGTTGGACACGACTGAGCGACTGATCTGATCTGATCTGATCTGATAATAATACACTAACCCAGTATAAAAATATAGTCCTGTTTCCTAGAGAAATTATAAAAATTCATTAGAAAAAATGCTAAAATTGGATCTAGAACAGAGGTTAAATGATTATTATTAAAATCAAGGTTTTTGGTGATTCTCCTGCCAAGCATTATGTTCTTAATATAATTTTTCCCCAAACAAATGCTGATAATAGTTAAAATATACTTCCATAAATATTTTTTCATAAATCAAATCTAACACACATTTATTTAGATATTTTTTACACAAAGAGAGTATGTAGAAGTAAAAGATACTCTCTCCCACTATCTCTTTTTGAATATTCATGTCTTACAGACTGATATTTTCAGTGTTATCCCACCTTACTTTTCAGAGGTGGCCACAATGTCTGTCTTTGTAGTGCTTTGCTTCTATTAGGGTATCATGGGTTGCTTAAATAGTGAAATGTTTATCACTCAGTTGTGTTCAACTTTGAACCCCATGGACTGTAGCCTGCCAGTCTCCTCTCTCCATGGAATTCTCCAGGTAAACACAGGAGTGGGTAGCCATCCCCTCCTTCCAGGGATCTTCATGATGCAAGGATCAAACCTGTGTCTCCCACTTGGCAGGCAGGTTCTTTACCACTGTACCCCCTGGGAAGTCCATATTTTATATACAGTAGTGTGTATATTAATCCCAATCTCCCAGTTTATCCTTCCTCCCCTATCCCCTGGCATCTACAAATTTGTTTTGTACATTCATGACTCTACTTCTGTTTCATAAATAAATTCATTTGTTGCCTTACTTAGCGTTATCATATGATATTTGTCTTTTTGTGGTATTTTGTCTGCTGATTCCTGAGAAAGTATGTCTTTACTTGAAATAGATGATTGATATATTTTCCCAGTTGTCACTTTCTTGCATATTTTTATGAGATTTGTTTCTATCTAGAAAATTCTCATTTATTATATTTTAATTGCTTTTTAATCTTTTATCATTTCAAGTTTTGGGTTTGTTTAAAAAGTGTTTCCCTATTCCTAATAAATGTAAAATTATATACTCCAATATTTTGTTCTAGCACTTTTATTGCTTCATTTTTAACTTTTGGATTATTACCCACCTTGCATTTCATATTGTATAAGAAGTGCAGTAGGTGTTTATTTAGATATTTTTTAAAGAAAAATGTTTCCATTTCAATGTGATTTAAAAATCAAACACGTATTTTGACATTATATTCCAGCACCAATACTGTTCCAGAATGCAAAAAAGAAAAAAGAAATGAGACAGATTTTATTTATATTTTTTGTTTCTTCATCTATCATGATCCATAAGGCTGAACCTCATGTATTAAAACAACCCACTTGAAGTGGGTTCCCTCCAATTTGAAGTAATCTGATATTCAACTAGTGCATCCATATAGGAATGTCACTTATCTCATGTCTCTGCATTCTATTTCATTGATCTTGCTGTAAAATCACAAAGGTGATTGGAAATGATTTAAGATTTAATTGCAATTTTGACTTATGGAAATGCAGGGCCGAATTAAGTATTCTTACATAAAAGTGTTTTTAGATCATTTTTGGATGTTTATTTTTATATATTCTTTATTATTTTCTATTTTGTGTTTTTATTTTCTTCCAATTTTATTAAGATATAAACGACACACAGCAGTGCATAAATTTAAGATGTATGTAGGTGTGTGCATTAGTCGCTCAGTTGTTTCTGACTCTTTGCAACCGTGTGGACTGTAGCCCACCAGGCTCCTCTGTCCATGGAATTCCCTAGGCAGGAATACTGCAGTGGGTTTTCATTTCCTTCTCCAGGGGATGATCCAGACTCAGGGATCTAACGCAGGTCTCCCACATTGCAGGCAGATTCTCTACCATCTGAGACATCTTGGGTTATATATATCATGAAGTGATTATGAGAATAATTTTAGTGAACATATATCATTTAGATACGAAATTAAGGAAATAGAAAAAGTATTTTCCCTTGTGATGGGAGACTCTTAAAATTACTTGTTCAGTTTAGTCGCTCAGTCGTGTCCAACTGTTTGCAACCCCATGAATTGAAGCACACCAGGCCTCCCTGTCCATCACCAACTCCTGGAGTCCACCCAAACCCATGTCCACTGAGTCGGTGATGCCATCCAAACATCTCATCCTCTGTCATACCCTCTCCTTCTGCCCTCAATCTTTCCCAGCATCAGGGTCTTTTCCAAACAGTCAGTTCTTCGCATCAGGTGGCCAAAGTATTGGAGTTTCAGCTTCAACATCAGTCCTTCCAATGAACACCCAGGACTGATCTCCTTTAGAATGGACTGGTTGGATCACCTTGCAGTCCAAGGGACTCTCAAGAGTCTTCTCCAACACCACAGTTCAAAAACATCAATTATTTGGTGCTTAGCTTTCTACACAGTCCAACTCTCAGATCCATACATGACTACTGGAAAAACCATAGCCACTAGACGGACCTTTGTTGGCAAAGTAATGTCTCTGCTTTTGAACATGCTATCTAGGTTGGTCATAACTTTCCTTCCAAGAAGTAAGCGTCTTTTAATTTCATGGCTACAATTACCATCTGCAGTGATTTTGGAGCCCCCCAAAATAAAGTCTACCACTGTTTCCACTGTTTCCCCATTTATTTCCCAGGAAGTGATGGGACCAGATGCCATGATCTTAGATTTCTGAATGTTGAACTTTAAGTAAACTTTTTCACCCTCCTCTTTCACTTTCATCAAGAGTCTCTTTAGTTCCTCTTCACTTTCTGCCATGAGGGTGGTGTCATCTGCATATCTGAGGTTATTGATATTTCTACTGGAAATCTTGATTCCAGCCTGTGCTTCTTCCAGCCCAGAATTTCTCATGATGTACTCTGCATTTAAGTCAAATAAGCAGGGTGACAATATACAGCCTTGACATACTCCTTTTCCTATTTGGAACCAGTCTGTTGTTTCATGTCCAGTTCTAACTGTTGCTTCCTGACCTGCATACAGATTTCTCAAGAGGCAAGTCAGGTGGTCTGGTATTCCCATCTCTTTCAGAATTTTCCACAGTTTATTGTGATCCACAGTCAAAAGTTTTGGCATAGTCAATAAAGCAGAAATAGATGTTTTTCTGGAACTTTCTTGCTTTTTCGATGATCTAGCAGAGGTTGGAAATTTGATTTCTTGTTTCTCTGCCTTTTCTAAAACAAGCTTGAGCATCTGGAAATTCAGGGTTCACGTATTGCTGAAGCCTGGCTTGGAGAATTTTAAGCATTAGTTTACTAGCATTTAAGCATTACTTTACTATACTCTGTTAACAACTTTCATATATAACACATAACAGTGTTACTTGTATTTATCAAGTTATACATTATATTTTAACTGGTAATTTGTACTTTTGACTATTTTCCTTCAATTTTCCCCTTCTGCATCCTGTCTCCTACTGGGCAGGAGGTTAACCTCTTTTGTTAACCACAAATTTCTTCTCTTCTTTTTTATGAGCTTAACTCATTTGTCTTTGAAGTGTAATTGACCTATAATAGTATGTTTGTCCTTGTAACACAACAGAGTGATTATTTCTTTACAGTTCATGATAATCACCCCAATAAGTTGTTACTGTATGACACCAAAGATATTACATAATTGTTGTCTATATTCCCTACACTACCTGTTTCATATTTGTAATTCATTTTCCATATATTGATTTTGTATCCTGAAACTTTGCTGAATTCATTGATGAGTCCTTTTAGTTTATTAGTAACATCTTTAGGATTTTCTACATATAATATTGTTTCATCTGCAAATAGTGACAGTCTTATGTCTTTCTTTCCAATTGGAATCATTTTTATTTCTTATTGCTGTGGCTAAGATTTCTAATACTATGTTGAATAAAAATTGTGAGTGGAAATTTTCATCTTGTTCCTGATCTTGAAGGAAATGATTTTAGCTTTTAACCATCACGTTAGTATTAGTTGCAGACTTATCATATATGGCCTTTATTATGTTGATGTATGTTCCCTCTATACTGCTTTATTGGATTTTTGTTATAAATGGATGTTGAATTTTGTCAAAAGCTTTTTCTGCATCTATTGAGATGATTGCATCATTTTTATTCTTTAATTTATAAATGTGTATTACATTGATTGATTAATGAATATTGAACTATCTTTGTGTCACTGGTGTAAATCCCACCTGATCAAGGTATATAATCCTTTTAATTTATTGTTAAATTGATTTGGTGACTTCTTTTTGAGGATTTTTGCATCTGTATCATATTGACCTGTAAAGAATCTAAACATAACAGTAAAGATAGTCATCTAGTTCTTTTGCTTCCTGGTTCAATGTAACCATATTCAGTATTAACTATTTCAGCGTCTGTGCCTCAAAAAAATTTCTGCTTCATGTGCTAATCATTATGGTGTCTGTGTGTTTTGTTTTGTTTTTGGAAATACTTGCTTATTGGGAAAAAGATATGAAAAATCATTACTGGTGAGGAGATGAAAGATTCAGAAAGTCAAAATGATCCAAAGATACATTATTATATTATGGGAATATGTCCCCAAACTTCATTTGTCGTCTTTGTTCAAGAAATATGAAAATCTGCTTTTTATTTCTAATCTAGGGAGTCTAAGGAGTTTCTTTTCATTCTAGCTCAAAAGTTGTAAGAACAAAAGATTTCCCCATTGCAGAGGAAACAGGATAAGATAAACAGGAAGTCTGAGAAAGTGTGTCTGCCCAATAGAAGTTGGGAGAGAGAGATAGAGGGATAGGAAACTACTGTGGCTGTAGTTTCTAAATTGAATTACAGTGTCTATGTGTCTTATAATTATTGTTTCTTGAAATATTCTCCATCCCTTGAAAATGCTGAATATTTTACCCAAACTTGAGGCCTTTAATTTATATTGTGGAGGGAGGATTCTGGGGCTTTATTCCTTCCTTTTTAGGAAGGAATAAAGACAGGAGAGGTAAATCATTTTTTGAAATCTAGCACAACAAATCATAGAAAATTGCCTTAGTTAGTTCAGGAAGAACTTGATGGTTATTTAGAGCAGCTCTAGAAAAATGATAACTTGCCATCTTAGAAGCAGAGACCACTTCCTCCCTTCCCAACCAACTTTCCTTTTGATTTGAACTTTCCTGGTTGTATCTTATTTCTCCCTATTTTCTGCTAATGATATATTAATTTAGTATAATTTTGACCTCTTTCATTTTATGGTTTCTAGTGTCAGGGGAGTGTGTAATTTCCTCGGTTCTGTCTCACTGCAGCAAAGATTTGAAATGGTGGACCAGTGTTACAGTTCTGTTACAGCTCAGAGTTTTATTTGGCAAATAAAGGATAGTACACCCTTGAAGCATGAGGGCAGGCCAACCTCAAAGGAGAGGCCTCAATCCCTCTTGGCTTTCTCTTTTTATACATTTGTCTCCTCCCCACCTCCCCCGCCTCCCTTGAGCCTACCCTATGCAAACTGGGCTAGCCAAGAAGGGGGCATGTTTGCATCATCTGAAGCTCTCACTCTGCCTACCCCCTCTCCAGATTTTCTTTTGTTCCATTTTCATGTACTTTTCTCTTTATTAGTCTTTTAGCCTCTGCCATTTTAGACTCCTTTTTCTTATTATAACTACCTAACACTAACCCCACTACTCTTGCCTGGAGAATCCCATGGGTGGAGGGGCCTGGTAGGCTCCAGTCCATGGGGTCACTAAGAGTCGGACGCGACTGAGTGACTTCACTTTCACTTTTCACTTTCATGCATTGGAGAAGGAAATGGCAACCCACTCCAGTGCTCTTGCCTGGAGAATCCCGGGGACGGGGGAGCCTGGTGGGCTGCCGTCTATGGGATCTCACAGAGTCGGACACGACTGAAGTGACTTAGCAGCAGCAACACTAACCTGAAAGATGATGCTGTGAAAGTGCTGCACTCAATATGCCAGCAAATTTGGAGAATTTGGAAAAAAAAGCCTTTGACTGTGTGGATCACAATAAACTGTGGAAAATTCTGAAAGAGATAGGAATACCAGACCACCTGACCTGCCTCTTGAGAAACCTATATGCAGGTCAGGAAGCAACAGTTAGAACAGGACATGGAACAACAGACTGGTTCCAAATAGGAAAAGGAGTATGTCAAGGCTGTATATTGTCACCCTGCTTATTTAACTTATATGCAGAGTACATCATGAGAAACGCTGGGCTGGAAGAAGGACAAGCTGGAATCAAGATCGCTGGGAGAAATATCAATAACCACAGATATGCAGATGACACAACCCTTATGGCAGAAAGTGAAGAGGAACTAAAGAGCCTCTTGATGAAAGTGAAAAGGAGAATGAAAAAGTTGGCTTAAAGCTCAACATTCAGAAAACCAATTTCATGGCATCTGGTCCCATCACTTCCTCGGAAATAGATGGGAAAACAGTGGAAACAGTGTCAGACTATTTTGGGGGCTCCAAAATCACTGCAGATAGTGATTTCAGCCATGAAATTAAAAGATGTTTACTCCTTAAAAGGAAAGTTATGACCAACCTAGATAGAATATTAAAAAGCAGAGATATTGCTTTGCCAAAAAAGTCCGTCTAGTCAAGGCTATGGTTTTTCCTCTGGTCATGTGTGGATGTGAGAGTTGGACTGAAGAAGGCTGAGTGCTGAAGAATTGATGCTTTTGAACTGTGTTGTTTGGGAAGACTCTTGAGAATTCCTTGGACTGCAAGGACATCCAACCAGTCCCTTCTGAAGGAGATCAGCCCTGGGATTTCTTTGGAAGGAATGATGCTGAAGCTGAAACTCCAGTACTTTGGCCATCTCATGCAAAGAGTTGACTCATTGGAAAAGACTCTGATGCTGGGAGCGATTTGGGGCAAGAGGACAAGGGGATGACATAGGATGAGATGGCTGGATGGCATCACTGACTCGATGGACATGAGTCTGAGTGAAGTCCGGGAGTTGATGATGGACAGGGAGGCCTGGCATGCTGCAATTCATAGGGTCGCAAAGAGATGGACACAACTGAGCGACTGAACTGAACTGAACTGAACTCCTTGGAAGGAAAGTTATGACCAACCTAGATAGCATATTTAAAAGCAGAGATATTACTTTGCCAATAGAGGTCTGTCTAGTCAAAGCTATGGTTTTCCAGTAGTCATGTATGGATGTGACAGTTGGACTGTGAAGAAAGCTGAGCACCAAAGAATTAATACTTTTGAACTGTGGTGTTGGAGAAGACTCTTGAGAGTCCCTTGGACTGCAAGGAGGTCAAACCAGTCCATTTTAAAGGAGATCAGTCCTGGGTGTTATTTGGAAGGAATGATGCTAAAGCTGAAAATCCAGTACTTTGGCCACCTCATGCAAAGAGTTGACTCATTGGAAAAGGCTCTGATGCTGGGAGCGATTTGGGGCAGGAGGACAGGGAGGCCTGGCATGCTGTGATTCATGGGGTCACAAAGAGTCGGACATGACTGAGTGACTGAACTGACTGAACACTAGCATAAACGACATAATATAAAAGCAAAAATTGTACCAGATAGTTAAACAGGCAATGGACACTTTATTCAAGAATATTGCAATAAAGCAAAGAGTCTAGAACATAATCTGAACTCAACTTTAGTGAAACAAAAAACAAGAGAACCTTTGAATTCTTGAGAACCTGGATAGGATCAATCATAGGTTACCTGTGTTTGCTAATTGACCTTACTCAGAGGAAAAGTAAATATTTTCCTGTCTCTTGACAGGAGGTAGCTTTAGAACTTGCAGTAAGGTCAAGTTAAAGTTAGGCTTTTATGCTTCCACAGAAACTTGGAAAGAGGAACCCTATCTTCTTTGATGATTACATTTCAAAAGGATGGCTTCTTGGTTCTCCAGAAAGACATTCCTGGATTGCCGACCTGGGTAGAAGCTTTCAAAAGATTTATTTACATCTCAAGAGTTAAAGAATTTACAATTACAGGATTTTGTCTAACCTAAAGGGGGAAAAGAGAGGTCAGAAACTTAAAGTCATGAAGAAACGTGTATAAAATTTAGTGCAGCTGGAGGGGAATATTATGGTCCTATCTGCCAGGAGGCATAATCTCTCAGGGGTATTTATCTACATAGGTTCGTTTTTTGATGATTTACTTTTACATTGGTTCAGGCCAAAAAAATATATCACATCATTTTCCTATCTGGAATCATAAAACATATGTAGTATCATATTTTACAATCTAGCACACATCAGAGAATTATATTTCTTTTTCTCTGTGATATCAGTATATGCATGGAATCTCATGGTGAGAAAGGTGAAGAGGTCCTAAATTAGGAGAAAGTATAAAGCAATGTAGAAGAGACTCATGCATTTTGCACACGGGAAGTGCAAATACAGGAATCTGCCCCTTCTTTCTTTTTAGTCCCTTTCTGTTTTTAACTCTTGGTGTCTGTGCCACTGTCCTGCCTCTGTGTCTGTCTTGTGTGTCTCAGGTTTGAGTGACAATGCAGGAGATGTGATCACATTGGCTACTCACTGGCCAGTAGTACGTGTTCCTGTTGAGTAGAGACTTCACGTTAACCCCTGTGTGAGACGCTGAATTTTGTGTTTCTAAAGATGGCAGAGTTGGAACCAAGAGTAAAAGTCCTGTTGTTGTTATTTCGTTGCTAAGTCAGGTCTGGGAGAAGGCGATGGCACCCCACTCAAGTCCTCTTGCCTGGAAAACCTCATGGATGGAGGAGCCTGGTGGGCTGCAGTCCATGGGGTCGCTAAGAGCTGGACACGACTGAGCGACTTCACTTTCATGCATTGGGGAAGGAAATGGCAACCCACTCCAGTGTTCTTGCCTGGAGAATCCCAGGGATGGGGGAGCCTGGTGGGCTGCCGTCTATGGGGTCGCACAGAGTCGGACACGACTGAAGTGACTTAGCAGCAGCAGCACGTCAGGTCTGACTCTTTGTGACCCCACGGGCTGTAGCTTGCCAGGCTCCTCTGTCCGTGGGATTTCTTAGGCAAGAATGGTTGCCATTTCCTTCTCCAGGGGATCTTCCTGACCCAGGGACTGAACCCACATGTCCTGCATTGGCGGCTGCATTCTTCACCACGAGCCAAAAGCCCCTCTAAAAGCCTAACGCTGAGCAAAGCTACTTGTTCTTTGCAAAGCCTAGTACAGTCTTCACTAAGCAAAATTGTTGTTTTTATAAGGAATTACCTACTTGGAAGCGATTAGGGCTTCAGCAGTCTTTTAGAGTATTAGTTAGTTGTCTAAAATTCATTTTAAGGATAATGTATACCTGCACGTAACCTTCCTAATATTCATGAATTTTTACTTTTTCTTGCTTGTCATTAAAACCACACTCAGCCTGGGAAAATAATACTATAAACATCACTAGGATATATCAATTGTCTAGTTTATTGGCCTAACTTCTAGACAAGCCATAGACAAGGAAATCATATTATATGAACCTATATGTATCCGATTTAGCTAGAATAAAAATTTGTGTTCCTAGTATGAACATTGTATGCCTACAATCCAGTAGTTATAATAAGACTTTTCATAGTCATCACCTGAGTCAAATCCCCAGTTACATACAGCTGACTGCCATTCTTGGTCTTCATAAGAATGATTTTTAGTGGAGTTCATTGTGTTTTCAAAAAGTCCTTTGGACTATGGTAATGCATGCCCCTTGTTTAGGAATTGGAATACTATTTTAAATCGGTACTTTGTGTAAATACTGATGCGTGAATTTGCTAAATAGTAGTCAGTGGTCACTGTGAGAAGAAATCAAGGGAAAGTCCTTTGCTTCCTCTGCATGCCTTTAATGTTCATATATTGTGAATCAAGATACCATCAAAATACATTTTTTGTATCAAAATACAAGTCATTCAAAATACCATCAGGAGGGAATTTCCTGGACCTCCAGTGGTTAGGACGCCATGAGTCTACCGTCAAGGGCCCAGGTTCAATCCTTGATTGGAGAATTATAATAAGACCTCATAAGCTACACACAATGACCTCCCACACCACCACTACCCACCCCCAAAATATCAGGTTATCATAGGAACATATTAGCCCTCAAAAATATCTCTCCTACAGTGATTTGGAATCACAAGCCTATTGAAATTGCTGTATTTTCTTTAAAAGAAAAATGTAAGAATTGTTGATTAAAAATTGAATGAGTAAAAAGATTATAAATCAATCACAGTTCTTCACAAAAATTTTGGAGAGCACTCTGAAATGGAAAACCTAGGAAAACATTTATGAATGGTTATATGAAATAGTCCATTTTTTTTTTGTCTAAAAGAATTTTAAATTAAGTTTTTCCCCCTCAAGCCCAAGGATAACTATACTCATTTAAATTAAATATCTAGAGATGAAGGTCCCTCTGTTGAAACAAACACAAGAATAAAATAAGATTGGTAAGCAGCATAAATAATTCATTGACTCATTTATCAATAAATTTTTTAAGCACTTAGCATATACAGATCACTAAGTAAAATTGTGTTAGATACTACTACCTATTAAAGGTTTATAGCTGCTGCCTTCAAGAGCTTATATTCTAGAAAAGTAGTCATAGTTTCACATTATAGCATCATACAGTTGATAATATGAAATAATGACATTATCAAGTATACAAACAATAGATATATATTGTAGGAGTCAGTTTTTTACATACACTTTTCATGAAAAATAATAAAGCAAGACTCCCACTAGAGAATGAAATAAAGTTTATTTCTTATTACAGAAGCAGTTAGTAAAAATATATAATTTTAAAAATACACAATTTATACTATTTCATATTTTTATATTAACTACAATTTATATAACTGATAAAGCTAAAAGTTACAAGATGAATTCTGAAAAAAAAAAAATGGTACCATAAAAGTATTTATATGATATATATCAAGGATAATACATGCCTAGGAAAAAATTACTAACTCAGGTAAGTTTCAAAATGCAATACATGTTGTCATGTAACCCTTAGGCTGATTTTCCAGCAGTGAATGGGGATTTTTAAAGGGAATGAATTCTCAGTTGCCTGTGAGGCAAAGAACTATCAAAACTTTATAACTTAAAACAAATCATCTCCAGAATGTTTTTAGTTATAGAACATGTTTTTTTTCCCTAATCTTCAATCATCCCATTTTTCTGAATCATGATTATTCTTTTTTATTCTGCAAATTTGATTGAGTCTTAAATGAACATACTTAGAATATTCAGTGTCTTTCAATTTCCACTCTGCCTGCTTCTTTTCCCTGGGCTAAATTTGCATAAATAGCTCAAAGACTGTTCATTAGAAACATATTTTATGAAAAAGAAATATTTTATATTAAAAAAATGAAAATGTCTACCAAACCCATTTTTTTTCTTAAAATGAACATAATGGATTTTCAATGTCTCTGCTCAAAAAAATAATAATACTGATGATATTGCAATTGGAGTGATGTCTTGAATTACTTCCATAAATTTCAATCTAAATAGATGTATCAGGCCAAAGAGTCCTCAAAATCAATTATGCCATGAGAAGTCCTCTTGAAATCTGTATATAAAGAGCCTACATTTTCTAAAAGAGATTAGATGAGGAAGATAAAATTTAAAGGAAAAATAAAGTAGAATTCACCTATCTGAAATACACAAGCTAGCTAGAGTAGTCTCAAGGAAAGAGACAATAATAATGTGGAAAGGAAGGTCCTACAGTCAGCAAAGTTAACGCAACTTGGAAATTAAGATTACATAGCTAAAAATTGCAAATTTGGCATTGTCTCAAAACCAAACCTTCAGTTCAGTTCAGTTCAGTTCAGTCGCTCAGTCATATCCGACTTTTTGCGACCGCATGAATCACAGCACGCCAGGCCTCCCTGTCCATCACCAACTGCCGGAGTTCACCCAGACTCACGTCCATCAAGTCAGTGACGCCATCCAACCATCTCATCCTCTGTCGTCCCCTTCTCCTCCTGCCCCCAATCCCTCCCAGCATCAGAGTCCTCTCCAATGAGTCAACTCTTCGCATGAGGTAGCCAAAATACTGGAGTTTCAGCTTTAGCATCATTCCTTCCAAAGAAATCCCAGGGCTGATCTCCTTCAGAATGGACTGGTTGGACCTTCTTGCAGTCCAAGGGACTCTCAAGAGTCTTCTCCAACACCACACTTCAAAAGCATCAATTCTTTGGCGCTCAGCCTTCTTCACAGTCCAACTCTCACCTTAGTAGTGAGCATTATAGATATATTCATATACCATGGTTATTAGGTGCTTTTGAAAATTAAAGTTTATACAAGGTCTTTCAAGGTTAGGTAGAGAAATCTTTTATTATCAATGAAAAGATCCCTGAAATAGGTGTTAATGGCTCAAATCCAATCTCGATGATAAATAGAAATTAAGCACTAATAAAAGAATTAGAATTCAGGATTTAGTTTGATTTTCTCAGGTCAGTGGCATTTATTTAGGCACTGAATATAAGATATCTGGATTCTTTAGCTAGTTTTCTAAAGTAAGTCTCAGGCTCTCTTCTCTTGATTCTTTTCTGAGACTCATTTTTCTTTCCACGACTCTGACTTACATTGCACACTATGTCTGGATTAATCTCCCTCAGGTCCATTTATTCTACTAGTGTTCAGAAATCTGCAACAGCTCCCAAAAGCCTTCCTAAAGAGATTGAAACTTCTCTTCTTGTGTATCTTTTTCATATTCTCTGCAAGTTTTGTACCTCCCACTTGGACAAGGCTGTTTTCCATACTCACAACTGTGGAGCTTTCTCTGGAATCAGTATCATCATTTATTTACATCACGCACTTGCCTATCATCCTAACATTGAACAAGCTGCTTCCTTCCTGAAATAGCATCCTCTCTTCCCACCAGCTAAAATCCTTCCTATCCACTCTTTAAGCTTCAGCTTAAATCCTGACTTATAGATACTTTTCCTATTTATTGTGTACTTTGGCCTACACTAATTAATCCTGGCTCTAAATGCTTATAACGGTATTGTTTGCTCTGATTCATTTATAATTTAGGTTTCTGTTGTTTTATTTTTTTTTTTTCATTAACATTCATGGGCATTAAGTCTTAAACAACCATCAGTAAGGAAGCTACTCCAAAGCATGAATTACATCATAAGCTTTTATATTAAAGGATAGATGGCGAAGGGATAGAAAAGGGGTTCTGGCTCATTTCATGAGAAAGCAGAATTCAATTAAAATATATATCATACAATGAGTGAACAGAAAACAAAAATAAGTGAAGGAATTGTGTATAAAGGCAGTGTATTATTTTCCTAGGGCCTTCCCTCGTGGCTCAGCAGTAGAGAATCCAGCTGCCATTAGGGGACAAGTTCAATTCCTGGCTTGGGAAGATTGCCTGGAGAAGGAAATGGTAACCCACTCTAGTATTCTTACTGGAAAATTCCATGAACAGAAGAGCATGGTGGGCTAGAGTCCACGGAGTCTCAAAATGTCAGACATGACTTAGTGAGTAAACAACAGCAACATTATTTTTCTAGGGTTACAGTAACAAAGTGCTACAAACTGGATGGCTTAAAACAGTAGGAATCTATGATCTCACAGTCCTGGAGACCAAATCTGAAGTCAAGGTGTCAGCAGGTCCATGCTTCTTTGAAGTAAAATCCTTCCTTGCCCCTTCCTGGTTTCTGGTGGTGGCTGTCAATGCTTGGTATTCCTTGGCTTGGAGCTTCCTCACTCTAATCTCTGTTGCTACCATCAATGGTGTACTTCCTACATATCTGTGTCTACACATTCTCTTCCCTCTTTTTATAAGGACACCAGTCATAGTGGATTAAGGGCACACTCTGCTGCTGCTGCTGCTAAGTCACTTCAGTCGTGTCCGACTCTGTGCGACCCCATAGATGGCAGCCCACTCCCCCATCCCTGGGATTCTCCAGGCAAGAACACGAGTAGGTTGCCATTTCCTTCTCCAATGCATGAAAGTGAAAAGTGAAAAGTGAAAGTGAAGTCGTTCAATCATGTCTGACTCTTCACGACCCCATGGACAGCGGCCTACCAGGCCCCTCCATCCCTGGAACTTTCCAGGCAAGAGTACTGGAGTGGGTGCCATTGACTTCTCCTACTACTACATCTTAACTAAGTAATCTTCAATGACCCTATTTCCAAAGAAAGTCACATTCTCAGGTACTGAAGTTTAAAGCTAACTTAATAAATCTTTCCTGGGCAGTACACAGATCAACCCAAAAGAGGCAGCAAAGTAAGAAGTGCAGAGTATAAAATCACTACATAGAATACATGTTGAGAAGTCTAACTTGTTTGCAAGAGATAGGCAACATATTTACCTTTAAAAATAATGAGAAAACATTATCGCTTGATTCAGAGTTTGTAAAATTTAAAGCAAAAATTACAAAAGGAGAACACACTTATTTGTGCATTGATGACAGAGGAAATTTATCCTATGCGAGCTGATGAAATAGAATAGCTGATGATCTAGAAAATATCATTATCAATAAAACTGCACACATATATGATTTTTGCAGCAATCTAATTAGATTTGCTTCCTCAAATTTATATAGTTATGTAAACTTAATCATGGACAGGATGGGAATAATAATCTTGGGAAATTTGACAGTATCATTGTATGCAGTTTTTGAACCTATATTTTAATCATGGAATCATATTCTTGGATTCAGGACTATCTATGACAAATTAGAATATCAAATTTAGTCTGTGAACATCAGGCAAAAATACTTTTATGAGCTTTAAAATTAGTCTTAGTTTGAATCTTACATTTGTTGAACACTCTAAGGTACTTCTTTTGTTACATGCTATTCTTACAAGAATTACATATGGTATGTGAATTCTAAGAATTCCCGCTGTAGTCTAAACTCATATTCAACTTCTTACTTGAAATCTCCACTTAAATGTAAAACCTTAATGTCCCTGGCAGCTATTTCACCTGGTTTCCCACAGTACGGAGAGTTTATCTTTTTGTTCTCTGGTGTGGTTTCTGAACTTTCCCTGTGTTCTTACATATGGGGGAGATGGCAAGAGGAAAGCTATCCAGCAAATTCTATTTGCCAGGCTCCCACACTAACTGGATTTAGTTTAGGTACCCTTTTTTCTTTGCCTAATTTCCATTTTCTATTAATATCTTAACTCGGAGAAGGCAATGGCAGCCCACTCCAGTACTCTTGCCTGGAAAATCCCATGGATGGAGGAGCGTGGTAGGCTGCAGTCCATGGGGTCGTGAAGAGTCTGACACGACTGAGCGACTTCACTTTCACTTTTCACTTTCATGCATTGGAGAAGGAAATGGCAACCCACTCCAGTGTTCTTGCCTGGAGAATCCCAGGGACAGGGGAGCCTGGTAGGCTACCTACCGTCTATGGGGTCACACAGAGTCAGACACGACTGAAGTGACTTAGCATAGCATAGCATAGTAAAGGTCAGATAGTTTTTCCCCACCCCTGCAGCTGCTTTTGTTTTTATTTTTTTAATTAAATTTTATTTTGCTTAACTTTACAATTTTGTATTGCTTTTGCCATACCTCAAGATGGATCCGCCACAAGTATACATGTGTTCCCCATCCTAAACCCTCCTCCCTCCTCCCTCCCCATACCATCCCTCTGGGTCGTCCCAGTGCACCAGCCCCAGGCATCCATTATCAGGCATCGTACCTGGACTGGCGACTCGTTTCAGATATGATATTATACATATTTCAATGCTATTCTCCCAAATCATCCCACCCTCTCCCGTTCCCAGAGTCCAAAAGTTTGTTCTATACATCAGTGTCTCTTTTGCTGTCTCGTAAACAGGGTTATTGTTACCATCTTTCTAAATTCCATATATATGCATTAGTACACTGTATTTGTGTTTTTCTTTCTGGCCTACTTCATTCTGTATAATAGGCTCCAGTTCCATCCACCTCATTAGAACTGATTCAAAAGTATTCTTTTTAATGGCTGAGTAATACTCCATTGTGTATATGTACCACTGCTTTCTTTATCCATTCATCTGTGGATGGACATCTAGGTTGCTTCCAAGTCCTGGCTATTGTAAACAGTGCTGCGATGTACATTGGGGTACACGTGTCTCTTTCAATTCTGGTTTTCTCAGTGTGTATGTCCAGCAGTGGGATTGCTGGATCATAAGGCAGTTCTATTCCCAGTTTTTTGAGGAATCTTCATACTGTTCTCCAAAGTGGCTGTACTAGTTTGCATTCCCACCAACAGTGTAAGAGGGTTCCCTTTTCTCCACACCCTCTCCAGCATTTATTGCTTGTGGACTTTTGGATCACAGCCATTCTGACTGGCGTGAAAACACTTTGTCTTTGATTCTCAAAAATTTGATTACACCTAGATATGTTTTTCTTTGTATTTGTTCCACTGGGATTCACTGGCATTATCTTTCAACTTATACAGGAAACTATTTTTTTAAGCTTTGTCTCTAATTCTTAATTAGGAATTCTTAATTCCTAATTCTCTGTCTTCTTTCTCCTTTGCAGACTTTTTTTTTTTGACCAATTTCCATGTGTCCCTTATGCTTTATTATTATTTTTCCTTATGTTTGTCTTCTTTGTTCTGCATTTTAATTTGTATGTATTTTCTAACTACATTCCTGAATTCAATATATAGCCTATCATATGTTTGGTCTGCTTTTAATCATATCCACAACATCCAATGGATGCTTCATTGACTAATTTATTGTGGTACACTGGGTTATAAAGTTATATGTTCATATATACAGCATTATAATTAAACTTTTGTATATGCAGTATGTAAAAAATGAAAGTATTAGTCACTAAATCATGTCCACCTCTTTGCTAGTCCATGGACTGCAGCCTGCCATGCTCCTCTGTCCATGGAATTCTCTAGGCAAGAATACGAGAGTGGGTAGCCATTTCCTTCTCCAGAGGATCTTCCCAGTCCAGAGACTGACCCAAGTCTCCCACATTGCAGGCAGATTCTTTACTCTCTGAGCCGCCACTCTACAGCATACTCACCATCAAAGTCTGATTTCTGTCCCTCAGTATAAAATTTATTCCCTTTATCTATTCCTCCCATTATCACTGTTGTTTCCTTCTGGTAACAATCAGTCTATTCTTTGTATATATTTGGCTTGGTTTTGTTTGGTTTGCTTTATTAATTTTATTCTACACATGAGTGAAACCATCTGGTATTTGTCATTCTCTGTCTGACTTATTTCTCTTAGCATAAAACCTTTTATGTCAATCCATGTTGTCAGAAATGGCAAGATTTAGTCTTTTTATAAGGTTGAGTAGTATTCCTCATATATCTGTACTACATCTTCTTTATTCATCTGTTGATGGACACTTAGGTTGCTTCCATATCTTAACTATTGTAAATAATGCTGCCATGAAGATAGTGGGGTGTGTGTATTTTTTAATTAGTGTTTATGTATTCTTCAGATAAATACCCTATATTACTGAATCATATGAAAGTTTTGTTCTTAGCTTTTTGAGAAATATCCATAGTTTTTCATAGTGGCCTGGAGTGCTGCGGTTCATGGGGTCGCAAAGAGTTGGACACGACTGAGCGACTGATCTGATCTGATCTGATACCAGTTTACAGTCCCATCAACAGTATGTGAAAGTTCCCTTTTCTCCATGTCCTCTCCAACACTTAATATTTGTTGTCTTTTCATAATAGCCATTCTAATGGGCATGAGGTAATATCTCATTGTGGTTTTGATATGCATTTCCCTCGAAGATCATGGCATCTGGTCCCATCACTACATGGGAAATAGATGGAGAAACAGTGGAAACAGTGTCAGACTTTATTTTTCTGGGCTCCAAAATCACTGCAGATGGTGACTGCAGCCGTGAAATTAAAAGACGCTTACTCCTTGGAAGCAAAGTTATGACCAACCTAGATAGCATATTCAAAAGCAGAGACATCACTTTGCCAACAAAGGTTCGCCTAGTCAAGGCTATGGTCTTTCCTGTGGTCATGTATGGATGTGAGAGCTGGACTGTGAAGAGGGCTGAGCGCCGAAGAATTGATGCTTTTGAAGTGTGGTGTTGGAGAAGACTCTTGAGAGTCCCTTGGACTGCAAGGAGATCCAACCAGTCCATTCTGAAGGAGATTAGCCCTGGGATTTCTTTGGAAGGAATGATGCTAAAGCTGAAACTCCAGTATTTTGGCCACCTCATGCGAAGAGTTGACTCATTGGAGAAGACTCTGATGCTGGGAGGGATTGAGGGCAGGAGGAGAAGGGGACGACAGAGGATGAGATGGCTGGATGGCATCACTGACTCGATGGATGCGAGTCTGAGTGACCTCCAGGAGTTGGTGATGGACAGGGAGGCCTGGTGTGCTGCAGTTCATGGGGTCACAAAGAGTCGGACATGACTGAGCGACTGATCTGATCTGATCTGAAAAATTAGTGACACTGAACATATTTTTTTTGTGCTTGTTGGCCATCTGTGTATGTCTTTAGAAAAATGTCTATTCAGATTCTCTGCCCACTTTTCAATCAGGTTGTTTGCTTTTGCTATTGTTGTTGTTATTGAGTTGCATGAGTTCTTTACATATTTTGCTTATTAATCTCTTATCTGATATATGACTTACAAATGCCTTTTTCAGTTCAATAGGTTGCCTTTTCATTTATTGATTATTGTCTTTCATGTGAAGAAACTTTTTAGTTTGATGTAGTCCCATTTGTTTATTTTTATTTCCCTTCCTTAAGGAACTAGAACAGAAAAGACATTGCTAAGTCTGATGGCAAAGAATGGACTGCTTATGCTTTCTTCAAGGTATTTTATGTCTTAAAGGCCTTTCTTCCAGGTCTTACATCCAAGTCTTTAATCCATTTTGAGTTAACTGTTGTTTGTGATATAATCTCGTTTCATTCTTTACCCTGCAGCTGTTTAGTTTGCCTAGTACCATTTATTGAAGAGACTTTCCTTTCTCCATTGTGTGTTCTTGGCTTCTCTGTGTTAAGTTAGTTGTTTATACATGAGTGGCTTTATTTATGGGCTCTAAACACTACTCCATTGATCTGTCAGTATTTTTCTGCAAATGTTATGCTGTTTTGATTACTATCAGATCAGTCGCTCAGTCGTGTCCGACTCTTTGCGACCCCATGAACCGCAGCACGCCAGGCCTCCCTGTCCATCACCAGCTCCCGGAGGTCACCCAGACTCATACCCATCGAGTCAGTGATGCCATCCAGCCATCTCATCCTCTGTCATCCCCTTCTCCTCCTGCCCTCAATCCCTCCCAGCATCAGAGTCTTCTCCAATGAGTCAACTCTTCGCATGAGGTGGCCAAAATACTGGAGTTTCAGCTTGAGCATCATTCCTTCTAAAGAAATTCCAGGATTGATCTCCTTCAGAATGGACTGGTTGGATCTTCTTGCAGTCCAAGGGACTCTCAAGAGTCTTCTCCAACACCACAGTTCAAAAGCATCAATTCTTCGGCGCTCAGCCTTCTTCACAGTCCAGCTCTCACATCCATACATGACCACAGGAAAGACCATAGCCTTGACTAGGCGAACCTTTGTTGGTAAAGTAATGTCTCTGCTTTTGAATATGCTATCTAGGTTGGTCATAACTTTCCTTCCAAGGAGTAAGCGTCTTTTAATTTCATGACTGCAGTCACCATCTGCAGTGATTTTGAAGCCTAGGAAAACAAAGTCTGACACTGTTTCCACTGTTTCCCCATCTATTTCCCATGTAGTGATGGGACCAGATGCCATGATCTTCGTTTTCTGAATGTTGAGCTTTAAGCCAACCTTTTCACTCTCCACTTTCACTTTCATCAAGAGGCTTTTTAGCCCCTCTTCACTTTCTGCCATAAGAGTCGTATCATCTGCATATCTGAGGTTATTGATATTTCTCCCAGCAATCTTGATTCCAACTTGTGTTTCTTCCAGTCCAGCATTTCTCATGATGTACTCTGCATATAAGTTAAATAAACATGGTGACAATATGCAGCCTTGACGTACTCCTTTTCCTATTTGGAACCAGTCTGTTGTTCCATGACCAGTTCTAACTGTTGCTTCCTGACCTGCATACAGATTTCTTAAGTAATTTTGATTACTATAGCTTAGTATAATTTGAATCGGCGAGTGTGATACTACCAGCTTTATTCTTTTTAATCAGAATTGCCTTGACTATTCAGGGTCTTTTTTGGTCCCATGAGAATTTTAGGATTTTATTTATTTATTTTTTTATTCTATTTCTGTGAAAAATATCTTAGGGACTTTGACAGGGATTGCACTGAATCTGTAGATTGTTTTTAAGTGGTATGGACATTTAACAGTGTTAATTCTTCTAATGCCTGAGCAAAATGAGCAATCTTTCCATTTCTTTGTGTCTTTTTAATTTTTTTCCAGCAATGTCTTATAGTTTTTAGGTCTTTCACCTCCAGAAAGTTCCGGGTGAGGAAGGAAGTGATAGAGAAATAGAGAAAGAAGCTGATATGTAATATCTATATCTATCTGATCTTCCCAGGTCACTCAATGGGTAAAGAATCTGCCTGTAACGAAAGAGCTGCAGGGAGACGTGTTTCATTCCCGGTCCAGAAGATGCCCTGGAGAAGGGTATGGCAAGCCACTCCAGCATTCTTGCCTGAGAAATCCCAGGGACAGGGGAGTCTGGCGGAGCTACAGTTCACGGGGTCGCAAAGAGTCAGACACTACCGAAGCAACCGAGCTTGCATATCTATCTGTCTACCTACCTACCTATGTATCTGTCTGTATATACTATATACATATGAAAACAAAAGCAGGAGCAAAAAATAAATATCAAAAATTGTAAATACTTTTCTGAAATAAATTAAGACATACAATATTATGTCTCAGAGAAAATTTCACAAGCAGCCAAAAATCAAGATATATTTTAAAAATTGACCTAAGCTCAGCCTACTTTCACAAGTGAATTGCTTTAAACAACTTAAAGATAATCCCAGTATTACTTAAACTCTTTTAAAGGGGAAAAACTTCAAAATTCTTGTTACAAGGTGAATGTAATGTTATAAAATCTGATAAAGACTGCACTACAAGAACCTACAAAATCAATTATGTGTGCGATTATCAGTAAAAGTCTTACATTTGCAAATTTAATGATTGCAATAAAAACATCCTTTTATTTTCTTTAGATACAAAAGTTAATTATAATATTCCTATGAGAAACAGAAAGAAGGAATAGTAAAACCAATAAACCATGAGGAGTATATTCTAACCCCCTACTCCTTATGAAGTGTGGTTTATGTCCTCTATAATTAAGAGAGTTAGATATCGTAATATACATGGACCAAAATACAAATTCTGAAAATAGACATACTTGCAAAGAAAAACTTAGTATATTATAATGATAGCATCAGATATTAGTGAGCAAAAAATATTAATTGTGATTAGTAGTGTTGGAATAACATCATAGCTATATGAAGAAAGCACAAGAAGATAACTCTACACTACAAGTATCAAGGGAAAAAACAATGTATGAATGCACATACAGACTTGAAAGTAGAATAGAGTCAGTAATAATTAATAAAATTAATAATAAGTTAATAAAATTAATAATGCTATTTATGTAATTTGCCTAAAAAATATTCATGACAAATATTATAATCAACAAACCGACAGAACAGTAAAATCTATTTTCAATGATAAAAGTTTAAATGATGTTAAATCTAGTCAATAATAAGAATTTTAAGATGAGATATATTTGATGTAAACCAAGCTAGATATTCAGCTATATCTTTATTATCTTTTTTATAAAGATAAGAAAAGCAAAACATCACTTTAGCAGCACGCATACTAAACTTGTAATGATGCTGAAAGAGCATGGATCCTGTGGAAAGACGACATGAAAAATTAGTTAAGTATTCCATATTTCTCTATATACTTAAAAATGATTGATATTAATCTTATGTTATGTATATTTTACCACAGTAAAAATAAATAGCCATGAAAATTTAAAAGAAAAAATTTAAATAATATGGCAAGTAAAAAGACAGGACATTTTAAACTCAGTAATCCTAATTTTTGTAAAAATATTATTATCATTCTAAATTAATATTCATATTGAAAAATGAAGAGAAAAAGCTAGCTGGTTAGAACAAATTTTATTTATTTTATATAATAAAATATAAGTATATCTTACAAGAAATAAATAGAATGGAGCTCATGTTAAGTGACACAAAGGAATATAATAATCAAAATCTGGAAGGTGCAAAATTATTATATAATCAATGCTCTTTGAATAAGTTACAAGAAAAAAGGTGGGAAGCCTACAAATTAAAAGCAATTTGAACTACACTAATACAATACAGTATGCACTGCTTCCTGATTCACACAAACTTAAATTAAAACTTCTATAAGGTATTGGAGGAAACATGAATAATGTTCTTTATAACATTAAAAGAATTATACTCAATTACTTTAAGAATAATAAAAATACTAGAATCATGAGTTGTAAAGCATCTTAAATACATACATACTGAAGAATCTATGAATGCAATAATTGATATCTACAATTTGATGGAAAAAAATATCTAGGGTGAAGTTTGGGATGGAGTTTAGGTATAGCCTTAGAGAAAACCTGACTGTATTGTATTGAAATTGGATACTGGATCCATGTAGGTTCACTATCTGTGGGGTCTCTGGGTCCTGGTGGGCCCAAGGTTTGTTTGAGCCCTCTGAGTGTCTCTGGTGGGTATGAGGTTTAATTCTAGACGCTTATTTGCCCCTGCTACCATCTTGCTGGGGCTTCTCATGTGCCCGTGGACATGGGGTATCTCCTCCACTGAAGAACTGATGCTTTTGAACTGTGGTGTTGGAAAAGACTCTTGAGAGCCCATTGGACAGCAAGGAGATCCAACCCGTCCATCCTAAAGGAAATCAGTCCTGAATATTCATTGGAAGGACTGATGCTGAAGCTGAAACTCCAATGCTTTGGCCATCTGATGCGAAGAACTGACTCACTGGAAAAGACCCTGGTGCTGGGAAAGATTGAAGGTAGGAGGAGAAGGGGAAGACAGAGGATGAGATGCTTGGATGGCATCATGGACTTGATGGACATGAGTTTGGTAAGCTCTGGGAGTTGGTGATGGACAGGGAGACTCTGATATCCATGGGGTTACAAAGAGTCAGACAGGAGTGAGAAACTGAACTGAACTGACTAAGATTCATTATGTTACTTTTTTCTTTTTATATTTATACTTTTACATAGTATTTTTATGAAGTACAAGCACTGATACCACAAACAAAATATTGATGAGGGAAAAATTGTTTCAAGTTATTGACAGGACTATGAATGAGAAAGAACCCAAGCTTATACATACTTGTATTGCTTCAATCCACTCTCCAATGGGCTCATGCTTTCTTATTTTAAAATGCATGCGGTTGGACATACAGAAAAAATGTTACAAATTCTTTTGTAATAAAGTAGTAAGTCTTGACTTTTTTTTTTTTTTTTTAACATAAAGTATCTTAAGGATTAGGCATTAGACACCAAGTAATTTTTAAAGTACATTTGCTATTTACTCTTCACTAGAGAGAAATTTGACCTCATTCCATGTTCTAAATAGCACAATAGTGCCCTGGTGATTAGTATATCAGGGCAGATGAGGAAAAAAACAAAACAAAACATGGCTTTGCACTTTCAAAAACCTCCTCAACCTTAACCAGTTACCAAGGCTTAAAGGCAAAGCATAAGAGAAACTGATTGATTAATCATGCTTGGTAATAAGTTAAACTATATTTATGTTATTAATACAAAAGTAAGAGGTCCTTCATTTTAAGTGTGTAGTTGGATAGACTGGGGACAACGGTCATTTAACTGCCCCAAATGTTAAGCTTTAGAACACTTCCATCACCACAAAAAAAATAACCCTGTGTCCCTTAGCAGTCAACACCTACCCCTGTCTACTCTTGCTTCTGAGCAATCACTGATCTGCCAGGAAGAACACTATAGTTTTGCCTTTTCTAGAATTTCATATAAACTTCAAAAAAGCCACAGTGTGTAGTCTTTACTGAGTGACTTCATTTACAATAGTGCTCCATATGCAATATTAGAGAACTCATCTGTATTATTTCTGAGTGGCTTTGTAATATAGTAGAGACAGCACTGAGTAGTAGGGCAGAAGACTTCACTTCTCTCTCCCATCCCCACCTGTGAACTAAAGGTATGCGTCTTAGCTTCTCTTATTTGGCATGGGTAGTGTGGATCACAATAAACTATGGAAAATTCTGAAAGAGATGGGAATACCAGACCACCTGATCTGCCTCTTAAGAAATCTGTATGCAGGTCAGGAAGCAACAGTTAGAACTGGTCATGGAACAACAGACTGGTTCCAAATAGGAAAAGGAGTACGTCAAGGCTGCATATTGTCACCATGTTTATTTAACTTATATGCAGAGTACATCATGAGAAATGCTGGACTGGAAGAAACACAAGTTGGAATCAAGATTGCCGGGAGAAATATCAATAACCTCAGATATGCAGATGACACGACTCTTATGGCAGAAAGTGAAGAGGGGCTAAAAAGCCTCTTGATGAAAGTGAAAGTGGAGAGTGAAAAGGTTGGCTTAAAGCTCAACATTCAGAAAACGAAGATCATGGCATCTGGTCCCATCACTACATGGGAAATAGATGGGGAAATAGTCGAAACAGTGTCAGACTTTATTTTTCTGGGCTCCAAAATCACTGCAGATGGTGACTGCAGCCATGAAATTAAAAGACGCTTACTCCTTGGAAGGAAAGTTATGAGCAACCTAGACAGCATATTCAAAAGCAGAGACATTACTTTGCCAACAAAGATTCGCCTAGTCAAGGCTATGGTCTTTCCTGTGGTCATGTATGGATGTGAGAGCTGGACTGTGAAGAAGGCTGAGCGCCGAAGAATTGATGCTTTTGAACTGTGGTGTTGGAGAAGACTCTTGAGAGTCCCTTGGACTGCAAGAAGATCCAACCAGTCCATTCTGAAGGAGATCAATCCTGGAATTTCTTTGGAAGGAATGATGCTAAAGCTGAAACTCCAGTATTTTGGCCACCTCATGCGAAGAGTTGACTCATTGGAGAAGACTCTGATGCTGGGAGGGATTGAGGGCAGGAGGAGAAGGGGACGACAGAGGATGAGATGGCTGGATGGCATCACTGACTCGATGGATGCGAGTCTGAGTGACCTCCGGGAGCTGGTGATGGACAGGGAGGCCTGGTGTGCTGCGGTTCATGGGGTCGCAAGGAGTCGGACACGACTGAGCGACTGATCTGATCTGATCTGAAGATGAGGAGAAGGGTACTATTCTTTCCTCCTCAAGGCTGCTGCTGAATTGCATCTAATCAGAGAAAACGTGTAAAGTGCTTTTGAAAGCATGACACATTAAGCAGATGAATACACAAGAAAAGGCTGTCATAAGTAAGAGAAATGCCAGCCTTTTGAAAGATAGTATTAAACAAGGCTAAATGCATATTAAAGTATAAAGTCTAAAAATTATGTTTTTTTCACTGCTGAGATGGGAATAAAATGGAGGGAGGCTATAAATGGATTTTATGAAATTTGAATAAAAGGGAGTGGGAAATGTAAAAATAGAACTATAAATGGGAACAGTATTAAGCATATCAAAATAAAGGAAAAAAACTAGCTTTTTTTAAGAAATAGATTTTACATTTTCAATTATTTTCTTCACCAGCATCAAGAATTAATTCTACATAGGACACAGGATCTGATAAAGATATAGTTATCAAATAAAGTATATAGTTCTTTTCTTCAAGATTCATCTGCTTCCCTTGCCAGCACTGGAAAAGGGCAAATAAAAGGACTTTTAAATGAAATTTAAGGACAAGAGAAGGACATTCTTCCACCAAATTAGATCACAAATATTTTGTGAATGCTGACATTTCTAACTTAGATCAGATCAGATCAGATCAGTCGCTCAGTCGTGTCCGACTCTTTGCGACCCCATGAACCGCAGCACGCCAGGCCTCCCTGTCCATCACCAGCTCCCGGAGGTCACTCAGACTCACATCCATCGAGTCAGTGATGCCATCCAGCCATCTCATCCTCTGTCGTCCCCTTCTCCTCCTGCCCTCAATCCCTCCCAGCATCAGAGTCTTCTCCAATGAGTCAACTCTTCGCATGAGGTGGCCAAAATACTGGAGTTTCAGCTTTAGCATCATTCCTTCTAAAGAAATTCCAGGATTGGTCTCCTTCAGAATGGACTGGTTGGATCTTCTTGCAGTCCAAGGGACTCTCAAGAGTCTTCTCCAACACCACAGTTCAAAAGCATCAATTCTTCGGCGCTCAGCCTTCTTCACAGTCCAGCTCTCACATCCATACATGACCACAGGAAAGACCATAGCCTTGACTAGGCGAACCTTTGTTGGTAAAGTAATGTCTCTGCTTTTGAATATGCTGTCTAGGTTGCTCATAACTTTCCTTCCAAGGAGTAAGCGTCTTTTAATTTCATGGCTACAGTCACCATCTGCAGTGATTTTGGAGCCCAGAAAAACAAAGTCTGACACTGTTTCGACTATTTCCCCATCTATTTCCCATGTAGTGATGGGACCAGATGCCATGATCTTCGTTTTCTGAATGTTGAGCTTTAAGCCAACCTTTTCACTCTCCACTTTCACTTTCATCAAGAGGCTCTTTAGCCCCTCTTCACTTTCTGCCATAAGAGTCGTGTCATCTGCATATCTGAGGTTATTGATATTTCTCCCAGCAATCTTGATTCCAACTTGTGTTTCTTCCAGTCCAGCATTTCTCATGATGTACTCTGCATATAAGTTAAATAAACATGGTGACAATATGCAGCCTTGACGTACTCCTTTTCCTATTTGGAACCAGTCTGTTGTTCCATGACCAGTTCTAACTGTTGCTTCCTGACCTGCATACAGATTTCTCAAGAGGCAGATCAGGTGGTCTGGTATTCCCATCTCTTTCAGTATTTTCCATAGTTTATTGTGATCCACACAGTCAAAGGCTTTGGCATAGTCAATAAAGCAGAAATAGATGTTTTTCTGGAACTCTCTTGCTTTTTCCATGATCCAGCGGATGTTGGCAATTTGATCTCTGGTTCCTCTGCCTTTTCTAAAACCAGCTTGAACATCAGGAAGTTCACGGTTCACATATTGTTGAAGCCTGGCTTGGAGAATTTTGAGCATTATTTTACTAGCATGTGAGATGAGTGCAATTGTTCGGTAGTTTGAGCACTCCTTGGCATTGCCTTTCTTTGGGATTGGGATGAAAACTGACCTTTTCCAATCTTGTGGCCACTGCTGAGTTTTCCAAATTTGCTGGCATATTGAGTGCAGCACTTTCACAGCATCATCATTCAGGACTTGGAATAGCTCCACTGGAATTCCATGACCTCCACTAGCTTTGTTCGTAGTGATGCTTTCTAAGGCCCATTTGACTTCACATTCCAAGATGTCTGGCTCTAGGTCAGTGATCACATCATCATGATTGTCTAGGTCTTGAAGCTCTTTTTTGTACAGTTCTTCTGTGTATTCTTGCCACCTCTTCTTAATATCTTCTGCTTCTGTTAGATCCATACCATCTCTGTTCTTTATCGTGCCCATCTTTGCATGAAATGTTCCTTTGGTATCTCTGATTTTCTTGAAGAGATCCCTAGTCTTTCCCATTCTGTTGTTTTCCTCTATTTCTTTGCATTGATCACTGAAGAAGGCTTTCTTATCTCTTCTTGCTATTGTTTGGAACTCTGCATTCAGATGTTTATATCTTTCCTTTTCTCCTTTGCTTTTCGCTTCTCTTCTTTTCACAGCTATTTGTAAGGCCTCCCCAGACAGCCATTTTGCTTTTTTGCATTTCTTTTCCATGGGGATGGTCTTGATCCCTGTCTCCTGTACAATGGCACGAACCTCATTCCATAGTTCATCAGGCACTCTATCTATCAGATCTAGGCCCTTAAATCTATTTCTCACTTCCACTGTATAATCATAAGGGATTTGATTTAGATCACACCTGAATGGTCTAGTAGTTTTCCCTACTTTCTTCAATTTCAGTTTGAATTTCAGTCTGTTATTTCTAACTTAATAACAAAAATATTAGATTTTTAAATAAATTTCATTGCTTTATCTGACTTCAGGAAAGGAGACAAGGATGTTCTTCCATCTATATCGCCATATGGATCTCCTCCTCTGAACCATCTCTGAGGCCTGAAGCTCTCCCGTCCCTCTCTGTATCCTAGGGAAAAGAAAGCAACCTCACTGTTAAGAGGTTTGAAAATGTCTGACACACAAGAGGAAGCTGAGGAAGTCTTACGGTTCACAAGAAGGTGTAAAGGACCATGACCCTTAGAAAGTGGTAAAGAATGGGTTGTATCAGAAGACAGCAAGCACATCTGGGTTGGTCAAATTTTGACTGTTCAAGGAAAATCCAAGGGGAATGCTGGAAGATCCAGTCTGTGTTGCACTTTTAGGTAGACTATAGACATAATACTTGACTTTTTGCTTCTTAGTATTAGATAAATTGAGGCAGGCATGGCAACCCCTCCAGTATTCTTGCCTGGAGAATCCCCATGGTCAGAGGAGCCTCGCGGGCTGCAATCCATAGGGTCACAAAGAGTCGGACACGACTGACTGAATAAGCATGTAGCACGTTAGGTGAATTGCATGGAACTGTGGCAAAGGGCAGACTGAAAGGTTTTCAAACATCTATGTGCTCCAATACAGTAAAAAAAGAGGGGGAGCCTTCAATCCACAGCCACAAGAGTCAGATTCCATTAAGACATCTGACATGTCCTCATTAATGATGGTTTGAGGATAATAAATTGACCCATTGTCTTAATCTGGCTATTAAAAAAAATAAAGCCAATTCCCCTCAATTTGGTCACTGTACTCTGGAAAAAAGACAAGTATAAAAAGATTAAATAAATTTCAAATTACTGTGTAGTATAAATTGGGGGCAGGAGGAGAAGGGGACGACAGAGGATGAGATGGCTGTATGGCATCACTGACTCGATGAATGTGAGTTTGAGTGACCTCCGAGAGCTGGTGATGGATAGGGAGGCCTGGCGTGCTGCGGTTCATGGGGTCGCAAAGATTCGGACACGACTGAGCAACTGATCTGATCTGATCTGATAATAAGTATAGAAGTATATGGCATCAGATCAGATCAGTTGCTCAGTCGTGTCCGACTCTTTGCGACCCCACGAATCACAGCACGCCAGGCCTCCCTGTCCATCACCAACTGCCGGAGGTCACTCAGACTCACATCCATCGAGTCAGTGATGCCATCCAGCCATCTCATCCTCTGTCATCCCCTTCTCCTCCTGCCCCCAATCCCTCCCAGCATCAGAGTCTTCTCCAATGAGTCAACACTTCGCATGAGGTGGCCAAAATACTGGAGTTTCAGCTTTAGCATCATTCCTTCCAAAGAAATCCCAGGGCTCATCTCCTTCAGAATGGACTGGTTGGATCTCCTTGCAGTCCAAGGGACTCTCAAGAGTCTTCTCCAACACCACACTTCAAAAGCATCAATTCTTCAGCACTCAGCCTTCTTCACAGTCCAGCTCTCACATCCATACATGACCACAGGAAAGACCATAGCCTTGACTAGGCGAACCTTTGTTGGTAAAGTAACGTCTCTGCTTTTGAATATGCTATCTAGGTTGGTCATAACTTTCCTTCCAAGGAGTAAGCGTCTTTTAATTTCATGGCTACAGTCACCATCTGCAGTGATTTTGGAGCCCAGAAAAACAAAGTCTGACACTGTTTCCACAGTTTCTCCATCTATTTCCGATGAAGTGACGGGACTTGATGCCATGATGTTTGTTTTCTGAATGTTGAGCTTTAGGCCAACTTTTTCACTGTCCACTTTCACTTTCATCAAGAGGCTCTTCTGTTCCTCTTCACTTTCTGCCATAAGGGTGGTGTCATCTGCATATCTGAGGTTATTGATATGTCTCCCAGCAATCTTGATTCCAACTTGTGTTTCTTCCAGTCCAGTGTTTCTCATGATGTACTCTGCATGTAAGTTAAATAAACATGGTGACAATATACAGCCTTGACGTACTCCTTTTCCTATTTGGAACCAGTCTGTTGTTCCATGACCAGTTCTAACTGTTGCTTCCTGATCTGCATACAAATTTCTTAAGAGGCAGATCAGGTGGTCTGGTATTCCCATGTTTTTCAGAATTTTCCACAGTTGATTGTGATCCATACAGTCAAAGGCTTTGGCATAGTCAATAAAGCAGAAATAGATGTTTTTCTAGAACTCTCTTGCTTTTGATGATCCAGAGGATGTTGGCAATTTGATCTCTGGTTCCTCTGCCTTTTCTAAAACCAGCTTGAACAGCAGGAAGTTCACAGTTCACATACTGCTGAAGTCTGGCTTGGAGAATTTTGAGCATTAGTTTACTAGCATGTGAGATGAGTGCAATTGTGCAGTAGTTTGAGCATTCTTTGGCATTGCCTTTGTTTGGGATTAGAATGAAAACTGACATACTGAACAACAATTTTACTAGCAATGAAAGAAATAGTGATTAGTGAGGACTGAAACCCTTGGACATTTTAGGGAAAAGAAGTCAAGGTACATGATGACATTTAAATGAAGAGACTAATAAAATAAAAACAGAAATTATGTGTTCAAATTTAGTAGTAAGCATTTGTGAAATGAAAGGTAGATATTTTGACTATGAATGAGTATTCTACTTGTTATAAAAATTATACCTCCTAAAATAATGGACATTTCTTTGTTCCATAATATTTATTGCATGCCTATGATGTACTAAGTGGCTGATCTAGCCACTCTAGATAAAACAGTAAGCAAAACAAAGCTATGAAAAAAAAAATAAAATAAAATCCCTCCTTTCATGGAGCTTTTATGCTAAAGGGAGGACACAGGGCGGAAAACAAACAAATACAATTGACCCCTGGTCCCTGCAGGTGTCAGGAGCACCCGCCCCACACTGAGCTGAAACCCATGAGTAGACTTATAATAATAGTTGGCCTTTAGTGCCTGCTGTCCCACATCACTGCATTCAACCAACTACAGATTGTACATTTTTGTTTTAAAAGGTCTATGCAAGTGCACCCATGTAGTTCAAAGTGATACTGTTCAAGAGTCACCTGTGAATGGCATACTATTATACAATGCTGTGAGAGGGAGAGAGAATCATAATTTTAGTAGGTGGCTAAGGAAAGCCATTCTATGAAGGTGACATTTAAGGATTAGTCTAAATGAGATTTTTCAGGTAAAGGAATCTGTGGTTGCAGACTCCATGGTGGGAATATACAAGGCATGGGAGATAAACAGTAAAGAGAGCAGTGCAGCCGGAGCAGAATAAACCAAAGTAATTAGGTCTGTTGATGAAGTTTATGCATTTCATATGTTTATAGTTTAAAATTTTGAAATATGTTCTTCCAGTTTGAACAGTGCTACTTACTTACACAGAGAAGGCAATGGCACCCCACTCCAGTACTCTTGCCTGGAACATAATACAGTAAGTAGTACTTTAGTATAAAAGTAGAAAGTTCTTTCTCTTTCATAGCAAATGCCTAATAAAACTACAAGACAGTGCTTATCAGACTAAGCTCTAAATGTTATAGCACAAATTTCTTCTATATGAGCTTCTGATTTCTTACAGTTTGGTTATACCATCATATTCAAAGCAAATGACTAAACCTAAAAAATATTGACATTTTTTCTATATCAAAAGATGCATTCATGAATTAACAAATGAATAAATGAATGGCAGTATTGATTAGCTGTTCATATATAACAAAACATTCTAAAACTTAGTGGTTTATGCTAATGTTTGATGACAGACAGAAGAAAAATAACATAAATAGCCACAAATGACCAAAACTTACTCATGAAGAAATAGAGCTCAAATAGTCCGAAATCTACTAAGAAATTGTGTTTATAGTTAAAACTTTCCCAAAAGGAAAACTTATGATTCATATTAATGAATTCATTCATTTATTAATGAATTTTATAAAATATTGAGGAAGGAATATCAATTCTTAAGAAAAAAAAACTTCCAGAAAATGAAAGAAGGTATATCTCCCAATTTCTGTGCTTAGGACAATATTACAGTGATACCAAAAATAGATGATATTATGAGAAAAGAACATTACAGATCAATATCCCTCATGAACATAAGTGTAGAAATCCTTGAACATATTAGCAAACTCAATTCAGAATGTGTAAGCAGAATCATATATCATAAACAAGTGAGATGTAGCTCAAAGGAGATTATCATTCAGCAGGCTGAGTACAGCAGATTGTCCTTCCCATTGTGGCTGGACCTCATTTAATCCATTGAGGGACTACACAGAACAAAATGGTAGAGAAAGGGAGAACGCATTCTCTAATTTTAACGCTCTAATATCAGTCTGTTTCTGCCTTGTACCCTAAGGATTATACAGCATAGCTGCCCTGGTCCTCAGGCTGTCTGATTCAGAGTGAGCCACACAGCTGACTTTCCTGGGTCTCCAGTTTGCAGACAGAAGATTATGGGCATTTTTAGCTGCATAGATGTGAGTGAGTAAGCCAATTTCTTAATAGATAATTTGTAAATAAATCTCTCTCTCAGTCTATATCCATGTCTTTACCTGTATCTGTATCTATATCTCCACTTCCACTGGTTCTATTTCTCTAAAGAACCTTGACAGATACAGTAATTCATTCAAACCAATATTTTAAAAGAGGAAAATTTATCTATTTAGTAAATATCCAGAAAACATTACAAAGTTCAGCAATTTGTGACAAAATTGCTCCACAAACTATGACTAATACTATCTCATGAATAGAGCGTAGATATGAATAAGTAGAGCTAATATCATACCTTGTTGTTAAGGACTAAATGGTTTCCCTCTATGGTTAGGTTCAAAAAATAATTTCTGCTCACACTACTCCTGTCTTACAGTGTGTGCACTGGTGCAATAAGACAAAAGAAATATCAGACATATAGCTTGGAAAAAGAAGAAAGCAATTTTTATTCATAGAGGCCATGATTGTTTACATAAAGAAACTCAGAGAACATATTAAAAAAAGTGAGTTTAGTTGGTTGCAGAAAACAAAGCATACTAAAATCAGTCTTTAAATATACCATCAATAAAAATAGATACTGAAATTTAAAAAAGAATACCATTTATAATGCCACTAAAATATGAAATATGGATAAACCTTAAAAATGGGCACACTTTGAACAATAAAAAGTACACCACATTGCTGATAAATGTCAAAGAAGACCTAAGTGAATGGAGATATATATCACGTTCATTAGTTGGAAGACTCAAAATTTATCAAAATGTAAGTTCTTCTGAAATCGATGTATAGATTTTATATAACATCGAAGAAAACCCTGTAAGCTGATTACGTCCTTGTTGTTGTTACTCAGTCACCAGGTTGTGCCCACCTCTTTTGCATCCCCATGATGTGTAGCCCACCAAGTTCCTCTGTCCATGGATTTCCCAGGCCAACATATTGGAGTGGGTTGCCATTTCCTTCTGCAGGGGATCATCCCAACCCAGGAATCAAATCCACATCTCTTGCATTGGGAAGAGAGTTCTTTACTACTGAGCTACCATGGAAGCCTGATTATATCTTTGAGGAAATCTATAAGTTGGGAGTGAGAAATAGATTTAAGGGACTAGACCTGATTGATAGTGCCTGATGAACTGTGGACTGAGGTTCGTGACATTGTACAGGAGACAGGGATCAAGACCATCCCCATGAAAAAGAAATGCAAAGAAGCAAACTGATGTTGGGGAGGCCTTACAAATAGCTGTGAAAAGAAGAGAAGTGAAAAGGAGAGGAGAAAAGGAAAGATATAAACATCTGAATGCAGAGTTCCAAAGAATAGCAAGAAGAGATAAGAAAGCCTTCTTAAGCGATCAATGCAAAGAAATAGAGAAAAACAACAGAATGGGAAAGACTAGGGATCTCTTCAAGAAAATCAGAGATACCAAAGGAACATTTCATGCAAAGATGGTCTCGATAAAGGACAGAAATGGTATGGACCCAACAGAAGCAGAAAATATTAAGAAGAGGTGGCAAGAATACACAGAAGAACTGTACAAAAAAGATCTTTACGACCAAGATAATCATGATGGTGTGATCACTGACCTAGAGCCAGACGTCCTGGAATGTGAAGTCAAGTGGGCCTTAGAAAGCATCATTATGAATAAAGCTAGTGGAGGTGAAAGAATTGCAGTTGAACTATTTCAAATCCTGAAAGATGATGCTGTGAAAGTGCTGAACTCAATATGCCAGCAAATTTGGAAAACTCAGCAGTGGCCACAGGATTGGAAAAGGTCAGTTTTCATTCCAATCCCAAACAAAGGCAATGCCAAAGAATGCTCAAACTACTGCACAAATGCACTCATCTCACACACTAGTAAAGTAACGCTCAAAATTCTCCAAGCCAGACTTCAGCAATACATGAACCGTGAACTTCCAGATGTTCAAGCTGGTTTTAGAAAAGGCAGAGGAACCAGAGATCAAATTGCCAACATCCTCTGGATCATCAAAAAAGCAAGAGAGTTCCAGAAAAACATCTATTTCTGCTTTATTGACTATGCCAAAGTCTTTGACTGTGTGGATCACAAGAAACTGTGGAAAATTCTGAAAGAGATGGGAATACTAGAGCACCTGACCTGCCTCTTGTGAAACCTATATGCAGGTCAGGAAGCAACAGTTAGAACTGGACATGGAACAACAGACTGGTTCCAAATAGGAAAAGGAGTACATCAAGGCTGCATATTGTCACCATGTTTATTTAACTTATATGCAGAGTGCACCATGAGAAACGCTGGGCTAGGTGAAGCACAAGCTGGAATCAAGATTGCTGGGAGAAATATCAATCACCTCAGATAAGCAGATGACACCACCCTCATGACAGAAAGTGAAGAGGAACTGAAAAGCCTCTGGATGAAAGTGAAAGAGGAGAGTGAAAAAGTTGACTTAAAGCTCAACATTCAGAAAACAAAGATCATGGCACCTGGTCCCATCACTACATGGGAAATAGATGGGGAAACAGGGAAACAGTGTCAGACTTTATTTTTCTGGGCTCCAAAATCACTGCAGATGGTGACTGCAGCCATGAAATTAAAAGACGCTTACTCCTTGGAAGGAAAGTTATGACCAACATAGATAGCATGTTCAAAAGCAGAGACATTACTTTGCCAACAAAGGTTCTCCTAGTCAAGGCTATGGTTTTTCCTGTGGTCATGTATGGATGTGAGAGTTGGACTGTGAAGAAGGCTGAGCACCGAAGAATTGATGCCTTTGAACTGTGGTGTTGGAGAAGACTCTTGAGAGTCCCTTGGACTGCCAGGAGATCCAACCAGTCCATTCTGAAGGAGATCAGCCCTGGGACTTCTTTGGAAAGAATGATGCTAAAGCTGAAACTCCAGTACTTTGGCCACCTCATGTGAAGAGTTGACTCATTGGAGAAGACTCTGATGCTGGGAGGGATTGGGGACAAAAGGAGAAGGGGACGACAGAGGATGAGATGGCTGGATGGCATCACTGACTCGATGGATGTGAGTCTGAGTGACCTCCGGGAGTTGGTGATGGACAGGGAGGCCTGGCGCGCTGTGATTCATGAAGTCACAAAGAGTCGGACACGACTGAGTGACTGAACTGAACTGACCTGATAAGCTATTTCTAAACTTACATGGAAAATCAGATGATGACAAATTGCCAAAACAATTTTGAAAAATGAAAACAAAATCGGGACATTCACATTACCAGATTTCAAGATTTTCTTTAAAGCTATAGTAATCAGATAGTAGGGTACTGGTGAAATAATAGTGACATAATAATAGAGCAGAATAAAAATGCACAAGTAGATTCACATGACTATGAGCAAATAGTTTTGACAGTATTGGAAATGTAATTCAGCAGAGAAATATTTTCTTCATTGATTTAGGGGTACTGAAACATTTGCACATCCATGTACAAGGAAAATAATATAAATATAAAAGTGAAATTTAAAACTTCTTTCTAGACGAAAACATAGGAGAAAATCTGTATGATACTGAGGTACACAATTAATTTTTAGATAGGGCACACATATAACCTTCTGCTCTTTGCACAACAGCATTAAAAAAATAAGAAGAAAAGACAAAACATAGTCTCAGAGAAAACATTTGAAAAACACATTTAATAAAGTACCAACAAGGAGAATATACAAAGAAACCTCAAAAATACTAAAAATGAAACCATTCAGTAAATATGGGTGAAATGCATGAAAAAATGATTTGCTGCAGAAAAGATATGTATTTAAAACAGGCACATGTAAAGATGGTCACTATCATCAGTCACTAAGCTAGTTAAAACCACAGTGAAATACACAACACATCCAATCAAATGAGAAAAAAAAAAGAAACAAATGAAGAAAGAGCTGACAGAAACAAGTCTTGGCAAGTAGATAAAGTGACTCAAATTCTAATCAGGCATCTGCTGCTGTGGCTGCTGCGTTGCTTCAGATCAGTCGCTCAGTCGTGTCCGACTCTTCGAGACCCCATGAACCGCAGCACGCCAGGCCTCCCTGTCCATCACCAGCTCCCGGAGGTCACTCAGACTCACATCCATCGAGTCAGTGATGCCATCCAGCCATCTCATCCTCTGTCGTCCCCTTCTCCTCCTGCCCTCAATCCCTCCCAGCATCAGAGTCTTCTCCAATGAGTCAACTCTTCGCATGAGGTGGCCAAAATACTGGAGTTTCAGCTTTAGCATCATTCCTTCTAAAGAAATTCCAGGATTGATCTCCTTCAGAATGGACTGGTTGGATCTTCTTGCAGTCCAAGGGACTCTCAAGAGTCTTCTCCAACACCACAGTTCAAAAGCATCAATTCTTCGGCGCTCAGCCTTCTTCACAGTCCAGCTCTCACATCCATACATGACCACAGGAAAGACCATAGCCTTGACTAGGCGAACCTTTGTTGGCAAAGTGATGTCTCTGCTTTTGAATATGCTATCTAGGTTGGTCATAACCTTCCTTCCAAGGAGCAAGCGTCTTTTAATTTCATGGCTGCAATCACCATCTGCAGTGATTTTGGAGCCCAGAAAAACAAAGTCTGACACTGTTTCCACTGTTTCTCCATCTATTTCCCATGCAGTGATGGGACCAGATGCCATGATCTTCGTTTTCTGAATGTTGAGCTTTAAGCCAACCTTTTCACTCTCCACTTTCACTTTCATCAAGAGGCTTTTTAGCCCCTCTTCACTTTCTGCCATAAGAGTCGTGTCATCTGCATATCTGAGGTTATTGATATTTCTCCCAGCAATCTTGATTCCAACTTGTGTTTCTTCCAGTCCAGCATTTCTCATGATGTACTCTGCATATAAGTTAAATAAACATGGTGACAATATGTAGCCTTGACGTACTCCTTTTCCTATTTGGAACCAGTCTGTTGTTCCATGACCAGTTCTAACTGTTGCTTCCTGACCTGCATACAGATTTCTTAAGAGGCAGATCAGGTGGTCTGGTATTCCCATCTCTTTCAGAATTTTCCACAGTTTATTGTGATCCACACAGTCAAAGGCTTTGGCATAGTCAATAAAGCAGAAATAGATGTTTTTCTGGAACTCTCTTGCTTTTTCCATGATCCAGCGGATGTTGGCAATTTGATCTCTGGTTCCTCTGCCTTTTCTAAAACCAGCTTGAACATCAGGAAGTTCACGGTTCACATATTGCTGAAGCCTGGCTTGGAGAATTTTGAGCATTACTTTACTAGCGTGTGAGATGAGTGCAATTGTGCGGTAGTTTGAGCACTCCTTGGCATTGCCTTTCTTTGGGATTGGGATGAAAACTGACCTTTTCCAATCTTGTGGCCACTGCTGAGTTTTCCAAATTTGCTGGCATATTGAGTGTAGCACTTTCACTGCATCATCATTCAGGACTTGGAATAGCTCCACTGGAATTCCATGACCTCCACTAGCTTTGTTCGTAGTGATGCTTTCTAAGGCCCATTTGACTTCACATTCCAAGATGTCTGGCTCTAGGTCAGTGATCACATCATCATGATTATCTAGGTCTTGAAGCTCTTTTTTATACAGTTCTTCTGTGTATTCTTGCCACCTCTTCTTAATATCTTCTGCTTCTGTTAGGTCCACACCATCTCTGTCCTTTATCGTGCCCATCTTTGCATGAAATGTTCCTTTGGTATCTCTGATTTCGTCGTGTCCAACTCTGCGTCCCCATAGACGGCAGCCCAACAGGCTCCCCTGTCCCTGGGATTCTCCAGGCAAGAACACTGGAGTGGGTTGCCATTTCCTTCTCCAGTGCATGAAAGTGAAAAGTGAAAGTGAAGTCATTCAGTCGTGTCCAACTCTTCAAGACCCCATGGACTGCAGCCCACCAGGCTCCTCCATCCATGGGATTTTCCAGGCAAGAGTACTGGAGTGGGGTGCCATTGCAAAAAAATTAAAACATATGTTTACACTAATGCCCACATACAAAAGTTTGTAACTGTTTTATTCTTATCTGCCAAAACCTGAAAATAACCTAAATGTTCTTCAACTACTTAATGATAAACATTGTACGTCTGTACAACATTCAACATAAAATTTACACACAGATGGAAATAAATCTCAAAAGCAATATCCTAAGTGGACTTTGGAAAACACTCAAAAATATACACGCCTAAGACAAAGGTTTATTTGTGAATGTTATCTCGGGGAACAATACCTTGAGATGTTTTGGGTTTCCTCCTTTCCTACCATGAGAGGAGGAATAACCAGTATAATGTGATATTGTGTTAGTTGCCGGAATAGGTGGTTGACGTTGATATGACAGTACCTCAGGTCTTCCTTGCCCTGGGACAAAGGCATTTTATGCACTGTCCAATTCGCATCATTAGCCTAGGATAGCTCCAAGGGTGGTAGTATCCTGAAGTTTGGGTTGTTTGGGAATAATTACCAATAGTGTCCTATAGACATCAGGAGTTACATAGGTACAGGAAATAGACCCAAGAGCAAAGTGAGGTTGAAAGTGAAAGTCGTTCAGTTGTGTCCGACTTTTTGTGAGCCCATGGACTATTACCGTCCGTGGAATTCTCCAGGCCATCCCTTCTCCAGAGGATCCTCACAACCCAGGAAGTGAACTGGGGTCTCCTGCATTGCAGGCAGATTCGTTACCAACTTAGCTATCAGGGAAATTGCATTTAAGAAAAGTAAAGTCTTGGTGTCATCTGCATATCTGAGGTTATTGATATTTCTCCCAGCAATCTTGATTCCAACTTGTGTTTCTTCCAGTCCAGCATTTCTCATGATGTACTCTGCATATAAGTTAAATAAACATGGTGACAATATGCAGCCTTGACGTACTCCTTTTCCTATTTGGAACCAGTCTGTTGTTCCATGACCAGTTCTAACTGTTGCTTCCTGACCTGCATACAGATTTCTTAAGAGGCAGATCAGGTGGTCTGGTATTCCCATCTCTTTCAGAATTTTCCATAGTTTATTGTGATCCACACAGTCAAAGGCTTTGGCATAGTCAATAAAGCAGAAATAGATGTTTTTCTGGAACTCTCTTGCTTTTTCCATGATCCAGCGGATGTTGGCAATTTGATTTCTGGTTCCTCTGCCTTTTCTAAAACCAGCTTGAACATCAGGAAGTTCACGGTTCACATATTGCTGAAGCCTGGCTTGGAGAATTTTGAGCATTACTTTACTAGCGTGTGAGATGAGTGGACTGGAAGAAACACAAGTTGGAATCAAGATTGCCGGGAGAAATATCAATAACCTCAGATATGCAGATGACACCACTCTTATGGCAGAAAGTGAAGAGGGGCTAAAGAGCCTCTTGATGAAAGTAAAAGTGGAGAGTGAAAAGGTTGGCTTAAAGCTCAACATTCAGAAAACGAAGATCATGGCATCTGGTCCCATCACTGCATGGGAAATGGATGGGGAAACAGTGGAAACAGTGTCAGACTTTGTTTTTCTGGGCTCCAAAATCACTGCAGATGGTGACTGCAGCCATGAAATTAAAAGACGCTTGCTCCTTGGAAGGAAAGTTATGACCAACCTAGATAGCATATTCAAAACCAGAGACATTACTTTACCAACAAAGGTTCGCCTAGTCAAGGCTATGGTCTTTCCTGTGGTCATGTATGGATGTGAGAGCTGGACTGTGAAGAAGGCTGAGCGCCAAAGAATTGATGCTTTTGAACTGTGGTGTTGGAGAAGACTCTTGAGAGTCCCTTGGACTGCAAGAAGATCCAACCAGTCCATTCTGAAGGAGATCAATCCTGGAATTTCTTTAGAAGGAATGATGCTAAAGCTGAAACTCCAGTATTTTGGCCACCTCATGCGAAGAGTTGACTCATTGGAGAAGACTCTGATGCTGGGAGGGATTGAGGGCAGGAGGAGAAGGGGACGACAGAGGATGAGATGGCTGGATGGCATCACTGACTCGATGGATGTGAGTCTGAGTGACCTCCGGGAGCTGGTGATGGACAGGGAGGCCTGGCGTGCTGCGGTTCATGGGGTCGCAAAGAGTCGGACACGACTGAGCGACTGATCTGATCTGATCTGATCTGAAAGTCTTGGTAAATCTAGTTCACCTTACAGGGGCTGAAGTAGGAAGTAGGGTCTTGAAATGGAGCATAGGCTCGATATTGCCTTTAAATTTAAAATATAAAAAGATAATATAAAATGGCCAAAATATTTTCATGAGATTCATTTAAAGTGAGAGGTATGATAAAAAAAAATATGCGTTGGATGCATAAATCATGTTGATTATTAAATGTAAACAAAGGTACATAGTTATTTTCTCATAGGCATTTCTGAATCTCTTATTCAATATGCAAATGGTTTAGAACTAAAATTAATCATGAAATGAATTACCTTATTTATGAGAACTATAAATCAAAGAGAACTGACGGCTTCTTATCAGAAAGAAATGAAAAAAAAAAGTATGTATTACCTTCAGGCTAAGTGGCTCCACTCCAGAAAATATAGTAGGCTGTATCTTATTTCCAGCTAGAGATAAGAAGTATTTTAATACCCAAAGGTTTATTGCTTATTAGTTTCCAAAATGCAAATTGATAAAAGTTGTCATTAAAAAAAAAAAGGTAATTTACTGCTTCCTCCCCTTCTATGTAGAAAGAGGACCTTTTGGGGACAAGGTATAGAGATTAATGAGACATACGTATAAAGGAAATCCTTCTTTCAGTACATAAAGATGTGTTTTATGTAGTAGAAATATACTCTATCAAAGAAAAGAAGCCAGACTTCATGTTCTTTAGACTGCTCTAGACTTTTGAGGAATAGACCTGAACAAGCCTTAACAATAGCTAAGGTCCACAGTCATCTTCAGTAATTCAAGCTGCTTCCACAGTGGATTAAAAGCGCCTTCAACCACAAGGGGCATAAAAACTTCCCCAGGTGCAACAGCCTGCTTTAGAGAAGGCAGGATGCTTTTCATTCTAGGTTAGCTTTCTCGCAAGTCAAGCTAGTGAATCTTAGAATGAGAATAAAAATGCTCTCTTCCGAGTTCAGAGTGAGGCTATAGAAGGTTAGTATCCAATACTTCGGTAATGCTAAAATATTTCTGCTTGATTGATACTGCCTAGAAAATAATTGATTGAAGAAGCTGAAAAATATCAAAAAGCTAATCAAACTATTCAGGAAAAACACTTTTGTTTTAAAAGGGGCAACTAACAATACATGAGAATAGCTTCATTAAATATATCAATCACAAGCTAAAAGCCCCAGCTGCGGCCCTTGTACTTCATGCCAAAAGGCATTCAGAGGTATCAAAGGACGTCATGTTTCCAATATGAGTGTAATCCGGACTTAGTTCTAGCTACATTCATTTGAAAACTTGTTCATGTGTATCCCACACATATTTTTATTTGCCCCAATTATATTCCTAGATTGTTCTTTCAAAAAGGCTATATTCCTAATGAAAATTAGTTTCCAGCAATACAATATTCTTCTCATTCTTTCAAATTTCACATTAGGAAATTCACTGCAAACAAATAAAGAGGCCTTAAAAATTTTCTGTTTTCTGTTCAAATTAAGCTTCAGTTAGAACATTGCTCCATTTGTGTTATTAACAATAAGTAGAATTGATAACAAGGCCCTTTTTGTAATGCAAATGTAACTCCTTCTTAGGGTTTATTAGGTTTTCAATAGATTTTCTTTGATTTTAGATGCAATTTGAAATTGCAATTTGAAATTTTCTGCTAAAAGTACCACAAATGTAACAAAAAGCGAGTTTATATTTTGAAATACAAAGTATGTATATTTTACCTCTCATAAAGGAATTTATGATGAACTATGGAACGAGGTTCATGACATTGTACAGGAAACAGGGATCAAGACCATCCCCATGGAAAAGAAATGCAAAAAAGCAAAATGGCTGTCTGGGGAGGCCTTACAAATAGCTGTGAAAAGAAGAGAATCGAAAAGCAAAGGAGAAAAGGAAAGATATAAACATCTGAATGCAGAGTTCCAAAGAATAGCAAGAAGAGATAAGAAAGCCTTCTTAAGCGATCAATGCAAAGAAATAGAGGAAAACAACAGAATGGGAAAGACTAGAGATCTCTTCAAGAAAATCAGAGATTAAAAAAAAAAGAAGAAGAAAATTAGAGATACCAAAGGAACATTTCATGCAAAGATGGGCTCGATAAAGGACAGAAATGGTATGGACCTAAGAGAAGCAGAAGATATTAAGAAGAGGTGGCAAGAATACAAAGAAGAACTGTACAAAAAAGATCTTTACGACCAAGATAATCACGATGGTGTGATCACTGACCTAGAGCCACACATCCTGGAATGTGAAGTCAAGTGGGCCTTAGAAAGCATCACTACGAAGAAAGCAAGTGGAGGTGATGGAATTCCAGTTGAGCTGTTCCAAATCCTGAAAGATGATGCTGTGAAAGTGCTGCACTCAATATGCCAGCAAATTTGGAAAACTCAGCAGTGGCCACAGGATTGGAAAAGGTCAGTTTTCATTCCAGTTCCAAAGAAAGGCAATGCCAAAGAATTCTCAAACTATCACACAATTGCACTCATCTCACAAGCTAGTAAAGTAATGCTCAAAATTCTCCAAGCCAGACTTCAGCAATATGTGAACCATGAACTTCCTGATGTTCAAGCTGGTTTTAGATAGGCAGAGGAACCAGAGATCAAATTGCCAACATCCGCTGGATCATGGAAAAAGCAAGAGAGTTCCAGAAAAACATCTATTTCTGCTTTATTGACTATGCCAAAGCCTTTGACTGTGTGGATCACAATCAACTGTGGAAAATTCTGAAAGACATGGGAATACCAGACCACCTGATCTGCCTCTTGAGAAATTTGTCTGCAGATCAGGAAGCAACAGTTAGAACTGGACATGGATCAACAGACTGGTTCCAAATAGGAAAAGGAGCATGTCAAGGCTGTATATTGTCACCCTGTTTATTTAACTTATATGCAGAGTACATCATGAGAAATGCTGGACTGGAAGAAACACAAGCTGGAATCAAGATTGCTGGGAGAAATATCAATAACTTCAGATATGCAGATGACACCACCCTTATGGCAGAAAGTGAAGAGGAACTAAAAAGCCTCTTGATGAAAGTGAAAGTGGAGAGTGAAAAGGTTGGCTTAAAGCTCAACATTCAGAAAACGAAGATCATGGCATCCAGTCCCATCACTTCATGGGAAATAGATGGGGAAACAGTAGAAACAGTGTCAAACTTTATTTTCTGGGTTCCAAAATCACTACAGATGGTGACTGCAGCCATGAAATTAAAAGACACTTACTCCTTGGAAGAAAAGTTATGACTAACCTAGATAGCATATTCAAAAGCAGAGACATTACTTTGCAAAAACAAAGGTTCGCCTAGTCAAGGCTATGGTCTTTCCTGTGGTCATGTATGGATGTGAGAGCTGGACTGTGAAGAAGGCTGAGCACCAAAGAATTGATGCTTTTGAAGTGTGGTATTGGAGAAGACTCTTGAGAGTCCCTTGGACTGCCAGGAGATCCAACCAGTCCATTCTGAAGGAGATCAGCCCTGGGATTTCTTTGGAAGGAATGATGCTAAAGCTGAAACTCCAGTACTTTGGCCACCTCATGCGAAGTGTTGCTCATTGAAGAAGACTCTGATGCTGGGAGGGATTGAGGGCAAGAGGAGAAGGGGACGACAGAGGATGAGATGGCTGGATGGCATCACTGACTCGATGGACGTGAGTCTGAGTGACCTCCGGGAGTTGGTGATGGACAGGGAGGCCTGGCGTGCTGCGATTCATGGGGTCGCAAAGAGTCTGACACGACTGAGCGACTGATCTGATCTGAAAGGAATTTATGAGAATACCATGACTTAGTGATTGCTTAAAAACTTGAACATTTATTTGATGATATATATTTATTTATTATTGGCTATGTTTAAGCAATTTAATTTCTAAATTTTAATAGATAACACTTTTTATAAATTAATATGCAAGAAAAGAATTTGAGGCAAACATCATTTTTTATAACTTATTTTCTCTCTACATAAGTATCCTTATTTCAGATACCAAATAGCTAGTCCATGAGGCTCTCCGTGTATTTTGGCTTATGGAATGCTGTTGTATTGCTTAGAATCTCAGTCATTCCCATAAACAAGATAGTTTCTTCAGGCTGTAAAGAATGCAGTGCTGGAGACCTGGGATCAATATCTGAGTTGGGAAGATCCCCTAGCAGAGGGCATGGCAACCCACTCCAGTATTCTTGCCTGGATAATTTCATGGACAGGGGAGCCTGATGGGCTACAGTCCACAGGGTCACAAAGAGTCAGACATGACTGAGTGATTAACATTTTCTAAGACTTTTATTTAGTATGCATTTTCTTCCAGTTGTATTTATTTAATTGACACTTTATATAATGTCCGATCTTTGCAACTCCGTGGGATCTTTGCAACTTCATGGGATTTTCCAGGCAAAAATACTGGACATGGGTTGCCATTTTCTTCTCCAAGGAATCTTCCTGACTCCTGGATTGAACCCAGATCTCCTGCATGGCAGGCAGATTCTTTACTGTCTGAGCCACCAGGGAAGCCCCATAATTGACACATATCACCGTATAAGTTTAAAGTGTACAGTATAATGATTTGATTATATAAATTATAAAACAATTATCACATTATGTTTAATAAGCATCCATCACATAGATACAAAAACAAAAACATAGAAAACATTTTTTCTTGTGATAAGAATTAAGATTTACTCTCTTAATAACTTTCATATGTAACATATAACAGTGTTAATTATATGTATCAGGCTTATAGTGCACCCCTAGTACTTACTTACCTTTTACCTGGAGGTTTGTAAATACCTTTTGACTGCCAACTGCCTTCATCCAATTTTCACTTTCCTCAACACCCTGCTGCTAATAACCACAAATCTGATCTCTTGCTCTGTGAGTTTGCTTGTATGATTGTTTTTGAAGTGTAAGTGATCTACAACACTCTATTCATTCTTGTTATATGGCTTATATTTGTTGTTTTCATACATTTCAATGAATAATCACTGTGAAGGTTCTAGTTACAATGTGTCACCATACAAAGATAGTACATAGTTATTGACTGTGTTCTCCACACTTGTATTTTATACCTGTGATTCACTGATTTTGAAACTGAAACTTTACACCTGTCCATCTCCCTCACCTATTCCTTTCTTTTCCCCAGCCCCATCTCCTCTGGCAGACACCTGCTTGTTCTCTGTACCTGAAAACTCTTATCTGTTCACTTGTTTCCTTTCATAGATTTCTCACATATAAATGAAATCATACAGTGCTTATCTTTCTTTGTCTGACTTATTTTGCTTAGCATAATACCCTCTAGGTCCATCCATGTTGCCATGAATGGCAAGATTTCATCCTTTTTATGGCTGTGTAATATCCCATTGTGTGTATGCATATATGTATATATATGCGTATATGTCACATCTTTATCAATTCATCTATTGATGGGTACTTGAGTTGCTTTTATATCTTAGCTATTGTAAATAATGCTGCAATAAACACAGAAGTTTATATATCTTTTTAAATTGAGGGTTCTGTTTTCTTGAATATATGCCCAGGAGTGGGATTTCTGGATCATATGGTAGTTCTATTCTGAGTTTTTTGAGGCATCTCCATACTGTTTTCCATAGTGGCTGCCCTAATTTGCATTCCCACAACAGTGCATGAGAGCTTCTTTTTCTTCACATCCTTGCCAACAGTGGGTGTTTTCTTTTTGATAATAGCCTCTCTGATCGATATGAGATGATATTTTGCTTTGTTTTGCTTTGCATTTGCCTGATGGTTAGTGATGTTGAGCACGTCCTCATGTGCCTGGTGGCCATCTGTATGTCTTCTTTGAGAAATAATACTATTCAGAACCGCGGCCTGTTTTTAGTTGCTTTTTCTTAATGTTGAGTTGCATGAGTACTTAGTATATTTTGGATATTAACCCTTTGTAGGATATCTCATTTGCAAATATGTTCTCCCATTCAGTAGGTGACCTTTTTCATTTTGTTGCTAGCTTCCTTCACTGTACAAAAGATTTTTAGTTAGATGTAGTTCCAGTTGTTTATTTCTGCTTTTGTTTCTGTTGTCTAAGGAGACATTTCCTAAAAGACTAACATCAAAGACACATCCAAAAAGACTGATGTCAAAGAGCATACAACCTAAGTTTACTCCTAGGAATTTTAGGGTTTGGGGTCTTATCTTTAAGACTTCAGTTCATTTTGAGTTAATTCTGTGCATGGTGTGAAAGAATAGTTCAGCGTGATTTTTTTGCATGCATCTGCAGTTTTCCTGGCACCAATTATGGAAGAGGCTATCTTTTTCCCATTGAATAATCTTGCTTCCTTTGTTGTAGATTAATTGCTCATACATGTGTGGGTTCATTTCTGAGTTTCTATTCTGTTCAGTTAATCTATGTTCTGTTTTTGTGTCAGTACCATATTGTTTTGATGGCTATAGTTTTGTAGTATATTTTGAAATTAGAGAGTATGATACCTCCAGATTTCTCTCTTTCTCAAAGTTGTTTTTGCTCTTTTGAGTCTTTTGTGTTTTTACACAAATTTGAGAATTAATTGTTCCAGCTCTGTGGAAGATTCTATTGTTATTTCGATAGGGATTATATTGAGTCAGTAAATTGTCTTGGGTAATATGATTATTTGAAAAACATTAATTCTTAGAGTCCATAAACACAATATATATTTCCCATCTATTTGTGTTTTCTTCAATTTCTTTCATCATTTTTACAAGTACAAGTCTTTTACTTACTTCACTAGATTTAGTCCTACATATTTTATTCTTTCTTATATGGTTATAAATTGGATCATTTTCTTAATTTATCCTTCTGATTGTTTTTAGTATATACAAATGAAAAATATTTCTGCATACTAATTTTGTATCTTTTATATTTGCTAAATTCATTGATTGCTTATGGATTTTGGTGGCATATTTAGGATTTTCTATTTATAATATCATGTCATCTGTAAACAGTGGCAGTTTTATTTCTTCCTTCCCATTGGGATATCTTTGTTTCTTTTCCTTGTCTGATTTCTGTGCCTAGGATTTCTAATACTATATTAAATAAAAATAGCGATAGTGGGCATCTTTGTCTTATTCCTGAACTTAAAGGAAATGCTTCCAGCTTTATACTGTTGAAGGTGATGTTAGATGTGAACTTGTCATATACGGCCTTTATGTTGAGGTATTTCCCTCTGTATCCATTTTGTGGAGATTTCTTATTATAAATGGATGCTGAATTTTGCCAGTTTCTTCTGAATTGATTGAGATGATCATATAGCTTTTATTCTTCAATTAGTGTCTGTATCTCATTGATTAATTTGTGGATACTAAACCATCCTGGGATCCCTTGGATAAATCCCACTGTATAATGTTCATGTGTCAAATATTCTTGTAAAGAAAACTTGTTATCCTTTTAAAAATATAGAGAATAGTAAAATAAACCCATACATAGTTATTATTAGTAGTAATTACCAAAGCATGGCAATTTTCTTAAATCTATAATTCACCAACTTCTATATTATTTTGAAACAAAACTTGTAAATCATATCACTCATAAATATTACAGTCCATAATGTGATTTAAATGTCATCCCTTTAAGGTTTTTTGAAAATCTTAATAGAATTCATATAATTTTCCAGAAATATAGGATAGCATTTAAATATGGTAATATATATAAATGCCTAGAATAATTTCTGATATACAGTAAAATACTGAAATGTTTCTAAATATAGTAATTTTAAAATCATAAACAAGAGTATCTTTTACTACATTGCTAACATAAAATATCAAATTACATAAGCAAAGAAAATCATATTGGGTTCATTATTCAGCAGGTTTCACAAATCTAAGTTGATTTGACAAAGAAGAGTAGAGATATCAGATTTAGATCATTTCTTTTACTCAAGATGTCAGATTAAACCAAAATGACAAGACCTCTGTCTTTATTGTAACACACAAACATTTCATTAAATATATGAAACATGGACATACAATTTGGTGTTTAAGCACCTATGTTGAAAATGAACTTAAAGTAATCAGACCTGTCTCTTTATGTGCATAAACAGAGCCTGGACAAAACAGAGACCCTGGTAAAACTGTCACCTCAAATAAAAGAAGAAAAACTTTGCTCATGTTTGCATAGATGCAGACTGGGCACAGCAAAAACAAGTTGTCAGTCCCAAGACATGTCTGAAAAAAAGGTACTTGAAATATGTTAGAAAATTAGACATTATGTATGTAGAAGCACTGGACTCCCAATAAAAATAAATATATAGAGAATTAAGCCCAAACTGAAAAACCAAGATAAAACTGCTCTTTAACCCGTCCTCATGACCCTGCCTAAACAAACTAAAAATCTTCTATAAGGACAGCTGCTAAATCTCAGACATAGTTATAACTGGAATTTTCATGAAAAAAAATAACTGATTTGATATCCAAAGGCAAAAATACATGAGAAAGAACTAATACAAGACCACAAAACAATGGAAGACAGTTGAAAATTTAAAGATGATGAGAAAGTTATGATTAAAGCAAAAATACATAAATATAGAATCTATAAAATAACACAGGGACTTTATAACTGTTGGAAATGCCAAGAATAAAATAAAAACATTAAATATGAAAAATGTAACCTTAAAGAAAACACTAGATTAGAAGGAAGATGAGACTAATTTACCACATTGGGAGATATCTTACAAAAAATAAATTAGAACACATTGGTGGTGGTGGTGATTTAGTCGCTAAGTTGTGTCCCACTCTTGTGACCGCATGGACTGTAGCCCACCAGGTTCCCTGTCCATGGGATTTTCCAGGCAAGAATACTGGAGTGGATTGCCATTTCCTTCTCCAGGGGATCGCCCCGACCCAGGAATTGAGCCCAGCTCTCCGGCATTGCAGGCAGATTCTTTACCGACCGAGATATGAGGGAAGCCCTTAGAACACATTAAGAGGGGGAAAAAAAAAATCCAACTATGATGGAATAGCTGGACCTCCTACAACAAAGAATAAGAAAATGGTACAAATTACATGAAATGTGTGTTTTCAGGCATTGGAAAGTAGGCATCACAGGACTCTGATTCCTAAGAGAAAATATAATTACCTGATTCCTAAAATTAGCTCACCATTCTTCTGGAGGCACCTCCCACATTGTGATGATGGAAGAAGTTAACAGAAATAGACCAGAGCAGCCTTCTGACTTCACACAAAAAAAGAGTACTTGAATTTATTTAAGGAAAGGTACAGGATAGAAGATAGCTATGCATAAGAGTTCCACAAATCTTCCTAAAGCTTCCTTTGACTCTTGTTAAAGTCAAAAGCTGGATAAAGTGAAACTACTAGGGATTAAGCAGAAAACCACTTCTGGGATGGGGAAAGTTGTGCTGAATAATTCCTGTATTATTACATGTATGGGTAAGAAGTGTTTAAATTATGACTTTCTAGACTGCATAGAAATTTTAAAAACACCTGGTTATTCAAGAGGGATCTCTGAAGGTTTACAAATTAATCCACAAATAAATTAACTGCTGGGCTTCCCTGTGACTCAGAAATAAAGAATCTGCCTGCCAATGCAGGAGACCCAGGTTCAATTCCTGGGTGGGGAAGATACCCTGGAGGAGGAAGAGGCAACCCACTCCAGTATTCTTGCCTGGAAGTCCCACGGGCAGAGGAGCCTGGTGGGCTACAGTCCATGGGGTCACAAAAGAGTGGGACACGACTTAGCGATGAAACAACAACAAATTAACTGCTGGTAAAAACAAACTTCAGCAGTCTTCAGAAGACAAAAAGCTACCCTCAAGAATAAAATTTGTCATGTCCAATGCCCAATAAAATTATTACGCATACAAAGAAGTATAAAAATGTAACTCATCACCAGAAGAAAAATCAGTCTATAGAAACTGATACAGACATGATGAAAATAGGACATAAAACATTAAAATAGCTATCATAAACATACTGGGGATATAAAGAAAAACACGAACACAATGCTGAGAGAAATAGACTATTAAAAGGATCCACTAAAGCTTATAAAAAGAAAAGTAAAAACAAAATTTTAACTGGTTAAGAGTGCTTGTTATCTACATCTGCCTAACAAATAACCCTAACCTTGTGGTTTAAAATAACCACAAATATTGTCTCCCAGTTTCTGTGCATCAGGAATTCAAGAAGGGCTTGATTTGTGTTTCCAGTTTGGGGTAACTCATGTAGTCACAGTCAGAGACTGGTGGAGAGGAAACAGTAGGGGTAGGTGGAAGTGGAGGTATGTGGGAACAGCTGGCATCTCTTTCTTTTCCTGTAGTTTTACTTAAGGCCTCTCTGTCTCAACTAGTCTGGATATCTTTATAACATGGAAGCCTTGGTACAATTGAATAACTTAGAAAATAGTTTTAAGTTCCAGGCTGCAAGGGAGAAGTTGCATCTTTATTACCTAGCCTAGGCAGGCACCTATAATCACTTCTACCATAGACTCTAGCTTTCCCAGAGTCAAGGGCAGGGGATATAAAATATAAACCCTATCACATGAAGTGAAGGATGTGAAAGTCACAGTGTAAAAAGAAATACATTTATGGTCATGCTAAAATATCAAATCTGCTAATCTGGATTCTCACAATGATGCCCTTTCATATGAAAATACACTTGTACCCTACCCTAAGACTCCTGAGTCTTTTCTCATTACAGTATCAGTTGGAGGGTTTGGGTCTCCATAGCTAAACCATGTAAAGATCCAGATGAGCACCCTCAGGTTCCAGCTCCTCGGGTATAACGCCTTGAATATTATTCCTCTAAATAGGAAGACATGTCAACTAATAAGACAAGTTACATGCTTTATACCACCATCTCCAACATATAATTGTAAGACAGGAATAGAAAAACCACCTGTATTTTCTCCTGTACAGGAAAGGCAAAAAGAAAAGGGCACACAGGAGATATACCTATATCAGTTCTGGAATCTGGCTGGAAATGTGTACAAGTTCTCGATGACTCTTGGCTTTGCAGTTTTGGCTTTTTGTTTTACCCTCTGGATTATTGTTCCCTATAGAAAGCAGGCATTGTTTGCACTCAGTTTGCTTCCTTCCTGTAGTACTTATTCCTCTTAGCCATTTTTCGCTTTTTTGGGTCACTTTTGATCTAAGTTGGTATAATCCTTTTAAAAATTATGTGGATTTCTTCAGTGTTGAAACATAATCCATTCCATTAGAAAAGGCACTATAAAAAGTATCTTCAGATAAGCTCCACTCTACCTTGGGCTCTCTAACCATCGGCTGCAGGACAACCCAAAAAAAAGATTCTTGAAAATACCTGTGGGTTAATATATGAGATCTACATAGTATTTCTTAGATGCTTAGGAGATCTTTTGTCTATTTGAAAAGGGTTTTTAAGACACTCATTCTCTATGAAGACTTAATAAAGGATCTTACAGGCACAGACTGGATTTAAAGATTTCTCCTAAAGCATTTTTAACATGATAATGCTTTGTGGGTTTTAGTTGTTGTTGTTGCTATTCTTGTTGTTTTTCTACATGTAGATACAGAGATTGGAAACAGCTTTATTTTCAAATACAGGAAATAATGAATTTTTAACTTAAAAATTAACTTTAGCTCTTGTTTTTCATCTTGAATTTTATCTATGGAGTAAGAGGTTGCTTTGGAATATTTGATTTCCTCCCCAGAAGTATTCTTTGCCAAATTGTCAAGTTTCATTGCATTTTCTAATTCCTGTTCTTAATGCAGTTGGCAGCATTCACCAAGTTCAGTATTTCCCTTGCATTCCTGTAAACTCTCACTGACAATCTTCTCCAGGCTCCTTTGCCCTTTCTTTAAAACTCTTTATTATTTAATTTTGAATATCTCAAGATCATTCCTGGTTTTGCCTACTTCTTGACCCCAGAATCTATGCCACAAATTTTAGAAGTTTGTTAAGACAGCATTCCATTCTTTCTATTCTATTAGTATTAACAAATCATCTCAAAACACAAAGGCTTCAAACAAAAGCATTTTATTATCATTTATCATTTCTCTGAATCAAGAAATCAGAAATATTTCAGCTGGATCTCTCTGTCTCATTTGGTTGCAATAAGACAGTGAAAACAGAACAGTGTGGAGGAAATGATGTAATCCATAGCTCTATATTCTTGAAATCATAAGGTCTCTTTCATGGGCTCTCATATTTCTATTCAATATTATACTGCAACATGAAAATATGAGAAATATAAGCCCTGTGAAAAGTAAATGATAAAATATTTATCTGAAGACAGTATGATCATATATAAAGGAAATTTTAAAAATCTACAAAAAACTACACACACACGTATACCATAAATTAAGTTTTTGTAATTTGTATTATTGAGATATCTGTTTTCCCCAAACTTACTATCTATAGATTTAATTCAGTAAATTACAATTATAGTAGGCATATATGAGAGATTGACATGCTGCAGCTAAAATTTATAAGGCAAAAGTCAAAGAATACATAATAACTTACACAAATTTAAAAGAAATAAATTTGGAGGTCTTTTATTACCTGATTTCAAATTCAGAAAACTAAGATCATGATATCTGGTCCCATCACTTCATGGCAAATAGATGGAGAAACAGTGGAAACAGTGGCTGACTTTATTTTTCTGGGCTCTAAAATCACTGCAGATGGTGATTGCTGCAATTAAATTAAAAGATGCTTACTCCTTGAAAGGAAAGTTATGACCACCTAGACAGCATATTAAAAAGAAGAGACATTACTTGGTCAACAAACGTCTGTCTAGTCAAGGTTATGGCTTTTCCAGTTGTCATGTATGGATGTGAGAGTTGGACTATAAAGAAAGCTGAGCACCGAAGAATTGATGCTTTTGAACTGTGTTGTTGGAGAATACTCTTGAGAGTCCCTTGGACTGCAAGAAGATCCAGCCAGTCCATTCTGAAGGAGAGCAGTCCTGGGTGTTCATTGGAGGGACTGATGTTGAAGCTGAAACTCCAATACTTTGGCCACCTGATGCGAAGATCTGACTCATTTGAAAAAACCCTGATGCTGGGAAAGATTGAGGGCAGGAGAAGGGGACAACAGAGGATGAGATGGTTGGATGGCATCACCAACTCAATGGACATGGGTTTGGGTGGACTCTGGGAATTGGTGATGGACAGTGAGGCCTGGTGTGCTACAGTTCATGGGGTCGCAAAGAGTCAGACAAGACTGAGCGACTGAACTGAAAGCTGTAAGATCATAACAATGTGATATGATATAGACAAGTAAAGGATGTCAAAAAGCAACCACAATCAATTGATTTTTAAGATGCACATCCAAATAATGCATGGGTATTAAATGGTATGGTAACAACTGGAATGTGAAAGTCGCTCAGTCATGTCCGACCCCATGGACTATGCAGTCCGTGGGATTCTCCAGGCCAGAATACTGGAGTGCCTAGCTGTTCCCTCCTCCAGAGGATCTTCCCAAACCAGGGATCAAAACCAGGTCTCCCTCATTGCAGGCAGACTCTTTACCAGCTGAGTCATCAGGGAAGCTCAAGAATCCTAGAGCAGGTCATCTAACCCTTCTCCAGTGGATCTTCCTGAACCAGAAATTGAACCAGGTCTCCTGCATTGCAGGTGAATTCTTTACCAGCTGAGCAACTGGATGCCTGTAATTTAAAAAAAAAAGAAAGAAAGAAAAGGAAAGGAAAAAAAAAAAAAAACCTTTGCACACTATATTCAAAACTGAAATGGATCGTGTATGCTCCTGTAAAACTGTAGAATTTCTTGAAGAATGCATAGGATAAAATGTTCACAGGCAAAGATCAATTAAACAGGACACAAAGTATAACAACTGTAATAGAAAAAAATATAGAAATAATACTCCTCACCAAAAGAAGAACAAGTTAAATCCAACAATATAGAAAAAGGACAGAGAATTATGTCTAAGACGAATTTATCCAAAAATGAAAGTTTAACATCCAAAGCTTATCAAAGTAATTTTCCATATTTATAAGATAAGCAGCATGAATCATATCTTAAACAGTGCAAGGGAGAGAAAAAAAATTTTACAATATTCAACACCCATTGATTAAAAAAAAATCATTAGCTGGAATCAAATGAAACTTTCTCATATTTAATGGTGAAAGACTGAACAGCTTTTTTATCAAGACTTGGAACAAGTCAGCGATGACCGAAGACAACCTCAAACTAACCAAAAATACAGAACTGAATTAGGCTTATGTACCTGATTTAGCATCTTGGTGAGAGAAAACCAGTGTCCACTTAGGTACCAGGTATAGATTCATTGCTTTGATGGATGTATTCTTTTCTAAGCCTATCAGAAAATAAATCATAATAGTACACATTCAAATGGAATCATGAAACATATGTCAATGCATTTGTAGTTTTGCTCAGATCTGTGTTAATTCTCATATATTTCATCATGTGCTGTTCTTAGACACTCAGTCATGTCTGACTCTTTGTGGCCCCATGAACTGCAGCCCACCCACCAAGCTTCTCAATCCATGGAATTCTCCAGGCAAGAATACCAGAGTGGGTTGCCATGCCCTCCTCCAGGGAATCTTCCCAACCCTGGGATCAAAACGAGATATCCTGCATTGCAGGTGGATTTTTTACCATCTGAGCTACCAGGGAAGCACAGGAATACTGGAGTGGTTAGACTATCCCTTTTCTAGGGGAACTTCCTGACCCAGGAATCAAACTGGGGCCCCCTGCATTGCAGGTGGGCTCTTTACCAGCTGAGCTACCCAGGAAGCCCATTCTTCATCATAATACAGTTCAAAAATAACTGGACCATCTCAATGTACCATGTGAAACTGTTAGTCAGAGTTGTATCCTCCTGTTTGTGATCCCATGCACTATAGTCCACAAGGCTCCTCTGTCTGTGGCATTCTCTTGTCAAGAATAACTGGAGTGGTTGTCACTCCCTTCTCCAGACGATCCTCCCCAAGGCTCAATCCTGGATCTCCTGCACTATGGGCAGTTTCTTTATCATCTGAGCCACCAGGGAAGCCCAGATGTACCATAGGATAGCACCTTTATTCAGTGAATCTATTAGATCATCTTCACACTATTGGAGAGCCTGAACAAAAAGGGAAAGGAAAACATGCACACATAAAACTTGAACGTGAATGTTCACAGCAGCTTTATTCCTTGAGTTAAAAAACTGAGAATGAGCTAAATGTTTATCTATACCAAAATGGATAAAAGAGATATTCAGTGGACTTATTTTCAACAATAAGAAAGACTATACTACTAATACACGCAACATGAATGAATCAGAAAAAAAACACTGTGCTAACTAAAAAAAGCCCAGCTGAAGAGTGCATGGCATATTATTTAGTTTATATGACGTTCTAGGACAAGCGAAGATGTCCATTGATGGCAAAGGAAGCCATAACTACGGTTCCCTGGGAACAGGGAATATAAATTAACTGGGAAGTGACGAGGGATCTTGCTGATGAAAGTGTTTTATAATTACATGTTTGGGTATTGTGAATACTGTAGAACTATACGCTTAACATATGTGCCTTCAACTTTAATGCAAGTTAATTGGGTGCGCTGTGCTAAATCACTTCAGCTGCATCTGACTCTTTGTGACCCCATGGACTCTAGTTTTCCAGGCTCCTCTGTCCACAGGATTCTCCTGGCAAGAATACTGCCATGCCCTCCTCCAGGGGATCTTCCTGACCCAGGGATTGAACATGTGTCTCCTGCAGCACCTGCATTGAGTGCAGCAATGCCACTGAGGCATTGGGAAAGCCCATTAAATCACACATCAGTTGAGTTCAGTTCAGTTCAGTTGCTCAGTTGTGTCTGACTCTTTGCGACCTCATGGACTGCAGCAACCTAGGCTTCCCTGTCCACTACCAACTCCTGGAGTTTATTCAAACTCATGTCCCCTGAGTCGGTGATGCCATCTAGCCATCTCATCCTCTGCCGCCCCTTTCTCTTCCCTCATTAAAAATGTTATCACTGTTATTTTCTAGACTAATGTGGCAAGTGAATGCAACCATAAATTTCTGTAGAGTGGGATAAGAATCAGAATAATTGGTCCTTCTTTCATGTACCATATAAGAATATTGACTTTTTAAAAAATTTTTTAACTTTACAATATTGTATTGGTTTTGCCATACATCAAAATGAATCCGCCACAGGAATACATGTGTTCCCCATCCTGAACCCCCCTACCACCTCCCTCCTCCTACCATCCCTCTGGGTCGTCCCAGTGCACCAGCCCCAAGCATCCAGTATCGTGCATTGAACCTGAACTGGCGACTCGTTTCATATGTGATGTTATACATGTTTCAATGCCATTCTCCCAAATCATCCCACCCTCTCCCTCTCCCACAGAGTCCAAAAGACTGTTCTATACATCAGTGCCACTTTTGCTGTCTCGTATACAGGGTTATTGTTACCATCTTTCTAAATTCCATAAAATAAACTTTGTAAAGAACAGTTAAAAAAATATGTATATATAGTTTGGAAACAACAGTTCATCTTAATAAGATTAAAATACTTTCACTGTTTGAATACAGTTAAGTCATTACCATGCCAAAATACAAATTTTCATAGTTCTTTTTCAACGTCCCTAGAGGCCCCCTTTCACACTAAATGTCTAATTGAAGTAATAAGAAAAACAGTGGTTTTCAGTGTAATTTGCAAAAGCACTTCAATAAAATCTGCAAGCACTGTCACAATCAATATGTTTAAGGCTAATTTATTATTTCTCATCAATATTTTATATACAAACAGTGCTGCCCCTCTTTCCTCCCTTAAAATAAATGTAGGCCTAAAAGACAAAAGCATTATTGCACTTTGTAGTACAATACTGGAGAACTTCAAAGACTCTCTCTATTCCTTTGGTATTTGTTCCTTCTTGGAAAGTTTGCTTCTCCTCCCTCTCTCAGGCTGTTACTTTGGCAGGCTTTTCTCCTTTGATTCCCCTTTTTGGGGCTCCGTCCATGGGATCGCATAGAGTCGGACACGACTGAAGTGACTTAGCAGCAGCAGCCATCCTCTTCTCTTACTTGGTACTCCTGTACTATGAAGGAAATACTGTTTTGAAGTCATCCACTGGAGTGGAAGCTGCAAGATGTTTAACAGCTAACAAATATTCAAGTACAAACAAAGTCTAGAAGATTTCAAAATGATATTCCCATCACTTTTATTCCAATCATTTATCCTCTCTGTCAGTGCTGACTACCTCTTTCTGAATGGCATATGATAGACATCTTAGACACACTGGGGAACTGACAAGCATTTAGGAAGAATATTTAGCTAATCCATTATTCCTAGGGAGAGAGACACCACATTGTCTATATGAAAGCTTAATGGATTTTTAAAAATTTTGCCATCAAAGTAATAAAAAGAAACACTGTATTTACCAAAAAACTCAAGTCTCAAATTTGGACAATTTCTTTTTAAAATAGCTCAGAGTACACAATTTTGCTATTTAATGCCCAGTTACTTTGCTTTTCTAGAGCAGATGTTTCATCAACTTGGTGACACAAAGGAAAATGTGTAATATAACAGCCAGAAAAAATGCTAGCTCAGCCATAGCACAGAGTTTCCATCGAAACGTCCACATGAAAGTTCGTCAAGAGCTAAGGGTGCATTTCTAAGTAATTAAATAGGATGTTAAATTGAGTATTTCAACCCTTGGGATTATTCTGCTTTACATATAAAAGAGGAAGTTTGAAATTATTGTGAGGATATCTTTAGTGAAAAATTACACAGAAAAAATGTGCATGAATCTAATTTCCTAATCTAATAGAATTTTAGGTAGAAAACATACAAAATCGTTAGAAAGAGTATATTCATGTGCATGGTGATTTCATAAATTTACTTTATCCGTTGTAGTGAAACCTCTGTGTAGGAAGGTTTATAAACTCACGAGTTGCATATCAGCTACTCAACATTAATTTGCTCAAATGACTATAATGGAGAACTAACAGAAAAAAACATAGTGTTAATGGTGGTCATAAAAATGACTGGTTTACAGTTCTATGGGATTTATGAGTATGCTTTCTATGTAATATGGAGGAGAGGGCATAAACCCTAGTAGCATACATAACCAGCAGATAGGAGCTCTGCCAACTATACACAGTCTTTCAGGAAGATACGTTTTATTTGTTCCCTCAAAAAATAAGCATATCCTAAATGAAACATACCTTGTGGTACCACTAGACAATGACATTGATTAAGAATAATAGTAGCTCAGGTGGTAAAGAATCTACCTGCAATGCAGGAGACCAAGTTCGATCCCTGAATCAGGAAGATCCCCTGGAGAAGGGAATGGCTACCCACTCCAGTATTCTTGCCTGGAGAATTCCATGGACGCAAGAGCCTGGTGGGCTACAGTCCACAGTGTTGCAAAGAGTTGGACATGACTGAGTGAATAACACACTCTGTATTTTATTTAAGTAAACGAATACATTTACTTAAATGTATTTAAAAGTATTTAAGTTTAAAATGATCAATATGAATTTTAAACTAAAGATAATTATAAAATAGAGCAAGACAAGATACAATAGAAACATAAAAAAATGAATCTGAGGGGAAAGAAAAAGGCTTGACAGAAATGTTAGTGATATCTACCTTAGTTCAGTTCAGTTCAGTTTTTCACTCGTGTCTGGCTCTTTGTGACCCCAAACTTCAGCACGCCAGGCCTCCCTGTCCATCACCAACTCCCAGAGTATACCAAAACTCATGTCCATTGAGTCAGTGATGACATCCAACCATCTCATCCTCTGTCGTCCCCTTCTCCTCCTGCCCTCAATCTTTCCCAACAACAGGGTCTTTTCCAATGAGTCAACTCTGCATCAGGTGACCAAAGTATTGGAGTTTCAGCTTCAGCATCAGTCCTTTCAATGAACACCCAGGACTGATCTCCTTTAGGATGGACTAGTTGGATCTCCTTGCGGTCCAAGGGACTCTCAAGAGTCTTCTCCAACACCACAGTTCAAAAGCATCAATTCTTTAGGGCTCAGCTTTCTTTATAGTCCAACTCTCACATCCGTACATGACTACTAGAAAAACCACAGCCTTGACTAGACAGCCCTTTGTTGGCAAAGTAATGTGTCTTCTTTTTAATATGCTATCTAGGTTGGTCATAACTTTCCTTCCAAGGAGTAAGCGTCTTTTAATTTCATGGTTGCAGTCACCATCTGCAGTGATTTTGGAACCCAGAAAATAAAGTCTGACACTGTTTCCACTGTTTCCCCACCTATTTCCCATGAAGTGATGGGACCGGATGCCATGATCTTCGTTTTCTGAATATTGAGCTTTAAGCCAACTTTTTCACTCTCCACTTTCACTCTCATCAAGAGGCTTTTGAGTTCCTCTTCACTTTCTTCCATAAGGGTGGTGTCATCTGCATATCTGAGGTTATTGATATTTCTCCCAGCAATCTTGATTCCAGCTTGTGCTTCCTCCAGCCCAGCGTTTCTCATGATGTACTCTGCATGTAAGTTAAATAAGCAGGGTAACAATATACAGCCTTGACATACTCCTTTTCCTATTACTATTACTAATACAGGATATATAAAGTAACCTTCATTATATCATTTTAGGCATATAAATTGAACAGGTATTATAAAGATACATATTGTCACTCTGAAAGGTAAGCAGAATGATATAAACCCAATCGAGCAGCAATTATAAAACTGAAGAAGGCAGGATAAAACATGTTTGAAAAACATTTTAATGTTAGTATACACACACACACACACACACACACACACACACATAGAACTGAAGCCCATTCAGAGTCTGCTACTAACCTTGAAGTAGAAGGAAATATAAAATAAACATTATTGGCAGTAAAAACCTTAAACTCAGTTAAACACTTCGTATGAACATCTACCTAGTGGACATGGAACAACAGACTGGTTCCAAATAGGAAAAGGAGTACGTCAAAGCTGTGTATTGTTGAAAGGTTGTTGTGTCACATGAAGACACCAGGATTCTTGGCCCCCGGAGGAGAAGAATTCAATCTGGGGCCAGAGACGAGGATTGATAACTCAGAGCTTTTGTGTAATAAAGTTTTATTAAAGTATAAAGGAGATAGAGAAAGCTTCTGACATAGGCATCAGAAGGGGGCAAAAAGAGTACCCCCTTGTTAGTGTTAGCAATGAAGTTATATACTCTAAAGAATGTCTGGAGGTTGTAAAGACCTAATTTACATTTTAAGATTTCTCAGGCAGGATGCATCCTGGAAAAGACCAGGTCTACCCCCCTAATTTACATTTTAAGATAACACTGTCTTCAGGCAGGATACATCTTGGAAAAGACCAGGTCTCAACACTGAAATCAGATCGATTATATTCTTTGCAGCCAAAGATGGAGAAGCTCTATACAATCAGCAAAAACAAGACCAGGAGCTGACTGTGGCTCAGACCATGAACTCCTTACTGCCAAATTCAGACTGAAATTGAAGAAAGTAGGGAAAACTACTAGACCATTCAGGTATGACCTAAATCAAATCCCTTATGATTATACAGTGGAAGTGAGAAATAGATTTAAGGGCCTAGATCTGATAGATAGAGTGCCTGATGAACTATGGAATGAGGTTCGTGCCATTGTACAGGAGACAGGGATCAAGACCATCCCCATGGAAAAGAAATGCAAAAAAGCAAAATGGCTGTCTGGGGAGGCCTTACAAATAGCTGTGAAAAGAAGAGAAGCGAAAAGCAAAGGAGAAAAGGAAAGATATAAACATCGGAATGCAGAGTTCCAAAGAATAGCAAGAAGAGATAAGAAAGCCTTCTTCAGTGATCAATGCAAAGAAATAGAGGAAAACAACAGAATGGGAAAGACTAGAGATCTCTTCAAGAAAATCAGAGATACCAAAGGAAAATTTCATGCCAAGATGGGCACGATAAAGGACAGAGATGGTGTGGACCTAACAGAAGCAGAAGATATTAAGAAGAGGTGGCAAGAATACACAGAAGAACTGTACAAAAAAGAGCTTCAAGACCTAGATAATCATGATGATGTGATCACTGACCTAGAGCCAGACATCTTGGAATGTGAAGTCAAATGGGCCTTAGAAAGTATCACTACAAACAAAGCTAGTGGAGGTGATGGAATTCCAGTGGAGCTATTCCAAGTCCTGAAAGATGATGCTGTGAAAGTGCTGCACTCAATATGCCAGCAAATTTGGAAAACTCAGCAGTGGCCACAAGATTGGAAAAGGTCAGTTTTCATCCCAATCCCAAAGAAAGGCAATGCCAAAGAGTACGCAAACTACTGAACAATTGCACTCATCTCACACGCTAGTAAAGTAATGCTCAAAATTCTCGAAGCCAGGCTTCAGCAATATGTGAACCGTGAACTTCCTGATGTTCAAGCTGGATTTAGAAAAGGCAGAGGAACCAGAGATCAAATTGCCAACATCCGCTGGATCATGGAAAAAGCAAGAGAGTTCCAGAAAAACATCTATTTCTGCTTTATTGACTATGCCAAAGCCTTTGACTGTGTAGATCACAATAAACTATGGAAAATTCTGAAAGAGATGGGAATACCAGACCTCCTGATCTGCCTCTTAAGAAATCTGTATGCAGGTCAGGAAGCAACAGTTAGAACTGGTCATGGAACAACAGACTGGTTCCAAATAGGAAAAGGAGTATGTCAAGGCTGCATATTGTCACCATGGTTATTTAACTTATATGCAGAGTACATCATGAGAAATGCTGGACTGGAAGAAACACAAGTTGGAATCAAGATTGCCGGGAGAAATATCAATAACCTCAGATATGCAGATGACACGACTCTTATGGCAGAAAGTGAAGAGGGGCTAAAAAGCCTCTTGATGAAAATGAAAGTGGAGAGTGAAAGGTTGGCTTAAAGCTCAACATTCAGAAAACGAAGATCATGGCATCTGGTCCCATCACTACATGGGAAATAGATGGGGAAACAGTGTCAGACTTTGTTTTTTTGGGCTCCAAAATCACTGCAGATGGTGACTGCAGCCATGAAATTAAAAGACGCTTACTCCTTGGAAGGAAAGTTATGACCAACCTAGATAGCATATTCAAAAGCAGAGACATGACTTTACCAACAAAGGTTCGCCTAGTCAAGGCTATGGTCTTTCCTGTGGTCATGTATGGATGTGAGAGCTGGACTGTGAAGAAGGCTGAGTGCCGAAGAATTGATGCTTTTGAACTGTGGTGTTGGAGAAGACTCTTGAGAGTCCTTTGGACTGCAAGAAGATCCAACCAGTCCATTCTGAAGGAGATCAATCCTGAAATTTCTTTAGAAGGAATGATGCTCAAGCTGAAACTCCAGTATTTGGCCACCTCATGGGAAGAGTTGACTCATTGGAGAAGACTCTAATGCTGGGAGGGATTGAGGGCAGGAGGAGAAGGGGACGACAGAGGATGAGATGGCTGGATGGCATCACTGACTTGATGGGTGTGAGTCTGGGTGACCTCCGGGAGCTGGTGATGGACAGGGAGGCCTGGCGTGCTGCGGTTCATGGGGTCGCGAAGAGTCGGACACGACTGAGCGACTGATCTGATCTGATCTGATCTGACCCGCCTAATTTACATTTTAAGATAACACTGTTCTCAGGTCGGATACATTATTGTTGTATAATCCTAAGGAATGTGGAGAAAGAAAAAAAGTGTGTCCTTTCTTTCTCCTTGAGAATTCCAGACCCCTCTCATCTTGGGGACCCCTAGACTCCTTATCAATCTGCCTAGGACATGACTCTCTCATTGTCACCCTGCTTATTTAACTTCTATGCAGAGTACATCATGAGAAATGCTTGGCTGGATGAAACACAAGCTGGAGTCAAGATTGCCAGGAGAAATATCAATAACCTCAGATATGCAGATGACACAATCTTTATGGCAGAAAGTGAAGAGGAACTAAAGAGCGTCTTGATAAAAATTAAAGAGAAGAATGAAAAAGTTGGCTTAAAGCTCAACATTCAGAAAACTAAGATCATGGCATCTGGTCCCATCACTTCATGGGAAATAGATGGGGAAACAGTAGAAACAGTGGCTGACTTTATTTTGGGGGGCCCTAAAATCACTGCAGATGGTGACTGCAGCCATGAAATTAAAAGACACTTACTCCTTGGAAGGAAAGTTATGACCAAACTAGACAGCATATTAAAAAGCAGAGACATTACTTGGTCAACAAAGTCTGTCTGGTCAAGGCTGTGGTTTTTCCAGCAGTCATGTATGGATGTGAGAGTTGGACTATAAAGAAAGCTGAGCCCTGAAAAATTGATGCTTTTGAACTGTGTTGTTGGAGACGACTCTTGAGAGTCCCTTGGACTGCAAGGAGATCCCACCAGTCCATCCTAAAGGTAATCAATCCTGAGTGTTGATTGGAAGGACTGATATTGAAGCTGAAATTCCAATACTTTGGCCACCTGATGCGAAGAGCTGACTCATTTGAAAAGACCCTGATGCTGGGTAAGATTGAAGGTGAAAGGAGAAGGGGACAACAGAGGATAAGATGGTTGGATGGCATCACCTACTCAATGGACATGGGTTTGGGTAAACTCTGGGAGTTGGTGATGGATAGGGAGGCCTGGTGTGCTGCAGTCATGGGGTCACAGAGTTGGACACAACTGAGTTACTGAGCTGACCTGAACTGAATGATTAAATTGAATCAGATTTATTATTCGGGGAAGGCAATGGCACCCCACCCCAGTACTTTTGCCTGGAAAATCCCATGGACGGAGGATCTTGGTAGGCTCCAGTCCATGGGGTCGCTACGAGTCAGACACAACTGAGCGACTTCACTTTCACTTTTCACTTTCATGCATTGGAGAAGAAAATGGCAACCCACTCCAGTGTTCTTGCCTGTAGAATCCCAGGGACGGGGGAGCCTGGTGGGCTTCTGTCTATGGGGTCGCACAGAGTCGGACACGACTGAGGCGACTTAGCAGCAGCAGCAGCAGCAGATTTATTATTATTATTATTTAAAGTCTAAAAAATTTGGCATAAAGGCAATATATTTTGATCTGGAAGACATGGTTTTCAGAGAAAAGCAGAAGAAAGTGCAGGGAGTGTCTGTCCATTTGTCACAGACAAAACTAGCTTTATCTTTATACTGTTTGTAACTTATTGAAGGGACTGAAATGACTAGCATTTAAGTTTAAGGAAAATACCCATTTGCTCCAATCTTTTATGCAATTGTGCAGAAATACAAAGGAGGAGTCATACTGTTTAGAACTGATAAAGAAAAGTAGAGTCCTTCTTACTTGGAAAAAAAAATGCAGATTGACTTGAATGAAATATCCCAGAAAGTGAAGAAGAAATATTCTATTTTTGCTCAAATAGAGAATACAAAGATAGAAAAGAAGAAAGAGATGATTAAATAGAGGTAAAAAAATTTGAGAAAGGCAATCTCTAATATAGGTGAAATTAAAATACTATAAATGTTTTTGAAGTTATTCCCTTAAATTTTACAGTCCAAAGTTTGGGACAGCACTCACAGATACAACAAATCCATTGGAATGTATATATCTAATTCACAGCACATTTTCAGGAAAGCAGTCAATTTCATGTTTAAATTTTGAATATATTTTTAATATATAGTGAAAAGACCACTAGCATAGGATATAGTAATTTTTAAAGCTTCTTTGTAAAGCTCATATGCAATTCCTAATTTATCCCACTATCCCACAAACCTTTTGTGCATTTAACTGCCTTATATTCATATTGTAATTACATATTGCAGTCTTTAAATATGTTGTTTCTCTCCCACAACCATGATATTGTGAATATATGAGTGAATTAAGTGGTTTCTTTTAGGAAAGAACATTCCTCTTTTGAGACAAATATGTGCATATCTGATTATGAAAAGGAGGCCTCTAGGAAAAACTTGAAGGGACAAAGATTAGACTAAATGTTCTTCTAATATATGATTAGGAATTTGGGGGATATCATGCAAATAAACAAATGGGAGAATCTAGTTATAGACAGTAGAATATAGGTAGAAAACATGTCAAATTCCCTCATAATCTTAGGATCACAGGATAATTATTGGAGGCTACTCACTACTTATTTACCTTGTTTTGGTGATTTTTTTTTTTCTCTCTCCCACCTCCAGTCACTTCATATGATTCCATAAATGAAAGGGCCCTAACCATAGTATCTAAGAAAAGAACAGAGATAATGGGTAATAAAAGTGTGAAAGTTGTAGTGACTTAGTCATGTCTGACTCTCTGTGACTCCATGGACTGCAGCCTGCCAGGAATTCTCCAGGCAAGAATACTGGAGTGGGTAACCATTCTCTTCTCTAGGGGATCTTCCTGACACAGGGATCAAACCCATGTCTCCTGCATTGCAGGCAGATTCTTTCATTGCAGTCTGAGCCAAAAGGGAAGCCCAGCTGAAAAATCATACAGAGATGATTAAACCTAAACTTTACTAAGAGTCTCAAGAAAGAGGGTGAAATGTGTTATTTCCCTTTGAAATAAATGTGTATTTGTTTTCTATTGGTCTATACATGCTCCACTGGAGAAGGGAATGGCAAACCAGTTCAGTATTCTTGCCTTGAGAAGCCCATGAACAGTATGAAAAGGCAAAAAGATATGTCAATTAAAGATGAATTCCTGAGATCAGTAGGTACCCAATATGCTACTGGGAAAGAGTAGAGAAATAACTCCAGAAGAATGAAGAGACAGAGCCAAAGCAAAAATAGCACCCAGTTGTTGATGTGACTGGTGATGGAAGTAAAGTCCAATGTGGTAAAGAGCAATATTGTATAGGAACCTGGATTGTTAGGTCCATGAATGTAGGTAAAGTGGAAGTGGTCAAACAGGAGATGGTAAGAATGAACATTGACATTTTAGCAATCAGTGAACTAAAATGGACTGGAATGGGTGAATTTAATTCAGATTAAAATTATATCTACTACTGTGGGCAAGAATCCCTTAGAAGAAATGGAGTAATCATCATAGTCAACAAAAGAGTCCAATTTGCAGCATTGGGTGCAGTCTCAAAATGACAGAATGGTCTCTGTTTGTTTCCAAGGAAAATCATTGAATATCACAGTAATCCAAGTCTATGTCCCAACCACTAATACCAAAGAAGCTGAAGTTGAGTAATTCTCTGATGATCTACAAGGCCTTCTATGCTATGCTATGCTATGCTAAGTCACTTCAGTCGTGTCCAACTCTGTGTGACCCCATAGACGGCAGCCCACCAGGCTTCCCCGTCCCTGGGATTCTCCAGGCAAGAACACTGGAGTGGGTTGCCATTTCCTTCTCCAATGCATGAAAGTGAAAAGAGAAAGTGAAGTCACTCAGTCATGTCAGACTCTTAGCGACCCCATGGACTGCAGCCTACCAGGCTCCTCTGTCCGTGGGATTTTCAAGGCAATAGTACTGGAGTGGGGTGCCATTGCCTTCTCCGACAAGACCTTCTAGAACACCCCAAAAAGATGTCCTTTTCATCATAGGGGACTGGAATGCAATAGTAGAAAGTCAAGAGATAACTGGAGTAACAGGTAAATTTGGCCTTGGAGTACAGAATGAAGCAAAGCAAAGGCTAAGAGTTTTGCCAAGAGAATGCACTTGTCATAGCAAACACCCTCTTCTAATAACACAAGAGAAGACTCTACACATGACATTACCAGATGGTCAATACCAAAATCAGATTGATTATATTCATTGCAGCTGAAGATAGAGAAGCTCTATACAGTCAGCAAAAACAAGACTGGGAGCTGACTGTGGCTCAGATCATGAACTCCTTATTGCCAAATTCAGACTTAAATTGAAGAGAGTAGGGAAAACCGCTAGATCATTCATGACCTAAATCAAATCACTTACGATTATGCAGTGGAAGTGACAAATAGATTTAAGGGACTAGATCTGATAGACCAAGTGCCTGAAGAACTATGGATGGAGGTTCATGACATTGTACAGCAGGCAGTGATCAAGACCATCCTCAATAAAAAGAAATGCAAAGAAGGCAAAATGGTTGTCTGAGGAGGCCTTAGAAATAACTGGAAAAGAAGAGAAGTGAAAGGCAAATGAGAAAAGGAAAGATATCCCCATCTGAATGCAGAGTTCCAATGAATAGCAAGGAGAGATAATATAGTCTTCTAAGTGATCAATGCAAGAAATAGAGGAACAAGAGAATGGGAAAGACTAGAGATCTCTTCAAGAAAATTAGAGATACCAAGGGAACATTTCACACAAAGATGGGCACAATAAAGGACAGAAACAGTATGGACCTAACAGAAGCAGAATATATTAAGAAGAGGTGGCAAGAATACACAGAAGAACTATACAAAAAGTATCTTATGACCCAGGTAACCATGATGGTCTGATCACTCACCTAGAGCCAGACAACCTGGAATGTGAAGTCAAGTGGGCCCTAGGAAGCATCAGTAGGAACAAAGCTAATGGAGGTGATGGAATTCCAACTGAGATATCTCGAGTCCTAAAAGATGATTTTAGCTGTGAAAAAGCTGCATTCAATATGCCAGCAAATTTGGAAAACTCAGCAGTGGCTACAGGACTAGAAAAGTTCAGTTTTCATTCAACCCCAAAGAAAGGTAGTGCCAAAGAATTTTCAAATTACCACACATTGCACTCATTTCACATGCTAGCAAAGTAATGCTCAAAATTCTCCAAGTGAGGTTTCAACAAAACGTAAATCAAAAACTTTCAGATGTTCATGGTGAATTTAGACAAGGCAGAGGAATCAGAGATTAAATTGTCAACATCTGTTGTATCATCAAAAAAGTAAGAGAGTTCCAGAAAAAAAAATCTACTACTGCTTTATTGACTAGTTCAATGCCTTTGACTGTGTAGATCACAACAAACTTTGGAAAATTTTTCAAGAGATGGGAATACCAGGCCAGCTGATCTGCTTCCTGAGAACTCTGTGTTCAGGTCAAGAAGCAATAGCTATAACTAGTCATGGAACAACAGATGGGTTTCAAATTGGGAAAAGAGTACATCAAGGATGTATATCGTCACCTTGTTCATTTAACTATATGCAGAGTACATCATGCAAAATGACGGGCTGGATGAAGCATAAGATGGAATCAAAATTTCTGGGAGAAATATCAATAACCTCAGACATTCAGATGGCACCACCTTTATGGCAGAAAGTGAAGAGGAACTAAAGAGTCTATTGATGAAGAAAGAGGACAATGAAAGTGTTGGCTTAAAACTCAACATTCAAAAAATGAAAATCATGGCATCTAATCCCATCACTGCATGGCAAATAGATGGCAAAACAATGGAAACAGTGGCAGACTTTATTTTCTTAGGCTCCAAAATCACTACAGATGGTGACTGCAGCCATGAAATTAAAAGACGCTTGCTCCTTGCAAGAAAGGCTATGTCCAAACTAGACAGCATATTAAAAAGCAGAGATATTACTTTGCCAACAAAGGTCTTTCTAGTTAAAGCTATGGATTTTCCAGTAATCTTGTGTGGATGTGGGAGTTGAACCATAAAGAAGGCTGAGCGCCAAAGAATTGTTGTTTTTGAACTGTGGTGTTGGAGAAGACTCTTGAGAGTCCCTTGGACTGCAAGGAGTTTAAACCAATAAATCCTAAAGGAAATCAGTCCTGACTATTCATTGGAAAGACTGATGCTGAAGCTGAAGGCCCAATACTGTGGTCACTTGATGTGAAGAACCGACTCACTGAAAAAGTCCCTGATGCTGGGAAAGATTGAAGGTGGGAGGAAAAGGGGATGACCGAGGATGAGATGGTTGGATGGCATCACCGACTCAATGGACATGAGTTTGAGCAAGTTCTGGGAGATGGTGAAGGACAAGGAGACCTGGTGTGCTGCAGTCCATGTGGTCACAAAGAGTCAGACAGGACTGAGTGACTGAACTAGACTGACAACACCTTTCCAAATTAAGCAGCTTGAAACAACACAAGCATGTTGACGTGAAACAAACAAATGGCCAGGTTTTTCTTTAGCGAAATGGGTTCACTGGGGTTTAGTAGAGAACTGCAGTTCCAGGTCTGCCACCTTTGTCCGCAACATGAAAGTCCCTTCATGGCAAGTGAAGCAGAATGCTTTTAAAGGGAGGAATAGTAAGCAGTTCATAGTCCTACAGAGAGTACACAGACTTAACAGAGTTCATGGCTTTTCATTGGCTGAGTCCTTGCCAGGAAAGAGGAGTGTTTCTTCTTTCTTCAGAAGATGGACTTATTCAGGGCTTGTACACAGGAAGTGGGGTTTGGGAGATGGCTTAAAATTCTGTTGTCATGGGTGTTCAGCTTCATTTCTCTTTCAGTATTATGTGTCTAGATGGGCCACAGGAAGTTGAAAGATTCACAATTGTTCAGGTACTTACAACACTGTTATGTAGAAGTAAAGGAATCTCCCCAAATTTTCCACTACAACATTTTCATAATGGATCAAATTTTATATTTATACTTTTAAGATACTTTTGAATATCTCGAACTTGAGATTTACTCTCAAAGAAAATGTCCTATATGTATAATAGTTTCTAAAGCCCAGAACTTTGGAAGAAAATTCTATCTGACTTTTATTATAATTCTAAATTTCTCTAGACAATGCAAGTGTGAAGGAATAAATAGCTTTCATTCTCTATGAAATCAGAGCACAAATTGATGATAATGAATATCTTGGAAGATGTATTATAAGCAGGAGATAGTAATTTATTTTTTTTATATAATGGCACATAGGAAGTATTTTAGACTTGGACAGTCAAGAGGCAAAAATCAGGAGATTAAGTATCAGCTTATATATAAAGAAAGACATATTTCTACACATTTTTATTAGTGAAATTCAAAATTGTGAATACTGAAATTTGATTTTCATATAATTTTCAAGGGCCACAAAATATTTTGAGTTTTTTTTTTTTTTTTTCTTGACCACTTAAAAAGTGTAAAACCTTCTGTAGCTCATTTGGTATACAAAAATATTTATCAGGTTGAATTTAGCTTGTAACCATAGTCTTTGAATGTATATAATTATTACAAAAGTCACTCTTGGTCCCATTTTTTCTAAGTCCTTATTTTTTTTTCTCATTCTCCTAAAGATACTGTTTTTACACACAGACACACACACATATATATATATATGCGCCATTACTACCCTTTTAGACAAATTTTATTTTCTTCTATTAATCACTCTTTGAATGCATAAAGTGAAGCTACTCAGTCTTATCTGACTCTTTGCAACCCATGGACTGTAGCCTGCACCAGGCTTCTCTGTCCATGGGATTTTCCAGGCCAGAATATTGGAGTGGGTTGCCATTTCCTCCTCCAGGGGATCTTCCCGACCCATGGATCAAACCCAGATCTCCCACATTGCAGGCAGACGCTTTACCCTCTGAGCCACCAGGGAACCTGTTGAATGCATAAACTCTCCTACTAATTTCTACAGTCATAATCCCCTAATTAATTAACCTAGATACAGATATATATGCCAAAGCCTTTGACTGTGTGGATCACAATAAACTGGGGAAAATTCTGAAAGAGATAGGAATACCAGACCACCTGACCTGCTTCTTGGAAACCTATATGCAGGTCAGGAAGCAACAGTTAGAACTGGACATGGAACAACAGATAGGTTCCAAATAGGAAAAGGAGTATGTCAAGGCTGTATATTGTCATCCTGCTTATTTAACTTCTATGCAGAGTACATCATGAGAAACGCTGGGCTGGAAAAGCACAAGCTGGAATCAAGATTGCTGGGAGAAATATCAATCACCTCAGATATGCAGATGACACCACCCTTATGGTAGAAAGTGAAGAGGAACTAAAAGCCTCTTGATGAAAGTGAAAGAGGAGAGTGAAAAGGTTGGCTTAAAGCTCAACATTCAGAAAACTAAGTTCATGGCATCTATTCCCATAATTTCATGGGAAATAGATGGGGAAACATTGGAAACAGTGTCAGACTTTATTTTTCTGGGCTCCAAAATCACTGCAGATGGTGACTGCAGCCATGAAATTAAAAGACGCTTACTCCTTGGAAGGAAAGTTATGACCAATCTGCTGCTGCTATGTCACTTCAGTCGTGTCTGACTCTGTGCTACCCCATAGACGGCAGCCCACCAGGATCCTCCGTCCATGGGATTTTCCAGGCAAGAGTACTGGAGTGGGGTGCCATTGCCTTCTCCAAAAGACATCACTTTGTCAACAAAGGTCCATCTAGTCAAGGCTATGGTTTTTCCCGGGGTCATGTATGGATGTGGAAATGACAAGCTGCATCTAGGAAGAATAAAATGACTTTGAGAAATTTTCTCTTTTGGGTATGAAAACATAAAATAGGTTCTAACTTTAAAAAAATGATTAAAGGTCCTAGACTGTACCTTGTAGTTTACAGATTTGTTGCAGAAGAAAATAATGAAACAGAGATTGAATTGGAAATCAAGCTAATATGGTGTCTTGCTTCCGTAGTTTCAGAAGAGTAAGTCTAAGGTAGATGTCTTCAGGGAAGTGATTACTAATTACTAGGAATATCTTGACTGAAGGGAACTTTCAAGCTCTAATTGGCTCCAGGAATGCTGGATATGGAGAAGGCAATGGCACCCCACTCCTGTACTTTTGCCTAGAAAATCCCATGGACGGAGGAGCCTGGTAGGCTGCAGTCCATGGGGTCGCTAGAGTCGGACACGACTGAGCGACTTCACTTTCACTTTTCACTTTCATGCATTGGAGAAGGAAATGGCAGCCCACTCCATTGTTCTTGCCTGGAGAATCCCAGGGACGGGGAAGCCTGATGGGCTGCCGTCTATGGGGTCACACAGAGTCAGACACGACTGAAGTGACTTAGCAGCAGCAGTAGCAGCAGCAATGCTGGATAATATGTTTTAGGCTACAGGATAAAAAACTTTCTGGACAAAGGAACAAAGTAACTGTTTAGCTGTATTGGGAGAAGTAATTGCCACAAGTGTTCATACATACTGAAAATTTTAAATGGCCATGAAGCTCTTGTCATGATGAGTCCCTTTGTTTAAAATGTTCTTTTCTTCTTTTGAAGTTTGAAAATAGCAGCACTTAAAATATAAATTGTAGTGATGACTCCATGAGACAGTAATTTCAATTTTTTACAAAATCTTTTAAATATTTAAAACAATTTATTATTAAAACACTCTAATACAATGATTTGGAAACCCCGTACTGGACTTAAAAATTATCTGTATTTGCAAAGGATTTTAAATATATAATTAAGTGCTTTAACAATATTATGTAGAAGGCTAGAAGTAAAAAAAAAGATGGGCAGCACTCAAAATATCTAGTAAAATTGTCCACTGAGCCTCTCCATGTGCATGTTAGTTATCATAAAATTATTTTTTTCTCTTAATGACTGAACAATGCAGGATGTCATCAACATATGGTTCTTTTAAAACAGTATTCTGTGTTTATTTAAATGGGATTAAAGCTCATATCTTCATTTCCCATAGAAGATTAAAGTATTTACCATTTCATTCCTTTTGTTGTAGCAAGCTGTTAAGCTTCCTCATTGCTCCAAATTGCAGTATCATCCAATATGCTAGCTTCAGCTCAGTTCAGTCACTCAGTCATGTCTGACACTTTGTGACACCATGAACCACAGCAGCCCAGGCCTCCCTGTCCATTACCAACTACCGGAGGTCACCCAAACCCATGTCCATTGAGTCAGTGATCCCATCCAGCCATCTCATCCTCTGTCGTCCCCTTCTCCTCCTGCCCTCAATCTTTCTCAGCATCAGGGTCTTTTCCAATGAGTCAGCTCTTCGCATCAGGTGGCCAAAGGATTGGAGTGTCAGCTTCAGCATCAGTCCTTCCAATGAATATTCAGGACTGATTTCCTTTAGGATGGACTGGTTGGATCTCCTTGCAGTCCAAGGGACTCTCAAGAGTCTTCTCCAACACCACAGTTCAAATGCATCAATTCTTCTGTGCTCTGCTTTCTTTATATTCCAACTCTCACATCCATACATGATGACTGGAAACACCAAAGATCCACAAATTATAGCCTGAGGGCCAAATTCAGATGGTATTTGTTTTTTGTAAATAATGTCTTATTGGAACATAGTTATATCTGTTCTTTTACGATTGTCTATGGCTGTGTGCCCCTGACAATGGCAGATTTGAGTTACTATTACAGTGACTATATGATGCATAGAGGTCTAAAATTGCAATACCTGGCCCCTTACAGAAAAATTTTGCTGACCCTTGGCTGCTTTTGATCATCAAGGTTATTTCTAAATGAACATGCCTAATAATTCAAGTGTTGATAGCTAGAAAACAAATAGAAAAAACAATTTAAGTAAAACTTCGTGTTTTATCATATGATGCTCAAAGATTGCCTAACCAAAGAGAACATTTTATAACACCTTCATAATATTAACAAACTGCTGTCTTAGGTACAATAAGCAGCTGATTTATTGAAAGTGACTTGTGTAGTCAATACCTGGAATGAAATTGCTTGTTTTATCTTGTCCAATTTTTGCATTACTCTTCATTTTCCCTGAGAACTACACAGCTGAAACACTGTCAGTGAGGTACTTCCTTGCAAAATGATCAGTTGTGTCTGTCACCAGGAAGAAATGCATTTTCCATGCTTTAGTACAGCCATCTGCATCCTTCATTTTCTTTTAATTCAGTCACTGGAGCCCTAATGATCACAGCCATTTCAGGAAATGCCATCAATTACAGCAAGGGGCTCATTCAGAAGTGAAAGATGAGTTCCATTCTCTGTTACTTAGAGGTCAGTGATCATTTCCCAACCTCTTCCCAGGGAACAAATAGTACTGGATCTTTCACAGGTCCCTTCATTTTTCTCAAGTCTGCTGCTTTACGACTTTTTGTAGACCTTGCTTATAATAACTTCATGTGTTTGATGCTGGCAGCCCTAGGGCAAGCCCAACGGAATCTTTTCCCTTGAGCCCATCATAATAGATTCAATCATATATAATTCTGACTCCCAAGAGCTGTCTTTAAAAGAACAGGTATTATTAAAATGACATTTTTTAAAATTCTTAAACAAATACAGTTGGTGAAATTTCTATTTAAATGATAATGAACAGACATGAGGGAAACTTAAATGCATATTGTTGTTCAGCCTCTAATAAATCAAAACCAACTCTTTATGACCCCATGGGCTGCATCATGCCAGGCTTCCCTATCCTTCGTTATCTCCTGGAGTCTGCTCAAACTCATGTCCACTGAGTCGATGATGCCACCCAACCATCTCATCCTCTGTTGCCCCCTTCTCCTCCTGACCTCAATCTTTCCCAGTATCAGAGTCTTTTCCAGAGCCTGCTCTCTGCATCAGGGAGCCAGAGTATTGGAGTTTCAGTTTCAGCATCAGTCCTTCCAATGAATATTCAGGGCTGAAAATGCATATTACTAAGTGAAAAAAGCTGGACTGAAAAGTCCACATACTATATGATTCCAACTATATGATATTATGGTTAAGGCAAAACTATGGACAATAAAAAGATTATCAAGAGTTGGAAGTGAAAGGGATTAATACATGGAACATAAAGGATTTTTAGGGCAGTGAAATGCTCTGTATGCTAACTCTAATAATGAATTTATGTCACTACACAATTGTCCAGACTTATAGAATGTACATCACTAAGGGGGAACCTTAATGTAAGCTATGGACTTTGGATGATTATGACACATCAATGTAGGCTTTTTCATTGTTTGTGACAAACGTATTACTCTGGTGTAGGAAGTTGGTAATGTAGGAAGCTATTCATATGTAGTTGTAGGGGGAGTATAGGAAATCTCTGTATTTCCCCCTTAACCTTGCCATGAACCTTAAACTGCTCTAAAAAGAGTCTTAGAAATACCACTTTATTCATTATTATATGACTTGTCTTCTAGAGTCCCATGTATTAGACTAGCTTTCATTCTATATGAAGGACACTGACTTAAGACTTCAATTGAAATGCTGGCATTCAATGGCAAAACATTATCATGGGCTGTATTAAAAATAAAGGAGACACATTTATTAAGTCACTATATTAAACTTAGAAATAGTTCAGTTTTGTCTAGAGAATTTGGATACTTGAAAAGACAGTTTTTTTTTTTTTTAAGATACAAAAAATGAGAAGATAAAACATTATACTATCAACTATGGAATGCTGAATACATCATGGTGTGTTGTTAAATTACTGACTCGGTGATAGTTCAAGGCTCCCAGATACTGATAGAGAAAAAGAATCCATAGGTTAGTGGAGGCATATGTTCATTTGATTTGGTGGAATTTATAAATAAGATAATTATTTTTATTAATGGTTTTTAAGTCATGATCGTATTCTTATCCCTTCTAGTAATTTCAAAATTAAAATTAGCTTTAAATTAATAAATCACATTGTCTCTTAAATATATAGCAATTCTTATAAATTTACATAAATTATCACTGATAAATCAATGGAATAATTTTGGAAATGCAACATTATATCCTTACAACAGAATAGCAGATCTTTATTGGTATTACCCCCCTTAAAATTACAGAAGGTACATTTTACTAAAAAAAAAAGGAGTTTGAATCATATTAATAATTTATAAATATTATTCTTTTAAAAAATTAGCTATAAATAGCCAGAAAATGGCTTACATTTTAGAAAACAACCAACCAAACAAAAAAAAAAAATACCTTTGAGTACATCAGTTTTTCCTCTCTGAATTTTCCTCCATTCACTACTAGTGGAAATTATTTCACCAACTTTTAAATTAATAACATATTTGATATTATTAGTTAATAATTTACTTTAAAATTTCCTTTGTTCTACAGAAATATATAGGGATAATAAAAGCTATGAAAATAGTTACTAAGTTTAGAATTGGATTAAAAGAAACTTTATTTTTGGTTCTGAGGATGACTCCCCAGATATTATGGTCCTTCCAGAATGATTGCTGGTAAAGAAATAAATTGGGTTAGAACTCCAGCTGACTAAGTACTATATTCAGCATTTCCAGAAAACCTGGTACATTCACAATAAATGACTTTAATTTAAATGTGATTTCTAACAAGGCTAGTTTTACCATTCTGACCTTATATAGGTTAGTATCTTAGGATAACAATTATTTCTGAGAATGTAAAACATTGAACCTGCTGGCATTAATTTTATTTCTAGCACAACACAAGATGAAACATTTAAACTGAGAAAGCTAGAAGTATAGTATAAGATTATCTATCTCTCTTCTCTCTTTCTTTATATCCCTCCCTCTCTCAAGTTTTGAGTGATTAGCATAACATTTGGGAAATTAAGTTAGCTATTTGGGGACATAAATTTAAATTCTATTTAACTGTTTCAAAAATAATTATCAACTAGAAGCTGGGAAATATAAATGTGACTAGCTGATGAACCTGGGCCTCAGGGACATGGTAGCCAAAAGGGAAGATACTGACTCTTATAAATAAGTCTTACAGAGATAGAAGCTGACCTGAGTACCAAGAAGAATATACTTTTACAAAACGAGGAATCCAGAAGACTAAGAAAATTCATCTAGCTGATGGAATTAAAGAAAGCCACAGTGAGCTTATGATGCTTGAATTTGTTTTCTAAGATTTATTGAGTTAATTAAACAAGAAAGCCATTAGATTGAGCTGGTTCTAATGCTATGGCTGCTGCTGCTGCTAAGTCGCTTCAGTCATGTCTGACTCTGTGCGACCCCATAGACAGCAGCCCACCTGGCTCCCCCGTCCCTGGGATTCTCCAGGCAAGAACACTGGAGTGGGTTGCCATTTCCTTCTCCAATGCATGAAAGTGAAAAGTGAAAGTGAAGTCGCTCAGTCGTGTCCGACCCTCAGCGACCCCATGGACTGCAGCCCACCAGGCTCCTCCAGCCATGGGATTTGCCAGGCAAGCCTATGTAAACAAAATCGAACAAAACCAAAGTCGAAGTCTGTAAATGCTTCACGGTTAGAAATCAGAGCTTAAGGGCAGCCAATCACAGTCAACTACGCTCTAAGATATAGAAAATCAGAAATTGCCTTGACTTTTTTTTTCCCCTGTAAAAGTCTTTCCCCTACGGGTAGAGTTCAGTGCTGGACTGTGACCCCATGCACTGTAGCCCACCAGGCTCCTCTGTCCGTGGGGATTTTCCAGGCAAGAATACTGGAGTGGGTTGCCGTGCCCTTCCAAATGGATTTTGAGCAAATAAACTCTAAATTTTTAACATGCCTCAGTTTAACTTTTAACAAGTTAGATAGGATTCACAAGAAATTCTGAAGAACAAGAAACAAATTCTAAAACAGCACGTTCAGCCTAAGCATGGAACCATGGCAGAGACCTCAGGGCGTGAACAGGGATTATTTTTTTAACATAACATATAAAAACTAATGAACAAAGTTAGAAAAGTAGCTTGTACTTGTACTTAGCTAAATACACTGTGTATATAAAATAAACAAGTCCTAGTGAAAAATTATAGAGGGATTTTCTGAATTTCTTTTGTCTTTATTCTTACTGTTTTCTTACTTCATTGAATGATCACATAAACTGTTACTTCAAGTCCTTGTAAACAGAAGATTACTAGAGAAGATAAACAGTGTACTTTTAAAAAATGGAAACATACAAATAAATTATTTGATGACAAAAAATGACTTTATATCATACCCTGTATATACTTCCTATGAGTCTATATTATTTTAAAATAAAAGTTTAAAAACTTCTCTACAGATATACACATAGGGACCTATACAATTCTAAATAAGAGGTCTATGGATTCCAATGTGCTATCATCATTAAAAGTGGCTGTGAAGAGCATGATGCATTTGGGTATGTCATTAGACTCCTTCATAATTTGTCTTCTGGCCAAGCTGTTTTCATGTATTTATTTCATTTATTTCTATGTGGAAGGTGTCTACAGGTAGTAACCTGGATGGAAAATAGGCTATACAACTCCCTGAGAGAGTATTTTCAAAGTAACCTTGGGTTTTATGTCTATGGTATGCTTATTTTAGGTAGGTTTGTTAACTAATGAAGCTCAACAGGAAATTAAAGCCGGTTCAAGTTACAAGTTGGGCCATCCATTGTTCATTCATCCAACACATGAGTTTGTTGTTATTGAGTTGCTAAGTCATATCTGACTCTTTGTGACCCCATGGACTGTAGCATGTCAGACTCCTCCGTCCTCTATATCTTGAAGTTAGTTCAACTTTCTGTCCATTGAGTCGATAAGTCTATCTAACCAGCTCAAGCTCTGCTGCCCCCTTCTCCTTTTGCTTTCAGTCTTTTCCAATATCAGGGTCTTTTCCAATTAACTGGTTTTTTCCATCAGGTGGCCAAAGTACTGGAGTTTCAGCTTGAATATTCAGGGTTGGTTTCATTTAGGACTGACTGATTTGATCTCATTGCAGTCCAAAAGACTCTCAAGAGTCTTCTCTAGCACTACAATTCAAAAGCATCAGTTCTTTGGTGCTCCGCCCTCTTTACAGTTCAAATCTCACATCTGTGCATGACTACTGGGAAAACCATAGCTTTGATTATACAGACTTTTGTTGGCAGAGTGATGTCTTTGCTTTTTAATGTGCTGTCTAGGTTCATCATAGCTTTCTTTCCATGGAGTAAGCATCTGATTTTCATGGCTGCGGTCACCATCTCCAGTGATTTTGGATCCCAAGAAAATAAAGACTGTCACTGTTTTCGGTTTTTCGTCTTCAATTTGCCATGAAGTGATGGGACCTGATGCCATGATGTTAGTTTTTTGAATGTTGAGTTTCAAGCCAGTTTGTTCACTCTCCTCTTTCACTTTCATCAAGATGCTCTTTAGTTCCTCTTCACTTTCTGCCACTAAAGTGGTATCATCTGCATATCTGAGGTTGTTGATATTTCTTCTGGCAATCTTGATTCTAGCTTGTGATCCATCAAGTCTGGCATTTTGCATAAGTAATCTGCATATAAGTTAAATAAGCAGGGTAACAATATACAGCTTTGTTGTAATTACTTCCCAATTTTGAACCAGTCAGTTGTTCCATATTCAGTTCTAACTGTTGTTTCTTGACCCACACATATTTTCCCATCTCTGTATGAATTTTCCACAATTTGTTGTGACCCCCACACTCAATGGTTTTTACTGTAGTCAATGAAGCAGAAGTAGATATCTTTCTGAAACTCCCTTGCTTTCTCCATGATCTAATGGATATTGGCAATTTGATCTCTGGTTCCTCTGCCTCTTCAAAACCCAACGTATACATCTGGAAGTTCTTGGTTCATATACTACTGAATCCTAGCTTGAAGGTTTTTTGAGTATTACCTTGCTAGCATGTGAAGTGGGAGCAATTGTGTGGTACCTTGGATATTCTTTGACATTGCCCTTCTTTGGGTCTAGATTCCAGTCCTGTGGTCACTGCTACATTTTCCAAATTGATTGACATATTGAGAGCAGAACTTTGACAGCACTATCTCTTACGATTTTAAATAGCTCCACTGGAATTCGATCACCTCCATTTGCTTTGTTCATAGTAATGCTTCCTAAGGCCTACTCCACACTCTGGAATGTGGACCATGTTTTGCCAGAACCCTTCATTATGCTCATCCATCTTGAGCAGCTCTCCATGGGATGTCTCATAGCTGCATTGCAGATATATGCAAGCCCCTTTGCCATGACAAGGCTGTGATACATGAAGCAGAACACATAGGTATTTACTTCTAACTGTGATCCAGAGATGATGATAGTACTGAAGATACAGAAATGAAAGACAAATTGTCAAGGTCACTTGGCATATTTGGAGAAGAGTAATACCCGACAAAAAAGTTACACTTTTAAATAAAAATAGTATGATGAGAACAATAATGCAACATTGGTATGTAGATAAGGAAATATTTTATGAGTCCCAACCCCTAGAGAATAGTGTACTGCTGTATAATACTATTATTCTTTTACCTATTATTAATAAATCAAAATTATGAATCCCTAGAGTTGGAAAGTAACTTGAAGTCTAAAAGAATTACTGGTTAGTGTACAGGAGAGAATTTTACATCATCTTAATGTTAAATAATAATCTGGGTGCATTCGGCTGGAAACTGCTTATAGTTCAGAGTATGTACCAGTGACTGGCAATCAGGACTGGATCCAAGAAAATGCTTCTTCACTATCTTAAGTGGATAACCAGGAAAATATGAAGTGGTTGCCTATATAAATCATGATGAGATGTATCAAATAGTAAAAGAATCCTACTGTGAGAGTTAATTAGGTCATATCACTATATCTGTAAACAGAGTAATTCAATATAGTGCATTTGTATGGCCCTGTTACATGTATAAAGTTCTTTCACATATATTATCACAAAATTAATTTTCATTAGGCCTTACAACATAGGCAAGACAGACAAATGAAAAATCTTTACTCAGTGGGTTAGCTGCTTTCATTTCTTTTACTAATTTTCCTATATTTTGTACAAGTTTCTTATATTACTGAGTAACCATTATAGCTCCTGAATCCATATTCAGCATACTCTGCCCCTGACCCATATGGATAACATTATTTATTGGTTAAATTGGTATGAAATTATAGACTTAAAATTAAGGTGACATTGAATCAAAATAGTCAGTGTTCAAATTGGCTGAGATGACTGCTGTTTGTTGTTCTCACAGGACAGTAGGCTATCCTGAATGCAGGTGAGGAGGAGCCAGGGAGCTATCCCTCCATTAAAGCTCTTGCACAGAACAGGCAAACACCTGTTTTCAGATTTGAAGAGAGGGAGGAATCCTCAGAGGAAAATGTAACATTTATTTAAAGAGGCTGGAGGACCCTGGCTCTAAGAAGCAGGAGGTGGGTGTTGTAATTCAAATTACATGCTAATTATCATTGATCAGCCTATTTAAATGGTAATGAGGCATAGATAGTGCTTCTGGCCTGAGTGTTTGAAACTCCGTGCAGAGGGTATCTGTCAGCAAGAAAAAATACTGCTGCTTGCTGGAAAAGTGATAGTTGCTTCAGGGGCAAGGGATTGTAAAAGGGAATTAGCTTTCAGTCCTCTGACCTGTGAGAAAGGAGATCCTATCAAGAATTTTTAGGACTCAGTTACACCCAGCTGCCACCACCCTTCTACAATCACCCTTAGCCTTTTGGGCCATATTCTCCTGTAATTGAGAACGAAGAATAGACATGGCTATAATTGCCGTATTTTGTGGTGGAGATGGATGACCAGCATCACACATCATCCTTAGCTGTGTGCAGAGGATCTCAGATTGCTTTTCATGTTCTGCAAAATTTAATTATACCACGCTGACGTAAAGTATTGATGCAGGCAGCCAGGCAAAATTAAAATGCAATTGTTTAGAGAATAAAATGCTGTAGTTTAAAAAGAGGTTAGGGTTCAATAGGGAAGGAAAGATGTAAATATACTTAATAGATGGTTGCGAGTGACACTTGCCTTAAGAAAAAATATAAAAGATGCCTATGAACATTAGAGGAGGGAGAAATGCTTTAGGCTGGAGGATCAGAGAGCACTTAACTGAGGCTCCAGCGTTTGAAATCGGAGTTGAAAACTATACAATTTTGGAGATGAGAATCAGTGAACTGAAGAAGCAGTGGATGGCATTTCAGATAGAACGGGGAAGGAATCAGTTTAGAAAAGTTTCAGGGGAACTATTGCTCCAAGAAATAAATGTTGCCCACTGCCCAGGGTGTCTCTGAAATGAATGGAAGAGAAATTAAAATAATTATTTCTCATCCAATAGCTGTTCATTTCATTACAGGATTAATGATGAATGTGTAGATTGTAATACATACGTATGTGTATGTGTGTACAATGGCGTGCAATTTTTTTTTTCAGGTAATTTCAAAAGTTTGTATTCATTTTTGTGTTATTCTTAGTACTCATGTTTGGTTCTTTGGGGAGAACTATGTTTGCGTTTTTTTCCCTTCTTTTTTAAGTGTCTACTCTCAGGAATTATACTAAGCACTTTGCGTACATTTTACATATATAAAGCTCATCAGGTAATCACATTCGTTTTTTCCAAACCTGAGAATAGGCCAATATCATGCTAACAGTCATGTTTGAGAAAAACATATGTGAGTTATTTTCTGGAAGATAACATGGGGCCAACTTTAACACTAGATGTAATGAAGAGAAATTTCTGAAAGGTCAGCACTGGTCAGCAGTCACTTTTGCGCCCAGTCTAATAACTTAAAGCCAAGTATCTCAAGTGGGAAGACACCTTAACCAATCTAATCACTTAACAATCTTCAGCAAGAGCAAGCTCTTTCCTTACTGCACGCATGTTATCAATTTAATCAAGTCACTCTCTTCCTATAAAATGTTCTATTAAGTATTTGAAATGGCTTTCTCAGAAGCATATTTCCTTAATAGTAAATGTAAAATAAAACTTTGGACACAGGATCACAAATATTCTGTCTGAATAGTTTAGCATATTTAAATAAATAGAATAGAAAGCAAAAAAAAAAAAGTCTTTAACTTTTCAAGAAATTTTAAAATATATATTTCTGTTAGGCATAACATAATTCCCTAGTATTCTCTTTTGGTTCTTTATGTCAATTTTCATACTTCTGCCTCATTGCAACTGCTCCAGAGCATCCTCAACAATCCCAAAACAGAGATAAACACTCTCTTACCAGAATGCAGCTCATGAGGCTGTGCATTATCTCACTTGTCTGCTGTGTGGCTCAGCTCTTTCTAATGTGGATCAATTTAGCCCTCTTGATTCTTCCAGTTTTCTTGTTTGACAATAACCTGGACTCTCTACAATAATGGAGTGGCCAGGAGCTGATTGACAAATAAGAACTCTTTCTTTTTGAATGCTCATGTGATGAATAGTGTAAGCTATCTCACATTTCCCACTTAGATCCTTCTGTCCTTGCCAAGAGAGACATAATTAAAGTGTAGTTTTCAGAAAGGTCCTATTGTAATTCTTGTGCAAATATAAAATCTTGCCTGGAAAATCCCATGAATGGAGGAGCCTGACAGACTACAGTCCACGGGGGTTGCAAAGAGTCGGACACGGCTGAGTGACTTCATTTTCACTTTCTTGACCCACTGGTTTTTTAGTAACACATTGTTTAGTCTTCATGACATCATTTTTTTTCCCGTCATTTCTTTTCTTGTGGTTGATTTCTCGTTTCATGACATTATAGTCAGAGAAGATGCTTGACATAACTTCTATAGTCTAAAATTTGTTGAAGTTTGTTTTGTGTCCTAAAATGAAAGTGAAAGTGAGATTGCTCAGTTGTGTCTGACTGTTTACCACCTTATGGACTATACTGTCCATGGACGTCTCCGGGCCAGAATACCGGAGTGGGTAGACTTTCCCTTTTCCGGGGGGTCTTCCCAACCTAGGGACTGAACCTAGGTCTCTTGCATTGCAGGCAGAATTCCTTACCAGCTGAGCCACAAGGCAAGCCCAAGAATACTGGGGAGGGGCGGGGGGTGGATGGGTAGCCTTTCCCTTCTCCAGGGGATCTTACTGACCCAGGGATCAAACTGGTGTCTTCTGCATTGCAGGTGGATTCTTTACCAACTGAGCTATGAAGGAAGTCCTTTGTGTCCTAGTATGTGGTCAGTGCTAGAATGATACATGTGCACTTGAAAAGAATGTATATTCTGTTTTCTTTGGATGTAATGTCTAAAAATATCAATTAAGTCTAAGTGTTGTTTTGTATCATTTAACATCTATGTTATCTTATTGATTTTTTGTCTATAATTCTTGTCCAGTGACTTTAGTGGGGTGTTAAACTCTCCTATGATTATTGTATTTCTATCAATTTCTCCTTTTATGTCTATTAGTATTTGTTTTATGTATATGAGTGCTCCTATATTAAATGCATATATGTCAACAAATGTAGAATCCCCTTCTTGTGTTGATCATTTTATTATTATATGGTGTCCTTTTTAGGAGAAGGACCCACCACAACCCACCACAGTATTCTTGCCTGGAGAATCCCATGGACAGGGGAGCCTGGTGGGCTGCTGTCCATGGGGTCACAGAGAGTCAGACATGACTGAAGCGACTTAGCATGCATGTACTGGAGAAGGAAATGGTAACCCACTCCAGTGTTCTTGCCTGGAGAATTCCAGGGACAGAGGAGCCTGGTGGGCTGCTGTCTGTGGGGTCGCACAGAGTCCGACACGACTGGTGTGACTTAGCAGCAGCAGTCCTTTTTTATCTTTATTTGCTGCCTTTGTTTTAAAATCTATTTTGTTGTATATGAGTTGCAACTCCCACTTTCTTATCATTTCCATTTGTATGAAATATCTTTTTCCATCCTTTCACTTTTAATCTGTGTGTGTATTTTTCCCTAAAATGGGCTTCTTGCAGGCATCATATCATAGGCTCTTGTTTTTTTTAATCCAGTCTGCCAGTCTATAATTTTTATTGTAGCATTTAATTCATTGAAATTTAAGGTAATTGTTGATGATATATATTAATTGTCATTATAAACTTTGTTTTACAGTTGATTCTGTTTTTTTTTCTTTGTTCCTTTATTTTTCTTTTTGTGGTTTGATGATTTCCTTTCATTTTATTCTTGTATTTTTTTTTTTTTTGAATTTATTGTATGTTTTTGATTTTTGGTTTTTCAAGTATATTAATGTGAACGTGAAGTCACTCAGTGGTGTCTGACTCTTTGTGACCCCGTGGACTGTAGCCTACCAGGTTCCTTTGTCCATGGGATTTTCCAGACAATAGCACTGGAGTGGATTGCCATTTCCTTCTCCAAGGGATCTGCCCAACCCAGGGATCGAACCTGGGTCTCCCGCATTGTAAACAGATGGTTTGCTATCTGAGCCATGTTAACTGCTTGTTTTATCTGCTTGCTTTGGCTCAAACCCATTGTAAAAAAGAATCTATATTTTCTTACCCTCTTTCCTCATTTTATGATTTTTTAAGTCCTTCATTAGATATTCATATTTATCCTTTTGTGTTACTTTTGTTTATCATCAGATCAGATCAGTCGCTCAGTCGCATCCGACTCTTTGCGACCCCATGAACTGCAGCACGCCAGGCCTCCCTATCCATCACCAGCTCTCAGAGGTCACTCAGACCCACATTCATCAAGTCAGTGATGCCATCCAGCCATCTCATCCTCTGTCGTCCCCTTCTCCTCCTGCCCTCAATCCCTCCCAGCATCAGAGTCTTCTCCAATGAGTTAACTCTTCGCATGAGGTGGCCAAAATACTGGAGTTTCAGCTTTAGCATCATTCCTTCCAAAGAAATCCCAGGGCTGATCTCCTTCAGAATGGACTGGTTGGATCTCCTTGCAGTCCAAGGGACTCTCAAGAGTCTTCTCCAACACCACAGTTCAAAAGCATCAATTCTTCGGCGCTCAGCCTTCTTCACAGTCCAGCTCTCACATCCATACATGACCACAGGAAAGAGCATAGCCTTGACTAGGTGAACCTTTATTGGCAAAGTGATGTCTCTGCTTTTGAATATGCTATCTAGGTTGGTCATAACTTTCCTTCCAAGGAGTAAGCGTCTTTTAATTTCATGGCTGCAGTCACCATCTGTAGTGATTTTGGAGCCCAGAAAAATAAAGTCTGATACTGTTTCCACTGTTTCTCCATCTATTTCCCATGTAGTGATGGGACCGGATGCCATGATCTTCGTTTTCTGAATGTTGAGCTTTAAGCCAACCTTTTCACTCTCCACTTTCACTTTCATCAAGAGGCTTTTGAGTTCCTCTTCACTTTCTGCCATAAGGGTGGTATCATCTGCATATCTGAGGTTATTGATATTTCTCCCGGCAATCTTGATTCCAGCTTGTGTTTCTTCCAGTCCAGCATTTCTCATGATGTATTCTGCATATAAGTTAAATAAACACGGTGACAATATACAGCCTTGACGTACTCCTTTGGAATACTCCTTTGGAACCAGGCTGTTGTTCCATGACCAGTTCTAACTGTTGCTTCCTGACCTGCATACAGATTTCTCAACAGGCAGATCAGGTGGTCTGGTATTCCCATCTCTTTCAGAATTTTCCACAGTTTATTGTGATCCACACAGTCAAAGGCTTTGGCATAGTCAATAAAGCAGAAATAGATGTTTTTCTGAAACTCTCTTGCTTTTTCCATGATCCAGCAGATGTTGGCAATTTGATCTCTGGTTCCTCTGCCTTTTCTAAATCCAGCTTGAACATCAGGAAGTTCACGGTTCACATATTGCTGAAGCCTGGCTTGGAGAATTTTGAGCATTACTTTACTAGCGTGTGAGATGAGTGCAATTGTTCGGTAGTTTGAGCACTCCTTGGCATTGCCTTTCTTTGGGATTGGGATGAAAACTGACCTTTTCCAATCTTGTGGCCACTGCTGAGTTTTCCAAATTTGCTGGCATATTGAGTGCAGCACTTTCACAGCATCATCATTCAGGACTTGGAATAGCTCCACTGGAATTCCATCACCTCCACTAGCTTTGTTCGTAGTGATGCTTTCTAAGGCCCATTTGACTTCACATTCCAAGATGTCTGGCTCTAGGTCAGTGATCACATCATCATGATTATCTGGGTCGTGAAGCTCTTTTTTTGTACAATTCTTCTGTGTATTCTTGCCACCTCTTGTACATTTCACAAATCTATATACTGGTTTAGGTTACTTTCCTATCTCTTCTTGCTTGTTTTCTGTTTGGGGAGATAGAAAATCTTTCAATAATATTTCTTTTAAGATAGGTTTAGTATCGCTATATTCCTTTAAGTGTTGCTTGTTAGAGTCATTCTTTATCTTTCCTCATTTTAGAAATGATAATCTTGCAGGACAGAGTATCCTAGGTTGCAAATTTTTCCCTTTTATAACTTTGCGTATATTTTGTCACTCCCTTCTCACCTGCAGCCTTTCTGTAGAAAAACCAGCTGATCACCTACAGAGGCTTCCTTTGTAATCAGGTCTCTCTATTGTTCTCTTGCTGCCTTTAAAATCTTTTCTATATCTTTAACACTTGCCATTTTTATTATACTAAGTCTTGGGGTAGGTTTGTTTGGATTCATCTCATTTGGAACCCTCTGTGCTTCCTGTGGGCTTCTCTCTTGCCTCAGTTGGTAAACAATCAGACTGCCATTTGGGAGACCTGGGTTGGGAAGAGCCCCTGGAGGAGGGCATGGCAACCCACTCCAGTATTCTTGCCTGGAGATTCCCCAAGGACACAGGAGCCTGATGGGCTACATTCCATGGGGTCACAAAGACTCAGACATGACTGAGCAACTAAGCACAGCACAGTGCTTCCTGTATCTGGATATCTGATTCCTTCTTTAGGTTTGGGAAGGTTTAAGCCAAAATTTCTTCGAATATGTTTTCTCTTTCTTCTCCTTTCAGAATCCCTATTGTGCATAAACTGACATGCTTTATATTATACAATAGCTCTCTTATGTTGATTTCTCTCTCTCTCTCTCTTTTTTTTTTTTTTGTCTTTCTATCTGCCATCTTCATTGGGTAATTGCCATTAGTTTGTCTTCCAGATCACTTATTTTCTTCTGTGTTATTCATTCTGCTACTCATTGCCTTTAGCTCAGTTTTGTCATTGCAAATGAATTTTCTAAGTCTTCTTGGCTCCTCCTTATAGTTTCTAATTCATTTTTGCAATAATCTGCATTTCCGTCAATAGCTTTTCTTCATTTTTTCCTATATTTTCATTACCTCCTTTTGAACTTAGTGTCTGTTTAGACTGATGAGGTCTGTTCAATTGTTCCTTCAGGGGAATTCTCTTGGTCTTTAAACTGGGAGTGGTTCCTCTGCTTCTTTATTTTCTTATACTACTCTTACTCTGAGTTTAGTTGAATCAGTTATCTAATGTAGTCTTGGAGGGCTACATACATGTGGGACTGTCCCTGTATAACTTGTGTGGGTTTTTTTTTTTTTTTTGGAGTGAGGGATGCTTTAATACAGTTTGGATGCATCTGTCTCCTTCCTCAGCATGTGCTGGCCATTATCCCTTTGATAGGGGGTGTGCAGGTTGCACACACTGTCATGAAGGCAGGGACAGTGATTGGTTTCTACCCGTAGGACACTCAGCAGTGGTGCCGGCCCACACCTGCCTTTGGAGGCCAACTCACACCTGCTCATGCCACGTGCAGCCACTCATGATGCTCAGGTAGGCCGTGCCCTGCTGCCTCAGAGTGTGCAGAGAAAGAACCTCCTATGGTGGTGCCCCAGCCTCACACTCCCCCAGCCATGGTGCCTTGCCTCTCTGGTGGTCCCAGACTTCTTCCCATGCACCCTCAATTGTGGTTCAGCCCACATCTCAGGCTGCACACAGCTAATCCCTGTCCTCTTTGGCTATGACCCTGAAGCCAGAGCTGCACCATCCAGCCCCTTCCCACATGGTGGATAAGCATGTCAGGCTGGGGGGTTCTCAGGACTCTCTCCACTTTACCCACTGCAAATCTATGGCTGTGCTCTCCTCCAAGGCCTTGAAGCTCCTCCTCAATCCCAGTTGATCTCCCTACCAGCAAAGGGACTTCCCAGGGTGTGGAAACCTTTCCTTTATCCCAGCTTCCTCCCAGGAGTACAAGTTCCATCCTGATTTCCTTCTGTTTATTTTTTATTTTGTCTCACCCAATTACAATTTTGTCCCACCCAATGGAGATTTCCTTGCCTTTTGGTAGTCTGAAGTCTTCAGCCAGTGTTTATAGATGTTCTGTGAGAATCATTCCACATACAAATGCATTTTTGATGTATGTATATAATACCCCTCCACTATCTTGATCCCCTCATAGATTTATTGTCTTAACTCCTGCCCCAGATGCACTATTGTGCCCTAAGCATTATTATTACTGTATAACAGTAATATATGAAAGCATATTCTTGTTCTTACATAAATAGATAATTCAACTTAATATATATGATATTAAAGATTAGTAGAGGATGTAAAACATATCTTAAAATGTAACTTTGTGTTATTGTCAGAGAAGAACTCAGATCAGATCAGATCAGATCAGTCGCTCAGTCGTGTCCGACTCTTTGCCACCCCATGAATCCCAGCACGCCAGGCCTCCCTGTCCATCACCAACTCCCGGAGTTCACTGAGACTCATGTCCATCGAGTCAGTGATGCCATCCAGCCATCTCATCCTCTGTCGTCCCCTTCTCCTCCTGCCCCCAATCCCTCCCAGCATCAGAGTCTTCTCCAATGAGTCAACTCTTCGCATGAGGTGGCCAAAGTACTGGAGCTTCAGCTTTAGCATCATTCCTTCCAAAGAAATCCCAGGGCTGATCTCCTAAAAGAGGATATACAAGAATGTACTCATTCAGAATTTTGAGATAGATGTAGCAAAGCTTTGTGCAGACAGGCGTGTCAACATGTGTGTATGCTATCCCTTTCCTGTCGTTCAGTTGCTCCGTCGTTCTGACTTTTCGGGACCCCATGAACTGCAGCACACCAGGAGTCCCTGTCCTTCACTGTCTTCCTGAGTTTTCACAACCTGATGTCTGTTAGTCGATGGTCCTATCCTACCATCTCTTACTCTGTTGCCCTCTTCTCCTCCTGCCCTCACTCTTTCCCAGCATTAAGGTCTTTTCCAATGAGTCAGCTCTTCACACCTGGTTCCCAAAGTGTCGGAGCTTCAATTTCAGCATCCGTCCTTCCAGTGAATATTCAGGATTGATTTCCTTCAGGATTGACTGGTTTAATCTCCTTGCTGTCCAAAGGACTCTCAAGAGTCTTCTGCAACACCACAGTTTGAAACCATCTATTCTTCAACACTCTTCAACACTTGTTTATGGTCCAAGTCTCACATCTGTACATGACTACTGGAAAAATTATAGCTTTGACTATACAGACCTTTGTCAGCAAAGTAATGACCCTGATTTTTAATATGCTGTCTAGGTTTGTCATGTCTTTTCTTCCAAGGAGCAAACGTCTTTAGTTTCATGGCTGCAGTCACCACCCACAGTGACTTTGGAGCCCAAGAAAATAAAGTCTCACACTGTTTCCATTGTTTCCCCATATATTTTCCATGAAGTGATGGGACCAGATGCCATGATCTTCGATTTTTGAATGTTGAGTTTTAAGCCAGCTTTTTTACTCTCTTCTTTCACTTTCATCAAGAGGCTTTTTAGTTCTTCTTGATTTCTGCCATTATGGTATTATCATCTGCATGTCTGAGGTTATTGATATTTCTCCTGGCAATCTTGATTCCAGCTTGTGCTTCATCCAGTCAGGCATTTCACATGATGTATTCTGCATAGAAGTTAAATAAGCAGGGTGACAATATACATCCCTGATGTACTCCTTTTCCTATTTTGAACTAGTCCATTATTTCATGTCCAGTTCTAACTGTTGCTTCTTGGCCTGCATATAAGTTTCTCAGGAGGCAGGTAAGGTGGTCTGGTATTTCCAACTCTTTAAGAATTTTCCAAAGTTTGTTGTGATCTACACAGTCAAAGGCTTTAGTGTAGTCAATGAAGTAGAAGTGGATGTTTTTCTGAAATTCTCTTGCTTTCTCTATGATCCAATGGATGTAGGTAATTTGATTTCTGGTTCCTCTGCCCTTTCCAAATCTAGATTGTACATCTGGAACTTCTTGGTTTATGTAATATTGAAGCCTAACTTGAAGGATTTTGAGAATTACCTTGTTACCATGTGAAATGAGTGCTGTTGTATTTTAGTTTGAACATTCTTTGGCATTGCCCTCCTTTGGGATTGGAATGAAAACTGACCTTTTGCAGTTCTATGGCCACTGTTGAGTTTTTCAAATTTGCTAGCATATTGAATGCAGCCCTTTAACAGCATCATCCTTTAGGATTTGAAATAGCTTAGCTGAAGTTCCTTCCATTACTTCTGCTCTCCAGGATGTCTGGCTCCAAGTGAGTGATACACCATCGTGGTTATCTACATCATTAAGATCTTTTTTTGTATAGTTCTTCTGTGTATTCTTGCCTCTTATTCTTAATCTCTTCTGCTCTGTTATATCCTTACCATTTCTGTCCTTATGAGCCCGTCTCTGCATGAATTGTTCCGTTGGTATCTCTAATTTTCTTGAAGACATCTCTAGTCTTTCCCATTCTATTGTTTTCTCTATTTTTTGCATTGTTCACTGAAGAAGACTTTCTTATCTCTCCTTGCTATTCTTTTGATTTTGCATTCAGATGGGTATATCTTGTCTTTTCTCCTTTGCGTTTCACTTCTCTTCTTTTCTCAGCTATTTGTAAGGCCTCCTCAATAACCATTTTGCCTTTTTGCATTTCTTTTTTCTTGGAGATGGTTTTGGTCACCACCTGCTGTACAGTATTGCAAACCTCCATCCATAGTTGTATGCCACAAATTCTATATTTATGTTGTGTGTGGCAACATAAAATTACTATCTCAGAGAAAATTTCAGGGAACAAAAATATAAGCCATTTCCATATTTCACCTGAATTTTTCTTGGTGCTATTCTAATTGTGGACTTGAAATTATTAGATGTTAGCTCATTTTACATGTATGGTGATTAATACCCTCCTGGATCTCTGTTTGTTTAGTTGTTTTACTCCATGTTTCAGAATGGAGCTAACCAGGATTAAGTTTGTAGTAATTAAGTACCATACTTTTGGAGACTATTAATTCCTTCCCTCTTTTTTTATTACTATAATGTACAATTTATTTTCTATTGACAAGGATAGGTACTGTCTGGAAAATCTACATAATCTAAAATCTGACTAATTTAAAGCAGAGAACAATTTCACTCTAAAGTGTTTAGAAAATGATAGACTATGAAGTCCTACTCAAAACTTCCAAATATACTATACATGTAATGACTGCCTTGGAAATCACCGGTGCTATTAATTCTACTATTTTGAAATTTATGTTATGATGAAATATTGTCAATTATATTTTTCTCCACAAAGTAGAGTGACTTGCTTTTGTGGGATCCAATCATGTGCAATGGCCACTAATTGTTATTTTCCCCCTTAAAGTGAAGATTAAGAGACTTGTAGTGTTATAAAAATTTCTCCTTTCATTTGTAATATGAATTGTTGATATAACGTCCAACTGACTCACAATCCAGATGGGAAAAGAACATAATTTGTAGAGATAGTTCTGTTCTATATATTTCATTAGTTTATTTTGAAACAAAATCTAACATAAGAGCTTATATGATGATATATATGAATACATGACAATGTCATTCAATTATGACTTTAGACAGATCCAATTTAAACACCTGAAGTGGTTACAGGAAGTTCCACTTTACTTTTTTCCTACACATCACAGATATTACACAGTTTATGGTTTACTTGAAATACTGTTTATTAGTGATAGTAATTAAGTAATACAGTGATGTAAGTAATAATAACAGTAAACTGTAATTACGTGAGTTTTTTACTATGGTTACAAAATTTTGGTGCTCTTCCCATAAAGTAATTCTTCATTTTGTATCTGAGTGAGCTTGTAATAAAGCAACTGATTGAAGTACAGGATGAGAATGTCAATATTAGTTTTCAAAAGGCCAGGCAGTTTCTCCTTTGCTAAAATTTTCACCCTTGTTATCCAGAGTCACAATATAAGAAATCTGATTACTTATGACCAGCACGCTGAAAGCTATAGGCACCCAAGTCAACAGTACCATCTGAGGCCAGATTCCAGTCAGATCCCTGCCAAAGTAGCAGACCCGTGAGTCAAGCCATGGTATACCCACTGGACTAGCCTATAGCTAAAACCCACCAAGCAACTCCTGTTGACATCACATAGGACTGAAAAACCACTCGCCTAAGTCCTGCCAGAATCCCTATCCCACAAATAGGAAAATTAGACTAGGAAGATGATTGTTTTAAGTCATCTTCTGAAATAATTTATTACATCAAGATAAATAAGGGGGACACAAATCAAACATGCTTTCAGATAATTACATATGCTTTTTCCTGAGTTTAACATCCAGAATATAATTTCTCTATAGAAGAACCACATGAAAATTTACTTACAGTAAGCTCTAGAAACCACAGATTTACTCTCATTTATTGAGTAGTTTGATCTTATGAAGCATGGAGCTATGCATTATATATAAATAACTGTCATAGGAATCATATTATCTAGGCTAAATATATTATACACATTAACAAAATCCAGACATCAAATCAGGTGTAGAAAGTTGAGGAAAAGCTGATGGAAAATATGGTTTTTGCAAGTGTATTGAGCATGCAAGATGGAAGTTCTGATTTGTTTTGGAATCCCAGCAATGATTAATGATGATATCTACTCTGTACAATATAATCACATTATTAGATATGAAAGCCACTGTGATGCTTTTTATGATTAAATAACCAAACAACTGATATTGTTGAAAGCTGTGTTTGAATATAAAATATGAGTATCTATAGGAAAACCCTTTTTCACCATTTAAAAAAGAGAAATAGGTAAAAAAATATTTTAGGAATCAGTATTGAAGGCATTTTTCCTAAGAAATATGTAAATAGATTTCTACAAAAGGTTTTCTTTGCACTTTGCAGTTTATATGGAAAAGCCAATATTATTTGTCTTAACAATATTTCACTATCTCATTTAAAGTTGAGGTAGAATATGTTATAATAAGAAAATAAAGAAATCAGTTAAGCTTTGCTCACTTATGTTGTATTTAAACCATTTATAAATGGGTGAAATACTGTATGACCTGTGTCAGTACTAAATATTATACACCTTATTTGTTTCAGAAGTTCAGCTACTCTAGTAGACACCAGAAATTTAAAGATAAATGAGACCCTTGAGAATCTCACAGATGAGTTAGGAATAAAGATGGAGATTTTTTAAAAGTTACAAAGTTTAATAAATTATTAAGTGCATGAATACACAGAACACATGGAGTAGTAGGTGGTTAACTTTGCCTGACAGGGTGTTAGTTGCTCAGTCACATCCAGTTCTTTGCAAACCCTGGATAAAGGAGCCCACCAAGCTTCTTTATCCATGGAATTCTCTAGGCAAGAACATTGGAGTGGATAGCCATTCCCTTCTCCAGGGGAATCCTCTCAACCCAGATATCAAATCTTGGTCTCCTGCAATGCAGGCAGATTCTTTACCATATGAGCCACTGAATGTGAAAGTTGCTCAATTGTGTCTGACGCTTTGAGACCCCATGGACTATACAGTCATGGAATTCTCAAGGCCACAATACTGGAGTGCGTAGCCTTTCCCTTCTCCAGGGGATCTTCACAACCCAGGGATTGAACCCAGGTCTCCCACATTGCAGGCAGCTTCTTCACCAGCTGAGCCACAAGGGAAGCCCAAGAATACTGGAGCGGGTAGCTTATCCCTTCTCCAGTGGATCTTCTCCACCCAGGAATTGAACCACAGTCTCCTGGATTGCAGGCAGATTCTTAACCAACTGAGCTATCCCAAATTTGCCTGAGGTGGGCAAAAAAGGTGAGTATGGATAGTTTATGTATTAGTTTTCTATTGCTGTGGCAGCATTTATTACAGATTTAATTTAAAACAATATAAATTTATAAGTCATAATCTATTCTCCTCCTGGTTCAATAAGATTAAAATCAAGATGATATGTGACTAGGTTCTCATCAGGAGCCTCTTGAATTTTTGGCCAAATCCAATTTTGAAATTGTAGGACTTTGAAGTTGTAGGTCTCTGTTTCTCCTAGAGGCCTCTCTCTGGTCCTTGTACAGGACACTTTCTGCTTTAAAAGGTTCATTTGATTAGACAGGGCCTATCAAGATAATCCTGGATAATCTCTCTATTTTAAAATTTATAAGTGTAATTGTACCTGAAAATTCCTTTCCCATCTAGCACAATATAGTCATGAGATTCTAGGATTAAAGTATAGACATTTTTGAGAGACCATTCTGCCTTGCACAGTTAAAGAACTTGATTATATTTTTTTTCCTTTTTCAAATGAAAGGTCAGGTGGGATCTAGAAGCAGATAATGAGGACATCTACGGCTTCCCTGATAGTTGGCAAGGAATCCATCTTCAGTGCAGGAGACCAGGAGATCCCAGTTCAATCGCTGGGTTGGAAAGATCCCGTGGAGAAGGGACAGGCTACCCCCTCCAGTATTCTGGCCTGAAGAATTCCATGGATTGTATAGTCCATAGGGTTGCAAAGAGTCAGACACGACTGAGCGACTTTCACCTCACTTCACTTTGAGAGTAAACTATCTAAACTAACTTGAAGACCTGATTAAAAAAAAAAATCCATGATAATAATACTAAAAACTAATCTGGAAAAGGGTTATGTTCAGGCAAGGAGAGAAATGTTGTGTCCTTTATTATATGATAAGGCATGACATTGGCCTTATCATGCATAGATCTTGTTAGTTTGAGCCTCCCAGCTTTAGCCTGGGGGAGCGGCCTCATACACAGGTTCAGGTCCTTGCCTACTAATGAAGTGAAACAAATAGTAACAAAGACAAAACAACTTCTACAGGAAAGATCCTCTCTCCTTCTCCATTTACTACCCAGTGTTTGCACCATGCACAATATATCACACATTTGTAATGCCGGAAGAACAGTGACTGCTGGAAAGAAAGACTCTGAAATCAATAACTCATTGGAATTTGAGATAGCACCATTACAGCAGCATTTTTCATGGAAGTGGGTAGATCCTAGGGAGCTTTGAATAATACATGCATGCTCAGATTTCTGTTTTAAATTCATTCTCTCCTCCTAACCTGGGAATATTAAGGTATATTTAAGCTTATACAAAACTAAGGATTGTACATGTGTATATGCACAATGAGATGAAAGGATAGAAAATCACAATCTTGGTTATGGGTATAAATGAAAAAAACAACAACTGATTTGTCATCAGAAAGAAACTTTGAAACTGGCTTCTCAAGAAATGGATAGCATCCATCTTTTTTTTACCATGTGAATGCCTAAAGAAAAAAGTTTACTTGTTATAATTTTAAAGTATATATTTTAAAAAATCACTTGTCTAGAAAGACTATGACTACCTAGTGCATGAATTTTGGGAATAATCTCAGTTTCCTGCCTACTGGAATGAATATTACTTCCGGTCCTCAGAGAAGCAGTGACAAAACAGAGAAGTGCAAGAGATTTATTGAGGAAAAATTACTTATGAGCGGAAAAATGGAGGAAGCTGGAGGAGGCAGGATAACCTATCAGAGCAAGATGAAATATGACTATGGCAATGGAGAAAGGGAAGGAAGGAAGATACATAGGAATATCCCTGATTCAGCACAGTTTTAAGAAAGTTTTAGCCTAATGGAAATATGGAGTCCTTGAGCCAACATCACCAGTGAGATGAGTCTTGCATTTTGTAGAAATTTGTCTTTCTACATTCACTCGTTGGCTGGGAGCAACCAGTGAAAATCATGGAACCAGTACATATGTATTCAGAGGCCTCACTTGTTGAGGGAGGAATATAGGTTAGTGAAGTGAACTGTAGCTCCTTGCCAAGTTGATGATTAATGGTGAGATCTGAGGCCTTGAGATCAACTGCAGCAGCAGGGAACCTTCCCTCTTTGGGGCCTTTGTCCATGTCATCTGGTATATGGGCCACAGCAACACTCTAGACACAGACTGTATTTCCACAGATTCCCAAGAGACCCAAGTGCTGCGCTTCCTTCTCTGTGGTAAATAATACCCAATGCATCCATTTGCCTTTTACTTTGGGGTCGGTTCTTAATACACACATGAACACTCGACCGTGAATATACCACTGAGTTGTATATTCCTGAATCTTTGTAGAGTTTACTACCTATCATATAAACAAATGTCTTTTTTAATTTAATCTTTTATTTTATATTGGCAAATAGAAATTTGCAATGTTGTGTTAGTTTCAGGTATACAAGAAAGTAATTCAGTTATACATATACATATATTTATTCTACTGTGGAAAATTCTGAAAGAGATGGGAATACCAGACCACTGATCTGCCTCTTGAGAAATCTGTATGCAGGTCAGGAAGCAACAGTTAGAACTGGACATGGAACAACAGACTGGTTCCAAATAGGAAAAGGAGTACATCAAGGCTGTATATTGTCACCCTGCTTATTTAACTTATATGCAGACTACATCATGAGAAATGCTGGACTGGAAGAAATACAAGCTGAAGTCAAGATAGCTGGGAGAAATATCAATAACCTCAGATATGCAGATGACACCACCCTTATGGCAGAAAGTGAAGAGGAAATAAAAAGCCTCTTGATGAAAGTGAAAGTGGAGAGTGAAAAAGTTGGCTTAAAGCTCAACATTCAGATAATGAATATCATGGCATCCAGTCCCATCACTTCATGGGAAATAGATGGGGAAACTATGGAAACAGTGCCAGACTTTATTTTGGGGGCTCCAAAATCACTGCAGGTGGTGACTGCAGCCATGAAATTAAAAGACGCTTACTCCTTGGAAGGAAAGTTATGACCAACGTAGATAGCATATTCAAAAGCAGAGACATTACTTTGCCAATAAAGGTTCGCCTAGTCAAGGCTATGGTCTTTCCTGTGGTCATGTATGGATGTGAGAGTTGGACTATAAAGAAAGCTGAGCCCTGAAGAATTGATGCTTTTGAACTGTGGTGTTGGAGAAGACTCTTGAGAGTCCCTTGGACTGCAAGGAGATCCAACCAGTCCATTCTGAAGGAGATCATCCCTGGGATTTCTTTGGAAGGAATGATGCTGAAGCTGAAACTCCAATACTTTGGCCACCTCATGCGAAGAGTTGACTCATTGGAGAAGACTCTGATGCTGGGAGGGATTGGGGGCAGGAGGAGAAGGGGACGACAGAGGATGAGATGGCTGGATGGCATCACTGACTCGATGGATGTGAGTCTGGGTGAACTCCGGGAGTTGGTGATGGACAGGGAGGCCTGGTGTGCTGCGATTCATGGGGTGGCAAAGAGTTGGACATGACTGAGCGACTGATCTGATCTGATCTGATTCTTTTTTTCAAACTTTCCGCATATAGATTATTATAGAATATTGAGTAGAGTGTTCTAGGTCCTCATTGATTGTTGTTTTTTATATGTAATAGTACGTATATGTTAACCTACAACTCCTAGGCTACCCCTTTCCTCCGTGTTTCTCCTTTGGTAACCATAAGCTTGTTTTTGAAGTCTATGAGTCTGTTTCTGTTTTGTAAACATGTTAATTTTTATCATTTTTTACATTCTACATATACATGGTATCATATTACATTTGTGTTTGTCTGACTGACTTTAGTATGTTATTCTCTAGGTCCATCCATGTTGCTGCAAATGGCATTATTTCATTCTTTTTTATGGCTGAGTAATATTCCATTGTATACTTATACCAAATTTTCTCTATCCATTCATCTGTTAATGGACATTTATGTTGCTTCTATGTGGGCTATTGTAAATAGTGTTGCAGTGAACACTGGGGTGTGTGCATCTCTTTAAAGTATTATTTTCTCTAAATATATGCCAGGAGTGTGATTACTAGATCATATGATAGTTCTATTTTTTGCTTTTTAATGAATCTCCATATTGTTCTCTATAGTGGCTGTACAAATTTACATTCTTACCAACAGTAGGAGAGTTCCCTTTTGTTCATACGCTCTCCAGCATTTATTATATAAAACACATCTTACCAAGGCCAGTGAATCATCCTCTTCTTACACATACTATACAATCAGCATAATGTTGCTGATGTTATGAGCCACAGTGATATTCCATGAGATTGTCAGACTGTTCAGTTCAGACCAGGTGGTGCTAGAACCGTCTGCCAATGCAGGAGATGTAAGAGACATGAGTTTGATCCCTGGGTTGGGAAGATCTCCGAGAAGATCCCCTGGAACTCTTGCCTGGAGAATTTCATGGACAGAGGAGCATGGCGGGTCACAGACCATAGGTCACAAAGAGCCAGACATGACTGAAGTGACTTAGCAAGTAAGCACAACAGAGGGGAGAGAGAATTAAACTAGTCATGAAGCAAAACTTTAAGTGAAGATTCTTTACTTTTATGTATGAATGTGAACAATTTCTTATCTTTTATTATCAGAATGAAAAAGTACCCATTTTCCAAATCAATGGCTGTATACTATGTATCTGAGACCTTGTTAAACTTTTCTAGTGATGGTGCTCCATCTGGCAGGGCAGCTGGAGCTTCTACATGGTTAAGTCTGTAGGAATCTATGATCTTCCTGCAAATCTATCTGAGTTTCTGTAAGGACAGACAAGTGAATTAAATGTAGATGTGATAAGGACCACCACTGCAACCTTTTTAGATCTTGAGTGGCAGTAGTAATCTCCAACACCCCTCTGAAAAACTGACATTGTTTTTTTTATTTACTGTCTTAACCTGAGAGGAGATGGCATTTTTAAGGAGTTGAGCCTTGACCTTCTCCACTGTCATGGCTCTTACATTACAAGCCAAGAACCACATGTGACTATCCTCAGGAGGGACAGTTATGACACTCTGAGTCTTCGGTTATCTATGTCAACTCACACTCAGATTCTGATGATCTTCAAACGTGTGGGCATTTCCCTTTGCTTTAGTCTATAATGTTCTGTCATGCTGTATGGTACCTCCTCCAAGGGAACTCACAACCTGTTCAGTCAATGTCTTTCAATTGGCAGTGGTCTGAAAATTGGCACTGGTCTGAAAACTTTATTGAGGAGACCTATCCAGACCCCTGTGTCTTAATTCTTGCTTTTGGGAAGATGAGATGTAGATATCAATTGGCAACGTTGTCACCTGCCCATCTATTTTGCCCTACAGTCTCAGTGCTCAATTAATCATCTCCACAGCTCCCTGTGGGTCAGGCGCCCTTCGTGGTCTATTTGGTCATTCCAGTCTTTATAGTAATTGCTGCACTATGGCTTCTGGATTTTAGGGCACCTTTACTCTTTTAGGGCAATGTCATCTCATAGATATTTCCAGCCCAGTTCTGAGCCAACTTTTTCTTGTGTTAGCCTTTGCCTAGAGAGAACCACCACTGTCTTAGTGATCCTATGCACCTCTCATCAGTACATGCTGATGGCTTTGATGAATAGTGTGATTTCAGGGCCTTCGTGTGGAACATAACCAAATAGGAGGTTTTCTTAGCTCTCATAATAGATCCATTCCAACAAACCTACTTGTCTCAACCTCTTTATTACTTCCTTTACTTTTTTCCAGGGAAAATCAGGCATTTCCATTTTACTTAATATTAGCCAACACTTTGGGAGAAGGCAATGGCACCCCACTCCAGTACTGTTGCCTGGAAAATTCCATGGATGGAGGAGCCTGGTAGGCTTCAGTCCATGGGGTCGCTAAGAGTCGGACACAACTGAGTGACTTCACTTTCACATTCACTTTTATGCATTGGAGAAGGAAATGGCAACCCACTCCATTGTTCTTGCCTGGAGAATCCTAGGGACGGCGGAGCCTGGTGGGCTGCCATCTATGGGGTTGCACAGAGTCGGACATGACTAGAGTGACTTAGCAGTAGCAGCAGCAGCCAATACTTTTCTCTGGGTTTCTAAGAGCATCCCTACAAGAGAGTTGGACTGGCATCCCTGCTAAAGTATTAAAGCCAAGTTTGGTTAGGACTCACTATGTCAATGAGTTTTTGCCTTTCTGGACTTGCATTTCATTCTTCTGGTCAGTTGAGTTCAGCCACTCAGTCGTGTCTGAAGGAAATGGCAACCCACTCCAGTACTCTTGCCTGGAGAATCCCATGGACAAAGGAGCCTGGTGGGCTACAGTCCATGGGGTCGCAAAGAGTAGGACATGACTAAGCGACTAAGACACACACACACACACACACACACACACACACACACACAGACTATTCCACTGTATGCGTGTACCACATCTTCTTTATCTGTTGATGGACACACAAGTTATTTCCTTGTCCTGGCTGTTGTAAACAGTGCTGCAATGAACACTGGAGTGGATGTGTCTTTGATTATGGTTTTCTCAGGGCATATGCCCTGTAGTGGAATAGTGGGGTCATATGCCAGTTGTTTTTACTTTTGTAATGAACCTGCATACTCTTCTCCATGGTGGTTCTATAAATTTACATAATATATATTTTAGCAATACTCAGTGGATTTGCCAAGATGATATATAACACTTATCACAAAGTAAAGCATATTTTTCTTTGTTTTCTATTCTAGCATTATCACTTGAAAATTAATACAGATTTCTCTTTTCACCATTGATATGTGTTCAGGACTGCTTAATATAAGGTTAAAACATCATATCATATGACTTGATTTTTAATTTTCAGGGGCTTACTATCAAGGTAAATGTAAATATTTTATATTAAATATTCAAGTTGCCTTTTCTGTGGTACTTCTTTCTGTAGGATAATTGTACATCCCCACCCTGCTGAAGTCAGTCATAGCCATTAGACTTGGTTTGGTGTATGTCGGTTTCAACACAGAATGTTTTTAAATGCCAGATCTTACTTTGAAATGTCTCTGTTCTGTAACAACAGTAATTGGGAATATTCTTGGTGGAAACTGCTTTATTAGACTGGGTCCCAGAGTAAAACTGTGAAACAAGTTCTCAAATGGCATACAGCATAATGAAGAAATAAATAGAGGATTTAGCTCATACTCAAATTCTTTATTTAAAATTGCCTTTTTTTTTTTTTTAAGCATCCCAAACAAAATCGCCTAGTTTTCATGGAAATTGGCCCAAAAATCTTGGTCAAGATTCTATCCTGATAGAGTTGGTCTAATGTAAGGAGAGTAATGATAATATTAAATTTCATATTAAAATAATGAGAAGTGCTTTTGTTAATAATTCTAGCTCACACTTCAGATTCTTAACAGTTCTACTGTAGATATTTGCAATACCTGAGTGCTGCTGCTGCTGCTAAGTCACTTCAGTCATGTTCGACTCTGTGCGACCCCACCGACAGCTCACCAGGCTCCTCTGTCTGTGGCATTCTCTAGGCAAGAATACTGGAGTGGGTTGCCATTTCTTTCTCCACCTGAGTTGCTAACAAGTCTTTATTTTGATAAAGATGTATTTACTCCAGTAGTGTTTAAAGAATGTGAGAGTACAAACCCTTTAAGAATTGTTATAATTATACCTTACCACTTTCAGACAAATGGCTAGTTTGAAAGGATGGTACTAACTACTAAACATACCCAGAATTTGATGGGGGAGACAACTGCTAACACGATTCTTACGTTTCTTGTTGCTCAACAGGTTATCCCATGTTCAAAAACATGAGTGGATTATACTGACTAATTAATGGATTGATGTCTCAAGAAAGATGACCTTCATCAGAGAGTTGAGGGTGAGCAATTTTAACTGTCTTTTTGTTTGCTTGTTTCAATATGGTTGATTAGTATTCCATTGGTCTTGAGAAGAAAATCCCAGCCTGAAAGAAAGCAGGTTCAGAAACACTAAACTGATAGTCATGGTCCAGAGTGGAAATGAGCTAGAGTGCCTGCCCCATGCTCTTCACCCAACAGTCCCAGTAGAGAAATAAAAGTACTCATACATCTAGCAAAGGACAAACTGCATGAGCAACATTTCCTCATAGGGAGAGAAACGTGTAGAGTCATGGTTTTCGCCAGTGCCTAGAACATCATGTATAGATGTGAGAGCTGGACCGTAAAGAAGGTAGAGCAACAAGGAATTGATGCCTTCAAACTGTGGTATTGGAGAAGACTCCTGAAAGTCCCTTGGACAGCAACAAGATCAAATCAGTCAATCTTAAAGGAAATCAACCCTGAATACTCTTTGGAAGGACTGATGCTGAAGCTGAAGCTCCAGTATTTTGGTCATCTGATGTGAACAGACGACTCACTGGAAAAGTCCCTGATGCTGGGAAAGATTGAGGGCAGAAGGAGAAGAGGGTGTCAGAAGATGGATGGCATCAACAATGCAGTGGACATGAACTTGGGCAAACTTCAGGAGACGTGAGGGTCTGGGAGGCCTGGCGTGCTGCAGTCCACGGGGGTGCAAAGAGTTGGACATGACTGGGAAACTGAACAACAACAGAACATTTGTTGGCAAAATACATTTTCAACAAATAGTTTAGAGTAAAGAAAATTAATGTCTTTTAAAGAAGAATGTTACCTCTTTCTCAAGACAGACATCCTTTCCCACTGCATGCAGGCTAGTAAGTGATGAGAAAGGATAATCCTCCAAACAAGAAAGATCTATAGACCAACCTGACAATCAGTGGGGTCACTGATCTGAAAATAGATGGCTTCACATTTCAATTGCAAAAGTATTAATCCTGTACGATTTTCCCCACAACAGAAGGGCCATTAGCAATTTCTCCTTTAATACCATCTTACTGATTATTCATTTTATCTTCAGGATATTCTTTAGGGCTGTAAATTGAAGAACACAGTAACATTTTCCTGGTTACTGTAATTGTCAGAGCATAATAAGCTTTATTACCTCACCTTCATATTTGAGAGAGAGACAAAGTCACAGGTGAATCTACTTAAACTATTTCCTGAAAGCGCATTTGTAGTACCCCTTTTGTGGAGAAGGCAATGGTACCCCACTCCAGTACTCTTGCCTGGAAAATCCCATGGAAGGATGAGCCTGGTGGGATGCAGTCCATGGGATCGCAAAGAGTTGGACACGACTGAGCGACTTCACTTTCACTTTTCACTTTCATGCATTGGAGAAGGAAATGGCAACCCACTCCAGTGTTCTTACGTGGAGAATCCCAGGGGCGGGGGAGCCTAGTGGGCTGCCATCTATGGAGTCACACAGAGTCGGACACGACTGACTCGACTTAGCTGCAGCAGTAGCAGCAGTATCCCTTTTGAAATTTTCTGTGGTTCAATATTGGTGATTTGGGTATTTTAGTTTCCTTTAATTGCGTGCAATTTCCACAAAGAAAATCTAGCTTAGTTTTCAAAGCAAAGTGTTATTTTTCATTAGAAGCTTGTTTCCTCCTTGTCTTTATTTTTAAATAATTATTTACATATTCATTTTTCCTCTATCACTATTTAAAATGCAGACTGTACTCACGTTTTTATATGAAAGAAAGGGTTTTGAACTAGTGACCTTTTATGCATTTTTAGATGACCTCTGTCTTTTCTAATACTTCACTCTCATATGAGATCTTTCTGGAAGTGAATGACAAACTAAGCTTACTGATTATTCTAAATTCAGACTTAAAATAATTATTTCATAGATCTCATTATGCTATGGCCTAAACCAATAAATACAACCCATAAATGTTTTAAGTCAGTTTCTAAAATCTAGATGTTTCAACTCTATGGCCCTAAAATTGATGGCCTCAATTCTCCACTTGCCTTGTAACCCTGATGAAGCTGATACAAGCACGATGCTCCTTGAAAGTAGAAGCGCTATGCTTAAATTAAGCCCTCTGATGGTGCAGAACAAGTCGCATTTTTAGGTGAAACTGTTTCTTACGTGAGTAAGATATCTTGACATGTCAGTGGAATATGAAGCTCAATTTCACAAGATTTTTCTAGTGCCCAAAGAGATTTAAGTAGAGCCATCATTTTTAGTTTTAACAGAAAGGATAAGTCTTCCTCTATAGACCTCTGCATTCCTTGCCTCTAAAAGTTAATTTTATCATTCTTCATAAAGGCAGTCATTCTTTAAGCCTTCATGAAAGCAAAATTACATCTCATCGTTGGTCCATTTTCTGTTTTCACTTTTGGTAACTCATCATTTCTAATGGTTTCATTGTTCCTTCCTCCATCCCACTTAAGAATCTCTTTATTATTAACTAGACAGTTTTCAGAGCTGCATTTATTAGAAGGGAAAATAGGGACTTAAAGCCTCCTTTAAACTATGTTGTCTTATGAAAGATAATAAATAATTCCACAATCTGTGAAATGTAAACTGGGAGAGTACCCTCAGCTGAGTTAAAATTAAGAACATTTTCTCCAAAAGCAGCATCAACACCCAGGAGGACTGTAAAAACAAAGAGAGAAAAATAACTAAAAATAATTCTAATTGAAAAATCAAAGAGTTACTTAGAAATAAGAATTTTGAAATGAATTAAAGTTTTAATACTTATTCTGGCATCATTTTATTCTAGGGCCATTATTTATTTTCTGAATGGTCATATTTTCATAATGTATCAGATGTTACTTCAAAGTTTTAAGCAATGTTTATTCTCAATCTTCTGCAGTAACTCCTAAATATTTTTAGTAAAATCCCCTTCTTCCATTCATTATACACAGGCATTAGCTCAGTTCCCCAAATCAAACCTCAGATGCTCTCTACTTATTTTTAATCAGAACAAGAATCAAGGACAACTTTACCCAAAGTACTCACTAATGAGCTTACCGGTAATCAAATAAACATGTATGCCAATGATCAGATATTTCTTAAATTAGTCACAAACCAAGTAAATTTTACCTGCGGGACGTACTTTTAAAAGTCTGGTGTCCACACAGAAGGTAAATATCACATTAGAAAAGGACAGAAATATCATATGATTAAAAACAAACAAACAAACAAATAGAAGTGTACTCATTAGCCAGCAGGTGTTAACCTCACATCATATGAAAATTGTCATTTGGGGCAAGCCATGATGGGCTCAGAAAAGGCAATGGCACCCCACTTCAGTACTCTTGCATGGAAAATCCCACGGACGGAGGAGCCTGGTGGGCTGTAGTTCATGGGGTCACTAAGAGTCGGACGTGACTGAGCGACTTCACTTTCTCTTTTCACTTTCATGCCTTGGAGAAGGAAATGGCAACCCACTCCAGTGTTCTTGCTTGGAGAATCCCAGGGACGGGGAAGCCTGGTGGGCTGCCATCTATGGGGTCACACAGAGTTGGACACGACTGAAGTGACTTAGCATAGCATAGCATAGTATGATGGGTTAATTTCATGGCACTGTTCATAAGTGCCTTTTAGTTTCTTTTTCATTCCTTTGGTAACCAAAGTTCTTATAGACTCCAGATATTTTAATTATGGGGTGTAACTACTTATAATGTGATAATGGAAAAAATAATAAAGATTCAAGGGAAAGGAAGGTGAGAAAACTCGGGGGTTCCCAGTGGTGGTGGTGGTGGTGATCTTCGTGGAGGAGATGTGGTGTCCTCTCCTACGGCTCAGTTCAAATTTGGTCTCTCTTCACTTTAGACTTCTGCTGCACCTTCTAAGCTGTGTGTTCATCCAAGAAGTATTTTTAAAGAGAAGGAAAAAACACTGAACATTATCCCTCTGTAATTCTATGACTTTCCCTTGCTGCTCTTCTGTTATACCTAAGCCAGGAGTACATTTAGATCAGACTGCCAGGAGACAAGCAGAGGACATCTCCTGTCAAGCTTAATATTCAAGCTTCGCTACCATTTGTGATGCATGTTGAGAAAATAGAGGAATAGAGAGGATAACTAGGTTGCCTGAATTGCTAATTCACACCCAGAATTCCTGAGAAATTCTCTTTTATAGCACATCTAGGTCTATTTCACCCATTTCTTCCAAGTGAGCCCATGAAATGCTGTTTGACCAAGTGTCATGGGTAGTAGTAAAGGTCAAGGAATCTGCTCTGGGAATACATGCTTTGTGAACAGTCATTGCTTGTGCTGTGCAGTTCCCTGACTATTGTATGGTTTAGACAGGAGAAGTTATAAAGGATCATTTTCTGCTTTAACATTTTAAATCCCATCACAGTAAAATTCCATTCTGTTGGCAGCCTCTGGACAGGAGGAGAAGCAGATTTCACTATGAAAATGAGTATTGGCTTTATGATGAGAAATTATATAATCAAATTATACTATCAATTCATTGCTCATAGGGACTATGAACCATTATATCACCTTCCAATTGTCTATCTCATTTATATGCTTTTTATGTCATTCCTCAATAGATTGTCATAAGCCTTAGCTACATTTTATGGATTATCTTTATAGCATCTAAAATGCTCAGCTTCCAAGGATAATGTCGTATATCTCACAACGTGTATTTGCAAAGGTACAATGCTAAAGGCATATGCTAACATATTGGGAGACTCCCTGTGCTCATACAAACTTCTGGCACTAGCTTACACTTCCCTCTGTACTTTTCCCTGTCTCGGTTATTTATGGTTAGTTCAGCTCATCTTTATTTCTACCATCTGCTTAGTATCCCAGCTACAGAGCTGAGATTATTTTAATTAGACTTGTCATAGGTGATTCACTAGTGTCTTGAACAGTCAAAAACTAATGCCTGAGCTAGCCCATAACAGATTTCCCCAACTTTGACCCTCCATGACTGCTGTTTATTAAAAAAAATTTTTTTCCTGCATTTTAAAATAGAATGTATTCTACGTTAAAGATAAATGTTAGTCCAATTCCATTCTTGGCAATATAGTATTTTGTCCTTCGGGTTGGATTATAATCATTAAATTATAAACTGTGCAAAATGACTAATGCAAAATAGCTGCTCCCTGGCAATAATTTAAAGTGGTGGATATTGCTGAATACAAACTGAAGTGTGTAGCTTTTTCCATAAAGAATATGCAAATGCAACATAAATGGCATTCAAATGTAAATCACAGAAGGGTTATAATCTTTATATTTATGCGTACTATTTCTTTTTTTAAAAATCAACCAATTACCACACATGTACTTAGAAACAGAAGCAGCTATTTATGTTGGATAGATCTCTGTGAATTGCCAAATATAATATTAGTGAAATTAATATGGATCATGAAGAGAAACGGGAGAGAAGTACAAGGAAAAATTTGAGAATTTAAACTGGATGCTACTGTCAGTTACAACATGAGTTGTATGATAGAAACATTTCAACCTCTTTTTTCTTTCTTTCTTTTATTTTTTTAAATTGAGGTCAAATTTATATAACATAACATTTACCCTTTGAAAGTATGCTATGTAGTGGCATTTGGTACACTCATAACATTGTTCCTTCATCTCTGTCTGGTTCTAAGAAACTTTATCATCTACGGAGGAGTCCCTATACTTGTAAGCGGGGTGTCATGTCTATCTACCACCAACGTCTTATAATGACCAATATGCTTACTTTCTCTATGGATTTACCTCCCTTGGATGTTTCATATAAATGGAATTACAGAATATGTAGGCTTTGTGTCTGGCTTCTTTCACTTAGTATAATATTTTCAAAGTTCAGCCTTATCCACGCTGTTACATGCATAAGCACTCCATTTCTTCTTTTTGACTGAATAATATTCCATTGTATGACTATACCTCATTTGGTTTATCCATTCATCTGCTAATGAACATTTAAGTTGTTTTCACCTTTGGGTAATGAATACATGTGTACAAGTATTTACTTGAATATCTGTTTTCAGTTCTTTTGAGTATATACCTAGGATTGGAATTGAAGGGTGCTTTCTGGGGCTTCCCAGGTAGTGCAGTGGTAAGGAATCTGCCTGCAATGCAGGAGACTTGGGGGAGGCAGGCTCGATCTTGGGTTCGGAAGATCCCCTGGAGGAGCAAATGGCTACCCACTCCAGTATTCTTGCTTGGGAAATCCCATGCATAGAGGAGCCTACTGGACTATAGGCCATGGGATCACAAAGAGTCAGACATGACTGAGTATGCAGAGGGGGGTCAATGTTAGTACTATGTTTAACATTTTGAGGAGTCAGTATATTTCATTTTATTAAAATTATTTGTAAAACTTATATTTGTAATTCCAAGGTACTTTCATATTTTCAATTTCAATAATCATAAAGATCAAGGAGAAAATATTATCCATACTTTGAGGATATAAAACCTCAATCTTAATCATTTAATATATACAGTATTGTCCAAAAGTTTCAACAAGATTATTTCTTTTTTTCACAAATAAATAATACCAATATTTATTAGAGAATTCTCTAGCTTACTTTGAATAAACTAGCATTAAAATAGAAGAGAAATAGAAGCAACGGAGGATGCGTCATCAAATTGGGTTTTGACCAACATCTAGACTTAAACAGTCCTCGAAGTCCTGTGACATAGCACATCTGGAGTCCCAACTGGGAAAAGGTCCCACTCAGCGAGTCCCCTCTGTGGATGAGACTTTAAAACATTGCAGTTCGGTTCTGCTTATAATCCCAGGACACAAACTGACATCTTCATCAATCTGTGAACAAATTGCAGGTCTGGTTTCATGCTCATGCTGTTTTGTTTTGTCTTGTAAAACTTGGATGCTGCTAAGCCTGGGGCTTGCTTGGCTAGAGCCCTTCTAGGGGCTCAACCATCTATGGTGCTGCCAGGCTTGCACTCACAGCAGGCAGTCAGGGCACTCAGGACAGTCACTCATTGTCAGAGCAACACCCAGGCAGGTTAGAAGCAACACAAGGAGCCTGTTACGCTTTGTCTCTGAAGCCTAAACAAGACTGCTTAATTTTCCTAACAGTCAGCCCCAGGGTTATATAGGCTGAAGCACATAGGAATCAGGCAGAATAACAACAGGAGCAGTCTTATGCCTTCTATAAATAACAATGCAGAACATACTGTAGGCTTAGGGAAAACAGTCCATTCACTGTAATTGATGGAGTGTTCCAATAAGCAGTGTTTTCAAACTCAAGAAGTTGGTCCAGTCTTTCTGTGGCCTTGTCACAGTCTGTCAGTAAGTGGTTGCAGTTATCAAAACTTAGATAATTTCTGGTAAAAATGAGGTAATCAATGTTTTTCTCTAAAAATAACAGGTAACACAGGAAGTTGGCACACAATGTCCATCCAGCCCTACACCTTGTATGGGCAGGAAGAGTAACATTAAAATCACATTTGGAAGAGTGTATGCTGTTATTCTTCTGTTGACCAGCGGTAGCGCAGGTGAAGTTGTCTTGGGTCTTGGCTGGGTGATATTCTTGTACTGGGACTTCCCCAGTGGCTCAATGATAAAGAATCCGCCTGCCAATGCAGGGAATGTAGGAGAAGCGTGTTTGATCCCTGGGTTGGGAAGATTCTCTGGAGAAGAAAATGGCAATACACTGCAGTGTTCCTGCCTGGAGAATCCTATGGACAGAGGAGCCTAGTGGGCTGCAATCCCTGGGGTCGCAAAGAGCCAGACGCACCTGAGCGATTGAGCACACTCTTGTATTACCTGGAGAAGGCAATGGCCACCCACTCCAGTACTCTTGCCTGGAAAATCCTAGGGATGGAGGAGCCTGGTAGGCTGCAGTATTTGGAGATCCATTTGCTGCATTTTCAAAGAAACTAACTTAAAGCATGCAAGTTTCAGAACTCTTGCCTGGAAAACCCCATGGACAGAGGAGCCTTGTAGGCTACAGTCCATGAGGTCACAAAGAGTCAGACAAGGCTGACCAACTTCACTTTCACTAAAGCATGCGTAAAAGTAGAAGAGCTGAAAATGTGCCTAAAAGAAAGGCTAGCCAGGAGAACCAGGACAAGATTTTGGCCTGTGATGTTAACGTTTCTCTAGGTATGAGAAGATGCAAGAATTTGGGCTCATATATATATCTGAAAATATCCGACTCTCTGAAGGCCTGTTTTGCCCATTTTCCAAAGAGCATGGTGTAAGTGCCTAATTCCTAATATCCACCCTGAATTCCTTTTAGGGAGTGTTGAAGGGCAGCAGCTATAGTGGCCATGATATAATCTTTGCAGAGGCATTTCATGGCATTGTGTCCCATGGTGCCAGGAAGGCTCATTCCCAGACCTGGCAAAGATCCCACTGATAGGTCCCTCAAATCACTGATCTCATATGGAACCATATATATCATCATTTTCTCAGTGGCTAAGTCACATGCTTGGCAATGGAAGAGACAACAATTCTCTGAAACAGGCGACATAGAAAATAGTTAGCAGTTATTAGTAAGGTCTCAACAAGATTACTTCTAAGGTTCACTCCAACTCTGTAATTCTACTCTTATAAAGTTCTAGGTGATCCATAAAACGTAAATGGCAAAGTCCTTTCTTTTCAAAAAACAAAGTACTATCTACAAGCTATCCAGTCATGCTTTCACCAGTCTATTTTTTCTTGCTGGAAAGGAAAAATGAAAAAAAAAGTACAGCTTATGTTTTAGATTTTAGATCACCAAGGGCTCTCTGGCTCCTTTTGGATCCTTTTCACTCTTGTCACCCACGCTTTGTTTATTTAATCTCAATCCCATAAATTACAGTTAAAACTCATTAAATTGCATGGTGGGACAAAGGAAGGATGTGGCCAGGCTTCAATTATCCGAATGATAGGAGCTCAGATCAGATCAGATCAGTCGCTCAGTCGTGTCCGACTCTTTGCGACCCCAAGAATCGCAGCACGCCAGGCCTCCCTGTCCATCACCAACTCCCAGAGGTCACTCAGACTCACATCCATCGAGTCAGTGATGCCATCCAGCCATCTCGTCCTCTGTCGTCCCCTTCTCCTCCTGCCCTCAATCCCTCCCAGCATCAGAGTCTTTTCAAATGAGTCAACTCTTCACATGAGGTGGCCAAACTACCGGAGCTTCAGCTTTAGCATCATTCCTTCCAAAGAAATCCCAGGGCTGATCTCCTTCAGAATGGACTGGTTGGATCTCCTTGAAGTCCAAGGGACTCTCAAGAGTCTTCTCCAACACATGATAGGAGCTAGGAATAATTAAATCACTTACCATAGTTAAATGGTAAGCGAAGATGTACAAACCTCTCTGAAGACAAGATTTATAGCAAGTTACCCTTAGACTTGTGAGTGCTGAGAGAAGATGTAATGTGTGGTACAAAAACACGAATGAATGAAACATTGGAGAGATACAGGGCATTTGATTCTTAGAGCATGCATGATTTCTGTGTTCTCTGTTTTGGACTCAAGTTACTTTCTGCACTAACTTGATTTTTGGTCCATCTCCCTGCTAAACACTTCACATTTTAGTTCCCTCTGAGCCTTTAGGGGAGATTGAAAGTAGCAGTTAAAGCTGGTTATGCCCAATAGTCAAGGCAAATTTTGTTTACAAGATACTCCCTGTTACAGTGTTTGGATTGTCTAAATAACAGGCAATAAAATCGATCAGCTGGAAACCTCTTCATGTTGTAAATGAACAGACTATTTTAATCAGGATCTTCCACTGAACAACCTTTCAAGGGCAGTCTAGTTTTAATATTTAGAAAGCTGCCTATAACTTTCACATATAACCCATCTGTAAGTGTTTTTTGAATTAATGATCATGCACTCAGAACTCTACTAAGTTCAATAACAGATACGAAAATAGCATTAAACATCCATGCTTCTGGGAACATGGGAACAAACTCCCTCAAGTTTTTTAAATGTGGAAATAATTTTTTTATGGTGTTCTGGGAATAAGTGTCAAAAGAGACCAGCTTGTAGGAAATAATTTGGGGCTAAATACACAAATACATAGTTTCAAGGAAAAATTGAGACCTTGAACTGAGCCTCAACATTTTTGAAAATGTGAAATCATAGGGGAGATGGTAAAGACAATGTGCATGACAGGGAAAATGTTGGCTAGGATTCATGTGAGTTTACAACTGGAAATATAAATGAATGGGAATGTAGGAAATAAGTTTGAAGGCCACTTCAGCTATACCAAGTAATTCAACTCATTGAGGAAGTCTTTGTCACTTAGAGGGCTGAGAATAAAATGAAATCGCCTTCACGGATCCTAGTGAGGGGCACAGACATTTAACCTAGATGTTGGAGGGTACACCTTGCTGTATTCTAAAGGTGAAGGTATCAGGATATAAAGGAGACCATGGAAATGGAAAGGAATAAAAAGGGAAAAAAACATACAGTTGACATTTAATATGAGTGATATTCTTCCTAGGTTTTTTTTTTTTTTTTTTTTTCTCATTCTTCACCTATAAACTAGCTTGTATGAGGATACATGTTTCCATATTAGAGATGAGGAAACTGAAAGCTTTTATGATTTGCACAAGTAGGATATAGAAGTAAGATTTCCACCTTGTTCTACTTTACTTCAAATCATATACTATTTTCTTTTATTTTCCCATAGATGACAGCAGGGACAAAATATAAATGAGGCTTTCACACTGTGAGGATCTCAGTGCTTCTCTTTATAAATTGTAACATTCTATCCAACCCAGGTGGCTCCCATCTGTCCCGTGTGTGTATCACAGGTAGTCATAATTCAATTAACATAGCTGTATGTGTACTTTTGACTACCTCATGCGAAGAGTTGACTCATTGGAGAAGACTCTGATGCTGGGAGGGATTGGGGGCAGGAGGAGAAGGGGACGACAGAGGATGAGATGGCTGGATGGCATCACTGACTCGATGGATGTGAGTCTGGGTGACCTCCGGGAGTTGGTGATGGACAGGGAGGCCTGGCGTGCTGCAGTTCATGGGGTCGCAGAGAGTCGGACACGACTGAGCCACTGATCTGATCTGATCTCTGATGTGTACTTTGAACCTGATAATGACGTTCTAGGTAATCCCGCTGCTGCTGCTAAATCGCTTCAGTCGCGTCCGACTCTGTGCGACCCCAGAGTCGGCAGCCTACCAGGCTCCGCCTTCCCTGGGATTCTCCAGGCAAGAACACTGGAGAGGGTTGCCATTTCCTACTTTCCCTCTTGACATGGTGCAACGTCTCCAACCTACTTTTGTGCCGCATTTTATTACCTAGAGTTAGGGGCCCCGTGTTTTCTCCAGGTCGAGTGCCTGTCAGTGTTCACGGCATCCTTACTGCTTTTCCTGGTCCTCCTGAGTTCGACAGCCCTCCACTGCTGTCAGCTTTCAAATACCTTCAGTCAGGTCTTAAAACCCAAGGACAGTTTGATATAGGAAGAAAATTTTATTTCTTTGTTATCACCATTTCTTTTCCTCCTTTAGAAAAACTTTTTTTTCTATCCAGAGTTCTCCTATATTTCAGTATCTCCTTTCTATCTTGTTCGCATTCACACCTCTAAAAAAATACTTCCTCCAAATCAGTTTGATTCCTAATTCTGTCTTCATAATATTGTACAACAATTTTGTAACAGTCTTGGTGATGATTTAAAGGTCTCTGTTCTTAGGATACTCATATTCACTCATCTTTTTCTTTAATAACAAAATATATCTTTGAGGGAAAGATGGTATGCAAATGTCCAATGCATTATTATGTAGCGTTTTGAGAATAAATGAGAAAAAAAAAAGCTTGAAGCAATATTGAACGTCATTTTAAAAAAAATGGTTAATTACAGAAATTCGCTATTTCCTTAATATTTTTTCTCCCTGAGATCACTGTTCCTCATATTAACCTATTCTCATGGACTCTGGCCATGAGAAGAAAAGGAAAATGTTTAGTGCTGTAGCCAATAGAATTTGCCCAATGTGGCAATTAATTTTGCTTTGAAGAATAAATGACAAAGATGGTCTTGTGAAAAACTTATGTTTTGGCTGTCACAAAAGATATTTTTTATCAATTTTGCATTGTTAAGATTTTTTTCAATTCTAGTTGAAGTCTTGCTATTCTAATGAAGTTTCTTGTATTAAAAATCTGAGCATACAATTACATTAAAATTTTGTAGGAAAGCATTAGGAAAAGATATATATTATTTAAATGAAAATAGAAATACTGCAAAAAAGTCATGTTTTTTTATTGGACTTTGAAATAATGCCTTATGTATGTTGAAGTTCAGAGTTCATTATCAGATTATCAGTACTTTCTTTCAGATTATAATGACATTGTAATAAGTTACAGTCTCAGAATCTCAAGCTCTTAAAAATCTCTTAAAATCAAGATATCTTGAAATCTCTTAAAATTGAGATATATAAAAAAAATTTCTTACAAATATATTTCCATGTAATCTGTGCGAAGCCGTTAGAACAATGCCATTTGAGAATTCTTATTAACCAAAATTATCAGAAAAAAAAATAAATGAATCATACCAAATAGAAATAAATAAAGGCTGGATCTAAGTTACTTGGGGAAAATTGCAGTTTTTAGGACTCAAGGGCCTTTCTAGCAATTTCCCTGTTATAACAGCCTCCACTCTTTCCTCCTGGCAGGTCTGTGCACACTGTTCCTTCTACAAGAAACATTTTCAGTGTGACTCTGAATATTTCCTCAGAGATGAAGAAGTACTTCTACTTCTTCGTCAGAGATGCTTTCACTGATTCTCCAGATTAACTATCATTTGTCAATAGTTTTGTGCTATGCTAGATGAAAACTAAGTCAGTTATTAGTGCTGTATCTGGCACACAGTACATATTTAATAATTGAGGATATAACTAGTACTTCACTTTTATTGAAGTATAGTTGATTTGGGGGGTCTTTCCTAGTGGCTCAGATAGTAACGAATCTGCCTGCGATGCAGGAAACCCAGATTCCATTCTCGTGTTGGGAAGATCCCATGGAGAAGGGAATGGCAACCCACTCCAGTATTCTTGCCTGGAGAATCCCATGGATGGAAGAACCTGGCAGGCTACACAGGGGTTCTCAAAGAGTCTGAGACAAGTGAGTGACTAACAATTTCACTTTCATAGTTTATTTACATTATTGCGATAGTTTCAAGACTACAGCAAAGTGATTCATTTTTAAGTTAACATATACTTTTTTTTCAGATTATTTCAATTATAGGTCTTTATAAGATAATATAATTCCTTGATAGTTGAGTTGGTAAAGAGACTGCCTGCAATGCAGGAGACCCTGGTTGGATTCCTAGGTCAGGAAGATCCGCTGGAGAAAGGATAGGCTCCCCATTTCAGTATTCTTGGGCTTCCCTTGTGGCTAATCTGGTAAAGAATCTCCCTGCGATGTGGGAGACCTGGATTAGATCCCTGGGTTGGGCAGATCCCCTGGAGAAGGGAGAGGCTACCCATTCCAGTATTCTGGCCTGGAGAATTCCATGGACTGTACAGTCCATGGGGTTACAAAGAGTCAGACATGACTGAATGATTTTGACTTTCACATAAGATAAGAAATACATATATTACCTTGTGTTGTACAGTAAATCCTTGTTGCTTATCTATTTTATGTATAGTGGTTTGTATTTGTTAATCCCTTACTCCTAATTTTTATCCCCCTCCTCCCTTTCGCCTTTGGTAACCATAAGTTTGTTTTCTATGTTTATAGATTTGTTTCTACTTTGTATATATATTCATTTGTATTATTTTTTAGACTCCACATATAAATATATAGTATTTGCCTTTGTCTGGCATTTCAGTTCGCATAATATTCTCTAGGTCAACCAATATTGCTGAAAACGGCCATATTTCATCTTTTTGTAGCTGAATAATATTTCATTGTAGATACATACACATTGTCTTAATTCGGTCATCTGCTGATGTCACTTAGATTGTTGCCATATCTTAAGTATTGCAAATATTGCTGAACATTGGGATGCATGTATCTGAGTTAGTGTTTTGGTTTTTGCTGGATATATACTCAGGAGTGGAATTGCTGAATCATATGGTACTTCTCTTTTTACGTTTGTAAGGAACTTTATTCTGTTTTCCATGTACCATTTTACAATCCCACTTAGAGTGTATGAATGTTCCTTTTTCTCCACATATGCTCCAATGTTTGTTATTTATAGATATTTTGATAGTCATTCTGAGAGGTGTGAGGTGATACTGCAATGTGGTTTTAATTTGCATTTCTCTATTGATTTGCAGTATAGAGTATCTTATAAAACAGTCATCTGTATGCATTTATTGGAAACATTTATTTTCAATTCTTCTGACAATATTTGGATTTTAAAAAAAATATTGATTTCTATGAACTCGGAATATTTTTGATCAAAACCTCTTGTCATTGTATTGTTTGGAGACATTTTCTTCTATTTGATAGGTTTTCTTCTCATTTTGTTGATGTGCAAAAGCTTTTAAGTTAATTATGTCCCATTTATTTATTTTTGCTTTTCTTTTACCCTGGGAGACTGGTCTAAAAAAATATTGCTACAGTTTATGTCAAAGAGTGTTTCAGCTATGTTCTCTTCTAGGTGTTTTATGGTGTGATGTCTTAAATTTAGGCTTTTAATTCATTTAGGGTTTACTTTTGCGTATGGTATGAAGCCATTGGCACCCCACTGCAGTATTCTTGCCTGGAAAATCCCATGGGCGGAGGAGCCTGGTGGGCTGCAGTCCATGGGGTCGCTAGGAGTCGGATAGGACTGAGCGACTTCACTTTCACTATTCACTTTTGTGCCTTGGAGAAGGCAATGGCACCCCACTCCAGCACTCTTGCTGGGAAAATCCCATGGATGGAGGAGCCTGGTGGGCTGCAGTCCATGGGGTCGTGAAGAGTCGAACACGACTGAGTGACTTCACTTTCACTTTTCACTTTCATGTGTTGGAGAAGGAAATGGCAACCCACTCCAGTGTTATTGCCTGGAGAATCCTAGGGATGGGGGAGCCTGGTGGGCTGCCATCTATGGAGTCGCACAGAGTCGGACACGACTGAAGTGACTTAGCAGCAGCAGTAGCATGGTGTGAAGCAATGTTCTAATTTCATTGATTTACATATGGCTGTCAAGCTTTCTTGGCTTGAAAAGACTATCTTTTCTTCATTGTACATTTTTGCTTCCTTTGTCACTGATTAAATGAGTTTAGACACGTGGGTTTGTTCCTGGATTCTTTATTCTGTTCATTGATCTATTTGTCTGTTTTTGTGCCCATACCACACTTTTGAATACTTGAGTATTGAAATATGTGGTGAAATCTACATTATACTTCCAGCTTTGTTCTTTTTTTTTCTCAAGACTACTTTGGAAATTTACTGTCTTTTGTAGTTCCATATAAACTTTAGGATTGTGTTTTTCTTTTTATGTGGGAAAATGTCCTGGGTATTCAAATAGGAATTGCATTAAATAGGGATTGCTTTGGGTAGGATGGTCATTGTGATAATATTGATTCTTCCAACCCAAGGACACAGGATACCTTTCCATTTCTTTGAATTATCTTCAATTACCCTAATCAATGTTTTGTAATTTTCAGCATATAGGTCTTCCACCTCCTTGGTTAAGTTTATTCCTAGCTATTTGTTTTAGGTAATTTTAAATGGGATTTGTTTTCTCTTTCTTATATTCCATTATTAGCATATAGATATGCATCAGATTTCTGTATATTAACCAGCAACAGCTGAATTCATTTATTCTAAAAATTTTGGGGTGGAGATTCAGGGTTTTCTGTGTAGAGTATCATGTCAACTGCCATTGGTAACAATTTTACCTCTTCCCTTATAATTTGGATACTTTTATTGTCTAATTGCTGTGGCTGCTGCTGCTGCTGCTGCTGAGTCACTTCAGATGTGTCCGACTCTGTGCGACCCCATAGATGGCAGCCCAGCAGGCTCCCCCGTCCCTGGGATGCTCCAGGCAAGAACACTGGAGTGGGTTGCCATTTCCTTCTCCAATGCATGAAAGTGAAATGTGAAAGTGAAGTTGCTCCGTCGTCTCCAACTCTTAGTGACCCCATGGACTGCAGCCCACAGGCTCCTGCATCCATGGGATTTTCCAGGCAAGAGTACTGGAGTGGGGTGCCATTGCCTTCTCCGAAATAGAAGCAGAAAGAATAAGAAATCCTTGTCCTGTTTCCGAATCTAGCAAAAAAGCTTCCAGTTTTTCACACTTAAGTCTTATGTTGGTTGTGGATTTGTCATAAATTGCCTTTATTATGTAGAGGTATGTTTCTTCTGTACTGATGAGACTTTTTATCATGAATGGGATGTTGAATTTTGTCAAATGCTCTTCTTGCATCCTTCAAGATGATCATGTGGTTTTTGCCTTTTCTTTTGCTAACGTAATGTATTACTGATATACATTATCAATTGTATATCAATACAATTGTTGTTTTATTTGCACATGTTGAGCTATCCTTGTAACCCTGCAATAGATCCAACTTGATCATGGTGTATGATACTTTTTATGTATTGTTGGATTTGGTTTGCTAATATTGTATTGATAATTTTTACATCTGTATGACTCACATTCTTTATCTGATTGATATATCAATCCTGATATAGCATTTATTTATATGATTGTAAAAGCCATTCGGTCCTGGACTTTTATTTGCAGGGAGTTTTATTTTTAATTACAGATTCTGTTTCACTTGTGGTGATCTGTCTGTGCAAGCTGTCTGTTTCTTCTTGACTCAGTCTTGGCAGGGTGTATGTTTCCAGAAATTTGTCTACTTTTTCTAGGTTGTCCGATTTGTTGGCGCAGAACTGTTCTTCGTATTTTCTTATGAGATACCACGTGTTTGTTTTCTTCCCGGTTTTCTTTCTGTTGTTGGTTTCTGATTTCGTATTCTATACTTGGAAAAGCGGAGAAGGCAATGGCACCCCACTGCAGTACTCTTGCCTGGAAAATCCCATGGACGGGGGAGCCTGGTGGGCTGCAGTCCATGGGGTCGCTAAGAGTCAGGAACGACTGGGCGACTTCACTTTCACTTCTTACTTTCATGCATTGGAGAAGGAAATGGCAACCCACTCCAGTGTTCTTGCCTGGAGAATCCCAGGGACAGAGGAGCCTAGTCGGCTGCTATCTATGGGGTCGCACAGAGTTGGACACGACTGAGGTAACTTAGCAGCAGTAGCCGTAGCAGTTGGAAAAGATATTTGATGTAATTTCTACCCTCCTAAATTTACTGGGGCTTGTTTTTTTGTTTTCTTTTTTCACCTACTATGTGATTTATCCTATAGAATGCTCCTTGTGCACTTGAAAAAACAAACAAAAAAAGATGTATATTCTGCTTTTTTGGATGTAGTGTCCTGTAGATATGAATTAAGGCCAACTGATCTATTGTGTCATTTAGGACCTCTGTTACCTTGTTGATTTTCTTTCTGAATGATGTACCCATTGACATAGTTAATATTTATTATTCAACATTAAATATTAATATTAAATAGTAAATCCAAATTTAACTGGATTATTGTCCTTTTTTGCCTGTTAGTATTGCTTTATATATTTAGGTACTCCTGTATTAGCGCATATATGTTATTGGCTGTAATATCCTCTTTGGGTATTGATTACTTTATCATTAAATAGCACCGTTTTTGCCCTTCTGTTTTGTCTGGTCTTTGTTCATTTGACTGAAATGTCCTTTCAGTGTGTATGCCTTCTGCCCTGAAGTGAGTCTCTTGTAGGCAGCATGTTGAAGGGTCGTATTTTTTTTTTTTTTTTTAATCCACTCAGTGACTCTATGTCTTTTGATTGGAACATTTAGTCCATCGACATTATTGATAGCTAGGTACTTATTGTCATTTTATTCCTTGTTTTCCAGTTGTTTTCATAGTTCTTCTTTGTTCATTTCCCTTCCTTATGTTTTTCTTTTTGTGGTTTGATTTTGATTTGTAATATATTTGAGTTCCTTTCTTTTTAATTTTTTGGATCTCTTGTAGTTTTTTGATTTATAGTTAACATGCAGTTCATATATTTTGCTTTAAATCTACTTGCTTTAAATTGATAATCATTGAAGTTCAAATACATTCTCCACAATCTAAATTTTTACTCCCCTCCTCCATATTTTGTGTTGTTTTTTTTATGTCCTCTTTTACATCTTTATGCTTATCATTTTACTGCTGTTATAGTTGATTTTACAATTTTTTGATGTGTGCACTGGCCTATTTAAGCAATGTTCAATCCTTACTATATATTCTCATTTCCTACTGAGATTTTTCCTTTCCTGTAGATTCTTACTTCTCTTCCAATTAAAAAAGACCCTTTAATATTTCTTGTAAGGCAAGCTTAGTATTGCTGAATATTTTCAGTTTTTGCTTGAGAAATTATTTCTATTATACATGACAATCTTGTTGGTTAGAGTATCCAAGTTCTCAGATTCTTATCTTTCAGATAAATTAGCTTATGGGAAAGCAATCAGTGTATGAGAAGAAATCTGTCTTGTGGGGAGTCCCTCATATATGACTGTTTTGTTCTTCTCTGCCTTTAGAGTTCTCTCTTTACCCTTTGCCATTTTTGTTATAATATGCCTTGACTTGGTTTGCATCTATTTGAATTCATCCTGTTTGGGACCCTCTGTCCCTGGATATCTGTTTCCTTCTTTGGGTTTGAGAAGTTTTTAGCCATACTTTCTACAGACCCATTTTTAATCCCTTTCTCTCTCTTCTCCATCTAGAACCCCAATTATGCATAACTTGCTCTATATTATTTTATCGATATGCTCTATATTATTTTATAGATCTCATATGTTGCTTTCATGTTTTAAAAATTTGTTTTTCTGTCTGCTGCCCTACTGGATTTTTTCTAATATTCTATGTTCCAGATCACTCATTCATTCTGTGTTATTTAGCCAGCTGTTGTTTCTAGATTGCTATTTACATCAGAAATTGAATTGTCATTTTTACGTTTGGATCATCTTTTTATTTTCTAGTTCCTTGTTACAATGATCTGTCTTTATATTGATAATATTTCTTAATTCAGTTAGCATTTTTTTTGGCCACCTTTTTGAATTTTGTGGGTGGTAGATTAATGATCTCTGAGTCATTATTTGTTCTGCCAGGGGATTTTTCTTTCCCTTTTATGTAGTTTCTCTGCTTTTTCATTTTACCAAACTTCTCTTTCTCTATGAATTTAGGAGAAATAGTTATCTATTGTGGTTTTGGAAGGGATTTTTATGTGAGAATATTCCTATGTAGTCTGTGTGTCCAATCTCTCTGTGCAAGGGCAGATTTTCACATGGACACTAACCACAGCCTTCTTTAAGGTTACTGGTCACTGTCACCTTGGCTGGGAGAGGGGTTGATGGTGGATTTGAAAGCATAGTGTGTGAAGCGAGACTTCTTTTCTGCTCGGTGGCTCTTGCTGCCCTGTCAGGGGTGAGGTCTGCTGTCATACTGCTGGAGGAATAATCCCAAGGGTCAGGCTCAAGACTCTCTCTCCCTTTGAGTCTGCAGGTAGCACTGAAGTATGTAAGGCTTGTGTGCTCGAGAGGTCTACTGAACTGTCTGTGTAGGAAGCAACAGCTTTACTCCCAAGGATGCATCCTTTCCACTGATGTAGTCATCCCAGACCTAGTGCAAGGTCCCGGCAGAGAGTGGCCGGGCTGAAACATTTGCTAGACTGGGGGTTGGGGCACTGTGGCTGCAAGAATGGAAGCGACTGTGCAGATTTCAGAGCTCCGTGGGTGGTGCCGATGGAGCTGGCACCGTCACTGCTCACCGTTCCCCACCCTACACCACAGGCCACACCTCTGAGCCTCCGCTCTGTCCGTCTCACCCTTCATCCAGGTCCCATCTGCCCCAGATGGAGCGCCAGACGATGGTGTGGAGTGGCCAAAGCCGAGAGCAGGCCCAGCCACGGCCTGCTGGGCATGGGGGTTCTCCAGGCACAGCTCGAGAGGGCCCTCAATGACCGCTGCTGCTCCTCCAGGGTCATGCCCCAGGCCCTGAGGTTGTCTCTGCATAGCTAGGAGGAGTTGTTTCTGAGGCTGTGGCCGGCCCAGACTCTGCCCCATGCTGTGAGGTGGAGTGAGAAATGGCCAGGGTGTTTACCTTCCTTGGACCGGGGAGTGTGGTGAGGCGGCAGTCGCCAGTGCTGAGCTCTCTCTGCCACGTTTTTTGCAAGAGAGCATCTCTGCACCCTTTATGAGAGGAGTGTCTCTGCTTCTCCAGCACCCAGATCTGTCCCAGAGGTTCTCTCAGCAATCGGGCAGGCTCGTGTCCTCCACGCAGGACCCAGCTCTGGGAAGCCCCGTCTATGGCTTGGCCTGCTTGCTCCCCAGGATAAGGCTCTGCCGGTATGCACCTTCCCTTCCTTTCAGATGCCTCCCCTACGGGTGGAAGTCTCAACTGTGTGCCTTTTTTTCCATCCTACGTCATTACATGGAAACTTTTCTTGCAGTTTTGGTTGTAAATGAGTTGTTTGGTCAGTTTGCAGTTGGTTGTCCTGCTGGGAGAATTGTTCCACGTGGATATTTTTGAAGTGCTCGATGTGTTGGGGGAGGTGAATTCCACATCCTCCCCTCCTCCCTATGGGAATGATCCCCAACCATCACTGTTACTGACTGTATTTAGGATTAAACCAACACCTTATTGTCTTATTATCATCACATTATTATTTAGCTTAATCTTTTCCCTGTAATTATTCATGCATGGAAGTCTGTGGATATCAATGCCACATTTTACAGATTTGCCTGAAGAATAGGGATCTTTTTGAATCTGGCGCCTGAGGTAGCCAGAGGAGGTGGCTTCTTAGGTATACTCTTCCTGATTAACTAAATGTTTTTAATTTTTAAAGGCACAATAAAATGTATTATATTTTTAAGAATATGTCAGGTAAAGAATATCAAATATAGATATAATTGCATTAAATTTATGTGGACTAATTTGTTTTATCATCACCTAAGAGACAGTCTCTCTAGATTGATTAATTTACTATATCTTCCCATAAAACAAGCCTGCATTTTTCCTTTACCAGGACATATCTGTCTTTCTCATTAAAACTTGAGATCAGTAAGATTTTTATATTTGGTATTTGTAGAACTCACAATTCCATACAACTAAATAAAGATCTTGCTTTTGTCATGAAACTATTTTACATTTTATTTGAAAAAAGGTAAAATTTTAATTTATAAGAAAAACTGAAGAATGATAATATTCAGTGGGATTAATAGCAATGTCCCTGCTACAGATTTCATCTACAGATAATTATTTTTCAGTAATGAATTTTCAAAGATTGCTATTGTTGTATAGTATCTAGATAATGCTTGTACATTTGGTATTTAAATGGCTGAGTTTTAAATGACAGCAATATCACTCTTACGCAAAAAAGGTCTAGTTAGGAAAAAGGCAGGGGAAGGCAATGGCACCCCACCCCAGTACTTTTGCCTGGAAAATCCCATGGACGGAGGAGCCTGGTAGGCTCCAGTCCATGGGGACGCTAAGAGTCGGACACGACGGAGCGACTTCACTTTCACTTTTCACTTTGATGCATTGGAGAAGGAAATGGCAACCCACTCCAATGTTCTTGCCTGGAGAATCCCAGGGGCAGGGGAGCCTGGTGAGCTTCCGTCTATGGGGTCGCACAGAGTCGGACACGACTGAAGCGACTTAGCAGCAGCAGCAGCAGGAAAAAGGCTGAATGTCTTTAAATTGGAGTAACATTTGAAAATGTACAGAAAAATGCTTTAACTCAGTAAAATTGGACATTTCATTATAACTTATTCATATAAACTATTTAAATTGTTGAGCTGTTTTTGTTCTCATCTTAATTTAACATGAAATAACAAGAAACTAAATGTTACCTTTGCCAGGTATGATTTAACATAAGATATTCTGAACTTAGTCAAATGAAAAGTTGAACCAATATTTTCATCTCTGTAACAGTTTTGTATATAAAAAACTACTGACAATTCAGAAATGCGAGAGCAGAAAACAGGAGCTACCAAAGATAGTTTTAATGGTTTAAAGCATAAAATATATTGAAAAGAAAAATATGTATAATTTATTTAAAAAATTTATAAATTTTTTAATAAAAATTAGTGCAAGGAAAGATACATTTTGTTTTGTATTTGAAGACTATGAAGCACCCTAAGGACTTTTTTTAATACTTATTTTAACCTTTTAAAGTCTACTTTTTTAAGGAATATTTATTTTACAGCCTTTTTATGTGAAAAACTGACTCACTTTCAAACACCCAAGATTTTGTTAGTCATTAAAAATATTAAGCTATTAGATAGCCATTCAAGGCATTGTTACAAATGCCTGAGTTATTTTCAATGCAGACTCAATTACATGTCTTTATTTTTCTTCCCCTTTGATATGAGTAACCATCAGAGACGAAAATCATTTCTGTGATGGACAAAAGACATTTCATATTGACTCTGAGGTTTTCCAGAGAATGGAGAGGATAATGAAAAATAAAAAGGAGTGAATAAAGAATGTAATGCTTTGTAATCTTGGAATCTATTTTTAAAGAATCTGTAACTGATATCTACTTCTGAATGACACCATACTACATTATATCTAATGCTTCACCAGAAAGACAGCTTTTCTTTTCAGAAAAGTTTTATCAATTATGTAGTTCAAAAATGCCAGGCAGATGAGAGCTTAGTTGGCCTAAACCATCTTAAATCCCAGCAGGTCAACGGGGCCATTGATTCTGTTCTTTGGACATATCATGAATGTGTTATGAATTGTTGGGTTTCTGTCATATGAGGAAAATATCTCAAACAAGATACTTTTGAAGAATAGTTAGTTTTTCTTTTTTTTTTTTTCCATAAGTTTAATCCTACTGTCATTTCTTTTTAGTAACAATCTTAACTTGTTCCAAGTCCTATCATTAGTTCAATAATTTAAGTGAACAATAAACTCAAAAAAATTGATCCCCCAAAGTAGACTTTCTTCTGTAGAGACTAAATTGACAATTTACAACATATTTCAATAGTGCATGATTTTTTCACAAATTTCATTAGCACATCATTGATTGCTCATTTTTCAGCTCTCAAAACAATTTAGCATAGTCTCTTTCATGCAGAGGATAACATATTCATATTATTTGATTTTTGATGAAACCAAATGACCCTTTAAATTTGCAATAGAGTTCTTTAATTTTGTATGAGTTTCTTTACTGCTGTTCATTTAATTTTCTGTTTCCATTAACCATCTGCAAGCATTTGACTCTATGACAATTATTCAGCTGTGCTACATCATGACTGACATATTTAATAAAAAAAAAGAAAAAAAGAGGAGAAAATGGAGGAGGGTTAGGGATCACAAGAGAAAGGAGGAGAAAGCAATCGAACACAAATGTCACGGTTTGGAATCCTGTATTTTCCATTCAGCTGAAACATCTGAGTGGTAATTATTGGTCCAACTGTAAATCTAGCCTAATTGCATTTTGTCTTCATTTCTGATAAGCACTTCACGATGATGATGATTACTCTTGCTAAATGCATTCGTTCCATGAATGTTTTCCTACACTGATGGCCACGGGGCCTTGCAGATAAAGACTGCAGACAAAATGGCTCAATTCTGCTACAACTAAATCAGTATTGATTTCTTTTTCCCACTAGAAGAGGGTCTTTCTATATATGCCTTTCATTTCTCTGCCTACCCACCACGTAGAAGGATTTGGTCAGTATATACGAGGGTGTACTTTAATTAACTGTCATAACTGAGAGGCCAATCCTGGGCAATTAGCACTGATTAACTTTGTCACTTATCTGACAAATAAAGAACATTGCATCTTGCCTGCTTCCTTAAAGCTTCAATTGAAAAGAACCCCACTGTTTGATTTAATTTTTCTTTGTACCCTAGAAACCTCTGCCATGTTGATCTAAATAATTTTTGCCTCTTTATACTTAAGCTTTATTTCTTTCCTATTATTGAATACCCAGTGAGCCTTTTCAATGATGGCATGGGGACAAGCTGTTAACATCTTTTCATAAATCTCTGTATTTCATAGTAGAGCAATTAAGCTAAACACTTAGATTTCTACTAGAAATAAATGAGCAAGTGGAAGCAAATGGCTATGGAACTGAAGGCCATTATATGGCTTCAGCATTGCAGTTCAGCTTTTTAAACTTCGTGAGTGTTCTGACAAAGAAATTCTAGAAACATTGCAATTCTGGAGGCTTTCTGTGAAAATCTCAGTTACACAGCATCCAGTAAAGGTTATACAGATTGCAAAACACATTTAACTACTCATTTGGCTGATTTAGACATTTCATCTAACTTCTTGAAACATTTATGAGCAATACTCAAATCTACCTTTGCCAATGGGGCAAGGGAGAAAGACTGTCGTCAGGCTTCTGGAAAAACCTCTGAAAAGGGCTTATGATAACCCAGGGCTGAACACCTGCAGATGGTGGATAAGAGTGGAAGATGTAAAAAGCTAATAGAAAAAGAAATATGAAGGCTGCAGTCACACAGCAGAAAGAATCTGGTTCTTAACGTCGGTTATAATTAGAGAACATGCAGAAATAAATAAATCTTGATAGACTATAGGATGCTTCCCTGGTGGCTCAGACAGTAAAGCATCTGTCTGCAATGCAGGAGACCTGGGTTCGATTCCTGGGTCAGGAAAGTCCCCTAGAGAAGGAAATGGCAATCCACTTTAGTACTCTTGGCTGGAAAATTCCATGGATGGAGGAGCCTGGTGGGCTACAGTCCATGGGGTAACAATCATAAAACCATTCTCAGTGGACTGTTATTTGCTTTCCCATCATCTATTCCTCTTTTCATCCTGAGATGGCCCCTGATTTTCACTTGGTCTTCCATCCTTCCCCCATGCTCAGTCTATGTGGCCTGAAACTGAGGTTCTGCTCTATATAAACCAGGTCCATCCTTGAACAAGATTTCCTGACCACATGATTCATTTAGGAGTGATCACAAGCTAAGCCAATCCAATCAAAGTGAAAGTGAAAGTGAAGTCACTCAGTCATGTCCGACTCTTTGTGACCCCATAGACCGTAGCCTACCAGGCTCCTCGGTCCATGGGATTTTCCAGGCATGAATACGGAGTGGGTTGCCGTTTCCTTCTCCAGCGGATCTTTCTGACGTAGGGATTGAACCCAGGTCTCCCGCATTGTAGGCAGACACTTTACTATCTGAGCTACCAGGTGACTCTCAAGTCTCTTTCAAGACAGTATCTCCTTCCACAGGACTGTAACAAGGGGGCATCTGTTTATCCACACACCTTGCCCTTATGCACAACACAGAATGAAGTGAACATGTTGAAGGTAGAAAGAAAACAGGAGCCAACACCATCGTTTATTTAAATAGTGTTAGTTGCTCAGTCTGTCTGACTCCTTGAGACCCCATGGACTATTAGCCCGCTAGGCTCCTCTGTCCATGGGATTCTCCAGGCCAGAATACTGGAGTGGGTTGCCATTTCCTTCTTCAGGACATCTTCCCGATCCAGGGATCAAACTTTGGTCTCCTACATTGCAGGCAGATTCCTTACTGTCTGAGCCACTCCCACTAAAGCCTACAATTTACATTTGTGCTTATTGAGTCAATACAGTCTCTGGTTGCTTAAGGCAGTTTGCATTGATTTTTCTGTCACCAAAATAGTTAATTATAGAGACTAAATCTATTTGAGCAAGATTATAGAGCAGCATGAAAAGCAAATAGACATAGGTAAGAAGATGTTCAAACTTTGGTTTGGAGCAGGAACAACTTATCTTCTTCCACTGTCCTCTTAAGCTTCATTGATTGAGTGTAAACTTCCCTGATTCAGATGAAAATTCTAACAGGATCATGCTTTTGCTTCACATTATATATCATAAATAGTCCAAAAATCACTTTTAGTCTCAGTGACTCAAAAAAATAAGATTGCCCAGTGCCATAGAAGAATAAAAACTCTAAGCATTCCTCCCTATTCAGTCTTTCTTTCTTTCTTTTTTACCACCTTCACAATGAAAATACATACAAGAAAGAACACGGTTCTTTATTTTTCTCCATCTTATTGTTTCTCTTCATTAACTGTGACTTCAGAACTGGGTGATTAGGACCAGGAGGCTTAGGATGAACTTTGGGGAAATAAAAGAGGGGAAACCAGTTTATTTCGTTGCCACTGATACAATAGACATAGAAAGATGGAGTGACATTGAATTGGGCAAGAAAAATGGCTTCAGAGTCAGAAAGATGGTTAGCATCTCTTCAATGCTTCAAGGTCTGTGCCTTCAGAGTAAGATGGTAAACTTTAGCCTTTACAGCTTGGGTTGAAACCTGTCTTTTAGAGCTGCTATAAGAAATACAAGATCAACGTGCACAACGAGCTTCCCCAATGTAGATGCTTAGTAAATTGTTAAAATTATTTGGGAAAATTTATCAGCAGGGAGTGCAAGCAAATGAAGAATGATTACTTAGTTTGAAGTGTTATGATTTTCCATGTGAAAAAAGGTTAAAATAAAAAAGAGAGAGAAAATCAATGTTATAGACTTATTCTAATTATCCTTAGGTAGAAACATTTGGAATTAGGAGTTAATTACTTCTGAGAAGGGGAAACAATAACTACAGTCTAGCGATGAGGCTTAAGCCCTTTGTGAGGAGTTAGCGGTCTCAGCATCCCTGAGAGTACATTGAAGAGAGCTTTACACATAGTATCAATAACTCCCTGGGTAGCACATTCGTAAGCATTGACCAAATAACCTATATAAGCAAATGTGATGAATATCAGAGATAACAACATGCTGGGCTTTTCTGAAAAAATATTACTTTGTGTCTCATTTACAAACACAGCAAACTAAAACTCATCTCAGCAATGATTTCCTTCCTCAAGGAGTTATGCTTGTCCATGACCTACATGCCCCTACAATTCTTTGTGTATTGCATTAATGTACTTTGTAAATTGGGCTGCCACACGCACTATAAAACACTTACTTTTTCAGTTCTGGGTGTTAAGTTTCCACAACTAGATATGCATTAATGGCTGAAATATCAGTAGATTGAACCTGTTCCACAGTAAGGGGTTTATTTAAATTACTGCTGTCTCTAAATGAAGAGCGTATTTTCCCCTCATACAGGAATATATAGGGAATTTGTACATGAAATATATTCTTGACAAGAAGCATGTATTGTCTTGAGAATGAGAAATTAAGAAACATTATTATGAAGTATGATTGTTATCATAAAATAGACAATAAATTGATTAATATGTCTATTATCATCAAAAATTTAGAATTTGCTTATTATCGTGAAAATAATGGAGAACACTTAGGTTGGTTCTATAGGTAGATGCTGGAGATTACTTTGAGGGTTAGAGGCTTTATTAGTTTTGTATGACTACTTAAAAAATTATCCCAGACAGCAATAAACAGTGTAAACACGTATAAAGAAATACATATGTATTGGCTCACGGTTTCTGTGGGACGGGAATCCGGGCATAGCTTTGTTGCACCTTTGCTCAGGGTCTCAAAACACAGAAATGGAAGCGGTAGCCACGCAGTATTCTTTGTTGTTGCTGAGGGCCCTCTTCCAAACCCAAGTGGTTGTTAGCAGAATTCCTTTCCTTGTGACTGCATGACTGAGGGCCCGTTTTCTTACTGGCTACTAACTGGAGGCTATGCTTAGTTCCAAAGCACCCATCAGGTCCTTGCCCTTTGACCTCTGCATAGACACTTGGTTCACATTCCAGGCCATTCAGAAACCATAAATGGCCTATAGAAAAGTCCCTGTCTGTCTTTCACAGAGCTTACTTGATTAAGTTAAGACCCCCAGGATAATCTCCCATCTTAATTCAGTCAAAGACAACTGACTAGTGGCTTTAATTATATCTGAAAAAATGAATCATACAGTTTTTCATACAATGTATCATAGAGTTTAATCTCATCATATTCAAGGGTCCTTCCCACAAACAAGGAGAGAGATTACAGGAGCCGTGTACTCCAGTGCATGTGAGCCTTGGGGACAATCTAGAATTCTGCTTACAAAAAAACTTACTAGAGAAATATATCCTTAATCAAGACTAACTTTCTTTCCCCAAATACAGATGCCATTCAGTTCAGTTCAGTCACTCAGTCGTGTCTGATTCTTTCCGACCCCATGGACTGCAGCACGCCAGGCCTCCCTGTCCATCACCAACTGCTGGAGTTCACTCAGACTCATGCCCATCGAGTCAGTGATGCCATCCAGCCATCTCATCCTCTGTCATCCCCTTCTCCTCCTGGCCTTAATCTTTCCCAGCATTGGAGTCTCTTCCAGTGAGTCAGCTTGTTGCATCAGGTGGTCAAAGTATTGGAGTTTCAGCTTCAGGATCAGTCCTTCCAATTAACACCCAGGACTGATCTCCTTTAGAATGGACTGGTTGCATCTCCTTGAAGTCCAGGGGACTCTCACGAGCCTTCTTCAACACCACAGTTCAAAAGCATCAACTCTTTGGCGCTCAGCTTTCTTTCCAGAGGTAGTGATTAAAAATAATTCACTGAACCGAATTCTTTAAACATAATCATGAATAATCCTGGTTCTTCTAGTCTCTTTTTATACTCTTTATTTCTCATACTCTACAATGAAAAATTGTGCAGAAATAGCTGCTTCTTGCTTCAATACTATCATTTCTAAAACTTCGTCATTGTTTATTCATTTGTGCAAAAAACAAATCTTTAATTACGCAGACTTCATCAATTCTTTTTCATGTTGATTTTGATTCCATCTAAAATGTTCTGAAAAGTATTGGCTGTGACTATGTGATTCTTTAGTTTCCATTTCTTTAACTGTGATTATCATTTTGCTTTAATTGGTGCCATCCATCCATGTATTCTATTTATGAAAATGGAGGTTTGACGTCTTTGTGACAGAACAAGCTAAATTTATCCTGAAGTCTGAACAGAAACTTGGACCATGCTGTCTATTTAGTATCATTATACATCCAGTAAATTTAGCAGCTAACTTTACATTCAATATCATAGAGAGTTAAAAACACAGGATAAAACAAATCTTCAGAGTAGAAGCTGGAAGCCTACATTTAAAATATTCCATTTTTCTGATTTTAAGTTTCATATTACACTCTTCCAAGTAGTATATTAGGGTACCAATAATACTCCATTTTTCACCCTAAGGATGTGGTAATGTCTTAGAGGTAAGGGAAAAACAGAAAGTATTTGTTCAGGTATTACTGCAAGTATAGCAGTCTGTGGGGGTGTGTATGTGTGTACATGCACATGTCTATATAATGTGAATGACTGCAAATAAGTACAATTTATGGTTATAAATATTATTATTCAATATTATTTATATTATTTTTCAATTTATTATTTTTCAATTTGAGACCAAGTACATATGTAACAGGCTCTTTCTCTTGGCCAAGGTATTTACTGTCTATTAGGAAGTCAATGAGGACGTCCCTGGTGGCTCAGACCATAAAGCATCTGCCTACAATGTGGGAGACCTGGGTTCAGTCCCTGGGTTAGGAAGATCTCCTGGAGAAGGAAATGGTAACCCACTCCAGTATTCTTGCCTGGAAAATCCCATGGACGGAGAATCCTGGTAGGCTACAGACCATGGGATCGCAAAGAGTCAGATATAGGAAGTCAATGGGCATAAAATTGTCCTTAAAAAGTGCTATCCATTCTGAGAAATGGTGTATTTCAAAAGGTATTTATTTTATTCAAATAATTCTCTCTCTCTCTCTTTCATCAATTATAGATACTTTTTAACAGTTGAAGATCCTAAACATAGGCTAAGTGGTTGACCCAGACATCCAGGGATCAGGAACTCAACATAGCTTCTGAATCTCTTGATTTGATCCCAACAGCAAGATCACACGGCCTTTCACATTGTAGTTGATGGAGTAGCTGGTGTCCTCCCTGAACTCCATGTGTGCACTGTACCTGCAAGAGCCTGTCCTGTATAGCGTTGGCTCAAATTCATGTCCATTGAGTTGGTGAGGCCATCCAACCATCTCATCCTCCACCTTCCCTTTCTTTTTTTGCCTTCAATCTTTCCCAGCATCAGGATCTCTTGACATGAGTTGACTCTTCATATGAGGTGGCCAAAGTGTTGGAGTTTCAGCTTCAACAACCGACCTTCCAATGAACATGCAGTGTTGATTTCCTTTAGGATTGACTAGCTTGATCTCCTTGCTGCCAAGGGACTCTCAAGAGTCTTCTCCACGACCACAATTTGAAGGCATCAATTTTTTGGCACTCAGCCTTCTTTATGATCCAACTCTCTCAAATGTACATGACTACTGGAAAAAACAGAGCATTGAAAATATGGACCTTTGTCACCAAAGTAATGTCTCTGTTTTTTTAATACATCTTCTAGATTTGTCATAGCTTTCCTTCCAAGGTGCAAGCATCTTTTAATATCATGGCTGTAGTCACCATCCACAGTGATTTCAGAGCCCAAGAAAATCTGTCCCTGTTTCCACTTTTCCCTCTTCTATTTGCCATGAAGTGATGGGACCAGATGGCATGACCTTAGTTTTTTGAATGTTGAGTTTCAGCCAGCTTTTTCACTCTCCTCTTTCACTTTCATCAAGAGACTCTTTACTTTCTTATGGCCCTCAGCCATTAGAGCATCATTTGCATATCTGAGGTAGCTGATATTTCTTCTGGCAATCTTGATTCCAGCTTGTGATTCATCCAGCCCAGTTAAATAAGCAGGGTAACAATATTTAGCCTTGTTATACTCCTTTCCTAATTTTGAACCAGTTTGTTTTTCCATGTCTGTTTCTAACTGTTGCTTCTTAACCTGCATACAGGTTTCTCAAGAGACAAGTAAGGTGGTCTGATATCCCCATGTCTTTAACAACTTTCGACAGTTTGTTGTGATCCAAAATTCAAAGGGTTTTACATAGTCAATGAAGCAGAGGTAGATGTTTTTTCTGGAATTCCCTTGCTTTTTCTATGATCCAACACATGTTGTCAATTTGATCTCTGGTTCCTCTGCCTCTTTGAAACCCAAGTTGTACATTTGGAAGTACTCAGTTCAGAGAACTAAACTTGAGAAGCCTAGCTTGAAGGATCTTGAGCATTACCTTGCTAGGATGTGAAATGAGCACACTTGTGTGGTAACTTGAGCATTCTTTGACACTGATCTTCTTTGAGATTGGAATGAAAACTGACCTTTTCCAGTCCTCTGGCCACTGCTGGATTTTCTAAATCTGCTGACATGTTAAATGTAGCACTTTCACAGCATCATCTTTTAGGATTTGAAATAGCTCAGCTGGAATTCTGTCACCTCCACTAGCTTTGTTTCTAGTAATGTTTCCTAAAGCCAACTTGGCTTCACTCTCTAGGACGTCTGACTTAAGTGAGTGACCACACCATTGTGGTTAACTGGGTCATTAAGACCTTTTTTTGTACAGTTCATCTGTCCAAAAGTTCTTCTTTTTTTGGACAGTTCTGTGTATTCTTGCCACCTTTTTAAATCTTTTCTGCTTTTGTTAAGTCTTTGCCATTTCTGTCCTTTATTGAGCCTATCTTTGCATGAAATGTTCCCTTGGTATCTCTAATTTTCTTGAAGAGATCTCTAAGTCTTCCCATTCTATTATTTCCCTTGATTTCTTTGCATTGTTCATTGAAGAAGGCCTTCTCATCTCTCCTTGCTATTCTTTGGAACTCTGCACTCAGCTGGGTGTATCTTTCCCTTATCTCTCTTGGCCTTCATTTCCCTTTTCTCCTCAGCTATTCATACGGCCTCCTCAGACAATCACTTTGCCTTGTTGCATTTCTTTTTTCTTTGGGATGGTTTTGATCACTGATTCCTGTACAATATCTCTAGAGATTTACTTTTATATTTAACTTAATATGAACTTGATCAAAATTCTAAACCATGATGTGACTAAGGTTCTCCTTCCATAAAACCATCATGCATATAGCTTGAGGTTTCCACTTCATCATATTCGTTTAAATGCAAGTAATTATTGTGATTCTTTCCATTAGTTGAAACCATCTGAGAGGATCTTGGTTATTGATCAAATGTGTTTTTATTTTTGTCAGCAAAATATGTCTACATACAAATTCTATATGTGTGTGTGTGTTTGTGTGTGCAATTTCAATGCTAAACACTGGAGTTGAATTTTGGAGAATATTTCCAATATCATCAAATTATAAATGTATGGAGAAATCATTTTCATTGAAATTAAGATTTATTAAAGAACTAATTTTTCTTCTAGAAGTGAAACCACTGCTATTTTTCTTTAATCAAAAGCAACATTACAAACAAATTTTCAAACTTATGGTAAAAGTTTCTGTGATTCTAAAACCGCATGTGTGTTTGTGTGTATGAATATATATGTATATACATACATACATATATATATCCTTAATATATGCACATGTAAAATTCACATGTTTACTTATCATTACTCAATTATTTCCTTTCAAAATTTCACCTTTGCCTTACCTGATTACTTTCTTTTTATTTTGAACAAAAAGTAAAAAAGTAATTTTTCCACCACTTAAGGATTCATTTAGAGAATGATATCATTAGAAAGTGACTATTTGTCTCATGTTTTCCAGTGGTCAAATATAGGGCTATGAAATTTCAAATTTTTCTTAAGTCACCTTCAGATCAGATCAGTCGCTCAGTTGTGTCCAACTCTTTGCGACCCCATGAATCGCAGCAAGCCAGGCCTCCCTGTCCATCACCAACTCCCAGAGGTCACTCAGACTCACATCCATAGAGTCAGTGATGCCATCCAGCCATCTCATCCTCTGTCGTCCCCTTCTCCTCCTGCCCCCAATCCCTCCCAGCATTAGAGTCTTCTCCAATGAGTCAACTCTTCGCATGAGGTGGCCAAAGTACTGGAGTTTCAGCTTTAGCATCATTCCTTCCAAAGAAATTCCAGGGCTGATCTCCTTCAGAATGGACTGGTTGGATCTCCTTGCAGTCCAAGGGACTTTCAGGTAATTCATGCATGCATGCATACTCAGTTGCTCTGTAGCGTAGGACTCTTTTACAACCCCATGGACTATAGCCTACCAGGCTCTTCTGTCCATGGAATTTTCCAGGCAAGGGATAAGTGAGTTGCCATTTCCTACTCCACCAATAATTCATAAGTGACCCTGAATTTAACTAGTAATGTGGCTACTATAAATATGTTATTCTTATCTACTATGAAATGTCTGCAGTCGATAAAGCACAATTTCTCTTTAAAATGTCCCATGTTTTAGATTATGATTTATTTTCTATATGTTAAAATGTTAACTTGAGTCTGGTAAGTGAAGAAAAGTCTTTACAATCATAGAACCCCTCAAAAACTCAAAGAACTCAAAAATTGCTCTATTAAAACAACAAGATCCAGAGGAAAAGCTAGCAATATAAAAATCATTTAGGCATTGGACACTCTACAGAAAAGAAAGAAAAAAAAAGAAACACAGAAAACAAGCTGTCCAGCCTCTACTACTTACAGCTGCCCAGATTTCCAAGGGCATCAGGTTGTAATGAGGATACCTGATCCCACACAGATCCTTGCTGATACAGTATCTAACAAGGCAAGGTATGGAACCAGGGGCTTTTCATCACTGCCAAGCATGGCTGAGCTTAATCCACTGGCCCCACACAGGGAGCCTGAATTTCAACGCCCTACATGGAGATTAAAACAGAAAGAAAGAAAAACTTCCTATTCTCTTTGTTGAGAACGTGTCAGAAGAGATCTAGGGGAGTCAGTACTTGGCCTTGTCATAGGAGACCATGCCCATAAAGGCCAAGGAGGAGCTGCCCTCCCAGCCAGTGCAGTAAACATTGGGGAACCTTGATTCCCACCCCTCCCCTGGAAATCCAGGGGAGTCTCCCCACTAGGTGGCAACAGAGGCTGAATGGAAAAGCTGGACTTCTACTTGGTAAGGAAGTAATTAGGTCCAGTTCCTTTCCCCTCGGACTTCCCTGGTGGCTCAGACAGCAAAGTGTCCGTCTTTACTGTAGCCACCGTCTACAATGCGGGAGACCTGGCCTCAATGCCTGAGTCGGGAAGATTCCCTGGAGAGGGAAATGGAAATCCACTCCAGTACTATTGCGTGGAAAATCCCATGGACAGAGGATCCTGGTAGGCTACAGTCCGTGGGGCCGCAAAGAGGCGGACACGACTGAGCGACTTCACTTTCCTTGCACTTTCCTTTCCCCTCCTGTCAAAAATAGGAAAATCGGAAGCTGAGTGAAAAGAAAACCAACAGATGCCAAAATTTGAATGATATAGATATTAGAATTATCAGGATTTTAAATAGCTGCCATAAAATCCTGCAACAACAATTACAAGGACATTTGAAACAAATGACAAAATAGAAAGTCTCAGATAAGAGTTTAAAGAGCCAAAGAGATATCTTAGGGCTTAAAAAAGATAAAGTTGTCAGGTTCACAGCAAAATGGAGAAGAAGGCATGTGGATTTCCCATATACCCCTGCCCATTCACATGGATAGCTTCCTTCATTATCTATATCCCCTGCCACAACCATGTGTGTGTGTGCTAAGTCGCTCAGTCGTGTCCAACTCTTTGTGACCCCATGGACTGTAGCCCGCCAGGTTCCTCTGTCCATGGAGATTCTCCAGGCAATAATACTGGAGGGGGTTGCCCTGACCTCATCCAGGGGATCTTCCCAACCCACGTCTCCCACATTGCAGGCAGAGTCTTTACGATCTGAGCCACCAGGGAAGCCTCACATTTATTTTAATTGGTAAACATACACTGATATGTCATAATTGTCCAAAGCTTATGTTAGGGTTCAGTCTTGGTGTTGTACATTCTATGGGTTTGGACAAATATATAACACATATCCATCTTAATAGTATCATACAAGGCATTTTAATGCCCTAAAAATCCTCTCCACTATAAACTATTCTTCCCCACCCTATTGATATTTCAGTAGCTCCATAATTTTGCCTTTTCTAGACTATCATACAGTTTAAATCACATAGTATCTAGTCTTTTCAGATTGGATTCTTATAAATATGCTTTTAGGCTCCCTCCCTGTCTTTTCATGGCTTCATAGGTCATGTCTTTTTGTTGTCCAGTCAGTAAGTCATGTCCGACTCTTGTGACCCCATGAACAGCGTTTTTAGCAATGAATACTATTCCATCGTCTGGATGTACTTCAGTTTGTTTATCCACTCATCTACTGAAGAATATCTTCATTACTTCCAAGTTTTGGCAATTATATATAAATCTTCTATACATCCATGAGCAGGTTTTATCCAGACATAACGTTTTCAACTATTTTGATAAATACCAAGAAGCATGATTGCTGGATTACAAGATGAGTACATTTGCCTTTATGATGGTGCTTAGTTGTGTTCGACTCTGTGACTCCATGGAATGTAGCCCTCTGGACACTGTCCATGGCAATTTTCCAGGCAAGAACACTGGAATGGGTTGCTATACCCTCCTCTGGGGATCTTCCCAACCCAGGGATTGAACTCAGGTCTCCTGCATTGCAGGTGGACTTTTTAACATCTGAGCTACCAGGGAAACCCAGACTTAAAATGAAGACTGCCAAAGTGTCTTCCAAAGTGAAGGTACCTTTTTATTCCCACCAGCAATGAATGAGAGTTCCTACAGAATGGGAAAGACTAGGGATCTCTTCAAGAAAATCAGAGATACCAAAGGAACATTTCATGCAAAGATGGGCTTGATAAAGGACAGAAATGGTATGGACCTAACAGAAGCAGAAGATATTAAGAAGAGGTGGCAAGAATACACAGGAGAACTGTACAAAAAAGAGCTTCACGACACAGATAATCATGATGGTGTGATCACTGACCTAGAGCCAGACATCCTGGAATGTGAAGTCAAGTAGGCCTTAGAAAGCATCACTACGAACAAAGCTAGTGGAGGTGATGGAATTCCAGTGGAGCTATTCCAAATCCTGAAAGATGATGCTGTGAAAGTGCTACACTCAGTATGCCAGCAAATTTGGAAAACTCAGCAGTGGCCACAAGATTGGAAAAGGTCAGTTTTCATCCCAATCCCAAAGAAAGGCAATGCCAAAGAATGCTCAAACTACCGCACAATTGCACTCATCTCACACGCTAGTAAAGTAATGCTCAAAATTCTCCAAGCCAGGCTTCAGCAATATGTGAACCGTGAACTTCCTGATGTTCAAGCTGGTTTTAGAAAAGGCAGAGGAACCAGAGATCAAATTGCCAACATCTGCTGGATCATGGAAAAAGCAAGAGAGTTCCAGAAAAACATCTATTTCTGCTTTATTGACTATGCCAAAGCCTTTGACTGTGTAGATCACAATAAACTGTGGAAAATTCTGAAAGAGATGGGAATACCAGACCACCTGATCTGCCTCTTGAGAAATCTGTATGCAGGTCAGGAAGCAACAGTTAGAACTGGTCATGGAACAACAGACTGGTTCCAAATAGGAAAAGGAGTACATCAAGGCTGTATATTGTCACCATGTTTATTTAACTTATATGCAGAGTACATCATGAGAAATGCTGGACTGGAAGAAACACAAGCTGGAATCAAGATTGCTGGGAGAAATATCAATAACCTCAGATATGCAGATGACACCACCCTTATGGCCGAAAGTGAAGAGGAACTAAAAAGTCTCTTGATGAAAGTGAAAGTGGAGAGTAAAAAGGTTGGCTTAAAGCTCAACATTCAGAAAACAAAGATCATGGCATCTGGTCCCATCACTACATAGGAAATAGATGGAGAAACAGTGGAAACAGTGTCAGACTTTATTTTTCTGGGCTCCAAAATCACTGCAGATGGTGACTGCAGCCATGAAATTAAAAGACGCTTACTCCTTGGAAGGAAAGTTATGACCAACCTAGATAGCATATTCAAAAGCAGAGACATCACTTTGCCAACAAAGGTCCGCCTAGTCAAGGCTATGGTCTTTCCTGTGGTCATGTATGGATGTGAGAGCTGGACTGTGAAGAAGGCTGAGCGCCGAAGAATTGATGCTTTTGAACTGTGGTGTTGGAGAAGACTCTTGAGAGTCCCTTGGACTGCAAGGAGATCCAACCAGTCCATTCTGAAGGAGATCAGCCCTGGGATTTCTTTGGAAGGAATGATGCTAAAGCTGAAACTCTAGTATTTTGGCCACCTCATGCGAAGAGTTGACTCATTGGAGAAGACTCTGATGCTGGGAGGGATTGGGGGCAGGAGGAGAAGGGGACGACAGAGGATGAGATGGCTGGATGGCATCACTGACTCGATGGATGTGAGTCTGAGTGACCTCTGGGAGTTGGTGATGGACAGGGAGGCCTGGCGTGCTGCAGTTCATGGGGTCGCAAAGAGTCGGACACAACTGAGCGACTGATCTGATCTGATTACTTCATAAGCTTGCCACAATCTTGCTAGCTTTTAAAGTCAGTGTTCTGGATTTTGGCCGTTTGATTAGTGTATATCTTAGTTGCTATTGTTCAGTTGCTCAGTCATGTCCAACTCTATGGGACCCCATGGACTGCAGCACGCCAGGCTTCCATGTCCTTCACCATCTCCTGGAGCTTGCTCAAACTCATGTCCTTTGAGTTGGTGATGTTATCCAACCATCTCATTCTCTGCCATCCCCTTCTCCTGCCTTCAATCTTTCCCAGCATCAGGATGTTTTCTAATGAGTCATCTCATCACATCAGGTGGCCAAAGTGTTGGAGCTTCAGGTTCAACATCAGTCCTTCCAATGACTATACAGGATTGATTTCTTTAGGATGGAGTGGTTGGGTTCCCTTGGTGTCCAAGGGACTCTCACAAATCTTCTCCAGCACCACAGTTCAAAAGCATCAATTCTTTTGTGCTTAGTCTTGTTTATGGTCCATCTGTCACATCCATACATAACTATGGGAAAAGACAAAATCATAGCTTTGACTATATGAATCTTTGTTGGTGAAGTAACCTCTCTGCTTTTTAATATGCTGTCTAGGTTTGTTACAGCTCTTCTTCCAAGAAGCAAGCGTCTTTTAATTTTATGGCTGCAGTGACAATCTGCAGTGATTTTGGAGCCCATGAACATAAAGTCTGTCACTGTTTCCTTGTTTCACCATGCCTACTCACTCAGACATGTCCGACTCTTTATGACTCCATGGACTGCAGCCCACCAGACTCCTCTGTCCATGGGATTTTTCAGGCAAAGCTACTAAAGTAGGTTTCCATTTCCTCCTCCAGGGGATCTTGTTGCCCCAGGGATCGAAACCAAGTCTCCTCTGTTTCCTGCATTAGGGGCCAATTCTTTACTGCTGAGCTATCATGGAAACCCATTTATCTTATCATTACTCTAACTTGCATTTCTTTGACATACGATGCTTAGCACCTTTTTGTATGTTTATTTGCCATCTATATATCTTTTCCAGTAAGTATCTTTTCAGTTTTTCAGTCATTTACAAATGATTCAATTTTTTAATCTGATTTTTAAATTTTTCTTATTGTTGAATTTTAAAAATTTTAAGATTCTCTGTATATTTTGATAGAAGTCATTTATCAAATGTGTCTTTTGCAGATATTTTCTCTCAGTCTATAGATTCTTTAATAGACTGTGCCCTTGTTGTATGTAAAGAGTCATCACCATGCCCAAAGTTATCCAATTTGTTTGATAGATATAATCTTATTCAAATTGTCTATTTCTTCTTGTGTGAGTTTTGGCACCTTTTGACTTTCAAGGTATTGGTTCATTTCATCTAGGTTCTGAAAACTGTGGACATAGAATTGTTTGTAGTTGTCCTTTTAATGACCACAGGATCTGTCGTGATGACCCTCCTTTCTTTCTTATATTAATAATATGTGATCTTTTTTTTTGGGGGGGGGGGTTAGCCTTACTAAGGCTTAACAATCTTATTAATCTTTTTTTTTCCTTAAGCAGCTTTTGGTTTCATTGATTTTTCTCTCTTTTTCTTTTTCCTGATCTCAATTTCATTTCTAATTATTTTATTTGCTTTCATTTCTGTTCTACTTCTTTTTATTTTCATTTGACTACTTGGGATTTAGTTTGCTTCTTCTAATTCTCTGAAGGGGAAATTTTGATTACAGTTTAATTCTTTCCTCTTTTCTTATATATGTATACAATGCTATATACTTCCCTCTAAGCACTGTTTTTGATGCATCTCTGAAATTTCAATAAGTTGTATTGACTTTTATTTAGTTCAAAGTATTTCTTAACTTCTTTTGAGATTTATTCTTAACCTGTGTGTTATTTAGAACTGTGTTGTGTAATCTCCACTGTCCTTCAAGGAGATAGAGCATAAGTTCTCAGATTTTGAGTGAGCTGCACAGGGTCACTTCCTTCCAAAGAGTACAGTATGAAAAACAAAACAAAACAAGAATAACTTACAATGGAGAATCCTAACAAATACTACCTCAGAAAAATGAGCAAAATTAATACCCAAAACAATGTCATGCTGTTATTATGCACCCTTGTTATGATGTGAGTAATTCATAACTATCATCTAATATAAGGATATGAGATAATTCCCAATTAAAGAACATTAAAATTAACTGAACAGTATGTTGCAAAATTGTCAAGGTCATTAAAAACCAGAGAAGGAGTAAATGATCTCTGGATAGGATTTTGGAACAGGAAAAGGACATTAGATACAAAGCAAAGAAATCTGGATAAATTATGAACTTTTGTTAATATCTCAATATTTACTAATTGTGACAAATATAACATAGTAGTTGTTGTTCAGTCTCTGAGTCATTTCAAACTCTTTGTGACCTCATGGACTGCTGCATGCCAGGCTTCCCTGTCCATCACCATCTCCTGGAGTTTGCTCAAACACATGTCCATTGAGTCAGTGATGCCATTCAATCATCTTATCCCCTGTCATCCCCTTCTTCTCCTGCCTTAAATCTTTCCCAGGATCTTTCCCAATAAGTCAGCTCTTCACATCAGGTGGCCAAAGTATTGGAGTTTCAGCTTCAGCATCAGTCCTTCCAATGAATATTCAGGACTGATTTCCTTTAGGGTGGTCTGGTTGGATCTCCTTGTACTCCAAGGGACTCTCAAGAGTCTTCTCCAACCAAAGAATTTTCTTCTCTTTACCATAGTAAAAAGCCTCTCTTCTTCAGTGTTCAGCCTTCATTATGGTCCAACTCTCACATCCATACATGACTACTGTAAAAATCATAGCTTTCACTAGACAAGCCTTTGTTCACAACATAATGTCTCTGCTTTTTAATATGCTGTCTAGGTTTGTCATAGATTTTCTTCCAAAGAGCAATCATCTTTAAATTTCATGCTAGTAGTGGGAGAAACTGGATGTGGGGTACATGGGGCATGTGGAGTCTATATTACTGCCTTAGCAAATTTTATCTAAAAATAATCTAGAACACTTTTTTTAAATAAAATAAAACACATATCTCCAAGGAATCCAGGCTCATGAGTACAAGATGTTCAGTTCAGCTCAGTTCAATTGCTCAGCTGTGTCCGAATCTTTGCAACCCCATGGACTGCAGCATTCTAAGCTTCCCTGTCCATCACCAACTTCTGGAAATTACTCAAACTCATGTCCATTGAGTCTGTCATGCCATCCAACCATCTCATCCTCTGTCGTCCCCTTCTCCTCCAGCCTTCAATCTTTCCCAGAATCAGGGTCTTTCCCAAGCACTCAGTTCTTCCCATCAGATGGCCAAAGTATTGGAGCTGCGGCTTCAACATCAGTCCTCCAGTGAATATTCAGGACTGATCTCCTTTAGTATGGACTGGTTAGATCTTCTTGCAGTCCAAGGGACTCTCAAGAGTCTTCCCCAACACCACAGTTCAAAAGCATCAACACTTTGCCTCTCAGCCTTGTTTATAGTCCAACTCTCACATCTATACATAACTACTGGAAAAACCATAGCCTTGACTGGATGGACCTTTGTCTGCAAAGTAATTCTCTGCCTTTGAATGTGTGGTCTAGGTTGGTCATAAATTTTCTTCCAAAGAGTAAACATCTTTTAATTTCAAGGCCAAAACCACCATCTGCAGTGATTTTTGAGCCCAAGAAAATAAAGCCTGCCACTGTTTCCACTGTTTCCCCATCTCTTTCCCATGAAGTGATGGGACCAGATGCCATGATCTTAGTTTTCTGAATGTTGAGCTTTAAGCCAACTTTCTCACTCTCCTCTTTCACTTTCATCAAGAAGCTCTTTAGTTATTCTTCACTTTCTGCCATAAGAGTGGTGTCATCTGCGTATCTGAGGTTATTGATATTTCTCCCAGCAAACTTGATTCCAGGTTGTGCTTCATCCAGCCCAACGTTTCTCATGATGTTTTCTGCATAGAAGTTAAAAAACAGATAACAGTGTATAGCCTTGACATACTCCTTTCTCTATTTGGAAACATTTTGTTGTTCCATGTTCAGTTCTAACTGTTGCTTCCTGACCTGCAAACAGATTTCTCAAAAGGCAAGTCAGGTGGTCTGGTATTACCATCTCTTGAATAATTCTCCACATTTTTTGTGGTCCACACAGTCAAAGGCTTTGGCATAATGAATAAAACAGAACTAAATGTTTTTCTGGAACTCTCTCACTTTTTTGATGATCCAACATCAAAAACACCTTGAAGTTCATGGTTTGAACATCTGGAAGTTCATGGTTTGAACATCTGGAAGTTCATGGTTCATGTACTGTTGAAGCCTGGCTTGGAGAATTTTGAGCATTCCTTTACTAGCATGTAAGATGAGTACAATTGTGCAGTAGTTTGAGCACTCTTTGGCATTGCCTCTCTTTGGGATTGGAGTGAAATCTAAACTTTTTCAGTCCTGTGGCCACTGCTGAGTTTTTCAGTCCTGTGGCCACTGCCTGGTAGGCTTCTGTCTATGGGGTCACACAGAGTCGGACACGACTGAAGTGACTTAGCCTAGCCTAGCCTTACTAGCGTGTAAGATGAGTGCAATTGTGTGGTAGTTTGAGCATTCTTTGGCATTGCCTTTCTTTGGGATTGGAATGAAAACTGACCTTTTCCAGTCCTGTGGCCACTGCTGAGTTTTCCAAATTTGCTGGCATATTGAGTGCAGCACTTTCACAGCATCATTTTTCAGGATTTGGAATAGCTCAACTGTAAATCCATCACTTCTACTAGCTTTGATCGTCGTGATGCTTTCCAAGGCCCACTTGATTTCACATTCTAGGATGTCTGGCTCTTGGTCAGTGATCACACCATCATGATTATCTGGGTCTTGAAGATTTTTTTTGTACAGTTCTTCTGTGTATTCTTGCCATTGCTTCTTAATATCTTCTGCTTTTGTTAGGTCTGCTGCTGCTGCTGCTGCTAAGTTGCTTCAATCGTGTTTGGCTCTGTGCGACCCCATAGACGGCAGCCCACCAGACCCTGCCATCCCTGGGATTCTTCAGGCAAGGACACTGGAGTGGGTTGTCATTTCCTTCTCCAATGCATGAAAGTGAATAGTGAAAGTGAAGTAGCTCAGTCGTGTCCGACTCAGTGACCCCATGGACTGCAGCCTACTAGGCTCCTCCGTCCATGGAATTTTCCCAGCAAGAGTACTGGAGTGGGTTGGCATTAGGTCTACTACCATTATATCTACTACTGTGGGCAGGAATCCCTCAGAAGAAATGGAGCAGCCATCATGGTCAACAAAAGAGTCTGAAATGCAGTACTTGGATGCAATCTCAAAAATGACAGAATGATCTCTGTTCCTTTCCAAGGCAAACCATTCAGTATCACAGTAATCCAAGTCTATGCCCCAACCAGTAACGCTGTAGAAGCTGAAGTTGAACGGTTCTATGAAGACCTACAAGATCTTTTAGAACTAACACCCAAAAAAGGTGTCCTTTTCATTATAGGGGACTGGAATGCAAAAGTAGGAAGTCAAGAAACACCTGGAGTAACAGGCAAATTTGGCCTTGGACTTCGGAATGAAGCAGGGCAAAGACTAATAGAGTTTTGCCAAGAAAATGCACTGGTCATAACAAACACCCTCGTCCACCAAAAACACAAGATAAGACTTTATACATGGACATCACCAGATGGTCAACACCGAAATCATACTGATTATATTCTTTGCAGCCAAAGATGGAGAAGCTCTATACAATCAGCAAAAACAAGACCAGGAGCTGACTGTGGCTCAGACCATGAACTCCTTATTGCCAAATTCAGACTGAAATTGAAGAAAGTAGGGAAAACCACAAGACCATTCAGGTATGACCTAAATCAAATCCCTTATGATTATACAGTGGAAGTGAGAAATAGATTTAAGGGCCTAGATCTGAAAGACAGAGTGCCTGATGAACTATGGAATGAGGTTCATGACATTGTACAGGAGACAGGGATCAAGACCATCCCCATGGAAAAGAATGCAAAAAAGCAAAATGGCTGTCTGGGGAGGCCTTACAAATAGCTGTGAAAAGAAGAGAAGCGAAAAGCAAAGGAGAACAGGAAAGATATAAACATCTAAATGCAGAGTTTCAAAGAATAGCAAGAAGAAATAAGAAAGCCTTCAGCGATCAATGCAAAGAAATAGAGGAAAACAACAGAATGGGAAAGACTAAGGATCTATTCAAGAAAATCAGAGATACCAAAGGAACATTTCATGTGAAGATGGGCTCGATAAAGGACAGAAATGGTATGGACCCTGTTATTTAACTTGGGCCAAAACTATTGTGGAGGTAATGAAGATAATGGCAATCTCCTTCAAAAGCTTCCATTTGGAGGCCTGGATTGGCAGTGGACTACTGCATGGTGGGGGCACTGAATGTACAAGATATTAGAGACAGAAACAGATACTTATAAAAGCAGAAGACTGGTATGCTCACTTCAATAGTAGGAGGGTCATGTAAGGAAATGTCATATGTATTTTAGACAAAATTAATGGAAAGTTCAAAACTTGACACTCTTATAGCTTTAAGGAAGAAAATTACAGACTCTTATCTGCAGAGTTTCACCTACAAAGAGAGAATAGACCACATATGATAATGTTACGAAGGTAAAAGAGATTCCTGTCTGACTGGTTCATACTTTGCTGAGAACTCTGAGTGTGTCATAATCTCTAAGAGGTAAACATGCTGACTTGTGATCAGTTATGAAAATGTTTGCAGAAAGGAGAAAGGTACTATCCCTTTCCATGCGTGCTAGGGCACTTCAGTCCTGTCCAACTCTGTGCAACCCTGTGGATGGCAGCCCCCCAGCCATCTCTATCAGTGGAGACTCTCCAGGCAAGAACACTGGAGTGGGCTGCCCTGCCCTCCACCAGGAAATCTCCCTGACCCAGTGAGCTAACCCACATCTCCTATGTCTCCTACATTGTCACATGGATTCCTTACCGCCTGGGAAGCCCCTTTAGAGAGCTGTTCAACAGCTCTCCATTAGGCATGGAGGTAACTGTATATGACCAGGGTATCTGGAAAATTTGTACACAGAACATAATCTAGAATGATAGACTTTAATATGATTCTGATCTGAGGAGTCAAATAACTTGGTAAATTAGAGAAAATGCAGCAAACCAGATCTAAATACCAAGATTATGACTAAAAGTTAGGTCAGAATTTCTTTGGATGTGCTTCTGTCTGCCTCCATGCCTCCTGACATTAAAGTAGAAATTAGAAAAAAGAAAAATGACAGCAATTTGATTCTACGTTTATCACCATAAAGTAAATGTTAATACGAATAAACTATGGCTTGATACTCTTCCCAAATCTAAATATTAAAAGATCTGATGTTTATCATGAATTACAAGCAAAAAACCTAAAACTAAAAACTCTGCATAAAACAATCACCTTTTTCTCAAATATTTTAGCTAAGACAATTCTATTTAACTCAAAATGAAGTTGAAATTCAAGTTACAAAGTTTGAACTCACCTCATTATGTTTAGGAGACATAAGAATATTACAAAATTAAATTTTGCAATTTGAATATATATTTAAGATATTTTAATTAGGCTGTCAGTTTTAACTTGAATGTATGTCTTTATTCAAATTGAGCACATACCTGAAAATATACGTATGATGCTTTTGAATGGTGGTGTTGGAGAAGACTCTTGAGAGTCCCTTGGACTGCAAGGAGATCCAACCAGTCCATCCTAAAGGAAATCAGTCCTGAATGTTCATTGGAAGGACTGATGTTGAAGATGAAATTCCAATACTTTAGCCACCTGATGCGAAGAAGTGACTCATTTGAAAATTCACTGATAGTGGGAAAGACTGAAGGCAAGAGAAGGGAACGACAGAATGAGATGGTTGGATGGCATCACTGACTCAATGGACATGAGTTTGAGTAAACTCCAGGAATTGATGATGGACAGGGAAGCCTGATGTGCTGCAGTCCATGGGGTCTCAAAGAGTCGGACACAACTGAGTGACTGAACTGAACTGAACATATTTAGAATACTGAAGTATTCATTGCTAACTTGTTATGCTCAAAATCTAAAATACTGTAGACCAGACTGTCATTTACTATAACCTCTAATCCTGTTTGCTGTTTACCTCCTGCTGATACATATAACATAATCCATTGTACAAAACTTTTGTGTGGTGGTCACTATCATTATAACAATATGCTGCCTTCCTTTCTTGTACAAAAAGTGTACTCATTCAATGTGGAAAAAAGCAAACCTTCCCTTCAACTCACACGGATATTTCTTGTCTCTAAATAGCACTTTTCTCCTTTTTATTTTGATAACCTTCTAAATTGCTTTTTGTTTTTCTCCCCTAAAGTGAGATGACAATGGCATTTGAAGGGAAAAGGAAAAAAAAATATATAGAAATGATTACCACTGATTATCTTCTTCTTTGCTTGCTTTCTTGATGCCTGAGTGTGCCTGGATGAGCTGAACTGTGTGTTAGTGCACGCTGGGCAATTACTGTGCTGCTTATTTGCAGCTACAGTGATCCTACAAGGCCCTGCTTTCTTGATCTTTCTGTCTTCAATTAGGAGATGACATGAATAACAAAAGTTATTCTTATTTTTATATAAAAATGACTAAACTCTGCTTTTAATTTATGAAAAACAAAGTGAAAATAAGAACAAATGTGTGAGTGAATTTAATTTATGTTGACTTAGAACATAGGGACCTGACATTGCCTCTGTAGATGTGAAACTTCATGGAAAGCAAACTTTTATTTATCCACTGTGTACTAGCTAACTCATTCATCTTAAAAGATGGGGTTTGCATTTAATTTTTTTAAGAAAAAGCCAGCAGATTTAAAAATTCAACTCAGCCCAAGTTATTTGGCTGGCAGGCCATAGGATATAAAAAACAGTCCTCAATAATCACTGTTCTGATTCAGATGTAGTATTTTGATTATAGAGTGGCATTTGAGAACAGGGTAGATTTCAATAATTTTAAGAACCAATCTGCCATTGTCTGAAATAATCTCTTTGGCTGGTGATTATTGAATAAGCATGTTTACCTGTGATTCTACCCAGAAAAGAGTATCATTTCATAGCAAAATGAGGATCTGTGAATTATAAAATAAATTATCAATGTTCGAATAGCATATCTTAGGAATACATAAAACTGGGTGGTTATTTTCTGTATTTTCAATTGAATGAAGTATTTGATTTTATTATAAATAGCAAAATGGAATCATTTTTATGATAGTGTCAAAAAAGAGAACATGTCACTCAAGACCCTTAATGTAATCTTCGCATAAACACTTACAATAACTGAGCTGCTTCTTTGAAAGGAACATAAAATAGTCATGCTCTACTATGAGTTACAATCCCAACTACTATTTTCATGCCTATTTCTGAAACCAATAGACTGTCATAAATTCAAAAGAAGTAATATGAAGTGAATTTAGTAAGTAGCCTGTTGCTGGATCAAAATATCACCAAGCACTTAGCTGGGTAGATAATCAGAGTAGGTCTGATCTGGAGGCAACTAGGAAATCCCAGCTAGCAAGGCAGAGTATCAGATAGCATTGATATACGTCTATGTAGAGAAATAGTTTGTGTCTTGAAGTTGGTGGCATAGGACATGAAACTTAGTCAAAAGGCTTCAGACCTAAATTGGCTAGGAAGCAAATTAGAAGCACACCTTAGAACAACAACAAATTAAAGTATTACTCAGTCTTGTCCAACTCTTTGTGACCCCATGGAGTGTAGTCAGCCAGGCTTCTCTGTCCATGGAATTCTCTAGGTAAGAATACTGGAGTGGGCTGCCATTTGCTTCTCCAAGTGATCTTCTCGACCAGGGATCAAATTCCTGGTATCCTGCTAATGCTAAGTCACTTTAGTCATGTTCGACTCTGTGCGACCCCATAGATGGCAGCCCACCAGGCTCCCCCATCCCTGGGATTCTCCAGGCAAGAACACTGGAGTGGGTTGCCATTTCCTTCTCCAATGCATGAAAGTGAAAAGTGAAAGTGAAGTCGCTCAGTCATGTCCGACCCTCAGGGACCCCATGGACTGCAGCCTTCCAGGCTCCTCCATTCATGGGATTTTCCAGGCAAGAGTACTGGAGTGGGGTGCCATCTGGTATCCTGACTAGGAAGCAAATTAGGAGCAAGCTGTAGAACAGTGTTGGAGAAGGAAATGGCACCCCACTCCAGTACTCTTGCCTGGAAAGTCCCATGGATGGAGGAACCTGGTAGGCTACAGTCCATGGGGTCCCAAAGAGTTGGACATGACTGAGTGAGATTTCACTTCTTATAGAACAGTGCATCACAAATTTGCCCACTCTGAGAATGAAAAGATGCAAGTGAAAAACAGATTTTTAGACTCCACCAAGATCAGTAGCTCCAGATGAGGGAACCTCTGAAATCTGTTTTTAATGCACTTGGATGTTTCTGTAGATTAAATAAAGTAACTATCCTAAAAGAACTAAAATACAGAGTATTCATTCTCTATTCATTGAACAAATATTTCCTGAAAAATAATACATAGTTTCAAAGTGAGCTCTGATGTATTTGAGATTGGTCTTTGTAAACAGAGAAACTCATTAGTAGAAACCTAATTTTTAAAATTGATATTCAATTTGCTGATTGAATATATGAAAAACAGATCAAACATTTAAATTCAATCAACAAATCTTAATATCCTTAGTGATTTAGTACAATTTAATTATCACTATTAAAAAGGCTTTTATACTATTTTGACTTTACATGTTTACATGTTATCAACAATTATAGTTTTAATATTTGTGTTCTTTCTAAGCCTTTAAATTGTCTGAATAACTAAATGAACTCTTTCAAGCACTTAAATGATTCATAGATTCTAATGAATCAAGCTTAAATATGGTGAACTGGAATTGTTTTGTGAATTTAAAGGAAAATATTCTTTTACTTACAACCAAACTCAAAGACTAAGGAAGCTACTTATTTATGTATTCTTGCTGCTGCTGCTAAGTCACTTCAGTCGTGTCCGACTCTGCGTGACCCCATAGACGTCAGCCCACCAGGCTCTCCTGCCCCTGGGATTCTCCAGGCAAGAAAACTGGAGTGGGTTGCCATTTCCTTCTCCAATGCACGAAAGCGAAAATGTGAAAGTGAAGTCGCTCAGTCGTGTCCGACTCTTAGCGACCCCATGGACTACAGCCCACCAGGCTCCTCCATCCATGGGATTTTCCAGGCAAGAGTACTGGAGTGGGGTGCCATTGCCCTCTCTGTATGTATTCTTAAGTGGAATCAAAAATTTCCATGACAAATTGTATTAAAAAATTGTCTAAAAGTAATAAATATATAAAAAGTATTGATAAATTTAAATATGAGCACTAAGACTTTATGCATTTATTTCATCTATTTAATTCTAAGTTTTTCTTAATTATTAGCAAATAATTACACAATCATGACACTTGATAACACCTCAAAAATCTTTTGTTATAATTTTCCCTGGCTGAGTTTCATATCAACCAGACAGTTGGGCTGGAAAGGTGAATTAATGTAGAGGTTGCTTGAGACACTTGTATAGTCACTAAAATGGAGATTTTTATATAACAAACATTTTGATCTCTTAGACTTCATTTATACATGAAAATTAACTATTACTTGATTGTTAGCTTTCATTCATGTTTGCAAACTCAACCCACCCTAGACAAATATATTCAACATTTTCTTTGTTTTAATTAACCTATCTACTAATAGATCTTGAATTATTTTATTATTATCTCTATTGGTGGCATCTCTCTTGGTAGGAAAGTTATGACCAACCTAGATAGCATATTCAAAAGCAGAGACATTACTTTGCCAACAAAGGTTCATCTAGTCAAGGCTATGGTTTTTCCTGTGGTCATGTATGGATGTGAGAGTTGGACTGTGAAGAAGGCTGAGCACCAAAGAATTGATGCTTTTGAACTGTGGTGTTGGAGAAGACTCTTGAGAGTCCCTTGGACTGCAAGGAGATGCAACCAGTCCATTCTGAAGGAGACCAGCCCTGGGATTTCTTTGGAAGGAATGATGCTAAAGCTGAAACTCCAGTATTTTGGCCACCTCATGGGAAGAGTTGACTCATTGGAGAAGACTCTGATGCTGGGAGGGATTGGAGGCAGGAGGAGAAGGGGATGACAGAGAATGAGATGGCTGGATGGCATCACTGACTCGATGGACGTGAGTCTGGGTGAACTCTGGGAGTTGGTGATGGATAGGGAGGCCTGGTGTGCTGTGATTCATGGGGTCGCAAAGAGTCGGACACAACTGAGCAACTGAACTGAACTGAACTGATTGGTGGCATATGACGCAAAGCTATTTTAATGATAATAATTAGATTCTGTATCTCTCATTTGTATATAGTGACACAGCTTTATTGTCCTTATATGTTTGTTTGGGCCCTTCTCTTGGCTCTGGAGATAGAGAAGTTAAAAAAAAAAAAGGCACAATTCTTACCATTATGCATATTGCATTATAGTAGGGGAGAAACATAATAAGAAGTTAAAACACATACAGAATCAAAACACACAAACTCAATCAATTTTCCAATAGTGGCATATGTTATGAAGAAAATAGTGCAGAGTAGAATAAAGGGGTAAGAGCGATAAGTTGGCAAATGGAGGGGAAACTGTTTTAAGTAAAAATGATAGGGAAAGCCATTCATGTGATATACTCTGGGATCTCAATAATATGAAGAGTCAGTAATGAGAAAATAAGGGTGAAAATATTCCAAATAGATAAATCATCAACATGGAGAAAAGGCTTAGATAAGGAAAAGGTGGGAGAGAAAAGCAATGAAAGTGAAACACAGAGAGGAAGGAAGGAACTAAAGTCATACCTATGGCACTTAGTTTAAAGGTGGGAACTTGTATTCTGGGCAGGATAGGAGCCCGTTTACTTATCATTGATGCACTGGTGAATTCAAGTATGTGTTTTCTACTCTGCCCTCTCCAGGTCCAGTTTAAGCAGTTCCCAGAGGTTGGCAGTCCCATTTGACTCCCTGGGCATCAGCCTCTTGCTCCAAGCAAAAGCCATTTCCCTCTCCTAATTGTCCCAACCTCCCAAGGTATGAAGATGTGATTTTACCACAGGATTTTCAGATTCCCTAAGTGGAAGCCACCCTGTCCTCATCAGAACCAGACAAGACATTGTGACTAGTTGTCCAGAAAGGGTCAGTATCACAACCCAGAAATGCGCGGAGTGTTCATTCTCCAATGAGTGGTGGTGGGACAATGAAAGATAACAGTTTGGAGCTAGCAGATAAAGAACTGGCTTTTGTATAGTTTCAAAGAGTCTATCTGTAAGAGTACCCACTTTACCTGGTAAATAACTGCGTTTTCTTTGGAAACTGAGGCCAGCTCAGTTCAAATAATTTTGAATTTGCTTCTTCTATATCATTTCCTCTTTGTTTTTTCCCCTCACTCTTATTTCCTTGCAATCTCCCCAGACTTAGGATGAACTGTTGGCACTGGACCAGATACTTCAATGAGCCGTGAAGGGCCACATTGCTGGTAGCTGTGGTGTGATGTCAGTGTGGTTATTAAAGTTTTAGCTTTGGTTTGCCTGGGGCAAAACTAAAGAGGCAAGGTAAGGCACTGGGAGGCCAATATTATCAAATGCCTATCAGAACAGAATAAATATATAGAACTATGGGGTTTTAGAAAAGGCAGAGGAACCAGAGAAAAAAATGCCAACATCCGCTGGATCATGGAAAAAGCAAGAGACTTCCAGAAAAACATCTATTTCTGCTTTCTTGACTATGCCAAAGCCTTTGACTGTGTGGATCATAATAAACTGTGGAAAATTCTGAAAGAGATGGGAATACCAGACCACCTGATCTGCCTCTTGAGAAACATGTATGCACATCAGGAAGCAACAGTTAGAACTGGACATGGAACAACAGACTGGTTCCAAATGGGAAAAAGAGTACATCAAGGCTGTATATTGTCACCCTGTTTATTTAACTTATATGCAGAGTACATCATGAGAAATGCTGGACTGGAAGAAGCACAAGCGGGAATCAAGATTGCTGGGAGAAATATCAATATGCAGATGACACCACCCTTATGGCAGAAAGTGAAGAGGAACTAAAAAGCCTCTTGATGAAAGTAAAAGAGGAGAGTGAAAAAAGTTGGTTTAAAGCTCAACATTCAGAAAACGAAGATCATGGCATCTGGTCCAATCACTTCATGGGAAATAGATGGGAAAACAGTGGAAAGTGTCAGACTTTATTTTGGGGTCTCCAAAATCACTGCAGATGGTGATTGCAGCCATGAAATTAAAAGATGCTTACTCCTTGGAAGGAAAGTTATGACCAGCCTAGATAGCATATTCAAAAGCAGAGACATTACTTTGCCAACAAAGGTCCGTCTAGTCAAGGCTATGGTTTTCCAGTGGTCATGTATGGATGTGAGATTTGGACTGTGAAGAAGGGTGAGCACTGAAAAATTGATGCTTTTGAACTGTGGTGTTGGAGAAGACTCTTGAGAGTCCCTTGGACTGCAAGGAGATCCAACAAGTCCATTCTAAAGGAGATGGGCCCTGGGATTTCTTTGGAAGGAGTGATGCTAAAGCTGAAACTCTAGTACTTTGGCCACCTCATGAGAAGAGGTTGACTCACTGGAAAAGATTCTGATGCTGAGAGGGACTGGGGGCAGGAGGAGAAGGGGACGACAGAGGATGAGATGGCTGGATGGCATCACTGACTTGATGGACTTGAGTTTGAGTGAACATCAGGAGTTGGTGATTGACAGGGAGGCCTGGTGTGCTGTGATTCATGGGGTCGCAAAGAGTCGAACATGACTGAGTGACTGAACTGACTGATGGGGTTGATAATTGCTTTTAATGATTTTTGTCTTACTCAATTCAGGCTATTATACCAAATTTCAGTTCTTTGCTGAGATTTGGGAGTGACAATGAGTGAAAAGTAAAGCATAAATTGAACAAATTTTAAGCCAGCCTTGTGTCAGGAAACTCCTTGAATAGGTTGAAGAGATATAATGCTATACCACCTGCTAGAGGAGAGGGTAATCTTCTCTGTAGGAAGATGGTACCAACTAGGGTATATACAATTTTCAAACATAATGCTGGTATTTAGTGACCAAACATAATGAGAAGGATATTTTTAAAACTAAGAGAAACAAATTAGAAACAAACAACAGAAAAAACTCATCCCTAGACTCAGAGATTAGAGATATCAAATAAGGACATTAAAATATGTGTGAATTTAGGAAACAGATAAGATGAAGAATTTCATCAGAGTTGGCGTCAACAAAGAATAATCAGTAATGCAAATGTAGGCAGAGGGTAATGAAGTTAAAATGGTTATGACAATATTTCTTTTTATTTTATTTAATTTTACAATATTGTATTGGTTTTGCCATATATCAAAATGAATCTCCCACAGGTATACATGTGTTTCCCATCCTGAACCCTCCTCCCTCCTCCTTCCCCATACCATGCCTCTGGGTCGTCCCAGTGCACCAGCCCCAAGCATCCAGTATCGTGCAGCGAACCTGGACTGGTGACTCATTTCATATATGATATTATACATATTTCAATGCCATTCTCCCAAATTGTCCCACCCTCTCCCTCTCCCAGAGTCCAAAAGACTGTTCTATACATTAGTGTCTCTTTTTCTGTCTCGTATACAGGGTTATTGTTACCATCTTGTTAAATTCCATATATATGCATTAGTATACTGTATTGGTGTTTTTCTTTCTGGCTTACTTCACTCTGTATAATAGGCTCCAGTTTCATCCACCTCACTAGATGTCCATCAGCAGATGAATGGATAAGAAAGCTGTGGCACATATACACCATGGAGTATTACTCAGCCATTAAAAAGAATACATTTGACCATATTTCTTAAAATTTAGGAGCAACTAAATCATTTGGGATCATGTATATTCACTTAAAATCATTATTTGAAAATACATAAAGGAAAATGTGACAAAATAAATTAGAATTGTTGAAACATATTAAAATGTTTAGCTTCTAAAGTAAATTTCAAATTTACAATACAGTATAATTATCTTTAGTCCTTACACTGTACCTAAGATCTCCAGACCTTAGTACCTGCATAACTAAATTTGGTACCATTAGACCAACATCTTCCCATTTTTCCCACCTCTCAACCTCTGGCAACAAGTAGTCTTCTCTCTACTCTTATGAATTTGACATTTGCAGATTCCACAATATATATGAGATCATGCAGTATTCAATTTTTTTGTTTCTGGCTTATTTCACTTAACATCCTCCCGTTTCATTCATGTGGTCACAAATGACAGGATCTCCCTTTTGAAGGCTGAATAGCTTAGATTTAAAAGTGTATTACACTGAACTTAACCCATTCATCAATCAACAAGTAAGGTGGTGCTGGTGGTAAAGAGCCCACCTGCCGGTGCAGGAGAGATAAGAGATGGTGGTTCCATCCAGGGCCAGGAAGATCCCCTGGACGAGGGCATGGCAACCCACTCCAGTATTTTTGCCTGGAGAATCTCATTGACAGAGGAGCCTGGTGGACTGCAGTCCATGGGGTCACAAAGAGTCAGACACAACTGAAGTGACTTAGCATGCACTCCCTCTGAATAATGCTGCTGTGAGCAGGGAAGTACAGATTTGTTAGAAATATTAGTTTCACTTCATTTAGAAAATAGACCAAAAGGAAGAATTTCTGGATCATACAGTAGTTCTACTTTTAAATTTTTCAAGAACCTCCATACTGTTCTCCACAGTGAGTGTATAGAGTAACATTTCTTCCTACAATGGATGCTGGGCTGTGCTTAGCTGCTCAGTCGTGTCTACCAGCTGCAACACCACTACAATGTGTAGAGGATTCCCTTTTTGCCACATCCTCACCAGGCGATGGCACCCCACTCCAGGGCTCTTGCCTGGAGACTCCCATGGACGGAGGAGCCTGGTGGGCTGCAGTCCATGGGGTCACTAAAAGTCGGACACGACTGAGCGACTTCACTTTCACTTTTCACTTTCATGCATTGGAGAAGGAAATGGCAACCCACTCCAGTGTTCTTGCCTGGAGAATCCCAGGGACGGGGGAGCCTGGTGGGCTGCCGTCTATGGGGTCGCACAGAGTTGGACATGACTGAAGAGACTTAGCAGCAGCAGCAGCAGCACCAGCACTTAACTATCTTTTGTCTTTTTGAGAGTAGCCATTCTGACACGTGTGAAGTGATACCTCCTTGTGACTCTGAATTCCATCTCCTTGACCATCAGACGTGTCAACATGTGATGAGCTCCTTGGCCATTTGCAGGTCTTCTGTTTCATGCCCAGTATTTGTTTTTTGTTGTTGAACTATTTGAATTCCTTAACAATTTTAATATTAACCCCTTATTAAATATATGATTTGCAAGTCTTTCCTCCCATTTCACAAATTATATTACCTACTGTTCATTGTTTCCTTTGTTGTGTGGGAGCTTTTTAGTTTGATGCAATCCCACTTTTTTTCTTTAATGCTTTTAATTTTAAAGTCATATCAAAAAAGTAATTGCCCAGACCAACCTCAAAAGGTTTCATCCCTAAGTTTCATTCCATGAGTTTAGTTTCAGGTCTTATACTTAGATCTGATCTTTACCATTTTGAGTTGACTTCTGTGTACTAGGTGAGTAAATATTAAGTGTTCTTACACACACAAGATGGTAACCATGTATGGTGATAGGTCCATTAACTTGACTGTGGTAATCCTTACATAATATCAGATCAGATCAGTCACTCAGTCATGTCCGACTCTTTGCAATCCCATGAATCGCAGCACACCAGGCCTCCCTGTCCATCACCAACTCCCGGAGGTCACTCAGACTCACATCCATCAAGTCAGTGATGCCATCCAGCCATCTCATCCTCTGTCGTCCCCTTCTCCTCCTGCCCCCAATCCCTCCCAGCATCAGAGTCTTCTCCAATGAGTCAACTCTTCGCATGAGGTGGCCAAAATACTGGAGTTTCAGCTTGAGCAACATTCCTTCCAAAGAAATCCCAGGGCTGATCTCCTTCAGAATGGACTGGTTGGATCTCCTTGCAGTCCAAGGGACTCTCAAGAGTCTTCTCCAACACCACAGTTCAAAAGCATCAATTCTTCGGCAGTCAGCCTTCTTCACAGTCCAGCTCTCACATCCATACATGAGCACAGGAAAGACCATAGCCTTGACTAGGCGAATCTTTGTTGGCGAAGTAATGTCTCTGCTTTTGAATATGCTATCTAGGTTGGTCATAACTTTCCTTCCAAGGAGTAAGTGTCTTTTAATTTCATGGCTGCAGTCACCATCTGCAGTGATTTTGGAGCCCAGAAAAACAAAGTCTGACACTGTTTCCACTGTTTCCCCATCTATTTCCCATGCAGTGATGGGACCAGATGCCATGATCTTCGTTTTCTGAATGTTGAGCTTTAAGCCAACTTTTTCACTCTCCATTTTCACTTTCATCAAGAGACTTTTTAGTTCCTCTTCACTTTCTGCCATAAGGGTGGTGTCATCTGCATATCTGAGGTTATTGATATTTCTCCCAGTAATCTTGATTCCAACTTGTGTTTCTTGCAGTCCAGCATTTCTCATGATGTACTCTGCATATAAGTTAAATAAACAGGGTGAGAATATATAGCCTTGACGTACTCCTTTTCCTATTTGGAACCCGTCTGTTGTTCCATGTCCAGTTCTAACTGTTGCTTCCTGACCTGCATACAGATTTCTCAAGAGGCAGATCAGGTGGTCTTGTATTCCCATCTCTTTCAGAATTTTCCACAGTTTATTGTGATCTACACAGTCAAAGGCTTTGGCATAGCCAATAAAGCAGAAATAGATGTTTTTCTGGAACTCTCTTGCTTTTTCGATGATCCAGCGGATGTTGGCAATTTGATCTCTGGTTCCTCTGCCTTTTCTAAAACCAGCTTGAAGATCAGGAAGTTCACAGTTCACATATTGCTGAAGCCTGGCTTGGAGAATTTTGAGCATTACTTTACTAGCATGTGAGATGAGTGCAATTGTGCGGTAGTTTGAGCATTCTTTGGCATTGCCTTTCTTTGGGATTGGGATGAAAACTGACCTTTTCCAATCTTGTGGTCACTGCTGAGTTTTCCAAATTTTCTGGCATATTGAGTGCAGCACTTTCACAGCATCATCTTTCAGGATTTGGAATAGCTCAACTAGAATTCCATCACCTCTACTAGCTTTGTTCATAGTGATGCTTTGTAAGGCCCACTTGACTTATCAAAACATCAAATCACACACTTTCAGTTCAGTTCAGTCACTCAGTTGTGTCCAACTCTTTGAGACCCCATGAATCACAGCACGCCAGGCCTCCCTGTCCATCACCAACTCCCAGAGTTCACTCAGACTCACGTCCATTGAGTCAGTGATGCCATCCAGCCATCTCATCCTCTGTTATCCCCTTCTCCTCCTGCCCCCAATCCCTCCCAGCCTCAGAGTCTTTTCCAATGAGTCAATTCTTTGCATGAGGTGGCCAAAGTACTGGAATTTCAGCTTTAGCATCATTCCTTCTAAAGAAATCCCAGGACCAATCTCCTTTAGGAGATCTCCTTTAGGACTAGTTGGATCTCGTTGCAGTCCAAGGGACTCAAGAGTCTTCTCCAACTCCACAGTTCAAAAGCATCAATTCTTTGGCACTCTGCCTTCTTCACAGTCCAATTTTCACATCCATACATGACCACTGGAAAATCCATAGCCTTGACTAGACGGACCTTTGCTGGCAAAGTAATGTCTGTGCTTTTAAATATGCTATCTAGGTTGGTCTTAAATTTCCTTCCAAGGAGTAAGTGTCTTTTAATTTCATGGCTTTAAATATATATAATTTCTGCATCACTAAATCTGGAAAAATTAAAAAAAATTGTAGGTCATATTGGAGAAGAAAAAAAGGTCAAATTAATGATTTATTGCTTTTAAGAGCAAAAGGAAAAAGTCAAAGCAAAAGAAATAGAAATTAGCACCTAAAACAAATAGAAAACAAATACCTAATAGAAGAATGATATAAAATGGGGAGACAAGATAAAGCAAACAATGTAAGAAATTATAAACAAAAGGCACCACTATAAATCTTTCAGAAATTAAAAAGGCTTGAGATCTTGGAGTAACATTATGACAATAATTTAAAAATCGAGGTGAAATAGATGAGTTCCTAGAAAAATAGGTTTATCAAAATTAAATCCAAAAGGATAGATAATAAAGTCAGAATAATCATGATCTAATCAACAAATAATTTACATAATTACTTTTAAAAGTTCTCACTAAGAAATCTGTCTCAGATAGCTCCATTGTTCTCAAAGTTAAAGATCACCAACATTATTAATATTTCTTTTCATATTATAATAGTATAAAAACACTTTCCCACTCCATTTATTAAGCCAGAATAATACTCAGTCAAAAAAAAAGTTAACAATATTTCTAATGAACACAGACCAAAAAATTAACAAATTGAATACATCAACTATAGCATAATCAACCAGGATTAAATTTATTTTAGGAATAAATAGAAAACGTTACAAATTGTATCCTAACCTACTATATTTAAAGAACACAGGATAGAAGCACAATTATTTAAATAGATGTCTAAAAATGTATTAGTTGAAATCAAACAAACATTGAGAGAAAAATGGGAACAATTTTCTTTTTTGAGAAACATCATTAACAAAAGAATTACGGCTAACACCATGGTGTTACCTGGAGGATAAGGATGCTACAATTCTCAGACAAAACCCTTATGACTAATGGAGCAGTAATGTCTTCATACCTGAAGACTATTATTCACTTGGAGGATGGTCCTCCTGGCATGCTACCGGTCCCAGGGTTTTAGTAGAGTGTTAGCTCCTCACTACACGATGCCAAGTGACTAAGTGACTGGGATGTCCCATTATGACTCAGTTGCTATTGGGAATACTTGGTCATAAGATCAGGTGAGTATATTATAACACGAAAGTAATACATTTGTATCTGGACTCAAGAAAAATAACATACACATCGTGGATTGAGATTTTCACATTACTTATATCAGCTCACATCAGTTTCTTGCTGTATAACTGTTGGGTTTGTGGGGAGAAGGGTCACATTTCTTAAAACTAACTCATAGGACAGAAAAAAACTTAGTCCTTGCTCACAGTGGATTGAAGAAATATATTTGCAACAGTTGCAAATTGACTTATTCCATATCACAGCCTCCCCTGGGGGAGCTCTGAAAAATCGTGGTGAAGAGAAATCATTCCCACCAGCAGAGCTGCTTGTTTTCTGTATTCTCAGGTTTGGCATCTGGGGAGTCAGCCAACCTAGCATCTGAAAATATTAAAACAGAAATTCCACAAGATTCTAAAAAGCAAAACTTGATGTTGCTACATGTTAGCAACTGTTTACGTAAGCATTTACATTGTATTCAGTATTATAAGTAATCTAAAGATGATTTGAAGTATATAGGACAATATGCATAGGTTATACATAAATACTTCATCACCTTATATATGGGACTTGAGCTTCCTCAGATTTGGGGATCTGCAGGGGTCCTGGAACCAATTCCCCACAGATACTGAGTGACCACTGCATGTGGTGTGTCCAAAGACAAACTCTTGGTTTTGTTCTCTCAATTCAGTTGCTATTACCTATTAGGGACTGAATGTTTGTGTCTTCTCAAATCCATGTTGAAACCTAATGCCCAACATAATGGTATTGGGGAGTAAGGCTTTTGGAAGGTGCTTAGAACTCAATAGTGGAACCCTCTTGAATGGAATTAATGTTCTTATGCAAGTGGCTTAGAAAGTTCCCCTGTCCCTTCCTTCCACCATGTAAGGTTATAGTGAAAATGTTGCCATTTAGGAAGCAGATACTAACCAAACACTGCTCCATGGTCTGTGAGAAATAAGTGTCTGTTGTGTATAAGCTACCCAGTGTGTTGTTTTGTTATGGCAGCTGCTAGAGCCAGAAAATATATATGTTGTATCCTAACTAGTGTATAAACACATTATCTAAAATTATTTCTATATAACCATCTATGTATGCATTAAGCTAAACATCTAGAAACATTTTATGTAACTGTTCATGTCTGTACTAAGACATAAAGATGTCTCCAACGCTAATCCATTACTGCATGGTTTATATTAGCTTTCCAACTCAACTGTGAGAAACCAAACTTAAATTATCTGCCACCCATTTAATTGCTTCTTTCCTGTATGCAGGCTTCCCTGATAGCTCAGTTGGTAAAGAATCCGCCTACAAATGCAGGAGATGCGGGTTCAATTCCTGGATCAGGAAATCCACTGGAGAAGGGAAAGGCTACCCACTCCAGTATTCTGGCCTGGAGAACTCCATAGACTGTATAGTCCATGGGGTCGCGCAGAGTCAGATACGACTGAGCAAATATAGGTACACATTCGTGTATACAGTTAGAGGAGTTACAGTCTTTGCCAAACACACTAAACCCATGTTCCTATTGTTCTCCATTTTAGTAAATGTCTCCAACATTTATCAATCTTATTGGCCAAGAACCTTAGAGTTATCTTTGGATGCCCCCTTCCTTCATGTCCCACGTCTCAATCACTTACAAATCTTACTGACAACTTTTATCTAATCATGTTTCCTCACTTTCACTTCAGTTGTCTCTCGTCTAGACCACTGCAGTGCCTACTAACTGCTCTCTCTGTTTCCATTATCGCTTCTCTCCCTAATGGGATTCTCTACACCAGAGCTACAGCACCTTCAAGAAAAATGATAATAAATTATGTCATACTTGCGGAAAAATAGTTATCTCATCACTTTCAAAATACCACTCAGGGTCTTTTCCATGGCCTAGAACTTCATGTTTTCGGTTCCTTTATTCTCACTGTTTTCAGCTTTTCTGATCTTTTATTCTTGAAGTGTTTCAAGCATGGTCTCAAATTAAAGATCATTTGTTGAGAGCATTATTATAGTTATTGTTATTATAGTTATAGTTTTTATACAGTTATATATATCAGATCAGATCAGTCGCTCAGTCATGTCCGACTCTTTGTGACCCCATGAATCGCAGCACGCCAGGCCTCCCTGTCCATCACCAACTCCCGGAGGTCACTCAGACTCACATTCATCGAGTCAGTGATGCCATCCAGCCATCTCAGCCTCTGTCGTCCCCTTCTCCTCCTGCCCCCAATCCTTCACAGCATCAGAGTCTTCTCCAATGAGTCAACTCTTCGCATGAGGTGGCCAAAATACTGGAGTTTCAGCTTTAGCATCATTCCTTCCAAAGAAATCCCAGGGCTGATCTCCTTCAGAATGGACTGGTTGGATCTCCTTGCAGTCCAAGGGACTCTCAAGAGTCTTCTCCAACACCACAGTTCAAAAGCATCAATTCTTCGGTGCTCAGCCTTCTTCACAGTCCAGCTCTCACATCCATACATGACCACAGGAAAGACCATAGCCTTGACTAGGAGAACCTTTGTTGGCAAAGTAATGTCTCTGCTTTTGAATATGCTATCTAGGTTGGTCATAACTTTCCTTCCAAGGAGTAAGCGTCTTTTACTTTCATGGCTACAGTCACCATCTGCAGTGATTTTGGAGCCCAGAAAAATAAAGTCTGACACTGTTTCCACTGTTTCTCCATCTATTTCCCATGTAGTGATGGGACCAGATGCCATGATCTTCGTTTTCTGAATGTTGAGCTTTAAGCCAAACTTTTCACTCTCCACTTTCACATGTTATTATATATAATAATATATATATAAAGTTATATATATAACATTATACATAATAATATATATAAATAATCTATTATTATATATTACATATAATAATATATAAAGTTATATATAACATTATCTATTATTATATATAATAACATATGTTAATATATAATATGTTTTATATTATAATATATAATATACATTACTATATATATATAACATTATTGTAGTTATAGTTATATCTATAAGGCATATGTTATTTATATATATGTTTTGTATTATAATATATAATATACATTACTATATATATAACATTATTGTAGTTATAGTTATATCTATAAGGCATAGAGAACATTATTAGTGTTATTCTTTCACTCAATATGCTTCTCAAGCCTTCAGTCCTTTCTTATCTCTGTTTCATGAAAACTTCCCAGAGAGGTTTTCTTCGGTCACCTATCCAAAATACTGCTTCATCCCTCAATCTTTACCTCTTACTCTTAATTTTGAGTATAAGAACCTTAACTTTGTGCTTCACATGAGTTGTCACTGCGTCATATAACAGTATAAGTTTGCTTGTTTATAAATCTACTTATTATATCTTATTTACTAACGTATCAGCTTTCCATGGCAGAGATTTATACCTTTTCACTGTTTTATCTGTATGTCCAATTATGTTCACAGTAGGCACTAGATAAACATTTTGAGAAATTAATCAATTTTAACAAGTCAGAGCTTCTCTTAAAGCCTGCCATGAAGTTACATACCTAATATTCCTTACCCTGATCTCGACTAGAGATAAGACCTATCCAAGTATTTCACGTAAGGACTTTTGATGAATGAAGTTGGTAGGATAAGAAAGTCAGAAGGAAATTACATAGAGGGCTGATGAAACAATTGTAATTTATAAAGTTTCTATCTTAAGCAGCACCTATTTCTATGATTTTAAAAAGTATTAACATTCTAAAAAATTAAAGTGATACAACAGTTTTAACCTGTATCTCTTTGATACCTATTGCTATTTATTTGCTAGTGATCTTTCTTTCACTCCTCCAAACCTCTACAATAAGTTTGTTGAGAATGGGTAGCTCTTATTATATGGGGAATTCAGAAAGTCTAACACAAAGTCCAGTAATTTATTTATCTGTTAAATTAATGTCTGTCATTACAATAATAGAGTCTCTAAAACAAGACTAAAGTTAATAATTCTTTATTTCTTGTTATTTTTTTTTTTTTTCAAAATAAAATTTTTTTTTCTTCGTTATTTTTTTTTTTTTTCTTTCTTGTGAAATGTACTAAACATTATTCTTCATTCAGTTCAGTTCACTCTCTCAGTTGTGTCTTAGAATTTACCTTATATTTAACAGAGGGCTCCCCCTGCTCTGATCCTCATAGTATTGAGGATACTATGGCTCTTTCTGCTGCTACAGCTAACTTATTGTAACCAGCATGACTTGCTTTTTTTTTTTTTTTTTAAATTTTGATCAGATCAGATCGAGATCAGATCAGTCGCTCAGTCGTGTCCGACCTTTGCGACCCCATGAACCGCAGCACGCCAGGCCTCCCTGTCCATCACCAGCCCCGGAGGTCACTCAGACTCGCATCCACGAGTCAGTGATGCCATCCAGCCATCTCATCCTCTTCGTCCCCTCTCCTCCTGCCCCATCCTCCCAGCATAGAGTCTTCTAATGAGTACTCCGATGAGGTGCATATGAGTTTCAGCTTAGCATCATCCCTAAAGAATCAGGATGATCTCCTCAGAAGGACTGTTGATCTTCTCGCAGTCCAGGACCTCAAGAGTCTCTCCAACACCACAGTTCAGCATCATCCGCGCCGCCTCTTCACAGTCCAGCTCTCACACCAACATGACCACAGGGACCAAGCCTTGACTGGCCGTTGGCATATTCTCTGCTATATGTATCTAGTTGTCATACTTTCCTCGGAGTTGACAAAGCCAGGAAAGCTCCCTCCCCTCCACTTTAGGCCCCACTCTATTCCGAGTGACAGCTACCTTTGAAATCTTTTTGACCTCTCTCCAAAGGAAATCACACAGTCAAGTAGTCAAAAAAAATTTTTTCCATGATCCAGCGATGGAAACCAGCTGAAATCAGGGATTGAAGAGGGGATTGGGATGAATCCTCATGGCAATTTCGACTTAAGTATACAGAATATTGTTTTTCTAAATTATCTCTGAATTGAAAGACAGCTTCTATATAATGCAGATGAACTATTCCATGCTCTAACTGAAGGATTAGTACAGGAGCACTGATAATCCACCTGATTTACTTGCTTTTGTTCAAATGAACTACTGAGCTAGATCCTTTCTGGCAAGCTCCATTTGAAACGTCTCCTCAAAATCATCCTTTTTCCGATTCATTGGATTTGCTTTTCCAGGGTTACTGTCAGACAGTGTAACTGGCCTTCTCCTGGCTTATGATTTTTACTCTATCATGAATCCAGCTCCACCTACTTCCCTATTATTTTTAAACTTATGACCTGCAATGGCTGAGCTCATTAACTTTCTCAATTGTAAATTTAAGCTACCTCTATACAATCCAGATCTCAAACATGCAAAGGCCACTTTCTGACTTCTGCATAGCCTCTCCAATTAATTTCTAATTTCATCACTCATACCTTTTCTTAGAGGGTAGGGGAGGTACCTTTCAAGTCCCACAGTGAAGTCAGTATATGACTTTATAAAGGGAGTATAAAAAGGAAGCAACAAAAGTGAATTTCTAAACATGCCAAGAAACTCATAATCATTTCATACAGGTTTACATTTTTCTAGTGGGGTTAAAAATGCAGAATTTATTGCAAAAGTAAATTATATTACACCCTGCAATGATATTATAAAATAATAATTATTGCTTTTTAAGTATATATTAATACTATATTGATTACATTACTGTAATGTTATATTACATTTATATTAATGTTATATATATAATATTAGGAACCCCAAAATGTTAACACAGCAATGAAATGTCACCAATATTTATAATTTAACTTAAATCTATATTTGAAATCTTCATAGCTAAATACAACATATGTACAATGCTGAAATGCTGCTGATATACAACCACTCATCAGATCAGATCAGTCACTCAGTCGTGTCCAACTCTTTGCAACCCCATGAATCGCAGCACGCCAGGCCTCCCTGTCCATCACCAACTCCCAGAGTTCACTGAGACTCAAGTCCATCAAGTCAGTGATGCCATCCAGCCATCTCATCCTCTATCATCCCCTTCTTCTCTTGCCCCCAATACCTCCCAGCATCAGACTCTCTTCCAATGAGACAACTCTTCACATGATGTGGCCAAAGTATTGGAGTTTCAGCTTTAGCATCATTCCTTCCAAAGAAATCCCAGGGCTCATCTCCTTCAGAATGGACTGGTTGGATCTCCTTGCAGTCCAAGGGACTCTCAAGAGTCTTCTCCAACACCACAGTTCAAAAGCATCAATTCTTCAGCACTCAGTCTTCTTCACAGTCCAACTCTCACATCCATACATGACCACAGGAAAAACCATAGCCTTGACTGTATAATTTAGGTGTTTGAGAGCTTTAAAGGCTCTTAAGAAACAAGATAATTCAAATGCTTATAGAGTGGAAGTTCCCTCTGAGTGGTGCAACATTTGGTTAAGCCAAAGTATCATCAATTGCAATGCAGCCAGCAACTGAGGAATAACTAGTAGGATGTTCAGTTCAGTTCAGTCGCTCAGTCGTGTATGACTCTTTGTGACCCAATGAACCCCAGCACACCAGGCCTCCCTGTCTATCACCAACTCCCAGAGTCTACACAAACCTATGTCCATTGAGTCGGTGATGGCATCCAAACATCTCATCCTCTGTCGTTCCCTTCTCCTCCTGCCGTCAATCTTTCCCAGCATTAGGATCTTTTCAGATGAGTCAGCTCTTCACATCAGGTGGCCAAAGTATTGGAGTTTCAGCTTCAACATCAATTCTTCCAATGAACACCTAGGACGGATCTCCCCTAGGATGGACTGGTTGGATCTCCTTGTAGTTCAAGGGACTCTCAAGAGTCTTCTCCAACACCACAGTTCAAAAGTATCAATTCTTCGGTACTCGGTTTTCTTTATAGTCCAACTCTCACATCCATACATGACTACTCGAAAAACCATAGCCTTGACTAACAGACTTTTGTTAGCAAAGTAATGTCTCTGCTTTTTTAATAAGCTGTCTGGGTTGGTCATAACTTTCCTTCCAAGGTGTAAGCATCTTTTAATTTGCAGTGATTTTGGAGCCCCAAAAAATAGTCAGTCACCGTTTCCACTGTTTCCCATCTATTTCCCATAAAGTGATGGGACCAGATGCCATGATCTTTATTTTTCTCAATGTTGAGCTTTAAGCCCACTTTTTCACCCTCCTCTTTCACTTTCATCAAGGGGCTCTTTAGTTCATCTTCACTTTCTGCCATAAGGATGGTGTCAACTGCTTATCTGAGATTTTTGGTATTTCTCCCAGCAATCTTGATTCCAGCTTGTGCTTCTTGCAGCCCAGCGTTTCTCCTGATGTACTCTGTATATAAGCTAAATAAGCAGGGTGACAATATACAGCCTTGACGTACTCCTTTTCCTATTTGGAACCAGTCTGTTGTTCCATGTCCAGTTCTAACTGTTGCTTTCTGACTTGCATATAGGTTTCTCAAGAGGCAGGTCAGGTGGTCTGGTATTCCCATCTCTTTCAGAATTTTCCACAGTTTATTGTGATCCACACAGTCAAAGGCTTTGGCATAGTCAATAAAGCAGAAATAGATGTTTTTATGGAACTCTCTTGCCTTTTCCATGATCCAGTGGATGTTGGCAATTTGATCTCTGATTCCTCTGCCTTTTCGAAAACCAGCTTGAACATCTGGAAGCTCAAGGTTCACGTATTGCTGAAGCCTGGCTTGGAGAATTTTGAGCATCCCTTTACTAGCATGTGAGATGAATGCAATTGTGTGGTAGTTTGAGCACTCTTTGGCATTGCCTTTCATTGGGATTGGAATGAAAAGTGACCTTTTCCAATCTTGTGGCCACTGCTGAGTTTTCCAAATTTGCTGGCATATTCAGTGCAGCATTTCACAGCCTCATCTTTCAGGATTTGAAATAGCTCAACTGGAATTCCATCACCTCCACTAGCTTTGTTCGTAGTGATGCTTCCTAAAGCCCACTTGACTTCATATTCCAGGATTCCTGGCACTAGGTGAGTGATCACACATCTTGATTATATGGGTTTTGAAGATCTTTTTTATACAGTTCTTCTGTGTCTACTTGCATGATTTTATTCTTGAATGCCTAATCGCTATGTGCTAGATTTCCTTTTTATTTTAAATTCATGCTTAACTTGTGAAACTAGCAGCTTGATTTTTCATTTTTCAAAATTCTGATTTTTGTAACTCTATACTTTCAACCACTAAATCCTAGAGAATTGATAAGTAGAGATACACACTATACACACAGGGTATTTATGATTCAACACAAATATTAATCTTTTAAAAGCATTATTGTCATGTAAGGGATGTAAATGAACTATACATATTTTAAATGTACAATCAATTTATATTGTATCCACGAAACCATCAATACTGTCAGGATAATGAATCTATCTAAAATTTCCTTGTGCTCCTTTGTAATCATTCCTCCCTCTCAGACCATTCTTCAGGTAACCACTGATGCACTTCCCATCTTTATACACTATGTTTATATAAATTATTTATTATATTTATTATGTTATTACTATTTGTTATATAAATTATTTAGTATGTTGATATAAACAGAATGTATATGTATATATACATTATGTACATATATATACTAATGTATACATTAGTTTATGTAACCTAGGAACCCATATAAATGGAAATATACAGTATATACTCATTGCCTTGTTTCTTTCACTCAATATTATTTTGATATAATTCCATATACTAACAGGTATGAATTATTCATAGTTTTTTTTCTTGATAAGCAGTACTACATTGTATGAATCTGATACTATCTGTGAGGATATTTGGCTTCTTTCCATCTGGGGCTATAACAAAAATTTTGTGAATTTGTATAAAAGTATTTGTCCGAATATTTCTATAGGCTTTCATGTCTCTTGGTAAATAGCTAGGATAGGAGTGACTAACTCACATGGTAGATATAGAGTCCACTTTTTAACAGAAATTGGCATTTTCCAAAGTGATCTATTACTGTGAACTCCTCCCAGTGAGTAAAACAGCAAAGAAACCCCAAAAACAACACTCTTCAGACCCCTTTTTAACACTTGATATAATAGCTTAAATTTTATCTACACTCCTGTCATTGTTCAGTCACTCAGTCATGTCCGACTCTGTGACCCCCATGGACTGCAGCACACTGGGCTTCCCTATCCATCAACAACTCCTGAAGCTTACTCAAACTCATGTCCATTGAATTAGCTATGCCATCCAATCATCTCATCCTCTATCATCCCCTTCTCCTCCTGCCTTCAATCTTTCCCAGCATCAGGATCTTTTCCAGTGAGTCAGCTCTTTGCATCAGACGGCCAAAGTATTGGAGTTTCAGCTTCAGCATCAGTCCTTCCAACAAATATTTAGGACTGATTTCCTTTAGGATGGACTGGTTGGATCTCCTTGCAGTCCAAGGGACTCTCAAGAGTCTTTTCCAACACCACAGTTCAAAAACATCAGTTCTTCCGTGCTCAGCTTTCTTTATGGTCCAACTCTCACATCCATGCATGACTACTGGAAAAACCATAGCTTTGACTAGATGAGCCTTTGTGAGCAAAGTGATGTCTCTGCTTTTTAATATTCTGTCTAGGTTTGCCACAGCTTTTCTTCCAAGGGGAAAGCATTTTTTAATTTCATGGCTGCAGTCATTGTCTGAAGTTATTTTGGAGCTCAAGAAAATAAAGTCTGTCACTGTTTCCATCGTTTCTTCATCTATTTGCCATGAAGTGATGGGATCAGATGCCATGATCTTAGTTTTCTGAATGTTGAACTTTAGGCCAACTTTTTCATTCTCCCCTTTCACCTTCATCAAGTGGCTCTTTCATTCCTCTTCATGTTCTGCCATAAGTGTGGTGTCATCTGCATATCTGAGATTATTGATAATTCTTCTGGCAATCTTGATTCCAGCATGTCCTTCATCCAGTGTGGCATTTCACATGATGTACTCAGCCTATACGTTAAATAAGCAGGGGGACAATATACAGCCTTGACGTATCCCCTTCCCAATTGGCACCAGTCTGTTGCCCCATGTCCAGTTGTAACTGTTGCTTCTTTACCTCCTTACTGGTTTTCAGGAGGCAGGTCAGGTGGTCTGTATTCCCCTCTCTTAAAGAATTTTCGATAGTTTATTGGAAACTTTCCACACTAGTAGAGGTATATTGCTATTTGATTGTATTTTAGTTCATACTTTCTAAATGACTACGGTTTTGTAGCAACTTTTTCTTTGCTTAATTCCGATCTATGTATATTCTTTGATAAAATGTTGAAATATTTTATCAATTTTTGTTGGATTTTTTAGTTTTCTTAGATTTTTGTGTAGACATTTGAGAATTCTGAGAGTTTTCTATATATTCTTGATACAAGTTATTTATCATAGATTATATATATGTATATATATAATTTGCAAATATTTTTTCTGAATCTTATCTTTCCATTGTCTTAGTGTTATGTTCTGTTTTTGCTCGAGGGGCAATATATATTTTATTTTAGATGAAAACTAGTTTGTCAACTTCTTTCATGGACTGTGCTTCTGATATCATAAGTAAGAAATTGATATCTACTACTAGGTCACAAAAGTTTTCTTCTAGAAGTTTTACCATTTAGGTTTTGCTTTTAGTATATATACATTTTGAGTCTATTTTTATATATGATGTGAAGTATAGATCAAAGTGGAGGGTCAAGGCTGTATATTGTCACCCTGCTTATTTAACTTGTATGCAGAGCACATCATGAGAAATGCTGGTCTGGAGGAAGCACAAGCTGGAACTAAGATTGCCGGGAGAAATATCAATAATCTCAGATATGCAGATGACACCACCCTTGTGGCAGAAAATGACAAAGAACTAAAGAACCTCGTGATGAAAGTGAAAGAGGAGAGTGAAAAAGTTGGCTTAAAGCTCAACATTCAGAAAAGTAAAATCATGGCATCCAGTCCCATCACTTCATGGCAAATAGATGGGGAAACAGTGGAAATAGTGGCTGACTTCACTTTTCTGGGTTCCAAAATCACTGCAGATGGTGACTGTAGCCATGAAATTAAAAGACGCTTACTCCTTGGAAGGAAAGTTATGACCAACCTAGATAGCATATTCAAAAGCAGAGACATTACTTTGCCAACAAAGGTCCATCTAGTCAAGGCTATGGTTTTGCCTGTGGTCGTGTATGGATGTGAGAGTTGGACTGTGAAGAAGGCTGAGCACCAAAGAACTGATGCTTTTGAACTGTGGTGTTGGAGAAGACTCTTGAGAGTCCCTTGGACTGCAAGGAGATCCAACCAGTCCATTCTGAAGGAGATCAGCCCTGGGATTTCTTTGGAAGGAATGATGCTAAAGCTGAAACTCCAGTACTTTGGCCACCTCATGCGAAGAGTTGACTCATTAGAAAAGACCGTGATGCTGGGAGGGATTGGGGGCAGGAGGAGAAGGGGACGACAGAGGATGAGATGGCTGAATGGCATCACTGACTCGATAGATGTGAGTCTGGGTGACCTCTGGGAGTTGGTGATGGACAGGGAGGCCTGGTGTGCTGCGATTCATGGGGTTGCAAAGAGTCAGACATGACTGACCGACTTAACTGAACCGAACTGAACTAAATTTCTAAAGAAGTTTGAGTTCCTCATGACATGAATGCCTCTTGAATGATCCTGTAGAAGCAACATGACTAATATCATGAATAAAGCACCCAGTCATTGATTAATGGCATTCATTTTTACATACAGAACCTCAGTCAGCACTTTACCTTATTCCCAAAGCAGAGGTCCTCTGGCAAATTTCAGAATCAAGAAGGGTGCTTGGCTCTGAGGAGCGTATCTATCCCAGGCTCTGCATTCCACTTAAACCCCAGTCATTTAATGCATTCATGCATGAAGGATCAATTCAGTTCAGTTCAGTTGCTCAGTCATGTCTGACTCTTTGCAACCCCATGAATCACAGCATGCCAGGCCTCCTTGTCCATCATCAACTCCCGGAGTTCACTCAAACTCGTGTCCATTGAGTCAGTAATGCCATCTAGCCATCTGATCCTCTGTCATCCCCTTCTCTTGCCCCCAATCCCTCCCAGCATCAGTCTTTTCCAATGAGTCAACTCTTCATATGAGGTGGCCAAAGTACTGGAGTTTCAGCTTCAGCATCATTCCTTCCAAAGAAATCCCAGGGCTGATCTGCTTCAGAATGGACTGGTTGGATCTCCTTGCAGTCCAAGGGACTCTCAAGAGTCTTCTCCAACACCACAGTTCAAAAGCATCAATTCTTTGGCTCAAAAGCCAAATATAAGAGACAAATTTGAAAGCAGCAAGAAAAAAAAAATGACTCAACACATACAAGGGAACCCTGAACAAATTAATAAATAACTTTTTATCTGAAACAATGGAAGCCAGCAAGTAGTTAAATGACATATTCAAAATGCTGAAAGAAATAAAATAATTTACCAAGAATCTTGTATTTAGCAAAGCTATCTTTTGAACAAATTACTAAATGTTCCTACATAAACAAGACTGAGATATTCCACTGGTATGAAACCTGTTTCACAAGAAATATTGAATAAAATTATCCAAGCAGAAAGAAAGTAACCCCTACGTTAAATTAAAGTGATATTAATAAATTAATTAATAAAATAAATAATAACACATTATTATTATAATTAAAGTGATATAACTTAAAGTATAAATATCAAATTAAAATATACCTAAATCTATTTATGATATTTATGATAAGGGGAGGGAGGTGCGAGGCAGGCTCAGGATTGGGAACACGTGTATACCCATGGTGCATTCATGTTTATATATGGCAAAACCAATACAATATTGTAAAGTAACTAGCCTCCAATTAAAATAAATAAATTAAAAAAAGGAAAAATATAAAATATTTATGATATATATGATAAAATAAATATCAAAGTAAAATGTAAAATAAAATAAAATATCACAATAAGTTAAAGTGATATTAATTCAAATTCACAAGGGGAAAAAAGAGCTCAAATTAAAAAAAAAATTATGTAAGTAGTTATGATAGACACTGTAGAGATTTATTTCTCCTTATCCATTTCATTGGTTTTAAAGTACTTGTATTTAACTTATTTAAAATACCCCTCTAAAGTGACTGTATTCTGAAAATGAACATAGTAAACATGAATTTTACCTTCTCAAAAATGTGTAAGGCAGAGGAGAAAAGTAGGGAATTGTGAAGATTTTTCTACTTTTAGAAAATCAGGTAGTTCGAAGGGGCTCAGATCATAGGTGAGAAAGAATGATGTACTGCTCTTTGTTGAACATGGGGTAACAGCACTGAAGAGCATGTGCTAGATTTCTGACCTGGGCTTTGAGTTAAGGGTAAATCCAAGGTCATACTCCTGGAAGCACTATGAGATATTTGTACTTTGTGTCTCATTTCCATTTGCCTTCTTCCAGGAATTTGTAATAACAATTCTCTTGGTAAAATTTTAGCCAGGGGCATATCTGAGTCCCACAGATTTCTACAGAGCAAGAAATTTCATCTTTTTAAAAAGTGATTGTTGCCGTTAAATAATTTATATTAAGTTCAAAGGAATTAGGAAAGTGAATCTGGAGAGGCTTAAGATTCATTTACTTAACAGTAAGAGAAACAAAAGCATCAGATATAACTCAGCAATTAAATCACAACAAGAAAGACTAACTTTAGGATTTATTTTAAATCCAAAGTAGTAGTTTTGTTCATCTGGCTATGTATGAAGATCACTGTGAAATATTTCTGTGTTGGCAACTACTTCTACTTATAGCTAATTGCCTTACAACAAAAATGAATTGGGTGTTTTTAATAGGTCGTTTGTTCAAGCTGGTTTTAGAAAAGGCAGAGGAACCAGAGATCAAATTGCCAACATCCACTAGATCATGGAAAAAGCAAGAGAGTTCCAGAAAAACATCTATTTCTGCTTTATTGACTATGCCAAAGCCTTTGACTGTGTGGATCACAATAAACTGTGGAAAATTCTGAAAGAGATGGGAATACCAGACCACCTGATCTGCCTCTTGAGAAATCTATACGCAGGTCAGGAAACACGAGTTAGAACTGGACATGGAACAATAGACTGGTTCCAAAGAGGAAAAGGAGTACATCAAGGCTGTATATTGTCACCCTGCTTATTTAACTTATATGCAGAGTACATCATGAGAAACGCTGGGCTGGAAGAAGCACAAGCTGGAATCAAGATTGATGGGAGAAATATCAATAAACTCAGATATGCAGATGACACCACCCTTATGGCAGAAAGTGAAGAGGAACTAAAAAGCCTCTTGATGAAAGTGAAAGTGGAGAGTGAAAAGGTTGGCTTAAAGCTCAACATTCAGAAAACGAAGATCATGGCATTTGGTCCCATCACTACATGGGAAATAGATGGAGAAACAGTGGAAACAGTGTCAGACTTTATTTTTCTGGGCTCCAAAATCACTGCAGATGGTGACTGCAGCCATGAAATTAAAAGATGCTTACTCCTTGGAAGGAAAGTTATGACCAACCTAGATAGCATATTCAAAAGCAGAGACATTACTTTGCCAACAAAGGTCCGTCTAGTCAAGGCTATGATTTTTCCAGTGGTCATGTATGGATGTGAGAGTTGGACTGTGAAGAAAGCTGAGCACTGAAGAATTGATGCTTTTGAACTGTGGTGTTGGAGAAGACTCTTGAGAGTCCCTTGGACTGCAAGGAGATCCAACCAGTCCATCCTAAAGGAGATCAGTCCTGGGTGTTCACTGAAAAGACTGATGCTGAAGCTGAAACTCCAATACTTTGGCCACCTGTTGTGAAGAGGTGACTCATTGGAAAAGTGTCTGATGCTGGGTGGGAGTGGGGGCAGGAGGAGAAGGGGACGACAGAGGATGAGATGGCTGGATGGCATCACCGACTCGATGGACATGAGTTTGAATGAACTCCAGGAGTTGATGATGGACAGGAAGGCCTGCCGTGCTGCAATTCATGGGGTCACAAAGAGTTGGAGAGGACTGAGTGACTGAACTGAACTGAACTGAACTGAATAGGTTGTTTACAACCAGATAATTGGAACAAAGGCAAAGACTAGTCTTTGGGTTACTGTTTAGCGGCTAATGAACATGCTTGCTTTAAGCAAAAGGAAAAGGAATAATCTTCAAAAAAGGTGTTTAATGCCAATATTTCAATGATGGGAAACTTTTTTTTTAATATGTGAGTATTTATGTACTACAAAGAATGTCTTTTAGACTCAGTGTAATCTTTCTTTACTAATAAGGTCTATTGCCTGCAGGTCATGCCTTCAACAGAAAAAATTACTCTGAGTGGATCTATTTCATTCAAAAACTGTATATCCAAGTATTTAAAACAGTTGAGAAATCCTCAAAATAATATTTTTCCTTCATGTTTGTTATTATTGTTAGTTCTTTTTTGTCCCATCCTCCACCAGAACTGCAGTGACATTTCCTAACGAGGAGTGCATATATTACCAGATTTTTAAGGCCTTGCTTCATTTTGAGATAAAGTAGTGACTTCTGAATCACTGGTTAAGATCAAATACCAGACAGGTATGATCGCAGGTATGAAGTAACTTTAATTGTGCAGGAGGCATAAGTCTCCTCCTCAAGTCTCTCACTTTATTTCTATGTTATAATCTCGGCAAACAAACGGCAATACTGCAAAAAGAATCCGATCCCAAGGATTTCTGAAATGTATCATTATGATTTAGTTTAGCTACTAGTAATTAACAATGACAATAAAAACAACAAAATGTATTCACTGAAAAAAAAAATGTGCTGTCTTGCAGCAACCCTCTGTACTTACTGGCTTTTAACCTAATTTATATACATCTGATTGTGCCCCATAAAAATTTAGAACTCCCGCTGTACTAAATCAGAATTTGTTTTGTTTAATAAAAATATTGCCAGATAGCAACTGTCAGTTAGAAAATTAGATTTAATTTCCCTTTATGAGTAATTAGCTGTGAGCATCTCGGCTCTCTTTATGCATATAATTAACTTTTCTAATCAAATGTAACTTCTTTTGTGTTGAAGATAGTACAATGAGCTTTGTCATCAAATACTGCACTTCCTTTTCATGACAGACATAAGTGAAATAAATTGTTTACTCTATTTTACTCCTGAGATTTTAACATGGAAATGAGAAACAAACAGGAAAGATGTAAAAAGTTGCTAATGGCAAGGTTTCTTTGTTTGGAAAGGCATTTCAGTTCTAAATTTCTATCTTAAATACGCTGTTGAGACTCTGAAATTGCAATCAGGTATATGAAAAATTGGACATGAGCAGGCATTTGGCGGCCCAGCTCTGCTCTGTGCCTTCAGGTCACCCTGAGCAGAATTTACATCAGAACCATTCAGCTCTAGCCTGGCTTGCTTCCATCATCCTGGGCGAGAGCTCAGAGATAGAGCTACATGATAGAAACGTAGCTGTTTAAGAAGTGAAAAAAATCTAGCTACATTACTTAATCTGCAACATATAATTTAAAAAAGGTAATTTAATATTTGACTGAACTTATACATTTAATTTATAGGAAGAGAAGACTTTCTAAACAGAAACTTAATTAATGCTTATTTCTGAATTAACTATGTAAGAACTCATATGCTGGTAATTTTCTCTGGATATTATTAACCTCCACATGGCCTCAAAAAAAATGTGAAATGATGTATAGATGTTATATTTGATATTGGAAAAAAAAGATATGTGGAAACATCTTTAAAAATGATTGCTTATTAAAAGAATGCCAATCCTGTTCATATTGTATGTATAGAATTTGCTCAACTCAGAAAAAACATTGCTGTCTCTATGATGTGAGAAAGGTAAGGATTACTACAGCAAATCCAAGTATTCAGTCCCTGCCTCATTAAATAATTATAAATATAATAATGTACATTTGCCCAGACCACTACTGGATTATGACTTTCAGCTACATACTGGAAAAGAAAAGTAAATTTTTTAGAGAATAATCTCTCTTGCAGAATTTCTAACTTTTCTTACAGCATTTATACCAATTTTGCCCTCAATACTGGGGGAAAAAAAAATGTAAGAAATTTCTCTCTTTCTTTCCATTAAGGATAGGGAAAAACATCTGAATCTTTCTGAAAAAATAAAGTATTAAACCCATAAAATTAGTATATGTTTATTTTCTACTTAAAATCTCAAAATATTTTACCCAGTATTAACTGGCCACTTATATCAGTGTCTTTATTTATTTTCTGGTTTCACTATGATAGATAATCTATCAACAAAAGCTTATGTCACTTAAAAAAAAAAATATTAGTTGCTCAGTTGTGTCTGAGTCTTTGCCATCTCATGGACGGTAGCCTGCCAGGCTCCTCTGGCTGTGGGATTCTCCATGCAAGAATACTGGAGTGGATAGCCATTCCCTTCTCCAGGGAATCTTCCTACCCAGGGGTCGAACTTAAATGTCCTGCATGGCAGGTCTATCCTTTACCATCTGAGCTACTAGGGAGGCCCCTTTATGTCACTTACGTATAGTTAATTCTAAAAACAACAAAATAATTTAAGTCTATCATTATTATTTAATTGGACAAGAAATCGAGTTTTGTGCATTTGTTGAATGTTCCTGGCATGCATTATTTTTATGGACATGCGTATCTAAATTGAAGGAAAAAAATCTGTATCACCACTAAAGAGAGTTTTATTTCTGTTTTCACAATGTGAATTATGTATTCTGACATACAATATATTCTGTGAATGTGCATCTAAGGAATACAAGCTCCCTTTAATATTAGTGTTAGTACATCAAAATTAGTAAATGAAATCTTCTCTGATAAACTCAGAGCATAAGAATTATTTTTAGATATTCAGACTTGACTCCTTTCCATTAGTGCAGATAATTCAGAATGAACTCTGTGAATTTGTGTGTGTAGAACTCATTATAAATCATACTTAATCATTTTTGTTATCTTTTGAGTAGAGGTATACAGTAACAACACATAATACATTTTCAAATTTTCTTTGAAAATTAATATTTCTGGATATAGGGCATAACAAATAATCTGTGGTCAGACAAAAGCTATCTGATTTTATGACTGTAGTATTTGCAAGAAGGCAATGGCAACCCACTCTAGTACCCTTGCCTGGAAAATCCCATGGACAGGGAGCCTGGTCAGCTGAGTTCATGGGATCGTGAAGAGTCAGACAAGACTGAATGACTTCACTTTCTCTTTTCACCTTCATGCATTGGAGAAGGACATGGCAACCCACTCCAGTGTTCTTGCCTGGAGAATCCCAGGGACGGCGGAGCCTGGTGGGCTGCGGTCTATGGGGTCACACAGAGTCGGACACGACTGAAGCGACTTAGCAGCAGCAGCAGCAATTGGAAAGGATGGGCTTCCCTGATAGCTTAGCTGGTAAAGAATCCGCCTGCAATGCAGGAGACCCTGGTTTGATTCCTGGGTTGAGAAGACCTGCTGGGGAAGGGTTAATCTATGGGGAAGGGTTAATCTACACACTCCAGTACTGTTGGGCTTCCCTTGTGGCTCAGCAGATAAAGAATATGCCCGCAATGCGGCAGACCTGGGTTTGATCCCTAGGCTGGGAAGATCCCCTAAAGAAGGGAAAGGCTACCCAGTAGCCAGGAAAGGCTCCAGTATCCTGGCCTGGAGAATTTACAGTCCATGGGATCACAGAAAGTCAGACGCAACTAAGCGACTTTCACTCACTTCACAATAGGAAAGGATGAAATTTCCTTCAGCTTTTTAATAAATGAATTTGTCTTTAGACACCTATCATATACAGTAAGAGGAGAAATTTGGCTTTTAGTACTGGTGAACTAATAAGATAATTGCTACAAAGTATTGAGTTCTCATATGAAGACAATTTTACAGTAAATGTAATATTGCTTTTATATTTACCTCATTCCCACAAATAAAGCAAAGAAATACAAAGTTCAATGCTAATACTCAATGAAAGGGCTAGCTCTCTCCAAAATAATTGCCAGGATGTAGCATAATCATTTAAATTATATAGGTCTTTTAGTCTAGATTTCTTAGCCATTTACTGACAGTGCCCATATTCTCCAAAAGCCAGTTACATGAATGAGGCTCTGTGATATGTTTTTTTTAAATTGTGCCAAAGTGTATTCCCACATCCTGAATAAACTGTATGAAGATTTAGAGAAAAGGACAGAGTTAAAATTGTGTTTATCAGTTATTTGTTCCACATAGATCAAACAAAATCCCATACTTTTTCTCATGACAATTTTACTTAAAAATGACCTTCAAATGTGCTAAATAGTTATTGTATATCTAGCAGATACCAGAAATGTTAAGAGTGCAAATGGTATAAAATGAAATTTTTGACTTACAGGAATTCATGGTCCTGACTGAGGGATATAACATGTTCCCCAAAATATTATATGGTATAATGTTGTGGACAGTATGAAGGACAGGGAAGCCTGGAGTGCTGCAGTTCCTGGGGTCACAAAGAGTCGGACACAACTTAGCAACGGAACCACAACAATATTGTTTTTTAATAATTGTGTAGAAGTCTTGACTATTAAAGGGCTTATATAAAGCAAAAGAGACACTGATGTACAGAACAGTCTTTCGGACTCTGTGGGAGAGGGAGAGGGTGGGATGATTTGGGAGAATGGCATTGAAATATGTATAATATCATATATTAAACGAGTCGCCAGTCCAGGTTAGATACATGATACTGAATGCTTGGGGCTGGTGCACTGGGACGACCCAGAGGGATGGTATGGGGAGGGAGGAGGGAGGAGGGTTCAGGATGGGGAACACAAGTATACCTGTGGTGGATTCATTTTGATATATGGCAAAACCAATACAATATTGTAAAGTTAAATAAAATAAAATTTAAAAAAATAAAAATAAATAAAAAAATTTTGAGAGTTAAGCTGAATTTTTAAGAAAAGATGAAAGAGGGAAAAGAATCTGAAAAATAATCTATGTACATACAGATATGTGTGTGTGTGTATATATATATATATATATATATGTATATATACATATATATATGCACGCTGCTGCTACTGCTAAGTCGCCCCAGTCATGTCCAACTCTGTGCAACCCCATAGACGGCAGCCCACTAGGCTCCTCCGTCCCTGGGATTCTCCAGGCAAGAAAACTGGAGTGGGTTGCCATTTCCTTCTCCAGTGCATGAAAGTGAAAAGTGAAAGTGAAGTCGCTCAGTCATGTCTGACCCTCAGTGACCCCATGGACTGCAGCCTGCCAGGCTCCTCCATCCATGGGATTTTCCAGGCAAGAGTACTGGAATGGGTTTCCATTGCCTTCTCCATATATATATATATATATATATATATATATATATATATATATATGCATACACATAACTAAATCACTTTACTGTACACCTGAAAACAACACAACATTGTAAATCAACTAAACTTCAATTTTTTTAAAAAAATGATCTTTAGAAAAAGAAAGAAGGACTTAATGGATTAAAAAGAACAGTGGCAAGCTTTCCAGAAAGTGCAGTACAGAAGTAAATCTAAAAAAAAAATCAGAATTTAACAGGGCATGTGGTTCTCACAGGAAAGGACCGCCTTACTGGGGCATGGCAGTAGGTGTGTTGCATCTGGACTCAGGAGAGTTTGAACAGTCAGTTTCAGAAGTTGGATCTGTTCCTCAGGATTCCCCACCATTCTCATCAGAGGGGTGGCAGTGATGCGCTGTTTCAGGGGGCTTTGTTTGGGGAAAAGGACTTCATTTTCCCCCGAGCAGCCAGTGGACAGATCCTCCAACATAAGCTGTGTGTACCGAGAAAGGAAGGAGAGTATATCCAAGTAGCTATTCATTCTTGCACGTGATCTGTTCTGTAATTTTCTCTTTCATGCATGTGCACTTGTATATATACTCCAGGTGAATACACATGATCAGCTCTTATTTGCCTAAATTCTTAGAAAGAAACCATGACAGATGAACTCAAAATCTAAAAACAGTTTTGGTTTGGCTGTAGAATGCATAGTAAAATTTATCAAAGTTTATTTATCAGTTACTTTTGCTGCACTGATATTAAAATGAATTCATATAATAGGCTTGTCTTATGTTGCAGCAACATCAATTTTTGCCATGGTGTGTACACACCGTCTATTCAGTTGCTTCTGTTCACTGGCCCCTGCCAGTCTCCTGCCAGGAATGCTAACCTTAACACTATTACATGGGTACAGGGTACCATGCATTATGCCAAGGGCTTTTCATTGATCAGCTCCATTAGTCCTTATAAAAATTTCACCAGTTAATTTTACAAATAAAGTAATTGAGACCCAGAGACACCAGTAACTAATTCCATCGCACACTAGGTTATGAACCCCCTGAGGGCTGATTCTATTATTCATTTTGCTCCTGCCAGTGACTGTTACAGTGATACTAAATGTTGGTTGATTAAATACATTATTGAAGAAGAAGACATAGGGAAGTACATTAACCCAGAAAGAGCCAGCATCATGTAAAATAGTATCATACTCAGATGGTCAAAATCTAAACATTAGGGAGTGGAAAATTCATGTAAAATTCATGTAAACATCCATGTAAAATTGGACATGTTAGATACTAATTGTATCAAATTATGATGCAGTTATTAGTGACAACATTTAGAAAGTGCCACCATAAGTCATCAACCTCAACACATAGCCACATTCTGGACTTTATTATCACCTAGGTATAACTTATTTATAGCATTTAAACCCTTGTACCACACTTCGTGAACAAAATCTTCAGTGTTGATAAATATTATTCCTTTATTCAGTTTATAATCCACTGAGATATGCTATCCTTTTATCCAAAAATTTCTCCAACAAAACGTGATCATTTTAGTCTAATTTCCTACACAAACTAACAATGAATTGGCTTACTATCTCATCAATAGTCTCAAAATTGCATCTCTTGTATCTTTTCGCTCTATATTGTTCAACTCACAACACTGATTAAACACTACAATTGGTTATCTATTTTCCTGCATTAGTAAAGTGATTGCTTTTGGACAAATTACAAAAATTTGTGGAATGGTAGACTGATGCAACTCCTATATCATTGTTTTCAGTTCTACCTGAACCTTCAACAGTATTTGTCAGTCTGTTATTAAAAATACATTTGTGCCCCCTTTCATTCGAAAGGCTCTCCTAATAACCGTGGAAATCTCCAAGGTTTCCTTACCAAACTTTCAACCCATGGATTGCTCCTATAACTGATGCAACCTCTGACCTCCCTCACTGAGCAGTGCCTTATGTTTTCCAGTACAACCATTCCTTCCGGGATGCGCATTAAGCCTTTAGACTTATTTTCTTGCTCATTCCTAAAATCCCTGGAACCTAAAGCATTCTCTGGAATATCACAACTAATCAATAAACATATGTCAAAAAAAAAAAAAAATCAAGAAAACCATTAGAAAGGTAATGGAGAAGGAAATGGCAACCCACTCTGCTGGGGTCCAGCCCCAGCTGATCCAGGGATTTCGAAGCAAGGACAGTGTCGGTGAGGGTCAGGAAACAATTGTTTAAATGAACATTAATTAAAGATATAAAGAGTAATAGAATGAGGATAGCTCAGTAGGAAATTCAGTGGAAAAAAGAGGCTGAGTAGCTTGGTTTACGCGGGAGACCAATAAAACTTAAAGACAAGAAGTTTGCACCACTTACATAGGCCGCAGGCATCCTTCCATTCTCCAGAAGGAGAGGAGACACTGAGGCCTCCCCGGTCGGATCTTAGAAGCCCAGGCATAATTAGTAAGCATGGTGGGTTCCGCGCTCCAGATGGAGACTCAACCAGAATTTGAGAGAGAGCGACACGGGGAGACCAGTCTTTCGAGGAACTGATCCCCCTTCTTTATTTTCCATGGTCTACTTTTATACACTGAGATGGTATACAAAAGTCACGTGGGGTCAGCAGCCCTGACTTTTATCAAAGTCAGGTGCTTCATACAAATGCATACAGAGGTCTTAGGGGTATTACATCATCTTCTGGCCAGGGGGCCTGCTGACAATTTATGACCCTCTTTGTGACAGTGGTCAATCCAGGACACTTATTTCTCCAGGGGTGATTATTCTTAAAACAGACTCCACCTTCCAAAGGAACCAGATAGAGTTACATTCCTGTAGGGTGAGGGTGTTGTGGGTTTTAATCAAGGAAAGAATTTACTTAGCCTAAGGCCTAACATGATTAATATCAAAGGTTAATACTTATTTCTTCTATATATTCATTAACGTGTGTAAGGGCAGGAGATGTGGAGACTTAGCAGCAAACATTGGCTCAACAAATGAAAAACCCTTCACCCATACAATTTCTAATGAGCCCACTCTACTTATATCAATAGTTTTCTAACTTCTCTAAAGAACCTGCTTTTAGAAGATTTAAAGAATCTCGTGCCTCCCACTGTTGGGAGGCTGTGAGCAATCACATGTGGCCAGACAAAACTGTCAGGTAGGCTAGAGAACCTTCAGAGGAGTTTGTAGGTTAAAACACTCTAGCCACGCCCAGGAATTTTTATTAACTGGAGCTCTAAGTTAACTCCTTTTCTGAAAGAGGTGGTGGGGGACAGCCCCCCATAAAGTCAGAGGTGTAGGTGAGAACACAAAGTAGTAAAGTAGGCAGGCTCTGGTTATGGGGGTCGATGCTTGAGGATTTCCAGGGGGACTCCTGAGGCTCGACTTCATATTTGCATGTGTCGAGCCTCCTTCCTCATGACCTTTGCCATGGGCGGAGGTCCTCTCCCCGGCTCCTGGCACCACTCCAGTGTTCTTGCCTGGAGAATCCCATGGATGGAGAAGCCTGGTAGGCTACAGTCCATGGGGTCGCACAGAGTCAGACACGATGGAATTGACTTAGCAGCAGCAGCAGCAGCAGCAGGTAATATAAGTGAGGTTGATAATGAAACCGGTAGTTAGAAATGCGAGTGAGGCATTGAATCTGGAAGATGGACAGGGGAAGCCACAGTAACAGACTCTGAAAACTGAATATGAATGTTTGGAATAAGGCTGAGCCCTAGCAGCAGAAATAACCATGTCTGAGGAATAACTATAACCAGTCTTTCAGATCAGATCAGATCAGTCGCTTAGTCGTGTCCGACTCTTTGCGACCCCATGAACCGCAGCACGCCAGGCCTCCCTATCCATCACCAGCTCTCGGAGGTCACTCAGACTCACATTCATCGAGTCAGTGATGCCATCCAGCCATCTCATCCTCTGTCGTCCCCTTCTCCTCCTGCCCTCAATCCCTCCCAGCATCAGAGTCTTCTCCAATGAGTCAACTCTTCGCATGAGGTGGCCAAAATACTGGAGTTTCAGCTTGAGCATCATTCCCTCCAAAGAAATCCCAGGTCTGATCTCCTTCAGAATGGACCGGTTGGTTTAGGTTGTGTTTTATGGATAAATAGCACAGCAATACCTTCTTTTGGCTTGAAGTTTGAAGAAAGAGGGGAAGTTAGCCTCTGAGAAAAAATACCGTAGACATCTGGCAGAAAGACGTGGGTTATCAGGATTCAGTAGAAGGTGGTAACAACACAGTGAAGACAGTGGCCTGCTACTCTAGCCTGGCTATTTGTTAAACCACAGTGCTCAGAAACTCTGAATTTTATGGTGATTTGCTCTTAGCTGAGAAAGGATGACTTGAACAAATTCCAGGTATATGATAGCAATGGATACTGATAGTTATCTTTAAAATTTATTTTATTGTCTTTATTATGGAAGGAAGGGGAATTTTAAGTATAGATCCATTGATTCTACATTAGATATTTTGGGCACACTTTTCACATATCTCTTTTAATCATCCCAAATCTCTTTAAGAAAGATGGTATTATCATCATGCTTTGAATAAAGAAATGTATGCTCAGAGAAGTAATTTGCTTAAAGCCATTTATTACACTGTAGAACTGGACTTAAAGCCACATTGCCTCTTTCATGATCCTGTGCTAAGAAAAGAACCTGCATCTTCCTTGAGGGGCCTGCATGAGAAGCAGGATTAGAAAAACTTGCTGTGAGAGTTTGCAAGTATTTAGTGTATCATTGCTTAATGCTAAGCCACTAAATAATATTCTCTTCAAAATGATAGAAGGAGAAAAAATGAGCTGCTAGTTGCGGTTTAAGGAGAACCCCAACTTTAAAAGCACATATGGAATTGGGTGCATGTGTCTTTAGAATCTTCTTGAGCCGTGGTCAAAATATTATCTTTTAAAAGCTGCTAGCAAGTTTTGGTAATTAATATTTAATTAAATATTTGAGGTATGGCATAAAACTTTATTTTTGAGTTGACATTTTGGTGAACTGGAGGCTATTGTATTGAACAATTTTACTGTTCATTTCATCATCTTTCTGTCATTCATTCTAACAAAGGCAAACAGTAGTAGTTGGTATAATTGATAACCTTGGAGGAAGAGCAGGAGCATAGATGTCACATCAAGAGTCTGCAACCTTAACAAAACAAGGCCTAATTAATGGTTTTGCTTGTTTTACCCTAAAGTTGGTATTTTATGCTACTGATATCATGTACCTAACCAATTTTAAAAAATAACTTTACTCATTCATACTAGTTCCACCTCTTCCACGATTTTTCTTTCAATGAATTTAAAAGTATATATCACTTAATAAGGGACTTCACTGGTGGTTAAGAATCTGCCTTGCAGGGTGGGGGAAGACAGGTTTGATTCCTTTTTGGGGAACTAATCTCCCACCTGCCAAAGAGCAGCTAGACTTGTATGCTGCAACTACTAAGCCCACGAGCCATATATAACTAGAGTCTGTGTGCTGCAACAAAAGATCTGCATGCGACAACTAGGACCCAGCACAGGCAAGTGAAAAATGCAAGCCAGTCATAAGGGGCCACCAAAAAAAAAAAAAAAAGTGTAGCACTTAGTTTTTATCTCATTCAAGCTTTTGACTACTTTTCCTCATAGCTTACATTGTCCCAAATCAGACCCACTGCTAGCAGATAATGCACACAGTGGTAATACATAATGCTAACTCAAACTCAGGAGAAAATACCTATTTCAAACATGAAATTATTAAATAGCTATAAACATTACCTACTCACTTTAACTGCTCATTTTGTCTGTTTTCCAATGAATTAAATAGCATTAAACTATGTGAACTGTCTTTAATAAAACTAATTAATTCTGTGAGATTATTGAGCTGCCACTGTGTATGACAAGAAAAACACTGGAAGCCATTGATATTTGCAATCACTTCTCTATTCTGCCTTCTAAAGATGCTGCTGCTGCTGCTAAGTCGCTTTAGTCGTGTCCGACTCTGTGACCCCACAAATGGCAGCCCATCAGGCTCCCCCATCCCTGAGATTATCCAGGCAAGAACGCTGGAGTGGGTTGCCATTTCCTTCTCCATTCTAAAGATGACTTGGGTTGTTTTTATTCAAACTCTAAAGTTCATTTTGTATTGGGGTATAGCCAGTTTCCAATGCTGTGGTGGTTTCAGATGAACAGCAAAGGAACTCAGCCATACACAGACATGTATCCATTCTCCCCTAACTATCCCTTCCCAGTGACAACCTTAAGTCATTTTCCAAGTTTGTGAGTCTCTTCCTGTTTTGTAGGTAAGTTCATTTGTATTGTTTGTTTTTAGATTCCACCTATGAGGGAGGTCATATGATAGTTCTCCTTCTCTGGAGGAGAAGTCAGTACGAGGCTAGATTGTGTGCACAGTGGATAGATTAAAAAGGCCCTAAAAGAAGAAAAGTCAACAAAAACAGTGGCAGTTGGAGATCCGGTGTTAGATAGAAATAACATGTAGGTGATTCTGAAAGATGTGAAACTTTTAAGAAAAGAGTAAAGTATTTATCAAGGATACTTTGATGATGTCTTCTTATGATCAGTGTGATGTACTCTATAGTCTGGGTTAATTAGTAAAGTTTGGCCCTACTTCTCAAATATTTTGATGATAGAACTTTGTGTATGAGTATCTATGCCCACAACTGTGTTTTGTGCATCTAATAATTATATTAATATTAGCCTCTAAAGAGTAATATGGAAGGATGGCTAGGCAAGGCCCAATATATGTAATATTTGAATTGTAACAATAGTAACAACCCAAGAAAATTTGGTAGATATAGAAACTAAGAGAAATCATTACATGAATTTATACTTATAATTATGCCTACGATTATAAACATACCAGATTTAATAATGAATATAGTTCTACATCTTGCATATATTGAAAAAATTCACACTCAATATTCTTTTAACCCTTTGTATTTATTAAACAAAGTCAAGGTTGTTGATTTGGTAATGATAAATTGATCCCAGTATATTTTTAACCATAAGAGATAACTGTATTCTTATTTTTCTCCAGGTTTATATTTTTCTCCCATCTATCTTTCTAGTAATTTGAGGCAGTAGAAATATCACATGTAACTTCAAAATGAATATTGGATTCTCTCATTTTGCTATATAAAATACTTTATAAAAAGTCTGAGAGGATTTCTCTAACATTATTTACTATAAATGTTACATAAAGTAACAGTAGAGTTATTGTTAACTCAATCATCCAACTAAACATCTTTCTTCAAATATGACATAAACATGCATGTAAATTTAACAAAAATTGGAAACATTTTTTGTTTTCATGCTAAAATAAGGTAAATATGTATTTGGCTTCTCAGTAATTTAAATTTGATAAATTTAATTGTACCATTCAATGGATTCTACATTTATTTTTCAACCAGATTTCACATAAATCTTTCAAATTCCTTAAAGACTTTGAGTTATCCAGACTTACAAAAATGCTCAACATTTGATTCTATAATCTATACTTGTAACTGTAGTCTACAAAGATGTGCATGACTATTCTTTACAGTGAAGGTTACAGTGCTTGGCCAGAAATTGAAAATGAATGGAAATCAGTAAACTTTGGTGAGAGATCAACTTAGCACAGGACTTCCTTACCTTATATTCTCATATACTTTCAGACCAAGTGACTTTTCAAACCTTAAATGTTACTGCTTTGGTATATAACAACATGATAAAATAGCAACTAAAATTTGGTATGAGCATGTTCGTCTTAGTGCTTATATGATTATATTGTGTTCTTTTATTGTGATGATGAGGGCTATCAAATTTAAACCTAAAGGAGAATAGTCGTCTCGGCATTTAGGCACTTAGCATCAAATTTCAAATATTCATAATCAATCATAATTCCAGAAAAACACCTACTTCTGCTTCTTTGACTGCACTAAAGCCTTTGACTTTGATCACAACAAATTGTGGAAAATTCTTAAAGAGATGGTAGTACCAGACACCCTTACCTACTTTCTGAGAAATCTGTATGCAGTTCAAGATGCAACAGTTAAAACCGGACGTGGAATGGACTGGTTCCAAATTGGGAAAGGTGTATATTTTCACCCTGCTTATTTAACTTATTTGCAAAGTACATCATGCTATATGCTGGGCTGGGTGAAGCACAAGTTGGATTCAAGATTGCTGGGAGAAATATCAATAACCTCAAATATGCAGATGCCACCACCCTCATGGGAGAAAGTGAAGAGAAACTAAAAAGCCTCTTGATGAAAGTGAAAAAGAAGAGTGAAAAAGCTGGCTTAAAACTCAACATTCAGAAAACTAACATCATGACATCTGGTCCCATCACTTCATGACAAATAGCTGGGGAAACAATGGAAAACAATGACAGACTTTTATTTTCTTGGCCTTCAATATCACTGTGGGTAATGACTGCAGCTGTGAAATTAAAAGACACTCCTTGAAAGAAAAACTATGACCAAGCTGTGCAGCATATTAAAAAGCAGAGATACTACTTTGCTGACAAAAGTCCGTCTAGTCAAAGCCATGGTTTTTCCAGTAGTCAAGTATGGATGTGAGAGTTGGACTATGAAGAAAGCTGAGCACTGAAGAACTGATGCTTTTGAACTGTGGTGTTGGAGAAGACTCTTGAGAGTCCCTGGGACTGCAAGGAGATCCAACAAGTCCATCCTAAAGGAAATCATTCCTGACTATTCATTGGAAGGACTGATGCTGAAGCTGAAGCTTCAATACTTTGGCCACCTGATGGGAAGAACTGACTCACTGGAAAAGACCATGATGCTGGGAAAGATTAAAGGTGGGAGGAGAAGGGGATGACAGAGGATGAGATGGTTGGGTGGAATCACCAACTTGATGGACTTGAGTTTGAGTAAGCTCCAGGATTTGGTGATGGACAGGCTGCAGTGCTGCAGTCCATGGGATCACAAAGAGTCAGACATGATTCAGCGACTGAACTGAACTGATAATCAAACATAAAGTTACATGACAAATAGTAATCAGTAATTTTGCTAAAGTATAATTTAAATCACTCCTGAACTGAGGCTTTTGTTGACAAAGGAAGCTGATGGTACCTGGAAAACTCAGTCAGGGCTGCTTTGTATTTCTTAACTTGTCCTGTGTGTATTTTACGCTTCTTTTTTCCAGGTTTGAGATCAAGAAACCAAAATTATACCAAACATTTTAAACAGAAAGTGATTTAATAGGTAATAGAGGGTAAACCCTCTCCAGCACTCTTGCCTGGAAAATCCCATGGACGGAGGAGCCTGGTGCACTGCAGTCCATGGGGTCGCTGGGAGTCGGACCCGATTGAGCGACTTCACTTTCACTTTTCACTTTCATGCATTGGAGAAGGAACTGGCAACCCACTCCAGTGTTCTTGCCTGGAGAATCCCAGGGACAGGGGAGCCTAATGCGCTGCCGCCTATGGGGTCGCACAGAGTTGGACATGACTGTAGCGACTTAGCAATAGCAGTAGCAGTAGAGGGTAAACAAATCCACCTGCAATGCAAACACCTGAGTTTGATCCCTGAGTTGGGAAGATCCCCTGGAGAGGGGAAGGGCAAGACATTCTGGTATTCTTGCCTGGAAAATTCCATGGGCAGAGGAGCCTTGGTGAGCTACAGTCCATGGGGGAGCAAAGAGTTGTACTCAGCTGAAGTGACTGAGCACGTATAGACACAGACACATTACGAGGCCCACAAGAGTGAATTTTATCTTAGGCCCCAGAAGAGGGTAATGTTCAGAAGCCCCAGAACTGAGCCACTAAGAGGGTTACTAATTCTGTAACTGTCAGAAACTCTCCCTAGAGTATTTTAGCTCATGAAAACACCAAAATCACTGCTATCCCGGACGTGTTCCCTACATCCATGGCCACCATCCTCGTGAGAAAATTTTTGTGTGTGTCCACCTTTTATCTAGTCCTTTACATTTTCATTTGTTAAATATAATGTACAAAGCACATCATGTATTAGAACATCATGTGCATTTATTTAAAAGTAGATGCTTGGGCCTTTCCTGATGGCTCGGTGGTAAAGAATCTGCCTGCCAAAAAGGGGACATGGGTTCGGTCCCTAGTCCAGAAAGATTCCTTGTGCAGTGGGACAACCCAGCCCATGCGCCGCAGCTACTGAGCCAGTGCTCTAGGGCCCGTGATCCACGGCAGGAGAAACTTCTGCAGTGAGAAGCCCGCATGTCACAGTGAAGAGTAGGCCTCTACTCACCACAACCAGAGGAAGCCCACATGCGGCAATGAAGCTCCAGCTCAGCCAAAATGAATGAATAAACAAACCTTAAAAAAAAATATGCTCATGACATTTACTCAAAGATACTGTGATGCATCTTGATGTGATGCATGATGATGCACCATGAAAAACCTTTAGACAGAAGTGGCCTAAAACCACTCTGCTTAGCCATAACCCTGGTTGACTGCTGCTGGTAACATGTGCCTGCTCTATGCATGTTCCAGGAAAAGTGCAATTTAAAATTTTCAGGCAAGAAGGTGATTCTAACCCTCTAGGGTTAAAACGCGGGCTTTATTTAGCATGGAGTGCAGCATCCCATTGCCTTCTCAGCCTGATAGCAATGTCCATGACATTAAGCACCTTCCTATGCCTGAAAAATAGCAGAGGGAGAAAAGGCAGAGGGAAATGCTCTCCAGACCTGTTTTGTTTTCACACAACAGTGACAGAAAAACACAGTTTCTGCTGCCTGATTCCTCAAGCACATTTTCTAGCTCTCAATCAAACAAACAGGAACTCAGAGGCCTTTCAGACCTCCCCACTCTTCCGCAGATACATACTTGTCCCTTCCTGGCAGAGCTTCACATATTGTCTGAAATACACAACGAGGTGTGTAATGGCTTTTTTGCAACCTTGGATTGTTCTCTGGGACCTGGCCACCTACACTAAGCAATAAGGGACAAAATTGAAGAAGCTTTTTAGCTTTTATAGCTTATTGATTTTTGTATTTTCTGATGTATTAGAGCAATTTTTCAAACGTATCCTCCTTACCTTGATATCTTGAGTGTGGAGAGAGGATTTCACATTTATTAGTTTTGCTTTAGGTAAAAAAAAAAAGGAAAAAGAAAAAATATATAAATTCTGTGTGTGTGTTATCTCAGAGATATAAATGGTTTAGTATTAAAAAAAATCAATTCTTAAAGTAAAATTCAAAGACTGTGTGCAAGTGTTTTATAAAAAGCAGACAGAAAGGAATATGCCCCTTCCAACAGGTAACAAAGATGGTTTTGCAAAGTACAATTTCTGGACCATGGTTAGACTCAGAGATGCTCCATACTTTTCAAAAGAAGAGTTCTCTACTATAATGGACAGGGTATAATGTGGTAAATACTTTTTTCATTACCTCTGATCATCCGTGACAGCATTAAAGAAAGAAGTGCAGCAGAAATGTCTTCTCCAGTGGGAGTAGTCTTTTCTCAGAGCTCAGAGACAAGGTGTGAAGCATTTCATGGTAGAGTCTCTTTGAAGTTTTTCATTTTAAAATAATAGCTGCAAAACAAAATTACTTGTGGTATGCTAGTTCACTGTTGCACGCTAAAGAATTCATAGTTTCTGTTTTCAGATCAGATCAGTCGCTCAGTCGTGTCCGACTCTTTGCGACCCCATGAACCGCAGCACGCCAGGCCTCCCTGTCCATCACCAGCTCCCGGAGGTCACTCAGACTCGCATCCATCGAGTCAGTGATGCCATCCAGCCATCTCATCCTCTGTCGTCCCCTTCTCCTCCTGCCCTCAATCCCTCCCAGAATCAGAGTCTTCTCCAATGAGTCAACTCTTCGCATGAGGTGGCCAAAATACTGGAGTTTCAGCTTTAGCATCATTCCTTCTAAAGAAATTCCAGGATTGATCTCCTTCAAAATGGACTGGTTGGATCTCCTTGCAGTCCAAGGGACTCTCAAGAGTCTTCTCCAACACCACAGTTCAAAAGCATCTATTCTTCGGCGCTCAGCCTTCTTCACAGTCCAGCTCTCACATCCATACATGACCACAGGAAAGACCATAGCCTTGACTAGGCGAACCTTTGTTGGTAAAGTAATGTCTCTGCTTTTGAATATGCTATCTAGGTTGGTCATAACTTTCCTTCCAAGGAGCAAGCGTCTTTTTAGAGAGAGTCTATTACTTGATAGTCATGAATTTCATTTGAGTATTTTCAATCCTTAAGATGGTTGAGAATCAGGCTGAAGTTTCCCCCTATTATTTATTTACTTTTTTGAACAATAAATTCCATGACTTATCAGCATTCTTTTAAAAATCTCTAAAACTTCACTCATTTATAATATAGTTAGATAGAGAAATAAACTAAAAGCATCAAGGAAGTTTTAGAAACCTTGAGTTATCTTACCTCCAACAATGTCTCCTATTATTCTGATATAATGAGTGAACTTTACTGAATTTTATTTTCCTTGAGGTAATTTTCTGTTTGTTTAAGAGTTAACTATTACAATATATAGAGTAAATTAGGTTAAATACATACTCCTGATTTCAAACAAATTACAATTTTAGATGTATTTCTTACCAGTAATTAAATTTAAAAGGTTAAAAATATAGAAGACTTTTGATAAAGACAGTAGGCAAGCCAAACTTAAATGGTGGTGCTAGTAAGTCAATTATCACATGATCGTTGTGCATTCTTAAACCTCTCTGAGAATGGGTAGTTCATCAATAATTGGGAATAGTGATACATAAACACAAGGCCATTTTGAGGAAAACAATAGAAAGGACATGAAACACAGAGCACCCAATCAAGAGTGTTCAGTTCAGTTCAGTTCAGTCACTCAGTCATGTCCAACTCTTTGCGACCCCATGAATCTCAGCATGCCAGGCCTCCCTGTCCATCACTGTCTCCCGGAGTTCACCCAGACTCACGTCCATCGAGTCAGTGATGCCATCCAGCCATCTCATCCTCTGTCGTACCCTTCTCCTCCTGCCCCCAATCCCTTCCAGCATCAGGGTCTTTTCCAATGAGTCAACTCTTCTCATGAGGTGGCCAAAGTACTAGTGTGCCCTAAAAATATGGCAGTGTGTTTTCTTGATTGTTCCATCTTGTTGCTCATGAATTTATTTGATTCAGAGGGTACTGCAATTGAGAAATACTCCTGATGGTGATTAGATGTGGTATAAACAAGGGAGATATGAGTTAAGGTCTCTAAATTCATGCCAGGAAAAAGGAATGGAGTGTATAAAAGAAAGAATCGATCCTGGAAGGAAAACACAGTAAAAACCTGCATTCCAACATCATCTAAGATTTACCCTGAGCTTTGAGTTTATATACACAGACTATCTGATAGAAGCTCCAAAGGCTTGAGCTGCTGTGAGGTTGGTTGATAAGCATTTCTTATCAACCACAGTGTGGCTCTTGCCATCCTCAGGTCTTGAATATCAGTTGCCTATTTTACATCATTTCCTGAGCCTCTGAAGCTATCAGAAGTTGTCCACTTCAGTTTGCTCACTTGCATCTTCTGGCGAAGAACAACATGCCAGTGTGGAATATGCCCCCCTCGGTGCACTTCAGTGAGCCAAGCTGGGGGTGAGGTCCAATGGTTGGAAAACTGTCACTTCATTCTTAGCAGCTGTGTGAATGCTCTGAAGAAAGAACGGGCGCCCGAGGCTCCTCGTACAATGGGAGGAAATCTCCATATGGTCACTATCTCCTGTCCTAGCCCATATCTTCTTTTCACCCTTGAAAAGCAACCGCAAAGCACGAAACCATCAGTTCTGCTCTTGGAACAGTGAATAAAGGCATCTGACAGCCCATTCTGTGGTCATCCCACAACAGATTTCTGGAGGCCAGCCCAGTCTTCGGAATTCTTACTCAAGCTCTGAGCAGTGATGAAATCCCCTTTGCCTGACCCTGCTGGTTTTGGCTTCAATTTTCTGACAACCAGGTCTGTTTTGAACAAAGGACTGGGAGAAGAGGACAGGAATTGAAGGGAGGAAGCTTTCTAATACATCGATTGGAAGCAATACACTCTTGAGTAAACACTGACCTACACCAATTCTCTGATCACTATCTGAATGGATGATCTGTAATAATCCATTATGATTACCTGATATACACTGCTTGTGTAAACTAGGGCTTCCAAAGTATGGTTTAATTTGAACTTTCTTAGAATTGGTCAATGGCTTCCATTTCTTCTATGACCTTCTTGTACTCTGCCTTATATCATTTTATCTTCATAAATGACCTCTTTTTTTTCCCTTAGCAGGCATTTCACTATATGACACTAGGTGCCAGAGAGTATATAACCTAGTTCAGTTCAGTTCAGTTCAGTCACTCAAGTCGTGTCCGACTCTTCCCGACCCCATGAATCAAAGCAGGCCAGGCCTCCCTGACCATCACCAACTCCCGGAGTTCACTGAGACTCACATCCATCTAGTCGGTGATGCCATCCAGCCATCTCATCCTCTGTCATTCCCTTCTCCTCCTGCTCCCAATCCCTCCCAGCATCAGAGTCTTTTCCAATGAGTCAACTCTTCGATGAGGTGGCCAAAGTACTGGAGTTTCAGCTTTAGCATCATCCTTCCAAAGAAATCCCAGGGCTGATCTCCTTTAGAATGGACTGGTCGGATCTCCTTGCAGTCCAAGGGACTCTCAAGAGTCTTCTCCAACACCACAGTTCAAAAGCATCAATTCTTCGGAGCTCAGCTTTCTTCATAGTCCAACTCTCACATCCATACATGACTACTGGAGAAACCATAGCCTTGACTAGACGAACCTTTGTTGGCAAAGAAATGTCTCTGCTTTTAAATATGCTATCTAGGTTGGTCATAACTTTCCTTCCAAGGAGTAAGTGTCTTTTAATTTCATGGCTGAAATCCCCATCTGCAGTGATTTTGGAACCCCCCAAAATAAAGTCTGACACTGTTTTCACTGTTTCCCCATCTATTTCCCATGTAGTGATGGGACCAGATGCCATGATCTTCATTTTCTGAATGTTGAGCTTTAAGCCAACTTTTTCACTCTCCTCTTTCACTTTCATCAAAAGGCTTTTTAGTTCCTCTTCACTTTCTGCCATAAGGGTGGTGTCTTCTGCATATCTGAGGTTATTGATATTTCTCCCAGCAATCTTGATTCTAGCTTGTGCTTCTTCCAGTCCAGAGTTTCTCATGATGTACTCTGCATGTAAGTTAAATAAGCAGGGTGACAATATACAGCCTTGACCCAAGCCAGAATATATTCAAAAGTTGAAAAGGGTGCAGCAGATAATATACCCATCAGGTCTCTGGGAAAGCAGGACAGATAGGTATAAACTGGATCATCCCATGCAAACTGTGACTAATGGCTCCCCTATTTATTGTCCCATTGTTTGTTTGTTTGTTTTTCATCTATTAGGAGTGCTAAAAGATTTTGCCAGTATTAGGCTTGGGCTAAACATTTAGATGTAATTTTAAAGATTCATGTGTTATGGTGAGTTGAAGCAAGAAGAACTTGAAGTCAAATAAGTACCTTCTAGTTGGATTCTGATCCTTTCCTTTCCCTATAGTTTCCATAAGGAACTATAGGGAAAATGCACTTAATAGCACCTGCACTTAGAGTTGTAAGAATTAAATGGAACAATATATTTATAAATGTTTCAAAAACTGCACAACCCAATCAACATTAAAAAAAAAAAAAATGTTATCCAAGAGCAAGGTATGTTAAAGTAGAAAGTCATGGGTTGGTGCAACTATGTGAAGAAAAACAAATGTTTTTAAGAAGATGAGTCTTTATAATTAAATCTAAAATTTATATCAGTGATAATAAAATGGGGGAGGATTATTTTCTGCTGTTTGCTAAATTCTATTAGAAAAGTAGAAATAATTTATGAACCAATAGCTCTTAAGGATTGTAAAGATTTTCCATCTACCTTAAAGGGTATCAGGAAAGCAGGGAAATAAGTTGCCAGAGCTAGAGAAAACAATTCATTGATTAAGCTAATGCACATACCTTCATAAGATTCCCCCAGGCAATAACCACAATTACCTAAATAGTTATATTTTTAAAGCACCAACATATGACTCATCCTTAATATGTGAAACTGTCACATGACTGGGAAGTTACTTACTGAAATTTCTAAATTCTCATGGGAGGAGCAGAGGAAAGTCACTGCAGTGGAGCAAGCTGGACACATTGGTGTAGAAGAATTTAACTTGATTTCTGTCTCACAGAAGCTTAGTATTGACATAGCTGTATCGTACCCTGATTCTGTATTTGTAGTCATTGTTATTCCAAGAAATCACATGACGACTATATTTTGTATAATAATATGGCCTCACACACCTTACAAAACTTGAATCTTATTTACCCAAAAAGCATACCCAGAGGTATCTTCACCTCTAAAGCCCGCATCACTGCTTTAGTATGGTGTATTATGAATCTCACCAGTATTTTCTGCCTTTTTTTTTTTTTTTTTGGCCGTGCTCCACAGCAGGTGGGAACGTGAGATCCTGGCCCCTGGACCAGATGTGGAGCTTGCGCCCCTGCAGTGGAAGCCCAGGATGCTAACCAACGAATCGCCAGGGAAGATCCTCACCTACATGATTTTGAGTATCTGTTTCTTTATAAACTACAAGTAGACACCATTTCTTTAAAATAGGGGTGGGATGTTCAGGGAAGGTTTGTGCACTGATGACAATGCTTTGTTTCAAACAGAAATTAAAAAAAAAAATAGGTGTGCATTTGTGTGTGTTGAAGGGCAATGAAGAGAAAAAGAAATTGACGGAGAGAAAAGGAGTAGGAGGGGAGAAAGAGAGCTCACGGCATTCCAGGTGACGCTACAGGAATAAAAAAGGTCCTTGCTTACATGCAGCTTTTGTACTAATACAAGGAGCACGTAAACAAATAGACCTGTGCTTTTCATTGTGTGGAAAAAATCAAGTGATGATCCAATAAGGGCCAAGGATGAGTTTGGTAGGCTTAGAAAGGAGGATCAGTGAAGGCCACTCTGAAAAAATGGACTTTTAGCCTAGGCTGGAAGGACAAAAATGAGCCTGCCTTGTCAAAAGCAAAGCTAACTTTTGTCACTTTCAGCCTCTGAAACACTTTGGTGTACTTAAGGAATTAAAAAAAAAAAAAAAAGGAAAAACAAAAAGCTGACTATCAGAAAGCAAGGCAGAGAATATAGGAGATGCGAGCAGAGAGACTGGGAGGGGTTAGTTCTCTCCCTCCTCCCAGCGGTTTGTAATGAAGGGCATGCAGTATCACCTATGTTGGTGGCATTTAGAGACGTGTGGGGGTGGAGAGCTCCTGGCATTTAATGCCCAGGGGCTTGTGATGGCAACCATTCTGCAGTGCCAGGGACTGCTCCTCACAAGGCAGAACCCTTCTACTCAATAGCATTAGAACCATCATCACACCTTTCCCCACTGAAAAATACGAAAACTCTTTTAATTCATTCCAAGGAGCTTTAGACTTTATTCTAAAGACATCAAGGCTAATATTTTATTCAGGGAGGTGATATCATCTAAATTAAGGGCTTAAATAATCTGTAGCTCTATGGAAAATGGATGGTAGATGCCATGAGTAGTATCATTTGGAGATTTGGAAAAAATTTACATTTGTAACCTAAATAATACATTGTGACATGATTTCTTCATATGAACTGGGAGTACCTTCTTTTGTGTGTGTGTGTGTGTGTGTGTGTGTGCCTCCCAAGTTGATTCTGTACATTAACCGAAGATAGAAAGAATATTTTAAAATAATGAAGTACTATTTTGGTTGTTTTTTTTTTTTTTTATCATATTTGGGATTTCCTCATCAACATAACCCTGAAAACATAACAAATATTGAATTAGAAAACCTCAACCCCTATGTCTTCACAAACTCAAAGGAAAGTACCAGTAATTTTGCATAAATCTGAGAAGCTAAATTACAGTCTTTATTAGCCTTTTAAAAGCCAAGATTACACTAAAATTTCAATCAAGCAACACACGACAGTTTAACCCTATGACTTAGCATTCCTGTCAGATACCAGGCTGGCTTGAGGCACTTAGCTGAAAAGCTGAAGCCTCCATCACAGTAGAATGCCTCCTGCCCTTGCTAGAGGGTTCCTGTCCCCTTATTTTCTACATTCAGATGTTGTTTGAGATGAGTATCATGTTCCCCTTTGCCATTTGACCCCATTGGCATCTGTATCCATTAATTCAGGACCTCGTGTCAGAGCATGTTCATTACCAGAATCCAACCACCTCTTGCCTAGTCTCAGTAAAATATCCAAATCCTCCGAACACATATCCTTTTGTTTAATGAGGTGCCCAGGGTTGACGAAAAAGGTTTCAGGCTGGGGAGGGATATATACCAGCTGTGGTCTGCTGGTGTAGAAGGTCATTGAAGTATTACCCCCCACTCCCACCAAAAAAATTGCCATAGAAGAATCATAACTGCAAACCAAGAAGGGAATAAAGAGATCATTTAGTCTGTGTGTTGCAAACACAAATATATACAGAGACAAGCAAGTAACAAAAATGAGTGAAGAGGGCCCTGTAACTTCACTCAGAAGAGCCAGGATGGTGGGAATGGAGAGAGGGGCCCCCTGAGAACACATACTCTTGCCATGTGTGCCAGGACGTGTCATGCGTCCGCACCCACTGATTTTATTTTTATTTTTTTCAGAAAAAGCTATAAATCCAGACTATTATAAAAATGATTCTTAATTTCATGCTAGGGCTTCTCTGGTGGCTCAGATGGTAAAGAATCCAAAGAATCCACCTGCAACGCAGGAGACTCCGGTTCGATCTCTGGGTCGGAAAGATTCCCTGGAGAAGGGCATGACAACCCACTCCAGTACTCTTGCATGTAGGATCCCATGGACAGAGGAGCCTTATGGCTACAGGCCATGGAGTTGCGACAAGTTGGACACCACTGAGCGACTGAACACACAATTTTGTACCAAACAAAACAAAAACAGGCTGCCAATTTAAATCTCTGACTGGTCTAATCTCTTGATTACACCGAGATGCTAAAGCATGGTTCTAGAGTTAATAGAGAGAATGAAGGAGTTGTGATTAAACAACAGAGATGTCTTGGTTTTTAAGTCATTACTTTTCTATGTGTGATTCAATCATCCTTTTTCCTTTTTTCTCTATTACTCTGTAGCCAACTGAGTCTCAGCATGCCTTCCAAGCATGTGTCTTCGGCTCACCAGAACAGGTTTGTATGGCACCTTCTGGTTTGATGAAGTGAATATCAGTTCTTCATTCTGTCAGCAAGTGGAAAGGTTTTAGGACTAGTAGAAATGTGGTTGATCCTTGTAGAAGATGAAAATACCTTCAGTTTCAGGTGTTTTCCTGCGGTATGTATTACAAGTTGCATAAAGTACTTTCCAGACCAGATGTCAAAAAAGGAATAATAGATACATACAAAGAATCAGATGCAGATTAAGGTTTATTTGCTATATGCAAGGAGCTTTTAAAAGCATGGGCAACTGAAAAGAGCAGTGTATGTCATTTTAGCCAGTTTTATATGTCTGATGTGCATGCTTTCACTTCAGTCGTGTCCGACTCTGTGCGGCCCCATGGACGGTAGCCCACCAGGTTCCTCTCGCCATGGGATTCTCCAGGCAAGAATACTGGAGTGGGTCGTCATGCCCTCCTCCAGGGGATCTTCCCTACCCAGGGTTCAAATCTGTGTCTCTTAAGTCTCCTACATTGGTAGGCGGGTTCTTTACCCACTCACAGGTAAGTGTGAGCAGTTATTAAATGTAAATTGAGTAGAACATAATTTTTACAGATTTTGTGTAGCTATGGGTAGTATTTCAATAATCATAGTAATAAAATCATATCATTCATATTTATCACATGATTTAAAGGTAAATAAGTTTCCTTTTTTTTTGTTAAATGTCTAATTATATACATATAATTTTGGAAGTTGTCATCTTTCTTAAAGATTATTTAAAGTAGTAATTTTGAGGGAAGACTGACACAGCCAGGGTTATTCAATAGTTCTTATTTAAGAGGGCAGTTTATTTGCAAGAAGGAAATATGATTAGCTCAAAACTATCAATAAAGAAAGAAATATTAAATTATCTCTAAGGAAAACACACATACAAACACATTATATATATATAGATATAGATAGATACGGAGAAGGCAATGGCACCCCACTCCAGTACTCTTGCTTGGAAAATCCCACGGATGAAGGAGCCTGGTAGGCTGCAGTCCATGGGGTCGCTAGGAGTCGGACATGACTGAGCGACTTCACTTTCTCTTTTCACTTTCATGCATTGGAGAAGGAAATGGCAACCCACTCCAGTGTTCTTGCCTGGAGAATCCCAGGGACGGGGGAGCCTGGTGGGCTGCCGTCTATGGGGTCGCACAGAGTCGGACACGATTGAAGTGACTTAGCATAGCATAGCATAGCATAGATAGATAGATAGATAGATAGATGAAATAGCTATAAATATAAGAAGTTGGCAAAGTTGACAAATGAGAAAAATCATGTAGTCATGCAATCATCCAATGGTTCCTTAGATTTTTTTTTTAATCTACTATAAAGCTAGGTAGCTAGGCAGTAAGGTACAAGTAGAAGAGAGAATCTGTGTCACAGACCAACTTTGGTTATAATGAATTTCAAGCTTCAATTTGTACTTCAATGTCAGTGCTCTGGAATTGTTCAACCTACATTGCTCATGATTAGAGTTAAAACATTTTAAGGATATGGGAAAACTCATTATTGTGGGGTTCATATTAATAGAATTTATCTGAATAATTTTGAAACTTGTCTACTGATCTTTATTCATTCTAGTGCCTGTGTGCTCAATCATGTCCAACTGTTTGTGACCGCCAAGCTCCTCTGTCTATGGGATTTTCCTGGCAAGAATACTGGAGTGGGTTGCCCTGTCTTCCTGACCCAGGGATTGAGCCCAAAACTCCTGCATCTCCTTCATTGACAAGTGGATTCTTTACCACTGAGTTGCAAGAAAGTCCTTTTTATTATAGAATTTATTAGCAATGCAAATTATTATTATTTATTACATGCAAAGATGGGCTCGATAAAGGACAGAAATGGTATGGACCTAACAGAAGAGGTGGCAATGGTATGGACCTAACAGAAGCAGAAGATATTAAGAAGAGGTGGCAAGAATACACAGAAGAACTGTACAAAAAAGAGCTTCACGACCCAGATAATCATGATGGTGTGATCACTGACCTAGAGCCAGACATCCTAGAATGTGAAGTCAAGTGGGCCTTAGAAAGCATCACTACAAACAAAGCTAGTGGAGGTGATGGAATTCCAGTGGAGCTATTCCAAATCCTGAAAGATGATGCTGTGAAAGTGCTGCACTCAATATGCCAGCAAATTTGGAAAACTCAGCAGTGGCCACAAGATTGGAAAATGTCAGTTTTCATCCCAATCCCAAAGAAAGGCAATGCCAAAGAATGCTCAAACTACTGCACAATTGCACTCATCTCACACGCTAGTAAAGTAATGCTCAAAATTCTCCAAGCCAGGCTTCAGCAATATGTGAACCGTGAACTTCCTGATGTTCAAGCTGGTTTTAGAAAAGGCAGAGGAACCAGAGATCAAATTGCCCACATCTGCTGGATCATGGAAAAAGCAAGAGAGTTCCAGAAAAACATCTATTTCTGCTTTATTGACTATGCCAAAGCCTTTGACTGTGTAGATCACAATAAACTGTGGAAAATTCTGAAAGAGGTGGGAATACCAGACCACCTGATCTGCCTGTTGAGAAATCTGTATGCAGGTCAGGAAGCAACAGTTAGAACTGGTCATGGAACAACAGACTGGTTCCAAATAGGAAAAGGAGTACGTCAAGGCTGCATATTGTCACCATGTTTATTTAACTTATATGCAGAGTACATCATGAGAAATGCTGGACTGGAAGAAACACAAGTTGGAATCAAGATTGCTGGGAGAAATATCAATAACCTCAGATATGCAGATGACACCACCCTTATGGCAGAAAGTGAAGAGGGGCTAAAAAGCCTCTTGATGAAAGTGAAAGTGGAGAGTGAAAAGGTTGGCTTAAAGCTCAACATTCAGAAAACGAAGATCATGGCATCTGGTCCCATCACTTCCTGGAAAATAGATGGAGAAACAGTGGAAACAGTGTCAGACTTTATTTTTCTGGGCTCCAAAATCACTGCAGATGGTGACTGTAGCCATGAAATTAAAAGACGCTTACTCCTTGGAAGGAAAGTTATGACCAACCTAGATAGCATATTCAAAAGCAGAGACATCACTTTGCCAACAAAGGTTCGTCTAGTCAAGGCTATGGTCTTTCCTGTGGTCATGTATGGATGTGAGAGCTGGACTGTGAAGAAGGCTGAGCGCCAAAGAATTGATGCTTTTGAACTGTGGTGTTGTAGAAGACTCTTGAGAGTCCCTTGGTCTGCAAGAAGATCCAAACAATACATTCTGAAGGAGATCAGCCCTGGAATTTCTTTGGAAGGAATGATGCTAAAGCTGAAGCTCCAGTATTTGGCCACCTCATGCGAAGAGTTGACTCATTGGAGAAGACTCTGATGCTGGGAGGGATTGGGGGCAGGAGGAGAAGAGGACGACAGAGGATGAGATGGCTGAATGGCATCACTGACTCGATGGATGTGAGTCTGAGTGACCTCCGGGAGCTGGTGATGGACAGGGAGGCCTGGCGTGCTGCAGTTCATGGGGTCGCAAAGAGTCGGACACGACTGAGCGACTGATCTGATCTGATCTGATGATAATAATTAGGATAACTTGTTTATAAACTCTATGGTTACAAGTTCAATAAAGACCTTTCTGATTACACTGAGTGGGTATAAAATTTGGCAGTGAAATTCTAAATGGTAGTTCCCTAATCCAGTTATGACAGCTGCAATCTCTATTTAACCTTCTATTATCCCAGGCTTCTATCATTCATAAGGATACCAAAATTCACAATAGAAAAATATTTTCATTGTCCATTTTTAATGCAAATATGAATTGAATGCTTTCTGTATGCTTGATCTTTTTACAGGAATTAGGGATCCATGAGTTAACATAGGAAAAAGATATCCCTTTTTTGGCGATGGACAGGGAGGCCTGACGTGCTACAATCCATGGGGTTGCAAAGAGTTGGACACGACTGAGTAACTGAACTGAACTGATGAAGCAGTAAAGTGTTTTTATAGTGCCTACAGATAAACAATAAACTTAAACAACATAGAATTTAGGGATGCTGACCCTGTACACAGTCAACAATCCATGTATAAGTCAACAGCCAGGCTTCCATACCAACAGTTTTATATCCATTGATTCAACCAAATCAGATCATGTAGTACTATAGTATTGATAGGTAATTATTCAAAAAAAATGTGCATACAAGTGAACCTGTGTGGTTCAAACCTCTGTTGTTCAATGGTCAACAGTAGTTTATCACCTTTATATTAAATGAAGGGGAATACAGTGCGTTGCAGGCACGAAAGGAGCTGTAACTTGACCTCTTTGTCTAGACAAGATCTCAGTGAGAGGTTGCCTTTGAGGAAGACCTACGACCGGCGAAGAAGTAAAGTCCTGTCCAGCTCTTTGGGATCCCATGAACTGGATCGTCTGTTCTGCCAGGATCCTCTGCCCATGGGATTCTCCTGGCAGGAATATGGAGTGAGTTGCCATTTCCTTCTCCAGGGATCTTCCCGACCCAGGGATTGAACCCGAGTCTCCTGTATTGCAGGCAGACTCTTTACTGTTTGAGTCACCAGGGAAGCCAGAGAAGGAGTAAACCATGCAGCTATTTCAGAAAGAACATTGTAGGGTGTGAGAAGAATGAATAAAAAGGTCTGGGATTGGAATACACTTGCATGTTCATGGAACTTCAAGGAATGGCAAGGAGTCCCTGTAGGCTGGAGAGCACGTGGGGAGGGCTGACTGTAGTGAGGCTCCTATGTATGAGAGCTTTAGGAATGATGGGCTGGGTCACGGAGGACCCTGTAGGCTCTTAAGAAACTCCAGATCTGCCTCTGAGTGATACACGAAGACACTGAATTCTTGTTGCATTTGTAAACCAAGGTTACATAACAAATGGCCACACACTTGGTGGTGTGTTAGTTCACAGTTCTGTAGGTCAGAAGTTCAAATATGGGAAACCAGGTTCTCTGTTCTAGGATAGATATCAAGAGGCTAACATGAGAATAAAATTGAAGTCAGTCTTACAGTATATTCAGATAATTTTTCTCATACTTCTCTTTAATTTATATTTTCTTATTTAATTCAGTTATAAATTATACTACTTTAAACTTCTTAATGCTTTGACAGAATTAACATTAGATAAAATCATAAGTATACTTTCCACTAAGCTTGATAAATATGTTGTCATTTACATGTTTTGAGATTTTTCTAGGTATTTATCTTCCTGTTCATTCATTTGACATCTATTGCTGGGAGAAATCTCTGAATGTTATTTTAAACTCTTTTGGCCCATTACACTTCTTCTGTGTTTAATACTGCATTTATGTTGGTGTTTCCACAGGAAAACTAAAAAAATAATACAAATATTTATAAAATAATGTTCATGAAAAGAGTAATTTATACGCTTGGAAAATGTTTTTGACATTCTACTCAAGAAGACCATATAATATTATCTGGTGGCATATAAGTTAATCCGTATTTTATGCCTTTTGGATATAAGGAACAACATGTTGTCCCTGGAAACACTGTCTGCTGACTTGGCATTCATGAAATTCACTCGGCCTAAATTGCAGGGTTAGTTCAGCCTATAAGATATGAAATCATTCAGGTTTCTAAAAGGGAATAAGAATAGCTTCACCCTCAAGCCTCCATTTCACACATCATCACTCAAAATATCTTCACATTTTATAACCTTTTGAAAAATCACATTTATCAGCACTTTTAATATTAGATGCTGGGCGTGTTTCCTTGTTGCTTTTGATATTTGTTGTTGATATTGCTATTTTGTTTTAATTAGCGTAATTGGTATTATAGTACAATTAGCATTTTATTATTCTTTGTATCCAGTCAACTTGGAGAATGCTAGAGTATGAGTTTCTGGCAGGTACTCTGGCTCTTATTATATTGAACATTTCCTATTTTGCATACTGATTGAATGACCATCTGTTCCAATTTTTCATCTCCAAGTTTAAGTATCTGTAATATCATGAATTTGGAAAAAGCAAGATTCTTGGTAAGTTATAATAGGCCATGTAGTGCATGAAAAAAATCCCATGGACGGAGGAGCCTGATAGGCTGCAGTCCATGAGGTCGCTAAGAGTCGGGCACGATTGAGCAACTTCACTTTCACTTTTCACTTTCATGCATTGGAGAAGGAAATGGCAACCCACTCCAGTATTCTTGCCTGGAGAAACCCAGGGACAGAGTAGCCTAGTGGGCTGCCATCTATGGGGTCGCACAGAGTCAGACACGACTGAAGTGACTTAGCAGCAGCAGCAGCAGCAGTGCGTGAAAATAACAGAATTCCCTGGTGGCTCAGAGGTTAAAGCATCTGCCTGCAATGTGGGAGACCTGGGTTCGATCCCTGGGTTGGGAAGATCTCCTGGAGAAGGAAATGGCAACCCACTCCAGTATTTTTGCCTGGAGAATCCCAGGGACAGAGAAGCCTGGTAGGCTACAGTCCACGGGGTTGCAAAGAGTTGGACAACAAAATATTAATGACATGCAAATGGACTGAAAAGACTTGAAATGACTCCTCTAACACCTGATCTTTTCCATTTAGCAATTGACTTTCTTACTCCAACTTAAAGAGTCTATGCATTCATAGTTTTCTTGGCTATTTGGTCTTTAAACCAATGAACCTAAGTGTGAGCATGGGCACCTAATTTTTATGTACCAGGAACTGCTTCACTGTTAGTCACCAAAAAAGTTGCCTTCTGGTAGACAGAGCAATTGAGCAATATAGTAATCCAACTCTGTGGCTACAGTTATACTCCTTTTATATCTATTAAACTGTGAAGTCAAGTGAGGTTTTCAATTTGTGCTCATTCGAGGCTGTGCTATGCAGCATCAGGGGCTCTGAACCACTGCAAGATGTCTATTTAAAGCACTGAGGGATTGGTCAATAGAAGAAAAAGAGTAATGAGCCAATTTCCAAACATCTATGGTCTCATTCTGTAAAACTTTTGGATCACTGTAGTTTTATTTTTAATTGTACTGCAACCATTATTAGAGCCTGTATTCAGCTGTATCCATTTCTAGGAAAAAGTAAGAAGAAAAAAAATGAGAGATGAGGAAAATAACATAGCTAAATAAAATAAAAACTAAAGAAAAAAACTTCAATTTGTCTTTTCCTATAAAGAAATAGTGTTGATTTCTGCCTTGGGAAAATGTTTTTCCTTAAATTTTTACTAGTCTTCCAAATACCAGAGAAGCAATTAGTACTATAAAGAGATTTATTTTATAACAGATATTGACGCATATTGTTTTGAATAAAATGTACTTAGAACAGATATATTTTCTTTTTTGTCCTGGAATTCTACACTCTAAATCATGAAAACATGTTTATTTCTTTAATAGAACTCCTGGAATAAATGGGACAGATATTAAATACACAATAAATCTGTTTTGTTGTGTAAAAATTGTTTGGCCAAATTAAATTAAAAATTTCCATTTTGACTTTACAAAACAGAAGCTCAATGCTATGTTTAGATGAACATGTAGTTCACTAATTTATAGTGAAATTATCAGTTAAAGAAGTCAGTCACATTTCTACAAGTATTTGTCATATTTTTTTCTCAAAGGACTGCAGAGTGATTTTCAGTCCCTTCCCAATACTCCTCTAAATCAGTTTTGGATTTATTAATCTATGTTTTGGATTGACATACTATTTGATTAGAATGAGGAACAAATTCAGTTAAAAGGAAAAAAACAGTTTTGCACAATAGGCACAACCTAAGAAATTAACTGCATAACCATATGGTTTGTTGGAAATGTTTATCATAAAACATAAATAAACTAAAAACAACATCATATTATACTGCTAAATTTAATTCAGTTTGCTTTGGGTTGGGAAGAAAGTAAACTTTTCAGTAACAATATGGCTTTATTTTAAAACAATTTCTTATTTTATACTGCAATTTAATTTTCAGTTTTAGAGTTCATTTTCTCCTTCAACTATTGTGAAACATAGTTAAATATTTACAGTGAAGATTTAGATCTATAAAAGTGAAGAGATACTATTTATATTATTGTCTTTTTTAATACTCATTAATGATAAAGTCTTTATTTCATAATAAATTATCTCAAATATCTAAAAAATTTAGAAAAAATCTCATATAAATAAAGATTAATAAATTTTACTTTATAAAAATTAAATTTTACAAATTCACTTTGTATGTATGTGAATTTTTCATATAATAAAATATACTTGCATAATGGCTAAATGAAGTTTTCGTATTTTTTAAAAACACTACTTTGTCAAAAATTATTTCACGCAAACCATTCGTCCTGAATTCATAAAGAGACACTTGAATACACTGGAAAATTATACAAAGATATTATTATTTTATGTGGAAAGAAGCATATTTTTATTTTTTAATTATTTTTAAATTGATTAATGATATTAAATTACAGTAAGGGAATTACTTTAAAATAATATTCTGCTGCATTATTTTTGAAAGTCATTTGAACTTATTAGAAGCTCAAATTCAATACTTTTTTCATCACTTTTTTAACAGTGATCTTTCAAATCCCTGTGTGATTTGGTGAAAATAACATCATCTGTGTTTTTAATATTGTATCAGAACTCATATATGAATATTACAGGTTAAAAGCATCTTACTTTTAGATATAGATTCTTTTTTATTTTTACCCATGAACATTAAAACGTGTATTTCAAGTTCTAAAACATGAATACAACTCCAGTGAAACTGAGTATAAATGAAATATGTAAATATACATAATACGGAGATTTTGCATTCTATCCCTTCATTGTCACTCACTCTCATATATTTTACCTGTAAATATTTATCAAGCATTTGGTATTTATGAGAGGTGATATTGGACATTTGGGATACAGCAGTAAATAAATCTAAGGAGACCCTGATGTCATAGACTTTACACTTGGAGCAATCAGAAAAGAAATACAAGGAATCCAAATTAGAAAAGAAGTCAAACTTTTATCATGCAGATGACATGATACTCTACATAGAAAGTCATAAATATGCTACCAGAAAACTACTAGAGCTCATCAATTAATTTGGTAAAGTTTCAGGATACAAAATTAATGCACAGAACTCTCTTGTGTTTCTATACACTTACAATGAAAGGTCAGAAAGAGAAATTAAAGAAACAATCCCATTTATCATCACATCAAAAAGAATAAAATACCTAGGAACAAACCTGTAATAAGGAGATGAAGACCTGTACTCTGAAGACTGTAAGACAGAAATGAAAGAAACTGAAGGTGACTCAAACAGATGGAAAGATAGACCATGTTCTTGGATTGGAAGAATCAATACAGTCAAAATGACCATACTATCCAAAGCAATCTACAGATTCAGTGCAATCCCTATCATTTTTTTTCCACAAATCTAGAACAACAACAACAAAATAATTTATATGGAAACACAAAAGATCCTGAATAGCCAAAGCAATCTTGAGGAAGAAAAATGGAGCTGGAAAAATCAGATGCTCTATTTCTGACTATACTACAGGGCTACAGTCATCAAAACAGTAAAGTACTGTTATAGAAATAAAGATCAACAGAACATGATAGAAAGCCTAGAAAAAAACCCACACAGCTCTGGTTAGCTGATCTATAAGAAAGGAAGCAAAAATATACATTGGAGAAAAAATACTCTCTTTAACGAGTGGTGCTGTGAAAACGGGACAGCTACGTGTGAAAGAATGAGTGTAGGAAGGTCCCTGGCAGGCCAGTGGTTTGGACTTTGCCTTCCAATGCAGACAGTGCAGGTTCAATCCCTGGTTGGGGAACTAAGATCCCACATGACTTGTGGCCCAAAAACCAAAACATAAAGCAGAGGCAATATTGTAACAAATGCAATGAAGACTTTAAAAATGGCCCACATTAAAAAAAAAAAAGTGAAAGTAGAACATTCTCTAACACCACACACACACACACACACACACACACACACAAGAACTAACAATGGATCAAAGAACTAAATATAAGCCTAGAAACTCTAAAACTCTTAGAGAACATAGGCAGAACACTCTTTGACATAAGTCCTAGCAGTATCTTTTTGGATCCGCCTCCTAGGCTAATAAAAATAAAAACTAAAATAAGTAGATGAGACCCAATTAAACTGAAAAACTTCTACACATCAAATGTGAAAGTTGCTGAGTTGTGTCTGACTCTTTGTGCCACCATGGACTGTAGCCTACCAGGATCCTCTGTCCATGGGATTCTCCAGGCAAGAATACTGGAGTGGGATGTCATTCCCTTCTCCAGGGTATCTTTCCAACCCAGGGATCAGATTCAGGTGTCCTGCATTGCAGGTGGATTCTTTATCATCTGAGCCACCAGCGAAGCCCTCTGTACATCAAAGAAAACTACAAACAAAATGAAAAGACAACATACAGAATGGAAGAAAATATTTTCAAATGAAGCAACCAACAAGGGATTACTCTCCAAAATATACAAGCAAGTCATGCAACTCTATGTCAAAAAGACCCCCCACCAAAAAAATAAATAAATAAATGGGCAGAAGATCTAAATAGACATTTCTACAAAGAAGACACATACGGATGGCTAAAAAGCACATGAAGAGATGCTCAAGATTGCTATCAGGTAAATGCAGATCAGAACTACAATGAACTATCACCTCACACAGGTTAGAATGAAAATGAAAGTGAAAGTCACTCAATTGTGTCCAACTCTTTGTGACCCCATGGGCTCTACAGTCCATTAAATTTTCTAAGCCAGAAAACTGGAGTGGGTAGCCTTTCCCTTATCCAGGGGATCTTCACAACCCAGAAATCCAACTGGGATCTCCCGCATTGCAGGCGGATTCTTTACCAAATGAATCACAAGACAAGGCCAAGAAAACTGTAGTGGATAGCTTATCCCTTCTCCAGCAGATCTTCCCGACCAAGACATCAAACTACGATCTCCTGCATTGGATTCTTTACCAACTGAGCTATGAGGGAAACCCACAGGTTAGAGTGGCCATCATCAAAAAGTGTATAAACAAGAAATTCTAGAGAGGGTATCAGATCAGATCAGTCACTCAGTCGTGTCTGACACTTTGCAACCCCATGAATCCCAGCACACCAGGCCTCCCTGTCCATCACCAACTCCTGGAGTTCACTCAGACTCATGTCCATCGAGTCAGTGATGCCATCCAGCCATCTCATTCTCTGTCGTCCCCTTCTCCTTTTGTCCCCAATGCCTCCCAGCATCAGAGTCTTCTCCAATGAGTCAACTCTTCCCATGAGGTGGCCAAAGTACTGGAGTTTCAGCTTTAGCATCATTCCTTCCAAAGAAATCCCAGGGCTGATCTCCTTTAGAACGGACTGGTTGGATATAGAGAGGGTATAGAGAAAAGCAATACTTCTACATTGTTGGTGGGAATGTAAATTGGTACAGCCACTATGGAGAAGAGAATGTAGTTTCCTTAAAAACTCAGCAATAGAACTACCATATGATCCTGCAATGCCATTCCTTGGCTTGTACCTAGAGAAAACTATGATCTGAAAAGATACATGCACTCCAGTGTTCCAGTAGCCGAGACATAGAAGCAACCCAAATCTCTGTTGACAGAGGAGTGGATAAAGAATAATGTGGTGTATATAGACAATTGAATATTACTCAAAGAATGAAATAATGCCATTGATGAACCTGAAGATTATCATACTAAGTGAAAAGTCAGACACAGAAAGGTATCATATGATATCACTCACATGTGATGTCTAATTTTTAAAATGATACAAATGAACTTATTTACAGAACAGAAGCAGACTTACAGATATCAAAAACAAACTCATGCTTATCAGAAGGGAAACAAGGTCAGGGAGGGATAAATTAGGAGGTTGGGATGAACAGGCACATACTGCTGTGTATAAGATAGACAACGAACAAGAACATATTGTGTAGCACAGGGAACTAACTCTAATTAATGTTTTGCAATAAGCAATTTGAAAAAGAATGAATCTATGCTTATGTGTAACTGAATCACTTTCCTGTATGCCTGAAGCTGACACAACCTTGTAAAATCAGCTCTACTCCAATAAAATTGATAACTTAGAAAGAATGTACATTTTCGGTATGTATTTTATGTGGGTGTAATGGGAACAAACGATACATAAATAAGTAAAAACAACCACTGTGAGGACTAGCTTTAAGTATTAGCCTGACTAGGCTAAGGGATGCCTAGGAAGTTGACATTTTCAAAAGAGATCAAATCTGAATCAGCAGAGTGAGGAAAGATGATCGGTCCCCACCAGTGTGGGTGGCCACCATCCAGTCCTTGACTGCCCAAATAGAAGAAAATTATGGGAGAAGGGCAACTTATCTTTCTCTTTCTGAGCCTGGACATCCATCCTCTTCTTCCCTCAAGCACTGGAGCTCTGAGTTCTCTACACTCTTAACCCTGGGACCTACACCAGTGGACCCTGACTCTCAGCTCTTCCCACCGACTGAAATACACCAGTGGTTTTCCTGATGCTCCAGCTTGCACTGAAGATCATGGCAGATCATGGGACTCCTTGGCCTCCATAGCAGTCTGAGCCAATTCCTGTAATAACATATCTCTATCTCTAATCTCTGCCTCTGCCTCTCTTTCTACATTTACATCTGCATACTGGTTCTGCTTATCTGGAGACCCTTGACTAATAGTACATTAGTACTACTAGTCATTAGTACATTAGACCTGCCTAAAGTGTACTATTACAGTGTTTTGAATTCACAACCAGGAAGCTATTTCACACTGCAGCAAAAGGAAAGCAAAGTTTAAGCTGAGATCTAAGCCATTAAAAGGAGACAACCAACTAAAGATTTGCTAAAATAGCTTATAATACATATTTTACAAACACACTATTCCTAGATCCAAAAGCAGAATGAAATTATTGAGGTCTAGGAATAGAAAGAGAAACATATTTGTGCTCATGAAGTAAAGGAAATAAGCCCTCATAGTCATTGGAAGGACTGATGCTGAAGCTGAAGCTCCAATACTTTGGCAACCTGATGCGAAGAACTGACTCCTTGGAAAAGACCCTGATGCTGGGAAAGACTGAAGGCAGGAGGAGGGGACGACAGAGGATGAGATGGTTGGATGACATCACCGACTCAATGGACGTGAGTTTGAGTAAACTCCGGGAGTTGGTGATGGACTGGGAGGCCTGGCGTGCTGCGATTCATGGGGTCGCAAAGAGTCAGACAGAACTGAGCAACTAAACTGAACTGGACTGAGGTGTTCGGGAAATGAGGGGAGTGAGACAGGCCAGAGTGAGATGCACAATCAAGGCCACATCGTAAAAGGCTGATGGGGTTTAGTTTCTTGTTTTAATTGTGCTGGAAAGCTATTTAAGATTTTAGGGGGAGCCTATTATACAGAGTGAAGTAAGCCAGAAAGAAAAACACCAATACAGTATACTAACACATATGTATGGAATTTAGAAAGATGGTAATGATAACCCTGTATGCGAGACAGCAAAAGAGACACAGATGTATAGAACAGTCTCTTGGACTCTGTGGGAGAGGGCGAGGGTGGGATGGTTGGGAGAATGGCATTGAAACATATATATTATCGTATGTGAAATGAATCACCAGTCCAGGTTTGATGCATGATACAAGATGCTCAGGGCTGAAGCATTGGGATGACCCAGAGGGATGATATAGGGAGGGAGGTGGGAGGGGGTTTCAGGATGGGTTACATGTGTACACCCATGGCAGATTCATGTCAATGTATGGCAAAACCACTACTATATTGTAAAGTAATTAGCCTCCAATTAAAATAAATAAATTTATATTAAAAATAAATAAATAAAGTAATTAATTAAAATAAATAAAATAAAATTGTAACAAAACAAATTTAAATTTAGACTTAAAAAAGATTTTAGGTAGGAAATTGCAGGACATGATTATTTTTAAAATACTATTCTGGTTACTCATTTAAAATGTACTGTAGGGGGTTGGGGCTGTGAAATAAAATTCATATTTTATGGAAAGACAAGCAAAATTTCAACATAAAAATTCTCTGCCCTTTGCCCTCCTCTCTCCCTGTACTGTGCTTCGTATATCTGCATTGTACATCAACCCAAATTTCCCCATTGGCAGGAATACCTGTTGAACCATAAAGAGCAACTTTCTGCTATCATCAGGACAGTTCGTTAAAAGACAGTGTTCCTTCTTGATCTTGCAAAGGGTCACATAACCCGTTACAGTGATGGTTAGATCTGGATTATGTAAACTGTCAATACTATGTCATTTGACATGCAGCTTTGTCTCAAAAAAAAAAAGGATGTAACTGTGGCTTGACTTCTAACAGATGAAACAGTTCTCAGAGCTTTCTGATATGCTCTTCCAGAGTCACAATCTTCAAATTTGGCTCAAATAAACATTTTCATTTCTTTCATAGATCGAGTGATTAGTTTTTCATTGACAAGGCAAAATGGTAGCTTAGAGATTAATGAATAAAATCAACAAGCCTACACAGTAGTATAGTCAAGAGAGAGTAGAAATTAGGACAAGGATGGTAGAAACTGAAATGGTGAGAAGTAGACCCGCTTGGAATATATTTTGGGATTAATATGAGGAGTCTTGAGATGCTAACATAGTGTTCTTCTGAGTCCTCCCTATTCTCAACCCAAATTTTGCCCCAGTTGTTTATTTTTCCCGTTTTACAAAATCAAGATACAGTATCAAAGATCCTTACCTTAGGCCCAGGTGCAGACATATGTCCTAGTGCATAGAGTTGACTGTCCTTTCTTCACAGTAGTTGAATGGTCACCAAAAAGCCAAGATCACTCTGACAAAGTATTCATTATTTAGAAATTATAGGAACTTTTAATAAACTAATCACTATTTAACATTTAAGTCACTCATTTTACAGATGAGGAAATGTAAGCTCCAAAAGGGAAGGAATTTATAACACATCACAACCTATCCTCAGCAGTCATCACTTTGCTGGGGCATATTACTAATACATGTTCAACAATATGTTTTTCAGAGGACAAAGTAACATACCTTATTAGTGGCAGGGCTGGAAGTCTAATGCAAGTCTCTTACCTTCAAAATAGATCTCTTAAATCCTCTTTTTCTTCTTAAATTCAAATCTGGAATCTCAAGTTTCATTGTAGTCCTGAGTCCGGGTGTGGAAAACATCTGAAAGATAGATTATTATACATTATTGTCATAATCTTTTATTTAAGGAATAACCTTTAACATTTTAAGCACCTAGTTATCTCTATTTACCACATAATAGCCCAAAGAGTGGTGTTTATGCCACATCTCACAGATGAGCGATCAGAGGCTCAAAGGTTGTGTCATTTTCTCAAGGTTACAGAAATAGGTGTCAACAGTAAATTTAATTCTAGAGTATTTGACACCAAATCCTATACTTATGAACTCTATGACAAGAGATAACTCACAGCACCCAAGCTTTTGATTGAAAATAATTTGAAAATAACCATCTTAGTGTTCACTTTATTTTTAACTCTTGCTAATGAAACAAATATGTAAAACTATTAAATGACAAAATCAGCCCTGTCTTATCTCTTCTTATAACTTCTATTATTTCTAATTTGTTCTCTTTTATCATCCAAGTCTTAAAAAGCAAGTGAAAAATTTTAGGTTTTTTGATAAATTTAGACTTAAATAATGTAAATCTATAGATTTCAATTTAGATTTTTATATAAATATATGTATTCTTATATAAAAGAATATTACATTAACATTATTAAATAATTATTGCCTGAGCCACCAGGGAGCCCCAAATTAACATGTATGTACCCCCAAGCCAACTGGCAAATTGAAATGCTACCAAACTGACGACGCTTTCTATATAGTTCCCCTGAACACAATCTACTAATAAGGTGGCCATCATTCCCATGCAATTCTGTATGAAATAAAGATGTATACATGCAGGATTGTTAATCAGTGGATATGAAACTGTAACATCATAACAGTTTCTTTTTTCTTTTATTTTGCTTTATATTTTAAATATATTCTTCAATCATATCTGAACTTGGCTGAAGAAAAACTATTTGAAAAGACTATTGGAAAAGGAAGAACACTCAGACCTTGAAATCTGCAAGCATCTCAAAATCAAACAGAAAAAAAAAAAAAAAAGAAGAAGCTTTTCTTGTATAGGGAGGAGTAAGCAAGGTCAGCAAGAACTTTGAGGGGAAATCACTCAAGCAGGTGGGCATGAGCAGATAGCATGACTGGACTGATTGAATAGGAAATGTTTCTTGCTGTGACCAGCTAATTATCAGAATGAGCTTCTAAGGGGGCATGTACTGTCTTTTAGTAATTTCTTAAAAATGGGAGTAAAGCTAAGGTTCATAGGATTATAGGAGGGAGAAGGCTAATTACATTTTGTCTGGGCCACATGAGTGAGTAAGTAATGGGCAATTGGGTACAACTGGTCAGCTGCTCTTGCTTAAGAGGGACAGAGTCTGTCTTTAAATATTATTAGAGATGTCATAAGAGTCATTGTTAAATTGAGGTTGGCTGGCCTTCACGTTCATGTTGGCCTTAAAGAGACTTGACAAGAACTATGCCTAAGAATATAGTAAAGGGTCAAGCAAGATGGCAATATAGGAGGTTCCTGAGATCCTCTAACACACTGAATATTCTTCCTCTTTGAAAGAACATACATGAAACAATTCTCTTTGGAAAAAAAAATCTAGAAAATATTCTAGCAGAGTAGACAAAGGGGGAAACATCCACATCAAAATGGCAGGCTCTAGGGGATGACTGCAGAGAAGGCAGTGGCACCCCACTCTAGTACTCTTGCCTGGAAAATCCCATGGACGAAGGAGCCTGGTGGGCTGCAGTCCATGTGGTTGCTAAGAGTCGGGCACGACTGAGCGACTTCCCTTTCACCTTTCACTTTCATGCATGGGAGAAGGAAATGGCAACCCACTCCAGTATTTTTGCCTGGAGAATCCCAGAGACAGAGGAGCCTAGTGGGCTGTCATCTATGGGGTTGCACAGAGTCGGACATGACTGAAGTGACTTAGCAGCAGTAGGGGATGACTGAGAGTCCACCTGGAGACCAGTGCTACTTATAGACACCACTCTTGCCTTCTCCCTCCAGTTGGCTCCAAGAAAATTCCTTAAAAGAGCTTTTACACATATCCTAGCACCCCAGCTTTATTAGCTGGTGCCAAGAGAGAGGTTCTCAAATGTCTGGTTCTATTTGTAAATCCCACTCTTACAAGATGATACCAATCAAAGAAATTTTTTTCTTATTCCAGTTTTATTGAGATATAATTGACACATAGCACTGTATAATTTGGGGCTTCCTTGGTAGCTCAGCTGGTAAAGAATACACCTGCAATGCAGGAGATCCCAGTTCAATTCCTGTGACTGAGCACAACAAGAACAGGTATATAAGTTAAAATGATGGAATGCTTCAAAATTTGTCATCCTTAAAAGGGGGCCATGCCTTCTCTGTGTCATTTCAATTTTCAGTGTGTGTGCTGCCAAAGCAAGTACCACAGAAGTAAGAGGAACCAACTACTCTACTGCTCAAGACATGAGGAAGACCATATTAGCAGAAGCAAGTATAACAAAGATTAGTACAAAAAGGAAGACTTAAAAAATTAGGAAAAAAAATCAATGAAACTAAGAGTTATTGTTTTGAAAAGATAAGCAAAATTGATATACTGCGAGCTAGACTAAGAAGAAAGAAGCAAAAAGTCAAAATTATAAATGAAAAAGAAAACATTACAGTGGATTTTACAAACAAAGGATTGTAAGAGAGTACTACAAAAAATTATATACCAACAAAGTACACCATAAAAGAGAGGGATGAATTCCTAGATACAGACAGCCCAGCAAGTTGACTCATGAAGAAATCAAAAATCTGAACCGAACAGTTTGGCAGCCCACTCCAGTATTTTGCCTGGGAGATCCCATGGACAGAGGAGCCTGGTAAGCTACAGTCCAAGGTGTTCCAAAGAGTTGGACACAATTGAGTGACTGAACAAGAAAGCTAATTCAGTAACCAAAAGCTTCAAAAATAATGGAAAGTCCAGGACTAAAGGGTCTTACTGGTAAATTCTATCAAACATTTAAAGAGGATTAATACAAGTCCTCTCTGTTATTTACCTGGGGTCAAATTATGGTGGAGGTAGTGAAGACAATGGCAACCTCCTTCCAAATGTTCCATGCAGGCCCTGCTAGACTCAGTGCCCCAACCCTGCAGCAGGCCACCGCCAACCCACACCTCCACCAGAGATCCTGGACACTCATGGGCAAGTCTGACTAACCAGATGGTCAATATCGAGATGGATAATATTCTTTGTAGCCAAAGATGGAGAAGCTCTATACATTCAGCAAAAACAATACTGGGAGCTGACTGTGGCACAGATCATGAGCTCTTTATTGCCAAATTCAGACTTAAATTGAAGAAAGTCTGAATAACTGAATGACTAGACTATTCAGGCATGATCTAAATCAAATTCCTTAAGTGGAAGTGACAAATAGATTCAAGGGATTAGCTCCGATAGACAGAGTGCCTGAAAACTATGAACAGAGGTTCGTGACATTGTACAGGAGGCAACAATCAAGGAAAAGAAATGCAAAAAGGCAAAATGGTTGTCTGAGGAGGACTTACAAATAGCTGTGAAAAGAAGAGAAGTGAACGGTAAAGGAGAAAAGGAAAGATATACCCATTTGAATGCAGAGTTCCAAAGAATAGCAAGGAGAGATAAAACCTTCCTCAGCAATCAATGCAAAGAAATAGAAGAAAACAATAGAATGGGGAAGTCTAGAGATCTCTTCAAGAAAATCAGAGATACCAAGGGAACATTTCATGCAAAGATGGGCTCCATAAAAGACTGAAATGTTACGGACCTAACAGAAGCAGAAGATATTAACAAGAGGTGGCAAGAATACACAGAAGAACTGTACAAAAAAGAGCTTCACGACCCAGATAATCATGATGGTGTGATCACTGACCTAGAGCCAGACATCCTAGAATGTGAAGTCAAGTGGGCCTTAGAAAGCATCACTACGAACAAAGCTAGTGGAGGTGATGGAATTCCAGTGAAGCTATTCCAAATCCTGAAAGTTGATGCTGTGAAAGTGCTGCACTCAATATGCCAGCAAATTTGGAAAACTTAGCAGTGGCCACAAGACTGGAAAAGGTCAGTTTTCATTCCAGTCCCAAAGAAAGGCAATGCCAAAGAATGCTCAAACTAACCCACAATAGCACTCATCTCACATGCTAGCAAAGTAACACTCAAAATTCTCCAAGTCAGGTTTCAACAATGTGAACTGTGAATTTCCAGATGTTCAAGCTGGATTTAGAAAAGACAGAGGAGTCAGAGATCAAATTGCCAAAACCCATTGGATCATAAAAAAAGGAAGAGAGTTCCCGAAAAACATCTACTTTTGCTTTATTGACTGTGCCAAAGACTTTGAATGTTTGGATCACAGTAAACTGTAGAAAATTCTTAAAGAGATGGGAATACCAGAACAAATGACCTGCCTCATGAGAAATCTGTATGCAGGTAGGTCAGGAAGCAATAGTTAGAACTGGACATGGAGCAACAGACTGTATCTAAATCAAGAAAGGGGTATGTCAAGGCTGTATATTGTCACCCTGTTTATTTAACTTATATGCAGAGTACATCATGAGAAACGCTGGACTGGAAGAAACACAAGCTGGAATCAAGATTGCCAGGAGAAATATCAATAACCTCAGATATGCAGATAACACCACCCTTATGGCAGAAAGTGAAAAGGAACTAAAAAGCCTCTTGATGAAAGGGAAAGAGGAGAGTGAAAATGTTGGCTTAAAGCTTAACATTCAGAAAACAAAGATCATGGCATCTGGTCCCATCACTCCATGGTAAATAGATGGGGAAACTGTGGAAACAGTGGCAGACTCTTTTTTTGAGGGGTGCTCCAAAATCACTGCAGATGGTGACTGCAGCCCTGAAATTAAAACATGATTGCTCCTTGGAAGAAAAGCTATGACCAATCTAGACAGCATTTTAAAAAAGCACAGACATTTTTTTGCCAACAAACATCCATCTAGCTAAAACTATGGTTTTGTCAGTAGTCATGTATGGATGTGAGAGTCGTACTCTAAAGAAAGCTGAGTGGTGAAGTATTGATGCTTTTGAACTGTGGTGTTGGAGAAAATCTTGAGAGTCTCTTGGACTGCAAGGAGATCCAACCAGTCCATCCTAAAGGAAATCAGTCCTGAATATTCATTGGAAGCACTGATGCTGAAGATGAAAGTCCAATACTTTGCTGCCTGATGCAAAGAACTGACTCAATTGATAATATCCTGACGCTCAGAAAGATTGAAAGTGGGAGGAGAAGGACAACAGAGGATGAGATATTTGGATGGCATCACCAACTCAATGGACATGAGTTTGGGTAAACTCCAGGGGTTGGTGATGGACGAGGAGGCCTGGCGTGCTGCAGTCCATGGGGTCGCAAAGAGTCTGACAGGACTGAGTGACTCATCTGAACTGAACTGAATACCAATCCTTTTCAGACCCTTCCAGAAAATAGAATAGGGAAAAATACATCCAAACTCGTTTCATGAGGCCAGCATTATCCTGATACTAATGCCAGACAAGGACGCAACAAGAAAATAAAATTGCAGGTTAATGTTCCTAATAGATATAGATGTAAAATTTCTCAACAAATTACTAACAAACCAAATTCAATACCACATTAAATGATAAGGATCATGCACCTTAATCTAGTGGGATTTGTTACTGTGATGCATTAAGATTCAGCATCACACATTATAAATGTCACATTATAAAAGTGACAGATTACATTAAGAAAATAAATAATAGAAACCACTGGCTATTTCAATTGGTGAAGAAGCATTTCACAAAATTCAACATCCTTCTATGGTAACAACTCTACACAAACTTTGCACAAAGAGAATGTGTCTCTACATAATAAACACTGTCTGTGACTGATCCTGAGCAAACCTCATAGTAAGTGGGGAAATGCTAAACGCTTTTCTTCTAAGATCAGGAACATGACAAGTAAATCCACCTTCATCACTTTTACTCAACACAGTACTGTAATTCCTAGTCAGAGAGTTGCAGAAAAACATCTATTTCTGCTTTATTGACTATGCCAAAGCCTTTGACTGTATGGACCACAATAAACTGTGGAAATTCTGAAATATGGGAATATCAGACCACCAGACCTGCCTCTTGAGAAACCTATATGCAGGTCAGGAAGCAACAGTTAGAACTGGACATGGAACAACAGACTGGTTCCAAATAGGAAAAGGAGTACGTCAAGGCTGTATATTGTCACCCTGTTTATTTAACTTATATGCAGAATACATCATGAGAAATGCTGGACTGGAAGAAACACAAGTTGGAATCAAAATTGCTGGGAGAAATATCAATAACCTCAGATATGCAGATGACACCACCCTTATGGCAGAACGTGAAGAAGAACTAAAGAGTCTCTTGATAAAAGTGACAGAGGAGAGTGAAAAAGTTGGCTTAAAGCTCAACATTCAGAAAACTAAGATCATGGCCTCTGGTCCCATCACTTCATGGCAAAAGACAAAGAAATTAGGAAAGAAAAATAAAAAGCAGCTAAATCAGAAAGGAAGAGTAAATTGCTTCTGTTCACAGATAGTAAAGTACTACAGATAGAAAACCTTTAGGTTTTCACCAAAAATCTCTCAGGACTAATCAACAATTTAAATAAAACTGCAGTATATAAAATTAATATAAAAAATCAGTTATGTTCTTACACATTAACAAACTATATAAAAAATATAAATTCGGAAAACAAATCTATTTATAATACCATCAAAAAGAACAAAGTTCTCAGGTATATATTTAACAAAGAATGTGAAATACCTGTATGCTGAAAACTGAATAATTAATGAAAGAAATTGAGAATGAATACAATGAATAGAAAGATTATGCTTATTGATTAGAGTAATTCATACTGTTAAAATATCTATGTTACCCAAAGCAATACACAGGTTTAATGCAATCCCTATCAAAATTCCAATGGCAAATTTTAGGAAAATAGAAAAAAAAAAATTCCTATATTTTATATAGAACCACCAAAGATCTCAAATACCCAAAACAATCTTAAGCAAGTAGAGCAATGTTGGAGGCATCATACTTCCTGGTTTTAAACATATTACAAAGATGAATTAAAAAATTATGTTATTGGCATTAAAAAAAGAGGCATAGATCAATGAACATAATAGGGTCCATAAATAAACTCAAACATACATGGTCAGTTAATTTTAAACACATGAGCCAAGGATGTACAATGGGGAATTGGTAGTCTCGTTAATAAATAGTATTGGAATAATTGGAAATCCACATGCAAATGAGTGAAATTAGACAACTATCTTACTCCATTCACAAAAATTTAACTTGAAATGTATTAAAGAATTATAAGATCTGAAACTACAAAAATCTAGGAGAAAATCAGAGGCAGCTTCTTGAATTTTGCATTGGCAATGATATTTTAATATATTTTAATTATATTTAATATAATTTCATATATTTTAATGATATTTTAAAGTGAACAATACATAGAAATAGAGGAAAACAATAGAATGGGAAAGACTAGAGATTTCTTCAAGAAAATTGGAAATACCAAAGGAGCACTTCATGCAAAGATGGGCTCAATAAAGGACATAAACATTAAGGATCTAACAGAAGCAGAAGCTGTTAAGAAGATGTGGTAAGAACATACAGAAGTATATTGAAAAGGTCTTAATGACCTTGATAACCAGGATGGAGTGACCACTCATCGAGAGCCAAGACATCCTGGAGTGTGAAGTATAGTGGGCCATACTACTACTACTACTACTAAGTCGCTTCAGTCGTGTCCGACTCTGTGCGACCCCATAAACAGAAGCTCACCAGGCTCCCCCATCCCTGGGATTCTCCAGGCAAGAATACTGGAGTGGGTTGCCATTTCCTTCTCCAATGAATGAAAGTGAAAAGTGAAAGTGAAGTCACTCAGTCGTGTCCGACTCTTAGCGACCCCATGGACTGGAGCCTACCAGGCTCCTCCGTCCATGGGATTTTCCAGGCAAAAGTACTGGGGTGGGGTGCCATTGCCTTCCCCGATAGTGGGCCATAGGAAGCGTTACTATGAACAAAGCCGGTGGAGGTGATGGCATTCTACAAAATGATGCTGTTAAGATGCTGCACTCAATATGACAGCAAATTTGGAAACCTCAGTAGTTGCCAAAGGACTAGGAAAGGTCAATTTTCATTCCAATCCCAGAGAAGGGCAATTGCACTCATTGCACATGGTAACATGGTAATGCTCAAAATCCTTCAAGTTAGGCTTCAGCAGTATGTTAACTGAGAACTTCTAACTGTACAGGCTGGGGTTTCAAAGAGGCAGAGGAAAAAGAGATCAAATTGCCATCATTCACCGGATAATCGAGAAAGTAAGGATTCCAGAAAAGAAAAAATAATCTGCTTCATTGACTATGCCCGAGCCTTCGACTGTGTGTACCACAACAGACTGTGAAAATTTTTTCCTGAAAGAGATGAGAATGACAGACTACTTACTTGCCTCCTGAGAAACCTGTATGTGAGTCAAGAAGCACCAGTTAGAATAGAACATGTAATAACAGACTGGTTCAAAATTGGGAAAAAGTACATAAAAGCTGTATATTGTCACCCTGTTTATTTAACGTCTATGCAGAGTGTGTGTGTGGTAAGTCATCTCATTCCTGTCTGATTCTTTGTGACACCATGAACTGTAACCTGCCGGGCTCCTCTGTCCATAGAATTCTCCAGGCAAGAATACCGGATGGGTTGCCATACCCTCCTCCAGGGGATCTTCCTGACCCAGAGATCAAACCTGCATCTCCTGCATTGGCAGGCAGATTCTTTACCACTGAGCTACCAGGGAAGCCAGTCTATGCAGAGTATGCTATGCAAAGTACCAGGCTGGATGAAGCTCAAGCTGGAGTCAAGATTGCCAGGAGAAATATCAATAACCTCAAATATGCAGATGACACAACCCTAACGGCAGAAATCAGAGGAAAAGATCCTTTTTATGAAGGTGAAAGAGTAGAGTGAAAAACTGACTTAAAACTCAGCATTCAAAAAACTAAGATCATGACATCTGGTCCCATCACTTCATGGCAAATAGATGGAAAATATTACAAACTTTATTTTCTTGGGCTGCAAAAATCACTGTAGACAGTGACTGTAGTCACAAAGTTAAAAGATTCTTGCTCCTTGGAAAAAAGTTATAATAAATCTGCTGCTGCTACTGCTGCTAAGTCGCTTCAGTCGTGTCCGACTCTGTGCGACCCCTAAGACGGCAGCCCATCAGGCTCCCTCGTCCCTGGGATTCTCCAGGCAAGAACACTGGAGTGGGTTGCCATTTCCTTCTCCAATGCAGGAAAGTGAAAAGTCAAAGTGAAGTCGCTCAGTCGTGCCCGACTCTTAGCGACCCCATGGACTGCAGCCTACCAGGCTCCTCCATCCATGGGATTTTCCAGGCAAGAGTACTGGAGTGGGCTGCCATTGACTTCTCTGATAATAAACCTAGACAGTGTATTAAAAAGCAGAGACATCACTTTGACTTTGCCAACAAATGTCTATATAGTTAAAGCTATGGTTTTTCCAATAGTCATGTATGGACATGAGAACTGGACCATAAAGAAGGCTGAACACCAAAGAATTAATGCTTTTGAATTGTGGTGCTGGAGAAGACTCTTTAATGTCCATTGGATCCCAAGGAGTTCAAACTAGTCAATTCTAAATGAAATCAGTCTTGAATATTCATTGGAAAGACTGATACTAAAGCTGAAATTCCAATACTCTGGCCACCTGATGCGAAGATCTAACTAATCTGAAAAGATCCTGATGCTGGGAAAGATTGAGGACAGGAGGAGAAGGGGGCAACAGAAGATGAGATGGTTGGATGACATCACTGGCTCAATGGACATGAGTTTGATCAAACTCTGGGAGATAGTGAAGGACAGGGAAGCCTGGCGTGCTGCAGTCTACACGGTCTCAAAGAGCTGGACACGACTGAGCAGCTGAATCGTAGCAATGATATTTTGGGTTTGACATCAAACGCAAAGCCAACAAAAGCAAAAAAATAAATAAGAAGGACTACCTCAGGTGAAAAATCTCCTGCAGAGTGAAGGAAAGCATCAACAAAATGAAAAAGTATCCTATGGAATAAAAGATAGTATTTGCAAACCACATACCAGACAGTTAGGTAATATCCAAAATATATGAGGAACTCATGCAGCTCAATAGCTAAAAAGACAAATAACCCTCAAAAAAAAAAAAAAAAAAAAATAAGCAGCGGACGTAAATAGACATTTCTCCAGAGAAAATGTACAAATGATAAATAGGTACTTGAAACAGTATTCAACATCACTAATCACCAGGGAAATGCAAATCAAAACCACAGTGAGTTACTAACTTACATCTGTTAGGTTGTCTGTTATCAAAAAGTCAAAAGATAACAAATTCTGGTAAGAAGGTGGAGAAAATGGAATCTTTGTGCACTGTGTGTGGGAATGTAAACTGGGACAGCCACTATGCAAAGCACCATGGTGGCTCCTCAAAACATAAAAATTGAACTCTCAGATCATCCAGCAGTTCTACTTCTGAGTATCCATCCAAAAGACATAAAATCATTGTCTTAAAGAGATGTCTGTACTCCCATTTCTCACAATAGCCATAATATGGAAACAATCCAGTTTTCCATCAACAGATGGAAGGATAAAAGAAAAAACCTCTATCCAACCCCCCCCTTCTCTCCCCTACCCCACACACAGTATTCAACAGTATTCAGCCTTAAACAAAACAGTAAACCTTGTTATTTGTGACAACAGGGCCCAGAATGAACCTGAAAGGCATTACGCAAAGTGAAATAAGTCACATGTGAAAAGATGACTACCACACGGTACCACTTATTTGTGGAATCTAAAAAAAGAAAAAAAAGTCAAATGCGTGCCAGTAAGCAGGGGTAGAATAAGCAGGGGGTAGAAAAGTGGTTGCTAAGCCATCACATTGTACACTTTAAACATTTTTTCCTTGTTTCTACTAATTATACCTCAATAAAGCTGGGTGGGGGGGATGAAGCACACCGTGCAACACGCGCACTCACGCACCAAAGAACATATAAGAAAAATAAAGAGGTTAAAATTTCATTATGAGAGTAAAAACTAGACTGGAGGTTTTGAAGGAGATAAATTCAGAGGATTCAGAATGTTGGACTCAACGCATCCTTAGACAGTAGAAAGAGGACAGCAGAGCTGTTGCAGCAGATTTCCTGGTTTGTGGTCTAAACATTTTCTGCGGTGGCACAGATAACAGAGCGTTCAGGGAACACACACAGCAGTCACTGTGACCAATGCCCAGCTACATCCTGGGTAAACCAGAGTCAGGCCCATGTTACGTAATTGTAGATGACCCCTCACTGGGGTGCTGTTTATCATTTTGGTAAGATAGTCTAGAGTCCTGGTTATTTCCCAGACCAGAGCATGTGAATTCCAGGAGCTCCAGTGACCTTCCTTTGGGGTCCATATGGCAACATCAATAGGCACAAAGTTTCACCCATAAAGGCTCTGCTATGAGAGTCAAGTATTTTAGGTTTATGCCAAGTCTCTCAACTTCTGATTCCAAGTCTTTTTGGGTATATTGTGAGAAAAGAAGGTCATAGATTCCTTTTAGTGCTAAAATTTGACACCTAAGCTTACAAGTGTAGCACCTTGTTAAAGACATTTTGCTTCATCTACTGTCTAAAAATTTGAAATGAGAGGTCATAGAAGAGTTAAAGTGAGAAAAGAAGATAGCTTATTGGAAGATTGATGAGGGATAATTGTATTGGCTGGATAATAGGATCTAGCTCAGATAGCAGGCAGATACTAATAGGCACATTTGCCATAAATAAAATATGTCTCAAAATCACTGTGGATGGTGACTACAGCCATGAAATTAAAAGACACTTACTCCTTGGAAGGAAAGTTATGACCAACCTAGATAGCACATTCAAAAGCAGAGACATTACTTTGCCAACAAAGGTCCGTCTAGTCAAGGCTATGGTTTTTCCAGTGGTCATGTATGGATGTGAGAGTTGGACTGTGAAGAAAGCTGAGCACCGAAGAGTTGATGATTTTGAACTGTGGAGTTGGAGAAGACTCTTGAGAGTCCCTTGGACTGCAAGGAGATTCAACCAGTCCATTCTGAAGGAGATCAGCCCTAGGATTTCTTTGGAAGGAATGATGCTAAAGCTGAAACTCCAGTACTTTGGCCACTTCATGCGAAGATTTGACTTATTGGAAAAGACTCTAATATGGGAGGGACTGGGGGCAAGAGGAGAAGGGGATGGCAGAGGATGAGATGGCTGGATGGCATAACTGGCTCAATGGACGTGAGTCTGGGTGAACTCCAGGAGTTGGTGATGGACAGGGAGGCCTGGCGTGCTGCAATTCATAGGGTCGCAAACAGTTGGATACGACTGAGCGACTGAACTGAACTGTGTGCTATTCAGGAGATAATTGTCTCATGGGTTTGACATTTTTTGGAATTTATATAAAACATTTGGATGAAGTTATTGTCTCAGTTCTCAGTCTCATATATACATATATATATATATATATAAAACTATATATTTTTGTTTGTTTTTTTGTGGGTCAAGGCATGTAAGACAGATACAGACCAAGGTTCAAACGTAACTAATTGAGGAGGTGATTGGAGCCACTTAACTTCTCTCTCCCAGTGTCTGAATACTAGGGGAGAAAAATCAAGGTCTTTAAGTAATTTTAGGAAACTGGGGAGTGGGAAAAATAAAAATGGGTTGGGAATGGGTGGGTAAAACCAAAGGGAGCTCAGACAGATGAGACAGGAGAGCATGCTTGGAGGAACAGTATGATAAGGAGAGCAGACATAGGGAAATGTGTCTTTGAAGTTGGAATCAATGTGGAACTAACAGCTGAGGACATGAATTTTGACATAGTGAGTAACTTCAGATAAAGTAGGCTGAGATTGTTGGATGGCCTGCTTAAGATTAGATTGAGAAAGGTGTTTTTCTTCTTCATATCGGGAGAAAAAAAGCAAACCATATTTTTAGAAGAGATTCCTAGAATATTGATTTTCAAGGGCCCTCTGGAAATGAACCAGTTTGGAGAGATTCCAGGAACTCTTGCTCTCATAAACAGTGCTGTCATAGGCAGTCTCTACTTCTCTTTCTGTGGATAATTCAAAGTTTCTCAAAATGATACATCTAGATCACGCTTTCCAAGTTGGGGGACTGAGACCTTGAGCTTTACTAGATATTTCAAATATATTTTGAAAGTGGTTGTACCAGTTTTATTTTCACCCCAAAAAGATTTATATTTGGCTAAGGTCCTTAGAACATTTAGTTTTGTGAAACATATATTTACTCAAACTAAGGATTTGGGATATAAGATGGTCTCTTATTCCTTGCACTTTTTTTCTTATAGTTAGAAGAGATTTTATTTTATTCTTATTTTTAGAAGAGATTGAGCATTTTTCCTCAGATACTTTCTTAATAATATTGCATATTTTGGCAAGAATACACAGAAAGTGAAAGTGAAGTCGCTCAGTCGTATCCGACTCTTTGCGACTCCATGGACTGTAGCCCACCAGGCTCCTCCCTCCATGGGATTCTCCAGGCAAGAGTGCTAGAGTGGGTTGCCATTTCCTTCTCCAGGGGATCTGCCCGCCCCACCCCCCACCCCCGAGGATCGAACCCAGGTCTCCCGCATTCCAGGCAGACGCTTTAACCTCTGAGCCACCAGGGAAGCCCAGGAATACACAGAGGAAGTACATAAAATGACTTAATGACTCAGATAACCACAATGGTGTGGTCCCTCACCTAGAACCAGACATTCTGGTGTATGAAGTCAACTGGACCTTAGGGTATTACGATGAACAAAGCTAGTGGAGGTGATGGAATTCCAGTTGAGCTCTTTAAAATCCTAAAATATGATGCTGTTAAAGTGCTGCACTCAATATGCCAGCAAATTTGGAAAACTCAGCAATGGCCACAGGACAGGATAAGATTAGTTTTCATTGAATTTCCAAGAAAAGCAATGCCAAAAGATGTACAAACTACTGTACAATTGTGCCCATTTCACATGCTAACAAGGTAATGCTCAAACTCCTTCAAGCTAGGTTTCAGCAGTATGTGAACCAAGAACTTCCAGATGTACAAGCTGGATTTAGAAAAGTCAAAGGAAGCAGAGGTCAAATTGTCAACATCCTTTTGGTCATATAGGAAGCAAGGGAATTCCAGAAAACATCTATTTCTGCTTCATTGACAACATGAAAACCCTTGACTTTGTGGACTACAACAAACTGTGGAAAATTCTGAAAAAGATGGGATTACCAGACCATCTTATCTGCCTCCCGAGAAACTTGTATGCAGGTTAAGAAGCAACAGTTATAACTGGACATGGAACAACAGACTGGTTCAAAATAGAGAAAGGAATATGTCAAGGCCATATATTGTTACCCTGTTTATTTACCATCTATGCAGAATACGTCATATAAAATGCTGGGCTGGATGAATCACAAGCTTGAATAATGACTGTCAGGAGAAATATCAACAACCTCAGATATTCACATGCCACCACTCTAATGGCAGAGGGTGAAGAGGAACCAAAGAGCCTCTTTATAAGAGTGAAAGAGGAGAGTGAAAAAGCTGAGTCTCTATCTCCCTCTACAACAATACTCCTGTTATTATTCTTGGTATCCACGTAAATAATACATCCAATATCCTATCAGTCACATGATCTAATTTCATCCAAAGACCTTGTCCTCAATCCTACCTCAGCCAGTGCATTATCACATCAATACTTTCCCCAAATCACACTCTAGTTCTCCATTGACAGCAAATCTTTTTAATCCACTAGAAGTTTAAATCCAGCATTGCAATCACTTTTATTCACCTCTCATCTCTCTCCCCATGAGATGTATTCCCTTTAAGCTAATGTTATTCTCTTGCCAGTAATTTTGAATATTCTACTGCACATACTCTTCTTGCCCTTGCTTCTCTATCTCTTTGCACAGTTTGCTTCTGCCATGTATCCTAGTTATAGCTAATGAGTTACCTCATTCTTGTTTCAGCCAGTTAAACTTTCCCCCCAAATAATGCACTATCATGTTTCTAGTCTCACTTTACATTAGTAATTAATCACCAAAAGGGGGCTTTAATGCTTAGCCTGTTGTCTTTTCTGTGAAGTAGAATCTCATATTTTCTGTTCATCTCTAAAAGCTACAATTTCCTTCCCCCTTTCTCATTATAAGTTGATACTATTTTATTCTAAATCAGAGAGAAAACTGAAGCAATTAAGAGAATTTCCTCTTCCACTAGCTCTTCATATTATGATCCATTTGCTTGCTGCTTAAGCAACAAACCTCTTCTTCTAGTCTTTGGCTTGGTAGTGTCTTTCAGCTCATCACTTACTAAAAGGAAGCCCCGGTTTTAGGGTAACACCATCACTCTGTTTTTCCTTTTATACCAAACAGGGCCTTGTGAGGCTCCTGGGCACAAAGCTTTTCTGTGTCCCCCATTTCTTTGATTGGAGGAAGTACCTTCATTCAGCCTCCATGAATTTCCCTGAGTTCCAACGGGCAGATTCAAGCAGCTGTTAATTAGGGAAATGAGGAGATGCAAGACCAGAGAGAGACAGTCAAGGGGAACAATAGTGCAGCATTGGAGGCAAGGTCCTGGTTCCCCATCGAGGGACACACAACAATATATTTGAGCTGTTTTGCAGATACTGAAGCCCCCTTCAGGTGGGGGACGTTAATGATTAATGATGGCATGCTGCCCACAAGCATTTAGACCTCAGAAGGTTGATGATGCTGACTCGGACTTATCTTCATCACCAGCCCATCAGAAGCATGTCCACTAGCCAACCAGACTGTCTGGGGAGCTTGTAATTTCCTCAGTTCTGTCTTGTCACAACAAAAATTTGAAACAACGGACAGACCAGTGTGACAGCCCCATGTAGCTTCCTCGGACGGACCAGTGTGACAGCTCCGTGTTACAGCTCGGTTTTGTTTAGAAAGCAAAGGAAAACACATCCCTGAGGCATGAGGGTGGGTCGACCCAAAAGACTGAAGAGAAGAAAAGCCACCAGCCCAATTTTGGCTTCTCTTTTTATATGTTTTTATTTTCTCCTCCCCTGGAGCCTGTCCTATGTAACCTGGGCTAGCCAGGGGTGCTGCTTGCTTCACCTGAGGTCCTCACTGTGGTCCTCAGACCTCCCTTTGTTCTATTTCTGGGGGTTTTCCCTTCTTTGTCTTTTCACCACTGCCATTCTGGACTCCTTTTTCCTATTCTAACTACCTAACAATACCCTCTTTGAACCATTACTATAAAACTTCTCACTGTCCTCTTCTAATGGAAACAAACAGTTTTTCATGGTAAGATTCCACCGTGTCTCTCTTTGCCTGGCAAAATAATAAAGCTATAGTTTTCTACTTCAACCAAAACTCTGTCTCTGAGATTTGTCTAGGCACCATTGTACAGAGAAGCTGACCTTTACAACTGCACTTCTTGGAAAAAAAAAAAAAAAAAAAAGCTTAAACTTGCTTTCTCTAATTTTTCTTCTCCATTCTCTATTGAACCCATTTAAATAAAGTGCTTCTTTAAGATATCTTGTCTAAGCTATCACAATAGCATGTACCATAACTGCATATTTGTAGAAGTTTTCCTCCTGAAGGGAAAAACTCTACTTCCTACTCTGCTTTCTAAACTACCTGACTCAATATATCTGACACTGTACATCTGAATCTGTAGGCAGACAGGGTAGTGGATCCCCAGAGGAAAAGAACTAGAGTTGCCTTCTCTATTTTTTAGACCTAAAATAAGCCATTTGGGCCTGAGCCATTTTTTGTTCTAAGCCTGGCCACAATACCTGCCCTTGAACAGGTCTCAGTAGTTAATTACCTCTTAGTGGTAGAGGATACAGAAAAAAGGGAGGAGCCATCAGAAAACAATAGTGTAGCCTTGAGAGATACATAATAATACATCTCTGAGTTAGGCAGTACTAAGGCCTCCATTCAGGATGGAATTATAATGTTGACCCTCCTGACTTGAATCAACGGAAATTTGGACTCAGTAATCCCTGATTGTATGATGAATTCTCTGTTCAATGCCCCTCATCAATATGCTTAAAACTTCCCCCAAAATGCTGATGGGAAGATCAGGGAGAGATCCCTGATGTTCTTCTTACTTGCTGCAAGTAATAAATACTTCTGTCTTCTAGCTCCAAACTTAGCAAGTGTTGAGCCCACTTTGGGGATAACAAAACCAGATAGGTGGGGATTTCCAAACCAAGCAATTCTCCAACTTTCGGAAGACCTCAACTAGGTGTCTATAATTTAACTCAAATCAGACACTAACTCCTAGATTTAAAGTGGAGCCCACAGGCTAACACTGTTCCTCACTTAAGACATGAATCACAAGCCTGGATTGTCATCTGTGCTTCTGACTGTCTATATATTAGAAATTTCTACAAATTTCTTATTAGGTTTGATAATTTCCTAGGACATTTCACAGAACTCAGGAAAAATGGTTTACTTACCAGATTTGCTACGTCACTTCAGTCGTGTCCGACTCTGTGTGACCCCATAGACCGCAGCCCACCAGGCTCCCCCGTCCCTGGGATTCTCCAGGCAAGAACACTGGAGTAGGTTGCCATTTCCTTCTCCAATGCATGAAAGTGAGAAGTCAAAGGGAAGTCGCTCAGTCGTGTCCGACTCTTAGCGACACCATGGACTGCAGCCCACCAGGCTCTTCCGTCCATGGGATTTTCCAGGCAAGAGTACTGGAGTGGGGTGCCATTGCCTTCTCCAACTTACTAGATTAGCAGTTTATTATAAAAGAATACTGGGCTAAATGAAGCACAAGCTGGAATCAAGATTGCCAGAAGAAATACCTATAACCTCAGATATGCAGATAACATCACCCTAATGGCAGAAAGCAAAGAGGAAATAAAGAGCTACTTGATGAAAGTGAAAGAGGGGAGTGAAAAGGTTGACTTAAAACTCAACATTCAAAAGCTAAGATCATGGCATCTGGTCCCATCACTTCATGGCAAATAGATGGGAAAAAAATGGAAACAATTACTTTATTCTCTTGGGCTCCAAAATCACTGCAGATGGTGACTGCAATCATGAAATCAAAATATACTTGCTCCTTGGAAGAAAAGCTATGACAAACGTAGACTGTGTATTAAAAAGCAAACACATTACTTTGCCAACAAGTTCCATATAGGCAAAGCTATGATTTTTTCCAGTAGTCAGGTATGGATGTGAGAGCTGGACAATAAGCAAGGCTGAGTGCCAAAGAATTGGTGCCTTTGAATTGTGATGCTGGGGAAGACTCTTGAGAGTCCCATGGACTGCAAGGAGATCAAATCAGTCCATCCTAAAGGAAATCAATCCAACTCATTGGAAAAGACCATGATTCTGGGAAAGATTGAAGGCAGGAGATGAAGGGGATGACAGGGAATGAGACGGTTGGATGGCATCACCAACTCAATGGACGTGAGTTTGAGCAAACTCTATGAAATAGTGAAGGACAGGGAAGCCTGGCATGCTGCAGTCCATGGGATCACAAAGAGTCGGACCCAACTGAACAACGGAACAACAATAAAAGTATGGAAGTCAGATGCATGGGGCAGAGTATGTGGGAAGGGGTGCAGAATGTCCAAACTGTCTCCAGGTGAGCCATTTTCCGAGCGCTTCCCTGTGTTCAGCAATCTGGAGTTCTCTGAACCCCTTTGGTTAGTGTTTTTCATGGAAGCTACATTACACAGGCGTGACTGATTAATCGCTGTAATTTATGATTTATTCAACCTCTAGCCACTCTTCCCTCCTTAGAATTAGGGGGTGGGGTTGGACGTAACTGAGGAACTTCACTCACTCCCATGAGGGCCTATCCCTGGGGCTTTTCACAGTCACTGCATTAACATAAATTCAGGTGTGGTGGAAAGATCTTGTTGTGAATAACAATAGACTATCTTTTCACCTTTATTGCTCTTATCACTTAGGAAATTTTAAGTGTTTTAGGAGGCCAGGCACAGAGACAAAAACCAAACATATTATTTCTTATTGTACCTCACAATATCCCACTCCCTAAACCCATTCACCCATTTTTAGCAGCTTTTTTCCCCCTCCATTTTTCCTCCATCTCTCCTCTTCAAGCAGCATTTCCCCCACCAGCAAGCATCAGAACTTTGTCATTTCCTGCATGTGCCATGATTGCTTATAGCTCTTGGGCTATAGTGAATTAAAGAAGGGAATTAAAAAGTCTTTCTCCCTCCTTTAAAACCTGTGGGGCCTTCCTTGATGCAAAAGCCTTCCCATGTGCCCTTTTTCTGGGTTATAGAGAAAAGGCTTCAGCCTCCTAGACCTTCCTGGAGTTCCAAAGGGCAGATTCTAACCGTTACTCATTAGGGAAGTGAGGGAATACAAAAACAAGATAACAGCAGCCAAGAAATAAGAGTGCAGCAATAGAGCAGAGTCAGAGCTCCTCCTCAAAGGGTATACAAACTAGTATCTTTGAGTTCTTCTAGTGAAACTAAAGTTCTCACCTAAGTGAAGGGTGGCTTGCATAAGATTCCTTGAACACCACTCTCCTACCACACCACCAACCAGTCAGAGGAAAGGCACACACCTTTCCACCCTTACCCCAATTTTTGCCTTTAAAAATTCTTCCCTGAAACCCATCAGGAAGTTTGGCCTTTTGAGCATGAACCACCCATTCTGTTTGCTTGGCCCTTGCCATAAACCTTTCTCTACTCCAAACTTCATTATTTTGGTTTATTTGGCCTCACAGTGTATCAGGCACATGAAAGTAGGTTCAACAACAGAAAAAGTCAACTTTTCTGACTTTTGATATCCTACCAGACCATCAAGATATTCATTAAATATTATCTCTGTGAAGAATTTTCTGTTTTCTCTCAGTCAACTTAAAATATCACTGTTAAAGTATTTGTAGTAAAGCCTTTGACAAAGTTCAACATCCATTTATGATAAAAACTCTCCAGAAAGCAGGAATAGAAGGAACATACCTCAACATAATAAAAGCTATATATGACAAGCCCACAGCAAACATTATCCTCAATGGTGAAAAATTGAAAGCATTTCCTCTAAAGTCAGGAACAAGACAAGGATGCCCACTTTCACCATTACTATTCAACATAGTTTTGGAAGTTTTGGCCACAGCAATCAGAGCAGAAAAAGAAATAAAAGGGATCCAAATTGGAAAAGAAGAAGTAAAACTCTCACTATTTGCAGATGACATGATCCTCTACGTAGAAAACCCTAAAGATTCCACCAGAAAATTACTAGAACTGATCAATGAATATGGTAAAGTTGCAGGATATAAAATTAACACACAGAAATCCCTTGCATTCCTGTACACTAATAACGAGAAAATAGAAAGAGAAATTAAGGAAACAATTCCATTCACCATTGCAATGAAAACAATAAAATACTTAGGAATATATCTTCCTAAAGAATCTAAAGACCTATATATAGAAAACTATAAAACACTGGTGAAAGAAATCAAAGAGGACACTAATAGATGGAGAAATATACCATGTTCATGGATTGGTAGAATCAATATAGTGAAAATGAATATACTACCCAAAGCAATTTATAGATTCAATGCAATCCCCATCAAGCTACCAACGGTATTCTTCACAGAGCTAGAACAAATAATTTCTCAATTTGTATGGAAATACAAAAAACCTCGAATAGCCAAAGCTATCTTGAGAAAGAAGAACGGAACTGGAGGAATTAACCTGCCTGACTTCAGGCTCTACTACAAAGCCACAGTCATCAAGACAGTATGGTACTGGCACAAGGACAGAAATATAGATCAATGGAACAAAATAGAAAGCCCAGAGATAAATCCACGCACATATGGTCACCTTATACTTTGACAAAGGAGGCAAGAATATACAATGGATTAAAGACAATCTCTTTAACAAGTGGTGCTGGGAAAACTGGTCAAACACTTGTAAAAGAATGAAACTAGAACACTTTCTAACACCATACACAAAAATAAACTCAAAATGGATTAAAGAGCTAAATGTAAGACCAGAAACCATAAAACTCCTAGAGGAAAACATAGGCAAAACACTCTCTGACTTACATCACAGCAGGATCCTCTATGACCCACCTCCCAGAATATTGGAAATAAAATCAAAAATGAACAAATGGGACCTAATCAAACTTAAAAGCTTCTGCACAACAAAGGAAACTATAAGCAAGGTGAAAAGACAGCCTTCAGAATGGGAGAAAATAATAGCAAATGAAGCAACTGACAAACAACTAATCTCAAAAATATACAAGCAACTTCTACAGCTCAATTCCAGAAAAATAAATGACCCAATCAAAAAATGGGCCAAAGAACTCAATAGACATTTCTCCAAAGAAGACATACAGATGGCTAACAAACACATGAAAAGATGCTCAACATCACTCATTATCAGAGAAATGCAAATCAAAACCACTATGAGATACCATTTCACGCCAATCAGAATGGCTGCTATCCAAAAGTCTACAAGCAATAAATGCTGGAGAGGGTGCGGAGAGAAGGGAACCCTCTTGCACTGTTGGTGGGAATGCAAACTAGTACAGCCACTATGGAGAACAGTATGGAGATTCCTCAAAAAACTGCGAATAGAACTGCCTTATGATCCAGCAATCCCACTGCTGGGCATATACACTGAGAAAACCAGAATTGAAAGAGACACCTGTACCCCAATGTTCATAGCAGCACTGTTTGCAATAGCCAGAACTTGGAAGCAACCTAGATGTCCATCCACAGATGAATGGATAAGCAAGCTGTGGTACATATACACAATGGAGTATTACTCAGCCATTAAAAAGAATACATTTGAATCAGTTCTAAGGAAGTGGATCGAACTGGAGCCTATTATACAGAGTGAAGTAAGCCAGAAACAAAAACACAAATACAGTATACTAACGCATATATATGGAATTTAGAAAGATGGTAAAAAATAACCCTATTTATGAGACAACAAAAGAGACACTGATGTATAGACCAGACTTTTGGACTCTGGGACCGGGAGAGGGTGAGATGATTGGGGAGAATAGCATTGAAATATGTATAATATTATATCTGAAATGTATTAATTGTTCAAACTAAACACTATCATGTTACAATTTGTTCATACTAGATGTTTGTAATGTTTCTGATAATCAATAAAAGAGATTCTTGATAAAATAAAAATAAAAAAAAATAAAGTATTTGTAGTAGCCTGATTTGCCTAGCAATTACTTGAATATACTTGTTTCCTTTCATAGTCTCTAAAGGACTTGTATTATTACTTTTGATACCTTAATTACTTAGACCAGTATTAAATCATTTATATGCTGAGAATATGTTTTGGGTTGAATTTAGAGTTGACTGAGGGACACAGCAGCTTTTCTGGTAGCATCCTTGATTCATACAGTTTCTTAGAGAGGATGTTGATCCAAGAAATGTGATTGTTAGTTTCATGTCTAGACATGTATTTAGATCAAAATCCAGATCAAGCAGATGAGTACATCTTGCTAGGCACAGTGACATCTTCATTAGACTATAATCATTAAACTTAAAAAAAAAATGTGCTTACTTTTATAAAATAAAAAAAGTTTTGTTCAAAAAACCAACTAGGAAATGTGTGTTTTTTGGTGATTTCTTTGTATTGGTGACATAACCTTTTCCTCAGGTAGGACCTGGATCAGTGCTTATTTGTTGAAGATATATGTAAAGTTTTAAAACTTTGAAAATAGAAACTTTTCAGTTCAAAAACTTGTCTTTGTTCCTTTAAAAACGAAAAAAAATTATATATATATATATATGCACATAGGAGGATTATATTGGCACATTAATATGGGAAGCATTATATGTTTGGTTATTAGAAATCCATATTTTTATACAAAATTAATGATATCAGCATATTCTCATTGCTCTCTCCATCAACTTCCACAGTTTTAGCAGCTAAGATGTTCTTTTTTAATATTAATTGAACATTTTTCATTTCCCAGAGCACCATTTTCTGCAGTACAATAGTTAAAAAGAAAGTTTCTGACAAGAATCCAGATTCATAGCATATAATTCTATAGAAGAAGAGTAAAATTCCGATATTTTAATAATGGAAGATGAAAAGAAACTTAGGGGCCACCATTTCTCAAATATAAAATGCATGATTTTCACACCTACCAATCTAAGATAGAACTCACAGGATCACAAGTAGAGAATGGACCTACCTAATATTTCTGAGGATATCTGCTATAGCCTGAATGTTCATGTCTCCCCAGTATTATTGTGTTGAATTCCTACCTCCTCTAAGATGATGGTATTGGGACCTGAGGATTTTGGGGGGTGATTAGGTCATGGAGGTGAAGGCCTCATGAATGGCATCCATATTTTTATAAAAAAAGACCCACAGAGGGTCCTTTACATGGTGGGAGAAGGCAACGAGGTACTGGCTCTGAACCAGGAAGGGCACTCTCACCAGAACGTGACCCGTCAGAGCCCTGACCTTGGACTTCCAAGCCTCCAGAAATGTGAGAAATAAATATCTGTTGCTTATGAGCTACCCAGTTTGGGTATTTATTATAGCCAGAATAGGCTAAAATAGTCTCTATTTATAACTACAGACTTCCTAATTTATTATTAAGTTTCTACCTCATTACTAGATTTAGAGATCATATTACTCCTTGTCTGGCATCCAACTTGACAGGGGTGGGGGGAGGGAAGAAAAGATAACAGTGCCCACATCTTTCTGCAGTCCTATATGTCATTTTCTGACTTTATCAAATATTAAAATAGAGGAAAACAACAGAATGGGAAAGACTAGAGATCTCTTCAAGAAAATTAGAGATACCAAGGGAACATTTCATGCAAAGATGGGCTCGATAAAGGACAGAAATGGTATGGACCTAACAGAAGCAGAAGATATTAAGAAGAGGTGGCAAGAATACACAGAAGAACTGTACAAAAAAGATCTTCATGACCCAGATAATCACAATGGTGTGATCACTGACCTAGAGCCAGACATCCTGGAATGTGAAGTCAAGTGGGCATCACTATGAACAGAGCTAGTGGATGTGATAGAATTCCAGTTGAGCTATTCCAAATCTTGAAAGATGATGCTGTGAAAGTGCTGCACTCAATATGCCAGCAAATTTGGAAAACTCAGCAGTGGCCACAGGACTGGAAAAGGTCAATTTTCATTCTGATCCCAAAGAAAAGCGATGCCAAAGAATGCTCAAACTACCACACAATTGCAGTGATCTCACACGCTAGTCGGAGAAGGCGATGGCACCCCACTCCAGTACTTTTGTCTGGAAAATCCCATGGACGGAGGAGCCTGGTAGGCTGCAGTCCATGCTAAGGGTCAGACACGACTGAGCGACTTCAGAGCGACTTCACTTTCACTTTTCACTTTCATGCATTGGAGCAGGAAATGGCAACCCACTCCAGTGTTCTGCCTGGAGAATCCCAGGGACGGGATAGCCTGGTGGGCTGCCATCTATGGGGTTGCACAGAGTCGAACACGACTGAAGTGACAGCAGCAGCAGCACATACTAGTAAAGTGATGCTCAAAATCCTCCAAGCCAGGCTTCAGCAATATGTGAACCGTGAACTTCCTGATGATCAAGCTGGTTTTAGAAAAGGCAGAGGAACCAGAGATCAAATTGCCAACATCCGCTGGATCATGAAAAAAGCAAGAGAGTTCCAGAAAAACATCTATTTCTGCTTTATTGACTATGCCAAAGCCTTTGACTGTGTGGATCACAATAAACAGTGGAAAATTCTGAAAGAGATGGGAATACCAGACCACCTGACCTGCCTCTTGAGGAATCTGTATTCAGGTCAGGAAGCAACAGTTAGAACTGGACATGGAACAACAGACTGGTTCCAAATAGAAAAAGGAATACATCAAGGCTGTATATTGTCACCCTGCTTATTTTAAATTATATGCAGAGTACATCACGAGAAACGCTAGACTGTAAGAAACACAAGCTGGAATCAAGATTGCCGGGAGAAATATCAGTAACTTCAGATATGCAGATGACACCACCCTTATGGCAGAAAGTGAAGAGGAACTCAAAAGCCTCTTGATGAAAGTGAAAGTGGAGAGTGAAAAAGTTGGCTTAAAGCTCAACATTCAGAAAACGAAGATCATGGCATCTGGTCTCATAACTTCATGGGAAATAGATGGGGAAACAGTGGAAACAGTGTCAGATTTTATTTTTGGGGGCTCCAAGATCACTGCAGATGGTGACTGCAGCCATGAAATTAAAAGACACTTACTCGTTGGAAGGAAAGTTATGACCAACCTAGATAGCATATTGAAAAGCAGAGACATTACTTTGCCAACAAAGGTTCGTCTAGTCAAGGCTATGTTTTTTCCTGTGGTCATGTATGGATGTGAGAGTTGGACTGTGAAGAAGGCTGAGTGCCGAAGAATTGATGCTTTTGAACTGTGGTGTTGGAGAAGACTCTTGAGAGTCCCTTGGACTGCAAGGAGATCCAACCAGTCCATTCTGAAGGAGATCAGCCCTGGGATTTCTTTGGAAGGAATGATGCTAAAGCTGAAACTCCAGTACTTTGGCCACCTCATGCGAAGAGTTGACTCATTAGAAAAGACTGTGATGCTGGGAGTGATTGGGGGCAGGAGGAGAAGGGGATGACAGAGGATGAGATGGCTGGATTGTATCACTGACTCGATGGACGTGAGTCTGAGTAAACTCCGGGTGTTGGTGTTGGACAGGGAGGCCTGGAGTGCTGCAATTCATGGGGTCGCAAAGAGTCGGACACGACTGAGCTACTGAACTGAACTGAACCAGTTACCAAGGGATACCAACACTGTTGGTTTGAAGACAACACTGAGCACAGCAGGGTTCTAGTTGATTTTATATGGTCCCTTAAAAAAACCCAGCAAAACCCCCTACAGCTGCTCACAGCATTCTTTATATACTTGATCTTTATCTTATACATCCTACTTATGTGCAAGCTTCTTGAGGAGAATAAACGTACCATACACCGGTGTGTGTTTTCTTTTTGGTCCTCTAAATTCTTAACAAGTATTTCAATTTTAGTAGTTCCACACTAAATATCATTTGCAGATGGAGTGGATATTTCAGGAGTGTGAATGATTGGGAAAGCCTCAAAACAGTCAGCCAACTCTCTCACAAGTGTAGGTTTTATGTGGCTCTGCATGATTTGGGAGAGGGTAGCAATTTGTGTTTGTGGAAGGATGGAAGTTAATGAAATCAATTTAGTTTGAAGAGGTAAGTATAGTGTGTCTGAAGGGAAGAAAAACAACTGAAGGAGAGCTGAATAGACAGTGCATGTGGAAAGGCCCAGTTTCACAATTTGGATTTGACTATATGAGCAAAATTACCAAGCAAAAAAAAAAAAAAAACTGGTTTCTGGTATCTTCAGACTTCTGATAGACGTGAGAATTCTTGTAAAAGCCATTATGTGTAACCAGCTCTAATCAAGAAAGAGGAATGAGTGGCCCTGCTCAGAATAATATCTAGGGAAGATTATTTTTTTTAACCTCCTAATGAAATCAGCATTTATCTCCACATAAATAGCAATTTAAAACAAAAGAGACAGATATCGTGAATTAATGATGTAGAAATTAACTGGAATGCAAGCATCTATGTACACTAAAGACCTTAATAGCTCTTAACCTGAAATATGGCTGAAGTGAAATGACTTCTTAAAAATATGAAAGACCTGCTCAGATAAGTCATTTATTTTTCATGGACTGTTGGTGCCAAAACATAAATACTGAGATCATCTCGACCTGCACGGGGCCTTTGTACCCTATGCCTATGCATGAGTCCCTATCAGAGGACTGGGAATTTGCCAAGCCTCATATAAAACGGCAATGACTTTTAAGGCCACTCAGGCCATTCCATCTACTCAAAAATGAAATTAGGCTTCTTTTTATAGGCTTGAAGCCACCTAAATTCGACCTCTATCTAGCACATTTTTATCCATCAAAATTATCAATACTGTGAGTAAGGGGTAGAAAGTTTAGAGTCAGTCACCAGAACATATCATTTGTAAGGTCTTTTATCAAGGTTTCTCAAATAAATTGGTTTTGCAAATGCATTTAGAGAGAAATAATTAACTTTGAGGGTCACAAAGAGAATATATGTGTAGGTAATACCAGAGTTACTTTTCCTACCATTCTTTCCCCCACCCCTCACCTTTCTGTTCACTTACTATAGATGCAAAAAGTCTCTTTCATAAGACAGGCAAAGAGACAGATATTCCATTAAAATAATTACATTTATGCTCTTAAAATTTATCAACACGAAAATACAAATATTTGCTTAGTGGTGTTTTTATCTGAAGATTTTTAACTTCTTAAGACTCATCCAATAGATCAGAAAGTTTTAAAAATGTGATATTGTCTATATTGTAGGCGCTGGGAGAGGGAAGAGGGGTAGTTCAAGACAGAGGGTTTTCTGGACAACAGAAGAGCTTAAAGCATCTGAGAGAGAAAAATTAATGATGCATATCCAATTTAATTTTCTTATGGACTTGATGGAAAAACTAAAAATGCTTTATACGTAAGACTGGGTCTCCTATGAGCATCTAACAGGAATGATGTTATTGATGTATACTGAATGCTTCCTCCCAAACATTTTGGGCATTAGTAAAGGTTTATGTCATACTGGAAATAACAGAAGCGACTTTGATCTATTCCTCCAGATTAACCACTGGTACATGCAAATACCATCATTCTTTCGAAGGTAATTTTTCGAACTGTAAAGGATTTCAGAGCATCAACAGTGCTACAGCTTTGGGTTCACCTCTTCCTTTCCCCCTCTAACTGGACAGTCCTAAAATGAAGCTTAAGACAGGACCAGTGAGTGTCCACCTAGCAAACGCTAAAGGACACTCTTCCCTCCTTAGAATGTTGGAGTGGAGAATTTAGTGAACTATCTGGACAGGATCTGCAAAGATTTTTCCCAGGCTTCCTGAGCAACTTGAGAGTTAGGACAAAAATTCTTCACACAAACCTAGCATAAACTAAATTTGAACAGGTAATTTAGGAGAGAAAGATTAAAAAGTGATTTATTATTTTGTGGAGAAAACAAGGAAATCATAGCAGTTTTACCACTACCTTTCAAATAACCCAACTTAAAACTGTTAAACGTTACTATGTATATAAACAATGAAAATGAAGTGGGTCACTGAAAATGTAGGATTAACTTGATCGAATTGATTATATGATTAGAGAAAAATTATTTTGGGATTTCCATCTGATACTTTTGCTGCATATATTGATCAAGTTAACTGAATATTTTCCAACACTTTGTCATATCACCTACAGTAATATTATGCATGTTTAAAGCTATTGCTTCTTTGTGTCACTATTGATATTTCTGCATAAGGAGATATTTGTTCCCGTCTCTTCTCCATAAACCTTGAAGTATTTTGTTTTTTTCTGAGACTATTTTGGTTCTTACAACCAATTCTGCATTCAAATTAATTCCCCGCCCTCACCAACACAGACACTGTTTAAAGGCAGAATCATCATCTATCTGTGACATCAGGTACTACACTTGTCTAAACCTGTCTTTTAAGAGCAGCATCTGGGGCACTAGCAACACCAACACCAATAATGCCTCCTAGATTACAACGGATAGCAGTGGGAGAACCCAGAGCACTTTTGGACTTTTGTTATTACAAAATTAACCACAAATGGATGACAGCTAGCAGGTATTTTAATAGCGGGGTGTTCTGAAGTACAACCACTGTTGGCTAGAGCCCAGTTTTTCAGGGTCTAGAAGAGAGGAAAAATTATTAATCATAACAGATGTTATATTCCTTGACTTTTGTTTTGTATCAGACACACAATTAAGTGCATTATATAGATAATCATGTATGCTGCTACTGCTAAGTCGCTTCAGTCGTGTCCGACTCTGTGCGACCCCATAGACAGAAGCTCACCAGGATCCCCCATCCCTGGGATTCTCCAGGCAAGAATACTGGAGTGGGTTGCCATTTCCTTCTCCAATACATGAAAGTGAAAAGTGAAAGGGAAGTCACTCAGTCGTGTCCGACTCTTAGTGACCCCATGGACTAGAGCCTACCAGGATTCTCCGTCCATGGGATTTTCCAGGCAAAAGTACTGGGGTGGGGTGCCATTGCAAAACTGATGGAGTAGGTAGCATTAACCTAATTTTACATAGGAGGAAACTGAAGCTTAAGAAATCCAAGTGACTCAGATTAAATCTCACAACTACTGGGTTAAAAAGCTGAAATAGTATCATATTCTGACTCCCTAATTTTCCGTTATGCTTACTAATTTGGTGGACATCACTTGCTGTCTACTAGGCATACATTCCATTCTTTAAAGTAACACTTAGGAAAGATTCTAAGAAAATTATTATGAAGAAAGATATAATTTTTTTAAAATATTATTTCCCCAAAAACTTGCCAAAGTCTTTTTCTCCCCTCCCTCCTCCACACTCATGAATTGAAATGTCTTAACATGCAGCCTCATCCAGCTGTGAAACTGGATGGAACTGCATGAATAACAACCCAACACTCTCAGAGAAAGTGTGTATCTTTGGTAGGAGAATAAAAAAAAATTTAAAAATTAAAAAAAAATGGTGTACCCAAAGGGTATAGGAGAGAGAATAAAGATATTATACTTAGGGACGTGGGGCTCCTAAATGTCTAATGTCTAAGACAGGAACGGATGCACAGTTTTGAGTCTAGAATGACCAGTCTCATGTTAATTAAGTAGCTGAGCATTTTGTGAAAGGGAGTTGCCCCTCTAAGTTCTCAAATGCTGTGGCTTTTATATGGGCTGGCAAAGATAATGCAAACTAAAATACAGTGCTGCGATTTGCTATGAAGATTATGTGTAAGCCTGATAATCCAACATAAAACAAACACAAACAGTAAAAATTTTGGTCAAGGACTCTACTGCTGACTTCATTCACATGCTGTATTATAAACATTCATTTCCACAGTCTGTAGTAAAGAGGGAAGAAAAATCACTTACTGGTTTCAGTGAGATCATTATTTCTATTAATTCCATGTTTACATTTAAATTACACTTAAATTGTGAACCCTGATTTATTTGCATGTGATATATCCTCCATTTGAGTTAATGTGAGGTAATAAATCTCTGAAAGTGAACTTTATCTTTCTTTCAAGGAGTTTAGAGTGTTTTGAAATACCATTTCACTTAAAAAAAAAATCTGCTGGATATCTAACATGTGTGTATCTGGGAAAGTACTAGGTACTAGATAAATAAAATAGTTTAATGGGAGAGAAAAGTAAATATACTAATGTTTAAGCATAATGATTGCTCAGATAGGATAAGCCATGGATGATGTGAGGCTACATATGAGTGCACTTTATCTAGCTGTCAGGATCATGGAAAGCTTCCAAGAGGAAGATGAGGAACTTAAGTATTCTAACATGGTGGGAGCACGGGTTCTCAGATGGGAGCTGGAGTTTTTAGGAGGGAATCAGTGTTGAGAGATGAAGTTTGAAAGTTCGATGGGGGCCAGTCTATGAAAGTCCTTCCATGCAAAAGTAACGAGTTTGGAATGCGTCCTAAGTGCTATTGGAGCCACTGAAAGATTTTTGGCAGGAAAGAGAGGTGTCTAAATTCGTATCTTAGATACATTTATCCATCATGTCTTTGGAATATATTTTGAAAACCTGAGATGGAAGGAGGCCGAACAGGAAATGATACAGGTTTGATTAGTTCAAGGCACACACACAAACAGTAGAATGAGAAGATGTGAATGGCTGACTGAGAGTAAGAGTCAGTGGGGAGTTAAGGATGGCACACAGAGGTACTGGTTTAGGCAACAGGCAAATAGTTGTGCTGGGAACCAGGAATATTATACATAAGGATCAGTAGGAAGGCTTGACAATGCATATATTTGTCATTTTGACCATTCACTACAAACTGTTAGCATATTTAGGTAGAATCTGATGTCTGACTGCTGCAAGCCACTAACAAGTGTACAAGGATTATGCTTTGCATCTGCAGGTATTAAGGTCAGCTTGCATCCTGGGGCTAATAGTCCTTATAAGGTCTGAGTATCCATCCTCCTCCTTCTACAATATTCAGTCACTTGAGTAAATGGGAATAAGCCCATTAAAAAAATAAACAAACAAAACAAGAACACCAAAACCAACGTTATGAATTATTATGGTAGATTCTTGGCACAGTATTGCAGAGTCCTTCCTCTTTGGGACATAATTATCTCTTTGAGTTTATGAACTGAGCAAGAAATTGTGACTTTGTATTATAGTAACACTCTGATGCTGGGAGGGATTGGGGGCAGGAGGAGAAGGGGACGACAGAGGATGAGATGTCTGGATGGCATCACTGACTTGATGGACGTGAGTCTGGGTGACCTCCGGGAGTTGGTGATGGACAGGGAGGCCTGGCATGCTGCAGTTCATGGGGTCGCAAAGAGTCAGACACAACTGAGCAACTGATCTGATTATGGTAACTGCCTTCAATCTCTTGGTTTTTTACTCTTCTAATCTCTGAATATACATGTTAAATAGATACAAATAATATTAATCTCCATGTTAGCTTTTCTGTTGATTTTTTCTGATATTTATGTTTCTCAACATCCTTAGGATAATTTATAATATATAGTAAACATCTGGGAGAGAAGCAGTGATTAATTTAGTAATATTATATTTATATCACAGATATTAGGGACTTCCCTGGTGGTCTAGTTGTTAAGACTGCCTTTCCAATACAAGGGGTGCAGGATATCACAGATATAAATATACATAAATATACATTAACCTAGTTTATAAAAATTTCACGAGTGAGTATGTCAGAATTCTGATGTTACTCAATGCCATTTGTCACTACCAAATAAAACAATCTTCATGGTTAGTTTCAATCAAGTTCATATATGAAAAAGATTGGCAAAAAAACCCCCAAAAAAACAACAACACTGACCATTTCTACCTTGTTGTAATTTATTTTCTACCCTTACTCATGTAAATCCATGTACAAGTGTCATAGATTAGGCTTCCTCCGGATTAGAAGATTGATAACGTTATCAAATGTTTTCAACTAATTCCTGAATCTTTATTTGCTTGCATGACAACAGTATTAACTTTTTCTATATATGTATATGTGTCTGTATATGTGTGTGTGTGTGTGTGTGTATATATCAGATCAGTCGCTCAGTTGTGTATATATATATATATATGTATATGTGTGTGTATATATATATATATATAATTTTCCAATACTTGGAATGAAAGAAACTTGTGAAAACAGGAACAAGGATTGTGGAAAAGAAATAGGTAAACAAGGTAATGGAAGGAGAAGTTTAAAGGAGAAAGTAAGATAGAATCATAGTTTACCACTCAAATAAATTTTAAAAAATCTGTTTACAAAATTAAACATAAAGAAAGCTTTTAAAAGTAACATTAAAAAATTAAATTAAGTAATACACTAAGGGTTTAATTTTGGTCTATGTGTTTTAAAACAATGTGTAAACTTTTATTTTTGATGGCATGCCCATGATTTAAGGTAATTAAATCACAGATCATTTCTGTCTGATAATTCCTTATTTTATAGACATAAAAGCTATACTTTTCAACTGTATCTGGTATTGGTATACAGTATTCATAGCATATATTCTGAAATAAAATCAATCTCATATATAAAATTATGCAGTTTTGAGGTAATATAACATATTGGCTAGAAATAGCTCGTCAACTTCATACCATTTTGTTTCCTTTCAATAATGTATTTCTTTCATATAATCGTGCTTATTGTCTTAAATTCTTCCACATATACTTATTACAACCAAAAGCAAGGGACCATGATTATTTCTTGATGTTACTTTTTAAGCCAGAGAACCAAAAATTTTACTCAAGTTATGAAGCAACAATAAACATAATAATTAAATTCATCAGAAATTTTACATATACCAGGATGTAGTTACATCTAAATCTGAGATGATTATTTTAAATATTCTTGGCTTATTTATAAACATTAGTCATAATTGGGGATCAGTAGATGAGTTGACATAATCTTTCAACGTGTTTATAAATATATTCCTAGATAAATATATTTTAATATGAATGTAATAATCTTTGATCTAAATTCTGCAAAATTTTTAAAAATGAAGATTACAGGGTTTATAAAATCACTTAGCATGGTGACTACAGTAATGAAATTAAAAGATGCTTGCTCTTTGGAAGAAAAGTTATGACAAACCTAGGCAGCATATTAAAAAGCAGAGACATCATACTGTCAACAAAGGTCCACGTAGTCAAAACTATGATTTTTCCAGTAGTCATGTGTGGATGTGAGAGTTGGACCATAAAGTCTGAGTACTGAAAAATTGATGCTTTTGGATTGTGCTTGTGGTGGTGGACAAGACTTTTGAGAGTCCCTTTGACTGCAAGGAGATCAAGCCAGTCAATCCTAAAGGAAATCAACTTTGAATATTTATTGGAAGGACTGATGCTGAAGTTCCAATATTTTGGCCACTTGATGCGAAGGGCAACTTGTTGAAAAAGACCGTGATGCTGGGAAAGATTGATGGTGGGAGAAATGGGGTGACAGAGGATGGGATGGTTGGATGGCATCACCAACTCAATGGACATGAGTCTGAGCAAACTCCAAGAGATAGTGAAGGACAGGGAAGCCAAGCTTACTACAGTCCATGGGGTCACAAACAGCTGGATGTGGCTTAGTGACTGAACAACAACAGAGTTTACAGAAACTGCTGAGATTATGAAAGCAGTCTATTCCTGTTGGGCATGAACCTCAGATCCAAGACCAAAAGATAACTCTGGCATTCCCTGGTTTTCATCTGGTGGGACTTACTGTGTCCCAGAGACCGTTGCAAAGTATAAATTTACAGAGGCTGTCAAATGAAGTTCCCCTGTGAGGAGCTGAGGATGTTACCTATATACAGTAATTCTCTTTCTTCTCTTCCTTCTTCCCCCAGAAGATTATGTTTGCTTTTGTTTTCAATTTTTCTGTTGGTAGACTTTGCAATTTATACAATCATGACTATATTTTTAAATAATGAGTATGTTCGCCTGGGTATATACCAGTGTTTGTGTGCCTGTCTATGTATGTATATATAAAGGGGGGGGGTCTCAACCTTATGAAAATTGGAAGCAGACTTCCAAGGTGTTTTATACCCTCAGATGTTAGGAAGTGAAGTAATTTACAGAGAGTTGTAAAACTCAGCAATGTCAAGCAGCAAGATATCTGACTGGAAAGAGAAGGCAGCTTTGAAACCTTTTATGGCTGGAAGAAGTTGACTACACACAGTTCATTCTGTTGTGCAATAAATGTTGAGTCTATAATGCCTTTTCTTGTTTTTCTAGTGAAACTGAAAGCAGCTTTTCCATATATGAAGAGCAAGAAAATGGACAGTGAAGAAGGCACCTTTAGCATTCTCATCCTAGTAAGAGGTGGGCTGCTGCTGCTTCTGCTAAGTAGCTTCAGTCGTGTCCAAATCTGTGCGACCCCATAGACAACAGCCCACCAGGCTCCGCAGTCTCTGGGGTTCTCCAGGCAAGAACACTGGAGTGGGTTGCCATTTCCTTCTCCAATGCATGAAAATGAAAAGTGAAAGTGAAGTCGCTCAGTCGTGTCAGACCCTCAGCGACCCCATGGACTGCAGCCCACCAGGCTCCTCCTTCCATGGGATTTTCCAGGCAAGAGTAGTGGAGTGGGGTGCCACTGCCTTCTCCAAAGAGGTGGGCAGGGGCAGGCAATTAAGATTTTCAGTCTAGCGATAATCTGTACATTCAGGCTTTACCATCATGTTTCTCAGAATCATCAGATTTTACCCTAAAATATGATGATACTAATGGAGAAGGCAATGGCAACCCACTCCAGTGTTCTTGCCTGGAGAATCCAGGGACCGGGGAGCTTGGTGGGCTGCCGTCTATGGGGTCGCACAGAGTCGGACACGACTGAAGTGGCTTGGCAGCATGATGAAACTAGAATGCTATATATTAAATTTGTAACTATTTGGAAAATATTATCTTCTTATTGAGTAAAAACCATTTATTTAACAAATTTAACTTTTCCACAATTTGGGGTGTAAATATTTCAAAGAGAAATTAGGTTAAAAAATTAAAAGTAACCCTTTAGACCAGACTCTGAAAAAAATGTCCAGATTATCAGACTGGAATAACCGCTGAGTGCCACCACCTCTGACCAAGAATTAACTCAATGTTATGTGGCTTACCTGCAGAAGAGATGCATCTCATCACTGGAATGAGACATCATTCCATTATGTGGTATAAATAAAACCTAGAATACACACTTTACATAGGCCCAATGTACATAAATATGCCTTTATTTTTCTAGATGAAAAATCTATGGGAAAATGGTAGCTCTGTCAAATTAGTGAGCAAACAAGACCATTACATCAAAATAGATTTTGCTCATTTACTCTGACAAGTGTAGCAATATAAATTATTTATAGTTCCATTCTGAATGGGTTTACAAATGCCCTATAGTGCATTTTGTAAATTCAGTGGAGTCTTAGTAACTTCTTTATTAATTACATTTATAAATTACAATCCTGGGGAAAGCCCTGAGACTCATAATTGATACATTAAATATTTATCAACTTAGTAGATATCGCATTCTATGTATATATAAATTTAACTAAAATATAGATTATTCCTTTTGGTGAAAGAGTAATAATATATTATTAGGAAAGGATTTATAAAAATAAAGCAATACTTTGAAAGTTCTCCCAATTGTGGTAAATGTTAGTTATACCTTCTAAGGCTTTCTCATCTTCCATCAGAAAAGATGGGATTACAGACACAATGAACACAATGATCAATACTTTGTCAACTTCTGCAAATATCTACTTCCAATTATACTGAGAAATTATCTCACATTACTATGTATCATTAGTATAATAGTTAATATTCATTGAGATCTACACATCCATTCATGAAGAAGATAGGAAGACACAGGTTATCCTAAAGTAGGAATCCTAGCAATATATTAAAAAAAAAAAATCTGTCTCTGCTCACACTTGAGTCCTAATACAGAAAAAGAAAAAAAATTCTGAGCAGCTGATGTTAATTTTTATCTCATTTAATCTCTACTTTTCTCAGTATCTTTCATGCCACATGCAATTAAAAGATTCTAACTCCCTGCACCTCAAGTAGACCTGAGGTAGAAGGCAATGAATGGTAAGGGATCTGATATGTTAGGGTATCAGATCTGCTACAGGTAGTGGAGAGGCAAGGTGAGTACTGGGATCAGTGTACTCTAGATTTCCTAGCTTCTCACAAATCATTCCCAGGTAAATAAAAATTGAAAACCATTTTTAATTTGTGAAATAATTTTGTTGCCTGTTCAGAGGGACGGGCAATGAGAGTGGGAGATAATTCAGACTCAATTCAATAGAGTCAACAGCTAAAACACCAGCATTTTGACCAGGCTCTACATAGCAGATTCCACTTGAATGTGGGATTGAAAGAAGAAATCGTGCAGAGTCAATGAAAGTGATCAAGAAATAACTGCAGTAGATACATTGTGTACGTCCTCAGTCACCAAGTTCAGATGAAGTGCTCCTAGTTTTAATTATTATTATTTTTAAATTCTACAACCTTCATGTCTTACTTTAAAAAATGTAAAGCATGAACATTATTTTAAAATAAGACTATACTTTTTGTCATGCTTCAACTATGCCTTATAAACTGTTAGTAAATGGTCTTAAACAGACCTCAAATGAAGAAAACTTCCACGTGGAATAAGAGACAGGACTGTGTGAAGAAAAAAGCAAGGGCTTTGGAGTCAGGCAATCATGGATTGAAATTCTGACCTGGTCTCTAACTCAAAGGGTGTTTTTGACAAGATATATTTATATGAGATGAGTTTCAATTTCCATATCTATGAAATGGGAATAATAATATCTAGTTCATGGCTTTATTTATTTTGGAGTTAAATAGGCTATAACAAAGAGAATATAATTAAAACAGTTAATTAAATGCCTGATATACAAGCATATACTATATATAGTGGGCTATAGAAATATACACATTATTTTCTTTGTCACTACCTTTGATAACTTTTGGAGCTAGAGCTAAAGTGTGAGCTTGTAAAAACAGGAGTCAGGCTTGGGGGGAATTTGATGGATAAAGGAGTTTTAAAAAGATAAACAGGCTGTTTATGAGTTATCTACTTGATAGTTAATCTCTCATATGCTTGGTAGTCATGTTGTAGTAGGTCTAGAGACTGTTAGTGGTTTCTTAAAGTTTATGATCTCTCGTCTTGCAAGGTAAGGAAAGCTGAACAAGTACAGCCTACCTGTCCATACTTATAAAGTGACTAAACAGATGAATACATTTAGAATCAACCCATTTTGGGGCGCACAGAATAGTTTCATGACCTATTAGAAAGGAAAGAGCTGTTTTTAGATAATGACTGCTTTAGAAATTATAGATCATTATTGACTGGAACTTTAAGTGGCAATATTATTGATTTTCTGTTTACGTTACTCCTTCTTTCCTAAAACATAGTGAAGTATCTCCATCTGACCTGCATCTAGCCTGTGTATAGAGAAGGTGTTACAAATCTTTCCTGTCTTTGGCTATGAAAAGTTGTAAGTAAACTCAGTTGCTGCTCTCCAAAAATGTTAAATGTGACAAGATCTATACACCAATATCTCTTTCCATCTCACGATACCGTAATTCTTTCCATTTGACAGTCATTTGATGGAAAATAGAAATAAAACTTAGTGAGATCAGGAATTTATCCAATAGTTATTCTTTAGTGGGAAGGGGGAAAATTTGAAGAATAAATTATTCCTCTCCAACAGATTCTCCAGATCATAAACCCTTACCCCAAATCACCTCCTCTGGTGACAAAGCCCTGATTTTATCTGCCTGTGCACATAGGCAGTGACGAGGGACGGGCCACAGGAGTGTAGAAAGTTACAGGTATATTTAATGGAAAGGTGAGAGATGAGACACTGACAGAGTCAGAAGTCATGCAGAATGTGGACTCAGAACTGGAGGAGAGTATGCTGTGGAAATTGAAGTAAAATAAATCTCAAGACCAGCGGTGAGGATGACACCTAGAGTGTTGCTTTCCTCAACACTCCTGAGCCCCCAAAGAAAACTAGAACTAAGCCTATAAAAATAGAAACACAAAGAATCTCTACTAAGCTTGGAGTTGTTACCTTGAAAAAAAAAATGATAACAACTTATAGCATTTCCCCTTGTCCAGAGCAAAGCGGCAGGAGGCTGTGGGCCCGTGTCAGAAAGAAATGGACTATTGATCCAGTTTTGTGAGCCCTCTAAATGCTAGGATTAGATCACCACACCAATGATTGTGAAGATGGCTTTCCTGGAGACCCAACCTGTAGCACAAATATTGGGGACGGGATCCGTAAGATGAAGAAAATGATGACCGTGAACGGAGAATGGAAGGGAGGTAAAGAATGAATAATGTTCAGGATAGGCTATTAATGTATATCTTACATGGAGCCGAAGGCCTGCTCTCTGTTAAACTGACCGTAAAAAGCATGCACATTGGGAAATTTTCTGACTTCAAGGTACAAACTATTGCATCAGCTTCCTGTGCCTGGTTCATACATATGATTTAACACATAGCAGAAGATTAATTTCTGGGGACAATTCCGAATGAATTTCATTTCTTGGCAGAAAATGAACCCTAAGCCAGCAAGCACTAGAAAGCCGAGATTGGTGTCTGTTTATAGTCAGCTCCTGGGATTGGTATTGCATAATGCACATTTTCAACTGAAGGCTGACTTATTTCCACCTCAACTGTTTACTTCTCAGGCGAGTTTCTGTACAACCACTCTGTGTTAAGAAAATCTTTATACTGTGAGTCAACAGTCATTCTGATTCCTGCCAAGTATACCCATTACCCTAAAGTAAACAAAAATAATCCATTGCACATGACAAATTCAGATTCGAACTAGCTCAAAGAGTTTCTGCCATTGTTCAATTCACCTGTAGATATTTACGTCGTTTGCACTTTTCTTAAGTGAAGTATATAAACCACACTATTTGAGATACAGATTTATTTACAGCAGATCAATATACAGTAATTTTGCAGAAAATGATTATTTTTACTATTTAGATACTATAATGTTTTCCACTAATTTTAAACATGATGGCCTTATCTATGTTATTTACAGGAAAAAAGAAAAGGAAATGATTATATTTATTTCATTAAAGTCCCAATGAGGCAGATTCATTTTCTTGAAAATTGAGTGTTTATAGTAAGTTAGTAACTATAGAACTGAACTGAGTAACTATAGTGTATACAAAGGAATTACACAATTCCTGCACCTTAATATGTTTACCACATATGCAAGATTCTCACTTTTCATAATCAGCTTCTACTGAGCTCATGAAACTCTGGGAAACCTGGGTTTTGCAACTCATGCTTCCGTGTAATTTCCTTTATAGCAGAACACTAAATTCACACAAAAAAGATTATTGTTAAGCAGGTCAGAATACATAAATTAGTTGCTCACTGTATTATCATCACAGGTGGGAAACGCTGCTTGAAAATCATTTTAAAAATAAAAAACTTTTTTTTCCCCACTTGGTGAGTGTGTTATGAGAGATGAATGATTCTACAGTGCATTGCAAGAAGGCATGGCTTCTTGGCCAGTCACCCTTCTCTAAAGGAATATACTCACCAGGACAAGAGGCAGATTTATATTTATCAATATGAAAAGTACCTTCCTGTAAAATGCATTAACGATACCATGACAGTACTATTTGTTTTCCCACTTATTCTAATTTTGGGGAGAGTGCTCCACTTTATGGCCATCGTCCCTTTTTAGCATTTAACATTACTTCTCCTTTTTTTTTTTTTTTCAAATTTCAATATTCTTTTATAACATGCCATATTTTCTCATACCAAATCATGTTTTACATTGATTATATTTCAGGATGACTGCTTCTCAATAGCATTTTAGAGAAGAGACAGGGCAACTGATTCATAAAGAAACATTAAATGTGTTTTCACATGTCTTTCTGTTGGAAAGCATTCTGGCTAATACGATATAACTGTCATTGTAAACCATCAACGGTGTATGTTTACTGAACTTTGTTTCTTTCCTTTTTCTCTCTGCTTTTGCAGGTGCTTTATTGCCTCTCTGCCTTAGCTCATTCCATTTTCTCTATCCTCTTCCCTCTTATTTAATTCATTTTAAAAATGAACTCAAGCACAGTATATTTATACAGCTTTACATATTTTGGAACTTGTATATTATTGTTATCAAATACCTGGCCCTTAAAATGTTTTTTATCTTTTTTTCCTTGTTTATGGACCTAGGTGTGACTATGGTTACAGTCATAATTAATCCCTGCTTTTGATGCTCTGCTTCTACTTATGACATTTCAGTTGCACATCCATACAACCTGTCACCATGTGCTGGTGGTGCCCAGTGCTATAAACTTTCACTTCTGTCTCACCTGGATTGCCAGAAAGTGTGATGGAAGGAAGGCAGTGTTCTCATCTACATCTGCTCTTGTTGTTCAGTTGCTAGGCTATGTCTGACTCTTCACAACCCCATGGACTGCAGCACTCCAGGCTTCCCTGTGCTTTACCATCTCACGGAGCATGCTCAAACTCATATCTATTCAGTCAGTGATGCCATCCAAACAGCTCATCGTCCGTTGCCCCCTTCTCCTCCTGCCTTCAATCTTTCCCAGCATCAGGGTCTTTTCCAATGAGGTGGCTCTTTGCATTAGGTGCCAAAGGATTTGAGCTGCAGCTTCAGTCCTCCCAGTGAATATTGAGAGTTAATTTCCTTTAAGATTGACTGGCTGGATCTCCTTGCTGTCCAAGGGACTCCCAAGTCTTCTCCAGCACCACAATTTGAAAGCATCAGACATTTGGCACTCAGCCTTCTTTATGGCCCAACATTCACATCTGTGAAGAAGGCTGAGCGCTGAAGAATTGATGCTTTTGAACTGTGGTGTTGGAGAAGACTCTTGAGAGTCCCTTGGACTGCAAGAAGATCCAACCAGTCCATTCTGAAGGAGATCAATCCTGTAATTTCTTTAGAAGGAATGATGCTAAAGCTGAAACTCCAGTATTTTGGCCACCTCATGCGAAGAGTTGACTCGTTGGAGAAGACTCTGATGCTGGGAGGGATTGAGGGCAGGAGGAGAAGGGGACGACAGAGGATGAGATGGCTGGATGGCATCACTGACTTGATGAGTGTGAGTCTGGGTGACCTCCGGGAGCTGGTGATGGACAGGGAGGCCTGGCGTGCTGTGGTTCATGGGGTCGCAAAGAGTTGGACACGACTGAGCGACTGATCTGATCTAATCTGATTGGAAAAAAAAACAAACAAACATTGCTTTGCCTATACAGACCTTTGTCAGCATAGTGATGTCTCTGCTTTTTAATATACTGTCTAGATTTGTCAGAGCTTTTCTTCCAAGGAGCAGGTGTCTTTTAATTCTGTGGTGCAGTCACCATCTGCAATGATTTTGGAGCCCAAGAAAATAAAATCTGTCCCTGTTTCCACTTTTTCCTTATTTGTCATAAAGTGATGGGACTATATGACTTGATCTTAGTTTTTAGAATGTTGAGTTTTAAGCCAGCTTTTTCACGCTCTTCTTTCACTCTCATTAAGAGGCTCTTTAGTTCTTTTTCACTTTCTACCATTAGAGTGGTATCATCTGCGTATCTCTTGTTATTGATATTTCTCCTGGCAGGCTTTATTCCAGCTTGATATTCACCCAGTCCAGCATTTCGCATGATGTACTCTGCATAAACATTAAATAAGCAGGGTGACAATATACAACTTTGACATACTCCTTTCCTAATTTTGAGCCAGTCCATTCTTCCATGTCCTGTTCTAACTTTTGCTTCTTGACCTGCATACAGGTTTTTCAGGAGGCAGGTAAGGTTGCCTGGTATTCCTATTTCTTTCTGAATTTTCCATAGTATATTGTGATTCACACAGTCAAAGGATTTACCATAGTCAATGAAGCAGAAGTAGATGTATTTCTGAAATTCCTTAATTTTTCTATGATCCAACAGATGTTGGCAATTTGATCCCTGCTTCTTATGTCTTTTCTATATCCAGTTTGTACATCCGGAAGTTCTCTGTTTACATATTGTTGAAGCCTGAAGTGAAATGAAGTTGCTCAGTTGTGTCCAACTCTTTGTGACCCCATAGACTATAGCCTTCCAGGTGCCTCCATTCATGGGATTTTCCAGGCAAGAATACTGGAATGGGTTGCCATTTCCTTCTCAAAAGGGATCTTCCCAACCCAGGGATCTAACCTGGGTCTCCCACACTGCAGGCAGATACTTTACTGTCTGAGCTACCAGGCTGAAGCCTAGCCTGAAGGATTTTGAGCATTACTTTGCTGCTGCTGCTGCTGCTAAGTCACGTCAGTCCTGTCCAACTCTGTGCGATCCCAGAGATGGCAGCCCACCAGGCTCCCGCTTCCCCGGGATTCTCCAGGCAAGAACACTGGAGTGGGTTGCCTAGCATGTGAAATTAGTAATATTGTACAATAGTTTGAATGTTCTTTAGCATTGTCTTTCTTCGGGATTGGAATGAAAATTGACCTGTCCCAGTCCTGTGGCCACTGCTCAGTGGCCAAATTTGTTGGCATATTGAGTGCAGCACTTTTACTATATCATCTTTTAGTATTGAAATTCCATCATTTCAGGATTGAATTCCATCACCTCCACTAGCTTTGTCCATAGTAACACTTCCTAAGCCCCACTTGAATTCACACTCCAGGATGTCTGGTTCTAGGTGAGTGGCTATGTCATTGTGGTTATCAGGGTCATTAAGAACTTTTTATATAGTTCTGTGTATTTTTGCCACCTCTTCTTAAATCTGCTTCTATCAGGTCCATACCATTTCTGTCCTTTATTGTGCCCATCATTGCATGAAATGTTACCTTGGTATCTCCAGTTTTCTTGAAGAGATCTTTAGTTTTTCCAATTCTATTGTTTTTCTCTATTTCGTTACATTCTTCACTTAACAAATGATTAGTGGACTTGATAAACCGGTCTGGAATCTATGTATGAAAGTTTCAGAATACATACAATTTGGGAGACAGATGATAAAATATGAATCATTGTTCTGAATTGTTAGAAACCTAACCAACCCTTTCAGATTAAGGATTTCAAGCTAAATTTCAAAGAAAAGGACATCTCCCTGGATACGTGGCCATGCATTTGCTTCCCACAAGGGGACTAATTTGTCTGGATTAGTTGGAAGCTAGAAGTCTTCATCCAAGGTTCATGTTTTGAGATCCTGTGTGGTCTCAAGCAGTCATCAGATGGTAATAATCATGTCTGTACATATATATGTACTTTATCTCCTGAGGAGCCGCTGCTGCTGCTAAGTCACTTCAGTTGTGTCCGACTCTGTGCGACCCCACAGACAGAAGCCCACCAGGCTCCCCTGTCCCTGGGATTCTCCAGGCAAGAATACTGGAGTGGGTTGCCATTTCCTTCTCCAACGTATGAAAGTGAAAAGCGAAAGTGAAGTCGCTCAGTCCTGTCCGACTCTTAGCGACCCCATGGACTGGAGCCTACCACGTCTCCTGAGGAGAGGATGCCTTTAATCAGAATATTTAACATAGCTAAAGAAGCCTTGTTCAGAGCTTCTGCCTATCCAATACAAGATACTGCTAATAAGCTAACCTCAAATTGGGTCAGAAGAAGGCTCTTCAAGTCATTGCACAAATAGAACACTTACTCTGCACAGACCGGTTGTAAAGCACACTTACTTTGTTCAGGAGGAAAGCGACAGTGAGGTCAGGACTTTTGCCTCAACTCGATTCCTATCAACATGAAAGCAGATGAGCCTCAAAAGATTGGAGCCAAGAGGAGATTAATACTAATGGAGCTTATTCTAGGAATCAAGAATGACCAGGGGGATAGTTCAAATCACTGAAATCTTCAGATTTTTATGCTACGTCCATTAGAGTTAATCCCATTTGACTCTTTCTTAATTCAAATGCCAACTTTGTCAGTGAGAATAGTCTTGATTATCTCATGTTTCCTACCAAGAAATAGGAGTTTGACACTCTCAGAATGGTAACCTAACAACAGGTCCTTGTGTTCTCACTGGGATAAGGTCTAGGAGTTAATATAGCCCACCATTCTTGGTAATGCTTCTTTATTTTGTTATAGCTTCCAGATCTCTGGATATACTATAGAACAATGACCTTGTAATCAACAGAATATGATCTACCTTGATGGGCAGTGTCTGTAGCCCTTTTTCATGACTTAATAAGCACCTAACTCTGAATTAAGTCCTTTTCATATGAAAGATTGGAAGTTGTTTTTGTTTTCTATTTCCTGAATTGAAACTTGACTGATGGAGGATTCTAAACTGAATCAACTTACCTGTGTATCCAACTGTTCCTTATGCAAAGATCCTGCAGGATTGTCTACCTCAGCGATGGCACTGCTGTTCATTTAGCTGCACAACCTAGAAATTAGGGATCATTATCTACTCTTTCTTTCAAACAATCTTCTTCTTCAAATGAACCAAATACTAAGTCCATATCATTGTCTTCTCTAATCTTTATGACAAAACATTAAACCGTATATACTGCTACTTCATTGGTCTAGGTCTTAAATCATTTTAGTGGTGTTGATTCCATTCTTGGCACTATTTTTTTCTTCTTTTTTTCTTGTTGCCACAAGATGGCTGTCAGGAGTTTCAGAAACTATAAACATCTACAGTAAACCAGTAAGAAACACACACACACACATTAAATAGATAAAGGCCCCGAATACAGTTTCCTGTATTTGACTGCTCTGACCTGGGCCATGTGCTCACTTATAAAGTAATATAGTTCAGTAGGATGGAATGTGATGTTTGATTATAACTAGTCAGCCTTTAATCAAAGATGTGATAAAGGCAAGCCAAAGTATAGAATCTGGGATACTTTTCAAGACAGTTAATGAGGGAAATAGTTTTCCAATGTAGCTTTTTCATTTGGCTTCCTTAATATTATCCCAATAATGTTTACAAAAAGCAAATATGAACATGTCACTCTCTTTCTTAATTCTGTTAAGACCTGCACATTTCCCTAAGAATTATGTGCAAAATGGCAACCCACTCCAATATTCTTGCCTGAAAAATCCCACAGACAGAGCAGCCTGGCAGGTTCCAGTCCATGGGGGTCACAAAGAGTAGGACATGACTGAGCGACCAACACTATTCTGGCAGCAGTGTTATTCTGGCAATAGTCTGGCAATGCTAGCCCCTGCCTACTTGTGGTTCACATATCTTTGTGACTCTATGGACTATACAGTCCATGGAATTCTCTGGGCCTGAATAATGGAGAGCATAGGCTTTCCCTTCTCCAGGGGATCTTCCCAACCCAGGGATTGAATCCAGGTCTCCAGCATTGCAGTTAGATTCTTTACCAGCTGAGCCACAGGGAAGCCCAAGAATACTGAAGTGGGTAGCCTATTCCTTCTCCAGTGGATCTTCCCAACCGAGGAACTGAACTGGCCTCTTCTGTATTTCAGGCAGATTCTTTACCAACTGAGCTATCAGGTAAGCCCCATCAATTATCTAATAATGAGTAATTATTAAATTAATTAAAATAGCTGCCACTGTATTGAGCTTTATTACACATGTCAGCAAGTAGGATGAATACTAGATATGCACAGTCACTTTTAACCTTCCCCACAGGGCTTCGCTGATGGCTCCGTGTTGAAGAATCCACCTGCCAATGTGGGAGACATGGGTTTGGTCCCTGAAGATCCCACATGCCTAGAGCAACTAAGCCCATGTACCACAAGTACTGAGCCTGGGCTCTAGAGCTTGGGAGCTGTACCTAGTGAGTCCAAGTGCTGCAACTACTGAAGTCCATGGGCCCTAGAACCCATGCTCCACAACAAGAGAAGCCCCCCACAATGAAAAGCCTGTGCACTGCAACTAGTCACAACTAGAGAAAATCCCAAGCAGCAATGAAGACCCAGCATGACCCAAAATAATAAATAAAAGTTTAAAAAAGCCTTGCCCACAGAATTCATATTCATTATTTGCAAAAGGGGACACTGAGGTTAAGACACATGAGGCAGTTTGGTCAATGTCACAGAGATAAATAGCACAGCCAACCCTGGCTGTCTCATTATATTCATCTCAAAAGTTGCTTTCACCTAGCAGAGAATGGAAAAAAATGTGGTGGGGGAGTGGTGGGGGAAAGACCTTAGAAATAACCTATTTCGTTTCTTTACAATTTTATATGAGAAAATTAGTTTAGAAATGTCATTTGGTCTAGAAAATAGCCTTATAATTTAGACTACGTAGAACATGATTATATCTTAGATGATGGTCTTAAACATGGAAACAAGTGTCCGTAACTGAATTTTTTTGTAGCTAAAACAAAGCAGTGTACGTAATTATTAAACGGTTAATGAAAACAAAGGGGACAATAAAGTAGAGTGCTCAGGACCTTGCCACACCTAGGAGGTATTTAATGAATTACCTTAAACAAGTATTACAGCTTGAATCAAACAAATGCAATTATGTATGACTACCTATTGTTGCTCAGTTGCTGTGTCATGTCTGACTCTTTGCTATTGCATGGACTGCGGCACACCAGGCTTCTCTGTCGTCCACTATCTCCTGGAGTTTGTTCAAATTCATGTTCATTGAGTCAGGGATGCTATCTAACTATCTCATTCTCTGCCACCCTCTTCTTTTGCCTTCAATCTTTCCTAGCATCATGGACTTTTCCAACAAGTTGGTTCTTCATATCAGGTAGCCAAAGTATTGAAGCATCAGTCACAGTACTTCTAATGAATATTTAGGGCTGATTTCCTTTAGAATTGACTGATTCAGTCTCCTTGCAGCACCGTGCAGTCCAAGGTACTTTCAAGAGCCTTCTCCAGCACTTCAGTTTGAAAGTATCAATTCTTCAATGCTCAGTCCTTTGTATGGTCCAACTCTCACATCTGTACATGACTACTGGAAAACACCATAGCTTTGACTACAGAGACCTTGTTGGCAAAGTGAGGTCTCTGCTTTTTAATATGCTGTCTAGGATTGTCATCGCTTTCCTTCCAAGAAACAAGCATCTTTTAATTTCATGACTGCAGTCACCGTCTGCAATGATTTTGAGCCCAAGAAAGCAAAATATGTTACTGCTTCCAAGGTTACCCTTCTTATTTACCATTAAGTGATGGAACCAGATGCCATGATCTTCATTTTCTGAACGTTGAGTTTCAAACCAGCTTTTTCACTTTCCTAGTGAACACAGTCAACAAAAAATTTGAAAGGCAAAACATGGGTGCAATCTCAAAAACAACAAAATGATCTTCATTCATTTCCAAGGCAAACCATTCAATATCACAGTAATCCAAGTCTATGCCCCAACCAGTAATGCTGAAGCACTTGAAATTTAACAATACTATGAAGACCTATAAGATGTTCTAGAACTAGCACCATAAAAGTGTCCTTTTCATCACAGGAGACTGGAATGCAAAAGTAGGAAGTCAAGAGATACCTAGAATAACAGGCAAGTTTGGCCTTGGAGTACAAAATAAAGCAGGGCAAAGGCTAAACGGTTTTGCCTAAAGAATGCAGTGGTATAAAGGAAACATTTTCCAATGACACAAGAGACAACCATACACATGGATATCACCAGATGGTCAATACCGAAATCAAATTGATTATATTCTTTCAGCTGAGGCTCTATACTGTCAGCAAAAGTAAAACCTGGAGCTGACTGTGGCTCAGATTATCAGCTCCTTTTTGCAAAATTCTGGCTCAAATTGAAGAAAGTATGGAAAACCACTAAGGCATTTAGGTAGTGGAGGTGACAAATAGATTCAAGGGATGAGATCTGGTTGATAGAGTGCCTGAAGAACTACGGACAGAGGTACTTAACATTGTAGATGGAGTGGTGTCCAAAAGTATCCCCAATAAAAAGAAATGCAAGAAGGCAGAGTGGTTGTCTGAGGAAGACTTACAAATAGCTGAGCAAAGAAGAGAAGCAAAATGCAAAGGAGAATGGGAAAGATATATCCAACTGAATGCAGAGTTCCAGAATATAGCAAGGGGAAATAAGAAAGCCTTAAGTGAACAATGCAAAGAAATAGAGAAAAACAATAGGATGGGAAAGACTAGAGATCTCGTCAAGAAAATTGGAGACACCAAAGGAATATTTCATGCAATGATGGGCACAATAAAGGACAGAAATGATATGAACCTAACAAAAGAATAAGAGATTAAGAAGAGGTGGTAAGAACACACAGAAAAATTGTACAAAGAAGTTATTAATGACCCTGATAACCATGATGGTGTGGTACTCACCAAAAGAGACATGCTGGAATGTGAATTCAAGTGGGCCTTAGGAAGCATTACTACAAACAAAGCTAGTGGAGGTGATAGAATTCCAGCTGAGCTACTTCAAATCCTCAAAGATGATGCTGTTAAAGTTCTGCACTCAATATGCCAGCAAATTTGGAAAACTCACCAATGTCCACAGCCCTGAAAAAGGTCACTTTTCATCCAATCTCAAAGAAAGACAATACCAAAGAATGTTCAAGACACTTACAGTTGCACTCACTCCACATGCTAGCAAGGTTATGTTCAAAATCCTTCAAACAGTATGTGAATCCTACAGCAGTATGTGAACTTAGAAGCTAAATGTGGATTTAGACAAGGCAGAGGCCAGAGATCAAATTGCCAACATCTGCTGGATCATCAGGAAAGCAAGGGAATTCCAGAAAAACATCTACTTCTGCTTCACTGACTATGCTAAAGCCTTTGACTATGTGGATCACAACAGACTGTGAAAAATTCTTAAAGAGACTGGAATACCCAGCCACCTTACCTGCCTCTTGAGAAACCTGTATGCAGGACTAGAAGGGACAGTTAGTACTGGTTGTGGAACAATGGACTGGTTCCAAATTGGGAAAGGAGTACGTCGAGGCTGTATATTGTCGCCCTGCTTATTTAACTTATATGCATAATACATCATGTGGATTGCAGGGCTTGATGAGTCACAATTCGGAATCAGTATTGCTAGGAGAAATATTAAGAACCTCAGATAGTCAGAAGATATCGCTTTAATGGCAGAAAGTTAATAAAGTGCCTCTAGATGAAGGTGAAAGAGGAGAGTGAAAAACCTAACTTAAAACTCAACATTCAAAACATAAGATCATGGCATCTGGTCCCATCACTTCACGGCATGCAAATAGGGAAAAATTGGAAACAGTGACATATTTTATGTTCTTGGCCTTCAAAATCACTGCAGACAGTGACTGTAGCCACTTAAAATTAGTTTGCTTTTTGGAAGAAAAGCTATGACAAATCTAAACAGCAATTAAAAAGCAGATCATATTTTAAAAAGTGATTAACAATCACATTATCAACATGTTCTGTATAGTCAAATCTATGGCTTTTCCAGTAGTCATGTATGTATGTGAGTGTTGGATCATAAGAAGGCTTAGTGTGGAAGAATTGATGCTTTTAAACTGTGGTGCTGGAGAAAACTTTTGAGAGTCCCTTGGACAGCAAGGAGATCAAACCAGTCAATCCTAAAGGATATCAAACCTGAATATTCAATGGAAGCACTGATGCTGAAGGTGAAGCTCTAATACTTTGGCCACCTGATGCAAAAAGGCAATTCACTGGGAAAGACGCTCATGCTGGGGAAGACTGAGGGCAAGAGAAGAGAGAGACAGAGGATGAGATGTTTGGATGGCATCAGTGACTCAATGGAAATTAGTTTGAGCAGTTCAGGGAGTTAGTGTAGGACAGGAAACCCTGGAGTGCAGCAGTTCACGGGCTCACAGAAAGTCGGACAGGACTTGGTGACTGAGCAACAAGTGCATTATTATATTCAGAACCAAAATACTAATTCTATAGATGAAGACTTCCTAATGTTTTACGTCCAATCTTGAGAGTCCCTTGGACTGCAAGAAGATCCAACCAGTCCATTCTGAAGGAGATCAATCCTGGAATTTCTTTGGGAGGTATGATGCTAAAGCTGAAACTCCAGTATTTTGGCCACCTCATGCGAAGAGTTGACTCGTTGGAGAAGACTCTGATGCTGGGAGGGATTGAGGGCAGGAGGAGAAGGGGACGACAGAGGATGAGATGGCTGGATGGCATCACTGACTCGATGGATGTGAGTCTGAGTGACCTCAGGGAGCTGGTGATGGACAGGGAGGCCTGGCGTGCTGCGGTTCATGGGGTCGCAAAGAGTCGGACACGACTGAGCGACTGATCTGATCTGATCTGACTTCTATTAAACACCTTTCTTGAACTGTGCACGTGTGCGTGCTCAGTCACTCAGTCATATTCAACTCTTTGCAACCCCATGGACTGTAGCCTGCCTGGTTCCTAAGTCCATGGGGTTTTCCAGGCTAGAATGCAGAAGTGAGCTGCCATTTCCTCCTCCATGGGATCTTCCCCACTCAGGGATTGAACCCATGTCTTCTGTGTCTCCTGCATTGGCAGGCAGATTCTTTACCACTGAACCACATCGGATGTCTCTTAAATCGCAGATAAATATATTACTGAAAATTTAAATCAGGAGATCATCATGATTTACATGGATTTAGTACAATGCATTCTTGTTAGTATTAAAATCTTACAAGAAGGAATATATTCCGTCTGAGTAATTCCTTGAATTCAGTTCAAATAAAATTTTGAGTTTCTCACAAAATGTTTTCTGATCATCTGGTAATGTGAAGATGTCTGGTTATTTCTCTTCTGGCTGTTTGGAGTTATATTTGAATGCTATTTTCATGGAAGATGCTGTTTTTCCTTACTTTCCTAAATAAGATGAAAAGAACAGACGTGGCTTTCCCCAGAGGTGTTTTTACTCATGAATTTCAATTCAGCATCTTGGGTAGTCCCAGAGCAGAAGGCACTGTGACACGTGTCCAGCTTTGATTCTATGAAGCTCACTTCCTCAAATTATTGTGTTTTCTTGTTTGTAAAGCCACTGATCTCTTAAGGGGAGCAAACTTCCCCAGCAATAAGGAAGAAAATATACATATCACATTGAATTTCATTTCTTCAGTAACACTTTAAATATTGTTTACAAATATTCATTTTCTTTTTTGGCTCATATGGCATAGTCTAATGCCAATTTAGAATAAAAATGAGAAATCATAATTGTACTCCTTGGCATACTGAATAACTGTTTGAATATACTTAAGAGAATGGTGTAAAAATAAAATTATAATTTATTGCAATTATGACAGTACTTTTTTTAAGTGATAATAATCTATCCTGTTCCTTAGCAAATTTAAAATCCTTTCGAAAGGGTTAACTACTACATATTTAAATCACTACACTTGCTGTAACATTAAGGAACTCTTGCAGAAATATATGTCTTATGTATGCTTACGTAATTACAAGATTCACGATATAAGGTACATATAATAATTTGAATCAAATAGAATTTTAAAATTTCTTATATGAAATGGATAATTCAAAAGTGATGGCCAAGTCTATGTCTCAGATCTTAAAATATTTTCTTTCTACACACAATATCATACAAAATAGAGCAAAAAACAATGCTGTTACATAAATTATCCCAAACTATACTGGAATGTCTTTTCGAGGATTTTTAATATAGGAATCATCCTTCAGAGATACAGGCAAATTCTCACTCTAGAGCAAAGGGAAAACTTGTCTACTGCGCATTATAAAAGCTTTGGTGGGAACTTCCTGGTGGTCCAGTGGTTGGGACTCTGCACTTTCTTTTCCAAAGGTGCAGGTGAAAAATTAAAATACAAGCTTTGAGATCTCTAAGGTCAGGTTTCCTCTCCTGCAGTAGTAAGTGCAGGGGTCCCTGGCTCTCTTTGAATTACCCTTGAGAACTAGGATTTGGGAAAATAATAAACTAGAATGTTATTATTCTGTCTACTGTTATTATTGCAAATAACAAAGTCCTTTCTCTTTGATCCCAGATGGTCTTCTACCAGAATCCATGAAATGTGACAGGCTAACTTGTTAGCATGCAAATAGAGTCATATTTCAGACTCATCACAGTTTTTGACAACTCATATTAATAATTTTTTGTGTGTGTCTATATGTGTGGGTGTCACTCACTCACTTGTGTCTTACTTTTTCAGGCTCTGTGGACTGTAGCCTGCCAGGCTACACTGTCCATGAGATTCCCCACTGGAGAGGGTTGCCATTTCCTCCTCCAGAGGATCTTCTCAACCCAGGGATCGAACTTGCATCTCCTATCAGTAGATGGATTCTTTACCACTGAGTCACTTTGGAAGCCCCATATGTATACACACACACACACACACACACACACACACACACACACACACACACACACACATACATACATACATATGAAATACAATGCAGCTGTAGATTATGCTATTCTGGGGAAGAAAGGAGAGAAAAGGGAATGGGATCAAGGGAAATTATAAGTGAGGCTCTCCAGTAGTATCTGTAATGCTTTATCTCTTTTAAAATGATCTGAATAAAATGGTTGGGGCATAGGCTTGGATCACTGTGATATTGAATGGTTTGCCTTGGAAATGAACAGAGATCATTCTGTTGTTATTGAGATTGCATCCAAGTACTGATTTTGGACTCTTTTGTTGACCATGATGGCTACTCCATTTCTTCTAAGGGATTCCTCCCCACAGTAGTAAATATAATGGTCATCTGAGTTCAATTCACCTATTCCAGTGCATTTTAGTTCGCTGATTCCTAGAATGTCGATGTTCACTCTTGCCAACTCCTGTTTGACCACTTCCAATTTGCCTTAATTTATGGACCTAACATTCTAGGTTCCTATGCAATATTGCTCTTTACAGCATTGGACCTTTCTTCTATCACCAGTCACATCCACAACTGGGTAATGTTTTTGCTTTGATTCCGTCCCTTCATTCTTTCAGGAGTTGTTTCTCCACTGATCTCCAGTAGCATATTGAGTACCTACCGACCTGGGGAGTTCTTTTTTCAGTATCCTATCATATTGCATCAACGATTTGATGGACATGAGTTTGAGTGAACTCTGGGAGTGGGTGATGGACAAGGAGGCCTGACGTGCTGCAATTCATGGGGTCACAAAGAGTCAGACACGACTGAGTGACTGAACTGAACTGAATGGAATAAAATGGTATATTCTTAACTACCCATTGGGTAAGTGCTTTTTTGTTGTATTCTTTATTTTTTGCATATATTTTGAATATATTTTCATAATGAAAGCTAGGAAATGTGATGGAATCTCATATAACTATTGAATTCATGATTGAACAGAAGGATCTAGTTACCTAGTAATGCAGTTACTTGCTATTTTATTTTCTTTTTCTAAGTTAGCCCTTCTAAGGACCCATCAAACTTATAATTAAACACCTAGAATTACAAAAGCCTTTTTATTTTTCTGGGAAAATGCACTTTATCTTTAGGAAATAGTCATCACTGTTGGAAAGACTCTCTTTAATTTTACCCCAAATCTTGCATTTTCTAATAGGGGGCATCTGGACTGTTATACACACATGCACACAGACACATACACACATGTAGAATCTGGAATCAGATCTCAGTTCAAACTTAGAACTTGCCACTTTGATCATTGTGTCACAGTGCCAAAGGACCTGAACTCTTTTGCCTTTAATTCCTTCACATATAGGGATTCCCTGATGGGTCAGTGGTCAAGAATCTGCCCATCAGTGCCAGAGATGCGGGTTCCATCCCTCATCTCAGGAAGATCCTCTGGAGAAGGAAATGGGAATCCACTCCAGTATTCTTGTCTGGGAAATCTTACATACAGAGGAGCCTGGTGGGCTATAGTCCATGGGATCGCAAAGAGTCAGACGGGACGGAGCATGCACACTTCACTTATAATACTGGAATGACAGTATCTGTCCTTTTGTAACTCCTGCAGTTGTTTTGAGGATTGAGTTCATTTATGTGAAGATTATTTGTGAGTGTTGTGAAATATAGTGCTTTTAAAGATGGTAGTCATGCTCTCTTGCTTTTATCATCTTCTCAATTTTGTTTTATTCCAGGCAAAAAATTCAGTTTCACTAACCATTCAGTGTAAAAGCTGCTTCAGTAACCTCCCACCGTCTTGATCTTTCTCCCTGAATGTGCTGAGCACAGGACTGCCTCCTCCCTAAAACTACTTAAAATACAAACTCAAAATAATCCAAGGACAAAAAAGGCAATATAGTATGAATAACTACATTTAAATCTAAGATAATCAATCATAAGAGGACAAATGCCTTTTCCAGCTACTTTTCTAATTACAAAGAATACAGTGTTGTTTTAAAACATATCAAAGTGGTTTTAGTCTTGAGGTAAAGCCAAAAATTTAAGAAATTTATTTTTAGGATAAAGATAAGTTGTAAAGCATGAATATAAATGTAAGTCAGCAAAAATAGAATAGAACTGAGATTCATGGCTGTGGAACCAAAGTTGGTTCAAATTATATATATATCTTGTTTTTCTTCTATATGAGGAATATTATGAATATTACCATATTAATATTGTAATAATTGCAATGTTGCAACATTTCAAATTATTAAGCCCAATGATTTCCAACTAAGCACTCAAGAAATAAGGATATTATTATAAACTAATTCACACACGATGCAGTCATATAGACATATTTCAACGTTGTACAACACGTGGGTATTCTTACATCAATGGATTAATTAATCCTCTATCTTGACATCGAAAAATTATGGAGAATTTTACAATTTATTCACAATTTCTGAGAATTAGGTTTTCAACACTTTCTCATTTTCCTTCCATTTTATTTTGAACAGTTATAAAACTGTGCTTCAAAGTTTCTAGTGTTTAGAAGATTTAGTTTCTTCTTTCTATAGAAATTCTTTCCCTTCTTAATACCAAATAATCAGTTATCTGATGAACCCTCAGCCTCTAGGCTGTAATTTAGCAGGCAATTTAATACTGAATTCGATTTTTTTAAAGGTGAACAAAAATTTCAGGTTTCAGTTTTGATAACATTTTCATGATGTTTTAGAGGTATTGAAGTCTGAAATATATACCATTTCTCTACGTAATGTCCAGAAAGCCCCTTTTCATTAATATTCTGAAATATATTCTATGTGCTACACAGGTTTCAAATATAATAACTCCATCAGCAACAATCAGTGTTATAGTTCAGCACATTAATGAACACTGCATTTCTATATCATATCTTAGGTAAAAAGTAATCTAGGTTTACAAATTCTTAAATTCATCTCTTTAAAACATTTTTTATCTTGTTATCCATTTTCCCCTTCTTCCCTTTGAGATCAGGTAATTTTGAGTTCTTTTTGGGAAGCAGGCACAGGAGACCTATGCAATGATAAAAGTTCCTGCTCTATAAAAATCTAAATTGTCTGATAGGGTTAGAAGGAGAACCCACGGAACATTATTCTCTATAATAAAACCTGGTAAGATGTTGACACACATCAGTAAGTTTTCAAAGTAATTAGGCCTGGATCCTGATCTTGGGTAAGCTACATCTTTTTTCAAGGACTTTGATTTCCCCTGTGTGAAATAAAGATGTTGGACTATATTGGTGTTTCCCAGATATAAGTTACTTATGTACTGCTCTTATAATTGTTGGACATCCACAAATTATTTGTTATCTTATTTAAATAATTCACTTGAATCACATATATGCCTATAATATTCTATTATACCATAAGTGGAAACTGTAATATTCTGCCATCAATGAAAGACTGTACTACATTTTATTAATTGAAGGTAATCATAAAATTGTAATTAAAATAGAGCTGAGTAGTCTTACACAGGCAAGACTCATTCTGTTGTTTGATTTCTCTTTGGGGAAAAGGAAGATTAGCTCCTGTTAGAGCAATGTCAAAGACAACTTGACTCAAATTATCTCTTTCCCAAACATAATCCAAATACTCAAAAGGGAGTTAAAAGGGGAATAAACCTCTTTTGTGTTTATTTAATGCAGCATCTATCAGCTATAAGCATCTCACCAGGCTCAATGATGTCTCATGTGTTCTCTCTTTAATGGCCAATGCTACTATGATTTTTAATTGCAGAGAAAATTTAGGTGTACTAATTATAATGATGTTAGTACTGATAATTACTTAGCTAAATGTATTGAGCTCTTATTGCATGTCAGGTAATGATCAAAGGACCTCATATGTTTTTCCCACTTACTCCTTATGACAACTCTCTGAGATGAGTGGTATTACAATCTGTATGATGACAAAAAGGAAGACAAACTAGGATCGCATCCATCACCAGTGAGTGGGCGGGAGGCTTAATGGAGATGAAACTGAAGACAATAGAGTCTGAAAAATATAATGTGCTGAGAAAAGCTACACATGAATCTAGAATTAAAGAAATTTCGGATCATATTTCTCAAATGGCCTTGGAATTATTTTGAATTTTTTGAGGACACAAAAAGGCACAAACATCACAATATCACCAGTGCCTAGCATAATGCATGACACCGTTGGAAAGCGGATAGGTAGAAAGGAAGAAAACAACTAAGAAAGTGAAAATAGCAACAAGAAAACAGAACAAAGGGCTAAGGAGATCTGAAAAACTTCACAAGGAATATCAGGACACTTAGGGTCTGGAATTAATCCTGGTAACATCTGGACTATGCTAAGTACGCTAAGGCCTTGGACAATCAGCTTCCCAAGACTTAAAATCTTTCCCCCAAGTGTTCGATCTGCCAAGTCAATGGGAGTTCTTTATATCAGTGATACTGGGGGAGAATTCTGGATGGTTCTGGAAAGGTAGGCGCAAATCTGTAGTCTACAAGAATATTTTATTTTAGATTACATGTCTACTATTATCCTTGAAGGTGAAGGTGAAGTCGCTCAGTCATGTCCGACTCTTTGTGACCCCGTGGACTATAGCCTACCAGGCTTCTCCATCCATGGGATTCTCCAGGCAAGAATACTAGAGTGGGTTACCGTTTCCTTCTCCAGGGGATCTTCCCGACCCAGGGATCGAACCCGGGTCTCTCGCATTGGAGGCAGACACTTTAACCTCTGAGCCACCAGGGAAGCCCACTATTATCCTTATACTGAGCCAAATAATACTTGAATTTATACACTGTAAGTGAATTGTTAACACGAGCATGAGATGAAATTGATTTAATTTGCCTGGAATGTTATAACAACAATGGAAATAGGGTTTCTGGATCTTAACCAAACAATAAAACAAATTGATGGAAATATGTTTTTCATTATGTTTTGGATTCATTTATATTGACATAACTATAGATGTAGATCTCTGTGAACAGACGAGCCACAACTTAGTGAAAGGCTATTTGGTCCAAAAAAACCCCCAAAATAAAATACAGATGAGCTCTGGAACCCCCAATTGCTTTCTGTCTGAAGATTTTAGAACTCTTTTTTAGTTTTGCAACTAAAATATATGATGGAGTTGTTTGTAAAATTTTGTATGTTGAGTAAAAAAGGGAAACTATGAGGTTTCTTTCATTTCTAAACTATCAATCATTACATCCAGGAATAAAATGCACTTCTGTAATCTTAATTAACTTGGATTTCTTGCCAAGCTATGCTAATTATTATTGCTTTAAAACCAGTGAGACAATTTTTCTAGATATCGCTTATCTGTCATTAAATATCTGGAATTTAGACAAAAACCCAGAGGTAAGAAACAAAGTTTCTCATGAACTAGAAAGGAAGTAGGAAATGAAATCACTAAAAGCCCTACATATTATTCACAAAACACTCTAAAGTTTCTCCTTATTTAAGTCTATTTTTTTTTTTTTTTCTTATTTTAGACATGAATCTAATGAGCCTGTTCAATTGGTTTCTTAAGCCACAACAAAAACAGAAAATTAGAAGAAGGTAATTTTCTAAGAAGCTGGCCAAATTGACAGTTCTAAGACTTGGCAGCCAAAAAATTAGAAGAGACAGTTAAAAAAAAGAATACTGCTCAGAGTAGAGAGAAGATGTTAGAACATGATGGCCCAGGTATTTATTGAACAGGTATTCTTGGGACCTTGCTAAAATCAAGAGAGAGTACAGATCCCAATTAATCAAAGCAGAAGTCTATAACACCAAGAGCCAAAGTGTTTTATATTCCCTATGTATTTCAAGGTAATTATAGTAACTAAATCGAAAGCAGTACTTATACTGAGGCAGTGACTGGTGAGATTGCTTTTGAAAAAAAATCTGAACAGATCTAGAACATTCGTTTTGGGGTGACAATTTGTGACAGACAGAAGGTCATTGCAGCCACAAAATTAAAAGACACTTGCTCCTTGGAAGAAAAGCTATGACAAACCTAGACAGCATATCAGAAAGAAGAGACATCATTTTGCTGACAAAGGTCCATAAAGTAAAAGCTATGCTTTTCCAGCAGTTATGTACAGATGTGGGAGCTGGACCATGAAGAAGGCTGAGCACTGAAGAACTGATGCTTTCTAATTGTGGTGCTATAGAAGACTCTTGAGAATCCCTTGGATGGCAAAGAGATCCAACCAGTCCATCCTGAATGATCCAACCAGTCCTGAATGTTCGTTGAAAGGACTGATGTTGAAACTGAGGCTCCACTACTTTGGCCACCTGATGCAAAGAGCCGAATCTTTGGAAAAGACTCTGATGCTGGGAAAGATTGAGGGCAGGAGAACAGGGAGACAGAAGATGAGATGGTTGGATGGCATCAGTGACTCAATGGACATGAGTTTGAGCAAACTCCAGGATAGTGAAGGACAGGGAAGCCTGGCGTGCTACAGTCGCAGAGTCAGACACAATGTAGCGACTGGACAATCTCAAGAAGGTCACAACAAGAAGGCCACTTCAAAGAGGTAGAAGCCTATTCTTATGACTTTATCTGAGGCATATTCACAACAAATACTAATTTTATTACCTTATTTGAGGCATAGTCTGAGGGAAAGTGCCTTTAAGTAGTATCAGTGTTACACCCAGTTGTCCAAGGATCACATGTTTGAATTGTTATAAAGGATGTACATTGTTTTGGTAAAATCTTGCTATATAAATTGCAATCCTTGTACTAAGTGGTTCAACTTCAACTGAATGTTTGAAAAGCAGAATCCTAGTCCGTAGCTCAAATTTCCTGAACCAGAATCATTTAGCAACATTGAACAAGCTCCCAGATGATTTATATCTGTGTCAGCATTAGAGAGGCACTGTCAAAAACAGTGGCATACTGATTTTGTGATAATTTGATTAAAAGTTACTGTTTATTTCAACACTTTCCTAAGAGGTTAATTGTATCACACTTCCTTGAAAACTTTAGGACTATGGAGCAGAACTTTACTATGAATGTATTGAAGCAAAAGCTTGTCTTCATAATTTAAGGGATGTCATTCTTTCACAGAGGCTATGTTGAGTCATGTGAGTAAATCTTAGTTAAATTATATTAACTGAATTTAACATGGTTTAAACATTTATACTGAAATAGTTCTATTCAAAATGGTTAAAATAATCATCTTTGTATCCATGTTGTATTTTACTTTGCTTTCTAACTTGCTAAATAACCAATGTGATACTCTGTGTCATGCAGGTTTTGAGCACCAAAAAGTAGAGATGTATTTTTTCATTCTCAAATACCTAGCAAGGTTCAGTTCAGTTGCTCAGTCATGTCTGACTCTTTGCGAGCCCATGGACTGCAGCATGTCAGGCTTTTGTGTCCATTTCCATCTCCCAGAGCTTGCTCAAACCCATGTCCATCGAGTCGGGGATGCCATCCAACCATCTCATCCTCTGTCACTCCCTTCTCCTCCCACCTTCAATCTTTCCTAGCATCAGGGTCTTTTTCAGTGAGTCAGTTCTTCCCATTCGGTGGCCAAAGTACTGGAGTTTCAGCTTCAGCATCAGTCCTTCCAATGAACATTCGGGACTGATTTCCTTTAGGATTGACTGGTTGGATCTCCTTGCAGTCCAAGGGACTCTCAAAAGTCTTCTCCAACACCACAGTTCAAAAACATCAATTCTGTGCTCAGCCTTCTTTATACTTCAACTTTCACATCCATACATGACTACTGGAAAAACTATAGCTTTGACTAGATAGACATTTGTTGGCAAAATAATGTCTCTGCTTTTTAATATGTTGTCTAGATTTGTCATAGCTTTTCTTCCAAGAAGTAAGTGTCTTTTAATTTCATGGCCGAAGTCACTGTCTGCAGTGTTTTTGGAACCCAGGAAAATAAAATCTCTCACTGTTAAGGTTTACCCATCTCAAAATATTATTTATTTCTTCAGATATGACATGGACCATTAGCTTTCTAAGTTGAAGATATACTGGAGAAAACAAAGCAAAGGGAAAGGAAGAGGGAGATATTAGAATAGAGTTCTTGAGAAATCTAACTACCACATTCTCAAGAATCTGAAAACTAAAACTGGACAGATCTATATTTGTACTTTTTCTGACTTTTGTAAATACCACAATTGAATGTTTTAACTGTAGAATAATGTGATACATATATTTAAGTATCTATATTTTATGCATGTATCTGCATTTGTTGTAGTTGCTTAGTCATGTCCGACTCTTGCAACCCCATGGACTGCAGCCTGCCAGGTTCCTCTGTCCATGGGATTCTATAGGCAAATAATACTGCAGTGGGTAGCCATTTCCTTCTCCAGGGGATCCTCCCTAACCAGTAATCGAACCCAGGTCTCCTGCATTGCAGGAAGATTCTTTGCTAACTGAGCTACAGGGAAGCTCATATCTACATAGAATAATTATTTAACACTGTAGAAAGCTACTGTGAAGGATGCAATCATAATATTTTCAGAGAATTATATATCAATGCTTTTTCATTTGATTTAAGATATGTGTGTTAGTTGCTCAGTCATATTCAATTCTTTGCAATCCCATAGACTGTAGCCCAGCAGTATCCTCTGTCCATGGAATTTTCCAGGCAAAAATACTAGATTGGGTTGCCATTCCCTTCTCCAGGAGATCTTCCTCATTCAGGGATCAAACCTGGGTCTTCTGCATTGCAGGAGAATTACTGTCTGAGCCACCAAAGAAGCCCGTGATTTTAAATATAGTAGTTTACATTTCTTTATCATATCTCTGAGACTCTGTGAACATGCAGAATCAAATGATCAGCAAGTATTTAACAGGTACTTAAATTACCTGTTAAACATTCAGCTGATATCTGCTGTATGCTAAACAACTTGGTAAAGTTTATAAGACATATATTTCGATTTTTATGTTCTTTCTTATTAGGTACTGTAGAACCTATTTTCAATTCTGAAAGCAGGGATAAGTTTATTTGCCAATAAAATGACATTAATGTTATATAAAGTAATAGATTAATGGAAGGTTAACTTGCAAAGGAACTAAATTTTTCACTATATCATTAAGAACTTAATGATATTCAATAAAATCCGTTCACATCTTGGTTAAGTACAAGATTAACAATGTACAAGAACAGAAGAAAGGGAAAGATGTATTTAGTCAGCAAAAGATTATTATATACAAGTATTTTGCAAGTTTGTATACAGCTATTACATTTCAACTCACCATTAGTCCTAATCTATTAAAATTTTTACCATAAGTATCAACACTTAAGACCTCTAGTATGATACTATATACTATTTTAAGTTCTTTGGCTCTCAATTAGAAAGCATTTTTTTGCAATTAACTTCCACGAATGGTTAAATTGTAATTATTAAATTGCACTTCTCATTAAGAGTGTACTAATTTCCGAGGAGATGTAGTTTAGATTTGGTTTCACTTGATAAGATTTAATTCAAAAACACTGATTGTTAATTAAAGACATTGCTCTCTATATGGAGCAGAACACTGTCACTGAAGCTTCTCTGTCTTCTTTCACTTTCTAATTTCCTTTCCCTCTCCTTAGAGGGAATTGTTGGGTTTTTTCCCCCTCTATTTAAAACAGATCCACATAAAAATGTAGATACTGATGGAAACTAAATCATGCTATATGGAAACCAAATCATACTAATGTTTGCAGCACATCTGAAATATACCTCTTTTTTTAGTGAATTAGTATTTGCTTTGGTCCTTATTGAAATACTGTAATTTTGACCATGAAGTGCCCGGGTGTTTGAAAAACATTATTTGAATGAATATAAAAGAGTTAAAAAGCCTATTCCAACACTGATTTTAACTTTATAACTTTTTCATTTTTGCAAAGGTAGTTGGGGAAAGGGAGTTCAAGTGGTTTTCGCTAGGCACTGGAGTCATTCACTGAATCATAGTTTACAGTTTTCAAGAGCGTACTTAAATCCCTAAAGTAGCTCATGGCATGTACAGCCTAAAGAATGGCTCTGCATATTAAGTGATCATTATCTGAACAGCAAATAAATAGCTGGTGTACTTAAATGAAATCACAATATCATTGAAATATACATTCCCTAAATGTATTTACCAATTGTAGGAGAGTAGCATTTATAAAAATTGAATTTAGGTAAAAATGGTGTTTTGGGAGCAAACCACATGTTTTCTCACATACATTCAATATGCAATATTTCACATTATATCTTGAAGAGAATGCTATTTTATTTGCATATTTGAAACCTGTTTCAGATGTTAACTCAAAGATCACCTAGATGGGAGCTGCTCTGATCATATTATTCAAAACTGCAGAGGACTGACATTACCAATATGATGGATAAAGCCCTGGAGTCTTCCCTCCCTACAACATCCCCAACACATCAATTCAAAAGCAACACACAGATCAGTGCCCTTTGTGAGATATGCAGCAACTAGCCAAGAGGAGTATTCCAGAGAAGGTGAAGATAGCAACAATGAAAGGGTAGGCAAAAGGGAGACACGCGCTCACCAAAAGCTGCACCCTGACACGGAGCCATAGGATTGGCAGGGAACCATCAGCCCCTAGCTTCTATCAAAATCCCAACTGCATTTTTTATGAAAATAGAAAAAGCAATTCTGAAATTCATACAGAACCAAAAAGGACTTCAAATAGCTAAAACAACCTTGAAAAACAGGTAAGCTTGAATTGAACATGACTTAGTAACTGAACCACTAAGCTTGCTTCTTTATTATAAAATACATGACAAAGCCATAGCAATTTAAAAGTGTGGTATTGGCATAATGAGAGGTATATGTATCAATGTAACACAGCAAGAAATCCAGTATAAATCCACACAAATAAGGTCAACTGATTGGTAAGGTACCAGGAATACACAATGGGGAAACAATAATATCTTTAACAAATACTGCAAAAGAATGAAATTGGATCCTTATTTTCCACCACATACAAAAATCAATGCAAATGAATTAAAGACCATAAAGCAACGGTATAGATCATAAAATCTAAAACTGTACAACTCCTAGAAGAAATAGTGGAGGAAAACTCCATGACATTAACCTTATTCATGATTTCATGGATATTAAACCGAAAGCACAGGCAACAAAAGCAAAAATAAACAAGTGGGACTATATAAAACTAAAAAGCTTCTACACTGAAAAGGAAATAGTGCAAATAGTGAAAAGATAATCTTCAGAATGAAAGAAAATATTTACAAACCATATATTTGACAAGAGGGTCATTTACAAAATATATAAAGAACTTCTACAACTCAATAGCAGTATAACAATAATAATAATAATCTGATTTTAAAATGGGCTAAGGACTTGAATGGCTCAGTGGGTAAAGAATCAACCTGCAATATAGGACATGAAGGAGATATGGGTTCAGTCCCTGAGTAGGAAAGATCCCCTGGAGGAGGAAATGGCATCCCATCCAGTATTCTTATCTGGGAAATCCCATGGACAAGAGAGCCTGGAAGGCTACAGTCCACGAGGTCCCAAACAGTCAGACACACTGAGCAACTATCACTTTCAAACTATACCTACAATGGCCAACAGGTATGTGAAAAGTTGCTAAACATTGAAAAAGGCTAAACATTACTAATCATCACGTCAATATCCTGTCATACCACTTAGGATGTCTGCTACTGAAAAAAAAAAAAAAAAAAAAAAAGACACCTAGTGTTGGCAAGTTTGTGGCAAAGTTTGAGCCCTTAAACACACAGAGGAGCGGAGGTGATATGAAGACAAAGTAGAAATTGGAGTCATGTGACCACAAGCCAAGGAATGCTAAGAATTGCCAGCAGTCACCAGGAACTAAGGAAATGTGGAATAGATTCTTCTTGACCATGTCAAGACCCTAAGTTTGAACTTCTGACCTCCAGAAATAGCAGAAATAAAGTTCTATGCCTGGAGAATCCCAGGGATGGGGGAGCCTGGTGGGCTGTCGTCTATGGGATCGCACAGAGTTGGACACAACTGAAGCGACTTAGCAGCAGCAGCAGCAAAGTTCTATTGTTCTAAGCTATCAGGTTTGTGGTAATGTTATAGCATTCTTAGATGCATCTTTTTTATATGGGAGAAATTTTTCAATAAAGTAGAAGTTATCCACAAAGTTCAAAATCTTTAAAATGCTGCTATTCTTTTTTTTTTTTAACAGTCAATATTAAAGACGTTACTGTTTTGTTACTTAACAAGTATGATCTAATAGTGACCAGAACTGAGCAGTAACAGCAGTTTGACAGTCAAAACTGCCTCCTTCATGTGTTGAAGAAAAAAATACATTAGCTCCTTCTGAAGTTCATGTCTACATTGATAACTGATGATGCTGCACACAGTGACAGCTGGCACAGAGGCAAACGTCTTCTCATTGTGTGCGTGTGTGTGCACGCATGTCTGTGTGTAAACAAGACATTTAGTAATTCCATAAATGTATATGGAGTTTACTAGGGATTATCTACAGGGCTCTTTTCCACCTTTCTCTCTAACTTCCTTGACTGAGAACGTTAGCAGAAGATCTAAAAATTTATTTATTTTTGTTGTGTAAAATGACTTCTTCCTCAGAGCTCCTACAGCACTTATGCTTTATCTAGAAATGTATTCTAACTTTTCTTAGGTCAACCCCTCATTTATTTCCATAAATGGCTATACAGATGTTTTATTAGTATTTAATATCTCTCAAGTATACATAATTTTCTCTCAAACAAAGCATATTCTAGGAAGCAAAGGCCGTTTTTCACAGCACATAGCACACTGTTTTGTATAAACAAAGTGCTGAAACCAGGGTTGGTTTGCTTTTATTAAAAAGGAATTTTAAGCTCTTATTTGCACAACAGAAGTATTTTTTTGTAGCAACATTCTCCATGACTTCCCTTGTGTCAGTTATTTCCTACTATTATTATCAATAGTTTTCCCTCTGCCTTGTATTGGAGGGTGTTAGATTAGTTTGGAAAATTGGAATTTCAAGAATTGAGAAGGGAGAGTTCAAGAATTGGAGCTGCAAAATAGGGTACTCCAGTTGTATTTCTAGACATAGAGAAATATGTCTATGTCTATATGTCTCATATTTCAAATATTTGCATATTTCATATGCAAATATGAAAAACCAGACTGCTTGCTATGCATCAGGGCTCATTCCTCTTACATACTCCAGAACTCCAAGAACCCCCTCTAAGTTCTCCCTCCAGAACTTCATCACCTAAATATAAATAATAAAATCATCAAACAGAGAAACAAATGTACACACAGACAGCAGTAGAAATCTATTTTTGCTGACTCTACATACATGTCTTAAGGAAATCCCATTGGCTCAAAATTCAAAATACAATCAGAACTGGATCTTTTCTTATTACTATACCATTACCACACTAGTCTGAACACCATTGTTTCTTGCCGAGATATTTGCCTCCAATGATACTTCCTCAACATGATAGCCAAGATGACCCTTTAAAAAACAATCATGTGGAGTCATATTACTCTTCTATCATGGGCCCTCCTTTTCCCCTAAGTAAAAGTCTAAGCCTTTACAGTATGAAAGTCCTATCGTAGGAAATGTAAGCGTTTTATTCCAAGGGAGCTTTCTGAAGTCTGATTAAACACATGAACCCTACTTCAAATTAATGTTTCCAAATGCAAACCATTTTAAGATTGCAAAGGAACTCAACTATATTGAAGTGTTGCTATCAAAATATTCAGTATATGAAGAAATTTATGGTACAGCAATGATATGCTTTTTCGGTAAGGTATTACATAAAGTTGGTTTTTCCTAGTGCTGGACTTGATAACTTCTGCAGTTTTAAAGTGATCATGGCCATAAAAAATAGTTTTAGATACTTTCATAAACTGAAATACTTTCATATGACATAAAAATATCCATAATTTATTTTTGTGATAAAGTCACATATACTATGAATTTTCCTATATTAGCAGATGATACATTTCAGTTAGAAATATATGTGTGCGTTCTGGATCATGTTTGATTCTTTGTGATCCCTTGGACAGTGGCCTGCCAGGTTCTTCTGTCCAAGGGATTTCCCAGACAAGAATACAGGAGTGGGTTTTGCCATTTCCTCCTCCAGAGGATCTACCTGACCCAAGGAGGCAACCTGTGTTCTCCTGTCTCCTGCTTGGCAGGATTCTTTATCATTGAGCCACCTGGGAAGTCTGTTAAGCTACTTAATTTGTAGTAATTTGTTACAGCAACAGTAGAAACTACTATACATTTCTATGGCTTCCCTGGTGGCGCAGATGGTAAGGAATCTGCCTGCAATGTGGGAAACCTGGGTTCGATCCCTGGGTTGGGAACATTCCCCTGGAGGAGGGCGTGGCAGCTCACTCCAGTATTCTTGCCTGGAGAATCCTAAGGACAGAGGAGTCTGGTGGGCTACAGTTGATGGGGTCACAAAGAGTTGGATGTGACTTAGCGACTGAAAAGCAACAACAAAATCAAGGTGTCGGTGGGGCTTTGCGTCCTTTGGAGGCCCTAGGGGAGGAAGTCTTTCCTTCCTTTTCAGCTTCTAGAGGGCACATACACTCCTGGGCTAGTGCCCCCTCCCTTCATCTTCAAAGCATTTCTCTCCTATTTCTTCTCCTTCCTCTAATTTTCTTTCTCTAACTGTGATGCTTCTGCCTCCCTCTCATATGGACCCCTGTGATTACACTGAACTCACCAGGCAGTCAAGGATAATCCCCGTGTCGAGATCCTTAATAACATTTGTAAAGCACTTGCCATGTTGTAAGATAAAGGTTATGGAGATTAGGATTAGGATGGGCATATCTTGAGGCAGGGGAGGGGTTTCCTCTTCAGCCCACCATAGTGAGACTGAAAATAATGTTTCCCATCACAATTCATGAATACTCTCTCTGTTTCATTCCATGCCAGGGCTAAGAAATCTTGCCCTTTAAAGCCTTTGCAACTAACATCTCTTTGACTTCATCTTCTGTTACCTTCCTTCTTTGACAACACTGCCAAAGTGATAGTGAAACTCAGTCATGTTTGACTCTTTGTGACCCCATGGACTATACAGTCCATGGAATTCTCCAGGCCAGAATACTGGAGTGGGTAGCCTTTCCTTTCTCCAGGGGATCTTCCCAACCCAAGAATCGAACCCAGGTCTCCCCACATTGCAGGCAGATACTTTTACCAGCTAAGCCACCAGGGAAGCCCAAGAATACTGGAGTGGGTGGCCCATCCTTTCTTCAGAGGATCTTCCCAACCCAGGAATCAAAGCAGGGTCTCCTCCATTGCAGGCGGATTCTTTACCAGCTGAGCTACCAGGGACTCCCCTGACAATACTGCCAGGGTGCACCTAATATTTTACTATGTTCTCATTTTTTCCATTCCAGGTATCCCTCTCTAGCATACAATTTGATTCACTTATTTTTTCATTGTGTGTCCCATGTGATTACACACTCCAACTCCCTCTGAAATAAAACTCGGCAATAACAGGAGTCTTAGTTTTAGTCACTTATTTATCCCAAATTTCTTGGCAGGATCCCAGCACTTAATAGATAACGCAATAAGTATGTCCTGAAACCATCCAAATTAACCATAGACTCTAACAAAGTTGAGGACACTATTTTATAACAAAATGCTACACTATCACCTCTATTTCTATCTTTACTTCTTCAGTGAATAAATATGCATGAGATGAGAGGCACAGAAAACAATAAGATACACTAGAAAACATCAATCATAACAACTAAAAAAGGTTGACTAGAAAAAACGTTAGAACAGGAAAAGCCATTGCTCTCTCCTGCACGCTGTCTTTGTTTCAAAAATATAGTATCAGTCTGCTCAGGCCACCACAACGAAACATCATAGAGTGAGTGACTTAAACAATGGACATTTACTGTCTCAGAGTCAAAAGCCTAAGATTAGGGTGACGGCATGGCTGGTTCCTGGTAAGGACTCTGTAGTAGACCACTGCTTCTCACTGGTGCTCACGGGGTTGTTCCTCAGTGTGTGCACGCGCAGAAAGATTGCGCTCTGCTGTCTTTTTTTCCTATACAGGAGAATTCTCTGGGATCAGGGCCCTACACTTAGGACTATATTAACCTTAATTACTTCTGCTGCTGCTGCTGCTAAATCGCTTCAGTCGTGTCCGACTCTGTGCGACCCCATAGACAGCAGCCCACCAGGCTCCCCCGTCCCTGGGATTCTCCAGGCAAGAACACTGGAGTGGGTTGCTATTTCCTCCTCCAACGCATGAAAGTGAAAAGTGAAAGCGAAGTCGCTCAGTCGTGTCCGACTCTTAGCGACCACATGGACTGGAGCCTACCAGGCTCCTCTGTCCATGGGACTTTCCAGGCAAGAGTACTGGGGTGGGGTGCCATTGCCTTCCCCCTAATTACTTCTATAAACAGAATTAGAACAATAATTAGAAACAGTTGCACTGGAAGGGTGGAGCTTTGACACATTAACTTGAAGAGGTAGCACAGACATTCAGTCCATACATTTGGTGTAACCAGTATGTTAGCAGAAAGAAGACGTGAGTGCTTCATATTGATCATACTACCATCTAACACAAATCAAACTTTCAAGTGGAAGATGGATCCTTTTATGTTAAATATGAATTCTTCTCAGAGGAGTAAAAGGTGGTGGTAGAGGGGGGACAAAGCTATTAATAATTGTAGAAACGTTAGCGAGAATTTCAGATGCCTCAGTCAATAACAATGACAGCATGGCTCCTGTCAAGAGAAAACTGTGCCTGACAAATCTATCGGCTTTCTTTGCAGAATAAATATTCTTGGATAATGAGGAAAACACAGAATACAATCTCTTTAAACTTTTAAAATGCCTTGAATGAGTTTTCATACCTAAAGGTACACAAAAATTACAGGAACGGTAAAATGCAAGGTTACTGGCTTGTCATAGGTAAGAAACTAGCTTAGAGAAAGCTAGTTTATAAGAAACAAAGATGAGTAAGTATTGGGAAAGTCCGGTTCAGCACTTTAATGAATTATTTAGATGGTGGAGTACACAGTGAAGAGCAAAGCAAGAATAAAAAATTGAATATTTTCTTGGAATACAGAGAGATATTTCATAGACTCTTAAATATAACAAATGCAAAATAATAATTTTAATAGGAAATGATGCATATTTTATTTAGACAAACTTTGAGTTGAACATTAAAACTCAGACTTGCCTTACTCATTAGGTGAGCTGTTACCCAAAACCAGTATCATTGTGAAGTTACTTTTAGCACCCTCCTCTCCGGATCCTTCTCAAATTAGGGCAAGAGTGCGTGTGTTAGTCGCCCAGTCATTTCTGACTCTTTGCAACGTCATGGACTGTAGTCCATCAGGCTCCTCTGTCCATGGAATTCTTCAGCAGGAATACTAGAGTGGGTTGCCATTTCCTTCTCCAGGGGATCTTCCCAACCCAGGGATCGAACCACAGTCTGCATTGCAGGCAGATGCTTTACCATCTGAGTTACCTGGGAAGCCCAAATTAGGGCAAGAGGGGATGTAAAATAGAATTTTAACAATATTTTTATATAATAAAATTCTAAGAAGCAGGTCAAGTGGAATAGCATATGAACTTTTGAATATAGAAAATAGGTGTGTTTATAAAAAATACCAACTGGTTCATTTTCTGTGACTTGACATTTGAAAAATGAGTGTGTTAAGATTGCTATTTTTGCAGATGATAGCAGCATTTCAGCTTGTGTGACAATCATCTTTGTAACAATTTAAAAGGGAATTATTAACTTATCTAACTAAGAATCCAGGGGATTCCTTTCATCGCTGATTAGATGGTTAAAATTCCCTGTAGTAGGAAATGTACTTCTATCAGCCTCCAGACCCCCAGCTTTGAATTGGCCAGAAATAGCCTGTTCTTCATTGTATCATGGGCATGTGCTGGGTGATGGGCCCAACGCCACACCAGTTACCTAGATGAACCAATTGTCTAGAGTATTCTGTTTAGCTGGGCCCAGGTCTCCTTGCCACTTCTCCTTTCCACATTCCGGGAAGGGATCAATGCCACCCAAACAGCATATAATCGCTTTCCCTCTCAGAAAAATGCAAGGTTACTGGCTTGTCATAGGTAAGAAATTAGCTTAGAAAAAGCTAGTTTATAAGAAACAAAGATGAGTAAGTTAGTCAACCATTTGTGACCAGAGTAAAGGGTGGTAGTGAGAACTTTTTAAATAAACAAACAAAACAAGTAGCGAATCATTAGAATGAAATTTCCATTGTGAGCAAGGGGGACAAGCTGTAGAGGGCAGGCCACCTTGAAGTAAAGGAATGCCTCCCGCACTTTACAAGGGCTTTGCAAACAGAAAACATGATTTGAAGCCAATCATGTGAGAGAACATGGCCCAGGAGGCCTTAAAAAGGGAAAATGTCACAAACTGCTTTCTCTGCAATTATGGATACTCCAGAAGCAGGGTGGGGAGTGCCCTCCTTGGCCACATTGTTATATGACTTTCCAGAGATCAGCTTATTTATCACCTTCTCAAAAATTTTTGTTTCTTGACAACCCAAATATTTCTATAGTTGTTTAATATCACATCTTCACATTATTTCTTTTATCTCAATAAGTTAAAAAAAAAAGTTTCTTCAATTACCACCTGCTCTCACTTTAAAGATACAAACATAATACTATTAGGGACTTTCTCCTCTTGCTTTTTACTTTCTTTCCAGAACTGAACAACATGCTTGGAAAATACTAGGTAGAAAAAATTTGCATCCATATGCACCAGAGAACCCAAGCTTTAACATGTTCAGTACCACAGAGCCTCGAAAGTCGTCTTCAGTGGCAGCAGCTCCTTCTTGTACATTGAATAGCTTTGATTTAATGTTGAGGTTGGAGTTGGACCATAGTCTTTAAAAGGCAACATAAGTAAGTTATTTACAGACACCTAGTGTTGGAGTTGCACTTCAGAGGAACCTTAGAGGTGTATTCCCAGAACAACGAGTCCCTTGTATATATCACCTGAGCTGAGAATCAGAACTCTCATCCTTGTTGAAGAAGAATCTCCAGAAGTCCCAGTACAGAATGTTCATAATGCGCCACCTATTATAAAGCATTACTTGAGGAATTATGATTTACTAAATGATGTATTTAAAACAATGATCCACCTGGCCGGATTCATATTTATACTCATGATATTTCATAGAGACAGTCCATGTACAGACATCATCTTCACAACATCTAAACTGCCTACAGGTGGAGAATACTTCTGCACAAACTTGATTTTTACTTGAATATCAGTTTCCTTAGATTTGTTTAAAGCTAGAGTAATTCAGTTAGGAGAGTATGAACAGCAATTTTTAGGGATGCCAACTTTGGAATGCATATTAAAATGACATGAAGTTACACAATTTACCTGGGAGATAATTTAGAGAAGAGTTTACAGACCCATCTACCCATCAGAATAGAGGAAAGGAGAGAAAGAAGGAGGGAGAAAGAAAAAGAAAATTAAGGGAAGAGAGTGGGGGAGGGAGGGGAAATAGAAAATGTGTATATTCTAACACCCCACTGAAGACCTGCTGAGCCTATCTGGGTGTATTATATATAAATAAATATTGTTATAAAGCTCCCTGAGTTATTGTGATAAAGCTAGGTAGTCAGTTGGCAGCACTTCATGAAGTCTTGTTAACATACTAGAGATGGAGACATTCATCCATTAAAACTGACACCAGGGGAAAAAAAAAAAAAACCCTGACACTGAACACAACAACGTAACACACACATCAAATGAAATTACCCAAGATTAAAAGTGTCCCTAAGCCTGCCATCATCTCATCCCCATCACTGACCGCAGTAAGCTTGCCTGCCAGAATCACTCTTCCAAACATCCAACTCAATGAATGCCAATCAAGGGCAAGTAATGATTGCTTTATGTTTGATATATGTGTTGACAAAAATGGCTTTCTTAATACTATTTTGATGAAAAAAATATACTGAAGGAAAAAAGTCATACACAAATAAAGCAGATCGACGTCACTAACTCACTTATCATTTGCCTTTCAGTCAGTTCAGTTCAGGTCAGTTGCTCAGTCGTGTCCGACTCTTTGCAACCCCGTGAATCGCAGCACGCCAGGCCTCCCTGTCCATCACCAACTCCCGGAGGTCACTCAGACTCACATCCATCGAGTCAGTGATGCCATCCAGCCATCTTGCCCTCTGTTGTCCCTTTCTCTTCCTGCCCCCAATCCCTCCCAGCATCAGGGTCTTTTCCAATGAGTCAGTTCTTTCCATAAGGTCACCAAAGTATTGTAATTTCAACTTCAGCATCAGTCCTTCCAATGAACACCCAGGACTGATCTCCTTTAGAATGGACTGATTGGATCTCCTTGCAGTTCAAGGGACTCTCAAGAGTCTTCTCCAACACTACAGTTCAAAAGCATCAATTCTTTGGCACTCAGCCTTCTTTACATTCCAACTCTCACATCCATACGTGACCACTGGAAAAACCATAGCCTTGACTAGACGGACCTTTGCTGGCATAGTAATGTCTCTGCTTTTCAATATGCTATCTAGGTTGGTCATAACTTTCCTTCCAAGGAGTAAGCATCTTTTAATTTCATGGCTGCAGTCACCATTTGCAGTGATTTTGGAGCCCAAAAACAAAGTCTGCCACTGTTTCCACTGTTTCCCCATTTATTTCCCATGAAGTGGTGGAACCAGATGCCATGATCTTCGTTTTCTGAATGTTGAGCTTTAAGCCAACTTTTTCACTCTCCTCTTTCACTTTCATCAAGAGGCTTTTGAGTTCCTCTTCACTTTCTGCCTTAAAGGTGGTGTCATCTGCATATCTGAGGTTATTGATATTTCTCCCAGCAATCTTGATTCCAGGTTGTGCTTCTTCCAGCCCAGCGTTTCTCATGCTGTACTCTGCATATAAGTTAAATAAGCAGGGTGACAATATACAGCCTTGATGTACTCCTTTTCCTATTTGGAACCAGTCATGTGCCTTTATGTGTGAATTATAACCAAAACTCACTGCATTTTTTTATTATTATTATGCAAAGCCACTGAGAAGCAAGCTTTCTGTTCTTTGTCTGCAAGACTCATGAAGAGCAGCATGTCACCAAGCCACTAAGCATGCCCAGCCAGTATTGGGGCATCGATTTCTGTTCCTTCTCAGCCTTGCTCACCACCTTCTAACCCACTGTGGTAATTTTCAATATCCAGTCAGAAGCAAAGACAATAACAACAGAATAACGCCCCAAACATTTTCTATTTTTGAAAAAGAAAAGCCTTTAAAGGATGGAAAATTGAATTTTGAAGTCTCCAAAATTTCAGGGTATATTCCATGGATTGAGAAGTCTATGGTCATTCTCGTACATAGGATAGCCCTCAGCTGATCATATACTTTTGGTAAAAACGTATAGTAATTTTTATCATAAAGTATAAAAGTGAAAGTCGCTCAGTGGTGTCCTACTCTTTGAGACGCCATGGACTTAGTTCATAGGATTTTCCAAGCCAGAATACTGGAGTGGGTAGCCTTTCCCTTCTCCAGGGGATCTTCCCCACCCAGGGATCGAAACCAGGTCTCCTGCATTATAGTCGGATTCTTTACCAGCTGAGCCACTTATAGCTCATTTTGTAAAAAATCATAAAGTATAGGGTTTTATAATAAATATAAGCTCAGGACCTGGTTTATATCTTCTGCTCTGGGGATTGATATTAAACTACGGAGCTGAAGGACAGGAGAGATTTAGTTAGTGTTGAGTCACATGTTTACTCCTACAGTGGAGGTGGCTAAGAAAATAAATATTTAGCTCTTCTAGTCCTTGGAGTGAAAATGACAAGGGAATCTTCAATGAGCTAGGTCTTGAGTCATACAGACTGAACGTAGGTATATATGACATCAAGCTTATTAAAATCCTTAATATGATTCCTTCTGTTCCTGAAAGACTGTGAAGAAAAAAACGTAAGAGAGAGAAAATCAGGAAAGTTGATAACAGGGCCTAACACTAGTAGGTGAAAAAAGTACTTTAGATATAATATCTAGACATATATGGAGAAATTAAAGACTTCAGGCTAATGACTTTCTGTCTTGTGCTTGACTTGAGAAAGATATATGAGCTTAGGAAAATTTGAAATATAGGCTTGGCATCATGTCCAAATTATGTGGAAGAAATAAGGATACACCAGTGGTGGGAAAGAGGTAGAAAGAAGGTGATTAAGGCAGTGTTCTTGACTCCCAATATCTTTTTTAGGATACTGTGAATATTTTGGGTGCAAAAGCTTGTGAATGAATGTGAATGTGATTGTGTAATGTCACTCACATTGTGTAATGAATGTGAATGCTAATAGGAAAAAGTAAATGCCGCACATGGGAACATTGAGACCAGGCAAATTGTTGGGGCCAGATGGCCCAGTGATGAGACCTGAATAGTCACACCTGAATAGACACCAGCAACAGTTATTTAAAATGCAAAAAGTATGGATTTCCCTCTTTTCTTCTTGAAAACACAGTAAATCTGCCCACTTTCTTATATTCAGATACTATTTTACTGGGGGCAAAAGTGGGGGATAAGTGCAGGCGGCTGTGACCGGTGTGCTAAGCCGAGAGGAGCCAACCTGCGTCTGAGGGCGGCAGCCAAGAGGAGTTAACCCACGTCCGAGGTCAGGGGCACCGACCGAGAGTACCAGACTGCGACTGCGCAGGAACAGCTGAGAGGAGCTACCCGGTGTTCGAGGTCAGGGGCGGTGACCAGAGGAGCTACCCCACACCCCGACGCCCGAGGCCAGGGGCAGCGACCGAGAGTACCAGACTGCGACTGCGCAGGAACAGCTGAGAGGAACTACCCCGCGTTTGAGGTCAGGGGCGGCGACCAGAGGAGCTACCCCACACCCCCACACCGGAGGCCAGGGCCGGCAGCAGGGAGGAACAACCCCACGCCCAAGGCCAGGGGCGGTGACCGGGAGGACCAACCCCACGTCCAAGGAGCCGTGGCTGCGCGGGCGCAGGAGGGCCTAGAGGAGCTATCCCACGTTGAAGGTCAGGAAGGGCTGCGGTGAGGAGATACCCCTCCTCCAAGGTAAGGAGCAATGGCTGCGCTTTGCTGGAGCAGCCGTGAAGAGATACGCCACACCCAAGGTAAGAGAAACCCAAGTAAGATGGTAGGTATTGCAAGAGGGCATCAGAGGGCAAACACACTGAAACCATACTCACAGAAAACTAGTCAATCTAATCACGCTGGGACCACAGCCTTGTCTAACTCAATGAAACTAAGCCATGCCCGTGGGGCAACCCAGGATGGGTGGGTCATGGTGGAAAGATCTGACAGGGTGTGGTCCGCTGGAGAAGGGAATGGCAAACCACTTCAGTATTCTTGCCTTGAGAACCCCATGAACAGTATGAAAAGGCAAAATGATAGGATACTGAAAGAGAAACTCCCTAGGTCAGTAGGGGCCCAATATGCTACTGGAGATCAGTGGAGAAATAACTCCAGAAAGAATGAAGGGATGGAGCCAAAGCAAAAAGAATACCCAGCTGTGGATGTGTCTGGTGATAGAAGCAAAGTCCGATGCTGTAAAGAGCAATATTGCATAGGAACCTGGAATGTCAGGTCCATGAATCAAGGCAAATTGGAAGTGGTCAAACATGAGATGGCAAGAGTGAAACATTCTAGGAATCAGTGAACTGAAATGAACTGGACTGGGTGAATTTAACTCAGATGACCATTATATATACTACTGTGGGCAGGAATCCCTCAGAAGAAATGGAGTAGCCCTAATGGTCAACAAAAGAGGCTGAAATGCAGTACTTAGATGCAATCTCAAAAATGACAGAATGATCTCTGTTCATTTCCAAGGCAAACCATTCAATGTCTCAGTAATCCAAATCTATGCCCCAATCAGTAACGCTGTAGAAGCTGAACTTGAACAGTTCTATGAAGACCTACAAGACCTTTTAGAATTAACACCCAAAAAAGATGTCCTTTTCATTATAGGGGACTGGAATGCAAAAGTAGGAAGTCAAGAAACACCTGGAGTAACAGGCAAATTTGGCCTTGGAATACGGAATGAAGCAGGGCAAAGACTAATAGAGTTTTACCAAGAAAATGCACTGGTCATAACAAACACCCCCTTCCAACAACACAAGAGAAGACTCTATACATGGACATCACCAGAGGGTCAACACCAAAATCATATTGATTATATTCTTTGCAGCCAAAGATGGAGAAGCTCTATACAGACAGCAAAAACAAGACCAGGAGCTGACTGTGGCTCAGACCATTAACTCCTTATTGCCAAATTGAGACTTAAATTGAAGAAAGTAGGGAAAATCACTAGACCATTCAGGTATGACTTAAATCAAATCCCTTATGATTATACAGTGGAAGTGAGAAATAGATTTAAGGGTCTAGATCTGATAGAGTACCTGATGAACTATGGAATGAGGTTCGTGACATTGTCCAGGAGACAGGGATCAAGACCATCCCCATGGAAAAGAAATGCAAAAAAGCAAAATGGCTGTCTGGGGAGGCCTTACAAATAGCTGTGAATAGAAGAGAAGCAAAAAGCAAAGGAGAAAAGGAAAGATATAAATATCTGAATGCAGAGTTCCAAAGAATAGCAAGAAGAGATAAGAAAGCCTTCTTCAGTGATCAATGCAAAGAAATAGAGGAAAACAACAGAATGGGAAAGACTAGGGATCTCTTCAAGAAAATCAGAGATACCAAAGGAACATTTCATGCAAAGATGGGCTCGATAAAGGACAGAAATGGTATGGACCTAACAGAAGCAGAAGATATTAAGAAGAGGTGGCAAGAATACACAGAAGAACTGTACAAAAAAGATCTTCATGACCCAGATAATCACAATGGTGTGATCACTGACCTAGAGCCAGACATCCTGGAATGTGAAGTCAAGTGGGCCTTAGAAAGCATCACTACGAACAAAGCTAGTGGAGGTGATGGAATTCCAGTGGAGCTATTCCAAATCCTGAAAGATGATGCTGTGAAAGTGCTGCACTCAATATGCCAGCAAATGTGGAAAACTCACCAGTGGCCACAGGACTGGAAAAGGTCAGTTTCCATTCCAATCCCAAAGAAAGGCAATGCTAAAGAATGCTCAAACTACTGCACAATTGCACTCATCTCACACGCTAGTAAAGTAATGCTCACAATTCTCCAAGCCAGGCTTCAGCAATATGTGAACCGTGAACTTCCTGATGTTCAAGCTGGATTTAGAAAAGGCAGAGGAACCAGAGATCAAATTGCCAACATCTACTGGATCATGGAAAAAGCAAAAGAGTTCCAGAAAAACATCTATTTCTGCTTTATTGACTATGCCAAAGCCTTTGACTATGTGGATCACAAGAAGCTGTGGGAAATTCTGAGAGAGATGGGAATACCAGACCACCTGATCTGCCTCTTGAGAAATTTGTATGCAGATCAGGAAGCAACACTTATAACTGGACATGGAACAGACTGGTTCCAAGTAGGAAAAGGAGTACGTCAAGGCCGTATATTATCACCCTGTTTATTTAACTTATATGCAGAGTACATCATGAGAAGCTCTGGACTGGAAGAAACACAAGCTGGAATCAAGATTGCCAGGAGAAATGTCAATAACCTCAGATATGCAATGACACCACCTTTATGGCAGAAAGTGAAGAGGAACTAAAAAACCTCTTGATGAAAATGAAAGAGGAGAGTGAAAAAGTTGGCTTAAAGCTCAACATTCAGAAAACGAAGATCATGGCATCCGGTCCCATCACTTCGTGGGAAATAGATGGGGAAACAGTGGAAACAGTGTCAGACTATTTTTGGGGGCTCCAAGATCACTGCAGATGGTGACTGCAGCCATGAAATTAAAAGACACTTACTCCTTGGAAGGAAAGTTATGACCAACCTAGATAGCATATTCAAAAGCAGAGACATTACTTTACCAACAAAGGTCCGTCTAGTCTAGGCTATGGTTTTTCCTGTGGTCATGTATGGATGTGAGAGTTGGACTGTGAAGAAGGCTGAGTGCTGAAGAATTGATGCTTTTGAACTGTGGTGTTGGAGAAGAGTCTTGAGAGTCCCTTGGACTGCAAGGAGATCCAACCAGTCCATTCTGAAGGAGATCAGCCCTGGGATTTCTTTGGAAGGAATGATGCTAAAGCTGAAACTCCAGTATTTTGGCCACCTCATGTGAAGAGTTAACTCATTGGAGAAGACTCTGATGCTGGGAGGGATTGCGGGCAAGAGGAGAAGGTGATGACAGAGGATGAGATGGCTGGATGGCATCACTGACTCAATGGACGTGAGTCTGGGTGAACTCTGGGAGTTGGTGATGGACAGGGAGGCCTGGCGTGCTGCAGTTCATGGGGTCGCAAAGAGTCGGACACGACTGAGCAACTGATCTGATCTGAATATACTATGCTATTCAAAGGAGCCTAAACCAACTTTGATGATAAGTTCAGTCTGAAATTGATAGAATTTTTTTCTTTCTGTTTTGTTTTTTTAAGCTATGGAAATATAATAACACCTTTACAGACTTCAAAAATAAAGAACAAAGATACATATAGTTCCACTATATATTTAATTATTATATTTTTTAAGTAGGCAAATCAAGATTTTTAATTTTGAGTTTCAACATCCAGCTCTCAAAAATGAATACACAGAAAAGTAGAAGGTTATATTAGACTTGAAAAGCACTGTGACCGATATAAACAGAAATTTTACATGGAAAAGACCTCATTTAAACCTAAGAAGAATGGAAAACAATTTTAATTGGAAAAGCTTAGTTTATCATCTTCAGAACAACAGGACCTTACGTAATCAGGTCAGTAGAGGCAAACAACTATTTTCTCTACTCACCAAAGTACAGGGTGAACGAATGTATTACTCTAGTACTCCTCATCTATCTTTATCTTCTCTTGTTCATTCAAGCAGTGCTCTCCTTTTGTTGAAATCAGCACAATGATATGTGCTGTTCAGATCAGATCAGATCAGTCGCTCAGTCGTGTCTGACTCTTTGCAACCCCGTGAACCGCAGCACGCCAGGCCTCCCTGTCCATCATCAACTCCCGGAGTTCACTCAGACTCACACCCATCAAGTCAGTGATGCCATCCAGCCATCTCATCCTCTGTCGTCCCCTTCTCCTCCTGCCCTCAATCCCTCCCAGCATCAGAGTCTTCTCCAATGAGTCAACTCTTTGCATGATGTGGCCAAAATACTGGAGTTTCAGCTTTAGCGTCATTCCTTCTAAAGAAATTCCAGGATTGATCTCCTTCAGAATGGACTGGTTGGATCTTCTTGCAGTCCAAGGGACTCTGAAGAGTCCTCTCCAACACCACAGTGCTGTTAACCCTAACATATTTATACAGCATTTCTGCCCAACGTCCTCTGCTGCCCTTTCTGTGGAAGAGCTGTTCACAACCCATCTGCATTTTGTGGATCCAACACTTCACTTCCGATTTGCTCTGCAAATCATTCCATCAATGGCCCTACCTTCCTCTCTAGAAGTTTGATGAAATTGCTCTTGCCAAAGTCACAAAGACCTCAGTGCCAAATTCTCAGGAACCTGCATTCCTATCAGTTTAGTCAGAACAGGGAGAGAGAGAGCGAGCGAGCGAACGAGCGCCCAAGGGGCGGCTGGGGAGAGGGAAAGAGGAAGAGGAAGAAAGAGTAGGGGAGGGATAGGGGAGAGAGTTTATTACCAGGGGCCATTCCATTGTTCTTAAACATCTCTCTTTTCTGAGCTTCTTTGATAATGTACTTTCTCACATGATTGATTGCTTTAGGCAGCATTCCATAAACCTGATCATTATACATGAAATGGCTTGGGGCTACACGAGACACTAGATGCTCTTTCATTTTTCTATTCCTTTTCATCAATTTCAGTGGCATTAAATCCCAAATGTCTTCTGCATCAGATCCTAGGCTTACATTTCTAACTGCTTACATGTCCCTTGAATGGGCTGTTCTCCATGTCTATGGACAAGTGCTCCAGACTGTATATTCCCATACCTTTGTAGGTCTTGCCACTTTCACTGCAACACGTTAAATTGGACCTTGTCCACCTTTGCTGCTAAGTCACTTCAGTCGTGTCCGACTCTGTGCGACCCCATAGATGGAAGCCCACCAGGCTCCCCCATCCCTGGGATTCTCCAGGCAAGAACACTGGAGTGGGTTGCCATTTCCTCCACCTTTAATTATCACCTATTTTCTCAAGATTCTCAGGTAAGTTTCCCTTAAAAGCCCAGGCAGATCTTCTCCCACCATCCCTTAAGCATCAGTATCATACACTACCTCCATATGCCTACCCAAGAACTCAAATGCACCAAAACAAAATGATTTACATATCTTCAAAGATAATATTTTAAAATGTCGTTAGTAATCAACTATAATAGAAAAAATGACCTTTTTTTTTTTGTTTAGGAAGACATTTCTGTCTTAATGCATTCCTGGCTACTCTTTTTAAACCAATAATAAAAACTATTTAAAAATTGCAACATCCCAACATAAAACACTAAAACAACTAAGATTAAGAAAGCAATTTTTAGCTAAAATGAAACATTAAAAGAAAAATATGACAACAAATTTTGCAATTTAACTTCATTCTATATGTGAAACATCATTGGATGCTTACTAAGGGCCATGTATCAATAGTTTTGTAAGTGTTTTATATGTATCTAACTTAATCTTCACAACAATGCTATTAAAACTGTTGAGTGTTTATCCTTGTTTTACAAGTTAAGAAATTGAAGTACAGGGTAAAATAAACTGCCCACATGTGAACAACTAGTAAGTGGTGGAATTGAATTTGAAAACCAGGATATTTAAATCCAGGACACACATTTAATTTTTTTTTTCTATATGCTATGTTGATTGTAAGATTATATGTTTGTAATTTTTATTTATTTTATTTTTAACATATTATTAAATTTATTTACATATTTTACCATTCAAACATGTCTTTTTAACATTGTTTACCACATATTTAGCTTTCTTAAGTCATGCTGCTGTTGCTGCTGCTAAGTCGCTTCAGTCGTGTCCGACTCTGTGCGACCCCATAGACGGAAGCTCACCAGGCTCCCCCGTCTCTGGGATTCTCCAGGCAAGAATACCGGAGTGGGTTGCCATTTCCTTCTCCAATGCATGAAAGTGAAAAGTGAAAGTGAAGTCGCCCAGTCGTGTCCGGCTCTTAGCGACCCCATGGACTGGAGCCTACCAGGATCCTCCATCCATGGGACTTTCCAGGCAAAAGTACTGGGGTGGGGTGCCATTGCCTTCCTCGTCTTAGGTCATATTATTATATAATTTATTCAAGGGGAAATATTAAAATTGTTTACACAAGACAGATGTTTATTACTCACTTGCATAAAGTAAGCTGAGGTAAGAGGTCCTGAGCTTGAAAGAAGCTGCATGCCTACTCAGAGACCTAGATTTCTTACCAACTTGTGCTCCACCATCTCGGAGCACAGAGGTAAACTCAGCTTGGAGAGCAACTATCAGATCTCCAGTTCCAAACCTCGGGTGAGAGGGGATAGAAGGGCAAAGGGGCGGAATCTTAGCAGAATAATTTTCACAAATTTGTATCATCTCACTGGGGACAAATCAGGCTGGGGAATTCACTTCTTATGTAAGTATGCTGTCACCCAGAAGTCGAGATGCCTGGAGTAATAGACACATTTGGCTTTGGAGTAGAGAATGAAGCAGGTCAAAGGCTAACGGAGTTTTGAACTGGTCGTGGAAAATACCCTCTTCCAACAGCACAGAGATGATCTACTCATGGACATCACCTGATACTCAATATTGAAATGATTGATTATATTTTTTTGTAGCCGAAGATGGAGAAGCTCTATACAGTCAGCAAAAACAAGACTGGGAGCCGACTGTGGTTCAGATCATGAACTCCTAACTGCAAAACTCAGATTTAAACTGAAGAAAGTAGGTAAAACCACTAGACCATTCAGGTATGACCTAAATCACATCCCTTATGATTATAGAGTGGAAGTGACAAGTAGATTCGAGGGATTAGACCTGGTAAACAGACTTCCTGAAGAGCAACAGAGGGAGGTTCCTAGCATTGTACAGGAGATACTGACTGAAAGAAAGAGGAAAGCAAGAAGGCAACATGCTTATTGGAGGGGCCTTACAAATACCTTAGAAAATAAGAGAAGTGAAAGGCAAAGGAGAAAGAGAAATATATATAAACAACTGAATGCAGAGTTCCAAAGAATAGCAAGGAGAGATAAGAAAGCCTTCCTCAGCGATCAATGCAAAGGAATCAAGGAAAACAATAGAATGGGATATGCAGATGACACCATCCTTATGGCAGAAAGTGACGAGATACTAAAAAGCCTCTTGATGAAAGTGAAAGTGGAGAGTGAAAACGTTGGCTTAAAGCTCAACATTCAGAAAACTAAGATCATGGCATCTGGTCCCATCATTTCATGGGAAATAGATGGGTAAACAGTGGGAATGTCAGAATTTATGTTTTTGGGCTCCAAAATCACTGCAGATGGTGACTGCAGCCATGAAATTAATTACTCCTTGAAAGGAAAGTTATGACCAACTGAGACAGCATATTGAAAAGCAGAGACATTACTTTGCCAAAAAGGTCCGTCTAGTCAAGGCTATGGTTTTTCCAGTGGTCATGTATGGATGTGAGAGTTGGACTGTGAAGAAAGCTGAGTGCTGAAGAATTGATGGTTTTGAACTGTGGTGTTAGAGAAGACTCTTGAGAGTCCCTTGGACTGCAAGGAGATCCAACCAGTCCATTCTGAAGGAGATCAGTCCTGGAATTTCTTTAGAAGGAATGACGCTAAAGCTGAAACTCCAGTATTTTGGCCACATCATGCAAAGAGTTGACTCATTGGAGAAGACTCTGATGCTGGGAGGGATTGAGGGCAGGAGGAGAAGGGGACGACAGAGGATGAGATGGGTGGATGGCATCACTGACTCGATGGACATGAGTCTGAGTGAACTCTGGGAGTTGGTGATGGACAGGGAGGCCTGGAGTGCTGCAATTCATGGGGTCAGAAAGAGTTGGACATGACTGAGCAACTGAACTGAAGAGATCTCTTAAATAAAATTAGAGATACCAAGGAAATATATCATGCAAGGATGGACACGATAAAAGACAGAAACAGAACAAACAGAAGCAGAAGATATTAAGAAGAAATGGCAAGAATACTCAGAAGGACTATACAAAAAAGATCTTAATGTCTCAGATAAACCACAATGGTGTCATCACTCATCTAGAGCCAGACATCCTGGAGTGTGAGGTCACCTGGGCCTGAGGAAGCATCAGTATGTTTATGTAGGTAGAATAGGAAACAGGAGTCCAAAATGTCAGTGGCCAAAAGACAAGGAAGGGAAAAGCCCGCGAAAGTAGAAGAAAGGAAGGTCAAAGGAAGGTCCAAGGACCGGACCTCAAGTAGAACAAACAGCACTCTTGGCTACTCCAGTTTACACAGGGCAGGCCCAGGGGGAGGAAAAAACATATAGAAAAAGCAGCCAAAGGGCCCTTGCTCTCTCTCTTGCTCCCCCACTCTCTTTTCATATCTTTGGGTCAGCATGCCCTCATGCCTCGAGGATGGATTCTCCTGCTATTTTCTAAATAAAATAGAGCTGTAACATGGAGCTGTAACACTGATTTGTCTAAGAGCTATAACAAGGCCTGTCCAAGACTGGAGAGCTGTGACGCGCCGAGGGCTTTAAAGTCCGTCACTCCCAATCTTTGCTGTCAGGCGAGTGCATTCTCCTCGGTTTTGTCTCTATGAACAAAGTTAGTGGAAGGTGATGGACATCCAGCTGATCTAATTCAAACTCTAAAAGATGATTCTGTTAAAGTTCTGCACTAAATGTGCCAACAAGGTTGGAAGACTCAACAGTGGCCACAGGACGGAAAAAGGTCAGTTTTCATTCCAATCCTGAAGAAAGGCAATGCCCAAGAATGTTCAAACTACCACACAATTGTGCTCATTTCACCTGCTAGCAAGGTAATGCTCAAAATCCTTCAAGCTAGACTTCAACTGTATGTGAACTGAGAGCTTCCAGAGAAACAAGTTGGATTTAGAAAAGGCAGAGGAAACAGAGGTCAAATTGCCAATATACATTGGAGTATAGAAAAAGCAAGAGAATTCCTGAAAAAAAAAAAAAAAATCTACCTCTGCTTCATTGACTACACTAAAGAATTTGGCTGTGGACCACAACAAACTGGAAAATTCTTAAAGAAATGGGAATACTAGACTACCTTACCTGCCTCCTGAGAAACTTATATGCAGGTCAAGAAGCAACAGTTAGAACTGGAATGGAACAATGTCTGGTTCAAAATTGGGGATGGGGTATGTCAAAGCAGTATATTGTCACCCTGTTTATTTAAGTTACATTTATGCATGCTAAGTTACCTTAGTCATGTATGACTCTTTGTGACCTTAGGGACTGTAGCCCACTAGACTCCTCTGTCCATGGGATTTGCCAGGTAAGAATACTGGAATGGGTTGTCATGCCCTCCTCCAGGGGATCTTTCTGACCCAGGGGTTGAACCCATGAATTTTGTGTCTCCTGAATTGGCAGGTGGGTTCTTTATCACTGGCTTACATGCAGAGTACATTGCATGTACTCTGTGAAATGCCATGCTGTATAAATCAAGCTGAAATCAAGATTGCCAACATCTGCTGTGTCACAGAAAAAGCAAAAGATTTCCAGAAAAATGTCTACTTGTGCTTTATTGACTACGCCAAAGCCTTTGACAGTGGATCACAACAAACTGTGGAAAGTTCTTCAAGAGATGGGGATAACAAACCATCTGACCTGCCTCTTGAGAAATCTTTGTGCAGGTCAAGAAGCAACAGTTAGAACTGGATGTGGACAGTGGGCTGGTTCCAAATTGTGAAAGGAGTATATCAAGGATGTAAATTGTCACCCTGCTTGTCACGGTCTTTGTAGACTGGGACCTGGGGACTGGAGTCGATGAGAAGAGGGATGCAGGGGACCCAAGTCTCAGGTGAAACATGGTGCTTTATTTGCAGAAACACATGTTTAAGTATCTTCATACAAGGCAACTTTAGACAGTAAAAAATTTGAGGAAAAACAAAGCCAAGCAATTAACAATCTTCAAAGGGCCAGAAAGCATTCCATGTACTGAGGAAGAAGGGCATAACTGAGAAGGTCACTGAAGGGAGTCACTTAAGGGATTTACTGGAAGGAATCCAAGCAGGTGCTCTTTCTCATGGTCTCAGTCCTAAGAACTGCATGCAGCTCTGCTCGTTCCTGTTTTCCAAGAACTGATAAGGAATAGAGAGCCCTTGAGAAACAGCACACAAAAAAACATATTGGATCCCTTAAAGTTGAACGTCCCCGAAACCTGCTTATTTAGCTTATATGCAGAGTACATCATGTGAAATGCCAGACTGGGTGAAGGACAAGCTGGAATCATGATTGCCAGGAGAAATAACAATAATCTCAGATGTGCAGATGACACCACCCTTATGGCAGAAAGCAAAGACGAGCTAAAGAGCCTCTTGATGAATGTGAAAGAGGAAAGTGAAAAAGCTGGCTTAAAACTCAACATTCAGAAAACTAAGATCATGGCCTCTGGTCCCATCATTTCATGGCAAATAGATGGGGAAATAGTGACAGACTGCATTTTCTTGGGCTCCAGTACCGCTGCAGGTAACTGTAGCCATGAAATTAAAAGACACCTGCTCCTTGGAAGAAAATCTATGACAACCATAGGCAGCATATTAAAAAGCAGAGAAATCACTTTCCTGACAAAAGTCATTACAGTCAAAGCTATGGTTTTTCCACAAGTCATGTATGGATGTAAGAGTTGGACCATAAAGAAGACTGAGTACTGAAGAACTGATACTTTTAAACTGTGGTGCTGGAGAAGACTCTTGAGAGTCACTTGAACAGCAAATCAGTAGAAATGAAAAAGAAATTGCTGAGATACTGTTGATACATCTGGATCAAGAATAAGTTAATTTAATTATTCTCCTGCTTTTCAGCTGAGTTAATATTCACTGTTGCAGAAGTGTTTGATTTCATATAGTTACAAGAATAATGTTGAATGTCAGTCATGTAACAACTGTGTTAAATTATTATACAAAACCTATTTGTTAATTCATAATAAATTTTACCATATTGCAATAGTCTTTAGGGCATGATTAGATAAATATCAATCTCTGGGGTAAAATATATTTTCTGAGGTAATATACTCTTTGGAATATAGTTTTGAATCTTTGAAAACCTGTATTATTTTTCCTTTTCTCTGTTATGATCGATCCTTAAGGAGAACAGACTTATAATTTCAGCTAAGGAACTATTAATACTTTATAACAGTTTAATCATGAATTATACCCAACATCCCCTTGAAACACATAAAACAATTCTAGTTTTACAAATGAGACTGCTGAAGTAAAGTAAGGACCCATTCCTTGCTGGAAAATTCACTCCACTATTATTAATCCTGAAAATGTTCTTGTTAGTAGATGAACTGCATAAGAGACTTTCTAATTACCCTAAGTTCCATTAAAGTATTTTAATGCTTCATTAAAGCTGATGGATGGTACACACCTTTGATTATTCAGGTGCTGATTACTTGTGAAAAACACTTACACCACCAAAGTGTCAGCTAAATAGAGTTCACATCTTATGATATGTTAAGGCTGTGCCTGCAAGGAATAGATAAAGTCAGTCTTAGGAGCTCTCTCGGGAATTATTTAAGAACTATTTTTATCATCATATTTTGTTTTAGTATTTCCATTAACGTCTGGAAGTTTAAACTCGGGGAACTGTAAAAAGGCAGACTTTAAACTTGCCAAATGTGTGAATAATAATAAAAAAGATTAAAAACAATGAAACAAAAGATCATAGGGTTATTTCTCTACCCATTATAACATTTTAAAATATGCATTTGGCATGTCTTTACCAGAACATTGATTTTACTTTTAAGAGAAAATAACTCCTTATGTGAATTGGGAACATGACCAAAATAAAACAGAGGAAGGAAGAATAACGCAATTGTGAAATTTGTTTATAATGGCAAAATCTTTTCATAATTATTTTCTCCAGAGTCTGATAATTTGAAACTCTATGCCAACTAGCAATCGATGAATTATATACAATCAAAAATCAGCTTTTGAAATATCTCTAGTTTCAATGTGCAGTGGGCTTCCCTACTGTTTTTCTCTTCTTAAAATACACATGTGGCTCCTTTGCCTTTGTTGTATTTTATCTGTTGAACAATTCAAATATTGATCATTTTTTTCCCCCAAAATGTGTTGCATAGCTTTAAATGTTCAAAATAGATTAATGCTTTAAGAAAAGAGTATATTATCACTTTAGGGAGTACCTTGTGTCAGAATGGGTCAAAATGTCTTGCAGACATTAAAGATTTTGAGAATTGTCTCTACTCTTTTTGATCTCAGGAAGAACTTAATGTCTCTGCATTGTTCATGAAGTTTGTTCCATTGAAAGCATTTCTTAAATTGCTCATTTATAGTGGCTTATGGTAGCATATTGGGAGTTGACTGAGATAAGTTCCTCATTATGCGATATTTACAAACAGTTGCAGCTCAAACAATCCTTTCATTGCTTTGTAATCCACAGAAGAAGGGATGTCCCTAAACTATATATTTCTATGGTAGCATGAAATTTAATTAATGTCCTTACTTTACCCTATAAGCATAATATGCTGTAAGACCATTAAGATGTAATATGAGAGAACAGTTTCTGTCAGAAAGAATTAGTGGTTTATTAGAGTATAGATTCTGGGTCCAGCCTTTCTAGGTTTGAAACCCAGCTCCAGCTTTTATTAGCTTTGCAAAATGTCTTCTTTATTCAGCTTTATTATGGTGTAATTGGAAAAAAATATAATATTTGAAGCATTCAATGTGATGATTTGATATATGTATATACTGTGAAAGGATTTCCCTCATCCAGTTAAATATTAATAACATTCATCACCTCACTTATTCTTTCTTTTCCTTCTAGTGAGTACATTTATGTTCCACTCTCTTTCAACAAATTTCAATTATACAATACATTGTTGTCAACCATATTCTCCAGTGATATAGTTAGATCCTCAGACCTTACTCGTATTATAGCCACAGTTTGAACCCTTTTACCAACTTCTTTTTCCATCACCTACCACTCCCTGGCAAGCACCAGTCTACTCCTCTCTATGAATTCATCTTTCCCCCTCTCCCCCAGATTTCAAATATACATGATAATACAGGGGATATTTGTCATTCTCTGTCTGACTTATGTCACCTGGCACAATGCCCTCCATCTTCATTTATGGTATCACAAATAACATGGTTTCCTTTCTTTCTAAAGCAGAATAATATTCCTGTGTGTGTGTGTGTGTGTGTGTGTGTGTGTGTGTGTGCGTGCGTGTGTATGTGTGTCCACTGACAGTTTCCATGATTTGGCTACTGTGAATACTGCTGCAATGAATACGGGAGTTCAGATATCTCTTCAAGATAATCGTTTCATCTCCTTTGGATATACATCTAGAAGTGAGATTATTGATTTGTATGGTAGTTTTATTTTAAATTTATTGATGAGCCTACATACTAATTTCCTGATTTTTTGAACACTCAGTGGTGCATTTCCTGACAGATTAGTCTCCTAACCCTGTCCATGCATTATAAGTCACTATTCTTGAAATTTTAAAAAGTACTTCCTCTTTGAAATACCTACAATGCTTTTGTTTTCCTAACTGAATTCCACTTGAAAGTCATAAGGTACAATGCCAAGAATATGGACAAAAATATATGGATGTAAAATACTATAATGTGTTGGATACATGTGAAACTTGAATGACAAAAATGACATTTCATAGTCAAATAAAATTCTAAAGAGCACCCTCCACTATTTGTAAAAGAGAAATTTGTGTGACATTTCTAGTTATTCAACATTTTGTGATAATTATAAAATTTATACCTAAAATGAGATCAGAAAAGATATTATACTATAGCCAATGTTAATTTACAGCATGTTTTTGAAAAAAGTCATATCCGAATTAAATTTAAGATGTTATCTGGGCTTCTTTATTGGAGCTAAACACTCATCAGGTGACTAACTCACTACCAAAACATACGTGATTATATTAAGAAGATATTTCACCTCAACCACTGGCACCATAATTTGTCTAAAGAAAATAACTGCTTATTTGTATGAATATATATATGCATACTGGAGAAGGTGATGGCAACCCATTCCAGTATTCTCGCCTGGAAAATCCCATGGATAAAGGAGCCTGGTAGGCTGCAGTTCATGGGGTCGCTAGGAGTCAGACATGACTGAGCGACTTCACTTTCACTTTTCCTTTCATGGATTGGAGAAGGAAATGGCAACCTACTCCAGTGTTCTTGCCTGGAGAATCCCAGGGATGGGGGAGCCTGGTGGGCTGCCGTCTCTGGGGTCACACAGAGTCTGACACAACTGAAGCGACTTAGCAGCAGCAGGAGCAGCATATATGCATACATAAATATGTATTAAAATACATAAATATATGCACACATAGATTATTATGTATGTACACATATACTGCTTCATATAATTCTTATTCACTAATACAATATATAAATGTTTATCCATTTAACATATGTAATATGGAAGATGAAAACTCTGACCATAATCAAAAATATGTTGGTCCACAAGAGAATGGAATCCAGGGGGAAAAATTACAATAAGGGATAAGAAAGAGAGGAAGTGCCCAGCTGTGTGTAGTATGAATCATAAGTGTAATCTATAAAGATTCATCTTATTTTATACCAGAATACTTGATGTGATTGGAGTGTGTGTATGTTGTATATGCCAAAGAACAGCAGAAGGAAACTTTGTTTGCCGGACAATGTAGGCAAAAAAGAGTTAGCTTGTGAGAACACAGATGCCATGAGCAAACGATAGTTTGAAAATATGCCCTTGGCAATTTTCAAATACTTGAGAATGCTTTGGACTTTGCCAGAAACCAATACAATATTGTAAAGTAATTAGCCTCCAATTAAAATAAATAAATTTAAATAAATAAAACATAAAAAATAAAAACTTTATCTTATATACAAATATATTTAAAAAAAAATAAAGTTAGAGATCAGTTTTACCTGAACTTTTGAGGTGAATGTTTTACAAATGTCTTGGCTATACATCTCCAAGCTAATCCTTAAAGTTGTCAGAAGGGCACAAGATCAAGCAACAATAAATATTTTTCCACCTGCATCATGTTAGTTGGCATAAATATTGCTGCTGTTGTTCTTTTAAATCATTATAGAAGCATCAATAGTAATTTGAACACTGATCTTGATAGCTTATGACTAGATTTCATATATTATTCCTTTATGTTACTTAATAATTCTCTAATAAATTTTATCCTCATTACTTATTTTTAAAGGAATTACACAGTGTTTTAATTGTTAAACTACCTGGTTCAGGTTAAAAATGTTAAGAGTAGAAGAATGGATCTCTTTTTATTACAGCTCTTTAAGTGATTCATTGTTCTGGATTAAGAAAGGGAAGAATTGAAGGATTTTTTACTTCTAAAAATATAGTGGATGTAAATACACAATTTACTGCTGTCACAAATGACTCTTTGATGGGAATCATTTAAGTTACTGACAACCAGGTTGATATTTTTGCTTTATTATAATTCATGGTCACTTATTATTAAAATTGTTTCTGAAAACAGGGTTTTTAATATAATTCCATTTTTTTTATCTCATGCAACAAAATTTTCATCTCAACGTTTCTCTTTTCAATGGTGGCGGATCCATCTCGATGTATAGTAAAAGATATACAATATTGTAAAGTTAAGCAAAATAAAAAAAAAAAAAAAAAAAAACCAAAAAACCAAAGACCAGAAAATCAAACCCTAGAACCTAATATCAAGTATGAAGCATGATTTTTGAAATTTGTAAGTGGTTGGTTGAATACTTTCTGTTCTCTCGGTTTTTTTTTTTTTTTTTTTAGACTTTTAGAGTAAATATTCCTGCAAGGTTATTTTTTAAATGAATTCATAACTGCTACTTTTATATTTGCCATTTCCCCAAATGAAGGTATTTTAGTCAGAAGACTTGTACTTTTGCAAATAGTGCTTTTAACTTCTATATTAACAAAGATGATTCAGTATTAAGACAGACAGCTCTGATAGTTGTTGACTTTTAGTTTTCTATTTAAAAATAATTTTTTATTGAAAGAATTGCTCATAGAGTTTACAACATATAATTTCACCCATCTTCAAATGTTAATAACTTACATAGCCATAATACAATAATTAAAATCTGTGAGTTTGTTTCTCTTGATACTAGAGAAATATAAAGCCACTCTAAACTTTAAGTGAATATGAACCTTGGAAACTTATTAGATATAATAACAGAAAAGAAGTGAAGTTTAAATCAAGTTGTTTATTTGGTTGCTTTTCTTTTAATCTTTGGCTTATGCCTAATTTATTTAGAGAAAAATACCTTATGGGAAACAGAATAAGGATGAATATATGAATTTATCTTTTTGTGCAAAATAAAAAAAAATTATTTCACATTCTCTTCATTTAATATGCTATTAAAATATTTAACATAATTTGGACAAGGAGATAATTTAAGTGTTCTGCTCTTTTTTATCAACTGATTCTCTTGGATTAGACACATTTGTATCATTTCTTCTGAAGAATTCCCAAAGGTGAGTACGCAGTATCAAAGCATTTGAAGCAATGAAAAGACTTCCTTTGTGTGGGATCGTTTTCCTTCACTGTGCGAAGTTTATCAGTTCATCAGTAAACATATACTATGAATCTTCTTGCCCAGTAATGCATCAGATCAGATCAGTCGCTCAGTCTTGTCTGGCTCTTTGCAACCCATGAATCGCAGCACACCAGGCCTCCATGTCCATCACCAACTCCCAGAGGTCACTCAGACTCACATCCATCGAGTCAGTGATACCATCCAGCCATCTCATCCTCTGTCGTCCCCTTCTCCTCCTGCCCTCAATCCCTCCCAGCATCAGAGTCTTCTCCAATGAGACAACTCTTTGCATGAGGTAGCCAAAGTACTGGAGTTTCAGCTTTAGCATCATTCCTTCCAAAGAAATCCCAGGGCTGATCTCCTTCAGAATGGACTGGTTGGATCTCCTTGCAGTCCAAGGGACTCTCAAGAGTCTTCTCTAACACCACAGTTCAAAAGCATCAATTCTTTGGCGCTCAGCCTTCTTCACAGTCCAACTCTCACATCAATACATGACCACAGGAAAAACCATAGCCTTGACTAGGCGAACCTTTGTTGACAAAGTAATGTCTCTGCTTTTGAATATCCTATCTAGGTTGGTCATAACTTTCCTTCCAAGGAGTAAGCATCTTTTAATTTCATGGCTGCAGTCACCATCTGTAGTGATTTTGGAGCCCAGAAAAATAAAGTCTGACACTGTTTCCACAGTTTCCCCATCTATTTCCCATGAAGTGATGGGACCAGATGCCATGATCTTCGTTTTCTGAATGTTGAGCTTTAAGCCAACTTTTTCACTCTCTACTTTCACTTTCATCAAGAGGCTTTTTAGTTCCTCTTCACTTTCTGCCATAAGGGTGGTATCATCCGCATATCTGAGGTTATTGATATTTCTCCCAGCAATCTTGATTCCAGCTTGTGTTTCTTCCAGTCCAGCATTTCTCATGATGTACTCTGCATATAAGTTAAATAAACAGTGTGAGAATATACAGCCTTGATGTACTCCTTTTCCTATTTGGAACCAGTCTGTTGTTCCATGTCCAGTTCTAACTGTTGCTTCCTGACCTGCATACAATCAGCAAAAACAAGACTAGGAGCTGACTGTGGCTCAGACCATGAACTCCTTATTGCCAAATTCAGACTTAAATTGAAGAAAGTAAGAAAAACCACTAGACCATTCAGGTATGACCTAAATAAAATCCCTTATTATTATACAGTGGAAGTGAGAAATAGATTTAAGGGCCTAGATCTGATAGATAGAGTGCCTGATGAACTATGGAATGAGGTTCGTGACATTGTACAGGAGACAGGGATCAAGACCATCCCCATGGAAAAGAAATGCAAAAAAGCAAAATGGCTGTCTGGGGAGGCCTTACAAATAGCTGTGAAAAGAAGAGAAGTGAAAAACAAAGAAGAAAAGGAAAGATATAAGTATCTGAATGCAGAGTCCCAAAGAATAGCAAGAAGAGATAAGAAAGCCTTCTTCAGCGATCAATGCAAAGGAATAGAGGAAAGCAACAGAATGGGAAAGGCTAGGGATCTCTTCAAGAAAATCAGAGATACCAAAGGAACATTTCATGCAAAGATGGGCTCGATAAAGGACAGAAATGGTATGGACCTAACAGAAGCAAAAGATATTAAGAAGAGATGGCAAGAATACACAGAAGAACTGTACAAAAAAGATCTTCATGACCCAGATAATCACGATGGTGTGATCACTGACCTAGAGCCAGACATCCTGGAATGTGAAGTCAAGTGGGCCTTAGAAAGCATCACTATGAACAAAGCTAGTGGAGGTGATGGAATTCCAGTGGAGCTATTTCAAATCCTGAAAGATGATGCTGTGAAAGTGCTGCACTCAATATGCCAGCAAATTTGGAAAAGTCAGCAGTGGCCACAGGACTGGAAAAGGTCAGTTTTCATCCCAATGCCAAAGAAAGGCAATGCCAAAGAATGCTCAAACTACCGCACAATTGCACTCATCTCACACACTAGTAAATAATACTCACAATTCTCCAAGCCAGGCTTCAGCAATATGTGAACCGTGAACTTCCTGATGTTCAAGCTGGTTTTAGAAAAGGCAGAGAATCCAGAGATCAAATTGCAAACATCTGCTGGATCATGGAAAAAGCAAGAGAGTTCCAGTAATGCATAGTTGTAAACAAATATGATGATCATGCTGAATAATTATAACAAAAGTTAAACTCATCATAATTTCATTTTAAATTTGGTCCATACATTGCCTGAGTGCCATGGAAAAGCTGTTGACAATATTCATTCGAGTCAGTACACTGTTACCTGTTACCTTCCATTTGGTCCTCTAGACCTCCTTCTAAGTTTCTCCTCCTACTTTGTGACTCTATGGGTTAGGTCATTGCAATCTCTCGCTCTATCATTTCTGGGGGCTGAGACCTAGTCAATGTGGAGCACAGGCAGGAAATGAGAGTTAGATAGGAAACTATGATCAAAGGAATCATTCCCTTGACTTCTGTGGAGGGCCACTACACACCAGCTCCTTTTATCTAAAGGGTGGCCCTGACTCAGCTCTCTCTCTCCAGCTGCAAGTAACCAGCATTGCTGTCTCCTACCTCTGTTCGGGCTTGAGATGTCAAAGCTGCCCATTCATAGTAACCCTGTGACTCTGCACTATTCTTTGAGATTCAGCTATACTTTGTGCTTCGTGTATGTGTGTGTGTATGGGTAGGGAGAGAGAGAGACAGAAAGAAAAATAGAGAGAGAGAGAGATAAGACAGAGACATAAACATACAAGAGGAATTAAAGATAGAGAGACAAAGGGATATAGAAAGATTTCAGAAATTGAAGCTCTAAGTTTCATGACTTGTGATAATGCAAGTAAAATAATATATACAATATAGACCAAGAAAGGAAGAAAGTCTGATCAATTCTAGAGGCTCCTGAACTAATTTAAAATTGTAACAATGGCAAAACCAATACAATATTGTAAAGTTAAATAAAATAAAATTTAAAAAAATAAAAGATTCATCCCCCCCCCCCCCAAAAAAAAAGAAAGATGCACAGACCAGGTAGAGGACCTAGAAAAATAGGTTAACCCTAACCCTAATTTAATGATACTAATTTTTGATTCCTGCCACTGTTTCCTTGTGTTGGTATACATCCTTCAGACCGGATCCCATTCCCTTCACTTCCCTCTACCTCTAGGAATACAGGACTTGCCACGTGAGGGGGAACCATTTCAAAAAGCAACCGGGGTAAATCCCATTCTCAGCATTCTCATACTTTCCCAAGTTAAGTTATTCATCTCATCTCACCAGTATATGTCAGTATCACAAATTTTCCACTTTTATTTCCAAGTTTAAGGACATATTACAGCAGTTTGACCTGGAGCTAAAATTATCTTGTGCCTAGTATGCTTAGTGTCTAAAATATCAATAATTTAAATGCCCCAATTAATATGATTATACTTCAATATATGACACCACTCTTATGGCAGAAAGTGAAGAGGGGCTAAAAAGCCTCTTGATGAAAGTGAAAGTGGAGAGTGAAAAGTTTGGCTTAAAGCTCAACATTCAGAAAACGAAGATCATGGCATCTGGTCCCATTACTGCATGGGAAATAGATGGGGAAACAGTGGAAACAGTGTCAGACTTTGTTTTTCTGGGCTCCAAAATCACTGCAGATGGTGACTGCAGCCAAGAAATTAAAAGACGCTTGCTCCTTGGAAGGAAAGTTATGACCAACCTAGATAGCATATTCAAAAGCAGAGACATTACATTGCCAACAAAGGTTCGCCTAGTCAAGGCTATGGTCTTTCCTGTGGTCATGTATGGATATGAGAGCTGGACTGTGAAGAAGGCTGAGCGCCGAAGAATTGATGCTTTTGAACTGTGGTGTTGGAGAAGACTCTTGAGAGTCCCTTGGACTGCAAGAAGATCCAACCAGTCCATTCTGAAGGAGATCAATCCTGGAATTTCTTTAGAAGGAATGATGCTAAAGCTGAAACTCCAGTATTTTGGCCACCTCATGCGAAGAGCTGACTCATTGGAGAAGACTCTGATGCTGGGAGGGATTGAGGGCAGGAGGAGAAGGGGACGACAGAGGATGAGATGGCTGGATGGCATCACTGACTCGATGGATGCGAGTCTGAGTGACCTCCGGGAGCTGGTGATGGACAGGGAGGCCTGGCATGCTGCGGTTCATGGGGTCGCAAAGAGTCGGACACGACTGAGCGACTGATCTGATCTGATCTGATACTTCAATAATAATTTTCTATAGGCCTAAATTCATGGATGATGAAAATATCAGATCTTTGTTATGAATTAACTGGAATGATTGAGGGGGCAGGGTTCTATAATCAAAATGGAAATGATCTAGGGTACAAAGTCCTGGGTGTGTATCCACACTGGGTGTGTATCCTGGATAAATCTTCCCCTATTTGATAAAAGCAAATATTCTCTAGTTACCATGGCCTTATTAAATTCTATGCAGATTATTCTGTCATCCTTTAAATCACCCATCTGCTCCCTTAATATCACATCTGTCCTTGAGAATCTCTGCCCCAGATGATTCAGTATCATGGAGAATAATTCTCCATGTGAAAAAATGATGATAAAGCTAAAAGCCATGTAACTAAGGAAGACATGTTAAATCAGGTTAAAAAATACATTTCAGTAAAAATTCCCAGGTATCTCAGTGGTAAAGAATCTGCCTGACAATGTAGGAGCCACAGGAGACATAGGTTCTATCTCTGGGTCGGGAAGATTCCCTGGAGGAGGAAATCACAACCCTCTCTAGTATTCTTGACTGGAGAATCCCATGAACAGAGGATTCTGGCAGGTACAGTCCACGGGGTTGCAATTGGACATGATTGAGTGACAGAGAAAGTACACATGCAAAAATACTCAATAAACTGAAAATAATAGTTAATAGTGAATGCTCAGGATATGATGTCTAGACAGTTCAGGGATGATTTGAATCATTGTATACAGTATGTATTTAATAAACATTGGTTGAATAGGTTGAGAAATATCATGGCGACCTGTAACATGCAAGTGATAATCCTTGTGGCCCCATCATGGTATAATCTAGAGTAGTATATTGAGAAAACCTATTTTCATATCTGGCTTGAATATTTATCACTTGGGATTGTCAGTGCAAACACTGGTCTATCTCTTCCTTAAAGAAGGGAATTTTCACAGTCTGTTATTCCAAGAAAATGACTGAGTTTTCTTTCTTGCCTGTTTATTTTATCTGCTAGAGGATATGTGCTTCCAAAAGAGTTCATCTTGTTCCCAAGAACCAGCCTATCTTTTGTGCTGCTTATCTGAGTTTCTTGCTTCTTGACTGAAAGAAAGGAGTCAACACTCAAGATGTGTTGCTAGAAAACAACGTATCCTTTATTTTATGTCTGCCTGTCATGTGCCTTATAAGAAAAGCACCATCTAAATACCTACATATATACTTTGGACTGTAAGGAGATCAAACCAATCAATCCTAAAAGAAATCAACCCTAAATACTCATTGGAAGGACTGATGCTGAAGCTCCAGTATTTTGGCCACCAGATGCGAAGATCCAACTCATTGGAAAAGACCCTGATTTTTGGAAAGAGTTGGGGCAGCAGAACAAGGGGGCTTCAAAGGATGAGATGGTTGGATGGCATCACCAACTCAATGGACATAAGTTTGAGCAAACTCCAGGAGACAGTGAAAGACAGGGAAGTCTGGCGTTCTCTAGTCCATGGGGTCGCAAAGAGTTGGACATGACTTAGTCAACAACAACAACAACAATCAACAATGTATCTAAATACACAGGCATACCCCCCTCCCTAATCTACTCTTCCTCCCCTTGCATAAATTTACTTCACTCTTCACTGCAAATCAATGCATGATTCAGAAGTATGGTGATGTGTCTAATGCTGCTTCTAACTAGGAAATGTGGAACTAAGATTTAAATTTAGATTCTTCACAGCACATTAGTAATAGGAAATTAGAATACAAATTGCATATTCTGAATCTAACACATTGCTTTGTTTTTAATAAGCTATGCTTCTCGTATGTTCATGTATTTGTGTGTGCTCAACTGCTCAGTCATGTCAGCCATTCTACATAGGTCCTACTATTACATTCCACACTAATTTTTTAAAATTAATCCATGTGTTTGGATCTGGATAAAGCTGAAAAAGAAAAAAATAGGGATTTGTGGATAGAATACAGGCTGAACATTTGCATGAGGCAGTTAGAAAGACAAATGTTCCAATGCTAAGTTCTACTGGAAAAAAAAAGGAAAAGGGGAAAAGGTGGAAGGAACCAGCTCAGTGTGAATATGTGAGCCTGCTGGTCTGGCTGGCAGAATATCCATGTGTGGGCAGTTCTTATAGCTTAAAAGCATTAATTTGCTCCAGGTAACAAATGCTTAATTATACATTTGCTTTACTTTAAAAGTTCAATATTTTTAACTTCCAATGAGTTTCAAAAGTGTAATCCTTAACATAAATCAACATTTTGACTGGAAAAATCTGTAAAATGCTTTTCTCACCATGCTGAAGATGATTTCATTTATAAAATAAATGACATGCCATCAATAAGGAGGGTTGAGCTGACAAAGACAAGCCTTACTCTCTATAAATTATATATATATATATATATATAGATATGTATGCAACTTCTTTATTGCACAATTCATCAAAATGAATTGATTTTAATTTTTGTCTCCAATCATTGCCTTCTATTATGCTTCCTTGCACCTTTTTCTTCCCCTTAATTACATTTTGTACAGCCTCCACTACTTCGTGTTCATGTTCAAGTAGGTAAGATGCCTAGTCAAATTAAAAGAATCTCCTCCACGTTCACTTACTGTGAGCTGTTCCTTGTCCCACCAGTGCTGCTTAAGTTTTAGAAGGAGGGGCTTGGGGAGAAAAAGCAGACTGTGTTCTTTTCCTGAAATGGCTCCCTCTCTCACTCTTCCTTGTCCCACTCCCCCACCTTTTGTTTTTCTGGGTTTCCATTTCCCTGTCAAGTTCATGTGGAAAGAGCGATAGGTCTGAGATGCAAGTACCTCGTGCATACATGGTTGCCCACTATTGCAGACCCTTGTTTGCTCCTGTTTCTTTTCTGGTTAAGACAGAGTATGTGTGTTCTCTGTGAGAGAGGGAACAAAAAGTTGTTTATCAGGAGGATGACATGTCCGAGTGAATATGTGAGGGAGCCCTGCAGGGGAACAACCTTCCACACAAGTTCCCAAGGTAAGAAATGTAATAAAGCATGGTCCACAATGATCTACAGGACAGCATCTGTGTTCAGCTGCCAGCCTTCTAAGTGGTGAAGCTTAAGTGGCTTCAAAGTGGAGTCTCTTCACAGGGTCCACTTGACCCCTTGCACATTTCCTTTATCTTCAGCATCCTAAGAAAGTGCAATGCTGGCTGTTCCCATGGCTTTCTCATCTCTACATACTCCTTTTCAACGATACTCTCTTTTTCAGGTTCAAACAATAAGTCCAGGGGATAGATCCGTCAGTGAGTGCATAAGTAGACGTCTAATCAGGGAAAGATGCCAGTCAACACAATTGCTTCAGTCCTTTTTTAAAACAAAGAATAACGATTGTATATTATTACAATCTCCAGTTGTAAGTTCTAGTAGCCAATTTCAGTATAATAAGAAAAATACCAGTTAACATGAAAAAAAAAAAAAACATAAAAGCAAATAAAATCACATTTTAAAGAGATAAAAGAACTTATTGATTCTGGAAACCAAATGAAACAAAAAACTTGAATTGTATAGATGTGTTTACATTTTTCGGTCTATGGAGACATGATTAGAGACCTACAGGTCAGGGTTTTAAGTGCTACCTGGAAGAGAAGATATAGCATTAGGTTCAGTAGATACAGGCAACTAGAAAAAGGGCCGGCTTTGCTCACAGATTAGAAAACTGAAACCATCTGATCCACACATGAAGTCAAGGGAGGAGAGTTAGTCATGAGAAATTGGAAACAAAGTCTCTGTCACTCATGGATGTGGGATCTGGAGTCTCATTGCAACCTGGGAATAGAAACCAACTCCAAAATTAGATAATGGCCAACAACATGTTCAAATTCAGTTGTTACCTTAGTATAATATAAGCCAGAGTGACAAAATGATTTTGAAGGAAATGTTTTTAGAACTAACTCATATGGAACCCTCTACAGCGGGGAGCAAAAAGGTATCACTCCTCAAAGATGAACCAAAAATTGACAAAGCCAACTTTCAAGCCAATAAACTATCATGAAGGAGAGTCAATTCTATAAACAGGAGATTTAGCAGTCCCAGGAATTAGCAAAAATCTAAAGAGATTATAAAAGTATTATAAAAACTATGAAAAATATTTAAAGACATAGAATGATAAATGCTGCTTATTCATTCATGGGTAGTACAAAATAATTGAAAAATAACTCAATATAACTTCTAAAATTAAAAATATAGTAATTAAATTTTAAATAGTGTTTAAAAGATATATAGTATTATATAATAAATTTGCAGTAATAACTCAGGTAATGTAATATAGGAATTTTGAAAGGCTGAAAATACTGAAGAGATGTTAAAAGTGCTAAGGATACACTGAGAAAATCCAGATGGAGGAAAAAAAAGACGTGCAAGCAATACCACAAGATAATATTCAGTGTTTTCTAGGCGCAGAGAGATTACTGAATCCTTACACTGAATGTACATCAATTTCAAACATAAAAATTTAATACTTACCCTATATACATCATAGAGAGAACGCAGAACATTAAATTTAGAGAAAATCAAAAGCACTTCAATAGACTGACAGAATACTCCTCATTAATAAGAATAGATGCCTGAAGACAAATGATTAACATGTTCAAATAGCTGAGGGAACATCTGGTTGTCACTAGATTTCTATGTCCATTTAGATTATCCTACAATAATAAGAAGAAAATAAATAGCTTTTAGATTACATTCAAAATTTCATAAATAAAAAAATACTAACAGTGAATTTCACAGGAATAAAAAAGGAAGAAACTACATACAAGGGAAAGAAGCAGTAAATCAAGGAATCAGTAAGTATATTAGCTAACTTATTACTCATTTGCTAAAACATTTCAGATAATTTAAAACAGGTCAGAAATAATAATACTATGTAAAAATAATATGAAATACCAAAGGAGAAGATCTGAGATAAAACATTTTATGTTTCTTGTACTGTGTGCTGACTAACTTCCATTTTGTCATAGTCAAGTATGCATATTAATAATTTATAAAGACAAATAAAATTCAAACTACAGTGTCTTTAAAAAGAAGAGTAATGAAGAAAACATGATGCATCCAGAGGGAAAGCAAGATTGGAAAAAATAAACTAAAATGGTATGCAAAGAAGTAAAATAACAGAAAATGTCCAAATATATCAGAAATAACAAATGTACATGACTTGAGGGTGTCCCTTGTGGCTTAGCTGGTAAAGAAACTGCCTGCAATGAGGGAGACCTGGGTTTGGTCCCTGGATTGGGAAGATCCCCTGGAGAAGGGAAGGGCTACTCACTCCAGTATTCTTGCCTGGAAAATCCCATGGCCAGAGGAGCCTGGTAGGCTACGGTCTATGGGGTTGCAAAAAGTTGGACATGACTGAGCAACTAAAGGTTCAACGTTCATCAGACTTAAGTGCTTCTCTTGAGGTTCAGCTGGTAAAGAACTTGCCTGCAATGCGGGAGACCTGAGTTGGATCCCTGGGTTGGGAAGATCCCCAGGAGAAGGGAAAGGCTACCCACTCCAGGATTCCTGGTAGGCGCTGGAGCAGTGGCTTCGCGGGGCTTCCAGTGACTGTGAGGAGATACGCCACGTCCAGGAACAAAAGAGAAGTCGCAGCAAGACGACAGGAGGGGCGAAATCACATTAAAAATCAAACGCCATGCCCGCCAGAGATGCTCAGAGGGCTCAGACAAACCTTGTGCCCACCAAGACCCAGAGACCCCACAGAGACTGAGCCAGAACTATACTTGAGTGTCTCATGTGGAGGCCAGGTCACCAGTCACTGCCACAGGAGCAGGGGCTCTGGGTGCAGCAGAGCTGGGTCTGACATAAGCCCTCTTGGAGGAGGTCGCTATTACCCCACCATCAGTTCAGTTCAGTTGCTCAGTCATGTCCGACTCTCTGCGACCCCCATGGACTGCAGCACGCCAGGCCTCCCTGTCCATCACCAATTCCTGGAGTTTACTCAAACTCATGGCCATTGATTAGGTGATGCCATCCAGCCATCTCATCCTCTGTTGTCCCCTTCTCCTCCCACCTTCAATCATTCCCAGCATCAGGGTCTTTTCAAATGAGTCAGTTCTTTGCATTAGGTGGCCGAGCCACAAAACTTACACATTCTTGGAGGGCACAAACCCAGAACCTTATATGCACCAGGACCCAGGAGAAAAGAGCAGTGACCCCACAAGAGACTGACCTAGACTTGCCCGTAAGAGTCCAGAAGTCTCCAGCAGAGGTAGGTCAGCAGTGGACTGCGGCAGGGCTGGAGGCACTGAATGCAGCACTGCATGCATGGGGACATTTGAAGGAGGTTGTGATAATCTTCATTACCTCCACTATAGTTTGGCCTCAGGTAAATAACAGAGAGGGAACACAGCCCCATCCATCACCAGAAAATTGGATGACCCAATTTCCCTGTTGATCAGTCTCTCCCATCAGCAAGAATCCATAAGGCCCTTATCTTCTCCAAAAGAGGGCAGACAGAATGAAAGCCACAATCACAGGAAACTAACCAATCTTATCACATAGACCACAGCCTTGTCTAGCTCAATGAAACTACGAGCTATGCCGTGTAGGGCTACCCAAGACAGAGGGGTGATAGTGGAGAGTTCTTACAAAACATGGTCTACTGGAGAAGGGAATGGAAAACCACTTCAGTATTCTTGCCTTAAGAACCCCATGAACAGTATGAAAGGCAAAAAAGATAGGATACTGAAAGATGAACTGCCCAGGTCAGTAGGTGCTCAATATGCTACTGGAGATCAGTGGAGAAATAACTCCAGAAAGAATGTAGGGATGGAGCCAAAGCAAAAACAATACCCAGTTGTGGATGTGACTGGTGAAGGAGGTAAAGTCTGATGCTATAAAGAGCAATATTGCACAGGAACCTGGAATGTCAGGTCCATAAATCAAGGAAAATTGAAACTGATCAAACAGGAGATGGCAAGAGTGAACATTGACATTTTAGGAATCAGCAAACTAAAATGGACTGGAATGGGTAAATTTAACACAGATAACTATTATAACTATCTTGAAGGCAAGAATCCTTTAGAAGAAATGAAGTAGCCATCATAGTCACTGAAATGCAGTACTTGGATACAATCTCAAAAATGACAGAATGATCTCCATTCATTTCCAAGGCAAACCATTCACTATCACAGCAATCCAAGTCTATGCCCTGACCACTAACACTGAAGAAGCTGAAGTTGAATGATTCTATGAAGACCTACAAGACCTTCTAGAACTAACACCCCCCAAAATGTCATTTTCATTATAAGGGACTGGAATGCAAAATAGAAAGTCAAGAAATACCTGGAGAAACAGGTAAATTTGGCCTTGGAGTACATAATGAAGCAGGGCAAAAGCTAATAGAATTTTGCCAAGAAAATGCACTGGTCATAGCAAACACCCTCTTCCAACAACACAAGAGAAGACTCTACATATGGACATCACCAGATCGTCAATATCAAAATCAGGTTGATTATATTCTTTGCAGCTAAAGGTGGAAAAGCTCTATACAGTCAGCAAAAATAAGACTGGGAGCTGACTGTGGCACAGACATGAACTCCTTATTGCCAAATTCAGATTTAAATTGAAGAAAGTAGGGAAAACCACTAGACCATTCAGGTATGACCTAAATCAAATCCCTTATGATTGTACAGTGGAAGTGAGAAATAGATTTAAGGGATTAGATCTGAGAGACAAAAGTGCCTGAAGAACTATGGACAAGATTTGTGACATCGTACATAAGGCAGGGATCAAGACCAACCCCAGGGAAAAGAAATGCAAAAAATCAAGATGGTTGTCTGAGGAGACCTTACAAATAGCTGTGAATAGAAGAGAAGCAAAAAGCAAAGGAGAAAACGAAATATATACCCACTTGAATGGTGAGTTTCAAAGAATAGCAAGGAGAGATAAGAAAGCCTTCCTCAGCGATTGATGCAAATAAATAGAGGAAAACAATAGAACGGGAAAGTCTAGAGATCTCTTCAAGAAAAGTGGAGATAGCAAGGGAACATTTCATGCAAAGATGGGCTCAATAAAGGACAGAAATGGTATGGACCTAACAGAAGCAGAAGATATTAAGAAGAGGTGGCAAGAATACACAGAAGAATTGTACAGAAAAGATCTTCACAACCCAGATAATCACAATGGTGTGATCCCCAGCCCAGAGCTAGATATCCTGTAGTGCAAAGTCAAGTGGGCCTTAGGAAGCATCACTACAAATAAAGCTAGTGGAGGTGATGGAATTCCAGATGAGCTATTTCAAATCCTAAAAGATGATGCTGTGAAAGTGCTGCACTCGATATGCCAGCAAATTTGGAAAACTCAGCAGTGACCACAGGACTGGAAAAGGTCAGTTTTCATTCCAATCCCTAAGAAAGGCAATGCCAAAGAATGCTCAAACTATCGCAAAATTGCACTCATCTCACACGCTAGTAAAGTAATGCTCAAAATTCTCCAAGCCAGGCTTCAACAGTTCGTGAACAGCAAACTTCCAGATGTTCAAGCTGGATTTAGAAAAGGCAGAGGAACAAGAGAACAAATTGTCAACATCCACTGGATATTAAAAAAGCAAGACAGTTTCAGAAAAAAAATCTGCTTTATTGACTATGCCAAAGCCTTTGGCTGTGTAGACCACAACAAACTGGAAAATTCTGAAAAAGTTAGGAATACCAGACCACCTGACCTGCCTCTTGAAAAATCTGTATACAGGTCAGGAAGCAACAGTTAAAACTGGACATAGAATAACAGACAGGTTCCAAATATGGAATAGAGTACATCCAGACTGTATATTGTCACCTTGCTTATTTACCTTCTATGCAGAGTACATCATGAGAAACGCTGAGTTGGGTGAAGCACAAGCTGGAATCAAGATTGCCAGGAGAAATATCAATAACCTCAGATATGCAGATGACACCACTCTTATGGCAGAAAGTGAAAAGGAACTACAAGCCTCTTGATGAAAGTGAAAGAGGAGAGTGAGAAAGCTGGGTTAAAACTCAACATTCAGAAAACTGGGATCATGGCATCTTGTCCCATCACTTCATGACACATAGATGGGGAAACAGTGGAAACAGTGACAGACTTTATTTTCTTGGGCTGCAAAATCACTGCAGATGGTGACTGCAGCTATGAAATTAAATGATGCTTGCACCTTGGAAGAAAAGTTGTGACCAACCTAGACAGCGTATTGACAGAGATATTACCTTGCCAAAAAAGGTCCATTTAGTCAAAGCTATGGTTTTTCCAGTAGTCATGTATGGATGTGAGAGTTGTACTATAAAGAAAGCTGAGTGCCCAAGAATTGATGCTTTTGAACTGTGGTGTTGGAGAAGACTCTTAAGAGTCCCTTGAACTGCAAGGAGATACAACCAGTCCACGCTAAAGGAAATCAATCCTGACTATTCATTGGAAGGACTGATGCTAAAGATGAAACTCCAATACTTGGGCCACATGTTGTGAAGAACTGATTCATTTGAAAAGACCCTGATGCTGGTAAAATTTGAAGGCAGGAGGAGAAGGGGACAACAGAGGTTGAGATGTCTGGATAGCATCACTGACTCAATGGACATGAGTTAGAGTAAACTCTGGGAGTTGGTGATGGGCAGGGATGCTTGGGGTGTTGCAGTCCATGGGGTTGCAAAGAGTCAGACATGACTGAGCGACTGAACTGTACTGATTTGAACTGAAGTGACTTAAACTTGCCTCTTAATAAAGTTAATATCTTAAATGTTAATCTCTTAATGTTATATTTAGATAATATGCTTGAGTTTAAGATATCAGACTTGAACAGTTGCCAGTGAAGCTAATATTCAGATATGGCCATGGAAACTGAAGAACTGGAAACAAGAAATCAACTGTATAGGATGCAGAAATTTTTGTCTACATGGAGCTTTGAATTCACCCAGTGCTTTAAAGTGTTCCTCACTCAGTCATTTCTGACTCTTTGAGACTGCATGGGCTGTAGCGTGCAAGTCTCCTCTGTCCGTGGACTTCTACAACCAAGAATATTGGAGTGGGTAGCCATTCCCTTCTCCATGGGAACTTCTCAACTCAGGGATCAAACCCAGGTCTCTGGCATTACAGGAAGATTCTTTACCCTCTGAGTGATCAGGGAAGCCCTGAATTCATTCACCCAGGTTTATACTAACTACAGTTTAGTAAGGCAAATTTTATCTTTAGGTAATGAAGTACCCATTTAAGTAAGAAGATCTTACCAAAATATCGATAAACAAAAAGAAAACAGACAGGTATCATGAATCTTAAGTAGTAACAGTGGGAATCAGAGAAGGCAATGGCAACCCACTCCAGTACTCTTGCCTGGAAAATCCCATGGATGGAGGAGCCTGGTAGGCTGCAGTAAATGGGGTTGCTAAAAGTCTGACATGACTGAGCGACTTCACTTTCACTTTTCACTTTCATGCATTGGAGAAGGAAATGGCAACCCACTCCAGTATTCTTGTCTGGAGAATCCCAGGGACGGGGGAGCCTGGTGGGCTGCCGTCTATGGGGTCGGCACAGAGTTGGACACGACTGAAGCAACTTAGTAGCAGCAGCAGCACCAACAATGGGAAGGTACTGAAGCATGAGATGGATATTGTTTTTATTTCGAAAAGGTTATGCTGGCTGTGGTTGGGAGCAAATGTAAATTGGTTGCTGCAGGATTATGAAGGTATGGGAGAGTTTGTAGACTACATTTAGGAAGTGACTGCTGCAATAGAACTGTACATAAGTTAATTTATGGATTGTTGAGCCTAACAGTTAAAGAAGAGAGATGTGTTGTTTGTGGGTTATCTCAAGCTGAAACACCACCCTATATCTTATCTGTGTTTCAGAAGTAATCTGTTTCACTTGTCTGCAGAAAAGAGCATCAGCTGATGTGCAATGAAAAATGAAGTCCTTGGCAAAAAAGCAAGATCAGTTGGTGCTTTTGGAGACAATAATAAAAGTATAAGTATTTACTAGAACTATTTTAATTTCAGTTGATTAAAAATGGAAAGCTCTCTCCATATATGTATTCATAAATTTTGCCTTCTCAGCAGACTACAAAACTTGTTATCTATAGATGATAATTTCTGCTGATATCACATTGAATTTAATTGAACTTTGACCTTCAAAATTCATGAAGTATATTATAAATCTTTTAAATAATTCATGCATGGAGCACAGCATAACATGCATGAGGCATGCAAGTATTTTCAAATGACAATTTACCTTACACCACTGGTTTTTGAGACATTAATAGATTACTTTTATTTTCCTTCACTTCACTTCATATGTCCCTGTGCTTTATAACTGTTCATCTAATTAAGTGGTGCTTACTCTTTTCACACACATGAAGGCCTCACACTTAATCTGTCAAGGAAAAAGAAACTTGTGTCTGCTGATCTAGAAGAGTTTCCTTTTGTGCAAATTTTTTGGTGGTAGTATTTCAATGGTAATAAATGCAGCTGGATTAGTGACAGGCTGAAAAATATTCCTTAGCAAATATTACTAGGAAATGGTAAAAATGTATATCATAAAGAGGAGCTTATACTTGTTCTGAACTTCTGCCCTATGGAGTACTGATATAAGAAATTTTGATTAAATAGTTCAGAAGACTTGAGGAAAGCTCTAGGATCTATTTGCCACTGACAGCAAAGATGAGGGGTGACAATAATATAATACTCAATGTGATACATAAAACTTCATAATAATAAGCTGATACTCTTCAATCATCCTGAAGAATCTTTAAGGTCCTTCTAGAATAGCATCATAAAAAAATAAAGTGGGCAGGGAGAATAGGCAAATGTGTTGCTATGGATAAAAGGAAATCACCATGCATGAGTATTAAAGAAGACAGCTCAAATCAACACTCTTTATGTTTAGTGACTCTATGTAGGCTGTGATTTTCCTCCCACTCTGTAGAAAGGAAGAATCAGGATTAAGAAAACTCCCAAAGGAGAATGAAAGGGTCAATGGGAAAGCCTGTGGAAGTGACTCACAACACACTGAAATTCTAAAAGTGGAAAATACTGAGTATATGAGTTATTCGACTTTTTGTTACATTTTTTATCATTATCTAACATATTCAAATGAAAAGGGTGTGTCAGAATTTCTTCAAATATTTCCATCACTGATATAAATAAAACTGAAAAAAGGAAATACAAAATGAACATAGAAATAATTCAACATAATATTGTAGGGGAAAATGATAGAAATGTAGAGGACATTAAAAAATAAAATTAGAGGAGCCTGGTGGGCTGCAGTCCATGGGGTCACTAAGAGTCAGTCGGACACAACTGAGTGACTTCACTTTCACTTTTCACTTTCATGCATTGGAGAAGGAAATGGCAACCCACTCCAGTCTTGCCTGGAGAATCCCAGGGACAGGGGAGCCTGGTGGGCTGCCGTCTATGGGGTCGCACAGAGTTGGACACGACTGGAGTGACTTAGCAGCAGCAGCAGTGTAATAGAAAACTAGACAAAGCAACAAGTGAGCAAAGATATAGTTGGAAACTGAAAACAAAACAACAAAAAAAAACTAGAGAAATGTAACATCTTTTCTCATCTCTATCATGTATCATTATGTTTCAATTCAATATGTAATTAACACTGCTTTTGTAAACATACCATTTAGTAACTTATTCACCAAGAAGGCTTTCTAAAACCTGTGGGAAAGCCAATAAAAATAATTAGAAAAGTTGAAAGCTGGTTATAATTAACATTCACCTCTTTGCACATGGGAGTGGGCTGAAAATGGGAGTATGGAGAACGGGCTGTGTTACTATTCTTTCCTTTTGGACTGTGATGCATTGCTGCAAATTTCTTGCAAGGAAATAAAAATCACATGACTTGGAAGTATTATTATATACATCTTTTGATTATTTTTTATCATATTCTATCTTTTTAAAAATAAATTTACCAAATAAAAGGTATTTTTTTGACCCAAACTACATAAACTTGTATCTATATGAAAGTACTAACATATGTATATATGTATGTATATATACATTGTTATATACATACACAAGTTAATGAAGTCAAGGTCAACAAAACGCCTGTTCCTTGGCAAATTAAATACATAAATATGCATGTTTTATATATGTTAAATATATGGTGATCTCGTCTTACATCTATTTATTTAATTACATGTTTTTCCTTTTTGTTTATGCTATTGGAGGCTCACAAGGAGTTAATAACTGATTCTAATTACCTGCCTAACATTATATAGCGCATAAAAAATATGACTTCATACCAAAAATTATATTTGAAGCATATATTGTTTTTGGAGGTAAAATGTTTGAAGATTTTACTACAGTGGTCTAACAATTATTGAATTTTTAATGGGAGAATTGCTCAATGTAGTAAATTAAAATTGGCAGTTTAAACTGCAAATATTCACACAGGGAATCAGCATATAATTTTAAACTATTAATTGTTCTGTTTAACATTTTGGCTCTCACATTCTCAACACAGGTGCCCAGCAGAAGTATTGTAGGGACTTTGGAGAAGGACGCTGGTCAATATTCCATAATTTAATTTTCAATTTGTTCACCAGACGTAAATGCCATCCTTTGTTTTAGTGAGCTTTGCTGATAATACAAAAGCCACAATACTTTAATGGCTTTAAGGAAGAAGTAATTGTTAAAAAGTGATATGCCTTATTAAATAAATGTGAATGCTCTTTGATAAAAGCTAGAGGATAAATTTAGACAAGTGCATTTTGTCAAGTGTAACAGCAACATTTTAATCAACTTAGTTTACTCATGAAGATTGAATTATTAATTGTAAAAAGTTTACTAGGTATAGGTATGCTTTTCTATATCAAAATACTTTGTAAAATAAATGAGTAGGTTCATTGTATTATTTTGGAGTAGTTATTTGCATAATCGTTCAAATTGTATAGTGTAGGGTTATTGGCTCTAGAGCTAGTCTGCTCGTGCCTGAATCCCACTGATCATGCTGACTGTCGTTACTGCTGGTAGACCACTGGAAAGTTGTATAATATCTCTGTGCTTCAGATTCCTTATCCATAAAATTGGGATAAGATGCACGTAATAAGCGTAAAAATTACTTCACAAAACAGCTTGAACAATAAATGTTAGTATATCATTATGATTACTATTGACGATTCTTATTCAGGAAAATTAAAAGAAACTACTATCATAAAACATTTTCCATCATGAATTGTTTTTAAGCAGCCTTTTCACATGCTTAAATGGTATTGATAATTCATTTGCTCACTGTCAAAATTCCCTTTCTTCAAAGGAAAGACACATTTTTTTAAGAAAAGAGAATAAATTCCTTAGGTGGAGATACTCAGTTGATAGCACTCTTCTCTGTTCTAATTCACTACTTCCTAGACAGCACGTGCTAAATATTCATTTTCAATGATCAAGCTCACTAAGCATTGATGGGTGATTAAGAGATGTGTTTTAAAAAAATGTTTTCACATAAATGGATGCTTAGAAATATCTTTCAGACTTCCATAGCTAAGATAAACTAATTGTAGAAACTGATGACATGCACAGTGCAAGAATAAACATACTAAAACGTGGAATGAGGTTCGTGACATTGTACAGGAGACAGGGATCAAGACAATCCGCATTGAAAAGAAATGCAAAAAAGCAAAATGGCTGTCTGGGGAGGCCTTACAAATAGCTGTGAAAAGAAGAGAAGCAAAAAGCAAAGGAGAAAAGGAAAGATATAAACATCTGAATGCAGAGTTCCAAAGAATAGCAAGAAGAGATAAGAAAGCCTTCTTCAGCGATCAATGCAAAGAAATAGAGGAAAACAACAGAATGGGAAAGACTAGGGATCTCTTCAAGAAAATCAGAGATACCAAAGGAACATTTCATGCAAAGATGGGCACAATAAAGGACAGAAATGGTATGGACCTAACAGAAGCAGAAGATATTAAGAAGAGGTGGCAAGAATACACAGAAGAACTACAAAAAGATCTTCATGACCCAGATAATCACGATGGTGTGATCACTGACCTAGAGCCAGACATCCTGGAATGTGAAGTCAAGTGGGCCTTAGAAAGAATCACTATGAACAAAGCTAGTGGAGGTGATAGAATTCCAGTTAAGCTATTCCAAATCCTGAAAGATGATGCTGTGAAAGTGCTACACTCAATATGCCAGCAAATTTGGAAAACTCAGCAGTGGCCACAAGATTGGAAAAGGTCAGTTTTCATCCTAATCCCAAAGAAAGGCAATGCCAAAGAATGCTCAAACTACCGATGCCAATTGCAAGGCTCATCTCACACGCTAGTAAAGTAATGCTCAGAATTCTCCAAGCCAGGCTTCAGCAATATGTGAACCGTGAACTTCCTGATGTTCAAGCTGGATTTAGAAAAGGCAGAGGAACCAGAGATCAAATTGCCAACATCCACTGGATCATGGAAAAAGCAAGACAGTTCCAGAAAAACATCTATTTCTGCTTTATTGACTATGGCAAAGCCTTTGACTGTGTAGATCACAATAAACTGTGGAAAATTCTGAAAGAGATGGGAATACAGACCACCTGATCTGCCTCTTGAGAAATCTGTATGCAGGTCAGGAAGCAACAGTTAGAACTGGACATGGAACAACAGACTGGTTCCAAATAGGAAAAGGAGTACGTCAAAGCTATATATTGTCACCATGTTTATTTAACTTATATGCAGAGTACATCATGAGAAATGCTGGACTGGAAGAAACACAAGTTAGAATCAAGATTGCCGGGAGAAATATCAATAACCTCAGATATGCAGATGACACCACCCTTATGGCAGAAAGTGAAGAGGAACTAAAAAGCCTCTTGATGAAAGTGAAAGTGGAGAGTGAAAAAGTTGGCTTAAAGCTCAACATTCAGAAAACGAAGATCATGGCATCTGGTCCCATCACTTCATGGGAAATAGATGGGGAATCCGTGGAAACAGTGTCAGACTTTTATTTTTCTGGGCTCCAAAGTCACTGCAGATGGTGATTGCAGCCATGAAATTAAAAGATGCTTACCCCTTGGAAGGAAATTTATGACCCACCTTATTAAAATTTTAAAAAAGAAAAAAATTTTTTTTACAAAAAATTTTTTTTTTTTCAAGATTTTTTTTTTTTTTGTTGTTTTTTTTGTTTTTGAAGGGCTGGTGTGAAAAAGGGGGCGCGCCTGAAAAACTGATGCTCTTGAACTGTGGTGTTGGAGAACTCTTGAGAGTCCCCTGGACTGCAAGGAGATCCAACCAGTCCATTCTGAAGATCAGCCCTGGGATTTCTTTGGAAGGACTGATACTAAAGCTGAAACTCCAATATTTTGGCCACCTCATGCGAAGAGTTGACTCATTGGAGAAGACTCTGATGCTGGGAGGGATTGAGGGCAAGAAGAGAAGTGGACGACAGAGGATGAGATGGCTGGATGGCATCACTGATTCGATGGATATGAGTCTCAGCGACCTCTGGGAGTTGGTGATGGACAGGGAGGCCGGGCGTGCTGCGATTCATGGGGTTGCAAAGAGTAGGACACAACTGAGGGATTGGTCTGATCTGATCTGAAAACAGCACTTCAGTTCAGTTCAGTCGCTCAGTTGTGTCCAACTCTCTGCGACCCCATGAATCACAGCACGCCAGGCCTCCCTGTCCATCATCAACTCCCGGAGTTCACCCAGACTCACTTCCATCGAGTCAGTGATGCTATCCAGCCATCTCATCCTCTGTCGTCCCCTTCTCCTTCTGCCCCCAATCCCTCCCAGCATCAGAGTCTTTTCCAATGAGTCAACTCTTCGCATAGGTATGAAATTCTTCTCTATAATTTTTAATACCATCACTTCGCTTGTTTTTGCTTCTGTATATTTTCGAGTAAACTCTATTCTGTTTCCTTCTGATAAAGCTGGAAGTTACAGAAGTCTACTCAGTGATTTTGGCATCTCCTATACTCTCAGAAATCATAGAATGCAATCACAGAGCGGGTAATTCAAGCTCACATTCTTTCAAGGCAAAAAAGATTGAGCTTCATTAAGTATGAGATTCCCGTAGTTTGAGAGCTATGCATTTGACTGAGCTGAGGGAAAAAAAAAAGCATCTCTCTGCATCTTTTTGCTCAATTCAGTCAACTGTATGGCAAAATATTTAAGAGGTTATTTCTATATTGGTTCTCTCCATAATTATTAAAATACTTTCCCCTATTTTAAAAACACTTTTTCCCCAATTTATTATAAATTCTTTTATTAGAGCGCTGGATTAAGTTTCATATACTGGTAACTGAAATTATGGAATCTATAAACACATTTTCTCAACTGACCAAGTATACTATTACATGGATTCCCAATATTGGATAAAAAGTTTCAGAGGCTAAACTTGCCCTAGGAGCAGCAAATTCATTATTACAAATCTACAATACTGCTTACAGATATAATTCAACAAGATCATGCTCAAACATCTGAAGGGAAAAATTCATACTCACAGACAGCACATGAATAAGTTGGTATTTCTTTTTTCCCTAGAGGGAAAAAGTCAAAGCAAACTAAACAAAGCATATCCTTATAATGCTGCACACAAATGTGTGAGGGAAGTGCAGATAGTAATCGCAGCAAATTTCTAATAGATTCTTTTATTTTCAGCACTACACAGCAGATAGATCTGTTTTAGTATAGCTAAAGCATTTTCCTTCTCAGTGCCATAGTCTTTATGGATCATATAGTAATAACAGGCTCTAAAAATAAATATAAGCTTTATTATAGAAATGTGCATGGTGTGTGTGTGTGTGTGTGCATTATGGGAAAGGATATAGCTTTTCTATATAAATGGTTTTAGTCCAGCCTCATTTTTGAACACTGGTCTTCTTTGGGTGGTGTTTTGCTTTCTAGGTGATATCTTGAAATGTATCGTGTCCAAAAACGAAGATTTGGAGCTAATTTTAAGCAAATTTATCAAATGTATGAAAGCTTACAATGTCCTTTATTAAACAAATTTTTACTAAATTAAACCAGTTTGTTATTATATATTTTCCTAATGATTGAATAGGAAGATAGAAGCAAAGCAGTGGTTCTGATTTTACTCAGGATAAAGAAAGTGCATCGTTAACTCTACTAATGAAAATATGCATTCCAAAAACACCTTAGGGATGATGAAATTATTTAGCAACTCAAATGTGTTGTTGTTATACCACTGTTTATACCAGTCAAAACTCAATCTGTATATCCAAAAAATGTGAATTTTACTGTTAAGTAACGTCAGTGATGGAGAAGGCAATGGCACCCCATTCCAGTACTCTTGCCTGGAAAATCCCATGGATGGACGAGCCTGGTAGGCCGCAGTCCATGGGGTCGCTAAGAGTCGGACACGACTGAGCGACTTCACTTTCACTTTTCACTTTCATGCATCGGAGAAGGAAATGGCAGCCCACTCCAGTGTTCTTGCCTGGAGAATCCCAGGGATGGGGGAGCCTGGTGGGCTGCTGTCTATGGGGTCACACAGAGTCGGACACGACTGAAGTGACTTAGCATAGCATAGCATAGCAATGTCAGTAAACCTAAATTAAGTAAATGAAATAAAAATATAAAAAATATTATTGTATATTTCTAGTGCTTGAATTCCAGTGGAGCTATTCCAAATCCTGAAAGATGATGCTGTGAAAGTGCTACACTCAATATGCCAGCAAATTTGGAAAACTCAGCAGTGGCCACAAGATTGGAAAAGGTCAGTTTTCATCCCAATCCCAAAGAAAGGCAATGCCAAAGAGTACTCAAACTACCGCACAATTGCACTCATCTCACACGCTAGTAAAGTAATGCTCAAAATTCTCCAAGCCAGGCTTCAGCAATATGTGAACCGTGAACTTCCTGATGTTCAAGCTGGATTTAGAAAAGGCAGAGGAACCAGAGATCAAATTGCCAACATCCGCTGGATCATCGAAAAAGCAAGAGAGTTCCAGAAAAACATCTATTTCTGCTTTATTGACTATGCCAAATCCTTTGACTGTGTAGATCACAATAAACTGTGGAAAATTCTGAGAGAGATGGGAATACCAGACCACCTGATCTGCCTCTTGAGAAATCTGTATACAGGTCAGGAAGCAACAGTTAGAACTGGTCATGGAACAACAGACTGGTTCCAAATAGGAAAAGGAGTACGTCAAGCCTGTATATTGTCACCATGTTTATTTAACTTATATACAGAGTACATCATGAGAAATGCTGGACTGGAGGAAACACAAGCTGGAATCAAGATTGCCGGGAGAAATATCAATAAACTCAGATATGCAGATGATACCACCCTTATGGCAGAAAGTGAAGAAGAACTAAAAAGCCTCTTGATGAAAGTGAAAGTGGAGAGTGAAAAGGTTGGCTTAAAGCTCAACGTTCAGAAAACGAAGATCATGGCATCTGGTCCCATCACTACATGGGAAATAGATGGGGAAACAGTGGAAACAGTGTCAGACTTTCTTTTTCTGGGCTCCAACATCACTGCAGAGGGTGACTGCAGCCATGAAATTAAAAGACGCTTACTCCTTGGAAGGAAAGTTATGACCAACCTAGATAGCATATTCAAAAGCAGAGACATCACTTTGCCAACAAAGGTTCGCCTAGTCAAGGCTATGGTGTTTCCTGTGGTCATGTATGGATGTGAGAGCTGGACTGTGAAGAAGCCTGAGCACCGAAGAATTGATGCTTTTGAAGTGTGGTGTTGGAGAAGACTCTTGAGAGTCCCTTGGACTGCAAGGAGATCCAACCAGTCCATTCTGAAGGAGATCAGCCCTGGGATTTCTTTGCAAGGAGTGATGCTCAAGCTGAAACTCCAGTATTTTGGCCACCTCATGCGAAGAGTTGACTCATTGGAGAAGACTCTGATGCTGGGAGGGGTTGAGGGCAGGAGGAGAAGGGGACGACAGAGGATGAGATGGCTGGATGGCATCACTGACTCGATGGATGTGAGTCTGAGTGACCTCCGGGAGCTGGTGATGGACAGGGAGGCCTGGCGTGCTGTGGTTCATGGGGTCGCAAAGAGTCGGACACGACTGAGCGACTGATCTGATCTGATCTGATCTTATTCTAACATTTGTGAAATTAATGTCATTATTGATATTTCATTATAATTAAATCATCATTAATAGTCTATAGTATTAGTTTTCCATTGTTGCCTAACAAGTTACAACCAAGCCCAGCAGCTTAAGACAACACCCTTGTTATTTCACAATCTTTGTGGTTCCACTTCTGTCTGAACACAACTTCAGCTGGTTCCTCTGCTTCAGACTCTGACAACGATGTCATTAAGAATTCAGGGCCAACAGCTAGGAGAGGATCCACTTGTACCTTTATGTGGTTATCAGAATTCAATTTCTCCTTGACTGTTAGAGTGAGGGTTTGGGTTCCCTCCTGGCTGTTGCTCATGTGGACCTCCCGACTAAGGTGGCCTTGTCTTATGGGCCTCCCCACTAAGGTGACCTGCTTATGTAAAGTAATGACAGAGTGACACTCTGTCACCTTTGCAGTAAAGCACTAGCTAGAAGCAAGTCACAGATCCCACTCCCCAAGTCTGTCAGCAAAAGGCAGTGGGGAGCACAGGGGTCTACGTTAGAAACTGCCACACCAAGTTAACACAAATGCAATTAACATATGTGTATGCATAACGTTTAGAAATTTGATGCCTAAGGAACATGAAGACGATTGGAGTGTTAGATAAAAAATAAAACTATTCCATATATTAATATTCTGTTCCATATTTTGTCAAAAATAAATGCTAGGAAATCAATGCTTTCCCTATGCATTCCATTAGTCACTGAGATATTAATTTTCTTTAAACAAATATATGGCGCCACTTCTGAATATTTAACATAATTCTGCTCTGACTCAGGCATGTGGTATAGCTAATTCATCTTACTTTCCCCTTTTGTTATGTATTATTAATATATATCTAAAGGATTTTATATCTTAGAAAACTGTATCCTTGAAACCAACAATATATATCATTATATGCTTTTTTGTCATTAGTAATTTAACATATAATTTTAATTAGTATATGATCAAGCAAGTTGTCAAGAATTTTACTAGCTAATTTCATTAGCTAATCTCAATACATATAATAACAAATTAAGCTGACTATAAAACACTAATTTAAAACTGGTCCAAAAATTTTATAACGTATGCTGAAAAGACCTTAGCTAAAATTTTTTAAATTACTTTTTAATGATATTTTATTTTGATTGCTCTTTCTAAAAGACGGAGAAGGCAATGGCACCCCACTCCAGTACTCTTGCTTAGAAAATCCTATGGACAGAGGAGCCTGATAGGCTGCAGTCCATGAGTTCACTACCAGTTTGGTACAACTTCACTTTTGCTTTTCACTTTCATGCATTGGAGAAGGAAAGGGCAACCCACTCCAGTGTTCTTGCCTGGAGAATCCCAGGGATGGGGGAGCTTGGTGGGCTGCCATCTATGGGGTTACACAGAGTTGGACATGACTGAAGTGACTTAGCAGCAGCAGCAGCAGCTTTCTAAAAGATACAACTAAAAATATATGAATTTCTAAATCCCTATCAGAGTATATCTTCATGTATTTTAAAATTTATTTCCTATTCAGTTTTTTATTTTATATGTAATATTTTACATTTAATGTTCTAACATTACTCTTTTGATATCAGATCTTTATTTTTACATTCTTTGCCACTTATTTATAGGTATTTATATTTCTAGGTCTTTAAACATTCCTGACCACTGTTTCATAATCTAGAATTTTTTCTGCAAAATTTATTTATAGTCTTTATAATAGAAAGGACCATATTTTATATGATACTATAAAATCTTTTTCTCCAGTTAAAAAATTGTCTAATGCTTTATACCATTTTAGGGTTTTGGTTTTTTTTTTTACTACCAAATATTTTATCTTGTAAAATTATGACTTTATCATTACAAGATATTTATTGTTTTAACTAGATTGTCTATCTCTGGCAAGCTGAGGAAAAAAAAAAAAAAACCTATTCCACTGTATTATTGAAAACAAGATTCCATTTTATTTTATTTTTGGCCATAACACACAGGTTACAGGATCTCAGTTCCCCAACCAGGAACTGAATATAGGCCATGGCAGTGTTAAGTGCCAAATCCTAACCACTAGACCACCAGGAGACTCATGGACGTATTTTAGTATGAATAATCATTTTGCTTCCTATCAGCCTTGTTGTGTCAACATATCAGGAAAATAGAAGTTAATGCACTGAAAAAACACAGTGTATTGTTTTCTGCACACTGAATTATTCTTTGACCTTTTGGACTCTGGAGTATTGATTCCTTTTAACTAGATACAATTAAAATTATATAATAGCAGATTTTTTACTTTTGAAAAAGTGTTTTAGGATAAAGCAGAATGAGGCTCTTAGCTTTCACATATATATTATTTTTTTTAAATCATTGCATTGGAAGATATTTGCTGATTTAGTCAATCATTCATTAAAGAATTATTATTGAATGTGTATTCCATGCCAGACATTGAGGATATAACAGTAATCAAAGAAAACCCTTCTCTTATCCAAATTTCATTCTACTGTCTGGGGAATATGTAAAATAAATATATACCTGTCAATTAATGCCATACTTCTTCAAAGATAAAAGAAGAATTGTTCACAAAATGTGTAGGTTTGGGAGGAAAGGGAGTAACAATACTTAAAATTCTTCTCAACTGCTTTTAAAATTGTTATGGAATTTTAGGGGATACAGGAGCATTCAGAAATTGTGAAATCCAAGATTTTCATTTCACACTGAAGATGCCCAAAGTGGGTAGGGGAGTGATCCACCAACATCTTATTTGATCATATGTTGATAAATTTGACCTGGAAATTAAATCATGTGTCCCCAAATACAGTGTCCACATTACATTGCTAACTTGTTCAAGAATGTCCCAAGTTTGATGCCAAAAATTATGCCAGATGAAAGGCCAGGACCTTTTTCTTGTACTCTTTATCCCTACATCAGGAAGAATATTGTGTACTTATTTTCAGACTTTTTAATAGCATTTTTTATATCATTTTTGTAGTTTCAATCACATTTTTCTTTCAGTTCAATTCAGTTCAGTCGCTCAGTTGTGTCCGACTCGGCAACCCCATGGATTGCAATACACCAGGCCTCCCTGTCCATCATAACTCCCAGAGTTTACCCAAACTCATGTCCATTGAGTCAGTGAAGCCATCCAAATATCTCATCCTCTGTGGTCCCCTTCTCCTCCCTCCTTCAATCTTTCCCAGCATCAGGGTCTTTTCCGATGAGTCCAATGAGTTCTTCATATCAGGTGGTCAAAGCATTGGAGTTTTAGCTTCAGCATCAGTCCTTCCAATGAATATTCAGGACTGATTTGCTTTCGGATGGACTGGTTGGATCTCCTTGCAGTCCAAGGGACTCTCAAGAGTCTTCTCCCACACCACAGTTCAAAAGCATCAATTCTTCTGTGCTCAGCTTTCTTTATGGTCCAGCTCTCACATCCATACGTGACTACTGGAATAACCATAGCTTTGACTAGATGGACCTTTGTTAAGAAAGTATACTCTATATTAATTCATATGGACTCTCATCATGATTATAGAACAATGGAGGGTAAAACCTTCATTAATGTGTGTGCAGGTGTGAACATGTATATATGTGTATGTATGTATGCGGCCCCCCAAATAAAGTTGCTCAATAAGGATTGTTCTTTTTATTCAGACACTAAGTCAAATCCAACTCTTTGTGACCCCATGAACTGCAGCACGCCAGGCTTCCCTGTCCTTTGCTATCTCCCTGAGTTTGTTCAAACTTATGTCCATTGAATCACCGATGTCATCCAACCATCTCATCCTCTGTCTCTTCCTTCTCTTGCCCTCAGTCTTTTTCAGCATAGTTGACACCTAGAACACACTTGCCATGTTTTGTGAGGTACTTGCTCAACAAGGATTATTGTAAGAAATGTTCCAAACATAAACTAACTTACATATATAATGACTCTGGGTCTCCTTCAATGCTTCCAACTGGGCCCCAGGAAGCGTGTTATTTACAAACCTGGGAAGACGTTAGGGAGAGATGAGTAGAGTTAAAATTGGCTCATTTCTTTGGGTTCTTAAAATATCAAGACAAGACTGAGGCTGTAAGTGAGGCTTAAAATCTCTGTTGGCTTCAAGGGCACATCTGGGTTATAAGGCCTTCATGTGGGCTCAAATTTATCCTGCTCCATTTAAGTACAAATTAGAGCTTCCAGCCATGAGGAACAAAAATCTTTAGGGTAATTTAAGGATGTGATCAGTCAACTGGAAGCTTTTTATTGTGTAGTCACTAGCCATCTGCAGTCAATAAAAAACTATCAGTTGGCCTAAATATACAGAAGCATACTGGTCACTTGTGTTTGAGGGGGGATTTGGTCCTGTGCCTGCATGCACCTGTTTACCCATTTGCAAACCTTATCGTGTAGACTGGAAGAGGCTGTAAGTGCCACATTGCCACTGAGCTACACAAGACACCTGCAAAGAAGCATGTTCAGATTTTCTCCACACTTGCTTCAGAACGCTTGTCCTAGTCAATGAAGGCATACCGATAAGTTTACACCTGCCAGCCAAACTTTAGTTACAAAAATGAAATGTAGAAAAACACAGATGAATATGGTCTCCACATACCTTGATTTCATGAAAATATACGTTTAAATCAGGATTGCAAAAACAACTCCATAAATTGTTTCAGGAATTACAGTGATTCAATATAAATGAAATCACAGCTGGCATTGATGTAAGACTGCTGTGAAGAATAGCTTTTCTTAAAGGTGCTGCTATCACTTGGTCAAGGGTTGTTTAAAAGCAGAAAAAAGGGCTGTGGTATAAAAGTAATGAATAGTGGAAATGAATAAAATAGAGAGAAAGCTATTGGTATAGCATGAAAAATATAAAATCCATTAAAGTAATAACAGTCCAATTTACTAAAATTTCTCAAAGTATCTTGTAAAATAGCTCTGCATGATTTCTCTTATTTTCAGCTATGATGCTCTGTATAAATGGGTTCAGGTTTTATTGCTTGTATGATAAAGTGAAAGCTCAACTTGCCATCAGAAAACCTAAAATCAGAAAAAGGAGTTGTCACTACTCATGTGAATTTGAGAAATATATCAACCTCAGTGATCATTAGTGTGTTGATTATTAAAAGTAATATAACAAGTTTTTTTTTTTTTTTTTTCTTTATATATGGAAAGACTCAGCCCAGAGGCAAAGCAAGTTGCTTTAGGGCATCAGCCGAATCATCAGTGGTGAGGCTAAAGTTCACATGTCTAGACTCTATGTTTCATGGGTTTATTCACAGCTTTGCTCTTCAAGGTAGGGTCCCTGGAGAAACAAAATTAGCATGACTGGGGAGCTTGTTGGACATGCCACCTGTCTAGACCCCAGACCTATTGATCCATAATCTACATTTTAAACAGATCCCCAGGTAATTCCTCTGCACATTAGACTTGGAAAAGCAACACTTTACAATATGCTGTTTTCTCACTCCATGGTTGACATGGGGCAAGATGATCTGATACATGTCAAACAATCCATGCTCAATGAATGCAACATGTTGTTGTTCAGTCTCCAAGTCATGTCCAACTCTTCACGACATAATTTTTCTTAATGGTGGTTCTAGGAGTGCTTTTAATTAAAGTTTAATTTAACTCTAAGAATGATTTTAATTCAAAATTTGGAATTAAAGAATGCCCTTGTAAAATTTTTACTAGTAATAAGCTCACATTTTTCAAACACATATATGCCAATGAATTCAAAGTTCTTCCAAAGTTAAACTGAAAATAACTATTTAAATTAAATATTCATAAAATATGAAGCAATATTTAATTCACAAAAGATTCCATCCAAGGGTGCTAGAAAAATTTACAGACAGCATAGTTTATTCCCTCTCAAAATTTGTTCATGATTAGATGGAAGCAAAGTTATAATCTGAGACAGCTTGAAAGTAGCAAAATTGTACAAGAAGTTAGTAACAGAAATGAATTTTCACACATTCATTTCTGATATATTCACAGTAATGTCTAGCTCTTAAAGTAACAAAAGGAATCTATTGATCTTAACTTCTCACTGTTTAGGCAACATAAATATGGCCATTGCATCTTTTGAACTATGCATTTCTAGTGTCAGACACAGTGTTTGGCTATCAGATCAGATCAGATCAGTCGCTCAGTCATGTCCAACTCTTTGTGACCCCATGAACTCCAGCACGCCAGGCCTCCCTTTCCCTCCCCCGCTCCCGAGGGACCCACACTCATCTCTTACTTATTTATTTTGTCCTCCCACCTTCTTTTCTTCTCTCCTCTCCCTCCTCCTCCACCCCCCCCACCCCCACATCAGTATCATCTTCTTCACCTATGTGTCTTCTCTTCGGATGAGGAGATCATCTTTGTGTTTTTTCTTTTCTATCATTTCCTCCAAAGAAATTCCTTGATTGATCTCCTTCTTAAATGATTGGTTTGTCTTTTCTTCCAGCAGTCGAACCCCCAACAGCTTTCTCCACCACCCCCCACAAAAAAACCATCTTTTCTGCGAGCCCTCCTCCTCCTCCAACCCCTCCCCCCCCATATCAGAAGAAAAGTTTGATAAGAAAAAAATATGTGTACCTTAATGTTCATTGCAGCACTATTTAGAATAATCAAGACATGGAAGCCACCTAGATTTCCATGACAGATGAATGGATAAAGAAGATACAGTATATGTACATATGTATATAAAGAGACTCACAGACAGAAAAAAAACAAGCATTATTACCAAAGGGGAGAGAGCGGAGTGATAAATTAGGAGGTTTGGATTAAAATTCGCACACTACTGTATATAAATAGATAACCAACAAGGACTTGTTGCATATCAAAGAGAAGTACAGTCAATATTTTGTAGTAACCTATAAGAGAAAAGAATCTAAAAAGAATATATGTATATATATATATGGGCAACGGAATTACTGTGCTGTACACTTGAAACTAATACAATGTTAAAAAAAATAATGAAAAGGGAAAATAATCCAAAGAACTGGAAAGCAGTTTCCTTCTGTGTTACTTTCTAATACATGTTTTAAAATCATTATATACCCTCATGCTGCTGCTGCTGCTGCTGCTAAGTTGCTTCAGTCGTGTCCGATTCTGTGTGACCCCAGAGAGGGCAGCCCACCAGCCTCCCCCGTCCCTAGAATTCTCCAGGCAAGAACACTGGAGTGGGTTGCCATTTCCTTCTCCAGTGCATGAAAGTGAAAAGTGAAAGTGAAGTCACTCAGTCGTGTCCAACTCCAAGCGACCCCATGGACTGTAGCCTACCATACTCCTCTGTCCATGGGATTTTCCAGGCAAGAGTACTGGAGTGGGTTGCCATTGCCTTCTCCGATATACCCTCATAACTCCTCCTAATAATTTTATTTTTTCTCAGGGCCAGCATCATCCATAATATAAATATTAATGACCCTTTTGTACATAATAGACATTTTCTATAATAAATAATACAAAATGTCCCCTTATGGAATTTGATGAAATCATTGACAATGACAGAAAAAAAAAAGATGAGAATTATTATAACAAGCACAATAAAAATGTTCATAGCTAGTATTTTTGAATACTATTGATTATAAACTTGGTAGACATTTAGTAGACACATACATATGTGGGTAATCTAGTTAATATTTACTTTCATATGTAATACTCATGGCAATCTGTAATTTATACACTATTAATAACCCACTGGGATTCCCTGGTGGCTTAGATGGTAAAGCATCTGCCTGCAATGAGGGAGACCCGGGTTTGATCCATGGGACCCTAGATCAGGAAGATCCCCTGGAGAAGGAAATGGCAACCCATTCCAGTACTCTTGCCTCAAAAATTCCATGGATGGAGGAGCCTGGTGGGCTACAGTCTATGGGGTCACAAAGAGTCAGTCTAAGCAACTGAGCGACTTTTAGGCAATTAATAAAATAGATTAGAAATGCTTATTAAATTAAAATGTCAACTATTTTTAGATATATTAACTTCTACATTATCTTATAATGTAGATATCTTATCTAATTAACTTTAAATTAATCAATTTCCTTAATAAGACGAATGACCATTTTTGTACTACCAAGCATATACTTTTTTGGTTACTGATCATATGCTCAATACTACAATAAATTTTTTGCAAATTTATCTCAGATGATTTTCAAAATATTATAGTTTGTCGTTTTTTTTTTTCCTGTTTAATACACAATGAAAAAATTCAGGATATTCAATTACTTAAAAGAAGCACCAGGGGTCCAATTCAATTCTGAGTCCAAAATTTAAAGCTCTGTTTACTACTATAGTGTTTCCCAGCAGTGTACACTACTTCAGTTTTATAAGTATTTCATGGGATTTCATTATGTCAAAATATTGAAAAGTTCTCTTATCTTTGAAACATTTTGATAAATAAGAGATTTTTGGTCATTTACAAGAATAATTTTTAGGCTTGTTTTAATTTAAGGCACTAAATGGTAATGTAAGAGCAAATGACATCTGAGATATGATGACAGATTATTCCAAATCCTCTAAATATATACAGGAATATTTCAGACAAACACTTATAGATCATATTTTGTCAAAAGTGGTAGCGAAAACTGCAGGAGCATGCTGGTTCTAATCTTTCTAAGCGTGATGCTCTCCCACATAATGCTCTATTACCTGATATGACTTAAATCTCTAAATGATTGGAAGTAGCTTTCATATCCTGGTGGATAAAAAATATAATAATTGTCAAGATTAATATCCATACAGCATAATTCTGTATACCTGCTCAGAACTAAGTGTGACAACCCAGAAAATATAGTTCTCGGTTACCATAATGATGCTTTTGAACCAAGGTGTTGAAGACTCTTGAGAGTCCCTTGGACTGCAAGGAGACCGAACCAGTCCATCCTAAAGGAAATCAGTCTGAATATGCTTTGGAAGGACTGATGCTGAAGCTGAAACTCCAATACTCTGGCCTCCTGATGCAAAGAACTGACTTATTGGAAAAGATCCTGATGCTGGGAAAGACTGAAGGTGGGAGGAGAAGGGGACAACAGAGGATGAGATGGTTGGATGGCATCACCAACTCAGTGGAGGAGTTTGAGTAAACTCTGGGAGTTGGTGATGGACAGGGAGGCCTGGGGTGCTGCAGTCCATGGGGTCTCAGAGAGTTGGACACGACTGAGCGACTAAAGTGAACGGATCCACACGAGACTGACAAGTTCAGCTGCCACCTGAGAGTCCACCACCATGTCTGCACTGAGGCCATATTTCTACCCGTCAATTTCCGAATATGGTGAGGAGATTGTACTCTAATAGGAGCCTTTGGCTTGAGAACTTCATATCAGACTGACTGAAATTTTCACTGTGCTGAACCGGAGCCTGACTCCATCTGTGTATTCTACCTTCCCTTACCCTCTTCTCTTACAGGTGTCAGACCTACTGATGGTCAATGCGCTCTCTCTGGCCACTCCTGCCCCTTTATTCTTCACAAATATATATATTGTCCTATCCCATTTTGTGTCTGCATGGCAGAGCACCAGAACTGACACCGAGTCAATAAATCCTTACCTAGGACGAGGACTGAAGATGAATCAGACGTGAACTACTGAAGTTTATCTTGAACCTCATTTCTGAGACCGTTTGTTGCAGATAGGCACTTGGAAGTAACTTGAAAAAAGAATCTGTTAAACTGCCTGATGAATAAAGTGTTCACCTCCAACCTTGGGAAAATATGTGATTCTTGCAGGTCAATCCTCTTTAAGGAGAGAAAAACCTGGCTTTCAAAGTTCATAGCTACTCAGGTTCAGGATGGCAGTGAGGGTTAAGGGGAGAGCAAAGTGATTGAAAATACCCTTCACAGAGTACACTGCACTGTTCGCTGGAAAGAGATACTTCTCAAAACTGATTTCACATATAAGCTTTTTGAATTAAACTCCTGTTGCTAAGAAGAAGAAAGGTTATGAAGTGGATTTTGGTTTGGGGATCTATGGGAAAAGTATCTTTTTATGTGCTTCAAAATCAAGAAGGCTATAATAAGCAGACATTTTAGAGGTTTTTACAACCAAATTAATTTACCTGTGCATTTATTAATTTATGCATTCAACAAATATTGAACTTTTTAAACTTAATTTATTGGAGGATAGTCACTTTACAATATTATGATGGTTTTTGCCATACATCAGCAAGAATCAGCCACAGGTGCACATGTGTCCCCCATCCTGAACCCCTTTCCCACCTCCCTCCCCACCCATCCCTCTTGGTTGTCCCAGAGCACAGGCTTTGAATGCCCTGCTTTGTGCATCAAACTTTCACTGGTCATCTCTTTTACATATGGTAATATACATGTGTCAATGCTAATCTCTCAAATCATCTCACCCTCGAAGTCTCCCACAGAGTCCAAAAGTCTGTTCTTTTGAAGTATAGTGAAGAAAACACAATCCTTTCCACAGATTGATTAAAGTGTGAGGCAATCAAGTGAGCATTTTAAATAGTGTGCAAGCATTTGTGACAAGAAAGGGAGCATGCGACTGCAACATAAAAGAAGGAGACCTATTTCACGTGCAAGTATTAGGAAAGATATGCCTTAGGAAGCAATGCTTCTGATGAATTCTGAAAGATAACAGAGGTAGTCAAGGACACCAGGTGGTGAAGTCTTACATCATGGGTATGAGAGAGAGTGCTGGTAGAAATGACTCTGAAACCACAGAACCACAAAGTCAGTGTTAATTCTACTGAGAAGAAAACGTGTGTTGCGGATAGAGTGATAAAAACTAGAGAGGAGCCTGCACGCTTTCTAATGCTGAATGGTACACTTTGGTCAGGGTGCAGCTTTTTATCCATTTAAAGAACAGGTTTGAGAATAAGCTCACAGAGAAAGCATAGAAGGCTATTGCAAGAATCCAGATGATAGAGAATGAGTATCTGAACCAAGATGGCAGGGTCAGAAAAATGGCTAAAAGTCATTTAAAGGAAACTGATAGAATTTAATGACTGCTAGATTATGGGGATTAAGAAAGACAGAAAACACAAAGATGATTTCCCAAGTATCAAGCTAAACTAAATGGTGGATGATGCCATTAAATGAGGTAAAGAACCAGAAAAGGAAAAGAATTTTGAAAAAAAGATAAGGGCATTTTTGGAGATACTGAGTTTCTCTAATGAACACAATGGAATTTTAATTTGGACCATACTACAATCAATGAATAGCCATGAAACATTTTTTTCCTGAGGTTAATTATGTTTTTTAATAACTAAAACTTTAATCATAATTCCCTGACTAAGGGGAAGATGGTACAATGCAAAAGATGATTACATATTTTTCCTAGTAGGTTAAATCTAATCCAGAATCATGTGAGACAGCCCCACAGATAATAAAACTTCACAAATAACAAAATATTCTAAGAAGTCTGCGCACTGTGAAATTTAAGAGTGGGAGATCCAACCAGTCCATCCTAAAGGGGATCAGTCCTGGGTATTCATTAGAACTACTGATGTTGAAGCTAAAACTCCAATACTTTGGCCACGTGATGCAAAGAGTCGACTCTGGAAAAGACCCTGATGCTGGGAAAGATTGAGAGCGGGAGGAGAAGGGGACAACAGAGGATAAGATGGTTGGATTGCAGCATTGACTCAATGGATATGGGTTTGGGTAGACTCCAGGAATTGGTGATGGACAGGGAGGCGTGGTGTGCTGTGGTTCATGGGATTGCAGTGTAGGACACGACTGAGTGACTGAACTGAACTGATCACTCAATGAAATTATCCTGAAATCCTTGAATTATTAATATGACACCCAAAACTTCTTCAGTTGTATAAAATTTCATTTATTTTTTTAAAAATTTAAAAAAAATTTGAGATAATTGTATATTCATATGCAATTATAAGAAATAATACAGAAATGTGGTGCATATATACAATGGAATATTAGTCATATAAAGAATGAAATTTTACCATTTACATGAATATGGATAGATCTAGAGATTATCATCATAAGTGAAGTAAGTTCAACAGAGAAAGACAAATGTCATGCTATCATTCGTAAGTGAAATTGCAAGTCGCTCAGTCGTGTCTGACTCTTTGTGACCCCATGGACTATAGAGTCCATGGAATTCTCCAGGCCAGAATACTGGAGTGGGTGGCCTTTCCCTTTTACATGGAGATCTTCCCAACCCAGGGATTGAACCCAGGTGTCCCGCATTGCAGGTGGATTCTTTATCAGCTGAGCCACAAGGGAAGCCCCAGTAGAAATCACTACAGAGCTGAAATTCCCATCCTTGCCCAGTAGTAACAGGAGTCTCCCTTTTATAGACATTAATGGAGGCTGAATGGAGACCTGGATTTCTACCCCCAGTTGTCACTGACAAGGCTTCTTGACACTTGACAGTCTACTTCTCTTGCTAGAGCAATCTCAGGAAAAGCAAGCTAAAAAAGAAACCTCAAATAAGCCACATACTCAAAATGTCAACCTTTCCATTTAAGAAAATATCATTCAACAAATCAAGAAACAGGACAATCTCACATTGAATGTGAAAAGATACTGAATAGATGCCAACATTGAGGGGACAGAGATGTGAGAATTATCTGAAGAATACTTTTTAAATACTTTAATCATTATAAAAATATTTGAAGAATTATAAACAAGCATTGAGAATTAAAAATAGAGATTCTAAGCAAAGAAACAAAAGTGTCAGAAAAATAAATATAAAAGAGAGCCAAATATAAATTTTATAAAATAAAAAGTACAGTAACCAGAACAAACAATTATTGGGTGCTCTCAAAAACAGTATGCAGAGGACAGAGAAAAGAATTAGTAAACTTAGAAATGGAATAATAGAAATTGCTCAGTAGAAAAACAGAGTAAACAGACAGCAACAAAACAAATAAAAATACCAGGTAGGTTAGCACAGGGACGTGTGGGAATATTAACAGAAGCTTAACCTGTGTCAGTGGACACTGAGGATAGGAAAAAGAAGACAGGGCTGAAAAATTACTCAAATGGATGAAATTTTGGATGAAATAGTGAATGAAAATTTACATTTGCAAAATATATAAATCTACAGATTCAAGAATCTAAGCAAATACAACTAGAATAACTGAATTAAGTAGATATCAAGGCATATATCACAAATTTCTCCCTGCAAAAGTATAGCTTACAAATATTAAATCAATGAGAAGAGGTTTCATTCATATCAGGTAATGTAGACTTCAGAGCTAAGTCTTAGGGACATCAATTAATAAAAAATAGTTAAAAAAGAATGATTTTAATTCTACATAATTTCTTCTAAAAATTCAAGAGGGGGTAAAGATATATATATTTTTTCTTTTTATAGTATTACTCTGATGCCAAAGCCAGACAAAAATAGAAAGAGAAAATAAAGAGAAAATCACAGATTTGTCTCTCATGAATATAAATCGATATCTCACAAGCAAAAATCTTTCACGGGAAATAATAATTGATATTTTTATATCATAATTGAATGGGGTTTACTTTAGTGATGTAAGCCTGGTTAAATATTCAAGAATCAGTTAATATAACACACTATATTAGCAGGAGAGAAGCAAACTCATGATCATATCAGTCAATGCAGAAAAAACAAAATTCACCACCCACACATGTAAAAGCCTTTAGAAAAATAGGAAAGATGGGTGGGATTCTCAATGTGATAGATAGCAACTACAGAATACCTATTCAGTTCAGTCACTCAGTTGTGTATGACTCTGCAATGCCATGAATCGCAGCACTTCAGACCTCCCTGTCCATCACCAACTCCTGGAGTTTACTCAAACTCATGTTTATCAAGTCGGTGATGCCATCCAGGCATCTTATCCTCTGTTGTCCACTTTTCTTCCTGCCCCCAGTCTCTCCCAGCATCAGAGTCTTTTCCAATGAGTCAACTCTTCACCTGAGATGGCCTAAGTATTGGAGTTTCAACTTTAGCATCAGTCCTTCCAGAGAACCCCCAGGACTGATCTCCTTTAGGTTGGACTAGATGGATCTCTTTGCAATCCAAGCGACTCTCAAGAGTCTTCTCCAACATTGCAGTTCAAAAGCATCAATTCTTTGGCACTCTGCTTTCTTCACAGTCCAACTCTCACCTCCATACATGACCACTGGAAAAACCATAGCCTTGACTAGATGGACCTTTGTTGGCAAAGTAATGTCTCTGCTTTTGAATATGCTATCTAGGTTGGTCATAACTTTCCTTCCAAGGAGTAAGCATCTTTTAATTTCATGGCTGCAATAACCATCTGCAGTGATTTTGGAGCCCCCCAAAATAAAGTCCAACACTGTTTCCACTGTTTCCCTATATATTTCCCATGAAGTGATGGGACCATATGCCATGATCTTCGTTTTCTGAATGTTGAGCTTTAAGCCAACTTTTTCACTCTTCTCTTTTACTTTCATCAAGAGGCTTTTCAGTTCCTCTTCACTTTCTGCCATAAATGTGGTGTCATCTGCATATCTGAGGTTATTGATATTTCTCCCAGCAATCTTGATTCCAGGTTGTGCTTCTTCTAGTCCAGCGTTTCTTCATGATGTACTCTGCATATAAGTTAAATAAGCAGAGTGACAATATACATCCTTGATGTGCTCCTTTTCCTATTTGGAACCAGTCTGCTGTTTCATGTCCAGTTCTATTGCTTCCTGACCTGCATATATGTTTCTCAAGAGGCAGGTCAGGTGGTCTGGTATTCCCATCTCTTTCAGAATTTTCCACAGTTTATTGTGATCCACACAGTCAAAGGCTTTGGCATAACTTAGTGATAAAACACTGCTCTCGTAGTAAGTTCATTCACAAAGCAAAAGTGGCTACATCTTAATACAGTGCATGAAGAGAAGAATCAGAAACAAAAGTTATGTAAATTGAAAAGAAATAAATAACACTTTCCTTATTTGTAAATAGTATATTTGTCTAAACAGAAAAAGCCCTCAAAATCTATCAAAACAAAGTCTTTCAGTTAATGAATTCAGCAAAGTTATTGGATGCAAGGTATACCTAGAACAATTAATTTCATTCAATATGCTAGAAACAAACATTTGGGCACTGAAATGAAAAATTAAATATCTGTGTAATTCCTTAAAAGTAAAATGATAAGATGGCTATCTAAAAAGACTGGTACTAGACTTGTATGTTGAAAATTACATATGATGACAAAAGAGTTAAAAGTATATCTAACTCAATGGAGAGATACTTATACAATGTTCATAGATTAGAAAACAACACAGTAAAGAAGTCAAATTACCCACTGTTACATATTTATAGCAGAATTCCTATAAATATTTCAGCAAGACTTTTTGGAGCTATAAACAAACTTATTCTAAAATTATATGCAAATCAAACTAAAATATTTAAATCTATTTTTCAAAAGAACTATGAAAGAGAAATCAGTCTACCCAATTTAAAGGATTATTAATAATATAGCTAAAGCAATCAAAATGTGTGGTATTAGGGTTATAGAAGCATAGATCAATAGTACAAAATAGAAAACCCAGAAATACAAACCCACCAATATTCCCAACTTCTTTTTTTGGACACAGAATAAAAGACAATTTAATGGAGGAAACAGCTTTTTCAATAAATGTTTTGGGAGCCTCTGGACATCCATTGGCAAAAAAATGACCCTAAGCCCAAGAGTCACATTATACAACACTTAAAATAGCCTCGTGCTTAAATGTTACATAGTTTAATACTTTGAAAAAAAAAAAAAAATCTTGGGGCCTAGTACCAAGCAGAGAGGAATCAGAATTGACCTCTAAAGTCCATAGAAGGAAAATTTATATATTGGACTTCATCAAAATTAAAAACTTTTATTCTGTTGTAAAAGAACCTGGTAAGTGAATGAAAAATCTGTCTACAGGCTTGGAGTAACCATATGCAAACCACATACCCAACAAAGGACTAGATCTACAATAAAGTTCTTAGATCTAGTCCTTGAGTGTCTTGAGCACAATGTTCAAAAATAAATAGAACATAGGCAAAGGACACAAACAAACATCTTTAGCCATTAGTGAAATCAAATTAAAACCACAATAAGACATATACCTATCATAACAACCAACTAAAAGTAGTGATCACACCAACTTCTGATGAAGGAACCGGATCACTCATACTTGGGTATTAAGGATGTAAAATCGGATAGCCACCTAGAAATCAGCTTGGAAGTTTCTTACAACACTAAATAGGTAACCAGTATTACATATTTTTATGTGTTACATGAATTTTTAGTATTACATACACATACTATTACATATTACACAATCAGAAATTGCACTCAGAGAAATGAAAAGGCATGTTCACATAAATACGTAAATGTGAATGTTTATATTTGCTTTATTTTTTTAATTTAACTTAATTTTATTTAACTTTACAATATTGTATTGGTTTTGCCATATATCAAAATGAATCTGCCACAGGTATACATGTGTTCCCCATCCTGAACCCTCCTCCCTCCTCCCTCCCCATACCATCCCTCTGGGTCATCCCAGTGAACCAGCCCCAGGCATCCAGTATCAAGCATTGAACCTGGACTGGTGACTTGTTTCATGTACGATATTATACATATTTCAATGCCATTCTCCCAAATCATCCCACCCTCTCCCCCTCCCAGAGTCCAAAAGACTGTTCTATACATCAGTGTCTCTTTTGCTGTCTCATATACAGGGTTATTGTTACCGTCTTTCTAAATTCCATATATGCATTAGTATACTGTATTTGTGTTTTTCTTTCTGGTTTACTTCACTCTGTATAATAGGCTCCAGTTTCATCCACCTCATTAGAACCGATTCAAATGCATTCTTTTTAATGGCCGAGTAATACTCCATTGTGTATATGTACCACTGCTTTCTTATTCATTCAGCTGCTGATGGACATCTAAGTTGCTTCCATGTCCTGGCTATTGTAAACAGTACTGCGATGAACATTGGGGTACACGTGTCTCTTTCAGTTCTGGTTTTCTCAGTGTGTATGCCCAGCAGTGGGATTGCTGGATCATAAAGCAGTTCTATTCCCAGCTTTGTGAGGAATCTCCACACTGTTCTCCATAGTGGCTGCACTAGTTTGCATTCCCACCAACAGTGTAAGAGGGTTCCCTTTTCTCCACACCCTCTCCAGCATTTATTGCTTGTAGACTTTTGGATCGCAGCCATTCTGACTGGTGTGAAATGGTACCTCATAGTGGTTTTGATTTGCATTTCTCTGATAATGAGTGATGTTGAGCATCTTTTCATGTGTTTGTTAGCCATCTGTATATCTTCTTTGGAGAAATGTCTATTTAGTTCTTTGGCCCATTTTTTGATTGGGTCATTTATTTTTCTGGAACTGAGCTGTAGGAGTTGCTTGTATATTTTTGAGATTAGTTGCTTGTCTGTTGCTTCATTTGCTATTATTTTCTCCCATTCTGAAGGCTGTCTTTTCACCTTGCTTATAGTTTCCTTTGTTGTGCAGAAGCTTTTTAAGTTTAATTAGGTCCCATTTGTTTATTTTTGCTTTTATTTCCAATATTCTGGGAGGTGGGTCATAGAGGATCCTGCTGTGATGTATGTCAGAGATCCTCTACATAGAAAACCCTAAAGACTCCACCAGAAAATTACTAGAACTAATCAATGAATATAGTAAAGTTGCAGGATATAAAATCAACACATAGAAATCCCTTGCATTCCTGTACACTAATAATGAGAAAATAGAAAGAGAAATTAAGGAAACAATTCAATTACCATTGCAATGAAAAGAATAAAATACTTAGGAATATATCTACCTAAAGAAACTAAAGACCTATATATAGAAAACTATAAAACACTGGTGAAAGAAATCAAAGAGGACACTAATAGATGGAGAAATATACAGTGAAAATGAGTATACTACCCAAAGCAATTTATAGATTCAATGCAATCCCCATCAAGCCACCAACGGTATTCTTCACAGAGCTAGAACAAATAATTTCTCAATTTGTTTGGAAATACAAAAAACCTCGAATAGCCAAAGCTATCTTGAGAAAGAAGAATGGAACTGGAGGAATCAACCTGCCTGACTTCAGGCTCTACTACAAAGCCACAGTCATCAAAACAGTATGGTACTGGCACAAAGACAGAAATATAGATCAATGGAACAAAATAGAAAGCCCAGAGATAAATCCATGCACATATGGACACCTTATCTTTGACAAAGGAGGCAAGAATATACAATGGATTAAAGACAATCTCTTTAACAAGTGGTGCTGGGAAAACTGGTCAAACACTTGTAAAAGAATGAAACTAGAGCACTTTTTAACACCATAGACAAAAATAAACTCAAAATGGATTAAAGATCTAAATGTAAGACCAGAAACCATAAAACTCCTAGAGGAAAACATAAGCAAAACACTCTCTGACATATATCTGCTTTATTCATGACCATTAAAAACAATGATTAATCCAGTTATCTTTCAATAGATGAATAGTGACACAAACTGGTACATCTTTACCATGGAATATTATTCAGTAATGAAAAGAAACAAACTGAAACATGCACTAAGCTAAGTAAAATTTCAGAAAATTCTACTGAGTGAAATCCCAGTAGCTTATCTTCTATATGATTTAATTTATATAAAATCTTAATAAGACAACATTATGGAAATAGTGGGTGGATTAGTGGTTGCCTGTGTTGGGTTAAATGAAACTTGGGACCAGGAATGAAGTATGTGGGATTATAAAAGTGCAACTTAATTGATCCTTGCAGTGTCTTCACTCTGTCAAGATTTATCCTGGTTATGATACTAACTTTTAGTTTTATAGGTCCTCCCTGAGGGTGCTGATGGTAAAGAATCTGCCTGCAATGCAGGAGACTCAGGTTTGATCCCTGAATCAAACCCAGGTTTGGACCCTAACCCTAGTTCAGAAGATCCCATGGAGAAAGAAATGGCTACTCACCCCAGTACTCTTGCCTAGGAAATGTCATGGACATAGGAGCCTGGCAGGCTACAGTCCATGTGGTTGCAAGAACTGGACAAGACTTAGCAACTAAACTTTATATGACCTCTCTGTATTATTTCTTTGTTTTAATTTTATTGGAGTGTAGTAAATTTCCATGATTTTGTTAGTTTCAGCTGTACAGTTTCAGGTGTAGAGCTGTGCTGTAAAGTGTTTAAGTTATACATATACAATAATCATTCTTTCTTAAGATTATTTTCTTATAAATGTTAGCACAGAGTATTGAGGAGAGTTCTCTGTGCTGCACAGTATGTCCTTTTTGGTTACCAATCTTAAAGCTAGTGGAGGTGATGGAATTCCAGTGGAGCTATTCCAAGTCCTGAAAGATGATGCTGTGAAAGTGCTGCACTCAATATGCCAGCAAATTTGGAAAACTCAGCAGTGGCCACAAGATTGGAAAAGGTCAGTTTTCATCCCACTCCCAAAGAAAGGCAATGCCAAGGAATGCTCAAACTACCGCACAATTGCACTCATCTCACACGGTAGTAAAGTAATGCTCACAATTCTCCAAGCCAGGCTTCAGCAATATGTGAACCATGAACTTCCTGATGTTCAAGCTGGTTTTCGAAAAGGCAGAGGAACCAGAGATCAAATTGCCAACATCCGCTGGATCATGGAAAAAGCAAGAGAGTTCCAGAAAAACATCTATTTCTGCTTTATTGACTATGCCAAAGCCTTTGACTATGTAGATCACAATAAACTGTGGAAAATTCTGAAAGAGATGGGAATACCAGACCACCTGATTTACCTCTTGAGAAATCTGTATGCAGGTCAGGAAGCAACAGTTAGAACTGGTCATGGAACAACAGACTGGTTCCAAATAGGAAAAGGAGTACGTCAAGGCTGCATATTGTCACCATGTTTATTTAACTTATATGCAGAGTATATCATGAGAAATGCTGGACTGGAAGAAACACAAGTTGGAATCAAGATTGCTGGGAGAAATATCAATAACCTCAGATATGCAGATGACACCACTCTTATGGCAGAAAGTGAAGAGGGGCTAAAAAGCCTCTTGATGAAAGTGAAAGTGGAGAGTGAAAAGGTTGGCTTAAAGCTCAACATTCAGAAAACGAAGATCATGGCATCTGGTGCCATCACTACATGGGAAATAGATGGGGAAACAGTGGAAACAGTGTCAGATTTTGTTTTTCTGGGCTCCAAAATCACTGCAGATGGTGACTGCACACATGAAATTAAAAGACGCTTACTCCTTGGAAGGAAAGTTATGACCAACCTAGATAGCATATTCAAAAGCAGAGACATTACTTTGCCAACAAAGGTTCCCCTAGTCAAGGCTATGGTCTTTCCTGTGGTCATGTATGGATGTGAGAGCTGGACTGTGAAGAAGGCTGAGCGCCGAAGAATTGATGCTTTTGAACTGTGGTGTTGGAGAAGACTCTTGAGAGTCCCTTGGACTGCAAGAAGATCCAACCAGTCCATTCTGAAGGAGATCAATCCTGGAATTTCTTTAGAAGGTATGATGCTAAAGCTGAAACTCCAGTATTTTGGCCACCTCATGCGAAGAGTTGACTCATTGGAGAAGACTCTGATGCTGGGAGGGATTGAGGGCAGGAGGAGAAGGGGACGACAGAGGATGAGATGGCTGGATGGCATCACTGACTCGATGGGTATGAGTCTGGGTGATCTCCGGGAGCTGGTGATGGACAGGGAGGCCTGGCGTGCTGCGGTTCATGGGGTCGCAAAGAGTCGGACACGACTGAGCGACTGATCTGATCTGATCTGATCTGATATAATAATGGGTGTATTTCATCTGAAGCTCATGATTTACCCTCCCCCACCTCCCACATTTCCTTTTTGGTGACCATGAGTTTATTTTTGTTTGTTTGTTTTTAATTTTATTTTATTTAACTTTACAATATTGTATTGGTTTTGCCGTATATCAAAATGAATCTGCCACAGGTATGCATGTTGAATCAGTTCTAATGAGGTGCATAAGTTTATTGTTGATACCTATGAATCTGTTTCTGTTTTGTAAATAAGTTCACATGTATCATTCTTTAAAATTATTTACATATATGAATGATATCGGCTTCCCTGATAGCTCAGCTGATAAAGAATCCGTCTGCAAGGCAGGAGGCCCCAGTTTGATTCTTGGATTGGGAAGATCCATTGGAGAAGGCATAGGCTACCCACTCCAGTATTCTTGGACTTCCTTTATGGCTCAGCTAATAAAGAGCCCACCTTCAGTGCAGGAGACCTGGGTTTGATCTCTGGATTGGGATGATCCCCTGGAGAATGGAAAGGTTACCCACTCCAGTATTCTGGCCTGGAGAATTCCATGGACTGTAAAGTTTGCTGTGTCTTTGACCAAGGTGCTAAGTCACTTCAGTCATGTCCGACTCTTTGCTTCCCCATGAACCGCAGCACGCCAGGCCCACCAAGATCCTTTGCCTGTAGGATTTTTCAGGCAAAAATACTGGAGTGGGTTGACTCAGGAATCTTATGTATTTTATCAGCATCCATGAAACTGTGACATGTTAATTGGTAAGATTGCAAATATAGACCCAAAGAACAAAGTGATGAGTTCCCTGGGTTTTATTTTTGCTCTATTATCACAGACAATGTGTTAGAGAGGCTGTATATTGTCACCCAGCTTATTTAACTTATATGCAGAGTACATCATGAGACTTGCTGGACTGGATGAAGCACAAGCTGGAACCAAGATTGCCAGGAGAAATATTCAATAACCTCAGATATGCAGATGACACTACCCTTATGGCAGAAAGTGAAGAGGAACTAAAGAGCCTCTTGATGAAAGTGAAAGAGGAGAGTGAAAAAGTTGGCTTAAAGCTCAACATTCAGAAAATGAAGATCATGGCATCCAGCCCCATCACTTCATGGCATAGATGGGGAAACAGTTGAAACAGTGGCTGACTTTATTTTTCTGGGCTCCAAAGTCACTGAAGATGGAGACTGAAGCCATGAAATTAAAAGACGCTTACTCCTTGGAAGGAAAGTTATGACCAACCTAGATAGCATATTCAAAAGCAGAGACATTACTTTGTCAACAAAGGTCCATCTAGTCAAGGGTATGGTTTTTCCAGTGGCCATGTATAGATGTGAGAGTTGAACTATAAAGAAAGCTGAGTGCCCAAGAATTGATGCATTTGAACTGTGGTGTTGTAGAAAACTCTTGAGAGTCCCTTAGACTGCAAGGAGATCCAACCAGTCCATCCTAAAGGAAATTAGTCCTGAATATTCACTGGAAGGACTGATGTTGAAGCTGAAACTCCAATACTTTGGCCAACTGATGCGAAGAGCTGACTCATTTGAAAAGACCTTGATGCTGGGAAAGATTGAAGGCAGGAGGAGAAAGGAACTACAGAGGATGAGATGGTAGGATGGCATCACCAAGTCAGTGGACATGAGTTTGGATAAACCCTGGGAGTTGGTGGTGGACAAGGAGGCCTGGCGTGCTGCAGTTCATGGGGTCACAAAGAGCTGGACACGACTGAGCGACTGAACTGAACTGATGGATGGATGCTTGTACCTGCAGCAGTTAGCATTACAGAAAAGGAACTATAAGCTTACAGATACAGACAATTTGCATGCTTGCCCTTTGCTCTAGAAGGGCATACTGCATATATTATCTTCCAAGGAAATTAAAAATAGACATACTGCAAAGGTTTATCTGGAGTAAAGGGCGGTCAGTGCCCCCGAATGGTATCTGTGGTGCAAGATTATATTATTACTGTATTTTTATTCTTTTTTTCATCAAATGTCTATGGCTAAACTATTGGGACCAAAGCACAAAATTAGTTTTCTCTTTTTGTTTAATTAAGGTCAGTTTTTTCATTGTTTTTTGCTAATGGGAGTTTCTACTCTAACAATCTTTAGTATGTTGGAAATCCAGTCTAAGACCTATGGATTTCTCTGTTGATTTCTACCATTTGAAGTATTCAACTTTATAAATGGAATCACCTTTGTTAGTATACCTTTTGTTATCCAGGTATCCTCTAGCTCCTAGCTTTTATTGACTGATATATACTATGGTCAATGACCATAATATACACCAACTTAGCTTCCATTAACTGATATGAATCAAACTCCCTTAAAGCGAAAGTCACTCAGTTGTGTCCAGCTCTTTGCGACCCCATGGACTGTAGTCTACCAGGCACCTCTGTCCTTGGGATTCTCTAGTCAAGAATACTGGAGTGGGTTGCTGTGCCCTCCTCCAGGGGATCTTCCCGACCCAGAGACTGAACCAGGGTCTCCTGCATTGCAGTCAGATTCTTAACCATTTAAGCCACCAGGAAAGCCCAAACTCCCTGAGGCCTATGACTTATCATCTTGGAACCTTATAGTTCCTTTGTTCAGTCCCTGATTTCCTCCCTGTTTCTGCTGATTTTGTATTTATTTCATTTTTCATTGTGGCTATGCCTTTAATTATTAAAGTGTACCTCACAGATGTCTTATTTGTGATGTTGATGTAATGTTTTGGTAAAACAGAATTTAAGACCAATGTTGACGTTCCTTTTTGACTAGAATTTTGTTTTACTACTTTAGGAAAAAAGCATAGATTTCCACTTTGGGTAGAAAAATTTAAAATCATCATCTCATTAGTCATGATGATGTAATTATTATAAATTGGACATAAAACTATACATAAATAAATATGCTAACTAATCTCCTTCAGTAATACACCATTGAAAGCACTATTTAATGAAATCCTTTCAAATGTTAAATATCATCCTTGCATTTCTTTTTATATTATTTGTGATTTTCCTTTGTTTAAAACAGAAACTCCATTGATTTAGGATTATCTATTCAAATGTTAATCCATAAGCAGATATATAGTGATTAATTTGCACATGGCTAGCAGCATACTAAATGTGTGCAATTAACACATGCACAAAACACACACTCAGATTACTTGAGAAACTTAAGAATTGCTTACATTAAAGCAATGTAAATTTCCTAGTTGTTACATAATAGGCAGATCAGGAATATCATAGTCGTACATCAATTTTACAGATGTCAATGGGTTCAATTTTCCCTTTGTCAAATTATCAACCGTGGTTATAAGATCCAAACTTTGAGGCTAAAATATTTCTATCTCTAGATGATACAAAAGACAAGCAGAGATAGGGCCATATAATTTCTGTATCATTTTGCAAAAAGAAAAAAATACTACAGCAATCCACCCTTCCTTTTGAATCACTGGTCTCTAGATCTTTCAATATTTCCTTTTTCTCTTAAACCCATCAACTTTACTAAGTGTCAGCAATCCCCCCACAATATCGCCTTGAAAATGATTTTCAATCACTTAAACAAGTGGCTTTTTCAATGAGTGTAAATTTTACTTCAAATCTTGTCCCCTAAGGACTTCTTTTCTTTACTACTTTATGGGAATATTTAATTTGTCTAATAGGAAAATAAATGATGTGTCTCTTCTATTGAAATTTACATAGAAATACTTATAGTATGTTTTGATGTTCATTATCTCTGATGTGAGGCTATTATCAATGCAGAAAATCAGAGAAATATGCCAAATATAATTTTTCGAGCTTTTAGCTTGCTTTCCTTTGTTAGTATCTATTCATGCAAGATCTCAGGCAACAAAAGACACTATGTTCCAGAGACAATAAAAGATAATTCAACAGATTAGTGGAACTTTATGTAGATGTGGGTACATCATGAAAAATTCTGCATCATGTCAAAGACTGCTGTCTATTTGCAAACATTACACCTGAAAACTTGAAAGTCCTCCATTTAAGCATGATTTCCTCAATCAAGCAAAATTGAGGTCTTTTAGGGGGAAAACAAATGAAAGAAAAGGTTTAGATGAGACTGGCATCACTTTTCCCAAGAATGATTTGATTACATATGCTCACATATTCTGACAGGGTTTATCTAGAGGTACATCAGCATCATTTGACAGTTTAACATTATGAAACAATATAAAGTACAGGCATGCTATTTATATTCAGTCCACACATATGCAGATCTTGTTGGTGTGACACTTCAGGAATCTGAAATCATCAAGATATTGTTTTGTTGTCTTATTTCCTTGTAAGCAAGAATTCAAATTATGTGAAATAGCACTATCCATATAGCCCATGAATAATTTTAGACCTCTTTGTTAGGCCTGCTGGACTTGAATCAGATTTTTGTTGGTGTCTCACACAATCAAATACAATAACTGCTTGTTTCCACACTAATCAATAAATGCTACATAGCATTATCTGGATACAAATGAGACCTCCCATTGTTTGCATGTGCTTTTAGATGCTTAAGAGTAGTAGATAAGTGCTGGGAAAAAAAAAAAAAAAACTATATATGATCTACCTGTAGATGCAAACTATATAAATGTAATGTTTAAGAATACAAAAAGAAGAAATCAGAACTGGTCAGAACTGTGATGGCCAGTTCATTTTATTATTTAGATGGACCACAGCCAAGTTAGTTAAGTAAAATTCCAGACTGATCATAAAAGTAGCAAGTGACTAATCATAAAAATAGCAATACTTAATGATCTCTCCATGCAGGGTTTGATATAGCACAGGCTGGAGAATAATGAAATGAAAGCAGAATCTATTAACTAATCAAATTGGGGCAAATTCAGTTGGATTTCACAATATGTGGTTTATAACTATGGCTCTACATACATATTGGAAGCCAATTCTATGTGCAAGCTTTTAATAATTAAGAAAATTTAAAGACATCAATTCAATATATTTCTGAAGAAATGTAAATTAATTTCTAGGTATCATCAAATGAGTATTACAGGGTAAAAAAGCAGCATAACTGAGATAGATAATTTTATATGTCAACACGACTGAGTAATGTTGCCCAAATATGTGGTCAAACATCATTGGAGATGGATGTTTCTATAAGGGTGATGTGGGGGCATGAGAGTACCATTTAAATAGGTAAAGTAGATTACCCTCCATGTTGTAGGTGGGCCTCATCCAACCAATTGAAGGCCTTAATAGAACAAAGACTGACCTACCTTGAGAAAGAAGGAACTCTGCCAGGAGAGACTATCTTTAGACTTAAGCTGTGACTATTCCTTGGGTCTCTAGCTGCCAACCTACCCCACAGATTTTGGATTTCTTAAACTTACACAATCTTATGAGCCAATTCCTCAAAATAAATGTCTTCACACACACACACACACACACACACACACACACACACACACACACACACATTCTGTTAGTTCTGTTTTCTGGAAGACTAATAATGATTTGGTTTGACTGATACAGGTCTGGACAGATTAGGACTAATACAGATGAGAAATAAGGATGCTGCTGTAATGAATACCAAAATATGTGAAACTGGAAAATGGGTAAGAGGCAGGAAGTGTTTTGAGGTGCATATTAGGGGAAAAAAAGCCTAGACTTGGAAAAGTTGTTAGTAGAAATGTGGATACCAATACAATAGTGTAAAGTTAAATAAAATAAAATAAAAAGAATATTCATTCATCAGCTAGAATTTCTGTTTACATCTATGGTAAGCTGATGAAACTTTATAGACTATAATTAAAATTATCAACTTAAAAAAAAGTTCTTGTAGTGAGGTCTCAGATGGAAATGAGGAATATGTTATTTCACAGTGGATGAAAGGTGAGCTTTGTTATAAACTGACAAAAAATTGAATCGTGTTCTAGTGTTTTGTGAGAGGTAGAATTTGTAAGAGATGAACTTGGATAGTTAGGAATGTGAAATTTTAACAATGAGAAGAATTTAGAATGTGTTGAAAGTTCTGTCTGATTTCTCCTTATTGCTTATATTAATAGTAAAATGTGAGAGGAGAATTATAAACTCAAGGGGGAAAAAAAAAACTTAAAGGGAATCAGAACTGAAAACTTTGGGAAATTCTCAACCTATCCATATTGCAAAAAATGAGAAACTGTGTTCTGGCAAGAATACCAAGGGGGTGGCTTCACAATCATTTAATACAGAAATCATGTATTTAATTAGTTAGCAGAAATCAAGAACATATATGGGGTTATACCAGAACCGAAGGAAACACTGCTGGCCCAGATGAAAGGGGACAAAGATAAGGCAAAGTGAAGGAAGGCTGCTGGACTTTTGAGATTCTGTGGTATGAGACTGTAGAGCTACCCAAGAAAATGAAGAATGACCCTTAAGGTGATTTGTATTAGGAAGCCTGCTATTGCTACCACAGAACCAGAAGGCATAGGTCCAACTCAAGGCTGAACTCCCGAGTTCCTGAGGGCAGGGCCACCTCCTTTGTTTCAGCAGGCTGCTGCTCCAGTGGGCCTAAAAGTGGGAGCGCCGTTCTGGTGGCCGATAATTCTCCATCATCAAAACTGTATGGAACTCGCCTTACTAGGGTTTATACTTTTTTGGTTCCCGTCACCCTTTACTCTTTCCAGTTTATCCTTTTTGGAAAGGGAATGTCTGTCTTAAGCCCTTCCTACCACTTATTTTGGAAGCAGGTAACTTGCCTGGTTTTACAGGTTCACAACTGAGAGAGGAATTAGCACAGAATCCATGCTTTCAAACAGTGGTGCTGAGAAGTCTCTTTAGAGTCCCTTGGACAGTGAAGAGATCATACCAGTCCATCCTAAAGGAAATCAACCCCGAATCCTCTTTGGAAGGACTGAGGCTAAGCTCCAATACTTTGGCCACCTGATGCAAAGAGTCGATTCACTAGAAAAGACACTGATGCTGGAAAAGATTGAAGGCAGAAAAAGAAAGGGATGACGGAGGATGAGATGGCGGGATGACATTACCGATGCAATGGACATGAACATGGGCAAACGCCAGGAGATGGCGGGGGACTGGGATGCCTGGCGTGCTGAAGTCCATGGGGCTGTGAAGGGTTGGACACACCTAGGTGACGGAGCAACACTTGAGAGAGACCTTTTCCTCAGAGTGAAGCAGTGAATGCCCGGTCATGTCCGACTCCTTTCGACCCCATGGACTATAGAGTCCGTGGGAATCTCCAGGTCAGTGGGAGTGAACCAGATCAGATCAGTCGCTCAGTCGTGTCCAACTCTTTGCGACCCCATGAACTGAAGCACGCCAGGCCTCCCTATCCATCACCAGCTCCTGGAGGTCACTCAGACTCACACCCATCAAGTCAGTGATGCCATCCAGCCATCTCATCCTCTGTCGTCCCCTTCTCCTCCTGCCCCCAATCCCTCCCAGCATCAGAGTCTTCTCCAATGAGTCAACTCTTCGCATGAGGTGGCCAAAATACTGGAGTTTCAGCTTTAGCATCATTCCTTGGGAGTGGATAGCTGTTCACTTTTCCAGGGGATCTTGCTGACCCAGGAATCGAACCAGGGTCTCCTGTTTTGCAGGCGGACTCTACCCGCTGAGCTACCAGAGAAGCCTCAGTGTGAATCACATCTCAAATCTCAACTACACTTTGATTTAGATGAGATTTAGAACTTGGAGCTGATGCTGAATTAGGACTTATGAGTTGTTAGGTAGGGGTAAATATAACTGGCATGTGAGGAGGCTCCAAATTCTGGGGGTCAAGACTCCAGAGTACTGTGGGCTAAATATACCACCACCACCACCCCCCACCAGATCCAAGTACTTTGAGCTAAACACCTGCCTCCAAAGCTATCAAGTTGATACCTTAATCCCCAGGACCTCAGAATGTAACCGTTTTAGAGAAATGTCCTTTAAAGAAATGGTTAATAAATAAGGTTACTGAGATGAGCTCTATTTCAATCTGGTGTTCTTCTAAGAGGAAATTTTGACATATGTAAACAGAAGGAAAGTTATGACCAACCTAGATAGCATATTCAAAAGCAGAGACATTACTTTGCCAACAAAGATCCGTCAGTCAAGGCTATGGTTTTTCCTGTGGTCATGTATGGATGTGAGAGCTGGACTGTGAAGAAGGCTGAGCGCCAAAGAATTGATGCTTTTGAACTGTGGTGTTGGAGAAGACTCTTGAGAGTCCCTTGGACTGCAAGGAGGTCCAACCAGTCCATTCTGAAGGAGATCAGCCCTGGGATGTCTTTGGAAGGAATGATGCTAAAGCTGAAACTCCAGTATTTTGGCCACCTCATGCGAAGAGTTGACTCATTGGAGAAGACTCTGATGCTGGGAGGGATTGGGGGCAGGAGGAGAAGGGGATGACAGAGGATGAGATGGCTGGATGGCATCACTGACTCGATGAATGTGAGTCTGAGTGACCTCTGGGAGTTGGTGATGGACAGGGAGGCCTGGCGTGCTGCAGTTCATGGGGTCGCAAAGAGTCGGACACGACTGAATGCCTGATCTGATCTGATCTGATCTGAAACAGAGGCACCAGGGATATGAACCCACAGAGGAAAGATTGTGTGAAGACTCCACAAGGACATAGCCATCTGCAAGCTGAGCATGGAGGGGGACCTTAGCAGAAGCCAGATCTGCCAGCTCCTTGATCTTGGACTTTTCTAGGCATTGAAACAGTACATAATGTCTTTTAAACTACTAGTCTGTTATGTTTTGGGATAGCAACCCTAGAAAGCTAATATAATCACCATAACATTACCTGAAGATCAATATAAACTTAATAAGTTTCAAAAATGTCTTGATATCCAGATTCACTTGCTGGAAACAGTCAATGAGAAACACTTAAAACTACACACATGATTATGCTAAAATTCTTCCGTTTGAATCTCGGATCATGCTCATATACTTAAATCAGAAAGTTCTAAAATTAGCTTATACTCTCTAGGAATTTGAAGTAATGTAAGGAAGCATCCATTTACACAAATGATTGCAAGCTAAATAAAGTCATAGCCTTGAGTAGCAGCATTCACTGTGGTAGAGAGTAAGAGATTACTGTAGAGGCATTGGCTTAACTGCAGCTACTGCTGCTAAGTCGCTTCAGTCATGTCCGACTCTGTGTGACCCCATAGACGGAAGCTCACCAGGCTCCCCTGCCCCTGGGATTCTCCAGGCAAGAACACTGGAGTGGGTTGCCATTTCCTTCTCCAATGCAGGAAAGTGAAAAGTGAAAGTGAAAAGTGAAAGTGAAAAGTGAAAGTGAAGTCGCTCAGTCATGTCCAACTCTTAGCGACCCCATGGACTGGAGCCTACCAGGCTCCTCCGTCCATGGGATTTTCCAGGCAAAAGTACTGGGGTGGGGTGCCAGTACACCCCTAACCTGTGACACGGGCATTGCTGAGGAAAACAATGCTGTCTTAATAAAGCATCGCTTAAGTAGTGTACAAAGATGTTAAAGAAGAATGCATGACCCATTCACTCACACAGCATAGAATTTCTAAGTTTCCTTAGAATAAGTTTTTCGTTAGAAGAAAATATTTCCTCTTCCCTCACCCTGTGAGTCACGTAACTGGGCAAACTCTCTATGTAAGCCTTCTAGTGAATACTCAGAATTATCTTCCTGTGGAATTTGCCACAGGGATTTTATATATCTCATCAAACTAAAATTATTTTGGCAGCTGATGGGGAGAGCCTGTAAATGAGAGCACAAAGTCGAATATTTCAAAAGATCAGGTCATTCTAGTCAGAAAGTAAGAAAACTGCAGGTATTTAACTTATGAGGCACTTAGATAAATTCAATTAAATAACTCTCCTAATGTAGTCTTCTTGCTGCTGCTACTGCTGCTAAGTCGCTTCAGTCATGTCCGACTCTGTGCGACCCCATAGACGGCAGCCCACTAGGCTCCTCTGCCCCTGGGATTCTCCAGGCAAGAATACTGGAGTGGGTTGCCATTTCCTTCTCCAATGCATGAAAGTGAAAAGTGAAAGTGAAGTCGCTCAGTTGTGTCCGACTCTTCGCGACCCCACGGACAAGCCTACCAGGTTCCTCCGTCCATGGGATTTTCCAGGCAAGAGTACTGGGGTGGTGTTCCATTGTAGTCTTCTTAATGTTCGTTAAATGCATTTCTTCTTTCTTATGTTGTTATTCACCTAGTTCATGCTTTTATATCATAATCTTACTATTTCCATACTCTCATTAATTTTATAATATTTGTACAGATGTATTTAAGACATCTTAATACTTACCCTATCAAATTTTACATTTATCACTGATAATATATATAATATATTAGAAATTAAATATAGTAATTTTAAATGAGCTTTATCTTTCTCAAGCTCAGTTTCCTCATTGGATAAAATGTGGAAGAAAAGACTTGAGGGTGTGAGGTGGAACTAATGCTTGTCAAATAAGACTAATATTCGAAAGGGGGTATGTGGCATTTTACTGATGAGATTTATTTTAAGTGACTAAAAAATATTGGGGCTCAAAAATTGAGATAAATCATATTTAACGGATGATTAATAGAATCATGGATTTGTTTTGAAAGGGAAAATAGGAAGTTATTTTTGTAGACTACTTGTGAAAATAAAAATGCTGTGGAGTTTTTTGTAGGGTTTTTCTGTACGCAATTGAAATAGAACTCAGGAGGCCTGTGGTGTAAAAGGAGATTCATTTACTTTAAGGTAATAGTTGAAACACAAAGCCAATAAGCTCCCCAAAAGGAAAGACAGAAAAAAAAATCATCTGGACTTAAGGGTACATATGCATTAGTGACAGAGTTTATTCTCTTGGGCTCCAAACTCAGTGCAGATGTAATTGCAGCCATGAAGTTAAAATACGCTTGCTCCTTGGAAGAACTATGACCAACCTAGACAGTGTATTAAAAAGCAGAGACATCACTTTGCCAACAAAAGTCCAGAGCGTCAAAGATATGGTTTTTTCAGTAGTCATGTACAGATGTGAGAATTAGACCATAAAGAAGGCTGTGTGTCAAAGAATTTATCCTTTTGAATCGTGGTATTGGAGAAGACTCCTGAGAGTCCCTTGGACTGCAAGGAGATCCAACCAGTTCATCCTAGAAGAAATCAGCCCTGAATATTCATTGGAAGGACTGATGCTGAGGTCAAAGCTACAAGACTTTGGCCACTTGAGGAGAAGAGTCAACTCATCGGAAAAGACTCCTATGCTAGGAAAGATTGAAGGCAAAAGGAGTAGGGACAGTAGAGGATGAGATGGTTAGATAGCATCACCAACTCAATGGACATGAATTTGAGCAAACTCCAGGAGATAGTGAAGGACAGGGAAGTATGGTGTGCTGCAGTCCATAGGGTCACAAGGGGCCTGACACAACTGTGTGACTCAACAACAACAATTCATTAGTGACCATCAGCGAGGAAGTGGGAGCCTGGCCTATACCTTCTGTGATTGTTTATTGTGTTTACAATAAAGAAAAGCTCACTGAGACTGGGTAACAATATGATTATTTCCAACTTCCAGAAGAGGATAAACTACCAAAATTGTATGATCAGTAGTATAATGTGCTGTAAAATTGTCTTAGAGTGGTAAAAATTCCAATGGATTGTACAATTAACAGGAAAATGACAAAGTTCAAGAAAGCACAAAGTCTGTGTCTTTGCAGTGATTTATTTTTAAAAGAATAAAGCAAAGTGCATGTTTTATTGAATGTAGATTTTTTAGTCTAATTTGCCAAAGTAGAAAGGAAAATAAGTTCATAGATGATAAAATATTCAATTTTCTGCTTTTCTTGGGATATGAATTATACCTTCAGGGTTTAGAGAAGGAACATCCAATTAGCTACAAAATACAGTGTTTTATCTACAATTTTAAGAATTCATAAAATCACCAGGCATACTAAAAAGCTGCACCTTTTTCTAGAATTTTCTCCACAGTTACATACATTTAAAAAATGTTTTGTTGTTAATAAAGCAATAAAATGTTTTGTTGTTTTCTTATTCAAAAATGGTTAAAAATAAAAGATAGCAGAACAAATGTTATAATTTCTTATTATCCATTCCACTTAAAATAATTAGCAAAAGTATGAATTAATGTGTACCTTTGAGTGATTTTCGGAGAAGGCAATGGCACCCCACTCCAGCACTCTTGCCTGGAAAATCCCATGGATGGAGGAGCCTGGTGGGCTGCAGTCCATGGGGTCACTAAGAGTCTGACACGACTGAGCGACTTCACTTTCACTTTTCACTTTAATGCATTGGAGAAGGAAATGGCAACTCACTCCAGTGTTCTTGCCTGGAGAATCCCAGGGACGGGGGAGCCTGGTGGGCTGCTGTCTATGGGGTCACAGTGTCAGACACGACTGAAGTGACTTAGCAGCAGTAGCAGTTGAGTGATTTTGTAGCAGAACTCTAATGATTTGGATACTCTCTCAATTTATGAAAATAGTAACAGATCTTTGCTAAATGAGTAACAGATAATAAAAGAATAGGTATAAATTATTAAATATATATTATGCTTAGTGAGGCACTATGTTAGCCATAATATGTTTAGATATAAATATATTAATATAAATTAAATAATGTAATGACATGCATGGCAATTTTTGTATTTTGAAATTAGTTTATATGGATAATTTTAAAATTTACTTTAAATTATTTTTGGACAAAAATATACAATCTTTAATAATTTATAAGAACTTCTGTTTTAAAAAATTCATGATTATTTGACTTAGATTATCAGCGCTGTATTTCATGGATTATTTTTGTTACCGACTTCTGGAAATACTAATAGATCCTCTTAGTCTTATTCACATGAAATAACCTTGTGTTGACAGCCTAATAATACTGGGGGAAAAAAGCTTTTAAAATAATATCAATTTTCCATAATACATCATGCATGGTGCAAGATAATCAGTTGCTCTGCCAAACAATTTTTGATGTAATCTTTTCCCTTTCATACCTTTTACAAGTTGATACATCATCAAAACTTTTTTTTTCTTGTAAGTTTCAAAAAGAAAAATTAAAAAAATCTTGTGACCTTCTCTGCAATTGGCTGAAACTTTCAGGGCTTTCATTCAGGTCTCCATTAGTGGAAAGTGGTTTTAGCTAGCTGTTCTCCAGCATTTCAGTCAATTACCAGCTTTTATCTTGTTGTTATCATAAAGGGCCATTTCTTTCCTAAAATGGTCAATTAAGTTCATGAAAATAAATGGTGAGGAATATGCAATTTGTTAGCCGTACTGTCAGGAGTACCTGGTCTTGGGGAAAAACATTTCAGAGGATTTCTTAATGAATAGAAATAGCTTTCATCAGACTAGATGTTTGTTCACATTCCTATTTTCTCTGGCCACAATTCACAGTTAACAACGCAGTAATTGAGTATTCGAAAGCTCCTAAAATATCTACCATATACTTAAAGAAGAGTCCCATGTTTTTGCTTAACTACTCCACTTGTTGCCGTTTGTATAAAGTGCATTTTAGAATCAATGGAGGCAGTAGGTTTTACTTGAAAAGCATCAGGAAAGGTTCATTTTTCTTACCTGGGAAAATAGAATAAAAGGAACAAGGATTTGGAGAAAATTAATCAGCTAGGATATACTTTAAGTAGACAGTACAGCAATGAATATAAAACTTGAAAATATAAGAGAAAACGATGGGCAGCAGATTGAATTTCCATAATTATATAACGTTGTTGGAACTCAGAACAAGAATGCAGGCTTGAACAGTGCTGCATTCATTTCCTTATTCTTTGATTAATTCCTACTTTGGTTCTTAAAGTAAAAGTTCTCACCATTTGCCACACCATTCTAGGCCCAATGGATATTTTAGTATTAATAATCAGGTAAAGCCATGTAAATTATGTCTGGTTATGTGGCATCTTCCAGAATAGACTGGGAAATATGTTCTATAAATGAGAATTTTGACTAGCATCTTTCTGGGTTATGAGTAAATGCTAAATGGTTGGTAATAAATCCATGAAGAAAAAATGAACTGTGTATTTTTGTGTTTGTTTCATTATTGCAAATATTCTCCTACAAATATTCTAAAGAAACTTGTGATGCATTCTCTCTCCTAGCAAATGTATTCAATGCAGTGTCAAAGAAAATTTAAAGAAAGAATAAAATCACTTCATCAAAATGGTTTTTCATTCCTCCGTTTGCATTTGAAAATCAGAAGTTAGGAGATTGCTCAGCACCCGTGAATGTGTCTGTGTGTCAACTTAGCCGTCTAAATGTCACGCTGAAGATACTTTTTAGATGATATTAACATTTAAATAAGTACTTTGAGTAAAGCAGATCATCTTCCATATGGGTGGACCTCATTCAATCAGTTGATGACTTTAACAGAACAAAAAGACTAACCTCTTTTGAGAAAGAAAGAATTCTGCCTTTGAGACTGAGCTACAACATCAACTCTCCCCTGGATCTCTAGCCCACCAGCTGGCTCTGAAAATTTTGGACTTGCCAACCCCCACAACATATAAGCCAATTGCATACATGTGTATATACACATACATATAAACATACACACATTCTCACAGTTCTCCTTGTCTCTCTTTCTCTGGAGAGCCCTTACAGGTTTTTACAAATATGGTGGTACAACAACCAACAGAAAAATATCACTCGGGGTGTGTGTGTATGTTAGTTGCTTAGTCATGTCCAACTCTTTACGACCCCATGAACTATACCCCACCAGGTTCCTCTTCCATGGGATTTCCCAGGCAAGAATACTGGAGTGGGTTGCCATTTACTTTTCCAGGGGATCTTCCTGACCCAGGGATTGAACCCGCATCTCTTGCATTGCAGGCAGATTCTTTACCATCTGAGCCACTAAGGAAGTCCCCATTTCCTTCTCCAAGGGATCTTCCTGACCCAGGGATCAAACACATGTCGCTCATGTCTCCTGCATTGGCAGGTGGATTCTTTACCACTATCACCATTTAGGAAGTCCTCTGAAACCATAGAGCTGTTTCCTAAGCAGACTCCTGCTCATGACACTCTTGGCTACAGAAGCAGACACATACCCGGGCCAGCCAGCTCTGCACATGGCTCCAAGGCCACCCAGGAACAGGCACTCCATCCCTGCTCTGTGGGGGGACCAGCCTGATGGCTCCCACGGGCAGACCTGGAGAGCACTGCAGGAGGAGGTTCTCCTGGGGAGAGAGCATGCATCTTGACAAAGCAGGCCCAAGTTCAAGGCTTCCTGGCTGAGAGCTACAGACCTGGGCTTCCAGAGCCGCCTCCCCAAAGCCGAGGGTCCCTCTGAGGGCCCCACCTGGTGCATCCACCTGAGGCCTTCCTCAGAAGACACAGGAGCCGGCTCTCCAGGGAGTCTTGGGGCAAACAGACACTCGAGGTTGCAAGACTCTATTTGCAATTTCTGGTAGAAAAGCATCTAACTCATATAAGTGCGGTGAGTTCAAATACATATCAAGACATCTTTGATACCCTCACATCAAGAGTATACAGATACACATGAACACGTTACCAATTTTTGCCACAGTCTTGAAAAGTAGGTAATCACTGGATAATTTCACTCAATGAGTTTGTGTAACTAAAACATATGTTTAGAAGCATGAACACAGTAACAGCAGAAGGTGACTATTTTCTCCAAGGAAATTAAGTTACTGCATCTTTCTTTTAATTTTATTTTGGCTCTAATGACCTGGTCTTCTGAAGTATTCAGCTTTATACTTGATTTCTCATTTGTACATTCTTCTCATCATCTGCCAAATATTTCCCTGAGCAAAAAAATGTGAAAATTTGTTCTGCATTAACTTTTCTTAAATGTGTAAAATGATCATGATCAGAACCACTGATCCTTAGTCAACTGTAGGCAAAATGCCAAAAGTTCAACTCCTTAAATGCATTAATGTTGCAGAGATTTCCTCTCTCAAAGATATAAGGTGCCAATAAACAGCAATTGGTTTATTAATAATGGACCAGTATAATCAATATAAATGGTTTCAGAGTTATGTAATTATACTTTTCATTGCAAACACTGCCTATATTTCTTTTAAAAACTAGTTTCGTATTCTGTTATGAAACTTTGCCAACTAGGATATTTGTGTGAATAAAACTGAGAGAGAGAAAGATAAAAATATGGCTCATAAGTGGAAGTTGACAAATATTTTACACGAAGAAGGCAATGACTCAGCCTTCACAAGCAATGATATTCCTCCAAGTTTGAAGATTGTCTCTTTAACTCTTCTTTTTATATTTAGGATCTAAAAGATTGCTTCAAATATCATGGAAAATAATTATTTGTTTAATAAATTCATAGGAAGAATAATTGAGAAAAAATCAAATTTACTACCAAAACCCAGAGTTTACTTTAAATTCAAAAGTTATTTAAGTAATTTAAAAAACTTTTAGCTGAAAGTATAAGAGCCTTCCCATTTATTAAAGCATTTGCTCTTATATACAGAAAATAAAACATCCTTCTACAATATCCTTAAATTATTCCCAGTCTGTTAAACACCTATCATGGCAAAATGTAGAAAATGCTACAGTTTAGATATATGACCAGAAAGGGTAAAAGAAAAATAACGATACTTCATAAGTTGACTAATCATCCAAAACTCAAAAATATCAAAATGCAAGTTTTAGAAGTAAACAATGACTTTCTTTGATTTATTATTCTTCTAATTTAGATGGACTTTTATTATTGGCTTCACTTTGATAATTAAATGTTAGTAGTTCTCAATAAAGTAAGACTGAATCCTAAAAAAAAAATAGATTTTAAAAATAAATTTTTATAAATTTTGCCATAAAGCCTGATGATTTAAATGTGTAATAGGAACTAATTTTCTATTTTCTATTCACTGGCACCCCACCCCAGTACTTTTGCCTGGAAAATCCCATGGACGGAGGAGCCTGGTAGGCTCCAGTCCTTGGGGTCGCTAAGAGTCGGACACGACTGAGCGACTTCACTTTCACTTTTCACTTTCATGCATTGGAGAAGGAAATGGCAACCCACTCCAGTGTTCTTGCCTGGAGAATCCCAGGGACAGGGGAGCCTGGTGAGCTTCCGTCTATGGGGTCGCACAGAGTCGGACACGACTGAAGCGACTTAGCAGCAGCAGCAGCAGCAGCATGCATATTAAAAAAAAAGAGAGAGAATTAATTTAATGGAAGCCATGCATTGATTTCTGATATTTTTAATTTGGTTGTTTTGATTCATTTTTTAAAAATTTATTGTCCTTGTTTCACATACCCACAGAAAGATTTGAAGATACATATCCATGACCTAACAATATTAATTTAACTTTTGTACTACAATGTTTATATTTTTGGTTCCATTGTATTTATTATTCTGCCTAAAAAAATTGAGGCTTTCATTTAGACACTTGTAGTATCGAGGTCAAATGATCTTGACGTTACTCTGAAGATGGGATTTTGTATTTTAAAATATTTACATAGAAGCTTCTCATTACAGGAGAAACACATGGTACAATTTATACACAACAAAGGCTCACTAAATCTACATTTATAAACAATTGTAAATTAAAAGTGGGAAAGAAACATTTTAATGAGTTTAGTTACAAAGCTGTAATCACTAAAATAATAAATGTTTCCTTGTTTCTACGCATTTTTCTTTTTAATAATTTTTAATTATAAGGATGTTGATTTTTAAAAAGTGACAAACTTTTCCATGTGTGCTTTCTGTTAAAAATCAGGAATATTTTTTATATATAAGTAATGTTTCATTATGTAAACACAGAACCTAAAATGGGAGCTAAATATTTAATTAAAGACTATTTCCACCACATATTACACAAGTCTTCTGTCCTTCGTCCAAGTCTCAATATATATCTATATATATATATTCATTTATCTATCTACTGAGTAAAGTTGATCTAAGTATTTATAAAGAATAGAGTATATTTATCTGTAAATTGATAAATATAAATTGAGATTTCCTAGAAAGCAAAAGATTGGAGAAAAGCATACGCCTACAACATAATGTGATTCGTAGATGCAGGGGAATTTTGAAAAGCTTCAGATTTATTAGGTGGAATTTAAAATCAAGGAACAGCAAAAAAGGTATCCAGTTTTCTCACTCCATCACTCTAATCTGATGTTTCATTAAGGGAAAAATAATCACACTGAAAACTAAGGAAGGAGTTGAGGCAAAAGGACATTAAGAAAGAATTGTATGTTCAATACCTGGCAATGCAAATTTATGGAACAGAAATTAGCAAAACTGTAATATATTTATGCATTCAAAAAATTATTTTCCAATAAAATATACATATTTTAGCTTAAAAAGTTACCTACCATAAAGCAAAATTAAAGGTTTTTAAATGAGACCAAAGAAAAATGATAGAAAAATACGATGAATCAATGAACAAACATTTGGTTATTGAAATTGGTACTACTATACACTCGCTAGTGCTGGGTCAAAAATAAGGGTCCAATCTGGTTAGCAGCCAATGCTATAGAACGTAATACGATCATTTATTACTAAAAGTGAAAGTGAAAGTGATTCTGTCATGTCTGACTCTTTGCGATCCCATGGACTATACGGTCCATGCAATTCTTCATGCCAGAATACAGGAGTGGGTAGCCTTTCCCTTCTCCAGGGTGTCTTCCTAATTCAGGGATGGAACCCAGGTCTCCCACACTGCAGGCTAATTCTGCAGCAGCTGAGACACAAGAGAAGCCCATTTATCACTAATGCACCTGTTAATTAACAATAGACAAGAATCTTTGTGTTGCAAGATCCTTAATATATGTGTATTCTTTGATCCATAGTAAAAAACATCTAGAAGAATTATCTTAAGAAAATAATGAGAGATGTGAAATGATAGTAACATTTTAAAACTCTTTATCTTTGTCCTTTATCATGGTAAAATATTGGATAAAATTTTACATTTCACAAACAGAGAAAGGGCTAAATGTACTTTGGCTTAGGCACATGATGGAAGGTAATGAAAATATATTGATACATAAAGTACCAAATGGTTGAAAACAAAAAAAAGTGAAAAATATACTGTTCAGGACCCCATGACTCCCACTAGTTAAAGTGAGTCACTTGAATGACTCAGACAACTGAACAGGTTATGAAACGTTCATTACAAAGGATACCGTGAGGCAGCAGCAAGAATAGTGTTGTATTACCTTGCTGCGACTGCCATAACAAAATGCTGTAAACTAGGTGACTTAAACAATAGAAATTTATTTTCTCACAGCTCTGGAAGTAGGAAGTCCAAGATCAGAGTGCAGCCAAAGTTTGTTTTTCCTAGTCTCTTTCATTGCCTTGCCAATGGCTATATTCTCCAGATGCCTTCGTGGAGCTATTTTTTCTGTGTGCACACACTCCTAGTGTCTGTTTTACTTCTTATGTCCTTACATTGGCCTTGCTGATTTAGGATTCATTCGCATAACCTTAATTAATATTAGTTACACCTTTAAAGGCTTGTCTGGAGCTTTCATGAACAGAGGAGCCTGGTGGGCTACAGTCTATGGGGTCACAACACACAAACACACACACACACACCTTCAAGAGCAGACACATTCTAGGGTACTGAGGGTTAGGATTTTAACATATAAATTGTGAGGGACATGATTCGGTTCATAAGACGCACATATTAGTTGAAGGTTTGAGAGGGTAGGCACAAGCTTTTTCTTCACGTGGTTCACATGGGTTCACGTTTCCCTCCAGTTATAAATCATTACACTGGGTAAGCTCCCTTGGCTCTAAGGGTGCAGAGTTTTTAAAAGAGGCCTGAGAACACAGCTACATGTGAACACCGAACCAGGTACTGGCTGCCTATCATGAATCTTAATGTATATTTTCAACAATGCTCAGAGCCTGGTACATCCTGGTCCACTGCTTCAGATACCCAGAAAAGCATTTTCATCCGTGATTATGTGAACGTTCCAGAACTTTCTTTCTCAGAGTTCAGCCAAAGGTCTCTACCACGGCTTTAGTTATTACCACGGAGAGGCAGGAACTAGAAAAAGACAGACTTGCTCTCATAAAATGTACAGGGCTTACTTTTTTAATATTAAATATAGAAAAGAGCTTTAAAATAGTGGGTTAGAGAGATTTAAATTTTATAAAATATCCACAAGGTTTTCTATGGATGGTAAGATGATTCTTATGCTGCTATAATGTACTATCTAAATTTTCCATACAGGAGATAAATGACTGCTTATTCAGATAATAATAACATTTAAAATATTAAGTAAATGTTAAAAAATGGTAAAATATTAACATCTAACACCAAACTTCACAGGTATTCTTTTCTAGTCTACCTGTGTCTGAGGAATCTAGTGTTTTTCTCTTCCTTACAAGTCCCTTCATCATTTTTTTTTTCCTTTACCTTTATCTATATGGTTCCCAAGTTGATGCCTGGTCCTACCTGTCTTCAACATTTCCCTTTCATGTAAATCATAATTGTGAGTAGCAAGTGGTCTTATTTCCTTGATTTACATGAAGAGTTTTGCCTTCCCTAAAATGACTATTCTCACTAACATATCAGTATGCCTGAATCTGATTTAAAAATTTTATGAGTGAGAAACATTATATGGGAACATGAGTGTAATCAAAAGAGATAATCATTTGCTGCCCTATAGAAAGGTACAGAATGTACACGTATAGAAATGTACATTGAAGTGTGCATATTTGAGGTATGCGGACTCCAGGCCTCTTTCTGCCACTTACCCTGTCCTAGCTTGGTGTAAATCATTGAGAAAAATAGAGCTAGTTTTGCCTCCTCTATTTCCTGTTATTTCAACAGGGACTGACTCTTAAAATGAGGAGACAGGGAGAAAAGTGAATCCACTCTCATGACAGCATCTTGTGAATTGATTTGGCAATCAGGAAAGCCTGCTGCTTTTACTGAACTGGGGCTAGGAAAGGATGGCATTGCCAGTGTTAAAGGACTTTCAAAATCGCACATCGCCTGCGTGCTAAAGTGCTAAAGGGACCCTTCAGTAGGACCCCTACCTTGTGTGTCCATTCCCCTTCACTCCCCAGTGCACATGGAATGCCCCAGTCTTGACAGATTTCTGTTCTCCGTGTGTTTCATCCTTTTCTGCATTCTATGATGTGTACTACTTGTCTATAATTTCTTAGCGTTCACTGAGTGCATTTCCCAAGTAAGGCCAGATGTTCTTTTCTCCACACAGACTTCTGCAGCATCTCCTATCCCTCGTCACAGTTAAGGAGGTCATCTTTGTGCACGCTTAGAAGGCACTGTCCTACTGCAGCATGAACATAACGCATTACAAACCTATGTATTTTAGCTCCTAATAATTACTGGAGGTCCAGGACCTTGTTTTAGTATTTCCCAATCTCCAGTGCCCAGCACAGAGTTGGCTGTATACACTATGTGCTTCAGTGGTTAGTTACTCCATGAATATATGGAAGCAGTTTATTTATAAATGTTCCATCATGACAACCAACAGATGTCAAGCAATAAGCAAATAAGGATTCTGATGTCAGGACCAGACGATACAAAGGAGGCTTCTGAACTTCCCTCTTCCCATGGATATACTGAATGTGGATATACTGAATGGATATACTGAATCTACTGAACTTCCCTCTTCCCATGGATATACTGAATGTGGATATACTGAATGGATATACTGAATCTACTGAACTTCCCTCTTCCCATGGATATACAGCTACAAACAGAGTAGTTCCTTCTGAGAGAAAGCCCGGAAAACAGCTGAGTGCCTCCACAACACTGAGCAAAAGAGAAAATATCCATAATGAAATGGGTGGGAAAGGCTGAAACACACTGTTGCCATAAACCTTAACCATGGCACAACACCATTAAATCAGGAGGGGAACTCCAACTCCCAGCTGACCTCACAGGACTGAAGGGTTTGGACCACACCTCCAGTATCTGAAGTTTTAAGAATCCCACCTGAGAAATGGGCTCCCAAACCATTAGGCTCTAAAAGCCAGCAGGGCTTATATTCTGAGCCTCACAGAAGCAGCTCTTAATGGACATATAAGTACTCATCATGGCAATTCCTACTTATGCTTAAGCCAGAAGGAGCAGACACAAATGGCCACTCCCCACTTTCTTTTTCCCTGAAAGGGGTTTGACTTTATAAATTGTGGCCTGAGGGTCCAGCTTCCAAAGGCTGACTGATCCTCTCTAGCATCCTAGAGAGCTGATGGGCACTCCTCTGCCTTCTCTCTTTAGCTCATATGACAATAAAACCAAGCCACTAGTGTCTTCCTAGAAAAAGCTTGTCTACGCATCTAGAACCCTAACCTTTTTTCTTCCCCTTTAGAATATTTTATTTGAAAACTTTACACAAATTCATTAAAATATATTTTAAATATTCATCAATTTTACTTTTTAATATGCTATAATCTAGTAACAATTTCATAATATATTTTGTACTATGCCCTATATACATGGGCTCATATTTCCTCCAGTTTACTGAGTGTGCAGCAAAAGTACCGTTTTTCATGTTCATGTGCTATAATGTAAAAGAGATTGGGAAGCACTGTTTCAGGAGGAAACTGGGAGGACACTGTACATAAGTGCTAAGTCACTTCAGTCGTGTCAGATTCTTTGCGACCTTATGGACTGTAGCCCTCCAGGTTCCTCTGTCCGTGGGGATTCTCCAGGCGAGAATACTGGAGTGGGTCGCCATGCCCTCCTCCAGGGGATCTTCTCAAAGGGATCAAACCCATGTCTCTTATGTCTCCCGCATTGGCAGATAGGTTCTTTACCTCTAGGGAAGCCTGGGAGAACATTATGCTAGGTGAACTGTGCCAGACACAGAAAGACAAATACTGCACTATCTCACTTAAATGTGAAATCTACATAAGTCAGACTCACAGAAGCACAGAATTGAATGGTAGTTGTTAGGGGTTAAGGGGTAGGAAAAATGGAGAGATACTGATCATAGAGCAAAAAATGTCATTATGCAAGACAAGTTTAGGAAATCTAATGCACAGTACGGTGACTATGCTGCAAAGAAGAATTAATTCTGACTCCATGCTGGAACTGTTTCTTTGACTTGCTTTTTGTTGCTGTTGTTACAATTATACATAATTTCCTGTCTCAGAGGACTCTCCCCTCTGCCTGACTGTTAGACTAACATGTCTTTTTTTCAGTTCACAGGGAGATAATCTGACCCTGCTCACCTATGAAAAGAGATTAATGTCCCTTCTAAACACTGGCCATTCCCAGAGATGGAGATGTTTTGCAAGACTGATGGCCCCTTTTACTTTATTTCCTCACCGCCTCTCTCTCTTTATTCTACTTTTGACTTTAGTTCTTCGCCTCCCCCCACCTCTGCGTTCTATAAAAGAACCTGGCATCCAGACACTGACAAGATGGTTATTTAGAGACATCAGTCTGCTATCTTCTCAGTCTGCTGGCTTTCCGAATAAAGTCATATTCCTTGCCCCAACATCTCATCTCTAGGATTCATTGACCTGTCCTGAGGTGAGCAGAGCAACTATAACCAAAGAATACTGTATGATACAGGGTCTCTAGATATCTATCTAGATATCTATCTATCTATCCCCGGACCCTCTTAGAAACTAAACTTTGAGGATGCTCAAGTTCCTCATACAAAATGGCATAGTACTGCATATAATCAGTGTGCATTTTCCTGTATATATATATATATATATATATATATATAAGCTTTAATGTTTTTATTTTGCAAATGTGGAAAATAATCACATGTTATTTGTATATGTGTGGAAGTGAACCACATATTTTCTTTTATAGTTTCCCCTCTTACTTAATACACATTGGCCAATGTTCAAATGGGCTTCCTTTATCCCTCCTTTATTTCTGTTATTGATCAACTTTCTCTGCATATGTGTTTTCCTGAAACAGTACCCCAACCTTTACAGCTGGCAACCAAGGCTCCAACTTCAAAATCACTTAGCTCTGAAAGGCAAGGAGGCTAACATTCACAAGTCCTGTGGGACGTTATCAAACAAAGAAGCAGTTGTTAGCAGATACAAAGCAACCCACATAGGTATATACCAGGAATTAGCACTCAAGGAGAAGGCAAAACTCCCATATTCCAGTTTCTCCCTAGAAAGGGCTTATTTTCCAAGTTTATGATACAATTTCTGATCTGTCTGCATCTAGGTGCTGACTACAGCATTTCCCTTTGGACCACTAGCAGATCTTGGCACAGTTCAACTACTAGGAGTTACTATGAAAAAGGATGCTTGGAAAATCAAAAGATTTGAGAAACAACTAGGAGTTTGAGCTGGGTCAACTAACGAGGACCATTTCCTGTAAGATACCAATCTGTGAAGACTGAGAGTGGTGGCTGCTTTATCTAATGCACAGAAACAGAGTCATGGAAAAGGAAGGAACTGGGGACTACAAGGCACGAAATAAATCTGCAGAAACTAACCTTAATGAATTGGGGATTAAGTGATTTATATTGTGAAATGGAATGCTCCTGCCATATCAATAAACAAGGAGGTCACAATTGTTAGTGACTGCAGCCCACCAGTGGGAGCCGGTGAGTTCTGAGGGAGCTCAGGAAGGAGAAGAATGCCTGCTTTTTAAAAGCCATCAGAGGGCATCCGCTCTCCTGAGCCCTGAGGAAAGGAAGCCCAGGATGTGAAAACACAGGACACTAGCCCAGATAGCTGAGGTGCATATGAAAAGAAAGATTTCAGTGAGCCAGACTCTTGCATCTCCCATACACAGAAAACCACTAAATTCCTCAACTTAGGTTATCTGGTTTCCTTTAATCAACAATAATCTTTGGATGTTCAGACTACATCTTATACTGGTCTAAAGTGTGAACGCACTTTGGACCAGATAAATTTTCCATCCAATAGCAACAGGAAAAGAAAAGTATTTAAGTATAGCTGGAGCAGGATGATATGTTAGGTCACAAAATAAGTCAGAAAATTTAAAAACACTGAAATCATATCAGACACATTTCTGCCCACATGTTCATAGTGTGAAACTAGAAATCAAATACAAAAAGGCAAACAGAAAATTCACAAACTATGTAACTTAAATGGCATGTTCCTGAACAACTAACAGGTAAAAGAAAACAAAAATCTAAAAATACCATTAGACAAAATAAATTGGAAACTCAACATACCAAAAAATATTTTATGCAGCAAAGGTATACAATAGCTCTGAGAGGAAAGGAAAAGGAAAGACCACAATAAATAGCTTGTTTACAAAACAAGAAAGACAGGCTTCCCTCGGGCTCGGTGCAGGAGCCATGGGTTTGCTCCCTGATCTAGGAAGATCCCACACGCTGTGGAGCATCTAAGCTGGTGCGCCCCAACTACTGATCCTGTGCTCTAGAGCCCAGGAGCCACAACCTCGGAAGCTTCAGCACCCGGGAGCCTGTGCTCGGCAACAAGAGAAGTCACAGCAATGAGAGGCCCGCCTGCCATGACTAGAGAGGGACCCACGTAGCAACAAAGACCCAGCCCAGCCAAAATAAATACATAAGTAAAAGTATTTAAAAAAAAATTAGAAAGGGCATTCTAGACCCAAAATAAGTGAGAATGAACTAACAAAGATCAAATGCAAAAAGAAATGAAATGGAGAAAAGAAAATCAACATAAAAGTTTCACAAACCTAAGAGGTGTTTCCCCCTGCCACCCCTCTAAAAGACAATTCTAATACGGAAAACTTTATCTAAATTTACCAGGGGGTGAGGGAAGAGAAGACTCAAATTAATAAAATTTTAAATGAAAGAGGACATTATAAGAAAACTACAAAGTACCAAGATTCCTAATGAAAACTATGGACAATTACTTGCCTCAAGATTGGATAAACTAGAAGAACTGGATGAATTCTTTGAAATGCACAACTAATGAGACTGAATGATAAAGAAATAGAAAATTTGAAAAGAACAATGACAAGTAGAGAGATTGAATCAGTAAACAAAACTTCCCAACAAAGAAAAACACAGGATCAGATGGACTCACTAGTGAATACTGCTGCTGCTGCTGCTGCTAAGTCGCTTCAGTCGTGTCCGACTCTGTGCGACCCCATAGACGGCAGCCCACCAGACTCCCCCTGGAGTGGGTTGCTATTTCCTTCTCCAAGTGAATACTACTGAATATTTAAAAAACTGATATCAATCCTCCTCAGATTTCCAGAAAAGTAGAAGAAATAGAAGTGGGAACACTTCGAAACTCGTTTCATGAGGCCAACATTATACTAGTGCTAAAGCCAGTGAAGGACCATAAGAGACAGGATTACAGTCCAATATCCTAGATGGACACTGATGCAAAATTCTTCAACAAGATATTAGCAAGTAAAATAAACAAGCAATTAAAACGGTTATACACCATGATCAAGTGGAGTTTGTTTCAGGGAAACAAAATGGTTCACAATCCACAAGTCAATGATGGTGACATACCACTTTAAAAATGTAGGAAAATAATCATATAATCTAACTAAATGCAGGAAAAAAAGAACTTTTGACAGCATTCAATATCCTTTTCAATATCCTTTTATGATAAAAAAAATCTTAGAGTGAGTACAGAGAGAACAAAGTGCAATGTAGTAAAGAACATATATGATAAGCCTAGAGCTAACAGCACATACAGCAGTGAAAAGATAAACACTTTTCTTATAAACTCAAGACAAGACAAGGATGTCCACACTTACAATTTTTAATCAGCATAGTACCGAAAGATCTAGTCAAGCATATAGGCAAGAAAAAAAAAAAGCCAAATAGGAATGAAAAAGCAAATTTTTTTGCATTATTATATTGAAAACTACACTCCACCAAAAACCTGTTAGAACTTAATAAATGAATTCAGTAAAGTTGCAGTATACAAAATCACCTTATAAAAATCAGTTGTGTTTCGAGTCACTAACAATAAACCATCTAAAACTGAAATTGTAAAAGCAATCTCATTTATAATAATTTCAAAAAATAAATACTTAGCAATAAATTTAATAAAGGAGGTTAAGATTTATACACTGAAAGCTATAAAATACTCATGAGTGTAACTGAAGAAAATACATACAAATGGAAATATATCTTATGTTCAGGAGGTTGTAAGAATTAATACTGTTAAACGTCCATACTACCCAAAATGATCTGAAGGTGAGATATAATTTCTGCCAAATTTTCAAACTCATTTTCCATAGAATAAGTAATTCTAAAATTAATATGAACTACAGAGAACCTTGAATACCAAAAGCAATCCAGAGAAAGAAGAAAAAAGCTGGCGGTATCATATTTCTTGATTTCAAACAGTGTTACAAAGCAATAATAAGCAAAACAGTATGGTACTGACATTAAATAGATATGTATAATAAAGCAATGGAATAGAATAAAGAGCCTAGAAATTCACCTATGAAAATATATTCAATTAGTTTTAGACAAAGGAGTCAAAAGCATATAATGGGGGAAAGATAGCCTCTTTATTAAATGGTGCTGGGAAAACTAGATAACCACATACAAAGAACTAAATGGCTTTCCTATCTTACATGTGAAAATGAACTCAATATGGATTAAAGGCTTGATTGTAAGACATGAGTGCATGCCTGCTAAATTGCTTCATTTGTGTCTGACTCTTAGCAACCCAGTGGACTGTACCCTGACAGGGTCCTCTGTCCATGGGATTCTCCAGGCAGGAATACTGGAGTGGGTTGCTATGTTCTCCTCCAGGGGATCTTCCTGACCCAGGGATTAAACCCATTTCTCCTGTAGTTTCTGCATTGCAGGTGGATTCTTTAACCATTGAGCCACTGGGAAGGCCCCTGAATGTAAGACATAAAGCCATAAATAGTGAAAGTTGCTCAGGCATGTCCAACTCTTTGCAACCCATGGACTATACAGTCCATTGGAGTCTCAAGGTTAGAATACTGGAGTGGGCAGCTTTTTTTCTCTCCAGGGGATCTTCCCATCCCAGGGATCAAAACCAGGTCTCCCACATTGCAGGTGGATTCTTTACCAGCTTAGCCACAAGGGAAGCCCAAAGCCATAAATATAAAACCCCTCAAAAGAAATATGCAGAGTAAGTTCTGTGACCTTCTTGGCAATGATTTTTTGCATTTTCCATGAAGAAAACTCAACACATGAAATTATAAACAAATGATATTATCAAATTAAAATGCTTCTACACAGTGAAGAAAATCATTAATAACATTAAAGACAACCTATGGAATGAGGGGAAATATTCAGTGGGATTTGCATTCAGTACAACCAGAGGTTGGAGACTCCACTCTTAAAGGGTGCACACAAATTCTCACACACTCTAAGATGCAGGGCAGAAGCAATAATTTGAAAGAGCCTTGGTCAGACACTCTTGCTGATCTTGAGAGCTTCCTAGAGAGGCAGGGGCAAATTAGATTCACTCTGGGGACAAAGACGCTGATGACAGCCATATGTAGGAGCTCAATGTACCATGAGGACACTGGTGCTGGCAAACGCCCTTTTGGAATCCTATTTCTACATTATTAGTCCTGGACATGGCTTTCCCCTACTTGCAGCTGGCAGTCTCTACATTAGACAAGGCCTAGCAGTCAACTGGGTCAGGCAAAGTCACACCTCCAGCACTCCTGCAGTAGTTGTTCCCACTAAAATAAAGGCTCACATAACTCATAAAAGGGAACCCCTAGAACAAACAACTCAGGTGAATAGCAGGAATGAGAATAGGAATAATTGATATGGAGGCTAAAAAAATAGAAAATATCACTGAAATGAAAAGCCAACTCTTTAAAAACTCAACAACTGATAAACCATTAGCCAGACTCATCAAGCAAAAGAGAGAGGGCTCAAATGAAATAAAAAGAAATTAAACCTGATGCCACAGAAGTGACTTATAAGAGATTATTACAAGCAACCATATGTCAATACACTGGACAACCTAGAAGAATTGGACAAATTCCTAGAAATGCACAATCGCTCACAATGAATCAGGAAAAAATAGAAAATAGGAACAGGCCAATTACCTGTAATGAAATTAAATAATAAAGAAAAAAATCTCCCAACAAACAGACATTCAGAAGCAATCGTATCCCTGGTGAATTCTACAAAATGTTTAAAGAGTAGTCACGTCTCTCATTCTCAAGTTATTCAAAAAAGAGTACAGGAAGCATCACTTCCAAACTCATCCCAGGAATCCAGCATCACTCAGATTCTCAACTGGAGAAAGTAGCCATGAAAGAAGAAAATTATGGGGCAAATTATTAATGAACAGAGAAACAATTATCCACAACAAAATACTAGCAATTCAAATCCAGCAGTACATTAAAAGGACCATATACCATGATAAAATGTGATTTAACCTGAAAGATTCAGGTATTGCTCACTAGAAAAAAAAAAAAAATCAATGTGATAAACCACATTAACAAGTTGAAGAATTAAAATCATACAATCCTCTGAAAAGTTGTAGTAAAAACTTTTAACAAAATTTAGGATTAATGTATATTAAAAAAAAAATTGCCCCACAAACTGAGTACTCAAGGAACATAACCAACATAACAAAAGACATAAATGACAAGCCCACCACAACATTACATTTAATAGTGAAAAACTGAAAGCATTTCCTCTAAAATAAGAACCAGACAACAGGGCTCACTTTCCCCAGTCTTATTCAAAATAGTAATAGGAGTTGTAGCCACAGCAATCAGATAAGAAAAAAAGGAATGCAAGTTGGAAAGGAAGAATAAAACTGCCATCATTTGTATATGATAGCATATCTAGAAAATGATAAAAAGGCCACCCAAAATTATTAGAACTCACCAAGAAATTTGTAATATCACAGGATATAAAATTATTATACAAAATACCTTGCATTTCTATACACTAATGACATATTATTTAAAAGAACATTTAAGAAGACAATCCTATTTAAAATCACATAATAAAGTATAAAAAGTCTAGGGATAAATCTGACTAAGTTGGTAAAAGATCTGCACTTAGAAAATTTTAAGACACTGATAAAAGAAATTGAAGACAACAAAAATAAATGGAAAGATGTATTGTGCTCATGGATTGGAAAAATTAATACTGTTTAAATGACCATACTATCCAAGACAATCTACAGATTCAACACCTATCAAAATACCAATGAAGTTTTTTCACAGAACTAGAACTAACAATTCTAAAATTTGTATGGAGACACAAAAGTCTTGAACTGCCAAATAACCTTGATTAAAAAAAAAAGAACAAATCTGGAATTTTTATGTACCCTCATTTCAAAATATACTACAAAGCTACAATAGCCAAAATAATATGGTAGAGCCTCAAAAACAAACACACAGATCAGGGAAACAGAGAAGAGAATCCAGAAACAAGCTTACACTTGCATAGTCAGTTGATTGATGGTGAAGAAATGAACAACATACAATGGGGAAATGTTAGCCTCTTGAACAAATGATATTGGAGAAATTGGAGAGGTTCATGTAAAATATTGATAATTAAAAATCAAATCAAAATGAACCAATGACTTAAACGAAAGACCTGAAACCACAAAACTTCCTAGAAGAAAACAGAGGTGCAATGTTACAGATCTCAGCAATATTTTTCTGGATATGTTTCCTCAGGCAAGGCAAGCAACTCTAAAAATAAGTAAATGAGATTACATCAAACTAAAAGCTTTTGCACAGTGAAGGAAATTATGAACAAAATGAAAATGCTGCCTACTTACTGAAAAAAGATATTTCCAAATGGTTTATCTAGTAAAAGGTTAATATCTAAAACATACAATGAACACGTACAATGTAGCATCAAAAAGAAAAACAACCCAATTATAAAGTGGGCATAGGATCTGAATAGAAATTTTTCCATACAAGATATACAGGTGGCCAAGAGACACATGAAAAAATACTCAATATCACTAAGCATCAGATCAGATCAGATCAGTCGCTCAGTCGTGTCCGACTCTTTGCAACCCCATGAACCGCAGCACGCCAGGCCTCCCTGTCCATCACCAACTCCCGGAGGTCACTCAGACTCACATCCATCGAGTCAGTGATGCCATCCAGCCATCTCATCCTCGGTCGTCCCCTTCTCCTCCTGCCCCCAATTCCTCCCAGCATCAGAGTCTTCTCCAATGAGTCAACTCTTCGCATGAGGTGGCCAAAATACTGGAGCTTCAGCTTTAGCATCATTCCTTCCAAAGAAATCCCAGGGCTAATCTCCTTCAGAATGGACTGGTTGGATCTCCTTGCAGTCCAAGGGACTCTCAAGAGTCTTCTCCAACACCACAGTTCAAAAGCATCAATTCCTCGGCGCTCAGCCTTCTTCACAGTCCAGCTCTCACATCCATACATGACCACAGGAAAGACCATAGCCTTGACTAGGCGAACCTTTGTTGGTAAAGTAATGTCTCTGCTTTTGAATATGCTATCTAGGTTGGTCATAACTTTCCTTCCAAGGAGTAAGCATCTTTCAATTTCATGGCTGCAGTCACCATCTGCAGTGATTTTGGAGCCCAGAAAAACAAAGTCTGACACTGTTTCCACTGTTTCCCCATCTATTTGCCATGTAGTGATGGGACTGGATGCCATGATCTTCGTTTTCTGAATGTTGAGCTTTAAGCCAACCTTTTCACTCTCCACTTTCACTTTCATCAAGAGGTTTTTGAGTTCCTCTTCACTTTCTGCCATGAGGCTGGTGTCATCTGCATATCTGAGGTTATTGATATTTCTCCCAGCAATCTTGATTCCAACTGGTGTTTCTTCCAGTCCAGCGTTTCTCATGATGTACTCTGCATATAAGTTAAATAAACAGGGTGACAATATACAGCCTTGACGTACTCCTTTTCCTCTTTGGAACCAGTCTGTTGGTCCATGTCCAGTTCTGTTAAGCATCAGGGAAATAAAAATCAAAGCCATAATAAAGTATTATTGCACACCTGTCAGAGTTGCTATTGTCCAAAAGACAAAACATACCACGTGCTAGCACAGATGTGAGCAAAAGGGAACTCTCCTCCACTGTTGGTGGTAATTGGTTCAACCACTATGGGAAACAGCATGGAATTTCCTCAGAAAGTTAAAAATAGAACTACCCTGCACTCCATCAGTTCCACTCCTGAATATATATCTGAAAAAACAAAAACACTAATTTGGAAAGGTATATGCATCCCTTTGTAAATCATAACATTACTTACAGCAGCAAAGATATGTAAGCAATCTAAGAGGTCACTTATAGACAAAAGGACAAAGATGTGGGGAGTGTGTATACACACACACTTAGTGATATTGCTTAGCCATATTACAAATATTACTTCGCCATGAAGCCAATAGGGCTCTGCCATTTGCAACAGTGATGAACCTGCGGGGTTCAATGCCAAGTGAAGTAAACCAGAGAGAAGGATAAATATCATATGATTTCACTTGTATTTTATGAGGAATATAAAATATAAAGGAAATGAACAAACATAACCAAACAGAAACAGACCTAGTTATAGAGAACAAAAAAGAAAAAATGTGACAAATATGTGATGTAGATTAAGAGGTACAAACTTTGAGTTACAAAGTAAATGAGTCAGGGGGATAAGAATTAGAGTGTGGATAATAGAGTCAACAATAACATATCTCTATATGGTGAGAGATGGTAACTAGAGTTGTCGTGGTGGTCATTTTGAAATGAATAGAAATATTGAATCACTCTGCCGTGTACCAGGGATAATATAGTATTTTGTGCCCATTATACTTCAAAAACAAGCTCAGAATAATAGACCAGATTTCTAGTTACTGCAGGCAAGAGGTAGGGAGAGGGGAAATTGCATGAAAGGAGTAAAATGCACAGCTTCCACTTTTTAGATGAATAAGTACTAGAGACATCATGTACCACAAAATAAATATACTTCTCAGTGCTATACGTTATACCTGAAAGTTGTTAGGAAAGTATTAATAAATCCTAAGAATTCTCATCACAAGGAAATTATTTTCTTTTTTTTTTTTTTCCTTTTAAATCTATGTAAGAAGATTGACGTTCACTAAACTTATGGCTAGAATGGTGGCTGCATGCAAACTGGAAGTGGTCAAATAGGAGAAGGCAAGAGTGAACATCATTTTAGGCATCAGTGAACTAAAATGGACTGGAATGGGTGAGTTTAACTCAGATGACCATTATATCTACTACTGTGGGCAAGAATTCCTTAGAAGAAATGGAGTAGTCATCATAGTCAACAGGAGTCCAAAATGCAGTACTTGGATGCAATCTCAAAAATGACAGAATGATCTCTGTTCATTTTCAAGGCAAACCATTCAATATCACAGTAATTCAAGCATATGCCTTGACCAGTAATGCTGAAGAAGCTGAAGTTGAACAAGTCTATGAAGACCTACAAGACCTTCTATAATTAATGCCCCAAAAAGATGTCCTTTTCATTATAGGGGACTGGAATGCAAGACATGGATGAACCTGAAGGACATTATTCTCAGTGCAGAAAGGCAGACGAGGAATGATAAACACTGCATGAACTCACTTATAAGTGGAATCTCAAAAGAGAGAAGAAGAAACCATAGAAACAGAGCATGGAATAGATGTTGCAGTGGCTGTTGGGTGATAGAAATTGGGAGAATTTGGGAAAACTACAGTTGTTAATATTGTACTGTATAACAAAATTGCCAGAGAGTAAAACTTAAGTATTTTCATCATAAAGAAATGTAAACATTTTAAATGAAAGAAATGTAAATATTTTCGGGATTTTTTTTTTTTTTTCTAATTGAAGTCACTGGGGTGGCTGAAGTTCCTCAAAACATAGAATAACTATCTTCTTGCAACTTCCTAGGAGCTCAAATAAGCGAACAGAGAACCAAACTTTGCTCATTTCACAGAATGAGGCTTCTGTCCTTCTTCATTAACTACCTTTTTCTCCTGTGAAACCCAAGTGCTTTTTGTAAATCACACAAGAGAAGAGTGAAAATGAGAGTAAACATTGCTTTGGAGATCAGCTTCTGTGCCACTAACCTTTGTTTTGGTAAAATATGTTCATTAACCAGTACCTGCCTATCTTCCCTTCTCCCCTTCACTCACACCCCACAAAAATATTAAACAAGGGAATGAAAATAATTTATCTTCTCAAAAATCACTCCAGCTTTTACAATAACTGTCCATGGAAAATTTCAAGAAATAGCTAATATTATTCAATCAACTTAATATATTTAAAAGATTGCTACTTCCAAAGAAAAATATGTTTACAAATAAAATAGCTTTAGAAGGGGTAGAAACTATTAATACAAAAATATTTTTAAGCAGACTATTTTACTGAAATAATTTTTCCATTATCACATTTTTAAATACTTTTTTTCAAAATCTTATTCAATCTAATAAAAATACCACATTTCATTAAAACAGATGCTCATGCAGGTTAGTAAATGGAACAATGAAAATTATTTTTCTTAACTGAAAACAAAAACAAGAGTCTACCTCTTATAAATAGAAAAAAAGTTTAATTGGTAAAAGAATATTCTCCTGTATTTTGCAGATGAAAATATCTGCTTTTAAATAAATCTCTCAGAACAAAAAGGAATAATCTTTACCAAATAAATATGTAAGCTGTCATTTCTGTCTTAAATGCATAATGGAAACAACAGTAGAGATTCAAATTTAGGCGATTCCCAAAAAGTGTCAGACCCCAAATTTTGTCCCAGAAACTTGGAATTATTCCTTTCCTTTATTATATATTCTTCTAAATGTGATAAGATTTGCAGGGGAAGAAAACGGTTCTTAAGCCAACATAGAATAACGTTACACATTGTATTAGAGTATTACTTTTTTCTACTATAATGATACAGTATGTAATGACCAGGCAACTGGGGATTAGAGTTTTTAGTACTTAATCAAACAAATAATTCTAATGGCTTATAGTGAAAATATAAAAATATCTTAAGAGAAATTATCTCTAGGTACTCAACTACGTTTTAGATTTCTTCTAAACGTAACTTATATTCTAAACATTCAATCAATAATCAGAAAATCTCTTTGTTATTAATTGTCTTATATTATTTTTTCTTAGATGCCTAATATTTGCCTATCTATATGTATTTATTTTCAAACCACTTAGTTGAGGTATTATATTTTATGTACCTAGGATTCACAGCCAGATTTCTTTAATCAAAAACAGAAGTTATCCATATGCATGCTAAGGGTTTTATTTTAGGTAGAATAAAATTGGGACAAAATAATTTAAAAGGAGTGCATCAAGGCTGTATATTGTCACCCTGTTCATTTATATGCTGACTGTATCATGAGAAACACTGAGCTGGAGGAAGCACAAGCTGGAATCAAGATAGCTGGGAGAAATATCAATAACCTCAGACACACAGATGACACCATCTTTATGGCAAAAGCAAGGAACTAAAGAGCCTCTTGATGAAAGTGAAAGAGGAGAATGAAAAATTGGCTTAAAGCTCAACATTCAGAAAACGAAGATCATGGCATCCGGTCCCATCACTTCATGGTAAATAGATGGGGGAACAGTGGAAACAGTGACAGACTTTATTTTGGGGGGTCCAATCACTGCAGATGGTGAGTGCAGCCATGAAATAAAAAGACATTTGCTCCTTGGAAGAAAAGTTATGACCAACCTAGATAGCATATTAAAAAGCAGAGACATTACTTTGCCAACAAAGGTCTGTCCAGTCAAGGCTATGGTTTTTCTAGCAGTCATGTATGGATGTGAGAGTTGGACTATAAAGGAAGCTGAGCACTCAAAAATTGATGCCTTTGAACTGTGGTGTTGGAGAAGACTCGGAGAGTCCCTTGGACTGCAAGGAGATCCAACCAGTCCATTCTAAAGGAAATCAGTCCTGGGTGTTCATTGGAAGGACTGATGCTGAAGCTGAAAGTCCAATACTTTGGCCACCTGATGTGAAGAACTGACTCATTAGAAAAGACCCTGATGTTGGGAAAGATTGAGGGCAGGAGGAGAAGGAATGACAGAGGATGAGATGGTTAGATGACATCACTGACTCAATGGACATGAGTTTGAGTAAACTCTGGGAGTTGGTGATGGACAGGGAAGCCTGGCATGCTGCAGTACATGGGGATGCAAAGAGTCAGACATGACTGAGTAAGTGAACTGAACTGAACTGAACTGAGAGTACTCTCTTCATTTATCTAATATTTCAAAATACTAGTTGTCTCTTACATTTAGACAATTCTAGGCATTTTTACTTTAATTCTAGATTCAATATGACAACCTTAAATAGTTAAAAATGAACCATGGAAATAAAACACAGAGAATCTAAATTTACTTACCAACATAAGCTAGAGATTGATAAGCTACAAATTTTAATTGAGATTCTACAAACTGTGGAAAAACATTAGAAAAAAAGATTTCAGTTCATGAAATGAATATATGAAGAACTTATAAATATGTGACTTCTAAACTAATAGACAAAAATATGGTCATACTTCATATATTAAAAAAAGACTGAAAAATGGTGAATTTTATATATTTATTCACCTTATACATAAGTCAAAGAGATCCAATTTCTACTCTTTTTAGAGAATTAGATACACTAATTTTCAAATTAAACATGCATATTTACATTTTTGTAACCAGATAAATATATAGACCAGAAAGCTGGACAAAGTTTTGTGTGTGTGCTTATGTATGTGTGTATGTGTATAAATACACACATATACATATAAGATGTATTACATATATATTAAAATTGTATATATTATAAAGATTATGTCTGTATCTATCTATACGGTAGTCTGCCAGGCTCCTCTTGTCCATGGAATTCTCCAGACAGAATACTAGATGGGTAGCCCCCCCCTACTGCGGGGAGTCTTCCCAAACCAGGGATCCAGCACAGGTCTCCCCAATTCGTTAACATCTGAGCCACCATGGAAGCCCATGAATACTGGAGTGGGTAGCCTATCTCTCCTACAGGGGTCTTCCCAACCCTGGAATCAAAAGGGGCTTCTTGTATAGCAGATGGATTTTTTGCCAGCTGAGCTACAAGGGAACCTTTATACACACAGATAGAGACTCACGTGAAGAGAGAAAGCCCACTTACAAACAATGCAAACCTCTTTTCCATCTCAAACAATGATAAAATCTGGAACATCAATGTTTCTCAAGAGTGATGCCAGGTTCATAAAGAATAATGGCAAGCTAGGGAAGCAAGTTTCAGCAAATGAATTCTGGAGAGTGTAGAAATCCGATAAAACTTCAAAGCATGTGATATTTCTTACAACAGAAGAGGGAAGACCAAATGGGAAGTTGTTTTAGTTGTACTAAGCACTCTCATTATTAGTAGGCTTTCTCAAAATTAGTAAGTTCATATGCTAGTTTTATCTTTCAGACCTTAAGTTAGCTTTTCTTTCATAAAGAACAAGTGATTTTAGAATATTTGCATTGCCTTATCGTTTATCATCAATACCTGCATACATATCTGAATGTTTCAATATTTTAAAATAATGTAAAATATACTATATACAAATATACTGTACTATATATTATACAAAGGAAAAGAAAATTAACCTTCTCCCTTATCTTGCCATCCCCCAATTTAGTGCATATTAGAAATAACAATGCATGAAACATCCTATCTGGTCCCAAAAAAGGCGAAGCTGGGTATTTTTCCCCCGCGGCCCTTCATTATTATTTGACAAAGCAGGATACTTATGAAGTCTTTCAATCAAAACCCTATGGAGTAAACACTGCAAAGCTAGTTGTGATTTAACGTTTTCCTCTGGGTTCTTTTTCAATGATCTTACTTCTAAATTTGGATCTTCCCTTTCTATTTTGTAAAGGTATTCTCACATATATATTTTGGAAGCAATTTTATAAACTAATATTCTATTATAGTTTTAAAATTTTATATTCTTTGTTAAATTGAAAGATTTAAGATAAACCAATTGGGTCATTAATTTAAAAATTGATCTCTTTTTTAAAAATACCATACATGTCATGTAAATACACTTGCAGCCCAATGCTCAACATATAGTTGGTGAATTAGTCACTAAATTGTGTCTGACCCTTGCAACCCTATAGACTGTAGCCCACCAGGCTCCTCTGTCCACGGTATTCTCCAGGCAAGAATACTGGAGTGGGTTGCAATTCCCTTCTCCACAACATACAGGTGATGTCCAATACATATCCATTAAATGAGTGAAGACTCATTCTGCTAACACTCTTTGGCTTGCTTTTGTATCTATGTGTGTTGCTCTTCAGTTTATTTGGTTGGATCTAGAGCACTTCCCTGCTTCACAAAATGTGGATTGTTAGGCTTCGGTGGCCCTAATCCTTGGCAATAGCCTCAGAGACTCAAGATGAAAAGTAACTATAAAATCACATATTTCTCAAAAGTCCACATTTACTTTTTAATTGCTCATTTTCCTCAGTATTTATTCACATTTAAGGGAGTTGAAGAAAAAAAAAATGTTCTAGATCAGATTTTTGTTTCAAACTGCCATAATTGTTTATCCTTAAAAATCCATGTGTGCTAAATAGCTTCACTCATGTCCGACTCTTTGTGACCCCATAGACTGTAGCCCACCAGGCTCCTTTGTCCATGGAATTCTCCAGGCAAGACTATTGGAGTGGGTTGTCATTTCCTACTCCAGGGGATCTTCCCTACCCAGGGATCAAACTTACATCTCTTAATTCTTCTGCATTGGTAGGCAGGTTCTCCACTAGCACTGCCTGGACTAGGACATATATTCAATATTTTATGAAGAAACTAAAGAATAGAAAATATCTGTCAAAAGCATGCAAGTCTCTAAACCATGTAGGAAGTTCTTATAATAACTTATCTTCCATGTGGATATTATATTCCATGTTATGATTATTGATGTTTCATACACAGGCCTTTAAAGAAAATAAGCACTAGAGAATATGAGCAAATATGTCTCCATTTCCTCTTTCCTAAATTTTGTTTCCATCCCTGCCTCTGTTAGCTTATCTTCTGAAATAGTTCCAAGATCAACTCAGTAGTAAATCAAGGGGTTTCTTCTTTCCCTTCAGAAATAATGGGTGATTGATAATTTATTAAGTAACTATTTTAAAGTGTTTTGAAAATCTGAAAGTTTTAAGAAGATACCGAGCCACTGGCTCTTTTATTACGTATTCTCTTTCGTTTTAAACACAAAAGTACTGAGTAACAACAGTTCATACTCTTGAAGTAAAAATAATTAGACACCCACCTAGGACTACTACCTATTATTTGACTTTGCTTTTGAAATGCAATGTGACACAAAAGTTTAATGTGCTCCTTTCTGAAAACATGTTTTTTCCAACTGAAGTGTCTTCTTAGAGTCCTTACAGGCTACATGAGATTGCATTAAAGTCCTGAGACAAAGATAAATGACGTCCCTGCTCAAGGTAATACAAGACCAATTAGCAACATATAAAATATAAATATGATCATAAATACATTAAAATAGAGCCTTTAGGAGAAGTAGGTCAATGACAAATTTTGAAAATAAATGAGATTTACAAGGTTAAATACCCCAGAGGGCTATGAAATAATAATTTAGAACAAAGTATCATATATTATATTTTTAAAGTTGTATTTTATAACAGAATTTGATCAACTACAAACAGATGCCCTCCAAATCCTAAAGTTCTAAATTAGGCTTATCATTTTTAATTTTTTTCATACCTCTCCACTAAAACCCAACACAACTCTCACCACTCTTCAGTTTCAGAAATTTAACTTGCTAAAAAAAAAAAAATGTGTGATGCACTTCATTCTCTCCCTCTTAATGATACCTACTTTTTTCACAAGTCTATTTTTCCTCCTCAGGGAAAAAATGTGTATGTGTACACTGTCTCCCAGGTTTTGCTCTTTTATGTACATTTATTATCATCTAAGAGATGTTGTCCCAGCTCTTAGAAGAATTAATCTTTTCCACTTTCTCTTCCTTTCCCACTCTCCCTCTCATGCTTGTTTTAAATTTCTATTTCTTCCCATTATAAATACAAAAGGATGGTCCATACTTAATCTTCCCCATTCCTCATGTTATTAGCACCTCTGGAAGAACTTAAGCTATCACCTCTGCATTAAAAGTGAGAATTAAAAGTACTCACCCTCTTAAAAAAAAAAAAAAAAAAATGTCAGCTTTGAAACAATGGACACAGTTCTTTCTACCTTCAAGATTCAACCAATTCCTTTCAGGAATACTCCTGCATTAAAAGTGTTTTAATTGCTAAACTCAAAGGCTCCTAAAATCTTATATAAGAAGCGATCTTTGCTTTGCACAGTAAAACTGTACCAGACAGTTATGAGTCTTTCTTGATTCAGCAAGCAATACTCACAGCTTTTATTTTCAGAACTTTGCAGATTTTTACTTTTCTTGAATAAATATCTAGAATTTCAGTGTCTGGGTCCCATGAAGAATGTATGGTTATATAAGGAACACCTACTGGTTACAGCCTCCATCATTAGTAACATTATGCCATGCGTACCTCAACTGGAGTATTTCCATAGCTTTCCATCCTTGTCTCCCTGCTCACTGTGCTCAGTTGTTCAGTTGGGTGCAACACATTGTAGGCCCCTGGTCTGTAACCTGCCAGGCTTCTCTGCCTGTGGAATTTTCCAGGCCTGGATACTGGAGTGGGTTGCTATTTCCTCTTCCAGGAGATCTTCCTGACTCAGGAGTTGAACTCAAGTCTTGTGCATCTCCTGCATTGGCAAACGGATGCTTTGCCACTCAGCCACATGGGAAGACCCCTTGTCTCCCTATTGGCCACCAAAAACACAGTTGTTGCTGTTGTTTTTAATCAGAATCAGATTATGCTATCCCCCTGTTCAGGACATGTCAATAAGTTCCCACTATTCTTATAATAAAATCTGAAGTTCCCATCATAGGTCCTTGGTTATTTCTAAAATCTCGGTGCAATATCGGGGAAGGCAATGGCACCCCACCCCAGTACTTTTGCCTGGAAAATCCCATGGACGGAGGAGCCTGGTAGGCTCTAGTCCATGGGGTCGCTAAGAGTCGGACACGACTAAGTGGCTTCACTTTCACTTTTCGCTTTCATGCATTGGAGAAGGAAATAGCAACCCACTTCAATGTTCTTGCCTGGAGAATCCCAGGGACAGGGGAGCCTGGTGAGCTTCCGTCTATGGGGTTGCACAGAGTCGGATATGACTGAAGCGACTTAGCAGCAGCAGCAGGTGCAATATTCTCCAGTCACAATTGCTTGCTCTTCCTCAAACCTGTCAAGTGCGTTACAAATTCAGGACCTTTAACCTGCCATTCCCTCTGCCTAAGTATATTTCCTCAAGTATTCTTACAGCTTCTTTTTGACTTCCTCAAATTGTTTTTTAAATTAAACCTTTCAGATAGTTTGACCAGAACAAACCAGCTTTAAGAACATACAGTTTAGTCTTTAGCTGTGTTTGTTTTCTTTTATTTATAGCATTTCTTGCTTGCCAACATATTATACATGAGTATGTTTGTTTACTATCTGCCATTACCACCAGGATTTGAGTTCCAGGAGGTGAAGGATATTTTCTTTATTCTTTTCTTGGACTGTGTTTCTCTAGTACCTAGACTAATACTTTGCAAACAGTAGGAATTGCATTTGTTGTGATAACCTATCCTATCTTTTCTCTCACTTGTTTCTGAATCACCACAGGCTTCACCGAAGGAGGCAGGAAATAGAAAATGTATAAAATGCTATTATAAAACTCAGTCCAGTACCTCAAAATATGTTTCTATCTTTTTCTTATTACATTCTCATTTTCTCTTATATTCAATTAATAGCATTTATAAATCAGCTTTGAAACTGGCTCAAGTCCTTAGTCTTTGTTCCTTTCAGTTAAATTACCTAATAAATCCCAAATTGTGATGAGCTCAATATATTGCATCTTCCATACTGACCTTTGATCATGTGAGCCCTGTCTCTGAGAATCATACATTCATATTAATGTCCAGAAAAAAAAAAGGAAAAAAACTTCAAGAACTTTAAGGTCAAACTGATACTTGCAAAATATCCATGCAAATCAATCATATTTGTCTATTTCATATTTGTTTGGTAAAAGCTATTCTCATACAAGTTATAATATCATTGATTAATTTGTTGATCAAACAGGATCTATCAGAATGGAGGGATTTCCCTTCACTTCACTATTTGTTAAGATCTACTTGTTCAGTAAGCACATCTTTTCATCTTTATTTCAAAAGAAGAAATGTTACTATTTCTCTCAATGTCTCTAACCATCCACTGAAAGAAAAATTGTTAGCTGCTCAGTTGTGTCTGACTCTTTGTGACCACATGTACTATATAGCTTGTGAGTCTCCTCTGTTCATGGAATTCTCGAGGCAAGAATACTGGAGTGAGTTGTCATTTCCTTTTCTGGGGAATCTTCCTGACCTAGGGATTGAACCCAGGTCTCCTTCATTGCAGGCAGATTCTTTACCATCTGAGCCACCAATCCCATCTACTTCATTAAATATTTACCTCTCTTTGCATCTGTGATAGGAGTACCAAATCCTAATTTTCCTCTGATATTTGATTATCTTATCTCAGTAGCCAATTGGGCTTCCCTTGTGGCTTAGCTGGTAAAGAATCCTCATGCAATGTGGGAGACCTGGGTTCGATCCCTGAGTTGGGAAGATCCCCTGGAGAAGGGAAAGGCTATGCACTTCAGTATTCTGACCTGGAGAATTCCATGTACTGTATAGTTCATGGGGTTGCAAAGAATCGGACACAACTGAGAGACTTTCCACTTTTATTTCATTTCAATGTGCTACACTCCCAGAAAGGGAGTAAATATTCCTACAGAAGACACACAGATAAACACACTCTCAAATACATATGTGAATTCACCTACAAACACAGATGTGCATTTCTCAATACACATTCCTGTACATATGCACTTCCCTACACAAACATAAACCTTGCCTACAAGCATGTGAATATCTCTGTAGATACATATTCACAAACACTACTAAAATATACTCTATAAATGTATGCACACCGCTCCCCAACATATGCATTCTCCCACCCAAAGTGGCACACATGTATTTATCATACACATATGCTCACATGCATGTATACATACACACACTCATACACACACACATATATATATATATGCACACCTGTATACCCTGCCTCAACAATGTTCTATTCACACACATACACCCACACATAAATTCACCTCACATACACATTCACATATACACAACACAAATCCCTCACATAGACACTCACCTTCAAGCATATACAGCACATTTACACTTCTTTCAGACTTGGAGCATGTGAACATGTACTGCAAATGAAATTGTGAGGCTACAAAAATATCTTCAGTTTCTGATTCATTTTCTAAAAGTAAATTTTAAGTTTATTGTTTCCTCACAGTTCCATTTTAACTTTTTCACATAATATTACCAATTCCTTCTCAAAAATGTACCTATATATTTCCATTCTTTTTACCACCTACCAAGAAAAACCATCATTTACCTACCTCCTTACATTTTTCAAGCTGCCTATTTTGCTCTATCTAATCCATTACATATAACTTAAAACTGTGTAACTATTTCAGAACATGTACAGATTATGCAACTATTAACATTTAAATTCATTCACTGACTGTCCATCAGCTTCAATTTTCATTATTAAAATTAGCCTATATTAAATATATAATGCTGGCAAAGACATGATAAAATAGGTACCATCTATTTTAGGTAGCACTTTAAATGATTTAACAATATATTTGCTAAAACTTTTGTAATATATTTCAAGATAAAAAATGGCAGTATACCATTTCACTGATAGTTTTATTTCAAAGACACAATAACAAAATTGTATTAAATGCTATGAAAGCATCATGCACAAAAACAAATATTATAGGACTTCCATAATACGGAATATTCAAACAATATAAAAAGACATTAGGAAAATAAATTATGAAGCATACCCTCAGTAGAATATTATATATTCATTAAAACATTTCAGAATAATTCTTACTTCCATAATCATTGTTTATCATAGGTTTATAGTATATAAAAGTGTTGGATTATGAAGTATAGAAGTATGTTGACTAATGTCTGTAATATAATTATAGTTCAATCAAAACTAAACCAAATACAATAGAGATATATAAAAATATTAAAAGGGTAACATGTCAGTGATTTAATCACGTTAGCTTTCCTCCTCTGTTGGACTGTATAGGGCACATTAGTTCACTACCTTTATTTCTAGCCCAGGATGTCGGGAAGCATGTGTAAAAACAACAGTATATCAGTCATTCTGTTAGCTGGGTACTAAGACTGAATTTGTTGGACTTCCGAACAAATTGGTCTTATATGCACACTCTCAGGATGGGGTTAGGGTTAAAATTAGGGTTAAGGTGGGGGTTGAGGGTTAGGTTTAGGGCTAGGGTTTTTATATGTATTAACCATTATGAAAACGTGTAAAAGAAAAAAACAATTAACAAAAGAATTATCTTTCCCTTTTCTCTAACCCATGACAAATGGAATGAAAATACTTAATGGCAATCTCTAGGATTTTCATTTTTTGAAGTCTTTTTTGTAAACTTCAGTTTTGCTTTTTTTTTTTTTTAATTCAGGAAAGTTCATTTCAGGTGCATTATTTACTTGAAAGCATCTTTTAAATATTTAAAGTATTATTTATTTATTTATTTAAAAGCACCTTAATCAAAAGCCTGACTAGAATCAAAGTTCATAATAGATACAATTTGAATGATGGCATACTTAGGATGGACGTCAATTTAAAAAGATAACTTTAAGATGTTATTGGGAGTATTAATAGCAAAATGTAAGTATATATGGCAGACAAAATTAAATACACAACAAAACTTATAAGACACTCTATTATTCTTCCATTATTTTATCACACAGTGTATTGTGAGAATATGGTATTGTCAGAGGTGGGTTCTGTGAACAAAGACTCAAGTTCTGAGATTTGGGTGCAGGAGATTTATAGGGATGTACTCTAAAAACTACCACCAGTCAGGTGTGAAAAAAGTGGACTGGGCAGAGGAAGACTTTGAACTACAGAATGTTTGCAACAGCAGATAAGAGTGGCTCTAGAACTGGTATGGCCCCTTAAAGTCATCCCAGCTAAGGCATGGGCAGAGGCTTTCCAGAACGACCAATCGTTATTTACAGATTACTCCTGAAAATGGGGGAGGTAACCTTGGTGTAGGTAGCTCTTTTCAACAAGGGCATTTACCAGAGAGTAGAGACTCAGCTACCAACACCTGTAGCAGCCAGGGGGAAAAAAATGTTTCCATTTGGAAAGGGTCTATGGGGTCACAGAGTTGGACACGACTGAAGTGACTTAGCAGCAGGGAAGTGCAGCACAGAATCTCCTATATGTATTCAAGCTTGTTAAACTTATTGTTCTTCTAAAATTCATATTCTCCTAAAAATCATGTTCACCTATGCTAAAAACGGTGATTATTGTCTTAGATTTCCTAATATTTCACAAGGTCATGTTCCGACTTCACACATACCATCCGTGTAATAAAAATCAAAACATAATATTCTCCTTCTCTAAATTAGTGTGGAGATTGTTTTTTTCTAGAACATTTTTTAAAATTTTACTTTTGAAGCCATAGAAATATAGAGTATGTGAACAATAGATATTTCTTTTCTATGCCTAGATACTCTGATTTAATCTTTCACGGGCAGTAAGAGAATATAATAATTTAAGTAGTATTGTTCTTGTTTTGTGTTCTTTTCCTGGACTCAAAAAGCACAGATAATGTTTGCAAGAAAAATAAATGTAGGGTAGTGAAAACTGCATGGAGTCATAGTAGAAAATTTTTAGAGCTACAATTGAAACAAGTAAACCCAGTGACCATTGTTAGTTTTTATATGTAATTTTCCAATAAAAAGAATCAGTAATCCTTGGAGAAATGGCTGTTTCTTTGTAGGAGCAGGAAGTAAGTAAATGCTAAATAATAACAATAGCAACAACAACACTTGAAGAAAACAGTGGTCCTTCTGAAAGATTTTTCAGTGTCCAAAATTAGGACAATTTATCAAAAAAGTAATGTTAATTTCCAGTTTTAGCACAAGATATAGAGAGCTTAGACGCTGTCATTCTCAGTCTTGCATGGAGAAAAAGCTGAACAGACTGAAAATAAATAATGTTTCTTGTAATTGTAAGGGAACTGAGTTTGCAAGACAAACACTCACCCCCAAATCTAGAGAGACAGCTTAATAGAGAGTCACAGCTGAGATCAGCTTACAAGGCAAGGAGGTACAGGAGCCATGAACTGATAGTAGCTTTTGATGGTAATTTTTGTGAATTGCTGGATGCTGAGTGCGGAGGATGAAGTGGAGAGTGATAAATTGTGGATACTCAAGTCTGGGGGAAGAGGCCACATTTATAAAACAGATTAAACTCTAGGAAACCTAGTAGATTCCATGGTGCAGTTTCCAAGAAAGATCTCACAACTTTGGCAGAGCTAAGGGAAGAATAACCATTGTGAAATATACCTAGAATATTCTCCATTTCAAAGTCCTGCTCTCCATGCTAAAATATACCTGTGGCTGATTCAGGTCGATGCATGGCAAAAACCATCACACAATTGTAAGTAATTATCCAATTAAAATTAATACATTTTTTAAAAAAGGTTTAACTAGAAACTCAGTCCTGCTGTAGAAGGGCATACTTTTCACACCAGCAGCATCCTACATTATCTAACAGGAAAAACAGAAATTCTGCCACTGAAATAGCACTTGTGGTGGACAATACCCAGACACTAATTGCTTGAGGCTTAAATATTAGATTACAAAATGCTTCCCTTACCTAATGACTAAAAAACAAGTGAAATGAGTTTCAGGATAACAGTGGATTACAGTTGAATAAACAGTCAGGTACTGACTCTTTTAGGAAGGAAGACATGTCAAGAGAAGAAAAAAGAAAGCCTAAAAGAGGGATGGTTTGTTTGTGCTGGTCACTAAGTCATGTCCAGCTCTTTGTGACCCAATGGACTGTAGCCAGTCAGGCTCCTCTGTCCATGGGATTTCCCAGGCAAGAATACTGGAGTGGGTTGCTATTTCCCTCTCCAAAAAAGAAGGGTTAAATGGCTCCAATAAGGATAATAGATATCTCTATTTCTCCTTTCAGTTCTACCCATTTATTCAATTCAGTTCAGTCACTCAGTCGTGTCTGACTCTGTGACCCCATGGACTGCAGCACACCAGGCTTCTCTGTCCATCACCAACTCCAGCGGCTTACTCAAACTCATGCCCATCGAGTCAATAATTCCATCCAACCATCTCATCCTCTGTCATCCCCTTCTCCTCCAACCTTCAATCTTTCCCAGCACCAGGGTATGTTCAAGTGAGCCAGTTCTTTGCATTAGGTGGGCAAAGTATTGGAGTTTCAGCTTCAGCATCAGTTCTTCCAAAGAATATTCAGTACTGATTTCCTTTAGGATTGACTGGTTGGATCTCTTTGCAGTCCAACACCACAGTTCAAAAGCATCAGCTTTTTGGTGCTCACTTTTTTTTACAGTCCAACTCTCACATCCATACATGATTACTGTAAAAGCCATAGCTTTGACTGGACAGACTTTTGTTGGCAAAGTAATGTATCTGCTTTTAAATATGCTGTCTAGGTTGGTCATGGAGAAGGCAATGGCACCCCACTCCAGTACTTTTGCCTAGAAAATCCCATGGACAGAGGAGCCTGCTTGACTGCAGTCCATGGGGTTGCTAGAGTCAGACACGACTGAGCGACTTCACTTTTACTTTTCATTTTCATGCACTGGAGAAGGAAATGGCAACCCACTCCAGTGTTCTTGCCTGGAGAATCCCAGGGACGGGGGAGCCTGGTGAGCTGCCATCTATGGGGTCTCACAGAGTCGGACACGACTGAAGCGACTTGGCAGCAACAGCAGCAGCAGCAGGTTGGTCATAGCTTTTCTTCCAAAGAGCAAGCGTCTTTTAATTTCATGGCTGCAGTCACCATCTGCAGTGATTTTGGAGCCCCAAAATATAAGATCAGCCACTGTTTTCATCTATTTGTCATAAAGTGATGGGACCAGATGCCATGATCTTCGTTTTCTGAATGTTGAGCTTTAAGCCAACTTTTTCACTCTCCTTTTTCACTTTCATTAAGAAGCTCTTTAGTTCCTCTTCACTTTCTGCCATAAGGGTGGTGTCATTTGTATATCTGAGGTTATTGATATTTCTCCCAGCAATCTTAATTCCAGCTTGTGCTTCATCCAACCTGGGATTTTACATGATGTAGTCTTCATATAAATTAAAAAGCAGGGTGACAGTATACAGCCTTGATGTACTCCTTTCCTGATTTGAAGCCAGTCTGTTGTTCCATGTCCAGTAGTAATTGCTGCTTCTTGACCTGCATACAGGTCAAGGCTCCTTTGTTTTTGGAATTCTCCTGGCAAGAATACCAGAGTGTGTAGTCATTCCCTTTTCCAAGGGATCTTCTCGACCCAGGGGTTGAACCCAGGTCTCCCACATTGCAAGCAGATTCTTCATCATCTGAGTCACCAGGGAAGCCTATCCACTTCTTACTATGCAATTTTTATTTCTGATAATTTTCCTTGTTCTGAAGCCTCTTTCTTGAATTATTGCAAAGTAGACTCAACTATATGCTGTCTATAAGAAACGCCCTTTAAATATAAAGAATCAGATAAGCTAAAAGGACAGTAAAATATACATTTTGTTGTTCAGCTGTGAAATCATGTCCAACTCTTTTGGACCCCATGGACTGTAACTGCTGGGCTCTTCTGTCCATGGGGTTTCCCATGGAATGGGTTGCCGTTTCCTTTAACAGGGGATCTTCCCAACCCAGGGATTGAAACTGGGGCTCCTGCCTCATTTCCTGCATTGCAGGTGGATTCTTTACTGCTGACCCATTGGGGAAGCCATAAACTATACATTATGCTGACACTAATCAAAAGTAAGCTAGAGTAGCTCTATTTGAGTTTTACACAAAGACCTCAAAACAAGGAAAATTATCTGGAATAAAGGGTAGCATTAAATAATGAGAGTCAAAAACTGATAGAACTGAAAGGAGAAAGAGAAATCCACTATTATTATTTTTTAAAATTAAATTTTATTTTGCTTAACTTTACAATATTGTATTGCTTTTGCCATACATCAAGATGGATCCGCCACAAGTATACATGTGTTCCCCATCCTGAACCCTCCTCCCTCCTCCCTCCCCATACCATCCCTCTGGGTCATTGCAGAGACTTCAATATCTCTTCATTATTTAGATAAAAAGGGAAGACACTATGAAAAGATAATGTTAACCCAAATAAAATTATCAATCAACTTAATGTAAGTGACATTCATATAATCCTCCACAACCAGTGAATAGGCATTTTTCTCAAGCCCTCATGGAATATTCACCAGTGTGGAACACACTTTGTGCAACAAAATAATATCTTCAGAAACTTAAAAGAACATAAATCATTTTAAAAAATTGTTCTCAGATATGAGAACTAAACTAGTGCAATGGTCTAAAAACATTCAATGTGATGACATTAGGAGGTAGGGGTTTGGGAAGGACCTTAGGTCAATCCTAGGGCTTCCCTGGTGGCTCAGAGGTTAAAGCGTGTGCCTGGAATGTGGGAGACCTGGGTTTGATCCCTGGGTCGGGAAGATCCCCTGGAGAAGGAAATGGCAAGCCACTCCAGTATTCTTGCCTGGAGAATCCCATGGAGGGAGGAGCCGGGTAGGCTACAGTTCATGGCGTAGCAAAGAGTTGGACACGACTGAGCAATTTCACTTTCACTTTCACTTTAGGTCAATAAGGTGGAACCTTCAAGAAGGGGGATTAACGGTATTATAGAAGAGATTCCACAACTGTGTAGCCACTTCCACTGTGTAAGGACAGAATTTGCAGGCACAGTCTATGAGTTGGCAAGTTGGCAAGTTAGACATCACCAGTCACCAATGCGGCTGGCATCATGATCTCAGACTTCCCATCCTCCAGATTTGTGAGAAGTAAATTTCTGGAAAAGGTCAGTTTTCATTCCAGTCCCAAAGAAAGACCAAACTGTTGCACAAATGCACTCATCTCACACACTAGCAAACTAATACTGAAAATTCTCCAAGCCAGCATGATTCTGTATTTAAACCGTACATTAACTGAGAACGTCCAGATGTTCAAGCTGGATTTGGAAAAGGCAGAGAAACCAGAGATCAAATTGCCAACATCCAGTGGATCCAAATTGCCAAATAGCGTGAGAATTTCAGAAAAAAAAAATCTATTTCTGCTTCATTGACTTTGCTAAAGTCTTTGACTCTGTGGATCACAATAAACTGTGGAAAATTCTTAAAGAGATGGGAATACCAGACCACCTTACCTGCCTCCTGCAAAACCTGTAGGCAGGTCAAGAAGCAACAGTTAACACTGAATATGGAAAAAAGAACTGGTTCCAAATTGGGAAAAGAGCATATCAAGGGTATACATTGTCACCCTGCTTATTTAACTTCCATGTCAAGTATATCATGAGAAATGCCAGTCTATATGAAACACAAGCTGGAATCCAGATTGCTGGGAGACATATCAATAACCTCAGATAGGCAGATGACACCACCTTTATGGCAGAAAGTAAAGAGGAACTAAAGAGCCTCTTGATGAAGGTAAAAGAGGAGAGTGAAAAAAGTTGGCTTAAAACTCAACATTCAAATACAAAGATCATGGCATCTGGTCCCATCACTTCATGGAAAATAGATGGAGAAACAATGGAAACAGTGACAAACTTTATTTTTGGGGGGTCTAAAATCACTGCAGTTGGTGACTGCATCCATGAAATTAAAAGACACTGGCTCCTTGGAAGGAAAGTTACGACCAACCTACAGAGCACATTAAAAAGCAGAGACATAACTTAGCCAACTAAGATCCATCTAGTCAAAGTCTAGTCTCATCAAACTGGTTTTTCCAGTAGGCATGTATGGATGTGAGAGTTGGACCATAAGAAGGCTGAGCACCAAAGAATTGATGCTTTTGAACTATGGAGTTGGAGAAGACTCTTGAGAGTCTCTTGGACTGCAAGGAGATCAAACCAGTCAATCCTAAAGAAAATCAGTCCTGAATATTCATTGGAAGGACTTATGCTGAAACTGAAGCTCCAATACTTTGGCTACCTGATGCAAAGAGCAGACTCACTGAAATGATCCTGATTCTGGGAAAGAGTGAGGGTAAGAGGAGAACTGAATGACAGAGGATGAGATGGCTGGATGGCATCACTGACTCAATGGACATGAGTTTGAGGGAACTCCGGGAATTGATGATGGACAGGGAGGCCTGGCGTGCTGCAGTCCATGGGGTCACAAAGAGTAGGACACAATTGAACAACAATAAAGTTTCTGTTGTTTATAAACTACCCACACTCGGGTACTTTGTTACAGCAGCCCCCAAAATTAAGACAACTAGAAATTAATAATGGAAAAATTATCAGGAAAATTTCTAAATATTTCCTAAATTTCAAAGTTCCCAAATCTGAATATTAAACAATATATTCTTAAATAACAGTAGGTTAAAGATGAAATCTCAAAGAGAAAGTAAAATTATTTTAAACTAAATGAAATTGAGAATATAAAATCAAAATTTGTATGGAGCTCAATAAATCAATAAAATTTACATGAAATATATACACATATATACACAAATATTTTACATCACAAAATTAAACCTCTATCTGAGGAAAGTAGAAAAAGAAGAGCAATATAAATCTAGAGCAAGTGGAAGAAAACAAATTAAAAATTAGATCAGAAGTTAGTGAAAATGAAAACAGAAAAATGACAGAAAAATCAACAAAACCAAAAATAAAAAGATTGTCTGAAAAGAACAATGAAGTTAAAACTTTCTCACCATGTTATAAATTAGAAAACTTTCTAACCATGTTAAGAAAAATGAGAGATGACACAAATTACCAATATTAGAAATGAAATTGTCACTACTGATCCCACAGACATTAGAAGAATAAAAAAGAAAACTTATGAACAACTCCATGTTCCAAAATGTGACAACATAAAAAAAAAATAGGCTTATCTCTTAAAGATGAAAAAAAAAAAATAACACAATAACGGATAATTTAAATGGGACTATTTTTGTTTAACTTGTACCAGTTTAATTGATAATTAATTGTCTTCCAAAACAAAAGCTTTAGGCCCAGAAGTTTAATAGTGAGTTCTAATAAACTTTAAAAAGAAAAATGTTAATACTTCTCTACAATCTTTTGTCAAAAATTTAAACACATGGAAACATTGTGAGGTTAAAATTCTAATATCAAAACAAGACAAATACAGTACAAATTAGGAGACAAAAAACTACACAGTCTCTCTCAGACAGAAAATTCCCTACTAGCCATAGTTAATAAATCCAACAATGTATAATAAAAAATAATACACCTTAACAAATGACTTATTTCAGGTATGTAAGGCTGGCTGAACATTCAACAGACTTTACTGGAAAAATTCAAAGTCAAATGCAAAATTTTTTTTTTTTAATTTCAAAACCAACTCTCATGAATTTAGATAAATGTTTTATACTTTTCATAAAAATTAATTCAAACCAAATCACATGTATAAATGTAAATAAAAGACTGAAAAATCTTATAGAAGAAAATACAGATGAAAATCTATGTGCCTTTGGATTTGATGAGTTTAGATAGAAAATAAAATATGATCCACGAAAGAAAAGAATGATATACTGGATTCATTGCAATAAAAAGGGTTTGTTTTGCAGAAGTCAGCAGAAAATGGAAAGACAAGCCAAGACTGAGATAAAGTATTTGTTAAGATACAGATTTGATACAGGAATTTTATCCAACATGTACAAATACTCTGTAAAGAAGACAGCAGCTCAATTAAAAATGGGCAAAATATAGAAGCTGATATTTGAGTTATTTGACCAAAGAAGACGCAAAGAATGAAAACAAGCATACGAAAGGATGCTCAGAGTTGTTTGCCAAGAGATCTTTGCAAATTAAGCTATAGAGATACCACTACACACTTAGTAGGACATTTTAATTCAAAACACAGATAATACCAATCGCGGGCAAAGATGGAAAGCAACATGAATCCCCAGTCATTGTTGCTGGGAATGCAAAATATCACAAGCACTTTGTAACCTACATTTAAGCAATCGCATTCCTGATTTTACACAACTGGTCTGAAAACACAGCAAATGCTTATACCAGTTTTACTTTACAAAACTGGAAGCAATTAAAACGTTTTTTCATAGTAGGTGAAGGGATAAATTGCAGTACGTACATATCATGGAACAATTTTTAATGACAAAAAAATGTTCCATCACACCATGAAAAGACACAGGTAGATTGTAAATGCATATTAATAAGTGAAAAGAATATATATTCAAAAGCTTCTATACTATGTGATTCCAACTATATTACATTTTGGAAAAAACGAAAATGAATAGATAAACATCAGAGGAGGAGGAGGAGAAGGGGAAGACAGAGAATGAGACGGTTGGATGGCATCACCGACTCAATGAACATGAGTTTGAGGAAACTCCAGAAGTTGGCAATGGACAGGGAAGCCTGGCGTGCTGCAGTCCATGGGACTGCAAAGAGTTGGGTACAACTGAGTGACTGAACTGAACTAAAACATCAGACGAATCCTAATTGAGGGTTACTGCTTAAAACTGTGAGGGCCAATAAAAACAAACTCCGAGAAATCAATCATAGCCAACAAGTGCCAAAAGAGACGTGTCTATAACCTTAGTGAGAGAAATATAAAAAATTGTGCTGATCTAAGAAACCTTAGAAATAAGTGGAGTATGTAAGACTATAAAGACAAAACAAATTATAGGTGACCTTGAACAACATGGGTTGTTCAAGTGAAAGTCCACTTATGTGGGGATTTTTCTCAATACACATGTATTCCAGTACTGTACGATCTGTAGATACAGAATTGCACATATGGAGGGCTGACTATAAATTATAGACATATTGTCCCACGTATGGGATCAGCATCCCTAACCCCAAGTTGTTCAAGGGTCAACTGTACAGATAAGTCACACAGTACACATTAATTGTAAATTTCTTCATGCTGATCCTAGTTAATAATTCTGGTTGTGTTAAGATACGTATACTGCTGCTGCTGCTGCTAAGTCACTTCAGTCGTGTCCAGCTCTGTGCGACCCTATAGACACATTATACAATTAAATGAATGAACAGTTAAAGGTGGTAGCCAGGTTTTTCAATGTTGGAGCCAAAAGTTACAGATAAACAAGTGTATATATATATATATATATATATATATATACACATATATATGTGTGTGTGTGTGTGTATAGTATGCATGTATATTATGGATTAGTATACATACATACATACAACTTGATGCTGTGTCAGCTGAGAGGGCCTAGAAGCAACATGTCAGTAGCTATAAGCATACTTGTCACTTTGATCTTAGTTCTAATACCATTTTCTAATGAGAGAAAATGGGGCTTCATGAATAAATAGCTGATTCTAGTATCAGGGTAAATGATATACAAGATGAACTTGAGAATCTTATAGGCCAGAAGGGAAGGGCTGTTTGTGTGTCTCACAAAAGCACACTTAATAGTAAGGATGTGCAAAGTAACACAGGAGCCAATTGAAATCACTGTGGCCAAAACTAGAATAATTTGAGGAAAATATGTAAAATGCAACTGCATTATGACATATATAGTGACATGCACATATATACATGTGTGTGAACATATATGCATACATAATAAACATGAGTCTGTGCCAATACACATCAACGCCTGAGTAAAGGAAAACGTGTACAAATGGTTCAGGTAGAAAAGTCCCAAATGACTGATGTGCATATTCTTTCCTTCAGCAGGTGGAGCACAGCTCAGTGCCCTTAAGTGTGAGCGCATCTGAGTATATTATTAAAGGACAACAAGAAGAGTAACTTAGGGCTCCTGCATTAGTAATACCTCAAGGGCTACATCAACCTCGATAAGTCAAGATGCTACCCTTGATATGCCACTTGTCAGGTCTTCCTTCAAAAAACTCATCATTCAGTTATAAGGTAAACATCAGATGATCCTAACTGAGGGGTAGTCTATGCAATACTTGACCTGTACTGTTTAAAACCTTAAGGGCCTATAAAAACAAAGCAAGTCTGAGAAATCCATCATAGCTAACAAGTGCCAAAAGAGACTTGTATACAAGATTTAACACCGAATACTCTTGGGATATTGGAACAGAGAAATGACCTTATGTAAAAGGTAGGAAAACTTGAATAAAGTATGTACTTTAGTTAATAATTTATGAATATTTATTCCTTAATAGTAACAAATATAGCCAACAAGTATAAGTTTTTAATAACAATGGAAACTGGTATAGCATATTAAAATTCTGTGTACTAACTGGCAAATGTTCTGTAAGAAAAATACACTTTCTGTAAGAAAAATACACTTCCAATTTTTTTTCTGCTTTCACCACTTCCATTTATAATTGTATCAGAAGTGCTATACAGAACTTTTCTTTAGTCAAGGAAAAAAGAGAAAGTCATTTTCACTGGAAATGAAGTAAAAATATCTCTATTCCTAGATGGCATGATTCTGTATTTAAAAAATCTGGAAAATTCACAAGAAAAAAATACTAAAGATAATAAATTCAGCAAAGTTGAAAAATTCAACATTATGAAATAAAAATGTGTTTTGTTTATATACATTTAGCAATGAACAATCTGAAACAGAAACAGAAAATAAGTGTGATAAGGTTTGAACACACAAAAAAATGAAAAAACAAACAAACCCCAACTCCATGTAGCCCAACAAAATGATACAATCCAATTAAGTAGCAGGCAAAGGACCAATCAGATATTTCCATAGATGACATACAAGCACACGAAAAGATGCTCCCAAGCATCAGGAAATGCAAATCAAGCCACAGTGAAATAATGTTTAAAGTCCTAAACTTAAGAAGTTTAAAAATAATGAAGTTATTAGAATATAATTTAAATAATGAATTAAGCATACATGTTTCTATATGCCTATAAATAATTATATAAATAAACAGAGGAGAAAGTACATGTCATCATTGCTGAAGAATTCCAAATAATAAATGTTGATACTGCTTCCTTCAGGAGCTATAGTTTTTTTTATCCCCCATCACCCCTTTGGAAATGGACAAGGCTCACTGACTCATTACCAAAGTATAGAAAATGCAAAAAGGAAAAAACAAGCCCTAAAAATCATAGTGGAGAAGCCAGGCATGTGGTACTTTAACCAAGAGATCCAACTTAACATTATCAAAAGAAATCATGAAATTAGCAAAACACTAGAAATTAACAAAACATTGTACATCAACTACGTGCTGTGTGTGGTTAGTTGCTTAGTTGTGTCTGACAATTTATGGACCCCACCAGACTCCTCTGTCCGTGGGATTCTCCAGGCAAGAATGCTGGGGTGGGTTGCCACACTCTCCTCCAGGGTATCTTCCCAACTAGGAGATGGAACCCAGGTCTCCGGTATTTCAGGCGAATTCTTTACCATCTGATCAATCAACAATACTTCAATAAAATAAAAATTTTTTAAAGTGTCATATTCTGGAACATACATGTAAATTAATTTCTATGATGTTTATTATTTTGAAGGAGTATGGCAAAAATTTTTGGAAAAGCACTATCAGTATCATAGGCTTTTAATATTAATTCAGTGAGGAAATATAGTATTTTTTAATATCTTGAAGCAATTCGGTTGAGGAAGAGAGAGTGGGGAGGCAAAAAGATGTCAAAATAAAATAATGTAATATTAATATGCATAATTATATATTTTAAATACATTGTAAAAATTTATATTTTTGCATACATACACAATCTTAGCCAGCAGTAAATCGCAGTTCTCCTGTAATGACTAAGATAAACACAAAAATATGTGTGGTAAAGGATAGAACAAATCCCATTAAGTAGATAAAAGTCATTTCCCATGATACAATAATCACAGAATAGTTGTTGCATACAGCATAAACTCAATATTTCTTGAATTGAGCTGAGATCTGATTTAATTTCTAAATATTAGTTCAGTTCAGTTCAGCTGCTCAGTCATGTCTGAGTCTTTGCGACCCCATAAACCGCCAAGCCTCCTTGTCCATCACCAACTCCTGGAGTCCATCCAAACCCATGTCCGTTGAGTCGGTGATGCCATCCAACCATCTCATCCTCTGTCGTCCCGTTCTCCTCCAGCCTTCAATCTTGCCCAGCATCAGGGTCTTTTCAAATGAGTCAGCTCTCCACATCAGGTGCCCAAAGTATTGGCATTTCAGCTTCAACATCAGTCTTTCCAATGAACACCCAGGACTGATCTCTTTTAGGATGGACTGGTTAGATCTCCTTGCAGTCCAATGGACTCTCAAGAGTCCATTGAGTCCAATGGACTCTCAAGAGTCTTATCCAACACTAGAGTTCAAAAGCATCAATTCTTCTGTGCTCAGCTTTCTTTATAGTCCAACTCTCACATTCATACATGACCACTGGAAGAACCATAGCCTTGACTAAAAGGACAAGATAATGTCTCTGCTTTTGAATATGCTATCTAGGTTGGTCATAACTTTCCTTCCAAGGAGTAAGCGTCTTTTAATTTCATGGCTGCAATCACCATCTGCATGGATTTTGGAGTCCCGAAAAATAAAGTCTGACACTGTTTCCATTGTTTCCCCATCTAATTCCCATGAAGTGATGGGACCAGATGCCATTTTCTTTGTTTTCTGAATGTTGAGCTTTAAGCCAACTTTTTCACTCTCCTCTTTCACTTTCATCAAGAGGCTTTTTAGTTCCTCTTCACTTTCTGCCATAAGGGTGGTGTCATCTGCATATCTGAGGTTATTGATATTTCTCCCGGCAATCTTGATTCAGCTTGTGCTTCCTCCAGCCCAGCGTTTCTCATGATATAAATTATTACTTGGCCATTTTTACTGCATCATAATATCCATGCATGTCATTAAATGTTAGTCAGATTTACTTTTGATTTTATTATGACTTTAAGATCTATTGAGATATGTCTAGGCTGTAGTTAAACTTTGTTAGGAGCCACAATGGTAAGCATGTAGAGCAATGTGAAAAATGCCAGTGGTGTGGTCAAGATGCTGTAACAACTCAAGAAAGAGAGAAAAAAGCCCCACTGATACAACAAAATCTTTTTGATTCATCATTATTTATATGTATAATTTTTTAAGAGAAAAATCTAAAAGTGAAGTTGTTACATCACAAGATAGCTATTTTACAGATTTTTTGACAGTCATTGACAAATCTCCCTCAAGTGTCTTATTTCCTCACAAACCTACTAACAGTAGACATCACCAATTTTTTAATGTTTATAAACTTGAAAAACAAAAAATGTATCCCCAACTTTAAATTTCTTGATTTTAAAGAAAATGCATTTCTGCGTGTTTATTGCTTATCTGTCTTTCTTTTTCTGTGATCCCTATATTCTTGCCTATAGGTTCTATTGTTTTAAATCAGTCACATGAATGAGTAAAATATGCACTAATATGATAATGGGATTAACCTGTACTGTTTATGTGCACCAATAATATTTTTTAAATCATATGCTTTTAAAATTTAGTGTAGAAATATTCCACACAGATATTTTAAATAATGCAATGAAATCACAATCTTTACTTTTATGGAATTTGCCCAAGTTGTAGCTCCTGAAAAGTATTCTTCAGCACAAATGTTCACCTAATTAAGGATAAAGGCAATGGCAACCCACTCCAGTACTCTTGCCTGGAAAATCCCATGAATGGAAGAGCCTGGTAGGCTGCAGTCCATGGGGTCACTAAGAGTCTAACACGACTGAGCCACTTCACTTTCATTTTTCACTTTTATGCATTGGAGAAGGAAATGGCAACCCACTCCAGTGTTCTTGCCTGGAGAATCCCAGGGATGGGGGAGCCTGGTGGGCTGCTGTCTATGGGGTTGCACAGAGTCAGACACAATTGAAGTGACTTACCAGCAAGGACAAAGGGGTTGATCTAAAATATCCCTTTCTAATTTTGTATTTGTACTACTATAAAACATTATCTTTATATACATTATATAAATAACAGAAATAATATGTGAAAAAGTAATATGTTTTTATATTATCCTGATACTTTTATATAATATACAAAGCCTGACTCATTAACATTATACATGAAGTAGAAAAACATTAATAATGTTGAAGATTAATATTGGTGAGTGCCATCTTTAGACACATGATGATTATTTAGAATGAAAAAATGTAATAGTATTTTATGTGGAAAAACACACTGGGCTTTTGAAGTTTTCAAATTTTATTCATCCCTAACAGCTGACAATGGCAGCCCACTCCAGTACTCCTGCCTGGAAAATCCCATGGATGGAGGAGCCTGGTGGGCTGCAATCCATGGGGTCTCTAAGAGTCGGAAACGACTGAGCGACTTCACTTTCACTTTTCACTTTCATGCACTGGAGAAGGAAATGGCAACCCACTCCAGTGTTCTTGCCTGGAGAATCCCAGGGACGGGGGAGCCTGGTGGGCTGCCGTCTATGGGGTCGCACAGAGTCGGACACGACTGAAGTGACTTAGCATAGCATAGCAACAGCTGACGGGTCTAAGTTACAGTATTCAACTAGTCCTTCGCTTTCATTTAATGATGGGGAAAGTGTATTCAAGAGAGCTTACTTGATACACAGAGACCTCACAGCAACAGTGGCGGAGCAAGAATAGCATTTAAGACGTCCTCTCTTTATTTTAGCTCATGTTTGCTAATACGCTCACAATAGAAAGAATATCTAAAGTAATATCGGTATAAGTATTAGGATACCAAGAAAATCAACACGTAATTAAATGGACTTAATGGAATGCTTTTGTTCCCCCCTCCCCCCACAAATGCCTCTTTTAGAATCCCCGACCAACGCCTTTGTTGGTATCATGGAAATACGTAAGAATTTCATTTCGAAATAAAGTGACAAAGTTTTTATTTAACTGTTCAACATGTTTTCTTCAACTGATTTACATGTATCTAGATATCTGATAAAACTGAATAGAATATTTTAAAATCTTTCAGAGGTAAAGAATTATGTAAATGAAAGAATCAGTTTAAAAAAATTCATAAAAAATGACATATGCTTGTGAAAATGAAGAGCATCAAGCTTCTGCAAGCTTTTACATTTTCTACTTAATCCTATATGACTTCATGAAAAATTTTCAAGAAAACTCATTTTAACATGTGAGAATAAATGCACCTTTTATACATTCATATTTCATGGATTATCAGTGTTATTTTCCAAGGTTGTCATAATAGGCATCTTTTTATTGAAATCTATAAGAATCTAATAAACATAGAAGGAATTTTCATACAAACCTTTCTGTATTAAATGACCCTAAATAAACAAGAAACTCTGGAAGGAGACTATGCAAGTTGGATATAAGATAATCCATGCCCACATATATAAGACAATCCATGCCCACATATATAAGACATAAAGGCATATGTGTCTACAGTAAATGTAATTACTGACATTTATATTATATACATTCAATAGTATATAAAGAAATATAGTGTGTATGTATGTGCATATGTGTGTGAAAGCATAGAATTCAGGCCTTTTTTTTTTTATATCAATTCCCAGACTATCCCTGAAAATAATTTGTAATTCATAAATTATTGCTCAGGAATAATTTACAGTATCTGATTAAGCATGTAACATATCATTCAGAGAGAAATGTGTGTTTTATTTATATAGAAAGCTTTACAACATTACATCATTAACTAAATGAGTTACATATCATTAAAATATACTTCAATCAATGTGGTCAAACTATATTCACAGTATGTCAGGACAATATCTTCCTCATCTTAAGTCTTCCTCTTTCTTCTTCCAAATGTCTTAATTATACCAACTTTCCAAATGTTAATCTTTATTGTGTCTACAACTATTTTAAAAACCTGACAAACCTGGGAATTAGAGAATTGAGTATTTCTCTGGATATAAACCGTAGTTCCCTTTTCAATCTAGAAATCATTTCACTGCTATCTCTAGCCTAACTTATGAGTACCATGTAACAGTTTCTCACTTCTAACAGGTGTCAATATCCCTAATTTATGAATACAGAGAATTTGGAAGAGTAAGGAAGGGTTGAGAAGTGGTCCACACAACTAGTATTTCTATTTCATTCATTTATTTTCCTTTATAAGAACTGTTTTTACTTATATACCTTAGTGGAACTTATATATATTATAAACATAATTTATATGTTTTACATATAAAATTTATTAAAACATATTTTATAGATAAATATTCAAATTTGTTTATATATTTCAATAGCAACAATCCTTAATAACAGAATGATCTTTGTGCTTATTTGATTAAGGTTTTTATGCCATAATTAGGCAAATTTAAGAGGACACTGTTAAAAAAGTTTAAGAAACAAAGCAAAAACTAGCAGTAAGTAATAAAAAGAAAATACTCTCAGAGGATCAACTATAGTTTGTTTCTAAAGGATCTTTCAATGCCAAGGGGAGTTTTATTGAAAGAAGCCTGTTCTTTACTTTTTAATAACATATTTACTGTAGTGTACAGTTTAATAAAAGTTTTTGGAGTTTCAAATCCTTTAAGCATACTTCACAGTGTCTCAAGAACAAGGTGCACTGTGGCTAAGATAACTTTCGGTACAAAAATAACACTCTATAGATCTTTTATTTAGTTATTGACCCACTCCACGCTTGCACATTTTTTTTGCTGCCACAAGGCTAAAAGCAAAAACTATTTATTCAGTATATACAATTGAAATGAACGATTTTTGTACCTGCTGAATAAGGGTATTTTCAAAATAAAAATTTTTCTAATGTATTTCATAGATCATGGTTTCTTCAACTATGTTGCTCCAAATCATATTCAGTTTTTTGTTAATTTCATAGGCTGATGAAACTTTTCCAATAAGCAGTAAGGCCAAGCTATCAAATTCTCTGAATAGTTATTCAGTATTTGAGTTTTTTGATGATAAAATATTACAGATACTAACATTCATTTTCAAGGCTAGCATTTTCCCTAATGTTTCAGTTTTGTTGCACATTTAATTGTTCATATTCACTTGAAGTTCAGTTCCACTCTGTGATACTATAGTAGCGATTTATTAAGAACTGGCACTTTAAAGGTTCAGTATTAAAAGATTAACAGTGAATTATAGTACTCACTGCACATTAAACTACCATCTTGTGCAACAAATGTTACAGATAATAAGCAACCTGAAATATCAATATTTTACTGCTTTGGAGATTACATTAATTACAGTCACTTTAAGAATGCAATAATTAGACTGTTTTATGGTAGCCACTAAGGTCAGTTTATGTAAGTAATTATTCATCTGCTACAAGGCTTCATGAAAGTATTAAGTAGTCATATATGTACACATATATATTCTGCATATCTTAAAAATTGTGAAGTTTATAAAGTATAACACTAGCAAATGGTGTTCCTGTCACAAAAAAACAAACAAACAAAAAACATTTGAGATAAAAATGAGTAATCTCTGGCATCAAATTTAAAAAATAAAACTTAATGTGTATACATGGATGACATAGGCTTGAATGTGCATAATCTACTCAACTCATAATGAGATTTTTACTGTGTATTAAAAGACTATGATGAATGGAAATCTTTTTCACCAATATGCCTGGAAAATAATCCACTTCCATGGACAAGCAAGGTTAAGTTGTTGTAATATTTAATCTGAAAAATTAGCCCATCAGTTCTGCAGAAAAATGTCAGTGCTACTTGTTTATTAATATATATTACATTGTTAATATAATGTTAGATGATTGAATTATCTAACATGTGATATATGGAAACACCATATATATATACTTATTAAAAAAAGAATCATACACTGAATGAATATAAGAGTTACAGATAGGAAGTTAACAGATGATAAATATAAAAGGGAAAATATTGCTATTAATATGGGCTATAAAAGGCATTGTGAAGCTCAGGCTGAAATAACCATTAAGAAAATGGCCCAGATGAGCAATGAGCCAGACTAAATTCTGAAAGAATTATAAAATTGCCCTGTGTGTGTACTGTGTGTGCCAAGCTGCTTCCGTTGTGTCTGACCCTTTGCAACCTGATGGACTGTAGCCTACCAGGCACCTCTATCCATGAGATTCCCCAGCCAAGAATCCTTGAGTATGTTGCCATGCCCTCCTCTAGGGGATCTACCCAACCCAGGGAATGAACCCACATCTCTCATGTCTCCTGCATTGGCAGGCAGGTTTATATCACTAATACCACCTGGGAAGCCCAAATCCTGCTATATTTTATGTTGTCTGACTATAGTTTTCAGGCAATCACCACTAGGGGACATAATCGAAAATATAGATTTCAGAATTTTACCCATTGACTTGACAAATAATAAGTAAGAACCTGGTTACTCAACGGTAAAAATTTGCCTGCCAGTGAAGCAGATGTAGGCTCAATCCCTGGGTCAGGAAGACCCCCTGGGAGAAGGAAATGGCAACCCACTTCAGTATTCTTGCCTGGGAAATCCCATGGACAGAGGAGCCTGTCAGGCTACACAGTTCATGGACCTGCAAAGAGTCAGACATGACTTAGCAAGTAAACAACAATGGCAATATATCCCAGAATCTAGACAAAGTGCTTCATATGCACATAAAAGCATTGTTGAAATACATTTTCCACATGAACTTGTGTTTTCCATTTCCTACTTTCTACCCTGCAAGAACATATTCCTATATTTAATGCTTCAACATAGAAGTCTATTATTAGAATATACTACATGTACTATATGTTTATATGATGAAAACTCCTCCTCAGAAACATGCACAGTGATACCTTTTTTGTGTGTGCACGCTCAGTCATGTCCAACTCTTTGTGACCCCATCCATGGAATTTTCCAGGCAAGAATACTGGAGTGGGTTGCCACTTCCTACTCCAGTAGATCTTCCCAACCCAGGGACAAACCTGCATCTCTTGCATCTCCTGCATCAGCAGGCAGATTCTTTACCACTCTGCCACCTGGGAAGCCCACACCATTAGGCCTAAAAATCAAAAGTGGAAAAGGAATTACCTGAACTTACTGTTTCCTGGTAATTTATCTTCTCTGATACGGTGCTCTAAATTTTACAATCTAGATTTTTTTTTTTTTTTCAATTCATGGACTGCATTCTTTGATTAGCTATCTTGTCTGTAAATGTATAGATATTATGCATTTTTATACTTCCTCATTTTATTTACCTCTTTTCCTCATAAGCAAATATACTATATTTGATGCAGTCTGAAACATTTGACAAGTTTATACATTAGAACTAGCAGGAAAGATTGATGACACCACAATTCCTGAGATCTTATTGTGTCTTTTTCAGGATATCATAGCCTCTTATGCCCATTTTGAACTCTCAAAGGTCAATTTTCTATATCAAAATTTTTGGCAATATGCACTTCAAGTTAGTCTTCCCCCCAACAATTTATGCTAATACCAAATATGTGTCATTCTTTGTGGACAGAGAATCCATGATAAGACTACACTGTTTAACCAATAAAACTGAGAAATACTGAGAGCTGTAATAGCAAGGAACACTGGCAGAAAACAAATTAGATGGTTGTCACTTACTCTGGCACAAACCAAACACCTTCTCCTGTTCTAAAAGAAGTAACTCCAAAGTATCTGTAATCAAACACAGTATTAATAAAAGAATGGGCAGAAGTATGAAACTGAGGCTCTTCTTATTTCCATAAAATGTATCTGACCAGAAGGGTAACATGACTGTTGTATGAAAAGAGAAATACCAAACCATGAATGACCGAGGATATTTTCTGACATTGAAAGAAGCACACTACCATGGGAAGATTTCTGATTAAAATAGGAGTTTGTTGATTTTGACTTAAGTTCTGTGTACAAATAATCCATCCACTATTTTCAACTGCTTCATAACTGAATTTCTGAATTCAATCAAGCTAAAATAATTATTTTTTCTCCATAACATAGAGATAACTAGCTATAGATTCCCCATATTATTTTGTGAGCATTCACAAAATCTTACAAGGGAAGAAAGGTTTTTTCATATCCATGAATACTCTGATCAGTTAAATGTTTTATTTACCGAGTCAAAAATTGTTCCTAAACTCATTCAAGTTAGCAACCATTCCATTATATGGTTGCTTTCAGAAATGATTGTGGAGAATTTCAGATGAAAAGAGAAAATATTTTTCGATCAAAACTGTAACATTCTCATAAGTTAAAGAAAATAGGATTTCAGTTTTAAAATAAAATGCTCAAAGGGCACTATCATTATCATAACAGATTATTATAAATACCTTAAATTAAAAATGTTTCAATGAAATAATTATCACTGCAAGATTTTTCACAGATGTAATAATCAGAGGTAGGCCAATGGACTGAGATAATAAGAAACACAGGTAGGATTATTGGTAGAAAACTGCCTTAAATAAAATGATCATGTGTCATTGGATATATATTTATGTATCATCTGGTTGAAATGCATTTCATCGAAATTTAACTTTTTTTTGTATTTTCTGTTTACATATAGCTACTTCTTATCATTAGAGCTGTACATTTTATACTTAAGCATACACAAAACAACTGCTTAGCTTTCAGTCACTTTTCTCTAATCAATTCTATAGTTCTTCCTAAGCCTTCTTCCTGAAGTACAATTAGATCACATTAATCCCTGGTTCAGAAAAAGAAAAAAAAAAATCAATGATGCCCCATTGCCTAAGGAATTAAACTCTTACTCGTTAGGCTCAGATCTTCTTAAAGTCTGGTCTCAGCCTCAACTGGCAGAAAAACACGCTCCATCTCTACTCATGCTGTGCTCTATAGCAGCAAAATCAAGTAGAAAAATGTTCCCACGTAGTAAATGATAAACTATTCAGCTTAATAAAGCCATGCTTTTTTCAACCTGTGATGTAAGGATAATTAATGACCATTTCATGCTACACAAGGGTAGGTTTGGGAGGCACAATGAACATTAGGAATAATAAAGAGGACGCAGTGGCAGTGCTCTTTATTACGGAGAGAGATCCACATCTCTCACCCTGATCTGTTCAGTCCTAACAGTTTTCATATGCCCCTAAGTCCAACTTTGTACAGCTTTTTACATTTTACTTAGTGCACAAACTCCTTACTTGTGTACATGGCTGTTTATATACAAACATGTATATATTTACATCTATACATACAAAGTGACTATGTACACACAAAATGTGTCTCTTTAACAGAAAGTAAGTTTACAGAAAGACATGTTGATGTTCTGCATGTTTAAGTCTTCAGCATAATGGATAAAAGTTAGAGATCCATCGCCTAGTTTAACCAATGTGAGGACACAAGAATTCTTCCTCTCTATGAAACTTTGAGCTGAAAAATATCTTCCCGCTTAAGAAAAGGAAGAGCTTTCTCTTTGCTGAGTTGTAGCTGTATCGTGGATAAGCCATAGTAGCTAATACTTTATAAAAAAAACAGGCTGGGTCTGATTTGGTTCCCATGTAGAGGGCTTGGAAGTTGCCACTCCATCGTAACAACTAAAAAACTGAACAAACTGAAAACATAAACACCTTTTCTTGGATTCATAAGAGAGGGGAGGACACATGGCAAACTGCTGCCCCCACGACTGGAGACACAGGTGGACACGGCAAGTCAGGATTTATCACAACAGAAACTCATAAACAGACATCAGTGCTGGGGAAGGAAAACCTCCACTGCAATTGTTGAGTTAATGGAGCTTCTGCAGGAACAAGTCGGAGAGTTAAAAACTCTGCGGGGATCTAGTCATGGAGGAGATGAGGTACCCACACTTTTTATACTTTCATGACTTACCACCAAGAGCCAGACTAGGTTTTCACAGTAAACATTGAATGAAAAATCTCTTTATGCTTCCAGGATGGGGAGAGGAAAAGAAGTAAGTTTGAAATATTCCAGAGCACATTTTCTTCCTAACAAGGTATGTACTCAGGAGAAATGATTTAATCAGAGCCTAACTTGTTGGGGTTTTTATAAAAGACTAACTGATCTAGGCAAAGGGAAATATCCAACTCCAGCCAGCTCTTAACATTCCATGTGAGAAAAGAAAAATGCTCAGTTCTAGTCTCTCAAGTCATTTTGTCCAATTAAAGGAAGAGGAGGGAAAACTGAGGTGCATGTATGAAGTTCACAGCTCAGGGGTATAGGCCCATTGAAGACTAAGACCTAACCATAGACTTATAGAGCACTGCCACTCCCTCCATCTCCTTGCCACCGCATTACTGTAGGTCTGTTTAGAACAGATACTTTTACCTATTGCATCGCATCTACCTATCAAGGGAAAAAAAAAACTATAAAGCAAAAGGCAACAGGCAGGATCTGAAGGGACAGGACAAACTTAAGAACCAGGCATGACAACAATGTTGGAATTATCTGGCTGGAAATTTAAAGCAACCATGAACAAAATGCTAAGAGTTCTAATGGATAAAGTAGTTGTTCAGTCACTAAGTTGTGTCTGACTTTTTCTGTGACCCCATGGATTGCAGCACACCAGGCTTCCCAGTCCTTCACTGTCTCCCAGAGTTTGCTCAAAGTCATGTCTATTGAGTTGGTGATGCCATCCAACCATCTCGTCCTCTTTTGCCCACTTCTCCTGCCCTCAAAATTTCCCAGCAACAGGACCTTTTCCAGTGAATTGTCTCCTCGTATCAGGTGACCAAAATATTGGAACTTTATCCAAAGTACTGGCTAAATTAGACAGCATGCAAAAACAGAGGATCAATGTAAGTAGGAAATGAATAAGAAAGAACCAAAAAGAAATACTAGAGATAAAAAACACTGTAACATAAATTAGAGATGTCTTTGATGAGCTTTGGCATCCCTGGTAGCTCAGAGGGTAAAGCATCTGGCTGCAATGCGGGAGACCTGGGTTCGGTCCCTGGGTTGGGAAGATCCCCTGGAGAAGGAAATGACAACCCACTCCAGTATTCTTGCCTGGAGAATCACATGGACAGGAAAGCGTGGTAGGCTACAGTCCATGGGGTCACAAAGAGTAGGACACTCCTGAGCAACTTCACTTCACTTTTGATGAACGTATTATAAGACTGGACATAGTTGAATAAATAATTCCTGGGAATATACCAATAGAGGCCTCCAGTACTGAAAAGCAAAGAGAACAAGATTGGCAAAGCAATACAAAAATAGAACAGAGTATGCAAGAATGCGGTGGCGGGGGGTAGGCAACTCTAAAAGGTACAACATACACATTGGAGGAGAGAGAGAGGAACAGAAAAGATACTTCAAACAATAATGACCGAGAATTTATCCAAATTAATGTCAGAGACCTAGCCACAGATCCAGGAACACCCAGTGGGATAAATGCTAAATCTACCCCTCGGCATATGCACTTCCCAGGTGGAGCTTGCGGGAGAACCCACCTGCCAATGCAGCAGATGGAAGAGACTTGGGTTCGATCCCTGGGTCAGAAAGATCCCCTGGAGGAGGGCATGGCAACTCATTCCAGTATTCTTGCCTGGAGGATCCCATGGACAGAGGAGTCTGGTGGGTTACAGCCCATAGGGTCGCAAAGAGAGAGACATGACTGAAGAGACTTAGCACAAACAGCACACCTTGGCATACCATTATCAAACTACAGAAAATCAAAGTTTAAAAACTACTGAAAGAAGTCAGAAAAAACAGTAGCAACAACAACAACTTACTTTAAAAGGCAAAGGTAAGTATTACATCTGACTTCTCAAAACCTGTGTAGACTAGAGAGTGGGCTGAAATAATAAAAGTGGAGACAAACACCAACCTACAAATTTTTTACCCGGAAAAATTATTCCTCAAAATTGAAAGAGATATAAGGGATATTCTCAAATAAACAAAAATAGAGGAAATTTATTGCCACCTGCCTTACAGGTAGAAGCCCCTTGTGCTACTGAACTTGAAATGATGAAAGAACTTCATTAGAGACAAGACATAATATTGATTAGAAACTCAGATCTACATAAAAATGAAAAGTATTGAAGATTAAATGAAGATAAAATAAAAACTTTTCTTATTCACTATAATGTAGATTTTTCAAAATAATATAGAAATGTATTAAATTATGTATGTATATAGACACATCATACACACACACGCGCACACACACACACACACACACACACACACACACACACCCCTAAGGCTTCCTCAGTGGCTTTGTGGGTAAAGAATCTGCCTGCAAAGTATGAGATACAGGAGATAAGGGTTCAATCCCTGGGTTGGGAAATCCCCTGGAGGAGGAAATGGTGGCCCACTCCAGTATTCTTGACTGAAAAATCCCATGGATAGAGGAGCCTGGCAGGCTACAGTCCAAAGAGTCAAAAAGAATCAGACAGGACTGAGCAGCTAAGCACATCACATCACGTATACACACACACACATATACACTCACACTTATATGCTTATATGACAGTGAAATAAGTGGCAGCAATGATACAAGGGTTGGAAAGGATTTATTATTTTGTTGTTATAAGGTGCTCACATTACCTTTGAAGCTTGTATTTCATAGCTTAAAAAAAAAAAAAAACAACTCATGGCTAGAGTTTTAAAACCTCATGAGTTGATAAGAGAGTTTAGAAGATGGAATAAATCTGTATGCAGGTCAGGAAGTAACAGTTAGAACTGGTCATGGAACAACAGACTGGTTCCAAATAGGAAAAGGAGTACGTCAAGGCTGTGTATTGTCACCATGTTTATTTAACTTATATGCAGAGTACATCATGAGAAATGCTGGACTGGAAGAAACACAAGTTGGAATCAAGATTGCTGGGAGAAATATCAATAACCTCAGATATGCAGATGACACCACCCTTATGGCAGAAAGTGAAGAGGGGCTAAAAAGTCTCTTGATGAAAGTGAAAGTGGAGAGTGAAAAGGTTGGCTTAAAGCTCAACATTCAGAAAACGAAGATCATGGCATCTGGTCCCATCACTACATGGGAAATAGATGGGGAAACAGTGGAAACAGTGTCAGACTTTGTTTTTCTGGGCTCCAAAATCACTATAGATGGTGACTGCAGCCATGAAATTAAAAGACGCTTACTCCTTGGAAGGAAAGTTATGACCAACCTAGATAGCATATTCAAAAGCAGAGACATCACTTTGCCCACAAAGGTTCCCCTAGTCAAGGCTATGGTCTTTCCTGTGGTCATGTATGGATGTGAGAGCTGGACTGTGAAGAAGGCTGAGCGCCGAACAATTGATGCTTTTGAACTGTGGTGTTGGAGAAGACTCTTGAGAGTCCCTTGGACTGCAAGGAGATCCAACCAATCCATTCTGAAGGAGATCAACCCTGGGATTTCTTTGGAAGGAATGATGCTAAAGCTGAAACTCCAGTATTTTGGCCACCTCATGCGAAGAGTTGACTCATTGGAGAAGACTCTGATGCTGGGAGGGATTGGGGGCAGGAGGAGAAGGGGACGACAGAGGATGAGATGGCTGGATGGCATCACTGACTCGATGAATGTGAGTCTGGGTGACCTCCGGGAGTTGGTGATGGACAGGGAGGCCTGGCGTGCTGCGGTTCATGGGGTTGCAAGGAGTAGGACACGACTGAGCAACTGATCTGATGTGATCTGATACTTAAAAATAATGTAATATGAAATTAATGCAAAATAAGTATGCTGTGATATTTTAGAACATGAAGAGTGAAATCAGTGGTTTAACAAACTGTGTCATACCACCAGCACCATGGAATGCTATCCAGCAGAAAAAGGAACCGCTATCAATATCTAATGATGGTTCTGATGGATCACGATTTAATTATGCCTAGCAAGAAAAGCCCAGAGAAGGCAACGGCACCCCACTCCAGTACTCTTGCCTGGAAAATCCCATGAACAGAGGAGCCTGGTGGGCTGCAGTCCATGGGGTCACACAGAGTCAGACATGACTGAGCGACTTCGCTTTCACTTTTCACTTTCATGCATTGGAGAAGGAAATGGCAACCCACTCCAGTGTTCTTGCCTGGAGAATCCCACAGACAGGGGAGCCTGGTGGGCTGCAGTCCATGGGGTCGCACAGAGTCGGACACGACTGAGCGACTTCACTTTCACTTTTCACTTTCACGCATTGGAGAAGGAAATGGCAACCCACTCCAGTATTCTTGCCTGGAGAATCCCAGGGACGGGGGAGCCTGGTGGGCTGCCGTCTATGGGGTCGCACAGAGTCAGACACGACTGAAGTGACTTAGCAGCAGCAGCAGCAGCAGCAATAAAAGCCAGTCTAAAGATGAAATGCTGTATGATTCCATTCATGTAACAATCACGAAGTGACAAATGATAGAGATAGATAACAGATTAGTTGGTTATGGGGTTAGGGAGGGGGATGAATGGAGGTGACTATGGCAAGTTCAGTAGCACAAGGGGCTTGATTGAAGTGTGGCAGTTGTGACAGAAGTCTACATGCCTTGAAGTCATACAGAATTCAATACGCACGCACAGTACATAAAGCTAATCAAGTCTCGATAAGATTGATGCAATTTATTAATGTCCCTTTGTAATACATATGAGTTGTAAAACTAGTAGTACTGTAGCTATGGAAGATGTTGCCACTGTTGGGAACTGAATGAAGTTAACATTGAACTGAATGGAGTTTCTCTGTGTTATTTCTTGCAAGTGTATGTGAATCTACAATTATCTCAGGAAAAAAAATTAAACTAACGGGCAAGATAAAGAGCATCTGAACAAATGCTAAAAACATTAAATACCAATTCTGAAAATGAAACATCAGTCAGTTCAGTTCTGTTCAGTTGCTCAGTTGGGTCCGACTCTTTGCGACCCCATGAACTGCAGCACACCAGGCCTTCCTGCTGCTGCTGCTAAGTCGCTTCAGTCATGTCCAACTCTTTGTGACCCCATAGACGGCAGCCCACCAGGATCCCCCGTCCCTGGGATTCTCCAGGCAAGAATACTGGAGTGGGTTGCCATTTCCTTGTCCAATGCGTGAAAGTAAAAAGTGAAAGTGAAGTCGCCCAGTTGTGTCTGACTCTTAGCAACCCCATAGACTGCAGCCTACCAGGCTCCTCCATCCATGGGATTTTCCAGGCAAGAGTACTGGAGTGGGGTGCCGTTGCCTTCTCCTCCAGGCCTTTCTATCCATCACCAACACCTGGAGTTCACTCAGACTCACGTCCATCAAGTCAGTGATGCCATCCAGCCATCTCATCCTCTGTCGTCCCCTTTTTCTCCTCCCCCAATCCCTCCCAGCATCAGAGTCTTTTCCAATGAGTCAACTCTTCGCATGAGGTGGCCAAAGTACTGGAGTTTCAGCTTTAGCATCTTTCCTTCCAAAGAAATCCCAGGGCTGATCTCCTTCAGAATGGACTGGTTGGATCTCCTTGCAGTCCAAGGGACTCTCGAGAGTCTTCTCCAACACCACAGTTCAAAAGCATCAATTCTTCCACGCTCAGCCTTCTTCACAGTCCAACTCTCACATCCATACATGATCATAGGAAAAACCATAGCCCTGACTAGACAGACCTTTGTTGGCAAAGTATTGTCTCTGCTTTTAAATATGCTATCTAGGTTGGTCATAACTTTCCTTCCAAGGAGTAAGCGTCTTTTAATTTCACGCTGCGTCCAGCGCACTAAGCACGGCCAAGAGGAGCTACCCCACGTCGGAGATCAGGGGCAGAAGCTGGGGCGACCCAACGCCCGAAGGGCTGCAGCCAAGAGGAGTTACCCCACATCGGAGGTCAGGGGGCAGCGGTGGAGAGTGCCAGGCTGCACAGGAACAGCTGAGAAGAGCTACCCAAGTCCGATGTCAGGGGCGGCGGTCTGGAGGATCAACCCCACATCCAAGGAGCGGTGGCTGCGCAGGCACAGGATGGCCTAGAGGAGCTATCCCACGTTGAAGGTCAGGAAGGGCAACGGTGAGGATACCCCTCCTCCAGCAAAAGGAGCAGCGGCTGCGCTTTGCTGGAGCAGCCGTGAAGAGATACCCCATGCCCAAGGTAAGAGAAACCCAAGTAAGATGGTAGGTGTTGCAAGAGGGCAGAGGGCAGACACACTGAAACCATACTCACAGAAAACCAGTCAATTCCTATAGGCCATATTAAAAAACAAGTTGAATAGAAAAAAAAAAAAAAAAACAAAACAGAAAAACATAACTTGTATTAACTGAAACTAGCTGGCAGGAAATATATGATTTCTCTACTAATAACTGGTGCAAAAAATACAACTTCAAGTATTAATAATCCAAAATGAAATTGTAGGGCACATATAAAAAATCAGAGAACAAGCATCAAATCGTCTCAAAAGAATAAACAAAAACAGACAAAATTCATCCTGAAATATGAATATTTTGCCACAACAATTGTACATGAATTTGAAAAATTAGTCAAGCAATTACAGTTAGGATGATACAACTCAGAGCAAATCCAGGAATTCAGATAGGCAAACAACAAGAAGTGGTGTGTAATACACAGAGGATATGAAGCATGACTTGTAAGATTTTAGGAAAGAGATTGAAGGGAAACTTCTTTGGAAATAAAAATTAAATTATAAGAACATGAGAAAGAGCAGACCCCATAAGAGCTCAGCAGTTAATATGGAGTATAATGAGAAGACAAATAAAATTAAAAAGAAATAAAGGAATACCTGAAAAAATTCAGATAGGATATAACTGTAACAGACACTGAGGGTACCCTCCCTACTCTCATGCCTTGCCATTTCAGAGCATTAGCCACACTTTCATTACCAGCATCTCTCTTTTCCTGAAAACTTTTTCAACTTCTGGAGCCCTCTCTGCCTGTGCACATGTAAGCTGGATGTGTGATAAAAATATAAGTTCTGAAGAGCAGGCTTTGATCCATGCCTGATAGAACTTTCTTACCCCTCCACTGTTTATCCTGAAGCTCTTTTTTTTTTTTTTTTTTCTAACTAGCTTTGAGTTCTTCCGTGGGTTGAGTTCATGCTGCCCATGATGGCAGTTAATAATAAGATACCCTTTATTACCTGCCTTTCTTTTCCTGTTTTCCTTCCTCTTTCTCATAGCAGTTTTGATTCCCATTAAATCTACTTGGATTAACTACAACTTGCCCAAGTGTTTCCTTCTAGCAAAATCCAAACTAGGACAGGTACTAACAGCCATGAACTTTTGAAGCAGTTTTTCATGATGTAATTTGGAAATGGAATCTTTATTGTCCAAATGACAAGGTTTACATTTCTGGTGCTAAGTGGATGGTGATAATCTTTGGTGGCTGAATCATCACAACTACCATAATTCTCACATGTGATAAAGTGGGATATATCAGATCTGGAGAGAGCTCTGTGGCCTAGGCAATATACCAGTGAGGAGATAGTGGGGCAGTGGTGATTATAAGGAATGTGGAGTTGGTTAAGTACCACTGAAGCTGTGCTGCCTGATTAGCTGCTCAGTTGTGTCCGACTCTTTGCGACCCCATGGACTATATGGCCTGCCATACTGCTAGGATGGGGGAAAAAAACAACAACAAAAAAAACAAGCTCAGATCGGTCAGCTACTGACTCAAGTGTGGTATAAAATTTACAAAAGAACCTTAATCACATTGTAAAGAGAGCCCAATCTCTTGCCTCAAAAGGCAAGCCTGTGCTAAAATTCAAGCCCAAGTCCTAATTTTAAGGAGAAAAATGCAACAAATAAGGCTGAGTATAGAGCACTGGCAGACCTCTGAGACTAAGTTAAGGACAAGGATGCAGATGGAGTAGAACCCTAAGACCTGAGACAAGGACTGACATACTTGAGCACTCATCCCCCAGACTTCTCTGGAACCTCTGCTCTTTCAGAAGTCATCAAGAAACCTACTCTTGACTACGACCATGTGAAGACATTACATGATGTCTTGCAAGGCAATCATTCATCATATTCAAGGTCTGAAATCACTACCCCGATTGTTGCTAGATAAATGACTATGGCCAATTTTTAACATGGCATAACTGGAAAAGTATTGTGTCTGACCCAGAAAGTAAGAGATTAACCATGAAAGGAACTGAAATGACTGGTTAATAAATCCTGGAAGGTAGCTGAAAATATGCATGCGAAATTACTTTGAATGTAGTAGACCACAAGGATGGAATATAAGGCTGGATAAACAAGAGTTCAATGACAGTGGAGCCCTTTCTCCTTGTTCATTATTTAAAATTCTGGTAGGAATATGGCACAATGATGTCACATAGTTAATAAAGTGGACATTCTGCCACTGCCTTGACAAAGTACTGAGGAATATATTCTGAGATACAAGTATGCTAGAGTAGAGTAAGACTGAAAAACTCAACTCACCATGCGAATTTCATTAAAACAATAAAAAATACACTAGAGAAGGGGGCACTAATATCACTAAGAAGCTCAACAGCAGTGCTCCTCTGTAGGGGAGTACTGATTATACAGATAATTGCTGTTTAACTTGATGTGAAAGTGTCACTGGCAACTACAGAGTTCTGCAACAGCTGAGACCTATTGTCAGCAGATTTGGAAAACTCAGCAGTGGCCACAGGACTGGAAAAGGTCAGTTTTCATTCCAATCCCAAAGAAAAGCAATGCCAAAAATGCTCAGACTATAATACAACTGGGCTCATTTAACATGCTAGTAAGGTAATGCACCAAACCCTTCAATGTGGCTTCAGCAGGACATGAAATGTGAACTTCCAGATGTACAAACTGAGTTTACAAAAGGTATAGGAACTAGAGATGAAATTGCCAATATTCATTAGATCATCAATTCAGTTCAATTCAGTTCAATCACTCAGGCATGTCTGACTCTTTGCGACCCCATGAATCCCAGCATGCCAGGCCTCCCTGTCCATCACCAACTCCTGGAGTCTACTCAAACTCATGTCCATCAAGTCGGTGATGCCATCCAGCCATTTCAACCTCTGTCGTCCCCTTTTCCCCCTCCCCCAATCCCTCCCAGCATCAGAGTCTTTTCCAATGAGTCAACTCTTCGCATGAGCTGGCCAAAGTACTGGAGTTTCAGCTTTAGCATCATTCCTTCCAAAGAACACCCAGGGCTGATCTCCTTCAGAATGGACTGGTTGGATCTCCTTGCAGTCCAAGGGACTCTCGAGAGTCTTCTCCAATACCACAGTTCAAAAGCATCAATTCTTTGGTGCTCAACCTTCTTCACAGTCCAGCTCTCACATCCATACATGACCACAGGAAAAACCATAGCCTTGACTAGACGGACCTTTGTTGGCAAAGTAACGTCTCTGCTTTGCAATATGCTATCTAGGTTGGTCGTAACTTTCCTTCCAAGGAGTAAGTGATTTTGGAGCCCCCCAAAATAAAGTCAGCCACTGTTTCCACTGTTTGCCCATCTATTTCCCATGAAGTGATGGTACCATAAAAGCAACGCCAAAGAATTCTCAAACTACCACACAATTGCACTCATTTCACATGCTAGTAAAGTAAAGCTCAAAATTCTCCAAGCCAGGCTTCAGCAATACATGAACCGTGAACTTCCAGATGTTCAAGCTGGTTTTAGAAAAGGCAAAGGAACCAGAGATCAAATTGCCAACATCTGCTGGATCATGGAAAATGCAAGAGAGTTCCAGAAAAACATTTATTTCTGCTTTATTGACTATGCCAAAGAGTTTGACTGTGTGAATCACAATAAACTGTGGAAAATTCTTCAAGAGATGGGAGTACCAGACCACATGACCTGCCTCTTGAGAAACCTATATGCAGGTCAGGAAGCAACAGTTAGAACTGGACATGGAACAACAGACTGGTTCCAAATAGGAAAAGGAGTACATCAAGGGTGTATATAATTACCCTGTTTATTTAACTTATATGCAGAATACAGCATGAGAAACATTGGACTGGAAGAAGTACAAGCTGGAATCAGATTGCTGGGAGAAATATCAATAACCTCAGATATGCAGATGACATCACCCTTATGGCAAAAAGTGAAGAGGAACTAAAAAGCCTCTTGATGAAAGTGAAAGAGGAGAGTGAAAAAGTTGGCATAAAGCTCAACATTCAGAAAACGAAGATCATGGCATCTGGTCCCATCACTGCATGGGAAATAGATGGAGAAACAGAGGAAACAGTGTCAGACTTTATTTTTCTGGGCTCCAAAATCACTGCAGATGATGACTGCAGGCATGACACTAAAAGACGCTTACTCCTTGAAAGGAAAGTTACAACCAACCTAGATAGTATATTCAAAAGCAGCGACATTACTTTGCCAACCAAGGTCCGTCTAGACAAGGCTATAATTTTTCCAGTAGTCATGTATGGATGTGAGAGTTGGACTGTGAAGAAAGCTGAGCACCAAAGAATTGATGCTTTTGAACTGTGGTGCTAGAGAAGACTCTTTAGAGTCCCTTGGACTGCAAGGAAATCCAACCAGTCCATGCTAAAGGAGATCAGTCCTGGGTGTTCTTTGGAAGGAATGATGCTGAAGCTGAAACTCCAGTACTTTGGCTACCTCATGCGAAGAGTTGACTCATTGGAAAAGACTCTGATTCTGGGAGGGATGGGGGCAGGAGGAAAAGGGGACTACAGAGGATGAGATGGCTGGACGGCATCCCGGACTCAGTGGACATGAGTCTGAGTGAACTCTGGGAGGTGGTGATGGACAGGGTGTCCTGGCATGCTGCAATTCATGGGGTCGCAAAGAGTCGGACACGACTGAGCGACTGAACTGAACTGATGGGATCAGATGCCATGATCTTAGTTTTCTGAATGTTTGGAGACAGAAAAAGAACTCCAGGAAAACATCTGCTTATGTTTCACTGACTACTATAAAACCTTTGACTGTGTGGATCACAACAAACTGTGGAAAATTCTTAAAGAGGTGGGAATACCAGACCACCTGACCTGCCTCCTGAGAAACCTGTATGCGTCAAGAAGTAACAGTTAGAACCATAAATTGAATGGACTGGTTCCAAGTTGGGAAAGGAGTACATCAGGGTTGTATACTGTCACAATGCTTATTTAATTTGCACGTAGAGCCCATCATGCAAAATTCCAATCTGGATGAAGCACAAGCTGCAAGCAAGATTGCTGGCAGAAATATCAACAACATCTGATATATAGATGACACCTCTCTAATGGTAGAAGTAAAGAGGCACTAAAGAACCTCTTAACGAAAATGAAAGAAGACAGTTAAAAAGATGGTTTGGGACTCAGGATTCAAAAAACAAAGATCACGACATCGAGTCCCAACACTTCATGGCAAACAGAAGGGGAAAAATGGAAACAGTTACTGATTTTATTTTATTTTATTTTTTTGGCTGCAAAATCACTGCAGGCAGATGGTGACTGCAGCCATGAAATTTAAGGATGTTTGTTCCTTGGAAGGAAAGCTATGATGAACCTAGACAGCATATTAAAAAAGAGACTTCGCTTTGCCAACAAAGGTCCACATAGTGAAAGCTATGGTTTTTCCAGTAGTCATGTACAATGTGAGAGCTGGACTATAAAGAAGGCTGAGTGCTAAAGAATTGATGCTTTCAAGTTGTGCTGCTGCTAAGTCACTTCAGTCGTGTCCAACCCTCAGCGACCCCATGGACTGCAGCCTTCCAGGCTCCTCCACCCATGGGATTCTCCAGGCAAGAGTACTGGAGTGGGGTGCCATTGCCTTCTCCGTTCAAGTTGTAGTACTGGAGAAAACACTTGAGAGTCCCTCGAACAGCAAGGAGATCAAACCAGTCCATCCTAAAAGAAATGAATCCTGAATATTCATTGGAAGGACTGATTCTGAAGCTGTAATACTTTGGCCACCTGATGAGAAGAGCCAACTCATTGGGAAAGACCCTGATTCTGGGAAAGATTAAGGGTAGGGGGAGAAGGGGGCAACAGAAGATGAGGTGTTTGGATGGCATCACCGACTCAATGGACGTGAATTTGAGCAAGCTCTGGGAGACAGTAATGGACAGGGAAGCCTGGCATGATGCAATGCATGGGTGGCAAAGAGTTGAACATGACTTAGCAACTGAACAACAACAATTGGCCACACTTCAGTATCAGAGATTAAATAAATGTTATTACTGTAAAGGATTTGGCAGAAGCTCCACACAATGCAATTTCTACCACTGAGTCTTCTAACAACATAAACTTGTTTCAATCATTCAGCCTAAATACCATGCTAGTTACATAAGTGCATGCTTTTTCAGTGCCATCTTTTGATCTTTTGAGTGACTTTAATGTCACTCAAGTGTTACAGTCTTCCAAATTTTCCAATGCAAAAGCTGAGGTAGTGTTTCCCTTTGTGGTGAACAGCATTGCCAAAACTCAAGCTGACCTACAAGCCATGTGCCCCTTTCTTGGTGGTAGGAGTTGGGAAGAACAACAGCTTGCTCTTTGAGAAGATGACCCAGTGGATGGTCCCCCTGGGAGCACTGTAGGTTTGAATTGCTATCCTTATAGACATGGTCTATCTTGAGAGAATTTATATCATGCCCCTGGTCAGCGTGATGGTGTGTCTTTGACCAGGAAGTGGAAGGAGAAGATTCCCTGCTCATCATCCTTCCCTGTGACTCACCTGAGAAATGTTAGCTTCTCTTCTCCACAATTTTTGTCTCTGATGACCGAGAGTTCCTAGTTCTCAGAGAAGAATAATGCTCTGTGAGAAGCTATGGTAGGGAATTCTACTAAAATTAACCCTAATTCCATCTCCTATTTTGTTCTCCTCATACCAGTAGTTCAGGAGTCAAAGAAAGCAGTTATTGAAGCTCTCAAGTGTTACTGATCATGGTTATCAGGAGGAAAATAGGATTTTTGTTAAAACATCTGTCTACAATGCGGGAGACCTGGGTTGTAGCCCTGGGTTGGGAAGATCCCCTGGAGAAGGAAATGGCAATCCACTCCAGTACTATTGCCTGGAAAATCCCATGGACAGAGGAGCCTGGTAGGCTAACAGTCTATGGGGTCGCAAAGAGTCGGACACGACTGAGCGACTTTACTAATGAGGGCAGAAAAAATTATCAAGGTATCCAGAATACTCAATGGTATGCCTATTGGTGCTTTCGTGTCTAACAATGACTATGTGAAACATTATAAAGTTTTCCCAAGAGCTAATTATTAAAGGAGAACATAAAAACTAGTGTGAGTAGCTATGTATATATTACCAAAAAGTATTAGGTATCAATTAGGAGGCATCAGCTGCAAAAAATAGAATCATCACACTGGCTTAAGCAATGAAGTGATTATGTATTTTCTGTATGGAAACCAGAGTTAGATAGTTTCAGGTTGTTTTAATAACTCAATAATATTGTCACTATAATTATATCTACATTTTTATCATCATCTTTTCTTCCCAATGGTTACAATATAGCCACTTTGGATACAGATACCACAGTCTTTATTCTAGCATGTCACACAATAGAGGAGTCACAGTTTACTGTCTTTGTCAATGTAAGGTATCCTCTTTACTCTATCTTATTTACCAGTAAGGCGCCAATAAGTTTCACTTCACATGGACTCTATTTTGAAATTTGATAACATACTAAGATTGAGTAACCCCCCTCCAAGGAACCCCTGTCTTTGAGTTGGAATACATACAGAATATCTCTTTGGCACTTTGAATAAAGATGGCCAAAACTAAGAAAAGTAAAAAAGAAATTAGTCTGTCATGCGATCCAAACATTTCAGAATATGATCATACTGATGGAAAAATTGTAAGGCTGATGGGAATTGTCAGCAAATCACCAATATAAATCCTAAATGTAATGAAGCTAAAAAAGATATATGCAGGCAAAAGAAGCTAGAGAATAGCTTTGCTAATGGATCTCTTTGGTTTATTTATAAATCAGGCAATGAAACAGTCACTTTATTAGCTAAACATCATAAGTTGTAGTGCATGGTTGTGTGCCCTGATTATCAAATGTTATTAGATGTTTAAGGATAAAATTATGCATATATCTGTAATTTATGCAGAACAAATATCAAAATAAATCTATAATGAATGTTTACAACACCATCATATTAGATTTATTTAATATACACTTAAAATGAAATCATTTTAATTGCTTCTTCAAGCAGATTAGCTCTTCAAACAAACTAATAGAAGTCTTACGATTATATTTATACATACATTTTTTGTATAATTAAGACATCCCTTTTATGAAATTCCTCATGTAATAGCTTAAGCAATGCCAAAGCAACAAATTCATTTGTTGTTAAATGTAAAGTTTCTAACATAAATAACTATACAATTTTACTCTACAACTTAGAAAAATAGCTATCAGCAGTTCTTTGAATCCATATCTGCTCTATTTTATGATTTGTGTATTTCTCTTTGCACTACAATTCACAGAACAGTTTCAACTATCATCAAGTAAAAACAAATCCTAAATACTGATGTAAGGACGATTAATATTACTTCAGAATTTATAAGATCTTAAAAGATTCAGTTAGTTTATTCATTTAATGAATATATGTGGTATAAATGGGTAGTGCAGTGTATATGAACGTGAAAATGCATCCTTTAAAAGATAAAATTTTCACTATAACAAACAGTTATAGATGCAGTTGCATCATTTCTGATGGAAACTATAGGGACACTCTGCCTTACTGAAAATGTATGTCTTTTCAGTGCACTGGACAAATGTTTATGATAAATCATAGCATTTTAAAATCACTGGTATAGTAAAAGTAATACAATATTGTAAAGTTAAGAAAAATTAAAAAAAATAATAATAATAAAAAAAATTAAAAAAAAAGAATTAAAAAAAAATAAAATCACTGGTAGAAAATTAAAAACAAAAAAACTTCAAAATGTGATTTTGAAGCCAACTTAAACCCTGATTGAAGATAGCTGAAGTAGTTTTCTGTAGCCTGTGGACCTCATTTTCCATGTTGCTGCTGCTACTGCTGCTAAGTCACTTCAGTTGTGTCCGACTCTGTGTGACCCCAGAGATGGCAGCCCACCAGGCTCCCCCGTCCCTGGGATTCTCCAGGCAAGAACACTGGAGTGGGTTGCCATTACCTTCTCCAATGCATGAAAGTGAAGTTGGTCAGTCGTGTCTGACTTTTAGCAACCCCATGGACTGCAGCCCACCAGGCTCCTCCATCCGTGGGTTTTTCCAGGCAAAAGTACTGGAGTGGGGTGCCATTGCCTTCTACATGTTGTCTCTGCCTAAATAAAAATTACAAGAGGAAACTCATGCATTGGTTATCTATTTTAAAAAAATTGCAGATTTAGGAGATGATTAAAATGTTCCCCAGATTGTGTGAAACTAGGATATTGGTGATACTGTTTTTTTCAAATTTTCAGCTGCTAAAGTTGATGTAATGTAATAAAGTCATTCAGTCGTATCTGACTCTCTGTGTCCCCATAGACTGTAGCCCGCCAGGCTGCTCTGCCCATGGAATCCTCCAAGCAAAAGTACTGGAGTGGGTTGCCATTTCCTTCTCCAGGGGGTCTTTCCGACCCAGGGATCAAACCCAGGTCTCCTACATTGCAGATTCTTTACCATCCAAGCCACCAGGAAAGCCTAATTCCCTCAAAAGCTATCTTCGCATATCTTCTGTTTTTCTCTGCCTATCAAAATGTTTAACTACTCTAATAGGCCCAATTCCACCACTGGTGGACCAGCCTATACTGACACATCACTTTTTTACAGTTTCTACACGATCTATTTTTCCTTTAACTTCTCTGATTCACATCACCCAAGGGAGTGTTTCATGGCGTAAAGACCCTGAGTGAAAACAGCAATAGAACAGAACTGACTTTTGTCATTACTAGGATTCAACCTCATGGGACAGATTAAGAAACACCAAAATATGATAAGAGAAAGATCTGGAAAAAGAAAGATATCACACTGTGAATTTCCTTAATTTTGACCAAGTCAAACTTTTGTCATTCAGATTTATATTAGTAGCAAAGGACCACCCCACCCAATGAAGATCTTCATGTTTAGATTATTTCTGAATTTTATTTCTGGGTGGTCCACAGCATAATTTTAAAAGAAGACAAATTTGGACACACAACAGTGACACAGTTAGAGAGCATACAATTAAATCCTTTGAACCATACAGAAAAAAAGACATCTTTTAAATTACATCATTCACCCAAATACTTAAAAATCGAAAGTACTGTGTGAGAACTTCAGGTTACAAAGTGAGAAATTAAATATATCTCTTTACTGTTAATAGAATGCAATACACAAGTTTCCCTGTCTTTGGCCAGGGAAAGATCCCAGTCTTTGGCCAGGAACATTATAAATCAGTATACTAGGAGACAAGCCCACAGAAATAAAGCTGTTCTTCAACCTTGCTTAACTGGTATTTGCCACTGTTACAATCAATTTTAGTTGGACTTTCAAGTGCTTGTATCTCTTTCAGTATATAAATGGATTTTTAATTTATTTTTATTTGTTCAAATTCCACCCCCCCAACTACTTCAAATTATGTAGTCCAGGTTTCCACATTTGGGGAAATCACAAGGATTTTGGATCTACATCCAGAATGCAATGGATGGATCTCGCCCTGGGAAAACTACCTTCCTTATCATGGTATCTCCACTGTTGAGTATTCAATATAATAAATACATTTTTTTAGAATCTTTCTGATGTGGACCATTTTCATAGTCTTCATTGGATTTGTTACAATATGTTTTATTTCATTTTATTTTTTGGCCACAGGCACATGGGATCTTAGCCCCTTGACCAGGGATAAACCCACAACCCCTACACTGGAATGAGAAGTCTTAACCACTGGACTGACGGGGAAATCTCAATAAATGAATTTTTTAAAGTAAATTATTTTTTGAATAAAATACATACTCATAAAATTGCACAAATCATGAATGCACAGTTTAATGAATTTTTGCTAACTAAACATATTCATTCACACAGTAAGCTGATCAGGAAATTGACTACATTGAATATAAGCACCACATCTGAAGCTCCCCACATATGCACCTTCAGGTACTAAACTCAATAATTTGAAATATGAGACAGAAACATTTAACTGAAAATAAAATGATCATAAATTTAAAACAACTATATATATATATATATATTTTTTTTTTAATTAAATAGTTATTTTGTTTAGAACTAAGTTAGTTGCTCAGTCATGTCCAGCTCTTTACAACCATATGGACTGGGAGCCACCAGGCTCCTCTGTCCATGGAATTCTCCAGGCAAGAATACTCCAGGCAAGGGAATGGAGCGGGTTGCCATTCCCTTCTCCAGGGGATCTTCCTGACCCTGGGATTGAACCCAGGTCTCCAGCATTGCAGGCAGAGTCTTTACCATCTGAGCCACAAGGGAAGCCCTTTATTTGTTTATTTGTTTTATTATATGTACAACAAAAAATACAATCTAAAATTTTACACCATATATATCATAAAACATAACACATATTACACAGCACATACTATATAACATATATAATATAAATTTTAAATTGTGATAATTTTATCAATAAGTTTTCTGTCACATTTGGTTTTAAATCATTGATGGAAAGAAATTATATTTTATTCATTGTATATTTCCTGAGAATTAGTAAAATACTCTGTAGAAAATAAATAATAAAATACTGATTGAATTTCTATTTTTTCAATTTCATCTCTATAGTATTTTTATTTTTTGAATTTGCTAAGCTGTCACATGCTTTATACGGCATTTAACGTGGTAAATGAAAACTGGTTAGTGAATACGTTAATTTTATTCAGCTGCAAATTATGTAAACTGGTTAGTGAAATGAAACTAATGAAAACTGGTTAGTGAATACGTTAATTTTATTCAGCTGCAAATTATGTAAAACTGTATAATTATCTATCTGATATAATTTTAAGATAAGATTTTTGTTTATTATCATTTGTACTTGCATATTAAGTTTTGGTGAGCTGCTCATTTTTTTAATTATTAAATTTCAGCCCTACTATATTTTATAATGCTATAACTCAACATCAAAATATTAATTTTTATCTTTTCTATCAAGATCTATATTAAGTCCCTCAAATAATGCAATTTCAGAAATAATTCAATCAAGTGAGTGCATTCCTGGTAAATTTTTCATGGTCAAATAAGATTTTTAAAATTATCTAAAATGAGATTTTTAAAAATAAATGATCAAAACAACCATTTTAGTGGGAACCTAATTAAAAAGATCATTAAAAGTGAAATAGTCACACTCAAATTTAATTATAAATCTGCTCTTTTTACATCCTCAACATATTGTGCTGTAAATGTTTACAATTGGTTAACCTGTAATTAACAATGTAATTAATTTGAACTGCTCATCAAATAATTACCATGGCAACATTTTTATCAAAGATGGTTGAATTTAGAAGACTACAAATTAAAATAAACTACAAAAGACTGTATATTTTATTTTCCAAAGAAGATATTTTCACTCAATTTTTATGTTAAACATTTTCTTCAAAACTTAGTCCTATTTTACATATTTTATATTTGCTCTTTGTGATGTATGATATCAAATATTACTCTCATTCTACCATAAGACTGTCAAAGTTTTAAAGCACAATTAAAGGATCCTAGGAATAACAGTCAGGGAAGGCAATGGCACCCCACCCCAGTACTTTTGCCTGGAAAATCCCATGGACGGAAGATCCTGGTAGGCTCCAGTCCGTGGGGTCGCTAAGAGTCGGACACGACTGAGCGACTTCACTTTCACTTTTCACTTTCATGCATTGGAGAAGGAAATGGCAACCCACTCCAGTGTTCTTGCCTGGAGAATCCCAGGGACAGAGGAGCCTGGTGAGCTTCCGTCTGTGGGGTCGCACAGAGTCAGACACGACTGAAGCGACTTAGCAGCAGCAGCAGCAGGAATAACAGTACCGTATGATCCAACAATCCCACTATTGGGCATATACCCTGAGGAAATCATAGTTGAAAAAGACACAAGCACCCCATGAATCGCAGCACACCAGGTCTCCCTGTCCATCACCAACTCCCAGAGTTCACTCAAACTCACGTCCATTGAGTCAGTGATGCCATCCAGCCATCTCATCCTCTGTCGTCCCCTTCTCCTCCTGCCCCCAATCCCTTCCAGCATCAGAGTCTTTTCCAATGAGTCAACTCTTCTCATGAGGTGGCCAAAGAATTGGAGTTTCAGCCTCAGCATCAGTCCTTCCAATGAACACCCAGGACTGGTCTCCTTTAGGATGGACTGGTTGGATCTCCTTGCAGTCCAAGGGACTCTGAAGAGTCTTCCCCAGCACCACAGTTTAAAATCATCAATTCTTCGGCACTCAGCTTTCTTCACAGTTCAACTCTCACATCCATACATGACCACTGGAAAAACCATAGCCTTGACTAGATGGACCTTTGTTGGCAAAGTAATGTCTCTGCTTTTGAATATGCTATCTAGGTTGGTCATAACTTTCCTTCCAAGGAGTAAGTGTCTTTTAATTTCATGGCTGCAATCATCATCTGCAGTGATTTTGGAGTCCAAAAAATAAAAGTCTGACAGTTTCCACTGTTTCCCCATCTATTTCCAATGAAGTGATGGGACCAGATGCCAATATTACTCAGTCATAAAAAGGAAAGCATTTGACTCAGTTCTAATAAGGTGGATGAACCTAGAGCCTATTATACAGAGTGAAGAAAGTCAGAAAGGGAAAGATAAATATCATATATGAATGCATATATATGAAATCTAGAGAGAAGATACGGATGAACCTGGCTGCAGGGCAGCAATGGAGACCCAGACCTGGAGGACACACTTGTGGATACAGGAGAGGAAGGAGAGGGAGGGACACACTGAGAGGGCAGCATCAAAACATATGCATTGGCATATGTAAAATTAAATAGCCGGTGGGAATTTGTTGTATGATGCAGGTGCTCTGTGACAACCTACAGGGGTCAGACAGGGTGGGAGGTGGGAGGGAGGTTCAAGAAAGAGAGGACATATCTACGGCTGAATCATCTTGATAGGTGGTAGAACCCATCACAATATTGGAGGGCAATTATCCTCCAATTAAAAATAAATAAAATTTTTAAATGCATACACAAATGAACAAATACAAATAAATCAGGAAAAGAGGAAGAAAGTGGGAGAAGTAGAGATTTAAAAATGATACACAGAAAACACTTTTTAGAATTAACAACAATAAAATAAATATGAATGGATTAAACAAAATGAAATTAAATTAGAAAGTAAAAATGAAGATACAAAGGGAGATAATCTAGACATTTATCAGTTCAGTTCAGTTCAGTCGCTCAGTTGTGTCCGACTCCGGGACTCCATAAACTGCAGCATGCCAGGCCTCCTTGTCCATCACCAACTCCCGGAGTCCACCCAAACCCATGTCCATTGTGTCAGTGATGCCATCCAACCATCTCATCCTCTGTCATTCCCTTATCCTCCTGCCCTCAATCTTTCCCAGAATCAGGGTCTCTTCGAATGAGTCAGCTCTCTGTATCAGGTGGCCAAAGTATTGGAGTTTCAGCTTTAGCATCATTCCTTCCAAAGAAATCCCAGGGCTGATCTCCTTCAGAATGGACTGGTTGGATCTCCTTGCAGTCCAAGGGACTCTCAAGAGTCTTCTCCAACATCACAGTTCAAGAGCATGAATTCTTCGGCGCTCAGCCTTCTTCACAGTCCAGCTCTCACATCCATACATGACCACAGGAAAGACCATAGCCTTGCAGTCTTTATTTGCTGAGAGGTCTCTGGCTGACAGCAAGGAAACCAAGATCCCAGTCCTACAATTATAAAGAAACATTTTGCTAACAATTTTGATCAGTTTGGAAGAGAATTTCTCCCAAGTGCCTCCAAAAAAAGAATCCATCTAGGTCAACATCTTCAGCCTGGTCTTTAGAGATTCTACACAAAGGAAGCAGCCAACCCCACCCAGACTTCAGATCACAGAAGTGTGATATAAATAAATAGATATTGGATATTATTTAAGCAGTTAAATTTGTGGTAAATTTGTTATACAGTAATAGAAACCTGAAGTGCTCTCCCCCAATTAAACTCTTTCAATCTTTCCTTTCAGTATGAAAAATTCCTTTCACTCATGTATTATCCAAGTCTCTTCCAAGTCTCTCCTCCTCGTGAGAAAATCTTAAGACTATAACGGATATACCTTTCTCATATTTATTTATATCTCATATGTAAGACACTATCTAAATGTAGCTATTTTATTGGAGATATTTTAGTAAATCTTATAAATACTGTTTATTATGCTATTCTTCTATATTTGGTGTTGCTTCTAAGAGAAAGTACTTCAGCATAGTATCCAAATGACAGTTTGGATAGTCCTCTTCCATCTAATGCATATAATCTCATGATAACAGGGAAAAGGTGACTCAAGTTCCTGTTTCCTAAACGTGCACCTTACTGCATAGTACTTGATGTTCTCAACTTATATGTCCATATATTAGGTTTCAGTGAGGTACAGATTTTTTTTTTTTTTTTTTTTTCAAATACAAAAATATGTCTTCTTCAGAAATTTGGTGAAAGTAAAATGGTGCTATATATTTCAGGAAGGAAAACATTTTAGGATCCTTTTCGAATATGTGTATTTTTGATGCAAAGGATAGAGTCATCATTCCCTGTTATATTGTTTCTCTACTTTACATATCAAATACCTTATAACTAAATTGTAACACCCATAAATAATCTTCAAGCCTTGTCACACTGTGGTAAATTACTAAATGTGATGAACTATATATTTGTCAGGGAAAACTGCATTTAGATTATTACGGGTATGAAAAATTTGATTGAAATATCGCTCCTATGTAGTAGAATCCTCACACTGATAGTAATTGCTCAAAGTAAAAATCTTTTTATCCATTGACTATGTACTTCATATAATACCCAACTTTCAAGGCTACTTGGTTCATTTACCCTTTTAGTTTCATAAAAGTACCTTTAACAACACTCAGAACTTTAGCGACTCTACACACAAAATTTTTCTAAATTATTATTCAAGATTGAAGTAAATATTTAAATTATTTCAAAATACTTGTGAAGAACATAAACACACAAAACATCAGAAAATAAAGCTTTAGAATTGCCTACACACACACATATATATAATGACCACAATCTAAGAGCATAGCAGTATACCAACAGAACACTTTCAATGACAGCAAATCTAGGGACATATGGTTTTTCCTGTGGTCATGTATGGATGTGAGAGTTGGACTGTGAAGAAGGCTGAGCGCCCAAGAATTGATGCTTTTAAACTGTGGTGTTGGAGAAGACTCTTTAGACTTCCTTGGACTGAAAGTCCAACCAGTCCATTCTAAAGGAGATCAGCCCTGGAATTTCTTTGGAAGGAATGATGCTAAAGCTGAAACTCCAGTATTTTGGCCACCTCATGCGAAGAGTTGACTCATTGGAGAAGACTCTGATGCTAGGAGGGATTGGGGGCAAGAGGAGAAAGGGACGACAGAGGATGAGATGGCTGGATGGCATCACTGACACGATGGATGTGAGTTTGAGTGAATTCCATGAGTTGATGATGGACAGGGAGGCCTGGCGTGCTGCGATTCATGGGGTCACAAAGAGTCAGACACGACCGAGCAGCTGATCTGATCTGATCTGATAGGATTTTTACTTTGACTGCTTTCTAACTCTCATTTTCTTTTTTTTTCAAAGGCCTAGAAATTTCCTATTCTAAGATGTATTCCCTGTTGCACTCACAACTTAGCAAGATGAAGAATTTGAGTGCGTCTGAAGTAGGCGTTGCCAAAGCAGAGAGGCAGTAGAGCTTCTCAGGTGAGAGCACGGGCTTTATGGCTGCACATCTTGAGTGTCAACCCTGGCTCTGAGAGCTCCTGCCTAGTGGGCTAGGTCAAGTCGCCAGGTATCCTTAGGCCTCAGTTCTGGCAAATTTAAATGGGAATAATAGTATCAATTATCTTACAGGCTTGTGAGAATTAAATAAGGATTAACATATACAAGCCTTTTGTATGTGACACAAATAAGCCATATATGATGAGCCTGGCAGGCTACGGTGCTTGAGGTGGCAAGAGTTGGACACAACTGAGGGGCTGAACAACAGCAGCACTATATAATGAAGAGCTTCCATTGCCTACAATTTTAAAATTAATGAAAATTTTATGGAAAATATCTGATACAACATCTTCATTTTATAACAGGAAAAACCCATGGGCAGCATGAAAGGGTTCAGAATGGTTTCAAGTTCATAGAGTCTATCTTCTGAGGCTGGGATCAGCCATTCCTTTAAGGTGGCTCAGAGGGTAAAGCGTTTGCCTGCAATGCAGGTGACTGGGGTTCAATCATTGAGTCGGGAAGAACATCTAGAGAAGGACATGGCAACCCACTCCAGTATTCTTGCCTGGAAAATTCCATGGAAAGAGGAGCCCAGTGCAGGCTACAGTCCATGGGGTTGCAAAGAGTCAGACACAACTGAGCAACTTCACTTTCACTTTAAGCTAAGTTATTCAAACATTTCTAACTCTGAATTTCATCATCTTTACAATAATATATGTAGAATGGTGTCAAAATCTGATCACAGATTTTAATTATTTCAGTATCTGGACTATAAAAAGACTTACCAACTTAAGCCCTTTCCCCACATTTCTTTTTGCCACCCATTCTTTAAATATCTGTATTCTCAGAGGATCCAACATATTAAAAAATCTCATTTATACATGTTTTGAGAAATATCATAATTCTAAAATAATGTATCTTAGTAAGTAAAGTAGTAAGTAAGTGAGCGCCAATTGATGCTTTTGAATTGTGGTGTTGGAGAAGACTCTTGAGAATCCCTTGGACTACAAGGAGATCCAACCAATCCATCATAAAGGAAATAAGTCCTGAGCGTTCATTGGAAGGACTGATGTTGAAGCTGAAACTCCAAAGCTGAAGCTTTGGGCTCCTGATGCGAAGAACTGACTCATTTGAAAAGACCCCAATGCTGGGAAAGATTGAAGGTGAGAGGAGAAGGGGACAACAGAGGACGAGATGGTTGGATGGCATCACTGATGCAATGGACATGAGTTTGAGTAAATTCTGGGAGCTGGTGATGGACAGGGAGGCCTGGAGTGCTGCAGTCCTTGGGGCCACAGAGAGTTAGACATGACTGAGAGACAGAATTGAGTAAGTAAATTGTATCCAAACTGGAATTCTTTTCTACCTCCAGACTAACTAATTGGCATATATATACCTATAATCATTTTCAGATTGACAGAAACCAAAACAAAACATTATCTTATTTTAAGGCACATTACCTCCAAGCCCCTTGAAGTCATTTAAGCCCTGCTTTAAAGTAATCATTAATTTCCCCTTTTACCACAACACATACAATATAATAATGCTATTTGAATCTTCTTCAAAAATGAATTATACATGAAGACTTTTGTCTTTACCTGAGTGTTATTTCTTAGGTGTTTTAAAAATTTCCCTTTGAGATGCTTGGCATCAATAGTAATGTTTATTGATCATCTATTTTGTGCTGGGTTTTGAGGATACAGCACTGAAAATAACCCAGTCCCTTTTCCTGAGTGTGTTGATAACTTCCATATGGTATGAAAAGTTTGATAGTAAAGATAAAGTAGTGCCTGGGGGAATAAGCCAGTCTCACAGTAAGAGATGTCCTAGATAAAGCAAACCCCACTTGATAACCAAGTAGAAGTTTACCTTTGTACTCTAACCTCTGACTACTTTTTTACTTTTTTTTTTCCTCTTTATCAGGCTTTAATAAATGCATGGTCTTTTTGCACATCATGCTAAAGCTTGAAATGTTATTTTTGTTTTCACCTGAGCTCATATTCTTCTTTCAGGAACCTCTTGAAAACTGTATACCACATTCACAACTTTTTTATTGTGCTTCTTTTATCTGCTTATATTATGGCTTCCATCCTAATATGCTCTTCTTTAGATTCTTTTTTTTTTTTTTTTGGCTAACACACCGAAGTGAGTTTTCTATATTTCCAGAGCTTAGATCCTCTCACTCAGTAGGTGCTTGGTGATACTAATTACAGCAATACTAATGCAATAATGAAAAGATAATATATTTGGAGCTTAAGTTATACCAGTTAAAGTGCTAGAAGCCTTATCCTGTTAAACAAGATCTGCTGGTTTCTTTCTTCTTTCTTTTTTTTTTTTTTGTTCTCATTCTATACTTAAAAGCAGAGAAGGGAATGGCACCCCACTCCAGTACTCGTGCCTGGAAAATCCCACAGGCGGAGGAGCCTGGTAGGCTGCAGTCCATGGGGTCGCTGGGAGTTGGACACGACTGAGCGACTTCACTTTCACTTTTCACTTTAATGCACTGGAGAAGGAAATGGCAACCCACTCCAGTATTCTTGCCTGGAGAATCCCGAGGACAGGGGAGCCTGGTGGGCTGCCGTCTCTGGGGTCGCACAGAGTCGGACACGACTGAAGCTACTTAGCAGCAGCATACTTAAAGAGAGTGGAAGAGTGGGAAATTTGCTCGAGGTCATAGAGCAGACAAGGATCAGATGGGATGGAACCAGGACACTTCTAACTCCTAAGCACTGGCTCAGAAACATGGTTATGTTGAATGATCAACAAAAGTTACATAAGATCAAAGTAGCCTTTACAGAAGGGGCACTTCCAAACTTAAATGTTTGATTGATCCCTTTTCTCTTTTAAACTGCTGAAAACACAATCCTTTAGAGAGACTCTTAGCCTTACTGCATCATTCTTTGTGTGTGCAGTATTTTTTTTTTCTGGGTTTGTGGGAAATAAGTCAATCTATATTAATATGGTAGATTGAATTTTGAGATATAGGATGAATATTTTATAATTTTTTTAAAAATTTTTCTTTGTGGGTTGTTGAGATCTACCCTAGCAAACCATGGATTCTATTCATTCACTTGTTAATTCTATAAGCATGTATTACAGTCCTACTGTGTGTATAGAGTTGTCTTAGTTGTTGGGGAGCTTATATAAGAAGGATATTACACATGGGTCACTGTTTGCAATATAATCCTATGATCCTATAATGGAGGTATATACGTGCATAAAGAGACATTATTATATTTTGAGCAGTACAAAACACAGAGTATTTTTTATATAAAAGCTTTACAATATAGTCAATTTTGACTCTTGATTTGCAAAGCCTGAAATGTGTACTATCTGGCACCTTAAAGAGTGTTTGTTGATGCTTTCTCTAAGGAGTAATTAAAATGTTTAATTAAAAGGTTATTAAGAAAGAAATGGGCACAATTAATGGGATGAGCAGGGAAAGTAAAGTACCCAGGGATTAGAGGGCACAGGAAAGCGTCATCATCTTGTGGACCTGAAGGGCACCGGAAAGGAGATTTTACCGGCATGCAGTTGGAGATTCAGTCCGGGAAGTGATGCTGCCTCACAGGGGCCACGTAGTTAACAAATTCAGCTACTGGCGAAATCTCTTCACAGCAGGGAGTAATAAGTCTCCGGACAAGTTTGCAGAAAGGATATTCCCCTCTCTTTCTCCTGTGTTTCTCAGTCTCTCACAATGCATCTTATTGGTCCAATCCATCAGAAAGTCAGGAGACAAGGAAGCCCAGTCCTCCACAAAACACAGGTTCCCAGGACCCAGAGAAGGTTGCCAGGGAATGGGGGCTGGATTTGTAGGGACAGAAAGAGGATTCCCAGCACAAAATGCAAGATATAAGTAGGTATTTGGATATAAGCCTATAGAATGCAGAAAAGAAAACTGGGCAGAACACACAGATTTTAGAAGCTTTGGGCAGTTGGTGGTTATGGAATTTATGGATCTACATCAGGCTTTTCAAGAAAATTACTTCCAGTTAGAAGAGGATGTGGGCTGAAAACAAAACCATAGGTAACAAAGGCATTTAATAAATAAAGAAAAATAGCTTGCAGAAAAGCTATAAAAAGGAAAAAAAAATATTAAAAACTAAAAAGAATGCCTCCTGAATTATATAAATTTAATAAAGATACATGAATTAACTGCCATCCAAATGCTTGTGGTTTAAAAAGGAAGATGAATAATAGATGATTTCAACCGCTTTGGCTCAAAATCTATATGTGTGTGAATACCGATCCAAATTTCAAAATAATTCTCAAAATCTATCATCCTTTAGTACCATTATGACTAGCACATTGCAGGATGCAACGATTCTTACTTTATCGACTGCCATAGAGTCCAAGCTGACTCGATTTCCACATGTGTTCTACAACGTATTTATTCATCACCCAATAGCCTGGATGAACTTTTGACAAATGTCACTTTGTTCTTCTGTTTCAAACCCATTTGAAACATTTTCATCACATTTTAAACCCAGCCCAAACTTCTTCTTATGGCTGGTCCTCAGAGAAGAGGAATTTTCTGTATTGAAGACCTCACTCCGTTTCATGGATCTCGTCCTGTTTCATTCTTTTTCATAGACTTTATAACCACTTAAAATTGTGTTTATTCATGTGTTTTCTTCTTTATTTTCTGCACTTTATCATAAAGAAGGCTTGTTGAAGATAATGCAATAATCTCCCTGTTTGTGTCTCTATCTCCAGTGTTTATGTATCAAATGAGGGAAGTAAATTTCATCATAGACAAGTAACTTGATTGCAACATCCACCATTCCTGAATCTCAAATAAAGTGCAACTATATAGATGGATGGATGTGAGAGCTGGACTGTGAAGAAGGCTGAGCACTGAAGAATTGATGCTTTTGAACTGTGGTGTTGGAGAAGACTCTTGAGAGTCCCTTGGACTGCAAGGAGATCCAACCGGTCCATTCTGAAGGAGATCAGCCCTGGGATTTCTTTGGAAGGAATGATGCTAAAGCTGAAACTCCAGTATTTTGGCCACCTCATGCGAAGAGTTGACTCATTGGAAAAGACTCTGATACTGGGAGGGATGGAGGGCAGGAGGAGAAGGGGACAACAGAGGATGAGATGGCTGGATGGCATCACTGACTCGATGGATGTGGGTCTGGGTGACCTCCAGGAGTTGGTGATGGACAGGGAGGCCTGGCGTGCTGCGATTCATGGGGTCGCAGAGTCAGACACGACTGAGTGACTGATATGATCTGATCTGATATAGATGGATTATCAGATGCATGGCTGTATGCATTTACTAGTAAGGATTAAAGACAAGCAACAGGTGAGAAGTGGTCGAGGTAAGCATTAGGAAGCCGTAACTGTTTTGTGCTTGTGTATTTTATCAGCAGAAGATGCATTTGTTCTTTGAGGTTCGTCTTGTTTCATAATTAATTTCTGGGAGTTCCTCTGATATGTTTCCATTAATTACAGACCCAAACTCATATCACTATCACTTCTGATCAGTGTGGGGTTTTAATTATTTCTCATAAAATCTCAAACCACCTCATCAAGTTGTTTGGCCTTGTTTCTAGTTTAAGTGTAGACCCAAGCCACTTCCTTAATTTCCCCAAAGCCCAGCAGAGACCAAGACTGTAGTCATTAATGAACAGCAGCTAACACTGTATTCAGGGACCCTTCTTGCTAACATGTCCTAATAAGTGAACCTCAGAACTTCTTCCTAAATCCACTTAGATTCTTATATAACAGGAAACCAATAAAAAAAAGAAAACAAAAAAACTGTTGTATCTTTACTTTCAGAGACCAAATTTTCAAATATTCAGGCCTCAAAATCAAAAGCATCCTCTCTTTCTCACATAAAGTGTTCACATTCTATAGCAGAAGGGCCTTAAGAGAGGACTCATGTATTCTCCAGAAAAAAATAATCCACATCCAAAAAGTGGTTGACTTCAAGGGACCAGAATAAAATAGAATAATCAGTAGTACAATTTCCCAAAGTCCAGACTTTGATACATTAAATACATTATTTTACAACATTATATTTTAGGTAATATCTGACCTGGTGCATAGTTATGAAAAATATATCCCTAATTCTTCAAGGGCACAGACTGCCTAAGACAAATTTAATATATGTTTCTCAACAAAGCACATTAATATCTCTCTGTCTTTAGCTTCTAAATTCAGATTTATAGTGACGTCTCACTTTTCTCCAAGAATAATAGGCAGGCACTTGCTCTAAATTAGTCTAAAAAAAGGCCCACCATGGTAATTTTTTCCCAAAACCCAGGAATTCCCTTCCAGAAGTAATTTATTCTCTTCTCCCACATGCTGAAACTGCCAACCATCCATTAATGTCATTTCCCTCAATTTGAACATACCGAGAAGTTAATAAATCAGTGCATTTCTCACCAGCTACCCAGTTATATATCATATAGAATCACTCCCACTACTTAGCAGTCTTGCAAGTCCTGTTTGACTATTTAATGAGGTCTAAAACCTTTAACTTATGTCAAAAGATGCTTTGTAACATTTCTTCAACATCCTTATTTTCTTTTTCACATTTCCCTCATCACCCTACCAGTCTGTTTCTCTAATCTCTTGCCATCCGGGGTGGGGGAACTCATTTACCTCTCCATCTATTTAATTAAGTATTTCTTAAGTTCAGAGTATGAAACATGCCACGCTGTTCAGGGGCTGGGGATCCAGTGAGCTTTAAGTTTAAATCTCATCCATGGCCTCAATGAGTATAAGATCCAATGCATGTCAAATGGTAAAACATACATAAACGTGAGAATTTTGAAAAAAAAGGAAAGGAAGAACATGATTTTTTTTTTAGCATGGGAATGTAAGCTAGTTTTGGACATCAGGGAGAGCCACGATGTAGAAATATTCTTTTATCATGACAATTAAAGATTGAGTAAAATGTTCCCATATTCAGTGCCTAGGGAATGGGGATAAACTGCTCAAAAAGATAAGGGACATTCATGCTTCTTTATTTTGCTAACTCTCTCACCAGTGAGTTCTCTCTTCACTCTTTGTGACCTTTTACCAAATGCAACCCCCATTTTAAAACCTTCCCAAAATCTCAGCCTGAATTTATCATTCATAAAAGCTTTTATTTCCACTGATAGAATCATTTATTACATATTCTATATTGACCCCTAGATAGGGATGTCTTTAAGAGTGGAGAATCATGCCAGATTTTAACCTCTCTACACTCTTCCAGGCCTTAGTAGAATCTAGTAGGTGACAGTAATATGAGTTTAATCAAGGAACATTTTGGTCTAAAGAGCATTTGGTCTAGGCCAAACAAGTTAATGTAAAGTCCAGATGAAACCTAAGCCTTCTAATTATGAATCCAGTATTTTACATCAATATTTCATGAGGTTATTAGTTTCGATAACCATTGCCCTGATTTTCAGAGTTTCTGATTCTGTGGAGGATGTTTTTTTATGGATATACAGCAAACAGTCCTGGTCAGGAAGTTGAGATCATGAAAATTTGTCCTGAGGTAAGAAAACACTGGAGTGAAACATTCATTTTCTCCACCCTCTGAAACCTTGTGTTGATAAAGCAATTGGATTGCCTTCCCCAGATTTGTCCGACTGTCCTTCGGTTCTAAAACAAGAGTGTTAAAAAAATTCCAGCATGATATGTAGATAAAATACTATTGCGCATGCAAATTAAAACCTGCCAGTTAGATGCGCTTGTGTGAAGATCAGACAGTGGGGTGGCTAATAGCTTTTTCAGATGCGGCCTGAAGACAGAAGTGCTCTGAGAGAAGTGAGCGCTTGCGGCACTGGCCTGTACGGCCTGTTGCCAGTACCAGCTACGTGGCTGTGGTGTCTGCAGCCCTGACCCTCTCCTGCTTTTTGGCACTGGTGGTGGTGAGGTCCAAAAGCCACAGGCAGAGAGCTGTGCGCTAACTTGTACTCCCTGCCCCTTCCAAGCCCCTCGGTTCAGTTGTTTTTTGCTAGAAGTACTTGGGCAAGCTTGTTTTCTGAGTCGTTCTGAATGCACAGAGGGATCAATAATATTTGCCAGCAGATTCACCTTTAAAAAACAAAATGTGACCGTTTGTGTGTGTGTGTGTGCGTTTCCATTTCTTTGAGTATTGTCCAGAATGTTATAGCTCTGTGTTAAAGTATATGAGATGATATAGAGATTGTTAGATATTTCACAGGAGCTGACACTAGGAAGCAAACTAAATCTGGACCTATTTTATGATTAAGAGGACGTCTGTGGATTTACCAGTAATCTTCCAATGCATAAATAACAGTGATTAATCAAAATCCATTTCAAAATTTCCCAAACTGCTTCTAATTGAATAAGCTCTTCACATAGTATTTTAGAATCTTAAATACGACTCTCGATTATTATGCACTTTTATTACCTCCAAATATAATACTTCAATAACATTGAACATCATCAGAAAATAGTCTCCCATTGCTTCCTAAATGCTGAGTCAAAGGCAAGGAAGTTATGAAAGATAAATGAGGTAAAGCTGAGATGTTTACTCTCAAAGCAGGAGGCACTAATCTTGTAACAATGTTCTGTTCCACTCGCATTGTTATTGCTGCCACAGGGAGTGATTGATGGGGATTTAATCATTTTATCTAATAGCTCCAGGTATCAGAGAATGATATGTGCTACACTACACCTTTTAGAACAGTTCAAAGTTTTCCAAAAGTAAAAAATCGGATACAAAGCTGCAGAATTCTTTCTTTCCTTCACCTGAAGTAATTTGGAGATCCTCTGATACTAATTACACAGAATTCAGGATTATATGTCATTCTTTTGGAGGATAAAAATAGTAATCAAGCCTGAAATTTAGATGAGTCCTACTGACATAGGAAAGTAACATACTCCTGTATTTCAAGTGATGAGCATTTAAAATAAACAAGATGATTTAGCACTCATCTGACCACATTACACATTTTAAAGCAAACTCTTGTAAACATAGGCAATATATAAATGACACTGGTCATATTCTTTTTTTATTTTTTTAAATTATTTTTATTAGTTTAAGATAACTAGATAGTTAACTTGTACTTGGTCTATTTGATGTCAAACAAGCAAATCATGCCATATCTAACTGTTATGCTATAAATAATATCCAGTGTCAATTTATTCAATACATAGGAGAGAGAGATTGAACTCAACTCCAGTAATATAAGAGATAGGAGAGTTTTAAAATGTTTTAGTGGAAAGAACTAGGGGACATTGAGGCAAGCTTGGTCACTGTGATCACCAGATCTGTATTTTTTAATCAACTTCTACTAAACTGGGGTCTTATCTTCCCACAGAGATTACAGAAGAGAGACTCTATATCTTTCTTAATGATTATATTTCAAAGGGATGGATTCCAGGTCTTGAGAAAGACATTCTTGAGTTTTAAAACTGGCAGGAGACTGGGAGATTTACATGTCAAAAGGGCAGAGAAAGAATTTACAACTGCAAATTCCCTCAAGTAAATGCTCAAAGAAAAGAAAGGTCAGGGACCTGGAGTCAAGAAGAAACCTGCTTAACATTTAGCCCAGTTGAAGGGAAGAATAAGACCAGACCCTCCTAGTCACTAACCTTAAGGAAAAATGTCAGTAATAGACTGGAAAACTTTTATTTGATTATAAAACCGTAGCTTATTAAGTTAAAGAAAATAAGAACTTAAGAGTTTTGTTTAGAAAATATATTTTTGAAGTAAAATGATTATAAATTGTTTCAAACACACTATTGCCAATTTGCTGAGATTTCCCTTTTAGGGTATGTGTGCCATTTAAGTCACTTTATATACTTATCCACTCATCTATCCATCCATCCATCCATCCATCCCTCCATCATATATTATACTGACCTATATTTAAGGCACATAGCAAATATCTTTAAATTCCTCCTCACATCCTGCAACCCACTAATTTAACAAAATTCCATTCAAAGGATTTCATATTTTGACATTTAAACACAGAAAATATATATACTACGTATTTACCCATGCTGGGCTTATTTTGTTTGCTCTAAATTTATGTTTCCACTTCAACAAATAATCCTCTTTTCCAGTATCCTGGTTATTTCTTGGTAATGAGACTCTTTTGCCTAAACAGTACATCTTAATTTATGTGCCCACTTAGTTTTCATCTTTTCTGGCTGTATGGTTTTAATGTTGTGAGTTTTTTTTCATTTGAAACTGTATCTTCATCACTTATACTTCTTTTGTGTACATTTTCCAGTTCTCTTTCCTAGTTCTTAAAATGTTCTAGTAACAAGTTTGGGGCTGATCAAATGTTGAACAAGGATTGTTGTTGTTCAATTGCCCAGTCATATCCAACTCTTTGCAACTCCATGGACTGCAGCATGCCAGGCCTCCCTGTCCCTCACCATCTCCCAAAGTTTGCCCAAGTTCATGTCCATTGCATTGGTCATGCCATCTAGTCATCTCATCCTCTGATACCCTCTTCTCCTTCTGCCCTTGATCTTTCCCAGCATCAGGGACTTTTCCAGTGAGTCGGCTCTTAGCATCAGATGGGAACTTTAGCTTCAGCATCAGTCCTTCCAATGAGTAATCGGAGTTGATTTAATATTGACTGGTTGATCTTGTTGCTATCCAAGGGGCTTTCAGGAGTCTTCTCCAGCACCACAGTTCAAATGCATCAACTCTTTTGCATTCTGCTTTGTTTATGGTCCAGCTCTCACACCATATGTGACCACTGGGAAGACCATAATTTGATTATAAGGACCTTTGTTGGCAGACTAATGCCTCTGCTTTTCAATATGCTGTCTAGATTTGTCATAGCTTACTTACCAAGCTTACCTGTGTGGATCACCACAAAGTGTGGAAAATTCTGAAAGAGGTGGGAAAACCAGACCACTTGACCTGCCTCCTGAGAAATCTGTATGCAGGTCAGGAAGCAACAGCTAGAACTGGACATGGAACAATGGACTGGTTCCAAATTGGGAAAGGAGTATGTCAAGGCTGTATATAATCACCCAGCTTATTTAATTTATATGCAGAGTAAATCATGAGAAACGCTGGGCTGGATAAAGCACAAGCTGGAATCAAGATTGCTGGGAGTAATATCAATAATCTCAGATATGTAGATGATACCACACTTATGGCAGAAAGTGAAGAACTAAAGAGCCTCTTGATAAAAGTAAAAGAGGAGAGTGAAAAAGATGGCTTAAAACTCAACATTCAGAAAACGAAGATCATGGCATCCAGTGCCATCACTTCATAGCAAATACATGGGAAAACAATGGAAACAGTGTCAGACTTTATTTTCCGGGGCTCCAAAATCCCTGCAGATGGTGACTGCAGCCATGAAATTAAAAGATGTTTACTCCTTGGAAGAAAAGTTATGACCAACCTAGACTGCATATTAAAAAGCAGAGACATTACTTTGCCAACAAAGGTCCATCTACTCAAGGCTGTGGTTTTTCCAGTGGTCATGTACGGATATGAACTTTGGACTATAAGGAAAGCTGAGCACTGAAGAATTGATGCTTTTGAACTGTAGTGTTGGAGAAGACTCTTGAGAGTCCCTTGGACTGCAAGGAAATCAAACCAGTCCATCCTAAAGGAAATCAATCCTGAGTGTTCATTAGAAGGACTGATGTTGAAGCTGAAACTCCAATACTTTGGTCACCTGATGTGAAAAACTGTCTCATTGGAAACAACACTGATGCTGGGAAAGAGTGAAGTTGGGAGGAGAAGGGGACGACACAGGATGGCATGGTTGGATGGCATCACTGACTCAATGGACCAGAGTTTGAGTAAACTCCAGGAATCAGTGATGGACAGGGAGGTCTGGCATGCTGCAGTACATGGGGTTGCAAAGAGTTGGACATGACTAAGCGACTGAATTGAATTAAACTGAACCTGTCAAGAAGCAATTGTCTTCTGATTTCATGGCTGCGGTCACCATCTGCAGTGATATTAGAGCCCAAGAAGAGGAATATCTGTCACTACTTCCACCTTTTCCCCTTCTTTTTGTCATGAAGTTATAGGACTGGATGCCATGATCTTAGTTTTCTTTCTTTTTTAAAAAATTAATATTTAGTTTTAAATCAGCTTTTTCATTCTACTCCTTCACCGTCATCAAGAGGCTCTTTGGTTTCTCTCCACTTTCTGCCATTAGAGTGGCATTATCCACATATCTGAGGTTCTTGATGTTTCTCCCACCTTTCCTAATTTCAACTTGTAACTCATCCAGCCTAGCATTTCTCATGATGTACTCAGCAAATAGGTTAAACAAACAGAGTGACAGCAGACAGCCCTGTCGAACTTCTTTCTCAATCTTGAACCAATCAGTTGTTCCATACAGGAACTGTTGCTTCTTGACCTGCACACAGGTTGGTATTTCCATCTCTTTAAGAGCTTTCCACAATTTGTTATAATCCACATAGTCACAGGCTTTAGTGTAGTCAATGAAACTGAGCTAGATGTTTTTCTGGAATTCTCTTGTTTTCTCTATGATCCAGTAAATGTTGGCAATTTGATCTCTGGTTCTTCTTCTCTTTCTAAATCCAGCTTGGACATCTGGAAGTTCTTGGTTTGCATAATGCTGAAGCCTCCCATGGAAAATTTTAAACATGAGAGATGTGTTCAATTGTCTGATGGTTAGCACATTCTTTAGTACTACCCTTCTTGGGAACTAAGATGAGAATTGACCTTTTCCAGTCTTGTGGCCACAGCTGGGTCTTCTAGATTTGCTAACATACTGAATGTAACACCTTGATGGCATCATCCTTTAGGGTTTGCAATAGCTCTACTGGAATTCCCTCATATCAGCTAGCTTTATTAACAGCAGTGCTTCCTAAGGCTCGCTTGACTTCACACTCCAGACTGTCTTGCTCTGGGTTACTACACCATTGTAGTAATCTGATTCATGAAGATAGTTTTTGTACAGTTTTTCTGTGTGGACTTCCACATCAGTTCTTCAGAGTGGCTGAAGGGCATGTCCCTGCTAGTCAGGGCCTGATAAAACATGGTTCACTGAGGAAGGGACTGGCAAACCACTTCAGTATTCTTGTCTTGAGAAACCCATGGACAATATGAAAAGGCGAAAAAAACATATATAGGAACACGTGTTTTAAGTACCAACTACTGGCCAGATGCTATGATAAGCAACTTACATGAATTACCTCATTCAGTTCTCAAGAATAGACTATTATATTGTTAGCTTGTAATATAATATTATCATATTTACCATTATTAAAATCCATGAACCTCATGCTCTGTACTGCAAAAGGTAAAATCACATTTGAAGCTTGCTAAAACACAGGTTTTCCAAATCCAACAAGAGACATTTAATTCAATATACCTGGAACTTAGATATACATTTATTACTTTATTACTTGTCCCCAAGTGATTGTGATGCAGATGAATTTCTATTCAGACCTTAAAGAAAATAGTTGTACAGGAAATGATTAAAAAAATAGTTTATCAGCTCTGTATAGAATTTAAATCAAGTATAAGGAATAGTATATATGTAATGCCATAATCTTTTGATACTTCTCAATATTCTATGTAGTATTTCTATTAGTTAAAGTTAGAAATATTTTAATAAAAATTGTTTTAAAATTCCTTTCAAATTAAGTACCCATGTGTAAATTTCAGTATTATTCTCCAGTCATCTTTTTATCTCAAGATTACTTGGTTATAATTTTAAAAATTCACATTACATAAGTCAAAATAAAGATATTCAACTTTTATATTAATTCACTGTTTAGTTTATTCACATGCATCCTAAAAGAGCTTTATTGGATTACCTTTCTTGGTGGCTTAGATGGCAAAGAATCCACCTGCAATGCAGGAGACACAGGTTCGATCCCTGAGTCAAGAACATCCCTGGAGAAAGGAACGGCTACCCACTCAGATAAAGGACAGAAATGGTATGGACCTAACAGAAGCAGAAGATATTAAGAAGAGGTGGCAAGAATACACAGAAGAACTGTACAAAAAAGAGCTTCACGACCCAGATAATCATGATGATGTGATCACTGACCTAGAGCCAGACATCCTGGAATGTGAAGTCAAGTGGGCCTTAGAAAGCATCACTACAAACAAAGCTAGTGGAGGTGATGGAATTCCAGTGGAGCTATTCCAAATCCTGAAAGATGATGCTGTGAAAGTGCTGCACTCAATATGCCAGTAAATTTGGAAAACTCAGCAGTGGCCACAAGATTGGAAAAGGTCAGTTTTCATCCCAATCCCAGAGAAAGGCAATGCCAAAGAGTACTCAAACTACCGCACAATTGCACTCATCTCACACGCTAGTAAAGTAATGCTCAAAATTCTCCAAGCCAGGCTTCAGCAATATGTGAACCGTGAACTCCCTGATGTTCAAGCTGGTTTCAGAAAAGGCAGAGGAACCAGAGATCAAATTGCCAATATCTGCTGGATCATGGAAAAAGCAAGAGAGTTGCAGAAAAACATCTATTTCTGCTTTATTGACTATGCCAAAGCCTTTGACTGTGTAGATCACAATAAACTGTGGAAAATTCTGAAAGAGATGGGAATACCAGACCACCTGATCTGCCTCTTGAGAAATCTGTATGCAGGTCAGGAAGCAACAGTTAGAACTGGTCATGGAACAACAGACTGGTTCCAAATAGGAAAAGGAGTACGTCAAGGCTGCATATTGTCACCATGTTTATTTAACTTATATGCAGAGTACATCATGAGAAATGCTGGACTGGAAGAAACACAAGTTGGAATCAAGATTGCTGGGAGAAATATCAATAACCTCAGATATGCAGATGACACCACTCCTATGGCAGAAAGTGAAAAGGGGCTAAAAGCCTCTTGATGAAAGTGAAAGTGGAGAGTGAAAAGGTTGGCTTGAAGCTCAACATTCAGAAGACGAAGATCATGGCATCTGGTCCCATCACTGCATGGGAAATAGATGGGGAAACAGTGGAAACAGTGTCAGAATTTATTTTTCTGGGCTCCAAAATCACTGCAGATGGTGACTGCAGCCATGAAATTAAAAGACGCTTACTCCTTGGAAGGAAAGTTATGACCAACCTAGATAGCATATTCAAAAGCAGAGACATTACTTTACCAACAAAGGTTCGCCTAGTCAAGGCTATGGTCTTTCCTGTGGTCATGTATGGATGTGAGAGCTGGACTGTGAAGAAGGCTGAGCGCCGAAGAATTGATGCTTTTGAACTGTGGTGTTGGAGAAGACTCTTGAGAGTCCCTTGGACTGCAAGAAGATCCAACCAGTCCATTCTGAAGGAGATCAATCCTGGAATTTCTTTGGAAGGAATGATGCTGAAGCTGAAACTCCAGTATTTTGGCCACTTCATGCGAAGAGTTGACTCATTGGAGAAGACTCTGATGCTGGGAGGGGTTGAGGGCAGGAGGAGAAGGGGACGACAGAGGATGAGATGGCTGGATGGCATCACTGACTTGATGGGTGTGAGTCTGGGTGACCTCCGGAAGCTGGTGATGGACAGGGAGGCCTGGCGTGCTGCGGTTCATGGGGTCGCAAAGAGTCGGACACGACTGAGCGACTGATCTGATCTGATCTGACCCACTCAGTATTCTTGCCTGGAGAATTCCATGAACAGAGGAGCCTGGCAGGCTACAGTCCATGGGGTCACAAAGAGTTGAATATGACTGAACAACAAACACTTTACATCCTTTGAGATTATGTTTTCATCTTAGATGTAAAAGTAGTATAGTGAGGGACATGTATATGTTTGTGTATGAGAGAGAATGAAGTCTTTATTTGATCAACAGAAATGAAAGTTGTTCAGTTACTCAATCATTTCCATATCTCTTCCAAATAGATTTAAGTGACATTCACTGAATATCTTCTAAAATTCATATATCTTATTCAATTTTTTTTGTTACTTTTTCAATGACAATGAAATAGTCACTCAAGATTCACAAAAGAAGGTTCTGCAAGTCCTCCTTTCCCATTACTGGGGATTTCCCTCTGGGAAAGAAAGAAGATGACATAACATGTTTATAGATCAAAATTACAAACACACTAATGATATTTAGTAGCAAGAGATTTTCTGCAGAATGATTTTAGTAGGATGTACGTAAATCTGTCTAAGATAGCTTATGGTAACCTGAAATGTTGAGATTTATAGATCATGGTTCTGGGAAAATATCCCCAAAGCTACGTAACTACATGTTTATAAAATGCAGATGTTGCATTATCAAAATAGCTCCTATGTCTTAGAGTAGATGCATATATTAGAGACTATATATATTTTGGCCATAGTGCATTTGGATGTACCAAAGAAGAATCCGCAGAGCAATGGACAGCTGTCCTTGTTTTCTTCCTGCTTTACTAATGATTTACAACTACTTGTATCCTTGATACATGATAAAATTATTTACTTTGAGTCTGATTTCAAAATTTAATTATTTGTGTTTTCTCACTTACATATATGGCATGCTTTCCACTTGGTTGTAATGTATGTTAATCAAAATGATAGTTTATTATACTATGGTGGAAACATTTATCAGTTTAAATATGTACAATCATATCCATCAGTATTTCTATTAGTCCATCTATATTTACTTTTGTCTTCATCCAAACTGCATATATCTATTGAGCCTGGGTCTCCTTTATTGCAGGCAGATTCTTTACCATCTAAACCACCAGGGAAGCCCATATATTGGTAGAGAAATATGTTTTTATGTATATATATAATATATACTTGGTCTTCCCTAGTGTCTCAGATGGTAAAGAACCTGCCTGTCAATGCAGGAGACCTGGGTTCAATCCCTGGGTTGGGACGATCCCCCAGAGGAAGGAATGACAAACCACCCCAGCATTCTTGCCAGGAGAATTCCACAGGCAGAGGAGCTCCGCAGGCTACTGACCATGGGGTTGCAAAGAGTTGGACACGACTAAGCAGTTAACACTACCACTACTAACATATACTTACACTTTCTATCATGAGTATATGTGTTTTTTCAGTGAAAATAAAACATAATTGATAATGTGTATTCAGACACAGATAATTCAGAATTTTGAATGTTTTGCATATTTGCAATCAAAACAAATTGAGGCAGAGCCATTTTTGGAGTCTAATGGTAAATCACCAGTATTCACCTCTTGCTAATGGGATGTAATTGAATGGAACCACAAGCAAGGAAGTACTGGACAAAAAGTATATACTTCATCTTGAAAAGCTACTGGGGTGAACATTTATTTCTTTCAGAGATTAAGGAATAAGATTTCATTAGGATGGGCATTTTAAATAAAAGATGCGTGCTTATCTTGTGTAACTGACAGAATCTAGTGTGCTTCACGTCTATCAATTTCCTGAGATTCTTGCAACCACCATTAACAAAATAAATGTCCATGAATCCTCATTTCTTCTCAACTATCCTACTTATCTTCATATAAAAGGGAACTCAAACATGGTAAAGTCAGAGACGGCTCTTTTGATGCCCATTCTTTTGATGTATTACTTTAAATTAACATAAAGTTAATAATGTTAATTGATTTCTTTCTTAATCCCTGTCCTGGCTCTTGCTGAAGAGGGGTGATAAAGATTAAGAGATAAATAATAGCACCATCTACTATGATGCATTTTTACTCTAGCACATGGAATCAGTAAACTCAGGTATACTTAGAGTATACTGTGTCTTGTGAGAATAGCACCGGTGTGAATTTAACAAGCAAAAAATTAACAAGCAAGCTCACTGTTTTAAATATCCACATAAAAGGGGTATATATCAACTAATTTTGTTGAGGCATTGTAAGGCCATATGAACCTCTCTGTATTGATCACAGAATAGGGTATTTCTTCAAAACTTGTGATCCCCCTGAAGTTTATACAAATCTTTAAAGAGCTATTGCTCCCTAGAACAGTGCTATACAAAGTGTCATTCAGGATTGCTCCTAGTGATCATGAATTGTTTGGTTTTGGTCCATGACGACTTAAGTACAGAAATTGAAAGTCAGTATTTAGAAACTTTTACAGCAATTTGACATTGGTGCAACAGCCTAAAATGGGATCAGTGAGCTTGTCTTAGTGGACAAGTTACAGACCCAGTTACTGCGCTGTCAGAATCACAAGTGGTGGAAGTTATGTGCTCGGATCACTTTACAATACTGAAGCTTTAAGGTAAGTTTGCCATTTATTTAAAAATAAATAAATAAGTAAAAGAAAGAAACAAAGGAAAGAAAAAATAGTACAGTGTCAAAATTATTTCATTAAAAGATAATTTAATTTTAATGACTGCTGAAAAATTGAAGATAGCCATGAAAAGTGTAACATCACTGGCTTACTTTTGAACAAAAACTGAAGCAATTATTCTCTTCATTCTTAAATTACCTTAAAAATCTCCTTTCAGTTTCCAATGGATTGGAAATTTAAAAAAAATAAAATATAAACTGGTCATTCAACACACATTGAGAAGCTCTGGTCTATGGTATAGCTTCCGGCCACCTAAATCAAAGCAGCAAAAGCTCCCTTGGGGTTAGCTCAGATCCTATGTCTAAGAAAACCCCAGTGGCTCAGTGGTAAAGAATCCGCCTGCCAGTACAAGAGACGTAGGTGGGTTTGCTGGGTCGGGAAGATCTGGTTCAGGAAGATTCCCCTGGAGAAGGAAATGGCAACCCACTCCGGAATTCTTGACTCATGTATCCATGGACAGAGGACCCTGGTCGTAAAGCGTTGGACGCAACTGAGGGACTAAGCATCAGTTTTTATTTAGAAAAATAAGGACCAGGAGTGATGGCAAAATGGGTGAAGCAATGATCAGATCAGAGTTAACTTATCTCCAATATATGTATGGCGGATATTAACCTCTTCATAGCTTATTTTCATAAATAAATCACCTATCACTATTTTAATCCATTACTTCACTAATTAAGAAAATAAGTAACGTTGATAATCAGCAGTACAATTGATGGCCATATGTTCTAAATGCAGGCAGATACTATAACCTTCAAGAATTGAAATTTTTAGCAGAAAAAATTTAGATATTAAACTTTAGAGGATCTGCTTATCAATAAAATGAAAAACTTTTGAAATATTTGAACAAACTTGTTCAAGAGGAAAATTTTACCTAACTGCCAAAATATGTAAAATAATTGGACGGAAATTACTATCAAGTCTACATATTGTTTCTAACATAAAAATACCTAATTAACCAATGGTATAGACACATTTCTGACTCATCTTTTTTAGTATGCTGGTAATGAAGCTACCAGGGTCACCAAGGACTGTGATCTGTATCAATTCTTTTCTATGCACACCAATTTCTAATTTTTTACTTCCCCAGAGACAATCCATGTTTCTAATTTAGCTACTTAAAGCATAGAAATAAGATTTATAAATTGGTATACACTCGGAAGATAAATAATCCATCATATTGTGATAGATAACTCAAACTTTAATTACTCAGATAAAACCACTTTCATTAAAAAAAATGTTATATATTATACAACCAATTCCCTTCATTAAATTCTATTACCAAAATTAATAAGCAATTCACCCAATGTATTGCTCTCTTTATCACTGGTTTTCTTTGAATTATTAAACAAACCTCAGAGTACAGGACCCCATATGAATTTCAAATACCACATATTTATTTAACCAGTGAATACTGCACATACCTTTTGTAGGCATGTGAAAAATTCCAGTATTTGTTTATCTATTCAGGACAATAGAATCACCTAGGTTTAAATTCTACTAATAAGTTGTGCTAAGGAATAGAAGGGGAAATAATAAATTCAGATGCCAACTAAGTGATGACCTTCACCTTCTCCAGAGACCCCTGGGGAAAAAGATGCTGGAACTTTCTATTTTTCTGTTACAGTGTTGCTTTGCTATTTATTAAGCATCCCCAAATTAGGGTCTGCACAGATTAAATTTTGTCCTTTGTTCTCTGTAGTTTTGTATTCTTTAAAGATGTGAGCAAAAGAATAGGGTTGTAAGAACAATGCTTTGAAACTAGATGAGATCCAACCTTAAGAGTTTCTAGTATTTCTCATCCCATCCCTTGAGGTTTCCTCATTTAAAATGTCAGTATCTCTTGTACAAAACAAACCACACTGTTACAAAATGCAGTGTTATCACACATAGATGGTTTGAGTAGTCCAGAGTAGTTTTCAATATACAGCTTATGTCATCAACTGGTAGGTAGAAGTTCATAGAAGACAAAAAGTTGATTGTTTTCCAACCTAAAGCATACTGAAATAACTTAAAAGAAGGAAACAAACTAATTGCCATATTGGCATTTTCCCCCAATTACAAAATAGAGAAAAACAATTTTTTATTAACTTTGGTGCCTTTTTTTTTTTTTTTTTTTTAAAAGCTTTGCCCCATCTTTACTTTTGCCAGGATGAAATAGACTTTAACAAGAAGTTTTATTTTAGTGACACAGTCTTAAAGTTTTTATGACAGAGTTATAAGTTGCATAACACATCATTAAGACCAAATAGAAGAATTAGAAAACATAGTTTTAGTTTTTTTTTTTAAAAATCATTCAAGTCCTATCAATTTCATACTTAAAATTCATTTCAAACTTGAACTTCACATAAAGCTTAAATCAATCTTATATTCATGTAAATACACCTGTACCATAGGTATATATAAAGAAAAATGCTATGATTACATATTAAGGGTATCTTTAAATTCACAACAAAATACATTCTACCAAATTTAATATTAATTTTAACATAAAAAAGTCCTATAAATGCAAATTAAATAATTAACAAAAGTATCAAATTTGAGAATGTTAAAAATTCTGAGTTTTTAAACCATAGGGGAAAGAAACATGAACACAGATTACTAGAATTTGGCCCTGAGATCCTCCTATTTCTCCTACTGAGATCAAAGTTTTGCCATAGACTTTCCCAGATGTAGCTTCCTAAACCCCAAAATGCCTTTCTAGAAAGTTTCAGTCTCCAGGCTCAAAGAGCAGAGTGAGGAACAAAATTAGGTTGAAATTTCTTCAGAACCTACCATATTTAAGAAAAAACATCTAAAATGATGGAAGGGCTTTAAAATGATCAAGTTCATTAAAAGATAAGAAAATGGAAAGTCCTCTGAAATATATTTTATCAATTTATCTTCATTTAATTTTTCTACCCCTCTAACAATGGAAGCTGTGATTAGCTGTCAGTTTTTATTAATTTGATAAAGAAAATTCCTCTAACTTCAAAGTCAAAAAATGAAAGAGGATACCAAGGAACGTTGTACTTTTTAAAAAAGTAAAGGACAAATGAAAGCCATTCTTTTCATTGAGATTGCAAAGTTAATTCCATTGCCTACTCCATGATGAATTATATGTATTATATTATATCAATTTTTTCAAGTCACATATATAACACATTTTCATGTAAATAAATTCCTACAAATATTTAGTATCAGGAAATGAATGTCCTATATAAACTTGACTTCATTTAAATAAATGCATTTTGCTCTTTGCTTTACTTATCAATAAAACCAAAATTGAATATATTATTTAAAGTAAAAACATAGGCAGTTCTCAAGCACCTTGTATTTACATGACACACCCACAATATATGAAATTATTTTTGTGTATTATTACATAATGTGTTTTTCCCTACAGTAATAATTACATTTATAACATAAGATGTGCATATACAACTCAAGCTGTTTCAAGATTTATCTTCTTTTTCTTGTTGTTTCCATTTCTGGAATATTTTCTGTGTGTTTCAGGATTATGATGATTTTCCTCTGTTGAAAGTAGCTGGACTTCAAGGTGAACCTTCGGTGTTAACATGAGTCTTACCATCCTTCACCCTAAGTCCTTAAATATTTTACTACTCCAATTATCTTTCTTCTCAGTATATTCGCTTACAAAGTTTTTGTAACGACTATTTTGTATAGGAGTCTGTTTCAGCATTCATAGTATTTAAGATCACATGCTTATTTTTTATTTGAGAATACAAACTCAGAGAAATTTTATGATTTGTAAAGAGTCCAGGCCAAAAATAAAACCGTCTCACATACGTTTACCATGCCAGAGTTCTGGGTTTCTTTTCTGATATATGAGTGACATCAGGCTTCATAGAAAAAGAGTTCCAAATAGTTGCAGTTTATGGGCCAAAATTTTACTTCTCATAACACTCTACAAAGTTTCGAGAAGCAAATCATAAAGTTAGTATTTTGTGTAAAAAGGACTGTGACTCAACCCAAATGAAGGCCTGCAATACAATATTTTTGCAGCTCTCTGAAACAGTCTAATATCAATGTGTCAATATTTCAGTGTGTTTTACCAAAGAGGAATGTTTTTAATAATTATTACTTTTATAAACAAATCAGATTCTCAGTAATACATTGAAGACTATTCCTTCTAGCCAAAATTCAGGAAATGGCACAGGATTTATCTTCCCATTGTAAACAACCAAAAAATTAAGACAAAAAAGGAGAATGATCATTGAGATGTGAGAAGGAAATGATACTGTGATCTTTCTAGTTTATTGCCCTGAATTTCCAGGTAAGGAAACAAGAAACTCATATGAAACTGAGAATAATTTCTGAGATGGAAGAGTTGAAGATTCTACTGAAAGGCAAAGAGTTTGCAGAAAAATGTAGAGGAGAATAAAATTCTATGCAGGTTGAGAAATCTAGATAAATATGCAGGACTTCTCTCAATTATTTGACAGAGTACTAACTGAATTGAGTACCTGAGAGAAAATTACCCCCCTAGAAGGCAATGGGACCCCACTCCAGTACTCTTGCCTGGAAAATCCCATGGACAGAAGAGCCTCGTAGGCTACAGTCCACCGGGTCACTAAGTCAGACATGACTGAGCGACTTCACTTTCACTTTTCGCTTTCATGCATTGGAGAAGGAAATGGCAACCCACTCCAGTGTTCTTGCCTGGAGAATCCCAGGGATGGGGGAGACTGGTGGGCTGCCGTCTATGGGGTCGCACAGAGTCAGACACGACTGAAGCGACTTAGCAGCAGCAGTAGTAGTAGGGTTGTGTTAGTCACCGAGTTGTGTCCAAACTTTTGTGACCCCATAATCTGTGGTCTGCCAGGCTCCTCTGTCCATGGGATTCTCCAGGCAAGAATACTGGAGTGAGTTGCCATTCCCTTCCCCAGAGGATCTTCCCGACCCAGGGATCAAACCCAGGTCTTCTGCATTGCAGGCAGATTTTTTTACTGTCTGAGCCACAGGGAAAATCCAACCAGGAAAATACCCTTCTAGATCACTATATTTGCTGGTACCCTAGCTGCCAATTCCCCTGAGTACCTGGTGCTGCCAGAACCCCTGTGATCCAAGCAGCTGCACCACCTCCATACCTAGCCATCACCAGACAGACCCAAGTCCTCCAGGGCAGCCTCAGAAGCAAACCGCACTGGATGATCCACATGCAGAGGTGTAAATAAAACCACAATTGAAACCCAGGGGCAGTGTGGCTAAGGAAGAAGACCCAAAACCTTCCCACAAGCTGCAGATTAAATACACAGGATCAACTAGGCAGATGCTGTGTCTACAGAATATATAAAAGGACATTGAGAGCTCCCGAAAAATAAAACACCCTAGTTCTGATAGCTGTGGACATTGGAGGCAAGAACACACAGGAGTAGGACCAGATTAGAATCTGAGCTTCCCCCAGCAGGTTCAGAGACCCGCACAAAATTGGAGGGCATTCTAGGGAGGGGAGGTGGACTGCGACTCACAGGGAGGGAAAGGACTCTGACAGCAGTGACTCAAGAAAAATATGTATTATTCTTATGTTTTGACTTGTTCTGTATTTTCTTTTGGATTTTCTTTTTTTCCCCTCCTCTGTTGTAGTTGTCAGTTTTATTGGCACTATGAAACCTAATTAAGCTTTTGAATTTTTTTTTTTTTTCAATCACACATTTTAGTGTTGTTATAAATCTCTGCCTCTGCATTGGGCTTTTGCAGTTCTGTGGAGTATTCCTTTTTATTTTTTTAATCTTCTCTTTCCTCTTCCTTTATTTTTTCTTTCTAATAGTTTTTAATTTAATCATTTTTTAAACTATTATAATTTTTGTACATTTATTCCTTGTTTTCTTTTCCTATTGTTTTTGCAGTTAATTTTTAATGTATATAAATCTTCTTTATCTACCTCTATTTAACTTTGCATATCTATTTTTTCTTTCCTTTCCTCTCATCACACTTTTTAGTTGCTTTTTTTTTTTTTTTTTCACTGCTTTATTCTCCACTTGGCACCTTGGTTTAATTTTGTTTTCAAGTTTTTGCTTCAGTTAGCTTTGTTCTTAACTGGAAGACATAATTTTTGGTTTCATTTGTTCACAGGGTCAATCTATTGTACTTTACTTTTGTTAGACAGTTTGATTTTGCTTATGGATGTATATGTATATGTGTATATTTCATTATTTTAATTATTATTTGCCTGATTTTGTAACTGCCATTTGCCTGTGGCTCATCTTTGGTTTCTTGTTTTTGAGTGTGTGTTTTAATGTCTCTTAATGCCATAACAAACCACTTCTGGAATCTTTTTTTCCTGACCAGAGATCAATCCCTGAGCCTTTGGAGTGGGGAGAACTAACATCAAGATTCTAGACTACCAGAGAACTAACCCTAGGGAGTATCAAATAGTGAGAACTCACACAAAGGAAACCACCTGAATACAAGACCTGGCATCACCCAATCACCAGTAATACCCTGTGCAGGATGCCTCATCTAAACAACAAGCAAAATAAAACCACAAATGCAATCATCAGCAGACAGGATTACAACTGCACTCAGCCTTGCCCATCAAAAGGAAAAAAAAAAAAAAAAAAACACAGCATAAATCTCACCCTATATGAAGCTTACACAAACCACTGCACCAACCTTAGGGGGTGCAGAAACCAGAAGCAAAAAAGAATTCAGTCTTGAAGCCTGGGAAAAGGAAATCTCAAACACAGTAAGTTTAGAAAAATAAATAATGAAAAGGCAGGGAAATACTGTACAAATGAAGGACAAACTGGAAACACAGGAGTCCATATAAATGAAAACAAAGTAGGCAAACTACCTGAAAAAGAATTCAGAATAATGATAATAAAGATGATCAAAACCTTGAAACACAATGGATACAATGCAAGAATCAATTAACAAAGATCTAGAAAAATTAAGAATAAACATACAGAGACAAACAACACAATTGCTGAAATAAAAAAAAAATACTCTAAAAGGAATCAATAGCAGAATATCTGAAGCAGAATAACAAATCAGTGAGCTGGAAGGTAAAATGGTGGAAATAACTTCTGACGGGCAGAATAGTAAAAAGAATGAAATGAATTGAGGATAGTCCCAGATACCTCTGAAATAATATCAAATGCACCAACATTCAAACTATAGGGATCCCAGAAGAAAAGGAGAAAAAGAAAGGGTATAAGAAAATTTTTGAAGAGTTTGTAGTTAAAAACTTCCCCAACATGGAACAGGAAATAATCAAGTCCAAGAGGTGCAGAGTCCCATACAGTATAAACCCAAAGAGAAACACACCAAGACACATACTAATCACACTATCAAAGATTAAACACAAAGGAAGAATATTAAAAAGGGAAACCCCATACACTTAACATCTGATCTTTCAGCAGAAACTTCAGGCCAGAAGGGAATGCAGGATATATTTAAAGTGCTGAAAAGGAAAAATCTACAACCAACACTACTCTATCTGGCAAGGATCTCATTTAAAATATATGGAGAAACCAAAAGCTTTTCAGACAAGCAAAATTTAAGAGAATTCAGTACCATCAAACTAGTTTTACAACAAATGTTAAAGGGACTTACATAGTCAAGAAATACAAGAGAATAAAAAGATCTACAAAATCAACCCCAAACAATTAAGAAAATGACAATAGGAACATATATATCAATAATTACTTTAAATGTAAATGGATTAAACGCTCCAACCAAAAGATACAGATTGGCTGAGTGGACACAAAAACAAGACCCATATATATTCTGTGCACAAGAAACCTACTTCAGACCTAAAGACATGTATAGACTGAAAGTGAGAGAATGGAAACATATATTCCATGCAAATGGGAAGCAAAAGAAAGCTGGAGTAGCAATCCTCACATCATAAAAAATAGACCTTAAAATAAAGATGACTAAAAGAGATAAGCAAGGACACTACATAATGATCAAGGGATCAATTCAAGAGGAAGACATAACAATTATAAATATCTATGCACCCAACATAGGAGCACCTCCATACATAAGATGAGCACTAACAGACATAAAAGGAGAAATTGACACTCACACAGTAACAGTAGGAGCCTTTAATACCCCATCACACCAATGGACAGATCTCCAAAACAGGAAATTAATAAGGAAACACAAGTCTTAAATGATACATTAGATGAGATGGATCTCACTGAATGCAGAAGAATACATCTTCTTCTCAAGTGCACATGGAACATTCTCCAGGATAGACCACATCTTGGGTCACAAATCAAACCACTGTATATTTAAGAAAATTGAAATTATATCAAACATCTTAACCAACCACAATGCTTTGAGACTAGATATCAATTACAGGGAGAAAAAAAAAAAAAAACTGTAAAAAACACAAACACATGGAGATTAAACAATATGTTTCTAAATAATGAGCAAGTTACTGAAGAAATCAAAAGGGAAATAAAAAAAAATTCTAGAAACAAATGACAATGAAAACACAATGACTCCAAACATATGGGCTGCAGCAAAAGTAGTTCTATGAGGGAAATTTATAGCAATATAATCCAACCTCTGTTCAGTTCAATTCCGGCACTCAGTCATGTTTGACTCTGTGGCCCTTCCCTGTCCATCACCAACTCCCGGAGTTTACTCAAACTCATGTCCATCAGGTCGGTGATGCCATCAAACCATCTCATCCTTTGTCATCTCCTTCTCCTCACACCTTCAATCTTTCCCAGCATCAGGGACTTTTCCAGTGAGTCAGTTCTTCGCATCAGGTGGCCAAAATATTGGAGATTCAGCTTTAGCATCAGGCCTTTCAATGAATGTTCAGGACTGATTTCCTTTAGAATGGACTGGTTGGATCTCTTTGTAGTTCAAGGGACTCTCAATAGTCTTCTCCAACACCACAGTTCTAAAGCGTCGATTCTTTGGTGCTCAGCTTTCTTTATAGTCCAACTCTCACATCCATACATGACTACTGGTAAAATCATAGCTTTGACTAGATGGACCTACCTCAAGAAACAAGAAAGAAACAAGAAAAACATTGAATAGACAATCTAATTTTACATCTAAAAGAACCGAAAAAAGAAGAACAGAAAACCCCAAAAATTAGCAGAAGGAAATCATAAAATCAGAGCAGAAATAAATGAAAATGAAATAAAAGAAACAGTAGTGAAGGTTAATAAAACTGAAAACTGGCTCTTTGAGAAGATAAACAAAATTGGCAAACCTTTAGCCAGACTCATCAAGAAAAAAAGATAGAATCAAATCAACAAAATTAGAAATGAAAAAGGAGAGGTTACAACAGACAATGCAGAAATACAAAGGAATATAAGAGACTATTATGAACAACTATATGGCAAAAACAAAACAACAACAACAACAAAAAATGATGACCAGGAAGAAATGGACAGATTCTTAGAAAAGTTTAATCTTCCAAGACTGAACCAGGAAGAAGTAGAAATCACGGACAGCCCAATTATGAGCGCTGAAATGGAAGCTGTGGTCAAAATCTTCCCCCCCCACCAAAAAAAGCCCAGCTATTGAATAATTCTATCAAATATTTAGAGAAGAGCTAATGCCTATCCTCTAAAACTCTTTCAAAAAATTGGAGAGGAATGAACATTTCCAAACTCTATAGGAGGCCACCATCACCCAGATACCAAAACCAGACAAAGACAATAAATACAAAAGAAAAAAGAAAAAAAAAATAAAAGAAAACTATAGGCCAATATCACTGATGAACATAGATACAAAAATTCTCAACAAAATTTTTTGCAAACAGAATTCAACAACACATTAAAAAGCTGATATACCACGATCAATTTGGGATTATTCCAGGCATGCATGGATTCTTCAATATATGCAAATCAATCAATGTGATACACAACATTAACAAATTGAAAGATGAAAACCATATGACAATTGATGCAGAAAAAGCCTTTGACAAAATTCAGCACCCACTAATGATTAAAAACACTTCAGAAAATGGGCATAGAAGGAACATACAGCAACATAGTAAAGGCCATATATGATAAGCCCACAGCAAGCATTATTAACATTGGTGAAAAACTGAAAGCATCCCCCCTAAGATCAGAAATAAGACAAGGGGGTCCATTCTCATCATCAGTATTCAACATAATTTTTGAAGTTCTAGCTATAGCAATCAGAGAAGAAAAAGAAATAAAAGGAATCCAGATCAGAAAAGAAGTAAAGGTCTCTCTGTTTGCAGATTACATGATACTATACATAGAAAACCCTAAAGATACTATCAGAAAATTACTAGAGCTAATCAGCGAATTTAGCAAAGTCACAGGATACAAAATCAACCCACAGAAATCACTTGCATTTCTACATACTAACAATGAAAAACAAGAAAGTGAAATTAAGGAATCAATTCATTTCACCATTGCAACAGAAAGAATAAAGTATCTAGCAATAAACTTACCTAAGGAGAAAAAAGAACTGTACACAGAAAATTATAAGACACTGATGAAAGAAATAAAAAAATGACATAAACAGATGAAAAGATACTCCATGTTCCTGGGTAGGAAGGATCAATATGTGGCAATAACTATACTACCAAACTCAATCTACAGCTTCAATGCTATCCCTGTTAATTTACCAATGGCTTTTTTCACAGAACTAGACCAATAAATTTACAATTCTTATGGAAACACAAAAGACCCTGAATAGCTAAAGCAGTCTTGAGAAAGAAGAATGGAACTGGAGGAATCAACGTTCCTTACTTCAGATTAGACTACAAAACTATAGTCATCAAGACAGTATGGTGGTGGCAAAAAAACAAACAAACAAAAAAATTCAAAAAACAGAAATATAGACCAATGGAACAAGATAGAAGGCCCAGAAATAAATTCATGCACATATGGGTATCTTATTTTTGACAAAAGAGGCAAGACTATACAATGGGGCAAAGACAGCCTCTTCAATAAATGGTGCTGGAAAAACTGGACAGCTACATGTAAAAGAAGGAAATTAGAACACTTCCTAACACCATGAACAAAGATAAACTCAAAATGGATTAAAGACCTAAATATAAGACCACAAACTATAAAACTCTTAAAAGAAAACGTAGGCAGAACACTCAAACATAAATCAAAGCAAGATCTTCTATGAATCCCTCCTAGAGTAATGGAAATAAAAACAAAAGTAAACAAGTGGAACCTGATTAAACTTAAAAGCTTTCACACAACAAAGGAAACTATAAGCAAGGTGAAAAGACAATCCTCAGAATGGAAGAAAATAATAACAAATGAAACAACTGACAAAGGATCAATTTCCAAAATATACAAGCAGCTTATACAACTCAATACCAATAAAACAAACAACCCAATCAAAAAGTGGGAAAAAGACATTTCTAAACAGACATTTCTCCAAAGAAGATATACAGATGGCTAAGAAACACACAAAAAGATGCTTGGCGTTGCTCATTATTAGAGAAATGCAAATCAAAACTACAATGAGATATCACAGCACACCAGTCAGAATGGCCATCATCAGAATTTCTACAAACAATAAATGCTGGAACAGGTGTGGAGAAAAGGGAATGTTTTTGCACTGTTGTTGGGAATGTAAATTGATACAGCCATTATGGAAGATGGTATGGAGATTCCTTAAAAAACTAGGAATATTAGAAAGATGGTAACAATAACCCTGTATATGAGACAGCAAAAGACATTGATGTATAGAACAGTCTTTTGGACTCTGTGGGAGAGGGAGAGGGTGGGATGATTTGGGAGAATGGCATTGAAACAAGTATAATATCATATATGAAATGAGTCGCCAGTCCAGGTTTGATGCATGATACTGGATGCTTGGGGCTGGTGCTCTGGGACGACCCAGAGGGATGATGGTATGGTGAGGGAGGAGAGAGGAGGGTTCAGAATGAGGAACACAAGTATACCTGTGGCGGATTCATTTTGATATATGGCAAAACCAATAAAATATTGTAAAGTTAAAAAAAATACATAATAAAATGGGGAAAAAATTTCAAAAACAAACAAACAAACTAGGAATAAAAACACCATATGACCCAGCAATCCCACTCCTAGACATATACCCTGAGGAAACCCAAACTGAAAAAGACACATACATCCCATTGTTCATTGCAGCACTATTTACAATAGCTAGAACATGGAAGCAATCTAGATGTCCACTGATAGCTGAATGGATAAAGAAGTTGTGGTATGTATATACAATGGAATATTAGCCATAAAAAGAATCTATTCAAGTCAGTTCTAATGAGGTGGATGAATCTAGAGTCAATTATACAGAGTGAAGTAAGTCAGAAAGAGAAAGTTAAATACTGTATTCTAAGGCTTATATATGGAATCTAGAAAAATGGTATTGAAAAATTTATTTTTGCAGGGCAACCAGGGAGAAATAGACATAGATAATACACTTATGGACATGAGGAGAGGGTGAGATGTATGGAAAGAGTAACATGGAAACTTACATTACCATATGTAAGACAGATAGCCAACAGGAATTTGCTATATGTCTCAGGAAACTCAAATGGGGGCTCTGCATCAACCTAAAGGGGTGGAATGGGGGATGGGATATGGGAGGGAAGCTCAAAAGGGAGGGAATATATGTACACCTATTGCTGATTCATGTTGAGGTTTGACAGAAGACAAAATTCTGTAAAGCAATTATCTTTGAATTAAAAATAAATTAATTAAAAAAAGATTAGGATGAAAGATTGACAAAAGATCACCATCAAAGCAAAGAATTAAAAAAAAAAAAAAATTGACCAGTACTGAGAAGGAAAATCAACAACATGAAACTCACCCAGAATTTAACTAGATGTTTAAATTAACAGACAAGGACATTAAAAATGTTATTAAAAGTATTTTCTGTATATACAAAAAATTTATATAGAGACAGAAAATGTGTTAAAAGGTCCAAGTTAAACATCCAGAGGTTAAAACTATATCTTTGATGAAAAGTATACTAGATGGAATTAATGATACTTTAGACATTTTAGAAAAAGCAAACAAACAAAATTTACTGAACTTGAAGCTATTAACACTACAAATTTTGAAAATGCATACAGAAAAGGAGAGAAATTAAAAATCATTAATAGGTAAGGGAAAACATTGAATGACATTGAAGCCTAATATACATGTAACTGGTGATTCCAAAGGAGAGAAAGAAAAAATAATAATTGAAAAATAGTGGCCAGAATTATTCCCAATTTGATGGAAACTATAAACCAGTTTTCTTGTCTGGAGAATCCCAGGGGCAGAAGAGCCTGGTGGGCTGACGTCTATGGGGTCACACAGAGTCGGACACGACTGAAGTGACTTAGCAGCAGTAGCAGCAGCATAAACCTATAGTTCAAAGAATTTCAGCAAACTAGGAAGGCAAGCAACATGATCAGAGCTACAGCAACGTGCACTGTAACCAACGCACTTAAACCATGACAAACAAGAATACAAAAGCATCCAGAGGAAGGAAGACATGGTACATCCCAAAAAATCCAGAGGTGAGGATCCCAGCAGAATCCTTGGAAACTATGCAAGCTGGAAGACTATTGTTAAAGAGCTGGAGACAAGAAAAGCAATGTCAATCATGAACTCTATGCCCAATGAAATTTTCCAAAAAAAAATTCATAAATAAAACGTTTTTCAAACATACAAAATTTGAAAAATTCATTACCATCAAACTCACACTTTAAGAAGTGTTGAACAAAACATTTCAGGCAAAATGAAAAATGAGAGCAGATAGAAATGTGGATCAACACAGTAGGATGAAGAGGACCAGAAGTAGTAAATATGCGAGTACATAAGCGATTTATTATCATTTAACTGTCTTTTAAAACTAAGTTCCTTAAAAGGGTAATATTTACTGTGGGGTTTATAACATATGAGTAAGTAAAATACATGAAAACATTACCATAATGGTTGCAGGAAGGAAATGGAATTATAATACTGTACAAAGCTTATACTGGAGGTGAAATGGGATAATATGACTTGTAGACAAATTGTGATGTTAAAAATATATATTGTAAATGCTAAACTAGTTATTAACAAAACGATTATAGCTCAATTTTGTCAACAAAGGAGCCCAAACAATCATAAAAATACAAAAGATGGAAGGAATAAAAGAGAACTTATGGACATATGTTTTCAAAAAAAAGCCAAGATGATAAATCTACACCTGATCATATCAATGATCACATTAACTTAAATGGACTAAACTTGCCAATTTACAGTTAAATATTGTCATTTTGGATTAAAAAGCAAGACCTAATTACATGTTTTCCATAAAAAATATAGCTCAATATAAAGAAGCAATTAAGTTGAAAGTAAAATGTTGAAAAAATACATTTGAATTTAACAATAGTTTCAAGGAAGTTGGAAAGTTGGAGTGGTTATATTACAGATAATATTTACTTCAGAGCAAAGATGGACTATTACTAAACAACAAAGGGAATCACAGTGGGTCATGTGTAGAGATGTGAATGGACCTAGGGTCTGTAGTACAGAGTGAGGTAAGTCAGAAGGAGGAAAAAACAATTCACATTTTAACACATATATGTAGAGAAATGATACAGATGAACCCACTCACAGGGCAGGAAAAGATGTATACATAGGATACAGATGTGTGGACAAGTGTGTGAGGAGTGGTGGTGAATTGGGAGACTGGTATTGACCTGTGTGCACTGCCGTGTGTAAGGAACCTGCTGCACAGTGCACGGAGCCCAGCTCGTGCTCTGTGGTGACCTGGATGGGGGCATGGAGGTGAGAGGGAAGTTCAAGAGGGAGGGGATGTGTGTGTACATACAGCTAATTCAGTTTGTTATACAGCAGAAACCCATGCGACATTGTAAAGCAAACATACTCCAAGTTTTTAAAAAAGCTTATTTTATAATGATATAAAGTCAATTTTTCAAGAGGATGCATAAGCCCTAAAAGTCCTAATCCGAGCTTCCCTAGTGGCTCAGATGGTAAAGCGTCTGCCTACAATGCGGGAGACCTGGGTTAGATCCCTGGGTTGGGAAGATCCCCTGGAGAAAGAAATGGCACCCCACTCCAGTACTCTTGCCTGGAAAATCCCATGGAGGCAGTGTGGTAGGCTACAATCCATGGGGTCGCAAAGAATTGGATGCGACTGAGCGACTTCACTTTCAAAAGTCCTAAGCAGATTCAAAATAAAAAACAGATAGAATTGAAAAAAATAAATACACAACTTTGTCGATGATGTCCATATTCCTCTATCAACAAGTGGTAGGATATATGGATAGAAAATCGGCCAGAATAAAAGAGTTGGAAAACACTGCAAAGAAAATTCATATGATCCACATCTTACAATACCCCACGAAACAACTATAGAGGGCTTCCCTGGTGGCTCAGATGGTAAAGAATCTGCCTGCAATGCCAGAGACCTGGGTTTGATCCCTGGGTTGGGAAGACACCCTGGAGGTGGGCATGGCAACCCACTCCAGCATTCTGCCCTGGAGAATCCCCTGGATGGAGGAGCCTGGTGGGCTACAGTATATGAGGTCACAAAGTGTCAGACACGCGACTGAGCAACTAAGCACAAACAAACCAAAGCAACTACAGAGGACATCATAAGTGCACTGAAAACCTTTTCCAAGGTAGAATATATCACAGGCATGAAAATATTCAGTAGTTACTTAAATGATTCAAAATACTGAAAGATTTTCAATGACTTCAGTGCAATTAAATTAGAAATTTATAACAGAGAATTATGCAAAATCACCAAACATCTAAAATCTATACAATATACTTTTAAATAAACCATGGTTAAAAACAGATAAAGGAAATTACAAAGTTTTTCATTGAATGAAAGTAAAACATATCAAAATTTACAGGATGCCACTAAAGCAATACTTAAGAACATGTTTATGGCATTAAAAATGCATTCTAGTAAAGAAGATCTCAACTTAGAACCTTTGCTTCAACCTTGGAAACTAGAAAAGAAAGGGAAAATTAAGCCCAAAATAAGTAAAAGGAAATAAAATTAAAAGCACAAGTCATTAAATTAGAAATGGAAAAGAGAACAAGTGATGTCAATGTCAGTTTCCTTAAAAAGATCAATAAAGTGATACACTGCTAGAGAGACTGATGAGGAAAAAATAGATAAGAGAAACTGTTAATTACATAAATGGAAAGGATGATATCAAAGTACAAAGAAGGTAACATTAATATTAAGACAGTGTTGTACCACTAAAATTGATGATTTACAGGAGAATGACTAATTCCTTCAAAGACATGCATTACAAAGATTGCTCTAGAAAATAAAAAAAAAACAAAAAGCTACCGTGAAGAGTTTAATTTTACTAAAGAAAACACTTTTTATAAGCTCTCCTACAAAGAGAACTTTAAGCCCAGTATGCTAACTTTAAGGTGAATTATAGCAAACATATATGGAGAACTATTATATCCTAAAATTTGTATTACTACACAATTCTTTAAAATCATCAGTTACCTCATACTAAGCCAGACAAATATGAAACAATAAAGGTGAAAAATAAAATATGGAGTTTGTCCCAGTAATAAAAGTGGGCTACACATTGGAAAAATCTATTAAATCCATCATATGAACACACACACACAAACAAATGATGATCTCAATAGACAGAAAAAGAACAGGAGGCAAGAACTAACATCTAAGAAAAGGAACAAACAAAACTAGAAACAGGAAGGAAACTCTCCAACCTGAGTAAATCCATCTACAAAAAAGCTACAACTAACAATTTAAGAGAAATGTTGAATGCTTTAGCCCTAAGTTCAAGGACAACACTACCAAAAGCAATGGATATTAACTGTTAATACTTCTATTAAACATTGTATGGGAGATTCCAGCCAGTGAAGTATGGCTAAACATAAATTAAGAGCATCAAACTGCACAGAAATTATTGATAAAACTGCCTTTGTTCCTAGATGATATCATCATCTATGTAGAAAGCCTAATGGAATATAAACAAGAAATACCATCAATAAGTATGTTTACCAAAGTTGTGAGATAACAGCCATACAAGTATCTACTACCTTCCTACATACTAGGAATAACCAATTGAGAGTCTACATTAAAAAATATAGCTTATTATCAAAAATATGAAACTTTTGATAAAAATGTATAAGATCTTTATACTAAAAACCACAAAACGCTGCTGAGATAAATTAGAAGTTGATAGAAACAAATGGAGTCATTGGCCTTGTTAAGAAGTTGGAAGTTTTAATAAAGTTGTGAATTTTCTCCTGATCTGTTTATGAATCCAATATAAATACAGCAAAAAAGAAAATCGGACAACTGTTTATAGTATTGTTAAGCTGATTTTAAAACTAGTGTATAAATGAAAAGGAAATACAAGACTCACAACTTAAAAATTGTTGGAAGGCTCAAATTACCTGAATTTTATATAAACATATGTATATGTACATATACATATATGTAAGTGCATTACTCAAGTCAGTGTGCTATGGGCATCAAGATAGAACAATGAAATAGGACAGAGTTGAGAAATAGACACACACATATATGGATAACTAATTTTTGGAAAATACACAGGTAATTAAATGGATAAAAAACTGTTTAATAAATCTGTACTGAAACACCTGGAAATCCATATGGAAAACAGTGGACTTTGATCCACACTTCACACATTACACATATACATCACAAAATATGCCATAGATCTAAACCTAACTATAGCATTTGCAGAAGAAAAGATAGGGGATCTTGGGAATTTAGGTTAGGGAAAAATTGGATATGATACCAAAAGCAGAATCCTTTTAAAAACCTATCAGATGTAATAAAGATTAAAACCTTCTGCTGTTAGAAACACACTATTAGAGAATGAAAAGACATGTTATAGAGTGGGATAAAATATGTATGGTGCATATATCTCAGTAAAAGAATATCTAAAATGTGTAAAGAAATCAAAATTCCATAGTAAGAAAACAACCCAATTAAAGTGGGCCAAATATTTGAACCAACACTTCACCAAAATAGATACACAGATGGCATATAATTCTAGGAAATAAAACTCAACTTCATCAGTTGTGTCTGACTCTTTTACAACCCTATGTACTGAGACCCTCCCAGCTCCTCTGTCCATGGGATTTCCCAAGAAAGAATACCATAGTGGGTTGTGGTTTCCTCCTCCGGAGGATCTTTGCAACCTAGGATTCAAACTCCGCAGGCAGATTCTTTACTAGTAAGGCACTAGGGAAGCCCAGACCATCTATCACCTCAAATAGAACATACAGTTCTTTAGGATTTTTATCTGGTAGGCCCCAACAATCTTGATAGATAAGAGCCCATGGAGTACAGACTACTACAATACACCTAAAAATCATAGTTAGAGCTAAAAGTAAAATCTTTTAATTAACAGTATGACTTAGTAGTAATATCAAATGCAGATACAAATACTAAAGAATTAGACTTCCATCTCTTAAAATAATTGTAGACTATTATTATAAAACACATACTCCAAATCTTCTGATACAGAAACTCAGGAAGCTGAGGCTAAAGAGGACAAATCATCCCTGGGAGTGAAGGGCAAACATCTGGTTCTGCACTTCCCCTCTGCCACTCACCAGCCTTCTGGACTCAGTTTCCTCAGCACTCATGCAAATGGCTTGGATAAAACAAGATGCAAATCAAAGACAGTTCTTAATGGTGCCACCCGAAACAGTCCACTCTTCTGTCTAATTGTAGGCTTACCTGGCACCTTTCTGGTCATAATCTGATAAATAGCTTTGCTTTTCAACAGGAGAAAAAGTGTCATCATTCTAAAGGCTCCTTGGAGCTATATTGATTACAAGTCAATGAACTTATATGAAAGATCATAAAAAAAATTAAAGTCAGTGATTTTAAATAGTGGAAGGAAACTGGTCTAAATGACAGTGGAAAACAGATTTCAGTTTTCCTAATTCAGAACCATCTATACTCTATATATCAGCATCCGTCAACGTTGAATCACCCATCAAGGAAGGGAAGGCAGTTTTCAAATCTTTCCTGGCCAGGGCCCACATCATAGTCCTTTAAACCATTTCTCTTATGGGGAAAACATACCAACATACTCCAAAGATGTCCAAAAATAATTATAGTTTATTTTAATGCAAATAACAATTATTTCTGCTTGGAGAAAATGATAGCATTTGAAAGTCTGGGAATACGCAGAGGCTTTAAGAGTGTGAAGGGAAGCATCTGACCGATCACGCTACGTTTTCTGAAAGCACTATCTTTAATGTGCTTTTAGGGCAAAACTTTCCTGGTCTTTTCTTTGCTAGCTCCTTCTCTTCCTGAGGACATCTCCCTGACCAATAATAGAACACACATAAACACACACAGAACGAGGAGTTTTAAAAAATCAATTCAGGCATATTTTTAAAACACTCCAGAGAAATCTAGATCCTTCTCCAAAGTCTGCAAGGAGACAGGCGATTTAGCCAGAGCTGACTTTCCTGACCTCACCTCCTCCCAGTCCCCCCTTGCTCACTCACTCCCAGCCACATCTCCTCCTCGCTGACACACACCATACATGCTCTGGACTCTGACCTTGATCTTTATTTGTTCCACTGCCTGAAATAAGCATTGTCATCTTTGCATGACTCCACCCCTCCTTGCATTCAGGTCTCGGTTCACAGATTCCCACAGACAGGTCTTCCCTGATCACTGTAATAGCATCCCTTACTCCTTCACTCTTTTCTCCTCCTGTCCATCACCACTGAACATGCATCTGTCATGCATGCTGTCTGTTTCCCTCTGGAATGTAGTATCCATTAAAACAGGAACTGGATCAGTTTTGTTTCTGTATCCACATACCTAAGAATACCACAAGGCATGCAGAAAGCACACAATGTTTGCTGAATGTAAAAATAAACTAAGAATACAGAGTGAGTTATAATAACCTCAGATATGCAGATGACAACCACTCATGGCAGAAAGAGAAGAGGAAGTAAAGGATCTCTTGATGAAAGTAAAAGAGGAGAGTGAAAAAGCTAGATTAAAACTCAACATTCAAAAAACGAAGATCATGGCATCCGGTTCCATCACTTCGTATCAAATAGATGGGGAAACGATGGAAACAGTGAAAGGCTTTATTTTGTTGGGCTCCAAAATCACTGCAGATGGTGACTGCAGCCATGAAATTAAAAGACATTTGCTCCAAGGAAAAAAAGCTAAGACAAACCTAGATAGCATGTTAATAAGCAGAGATATTACTTTGCCAACAAAGGTCAATCTAGTTAAAGTTATGATTTTTCCAGTAGTCATGTATGGATGTGAGAGTTTGATGATAAAGAAAGCTGGGCACCAAAGAACTGATGCTTTTGAATTGTTCTGTTGGAGGACTCTTGAGAGTCCCTTGGACTGCAAGGAGATCAAACCAGTCTTTCCTGAAGGAAATCAGTCCTAAATATTCATTGGATGGACTGATGTTGAAGCTGAAGTTCCAATACTTTGGTGACCTGATACAAAGAACTGACTCATTGGAAAAGACCCTGATGCTGGGAAAGATTGAAGGTGGGAGGAGAAGGGATGACGGAAGATGAGATGGTTGGATGGCATCACTGACATGAGTTTGAGCAAGCTCCAGGAGTTAGTGATGGACAGGGAGGCCTGGCGTGCTGCAGCCCATGGGGTTGCAAAGAGTTGGACACAACTGAGTGATTGAACTGATCTGAGTGTTACAGTAAAAACAACTAAGCTAATTTTTTTTATATGTGCCCTTTACCAAAATATTTAAGTGGTCAATCCAACACATCTGCCGCACTAGGAAGAAAACTTCTGCCTGGTCCAACAAGTAAATACGAGGTCTGTGGATGCCCTATGTCACATATTGACAAGGTGCTGGCACCTTGTCACCACCTGTGATGGGTTTCACTCTGTGCTTGCCTTCAAAGATCGCACAATCTCCCAGGTAGAATAAAGTAAGTTTTCTGAATACGGATGAGGAAGGAACAATTAACCTGGGCAGCTGAGAGGTACCCGGCAAGGAGCTAGAAGTCATTCCAAGTGTGCCATGTATCCTGTGAACAAGTCCACACGACGCATAGGAGAGAGGGATCAAACACTACTCCACTCTCACTTTGCAAGGAACCAGAGGACTCCATTGCTCTTCTGATTGCTGGGTTTTCCCAAGTTGGCATTCTTCCTTTGACCACTGTTTCCATATTTCTCACAAATCCAACTGGAGTCATTAAATGACATGCCTGTACACACACTGAGGTTCTGCGAAACTTTCTGTGAGTGGTATGCAAATTAAAAGTAAAATAAAACACTTTGACACAATGATAAACAAAAAATAGCCAAAATTTAAAATCTGATTGTATCTCTGCTACTGGGAACGTAAAATGGCACAGTGTGAAACAGATTGACAATTTCTCTAAAATGTTAAATGTAACACCTATCATATGATCAGCCACTTGACTTTTAGGTATTTTCCAAAAGAACAGAAAGAAAACTTTGATGAAAAGACATGCACACAAATTTTTAAAATAGCTTTATTAATACTGACTCTAAAGTGGAAACAATCCAATGTTCATCAACAGATGAACATGTAGGTAGCACGTTCTGGCATATCCATACAGTGGCAACCTACTTGCGGATACTAATAGACACAGCAACATGGATGGATCTTAAACTTATTCTATTTGAATTAAAGAAGCCAGACAAGAAGAATATGCACCGTATTATTGCATTTATATAAAAACTATTCATTGCAATGGTGAATGGAATTGTTTCCTTAATTTCTCTTTCTATTTTCTCATTATTAGCGTACAGGAATGCAAGGGATTTCTGTGTGTTGATTTTATATCCTGCAAATTTACTATATTCATTGATTATTTCTAGTAATTTTCTGGTGGAATCTTTGGGGTTTTCTACGTAGAGGATCATGTCATCTGCGAACAGTGAGAGTTTTACTTCTTCTTTTCCAATTTGGATTCCTTTTATTTCTTTTTCTGCTCTAATTGCTGTGGCCAAAACTTCCAAAACTATGTTGAATAGTAATGGTGAAAGTGGGCATCCTTGTCTTGTTCCAGACTTTAGAGGAAATGCTTTCAGTTTTTCACCATTGAGGATAATGTTTGCTGTGGGTTTGTCATATATAGCTTTTATTATGTTGAGGTATGTTCCTTCTATTCCAGCAATCCCACTGCTGGGCATACACACTGAGAAAACCAGAATTGAAAGAGACACATGTACCCCAATGTTCATCGCAGCACTGTTCACAATAGCCAGGACTTGGAAGCAACCTAGATGTCCATCCACAGATGAATGGATAAGCAAGCTGTGGTACATATACACAATGGAGTATTACTCAGCCATTAAAAAGAATACATTTGAATCAGTTCTAATGAGGTGGATGAAACTGGAGCCTATTATACAGAGTGAAGTAAGCCAGAAAGAAAAACACAAATACAGTATCCTAACGCATATATATGGAATTTAGAAAGATGGTAACAATAACCCTATTTTCGAGACAGCAAAAGAGACACTGATGTATAGAACAGACTTTTGGACTCTGGGAACGGGAGAGGGTGGGATGATTTGGGAGTATAGCACTGAAATGTGTATAATATCATATCTGAAACGAGTCACCAGACCAGGTACGATGCCTGATAATGGATGCCTGGGGCTGGTGCACTGGGACAACCAAGAGGGATGGTGTGGGGAGGGAGGGGGGAGGAGGGTTCAGGATGGGGAACACGTGTATACTTGGGGCGGATCCATCTCGATGTATGGCAAAAGCAATACAATATTGTAAAGTTAAGCAAAATAAAATTTAATAAAAAAATAATTAAATAAATAAAAGCAAAGATGCAGAGTGAAAAAAATAAAAAATAAAAACTAGAAAATGCAAACTATCTTAAAGAACAGAAAGCATATTAGCAGATGCTTGTGAATGTGGACAGCTGGGGTATAAAATAGCAGGGCGGGAAGGATTACAAAGAGCGTGAAGAAACTTTGGTTGTAATAAGTTCATTGTCTTGATTGTGGTGATGATTTCACATTTGTAAACATATACTAAAACCTACCAAGTTATATAGTTAAATATTTGCAATGTATGGTATGTAAAGTATACTTCAACAGAACTATTAAAAAATAATAATACATTGAAAAATTACTGGCCATCTGCATGGCAGCAAAGAGCTGGATAATTCCAAACAAAGCCAGTAGGGTGAGGCTATGTTTCATTATCTGTGTGAATTTGACTCAATTTTCTAAGCAACTACCTATAACTAGCTACTAAAAAAACTAGACCTTAGACAATGCATTTGAAGAGAACCTTCTCTAGTGAGTCAATTTACCTTTATGAACACAAACCTATAATAACATGCTCATCAAAGGACATATCTAACCCTAGCATTGGAATTCCAGTTGAGTGTACCCTACAAGGTTAAACTTAAAATAGAGGTAGTAAAATAAAATAAAATAAAATAGAGGTAGTAGACCAAATCATTCAGATAGTGGAATTAGAAAGCATGAAGAAATTTTGCACTTAAAGAATTGTCAGATGAGAGGTAACAACACACAAATTTACTGATGAAACTTTCTAACCAAGTAAAGAAAGGGACTATTAATAGTTTTAACTATATATCTGAATTGATTTAAATATCAGCATGTGGAATTTAGTAGAACATCGTGATTAAACAACATTGAAGTCAGCATAAAACTACTCAGCTAAATGCATGAATTTGAGCAAGTTATCCTCTTTGAGACTTGGTTCTGTTATAAAATTACTTATATATATACGATAAATGTTATGAGGGACATGTAATATATATCTATAATACTTTTAATACATAGCCTGCCACCTAGTTAACATTTAATAAAAGGTAGGTATAAATAATCATTACTATTTTCCTGATAGTGGTTATTTTAAAGATTTGTAGAAGTGACAAAGTTCCACTTCTAAAACGAGTTGTCAAAAAAAGAAAGTAAAAAATCTGAAAAAGAATATAAATATATGTACATAAATTTGAATCACTTTGCTGTATATCTGAAACTAATATTTTAAATCAACTGTGCATGCATGCTAAGTCACTTATTCATGTCCAGCTCTTTGTGACCCCATGGACTGTAGCTGGCCAGACTCCTCTGTGGGGATTCTCCAGGCAAGAATACTGGAGTGAGTTCCCATGCCTTCCTCCAGAGGATCTTCCCAACCCAGGGATGGAACCCACATCTCTTATTTAATTGAAAAAGAAATATGATTGTTTTATTTTTATAGAAAGATTATAAAACATAAATCTGATTTATATAATTTTAAAATAATATTTTAAAATCTTCTTTTATTATTATTCCTCTAGAAACTCAAGAATTTAGTTTGTTGTGGGTTAATAGGCTTTTAAAATACATAGGTTGTTTTATAAATTACATATATCCTCTTCATCTAATATCATTATTCATCTAAATACTTATGTATTAAGCTTGAGGTGAAAATTTTAAGTACAGTAGCTCAGTGAATAATAAAAACAAAAATACAAAAGATACTGCTATGAATAGAACAATTGCAAGTTGTGTATTTTCTTTTTAATACTCTAATGTCCACATTTGCCTCCTGAAGTCAAAATCACCTTTATCTGTTTAAAAACAGAACTTCCTGTAGTGATTTTGTAGACTTAGAAATATTTATTTTAAACTCATTTAAAAAACTCTATCAATTTTTTGAAAGTTAAACTTTTCTCTGGGCTTTAAAATGTTATACCTGTTTCAGGGATTGGAATATATAATGTAGATCATTGTTAAGAAGTATGTTTTAAATATGTAAACATGTGTTTTATTTTTTACATAAGTTAAATCATGCATGGAAAATGGAACAAATAATTTTCAATATATTTGAGTCAAGTCATTCTTTATGTCAATTTTTCTTTACCAGAAATACCTTGTTGTCAACTGATTTTGAAGCATATTTTTAGCATATTCCTCTCAGACACTTTAGCTTACAACATTTCTGAAAGGAAGCTCTGATTCTTTAATATTTACCTATTCACAATGATGTGCAAATTATCTTTTGATCAATACCCTAGTCAGTATTAAGAAAGTAAAGAATGAAGTTGATGTGATTATAGTCAAGAATACATGATTTGAAAGGAATTCCTAAATTTACATTTAGTGTGGCTAGCAGATGACACCCTAGTTTTTACTTTATAATGCTTTGATAGGATTTCTTGATAGCCCAGCAATTAAGAATTCACCTGCAATGCAGTGGAAATGCATTCAATCCCTGGTCCAGGAAGACTCCATATACCAGGAAGCAACTAAGCCCATGGGCCATGACTGCTGAGCAGTAGCTACTGAACCCTCACACCTCACTTACTGAGCCGGTACATCCACAGCTACGGAGCCCGCACACCACAACTACAGAAGCCTGAGCACCATAGAGCCTATGCTCTGCAAGGAGAAGCCACCAAATGAGAAGCCCTCGCATCGCAACTAGAGAAACCCCACATGCCGCAATGAAGACCCAGGGCAGCCAAAAATAAAATAAATTAAAATAAACAAAAAGTTTTGATAACGTGTTAATTACTTATACAGGGGATTTCAAAGCAATTATTAAGAGCTTAAACAAGCTACTTGGAGCATCAGTCACCACTAATATTATTTTCGTTTTATTTTGCATTCTGATGGGGAACATGTGTATACTGGCAGCGGATCCATCTTGATGTATTGTAAAAGCAATACAATATTGTAAAGTTAAGCAAAATAATAATAATAATAATAATAAAATAAAAATGTAAAAAAAAAAAAAAAACTAACAGAGATAATTCTATACACATCAGCTTTCATCTTCATTATTCATTTCATAAAATAGCATTAGGGTAAGTGTACAAAAGTTGACTGTGCTATTATAGACAACAGAAAGGGATCAGATCAGATCAGATCAGTCGCTCAGTCGTGTCTGACTCCTTGCGACCCCATGAACTGCAGCCCGCCAGGCCTCCCTGTCCATCACCAACTCCCGGAGGTCACTCAGACTCACATCCATCGAGTCAGTGATGCCATCCAGCCATCTCATCCTCTGTCGTCTCCTTCTCCTCCTGCCCCCAATCCCTCCCAGCATCAGAGTCTTCTCCAGTGAGTCAACTCTTCTCATGAAGTGGCCACAATACTGGAGTTTCAGCTTTAGCATCATTCCTTCCAAAGAAATCCCAGGGCTGATCTCCTTCAGAATGGACTGGTTGGATCTCCTTGCAGTCCAAGGGACTCTCAAGAGTCTTCTCCAACACCACAGTTCAAAAGCATCATAGTGCTCCCTTTACAAAGAAAGTGAATAATTTCATATATGTGCAGAGATACATTGTTTCACTTCAATTGTCACTTCTCTGAACTTAAAAATATCCCTCATTCTTTACGCAGCCCAGTTTGTTGTCCAATGCCATTAAAATGTTTTATATTCTCTTCCAAGAAAAGAAGATAATGGTAGTTAAATGTAATTTGAAAAAGTAGTCACTTTCAACAGTAAAAGAAATAAAGAATAGAAATACATTTAAATGCAAATCTTCAATTCAACAGATTATGTCAACAGTATAAATATGTGGTAATAATAAACTTCATTACCAATGTCAATATTGTACTTTCTCCCTATGTTATCGAGAAAAGGAAAAGGGGATCATCTCCACTCCATTCCAGTCTCAATAATGCCTCATCTGCTCAGTATGTACAGGTGACTCAGCACCCTAGAATCTAAGGTGTGTGGAAGGGTTATGCGGAGTCAAATTATCTCACGATATAGAATCCTCTGGAATAGCACTTCCTGAATAAGTCTTCCTGGCTTAACTCCAGAAGCATTTATACTCATTTACCTCTTATTTAGACTTGAATTATATATTATCTGGTTATTTCACTCAAAATCATCATGTCAAGTTTCTTAAACACATTTTCATTGACTGGTGTTTGGGACAATGGAACTATTTAATTTAAATTGTTCAATATTAGTAATTAACAATGGAAAGCTCCTTAATTGTTCGTTGTAATTTTCTCCCATCACTAATGGCTAAGTCGCTTCAGTCGTGTCTGACTCTGTGCGACCCCATAGACTATAGTCCCCCAGGCTCCCCCGTCCCTGGGATTCTCCAGGCAAGAACACTGGAGTGGGTTGCCATTTCCTTCTCCAATGCATGAAAGGGAAAAGTGAAAGTGAAGTCGCTCAGTCATGTCCGACTCTAGCGACCTCACGCACTGCAGCCTTCCAGGCTCCTCCATCCATGGGATTTTCCAGGCAAAAGTACTGGAGTGCTGTGCCATTGCCTTCTCTAATTTTCTCGCATAGTTTACAGGTATTTTCTATTGTGAAATGATCAGCTCTTACCAATAGTAGTGCTCATCAAAATCTGATTTCCCATAAAATCAGCATCAGAATCAATTAAAAATGTCATTTTTCAAGTTCTCACACCAAATTACATGTTTGGTAGTCAAAACTTCTAAGATTAGAATATAAAAATGTGTATTTTTTTTAACAGAACCTATCCTAAAACTTAATATCCCTTTAGAGGAAAATTGTTTTTATACATATCTAACTTTACACTATACTATTATACATTACTTTTATCGGACATTTTAGCCATGAACCTAGTCATGCAAAAACATACTAATTATATATGGGCAAGATTACAAAATGTATATTTATTGAGTTCATATTGGTTATAAGAAGTTTATGCCATTTAATCTTAACAATCTTAATGTTATTATCTCTATTTAGCAGAAGAGGTAACTTAGTTTTAAAAGTACTAAAACTTCACAAAGTCAAGGAGCTTGTCATTTGAGCAACTAGAACTCAAATTTGGGGCTCTCATAGTCTATGCTTTTTCTGTACTGATATCAACCTTTTTCTTATAAAAGTGTTAACCACCTTTGGAATTTCCACTGAGTACATGGTACAAAATATGGACACTTTTGTGTATCTTGAAATGCTGACTAAATGAATCATTTTTCATTGTTTCCTGGAGGCTGGGATAAGGGACATTTTCTTTTTCAGCCAGAATTCATTTCATGAATTACTTTTGCTTTACCCTATAAAAGTAATAAAGAACATGCTTCTCAATAGAATAAATTGTCAACTGACTGAGGACTAATTATATTATATAATGAAATTTTCTAATTTCTCTAAGTGAAAAGTGACAGATTCACACACACATATAATTAGGAACTTAATTAAAAATAGAACTTCTATGATACACATTTAATCAATTTTCAACATCAGTGTGTGTGTGTGTGTATATATATATACACACACACAAAGGTTTCTCACATTTAACACTTTAGATAAAACTCTTGGAGAAAACTGAAATAATTTAAAATTCTTTGTTTCTCTCAAAGGCAGAAAAGTAAACTAGTGCATTTGAAAATTTTTCAAGTGCGTGCGTTAAAGAAAAAAATAAGTACATATTTTAAGAACACTGCTGCTGCTGCTGCTAAGTCTCTTCAGTTGTGTCCAAAGAACACTGAGGCTATATTAAAATTTTGCGACTGAATAGTTTGCAGTTCACAATTTACTGGGCTTATTGTAAGGCTAATATATGTGTGTGCTATGTATATATTTAACATAATTCAAGTTCACTGAAATTTTGAACTGTTGGATTGATAAAAATTACCACAATTCACATAAAGATGGGGTTATTCCCATTGTTTTTTAAAAAATGCCAAAGGACTTTTTATCTGGATATTCTCCAAAGACCATAGAATAAGACCTTGGTCTTACTTTCCTTTCAAAATGTGAGGCCCTTACACAGAAAGTCATTTCTCTTAGCTGTGTGTGTCAGCATATGACAACTCCAAATTTGGGACTGGAATTTGTGAACTGAAGCACCAAAGAAAAATGTGCAACCATATACATAATTTTATACAGCTTTAGGGTCCTTAGAAGCTTACTTGTTTAGGGTAGCAAGATAACTCATTTTTTCTAATTATTGATAGTAAAATTCAACATGTTTTTCCTTACAGTAAACAGTTGATCCCTGAGGAATGCAGGAATTAAAATAAATCTTAAAATGTTCATTCATATCTTATAAAAATGTACTCTTAAAGAAGCTGAAGTGTTAACAACCAAAGCCAACACAAATTCTAAGTAAATTCTTATATATTTTCAGTTCAATTCAGTTCAGTCGCTCAGTCGTGTCCGACTCTTTGCGACCCCATGAACTGCAGCATGCCAGGCCTCCCTGTCCATCACCAACTCCTGGAATCCCCCAAACCCATGTCCATCGAGTCAATGATGCCATCCAAACCATCTCATCCTCTGTTGTCCCCTTCTCCTCCTGTCCTCAATCTTTCCCAGCATCAGGGTCGTTTCCAATGAGTAAGCTCTTCACATCAGGTAGCCAAAGTATTGGAGTTTCAGCTTCAACATCAGTCCTTCCAATGAACACCCAGGACTGGTCTCCTTTAGAATGGAGTGGTTGGATCTCCTTGCAGTCCAAGGAACTCTCAAGAGTCTTCTCCAAAACCACAGTTCAAAAGCATCAATTCTTTGGGGCTCAGCTTTCTTTATAGTCCAACTCTCACATCCATACATGACTACTGGAAAAACCATAGCCTTGACTAGGTGGACCTTTGCTGGCAAAGTAATGCCTCTGCTTTTTAATATGTTGTCTAGGTTGGTCATAACTTTCCTTCCAAGGAGTAAAAGCGTCTTTTAATTTCATGGCTGCAATCACCATCTGCAGTGATTTTGGAGCCCCCCAAAATAAAATCGGACACTGTTTCCACTGTTTCCCCAACTATCTGCCATGAAGTGATGGGACCAGATGCCATGATCTTTGTTTCTGAATGCTGAGCTTTAAGCCAACTTTTTCACTCTCCTTTTTCACTTTCATCAAGAGGCTTTTTAGTTCCTCTTCACTTTCTGTCATAAGGGTGGTGTCATCTGCATATCTGAGGTTATTGGTATTTCTCCCAGCTTGATTCCAGCTTGTGCTTCTTCCAGCCCAGCATTTTTCATGACGTACTCTGCATATAACTTAAATAAGCAGAGTGACAATATACAGCCTTGACATACTCCTTTTCCTATTTGGAACCAGTCAGTTGTTCCATGACCACTTCTAAGTGTTGCTTCCTGACCTGCATACAGTTTTCCTGTACATTTATTATTTTATAGCATGCATAAGCATACATACAAACTAATATATAATAAATGACTGTATCAACATTAAGTTTACAGTCTATGAACTTAGAGAGAAAAGCTATATGATTTTAATACTGAACTTTAGATTATTTAGTAATAATGGAATGAGTGGAAATATGAATTTACTCTCCAAACAAGGAGACTCCTTACAGTAAAAAGTGTCTTACTGTGATTTAGGATATAAATGCTTAATCCTGACAGGGTTATATAGGAAAATGTGAGCTAGATCTGTTACTTCACGGAAGACTAAATGAGAAGAGTGAACACATCTCTCTTTTCAATTATATGACCATTATCTCACAGGTTCTGTAAAATTTTTAATATATTTTTGTGATACATGATGACTTAATAGGATTTTATATGATATTTTATAATGTCCTCTTCTAATTTAAATTATATTTTAAAATTAATTAATCATTTTTGATGTCACCTTAGAGTCTTTAAAATTATTCATTTTTTAATTGAAGAATAATTGCTTTACAATTGCAATGGTTTCTTCCAAACGTCAACATGAATCAGCCATTAAAAGAGACCAGTATTTAAAACTTGTTACATACTAGTTACTTGCAACTGTTAAATTATTATAATAAATTGAGATTTTATTGTTGAATATACATGTAAAACAAGACTATATATTGTAATAATAATTACAAATTAAATATCAAAATACTATAAAGTTGGAATGCTCCTTGTGTCATCATTTCTAACAGACTTTTGACCACGTAGGAATCGTAGTTTTTTTTTTTTTTCAAATTGCTAGTGCAAACATTTTGCTATTATTTGCATTTTTTTCTATAGCTATGAAGAAGTGGAAAACTATCATCTTTGAATTTTTTTACTCATCAAATGAATTACATTTATGCCTACTGTATATGACAAATAATGTTTCTTCTGGTTATTCATCCAAAACATACTGAGGACTTAATGCATGTCATATGCTTAAATAACAACAACAAGAAAAAAAAAAAAACTATTCTAGTCTACTCAATATCCCATATAGAGTGAGAGTAGTTGAGCAACAGCAGCAATAACAAAGATGATGATTAGCTGAGTCTTGGAGGCTCACGTATTATGGTGATTCCTTAAATCAGACATTTCGTAATACAGGTGAAAATGTAACAAGGAATCAAATTTGATAAACAGGCAGAAGCATAAAGTGACACTATCTGCTACCCAAGTCATATGTGATTGGATAAGTGGTGAAACTGATGAAAAAAGAAAGGCAGCAATGAATGGACAAATGAGCTTACTCAGGAAATTTGAAAATGAGACATAAAAATTATAGTCAATTTATAGAGCTTTCGTTGGTCAATCATGGTAGACTGGGAGCTGGGAGAGTCATATATGAACCATATGCCTGTTGGTCAGAGAAATCAAGTCTTCATAAATAGGAACAAACATGTCAGAGAAAAGAAACAATAAAAATGAGAGGGGGAGAGAAAAATTATTATACGTATTTTAAGTACATAAAACAGGAATGAGGACCAGAGAGAGGGCAACATGAACAGATTTCAGCTTTGCTGTTGGCTCTGAAGATGGGAAAAATGAAGCTCTGAACCAAAGAGTGAGGGACCTACCACAGGAGCTTGCGAAAATTGTGAACAGAAAAAGTGGTCAAGATGATGGAGAAGACTCAGCTCACCTCCTCTCACGCGCACAACAAAATTACAACTATTTTTAAGCAACAATTGATGAGAAAGACTTGAGGACAAGCAGAAAAGCTAGAGCAAACTAAAAAGCTTTTGTACAGGTAAAGAAACAATCAATACAAGGAAAAGGCCACCTCATGAATTGAAGGGGATATTTGCAAACAATACATCCAACAAGGGGTTAATAGCTAAAATACACAAAATAACTCATACAACTGTATATAAAAACAAACAATCCAATTAAAAATGGGCAGATGACCCAACTAGATATTTTTCCAAAAGAAGACAGAGTAATGGCCAATAGGCATATGGAAAAATGCCCAATATCACTCATTATCAGGGAAATACAACTCAAAGCCACAATGAGATACGACATTACATCTGTCAGAATGTCTACTATCAGAAATGCAAATAATAATTATTGGCAAGGTTGGGAAGAAAAGAGAATCATCATGACTGTTGGTGGGAATGTAAGTTGGCACAGTCACTAAGGAAAACATATAGTGATGACTCCAAAAATTAAAAATATAACTACAAAACAATCCAGCAATTCCCATCCTGGGCATTTATTTGAAGAAAATAAAAACATTAACTGGAAAAGATATATGCATCCCTATGTTATCTGCAGCATTATTTACAATAGCCAAGATATGGAAGCAACTTAAGTGCCCACTGATTTGATGAATGGATAAAGATGTAGCATAAGTGCACAATGAGATATTAGTCATATAAAGGAGGAAACCTAGCCATTTGCAGTAATAACATAGATGCATCTAGAGGTATTATGCTAATTGGAATAAGTCAAATAGAGAAATGCCACGACTATATCATTTTGTTTGTTCATATATCAAATATAAAAACTAAGCAGATGATGTAACTAAACAAAAATAGGGACATAGAGACAGAGAACAAACAGGCAGATGCAGAGGGAATGGACCGGAAGGAGGAGAGGGGCATGTGAGTGAAGTCAGATGCTGAGTTACTAAGTAAATATCAAGGGATAAAAGGTGCAATGTATGGAATATAGTTCATAGTCATGTAGTATTTTCATATGGTGACAGATAACCACTAGACCTGTCATGGTGATGATTTTGAAATGCATAGGAATCACTGTCTTGTGCACCAGGAGTTAATATAGTCTTATAGATCAATTACACTTCAAACACAAACCCAGAAACACAGTCAAAGAAAAGGAGATGATATTTGTGGCTACCAGAGGTTGGAGGAGGGTAAATTGGATGAAGGCCATCAAAAAGGACAAACTTTCTGTTATGAGATTAATAGGAAAAAATGACAGTACGTCTTACTTAAGGTTTTTACAACTTTACTATAGAGCAGAGGTTGGCAAAACTATACTTCAAAAAAAAAAGATTGAGTGTTACAGAGGAGTGGAGAAATGAAGAGAAAATCAGAGATAAACATAGACAAAAAGTAAATGTAAGGTACAACAAGAAATAAAGACAAAAGAACGGTGCAATATATAGATAAACGTGTGTTTGAGTTGTACAAGCAAGTATAAAACATTATGAGCAAAAGATAATTGTTATCTGAAAATCATTGACTCTAAAAATCATTGAAGCAAACAATAAATTAAAAACAAGCTAACTATATAGAATATAATAGAAATGAACAATTAAATATATTTAAAATGTTTAAAACTTTATTATTTTTTAATATTTAAAAGTTTTATTAGTGAATAGGCTTTGGTGGTAACTAAAATAATCCAAGAGACCCCTATGTGCGAGTGTTAATAATTAGCATATAATTAACAGCTATGTTGATTATCGGTTCAGTTCAGTTCAGTCACTCAGTCATGTCTGACTCCTTGCAACCCCAGGGACTGCAGCATACCAGGCCTCCCTGTCCATCACCAACTCCCAGAGTTTACTCAAATTCACGTCCATTGAGTCTGTGATGCCATCCAACCATCTCATCCTCTGTCGTCCCCTTCTTCTCCTGCCTTCAATCTTTCCCAGCATTGGGGTCTTTTCAAATGAGTTAGTTCTTCACATCAGGTGGCCAAAGTATTGGAGTTTCAGCTTCAACATTAGTCCTTCCATCGTTATAATCTCAATTATATAGTTGAGATTACATAATAATCAATTATATAATTATATAATCTCTATTATAATCTCAATCTCATATACCTTTCCTCAAACGTCTTCTCTACTGCTTGATAAAGTAGATCCAAATGCTAAGTTCAGTTCAGTTCAGTTCAGTTGCTCAATTGTGTCTGACTATTTGAGACCCTATGAATCCCAGGACACAAGGCCTCCCTGTCTAACACCAACTCCTGGAGTTCACTCAAACTCACGTCCATGGAGTCAGTGATGCCATCAAGCCATCTCATCCTCTGTCGTCCCCTTCTCCTCCTGCCCCCAATCTCTCCCAGCATAAGAGTCTTCTCCAATGAGTCAACTCTTTGCATGAGGTGGACAAAATACTGGAGTTTCAACTTTAGCATCATTCCTTCCAAAGAAATCCCAGGGCTGATCTCCTTCAGAATGGACTGGTTGGATCTCTTTGCAGTCCAAGGGACTCTCAAGAGTCTTCTCCAACATCACAGTTCAAGTGCATGAATTCTTCAGCGCTCAGCCTTCTTTACAGTCCAACTCTCACATCCATACGTGACCACAGAAAAAACCATAGCCTTGACTAGGCGAACCTTTGTTGGCAAAGTAATGTCTCTGCTTTTCAATATGCTACTTAGGTTGGTCATAACTTTCCTTCCAAGGAGTAAGTGTCTTTTAATTTCATGGCTGCAGTCCCCATCTGCAGTGATTTTGGAGCCCCCCAAAATAAAGTCTGACACTGTTTTCACTGTTTCCCCATCTATTTCCCCTGAAATGATGGGACCAGATGCCATGATCTTCGTTTCCATATACTAAATGTAGTCATAACTGTAAAATCAGCCTGAGTCTTCTTTGTTTTATTTGCTAAACAGTAATATAAATATTAACCTTTAAGTGTTACTATAAGAATCAAATGGACACTATGTAACTGTCTAACGTATTTTAGTAACCCAACTAACATCATCTCCCTTTTCTCCTTCATGTTTTGCCCTCTGACAATATTGTTTTAAGGTAATTTCTAAGTAAATATGATCATTAATCTTTCACATAAATGAAAGTTATTTCAAATTATTTCCTGGGATTGAATTTTAGATATTCTAGGCAAATTTATGGGACTCAATTAAAATTGGAAGACAGGTGCCTTGGAGATTCCCTGTAGAAGTACAATTTATTTCTCACATTAGTTTAGGAACAATCTATATCCAGTTTCAGTGAATTTCAATATTCACTGAAGCCCTAGATGCAAGGTTTATCTCCACTTTGCTTTGTTATAATTATGCAACCTTACCTAGGACTTTATGTAATAAAATTAATATTTGGTACAGCGTCACTTGAGAGTCTGATACTCAAATAGAACATCATAATTATTATTATTGAATGGTGCTTACCTATGCACTTACCTAATACAAATGAAATCTCATAGACTAGTTAGGGTCATATATATGTTAAGATAACACAATTCTATATTTTGGACCACCTAATTCTTACATTGAAATATACATCTCCCAGGCTTCACAGGTGCCACTAGTGGTAAAGACCCCAACTGCCAATGCAGGAGACACAAAATTTGCTGATTTGATCCCTGGGTCAGGAAGATGCCCTGGAGAAGAAAATGGTAACCCACTTCAGTATCTTTGCCTGGAGAATTCCAAGGACAGAGGAGCCTGGTGGGCTACAGTCCATGGATTCTCAGAGAGTCAGACATGACTGCGCACACATTTAGTAGTATCTATCTCCCAGGATCACTGCAGATGGTGACTGCAGCCATGAAATTAAAAGACGCTTACTCCTTGGAAGGAAAGTTATGACCAACCTAGATAGCATATTCAAAAGCAGAGACATCACTTTGCCAACAAAGGTTCGCCTAGTCAAGGCTATGGTCTTTCCTGTGGTCATGTATGGATGTGAGAGCTGGACTGTGAAGAAGGCTGAGCGCCGAAGAATTGATGCTTTTGAACTGTGGTGTTGGAGAAGACTCTTGAGAGTCCCTTGGACTGCAAGGAGATCCAACCAGTCCATTCTTAAAGAGATCAACCCTGGGATTTCTTTGGAAGGAATGATGCTAAAGCTGAAACTCCAGTATTTTGGCCACCTCATGGGAAGAGTTGACTCATTGGAGAAGACTCTGATGCTGGGAGGGATTGGGGGCAGGAGGAGAAGGGTACGGCAGAGGATGAGATGGCTGGATGGCATCACTGACTTGATGGATGTGAGTCTGAGTGACCTCCGGGAGTTGGTGATGGACAGGGAGGCCTGGCGTGCTGCAGTTCATGGGGTCGCAAAGAGTCGGACACGACTGAGTGACTGATCTGATCTGATCTGATCTCCCAGGATCATTGAAAACTCTTCAAAGTAAAGAAGGAACTCACTGTGGTGGTATTGTTTTAGTCTCCAAGTTGGGTCAGACTCTTTTGTGACCCCGTGGGTGGCAGCACACATGCTGCTCTGTCCATGGGATTTCTCAGGGAAAAACACTGGGAGTGGGTTGCTATTTCCTTCTCCAGGGGATCTTTCCAATCCAGATATCAAGACCATATCTCCTGCATTGGCAGGTGGACGTTTTACCATTGAGCCACTGGAGAAACATATTTTTCTAATCACTGTGTTCAGAGAAACAGGGTTTGGTGCAAATAATTATCCAAAATAGGTATTTGCATAAACAGAGAGAGTGTCTGTTATCAAGGGATTTTTACTTTTATCAGGCATTAGTTAAGTTCAGTTCAGTCGCTCAGTCATGTCCAACACTTTGGGACCCCATGAACTGCAGCACACCAGGCCTCCTTGTCCATCACAAACTCCTGGAGTTCACCCAATCTCATGTACATTGAGTCTGTATTGCCATCCAGCCATCTCATCCTCTGTTGTCCCCTTCTCCTCCTGCCCCCAGTCCTTCCCAGTATCAGGGTCTTATCCAGTGAGTCAACTCTTTGCATGAGGTGGCCAAAGTATTGGAGTTTCAGCCTAAGCATCAGTCCTTCCAATGAATACCAGGACTGGTCTCCTTTAGAATGGACTTGTTGGATCTCCTTGCAGTCCAAGGGAGTCTCAAGAGCCTTCTCCAAAACCACAGTTCAAAAGCATGAATTCTTTAGCACTCAGCTTTCTTCACAGTCCAACTCTCACATCCATACATGACCACTAGAAAAACCATAGCCTTGACTAGACGGACCTTAGTTGGCAAACTAATATCTCTGCTTTTGAATATGCTATCTAGGTGGTGATAACTTTCCTTCCAAGGGGTAAGCGCTTTTAATTTCATGGTGGCAATCACCATCTACAGTAATTTTGGAGCCCACAAAAATAAAGTTTGACACTGTTTATACTCTTTCCCCATCTATTTCCCATGAAGTGATGGGACCAGATGCCATGATCTTCGTTTTCTGAATGTTGAGCTTTAAGCCAACTTTTTCACTCTCTACTTTCACTTTCACCAAGAGGCTTTTTAGTTCCTCTTCACTTTCTGCCATAAGGGTGGTGTCATCTGCATATCTGAGGTTATTTATTTATATTTTTCCTGGCAAGCTTGATTCCAGCTTGTACTTCTTCCATCCCAGCGTTTCTCATGATGAACTCTGCATATAAGTTAAGTAAGCAGGGTGACCATATATAGTCTGACTTACTCCTTTTCCTATTTGGAACAAGTCTGTTGTTCCATGTCCAGTTCTAACTGTTGCTTCCTGACCTGCATATAGGTTTCTCAAGAGGCAGGTCAAGTGGTCTGGTATTCCCATTTCTTTCAGAATTTTCCACAGTTGATTGTGATCCACACAGCCAAAGGCTTTGACATAGTCAATAAAGCAGAAATAGATGCTTTTCTGGAATTCTCTTGCTTTTTTGATGATCCAGAGGATGTTGGCAATTTGATCTCTGGTTCCTCTGCCTTTTCTAAAACCAGCTTGAACATCTGGAAGTTCACGGTTCACATATTGCTGAAGCCTGGCTTGGAGAATTTGAGCATGACTTTACTAGCATGTGAGATGAGTGCAATTGTGCACTAGTTTGAGCATTCTTTGGCATTGCCTTTCTTTGGGATTGGAATGAACACTGACCTTTTCCAGTCCTGTACCCACTACTGAGTTTTCCTAATTTGCTGGCATATTGAGTGCAGCACTTTCACAGCATCATCTTTCAGGATTTGAAATAGCTCAACTGGAATTCCATCACCTCCTCTACCTTTTTTCGTAGTGATGCTTTCTAAGGCCCACTTGAATTCACATTCCAGGATGTCTGGCTCTAGGTGAGTGATCACACTATCATGATTATCTGGGTCATGAAGATCTTTTTTGTACAGTTCTTCTGTGTATTCTTGCCACCTCTTCTTGATATCTTCTGCTTCTGTTAGGTCCATACTATTTCTGTCCTTTATCGAGCTCATATTTACATGAAATGTTCCCTAGGTATCTAATTTTCTTGAAAAGATCTCTATTCATTCCTATTCTGTTGTTTTCCTCTATTTCTTTGCATTGATCTCTGAGGAAGGCTTCTTATCTCTACTTGCTATTCTTTGGATCTCTGCATTCAAATGGGAATATCTTTCCTTTTCTCCTTTGCTTTTCGTCCATAGTTCCTCAGGCACTCTGTTTATCACATCTAGTCCCTTAAATCGATTTCTCACTTCCACTGAATAATCATAAGGGATTTGATTTAGGTCATACCTGAATGGTATTGTAGTTTTCTCCACTTTCTTCAATTAAAGTCTGAATTTCGCAATAGGGAGTTCATGATCTTAGCCACAGTCTGCTCCTGATCTTCTTTTTGCTGACTGTATGGAATTTCTCCATTATTGTCTGCGAAGAATATAATCAATCTCATTTCGGTGTTGACCATCTGGTGATGTTCTTGTGTAGAGTCTTCTCTTGTGTTGGTGGAAGAGGGTGTTTGCTATGACCAGTGCATTTTCTTAGCAATAGTCTATTAACCTTTGCCCTGCTTCATTCCGTACTCCAAGGCCAAATTTGCCTCTTACTCCAGGTGTTTCTTGACTTCCTACTTTTGCATTCCAGTCTCCTATAATGAAAAGGACATCTTTTTTGGGTGTTAGTTCTAAAAGGTCTTGTAGGTCCTCATAGAACCGTTCAACTTCAGCTTCTTCAGCGTTACTGGTTGGGGCATAGGCTTGGATCACCTTGATATTGAATGGTTAGAAATGAACAGAGATCATTCTGTCGTTTTTGAGATTGCATCCAAGTACTATATTTCAGACTCTTTTGTTGACCATGATGGCTACTCCATTTCTTCTAAGGGATTCCTGCCTTCCACAATAGATACAATGGTCATCTGAATTAAATTCACCCATTCCAGTCCATTTTAGTTAGCTGATTCCTAGAATGTCGACATTCAGTCTTGCCATCTCCTGTGTGACCACTTCCAATTTGCCTTGATTCATGGACCTGACACTCCAGGTTCCTATGCATTATTGCTCTTTACAGCATCAGACTTTGCTTCTATCACCAGACACATCCACAGCTGGGTATTCTTTTTGCTTTGGCTCCATCCCTTCTTTCTTTCTGGAGTTATTTCTCCACCGATATCCTGTAGCATATCGTGTACCTAGCGACCTGGGGAGTTCCTCTTTCACTATACTATGATTTTGCCTTTTCATACTGTTCATGGGGTTTTCAAGCCAAGAATACTGAAGTGGTTTCTCCAGTGGACCACATTCTGTCAGACCTCTGCATCATGACCCTTCTGTCTTGGGTGGTTCCACACGGCGTGGCTTAGTTTCACTGAGTTAGACAAGGCTGTGGTGTGTGTTAGGAGTTAAAGTAAGGATTCAAGGGAAAAAATTCCCTCATTTATATAAAACCCTCTCATTCAGTGAAAAACGTTAAATTTAAAAGAATAATAATGAAAAGTCAAGCTTTGTGCTTATTTTTGAAGACAGCTTATAAAAATTGACATTTTATCAAGAAGAAAAATAAAACTCAAAAAATAACAATATTACACTTGGTCAAAATTTCTATGTCACTTAAAATTTAAGATGTTATAAAACGTCCAGTAAGAGAACACATACTGATATTTTTATCTTACTTCTGTGCTGTCAACTGATGCCATACAATTTTTACTCTTAGTATTTAGAGAAACAGATTCCATGAATACACTATACAACTTTTTTAAAAGAACTACTACTGTATTGGAAAATAGTCAACATGCCCTCCAAATTACTGGAGAAAAACACTAAAAGAAAACACATGTATGGAGAAAAAATGAAAAAACAAGTAAATAGAAAACAAAGTCTCAGAGTAAAAAGTTATATGCAATAAAAAGACAATATGCTTGTTTTGAAAAACAAAATAGTGCATGTTTAAGACCATAAGACTGCAGGGCTTTACTGGAAATGTTTGAGATCTGTCTCAGTTTCTTTCTAAATGTATAGTCTTTGATATATTACTATGTTACTATTTATTCATATGTAAAAAAGAGAATCATAAAATATACCTTGACTTGCTTTGTAAATGATTGCATATGTTTTGCAAAGGTTAAAGCTCTTAAAATATTGCCTTCTTTTTATTATTAGCACTTATCCTTGTATATAAAAGAAACAAATTAAGTACATCTATTAAAAAGAAAATTACTTTTAGAGTCAAAATATGATTTTAAAAGATTTTTTAAAGATTATATAGTTCACAATGATAGACTAAGCAAAAAACAGAATTTGAGGGTTTCAGAAAACAGGGAACTACCACAAGAGGAATGTGAAGGCATTTAATAAGTTAACACAATTTTACAGTTAATAAGAGACCTATTAATCTATTGTGATGAAGACAGAGGAATCTAGTAGGGATATCTCTAGAGGAAAATATCTATTAATTTTCCTTCCATTTTACTCTGAGGAAATACGTCAGTGTGTGCTATGGGAAGGTATGGAGAACTGAGACAAATATAAAGAAAGACAAGTGGAGAAGGGAGAGGAGGAACTAAACTAATAAAACAGTAAAGAGAAAGTGAATTTGCTCAGTCATGTCCAACTCTTTGCGACCCCATGGACTGTACCCTGCCAGGCTCCTCCATCAATGGGATTTTCCAGGCAAGAATACTGGGTTGGGTTGCCATTTCTTCTTCCAGAGGATCTTCCTGACCCAGGGATTGCACTCTGGTCTCCCACACTGCAGGCAGATGCTTTACCAACTGAGCCACCAAGGAAGCAGTATATTATTAATTCCAAGGGTAAATGAGAGCTCCTTGTTCCTTGGAAGAAAAGTCATGACCAACGTAGACAGTGAATTAAAAAGCAGAGACATTACTTTGCCAACAAAGGTCCGTCTAGTCAAAGCTATGGTTTTTCCAGTAGTCATGTATGGATGTGAGAGTTGGACTATAAAGAAAGCTGAGCACCAAAGAATTGATGCTTTTGAACTGTGGTGTTGGAGAAGACTCTTGAGAGTCCCTTGGACTGCAAGGGGATCCAACCAGTCTGTCCGAAAGGAGATCAGTCCTGAATATGCATTGGGAGGACTAATGCTGAAGTCGAAGCTCCAATACTTTGGCCACCTGATGGGAAGAACTGACTCACTGGAAAAGATCCAGATGCTGGGAAGGCGGGAGGAGAGGGGGACTACAAAGGATGAGATGGTTGGATGGCATCACTGACTCAATGGACATGAGTTTTTGAGTAAGCTCCGGAACTTGGCAATGGACAGGGAAGCCTGGCATGCTACTGTCCATGGGGTTGCAAAGAGTCGGACACGACTGAGCGACTGAACTGAAATGAGAGCTGTGGAAAAAAAAAGAGAGAGAGAGAGAGAATGTAATCATAATACAGAGTAGTACTTGACTAAACAGTAAATTGTATTAGGTAACTCTGTGAGCTAAAATATTCACCAAATACAATAAAGTATAAGCAAACATATCTTTAGTATATGAAATGAGAGAACAGTGTATTCATTTTAATCAGAAATTAGTAATAACAGAACAGATACCTTCAAGATTTGCTTCTTTTTACCACTAGAACTGACAGTAAGAAGAGCAAGAATGTTAATTGAGTCTTTAGTAATAGAGTTGTCAAGTTGCCAAATATTTCCCATGGTGTCTATTGCTAAACTGTTTTGCCATATTTTCATGTAGTAAGGAGACAATAAGCCCAACCAGATTTAGATAATTTATTATTTACAGACATGGTTTTTCACATCAGCTTCCCTTGCTTTTAAATTCCATGAAGATGATATTAAAGCAGACCAGGTGGACTCTATATACATAGTGCATCAAAGGCACAGCTCAAGAACACTCAGCTTATGATACTTCCTTCCCCTTTTAAAGGACTGTTGTAAACCTGATCATTATTACCTCTCAAGAAAAACATTATGTTTCTTACACCAAAACTTTCTTATACAAAAATGCAAATCTTTTGTGAGGAGGTGAGGGATAGACCTTTACCCTGGAATGTCTCTACTGAAAGCTTTTCTATTTTTATTATCCTTTAACATAAATAAATCTTTGACAGGAAGACTTTTAATGACTGAACATGAATTAACATGATTGAGAAATTTCTCCCCAAATTTGCTGCTACCCTCTTCCTAGAATGAAAGTGAAAGTTGCTTGGTAGTACCTGACCTTTTGTGACCCCGTGGAGTATAGCCTGCCAGGCTCCTCTTTCCGTGGAATTCTCCAGGCAAGAATCCTGGAGTGGGTAGCCTATCCCTTCACCAGTGGATCTTCTGACCCAGGGATCAAACCAAGGTCTCCTGCATTGCAGCTGGACTCTTTACCAGCTCAGCTACCAGGGACGTCTTTTCATCATTAAGCACAGTGTTAAAATATTGTAACCTTCCTTCTGGAAATTTAAAGTGATATAATGATGCCATCTTCTATTTCCATTTCTATTCAGCATTCTGAAGTTACCAGACAGCATATTATAATAACACAAAAATAAACATGAATAAGAAGGTAATAAAAGTAGTACCATAATTTTTGATGAAATAATTGTCTAGCAAGATTATCCTAAATAATCTAAATTGAGGCTTTAGAATTAACTAATTTATTCAACAAAGATGCTGAATAAAACTTCAGTACACAAAAATCAACTGAATTTTTACATATTAAAAATGAATAGTTAGAAGCTTAGAACAATTCTATTTAAAATTGACTCAAAAACAAAATGCAATTAGGAATAAATCTTGTGAAAGATAAACTAAAATGGGGTAATGTGCCATATTTTTAGTTTGAAAATCAATATTTTAAATATGACAATTCTACAAAAAAATATATATATTTTCAACATTCTCATCCAAAATCAAAGCACTTTTTTCCACAAAATTTTTTAAGTTGATTTTACAAAATAAATGGAAGTTTATGGAGCCAAAAATAGCCAAAGCAATCCTGATGAAGAACAATTTTAGAAGAATTACACATCAGACACAAGGAGATCAATCAATCCTAAAGGAAATCAACCCTCAGTGTTCACTGGGAGGACTGGTGCTGACGCTGAGGCTCCAGTACTTTGGCACTTGATGGGAAGAGCTGATTCATTGGGAAAGATTCCAATGCTGGGAAAGATTGAGGGCAATAAAAGAAGGGGGAAACAGAGGAGGAGATGGTTGGATGGCATCACCGACTCAATGGCATGGGTTAGAGGAAACTCTAGATTGTGAAGGACAGGGAAGTCTGGAATGCTGCAGTTCATTGAGTCGCAAAGAGTCAGGCACAACTTAGCAACTGAACAGCAATAACACAAATACACAACACTAGACCTAATGGATAGCTTACAGAAAATAAAAGTACAGAATCAATGCAGTTTGATATGAAACAGAATGAGGGAGAACAGAAAGCCATGAACGAGGATAGAAATAACTGGCTGTCATACACATACATATGTACAAGTCTGTCTACCTTCTTACCTATACCGATAGAATTGAATCTATCACTAGGGTAGCTACCACCCAAACTGCAGCATCCGGACACTAAAGAAGGGAAATGAATCTTTAACCTCATAACAAGAAGTCTGGGATGTACTAAGTACTTTTTTGCAAACAAAGATATCAGATGGTACCAACAACCTTCATAAAATATTGCTTTATTTACCTAAATAAATCATTCATTCAATAAATTATGAAGCATATATCATTTACCAGGCAAACAAAACAGGGAAACTTATTGCTTTCATACCATATACATCATATTTAGTGAGGCAAATAATACCCAAATAAACAATTATTTAAAAAATAAAAATTTCCATGAATTCAAATCAATTATGGTATGGGTATAGAATATTGAGAGTTCCCTTTCAGATGAAACAACTGAACAAGAAGAGCTGATATTTGAGCAGAGGGCCTAGTCAAAGGAAAGAGTGGGTGATGATGTATTTGTTGAAGAATATTTTAGACAGAGGAGAATACAACAGCAAAGACTGGAGGAGGGGAGAGTGTAAGGGCAGCATTAAAAAGACTAAAACAGGGGATGCCATCAAGCAGTTAAGGATCAGATTTTGTAGAGCAAGCTAGATAACATCTTTGACCTTTTCCTCACAATTGAAAAGATGCCATCAGATGAAGCTGGCATTAGTGGTAAAGCTCCTGACTGCTAAGACAGGAGACGTGAGAGATGCACGTTCCATCCCCGGGTCGGGAAGATCCCTTGAAGGATGGAATGGTAGCTCATTCTAGTATTCTTGCTTGGAGCACCCTATGGACAGAGGAATCTGGTGGTCATGGTCCATGGGGTCACAGAGTCAGACACAACTGAAATGACTTATCCACACACACACACACACACACACACACACACACACACACACATCAGATACATTTGGTTAGGAAATAAACTCTGACTTACAAATCAAAGGAGCCAACAGGATTGTTGCAGAAAGAGAGTGAAAGCAGAAACATTAGGAAGCTTTTTTATCATAACTGACAAAATGTGATGGTGACTTGGACCACTGTGGCAGCAGCAGGAGTGCTAGAAAGTTCTTGTTTGGCAAATATGCCAAAGTTGGAGATGGCCAGCATTTCTGATATCCTGGGTATGTGATGTAATACCAAGAGAGGAATATAAAACCTTTTGCTTAAAAAAAACCTGGGAAAATAGAGGACTAATTTATTTCAATGAGAAATAGTAAAGGAAAAAACTAATTTTAAATGATGCTTACATTAAATATAAATACAAAAGCTGAAAACATTCTCGAATTTCTGTTTCTTTTCTTTCTTTCTTTTTTTTTTTTTTTTTTGTTTCTTTATAGAGATGTTAATGCTGGCAATTGTTTACAAAGGGGTGGGAAATACATGTTCATATACTTGTCATTGTTGTCATTCAGTCACTCAGTCATGTCCAACATTTCGCAACTCCATGGACAGCATGATGCCAGGCTTCCCTGTTATTCGCCATCTCCTGGAGTTTGCTCAAACTCATGTCTATTGCCTCAGTGATGGGATCCAACCGTCTCATTCTCTGTCGTCCCCTTCTCCTCCTGCCTTCTGTCTTTCCCGGCATCAGGGTCTTTCCAATGAGTGAGCTCTCCTCAGGTGGCCAAATATTGGAGCTTCAGCTTCAGCATCAGTCCTTCCAGTGAACACCCAGGACCGATCTCCTTTAGGACGGACTGGTTGGATCTCCTTGCAGTTCAAGGCACTCTCAAGAGGCTTCTCCAACACCACAGTTGAAAAGCATCAGTTCAGCACTCTGCCTTCTTTATGGTCCAATATTCACATCCATACATGACTACTGCAAAAACCACAGCATTGGCTATATGTACTTTGTTGGCAAAGTAATGTCTCTGCTTTTTAATATGCTGTTAGTTTTGTCAGGCCTTATTTTTTTTTTTTTTTTCCCCAAGGAGCAAATGTCTTTTAATTTCATGGCTGCAGTCACCATCTGTAGTGATTTTGGAGCCCAAGAAAATAAGGCCTGTCACTATTTTCACTCTTTCCCCATCTATTTGCCATGAAGTGATGGGACCAGATGCCATGATCTTTGTTTTCTGAATGTTGAGTTTTAATCCAGTGTTTTCACTCTCCTCTTTTACTTTCATCAAGAGGCTCTAGTTCCTCTTCACTTTCTGCCATAAGGTTGGTGTCATCTGTATATCTGAGGTTACTGATATTTCTCCTTGAAATTTTGATTGCAGCTTGTGCTTCATCCAGCCCAGCATTTTACATGATATACACTGCATATAAGTTAAATAAACAGAGCCACAATATACAGCCTTGATGTACTCCTTTTCCAATTTGGAACCATTCTGTTGTTCCTTGTCCAGTTCTAACTGTTTCAGTTTCTCAGGATAACATCATGTGGTCCTTCTCTTTAAGAACTTTCCACAATTTATTGTGATTTACACAGTGAAAGGCTTTAGCATAGTCAGTGAAGGAGATTTTTTTTTTGAATCCCCTTTCTTTTGTGATGATCCAATGGATGTTGGCAATTTGATCTCTGATTCCTCAGCCTTTTTAAAATACAGCTTGTCTATCTAGAATTTCTCAATTTATGTACCCTTGAAGCCTAATTTGTACGATTTTGTGCATTACCTTGCTATCATGTGACATCATTGCAATTGTATGGTAGTTTAAACATTCTTTGGCATTGCCTTTCTTTGGGATTGAAACTGACCTTTTCCAGTCCTATGGCAAAGGTAGAAAGTTAGTGTCATGCTTATTAATACTGTCCATAAATTATATCCAGACTCTTAACAATTTTGGAAATAGGCATGGCCAAGTGACATTCTTGGGCTTATAAAATGTCAAAAAGGAGCTCTTCTTTACCGATGCCACAGTAACTAACAATGTTCCAGATGGTGGAGGCATTATACCTTTGTATAGCTGGTTTGGAGAGACACGAAACAGTAACCCATGATCACCCAATGGTAGATATGTAGTCTAAATAATAAATATATCAGTGAAATGCAGGAGTTCTTTATTATGGCAGTTTAAACTATCACTTCCTGACTGATAATTTATAACTACTGAAAGATTAGTTAGCAATTTGGAGAAATGAACCTTTGTCAGATGGACAAAGATCTGTCTCCAAAGCTATGGTATTTCTAATGGTCATGTATGGATGTGATAGTTGGACCATAAAGAAAGTTGAGTGCTGAAGAACTGATGCTTTTGAACTGTGATGTTGGAGAAAACTCTTGAGAGTCCCTTGGACTGCAAGGGGATAAAATCTGTCAATCCTAAAGGAAATCAGTCTTGAATATTCATTGGATGATGCTGAAGTTGAAACTCAAATACTTTGGCCATCTGATGGGAAGAACTGACTCATTGGAAAAGACTCTAAAGCTGGGAAAGATTGAAGGTGGGAGGAGAAAAGGACAACAGAGGACGAGATGGCTGGATGGCATCACTGACTTGATGGACATGAGGTTGAGCAAGCTCCAGGATATGGTGCTGGATAGGTAAGCCTGGAGTGCTGCAGTCCATGGGGTCACAAAGTGTCGGATATGACTGAGCGACTGAACTAAACTGAACTTGGTGAAACGGATTGTTTCTTCCTTTCTTCTTGCATTCAGATCTTTAACCTGGGTCTTTCAAAGAATGCAATGGGGAAGCCAGCTGGTAAAGAAGATAGGAAATGTAATTTATATTTTCTAACTTGAAGTTAAAATGAATTGTGGAAGGGTGGGTTTGGTCATAGAGACAAGAGACTATTTGGCACTGTCCACTGTGTTGGTTTTTCAATGGAAGAGAATAACCAAGTTTCTTCATCAATAACCCCAGATATGCAGATGACACCACCCTTATGGCAGAAAGTGAAGAGGAACTCAAAAGCCTCTTGATGAAAGTGAAAGTGGAGAGTGAAAAAGTTGGCTTAAAGCTCAACATTCAGAAAACGAAGATCATGGCATCTGGTCCCATCACTTCATGGGAAATAGATGGGGAAACAGTGGAAACAGTGTCAGACTTTATTTTTCTGGGCTCCAAAATCACTACAGATGGTGACTGCAGCCATGAAATTAAAAGATGCTTACTCCTTGGAAGGAAAGTTATGACCAACCTAGATAGCATATTCAAAAGCAGAGACATTATTTTGCCAACAAAGATTCGTCTAGTCAAGGCTATAGTTTTTCCTGTGATCATGTATGGATGTGAGAGCTGGACTGTGAAGAAGGCTGAGCACCGAAGAATCGATGCTTTTGAAGTGTGGTGTTGGAGAAGACTCTTGAGAGTCCCTTGGACTGCAAGGAGATCCAACCAGTCCATTCTAAAGGAGATCAGCTATGGGATTTCTTTGGAAGGAATGATGCTGAAGCTGAAACTCCAGTACTTTGGCCACCTCATGTGCAGAGTTGACTCATTGGAGAAGACTCTGAAGCTGGGAGGGATTGGGGGCAGGAGGAGAAGGGGACGACAGAGGATGAGATGGCTGGATGGCATCACTGACTCGATGGATGTGAGTCTGAGTGACCTCCGGGAGTTGGTGATGGACAGGGAGGTGTGGCGTGATGCGATTCATGGGGTTGCAAAGAGTCAGACATGACTGAATGACTGATCTGATCTTTCCAGATCAAGATAATTTACTCTTCCAAATAAGGAAGACCAAAGCCTTCAGTCACTTCATTTACCTCTGAGTAATGTCAATTTTTTTTTCAGTGCACAATTATATTTTATTTTATTTTATTTAACTTTTGCAAGTCACCTAGCTTTATTTATTTTTATTTTATTTATTTTTTTGTATTTTTTATTTTATTTTGTTTTATAACTTTACAAGCTGTCAATTTTTTTATTGTTCCACATCAAATTTTATTTAATTATTTTTTATTTATTTATTATTATTATTATTTTACTTTACAATATTGTATTGGTTTTGCCATACGTCAACATTCATCCGCCACGGGTGTACACGTGTTCCCCATCCTGAACCTCTCTCCCACCTTCCTCCCCATACCATCCCTCTGGTTCATCCCAGTGTACCAGCCCCAAGCGTCCTGAATCCTGCATCGTGTAGCCCAATGTTCATCGCAGTACTGTTTATAATAGCCAGGACATGGAAGCAACCTAGATGTCCATCAACATGATGAATGCATAAGAAAGCTGTGATACATATACACAATGGAGTATTACTCAGCCATTAAAAAATACATTTGAATCAGTTCTAGTGAGGTGGATGAAACTGGAGCCTATTATACAGAGTGAAGTAAGCCAGAAAGAAAAACACCAATACAATGAGTAATGTCAGTTTATCTTCTGGTCTATTTCCCACTAATAAGGATATCATCACTTTTTTCAACCTCAATTACGTTAGCTAGTTCAGTTCAGTTTAGTCGCTCAGTCATGTCCTACTCTTTGTGACCCCATGAATTACAGCACGCCAGACCTCCCTGTCCATCACCAACTCCCGGAGTTCACCCAGACTCATGTCCATCGAGTCAGTGATGCCATCCAACCATCTCATCCTCTGTTGTCCCCTTCTCCTCCTGCCCCCAATCCCTCCCAGCATCAGAGTCTTTTCCAATGAGTCAACTCTTTGCATTTCAGCTTTAGCATCATTCCTTCCAAAGAACACGTTAGCTAACTTATCCTCAAAGACCTGTTTCCTCAGAGCACTTCTGGATCCCATTTTTATCAGTCAGTCTGCAATCATGCAAACAAATTACTCAAGGGATATAAATGAAGGTAATTCAGATCATTTGTGTTTCAAATATGTGACTGAAGGACTAAAGAAGCCACAGGGGATCAGTAAGTTTAATAAATAATGAACAACTACTGGAAGACACTGTTACTCAGAGTTGGTGTAGCAAAGGCAGAATGATGCTGCTTCACACCTGGGATCACTTTTCCGAGCTGATGTTTGTGCTGGCTGTGTTTGATCTGGCTAAGCAGGATGCCAGGGCTCACCCCCATTCCCTTTGCGTAGAGCTGCTGCTGCTCCTAAGTTCTGCCACGACACTCCTGTTGCCGTCTCCTTCTACTCCTGCTTCTCTTGTTTTTCTCACAAATGCCATTTCCACAAGCACAGCTGGGACAACCATTGTCAGAGACACGCAGAAGCCATAAAAGCATCTTGTGATTCTTGCCATCTTCTAATCTCCTGCCAGAGTCTCACTTTAGCAATGCCTAACAGGAAGGCATCTGGCAAGAGAATCTGTGAAATATAATTTGTATCATCCCAGGAAGAAATGGTGCCTGAGTTGGACAGATTCCTAGGATACTAACAGATATCAGATAGTAGATTACAGAAGAGCAGAATGAAACAAAACAAAAAAAAAAAACCAGTTTGAGGCAGGCCACATTTGATACACTGGGTGGATATAAATATCTAAAATTCAAGAGAAAGGTCTGGGATGGAAATAATTATTTCTCTATAAATGATGATCACTCAAAGAATAACTGTAAAAAGAGAAGAGCATTTGTGACAGGGCACAGTCTGAGGTTACTCTTCAAAACCTACATTAACAAGTAGCGAGCCATCAAGAGAGATTAAGGACAGAGGAAAAAGCCAAGGTGCTGCTATTGCAAACTTCAATAAAAGTGATGCTTCAAAAATAAGAAACCAATCATGTCAAACGCTGCTGTTCTTGAGAAAAAATGAGGGCTAAGAACTAACCCAGAGTTTGGACGTTATGCTGGAATTAGTAACCTGGATGGTAGCTGCTGCTGGCGAACGCTGGGAACAATTAGATGAGATTTAAGGAGACTAGGATAAGAAATCATGATTCTGAACACGTACAGTATTTAAGCAATCTCATTTGAAGTGAGGAAAGCATATTAAACATCTATAAAACTTGGAGGAGAATGAAGATCAAGAGAAAGCTGTTCTTTTATCTTCATTTTTAAGGTGGGGGATAATGTGAATTATTTGTATGCTTATAGGAGTGATACAATGTAGAGGAAATGTTTTAGAACACAGAAAAGACTTTTTTTTTCCAAAATAGATACACAGATGGTCAACAGACATGTGAAATAATGCTCAACAAATGGAAATCAAAACCACAATGAGATATTGTCTCATATCTGTAGAATAGCTATCATCAAAAAGACAGGAATGAACAAGTGTCAGGAAGAATATGGAGAAAAGGGAACTCTTCTCCACAGTTGGGAATATTATAAAATGGCAACCATTATAGAAAAAAAAAATACAAAAACATGATCAGATCAGATCAGTCGCTCAGTCGTGTCCGAATCTTTGCGACCCCATGAACTGCAGCACGCCAGCCCTCCCTGTCCATTACCAACTCCCGGAGGTCACTCAGACTTGCATTCATCGAGTCAGTGATGCCATCCAGCCATCTCATCCTCTGTCGTCCCCTTCTCCTCCTGCCCTCAATCCCTCCCAGCATCAGAGTCTTCTCCAATGAGTCAACTCTTCGCATGAGGTGGCCAAAATACTGGAGTTTCAGCTTGAGCATCATTCCTTCCAAAGAAATCCCAGGGTTGATCTCCTTCAAAATGGACTGGTTGGATCTTCTTGCAGTCCAAGGGACTCTCAAGAGTCTTCTCCAACACCATAGTTCAAAAGCATCAATTCTTCGGCGCTCAGCCTTGTTCACAGTCCAGCTCTTACATCCATACATGACCACAGGAAAGACCATAGCCTTGACTAGGCGAACCTTTGTTGGCAAAGTAATGTCTCTGCTTTTGAATATGCTGTCTAGGTTGGTCATAACTTTCCTTCCAAGGAGTAAGCGTCTTTTAATTTCATGGCTGCAGTCACCATCTGCAGTGATTTTGGAGCCCAGAAAAATAAAGTCTGACACTGTTTTCACCGTTTCCCCATCTATTTCCCATGTCGTGATGGGACCAGATGCCATGATCTTCATTTTCTGAATGTTGAGCTTTAAGCCAACCTTTTCACTCTCCACTTTCACTTTCATCAAGAGGCTTTTTAGTTCCTCTTCACTTTCTGCCATAAGGGTGGTGTCATCCACATATCTGAGGTTATTGATAACAAAAACATGAAGTTTCCCTCAAAAACTAAAAAAAAAAACAAAAAAACTATACAGTTTTGCAATTCCACTCCTAGTATTTATCTGAAGAAGAAGGAAACACTTATTTTCAAAGATATATGCACCCCTTTCCTTGTTACAATGTTATTTATAAAAGCCAAGATAAAGAAGCAACTTAAGTGTCCCTGGATGGATGCATGGATGAAAAATGCGTGGTAAACATATACATTAAAAAACTCAGCTGAACAAAAAAGAATGCAATCCTGCCATTCGTGACAACATGGGCGGACTTCGAGGCTATTAGGCTAAGTGAAGTAAGTTACATAGCAAAAGATAAGTACTGTGTCATTTCAGTTAGATGCAGAATCCAAAAACCAAATAAACAAGCAAAACGAAACTAGAAGATGCAGAGAACAGATTGGTAACTGCCAGAGAAAGGGGGTTGGGAGGTGGGAAACTGGGTTAAGGAGTCGAGAGGTAAACTTCCAGCTATAGAAAAAAAAGAAAAAAACTATGGAGATGTACATCATGGTGCCATCTAACATGGTGCCAATAACATTGTATCACATTTTTGAAAGCGTGAATCTTAAAACTTTTCATCATAAAAGAAAAAAGTTTCTGTAGTTTTGACATATTTATTATGGAGACCAGTTTGTAGTGCATACAGATATCAAATCTATACAGTGTGGAATGGAAACAAGTGAAATATTACATCAATCATACTTCAAAAAAATTTTTTTTAAACAAAAGAGAAAAAAGAAAACTGTAGGAGGAAATTTCTTGACTAAGTGATACAGGGTAGAATTCAACACATAGGGAGAAAGGCTTGCATTGTAAATGAATAATGTTATTTTATATATGTAGCAGAAACTAGCTGAACATGTATTTATTTCAATATTATATATCTATATTTGGTACTGGAAGATGTATAAGTTCTCTTCTAACATTTTGTTCTTATTTAACAGAGAAATGAGAAAGAGTCCCCTGATATTCAGAATCAACTAATAATAACAGCAAGTGTTCAGTGTTATTAGGAGCTGACCTGACATTCACAGTTATGTCAAGATGTTCTCTCATTGAGCATAAGCAATGTCACAGAAATAATATTAGAAAAGATAATACTGGTGATGGGCATTTTCTATATCTTGACTATGTGAAAGTTATACAACTGTATTCAATTATCAAAGTTCAAACTTTACACTTAAGAAATTAGATTTTATTGTATGCAAGTTATACCTTAATAAATACTGAAAAGAAGTCAGTGAAGTTAAAAGGGAATTGAGTATGTGCATTTCTGAGAGCCCAAATCAAGATAACTAACATTGGGTGTAGCATAAAGTGAGCACTTCAAAACGAAATTAATTCCTACTTCAGAGAGTTATCTCAGCCCCATTCCATTTCTGTATACAGTACTAGTTTTCTTAGTTGAGCAACTCTAATCTCAGAATTTAGATAAAGTTATGTTTATGTAGTAAGGTTCAATTCTACTTAGCAAACAAGGTCTAATTAATGTCAAAAGCATAATTTCTTGAAAAAATAAAAATGCATATTACATGGGCATTTAAAATTGTGATTCCTAAGAATATGTGGATACTAGCTCAAAATTGGATAACCTTGAACTTGTGATTTTACCAAGTGAATGCCCCCCTTGGTAGCCATATAGTCAACTTTTTCTAATGCCAGGTTTTCAGAGTAAATTTATCTCATATGCAAAGTTATTTATAGCTATTCTAAACTAATAAAAGGCATGTATGGGTGGGATTAGCACTCTAGAACCATGGCAGAGTGAGACTGAAATACCAAAACAAACATTGCCTCATAATCTTGTTTAAGCACAGACAAATTTTGATCACTCTGTAAATTACAAAAATACCAAATATCCCTAGCAATTGTTGGCTTCAGGGGACTGATAGTGGAAGATTACTGGTTGAGAAGAAGGTGGATTTTGGAAGTTTAAGGAGATAAAAAAATAACCTAGGTGAAATATTCACCTAGGAGAATAGGATTATTAATTAACTGGTTCTAGAAAGAATAAGTTTTAAATATTGCAGGTAGTGCTCCAAGGTTAGGATAATTGAAATGGAGATTTGGAATCTGTTGCATTTATTATAATGACAAGTTTTAGGTCATCATATTAGGAGTATAAGATGGAGGGAAAAAATCAATAAAAGTAAAGATGAGGAACCAAATGGACAGGATGTTGGATGGATTATTCAAATGTAATGCAATTTGAAAAACGTTGACCGGGACAGTGATAGAGTAGATGTCAGTAAAGCAGATACTAAAATTATCCACGAACAAGAAGAACTGACCAGAAAGATTGCACAAAGAGTGATGATAGGGGTGTGTATGGTCTTATGTAAATTTCAGTGGAGCTGAGACGGTGTGGCTATGCGTGTCTATGAAGGGCAGAGACACAACAGACTAAAAGTAGGCATTAAGAGTAAGAAGGATCACCTACTTGGAAGTGGAAAGATTAGCCATCTGCAAGGGTGTAGTGGAATTAGTAAACTGAGAACATAGCCTAGATTGTATTACAGGAATAAGTTCAAGTGTGGTTCAGAGAAAATTGTGAGGATCTGCGACATACCTTGACGACAGTTCAGGAGTTCCAGAGGTACACTGAGAGGACCTGAGGACTGGGAATGACATGGGGTGTAAATCAGATTTGGGAATATGTGAAGTAGTCGGAGGATGAGCATCTAGTTATTTGAGACTAAAAAAGACAGAATTCTATTTCTGGTGATGCTAGAAATATCAGTCATGATTAAACAAGACCAGATGACCCCCACAGGGAAGTGGGTGACCAGGTCTCAAATGAAAAATCATTTAATGGCAACTGGTTTTCTCAGAATTTTGGAAATTGTGGTAAAAATGTATGAGAAAGACAAAAAAACCCAAAATTTTGATGTAATTAGAGCATGCCTTAAATCCTTTTTAGAAGATGACAATGCATGTGTACAAAATATTTAGATTATTTGGCAAAAATGCTAGGAAACTCTTTCCTGCATCAGGAAATTGATAAAGCAAGTGAAATCTGATAAGATTCAGGGTACAGACACCCTGATAAGCGTTTGAAGCCAAGAAAGGTTGTAATATTTTTTTCTATAAAATACACACCTTATAGAAAAATGTGTTAATACTAATAAATCCATTTAATACAAATATAAAACCAGGAAGTGAAAACACTGAGAAACTATATTGTGTAAAACTTCTAAAATTAAATGCCTTATAGTCTATGCAAAAACTGTTTCAACAGATTTTACTTCTGCTTCCATTAGACTAGCTTTGAAACTTGAAATAGTAAGTATAATAAAGTCATCAACTCAGCACTTGACTTAGCCAAATTCATTTTAAGATTTTTTTTTTTTTTTAAAATAAGTTGCAGATAACTTCTAAAGCATTGCCTCTACCCAAAGCATTTTGAGGAAACCAGAGCTAGATGTTTATAGACTATGTTAATTAAAATGCTCCAAGCAGTTTTCACTTTTTAGAACAGAACATTTAGTAAAGTAATTTTTCAACAACTCTCACAAATTTATTCCCTCTGTGTAGGTGTGTGTGTGTGTGCGTGTTCATGGGCATGTGTGCACACACACATGTGCATGAACGTGAGTAGCATATGAAGATGAGGTTTATTAAAGCCTTAAAGCATAGTTTTTAGGTGTCAGAATAACAATTCACATTTCTTTGACACTGTATCTAAGGTACATTTCTTAGAAAGTAAGCGCTTCCTAGTAGCTGATATACCTTAATAATACTGACACAGTAAAGTGAGGTTACATTGAGGAAGAGATAGATTAAGTGACATGCTTTTAATAATTGAAAGCTTCACTGTTATCTAGTACTACATGCTTCTTTTACTCCTCTTTTGTAGTAATTTTCCTACATTTCTTATATAATAGGGTACCTTGAAATGCCTTCCAGGAGCATGTCACAGATTGAATCAAGGGGGAAGGACACAGCACCACCATTCCCAGGAGGGCTGGAACACTTCCGGGAATGATTAAAAAGCAGGGCATTCCCTACTGACTGGTGAGGTGAGATGTATACTGTGGAGAGGACAGTTCCATTGAGCAGGTGTCAATTATAAAAGTGTTTGAAAATAGCAACCTTTCTTTTTCTGAGGATATTTCAAATACATGGCTGTTATATCTGATATGCTTGTAGCACAGGTCTGTAATTTCCTCCATAAACTTCCTATGAAAAGCTGTGAGGCAGCATCAGGCTAAGTTGATATATTTACTATCTGATATGTCTAATGATTTTTTAATCAAAATGTATTCTGATTTAAGGAAATTAATTTTATACTGTTAACAATACCAAATGTCAGATGAGCAAAGCTAAAAAATTCATTAGCTGCCTTTTTGAGATTGTTAATCCACTTTAATTATATTTTCTAAAAAACCTTTTTCTTTACATTACCTTGTATTTAAAGACTACTGAGCTATTCTTAATGGAAGTAAGTTAATACTGAGCTAAGTTCAGTTGTTCAGTCATGTCTGACTCTTTGTGACCCCATGGACTGCAGCATGCCAGGCTTCCCTGTCCATCACCAACTCCCAGAGCTTGTTCAAATTCATGTCCATCAAGTTGGTGACGTCATCCAACTATCTCATCCTCTGTTGTCCTGCCTTCAATCTTTCCCAGCATCAGGGTCCTTTTCAATGAGTCCTTTTCAATGAGTTCCTTGCATTAGGTGGCCAAAGTGTTAGAGTTTCAGCTTCAGTATCAGTCCTTCCAATGAATATTCAGGACTGATTTCCTTTAGGATTAACTGATTTGACGCCTTGCTGTTCAAGGGACTCTCATGAGTCTTCTCCAATACCACAATTCAAAAGCCTCAGCTCTTCAGTGCTCAACTTTATTCTTTATTATCTAACTCTCACATCCATACATGACTATTGCAAAAACCATAGCTTTGATTATGTGGACATTTGTTGGTAAAGTAAGGTCTTTGCTCTTTAATATGCTGTCTAGGTTTGCCCTAGCTCTTCTTCAAGGGGCAATATCTTTTAATTTCATGGCTTTTACACTCATTTTAAAATATACTGGCAATATACCCAGAATAAAACTATTAGGTTGTTTTATATGTGAAATCTTTTCTTTAGTTTCTTTCAGTATTAAATAAAAACAAATAAACAACAAAAAACCTCAACTGCACCCATGTGTTCATAAGCAAATTTCATAAACCTTTAATTCTTGCTATTTGAGTAGCTTGGTGGGGACAGTTTTGACAGGAAAAGATAATTTTGTCTGAATGGGACATGTGGCTTGCATCCACTTCGTAAGAACACTGGGTGTGCATTTCAATTTCATAAGTGAAATATGCAACAAAGTTCCAAAAATTGATTACTCAATATTCAGATATGATGCAAATCTGTATTTTCAGCTGGAACTATTCAACCAATTCCAAAAGATGTCAGTCAAACAGAGATGCAAGGGACAGGGGATAGTCTGTGATTGCATTTTACTCAGCAAGTATAAGATACATATAGAGATTATAACTGGATAGCTAATACTGAAGTTGATTGCTTTCTTTTGCTTATGCTTTATTTTAGAATAGTCTCACTCTCCAATAAACAGGGAAATACTATGCAAGAGATTAATAAAGAAATATATATTATAACCATTGTATGTATCTAGAGGAAGTGTTAAAAACCAACCAAACAAACAAAAAAAAACCTTATTTCCCAGTGGCATCTGGTAAATTTCCTTTATATTTTAACAGAAATTTATTCCCGTCAATCCCTGAACCCGTATGCATGTTCCCAGTCCTGTGCTGACTGACTAGGCCTAAGTTCCTGCTGTTGCTGCTGCTAAGTCACTTCAGTCGTGTCCGACTCTGTGTGACCCCATAGACGGCAGCCCACCAGGCTGCCCCGTCCCTGGGATTCTCCAGGCAAGAACACTGGAGTGGGTTGCCATTTCCTTCTCCATAAGTTCCTGCAGAAGTCAATGATAAGAGAGACAAGGTAGCCATTACAACAATTAATTCCACACTTTTATTTCTGGGTTGTCAACCTCCCAGTAGTATTTGGGCTTATGATCGGAAGGGATGAATGCAAGATAACGTATTTCAAAGCAATCATTTACTTTTTAAAATGAATAAACTGAAAATCAAGGAAATTCAAGGGCAATTAGTCTGATGAGTCTGAAGTGAGTTAAGTTATGAAAAACACCTTGGTACAAGCCAAGAGTGTCATATGTCTCCTCATCTCAGAATCACTGCTACAAAAGTCCGTAACCAGTCCCCATTTAGAGGGTATGATTCAGTGTTTCCTCAGTCTTGTGGAAGGCAAGATACCCCCCACAAAGTTATACTAATATGCCTTAGACCTTAAAAAGTTTTCATTTTTAAAGCAAGTTATTAAAAATGAATAATAGATTGTTATGTATATAAGGTTTAAATGTGTGGGACAAGTCAAGGGCAAGACAAAGCTGAATGCAGTTTATCTCTGGCCTTTTTTTGTTACTCTTTGCTGCTCATTTTCTCCCTCCTTTTCCTTCCTCACAGATTAGATTCTGTTAACCCAGTATCCTACACACGTGTTCTCATTAGCTTCATTCGTGTTCAACTCTGTGACCCCATGGACTGCAGCCTGCCAGGCTCCCCTCTCCTTGGAATTCACCAGGCAAGCATACTGGAGTAGGTTGTCATTCACTTCTCCGCAGTCTCCTATAGGCCATGGCACCCCACTCCTGTACTCTTGCCTGGAAAATCCCACTCCCAGGACGGAGGGCCTGATGGGCTGCAGTCCATGGGGTCGCTGAGGGTCAGACATGACTGAGCGACTTCACTTTCATGCATTGGAGAAGGAAATGGCAACCCACTCCACTGTTCTTGCCTGGAGAATCCCAGGGATGGGGGAGCTTCGTGGGCTGCCATTTATGGGGTTGCACAGAGTCAGACATGACTGAAGCGATTAGCAGCAGTATCCTATAGATTTGCTATCAATTATTTTTTTCCATCTTAGATTTTAGCAGGTTAAGCTAACCTCACACAAAATTTGAATAACTGAATAAAATGTCTAACTGAAGAAAAGGTCTGTAAATTCATTTCATAATATACATGCATTAAAGACATTAGGAGTGGAAGATACAGTACTTTCTAATCTAAATTATACATAAACAAAAACTGTCATAAGATCTAAGCATCTAAGACTATATTTGGCAAAGTTACAAAATTTGTAATAGAAAACAAGTAAAGAGTGAGGGAGTATTTTTTGTCTTAAGCGTGTGGAGTAAGTTCAAAGCTGGAAATGGCATAGAATGATTATGAGTTACTATTGGATATGATTCAAAATGTAGTTAATAAAAGGCACGTATTAGTTCACCTGTCTAGAAAAATAACTGAGCTTTGAAATAAAATGAAGACATTAATGGGATATTGTAATTAGTGATATTATTATGTGTACTTAGGATAAACTGTTTGGAGAGGGCACTGGCTTAATTACCCACTGGAGGATCGAGCAGTAGATGATAAAACTATACATTATCATTGCCAGGAACACATTTGCATATTTGCCAAATTCAGCACTTTCTTCAAGGTTTCAGAGACTAACCTACATTTTAGGTTTTGATTCATGCTCTCTTTTCTTTTTTTTTTTACACAGAGACTTTTAACTATTCAAAGTTTCAGATAAATATCCCTGGAAATTAAATATATAAAACTTGAAAATTATCATATATATCCAAACCCAAAATATATAGCTGATCTCATTTTATATCTTTTTTTCCAAGAAAAACTTCTCACTCTGTGTAGGCCAAATACTGAACTGCATTCTCTAGCACCATGCTTATCTTTTTATAAACTATCATCACACTTCTTCTCCAAATAGTAGGATAAAACTCATTTTAATGTTCTATAATTTTAACAAAATGCTGGTTTTGTAAAATTAAAATGCTGACAAGAAAGATATAAATTATGTTTATGAGCCTTTTTATGTCAATTATTACAAGGGTTTTGTGCATACTAATTCATTAATAAATGGAAGAGGGAAGTCATGTTTTATTGCCTACCATTACTCTAATAAAATGAGATTTTCTTTCAATGACAGTATTAAGTGAAATTGCCAATTTCCATTTTTTTCAGAAAATCCATTTCTACAAATTGATCTTGGTTGTAACCTACTCCGAAAGAAAGAAATTTTGCTGTGGGTTTCATATCCATCTTCTTTAAGTTTTCCTTATTCAACTCCAGTAGCAGTTGTGAGTTTAGGCAGAGCTCCTTTTTCACCTGTCAAATATTCTGAAAATATGATCTGTTATTGTTTGAATACATCATCATACATCATCTCTTCAAAGTACTTAACTGTCAATACAATCATTTTGGGCTTTATAATGTTCTATTTTATCTGCATAGATCCACAAATATTTAATTGTCTGGTGCCAGGCACTGTCTGGAATCAAGGTGGAATCAAGATTGCTGGGAGGTATATCAATAACCTCAGATACACAGATGACACCACCCTTATGGCAAAAAGCAAAGACGAACTAAGAGTTTCTTGATGAAAGTAAAAGAAGAGAATGAAACAATTGGCTTAAAATTCAACATTCAAAAAACTAAGATCATGGCATCCAGTCCCATCACTACATGGCAAATAGATGGGAAGACAATAGAAACAGTGACAGATTTGATGTTTTTTTTTTTTTGGGGGGGGGGGGGCTCCAAAATCACTGCAGATGGTGATTGCAGCCATTAAATTAAAAGATGCTTGAACCTTGGAAGAAAAAAGCTATAACCAACCTAGACAGCATATTAAAAAGCAGAGACGTCACTTTGGTGACAAAGTTTCATCTAGTCAAAGCTATGGTTTTTCCAGTAGTCATGTACGGATGTGAGAGCTGGGCTACAGAGAGAGCTGGGCGCCAAAGAATTTATGCTTTTCAACTGTGGTATTAGAGAAGACTCTTGAGAGTCCCTTGGACTGCAAGGAGATCAGACCAGTCAATCCTAAAGGAAATTGGTCTTAATTATTCACTGGAATTTGATTTAGGTCATACCTGAATGGTCTAGTGGTTTTCCCTACTTTCTTCAATTTCAGTCTGAATTTGGCAATAAGGAGTTCATGGTCTGAGCCACAGTCAGCTCCTGATCTTGTTTTTGCTGATTATATAGAGCTTCTCCATCTTTGGCTGCAAAGAATATAATCGATCTGATTCGGTGTTGACCATCTGGTGATGTCTATGTATAGAGTCTTCTCTTGTGTTGTTGGAAGAGGGTATTTGCTATGACCAGTGCATTTTCTTGGCAAAACTCTGTTAGTCTTTGCCCTGCTTCATTCCGTGTTCCAAGGCCAAATTTGCCTGTTACTCCAGGTGTTTCTTGACTTCCTACTTTTGCATTCCAGTCCCCTATAATGAAAAGGACATCTTTTTTGGGTGTTAGTTCTAAAAGGTCTTGTAGGTCTTCATAGAACCGTTCAACTTCAGCTTCTTCGGCGTTACTGGTTGGGGCATAGATTTGGATTACTGTGACATTGAATGGTTTGCCTTGGAAACGAACAGAGATCATTCTGTCGTTTTTGAGATTGCATCCAAGTACTGCATTTCGGACTCTTTTGTTGACCATGATGGCCACTCCATTTCTTCTGAGGGATTCCTGCCCACAGTAGTAGATATAATGGTCATTTGAGTTAAATTCACCCATTCCAGTCCATTTGAGTTCGCTAATTCCTAGAATGTCGACATTCACTCTTGCCATCTCTTGTTTGACCACTTCCAATTTGCCTTGATTCATGGACCTGACATTCCAGGTTCCTATGCAATATTGCTCTTTACAGCATCGGACTTTGCTTCTATCACTAGACACATCCACAGCTGGGTATTCTTTTTGTTTTGGCTCCATCCCTTAATTCTTTCTGGAGTTATTTCTCCACTGATCTCCAGTAGCATATTGGGCCCCTACTGACCTGGGGAGTTTCTCTTTCAGTATCCTATCATTTTGTCTTTTCATACTGTTCATGGGGTTCTCAAGGCAAGAATACTGTAGTGGTTTGCCATTCCCTTCTCCAGCAGACCACACACTGTCATACCTCTCCACCATGACCCACCCATCCCAGGTTGCCCCTCGGGCATGGCTTAATTTCATTGAGTTAGACAAGGGTGTGGTCCTTGTGTGATTAAATTGACTAGTTTTCTGTGAGAATGGTTTTAGTGTATTTGCCCTCTGATGCCCTCTTTCAACACCTACTGTCTTACTTGGGTTTCTCTTACCTTGGGCGTGGGGTATCTCTTCCCGGCTGCTCCCAGCTGCTCCTGGCCAGCGAAGCACAGCCATCGCACCTTACCTTGGACGAGGGGTCTCTCCTCACCGCAGCCCTTCCTGACCTCGGTCGTTGGGTAGCTCTTCTCGGCTGTGCTTAGTGCGCTGGCCCTCACCACCGTCCTTCCTCGGTCGGGGGGTAGCTCCTCTCGGCCGCGCTCGTAGTGCGCGACGCAGCCGGCGGGGGCGCTCGTAGCGCGCGACGCAGCCGGCGGGGCGCTCCTAGCGCGCGACGCAGCCGGCGGGGCGCTCGGGCGATTATACAGTGGAAGTGAGAAATAGATTTAAGGTCCTAGATCTGATAGATAGAGTGCCTGATGAACTATGGAGTGAGGTTCGTGACATTGTACAGGAGACAGGGATCAAGACCATCCCCATGGAAAAGAAATGCAAAAAAAGCAAAATGGCTGTCTGGGGAGGCCTTACAAATAGCTGTGAAAAGAAGAGAAGCGAAAAGCAAAGGAGAAAAGGAAAGATATAAACATCTAAATGCAGAGTTCTAAAGAATAGCAAGAAGAGATAAGAAAGCCTTCTTCAGTGATCAATGCAAAGAAATAGAGGAAAACAACAGAATGGGAAAGAGTAGGGATCTCTTCTGGGGAAGGCAATGGCACCCCACCCCAGTACTTTTGCCTGGAAAATCCCATGGACAGAGGAGCCTGGTAGGCTCCAGTCCGTGGGGTCGCTAAGAGTCGGACACGACTGAGCAACCTCACTTTCACTTTTCACTTTCATGCATTGGAGAAGGAAATGGCAACCCACTCCAGTGTTCTTGCCTGGAGAATCCCAGGGACAGGGGAGCCTGGTGAGCTTCTGTCTATGGGGTCGCACAGAGTCGGACACGACGGAAGCGACTTAGCAGCAGCAGCAGGGATCTCTTCAAGAAAATCAGAGATACCAAAGGAACATTTCATGCAAAGATGGGCACAATAAAGGACAGAGATGGTGTGGACCTAACAGAAGCAGAAGATATTAAGAAGAGGTGGCAAGAATACACAGAAGAACTGTACAAAAAAGAGCTTCAAGACCAAGATAATCATGATGGTGTGATCACTGACCTAGAGCCAGACATCTTGGAATGTGAAGTCAAATGGGCCTTAGAAAGCATCACTACGAACAAAGCTAGTGGAGGTGATGGAGTTCCAGTGGAGCTATTCCAAGTCCTGAAAGATGATGCTGTGAAAGTGCTGCACTCAATATGCCAGCAAATTTGGAAAACTCAGCAGTGGCCACAAGATTGGAAAAGGTCAGTTTTCATCCCAATCCCAAAGAAAGGCAATGCCAAGGAATGCTCAAACTACCGAACAATTGCACTCATCTCACACGCTAGTAAAGTAATGCTCAAAATTCTCCAAGCCAGGCTTCAGCAATATGTGAACCGTGAACTTCCTGATGTTCAAGCTGGTTTTAGAAAAGGCAGAGGAACCAGAGATCAAATTGCCAACATCCGCTGGATCATGGAAAAAGCAAGAGAGTTCCAGAAAAACATCTATTTCTGCTTTATTGACTATGCCAAAGCCTTTGACTGTATAGATCACAATAAACTGTGGAAAATTCTGAGAGAGATGGGAATACCAGACCACCTGATCTGCCTCTTAAGAAATCTGTATGCAGGTCAGGAAGCAACAGTTAGAACTGGTCATGGAACAACAGACTGGTTCCAAATAGGAAAAGGAGTACGTCAAGGCTGCATATTGTCACCATGTTTATTTAACTTATATGCAGAGTACATCATGAGAAATGCTGGACTGGAAGAAACACAATTTGGAATCAAGATTGCTGGGAGAAATATCAATAACCTCAGATATGCAGATGACACGACTCTTATGGCAGAAAGTGAAGAGGGGCTAAAAAGCCTCTTGATGAAAGTGAAAGTGGAGAGTGAAAAGGTTGGCTTAAAGCTCAATATTCAAAAAACGAAGATCATGGCATCTGGTCCCATCACTACATGGGAAATAGATGGGGAAACAGTGGAAACAGTGTCAGACTTTGTTTTTCTGGGCTCCAAAATCACTGCGGATGGTGTCTGCTGCCATGAAATTAAAAGACACTTACTCCTTGGAAGGAAAGTTATGACCAACCTAGATAGCATATTCAAAAGCAGAGACATTACTTTACCAACAAAGGTTCGCCTAGTCAAGGCTATGGTCTTTCCTGTGGTCATGTATGGATGTGAGAGCTGGACTGTGAAGAAGGCTGAGCACCGAAGAATTGATGCTTTTGAACTGTGGTGTTGGAGAAGACACTTGAGAGTCCCTTGGACTGCAAGGAGATCCAACCAGTCCATTCTGAAGGAGATCAATCCTGGAATTTCTTTAGAAGGAATGATGCTCAAGCTGAAACTCCAGTATTTTGGCCACCTCATGCGAAGAGTTGACTCATTGGAGAAGACTCTGATGCTGGGAGGGATTGGGGGCAGGAGGAGAAGGGGACGACAGAGGATAAGATGGCTGGATGGCATCACTGACTTGATGGGTGTGAGTCTGGGTGACCTCCGGGAGCTGGTGATGGACAGGGAGGCCTGGCATGGTGCGGTTCATGGGGTCGCAAAGAGTCAGACACAACTGAGCGACTGATCTGATCTGATCTGATCTGATTCACTGGAAGGACTGATGCTGAAGCTGAAACTCCAATATTTTGGCCACCTGATGAGAAGAACTGACTCATTGGAAAAGACCCTGATGCTGGGAAAGATTGAAGGCAGGAGGAGAAGGGGACTACAGAGGATGAGATGGTTGGATGGCATTACTGGCTTGATGGACATGAATTTGAGCAAGCTCTGGGAGTTGGTGATGGACAGGGAAGCCTGGCATGCTGCAGTCCATGGGGCCACAAAGAGTTGGACATGACTGAGCGACTGAACTGAACTGAACTGAGGCACTGTCTAGTCATTCACTGGCATCCTAAAAATCTCCATTTCATTTGAACACAGTGCCTTAATCTATATCACTAAGGTTTTGAATTCCCCCCTCCTCTCTTCTGCACTTACCATTAATCTGAACTCTCTTTGAAATTACACCTTAAACATGTGCTGTTGTTGTTGTTGTATGGCTGCTAAGTCCTCTCTGACTCTTTTGTGACCCCATGGACTGTAGCTGGCCAAACACCTGTATCCATGGGATTTCCCAAGCAGCAATACTCGAGTGGGTTGGCACTTCCTTCTTCACTCAACATCTGTACCCTACCCAATTTTCTCATATTATGTTTCATTAGGTTTTCTCATCTGGATTTCTTTTATTCATTTGAACAATAAAGTATTTAGGAACAATAGAGTATTTTTCAGACAGCCCATGTGTCAGTGGTTATTAAACTGAGGAAATAAACCCACAAACCTTGACTCAGCTAATCCATTAAAAAAATGAAATGGAAGAATGATTTTCAAAACATATTCTATTTTATTGCTATGCCTTTATAGTCTGGAGTTATGCATTTAACTGATAGATACTGAAAACTTAGGAGGGAAATAAAAATAAAATTATATGAGAAAAAAGAGGAGAAGGAAAGAAGACAAAAGAATATTGAAAAAAAAAAAAAAAAACTATGCAAGGAGAGTAAGTTATGAACTTTTGGCTAGTGAAAGCAAGTGGTCAAATGATATATTACAAACAAACTCTGGATACCTATTCCAGATCTAAATGTATCTCTTCAGAACACATTTGCCAGAGCAGTATAGCAATATGAGACAGTAATGGACTTTTAAATTCTGAAAAACCTTGATCTAAATGCTAGTTTCAACTTCAACTCTATCTACATAAACTACTGTTAATTAACTTAATTTTTTCTAATTCTTGTTATCTATAAACTGATGAAAATAGTGCTCATCTGGACTAAAATTAGAAAATAAATCAAATGATGCCTATTCATTATATAAATATTTAATTTTATTTCATAGCACCCTTCTAACTTGATTCGTCATGCTCTCATAAACTTTTGGGACTTCTCTAGTGACTTAGTACAGAATCTGCCTGTAATGCAGCAGACCCAGGTTTCATCCCTTGGTTGGGAAGATACCTTGGAGAAGGGAGTGTTGGAATGATATAGTTTAGTTATACTATCTGTAGTAGTTTGAATGGTAGCCCCCTAAAAGAAATGCCCACATCCTTGTGCCTAAAACCTGTTAATGTTAACTTATTTATAATAAGAGCTCTTTTCTGATAAAATTTAGCTAAAGATCTTGAGATGAACTCTTCCTGGATGAGCCCTACACTAAATTGAAGGAACCCTTTTAAGAAATGGAAGATGGAAAAAGACTCAGATGGAAGAAAAGTAAACAAGAAGATAGAGGAAGAGATCAGATTGATGCACCCACAAACCAATTACTGTGCCAGACACCAAAATTCTAAGGAGACAAGGAATGGGATTTCTCCCTGAACTTTGAGAAGTAACATAGCCCTGATGACACCTTGATTTCTTGCCTCAAAACTGGGAGGAAAAATGTCTTCATTTTAAGCTGCTCAGTTTTTGATAAATTATTATAACAGCCATAAGAAATTAATACAATATCTTTAATTTTTTATTACGATGAAAGGAATTTTTCTAAAATTTAAATAAATATATTTAGAATTGAATTTATCAAAGTACTGTGAGTTCTGATGTCTATTATTTTAATTAATATAGTTATGCTTCATGAACCCTTTTTGAAAGAAGCTACATTTTCCCTCCCTCTTTTCCTTGATTTAATTCTGAAAGGTTTAAATAACTGGCAGTTTCTTGGAGAAACTTTACTCTAAAAATTTCAGTTTATCTGGTCAGAAATAATAAAATAGAAGTGTCAGTACAAGAGAAAGATAACATCTATTGCAACACTGGTCCCCAGTAAAAGTTGCTGAACCATAATTTGTGTGTATTTTCACTGTGACAGTGAGTTTCTATAGCACTGTCTAGAGGGTTAAATAAGTCCATGATTCACTTGTTCACTAAAGCATTGTTTATATGCCAAAAAAAGATGAGGAGTAGCCAAAACAGATGGTAGCTATAATAGCTTCTCTGCTCAGAATAGACCATGTACAAGAAAAAGAACACTTAATTGTGTATCCCTGCAATTCAGACCAACAGGCTAGGCACATTGGAAAGCACTTTTGGTGAGGTTATTTAAGTGTTGAATAGAAAATATTATGATGTCTTGGAGTGCTGAGAGATGTTTATATTGACTCAGTTACATAGCAGTGATGCCAAATTATTGCTCATTAACCCTGTGCTGCAGTAACTATGAATTATGAAGAAATGATTTTTATCTTTAAAATAAATAAGGAGATACTATTAGGAACAAGGATCACTGTACATCAAATAATTCCTTTCAGTAGGCGTCTGAACTTCGTATAAGTAAACATTCTTTGTAAGTTCTTTGCTAAGTTACTACGTAAGGTTCTGAATTCCTTCTTTATCTTTGAGTAACAACATTTGCCCCAACTTTTCCTCAAAGAGTTAGACACAATTGAAGTGATTTTGCACAAGGAAAATATGCCAGTGATAATTTAAACTGTTCTGTGCCATTGGCTATACAAGAAAAAAAATCACTTATTAAAGAATTTATTAAATAGGAAGTTGGGAAGGACCCGTTGTAACATTTAAGGGTTTCCATAAACCAGCAGTTCACTCCCAACTGCCCTCTGGGCAACTGGATAACAGGGTGTTTCCTCCTTTTATGGTTACGATTCAAATTTAATATTTGGCTTTATGATTTCTTTCTTGGCAATTGGCCTATGAATAGTCAATCTAAGTAATCAAGTGGATAAGTGCTCTTAAGTTGGTATATTTAGTTTCCTCATATGGAGTTTCAATACCATACTTCATGATGGTAATAGCGGTAATAATTGCTTCATTCTGGAAGGATTATATTGAGTTAGAAATGTTTTATGTATCAGAAAAATACATGTTTTCTAGAGGATAGAGAAAAGTATGTCATCCTTTGCTTGTATGTTCTATATGAGAAAATCTTGACTGTCCAAGATAACTACAATAGTTTAGTATTGCTAACATATTTTACAAGGAAAATAAAATGAGTTTTTCTGTGCAACGCAAATGCACATTTAATGCAATTAGTTATTGAAGATTTTTAAAAGTACTTCAGCAAAGCCTAAAGCTATACACTAAGCATGTTAAAAAGTATGGATTATAAAGTAAGGCACATAACAAGTGTGAAATAGTGTTTTTACTCTTTTTGTCTTACAGTTATTTTTATGGAACTAAAATGGACTACCTGCTAAAGGACGCTTTTTCAACCAAATATTAAGATAGATATGATAGTAAGATAGGCATGAGAGTTCGTTAATGGTGTAGTGAGTTTCTGAATGAATTAGAGTTCTGTCAGACACCACAGTAATGTGAATAATAATCAACAATAAAAGGACACATGGCAAATCTTTTGGTCAAAGATAGTCTTATGATTAAATTTATATTTAACTAATTGGGGTGCACAGAATTTTTTAAAGGACACTGAGATAATTCAGAGGTTAGATACCTGAAGAGAGTCTGATAGAATGGGATCTTTATGTTAAAAGGATTATGTCATGCACTTATGGTCACCTGATCTATGACAAAGGAGCCAAGAATATACAATGGAGAAAACATAGTCTCTTCTTTAAGTGGTTCTGGGAAAACTAGATAGCTACCTCTAAAAGAATGAAATGAAAACTCTCACGAACATCACATACAAAAAATAAAATAAACACACACAATGGATTAAAAACCTATATGTAAGACGGATACTATAAAACTCTTAGAGGAAACAGGGAGACTTCTCTCAGAAAAATTGCAGCAAGATCATTTTTGATCCACCTCCTAGAGTAATAAAAATGAAAACAAAAATAAACAAATGGGACCTAACTAAATTTAAAAGCTTTTGTGTAGCAAAGGAAACTATAAACAAAATGAAAGTACAACATATAGAATAGGATAAAATATTTGCAAAGTAACAATCAAAGGATTATTTTCCAAAATATACAAAGAGCTCATACAATATCAAAAACAAACAACCAAATCAGAAAATGAGCAGAAGATCTAAATAGACATTTCTCCAAAGACAAACAGGTGGCCAAGAGGCATATGACAATATGCTCAACATCAGTAACTATCAGAGATTCAAATCAAAATTACAATTAAGTATCAACTCACACCAGTCAAAATGGCCATCATCAAAAAAAATTACAAATAAATGCTGGAGAGGGTAAGGAGAAAAGGAAACCGTTTAACACTGTTGTTGCAAATGTAAATTGGTATAGACACTATGAAGAACAACATAAATATAGAACAACATATTCCTCATACTAAACATAAAGCTACCACATGATCCAGCAATTCCACTCCTGGGCATATACTCATAGATTCGTCGCCTTTCCCTCTTCCCCCCCCCCCCCCCCCCCCCTCCTCCCCCTCTCCTCCCATATCATAATTTAAATAGATGCATGTAACCCAATTTCATTGTGGCGCTATTTACGATAGCTAGGACATGGAAGCAACCTGAATGTTCATCCACAGAGGAATAGATGAAGAAGATGAAGTGTGTGAGAGATAGAGAGTGTGGGTGTGTGTATCACACAATGGAATATTACTGAGTCATAAAAACAATGAAATAACATCATGTGCAGCAACATGGGTGGATCTAGAGATTGTCATACTGAGTGAAATCAGTCAGAGAAAAACAAATATCTGATATGGTTTAAATGTGAAATCTAAAAAAAATAGTACAAATGGATTTATTTACAAAACAAAAATAGAGTCACAGATGTAGAAAATATACGGTTGCTGGGGGCAAGGGTGCAGAGGAATATATTGGTGGGGGGACATTGAGATAGACATACACATACTGCTATGGGGTCACATAGAGTCCAGCATAACTTAGCAACTGAACAGCAGTAAGGACCTGCTGTACACCACATGGAACCTACTCAATACTCTGCAATGACCTATATGGGAAAGGAATCCAAGAAAAGAGTAGATATATGTGTAACTGATTGACTTTGCTGTGTAGCAGAGAGTAACACAACACTATAAACCAATTAAACTCCAATAAAAAAGTATCTAAAAAATAGGTATGATGGATCATGATTTTGAGTGCCACATTTAATTCTCTGAAGATTCATCCCCTTCTAGGTTCTTAAGAATGGAAGATTTCTTTTCTTTCCTACAAAGTAACATTAACTGTTACTCTCCTTGTTCTTAGATAGATATCCATGTTGCCCAAATCCACTTATTGGTTTTATAATACTAGTCATGTACTGAAATGTGTTAGAAGATTGGTAAGCAAAACTTCAAAATTGAATTTTCCAAGGAAAATGTGATGGTAAGGAATTATAGTCTTTTTAATAGTATTTTTCAATTCTAAAAAAATAATTTGCAACCCTGTCTATGAATTAAGCTTAACTTATAATCTTACAAGATCTTGACTTTAAAAAATGAAGCTATTTTATATGTGTATTTTAAAGTACTGATAATAAAAGTCTGGTTTTAAGATTTATGAAAGTCATATATTAACTCTTTTGCAATATTTTGAGTCACATTTCACATCTAAATTTCATCTGTTATATTAATTCAGTTGTAGTTTATTTTGATTCTTGAATCATATTTTTTGGTGTGTAAATACATTACAGCATAATCATCCATTGTCTGTCAAATAGATTTTTGGATTTATCTCAGCTCCAGTGTTTTATTAAAAGTTATGTTTCTGAGTGCAGTTTTGTACATATAATTGACAGCTTGTGTGTGTTCAACCACATAAAAGAATGTACAAAGAGGCTGTTTTACAGTTTAACTTCCTACAGTAACTGTTCCTGGTGCTCTAATTCCTCAATAATATTCAAAATGATCAAACTTTTTATCTGTTTTTGAAATTCAAGTGGGTGTAATATAGTAATTCTTTTTTTTTTAATTTAATTTTATTTTTTAACTTTAAAATATTGTATTGGTTTTGCCATATATCAAAATGAATCCGCCACAGGTATACATCTGTTCCCCATCCTGAACCCTCCTCCCTCCCCATACCATCCCTCTGGGTCGTCCCAGTGCACCAGCCCCAAGCATCCAGTATCGTGCATCGAACCTGGACTGGTGACTCGTTTCATACATGATATTATACATGTTTCAATGCCATTCTCCCAAATCATCCCACCCTCTCCCTCTCCCACAGAGTCTAAAAGATTCTTCTGTACATCAGTGTCTCTTTTGCTGTCTCGTATACACGGTTATTGTTGCCATCTTTCTAAATTCCATATATATGCGTTTGTATACTGTATTGGTGTTTTTCTTTCTGGCTTACTTCACTCTGTATAATGGGCTCCAGTTTCATTCACCTCATTAGAACTGATTCAAATGCATTCTTTTTAATGGCTGAGTAATACTCCATGGTGTATATGTACCACAGCTTTCTTATCTATTCATCTGCTGATGGACATCTAGGTTGCTTCCAAGTCCTGGCTATTGTAAACAGTGCTGCAATGAACATTGGGGTACACGTGTCTCTCAATTCTGGTTTTCTCAGTGTGTATGCCCAGCAGTGGGATTGCTGGACCATAAGGCAGTTCTATTCCCAGTTTTTTTAAGGAATCTCCACACTGTTCTCCATAGTGGCTGTACTAGTTTGCATTCCCACCAACAGTGTGAGAGGGTTCCCTTTTCTCCACACCCTCTCCAGCATTTATTGCTTGTGGACTTTTGGATTGCAGCCATTCTGACTGGCGTGAAATGGTACTTCATAGTGGTTTTGATTTGCATTTCTCTGATAATGAGTGATGTTGAGCATCTTTTCATGTGTTTGTTAGCCATCTGTATGTCTTCTTTGGAGAAATGTCTGTTTAGTTCTTTGGCCCATTTTTTGATTGGGTCGTTTATTTTTCTGGAATTCAGCTACAGGAGTTGCTTGCATATTTTTGGGATTGATTCTTTGTCAGTTGCTTCGTTTGCTATTATTTTCTCCTATTCTGAACGCTGCCTTTTCACCTTGCTTATAGTTTCCTTCGTTGTGCAAAAGCTTTTAAGTTTAATTAGGTCCCATTTGTTTATTTTTGTTTCTATTTCCAATATTCTTGGAGGTGGGTCATAGAGGATCCTGCTGTGATGTATGTCAGAGAGTGTTTTGCCTATGTTCTCCTCAAGAAGTTTTATAGTTTCTGGTCTTATGTTTAGATTATTTTGAGTTTATTTTTGTGTATGGTGTTAGGAAGTGTTCTAACATTTTGAGTTTATTTTTGTGTTTGGTGTTAGAAAGTGTTCTAGTTTCATTCTTTTAAAAGTGGTTGACCAGTTTTCCCAGCACCACTTGTTAAAGAGATTGTCTTTAATCCATTGTATATTCTTGCCTCCTTTGTTGAAGATAAGGTGTCCATGGGTGCATGGATTTAACTCTGGGCTTTCTATTTTGTTCCATTGATCTATACTTCTGTCTTTGTGCCAATACCATACTGTCTTGATGACTGTAGCTTTGTAGTAGAGCCTGAAGTCAGGCAGGTTGATTTTTTTCAGGCAGGAAGAAAGTTCCATTCTTCTTTCTCAAGAATGCTTTGGCTATTTGAGGGTTTTGTTTTGTTTTTGTTTTTTGTATTTCCATACAAACTGTGAAATTATTTGTTCTAGTTCCATGGAAAATACCATTGGTAGCTTGATAGCGATTGCATTGAACTTATAGATTGCTTTTGGTAGTATACTCATTTTCACTATATTGATTCTTCCAATCCATGAACATGGTATATTTCTCCATCCATATGTGTCCTCTTTGATTTTTTGCATCCGTGTTTTATAGTTTTCTATATATAGGTCTTTTGTTACTTTATTATTTTCGTTGAAATGGTGAATGGAATTGTTTCCTTAATTTCTCTGTTTTCTCATTGTTAGTCTATAGGAATGCAAAGGTTTTCTGTATGTTAATTTTATATCTTGCAACTTTACTGTATTCATTGATTAGCTCTAGTAATTTTCTAGTAGATTCTGTAGGGTTTTCTATGTAGAGGATCATGTCATCTGCAAACAGTGAGAGTTTTACTTCTTGTTTTCCAATCTGGATTCCTTTTATTTCTTTTTCTGCTCTGATTTCTGTAGCCAAAACTTCCAAAAATATGTTGAATAGCAGTGGTGAGAGTGGCACCCTTGTCTTGTTCCTGACTTTAGGGGAAATGCTTTCAATTTTTCACCATTGAGGATAATGTTTGCTGTGTGTTTTTTACATATAGCTTTTATTATGTTGAGGTATGTTCCTTCTATTCCTACTTTCTGGAAGACTTTTATCATAAATGGATGTTGAATTTTGTCAAAGGCTTCCTCTGCATCTATTCAGATAATCATATGGCTTTTATCTTTCAATTTGTTAATGTGGTGTATTATGTTGATTGATTTGCAGATATTGAAGAATACTTAAATCCCTGGGATAAAGCCCACTTGGTCATGATGTATGATCTTTTTAACATGTTGTTGGATTCTGTTTGCTATAATTTTGTTGAGGATTTTTGCATCTATGTTTATCAGTGATATCAGCCTGTAGTTTTCTTTATTTGTGGCATCTTTATCATGTTTTGTTAATAGGGTGATGGTGGCCTCATAGAATGAGTTTGGAAGTTTACCTTCCTCTGCAATTTTCTGGAAGATTTTGAGTAGGATAGGTGTTAGCTCTTCTCTAAATTTTTTGGTAGAATTCAGCTGTGAAGCCGTCAGGACCTGGGTTTTTATTTGCTGGAAGATTTCTGATTACAGTTTCAATTTCCATGCTTACGATGGGGTCTGTTAAGATTTTTATTTCTTTCTGGTTCAGTTTTAGAAAGTTGTACTTTTCTCTAAGAATTGTCCATTTCTTCCAAGTTTTCCACTGTATTGGCATATAGTTGCTGATAGGAGTATCTTATGATCCTTTGTATTTCTGTGTTGTCTGTTGTGATCTCTCCATTTTAATTTCTAGTTTTGTTGATTTAATTCTCCCTTTGTTTCTTGATGTTTGGCTAAAGGTTTGTCAATTTTATTCATCCTTTCAAAGAACCAGCTTATGACTTTGTTGATTTTTGCTATGGTCTCTTTTGTTTCTTTTGCATTTATTTCTGCCCTAATTTTTAAGATTTCTTTCCTTCTATTCACTCAGGGGTTCTTCATTTCTTCCTTTTCTAGTTGCTTTAGGTATAGAGTTAGTTTATTCATTTGACTTTTTTCTTGTTTCTTGAGGTAAGCCTGTATTGCCATGAACCTTCCCTTAGCACTGCTTTCACAGTGTCCCACAGGTTTTGGGTTATTGTGTTTTCATTTTCATTCGTTTCTATGCATATTTTGATTTCTTCTGTGATTTGTTGGTTATTCAGCAGCATGTTGTTCAGCCTCCGTATGTTGGAATTTTTAATAGATTTTTTCCTGTAATTTACATCTAATCTTACTGCATTGGAATCAGAAGAGATACTTGGAATGATTTCAATTTTTTTTTAATTTGCCAAGGCTAGATTTATGGCCCAGGATGTGATCTATCATGGAGAAGGTTCCATGTGCACTTGGGAAAAAGGTGAGAGTCATTGTTTTGGGGTGAAATGTTCTATAGATATCAAGTAGGTCTAATTGGCCTATTGTATCATTTAAAGTTTGTGTTTCCTTGTTAATTTTCTGTTTAGTTAATCTATCCAGAGGTGTTGCGGAAGGCAATGGCACCCCACCCCAGTACTTTTGCCTGGAAAATCCCATGGATGGAGGATCCTGGTAGGCTCCAGTCCATGGGGTCGCTAAGAGTCGGACACGACTGAGCGACTTCACTTTCACTTTTCACTTTCATGCATTGGAGAAGGAAATGGCAACCCACTCCAGTGTTCTTGCCTGGAGAATCCCAGGGACGGGGGAGCCTGGTGAGCTTCCGTCTATGGGGTCGCACACAGTCGGACACGACTGAAGCAACTTAGCAGCATCCATAGGTGTGAGTAGGGTATAAAGGTCTCCCACTATTATTGTGTTATTGTTAAATTCCCCTTTCATACATGTTAGCATTTGCCTTACATACTGCCGTGATCCTATGTTGGGTGCATATATATTTATAATTGTTATATCTTCTTCTTGGATTGATCCTATGATCATTATGTAGTGCCTTGTCTCTTTTCACAGCCTTTATTTTAAAATATATTTTATCTGATATGAGTATTGCTACTCCTGCTTTCTTTTGGTCTCTATTTGCATGGAATATCTTTTTCCAGCCCTTCACTTTCAGTCTGTATGTGTCCCTTGTTTTGAGGTGGGTCTCTTGTAGACAACATATATAGGGATCTTGTTTGTGTATCCATTCAGCCAGTCTTTGTCTTTTGGTTGGGGCATTCAACCCATTTACATTTAAGGTAATTATTGATAAGTATGATCCTGTTGCTGTTTACTTGGTTGTATTAATGCATTTTAACATAAATTCTTCTTTGACATAATTCCTACCTCTCATGACAAGTGTCTCAAAACTTCCAGATTCCTCAGCCTTCACAAACTCCAAAATCCAATTTACCTAAACCAGCCAACCTATCAGACTTATTATTACTTTTAGTTCCTCTTATCATTGTCACAAATTATTTCCATGAAGAATTCTGGGGTTATTGTAGGATGCATCTTGTTTGTTTCACTTCTAACAAGGATCATGTTTCCTCGGTGCTCAGTTTGAGAAATGTTTCTTTTCCCTCATTTTACTAGTGTACAGGTAGGTTGAGGATTCATTTATTTCTGGTTGCTTCATCAATAGCCAGTGGTGGGAATCTGTGTGCACTAGTCTTAATTAAGTCTTAACTAACTATATTAGAAAATTTGGTAATTGAAGATGCAACTCATTCGTATATAAACTGGATGTATTTTTAGCACTAAAGAAACACTAATCATGAGTCTGTATGGCATATTTAAATACCACAAGACCACTGCTACACAGAATAATAATTAGCAAAACTACCATTGATTTTATTTTCCATCTTGATATACTGGTGTTCATAAAATGTGTATTTCACAGATATATTGACCTTTGCTTAAATTTTTTTTCGAGTGGCTTGTAGGCCAACAGATTAACATTTTGAGTGTCACCCTACACCTAATCTTCTCTTCATTACTACTTTCTCCAATGGAACATAAAATATGTCACAGCATTCTCAAACTACATGTTTTGTCAGTAGTATTACTGATACAGTTTTGCTTCTGTTTCAGTGTGCCTTTCTTGGACAGTGCTTAACCAGCAGATAGATGCCAAGTCATTAGCCATACATAGTATAGGCTGTTCTTGTGACTATTTGTCAGTAAATACTGGGGCATGTGTGGTAGAATCACATATTAGATAAATTTGATTACAAGCAAGGAAAGAACACCTCACAAATGCCTTTAAATGCTGTTTCTTATAAAAAACAAACTGAAAATTACAAATGGCCAAATTGATTAAACCTCCTCACAGTATATACAGATAAAAATATGTAGAGATACCTACATATAGATATAACTACATGCCTATTTTATTTATGTACATATAATTCAATAATTAGAAATATGATGTCTGTATCCCATCACAACAATTCTCATGTTTTTTGGAGAAGCACACACATTGTATTTTTAAAATCCCTACATGTTATTTGATACAGAGCAAGACTGAATATAACAGAATCTTTTCAAGGACCTAACAACATAATTTTATTCCTTTTTTAGAGAAAAGATGAATTAAAGGAATTTTTTAAAGTACTCATCTAGGTAGTGAAGATTTATCTTCTAAGAGATTCTAACTCATTTCATTTTTTCCTACACAATGTTATTTTCATTCTTAGAATTTAAAGGTTCATTACTGAAGAAATTTATTACATTTAATGCTTGACAGAGTACAATTCTTTTTATTCATGAATTTAGTTTCCTTTTTGAATACAGTATTTCTCCTAATCATTTTAGCAGTTATTATATTAAGCACAGAGTAAGTACAGAGTAAGTACAGAGTAAGAGTAACAGCAAGAACAAAGGAAAAAGCACTCTTAGGTTTTAAATGTCATTTTAAAGATACAATTTCAATTATATCTTGCTATTTAACTCAGTTTACATAACAAAGCTACATGAATTTATATTGTAACTTATATTGTCATGTAAATGTATGAAGAGTTCATAAATTTAAATGTTTTTCAGACATCTGTTTGACCTGTTGCAGAAAGTTTTTTCCTCAGGGGGAAAACATCTACTTCACATTTGCTAGAATGACACTTTTTTGCATCATATTGTCAAATTTTGGAAACGGAAACAGTAGAATATGATTGTGAGAACAGACTGCCAACAAATGGGTAAAACTCTAATTCGAGTTTGGGAAATAATTTGAATTGAGCAGGTCATTCAAAGCTTAAAATGTCATTTTATAAAATAAAATTACTGAATAAAAATGATAACCCTAAATTCTAACAAACAAAAGACAGTGAGAAAGTCATTTTTAAAATTTTAACCTGTTACCTCAGATTGTTAGAAGTATGTTTACCATTTTCTTATCAGTTTAAAAATCAATAGAAAGATCATTATAATAAAAGCATTTCATTTTAAATTTTGAAAACATGGGGACTATTCAGAAGATATTAACAAGCAGATGATCAGTTCGGAACTAGACAATATTAGTGACAGTGAGACTTTTGTTTCAAGTGTCAGAAAAACAAATAATAATGGGTTGGAGGATATAAACATCAAAAAGGCTTTGTTGATAAAAATTCAGTTTGGGTGTCTGGATATGTCTGCTGGTAGTGTCCTTGGGTAGGTGGGATCAAGACATTACCAAACATGTCCAGAAACCTAAACTGAGCTGACTGGTGAAGATGGTCTACCAAAACATAACCTGTGAAGTCTGGAAGAAAAACTCAGTTACTCAAATGAGCAGATAGGGTAACAAGTATCACAAAGAACCAGGTAACTACAACATTAAAGGAACATCATAAAGCTCTAAAAACTGATCCTAAAGAAATGGAGATCTATGAACTGTCAAAGACTTCAGAGTAATCATGTTAAGAGTTCAATAAACTACAAGAACACAGAAGCAAGCAACTGAACAAAATTAGGGGGAAATGCATGAAGAAAACAAGAAATTCAACATTGCCATAGAAACTATCAAAAGACAAACATCCTAGAATTAAAAAATACAATAGCTGAACTGAAGAATTGAATAGAAACTTTCAAAAGCAGACTCAACCATGCAAAAGAAAGAATTAGCAACCTAGACAGTAGATATTATCCAACTAGAGGATCTTAAAAAAAAAAAAAAAAAAGAATAAGGAAGAGCAAAGAAAGCCTAAGAGACTCATGGGACACAATGAAGAAAAACAATATTGGTGTTATGGGGATTCCAGAGGGGAAGATATAGAGAGAATGTATATTTAAATCAATAATGTTTGAAAACTTCTTGAGCCTAAAGAGAGAAATAGATATTCAGATTCATGAGGCCAAAAGGGCCAAGAAATGGATTGAACTTGAACAGAGCTATACCAAGAAACATCATAATTAAAGTTTTAAAAGTCAAACACAAGGAAACAATTTTAAAAGCAACAAGATAAAAGAGAGAAGTTGTGACATGGGAACCCTCATAAGATCATTGACAGATTGCTCAGCAGAAACCTGTCAGGAGAGGAAATAAATGGCATGACATTTTCAAAATATTAAAGAAAAAACTGTCAACCAGTAACTCTATACTAGGTAAAACTGTCCTTCAGAAAAGGAGAGATTAAAAACTTTTCTAAACAAACAAAAACTGAGGTAGTTCATTGCCACTAGACCTGCCTACCAAGAAATGCAAAAGGAGCTCTTTGGTAGAAGTAAAAGGAGACTAACATCTTAAAAACATTAAAAGGCAGTGTAAAACTCACTGACAATGGTAAATATAAAGTCTAAGTTAGATTCTATACATTGATAATAGTTGTGCATAATTCATTTGCAACTCTAAAATGTAAAAAAGATGCAGTGAAAATAGCCATAACTATAATAATCTGTTATTAGCTATGCAACATATTGTAACAGCAACAATCCAAATGTGAGTGGGAGAAATAAAAGGGCAAAGCTTAGGAATTCTATTGAAGTTAAGTTGTTATATGCTTAAAACAGGGTTTTACAATTTCAAGATATTTTTTATAAACTTCACATGAGGAAATCTGTAGAAGTTAAACAAAGAACACAGTAAAAATGTCAAAGTGTACTGGTGCCAAAAGAAGACAAAATATGAGAAAAGATGGTAGGGTAAGAAGTGAGGAACAGTTGATCTACAAAACAACCAGAAAACAATCAATAAAATGTCAATAGTAAGACTTACTTGTCAATAATTTCTTTAAATATAAGTAGATTAAATAATGTAGCCAACAATATAGCATGCTTGAAGAAATAAAAAAATAATAATAAGATCCAGAAATATGTCGCCGAGTCACTTTAGCTATCAGATCAGATCAGATCAGATCAGTCGCTCAGTCGTGTCCGACTCTTTGCGACCCCATGAACCGCAGCACGCCAGGCCTCCCTGTCCATCACCAGCTCCCGGAGGTCACCCAGACTCGCATCCATCGAGTCAGTGATGCCATCCAGCCATCTCATCCTCTGTCGTCCCCTTCTCCTCCTGCCCTCAATCCCTCCCAGCATCAGAGTCTTCTCCAATGAGTCAACTCTTCGCATAAGATGGCCAAAATACTGGAGTTTCAGCTTTAGCATCATTCCTTCTAAAGAAATTCCAGGATTGATCTCCTTCAGAATGGACTGGTTGGATCTTCTTGCAGTCCAAGGGACTCTCAAGAGTCTTCTCCAACACCACAGTTCAAAAGCATCAATTCTTCGGCGCTCAGCCTTCTTCACAGTCCAGCTCTCACATCCATACATGACCACAGGAAAGACCATAGACTTGACTAGGCGAACCTTTGTTGGTAAAGTAATGTCTCTGCTTTTGAATATGCTATCTAGGTTGGTCATAACTTTCCTTCCAAGGAGCAAGCGTCTTTTAATTTCATGGCTGCAGTCACCATCTGCAGTGATTTTGGAGCCCAGAAAAACAAAGTCTGACACTGTTTCCACTGTTTCCCCATCTATTTCCCATGAAGTGATGGGACCAGATGCCATGATCTTCGTTTTCTGAATGTTGAGCTTTAAGCCAACCTTTTCACTCTCCACTTTCACTTTCATCAAGAGGCTTTTTAGCCCCTCTTCACTTTCTGCCATACGAGTGGTGTCATCTGCATATCTGAGGTTATTGATATTTCTCCCGGCAATCTTGATTCCAACTTGTGTTTCTTCCAGTCCAGCATTTCTCATGATGTACTCTGCATATAAGTTAAATAAACATGGTGACAATATGCAGCCTTGACGTACTCCTTTTCCTATTTGGAACCAGTCTGTTGTTCCATGACCAGTTCTAACTGTTGCTTCCTGACCTGCATACAGATTTCTTAAGAGGCAGATCAGGTGGTCTGGTATTCCCATCTCTTTCAGAATTTTCCATAGTTTATTGTGATCCACACAGTCAAAGGCTTTGGCATAGTCAATAAAGCAGAAATAGATGTTTTTCTGGAACTCTCTTGCTTTTTCCATGATCCAGCGGATGTTGGCAATTTGATCTCTGGTTCCTCTGCCTTTTCTAAAACCAGCTTGAACATCAGGAAGTTCACGGTTCACATATTGCTGAAGCCTGGCTTGGAGAATTTTGAGCATTACTTTACTAGCGTGTGAGATGAGTGCAATTGTTCGGTAGTTTGAGCACTCCTTGGCATTGCCTTTCTTTGGGATTGGGATGAAAACTGACCTTTTCCAATCTTGTGGCCACTGCTGAGTTTTCCAAATTTGCTGGCATATTGAGTGTAGCACTTTCACAGCATCATCATTCAGGACTTGGAATAGCTCCACTGGAATTCCATCACCTCCACTAGCTTTGTTCGTAGTGAAGCTTTCTAAGGCCCATTTGACTTCACATTCCAAGATGTCTGGCTCTAGACACAAATAGGCCAAGAGTGAAAGGACAGAAAAAGACAATTCAATTAAGTGGCAACAACAACAAAAGCAGGGATAGTTTTGCGCATATCAGGCAACATGGACTTCTAATGCAAAGAGTCAGGCACGACGGAGTGACTGAACTGAATGCAGAGTGTGTGGGTTTGATCCTTGGTCAGGGAGCTAAAAATCCCACATGTTTCAGGGTAAAAAAACCAAAAACATAAAACAGGAGCAATATTGTAACAAACTCAATAAAGAGTACAAAACAAAAACGATCCATTCTTTTATAATGCTAAAAAGAATCAAATAGGTCATTATATAATGGTAAAGAGGGCAATTCACCAAAACAAAAATTTTAGATACTTATTCACTCATTAGAGGACCTAAATAAAAAAATATATATATCACAGACAAAAGGAGAGATAAACAACAATATGATAATGGTTGGAGATGTTAATACTCCACTCTCAACGATGGATAGATCAATCCAGACAGGAATACCTTTAAGAGCAAAAAAAAAAAAAAAAAAAAAACAACCAAGTATTTTCTCTGACAACAATGGCATAAAGCTAGAAATCAGTATCAGAAAAAAATTGGAGAATTCTTGAATACATTAAAATTTAACAATGGTCTCCTAAATAAACAATGAAGAAATTAAAGGAGGATGAAAATATTCCCTTGAGACAAAACTGGAAACACAACATGCCAGCATGTATAGGATGCTACTGGAAGGCAATCTAAAAGGGAAGATCGTAGCAAGAAATGCCAACATCAAACAAGAAGGTTGCCAAATAAACAACCAAAATCTATGCCCTAAGGACCTAGAAACTGAACTAAAACGTTTCAAAAAATAAATTAGTAGAAAGCTTCTGCACAACCAAATAAACCATCAACAACATATGAGGTGGGGAAAATATACATTAAATGGTTAACATACATAATATTAAAAACCAGGGATTCCCTTGTGCTCAGATGCTAAAGAATCTACCTGCAATGCAGGAGATGGGGGGTGGGATGGGGTAGTGCTCATCCCTGGGTTGGGCAAAGTAATAAAATTCCATCTAAATATGGCTTATATAAGCAAAACCCCCAAATCCTTGCTGGAACAGAATCCAGATATTGTTAAAACATAAACACTGGAAGGACGAAAGTTTTGAAGCTTGAATTAAAGAGTAAAGGAAAGAATATCAACAGAAAATTCCGGAAAGAAATGCTTAGGGCTTCCCTGGTGACTCAGTTGGTAAAGAATCTGCCTGCAGTGCAGACTATGCAGTTTCAATCCCTGGGTCAGGAAGATGCCTTGGAGTAGGAAACAACAACCCACTCCACTATTCTAGTCTGGGAAATTGCAAGGACAGAGGACCCTGCTGGGCTACATTCCCTGGGATCACAGAGTCAGACATGACTGAGCGTGTACACACACACACACATACAGAATTCTTAGATAATACAGGCAAAAATCTGCTAGAACTGGAACATGGTGAATGATTCTTAAACGTGATACTAAAAGCACAATCCATAAAACAACAAATTGATAAAGTAATCATCATAATGAAAATCTTTTTCTCTCTGAAATACACTATTAAGAAACAAGTTACAGAGTGAAAAAAAAAAAAAGATCTGCCCACTAAATGACAAAGGACTCATAGAGTAAAAAACAGAAAATTGGCTAAATACATGAAACACATTATACTGAATAGAATACATCAGTAGAAAATACTCATGTGAAGATATGTTTGACATCATTAGTCAATAGGGAAGTACAAATTAAGAACAGGGGGCTTCCCTGGCCATCCAATTGTCAAGAATCTGCCTTGATATGTAGGGGACATGGGTTCAATCCTTGGTCAAGGAACTAAGATCCCACATGCCACAGAACTGAGATGGTGTGCAACAATTAGAATCCACAGGCCTCAATGAAAGATCCAACATGATGCAACAAAGATCCTGTGTGGTGCAATTAAGACTGAAGCAGACAACTTCAACAAAAAACAAGACGATGGTGAGATAACACAACACATCCATTAAAAGAGCAGAACTTTTGTTTAAAAATAGTGACAATATTAAATATTAGCAAAGATGTGAAGAAGAGGGATCCCTCATAGATTGTTTTGAATGTTTAATGATACAACCACTTCAGAAAATAGTTTGGCTATTTCTTTAAAAACTAAATGGACACTTAACTAATGCCAGTTATTGCACTCCTAGACTAGAGAAGTGATGGCTTATGTCCATTCAGGAATATTTATTTGATTGTTTATAACACTTTGACTTGTAATAGCCCCAAATGGAAGCCACCAAAATATCTTTCAGAAGTTTAAAGTTTAAGAGCGGTGCATCCATACCACTGATCACTGCTCAACGATGAAGAGAGTGAACCATTACTACGTGTAACAGTTTGGATGGACCTCAATAGCATTTTGCCCAGTGGAAGAAAAAAAGTCCTTTTCAGAAGTTCACCTACTATATGTTTCTATTTATATAAAGTTCTTAACTTATATGCAGAGTACATCATGTGAAATGCTGGGCTGGATGAAGCACAAACTGGAATCAAGATTCCTGGGAGAAATATCAATAACCTCAGACAGGCAGAAGACAGCACCCTTGATGCAGAAAATGAAGAGGAACTAAAGAATCCCTTGATGAAAGTGAAAAGGCTGGGTTAAAACTCAACATTAAAAAAGCATGTGTGTACCTATGATACCTATGGCTGAGTCATGGTGATGTAGTCCAGAAGTCAATACAAGATTGTAAAGCAATTATTCTCCAATTAAAAGTAAATAAATGTAAAAAATATAAGACTTTATAAAATAGTACTAAAAGCATAACCATGATACACAGTACAGTAGACTCTGAACAGCCAGTATTCACTTATATACAGTGTTTTTGTTTTTTTTTTCCAATAGACATATACTACTGGATGAGCAGTTCATTGTTATTTGAATCTACAGATATAAACACAGATTGGAAGGGATGACTGTACAATTATAGTTGAATTTTCAACTGCCAGAAGTTATCTGGTCTAACCTCCATGCTGTTACAGGGTCAACTACCATACTATGCATTTGTAAGGATATTACATTTAATAATGATTTAGCCCACTAGTTTCATATCTTGACATACCAAAATCAAAGTCGATATTCAAAATTAACAAATCAGAAGATAGCAGAAGAGGTGCTTAATGTTTCATGACATGTAGAAGCGACATGAGCAGCGACTGAACTGAACTGAACCTACATAAGAGGCTAATACAAAGTTGTAATCAAAAACAACTTTCAGCTGGAATCTTCTTCCATTTGAACATATATCAGATCAGATCAGATCAGATCAGTCATTCAGTCGTGTCCAACTCTTTGCGACCCCATGAATTGCAGCACACCACACCTCCCTGTCAATCACCAACTCCCGGAGGTCACTCAAACTCACATCCATCAAGTCAGTGATGCCATCCAGCCATCTCATCCTCTGTCGTCCCCTTCTCCTCTTGCCCCCAATCCCTCCCAGCATCAGAGTCTTTTCCAGTGAGTCAACTCTTTGCATGAGGTGGCCAAAGTACTGGAGTTTTCAGCTTCAGCATCATTCCTTCCAAAGAACTCCCAGGGCTGATCTCCTTCAGAATGGACTGGTTGGATCTCCTTGCAGTCCAAGGGACTCTCAAGAGTCTTCTCCAACACCACACTTCAAAAGCATCAATTCTTCTGGACTCAGCCTTCTTCACAGTCCAGCTCTCACATCCATACATGACCACAGGAAAGACCATAGCCTTGACTAGGCGAACCTTTGTTAGCAAAGTAATGTCTCTGCTTTTGAATATGTTATCTAGGTTGGTCATAACTTTCCTTCCAAGGAGTAAGCGTCTTTTAATCTCATGGCTGCAGTCACTATCTGCAGTGATTTTGGAGCCCAGAAAAATAAAGTCTGACACTGTTTCCACTGTTTCCCCATCTATTTCCCATGAAGTGATGGGACCGGATGCCATGATCCTTGTTATATGAACATATATATATATATATATATATATATATATATATATATATATATATATGTATATATGTATTATATTTATTCTTGCATTTTCTTATATACCTTTAATTCACAATTAAACCAGTTCTCAGTGTATATTTTGACCTTGCAAATCAAAATATTACTTATTCATTTAATGACTTACATCCTCAGTAGCTCTGGGCTTTGAAGAAAAATTCTTGGGGTCACTATCATGTTCTCCTTTGTTGTTTCTTTTTGTTTGCTTTCCCTCACAATGAGGATTTCAGTCATTTGGAATTAAATAGCATTGTCTCTTTATATAAACAGGCATAGTGAAAATGAGAGGATTCTGGATTAATACTAAAGTATCAATAGTTTCTATATCTAATATTATTGAAAGATTATGATACTTGTTATTTTTTTATACATCCATATCATCTTGGCCAGATGTCTTAGATTTGTCTGTTCAAATATTATTTACACAAAATACATTCATTGATTCTTATACACACATACACATACATATACATACATTCTTACATGAGCTATCTCAGGCATTGAGGACACAAAGGTATTATAACAGTCACGTTTCATTGGCATATGACACATGGATTTGTTAAAATGAAATAATCAGAAATAATCCCCAAAACAACCATATGAAATGTAAATAAGTTACATGGTTATTTAACTTTATCTCCAAAAAACAAAAAAGTTGTTATCACTACATTATACATGGACATATTTTCTTAGATTAATTTTAAATTACTTTGAGTGAGACTGAATATGTATGCCAATTCATTTCTATATTCTACAAAGATATTCTAATTATACAATGGGTACAAGAAGGAGCAGAAATTAACCCAGAGCTTACTCAGGGGATGATTTTTTATTTACAGAGTGACTATTTGTTTATTCTCCTCTTAATATCTCTAAGTCCCTCATTAATTTTCCTTAAGCTTCCAATTTGAAACGGAGTTGCAATACCCTAAGTTCACCTCCTCGAAGGGCATCAAGAATTTAATAGAGTATGCTATGCCCCAAGGCTATGTTCTAGGACTATTAAGCACATTTTTTCAATATTACTAAAGCACATAATGAACTGTTAAACACTAATCAAATATTTAAATAAATGTATTTCACTGGATGATGGTATTGCTAAGAACTATGGTTAGTTTGTGAATCCATTGATTAAATCCACTAATTATTTTAACTGAGTTATTTGATGGATTCTCTAATCACAAAGCATTTGTTAAAAAAATTTGAGAACCATAAAATAATTTTCTACTACTTTAATTGCAATTCCTTCAGATAAAAATGCTAATTAAAAAGCTTAAAACTTCAGAAAAATTTGTATCGACAATTTGTAATAGTGTGTAAGACCTAAAAACGTGCTTTGGAATATTTAGTTACAGTACTTACACACATTGGTTTCTAGGAAAAAAATGTTATATTTAATTGAAATAGCCACAAATTTAGCTGATATATAAAAAAAATTAATACATTTTAGCTGGCCTCTGGAAAGTTGTATTGATATATATTGAAATCTTTAAAATAAAGCATTAGAGAAAGAGAAGTAGGTACTCCACCAAAAAAGACTGACTTTTATGTTTATTATTGAATTAAGGACTTGAATACCTAACTGATTCATTAAATAACTCCTTAAAATATTTTTTAAATCATTTTACACATATTCCTTAAGGATTTCAATTGTTCCAGGCACCAGGATACATACATCTTGAGAATAAAAACCTTTATCTTCCACTTCAGACTTCAAGTGAGAGAAATGTGATCTGGTTTGCAGTTTCTTCTGCTTATCATGTAAAAATATATTTGCTATATTTTAAAGTTATCATGCTAAGGAGAATAATGTTTCCCTCTGAGAATTATACTTGAGAGAAAGGAGAATGAAACAGAGATTAATCATGTAAAAGAAACTTTTATATTTTTAAATATTATTCCTTCGTGGATGGTGCATGAATATTTGGCATTATGTCACAATGTGAAATGCTTGCTGTGCCCACTAAATTCTAAATGATCTCTGATCTCTAGTCTTGGTAGCAATATTATTTAAAAATTTATGAGTGAAAAATAAATGAAATCATTAATAAAATGTTATATCTGATTATCAATGATATATTTTATTAAATATATATCTTAGGTTTCAGCAAGCTTTTGGTACTTGAAATTTTTTCAGATTGCTTCTTATTGCTACATATAGTGTCTTAACTATAAAATTAGGGTTATTATTTTCATCATTGAAGAAAAATGAGATTCATGTTGATGTATGGCAAAACCAATACAATATTGTAAAGTAATTAGCCTCCAATTAAAACAAATAAATTTAAGTTAAAAAAATTAAAATCAAACTGTTAGGATTTTGAACAGATCTTAGAGGCAAAATAAATAATACAAACGCCAGAAAACTGACAAGAAGTAAGTATGAAGTCATATAATAGGCATAAGTGAGTAAGATTAAATCTGAGGAAGAGTGAAGAAAGAATTAGCTGGAATAAGTAGGTTAAATGATGTATATAAGCAAAACTTCCCAAGTAAATAGACTAACGGAGTTCAGTTCTCTATCAAATACTGAGAAATATATGTTAAATGATGCTATTTTAAATTAGATATAATTTCATAAAATACGTTAAAAATACATTCTAGTCTCTCTTTACAGGAAAACTTGGGACTAATGTAGAAATTCAGGCATCAATCTTCTAACTGAATCCAACAATTAATGTCTTTTAGTAACTGAATAATTAAGAGACTTGTCTTTGAATTGGTAAAGATTTAATGATGAAGTAGGCATATTGTAGGATTATTCACATCTCAAATACAGAAAATTATCTCACTTATAGACTGTTATTGGGCTTCCCAGGTAGCACTAGTGGTAAAGAACACACTTGCCAATCAGGAGATGTATGAGATGTAGATTGGATCCCTGGGTCAGGAAGATCCTCTGGAGGAGGGCATGGCAACCTACTCCAGTATTCTTGCCTGGAGAATCCCATGGACAGAGGAGCCTGGCAGACTACAGTCCATAGGGTCACAAAGAGTCAGACATGACTGAAGCGACTTCACACACATGGACACGTAGAATATTATTAGTGTCAATATTTTTAACTGGAGTATGTAGAAAGTGAATTGGTCAGAATTCATGGCAATGTGTGTCAAAACCACTATAATATTGTAAAGTAATTAGCCTCCAATTAAAATGAATACCATTTATAAAAAATAAAAATAAAATAAAAAATGTCAGAGTATATGGTAATCAAGAGAAAACAAAACAAAACAAAGGGTAGAATCAAAATGTTCAAAAAGATTGTATGATATCAGTTATATGTGGAAGCTAAAAAATACAAACTAGAAAATATAACAACAGTAAAACAAAGCAGACTCGTAGATATAGAGAACTATCGTAACTAGTGATTTTCAGTGGTTGGGGGTTTGGAGAGAGGAGAAATTTTGTAATAACTATAAATAGAAAGTAATCTTTAAAAACTGTATGAAAAAAGACAATGGAAATGGTCAAAAAGTTCAAAAGGAGGAAATAAAATATAGGCAATAAAGAGTTTTAACAGACCTTGTTGCTAGGGCCAATATTCAACTGAGTAGCTTTGCCTATAGCCTCAAATACCCATGAATGATAAGAAAAATCTCATTAAAGCCTTATTTGAAGAGGAAACCTTCAAAAGATATTATCTCCAAATCACAGTGTTTTTTTTGTTTTTCTAGTCTTCTCTTTGAAAACCTAACACTTCACTGTTACTTTGGATATAGGGAAAACCATATAGAGTCTACTTGTGGATATGAGGTCTCATTATTATCAATAGTTCATTGTAGGACTAGATTTCTGTTAATAGAAACAACCCTTAATAAACACGATTTTTGATGATGGGTTTAGTTAATTTTCCTGTCATCTATCACATAGACAGGAGTATGATACACCTATGCCGGGTTTATGGGACTACTCAAAACAGAAATAATAAGACCCTTGCCTTTCAGTTCAGTTCGGTCACTCAGTTGTGTCCCACACATTGCGACCCCAAGGACTGCAGCACACCAGGCCTCTCTGTCCACTACCAACTCCCGGGGTTCACTCAAACTCATGTCCATTGAGTAGGAGATGCCATCCAAATATCTCATCCTTTATCATCCCCTTCTCTTTCTGTCTTCAATCTTTCCCAGTATCAGGATCTTTTCCAATGAGTCAGTTCTTCACATCAGGTGGTCAAAACATTGGAGTTTCAGCTCAGCATCAGTCCTTCCAATGAATAATTCAGGACTGATTTCCTTTAGGATGGACTGGTTGGATCTTCTTGCAGTCCAAGGGACTCTCAAGAGTCTTCTCCAACACCACAGTTCAAAAACATCAATTCTTTGGTGCTCAGCTTACTTTATGGTCCAACTTTCACATCCATACATGACTACTGGAAAAAAAAAAATAGCTTTGACTAGACAACCATTGTTGGCAAGTAATGTCTCTGCTTTTTATTTTGCTGTCTAGGTTGGTCATAGTTTTTCTTCCAAGGAATAAGCATCTTTTAATTTCATGGCTGCAGTCACCATCTGTAGTGATTTTGGAGCCCCCCAAAATAAAGTCTGTCACTGTTTCCCCTGTTTCCCCATATATTTGCCATGAAGTGATGGTACCAGATGCCACGATCTTAGTTTTGTGAATACTGAGTTTTAAGCCAACTTTTTAACTCTCTTCTTTCACTTTTATCAAGACACTCTTTAGTTCCTCTTCACTTTCTGCCATAAGGGTGGTGTCACCTGCATATCTGAGGTTATTGATGTTTCTCCTGGCAATCCTGATTCCAGCTTGTGCTTCGTCCAGTCCAGCATTTCTCACGATGTACTCTGCATATAAGTTAAATAAGCAGGGTGACAATATACAGCCTTGATGTACGTCTTTCCTCATTTGGAACCAGTCTGTTCTTACATGTCCAGTTCTTATTGTTGCTTATTTACACGGATACAGACATCTCAGGAGGCAGGTGAGGTAGTTATGTATTCCCATTTCTTTTAAGAAGTTTCCAGTTTGTTGTGATCCACACAGTTAAAGGCTTTGGCATAGTCAACAAATCAGAAATAGAAGTTTTTCTGGAATTCTCTTGCTTTTTAATGATCCAATGGATGTTGGCAATTTGAACTCTGGTTCCCCTGCCTTTTCTAAATACAGCTTGAACATATGGGAGTTCATGGTTCATGTGCCATTGAAGCCTGGCTTGAAGAATTGTGAGCATTACTTTGCTAGCATGTGAGATGAGTGCAATTGTGCTGTAGTTTGAGCATTTTTTGGCATTGTCTTTCTTTGGGATTGGATTTAAAACTGACCTTTTCCAGTCTTTTCCTTTTAGTTTGCTGATTCCTAAAACGTCGATGTTCACTCTTGCCATATCCTGTTTGACCACTTTCAATTTGCCTTGATTCATGGACCTAACATTCCAGTTCCTGTGCAATATTGCTCTTTACAGGATCGGACTTTGCTTCCATCACCAGTCACATGCACAACTGGCTGTTGTTTTTGCTTTGGCTCTGTCTCTTTCTTCTTTCTGAAGTTATTTCTCCACTGATCTCCAGTAGCATACTGGGCACCTACCGACCTAGGGAGTTCATCTTTCAATGTCCTATCTTTTTGCCTTTTCACACTGTTCATGGGGTTCTCAAGACAAGAATACTGAAGTGGTTTGCCATGCCCTTTTTCAGTGGACCACATTTTGACAGAACACTCCACCATGACCAGTCCCTCTTGGGTAGGCCTACACAGCCTGGCTTATAGTTTCATTGTGTTAAACAAGGCTATGTTCCATGTGATCATATTGGTTAGTTTTCTGGGATTGTAATTTTCATTCTGTCTTCCCTCTGATGGAGAAGATAAGAGGCCTATGGAAGCTTCCTGATGGGAGAGATTGACTGAGGGGGAAACTGGGTCTTGTTCTGATGGGCAGGGCCATGCACAGTCAGTCTTTAATCCAGTTTTCAGCTGATGGACAGGGCTGTCTTCTCTCCCTGTTGCTTGACCTGACTCTGGTCAAACTATATGGAGGTAATAAAGAGAATGGCAACCTCCTTCAAAAGGTTCCATGCACTCAGTGCTACACTCAGTGCCCCCAGCCCTGCAGCCGGCCACTGCTGACCCACGCCTCCGCTGGAGACTCCTGGACACTCATGGGCAAGTCTGGGTCAGTCTCTTGTGGGGTCACTGCTCCGTTCTCCTGGGTCCTGGTGTGCCCAAGGTTTTGTGTGTGTCCTCCAAGTGTCTGTTTCGAAGCCCTATGTAATTTCTAACGGCTCTATGGTGGGGTTAATGGCAACCTTCTCCAAGAGAACTTATGCCAGATCCAGGTCTGCTGCACCCAGAGCCCCTGCCCATGCAGCAGTCCACTGCTGACCTGTACCTCCTCAGGAGACACTCAAACACAGTTCTGGCTCAGTCTCTGTGGGTTCTCTGGGTTCTGGTGCACACAAGGTATGTTTGAGCCTTCTGAGAATCTCTGGAGGGTAAGGGGGTTTGATTCTAAATGTGATTTCGCCCCTCCTACCATCTTGCTGGGACTTCTCCTTTGCCCTTGGACAAAGGGCATCTCCTCAAAGTCGCTCTAGCGCCATGCAGCTGCCTCTCCCTTGCCTTTAAAGAATTAAAAATCACAGAGATAATAAGTGCTAAGTATTATAGGTAAGTGTAAAGGGAATGCCATGAGAGATATCAGTTACTAGTTAAAGCCAAATCTCTAAAATTAAATAAAAAGCAAGAATATCTGAAATTTTTTCTCCAATCAATCCACTTTTTAAAACTTATCTTTAGGAACAACCAGTACAACATAATATTATAAATTCATTTAGCAAAAACTAAAAACTCCTTAAATAGTCTGCCTGCACTTTAATCAGATTTAGCACTGAAATGAAGTGGCAAAATATGCCAGAACACCTGGTCATCGCCCCCTGTGGCTTAGACACTTTCCGAAAGGTTGGCATTGATGTGTCAAAGTAAGTAGCAGGTGGTCTCAAAGTCTTAGTTCCCTCTGGTGATGGATGTCAGTTGGTTCTTAATTTTTCCAAAGAAGGTGCCCTAAGCAAATTATCAAGCAAAACCTACAAACCTTTTTGACCATGTTTATGCAAAAGAAAGTCAAGAGAGCATTTTCACTCATCATAAAATGACGTATTAACCCATTAAAAAGTGCTTCAGCCTGTCACCAGCGGGTCAAGGGGCAGTACCTAGGAACTCTACAACTCCAAATCTACTTTTCTATGCTGTGTAAAACAGAGTTTGGATTTCTTTCTAATCAAAACTTGATCACACTTCTGTTACATTTTCTTTTTGTGCATTCCTTTATGTCTTAGACCTGGTTTTGTTTTATTGGTTATGTAGCACTTACATGGTAGCAAAAACTGCTTTATGTGCTTTATGAATATGAACTCAGTTCACTTAGCCACTTTAGGAACTAGGTGTGGCTATTATTTGCATTTACAGAACAGGCAGAGAAATGTTAGCTGCCTATCTTAAGGCCATACAGCTATGTAACAGAGTTGGGATTTGAACCCAGCTCCACTGAATTCAGTTCAACTCTACCATCGGTCGTTGGTTATTTACTCACAATTCACTTTCCTAATTTAATTCATGTCTTAGCAATTGAACAACTTTTCATTACACATCTTAATGCCAAGATAAGCTAAGGAGAGCCCTTGGATAGATATGAAAACTGAATGTCAGTCTCCTTTTACTCACACCTAACGATCATATGTGTTGATTTAATGTTAAATAAGGGTATCCTGATGGACTGGTTGAAAACCTTCCACTCATCATACGTTTAACTCTAAGACTATATACAGGTCAGGGGTAATGATGTAAATGTAGAATTTGATATTTTATTAATGCCATGTTATGTGAAATATAGGATGGTTTTAATAAAGTTTTCTTGTTTTTGATAACACATACAAATTCTTCAGCTTCACAATCTATACTTATGAATACCATGGATGTTTTCCAATGGAATTTATTAATATCTCATACTTGGAATACTTGCATTCTGATGCCATAAGGTTAAGGTTATTTTCATTACTCTTACTACAAAGACTTTTAATTATGCACGCTTCTGCATTTTTATATCGTGTTTTAACTGTATTGATCAACTGTAGTCTGGTCTTCATCAAGCCAGTTCTGATAACAGTTGTACATATTATCTGAGGCAACAATGGCAGCTTAATCATAGAGAATGATCCTAAAACACCCACTGTCAATGTCACTGATCACAGATTCATCTATTCCTCACTGCACTTTTATTTTTATAAAATTCAATGACATGCAGTAATAGAAAATGGGTCCCAGAGTTAAAATAACAGGAATTAAAAAGCAAATGTATCAATAAATAAACTCTGATTTGCATTTCTCTAAATGTAAAGAAACCAAGTTATTTTATTGTGCTCTTTGTTCTATATCACCTAAAATACTATCTTTAATAATTTGTTACACTATTGACACAAATAACATGTTACTGTTGTTTAATGCATCTAACGTATTAAGAAACAAGGCAGTATATTCACAAATATAATACTATAAAAAATAACTTCTTTGTGGGCTACAGTCAAGAATGACTATCTCAAAATGAAGTAAAGACAGACTTTTTACATATAAGTTAGTGAATAAGATGAAGTGAAGTGAAAGTTGCTCAGTCATGTCTGACTCTTTGCAACCTGTGAACTATGAAGTCCATGGAATTCTCCAGGCCAGAATACTGGAGTGGGTAGCCTTGTGAGAAGGCTTCTCCAGGGGATCTTCCCAACCCTGAAATTAAACCCAGGTCTCCCACATGGCAGGCAGATTCTTTACCAGCTGAGCCATTAGGGAAGCCCAAGAATACTGGAGTGGGTGACCTGTCCCTTCTCCAGTGGATCCCTCTGACCCAGGAATGGAACTGGAGTCTCTTGCATTGCAGGATTCTTTACCTGCAGTACCTCAGATTCTTTACCATCTGAGCTACCAGGGAATTGCTGTGAATAAGATTTATTACTACAAATATAAATTAAATTTTATTTACCAATATTCTTAAAGTTACTAAAATTTCCCTACAATGACATAATTCACAGTGTTATAAAAATATCTATAACAGTACTTTCCTAATCTTAACATATATATGATAACAATATATATAAATTTTATATTTGGGAATCAATACATAATTTAAATTATCATTCTTTTTGTTAATTTTATTGTACATTATAATAATGAAGAAGGATTTAAGAAAATTTTCAGCCAGTATTTTTCTATGCTCTTTTATATGCACTTATGTGAAGACCAGAAAGTGGTTTTGTTAGTTATTTCATTGTATGATCTTCCAGATTCTCTGTATGAGATGAACTCCATTAAATAGCATCAGTTCAGTTCAGTCGCTTGGCCGTGTCTGACTCTTTGTGACCCCGTGAATGGTAGCACAACAGGCCTCCCTGTACATCACCAACTCCTGTTGTTTACTCTCCTGTTGTTTACTCAAACTCATGTCCATCGAGTCGGTGATGCCATCCAGCCATCTCATCCTCTGTCATCCCCATCTCCTTCTGCCCTCAATCTTTTCCAGAATCAGGGACTTTTCCAATGAGTCAACTCTTCACATCAGGGGGCAAAGTATTGGAGTTTCAGCTTCAGCATCAGCATCAGTCCTTCCAGTTCAGTTCAGTCACTTGGCCGTGTCCGACTCTTTGCGACCCCATGAATCACAGCACGCCACACCTCCCTGTCCATCAACAACTCCCGGAGTTCACTCAGACTCACGTCCATCGAGTCAGTGATGCCATCCAGCCATCTCATCCTCTGTCATCCCCTTCTCCTCCTGCCCCCAATCCCTCCCAGCATCAGAATCTTTTCCAATGAGTCAACTCTTCACATGAGGTGGCCAAAGTACTGGAGTTTCAGCTTTACCATCATTCGTTACAAAGAAATCCCAGGGCTGATCAGTCCTTCCAATGAACACCAAGGGACTGATCTCTTTTAGGATGGACTGGTTGGATCTCCTTGCAGTCCAAGGGACTCTCAAGAGTCTTCTCCAACATCATAGTTCAAAAGCATCAATTCTTCAGCACTCAGCTTTCTTCACAGTCCAACTCTACATCCATACATAACCACTGGAAAAACCATAGCCTTGACTAGGCAGATCTTTGTTGGCAAAGTAATGTCTCTGCTTTTGAATATGTGATCTAGGTTGGTCATAACTTTCCTTCGAAAGAGTAAGCATCTTTTAATGTCATGGCTGCAATCACCATCTGCAGTGATTTTGGAGCCCAGAAAAATAAAGTCTGACACTGTTTCCCCATCTATTTCCCATGAAGTGATGGGACCAGATGCCATGATCTTAATTTGAATGTTGAGTTTTAAGCCAACTCTTTCACTCTCCTCTTTCACTTTCATCAAGAGGCTTTTTAGTTCGTCTTCACTTTCTGCCATAAGGGTGGTGTCATCTGCATATCTGAGGTTATTGATATTTCTTCCGGCAATCTTGATTCCAGCTTGTGCTTCTTCCAGCCCAGCGTTTCTCATGACATACTCTGCATATAAGTTAAATAAGCAGGGTGAAAATATGCAGCCTTGATATACTCCTTTTCTTATTTGGAACCAGTCTGTTGTTATTAAGTAGCATAGTGAAAGGCAAGTTTCCTTCTGTAATTCATTTCTAAGGTAAAAACTAAACTAACAAAATGTGCATGTTCTTCCTGGTTTTACCCTGACTATAAGTCTCAGAAACCAGAAACTTTTCTTAAAGTCTTCAGAAACCAGATAGGAACTATGCCTTATATGTGTTTACTGTTCCATATATATTTGTGAGATTGGGCTGGATTCAAAGTATGGTTCACTGACTGTAATTTTACACATTACTACTAAGACTATGACAGCAAATCAACGTCACAGAATGATGGGAAGAAGAAAGGATCAATAAATTATCATTTCTTGGTTTCATTACATAACTAGAACCTCGTACCTTAGTAAGACTTATCTCTAGATGGGTAATATTCTTAACAAAGATTTTTAGTTACCTCTGATACAATGCTGTAATAGTTGATCCCTACTCAATACATGCATGGCCATTTATATTAAATGAAACTAGCTTTAAGAAATAGCACAGACTGATTTTATAGCTCTTTATGGGTATTTTTTTTTTTTTCACCTCCACCTCAGTTTGATTTTCTGTGTAAGGCTCAGAATTGAGAAAATAAAGTTAAGAATTCTTCAGTTATTATGGACAAAACTACAAAATCTAGTAGTTTTGTTTCAATTTATAGATTCCAAATATAGTCAGTTCACACCACGACTCTAAAATCTATTCATTTTTCTCTCTCATATACAATACACATTACATTTCATATATATATGTTAAACTACTCATGAACATATTCATAAACCACCATACATTCAGAATATGAGATTCACTGGCAACTGAAGTACAGAATTATAGGCAGCTGGTGCTCTGTAAAGACTGGGCAACAAAATAATGCTTTTTAGTGTATTGGAAAACAATATTATCAGTATTTTTATCACCTGTTATTTATTCTATCTTGAGATATCTTATTTAAAGAAAGTAGAGACTACCAGATTTTAGTTTAATGTCTGATGAGATTGTATTTTTCTAAATACAGAGTTCTTCCATGCTTTTGTTTTATAGTTACAATTATGAATTCCTAAGACTGCGTAAAAGAAGTAAGACCACTGGCTGGCTCCACCTTTGATTACTGAAATAATCTAATAAGTAGGCAACACTTTATAAGTCATAGTAAAATTACATGGACATGGATGTGGCTATAACTAATGGAAGTGATGCAAATGTTTAAAAATATTTAGCTCATATTAGTTGTGATATACCTCTATTACAGAGTTGTTCTAAGTACTACTACAGGGCTCTCACTATATAAGTGATCAATACATATTGGTAAACTTTGCAAATTTGGTGCACATTTATTTGTAGCTACATACCAACTATATATATGATTTGTTAAAAAGTATTTTTGTGGCAACAATGAAATGTTGGTTTTAAATCACTATGATATATTGTTCAATGATATTAGCTTAGTAACAGAAAAAGAGAAATAAGTGAGAAATGTTGGTAGTATAAAAATGAACGTTGTTATTAGAACCACGTAAAGAGAATTACGCTCCCCTGCACTTAACATAACACCTAACACAGTGAGGCTCTTACTTACTCTGGTCAATGAAATGTTGGAAGTAGGTAGTCTTACTTTCTTGCATAAAGTTTCCAGTCAGTGTGAAATACAGCCCCACTAACTTCACCCTGCTGTGGTGACCTGTGGCAACATGTGCTAAGAGTTTTCTTCAGCCTGGGTCTCTCGTGACCACCTTGAGCAGAGGTCCCCTGCTATCCCATAATGGTGAAGCTACATGAGTAAGAAAGAAAATGCTGTTGATCCCAAGTCGATCCCTGGGGAAGGCAATGGCACCCCACCCCAGTACTCTTGCCTGGAAAATCCCATGGACGGAGGAGCCTGGTAGGCTCCAGTCCATGTGGTTGCTAAGAGTCGGACACGACTGAACGACTTCACTTTGACTTTTCACTTTCATGCATTGGAGAAGGAAATGGCAACCCACTCCAGTATTCTTGCCTGGAGAATCCCAGGGACGGGGGAGCCTGGTGAGCTTCTGTCTATGGGGTCGCACAGAGTCGGACACGACTGAAGCGACTTAGCAGCAGCAGCAGCAGCAGACCTTAGCCTTTCCTGACTGACATTAGTCAAACTGGAGAGTTTCCATAACCCAAACTCAAAATATAGGACATCAGCTTAGGGGTGTGTAACAAGATCTAGAGAAATAAGTTGGAACTTTGAAAAAGGCTTTTCAGTGAAATGTTACATGGGATATCATTTGTGGCATAAATCTAATTATCACGCATCCCTAGATAAAAAGGCTGGAAAGTTGAACTCTCTGGCTAGGTTACATCCATCTGTGTTTAGTAAAGAATTAGAAAAAAAGGTGGGTGAGAAGGAGAGAAAGGAGAACAAGGAAAGAAAAGAGAAGGAAAGAGGAAAATGAAGAGAAGCAGAAGCAGAAAATTTGATCTCAGCAAAGAACTGGAGAATAAACAGGGCCCACAAATTCAGCAACAAGCAGTATTGACAGAAGCAACTGCTTGTCACCAACAATATGAAAAAAGGTTTCGATGGAAAGCACCAACTATGATTGGTCCTGATGAACATGTCAAGTTGAAGGCTGTAATGGCTATTTCCATTTTTAAATGTCTGAATAAATTAAAATATTCAGCAGTAGAATTTATTCAATAATATAGCATCCAGTAAGCCATTTCTTTTTTAAAATAAATTTATTTATTTTAATTGGAGACTAATTACTTTACAATATTGTATTGGTTTTGCCATACATCAACATGAATCCACCGTGGGTATACACGTGTTTCCCTGAACCCCCCTCCCACCTCCTTCCTCATACCATCCCTCTGGGTCACCCCCATGCACCAGCCCCAAGCATCCTGTATCATGCATCGAACCTGGACTGATGATTCATTTCATATATGATATTATACATGTTTCAATGCCATTTTCCCAAATCATCCCACCCTCTCCCTCTCCCACAGAGAAAACAATAAAACGATAATCCTGCAAGAGAGACAGCAAAAGAGACACAGATGTATATAAGCCATTTCTTTTGAAAAAAATATCCTAGGAACGTGATTGAATATGGAAGACAATACTTATGATTAACTCAAGAAAAAGACATATGATGTGATGGGGTGCAGAGAAGCAAGGGAATAGAGCAAATTTAATACTTGAAAAATAATTGTAGATTTATCTGCTGATATGTGTTACTGACTGAATTCAAGTTAATGAGAAAAAAATTTAGTGAGTTATGCTTGCAGAATACTGATTCTTATGCATTTACTCTGAGAGTAATTCATAATTTAGATATTATCATAGGTATTTCGGTATATGAAATATATCTCAAGATCAAATAAGGACTGAAGGGGTTTACAGAGTAATGGGGAAAAATATTAAAGAGCAAAAATTAAATAAGAAATATTTGTAAAGGGGAATATTAGTATAAATATGTTCTAAATAATTTAATATATAATCATATGACATCTGATAACTAAAGGTACTACTTAGAATGTTCTTTTATCCAAAAGCACTTGTTAACCTCGAGGATGCATTTTCTTTACCTTAATTATGCTGGCAATTCTAACATAAATGTGAATTTTCTATAGTGCCCTCTGCCTTGGTAAGAGAGCAAGATGAATGTAAGCAATGTAGAGTACAGGAGCAGCTACTGATAAAATGTCAACCTGATTTTCTACTCTCTAATATATATACCAATCTAACACAAAATCTAATTCACGATTCGATTATCATACTTAGGCTCTAGAGTTTGATATTGAGAACTTGAAATATCATCTTTCAATTTCTGCCTAAATTTAATTGTAATCCAATAGCTGTCCATTTTTTTTTCCAAGTCAATAGAGAAATTTTTGCAAAGGTCTCTAGGGTTGCGAGTCTGTTCTAGGAGTGCTGATCATGTTGTCTATATAAAAGAATAATTCAAAGGCTACTGCATTGTGAAAAGAGTCTTTGAAAAATGTACTAATAATCCTGATTTTAAAATTTATATATATGTGTTTACACATGTTGTTTATATGATGCATGTATGTTTCTGTGTATTTTAATAAATATGTGCATATGCATATTCATTTTGTTCTGAAGCAAACCAGGTATTTTTATTCTTGTATTATAGTCTATTGAACAACAAAAGTCTGATAGTTTATCATTGTCTAAGTGGTCACTTGAGGGTTAGATGATAATAAATACAACTATATAAATAGGCAGAAAAATGGTACAATTTCTGCAAATATCTCTAAATGGAAAGGGAATCATCTCAAAGGGAAATAAGATGTCTTTTACACATTTCCCTGCATTTCAAGCAATTAAGAACAATAAGAAACCACTAAGCTTTTTGAAACCTTTCAAGAGCACAATCTAGTTTGCAAGACAAGGTAATTTCTAAGTATTTTAAATTGAAGTAAAAAATTTGGAAGGAGACAAAAAGATGAAAGTAATGTTACCAAACTCAGAGTCAGTAATAAGGAGTAAACAACCTGTTAGGAGCACAATTTCCTTTAAATTATACTTAAAATATTTGGGCACAAAATGATGTAAGAGTTTCCTATTACTTATTCTGTCTATGAGTACTTATTTCTTGCTAACTATGACAACTAAGCCAGCAAAAATAAATTTTGCTTCATGTCTGTTAGAAGGGTCAATGTATTTATGATTTGAAAATATGATTAAGATCTTAAGTGTTTTATATATTTGAAATTAGGAGAACTGTGACAGATCTAGAAAAGTTATAACAGGAATGAAAATAACAAGCCCTAGAATTTCAAACACAATAGTTATTGAATGAGTAAACAATCAGATCAGATCAGTTGCTCAGTCAGGTCCGACTCTTTGGAACCCCATGAATCACAGCACGCCAGGCCTCCCTGTCCATCACAAACTCCCGGAGTTCACTCAGACTCACATCCATCGAGTCAGTGATGCCATCCAGCCGTCTCATCCTCTGTCGGCCCCTTCTCCTCCTGCCCCCAAACCCTCCCAGCATCAGAGTCTTCTACAATGAGTCAACTCTTCGCATGAGGTGGCCAAAGTACTGGAGTTTCAGCTTCAGCATCATTCCTTCCAAAGAAATCCCAGGGCTGATCTCCTTCAGAATGGACTGGTTGAATCTCCTTGCAGTCCAAGGCACTCTCAAGAGTCTTCTCCAACACCACAGTTCAAAAGCATCAATTCTTCAGCGCTCAGCCTTCTTCACAGTCCAGCTCTCACATTCATACATGACCACAGGAAAAACCATAGCCTTAACTAGATGAACCTTTGTTGGCAAAGTAATGTCTCTGCTTTTGAATATGCTATCTAGGTTGGTCATAACTTTCCTTCCAAGGAGTAAGCGTCTTTTAATTTCATGGCTGCAGTCACCATCTGCAGTGATTTTGGAGCCCAGAAAAAGAAAGTCTGACACTGTTTCCACTGTTTCCCCATCCATTTCCCGTGAAGTGATGTGACCAGATACCATGATCTTCATTTTCTGAATGTTGAGCTTTAAGTCAACTTTTTCACTCTCCACTTTCACTTTCATCAAGAGGCTTTTTAGTTCCTCTTCACTTTCTGCCATAAGGGTGGTGTCATCTGCATATCTGAGGTTGTTGATATTTTTCCCGGCAATCTTGATTCCAGCTTGTGCTTCTTCCAGTCCAGCGTTTCTCATGATGTACTCTGCATATAAGTTAAATAAACAGGGTGACAATATGCAGCCTTGACGTACTCCTTTTCCTATTTGGAACCAGTCTGTTGTTCCATGTGCAGTTCTACCTGTTGCTTCCTGACCTGCATACAAATTTCTCAAGAGACAGGTCAGGTGGTCTGGTATCCCCATCTCTTTCAGAATTTTCCACAGTTTATTGTGATCCACAGTCAAAGGCTTTGGCATAGTCAATAAAGCAGAAATAGATGCTTTTCTGGAACTCTCTTGCTGAATTTAATCCAGGAATGAATACAGGCTCTGCAGATGCATTTAAGATCTAGTAAATAGTTTTCCATTGAAATGAATGATTTATCTTTTAAAATAAACAAGAATTAAGATAAACATTATGTCTATTTTGAATTAACAAAACATTATGTGTATCTAATTGCTTTAACAGTCAAGCAGACATCACTAATTGATACTGAGTTGTTGAGCTTGATAGCAGCAAAAGAATCCATTTCCATACTCTCTCTATATATATATATATATATATATATATATATGCACATATATATTTTAAAGAAAATACAAACTGAATTTGGAAATAAAAATATATTTTGGATATACATAAGTGTTACTTCCTTATAGTCATTACAATTAGCCACAAAGCTCAAAATTTTGGTACCAGAAGATTTTTTTTTGTTTTTCTCCTCCATCTCTCAATTTCCTTCCCACAATTTAGTATATACATTTATATATTTTGAGTGTGTATCTATGGGGAGCGAGGTGGGAGAGAGGAACCAAATCAGTACTACTGTCATTCAAGTATTCTCCATGTTATTGAAAATCTTTCAAATTTCAAAAGCAATTTTAACATCTACTATAAGGTATCTTACTAAAGTAGAAATTTAGCACACATTTTGAACATTTGAACAGCTATGTAAAGATAGACCTACTGTATATTTCTGTAAATTAGTCAATGCATATTTGTTTTTATTCAGAGATACACTCAAAATATTTAAATGAATAGCAGTTCCGTAGAGAATTATTTTATACCAAGGTAGACTGTTTTTAGGATTTACACTGTAAAGGACTTCATCTTTCTAACTGGTCGTGTGTGTGTGTGTGCTCAGTCTCACGGCTGTGTCCAACTCTTTGCAACCCCATGGACTATAGCCTGCCAGGCTTCTCTGTCCATGGAATTTTCCAGGCAAGAATACCAATTGGTGGAGGGGTACTGATATGAGTTAGAGGAAAGATCTTATTCTAGACCTGCCCTTGTTAATTTGCTTGATTTAAGGCTTTGGGTATATGTGAACTTTACTTGTATAAAATGAGCAGTCATAGATTTTTTAATGATTTCTAAGCCTACATTTCAATTGTGGATTTATGTTGTATCTGAAATATAATTGTATTATAACATTGACTATAGAAACCATTAAGTGAAGCAACAATTTTGAAAAGTTCACATTCTATCAACAATATTTATAATATATAACCTCTAAAATCTCATTTTATATCTAAATACTTTATTAAATTATAAAACATTAATAAATCTATCCAAGGGTTTAAAATCACAAATTCATCAAAATAAGTTTCACTAAATGTCAGCAGGGAATCAGTTGTTAAATATGGTTAAAGCACTTTTCCACCCCTGACATGATACAGTCCAGATTATGCATTGTGAGGGAAAGTGTATATGAGACATGTTCAGCACAGTGGAACAAGAAAGTCTGCCTAAGGACAGTGGAGTGGAAAATAAAGGGCAGAGGAGTGTGGTCGACCAAACTAAATAGCAACGTCTTTGGTGGATTGGTAAATACAGCCTCTGTTAAAAAAAATAAAAAGGAATTTAAAAATAGATTTTAATTCCTTATTAAAATAAATCAGTACACAACTGCTTCATGATCTTAGTATTCTAATATCAAAAAGCTTTCGCAAAGTTTCATTTACAAACAACAGCTGTATCTTCAAAATATATACTAAAATGTTTGAAAAATATCTTTTGTCATACCCTTAAGTGCAAGCATCTTGACCAAATGAACTGAGGAAAATATTTGCCAATTTCTATCAATCTTACATTCTTTACTTTCCTCTTGCAAATCACTTTACTTTGATTAATGTGATTGATGCCGATGTGTGAAATTTTAAATAAATTATGGATGTTTCATGATTAAAGAACTTAAACTCTTCTGAATTTCCAACATGAGGATTTACCAGCACTTTAGGAGTCATACAATGTTGGCTATACATTCATGTCTTTTGTCCATTTTGAGTTAGTTTTTCAATTTTAGTACTAATAAGGGTGTGTGTGTGCGTGTGTGTGTTTTGCATGTAGATGTCCAGTTTTCCCAATAATATTTTTTAAAAAGATTGTCCTTTACCTGTTTTGGCACCTTTGTCTAAAATCATTTAATAATATATGTAATCATTTATTTCTGGGCTCTGCATTTTATTCTATTGGTATAGGTTGATGCAAATGTAATTATAGTTTCGGACCCTGATTTTTAAATCATTGTGACAAGGCTTAAACACATCTTTATTAATCAAAATAGGAATAATTACAATTAACACACTTTGCCAATTTATTCCTGCAGCATAAACATCTGTGCTTTGGGGTTCAATAAACTCTTGGAAAGCATTTTCTGCATCCTCCTGGTTGTGGAAGCATTTCCCTGCAAAGAATTGGTTGAGATGTTTGAAGAAGTGCCAGTCGGCTGGTGAGAGGTCAGCTGGTTATGGAGATGAGACCCAACTTTGTAGCCCAGTTCATTCAACGTTTGAAGCCCCGGTAGTGCGTGTGCGGCTGGGTGTTGCCACAGAGACCTGGGCCCTTTTCTGTTGACCAAAGCTGGTTGCAGGTGTTGCAGTTTCCAGTGAATCTTACCAAGGTGTGGAACCTACTTCTCAAATGCAATGGTTTCACAGGATTCAGAGAGCTATGGTGGATCAGACTCACAGCATACCCTCAGACAGGGAACATGACCTTTTCACTGTGCAAGTTTGGCTGTGGAGCTTATTAAGCCCCTTTTCATCACATGTCACAATCCAATCAAGAAGTGCTTCCTTATTGTTGCATAGAATAAGAGAAGATGATACTCCAAAATGATGCTTTGGGCCAAATGTATTGATGTTCTGAGTTGTCTCTTCTGCTTTCAACCCATTTTGCACTCAAATAATAAAATTACTGAAACTTGCTTTTCGTCTAATAGCATTTCCATGTTCTAAGATAAATATAAACAGCAAGTAATGTCATTAGCAATAAAACATAAAGTGAGAAATGTGCATTAAAATGTGTAACATGACTGCATTTATTTAGAATGTACTCCAATATCAAATGGAAAATTTCCACAACGTAAAACTGCAATTACTTTTGCACCGACCTAACATCTGTCTTTTGCCGGGTCCACGGTATTTTGATTCTGTCACACTCAATTGTGAAAGACGGAAAATTATCAGTCTAAGCTCAAGAACAAGGCAAGAGTGCCTGCTTCTATCATTTCTACTGAACATGGTGCTGGATCTTCTAGCCAGAACTATTAGGCAGAAAAGAAGAAGAAAATGCATTCAGATTGAAAAGCAGTAGAATTATCTCTGTTCATAGATAGCATGATCTCATGAGGAGAAAATCCAAAGAAGTCCACTAAACCTGTGAGAAACCATACATCTACAAAACTAGTGGAATACAAGGTTAGCACTCAAAGTTATGCTGCATTCTTATATATGATCAACAACCTTAAAAATAAATTAATGAAATAATTCCTTTTATAGCAAAGGGGATACAATACTTAAAAGTTGAGCAAGGGAGGCAAAGAACTGTACCATGAAAAAGACAAAATCCCATGTTTAAGAATTGGAAAAATTAATGTTGTTAAGATCTCAATACTACTCAAATCTTCAAAATAAAAGAAATTTCTTTCAAAATCCCATGATGCTTATTGAGGCATAGAAAAACCCATCTAAAGTTCATGTGGAATTCCAAGAGAACTTGTATACACAAAACTATCTTGAGAAAGAACAACAAAGCTGAAGAGTTCATGCTTCCTCAACCCCAAACTTAAATTTATAGTATAATTGCTTTTTATATTTTGTACCAGGTGCCTGTGGTGTTGAAGAGGACTCTTGAGATTGCCTTGGACTGCAAGGAGATTAAACCAGTTCATTCTGAAGGAGATCAGCCCTGGGATTTCTTTGGAAGGAATGATGCTAAAGCTGAAACTCCAGTATTTTGGCCACCTCATGAGAAGAGTTGACTCATTGGAAAAGACTCTGACGCTGGGAGGGATTGGGGGCAGGAGGAGAAGGGGATGACAGAGGATGAGATGGCTGGATGGCATCACTGACTCGATGGACGTGAGTCTGAATGAACTCTGGGAGTTGGTGATGGACAGGGAGGCCTGGCGTGCTGCAATTCATGGGGTTGCAAAGAGTCAGACATGACTGAGAGACTGAACTGACTAACTGACCAGGTGCCTAAGAAATATAGAAGTTATTGAACTGATTTTAGAGGAAGGACCTTGTTATTTTATGCTTTTATTGTGTCCCCCATTCCTTTACCGCATATCATTACACATAGCCTATAATAGCCCTCCACAGATTTATAAACACTGATTGAAAATTAAAAATCAAAATTGGGTCTTCTCTGGTGGCTCAGCTGGTAGAGAATCGCCTGCAATGCAGGAGACATGGGTTTTGATCCCTGTGTTGAGAAGGTCCCCTGGAGAAGTACTACCCACTCCAGTATTCTGGCCTGGAGAACTCCATGTGCTGTCCATGGGGTCACAAAGAGTCAGACATGACTGAGCAACTTTCACTTCACTTCAGCGTTTTGATCTTCCCTGTAGCTCAGATGGTAAAGAATCTGCCTGCGATGCAGGGGACCCAGGTTCAATCTCTGGGTCAGGAAGATCCTCTAGAGAAGGGGATGGCAACCCAGTCCAGTATTCTTGCCTGGAGAACCCCATGGACAGAGGAGCCTGGTGGGCTATGGTCCATGAGGTTGCAAAGAGCCAGACACGATTGAGTGACTAACACTACTACTACTATTATAAGTCAGACGCCTGGCTTACTGGCTTACAAAAAATGTTACACCTGCACCAAAATATTATTAAAAGTTTTAGTGCTAATTTTGAAAATTAAAAAAAAATATTTTTAAGTTTGAATTTTAGGTAATTTTTATCATTAGATAATTTATCATTCCACAACTGACATAAATAAAATTTACACTTTAATTTATAATACCCAAGCAGGTCAAGTTCAAGATGGATAACAATTTATGAGGATGCTCTGTCCCTTCATACCTGTGAACTGTTTTTTGTGAAGTTTGACTTGGCCTAATCAAACCAGAGTGACCATTCTCCCCCAAATCTATTTTGTTAGCATCATATATTTTCATGTATATATACATTGATCTACATGTACTTTTATTCCTCTTATCACCACCTTAAAGTAAAGCACTTTTCAGGATGGAAGCCCAATTTGCTGCTTCATTTTGCCAGAATATATGGAAGAATCATTAGTAACTGCATAAACTTTCACAAAATTCATATTTGATACATGAGGTTGGGGCCCACAGTATGGTCACACAGTAAAAATACATTTCAGTGGAACAAATTAGCTTCACTGATTCAAGTACTGAACACAATGACATGGGCAATGGGACATTTACTCCCAGCCCAAGAGTTCTTTGTATCATTAAAAGGAAAGCAGAAGTCCATGTCTGACTTTTGCTAATTTTGATGATATCAATTTTATTGAATCATGAATTATGTTGAATAGACTTACCAGAAAACTGTTTGTGTTTTTCTTTTCTATAGAAAATGTAAATCTAGCCTGTGTTAGGTTGTTGTACATGGTGGATTTGACTAGTGCAGTCACTAAACAAAATAACCTGTGGTTCTGCATCCATAGATGCTTCTACTTAATCAAGAAATGGGAGGCGGGTGAAGTACAGAAACCATCAGGATCCTTGCATTCCAAATCATCAGTATAGGCTTTCTAAATACTCCTGTCTGTATTCACCCTCTCAACCTTAATGTGGTATCTTCTTGTTTCAGAATAATCATATTACAGTACAAAATGGCAAATATCAAATTCAAATGGAAACCATTGTTCAACAACAGGGTAATGTGGCTCTCAGGGAGGTTTGCTAGTGCATCTCTTAATCTGGGCTTCACAAGTAGTGCAAGGGGTAAAGAATCCCCCTGCCAATACAGGAGACTCAAGAGACACAGGTTTGATCCCTGGGTTGGGAAGATCCGCTGGAGTAGGAAATGGCATCCTGCTCTAGTATTCTTGCCTGGAAAGTTCCATGGGCAGAGAAGCTTGGAAGGCAGCAGTCCATAGGGCTGCAAAGAGTCACACACAACAGCACAACTGCACCACACAGCTCTTATTGTGTACTTTTCTTAAAGGTGCTTCACATATCAATTTTGGACTATTCCTTTAGTTGTTCCTTTTGGTCCTTACCCATGAACCTCTAAATTCTGTGTGGTATCCATGGGAGATACTGACAATATCCCTGCTATGTGAAGACTTGCTTTTATCGTGTTCCAGTATCAGTGATGTTGATATTATTTTGATCTTAATTGCTAACAAACTATACTCCAAAGAAATTTCAGTTTTTATTTAAATTTGGTATCCATAAATGTCTTGAGAGTCCCTTGGACTGCAAGAAGATCCAACCAGTCCATCCTAAAGGAGATCCTGGGTGTTCTTTGGAAGGAATGATGCTAAAGCTGAAACTCCAGTACTTTGGCCATCTCATGCGAAGAGTTGACTCGTTGGAGAAGACTCTGATGCTGGGAGGGATTGAGGGCAGGAGGAGAAGGGGACGACAGAGGATGAGAGATGGCTGGATGCCATCACCGACTCGATGGATGTGAGTCTGAGTGAGCTCCGGGAGTTGGTGATGGACAGGGAGGCCTGGCATGCTGTGATTCATGGGGTTGCAAAGAGTCGGACACGGCTGAGCGATTGAACTGAACTGATCCAGAAATGTCTCAAAAATAACTATATGCCAAGAGCTATGTGTTTAATAATTCTCCCTCACAATAACATAATTGACTTTTTAAAATTTTTGGTCTGGGATGTGTTATTTCCTTTTCCTTTATTTCTTAGAGTCTTCAAATTTGGTATTCTTATGAAATACACTTTGGTCTATGTGGATTTAATATTTCATATATATGATTGTTCATTCAAATCTCATCTTCCTCATAGTCCTTAACTCCATAAGTATTTATTTTCTCTATATTCTGAGAAATTTATTGTTTTACCACCTGTCTAGTAAATTTTTCCTTAGGCAGTTCTTTCCTCCCCAGTTACCCTTATTATCATAGCCTCTTTTACAGGGGCTAATCTTCTTGGATATCACAATACACCAAGTTTTAGATTCACAAAGTTTTATTCTGTTCTGAATTATGAGTCTTCTGTATGCGAGCTGTATTATTAAATATTGCATACATCTACTTTTAGTGTTGATTTTTTTTTTCTCATTTATCTTGAGATTCTTGGTCGTTCACTTGATGTTTTGATTAAAGCAGTAACTTAATTTCCCTTTTAATGTATAATGATACTAAAAAGTTTACTTCTTTTGAGGGATGGATGTACCTAGCAACTTTCTCTGTGTACTTAAGCAGAACAATCATGATGTTATGCTAACTCTACTCTCAGCTACCGTTAGCAGTGCCAATGTTCAACTCTGTTGCAACTGCCTCTAATTTGGAAGCCTCAGACCTGCCTAACAAAGCACAGTCTTCTTTCAGGACTAATTTTCCAGCTTCAGATTGGTGGTCAGTACATGATCTGTGCATGTGATATGGAAGATAAGCAACCTGAGACAGTCTTGCTTGACAGCACTTTAAGATGCCTTTTCAATTTTGGTCCCTTTTGCCACTCCTCCTTCTGACAACGGAGGATATCCAGGGTTTTTGCACTACTTCCTCCTACTGCACATCTTTCTTGCAACGGGAAATTTAATTCCCCCTTTTAATATTCTCATTACTAGGCTGATATATCTCACTTTTCCATCAATGCTTTTCTGAATATATTATTAAATATAGTAAATATATTATTAAATATATTTCTGAATATATTATTAAATATAGTAAATGTGATTTTACTATATTTTACTAGATTTGGGTAAAATAATCATGTATGCAAACCCAAGCTACAGTCAGTTATTGATTAGCTTCTTTGTCTATGTAGAAGCTATTTTGAAAATATGAAATTTTCAGTTGGAAAATGTTACTTTTAAATAGTTCTATAAACAAAAATTTGTTACATTATATGGCAAACCAGATTATGATTCTTCCTTGCCTCAGTGATGGTCTTAAATAATGTTATTGACTTTTTCTTCCTCCCTAGAGCAGATAAAATTATATGTTCTTTTAGACAATTTCTCATATTAGTCATCCACACATATGAATTATCCCTATTTGTTTTAATGATGTTCATTATCTGGTGGTTATTCCATAGCAGAGAAAGTTGATTTAGGGTAGAAAGCTTAAAAAATAAACTGACAATTTCATTTTATACAAATACATCTAAAATATGCACTGCAATTCCTTTTTTAATTTTAGGAATATGAAAACTGCTAAGGAGCATTTTGAGTAAATGAGATCACCAGGGAACGACTGTAAAGAAACAAGAATAGAAGATGCCATGAAGCACTGCTAAATTCAAAGCATGAAGAGACATATATTGAGATACCATGAAACACTGCTAAATTCAAAGAATGAAGAGACATATATTAGAAATGAAGACGTGAAAGCGGAAAATATATTCAGGAATGTTCTTGTTACCACATTTTCTTCATTAAAAAGGTAAAACATTTTGGACTAAAAATACTTGGTCAGTTTTAAATGCGTATTGTGAATTATTTTCCAAAGCATTGCAGATGCTATGGAAAAAAAATCCGTTATAAAAATAACTATAAAATTATACAAATATAAATAATGCCTTCTATTACATACTGAGTCTGGTTCAAAGTACTGATTATAGAATGAGGCCTATCTGGGTTATTGTTCCATGTTTTGATTCCTACAAGCCATGGCAACTTGAGCAAATAATTTATGTTTAGACTTAAATTCCTGACACCTAAAATGGGAACAAAATTAGACCTGCCCTAAGGGCTATATCTCATTACATTTGATAATGCAAGCAAAGCATTTAGCATGATCTTTGGCGTATTATAAATCTTCACTGAGTGTTATCTCTGGATTTCATTCTTAGTAATAATAACTACTTGTAAAGCTTCATTTTACTATAGATTGTCACTGTTACACCATTGTACAGATGAGTAAGATGAGACTTTTAGGTTAAGTATTATATCCAATACAGCATGCAGTGTATGTCACAGCGAATCTAATGACCTTGTGGTATTTGATTCCAAAGTTCATTTAATGAGCTATAGAGATGATAATCTATTGCCCAATTAGGATTCATCTGGGTTCAGTGGCATAAGCAGGTATGAAAAAGGACAAAGCCTTTGCTCTTAAATAATGTATGTTGTATAAAGAGTATAAATACGGAAACAGAGCACTATAGCAGTATGAGCAGTTTGTTATTTCCTGTGAGTTAAATTATTTGTTTTGAATCTTCCTACTGAACATACTACAAAATGATAAATTCTGTTTATCTTTTCTTAAATCATAGAAACATCAAAAGTCAAGTCTAAATATTTAGTGAAACAAAAATCCAGATGCAGATAAGCATGAGAGCCATTCTTGTCATGAGGGCATTTCTCTTCTCTACAAAATAAAAACTTCTGTACTAGGAGCTCTAGGACCAAAAAAAAATATCAAAACTCAGCTTACAGCCAAAGGGATGAATTAAAGACGAAACCCTTTCCCTCAAACACACAAGATCAAATGGCAGCAACTTCAGGGTGAAACAGCTCATGCGAAATCATACCCCAGTTCAAATTCTGTTACTGTTCAGTCACTCAGTCACGTCCGACTCTTCGTGGCCCCATGGTCTGTAACCCGCCAGGCTCCTCTGTCCATGGGGTTTCCCAGGTAAGAATACTGGAGTGGGTTGCCACTTCCTTCTCCAGGGCACCTTCCTGACCCGGGGATCAAACCCTGGTCTCCTGCATTGGCAGGCACATTCTTTACCACTGAGCCCCCAGGGAAGCCCAGATTCCCTAGATGATACCCCAAAATTCAGATCTTGAAAATGGCTTAATGTGATCTTTAACTGAAAAAGGCACCAGAAGCCTCATAGAAGCCAACAGAAATCCTCTTTGAATGGAAAGAACTTTACTGTTTTCCTCAAAGTATCCATATAAATATATTACATTTCAAATATTATGTTCAGTAAATGGTCAAAACCAACAAGCTCACGGAGGAAACTTAGACTCTAAAACTTACTGAGCCAGCCAAACCACCAGACACACTCAATTTCTATTAATTCTAGAAAATGAATATGTATATTGAAGTAAGATTTAAATGAATGGGTTTAAAAGCCGAAGAGGCAGAGTGCTGTGGAGGCTATCACAGCAAATTCTTGAAAATAAATTGGAGGAAGGGTGAAAGATGGAAAATATAGAAGATACCTGAAATCTGGCATAGGGAAAATGAATTCTGATGAAGAAACAGTAACATTCTTGTTGCTTTGTTTATACTGGTCTAGGTGGAGGAATGTCAGGATGTTAATACTAATACATTATATTAGGGAATAGATGAAGGGACAGGTTTTTAAGACATCATGAAATAGAATCCACTATAAATATATTTAAGTGGTGATGGAGGAGAATGAATTGATCATTACTCCATGTACTCCAGCTTAGAAAACTGGCCAAGCTCCAAAGGATGGAAGTATTTATTTTCCTTTGTATTAAATACAATATAGTTGAGTATCTGAATAGAGATTTTGAAAAATAAGGAAATAAGGCTCTGGGAATGAAATGGAGGTTTATCCAGTTTCAGTACAAACTATTGTTGAAGTGATGAGAACAAATAAAACAATTAAGAGGAAGAAACAAAAAGAGGCAACATGACCTTAAAGGGGAATCAGGGAGGTAAAGAAATGGGCTGTCAAAAAATTCAAAGGGAAAAAGAATCTCAGAAGGAATGAATGATGAAGTGGAAAACACACTTAATTTCTGGGAAAGAAATAAGAAAAACACTTAAACTGGTCTTTATATTTTAGAAGATAGTTCTAAAGATATCTAGAAATACTGTGTAGTCAAATGAAAGTCAGATACAGGTAAAATGAATAGAGACTGAACACACACAAACAATAAAAGAACCAAAGGGGAAAGAAAAAAAAATAGGGTTATCTCCCATCATTCTAGGGACCTTTCCTTTTCTACACCTGCTTTCCTCTGAAATGTAGACTGAGTTTACCACTGAAGTGATCAATCATCATGCCCTACTTTGATCAGTAGATTTGCTTTTCTAATTTGGTAGCACCTAAGATGATGATGCATTTTTATAACAGATATAATTTTACATTTAATGAAATAAAGACAAAGTTATCTGACTACTGATCTTTAGAGTTTATTATTCTTGATTCTGCATATCTGAGGTTATTGATATTTCTCCCAGCAATCTTGATTCCAACTTGTGTTTCTTCCAGTCCAGCATTTCTCATGATGTACTCTGCATATAAGTTAAATAACCATGGTGACAATATGCAGCCTTGACGTACTCCTTTTCCTATTTGGAACCAGTCTGTTGGTCCATGACCAGTTCTAACTGTTGCTTCCTGACCCGCATACAGATTTCTTAAGAGGCAGATCAGGTGGTCTGGTATTCCCATCTCTCTCAGAATTTTCCACAGTTTATTGTGATCTACACAGTCAAAGGCTTTGGCATAGTCAATAAAGCAGAAATAGATGTTTTTCTGGAACTCTCTTGCTTTTTCGATGATCCAGCGGATGTTGGCAATTTGATCTCTGGTTCCTCTGCCTTTTCTAAAACCAGCTTGAACATCAGGAAGTTCACGGTTCACATATTGCTGAAGCCTGGCTTGGAGAATTGTGAGCATTACTTTACTAGCGTGTGAGATGAGTGCAATTGTGCGGTAGTTTGAGCATTCTTTGGCATTGCCTTTCTTTGGGAGTGGGATGAAAACTGACCTTTTCCAATCTTGTGGCCACTGCTGAGTTTTCCAAATTTGCTGGCATATTGAGTGCAGCACTTTCACAGCATCATCTTTCAGGACTTGGAATAGCTCCACTGGAATTCCATCACCTCCACTAGCTTTGTTTGTAGTGATGCTTTCTAAGGCCCATTTGACTTCACATTCCAAGATGTCTGGCTCTAGGTCAGTGATCACATCATCATGATTATCTGGGTCTTGAAACTCTTTTTTGTACAGTTCTTCTGTGTATTCCTGCCACCTCTTCTTAATATCTTCTGCTTCTGTTAGGTCCACACCATCCCTGTCCTTTATTGAGCCCATCTTTGCATGAAATGTTCCTTTGGTATCTCTGATTTTCTTGAAGAGATCCCTAGTCTTTCCCATTCTGTTGCTTTCCTCTATTTCTTTGCATTGATCACTGAAGAAGGCTTTCTTATCTCTTCTTGCTATTCTTTGGAACTCTGCATTTAGATGTTTATATCTTTCCTTTTCTCCTTTGCTTTTCGCTTCTCTTCTTTTCACAGCTATTTGTAAGGCCTCCCCAGACAGCCATTTTGCTTTTTTGCATTTCTTTTCCATGGGGATTGTCTTGATCCCTGTCTCCTGTACAATGTCACGAACCTCATTCCATAGTTCATCAGGCACTCTATCTATCAGATCTAGGCCCTTAAATCTATTTCTCACTTCCACTGTATAATCATAAGGGATTTGATTTAGGTCATACCTGAATGGTCTAGTAGTTTTCCCTACTTTCTTCAATTTCAGTCTGAATTTGGCAATAAGGAGTTCATGGTCTGAGCCACAGTCAGCTCCTGGTCTTGTTTTTGCTGATTGTATAGAGCTTCTCCATCTTTGGCTGCAAAGAATATAATCGATCTGATTTCGGTGTTGACCATCTGGTGATGTCCATGTATAGAGGGGCTAAAAAGCCTCTTGATGAAAGTGAAAGTGGAGAGTGAAAAAGTTGGCTTAAAGCTCAACATTCAGAAAACGAAGATCATGGCATCTGGTCCCATCACTACATGGGAAATAGATGGGGAAACAGTGGAAACAGTGTCAGACATTGTTTTTCTGGGCTCCAAGATCACTGCAGATGGTGACTGCAGTCATGAAATTAAAAGACGCTTACTCCTTGGAAGAAAAGTTATGACCAACCTAGATAGCATATTCAAAAGCAGAGACATTACTTTACCAACAAAGGTTCGCCTAGTCAAGGCTATGGTCTTTCCTGTGGTCATGTATGGATGTGAGAGCTGGACTGTGAAGAAGGCTGAGCGCCGAAGAATTGATGCTTTTGAACTGTGGTGTTGGAGAAGACTCTTGAGAGTCCCTTGGACTACAAGAAGATCCAACCAGTCCATTCTGAAGGAGATCAATCCTGGAATTTCTTTGGAAGGAATGATGCTAAAGCTGAAACTCCAGTATTTTGGCCACCTCATGCGAAGAGTTGACTCATTGGAGAAGACTCTGATGCTGGGAGGGATTGAGGGCAGGAGGAGAAGGGGACGACAGAGGATGAGATGGCTGGATGGCATCACTGACTCGATGGGTATGAGTCTGGGTGACCTCCGGGAGCTGGTGATGGACAGGGAGGCCTGGCGTGCTGCGGTTCATGGGCTCGTGAAGAGTCAGACACGACTGAGCGACTGATCTGATCTGATCTGATTCTTGATTCTGATCAAATTTTGCCAAGTTAATAATAATATATATGTATTACTTACATTTATCAATTTAAATCTTAAATTCCTATGAGAAAATATTTCTGTCAGTTTCCAATTAGAAAATTACTGAGAGCCTATAACTAATGTTATAAAATATTTTATCTTAAAAACGCATTACATTTTAAAATTTAAAGACTTCGATTTGATATAAATATAAAAAATTCTACAAAAATCATAAATCAATGACATCACAACATGAAAAGTTCACATACAAATTCCATTATCTGTGTGCTTAACTTATCCTCCATAGTTCTAAAAATATAGAAAAACTGTTATAAAATATGTATCGGTTCTTGCTTCCTTCATTTAATTAGCATATGGGCTAAGCATCAGTAGTCACTAGGTAATTCTCTTTCTAATTTGTTTCTTAAAATTCATAAGTCAACAGATATTATATTCCCATCAAGCACCAGAAAATGATTTGATTGTTCAGTATATGTAGTATTGCTGACACCATAAACTGTTCTGCAAAACCTGAATATAAATATCTTTCAGCGACACTGAACAAAGGCGTATGAACCTCAGGTCATCTAAAAGACATATTTCACCAAGTGCTTGCGGTTTATTATTTAGAAGAGAAGGTTGCTGCTGCTGCTAAGTCGCTTCAGTCGTGTCCGACTCTGTGCGACCCCATAGATGGAAGCTCACCAGGCTCCCCTGTCCCTGGGATTCTCCAGGCAAGAACACTGGAGTGGGTTGCCATTTCCTTCTCCAATGCGTGAAAGTGAAAAGTGAAAGTGAAGTCGCTCAGTCATGTCCGACTCTTAGCGACCCCATGGACTGCAGCCCACCAGGCTCCTCCGTCCATGGGATTTTCCAGGCAAAAGTACTGGGGTGGGGTGCCATTGCCTACCCCGAGAAGAGAAGGTTAAATAAATACTAATGATATCTGTTGCTTACTCAAATGCCTTTTATTGTATTTTTACAGGTGCTAAATTTAACATTTCAAATAAGAGATATTAAATAAATTCCAGAAAGCATAGCTCAGATGGCTGGTATACGGGGTCTGAAAGAATCTAATATATACTAAATTAAACATGAACACTTTAAATTAGAATAGGATTGGTAATATTTGTTATTTTGAGTCATAATATAACCAAGGCACACAGTTTTCTAATATGCTAAATTCAAGAACAGGATTTTTAACATAAAAGTAAATGTAAGAAAACCAAAATAATTCAGCCACTAATTTATTCATCTCAAGGAATATAACAAAGAAAAATAAGTCATTTAAAATCTTCTTTTAAGTCACAAGTGAAACATGTTGATGTAAGCTACTGATTTATTGTGTAACAGGTCAACTGGTCCTGGGGAAAAAACACGAACTATGAACTGCACCACTTCACTGGTTATCAGACATGCCTAAACTGAGGACCCCTTTATTGTGACAGTGTTTAAAAAGGAAAAGTGTCATTACCCATCACAAAGCCCCTAACATGAAAATCAATCATTCACTTAATACACTATTCTTGAAAGGATTTCTAATCTGTTTAATCACTATAAAAAACAAAGTGAAAAAGTCTTATCAAGATATTATTTTATTGCCTCTTTCTAATAACTTGATAGCTACTCATTATATAAAGGGACTGCACAAACTCTAAACTCAAGAAGAGAGAAAAAATACAATTAGGTAGCATAATTATGCATTTATTCCTCTGGCTCGATGATATGCTTCTATGCTATGCTATATAGTCTGTGCACTTAGGAACATCAGTACTTATATTGTTGTGTAAAATGAACAGCTACTGAGCTCTAATGGGCTTCATTCTGTGTTTTAAAATTCCTCAAAATGACTTTGTGATCATTAGCTCCATAAGCAATAATGCACGCTACTGCTTATAAAGGAGTGTAATAAATAAAAACATGAGCAGCTAACCTCAACGTTGGCTTAATTCTAGAAAGATGAAATGTGTACACATTTTTTTTTTTTTTTTGTCATCAAAGCAAGGATTAAGATACATATCATCCCTTTTTTATATTTAAAAACAGTTTTAAAAAGGGATAGTGGATGCTTAACAAGCAGAATTTTCCCTGGGTACTTTAAAGGAAATGTTCCATGAACCTTTGCTTGAACTTTATTTGGACCACAGTTTAAGTTACCTCTCCTGGATTGAGGCGATCATTCTCTCTGCTGCTGCTGCTAAGTCACTTCAGTCATGTCCGACTCTGTGAGACCCCATAGACGGCAGCCCACCAGGCTCCCCCGTCCCTGGGATTCTCCAGGCAAGAACACTGGAGTGGGTTGCCATTTCCTTCTCCAATGCCTGAAACTGGAAAGTGAAAGTGAAGTCACTCTGTCATGTCAGACTCTTAGCGACCCCATGGACTGCAGCCTACCAGGCTCCTCCATCCATGGGATTTTCCAGGCAAGAGTACTGGAGTGGGGTGCCGTTGCCTTCTCCATCATTCTCTCTAGTGACAGGGTATTAGCTCACTTACCTTTCCTAAGTATCAGTTTACATATGTTTTATTCATAGGAAATTGTGTTTGGGGGAAACTTGCACTTTTGTTAGATCAGGTACCACTCTGGTATCACTTGAGGGTACCTCAAGTACCCTCTCCCTCCTCTACTAGCAATATATTAACTTTAGTGCAGCATTGAAAATTTTATTCAGCTATTTGAATTTTTACATCACACCTATGGCAATGGAAATACATACGTGCATAATGTATTCACATTCTTTAAAGCTTGCCAAACAACGGGTATTTCAAAAGAAAGGAAATAAAGCCCCTTCAACATTAAATCCAGATGATATGCTAACAGGCTCCACAGATTGCCACACAGAATCTTGGACTGCTGCATGAAATATAAGCAATTCATGACAGTTATGAACTCTATAGTCCTGAATTTAGTGCTGCTCTGTTATTCCTGAATAGCATGGCCAAATTAAAATTGCAAATTATTTTAACATTTATTTTTAAAATTGGAACAAATATGATTTTCTATGACTGAAATGGTCAAGGATGACATTTCTAAATTTCTGTGACAATAGTGTTTAAAATTATGATATTAATGATATAAAAACAAAACTTACCTTCAAATTTAAATATTTTGTCCATCAAAGCTTTAGAGCTTTTATTTATAAGAAATTAACTTTCCTGAATTTTGGTCAATATATTGTATGTACATTTGTGACATTGTTAAAACCCAAGCAGTAATCAATATTACAACCTTAATAAGCTTAAGTTATTTTTTGGGGCTCCAAAATCACTGCAGATGAGGACTGCAGCCATGAAATTAAAAGACACTTGATCCTTGGAAGAAAAACTATGACCAACCTAGACAGCATGTTAAAAAGCAGAGATTACTTTGCCAGCAAAGGTCCATCTAGTCAAAGCTATGGTTTTTCCAGTGGTCATGTATGGATGTGAGAGGTGGACTATAAAGAAAGCTGAGCACTGAAGAACTGATGCTTTTGAATTGTGGTGTTGAGGAAGAGTCTTGTGAGGCCCTTGGACTGTAAGGAGATCCACCTAGTCAATCCTAAAGGAAATCAGTCTTGAATATTCATTGGAAGGACTGATGCTGAAACTCCAATCCTTTGGCCACCTGATGCGAAGAACAGACTCATTGGAAAAGACCCTGATGCTGGAAAAGATTGAAAGTGGGAGGAGAAGCAAGCGACAGAGGGCCAGATGGTTGGATGGCATCACTGACACAATGGACATGAGTTTGAGTGAACTCCAGGAGTTGGTGATGGACAGGGAGGCCTGGCCTGCTGCAGTCCATGGGGTTGCAAAGAGTGCAACACAACTGAGCGACTGAATTGAACTGAAGCTAAAATGACTGCATTAAAACATATTATCTGTTTCATTATCGTAACTGTTCATCCAAGTGAGTACAGATTTATAGAGTTTATTCTCCTTTCCCAACAAATTATAAATTCCTCTGTCAATGACTAAACAGGAAAAGCATTTTAAAATGTGCTTTTGCTTGAAGAGGCAGGAGAGAATGTTATCAATACCTAACAAGTGCCAACGAATTTCTGCAAGATCAATTAGATATTTGATACATTTTCATTAAGACAGAGAGAACTAAATCATACACTCCATTGCTTAATAAAATTTACTGGAATTAAATAGAAGAGATATTAGTAGAACATTTTCATATGTTCTATTTTAAAGAAGTGATAATTGGAAATCAAGCAAGGTCATGATGAGAGAGAGATTATTTTCTTTAATGTTTTTTTCACACATTTCAAAATCAACTTAAGACGCCTGTGGACACATAAGCTGACAAATAACACAATCAGATGACATGGAAAAAATATCTCTCCTCTAGATTTTTCCTGAAAAAATAGCTTCCTTTTTGTATCATATAGAACCACATAAGGAAGACAGTGGAATGTACCGCAAACGAAATATAAAAGGGAGAAGGAACTATAAAAATTTAGGAGTCAAGAATGTCCCCTTCTTCTAGGCTTCACTGGTTAATTCTGAATATGCACAGCTAAAATTAAATGATATTGGGCAGAGAATGATTGGTACTTCTTTAAGCTCTTTGTAATAGTACTCTCGTATAGCTGTAAAAGCAAAGTTAATCTTAACAATCCTCAAAAGTTAAATAAGTTGGTAAATTCAATGCATATATAAGATGCCAATGGACTGTTAACATATTTCTATGTATATTCTTTAGGAACTCAGTGTAGGAAAGAGAAAGTTAACATAATGCTATAGTTCTGAATATTGACCTGTTTACTCATTTATTTATTATTCCTGCTCTTGTTTAGTCTCTGTTGATAATAGTTACAGAAAAGCAGCAAGATAAAGCACAAAAGTTTTCCCATTTCTTTTCAGCTACTCAGACAAGCACATTTAACACCGACGTTGTAATACCGTAAATATGAAAACTTCCTCTTTTCAGAGCACAGTATGAATAATGTAGTACAAATGCAGAAGTCAAGGTTTGTGTTTTCTCATCTGGATATATAATCCACTAAGGACCATGTTTTGAGAAAGCCCTCCTATCTCTGCAGTACTGCAATGTCACCTTGATCATAGTTAAAGTGAGTTTGTATGTGTTTATTGGTTTGTTATTGAACACTGTTTTGTTTTTCACTGATGTGTTATTGTGTTCGTATCACACTGACTCATTTTATAATTAGGTTTTAATTATTTTATAATTAAGCTTTATAATTAACACTTCTTTAATAGGATGAATAAGGATAAAATCAAATGGTCAAAGCCAGGAAAGCTGATTCCCAGATTTCTTTATGGAAACTTCAAGAATTACTTAGTTTTATTATACAGAAGACATATGACTATTCAGGTCTTCTTTTTCTTTTTCAGTCTGTTTTAAGGTGGTGTTTGTTTTAATCAAACCAAATATTTGGTTGTGATTGGGATTAACGTGAATCTAAGAAAATGGTGCATCCATCTATGTATTTATTTTTTAAAATTCCGATACTGTTTTATATTTTGGGATAGAGAACATGCACATCGTTTGTTAGTTTTGATGGTGTAGGCATTTAAATGTATTCATGTTATTGTAAATGGAACCAATTGTTAAATGTAATCTCTTAATATAATTCTAGTTAAATGACTTCAACTATGGTCTCTATCTTATAACTAACACTGTCAACTTTTTAGTTAAAATGGCAAAAATCTGACTTAGAATTACTATAATATTAAACTGTTAAGTTTTCAACAGTAACCAAAAAAAAAAAAAAAGTCAAAGAATAATGGCAACATATCTTCTTAAAAGAAAGGGAACACATCTTATAAAAACTATCCCTGAGGGTGATTTAGACATTGGACTTACCAGGCAAAAACTCCACATCAACTGTCTTAAACATTCTCAAAGAGCTAAAGGAAACTATCAATAAATAACTAAAGGAAACCAGGAAAATAATTTTTGTATAAAATGAGAACATCCATCAAGAGATAAAAATTATAGAAAGGAACCATATGGAAATTCTGGTGTTAAAAAGTACAATTGTTGAAATGAAAATTTCACTAAAGAGTTGAACACATTTGAATAGACATATGAAATAATCAGTAACTTGAATATAAGATAATTGAGATTGTTTTGTTTCACTTTCCCTTTTCACTTTCATGCATTGGAGAAGGAAATGGCAATGTACTCCAGTGTTCTTGCCTGGAGGATCCCAGGGATGGGGGGAGCCTGGTGGGCTGCTGTCTATGGGGTCGCACAGAGTCGGACACGACTGGAGCGACTTAGCAGCAGCAGTAGTTTGTAGTACAGAAAGGAAAAAAAAAAAAAAAAAACTGAACAGAGAACAGAGCCTAAGGGATCCCCGAGAAACGACCAAGAGAACCAACGAAAATGATGTGAATCCCAGAGGGATGAGACTGATAGAAACAGAAAGAGTCCTGGTAGAAAAGGCCAAAGAATCCAAAATCTGATGTTACACATGAACTGATGCAAACAGGCTACTTATAAAACTTCAAGTAGGATAAAAAATCAGGGAGATCCACAACAAAGAATGAAGTTATCGAACTGCTGAAAGCACTAAGAATGAAAAAAAAAAAACAAAAACTGCCAATGAAGATTTCTATTGGCAGATCCTTCAAAATGAAGGCTAAAGTAAGGCGGTTAAAGGAAGTTTTTTGGTTTACAATGAAGAGACACTAGACAAAATCTGATGCTGGTAATCTGTTTTCTTTCTGCCACTCCATCATTCAATGTATTTCTAAAAATCAAAATTTGGCTGGCTAATTTCTTTATTGTTCATTTGTTTTCCATTTTATTAATTTCTTATTGTTTTCATTATTTCCTTCATGTGCTTATTTAATTAGATCATTGATAATGAGTCTTCCTTTCACATATACACATTTCAGAGAGTAAATTACACTATAAACATATCTTAAGTTGAATTCTATAAAGTTTATAACATCTTAAAAAAAGTTTATGACAGATTAATGTATATTCAGTTAAAATATTTTCTAATTTACATTGTTATCTTTTTATTTACAGTATTCAGTTTCCAAAATTTTAGGTATTTGAACATTTCTAGTTATATTCCCCTGTCATCTCAAGCTGTATTCATAATTTTTTTTTTTTTTTGGAAATTTAAGACACTACAATGAGATGTCCTCTGTTTTTAAAAAGTAACTTTTCAATATTAAAATAATGTTTTATACTTACAAATAAGGATATTCTTGTTAAGCATGTTGCATGCATCTTAAGAGTGCCCATAAATTCTATACTAAGCTCACTCTATATTTAGCATCGTACACTAATAGGTATGATAATTTTATTACAATTAAAGAACCAATATTGACATATCAGCTAATTTCCATATTTTTTTAGGTTTCCTTACTTTTAACTTGGAGAAGGAAATGGCAACCCACTCCAGTATTCTTGCCTGGAGAATCCCAGTGACGGTGGAGGCTGCTGTCTATGGGGTCGCACAGAGTCAGACACAACTGAAGCGACTTAGCATTAGCATACTTTTAACTAATCTTTTTCTTTTCCCCATGATTCCATCCAGGAACTAAATTACATTTAGCCATCTTATATCCTGTATTCCCTCTTGACTGACAGTTTCTCAGGCTTCCATTGTTTTACATGACCCTGACAATTTGGGGGTCTACTGTGTAATGATTTGGTAGGATTTCCTCTTTTTGAAATTGTATGATGTTTCCCTCATGATTAGAATGAAGTTATTATTAGTATTTTTTTAGTAAATAAACCATTGAGGTAATCTGTCATGCTAATAACATCATATCAGCCTTCTCCAATATCAAGGCTAAATAATGTTCATATTTTTAAAAGGATCTATTTTATCTTGATTCATTTTACATATTTTCATTTTCAGTGTTTTATATTCTTATATATAATGGTGTGCTTTTTTAAATAGCATATTTTAATGATCCTTTAAGATAATCTTACTCATTTACATTAATTTACATTTGCTTTGTTCACTTACCTTTTTATAAGAGTTTGTTATATCTACCATGAAACTGTTTTTCTCACATAAATTTCCTTTTCTTTCTGCTATTTTATTCCAGATTCTTTTGGGATTGGTCATATGTAAAAGTATATATTAGACTAGTAGAAAGGTCTTACACTATTAGGTATGACAGTGGAACCTATACTATTAGGTTCCACGTCAACAATCTAGATTAAAAAGACCAAATAAAAATAGAACAAAAGGAAGAAAATAAAGTAGCAGAAACAAATGAAAACAAATGGAATTTAAAAGAGAACACAGATTTAGAAAACTCAGCAAAGCAAAACATTGGTTCTCAGAAAGAACAGTGAAACTGATAAACTGCTGCCAAGACTGACAAAAGCACAAATTACCAATATCAGGTGTAAATTATAAGCAGCAAAAATATAACATGAAACACCATCAACAACTTTACACATCTAAATTTGATAACATAGATGAAATGCAGCACTTCCTTTAACTAAAGAATTTGAATTTATAATTAAAAAGCTCCCCCAAACAAATTCCCAGGCCCATATAATTCCACTGAAGAATTCTACCAAATGTTCAATGAGTCAGAATCAATTCCATATATTATCTTGCAGAAAATAAAAGGAGAAAATACTTCCAGTTTATTTTAGGACCATATTATGTTCTCAGTTTCAAACCAAATAAAGACAATACAAAAAGGTATAATACAGACTGACACCTGCAATCAAATAAGCACAAAAGTTCTAGGCAAGATATTATCTAATAAAATTCAGTAACATATAAAAAGAATTACTCATCATGATCAAGTGGATTTATTCTAGAAGTCCAAGACTGGTAAAATACCTGAAAATCAGTATAATCTGACATATTAACAAAGATACCCACTGTCAGCTCACTTATTCAACATAGTGTTGGAAATTCTAGAGAGTTTAATAAAGCATAATAGGGGAGATAAATGGCACATAATTTTGAAAAGAAAAAAAAAATTAACCTGGCCCTATTTTCAGGTCACGTGATTGTCTACACAGAAAATCAAAAAGTGTAATATATGTGCATAATTAATTGATAAGTTCATTCAGATAGCAGGATACCCAATATACAAAAAATTTATTTTAAAACACTAGCAATGACCAAATGTACACCAAAATTAAATACATTATCATTGCATGTGCTAATGAAATTCTTTGATATGTATAGGAATTTGATGCTGTGAATGACACTGTTAAGTCCAGTGATGAAAGAAAAAGCACACTGTTTTCATGAATGGGAAGACTCAATCCTAAAATTGCCAATTTTCTCCAAAGTAATAAAATTTTAAAAATTGCTCTCAAAATCACAGGTTTAATTTATAGATAGACAAGATTATTTCAAAATTATATGGAACAACAAACAGCACTAGAATAGCTCATACAGTAGCTCATATAAGTATATGCAAATCCATGACAAATCAGCAGTTCAGTTTAGTTCAGTTGCTCGGTTGTCTGACTCTTTGTGACCCCATGATCTGCAGCACGCCAAGCCTCCCTGTCCATCACCAACTCCTGGAGTTTACTCACACTCAGGTCCATTGAATCAATGATGCCATCCACCTCTCTCATCCTCTGTCAACCCCTTCTCCCACTTCAATCTTTCCCAGCATCAGGGTCTTTTCAAATGAGTCAGTTCTTCGCATCCAGTGGCCAACGTATTGGAGTTTTAGCTTCAGCATCAGTCCTTCCAATGAATATTCAGGACTGATTTCCTTTATGATAAATTGTACGCCCATAATAATTGAGATTGTTTGAAAACAAGTATGCCTACTCTGTGAAAGCAATTCAACAGACGAAAGATAGTCTTTAAAAAAAAAAAAATGAAGCTGGAGGAGTTGTACTCTCAGAGGTTAAAAAAAAAAATGAATCTTAAGTCTCACCTTACAAAAACTGCTCAAAGTTGTTCCTAGACTAAGATGCAAAATAAAAGACTGTTTCATTTTCATGCAAAAATGGGGAATATTTGAAATTTAGGGCTAGCAAAAAAGTCTTAGATTTTGCAACAAAGTGTAATATATAAAAGGAAAAAATGATAAATTGAATTTTTTAAAAAGCAACTACAAAATAAGAGAAAACATTTCAAACTACATTTTTGACAAAGACTAGTATCTAGACTGTGTGAATAATGTATCAAAATTTAATAAGAAAAAAGTTCCAATCACAAACTCGGCAAAATACATGAAGAGATTTTTGACAGAAGATGATATATAGATAACAAATAAGCACACAAAAAGATCTTCAACATCAGTTATTTGGGAAATGCAACATAAAATACCACAATGAGATGGCAGTATATACCTGAGTGGCTCAAGTTTAAAAAATAAATACAAAGCGCAAACACCAAGAGTTACCAAGGGTATGGAAAAAAACAAAAAACAAGCAACATCATACTATACTGCTGGTGGGAAAGTAAAATGGAAGATCCTCTCTGGAAAAGCCTGACTGTTTCTTGAATGTAAACACTAAATGACCCCAAGGGCAGCAATGCATTCCATGACACTTATCCCCAAGAAACAAAGAATTACATTAGTAACCACAGTGAAGTGAGAGTCGCTGAGTTGTGTCCTACTGTTCATGAACCCATGGACTATAGCCTGCCAGGAGCCTCTGTCCACGGAATTCTCCGAGCCAGAATACTGGAGAGGGTAGCTGTTCCCTTCTCTAGGGGATCTTCCTGACCCAGGAATCGAACTGGGGTCTTCTGCACCTCAGGCAGATTCTTTACCAGCTGAGTCTCCAGGGAAGTTTAGTAACTAAACCTGTACCCAGATGTTTTTAGCAGCTGCATTTATAGTGTCCAAAAACTAGAAATCATACAGATTCCTTTCAATGAATGATTGAATGGTTAACCAAATGATTGAATGGTTAACATCCATGCCCTGATACACTTTTAAGCAATCAAAAAGGAATAAATTATTGACATGCACAACAAATTAGATGAGTCTTCAGAGAATTTTACTGTGTGAAAAAAGTAAAATATTAGATATTATACTATTTCTTTCTTTTTTTTAACAAATGTCTGTTGAATTGACAAAATTGTAGAGATAGAACAGCTCAGCGCTTGCCCGGTGTGGCTAGAAAAGAACAACATGAGGAGTCTTTGGAGTGATGGAAGTATTTTGTATTCTAATTATATGAATTTCAATATCCTGGTTGGGATATCACACTCCAATTTTGAAAGACATTCTCATTGAGGGAAATAATACATGTGTTCTTGGCATTGTTTCTTGCAACTCCAGGTGAATCTATAATTATATCAAGATTTTAAGAATTTAATTGAAGTCAAATCAACTGTAGTTTTTCACTCATTGATATATACTCTGATTGGACACAAGGCTCAAGCAGTTGAGATTAGAGTTAGTTTCCTGTACGGGGAAGGCAATGGCACCCCACCCCAGTACTTTTGCCTGGAAAATCCCATGGACGGAGGATCCTGGTAGGCTCCAGTCCATGGGGTCACTAAGAGTCGGACACGACTGAACGACTTCACTTTCACTTTTTTCACTTTCATGCATTGGAGAAGGAAATGGCAACCCACTCCAGTATTCTTGCCTGGACAATCCCAGGGACGGGGGAGCCTGGTGAGCTTCTGTCTGTGGGGTCGCACAGAGTCGGACATGACTGAAGCGACACAGCAGCATGGGTTGCACCATCTCTAGTTCTGTTATCAGGAACTGAACTTTCAGCTGCAACTGCCTATTCCATACCTAAAGCACAGCAAGACCATGTTTTTTCCATTGCTTCAATTTCTGTCCCTTTCTGTATGAATTTTGTCTCTGAGCCCTACTTTTTTTAGTTTGTTCTTAAAAATTAGTATTCGTCTACCTCTGTTCCTATATTTTCATGCATACTTAAGCCCCTCATATTATTGATTTACTATTTGATCTTCATGAGAAATATCTCAATGAGAAAATTTTTGGAAAATGTCATGACCCAACATTCTTGCTCAGTGTGGAATATAAAGAAATGTATGTTGTGGTTAGTAATTATCAGAATATAAAATCTGCTTGTAATCTAAAGTTTAGAAGCTTAAAGTTTCGTTGCTTAAACAGTGGCTACTTGAGATATTGATTTTTTTTTTTAACCTGTTGTCTATGTTTCACCAGCATGGGGAAACTGGATGTGGAAAGGTCCTGTTCCTTCATGAACAACAATTAGAGACTAGGCAGGGAGCTGGACGAGCATAATTTTAGTAAGGCATAGTATTTTGGGTTGGGGATGAAGAAGAAAGGGAGGTTTTACATAGCTTTTTGAAGAATTCTCTGAAGTGTCAGTTTAAACGAGATCTGAATATGAAGAATGGTCTCTTGATGAGCTCATTTGTACAGTTATTTTCAAACAGAAGCAGCAAGTAGAATTGCTAACAAAAATTATGATTCTATTTGCATTCAGAATGTATTTTCACAGGACAAATACAAAAATACATTCTTGTTAAATTGTTAATTATTAAGAAAGATAAACTTTCTCTCCTTCCATTTATGCTAGTTCCTCAGATATGTTTTTTAGATGTGAGAACTCCTGATTATACCCAAGATAAGTGGAAAGTTGCACAGTTGAGTTGTCATCTCCCAATGAATAAATTACACATTAAGCAGCTATGTGTATTTTTGTTAAAAGAATGTTCTAAATGCTAGAAACATCTTATCTTAGCAAAAAATGTGGAAAAGCTGAAACCTATGTAATATATACAAGCAAACCCTTTTATATTGTGTACTGTAAACTATGGTAACACCTATCAGTATTTCCTCATTAAGATATAAGGTGGTCTGCTGAATATAGAGCTTTCAATGGCAGTTTCCTGGGAACAAGAATATGAGCCAATTCATGAATGACATGGACATTTTCCATAAGGCTGATGTGTCAAATACAATTGTACAGGATAATAGCTTACTCCACTGTTCTTTACCACACTCTAAAGATATAACTTACATTTGAGCATCAGCTGACATTATTAATCCATGAGACAGGTAACAGTGGAGGCCTAGGCTGACAGAGGTGAACAGAAAGGAAACAGACAAAGCCAGAAGAAAGGGAAGAAAGGAAACTTGAGTTGTCATTGTCAAGTGGAAAGAATTAAAAATTAAGTGCTGCAAAAATGAACATAGTCTAGCTGTATAAAGAAGTTAAACACAAAAGCATATAAAATTAAAGTATGCTGAGTGCCCTGATCACTATCCTTTTCATAGTTATGATTGCTATTATTTTCCTAGACATTTATATTTAATATTTAACATTTTTAAACTCAGGAGGAACACATAAATTTTCACTGTAAAAGTATTCTAACAGGATAGATGAAAATCAAAACCAAATATTATCATAAACCCTTAATCACAAATCCAGATAACGGTAACAGTCTGGATATATTCTTCATAAGTTTTTCTATTCAACATGTTAAGGATTCAACATGTTTTGGATTTAGGCGATACATGACTTCACATCTTTTGCCTCTCTGTCTTTTCATACTTAATGTTTCTGGATTCTATTTTTTTCCCCCTGGATAATAGTACTAGTTAGTTATAAACTCCAGTTTATCTGGTCTGAAAAATTAGAATTTGAGAGTATCTATTTATGCGACTGATCTGATCTGATCTGATTTATGAGAGTGTTCACTTTGCTATATCGCTTATAAAGTGGAAAGAAGGCACTAATATAAAAACTAATGTAAAAATAAATATAAAGAAGTTTTAGATAATTGAAATTTTTAGGGAGTTATGAATACCTGAGTTTTGCTGCTAATGATATCCCCCTACTCCCTGACCTTAGGTCCCTAAGGACTATCAATATTCTCGTAGAGTAACAATCACAATAGTACTTTTGGAAATATGTTGTAACCATACAGGCAACAATCGACATCCCTACTGAGCAAAAGCAGATATGTGAAGCCCCCATTTTTACTAAAGTTCATGAGGTAAACTCCACGGCAAGACATTCATGCCCCTTTCTCCCTCACATCTAACACATACTTAAAAATCATATTTCATTCTGGCTACATGAATGAGCTGTTGCTATGAGGCCCGATGACCAGCTAAAGAACCTGGCCCTTAGTAGGCCTCCTTGGGCTTAATGGTTAAATCTATGAATGATCCAAAGAAGTCTCTTGTGAAAAATGAGATAAATTGCACAGTAGGGAAGGCCTGTCCAAAACTACTAAGTATTGTTACTACAGTTTTAGAGATCTTGAGCAAAGATTTGGGTGGTCCAAGTGTTACTTCTATTAATAGAAACATATAATATGTCAATATGTTAATATGACTTTAAATTTACTAATTAAAGGATTTTACTCTATTTTACTATCTCTCAAGCTATAGCCAACCAAACTGTCTGACCTACAGAGCTATAAAACAATATAATATAAAAACTGAAATTTTGAGCAATAGCAAACGTCTCCACAATTTTAAAGATGCAAACTGAAATACTTTTAAATAATCAACTCTATAAGTATCTTCTCAAATTTCTTGTTGAGTCAGACTTTTAATAAGGGATATGTTTTTTCTCATCTGCACTGTGAATCATCTCCAAATGGAAATTACATGGTTCCATCAAAATCTCTAAGGAAGGGATATGTAGACCTCTGCATCTTGACTATTTGAAAAGCATAGAAAATTTCAAGTTATAGTCTCTGAAAAGTATCCATATATGTATATTATAGGTTTATATTTTAATAGTAATTTGAGCTATGTCAAGGAATACAATTTGACTGTCAAAATGTAGAAATTTATCAAGACTTGGTTGCACAAAATGGAGAAGCAATGAAGTATCCATGCTGCTGCTAAGTCACTTCAGTCATATCCGACTCTGCGTGACCCCATAGACGTCAGCCTACCAGGCTCTCCTGCCCCTGGGATTCTCCAGGCAAGAAAACTAGAGTGGGTTGCCATTTCCTTCTCCAATGCATGAAAGTGAAAAGTGAAAGTGAAGTCGCTCAGTCGTGTCTGACTCTTAGCGACCCCATGGACTGCAGCCCACCAGGCTCCTCCATCCGTGGGATTTTCCAGGCAAGAGTACTGGAATGGGGTGCCATTGCCTTCTCCGGAAGTATCCATAACTGAAGGTATTTATCAGCAGATCAGATCAGATCAGTTGCTCAGTCATGTCCAACTCTTTGCGACCCCATGAATGGCAGCACGCCAGGCCTCCCTGTCCATCACCAACTCCCGGAGGTCACTCAGACTCACATCCATCGAGTCAGTGATGCCATCCAGCCATCTCATCCTCTGTCATCCCCTTCTCCTCTTGCCCTCAATCCCTCCCAGCATCAGAGTCTTCTACAATGAGTCAACTCTTCGCATGAGGTGGCCAAAATACTGGAGTTTCAGCTTTAGCATCATTCCTTCCAAAGAAATCCCAGGGCTGATCTCCTTCAAAATGGACTGGTAGGATCTCCTTGCAGTCCAAGGGACTCTCAAGAGTCTTCTCCAACACCACAGTTCAAAAGCATCAATTCTTCGGCGCTCAGCCTTCTTCACAGTCCAGCTCCCACATCCATACATGACCACAGGAAAAACCATAGCCTTGACTAGACGAACCTTTGTTGGCAAAGTGATGTCTCTGCTTTTGAATATGCTATCTAGGTTGGTCATAACTTTCCTTCCAAGGAGTAAGCGTCTTTTAATTTCATGGCTGCAGTCACCATCTGCAGTGATTTTGGAGCCCAGAAAAAGAAAGTCTGACACTGTTTCCACTGTTTCTCCATCTATTTCCAATGAAGTTATGGACCGGATGCCATGATTTTTGTTTTCTGAATGTTGAGCTTTAAGCCAACTTTTTCACTCTCCACTTTCACTTTCATCAAGAGGCTTTTGAGTTCCTCTTCACTTTCTGCCATAAGGGTGGTGTCATCTGCATATCTGAGATTATTGATATTTCTCCCAGCAATCTTGAGTTTCTTCCAGTCCAGTGTTTCTCATGATGTACTCTGCATATAAGTTAAATAAACAGGGTGACAATATACAGCCTTGACGTACTCCTTTTCCTATTTGGAACCAGTCTGTTGTTCCATGTCCAGTTCTAACTGTTGCTTCCTGACCCGCATACAAATTTCTCAAGAGGCAGATCAGGTGGTCTGGTATTCCCATCTCTTTCAGAATTTTCCACAGTTTATTGTGATCCACACAGTCAAAGGCTTTGGCATAGTCAATAAAGCAGAAATAGATGTTTTTCTGGAACTCTCTTACTTTTTCCATGATCCAGCGGATGTTGGCAATTTGATCTCTGGTTCCTCTGCCTTTCCTAAAACCAGCTTGAACATCAGGAAGTTCACGGTTCACACATTGCTGAAGCTTGGCTTGGAGAATTTTGAGCATTACTTTACTAGCGTGTGAGATGAGTGCAATTGTGCAGTAGTTTGAGCATTCTTTGGCATTGCCTTTCTTTGGGATTGGAATGAAAAGTGACCTTTTCCAGTCCTGTGGCCACTGCTGAGTTTTCCAAATTTGCTGGCATATTGAGTGCAGCACTTTCACAGCATCATCTTTCAGGACGGTATTTATCATAAATTACTCTATTTCAAAATGCAGAAAAGAGAAACAGATATTTGTATATTTGCTTGGTGAAAATTTGACTAATGCATATATTTACTAAAGAGCAATGCCACACTAAGAAACCGTAATAATACATTTAGATAAAATATAGTTTTTAATAGAGAAGCCAATGGCACCCCACTCCAGTACTCTTGCCTGGAAAATCCCATGGATGGAGGAGCCTGGTAGGCTGCAGTCCATGGGGTCGCTAAGAGTCGGACAGGACTGAGCAACTTCACTTTCGCTTTCCACTTTCATGCATTGGAGAAGGAAATGGCAACCCACTCCAGTGTTCTTGCCTGGAGAATCCCATGGAGGGAGAAGCTTTGTAGGCTGCAGTCCATGGGGTTGCACAGAGTCAGACACAACTGAAGCAAGTTAGCAGCAGCTTTAAATAATATAAACTGATAGACTATCAAAGATTCTGTGGTCACAAAATTTCTCCTTGCATAAGCAATTGAGTTGTTTTAAGACTTTAAAATTTTTAGCATTTAGTTTTAATGACATTAAATATATTCGGGTTACTTTTGAAATTGTTGGTTCAAGATTTTCCTAGCAGTGGTGAGATGAGAAAACCAGTGTGGTCCATCAGTGATACTCTTTATTTACAACACTATGTAAAGGATCTTATATAATAATACATTTCTCTCCACTAAAGGGGAAGGCAATGGATCCATGACAAAAAAATCTTGAAAATCTTAAAATTAAAGTGCCATTTAAACTGAAGGGTTTATTGAATGCACCCCTGGATTAGCCTATTGAAAATTATTGTCTGATCACAAAGTCATGACGCTTCATGACCTTGAACTGGCTTTGATTCTCAACACATACTTTCCCCAAATCCTCTGGGACAAATAAGAGCCAAATTTGCATAAGAGTAGGTTTTCAGTATCTTGATATGAGCAAAGTGAGCTGCCTACTGTTAATCTCCAGTTGAAGCTCCAAACATTATAGAACTGAGAAAAGCCATTCCTACATGCTATATGCAAATAGACGACTATGAGTATAATGACTCTGAGTACAATCAAATGTTTACAGCAGTGTAATTTGTTGTGTAGTAACAGTATATGGAACAAAAACATTGCAAGCATGAGGGAAAAAGCATGAGACAAATTCAGGGTTACACTAGGAAAACCAAGAGCAAACAGAAGACAGGATTTATAGAACCGCCTGCCTTACAGGTCTTAACAAATACTGATAAGATTAAAATGTCTGTGATAGTATGCATTTTTAGTAATTATTAATCAGTCCTCTAATATTTTGAATATTTCTCCTTCAGTGTAGAGTTACCTAAGTGATGAGATACATTATAGGAGTGAGCTAAGAGAATATTGTGCATTTCTATGCCCCTTTATAGATTCTGAAATGAAACAATTTCGATTTGACTTTTTTCATACTGCTACTGCTACTGCTAAGTCACTTCAGTCATGTCGTACTCTGCAACCCCATAGACGACAGCCCACCAGGCTCCCCTGTCCCTGGGATTCTCCAGGCAAGAACATTGGAGTGGGTTGCCATTTCCTTCTCCAATGCATGAAAGTGAAGTCGCTCAGTCACATTCGACTCCTAGCGACCCCATGGACTGCAGCCTACCAGGCTCCTCCACCCACGGGATTTTCCAGGCAAGAGTATTGGAGTGGGATGCCATTGCCTTCTCCGACTTCTTTCATAAGCATTTCCAAATAAGAAAGAAGAGCCACTAACAAGTTATTTATGCTTTTTAACAGATGAGCAAGTAATGCAAACCACTTTTTCCACTGAAGACAATTAGAAAATCTAGGGAGCTGATATTTCAAGAAATAAAAAAGGGAACAATACAATAAAGAATCATCATGCATTCTATAAGTCATGCACACAAGTAAATTTAAACAAGGTGTTTTAGGAAACAAATTAAATATTTTCTAATATACTTATAAGACCAGAATTATCATGATACCAAAAACAGATAAACGGTAGACCAAAATCTTCCAGGCATACACAAAAATTCTTAAAAACCACAGTTCAGTTTGGTTCAGTTGCTCAGTCGTGTCCGACTGTTTGCAACTCTATGGACTGCAGCACGTCAGGCCTTCCTGTCAATTACCAGCTCCCGGAGTTTATTCAAACTCTTGTCTATTGAGTCAGTGATGCCATCCAGCTACCTCATTCTTTGTGGTCCCCTTCTCCTCCTGCCTTCAATCATTCTCAGCATCAGGGTCTTTTCCAGTGACTCAGTTCTTCACACCAGGTGGCCAAAGTATTGGAGATTCAGCTTCAGCATCAGTCCTTCCAATGAATATTCAAGACTGATCTCCTTTGGGATGGACTGGTTTGATCTCCTTGTAGTCCAAAGGACTCTGAAGAGTCTCCCCCAACATCACAGTTCAAAAGCACCAATTCTCTCGTGCTCAGCTTTCTTTATAATGCAACTCTCACAACCATACGTGACTACTTGAAAAACCATAGCTTTGACTAGACAGACATTTGTTGGCAAAAGTCTCTGCTTTTTAATAAGTTGTCTAGGTTGGTCATAACTTTGCTTCCAAGGAGAAAGCATCTTTTAATATTATGGCTGCAGTTACCATCTGCAGTGATTTTGGAGACGAATAAAATGAAGTCTCTGTTTTCATTGTTTCCCCATCTACTTGCCATGAAGAGATGGGACCAGATGAAATGATCTTAGTTTTCTGAATGTTGATCTTTAAGCCAACTATTTCACTCTCCTCTATTACTTTCAACAATAAGCTCTTTAGTTCTTCTTTGCTTTTTGCCATAAGGGTTGTGTCATCTGCATATCCCGGCAATCTTGATTCCAGCTTGTGTTTCATCCAGCCCAGCATTTCTCATGATGTATTCTGCATAGAAGTTAAATAAGCAGGGTGGCGATATACAGCCTTAATGTACTCCTTTGCCAATTTGGAACCAGTCTGTTGTTCCATGTGCAGTTCTAACTGTTGCTTCCTGACCTGCATACGGATTTCTCAAGAGACAGGTCAGATAGTCTGTTTTTCCCATCTCTTGAAGAATTTTCCACAGTTTGTTATGACCCATAGAGTCAAAGGCTTTGGCCTAGTCAATAAAGAAGAAGTATATGTTTTTCTGGAATTCTCTTGTTCCTTCGATAATCAAATGGATGTTGGCAATTTGATCTCTGGTTCTTTTGTCTTTTCTAAATCCAGCTTGAACATCTGGAAGTTCACCATTCATTATAATTGAAGCCTGTCTTGGAGAATTTTGAACATTATTTTGATAGCATGTGAGATGAGAGCAATTGTGCAGTATTTGAGCATTCTTTGGTATTGCCTTTCTTTGGGATTGGAATGAAAACTGACCTTTTCCAGTCCTGTGGCCACTGCCGAATTTTCCATATTTGCTGGCATACTGAGTGCAACACTTTCATAGCATCATCTTTTAGGATTTGAGATAGCTCAACTGGAATTCCATCACCTCCACTAGCTTTGTTCATAGTGATGCTTCCTAAGGCCCAATTGACTTCACATTCCAGGATGTCTGGCTCTAGGTAAGTGATCACACCATTCTGTGAAGGTCTTTTTTATATAGTTCTTCTGAGTATTCTTGCCACCTCTTCTTAATATCTTTTGCTTCTGTTAGGACCATACCATTTCTGTTCTTTATTGTGCCCATATTTGCATGAAATATTCCCTTGGTATCTCTGATTTTCTTCAAGAAACTCCTAGTCTTTCCCATTCTTTTGTTTTCTCTATTCCTTTGCATTGATCACTGAGGAATGCTTTCTTATCTCTCCTTGCTATTCTTCTTTTCTCCTTTGCCTTTGTCTATTCGTTTCACAGCTATTTGTAAGGCCTCGTCAGACAGCCATTTTGACTTTTTGAATTTCTTTTCCTTAGGGATGGTCTTGATCTTTGCTTCCTATACAATCTCATGAACCTCCGTCCATAGTTCTACAGACACTCTATCAGATCTAATCCTTTGAATCTATTTGTCACTTCCATTGTATAATTCTAGGGGTTTTGATTTAGGTCATACCTGAATGCTCTAGTGGTTTGCCCCACTTTCTTCAATTTAAGTCTGAATTTGACAATAAGTAGTAATGATCTGCGGAGAAGGCAATGGCACCCCACTCTAGTACTCTTGCCTGGAAAATCCATGGACAGAGGAGCCTGGTGGGCTGCAGTCCATGGAGTCGCTAAGAGTCGGACTTGACTGAGCGACTTCACTTTCACTTTTTACTTTCAGGCATTGGAGAAGGAAATGGCAACCCACTCCAGTATTTTTGCCTGGAGAATCCCAGGGACAGAGGAGCCTAATGGGCTGCTGTCTAGGGGTCGCACAGAGTTGGACACGACTGAAGTGACTTAGCAGCAGCAGCAACAGTAATGATCTGAGCTACAATCAGCTCCCAGTCTTGTTTTAACTGACTGTTAGAGCTTCTCCATCTTTGACTGCAAAGACCATAATCAATCTGATTTCAGTATTAACCATCTGTTGATGACCATGTGTGTAGTCTCCTCTTGTGTTGTTGGAAGAAGATGTTTCCTATGACCAGTGTGTTCTCTTGGCAAAACTCTATTAGCCTTTGCCCTGCTTAACTCTGTACTCCAAGGCGAAATTTGCCTGTTACTCCAGGTATTTCTTGGCTTCCTCCTTTGCAATCCAGTCCCCTATAATGAAAACGACATCTTTTTTTCAGTGTTAATTCTTGAAGGTATTCATAGAACCGTTCAACTTCAGCTTCTTCAGCATTAGTGGTTGGGACATAAACTTGGATTATCATGATATTGAATGGTTTGCCTTGGAAACAAACAGAGATCATTCTGTTCCTTTTGAGCTTGCACCAAAGCACTGAATTTCGGACTCTTGTTGACTCTGATGGCTACTCCATTTCTTCTAAGGGATTCCTGCCCACAGTAGTAGATATAATGGTCATCTGAGTTAAATTCACCCATTCCAGTCCATTTTAGTTCACTGATTCTTAAAATGTCAATATTCAGTCTTGCCATCTCCTGTTTGACCACCTCCAATTTCCCTTAATTCATGGACCTAACATTCCAGGTTCCTATGTAATACTGCTATTTACAGCATTGGACTTTACTTCCATCACCATTTTCATCCTCAGCTGGGTGTTGTTTTTGCTTTGGTTCCGTCTCTTCATCCTTTCTGAAGTTATTTCTCCACTGATCTCCAGTAGCAATTGGGCACCTACCGACCTGGAGAAATTCCATGATCATCTCAAATGGTGAATAAAAAAGATTTTTTTTTAATCAAAACTCACCATCTAATAATGGCAAATTATAATTTGGTAATTTGGGAATGAAGACAATTTTCTTAACCTAACAAAAAATATTTCTGTGAAATCTATGTCTGATATCAGGCTTAATGAAAAAACTCAACTTTCACCTCCAAACCAAGAAAAAAGGCAAACGTGACGACTTAGTTTTCAATAGTTGTGGCTCATGAGAAGTGTTTTCAAGATGCTGCCATAACATGATAAGTTCAAATAGACTGCTCTCCCAGTAAATCAGTACTGATAAAATTTCCCTGAAGAAAAATGCCACAAGTGAAAACCTAACGTCCTAGGAACGTTGTCTGCATCTGCGGCTCTCTGGTAGAAAATCAGAAACACGTGTAGGATAGGGGCAGTTCCACAAATAAGTTGACACTGAGCAGGCAGATATTAGAGATGCTTAGTCCATTAAGTTATAATAAAACACGTATTCAAGTTTAAGTTTTGTCTGCAGTTGGCTGCTTTTGAGTAAACCACTTAGGATGATAGCACACAAACTCAGACTACCGAGACCAGTTTGTATAAGCTGACATTTATGCTTCTTTACTGCTCTAAGATTCTGTTAGGTAAGTAATCGGCATTTACATATGTTGATGGAACTAATTTCCCTTAATCAGGCCTAAAGCTGAGCAGATGCTCTTTCTCCTTTTCTTCGCTTTTTCACATATGAAAGCATGTAATTCTGCAATGAAACTAAGCTGGAAAAATGTGGATTTACTACTTTATAGTTCACAGTTGACCTTGTGACACACTTAAAATTGCTTTTTTGAAAGCACTGAGGCTGCATAGATGAGGAAGGGGTTCAGCTCTCCTCTCTTTATGTGAAAAGCTTATGGCCTTTTTTTTTAAAAAAAGGTTCACTTTAGTTTTCACAGAAAAGAAAAGTTTTTTTCAAAATCAAGATTATATACAAGTTCATTCAAAATATATAAAATTATACATGGATTTTGCTGTTGTGATACTCTGTTTTCTTTCAGAGCAATATGCAATTATAGCATTTGTTATCATGGCAAAAATTTCAAAAGCTATAAGAGTACTTTGACTTATTAGATATATCTGTGCTGATTCATTTCAAGCCTTGTTAATTTGAATTATAGAGGATGTTTATGCACTGTCCAAACATTTCTAAATGATTCTAAGGACTTCATACTATATAAGCATTTTATGCTCTCTAAAATTTTAAGTAGTACATCTTTAAACTGTTATTTTCATAGTTCATTTAATTTAATATCTTTATTCTATTACCTTGAGGTTCCTTTGTGGCTCAGCTGGTAAAGAATCTGCCTGCAATGTGGGAGACCTGGGTTCGATCCCTGGATTGGGAAGATCTCCTGGAGAAGGGAAAGCCTACCCAGTCTAGTATTCTGCTCTGGAGAATTCCATGGACTGTATAGTCCATGGAGTTGCAAAGAGTCAGACTTGACTAAAGGGCTTTCACTATTACCTTATTGGTACATCAATTAATGTTGTACAAAATTTCATGTAAAATTAAACAAGAATTTAAATGGTGACAGCTACGATCTGTATGTGAGGGTTCAGTCTTATGCACCCTAGTTTGTACTGTGGTTACTATTATTTTGGTTTCACAAGTCTCTTAAACTTAGATTGATTTTCATTTTACAGAAAATGCAACTGCCTGTCTGAGCTCTATCACACCAAGTGCCCAGCCACTGTGTTTTATCAGTTTGTCTTCACCAAGTGAAACGTGTCCACTCTGTGCATGACAGCAAGCCTCTGACCTTTAGGATTCGTGTGCAATACAAGGTAAATTTTCCTAGGGGGCCTGCGTGCCCATCACCTTATTCTAGGGGGTTTTGCAGCAAGACAAAGAACCATTTCTGTTTTTCAAACTGATAAATATTGTTTGTATCTTTGACTTTAGGCATTATCTGAGGTGATTTGTTACAACTTTTTCACTGGGAGGAAATGTCATCAGAGATCAGATCAGTTGCTCAGTCATGTCCGACTCTTTGCAACCCCATGAATCGCAGCACGCCAGGCCTCCCTGTCCATCACCAACTCCCAGAGGTCACTCAGACTCACATCCGTCAAGTCAGTGATGCCATCCAGCCATCTCATCCTCTGTCGTCCCCTTCTCCTCTTGCCCTCAATCCCTCCCAGCATCAGAGTCTTCTACAATGAGTCAACTCTTCGCATGAGGTGGCCAAAGTACTGGAGTTTCAGCTTCAGCATCATTCCTTCCAAAGAAATCCCATGGCTGATCTCCTTCAGAATGGACTGCTTGGATCTCCTTGCAGTCCAAGGGACTCTCAAGAGTCTTCTCCAACACCACAGTTCAAAAGCATCAATTCTTCAGCGCTCAGCCTTCTTCACAGTCCAGCTCTCACATCCATACACGACCACAGGAAAAACCATAGCCTTGACTAGACAAACCTTTGTTGGCAAAGTAATGTCTCTGCTTTTAAATATGTGATCTAGGTTGGTCATAACTTTCCTTCCAAGGAGTAAGTGTCTTTTAATTTCATGGCTGCAGTCACCATCTGTAGTGATCTTGGAGCCCCCAAAAATGATGTCTGACACTGTTTCCACTGTTTCCCCATCTATTTCCCATGTAGTGATGGGACTGGATGCCGTGATCTTCGTTTTCTGAATGTTGAGCTGTAAGCCAATTTTTTCACTCTCCATTTTCACTTTCATCAAGAGGCTTTTTAGTTCGTCTTCACTTTCTGCCATAAGGGTGGTGTCATCTGCATATCTGAGGTTATTGATATTTCTCCCAGCAATCTTGATTCCAACTTGTGTTTCTTCCAGTCCAGCGTTTCTCATGATGTACTCTGCATATAAGTTAAATAAACAGAGTGACAATATACAGCCTTGACGTACTCCTTTTCCTATTTGGAACCAGTCTGTTGTTCCATGTCCAGGTCTAACTGTTGCTTCCTGTCCTGCATATAGGTTTCTCAAGAGGCAGGTCAGGTGGTCTTTTATTCCCATAGGAATAGTCTAACGTGGCACTTCTAAAGGTATAAATGATTTGTTGGTAAAGACATTATTTCTCCTTTCTGCCTTTAAAAGTAGCGATTAAAAATGGGTGGTTTTTCTCATCAGACCTACAGCACACCTCAAACTGCTCTCTGCATATAGTCAGCTCATGCGAGTCACAGGTGGGAAAACTCCACTTCATTTTCAGCATAAGCCCTTGCGAAGAAGTGCCTCTCTATCCTAATTGTTTAACCTAATACACCTGAAGCCTTAGCCATAAGAAGGGCCTGAGTGCCTGTGACTTACAGTTCAAACAAGATTGTCTTCAGCTGTTCTAACAAAGGCTTCTATTTGTTTTTTGTTCTTTTTGTTGTTGTTGTTTTTCACTTAACCTTATTACAAAGGAAACAAGTAAATTTCATCTATCATTGATTCCAGAAAAATCTATGAACACATCAACAGGAACTCTTTAGCCCCAACAGAAGTTTACTAGAGTTTAGAAGGCCAGATATTCCAACTCTCACCAACACTTCTATAGCCTTTTAAAAAAATTACCTGAAATTTCTATCATTCATTTTAAATTCACCAACTGTATTTCTAATAAGTTGTTTATACACATGATATAATATTCAAATTTGTAAAAATTGACTCTGAAACATATTTAACTCTCAGTTGGGTCCATACACCACAATGTTTTCAAGCTTATGAAAGCAACACAGAATACGAAGTGCTTATTTCTTTATGTCATTATTTCAAATTTTTAAGTTACAAATTGTCCTAAATTGTCCTAAATCAGTATATTGGTGCACAAGTTATTTTCTGTACGTGTAAATACAACTTTAGAATACAGTCCCAGATGTGGAATTATAGAGAAAAAGGCATATTTAAACTTTTGGATAGTACAGTAAAATGAGCATAACTAAAACAAATTTCAGATAGGCACTCTTTGCAAACTCATACGTGTATTTTGTCCTTTCTTCAGATGTGATGCAAAAAGTATAATGTATTGCATTAGTTTTCAATTGACACTTTAACCAATTTTCAAAAGCTTTTGGCTTAAAAACAAAGAAAAACAACTTACAATTCCGTAGGTCAGAGGTCCAACCTGGGTCTCACTGGGTTGAAAGAAGAAGGGGCGTCAGAAATGCTGGCTTTTTTTCTGGAGTCTCTAGGAAATACGGAGAAGGCAATGGCACCCCACTCCAGTACTCTTGCCTGGAAAATCCCATGGACGGAGGAGCCTGGTAGACTGCAGTCCATGGGGTTGCAAGTAGTCGGACACGTCTGAGTGACTTCACTTTCACTTTTCACTTTCGTGCATTGGAGAAGGAAATGGCAACCCACTCCAGTGTTCTTGCCTGGAGAATCCCAGGGATGGGGGAGCCTGGTGGGCTGCCGTCTATGGGGTCACACAGAGTCGGACACAACTGAAGTGACTTAGCAGCTAGGAAACAACCTGTTTCCTTGTCTTTTCCAGCTTTGAGACGTTGCCTACTCTTCTTAACTCACTCTCCCTTCTCCATCTTGAGTAACAGTTCCACCTCTCTGTGCTTTTCTTCAACAGTCACAGCTTCCTTTGACTCATTCTCCTGCCTCTCTGATCTACTTTTAAGTCCTCTTGCAATTAAATTGGGGCTTTTCCAGGTGGTTCAGTGGTCAACAATCCGCCTGCCAATGTAGGAGACACAAATTCAATCCCTGGTTCGAGAAGATTCCCTGGAGTAGGACATGGCAACCCACCCCAGGCTTCTTGTCTGAAAAATCCCATGGACAGAGGAGCCTGGTGCACTGCAGTCCATGGGGTCCCAGAGTCAAACCCAATTGAGGAAATGAGTGTGTGAACACTCAGTTAAATTGCAGCCTCCTGGATAATCCTGGGTAATCTGCCTGTTTTAAAGTCAGCTGAGTAGTAAACTTAATTCTGCCTCCAAATTTAATTCCCCTTTGTCACAAAATTGCATATATTCACAGATTCTGAAGATTAGAATAAGGACATTTTTGAGGCAAGGGACATTATTCTACTTATTTTATGTGTGTGTGTGTGTGTGTGTGTGTGTGTGTGTGGTGTTGGAGAAAACTCTTGAGAATCCCTTGGACTGCAAGGAGATCCAACCAGTCCATTCTAAAGGAGATCAGTCCTGGGTGTTCTTTGGAAGGAATGATGCTAAAGCTGAAACTCCAGTATTTTGGCCACCTCATGTGAAGAGTTGACTCATTGGAGAAGACTCTGATGCTGGGAGGGATTGGGGGCAGGAGGAGAAGGGGACGACAGAGGATGAGATGGCTGGATGGCATCACTGACTCGATGGACGTGAGTCTGAGTGACCTCCGGGAGTTGGTGATGGACAAGGAGGCCTGGCATGCTGCGATTCATGGGATCGCAAAGAGTCGGACACGACTGAGCAACTGATCTTATCTGTGTGTGTGTGTGTGTGTGTGTGCTTGTGCATGCTTAGTCCTCTCTGACTCTTTGCAACCCATGGACTGCAGCACACCAGGCTCCTCTGTCCATGGAATTTTCCAGGGAAGAATACAAAAGTGGGTTGCTATTTCCTTCTCCAGGAGATCTTCCCTATCCAGTGATTGAACATTGGCAGGTGGGTTCTTTACCAGGTGAGCCACTGGGGACTGCATAAATAATATATTTAATTTCCATTTATCTTATTTTAAATTAGATTGATTGTATTTTAAAGAAATATTTTGATTCTTATTGCTTCTTTAATAAAAAGTAGTGCCCCACATATTTAATGTATTTTAATTGAATGCTATGTAAAGTTGGAAGTATAAGATTGTTCACCAAGGTACAAATTCTTCAAGAGTCATGGAGGTATCATTCATCTGAACTTAAAATAAGAAATTTTTTAAGTCTATAGGTTTAAGGGAAAAGAATTTTCTACTATGGATCACTTTAAAACTAGTGAAAGGGAAATTTGGCTTCAGTTGAAATGTATCAAATTCAGTTAATTTCCTCCATCCTGGTTTTTAATTGGCTGCAAGGATGGATTAAGGAGAGACTAAAAGTAACAGCTATCCTCACAGGAGCTTTAACATTTGCTTTTCAGTAGACTGAGGATGGACTTCCCTGGTGGCTCAGATGGTTAAAGAATCTGCCTGCAATGTAAGAGACCTGAGTTGGGAAGATCCCCTGGAGGAGGGCATGGCAACACACCCCAGTGTTCTTGCCTGGAGAATCCCATGGACAGAGGAGTCTGGTGGACTGCAGTCCATGGGACCACAAAGAGTCCGGCGCAACTGAGAAACTAAGCACAGAGCATATCCTGAGGATGGGGCTTCCCAGGCAGTGCTAGTGGTAAAGCTCCCACCTGCAAATGCAGGAGACGTTAGAGTCATGGGCTTGATCCCTAGGTCAGGAAGATCCTCGGAGGAGAGCAAAATATAAAAATTTGATTATTTCACTGGTTTAAGCTAATGTTTGGTTCCTGTGAATTAGAATTCATTCACACAATCAAAAACTAGTGTGTATAAGATTAAAACAGAGAAGAGTGCCAGAAAGAAAGAGTTAATAGCTACAGTTTATTCTACCTATAAAACCCCATAGCAAAGCTTCATCATGGATTCTAATGTCTCTGTCAATTTTTTGCTGATGTCTTATCAATTTTCATAATAAATTAACTCTGCTGCTGCGGTTGCTGCGTCGCTTCAGTCGTGTCTGACTCTGTGCGACCCCACAGACGGAAGCTCACCAGGCTCCCCCATCCCTGGGATTCTCCAGGCAAGAATACTGGAGTGGGTTGCCATTTCCTTCTCCAATGCATGAAAGTGAAGGAAGTGAAAGTGAAGTTGCTCAGTCGTGTCCGACTCTTAGCGACCCCATGGACTGGAGCCTACCAGGATCCTCCGTCCATGGGATTTTCCAGGCAAAAGTACTGGGGTGGGGTGCCACTGCCTTCCCCGGAATTAATTCTACATTCACTTATTTTTGATTATTTTCATGATACAGAGGAATGTTTCCAAACATTTGCTCTACAACACTGGATAAAAAGATAACAAAAGCATCGCTTACCATTGTTATATCCTTGCAAAATATATTTAAAATACTGGCAGACCTCTGAAAAATGAGATGACAGGCAGCATACATAGAATGCAGTATTTCAATTAGTATTTTAATTATGCTCTGTGAAATCTAGGGATACTTTTTGATTTCTTTAAAATAAATGAAGTAAATCTCATCAGAATTATCTACTCCTATGGATAGCAATTTATATGATAAACCACTTTGATCTACAACTGCATTACAAAAACCCAATTGACTCATGCTGTTCGTGGAAGTCAGTAATAGGACACAGACTGTGATGCTATTAAAGCAATTCAATAACAGAATATTAGGATGTCTACTAAAGTGTCACAAATTAGTACCAGGATTTTACATAATGCTGGTAGAATGTTATAATAGTGTAGTGTTTCCTTTTGTTTAACTGTTTAGAAAGTAACTAATATTACTAATTATGTTTCCTATTCATAGAATCCAAATTGAGTCCCAAATCATATACTGTATTTATTATACAAAGCGAAACTCTTTCCTATTCTGGAATTTTTTTTTTAATGTATGCATGGTTTTCAAACTGAAAATTTTGTTAGATTTGTATGTACTATATATTGACAAACTATGGACTAAGTATAAAATCTTAGTAAATTTTGTTAAACTATTGCAAAATATGTCAAAATCAAAGAAGCATTCTCATTGTTAAAAGTTAAGTAAAGCAATATTAATGTCAAAAATGAAGAAATTAACACTTCACATGGCTGTGAAAATATTTCTCCGAAAATAATTTTTCTACTATCTTCTTATCAGAAAATTCTCCCTTACTTTTTCAACAAAGTCAACACCAAAGTCGTTTGAACACAACAAAAAGTGTTCCAATTTTAAATGCAAAGAAACTGAGATAATATTCAATATTTTTTTTTTAAACTCAAACTCAGTTTTGGAGTTAGGTTAAAAAATACATTCTAAAGTGTTGTTTAGTCATCAGAACAAAGGCACTCTTTCTTTTTCATGGTAGAGAAATATTTGTCTGGTGCTTAGACTAGGAGAGAGATATTATCAGTTCTAAGGATTTTGGTATTGATCGAGTTTATGGTCAAAATTATTGTTAGAGAAGACATGTAAGAAGTGTGGATTCTATCCCTGGGTCAGGAAGATCCCCTGGAGTAGGAAATGGCAACCCACTCCAATATTCTTGCCTGGGAAATCCCATAGACAGAGGAGCCCGGCGGGCTACAGTCCATGAGGTTGCAATGAGTGGAACATGACTGAGCAAAAGTTTAGCTCAATAGATGTGGTAAATATTCTCACTTTCAGTGTTCATGCTGCTAAGTCACTTCAGTCGTGTCCGACTCTGTGCAACCCCATAGACGGCAGCATGCCAGGCCTCCCCGTCCCTGGGATTCTCCAGGCAAGAACACTGGAGTGGGGTGCCATCGCCTTCTCCAATGTGTGAAAGTGAAAAGCGAAAGTGAAGTCACTCAGTTGTGTCCGACTCTTAGCGACCCCATGGACTGTAGCCTACCAGGCTCCTCCACACATGGGCTCCTCCAGGCAAGAGCACTGGAGTGGGGTGCCATCGCCTTCTCCATCAGTCTTCATAGTCTTCTACAAAATAATAGCCTTTGGTCATTTTGAACACTACCAGCCTTTTTACCCTGATTAAATTCATGAGCAAAACTGGATAGACATGCTTCTGAAAGTAGACTGAAACAGTTGTCATAATTCTAACAAAAGCTTAATGAAAATTAAAATTAGTCTAGATGGACTAAGGTTGTGCTGTAATACTTGCTGTTTCTGTAGGTACCTATGCTACTAGCTTCTCCAAAAGTGCTATATAGTATGGCATGCTTTGTGGCAATATAAGATTTCTGTAGAAATTAAGAATGTTCATAGCGGGTCTTTTGGATTCCTCAAAAATAAATGTGGATAATTACCCAGTGTGATTTTTGTCACTCAAAATGCTCAAGAGTAGGATCTACAGCCTCTCACTTTCCTCCATGAACAACACAAGTTTCTTCTGTTTGTAACAAGGTACTTGTTTAGCATTTGACCATGGATCAGAGCAGTCGAAGTCACACTTACATGGCTTACCAGATCTTTTCTTTTTATGCAGAAATATATCTTAAAGCCTAAGCTAAGTTTTCTATTCTTTATGCATAATGATAAATCTGCATTCCTGCTGCGGGCCATTTTCTCAGCTTCTTTGCCAGTAATTAAATGACCACCAGTTAGCATATTGCCCATAGAATTTAAAGAATCAAAACATTTTTCTTAACACCCCTTTTAGCAAAAATGATTTTATCATTTTTCTTCTATTTTCTTAACATTTAACATAAATTTACTACTGATTAAAGCAAGGGTTATTTCTTAGCACTGTTTAATCCTCTTTACATAGTTAATTAGCATAAAGTATTTCTGCTTTCCTGTTCAAATTTGTTGCAGTATAAAACTCTGGGGTGTTCTTACATGAATATGGTAAAGTTTTGATGATAAAATATAGAGTATTAACAAAATAGGCATCTTTGGAGTTAACCATTCTTAAACATGAAAAAGGGTCTGAATCATTTCATCAGTCAGAAATCATACCTTTTAAGAATTAAAAACTATAATATTTATATGTTTCTTAATAGCATGTGATGACTTCATATCTTGCAACAAAATTGAAATTATATTTTCCATATTTTTCTTGCCAAAGAGTTATCTTTTATACATCTAGTGATCCTACACATACTCATATGTGATGAATACTGTGAGGCAGCTATTAAAGATAGTTAAACAAATTTTACCCTTGATATTTAGTTGAGTAAGGGCAGGAGAAAGTGTCTAAGGAGCCCTGAGGAGATTTAAATATTTATATGAGAAAAACACCTAAGAGCTAGAGAGAGAGACACTTAGTGTGGTAAATGTTCCTTTGATATTGTGCTTAACTGTCAACATAATGGATTCTTCCAAGGGAATCAAACAAATGTTTAGCATCATCAATAATGTGAGAGAGATTATAAACAGAACTTGGTACAGAAACCTCACTTCTCAGGTAGGAGGCAGGCTGACTTAAGGGAGGACTCTGGGTTCTAACAACATAAATTGCATTTAATGTACTAATGTTTATACATTGTTCACTGTTTAAACAAGTACTTTTTAATCTTTATAACTCTTTTTTTTATGTTTGTTACATTTAATTTTTTAAGCAAGAAAAATGGGAATAATATGTTTTAGGTTTCTTGACAATATTATTATTATTATTAATAATATTTTATTTAATTTTTTAACTTTACAATATTGTATTTGTTTTGCCATATATCAACATGAATCTGCCACGGGTGTACACATTGAATACTATAATGCCAGTAAACTGCATCAGAGCCGTAGAATAGAAAACAATAAAATGTAAAGAGATCACAAAGAGGAAACCGTTCTCCTTAAACTTAAAATAGACAGTGGAGGGATCACAAAGGATAGGCCTCCTAAGAAGCTATCACAGTTATTTTATCTGACAAATCAGAGAATATAATGTGGCATTACTTAATCATTCTGTACTGCTATATTTTCAATCTAAAAAGTTACATTTTAAGAAACAAAGAAATATATGATATTTAATTGCCAAATTCAAATAAGTTGAATTTGAAATCAGTGGTTCTGATAATATTTTATTATTACATAGATCCTTTTAAAAATACCTAGAATGAATATACTCTATTAATTCCAAAATAAGAAAAAATAAGTTTAGAACATTTTTGTTTTCTTTATTTAGAAATTCTAGTAAATAATCAAAGACTTGGATCAAGATTGCTTTTTTCTTGTTGTAGACTTTTATATTTAAAGATCCTTTGGTATTAAACATGTATATTTTAAGATTTGTTTATTATATTTTTTCCTCTCCTATTCCAACTATTATTTTTTAAGGATTTATTTCAATTATTTTCTATATAGTTTAGCCTGTATACAAACCTTCTGTATATTTTAATGATAGGTTGTGCCAACCTTGATCTCAAGCTTTGTTGGGAAGTTAAAAGTGTTATTCATAAAGATAAGCCCTTCTCTAAGGACATTTTTATGTTTTCCAAAGAGAAATATTCTAGACATAGCTACTGGAAGGGAGATCTACACACTTATACAGTTTCATTTACTTAAGATCATTAAAAATCATCCTACAATATTTTTTTAGCAATCCTGTAATATTCTTTAATTTTATGTGTTCTCTGCTATCTTCACAAAGCTAAGGAGAAAGTCTTCTCTTAATGTGGTGGAATTCTCATCTCTTAAAAGAAATAAAAGTATTCGCTTGGAGTATGATTCTCTAGTTGCTTTTCTACTTTATTCACTTTCTTCTAAATCACTAAAAGGTTGGGAAATAGTAGGAAATTTCAGAGTTGCCCAGGCACATGAATCAAGTCTTCAAACTTAATGGTGAAATAGTATTGTGTATGAATCTGGGTGTTCTGATGAAGGGTTATTTTCAGTAAATGTTGACAGGTTGACAGTAGTCGCTTTGTAGATGTGGAAAAAAATCAAGTTGATACCAATCATATAAAATTGCTTGTTTAATGGTAGGAATTTTTTAAAGAGAAAGACTTTCTTTGGAGTACTGACTTTAAGACAGGGAATACAATTCCTGGAAAACTTCTTACGAACTTCTTATAATAGACTGAAAAATATTAGAAAAGAGAATAATACAAAATTTGTTCTCCTTATGTTCCTAATTGTATGCTATTCTTTCTCTTTATCTCTATTTTGCAATGATAAAGTTAACAGATTGAGAATTAAGTAGCCAAACATCAGCTTCTGTTAACACACTTTTAGCCTGTTGCAACTAAAATAGATTGACAAGCCAATCTTAGACTATAAATATGTTAAGATTAGGATGCCATCTAATATCCATGTTCAGAAAACTCAGCATTAAAAGCAGTGTTATATTCAGGAAAAAAAAAGTTTAATTTGTATCTAAATTTTATATTCACTAAAAGATAAATTCTTTACAAGATAGAGGGTGAGTTGTAACTATATTCTCTAAAACTATTATAGAATGAAACATGGAAAAAGTAGCATCAACTTATTCAAGAATGATCAGTGATTCTAATAGTGTGTGGTCTGAATGTTCCTCTTTGTTTACCATCTTCACTAGGAGCGTGGCTTTGGAGATACTGTTGAAGATGCAAATCGAAATGGAAAGAAGAAAGGATGGTAAGTGAAGGAGAATACAGAAGACAAAAGTGTGGTCTTTAAGCCTACTTTAATGACTACTATAAAATTTCTTTGAAATAAAACAATGGCAATCCATATTTTTCTCCTTTATTTTCATAATATATTTACCTATTTCTCAAACTTACAGTATACTTAAAAATTTTTGCCTTCCTCTTTCAAATAAAGATTTTTTTCTGAAGTAAATTATATCCTTTTAATTTTAAAGTAAAAAGAATCATAAAAAATTCAGATGAATGGATAAAAAGCTGTGGTACATATACACAATGGAGTATTACTCAGCCATTAAAAAGAATACGTTTGAATCAGTTCTAATGAGGTGGATGAAACTGGAGCCTATTATACAGAGTGAAGTAAGCCAGAAAGAAAAACACCAATACAGTATACTAACGCATATATATGGAATTTAGAAAGATGGTAACAATAACCCTGTATACGAGACAGCAAAAGAGACACTGATGTATAGAACAGTCTTTTGGACTCTGGGAGAGGGAGAGGGTGGGATGATTTGGGAGGATGGCATTGAAATATGTATAATATCATATATGAAACGAGTCGCCAGTCCAGGTTCAATGCACGATACTGGATGCTTGGAGCTGGTGCACTGGGACGACCCAGAGGGATGGTATGGGGAGGGAGGAGGGTTCAGGATGGGGAACACATATATACCTGTGGCAGATTCATTTTGATTTATGGCAAAACCAATATAATATTGTAAAGTTAAATAAAATAAAATAAAAAAAAAAAAATAAAAAATAAAATGATAAAAAAAATAAAATTCTTAAATATAAAGAAAGCTGTTCTATTAAAAAAAATCCTAGGGTAAATAATTGCTAACAATTCCATATTTTTTCTTCTTTAATATCTAGTATAATATATATAGTATTATATATATATATTATATATATAATAATATATAGTATAATATAGATACAGGTAATTTAGGTGTAACCCTAGCTTTATGTCAATAGAAACATATTGAACTATTCTCCAACCTCATTTATCACTTAATATAAAATCCTAGAAATTTTCCCATGCACATAACTATGAGCGGTATCCTTCTTTATAACATGGACTTGACTTTAAATGATGGCTTTTTTTTTCAAATTTCTATCTCAAGTTAGTAATGTCTGGCAAACTTGTTATTTCCTTGCTTGTTGACCTTCTGCCCTTGGATATCCTATTGGCTACTCAGTTTCAATGTCCAAATATTCCTCAACTCCTTACTGTCCCTTCTAGACTGCCTAATAATTTACAAGGTTCTACTCAATTGCCTTGTTCATGACTAAAACCTTGTTGTCTCTCCTGATAGATCTACCAACATTTTTCTCTCATAACATAATGCTGCAATATTCACTAGACCACATTGTATTAATGAGTTTATCATCCAGAGATTTTAATATTTCCTATGTCTCATATCAGTTTAGTGATCTTCCTTCCCCAGTGGCAATAAATTAGTTGATAGACTATCATCATCTACTATAACAAAGTCTTACCAATATCACTACTTTCCATACCTCCATACCTGAAGTCTGATTGATCCCTGCCATGGTCCTCAGGTTAAAAACACATTTAATCCAGTGAATCTGTTCTTTAAAATGTAGGCATTGACAAAATCACAGATACACAGTGTTAGGACAAGGTGACCAATAGTAGAGACATTTTCCAAATTCTAATTAATACCCAATACTTGTGACAAAATTTGATTTCATTAACTGTTATCCTAACCTTCTCTCACTGAAACTCCAATACTTTGGCCACCTCATGCGAAGAGTTGACTCATTGGAAAATACCCTGATGCTGGGAGGGATTGGTGGCAGGAGGAGAAGGGGATGACAGAGGATGAGATAGTTGGATGTCATCACCGACTCAATGGACATGAGTTTGCGTAAACTCCGGGAGACGGTGATGACAGGGAGGCCTGGCATTCTGTTATTCATGGGGTTGCAAAGAGTCGACACGACTGAGCGACTGAACTGAACTGAACCTTCTATAGTTAGTGTAAACCTGTTCTCCTAGTAATTTCAGAAGGCCTAAATAATCATACTTAAGCAACCAATGTCCACATATATACTCAAGGCAGCAATAAAGTTTTCAGTTTAATGTTCCTATGATATGTAAGAAAACAAAATAATTTCAATTTAATACTCTTAAAGAAACAATTACATGTTTTCCTGTGAATGAAATATAACCATTGGAAAATGGGTCCAAATAAGTCAAAGGACATAGAACGTTTGTCTTTGGCTAAAAAGTAAAAAGTGTTAGTTTCTCAGTCGTGTCCTACTCTTTGTGACCCCATGGACTATATATATCCCGCCAAGACTCGTCTGTCCAGGAAAGTCTCCAGACTTCTCCTGGCAGGAGTACTGGAGTGGGTAGCCATTCCCTTCTCCAGGGTTTGGCTAAAGGAAAACGTAACTCTGCCTTTAGTTATTTTATTAACCAACATTCTAAGGGTCTGGTAGTATAGTGTGCCTATAAAATAAACTTCTCAGTGAGTCACAAAAGTCCTTATTGACGTGTTTCTTCTTCTGTGTCCACGGTCATCTCTCCCTGTTCTTGCCTTTGCTTTATGTCTCAACTATAGTGAAATACTACAGATGCTTGAACATACACATGTTTTCACATCAAGGTGCTCGTACCACTGCTTAGAGCAGAGATCTTTTTTTTTTTTTCTCTTTTTCTCTCTCTCACTCATATATTGAGTCTCAAATTAGAGATTATATTCTTCTTAAAATCTTCTTTTGACCTATAGGCCCGTCCTATGTATTTCCTCTGTATATTATACTCATGACATATATAGTTCACATTACTTTTCTTTAGATGGCCTAGTTTGTCAAATTCTTGAAGTTTAACAAATAAATGGGACTCTACAAGGTTTGAACTGGGTTTGTTTGAAATGGTGAATTTGAAATAGAAGAAGCATTAAAGCTACACTGTAGAAATAAGAGTACATAAAGGAATGTGTTCACTTTTTCAAGTGAGCAGGAGTGTTTCAGAAACCAGGAAATTTAAGGTGCAGTAGGTCATGAATGTAGACTCAGATGATTTTAAAATTAACAATAATTTTGAAAAATTTGAAGTTCCTATACAGAAAATAATATTCAAGATGCTAGAAAATGACCAGTGTAGATTTTTTAAAGAGGTTGTCATGGAGATATAATTCTACTGAAATTTTACTTACCTACTTTAATCAAGTATCATTGCATAGATTGATACAGACAAGTGTTATTGATACAATAGATTATTAAAGCAATACAAAGATGTATTTAAGAAGTACTTCAAACAATAAGACAATACTAGATTGTTCAATAAAAGATTTCCTGATAGCTTAGTTGGTAAAGAATCTGCCTGCAGTGCAGGAGATCCTGGTTTGATTCCTGGGTCAGGAAGATCCCCTGGAGAAGGGATAGGCTACCCACTCCAATATTCTTGGGCTTCCCTTGTGGCTCAGTTGGTAAAGAAGCTGCCTGCAATGTGGGAGACCTGGGTTCCATCCCTGAGTTGGGAAGATCCCCTGGAGAAGGGAAAGGCTACCCACTCCAGTATTCTGGCCTGGAGAATTCTGTAGACTGTATAGTCCATGTGGTTGCAAAGAGTCAGACACGACTGAGTGACTTTCACTTTCTTTCAATGAAAGGTAATGGGCAATGATCAAAGGAGGTGGAAAAAGTTGAAAGGGTGATATATTTGCAGTCTATTTACATCAGCTGGATTCTGTCCTTTAAAATATGTTATTCCAAAAGGAAAGGGAATTGTTGATACCTTGCATCATCACTTGGTGTGTCCTTCCTGTTTACCCTAGGGCTGATCCTGGGTTTGATTCATTATTTATATTATCTTAGTATAAACAATGATAGGATAATATACTATCATTATTGCTATAATGACAATATAATAACATTATTATATTGATAGTCAATTATATTATCTTAATAATACAATTATCTTTTCAATAAGACAATTATTATATTATTTTATTCAACTACTTTATACTCTAATTCCCACAGATCATGGCAACAGACAAGTAAAATACAGAGGGTGAAAATTATCTTTCTTAAGCTAATAATGTATTAGTATTTTAATTATCCCTATATATTTTTTCAAAAAATGTTGCTTTTAAGTTATATATACATGGGATATATTTTACATACATTTGCAAACACCAGAGATTGTTTTAAACCATTTTGAATGATAAAGCTAACTGCTTAAAGAATATTCTAAAAGGATTATTATTTTTTTCTCTTATTAGATGTAGGCTTTTCTATAAAATTAGTCAAAACTGCTGTTTATAATCAAGACCATTTGTTGTCAGCTCACTAAAGATTACTTTAAATGTATAAAACTAGAATAGTGATAGCACATACATTTAAGCTATATATAAAAACCTTCTTTTTAATGAATTTAGCCTTATTTATTTTTTCTAGAATATAAAAAAGTAAATACACTGTAATTAATTTGCAAGGAGATTGTCACTGTGTTTACTGTGAGTGATGAAAATGACTTGATTTTCAGATTATTTATTAACTCAAAATACTGAAAGTATATGTTAATCTTCCAGAAACCCTTCTATTTTCACATTTCAAGAAATTAATAAAGACCAACAGCCTAAGAGTAAATACATATGTGTGTTTTTTTTAATTTTTTTCTCATAGTTGCAATAAGAGTAAATGAAAACTGCTTTACATTTATTTTGTGTTCATCCTTATGAATATTATCCCTATCTTCCTCTTAAATTGCTATTTCCATATCTCAATTTATAAAGAATAAAATCACCTTTACTTATCCAGGGCCTTTTATTAACATCCTTAGCCTTTATTGTTTTTGTTTGTTTGTTTTTTAATAAACTCTAATACTCAGTGAAAAAATAATTTCTACTTGATACTGGTGGATGTATTTTTAATTGATAATCATCATGATCATATATTTATTACAAGTAGCAAGAGAAAAATTTTAAAATCGCCTCATGAAAAGCAATATATATAGTAAATGGAGCATAGATTGTCACCAGGTTTGATCATTGTTTTACATGAAATTACACTAATATGATGGTAAATGGATCTTCAATGAAGCTTCATTGAAAGAATGGTACTCTCTTCTATTCTCATGTTCCTCTCACAAATAGAGATATAATTTAAGAAATTATAATAATTCATTGCAAAATGAAATAAATATTGATATATTGAGGAAATATCCTATAGTTTTATTTTTATTTTAAATTGCAGTTTTGCTCAGCAATATTGAATTTATGGCTACAACATATACTCTAACATTCTAGACCAAGAAGCAAAAGGTTTTTGAATTTCTCTTTTTGGTAAAGATAAAGTAACGGAACCAGATTTACCCTCCTGCCTGACAAATGTTAAAAAGAAATCATACATATATGAAACAACGATTTTCAACACATTTGTCAACTACAAATTGGCACCTACCAAGAGCCTCGCCAATGACCGAACAACAAAGGTGTTTGCTGTCTGCCTCTTCAGAGATCCAACCCCATGCACTATAGCTGTTGACCTTCAACACCCTCTGAGGGAGCTCAGGGTGGAGGGAGGCACTCTGTGCTCCAGGAAATCTGGTGGGACAGATTTCTTTAGGTAGATGCATGTTTTTAGGAACAGATTTTATGATATCAATCCTTGCATCTCCTCATATACTCAGTTCAGTTCAATTCAGTTCAGTCACTCAGTCGTGTCCTACTCTTTGTGACCCCATGGACTGCAGCACGCCAGGTCTCCCTGTCCATCACCAGCTCCTGGAGTTTACTCAAACCCATGTCCAGTGAGTCAGTGATGCCATCCAACCATCTCATCCTCTGTCGTTCCCTTCTCCTCCCACCTTCAATCTTTCCCAGCATCAGGGTCTTTTCAAATGACACAGTTCTTTGCATCAGGTGGCAAAAGTATTGGAATTTCAGCTTCAGCATCAGTCCTTCCAATGAATATTCAGGATTGATTTCCTTTAGGATGGACTTGTTGGATCTCCTTGCAGTCCAAGGGATTCTCAAGAGTCTTCTCCAACAACACAGTTTAAAAGCATCAATTCTTCAGCACTCAGCTTTCTTTATAGTCCAACTCTCCCATCTATACATGACTACTGGGAAAACCATAGCTTTGACTAGACAGATCTTTGTTGGCAAAGGAATGTCTCTGCTTTTCAATGTGCTATCTAGGTTGGCCATAACTTTTCTTCTAAGGAGCAAGCATCTTTTAATTTCATGGCTGCAGTCACCATCTGCAGTGATTTTGGAGCTCAGGAACAAGAGTCTGTCACTGTTTCCATTGTTTCCCCATCTATTTCCCATGAAGTGATGGGACAAGATGCCATGATCTTAGTTTTCTGAATGTTGACTTTTAATGCAACATTTTCACTCTCCTCTTTCACTTTCATCAAGAGGCTCTTTAGTTCTTTTTCGCTTTCTGCCATAATTGTGGTGTCATCTACATATCTGAAGTTATTTATATTTCTCCCAACAATCTTGATTCCAGCTTGTGCTTCATCCAGTCCAGCATTTCTCATGATGTACTCTGCATATAAGTTAAATAAGCAGGGTGAAAATATACAGCCTCATATCTAGAGAAGCACTAAACCCCTTCATAGTGACATCAGATCCTCATGACTAACAAAAAATCTTTTTAAATAAGTCCTGCATGGTACCGACCTCCCCCTTCAGCAAAACTGTATATATTGACCTTCCCCCACTTCAGCTTTGGAGCAGTCTTTCAGAGCTATGTGAGATGCTGCCTTCCAGGCTGCAGTCCTCATCTTCCCCCAAATAATACTTAGCTTGCAACTCTCAGATTGGTACATCTTTTTTAGGCGACACATTGAACATTAAAAAATGTACAGTGATGTAAGTTTCCAGCTACCTGTACAAGGTGAGGGAACTCAAGTGAATCTCCATGATCTCAAGAGTTAAGGAGATGTAGCTGTGAGACCAGGAGATGGAGGTGGCCCCAGTCCACAGGACAAAGCGTCAAAGAGAAGAGAGCTGCACAAAAGGAGAGCTCTCAGCCTCTCAGGAAGAGTCTCCCTCATGGCATCAGACAGGTAAGAGAGCACATTTGGGAAAACCGGACATCACTTAGTAAAGAATCGCCTGAAGGATTAGAGGGAACAAATACAGGTCTCACACAGAATCATAAATAGTTCCTGTTTATGATGACTCCTGGGTGAGGACTCCATAATTCATAGAAAGCTGTGAACGTATTGAGAAGATTATGCCTCGATGGTGGGAGAAAACTTTCCCAAAAGGAATGCTGCTTTGGTCCTACCTAAGAAACTTAAAACACAAAAAAAGTTAAAGAATTATAGTGTTATAAACCGTTCAGCTTCCCAGAACAAAAATCAGAATATTTATAAGAATACAAAAACATTTAGCCCTCAAGAATGTACATTAAAATATCTGATATCTAATCAAAAATTGTCAGCCTCTAAGGCAAGGCAATGGCACCCCACCCCAGTGCTTTTGCCTGGAAAGTCCCATGGACGGAGGAGCCTGATGGGCTCCCATCCATGGGCTCGCTGGGAGTCGAACAGGACTGAGCGACTTCACTTTCGCTTTTCACTTTCATACGTTGGAGAAGGAAATGGCAACCCACTCCAATATTCTTGCCTGGAGAGTCCCAGGGACAGGGGAGCCTGGTGGGCTGCTGTCTGTGAGGTCGCACAGAGTCGGACACGACTGAAGCGACTTAGCAGCAGCAGCAGCAGCAAGGCAACAGAAAAAATACTGACTCATAATGAGAAAAATAACTCAATTAAAGTCACACAGCACATACAAGTAGTAGGTAAGGATAATCTAACGGTTATTATCAGCTTATTCTATAATTTCAGAAAGCTAAAAGAAAGGTTGAATATGTTAAATACACGGAAGGCATAAGAAAGACCCAAATCTAACATTTAGAGGTGGAAACTACATCTGAGATTTTTAAAGAAGATGACCAACCTAGATAGCATATTCAAAAGCAGAGACATTACTTTACCAACAAAGGTTCGCCTAGTCAAGGCTATGGTCTTTCCTGTGGTCATGTATGGATGTGAGAGCTGGACTGTGAAGAAGGCTGAGAGCCGAAGAATTGATGCTTTTGAACTGTGGTGTTGGAGAAGACTCTTGAGAGTCCCTTGGACTGCAAGAAGATCCAACCAGTCCATTCTGAAGGAGATCAATCCTGGAATTTCTTTGGAAGGAATGATGCTAAAGCTGAAACTCCAGTATTTTGGCCACCTCATGCGAAGAGTTGACTCATTGGAGAAGACTCTGATGCTGGGAGGGATTGAGGGCAGGAGGAGAAGGGGACGACAGAGGATGAGATGGCTGGATGGCATCACTGACTCGATGGATGTGAGTCTGGGTGACCTCCGGGAGCTGGTGATGGACAGGGAGGCCTGGCGTGCTGCGGTTCATGGGGTCGCAAAGAGTCGGACACGACTGAGCGACTGATCTGATCTGATCTGAAGAACAAGTTAGACAGAGATAGTGAGGGGAAAAAAAAAAAAAAAAGGCAATAGAAACTATCCAATTTAAGCCTGGGATGAAATTAAAAAAAAAAAAAAGAGAGAGAGAGAGAGCACCAATTGAGTTTTTAGTGTTATAATACATACAGAATTGAAGTACCTATGGAAAGAAGGGTTATAAAAACCTTGAAAAAGCAATTTTGAAATGTAAAAGCTGTTTTATTTATTTAAAACATTTTTTTTTTTAAAAGGAAATTGTAAGTCCCTAGAACCAAGAAACTCAAAGATATAGTATATTAAATAGGACAAGAATTACACAAGGTGCATCATAATCAAATTATTTAAAAGAAATGATAAAGACTAAAATGGTAAAAGCATCCACAGAAAATGACTCATATTTACAAAGAAATTAAGGAAAGCATGACAGTAGAATTCTTGGTACAAAAAATATACATTCATGTAAAAACACTGATATATTCATTACGTTAAAGTAACAGAAAATATATTTACCAAACATTATTATATTTTCTAAAACAAAATATAAGTAATAATATAATTATTTGCTTCACATTTTTGTAAATATGTTTCATATCTGGTTTATTAGAAGATACCTGGATTATGATATCTACTTCCAAAATCAATTTGTAGTTTGGTAGAAGTATATGAAGAAAACCTGGGCTCAAAAAATTATGTTGTAAGAAAATGGAGGAGCATTGGATGAAGATAATCTTTTCAGATAAATGAAGGAATTTTCCCTTAATAAACACAGAAAATAGACAAGTGGCACTTTATAATAATAATCATAGTATGGAATGTGAAAAAATATTACAAAGCTTTTTGTATTCTGCTACATTCATATCCAGTGACCCAATTTACACATTGAATAGATCTTATATTTATGTATTCATCTTGTAATGTCAAGCATGTGTCACTTTGGAATAATGGCCAAGAACCAAAGACAGAGAGAAAAGCTTTGAAAACAGTCAGAAAAAACTTTCATTGGTGGAATAATATGAGAGAAATCAGAAAACAGCTGTTGGCATCTTTAAAGTGTTGAAAGAAAATTTAAGCACAAACTTGAGCAGAGGTAGAATAATTCCAGATAAAATTATGGAAGTGCATAAACGATTGAAGAGAGTTGTAAAGCTTAGATACATGGGTGAATATAAATGAATGCTGACTGTTTAAAATATTAATAGTGTGTTTTATACAGCCTTAAATACAAGTTAAAATGCATGACAAGAGTGGAACGAAAGAAGTGAGTAGAACCCACGCAAAGCATAAAAAAAAAAAACCTACTTGCATTACATATTTATCACTCTCAAAATCTGTGTAACTGCCATAATGAAAGGAGGCACATATAATCTCTAAATTATCCACTAAAATCAACTTGAAAACACAGAGGGAAACATTACAAATAAAAGCCATTGATTAATTTTAAGAAAGGAAAAATAATATTGAGATATTTACGTCAAATGAAAAACTTATTATAAGATGTTCAGTGAAAATACAAATATAAATGAATTAAATATTCCACATCCAATATACATATCTGAACCTACAGTTATCCTGGCAAATAATAATGACATTTATTTCGAGTCTTACTCTTTCTCCCAAAGGTAGGTCTTGTTCAGTAGTTTGCTCCTTTCTATTAACATATTTTCATGAGCACGAGGAGAATATCAGTCAGTCAGTTGTTCAGTCATGTCTGACTCTAGAGCTATTTATAATAATGATTAATATATTTAAAATACCATCCTAAGTAATTATAAAAATAATACATGTACAAAAATAACTATGATATTACAAAGCAGAATGTGTTAGTTACACTAAAGATATCAAGCATTTTCCTACATACAATTTAGGACTAGTGGTGTGTGTGCTAAGTCACTTCTGCTGCTACTGCTCCTTCTGCAAAGTCACTGCAGTCGTGTCCGACTCTGTGTGACCCCATAGATGGCAGCCCACCAGGCTCCTCTGTCCCTGGAATTCTCCAGGCAAGAATACTGGAGTGGGTTGCCATTACCTTCTCCAATGCATGCATGTATGATAAGTCACTTCAGTCATGTCCAACTATGTGACCCCAGGGACTGTAGCCCACCAGACTCCTTTGTCCATGGGATTATCCAGGCAAGAATACTGGCGTGGGTAGCCATTTCCTTCTCCAAAGGATCTTCCCAAACAAGGGATTGAAACTGGGGGAGATTCTTTACCATCTGAGCCACCAGGGAAGCCCCAAGATTAGTGGCATCCTATACCAGCATCTGGTCCCATCACTTCATGGGAAATAGATGGGGAAGCAGTGGAAACAGTGACAGACTTTATTTTGGGGGGCTCTAATATCACTGCAGATGGTGACTGCAGCCATGAAATTAAAAGATGCTTACTCCGTGGAAGGAAAGTTATGACCAACCTAGATCGCATATTGAAAAACAGAGACATCACTTTGTCAATAAAGGTCCATCTAGTCAAGGCTATGGTTTTCCAGTGGTCATGTATGGATGTGAAAATTGGACTCTGAAGAAAGCTGAGGGCTGAAGAGTTGATGCTTTTGAACTGTGATATTGGAGAAGACTCTTGAGAGTCCCTTGGACTGCAAGGAGATCCAACCAGTCCATTCTGAAGGAGATCAGCCCTGGGATATCTTTGGAAGGAATGATGCTAAAGCTGAAACTCCAGTATTTTGGCCACCTCATGCGAAGAGTTGACTCATTGGAGAAGACTCTGATGCTGGGAGGGATTGGGGGCAGGAGGAGAAGGGGACGACAGAGGATGAGATGGCTGGATGGCATCACTGACTCGATGGACGCTGAGTCTGAGTGAACTCCGGGAGTTGGTATCGGACAGGGAGGCCTGGCTTGCTGCGATTGATGGGGTCACAAAGAGTCGGACACGACTGAGCAACTGAACTGAACTGAACTGATACCACTTCTGAGGCTGAAGGTACAATCTTGCCTTGAGCCAGTGTTCTTTTTTTTTGCAACAAATGTTTAGATTTTCTTGGAAGCTAAAATTTTCATCTCTAAAAATGGCTTCTAGTTAGCTAAGTGAAGTAATGAAATTGGAGACCGTTTCAAGTTTGCTGCAGTGCTTATTCATGCTCTTTAATGCAGTAATTTCTTTTGTTATATTTTCACATTTGTTTATGGTCAGACATTTCAATAGCCAACTCCTTAGTCATCCTGATTATTTTATCCTCCTCTGGAACTAAATGTAAAATGACATATGATCAGTTGAATTTTCAATTGCAGTTGCATAATTTTTCACAGGAACTTAAAAAATAAACAAAAACACATGAATCTTTCAGAGCAAATTAGAGTCAAGAAAAGCTTCACCAAAATTGCTGCTATTCCAATAATGACATATGTAGAGATTAAAGAAGATTCCTTATTTTCCCACAGATAGATAATACTTCATAAATTTGCCAAAACATCCAGCAATATAAATAAACTTTCAATTAAATTAATTTTGAAATGTCTCTGTTTTGATAATTTATTATTAATATTAAAAAACAATATTTACAAAACATTACCTGTCAAAAATGACCAAAAATTTCATTTTTTCATTAATCTGAAAAATATTTTTTAAGCCATTGTAAGGAAAGTATCATTATTATCATTTTATAGGTGAGGAAGCCAGGGCTTAAGTTCAATATGGTATATAATGTTAGCTTTCTAATATGTAAGTGGAGTGAAAATTTGAACAATAATCTGACTCCATTGTGTTGATTTTTGTTAGTCAATTAAGTGTCAGATATGGACAACAGCAAATCTGTGAGCCAGGAAACAATAAGAGAAATTATCAAAATAATTCATACTTTAATGGTAGAATGTGATGTATATAAAAGAAAAACCAATTTCTACTACATGTGTTATAGAATTCAGTAAAAGGGAAAAACTAACAAGAAGAAAAGTTTTTTTATTTTTTCAATAAAAAGCCAGGAAATAAATTTATAGCTATCTCTTAAGTAAGACTTATTTTCTGGATCACTGGGATTGAAGGGCACAGTTTTTGTTAAGTCACTAGTTGAACATGCAGTACATTTATCATGTAAACAATAAAAAGGAAATAAAAATAGAAATTCCAAGGAATAAGACAGGTACAAAAAGAATCCTTCATCTGTAGTTCAATCCATGAAAAATTTTATGCAAAGTAGATATTCATGGAGATATGCAAGGAAAGAGGTCTAGGAATCAGAGCCTACTGTAAACTATTTCTGGAATATCTAATAGAAATGATGTTCATAAAAATCATAATAAAAATGACTAATATTATGAGGGATACCTATCACTGAAACCAATTTGTGCTTGTTTGTTCAGTCACTGTCTGAACAAACAGTAGTGAACAGACGGTACTGTCTGACTCTTTGCAACTCCATGGAGCCCACCAGGTTCCTCTGTCCATGGGATTTTTCCAGGCAAGAATATTGGAGTGGGTTGCCATTTCCTTCTCCAGTGGATCTTCTCAACCCAGGGATTAAACCCACATCTCTTGTATCTCCTGCACTGGCAGATGGATTATTTTATCACTGTGCCACCTGGGAAGCCCATAAAACCAACTTAATGCAATGTTAGGAATATAGGTTCTTGAATTTGAAGACCTAGGTTTGAATAAAGCTCTGACATATGCTATTCTGCAATGCAAATAAATTTTCAATTAAGTCAATTCTGGCATGTTTTGATATTGATAATCATTTATTATTAATAGTTAAAAATATTTACTTAGCATGATGTCTCTATCAAAATCATTTCATCTTTTCTGTCTCTATTCCTTAATTCTTGAAAGCATCAACCCAGACAAAGTACTCGACTTGTCTGAAAGTGTGGAAGTCGCTCAATCGTGTCTGACTCTTTGTGACCCCATGGACTGTAGAGCCCATGGGACTTGTCTGAGCCTCACTGGAAAAAACAAGACTCTGTAAACATTTAAAACAAATTAACTGTCATTGAGACTTCACACTAGCATAACAGGAAGAAAGCTTGAGTAATCATGTTTAAATTTAGCCTGTACAAAATATTTATACTCAGTAAATTGATATACTACAAAGTGGATCAATATCTAACTAAAAGTCAGGAGGCCTAATTTCTAGGCTTTCTGCTTCTAGTCAATTTCTCTGACTCCTTGAAGAAATAATCCTGCTTGAAATGGTAACATCCTTTTATATCTTGTTCTTCAAGAATTTCTGGTTGTCTCCTTTTCCTCTCTCCTCCTTAAGATGACAGAAAAAGAGTTGTATTTTACTGCACTCTGTGATTTTTGTGTCTAGAAACATCTGTGGAGATGGTAGACATTGATTTGGTTACGTTTCTGAAGCTAGAAAATGTACGTTTTATCTGATCAAATAAAAAGACAGTTAAAAAGGGGGATAAGATATTCACAGTGATCTCTGCTGGCTTTGACTCCAAATAATTCATGCAGGCAAAAAGTATTAGGACATTCAGATACTTCAGAGATTACTTACTCTAAAACTTTCATACTTTAAAAGAGAAAAACATGGTCCACAAGATTATGGAAATAGAATTTCTGAATAGTTAGTGAAAAATCAAAGTCACAGCTATTGAGTGGAAAGTGTCTCCTGAGTTTTAGTTAATAATGGTTCCATTTGTCTAAATATATTCTAGTTACTGATAATAGAAACTTACTGCCACAGACTAATTTTAAAATAACTCAAATTAGTATGTGTACATACTGTAAAATAAAACATAAATTATAAATTAGACATTTTTGAATTTAAAGAACCAGCACTATTTGAATTTAAAATATTGATAAAAGATAGTATGTATAAAGGCTATGGATCCCTGAATCTGGAATATCCCCTGGAGGAGGAAATGGCAACCCACTCCAGTATTCTTGCCTGGAGAATCCCATGGACAGAGGAGCCTGGTGGGTGACAGTCCATAGGGTAACACAGCTTCAGACACAACGGAAGCAACTTACCACTCACTCAATAAACATCTATTAAATGAATAAATTTCACTATATATCATAGCTTCTTAATAATGTTGTATGCAATATATGGAGAAATTTGGAAACATTTTAAGATTTCAAAAATGTGAATTAAAGATACATGTTCTAACAGTATCATATTTTAATGTGAATAGATTAGTGAAAGTGAAAAAGTTAGTCACTCAGTCATGTCCAGCTCTTTGTGACCCCATGGACTGTAATCGGCCAGGCTCTTCTGTCCATGGAATTCTTCCGGCAAGAATACTGGAGTGGGTAGCCATTCCCTTCTCCAGGAGATCTTCCCGACCCAGGGATGGAATCCGAGCCTCCTCCACTGCAGGCAGGCTTTATCCTTTGAGCCACTAGGTGGGCAGTAGATAATTTAGAAAATTCAAATACATATTATTTGGGAAAACTTCATATTTATCTTAATTGCATTATTAAAAGTTAAATTATAAAATTTTAAAACCAGTAATTTAATTTAATTGATAGTTTTAAAAAATTATCAACATTGAGATGTATATAACCTGTGGAGTTGTATATTTTTTGGCTATATAGAAATAATAGCAGTTAAACATGTTTATTATAGCATTTTTATTTAAAATAATAATCCTAAAGTATAGAATTATTTATATTTTAATTAAAATTATTAGTCATTAAGATATAATAATTTCTAAAATATATATTCTGAATTATCACAAAATAACTAAATGTTAAAACTACACTTTAAAACTTGTTTTTAGTTTTCTGTCATGTATTAGCTTATTTAATCTCTAATATAGAGTTGCCCTTTCACATGTTTTTAGCACAATAAAATAAATCAAATTTTGCAAAAGACTTTGGTTATAGATTCTTTCACTTCCTATTGAAATTCTTATTAAAGAAGATAATAAGATGGAAATTTAAATAACTTTGAAACAAGAAAGTGAAAATGAAAGTGAAAGTCACTCAGTTGTGTCTGACTCTTTGTGACCCCATAGACTATACAGTCCATGGAATTCTCCAGGCCAGAATACTGGAGCCGGTAGCGTTTCCCTTCTTGAGGATCTTCCAAACCCAGGGATTGAACCGAGGTCTCCCACATTACAGGTGCATTCTTTACCAGCTGAGCCACAAGGGAAGCCCTCAAATACTGGAGTGGGTAGCCTATTCCTTCTCCAGTAGATCTTCCCTACCTAGGAATCGAACAGGGGTCTCCTGTATTGCAGGCAGATTCTTTACCAACTAAGCTGTAAGGGAAGCTAGAAATTCCAATACAAATCTTCCTGATTCCCTGTAGACTTTCTACCTCCCAAGGAAAGATGGAGCACTATATTTAGAAGGTAAACAGGCAAGAAAGAAGAATTTTTGTCTCTAAGTATACTTCATTGTAAGATGATGCTGTTAAAGTGCTACACTCAATATGCCAGCAAATTTGGAAAACTCATCAGGGCCACAGGATTGGAAAAGGTCACTTTTCATTCCAATCCCAAAGAAAGGCAATGCCAAAGAATGTTCAAACTACTGCACAATTGCACTCATCTCACATGCTAGCAAAGTAATGCTCAAAATTCACCAAACCAGGCTTCAATAGTACGTGAACTGAGAACTTCCAAATGTTCAAGCTGGATTTAGAAAAGGGAGAGGAACCAGAGATCAAATGCAAAACATCCATTAGATCATCGAAAAAGGAAGAGAGTTCCAGAAAAACATCTACTTCTGCCGTATTGACTGTGCCAAAGCCTTTGACTGTGTGATCACAACGAACTGGAAAATTCTTAAAGAGATGGGAATATGTGTCTCTTTCAATTCTGGTTTCCTCGGTGTGAATGCCCAGCAGTGAAATTGCTGGGTCATATGGCAGTTCTATTTCCAGTTTTTTAAGGAATCTCCACACTGTTTTCCATAGTGGCTGTACTAGTTTGCATTCCCACCGACAGTGTAAGAGGGTTCCCTTTTCTCTACACCCTCTCTAGCATTTATTGCTTGTAGACTTTTGGATAGCAGCCATTCTGACTGGCATGAAATGGTACCTCACTGTGGTTTTGATTTGCATTTCTCTGATAATGAGTGATGTTGAGCACCTTTTCATGTGTTTGTTAGCCATATGTATGTCTTCTTTGGAGAAATGTCTGTTTAGTTCTTTGGCCCTTTTTTTGATTGGGTCATTTATTTTTCTGGAATTGAGCTGCAGGAGCTGCTTGTATATATATATATATATATTTTTAATTTAAATTTATTTATTTTAATTGGAGGCTAATTACTTTACAATATTGTATTGGTTCTGCCACACATCAACATGAATCTGCCATGGGCATACACGTGTCCCCCATCCTGAACCCCCCTCCCACCTCCCTCCCCGTACCATCCCTCTGGGTCATCCCAGTGCACCAGCCCCAAGGATCCTGTATCAAACCTGGACTGGTGATTCATTTCTTATTATACATGTTTCCATGACATTCCCCCAAATAATCCCACCCTCTCCCTCTCCCACAGAGTCCAAAAGACTGTTCTATACATCTGTGTCTCTTTTGCTGTCTCACATACAGGGTTATCATTACCATCTTTATAAATTCCATATATATGCATTAGTACACTGTACTGAAAATGGCACCCCACTCCAGTACTCTTGCCTGGAAAATCCCATGGACAGAGGAGCCTGGTGGACTGCAGTCCATGGGGTCGCTAAGAGTCAGAGACGACTGAGCGACTTTACTTTCACTTTTCACTTTGATGCATTGGAGAAGGAAATGGCAACCCACTCCGGCATTCTTGCCTGGAGAATCCCAGAGACGGGGAGCCTGGTGGGCTGCTGTGTGTGGGGTCGCACAGAGTTGGACACGACTGAAGTGACTTAGCAGTAGCAGTATACTGTACTGGTGTTTTTCTTTCTGGCTTACTTCACTCTGTATAATAGGCTCCAGTTTCATCCACCTTATTTGAGATTAATTATTTGTCAGTTGCTTCATTTGCCATTATTTTCTCCGATTCTGAAAGTTGTTTTTTCACCTTGCTTAGAGTTTCCTTAGTTGTGCAAAAGCTTTTAAGTTTGACTAGGCCCCATTTGTTTATTTTTGCTTTTATTTCCATTACTCTAAAAGGTGGGTCATAGAGGATCTTGCTGTGATTTATGTCAGAGAGTGTTTTGCCCAATATTCATCACAGCACTGTTTATAATAGCCAGGACATGGAAGCAACCTAGATGTCCATTGGCAGATGAATGGATAAGAAAGCTGTGGTACATATATGCAATGGATTATACTCAGCTATTAAAAAGAATGCATTTGAATGAGGTGGATGAAACTGGAGCCTATTATACAGAGTGAAATATGTCAGAAAGAAAAACACCAATACAGTTCATTAATGTATATATATGGAATTTAGAAAAATGGTAATGATGACCTTATATGTGAGACAGCAAGGAGACACAGATGTAAAGAATAGTCTTTTGGACTTTGTGGGAGAAGGCCAGGGTGGGAAGATTTGAGAAAATAGCATTGAAATATGTATATTATCATATGTGAAACAGACTGACAATCAAGGTTTGATGCATGAGACAGGGTGCTCAAGGCTGGTGCTCTGGGATGACCCTGGATGGGGAGGGAGGTGGGAGGGGGGTTCAGGATGGGGGACACATGTGCACCCATGGCTGATTCATATCAATATATGGCAAAACCACTACAATATTATACAGTAATTAGCCTCCAATTAAAATACATAAATTTTAAAAAAAGAGAGAGATGGGAATACCAGACCACCTTACTTGCTTCCTGAGAAATCTGTATTCAGGTCAGGAAGCAACAGTTAGAACTGGAGATGGAACAACAGACTGGTTTCAAATAGGAAAAGGAGTATGTCAAGGCTGTATATTGTCACCCTGCTTATTTAACTTATATGCAGAGTACATCATGAGAAACACTGGGCTGGAAGAAGCACAAGCTAGAATCAAGATTGCCAGGAGAAATATCAATAACCTCAGATATGCAGATGACACCATCCTTATGACGGAAAGCGAAGAAGAACTAAGGAGCCTCTTGATGAAAGTGAAAGAGGAGAGTGAAAATGTTGGATTAAAAGTCAACATTCAGAAAACTAAGATCATGTCTTCTTGTCCTTTCACTTCATGGCAAATAGATGGGGAAACAGTGGAAACAGTGGCAGACTTTATTTTTTTGGTCTCCAAAATCACTGGAGATGATGACTGCAGCCATGAAATTAAAAGATGCTTGCTTCTTGGAAGATAAGCTATGGCCAACCTAGACAGCATATTAAAAAGCAAAGACATTACTTTGCCAACAAAGTTCCATCTAGTCAAAGCTATGGTTTTCCAGTAGTCATGTATGGATGTGAGAGTTGGACTATAAAGAAAGCTGAGCACAGAAGAACTGATGCTTTTGAAGTGTGGTGTTGGAGAAGACTCTTGAGAGTCCCTTGGACTGCAAGGAGATCCAACCAGTCCATCCTAAAGGAGATCAGTCCTGAATATTCATTGGAAGGACTTGATGTTGAAGCTGAAACTCCAATACTTTGTCCACCTGATGTAAAGCGTTGACTCATTGGAAAAGACCCTGATGCTGGGAAAAATTCAAGGTAAGAGGAGATGGGAATAACAGAGGATGATATGGTTGGATGGCATTACCAAGTCAATGGACATGAGTTTGAACAAGCTCCAGGAGTTGATGATGGACTGGGACGCCTGGCGTGTTGCAGTCCATGGGGTCGCAAAGAGCTGGACATGACTGAACGACTGAACTAAACTGATGTATAAAGTAGTTAACTGAACCTACTTTAATAAGTACCTACTGTAGTAAGAACCTACTGTACAGCACAGGGAACGCTACTCAATACTCTGTAATGGCTTGTATAGGAAAAGGGTCTTAAAACAAACAAACAAAAAGTGTGGATATATGTGCAACTGATTCACTTTGCTGGACACCTGAAACTACCACAGCTTGTGAATGAACTATATTCAAATAAAATTTTTAAAAGAGAGACAGACAGGCAACACAAAATAAAAACATAAAAGTTGTGAGAGCAGTTTTAAATATTCATTTCATAATATTGTTTTTAAAAAATCAGTATTTTTGCTACATTATTCAGTTGTTTATCCTTCAGGGTTTGTGCATTCATATGAATGGTGAAAATGTCTGTTGGTACTTCCACATCGTTTAACTTCAAAATAGAACGATTTCAAACCATTGCATATAATATGTTTCTAAGTGCAATAATTCTAGGGAGTGAGGTGTGAGATAGGATCCTAGAATAGGATCAGAAAGGGTGAATTTTACTGAGTTTTTCTCTTCATTCTGGTTTATCAATTTTAACCTCACTGTTCCCTATTATTTGTATTGGTACCTGTGTGATTAATAATACGGAAATTTGTACTATCTAGATAGATTAATAAGTATTTAATACCAAAATTTCATAGAAAAAATGTCTTGAAATAAATGTTTATACTTACCTAGATTAAAACAAGGGAAAAACATAGAGTGTATGTTTTAATCTAAAATAAATGTTTAGAATTTTAAATAACCATTTATTTTGCATGTTTTATTTCTCTTTTCTCTTGGTATTCCGAATATATTCTTTGAATTTCACTTTGCTGCTGACCAATTACAAAAATAACAACAGATCCTATGACCACCAATCAAGTCAAACTCCAGGCACCCTGACCCTTTGGTTCATTTTAATTTTAAAAAAGAAAAAGAAAAACATAATTTGGGACAGCAAATCAGGCTGAAACTAACAGCATAGGCATATATTTTTCTTAAATATTTTGCATATCTATAGCCTTTAAATAGGCTGCATGCAAAACGTGGCTCAAAAATAACACAGCTTCAGCTTTACTATCCTTCAGTAATCATGGAAATGATCTAATATATTTAACCTGAAAAAATGTTTTATATAAACTTTGCATTTTTTAATGCTTTATTTTGCCTCAAAGCGTCAGGAGTAAGCACAACAACATAAATTCTAGTTGTTACATTTGAGTGTTATTGAATTAAAATGCATGTGTCTAGGAAACTCAATGTAAATAAGTCAGACTCTCCTGGTCTTATGTTCTAGTCTGTTGCAGTGTTTAAGGTTATAATCTTTTCTTAAACCACAAAAAGCCTAGAGAACTTTTCAAATTCTAACATATATATGAATGCTTTGTTATCAAGGATGGAGTGAATGTTTTTGAGTCCAGAGATATTTTTTGGATGTGTATTTCCTGGTCTCAACTCTAATGCTTCTGCTTCAATAGCCACTGCACATAGCCTACAAACAGCATGCATACTCTTGTTCAAGATCCAGCAAATGTCAGAGCCAGGGCTGCTCATGGGGATATCATTAAAAGATAGAAAACATAGGGGTGACTCATGGTCATTATCCTGGGTAGAAATCAACTGCACTTGTCTAGTGAATGGGTTCTAGAACAGCTTACTTAGGTTGATGCTAAAGGTTATACATGCCCTTTTTCCCACGTGATTCTTGACTTAAAATTCCAAATTATGTTAATACCTAATTCTAAACCAGACCATGTGACATTGTAGAATTTGCCCCACGTACAGCTGAATGGCTCCACATCATACCCCTGCCTACGTTCAGGTTGCAGAAAACTTAATGAAGGAAACAGAGAAAAACTTAGGCAACGCCTTTATGAAGTCGGGGACTCCAACTTCTGTTGGGTCCTCATTGCTGCTAATTGATTTGTCTTCATTTTCATGGCTGGTTCTCATTCACATGCTACCCATCAGTATATGAAAACTTTTTCTCATACCTTTAAATTCCAATTCTTTTGTCCCATCCCTCAGTCTTAAAGAGGACCTTCCTTCTTAACACTTCTTTCTAAGAATAAGAAAACAAGTACCAGAGGAGATACTATCAGATTCTCTAAATAAAAATAAAGCAACTACATTGTCTGCAACATTTCTTCTTCTGAATATCATTACTTCACACATTCAAAAGGGCTTATCAAACTACTAAATTTTCAATGATTTGTTTCTGTCTCTGCCTCTTTCTGTCTCATAGTTCCTTTCATTAGTTTCTGGCATAAAAAAGAAATATTACAAAAACTTCCTTGGCAAGCTACATACTCCTCAAAGATATTTGTACAAATTTTCTCTATTTTCCAACCTGCCCTTTACTCTTCATGCACTGCACACTTCTTACTGTCTTAATCTGTAGAAACCACTCTTATCTAAGATATCAATCATTCTTTCCTAGTTCCCACTTTATACCTCATTTGAATTTTGACAGTATCCATTCTATCTTCTGGTTTTCTTTTTCCTTTGCCATCTTAATATATGTACACTTTGGAAATCAATTCTGAGTGCTCTTCAGATCTCATACATGCTCTCTACATAATCTCATCAATCACATATACCACTGTAGCCATTGACTACAGCAAGAGTCAGCAAACAGGTTCTATAAAGAACCATGAAATAAATATTTTAGATTTAAGAGTGATGCGATCACTGTGTCACCTATTCAACTTGGCTCTTGTGTTATGACAACAGACAATACATGAACAAATGTATATGATGTGTTCTAATAAAACTTTATTTACAAAACAATTGACAGGCCAAATTTGTCCTATAGGTAGTAGTTTGCACACCAGTGTACTATACCATGGTAATTCACAAAATGTATGAGCTTCACAACTGAATTAGTGAAATAACTGGACACATGATTAATTTTACTCAAGTCAGCTTCATCTATTTCACTCACTGGGCTGGAAGCAATGATCTTATTAGATCATTCCTGTTTAAAAGCCTTCCACAGCTCTCAATTTGTACAAGCATTGAACATGGTTTATTCATAATTGTCACCATTTCCTTTAGATCTAACTGTTGTAGTTTTTATCTTTCAACCTATTCTTGAATAATAGCAAGGATCTTTCTTATTTATTGACTATTTTTAAGAATTTTTCTGTCTTCATTGAGGGATCACTGTATTTTATTCCTTTTTTGTTTATTTTTTAGTCTTAGAATTGGTTTTTGTTTTCTCAATTCTTATACCTATCTTTGCATATAGTGACCATTTAATAATTTGTTTACACATGAATAAAATTTTGTTATATATTTTATGTAAATATTTAACTTTTAGAAGGCCATAAAATCTAACGAACTCACAGAAGGCACATTAAGATTAAGCTGCAGTACTTACTTTGCAATTAATTAAGGGTGACACTGGAAGGCTGAGTTCCTAGAGACACTTATGTAATTGTTCATTATTCTGTCTTAATCAGAGTATACCTCTTTATGTGAAAGTATTTAATATTTTAATTTAATTTTAATATTTAAAACAATTTGTAACTCAGGCATAGAATTTAAAACCATTTGTTATACTTCTGCAATTTTTACTGGGAAATATAAGAAATTTGGCATTTATTCATTAACTATACAGCTAAACATATAAAATTAATTTTCATCTTCTGTGCTGGCAAGCTTTAAAAGCAAGACGCCATTTTTGGTATTTTTCTTCTTTATCACTGTTAAGAACATCTTAGTCTTATGTAACATCAATTGCTTGAATATTCAATAAAATAAAATGTGTTAATTTTTTAAATTTTATAAACATTTTAAATTTATTATTGGAAGTTCAAATTTATGTTATCAATACAAATCTTCCAAGAATTTATAATTGTTCATAATGTTGGTACAATAAACAGCTACTATGTGTTCAGAATATTCCAGATTTCTGTTTGTAATTTAACCTGTAACTTTGCTTTAAACCATATTTCAAAAGTGGCTAAGATTCATTTTGATATATGGCAAAACCAATACAATATTGTAAAGTTAAATAAAATTAACTTAATTAAAAAAAAGAAGTTAAAAAAAAAGTGACTAAGAGAAGGAGCCCATAAAAACCTGGGTAATGTTGACTGTCCAGCTAGACAGGTAGTTCCCCATACACTAAAACTTAATGTGATCAATTCTCTATAATTTAGGCTTTGGTTCCCAGGATTGCCGTCAATTTTAATTTGTCATGCATACAGATTGAATAGAATTGAGTTTAGAAAACGGTATATGCACATATTAATTTACAGTGAGAGTAAAAAGTGCTAAACTGGTTGATCTTGTTGTCTACTTCTCTTGACAAAAAAACTTCATAAAAATAATACTTGGTGAGCTTGAAAACTAAATGTGGGGAATTATTTACATGAGTTGAATGTTCAGTAGGAATAGGACATGATGTACTTATGGATTAATACTAACAAGATGATAGTCATCATCCAAAGAATAGACTACTTTCTTAAGAGGGCACATAGTTTTTTTTTTTTCTTTTAACCTTTATTAGTTTATACTGTGATGCCATTAGACATAAGTTCCTGCCATTTGCCTATAAGCTCTTCGAGAACTTTTAAAAATCTGCTTGTAAAATTGGAAAATAACTATAGGAATTAATCAATAAATGTTGGAAATAAACTTGATGTTTCTTAAATGGGCTCATGAATAATAGCCTTCTGAATTCTTCTATACATTAAATTCTTTTCAGTTCACTCGATCACTCATTTCCAACTCTTTGTGACCCCATGAATTGCAGCACACCAGGCCTCCCTGTCCATCACCAACTCCCGGAGGTCATGCAGACTCACGTCCATCGAGTTGGTGATGCCACCCAGCCATCTCATCCTCTATCGTCCCCTTCTCCTCCTGCCCCCAATCCCTCCAAGCATCAGAGTCTTTTCCAGTGACTCAACTCTTCACATGAGGTGGCCAAAGTGCTGGAGATTCAGCTTTAGCATCATTCCTTCCAAAGAAAACCCAGGGCTGATCTCCTTCAGAATGGACTGGTTGGATCTCCTTGCAGTCCAAGGGACTCTCAAGAGTCTTCTCCAACACCACAGTTCAAAAGCATCAATTCTTCGGCACTCAGCCTTCTTCACAGTCCAGCTCTCACATCCATACATGACCACTGGGAAAAACATAGCTTTGACTAGATGGACTTTTGTTGGCAAAAAAATGTCTCTGCTTTTGAATATGCTATCTAGGTTGGTCGTAACTTTCCTTCCAAGGAGTAAGCATCTTTTAATTTCATGGCTGCAGTCACCATCTGCAGTGATTTTGGAGCCCCCCAAAAATAAAGTCTGACACTGTTTCCACCGTTTCCCCATCTATTTCCCATGAAGTGATGGGACCGGATGCCATGATCTTAGTTTTCTGAATGCTGAGTCCCCAATTTCATTTAGATATTATAGAACCTGATGTTTTGGACTGAGGCCTTTGAACTGTGGTGTTCAAGAAGGGTCCCTTGGCCTGCAAGGAGATCAAAAGAGTCCATCCTAAAGGAAATCGGTTCTGAATATTCATTGGAAAGACTGATGCTGAAGCTGAAACTCCAATCCTTTGGCCACCTTATGCAAAGAACTGACTCATTGGAAAAGACCCTGATGCTGGGAAAGATTGAAGGCAGGAGGAGAAGAGGATGAGATGGTTGGATGGCATCAATGACTCAAGGGACATGAGTTTGAGCAAGCTCCAGAAGTCGGTAATGAAGTCACAGAGAGTTGGTTGTTACTGAGTGACTGGACTGAATTGATGTTTTTGCACAAAGAAGTAATTTTTATGCTGTTTATATCAAAGTTTCAATAGCATATTTAATCATGAGATCATATTTTGATTGGGCACCTTACAAATAGATTTCATGTGATAATAAATTGGTTAGATCTGCCTCATAGATATGCTTTTTAAGGATACATTTGCTTGTATATAGGATATTTTGCAGTAATATATTCATTTTCTCTTAAAAAATGAAATTGGAGATACTGAGTTCCACAGTCAGCATTGCAACAATTAGATGGGGCTGAATACTAGCCACTAACAGAAAGATATAAAAAGAATAAAAAATCTTTCATGTTCATTAGAGTTCTTAACACTCTTAATTATACAGTATTTGTCCAGACTCATTTGCTTATTGTACTGTTTGGTAACTCTTTTTATGACTCCTATATTTCAATGGCGTCAGATTTTAAAGTTTTTCACACCACTAGATTTGTTAAACAATGCAATAGGTAATCACTAAGACTTCTTAAAGCACTAAAGACATGATAACTAAATAAAGCTTGAGTTTTCTTTAATTAGAAATTATGAGACACTCTTTAAGTCTAATATATACTTATTTTCCCTGGACTGTGAAACCAGGTTGATCTTCTCTTTGCAAATACAGGGAAATAATTTTTCATCAGAGAAACCAAAACGGATGGAATTCTGTAGGAAGGCCAAGATAGAAATATGCTATACAGTGATTGAGGATCCCAGAGAAACTGGCCAAGACAATTGCTCAGACCTCTCTTGTCAAGGAGGTTTGGTATCAGGTAACTATCAGAGAAGTACTTTGCTTTTGGCTTCAGAGGATAGAGGCAAATTATTAAGATGATCTTGGGCACATAGTCCTCTGTGTTACTTAAGGTTAAGATCAGAGGTCTCAAGCATGGAGGTTGGATACTTAGTTATCGGCTTTATGTTTGGTTATGATCGGATCATGTGGGACTTTGAGACTCTTAGGACTGTTGATTAAAATCCATGTCATATCCAACAGCATAAGGGAATGTGAAGGAAATGAGTGTAAGCATGCAAGAGAACTGAATAGTCACTCTAGTATTTAAATCAAAATATATTATGAGGTAAGTGGAATTGATTTGGTTATTATCCTTTTCTCTTACCTTCAGATAAATTTTGTTAAAAATCAGATAAGTGTTGCAGGATTAATTTGTTTCCTGTTAGAAAATGTGCTATTCTAATTATGGAAATATTTTTCATAGTTCAGCAGCTGAGGTATGAGAGAAGATAGACTAAAAGATGAGAAAAGAACAGTCAGGTATTTTGAGGATAAATTAAATAGACTGGCCTTACATTTTTCATCTTTACTGTTTTTTTTTTTTTCTTTTTGTCCTCTTCCTCCTTCCTTTCTTTCCTGTTACCTCCTTTTCTGTCTCCTTTTCATCACTATTTCTTTGCTTCTTTTGTGTCCTTTATTTTGTTACACATCTAAAGACTAGATGTTTTCTGTATTCCAGGACTGATCTAGGGCACTGTCAGTGAGACTGTGCTTTGCAAGCATTTAAGGAAGTATTAGAAATGGCATATTCAAGGCAGACCAACGGGTGTATACCTCATCTGTGACTTAGCACATACAGAAAGGCCTCTGATTAGAATCTAGGGATTGTTTCTTTCCATTTGATCTTTGGCTGTTGTGAGTGACCCAGAATTGGTTTTGAAGACTGAAATTTCCCCTGAGAATGCCCCGTGCCCATCAAAAATGCAGGAAACTAATATTTTCTGTAATATTAATCTCTGTTAATTATATAACTTCTCATAACTTTGACTTACTAATTTGAGTAAAGCAAGGAGTAAAAACGTGAACATTTTCAGTATTTCCAGGAATGGAACAATAAGTTAATTTAAGCTGTGCTGTCGGTCAATACAATGACTTAGTTGGAATTGTCACTTCTAGAAATTGTCCATTACTTTCAACACAATTGAACTGTAAAGTTAGGAAAGAAATATATATATACACATATATATATATAAATGTATATATAAATACATATATATATATGTATTCATTAAAACAGAAGGGATATTAGCCCTATACGACCTTTGAGTTACATAAATAAGTACTCAAAAACAACAGATTTTTACCAGACGTAGCTATATGTTATAAAAGTTTATGGGTTATAGGGCGAAGTAAAGGAAACATTCTTGAATGATAGAGATGGTTACATGCATGCCATAATCTCAGTTAAATCTGTCACTCCTTCCTTAATGATAGCTAAATTTGAATACATAATTATTGCTATTTAAAATTGGACTCATTTTTTAATACTGACCTTTAAACTTGACCCAAAATTAAGAGATAATCATCTACCTGGATTGTATGAGATTTTATAACTGGCCCTATTTTGACATAAACAATTGATAGATAATTAAGCATAAGCAATTAATGAAAGGCAATAATGGAGGCTTGCCACATAAATAATTATGACATAATTATTTTCAAATAGTAGTTTCTGATACTGAAGAACACATTAAATTTAACATTCACAGATCAGTATTTCAATTTGAGGTTAGACTGTCTTCAATCTCTTAAATGAAATCCCATATGATATATTAAATTTAATTTATATGCTATTATTAAATATTTAAAAAATAAAGTTTATTATATCTACTTTAATGAAGTTGGAAACATGCAAGCAAGTCTTTGTTGCATTTGAACATCAATTAACTATGAATACAGCTATATATATTGCATGGAAGAAGTTATGATTTAAATAAATATACTTTTAAAATTTTTTATTGAGGCAAAATTCACATAACAATATTAACCATTTTAAAGTAAACCAAGTGATATTTAGTATATTCAGTATGTTGTGAAACCACCATTCCATATAGTTCTACTATAGACTGAATTGTTTCACCAAAATCCCTGGAACCATAACCCTCGATGTGACTGGCCTTTTAAGAAGTAGTAAAGGTTAAATGAGGTCATAGAGTGTGGCTCTAATCCAATAGGACTGGTGACCTTATGAGAAAAGGTAAGTATGCCGGGAGTGTGTCTGCACAGTAAAAAAGGCCATATGAAGAAAGAGGGAGGAGGCGGCCAACTGCGAGTCAAGGAGAAAAGTCTCATGAGAAGCTAGCACTGCTGCACCTTGATCTAGGACCTCCAGCTTCTAGAATGGTGAGAAATGCATTTTTATTGTTAAGCTACCCAGACTTTGGTATATTTGGCAGCTTCAGTGGACAAACACAAGTTTGAAAATATTTGCATCACTCTAAGAAGAAACCCTATACCCACTAAACTGTTATCCCCTATTCCCAGTTTGTGGCAAGCACCTATATGTTTTCTATCTCTGTGGAGATACCTATTCTGGATATTTAATATAATATGAATATTATATGTAAACGCTTTGTTTGGCTTCCTTCATTAACATAACTTTATGAAATTCATCATTGTCATCACACGCTTCAGTAGTTTTTATGGGTTTAACTGTGTCCCTAAACAAGGTATGTTGAGGTCCTAATCTCAAATACAAAAGAACGTGGGCTTATTTAAAGACAGAGCCATTGAACATGTAATTAGTTAATGTAATGCGCTAAGAGCAGAGTAGACCCTTAAACCACTATGACTGCTGTTCTTATAAGACAATATGAAGATATAGGGAAAGAATACCATATAATAACTGAGTTGCTTCTCTGGTGTCTCAGCTGGTAAAGAATCCTCCTGCAATACAAGAGACCTGGGTTCGCTCCCTGGGTTGGGAAGATTCCCTGGAGACAGGAATGGCTACCCACTACAGTATTCTGACCTGGAGAATTCCATGGAATGTATAGTTCATGGGGTAGCAAAGAGTTGGACACGACTGAGCGACTTTCATTTTCACTTTCAAAAAGGGTCAGAGACTGAAATTATGCACAAAAAGTCAAGGAATGTGAAGGATTTCTTGCATTATCAGAAGCTAAACAACCGGCATAGAAATGTTTGTCTCCTAGAGATTTTGGGAGTGTGACCTTGCCAACTTCTTGATCATTTCTAGCCTCTAAGATAGTCTGAAAATAAATTACTTTTGTATTAGGTCACCTAGTTTATGGTACTTTGTTATGGCAGCCTTAAGAAATTAATACAGGCTTTGGCACTGGGAAGCAATTTGCAGCTGTAACAAATACCTGAATTCATGAAAGTGGTTTTGGATTTGGGTAATGGTGATGAATTCTTCTACTTCATTGACTACACTAAAGCCTTTGACTACGTGGATCAAATAAACTGTGGAAAATTCTTCAGGAGATGGGAATACCAGACCATTTTATCTACCTCCTGTGAAACATGTATGCAAGTCAAGAAGCAACAGTTAGAACCGGACATGGAACAACAGACTGGTACCAAATTGGGAAAAGAGCACATCAAAGCTGTATATTGTCACCCTGATTATTTAACTTATATGCAGACTACATCATGCGAAATGCTAGGCTGGATGAAGCACAAACTGAAATAAATATTGCCAGGAGAAATATCAATAACCTCGGATATGCAAATGACACCACCCTTATGGCAGAAAGTGAAGAGAAACTTGATGAAGGTGAAAGAGCCTCTTGATGAAGATGAAAGAAGAGAGTGAAAAAGCTGGCTTAAAACTAAACATTCAAAAAACGAAGATCATGGCATCTGTCCCATCACTTTATGGCCAATAGATGGGGAAACAATGGAAACATATTTTTTTCGGCTCCAAAATCACTGCAGATGGTGACTGCAGCCATGAAATTAAAAGACACTTGCTCCTTGGAATAAACACTGTGACAAACCTAGACAGGATATTAAAAACCAGAGACATTACTTTGCCAACAAAGTCCATCTAGTCAAAGCTATGTTTTTGTCAGTAGTCATGTATGGATGTTAGAGTTGGACCACAAAGAAAGCTGAGTGCCAAAGAATTGGTGCTTTTGAACTGTGGTGTTGGAGAAGACTCTTGAGAGTCCCTTGGCCAACAAGGAGATCCCACCAGTCAGTCCTAAAGAAATCAATCATGAATATTCACTGGAAGGACTGATGCTAAAACAGAAGCTCAGTGCTTTAGCCATCTGATGCTAAGAGTCAACTCACTAGAAAAAACCCTGATGTTGGGAAAAATTGTAGGCAGCAAGAGAAGGGGATGACCGAGGATGAGACAGTTGGATACAATCACAGATTGAATGGACATGAGTTTGAGCAAGCTCAGGATTTGGTGAAGAACGGGGAAGCCTGGCATGCTGCAGTCCATGGGGTTGCAAAGAGTCGTACAGAACTGAGTGACGGAACAATAACAATGGTGACGAAGGAAGAGTTTTGAGGTGCATTACAGGGAAATAGATTGATTTGAAAGCACTGTTCATAGAAATTTGGATGTTTATTTTACTAGGAAAGTCTCAGGAGGAAAAAAAAAAGAATGCTGTAGAGGAAGCTTCTATCATCTTAGAACATACATACATTACAGTGATTAGAAATATATATTAGAAATATAATGTTTTTAGAAATATAATGTTCTTAGAAATATGAATCTTAAAAGTACTTCTGATGAGGCATCTGATTGAAATGAAGAATACGAGATTTGAGACTGGAGGGAAGATTATCCTTGTTATAAGTGACAGAAAACTAGGATGAATCATGTTCAACAATTCTGTAAAAAGTGAAGATTATCTTTGTTATAAGTGACAGAAAACTAGGATGAATCATGTTCAACAATTCTGTAAAAAGTAGAATTTTAGCTTGATGAAATTGGATATTTTCCTGAGGGGATTTTCAAGCAAAGTGCAAAAAGCATGATCTAGTTTCTCCTTGCTGCTTATAGAAGAATGTGAGAGGAAAAACATAAAATGAAGACATACTTGCTAAGCAAAAAAGAATCTTCATGTGATGGCTTCTAACATTATCAACCTATTTAGAATACCTTGATCTGGAGGTAGGGGTAAGCCTGTGACTGGACAAACATTAGAAAAAAAGATTGTGTGTGACTTATGGATTCAGCTGGCCATCTCAGCAGAAGGCAGGAATAGATGTACGTTTACCCAGGAAGAATCTGCAGAGAGTCCTTGTAGCTAATGATGTGGATTCCCACAATATTCACAGAATATAAGCAAGGGGTGACCAAGAATTCTGAGGATTTTGTATCAGCAGAAACACTGCCAACTCATGGAAAGGAACTGAGGTGGATGAAATAAAGGAAGAATAATACAGAGGGCACGGATTCCCAGAGCTGGGTGAACAGGACCTGCTTGAATCCAAAGAGTGGAGCCACCATTTAGGACGAGGGCAGTTGGCTGCATCTTCACACTGCTTACTCCTGTGTGTGTGTGTGTGTGTGTGTGTGTGTGTGCTCTCCTTTTGCATCTTTCTTGCAATAATGACATTTACCCTCACTCAGATAATCCAAATTTTTCTTCTTAATTCAAGATCTTTAATCATATTTGCACAGAACAGACTTTTTCCCCCAAATGAGGTGATATTTATAGTCTCCAGGAGTTAGGAAATAGACAAATCTTTGGGAGCCTTTATCAGCCTACTGCAGCTGGATTTCATCAGTAAATACATTTTAAAGAAGGACGAATAAATATATACTACATGGGTCCTAATTTGAGTATAAATAGCTCCTAATGTTCAAATTGCTTTTATCACTATTAAGTAATTTGTTTTACATTTATTGGATTGAATAACAGCTTCATTGGCTGTGACTTTGAAGACCCATGAAAGTTAAACCCTAGTACTCTGACAGTGACTGTGGCAATAAAGAAATTAAGAAGACCTCAAATTTTGTCCTTTCAAGTTTTTTGACTCATATGTATAAATATTACATGAAATACATATTATGTTTAAGATAAACTATTATTCAATGCTTTTCTCTCTTGCTGTAATCTTTTATAATATATATCTACATATCTAACAGCTATCTCTACATAGAAATAGATTACATGTACTTTTATTAAACAAAAGTTCTTGAATTCTATAAATTTAGGTATTCATTTATAAAAGTTTTTATCTATATTCTTTAAATACTTCATTATATCTTTTATTGCCTTTTAGAAAAATTATTATTTGCTTCACATATTTTATTTTCTTCTCGGTGATGCCAATTATTTCTTTATAGTTTACATTCTTAATGACCATTGCTCCTTTACGCGTCACTTGTTTTTTTCTCCCCTCATGCTGCTCTTCCTCTCCCTAATTTCATTTCAGTAAGATCTATTTTACATTCTATTTATTTACAAAAATATTTATTAGAATGCTCATGGTAACTACTAGGCTTTTTACTTCATTATTTTCCAGTTATTGATTTCTTGTAAATTTTCAATTTGTAGAGTCCATATTGTGTTTTATATGTCTAGAGTATAGAAATATTTTGAAATCTCTTTGTTTATGGGTGTGTCTTGCATATACCCTTCAACTGTCCTCTTCACGCTTTGTTCCGGAAGGGAATTTATGACCTCTGGGCATTCTATCTGGATCATTTTATTAGTTATTTTTAAATGTAGATCATTCCCTTTGGATCTTTTACCTTCATCTTTTGAGTTAATATAAAAAAGGTGTTCTAAGAACATCCTAAGTGGCAGGCATGGCAGCTGGGATATGCAACCTTAGAACATTTACTCATAGATTCTATCCTTTTTTTTTTTTCCTCAGCTTTCTTCAGATAGCAGCTTTTTTTCACCTCAGTTAAGACTGTGTCCTGGATAGAAAGACACTTAAATAACTTTCCCACTCTCATCATTATATCAGTAAGAACTGTTGATACAGGAAAGAAACTTCTGAGTACTTCAACCTATATAAATCTTGTGTAACGGAAGTAGCATAAATACAAACAGACTCACTTTTTAAAACAGGTGCCTAATGAAACAAGTCTTACTACTTTCAATTCTTGTCACACATTTGGAATACTATATGAAATAAAATCCAACAGTGAAAGAAATCTGTCTAGGAAGTGTGTTTTTATTTTTATTTTTTTTAAATTTTATTTAATTTAATTTTATTTTTTAACTTTACAATATTGTATTGGTTTTAAAATTGAGAAAATACTTCGCATGGCTTTTATAGCCCCTCATGTGTGTTGGTTGAGCAGCCCCCAGATAGCATTTCCCTTACCTGGAACTGAAACAAAGATTCGCTGTATCTCCAGTAACTGAAAAATCCTATGTCAGCCAAGGTCTGAGAGAAAAATTGGTAATGCATGCAAAAAAAGAGGATTAAGAAGTGCTTAAAAGGAGAGGCTATTTAAAGTTGTAGGCAAGGTTAAGAGGAACCAAAAAGGTGTGAAGCTAGCATTAGCAGGGCTTGGCCCAATCTGAGGTCTGAGGGGCTGGGGGAGGAAGCCGTTGTCTGAACAGAGAGAGACCTAGATGGGGGAAAAGGACACAAAAGATGTTCTATCCAACATCCATTATCCTGCAAAACTCAATGCCCAACACACACACACACACACACACACACACACACACAGAGTTAAGGCATATGATAGTCTCCTGGGAACAGAACATTGCCAAGAATGTGGATTAAAGATTTGAAGAGACAAAAGGAGAATATATTACATAATCCATAGTACTAAGCTGCCTGATGTATTTAGTGAATCAATGCTAGGGAGAAGTGTGAAGGCTCCCAAACATGAAGTCACTATGGTTGAGGTCAAATAGACAATCTTGGTGTTTGTTTTCTGTCAGGAGTAGACTTGGATGAGGGCTTCCCAGGTAGTGCTAGTGGTAAGGAAACTGTATGCCAGTTCAGGAGACATAAGAGATGCGGGTTTGACTCGTGAGTCAGGAAGATCCCCCTGGAGAAGGGAATAGCTATCCACTCCAGTATTCTTGCCTGGAGAATCCTACAGACAGATGGAACTTGGCAGGTTACAGTCCATAGAGTCACAGAGTCAGACACAACCAAAGTGACTTAGCACTCTTTCTGACTTGGGTGAACTTCTGGATTCAAACATGTTAGCTTCTCTATTTGGACAGTTTCTACATTTAAGTTCTTAGAAAATGTTATCAGTGTGTTAGATGATTTGGCCTACATGTGCATATCACATAAAAAGGAAAATACCACTTAAGCAAACATTTACTGTCTGATCAAAAATATGAATAGGACGATAGGACTTAGTGGAAAGAAGAGCTAGGAACTCAAAGTCCTGGTTGAAAGTCAGAGCTCTGTGATTAACTAATTTGAATCCATGCACACATATTTCATCTTCTTGAGTCTCAATTTCTCTAGTTTGCTAAAAGAGAAATTTAACATTATCTACTACCTATTTAAGGAAGATTACTCCTATACAGAATTATTACAATATTAACTTATGTTTTGAACTCAAACTAATGTAAAATACTCTCGATGACAGATACATGAGAAATAATCAAATGAGCAATTCAGTTGTAAAATAATACTCTACACGAATTTGATGTAATTTACTAGAGATATTTTTAAATGTCCTAGATAAAGCAAACATACTTCTCCTGCAGGATACATTTCTATAATAAGAGATCATCAAGTAACTTATATGTCATTATATATTTCCAATATATGTGGTTTTAAAATCTTTTTTTTTTCCTTGACTTTCATTTTTTGTTAGTTGGAATCATGCCAAAAATGACCTTTAAAAAGTATACTGTACACCTGGAGCGGATTCATGTGATGTATGGCAAAACCAATATAATATTGTAAAGTAATTAGCCTCCAATTAAGATAAATACATTTAAATTTAAAAAAAAGAAAAAAATGTACTGTGTATTCCTTATGAAGGTATTTCAATTCTGTGAAACTATCACGTATTAAAAAAGACTACTCAGTGCTAGAGTTGCTCGTATTTTTATATTAGACTTCAGAAAAACTATTTGAGCACAATAGAAAAAGTGTAATTTAGAAGAACATAAAATATAATACAGTTTTGTAATATTTTAACTAAGTAATTTCCTTCACAAATCAGTTTATTACAACATTATTTTCAAAAGTAAAGTACTAAAAACATCCTGAAAGTCCATAAATAGAGAAATGCTTGTCTAAATTATGGTTCCTTAACTCCATGAAATAAAGTGAGGTTTATATGTACTGAGTTGAAAAGTCATCCATGATGGAATAGTGAAAAAAGCATAGCAGAAAAATATATATCATGCAACTCAATTTTTATTAAAAATTAAATAAATAAAACTAAATTAACTGGTTGTACATTTATATAAACATTGAAAAATAAATGAAAAATCATACTCTTTATAGCATTGTTTGACTTTTATTGCTGGGAAAATTAATGGAGAAGGGGAATAATTTTCCTCATACACATTGCATTGTTGGGAATTATTGCAAACAGCATATATTGTTGTATAATTTTTGAACTCACAAAAATTATCATATAAATTAAACTATAATGGTAATTCAAGAAAGTACCTGAATATTTTGTAATGACTGATTAGTATGTGTGTTAAATTACAAATAGACTACAATGTTTGTTAGAGCATCTACAGGTAACAATGAATTTTTAATTTACATTGAGATACTCTATATTTTTTATGCATGTGCACATAAAGTTATGACCAACTTGGATAGCATATTGAAAAGCAGAAACATTACTTTGCCAACAAAGGTCTATCTAGTCAAGGTTATGGTTTTTCCAGTGGTCATGTATGGATGTGAGAGTTGAACTGTGAAGAAAGTTGAATGCTAAAGGATTGATGCTTTTGAACTGTGGTGTTGGAGATGACTCTTGAGAGTCCCTTGGACTGCAAGGAGATCCAACCAGTCCATTCTGAAGGAGATCAGCTCTGGGTGTTCTTTGGAAGGAATGATGCTAAAGCTGAAACTCCAGTACTTTGGACACCTCATGCAAAGAGTTGACTCATTGGAAAAGACTCTGATGCTGGGAGGGATTAGGGGCAGAAGGAGAAGGGGACGACAGAGGATGAGATGGCTGGATGGCATCACCAACTCGATGGACATGAGTTTGAGTGGACTCCAGGTGTTGGTGATGGACAGGGAGGCCTGGTGTGCTGCAATTCATGGAGTCACAAAGAGTCGGACACGACTGAGCAATTGAACTGAACTGAACTGAATATTATAGTTAAATTAATAATACACATTATTATTTAGGCTCAAAAACAGAATAAGAGATGATATCCAAGGACAGTCATTCACACCATATCATCACTGTGACCAGGAAAATAATAAAATAAATAAGCAATACTAATAGTTTACTTTCTCCTTTCTTTGCTTATGTTCAAAATCCATGTGAACTTTCTACAACCAGAAATATTTAGGGGGGTTCAGGTGAAGCAAGATAAGATTCCTTGCCTTATACAATGTAAAAGGCCTCTGAATATCCTAGCAACCCTTATTATTTTCATAAAACAAAGTTAACATTAAAATATTTAATGTTACTTTATCTTTGTTAGAGAAGTGCTCCAAAATAATGTTAGCAGATCATCAGTATGATTGAGGTAAAGGTCTCATGGTGCCGGGTCAGCTTTATGCTTTGTTCTGTAATAGCATCATCTGCACACCTCAGGATGTTGGCTAATCATTCCAATGAATATTTTTTTCCCCTCTCTGCCACTATGGAAAAACATCCCAACTTCACCAACTTTTCAAAATCAGGTAACAGAAAATTTCTCAACTGCATGACTTTTACCACTGCTTCTAGGATGATACAACATTAAGTCCAAATAGCTGTCAGAATTCCTTCTTGAAGCTTTGAAATGTCATTTAACAACCGTATAGGGTTAACATTTGGGTGGGTTTGTTTTGTTATCATTGAATGGATTTTGAAAGTAAGGCAGGAGGGTAAAATGAAAGGCACCTATTTAGAGAATATCATAGATCCCCTACTTTTCCTTGTCTGCCAGAGGTAACATCTTTGGGTCCCCTCAAGTCCTGAGAAATATTAACACCAAAGAATCGAGGTACACCTGCAGTCTCATGATATGAGACATGAGTAGTTTTCATTATACTGCATTTTTAAAATAGAAACAAACCCTTTCACCTAAAATCTAGAACTGTTCTGTTTTCTCTTATTACAAGTTTCTACCAGACTTTGCTTCAAATTAACACTTGTTTTGTAATTCTCTTGTTGAAATTATCTATACAGTTTAAATAGTTCCGTTGATTTCTTCAGGTTACTGAGACTTTTCTGAAAAATCCTGTGATGTCACAAGAACATTTTTCTCCTTCAAATGCAGTTGCTGCAGATTTTCAACAAGTATTAGGAAAGTATATGGTATGTAACCTCTAACTGTATTCCTAAACATTGTCAGGGAGACTTCCCCAGTGGTCCAGTGGGTAGGACTCCAGCCTCCACTACAGGGGGCCCAGATTCAGTCCCTGGTCAGGGAGCTATGATTCTCCAAGCTATGCAACGTGCCCCCCCGCCAAAAAAAAAAAAAAAAAAACTGGTCAGTATCACTTCTGACAAATCAGTTAGGAATTTAAGAGCTGTTAAGATGAATGAGAACTAAGAACTTTTATCTTTCTATAATGGTAAAGAAAGATATCCATGATATATTGGTAAGTGAATAAAGCAAGATAGAGAAAATATATATGGCATACTATTATTTACTTACCATCCTATATACAACCATTTTAAGCAAGAGGAATAAATACATATATATGTTTTGCTTATAGTGAAAAGGGAGAGGATGGAGAGACAAGGGAAGGATAAACTGAAAACATGCCTCTCTAGGGATGAATCTGATAATAGAAACTAGACCTCTGTGAATGAAACCTGTCTTGCAAATTTGACTTCGAACCACATAAACATTTTATGCAGTTTTAAAAATTGTAAAATATTTACACAATCATTCTGTACATATTTTACATAAATATAAAATTATTAAATATTTTAAAAGTAGGCCCTTGGCAGAAATTAACATTGTAAATCAACTATACTTCAATAAAATTTGTTTTAAAAAGGAAAAAAAAAATAAAAGTGTGCAATGCAAACTTAGCAAAGATATATGTCAGAGGAAAATTTACTTTGTGGTTTAATTAACATCTGAAAATATGATTTAGCAAGAAAAAAAAAAAAAAACATCTTGAGGATCTCTGTTACATAGCAAATGGGGATCTCTTTATTGTCTTCATGTAGGGGCATAGCTCCATAAACATCAAGTATGCTGATAAAATACAGTGAGAGAGTCTGGAGGAGAGTCTTTCAGATCTCAATACCTAGCTTTTCCAAAACTTATAATAGGAATTGTTAACTATATAGTCAAGGGTGGAGATACTGTAAGAAAATTTAGGAGGTTTCCCTGGTGGGTGAGTGGTAAAGAAGTTGCCTGCTGATGCAGGAGATGTGGATTTGGCCCCTGGTCAGTTCCTCATGCCTCAGAGCAATTGGGCCAGTGCACCACAGCTGTTGAGCCCATGGTCAAGAGCCTGGGAGACACGCCTACTGAACCCAGGAGTAGGAGCGGTTCAGTGCTGCAACTACTGTAGTCCATGGGCCATAGAGCCCGTGTTCCGCCGCCAGAGAAGGCGGCACAATGAGAAACCTGAGCACGGCATCCAGAGAGTAGCCCCTGTTTGCCACAACTAGAGAAAGCCCGCACACAGCAATAAAGTCTTGGCACAGCCAAAGAATAACTAACCACATAGATAAATAAGCAGATAAATTTAGGCACAAGGTTACAAGCTCCACAATAATTCCACAGAAAATTCTGGAGTCAGCTAGAAATTAAGACATTCAATGAACATTTCTGAGTTCATATTTAACATTCTCACGCTCTAATCACTCCAGGAACACCAAGCAGCCTGCTCTTCTTTTGATGAGGTCACCCTTTAGTCTTAGGATCTAAGAAACCTTGAGTAGAGACATAATTTGGACCAGAAACTGGTCCATATTTTAGTTACATTATTGCTAGTCTTTACGTGTGTTGACTTCTGTACTCTGCATCAGTCCTGGCTAGTTAACAACTGTGGTGTTGCTCACAATCTCATCCATTCAATAAGTACACATTATTGACAGGAATGATAACTCATCTTCTGGGATCATCATTGACAGTAAATACAGAATTAAATTATTAAAGTCTGTTTCATGATGCATAAAATAGTCAAAACAATTTATATTCTTACTCATTTGTATACTTTTAAACAACTGTTTATGGATGTCCACTTTATCCCAGTTCTGAGTCTAGGAAAAGAACAAAGAAACAGAATTTAAACTTAAGCCATGCTACCAAGAAGCTTTCATTCTAGAGTCAGTGATTGCAGACAAATTAAGTAGTCAAAGAATCCAAACAAAGAAAAGTGTAAGAGCAAAGGCCCTAAAGCATTTGCGAAATGGATAAAAAGGAGGGTGGTATTGATGAAATAGAATGATCAAGAAAGAATACGGTACAACATGAGGTGATAAGGGTCAGGCAAGGGCCAGCCCATGAAATGTTTATTATAGGCTGTGTAAAAATATCTGATGCTTTAAAAAAGCCAGTTGGAAGCTACTGAAAATTCTTAAGCAGGAAACTAGAGCCAGATATCCTGGAATGTGAAGTCAAGTGGGCCTTAGAAAGTATCACTACGAACAAAGCTAGTGGAGATGATGGAATTCCAGTTCAGCTATTCCAAATCCTGAAAGATGATGCTGTGAAAGTGCTGCACTCAATATGCCAGCAAATTTGGAAAACTCAGCAGTGGCCACAGGACCAGAAAAGATCAGTTTTCATTCCAATCCCAAAGAAAGGCAATGCCAAAGAATGCTCAAACTATCACACAATTGCCCTCATCTCACATGCTAGTAAAGTAATACTCAAAATTCAGAAATATGTGAACCGAGAACTTCCATATGTTCAATCTGTATTTAGAAAAGGCAGAGGAACCAGAGATCAAATTGCCAACATCTGGTGGGTCATCGAAAAAGCAAGAGAGTTCCAGAAAAACATCTATTTCTGCTTTATTGACTATGCCAAAGCCTTTGACTATGTGGATCACAATAAACTGTGGGAAATACTGAAAGAGATGGGAATACCAGACCACCTGACCTGCCTCTTGAGAAATTTGTATGCAGGTCAGGAGGCAACAGTCAGAATTGGACATGGAACAACAGACTGGTTCCAAACAGGAAACGGAGTACATCAAGGCTATATATTGTCAGCCTGCTTAATTAACTTCTATGCAGAGTACATCATGAGAAATGCTGGGCTGGAAAAAGCACAAGCTGGAATCAAGATTTCCAGGAGAAATATCAACAACCTCAGATATGCAGATGCACTTTATGCACTTTATGGCATAAAGTGAAGAGGAACTAAAAAGCCTCTTAATGAAAGTGAAAGTGGAGAGTGAAAAAATTGGCTTAAAGCTCAACATTCAGAATACAAAGATCATGGCATCCGGTCCCATCACTTCATGGGAAATAGATGGGGAAACAGTAGAAACAGTGACAGACTTTATTTTTGGAGCTCCAAAATCACTGCAGATGGTGACTGCAGCCATGAAATTAAAAGACACTACTTGGAAGGAAATTTATGATCAACCTAGATAGCATATTGAAAAGCAGAGACATTACTTTGCCAACAAAAGTCCGTCTAGTCAAGGCTATGGTTTTCCCAATGATCATGTATGAATGTGAGAGTTGGACTGTGAAGAAAGCTGAGTGCTGAAGAATTGATGCTTTTGGACTGTGGTGTTGGAGAAGACTCTTGAGAGTCCCTTGGACTACAAGGTGATCCAAGCAGTCCATTCTGAAGGCGATCAGCCCTGGGTGTTCTTTGGAAGGAATGATGCTAAAGCTGAAACTCCAGTACTTTGGCCACCTCATGCAAAGAGTTGACTCAGTGGAAAAGACTCTGCTGCTGGGAGGAATTGGGAGCAGGAGGAGAAGGGGGCAAAAGAGGATGAGATGGCTGGATGGCATCACCGACTAGATGGATGTGAGTCTGAGTGACCTCCGGGAGTTGGTGATGGACAGGGAGGCCTGGAGTGCTGCGATTCATGGGGTTGCAAAGAGTCAGACACGACTGAGCGACCGAACTGAACTGAACTGATTCATATCTGTATTATATTTTTGAAAGTAATTGGGTAAAGTACTGTGACTATGATGGAGGGTGAAATTTGGAAGCAAAGTCTTAAGATGATATTGTGATTGTGAAGAAAAGAATTGAGAGCTGCTACAAAAAGTTTTCCCTAGTGGCTCAGATGGTAAAGAACCCACCTGCAATGCTGGAGACCTGGGTTTGATCCCTGGGTTGGGAAGATCCCCTGGAGGAGGGCATGGCAACCCACTCCAGTATTCTTACCTGGAGAATCCCCATGGACAGAGGAGCCTGGCAGGCTACAGTCCATGGGGTCGCAAAGAATCAGACATGACTGAGCACACACAAAGTAGAGTAGTCATACGAATGTAAAGTGGACATTTTGGAAATAAATTTAGAGGTAGAACTCTCAAAAGAATCAAGAACACTGCCTTATACTTCATCAAAATTTAAACTGCCTGCTCTTCAAAAGACTTCATTGAGACCACCTGCAAATGGCATACTTGATGAGAGAATTATATTGAAATATGTAAGCACAATCAAAGCTAAACAGTAAGAAAACAAGAAGCAATAAATAAAATAGGGTATAATTTATTTATTAGTGAATTCATAACTTTAACAAAGAATATGTACAAATCACAAATACGTATATGACAATGCTAAGCTTTTGAACTGTGGTGTTGGAGAAGACTCTGAGAGTCCCTTGACTGCAAGGAGATCCAATCAGTCCATTCTGAAGGAGATCAGCCCTGGGATTCTTTGGAAGGAATGATGCTGAAGCTGAAACTCCAGTATTTTGGCCACCCAGCGAAGAGTTGACCATTGGAGAAGACCTGATGCTGGGAGGGAGAGGGCAGGAGGAGAAGGGGACGACAGAGGAGGAGGTGGAGGCATCACGACGGGCGAGGAGGACCGGGAGCGTGAGGAGGGGGGGAGGGACGAGAGCGACTGACTGACGATCTGATCTGAAGCATCTTTAATCGTCAGGAGAATAGAAAACAAAACCCTGATGAGATAGCACTTTGTTGCTGTTTAGCTCCTAAGTCATGTCTGAATCTTTGTGACCCTACGGTCTGTAGCCCACAAGGCTCCTCTATCCATGGGATCCTCTTTCCAAGGCAAGAATACTGGAGTAGGTTCTCTCTTCCTTCTCCAGGGGATCATCCCAGTGCAGGGATCGAAGTGGGGCTGTGTCTCATGCTTCTTGGCAGGTGGATTCTTTACCCCGAGCCACGCGGGAAGCCCACTACATGCCTTTCAAACTGGCTTATATTAAAAAGCCTATCATATCAAGTGCTGACAAGATGTGGAGGTACACGACCTTGTAAGATTAGTGGTAGGAATGTAAAATGTTAGAAACACTCTTTTGAAGACAGTTTGACAGTTTCTTGAAAATACAACTTCCATATGATCCAACTATTTCACTGCAAATTATTAGCTCCCTAAAACAAAAGAATGAAAATGTGTCCATACAAAGATGTATACACAAGCATTCACACAGCTTTAGGCAGAATCCTAAAATTTAAACGACTTAAATACTCATCAAAAGGTGAATGTAAAAATTGTGCTATGCCACATAAAATATTACTACTCATCAAAATAAAATATTTTATTTGATGCATGCAACAAAATGCATATATTTCAAAATAATAATGTCATATGAATGTCCAACATAAAAGTTCATAAAATTCTAGAAAGTGCAAATCCATTTAAGTGATAGAATATTTCAGGGGGTGCTTGGAGGCAGGGATGAGAAAAGGGGGAGAGAGGCTGAGAAAGGTTAGGACAGAAATTATGAAGGGCATGAGGAGGCTTTTGGGGTGACATGTGTGTTTATTATCTTGGTTCTGTGATGGTTTTAAAGCCATATATATGTGTCAAAACTTGTCAAATTGTACACTTTCTACATAAACAGTTTATTGTACATCAAGTTGGCTCTTAAGAAAAAAACTAATTATTGCCTTCAGCCAAGGAGTAGACTAAGTTTGCAGTTTCTGAAATGAGATAATACACTAAAAACAAATCAGATGATACAAGAAAGAAATGGAAAATATTCTTCCAACCAAAATTGACGATTGTAACCTGGGAAGAGTACCTTAGGAAGCTCTGAGAACTGTTCCACACATCAGACGTCAAGGCAAGTAACATAATCTTTTGAGACACAGGGCTGTATATCAAATGATGTCATACTGACAATTTACACAATCCAGATCTAAGAGTCAGTTTGTTGTGAGCCACATAGTCAAAGGTGTTCGTGTAGTCAATGAAGCAGATTTTTTTTTTTTTTTTTTCTGGAATCCCCTTGCTTTCTCTATAATCCAGAGGATGTTGGCAATTTAATCTCTGGTTCCTCTGCCTTTTCTAAAGCCAGCTTGCATGTCTGGAAGTTTTCAGTTTGCTTACTGTTGAAGTGTACCTTGAAGGATTTTGAGTATTATCTTGCTAGCATGTGAAATGAGCACAACTGTGTGGTAGTTTGAGCATTCTTTGACATTGACCTTCTTTGGGATTGGAATGAAAACTGGTCTTTTCCAATTCTGTGGCCACTGCTGAGTTTTCCAAACTTGTTTGTATATTGAGTGCAGCACTTTAACAGCATTGTCTTTTAGAATTTGAAAAACTCAGCTGGAATTCCATCATCTCCACTAGCTTTGTTCATCATAAGTCTTCCTAAGGCCTGCTCGACTTCACTCTCCAGGATGTCTGGCTCTAGGTGAGTGACCACACCATCCTGGTTATCTGGGTCATGAAGATCTTTTGTGTATTGTTCTTCTCTGTATTGTTGCCACCTCTTCTTAATCTCTTCTACTTCTGTTAGGTCCATACCATTTCTGTCCTTAATTGTGCCCATCTTTCCCTTGGTATCTTCAATTTCCTTGAGATCTAATCTTTCCCATTTATTGTTTTCCTATCTGTTTGCAGTGTTGCCTTAAGAATGCTTCTGACTGAGAGTTAGGGAGGGACTCTTCCACCTTTTATGGTACTTAGCCTCAGGGCTGATTAAGGCTGAGACAGGGCTCCTAGCAAAGACTGTGTGGGAAGGAAAGTGTTTGGGCTATGCATTTACTCAGCTATTCAGAAAAGGAAACTGACCAGCCTCTAACCTCAACCTAAAAACTGGGTCAAGACAAGCATTTTCAAAATCAAAAACTTCTATTGCATTGCTTTCTCTTACAGCTTGCTCTGTCACTCATCTTTCCCAAATGCTCATGATTTCTACTTCTTAATTTCAGGTTTTACCAGATTCTAGCCCTCATATTCAGTTCTTTAATGCCTATCCTTTTTTTCTTTTCAAAGTGAACCCATTCACTGTATATCCTTTGATTCTCTTACATGGAACATGAAATCAGGAGGCCAGATTAAAATGCTTCATACATCACAAATGAACAAAACTCAAGGGAAGCTAATTACAGTTTTAAACTTAGAAATATTACCTTATAAATATGCAACCCTGAAAAACCAAAGTGAACTCCAACGTAAGGCTTGCCACTTTCCACATTATTGTGGCAACAAATAATGATTCTGCTTTATAATCTGGTATTTGTATCAAGTCAATTGGGCATCTAAACATATGCACTAACCCTTTTATTTCCTTGCAGCTCTCATGTATATGTACATTTTCTCCTTCCACTGTCAAGTAGCCCCAGACAACTGCAACCACAGGAGGAAGCATACCCGGCGTTGTATTTCCTCAGTCTGAATTATACCCCAGAGTTCTGCATCTCTTCTCTCATCTAATCTTGAAAGCATGACAATCTCATGCTGATAGCTGACTCCTCCATGAGTGAATTGTCTCATTACCACTAGAAACTTGGGATTCAGAGCAGATCCCATGACAATAGTGTCAAGTCTCTGTTATGTGACAGATGCTGCATAAGGTAATTTATCCACGTATTTCTAATACTGACATCAACTCATAAAACAAGGATGACTGTACCCCCTTTAAAGATCAAAACACTGAGATGAAGGTGATATCCCCTAGGTCACAAGACAGTAAAGGTAGAATTTTAATCCAGCATCTATATTTTTTCCACTAAGCCAAACTGATCATTTTATCCTTTTCACTTAAACAGACAAGATCCACTATCTAAAATTTCAACCAATAGTCTTACAATCTTGACTATTTATTAGTCAGTCACAGTTTTAGGAAAAATGTTCCTATCTTTTGCAAATAAAATAAGTATTTAAAACAAGGTGTTATGAAGCACACAGTCCTTTTGGGTCTGAGTTCATTTTGAAAGGATTTTGACAAAATTTACAATTTATGTTTATAGAAAATCCTCTATTTATGCATAAATTTGGCATATGTTATTTCCCTCTTTTCCTTTATTGTGGACTATGACTTAATCATTTTAGTAGAAACTAAAATTTAAAGTAGAAAATTTATTGTGATTAAATTTACTTTGACTCATCTCACACGCTAGTAAAGTAATGCTCAAAATTCTCCAAGCCAGGCTTCAGCAATATGTGAACCGTGAACTTCCTGATGTTCAAGCTGGTTTGAGAAAAGGCAGAGGAACCAGAGATCAAATTGCCAACATCCGCTGGATCATGGAAAAGGCAAGAGAGTTCCAGAAAAACATCTATTTCTGCTTTATTGACTATGCCAAAGCCTTTGACTGTGTAGATCACAATAAACTGTGGAAAATTCTGAAAGAGATGGGAATACCAGACCACCTGATCTGCCTCTTAAGAAATCTGTATGCAGGTCAGGAAGCAACAGTTAGAACTGGTCATGGAACAACAGACTGGTTCCAAATAGGAAAAGGAGTACGTCAAGGCTGCATATTGTCACCATGTTTATTTAACTTATATGCAGAGTACATCATGAGAAATGCTGGACTGGAAGAAACACAAGTTGGAATCAAGATTGCTGGGAGAAATATCAATAACCTCAGATATGCAGATGACACTACTCTTATGGCAGAAAGTGAAGAGGGGCTAAAAAGCCTCTTGATGAAAGTGAAAGTGGAGAGTGAAAAGGTTGGCTTGAAGCTCAACATTCAGAAAATGAAGATTATGGCATCTGGTCCCATCACTACATGGGAAATAGATGGGGAAACAGTGGAAACAGTGTCAGACTTTGTTTTTCTGGGCTCCAAAATCACTGCAGATGGTGACTACAGCCATGAAATTAAAAGACGCTTACTCCTTGGAAGGAAAGTTATGACCAACCTAGATAGCATATTCAAAAGCAGAGACATTACTTTGCCAACAAAGGTTCGCCTAGTCAAGGCTATTGTATTTCCTGTGGTCATGTATGGATGTGAGAGCTGGACTGTGAGGAAGGCTGAGCGCTGAAGAATTGATGCTTTTGAACTGTGGTGTTGGAGAAGACTCTTGAGAGTCCCTTGGACTGCAAGAAGATCCAACCAGGCCATTCTGAAGGAGATCAATCCTGGAATTTCTTTAGAAGGAATGATGCTAAAGCTGAAACTCCAGTATTTTGGCCACCTCATGCGAAGAGTTGACTCATTGGAGAAGACTCTGATGCTGGGAGGGATTGAGGGCAGGAGGAGAAGGGGACGACAGAGGATGAGATGGTTGGATGGCATCACTGACTTGATGGGTATGAGTCTGGATGACCTCCGGGAGCTGGTGATGGACAGGGAGGCCTGGCGTCCTGCAGTTCATGGGGTCGCAAAGAGTCGGACACGACTGAGCGACTGATCTGATCTGATCTTACTTTGACAATTTATTGTCAAAAACCACTGAATACCGACCGGTCTGTAGGCACTAAACACTAGCACTCAGTAAAATTCTGGAAAGATGTCTAATCAGACTGAGTTATGGTAAGTCATTCTAAGAAGATTTTCATTCAAATAGGAATGGCAAATCTCAGCTTCCTAGCCCTCTTTCCACTGTACCTCCACACCCTCAATACCCACAGTACAACTGACTGATTTATTAGAATTAGGATCATTAAAAAAAAAAAAAAATCAATTCGTTTGAAAGCGAGACATCAAAAACCAGAAATCCTAAAATGCAGTCAGATTTGAGTCATCCACCATCCCTTTGCCCAGTGCCTGAAGATGCTCTTTAAGGTAAACAATGAATATTGGCTGGCTTAGGTTCAAGTAAGACATTTGATACCCAGAGAAAAATAAGCAGGAGAGTGAATAAAGCAGTAGTCACATTTCTGAAGAATGAAATCAGTAGATTGCAAGTGACAGGTTCAATTACTGGTCCATGGACCACTGACACATCCGCCTTAAACTCTGAGGAATGGGCAGTGGGAAAAGGATGAATAACTCTTAAGATTTAGAGAAAATATGTAACCACTCAGGCAGAAAATTAGCAATTACATTTCGTGCCATCAGTAATAACTATTTCAACAAAGATCTTAGGTTAACGTCAGACTGTGTGACAGTGTATCAACCATTACACCTGTGTTCAATCAGCGTCCACATCCCTCAACGTGATCCTGAGCTGTTTAGTTCAGATCTGGCTCCTTCAGGGATAAGCAAGATGGCCGACATCTGCTACAGAAGCGTTCAAAAGCAATTTAATTCACAGTGTTGATGCTGACTGTTGAAAAGAGAAAAATTCTGTAAAATTTGGACAGTTGTGGTTTGTCTTTTCAGGTTTTTCTTTGATTATTTTTTTCTGGTTATGAGTAAAATTACAATTTTCACTGGAGAAAAAGCTGCAAATTATATCAGTAAGAACTCTGTAGTGAGATTTTCAGATTTACAGTTACATGAAATATTATCTTTAATAAAAATTATGCATTCATGAAGCTTCTCATTTCTGAGTAAAGGACTAACATAATAGATGACACATTTTTAAAAAGAGATAGACAAATGCACACATAATTAATGCATCACTTCTCTCTTAATTTAAATCTGGTTTGACACTATAGAGCTAACTGGTAAGCTTTTTTAAAAATTTGCATATGTATTGACAGGGATGATAAATGATTTCTCGCCAACAGATAAATATACTTAATTTACTCATGAACTCTATTGCCTTATAGTTTTACTCCAAGAATAAGCTAAATCATACAAAGAATCAAAAACAAAATGTAAAGAGGGTTAAAGATGACTAACAACCCAACAAATGGCTAATCAGAAAATTATAACAAAAAATCTATAAGTATATTGCTTAGTTGAGATAATAAATGACCACAGTTACAACAAAAATTATATTTGAAGATAGCTTTAATAAAATATGGTAAAGGAGAAATAAGATGTTACTCGTAAACTTTCAAGTACACAACAACATATATATTGCCATCATGGTAGTCACACTAGTTATAACTTTTTAAAGTACTTGTAGGTGAAAGTAAATAGAATTGCCACAAATTAAATCAGCAGCTGAAATTTATTATGAACTTTATTATTATAAGATTCATGTTATTGAAGCCTTATACTTAGAGATTTCTTAACAATAGTTTAAGTTATTCTCATATAATGCACTCATTTTAATTTGTTATGGCTGATGTTGCCTCAGTAATATATGTGTTCACACATAGTATAAATTATATATAATCACATATAATATCCACAGTGCATAATATGATATCAAGAATGGCATATTTATCAAGAATTGTCCTTGAAGCCAGAGAACCACCTGTTCACTCATGTGTGACTTTCTTGTATAACTCTAGAGAAACATACACACATAAATAATGATGATGATGGCAATGATATATTGATAAACTATACGAAGTGCTATAGAAAGCATGGTATCTTTTGTGATTACACAAGGAAAATGATAAATGAAGAAGGATTGGAAGGTATGTTGCCTTACTAAATAGATGTTTTTCTAAAAATTTATGTTTAGACTAAATATTTGTAATTCACAGACATTTTACATGATCTAAAAACCATTCTATTTAAATCATTTACAGGGAACATTAAAAAAGTGAATACTGTGTTTATTGTCTCTTGTGTTATGCTGATAAGTTCAGAATATGTGTGTTTATATTTGTGCTCTCAAAGCAGGTACATCTAAGCTGACTTCCTAAATACAGATCCATGCCCATTATGCGGGTGATGTCTCAGCACCAGTTAACATGAATGGTGGTCCTCTAGGTAAGGAAAAGAACAGAGAATAACATGTTTCTCGTCAAATGTAAGAATGCCACTGAATGGTTTTACAATAGCAGTCTTTCGTGAGTTCAGTATACTCCCTCCAATACCTGTTTGTCACCTGTGATTCAATGTCTTAGTAACATTGTGAACTGCGTCATTTAGTCTCAGCATTGTCTCATTTCCCTTTTATTTTTTTTCCACCTTACTCTTGGTTCCAACATGATTCTGTCTCATCTAATACCCTACCAGTGCTCAATCTCAGATAATTGTAATGTTGGAAAGGGTTTGAGTGGCAATTTCTCATTAAGGTATAAATGATTGATCGATTCTTGTGCTGTCTTTTCCGGGGCATTTGCATTTTAATAGAGGATAATTCCTTCATTCATGGAGAATGAGTTCTATAATAGTGTCATTTCAAGCCAGAGTAATAGGACTGGGCGAGGGAAATTTGGGTTGGGGAAATCTTCCTTATTCTTTGTCAAGATCATATTCAACTTCTCATTAATTCAAAACTTCGCCCTACCTCTGGAATACTAGCATCTCCAGAGTTGGCTTTAGTTTTTCCAAAGCTGGAGTTATTTTCTGGAAGTAATTGAAACATGGACACAATCACATTAATTCTTTCCCTTCACTGAGGTAACCTTAAGTGCTTAGGAGTCATACTTCAGAAAGTCTCTGAAGGAGACAGAATCAAGAAACAGAATAAAGTAAGCAAAAACTAACAACAAACAAATATATAGAGGCAGAGAAAGTGCAGTGAGACAGCCTAATCAGCCGTCCTAGTGGTGATATTTATAGACCTCCAAGCACTGCAGTAAATATTGTTTTATGCACATACACTATTACTTCAGTCTCAAGGAGGGATGAGATTTCTAGGCACTCTCTTGCTATACAACCCTTGTAAATAAAGTGTACAGTGCTCCTAAAACCATCCCAGAGAGACATGGAGATCACATTATAGACATTCTTATTTTCCCTTAAAACAATTTTTATGAATTATAAATCACATATGATTCTGGGGAAGCGAAATACACATGAAACTTACTGACAGCTTGGTTTTCTCTATACACAAAGGACTAAATTTTAAATTACATTATCTCATGTATCACCGTATTGTCATTTCATGTATAGCAAAACCACAACTGTCCGAGGGTAATTTTTTTTTAAATTAAACTATTATATGTAGGCTGAGTCTAAGTATATTGTCAGATTGAACTAAAATAGAAAAGTCTAGTCAGCAAAATAGACACCCTAATATCTACTGTAACATTCCAAAAATGAATGCACTTTCACCAGGTTTAAGAAAGTTTTAGTTAAAAAGCTGACACTAACCAGAGTTGTTCTTCATCCAGGTCATTGAAAAAGTCATGTCATCAAATTACATATAAATCAGATAAACTTATAAACATTTTGCAAGTAAGTATATTCTATCTAGATTATAATCTCAGATAAGAGGAGGTATTTCAGTTGTATGGCACCATTTGGAAAAATATAGATATTCTAGGTACCAGAATTTTGTGTTTTACATAAACTTTTGGTAAACATTTTTACTAATATTTAGTGTTCTAAACATGTTTTAAATGTCTTAGAGTTGACTAGAGTTTAGGATTATAAACAGCAATTTGTAATCCCTTCAAGCTCATTTAATCATTTGAAGTTTTTTACCTAGAATGCCAAAGTCTGGAAAATGGCTGTTTCATTTTACATAGATTTTCTGGTGAACCTGAAGGTAAATTTGCTTCTCAGAGAAATTTTCTTTGTATTTCTGATATCACTTTAAAATAGAATGTCAAATATGAAACCTAAGTGCAAAACTATATTTTAAAACATTTTGATTGCTGAAAATCCACCCATTGAATAATGGGGATATCAATTTAATAAATAAATAAATAAGTAGATTTTTATATTTCACTTACAATGCTTTGTGGGCTCACTTGTATTATGACTTTAAAATAAATTATTCACTTTTAGAACAAACGTGTTGTGCTGTTCTAAGTCCCTTCAGAGTCTCTGACTCTTTGTGGACCTGTGGATTGCAGCCTGCCCGGATCCTCGGCCCATTGGATTTCCTAGGCAAAAATACTGGAGTGGGTTGCCATTTCCTCCTACAGGGGATCTCCCTGATCCAGGGATCTAAGTCAGATCTCCTGCATTGCAGGCAGATTCTTTACCATCTGAGTTACCAAGGAAGCCCTTAGGAAAAATATAGAAACCTTAAATCCTGTTATTAAATTTTCTTTCCTTTCTCTCTATCCTATGGAAATAACAAAAATCAGCAATTGCTGACTTAACAATAAGTACATTGTTTACAATTTCATTTAAATACATGTCACAAGAAACTGCAGCATGACTGCAGTGTCATGGAAGGGTGACTGAGGAAGAGAGGAAATTTTGAAAAATTTCTCCCTTTGATTGAAGGAAATATTACTTAGTGAGCAGCGGAAAAAGATTCTTTCTTCTCTCCTAATGCACATTATATTTTCAACAGTGCATTCAATTCAATTTCATTTGAATTAAAATGTCATTAATGAAAAATAGTTGACCTGCTAACTAAAAGAAACTGCTACACAGAGGTTAATCAAGGTATATCTACCTTAATTCAGCTTAACAATTGGTCAAAATAAGTATTCTCTTCTAAGCATTCAATTCAATTATGTTTTTCAAAGAACTTAAGAATGTGGTCATTGTACAAATCTTCATGTAAAAAATAGGTTATACTTGCTGCTACTGCTGCGAAGTCGCTTCAGTCGTGTCTGACTCTGTGCAACCCCATAGACGGCAGCCCACCAGGCTCCCCCATCCCTGAGATTCTCCAGGCAAGAACACTGGGGTGGGTTGCCATTTCCTCCTCCAATGCATGAAAGTGAAAAGTGAAAATGAAGTCGCTCAGTCGTGTTCAACTCCTAGCAACCCCATGGACTGCAGCCCACCAGGCTCCTCAGTTCATGGGATTTTCCAGGCAAAAGTACTGGAGTGGGGTGCCATTGCCTTCTCCAAGGTTATACTTAATATGTATCAAAAGTTTCATTATCTACTCAAGACATTATTTGTGCTGACAGGTTTTAAAATATAAGCATTTTTTTGGTTTGTTTTAAAAATCAATTTAAAAAAATCTTCTAAATTTATTTTTATTTAAAAAAGTTTGCTCTCAAACATTTATTACTCTCAACTGCGATATTGATATTTTATAAAGAAAATATTCATGAGTATAGATCAAATATTTTTGAATGATATTTACTTAATGAAATTTTGCTTTAAGATCCATTAAATGTATTTCTAGGTATTTCTCACATTAAGATGATTGCTAGAGCAACAGAGATAGACAAGAACTATACAAGTTAGTTAAGAATTGATGATCCTACACAGCAATTGTAAAGCCCAGCAGTTTTGATTTAGGTGATCAAAGTTTATTTTTTTCAATCTAAACATAGAACTTATTTTGTTTTCCTTTGTTCTAGGGCTTCCCTGGTAGCTCTGCTGGTAAAGAATGTGCCTGCAATGCAGGAGACCCTGGTTCAATTCCTGGGTTGGGAAGTTCCCCTGGGTAAAGGATAGGCTGCCCACTCTAGTAGTCTTGGGCTTTCCTGGTGGGTCAGATGGTAAAGAATCTGCTTCCAAAGCGGGAGACCTGGGTTCAGTCCCTGGGTTGGGAAGATCCACTGGAGGAGGGCAGGTAACCCACTCCAGTATTTTGGCCTGGTGAATCACCATGGAAAGAGGAGCCTGGTGGGTCCCATGAGGAGTCCATGAGGTCCCAAAGAGCTGGACACAGCAAGTAAGAACAGCATAGCACATATATAACTATAGTATAACCATATAATGCTGTTTATATAGTTGCAGGTATATGGCTTGGCAATTCCAAATCCCTATGTACTCAGTTCAGTTCAGTCACTCAGTCATGTCTGACTCTTTGTGACCCCATGGACTGCAGCATGCCAGGCCTCCCTGACCATCACCAACTCCCAGAGTCTACTCAAACTCATGTCCATTGAGTTGGTGATGCCATCCAGCCATCTCATCCTCTGTTGTTCCTTTCTCCTCCCGCCTTCCATTTTCCCCAGCATCAGGGTCTTTTCAAGTGACACACTTCTTCTCATTAGGTGGCCAAAGTATTGGAGTTTCAGCTTCAGAATCAGTCCTTCCAGTGAATATTCAGGACTTATTTCCTTTTGGATGGACTGGTTGGATTTCCTTGAAGTCTAAGGGACTCTCAAGAGTCTTCTCCAACTCCACAGTTTAAAAGCATCAATTCTTCAGTGCTCAGCTTTCTTTATGGTCCAACTCTCACATCCATACATGACTACTGGAAAAACCACAGCTTTGATTAGATGGCCCTTTGTTGGCAAAGTAATGTTTCTGCTTTCTAATATGCTGTCTAGGTTGGTCATAACTTTCCTTCCAAGGAACACACATTTTTTAATTTCATGGCTGCAGTCACTATCTGCAGTGATTTTGGAGCCCCCCAAAATAAAATCTGACACTGTTTCCACTGTTTCCCCATCTATTTCCTATGAAGTAATGGGACCAGATGCCATGATCTAGTTTTCTGAATGTTGAGCTTTAAGCCAACATTTTCACTCTCCTGTTTCACTTTCATCAAGAGGATCTTTAGCTCCTCTGTCCTTTCTGTCATAAGGGTGGTGTCATCTGCATATCTGAGGTTATTGATATTTCTCTCAGCAATCTTGATTCCAGCTTGTGCTTCATCCAGCCTCGTATTTCACATGATGTACTCTGCATATAAGTTAAATAGCAGAGTGACAATACACAGCCTTGACATCCTCCTTTTCCTATTTGTAATCAGTCTGTTGTTCCCTGTCCAGTTCTAACTGTTACTTCCTGAACTACATACAGGTTTCTCAAGAGGCAGGTCACGTGGTCTGGTATTCCTATCTCTTTCAAAATTTTCCACAGTTTGTGGTGATCTACTCAGTCAAAGGTTTTGGCATAATCAATAAGCAATAATTGTGTCTAGATGTCTTTTAGATTGGAAGACCTAGATAATGGAGATAATTGGATGAACTCTCACTGTAGCAATGATTGAACACTTTTGGTTCCAAGAACAGTTAACGATCAGACCCCAGAATTGAGCCTTTCAGAATCCTCAATTAAAGAGTGTGTGTGTGTGTGTGTGTGTGTGTGTGTGTGTGTGTGTGTGTGTGTGTGAGTCGCTCAGTCATTTCCAACTCATTGTGACCCCACAGACTGTAGCCCGCCAGGCTCTTCTATCTAGGGATAGAATACTGGTGCGGATTGCATGCCCTTCTCCATGAGAATCTCCTTGACCCAGGGATCAAACCCAAGTCTCCTGCATTAGCAGGCAGCTTCTTTACTATCTGAGCCACTGGGGAAACTTAAGCAACAAGGTTCTGCTGCATGGCACAAGGAACTATATTGAATATCCTGTGAAAAACCATAATGGAAAAGAATATAAAAAATAATGTACACATGTGTAAAACTGACTCACTTTGCTGTATAGCAGGGATTGACTCAACATTGTAAATCAAATATATTTCAATAAAAAATTAATAAAAATAATTTATATGTGTTCAAAGTATACACTGAAAAAACAGAAAGACTAAGGCACAGACAATTGTTTATAATTGGATAAAATATAAACATTACTTCTATGACCAATTTTTGGTTCTTGTTTGGTATTTTTGCAATGAAGATATTTGATGAAGACAAAATACTTTGCCAATTGCTAAAAACCAAAATAATGGTGAAAAATTCTCAGTCAATATTTGAATGCAAAAAAAAAAAAAAAAAAATGTGGTTGAATGTTTGTATGTCTGGGCCATTTCAAAGACAGGTTAAAGCTGTTTAGGGAAAGATTGTTTTGTATTATGAATACAACATCAATCAATGCTTCATTTACCAAGAACACTGTCATTTAAAGTTTAGTTTGTGGTTTTCTCTTTGCATTAAACTGGTAAAATATTGTCATATTTTAAAAGATCATTTTTTTAGTCTTCTTGCAATACAATGTGCATCGAATTCCTTAGAATGCTTATAGTCTTTGACCAAATATTTCCTTCTCTAGGGAGCCTATCTTAAGATGAGGTTAAAAAAATATATATGGGGTATTATTATTATAGGAAGTTTTCAAATGTTAAACATCCATAAATAATATACTAGGGAAATAATAATTTAGAATACATATAAAAGATGAAATAGCATTAAGGCTAATTAACTTATGTTTAATAGTATATTGTATGATGGGATGTCATGGTACCACAGGCTGGGTGACTGTAAGAGCAGAATTTTATTTCTCACAATTCTCAAGTCTGGGAAGTACAAAATCAAGCATGGCATGACAAGTTTGATTCTGAAGCATTTTTCTTTGGCCTGAAGAGGCAGGCATCAGCTTGCTGCATGCTCACCTGGCCTCTTCTTCAAGCCTTCTGAGAGAGAGTGAGGAGAGAGGAATCTCTGTGATATCTCTTAGTAGAAGGACACAATTTCTATGAGTCCTGCCCTCATGCCATCATTTAACCTAAGCTACTTCCTAAGAGGCTGCATTTCCAAATACCTCTTTAGTGATAAGTCTTCACTATTAGTATTAGTGGGGCAAGGACCACACAACGCTCAATCCATAATACAAGGAAAATGTGTGTGTGTAACATTATGGGGACAATGACTAAAGGGTTTAAATACTCTGTTATCTTGCTTTTATAAGTGCTAAATTATGTTTACACAAGGGACAAAAGCTAGTCAAAAATCCACCAACCATAAAGGGTAGCTGTCCATGGATGCTGTTATTTACTGGGGCTTTTGTTTTCCATTTTCTAGTTATAGTAGTCAATATTTTAAAGTAATTGTGTGTTGGCATTTGATAAAAATATTTCAGTACCTGTGAGATAGTAAATGAGAGTCAAATGGAATAAAACGAAATAAAGTATATGAAAGCAGATATGGCAGTGTTTGAAGTACTCAAGTAATTCCTTACAATTTTAATATATTTGCTGTAGTAGCCTGCCTATTCAGGAGATATAATGAGACATGGGTTCAGTCTCTGGGTTGGGAAGATCCCCTGGAGAAGGACATGGCAACTCACTCCAGTAGTCTTGCCTGGAGAATCCCACAGAGAGAAAAGCCTGGCAGGCTACAGCTCATAGGGTCACAAAGAGCTGGACATGACTGAAGTGAGTGAGTGATATATAGTGTACCACAAGGTAATTCTATTTTCATTATTTGAGCCAGAAACTAATACATATCATACTGAGAAATGATGATGAGATTTAAAAAAATATGATATGCTTAGGCTACATGGGTGGGTACCCTAAAAGCAGAAACCTAATGCAAGGAGATCCAACCAGTCCATTCTGAAGGAGATCAGCCCTGGGATTTCTTTGGAAGGAATGATGCTAAAGCTGAAACTCCAATACTTTGGCCACTTCATGCGAAGAGTTGACATATTGGAAAAGACTCTGATGGTGGGAGGGATTGGGGGCAGGAGGAGAAGGGAACGACAGAGGATGAGATGGCTGGATGGCATCACTGACTTGATGGATGTGAGTCTGGATGAACTCCAGGAGTTGGTGACGGACAGGGAGGCCTGGCATGCTGTGAAGAGTCCGCAAAGAGTCAGAAACGACTAAGCGACTGAACTGAACTGAACTGAACTCTTTGGAAGGAAAGTTATGACCAACCTAGAGAGCATATTGAAAAGCAGACATTACTTTGCCAACAAAGGTCCGTCTAGCCAAGGCTGTGGTTTTTCCAGTAGTCATGTATGGATGTGAGAGTTGGACTGTGAAGAAAGTTGAGTGCCAAAGAATTGGTGCTTTTGAAGTGTGGTGTTGGATAAGACTTTTGAGAGACCCTTGGACTGCAAGGAGATCCAACCAGTCCATTCTGAAGGAGATTAGTCCTGGGTGTTTTTTGGAAAGAGTGATGCTAAAGCTGAAACTCCAGTACTTTGGCCACCTCATGCGAAGAGTTGACTCACTGAAGAAGACTCTGATGCTGGGAGGGATTGAGGGCAGGAGGAGAAGGGGACGACAGAGGATGAGATGGCTGGATGGCATCACTGACTCCATGGACATGAGTTTGGGTGAACTCTGGGAGTTGGTGATGGACAGAGAGGCCTGGTATGCTGAGATTCATGCAGTCGCAAAGAGTCGGACACGATTGAGCGACTGAACTGAACTGAACTGAATGTAAATTGATTATTTTAGAAACACTTTAAAACATTCTCAACTCTTAGATAACTTGTCATAGGAGATAATCCATTGTTTTCAGCAGTACTTTAACAATTAGTGTAATTATATCACATGACCTATTTTTCAACTACTTATTGAGTAATTTCTATTTTTCAGAAAATACACTCTGATCTTTGAATACAAAAATCTACTGTCATCTGAAGAATCACTACTAAGTGAAATAAATCATTTTTTCAGGATGATAAATTCAGGCAAAGAGAAAGGATTTAGGATAAACAGCATAAATGACAGATAATTTAGCAATGTTTTATAAAGAAAGAGATATGTAAATTAGGTTTTAAAGAGTAATTGCAACAGCAGTCAGAAAAACAAAGGTCAGGACACACAAAAGAGGAAGAAGTCAAATAGACTAAGAACGCCTCACATTTACAGGTAGGGGACCCTGGAACTTTCATGATGGTGTCTTCTGCAATACAGAAAATATTGCAAGACACTGTCAAATTCGAGCTCAAAGATAATCCTATCAAAATGACAATTTGGATACAAATAACTTTAGTTGCTGTCTTAGAAATTATTGGTAATTTAGCCCTCTGACTGTCTTAATGCCCTTTTCTCACTTTTCAAAATTTTAATTTAATATTGTAAAGTAAAATAAATAAATAATTTAAAAAAATAAACAACGAAAACCTAATGATTAGCACAGGGAACTATATTCAATATCTTGTAATAACCTATAATGGAAAAGAATCTAAAAATAAACATCAGATCAGATCAGATCAGTCGCTCAGTCGTGTCCGACTCTTCGCGACCCCATGAACTGCAGCACGCCAGGCCTCCCTGTCCATCACCAGTTCCCGGAGGTCACCCAGACTCACACCCATCAAGTCAGTGATGCCATCCAGCCATCTCATCCTCTGTCGTCCCCTTCTCCTCCTGCCCTCAATCCCTCCCAGCATCAGAGTCTTCTCCAATGAGTCAACTCTTCGCATGAGGTGGCCAAAATACTGGAGTTTCAGCTTTAACATCATTCCTTCCAAAGAAATCCCAGGGCTGATCTTCAGAATGGACTGGTTGGATCTCCTTGCAGTTCAAGGGACTCTCAAGAGTCTTCTCCAACACCACAGTTCAAAAGCATCAATTCTTTGGCGCTCAGCCTTCTTCACAGTCCAGCTCTCACATCCATCCATACATGACCACAGGAAAGACCATAGCCTTGACTAGGCGAACCTTTGTTGGCAAAGTGATGTCTCTGCTTTTGAATATGCTATCTAGGTTGGTCATGACTTTCCTTCCAAGGAGTAAGCGTCTTTTAATTTCATGGCTGCAGTCACCATCTGCAGTGATATTGGAGCCCAGAAAAATAAAGTCTGACACTGTTTCCACTGTTTCCCCATCTTCTTTTTTTAATGCTGTGCTATTAATCTATTTTTTGATTATCAATGAATATATATGAATTAAATAATAATCAAATTTTTAGAACATGGACAATTTTTTTTCTTCTTTTTTTAATGCTGTGCTATTAATCTATTTTTTGATTTTCAATGAGTATACATGAATTAAATAATAATCAAATTTTTAAAAATAAACAAAATCTTCAATATTAAAAGTGTGTGCATCACACATTATGAAAAAACTAAAAAGAAATCAATGCTAACTTTAAACATCAAGCAACTTTTTTACTTTAGTGATACAAGAAAGTTAACAAAGCAAAATCTTGCAGAGTAATCAGTGTTGTTTGTGTGTAAAACCTACAAATTTGTTGTCATCAGTATGGCTAGAAAACATAAGGGAAATGTCAGCATGAACTTTTCCAAAAATAATTTTAAAATAATAATGTAATAAAGTAAACTAGATTAAAAATAAAAAATTTTAAACAAAGTGTGAAAATTCAAGTGAGACGATTAGGGTCTACTGTCCCACATGGCATGGGAGGATTACGTTGAAGAAGTTTCTTCACAGATTTGCATTATTAGGATAATCAGAGTGCATTATTTATTTTAAAAAATGCTACTATAATTAAATACAAGATTATCCATTACATGTATAAGTCACTGGAGCACAGCACAAGACAATAATTCCCTTGTAGAAATCAATGAAGATCAAGGGGAATGAAAAACATACAAAGTCTTCAACAAAACCTCTTAAAAGTTGAAACACAAAAGCTTAACAGATGTAGAACAGCTTTCAAAAGTATGGAGACAAAGCAGGAATGCTTTAGCGAAGAGAATATCACTAGATCTCAGGAAAGAGTCAACCAGGCTGATTCCTCCAGGGTAAAGAACACGTTCTAAGAAGTAAAACTTAAACTGTTTATTTACAGCAGTGAAAATAGGATGTACCAACTGGCAGCAGGAGCTTCTAGGACTCAAATTAGAAATGAGGAACAGAGAACCTGTACTTGAAGACAATCACAGGGGTGAGGATCCAGGAAGCAGTCTTGCAGTCTCTTTCTCTCTCTCACTCTCTCTTTATGTCTACAAGTGAGAAGAGATACATAGTAACTTGCTCACAGCTCACATCTACCTATCCATTTACTGGTTAAAATGTATAAGCTAAACGAATTCACAAACAAAATCCTAGATCAGTTGAAAGCCTACAACAAACAGGGCTGGAATTCCTTTATGCTAATCTGCTGACAAGAGAACTATTAAGAGAATATAAACACTTCAATAACGAATCATTAAAGGAATCATGCAGAATATATGCAAAGATATCATAACAGCATATACAAAATAGGTATAGGAAAATCAAACGTCAAGTAAAAATACTCTCCAGAAAACCAAGGGAAGAATAGACGAAAACTGTTAGGATTCCAGTTTTTTTAAATTTTAATCAAGAAATTGTTTCTATCAATAAAATTCAGAGTATAATTGGAGCTACAATTATAGCTATATCTCTTAGGAAAGAGATGGTAAGAAAATATAAGGAGAGAAAATGTGAGCTGAGTTTAATAAAAAAATTAAATCAGATCAGATCAGATCAGTCGCTCATTTGTGTCCGACTCTTTGCAACCCCATGAATCACAGCACGCCAGGCCTCCCTGTCCATCACCAGCTCCTGGAGTTCACCCAAACTCACATCCATCTAGTCGGTGATGCCATCCAGCCATCTCATCCTCTGTCATCCCCTTCTCCTCTTGCCCCCAATTCCTCCCAGCATCAGAGTCTTTTCCAATGAGTCAACACTTCGTATGAGGTGGACAAAGTACTGGAGTTTCAGCTTCAGCATCCTTCCCTCCAAAGAAATCCCAGGGCTGATCTCCTTCAGAATGGACTGGTTGGATCTCCTTGCAGTCAAAGGGACTCTCAAGAGTCTTCAACACCACAGTTCAAAAGCATCAACTCTTTGGCACTCAGGTTTCTTCACAGTCCAACTCTTACATCCATACATGACCACAGGAAAGACCATAGCCTTGACTAGACGAACCTTTGTTGGCAAAGTAATGTCTCTGCTTCTGAATATGCTATCTAGGTTGGTGATAACTTTCCTTCCAAGGAGTAAGCATCTTTTAATTTTGTGGCCGCAGTCACCATATGCAGTGCAAAATAATGCCATATCATGATAGGAAAATTTAATGAAATATGACAGAAAGAAAAAACATAAAAAGAAACATGAAGTCATAAAAGATAAAAGTAAATAACATAAAACAGAAGCAAAGAATTTTAAATTATCATAGGTAAAATAATAAATCTGTGGAAATAACACAGAAATCAAAGCATGATATACTGTTGAAACCATTATTGTAGAAACTGACAAGTATTTAGGTCATATTTATTTCTCTGAGTAATAAGATAATTGTATAAATTGTAATAAATTTTTATAGCTATTACGTTCCATTTCTGGATCTGCTGAGATACAGAAGTTACGTAAATGTCAATCAAGAGATGAATGAGTGAAGAAGATGTGGTACATATAGAAAATGGAACACTGCTGCTGCTGCTAAGTCACTTCAGTCGTGTCCGACTCTGTGTGACCCCATAGACGGCAGCCCACCTGGCTCCCCGACCCCTGGGATTCTCCAGGCAAGAACACTGGAGTGGGCTGCCATTTCCACCTCCAATGCATGAAAGTGAAAAGTGAAAGTGAAGTCGCTCAGTCATGTCCGACTCTGTGCGACCCCATGGGCCGAAGCCTATCGGGCCCCGACATCCATGGGATTTTCCAGGCAAGAGTACTGGAGTGGGGTGCCACTGCCTTCTCAAATGGAATGAAATACTACTCAGTCATATAAAATAACAAAATATTGCCATTTGTAGCAACATAAATGAGCCTAGAGATTATCATACTAAGTTAACTAAGTCACAGAGGACAAAAAATACTATATAATATCACTTACATGTGGAATCTAAAAAAAAAATACAGATGAACTTATTTACAAAAATGAAATAAGCTCACAGACATGGAAATCAACCTTATGGCCACAAAAGGGAAAGAGAAGGAAGGATAAATAAGGAGCATGCGATTAATAGATACACACCACTGTATATAAAATAAACAATAAAAATTTACTGTGTGTGTTTGTGCTTATTTAACTTGTATGCAGAGTACATCATGAGAAACACTGGGCTGGAAGAAGCACAAGCTGGAATCAAGACTGCTGGGAGAAATATCAATTACCTCAGATATGTGATGACACCAGGCTTATGGCAAAAAGTGCAGAGGAACTGAAAAGCCTCTTGATGAAATTGAAAGTGGAGAGTGAAAAAGTTGGCTTAAAGCTCAACATTCAGAAAACTAAGATCATGGCATTTGGTCCCATCACTTCATGGGAAATAGATGGGGAAACAGTGGAAAGTGTCAGACTTTATTTTTCTGGACTCCAAAATCACTGCAGATGGTGATTGCAGCCATGAAATTAAAAAACACTTACTCCTTGGAAGGAAAGTTATGACCAACCTAGATAGCATATTAAAAAGCAGAGGTATTAGTTTCCCAACAAAGGTCCATCTAGTCAAGGCTATGGTTTTTCCAGCAGTCATGTATGGATGTGAGAGCTGGACTGTGAAGAAAGCTGAGTGCCGAAGAATTGATGCTTTTGAAGTGTGGTGTTGGAAAAGACTCTTGAGAGTCCCTTGGACTGCAAGGAGATCCAACCAGTCCATCCTAAAGGAGATCAGCCCTGGGATTTCTTTGAAAGGAATGATGCTAAAGCTGAAATTCCAATACTTTGGCCACCTGATGCGAAGAGTTGACTCATCGGAAAAGACCTTGAAGCTGGGAGGGATTGGGGGCAGGAGGAGAAGGGGATGACAGAGGATGAGATGGCTGGATGGCATCACCGACTCGATGGATGTGAGTCTGAATGAACTCCGGGAGTTGGTGATGGACAGGGAGGCCTGGAGTGCTGCGATTCGTGGGGTCGCAAAGAGTCGGCCACGACTGAGCAACTGAATTGACTGATATGTATATTTATAGCTGTTCGTATCATTTTCCATTACAGGTCACTACAAGGTACTGACTATAATTCCCTGTGCTACACATATTGCTCTACACTTGAAACTAACGCAGTATTGTAAAACAACTAGTGATGCTGTTTGTCATTCACTGAATTGTGTCCAACTGTCCGTGACCCCAGGGCTGCAGCGCACCAGGCGCCCTGTCTTTCACTACCTCCCAGAGTTTGTCCAAGTTCACGTCCATTGAGCTGGCTGTGCTATCTAAACATCTCAACCTCTGCCTCCTTTTGCCCTCAATCTTTTCCAGCATCAGCGTCTTTTCTAATGAGTCAGCTCTTCGCATCAGGTGGCCAAAATATTGATTTAAAAGACTGTAACTCTGAGCATTATTATTGTGCTGATAAAATATATTATGAAAGTAATCTTTGGGAGTCAAAAATATCTGAGAAAACTCTCAATCCAACATATATTAATATGGATATTTGAATATATATATATATATATTTATGTACTTAATCAGCTTTAGATCATCTAAGGATAATTTTTACCCTCTTTAAAGTGAGGACAATATATATCATACAATTGTGATAAAGAATACATGAAATGATTAATGACAAATTTTAATTTAAATAAGTTTAACTTCTATTATCAACATTTCAAATGCTGTATTATAATATTGATTTTAAATAAAAGATTGGATTATACATAGTATGCATTCTTTTTGATTTTTGAAACAAAAATAAATGTAGATAAAGATTTTTAAAGTTATTCCAGAACAAATATAAATTATTCCAGTGAGTGGATTAAATTTAGAACAACCCTAACTGAGGGATGAGAATATTTTCTGTCCTTGATGATTTTATATTTAGTGTCTCCTTTTATCAATTGTTAAAGACCATAACAGCAGCACTTATATCATCTGAGTTGTACATAAAGGCAGAAAGATATGTCATACACCTTAAAACTTGTGGCGGATTCATTTTGATGAATGGCAAAAGCAATACAGTATTGTAAAGTTAAGCAAAATAAAATTAAAAAAAAAAAACCTGCTGATGTGTTTTTGAAATGAATATGGCACATCAATGCAGTATTTGAAAGAGATAAATATAAAGATATAGTCTTTGCATGAAAAACTGTTAATTTAAAAACAGTGTATAACTTAGAGCATAAGAAAAATAAACAACTATTTTAAGATAGTCAATGGTATTTCAATATTTCTTTGCTTTCACAAAAATATCAGAATTTACTAAGCTTAAATAATACAAGGATAGTTATTTAGAATTGAATAGTTCTTAGTATGGATTCCTTTGAAAGCAGACCATGAAATAAGGATTTGTATGCTATTGTATATTTGGCAGAATATTCATGCATTCAGAAGTAAAAACAAAAAAGGAAGAGGAAATTGAGAATAATATAGAGAACACATATCAATAAAATCATGATAATAAGCTTGTTATAATAATGGGCAACTGGAGACCCTCAGAATTCTTGTATCAGAGAAAGGGGAGAAGGCAGCACTGACCCATCAATTCCCGTTCTGTACTGATCAACTCCTCTGAACTTCCAGGTCGTGCCTGTACACAGCTGGTTGGCCTTGACCCTCTGAGAAAGCAAAACAGAGAGACTCTACTATAATCATTTAGTGTGTGATATTTAAAATAGTGGGGGCTTCCATGATGATTCAGCAAGAAAAAATCCACCTACAATGCAGGAGATGCAGGAGATGTGGGTTCTATCTCTGGGTTAAGAAGATCCCCTGGAAGAGGAAATGGCAACCCAGTCCAGTATTCTTACCTGAAACATCCATGGATGGAGGAGATTGGCAGGCTACAGTCCTTGGGGTGACAAAGAGTAGAACATAGCTAAGCAACTGAGCACTTAAAAGTAATATCCAGGATTTTTCATCACAGATGTCCTAAATCAAGTAGGCTGAAGGGATATAGCTGGTGTTATCACAAGTGTATAATACATATATTTTCTCCATAATGCTGTACTATGTGGTCAACACATGATTGCCATCCTAAGAGGCCTCACTATATTAATAGGAATCCAAAGTAGAACTCATTAAATGAAAGTAATCTGGATATGAAAGATCATTTCAACCAATTTAGTTTCAGAAAGTGGCAATGTTATGCCTGTGTTGTGCTCAGTCCCTCAGTCCTGTGAGACTATTTGCAACCTTACGGAGCCCACCAGGCTCCTCTGCCCATGGAATTTTTCAGGCAAGAATAATGGAGAGGGTTGCCACTCCCTACTCCAGGGGATCTTCCAGACTCAAGCATCGAGCTGGCATCTTCTGCATTGACAGACAAATGCTTTCCTACTGAGCCACCTGGGAAGCTCAGTGTTATGTATAGATATAATTATACTTGGGGGAAATATGATCAAAAGCTTCAAATACTGTATTTGAAAGTTTTCGTGAGGAAGATAGAATGCTTTTTTTCACCTATGTAACTAAAAGCATAAAGTTGAGGCAAATGTGTGGACATTAAATGGAGACAGATTAAGCTTGAAATAGGAATGTCTACACTGTGAAATATGTGTAATAATGAACTCCGTTAAGGTGAAGGTCACTCAGCTGTGTCTGACTCATTGCAACCCCACAGACTATACAGTCCATGGAATTCTCCGGGCCAGAATACTAGAGTGAGTAGCCTTTCCCTTCTCCAGGGGATCTTCCCAACCCAGGGATCAAGCCCAGGTCATCCACGTTACAGACGGATTCTTTACCAGCTGAGCCACAAGGGAAGCCCAAGAATACTGGACTGGGTAGCATATCTCTTCTCCAGTGGATCTTCCCAATCCAGGAATTGAACTGGAGTCTCCTGCATTGCAGGCAGATTCTTTACCAACTGAGCTATCAGGGAAGCCATAATAATGAACTGGGAGCAACCAGGGTTAACACACGTCCAATCACAGAAGGTTTTCAAATGGAGACACATTGACCTTATAATTGTCAAAGATGTTTATAGCAGAATCAACTGTCATATAGGTGGACAGATCAAGACTTTATGCATGCCATTTTCAACACATTATTATATAATTCTATAAATGTCAGAAGGAATTCATGCTGAATGATTACATTTTTCACTCAAAAATATTTATGAAGAACTGTACTAGATATCAGGTGTCTGATAATGGGACAGACATGTATTGAATGACTCTTAAAAAGATATTCAACACACAATGAATACATGGCTTATTATTTCTGTGAAGGAAAATGACAGCAGAATGAAATTAGATCTTGTAGCTTGGACTTATTTTGAAGGTTTGAGGAAGTCCTTAAAACAAGAAGAGAGCATTTAATTCAGACCCCAAGGAAACCAAAAAGGAGACAGCCACAGTAAGAGTTGTCAAATTCTATAGGACAAAATGTTCTATAATTCAGGGATTAGCACTCTATGATTCTCTACAGTCATGTATCTTTATGTTGGCATGTGTAGCACCTAATCATATGACTCAAATGCAATGTATTTCAGGCATACACTTTCCATTATAGTGTAAAATTATACTGACAATTTACTTTTAATAGCAATACAAAATTATTCTGCATAAAATTGAGGTTTCCTTAAAGCTTAGTGAACCAGATACCTATGATGGTGTGATTACTAACCTACAGCCACACATCCTGGAGTGTCAAATGTGCCTTAGGAACCAGTACTACAAACAAACTTAGTAGAGGTGGTAGAATTCCAGCTGAGCTATTTAAAATCCTAAAAGATGATGTTGTTAAAGTGCTGCACTCAGTTCAGTCACTCAATTCAGTTCAGTCACTCAGTCGTGTCTGACTCTTTGCAACCTAATGAACCGCAGCACTCCAGGCCTCCCTGCCCATCACCAGCTCCCAGAGTTTATCAAAACTCATGTCTATTGAGTCAGTGATGCCATCCAACCATCTCATCCTCTGTCATCCCCTTCTCCTCCTGCCCTCAATCTTTCCCAGCATCAGGATTTTTCAAGTAAGTCAGCTCTTCACATAAGGTGGCCAAGGTATTGGAGTTGCCGCTTAAGCATCAGTCCTTCCAATGAACACCCAGGACTGATCTCCTTTAGAATGGACTGGTTGGATCTCCTTGCAGTCCAAGGGATTCTCAAGAGTCTTCTTCAACACCACAGTTCAAAAGCATAAATTCTTCGGTGCTCAGCTTTCTTTATAGTCCAACTCACATCCATACATGACCTCTGCCTTGACTAGATGGATCTTTGCTGACAATGTAATGTCTCTGCTTTTTAATATGTTGTCTAGATTGGTCATAACTTTCCTTCCAAATAGTAAGCGTCTTTTAATTTCATGGCTGCAATCACCATCTGAAGTGATTTTGGAGTCCCCCAAAATTTCCACTGTTTCCCCATCTATTTGCCATGAAGTAATGGGACTGGTTGCCACGATCTTAGTTTTCTGAATGTTGAGCTTTAAGCCAAACTTTTCACTCTCCTCTTTCACTTTCATTAATAGGCTCTTTAGTTCTTCTTCACTTTCTGCCATAAGGGTGGTGTCATCTGCCTATCTGAGGTTATTGATATTTCTCCCAGCAAGCTTGATACCAGCTTGTGCTTCATCCAGCCCAGTGTTTCTCATGATGTACTCTGCATGTAAGTTAAACAAGCAGGGTGACAATACACAGCCTTGACATACTCCTTTCCCTATTTGGAACAAGTCTGTTGTTCCATGTCCAGTTCTAACTGTTGCTTCCTGACCTGCATACAGATTTCTCAAGAGGCAGGTCAGGTGGTCTAGTATTCCTATTTCTTTTAGAATTTTGTGCACTGGATATGCCAGCAAATTTGGAAAACTCAGCAGTGGCCTCAAAACTGGAAAAGGTCTGTTTTTGTTCCAGTCCCAAATAAGGGAAATGCCAAAGAATGTTCAAACTACCATAAAATTGTGCTCATTTCCCAAGATAGCAAGGAAATGCTAAACATTGTTTAGGTCAGGATTCAGCAGTACATGAACCAAGAATTTCCAGGTGTACAAGCTGGAATTAGAAAAGTCAGAGAAACCAGAGATCAAATTGTCAACATCATTGGATCATGGAAAAAGCAAAGGAATTCCAGAAAAACACCTACTTCTGCTTCATTGACTGCCCTATAACTTTGATTGTGTGGATCACAACAAGCTGTGGAAAATTATTTAAGAGATGGGAATATCAGACCACCTTACCTGTCTCCTGCTAAACCTGTATACAGATCAAGAGGCAATAGTTAGAGCAGAACATGGAACAAGAGACTGGTTCAAAATTGGGAATGAAGTACATCAACGTTGTATACTCTCAGCCCAGAATATTCACTGGAAGGACTGATGCTAAAGCTGAATCTCCAATACTTTGGCCACCTATGTGAAGAATTGACTCATTGGAAAAGACCCTGATGCTGAGAAAGACTGAAGGCAGAAGAAGGGCATGACAGAGTACGAGACATTTAGATGGCATCACTGACTCAGTGGACTGGAGCTTGAGCCGACTCTGGAAGGTAGTGAAGGACAGGGAAGTCTGGAATGCTGCAGTTCATGGGGTAGAAAAAGTCAGACATGATTTAGAAACTGAACAAAAGCTATCTGTTAAGGAGTAAATAAACATCCTGTGGAAAAGTTTAGAAATTCTCAAGGAAAATTATTTACTTTGTATTGTTATTTAAAACACTTTTTTAAAAAAAAATCATTAAATCCACCTTTACAAATAGGTTCATCTCACATGCTGGGAAATTAATGCTGAAAATTCTCCAAGTTAGGCTTCAACAGTATGTGAACCGAGAACTTGCAGATGTTCAAGCTGAATTTAGAGAAAACAGAGATCAAATTGACAATATCTGTTGCATCATAGAAAAAGAAAGAGAATTCTAGAAAAAAAAATCTACTTCTGCTTCATTAAATACACTAAAGACTTTGACTGTGTGAATCACAGCAAACTGTGGAAAATTCTTCAAGAGATGGGAATACCAGACCATCTTACCTGCCTCAGGAAAAATTTGTGTGGATATCAAGAAGCAGCAGTTAGAACCAGACATGGAACAATGGACTGGTTCCAAATTGGGAAAGGAGTACGTCAAGGCTGCATATTGCCAACCTGATTATTTAGCTTATATGTAGGGTACATCATGTGAAATGCCAGGCTGAATGAAGCACAAGCTGGAGTCAAGATTGACAGGGAAAAAAAAAAAAAAAGATTGACAGGGAAATATCAATAACCTCAGATACGCAGATGACACCACCCTTATGGCAGAAAGTGAAGAAGAACTAAAGAACCTCTTGAAAGTGAAAGAGGAGTGTGAAAAAGCTGGCTTAAAGCTCAACATTCAGAAAACGAAGATCATGGCATCTGGTCCCATCACTTCATGGGAAATAGATGGGGAAACAATGGAAACTATTAGAGGGTCTTTGTATTTGGGGGCTCCAAAATCACTGCACATGGTGACTGCAGCCATGAAATTAAAAGACGCTTACTCCTTGGAAGGAAAACTTTGACCAACTAGACAGCATATTGAAAAGCAGAGACATTACTTTGCCAACAAAGGTTCGTCTAGTCAAGGCTATGGTTTTTCCAGTGGTCATGTATGGATGTGAGATTTGGACTATAAAGAAAGCTGAGTGCCAAAGAATTGATGCTTTTGAACTGTGGTGTTGGAGAAGACTCTTGAGAGTCCCTTGGACTGCAAGGAGATCCAACCAGTCCATCCTAAAGGAGATCAGTCCTGGGTGTTCATTGGAAGGACTGATATTGAAGTTGAAACTCCAATACTTTGGCCAACTGATGGGAAGAACTAACTCACTGGAAAAGACCCTGATGCTGGGAAAGATTGTAGGTGGGAGGAGAAGGGGATGACAGAGGATGAAATGGTTGAATGGCACCACTGACTCCACGGACATGAGTTTGAGCGAGCTCCGGGAGATGGTGATAGACAGGGAGACCTGGCGTGTTGCAGTCCATGAGGTCGCAAACAGTCGGACACAAGCGAGTGGCTGAACTGATCTCAACTTTAGAATTAAGCAGTTGAAAAACAAACAAACAAACAAAAAGCTCAGTTTGAAGTTATTTTTACCACGAGAACAATCCACTTATTTATTTATTTTAGTTTCTTTGCTATTTTTCAGTATACACTAATAAAAATATTTAATCTCTTAACAACGTGTGTGCTGTTAGGAGTTTAGCCTTTGGTCCTGGCAATTAGAATTTTGTCTGGTACTGAGCAAAGAGTGTTGCATTTTGCATTAAAAAATTAGTGTGAAAAAGCAAATTTTGGACACAGAATTTTCAAGCAACACATATGGTCCACTAGAATGTAACATATATCATTCTTAGGAAATAATCTTGCAGTATGACAAAATGGGAAATTTTCTGATAATATAAAATTTAAGAAGGTATAAATTGTCTTAGGAAACAATCAAGCTCATTACCAGCAAGCACTTTCAATATGTCATCTATTAATATACCTGAAGTGAGTGAAGTGAAGTCGCTCAGTTGTGTCCAACTCCTTGGGACCCCATGGACTCTAGCCTACCAGGTTCCTCTGTCCATAGGATTTTCCAGGCAATAGTACTGGAGTGGATTGCCATTTCCTTCTCCAGAGGATATTCCTGACCCAGGGATCGAACCCGGGTCTCCCACATTGTAGACAGACGCCTTACCCTCTGAGCCACCAGGGCAGTCCATTAATATACCTATCATAGAATAAAAATCCCCTTTTAGTCTTCATACTTGAAAATGAGGTGTGAACATCCTTTGGAAAAGTAGTTACTAATGAGTACTACTTATGAAACTATATTAAGATTTTTAAAGTCTTATTAAGAATTGGTATAGCAAAATATAGTTTTTCTCATTCTTAGAAATTAAGAAAGCTGAATGGCTCAATCATTAGGCAAAATGACTGCATTTTCAATGGTGTAAAAAAAAACACATAAATAAGTATTTAAGATTCAGAAAACTTTGATTTTCTTTGCACAGAAATGTTTGTTCCATAGTATGAATCATTTTTCTGTACCTTCTTTTCCCCTCCTGGTAATTACTAAAATGAAATGGCTCCATATCATTTCATTCTAAACAGTTTACTTTTTAATATGTTACATTATAGAAAAAACTTATTTTTATTATTACTTTATTATATTAAAATTGTATTACTATTTAAAATTGTTATTATTAAGTATTGTGAGAAGGTCTATGTTATTAACTAACAAGTCAGACACAAAATTTATTTAGCTGAAATTTTAAGAAGTAATTATCTATATAGCATAAATTGATTCTGAAAAAGTAATTTTAGAAAAGATTATCTGTATAACACTTTTATACTATTCTATTTATTTTAGTCCTTTGAAGCATTTTTTCTATATTTCCTTTTTGACAGAAAGTCCATGCTATTCACAATATTTCTTTAGTCTGATTTCTAAAACTCTATGCTTATTTTAGCAGAGAAGACAATGGCACCCCACTCCAGTACTCTTGCCTGGAAAATCCCATGGACCGAGGAGCCTGGTAGGTGGCAGTCCATGGGGTCGCTAAGAGTCGGACACGACTGAGAGACTTCGCCTTCACTTTTCACTTTCATGCATTGGAGGAGGACATGGCAATCCACTCCAGTGTTCTTGCCTAGAGAGTCCCAGGAATGGCGGAGCCAGGTGGGCTGCCTTCTATGGGGTCACACAGAGTCGGACACAACTGAAGTGACTTAGCATAGCATAGCATAGCATGCTTATTGTAGAGTTACTCCTACAGTGCTTCTATTACTGATATGTCATTCATATTAGACACTAAATATATTTAAACCATGTTTCAAATTCCTCTTCCCATCTTATAAGAGCTTAACAACTCACAACTATAATTGCTAATATTTACTCATGTCTTCTGTGTCCTTTGCTTTCTTTACAAAGGAATATCATTTTAAACTTCCAGAAGGGCAATTTTTGACTAGTACACTATCAACTGTTTTCTGTATGACCTTACACAAATCACTGAGAAATGTTTCTGTTTTCCTATGTGCAAAATGGGAAATCTTAGAGATTATATTTGAATATACTGAAACATATGTTTAAAACACTCAGCTCATGTTACGCTTACTTATCTATTATAACAGTAAAGAATACTTGTCTTGAAAAAATATAATTGCATAATTTATTTCAATTATATTTTAAAACCAAAACCAAATGGAAAAATTTATTCCAAACTAAGAGAAGGTACTGCAACTTCCAACCAGGCTGATGAACTATGCTAAAGTGATATTCTTCCACAGGTATCACATAAAGATGGAAATTAAATCCTGCTTGAAGTTATATAGAAGTGGTTAATTGTAAGTGTAGAACCTAAGCTTGTATTTAGAATAAATCAAGGAAAATAGATTTATGTAATTTACATATTGTGTTCTTTGTTAATGTTTATAGGGTCACCATCTATAGGCTCCTTTAAGTATTTCTGTATTGTTTTTAGTTTACTTTTACTTACCTTATACATATGCTAAAGCAAAGTTAATTTTTCTTATGACTCTGAAAAAAATTATTACTCATTTGACAAATTGTGTATTTGCAAAGCTGAATCATTAGCTTTTTAATCTAAGCAAGTTACATTATTGGCAAAATATGATTCCATTTTGATCTAATTTTGTAGACTTATCTAAAATTAAACCAAATTAGAAGACTCTGTCATTAGCCTATGTTCAAAAATTGCAAAGATCTGAAAGATCTATTTAATCATTTCATAAAATTTTTACTTATATACGTTTTCATTCTGTTTGATTATCTTATTTATCACAAGCAAGATTTGTCCCTGTGTCATTGTTTTAAAACTGTTAAAAATTCCAGCTGCTATCCTGCCACCACATTCTATTTCCCAAGTAACTCAAGAAAAATTATTCAAATTTTCATGTTAACATCATTGATGAATTAGAAACATATAAAACATGAGCACAGTCCTTCCAGGACAACTTATTTCTTTTTTAATGAGTCATTGAATATCAGGCTTAAAAGTCTTTTGGCAGAAGGCTTAATACATGTTGAAGCTACCATTTGCTGAAACTCACTCCTTGTTTCTCCCTATATAGGATGCTGATAATTTCACTGATTTTTTTCCCCCTAACATAATTGTTGTCTAGTTCTACAAAAGGTGGGTATATTTTTATGGACTTAAGTAAACAAGTATCACTTGCTTTTTGAAAAAGTTCACTTTATGCCACTTAGCTTTTATGAAAGATCTTCATTAGTACCCATTTTCATTAATTTAAAAAAAAAAGGAGTTTCACTTTTATAAAAATGGCAGAAAGCATTAAATATTTGTTTTGTAGTGCGCTAGTAAAGACAAAGCACACATCCCGAGAACTGAGAATACAAGACCAAGCTTTTCCTGGGAATTACATTAAGCATCTCAGCTTTGAGTCATGATAGCTTTGAAGTGTGTCTCTGAGGGTCTGTGCTTTAACTTGATTTTGTGCATCCATTAGCAAGAATGTGTCTTAAGGTAACTGCTTCTTCATGTTATGCCATTTCAGTTTATGAAAGGTTGGACGAAGAATGCCCTACTTTTGGATAGCAGAGAAAATCTTTAATATGGTGCACTTATTCAGCCTTTTCCACATACAAATGCAATATTGCAACTGGAACTCAATCATACTAATGGAAATAAAGACAAAAAAGAAGAAGTAAAACTGTCAATATTTGCATATGACAGGATACTATACATAGAAAATTGTAAAGATGCTACCAGAAAACTACTAGAGTTAATCAATGAAGTTAGTATAGTTGAAGGATACAAAATTAATGAGCAAAAGTCTTTTCCATTTGTGTATACTAACAACACAAGATCAGAAAGAAAAATTAAGGAAATATTCCGATTTACCATTGCAACATAAATAATAAAATACCTAGGAATAAACCTAAATAAGGAGGTATTATATTTCTGTGTTCAGAAAACTATAAGATACTGATGAAAGAAATAAAAGACAGCACAAACAGATGGAGAGATATGCCATATTCTTGGATTGGAAGAATCAATATTGTCAAAATGACTATATTATCCAAAGCAATCCTCAGGTTCAATGCAATTCCTATCAAATTACTAATGGCATCTCTCACAGAATTTAAACAAAATAAATTGTAAAATTTGTATGGAAATACAAAAGTCTCCAAATAGTCAAAGCAAACTTGAGAAAGAAAAAATGGAGCTGGAGGAATGAGGCTCCCTGATTTCAGGCTATACTATAAAGCTATAATAATCAAGATAGTATCGTACTGGTGAAAAAAAAAAAAGGAATGTATATAAATGGAACAATACAGTAAACCCAGAGAAAACCCACACATCTATAATCACATAATCTGTAACAAAGAAGATAGGAATCCATTCAGTTCAGTTGCTCAGTCATGTCCAACTCTTTGCAACTCCATGAACTGCAGCATGCCAGGCCTCCCTGTCCATCACCAACTCCCGGAGTTTACCAAAACTCATGTCCATTGAGTTGGGGATGCCATCCAACCACCACATTCTTCCACCTTCAATCTTTGCAGCATCAGTGCTTTTTCAAATGAGTCAGTTCTTCGCATCAGGTGGACAAAGAGTTGGAGTTTCACCTTTAGCATCAGTCCTTCCAATGAATATTCAGGACCGATTTCCTTTAGGATGGACTGGTTGGATCTCCTTGCAGTCCAAGGGACTCTCAAGAGTCTTCTCCAACACCACAGTTCAAAAGCATCAATTCTTCAGGGCTCAGCTTTCTTTCTAGTCCACCTCTCACATCCATACATGACTGCTAGAAAAACCATGGCCTTGACTAGACGGACTTTTGTTAGCAAAGTAGTGTCTCTGCTTTTTAATATGCTGTCTAGGTTGGTCATAGCTTTTCTTCCAAGGGGCAAGTGTCTTTTAATTTCATGGTTGCAGTCACCATCTGCAGTGATTTTGGAGCCCCCAAAATAAAGTCTCTCACAATTTCCATTGTTTCTGCATCTATTTGCCATGAAGTGATGGGACCGGGTGCCATGATCTTGGTTTTCTGAATGTTGAGTTTTAAGCCAACTCTTTCACTCTCGTCTTTCACTTTCATCAAGAGGTTTTTTAGTTCTTTTTTGCTTTAAGCCATAAGGGTGGTATCATCTGCATATGTGGGGTTATTGATATTTCTCCCGGCAATCTTGATTCCAACTTGTGCTTCATCCAGCAAGATCAAAATATATATGAGAAAAGACAGTCTCTTCAATAAGTGGTGCCAGGAAAACTGCAGCTGCATGTAAAAGAATGATATTATAACACTCTCTGACACCACACACAAATAAAACCAAAATGGATAAAAGGTCTAAATGAAATACTGAACATTACAAAACTCTCAGAGGAAAACATAGGAAGAACACTCTTTGGCATGAATCATGGCAAGATCTTATTTGATCCACCAATTAGAGTAATAAAAAGAAAAAGAAAAAGAAAAAATAGGCTTAATTAAACTTAAACATGTTTGCACATCAAAACAAATAATAAATAAGAAGAGAGGACAACTCTTGGAATGGGACAAATACTTGCAAATGAAGCAACTGACAAGTAATTAATCTCCAGAATCTACAAACAGCTAATGCTTCTCAATATCAAAAACAAAACAAAACAACTTTATCCAAAAATGGGCAGAAGACCCAAATAGACTTTTCTCCAAAGAAGACATACAGATGGTCAACTAACACATCAAAAGATGCTCAGTGTCACTCATTAATAGAGATACGCAAATCAAAACTACAATGAGGGTCACCTCACATCAGTCATAATTGCCATCATTACAAAATCTACAAACAACAAACACTTGAGAGGGTGTGGGGAGGCAAGGGAACCCTCTTGTACTGTGGGAATGTAAATTGATATAACCACTATGGAAAACAGTATGGAGGTTCCTTAAAATAACTAAACACAGAGCGACCATGTGATTCAGCAGCCCCACTCCTGGGCATATGTCCAGAGAAAGCCATACTTCAAAAAGATACATGCACCCCAATGTTCACTGCAACACTATTTACAACAGCAAAGACATGGAGGCAACCTAAATGTCCATTGACAGATGAATAGACAAAGATGCTATGTATATGCACAATGGAATGTTTCTCAATCATTAAAAGGGGTGAAACTGGGTCATTTGTATAAATGTGAATGAACCTAGAGGTTGTGATAAAGAGTGAAGAAAGCCAGAAATAGAATTACAAATATATATTCAAATGTATTTTTGGAATCCAGAGTAGTGGAACAGACAACTTATTCACAAAGCAGAAATAAAATCCCAAGTATGGAGAACAAATATATGGACACCAAGAGCAGAAAGGGGGATTGGATGAATTGGGAAATTGGGACTGACATGTCTGCACAGCTATGCATGGAATGGATAATGAGTGAGAGCCTGCTGATTAGTGTGGAGAACTTTACTCAGTGCTGTGTGGTGACCTAGACGGGAGGGAAATCCAGAAGGGAGGAGATGTGTGTGTACATACAGCCGACTCACTTTGGTGTGTGGCAGAAACTACCACAGTGTTGTCAAGCAAGTATACCCCTGATTAAAAAAATAAAAACGAAATTGTCTACAAAGATAACTTTACCAATAGCTATTCAAAATTTCAGGCATTGTACTAAAAATTCAGAAATACTTTACAGCAACAAGGAAAGAAACGGATGATTTGTAAAAGAGTAAGGTTAAATTTCTGGAGAAGGCGATGGCACCCAACTGCAGTACTCTTGCCTAGAAAATCCCATGGATGGAGGAGCCTGGTGGGCTGCAATCCCTGGGGTCGCTAAGAGTTGGACACGACTGAGCGATTTCACTTTAACTTTTCACTTTCATGCACTGGAGAAGGAAATGGCAACCCGCTCCAGGGTTCTTGCCTGGAGAATCCCAGGGACGGGGGAGCCTGATGGGCTGCCGTCTATGGGGTCGCACAGAGTCGGACACGACTGAAGTGACTTAGCAGCAGCAGCAGCAGCAAGGTTAAATTTCAGAGTTATAACCATACATGCAAACATACACATTTCTCCATGCACTGAATAGGAATACACTGAGGTTTTGTTTTATTTCCACTAATTATCCTTTTAGTTAAACTTTTTGTTTTTTTATTAGTTTAGTTTAGTTACTATTTTAGTTTTTTAGTTAAACTATTTATAATTTTTTTTGAGTTAATTTGTTTCCAAAAATCTTGCTTCGTTTAGCAAGCCTTTACCGTGTAACCTCCTTGCCCTGTGTACTTGTGTTCTTCCATTTAGAACCCAATCCATCTCAGTAGATATTGCTTGTATTTTCAGGTTTCAACTTTATGTATCTGTACTTTTGCATTTAATGTTTATCTCAATGGCATATTCAAATTTAATTTAAATGAAAATTTGTTGTAGAGCAGAGATTGGCACAACTTTTTGAATCAGTTATACTTCAATTATAAAAAGGATCATGGATTTGAAATATAATATTTATGCTAATTTTGCTTTACTTTTGTTATTTAAGAATACAGAAAATGTCAAGAATTAAATAACAATGAAAAATAATTCAAATTCAAGAAACTGATTATTTCAGCTTTCAACAAATGTATAATTTTAAAAACATACAAATAATGCTGATTGTCTTTTTACTCTTTTTAAAATTTATTTTTAATTAAAGAGTCATTGCTTTACAATATTGTGTTGACTTCTGCCATACAATGTGGATCAGCCATATGTGTATATATACCCCCTCCCTCTTGACCCTCCTCCTTCCCACTCACCCCATCCAACCCATCCACATATCACAGAGTAGTGAATTGAGCTCCCTGTGTTATATAACTATATAATTTTAAGATTAAATGCTCCTGTAGTCATTCTGACTTCCCTGGTGGCTCAGATGGTAAAGCATCTGTCTATAATTTGGGAGAACTGGGGTCGATCCCTGAGTCAGGAAGATCACCTGGAGAAGGAAATGCCAACCCACTCCAGTACTCTTGCCTGGAGAATCCCATGGACAGAGGAGCCTGGTAGGCCACAGTCCATGGGGTCCCAAAGAGTCGGACATGACTGAGCGACTTCACTTTCCTTTCCCTTAGTCATTCTATCTCAAGCCTTAGAAATAAAATTATTTTCTGTTTTATATATTCTGAGTAATTTTTTTTCTTTTAAACAAATCTATTTTTTGAAGGCAATATTGTTTTTTTTTTTTTGTGTGACTTCAAATTTAATTGTTGTCACGAGGAGAAAAAACAATTAATATTTTACTCAAATCCATTTTGTTTTCTTCTTGAATTCTACAAATAATGTATGTGTATCTAATTTATCCCTAATTATTATTTCAATGTTTGATACTTTTGTTAATTATTTTAAAATGAGAAAAATATTGCTTTATTTCTTTTTAAGTTACAAAATCTTGCCTGCTATATGTGTCGCTTGCTCATATTAAATCAACACTATGCAATGGCACCCCACCCCAGTACTTTTGCCTGGAAAACCCCATGGATGGAGGAGCCTGGTAGGCTGCAGTCCATGGGGTCGCTAAGAGTCAGACATGACTGAGTGACTTACTTTCACTTTTCACCTTCATGCACTGGAGAAGGAAATGGCAACCCACTCCAGTGTTCTTGCCTGGAGAATCCCAGGGACAGAGGAGCCTGGTGGGCTGCACTCCATGAGGTCACAGAGTCAGACACGACTGAGCGACTTCACTTTCACTTTTCACTTTCATGCATTGGAGAAGGAAATGGCAACCCACTCCAGTGTTCTTGCCTGGAGAATCCCAGGGACGGGGGAGCCTGGTGGGCTGCCGTCTATGGGGTCGCACAGAGTCGGACACGAGTGAAGCAACTTAGCAGCAGCAGCAGCATGCTGCTATTTATCTTAAGAATATGCTCAGCAATGACTTACTTTCACATCACAATTAATATGCATCTTTATAAGGAAAATGTACAGTATTTCTCCCTTTTTTTTAAGTTAATATGGGGTTTTAAAACAAGAGCATAGAACACTAATGGTTATATTGATTACTAGGAAAAGTACTGATGAAAATGAATACTTATTCAATTGAGTAAATATTTATGCTACTCAGGACTTTTCTACTCCTTGAGAAAAGGAGAGGCAGAGAGATACACAGTTTTCCTAAATTATAGATTTGCAAAGACTTATCAATAAGGTAAAAGTGAGGCTATCAATAATTTGGTATATACTGAAAAAAAAGTGAAGGCCTATGGTTAATTTTTGTGGCTCCAAAAACGTGTTTAAAAGGGCAAAGTTTAAGGAATCTGACAACAAAAATTTGGAGGCCTTCAAACTTGATCATAGAAAGTATAAAAATACCTTCAAACAAATTCCATATACAGATTAGACTGAATTAGACAAAGAGACAAACACTCTATAAGTACTATTCTGTTTTATGGCAACTTTTGTATAACAAAGAATAATTAAGTAACCCACCCAAAAGTGTGAGAACTGCAAACCAGTTGACCATAGTGTTAATGCTAGTTCCTCAAATTGTCTACTAATAACTTTATATGTCACATAAAAGCAAACTAAAACCCTGCTGTAGTAGAATTAAGGAAAGGTTCTTTGAAGAGTCAAAACCCAGTTGAGAATGAGGTCTGAGAGAAAAGACTGTGAAGCACTCATAAAAGCAACTTTCAGAGCTGCTGCTGCTGCTGCTACCGAGTCGCTTCAGTGTGTCCGACTCTGTGTGACCCCATAGACAGCAGCCCACCAGGCTCCCCCGTCCTTGGGATCCTCCAGGCAAGAACACTGGGGTGGGTTGCCATTGCCTTCTAGCAAACACCAACTGTAGAGCAGAGGAAACACTGAACTGTAATACCAAGCAACACGTTTAAGTGTACTTACTGAGGTTACTGCTAAAACAGAAACCAAAGACAAAACAAAACTTTCAACAAAGACCTACTGTATAGCACAGGGAACTCTGCTCAATATTATGTAGCAATCTACATGGGAAATAATTTGAAAGAGAATACGGATATTTAAAACTGAACCACTTTGCTGTAATGTGAAACTAATGCAATATTGTTAATCAACTACATTACGTCAATATCAAATAAAACGTTAAAAAATGGCATTCTGTTAAAAAAAAATACCCACACCTTAAATAGGTGACCCACAAATGAGAGGATAATTGCAATTCAGAGGTTCTCCCCAAGGAGTGAGGGAGTGCAAATCCCACACTGGGCTCCCTGGCCCAGGGATCTGGCACCAGGAAGAAGAACCCCAACACTGCTTGACTTCTGAGAGCCACCGTGATGTAGGAAATGGAGATGCCTCTCTTAAGGAGCACACACAAAATCTCACACACTCCAAGACTAAGGCAGTTTTTCAAAGAGGAAATGCAGATAGATGACCACCAAGCATATGAAAAGAAGGTCAACATTGCTAATTATCAGGGAAATAGAAATCAAAACCACAATGACATGTCACCTCACAACTGTCAGAATGGCTGTCCTCAAAAAGAACACAAATAAAAACATTGGTGAGAATGTGGAGAAAAGGGAACCCTTATACATATTGGTGGGAATGTAAATTGGTGCAGCCATTGTGAAAAATTGTATGGAGGCTTCTCAAAAAACTGAATATATCAGTAGAACTATCATATAACCCAGCAACTACCATTCCTGGGTGTATATCCAAAAAAAAAAAAAGAGAGAGAGAGAACAAAAACAGTGACTCACAAAAATATACCCCAATGTTTAAAAGCAGCATTTTGCCAAAATAAGGAAGCAACCTAAGTATTCATCAGTAGATGAAAGGATAAAGGAGAGGTGGCAATGGAATACAATGGAATACTATTCAGCCATAGAAAACATGAAATTTTGTCGTTTGCAACAACACAAGTGGACTTGGGGGGCCTTGCGCTAACTGAAGTAAGCCAGACAAAGACACATGTTGTGCGATATCACGTACATGTGGAATCTAAAATACGTAACAAACTGGTGAACATGACATCAACTAAAAAAGGGAAACTCATAGGAGAACAAACTAGCTGTTACCAGCGGGTGGGGCATTCCAGAGGTGGGAGAATGGCAGGTAAAAACAACTGGCTGTAACTTAGGCTCAAGGACGTATGTACAATGTGGGGAACACAGCCAACATTTTGTAATAACCAATAAATGGAAAATAACCTTTAAAATTATACCAATAATGATAATGAAGTGAAAAAATAAACAAAAAATCTTTTTTGTTTCAGATATTACATTTTTTCTGATAAGTGGAATTAAAAAATAAAACAATAATAAAACTACATTGCAGAATGATTTCATTCTTTACTGTTATACCACACTAGAGTACAGGGCATACTAAGATTCTGAAAAGAGATAACCTCCTAGAAGGTCTGGGGAAGAACTACAGCCCCACCATTGCTCACGCCCCACCCTCTTCCTACTCACCCGAGGGACGATGGGGCTAGGAAAGTAAAGGCGTGATTAGCACTAAGATTGTCAACATCAAACTAGTTGAAAGGGACTTTGTTTTTTTTTTAATAATTCAAAATAGAGAAGAATTCAGAATCTCATTTGGAGTAAAGAAGGTAAGAAATTCAAGTCCAGACGGGGTAGTCTTGGTGGAAATCAATTTTATATAGAGAACATCTGGGAACTTTTGGAAATATAGCCAGAGAGTTGTCAAACTTTCATAGGACATCAAAGATCAAAGTGAGCTAAATTGGGGAAAATAAAGCCTGTGTGAGCCTTCATGTGAGAATGCATGTAAAATGGGGCTATGGGTCTTTATTTCAACTTTTATTCTCCAATATAGTCTCCATACGGTTACGAAAAACTATATAAACCGTAGTTTTTCAGATATTCCTGCCCTATATTTGCAGAAAATGGTAGTTGAGGCAGGAACCTGAAGAGGGAAAACTAGACCTTCTGATCACAGACAGATGTGAGTGCCAGCAACAGGGATATTTCTGAGGATTTCAAAATCCAGGGGTATTAGGACAGATTCTCCTTGCTTTTTTAAACCCCTGTATCGCCATATACCCAGCAGAGAGTTATAGCAGATATAGGATTCAAACTGCTTCAATTGTAAACAAAACAGCAACATCTTGACTACATAATCAATAAATGGTACAATATTGTAGATGATACTACAGTAAACACATTAATTTTATTAGAGACATCAAATAATAATCTGTGTAGTTGTAAGTAATCTAGATCATTGATAAAACATGTACTTTTTTACATAGTGCGATTTAGAGTATGGCTGTTACTTTAATCAAAGGACTTTGGATAGTAAGCTACCAACAGGATGTCGGTTTGTGGCAAGAACTTGGGCAATCAATGTCTGTGAGATGCAAAGATCTCAACTCTAGTGTGCTCTTATAATTTAAGGCATTCACAATTATCATTAATCAATAAATAAAAAATATTTCTAGGATAGCATTAAAGAATATGCAAATAGTGACAATTCAAAGAAGAGTAAACAGAAAATTTAGGAAACTGACATTTGAAAAAATGTACTAAAGATTCTCTGATCTACTGGAATTTAAGCACCCTAGATTTTTGGGGAAAATTCACATGTATCTATAATTCTTTAATTAAACTCTGTTTCCAGTGTGATGACAAAGAAGTTCTAAAATAATGAACTGAGATGCTGGTTTATGTATGGAGTGTATAATTTTGGAAAACAGCAAAATTTTCCAAATGCACGGAAGATCTTGCCAATCTGACGTGATTCCAATCTTGATAATCTTGTCCTACCCATTTTAAAACTCCTCATAGGAGATTTTCTTTAGAACTCACTAAAATTTTGGCTTGTTTTACATGGTGAAACATTTTTAGCTTTCAGATATGAATTCTTTAAATAGACATATCTTTTTTAGAACCATGTTTAGTGAATAAATATATTGACTTATGTAATATTTTAGAGGTAAAAAGGCAAATGGACCGAGTTCTGAGAGCAGTTTCCTCATTACGTTCATAAATTGATTCTGAAAATAATTCTGCGAAATGTGTAGAAAACATTTTTGAAAAAATAGCAACATCAATGGGAAAGGTAAATGTCTTCCCACTTAGCATTTATTAAGTTTTTCTTCATATCATTCTAATGTTTCTTTCTTCAGAGACTAGTGAAAGTTCCTCATGAATAAACATTCTGTTTTTTTGCTTATCATTTTCCTCCTCTCTTTTTATAGTTTATAGTCATTAGACTTTTAAAGTTAGTTCCATTTTTTTGGCTATATCTATATCATACTCTATGCTATTTATTCCTTTTTTACACATTCATATTGCTTTTCCTTTATTTTTATTTTTTATTGGAGGATAGTAGATTAGCAGTGTTGTGTTACTTTCATGTATACAGCAAAGTGATTCAATTATACATATACATTTATTTCTTCCTTTTCAAATTATTTTGCCATTTGGGTTATTATAGAATATTGAGCAGAGTGCCCTGGGCTAGGCAGTAGGTCCTTGTTGGTTATTTATTTTAAATACAGCAGCATGTACATGTCAGTCCCAAACTCTGAGTACCTCCTTCCCTATGACAGTCCCCCATTCACTCCAGGGTCTCATCATAGCTTTTTTGGTCATCTCTGTAATTTCGGTAAGTGCACCATTTAAAGGACATGACATTGTTTCATAATGTGTTTACTTAGTTCCTGTCCTTATGGATAGGATTATTCTAGGGTAATTTATAATTTATTTATTTATTTATAAATTTATAATTTATTCAACTTTGTTTTTTAAGATCTTACTTTCTGGTATTCTTATTTCAAAGGGCTTGGCTTTACTTGTGTGTTTACTGTATAACCCAACAAAGAGAAAAGAGGAAAGAAACAGTATTGTAAAAAGAAAAGCAAAGGTGATTTTCTTCAAGATATATAGAGTTAATAGATTAAAACCTCAAGATCTTTATAGCTTAAAATTCAGAAGTGATCATGGAGAAAATATGCATATTAATCTACAAAATGATTAAAAATATCCTCTTGATAAATGAAGAAATCAGAAAATCTAAAGAAAGAAAAAAAAAACTCTGGAGACCAACGTTAGGGATTTAAATAAAACAAAACAAATAAACTAATAAAACTTTAAAGTCACTCTGGCTTTTGTAAACAGGAACAAGAATAGCACAGTTTGCGAGGAGAGAACGAATTATGTAGAAACATGTTCTACAAGGAAAAATATCAGTGAGTTGAAACTGGGAATTTTATTTCAAAGAAGTGAGTCATATAGCAGGTATGCTTTAGATAATAGGCTCAATTGTTGTCTTGCCAAATAGGCTGAAAGCGTTGCCATTATTTGCAAAAGTTAAAGTGTTTTTTTTTTTTTCTAAACTTAATATCAATTGTGTGCCTGAAAATCATGGTTGAATGACTTGAAGTCTCTTGACTGGGAACAAGAAGGAGGGGACAGAGAGAGAGGAGCTTATGTTTTCTCAAGAGATTTTTAGGTGATAAAAACATAAAATATGCAGTATTATTGAAACATGCTTATTCTAAAGGATTTCTGAATCCGTGCTGGCAGGAGCAAGGATGGCAGTGGAGGCGGTGGTATTTGGGTGGGTTCTGCTCAGAGCTCTGCTTCCTCCCTTCAACGCTATCTGGGGGAGAAGACTGACCCATCACACTCAGGACACACAATAGCTCATTGACAATGACACATATCAAGAGAAGCTCAATAGTATTTATAAGACACACTGAAGTTCAATAAATGACTGGGATTTAACAGGATCTTTATATTTCATAAAAATGTAAAAAGGGTTGTTAATGACATGAAGAAAAACTTCTTGGGAAGAGAATAAGTGATTAAAACCAACACAAAAAGGACATAATAAAAACAAATGAAAGGGTATATAAGCTAAAGAATATGTAAAATATAAATATGTTAATATACAGAGGGCTCCAGGAAAATGACAACCTTGATGCATTCCTGTTCATTTTTGCTTCCAAGTCCTGAGATGTAGTTCCTTAGTTGTCAATTAGCATTCGGGTCCAATAGGCAAGGGAGAACTCAGACTCTGCTGGAAAGCTGGTGGGGTAACACCTTCCTCTGTTAGATGTGAGCACGTGACCCCAGTGCTGACAGTCCTGTGTTGAGAACCAGAACAAAGTGGATCCGAGGTCAGATCCGGCCCACTGAGATTTGTAGACTCCCTTGGAGAAGAGTGAAATAATTGTGCACGAAGGTTTCTGAACACTTTCAGCTGATGTGAAATCAAAGAGTCTGTCTGAATCCTTTCCAAATCTGCAGCTAGAGAAATGTGAAGAGACTGAAGAGCAGAAGACTTTTGATCTGACAGGAAACTTCCATCCCACGGAATACAAGCATAGACACCTCTTCAGAGACGTCTGCGTTACCAACACTCAATCCCACAGAGGACGATGACATCTTGTGGGAAAACTTAAACAATTCATGACTCTGAGTTGAAGGCATTAATAGCAGGTGACTTAGAAAATGAAGAATTTTCAGTAACACCTGAAATCATGCTTATAATTTTTTTGATATATTGAGTGATATATTAGAAATATTCTTAATTAAATAGCTTTATAAATGTTATTTTGGCTTTTACAAAATTAAAACAAATCTAGGGAATGGGAGCACTCTGCTAAAATTTTATGAGAAGGATTTCATTCCTTTTTAGAGAAAAAAATAATGTAGTTAAAACAATGTGTCTTAAAACAAATATCTTTCATGATATTACCATGAAATGGTATATACTTTTAGCTAATGAGATGGCATGAGAATGTATTGCATAAGTGCTTCATAACAATTCTTGAAATAGAAGAGTAATGAAATAGAAGAGTACTGATATAAGGAATTGTTTAAAAATATTTTTGAATTAAAACACTAATTAGAGAAAATGAGAAATTGTACATATGGAGGGAGAGAAAAGGAATAGAACTCCCAGAGTTTCATTTCTAGTAGGGGAAAAAATATCACTGGGACATTAAGTGTTCAAATATCTCATATTTAAAATAGCTAAAAAGAAAAATCAGACATAGACGAGAGCAACTTGATTGAGAAAAACCATTTTCTATCATATAATTTTGAAAAGGTTTTCTCATGAGTCCTAAAGAAAGGGAGACAATAATTAGTGAAACCATAAATAAAATGTTACCCAAGCTAAGCTTAAAATTAAGATATCAAAATGATATTTTATTCAAACTAGGGGAAAAAAGCAGAAATTATAAAATAACAAATATAAACACATAATAAGTAGTAGGAAACGTCAAAGGAATAAAGTCAATTATATTATTTTCTGCATTAAGTATAGTAGTTCAGTTCAGCTATTCAGTCGTGTCTGAATCTCTTTGACACCATGGACTACAGCAGGCCAGACCGCCCTGTTCATCACCAACTCCTGGAGCTTGCTCCAACTCACGTCCATTGAGTCTCTGATGACATCCAACCATCTCAACCTCTGTCATCTCCTTCTCTGGCACTCAATTTTTACCAGTATCAGGGTCTTTTCCAGTGAATCAGTTCTTTGCATGAGGTGGCCAAAGTGTTGGGGTTTCGGCTTCAGCATCAGTCCTTCCAATGAATATTCAGGACTGATTTCCTTTAGGATGGACTGGTTGGATCTCCTTGCAGTCCAAGGGACTCAAGACTCTTCTCTAACACTACAGTTCAAAAGCATCAGTTCTTCTGTGCTCAGTTTTCTTTATAGTTCAACTCTCACATCCATACATGACTACTGGAAAAACCAAAGCTTTGCCATCTCCTGTTTGACCACTTCCAATTTGCCTTGATTCATGGACCTAACATTCCAGGTTCCTAATGCAGTATTGTTCTTTACAGCATTGGATTTTACTTCCATTACCAGTCACATCCACAGCTGGGTATCATTCTTGCTTCGGCTCAGTCTCTTCTTTCTTTCTGGAGTTATTTCCCCACTGATCTCCAGTAGCATACTGGGCACACACTGACCTGGGGAGTTCATCTTTCAGTGTCCTATCTTCTTGACTTTTTATACTGTTCATGGGGTTTTCAAGGCAAGAATACTGAAGTGGTTTGCCATTCCCTAGTAAGCATTCTTTAAAGATGAGAGCGGTCAGATTAGATTAAAAACATGCATTCCCATAAATATGTAGAAGCTCCAATACCTCAGCTCCCATTTGCCTAGCAATACCAATGTCACTGACTTTATATTTGACCGTTCAGAAACTATCTCTGCATATACGAGTATATGCAGAGATATATTTGAAGATGAGTCTTTTTTGTGCCAGTAGGATATCATTCTAAATTCTTACTTGAAATCTGTTTCTCTCACTAAAAATATATTGATTTAACCCATAATATATACAGATTTATGTATGTAATACATACAGATTTACCCAGTTAAAAAATTACATGGGTTGCAAGTCAATTATTTAATCAATACACTTTTTTGAAAGTGAAAGTGAAAGTGAACTGGCTCAGTCGTGTCCAACTCTTTGCGACCACTTGGACTGTAGCCCACCAGGCTCCTCCGTCATGTTTTCTCTGAAGATGTATTTCAGATTTCCTACAAGTGTAACTGACCGCAGATCCCCCCTGCTGCACCCTGAAACTTGTTGCTATATGTCCACCATGACCGTGCTTCCTATGGACTGCACCCAGCTAGTGACAGCGTGTGGCAGGCCCACTCCTAGGGGGCACATGGAGCCACGACTGTGTGTCTGTGGTTTGAGTTCTTCCTCACAGTTTTGCTGTGCATTCCTCAGATTTGCACCAGTCTACAATGCTTCCCCATAACCTTCCTTTCTCTCTTCTCTCTCCTTCCCTGTAGCTAATACTTGCAACTGATGGCTCTCCCAGCCTCCACTGGCTACTTCCATTTCCCCTTAGAAGCATTTCTAATAAATTTCTTGAGCATTTATTCTCATCTCAGTGTGTACTCTCAGAGGGCCTGGATCAATAAAACACAATGAATTCTTCTCAACTTTTTGGTGTTATATATATACATACATCCGAGTAAATTCACCCATTCCAGTCCAAGTTCCATCCAGAATGTCGACATCACTCTGCCATCTCTGTTGACCACTCCAATTGCCGACATGGACCTGACATTCCAGGCCTATGCAAAGCTCACAGCATCGGACGCCACACCAGACACACCACAGCTGGACGGGCCCATCCCACCGAGCCCAACCCAGAGCAAGGCCCCACGACCGGGACCCAGATCCATCAGCCAACCATGGGGCCAGGCAAGAACGAAGTGGGCCACCCCCAGCGGACCACACCCCCCCCACCACCCGCCCACCCAGTGCCCCCGGGATGCCCGAGAGACAGGCAAGACACGAACCCCGCCCCCGACCACCCCGCCGCGGCCCCCGCGCCGCGCCCGCGGCCCCACGCCCCCGACGGGCCCCCCCCACCCCCGACCCGCGGGACCCGCCCACCGCCCCGCGGGGCCCCCGCGCGGCGGCAGGGGTGTGGGAGGGGGAGGGATGTGGGTAAGATATGAGATGGTGATGAGGAGAGGGGAGAGGAGAGAGGTAAGGTGTTGGTATGATGGATGTGAGAGTGGAGGGAAGGCTGAGGAGAATGATGTGAATGTGGTGTTGGAGAAGAAGAGTTGAGGAAGATAGGAAGGAGATATTGGGGAAGGGATGAGTGAAGATGGCCTGGAAGAGGAGGAGAAGAGATGGGGAGGGAGAGGGCAGGAGGAGAAGGGGAGAAGAGGAGAGATGGTGGATGGAGAGGGGGAGGAGGACGGAAGGGGATGGAGGGAGGGGGGGGGGGGGAGAGGGACGAGAGCGACTGATCTGATCTGATATACATACATAAATGATATATAATATGTGTGTGATATATTTATACATACATAGAAGCAAAGTCTGATGCTATAAAGAGCAATATTGCATAGGAACCTGGAATGTCAGGTCCATGAATCAAGGCAAATTGGAAGTGGTCAAATAAGAGATGGCAAGAGTGAATGTCGACATTCTAGGAATTAGCGAACAAAAATGGACTGGAATGGGTGAATTTAACTCAGATGACCATTATATCTACTACTGCGGGCAGGAATCCCTCAGAAGAAATGGAGTGGCCATCACGGTCAACAAAAGAGTCTGAAATGCAGTACTTGGATGCAATCTCAAAAATGACAGAATGATCTCTGTTCATTTTCAAGGCAAACCATTCAATGTCAGTGTAATCCAAATCTATGCCCCAACCAGTAACGCCGAAGAAGCTGAAGTTGAACGGTTCTATGAAGACCTACAAGACCTTTTAGAACTAACACCCAAAAAAGATGTCCTTTTCATTATAGGGGACTGGAATGCAAAAGTAGGAAGTCAAGAAACACCTGGAGTAACAGGCAAATTTGGCCTTGGAACACGGAATGAAGCAGGGCAAAGACTAACAGAGTTTTGCCAAGAAAACGCACTGGTCATAGCAAATACCCTCTTCCAACAACACAAGAGAAGACTCTATACATGGACATCACCAGATGGTCAACACCAAAATCAGATCGATTATATTCTTTGCAGCCAAAGATGGAGAAGCTCTATACAATCAGCAAAAACAAGACCAGGAGCTGACTGTGGCTCAGACCATGAACTCCTTATTGCCAAATTCAGACTGAAATTGAAGAAAGTAGGGAAAACTACTAGACCATTCAGGTATGACCTAAATCAAATCCCTTATGATTATACAGTGGAAGTGAGAAATAGATTTAAGGGCCTAGATCTGATAGATAGAGTGCCTGATGAACTATGGAATGAGGTTCATGACATTGTACAGGTGACAGGGATCAAGACCATCCCCATGGAAAAGAAATGCAAAAAAGCAAAATGGCTGTCTGGGGAGGCCTTACAAATAGCTGTGAAAAGAAGAGAAGTGAAAAGGAAAGGAGAAAAGGAAAGATATAAACATCTAAATGCAGAGTTCCAAAGAATAGCAAGAAGAGATAAGAAAGCCTTCTTCAGTGATCAATGCAAAGAAATAGAGGAAAACAACAGAATGGGAAAGACTAGGGATCTCTTCAAGAAAATCAGAGATACCAAAGGAACATTTCATGCAAAGATGGGCATGATAAAGGACAGAAATGGTATGGACCTAACAGAAGCAGAAGATATTAAGAAGAGGTGGCAAGAATACACAGAAGAACTGTACAAAAAAGAGCTTCACGACCCAGATAATCATGATGGTGTGATCACTGACCTAGAGCCAGACATCTTGGAATGTGAAGTCAAGTGGGCCTTAGAAAGCATCACTATAAACAAAGCTACTGGAGGTGATGGAATTCCAGTGGAGCTATTCCAAATCCTGAAAGATGATGCTGTGAAAGTGCTGCACTCAATATGCCAGCAAATTTGGAAAACTCAGCAGTGGCCACAGGACTGGAAAAGGTCAGTTTTCATCCCAATCCCAAAGAAAGGCAATGCCAAAGAATGCTCAAACTACCGAACAATTGCACTCATCTCACACGCTAGTAAAGTAATGTTAAAAATTCTCCAAGCCAGGCTTCAGCAATATGTGAACCGTGAACTTCCTGATGTTCAAGCTGGTTTTAGAAAAGGCAGAGGAACCAGAGATCAAATTGCCAACATCTGTTGGATCATGGAAAAAGCAAGAGAGTTCCAGAGAAACATCTATTTCTGCTTTATTGACTATGCCAAAGCCTTTGACTGTGTAGATCACAATAAACTGTGGAAAATTCTGAAAGAGATGGGAATACCAGACCACCTGACCTTCCTCTTGAGAAATCTGTATGCAGGTCAGGAAGCAACAGTTAGAACTGGTCATGGAACAACAGACTGGTTCCAAATAGGAAAAGGAGTACGTCAAGGCTGTATATTGTCACCATGTTTATTTAACTTATATGCAGAGTACATCATGAGAAATGCTGGACTGGAAGAAACACAAGTTGGAATCAAGATGGCTGGGAGAAATATCAATAACCTCAAATATGCAGATGACACCACTCTTATGGCAGAAAGTGAAGAGGGGCTAAAAAGCCTCTTGATGAAAGTGAAAGTGGAGAGTGAATAGGCTGGCTTAAAGCTCAACATTCAGAAAACGAAGATCATGGCATCTGGTCCCATCACTACATGGGAAATAGATGGAGAAACAGTGGAAACAGTGTCAGAATTTATTTTTCTGGGCTCCAAAATCACTGCAGATGGTGACTGCAGTCATGAAATTAAAAGACGCTTACTCCTTGGAAGGAAAGTTATGACCAACCTAGATAGCATATTCAAAATCAGAGACATTACTTTGTCAACAAAGGTTCGCCTAGTCAAGGCTATGGTCTTTCCTGTGGTCATGTATGGATGTGAGAGCTGGACTGTGAAGAAGGCTGAGCGCTGAAGAATTGATGCTTTTGAACTGTGGTGTTGGAGAAGACTCTTGAGAGTCCCTTGGACTGCAAGGAGATCCAACCAGTCCATTCTGAAGGAGATCAATCCTGGAATTTCTTTGGAAGGAATGATGCTAAAGCTGAAACTCCAGTATTTTGGCCGCCTCATGCGAAGAGTTGACTCACTGGAGAAGACTCTGATGCTGGGAGGGATTGAGGGCAGGAGGAGAAGGGGACGACAGAGGATGAGATGGCTGGATGGCATCACTGACTTGATGGGTGTGAGTCTGAGTGACCTCCAGGAGCTGGTGATGGACAGGGAGGCCTGACGTGCTGCGGTTCATGGGGTCACAAAGAGTCGGACACGACTGAGCGACTGATCTGATCTGATCTGATATATATATGTGTGTGTGTGTTTAATTTCTTTTAAAATATGCTATTTTGTCATCTTAAGAAATTTTAATCTGAAGGTTTACCACTTGTTTTCATCTATTACGCTCAGATCTTTTACACCCAGGTAGGGTTGGGTTACATAAGATAGAAGGATTTGATTGCCCTCTTCAGTACATTCCATTAAAACTATGTTTGTTTTTAAGAGTTGTATGTTTTACATCTCCCAAAGCTATGCCACTTAACATGATTTATTGATATAGAGAGCAAGACTATTTGTTATTAATTATATCCTAAACAATAACACTCCACCAGGAGTTTATTTACTGTTAGTACCAGTCTAATGGGAGAAAATACTAAATCAAACTAATTGTCCTGTCTTCAATCCTTTTCTCTCTTCTTAATAGCAAATTACAATACTTTGTGATATTTTGCTTTGAATATCCAACATTTTAACATTTGTCTTGTGTGAATTTATAAAATAATTAAAATGTTATTGGACTAGTAAAATATCATTTACGCAGTTTAGTACAGAATTTCATTGTATTATGGTTAAAAGAATGAAATGAAAGTATCATACAAAAAAGGGTTATTTCAGTAAATGAGACCTATTCAATGATTTACAGCTCATACTAAAAGGTCTGTGGGATGTCCTTACAAGTCAGACTAGTGATTGCCACAGGTATTAACAGAAAATCTTGAACAATCTAAGTCTAAATTGTCACATTCAGAATCTGAAATTGCTACAGAAAGAATTAGCAGAATGAAAAATTGTTGCCAATTACGCTTCATTTATTTGAACATTAGTCTTCATTTAACCCAAGAATCTCTCTGTTGACTATTAACTCTGACAAAGACAAGGTACCAGTGTTCTTTAAGCAATTATAATCCATTTAACTATTTGGTGAACAAAATATTTTAAAGGCCACTATATCATGTAGCATTAAGCAAGCCAGTTTTTAGCAAGTACATTTTTAGTCAAAGTTAGCCAAATCTCCTAATAGTTAGATGATGAACTTGAATGAATAAATGTGTAAATTTAGGTTTAGTCTAGACTAAAGAAGAAAACTTGAATAAGCTGATGTCATGCTGCCCGTGTGCATGGGAAAATCAAATCCAATTTACAAATCAAAACAAGCCAAATAAATACTAAACTAGCAAACTAAATAAACAGACATGGTGATCTTGTAAGGTCAATATGCAAATTTGTAGAAACAAACACCCAATATTAATTAAAATAGTCTCACCTTCCTGCTATTCAACAATTTACTTGATTGGCTAATGATCTATATTTTAGAATGGTCTAGATTTCTTCAAGCTCATATTCTAGACACATATATTTTCAAATTAGCTGCTATATTTATAACACAGTTACTCCCATGGAATTAGTTTTTGTTCTTACATTGGTAGCAAGAATAAGTCTAGTACTTCTATAACAACTCCAATAATTCAAAATTGTTATGACTCAGTACAATAGATGAAATTGGACCACATGAAAATTTTAAATTTCAATGCTTCAAGATTACAGTCAACAGAGTGAAAAGACAATCTAGGGAAAGGGAGAAAATACTTCCAAATTGCATGTCTGAAAAAGACTATATAAACAATCCCTACAATTCAGCAACGACAACAAAACAAGCTAACTAAAAAGGCAATACATTTGAATAGACATTTTTTCAAAGAAGATATAAAAGTATCTATCAAGTACATAGAAAGATGTTCAACAGCATGAATCACTGACTGCACATCAAAACCACAGTGAGATGCCATCCTTCCCCCTTTAGGGCAGTTACTATGCAAAAACCAAAAATTAGCAGAAATTAATAACAAACTCCAGAAAACAGCAAGGGTCAGTATGGATTTGGGGAAATTAGAACTCACATGCCCTGTTGGGAGGATGTTGGAAGACCCTGCCAGTACGGAAAGCAACATGGTGGGTCCTCAAAATATTTAAAAGTGAATTATCTTACGATCCAGCAATTCCACTTTCAGAATTGAAGGCAGGATTTTAAAGAGATATTTATATACTCATATTAATAGCAATATTTTTTTTTTACAAATATCCAAAAGGTAGAAGCCCCCTAAATGCCCATCAGTAGATTAATGGATAAATTAAATGTGGTATATAAATACATCAGAAAGTTATTCCACATCAAAAAGGAAAAATATTTTGACGTAGCCTTTCTGATATGTCCTATAAGGTGGATGAAACTTGAGGGCAACTGCGCTAAGTGAAAATAAACCAGTCAGTCACACACAGATAGAGTGAGATTCCACTTGATATCTAAGGATACTCTTGATACCTAAGTTTAGTACTTAGAGTAGTCAAGTACTTATGCACAGAAAGGAGAATGGTGATCAACAGTTACCAGGAGGAAAGGTGAATAAAGAGTTATTTAATGGGTATAGAGTTTCAATTTTGCAAGATGAAGGTTTTGGAGATTGGTTGTACAACAATGCGAATTTATTTAACACTGATGAACTGTACACTTAGCATGAGTTAAGGCAGTAAATTTTATGCTATTTGTATTTCAACACAATTGAAATTTTTAAAAAATCTCATTGAATATATCCTATTATTAGCAATATATACATACATATGTATATATATGTATATATATATATATACATATTCTTATAACTTATGATGAATAGGTATTCAGTAGGATTTTTTAAAGGCTTTGTATCCTAGTGCACTTGCCCTGAGACCTTGTCTCATGCATCAAACCTGGACTGGCGATCTATTTCAAATATGATAACATACATGTTTCAATGCTGTTCTCTCAAATCATCCCACCCTCGCCCTCTCCCACAGAGTCCAAAAGTCTGTTCTTTACATCTGTGTCTCTTTTGTTGTCTCATATACAGGATCATCGTTACTTTCTTTATAAATTCCATATAGATGCGTTAATATACTGTATTAGTATTTTTCTTTCTGACTTACTTCACTCTGTATAATAGGCTCCAGTTTCATCCACCTCATTAGAACTGAGTCAAATGCATTCTCTTTAATAGCTGAGTGATGTTCCATACATGTACACCCATGACTAATTCATGTCAATGCATGGCAAAAACCACTATAATATTGTAATTAGCCTCCAATTAAAATAAATAAATTTTAAAAATTCAACATACAAAAAACTAAAAAAAAAAAAAGGCATTTCATTTTACAGTGAAACATTTTTATCAAGGATGGCACCTTCTAAAAGAGATTTAAGTCATAAGGGCCTCCTCAAGGCTCAGCGCCTCCTGCTTTCTGCCCCTCAGTGTCTGAGGTTTCAGTCCTCTTCTTCATCTTAACTCAAACGGTCTCCTCCCTCACGATATCTGATCACGTCAGTTCCTTCAACTGCACAGAGTTCAGGAATGATGCAGCCATGCAGAGGGACAGTAAACCAAAGTGAAGGACAAGTGTAATTATGACAGGATTGAAATAAAGCTAAATGAAGATTTAGTAACATTCTCATTGAAAAGGTTGGTAACCTGTGACCAAGGCAGTGATGTTTGCCACAAACTACACAGTTAATTGAAAGCGAGTCACACAGAAGAGCCAGGAGTTCCAGTTGCCTTCTCTTACCATGGAAAAGCTAATCTGTACACAACCTATTTTAAGCAATTAACCTCCAACTTTATTACACGTTGGAGCTGGAGATGCAAGATAATTTTAGCTTTCACTTTTATGTGATGAACATTTTAATATTTCCAGTTGGTTTTAAGGCCATTTTGTCTGTTCTTCATAGTACAAATATTTTGATTAGAATTTTCAGTTTACTTAGAAAACATTTTTCAGATCAAATTAAATCTCTTTAATTTATATATAGTTATAAACAACACAGTAAGCACATTTCCTTTTTCCTAGCTTCCTTTTATATTGCTATTTTAAATTAATAAGGATTATCTTTTATTATACATTTTGCAATGAAGATTTCTTTCACTGTTTAGATAATTGCTCATTTTAAATTTTAGGAATTAGAATTACTGCCAAGAATCATACCAATATTCTCAATTGAAATACGCTGTTTTTAAAGTTACCAACAAAACGTGACCTTTTTCTGTGCAATTTGGACAATTATTTTTATCTTTAAGTACCAGTATAAAATCACTGAGTTGGATAAAATCATGAGTGCTTGTATTTATTTCTTATCTAATCTCTGAAAAAATGTGTGAAAATCTTCTCAGATATTCTAGACTTGCTCTATGGACCAAAATGCTTCCAAATACTCTGCCTTTAAATAATAACAAACAGAAAAATCACCTGCTCACACAAACAGGGTAAAAATCTCAGGGTTTCATCACAACTCACGAATTCTCTTTCAAAAGATGCTGCACCGACATCTGAGTATCACCTGAGGCAAAATGTGCGGAGGACGTTGCCCTTTATTAGTTAAGATGAGCCTGTGAGGGATGTTTGAAGCTCCTTTTATGAAGATTCCGTGATGATCATATGACAGGCTTTTCCACGTCATTTTAGTGGAGTTGCAAGCACTTGGAGAGCAGGAAGCCTGCAGAAGCAATGTCTGAGAAAGAGTGATTCAAGTGCATGGACTGTCCTGTTGGCCCTGCTCTCACCTGTAACTTTGAATAAACTGTGAAGGTAGAAAGGGATAAATAGAAAGGATGTTGGGTCAGTCCTCACTGCGAAAAATGACGTTCACTGGGAGAAACAGTGTCATCAGTATTGACAACAGGAAACAATGTATTAAATGCAGCTGTGTAAGTGTAATTCTAAGGTCAGTAAAATGATTCTGAACATTTCAGTTTCCTGGAGGGAAAAACATATTAATTTATTCTCTGTGAACACATCTGAAACAGAAAGGACCTACGTCATCACGTCCCAATCATATAAAATTTCTAGGAAGGCAAGATTATAGTCATCTGACATTTGATATTAATTATGATATATAATGATTTTGTGTAAAGATGATGATGCAGTGAAGTTGTATTTGACATGCTGCTACTGCTGCTGCTAAGTCGCTTCAGTCGTGTCCGACTCTGTGCGACCCCAGAGACGGCAGCCCATCATGCTCCCCCGTCCCTGGGATTCTCCAGGCAAGAACACTGGAGTGGGTTGCTATTTCCTTCTCCAATGCATGAAAGTGAAAAGTGAAAGTGAGGTCGTTTAATCATATGGACTGCAGCCTACCAGGCTCCTCCGTCCTTGGGATTTTCCAGGCAGGAGTACTGGAGTGGGGTATGTAGTTTATTCATGGCTGAATTCTACAATATGTCCCTGCTTCTATCATTTAAGATATAAGAATAAAGTGAGCTTCCCTGGTGGCTCAGTGGTAAAGAATCTGCCTCCAATGCAGGAGACATGGGTTTGATCCCTGATCCAGGAGGATCTCACATGGCATGGAGCAACTGAGCCTGTGCACCTCAACTATTGCAACTTTGCTCCAGAGCCCAGGAGATGCAAGTTCTTAGTCCACGTGTTGCAACTACTGATGCCTGCACACCCTAGAACCTGTGCTTCAAGAGAAGCCACTGCTCTGAGAAGCCTGTGCACTGCAACTAGAGAGTAGCCCTCCTCACTGCTGCCAGAAGACCCAGCACAGCCAAACCAAATCATAAAATAAAAGGAATTACTGTAGTCTGAATGTTTGGGTCCCCCTTAAATTCATATGTTAAGATCCTAACTCACAAAATGATGGTCTTGGGAGGGGGGCATTTGGAAACGTGCTTAGGTCATGAGGGCGGAGCCCTCATGAGTGAGATCAGTGTTCGTGAAAAAGAGGTTCCACAGAGCTCCCTAACCCCCTCCACCATGTGAATAGACACTGAGAAGGAGCCAGTTATGAACCAGGAAAAGACCCTCACCAAAACACAACCATGCTGGCTCCTCGAACCTAGGTTTCCCAGACTCTAGGAAATCTAGAGTTGTGAGAAGTAACTTCCTGTTGTTCATAAGCTACCTAGTCTGTGGTATTTTGTTATAGCCGCTTAAACAGACTAAGACAATAATTAAGAACGCTGTGAAAGCAGCAATGAATAAGGTAATGAAATGTGATTTCAATTTGAAATTTAAGAAGAGAGAAAGAAGTTATTTCCAGCCTCGCTACACATTTCATTCTAAGAAGAGCTGCAACAGAAAACAAAATTTAATTGTCAAAATTCTGAAAATTAAAAAAAAAAAATACTTTGGGCTATAAACACAGAATGCAGAATGGAAGAGCTGGTGGCACAGGAGGGACTCAAAATATCTTTTGTATTAGACTTTCCTATGACATAATGTTAGCATCTTAGCAGAGGCAAGAGAAGTCACTGCTTTATTTCTGCATGGTGAACTGAGCTGAATTTCTAAACAAGACTATATGCATTCATCAGAAAATAATACAACAAATACTATTTATTGAAAAGTGCATAGGATATTTGAGACAATTTCAGAAGACAAAGCAGAAAGCATTTGTATCAGTTTTCCAGGGCTGATAAATCAAAGTATCACAGACTGTGGGCTTAAACAAGTGCAATACTTTTCACACAGTTCTGGTTGCTAGAAGTCTAAGATCGAGGTGTGACAGGCTCAGTTTGTTCTAAGGCCACTGTCCTTGGTTTGTAGATGCTTGTCTTCCCCCTGTATCTTTACGTGGCCTTCCTATTTGTATGCCTGGCTTAATCCCCTCTTCCTATAAGGACAGCAGCCATGTTGGATTATGGCCCATGTGAGTATGCCTTCATTTTAACCTAATTTCCTCTTTAAGGACCCTTTGTTGTTGTTCAATCACTCAGTCGTATCCGATTCTGCAACCCCATGGACTGCAGCGTGCCAGGCCTCCCTGTCTGTCACCAACTCCTAGAGCTTACTTAAACTCATGTCCATTGAGTTGGTGATAGAATCCAACCATCTCTTCCTCTGTCGTCCCCTTCTCCTCCTGCCTCCAATCTTTCCCAGCAACAGAGTCTTTACCAATGAGTCAGCTCTTCACATCAGGTAACCAAAGTATGGGAGCTTCAGCTTCAGCATCAGTCCTTCAAATGAATATTCAGGATTGATTTCCTTTAGGATGAACTGGTTTGATCTCCTTGCAGTCCAAAGGACTCTCAAGAGTCTTCTCCAGCACCACAGTTTGAAGGCATCAGTTATTCAGTGCTTAGCCTTTTTTATTGTCCAGCTCTCACATTCCTACATGAATACTGAAAAAAAAAAAAAAAAAAAAAAACATAGCTTTGACTAGACAGACCCTACTTCCAAATATACTCACATTCTGAGTAGTGGGAGTTAGAGATTCAACATGAGAAGTCTGGGGGCAGAGGAACACAACCCAGCACATAATAGCACTACCCACTCCTGCAAGAAAGGACTGCATTAACACCTACTGGTTATTTTTCCTCATTTAGTTTTGCTTCTTCACAGTGGTTGAGGGTACATAACATACACTCCATCGTTAAATTGCTATTCAGAGAGTAAACAGTTCTCATTTATACTGGGAAGAATATCATGTAGGACACACACATTAAGTCAGAACAATTTGAAAATCTGAACAAAGGTTACCATGTTAATGTTGAGAAGATTAAGAAGAAAAAAAAGCCTGTGGCACAAAGCAAATATGAGCTACTTTTCTAAAGGAAAATAGAACATTTTAAAAGTTAAGCAATTTCTCTTTTAAAGAAGCATAAAACAGACTAAGTTGAAAAGAAAATATGCAATGACAGAGAAGAAAAAATGTAAATTTTCACAAATTAAATACAGAAGAGAAACTTAATAAGAAAATTCATTAAAACTAGAGGTCCAAAGTAAGGTGATAAAATAATAGAATGATATAAAAAGGTGAATTTGAGTTAAGAAAAAAAAATTCAAAACAACAAATTAGAGAATTAAGAGTTTTCTCCAGCACCACAATTCTAAAGCATCAATTCTTTGGCACTCAGCCTTCTTTATGGTCCAGCTCTCACATCCATTTGCAAGGGCTCTACTCTCATGACCGAATTACCTCCCAAAGGTCCCCAACACTAATACCATCATTTGGGGAGTAAGGATCTCAATACATGAATTTGTGGGGAACACAAACATTCAGTTTATAAGCTGACACTAAAAATGTTTGAAACATTCATTGGGAAGTAAGAAATAAGAGATGGCTTGATTTAAATAATGAGAAAGAATGCAATAGAACAAACAAATGAGCACAGTTTAGAACTGTGATCCACAAAACAGAGAAGATGACCTCTTTCAGAATCCCTAAACATGCCATAAAGTTCTCTGAAATTTAGGAGGAACTACGTCACTGAGAGTGCTAATTACTCCATGATTCAATCTTCCATCTTGCAATAGAGCCATCTGGCCATTCTCACACAGCGTTCTCCAGCTGGAGGATGCCTTTCCCAGGCTCTGCTGAGCTTTGTGTGACCCCTGGCAGAATTTGTGCCAAGGGATGCCACCAGATGTGAGATACACAACTTTCAGGTCACATTTCTATAAGTGATATTTTTAATCTTTCTTTTTTGAGAACTCATTAGATGATAGTAAAAGAATTAAAAATAAAATACAGAGAGAATAGAAAATTGATCTACCAACATAAGAATTTTCACTGAATTTCTGCAATCCAGGAGAAAGATAAAATTAAGCTAAGCAATAAGTAGAGCATACAATTTAAAAGGTCACTGGTCAGCTTTCATTCTTACAAGACTCAGAGGATCTGATCTCATATGATATGGGTGAGGTAAAATGGTAAAATAGTATGGCTCCCTGTTTGTGCCACTGGGAGTCACTCACACCAATAAGGTTGCATCTCTGGTCCCACCAGAGAACCCCTGGTGATCTCAAATTCTCAGTGGGTACAGTCCAGTAATGGTGTGGTTGAGGATTTCTCCTGTCAGCAGATGACATACACATGAGATTCTTTGGTCTATGATACAAGCAATGTCAGCAACATAGGCTGGTGCTTTAATATCCCTGAAATATTCATGAAACTTGTGAACTCCACTCTGGCAAAAGAGCAAGACAAGCAGCCATGTGGTTGGTGGGAGAAATCAAGCAAGTCTAGAGTAGTAGATGATTTGTGATGCCCAGTTTTTCAAGGTGAGGTATAGTTGCAGTCTCTGACCATGAGATAAGCTAAGGCTACATAGGAGATTTGCTAAGATTAACAAAGCAAGTTACTGTCCTTATGTTCATCTGGTTCTGGGTCAAAATTGATATTTTCTATTTCCTATCTGCCCCTCTCATTCTAGATTTCTTCACATTTGTCTAGCTCTTAGTATAGCTCTCAGCTCTTAAGATAGTCTAGGTTGCTTGCCTGGTAGGTTGTTCCAGAGTTTCTTCTACAAATATTATAAAATATAAATTGCCTAATCTCAGTTGATGCACACTTTTTTGTAATTTTTCCATTTAGATCTATCATTAGCTGTAATCCAGGTAGATCCTTTGGATTCAAAACCATACTCTTTCTTGATCAATTTTTCTGTGACAACCAATTTTTCAAGATAAACCAAGTTGATTTACCATGGTAATATCAGTATTCTTGTAACTGTCTAATAGTTCAATAGGATGAAAAATTCATAAATAGTCAGTTAGTGAAAGTTTCCAACTAGTGGAATTCTCTCTGTGTCTTTTGGCAGAAGCACACTTTCCTACCTGTAAATCAGGATTTCTAACCCAGCAAAGCCACTTTTCAAGGAAGACAACAATTAAAAAGGATTGGTAATAAAAAGGAACAATGCTATTTCTATCTCCGGATTCTTGAACCAGCATATTTCAGCTCTTAAGGACACAACACTCTGCATTTTCTGTTTATTAAGTGCCTATATCACAGCCTATAAGACTATACACCAAATGTACAAAGTGTTGCTTGAAATTAGTACCTTAGTTTTATCACTGACAGGCTATTTTGTTATTTTTTTTCAAGCCAGAAATTTCTGGGGTTTGGAATACAATGGGAAAAAAAACAATATATTCCATGACTGTAAGTTAATATTTTATTTGCCAAGAACAAATTCTTTGATCTGAATCAATGCTCTGAAAGATACAATATGAATGTTGTCTGTCATTCAATAAGTCCTCGAGTGGTGGTGACACTTGAAAGTTTCAAAGTCAGAGAAGGAAAGATCAAATCTAGAGAATAGGTTCACTTCAGTGAGGATACATCACTGCCCGCTCCAGACCAGAAGGAATTCATAAAAACTGTCAAGATCTGATTTAGGTAGCTGGTTTCCTGAGCAAGCATCGAGGACGTAAGATAAGCCTCTAATGCTAGTAATTTGGATATATCATAGTAGAAGCAACTTATCTCCATCTGCTAACAGGGGGTTCTGTCTGTGTCAGTGAATGCACTGGCACAGTGACTGAGGAGTCAAATCATTTGACCTTCATAGGATGGGCTGTCCTGCTCACCTGCTCATAACATCCTCCTTGAGTAAATGCTCCCTGATAGTCACTACAGTGAGAGAGAAATATCTGTACAAGTATCCCCCATTCCCAGGTCCATTCACATAAATAGGTCTCATAGAGCATTTCCTGACCACTCGAAGTTGTTTCCCCAAGCTTCTGACCAACGTCCCAATCGTTTACTACAGCTGAGAAGTCAGTTCTGATTTCTGTCTCAACTCACCTCTGTCTCTCCTTAAATGGTCAATCAAGGGTACCACTCACAGTCTGCACTCTGAGTCTCTCACTGCTTCTCTTCACGGCAATCCATGAGAACAGCTATAATCCAGAGCAGTCTATTTCTGGCTAGAGTTGACATATCACATCTTTTTACATGTAAGCTAGACCTAAGTCCTTTCCTCCTCTGCAATTGATCATAGACAATGTCCTAGGAGATCACTGCGTGTTCTGGGAGCAAGATAAGTAAGTGAAAAGGGAAACCAGACCTCTGATTCATCTAATTTTTTCATGCCATCTGGAAAGGCTTAGGTCTGATCCTTCATCTACCATTTCTATTTTTAACGGGCAATTGCTGCTTCTGCTCTTGCAAAACATGTGACTCAGTTGATCTGATATCAGCCAGCTCAGCATTGGCTGTTATTCCTCTCATTTCTTTGATGTTTCAAGTTTAGTTGCTCAGGGTCTGTTAGAGCCTAGGGCATTCCAGGAGCAGAATCCACTCTAAGATTAGAGGAAGTTGAGTCTCTGTTAAAGCTATCATAGAAGCCCTCCGTGGGTTTTTTTTTTTTTTTTTTTTGCTTCTCTGGTGGCTCAGATGGTAAAGAATCCACCTGCAATGCAGAAGACCCACATTCAATCCTTAGGTTGGGAAGATCCCCTGGAGAAGGGAATGGCTGGCTAACCACTCTGGTATTTTTGCCTGGAGGATTCCAGGTACAGAGGAGCCTGGCAGGCTACAGTTCATGGGGTCACAAAGAGTTGGATATGACTGATTGACTGGGTTTTCCGCGTCTGCCTTTAAGATGACAATATACTGCCATTCACCTGTCAGTTCTTCCAGACTTTCGCTGCCATTAGAAACAGTCAAGCCACGCTAGTATGTTTGTAGTCATAATTGTGTCAGACCCATCAGTCATGTGTAGCAGTCACCTGATCTCCTACTATATTTTTGATGTCTATGCCACCATGATGTCACTGCATATGAGGGATAATCACCATTTCTTCACCGATAGTGTCGTAGTTTCTGTTGCCTTCAGACTGGAAAGCAATACAGGCTCAAAGTCTGGACCCCGAGAGTCCACTTTCTAGCACCATTATTGGTGCCACACGTAGGAGTTCTTAATTCCCTTAAAAACAAGTCCTAGGGAAAAAAAAGAATATATGTTAACACTTCATGAGGATAGGGGTGCAATTTCAGAGAAGTGGGCCTGAGACAAACAGGAAAATGAGACAGGAGAAGGAGAACGATTCCTCAGGGCTGCGTTATTGAACGGGCCACAGTCTCACGAACGGTTATCGGCCTCACTGGCCATCTCCAGACAGCCTGTGCAAATCTGCTGAATCTTGAAATGGGCCACGAAAGAGGGTGAGGAAAAGCTGTTTATCAGTTGCTCTTTCCCTCCCATTCCCATGCCTCATTGTTAAAGTCAGATCCACCAGTCTGAACTCTGCCTAATTTCCAGGTCGTATCACCTGACCAATGGGTGGCATCTGGTGAAACCAGAGTCTTTGCAGCCTGGTCTGGCCGCGGAGTATGCATAGGGGCTCCTCCACACAGGTACCATTTATGCAGCTCTTTGGTCTACGGGAGTGCCAGTGTCCACAACCTGACGACCTCTGAAATGGCATGGTGCTTTGCGAAAGCTGTTCTTGTTGGGAAACACAGCGAAAAGCTGAGGCCTGAGAAACAGGGGATGAGAAGTTCTGGGAAGTTCCCTAACCTGGGTCTGGTAGAGATTTGCAGCTTACACTCAAATGATTCAGGACAAAAACAATAGAGGGGTAAAGCAAATATGGCAAGACAGTAACTGTTTTTGATTCTGTAAGATACACTTACATGAGAACACCAACATTCAGATATTCTATGCTTGAACATTTTCATATGGTAAAGTTGAAAAAAAATAAAGCATTATTTCTGGAAAATAAAAATGGCGGAAATAAAATTTGAGGAAATTTCACAAAATAAATCTACAAGAAAGGGTTCTTGAAAATACAGGAGCTGTACAGGATCAGTCTATAGCCGTTCCTTTTTTTAATTTTTAACTAATGCTTTTTTGTATGTTTGATTTGAATTCAATAGATGCTGCAATCTATCTTAAACACATGTCTCTTGTAATTCTGTCTGTATTTATCAAGTTAACAGGAACTCTTTCCAACCCAAGTTCAATTGAGTCACGGAGGCAATGGATGCCACTCCTTTCCAAAGTGAATGGTGAAACCATCCACAACGACAGATCTTGTAGCAAGTGCTCACAAACCTCTTAAGTTACTCACTAACATGGAGAGAATACAAGGATAAGATTTTTGAGAGACTGGAGAGCTTTGGGGTTTTGAGTTGAATTTGTTTGGAAAGTTTTGTGGATTGCTCTCCAGTGGAAGGGAGCTGGCTGCACTTCTCCTCAAGTCCGCTGAGTGGGCTTTCTATGGGGATGTGGCACGTGTCCCCTGCAGTTAGCGGACACAGTACTCTCAGGTGTGGACACAGCATTCTGAGGTGTGGACACATGTCAGCACACTAAAAGGGGAGAGGCTGGCTACAGCACCATGGTAACAGAAGAGGAGAGGCTCATTTGGGAAGCGACTGCACACCGCTCTGATGAAGTGCTGCGTGTCTAGACCTTGTGGGAAAAGATGTGGACCCCACAGGAGGACTTGTGGCCTGAGGTCATGCTGATTAAAGCTTCGGCAAAAGAGATGTGGGCCAATATTTAGCTTCATCTGGGAAGGCAAGGTGATTTCACATTAAATTAGTTATTACATGTTGCTAGCATTTTTTTTTTGATTGAATTAAGACAAATTTTGCTTCTTAAAGTGACCATATAAGTTTATGTTATCTTAGAGAAAGCAGAGGACTCAAGAGGCCAACACATATTATGATTTACTATAAAGATACATTTAGAATTTTAAAAGGCAATGTGAGACCAAAATATTTCTTATTGTATCTTATGATTATTGGTTCGTTCGACAAGACTTTTCCATAAATATAGATGAAAAGGGTTGCAATTTCTATGCAGATATTTTTGCTTATTTCTCTGAATTTAGTGTACTTAATTTTCAAATAATTACATACATAGGACCATTGTAAAAAACATATTTTACAAACAAATAAGCAATTTTAAATTTAAATTTTATTTTGGATTCTTCAAAGTAAATGTGTTTATAAGCCTACTGTCCTGAGTTTGAATCATTAACATTTGAAATTCTTATGGACAATCCTGAAGATTATCATATTAAGTGACATAAGTCAGAGGAAGACAAATAATATATGATATTGCATATATGGTGAATTTAAATAAAATGACACAATAAACATTTACAACACAGAAGTGCACTCACAGACTTAGGGAATGAACTTACAGTTACCAGGGGGAGTGTGGGGGAAGAAAAGATTGGGAGTTTGGGATTGACTTGTAATAACCAACAAGGGCTTACTATACAGCACAGGGAATTCTGCTCAATATTCTGTAATAACCTAAATGGGAAAAAAATGAAAAAGAATAGATACATATATATGTATAAGTCATTCAGTTTGCTTTATACCTGAAACTAATACAATTGTTAATCAACTATCCTCCACTATAAAATTTAAGAAAATTAAATAACATTTTAAAATTATATTAAATGATGGGTAACCTTAAAAAGTAAAATAAAAATTAAATTCTTACATATATTTATAGGTTCTTTTATGATATTTTATCAATGCTGCTGCTGCTAAGTCACTTCAGTCATATCCGACTCTGTGTGACCCCATAGACGGAAGCCCACCAGGCTCCCCCATCCCTGGGATTCTCCAAGCAAGAACACTGGAGTGGGTTGCCATTTCCTTCTCCAATGCATGAAAGTGAAAAGTGAAAGTGAAGTCTCTCAGTCGTGTCTGACTCCTAGCGACCCCATGGACGGCAGCCTACCAGGCTCCTCCATCCATGGGATTTTCCAGGCAAGAGTACTGGAGTGGGGTGCCATTGCCTTCTCCAATTTTATCAATACCTTAAGGCAAGTGATTTTAACAGCCTTTCTTTGGAAAACTATAATCCGCTCTTGAGACATTACGACTCAAGTAATGGAAGGAAGGAGCTCTTTCCTCGTCTATTTCTAGAAAGGCTAGAGAAACTGAAAAAGGTCAGAAAAAAGCAATAGGGGAAGAAGAAATAAGTTAGATGGCAAAGCAGGAAGAGTCTGATCCTCATGCAAATCCCTTACTTTTTTTAAGGAGTCACACTTAATCTGTGAAATAAAGCAGAGGTACAAACTGCTGGCTTATCCTGTGCCTTGAGAAACACCCCCATTTGGAAGAATCAGCTCCAGCTGCAGTGCTATTTAGCTTGCCTCCCTACTTCACATGCAGTTCTGAGATGGCTCTCCCTTTAGATCAGAAGCAGCTTCTCCTCTGGTTTTCATTTCCTCCCCCGCAAGGTGCCATTGAATTATATCTGGACTGAAATGTTCATAGGCAAGTATCTCAAGGACTGAGCCCAAGTCTTAGGGCATCTCTCTCATTTCTTTTAAACACACACATACACAAACACCCAGATTGCTAATCATGTTGTACAATCATGAGCAAGGCATTTAACACTGCTAGTTTCAATTCTCTTACCCTCACACATTTTAAGTATAATTACACTGGCTCTAAAACCTGTTATATACATAGCAAGTGAGATGTTTACTATGTGCGGATATTTGCTATGTACATTTAAACACTGAGAGGTTTTCTATGTAGGATTTTACTAGTAGTGATACTACAAATATTAAAAGGCAACAGTGTATCACTAGGTTTTTAAATTAGATTAATTCAGAAAATTATCTTAATTCAGAAAATGACCTTAAGTGAACTGAACTTTAGCCAAGTATAACCTTTGTTTTTTTTTTTTTTTTTTTTTACCAGAGGCTGAATCCAGCTAAGCGCACATAGGAGATTTTATAGTACATTATTTTAAGTTCTCTGCAATAAAAGAAATATACAAAGTACAGTGCTGAAAGTACCATGGAAATATTTTAGCTGAATTAATCTTTCTTTGTGTATAAAGAAACAGACAAAAATGCTATTTAAAATCAAATAACATCTACCCATTTGAAGTCATAATGACTGCACAGCATTGAACTATCACAACATTATAGCCCTTCTCAGCAAAAGACTGATGAGTCTATAATACAGATTAAATAGTCAGAGAAAATCGACACATTTTTGTCTCTACTTTTATAAATTTTGGTCTCAGAAAACCTACAATAAAAGGCTACTGTACCTCAAGATTTTTTTCTATTAATTTTTGAAATGTAATTAGGCTTCAGCTCTATTATTCCCTGACAATGGGAAAACCATTGATTGTGCTGCTTTTGAAATCCTGTATCACATTTGGCACTTTCTAATAATGATGCCCTTGGCTTAAGAAGAAGAGAAAATTGACTTGACCTAATTAAAAACTCTAGAGAGCCTCTCTATCATCTCTATCATTTTTCATAAAACTTATTTGGGCCATATGCCAGTTAAAAGATGAACATTAAAAAAAAAAAAAAAACTTCTGTCAAATGGAGATAAAATAAAATGATATATGTTAAAATAAATCAGATTGTAAGAAGTAAGATTCGTCAGACTCTATAAAATTTCTAAGCAGAATGAACATCAGTGAAGTTTCAAAACGGGAGCACATCCATCTCTAGTAGTCTGGAGTGCCTTAGATCCAAGGTAAAGGACAGGCCCTGTCGAGGAAGGTGATTGTGTAGCATAAAAGCCTCTCTCTTCAAGCATAATCACTGCAAACTTCAGCGAATAATGAAGACTTTCTTGTTATCTTGGCACCATCTCTCTATCTCCTTCCATTTTCTCATACAATGAGATAACCCCTATTATTACCTCTGAGTGAATCCAGAGCAGGGAGGCCGTAGACAGCTTGGAAGGTTTTCAACTTACAGTTTTCATTCAAAGTCAGAACTACTTAAATTCACGTGATGAGCAAGCCAAAATGTGAAATAAAGTTCAGTCTCCTGTTGCACTCAAACTCTAACCATTGTTTAACACATCAAAAACTCTTTGTGAAGTCTCTGACATCTATCTTTCTTTTTATCTTACTTATTTAGAATTGTCTATTTTTTCCCCTGGGCTCTGTGATTCCCTACCACACCATATAAAATGGTCAAACAACATATTTTCTTGGTTTTGTGCATAATAATTTATGACAATTTATTTTTTTCTTCTGCTATTAATTCTGGGCCATTGTACATGTATATTCATTTTCCTAATTTTTGTTTTGTCTCAGGTATGACTTATTTAGGGATGACTTCATGCATGTATTTGTTTAAGAAATACTTGGTATTTGATTATTTCATGAAATCATATTTTAATATAAAATTATAAAACACATATGATAGTACAATATGATTCTGATTTTTCCTTGGTTTCCAATTGACCGGATAAAAAATTAAAATCCTGCCGCTCTTACATAAGTGACTTTCTACAATATGCCACCAAATTAACCTTCGAACCAGTTTCTAATGAAAATTTTTGTCTTGCTTTACACACTGGCCAAAATTCAAAATGAAAATTTGAAATTAATTTTCCCCAAATTGAGAACGCCCTTCTGGATAATGCCACGGTGTCTTTGTACTATTTTCTTTCGTCCGGTCTTTGAGGCTCTCTGAATGTCAAATAGTCAATTCTCAAAATGCATTGTTAATGGTGCTTTTATAATTGAACTTTTCTTATCTGTTCCTACTAGGGGAAAACTATGACTTTTTTATTCTCTTAAAGCCAAATAACAGTGCATTGGTACCCCTTTCATGTTGCATCACCAGCTTTCATAACTCATATGTATCAGGTCTTTAAGGACAAGTTGTTCATGAAATTTATATATTTTAAGTGACACAGAGAGATTATTTTGTGTACACCATCTATATGTCATAGTTGTGAGCTGCAGGCCTATAAGAGGAAACCTGGCTTCTGTAAAGGAAGATATGAGTAACTAATCTCTCATACTCAGGAGGGCAAGATACATGGAGAAAACCTTAAGCAATGTTAATTAGTAGAGTACAATTAAATCAACAGGGCAAGGTGGGGAAATGGAGAGGGAACTAGTATAAAAGAAGAGTGGCTTATTTATAGTGACAACAAAAAGGAACAAAAGGTCTTCTTATACACAAGAAACAAACTTCCTAAGCGTACAATGGTGGGTTGCTCTGGAAAAGATTATAGTGCAATTACACACACACACAAAACTATATTCACATGATGCTAAACAAGGTGGGCACAGATGAGATGCTGAATTGGCTGATGAGTCCCAGGTTATCGGGTCTGTGCAGCACAGGATGGATAAAAATAAACTATACAAAAAATTTGAGATAATCCATAAATATTAGGCCTTGAAGCAAATCAACTTCAAAAAAAGTGGGCTAACAGTAATGCATTAATGAAGCTACAATTATCACTATAATTTGAAATGCATTAGTATTCACTAATCCATACAATAAATCATTTAAACCATGAAATGTGTGAACCTGTTCAAAATAATGAATAGTAAATATAATGCAAATAAAAGGAAGACATACGTCAAAAATAGGCAACAAATGTTGAAAATCATTAACTGTGAAGGGATTATGTAATCCTAAAAATACAATAGTTCACCTTAAATTTGTAGTGATATTAGTGCAAAGACACCAACATAGCGGTATACTTTATTATCACATAAAATTGAATTTAATAGATTTGCTTCTGCTTCTCTCTCCCACTAGTCTGTAAGTGTCCAGGGTCCAACTGAGAGTGTCTAGTGTACAGTGTAACAGATGTTCTGTAAAAGCTGGATCAGTTTTCATTCCAGTCCCAAAGAAAGGCAATGCCAAAGAATATTCAAACTGCTGTACAATGGCATTAATTTCACATGCTAGTAAAGTAATGCTCAAAATCCTTCAAACTAAGCTTCAACAATATGTAAACCGAGAAATTCCAGATGTACAAACTTGGACTTAGAAAATACAGAGATACCAGAGCTCAAACTGTCAAAATACATTGGATAATATAAAAAGCAAGGAAATTTCAGAAAAAAAAAATCTACTTCACTTTGATTCAATTCAGTTCAGTCACTCAGTCATGTCTGACTCTTTGAAACCCCACTGACTGCAGCATGCCAGGCTTCCCTGTACATCACTAACTCCAGGAGTTTACTCAAACTCCTGTCCATTGAGTCAGTAACGCCATCCAACCATCTCATCCTCTGTTGTCCCCTTCTCCTCCTGCCCTCAATCTTTCCCAGGATCAGGGTCTTTTCAAATGAGCTAGTTCTTCACATTAGCTGGCTGGAATTCCAGCTTCAACATCAGTCTCTCCAATGAATATTCAGGACTGACTTCCTTTAGGATTGACTGGTTGGATCTCCTTGCAGTCCAAAGGACTCTTAAGAGTCTTCTGCAACACCACAGTTCAAAGTCAGTAACCATTAAAAAAAAAAAAAAAAAATTATTGATTTTATAGAGGCTAATTACTTTACAATATTGTAGTGGTTTTTGCCATATACATTGACATGAATGAGTCATGGGTGTACATGTGTCCCCTATCCTGAACCCCCATCCCACCTCCCTCCCCATCCCATTCCTCAGAGTCAACCCAGCGCACCAGCCCTGAGCGCCCTGTCTCATGCATCGAGCCTAGACTGGCAATCTATTTCACATACGGTAATATACATGTTTCAAAAAAAACATCAATTCTTCCACGTTCAGTTTTCTTTATGGTCCATCTCTCACATCCATACATGACTACTGGAAAAACCACAGCTTTGACTAGATGGACCTTTGTTGGCAAAGTTATGTCTCTGCTTTTTAATAAGCTGTCTAGGTTGGTCATTGCTTTTCTTCCAAAGAGCAAGTGTCTTTTAATTTCATGGCTGCAGTCACCATCTGCAGTGATTTTGGAGCCTCCCCAAAATAAAGTCAGCCACTGTTTCCACTGTTTCTCCATCTATTTGCCATTTAGTGATGGGACTGGATACCTTGATCCTAGTTTTCTGCATGTTGAGTTTTAAGCCAGCTTTTTCACTCTCCTCTTTCACTTTCATCAAGAGGCTCCTTAGTTCTTCTTCACTTTCTGCCATAAGGGTGGTGCCATCTGCATATTTGAAGTTATTGATATTTCTACTGGCAATCTTGATTCCAGCTTGTGCTTCACCCAGCCTGGCATTTCGCTTGATGTACTCTGCACATAAGTTAAATAAGCTGTGTGGATCACAACAAACTGAAAAATTCTTTGAGAGATGGAAATACCAGACCACTTTACCTGCCTCCTGCGAAATATGTATGCACATCAAGAAGCAACAGTTAGAACCGGACATGGAACAGCAGACTGGTTCCAAATCAGAAAAGGAGTACGTCAAGGCTGAATATTGTCACCGTGCATTTTATCTTCCATACAGAGTACATCATGAGAAATGCCAGACTGAATGAAGCATAACCTGGATTCAAGATTGCTGGTGGAAATATCAATAACCTCACATATGCAGATGACACCACCCTTATGGCAGAAAGTGGAGAGGAACTAAAGAGCCTCGAGATGAGGGTGAAAGAGGAGAGTGAAAAACTGACTTAAAACTCAATATTCAAAAAACGAAGATCATGGCATCCCTTCCCATAACTTCATGTCAAATAGATGAGGAAACAAGGGAAACAGTGAGAGACTTTATTTTCTTGGGCTCCAAAATCACTGCAGATGGTGACTGCAGCCATGAAATTAAAAGACACGTGCTCCTTGAAAGAAAAACCATGAGAAACCTAGACAGTGTGTTAAAAAGCAGAGACATCACTTTGCCTACAAAGGTCTGTGTAATCATAGCTATGATTTTTCCAGTGGTCATAAACTGATGTGAGAATTAGACCATAAAGAAGACTGAGCACCAAAGAATTGATGCTTTTTAACTGTGGTGTTGGAGAAAACTCTTGATAGTCGCTTGGAGTGCAAGGAGATCAAACTAGTCAATACTAAGGTAAATCAGTCCTGAATATTCATTGGAAAGACTGATGCTGAAATTGAATCTCCAGTACTTTGGCCACCTGATGAGAAGACTTGACTCATTGGAAAAGAGTCTGATGCTGGGAGGGATTGGGGGCAGGAGGAGAAGGGGACGACAGAGGATGAGATGGTTGGATGGCATCACCGACTCAATGGACATGAGTTTGAGCAAACTCCAGGAGATGGTGAAGGACAGTGAGGCCTGGCATGCTCCATGGGCTTGCAAAGTGTTGGAGATGACTGAGCGACTGAACAGCAACGATATCAATTAGTACATCAATCAGTCAAACACTTGGAGATTCTATGGGATGCACTGTATTCTTCAACACAGCACAAAAGCTGGAATATTAACTTTGAAACACTTAGAAACAATTTTTAGTGAGAATATTAGAGTGCGCGAACAGTGGATCTCCAGTCACTATAGCACAGGGCCCCACCCATCAGAAACGATGTTGATTGTAAGCATCAGTCATGACTACACTGTGTGTATCAGTAGGTGACCAGTTCAGCTGGATCCAGTTAGGACATGCCTGCACTCCCATTGGGTGCCAAATTCAAAGTGACCTCCTCACCTAATTATTAGTTACATGGTTTAGGATACTTTATGCCTTGGCTATGCCAAAGCAAGCAGTTAGATTCCAAGGTAGTTAAATGAGTTCTCTTAAGCTCCGCTATAACAGACTAAATATCTCTGTACTCCCTTGCTCAACACTAAAAGTACTCATGCTTAACCAGACTAGTCAACAAGCAGAATAAATGGACAAATCACCTTAAATCTTTTACTAATCTGAATAAAAAGATAAGATCCAAAGTAATTTTTTCAGTTACTGATAAAGTGGAAGATTTTTTATGTTGCTTTATGGTGCTTTGATTAAAAATATATTACATAATCATTAAGACTGTTCAGAAAATGCTGGTAAGTGTGAAAACTATGGTGTATAAAAACTATACTTGTGTATGTAGCACAAATGAAGGATAATGGACGTGGCATCATTACCTCAGAAAATTTTTCACTACTTTGAGTGAAACTGATTTATACATAGCGATGTCATAGGTTATAAAGATTATGATGAACAAACAAAACCTAGCCAATAAAAACACCTCAAATTGAGTTTTAATTAAATATTAAGAGCCATGAAACATACAAATACATACACATATCAAATATCTTTATTGCCATTACAAGCAATGTGTCTCATATTTTTTAGATTACCATGAATTATTAATGTGCTTTGCCAAGGCGTGGCTAAAGATATTGTATACAATCTTAAAGTGAATTCAGTTGTTATACTTTGAAAAGTATAGTATATTAAAAAATGCATATATACTGCTTCTGTTTTTAGACCTCTGTTTTCTGGGCTTTGCAGTATCATTTAAAATATACATGCTTTCCTAACTTGTGAAAACCAACGCTCTACTTGCTGGTGGTTTTTCTGTTTAATGTTGTTTTGCCTTTGTGCACATGTAGGTTTGTGTGCAAATGAACTAGAATTTTTAGTAAAATTTCCCCACATTTCCATTCATGATGCAGGCTTCCCAACTGGGGTAGAGAGCACAGTAGTCAGCTATACAAATCCTTACTAAAATAATTAAATCTTAATTGGGGGAGTTAAAAACTATAAAAATGAGTTCAGAAGACAATAAGTTAGTCAGAACCTGAAACATTAAACAGATTCAGCCCTGCAATTTTGCTTAACATGCACATTCAGAAGCCAGAATCAGAGGGGAAATTTCATACATGCAGATGAGCACTTGTGAGCAACTCACAAAATAAATGCTATTTAGTCTGAAAAGCCTTGTGATTTGGGAGCCAATCTACTAGATAGATGCCAAATTAACTGATAATTGCCCTAAGCTGAAACTAGCCATACTGTCTGGTACTGATAAGTACTTGAAAAATAACATTTTCATAATTGCATGAATCTCTATTAAAGGAAGTAAACCTGTAAAAATCAGAGCAACACCAAAAACCAAATGTACTGCTAATGCAAATTACTTCTTTGTTAGAGAATAATATCTTTTTTTTTTTTTTTTTTAACATTGCTTAAAGAGATTCAATTGAAAAGCTAAATCCACAATGATATAGCACCTTATCCTTGGATAACAACTCCATTTACATAGTCTGTGCATGCTCACACACGGATGATACACTGTGGCTGTGTAGGGGGGTAAAGGAGTTTATAAGATAAACAGTTGTTAATACTTGGCATTCGTAAAAATGATTGGTTTTGCCAAGCACCAGAATAGAGTCATCTGCAGTGGTTTCTCCCCTCCCTCCTAGAAGATGATGCTTCCTGTAGAATGCTTGCGTAGTCAAGTATCACACAGCCCACATATCGTATATATGGTTCCTATTGCTATGAAGAAGAATATAGACATAATCTTATTGCCTTTCAATTCCTGTGAAATTTCTCCAAAATATGAACTTGTCACTTTAGGTAATTATGTGTCTCCTATAGAAAATACGATGGGTATATATTTGCAAATTAGAGAAACAAAAAATGAGTCATGAGATTTTATAGGTTAGAGAAATGTTTACTCATAATTTCTACTACTATATTGCCATATTTTCTTATATAACTTCACTGTGCAATGCTAGTACCTAACTTTCTGTGTAACTTTCTCTTGAGTAGAATAACTGATTTTAAATTAAAAGAAGAGACGCAAGCTAACTTGTTAAAATAGAAAACAATTTAGCTATGAGCATATCGATGAAATTGTTATTTACATAAGGTGCCGTTATTAAACGTGCATGAACACAGGGCTGGCAGGTGGGGAGACGTAACTTGTTTGGAGACAGAGTTGGAGATATTTACATTCTGGTCAATTAACGTAAGAAATAAAATTAGTTTGCAGCTTTGACTTTGAAAATCAAAGTAATATTTGAGCATTACTTTGTTAGCGTGTGAGATGAGTGCAATTGTGTGGTAGTTTGAGCAGTCTTTGGCTTTGCTTTTCTTTGGGATTGGAATGAAAACCGACATTTTTCAGTCCTGGGGCCACTGCTGAGTTTTCCAAATTTTCTGGCATATTGAGTGCATCGCTTTCACAGCATCATCTTTTAGGATTTGAAATGGCTCATCTGGAATTCCATCACCTCCACTAGCTTTGTTCATAGTGATGCTCCCTAATGCCCACTTGACTTCACGTTCCAGGAGGTCTGGCTCTAGGTGAGTGATCACACCACCTTGGTTATCTGAGTTGTTAAGTTCTATTGTGTATAGTTCTTCTGTGTATTCTTGCCACCTCTTCTTAGTACCTTCTGATTCTGCTATTCCAAACTGTTTCTTTCCTTTATTGTGTCCATCTTTGCATGAAATGTTCCTTTGGTATCTCTAATTTTCTTGGAAAGTTTTTCCCTTTCTATTGTTTCCTCTATTTCTTTGCACTGATCTCTTAGGAAGGCTTTCTGATTTTGAAAGCCTTTTCAGAATTTTTTGAAATTCTGCATTGAGATGGATATATCTTTCCTTTTCTCCTTTTCCTTTCACTTCTTTTCTTAGCTATTTGTAAGGTCTCCTCAAGCAACCATTTTGCTTTTTTTTTGCTTTTCTTTTTCTTGGAGATTGGGGCTTTCCAGGTGACATGAGTGGTAAAGAGCCTGCCTGCCAATGAAGGAGATGTAAAAGATGTGGAAAGACAACCTCAATCCCCAGGTTGGAAAGATCACCTGGAGGAGAAACGGCAACCCACTCCAATATTGTTGCCTGGGAAATCCTATGGACAGAGGAGCATGGCAGGCTGCAGTCCATGGCATCGCAAAGACTTGGACACAACTGTGTGACTAAGACTACTTTTTTGGAGACGGTTTGGACCACTGCCTCCTGTCCAATGTTACAAACCTCTGTCCACAGATCTTCCGGCACTCTATCAGAGCTAATCCCTTGAATCTATGTGTCACTTCTACTGTATAATCGTAAGGGATTTGATTTAGGTCACACCTGAATGGTCTAGTGGTTTTCCCTACTCTCTTCAATTGAAATCTGAATTTGGCAATAAGGAGTTCATACTCTGAGCCACAGTCAGCTCCCACTCTTGATTTCCTGACTATGTAGTTTCTCCATCTTTGGCTACAAGGGCATAGCCAGGTTTTAAAAACAAGAGATACCAGTCTGAGATATTCTGAGGTTGGATGTAGTGTCTTCTTCCTTGGTATCTGGGACAAGTTCATACAGAAACATCACTCTTGGAGAATCTTCCCTTTATGTATCTGCTAATATAATCACTGATATTAAATATTTCTCATACCTTTGTGAAATGGCAACCCACTCCAGTATTCTTTCTTGGGAAATTCCGTGCACAGAGAAGTCTGGCAGGCTACCGTCCATGGGGATGCTAATTACATCAGGGGAGGAATGCTATTCCTCATCTCTCAAGACACAGGCTCTTGAATCTAACTTTGGTTCTATTTTGGCTTCCTTCCCTCTTTAAATATATGCCTGTGATCTCATCCTTTACATTTAGCTTGCTGTGCCAATTAACTTTGTCAGAATAAGTCACTTGAAAACAACCACAAAATCTTTGTGGATAAGACAACTATTTATTTTTACATATGTGCAAGCCCACTGTGTTTCATCTTTTTCAGGCTGGATTTGGTTCAAAACTCTCCAAGTTTGGTGGATAGGCTACAGCAGCTCTGCTCCCCACATTTTTCCTCCTTTGGACTAGCAGGCTGACCAGGATATGTTATTTTTATAATGGGAGGAGCTGCAAAGGAGCATGTAGAAATGTGCATGATGTTTTAAATCCTATTATCAGAACTATCAGCTGATGCAAGTCACATGGCCAGATCGAAGTCAAAGAATGAGAAATTAAATCCGTCCCTTTAGTGCAAACGAGTAGCATGACAAAAGTTGTGGATTCCAAGAGGATTAAAGAGGGGAGATCAATAATGAATCTACCACAACTTCTTTCCATGCCTTTGGAGTTTTTATTTCTCTCATCTGCTTGAAGAAACTGGAGTCACTTCAGTGCTCAGGCAATAAATGGTACACTGGGTCTCTATTTTTGCATTACTGGGAAATCACAGAAATTTGTCTTTTAGTTGATATTCCATGAGAATATCTGGGATTTAATACAAAATGGGATTTATAGCTAGATGATGGTTATGCCTGATAAAATTAATAGAAACATAATATATACAATCTGAAGTCATTAAATATTTATGTTGACTGACTTGCAAAATTTGTCTTATTTCCATATAGCTGTATGTTCATGATATTAATCAAAACCCACTTCTAAGTACTGGGAAGATTTTAATAAGTATGTTGCTGATGAACCTCTTTAACAACTCTTTAATAACTTGTCTTTCCTTGTTCCCCCAATAAAAAATATTTCTTGTCATTCTTTGTCATAAGATTCCTAATTTCCTCATTGGTTTCCCAAGATTTCTACTATGAATTTTGAGATGAGAATGCATCTTTAGTGTGCTTATCACTGCATCTCTGTTTTAGATGTTGAATGGACAGCTTATGCTTTTATTTCATTTGAAACTCTTGAACATGACAACAGTATTATGTGTATGAACTGAAGTGAAGTCTCTCGATAATGTCTGACTCTTTGTGATCCCGTGGACTGTAGCCCACCATGCTCCTCTCTCCATGGGACTTTCCAGGCAAGAGTACTGGAGTGGGTTGCCATTTCCTTCTCCAGAGGATATTCCCGACCCAGTGATTGAACCCAAGTCTCCCACATTGTAAGTAAGACGCTTTACTGTCTGAGCCACCAGGGAAGTCCATATGTGTATGTATGTGTATAAATATGTGTGTGTGTGTGCGCGCATGTGTGTGCGCGTGCCTGGGTGTATATATCCCTCTCATTGTCTCCCATAACATGAAGCAATTTTACAGGGACTTTCCTATGTGTGAAATATTCTTGTTACTCCAGCTACATCAAGCTATGGTGAAACAGAAGGTGATAAAATAGAAAGTCCCCTGACGGTCTTGATCTGCAAACATAGTTTCAGTAATAAAACTATTGAAATAAGCACTTTAGTCAAATGTAACATCATCATTCTTTACAAGGAACATGAATAATATACTTACATTAAATTGCTCTTTATAAAAAGCTGAAAATGAACAAACCCCCAAATTTTAAATATGGTTAATTTTAATTTTCAAAACTCACTCTGTCTTTGCCAGAGATTAAAAAATGTGGTGTTACTTTTAGCTTAAATTCAACATAGAATTGTATCTTTCTGATTCTTTTTGCTTCTTTGTTATATTATCTTCCTTTATTCATATGGACCAACTGAAGCAGTGCATACTACTACTACTACTACTAAGTCACTTCAGTTGTGTCTGACTCTGTGCGACCCCATAGATGGCAGCCCATCAGGCTCCCCCATCCCTGGGATTCTCCAGGCAAGAACACTGGATTGGGTTGCCATTTCCTTCTCCAATGCATGAAAGTGAAAAGTGAAAGTAAAGTCGTTCAGTCGTGTCCGACTCTACAACCCCATGGACTGCAGCCTACCAGGCTCCTCCGTCCATGGGAATTCCAGGCAAGAGTACTGGAGTGGGGTGCCATTGCCTTCTCCAAAGAAATGCATAGATTTTCCCAATTCCAAACATGGCAGTTAAATGGGGAAACAGCTTAAACCTGTCCTGCTTATGTTCAGTCACTTCAGTCGTGTCCAACACTTTGTGACCCCATGAACTGTAGCCCACCAGGCTCCTGTGTCCATAGGATTCTCCAGGCAAGAATTCTGGAGCAGATTTCCATTTCCTCATCCAAGGGGTCTTCCTGACCCAGGGGTCAAACCCACTTCTCTTATGCCTCTTGCATTGGCAGGCAGGTTCTTTACCAACTGGGCCACCTGGCAAAATTATTTTAAAAAATAAACATTCAATAAATAAAGAGAAAAACTACTGTGATGTATTTGGTCTGAGGACTTGAACATTCCACACGGGCATTAACACTTTGCACATGGAATTCGTCAGTATGCAAGTCTAATCATATTAGGCAATTCAAAAATGCTTTTCTTCTCTTTAATGTTATTTGTATACTGAAGAAAGTATATTTGAAAAACAAATCACTTTATGTTTAACCCTTTATTAATTTTGCCTTCTATGCAACAACTCAGTAACATAATGCTATTGGAAGTCAAGATGATCAGTCTTTCGACTAAAGAGCATAAATATATACATGTGTTATATATTATTTTATATTTTTATATTATATATTTATATATATATTTGCTTCTGTCAATGTTCATGTGGATACTTGGGTGGTTGTCATATTTAACTCTAATTTTTTGACTTCAATTACTAAGAGAAAACTTGATAGCAATTTTAGAAAATTGTGCTAAATACTGTGCTAAGGCTTCCAGTACTTCTCTGAGAATGCATTTTAGAAGGCCCAGATCATGAAGTATTTCATTATGATTTACCACTTCAGGACAGGTGTCTTCCGAATCTTCACACAAGAGTTATATTTATTTACATACATATGTCAAATACAAATTGAGCATGTAAATCTGGGAGACAGTCTAGGTGAAATCCAGCTCTAGCTAAAATTCTTTCTTATATCCACTCAAAAATGAAAATCTTAAATTAGGGAGAAATTATTTCCCACTTCAAGTGATTCCAATTACTTTGCTTAGAGTGTTATGGAGGCATTATTTCTAATTCAAAAAAAAAAACAAAGATAGATTGACTTTTAATCCAAACTGCCATGTGTCTAAGTAAATAGACTTGGTAAAGGCATTGAAGATTCAGTGTTCAGAGTGTTTAAATTTAGTGTTTAGAGTATGCATATAATATATCATTCTATCATTAACTGAATACTAAAATCTGTGGTGCAATTTATGAATTTTTTCCAGAGTTGAAAACATTGAAGCTCAATGTACATATCCCAAGTTCACACAACTGGTAGTAGAAGCCATCTGAATTCTAGCTCAAGGTTCTTTTAAATCTGACTCCATGCTCTGAACTGCTCCTTACATAACGTCCATAAAACGAATACATATTTGGGTAAGGAAAATATCTGAACTGAATGCTTGTATATTTGGCCCTCAATGAAGGTTTTCATTTAAACTGCTTTCATGGCACAACACCTTTTCTGGGACCTGTCATTTTTATCATCTTCTCAGTGAGGAATATGAACCTGGGAGAGATTAACCAATTTGCACAGCTAAACTCATAGCGTAACCATGTAATGAACACATGTCTTCCAGGCACAGGTCTGTATATTTTTCAACATCTGTGCTTCTTGTCATCTGTCCTAATATGACAAGATTATTTCTCCCCAAATAGAGACAAATCAAGTAGCTGGCACTTTGAAAGAAAACTTCAAATTTTTTTTTTTTTTTCAAATCAACAGTCATTCACCTAATAATCTTGGTATTGCAGGATATGATAGAAAGCTCTTTGGACTAGAAGAAATGAGCCCTTAATGGATGTATCAGATTCTTTGACTAATCATTTACGATTGGGTATTGCTTCGTTCATTTCTAGTTTACTGCTATTATAAGTAAGTCTGCTCTGCTGCACAGCTTGGGGTACGTTTCTGAGTGGACATGAACCTTCATCACTATAGGATACATGCCCAGGAGTGCAGTTCCCGGGGCACGTGGTGCTGAAAATGGAAGTCACTCAGTCGTGTCCGATGCTTCGTGACCCCATGGACTATACAGTCCACGGGATTCTCCAGGCCAGAATGCCGGAGTGGGTGGCCTTCAGGGCATCTTCCCAGTCCAGGAATCGAGCTGGTGTCGCCTGCACTGCAGCTGGATCCTTTACCAACTGAGCTATCAGGGGCACATGATACGTTTGTATTTATTTAGCTTTTAAGAAACCACCAAATAACTTTCCACTGTAACATTTTACATCCCCAACAGCAGTATATGAGTGATCTAGTTTCTCCACCAGGGAAGGCAGTGGCACCCCACCCCAATACTTTTGCCTGGAGAATCCCACGGACGGAGGATCCTGGTGGGCTGCAGTCCATGGGGTCGCTAGGAGTCGAACACGACTGAGCGACTTCACTTTCACTTTTCACTTTCATGCATTGGAGACGGAAATGGCAACCCACTCCAGTGTTCTTGCCTGGAGAATCCCAGGGACAGGGCAGCCTGGTAGGCTACCGTCTATGGGGTCACACAGAGTCGAACACGACTGAAGCGACTTAGCAGCAGTTTCTCCACATTCTCACCAGCATTTGGAATTGTCACCATTTTTTTATTTCAAGCTGTTCTAATAGATGTGTAGGGAACAAATGGGATAGTTAGAATAATTGTTTTCTAAAAATGACATAATTTCTATCAAATTTTAGACTTTTTAGATAGATTGATTTTTCTCCTCCTCGTCAAAAGTGATTTCCTTTCTTTGCATGGTGGGAGTATTAAATCAGTTTATTCTAGAGGACCTGGAAACGGCCTGAAGAGGTGAATTCCTGGACAGAGCATGAAATATATGATTAAACAGTACTGTTTTATAACTCTGGGTCAGACTCAAGACACTGAGTGGTTTTGTTTGTCTCAACTAGCACAGTCACATTATTTGATGATAAAACCATGGTTGATAGCTTGTATATTGTTTTGACAAGATTCTCAAGGGTAAAAACTGGTCACATAGCAAGATCTTGTCCAGGAGGTTGTGTGAAATCCAACCTAACATTTTATTTGAGGTCCATTAACACCTTGGATCCTAGGTGCCCTGTGAAGAAGGTGGTGGTTTCCTGTAGGAGAGAAAACATTCTATATAACATGTAAGGGGAAGGCCCACTGGATCTTGCTTCTGCAAACCTGCTGGGAACCAGCTTTTAGTTGTGACATGTGCTCATTTAATGTTCTTACTGTATTCTATACTTTTCTTGAAATAAACTTGAAATGCTTAAGCATTGTTATTTTGGCTCCTATGCACGCTTATCTACAGTTGAAGTCTGATTTACCACCACAGTTTGCACACCTGGTAATTTTTTATCAGATATCAGACATTAACACACACATTTGCTGGGTGTGGGAAATTTTTTGTGTTCCTATAAATATTCTTGAGCTTTTATCAGGAGAGCGGTTATTCCATCTTGATCAACACCAAAATTTTATCCTTTTGATTCTTGATGTAAGAATTTTAACTCAGAACCAGAAATATCTGTTATCATTTTTCATTCACAAAGTCATGTCTGCCACCCCATGGACTGCAGCATTCCAGGGTCCCCTATCTTTCACCATCTCCTGTGCCTGCTCAAACTCATGCCCTTTGAGTTGATGATGCTATCCAGCTATCTCATCCTCTGTCATCCCCTTCTTCTCTTATCCTAAATTTTCCCCAGCATCAGGGTCTTTACAAATGAGTTGTCTCTCCACATCAGGTGGCCAAGGTACTAGAGCTCCAGCTTCAGCATCAGTCCTTCCAATGAATATTCAGGGCTGATTTCCTTTAGGATGGACTGGTCTGATCTCCTAGCAGTCCAAGGGACTCTCAAGAGTCTTCTCCAGTACGGTAACTTAAAAGCATCAATTCTTAAGCTCTCTGCCTCTCTGCTTGTTCTATGGTCCAACTCTCACATCTGCACATGATTAATGGAAAAACCACAAGTTAGCCTAAGCTCTGTATAGCTCTGCAAATTGATGTCTCTATTTTTGAATATGCTATGTAGGTTTGTCATAGCTTTTCTTCCAAGGAGAAGATCAGATCAGATCAGATCAGTCGCTCAGTCGTGTCCGACTCTTCGCGACCCCATGAACTGCAGCACGCTAGGCCTCCCTGTCCATCACCAACTCCTGGAGGTCACTCAGACTCAAGGAGAAACTGTCTTTTAATTTTATTCCAGCAGTTACTGTCTGCAGTGATTTTGGAGCCCCAAAAATAAAATCTGTCAATGATTCCACTTTTTCCCCATCTACTGGCCATGAAGTGATGGGACTGAATGCTATGATCCTAGTTCTATGAATATTGAGTTTTAAGCGACCTTCCTCACTGTCCACTCTCACTCTCATCAAGAGACTTTTCGGTTCCTCTTCAGTTTCTGCCATTAGAGTGGTATTATCTGCATAGCTGAAGTTGGTAATATTTCTCCCGGCAATCTTGATTCCAGCTTGTGCTTCATCCATCCCAGCTTTTTGCATGATGTACTCTGCATATTCATTAAATAAGCAGGCTGACAACATACAGCCTTGATATGATCCTTTCTCAATTTTGAACCAGTCCTTTGTTCCATGTCTAGTTCTAACTGTTGTTTCTTGACCTGCATACAAATTTCTCAGGAGGCAGGTAAAGTAGCCTATTATTCCCATCTGTTTAAAAGTTTTCCACAGTTTGCTGGGATCCTCACAGTCAAAGGCTTTGGCATAGTCAGTAAAGAGGAAATAGATGTTTTTCTGGAATTCTCTTGCTTTTTCTATGGTCCAGTGGATGTTGGCAATTTGATCTCTGTTTCCTCTGCCTTTTTTAAATCCAGCTTGAACATCTGGAACATCTGGAAGTTATCAGTTCCTGTATTGTTGAAGCACCTTTCTAGATTTCCAGGTCTATCCCCACAATTAAGGCATGTCTTGCCTGAATGTCCTCTTTTTGTACCTCAGAGAGCAAGATGCGACAATCATACAGCTCTCTTCATCTATTCCACCTCTCTCAGGAATCATTATAGTTTGTTGCCTGTTGCCCAGTGAATCTATGATTTTGAGGATGTTTTCCACTTTTTAAAAAATTTTTAGATGAAGGATGTCAAATCTCTTCCTCTCACTCCATCTTGACTAGAAGTAGAAACCTCAGACGAACATTTCCTCTCATTTTAAGACAGCATTAAGAACTGAAGAAGGCATTTCTCTCATGAGGAATGTACTGGATCTATTTATTTTTTCAAAGTTCTTTTTTTTTTTACTAAAATGCTACCTGATAAATATTTTTTAGAATTCCTTAAAAGAAAAACATTATTTATGATAAATAATGTTTTTCTTCTTAATTCCATAGCAATAATTTGGAAAGTCATTTCTTTTCTCCCTTTTCTGGCTGGGTTGCAAAGAATCGGTGATGTGAATTTTACAATGAAATGCAAAAGTTATAACTTAGAACCCTATTTCAGTTATTTCTCTTTCTAATTGCTCTTTATTTATTATGTGTCCCTTACAGACATTAACTTTGCCTCAGTAGCTCTCATCTTTATCAAGACAATTAAAGAATTTAGGCAGTATAAATAATAATTTTTTAGAAAGTAGTATTTGCATAGAATTCAACCAACATTTCAACGGTGCTCTTTCTTGCAGTGTGAGTTATCTGTGTCTATAATACCTCTATGCTCTAATATATGCTACCCTTCTGGAGTAAATCTCCAATTACAGCTTCAAATTTGGGGGCAAATCCAATAGCTGTGGAATAAATATATTTTGATTAATGAATTAGTGAAGTATGTCAAGTAGGGATTATAGCCCCATATTGGAATCACAGAATGACACATTGTATTTATAATGTTTATATATAAGCATGGCAAATTCCAATTCTGTTGTAGATTTTAACACCCAATAAATCCTCACAAAGAGCAATTTTTTTGCTTGTTTTCTTCACAAAGAGAAAGTGACTATAGAGAATTGACCTGTAGATTTATCTGCCATATACTCCTCCAGTTGTATTTATATAACAAGAAATCGAAGTTTTGTCAGTAATACCCAGGATCTCACAGTCCTCTCGTGTGAGGTGTGTGTGTGTGTGTGTGTGTGTGTGTAAATAGAAAAAGGCAGAGCAGAGACACAGAGCTAGAAAGGAATAATAGAAGTAGATATTATACCTGATCAGAGGTTGGTTAATTCCTTAGAGTTCTTTATTAGGAAAAAAAGGAAAACTACCAGTGGGCCTCTCAGCATGTAGGGCCATTGGGTTGCTTCCAAAGCAATTAATCCTCAGTGGGGTGCAAGTGAATTCATTAAAATAAAGAATTGTATTGCCTCTGAGGATTTGTGGGAAGGTTCAGATTTTGAGAAGAATAACAGCTGAATGAGCAAGTAAAGCCAATTGTAACTTTTCCAGTTTCTCAGGTATAATTCAGGTTGGTTCAGGGTGAAATACAATTAAGGATGGGGAAGGGTAATGATTGTTTTATCTTTACAGCTGAGTAGAACCACCAACCTATATGTATATTTGTACAAATCTTTCCTTTGATTGATGCCATAGATTAAATCGGAGAGACAAATGGAATAGATCAATTTTTTAATAAAGAAAGTCTGAGGCAGGAAATTAGTTTATCCTAAGTTGCCTCTAAATCCAAGGACTTTTGTGATTAGCTCTAAATAGGAGCAAATCTGTCTGCAGGAGTGAGTCCATGAGTACTGAAGCAAGTGCGCCTGTATACTAGAGGGTGGGCATGTAAAAACGCACAACAGATTCCGAGAAAGCCAGAATATGTTCCTGTCAAACTTTTCTAGCACTGGTCCTAAACTTCAGTGACAAAGATGAACATGAAAAGATAGGTGTCATCGGAGGGCTTGATTCTAATGACAAATCAATCTCCTCTATAAAAATCATGAATAATTACCTTAATATTGTTTTTCTGATTTCCTAATATGATGAGTTTTATTTTTTAAGCAAAATCTGAAATGTATGGGATGACAAAGTAATATCATCCAGAAATTATTTATATCTTAGCAATCTGTAACTATCATAATATATTGGGTTGGCAAAAAAAGACCGTTTGGCTTTTTCAGTAAGATGTTACAGAAAAATCCAACGAATTTCTTGCCCACCTCAGTACTATGATATATTTAATAGCTTTAACTTACATGTTTACTTATATATGTCTGCATCAGTTCAGTTCAGTTGCTTCGTCATGTCCGATTCTTTGCAGCATGCCAAGCCTCCCTGTCCATCACCAACACCCGGAGTTCACTCAAACCCATGTCAATTGAGTCGGTGATGACATCCAACCATCTCATCCTCTGTCCCCTTCTCCTCCTGCCCCCAATCCCTCCCAGCATCAGGGTCTTTTCCAAAGAGTCAGCTCTTCGTATCAGGTGGCCAAAGTATTGGAGCTTCAGCTTCAGCATCAGTCCTTCCAATGAACAACCAGGACTGCTCATTTAGGATGGACTGGTTGGATCTCCTTGCAGTCCAAGGGACTCTCAAGAGTCTTCTCCAACATCACAGTTCAAAAACATCAATTCTTTGGCACTCAGCTTTCTTTATAGTCCAACTCTCACATCCATACATGACCACTGGAAAAACCATAACTTTGACTAGATGGAATTCTGTTGACAAAGTAATGTCTCTGCTTTTTAATATGCTGTCTAGATTGGTCATAACTTTCCTTCCAAGGAGAAAGCATCTTTTAATTTCATGGCTGCAGTCACCATCTGCAGTGATTTTGGAGCCCCCCACAAATAAAGTCAGCCACTGTTTCCACTGTTTCCTCATCTATTTGCCAGGAAGTGGTGGGACCAGATGGCATGATCTTAGTTTTCTGAATGTTGAGCTGTAAGCCAACTTTTTCACTCTCCTCTTTCACTTTCATCAAGAGGGTCTTTAGTTCTTCTTCCCTTTCTGCCATAAGGGTGGTGTCATCTGCATATCTGAGGTTATTGATGTTTCTCCCAGCAATCTTGGTTCCAGACTGTGCTTCCTCCAGCCCAGCATTTCTCATGATGTACTCTGCATATAAGTTAAATAAGCAGGGTGACAATATACAGCCTTGACATACTCCTTTACTTATTTGGAACTATATGTCTGCGTAGATTCATTAAAATCATAAAGAGAAAAGCATATTATATAGGATTCTAAAGAGTTAAAATGCTGTATGATAAAAATAAATATGTTAAAAATGCTACATGATAAACATGAATGTATGTGAATAATGAATCCCTCTCCTTTCTGTGAGAAGTATGGCTCAGGTACTATGCGAGTGTGTATGTATTCCAAGAGACAAATGTGTTTTCAAATAAAGTTACTATAGATCCTCCAATGATATCTTTCCTATTAAAAGAGAAAATGTTCAGACAGACCTGCACTGGAGAAGGCTTGCCTCACTATTCTAGGTGAGGATTGGTTAACCTTGCTGTCACTTTTACTACATAATCTTCTGACTCTAAAAGGCTACTCGTCTACCTAGCTGGCTCAAGGCAAAATTGCCATGTGAGTGCAGATTTATTTTCAGTCTTTACTTATCTTTTCTTCGCCGTTCACTTATCTCCCGCAGACGCCCAGTGGTCTTACGCTGCAGTTCTCACCTGCCACTTTGTAGAAAAATGACGACTCAGTTCCCTTAAGGAGAGGCCCACGGATTTATTGCACTTAAATGTCTCACTCCTCCCAGATGCATCTGCCGTCTAGAGAAAGACGGCCAGGGTGTTTTTGTTTCATTCATTCAAAAATTTCAGTAGAAATCTTGTGACTCTTTCTCAAATAGTGACATGCCTTTTTAGAAAGCCAACCTGATATATAACTGAAAGCTTTTAGAGTTCTACTAGGCGCTGGAAAGAAATCAACATGTTACTTAAAACACAGCTTTTTCTTCTGAAACTCACTGTTGAGTTGGTACCCACTATACCTCATTTTTCACTGATGCATCTCTGGCTTCCATTCATTTGTGGATAGGAATTTTCTTTTCTGTTTAAGTAGTAATCTTCCCAGGATCCAGCACAGTAGGGGTATGATACATACTTGTTGATGAAACTATCCTATACCACAATATCTGACCTAAGATGTCACTTATGGTTCCCCAGATACTGCTGCTTAATTGCTTTCAATTATCTCACCCCATGTCTACCCAAGCAAAATGAAGTGGTGAGTCAAGCGATTGTCTCATGAATGGGATCAATACAGAAATTCAATAGGGATAATTAAGGGACTGCCCCCAACTCACGTTTTCTTTAGTAACAAGCTTTCTTTTCCCCAGAATTGTTCAGATAATTGCCTCAACTGTCCCTTTGACTTTGCATCATAGACACAGGTCTGTAACTAGCTTAAGGGACCATGGAAAAACCGAGCAGTCAGTGCGGTTCAGAGAGAGATCTCCACCTAGTTCATTCACCTGCGGTGCTTCTGAGTAAATCAAGGTGATGGCCTTGGGAAACTGCATTACTTCTGTCTCTTTATGGTGGAGATCCACAGGACAGAGAGGTATGGTGTGGCTTCTGTGTCCTTGACAAGCTTCATATCCACCATTGTTCCCATGTTCAGCAATTGCCAATATACAGGACAGGAAAGTTGTGGCAAGTAATTGATTGATCTGTATCATTCAAGGCACCAACAGAAACATTTTGGGCCACAAATTGGTATTATTCAGAGAATGACAAAAATAGTAAAAGATAAACTTGCATAATGTCACCAGACATATGGAAATATACACTTAGCACTTTAATTCAAATATTTGATAAATACTCACATTTGGTTATCTCTGTATTTCCTTTTTGCAATTATGACCTGACTGTGTAATGGGCTATATGTGGCATGTGACTCTAGTATTATTTTTCCTATATGCTCAGACGCTCAGTCATGTCTGACTCTCGGTGACCCCATAGACTGTATCCCTCCAGGCTCCTCTGTCCATGGGATTTTCCAGGCAAGAATACTGAAGTGGGTTGAGATTTCCTTCTCCTGGGGATCTTCCCAACCCAGAGATCAAAACTGGGTCTCCCGCATTGCAAGTGGGTTCCTTACCAACTGAGCCGCTAGGGAAATCACACATTTTTCCTGTGTTTTCTGCTTCTCCTGACCAAGCTGGTTACATGGCATTTATTTTATAAAAGACTGGAAGAAGCAGTTTTTGTTTTTGTTTTTTATTCAGTTTCAGAAGAAACATTTAAAGAATAAATATAGAGAAGGTAAAAAACAATGGCTGGAAAGGATGAAGTAAGATGTATAATAAAAAGACTGAGCAGATTAAAAGAAGTCTGTGTGTGTGTGTGTGCACAAATATTTTGGATTCACATTTCTTTACATTTAGCCTTTACACCTAACCTTTTTGTTTCTAAGGAAAAAAGATTTTATATACTTTTTGGCTATCTACTGGCCTTTGCAAACATTACTTTAATAGCATGTTTATGAAAGAATTAGAAACACATGCAAGGATTTTCTTCATAAAACACAGATGGGCTTAAGTTTTTAGAGAAAGCATCCTTAGAAAAGCAGATTCATTTTAAATGAATTCAAACACATTAAACTTAGTTTTAGATAATCATTGAGACATCTCAAAACCTGGCAGTATTTCTCATTACATACCCAAGGTAAAGATTTATAAAGGAAAGGAAGAGTAAAATGACCATATAAATGCCAAGTTGTGAACTTTTAAAATATTAATCCTGTATCTAAAATTTTGAGTTTTTCAATGATTCCCCTCCTTATTTACCTCACTCCAAAAGTTCTAAGTTTGCATTTTATTTCCATATAGGCAAATGAACATACTCTGTGCTAAGAAATACGTATTAAATTAAAAAAAGACAAAACTCTTAATTTTACCGTGAAATGATTTCCTTTCCGTTTTACCAGTTAATTTGCTTGAAAATTCTTAAAGACTTGATTCCGTGTGCTTATTTCCTATGTTTGCCTAACCAGGTTGTGTTTCCTGTAAAAGCTGATGATTTCCAAAGTGCTTGAAATACAAGGCAAGTACCAGCCAGACAAAAGCCAGATCGTTCCTGTCATAAATAGAAATGCCTTCCTTATTGACTGCTCTAAACAGAAGTCACTTTGTGTGGAAACAATCCTTTACAAAATGAAATCATTAAACAAAAGAGCATTTTATTGTTGCATTATTCTGGCAGCTTACTACTGTCAGACGGTATTCCAAACCATTACTGAAAGATGAAATGTAGGGTAGTAAATGTTACATAGCATGTTACAAAATTTAAAAAGAAATTCTAGTGATTATTTATATTTAACCAATTCCACTTATTGTAAACCCGTAAATCCACTAATTGTCATTGGCCTCACTCTGTTTGGTTTATTGGGCTTAGTAGCCAACTGTGTTTTTGAAGAGAAGAGCCCATTAAAAACAATTATGGGCCTAAACAACCTAAATATCCTGACTATCAAAGCATGTTTATTATCCCGTTCTTCGAAACCCACAGAGACCAGCTGGGTAGCATTACCACCTTTTAGCAAATCTCACTAAGTGGTATGCTTAGTGAAACATTTAGCAGAATAAGCTAACTAAAATTTTCATCAGTGCACTAAGGAAAAATTTCAAAAGTCTCTAGGTCTATGAAAAAAGTTTGACATGGTCAAGTAAATTTAAAAACGTGGAATTTTGATGATCTAGTAGATAGCCTAGTATGTGCATTCTATCTGTAAGGTGGAAATATTTGTTCAGTGATACCAGATCGCTATCTTAAATTGGCCATACAGAGTGTATTTTATAATGGGAATGAAAACATTCTACAAATCAAGGTTTCATTTGTCGTTTTGTGATTATATAGAAAGAGATGCAGAAAATGCTAATAATGCAGGTTAAACACAAATTTCAATTACATTGTAAAAAGCATAATAAATTCAGGAACTATTCTTCCAGTACTCAAAAATGACTCTTTGATTCAGCAAAAATGTTTCACTCATTGAAGAACAAGTGAAGTTCCAAAATACAACTGTGTCATTTTCTTAGATATTAATGTAAACAAAATATCAACCATTATACATTAGAATTACATTTATCAGTATAATTTTATGCTGCATATGTTTACAAAATTTGAAAAATGTCAGCAAGAGCTTCTGTGAGAATTAACTGGCTATACAGAATTTACAATAATACATACAATAATTATTTATGTGCTACACATCTATTATAAAAGTCCCAATGAAATAGGTTACACAATTGCATGCATATATTTTTTGAAGATGTCTTTGTTAAACCTTTGTTAGCATACCATTGTGTAAACAATCAATCAAACAAAAAATATAAGCCTTGAGTTTGATACTCAAAAGTATGAGACTTTGCCCTGGAATCATTAGGATGGCAGAGAAACCATTGCCAAACTTGTCACCCATTCAAACTGGAGGCCCTATTTTTGAAAAAGGATGACAGAAAGAAAGGAATGTGGAGAATTGGACTATGTGCATATTTGTGTGTTGTAAAATACCCAGGGCTTTCAAATATCATTGAATGCATTATTTTTCAAGCTAAAGCACAGTGTCATTAAATGGTGTAATTCAGATAAGATTTTTTTCTGTGGAATCTAAACTGATTGCTGGTACAAATGTAGGGGCTGCAAGTAATTACTCCTGGGGTTACTCAAAGGCAGTGATTGCAACAGCAGGCAGGGGAGCCAACACTTGCCCACGTAAGGAGCAGGGAGTGGGAAGTTAAATGGGTAAACCACTGCTCAAAGCCCATTTTTGCAAAGTGCAAACATAATTGCAAGGCCAAATCTTTAACATTTACTCAGACTTTATTGTGTAAAAGGTCTGTCTATATACAAATTTTAGAAGGTATTCAAGTGGATTTGTGGAGTTACTTTGATAAAATAGTTCAAAAACATACAGAACAGAATGAGTATTCTGTATATAGTTTTGTCTACAGAGATGGACACACTGAAAACATTCAACAAATACTTTTTAATTGATGTTGATGCTTGATATACAGGCACATATTTGCTGTTGTTGCTTTATAACAAGAATAATTTGGCCACCAAATCCAAGGCAGACTTATTGTTGCATTTACCTAAATTGATGGAGCAGTGAGTTTTCTTATAGAATGTCTTAAATGTTAAATCATAAAGGATAATTTATATGCTATTTTTGAATCATAATGTCTATATTTCTAAACAATTGGAGAGTCTTAAATGTAAAACCATTATTGCTGTTTCCAATAATTAATTCTCTGTTTTAACTTTAAATGCCCATGATATTCACATTCAAACTTCAAACATATAAAAATTTGTGTATGGTGTTATTACCAAATATTGATGACTCATCTAATTGGAATAAATTGAAGAATAAAACTTCAAATGATAATCATATACCATTTCTGCTAGTAATGTTAAACACCCACAAGTAAAGAATAGTTGTCTATAAAATAATTTATAACTACCAGAAGAATTAATAACAGCATAAAAGAAAAAAGAAACTGTTGCAAAAGTTAACTCTCTTTTTTGATTACTCTCTTATTCTTACAGATACACCTATAAAAAGCAACCGATTAAACAATAAAAGCAAAGTCTAACTCAAATAATTGTCAACTACTTGGTGTGAAGGCCTGAAGAAATTAGAAATAGCTGTAGTCTACAAAATTACCTAGGAATAGAAAACAGTGCTTAGAAAAAGAGAGAAAATACATTTTTAAAGATTATTAAGGTTAGAAAGCCCCACAGATCAAATATGAATATTGGTTTGGGGTAGTAAAATCCTTTTATATTTTTAACATTCAAAAACACCTTCTATACAAAGTACATGTCCATTGTATTTCTAATATAACAACAAGCTAAACAGCAAGGGTTTTCCCCAGGGGAAACTACATTTTAACACGTGGAAGCACTGAATAATAAACATATTAACTAATCAAATTGCATAATATTTTAGAAAATGTTAAGTACTACACAAAATGTATAGTAGGTTAATGGTGAGTTGAAGTCCGGATGTTGTAATATTTCATAGTGTGATAAAGGTGACTCTTTGAGAAGATAAAATTTACCCAAGGTTACATTTGGACAGAAAGTTAGTCATGGCTAGAGCAAAGAGTGGGCTTCCCAAGCGGCTCAGTGGTACAGAATCCACTTGCCAGTACAGGAAACTTGGGTTTGATCCATGGATCGAGGAAATCCCCTGGAGGAGGAAGTGGCAACCCACTGCAGTGTTCTTGTCTGAGAAATCTCATGGACAGAGGAGCCTGGCGGGCTACAGCCGTTGATGTTACAAAGAGTTCTACATGACTGAGCAACTGAGTGCACACACACACACAGTCAAAAGCATACAATGATAGTTTTATAGAGAGGCCAGTATAGCTGGAACAAAGTGAGTAAATAAGAGATGGTAAGGTAATTGCAGAGGTTATTGCGTGAAGATAGATGATGCATGGCCACGCAGGCCAAGGCAAGCACTGGTATATTTCACTAAGTGAAATTGGAAGTCTTCAGAAAAGAATGCAGTACAGTGGCATGATGTTGCTTATAAATGTTACCGTGTTAAGCATATTTAAATCACATTGTTGTGCCACCATCAATATCATCTTTCTTTTATCTTCCAAAATTGAAATTATGCCCCTAAAGCAATAACACCCCACTCTCTCTATCTGCCCCCAGTGCCTGGAAATCACAATTCTATTTTCTGCTTTTATGAATTTGGCTCTTCTATGTACCTTATGCAAGTGAAATCATACAGCATTTGTACTTTTGTGACTGGCTAATTTCACTTAGCATAATGTCTTCAAGATTCATTCATGTTGCAGCATGTGCCAAAATTGTCTTTATTTTTAAGGTACATAACAGAGTTGCTTAACATTTTAAGAAGAATCTTCCAGGCTTCTGTGTTAAAAATAAACTGTTGGGATGCAACTTAGAAGCAAGAAGACTTTTCATTATGAATATATTAACATAATTCGAGGCAAGATGATGTTGACTTGGATGCTAGCAGTAAAGATGAGAAGTGACCAGATATTGGTATATTTTATACAAACTATACAGATTTCGTTGACAAACTGGATACTGGGTGTGGGAAAAGGGGCCTGGGCTCAGGGAGATCCAGGTAGTGAGTGGTGGCATGTGTCCATTTTTAGCTCTAGAATTTAATGCCTCCCTTTTCCAAATAGTGGTTGCTCCACGGTGTTCATTCCCAAGTGAAGGCCAAGCAAAGAGGAGACTCCAAATTCCTGGGATAAATGTGTCAAATGAAGGACAGATATGGATGACTTTTAAAACAGTGAGGTTGGGGTTTGGTTTTTTACTGTTTCATAGCCCAGCTGATTCTGACTGATCCATGTAATAAGGAGAGGTAAGTAATCCACTGTATAAAAAGCTGCTAGTGGTTTTTGAAAAATTAAAATTACATAACATCCAAAGGATTTGTCAACGAGGCAATGGCTGGTCATATTGAGAATCATGTTTTAGAGAGAAGACTCTTTGGCAGAGAAATAAATTTGTTGTTGTTAAGAGAAGATGGAAAAGAATTGAAAATGCTGACATAAAAAACTCTGAGGACTTATACAAATTTCCATACAAATTGCAAACATTTTTGTACAATTCTGTAATTCTGTGAAAAATATAATTAGCAATTTAATAGGGATTGCCCTGAATCTGTTGGAGAAGGCAATGGCACCCCACTCCAGTACTCTTGCCTGGAAAATCCCATGGAAGGAGGAGCCTGTTAGGCTGCAGTCCATGGGGTCACAAAGAATCAGACACAACTGAGCGACTTCACTTTAACTTTTCACTTTCATGCATTGGAGAAGGAAATGGCAACCCACTCCAGTGTTCTTGCCTGGAGAACCCCAGGGACAGGGGAGCCTGGTGGGCTGCCGTCTATGGGGTTGGGCAGAGTCGGACATGACTGAAGTGAGTTAGCAGCAGCAGCAGCCCTGAATCTGTAGATTGTTTTGGGTAGTATAGTCATTTTTGCAATATTGATTCTTCCAAACTAAAAATACGGTCTATTCTTATGGAAGTTCAAAAGACCCCAAATAGCCAAACCAAGCATGAGAAAGAAAAATGGAGCTAGAGGAATCAGGCTCCCAGACTTTAGACTATAATACAAAGCTACCACGATCAAAACCCAAAATTGTGTCATTTGCAGAAATGTGGATGGACCTAGAGACTGTCATACAGAATGAAGTGAGTCAGAAAGACAAAAACAAGCATCATATGTTAATGGAGATATGTGGGATCTAGAAAAATTGTACAGATGGACTTATTTACAAAGCAGAAATAGAGACACAGGTTGTAGAGAACAGATGTATGGATACCAATGCGGGAAGGAGGATGGTATGAACTGGGAGTCTGGGATTGACGTATATACACTATTATTTGTATGTATGGAATACATAGCTAACTAGAACCTACCATATAGCACAGGGAACTCTGTCCAATGTTCTTTTTTTTTTTTTTTTTTTTTGCCCTAATTCAGAAAGAAATTCAAAACGAGTAGATATTTGTATGCACATAGCTGATTCATTTTACCATACAGTAGAAACTAACAAAGTATTGTAAAGCAACTATATTCCATTATTTTTGTATTTTTTTTTCTTTTTTAAATCTGAAGAAACATGTTGCAAAGTGTAGCAAAGAAATAGGGCAGCAACTGGCAGAAGAAGTGGAATCAACAAAATGCTTTGTTTTCAGATAGAAAAAATATTGGCATAATGCACTAGGTAAAAAGGATTAAGTATAGAAAAAAATGATATGTGAAGGAGAGTATACAGTTGAGTAGAGACGACTCTGCGTTGTCAAAAATGGTAAAGACTCAGTGCATCTGTTAAGTGCTGTCTCTGGATATTATCATGGGTGAGAGGATGTGGCTTCAGGTGCCAGCAGAGGGGTAGCTATGGATGGGGTTCTCCTTTATCACTTTAATTTTCTCAGGAAAGTAGAAAGTAAGGTCAACAGCTGAGAGTAAGGAGAGTAGGGCTGAGGCAGTAGGAAAGTATACAAAATAGTGTTCAAGCCATTAAGACACCATGAATTTGAAATTTTGAGCTTACAGAAATCCTGAAACTTCTATTTTTCCAAGTGCTATTGCCTCACAGGTCAAGGAATTGCTGAAGACTAACTGGAGAGAAAAGGAGCAAGCTTCAATTTAAGTTTTGATAGGGCACAAACTACCATTTAATCACATGTGCTAACAAATAAGAAAATATTTGGAGTGTGTTGTAAAGAGGTGTGATCCAGGAGGTAAGAATAGTCTAAACATCTGATATCCCTGTGACACTGACCAAATCAACTCTTGGGAACTTTTTTCTTTATTTTGAAAAATGAGAGATTTCAACTAGTTTGGTAGTCTTTTATTTACGTAATTTTGGAACTAAAATCCTGGGAAGTGGTTGATAATAAAGATGCATTCCATTGTTTGCAGTAATAAATATAAAAATATAAGAACGAGGCCCTTTTAAATGCTATTTATAGCTATTATGAATATTCTAAGTATATAGTAATTAGTTTTTTAAAATTCCTATGCTCTATCTTATTTCTCTAAATATAGTCATTTTTAGATGATTTGATTTGTGCTCTGGATTTTCTAAATGAATGTGATAGTGCATTCAGTTCAGTTCAGTTCAGTCACTTAGTCATGTCCACCTCTTTGTGACCCCATGAATCGCAGCACACAAGGCCTCCCTGTCCATCACCAACTCCCGGAGCTCACTCAGACTCATGTCCAACAAGTCATTGATGCCATCCAGCCATCTCATCCTCTGTCGTCCCCTTCTCCTCCTGCCCTCAATCCCTCCCAGCATCAGAGTCTTTTCCAATAAGTCAACTCTTTGCATGAGGTGGCCAAAGTACCGGAGTTTCAGCTTTAGCATCAGTGCTTCCAAAGAAATCCCAGGCTGGTCTCCTTCAGAACGGACTGGTTAGATCTCCTTGCAGTTCAAGGGACTCTCAAGAGTCTTCTCCAACACCACAGTTCAAAAGCATCAATTCTTCGGTGCTCAGCCTTCTTCACAGTTCAACTCTCACATCCGTACACGACCACTGGAAAAACCATAGCCTTGACTCGACGGACCTTTGTTGGCAAAGTAATGTCTCTGCTTTTCAATATGCTATCTAGGTTGTTCATAAGTTTCCTTCCAAGGAGTAAGTGTCTTTTAATTTAGTAGTAGTGGTGCATTAAGTTGTGTAATTCCTTTAAATTTTAGCAGTAACTTCTCAGAAATTACAGCTTAGCAATTCAGTCCACAGTTCAAGTCAATAACATCATAAAAGTCCACCAGAAACATTTCTGGCTTTATACAGAAAGCTTCATTACAGCTGTGGGTTTGGTTGTTCTTAAATTTCAAAATTTAAGAACAGTGCCTTCTATCTTTTGTTTAATAACTCTATTTTATACAGAGAAATAATACCTACTCTACTTGATACTCAAAATTTCCTGGAAGAAATCTCTTTGTCCTTAATTTACTCTGAGGCAGTTTGTTTAGCAAAAGGTATTATTATCTGGCTGATTTTACAACAGTCCTAAATCAAGGTTGCTCTTTTTACATTGGGTTATGGGGTCGCAAAGAGTCGGACACAACTGAGCGACTGAACTGAACTGAAAGTATTATTTTAATTGAAATTAAAAAGAAATTTCAAGACTCCTAAAAGAGAAGTCTACCATGGGGTTCACGTTCACTTTAAACTTTTACTAAATACTCACAACATACTTAGCTAGTACTGGCCTAAAGATTGAAAACATTAAGCTCTGAATGCCAATTGGCATTGCTCATTCTTAGAGGTGGCTTATGAAAAGATGTGTGTCAGTCACTCAGTCATGTCTGACTCTTTGCGACCCCATGATCTGAAGACCGCCAGGCTCTTCTGTCCATGGGATTATCTAGGCAAGAACACTGGAGTGGGTTGCCATTCCTTTCTCCAAGGGATCTTGTCAACCCAGGGATCAAAGCCAGGTCTCCTGCATTGCAGGCAGACTCTTTACCATCTGAGTCACCAGGGAAGATCCTGATAAGATGAGTGTCTGCAATTTCCAGACACATTGTTCACATAGTCCAGTAAGGGGGCTTTCCTGATTTGGATAAACAATATTTGTGAGATTTGACATGGTAAGGTTATGATGTAATAAGAAAATCTAATCCAGCTCTCACTCACCCTGTCTCAATACCACTAAACTTTCTTGAGTGATATCCTACATCAGATTACATTTTCAGTCTCTCCCAAGAAAGGAACAGCCTCTCCTAAAAAGATTAAGGAGATAAGCTTTGTTTTTATGAGGCATCAGCAACTTATTATTACCTAATTATTGTCCTAATTACATTCATATTGACAATGGCAACCCACTCCAGTGTTCTTGCCTGGAGAATCCCAGGGACGGGGGGAGCCTGGTGGGCTGCCGTCTGTGGGGTCGCACAGAGTTGGGCACGACTGAAGCGACTTAGCAGCAGCAGCAGACATTATATTATTGATGAACAGAAGTACATATGGAATATGCATTATTTATGACCATTAACTTGAAAATATTTGTTTCTTTGCTTTTTCTCTGGCTTCTACCACCTTTCCACACAAAAACTTGTCAAGCTCTCAAGAAATAAACAACTTCTATCTTTCAGTAACTTCTAGGCTTCCCTGGTGGCTGAGACAGTAAAGAATCTGCCTACAATACAGGAGATCAGGGTTCAACCACCAGTATGAAGCCCATGTTCTGTCTTCATTATGTAGCTTTGTGTAATAGATTTGTTAAAATATGAAGGATATTTAATAAGATAACAATGTAAAACATAAAATTTCAAGTTTTGACTTATGTATTCAACTCTGAAACCATCACCCTTATCAAGATAATAAATATAAACATCTGGAGATCAGCCCTGGGATTTCTTTGGAAGGAATGATGCTGAGGCTGAAACTCCAGTACTTTGGCCACCTCATGCAAAGAGTTGACTCATTGGAAAAGACTCTGATGCTGGGAGGGATTGAGGGCAGGAGGAGAAGGGGACAACAGAGGATGAGATGGCTGGATGGCATCACTGACTCAATGGACGTGAGTCTCAGTGAACTCTGGGAGTTGGTGTTGGACAGGGGGTGCTGTGATTCATGGGGTCACAAAGAGTCGGACACGACTGTGAAACTGATCTGATCTGATCTGAGACCATATAGGCACCATTCTCTCTGATTATTCAGCATCATTTTTTTTTTTTTTGGTGCTTATTTTGTTTTGTGTATCAATGGTTCATTCTTTTTATAGCTGACTAATGGCACCCCACTCCAGTACTCTTGCCTGGAAAATCCCATGGACAGAGGAGCCTGGTAGGCTGTAGTCCATGGGGTCGCTAAGAGTCGGACACGACTGAGAGACTTCACTTTCATTTTTCACTATCATGCATTGGAGAAGGACATGGCAACCCACTCCAGTGTTCTTGCCTGGAGAATCCCAGGGACGGTGGAGCCTAGTGGGCTGCCATCTATGGGATCACACAGAGTCAGACATGACTGAAGTGACTTAGCATAGCATAGTATTCTTTTGTATGGATATACCATAATTTGTTTGTCCACTCACCTATTTCTGAACAGTTAATATTTCTAGGTTTTGCTGACTTGAAATAGAGCTTCTGCAACATGCATGTATAATTTTGTACACTTTTTATGCTTTCACTTCTCTTCAGTAAATGCCTAAGAGTTGAATGGCTGTTTCATATAGTATGTGTACATTTAACACCATTAATAAAGCAGTTAATCTGACATCCAAAATGCCTGTACAACTTTACAATCCATTTGTAGTGGTTTAAGAGTTTCTATTGCTCCACTTGAGCTAATTTGAAATAAAATATGACCCTGATCACTTTCTCCAACAGTTATAATTTCCCAATTCTGGAAACTTGGGGTTGGAGTGGCATGGTAGCACATTAAAAGAGAGAAATACACTACTAACATCAACAAGATCAGGAAGATCTTAAAGATAAGAGCAGAAAGTGGGAAAATAATGATAATTTTTAAAAGTATACTAGCCAAATGGACATAAACTTGAGATTCTTCCATTAATAACTACATTACTGTTCTAACTTATATGATATGTTTAGCTGAGAGATAGGAGAAATTGTTGGGTAAATAGATTTTACAAAAACTTTCTTGAAAGAAGACTTAGCACATGGTGCCCAGAAAATTCAGGGCTGGAGGGCAGCTGAGGGTGGAGGACCCTGGGGAGCCAGGAGACAATCTACATACCCTCAATGAATAGACAGCATGATTCAAGGAGCCAGTGACAGATTTTGTCCCTGGAGAAATATAGAGCTAAATCCTTTAGCTTCTTAGTGGAAGGAAAATGCTATTGAAAAAGGCAAGCTTGTGTCGGTGTAGGGAGAGGGTGGGATGATTTGGGAGAATGGCATTGAAACATGAATAATATCATATATGAAATGAGTCGCCAGTCCAGGTTCAATGAACAATACTGGTTGCTTGGGGCTGGTGCACTGGAATGACTCAGAGGGATGGTATGGGGAGGCAGGAGGGAGGAGGGTTCAGGATGGGGAACACGTGTATATATTCATGTTGATATGCGGCAAAACCAACACAATATTGTAAAGTTAAAAAAAAAAATAAAATATATAAAAAAAGAAAATAAAAAAAAAGAAAAAGGCAGATTGTTTTTGAAGGTTGCAATAATGAGTCTCGCAGTTCAAATTCAACAGGTTTAGAATTGTGGGGTTACCTGGAGCCATGTCACTAAAATTGAGTCTGGATTTGTGGGAATCTCTAAACACTAGGCTTGTCTTAACACAGAGAAAGTTTTTCTCTTTTGCCTTTTCACAAACCTAAAATAATCTGAATCAGTCAAGCAAAAAAACTGTTTTGAATATCTAAGTGGCAAAGAGAACACCTAGAAGGTAATCAGCATGGAGAAAAAATGGGCTCAGTGGGATTTAGGCTGCTCTTTACGCTCTTATTCATCCATTTTTTCCAGCTACCAGATACAAAGTGGGAACTCACTGACACCGAAACAAGAGGTCATTTTCTGCCCAGAGAACCTTCTCATTAAGTTTCAATTATTTTGCCAGTTTGTAAAACTGCACAGTTTTTCTGTATTTCTTACATCTCTAACACATGTAGGTGGTTAATGTCTCTTCACATATGTTTCACAGCAGGATCTGAACTATTAGAACACTTTCAGCTAAAGTTCTTTTTCAATAGAGCATGTAAATGTGACCCCTGATGGGTGGCGTTTCTTCAGACATGATAAGAATCACTGACTCCACCACTATTCCTAGAAAGGAGAATGGTTGTAGATGACGTACTTATTAAGGTTCCAGTGGCAGTGGATAATTACAGACCACACATAATGTTCCATGACGGGTGCTATGTTTACACAAATAACCTAGAGAAATAGATAAATAGGTGAATGACAGGTCATCACACTGCCTCCCAGATGTTACATAGCATGAAACAATCAGTGAGCCACCTTAAACAGTATTTAGATGACTTCTACATATCTATTCATGAAAGTGACCTGGATTCGTCAAAATACGATGTTGCAGAAATCAGATATCTTCAGTGAAATCAGTCTTAGAAAATTTCTGCTTGATTGAATTTCTCCTCTGAGATATATTAGCATCCCTGGAATTTCATCCTTATTTTTAATGACAAAAAAAATCTATACACATTATAAGGGGACTCAATGTGAGTTTTTAAATTTTATACATTTTAGTCTAATTGGGCTCAAAATCAGAAAAATAGGGTATTTCAAAATATTTAACAAAAACAGTTTTTTAAAATTTATAATTCTATGAATCTTCATTTGCTCTCACTTGATTCTTTCAAGAATCTTGCTGAAGTTGAATGGAGAAGGTAGTCAAGTGCTTATTTCAAAAACGAGGAATCTGAGCCTTAGGTTGCCAACAAGATTATACAGTCAGAATATGGTTTGTCTCTGTATCTTATCCACTGGAACTTCGACATCATGCTATATTACAGCATAACGTTTGCTTTTTCTACTGCAGGTGGAATGATGATACAGACAATTTTTCTATTTTCCTTTTGCAAATGCCCTTCCAATACCCAGGTAAATGTTAATCTGTCCAAGATCTCAGACACACATTCACACCTCTTTCAAGAAGTTAACTGTTTCATGAAAAAAGAAAAATTTGAAGAATGTGATTAAAGAGTTTGCCAGTTAGTGTTCTCTCAGGAAACAGAGAGCAAACACAGTATATGATAATTATAATTCTAGAAAATTTTATTTATAATCATTTGCAAAGATAAGAAGAAACCAGCAACAATTCAGTGACCAGGAATTCACTGCCCTGCGGCCCTCGGGGATGTAGGTATAGCTTGTATCACCAGAGACTGGGATCAGAAAAAAGGGGATAGGGTCTTCCTGCTTGAGAGAAAAGTAACCTTTGGGAGTTTAAGGAAATCTTACAGGGACAAGCCTACCCTATTGTTTAAACACAGGATGGCATTTGATACACTGATGTGTTTGGGGCGGGATGGCCTCTGGTGGAGGAAAAAAAAACCCAAAAACCATGAAGGATGGAGGGAGATTTAGAAGAGTGAAAAGAGTAACAGGAAAGACAACAGATGAACACACTGCTTAGAATATTTCTACCTAAGAGTAAGAAATTCTATCCTTTCTCTACCTCCTTCCTCTTGGTAGAAGTTTACTTTGTACTAATCTGTAGCACTGACCATGACTTGTACCTGTGCACAGACACAAATAGCATCTGATTCCAAGCTTGTAAGTCGTGGAAAAATCCCGGCAATTGTTCTGCCACTTTACCCATCATGCAAATGTAAGTGATGTTACATGTGGTTACACATGATGCTCATTTGGTGACAGTTTCCAGGAATATAATGAGTTCAGGTGACTTTAAGATCCAACCAAATATCATGAAAAAGTAAAATTTGCCAGACTTAAGGAGAGTAAACATTTTACATTAGTATTTAGTACAGCAACTTTTACTATTACTTCAAATTAGATAGGGGGGTGGCTGCAATTTTATTTTTTCCTTTTATTTCTACTTGGAAGAAATGATCACAACACACGCAAAGATACCATCAAAGCCTCAGCAATCCAGTTGTAATCCATTCCTGCTCAAGAAAACTTGCCATATATTCTGGCTGTCTGCTAACTTCAGGGGGAACCCCGAGAGCCCTGGAGACATCCCTGTCGTCAGGTGAGACAAACGCTTCTGTTGGTGGCTCACAGGGAGGCCGCAGCTTTACACAGGCAGAAAGATTTTGTGTTTGTTTAAGCAAGCTACCCTGAGGAACTGATTAAACGGCATTTCATTTTGTGAAGGTAAAAAGGTTGTACTTTCGGTCATGAGCTGAGTATATGTTATCTGTTGACACAGTAATGTTGCCTGACATAGCACCCACCGCCCAGAGGCACACAACAATTAACACGGATGTCTGGCAGGTCTTACAGTTTTCACTGCTCTCCACCAGCCTCAGCTGTTATTGCTCAAGCCTCTCTGAAGTAACTTACTCTTTGAAGAGTCTTCCCAGTTGGCTTGGCTAATATGGCCAGGGTTCATGTACCTGGGGCTCGACTGGTGATCTGCTCATTGAAGATGGTCTCAGCTAGGTTGATTGGCGCAAGTCAGATCTTTCATGTCGCTTATCTTCCAACAGGTGCCATGGAGCAGGTTCTCCTGGAAAAGGGAGGGGAAATATAAGAACCAGCCTCTTTGCAAGCATCTCATGCATCTCCTTGCATCATCTTATGGGCCAGAGCAGGATGGAGGTTTCCTTTTTAAAAATCTTTTTGGGGTTTGGTAGTAATCTTTTTACTCAAAATGCTCCAGTCAATGAAATATTTTCTGGAGTCTTTAGAAACCTAACGAGAGGGAACATAGTCAGCTATGGAAAGAAGAATATATTTATGAGAAAGAGGAAAGGATTTTATTTTTCTTTTTGATCAAGAAAAGACTTTTGTGTTGGGCAACCTCCCATCCATTTCAGAGAGATGATAGAATTTCAGTTGACAAAGCCTCAAATCCAGGCTGGAGAGGCAGTTATGCATTTTCAGTGTTTACTTTAGAAAGAAACCTTGGGTCTGTCACAACTTGATAGTCTGGGATTTAGTTGACTGACTTCATGATCTGACCCTAGGGCTTGGCTGCGCTTCTAAATTCCCTCTGTCTTCTTAAATCCTACTCATTCTTTGGGGTTTCCCTGGTGGCTCAGTGGTAAAGAATCTGCCTGCCAATGCAGGGGACTTGGGTTCGATTCCTGAGTCAGGAACATCCCCTGGAGAAGTAAATGGCAACCCGCTCCAGTATTCTTGCCTAGAAAATTCTATGGACAGAGGAGCTTAATGGGCTACTGTCTATGGGGTCACAAAAGACCCTGACATGATTTGACTAAACAGCAACTCATTATTTAATGCTCAGTTCATTTCCTTCTTTATTCACATCTGTTCCTTTTCCATACTGCTCCAGCCTTTTTGATTTCCACAATTCTGAAATCTCAATGTGTATTTTAAAATTCAAAGCATAACATTTACTCCTCAAAAACTACTGTTTGTTTGTTTATCTAGTATCTAGATAGGTGTTTAATATGTAGTAGGTGCTTGAGATATGTCTGCTTAAAAAAGAGAAATGCTACAGTGTTTGTTGAATAATGTGTCTTATTTCCAGAGATTATTTGAAAGATGAAGATGCAATAAAGCCAAAACCATGTTTTAGTTATAAACAAAGGGAGAATTTGTGCTATAATTTACATTACTTAGTAATGGCAAAGAATTGAATGCAGAGAATGTAAGTACACTGGCCACTAAAATTGACTTCAGCTTAGGAATTCTTTAGCTTGAAAGAATATTTTCCTCTCATATAGAATATATATCAATTTTGGCAACACTAAATAAAATGTTTACTTTGAATTTCGTTGAAACTCTCATTTGCCTCTTTCTAAAGTCAGTCTTTTAAAGAATAATTAACCCAGAATGAGAGCATACAGATGACATTTTAAATTTTCCAGAGAAAAATTCATTCTTGACTGGGACAAAAGAAATGAAGAGGGATTGCTGAAATAGAAGTAGGATGCAATTTGGGGAAAACCAAAAATGTCTTGCCATTTCTGGCAGAATAGTCATTTCTGGTACTAATTCTTTGAGGTCCTAGATATGGAGAGGAGTGAAGTTGCCAACAGGGACAGGTGTAAGTCTGGTGCTTCGTGTGCAGGACAGACTACATCCACTGATGTTTTCTTTCCAACAGGGGTCTCTTGAGCAGGGAGCTGTCATAAAGAGTACAAGGGTGCCCACTTTCACCACTACTCTTCAACACAGTTTTGGAAGTTTTGGCCACAGGAATCAGAGCAAAAAAAGAAATAAAAGGAATCCAAATTGGAAAAGAAGAAGTAAAAATCTCACTGTTTGCAGATGACATGATCCTCTACATAGAAAATCCTAAAGACTCAACCAGAAAAATGTTGGAGCTAATCAATGAATATAGTAAAGTTTCAGGATATAAAATCAACACACAGAAATCCCTTGCATTCCCATACACTAATACTGAGAAAATAGAAAGAGAAATTAAGGAAACAATTCCATTCACCATTGCAGTGAAAAGAATAAAATACTTAGGAATATATCTACCTAAAGAAACTAAAGACCTATATATAGAAAACTATAAAACACTGGTGAAAAAAATCAAAGAGGACACTAATAGATGGAGAAATATACCATGTTCATGGATCAGAAGAATCAATATAGTGAAAATGAGTAAACTACCCAAATCAATCTATAGATTCAATGCAATCCCTATCAAGCTACCAATGGTATTCTTCACAAAACTAGAACAAATAATTTCACAATTTGTATGGAAATACAAAAAAACCTTGAATAGCCAAAGCAATCTTGAGAAAGAAGAATGGAACTGGAGGAATCAACCTGCCTGACTTCAGACTATACTACAAAGCCAGTCATTAAGACAGTATGTTACTGGCACAAAGACAGAAATATAGATCAATGGAACAAAATTGAAAGCCCAGAGATAAATTCACGCACTATGGACACTAACTCTTTGACAAAGGAGGCAAGAATATACAATGGATTAAAGACAATCTGTTTAACAAGTGGTGCTGGGAAAACTGGTCAACCACTTGTAAAAGAATGAAACTAGAATAGTTTCTAACACCATACACAAAAATAAACTCAAAATGGATTAAAGGTCTAAATGTAAGACCAGAAATTATAAAACTCCTAAAGGAGAACATAGGCAAAACTTTCCCTGACATACATCACAGCAGGATCCTCTATGACCCACCTCCCAGAATATTGTAAATAAAATCAAAAATAAACAAATGGGACCTAATTAAAATTGAAAGCTTCTGCACAACAAAGGAAACTATAAGCAAGGTGAAAACACAGCCTTCAGAATGGGAGAAAATAATAGCAAATTAAGCAACTGAAAAACAACTAATCTCAAAAATATATAAGCAACTCCTACAGCTCAATTCCAGAAAAATAAATGACCCAATCAAAAAATGGGCCAAAGAATTAAATAGACATTTCTCCAAAGAAGACATACAGATGGCTAACAAACACATGAAAAGATGCTCAACATCGCTCATTATCAGAGAAATGCAAATCAAAACCACAGTGAGGTACCATTTCACGCCAGTCGGAATGGCTGCTATCCAATAGTCTGCAAGCAATAAATGCTGGAGAGGGTGTGGAGAAAAGGGAACCCTCTTACACTGTTGGTGGGAATGCAAACTAGTACAACCACTATGGATAACAGTGTGGAGATTCCTTAAAAAACTGGAAATAGAACTCCCATACGACCCAGCAATCCCACTGCTGGGCATACACACTGAGGAAACCAGAACTGAAACGTGTACCTCAATGTTCATCGCAGCACTGTTTACAGTAGCCAGGACATGGAAGCAACCTAGATGTCCATTAGCAGCTGAATGGATAAGAAAGCAGTGGTACATATACACAATGGAGTATTACTCAGCCATTAAAAACAAAACATTTGAATCAGTTCTAATGAGGTGGATGGAACTGGAGCCTATTATACAGAGTGAAGTAAGCCAGAAAGAAAAACAGCAATACAGTATACTAATGCAAATATATGGAATTCAGAAAGATGGTAATGATAACCCTGTATGCGAGAGAGCAAAAGAGACACAGATGTATAGAACAGTGTTTAGGACTCTGTGGGAGAGGGAGAGGGTGGGATGATTTGGGAGAATGGCATTGAAATATGTATAATGCCATATAAGAAACAAATCGCCAGTCCAGGTTCGATGCACGATACTGGATTCTTGGGGCTGGTGCACTGAGATGACCCAGAGGGATGGTACAGGGAGGGAGGTGGGAGAGGGGTTCAGGATGGGGAACACGTGTACACCCATGGCAGATTCATGTTGATGTATGGCAAAACCAATACAATATTGAAAAGTAATTCGCCTCCAATTAAAATAAATAAATTTATATTAAAAAAAAGAGTAATACGTGAAAGTCAAGAAGGTTTCACAAGGGAATAAAGGAGTTCTGAAAAAGAAGGTGTGAGAGGTAAAAGCATTTTCACTTTGAGTGCTGTTTAAGACAACTGGAGTATTTCATTTTTGTAGTTACTTGAGACACTGAATATCTATAGAAGCAAAACAAATAAAGCATGGGCTAAGTAAAAATCTTCCTATGAAAACCTAGAGAATAAGACAGGAAGCTTCGGAAAAACCTGACATGTCCCCAGGACCCTGGAAGGCCACCCACAGGCAGGTGGAACAGTGTTTAGGACTCTGTGGGAGAGGGAGAGGGTGGGATGATTTGGGAGAATGGCATTGAAATATGTATAATGCCATATAAGAAACAAATCGCCAGTCCAGGTTCGATGCACGATACTGGATTCTTGGGGCTGGTGCACTGAGATGACCCAGAGGGATGGTACAGGGAGGGAGGTGGGAGAGGGGTTCAGGATGGGGAACACGTGTACACCCATGGCAGATTCATGTTGATGTATGGCAAAACCAATACAATATTGAAAAGTAATTCGCCTCAATTAAAATAAATAAATTTATATTAAAAAAAGAGTAATACGTGAAAGTCAAGAAGGTTTCACAAGGGAATAAAGGAGTTCTGAAAAAGAAGGTGTGAGAGGTAAAAGCATTTTCACTTTGAGTGCTGTTTAAGACAACTGGAGTATTTCATTTTTGTAGTTACTTGAGACACTGAATATCTATAGAAGCAAAACAAATAAAGCATGGGCTAAGTAAAAATCTTCCTATGAAAACCTAGAGAATAAGACAGGAAGCTTCGGAAAAACCTGACATGTCCCCAGGACCCTGGAAGGCCACCCACAGGCAGGTGGGGCTGCATGGTGTACAAGGTCAGCAAAGGCCTGAGAGGCCTTCAACCCTAACCCCTCTCACTGGCTAAGCCTGAGGCTCCCAAGTGCAGGAGGCGAGGGCTGAGACACAGATGGCAAGACCTGGGGAGGTGGAAGTGTGTCCCCGACATGGCAAAAGAGCGTCCTCAGCACACACTGTCCTTCAGGTTGAAGTGCAACACTAAACAGCAAATGCTAAATTCACTACAATTTGCTGAATACAAAACTTGAATCTACAGGAAGAAAGAAGAAGAATCTATAAAGATGCACTGATAAAAAGTTTGTAATACTCTTTTGCTCTTATATCATTTAAGAGGAAATTCCTTAAAGCAAGACATTTAATTCTACATTTTAGGGCACACATGTGTAATGATGCAATTTTTATGATAACAATAGTACAAAGGAGAAGGTGCAAGCAGAGCTATGTAGGGAAAATATTTTGTATATTATTAGAATTAAGATGGTATTAACCTGATTGTTATAAATTGAGATGTTAATTGTAATCCACAGGGCAGTCATTAACAAAATAAATCTCGAGCATTTCAAATGATGAAATAATACAAGATATCTCCACTGATGAAAATGGGATCCAATCAGAAGCCTGTTAATCAGGAATCAACAGAAGGTAATTTAGGAAATTTACAAATATGTGGAAATTAAACAGCAAGCAAATAAATTTAGAAATGACACAGAAAAAATCACAGAAGACTTTAAACATAGATTTAAAGATTAATAAAACATACCAACATTTACGGAATGAAACTAAAGCAGTGTAGCTCTTAGAAGGAACTGTGTATCTGAAAAGGCCTTAAAAATTAGAAAAAAAGATCAAATCGGCAACTCAACGCTTCAGCCAAAGAAACTAGGAAACAAGAGCAAGCTAAACAAAAATCAAGCTTAAACAATTTTTAAAGATTAGAGCAGAAATAAATGATAAAAAAAATAGAGAAAAAGAACAAAAATTCTGCTCTTTGAAAACTGACAAACTGTTAGCTGGATTGCACAAAAGAACAACAAAAGACTTCAATGACCAAACTCAGAAACGCCAGAGGGAATGCGGACCTTACAAAAATAAAATAAGTTTTAAGAGAATACTAGGAATAATTACATGGCAAAAAAATTAAGTATCTAGATGAAATGGAAAAAGTACCTAAGGATGCATACTACCAATCTGAGGGGAGACAACATGAACAGAACAGTAACGAGTACAGCATTCCTACACCAAGTACACTGATTGATTTTAAATATAGTTATCACATGCAGAAATTCCTTTCCTGGACATATAGCTATAAGGATTGAAAATATATGTGCATAACAAAATTTGTATACAAATATGCAAAGCAATATTCATAGAATATCCTAAATTAAAACCAAGTCAAATATCCATTAGCTGGTAAGTGAGGATAAACAGAATTGTAATATGCCCATATAATAGGATACTTTTTAGCTATGAAGGGATTAAATACATGCTAAGACATAGATGAACATTGTCATTAGGCATGTAAAAGTAGTCAGATGAAAAAGGGCAGCTATTATATGATTCTATGTATATGAAATGTCCAGAGTAGGCAGATGTCTAGAGACAGGAAGTTCATTGTAAAATTTCAGGGACTGGAGGGAAGGGAGAATGAAACCCAGGACTGACAGACTGTGGTTTCTTTTCAGGGTGATGAAAATATTAACGAATCATAAAATGATGATGCTTTTATAACCTTGCTGCTACTGCTAAGACACTTCAGTTGTGTCCGACTCTGTGTGACCCCAGAGACGGCAGCCCACCAGGCTCCCTCGTCCCTGGGATTCTCCAGGCAAGAACACTGGAGTGGGTTGCCATTTCCTTCTCCAACATAACCTTGCTAAACATACATAAAAACACTGAGTTGCCCTTGAAAAAGGGTTAAATTATCTAAAGTTAATATTTAAGGTATCTAAACTATATCTCAATAAAGATAACCCTTATTAAGGTATACAGTCCAGTTCAGTTCAGTTGCTCAGTCATGTCCGACTCTTTGTGACCCCATGAATCGCAGCATGCCAGGCCTCCCTGTCCATCACCAACTCTTGGAGTTCACTCAGACTCACGTCCATCGAGTCAGTGATGCCATCCAGCCATCTCATCCTCTGTCGTCCCTTTCTCCTCCTGCCCCCAATCCCTCCCAGCATCAGAGTCTTCTCCAATGAGTCAACTCTTCTCATGAGGTGGCCAAAGTACTGGAGTTTCAGCTTTAGCATCATTCTGTCCAAAGAAATCCCAGGGCTGATCTCCTTCAGAAAGGAATGGTTGGACCTCCTTGCAGTCCAAGGGACTCTCAAGAGTCTTCTCCAACACCACAGTTCAAAAGCATCAATTCTTCGACGCTCAGCCTTCTTCACAGTCCAACTCTCACATCCATACATGACCACAGGACAAACCATAGCCTTGACTAGACGGACCTTTGCTGGCAAAGTAATGTCTCTGCTTTTGAATATGCTATCTAGGTTGGTCACAACTTTTCTTCCAAGGAGTAAGCGTCTTTTAATTTCAGGCTGCAGTCACCATCTGCAGTGATTTACTGAGGTATAATTAATGGCATTTAGTCATATTTTAATTCTTGGATATGTTGATTTGGTATATCTCTTCATTTTCATTATTTAATTTGTGCTTTTCACTGTATATTTTTCTACATTTGTTATTCAATTTACCCCCTAATTTATATTTTTGATGGTATTTAAATAATATTGCACTTATCATTTTATTTTCTAATCATTCAATGCTAATATAGGGAAAATAGTTTTTTGTATTGATATAATGTCTTCAATTATTAGTTCTTGTAGCTTTTTTCTTGCTGGCATAGTTTCCACAGAGTTTTAGGCATAGTTGATCATGAAACCTCTGTTGCTGCTAAGTCACGTCAGTCATGTCTGACTCTGTGCGACCCCATAGACGGCAGCCCACCAGGCTCCCCCGTCCCTGGGATTCTCCAGGCAAGAGCACTGGAGTGGGTTGCCATTTCCTTCTCCAATGCATGAAAGTGAAGTCGCTCAGTCATGTCTGACTCAGCGACCGCATTGACCCTCTAAGAGAATTTTATTTATTCCTTCCCAATTCGTAACATTTTGTTTCATTTACATCTATTGAGCCATAGTAGATGTTTGCTTTTGTCCAAGAATAATGTATAATATTGGTATATATCCATGTGTACTTAAAGAGAACTTACTTTTAGGTTGAGTTTTCTATAAATGTCAATAAGTTCACAGTGTTCTTTTTAAGTATCTTTATATTAATTATTTTAACATTTTTTGAGAGAAATGGTGTTGAAATCTAACTATAATCATATCTATTTTTCCTTTTAGCTTTATTCATCGTTGGCTTCATATATTTTGAAGTTATCTTGTTAGTTTTATTATTATAATAGCTCTCTTGATAGAATAACTATGGTGACAAAAATTGACTGCTTTATCATTACAAAATTTTCTTCATTCGAGTAAGATTTCTTACTTTAAATTCTGCCTTGTCTCTTAATATACCCTCTTTAGATGTTTTTACTAGTGCTAAGCTAAGCATGGTATGTACGTTTTCTAATTCTTTTTGTTTTTAAACATGTTTAAATTGAAATATAGTTAAAATGTGTTAATTTCAAGTGTACAACAAAGTGATTCAGTTATACATATCTATGACTCGATGGATGTGAGTCTGAGTGACCTCCAGGAGTTGGTGATGGACAGGGAGGCCTGGCGTGCTGCAGTTCATGGGGTCGCAAAGAGTCGGACACGACTGAGCAACTGATCTGATCTGATGTATACATATATCAAGCCATGAAAGTAACCATATAATCTGCTGATTTGTGGGAATAATGCAGTCTACATTCTCTCTGGTGAAACATTGACCAAGCCCACAGTGAATATACAGCAAGCATGGTGCTAGAAATAGTCAAGGAATTTATTTTCCTTGTTTAAAAGATAGGGGTGGGGTTCATGATGTAAATTACTATGAATTTTGGCATAAGTTGAACAGCTTGATTTTTATTCTATAGACAATAAAATATTAACTTCCCACATACATGAATATCTAAAATAGAAGCAGATCATATTAACCAGCATTTCAAAATGAGGCCATCATACATATTTCTAATAGAACTCAAATAAAACACAAAGTAAATAATTTCAAACTGATAAATTTAAGTGCCCAAATTGGCGACATTCAAATTACAGCTATAGAGATAAATAGATGGAGAGATAGCTTAAATAAAAAGTAATTATTTACTTTAAAGATAGAAAACTTTTGAAACAATACCATCTTTCACTTCTCTGTCACCATTATGTTTCATATGCTCCCAGGTATAATGAAAATTTCAGAATTTATACAGAGAATAATAGAGCACAATTGGATCAAAGATGGATCTGAATGTCCAATTCCATCATTATTTTTGCCTCCTTTTTACATTTAGAGAGATGTTTTCTTTCTCTCTTCTTTTATATTCTCCATGTAAAGAAAGAGCAATTCAGAGATATAGATGAAATCCACACATATATCAAGCAATTAACTTCTTCACTAATTAAAATATAACAGGCTTTGGTTTAGTGCTTCCAGTATACCAAGACACAGGCCTATATTGAGGGTACAAGGGTAAGTTTTCTCTGCCTACAGGGACCACATGTTTTCAATTCACAGGTAAGTTTGGTGGCAATGAAGATTATAGGAGATTTTAAGTATTTATAAGGTTTCTAAATTTGCACAAGAAGCTATGAGTTTCAGAACCACTATTCTAAGATATAAAACTTGACTTAAACCAGAAAACCTTTACTATTTCTCAAAATCAATAATAAGAAAAACACTTGATCTTTTATTATGAGATTTAAGACTTGTTTAAAAGTTTAGTGATCATTAAATTCAATGCCTTGGAGTTATAAAATAATATTATTGCTTTTTCACTATGTGAAATGGTGCATATATTAGTTAAACTGATGCTAATTTGTGAGCCACACTGAAATAATTGCTATGGAGTCCATATTATCATTTGTTGAGAAATCAAGATAACATTGCTTCATTAGTCTTAGATTTAATCTTAAAAATTAACCTTAAAAGGCTTTCATTTGATTAAACACATATCTAAATTATAACTAGGAAATGCAAATAATATTTTCACATATTTACTGATAGAGTAGGATTTTAAATTATTACAACATTGAAACAATCTTCTTCAGAGTATATATTTTCATCTAGTTTTCATTAATATAAGTGTTATAAAACTGAGCAAGTAGAGTTAAAATATGAGAATATGGAAGAGAAAAATAGTGAATTTGAAAATCATATTTCAAATAAATGTCACTCATGTATTCATTATCAATTAAGTAAGTGAAGAATTTCATTTCAAGGTAACATAATAATATACATTTTATTGGAAAATACTTGGCTATTGAGAAAACATATAGATAACACTTTAGTATGCAGAGTACATCATGAGAAACGCTGGACTAGAAGAAGCACAAGTTGGAATCAAGATTGCTGGGAGAAATATCAATAACCTCAGATATGCAGATGACACCACCCTTATGGCAGAAAGTGAAGAGGGGCTAAAACGCCTCTTGATGAAAGTGAAAGTGGAGAGTGAAAGGTTGGCTTAAAGCTCAACATTCAGAAAACGAAGATCATGGCATCTGGTCCCATCACTACATGGGAAATAGATGGGGAAACAGTGTCAGACTTTCTTTTTCTGGGCTCCAAAATCACTGCAGATGGTGACTGCAGCCATGAAATTAAAAGACTATTACTCCTTGGAAGGAAAGTTATGACCAACCTAGATAGCATATTCAAAAGCAGAGACATCACTTTGCCAACAAAGGTTCACCTAGTCAAGGCTATGTTCTTTCCTGTGGTCATGTATGGATGTGAGGGCTGGACTGTGAAGAAGGCTGAGTGCTGAAGAATTGATGCTTTTGAACTGTGGTGTTGGAGAAGACTCTTGAGAGTCCCTTGGACTGCAAGAAGATCCAACCAGTCCATTCTGAAGGAGATCAGCCCTGGGATTTCTCTGGAAGAAATGATGCTAAAGCTGAAACTCCAGTATTTTGGCCACCTCATGGGAAGACTTGACTCATTGGAGAAGACTCTGATGCTGGGAGGGATTGAGGGCAGGAGGAGAAGGGGACGACAGAGGATGAGATGGCTGGATGGCATCACTGATTCGATGGATGTGAGTCTGAGTGACCTCCGGGAGTTGGTGATGGACAGGGAGGCCTGGCGTGCTGCAGTTTATGGGCTCGTAAAGAGTCGGACACGACTGAGCGACTGATCTGATCTGATCTGATGTTGGCTTATTTAATACTCACAGCAAGCTTACGAGGTGCACGCTATCATTATACACATTTTATAGTTAAAAACAAAGTCCCCAATACTGGTGAAGTTTCTCTTGACCTCATGCTCCATGTTTCTCTTATCTTTATCTCAGAAGCAACCACTAGCATGAGTTTGATGTATGTCTATATACTCATTTTTTAACTTTTACATTCATATATTTACCAAGAAATAATATACGACAGTGTGTTGAGTATTTTAAATGTATATAAATATTATCAAACTGTGTGTGTTTTAAAAACCTTTTTCTCAAGAATTGACATGTTTCATTTATTCTTTTTAATTGTTATCTTTTAGTCCAACCAATCTAACTTTACAAATAAAGATGTGGGGAAAGGTGAGACAAGTATTTTATTTAACAAGGTTAATTTGGTGAATTAATATTCAGTTCCCTTTATTGTTTGGCCGATGCTCTTTCACAACATAGCAGCCACTTCTACCTGAATCCTATGCTACCTTGCATAATGCACTATTCTGGATTTCTGCATTCTCATTAGCAGACATAGTAGATAATACAGTTGAATTTGATGGTCTTTATTTTCAAAAGTCTAAAAGTAACAATTTTGAAAATTCTGTTCATTGGAATGATTATTTTTTTAATTTCCTCATAAATATGTTAACTTCCTGATATGACATTGTATGTGTTCTCTTGAAACTTCTCAGATTTCTGGGCATGTACATAGGGAGAAATCAAGATTTGTGAAATGTATCTGATGACTTCTATACTCTCATCTCTTTTTAATGTTTTTGACCAGCCTTTCCAAAAGAACGTTTCCTTTGTGTGTGCAACGCTTATTCTCTTTATTTTGTCTCAGGGACTTAGAGATATTAAAAATAAATCATAACTAAAACCTTTGAAATCATCTTTTCTTTTGCCATAGCTATTAAAATCATTCTTTGTACTTAATTTTATGTATATGTGTATGTGTATGTATATGTGTGTGTGTGTGCAGTTTCTTGCACTTTAAAAAACCTTTAAAGAGCAATTTATTAAGTGATAGTTTTCTGTAATCTGTTGAAGGCTCATGCTTCCATTTTAATTCCAAATATATACTTTCTAAGTGACTTTGTATATTGTGATAAAACCTTTAAGGTCAAGAAGTGCTAGGATTTTCTTTATTCTCTGAGTATAATATTTCTAGTCTCCAATGTCCTTACAGTCTCTCATTTCTGATAAATAGCCAGAGGATTAATGTTTTAGTGAAAGCTAGCTTGTCACCTTCAAAAGGAAACCTCTTCAAATCAAAGTCTCTTATGTGGCTTGACTACTAAGTGAATTTTAAATAAACACTCTAAAAAGAAAGAAAAATTGCCTTTCCAACCGTTTTTATCTCTGTACCAATTTGTACCTATATTATACACACACAAATATATAGATATCTTAATGTGTACAGTGGCTAGCAGAATTTTTTTATTAATAGATATCCTTATAAGACAAGCTTCTCTTAAGTGACAACAATACCAATAAACTAAATGACTGTACATTACTTTAAGTACTTTAGTCATCTATAATCTATACCTTAAGGTAATATGCATCAAAAAAAAAAAAAAATACACTGTGAACAGATCTTTAAAAATTATTCTTCAACCTAAGGTTGTTTGGTCCTAATGTTAAAATTTGATTTCTCTAGCACGATAAGTTTGTAGATCCAAAAAAATGTATTACATCTTCTAAATGCTGATCACATAGAGTTATCCAAAGAGGAAGACAAAAATACAACTGTTTCGTGTCAATAAAATCTGGGAATAATGTGAAAGATGTCAAGCTATTAAATCTTATTTTTTTCTCTTCCCTTAGTTTCTGACTCGTTAATTTCCAACCAAAATCCAAGGTGAAAAGTAAAATTATATGGTAAACACATGCTGAAAGCAATCATTGTAAAGAATAAATCAAAAAAGTTTCAAAAAAACCTATCCTGATTCTAGTTACCTGGCTTGATTTGATTTATCAGAGAAACGTGGTGATTTTATAATCTTATAATTATTTACCATTTATCCTATTTTTCTGAGATCCTTTTAGTTTTCTCTTTTTCTCATGCTTTTGGGGTAGTTAATGATGATTCACATTCCTTTGTCTAAAATGTCTTTTAGATCTACATATACCTGTGTCCATTCTCCTCCAAACTCCCCTCCCATCCAGACTGCCCCGTAACACTGAGTAAACTCCCCTTAAATACAGCAGTGTGTGTATGGCTGAATCCCTTTCCGGCCCACCCAAAACTATCACAATATTGTTAATCGGCTATACTCCAATACAAAATTAAAAAGTTTAATAGCAAGCATAAAAACCCAAAACTCTTCTTGATCTGGAAATCACTGGTTGTCCCTACAGCATAACTTAGAGATTGTTGAATTTATCATCACCAAATCATAGTACATAGTTTAAGTGTTTTTTAAATAACATACCTGACAAACTGATTGTTTTGTTAATAGATTTTAATTTGACTTCTTAATAGCATCCAGGAAGACACCTTGGATGTTTCCAAGTCCCTTTTAGGCAAGCTTCTTCTAGGAAGTTTTCATGCCCTTAGCTAATCTCATCCCTAGTGATTTAATTATTATTCAACAACAACAACAAAACAGTATTATCGTCCTGAGATTTATCTGCTGCCCCTTTTCCTCTAGTTCTCAGTGCCAGTCCAGAAATGACCCTCTTGGGAGTTATAAAGTCTTCTGTAGAATGAACTCAAGGACAAGATGAGGTACATTTGCACACGTGACATAAAAATAATCATGACCAAATAATTTACAGAACAGTTTTCAATATTTTGGTATTTTACCACATATATGTATGTGTCTGTGTATATGTGATTTAAATCCTTTACCCTGGAGAGTGCCAGATTAAGGCTTTTCTTGACTAAAATGAAAATATTGTTTCAATATATATTTATAGTCTCATTACATTTTTAAGAAACATTCTCATGCTAATGACATATTGTAATTTTAGCTTCATGACTTAGTAAAAGCGTTATGTATAATGAGCCAGGATACACTAAAAAGGATGTTGACCTAAAACATAAAATGTTCAATTCAGTTCCGTGGCTGTTGTGTCTGACTCTTGCAACCCCATGGACTGCAGCACCCCAGGCCTCCCTGTCCATCACCAACTCCCGGAGTTTACTCACTCATGTCCAGATTCATGTCCAAGCATAGAATGGAAATCTGCTAAAAACTGTCTCAATAGTAACTTCCACAGACATGTCTAAGAAAACAATAGTGTATGGTACGATAATTTGTGGAGTACTAAGAGATGTCAATTGTATTAATTTCCCTCACAATTTTCTATATTAACTATGTGTTATTTCCTTCTTTTGGTTTATGAAGGATGAACTTAGCATTGCCTGAGGGATGCCAAATCTTTGGACCAAAATGCCAAATTCACGGTTTTACATTTGAAGAACACTTGCCTGGCAAAAGATATAGCTTAAATAAATTAAAAATAAAATATGCAGGGAAGATAAGATCAGGCATCAGCAGATAGTTCACAACCCTCCGCCACGCCATCTCCTCTTTAAAGGGGAGGCTTGAAAGGAATGCCCCAAGGGAGACACCCACGTCATGGACCTGCCTGCTTCTCAGTGCTCTGGCCCAAATCTGAAGTGGAGACAGTCAAATCTCAAAATAAAATTTAAGACTCCTGAAGAAAAGACTTACACCCACACTTCATGTGGAATTCTGGGAGCTGGCAACTTTAAGATAACCCCTCTCACTGCAAATAGTTGGAAACAGTAGAGTAAAATGGCTGCCTGGGGTGTGAGAAAGGAACTGGGCTAGGTCATGGCTTCGGCAGAGAAAATCGCAGTCTTCTCAAAGCCAGGAAGACTGTGGAACAGCTGCCACCGCAGAATGACCTATGGCCTGAATGGCCATTGCTGGTATAACGAGAGACTGCGGCCATACCTTTTTCACTCATGCTTCAGAAGTCTGCATGAAAAACAGGGCATTTCCATACATACACATCTGAAAGGGAATATGATAATTTCTCTGACAGCAAATGAAATATTACTTGGTACGGCATTGCTGAAATGTTATTCATAGTGAGGAGAAAAAAAAATCAATTTATAATTAAAGAAAAAATATCAATACCCTATCTCATAAACAAAAAAGATTTCTCCTAATAACAGCATTGTATACCATCTAATTTAGAAGCACATTAAATATCTAGATATATGAAGTTTCCATATATCTAATGAATAAAATTATTAAAAAATAGTTCATTTTTTAGAGTCAATTACCTATTATTTTATTATTTTTAGATAATGATTGTTTTGGCACATACTGTGGTCAATTTCAAACTGCTTAAGATAAATGAAAGTTTGGATGATTAAATACAATTGTTGTTAGACGTGGGCAAAATCTCTACACAAAGAGAAAAATCACTTCTTAAATATTGAAAGACTTTCTGAAAATGTTTTGATTTTCATTAGCCTTTCAATGTGTGATTTTTTTCCAGACATACCAGATTAAAATTTACTGTTATCTCCGTTTTATTCAAATACTTCCAATTTGTTAATAGCTGTTTTTCTCCCAATTACCTTGAATTCTAATTAAGTCTGGTTAACTCCTAGTGCTATCATTTTAATGTACAAGTACTGTGAAGTTTCTGGATTACATGCAATAGATTAAGCTCAACTGGTGGCTCAGATGATAAAGAATCTTCCTGGAATACAGGAGACATGGATTTGATCCCTGGATTGGGAAGATCCCTTGAAGAAGGGAATGGCTACCCACTCCGGTATTCTTGCCTGGAGAAGTTCACGGACAGAGGAGCCTGGCAGGCTACCGTCCATGGGGTCACAAAGAGTCGGACACGATTGAACGACTATCACACAGCATACACAAGGCCAATGGTCTACTTGACTCAAAGGATACAGGCACAAAAGCGTGCTAAGTGGGCGTGGAAAAAGCACTTACTATCTGGAGAGCCTGAAAGCCATGTGAACTCTGGTCAGAGATGGATGCCTAATTTTGTCAAGTCACTATTTCTCCAGGTTTGACAGGTGTACATGTGTTTAACTAGGATACCAACTGAATCTGAACACGTTATTTTCAACATAGTTGACTTTACAGGAAACACCTAACACATTCAACTTCTAATAACTGTAGAAAGCGGACATAGAATTAGATGTTCAAAACTGTTATTTATGTGTCTCCACAACAAACACCTTTAAGAAGCAGTGGCAGAAGGACTATAGTGAAAGAATATTGGAGAGTATTTCATTTTTAATTGACATTATTTTGTTTAATTTTTAACAAACACGAATTTTGTCATTAAAGCAAAGTAAGTAAGAAAAAGAAAAAGTTTCTTTGAGCTATCTAATCTGCATTACTTGAATTCAGGAAGAAAAAGTTACTTTCTACTTCTTTTTTGGTTTTACCTTCTACTTCTTTAAATATAAATTAATTATTCTAATTTAAGTAAGTTTAATATTTATGCTCAAGGCCAGAAGTAAAATACTTTTAGTCATGTTAATTATAGAAGAAGCAGATTATTGATGAGGGTCCAATTTCTGTTACAAACTAATATTTTCAACTTTCCTTAGGATTTTCAGCAATATGTATGATTTTACAGTTTTAAATTTTACAACTAGGTCTATTATCCATCTTAAAATGAGTTTTATATTGACTTTTGATATAACATGTGAGTTGAGGTTTATTTTTATAAGAATATTTAATTGATCGAATCATTTATTCAAAAGACTTATTTTTCCTAGCATCCTTATCTTCGTTTTGTATATATGAATTTATTCTTAGGTACTGTATTCTATGTTATTGATCTAGATGTCTATGCTTCTGCCAAGTCTCTGCTAGCTTAATTAGTTTACATTTTTTAAAGTTGTTTGGTTAACGTAGCTCCTCTACACTTACATATAAAATTTTGAATTGGTTATCAATGTCTACAAGAACCCTGCTGATATTTTAATTGGAATTGCATTGAATTTTCAACTCCATAAACTCAGTAACTATCTATTTATCTGGTTCCACTATAATTAATCTTACCAGTGTTTTATACTTTAAGCTTGCAGTCATTTTGCACATTTTCTTTAGATTTATAGCTATTTTATTAAAACCACTACCAAAAATATTGTTTTTTTCACTACTTTTAAATATCATTGCTAACATCTAGAACGCATTTGACTTTTTATTGATCTTTTGTTCTGAAACCCACATAAACCACTTAGAGTGAGTTGGGTTTTTCTCTCAGATTATTTAGAATTTTCTTATATAGGTGTTCATGTTGTGTTTCTCCCCTCTCCCAACCCCGTTTCGCTATTTCTCTCTCTCTCTCACACACAAACACACAATAAGTATTATCTCTTGTTTTCAATCGTTATGATTTTGTTTGTTTTTCTCACATTATTTCACCACTTAGGACCTTCAATCCATTGTTTAGTAGAAGCAGTGAAATTGAGCATCATCGCCTTGAAATTTTAGGTGAGAAGTATTCAGTTTCTCACCATTAGGTACGATGTAAGTATATTTCCCATAAATTACCTTTATCAAGTTGAAGAAGTTGTCTTTCACTACAAGATGCTATAAGTTTGTATCGGAGAAGGCAAAGGCAACCCATTGCAGCACTCTTGTCTGGAAAATCCCATGGAGGGAGGAGCCTGGGGGGCTGCAGTCCATGGGGTCGTGAAGAGTCCTACACGACTGAGCAACTTCACTTTCACTTTTCACGTATAACGTACATATGTTAAATTTTGTCAAATATTTGTCTTCATCTATGCAAAATACTTATTAATCTTGAAACTAATAGGATGAATTACAATAATTTTTTTCTAAATGCTGAACTAATTTTGCACTCCTGAGATAAATTCCATATTGTCAAGGTTTATTATCTTTTTAATACGCTGCTGAAGTGTACTTACTAATACTAATGAAAGATTTGTGCGTTCATATCTATGAGGAATATTTAGTCTATAGTTTTCTTTTCCTGTAATCTCTGTTTGACATTGATATCAAGAAAATGCTGAATTCATAAAATAATCCAGGAAGTGTTTTGCTAAATTAATAACACACACACACACACACACACGCACATATATATATACACACACATATTGTGAGTGGATACAAATTGCTATGCAAGGTCTCTGGCCCATCTAAGGGTCTCTGAGTTGGCTGTGTGGCATAGTAAATAACAGAATGAAATTTCTGTACTTTCTGAGTTAGTATTAAAACATTTTTGTGATGACTGTTATGCCTGTTTTGTGACAAGTAATATATAGTTATCCACTATATGGGACAAAAGTAGAAAACAATGAGAAATCCAGAGATACGTTTTGTACTATGGACCTCTCTCTCTCTCTCTCTCTATATATATATATATATATAGAGAGAGAGAGAGAGAGAGAAATATGTATTTTTGTAAAGTAGTTGTAAAGTAGGACTCTCTCTCTCTCTATATATATATAGATATATATATAGATATATATATAGATATATATTTAGAGAGAAATATGTATTTTTGTAAAGTAGTTGTAAAGTAGGACTCTATATATATATATATAGAGAGAGAGAGAGAAATATGTATTTTTGTAAAGTAGGCATTGGACTAGTTTTATTAACTAAAAGCATTTTTACTTCTTCAGAGTTTTTTAGGATAAAATTAATAAATTGAGTTTATTTTAATATTATTAAATATACATAAGAAAGGATTTAGGATTTTTAATAACTACACATAAAGCTGTGGAAACGGGGATACCACTAGCTTTGTAATAGTTAAAAGACGTTGCAATCTTATTTGAAAAACTGTGCTGAAAATAAACATCTCCATTCATGAAAAACAAAATCATACTCAAGCTATAATCCTTCTCCTAATAGGAGTAAGAAGAAATATGTTTTAAGCATGGTACAAGTACATCATATGGAAGATATATGGCTAGAAAAATTTTTATCAGGAAAGACAGCATAGTTCAGTTTCTTTGAACTGCAAATGGCCAATCTCAATGATCACCCACTGTGCCAGAGGAAAATTAAATTGAATTTAGTTTTGCTTCAATTTATTTGCAACTGAGGGGACAAACCTTGTGCACACCCATAACATCTTATCTTTGAACCAATAACTAAAAAGTCTAAAGTTGTTAAGGCATCTTGTAAAAGTCGAGAGGTCAGTGAAGGGTTTGAACCTGAATAACATAGCACTCTTTCAATCTTTCAGTTCAAAACAAACAGAGAAGACCTGGTAAGCTCACTGATAGAAAAGCTGTTCTATTTCCCCAGTGCAGATAATTCACATGACCTGTTTGGTTCACCTCTCTCTTTTTATATAAATAGTATACTCCCTTCACCTTCAGATCCTTCTGTGCAGATGGCCCGGGAGACTGTCTTTTCTGCTGGTGCCCCACCACGGTGCGTATGGTTCTGGAAGCAGTTTTCTACTGCAATTCTGAACAATTTCTTTAATACTGCTATTTTACATGGATGCTTGTAGGAGAGCAAAAACGCGTTCGTAAAATTTTAAAAGCCATAATTTACTGATTTACAAATATTTCTTGAGAACCTATCACATATTATTTTTTTTTCCCTGAGGGACCCCCCCCCCACTATACATACATATACAACACATACACACACACACTGCTGACAGTGGTTTTATAAACATCAGAGTCCAAGACTTTAGTGTTAGTTGCTTAGTTGTGTCTGACTTTTTGTGACCCCATGGACTGTAGCCCATGGAATTCTCCAGGCAAGAATACTGGAGAGAGTAGCCATTTCCTTCTGCAGGGGATCTTCCCTACCCCAGGACTGAACCCAGACCTCCTGCATTGAAAGCAGTAGTCAGATCAGATCAGATCAGTCGCTCAGTCGTGTCTGACTCTTTGTGACCCCATGAATCGCAGCACGCCAGGCCTCCCTGTTCATCTCCAACTCCCGGAGGTCACTCAGACTCACATCCATCGAGTCAGTGATGCCATCCAGCCATCTGTCGTCCCCTTCTCCTCCTGCCCTCAATCCCTCCCAGCATTAGAGTCTTCTCCAATGAGTCAACTCTTTGCATGAGGTGGCCAAAGTACTGGAGTTTCAGCTTTAGCATCATTCCTTCCAAAGAAATCCCAGGGCTGATCTCCTTCAGAATGGACTGGTTGGATCTCCTTGCAGTCCAAGGGACTCTCAAGAGTCTTCTCCAACACCACAGTTCAAAAGCATCAATTCTTCGGCGCTCAGCCTTCTTCACAGTCCACCTCTCACATCCATACATGACCACAGGAAAGACCATGGCCTTGACTAGGCGAAACTTTGTTGGCAAAGTGATGTCTCTGCTTTTGAATATGCTATCTAGGTTGGTCATAACCTTCCTTCCAAAGGAGAAAGCGTCTTTTAATTTCATGGCTGCAGTCACCATCTGCAGTGATTTTGGAGCCCCCAAAAATAAAGTCTGACACTGTTTCCACTGTTTCCCCATCTATTTCCCATGAAGTGATGGGACCAGATGCCATGATGTTAGTTTTCTGAATGTTGAGCTTTAAGCCAACCTTTTCACTCTCCACTTTCACCTTCATCAAGAGGCTTTTGAGTTCCTCTTCACTTTCTGCCATAAGGGTGGTGTCATCTGCATATCTGAGGTTATTGATATTTCTCCCAGCAATCTTGATTCCAACTTGTGTTTCTTCCAGTCCAGCGTTTCTCATAATGTACTCTGCATATTAAGTTAAATAAACAGGGTGACAATATACAGCCTTGACGTACTCCTTTTCCTATTTGGAACCCGTCTGTTATTTGCTCATTACAGAGTTTGATGTTTAGATTTAACATGAAGTGTGTGTGTGTCTGTGTGTGCATGTGTGTGTGTATGTGGGTTTATAGTCACTTAACTTTGGGGAATTTGAATGACATTATAAATATTACATTTTGATTGCTTAATTTTATAGCAATAAACATTAGAATTTTTTTACAATAAACATATAGAATATGTGCTATACAAATTATAGCACATATTCATTTTTCCTGTTTCACATGTCGTTCAAGTTTAACTTCACAGACAAGTTTCTATACTCAATTATGCTACATTACCACTTTCCATTTGCCCTATAGAACTATTTTTAAAACATATTTACCTCCCCAACTCTATACTTAATTTTCTGTTCCCTTAGGATTCAAGATGATATGGTTTCTGATTCTGCTAAAAGCTGATGTATATGAAAGTCTTTGGGAAAAAAATGCAATTATAAATGCAAGAATCTGGTAATTGGGCCCAATTGGGCTCATATTACTTTAAGGCAAGAGAGACCTTTAAAAATATTTTAAAGAATAACTTCTTCTATCCTTAATATTAAATGAAATGTTCTTTAAAAAGCAACATAAATATTAAAACAAAGATGCTAATGTATGTAGTGACTGACATTTTTGATGAAGCATGGTCTCTGTAGTTTAAAGTCCACCAAATTTTGTTGTTTCGCATTCTTCCTACTCAACCTTTTTTTAGTATGCTTCTGTACCTTAAATCTTTTAATTTTTTAGAGGATCTGCCATCATTCACTAAAACAGAACTCATATTTCATAATCACTTGTTTTACTTCTGTAATTTAGTTGCTTGTATTTGAAAGTTGAAGGATAACAAGATTTCTAAGAGATAATTTAAAACTTAAAAAGGTTAAAAATAACTCATGGTTTAGAATTTCACAATATGAACTTCATGTGAACCTATAGCTCAGAGAAATTACCAAATCAACAGTAGCATAACTTACTGGCATTGGTTAGACTACATTTAAGATTTCTTATAACAAGCACAGTTTAGGAAATGTATCTGATACTCAAGTAATAACTTATATATCACATGTAAATATTTGTATGAATATGATATGACCTACAGAACAAAGTAAGCCACATGTATTGTTAAAATTCTTCAATCCTAAAATATTTTTATAATGCAGATCTTAAATTTTAAAATTTGGCTTAAAATATAGTTTGCAACATTATATTATGGTTATTAAAGCTGCTAATTAAAACTAAAATGTACTTACCTTTCAAAAATACATTAAATATGCTTAGATTGCAGAAACTATTGACTATAAAATTCTGACATATTATACCATTAATAGTGCAAAAGTAATATGTGGCTAATTTTAATTGCTTAGAATATATGGTTCTCATTTGTTTTCACTGATTTAAAAATATCATTTCTGATACTAAATATTTCCACTGAGTGAATAATAAAAATTTATAAGATTATAATTGTTAGAATACATAAACCTATTTTCTAAATATGTGTAACATTTTTTTCCCAATTTTAAATACAGGCATAGTCTACAAGTAGACTTAAAATATATTAAGTTGTCCTTCAGTACTGAAAGACTTTTCTTACAGAATGTAGAGTGGGATTTAATTAAACAATTTAATTGAAATTCAAAAAAATCCACTAAGTTTGCATGTAAGCTTCCAGTAACCATGGTACTCTGTGAACTATTTGACTTAATTTGAAATATTACTAAAGACGATCAATTCCATACTAGCTAAGTCCAGGCTACTTTTGCAGTAATGTATTAACTGGATGTAGTTTGAACAGATTATATATTTATACTTTTTAAATAGTTTTAGTGAACTATGGTGACAGATTAGATACTACAATAGTAACAACTTCAGATCAGAGCTACTGCTTACGTAATTATTATTTTAATAGAGAAATCAATCAAACATAAAATTATTAATACATTGATATGACTTAAAAAATAAAAATATATAAAGGAAAACTATTTTGCCCATTCCCCAGCACATTCTTATTAGCGACTATTTTAAATTGTTTTTTTTTCCAATTTTTGGTGGCCAATTTTTATTTCTAAATAATATACTGTGTTTTTCTTTACTAATTTATGAAGTTTAAACATTACCTGTTTAATGTATACTATAGTACAAGAAAATTTATCTTAATTACACACTTGAACTGTCCTTTTCATTTATATATTTTTATCATTCTTTTAAGTTCCATAGATCAAATATCTGACATAGAATAATAATCTTTTATTTCCTTTTCTATCCACTATAGACAGCATTTCTTGAATTCTCTCTTTGTAAAATGAGACTATGTTTTCATATTCTGTTCTATTAAGATATTTTCATTCCCACCTCCTAATCTCTGTCAAATAAACTTCTTACAGTGTCACAACTCTGGTTCACTTTATATTCTGCTCTTTAGTCATAATCAAACTTGCTGAAAAATTATATATATATGTATATATTTATATATACACACAAACAATATCTTATTGAATAAAAGAATATATATGATTTATTTTATATGTGAAAAAAGTCCATATATGTATTGTTTGCATTATTTTGATGCCAAAGTCTCTCATCATAGATCAGTCAAGTAATTCAAAATGATTACATTTCCTTCCTTAAGGTTCTATGCTACTAAAAACATGTTAAGTTCTAATGAAACTGTACAAATGTCTGAATTTACTTTATGAATCTAGTTTCCATTTTGATGTTACTGTTTAAGTTAGGTATGAAATGAACATATTGAAACTCTTTTACCCTAGATAAAATATTTTTCACTTTATTCTCTGCCCACTCTCCCTTAAAAAAAGAGCTAATCAAAAGGAAAGTATCATTTTACTTATATTGATCACAGTGGGTATTTTTGTTATTTGAATTAAAACTTTTGGATTTCCTACTTTCTCGATTTTTTGGTAAGCTGATTTGACATTAAGAATTTTGAGTCAACTTCAATTTCATTGAGCTCTAAATACAATATGGCACGTTTCTAAATTATATTATTAAGTTTATCTACTTAGACTAGTTAGAGGTTGTTTTGATTTTCTATATTTGTTTTTCATCAAAGTTGATTCACACAGCTTACAGTTTGGAAATTAACTCCTCAAAGTTCCTTGCTGTGTAAACAAGGATAAGGTAAACATCTTTCATAAAATGCACCTTTTAAGCTGTGTCATATTTGATTTGTTGAATCAGTGTACCCTTGTGATCAAGTGATTAAGCTATTTACTGCTCTTGCACAGAAAGCCATTAAATAGATCATAAACACATTATGGAGTGGGGGGTCTGGATCTCTGAACTCTACTTACCAGTTAGTTGTGTGACCTTGAACAAGTCACTTAATCTTTTTGACCTCAACCTCTTTCCATACACAGCAAGGACAACAATTATCTCCACTGTCTCTTCACTTGTAAAGCTCTTTGATTTTATTCTGCAATTATCTCTGGAATGGATTTAGCATGAGGGAGGAAGGCTTCATTGCAATGGTTATGCAAATAGTCTCATATGCATTATGGAGTTAATTTAATAAGCCTCTTAGCTTCTGGGGGGTAATATTCAGAAAAAGTAAATACTGGTTTAAAAAGATATGTACTAAAGATTACTTTTAGTGGAAATTTTGTAAATGATTTCCACTTATAACAGTATTCTGGCAGCTGCTTATCAATCATGAGTTTCAAACAGTCTGTAACTGTGATAGACAAAGTTCTGCTTTATTGGTACTAATATTTAAAGAAAAAAATAGTAAAATAATCTATTTCATTATCAGTTTATTTTACTTTCTCTAATTTTCTACATATAATTTTTTAATATAACAACTTATTCATATATTTATATACATATTTATGAAGTACAATTATAAGGAAAAAAGTAAATTTTGATATGCAAATATTTTTATACAATAGAAAAAAGAGTCACAATTCCTGAGGTCTTGCCCTTGTTTGACTGCTCTTGACTTGCTGGGTGGCCTCAAGGCAAGCTGATCAAGTTACTATTTTGTAAAGCTTGCCAAACATTGTCAGGGATTTGGAGAATGTAATGAAATCACAAGTGTAAAATGCTCTACAAATAGAAAGGTCAAAGACCAACATATGTGAAACACGTTTTCATTCTTAATGAGCAGTTGGACACTTAGTAGGGAAAGCTAAAGCATCTAATTTTTCAGAGCCACTTCATTTTGAGAAAGCATTTAATTTTTCAGTAAGGCTGTCATATCATTATTTGGAGAAGCATTGAGAATTAGCATTATTTACTGAGTAAGGCTGTCATATCATTATTTGAAATATCGGTATTTACTTGCCTGCTTTAGCAAAAATAACATTCATGTTAATATTAATGCTAATAGCTAATAATAAAGGTTATTAATGATGTGTTAGAAAAAGCAGAGGCTGAAGAGTTTGATAGACTAGGTTCAAGTTACAAGGTTACTACTTACTGACTCTGAGGGTCAAATTTCCCTGCCCTTCTTATCCATTTGACTGTGTGGTGAAGTTGTTTTAAAATAATTTTCTAAGAGGAAACATGGCCTTGCCAGCACCTCAGCACAGGACAGAATGAGAAGGATTTCTCTTCTGACACAAATCGTCATTAGCCTCTGAACCTTCTCAAAAAGATCTTCATTCTTCTTCCACAGTAGCTGCAGCATGTCTATACCTATGAAACTCTTCTCAATTGGCAAGCTACAACTTTGGAGAGTAAGGCATTTGCCAAAGTTAAATCTTGTGCTTAGCATAGCCCAAGATTTACCTAAAGTCCAGTTGAATTCAGTGAGCCTACTCTAAAATATTCCCCTTAGGTGACAACATTGCCTTCTACTACATTTCCTTCTCTCATGCTCAAAGTTTGTCTCAAAATGTACCTACAAATGAATTGCACTTGAACATAAGCTGCCCATCTTATATTGATGTTGTTAGATAGGAAATTAGGCATGAGCAATGTGGGCAGACCTAGCCTAAAGGATGCAAGTTGATTTCTACACCCCGCCCTACACATGTCCAGGAGAGCTCACAGGTAAGCTACAAAACTGACCACAGAGACTTTCCAATTCTTGGCCATGTGCCTCAAGGCCACAGCAGATAGGAACTAACCACTGAGGGGCTTCCCCAACTCCACCCCATGTGCCCTTGTTACAGACTTGTGCCTTCCAAGTAACCTCAGGAAGCCAGGAGCCCACTGAGTTCAGTTTAGTTCAATCGCTCAGTCGTGTCCAACTCTTTGTGACCCCATGAATCACAGCACACCAGGCCTCCCTGTCCATCTCCAACTCCCGGAGTTCACTCAAACTCATGTCCATTGAGTCAGTGATGCCATCCAGCCATCTCATCCTCTGTCATCCCCTTCTCCTCCTGCCCCCAATCCCTCCCAGCATCAGAGTCTTCTCCAATGAGTCAACACTTTGTATGAGATGGCCAAAGTACTGGAGTTTCAGCTTTAGTATCATTCCTTCCAGTGAACACCCAGGGCTGATCTCCTTCAGAATGGACTGGTTGGATCTCCTTGCAGTCCAAGGGACTCTCAAGAGTGTTCTCCAGCACCACATTTCAAAAGCATCAATTCTTCGGTGATCAGGTTTCTTCACAGTCCAACTCTCACATCCATACATGACCACTGGAAAAACCATAGCCTTGACTAGATGGACCTTTGTTGGCAAAGTAATGTCTCTGCTTTTCAATATGCTACCTAGGTTGGTCATAACTTTCCTTCCAAGGAGTAAGCATCTTTTAATTTCATGGCCGCAATCAACATCTGCAGTGATTTTGGAGCCCCCCAAAATAAAGTCTGACATTGTATCCACTGTTTCTCCATCTATTTCCCATGAAGTGATGGGACCAGATGCCATGATCTTAGTTTTCTGAATGCCCATTAACAGTTCATAAATATTCTACATTGTCTGATTATAACAGACTGAATTATGGGAAAGACATACATTTGAGTCTGTTGTCCTGTAACATGCAACTATCAATCAGAACTCTCAGACCATGCCCTCCTAGATGAATATGTAAAAGCCCTGTTTTGCATGGCCCCAGGTATGCCCCCTTCTCTGATTAGCCTTGAGGGTACACCTGTTTGCCTTCCCTCTCCTGACTGGTGGTGGATACAAGCCCTCTTTTACACAGAGTAGAACGGAGAGGTATAAAAAGGAAAGCCAAGTGGACTCGCACTCGCTCCTTTGGAGTCTGCCCACTCCCTTGTGTGGGGAGTGTACTATCCTGTCTTTTTAATAAAAGTTCTATCTGCTTGTGCTGTTACTGAGCTGTAACTATTCTGCTGTTTAAACTCCTTGCTGCAAGACCAGAGCCAAGAAATCCTGCCTGCTTGAGCTGTAATTAGTCAATTTGTCCAAATCTTTTTTATGATGAGATTAGACTTGTGGGAGAGAAATAAACTGACCTGACAGTACTAATGTTATAAACAAACACAACACAGCATCTATCAGAAAAGCAACACAAAATAAAACAAAAAGCTTATTAAACTTTTATTTATGTAAAATGATTTGCTAAATGTGTAATCTAACACTGCAAAGATTTTGATGAAGATTTTAGAGAAAAATTTCCTATTGATTTCTTGGCCTCTGAGCTATTGAATTTCTTCACGGAATATGCTTTCCATTTAGACTTATGAGTTGCAATGGATACAATTTTCCTCTTCATGAATTTTTACACAAATGTGTGGATCCTCAAAATTGTATAGGTGAAGATTATCATAGCATGGATTTTATTCCAAAACTCATATCATTTTCCCCTCACTCTAATTATTCTTTTCTTTCACATACCTTTCTTGTATATTGTATCACTTTATAATTTTTAGATGTTTCTTAAGTAATCTGATATCCTTCTGAAAAAGAATAGGGTATAAATCAATCAGTTAATTAATTATACTATACTAAAGGAGCCAATACATTTTACAAAGCAATGCATATAAGGCCAGTTCTGTGTTGAACTAACTAAAACACATAACAATATGAAGTAACCTATTGCCAGTAGGCGTGAAAAGGGTTTCTCTTGTGGCTCTTTTCAGCATTTGATGAGAGCAAAGTAAATCTGGAGGGCAAGTGAACTGGTTGAGGAGTTCTGTATAAGTCAGCCTTAAGGGACAAAATCTAGAGTGAAGAGCTAGGAGTAGACCTAGAAGGTCAAATCAAAGCTATGTAGGACAGAGATGGTTTGAGACAAAAAGACAGGTCATTATTCATTCTTCCTTTTTAAAGAGCCTATCCCATGTCACATCTCAGAGCATCTTTGGGGATGATATCAGAATTTTATTAATGTTACAATTCTCTGTTAGCTGTATACAGTATGTTGAGAAACATTTCACTTAAACAGCAAATATTTCAATTGGAGATCAACTTATTAATCATATACCACCACACTGAATAATAAGTTTACCTTGGTGGATTTGATCAGTCACTTTCTAAATGCAAAACCAACTGAATGCAGTCACTGTCCTCAAACACCTTATCTAATGGATGAGATATATAAACTAGTAATGCCAGAAGAATGTAATATTGTAATCCATCTATTAGTTGTAAGTCTTCTCAACAACCTATAAATTCATCAATATTAAGTATTGAAGTATTATTTTCAAAAATATTTACAATGTGACTTGCATTCAAATACAAAATGAACATATGTCAATGTATTCTTTGTCAGATTGATTAGAGAAAAGGCAGAATGATAAAGTTAGTTCAAAAGAAAACTTGAGAGAATGAGTATATATGGCCCTGAATGAAAATGCATTTATAAGACTCATAGGTCAAATATAAAATATTCTTCTATAGGATAGTAATGATACAGAGTGGAAGATTTATCTTTACCACAACACAAATTTTATTCCTATAGGAAAACATCTACAAGTTAACATGAAATACCATAGAGTCCAGGTTCTAATGAAATGTAAGTAGAAAGTCAAAGGTACTTTCCTATAGAGAGTTACATAACTCCTTGGTGTACCTATTAAATAATATTCCAGTGTGATAGTGACCCAATAACCATTCATATATTTCTCTAAGTGTTAGATAATTTTTTTCTACGTGGACATATTTTTTTCTGTAAGTGAAAATATATGTGAGTGGATACGGATGCAGCTTTTGTGAATCTGTGTATCAGGTACATAAGCACAAATATGGCTCCTGGTTGTATCAGTCACAGTAATGTCTTAGTTTATGAACAAATACTTCAGCAAATTTAAAACAGTAAAGATGCACTGAGGAAAGCTGGTTTGTTTATTCAGTTCAGTTCAGCCGCTCAGTCGTGTCCGACTCTGCGACCCCATGAATTGCAGCACGCCAGGCCTCCCTGTCCATCTCCAACTCCCGGAGGTCACTCAGACTCACGTCCATCGAGTCAGTGATGCCATCCAGCCATCTCATCCTCTGTCGTCCCCTTCTCCTCCTGCCCCAAATCCCTCCCAGCATCAGAGTCTTCTCCAATGAGTCAACTCTTCGCATGAGGTGGCCAAAGTACTGGAGTTTCAGCTTTAGCATCATTCCTTCCAAAGAAATCCCAGGGCTGATCTCCTTCAGAATGGACTGGTTGGATCTCCTTGCAGTCCAAGGGACTCTCAAGAGTCTTCTCCAACACCACAGTTCAAAAGCATCAATTCTTGGGCACTCAGCCTTCTTCACAGTCCAGCTCTCACATCCATACATGACCACAGGAAAGACCATAGCCTTGACTAGGCGAACCTTTGTTGGCAAAGTAATGTCTCTGCTTTTGAATATGCTATCTAGGTTGGTCATAACTTTCCTTCCAAGGAGTAATCGTCTTTTAATTTCATGGCTGCAGTCACCATCTGCAGTGAGATACCTAGTTATATTTAAATAGTTGAAACACAAACTCAGTTTTGCATATGAGTAACTCCCAAATAGTGCAAGGGATATACTTTCAAATTTCTCCAATTCAAATTTAACTGGGCATCTGTATTTGTACTTGCTAAATCTAACAACTCTGCTCTGTCCTTTCTTTCAGTGTTGGACACTCTCTCTCACCCAGAATAATAGATGAGATTTCCGAAGTTCTATGGTTTTACCTAACACAGCAGGAGGCATTTAAGTTAAAAAACATCTCTATTTTATACCCACAGAGTTGTATGACTTACATGATCTCCTCCAGGGAACCATTCCTCATAAATCCAGTGATTCCAATTTTATTTACTCTAAGTGATCCTTTAGCCAGGGAGATCTTGCTAAGGGGTCCTATAGATAAGGCCTGTTCCTCCTAGTAAATATCATTAGTCTATTTACCCAGAGGTCTAGCTGACAAGGAGATTAGGCCAGGTCACCTGCCCTCTGTCTTTCTTCTCTTCTAGGGCTATACGCTGGTAAAGGGAATAAATGAATCTCAGGTCAGACACTTTAATTGCTTGCTTGCCAAGTACATTCATGAATTTAAGGAAAAACATATTTCGATTTATGTCAGAGTAATATTAACAGCAGATAAAACTGTAAAACTTCAATTTTTATGTTAGTCACCTAACATCCTTCAACTGGGAAATTGTTCTTTTTTAATATAACCATAAAGTTGACCCTTAATAAACATTTTGTTGTACTCCATATATAAAATTTTTAGAACTGAGTAAAGAGGTTAGAGTAGCTATCTAAGAGGAAGCAGTGAGCAGTGGCCTGTTAGTTCCAGCAGATAGACCTTCCATTTCTCCAAAATTGTGTTTAATCAAATATATGACATCTAGTAAGTATCTCAAAAGAAGTATGACAGAAATTTAAAAAAAAAAGGGACTAAGTATCTCAAAAGGAGTATGACAGAAATTTTTTAAAAAAGGGACAATTTGATGACTAGCAGCCATGGAGACCAATGTATTATCCTCAAACCAGTGAATATAGATGTAATAGATTCTTTGTCAGAGTGAAAATCCTCGCTTTAATGCAGGCTGCAGAATTTTTGTGTACAACAGTAAAACAAAAGATTCTGTCATGTGTACCATTAGAACTATAACGATTCAATCAATAACTTTAAAATACTTTAAAAAATGCACAATCGCATGGCTTACATTTAGTTCACTTCAGTCACTCAGTTGTGTCCAACTCTTTGCGACCCTATGAATCACAGCAGCCAGGCCTCCCTGTCCATCAGAGGACCTAAAATCTCTTCCTCAAAATGTCCTTTTCTTTTCCCTTTCCATGTTCAGTAAACAGTGGGGAAAGGTGTTGACTATTGAGTTTCTAAAGGGAAAACTGAAAAGCCATGTCACAAGCAGCTGACATATTTTCTTTGCAGATGTGAACTTAACCTCACGTCTTAAAAATTGTAACATAATATTTTATAAATTAGTAAGAAATGAGAAGTCACATTTTAATAAAATCATGGTGGAAGAACATCTTTCCCCTTTCTATATGGATATAAAACAAAATATGTCAAAAGAATTTGGAAATATGAAACCTCTCCTCTCCCATCCATCCCCAAAAGTACTATCTGTCTAGAATTAAACTGAAAAGGACAATAGTCTGAGATTGGAGAAAGAGAAATAAATGTTTTCTTTTTACTTTTTGTTTGGGAACTTCTCATTAACATGTATGATCAAATTTAATATACTGATGAACTGATATCCCCACAGCAAAATTTGAAGAGCACTTAATAAAATATTTGATAAAGCATTGATAAAATATTTTACAAGATGCCAGCATCTAGAAAGTACCAAAACATATTGAAAGGCATAGTTAAATATTTAGATATATACAACTCTATGGATTATTGTCATCATTTATTTTTCATAACACATACTTTTAACCTAGAAAATTATTGACTTGAATACAAACTGGCAAAAGAAAATATAATAACAAAATTAAACTTTTCACAACTATTCTGACAACTCTGAATCTCTGATGTTTCATATGTAAGACAGATTATAATAGCTAAACCAGCATTTTGCCCAATTTCTATGACTTCTACCAACATGGAGTTACAAGGAAGATGGGCTAAGACCTGATGGTCTTGCCTCTTATATAATTTTGGCATTTTTCTATATGAAAATAAAATAATGAATTTCATTTTTAAAAACTTGAGTAAGCACTTGTATTGCATATTATAGTTTTCTCTGATACACTTTTAGTTATATAAGTAATTTTTTAACTTTTTAAATTATTATTAATTTTTACTTTACAATATTGTGTTGGTTTTGCCATCCCATTTGTGGGATTTCACATCAACATGCATCTGCCACGGGTGTACACGTGTTCCCCATCCTGAACCCCCCTCCCATCTCCCTCCTCATACCATCCCTCTGGATCATCCCAGTGCACCAGCCCCGAGCTTCCTGTATCCTGCATTGAACCTGGACTGCCGATTCATTTCTTATATGATATTATACATGTTTTAATGCCATTCTCCCAAATCATCCCCCCCAACAGAGTCCAAAAGACTGTTCTATACATCTGTGTCTCTTTTGCTGTCTCGCATACAGGGTTATCCTTACCATCTTTCTGAATTCCATATATATGCATTAGTATACTGTATATATATAGTATACTGTATTTCCTTGGAAGGAAAGTTATGACCAACCTAGATAGCATATTCAAAAGCAGAGACATTACTTTGCCAACAATTGTACATCTAGTCAAGGCTATGGTTTTTCCTGTGGTTATGTATGGATGTGAGAGCTGGACTGTGAAGAAGGCTGAGTGCCAAAGAATTGATGTTTTTGAACTGTGGTGTTGGAGAAGACTCTTGAGAGTCCCTTGGACTGCAAGGAGATCCAACTAGTCCATTCTGAAGGAGATCAGCCCTGGAATTTCTTTGGAAGGAATGATGCTAAAGTTGAAACTCCAGTACTTTGGCCACCTCATGCGAAGAGTTGACTCATTGGAGAAGACTCTGATGCTGGGAGGGATTTGGGGCAAGAGGAGAAGGGGACGACAGAGGATGAGATGGCTGGATGGCATCACTGACTTGATGGATGTGAACTCTGGGAGTTGGTGATGGACAGGGAGGCCTGGCATGCTGCAGTTCATGGGGTTGCAAAGAGTCGGACATGAGTGAGCGACTGATCTGATCTGATACTGTATTGGCGGAGAAGGCGATGGCACCCCACTCCAGTACTCTTGCCTGGAGAATCCCATGGACGGAGGAGCCTGGTAGGCTGCCGTCTATGGGGTCGCATAGAGTCGAACACGACTGAAGCGACTTAGCAGCAGCAGCATACTGTATTGTTATTTTTCTTTCTGGCTTACTTCCTTAAAAAATTGGAAATAGAACTGCCATACAACCCAGCAATCCCACTGCTGGGCATACACACCCAGGAAACCAGAATTGAAAGAGACACGTGTACCCCAGTGTTCATCGCAGCACTGTTTATAATAGCCAGGACATGGAAGCAACCTAGATGTTCATCAGCAGATGAATGGATATATAAGTAAATTTATTTTTATTTTGCTTTGGTATAAACTGGTAAAATAAATCATCATATTTATGTAACATCTACTAGTTTTGAATGTGTTCTCATCATTAAACACATTTTCATCTTACAACAAGTTTCTCTGGAGGTAAAAAAAATATATTTTGTTATGTCATAGGTGAAGAAATTTGGTATTAGGTCATTGTTAGTCCAAGGTAACACTGTTAATGAGTAGGTTCAGAACTAATTTCAGGACTCGTGGCATATCGTTCAGTGTTCTTTCCACCATAAGGAACTTTATCTTCTTTAAGAGCCGATAGATTTTTAACAGTCAATGATTACTATCCAATGATTGTTCCTTCTTCTCTTTAACAACCCTTACTTGAAAAAAAAATATGTAAAGTAAATCACTTGAACTTTTCTATCAATTTCTCTCTTTGTACCTCCTCACAGGTAGAAAAAAATTCCAAGGAATTAAATGTCCTCAGTATTTTAGTATTCTTACTTCCTTTAAATACATCCATCCTTACCCAAATAGCCATGCTTCCTTGATCTTACCCTATAAAATTTCTGTTCAGTGCATATGACTGTTAAATGAGAAACTGTAAAGGAACTGGGATTTCACTCTCTTTGCTGGTTAGCCAGCCAGAATGTTACAAATACGGATACACACACACACACACACACACACACACACACACACACACACACACTGGATATAAACATATACCCTGGAGGGAGAGAAAAAGCCCTCTAGATTTACTATTCTGGAATATAAGCAAATGTCTCTGGGGAAGAAGACAAACAGAGATTTATTTTTACTACCATGGACATCTCCATGCATATATCTTTAAATCTTTCCAGAGGGAACATTCCCTCTAGCTTCCAAGGCTGCATGTCCAACTTATCTTCTGCTCAGACTTGAACTGTATACAAACCTGAGAACTCCATGGAGAATTTTCTTCCAGTAGTGATTTATTATAAACATATATTCATTTATTTGTTAGCTGTCTTTTCCTAGAACTGTTTGCAACATGAGAGTCCAGATTCTATGTTTTGTGTTTCTGAATTATCATTGTATCCCTATTGCTTAAAATATTCCCTGGCATGTAGTAGTAAGTATTAGTTTATATATAAATGAATTAGCAAATGAATGAGTAGATGGAAAATAAATAATTGATTAATGAACTTTTTAAATGCTGGATAGTTTTGTTTGTTTCTGTTGCCGTTTTTAAGTTTAGCTTTCCTCTTTGGACCTGGTCTGAAAGGTTTTATTGACCTGTCAGTGTTCATAGAGTCATTCTCAGCAACTCAGGGGTGTATGACTCTGTATAACAAACTCAATGTACTTGTTGAGCTTATGTTTTAAGTGTGAATTCTGAGAATACTTCAGGCAAAATGTATGAGAAAGTGCAATCGCAGGCCTTCCTCTTTAGACATTTTAAGAAATATAAACAGATATAAGAAAGTTTTACCGGTGTCAGAGAGAGTGGTCAAAGTTGTTCAGTGAGGGAAGGAATGGCTGCCATTCTAGAAAGAGATGAAAAAATTGTTGTCCATGTGAAAATTCGGGCAAATAACAAACAGAGTCATTTGGCAGCAAAATCTGAACACAGTAGCACCAAGATGGTGATAATCATTCTATTTTAAACACACAAACAAATAAAAAAATCAAAGTCTACCACCAACTACTTCCTAGGAATCCAAGAAGACAAAGTGAAACTTTCAAATTTCAGTGCTTTAAACATATATTATGGAGAAAGCAAACAAATTTCTAATAAAAATTCTATATATAATAATCAGTTAATCTAGTTGAAGGGAAGAAACATTATAAAAGGCTAAAAAAAGAGATAATATATTAATGGTAGCTCTATAATCTGAATATGCAAATCTAAAACCTGATCTCTTCTTATAGACTATGTTACATGGGATAAATTATCAAATCACACTTTATCTGAACAAAGGAAGAGGCTATTTAAAATATGGGATCATATTGGTAAGCATCTCATAAGAAAGACTTTTTTCAGCATTAAATCAGTATAGGCAGTGAGCTTAGAATAGTATTTAGAAACCTATGGATTTTAAAATTCTAACTATAACTTCAAAATTGGAAATGCAAAATTGTATTTTGACCAGATAAAGATGGTTACTTAGAAACCATCTGATAGAGTTACTGATAGAGTAACTGATAGAGTTACTTAGAAATACTGAGGCTATTTACACACAGATGGGTAAATGAATGGATGGATAGATGGATGAATGGATAGACAAAAAGAAGAGAACAGATTTCAATAGACAAGAGGAGAAATACTCAAGTTCCAGAAACAAAAGATTCTGAAACCAGTTATCTAGAAACGTCTTCAGAGTTCTGAACTGGACATTGATGGACAGGAAACACAACAGTAGACTTCCAACAAAAGCGTAATTTTGAGGGAGAATGAACAAGTTTAACTAAAAGGTTTACTAGCACACTAAATACTGGAAAAATAGAATAGTTTTAAAATAATATGTTTTAATTTTTAAGGCACGAAAACATAAAGATGAACCATATGGAAGGAGCAAGCATGGTGGCTAAAATCCTACTAGAACTTTTATTAAAAAATAGCCACGAACATAGCTTTTACATGTAATTTGGTGCTTCCTGGTAACTCTTTCTGAGTGTGCATACACACACACACACACACACACACATGCGTGTATAATGTTGTTGTTCAATCACCCAGTCATAGCAGACTCTGCTACTCCATGGACTGCAGTACACCGGGTCTTCCTGTTCCTCACCATCTCCCAGAGTTTGTCCAAGTCCATGTTCATCACATCGGTGATGACCTCCAGCTATCTCATCCTCTGACACCCTCTTCTCCTTTCCCAGCATCAGGGTCTTTTCCAGTGAGTCAGCTGTACGCATCAGATGCCCAAAACACTGGAGTTTCAGCATCAGCCCTTCCAGGGGATATTCAGGGTTGATTTCCCTTAAGATCGACTAGTTTGATCTCCTTGCTATCCAAGGGACTTTCAGGAGTCTTCTCCAGAACCACAGTTCAAAAGCATAAATTCTTTGGTGTTCCCACTTCTTTATGGTCCAGCTCTCACTACTGTACATGACCTGTGGGAAGACCATAGCCTTGACTACATGAACATTTTTCAGCAGAGTAATGTCTCTGCTTTTCCACACACTGTGTAGATGTGTCCTTGCTTTCCTGTCAAGAAGCAATCATCTGATTTCATGGCTGCAGGCACCGTCCACAGTGACTTTGGAGCCCAAGAAGAGGAAATCTGTAACTACTTTCACTTCTCCCCCTATATTTGCCTGCAACAATTGAGTTGGATGCCATGATCTTAGATTGTTTTTAATATTTACTCTTAAGTACGCTCTTTCTCTTCTTGGCAAAAAGACGGGGAAACAGTGGCTGACTTTATTTTTTGGGGTTCCAAAATCACTGCAGATGGTGATTGCAGCCATAAAATTAAAAGATGTTTACTCCTTGGAGGGAAAGTTATGACCAATGTAGACAGCATATTAAAAAACAGAGACATTACTTTGCCAACAAAGGTCCGTCTAGTCAAGACTATGGTTTTTCCTGTGGTTATGTATGGATGTGAGAGTTGGACTATAAGGAAAGTTGAGCACCAAAGAATTGATACTTTTGAGCTGTGGTGTTGGAGACGACTCTTGAGAGTCCCTTGGACTGCAAGGAGATCCAACCAGTCCATCCTAAAGGAGATTAGTCATGGGTGTTCTTTGGAAGGACTGGTGCTATAGCTGAAACTCCAATATTTTGGCCACTTCATGCAAAGAGTTGACTCATTGGAAAAGACTTTGATGCTGGGAGGGATTGGGGGCAGGAGGAGAAGGGGACGGCAGAGGATGAGATGGCTGGATGGCATCACGATGCGATGGACATGGGTTTCGGTGGATTCTTGGAATTGGTGATGGACAGGGAGGCCTGGTGTGCTGCAGTTCATGGGGTTGCAAAGAGTTGGACACAACTGAGTGACTGAACTGAACTGAAGCTCTTTCACTCTCCTCCTTCACTCTCATCAATTGGCTCTTTAGTTCCTCTTCATTTTCTGCCATTTGAGTGGTATCATCCACAAATATGAGGTTGTTGATGTTTCTCCCACCTAGCTTAATTCCAGTTTCTAACTCATCTAGCCTGGCATTTCTCATGATGTGCTTAGTGTATTGGTTAAGCAAACAGACAGACAGACCTGTGAGAGCAGACAGACCTGTTTTACTTCTTTCTCAATCTTGAACCAATCAGTTGTTCCATACATAGTTCTAACTGTTGCTTCTTGACCCAAATACAGGTTTATCAGGAGACAAATATGATGGTTTGGTATTCCCATCTCTCTAAAAACTTTCCATAGTTTGTTATGATCCACCCAGTCAAAAGCTTTAGCATAGTCCATGAAACAGAGATAGATGTTTTTCTGAAAATCCCTTGCTTTCTCTGTAATCCAGCAAAAGTTGGCAATTTGATCTTTGGTCTTCGTTTTCTAAACCCAAATTGGACATATGTGTGTGTATATATATATAAATATATATATATACACACATATATGTATAAAACTTGATTTGATAATATTTTGCACTTATGTACAAAATTTTTACATTTCTATTTTTAACATTTTTATAGATATGGAATAAAAGTTATTCTGTCCTCAAAAAGCAAAGTGGAAAATGTTGCATTCTTTTATATTTGAAAAAGTTTAAGATTTTGTTAAAAGCTATTTTCATTATATTTTATGAAATATTCACTAAGAATGCTATTTTCATCTAGAGTTTTAGCTATAAAATTTTTATGATAAATATAATAAATGTATTTTCTTTATGAGATTTAGGACTATCTAGCTTTTCAATTTCTTCTCACAGCTCCAGTTTATCATATATTTCAAGAAATTTGTCAATTTTATAAAGATCTACTTTAAATAGAATGATATATAAATGAATAAATATAATCTATATGTGTGTGTATTTTTATTTGTGTGTGCATACATTTACTAATGCTGTCAGTTGAGAGGTAAGGGTAGTACTGGGCTGACAAAAAGAAGTAGAGATGCCTAGCATTCATATCTTAGTTATAAACACATTTTTTAACTAAATGGAACTAAGGTGTCTTTCATAAATGGTTTCTTCTGGCTTGGGCAAGGAAAGTGAAAGAATGGAATATATTTCTGTGATAGTAAATAAATGGTAAAAAAAAAAAGAAAAAAAATTGGTTGGACATAATAGGACACATAGTTACCTGATAGGGTCTTCCATTCACACATTTATAGTGAAGATAAATAATAATAAAAAATAATTATAACTCTTAGATTGAAATGAGAACACATGTCTTTATACATAAATAAATATATCAAAAAATATAAGAAAGGAGAAAACTCTTCCTTGGGGTGTGTTTATAAGTATTAATGCTTCCCTGGTGGCTCAGATGGTAAAGCATCAGCCAGCAGTGCAGGAGACCCGAGTTGGATCCCTGGATCAGGAAGATCCCCTGGAGAAGGATACGGCAATCCACTTCAGTCCTCTTGCCTGGAAAATTGCATGGATGGAGGAGCCTATTGGGCTACAGTCCATGGGGTTGCAAAGAGCTGGACACGACTGAGCGACTTCCCTTTCCCTGTAAGTATTAGATATAAAGTAAATAATAGAATTAAAATCAGTGTTTGACAAACAACATAGTAATGACAGTCATAGAAAAGGATCATCTATGGCTGCTAAAAGTAGTAGGTAGTGTGATGAGAAACAAGATTCCGGTATCTCCACAGCACAATTAATAAATACAAAGGAAAAGCCCTTTGCATTAGAGAGACACACCTTAACCAAATACCCCAAGTTAACAGAACAAACAGCCATTATTTACCTCCTGATGGTCCACCCTAAGAAGCATAGTATCACTTCTATTAGGTTTCTGAAAAAATGCACACTTGATTGTAATCATGAGATAATATCAGACAAACTGAGTTCCAGGAACATTCTACAAAATAATTGGCCTGATCAGCCCTGGGATTTCTTTGGAAGGAGAGATGCTAAAGCTGAAACTCCAGTACTTTGGCCACTTCATGTGAAGAGTTGACTCATTGGAAAAGATTCTGATGCTGTGAGGGATTGTGGGCAGGAGGAGAAGGGGACGACAGAGGATGAGATGGCTGGATGGCATCACTGACTCGATGGACATGAGACTGAGTGAACTCCAGGAGTTGGTGATGGACAGGGAGGCCTGGCGTGCTGTGATTCATGGGGTCACAAAGAGGCAGACACGACTGAGCAACTGAACTGAACTGAACTGAACTCCTCAAAAACGTCAAACTGAGGAAAAAACAGACATATTTTGAAACATCATATCTTAAAAGAAATGAAAGAGATATCTCAATGCATCCTGTAATACTGGACCAGAAAAGCCAAAGCAAACTTCTGTTTGTTTGATTTGATATGAACAACATTTTGTGTTCAAGTGAACACTTTTGTCTAAAACTGTAGATGTCTAGATATTAGTACTTAGAAATGCTAATTTCCATATTTTGACAATTGTACTAAAGTCACTAGTGTCTACTTTTAGGAAATACATATTTACTTATTTAAAGGTAAATTGTATTATTTCAGCAACTTATTTTCAAAGAGGTTCAGAAAATTTTATATATATATATATATATATATAAACTATATAACAAATGCCACTTGGTGAAATGGCTGACTTTATTTTTCTGGGATCCAAAATCACTGCAGATGGTGACTGCAGCCATGAAATTAAAAGACGCTTACTCCTTGGAAGGAAAGTTAGGACCAACCTAGATAGCATATTCAAAATCAGAGACATTACTTTGCCAACAAAGGTCCATCTAGTCAAGGCTATGGTTTTTCCAGTGGTCATGTATGGATGTGAGAGTTGGACTATAAACAAAGCTGAGCACCAAAGACTTGATGCTTTTGAACTGTGGTGTTGGAGAAGACTCTTGAGAGTTCCTTTGATTGCAAGGATATCCAACCAGTCCATCCTAAAGGAGATCAGTCCTGGGTGTTCATTGGAAGGACTGATATTGAAGCTGAAACTCCAATACTTTGGCCACCTAATGCGAAGAGCTGACTCATTTGAAAAGACCCTGATACTGGGAGATTGGGGGCAGGAGGACAAGGGGACCACAGAGGATGAGATGGTTGGATGGCATCACAGACTCAGTGGACATGGGTTTTGTGGACTCCAGGAGTTGGTGATGCACAGGGAGGCCGGCCTGGCCTGCTGCAGTCCATGGGGTCATAAAGAGTCAGATAGGACTCAGCGTCTGAACTGAACTGAAATGAAATGCTTATATTTGGGAAATATGGGTGAATATTTAATGAGAATTATTTTCATTGTTTTTGTAAATTTCCTATACATCTGAAACTATTTCAAAATAATGTTTAAAGAATCTTTACCACAAAATAACATATTTTCTCTTGTGTGGAAGAATTATATTCACTTTCTCTGTCCCTTAAAAAATATATGAGATATGGAGAAGTTTGAAACCAACATTCTGACATTGGCACTTAAATCAGCAAGTACTTCAAAATATTATGGACATTACATGTTTGCTAAGTTTATCATAAATTGCCTGCAGGAATTGGGAGGATACAATTTCTGGACTGTCAAAGTTCTTATTCAGGCAGAAACATCAGTGAAGCCTAGAGGCAAACTAGAAAGAGAAAGAAAAAAATCACATATAGGTTTCCCTATCTTCAAATTTAGCATTTGAAATATTTTGGTTTCGAAAGTACATGAGCAAAAGAGGGTTGGCCTAACAAAAGTAAAATACTTAAGGAGTCAGGGAAGTGATGGAACCCTTCCACGAAGATTAGAAGTTAAAACGATCAATTGAGATAATGAAATACAGTGTGTGTTCTTTGATGTGTGTAGAGGAAGAATTGTGTTCAGGCAAGTTTAAAGAACCCATGAATTGTAAAAATCAATCAAAATGCCTATAGGACATGGAAAACAGCTATCAGTTGAAGCCAGCTTAGTATAGCTATTATTTAAAAGAGTGTTATATCTAGCAAATACACACACATTTTTTCAGTAAAGAAAAAAATATCAGTCCAGTTTACCAAAAAAAATGCTATTTCCTGCAATATTGTCATCTAGATACAACTAATTTAGTGATGAATAATGTAAAGATATGTGGTCAAAACTCTTTTTGTGAGTGATTATTAATGCATGTTGCCTGGTACTAAATTAAAACCAAAACCAACAGATAGTCAAAAGTTGTAAACTTCTAGTATAAGATAAATATAAGTTAGGGATCTTTTAAATAACTAGAGATGTAATGTACAGCATGGTAAATATTCAATATAACTAACACTGCTGAATATTATATATGGAAATTGTTGAGAGTAAATCCTAAGAGTTTTCATCACGAGGGAGCAAATTTTTTTATTATTCTGTATCTGTATGAGACATATTATTTGATATCTATACGAGATGGTGGATGCTCACTAAACCTATGGTGGCAATCATTTAATGATGTGTGTAAGTCAACTCATTATGCTTTATACCTTAAAATTATACAGTGATGCATGTCAATTATATCTTAATAAAACAAAAAGAAAAACAAAAATACTGCTGTCTTTAGAACCGGTTTTCTTAATTGGGAGCTCAGCAGTAAAGAACCTGCCCGTCAATACAGGAGACATAAAAGATGTGGGTTCGATCTCTGGGCTGGCAAGATTCCCTAGAGGAGGGCATGGCAACCCACTCTAGTGTTCTTGCCTGGAGAACCCCATGGACAGAGGAGCTCGGTGGGCTACAGTCCATGGGGTCACAAAGAGTCAGACATGCCTGGAGTGACTTAGCATACATGCTGCTGCTGCTAAGTCGCTTCAGTCGTGTCCGACTCTGTGCGACCCCACAGACAGAAGCCCACCAGACTCCCCTGTCCCTGGGATTCTCCAGGCAAGAATACTGGAGTGGGTTGCCATTTCCTTCTCCACCGTATGAAAGTGGAAAGCGAAAGTGAAGTTGCTCAGTCGTGTCCAACTCTTAGCGACCCCATGGACTGGAGCCTACCAGGCTCCTCCGTCCATGGGATTTTCCAGGCAAAAGTACTGGGGTGGGGTGCCATTGCCTTCCCCGCACATATGTCAATTATATCAATAAATCAGAAAGAAAAACAAGCATGCCGCTGCCTTTACAACCTGTTTTCTTAATTGGGAAGGTAAGCATATTAACAAATACAGACTATTTAGTGTCAAGACAGAAAGCTAGAGATATTTAAGTATAACTGTAGCACGTAAGAGGGAATGGCCAACAGTGCCTTGGATGTGACAGAAGACCTCTGTGACATAACACTTCTAAGCAGGTCCCCTGGTTTTGCTCAGTCTAGGAACTTAATCAGCCATCAAGAGAATCTCTAGTGCTCTCTTCTCCAGTGTATATCTTTTTTAGTTTCAAATGTATTTAGTTAACTCATCAGGTCCACAAAACATGTATTTCAAATATTTAAATCAAACTTCTTTATCTGAAACATATGTTTACATGGAGGACAAACAGAGGATTTCAAATAACTTCTGGTCCCATCCACCATCCTGGACCACTGACTGAGGGAGAGTGTGAAGGCTGCTTCATTCATCAGCTGCTGAAGCTCTGGGTATTTCCTGGGAACTGCTTCAGGGGACACAAAAAATACTAAAGTCAAAGAACAGAAGTTCTCCTTGCCTAAGGCTGAAGGAAGAGAAGACAAGAGAAGTTGCTCAGTTGTGTCCAACCCTTTGTGACCCCATGGACTATAGCCCACTAGGCTCCTCGGTCCATGGGATTTTCCAGGCATGAACACTGGAGTGGGTTGCCATTTCCTTCTCCAGGGGATCTTCCCGACCCAGGTATCAAACCTGGGTCTCCCGTATTGTAGGCAGATGCTTTACCATCTTGTAGGCAGATGCTTTACCATCCAAGCTACCAGGGAAGCCCAAAAGAGGGTCTCAAAAAGATCTAAGTGTTAAATATATCAGACAATATGACTTACTTAGTTCTACAGTTAGTAATAACACTCTAACCTTACCTGGCTGATCAAAATATAACCAAATCTGATCTCCTCTAACTTGTAAGCACTCCTAAAAACTTTTAATCAATAGTTATCTCTGATTTCCAAGACTCCTGTGCTAATTATGGTCTATGTTGTCCATTTGTCAGTTAATCATATATGTCTTATGAAATCTAATGCAGCAAAACATTGAAGTTTACTTTTAAAACAGCATTATTTGTGGGTATCCCTGGTGATTCAGTGGCTAGGAATTTGTCTGCCAATGCAGGACACACACACACAGGAGTTCCACCTCTGGCCCAGGACGATCCTACATGCAGTGAGGTAGCAGAGCTCATGTGCCAGATCTACTGGAGTCTGAGTGCCCAGGACCCTGTGCTCCACAACAGAAGAAGCCACCACCATGAGAAACCTGTGCATTGCAACAGAAAAGTAGACCCAACTTATCATAACTAGAGAAAGCCAACACAAAGCAGGGAAGACCCAGCACGGCCAAAAATAAACAAATATTAAAAACAGAATGTATTTGTAACTTCAAATATTCGTGTCAAGTCTCTCCAACTTTATATGATATCAAGCTCTAAAAGGATAGAAATGGTAGTTTCAATGTCTTCCTTTCCGATATAATCCTAGAGATTATGTTTTTCAGTTCATTCAGTTCAGTAGCTCAGTTGTGTCCAACTCTTTGCGACCCCATGAATTGCAGCACACCAGCCCTCCCTGTTCATCACCAACTCCCGGAGTTTACCCAACTCATGTGCATCGAGTCGGTGATGCCATCCAGCCATCTCATCCTCTGTCATCCCCTTCTCCTCCTGCCCGCAGTCCCTCCCAGCATCAGAGTCTTTTCTAATGAGTCAACTCTTCGCATGAGGTGGCCAAGGAATTGGAGTTTCAGCTTCAGCATCAGTCTTTCCAATGAACACCCAGGACTAGTTTCCTTTACGATGGACTGATTGAATCTCCTTGCAGTCCAAGGGACTCTCAAGAGTCTTCTCCAACACCAGAGCTCAAAAGCATCAATTCTTCGGCGCTCAGCTTTCTTCACCATCCAACTCTCACATCCATACATGACCACTGGAAAAACCATATCCTTGACTAGACGGACCTTTGTTGGCGAAGTAATGTCTCTGTTTTCAATATGCTATCTATATTGGTCATAACTTTCCTTCCAAGGTGTAAGCATCTTTTAATTTCATGGCTGCAATCCCCATCTGCAGTGATTTTGGAGCCCAAAAAAATAAAGTCTGACACTGTTTCCACTGTTTCCCCATCTATTTCCCATGAAGTGATGGAACCAGATGCTGTGATCTTCGTTTTCTAAATGTTGAGCTTTAAGCCAACTTTTTCACTCTCCACTTTCACTTTCATCAAGAGGACTTTTATTTCCTCTTCACTTTCTGCTATAAGGGTGGTGTCATCTGCATATCTGAGGTTATTGATATTTCTCCCGGCAATCTTGATTCGAGCTTGTGCTTCTTCCAGCCCAGCATTTCTCATGATGTACTCTGCATACAAGTTAAATAAGCAGGGTGACAATATACAGCCTTGACATACGCCTTCCCTATTTGGAACCAGTCTGTTGTTCCATGTCCAGTTCGAACTGTTGTTTCCTGACCTGCATACAGATTTCTCAAGAGGCAGGTCAGGTGGTCTGGTATTCCCATCTCTTTCCGAATTTTCCACAGTTTATTGTGATCCACACAGTCAAAGGCTTTGGCATAGTCAATAAAGCAGAAATAGATGTTTTTCTGGAACCCTCTTGCTTTTTCTATGATCCAGCGGATGTTGGCGATTTGATCTTGGTTCCTCTGCCTTTTCTAAAACCAGTTTGAACATCAGAATATTAAATGTTTACTGATCAGTTAGTTTAAATAAATTGCTCAGTTAGTTTAAATAAATTGCTCAGTTAAAAGTGACAAGGATCCATACTACATGAATGGCCTTGGAAAATTAAAGTAGGGATTCTGTTTTAGAAAAGTTATACAAAGTACGATCATCCACACCTGATGACTGACTGCTAAACAGAGGACTGATGGCTAAGATGGCTGAAAGTGCTCAGTGTAGCCTAAGTAACTGGACAAAGGTCATATTTAATATAAAAAGGGAAGATGGGAGGAGGATGTTTTGGGGACAAGATACACTTTGTTTTCTGTGTGTAAGAAAAGCCAGGCATAGTCAAACAATCTGCAGTCTCATAAAACCTACTACCGTTATTCACTCTTGGATCATGGAAAAAACAAGACTCAGAATCCAACATCACTTGAAAGAATGACCAAGATTCCAGCCCAGAAGATTTGACTGCAGAGTCTGCTTTTCACTCTTACGTTTCCTGAGCTGCATCATGAGTACTATGGGAACAAATAAATATGAGTGCAAAACTTCTGTAAAATCTCACCTAAGCATTTCTCTTTTTTTCAGCCAGATTCTATTTTTTTAGTGTGCTTTTAAATTTTAATTGGAGGCTAATTATCTACACATTAGTTTTTACAATACTTGTAAATAATCTTGAGAAGTAAAAATAATAGAACATTTTTGAAGAACTACTTAGTGAAACAGAATACTAAGGATCTTTTTCACTTTGTCAAGCACATTTACCCACTTTCCATTTCAAGAGCAACACCTACATGATTCAGACTTAAATTTCACACACTTAGCATAATGGCTGGTACATAGTAAATACTCAGATAATTTTTGTTAGACTAATGATGAATGAATTAATTTAAAAATGGCATAGAAAGAAGGCATAAAAGGGGCCATTACTTAACTATCTTATGTTTCAGTTCTTCTCTTAAAAGTGGAAATAATAACACTTATAACATGTTCATTAGAATAATTTAAAAAGTATATAGAATTAATGATCTGCTAACAATAGTGTGGATCACAATAAACTGTGGAAAATTCTGAAAGAGATGGGAATACCAGACCACCTGACCTCCCTCTTCAGAAACCTATATGCAGGTCAGGAAGCAACAGTTAGAACTGGACATGGAACAAAAGACTGGTTCCAAATAGGAAAATGAGTACGTCAAGGCTGTATATTGTCACCCTGCTTATTTAACTTGTATGCAGAGTACATCATGAGAAATGCTGGGCTGGAAGAAGCACAAGCTGGAATCAAGATATGCAGATGACACCACCCTTATAGCGGAAATTGAAGAGGAACTAAAAAGCCTCTTGATAAAAGTGAAAGAAGAAAGTGAAAAAGTTGGCTTAAAGCTCAACATTCAGAAAACGAGATCATGGCATCTGGTCCCATCACTTCATGGGAAATAGATGGGGAAACAGTCGAAACAGTGTCAGACTTTATTTTTTGGGGCTCCAAAATCACTGCAGATGGTGACTGCTGCCATGAAATTAAAAGATGCTTACTCCTTGGAAGAAAAGTTACGACCAACCTAGATAGCATATTGAAAAGCAGAGACATTACTTTGCCAACAAAAGTTCGTCTAGTCAAGGCTATGGTTTTTCCAGTGGTCATGTGTGGATGCGAGAGTTGGACTGTGAAGAAGGCTGAGCACCAAAGAATTGATGCTTTTGAACTGTGGTGTTGGAGAAGACTCTTGAGAGTCCCTCGGACTGCAAAGAGATCCAACAAGTCCATTCTGAAGGAGATCAGCCCTGGGATTTCTTTGGAAGGAATGATGCTAAAGCTGAAGCTCCAGTACTTTGGCCACCTCATGGGAAGAGTTGACTCATTGGAAAAGACTCTGATGCTGAGAGGGATTGGGGGTAGGAAGGGAAGGGATGACAGAGGATGAGATGGCTGGATGACATCACTGACTTGATGGACATGAGTCTGAGTGAACTCTGGGAGTTGATGATGGACAGGGAGGCCTGGTGTGCTGCGATTCATGGGGTTACAATGAGCATCTGAACTGAACTGAACTGAATAATAGTTCATACATGTATGGATTAGTATTATTATTACAATAAGGAGTAAAGATGATGAGATAGTTTTTAGTAGGTATATAAGACTACAAAATCAAAGATGTAAAAACACATTGGTAAAGAAAGATTTATTTCTCCATAAAATATTTATTTTTTTGCCTTATGACTTACTCATTAACTACAGGAAAGTTATGCATAATAAGACATGACATAATTATTATATCCTCATTTAAACCAGAACACCTGTGATTATTTATTATACGAATATATGTTTCTATTAACACAAGATTTTTGCAATTAATTTTGTATTCTCTACAATGCCCAAAGAAAATTCCAAATATAATTTAATATAATTAAAAATAAGGTTCTATATTTTTACTTTTCAGAGAAGAATGCAAAACTAAAATAAAATTAATTTCTTATTTAATAATATATATAAATAGTATTTCTTAACAAAAAGCAGAGTATTGATATGGTCTTCAAATATTCAAAAAAATGAACAAATGCACAAGCAATTAATAAAAGAAATTAAGATAAAATTCAGAGTGATTTTGATGTAAAATAGATACACAATGGTTAATTTAATGTCTCACTAATTAAGAGAATCATCCTGGGGACAAAACAGGGGTGTCTGAATCTGTTGCCTTATGCTATGCTATGCTAAGTCACTTCAGTTGTGTCTGACTCTGTGTGACCCCATAGACAGTAGCCCACCAGGCTTCCCCATCCCTGGGATTCTCCAGGCAAGAACACTGGAGTGGGTTGCCATTTCCTTCTCCAATGCATGAAAGTGAAAAGAGAAAGTGAAGTCGCTCAGTCATGTCCGACTCTTAGCGACCCCATGGACTGCAGCATACCAGGCTCCTCTGTCCATGGATTTTCCAGGCAAGAGTACTGGAGTGGGGTGCCATTGCCTTCTCCGCTGTTGCCTTAATTTCTTTTTAAAACTGGAACATCAGCAAAGGTCACTTAATGGTATGAGGTTGAGTGGGAGGCATATACTATTTAATCACTTTTAACAATTATATGCTCCTTATTATGTGATCAGGAGATTATCATTGTAATAAAAGAAGAGTAAAAGTGGAGATGTTTATTTTACATTCAGACTTACCGTTTGCTTTAAGATACTGGAATTCTTCAAGGGCCATCATCCCCCACTCCCTTTTTTTTGCTTCTGGTGTGCACTATTAATGTTTTTTAAAAATATACTGATTTTTAAAATTCATGTAAATGTCCACACTCAACTCTTGTATTCTTCTCTAAAGTTGGAAGTAGAAATTAAAAATCTAGCCACTTGAGTATGTTATTTTTATGCTCATGCCAACAGAATTCTAATGAGCTATTTTCAGCTTTATTTTTAAAGTACAACCTCCATAACTATATGATGAATGGTAACATCTGAGTGCAGACCTAAGAGAAACACATTTGCATCACTTTTATGAGATGAAGATGATGGCTTATGTCTGTTACTTTTGGATCTTTCTTCCAACTTTTAAGTATATGTCAGACTTCCACGGAAGAAGGCGTAACGGAGAGTCTTGAACAAGGAATTGTTGTTTCATTTGCAGTGTACAATATAAAGACCATTCTCAAACTGGACAAAAACAATATGCCAAAGTTCATCATTTTTATTCATTAGGAGGATATACAATCTTAAATATTTGGGGAAATAATTTCAATATGTAGAATTGATAGAAGTGAAAGAAGAGAAAATAATAAATATTAATTAAATAACTATTAATAAATAAATATTTATTTACTAAGAGGGATACCAAAGAAATGAAAGTAGAGATAGACAAATTTAAAGGTATATTTGGATTTTGCTGCACTGCAATCAGAATTATGATAACAAGTAAAAATTCAGTAAGGCTATAGGAGATCGAAGAACTTTATCAACTAACTTAAGCTAATTGATACACTTACAAAATACTTATGCATAAATAACAAAACATACATTCTTTTTGGTGACAGATCTCTCTAAATTGGACAATATTTTACATAAAAAAAACCTTTATAAGTTTCAAACTTGGAAAATCACTTCTATTCTTTGGCCACAATGGAACTGAACTGAAAATCAATTATGGAAAGATATCTGAAAATTGTCCATATAATTGGGAATAAAGTATACATTTTAAATAAGCCATGGGTCAAAGAATATGACAAAATATTGCTTTAAAAAACAACTGGAAATGAAAATATAACATCATATTTTTGAAAATGCTGTTAGTCATGCTTAGGATAACATTATAACATAAAATGTTTATGCTAGAAAATAAGGATTCAAATAAAGGCCCAACTTCATATTTAAAAAAAACTATAAATTTAGAAAAAGATTATGTTTATATATGTGTAACTGTATGTTACGTTATATGTAAATATGCAAATAAATATTATATATACATGCATAGAATAAACTCAAGAAAATAAAAAAATCAATAAAAATAACGAAAAACAATAAAATCAAAAATTGCCTCTTTCAAAGTACAAGTGAAAATTTAAAAATTTTATCCTGAAAGCTAATCATGAAAAAAAATAAAAGAGAGAGAAAAAGAGAACAAAACTTAACAAAGTCAGAAAAAAATGAAAGAAAATTGCAAAGCCTGTGGATATTAGAATAATAAGTCAATATTATGAACAATTATTGCCTATGTATTTGAAGTCTTTGAGGAAAAACACAAAGTGCCAACACTCATTAAAAAGCTGATAGGTAACCAGATGGGTCTGTATCTACTAAAGGAGATAAAACTTTCCCAGAAAAACAGCAACAACCCTCTTCATGTCAAGTTGTCTCATAATACAAGTTTATGAAACATTTAAGGAAGAAATAATTCCAATTCTATGCAAACTCCATCACAGAATTAAAAGAATCACTAAAAAATAATTTGATGATGACAGCGTTGTCCTGACAATACAACCTTTCAAAGACATTACAAAAAAATATAATTATTAACTAATATCCCTCAGGACAAATGTCCTCACCAAAACTTTAACAGGTTCATCCCATAATACATTAGACAGATAATATCCTATGACTAATTAAAGTTCACTTTAGGTTGGAAAACTCATTGACATTTAAAAAACAATGAAATTATTTTATAAATGGATGAAATAAGAGAATTCATATAACAATTTTAATAAATAAGAAAGGCTTTCAACTAAATTCAGTTACCATTCATGATTTTTCAAAATCTCCATTATTTAGAAGAAAATGTAATCATATTTATAAAGCTGTCTCTGTAAAAACCTACTTTTAACCTTATCCTTAAGAAATGAAAGACTGGATGCTTCTCTATAAGCTCAGGAGCTACAAGAGGAAACTTGTTTGATTATTTCTACTCACCTCATAATGGAGGTACTAGGCAGGGCAATAGATCAGAAATAAATAAATCCATACAGATTGTACAGAAGAAATAAACTCTATTTCCCAACAGCATGGTCACCTATTTAGAAAGTCCTTTAATCTCAAAATGCTCCTGTAACTTAGAGGTGCATTTAGAAAGGTTGAGGATTCACATTCAATATGCAAAGAGTAGTCATATTTCCATTTCAAGAAATGAATATTTGGAAATTGAAATCTTTAGAAGGACCATTTATAAGAACATCAAAAATACAAAGTACTTAGGCATGAATATAATGAAATATGAATATAACTTCTACATTGAAGACTATAAAATATTGCTCAGAGAAATTATAGAAGACCCAAATAAATGGAGAAAAATATTATGCTCATAGATCAGATACAACGCAATCTCAATCAAAATCCCAGCAGGCTCTTTTCTATTAAATTGACGAACTGCTTCTAAAATTTTTATGAAAAGACAGAGGATCTTAGAAAGCCAAGCAACTTTGAAAAGGAACAAAGACAAATGATTCACACTATGTGCTATCAAGACTTACAAAAAAGTCACACAAATTTAGAGAGTGTAGTACTGTTTTAAGGATAAATAAATAGATCATTGGAATAGATTAGGGAGTTCAGATATAGACAAACACATACAAGGTCAAGCGATTTTTCAAAAAATCCCAAGGTAAATTCATCAGGTAAAAGAGAGTCTTTTCAATGAATTATACCAGAACATTTAGATATGCACATACAAATAAGGGGGCACCCCAGGTGACAGTCGTGGTAAAGAACCAGCCTGCCAATGCTGGAGAAAGGAGACTTGGGTTCAGTCCCCGGGTGGGGAAGATCCCTGGAGGAGGTCAAGGCAACTGACTTCTGTAATCTTGCCTGGAGGATCCCATGGACAGAGGAGCCTGGAGAATCCCATGGACAGAGGAGCCTGTTGCGCTACAGTATAAAAGGCTGCAAAGAGCTGAACATGACTGAACTGACTTAGCACACATACAATCAGACAAAGTGTGAACTTCTACACTTCTAACTGAAATCGAAAATTAAAGTGCATCATAAACCTAAACGTAAGGACTTGTATATATAGAATGTACAGAACTTGTATATAGAGGTATAAAACTTTGGGGAAATATTATTTGTGATATTGAATTAGGCATACCTTTCTGAAAAGATTTGAATAAATACATCTGGAAATATGATGCAGATATAAGAATGGCATTTGGTATTCAATATCATTTGGAAAGCAGAGGAACTTACTCCAGTAGGTTCCAGACATCCTCAGGACTAACTGCAGAGACTTTTCATGGAATATTTCCAGTCTCCATCTTAAGCAGGGAAATGATGGCTAAAGAAAAGGAATTATTTGAATTCTGTCTTCTAATAAATAGCTGCTGCTGCTGCTGCTGCTGCTGTCGCTTTAGTTATGTCCAACTCTGTGCGGCCCCATAGACAGCAGCCCACCAGGCTCCGCCGTCCCTGGGATTCTCCAGGCAAGAACACTGGAGCGGGTTGCCATTTCCTTCTCCAATGCATGAAAGTGAAAAGTGAAAGGGAAGTCGTTTAGTCATGTCCGACTCTCAGCGACCGACCCCAAGGACTGCAGCCTACCAGGCTCCTCTATCCATGGAATTTTCCAGGCAGGAGTACTGGAGTGGGGTGCCACTGCCTTCTCTGAATAAACAGGTGAGATATAAGTACAATAATACATATAAATAAAATAATAAAACTAATTTTAACAAAAATTAAAACAGAAATATAGTCAAAGTTTGAAAATACAGTTTCTGATAAGATATCACATGTAAATAAATTTAACCCTAAACTTTATCTAACATGTTGAGAAGTCTTGAAGGAAAACTAAATCTAAGATTTTTATAGCTCCATAAATATCACTTTGACACAGTGTGTTCCATTTAAAAAACCACTAGGGAAAGGCCTACCATAATTCTTATAAATAAAGTTTAGGTTTCATTAATTAAAATTATTATAGATTTTTATAGATTTCACATCAAAAAGTATGCATGTACTTTAGTTAATAAATGTTTTTATACCAATAATATCTAGATTCCAAATTATTTACTTTATCCTTTGTCTGAAATAAAATAAATATATCTTTGCACTTTAAACCCAGAGCTGTTTGAGAAAACTTCCCAGAGTAATGAAAAAGCTAACTGGTTCCCATCACCATATTTAGTGTATGCATGTGTTTCTGTCTTTTTTTGCCTTGATTTCAACATTAATACGGAGAAGGCAATGGCACCCCACTCCAGTACTCTTGCCTGAAAAGTACCAGGGATAGAGGAGCCTGGTGGGCTGCAGTCCATAGGGTCGCTAAGAGTCAGACACGACTGAGCGACTTCACTTTCATTTTTCCTTTCATGCATTGGAGAAGGAAATGGCAACCCACTCCAGTGTTCTTGCCTGGAGAATCCCAGGAACGGGGGAGCCTGGTGGGCTGCCATCTGTGGGGTCACACAGAGTCGGACACGACTGAAGCGACTTAGCAGCAGCAGCACCATTAATAACCTAGTATATGAAAAATTCAGAATGCAATCTCCTTATTTTATCCTCCATATGATATTTTAAAGTGTTCATAATATAAACTGGCAAACATTTTTCTTTTTCTTAAGGATCTATGATTTCTTGTTTAATAACAATCAAGACCTCTGTGTGTGTGTGTGTGTTTTAAATATATGTTTTAACATAATAGTTGTTTCATGAATAGTATGTTGATATGGAAAAGTTACGATAAACTATTATGAGAAACTATATTTACTATTTTTCTGGAGAAACAGACCAGATGCACAAATTATTATTTATATCTGTGAACTTTTACGAATTGCAGCAGAATTCTTAAGTTTCCCACAATGGCTGAAGTTGTATTTCATTTGCAAATTTGTTATTCAACATGAATTAACAAAAATGTATCATTTTAATTGGGCTAATTGGGCAGGGAGAATTGTACTAGTTAAGCACATTCCTAAACTCTGAAGGACACATAATATTTACATCCTCATGGTGCAATAAAATTTTTCTAAAATTTTGACTGCAAATGGTTTGATTCCTAAATTGAATGTACACATATATATGTAACCATATGCATCTCTTTAGGCACGTATCTTTAAAAAGTTAATAACTGCATATAAAAGTAATGAGTCATGTGATATTTTATACAGAGTACTGTTATTAGAACACATCTTTGTACTTTTTTTTTTCTAAATAAAGGGATAAGAAGGTGATGACATAGATCTTTACTTTGAGCCAGTTTCAATTAGGTGCCTTAGCTGCTTAGAGTTTCTGCTAATGAGGTCAGGGTTAAGGGTCTAATCCCCACATGGGCTAATTAGCATTGTTCTGCTTCCAGTTCTCAAGCTATGTATCTTGCAAAGTGCCCCACTAGCAAACGGAAAGCAAGGTGATAAAGTGTGGGAGGATCAGTAGTCTCTGTTGGCTAACACTCAGGCAACAGCACTGGCCCACTGTTAACACTGCGATTTTCCAACTGGACTGGTCTTTTTTGGTTCCAAAATCATCTTCTTTGATTTTCAGCTTTCTTTGTTTTTAATCTTCTGTGTTGTTCATATCTTAAGAACTTAAAATTCTTCTTATCCTTTAAATGCTAGGGATATTTGGACCTCTTCTACAAACCATTAATACTTTATTCTCTTAAAGTATAGGACCTTTGTAGCAAAGATTTGCTATTGGTCTGACAATTTACATACGTGCAAGTAGCAGAAATGCTCTAGGAAAATAATTTTTGAATCAGTCATACTGTGTTATTATTCATCTTGATATCTGTGTGCCCTGGACATTTTCTATTTTGATAAACATTTGCTGAAAAATGAAAAAAAAGAGACAGTGAATACATGAAAGAATGATTGTAGTTCTGGCTGCTGCTGCTAAGTCACTTCAGTCGTGCCCGACTCTGTGCGAACCCATAGACGGCAGCCCACCTGGCTCCCCCATCCCTGGGATTCTCCAGGCAAGAACACTGGAGTGGGTTGCCATTTCCTTCTCCAATGCATGAAAGTGAAAAGTGAAAGTGAAGTCGCTCAGTAGTGTCCGACTCTTAGCAACTTGATGGACTGCAGCCCACCAGGCTCCTCCTTCCATAGGATTCTCCAGGCAAGAACACTGGAGTGGGATGCCATTGCCTTCTCCGATGTAGTTCTGGAGTTGCAACTAATTACCTGACCACTAATTGAGAGCACACATAGCACTTCATAGCATAAGTTTTTAAGGTTGAAGAACTTGAAGAACTTTTACTACAAAACAGCTTTTATTATGAAAAGCTTGTCTCTGTGCCCAGTTATATCTCTAATATTTATGGATCAAGTTCAAGCATTGGCCATGGTTAGTTTTTTTCACATTTATCGAAAATGTTTATTATGCAATGAGTAGAAGTGTTTTACCTTCAGCTAACATTATCAGACATTGTCTTCCTCTCAAAATATAATTGTAGTATAGTTTGGAAGGATATCAGACTCAGAGAAGCAAAGGGAATGGGAGAAACCAGATTTGGAAAACAAGTTTTAAGTTTAAAAGGCAGCAAAAGTAGACAGCCACAAAATCATCCTTACTGTGGAAAAGTCTAGCCAGAAACAATGCACATTACATCATTACAGCTCATGATTTAACACAGCTCAATAGCTACTTTCCTCTGTATTATTCACTCAAGATTCAAAGTCCCAAGGAGCAGAGCCCTACAGATGGGGCCTTAACTACCAGGAGGTGGAGAGAGCAGAGCTCTAGGTCATACCCTTTCGGTATGACAGCCACTAAACATAAATGTCAATTATAGCCTCTGAAATGTGACAGGTCCTAAGTGAGATGTTCTGTGAGTGTAAAACACACTAGTCTGTGAAGGCATAATAAAAATGAAAACAGTGTATAAATGTCTCAATAAAATATCTCAATATTTTTATATTGTTCAATGTTGAAATTGAATAAAATATATTTATAAATTTAGTTTACTTTTATATATATTGTGACAATTGGAAAACCTAAAATTATATATGCAGTACACTTTAGATTTATTTCTATTGGACAGTGCTGCTGACTCAGATTTTGTAGGCATTTTTCATAAGTAGGGTGGAGGCTACCACCAGGGCCCAGACAAGTCTACATACAGTGATGAGGTAGGAGGTATATAGAAGCTATTTGTGTGCCTCATGGTTTGGAAGAGAACACGTAATTTGTGGGAGACTGACATCCTGATAGTGAAGCTCTGATATCAGTGGAATCATCATTTCATTTCATGAAATGGATGTCACAGAGATATTAAGATTTTAGTCTTTGACTTTTGGTTCAAATAAGGTATACCTAAATCAAATCCCTTACGATTATATAGTAGGTCTGACAAACAGATCCAATGGATTAGATCTGATAGACACAGTGTCTGAAGAACTATGGATGGAGTTTTGTAAAATTGTACAAGAGGTGGTGATCAAAACATTCCCCAACAAAAAGAAATGCCAAAAGGCAAAATGATTATATGAGGCGGCCTTACAAATAGATGAGAAAAGAAGAAAAGTGAAAGGCAAAGGAAAAAAGGAAAGCTATATACATTTGAATGCAGAGTTTCAAAGAATAGCAAGGAGAGAAAGAAAGCTTTACTATGTGATCAATGCAAAGAGAGGAAAAAATAGAAGGGGAAGATAAGAGATCTCTTCAAGAAAATTAGAGATGCCAAGGGAATAATTCATGCAAAAATGGGCACAATAAAGGACAAAAATGATATGGGCCTATCAGAAGAGAAGATATTATGAAGAGGTGGCAAAAATACATAGAAGATATTAGTAACCCAGATAACCATGATGGTGTGATCACTCACCTAGAGCCAGACATCCTGGAGTGTGAAGTCAAGTAGGTCTTAGGAAGCATCACTAAGATAAACAAAACTAGTGGAGTGATGAAACTCCAGATTAGCTATTTCAAATCCTAAAAGATGATGCCGTGAAAGTGCTACACTCAATATGCCAGCAAATTTGGAAAACCAAGCAGTGGCCACAGAACTTGAAAAGGTCAGTTTCATTCCAAACCCAAAGAAAGGCAATGCCAAAGAATGCTCAAACTACTGTACAATTACACTCATCTCACACACTAGTAAAGAAACGCTCAACATTCTCCAAGCTAGGCTTCAACAGTATGTGAACTGAGAAATTCCAGATGTGCAAGCTGGGTTTAGAAAAGGCAGAGGGACCAGAGATCAAATTGCCAACATCTGTTGGATCATTGAAAAAGTAAGAGTTTCAGAAAAGCATCTACTTCTGCTTCACTGACTATGCCAAAACCTTGGACTGTGTGGCTCACAAAGAACTATGGAAAATTCTTCAAGAGATGGGAATAACAGATGGGAATAACCACCTTACCTGCCTCCTGAGAAACCTGAATGTAGGTCAAGAAGCAATAGTTATAACCAGACGAGAAACAATGGACCGGTTTAATACTGGGAAAGGATTATGTCAAGGCTGTATATTGTCACCCAGCTTATTTAACTTATATGCAGAGTACATCATGTAAAATGCCAGGCTGGATGAAGCACAAGCTGGAATCAGGATTGCTGGGAGAAATATCAATAATCTCAGATATTCAGATGATACCACCTTTATGGCAGAAAGTGAGGAGGAACTAAAGAGCCTCTTGATGAAAGTGAAAGAGGAGAGTGAAAAAGCTGATTTAAAACTCAACATTCAAATAGTGAGGATTAGGACATCCAGTCTCATCACTTCATGGCAAATAGATGGGGAAACAATAGAAACAGTGACAGACTTTATTTTCCTGGGCTCCAAAAATCACTGTAGATGGTGTCTGGAGCCATGAAATTAAAAGACACTTGCTCCTCGGAAGAAAAGCTATGACCAACATAGACAGCATGTTAATAAGCAGAGATGTTACTTTGCAAATAAAGTCCATGTATTCAAAGCTATGGTTTTTCCAGTAGTCATGTGTGAATGTGAGAGTTGGACCATAAAGAAGGTTGAGTGCCAAAGAATTGATGCTTTTGAACTGTGGTGTTGGAAAAGACTCTTGAGAGCCCCTTGGACTGCAAGGAGATCCAACCAGTCAATCCTAAAGGAGATCAGTCCTAAATATTCATTGGAAGGACTGATGCTGAAGCTGAAACTCCAATGCTTTGGCCACCTGATGTGAAGAGCTTACTCATAGATTAGACCCTGATGCTGGGAAAGATTGAAAGTGGGAGGAGAAGGGTATGACAGAGGACGAGATGGTTGAATGACATCACTGACTCAATGGACATGAGTCTGAGAAGCTCTGGAAGATGGTGATGGACAGGGAGGCCTGGCATGCCTCAGTCTCTTAGGTCACAGGGTCAGACACGACTGATTGAACAACAAAAAGGTAAAACGTAACAATACAGGATATCCTATTAAGAGAGAAACATTAAAGTACTCACTAATCTTTAATAGTAATCTTATTATCAGATTTTAATGCCTATTAAAGAGGTTTTGTTAATGTATAATTACATTATGTTATATTTTTGTGTGTACATAAAGTGTTAATGTGCTCAATGTATGCATTTAATTTCCTCATGATATATATTTAAAGCAAAATTTATTTTTTTTAATTTTATTTTATTTAACTTTACAATATTGTATTGGTTTTGCCATATATCAAAATGAATCCGCCACAGGTATGTATACATGTGTTCCCCATCCTGAACCCTCTTCCCTCCTCCCTCCCCATACCATCCCTCTGGGTCGTCCCAGTGCACCAGCCCCAAGCATCCAGTATTCTGCATCGAACCTGACTGGCGACTCGTTTCATATATGATATTATACATGTTTCAATGCCATTCTCCCAAATCATCCCACCCTCTCCCTCTCCCAGAGTCCAAAAGACTGTTCTATGCATCAGAGTCTCTTTTGCTGTCTCGTATACAGGGTTATTGTTACTATCTTTCTAAATTCCATATATATGCATTAATATACTGTATTGGTGTTTTTCTTTCTGGCTTACTTCACTCTGTATAATAGGCTTCAGTTTCATCCACCTCATTAGAACTGATTTAAATGTATTCTTTTTAATGGCTGAGTAATACTCCATTGTGTATATATACCACTGCTTTCTTACCCATTCATCTGCTGATGGACATCTAGGTTGCTTCCATGTCCTGGCTATTATAAACAGTGCTGCGATGAACACTGGGATACACGTGTCTCTTTCAATTCTGGTTTCCTCGGTGTGTATGCCCAGCAGTGGGATTGCTGGGTCATAGGGCAGTTCTATTCCCAGTTTTTTGAGGAATCTCCATACTGTTCTCCATAGTGGCTGTACTAGTTTGTGTTCCCACCAACAGTGTAAGAGGGTTCCCTTTTCTCCACATCGTCTGCAGCATTTCTTGTAAACTTTTGGATCACAGCCATTCTGACTGACATGAAATGGTACCTCATAGTGGTTTTGATTTGCATTTCTCTGATAATGAGTGATATTCAGCATCTTCTTCACAGAGCTAGAACAAATAATTTCACAATTTGTATGGAAATACAAAAAACCTCGAATAGCCAAAGCTATTTTGAGAAAGAAGAATGGAACTGGAGGAATCAACCTGCCTGACTTCAGGCTTTACTACAAAGCCACAGACATCAAGACATTATGGTACTGGCACAAAGACAGAAATATAGATCAATGGAACAAAATAGAAAGCCCAGAGATAAATCCACGCACATATGGTCACCTTATCTTTGACAAAGGAGGCAAGAATATACAATGGATTAAAGACAATTTCTTTAACAAGTGGTGCTGGGAAAACTGGTCAAACACTTGTAAAAGAATGAAACTAGAGCACTTTCTAACACCATACACAAAAATAAACTCAAAATGGATTAAAGATCTAAATGTAAGACCAGAAACTATAAAACTCCTAGAGGAGAACATAGGCAAAACACTCTCCGACATATATCACAGCAGGATCCTCTATGACCCACCTCCCAGAATATTGGAAATAAAATCAAAAATAAACAAATGGGACCTAATTAAACTTAAAAGCTTCTTCACAACAAAAGAAACTAAAAGCAAGGTGAAAAAACAGCCTTCAGAATGGGAGAAAATAATAGCAAATGAAGCAACAGACAAACAACTAATTTCAAAAATATACAAGCAACTTCTACAGCTCAATTCCAGAAAAATAACTGACCCAATCAAAAAATGGGCCGAAGAACTAAATAGACATTTCTCCAAAGAAGACATACAGATGGCTAACAAACACATAAAATAAAATTTACATACGTATTCACTTCTGTGAAATTCTGTGTATAGTTGTCAGAGTTTCATGTTGAAAAACAAATCCCTACTTTAAAATTCAATCTTTCTTAATAAAATTAGATGAATTCATGGCTTCTCTATTTACCCATCTTCCTCTCTTTTCCATTAGTATTCATTAGTATTCCAAATAATTCCTTTATTTCCTTTTACCTGTGTAATACCACCTGATAATTCCATGAACATACACACTTTCTTTTCTTTCTTTTAACTCTTTTATGGCCAAAATACTACTTTATTAGTTTTATTCACCATCTCTGATGACTGCATAAAATATTCTCAATCAGAAGACTATCCTCAAAGAAGAAAACATGCAGTGCTAGAAAAAATAAAGAAAGAAAAAAGAGAAAGAAAGCCATGAAAGTCTAAGAATTGCACTTCAAACCACTTCTCATCATGGAAACTAATTTCATAATTAGGATTTGGGAGTTAGAGGAAAAGGCCCTGCCTCTTCTGTTATAATAAACATTTTTTAAAAAATTTAATTACTGCATCAAGATGAAATTTCTGTGTGAAAACTGAATGAGTACTAATGTGTCATCTGTATAATGGAATGTTTCTATTGACTCTCAGATACATTCAAATCTCTATAAACCTCATTTTTCTGAATAGGATTAACACATTGTTGTTCTTGTTTAATAGGAACTCTTTTGCAGTCTTATGGACTGTAGCCCATCAGGCTCCTCTCGCCATGGGATTTCTCAGGCAAGAATACAGCAGTGGGTTGTCATTTTCTTCCCCAGGGATATCTTCCCTACTCAGCGATTGAACCCATGTCGCCTGCATTGGCAGGTGGATTCTTTACCATTGAGCCACCAAGGAAGCCAGGATTAAACGTACTTCATGTTAAATACAACATGAAAAAACATTTGTTTATGTAGCTTTATTTTGCAATGTTATCTGTATCTGATGTTTCCATGGGCATATCCTAAACCCTATTAATCTTACTAAAGCATTAACATACTTTTGTATTTGAATTAACACACAATGATTCTCTTTGTATTTTTATTGAGTTTCTTTCTTTTTACAGGTTCTTTTGGCATTACAGTTATACAATCACAATCACCTGTTTTCAGTCTACAAATAATCACGTAGGGCAATTCAAATGGAAAAGGGTGAGTATATCATTGATCTGTTAACATTATTAGAATACGTGGAGCTATTTCCTTATAATGACCTCCAGAGTGATTTCCAAGACAAAAGACATAGTTAAAAAAGAGGGCAAGTAGAAAAAGAAGACTTTAAAAATTCATCTTGTTGAGGAAAGTAGTAATCACACATCCATACACAACTGCTAGAGCCTTCAGATCAGAGATCAGATCAGATCAGTAGCTCAGTCGTGTTCGACTCTTTGCAACCCCGTGAATCCCTGTCTATCACCAACTCCCAGAGTTCACTCAGACTCACATCCATTGAGTCAGTGATGACATCCAGGCATCTCATCCTCTGTCGTCCCCTTCTCCTCCTGCCCCCAATCCCTCCCAACATCAGAGTCTTCTCCAAAGAGTCAAGTCTTCGCATGAGGTGGCCAAAGTACTGGAGTTTCAGCTTTAGCATCATTCCTTCCAAGGAAATCCCAGGCCTGATCTCCTTCAGAATGGACTGGTTGGATCTCCTTGCAGTCCAAGGGACTCTCAAAAGTCTTCTCCAACACCACAGTTCAAAAGCATCCATTCTTCGGCGCTCAGCCTTCTTCACAGTCCAGCTCTCATATCCATACATGACCACAGGAAAAACCATAGACTTGACTAGACAAACCTTTGTTGGCAAAGTAATGTCTCTGCTTTTGAATATGCTATCTAGGTTGGTCGCTCAAAGAGTCGGACACGACTGAGCGACTGATCTGATCTGATCTGATCTAGGTTGGTCATAACTTTTGTTCCAAGGAGTAAGCATCTTTTAATTTCATGGCTGCAGTCACCATCTGTAGTAATTTTGGAGTCAAGAAAAATAAAGTCTGCCACTGTTTCCACTGTTTCTCCATCTATTTCCCATGAAGTGATGGGACCGGATGCCATGATCTTCGTTTTCTGAATGTTGAGCTTTAAGCCCACTTTTTCACTCTCCACTTTCACTTTCATCAAGAGGCTTTTAAGTTCCTCTTCACTTTCTGCTAGAGCCATATCACAAGATAAACTTAGTGTGGAGTTTTATGTCTTCACCAATCAGGAAATCTAACAGAAATTAGAAATTTAGTCATATGGCAAAAATAGAACTATAGAAGAACTTCTGATTTAGATTTCTATTCTAGGGTTATTAAGAAACTAAGAAATAGCTATTTTTACTAGAAAGGGAAATATTTATACTTTGAAAATTCACAGAGTATGTTGTTTTAAAAAATAAAGCGAAATTCTATCACTAAGAAGTAACATATTTCTAATTATTATGTACGTGCATATACCATATTTATATAGAGCTAATTTGTATGGTATCACTGTTTATTTTATACATAAATTATTACTATACTATGTGTTATATGTATTATAATGTATAATATGTATTATAATTTGTTATATAAAATTATAGGTAAGTATAACAGATACTGTATGCCATATAGTAGTATCTATTTCAATTTTATATAAATATTGATCCCACCATTTGTATTTATTCACTCAGTTGTATATGGCTCTGTGCCAATGGACTGTAGTCACCTAGTCTCTGTCCATGGGATTTCACAGGCAAGAATACTGGAGTGGTTTGCCGTTTCCTTCACCAAAGTATTGTCTCACCTAGGTGGAGCCTGAGTCTTCTGCGTTGCAGGTGGATTGTTTACCCTTTACTGTCTAACTCACCAGGAAGCCCCATGCTACCATTTCAGGGAATCCCAATGTAATATAATAAACACAGTTTCTTATATGAGATATATCACAATTATATTTTAAAATATGTGTAAATTAATTTTATATACTCGTTTCCTCACCCTCTACCATCATATATATAAACCTGATGTCATCAATCTGACTACATCCTTTAACAATTTTTTCTATACTTGTATGAAATATTTTGCATACATATCTGTCTAGAGAACTACTTCATTACAATAGCTTATGTGAAATGTAGTGCGCTCAGGCATGTCTGACTCTTTGTAACCTAGGCTCCTCTGTCCATGGGATTTTGCAGGCAAGAATACTGGAGTGGGTAGCCATTTCCTTCTCCAGGGGATCTTCCCAACAACTCGAGGATCAAGCTCAAGTCTCTTGCATCTCCTGCACTGGCAGCAGGTTGTTTACCACTGTGCCACCTGGCTTCCCATACATTCATGCTTATTCTTTAGCTAATATTCTAACATTAAGATGTAGATGTAAGCAATCTTTTGGAATTACTGAAAATATTACATGGATTAATATTTTATTCAATCATTTATTGAAATCATTTGTTCAATAAATAAATAAAATGTATTTAATAAAATCATTTATTTTATTTAATCCTATATATTCTTTTTCTTTGGTATTTTTATTACTATAGGCAAAACACTGAAGAGAGAGATTTCCTGGTCAAAATGTATGATTGATTTTAATTTTAATATACTTAAGAAGTCAGAATTATTCCTTGAGAGGCTTCACAATATCTAATTCTCATGACAATGAGAGAATTTCTTTCCTTTAATTCTAATAGCTATTTCTAATTTCTAAAAAGAAATTCTAACTTCTTTCTTTTGAAGAATCAACAAAGTTATAAATGTACTCTTTTTCCCTTCAATTTACAGTAGCCAAGCTTCTAGAGAAGTTACAAATTTTAAGTTTGAATAGCAAATACTCTCCCTTTATTTAGCTGACACTGCTAAAAACTGATTATATTAATAACTAAAAGGGAGTGTTTGCATTAATTAGAATTCATATACTGCTACTACTTTCAGTGAAAACAATAATATTAAAATGTTAAATTTTATATTTCATTATTGCATTTTGGTCTTTGAACAAATCATATTTTACAAACAAGATAAAAATTACATATTCATCCTATCTTCAGGAAGGCAAAATTTAATTATTTCAGGTTTTATTATAGTAACTAAACTGTGATACTATCTATGCATATAAGGATTTTATTTCTCTCTCCTCTTTATATCAGTAGTCTATTAAGAACTGGAAAATATAAAATTCTGTTTAATAATAAGCATCTTTGTATACGTGCTTTGCTTATCTGAAAATTTTCTGAATGGTGTTTTTCCAAATTCTTTTCCTACATTCCCTTTCTCTCTTTCATATTTAAGTACTCTGCACATAACCAGGATATTAACATGATCTTAAATTTATGAACTATGTTATAATTAAAATATTTATAATTGACACTCGTCTCAGATATAATGCTGAATAAACTTTAAAATTTTAAGAAAGTAATTTCAGGTATATACGACTATTACATTTTGGAAATTAATGAAGATTTTGACAAGAGTTTGCCACTCTTTCAGGGTCAAAAACTTAGGCAAATCTTACATGCAGTAAAAAACTGCATTAATGGAAAAGAAGTGGCAGGTTTTTAAGGTTACATTTTGTGGAAATTCTCATACTGTTTTAAAAAGCGTGAATAAATAAACTGTCAGAAACACATGTTTTCTCAGAGTTATTGCCTTCTTATGATCTACCAGTATCAGTATTAGCATACTAATTTGCATGATTGTCAAGCTCCTGTCATGGGCTGCAAAATCACTGTGGACAGTGACTTCAGCCACAAAATTAAAAGACACTTGTTCCTTGGATGGAAATCTATGACAAATCTAAACAGTGTATTCCAAAGCAGAGACAGCACTTTGCTGACAAAGGTCCATGTAGTCCAAGCTATGGTTTTTCCAGTAGTCATCTATGAACGTGAGAGTTGGACCACAAAGAAGACCAAGCACCAAAGAACAAATGCTTTTGAATTGTGGTGCTGGAGAACACTCTTGAGAGTCCCCTGGACAGCAAGAAGATCAAACCAATCAAACCAGCATACCCTGAATATCCACGGGAAGGACTGAGGCTGAAGCTGAAGCCCCAGTACTTTGGGCACCTGATGTGAAGTGCTGACTCATTGGAAAAGACTCTGATGTTGGGAAAGGTTGACAGCTGGAGGAGAAGGCAGTGACAGAGGATGAAATGGTTGGATGGCATCACTGACTCAATGGACATGAGTTTGAGGAATCTCTGGGAGATAGTGAAGGACAGCAAGATCTGGTGTGCTGCGGTCCTTGTGGTCACAAAGAGTCAGACACAACTTAGAGATTGAACAACAAAAACAAGTGACTCTTGCTGCCTGGCCATAGCCATCAAGTGAATACTTATCTAACTGAATTATGAAGAAACATATCACTTCTTATATATACATGTGTGAAAAGGAGACGATCCAGATCCAAGCTCTTGATCCATTCTCTTGCCCTTCCTCCTTGCAAAGTGGCCCACCAGAGCTTGCCATGTGGGCTGTAGTGCCTAGGGTTGTAGTGGTTGGTTGGGAGATACTTAGTGGTCAGCGTGGAATTTTTAGTATATTTATGAGAGATGGTGAGATTACTTGAGACTGCTTTTATAAAGAAATTGGAGATTGGCACATCTATCTAGCCCAGCAAATGGAGAGGTTCTAATCATTTGGTGGCAGCAATACAGCCCATTTTGTTAGACTTTCAGGGAAATCATTGTGTCCAAAATGGTCAAGGGTCAAGTCGGGCAGCGACGTGGTCTGGACTGAGAGATGCAGGTAGGTGTATCTCTCTGCCCTAACTGATCAGAGTCTCTAGTTCACTTTGGTGATCAGAGTAGTCTGCCCACCAGGTTACTGTGTGCTAAGTTGCTTGAGTGGTGTCTGACTCTTTGTGATCTATGGACTGTAGACTTCCAGGCTCCTCTGTTCATGGGATTTCCCAGGTAATAATGCTAGAGTCGGTTGCCATTTCCTTCTCTAGGCTATCTTCCTGGACCAGGGATTGAACTTGCCTCTCCTGCATTAGTAGGCAGATTCTTTACTGCTGAGCCACGAGGAAAGCCTCAGTAAGAGTGTGGTTTGCATAAAATGTTGAAGAAAAACAAAGTAAGTGAATGACTCAGGATTTAATAGATCACACTGATTTTTTTCCCCCTTTTCAAGAAAAGTAAAACACACACACACACAAGAACTTGTCTTCTATCTTTAGGATGCATAGCTGCAGCTAAACATATGTAGTAGAATGAAGAGAATCAGGGATATGGCTGTGCATTGATATATTCAATATGCTACTCTACTTACTAGTCAGATACACACATATATTGGATCCTTTGCTATGTTTATTTAAACCAAGCATTTGAAGAAATGAGTGAAAGACAGAAGACTTACCAAGCGCAGCATCACTGTGAGGCTTCTCCTTTAATTATTTTCTGTATACTCATTTATCCTGTGATTAGACATATGAATACCTGCTTAGTTCAGTTCAGTTCAGTCGGGTCTGACTCTTTGCAACCCCCTGGACTGCAGCACGCCAGGCCTCCCTGTCCGTCACCAACTCCTGGAGTTTACTCAAACTCATGTCCATTGAGTCGGTGATGCCATCCAACCATCTCATCCTCTGTTGTCCCCTTCTCCTCTTCCCTTCAATCTTTCCCAGCATCAGGGGCTTTTCCAATGAGTCAGTCTCTTTTTCGAATATGTGCTACTTAATAGTTCATTAGAGCTTCCCTGGTTGGCTCAGGTGGTGAAGCGTCTGCCTACAATATGGAGACCTGGGTTTGATCCCTGGGTCAGGAAGATCCCCTGGAGGAGGAAATGGCAGCCCCCTCCAGTATTCTTGCCTGGAAAATCCCTTGGATATAGGAGCCTGGTGGGCTATAGTCCATGGGGTTACACATGCACACAGACACAGACACACAAACACGTTAATTAAAATGCTGGATTTGTGCCCCTTGTATTGAATTAAAGATATTTGACAGTTTGTAGCCTTTTAGCTCACCATGTTATTTTCTTGCTCATTCCCTCATCATGCTTCTTCAATTGTATTTAAATTCAAATAGAGGGAGTTGGATCAAGATGGCCCAGTAAGAGGATGTGGATCTCGCCTTCCCCTACAAACACACCAAAAATCCATCTACATGTGGAAAGACTTCTGTGGAGCACCAACTGGAAACAGAGAGGAATTCTTATACAATTACACATGCAATAAAAATCTCCCGACAACAAAAATCTCCCGACAACTCAGTAGTGTCAGGGAAAAAAAAAAACAAAAAGGCCTATGGTAGGGACCTACGTCCCTGGGATGGACCTATAACGTCTGTACAAGTGGACCGTCACCCTGGGGAGTGAGAAGGTCAAGCCAGTCTGGGCACCCCACGTCTGGAGTCCAGCATGCAGGAGATGGTCCTCCTGGCCTGGTGAGAGATGATGAGATAGAAGGAAGGCTGGAGAAGCCTAGACCCTGCTCCCCAGGAGATGCACGTGCCAACTTGCTGACAATCAGTGTGGAGAGGGTCTTGTGTTGTCAGTCTCTACCTTTCCAAATGTAGCCGTCTGAAGGGGTGAACACCCCAGCCCTGCTCACTCCACAGCCTAGCTGGGCCTGGGATCAGGCAGAGACTCAGTCCAGCTGCCCAGAGACAGACCGGAGTACCTGGTGGCCACTGCTAGATCACACACTGGGTGGTGAGTGTAGACATGGGAGAGCTTGTCAGCCTATGGACCAGGTGGCACCCCAAAAGCATGCAGGAAGGAGGTACTGAATCCCAGGCAGCCAGGCCCTGGGGGAGGACTCACGTAGACAGGAAGAGACAGCCCTGAGGGCCTGGGGGGTAGCTGGGGTGGTCCACAAGGGCCATGGTCAGGGTTCTCGGGAGTGCACAGTGGCTCCTCTCCCAGCAGAAGAGTCCACCCTCCCCAGGAGGCGGTGTGGTGCTAGACTGGGGGCAGAAGGGTGCTGGGAAAAGTCTGCCACAGGGGTGGCCCCGATCTCTGGTGGCAGCCTGACAACCTCAATCGTGCAGCCACAACACCCCTACCCCCAGCCCTCGCCTATTCCACCCCATGGCCCTGTGCTAGGTCTGGGATGAATACAGCAGAGAGCACGGCATAACCTTGGACGGACTCCGAGCAAAGCCATGGTCTGCACACCGATGGGACCCAGGTCCTCTGTGACCTCACGGACCTCACTTGCTTTAGGGACTGCCTGTGTGCAGCAGGGCACACATTCGAGGCCTTGGACCATGATCAAACCTGACCTTTGTGGGGGAGCAGACCCCATGCCTGACGGGGTGGCAATAGCCAAGATGTGGAGAGGAAACCCCACCCCACATCAGCAGAAGCTATGGATACTGCAATACCAACCACACCCGCTTCCAAGGGCAAAAGCACCAGCTTCCCTTGAGGAAGCACGTGGATGGGGTCCAAAACCAGCCCTCGCACCAAAAACATTGTACAAACATGGTCTACACAGGGACACTCCCACAAAACAACACCCCTTCCAGACCAAAGTTGGTAACTCTTTCTCCTAAATTTATAGCAACATAGAAAGTTAAGAAAATGACAAAGCAGAGAAGTACTCCCAATTCAAAGGACCAGAGAAATCCCCTGAAAGAGCAAATCATGAAAAAGAGCTCATTAGTTTACTAGACCCTGAATTCAAAAGCAGGTAGTAAAAATGGTAACTCAATTAAGAAAGACTATCAAGAGAATTGCAGAATACTGTAATAAGGAACAAGAAACTATAAAAATGTACCAATCAAAATTAGTTCAATTGCCATGATAAAAACCAATCTAGAAGCAATTACTAGAGGATCAAATGACAGAGAAGAATGAACAGGAGATCTGGAAGATAGAATAATGGAAATCATTGAATCAAGACAGAAGGCAGAGAGACAATCTAAAAAAAAAAAAAAATAGCAATTTGGGGATCTAAGAGATAAAATCTGAAAACTACACATGATAGGGGAAGGAGAGAAAAAAAAGTGTTCAAAAATGTATTTGAAGAAATCATGGCTGAAAACTTCCCAAACCTAAATAAGAAAACAGATATCCAAGTACCAGAAGCACAGAGGATCTCAAACAAGTTGAATCCAAACAGACTCATATCAAGACAAATCATAATTAAAATGGCAAAAGTTAAAGACAAGATTCTAAAAACAGTAAGAGAAAAACAAAATCAATTGTAGGGGAACCCCGATAAGGCTCTCAGCTGATGACAGAAACTGCAGGCCAGAAGGGAGTATCATGATATATTCAAAGTCTTGAAAGGGAAAAATCTGCAACCTAGGATACTCTACCTAGCAAGATTATGCAATGGAGAAAAGACAGTCTTTTCAAAAAGTGATGCTGGGAAAGCTGGACAGCTGCATGTAAATCAAATAAGTTAAAACACTTCTTAACTTCATTTGTACTTCCAGAAACTAAAGTAAATTCAAAATGGTTTAAAGGCCAAAGTTAAGACATGACACAAGGAAAACCCTAGCAGAATACACAGGCAAGATATCTCGGACATAAATCATGGCAAGATTTTCTTAGATTAGTCTCCCCAGGCAAAAGAAATAACAGCAAAAAGAAGTAAATGTCACCTAATCAAATTTATAAGTTTTCACACAGCAAAGGAAACCATTAACCAAACAGAAAGACACCGATGGAATGGGAGAAAGTATTTGCAAATGATATGACCAACAGGAGTTAATACCTTATATATATAAACAGCTCATACAACTCAATATCAAATAAACAATCCAGTCAAAAGTGGGCAGAAGACCTAAACAGATATTTTTCCAAAGAAGCCATAGATGGTCAATAGACACATGAAAAGATGCTTAACATCACGACTTAATAGAGAAATGCAAGTCAAAACCACAACAAGGTATCACTTCACATGGGTCAGTCCAGTTTAGTTCAGTTCAGTCACTCAGTCATGTCCAACTCTTTGCCACCCCACGGACTGCAGCACAGCAAGCCTCCCTATCCATCACCAACTCCCGGAGTTTACTCAAACTCATGTCCATCGAGTCAGTGATGCCATCCAATCATCTCATCCTCTGTCATCCCCTTTTCCTCCCACCTTCAATCCTCCCCAGCATCAGGATCTTTTCAAATGAGTCAGCTCTTCACATCAGGTAGCCACAGTATTGGAATTTCAGATTTAGCATCAGTCCTTCCAATGAATATTCAGGACTTATTTCCTTCAGGATGGACCGGTTGAATCTCCTTGCTGTTCCAGGAACTCTCAAGAGTCTTCTCCAGCACCACAGTTCAAAAGCATCAATTCTTTGGCATTTAGCTTTCTGTATTGTCCAACTCTCACACGCATAATGACTACTGGAAAAACTATAGGTCAGAATGGCTATAATGGGAAGTTTACAAATAATAAATGCTCAGAGCATGTGGAGTAGAGGGAACTCTCCTATACTGTTAGTGGAAATGAAAATTGCTGCGGCCACTATGGGAAATAGTATGGAAGTCCTTTAAAAATCTAAAAATACCGTATGATTCGACATCATTCCCATGCCTCGTTATTTGTCTGGAAAAATGACGACACTAATTTGATAATATACCTACACCCCCAACATTCACAGCAACACTGTTTACAACAGCCAAACATGAAAACAACTCAAATGTCCATTAGCCGATGATAATGTGACATACATCATCTGCTACTGGGCATTTGAGTTTTTCCCATGTCTTGACTATTGTAAATAGTGCTGCTATGAATGTTGGGGTGCATGTATCTTTTAGAATTAGGGTCTTTTTTTCCCCAGATAACCAAGAGTGAATGCTGGATTGTATGGTAACTGTATTTTTAGATTTTTAAGGGACCTCCATAGTGTTTTCCATAGTGACTGGATATATATTTAGATAAATGAATCACTTTGCTCTATACCTGAAGCACAATATTGCAATCAACTATAAATCAATACAAACATCAAATAGACATTAAGCCTTATTTATTTTTCTTTATTTTCCTTTGAGAGTATGAGATAAAGTTAATAAGCACATAATCACACACACTGACATGAAGAGAAAGGTTTAGATAAGCTATATGAGTTCCAAAAGTTTTAGAGAACAGGACTTTGGAGGTCATACAGAATTTATCTCTTTTCATCTTGGCACAAGCAATTTTGTTTCATGAATCTATCAAATGTGAGAAAAAATAAAGTTCTAACTTTTACAGTCAGCTCCCCAACCAGTTTGTAATGCAATTTTGAGGGAGGTTTGTGTTCATTGCTTTTCAGGGTCTTACTAATTAAACTGTTTACCAGATACTGCTTTGAAGACTATATCAGTTTAAAGTATAATATTTGTATTGAAAATCTTAACATTTCCACTTGGAAACAGGAAGACCAGAAAATTTGTTTGAAAATCCACAGGAATAGCGATCAAGACCTGAAATAACTTTGGAATGGACAAGTGGAAAGGAACATCATTCTAAGGCTATCTACATCAATCCAAAGATAGTGAGGAAAGATTTTGATGTGGATAGTTTTTCAACAAAGTAACTTTGATGATGTCTATAATAAACAAATTCATCTGGTAATTGGAGGCAAAATGAACCTCATTATGGAAATAAAGCTGCATTATTTTTGGTGCAATTGGATTGGGAAAACTTTGTAACAGTATGTTGCTGTTCACAAAAGCAAAACAACTCAATTCTTCCATTTGCAGAGGAAAATATTATCTGTCCAGAAGTGGCAAGAGGGTTTAGCTGAGCTCGATAAATATTCCTGCCTGAATGTGAAGCTTGAAGCTTTAGTGTGAATGTCTGTGGTCCCACATACACAGATGTCTGTGAACAAAGGGAAGAACCAGGGTCTAGCATTACTCAAGTTTCAGCCAGTTCAGTTGAGCTGTGCAGTAGTGTCTGACCCTGCAACCCCATGGACTGCAGCACACCAGGCTTCCCTGTCTGTCACCAACTCCCGGAGCGTGTTCAAATTCATATCCATCCAGCTGGTGATGCCACGCAATCATGTTTCAGTAGGGTAGAAAAATTCTAAAATGTATTTGAGAATCAGTGAGGAACTGTCTATTTCTCTGTATATTACTCATAAAGTACAACTAATTAAAGAATTTGATGCTTAACAAGAGTTATTCTTAGAATTGTAATTTTTAAATTAGAACATTAGAATCAAGGACAGTGCAAATATAGGATGTACTTGTAAGACTGACATGTCAACACACAGGTACATAGATGGTAAATACTTCAGAGTCCCTATTCATAAACTCAAAATATGGCTCTAAGATTCTTAAAAGCCAAAGGAAAACACGTTTTATTGTGTGATTTTCTAGTCTTTCCTGACTTCCAGGTGGAAATGTTAAAGTTTTGGATATAAATATTATACATTAAATTGATATAGTCTTCAAAGAAGATTGGGTTTATAATACTGATTAATGTAATTAACCGGAGAATGAGAAACTGTCCCAAAGATATATAGTAACTGTCCCCCAAATTCTTCAGTCATCACCATCAATCTCAAAAATTCTCACAGTCCTACAGCAAAGCTAGATGAAAACTTAAGAAGCATTATTTGTGTCAATGAAATCAAAACCGATCCGAAAGAATATGGACATTGTTTTAAAGCCTGAATGCACTAGACAAACCAAAGTCAGTCAAGAAGAGCAAAACCCCATGGCTCCACTCAGAAAAGATAATATGGGTAAATCGAGTAGTCTTTATGTCTGGAATAGATAGTAGAAGCCACTAGGATTTCACCACTCAATACAGCATAGAGTATACTCAAAGCATCAGAGATACTCCTGATTGAGCCACAAGACACTGCCATGTTGGCCCAAATCAGAAGTAAATGGGAAACCAAACCTACTGGTGCTGAGACACTCCCTTCTTTCAAAACCCTTGACTCCTGCTTCCAGTCCACCTTGGCCTCAGATGGTCTACAAAGAGTAGTGATCAGTGATGCACCTAGAGCTCCTTGTCTCTCAGGGGGATTCAAAGGCCTTAATCACCTTATTCTGAGTACAGTGAGGAATTCTGGGAAAGGCAGGGACTCAAATTGTGTGGTTCTATTGATTACAGACGCTGAATCACCACTGAGCCTGCTCCTGTTGTGTCTGACTCTTTGTGATCCCCAGGACTCTAGCCCATCTGCCCCTTCATCCATGGAATTTCCCAGGTAAGAATACTGGGGTGGGTTTCCATTTCCTCCTCCAGGGGATCTTCCTGACACAGGGATCAAACCAGTGCCTTCTGCATCTCCTGCATTGGCAGGAAGGTTCGTTACCACTGAGCCACCTGGTTGGGGGAACTAAAATTTAACTGGTGAATTTGAGATAAGAGTCACAGCAGGGAAGAGAAACTGAAGCCATCTTGTGCGTGAAAGTGAAAGTTGCTCAGTTGTGTCCGATTCTTTGTGATCCCATGGAATTCTACCGGCCAGAATACTGGAGTGAGTAGCCCTTCCGTTCTTCAGGGGATCTTCCCAATCCAGAGATTGAACCCAGGTCTTCCACATTGCAGGTGGATTCTTTGCCAGCTGATCCACAAGGGAAGCCCAAGAATATTGGAGTGGGTAGCCTATCTCTTCTCCAGAGGGTCTTCCCAACCCAGGAATTGAACCAGGGTCTCCCCCATTGCAGGCAGATCCTTTACCAACTGAGCTATCCAGGAAGCCCATCTTGTGCATAAAGTGAAGTCGCTTAGTCCTGTCTGACTCTTTGCTATCCCATGGACTGTCACCCACCACTCTCCTCCCTCTCCTCCGTCCATGGGATTTTCCAGGCAAGAGTACTGGAGTGGGTTGCCATTTCCTTCTCCAGGGATGTTCCTGACTCAGATCGAATCTGGGTCTCCAGCATTGTAGACAGACGCTTTACTGTTTGAGCCACCAGGGAAGTCGTATGTGGGGACCTTTAGAAAGAGTCATGCACTATTGTGACTTCTGCTGAATTTTTAATTGTGATCAATGTTTTACAAGCTTGTAGTAAGAATGTTCATAAAGGTCAGAGGGGATCCTCCTGATTGGAAATAATTTAATGTGAAGAAGTTAGTGGGATAAGTATATCACTTCCAAACCACCTTCCTGTCCCTTCTCTGATGGCCCAACAAAAGTAATATAGAATGCCAGGGAGAGAAGGGGAAAACACAGCCTTGATTAATACTTAATATCAGCAGAAATAACCAGAGATGAAATATTTCAACACAACCATCATGATGCCAGTGAAAAATGCTCATGGGATCTGAAGACTTAAAATAGGTTACTGTCAACTAAATTTAGTCGTTTCGCTCTAAAGAGAGGGGAGAGAGAGAGAGAGAGAGAGAGAGAGAGAGAGAGAGAGAGAGAGAGAGAGAGAGAGAGAGAAAGGGAGGTCTTAAGAGAGAAAGGCAGAAGTCAGCAACAAATAGCAGCTCAGCAGGGCAGGGATGAGCAGAACACAGATACCAGTAAAGTACAGCTTCTAGAATCAGTAAAGGTGGGTTTGAATTCGGATTTCTATACACAGATTTACATTGGCTAAGGAAATGGCAATCCACTCCAGTATCCTTGCCTGGAAAATCTCATGGACAGCGGAGCCTGGTGGGCTACAGTCCATGGGGTTGCAAAGAGTCGGGCACGACTGAATGACTAACACTTACTTACTTATGCAAGCTAGTTAATTTTCAAGACATCTGTTTTCTCATTCAATCTGTTGAGAGGCTAATCCTTAGTATACAAGATTGCTGTAAAGATTAAATGTGCAGCAATGTAATTAGGTTGAAGAAGGCATGTCTTGTTCCTGTAGGGGGCATATACATTTGACTGACTGAAATAAGGAACGTTGACCATTTCACCCTGTCAGCCTCAGGATAACTTGGTTATCCCACTTCATCTCTTGAAAGCATCAGACTTAGAGTGGGTATTAAAGAAGACATTTCTTTTACTAATATTAATATATTTAATAATATAAATATTGGAATGATGCCAACTATTAAGACTGAAAAGAAAAATAAAGCCTAGAATATAATGATTTCTGTGTGCTAAAATAACTGTTGAAAGAAAATTAACTTTTAAATTTATATTAAAAGTAAGAGGATAACAGGAAAGAAATGACTGTTAAGTATTTTATAATGCTATTAAATGATATGAATTAGAATAATGCAGTTCAATTCACATTGGGCTAGTTATTTGTAAGAATGTTTATAGTTATATTGTAAGTTATATAATTAATATTAGAAAGAGAAGATTGATATTCAAGGTAGTTGAAAATTTCATACTGTACTTCTCTATGTGTCCATGTTTTATATATACTGTGTAAAACATCATAATAAAACTATTTAAATCATGGGTTTCTTTTGCAATTTAAATGTGATAAAGTTCTAATAGTCACGTCAATAACAAAATAAAAGAGACTCTAAAGTTTCCAAGAATCTCAGAAACCACAAGTGATTTATCTCCAAATACTAAGATAACTATAGTATCTACTTCATAAGATTCTCGTGACAATGAATGACATAATCCATGTCAAGTATTGGTAATAACACTGACACAGTAAGAACTTACTTGGTGTTATTTATTGATATGTTTGATATGACTTATAAATCCTTATCTATAATTTCCGAGAAGTAATGAAAAATAGATGAGGATTTTCATGTCAGAATGTGAGTTAACATGACAATTTTTTTAATTTATTTTTTTATTGAAGGATGACTGCTTTACAGAGTTTTGTTGTTTTCTGTCAAACCTCAGCATGAACTGGCCATAAAGATACATTTATCCCCTCCCTTGTGAACCTCCCTCCCATCTCCTCGCCATCCCACCCCTCTAGGTTGATACAGAGCCCCTGTTTGAGCCCTCTGAGTCATAGAGCAAATTCCCATTGGCTATTTTACATGTGGTAAGGTAAGTTTCCATGTTACTGTCTCCATACATCTCACCCTCTTCTCCCCCCCCCCATGTCCATAAGTCTGTTCTCTCTGTCTGTTTCTCTATTGCTGCCTTGCAAATAAATTCTTCAATGCCATCTTTCTAGATTCCATATATATAATTATTATATAATATTTCTCTTTCTGTTTCTGACTTATTTTATCCTGTATAACAGGCTCTAGGTTCGTCCACCTCTTTAGACTTGCTCAAATTCATTCCTTTTTATGGATGAGTAGTATTCCATTGTGTATATGTGCTACTACTTCTTTACCCATTCATCCATTTGCTGTATGGCTCAGGAATCTCAACAGGGCTCCTGTATCAACCTAACATGTCAATTTTTCAGAGAAAAAGATAAATTTGTTAAATATACACTAATGAATCTGAGGCTGATATCCACAAAAAAATAATGGATATGTTTATAGAAGGTAATCTATACTATAAAAGTTATATAACTACAAATTTGGACATCTTTAGGTTTTAATTAGCCTATAAAAGTCACACAGTTGTCATTTAGGGTATAGTGTAGTGGTCCAAATGATGCTTCTGAAGTCAGACTATGCAAATTCAACCTCTAGCTCCACTGATATCAAAAAGCATTATCTCTAGTAAACAATAAATCTACTGGTCCCTCAGTATCATCATCTATGATATGAAAGCAATACACACAGATCAGTCACTCAGTCGTGTCTGACTCTTTGCGACCCCATGAACTGCAGCACGCCAGGCCCAACTGTCCATCACCAACTCCCGGAGGTCACTCAGACTCACATCCATCGAGTCAGTGATGCCATCCAGCCATCTCATCCTCTGTCGTCCCCTTCTCCTCCTGCCCTCAATTCCTCCCAGCATCAGAGTCTTCTCCAATGAGTCAACTCTTCACATGCGGTGGCCAAAATACTGGAGTTTCAGCTTTAGCATCATTCCTTCTAAAGAAATCCCAGGACTGATCTCCTTCAGAATGGACTGGTTGGATCTCCTTGCAGTCCAAGGGACTCTCAAGAGTCTTCTCCAACACCACAGTTCAAAAGCATCAATTCTTCAGCACTCAGCCTTCTTCACAGTCCAACTCTCACATCCATACATGACCACAGGAAAGACCATAGCCTTGACTAGGCGAACCTTTGTTAGTAAAGTGATGTTTCTGCTTTTGAATATGCTATCTAGGTTGGTCATAACTTTCCTTCCAAGGAGTAAGCGTCTTTTAATTTCATGGCTGCAGTCACCATCTGCAGTGATCTTGGAGCCCAGAAAAATAAAGTCTGACACTGTTTCTCCATCTATTTCCCATGTAGTGATGGGACCAGATGCCATGATCTTCGTTTTCTGAATGTTGAGCTTTAAGCCAACCTTTTCACTCTCCACTTTCACTTTCATCAAGAGGCGCTTAGTTCCTCTTCACTTTCTGCCATAAAGGTGGTATCATCTGCATATCTGAGGTTATTGATATGTCTCCCAGCAATCTTGATTCCAGCTTGTGTTTCTTCCAGTCCAGCATTTCTCATGATGTACTCTGCATATAAGTTAAATAAACAGGGTGACAATATACAGCCTTGATGTACTCCTTTTCCTATTTGGAACCAGTCTGTTGTTCCATGTCCAGTTCTAACTGTTGCTTCCTGACCTGCATACAGATTTCTCAAGAGGCAGATCAGGTGGTCTGGTATTCCCATCTCTCTCAGAATTTTCCACAGTTTATTGTGATCTACACAGTCAAAGGCTTTGGCATAGTCAAGAAAGCAGAAATAGATGTTTTTCTGGAACTCTCTTGCTTTTTCCATGATCCAGCGGATGTTGGCAATTTGATCTCTGGTTCCTCTGTCTTTTCTAAAACCAGCTTGAACATCAGGAAGTTCACGGTTCACATATTGCTGAAGCCTGGCTTGGAGAATTTTGAGCATTCCTTTACTAGCGTGTGAGATGAGTGCAATTGTGCGGTAGTTTGAGCACTCTTTGGCATTGCCTTTCTTTGGGATTGGGATGAAAACTGACCTTTTCCAATCTTGTGGCCACTGCTGAGTTTTCCAAATTTGCTGGCATATTGAGTGCAGCACTTTCACAGCATCGTCTTTCAGGATTTGGAATAGCTCCACTGGAATTCCATCACCTCCACTAGCTTTGTTCGTAGTGATGCTTTCTAAGGCCCACTTGACTTCACATTCCAGAATGTCTGGCTCTAGGTCAGTGATCACACCATCATGATTATCTGGGTCATGAAATTCTTTTTTGTACAGTTCTTCTGTGTATTCTTGCCACCTCTTCTTAATATCTTCTGCTTCTGTCAGGTCCATACCATTTCTGTCCTTTATCGAGCCCATCTTTGCATGAAATGTTCCTCTGGTATCTCTGATTTTCTTGAAGAGATCCCTAGTCTTTTCCATTCTGTTGTTTTCCTCTATTTCTTTGCGTTGATCGCTGAAGAAGGCTTTCTTATCACTTCTTGCTATTCTTTGGAACTCTGCATTCAGATGTTTATATCTTTCCTTTTCTCCTTTGCTTTTCACTTTTCTTCTTTTCACAGCTATCTGTAAGGCCTCCCCAGACAGCCATTTTGCTTTTTTGCATTTCTTTTCCATGGGGATGGTCTTGATCCCTGTCTCCTGTACAATGTCATGAACCTCATTCCATAGTTCATCAGGCACTCTATCTATCAGATCTAGGCCCTTAAATCTATTTCTCACTTCCACTGTATAATCATAAGGGATTTGATTTAGGTCATGCCTGAATGGTCTAGTGGTTTTCCCTACTTTCTTCAATTTCAGTCTGAATTTGGCAGGTACCTACTAAATTTTCCGGTGAGATTTAAAACAGTGCCTGGCATAGAAGTACCCAGTAAAAGTAAGCTTTTTTTGTTACTTTTCAGAACTATTATAAAATATTTTGATAAAGTTCCTCTAGATTTTTGTAGATAGGACTAAAAGTGACATTAACTTTTTAAATTTTAGTATTCATAATCCCAGCCTTTGGCTTCTATTTAATTGTAAATTACTCAGAGATATGCAGATACATCACCCTTGGGGCAGAAAGTGAAGAGGAACTAAATAGCTTCTTGATAAACTTGAAAGAGGAGAGTGAAAAAGCTGACTTAAAACTCAACCTTTGTTTTATCGCAACGGGTTTGCTGCCAGGACATAGGTGTTGTGAAAACCACCCTTAAACCTAAGCAAAATAGGGAAAGGAAAAAATCCACATCGACATTGCTGTCATGGGGCACATAGCTTCAGGGAGGTCTACCACGACTGGCCAACTTGTCTACAAATGTGGTGGGATTGACAAGAGAACAGTGGAAAAGTTTGAGCAAGGAGGCTGCCGAGGTGGAAGGGCTCCTTCAAGTACACCTGGGTCTTGGACAAACTGAAAGCTGAACGTGCATGGTATCACCATTGCTATCTCCCTGTGTAAATCTGAGACCAGCAAGTGCATCACCGATGCCCCCGGACACAGAGACTTCATCAAAAACATGATTACAGGCACCTCCCAGGCTGACTGTGCTGTCCTGACTGACTGTGGTGCTGATGAATTTGAGGCCAGCATCTCCAAGAGCAGGCATGAGCGTGCCCTTCTGGCTTGCACTCTGGGTGTGAAACAACTAATTATTGGAGTTAAAATGGGCTCCACGGAGCCACCTACAGCCAGAAGAGACATGAGGAGATTGTTAAGGAAGTCAGCGCCTACATGAGAAAATTAGCTACAGCCCCGACTCAGTAGGTTTTGTGTCAATTTCTGGCTGGAATGGTGACAACATGCTGGAGCCCAGTGCTAACAGGCAATCATGGTTCAAGGGATGGAAAGTCACCTGTAAGGATGGCAATGCCTATGGAACCACCCTGCTTGAAGCTCTGGAGTGCATCCTGCCACAAACTCACACAAGAGACAGACACTTGCATTTGCCCCTCCAGGATGTCTATAAAATTGGTGGTATTGGTACTGTCCCTGTGGGTCACATGGAGACTGATGTTCTCAAACCTGTCATGGTGGTCACCTTTGTCCCAGTCAATGTAATGACTGAAGTGAAGTCTGCAGAAACACACCATGAAGCACTGGGTAAAGCCCTTCCTGGGGACAATGTGGGCTTCCATGTCAAGAACGTGTCTGTCAAAGATGTTCGTCATGGCAACGTGGCAGGTGACAGCAAAAATGACCCACCAATGGAAGCCTCTGGCTTCACAGCTCAGCTGATTATTTTGACCCATCCAGGCCAGATCAGTGCAGGATATGCACCTGTGCTGGACTGTCACAGAGCTCACATTGCTTGCAAGCTTGCTGCGCTGAAGGAGATTGATTGCTGTTCTGGAAAAAGCGGGAAGATGGCCCTAAAGCCTTGAAATCCAGCGATGCTGCCGTCGTTGATATGGTTCCCAGCAAGCCCATGTGTGTGGAGAGCTTCTCTGACTCTCCTCCCCTGGGCTGTTTTGCTGTGCGTGACATGAGACAGACGGTCGCTATGTCATCAAAGCAGTGGGCAAGAAGGCAGCTGGCGCCGGCGAGGTCACCAAGTCTGCCCAGAAAGCTCAGAAAGAAGGCTGAATGAATACTATTCCAAACACCTGCCACTCCAGGCCTTAATCAGTGGTGGAAGAACGATCTCAGAACTGTTTGTCTCAATGGGCCATTTAAGTTTAATAAAAAAAGACTGGTTAATAACAATGCATTGTAAAGCCTTCAGAAGGAAAGTAGAATATTTCTGTGGACCATATGTTTTGTGTGTGGCAGTTTAAGTTATTAGTTTTTAAAATCAGTACTTTTTAATGAAAACAACTTGACCAAAAATCTGTCACAAAATTTGAGACCCATTAAAAACAGTTTAATGAGAAAAAAACACACACACAAAAAAAACCCTCAAACTTCAGAAAATGAAGATCATGGCATCCAGTCCAATCACTTCATGGCAAATAGATGGTGGAAAAGTGGAAACAGTGATAGACTTTTATTTTGAGGGGCTCCAAAATCACTGCAGATGGTGACTGCAGCCATGAAATTAAAAGATGTTTACTCCTTGGAAGAAGATGTATGACAAGCTTAGAACACATATTAAAAAGCAGAGACATTATTACTTTGCTGCTGCTGCTGCTAAGTCGCTTCAGTTGTGTCCAACTCTCTGTGACCCCATAGACTGCAGCCCACCATGCTCCACCGTCCCTGGGGTTCTCCAGGCAAGAACACTGGAGTGGGTTGCCATTTCCTTCTCCAATGCATGAAAGTGAAAAGTGAAAGTGAAGTCGCTCAGTCGTGTCGGACTCTTAGCTACCCCATGGACTGCAACCTACCAGGCTTCTCCATCCATGGGATTTTCCAGGCAAGAGTACTAGAGAGGTTGCCATTGCCTTCTCTGTTACTTTGTTGACAAAGGTCCATATCATCAACGTTATGATTTTTCAAGTAGTCATGTATGGATGTGAGAGTTGGACCATAAAGAAGGCTGAGCACTTTTGAACTGTGATGTTGGAGAAGACTCTTGAGAGTCCATTGGACTGCAAGAAGATCCAACCAGTCAATCCTAAAGGGAATCAATCCTGAATATTCATTGGAAGGTGATCCTGAAGCTAAAGTTCCAATACTTTGGTCACCTGATGAGAAGAACCTACTCACTGGAAAAATAACTCTGATTCTAGGAAAGATTGAAGGTGGGAGGAGAAGGGAATGACAGAGGATGAATTGTTTGGATGGCATCACCAACTCGATGGACACGAGTTTGAGCAAACTCCAGGAGAGAGTGAAGGACAGGAAGCCTGAGTTGGGAAGATCCCTGGAGGAGGGCATGGCAACCCACTCCATTATTATTGCCTGGAGACTCCCCATGAATAGAAGAGCCTGGTGGGCTACAGTCCTTGGGGTCATAGAGAGAATGACTAAGCAGAGAGAAGCCTGACGTTCTGCAGTCTATGGGTCACAAAGAGCTGGGCATGACTGAGTGACCACCACCACCACCACTCTGAGATAGAGCTCTTATTTTCCTGCTCACTTTTCCCCATCCATTTTTAGACCTTTTTAAATAAATATGTACATACATATATATATTTTAATATACATTTTTGTGTGTGTTAGTTGCTTAGTTGTGTCAAACTCTTTGCAACACAATGGATGTGGACTGTAGCCCACCAGATTCCTCTGACTATGGGATTCTCCAGGCAAAAACAGAGGAATGAGTAGCCATCCCTTTCTCCAGGGAATCTTCCTGACTCAGGGATCAAATTCGCTTCTTCTGCATTGGCAGATAGATTCTCTACTACTGAGCCACCAAGAAAACCCTTAAATCTGCATATGTGTGTGTGTGTGTGTGTGTGTGTGTGTGTGTGTGTGTTATATATATATTTTGAACAGATTTCAAAAATCTAGTTTTAAGCAGAGTTGATCAGGTGGTCAGGAAAAAAAAAAACACATCTGCATTTGAAGACATTTCATCTCATTCATTAGCCACATAACTGTATAATTAGATCAAAACTGCAATTATTGTAGATTCACAGAACTACAGGGTCTTAAATACTACTTGGAAATCAGTATTAATGAACTCCAGGAACAATTCTCTATGATTTACATTTTACAGTGTTTCATCCTAGCATACCATTGGAAAACCTTGCCTTTGAAGAAAGGGGCTATATCCCAGTTTCAGCTTGCTGAGGCTGTTATTGAGTTGCTCCCAAGGATAATTTCTAAGATGTGAAATAAAGATGTAACTTGTCATCCAAATTGGATAACTTGGAGACTGGGGACACTACACTGAGATAATGAAAGTAAACTGGGGTGATCTGGAGGTAAGTGGGAAGGATGCTAAGTCTTCTATTGTGCATTGAACACCAGCAACAACTAGTAGCTTATGATGTAATTATTTTAAGTTTTCTCCTTTAGTTTTATGCATAAAACTATTACAGCCTCCCCAATAAATATTTGTATATTTTCCCCACCATTATATTTACCTATTGGTAGCCTGCTGAGTGTCTAAACCAAGAACTTTCTCTCAGAAACAAATCAGAACTGCTATGTGTAAAGTTTTAATTTTCCAGTTCCAAAGCTTAGAAGAACCAATAAGCATACGATCAATTTTAATTTAAATTGAAACCCATAGCTGTATTTACTGTAGATGGTCTTTCAGGGAACTGAATCTAATATAATTTCTTCACTTATCTAATCATATTGAAGGGATGTTTTGGCCAACTTGTTACAAGGAGAATGTGTAATGAAATAGGAAGAGATGATGTTATGTTTTATGATGTTTCATATTGTTCTGTTACTCTTCGATTTGGAGAAGTAGTGAGTCATTTGGATTAAACATGTCAGAGTATATAATGACTGCTGATAATAATACAAGTAAAACCTGACATTGTGACTCTGAATGAAATTTCAGGCAATGCTGTTACAGATGTCCACACGTGTAGTACACTGTCAAGCTCTTGGACATAATTAGACACATAACTCACTTAAATTATATTATGAAGCTTTCCTCCTCCCCTCAGAGTTATGTGTGATTCTGCTGTTTTATACCGAGGGCTTAATAGACTGTTTCAATATGAAATCCAGGAAAAAAAAATCTATCCTTTTTTAAAATTAATTATTTGATTTAGGTTTGTCCTACAGACTTTCAGGAATAAAGCACTATATCAGGGGCTAAAGAGGGGATTGACTGCAAAATTTAAAAAGCTTTAAAACTTTCCTAATGGAATGAATGAGCAACCTATCAGTTAGAGAGAACAAAAAAAAGCTGATAGAAATGATAGATATATAAATGGTAGGTAGTCAATAGGCAAATTAATTGATTGATAGGGACAGACCTAAAGAATGTTGGTTTTCAGTGCTTACCATAAGTGCCACTAGACATGTAGTATTAAAAATGCATAGCTCTAATGAGTTACCGTACCAAAAAATGGAAAAACTTAGGAAGATCTGGGCTATTTCCAGAACAACAGTGGCAATTCACAATCGTACAGGGAAGAGTCATCTTTAAAAGTCAGAGGTTAAGAAGGTCATTCTTTTAGGATGGGAAGAATTTGTCACCCAGGAAGTTGAAGTTGTCATAAGGGTTGTTTTTTTTTAATATAAATTTATTTATTTTGATTGGAGGTTAATTACTTTACACTATTGTATTGGTTTTACTATACATCAACATGAATCCTCCACGAGTATATATGTGTTCCCCATCCTGAACCCTCCTCCCTCCTCCCTCCCCAAACCATGCCTCTGGGTCTTCCCAGTGCACCAGCCCCAAGCATCCAGTATCATGCCTGGAACCTGGACTGGCGATTTGTTTTATATATGATATTATATATGTTTCAATGCTATTCTCCCAAATCATCCCACCCTCTCCCTCTCCCACCGAGACCAAAAGACTGTTCTATACATTTGTGTCTCTTTTGCTGTCTTGCATACAGGGTTATCATTATCATCTTTTTAAATTCCATGTATATGCCTTAGTATACTGTATTCGTGTTTTTCTTTCTGGCTTACTTCACTCTGTATAATAGGCTCCAGTTTCATCCACCTCATTAGAACTGATTCAAATGTATTCTTTTTAATGGCTGAGTAATACTCCATTGTGTATACATACCACAGCTTTCTTATCCATTCATTTGCTGATGGACATCTAGGTTGCTTCCATGTCCTGCCTGGCTATTATAAACAGTGCTGCAATGAATATTGGGGTACAAGTGTCTCTTTCAGTTCTGGTTTCCTTGGTGTGTATGCCCACCTAAATTATCGATTTAGGTTACATTTTCCAGATATTAATGATTGAACCTGGCAGATCCAGATCCAGAAAAATGGATCAGTCTTTTTCACATGATATGAGTTCTTTTAATTTTAATATGACTGCTAAATAAAAGGAAATGCTTTGAAAAAAATGCATAGCTCAATGAGCTAAACATAAGTTCACAGAATCATAACTCTATATGTTCTTTCTTCCTCCTCCCTGTTCTTCTTTCCTCTCTCCACAAAGCACTTAACCTGTAAATTTGACTGTTTTCTCACTAGAACTAGCCAGTGATACATATGAAATGGTTTTCTAAAACCAAAACTATATTCATGAAATAATACGAACATACAAGAGCAAAATTCTGTGAAAACATACTTAACTTATTTGGAGAATAAACTTTAATTTAAAAAATAGGGATATTGAGTTTAATTTACAATAAGCAGGACTCTTTAGCTAAATATTGACTCAGATAATAAATGGGTTTATCTTACATTGAAAAAAATAATAACTTGGGCCACTGAATGCAAGGTTGATTCAGGAGTATATGTAATGCCATCCCAGGGGTTTCTATTACATCTCTGAAATTCATGCAGAATTTTTCTGGTGTTCCCTTCTAACTCTGCCATGGTTTTCAACTCTTTTATTAGAGTTCTTTCGTATCAAAGACCTGATAAACCCAGGAGAGGGGAGTTAAGTTCCAGAGTCTGGAGGTCAGACTCAGATATGACACTAAATTACAGGAGGGTTTGGGAAGACAAAGATAGCTGGGGGAGGCTGGGATGGTTGAGGGATTTTTGTATGTTTTGAATAATTGTCTTCTAAGTATATTGTATTGTGGGTAAATTTATCTTGTTTTTGACGCATTTATCTGAATGTTTTACTTTCAGATACAGCTTAGTTTAAGAAAAGTATTTAAGGAAATTCCTCTCACTCTATTCCATCCTCCAGGTCCTACTAGGAAGCTGGGTTTCTAGGTGGGGTAGAGTTGAGAAGTGAAAGTTGGGGAATTTTTATTTTTTCCCCAGAAAGGATGTGAGGTGAGAGAAAATGTATTAAATAATCTTCTGTTATATTACTTTTGTAGATACCCTGGAAAAGTCAATTTGTATCACAGACAAAGTCTTCTTTCTTTTTCCACCTCTATGCTCTATGGTGGGGAGTATGTAAGAAATGGAAGGTGCACTAGACGAGCTTCTGAATAAATGTTACAACATGGATGAAGTGCCAGATAATTGAATAAAAAATTTCAGAAGTGTATATGCTATAGTGTATCACTAACTTAAAATTTCAGGAAATGTCATCTAATATATAGTGTCAGAAAGCAGATCTGTAGTTTTCTGAGACAGAAAAGATAATTACGGAAGAGGAGAGGGAAGGATTTCAAGGGGGCACAATAAACTTTGGGGGATGATGAGTATGCTAATTACAGTGATTATTTTGTCAGTTTTGCGGACATATGTATGTATCGAAACTAATCAAATTATACACTTTAAATGTTTGTTTCTTGTATGCCAGTTTTATCCATTAAATGATTATATTAAAATAATAGATATAATAAGGAAATGAAAACAATTAGAACGATACTAGAAACTTATAAAAAAAACTTTGCATGCCCACTTTTGAGATGTATGAAAGAACCCAAACAAAATTGATGTTCTATTAGGCAAACATGGTTTTCAGACTTATGCCATTTTCACAGTACTTCCAACCTTTTGCTTCTCCTATAATCATCAAAATACGGGTCACTTGAAACAAATAATACTTAAAATAATGTTATGGATACAATTTTATAACTGCTTTTCCATTTTCTATATTTCATGTTAACATTCTAATGGTATACTGAAGCCTGTTTACATTTCTTAGATGAAATGATTAACTGTGAACCTTTTTAATCTAAGATTTTTTGTTTAGTTCTTAAACTCTTTAGCCTGCAAAATATACTTATATAGAACAGTTTTATAGTTTTAGCTTATAATTTTTTCTGTTTAACATTTCCTAACCATATCTGAAACTGTAACTGGATTATCAATTTTGAGTAAGTAACTTGAAAAACAAAACTGATTTTGACTAGAAAATCCAACTTTCTTCAGTGGGATTTCCCAGGCAACAATAGAGGAGTGGGTCTCCATTACTTTCTCCAGGTGATCTTGCCAACCCAGGGATCAATCCTAGGTCTCCTGTATTGGCAGGCAGATTCTTAACCATGGAACTCCAAGCAAGCCCCTGTTATTTTAAACTGGGCTATTACTTAAAGTTCCCTTCCACTGTTGTATGTTTGCTTTCTTATATATTGTTTTTGAAGTAATGCTTTGGAACATTGTAGATAAATCCTCCTTTATCTCAACCTAGTACATCAGAATGCATTTTGCAGTCAACACACGCAGATCTTCACAATTACTGGATCTGTGTGTGGGCTCAGTCTCTTCAGTTGTTTCTGACTCTTTGCAACTCCATGGAGTATAGCCCACCAGGCTCCTCTGTCCATGGGATTCTCCAGGCAAGAATACTGGAGCGGGTTGCCATTTCCTCCTTCAGGGGTCTTTCTAACCCAGGGATCGGACCGTTTTCTCGGTGCCACCTGCATTGTGGCTTCTTTACCACTAGCGCCACCATGGCCAGAGTTTCTCGTTCAAAGTTTGAATTTAATCATGTTTTGAGTTTGACATTTTTACAGATTAAATTTGAATACAAATCTCTAGGCAATGATTCTAAGACCTCAGACTAAAAGAATTCATCTCAGTGGGAAGATATCTAAGCAACACAATGTTTGTTTCATTTGCAATCTGCAAAAATATAGTCAACCAAACAACAATAAAAAAAAATCCTCAAACGTCTACCCCTTCAAGTTTCGACAGTTCCTTTTCAACAAAGCATGGTAAAAATGCAGAACACGGAGGTAAAACAATTGAAACTCATATCAGAATAGATCAGCATGTTGCCGAGACTGAGAAAATGCTACAAGCTCCCAGCTGGGAAAACTTGTAATTGCAACCAGCCAGAACATTGATATAGAGATAGCAAAATTACTAACAAGGGAAAAAGAAAATTTAGGAGACAAATAGAGGAAGCGTTTTCCTATGTATGACAAGAACCCTAGTAAATATGACAAAGTGCTCGTCAAAAGCAGAATGTTGAACTGGCGTGAAGAAAATATAAAATTGATTACTACAATGACAAGCCACATAAAATGCCATAATAACAGCACAGGAACTCATTTCAAATAAAAGTGAAATAAAAACACTCTTCCAAATTAAGGGGGGAAAATGTGAACAAAACTAAACTTCTTCCTTGGGGCAATTCTGTAACCATTGTCAAAAGCAATCAAGACTAATGGTAACATTATCATAATACAAGAATACATATGGCTCTAGGGATTTCTGCAATATATACATCTACAGCCCCAGCCCCTGAAACATCAGGAAAGCAGCAATCTAGGAGCTAATACCCCGTTACAGTAGAATACAAACAAAGCTATGTGACAAATTCATTTCTAAACCGAAAAGTTTCTTTTCCTTGACTCAGCCATACCAAAATACGGGGAGGCAGAAATATACTTCAGTTAACATACTGAGGATGGCAACATTATGTATATAGATGTCAACTCAAAAACTTATCATTGCAGTTATTTATCAATGAATTTTTGTTCTAGAGTCAGAGAATTAAGAGTTAGGAAAGCTCTAGATCTCATGGCAATGGTTATCCCAGAAAAGTTGTTCAACTGGAAAAAAAAAGTGCCTAGGGCTATAAGTGATTGTGAAATATATTATCTGCTGAGTATGAAGACTCTTGCTGTCTTTAGAATTGCCTACTGCTTGCTCTAACCAGCCATATCTATTGGACAAGATATCTTTTGTCAGAGGGCAGCATTGGTACTGATTATGAGCAATGGATGTGTACAGCATTTTCCAAGTTACTAACAGTAGATGCATGAATAATACTATCCTCTATCAGGCGGGATAATCCTCATTGGTGTAGATTCTCCTGGCCTTCAAATTTTGTTGGTTCCCAAATCAACAAATAGGACAATAGTCAGGAAGTGGATAAGCAGAACTGCGTGGGATCCTGGCAGCCTTGCGGAGAGAATGCCTCTGTGAATCAAATGGTGAACTCTGCACTTGTACCCTGGTAGTGGCCTTTTGCCACAGTTCTGCCTCATGTTAGTGCTTGTCTCTTGTTTGTTTTGCTGTGTTTTGGAGAAGCTATTTAGTCCACCTTCCACAAGCATGAGAAAACAGTCCCCTCAATGGGTAGGCTCGTTGGTACTTATTAAAGACACAAAACTCTAAACACATGTTCAATTAGAAATCACAAGGATGCAAAAACTCCTCCTATTAGTGCCTATTATACATCATTTTCATCATTTCATTTCTCTTTTTAGCATGCCCATGTGTTTACTACTCAAGTGATTTCACATTTATGTATTCACAAGTGGTGGAAGTGAAGTCGCTCAGTCTTGTCTGTCTTGGCAACCCCATGGACAGTAATCTGTCAGGCTCCTCTCTCCATGGGATTCTCCAGGCAAGAATACTAGAATGGGTTGCCGTTTCCTTCTCCAGGGGATCTTCCCAACCCAGGGATCGAACCAGTGTTTCCCACATCGCAGGCAGATGCTTTAACATCTGAGCCATCAGGCAAGTCCTATCTGCATTCAAAATTCTTCCTCAAATTTATTAATACATGAGATCTAAAAATATCTGTGATAAAAAATGACAAAAAATAATATACGAATAGAAAATAAAATTCCTCATCAAAATAATTTTATTAAAACAAAATATATATTTTTAGTAAAGTGTTCTATATGATTAAATACGTTTTAATTTCTCACTGCTACTATTGACTAAAAATGCATCTTTACCCAATTTGTATCCACACCTCTACTTCAAACTTAGGAATTTATTCCAATGAAATAATTTTGAAAATGTCCAGTACCTAGGGCTTTGTCATAAATGATGAAGAATTTGTACAGTGACATACCACAGATATAAATGATATATTACAAAGTAATCTATAAATCAAACAAATTGCCAAATATGGAATTATAGGTCCAATAGAGTTTTGAAAATCAAGTCACCTCCTCTAAATCTTACAGAAATAAACTTCTCACTTACTGCTATTTAAATTTTACCTATCATGTCTAATTCCAGCTACCATCCAAGTGTGATCTTCAACTATACTAAGAATTTAATAAGCAATTCCAGATTTGTTAATTTAGTCGGATTTTGGATTATTGGTTACTTTATTCATATGATTTTACTTTTCACTTTCTTTCTGGAAAGCATGATAAAAATTAAAGGTTAGTTTTTGTGACGCAATTTACACAATAATATTTTGTCTCATGTTAATAAAGAATGTGCATTTTGCCAAAAAGGAATTGGACTATTTTACTTTATATGTGCTATAAATACTTTCACTTGTATGACCAGACAGATTTTTGAGTAAATATTTCTGTAATTTAACTGTTTCCACAAATACTTTCAGTTCAGTTCAGTTGCTCAGACGTGTCCGACTCTTTGCGATCCCATGAATCACACCAGGCCTCCCTGTCCATCACCAACTCCCGGAGTTCACTCAGACTCATGTCCATCAAGTCAGTGATGCCATCCAGCCATCTCATCCTCTGTTGTCCCCTTCTCCTCCTGCCCCTAATCCCTCCCAGCATCAGAGTCTTTTCCAATGTGTCAACTCTTCGCATGAGGTGGCCAAAGTACTGGAGTTTCAGCTTTAGCATCATTCCTTCCAAAGAAATCCCAGGGCTGATCTCCTTCAGAATGGACTGGTTGGATCTCCTTGCAGTCCAAAGAACTCTCAAGAGTCTTCTCCAGCACCACAGTTCAAAAGCATCAATTCTTCAGTGCTCAGCCTTCTTCACAGTCCAACTCTCACATCCATACATGACCTCTGGAAAAACCATAGCTTTGACTAGACGGACCTTTGTTGGCAAAGTAATGTCTCTGCTTTTGAATATGCTATCTAGGTTGGTCATAACTTTCCTTCCAAGGAGTAAGTGTCTTTTAATTTCATGGCTGCAGTCACCATCTGAAGTGATTTTGGAACCTCAAAAAATAAAGTCTGCCACTGTTTCCACTGTTTCCCCATCTATTTCCCATGAAGTGATGGGACCAGATGCCATGATCTTCGTTTTCTGAATGTTGAGGTTTAGGCCAACATTTTCTCTCTCCACTTTCACTTTCATCAAGAGGCTTTTTAGTTCCTCTTCACTTTCTGCCATAAGGGTGGTGTCATCTGCATATCTGAGGTTATTGATATTTCTCCTGGCAATCTTGATTCCAGCATTTCCTTTTCCAGCCCAGCGTTTCTCATGATGTACACTGCATATAAGTTAAATAAGCAGGGTGACAATATACAGCCTTGACATACTCCTTTTCCTATTTGGAACCAGTCTGTTGTTCCATGTCCAGTTCTAACTGTTGCTTCCTGACCTGCATATAGGTTTCTCAAGAGGCAGGTCAGGTGGTCTGGTATTCCCATCTCTTTCAGAATTTCCCATAGTTTATTGTGATTCACACAGTCAAAGGCTTTGGCATAGTCAATAAAACAGAAATAGATATTTTTCTGGAACTCTCTTGCTTTTTCCATGATCCAGTAGATGTTGGCAATTTGATCTCTGGTTCCTCTGCTTTTCTAAAACTGGCTTGAACATCTGGATGTTCACGGTTCACGTACTGTTTAAGCCTGGCTTGGAGAATTTTGAGCATTCCTTTACTAGCGTGTAAGGTAAGTGCAATTGTGCGGTAGTTTGAGCATTCTTTGTCATTGCCTTTCTTTGGGATTGGGATGAAAACTGATCTTTTCCAGTCCTGTGGCCACTGCTGAGTTTTCCAAATTTGCTGGCTTATTGAGTGCAGCACTTTCACAGCATCATCTTTCAGGATTTGAAATAGCTCAGCTGGAATTCCATCACCTCCACTAGCTTTGTTCATAGTGATGCTCTAAGGCCCACTTGACTTCACATTCCAGTATGTCTGGCTATAGGTCAGTGATCACACCATTGTGATTATCTGGGTTGTGAAGATCTTTTTTGTACATTTCTTCTGTGTATTCCTGCCACCTGTTCGTAATATCTTTTGCTTCTGTTAGGTCCATACCATTTCTGTCTTTTATTGAGCCCATCTTTGCATGAAATGTTCCCTTAGTATCTCTAATTTTCTTGAAGAGATCTCTAGTGTTTCCCATTGTGTTGATTCCTTTATTTCTTTGCATTGATCCCTGAGGAAAGCTTTCTTATCTCTTCTTGCTATTCTTTGGAACTCTGCATTCAGATGTTTATATCTTTCCTTTTCTCCTTTGCTTTTCACTTCCCTTCTTCTCACAGCTATTTGTAAGGCCTCCTCAGACAGTCATTTTGCTTCTTTGCATTTCTTTTCCGTGGGGATGGTCTTGATCCCTGTCTCCTGGACAATGTCACAAACCTCCGTCCATAGTTCATCAGGCACTCTGACTATCAGATCTAGTCCCTTAAATCTATTTCTCTCTTCCACTGTATAATCATAAGGGATTTGATTTAGGTCATACCTGAATGGTCTTAAGAGGCAGATCAGGTGGTCTGATATTCCCATCTCTTTCAGAATTTTCCATAGTTTATTGTGATCTACACAGTCAAAGGCTTTGGCATAGTCAAGAAAGCAGAAATAGATGTTTTTCTGGAACTCTCTTGCTTTTTCCATGATCCAGCAGATGTTGGCAATTTGATCTCTGGTTCCTCTGCCTTTTCTAAAACCAGCTTGAACATCAGGAAGTTCACGGTTCACAAATTGCTGAAGCCTGGCTTGGAGAATTTTGAGTATTACTTTACTAGCGTGTGAGATAAGTGCAATTGTTCGGTAGTTTGAGCATTCTTTGGCATTGCCTTTCTTTGGGATTGGGATGAAAACTGACCTTTTCCAATCTTGTGGCCACTGCTGAGTCTTCCAAATTTGCTGGTATATTGAGTGCAACACTTTCACAGCATCATCTTTCAGGACTTGGAATAGCTCCACTGGAATTCCATCACCTCCACTAGCTTTGTTCGTAGTGATGCTTTCTAAGGCCCATTTGACTTCACATTCCAAGATGTCTGGCTCTAGGTCAGTGATCACATCATCATGATTATCTGGGTCTTGAAGCTCTTTTTTGTACAGTTATTCTGTGTATTCCTGCCACCTCCTCTTAATATCTTCTGCTTCTGTTAGGTCCACACCATCTCTGTCCTTTATCGTGCCCATCTTTGCATGAAATGTTCCTTTGGTATCTCTGATTTTCTTGAAGAGATCCCTAGTCTTTCCCATTCTGTTGTTTTCCTCTATTTCTTTGCACTGATCACTGAAGAAGGCTTTCTTATCTCTTCTTGCTATTCTTTGGAACTCTGCATTTAGATGTTTATATCTTTCCTTTTCTCCTTTGCTTTTCGCTTCTCTTCTTTTCACAGCTATTTGTAAGGCCTCCCCAGACCGTGGAAACAGTGTCAGACTTTGTTTTTCTGGGCTCCAAAGTCACTGCAGATGGTGACTACAGCCATGAAATTAAAAGACGCTTACTCCTTGGAAGGAAAGTTATGACCAACCTAGATAGCATATTCAAAAGCAGAGACATTACTTTACCAACAAAGGTTCGCCTAGTCAAGGCTATGGTCTTTCCTGTGGTCATGTATGGATGTGAGAGCTGGACTGTGAAGAAGGCTGAGCGCCGAAGAATTGATGCTTTTGAACTGTGGTGTTGGAGAAGACTCTTGAGAGTCCCTTGGACTGCAAGAAGATCCAACCGGTCCATTCTGAAGGAGATCAATCCTGGAATTTCTTTAGAAGGAATGATGCTAAAGCTGAAACTCCAGTATTTTGGCCACCTCATGCGAAGAGTTGACTCATTGGAGAAGACTCTGATGCTGGGAGGCATTGAGGGCAGGAGGAGAAGGGGACAACAGAGGGATGAGATGGCTGGATGGCATCACTGACTCGATGGGTACGAGTCTGGGTGACCTCTGGGAGCTGGTGATGGACAGGGAGGCCTGGCGTGCTGCAGTTCATGGGGTCGCAAAGAGTCGGACACGACTGAGCGACTGATCTGATCTGATCTGATCTGAATGGTCTAGTGGTTTTCCCTACTTTCTTCAATTTAAGTCTGAATTTGGCAATAAGGAGTTCATGGTCTGAGCCACAGTCAGCTCCTGGTCTTGTTTTTCTGCAAAGAATTATATTCTGCAAAGAATATAATCAATCTGATTTCGGTGTTGACCATCTGGTGATGTCCATATATAGAGTCTTCTCTTGTGTTGTTGGAAGAGGGTATTTGCTATGACCAGTGCATTTCCTTGGCAAAACTCTATTAGTCTGTGCCCTACTTCATTCCGTATTCCAAAGCCAAATTTGCCTGTACGCCAGGTGTTTCTTGACTTCCTACTTTTGCATTCCAGTCCCCTATAATGAAAAGGACATCTTTTTTGGGTGTTAGTTCTAAAAGATATTGTAGCTCTTCATAGAACTGTTCAACTTCAGCTTCTTCAATGTTACTGGTTGGGGCATAGGCTTGGATTACCGTGATATTGAATGGTTTGCCTTGGAAAAGAACAGAGATCATTCTGTCATTTTTGAGATTGCATCCAAGTACTGCATTTTGGACTCTTTTGTTGACCATGATGGCTACTCCATTTCCTCTAAGGGACTCCTGCCCAGAGTAGTAGATATAATGGTCATCTGAATTAAATTCACCCATTCCAGTCCATTTCAGTTCGCTGATTCCTAGAATGTCAACATTCACTCTTGCCATCTCCTGTTTGACCACTTTCAATTTGCCTTGATTCATGGACCTGACATTCCAGGTTCCTATGCAATATTGCTCTTTACAGAATCAGACCTTGCTTCTATCACCAGTCACATCCACAGCTGGGTATTGTTTTTGCTTTGGCTCCATCCCTTCATTCTTTCTGGAGTTATTTCTCCACTGATCTCCAGTAAAATATTGGGCACTTACTGACCTAGGGAGTTCCTCTTTCAGTATCCTATCACTTTTCCTTTTCATACTGTTCCTGGGGTTCTCAAGGCAAGAATACTGAAGTGGTTTGCCATTCCCTTCTCCAGTGGACCACACCCTGTTAGACCTCTTCACCATGACCCGCCCATCGTGGGTGGCCCCACTGGCATGGCATAGTTTACTCACTACTTTTAGTTTACTCACAAATACTTTACTCATTAATTAAAACTCCTCTAAAGTTTGTGAGTTCTATGAAAAACATTTTCTTAAATATGTAAATTTAAAGAAAAAATGTTTTCTTAATATAACTTTCTATGTATCATTAACCTATTTACCTAATACAAATTTACATTAAGTGCCTGCTACTTAGTAGATTCTCTGTTACATGTTATGAGATATACAGTGTGATCTTTATCCTCAAGGAGCTTAGATTCTCATAGAATTTAGGAAAGACATCCTGGTAGCTCAGATGATAAAGAATCTGCCTGCAATGCAGGAGACCTGGGTTCCATCCCTGGGTCAGGAAGATCCCCTGGAGAAGGGTAATAGTTACCCACTCCAATATTCTTGCCTAAAGAATTCCATGGACAGAAGAACCTGGTGATCTACAGGGGTCCATGGCATCGCAAAGAGTCAAACATGACTAAGTAACTATCACTTTCACAGTTCTACTTTCATAAACATATCTATAACACAAACAGAACGTGCTAAGTATTTTGAGAGCTTTACAAATTGCTATTACAGCATTGGTGGTGATGTGTTCCAATCACTTCCATCTGGCAGGATTAGAGACCCTTTAAAGAAAAGCAAGCACTGGAACTTGAAACTTGTATGCTTTGTGTGAGTGAAAAAAAAAGGCAAAGGAAGTCTACTCTTGGGCAGAGGAAAGGCACCAAGTCGAGAAAGTTTAAATGTGGTTCAGGAGCAGACATTACTTATATTTGATTAAATCGTAGAGGATAGAATTTCTGGGAGACAAAGTAAGTTGAGACATGATTAAAAAGAAGCTCTCTTGCACTTGGTCTTGCAAAACTGATTCAGAATACAATTTTTATCTCATTGTTTGGTTACCTACATTTAGTGGGAACATTTTCAGGAATAGTTTCAGTGATACCTTCACAATTGCAATGTCTTAGTCATGTACTTAGGGATAGCATTCCAACTAAGGAATATTAAATAAAACAGGATTCTTTGCAGATCAAATATTTCTGATTAGATTAGTAACACCTAGAAGGTCATTTTAAATTTCTTTTTATTTTCCCCCTTTATTTACACTAGTTCTGATAAATTTTTTCTTTGTGTTGATTTCTGAAGTTTTGGTCACCCACCCACTCTTTTATTTACTAATCCCTTTTTCTGAAAACAAATATGCAAAACTTAAATACTAATTTAGTCAGTGCAGCTTAATCCTCACCTGCTACTGCTAAGTCACTTCAGTCGTGTCCGACTCTGTGCAACCCCATAGACGGCAGCCCACCAGGCTCCCCCGTACTTGGGATTCTCCAGGCAAGAACACTGGAGTGGGTTGCCATTTCCTTCTCCAATGCATGAAAGTGAAAAGTGAAAGTGAAGTCGCTCAGTCGTGTCTGACTCTTAGCGACCCCATGGACTGCAGCCTACCATGCTCCTCCATCCATGGGATTTTCCAGGCAAGAGTACTGGAGTGGGGTGCCATTGCCTTCTCCGAATCCTCACCTGAGGTGTTCCATATTGTTAATATGGCAGAACTCCAGGCTCCTTCTAGGTTTTCAGAGTTGTAGAGACCAACATTTTCAACTTACCAACTCCTCTGCAATTCTTCTGATCCAACTGAATTTTATTCTATTTTTCCCTGAGAAGTATTGGAAAAGTTTCAGATCTCATTACCTCATCAACTATACTCCCAGCCCTATAAAATAATGAAAAGCAAAACAGCTTTCATAGGCCTTCATCATAATTGATTCTCCAGGGTATCTTTACACTGTCCCATTAAAATGAAGGTGTTGCTATGATATTTTTCAGCAAGAATGTTCTCAATAATGGATTCATATGGCAGTAAATATGTAACTTTTGCTGTTAAATTGGCCAATGCATGGAATCTCAAAGCTGTTGAAACAAAACAAAGTAAACTGTTGAAGCTATTCTTTCTGACAGAGTGTCATCTAAGATGCCAGCAAACCAGGTAACAGATATGCATTCACAGCATTATGGGGTATAATCTATTAATACATTTATTGCTTTCAAGTTCCTTGCGTCACTTTTAATTTTGCAGTACACTAAAGTCTTCAGAACTTAGGGCAAACTCCCAAATGTTGTGTTACTTATTCTTTAAACTGAGGGTTAAAAACATATCTGTGATAAATCTTATTGAATGTTTTTATTTATGGAATCCTTTTTAAATCTTGCTGGACATATTAAACATTATTACAGTCTGCATTCAGATTTCTTCCTAAGGTCTTATTTATACTTTTAAACAAAAAAAAAAAAAAAAAAGAAGAAAAGTAAAATAGAAACCATATGGTTTTGTTGGTCCTGCCTCCAAAACAAAGTCACATCAAACTATTAAGACAAGCAGAATTAAAGAAAATGTGCATGGTATCCACCTTCCCAACCCACATGTTCTAGATACCCGAGTTTTGCCAGAGGTTTTGAACAATACAGCAGGCCCTGAGTAAGTGCTTTCAGGAAGAAAGCCAGTCAAATTCTCTCCCTCTCCTCCAATGGCCAAGACACACACATGCAAGCTCTTATGTGAATCCTTCACATATGCTTTCTAGTTCGCTTAGTGAACAGGCACCAAGTCACTGGAGATTTTATGCCCATTGATTCTCACTAGGCAGATTCTAATTTGGCAAGGGGTCTGGGGTCCCCCTGGTGAGAAAGCTGCTCCTGGCAGAAGCTCCCTCTCTGATGGAGGGACGTGTTGCTGCCTGTGGCTCTGTTCTCTTTAGACCAGGCTTGAGATCACATCTGTTCCTAAGGCTCCAAGCCAAGGGATCTCTGAGTGAAGAATCGCCACAGAGAACGCTGCGTACTCTGGTTAAATAAACTCTTCTCCCCTATGTCACAGTGAACGTCCCTAATTGCCTAATGACCCTGACTTTTTTTTTTTTTTTCAAGCATGAAATTTTACCTGAGATGTATAAAATGACATTATGTGTAGGAAACAGTGGTATAAATTGAACTGTGGCATTTCATGCCATATACAAAAATTCATAGACGTACTTTTCCTAATGTGACTGCAACACCGTCAAGATGATGTACTTCAGCAGTAAAGACAACATCACCAACAAATTAAGTATAAAAAAATGGTTTTCCTATGAAAATAGTTGTTTTTTGTATTATGAATTACTTTAATCATAAAAATCATTTTGAGTAAACTGCGAAACTTGAAATATGTGGAATTATTTATGAGTATTGCCAATTCCTTCAGGACTAATGCACCCAATTGTTCTCTATTTATACTTGTACATGTTGAATACTCAACAGAAAAGTCTGCTGTCCTTTGAATAAAAATATTGAAAGTAAAATTTTTGTTATAAGTTATTACCCTAAAATTTTTAGGAATATTCTACAGGAAAAAACACACACACACACACACACACAAAACAGGAGAGGCTCATTTCATTGCAAACTAAAGGATAGATAGTTCTCTCTGACAGCTCAGTACCACATAGTATCCTAATCAAATCATTGCAAATATTTCCAATTTCTCCATTCATAGCTGTGTGAGAGATAAGTAAATATTCCTTCCATTTCACTCCATTAAAGATACTTTGAATTTCCACAATGCCAGGTACTGAACTAAGCCTTTCCTTCGAGACCTCTTCATGAGTTGCTAACCACTTGAAATGTACTCTTTTCAAAGACAGAGACAATAGCATGTCATCTCTTTGTATGCTTCATTTAAATAGTTTTGTATGTGTGTGAAAGAAAGATAGAAATATTTCTGGGAGAAATGGCAGACAAAGAATCGGCTGTGTCGTATGTGTGTGCTGCCCATGGCCATTTTACAAGGAAATCTACCAGCTCTCAATAATGTGAAAATCTTCTTGAGAGGCGCCGTGGCACAGCAAGTCACTGAACCAGAGAAATTCAATTTGCCTACTGTAAAGTATGTTTTGTCTGTCTCAGAAAGCTCTAATTCAATCCAAAATTACTTTCTAGAAGCAGTCACTCTGGCCAAGGAAGGGTGTCCGGGGTCTGGAATAGGACCGAATACACTGGGCTAAAACTGTCAGAAAGCATCCAGTGCTGCTTCTCACTGTTGGGGTGGGAACCACAGACCCACCTGGAGGTCACTGCTCTGGTCATGTTTTAGATCTATGTGTATCTGTGATTGAATAACCTTTAGGTTACTTTTATCTTTGATCTACATTGACTCTAATAGTGCCAAGGGCAAAATAGAAACAGAAATGACAGATTAATAATATGTGGATGAGTAAGAAACTACATGTTTCCTTGAATTCTATATGAATCATAATTATTTGTGGTTAATTTTGAACATGCCTAAAGAGTATTAAAACAGTACTCTAACAATATCTTTGTGGTTTTATCATTGGGCAAATAAACTAATAGTTCATATAAACTAACTCAAAACTTAATTTTCTCCTAAATTACACAGCAAATTTGTTGTCAAAACTTGGCAGATTTTGTCAAATGTTACATCTTACCTCTGCTTGTCTAGAAATCATGATGCTAGCTCTATTATGGTAATATTAATTTAATCAGTTTATAGAATAGGAATTATGGGATTTTCATATTTTTGAAGTAAATACTGGCTCCAACACTTGAAAAAGTAAGTTTAATGTGATTGTTGGATTCTATATTCGAATATATAAGTGGTAGAGATTCTTGAAATTCTCTAAAATCTATATTACAATATAAAGATAGGGGCTTGGCAAATATATATAGCAATTTGGTAAAGATTATTTTTAAAACTAAGATTGCCATCACATTTCATTATCTGTAGCCAAATGTAAGAAATAGTTAAATTATTATGTTTAAGTGTTAACTAATAAAATGCAAGAAGATTATACTTTTAATGGTGGTTCATAAACTTCAGTGTGCAAAATTGTTCCCTGAATATCTTATTTTTAAAAATGTAGATATGATACTCACCCTCAAAGACTCTAGTTCACTGGGTTGGAAGCAGATTTTGGCATCACTAGTATAACAAAACCAACCAGTAATTATAATGCAGGTGATTATTTGAATACATTTGGCAGGGGAAAAAAATCCTGACATATAAACATCTAAAAACTATCTGGAAACTACTTTTAACATCAAAAATGTATCCATATATGTGATGATATTTTACTTCTATTTATATCATTTAAAACAATGTGAAATATTTTATAATTTACTTTTAAGGAGGTGAGAAAAGTCAACCACCACAACAAAGACTATAGGTTAAAAAGCCATTTCTCCATCCTTAAAACAGAGGATTTATTTTTTCAATAGTAGTTAATCCTTTTGCCTTTGTAATAGGGAAATTTTTGATTTGTGGTGGTATAGGCAATTCTAATAATAGAGAGACCTGGTTGCACAATCTATTTCTCTACAGCTGAAATTTCAAAGTAAATAATTATTTTAGTTCATAATTTGGAAATAATATATTTCAGTACTCAGAGGAAAATCCTTGTTGATACTTTTCAGATTTGCACAGCATGAAACTTTCAAGTATTGCAGATTCTTTTAAAATGAAAGCAGGCAAGCTTTGCTTTGCTCAGCTAACAATTGTGAGATAAACCTACAAATCTAAGGAGAAAATTAATTTTTAAATTTCTACTTATTCTAAAAGTGAAAAAGGAGTATATGTTAAAAATTTATTAGCCCAGTTGGGTACAGTTTCTTGTCAAAAATCTGAAAAAATAAGTACCTCAGAATTTTTTAATTGTTTGTTCAAATTAATTACTACCTTATGCATTTTCTACAGTAGAAAATGTATAGAAGTTAGTAAATCTATTAATATTTACATTTGCTGGCATCTCAAAGGGCAGTAAAAAATGAATAATTTTCAGGACACTAATACCTTTAAGATTTTAAATGTATACTTCCATATTAAGGGGTTATTAACCATGAAACAATATGATAAACCACACTCACTATTCATTGTTTTTTTGCAAGGGAAAAAAATCAACTAAATAGAGATATATTTACCAGGAAGCTCATGAAAATTTAATGTTCTGGCTTCTCCCTTTCATAAGCTTCTTCCTTTCATAAGCTTCTTCTAAGGCTCACCTTTTCCCAGTCTAAATAAATATTCAGTTTCCTAGGCAATTATATACTCACAGTATCTGTCTTTTTTCCTAAAAGAAGATGGCCAAATTGTATGACTTTTAGGCCCCGAAACTTGGATCAGCACTTGCATAGAAAGATATATTATTACAGCTGAAAGTAAAGTACAAAATATAAACCTCTCCTATCTGCATTTTGAATGCTTTACTCTACAGAATATATTAAAACTTTTATTTTTCAAAATGGAAAACAGTAAAAAGTATATGCATAGAAGCAGACCAGAAGAAATGGGAGCAAGTTCTTTAAGAAAGAGAAGACACTTTGCTATTATATTAAGCCCACACCATCTTTTCAGCATGCACAGCTGAAGCTGTAATGTCTGATACTAGTGAGATTTAAACAAGCGAGGTATCACCCGCACTGAGGTCATGTTCGCCAACCTGCCATGAGATGCTCATCTCTGTAGGAATCCTGCCTGTGTGTTCCTTCAAGTTCCACTAGAGCCCTTCTGAGATGACACGTCATATGAATTTTTTCAACCTATTTCTAAAGACTGGATTAGGAACTGTGAAAATATATTATTTGCCTTTATTGTCTCCATGAAACCAATAAGATTTAGAAATGGATAGGGTTTCAGTTATATCGTTAGTAAGTCATACTTCTGAAGCTCATTCTGCAAAATTTCTCTCACAGACTCATCTGATTATTTACCTTATTTTCAATCTTAAAAAACACCCAAATTGAAATTTAGTTTAAAAAAAAAAAAAAACTCCATAAAAAAAAAGAGCTGTAAGGAAATTACCCCTTAGACATCATGTTTAATAAAAAGAGTTAACTTTTAAAGGTAAACTCTGAAGCACTGGGATTCATTTTGTAATTGAAAAAATAACATATTTTGAGCTTTTCTTTTCTTATCTATAAAAAGAAGGACTACTTTCTAACACTCAATCTGGCTTTTAAATATTACAATGGCTTTGTGAAATATCAGCGAAAATATATTTCATCTCTAGTGAACATAGACAAGCAGTTATTTAGTATTTTGGGTTTCTTGGTAGCTCAGATGGTAAAGAATCTGCCTGTAATGCAGGAGATAGGTTCAATTCCAGGGTTGCAGAGATTCCTTGAAAGAGGACACGGCAACCTTCCCCAGGATTCTTGCCTGGAGAATACTAACACTCAAACCAGCTTTTAAAATATTTCACTGGTTTTGTGAAAATATATTTCATTTGTAGTCAACATAGAAAAGCAATTATTTATTATTTGAAAGGAAATGGTCTTTATAGCAACAATTTTAGATTGTCTACGTTTTCTTAGTGAATTAATTCTCCAATTTTTTACGATCACTGTCTCTTTTGTATATATTTTGCCCTTCTGAGGGGAAAATAAAAAGATGAAGAATAATAAGAAAGAGAGTAAGGAGAGAAGGAAAACAAATAAAGAGTGTGGTAATGCTTTCTGAATCATCAAAAAAGCAAGAGAGTTCCAGAAAAAAAGATCTACTTTTGCTTTATTGACTATGCCAAAGCTTTTGACTGTGTGGATCACAACAAATTGTGGAAAATTCTTTAAGAGATGAGAATATCAGACCACCTGACCTGCCTCCTGAGAAATCTGTGTGCAGGTCAAGAAGTAACAGTTAGAACTGGACATGGAACAACAATGCTATGCTAATGCTAAGTCACTTCAGTCGTGTCCGACTCTGTGTGACCCCATAGACGGCAGCCCACCAGGCTCCCCCGTCCCTGAAATTCTCCAGGCAAGAACACTGGAGTGGGTTGCCATTTCCTTCTCCAATGCATGAAAGTGAAAAGTGAAAGTGAAAGTGAAGTCGTGTCCGACCCTCAGCGATCCCATGGACTGCAGCCCTCCAGGCTCCTCCATCCATGGGATTTTCCAGGCAAGAGTACTAGAGTGGGGTGCCATTGCCTTCTCCATGGAACAACAGGCTGGTTCCAAATAAGGAAAAGAGTACATCAAGGCTGTATACTGTCACCCTGTTTATTTAACTTATATGCAGAGTACATCATGAGAAACACTTGGCTGGATGAAGCACAAGCTGGAATCAAGATTGCCGGGAGAAATATCAGTAACTGCAGATATGCAGATGACACCACTCTTATGGCAGAAAGAGAAGAGAACTAAGGAGCTTCTTGATGAAAGTGAAAAATTTGGCTTAAAACTCAACATTCAGAAAGCTAAGATCATGGCATCTGGTCCCATCACTTAAGGTCAAATAAATGGGGGAACAATGGAAACAGTAATAGACTTTATTTTTTTAGGCTCCAAAATCACTACAGAGGTAACCGCAGTTATGAAATTAAGACACTTGCTCCTTCGAAGAAATGACAACCCACTGCAGTATTCTTGCCTGGGAAATCCCATGGACAGAGGAGTCTGGCAGGCTACAGTCCATGGGGTCACATGAGTTGGACACGACTTAGTGACTAAATCACCACCACTTTAAAAGAAAAGCTATGACCACCCTAGACAGCATATTAAAAAGCAGAGACATTACCAACAAAATTCCGTCTAGTCAAAGCTATGGTTTCTCCAGTAGTCATGTAAGGATATAAGGGTTGGACCGTAAGGAAGGCTGAGTGCCAAATAATTGATGCTTTTTAACTGTTGTGTTGGAGAAGACTCTTGAGAGTCCCTTGGACTGAAAGGAGATCCGACCAGTCAATCCTAAAGGAAAACAGTCCTGAATATTCATTGGAAGGACTGATGCTGAAGCTGAAACTCCAATATTTTGGCCACTTGATGTGAAGAACTGGCTAATTGGAAAAGACTGATGCTGGGAAAGATTGAAGGTGGGAGGAGAAGGGGATGACAGAGGATGAAATGATTGGATGGCATCACTGACGCAGTGGACATGAGTTTGAGTAGGCCCTGGTTACTGGTGATGGACAGGGAAGCCTGGCAAGCTGCAGTCCATGGGTCTCAAAGAGTCAGAAACACCTGAGCAACTGAACTGAACTGAATGGATAGAGTAAGTGGAGGGGGAAAAGGAGGAGAAATTCTTACCATTTTTAATGTTTCAAATGATCTCTTGCTTGATATAATTATAACATTATTTCTGATGCACTCCATGTATTAGAAATAGCATTAGAAATAAGATTATTGACAAAATATAAAAATTATCCTATTGTGATGAAGTTTTAGTTTCTAGAGAAATATTTTCTATAATTGATTTTAATAATAAATGGCCTAATTTGTATTTTTCAGACCCTTTTCTAGCTCAAACTCAAGTTTAGGTGAAAAATTAGCAATCAGTAAAACTTTCAAAAGCAGAACAACAAACACCTCAGGTAGTTTTAAGTATTCTTAAATATTTCTTCTTTCTTATGAACATGACTATAATTAGTGATTGTCAACCTGAATCACAGTTTTATGTCTCTTCTGTTAGATGATAAGTTTTTGAAAGTAAGAGACCATATTTTATCCAGCAGCCAGGCTAAAAATTTGCTTTTAATGATTATTGTATAAATGAATTTATAGTTTGATAGTTTTTTTTCATTTAACTATTATTGAGTTACAGTATTATATTAGTATCAGGTGTAGAGCATAGTGATTCAATACTTTTATAACTCTAGTTAAAGTTCTTATAAAATAATAGCTATATCTCCCTGTGCTGTGCAATACATCTTTGTTGCTTATTTATTTGGTCCATAGTGGTTTGTAGCTCTTAATCCTATACCACTATCTTATTCCTCCCCACTTTCTTCTTCTCATTGGTATTCAATAGTTTGCTTTTGTATTTAAAGGCCAACATCCACTGGATCATGGACAAAGCAAGAGAGTTCCAGAAAAATATCTATTTCTGCTTTATTGACTATGCCAAAGCCTTTGACTGTGTGGATCACAATAAACTGTGGAAAATTCTGAAAGAGATGGGAATACCAGACCACCTGATCTGCCTCTTGAGAAATTTGTATGCAGGTCGGGAGGCAACAGTTAGAACTGAACATGGAACAACCGGTTCCAAATAGGAAAAAGAGTACGTCAAGGCTGCATATTATCACCCTGTTTATTTAACTTATATGCAGAGTACATCATGAGAAACACTGGATTGGAAGAAACACAAGCTGGAATTAAGATAGCCGGGAGAAATATCAATAACCTCAGATATACAGTGGACATCACCCTTATGGCAGAAAGTGAAAAGGAGCTCAAAAGCCTCTTGATGAAAGTGAAAGTGGAGAGTGAAAAGGTTGGCTTAAAGCTCAACATTCAGAAAACTAAGATATGGCATCCACTCCCATCACTTCATGGGAAATAGATGGAGAAACAGTGGAAACAGTGGCAGACTTTATTTTTGGGGGGCTCCAAAATCACTGCAGATGGTGACTTCAGCCATGAAATTAAAAGACGCTTACTCCTTGGAAGGAAAGTTATGAACAACCTAGATAGCATATTGAAAAGCAGAGATATTACTTTGCCAAAAAAGGTTCGCCTAGTCAAGGCTATGTTTTTCCTGTGGTCATGTATGGATGTGAGAGGTGGACTGTGAAGAAGGCTGAGCACGGAAGAATTGATGCTTTTGAACTGTGGTGTTGGAGAAGATTCTTGAGAGTCCCTTGGACTGCAAGGAGATCCAACCAGTCCATTCTGAAGGAGATCAGCTCTGGGATTTCTTTGGAAAGAATGATGCTGAAGCTGAAACTCCAGTATTTTGGCCACCTCATGCGAAGAGTTGACTCATTGGAGAAGACTCTGATGCTGGGAGGGATTTGGGGGCAGGAGGAGAAGGGGATGACAGAGGATGAGATGGCTGGATGACATCACTGACTCGATGGATGTGAGTCTGAGTGAACTCTGGGAGTTGGTGATGGACAGGGAGGCCTGGTGTGCTGCGATTCATGGGGTCACAAAGAGTCGGACACGACTGAGAGACTGATCTGATCAGTTGTATCAGACCAGCTTCCCTGGTAGCTCAGATAGTAAAAAGCATCTTCCTACAATGCGGTATACCCGGGTTTGATCCCTACATTGGAAAGATCCACTGGAGAAGGAAATGGCAACCCACTCCAGTATTCATGCCTGGAAAATCCCATGGACCGAGGAGCCTGGTAGGCTACAGTCCATGGTGTCGCAAAATGTTGGACACAACCGAGTAACTTCACTTTCACTTTCAGTTGTATCATAAGCATTCATCGTTATTACTTTTTTAGATTCAAATGTAAGGAATAGACAGTATTTGTCTTTCTCTGCCTGACCTATGTTAGTAGCATAGCATTCTTTATGTCCAACCATATTGTTGCAAATTACGAATTTCATTTTTTTTTTAATACTGAGTAATATCCATGGGGTCACAAAGAGTCAGACACAACTGAAACGAGTTAGCAGCAGCAGCAGTAGCAATATATGTGAACTGTGAACTTCCAGATCACAGTAGAAATCATTATAATGGAGACCAAAATGATAATAGAAAACAATCATTAAACTTAAAAGCTTTTTTTTTTTTAAAAGACAAACAAAATTGGCAAACCTTAGCTAGAATAACTAACAAAAAAAGACAAGACATATAAATAAAATCAGAAACAAAACAGCAGAAATTACATCAGATACCACATAAATACAAAGGTTCATAAGTGAGTATTATAAACAATTATATACCAATAAACATCCAACCTGGTGTCTCAGACAGTATAGAATCTGCCTGCAATTCAGGAGTCGGGTTCGATCCTTGGGTCAGGAAGATCGCCTGGAGAAGGGAATGGCAACCCACTCCAGTGTTCTTGCCTGGGAAATTCCATGGACAGAGACTCCTGGCAGGCTATAGTCCGTGAGGTCTCAGAAGAGTCGGACACAACTGAGCGACTAACACACACACACACACACACACACACACACACACACCCCAACAATTTGGATAACCTAAAAGAAACTGATAATTCTTTGAATCATACAACATCCCAAGACAAAATTATAAAGAAATAGAAATTCTGGATAGATCAATCACTAATAAGGAGATTGAAATGGTAAATAAAAATTCACCCTTCTCCCCCCAAAAAATTCAGTATCAGACAGTTTAACTGCTGAATTAAATTAAACATTCAAAGATGATTTAATATCTATCCTCCTTATACTCTTCCAAAAAACTGAAAGAGGTGGAAATGCATTATAATTCATTTTATGAGGCCAACATTATCATCAGATCAGATCAGTCGCTCAGTCGTGTCTGACTCTTTGTGGCCCCATGAATCGCAGCACACCAGGCCTCTCTGTCCATCATCAATTCCTGGAGGTCAATGAGACTCACATCCATCGAGTCAGTAATGCCATCCAGCCATCTCATCCTCTGTCGTCCCCTTCTCCTCTTGCCCTCAATCCCTCCCAGCATCAGAGCCTTCTCCAATGAGTCAACTCTTTGCATGAGGTGGCCAAAGTACTGGAGTTTCAGCTTCAGCATCATTCCTTCCAAAGAAATCCCAGGGCTGATCTCCTTCAGAATAGACTGGTTGTATCTCCTTGCAGTCCAAGGGACTCTCAAGAGTTTTCTCCAACACCACAGTTCAAAAGCATCAATTCTTGGGCACTCAGCCTTCTTCACAGTCCAGCTCTCACATCCAACATTATCATAACAAAGCCAGATAGAGATACTTAAAAAAAGAAAACTCCTGGCTTATATCTCTGATAACTCTAAATGTAAGAAATCAACAAAATATTAGCAAGCCAATTGCAACAGTAAAATAAAAGGATCATAAAACATAATCAAATGTGATTTATTCCAGGGATGAAAGTATAGTTCAATACCTGTCAATACATGCAAAGCTTATGTGAGCGAAGTTGCTTAGTCGTGTTTGACTCTTTGTGACTCCATGGACTGCAGCCTACAAGACTCCTCCGTCCATGGGGTTTTCCAGCAAGAATACTAGAGTGGGTTGCCATTGATATACCATATTAACAAAATGAAGGATCAAAAAACCATATGATCATTTAAGTAGATGCAAAAAAAAAAAGCATTTGAAAATTTTCAACACATATTTATTATAAAAAACTCTATAAAATGGGCATGCTACTGCTATTGCTAAGTCACTTCAGTTGTTTTGGACTCTGTGCGACCCCAGAGATGGCAGCCCACCAGGCTTCGCTGTCCCTGGCATTCTCCAGGCAAGAATACTGGAGTGGGTTGCCATTTCCTTCTCCAATGCATGAAAGGGAAAAGTGAATGTGAAGTCACTCAGTTGCGTCAGACTCTTCACGACCCCATGGACTGCAGCCCACCAGGCTCCTCCACTCATGGGATTGTCCAGGCAAGAGCACTGGAGTGGGGTGCCATTGCCTTCAAGAAATATATTTCAACATAATAAAGGTCATATAGAACAGACCTACAGCTAACTTCATAGTCAAGGATGAAATACTGAAAGCTGCCCCTTTAAGATCAGGAAAAGACAAGATGCCCCCTCTCTCCACTTCTGCTCAACATAATATTGAAAGTTCTAGCCAGAGCAATTAGACAAGAAAAAGGGATAAAAGTCATTCAAATTGGAAAGGAAGAAGTAAAACTGTCACAATTTGTGGACAGCATTTTTATTTATGAAAGGCCTTAAAGATACTAACAAACTATTAGAAATAGTAAGATCAGATCAGTCGCTCAGTCGTGTCCGACTCTTTGCGACCCCATGAACCGCAGCACGCCAGGCCTCCCTGTCCATCACCAGCTCCCGGAGGTCACTCAGACTCGCATCCATCGAGTCAGTGATGCCATCCAGCCATCTCATCCTCTGTCGTCCCCTTCTCCTCCTGCCCTCAATCCCTCCCAGCATCAGAGTCTTCTCCAACGAGTCAACTCTTCGCATGAGGTGGCCAAAATACTGGAGTTTCAGCTTTAGCATCATTCCTTCTAAAGAAATTCCAGGATTGATCTCCTTCAGAATGGACTGGTTGGATCTTCTCGCAGTCCAAGGGACTCTCAAGAGTCTTCTCCAACACCACAGTTCAAAAGCATCAATTCTTCGGCGCTCAGCCTTCTTCACAGTCCAGCTCTCACATCCATACATGACCACAGGAAAGACCATAGCCTTGACTAGGCGAACCTTTGTTGGCAAAGTGATGTCTCTGCTTTTGAATATGCTATCTAGGTTGGAGATCAGTGGAGAAATAACTCCAGAAAGAATGAAAGGATGGAACCAAAACAAAAAGAATACCCAGCTGTGGATGTGTATGGTGATAGAAGCAAAGTACGATGCTGTAAAGAGCAGTATTGCATAGGAACCTGGAATGTCAGGTCCATGAATTAGGGCAAATTGGAAGTGGTCAAACAAGAGATGGCAAGAGTGAATGTTGACATTCTAGGAATTAGTGAACTAAAATGGACTGGAATGGGTGAATTTAACTCGGATGACCATTATATCTACTACTGTGGGCAGGAATCCCTCAGAGGAAATGGAGTGGCCATCATGGTCAACAAAAGAGTCCGAAATGCAGTACTTGGATGCAATCTGAAAAACGATAGAATGATCTCTGTTCGTTTCCAAGGCAAACCATTCAATGTCACAGTAATCCAAGTCTATGCCCCAACCAGTAATGCCGAAGAAGCTGAAGTTGAAAGGTTCTATGAAGACCTACAAGACCTTTTAGAACTAACACCCAAAAAAAAAAAAAAAAAAAAAAAAGAAATAGTAAAGTACTGCAATAAAGATAAAACATGCAAAATATCTACACAGGCATTTATTATTCTTCTATACTAACAACAAACGAGCAGAAATAAATTTATTAAAGTGTTCCCATTTAAAACCATAATATAAAGAATAAAATAGTTAGGAATAAATTTAACCAAGAAGGTAAAAGACCTATAAACTGAAAATTATAAACTATCAATGAAAACAATTGAAAAAAGACACAATGGGGAGATAGTGCATGCCCATGTATTGGAAGAGTTGTCAGTGGTGGTTTACTTGCTAAGTCATGTCCAACTCTTGAGACCCCATGGACTATAGAGCACCAGGCCCCTCTGTCCATGGGATATTCCGGGCAAGAATACTGGAGTGGATTGCCGTTTCCTTCTCCAATAAAAAAAGGTTTATAGTATGTAAGACAATTTGCATATTCAATACAATACTATCAAAATTCTAATGACATTATTCACAGAAATAGAATTTAAAAATCCTAAAATTTATATGGAGCCACAATAACTCTGAACATCCAAAGCAATTGTACTTAAAAAAAGCAAACTGTGGGAAGTAAGAATTACATTCTCTGGTTTAAAATTATGCTACAAACCAATAGTAATCAAAACAGCATGGCACTGGCAGGAAAAAAAGATGGAACATAGCTTAAATCCCAGGAATAAACCCACACAAATATGTACAATTAATTTCAGAGAAAACAGCAAATAACACACAATGAAAAAAGGAAAGTGTCTCTAATAAATGGTGTTGGGAAACCTGAATAGCTATATGCAAATAAATGAATCTAGACCTCTATCATATACCATAAACATAAATAAACCTGAATGGATTAAAGAATTGAAGTAAGACCTAAAACAATAAAACTATTAGAAGAAAAAAAGGCAAGGGAAACAAAAGTAAAAATACATAAATGGAACTACATCGAACTAAAATGCTTCTTCACAACAAAAAGAAAGCCATTAGCTAAATGAAAATGTAACCTAGTAAATGAGAGAAGATATTTGCAAATCATATATCCCACGAGGGGATAATATCTAAAATATACAAATAATTCATCCCAACCAACAAAAAAAGAATCAAACAACCTGATTTTAAAAATAGGCAGAGGATCTGAATATATATATATATATATATATATATTTTTTTTTTTTTTAGAAAGAAGACTTGTAAATGGTCAACCTGGTGCATGAAAAGATGTTTAACATCACTAATTATTCAGTTCAGTTTTGTGCAGTTCAGTGGCTCAGTCATGTCCGACTCTTTGCAACCCCATTAACTGAAGCATGCCAGGACTCCCTGTCCATCACCAACTCCCAGAATTTACCCAAACTCATGTTCATTGAGTCGGTGATGCCATCCAGCCATCTCATCCTCTGTCATCCCCTTCTGCCCCCAGTTCCTCTCAGAATAAGGGTCTTTTCCAATGAGTCAACTCTTCGCATGAGGTGGCCAAAGTATTGGGTTTCAGCTTCAGCATCAGTCCTTTCAATGCAAACTGAGGACTTATCTCCTTCAGGATGGACTGCTTGGATCTCCTTGCAGTCCAAGGGACTCTCAAGAGTCTTCTACAACACCACAATTCAAAAGCATCAATTCTTCAGTGCTCAGGTTTCTTTATAGTCCAAATCTCACACCCATACATGACCACTGGAAAAAACATAGCCTTTACTAGACGAAACTTTGTTGGCAAAGTAATTTCTTTGCTTTTGAATATGCTACCTAGGTTGGTCATAACTTTCCTTCCAAGGAGTAAACATCTTTTAATTTCATGGCTGCAATCACCATCTGTAGTGATTATGTAGCCTCCCCAAAATAAAGTCTGACAGTGTTTCCACTGTTTCTGCATTTATTTCCCATGAAGTGATGAGAGTGGATGCCATATCTTAGTTTTCTGAATGTTGACCGTTAAGCCAACATCTTCACTCTCCTCTTTCACTTTCATCAAGAGGCTTTTAGTTCCTCTTCACTTTCTGCCATAAGGGTGGTGTCATTTGCATATCTGAGGTTACTGATATTTCTCCTGGCAATCTTTATTCCAGCTTGTGCTTCTTACAGCTCAGTGTTTCTCATGATGTACTCTGCATATAAGTTAAATAAACAAGGTGACAATATACAGCCTTGACGTACTCACTTTCCTATTTGGAACCAGTCTGTTGTTCCGTGTCCAGTTCTAACTATTCCTTCCTGACCTACACATAGGTTTATCAAAAGGCAGGTCAGGTGGTCTGGTATTCCCATCTCTTTCAGAATTTTCCACAGTTTATTGTGATCCACACAGTCAAAGGCTTTGGCATAGTCAATAAAGCAGAAATAGATGTTTTTCTGGAACTCTCTTGCTTTTTCATGATCCGGAGGATGCTGGCAATTTAATCTCTGGTTCCTCTGCCTTTTCTAAAACCAGCTTGAACATCTAGAAGTTCGCGGTTCACATATTGCTGAAGGCTGGCTTGAAGAATATTGAGCATTACTTTACTAGCGTGTGAGATGAGTGCAATTGTGTGGCAGTTTGAGCTTTCTTTAGCATTGCCTTTCTTTGGGTTTGAAATGCAAACAGACCTTTTCTAGTCCTGTGGCCACTGCTGAGGTATCCAAATTTGATGGCAAATTGAGTGCAACACTCTCACATCATCATCTTACAGGATTTTAAATAGTTCAACTGGAATTCCATCAGGTCCACTAGCTTTGCTCATAGTGATGCTTTCTAATACCCACTTGACTTCACATTTCAGGATGTCTGGCTCTAGGTGAGTGATCACAACATCATGATTATCAGGATTGTGAAGATCTTTTTTGTGTAGTTGTTCTGTGTATTCTTGTCACCTCTTCTTAATATCTTCTTCTGTTAGGTCCATACCCTTTCTGTCCTTTATGGAGCCCACCTTTGCATGAAGTGTTCCCTTGATATCTCTAATTTTCTTGAAGAGATCTCTAGTCTTTTGCATTCTATTCTTTTCCTTTATTTCTTTGCATTGATCCCTGAGGAAGGCTTTCTTATCTCTCCTTGCTATTCTTTGGAACTCTGCATTCAGATGATTTTATCTTTCCTTTTCTCCTTTGATTTCACTTCTCTTCTTTTCACAGCTATTTATAAGGCCTCCTCACACAGTAATTTTTCCTTTTTTGCATTTCTTTTCCATGGGGATAGTGTTGATCCTTGTCTTTTGTACAATGTCATAACCTCCGCCCATAGTTCAACAGGCACTCTGTCTATCAGATCTAGTCCCTTAAATCTATTTCTCACTTCCACTGTATAATCATAAGAGATTTGATTAAGTCATACCTGAATGCTCTAGTGGTTTTTCCTACTTTCTTCAATTTAAGTCTGAATTTGACAACAAGGAGTTCATGATCTGAGCCACAGTCAGCTCCTGGTCTTGTTTTTGCTGACTGTAGAGAGCTTCTACATCTTTGGCTGCAAATATAATCAATCAGATTTCAGTGTTGACCATCAGGTGATGTCCATATGTAGTCTTCTGTTGTGTGGTTGGAAGAGGGTGTTTGATATGACCAGTGTGTTCTCTTGGCAAAACTCTATTAGCCTTTGCCCTGCTTCATTCTGTACTCCAAGGCCAAATTTGCCTGTTACTCCAGGTGTTTCTTGACTTCCTACTTTTGCTTTCCAGGCCCCTATAATGAAAAGGACATCTTTTTTGGGTGTTAGTTCTAAAAGGTCTTGTAGGTCTTCATAGAACCATTCAACTTCAGCTTCTTCAGTGTTACTGGTTGGGGCATAGACTTGGATTATTGTGATATTGAATGGTTTGCCTTGGAAAAGAACAGAGATCATTCTGTCATTTTTGAGATTGCATCCAAGTACTGGATTTCAGACTCTTTTGTTGACCATGATGGCTACTCCATTTCTTCTAAGGGATTCCTGCCTGAAGTAGTAGATATAATGGTCATCTGAGTTAAATTCACCCATTCCAGTCCATTTTAGCTTGCTGACTCCTAGAATGTTGACATTCACTCTTGCCATCTCCTGTTTGACCACTTTCAATTTGCCTTGATTTATGGACCTGACATTCCAGGTTCCTATGCAATATTGCTCTTTACAGAATCAGACCTTGCTTCTATCACCAGTCACATCCACAACTGGGTATTGTTTTTGCTTTGACTCCATCCCTTCATTCTTTCTGGAGTTATTTCTCCACTGATCTCCAGTAGCTAATTGAGTGTGGGGCCTCTCAAAACAGCTGGGTCAGGTGGAGAGGTCTGACAGAATGTGGTCCACTGGGAATAGCAAACCACTTCAGAATTCTTGCCTTGAGAAGTCCATGAACGGTATGAAAAGGCAAAGTGATAGGATACTGAAAGAGGAACTCCCCAGGTCGGTTAGTGCCAAATATGCTACTCTAGATCAGTAATTATTAGGGACATGCAAATCAAAACCACAATGAGATATAGCCTCACTCTTATTAGAATGGCTACAATTCAAAAGAACAAACTATAATAATTGTTGAAATGGACACAGGAGAATAGGAAACCCTAAAATATGCATTGTTGATGGGAATGTGAATTGGTACAAATAATATGGAAAACAGTATGGAAATTTCTCAAAAATTAATAAGACAATTACTATATGATCCACTGATTCCAGTTCCAGGTATTTATCTGAAGAACAGGAAAATTCTTTTTTTTTTTTTAAATTTATTTATTTTAATTAGAGACTAATTACTTTACAATATTGTATTGGTTTTGCCATACATCAACATGAATCCACCATGGATGTACACGTGTTCCCATCCTGATCCCCCCTCCCACCTTCCTCCCCATACCAACCCTCTGGGTCATCCCAGTGCACCAGCCCCAAGCATCCTGTATCCTGTATTGAACCTGGACTGGCGATTCATTCCTTATATGATATTATACATGTTTCAGTGCCATTCTCCCAAATAGTCCCCAACACCTCCCTCTCCCACAGAGTCCAAAAGACTGTACTATACATCTGTGTCTCTTTTGCTGTCTCACATACAGGGTTATCATTACCATCTTTCTAAATTCCATATATATATGCATTAGTATACTGTATTGGTATTTTTCTTTCTGGTGCTTACTTCACTCTGTATAATAGGCTCCAGTTTCATCCACCTCATTAGAACTGATTTGAATGTATTCTTTTTAATGGCTGAGTAATACTCCATTGTGTATATATACCACAGCTTTCTTTATCCATTTGTCCTAGATGGACATCTAGGTTGCTTCCATGTCCTGGCTATTGTAAACAGTGCTGCGATGAACATTGGGGTACACGTGTCTCTTTCAATTCTGGTTTCCCACCAGAATTGCCCAGCAGTGGGATTGCTGGGTCATATGGCAGTTCTATTTCCAGTTTTTCAAAGAATCTCCACACTGTTCTCCATAGTGGCTGTACTAGTTTGCATTCCCACCAACAGTGTAAGAGGGTTCCCTTTTCTCCACACCCTCTCCAGCATTTATTGCTTGTAGACTATTGGATCACAGCCATTCTGACTGGTGTTAAATGGTACCTCACTGTGGTTTTGATTTGCATTTTTCTGATAATGAGCGATGTTGAGCATCTTTTCATGTGTTTGTTAGCCATCTGTATGTCTTCTTTGGAGAAATGTCTATTTTGTTCTTTGGCCCATTTTTTGATTGAGTCACTTATTTTTCTGGAATTGAGCTCCAGGAGTTGCTTGTATATTTTTGAGATTAGTTGTTTGTCAGTTGCTTCATTTGCTATTATTTTCTCCCATTCCAAAGGGTGTCTTTTCACCTTGCTTATAATTTATTTTGTTGTGCAGAAACTTTTAATTTTAATTAGATCCCATTTGTTTATTTTTGCTTTTATTTCCAATATTCTGGGAGGTGGGTCATAGAGGATCCTGCTGTGATTTATGTCAGAGAGTGTTTTGCCTATGTTCTACTCTAAGAGTGTTATAGTTTCTGGTCTTATGTTTAGATCTTTAATCCATTTTGAGTTTATTTTTGTGTAGAGTGTTAGAAAGTGTTCCAATTACATTCTTTTACAAGTGGTAGATCAGTTTTCCCAGCACCACTTGTTAAAGAGATTGCCTTTTCTCCATTGTATATTCTACATGTGTATCCTTCTGTTCATCAGGGCAGGTATTATTTATAATACCCAAGATATGGAAACAACGTGAGTGCTCATTTGTGGATAAATGGATAAAGATGTAGAACACACATACAGTGGAATACTACTCAAACATAAATAAAGATGAACTCTTGGCACTTGTAGCTACATGGATGATTGTGGGGAAATTATTTTAAGTGAAATGAGTCAGGGAAAGACAAACACAATATGAATTCGTTCTTATGTGAAATACTTTAAAAAAATAAAGTAAACACAACCAAATAAACACATAAATACAGAGAAAAATTTGGTAGTTACTAGAGGGAAAAGGGTGGGGCCTGGGCAAAATAGGTAATGGGAGCCAACTGTATAATGATGAATGGAAGTTAGACCTCTGAAGCGCCATACTGTAGTGCATTCAGAAGACAAATTATAATATACACAGGAAACAATATTTTAACCAATATTACCTCAACAATAATAAAAACATCAGTTCAACTCTATAGAGAACAGTAAAAGTAAAACGCATATAATTTGTACATGGTATGTTTTATTTATAATTTTGTTCAGTTCAGTTCACTCGCTCAGTCAGGTTTGACTCTCTGCAATCCCATGGACTGCAGCACGTCAGGCCTCCCTGTCGATCACCAACTTCCAGAGTTTACTCAAACTCATGTCCATCTAGTTGGTGATGCCATCCAACCATCTCATTCTCCGTTGTCCCTTTCTCCTCCCTCCTTCAATCTTTCCCAGCATCAGGGTCTTTTCCAATGAGTCAGTTCTTGTCAGGTGGCCAAAGTATTGGAGTTTCAGCTTCAGCATCAGTTCTTGCAATGAATATTCAGGACTTATTTTCTTTAGGATAGATTGGTTGTACTCAATTCCTAAATGAAAAAGTATAGAAAATCTTTTTTTAAAAAAGACTTTTCCCCAAAAGAATAAGGACAAAAGGCACAGTTTACAATGTGTATTCAAAGTTAAGACTTTATAAAACTATAACTTTCAGATTTTACCACACAAGATCCTTTCTCCTGTGTTCATTTATATTATTTAATTTATTGTACGCATGCATGCTCTTTTGCTAAGCCATGTCTGACTCTTTGCAACCCCGTGGACTGTAGCCTGCTAATCTCCTCCATCCATGGAATTTTCCAAGCAAGAATGCTGGACTGGGTTCCCATTACCTTCTCCAGGGAATCTTAGTGAGCCAGGGACTGAACCTGGAGAATGCAATGGCACCCCACTCCAGTACTCTTGCCTGGAAAATACCATGGATGGAGGAGCCTAGTAGGCTGCAGTCCATGGGGTCACTAAGAGTTGGACATGACTGAGCGACTTCACTTTCACTTTTCACTTTCATGCACTGGAGAAGGAAATGGCAACCCACTCCAGTGTTATTGCCTGGAGAATCCCAGGGACGGCGGAGCCTGGTGGGCTGCCGTCTATGGGGTCGCACAGAGTCAGACACTACTGAAGTGACTTAGCTTAGGGACTGAACCCATGTCTTTAGCATTGGCATGCAGATTCTTTATCACTGAGTCACCTGGGATGCCCTCTTTTTACTATATAAATATCCCTTATTTTTTCAGTGTACTGAACATAGCTCTTTTACATACATGACAGAATATGAAAGATATTGAGAAAATAGTAAATCTAAAGGCTCAAATAAAGGAAAACAATAGAATGGGAGAGATGTCTTCAAGAAAATGGAGATACCTAGGGAATATTTCAGGCAAAGATAGGCACAATAAAGGACAGAAATGACAAGGACTTAACAGAAACAGGAGAGATTAAGAAGTGGTAGCAAAAATACACAGAACAATACAAAAAAGGTCTTTATGACCCAGATAACCATAATGGTATGGTCACTCATCTAAAGTGTGAAGTCAAGTGGGCCTTACTACAAGTTGGTGAAGGTGATGGAATTCCAGCTGAGCCAATTTGAATCCTAAAAGATGATGCTGTAAAAGCGCTGCACTCAATATGCCAGCAAATTTGGAAAACTTAACAGTGGCCAAAGGACTGGAAAAAGTCGGTTTTCATTCCAATCCCAAAGAAGGGCAGTGCCAAAAGTATGTTCAAAGTACCAAATAGTTTCATTCATTTCACACAGTAGCAAGGAAATGGTTAAAATCTTTCAAGCTAGGTTTCAGTAGAAGATGAACTGAAAACTTCCAGATATGCAAGCTGCGTTTAGAAAAGACAGAGGAAGCAGAGATCAAATTGCCAACATCCATCGGATCATAACGAAAGCAAGGAAATTACAGGAAAAAAATAAATCTACTTCTTCTTCATTCTCTTTCCTGATGCCTTTCACTGTGTGGTTCACAACAAAATGTGGAAGATTCTTAAAGAGATGGTAGCGCCAGATGATCTTTTCTGCCTCCTGAGAAACCTGCATGCAGGTCAAGAAGCTACAGTTAGAATAGGACATGGAATAATTGACTGCTTCAGAATTGCGGAAGGAGTACATCAAGGATGTCTACTGTCACCCTGCTTATTTAACTTCTATGCAGAGTATATCTGGCAAAATACCAGGCTGGATGAATCACAAGCTGGAATCAGGACTGTCAGAAGAAATATTAACAACCTCAGATATGCTGATTATACCACTCTAATAGCTGAAATGAAAAAGGAACTAAAGAGCCTCTTGCTGCTACTGCTAAGTCACTTCAGTCGTGTCCGACTCCACGTGACCCCATAGACGTCAGCCCACCAGGCTCTCCTGCCCCTGGGATTCTCCAGGCAAGAAAACTGGAATGGGTTGCCATTTCCTTCTCCAATGCATGAAAGCGAAAAAGTGAAAGTGAAGTCGCTCAGTCGTGTCGGACTCTTAGCGACCCCATGGACTGCAGCCCACCAGGCTCCTCCATCCATGGGATTTTCCAGGCAAAAGTACTGGAGTGGGGTGCCATTGCCTTCTCCTAAAGAGCCTCTTAATGAAGGTTAAAGAGGAAAGTGAAAAGTCTGGTTTAAAACTCGACATTCAAGAAACTAAGATCATAGCAACCAGTCTCATCACTCTCTGGAAAGTAGATCGAGGAAAAGTATAAAGAGTAACAGATTTTCTCTTGTTGGGCTCCAAAATCACTGTGGATGGTAACTGAAGCTGTGAAATTAAAAGATGCTTACTCCTTGGAATAAAAAGTATGACAAACCTAGACAGCATATGAAGAAGCAGAGACATTGCCTGTTGTAACCTCTTCCTTTTAATTTCTAATTTTGTCGATTTGATTCTTCTCTCTTTTTTTCTTGATGAGTCTGGCTAAAGCTTTGTCCATTTTGTTTATCTTCTCAAAGAATCAGCTTTTGGTTTTATTAATATTTACTCTTACTTTTTTAACATTTATTTTTCATTTATTTTTGCTCTGATCTTTGTGGTTTCTTTCCTTCTGCTAATTTGTTTTTGTTTTGTTTTTTTTGTCCTTCTTTTTTTGGTTGTTTTAGGTGTAAATTTAGGTTGTCTATTTGATGTTTTTCTTGTTTCTTGAGATAGGATTGTATTGCTGTAAGTGTCCCTCAAGAACTGCTTTTACTGCATCCCATAGGTTTTGGGTGGACTTCCCTCATGATACAGACAGTAAAGAATCTGCCTGCAATGCAGAATACCCAGATTCAGTTCCTGGGTTGGGAAGATCCCCTGCAGAAGGGAATGGTAGCCTGTTCCAGTATTCTTGTCTGGAGAATTCCATAGACAGAAGAGCCTGGCGGCCTACAGTCCATTGGGTCACAAAGAGTCAGACACGACTGGATGACTAACATTACTTGCACTAGTATAGACCTTGGGTCAGGATGTAAATTGATACAGCCTCTATGGACCATGGTACGGAGATTCCTTAAAATACTAGGAATAAAACCACACATGACCCAGCAATCCCACTCCTAGGCATATGCCCTAAGGAACCCAAAACTGAAAAAGACATGCACCCCAATGTTCATTTTGAACACGGAGGCAATCTAGATGTCCATCGACAGATGAATGGATAAAGAAGTAGTGGTACATATACACAGTGGAATTCTACTCGGCCATAAAAAGGAATTAATTTGAGTTAGTTCTAATGAGGTGGATGAACTTAGAGCCTGGTATACAGATTAAAGTACGTCAGAAAGAGAAAGAGAAATATCATATACTAACACATGTATATGGAATCTAGAAAGATGGTATTGATGAATTTATTTGCAAGGCAGCATTGGAGAAATAGACATAGATAGCAGACTTATAGACATGGGGGAAAGGGGAGGAGAGGGTGAGATGTACGGAGAGAGTAACATGAAAACTTATATTACCCTATGTAAAGTAGATAGCCAGTGGCAATTTGCTGTATGACTCAGGGGACTCAAACAAGGGCTCCATCAACCTAGAGGGATGGGTTGGGGAGTAAGAGGGGAGGGAGGTTCACGAGGGAGGGGATACATGTACATCTATGGCTGATTCACGCTGAGGTTTCACAGAAAACAACAAAATTCTGTAAAACAATTATCCTTCAATTAAAAAATAAATGAATTTTAAAAGAGACAAGAAAAAAACAAAGGTAATGTAAACTGAAAAAAAAAAAAAAAAAAAGAAGCCAATCACTTTGCCTACAAAGGTCTGATGCTTCTTTCAAGAGAACATATTCAATGATTCAGGTAAACAAATGCTCTTCAGTCTATGATATAGAGTGCTATATATGGATTCAATACTGGCTTAGAATTTCAGAGTCTACTGTTTTGGAGAGACTAAGGGAAGATTTTTCCCCAGTTAGATTCATGCTCTTTTCTTTTATCTCTCATCACTCCTTTGCCTTTTTACATCCTGTGTGTGTAAAGAAAATCTCTGCCTATAGTGTCTTTTGGAACAAAATTATGACCTCAGAATCCAAATGTGTATATTCCTGGTAACTTTTATTATGCCTTCAATAGAATCTCTGCTAGGTTCTAAGAAGAAATCTGGCCACTCATTTGCATTAACTAAAATTAAAGCCCAAAAGGCAGATTTTCTTTTTAAATCATTTATTATAAGAAAGTAAACTAGTAATAGTAATATTATAGCTTTCAATTTCAGTAAATTTCACTCTAGTACTCTGACTGCCTATCTTCCTAGCACTGATAATGATAATAACATCATCTCACCTTCAAACCAAAAGTGAAAATGCAATACTAATGATCTGAAGCCTTCATTTAAAGCTTTCATCCACAGGATGCTACTTTTCTTTCAGTGGATAGCAGAAGCCTACTGAAATATAAAACTCCATAGCTGCCCTTTATTTTCTGAGAAAGCAAATCACTGCTAAACTTTGTCCATTTGAGTTTATAATCCAATTCCTGGCACAGTTCTTGGCACTTCTAAGATTAAGAAACATTGTGAATTAGTAATGAAAGCATTAAATAAACACCCAGTATGCTTATCTTCCATACAAGGTTAATTTTTAAAAGTTGTCAATACTTGATTTTTAAAACATTATACAATGTATAAAGTTCTCAAAAAATACTTGTTTAAAAATATTCCTTTCACTACTGTTGTGACTGTTGGCTTTAAAAAACCTATTGCCTTTTCAACGAATATATTCTAAATTTGGAACTCTCTTAACAAGTTGTGTGATTTGTCTTTTAGTAAAATGGCATTGCTAACAAACAAATGGATGGCATCACCAATGCAACGGACATGAACTTGGGCAAACTTTGGGAGATGGTGATGGACAGGAAAGCCTGGCATGTTGCAGTCCATTGGGTTGCAAAGAGTTGGACATGACTGGGCAACTGAACAACACTAAGGTGCCATACATAACTCCTGTTTGGCTCCTTTAATTATAAGTGTGAAGAGGAGACAAGAAAACCCATTAATGCCCTGTCTGTAACTACTATGGCGAACATTCTCTCTCTACAGGTAAGACTCTAGAGGAAAGTTTTCTAGTTATCAGTCAGGTTACTAGAGCATGCATGCAATTTTTATCATTATATTGAAAGGCAATGACATTTTATGGCAAGTATAATACACTCTTACAAGTATTCACTCAGTGGGAAAGGAGGGATTTGAAAGATATTAAATAAGGACTCTTTGTGTTCTCAGATATTGAGGTACTCAGTCTTCACTAAAGATGGAGTTTCATTTATTAGTATCACTGACTTCAACGTTGGTTGTTTGTTTCGTAGTGCTTTATACTGACTTGGATGAAAATAGAACTCATCCTCTTTGAGAGGATCGCTCCACTGCCTCACACCTTCTCAGGAAGATTTCTGCTACCCTTGTCTTATGTAAGGACAAAGTGGTTTAACTACAGAGAGTGCTTTATACTTATTAGAGCATGGTTTTTTGCGGCCTTATCTTCTGGAACCTGGATGTTAGAAGTTCTATTTTTTGTTAAGAATATGTTCTAATTTAAGTTCAAGGGACAAACCCTTCACAGAAAGAAACTTCTACTTTGCAAAAATTTTACTTTATCTTCCAAAACTTGATTGATTTTTAATCAGACTTAACTATACTATTTTAAATTTCCATGGACTTCCTATTTCTTTCTAGTTATTCCTTATTAAAAATAACATTTATACTTTCATAGATATAGTATCATTTTGCAAATCTCTTTGTCAATCAGTTCAGTCGAGCAGTCACGTCTGACTCTTTGCAACCCCATGGACTGCAGCACATCAGGCCTCCCTGTCCATCACCAACTCCTGGAGGTCACCCAGACTCGCATCCATCGAGTCAGTGATGCCATCCAGCCATCTCATCCTCTGTCGTCCCCTTCTCCTCCTGCCCCCAATCCCTCCCAGCATCAGAGTCTTCTCCAATGAGTCAACTCTTCGCATGAGGTGGCCAAAATACTGGAGTTTCAGCTTTAGCATCATTCCTTCCAAAGAAATCCCAGGGCTGATCTTCAGAATGGACTGGTTGGATCTCCTTGCAGTCCAAGGGACTCTCAAGAGTCTTCTCCAACACCACAGTTCAAAAGCATCAGTTCTTAAGTGCTCAGTTTTCTTTACAGTCCAACGCTCAAATCCATACATGACCACTGAAAAAACCAGAGCTTTGATGAGACAGACCATTGTTGGCAAAGCAATGTCTCTGATTTTTTATATGCTCTGCTTTTTAATCTCTTTGTGGATATTAATTATAGTTTTTAAGATGTATACTTCATCTGATCTTCTTTTTCCTAATGTTTCTCTTGCCTTAAGTCTTTATTCAAATTACTAGAGGTTCTTGGGGGCCTACTCTTTTTTTTTTAATTAATAAGATTTATTTTTATAGTAGTTTTAGATTTACAGCAAAACTGAACAGAAAGTAGAGAGTTTCCATATGTCCCCTGTTGGCACATGTGCACAACCTCACCTTCTGTACCAGAGTGGTACATTTGTTACATTGATGAGTGTGTTCATTTTTTAAAGTAAAGTTGCAAAATATTAGATGCTTTGTATGGGTAGTGTATATTGACTGGTAAGACTGGCATGAAATAATTCACTGCACAGCTGGGTTTTGCATTGAAAGTGAAAGCATTAGTCTCTCACTTGTATCTGACTTTATGACCCCATGGACTAGCCTACCAGGCTCCCCTATCTATATAATTGTCTAGGCATGAATACAGGAGTGGGTAACCATTCCCTTCTCCAAGGATCTTCCCAACCCAAGGATTGAACCCAGGTCTCCTGCATTGCAAGCAGATTCTTTACCATCTGAGCCACCAGGGTTTTTCATTGGACACACTAAAATGTTATTTCTATATGTTCTTTCTCTAGTTCAGCTTCTCTTGAAAAGTGTCCTTCATGGGTACAAACAGAATCAATTGTTTTGCAATTGTGCTGGGAAGGAAGACGGGGCTTGGAGTTTTTACCATTTGTTATATAGACAGAGCAACCTGGAGGCAATAAATCCAGTGTCAGCCTAACCTGGATGAACCCAGATGAAATGACTGGCTCATATAGCTGAGATTTTGGTTCTGTTTATTTTGCAGCATTTTCATCGCAGTAACTGAAAAAATAGCTGTATGCAGTAGGTAGAATGATGCAGCCCAAATATGTCAGATCTTAATTCCTGGAATTTGTGAATGTTTCCTTATATTGAAAAAGGATCTTGTTGTTGTTCAGTCACTCAGTCATGTCCTACTCTTTGTGACCCCATGGATTGCAGCACACCAGGCTTCCCTGTCCTTCACCATCTCTACACGGATATGATTAGGTGAAGAATCTTGAAATGGGCAGATTATCCTAAAGAGGTGGGTCTGTCCCTGTGAGATAGGGGCAGAGGAAGATTACATACAAAAGGGAAGATTACATACAAAAGGGAAGGTAAGGTTATTTAATGTAGTCTGAAGCAAGAAATGGAATATCTTCTAGAGCCTGTGGAGACATTTGGGTCCTCCCAAGCCTTGATTTTAGCCTATTGATACTGATTTTGGATATCTGGCCTCTAGAATTATAATAGAATAGATTTATCTTTTTTTAAAGCCATCAATTCTGTGATAATTTGTTAGAGCAAGCATAGCTGAGTGAAATTTGATTAACTTTTCTTGGATTTCTGCATTATATTTGACTTGATTTTCCTTTCCTCTCATTTCCATTGTACTAGGGAATTACTTGTGATGTGCTAATGTAATATTCTATTTTGAATATACCTTGAGTTCTGAATAATTTTTAAACCTTTTTAGCTCCATCTTCCCATCGAAAGTTAACCTTTTTTTGAACATGTTCTTTCAGGTTCTTGGTGTGAGTTGATAGCTTATACTTTGATGAATGTATCATATTAATTATAGTTGTTGAGACCTCTGTATCTAAAGGTAGTATTTCGGTTATCACTGTAGCCTAAAAATCAGCCCCTACCTTAATGATTTAAAGCAATATTGTATTTGATTTTATTATCTCTTACAATATCAGGGGGTCTGAAATTTGGAAGCATTTTTTCGGGAGACAATTTTCCATGTCTATTGCATTTCTGCACATGTATGAAAGAGGACTTGATGGTTTTGTTACATACATTTTATTTATTTTTTCATTTGTATTTTTTTGAGGATGTTTGTATAGCAATGAATTTTGGAAGTGTGTCTTCACAGTTCTTAACAGAACTCATTGGTGTGGTTCTGGTTCATGAAGCTCAGACGTTTGCAGTCAAACTCTTTTAGGCATCAGAGGGGACTGGAGATCTCTACCCTCACTATTATTCTAGGTTATCATCTCCATGGGGATCTCAACATATGATAGTTGGAGCTTTCAGTGCATCACAGTATCAGGGTAGTCATACTGCATGCAGAAGACATAAGAATGAAGATTCCAGGGAGCACGGCAGAAGACACTTCATTTATGGCTGCGTATACAAAGTTATGCAGTGTCATTTCAGAAGCATTCTGTTAGTTACAAGCAAATCAAATGTCCACTTAAATTCTGACAATCTTCTCTTTATGACGAGCAGCAATATTTGTGAAAATCATCTGATACTAGAGCTATTATAATGCCCATCTTTGGAAAATACAATCTACTACAGTGGGACCAGCAAGGATAGAACCTAGAAACTTCACATGTATATATATACATATATATGCATATACATATATGTGTATATATGTATATCATATCATATCCATATATAAAAATATTAATTATTTATATAATATTTATAAATAAATGTATATAAAATAAATACATATATATATATACACACACACACACATACTTGGTTTCCTTTTCTCTGGGAACTCTGCCTGATACAAATGTCTGAAAAACATTGACTCAAATAAAATGAGAGAGACAGTTTGGACCCTTATTATTCTCCAAGCCAAACATTTGATATGTTAGTTTAATCTACAAGACATTACTTTTCCAACAAAGGTCCGTATAGTCAAGGCTATGGTTTTTCCATGTATGGATGTGAGTTGGACTGTGAAGAAAGCTGAGTGCTGAGGAATTGATGCTTTTGAACAGTGGCATTGGAGAAGACTGTTAAGAGTCCCTTGGACTGCAAGGAGATCCAACGAGTCCATTCTAAAGGAGACCTGTCCTAGGTGTCCTTTGAAAGGAATGATGCTAAAGCTGAAACTCCAATACTCTGGCAACCTCATGCGAAGAGTTGACTCATTGGAAAAGACCCTGATGCTGGGAGGGATTGGGGGCAGGAGGAGAAGGTGACGACAGAGGATGAGACGGTTGGTTGGCATCATCGACTCGATGGACATGAGTTTGGGTGGACTCCGGGAGTTGGTGATGGACAGGGAGGCCTGGCATGTCGCGATTCACAGGATCACAAAGAGTCAGACATGACTGAGCAACTGAACTGAACTGAACACTACAATAGACAATTGGAATGTGTTCATTATATCCTCATGTACGCATGAGGAAGCAGAGGTTGAGTAAAGGTAAACAAAATGCCCAGCCACTTAGGAGATGAGAGCCGGGGCTGCAACGGGATGTTATGCCTTTCCACTCTACAGCATGTTGCTATCATTAGTCGTGTGACAACTGATCTTAGTATTTATCTTAAAACATCAACAAATTATTTGTTTCATATTTAAGAATATTCTAAATTATTAATAAATCAAAATTTATGTTTTTTTAAGTGAAGAATGGTGACTCATTCCCTATCGTTCTAGATTCTTTAACTAGCTGCCTCTTTTTATGAGGAACTCTTTATACCTATAAAATATAAATGTTTAGCATAAAAGTATTTTAATGATATATCTGTGAGTAGAAATTTATTATGAAATGGAAAGTCAGGATACTTCACTAAAGACACTTGATGCTGTATTTTTTTCATAATCATATTAACATAAAATCTAACTTTCAGTTTCTGGTTATAAATATATATATATATATGGATTACTGAAATTTTATAAAATATAGAATGTAATAAAGAAAAAGCAAACTAACTACAATTCAATTTTTCAGGTATAATCACATTTATTACTTCAGCATGCAACTTCCAAAAATATTCAATGCATACAATGAAAAATTGTACCATATTTAAAATTTGCACTTGTTTTTCATTTACTGCATAATAAGCAGAAATTCCATGTCTCTTCATATGATTTTTGATAGCTATTGTGCATTTTACTTTCCTGGTGGATACCCTGGTGGCTCTGTCAGTAAAGAATCTGCCTGTAAGGCAGGAGACCTGGGTTCAATCCTTAGGTTGGGAAGATCCCCTGGAGAAGGGCATGACTGCCCACTCCAGTATTTTTGCCTGGAGAATCCCAATGGACAGAGGAGCCTGGCAGGCTACAGTCCATGGGGTCTCACGTGACTGAGTGACTAAGCAGACATATTGTGCATTTTACATATGCAACAAGTCAAAATTTATTTATTTGTACTCCTACTTTAGACAAAGTGAAAAACGGAAACACCATATTATAAATGGCAATATCTGTCATCTTCACACATACATCTTTGCTCATTTTCAATAATTTCTTTAGGAGAGTATCCTGAAATTAGAATTTCTGACTAAACAATATGACATTTAAACTTATATAATAATTATTAAACTCCAGTTGCTTTATTTAGTCTACTGACTTGCCTTCCAACATAACTGGGTTTTTTTAAAAACACTCACCAACCTTTGTTAGAGTATCATGTGGTGAAATTATTATAATTACTCTAAAAAATTCTTAACTCTGAACTCAAATTATTAAGTGCAATGAAATACTAACACTTTTGAGAAATTCATCATATAAAGAACAAGTACTGAACCTATATTTTACTGCATGTCCTCAGTAATACCGATTTAATATATAATAAATTTGCTTGCATTGTTTTATAATATTTGTGAAACAGGAACTACTATTAACCTGAAGGTGGTGTCTTTGTACAAGGTCATGTAACTATCAGGACGTAAAGAGCTTCTGCCTCAAGAAATGGAATAACAGGGAATGCTTTTAACCTTCTTGAAACAATAATAATAAAAAAAAATATAAGAAACAATGCGTCAGAAGACACTAAATATCTTGAAACAATAAAAAAAAAAACAGACAAAATATAAGAAGCAATGCATCTGAAGACACTAGATATCAAATTAGGACAGTGATCTCTGAAAGATGAAAGACAAATCAAGTGAGCACTAGAATTACAGTGATTATGGCCTTTAAATAATATACCGAATGTGATACAGGGAGGGAAACCCAGGTAGAGTCCAGAACTGCAAAGAGGAGACAGAGGTTTGAATCCAGGGAGACAAAAAGGACTACTTCTTGAAGGACAGAGAAGCTGAGAGCAGAGAGTTGCATGTGATGATATCCCAGGAGTCGGCAAAAGGTGGCCAAGTAGAGTCTTGATTTGTACGTGTGAAGAAACGAAGGCTGAGAAAAGACCATCGAATGAGTCAGAGGGAATTACAGCTGATGTTATTTTTCAGCAGGAGTATAAAATTCATAATTCAAGTAAAATTACCCAGAAGCATTTTTTAACAGTAGGGAAAATAATTGCTGCTTTGATACTACTAAACAAAACAACATCAAAATCCATGTGAATCACCATTTCCAAGTATGTTAACTGTGTACCTTCAAACATTTTTACAAGAATACAGAGATATTCAGAGCCCAGCAAAGAAAAATTCACATCTCCCAGTTCATAAAATATTACCAGCTATATGAATAAGCAGTAAATATGACCCACATGAAGAGAAAAGTCAATTGTGGTAGATCCAGAATATTGGAAAAGATGTTACAATTAGAAAACAGGTACATAAGCCCTTTTATGAAAACTGTATTAAACATATTTACACAGTTATGTATCAATAAGGAAGGTATAAAAAGTTCCAAACTTAACTTTATGAAATAAAAAGTAAAATGTCTGAAATGAAAAATGCATTGCATATAAGTAGTAGCAATTAGACAGAAGGAAGGAACGTGAACACACAGTAGGATAAAGCACCCAGCATGAAACACAGAGGGGAAAGTAACTTTAAAAAATAAACAGAGTGCCAGTGAGCAGTCTAATATAACTTGGGGGGGGGGGTCCTCAAAAGGAAGAGAGAGGAAGGTGAGAAAGGAAACTAGGTGAAGAATGCTGCTGCTACTAAGTCGCTTCAGTCGTGTCCGACTCTGTGTGACCCCATAGACGGAAGCTCACCAGGCTCCCCCGTCCCTGGGATTCTCCAGGCAAGAACACTGGAGTGGGTTGCCATTTCCTTCTCCAATGCATCAAAGTGAAAATGAAAGTGAAGTCGCTCAGTCGTGTCCGACTCTTAGCGACCCCATGGACTGGAGCCTACCAGGCTCCTTCGTCCATGGGATTTTCTAGGCAAAAGTACTGGGGTGGGGTGTTGACATTTTCCAAATTTGCTAAAAAACAAAAACCAAACAAACAAAAAGCTATAAACCTATAGATTCAAGGTCAGTGAACCACTGTAAACATAAAAAACAGTAAACCAAAGCATATCATAATTAAATTGCTCAAAATAAGAAATAAGAACACAATCTTAAATATATGCAGAGAGAGGGCAAGTTGTATATGTAGTAACAATGGTAATGATAACAGCAGATTTTTTCATCACAAATAAAGAAAAAAAGGAGTATAGAGCAACATCTTCAAACTACTGAAAATAAACAACAGCAAAACAAACAAAAACTATCAACTTAGACTTCTATACCAAGGTTAATTTTTTTTTTTTTTAAATGAGAAAGCTTAACAATAATAAACAGAAGAAAACTTTAGGCTCATATCACTTAGGAATTTAGATACAAGAATTTTCAATATAATATTAGGAAGTACCAAGAATGCATAAAAATGATTATTTTTTAAAAAAAAAGGACAAGTAGAACTTAATCCAGGTATGCAAAGGTGGTCCAACATTTGGCAATTAATCTACAATATCAAATGTCTGCAACAGCAATAGACTAAAAGAGAAAATAATTAATTGACACACTGAAATGATCAGATGATACAAAGGAAAAAAAGCATTTTACAAAATCTGATACTATTCAGGATATAAACTCACAACATACTAAGAATAGAGAACCTCTTCTATCTGATAAAAAAAAAATCTCCCAAAAAATCTCTACAGCTAACATAATACTTAATGATGAAAGGATTGAAGTTTTATCTGAGTTTGGAAACAAGGCAAAGATGTCCTCTTTTATCAACCTTTCCAACAAGATAATGGAATTTCTCACCTGAACTATGAGGCAAAATGAAAAAATAAGAGTAATCTAGACAAGACATGAAGATGATATACTTTACATTTGCCAATATAGAAAATCCCTAGACATACAGATTTTTAAATAAGAATTAATAAGTGAATTTATTAAGGTCTAGGATACAAGATTATCATAGACAAATAAATTATATTACTACATACTATCAATAACCATGTGGACACTGATGTTAAAAATATAATATTGTTTAAAATGCAATGGTGTTAGAATACTCTTTAAAATTTTCTCAAAATAAATGACCTTGTAACTACTCTATCTGCCTGAAAACATTCATTACAGTAGATCTGAAGTTTAAAAAACTTAAAGAAAGCCCTTCAGGTAGAAGAAAAATAATATGGGATAGAAATGTTAGTATATGCAAAGCCATGAAGGACACGAGAATAGAAACCACACTGTAAATATCTGACTTTTAAAAGTTTATCTTATTTATTTTTAATAGGAGAATACTTGCTTTACAAAATTGTGTTGGTTTCTGCCATACATCAACATGAATCAGTCATACGGATATATATGTCCCCTGCCTCTTGAACCCCCTCCTACCTCCCGCCCCATTTCATCCCAGTAGGTTGTCACAGAGTGACAGCAATTCCCCACTGCCTATCTATTTTACATCCAGTAATATATATGTTTCTATCATGATGATGTGATCACTGACCTAGAGCCAGACATCTTGGAATGTGAAGTCAAATGGGCCTTAGAAAGCATCACTACGAAAAAGCTAGTGGAGGTGATGGAATTCCAGTGGAGCTATTCCAAGTCCTGAAAGATGATGCTGTGAAAGTGCTGCACTCAATATGCCAGCAAATTTGGAAAACTCAGCAGTGGCCACAAGATTGGAAAAGGTCAGTTTTCATCCCAATCCCAAAGAAAGGCAATGCCAAAGAATGCTCAAACTACCGCACAATTGCACTCATCTCACACGCTAGTAAAGTAATGCTCAAAATTCTCCAAGACAGGCTTCAGCAATATGTGAACCGTGAACTTCCTGATGTTCAAGCTGGCTTTCGAAAAGGCAGAGGAACCAGAGATCAAATTGCCAACATCCGCTGGATCATGGAAAAAGCAAGAGAGTTCCAGAAAAACATCTATTTCTGCTTTATTGACTATGCCAAAGCCTTTGACTGTGTAGATCACAATAAACTGTGGAAAATTCTGAAAGAGATGGGAATACCAGACCACCTGATCTGCCTCTTAAGAAATCTGTATGCAGGTCAGGAAGCAACAGTTAGAACTGGTCATGGAACAACAGACTGGTTCCAAATAGGAAAAGGAGTACATCAAGGCTGCATATTGTCACCATGTTTGTTTAACTTATATGCAGAGTACATCATGAGAAATGCTGGACTGGAAGAAACACAAGTTGGAATCAAGATTGCCGGGAGAAATATCAATAACCTCAGATATGCAGATGACACCACTCTTATGGCAGAAAGTGAAGAGGGGCTAAAAAGCCTCTTGATGAAAGTGAAAGTGGAGAGTGAAAAGGTTGGCTTAAAGCTCAACATTCAGAAAACGAAGATCATGGCATCTGGTCCCATCACTACATGGGAAATAGATGGAGAAACAGTGGAAACAGTGTCAGACTTTGTTTTTCTGGGCTCCAAAATCACTGCAGATGGTGACTGCAGCCATGAAATTAAAAGACGCTTACTCCTTGGAAGGAAAGTTATGACCAACCTAGATAGCATATTCAAAAGCAGAGACATTACTTTACCAACAAAGGTTCGCCTAGTCAAGGCTATAGTCTTTCCTGTGGTCATGTATGGATGTGAGAGCTAGACTGTGAAGAAGCCTGAGCGCCGAAGAATTGATGCTTTTGAACTGTGGTGTTGGAGAAGACTCTTGAGAGTCCCTTGGACTGCAAGAAGATCCAACCAGTCCATTCTGAAGGAGATCAATCCTGGAATTTCTTTAGAAGGAATGATGCTAAAGCTGAAACTCCAGTATTTTGGCCACTTCATGCGAAGAGTTGACTCATTGGAGAAGACTCTGATGCTGGGAGGGATTGAGGGCAGGAGGAGAAGGGGACGACAGAGGATGAGATGGCTGGATGGCATCACTGACTCGATGGATGCGAGTCTGAGTGACCTCCGGGAGCTGGTGATGGACAGGGAGGCCTGGCATGCTGCAGTTCATGGGGTCGCAAAGAGTCGGACACGATTGAGTGACTCATCTGATCTGATCTGATGCTACTCTCTCAATGCGTCCCACCCTCTCCTTCCCCCACTGTGTCAACAAGTCTGTTCTCCATGCCTACACCTCCACTGCTGTCCTGCAAATACGTTCATCAATACCGTCTTTCTGGAGTCCATATATATGCATTAATATGTGACCTGTGTTTTTATCTTTCTGGCTTATTTCACTCTGCATAACAGACCCTAGGTTTTCATCTACATCTTTAGAAATGACTCAAATGTGTTCATTTTTATGGCTGAGTAATATTCCATTGTATATAAGTTCCACTTTTTTTTTTTTTTTTTTATCCATTCATCTGTTGATAGACATCTAGGTTGCTGCAATGAACACTGAGGATACATGTGTTTTTTCCAATTATGCTTTTCCCGTGGTATACGCCCAGTAGTGGGATTGTAGGGCCATAAGGTAGTTCTATTTTTAGTTTTTTAAGTAACATCCATACTGTTCTCCATAATGGGCTGTATCAATTTACATTTCCATGAACAGTTCAGGAAGGTTCCCTTTTCTCCACACCCTCTCCACCATTTGCTGTTTGTAGAGTTTTTGTTGACGGCCACTCTGACCACTGTGAGGTGATACCTCACTACAGTTTTGATTTGTATTTCTCTCATAATGAGTGATGTTGAGCATCTTTTCATGTGTTTATTAGCCATCTGTATGTCTCCTTTGGATAAATGTCCCTTTAGGTCTTCTGTCCACTTTTTGATTGGGTTGCTTTTTTTTTTTTCCCCTGTTATTGAGCTGCATGAACCACTTATATATCTGACTTAAAAAAAAAAAAAAAAAAAAAAACATGTATCTCTTTAAAAGGCAATTGATTATTGAAACAAAAGTAACACTATTTTGAGAGTTTACAAATTGTATATATATTTGAGAGAATACTTGAAAATCAGTTAAGTTGAGAAATGGGAGCATATTTTAAGATTTCCATACTTATCATGAAATGGTATAATATCAATTGGGGGTAAACAGTGATGTTAAGAATGTATAAATTAAGTCCAAATAACCACTAAAATAAATACAGTTAGTCAGCTCATAAAAAATGCTCAACACATAAGGAAACAGGACAAAAGAGGAAAAGGAGGATAATACAAAAGGGACAAGTGAATAAAAATAATCATAAGCAAGACAGTAGATTCAAAACAACCCATGTGAATAATCACAGTAAAAATAAATGGTCAAAACAATCTAATTAAACATCAGAGTGTGTCAAAGTAAACAGAAAAGCAAGATATCTAAATCCACTTGAAAATAGAAATATAAATAAATGTAAAAGGATAGAGGATGATATACTGTTGACTCTTGAATGACTCTTGAATGGATTTGAACTCCAAGGATCTCTAATACGAATGTGAGGATTTTCTCAATTAACATGTACTAAAATACTAGGCTGTCCACAGCTGTTTCAATTTACTGATGAGGGACTGCAGATAAGGAGGGGCCCACTGTAGAATTACATGAGGATTTTCAGTTGCATGGAGGGTTGGCGTTCCTAATCTCCATGTTGTTCAAGGATCAACTGCAAATAATAGTCAATGGAAAGCTGGAAATACATATTTAAACATGTACACATAATGGGAAGCAGATATTATACAAATATGTTTTGGTGTAAAAATTTTACAAGGGATACACAAGGTCATGTCACAATGAAAAAAGGATCAATTATCAATAGAATGTATAATCCTAAAAATTTTGCACTTAATAACAGATTTCAGAATAAATAAAACAAAAAGTAACAAGTAATAGACAAATCTGTAAGTATTTGTGGATAATTAGTGATTGATATTGGAGAAGGCAATGGCACCCCATTCCAGTACTTTTGCTTGGAAAATCCCATGGATGGAGGAGCCTAGTAGGCTGCAGTCCATGGGGTCACTAAGAGTCGGACATGACTGAGCGACTTCACTTTCACTTTTCACTTTCATGCATTGGAGAAGGAAATGGCAACCCACTCCAGTGATCTTGCCTGGAGAATCTGAAGGACAGGGAAGCCTGGTGGGCTGCCGTCTATGGGGTCGCACAGAGTCGGACACGACTGAAGCAACTCAGCAGAAGCAGCAGCAGTGATTGATATAAAAAAATAACTGGAAAGTCAGTAAGGACACAGAAGACTGGAGCAATGGTATCAATCAACATTCAGTTCAGTTCAGTTCAGTCGCTCAGTCGTGTCTGACTCTTTGAGACCCCATGAATTGCAGCACGCCAGGCCTCCCTGTCCATCACCATTTCCCAGAATTCAGTCAAACTCACGTCCATCAAGTTGGTGATGCCATCCAGCCACCTCACCCTCTGTCGTCCCCTTCTCCTGCCCCCAATCCCTCCCAGCATCAGAGTCTTTTCCAATGAGCCAACTCTTCACATGAGGTGGCCAAAGTACTGGAGTTTCAGCTTTAGCATCATTCCTTCCAAAGAACACTCAGGGCTGATCACCTTTAGAATGGACTGGTTGGATCTCCTTGCAGTCCAAGGGACTCTCAAGAGTCTTCTCCAACACCACAGTTCAAAAGCATCAATTCTTCAGTGCTCAGCTTTCTTCACAGTCCAGCTCTCACATCCATACATGACCACTGGAAAAACTATAGCCTTGACTAGATGGACCTTTGTTGACAAAGTAATGTCTCTGCTTTTCAATATGCTATCTAGGTTGGTCATAATTTTTCTTCCAAGGAGTAAGCGTCTTTTAATTTCATGGCTGCAATCATCATCTGCAATGATTTTGGAGCCCAAAAAATAAAGTCTGCCACTGTTTCCACTGTTTCCCCATCTATTTTCCATGAAGTGATGGGACCGATGCCATGATCTTCGTTTTCTGAATGTTGAGCTTTAAGCCAACTTTTTCACTCTCCTCTTTCACTTTCATCAAGAGCCTTTTTAGTTCCTTTTCACATTACCTAATGTATAAATCACTCCACACAACAGCAGAATACACATTCTTTCAAGTAAAAATCGAACATTTATAAAAGCAGACCACTTTTCAAAGCACATCAAATGTGTGGGGTGTCAATAAAGCAGTACTTAGGAGAAATATTATGTCAATAGATATGTGTATTAAAAATAAACTCAGTTTCTCCACAAAGAAACTAGAAAAGTGGTAAGAAAATTAAGTTGAAAAAAATTGAAGAAAGAAATATGAAAGGTCAAGAGTCACAATTAATGGATGGAAAAGAGAGAAATGACAGAGGGAACCCAACTAAGCCAAAAGTGAAACTTTGAGACAATCAACAAAGGGATAAAACTTGAGCCAACAATTTGGGCAGAAATTGGCGGTGGGAAGAATTGGGCCTTGGCCTGTTTTCATGTGGCCTATGTGCTACGAATTTTCTAAAAAGAGCTGCAAAGACCAAAATAATAATAATAATTTATTTTGTTTTTAAGGCTAAAAACATCCCATTGTATATGTGTATCACTATTTGTCCATTTATCTATTGATAGATTTGGGGTGTTTTTTCCTTCTCTTGGCCACAAAAAAATACCGCAATGGGTATCTGTGTGCTTTCTTCAGCAAAATGTCATTTCGGTGGGGGTTGATATATATATATATATATATATATATATATATCTCTTAATATGTTGAGCTAGGTTCCTTATGCTCACTTTCTGAAGAGTTTTAAATCATAAATGGGTGTAACATTTTGTCGACAGTTTTTTCTGCATCTATTTAGGTAATGCTCAAAATCCTTCAAGCTAAGTTAGCAATACATGTACCAAGAACTTCCAGATGTACAACTGTTGCCAGATGTACAACCTGCATACAGGTTTCTCAGGAAGCAGGTTAGGTGGTTTGGTATTCCCAACTCAGAATTTTCAACAGTTTCTTGCTATCCACACAGTTAAAGGCTTTGGCATAGTCTTAAAGCAGAAATAGATGTTTTTCTGTAACTCTCTGCCATTTCCTATGATCCAACAGATATTGACAATTTGACCTCTGCTTCCTCTGTTTTTGCTAAATTCAGCTGGAACATTTGGAAGTTCTCTGTTCACATACTGTTTCAGGCTCAGTTGGAGAGTTTTAAGCAAATGTGTGAGATGAGTGCAATTGTACAGTAGTCTGATCATTCTTTGTTATTGCCTTTCTTTGGGATCAGAATGAAAACTGACCTTTTCCAGTCCTGTGGCCACTGCTGAGTTTTCCAAATTTGCTGGCATATTGAGTGCAGCACTTTAACAGTATCTTTTTTTTAGGATTTGAATTAGCTCACCTGGAATTCCACCAAATCCACTAGCTTTGTTTATAGTGATACTTCCTAAGGCCTTCTTGACTCTGAATGCTTTCCCTCTAATATCAGGAGTAAGATATGACTATCTACTCTTGAAGGAGGAAAATGGTAATCCACTCCAGTTTTCTGGCCTGGAGTATTCCATGGACAGAGGATCAATGCAGGTTATGATACATGGTGTTGCAGAGTCTGACATACCTGAGCAAAGCAGGCACACCACCATTCTTATTAGTTCTGTTTACCACAGCCTGGAAGTTTGAGAAAGACCAAAAGTAGTTAAAGGACAATAAAAATAGATAACATATATATATATATATATGAAGGAAAAAGTGAATTGGTTTCTACACACAGATGATATGATCATCTATGTAGAAAATCTGACAGTCTATAAAAGCTTCTAATATTGATTTGTGACTTTAACATGGTTAGGGGTACAAAAATTTGTTTTTATATTCCAGCAAAAAGAAATTAGATACAATTAAATATCAATTAATTTTAATAATAAAACAGCTGTGAAATACTTGGATATGACAGAACATCTACAAAACCTCCTCACAGAAGAAATATTCCTAAGCAATTAAAGACCTAAATAAACAGAAAACTATATCTGAATTATGAGTCTGAAGATTCAATATCTTTAAATTTGCCAAATATAAATCTAATTCAATACAAATCTAATCAAAATCACAGAAGTTTTTTTTTTCTTTTTAAGAAAATTTAAATTCAAGTATGCCAAAGCCTTTGACTGTGTGGATCACAATAAACTGTGGAAAATTCTGAAAGAGATGAGAATACCAGACCACCTGACCTGCCTTTTGAGAAAACTCTATGCAGGTCAGGAAGCAACAGTTAGAACTGGACATGGAACAACAGACTGGTTCCAAAATGGGAAAGGAGTACATCGAGTCTGTATATTGTCACCCTGCTTATTTAACTTATATGCAGAGTACATCATGAGAAATGCTGGGCTAGATGAAGCACAAGCTGGAATCAAGATTGCCAGGAGAAATATCAATAACCTCAGATATGCAGATGATACCACCCTTATGGCAGAAAGTGAAGAACTAAAGAACCTCTTGATGAACATGAAAGAGGACAATGAAAAAGCTGGCTTAAAGCTCAACTTTCAGGAAACTAAAATCATGGCATCTGGTCCCATCACTTCATGGGAAATAGATGGAGAAACAGTGGAAACAGTAGCAGACTTTATTTTGGGGGACTCCAAAATCACTGCAGATGGTGACTGCAGCCATGAAATTAAAAGATGCTTACTCCTTGGAAGAAAAGTTATGACCAACTTAGACAGTGTATTAAAAAGCAGAGACATTACTTTGTCAACAAAGGTACGTCTAGTCAAGGCTATAGTTTTGCAGTAGTCATGTGTGGATGTGAGAGTTGGACTATGAAGAAAGCTGAGTGCCAAAGAATTCATGCTTTTGAACTGTGGTTGTTGGGGAAGACTCTTGAGAGTCTCTTGGGCTGCAAGGAGATCACACCACCAGTCCCTCCTAAAGGAAATCAGTCCTGAATATTCATTGGAAGGACTAATGTTGAAGCTGAAACTCTAATACTTGGGCCACCTGATGCGAAGAACTGATTCATTGGAAAAGACCCTGATAATGGGAAAGATTGAAGGCAGGAGGAGAAGGGGACAACAGAGGATGGGACGGTTGGGTGGCATCACCAACTCAATGGACATGAGTTTGGGTAAACTCAGGGAGTTGATGACAGACAGGGAGGCCTGGCATGCTGCAGTCCATGGGTCACAAAGAGTTGAACACAACTGAGTGGCTGAACTGAACTGAACTGATAAATTCATTAGAAATGCAAAAGACCTAACAAAGCTGAGATAGCTAGTGGGAAGCTGCTATGTAATACAGGCAACACAACCTGGTGCCTTGTGGTGACTTTGAGGAGTGGGATGGGAAGGGAGAGGGAGGCTTATATATATAAAAACACTGCAGATGGTGACCGCAGCCATGAAATTAAAAGACACTTAGTCCTTGGAAGAAAAGTTATGACCAACCTAGTTAGCATATTAAAAAGCAGAGACATTACTTTGCCAACAAAGGTCCATCTAGTCAAGGCTATGGTTTTTCCTGTGGTCATGTATGGATGTGGGAGTTGGACTGTGAAGAAGGCTGAGCACAGAAGAATTGATGGTTTTGAACTGTGGTGTTGGAGAAGACACTTGAGAGTCCCTTGGAGTGCAAGGAGATCCAACCAGTCCATTCTGAAGGAGATCAGCCCTGGGATTTCTTTGGAAGGAATGATGCTAAAGCTGAAACTCCAATACTCTGGCCACCTTATGTGAGGTGTTGACTCATTGGAAAAGACTCTGATGTTGGGAGGGATTGGGGGCAGGAGGAGAAGGGGATAACCGAGGGTGAGATGGCTGGATGGCATCACTGACTCGATGGACATGAGTCTGAGTGAACTCCAGGAATTGGTGATGGACAGGGAGGCCTGGCCTTCTGCAACTCATGGAGTCACAAAGAGTTGGACACAACTGAGTGACTGAACTGAACTGAAATATATATATATATAATTGTGATATTGTGATATAAAAAATTTAGAAAATTTCTTTGACAATGTTAAATGAATGAATAGCCATTGCAAAAGCTGTGGGGGAAAAAAACATTTGTGAAGCAAACATCTGATAACGGGTTTTCTTTATATTAAAGTTGAAAGAACTTAATATAAGAACCTTCTCAACATTTTAAGAAATAACAAAAGATTGAAACAGATCATAGAAGACATATAGACAAAAACATACACATGATAAGATGTTCTACTTCATTAGACCCTAGGTAAATATACATTAATATCTCATTAAATTATGTTAGAATGACTACAATCAAACAGGCTACCATGCAAGTGTTGACAAAGATGTGGAGAAAATGCAACTCTTGGGCTTTTCTGATGACAATGTCAAAAATTACAACCACTTCACAAAACATTTTAGCAGCTTCTAAAACAAGTTAAGCATATACTTAGCTTGTATCCTACCCACTTTAAATCCTATATATTGAATAACTTTAAAAAATGTATATTGGCTTTGGATAAAAATGGTGAAGCAGGAAGACATGGATTTCAGCTCTGCACGTGGAGCAGTTTTCACTGAAATTTAGCTGGAGACTGGCAGAAAAACTGCTGTATGACCAAGGCTGTAAGAAAGGTCCACATGGAATCAGGTAGGTAGGAAGAGGGGTGATTAGGTCAGGATCTGTTCTGATGGGAGGGAATTCAGTGGGAAAGGGAAAATGCATGGGTGGAGATACGCCCTAAGGAGGAGGTGGTTTGAGCCACATATTGGGCCCCCCAGTTCTGGAGACTGACACAGAGAAGACAAGCTCCCTTGGCTGGTTGGAGGGATAATGGGACTGAGAGAAGGGCCGCAGGAAAACTGAACTCCGACTCAAGAGGAGGATACAGTGCCAGCTTGCTCTGAAACAGGAAGAGGATGGCAGACTGAAGACTGTTGTGCTGGTTGCCTGATCTCTCGAGACTGTCTGTTGTGCACCTCAGCTGGAGCCAAACATGACATGATAATACATTTAGAAAAACCCAAAATTTCTACCAAAAAACTACTAAAATAATGATGAATCTACTAAAGTTCAAGATACAAGACTAAGATACATCAATCTGTTGCTTTTCTCTACATTAACAATGAAATATCAAAAAGAGAAAGCAAAAAAAAAATCATTTAAAATTGCATCAAAGAGAATAAAATTCCAAAGAAAAAGTTAACCAAAAAAGTGAGAGACTTATCCTCTGAAAATTCTAAGACACTGATGAGAGAAACTGAAGATGGTACAAAGAAATGGAAAGATATCCTTTGTTCTTGGAAGAATGAATACTGTTAAAGTGTGCATACAACCCAAAGTGACCTACAGATTCAATGCAATCCCTATCAAAATACCCAAAACATTTTTCACAGAACTTAAACAAAATACTTTAAAATTTTCATAGAGCCACAAAAGGCCCCAAATTGCCAAAGCAATCTTGAAAAAGAAGAACGAAACTGAAGAATCATGTTCTCTCATTTCAGACTACAAATCTGCAGTAATTAAAACAGCACGGTATTGGCAGAGAAACAAATGCATAGATCAACAGAATAGAATAAAAATTCCAGAAATAAACCCATTTGCCTATAGCCAACTGACCTATAATACAGAAGGAAGACTATACAATGGAGAAAAGATTGTCTTTTTAGTAAGTTGTGCTGAGAAAACTAGACAGCTACATGTTAAAAAAAAATGAGATTGGAACATTTTCTCATATCATAAATAAAAATAAGTTCAAAAGAGATTTAAACCTCAGTATAAGGCCTGAAACTATAAATCGTATAGAAAAGAACATAGAATATTTTTTTACAGAAATCATAGCAATATTTATGTGTATCTATTTCCTAAGGCAAGAGAAATACAAGCAAAAATAAACAAATGGGACCTAATTAAACTTAAAAGCTTTACCACAGCCAAGAAAACTGTCAACAAACCAAAAAAATAATAACCTTTTGAATGGGAGAAAATATTTGCAAATTGTGCAACTGATAAGGGGTAAAATATCCAAAATACATAAATAGCTCATACAACTCAGTATCAAAGGAACAAATAACCTGATTAAAAAAGAGACCACGTGCAGTAGATATTTTTGAAGAGAAGAAATACAGATATCCAATAGACACATTAGAAAATGCTTAGCATTATTAATCAACAGGGAAATACAATTCAAAACCAAAATGGGCTATCACCTCATACTTATCATAATAGCTATCATCAAAATGTCTAAAAATAAATGTAGGCGAGGATGTGGAGAAAGGGAGCTCGCACACACTGTTAGTGTCAATGTAAATTGGTGCAGCCACTATAGAAAATAGCATGAGTGTCCCTCAAAAATCTAAAAATAGAACTATCATATGATCCAGCAATTCGACTCCTGGATATATATCCAAACAACCTCAAAAACACCAGCTTGAAAAAAATGCATGCACCCCAGTGTTCACAGCAGCATTATTTATAATAGCCATGATACAGAAGCAACTCAAGTGTCCATCAATAGATGAATGGATAAAGATGCGGTGTATATATGCAATAGAATACGTTCAGCTATAAAAAGGCACATTCTGTCATTTTCAACGATGTGCATGGACCTACAGAATCTGCTTAGTGAAATAAGTCAGACAGAGGAACACAGATACTGCATGTTATCACTTATAAGTGGAATCTAAAAGATAACAGAGATGAATATATGTAACAAAACAGCCTCAGAGATATAGAGAACAAACTTTTGGATACCCTGCTGAGAGGGCATGGGAGGACGAGGGTAAGGTTACAGGATTAAGAAAAGCACACTACTATGGATAAAATAGATAGGCGATGAGATGTATTTGGCAACAACACGGGGATATATATATATATATATATATAGCTATTATTTTATAATATCTTTAAGTGGAATATATCTATAAAAACTGCATCATCATGCTATATGCCTGAAACTAATGTAACATTCTATATAAACTATGTTTCTTTTTTTTTAATGTATGTTGTTGAAAAGTCTTGTCCAGGAATATTCATATTAGCTTCATTTGTAAAACTGTTAAAACTTGAAACAACCCAATGTTTGGTAACAGGGGAAAAAACCTATTATTTAATAGCCATGCAATGGAATCCTATTTAAGAATAAAGGTACAATCAGTATATACAGCATGAATAATTCTTGAAATAATTATGTTTAGAAGTGAGTGTTCCACCACGAAATACATAAAACAGACTCACAGATACAGAGAACAAACTAGTGGATACTCTGTTGTAGATATGTATATATATTTTTGAGTATCTTTTGTAAATTTGTACACTTTCATTTTTATAAAATTTCAGAAAATATAAACTAATCTATCACACAGTAACACAGCAATGTATTCTTGGGAAAAGGAGATAAAGGCAGAGTAGAAGGTAGCATGGAATACAAACCAAAAAAAGAAACTGTGAGCTGTAATGAGTATGCTCACTCTTGCTTGTGGTCGATTCACAGGTGGCCATACACATCACTGTGAGAAGCTGCTCGCTTTAAAGATGCACAGTCATCTTATTTCAATTACACACAGATACAGACATAAAATTAGGGCTAAAGAGATGCCCCTCTCCAAAGGATAGGCAAGATTAAAGAAAATATCTTGCAGTTTTGCATTCTCACTCTAGATCTTAACCTGGTAACCACTGAACTGTATCACTACACTTCCCTACAGTCATGGGAAAAACAATAATGAGCACTTTTTGCTACCCTTTAAGCCTTGGGTTCCTAGCAGATCACTCTTGAAAGATAGAAACCTCAGACCTAAAGTGAACACTTGATTCCTGCAGCCTTTTTCATTTATCACTGTCCACTCATGCCCGGCAGTACCGGGGATGGGTGTAGCATTATGTTGACGGCTGCAAGTGCTTTCTTCTCAAAATACATCCTCATGGTTCTGTGGCTGGAACAAAAATGAAAAGGCAATTGCTGTGACACTTACTTTTCTCTCTCAGGATATCCACACACACAAAATCAGGTTTTGTCCAACTTGGAGATTGTCTAGACTTACTTGTACGGCAGTTCACTTGAAAGGTTAAAAAATATAGTTTATGTTTGTCATTGTTTCTACTGTTTCCAAGATCACACAAAATCTATCAGGCAGCTTGCAAGCTTAGTAGATTTATTTAAGTAAGAGGTCCTTGGCATTATCTGTCCTTTGTACCTCTAATGAGGAGATTTTAGCAGATGGACTCTAATTTATAACAAGGACCTACACCTCGGATAATGAAACATAGCCGAATAAGAACGTACATAAACAAGGGCTCTAGTAAAATGCCAAAACAAATAATTTTGGCAAGTTTTAAAAATACAAGGGGCTTCTTCAAATATCATCAGGAATAAGTCATTTGGCATTTCAGTTTTCTACATCAATGCTGTTGCTGTCACTATGAAAAATTGGACTTTTTGTTTACTTAAAATTTGAAATGCCATAATTTGGTACTTGAAAAATGAGGCGGGAAAAATGAATGTCCTCCTGTTTGTGAAAAATGGGGATTTTATTAGAGCAAAGTAGGGAGGAGGAGAGTGTGTTCACCGACTCTGGTAACATAGTGTTTACACAGGAAGAAATATAACAATGGGCAGGACACTGGGGACATGGGGAGCCAGGTCACTTTGGGAGTTGATGGCGACAGGAGCCAAGAATACAGCCTGAACTCAGGGCTGAACCAGCTCTTGGTTCTTACACACGCAGTGAATAAATGCATCATGAAGTAAGACTCATATTTCACAGCAGCATGAGACTCCCCAGTTAGAATGCATCTGTTAATAATAAAAATCTCCCTTCTGGAATGAGTTTAGTAGGTCTTGTTCATGCCTTAAATAGGTGATCACAGCAATAAATCAGCATTATGATTTTAGTAGGTAGTAACATATGAAATATAATATATTTTTTCTGGCATATAATTTCATCAAAATTAAGCTAAAATATTCACCCAAAGCGGTAGACTGATAAAATAATAATTATAAGCATACAGTCCTAAGAAATTTTATACTTTATGCATTCTGAAAGTAGTAAATTTAACATACATATTATCTTTGTTGTCATATGAAAAAATATTAAATTATTTTATGCCACTTCAGAAGCCAACAGTTTCAAATAAAATTTGTCAAAATAAAGTTTACACACTTACTATGTTTTACAGCATGTATTCATATAGTCCCTCAGTGAATTCATTAGTTATAAACATATGAAAATATTTGGTAGATTTTAAAGATAAATGTTTACAGTTTGGGCTTTAGATGGGTCATTTTAATATTAGATTTGTATTTCAATTCAGTTAAATTTTTCCCATTGCCTCCAGTCTATTATACACACACATAAAAAGACACGCATGCTTATGCATGAATATCAAAATTATCAAGACTATTCACCTGATAAAAATGCATATGAATACAGGTAGTGTACCCATAAATATGTCTGTATAAAACACAAATAACATAGGTAAAATAATCTCAAGAGTTGTTAGCAAGTTATATACCTGACTTGTCTTATACAAAGTACCCATGCTGCAGCTGCTGCTGCTAAGTCACATCAGAGAGAGAGAGATCAGTTGCTCAGTCGTGTCCGACTCTTTGCGACCCCATGAACTGCAGCACGCCAGGCCTCCCTGTCCATCACCAGCTCTCGGAGGTCACCCAGACTCACATTCATCGAGTCAGTGATGCCATCCAGCCATCTCATCCTCTGTCGTCCCCTTCTCCTCCTGCCCTCAATCCCTCCCAGCATCAGAGTCTTCTCCAATGAGTCAACTCTTCGCATGAGGTGGCCAAAATACTGGAGTTTCAGCTTGAGCATCATTCCTTCCAAAGAAATCCCAGGGCTGATCTCCTTCAGAATGGACCGGTTGGATCTCCTTGCAGTCCAAGGGACTCTCAAGAGTCTTCTCCAACACCACAGTTCAAAAGCATCAATTCTTTGGCGCTCAGCCTTCTTCACAGTCCAGCTCTCACATCCATACATGACCACAGGAAAGACCATAGGTCGTGTCTAACTGTGCGACCCCATAGACGGCAGCCCACCAGGCTCCCCCGTCCCTGGGATTCCCCAGGCAAAAACACTGGAGTGGGTTGCCATTTCCTTCTCCAATGCATGAAAGTGAAAGTGAAGTCGCTCAGTCGTGTCCGACTCTTAGCAACCCCATGGACTGCAGCCTTCCAGGCTCCACCGTCCATGGGATTTTCCAGGCAAGAGTACTGGAGTGGGGTGCCATTGCCTTCTCCCAAAGCACCTATGTTTTATATAATATATTGCAAAAACTCAGTTGTTAATAAGTATTCATCAAATTAATGATAATAAATTAGTGGGTGAACTGGGCATTATTAAAGACAATGTTGGCAGACTGTTTGGTGTTCTAGGCTCATAACCCTCATTGATTCTTCTAGGTAAGTGTATATAAAGCATCCTCTTTTCAGAGAGGAATATACAATTTATACTATAGTCACATAATATACACCAAATTTCATGCATCCTTATTGCTTCTAGGTTTCGGTAAAGTAATCTTTACTGAATTGGGGGAGTATATTTACGTTCTGATGTTACTGTTTTTTAAAAAAACATTATTATCTATGGGATTTTATACTGATGATGGCATTTTCCACTAATCAGCTTGGAAATTACAGTAACAATTTACTTGCTGAGTAATGGTTACTCTCTCTGATGTATACTTCTTGCTCATGGTATATTATTTGTTTACTATATGTTTATTATGTTATTTTTTATATTTTGATTTATGATTGTTTTATTTTTGAAAGAGAATATCTGATGAAGCAAAACACATGTAGTTTTATAAAACTGTCCCAAGGCCAATATTTAAAATGGTTAAAATATACCACTAAACTGTTTTCTCATTGCTAAAATGAAATCAAATAAACTTTTAAGAAAAAGTAGGTCATATCATAGCTTTAAGGCTTTGTGCATGTCAAATATACATGCTATTATGCTTGGAATATTAACATATTCCATTTGCTTAAATAAATTAAGAAATTGGCATCAGATCAGATCAGATCAGTCGCTCAGTCGTGTCCAACTCTTTGAGACCCCATGAACTGCAGCACGCCAGGCCTCCCTGTACATCACCAACTCCCGGAGGTCACTCAGACTCACATCCATCGAGTCAGTGATGCCATCCAGCCATCTCATCCTCTGTCGTCCCCTTCTCCTCTTGCCCTCAATCCCTCCCAGCATCAGAGTCTTATCCAATGAGTCAACTCTTCGCATGAGGTGGCCAAAATACTGGAGTTTCAGCTTTAGCATCATTCCTTCCAAAGAAATCCCAGGGCTGATCTCCTTCAGAATGGACTAGTTGGATCTCCTTGCAGTCCAAGGGACTCTCAAGAGTCTTCTCCAACACCACAGTTCAAAAGCATCAATTCTTTGGCGCTCAGCCTTCTTCACAGTCCAGCTCTCACATCCATACATGACCACAGGAAAGACCATAGCCTTGACTAGGCGAACCTTTGTTAGCAAAGTGATGTCTCTGCTTTTGAATATGTTATCTAGGTTGGTCATAACTTTCCTTCCAAGGAGTAAGTGTCTTTTAATTTCATGACTGCAGTCACCATCTGCAGTGATTTTGGAGCCCAGAAAAAGAAAGTCTGACACTGTTTCCACTGTTTCTCCATCTATTTCCCATGTTGTGATGAGACCAGATGCCATGATCTTCGTTTTTTGAATGTTGAGCTTTAAGCCAACCTTTTCACTCTCCACTTTCACTTTCATCAAGAGGCTTTTGAGTTCCTCTTCACTTTTTACTATAGTTTTATTATATGTCTTACTGTATGGTGACATAAATCTTCCAACCTTTTTCTTAAAAATTCTCTTGACTATTTTGGAGTATTTGCATGGCTATATAAAATTACTAATCTAATAAACAGTTACTGCAAAAAGGAAATAAATAAAAAGGGATTACAGATCTTCCTGAATTTACAATGGGTTAGGTCTCCAAACTCATGGTAAATTGAAAATATCATAAATCAAACTGAACTTAATACACTTAAACTGCTGATAGCAGTCTTAGTTTATCCTACCTTAAATGTGCTTAGAACACTTTAGTTAAACTGCTGCTGCTGCTAAGTCACTTCAGTCGTGTCTGACTCTGTGTGACCCCATAGACGGCAGCCCACCAGGCTCCCCGGTCCCTGAGATTCTCCAGGCAAGAACACTGGACTGGGTTGCCATTTCCTTCTCCCATGCATGAAGACTTCCCTGGTAGCTCAGACAGTAAAGCGTCTGTCTACAATGCGGGAGACCCAGGTTCGATCCCTGGGTTGGGAAGATCCCTTGGAGAAGGAAATGGCAATCCACTCCAGTACTGTTGCCTGGAAAATGCCATGGACAGAGGAGCCTGGTAGGCTACAGTCCATGGAGTCGCAAAGAGTCGGACACGACTGAGCAACTTTACGTTCACATTCGAATACGTTCTCCCATGCATGAAAGTGAAAAGTGAAGGTGAAGTCTTTCAGTCGTGTCCGACTCTTAACGACCCCTTGGACTACACTTGGGGAAATCATCTAACACAGAGCCAATTTTATAATAGTGTTGAATATCTCCCATAATTTATTGAATTCTGTACTGAAACTGAAAGACAGAATGGTTTTATGCAAAGAGGTTGGTTTGAAGTGTATGGGGTTTTTACCCTCATGATGGTATGAGTGTCTCGGAGCTGTGACTACCGGCACTGTCCAGCATCACGAGAGAGTATCACCCCTAATAATGTTAGCCAGGGAGAAGACCAAAATTTGAGGTTCAGTTCCTACTAAATGTGTATCACATTCTTATCATGGTAAAGCACACAAATAATAATTTTATATATATATATATATATATATATATATATATATATATATTATAAGCTGAACCATCTTAAGTCAGGAACCATCTGTACGTTGAAATTACATGTTACAAATATGTATTAATGTAAAGAGAACTATCATCTTTATAATGTGAATTTTGACATTTCATGAATGCATCTCATTTCATGAATATCCCTCCACTTATTTGTGTCTTCTTCCATTTCCCTGAGTGATACTTTTATAGTTTTCTTGTGGAGGTCTTATTTCCATCTCGATGTATGGTAAAAGCAATACATATTGTAAAGTTAAGCAAAATAAAATTTAATTTAAAAAAAATAAATTTTGTGTTAGACTTATTCCAAGATATTTGATATTTGCTAATTTACTTTTAAATGATATTATCTACAAAGCAAACAGTAAATGAAGAAGAGCTGGAGTAGATATACTAAGGCCAGACAAAGCAGACTTTAAGACCAAAAACATTATTAAAATGAGTGATGCGTGATAGTGTCACAAGGGTAAGATCAGTGTGTTAAATGATAACTCTAAGATTGTCAAAAATTAGCATATGGAAAAATAAATAAATGAGAGAGAAGAGAGACAAAGAGAAGCTATTATTTAACCTCAGCAGGTGTCCAATGAGCTAAAAATGGTTTGAAACTTTCTTTTCTTTTTTTACTTTCTTCTTCCCCACCCGCTTCTACCTTTCCTACCTCTCCCCTCCCACTTCTTTCTTTCTCTGAACTTTTCAACTACTATGGATTTTTGGCTTTTGAATTTCTCTTATTTTCTTGTCTAGTCAACATCATGTTCATGTAGGGCAAACCAACACAATATTGTAAAGTAATTAGCCTCCAATTAAATAAATTTAAATTAAAAAAATAAATTTGTTTTTTTAAATATTTTTATTCCACATTTCAGATAGTTGTAAAGAGTTGTCTCAGTGTATTTAATTGTCTATAATAACCAAAGACAAAAGTGCATCTTTCTTTTTCACTTATGTAAGATACGAATCTAAGTCGGAGGAGTTAAAGTCATATGTTTACATGATAACTATAAGGGAGGCTAGGGAAGTCAGTTTCTGGATTTTCCTCATGAATTTTCTGCTCACAAGGTGAAAATTTTCTGAACAATAGAAGCGGTAAACAAATACTGATCCCTCTAAGCGAGATGTTTAAGATGGATGGCACCTTGGGATGTTATCAGAAAAATACAGTTTAATATTAACACAAAATTGTCATTAGTTCAGCTTTTAATGTATTCATATTATGGATAAACTGGATTATGCCATCATAAAAAAGCATTACCTCGCTTTTAAGAAGTTTGTCTCTTGGCCCAAACCCATCTTTCGGGCTAAACTGTGGGCAATTTCAGGTTTTCCTGGCACCTCTCACAAGTGAAAGCTGCCCTCAGCTCATCAGACGTGGTGTGCAGCCAGTGTCCATAATTTTCAAGAGGCAGCTACAGTTGAGAGCTCAGCAAGCCTAGGCTAGCCATGTTCAGGAGCAAGTATCAATTCCTCCCCCAGGCACTGCCTACTGGAGATCTGTTTTGTTTTGTTTTGTCTTGTCTGTATCTCTGCAACGACCTCTGTATTAGGGGGTGTTGACTGAGGTCTCTTTCCCTCGTATGTAATCTACACTGCAGGTCATCTGATCATTGCCATGTGCCCTTCTGTAGGAGGGGCGTCCTTGGTGACTCAGACTGTAAAGAATCTTCCTGAAATATGTGAGACCTGGGTTCAATCCCTGGGTCAGGAAGTTCCCCTGGAGAAGAGCATGGCAACCCACTGCAGTGTTCTTGCCTGGAGACTCCCCATGGACAGAGATATCCTGGCGGGCTATAGTCCATGGGGTCGCAAAGAGTCAGATATGACTGAGCGACTAAGCACACACCCACCACACACACACACACACACACACACACGCACGCACACACACACTTCTGTAGGAGAAAACGGAATGCTGGGAAGCTTTCAGATTTCTTCTTTGCACGGAATGCTGGGAAGCTTTCAGACTTCTCCTTTGCCTCTTGCCTGCTCTGTCACAGTGAGTAAATAAAGGTTTGATTATCACTTTCAGCTGGACTCATTATGCTAAACTGACCACCCGTACAACATATAGCTTGAAAGTTTTGTTAACATATACTTTTATTAAGTATATGCATTTTATTAAGTATATAAAAGTACATTACATACTTTTATTGTATATTTCTTACAGTTTTCTTAATGATAATATGACCTAAGAGTGGCTAATTTAGGTTTACATGCAATCAGTACTGTAAGACAAACTCTTCCGCAGAATAAATGCTACCCAAATGTTGTTAAATATTTTATTAAAAAAAAAAAATAAAGAATGCTGTACTCAAATCCCACTGGCCTTCAAAGCCAACTTCCCTGGTATTTTTCAGTCCCTTTGCCAGATGCAAAGGTTGGGAAATATGTTGTGGGCCCTAGAAATATTGCAACAGTGTGAAAACACCTTTGATATAATTGTTCCCCAGTCTGTGGGTTGTCTGTTCTGTTGCCTCTATGGTGGGGCTAATGATGACCTCCCAAACCCCTTATTGCCAAGTTAGTACAGTCACAAGCCCATTGTTGCATTAAATATTCCCTGGGTATCTCTAACTTTCTTGAAGAGATCTCTAGTCTCTCTCATTCTATTGTTTTGCTCTATTTCTTTGCATTGATCACTGCATGCAAAGATGGGCTCAATAAAGCACAGAAATGGTAGGGACCTACAGAAGCAGAGATATTAAGAAGAGATTGCAAGAATACACAGAAGAACTATATAAAACAGATCTTAATGACCCAGATAACCATGATGGTGTGATTTCTCACTATCTCTGGAGTACAGAGACAAGTGGGCCTTAGGAAGCATCACTACAAACAAAGCTAGTGGAGGTGATGGAATTCCAGTTAAGCTATTTCAAGTCCTAAAAGATGTTACTGTGAAAGTGCTACACTCAATATGCCAGCAACTTTGGAAAACTCAACAGTGGCCACAGGACTGGAAAATGTGAGTTTTCATTCCAATCCCTAAGAAAGGCAATGCCAAAGAATGTTCAGACTACAGCACAACTGTACTCATCTCACACACTAGAAAAGTAATTCTCAAAATTCTGCAAGCCAGGCTTCAACAGTATGTGAACTGTGAGATTCCAGATGTTCAAGCTGTATTTAGAAAAGGCAGAGGAACCAGAAACCAAATTACCAACATTCAATGAATCATCAAGAAAGCATGAAAGTTCCAGAAAAACATCCACTTCTGTCTTATTGATATCACCTAACAAAGTATTTGAGTGTGTGGATCACAACAAACTGGAAAACTGTGGAAAATTCTTAAAGAGATGGGAATATCAGACTACCTATCTTCCTCTTGAGAAACCTGTTTTCAGGTCAAGAAGAAACATTAGAACAAGACATGGAACAAAGGAATGGTTAAAAATTGGGAAAGAAGTACATAAAGTCTGTATATTTTCACCCTGCTTATTTAACTTATATTCAGAATACATCATGAGAAATGTCACGCTGGATGAAGCACAAGTTGGAATCAAGATTGCTGGGAGAAATATCTATAACCTCAGATATGCAGATAACACCACTCTTATGGCAGAAAGAGAAGAGGAACTAAAGATCCTCTTGATGAAAGCTATGGTTTTTCCAGTAGTCATGTATGGATGTGAGAGTTGGACTATAAAGAAAGCTGAGCACTGAAGAATTGATACTTTTGAACTTTGGTGTTGGAAAAGACCCTAGAAAGTCCCTTGGACTGCAAGGAAGTCCAACCAGTCCATCCTAAAGGAGATTAGTCCTGAGCGTTCATTGGAAAGTCTGATATTGAAGCTGAAACTCCAATACTTTGGCCACCTCATGTGAAGAGCTGACTCATTGGAAAAGAGCCTGATGCTGGAAGGGATTGGGGGCAGGAGAAGAAGGGGACAACAGAGGATGAGATGGTTGAATATCATCACCAACTCGATGCACATGAGCTTGGGTGAACTCCAGGAGTTGGTGATGGACAGGGAGGCCTGACGTGCTGTGGTTCATGGGGTCGCAAAGAGTCGCACATGACTCAGCTACTGAACTGAACTGATGAAGGTGAAAGAAGTGTAAAAAGTGACTTAAAACTCACCAATTAAGATACATAGATCATCGCATCAGATCCCATCATTTCATGGCAAATAGATGGGAAAATGATGGGAGCAGTGACAGACTTATTTTTTGGGGGCTCCAAAATCACTGCAGATGATGACTGCAGCCATGAAATTAAAAGACACTTGCTCATTGGAAGAAAGGCTATGACAAACCTAGACAATATATTAAAAAGCAGACACATTACTTTGCCAACAAAGGTTCATATAGTCAAAGCTATGATTTTTCCAATAGTTATGTATGGAGATGAGAGGTAGACCATAATAAGGCTTAGCAACAAAAAATTGATCCTTTTGAACTGTGGTGTTGGAGAAGACTCTTGAGAATCGCTTGGACTGCAAGGAGATCCAACCAGTCCATCCTAAGTAAATCAGTCCTGGGTGTTGGACTGATGTGAGCTTCAATACTTTGTCCACCTGATGTGAAGAACTGACTCACTGGAAAATACTCTGATGCTGGGAAAGATTGAAGACGGGAGGAGAAGGGGACGACAGAGGATGAGATGGCTGGATGGCATCACCGACTCAATGGACATGGGTTTGGGTGGACTCTGGGAGTTGGTGAAGGACAGGGAGGCTTGGCGTGCTGCAGTCCATGGGGTCACAAAGAGATATTCACGACTGAAAGACTGAATAACAACAATGAATTTGGATACATATATATTATTTTCTGCCATTATTACTATCTAGAATGATGCAGAAAGAATGTGTTTGATCATAGGCATGAATATAATAATAATATAAGATACAAACCAAATTTTTTAAAGTTGATAATATATTACTGCATTACTCTTGAGACTCTTAAAAAGGTCATTGAGCAATCACTGAGTAAAAAAGAGTGAATAATTATTAATTTTTCCCCAGCTGTTGAAGAAGTGGAATGGACACAATAGACATCAATTATACAGAGCTTTGTTTGTTTACATCATTTACTAATCTAGTACTGTATCCTTCAAAACCCAGTAAAGTCTTTAATTAAACAAACATACTCTTTAGCAATATAGGAGTTGTAAAATACTTTATGATAACACTAGTGAAAACATGTATTTAAGAAGGGTATAATGCTTTGAAGACAAACTCAAAATGCCAGATTTCTAGCAAGGATTAAATATTATTGACTATAATACTGATTTAGTAAGATTCATTTCCCAACTAAAGACAATGTGATTGGTGTTAGAGCTGATAATTAAGAACAAATGCCCAATGGTTATACTTTTTTGTGTGAGCAATCATGGAGCTAGTAGAATATTCTCAAGCTCTTTCATATCCAAAATGAAGAAAGTTAAATTATGTACATGAAGAATATCTGTGCTTTTCTTATACTGTTATGACAAATGAAATGTGCCAAATATCATTACTGCCATAGTTTGTTTTATCATGCTTTACTTTATTGATCTTAGTAAATGTTTTCTTTTACAAATTGAAGGGTATTTTTGTTGGTGTTTTTTTTTTTTTTTAATTTTTAATGGAGTACAGTTGATTTAAAATATTGTGTTACTTTCTGCTTTACAGCATAGTGAATTAGCTATACATATACATATATCCATACTTTCTTAGATTCTTTTCCCGTATATGTCCATACATCCCATATGCACCACAGAGAATTGAGTAGGGTTCCCTGTGTTATAGCTGCTGTCCTTATTAGTTATCTATTGCATATATAGTAGTGTGTACATGTCAGCCCCAATCTCCCAGTTTATCCCACCCTCCCTTTCTCCCGCATAACTATAATATTGTTTTCTACATATATTATTCTATTTTTGTTTTGTAAACAAGTTCAATGAATTGAAGGTCTGTGGTAACTCAGCATCAAGCAAGTGTATTAGAATTTATTTTTCCAACAGCTCACTTCATATTTCTGTCACATTTTAGCAATTATTGCACTATTTCAAACTTTGAAATCATTATTATATCTGTCATGGTGACCTGTGATCAATGATCTTTGATGTTACTATTGTGGTTGTTTCTGTTTGTTTTGCACTATTAAGTTAAGGTATGTACACTGTGATTTAGGTATATGCATTTAAGGTGTATGCATTAGCATCACTTAACTGACTTGAATTTAAGCAAACTCAGGGAGATAGTGGAGGACAGGGGAGCCTGGCGTGCCACATTCCAGGAGGTCACAGATGTGGACACAACTTGGTGACTGAATAGCAACAACAGGATTTTGATTTAGACATAATGCTATCACATACTTAATAGACCACAGTATAGTATAAGCATAACTTTTATATTTACTAGAGCAAAAAATGTGTGCCACCCACTTTATCCTGGTGGCCTGGGACTGAACCTTCAATATCTTAAAGGTGTGCCTAAAACTGATTTTGAGTGAAGTGACATACATATTTAAATGTACTTTCTGTGAAACCGCAAAGTCCTTCTCTGGAATAATTACCACGTGGTATTCTTTTGTTCCAGGAAGCAGCATTTCCAGAGAGCTTTATGTCACTGATTTGCTTATTAACTTATCTTGTATTGCAAATTTCATGCGGGCTGTGAGTCCAGGTATGTTTTTTCCACTTAAGAACTGTAAGTTTAGAAAAATGAGTTATAATTCAGATAACTGAACATATTTTGAATGCTTTCAATTTTAGACTTTCAACAGTCTCAGAAATATATTTGTCTATACATTTTATAAAAAGAAATGAGCCTATAGCTTTTAAGTACCATTCTCAAATTTGACAGTTTGTCAAAAATTTGTATTATTACTGCCAGTGCAGTAGGCTTATTCTATTAAAAAAAATAACTTTCTCAATTTTCAAATAATGTCCAAACTAAAGTATCTCTTTTGCTCCAGTTCTAAATAGCTATACTGCCATGGTAAACAAATAGTATGATTCATTTGAGCTGTATCAGTGATTCTGGTTTGTTCTTTCAGCATGCTGGTAACTAAGCATACAGCAGCATGTATGTAATTGAATTTGTTGTTGCTTTGTTTCTGTTTTGAGGCAACGTCACTTTGAAACCCTCAGTTTGAAATAAAACGTTAACCAAATTGGAGAGGAGAAGAATCAAAAAAATAATAGAATTTCCTTTAATCATTGTTCTCTTTGAGGAGCCTAGTTTGATACCTTTAGCTCTATAATATAAACACACAGCCATTTTGTTGTTAATTACCTTTGGGGAGCATTAATCTGTTTCATATAATGTTTAATCAATAAGATACTTCAAGATACGTTTGAAAAGTGCATTAAAATATGTATCAGTTGAAGGGCAACTTAAAAGCAATTAATTAAATCAAAAGCAATGTACTAAAGACAATTTAGTCAGTTTTAATGAATTATATTTTGTTGATACTAAATGTTTTTCAGATTATGTGAATTACTTAGAATTTGGAAAGATTCTTACAGAGGAAATAGACAGCTGGTGTTCAAGAAATCTAAAATAATATTTGAAATTTTTTGTATGCCTTCCTTGGGACTAGGAATTCTATAGACTTTCAGAAGAGTCTCCTGAGAGCACATCATCCCTTGCATTTGGTCCCAACAAGTAGCAGCTTAGTACCACAGCTGCTTATTGACTTAATTCCTCCTTGCATCATGTTGCTCTTATTTCTGCTTCCCTGGTATTGTAGTTTCTCATAAAGTCACAGAACCTAGCATTATGTCTTGGTTCTAATTTCTAGAAGAGCCAAAGAGTTTGTTTTCAAAGTCTCTTTTCTATTCTAACATTCTCTTTTTAGGAACAATATTTCTAGAGTAGAAAATTGTAAGTTCAAAGGCTTTCAATGATGTTGCATCTTCTGAGCAACATCAATGCTTCATAACCAATGTATTTGGTATCTCAGAATCAATTACTGTTGAAAATTCAGACTTCAATTACAAAGCTTCTTTCTATTTAGAATTCTGAGGGTATTTACTTTGGCATACCTTAATGCTGCTGTCATTTAGCTGCTAAATTGTTTCCAGCCCATCTGTGACCCCATGGACTGTAGCCCAGCAGCTTCCTCTGTCCATGGATTCTCCAGATAAGAATACAGAGTGGGTTGCCATTTCCTCCCCCAGAGGATCTTCCCTACCCAAGTATCGAACGCATGTCTCCTGCATTAGCAGGTGGGGATTCTTTACCACTGGGTCACCAGGGAAGCCCTACAATTATACATTTGGAACAAAAATTTGTTTTGTTCTATCTCATTAAGCAGAAGAATTACATATTTTCAAGCAATGATTACATGAAGTCTTCAACAGAACGGAAAATTATTTGAAAATGATAGTCACATGAAATAAGTTTAAAGAGGCTCTTCAGGATTAAATTAATAAGCACACTCAGCTTTATAATGCATATCAACATTTAATCTTTAAAACGACTGATATTTGGGCAAATACACTTTGAAAAATAGTGTTAGCCATCATTGGCAAATTTTATAATAAATCACTTGCATATAAAATATTCAGCATATGTTGGGTAGCGCAAAAATGGCAACTGTTCAAAGTAAAACTGCCAAATATTTCAGGGTTATTTCCTTTAATTAAAACCAAAATTGGAATTTGATGTTTGTGTTTGTCTAAAAACCTGCAGAAATAAGGGCGAATTAATTTCCTTTCAAAGAAGTATTCTATTGTCTCTGTAGGTTTCTGGAATTTAAATGCAAACCTCTGAGGTTAAACAACTACTTTTCCGATTATGGAGTTTTACCATGTCATGTGAGCACACATTTAAAAAAAATAATCAATATAAAACTCTTTCTTTATTGTCAAATAAGAAACTAAATTAATTTTGCCTTTGAATTATGTGGAATTGAATTATACAATAAAACGTTGGCAATGTTCCTTCTTTTAATTAATGTTTTGTCAGATCATCAATCTTCCTTTCTCCCTGTGTGTTAATACTCAATTTGTTTAGTATTTACTTAAGCCCACATCTCTTTCCTAAAGAGGAATTCTTATCTGGTTAGTTAAGATGTCTCTGAGCAGCATAACAAAAGCACTGGGGATAATTCCCACCATATTTAGCAACAAAATGAAGTGCCCAGCTCTCCATACTGAAATCCAGAGTGCTTTTTTTTAATAAATTAGGTTAGAAGCATACACACAAGCTTTGTGGATGAATATAACCTGTAGCATAATAGAGCCAGTTTTTTTGAAAAATAATAATCTTAACATGACAAGAGTGTGCTTAATAGTATCTTTACATCTCTTAGGCAATATTATTTTTCCTTCAGAAATACAGACTGAGATGACTATTTTCTCAATTTGATCACAAAATTGAAAAAAAAAAATGTGTTTTATCCTCTGATCGTTGGCTTTCCCCATTTCAGAGGCTTCATGCTGAAGATATTAGAAGGTGCAATTACCTCATGGATCAGTGACTCCTAAGCTGATACGTCATTGATTTTCCGAATCATGAGGTGAGGCAGAGCAGAGCTGAAGTGGATCAAAATGTCTCAGCCCTGTTAGGCCTTTTTCGCCATGTCTTTGCTGGCTCTACACAGGGAAGAATCAATAGGGTAGAAAAGTTTTAGGAATATTTATTCTACAGCAAGCACAGAAAAAAAATATTTTAAGTGTGAATTATGATATAAAATTATAATTGTTTCTATTGAATTGCTTAAGTCATTAGAAAATGATATAGATAAAAACTTAGGCATGAACTTGGCTACAAGTAAGAATGAATGAACTCAGCAGAAAATACATTCTTAGTCTCTTAATTAAAAATTGAGAACTCAATGATTAAACATGATAAATCCCAAACTGACTTAGTATTTGGATAGTCATGTAGTTTATGCTAATCCCTACAGGAGCCAACTTTAAGTGCTAACACACACAGACCCACACACAAAGAACAACAAAATCCAGACAATTCATAAGGGAAATAAATTTAAACTTATATTTAAAGAGACCAGGATAAAGGTAGGAATTATGACCAATATTGTGGAACAAATCACCTAAATGGGCTCAATCCTGAGCTCAGCAAACTCTTCAAGTTTAATCTGAAACAAACTGAAGTAGTTTTCAGATATCTGCTATTCTGACTTTTAGAGTTTACTGGTAAATCAATCAGAATTTTAAATCTGTCACACATACACAAATGTTTTTGGAACTGTCTAGCCATGATAAGTTTAATGAATGACTATCACTGACACATTTTAATTTCTGTAAATTAATATTATTTGCGGAATATCACAAAGATAGTAAAACCAAAATCAGTTTATCTGAAGAAGAAAGAAAAAATAAATAAGAAGTGAAGGAGAAAGGGAGGGAAGAAGGGATAAAAGAAAGACTCAAAAATGAAAAAGTTCATTTTTTTTCTCTTAAAATAGTATATCTCTCCTAACAAAGATTGCAGCTATTGAACAAATCCTTCATAATGTCGGTACTAAAACTAACCATTTCAGCACTTTTGATAGACGGAATAGCATTCAGTTAAGTCCATCATTCTCTGAGAGGAGAGCAGGGTAATGTGTTCTGCCCAGTCATGTCCACATGAGTGGCACCCCATGGACTGAAGCCGCCAGGCTCCTCTGTCCACGGGGATTCTCCAGGCAAAACTACTGAAGTGAGTTGCCATGCCCTCCTCCAGGGGATCTTCCTACCTTAGGAATTGAATCTGCATCTCTTGCATCTCCTACGTTGGTGGTCAGATTCTTTACCACTGAGTAGCTTGGAGTGGGCTCTCCCGATAGCTCAGACAGTAAAGAAACTGCCTACAGTGTAGGAGGCCCGGGTTTGATCCAGGGGTTGGGAAGACACCTTGGAGAAGGGAAATGCAACCCACTCCAGTATTCTTGCCTGGGGAATTCCATGGACAGAGGAGCCGGACAGCCTACAGTCCACGGGGCAGCAAAGAGTTGGACAGGACTGAGAAACTGAGACTCACTTGGGAAGTCTAAGAAAAGTTTAACCTTTGATTAAATACTCGAGAAATAGTGTGACACAGGGTGAAAGAGAGACCACATGGGTATGAATCATGTGACGTTTGCAAGTTATTCAATCCTTTCATGTATCATTTCCTTCAAAAAGATAGGGACCCTAATATTAATTTTCTAAAGAATTTCCATGAGTGTGAGTTACAGAGCTCTTAGAAGAGTCTGGTATGGAACAGACACTGTATGAATACTAGAAAATACAGACTTTATTTTCTTGCACTCCAAAATCACAGTGGACGGTGGCTGCAGGCACAAAATTAAAACACACTTGCTCCTTGGAAGAACAGCTATGACAAACCTAGACAGCTATTAAAAAGGAGAGACATTACTTTGCAGACAAAGGTACATATGGTCAAAGCTTTGTTCATTTTTCTTCCCAATGGTCATGCAACGATGTGAGAGTTGGACCATTAAGAAGGTTGAGCACCAAATAATTCATGCTTTTGAACTGTGGTGTTGGAGAAGACTCTTGAGAGTCCCTTGGACAGCAAGGAAGTCAAACCAGTAAATCCTAAAGGAAATCAACGCTGAAAATTCATTGAAAGAGCTGATTCTGAAGCTGAAGTTCCAATATTTTGGCCCCCTGATGCAAAGAGTGGACTCATTGGAAAAGATCCTGATGCTGGGAAAGACTGAAGGCAGGAGGAGAAGGGGACGACAGAAGATAAGATGGCTGGATGGCCTCATGGACTCAATGGACATGAATTTGGGTGAACTGCATGAGATAGTGAGGGACAGGGGAGCCTGGCATGCTGCAGTCCATGGGGTAACAAAGAGCTGGACACAACGTACTGACTGAACAACTACAAAAATTATATTATTATTTTAAATGAAGCACCGAGAATACAAAATACAAACTCTGTAAACTACATATTGCCTGTTTGAAAACATTCTTTTTTCCTCAGATTCTGAGCACAAGCAAATCTTTCTTGCTACCAGCCAATGACTGTCTTCAGTCTCATATGCACTGCTCCTGATGTTCACAGACATCCCCTAAACTTGCATGAAACCCTCCTCTTGTTTTTGGTTAATTCTGATTTTGCCTTCCCTGTCACAAACAATGTACCTTCAAAGGGCCTCAGTGTACGTTATGGCATGTGTGATGGCTGTCCACGCCCCCTCTGGCATTATCTGCTTAAGTTGACATGCTTGACTGTGATGATCTTTGCTAACAGAGTTTACTGCTTGCTGAATACGCCAGCAAAGTCAGTATCTCTAACTGCCCAAGCTTTCTGATAGCCTGGTGTTGATTAGAACTGCTTTAGAGCATATGTCTGGATTCCACACTTAAAACTGAGAAAATCCCCTAATTGACTCCCTCCACCTATCTTGAATGTTTTCCAAAATAAGTACCACAGTATACTTACTTAAAACAATTATTAAATGAAACAGAAGGGATAAGTTGAGATTACGCTTTATATTCTTTCTCTGAAATTTTAAGATATTTAAAAGGTTTTAGGAGGATTTCAATTTGAAATTATAAGAATAACAGTTCAAGTAACATATATTTATATATATTTTCAGATAATGGATATACATATATATTTTCTGGAAAAAATGGCTGTCTAATAATTTATTCAAAGACTTTAAATAATCAATATACTAGGTTAATATTACCTCTTATGTTATTATTTTTCCAGTTTATAAAATAATGACTTCTATATTTCTCCACACATGATTGAAACTGAGACTTAATTGACAAATTGAATTTCTTAATATTTTCATTTCATTCATGTTGAGGTATGGCAAAACCAATACAATATTGTAAAGTAAAAAATTAAACCAATAAAAAAAAATTTCAGTTTTTGAAACTCTCAAAAACTATTTTTTGTGTCAGGGTTAAATTATTAGTAAATTATCCTCTATTGTTTTAACAGCTTTAAGAGATTTAATTGTCAATGGTGCTGATAGCATATTGGAGTACAAAATAATAAAGCAAAATATTATAAGAGGAAATAAAGTTTTATTTCTCCATATAATTGGCCACTAATTACTGCAATCTCAGTTTAATTATGCCTGAGAGTCTATGGCTTTCTCTTACTATATCCACTTTCTTGTCTATGAGACAACTGAAATTTCAGCCAAATATAGATTTGGCTGAAAACTAGATTTTTAAGGTAGTTAAAGGAAAAAGGTAAAAAAAATATGTGTTATAAAGACATTGTTAGAATGGGTAATTTTCACCAATCTATGTTTTGCCTAGGAAGTGCCAACAACTATTCTTTTTTTAAGCTGATTTAAAATTGATCTTTATAAGCAAAAAGAGTAAAAAATCAATAAACTTGTCAGCTTCTATCTGAATATTAGTATATAATAAAATATATGCCTCCACTGCCTTTTTAATTTAATATTGCTATTTCTTCCATTTTCATTTGTCCTGTAAAAATGTAATATATTATTCACACACTTTCTAAGATAGCTTTTATAATGTAATGCTGAAGCCATTCAGTATGGCATAGTAGTGCAATTACAATAATGGCGATAATTTGTACATCTATACACCATTGTGCTTGAGAGTCTAAAGATGTACTCATTTGTCCTGACGTCGTAGCTAACCCAGCGTGTGCAGAGGAGTCATGCAGCAACATACTTGAGACACATGTCCCTTTCTCTGCTGGAAAAATCTATAGGAAAAAGATCGCCCTTAAAATATAGGAATACAATTGGCTTTACATGAAAGTCTAGCGCTAAAAGTAGAATGCGTTATTTGAAAGCCCCCTCCTGCAAAAAAAGAATGATAAAACTTTTACTTTTCTACACATTTAATGAGTGCTTTGTTATTGTTTTGAATCATAATTCCAAAAATAAATTAACTAACCTAATAGAGTGGTTTAAAGGTGAATTTTTTTTTTCCATTGGAGTAAAGTATTAGAATTCTGAAACTGTGTTAAGTATATAATATATTTGAGCAACTAAGTAAATATATCTTAGATAATGAGTCAATTTTTTCATTGTAGGAGAAAGAAGTGATGAAGGAGGAAGGCTAGAATGAATGCTGCAGTGTCTCATTTAATGGAAGTATCACTGTGAAATTATGATATTAAACTATAGATGGATGGATAGATTCAGAAACAAATATAAATATGTGTGTTCACATGGGCTACAGTATGCATGCTGCTGCTGCTTGATCACTCAATTATGGATAGCTCTTTGAGACCCCTGGACAGTAGCCCATCAGGTTTCTGTGTCCATGGGATTCCCCAGGCAAGCATACTGGAGTGGGCTGCCATTTCCTTCTCCAGGGGATCTTGCCAACCCAGGCATTGAAGGTAGGTCTCCTGCTAGGCAGGTGGATTCCTCACTGAGCCACCAGGGAAGTGCCACAGTATACATACAATTATTATATGGAATTGTATAAATGCTAATTTCTTAGTTTGTATAATAACTGTACTATGGTACTGTTTTACCACTCTAACATAAAGGCGAATAAGGTGAAATGAATATGGAACTCCATGGTTTCTATGCAATTTTTCCTTAAATGTGAAATTAAGATACAAAAGGAGATAAATTAGTGCATATTTATTCAACACTAATAAGTCTTATTTCAATATTCTCTTCTTAAAGTTGCTTATAATAAGTAAAAGATCAGTCTGAGATGTAGGATTAATTTTCATTTAGGCAAGAGCTTAATTTTGGGGACTCACAGTTTAACTCTATAATAAAAGGCAAACTGAAAAGAACATGGGAGGAGAGATTCAAAACAGGAGGGCTTTTGTTTGTTTAACTATCTTACAACTGAAGGAAAGGAACTATAAACATATCACATGTGTGCTTGTGCTTAGCTGCCTCTGACTCTTTGCGACCCCAGGGACTGTGGTCCGCCAGACTTCTCTGTCCATGGGGATTCTCCACATAAGAATACTGGAGTGGGTTGTCTGTCATGTCCTTTTCCAGGGGATCTTCCCAACCCAGGGATCGAACCCAGGTCTCCAACACTGCAGGTGAATTCTTCACTGACTGAGCCACCGGGAAAGCCCAAGAATACTGGAGTGGGGTTGCCTATCCCTTCTCCAAGGCTACTTCCAGTCCCAGGAGTCAGACCAGGGTCTCCTGTATTGCAGACTGATGAGCTCCCAGGGAAGCCCAAATATATCATACATAAGCATATATTATTTTTAGAGTTAGAAATTTAAGCAGAATATAATAAATAATATCATTTAATTGATATAACAGTTTGAAAACTTGCTTTCTTGAATACATAATTTCATACTTAAATGAATTTAATAAACTATTATTTATATTTATCATTAACTTGTCAGGAAAGTTATTAAAAATTTTATAGTAAACCTCAAGCAGCCTTGATAACCTCTTTGAAAACAAAGTAATACTACCTAACATCTGTATTTCATTCCTCATATAAGTTCTTTCTAAACATTCAATTATTTATACATACAACCCTAATGATCAAAAATTAAAAAAAAAAAAAAAAAAAAAACTAAGGCAGAACTTTAAAAATACCTATGAAGAATCATAGAAGACATGGTGGTCTAGTTCTAAGAAAGAATCAAATTTCCCTTTGCTTTTAGCTTCTTCTACTTTCTGCCTACTGTGTTACTTTTCAATGGAGGGTTATGTGATGACATATATTTAATCACTGTATTCTCATTATTTTGAAATATTGATAACTAATAACAATTATTACCACAAAGCAGCCAATTCTTTAGTGACAGGTCTAATGCAATATGTCAATGAAAGATGAAATTACAACCAAATTATTTTCTTCAGGTATACATTTTCAGATATGAAGGCATGGAGATTTCATTATGGAAAATGAATGTGAAATATTTCATCTCTTAACTATAACATTCAATTACTATAGTTCTCTACTAAAAGCCTTTTATTCATAATGAAAAAAAAAAAAAGAGGGTCAATATAATATTCAAATAAGATTAACAGATAGATGATTTTAAAGTACTTTGAAAATGTAAGTAAAAGTGTTAGTTTCTCAGTCCTATCTGATTCTTCCCAACCCCATGGGCTGTAGCCTGCCAGGGCTCTGGCCATGGAATTCTCCAGGCAAGAATACTGGAATAGGTCGGCATTCCCTTCCCCAGGGGATCTTCCCAACCCAAGGATTGAACTCAGGTTTCCCACATTGCAGACAGATTCTTTACCATCTGAGCCACTGGAGAAGCCCATTGGAAACATAAGTTGTTCTTCAAATATAAAATATTAGAAAAAACATTGTAATTTTCTCCAACTAGAATTTTATAACAAAAAAATACTAAAACTTAGGAAGACTAGCAGAAAATTGGATTAAAATTTACTGAGCATGTCCTTGCCCACCAGAGCAAGACCTAGTTTTCCACAAAGTCAGTCCCTGCCATCAGAAGGCTTCCACAAACCTCTTATTCTCATCCATCAGAGGGCAAGCAGATGAAAACCACATTCACAGAGAACTAACCAAACTGATCACAGGGACCACAGCCTTGTCTAACTCAGTGAAACTTCAAGCCACACAATGTAGTTCCACCCAAGACGGATGAGTCATGGTGGAGAGTTCTGACGAAACGTGGTCCACAAGAGAAGGGAATGGCAAACCACTTCAGCATTCTTTCCTTGAGAACCCCGTGAACAGTATGAAAAGGCAAAAATATAGGGCACTGAAAGATGAACTCCCCGGGGTGGTAGATGCCCAAAATGCTACTGGAGAAGAGTGGAGAAATAACTCCAAAAGAAATGAAGAGGCTGAGCTAAAGTGAAAACAGTGACCAGTTGTGCATGCATCTGGTAATTAAAGTAAAGTCCAATTCTGTAAAGAAAAATATTGCACAGGAATCTGGAATGTTAGTTCCATGCTGCTACTGCTAAGTCGCTTCATTCATGTCCGACTCTGTGCGACTCCATAGACAGCAGCCCACCAGCCCAGTCCCTGGGATTCTCCAGGCAAGAACACTAGAGTGGGTTGCCATTTCCTTCTCCAATGCATGAAAGTGAAAAGTGAAAGTGAAGTTGCTCAGTTGTGTCTGACTCTAGCGACCCCATGGACTGCAGCCTACCAGGCTCCTCCGTCCATGGGATTTTCCAGGCAAAAGTACTGGAGTGGGGTGCCATTGCCTTCTTCAGTTAGTTCCATGAATCCAAGGTAAATTGGAAGTGGTCAAACAGGAGATGGCAAGAGTGAACGTCAACATTTTAGGAATCAGGGAACTAAATGAATGGGAATGGGTGATTTTAATTCAGATGATGATTGTATCTTCTACTCCAAGCAAGGATCCCTTGGAAGAAATAGGGTAATCCTCAGAGTCAACAAAAGAGTCCTAACTGCAGTACTTGAGTGCAATCTCAAAATACAGAATGATCTCTGTTCATTTCCAAGGCAAACCATTCAGTAGCACAGTAATCCAAATCTATGCTCCGACCAGTAATGCTGAAGAAGCTGAAGTTGAATGGTTCTATGAAGACCTATGAGACCTTCCAGAACTACACACACACACACACACACACACACACACACACAAAGATGTTCTTTTCATTATAGGGGACTGGAATGCAAAAGCAGGAAGTCAAGAGACACCTGAAGTAACAAGCAAGTTTGATCTTGGAGTACAGCATGAGGCAGGGAAAGGTTAACAGAGCTTTGGCAAGAGAACACACTAGTTATAGCAAACACACTCTTCTAACAACACAAGAGACAACTCTACACATGGACATCACCAGATGATCAACATCAAAATCAAATGGACTGTATTCTTTGCAGCTGGAGATGGAGAAGCTCTATAAATTCAGCAAAAACAAGACTGGGAGCTGACTGTGGATCAGACCATGAACTCACTGCAAACTTCAGATTTAAATTGAAGAAAGTAAGTAAAACCACTAGACCATTCAGGTACGATCTAAATCAAACCCATTATGATCATACAGTGGAAGTGACAAATAGAATCAAGGGATTAGTTCTGGTAGACTGAGTGCCTGAAAAACTATGGGCAGAGGTTCTAACATTGTACAGGAGGTGGTCATCAAAACAATTTCCAAGAAAAAGAAATGAAACAAGGCAAAATGATCGTCTGAGGAGGCATTACAAATAGCTGAGAAAAGAAGAAAAGCGAAAGACAAGGGAGAAAAGGAAAGATATACCTTTCTGAATGCAGAGTTCCAAAGAACAGCAAGGAGAGATAAGAAAGCCTTCCTAAGTGAACATCACAAAGCAACAGAGGAAAACTATAGAATGGGAAAGACTAGAGATTTCTTCAAGAAAATTAGAGATACCAAAGAAATATTTCATGCAAAGATGGGCTCAATAAAGGACAGAAATGGTATAGACCTAACAGAAGAGAACATACTGAGAAGAGGTGGCGAAAATACACAGACTATATTAATGCCCCAGATAATCACAATGGTGTGATCACTCACCTAGAGCCAGACATCCTAGAGTGCAAAGTCAAGTGTGTCTGAGGAAGCATCATTATGAACAAAGCTAGTATAAGTTATGGGATTCCAGTTGAGCTATTTTAAATCTTAAAAGATGATGCTGTGAAAATGCTGCAATCAATACGCCAGCAAATTTGCAAAACTCAGCAATGGCCACAAGACTGGAAAAGTTCAGTTTTTATTCTGATTCCAAAGAAGGGCAGTGCCAAAGAATGTTCAATTTACTGCATAACTGCACTCATTTCATGCTACCAAGGTAACACTCAAAATCCTTCATGATAGGCTTCAACAGTATTTGAGCCTAGAACTTTCAGATGTACAAGATGGATTTAGAAAAGTCAGAGGAACTAGACATCAAATTGCCAACATCCGTTGGATCATAGAAAAATCAAGGAAATTCAAGAAAAACATCTACTTCTGGTTCACTGACTATGCTAAAGCCTTTGACTGTGTAGATCACAAGAAAATGTGGAAATTCGTAAAGAGAAGGGAGTACCAGACCACCTTACTTATCTCCTGAGAAACCTGAATGCAGGTCAAGAAGTACCAGTTAGAACTGGACATGGAACAACAGACTGGTTCCAAATTGGGAAAGGAGTAAGTCAAGTCTATAAATTGTCACCCTGCTTATTTAACTTTTATGCAGAGTATATCATAAGAAATTCTGGACTGGATGAAGTACAGGCTAGAATCAAGATTGCTGGGAGAAATATCAATAAGCTCATATACACAGATGACACCACTCTTGTGGCAGAAAGTGAAGAGGTACTAAAGAGCTTCTTGATGAAGGTGTAAGAGGCCAGTGTAAAAACTGGCTTAAAACTCAATATTCCAAAAGCTAAGATCATGTCATCCACTCCCATCTGGTACTGAAAAGCAACAAAGGAAGAAAATTTTCAATGTCAAGAGGTCTTATATTAAAAATATTAAATTAGGCCTAAGATAAGCAAAATCATAACGTGTATACTGTGGGAAATTCTCTAAGAGATGGGACTACCAGACCACCTGATCTGCTTCTTGAGAAATTTGTATGCAGGTTAGGAAGCAACAGTTAGCACTGGACATGGAACAACAGACTGGTTCCAAATAGGAAAAGGAGTACATCAAGGCTGCATATTGTCACTCTGTTTATTTAACTTATATGCAGAGTACATCATGAGAAATGCTGGGCTGGAAGAAACACAAGCTGGAATAAAGATTGCCTGGAGAAATATCAATCACCTCAGATATGCAGATGACACCACCCTTATGGCAGAAAGTGAAGAGGAACTAAAAAGCCTCTTGATGAAAGTGAAAGAGGAGAGTGAAAAAATTGGCTTAAAGCTCAACATTCAGAAAATGAAGATCATGGCATCTGGTCCCATCACCTCATGGGAAATAGATGGGGAAACAGTGGAAACAGTGTCAGACTTTGTTTTTCTGGGCTCCAAAATCACTGCAGATGGTGATTGCAGCCATGAAATTAAAAGACACTTAATCCTTGGAAGGAAAGTTATGACCAACCTAGATCACATATTAAAAAGCCGAGACATTACTTTGCCAACAAAGGTTCATCTAGTCAAGGCTATGGTTTTTCCTGTGGTCATGTATGGATGTGAGAGTTGGACTGTGAAGAAGGCTGAGTGCCGAAGAATTGATGCTTCTGAAGTATGGTGTTGGAGAAGACTCTTGAGAGTCCCTTGGACTGCAAGGAGATCCAACCAGTCCATTCTGAAGGAGATCAGCCCTGGGATTTCTTTGGAAGAAATGATGCTAAAGCTGAAACCCCAGTACTTTGGCCACTTCATGCAAAGAGTTGACTCATTGGAAAAGACTCTGATACTGGGAGGGACTGGGGACAAGACGAGGAGAAGGGGACGACAGAGGATGAGATGGCTGGATGGCATCACTGACTCGATGGACCTGAGTCTGAGTGAACTCTGGGAGTTGGTGATGGACAGGGAGGCCTGTTGTGCTGCGATTCATGGGGTCGCAAAGAGTCGAATATGACTGAGCGACTGATCTGATCTGATCTGAACATTAAATTTACATGAAGCATCATGATGTTTAAGGAATTATGAAAATCATTTGGGCAAATTTGGGGAATTTGTGCCTATTTCAAGTGCAATAAAGCATGTCATTTGCATAACAATACCCTGAGGTGGCATAATGTGACACTTACTTCAGCAAAATTCACTCAATATCCCTTCAGCCCTATGTTTCAGATGCCATCTACTGCAAAAGTTGCAATGGTGTTACCACTGTTTCCCTTAAGCTTTGCAGTTAGGAAAAGTCATGCTTGTGGAGCCCCCCTAAAACGCACAAAAGTTCATGCAATTTAGACCATTACAATGGTGGAAATAAGCAGGTATCTTTGTCTCCTTCTCCCTCCCTCTTACCTGGAAAATGAATATAATGTCTGGATTAGTCAGCATCTATCTTACGAATATGAGGACATAGACCTTATGTAAAGGGAACACAATGGATAAATGAAGAGTTTTAGTCCTTAAAACCATAAGTAACCTGTCACAAACCCTATACTATGATATTATTGATATATGAGAGATAAAACCTTCTTGGTTATTTATGTCAGTGGAATATGTTTCTCCATTCCTTGTACCTGACTGTAATTCTCCCTGACACACATGGCCTTAGGGGAGAGAAAGCCCATGTCTCATTAATCCTTGCTTAAGAGTCCCTGGCACAGAGAAGATGTGCAGACATTGCTAAGTGATGTCAATGTAGGGTGCTGGCAGTGGAGGCAACAGGGCTTTTCCAGAGGGAACAGATTTCTTGGCAGTTGACCCAGTTATAATTCAAGCAGAGGAATAAACCAGGGACTCATTCATTCCTTCCCTCACTCAACATTTATATGGCACTATATTGGTACCATATTCAAAAGCAGAGACATTACTTTACCAACAAAGGTTCGCCTTGTCAAGGCTATGGTCTTTCCTGTGGTCATGTATGGATGTGAGAGCTGGACTGTGAAGAAGGCTGAGCGCCGAAGAATTGATGCTTTTGAACTGTGGTGTTGGAGAAGACTCTTGAGAGTCCCTTGGACTGCAAGAAGATCCAACCAGTCCATTCTGAAGGAGATCAATCCTGGAATTTCTTTGGAAGGAATGATGCTAAAGCTGAAACTCCAGTATTTTGGCCACCTCATGAGAAGAGTTGACTCATTGGAGAAGACTCTGATGCTGGGAGGAATTGAGGGCAGGAGGAGAAGGGGACGACAGAGGATGAGATGGCTGGATGGCATCACTGACTCGATGGATGCGAGTCTGAGTGACCTCCGGGAGCTGGTGATGGACAGGGAGGCCTGGCGTGCTGCGGTTCATGGGGTCGCAAAGAGTCGGACACGACTGAGCGACTGATCTGATCTGATCTGATATTGGTACCATGCTATAGCAAGGATCAGTGATCTAAGGCCAATAACCTTGTTTTAGTGAGTAAAATTTTATTGGCCATAACCTTGCTTATTCATTCACTTGTTGCCTATGGCAGCTATGATGCTACAACAGCATAAATGAGTAGCTGTGATAGAGATCCCAGGCCACAAATGATAAAATGCTATGTACTGTTTATATTTTAAAAACTAATAATATATTGTAAAGTAAAAAATAAAATAATAGAAAAGAGGAAATAAAAAAAAACATGGTTTGCCATCCACTATGCTAGAGGACCAGAGAAGGCAATGGCACCCCACTCCAGTACTCTTCCCTGGAGAATCCCATGGATGGGGGAGCCTGGTGGGCTGCCGTCCATGGGGTCGCTAGGAGTCAGACACGACTGAGCGACTTCACTTTCACTTTTCACTTTTCATGCATTGGAGAAGGAAATGGCAACCCACTCCAGTGTTCTTGCCTGGAGAATCCCAGGGATGGAGGAGCCTGGTGGGCTGCCATCTATGGGGTCACACAGACTCGGACACGAATGAAGCGACTTAGCAGCAGCAGCATGCTAGAGGCAGGAGTGAACAAAAATGAAGAAGAAATGATTCTATCCTTCTGGGAGCTTAAGTACAGAGCAGTAGGTAGAAACACCAATGGACAATTTCTATATACAGCAATGCTAAGATAGAAAGATGTGTACTAGTGAGGGGAGAGCATGCGCACAAAATACTGTCTTAACCTTGGGTTTAGCACAGGATGCCTGCAGGAGAAGTCTCCTGTACTACGGAGAGAATAGCAGTACTGGAAAACAGGTTGAAAATGGCTTTCTTGGGGAGACAAAACATGAGGGGAGAGGAAAAACAAAACAGGACAAAATGAACAGGAAACCATACACATTTTGTATTTTAACATGGAATTTGTGAAGTGTGAAATGAGAGGGGGTGAAGATGGAGAGAAAAGCAAAGGCTGTGCCCTCAAGAGTCTTATAGAATTACATCTAGAAACTTGTAATTTATCCTGAAAGTAATTTGAACTAGTCAAAATTTTGACTTCTTCTTCTTCTTATTATTATTTTTTGCAAAGTGCAGAGGTAAGATAAGAGAAAAGCAAAGGAGTGACAGAGGCAGGATAGCTTATAGCTGAATTGTGTTTCTAATTTACCTTCTTGTTCATCTTCTTATTCCTTTTCATATTCCAAGTATCCAACACTATACTGCATACATTAGGGATATAATACTTTTTGTTTAATTGCATTGATAAACAAAGTTAGTGTCAGTCTCTCAGTTGTGTCCGACTCTTTGCGACGCCCTGGACTATATAGCTCATCAGGCTCTTCTGGCCACGGAATTCTCCACACAAGAATACTGGAGTTGGTAGCCATCCCCTTCTCCATGAGATCTTCCTGAACCAGGGATCGAACCTGGGTCTCCTGCATTGTAGGCAGATTCTTTACTGTCTGAGCAAAACAAGAAGCAGTAAAAGTAGTTTGAAGAAGCTTGGTTAGGAGAAGGTAATGTGAGTTAAAGGGATAGCATGAAATGATGAGTGTCAGAAATAATTTCTAAGCATCATTTTTTGTAACAGTGGTGATCTGATTATTCACAGATGGTACTTTTCCACTGGAATCTGAAAATGCAATAATTGTTGTGATGCTCAGGTTGTTTGCTATTTATTATTCTCAAAATCTTTAATACTAAATATTGATGAGGGATGATAAGCTTTTGTGTTTTTTTTTTTTTTTTTTTCCAAATCACACATTTAGATTTGCTACAGTAAATCGAATCATCTTTCTTACTAATTAGTGGAGCACTTTGGACTATAAGGTTTACTGACCCTGTGACCCCATGGACTGCAGCCTGCCAGGCTTCTCTGTCCATGGAATTTTCCTGGCAAGAATATTGGAGTGTGTTACCATTATCTACAGGGGATCTTCCTGACTCAGGGATTGAACCCATGTCTCCTGCATTGTAGGCAGATTCTTTATCACTGCACCACCCATCGGGATATCAATTGTAAAATATTTATCACTCTGAATAGCGTTAATACTAAATATTGATGAGGGATGATAAGTTTTTTTTTTTTTCCCCCAAATCACACATTTAGATATACTACTCTAAACCAAATCATCCTTCTTACTAACTAGTGGAGCACTTTGGACTGTAAGGAAAAAATCAGCTAAAATAGTATCATATCCATGGGGGCTTTACATTTGACAAAATATATATAATAAAAAGTGAACAACAAAAAAGCAATTTTCCCAATATCATTTATTGAGGGGATTGTATTTTCCCCATTGTGTGTTCTTGGCATCTTTGTTGAAGAAAAGTGGGTCCTACCTCACTGTGGCTTTGATCAGCATCTCCCTGATGATTAGTGATATTGAGCATCTTTTCATGTGTCCACTGGCCATCTTTGCATCTACTTTGGAAAATGATTTATTTAGGTCCTCTCCTCATTTTTTAAAATCAGATTATTTGTTTTCTTGATGTTGAGATGTGTGAGTTCTTTGTATATTTTGGATATTAACTCTTTATCAGAAGTATCATTTCTAATATCTTCTCCCCCAGATGAAACATTCCTCCATGAGAAAGCAGGAAGTTCTGCCATTTGTGACAACATATATGAAACAGGAGGACATTATTCTAAGTGAAACAAGCCAGAGTGAGAAAAACAAATGCCATATAATCTCAGTTATATTTTGAAGCTGATTTCATAAAAGCAAATGGTAGAACAGTAGTTACCAGGGAATGAGGGCATGGGGAAATGTGGATATGTCGCTCAAATGGTGCAAATTTGCAGTTAAGGAGGGTGAGTGAATCGTGAGACCTAAAGCACAGGTATGATGACTATGCTTAAAAATACTGTATTGAACTCTGAAAATATGCTCAGAAGTATGTGTTTCGAGTGCACTGGTCACAAACACACACAAAAAGATAACTATGTGAGGAGATGTTATGTTAATTACCTTGATTATGGTAATCATTTGAGTAATTCACATATACACATTTATGTCAAATCAACATGTTGTATAATTTATATATGCAATTTTTACTTAAAAAGAGAAATGGAAAACAAAGAAGTCTTATCACTGAAATGAACACCTAGTACTTGAAAATTTTAAATGCCTTTCCTCAGAGTCCTGATTCTACCCACTGAAAAAGCAGAATGGACAAATGATATGCCTGAACTTGAAGACTTGTTACAAGCTAGCAAAACTGCTTCAGATACTGAAGTTTTTCTACACCAAAGATTTTCAAATTCATGCAGACTTTAAAGGAATCAAATACTGGAGTGATGAAAGAGGAGGTTCTAAGAAGAAAGGATGATTTGTATTCTCAGACAGCTTAGTAGTACCTCTAATATGTAGGAGGAAAAAAGTTAAAGCATGAAAGAGTGTGAAAGCAAATATTAAAAATGCAAATAAATTTGTCAAGGTCTCATAAAAATGACACAATACAATTACTATTCAACATGCAAACTAGAATAAAGATTACTTATTTGTATTTCCAAATATCATTTCCCTAGGCAGAAAGGGACACTGACAACTTGTTTAGTCTTCTGCCTCTTCATAAGTTTTTAGATCAAAATGGAGTATTCATTTTGGTTGCCTGGATTGATACGTTAATACAATAGCCAAAGAAACAGAAAATCACACTGGGCTACACAAAGAATTGGGAATGTTTGTACACAGCATTTTTCAATACTCTTAGTTAAAATAATTGTGTAAAATTGCTCAAATACAAGGATTAGTCATTGGTAGAGCATGAAAGTGATAGAGATTATAGGTCAAAAAAACAATATATCCAGAGTGTGAACTTTCTAAATAAGGATCCCTTCAAGACTCTGATGAATTGTTACACTTGATACAAATTACTGGACCTTGGGGATTAGAAGAAACACTTTCCCAAATGTTATTTTGCATTCTACTCTTATAATAGAATTCAGTGGAGTTAATAAATACCACAGTATTAAAGACACAAAATCTAGGTAATGGAAGCTTTATACTGGTATTCGTGACTGTTGAGTGAAGGTATAATTATACTTATGATCTGGTAAGATACTTTTCCAAATTCATTTTCTTTTGCCAGATTTTATAATTAAATGTTCTAAGAAGTTTCCTAAGTCCCACTGTTGCCAAAGATGATTTCTTCAAAACAAAAACAATAAAAACAATATAAATGTATCAATTTAATATTCTGACTACATATGAGAAAATAAAATTATGAAGTGCAATAGCATTTTTAGAAGTCTATAGTCTTTTGTAATGACTGGATTTTCTCATCATCACCATTATTGTTATTTCCTACTTTTATAGTTTTTCCTATTGCATTTCTTATGTAGCTGTTCCTACACTCATCTTAAAAGTATTAAAGTCTGAAACTAAATGAAGAGAAAAAAAATGGGAAGGGAAATGCAGGCAGGGAAATAGGGGAGAGCACCCAAGACAAAATGCATCCCTAGTTGTGATATACTCCAACCTCAGTTTATATTCCTAACTCTAGAACCTTGAACTTCTTTCAATGCTTCCTATATGTCACAGTCATCCGACTTTTTATTAAGCTTCTCTATTGTAAAGGGATGCAGAGTTCCAAAGAATAGCAAGAAGAGATAAGAAAGCCTTCTTCAGCGATCAATGCAAAGAAATAGAGGAAAACAACAGAATGGGAAAGACTAGGGATCTCTTCAAGAAAATCAGAGATACCAAAGGAACATTTCATGCAAAGATGGGCTCGATAAAGGACAGAAATGGTATGGACCTAACAGAAGCAGAAGATATTAATAAGAGGTGGCAAGAATACAGAGAAGATCTGTACAAAAAGATCTTCACGACCCAGATAATCATGATGGTGTGATCACCGACCTAGAGCCAGACATCCTGGAATGTGAAGTCAAGTGGGCCTTAGAAAGCATCACTACGAACAAAGCTAGTGGAGGTGATGGAATTCCAGTGGAGCTATTTCAAATCCTGAAAGATGATGCTGTGAAAGTGTTGCACTCAATATGCCAGCAAATTTGGAAAACTCAGCAGTGGCCACAGGATTGGAAACAGTCAGTTTTCATTCCAATCCCAAAGAAAGGCAATGCCAAGGAATGCTCAAACTACCGCACAATTGCACTCATCTCACACGCAAGTAAAGTAATGCTCACAATTCTCCAAGCCAGGCTTCACCAATATGTGAACTGTGAACTTCCTGATGTTCAAGCTGGTTTTAGAAAAGGCAGAGGAACCAGAGATCAAATTGCCAACATCTGCTGGATCATGGAAAAAGCAAGAGAGTTCCAGAAAAACATCTATTTCTGCTTTATTGACTATGCCAAAAACTTTGACTGTGTGGATCACAATAAACAGTGGAAAATTCTGAAAGAGATGGGAATACCAGACCACCTGATCTGCCTTTTGAGAAATCTGTATGCAGGTCAGGAAGCAACAGTTAGAACTGGACATGGAACAACAGACTGGTTCCAAATAGGAAAGTGAGTACGTCAAGGCTGTATATTGTCACCATGTTTATTTAACTTATATGCAGAGTACATCATGAGAAATGCTGGACTGGAAGAAACACAAGTTGGAATCAAGATTGCCGGGAGAAATATCAATAACCTCAGATATGCAGATGACACCACCCTTATGGCAGAAAGTGAAGAGGGGCTAAAAAGCCTCTTGATGAAAGTGAAAGTGGAGAGTGAAAAGGTTGGCTTGAAGCTCAACATTCAGAAAACGAAGATCATGGCATCTGGTCCCATCACTTCATGAGAAATAGATGGGGGGAAACAGTGTCAGACTTTATTTTTCTGGGCTCCAAAATCACTGCAGATGGTGACTGCAGCCATGAAATCAAAAGACGCTTACTCCTTGGAAGGAAAGTTATGACCAACCTAGATAGCATATTCAAAAGCAGAGACATCACTTTGCCAACAGAGTTTCGCCTAGTCAAGGCTATGGTCTTTCCTGTGGTCATGTATGGATGTGAGAGCTGGACTGTGAAGAAAGCTGAGCGCCGAAGAATTGATGCTTTTGAACTGTGGTGTTGGAGAAGACTCTTGAGAGTCCCTTGGACTGCAAGGAGATCCAACCAGTCCATTCTGAAGGAGATCAGCCCTGGGATTTCTTTGGAAGGAATGATGCTAAAGCTGAAAGTCCAGTATTTTGGCCACCTCATGTGAAGAGTTGACTCATTGGAGAAGACTCTGATGCTGGGAGGGATTGGGGGCAGGAGGAGAAGGGGACGACAGAGGATGAGATGGCTGGATGGCATCTCTGACTCGATGGATGTGAGTCTGAGTGACCTCCGGGAGTTGGTGATGGACAGGGAGGCCTGGTGTGCTGCAGTTCATGGGGTCGTAAAGAGTCGGACACGACTGAGTGATTGATCTGATCTGATAGTAAAGGATGCCTTAAATAAGAATTTTGCATAAGTAAATAAGTGTTCGTGGCTCAGTGTTACCCGACCCTTTGCAACTCCATGGACCTCAGCCCACCAGGCCCCTCTGTCCATGAGATTTCCCAGGTAAGGATACTGCCATTTTATTCTCCAAGGGATCTTCTTAACCCAGGCATCAAACTCAGGTCTCCTGCACTGCAGGCAGATTCTTTTTTTTTTTTTTTTTTTTTTAATCACTTTTTATTTTTTTTACAATATTGATTACTTTTGCTACATAAGTGGATCCGCCACCGAATACCTTTGCTCCCCATAGACTCTCCGAATAAATGGGAATAGAACTGCCTTATAACCCTGCAGGAGATTCTTTACCAACTGAGCTTAAGGGAAAACTTTATATAATCGAATAAATGGAAAAAAAAAAAGGAAAAATATTCCCTTTAAGGTTATATATAATAGATGCAAGGAAGGAAAGAGAGAGAGGGAGAGAGGGAAGGAGAAAGAAGGAAGAATAGAAGGAAAGAAGTGAATAAGAGGATCTGGCAACACACTGTAACTCTTCCTTCATTTATATAGCTCCTCTTTTCTTCTCCAATTTCACCTTCTTAGTTTTCCCATCCCTCATTATGATGACTTCCTTGACCCCTAAAGCCTTGCATCTTTTTCTATCCTCTGCTATCTATCAACATTAATATTAGATACCATTCATATTCTTTCCAATTGCTTTAAATCAGAAAAGAGATGGAAGCCTTTATTTCAGTTTCCCTCCAATGCTAGAAAATGTGTGAACACATAGTGGTCATTTAAGTACATAAGTACCACACTAATTTTCTGTTTCATTCCCCTCTTTTTTTTTTCCTTGAGAAGTGAATCATAGAGATCCTATTACTTCCAATGATTTAATTACCAGTACTCAACAATCGACTAGCTTAGGGTTATAATTATTAGCAAAACTGTCATACTGCATTTTCTTCAATCTTAATGCTCCCTCTTGTGAAAGTAATTTGCTCTTACAACAAGGTACAAGCAATAATTCAAGATGAGGATCCTTAATGGATCATCATTTCAATTATATAACACCTTAGATAAATGTGTCCTTTGGAATATTAAAAAATAAGTAAACTTTATGTTTATAAATCTCAGTGAGGTCTTTATTTTTGGACCACTTGCTATTGATAGGCTTGTCAGGTGATTTTGTGAAAACTTTAAAGACTACTACATTGTTTGAATATTACTGTGGTAAGTCTTAAATATTCAAAGATAAATCATCCAGTCTAACTGCTTCCTATTTACCTCTGTCTTCATGATAGACTCATAAATGTATCTTAAATTATTTAGTTCATCTATATGCAAATATAGATGGACAATCTTTCTAGTGTATTACAACAGAGAAAGCAATTGAAATGATACAAAGTGATTTTACTCATTCAAAGCTTTGGTTTAAAGAAATAGGTGTTGATTTTTTATGTAAAAATATTAACACTTTTTGAATCTGAGTCAAATGATTTATAAACATGCAGTTTATATAAAATGAATAATGTGTCACTCACTAAATACATTGTTTTGTCAAGATCCATTGCATAAACTATAAATTAAAATGTACATTATATCTTTAATAATTTTGTCCTTGCTCTGACACTGAAAACCTTGCAAAATATTATCAATACAGAAAGAGTAGACAGCTTGTGGTTATAAATATTATATTCTAGTACTGTTGCATTTGGTTCTTTTTAAAAGTGAGACTAAGGTAAGAATGAGTGATACTAAATTATTTCAATAATTTTAGGTGGTCAGTCTCGTAGAATTGACAGTTAGTTATTCATGTTCAGTTCAGTCGCTCAGTCATGTCTGACTCTTTGTGATGCCATGGACTGCAACACAACATGCTTCCCTGTCCATCACCAACTCCCGGACCTTACTCAAACTCATGTCCATCAAGTTGGTGATGCCATCCAACCATCTCATCCTCTGTCGTGCCCTTCTCCTCCCACCTTCAATCTTTCCCAGCATCAGGGTCTTTTCCAATGAGTCAATTCGTTGCATCAGGTGGCCAAAATATTGGAGTTTCAGCTTCAGCATCAGTCCTCCAATGAATCTTCAGTTATTCATGTTACAGCATCTATTAATATATCAGATCAGATCAGTCACTCAGTCGTGTCCAACTCTTTGTGACCCCATGAACCGCAGCACGCCAGGCCTCCCTGTCCATCACCAGCTCCCGGAGGTCACTCAGACTCACACCCATCAAGTCAGTGATGCCATCCAGCCATCTCATCCTCTGTCATCCCCTTCTCCTCCTGCCCTCAATCCCTCCCAGCATCAGAGTCTTCTCCAATGAGTCAACTCTTTGCATGAGGTGGCCAAAATACTGGAGTTTCAGCTTTAGCATCATTCCTTCCAAAGAAATCCCAGGATTGATCTCCTTCAGAATGGACTGGTTGGATCTTCTTGCAGTCCAAGGGACTCTCAAGAGTCTTCTCCAACACCACAGTTCAAAAGCATCAATTCTTCGGCACTCAGCCTTCTTCACAGTCCAGCTCTCACATCCATAGGACCACAGGAAACCACAGGAAAGACCATAGCCTTCACTAGGCGAACCTTTGTTGGTAAAGTAATGTCTCTGCTTTTGAATATGCTATCTAGGTTGGTCATAACTTTCCTTCCAAGGACGGAGTATGTTTTCCGGTCCCATCTCATTCCTATGTCCTTTGATGTAGGTAAAACTATGCAACTAGTTCCCTGGGAAAGAATGGGATTGGAAGTGATGAGCAGCACTGAAGCCCACCTTCAGGAGCTCTAAATAGCACTTCCAGTGTCACGACGGCTACCACCTTGCAGAAAGTCCTAATAAATGGCATACAGTGCAAGGATTCTGGATCCCTGACTTAACATACAGAGAAAAACTTCATGCTGAACAAAGAAAACCATATTTAATTACTGTGAGAGTGAAATATAAACCTCTACTGTGTAAATCAACTGAAATGTTGAAGTTTGTTTTATGCAGCACAGACATATTTTTTAAAATCACATACATATTTCTACCACTGCAATATCCATAAAGTTCAATAAAGCACAAAATTAATTTAGAATGTTATGAATAGTTATTGAATAAACTCTTGCATGGGGTACTGATAAAGTGAGAAAACAAGTATGTCCCTCTCAAATTAATAACTAAATAGTGAAAATTTAGAGGTATCCACATAATCACCAAGCATTATAATTCATATTATCTCAATATTACATAAAATTACTCTAGAAATATAGACAATTTAGTAATAGAAAAATGGAATTACAGCATTCAGTCATTACAAGAATACAGACATATCATTCCGTCTTGATGATATGAATTAATAACAATAAAAAATGAAATGATTAAATTACAACCATCATAGGATATATTGAATGCTCAGTGTATTGAACAGAAATAGCAAATATTAAAGAGAAAATAGATTTAATAGACAAGAAACAATAAATAAAAAACATAAAGTAAAAATAATGTTTTATGGAATATTAATAACATGTAGATAGGCTATATAAATATAATCATAAAATTATTCTTAATTTATTGAAAAATGTACCAAAAGTCACAAGCTCAAGATTTGAAATGAATGAAGCTGTTATATATATATATATATATATATATATATGATGATATATATTTTTTGCAGTATTGTTTAATTTATGATAGAATTCATTAATCTAATTTATGACTTAATGATATTCCTTATATGACTATAAAATTCCTTATGTAAATTATACTATATTTTTGCATTGCATTTTCTTGTATCTATTGGTAAGTAAGATTTTCTTATAGAATTGTTTTCTATGACAGAAAACCATTAGGCTTTAGTATTAGAATTAAATATCCTTCATAAAATAAAAAATGTACCTCATTATATATTGTTTAAAATAACAATAAAATGTCACAGTTTTAAATGATGCACTAGTTCATGTGTGTTCAGATGGTATTTGAGATCATTTGTTTCCTTTATTTTTTTCCTTTTAATTGCTTACTGATAAGTGAGAATTGGGTAAAATTTTTATTTACATTTTAAATATATTTCACAATCTCTGACTTGCATGAGTTTAATATTCTCATATAATGTACTAAACTTTATACTTATGGTTATTTTCCTTTATAACTGCTGATTTATTTTGATAATAGGTCATTTAAAGCATGAGTTCAAGACTGTGATGACTGTTGTATACTTTTTGATTATTGTAATTATTCAGTTCCCCCAATTCTATTTATTCTGCTCTTAATATTACCAAAACCATATACTGCTACATTTGATTTTACATTAAATATTTACATTTTATGTATAAGTTGTTCTGACTTATATAATCATTTTATTTTCATTAGTAATTTTTTATTAATATAGACATTGTTTTGGAAGTCCTAGCCATGGTAATCAGAGAAGAAAAAGAAAATCGGGATCCATATTGGGAAAGAAGTAAAATTGCTACTGTTTGCAGATGACATGATACTATGCATAAAACATCCTAAACATGCTACTAGAAAACTATGGAGCTAATCAATGGATTTGGTAAAGTTGCAGGATATAAAATACTCTAAGTACACAGAAATCTGTTGCATTTCTACACACTAACAGTGAAAGGTCAGAAAGAGAAATTAAGGAAACAATCCCATTTACCATCACATCCAAAAGAACAAATGCATATAAATAAATATACTTAAGGAGGCATAAGATCTGTACTCTGAAAACTCTAAGAAATTGATGAAAGAAATAAAAATTGACACAGATAGAAAGAAAAATCATGTTTTTTGACTGAACAAATTAGTATTGTTAAAATGACTATACTACCCAAGGCAATCTAATGATTCAATGCAATTCGATATAACCAATGGTATTTCTCACAGAACTAGAACAAAAATTCTTAAAATTTGTCACGAGACACAAAATATCCTGAATAGCCAATGCAATCTTGAGAAAGGAAAATGGAGCTGGAGGAATCAAGCTGAGTCCAGAATAAATTACAAAGCTATAGTCATTCAAAAAGTATGATACTGACACAAAGACTTACAAATCATGAAAGAGGCTAGAAAGCCCAGACATAAGCCCATGTGCATGTGGTCAATTAAACTACAAAAAGGGAGGCAAGACTATACAATGGAGAAAACACTGTCTCTTAAACAAAAGCTGCTTGGAAAACTGGACAGTTATATAAAAACAAAATGAAAATTAGAAAATTCTTAAAACCATACACAAAAATGAACTCAAGATGAATTAAAGACCTAAATTCAAGATCAAGTACTATAAAATTCTTAAATGAGAATGTAGCTAAACACTCTTCAACATAAATCTCAGATAGAAATGGGATTAAATACAAAAATATTTGTATTTAATGGAATGCAATTTCTAATGGAAATAAAAGTAAAAATTAAAAACTGTCACCTAATTAAACTGAAAATATTTTGCAAAGCAAAGGAAATCATAAACAAAATGAAAAGATACTCTAATAATGGGAGAAAATATTTGCAAATGAGGCAAATGGCAAGGGATTAATCTCCAAAATTTACAAACAGCTCATGCAGCTCAATTAAAAAGAAAGAAAAAAACCCAATCAAAAATGGACAAAGGACATAAATAGACAGTTCACTAAAGAAGACACACAGATGGCCAAGAGGCAGATGAAAAGGTACTTAACATCACTAGTTACTAAAGAAATGCAAATTAAAATTACAATGACATATCTTTTCACACCTGTCAGGAGGGACATCATCAAAAAGTCTACAAACAAAAATGCTGGGGAGAGTATGGAGAAAGGTAACAATCCTTCCATTTGGTATGGTCCTAACAGAAGCAAAAGATATTAAGAAGAGGTGGCAAGAATGCACAAAGAACTATACAAAAAAGATCTTCATGACCCAGATAATCACGATGCTGTGATCACTCACCTAGAGCCAGACATCCTGGCATATGAAGTCAAGTCAGCCTTAGGAAGCATTATTATGAACAAAGCTAGTGGAGGTGATGGAATTCCAGTTAAGCTATTTCAAATCCTAAAAGATGATGCTGTGAAAGGGCTGCACTCAATACGCTAGCACATTTTGAAAACTCAGTAGTGGCCACAGGACTGGGAAAGGTCAGTTTTCATTCCAATCCCCAAAAAAGGTAATGCCAAAGAATGCTCAGACTACTGCACAACTGCACTCATCTCATGCTATCAAAGTGATGCTCAAAATTTTCCAAGCCAGGCTTCAACAGCTGGTTTTAGAAAAGGCAGAGGAACAAGAGATCAAATTGCCAACATCCACTGGATCATCAAAAAGGCAAGACTTCCAGAAAAACATCTATTTCTGTTTTATTGACTATGCCAAAGCCTTGGACTGTGTGGATTGCAACAAACTGGAAAATTCTTAAAGAGATTGGAATACCAGACCACCTGACCTGCCTCTTGAGAAATCTGTATGTAGGTCAGGAAGCAACAGTTAGAACTGGACATGGAACAACAGACTGATTCTAAATCTGGAAAGGAATACATGAACGTTGTATATTGTCACCCTGCATATTTAACTTATATGCAGAGTACATAATGAGATATGCTCAACTGGATGAAGCTCAAGCTGGAATCAAGATTGCTGGGAGAAATATCAATAACCTCAGACATGCAGATGACACCACCCTTATAGCAGAAAGCAAAGATGAATTAAAGAGCCTCTTGATGGAAGTGAAAGAGGAGAGTGAAAAAGTTGACTTAAAACTTAACATTCAGAAAACTAAGATCATGGCATCTGATCCCATCACTTCGTGGCAAAAAGATGGGAAAACAATGGTAAATGTGACACATTTTATTTTGGGGGGTCTCCAAAATCACTGCACATGGTGACTACAGCCATAAAATTAAAAGACGTTGCTCCTTGGAAGAAAAGTTGTGACCAACCTAGACAGCTTATTAAAAAGTAGAGACATTACTTTGCCATCATAGGTCCATCTAGTCACAGCTATGTTTTATCCAGTAGTCATGTATGGATGTGAGAGTTGAACCATAATGAAAGCTGAGCACCAAAGAATTGATGCTTTTGAACTGCAGTGTTTGAGAAGACTCTTGAGAGTCCCTTGGACTGCAAGGAGATCCATCAGTCCATCCTAAAGGAGATCAGACCTGAGTGTTCATTGGAAGGACTGATGTTGAAGCTGAAACTCCAATACTTTGGCCACCTGATGCAAAGAGCTGACTCATTAGAAAAGACCCTGATGCTGGGAAAGATTGAGGGCAGGAGAAGTGGAAGACAGAGAATGAGATGGCTGGATGGCATCACTGACTCAATGGACATGAGTTTGAGTAAACCCCAGGAGTTGCTGTTGGACAGGGAGACCTGGTGTTCTGCAGTCCTGCTGCTGCTGCTGCTAAGTTGCTTCAGTGTTATCCGACTCTGTGACCCCATAGATGGCAGCCCTTCAGGCTCCTCTATCCATGGGATTTTCCAGGCAAGTGTACTGGAGTGGGGTGCCATTGCCTTCTCCAGTTCTGCAGTCTATGGCGTCTCAAATAGTTGGACACAACTTGAGCGACTGAACTGATGATTTGAGAGTGTATATGCGCCCCAATGTTCACTGCAGCACTTTTTACAACAGCCTAGATATGGAATTAACCTTAATGTCCAAAAACAGATGAATGGGTACAGAATATGTGGTACGTGTATACAATGGATTATTACTCAGTCATTAAAAGAACAAAATTATGCCATTTATAGCAACACAGATCAATCTGGAGATTGTCATACTAAGTGAGGTAACTCGGACAGAGAAAGACAAATATCATAGGATATTGTTTGTAAGTAGAATCTAAAAAGTATGATACAAATGCACTTATTTACAAAACAGAAATGAACTCAAAATCTTAGAGACTGCCTTTATGGTTACCAAGGAGGAAGGATATTGGGACAAGATAGAGAGTTTGAGATTGATTCAGTACTTTAAAATATTTATATTTTAATATTTAAATGTTAATATTTAATATTTGTAAAATATTTTAATATTTAACATATAAATATCAGTATTTTAAATATTGCTGTATTTAAAATAGGTAACCAACAAGGATCTGCTACATAGAACAGGGAATTCTGCAATAATCTAAATGGGAAGAGAATTTGAAAGAGAATAGATACATGTGTGTATGTACGTATTACTATATCTGAATTACTCTGCTGCACACCTGAAACTAACACAGCATTGTAAATCAATTATGTTCCAATATAAAATTTAAAAAAAGCATAAAACATACAGCTAACCATTTCAAATTGTACAATTCAGCAGCATACAGTATTTTCACAACATTATCTATTTTAAAACTTTTCATCACCTCAGAAAAACACCCTGTACCTATTAAGTAATCACTTCTCATTTCTCTTTCTGCCCATCCCTTGGTAATCTCTAATCTACTTTCAGTCTGTATGGTTTGTCTATTCTGAATATACTACATAAAAGAATAATGCAGCATGTGACATTTATGTCTGATTCTTTCACTTAACTGAGTGCTTTGTGTTTCCCTCTTGTAGAATGTATCAATACTTTGACCCTTGTAATGGCTGCATGATATTCCATTATCTGCATACACAGATGTATACCACAATGCATTTTCCAGCCATGAAATGATGAATACTGTTTCCATTTTTTGGTTATCATTAGTAAAGCTTCTGTAAAGATTTCAGTACAAGTTTCAGTGTATTTAATGACATATATATTCACTTCCCTTGGGTATATATCTTGGAATGGAATTGCTGTCTTATGCTATTTCTATGCTTAACAGTTTGAGATGCCTCCAAGTGGATGCTCCATTTTTACAATCCCCATAGCAAAGTATTGGGATTGCTCTACATCCATGCTAATACTTGTTATTTTAACTTTTTCATTAAAGTCATCCCAGAGGGTTTAAAGAGATACATAATGATAAAGTCATGATGATTTTAATTTGCATTTCCATAGTGTCCAATTAGCCATCAAGTAGGGATTGAGAGTTTGCTGTGAATTAATTGTATGCATAAAGACCAATCCAAATCTGTCTGACTATGTAGCATCTTAAAAAGGGGGGGAAAAAGAAAACATCTCAAATTAAAAGATCTATTGTCATTTTTGCTATATGTGTAGGGGGACTTATTAATTTTGTCTTTATTTTGTCATTGGAAGATTGATTTAAAACTGAGTCCTATTGATGAGAAATAAATATGTTTACACCCCAAGAAAAAAATGTAAACATATTCTTGACAAAACAATAGATTGAGAAACAATTGAAACAATGGCAGGCCATTTTCTTGGGCTCCAAAATTACTCCAGATGGTGAATTCAGCCATGAAAATAAAAGATGCTCCTCGGAAGAAAAGCTGTGACAAGCTCAGTTCAGTTCAGTTCAGTTGCTCAGTCATGTCTGATTCTTTGTGACTCCATGGACTGTAGCACGCCAGGCTTCCCTGTCCACCACCACTCCTGAAGCTTGCTCAAACTCACGTCCATCGAGTCAGTGATGTCATCCAAACATCTCATCCTCTGTCGTCCCTTTCTCCTCCTGCCTTCAATCTTTCCCAGCATCAGGGTCTTTCCAAGGAGTCAGTTCTTCACATCAGGTGGTCAAAATATTGAAGTTTCAGCTTCAACATTAGTCCTTCCAATGAATATTCAGGACTCATTTCCTTTAGGATGGACTGGTTGGATCTCCTTGCAATCCAAGGGACTCTCAAGAGTCTTCTCCAACACCACAGTTCAAAAGCAGCAATTCTTTGGTGCTCAGCTTTCTTTATAGTCCAACTCTCAAATCCATACACGACTACTGGAAAAACCATATCTTTGACTAGATAGACCTTTGCTGGCAAAGTAACGTCTCTGCTTTTTAATATGCTGTCTAGGTTGGTCATAACTTTTCTTCCAAGGAGCAAGCATCTTTTAATTTCATGGATGCAGTCACCATGTGCAGTGATTTTGGAGCCCAAAACTAAAGTCTCTCAACTGTTTCCATTGTTTCCCTATCTATTTGCCATGAAGTGATGAGACTAGATGCCATGGTCTCAATTTTTTGTATGTTGTTTTAAATGAACTTTTCACTCTCCTCTTTCACTTTCATCAAGAGGCTTTTTTGTTCTTCTTTGCTTTCTGCCATAAGGGTGGTGTCATCTGTGTATCTGAGATTATTTATATTTCTCCTGCCAAATTTTATTCCAGCTTGTGCTTCATCTAGTCCAGCATTTCACATGTTATACTCTGCATATAAGTTAAATAAGCAGGGTGACAATATACAATCTCAATGCATTCCTTTCTCTGAGAAACCTATACAGCATATTAAAAAGCAGAGACATTACTTTTCTGACCAAGGTCCATATCATCAAAGCTATGGTTTTTCCAGTAGTCATGTATAGATGTGAAGCTGGATAATAAAAAAGGCTGAGCACTGAAGAATTGATGCTTTAGAACTGTGGTGCTGGAGAAGACTCAAGGATCCCTAGAACAATGAGGATGTCAATCCAATCCATCCTAAAGGAAATCAACCCTGAATATTCATTGGAAGGACTGATGCTGAAGCTTCAATACTTTGGCCACCTGATGTGAAGAAGCAACTCACTGGAGAAGACCCTGTTGCTGGGAAAGTTTGAAGGCAGGAGGAGAAGGGGATGACAGAAGATGAGATGGTTGGATGGTATCACTGAGTCAGTGCCTGTGAGTTTGAAGCAAACTTCAGGAAATCATGAAGGACTGGAAACCCTGGCATGCTGCAGTCTGTGGGGTCACAAAGAGTTTGACACAACTGAGTGACTGAATAATAACACAACAACATCCAAAGGACCCGCAGTAAATGTTGACTAGACCTAGTTCTCCACTGCACACCCATTGCATGAGGCTGTCGAAGGCCAGCCAGCAGTTATAAGTGAGTCCCCAGTATCTACTGTGTGTGGATGCGGGTACATAAGAAAGGGGGAGAAGAGACTGAGCTGGGGAGCATGTGCCTTCTGCCATTTTCTGTAATTATAGGAATTGGAGCAAGTTACTCTTTAGGTGGCTTCTAATGATTCATGGCCTTGAAAGGAGAGTTATTAGGAGGGCCTCAAATAGTGCCTGGGCCTTCCCAGGTATCTCAGTAGTAAAGAACCTCTCTGCCAATACAGGAGCCACAGGAAATGCGGGTCCCATTCCTGGATCAGGGAAGATCTCCTGGAGGATGAAATGGAAATTCACAGCAGTATTCTTGCTGGGATAATCTCACGGACAGAGAAGGCTGGTGAGCTATAGTCCATGGGCTTGCAAAGAGTTTGACATGACTGTGCATCTGAGCACACTCACATAATATCCAATGATCTTAAAGACCCGTTTAAGCTCTTTATCACTTCCATATCTTCTTCAAAGAAATAACTTCTTCAAAGTTCTTCAAAGAACTTCTTCCAAGTCCTTTATACATTTTTTAATAGAAGTGTCTTTTTTTTTTTTTTTTTTGGACAAATTGTAAGAGCTATTTGGGCTTCCCTCGTGGCTCAGCTGGTAAAGAATCCACCTGCAATGTGGAAGACACCGGATCGATCCCTGGGTTGGGAAGATCCCCTGGAGAAGGGAAAGGCGACCCACTCCAGTATTTTGGCCTGGAGAATTCCATGAACTGTAATAAATTTATCCCTTAAAAAATTATTCCTTGTTTCTTCTAATAGTTTGTTAAAATTTTAACTTATATTTTGTTGTGATTTATTTTGAGGTGTTTGTGTGTGTGTGTGTGTGTGTGTGTGTGTGTGTGTGTGTGTGTATGTATGGAGTGAGATTAAGGTCCATATTCTTTCCTTTTCAATTGGTTATTCACTTATCCCAGCACTACTGAAAGTTCATTCCAGTATTCTTGCCTGGGAAACCTCATGGACAGAGAAACCTGGTGAACTACAGTCTATGGGGTCACAAAGAGCCGGGCAGAACTTACTGACTAAACAACAAGAAAATATTCTTTGTGATGCTATTATAAATGCATTTTTAAATCTTTATTTCCTTTTCATCCTTTCATTGACAGTATATAGGCAACTTTGCTGAATTTGATTATTAGTTCTAGTAGTTCGGGTATATCTCTAGGTGTTCATTGGTAGGTGTAGGGGAAGAGGTTCTATAAGTTAGAATTTCTATGTATAAAATTTGGAGAAGGCAATGGCACCCCACTCCAGTACTCTTGCTTGGAAAATCCCATGGACGGAGGAGCCTGTTAGGCTGCAATCCATGGGGTTGCTAAGAGTAGGACACGAGTGAGTGACTTCACTTTCACTTTTCACTTTCATGCATTGGAGAAGGAAATGGCAACCCACTCCAGTGTTCTTGCCTGGAGAATCCCAGGGATGGGGGAGCCTGGTGGGCTGCCATCTACGGGGTTGCACAGAGTCGGACATGACTGAAGTGACTTAGCATATATAGAATTATGTCATCTTGAGAATAAAAATGGCTTTATTTTTCCCTTTCCACTGTGGACCTCCTTTCTCTTAGTTGATTATTTGGTCTTGCTAAAACTTCCAGTACAATGTGTAATAGGTGAAAATGGCCATCATTTTCTTGTTCATAATATTACGGGGGAGAGTATAGTCTTTCCAAATGTGATGTCAGTTATGTGTTTTTGGTAAATGATCTTTATCATGTTAAGGATAAACTAGTCCTGGTTTGTTTAGTGCTTTTTAAACAAAGGAGTACTGAATTTTGAAAAATTATTTTTATTCATTTATTGAGAAGATCATGTGATTTTCCTCCTTATCTATTAATGTAATGTGTTAAATTGACTGAATTTCCTATGTTCAATGGGCTTTATGAGCCTTAGGTATATCCTTTTAATATATTGTTGAATTTTATTTTCATTTTCTTGAAGACTTGGGTACTTACATTAATAAGAAGTATGATTGCAGTTTTATTACTTTGTGTATCAGAGTGATTCTAGCATCATAGAATGTGTTGAGTGTTTCCTCTTCTTTTATTTTTTGGAAAGAGTTTAAGCAGGATTGGGGTTAAGTCTTCCTTATAGATCTTTATTCAATGAGTAGTGAATTCTACTCTTTGGAGCCTGTTGGTCTTGGACTTTTATTTTTAGATTTTTAATTACTTAATCTCTTTATTTAACATAGTGTGCTAAGTTGGTTTGTTGGTTTTTTTTTTTTTTTTTTTTGAGTCCGATTTGGTAATTTTCATGTTTATAAGTACTTTTTCTATCATCTAGATGATCTATTTTTATAAAAAAAAAATTGGCAAAACAAATACAGTAAAGTTAAAAAAATAAAATAAAATAAAAATTCTGTAGGGTCATAGTAATGTTTCTACATTCATTTCTGTTTTTAGTTTTTTATATATTCACTTTTTTCCAGTTTTACTAGCAGCTTATCAATTTTATTTAAAAATCATTTGGTTTCATGTTTTATTTTTATTTCTTTTATATTTTTCCTTTTGCTTACCTGATTTTTATTATCTCCTTCCTTCAACTTGTTTGGGGTTTACTTTGCTATTATTTTTCTAGCTCCTTAAGATAAAAAAAAAATAGGTTACTGATTTAGAATGTTTATTTTATAATGTAGGCATTTATAGCTATACATTTCTCTCTGAATACTGTTTTTGTTGCATCCCATAAATTTTGTTGTATTGTGATTTTATTTTCATGCATATAAAAATATTTTCTAACTTTTCCAGTGATTTATTCTTTGACCCATTGTTTTTAAAATGGTGTTTCTTAATTATCCCATATTTCCCAGTTTTCCTTCTGCTATTAATTTTTACTTTCATTCCATTGTGGTCTTAAAACATACTTTGTAAGATTTCAATCTTTTAAGATATATTGAGAATTGTTTTATTGTCTACCATATGGTCTATCCTGTAAAATGTTACTTTTGCACTTGAGATGAAGATGTATTATTCAGTTGCTATGTGAGTATTCTGTGCATCTATTATGTATAGTTGGTTTATAGTGTTGATCAAGCCCCCAATTTCCTCTTGATGTTCTGTGTAAATGTTCTATTCATTATTGGAAGTCTGATATTGAAATCTACAACTGTTGTGTTGAATGGTCTATTTCTCTCTTCAGTTCTGCCACTGATTGCTTCAGTGTCCATAATAAGGTTTTATTGGAACACAGCCATCCTCATTTACCATACTGTCTGTGCCTGCTTTTGTACTGCAACAACTGATTTGAGAAATTGAGACAGGGATTTTATGAGCCTCAGGGTTTAAAATAGTCCCTATCTGGGTCTTTACTGAGCATTTTTACTGAAAGAGAATGGCAGAACACTTAGAAAGACAAGATCAACAAAGGATTTTCCACACAATTTCTCCTTTTGACTAATTCATTTTGAGTTGATCATGAAAAAGTCCAGATATTTAACATAAGAAAGTGGTATCTATGTTTAGATCATTTCAAATGGAAGAATGTAAAGTCATGTTTCCTGGTCATACTATCAATGATAAAATTATGGTTAAAAAAAAAGAAAAACAAGAACTATTAGGAATGAGTAGAATTGATCCCATGATTGTATAAATGACTTAAAATGGTAATTTTGAGTTTGTGAATAATTTATGTCAACCAATTAAATTCATTTTAAAAATTTCTAAAAGGTATCATTTTTAAATCCAAAAACTCTTTCATGACAATGTAACTTCTTTAAAAGATGAATAATATTTTCTATAATGTTTCTAAGCATCATATTAATAGTAAAACAGATAGTATTCCTTTAAAAAAGTTAACAAAACATGCATTCACATTCGCTAGTACTATTGTATTCAGTATGTGTAAGAATTATGGGTAGTAAAATAAAGCAGGATAAATAAAAGATATTTAAAGGCTAAAAGAAAGAAATTTTCATTTTTCAGTCACCAGATAACTAAATAAACAAACAAACAAACAAAAAGAATTTGATTCCTACACAGAGTTCAATAGCATTACATATAATAGAAACATAAAGCAGCAAACATAAAATTTAAAATGTCATCTAAACTAGCAATATAAATTAAGATGCCTATGCATATGTATATTATTTATGAAGAAAAAGCTTTGACAAAGTTCAACACCCAGAAAATGAGTAAAGAACGAACCTACCTCAACATAGGGCTTCCCTCGAAACTCATTCGATAAAGAATCTGCCTGCAATGCAAGAGACCTGGGTTTGATTCCTGGGTTGAGAAGTTCCCCTGGAGAAGGAAATGACAACCCACTCCAGTATTCTTGCCCATCCATCTTCCACATCCATGGGGTTGCAAGAGTGGGACGCAGCTAAACGATGATGACGATGACCTCAATATACCTGATATGACAAACCCACAGTAAATATTATTCTTGATGGTGAAAAATGGAAAGCATTTCCTTTGTGAAAAATGGAAAGCATTTCCTCTAAGATCAGGAATAAGACAAGGGTCTCCACTCTCAAGTAATATTCAATATAGTGTTGTTGTGTTTTTTTTTTTTAAGTCCTAGCCATGGCAATCATAGAAGAAAAAGAAATGCAAGGAATTTAGATTGAAAAAGAAGAAGTAAAACTCACTGTTTGCAGACGACATGACACTATGCATGTGTGCTGTCCTAAGTCACTTCAGTCAAGTTCAACTCTTTGCAACCCTATCGACTCTAGCCCACCAGGTTTCTCTGGCCATGGGATTCTCCAGGCAAGGATACTGGAGTGGGTTGCCATTTCCTATTCCAGGGGATCTTCCCAACCGAGGGATCAAACACACATCTCTTATGTCTCCAGCTTTGCCAGCAGGATTCTTTACCACTAGCATCACTTGGGGAGCCCCAATACTACACATAGAAATCCCTAAAGATGCCACCAGAAAATTACTTGAGTTAATCATCTAATATAGTAAAGTCGCAGGATACACAATTAATACAAAAAAAATCCCTTGCATTCCTATCAGTTCAGTTCAGTCACTCAGTTGTGTCCGACTCTTTGTTACCACATAATTGCAGCACACTGGGCCTCCCTGTTCATCGCCAACTTCCAGAGTTCACACAAACTGATGTGCATTGAGTCGTGATGACATCAGGCCATCTCGTCCACTGTGGTACCCTTCTCCTCCTGCTCCCTATTCCTCCCAGAATCAGGGTCTTCTCCAATGAGTCAAAACTGAGCATGAGGTGGCCAAAGAATTGGAGTTTCAGCCTCAGCATCAGTCCTTCCAATGAACACCCAAGACTAGTTTCCTTTAGGATGGACTGCTTGGATCTCCTTGCAGTCCAAGGGACTCTCAAGACTCTTCTCCAACACCACAGTTCAAAAGTATCAATTTGGTGCTTAGCTTTCTTCACAGTCCAACTCTCACATAAATATATGACTACTGGAAAAACCATAGCCTTGACTGGATGGACTTTTGTTGGCAAAGTAATATCTCTGCTTTTGAATATGCTATCTAGGTTGGTCATAACTTTCCTTCCAAGGAGTAAGCGTCTTTTAATTTCATGCCTGCAGTCACCATCTGCAGTGATTTTGGAGCCCCCAAAGTAAAGTCTGACACTGTTTCCACTGTTCCCCCATCTATTTCCCATGAAGTGATGGGATCAGATGCCATGATCTTCGTTTTCTGAATGTTGAGCTTTAAGCCAATCTTTTCACTCTCCACTTTCACTTTCATCAAGAGGCTTTTTACTTCCTCTTCACATTCTGCCATCAGGGTGGTGTCATCTGCATATCTGAGGTTATTGATATTTCTCCGGGCTATCTTGATTCCAGCTTGTGTTTCTTCCAGTCCAGCGTTTCTCTTGATGTACTCTGCATATAAGTTAAATAAACAGGGTGACAATATACAGCCTTGACGTACTCCTTTTCCTATTTGGAACCAGTCTGTTGTTCCATGACCAGTCCTAACTGTTGCCTCCTGACCTGCATACAAATTTCTCAAGAGGCAGATCAGGTGGTCTGGTATTTCCATTTCTTTCAGAATTGTCCACAGTTGATTGTGATCCACACAGTCAAAATATTTGGCATAGTCAATAAAGCAGAAATAGATGTTTTTCTGGAACTCTCTTGCTTTTTCCATGATCCAGCAGATGTTGGCAATTTGATCTCTGGTTCCTCTGCCTTTTCTAAAACCAGCTTGAACATCAGGAACTTCATGGTTCACGTATTGCTGAAGCCTGGCTTGGAGAATTTTGAGCATTACTTTACTAGCATGTGAGATGAGTGCAATTGTGTGGTAGTTTGAGCATTCTTTGGCATTGCCTTTCTTTGGGATTGGGATGAAAACTGACCTTTTCCAGTCCTGTGGCCACTGCTGAGTTTTCCAAATTTCCTGGCATATTGAGTGCAGCACTTTCACAGCATCATCTTTCAGGATTTGAAATAGCTCAACTGGATTTCCATCACCTCCACTAGTTTTGTTCGTAGTGATGCTTTCTAAGGTCTAATAACTTCACATTCCAGGATATCTGTCTCTAAGTGAGTGATCACTCCATCATGATTATCTGGGTCATGAATATCTTTTTCTTACAGTTTTTCTTCTGTACACTCTTGCCACCTATTAATATCTTCTGCTTCTATTGCTGCTGCTAAGTCGCTTCAGTTGTGTCCCACTCTGTGTGACCCCATGGACTGCACCCTACCAGGCTCCTCTCTCCATAGGATTTTCCAGGCAAAAGTATTGGAGTGGGTTGCCATTGCCTTCTCCTGTTTCTCTTTCTGTTAGGTCCATACAATTTCTGTCCTTTATTGAGCCCATCTTTGCATGAAATGTTCCCTTGGTATCTCTCATTTTCTTGAAGAAATCTCTAGTCTTTCCCATTCTGTGTTTTCCTCTATTTCTTTGCATTGATCACTGAGGAAGGCTTTCTTACCTCTCCTTGCTATTCTTTGGAACTCTGCATTCAGATGCTTGTGTTTTTCCTTTTCTCCTTTGCTTTTTGCTTCTCTTCTTTTCACAGCTAATTGTAAGGCCTCCTCAGACAGCCATTTTGTTTTTTACATTTCTTTTCCATGGGGATGGTCTTGTTCCTATACAATGTCACGAACCTGCATCCATAGTTCATCAAGTACTCCGTCTATCAAATCTAGTCCCTTAAATCTATTTCTTACTTGCACTGTATAATCATATGGGATTTGATTTAGGTCATACCTGAATATGGTATTGTGGTTTTCCATATTTATATTCTATATTCCATATTCAGGTCATACCTGAATATGGTCTAGTGGTTTTCCCTACTTTCTTCAATTTAAGTCTGAATTTGGCAATAAGAAGTTCACGATCTGAGCCACAGTCAGCTCCCAGGCTTGTTTTTGCTGACTGTATAGAGCTTCTCCATCTTTGGCTGCAAAGAGTATAATCAATCTGATTTTGGTGTTGACCATCTGGTGATGTCCATGTATAGAGTCTTCTCTCGTGTTGTTGGAAGAGGGTGTTTGCTATGACCAGTGCGTTCTCTTGGCAAAACTCTATTAGCCTGTTCCTTGCTTCATTCCGTACTCCAAGGCCAAATTTGCCTGTTACTCCAGGTGTTTCTTGACTTCCTACTTTTGCATTCCAGTCCCCTATAATGAAAAGGAAATATTTTGGGGGTGTTAGTTCTAATAAGTCTTGTAGGTCTTTACAGAACCATTCAACTTCAGCTTTTTCAGCGTTACTGATTGAGGCATAGGCTTGGATCTCCGTGATATTGAATGGTTTGCCTTGGAAATGAACAGAGATCATTCTGTTGTTTTTGAGACTGCATCCGAGTACTGCATTTAGGACTCTTTTGTTGACCATGATGGCTACTCCATTTCTTCTAAGGGATCCCTGCGCAAAGTAGTAGATATAATGGTCATCTGAATTAAATTCACCCTTTCCAGTCCATTTTAGTTCACTGATTCCTAGAATGTTGACTTTCACTCTTGCCATCTCCTGTTTGACCACTTCCAATTTACCTTGATTCATGGACCTAACATTCCAGGTTCCTATGCAATATTGCTCTTTATAGCATCAGACCTTGCTTCTATCACCAGTCACATCCACAATTGGGCATTGTTTTTGCTTTGGCTCCATCCCTTCATTCTTTCTGAAGTTATTTCTCCACTGATCTCCAGTAGCATGTTGGGCACCTACCAACCTGGGGACTTCTGCTTTTAGTATCCTATGATTTTTCCTTTTCTTACTGTTCCTGGGGTTCTCAAGGCAAGAATACTGAAGTGGTTTGCCATTCCCTTCTCCAGTGGGACCACATTCTGTCAGACCTCTCCACCATGACCCACCCATCTTGGGTGGCCCCACAGGGTGTAGCTTATTTTCATTGAGTTAAACAAGGCTGTGGTCCATGTGATCAGATTGGCTAGTTTTCTGTGATTATGGTTTTAGTGTTTTTGCCCTCTTGATGCCCTCTCACAGCACTTACCATCTTACTTGGGTTTCTCTTACCTTGAACGTGGGGTATCTCTTCATAGCAGCTCCAGCAAAGTACAGCTGCTGCTGCTTACCATGGACACGGTTGCCCCTCCTGACCTTGAACGTGGAGTAGCTCCTCTTGGCCCTCCTGAGCCCGTGTAGCCAGCGGGCTTTCCTACACATTAATAATAAACATTCAGAAAGAAAAAATAATGAAAGAATCCCATTCACCATTGCAACAAAAATAAAATGCCTAGGAATAAACCCTCCCTCAATGTGGGAGAGTTTTTCAAAGGTATAAGAATCTCATGCCTAGGCTTACTGGTTTTTACTTACGTTCACTCAGAGAATAGGAGCACATAGTATTTGACATTATTTTAAAATAAAATGCTAAGACTGCATATTGTAATGTAAAAAAATAATAATAAAAAATACTAAGACTGGATATTTCATATACAAACAATCACCACAAGAATTAACTAAAATATGTAAATTTTAAATGGAATAAAGCTAATTTGTAATACCTGAATAAACTTATTTTTTGCAATAAAATTTAAGAAGAAAATGATTAATAATTTGAGCTGTGGAAAAATGAGGTCTTTTGAATTATAGATTAATCTTATCTAATTGTTTGGATATGATGATTTTGAGTGATAGAATAATCTTATCTGTTTGTAGATGATGACCTTATCTTAGATTATACTTCTTATCTTTGTCTATTAAAAAAACAAAAACATAATCCTGCAAACCATCATTTTGTGACTTCTTTAATGTATACTTTTAAATCAGATATTTCCTTCTGTAATATATAATCCAACTCTTTTATTTAGTTTTATCTACTCCCATTTATGTTTCTAAGTATGATATTATTTGAAATGAAATAAAAGAATAATTTTTTTCCTTATAAAAATCTACTCAGGATAATGATAGTTCTAAAGCCCAGTCATATTTTTATTTAAAAGATGAGATTTATAAGTTTAATTTTCAACAGACTAAAATATTATAATTCAATATGAAAATATTGCTTAGCTCATTGATTATTCTACATAATCATAGTACTTGGAAATTGCCCTACCTATACTCAAATTAATAAATTTTATATTTTATTCAACCATTTCAACTTTTGAATAATATATAATAACTAATTTAATAGCAATATTCATATTTCACATGTTGCTTCCCATCCCCAAGAAACAAAATTTTACGTGCTTTTTATTTAGTATGTTAGCAGTGTAAGCATGCTTGGTATAACATTCTCAACTTTCCCGTGAAAATAACCATAAAAGATTTTTTTTTTAAATAAAATGTTATCACCTTCATTCCAATGGAAAACTAGCTGGGAATTATAGCCCATGAGTGGAGACTTCTCAGAATTCCATCATTAAGACTGAAGCCCTTTCTAAAGCATTCTCTCATGTTCTTCCTCCTCTAAAGCAAAATTGAACCATCTCAAAGGAAGGAACATTTTATATCATATTCACTGTAAGTGTTTAGATAAAAAATCCAAGAGTTTATAGTTTGTCTCCCAGCTATGAGAGCTATAGTCTTATGTGAGAAACATCATTCCTATCCCTTTCCCCTGCACACTAATCAGTTCCCTTCCCACTCCACCCATTCGGAGGGTACACCGCTAGGAGTCACATGTGACAATGAGGATGCAGGGGGATATGAGGAAGTCCTTTTATACTGACACCTCATGCCAGGTGGAGTGATGATCCTTCCGACAGTATGTTGTCCAGAAAGAACTTCAAACTCCATCAAATTCTCTAGGGAACCATGCATATATTTTTAATTGAATGAAAGATTCTTTGAATTCTATGGTGTTTTACAATTTTCAAAGGTTTCACACACATGATTTCATATAATCCCATAACAGTCCTTTTTTTTTTTTTAATCTCCTATTTCTATAGGGTACCTAGCCACTTCCCTCTCCAACTGGTTGGATATTGAATATTTAGCAACTGTATGTACAAGCCTAGCTTTAGAAGGAATATCTGAGTAATCACATTTTACATTGATGGTGAACAAAACTGAAGAAGTGACAATAGAATATTTGGATGAAAACTCACTCCCATCCTTATCTGATCCTTATTGTTCATTCTAGACCAGAGACTGTATCAGAAACTGAAAAGTTGATCTTCAAATTCATACAGAACCAAAGGGATCTGGATAGCCAACCAATATTTAAAAAATGATAAAACATACTGGAAGATATTCATATCCAATATTAAATCTTACTATGAAGCTTCAGTAATCAATGTGATATTAGTATAAGATACACATATGGATCAATAGACTAGAATTCAGAGTCCAGAAAAAAACCTAAACATATATGATCAATCGATTTAAGCTTCATTAACTTTTACAAGTGACAAGATACTTTGTCACTTTGTCACAATAGTTCCTTTAAACTATTTGCAAATGCAAATATCGTTCTTAACTTACAGGTGGTTAAAAAAAAAAAAAAAAACAGTTGGCAAACTGTAGTTTGACCATTTCAAAAGGCAGTCTTTTTCTTTGAAATTCACTTCATTCTCCGATTTGATAAACTTAAAAGAAATATTCAGATGATTTTCTCTAGTTCAAATAGTTGATTCTTCCTAGTTATGATGAAAATTATATCCATAAATTACTACTCTTTCTGAATATTACTTATTAATTTGAACCGTACTTCCTTTGTGTTTTCCTAACTACCTGATTACTTCACCAACTCTATCTCTCAAGGCTCCATTTCCTATAGATTTTACATTCTTTTACCTATTTAGTGTTCCAGAGAATAGGAATTCCAGAATTCCTTATATAATTGCTTGCAGCAATGTAAAGAGACTAGGAAGATAGGAGTTATAAAAATGATTCATATTATCTTTCCACTAATAACTTTGTAAAAAAAATAGATTTTATTACCAATGGATTCTTTTGTATTGTAATAGTTAAAGAAAAGAGAAAGCCATCCAGGACTGAGACAGCTAAGATAATTTTAGGTTTGATCATATATGTAACACATGCACTTAGATATGACTCAAAGTATCAACATGTTTACTGTCATGACTACTTTGGTGATGAGTTTGTTTTTGCAATTACACATCCCAAATTCCAGAACAGGTGAGAAGAGATGTATTAATGAGATGAAAACTTACTATTGACTTTTAAAGAAACCTCTTTAGTAATTTGGGCTTCCCCGGTGGCTTGGTTGTTAAAGAATCCATCTGCAATACAGGAGACCCAGGTTCAATCCTTGGATCAGGAAGATTCCCTGGAGAAGGAAAAGGCAACCCATGCCAGTATTTTTGTCTGGGAAATCCCATGGACAGAGGAGCTTGGCAGGCTACAGTCCATGGGGTCTCAAGAGTTGGGCACGACTTAGTGACTAAACAACAAAGTTCATTAATTTAAGTGTGAATGAAGAAAAAACACCTGAAGAGTACCCAGCTGTCTGTTAAAGGCTCTGGCAGAAAGAAAATTAAAGCCTATTAAGGGAAAATATAAAAAGTGTGATTGGGTTTGACTAGTTTAAGGTTTGTTTGTTTAAGAATAAAGAAGGATTTTCTACAAAGTAGTAACTCAGCAAATATCAAAGCATATCTAAGAGGTCAACATAACTAGTGTAATCTTAGTGCCTAGTAGAGGAATTACAGTGAGGTATCTATATTACCGGAGAAAGCAATGGCACCCCACTCTAGTACTCTTGCCTGGAAAATCCCATGGACGGAGGAGCCTGGTGGGCTGTAGTTCATGGAGTCGCTAAGAGTCAGACACGACTGAGCGACTTCACTTTCACTTTTCACTTTCCTGCATTGAAGAAGGAAATGGCAACCCACTCCAGTGTTCTTGCCTGGAGAATCCCAGGGACGGGGGAGCCTGGTGGGCTGCTGTCCATGGGGTCGCACAGAGTCGGACACAACTGAAGTGACTTAGCAGCAGCAGCAACAGCAGCATCTGTATTACAGGGAGGTAAACAGAGTCACAGAGCTGCACAGATTGCTTTTCTGCTGGTTGTTGTCTTTTGCTTTTTTCTTACCAGAGACATTCTTTGAAGAAAATGAGTGGTCATTAATTTACTGATCAATTAAACACATTTATTTTCTCATTTTAGCAGAAACTTCACAGCACTCACAGAGGGACTATTTTTATGATAGCTGTGTTACTTCTTTTAATGAATAAATTGTGAAGTTATCAAAGAAAGTTATACAGTGTAACAGTAAAATAAAATATTTGAATTTTATTTTGGAAAAGGCAATGGCACCCCACTCCAGTACTCTTGCCTGGAAAATCCCATGGACAGAGGAGCCTGGTAGGCTGTAGTCCATGTGGTCGCAAAGAGTCAGACATGACTGAGTGACTTCACATTCACTTTTCACTTTCATGCACTGGAGAAGGAAATGGCAACCCCTGGGGATGGGGGAACCTGGTGGGGTGCCGTCTCTGGGGTCGCACAGAGCCAGACACGACTGAAGTGACTTAGCAGCAGCATTATCAAGGCTCTATATTTAAGAGCAGGGCATTCATATATTAACATCAGTGTAAAACATGGTTAATTACAGTGTTGCATACTCAGTTGCCGAAGTCTTGTCAGACTCTTTGAGACCCCATGTTTCCTTCTCTAGGGGATCTTCCCAACTCATGGATTGAACACAGATGTCCTGCATCGGAGGCAGATTCTTTACCACTGGCCATGTGGGAAGCTGTGATTAATTATAGAATTGTCGTTAAATCACTGATAGGGCAAACCACATATACCTGACCGTCTCTAGAAAAACACTTGATTATATGTGCACCAAAGAGTCACATAATGAATAAAATGTTCTCCAGTGATTAGACCAACCTAGATAGCATATTCAAAAGCAGAGACATTACTTTGTCAACAAAGGTTCGCCTAGTCAAGGCTATGGTCTTTCCTGTGGTCATGTATGGATGTGAGAGCTGGACTGTGAAGAAGGCTGAGCGCCGAAGAATTGATACTTTTGAACTGTGGTGTTGGAGAAGACTCTTGAGAGTCCCTTGGACTGCAAGGAGATCCAACCAGTCCATTCTGAAGGAGATCAGCTCTGGGATTTCTTTGGAAGGAATGATGCTAAAGCTGAAACTCCAGTACTTTGGCCACCTCATGCGAAGAATTGACTCATTGAAGACTCTGATGCTGGGAGGGATTGGTGGCAGGAGGAGAAGGGGATGACAGAGGATGAGATGGCTGGATGGCATCACTGACTCAATGGATGTGAGTCTGAGTGACCTCCGGGAGTTGGTGATGGACAGGGGGTGCTGTGATTCATGGGGTCGCAAAGAGTCAGACACGACTGAGAGACTGATCTGATATGATCTGATTAGAGTTCTGAAATCCTTTTTCATACTTGAATAGAAGACAATGTCCATGAAGGTAAATAACTGAGAGGTGGACAGAGTCTCCAAGTAACTCTGATGTTTGACTCAATGTTGCTTGTTACTAATTATAAAATAACTTTTATAATAATTATAACTTTAAAACCATAAATAAAATTTATAGCTAAAGGATGACCAGAATGAGTGTACATATCTAACGAGCTACTTATCAAGTGAATTACATCTGACTTCATGCTAGTTTTGAATTTTACTTTTATGAAATTTTATAGGTAAGCATTTTACATGAAGGTTGGTAAAAAATGCTATAAAACTCACAGAAGAAGATGAACACAAGTTAGGCCTATCTAAAAATAATGGAGAATTTTACTACTTTATTAATTTTAAGCATCACAGTAGTAATCAAACAGAAATTCTAAAATTAAAAACAGCTATTATCAATTTGATATGCCTATAAATATATTAAGAAAATAAATACATGCACTGTTGTTTTAAGAGAGTGACAAAGAGGAAATGCAAGTGTACAAATAATTCAGGCTAACTGTATACTGATGTGGTTTACCTGAAGAGTAGAGAAGAATAGAGAATGATCAGGAAAAGGACAAGACTTATGAAACATGTAAATCAGCTGTGTCAGTGTTTCTTGAAACAGGATATAACACTATAGGATTGGGCAAGGTAAGAATACAGTTTTTTTAAACCACCCAAATCACACTATCTTGTGAAGGAGGAAATACACAAGTCAATAAAACAACAGCATAAATTTTCTAAATACGTCATCTGTTAGAGACCAAGGATGTATTGTCTTTAAGAAATAATGAAGAAAATGTATCAATAAAATAGATGCATAGTGATAGGGAGCATAACAAATTGAAGAGAGAACACATAAAGAAGACTGTCTTGCCTGTAAATAGGAGATAAATTATTAAAATTCCAGGTTACAATTGATATAAGTTAGTGAAACATGTTTTTCTTAAAAAGAAAAAAAAAAGCATTTTGAAGAGACTAGTTTATTAAAAGAAAAGGCACAATGTTAAATCAACAGTAGAGAATGTATAATCAATTCAGAATTGGTCCAGAAAGCCAATATAGGATAGATAAAAGATGAAACTAACTTAGCAGTTTCTGACTTTGCTCAGTAACGAGAAAGATTCATTGATCACTAAGAAAATAGGTGAGTATTGAGAGGAAACTAAAAAGTGAAGTGAAAGTGAAGTCGCTTATTCGCGTCCAACTCTTTGGAACCCCACAGACTCTAGCCTACCTAAGTTCCCTTGTGGCTCAGAGGGTAAAGCCTCTGCCTACAATGAGGGAGACCCAGGTTCAGTCCCTGGGTCCGGAAGTTCCCCTGGGGAAGGAAATGGCAACCCACTCCAGTATTCTTGCCTGGAAAATCCCATGGATAGAGAAGCCTGGTAGGCTACAGTCCATGGGGTCGCAAAGAGTCGGACACAACTGAGCGACCTCACTTCACTTTACTTCACTGTAGACTATAGCCTACAGGCTTCTCCATCCATGGGCTTTTCCAAGCAAGAGTACAGGAGTGGGTTGCCATTTCTTCCTCCAGGGAATCTTCCCAACCCAGGAATCAAACCCAGGTCTCCTGCACTGCAGGCAGACGCTTTACCCTCTGAGCCACCAGAGAAACTAAAAAGTGAAAGGCAATTGGGAAGAATGTAGAAAATCAAAATGCTCTTCCCTTATTTGTCTATAAAGCTGAGAGCATCCTGACAGATCTGAGAGGGTGGGGAAATTACTGCATTGATCATTTTAATTATTCTGTTTCATATGTAAGTTGGGGAGATTGTCCAAAGAAAAAATGTAGGGGGTAGTTCCTCAGTTTTTCTAGGAAGACATCCAAACAACTGACCAGCCAGTCCCAAGCGTAGGAACCAGGGGCCAGTGTTTGAGCATGTGTTAGTGATGGCATCTGAATTCCCACCTTGGCTCACTCTTGTGTGGTGATGCAAAATAATAGTTTTCTGCTTAGATTCTTATTTACTGCAATTACTCTATGTCATATTAACTAAAGTCACTATTCTGTCAACTCTCTGAAAAATAGATGTGCGTGCGTGCTAAATCTCTTCAGTCACATCTGACTCTTTGAAGACACTATGGATTGCAGCCTGCCAGGCTCCTCTGTCCATGGGATTCTTCAGGCAAGAATATTGGAGGGGGTTGCCATATTCTCCTCCAGGGAATCTTCCGGATCCAAGAATTGAATCCATCTCTCTTGTGTCTCCTGGAATGGCAGGTGAGTTCTTTATCACTAGTACAACCTAGGAAGCCAGAAAAATAGACAGGCTCACCACTTTAAGAGCTATCCAATTAAGGAAAATATCTGATAATCGATGAAGCAAGAACAATGGCACGTTGAGATATGGGGGAGGGGGAAAGATCTAGATGACAGGATTCTATTTTCCATTTTCTTTTCTTCCCGTTCTTCCAAAATTGGAGGAAAAAAAAAAAAAGAAGAAGAGAAGAGAAGAAAAACAGAGTCCCTACATTATCCCATTTATCTGTATAACATGTTAATTAGATCAATGTCACGATGTGTATTTTATGCACAGAGAAAATGGGACTAATAGAAACTAAAGGAACTTACCCAATGTTTGCTACTAAATGATAGGATGGGGTTGAAATCCAGGATATTGTGCTAGTACTTGATTTGATTAAGATGTTATTAAACCCAGAAGGACGACACCAAAGACTAATGATGAACAGCAATGGCTTTGAAGCCATGTTGTGTGGCTGTAACCCTGATTAGTGACAGCTGCAGTCAGTTCAGTCACTCACATGTGTCCCACTCTGCACCACCAAGGACTGAAGCACGCCAGGATTCCCTGCCCATTACCAACCTCCGGAGCTTGCTCACACTCATGTCCATCGAGTTGGTGATGCCATCCAATCATCTCATCCTCTGTCCACCCGTTCTCCCCCAACCCTCAATCTTTCCCACCATCAGGGGCTTTTCAAATGAGTCAGTTCTTCACATCAGGTGGCCAAAGTATTGGAGTTCCAGGTTCACCATCAGTCCTTCCAATGAATATTCAGGACTGATTTCCTTTAGGATGGACTGGTTGGATCTCCTCGCAGCCCAAGGGACTCTCAAGAATCTTGTCCATCACCACAGTTCAAAAGCATCAATTCTTTGACAGTCAGCTTTCTTTATAGTTCAACTCTCACATCCACACATGACTACTTGAAAAACCATAGCTTTGACTAGATGGAACTTTGTTGGCAAAGTAATATCTCTGCTTTTTAATGTGCTGTCTAGGTTGGTCATAACTTTTCTTCCAAGAAGCAAGTGTCTTTTAATTTCATGGCTGCAAATCACCATCTGCAGTGATTTTGGACCCCAGAAAAATAAATTCAGCAACAGCTTCCACTGTTTCTCCATCTATTTCCCATGAAGTGATGGGACCAGATGCCATGATCTTCATTTTCTGAATGTTGAGCTTTAAGCCAACTTTTTCACTCTCCTCTTTCACCTTCATCAAGAGGCTTTTTAGTTCCTCTTCACTTTCTGCCATAAGGGTGGTGTCATCTGCATATCTGAGGTTACTGATATTTCTCCTGGCAATCTTGATTCCAGCTTGTGCTTCTTCCAGCCCAGTGTTTCTCATGATGTACTCTGCATATACGTTAAATAAGCAGGCTGATAATATACAGCCTTGATGTACTCCTTTTCCTATTTGGAACCAGTCTGTTGTTCCATGTCCAGTTCTAACTGTTGCTTCCTGACGTTCATACAGGTTTCTCAAGAGGCAGATCAGATGGTCTGGTATTCCCATCTCTTTCAGAATTTTCCACAGTTTATTGTGATCCACAGTCAAAAGCTTTACAATAGTCAATAAAGCAGAAATAGATGTTTTTCTGGAACTCTCTTGCTTTTTCCGTGATCCAGTGGATGTTGGCATTTGATCTGGTTCCTCCACCTTTTCTAAAACCAGCTTGAACATCTGGATGTTCACGGTTCACGTACTGTTTAAGCCTGGCTTGGAGAATTTTGAGCATTACTTTACTAGCCTGTGAGATGAGTGCAATTGTGCTGTAGTTTGAGCGTTCTTTGGCATTGCCTTTCATTGGATTTGGAAGGAAAACTGATCTTTTCCAGGCCTATGGTCACTGCTGAGTTTTCCAGATTTGCTGGCATATTGAGTGCAGCATTTTCACAGCATCATGTTTCAAGATTTCAAGTAGCTGAACTGGAATTCCATCACCTCCACTAGCTTTGTTCGTAGTGATGCTACCTCAGTCCCACTTGACTCCACATTCCAGGATGTCTGGCTCTAGGTCAGTGATCACACCATCATGATTATCTGGGTCGTGAAGATCTTTTGTGTACAGTTCTTCTGTGTATTCTTGCCATCTCTTCTTAATATCTTCTGCTTCTGTTAGGTCCATACCATTTCTGTCCTTTATTGAGCCCATATTTGCATGAAATGTTCCCTTGGTATCTCTAATTTTCTTGAAGAGATCTCTAGTCTTTGCATTCTATTGTTTTCCTCTATTTCTTTGCATTGATTGCTGAGGAAGGCTTTTTTATCTCTTCTTGCTACTCTTTGTTTGTTTTTTTAATTTTATTTTTTTAATATAAATTTATTTATTTTAATTGGAGGTTAATTACTTTACAATATTATGTTGGTTTTGCTATACATCAACATGAATCCTCCATGGGTGTACACGCGCTCCCCATCCTGAGGCCCCCTCCCACCTCCCTCCCCATACCATCCCTCTGGGTCATCCCAGTGCACCAGTATCCAGTCATCACAGGAATTCAGTATCATGCATTGAACCTGGATTGGCAATTCGTTTTATATATGATATTATACATATTTCAATGCCATTCTCCCAAATCATCCCACCCTCACCCTCTCCCCCAGAGTCCAAAAGACTGTTCTATACATCTGTATCTCTTTTGCTGTCTTGCATACAGGGTTACTGTTACCATCTTTCTAAATTCCATATATATGCGTTAGTATACTGTATGGGTCACTCTGCATATAAGATGCTTATATCTTTCCTTTTCCCCTTTGCTTTTCGCTTCTCTTCTTTTCACAGCTCTTTGTAAGGCCTCCCCAGACAGCCATTTTGCTTTTTTGCATTTCTTTTCCATGGGAATGGTCTTGATCTCTGTCTCCTGTACAATATCATGAACCTCAGTCCATAGTTCATCAGGCACTGTATCTATCAGATCTAGTCCCTTCAATCAATTTCTCACTTTCACTGTATAATCATAAAGGATTTGATTTAGGTCATACCTGAATGATCTAGTGGTTTTCCCTACTTTCTTCAATTTCAGTCTGAATTTGGCAATAAGGAGCTCATGATCTGAGCCACAGTCAGTTCCCAGCCTGATCAGCCACTTCCAACTCTATAATGGCAAATTTATCAATCTCTGTTGATAAATCTTATTTTCTCATCTTTAAAATGGGCACCACCATTGAGAAATTCTTAATGAGATTTTTTGAGGATTACATGATTTATTGTTTATAAAATTTAAGAAGAATGCCAAGCACACAAGTTCTGTATTTGTTAGGTAGTTTTTTATTCTTTCAGCTGGGAAGGAATATTTGCATATGCTGAAAAATAATACAGAATCTGTTGTTCTAAACACTTCACTGTGCTGCAGTATATGCACTAAATCCTCTGATTTCTTTTTTCTTTTTTTGACCAGCTGCCTTATGATGTCAAATGAAAATATATAGGAGGTCTTTTGGAATTTTACACAAGAGTTTTAGCAGCAGTTTAAAGCAGGACAATTTTCTGAAACCTTGGATAATATAAATCAACAATAATAAATCAATAAAAGTTTTATTAATGGCATTTCTTATCCTCTTTGGGCTATTCCGGTAGTAGAAATATTATGCATGGATAATAAAACACAATATTGACAAAAGGGAAATTCCTTGTCCAGGTTTCTGTGATATTGAAATACTCCCTGTGAGTGCTAAGATAAATTTGTGAGTCATGTGTAAGTTTCAAATCGTGTCACATTCATCAGATGTCCTGATATCCCTTCCACTTCCATATTTCTCAAAGACTTTATCTTTTGGGATTATTCTACAATTCTTTCTCCTGTATATAGAAGAGCATGCCATATAATATTACCATCATTTGTATAGAGTCAAATTACATAAATAATATTGGCAAGCAGCATTCTTAATTTTAATACTGATCCCCCAAATGACAAAGAAATCTCATGTTTCTAAAACTAGGTACTCTCTAGTGGTCTTCTAGTTATATTTCATTAATATCCTCCATCCACAAGCTTTCAAACACCTTTAAGAAAAAAGAAGAAAAAGATGAGTGACTTCAGGGAAGGTTCTACCATGATCATTATTTAACATATGATAGCTGTCATCAAGGCCCATGTCTATTTCAGAGGAGTGGATACTTTACAATATTGAGTCTGCAAAACATCCTAGTTCATTAGTTCTGGCCAAGAAAAGGACTTGGTTCATTAGTCAGAGGAATTAACTCATCCATCATACACAGTAACACAGAAACTGGACCTCTACTGCCATTCTTTCTTTTATAAATGATCATTTCTCCCTCTGATGTTCACTATCCTATATTGATAAGTAATTATTTTTTACGCCATCTTGCTGTTGATTCATGAAGAGCTATTTTCTTGTTATAACAAAATTAACTTTTAAAAAAGAAATTATTTTTTATGGAAATATGAAAAACCCAATGCCCTGTTGAATATTTTACATATAATTTTACTTTATGTTTTCATTATATACCAGTACTTTGCATTGAAACTTCAACCAAGTTTCTCAAAGGACAAATATTATTCCATGTAAATGTTATCTTCTTTACCTTACTTTACTCAGCTATAAAATATGATACGTGTGCTAAGTTGCTTCAGTCGTGTCTGATCTTTGTGACTCTGTGGACCATAGCCAGCCAGGCTCCTTTGTCTATGGGATTTTCCAAGCAAGAATACTGGAATGGGTTGCCATACCCTCCTCCAGGGAATCTTCCTCACTCAGGGATCGAATCTGTGTCTCTTATGTCTCCTGCATTGGCAGGCAGGTTCTATACCAGTAGTGCCATTTGGAAAGCCCTAAAATGTCACACAAAATTGCTTACATTTCACAGTTGTGAAAATATACATATAAAAACTATAGCACAATGCCTGTATATAGTAAAAGTTTATAATATTACGTGTTGCCTAAATATAATAAATAATTATAATTTTGTACTTAAAAATTATGCGAGTATATACATAGCATAGAAAAAATAATACAGAAAACTGTGGTAAATGATTTGCACCTATGACCTCTTTAGAGATAAACACAATTAACATTTTTTATGCTTCCACCTTGAAATTATTTTATGGGCAGATATGTTTGTGCTTCAGGTCTGTTCAGTTGCTCGTTCATGTCCAACTCTGTGACCCCATGAAGTGCAGCATGCCAGGCCTCCCTGTCCATCACTTACTCCTGGAGTCCACCCAAACCGAAGTCAATCAAGTCAATGATGCCATCCAGCCATCTCATCCTCTCTCTCATCCCCTTCTTCTACTGCTTCAATCTTTCCCAGCATCAGGGTCTTTTCCAATGAGTCAGCTCTTCACATCAGGTGGCCAAAGAATTGGAGTTTCAGCCTTAACATCAGTCCTTCCAATGAATACCCAGAACTGTTCTCCTTTAGGATGGACTGGTTGGATCTGCTTGCAGTCCAAGGAACTCTCAAGAGTCTTCTCCAACACCACAGTTCAAAAGCATCAATTATTCTGCCCTCAGGCTTCTTTAGACTCCAATTCTGACATCCATACATGACCACTGGAGAAACCATAGCCCTGACTAGATAGGCCTTTGTTGACAAAGTAATGTCTCTACTTATTAATATGCTGTCTAGGTTAGTTATAACTTTCCTTCCAAGCAGTAAGCATCTTTTCATTTCATGGCTATGATCACCACCTGCAGTGATTTGGGAATCCAGAAAATTAAAGTCATCCATTGTTTCCACGGTTTCCTTGTCTATCTGCCATGAGGTGATGGGACCGGATGCCATGTTCTTTGTTTTCTGAATGTTGAGCTTTAAGCCAACTTTTTGCACTCTCCTCTTTCACTTTCATCAAGAGGCTATTTAGTTCTTCACTTTTTGCCATAAGGATGGTGTCATCTGCATATCTGTTGTTATTGATATTTTTCTTGGCAATCCTGGTTCCAGCTTGTGCTTCTTCCAGCCCAGTGTTTCTCATGATGTATGTACTCTGCATACACATTAAATAAGCAGGGTGACAATATACAGCCTTGACGTATTCCTTTTCCTATTTGGAACCAGTCTGTTGGTCCATGTCCAGTTCTAACTTTTGCTTCCTGACCTGCTTACAAGTTTCTCAAGAGGCAGGTCAGGTGGTCTGATATTCCCATCTTTTTCAGAATTTTCCACAGTTTATTGTGATCCACACAATCAAATGCTTTGGCATAGTCAATAAAGCAGAAACAGATGTTTTTCTGGAACTCTCTTGCTTTTTCGATGATCCAGCAGATGTTGGCACTTTGATCTCTAGTTCCTCTGCCTTTTCTAAAACCAACTTGAACATCTGGAAGTTCATGGTTCATGTATTGCAGAAGAGTGGCTTGGAGAATTTTGAGCATTACTTTACTAGCGTGTGAGAAGAGTGCAACTGTGCGGCCGTTTCAGCTTTCTTTGGCATTGCCTTTCTTTGAGATTGGAATGAAAACTGACCTTTTCCAGGCCTGTGGTCACTGCTGAGTTTTCCATATTTGTTGGCATATTGAGTGCAGCACTTTCACAGCATCATTTTTCAGGATTTGAAATAGCTCAACTGGAATTCCATTATCTCCACTAGCTTTGTTCATAGTGATGCTACCTAAGGCCCACTTGACTTCACATTCCAGGATATCTGATCAAGGTGAGTGATCACACCATGGTGATTACCTGGGTCGTGAAGATCTTTTATGTACAGTTCTTCTGTGTAGTCTTGCCACCTCTTCTTAATATCTTCTGTTTGTGCTTAGCTATATATTTTTATACTGACATAAATATGTGTCTGTCTGTATATATCCAGCTAAAATTAGATTAAGAACATACAGTATTAAAAAAATAAAGTTAAAAACATATTTGATGAAACATTATATCGTGAAAATTTCAGTTACTTCAGTCACTCAGTGGTGTCCGACTCTTTGTGATCCCATGGACTGCAGCATGCCAGGCCTCCCTGTCCATCACCAACTCCCAGAGTTTACTCAAATTCAAGTCCCTTGAGTTGGTGATGCCATCCAATCATTTCATCCTCTGTCATCCTCATCTCCTCCCGCCTTAAATTTTTCCCAGCAGGAGGGTTTTTCCCAGTAAGTCGAATCTCTGCATCAGTTGGCCAAAGTATTTTTGGATTCAGCATAAATCCTTTCAATGAGTATTCAGGACTGATTTGCTTTAGGAGGGACTGGTTGGATCTCCTTGCAGTCCAAGGGACTCCCAAGAGTCTTCTTCAACACCACAGTTCAAAAGCATCAGATCTCCAGTGCTCAGCTTTCTTTGTAGTCCAACTCTAACATCTGTGTATGACCACTGGAAAAACCATAGCTTTGACTAGTTGATCCTTGTTGGCAAAGTAATATCTCTGCTTTTTAAGATGCTACCTCGGTTGGTAATAACTTTCCTTTCAAGGAGAGAGCAAGCGTCTTTAAATTTCATGGCTGCAGTCACCATCTGCAGTGATTTTGGAGCTGAGAAAAATAAAGTCAGCCACTGTTTCCTCATCTATCTGCCAAAAAGTGATGGGACCAGATGCCATGATCTTAGTTTTCTGAATGTTGAGCTTTAAGCCAACTTTTGAACTCTCCACTTTCACCTTCATCAAGAGGGTCTTTAACTCTTCTTCACTTTTTGCCATAACGGTGGTGTCATCTGCATATCTGAGGTTATTGATGTTTCTCCGGGCAATCTTGATTCCAGTTGTGCTTCATCCAGCCCAGCGTTTCTCATGATGTTCTCTGCATATAAGTTAAATAAGCAGAGTGACAATATACAGCCTTGTCATACTCCTTTCCCAACTTGGAACCAGTCTGTTGTTTCATGTCCACTTCTAACTGTTGCTTCCTGACCTGCATACAGATTCTCAAGAGGCCGGTCAGGTGGTCTGGTATTCCCAGCTCTTTCAGGATTTTCTACAGTTGATTGTGATCCACACAGACAAGGGCTTTGGCATAGTCAATAAAGCAGAAGTAGATGTTTTTCTGGCACTCTCTTGCTTTTTATAATGATCCAACAGATGTTGGCAATTTGGTCTCTGGTTTCTCTGCCTTTTGTAAATCTAGCTTGAACATCTAGAAGATCACAATTAACATACTGTTGAAGCCTTGCTTGGAGAATTTTGAGCATTACTTTACTAGCATGTGAGAGGAATGCAAGTGTTCAGTAGTGAAATTTTAACTTTTAATTAAAATTTACCCTGTACTTAAATGTTTTGAAAAATGTAATTTAGAAGTCTGAATATAATTCCCAAGATAAGTACATATGAAAATCTATTAATTCAATGTCCTTTTACTACTCATATATTGCATTTCAATTGTTAAGTATTTCAAATTTATATATATTGGAATAATTCATAAACAACTTCCTTGAGGTATATCATTTTTTTTCCAGGGAAAATATGTGGATACCAGAAGTTTTTTAAAATAATTTTTCTGGAGCAGGGTTTATAAAACTGTTACTAATAGATTTTGGGGGGTGAAAATGAACTTTGAGAGATCATTTATTTTAAAACTATGACTGTACAGTTAAGTCATCAGTTCAGTTCAGTTCAGTTCAGTCCCTCAGTCATGTCTGACTCTTTGTGACCCCATGAATCACAGAATGCCAGGCCTCTCTGTCCATCATCAACACCCAGAGTCCACACAAATCCATGTCCATTGAGTCAATGATGCCATCCAACCATCTCATCCTCTGCTGTCCCCTTCTGCTCCTGCCCTCAGTCTTTCCTAGCATCAAGGTTGTTTCAAATGAGTCAGCTCTTTGCATCAGATGACCAAAGTATTGGAGTTTCAGCTTTAGCATCAGTCCTTCTAATGAATACCCAGGACTGATCTCCTTTAGGATGGACTGGTTGGATCTCCTTGCAGTCCAAGGGACTCTTAAGAATCTTCTTCAACACCATGGTTCAAAAGCATCAGTTCTTCAGTGCTCAGCTTTCTTCACAGTCCAACTCTCACATCCATACATGACTACTGGAAAAACCATAGCCTTGACTATACGAACCTTTGTGGACAAAGTAATGTCTGTACTTTTTAATATGCTGTCTAGGTTGGCCATAACTTTCCTTCCAAGGAGTAAGCATCTTTTAATTTCATGGCTGCAGTCATCATCTGCAGTGATTTTGGCGCCCAGAAAAATAAAGTCAGCCACTGTTTCCACTTTCTCCATTTATTTCCCATGAAGTGATGGGACCAGATGCCATGTTCTTTGTTTTCTGAATATTGAGCTTTAAGCCAACACTTGCACTCTCCTTTTCAGCTTCATCAAGAGGCTATTTAGTTCTTAATTTTCTGCCATAAGGGTAGTGTCGTCTGCATATCTGAGGTTATTGATATTTCTCCTGGCAATCTTGATTCCAGCTTGTACTTCTTCCAGCCCAGTGTTTCTCATGATGTACTCTGCATAGAAGTTAAATAAGCAGGGTGACAGTATACAGTCTTGACGTACTCCTTTTCCTATTTGGAACCAGTCTGTTGTTCCATGTCCAGTTCTAACTGTTGCTTCCTGACCTGCATACAGGTTTTCAAGAGGCAGGTCAGTTGGTCTGGTATTCCCGTCTCTTTCAGAATTTTCCACAGTTGATTGTGATCCAAACAGTCAAAGGATTTGGCATAATCAATAAAGCAGAATTATATGTTTTTTTGGAATTATCTTGCTTTTTTGATGATCCAGCATTTGTTGGCAATTTTATCTCTGGTTCCTCTACATTTTCTGAAATCAGCTTGTACATCTGGAAGTTCATGGTTCATGTATTGGTGAAGCCTGGCTTGGAGAAATTTGAGCATTACTTTACTAGCATGTGAGATGAGTGCAATTGTGCTGTAGTTTGAGCATTCTTTGTCATTGCCTTTCCTTGGGATTGGAATGAAAACTGACCTTTCCCAATCCTGTGTCCACTGCTCAGTTTTCCAAATTTGCTGGCATATTGAGTATTGCACTTTCACAGCATCATCTTTTAGGATTTGAAATAGCTCAACTGGAATTCCATCACCTCCACTAGCTTTGTTCATAGTGATGCTTCATAAGGCTCACTTGACTTCACATTCCAGGATGTCTGGCTCTAGGTGAGTGATCACAGCATCGTGATTATCTGGGTCATGAAGATCTTTTTTGTATCGTTATTCTGTGTATTCTTGTTACCTCATCTTAATATCTTCTGCTTCTTTTAGGTCCTTGCCATTTCTGTCCTTTATTAAGCTCATCTTTTCATGAAATGTTCCCCTGGTATCTCTAATTTTCCTGAAGAGATCTCTAGTCTTTCCCATTCTATTGTTTTCCTCTATTTCTTTGCATTGATTGCTGATGGAGGCTTTCTTATCTCTCCTTGCTGTTCTTTGGAACTCTGCAATCAAATGGGTATATCTTTCCTTTCTCCTTTGCTTTTCACTTCTCTTCTTTTCACAGCTATTTGTAAGGCCTCCTTAGACAGCCATTTTGCTTTTTAGCACTTCTTTTTCCTGGGGATGGTCTTGATTCCTGTCTGTTGTACCTTTTCACAAATCTCTGTCCATAGCTCATCAGGCACTCTGTCTATCAGATCTAGTCCCTTAAATCTATTTTTCACTTCTACTATATAATCATAAGGGATTTGTTTAGGTCATACCCGAATGGTCTAGTTTTCTCCACTTTCTTCAATTTCAGTCTGAATTTGGCAATAAGGAATTAATGATCTGAGCCACATCACCTCCTGGTCTTGTTTAAGTTAAGTGATCACCATATATCTAAGAGGCTTGCTCATTTACACTGGTAGAGAGTGTATGAGTCACATATAAGTCTATTCTGCTGACTTCCAGGACATTACCTGATCTTCCCTCTGAATAATATCCTCCAAGAAAAGTCCAATTCTATTTAAGTAATTCCACATGTCCCTTATATTTTTCTGTATTTGACCATAGATGATATCATCTTTTTTTTTTTTTTTTTTTTAACTTTTAGTTCAGAGAGATATACCCATTTTTGCTTCTTCAGGCACATGTAATATTGCTATTTCTTATTTCAGATGGGATTACCTTAGAGGTCTATCTTCCAATCCCCTCAGAGGATTTTGTTCCAGGAGACTTAATTTCTGGCCATGGGCATTTCCTCCTACTAGACAGGTGTCATCACCTAGTGGCTGTCCAACGGTCACTATTGACTATGCCAGCGGAAACAGACTAATGTTCTACTGATTGTATCTTCTTGTAACTACTATTTTACTTTTCTAATGAGCTTCTAGATAATATTCAGTGGTCACATCTGACTTATTTTTGCCCCTGCATTAGCAGTGTGGCTTAAACACAGGAGGAAAGCAACAGATATTTGTTAAAATAAATGGAATTTATTTTTTTGAGGAGGATTTTGTTTATTATCATATTGAAAGTCAAATTAAAACCCAAATCAAATGCTTTCACTTTATAACTAATTTTCTAGATCAGAATAAAATGAATAAGGTGACAATGGATTAAAAAAGAAAATAATGTATGGTGTTAATGTTTGTGATTCAATTCATTTATTTATTTAACCCTCAATTTATTTATAAAATATCTTTCCACATTTGCATAAAACCAAAAGTTAAAAAAGGGTATGTATATTGTTCATGCACATGAAGACAGACTTCCATTTTAATGTTTAATGTTGCTGCTGCTACTGCTGCTGCTGCTGCTGAGTCACTTCAGTCGTGTCCGACTCTGTGCGACCCCAGAGACGGCAGCCCACCAGGCTCCCCCGTCCCTGGAATTCTCCAGGCAAGAACACTGGAGTGGGCCGCCATTTCCTTCTCCAATGCGTGGAAGTGAAAAGTGAAAGTGAAGTCGCTCAGTCGTGTTGGACTCCTAGCGACGCCATGGACTGCAGCCCACCAGGCTCCTCCATCCATGGGATTTTCCAGGCAAGAGTACTGGAGTGGAGTGCCATAAGGTGACATATTTGATGATTCAAGGTTGGTCAAAGAGAAATTGACTTAAACAAATCTTGGACCAACTTTCTAAAAAGTATATTTATTAATTAATATAAAAATTTGTATTGGTAATTTAGCATATTGCATCCTTGATTCTTTTTTTTTTTTTTCACATTCCCACCATCTCCTTGACATTGCCTCCTCTAACTTTAGATGTAAAGGAATTGTTTTCATGTCAATTTTAATAATTTTGTTGAGGGAATCAATGAAATAAAATTTGAATATATTTCTCAATCTAATCTGTTCTGTGAAATAGTATTTTTATATTCAATTGCAGTCAACATAACTGTCCCTTTTCTTTTTCCCTTTGGATTATTAAATCATTTGTTTTCTGGACTGAAATTTTAGAGGTCATAGGACTAAAGATATATCATAAAACTATGAACAGGCTCTGAGGAGACAACAGTCATAACATCCCCGAATACATCACAAAAAAGTGGAATGTATTCTGCTATAGCTACTGGACAGAGTTAAATAAACTTTATATTAAATCAATTTATTTTTCAGTTATTTAGTTAGGCTTTTTAAAATAGAATAACTTTCTTTCTTTCCATTTTTATTTTTCTTAGGCTCTAAATACATCCAAAATTTAAAATATAGAAGATATTATTTATCTCATATTTAAGGATAACAAAATTCACTCTGAGTTGAAAAAAATAAATATGTTTTATTTATTTAGTGTGGGCAAAAATGACAGGTGCATTTATAGAAAGATGATAGAAATATCAGACATATTTATAAAACTGATACAGGAAATATAATCATTAAGGCTTAAAATAAACTGTGCTAATCAAAAATGGCCTTTATCTTAAAGCATTTACAATTTTCTTCTTTAAATTGATCAAGGGTCATCTAAGGAAATTTAATTTCCTTGAGGATTTAAAATTCTGGATGTGGTATTTGTTAAGATCAGAGTGTCTAGAGTTTTCTCTATCAAATCAAAAGTGCATTACTGATACCCTTTGTTTGAGGAGAGCATACCTTCCTGGGTTTTTATTGTTTTCAAGGCTATATTGTTGATTCTGTTGTCATAAAGTACTCTGACACTTATGCAATGCATAAATTAATAAATCATAATGCTTGGCTAACCACAGGCACCAGAGTTTCTCTGCAGCATTTGTCTCCTACTGTATGTTTTCTGCACCCTCCTTTCATTACTTGAGATGTTTTAATTAAGTGGCAAATACTAAGAGGCAGGTGATTTTCCAGGGTGGTGGTAAGGCCCTCTATCTATCAGCATTTTATTCCAGAGTTTCAAAGTGATGACCATGTGAACTTGTATAGTAAGAAACAAAGAGCTGATGTGATTACCAAGAAGCAGATGCTGACTGTTCTCAGCATTGCAGCTGTGACAGTAATAAGACAGACTGAATGTATTTCCTTTCACAACCATTAACTTGATGCACAAACTTTTGAATCATATTCCGTAAACAAAATAAGAAGATCCCAGGCTCATGTTTAAGTATAAAATGTTACTATCAATCCACTGGTTGTAATGAAAAAGTTGTGCTAAACTTCTTCTACAATAGGCAGAATATGATAAGTGCTCACGTATATGCACTTAATTAATGGTGGCAAAATATACTGAAAATTACAGGGCATATTTTCAATCAAAGTAAATCCCAAATAGAACACCCAATATATTGTTTAAAGATAAATGTAAAAATTAAGTGAAGGGAAGTGACTCAGTCGTGTCTGACTCTTTGTGACACCATGAATTGTAGCCTACCAGGCTCCTCCGCCCATGGGATTTTCCAGGCAAGAACACTAGAGTGGGTTGCCATTTCCTTCTCCAGGGGATCTTCCCCACCCTGGGATCAAACCTGGGTCTCCTGCATTGTAGGCAGTTGGTTTAGCGTCTGAGCCACCAGGGAAGTCATTATAAAAATTAATCCCACTTAAAAAAGTTTAAAAAATAAAATAATTAGTAATAAACTTAACTAAGGAGGTAAACATTCTCTACTCTTAAAACTACAAGACATTAGTGAGAAAAATCAAAGTAGATGCAAATAAAAAAAGTATCCTGTGTTCACAGACTTCAAGATTATTAGTTAAAATATCTACTACCAGAAGCTATCTATAGATTCAATGCCATGTTATCACTTTCCAAATGACATGTTTTAAAGTAGAAAAATATTCCAAAAATGTATATGAAACCACAAAGGATCCTGAATAGCCAAAGAAATTCTGAGAAAGAAGAACAAAGCAGGGGCCATCAACCTTTGTGATTTCAAGCTATACATACTCATCAAAACAGCATGACACTGGCGTAAAAATAGATGAATAGACCAGTGTAACAGAATCCGGAACCCATAATAATCCCAAGTATATATGGTTAACTGGCATTTGACAAGGGAGCCAAAAACACTCAGCGAAGAAAAGGCAGTCTCTTTAAAAAATAGTGGTGGTTTGGTCACTAAATTGTGACCAACTCGAGTGATCCCATGGACTGCACCCTGCTGGACTCCTCTGTCCGTGGGATTCTCCAGGCAAGAATATTGGAGTGTGCTGCCATTTCCTTGGTGATGGGATAACTGGATAGTCACATGTAAAGCAATGAAAAAACCCAGATCTTAAACCACTCACAAAAATTAACAAAAAATGGATTAAAGACTTAAATGTAGAAGGTGGAATCAAGAGATTTCTAGAAGGAAATATAGCAATAAATCTTCTTGACATGAATTTTGATAATTTTTTTTTTTTTGGATATGACACCTAAAGCATCAGCAACAAAATAAACACAGACAAGTGGGACTACCTCAAACCAAAAAGCTTCTGTACAAAAAAAGAAAACATTAACAAAGTGAAAAAGCAACCTACAAATGGGAAAAATATTTACAAACCATGTATCTCCAACTGAACAGCAAAACAAAAACAAACAACAGATAATCTAATTGAACATTGGAAAGATGAAGTGAATAGAAGATAAATGGCCAAGAGGCACTAATAATCAGGGAAATGCAAATAAAACTCACAAGAGGTAAAACCTCATTCCTGTTATAATGGCCATCATGCAAAACACAAGAAATAACAAATCCCAGAATGGATGTGGAGAAACATAAACCCTGTGCACTGTTGGTGGGATTACAATCTGGTACAGTCAGTATAAGATGGGAAAGACAATAGAATGGGGAAGACCAGAGATCTCTTCAAGAAAATTAGAGATACCAAGGGAACATTTCATGCAAAGATGGGCTCGATAATGGACAGAAATGGTATGGACTGAACATAAGAAGAAGTTAAGAGGAGGTGGCAAGAATACACAGAAAAGAGATACAGAAAAGATCTTCATGACCCAGATAACCACAATAGTGTGATCACTCACCTAGAGCCAGACATCCTGGAATGTGAAATCTAGTGAGCCTCAGGAAGGAAGCATCACTATGAACAAAGCTAGTAGAGGTGATGGAATTCCAGATAAGCTACTTCAAATCCTGAAAGATTGGTGTGAAAGTGCTACACCCAACATGCCAGCAATTTGGAAAACTCAGAAGTGGCCACAGGACTGGAAAAGTTCAGTTTTCATTCCAATCCCAAAGAAAAGCAATGCTAAAGAATGCTCAAACTACTGCACAATTGCACTCATCTCACAAGCTAGCAAAGTAATGCTCAAAATTGTCCAAGCTAGGCTTCAGCAATATGTGAACTGAGAGCTTCCAGATGTTCAAGCTGGATTTAGAAAAGTCAGAGGAACCAGAGATCGAACTGTCAGCATCTGTTGGATCATAGAAAAAAAAAAAAAAACAAGAGAATCCCAGAAAAACATCTAATTCTGCTTTATTGACTACTCTAAAGCCTTTGATTGTGTGGATCACAACAAACTGTGGAAAATTCTTAAAGAGATGGAAATACACCACTTTACCTGCCTCCTGAGGAACCTGTATGCAAGTCAAGAAGAAAATGGATTTTAGCTGGATATTTTGGTAATCAATTCATGATGTATATAAATAAAATCATCATGCTGTATTCTTAAAATTATACAGTGATGCATACAAATTATTTCTCAATAAAACTGAAAAAATACTATAGATTTTAGCTGAGGGGAGTTATAACATTTGAGAGTTTGAGCCTAATTAAAAAAAGAGGTTATATATTTAAATGACATAAGGAAATGATAAAAACACCACTCTTGTATTACAGAAAAACTTGAAGTGGAAGGATAGAAGGAATTTTTATCACCTTTATTACCACCTAAAATTTTACCAATTTACCAATTTTGAGTGGTAATAAAAGCCTAATGGCAGGAAAACCAAAAAAAAAAAAAGTAAAAATCTAGTATTTCTGTGTTTCAGTTAGGCCAATAATACATGCTTTGTAAGAGATGTGATTAATATGTTCAAAATCAAATGTCAATCATAACACAAGAAAATATTTATCTTACATGACAATGCCAAATGTAGCTGTATTTCATTAAAGTAAGTGATGAGATGAAGATTAAATCTTTCTAAATTCAAGTGGGGCTTATCTTCAAAATTTAGGTAAAAACTAACTAGATGAGCTACCTTACTGAACCAAATGAATGGCTTACCATTTAGTGAAAAAAAAGTTTCCATAATTGTTTTATGTCTAGGAAATGACTTAGTTAACACAGAATTGCTCAAATTAAATGATAATTATTTCTGATCATTTTCTGACCTGCTTGTAGAATAGAATGCCTCTCAGACCATTGCTAAATTTTATTATTCCTTAATTTTAATATTACTTGTGTTAGAACTAGAAAATCTGAAGCCTTGTAGCTACATAATACTTATTTTGTATATGATAAATATTTTATAGAAATTGTGCCCTATTGATGGAATTAAAGGAAATGATAAAAATGATAGACTATTGTTTTCAATATTATATTATTTTAAATCTGCAACAAATAGTATTTAATGTTACTTTGTAAGCTGGTAAATACACAGGGAAAATAATTTCCCCAAAGTGAGATTGTTGTATCAAGTGGGTAAACAAATCTTTTTTTCTAAAACATGTTGCATGGGCATTATAGCATTTTATACTCACCTTCAAAATTAGTGAAAAAGACTATATCTCCACAATCTTGCATTCAAGTGTGTCATCAAAGTTAGTATTTCTTTCAATCCATTAGATGAAAATGGCATCTCAATGGAGTTTAATTTGCACTTCTCTGATTATCTGTCAATGTAAGCATATTTTATGCATTTAGAACCATTTATCTATGTTTGTGTAATGTCCATGTATGTCTGTTCCTCCTTTTTTAAATGGATTTTGAGGTTTTTTTATTCATTTCTGGAGTCTTGTGTATATTAAGGCATGAGCCCTTTTGCCTGTGATGAACTGCCAATATTTTTTACCAATATATCATTAAATTTTTCCTTTGTTTATAGTATTTTGTTTCTAAATTTTTAATGTAGTAAATTTTATCATTCTTTAACTTATGACTTCCAGGTTTTGTGTTGTGTTTTTAAAATGCTTATAGTGTTCCATTTTTTTGGTTCTTTTCTTCCCCCATACATACCCATATTTGCTTCTGGTACTTTTATTATTTTATATTTTTAATTTAAGTTTTAATCCACTTGGAATTTATCCTGATGTACAATTTGGTGAAGTAGGAAACAAAATTTATCTTTTCCATATGACTAACCAGATGTCTAAATATCATTTATTCAAAAAGTCTAATTTTATGCTGTAGACTTGAGACAGACCTTTACTGCATTCTAAAACAGCATGTATAATTGGGTCTGTTTCTGGATCTTCTATTCTGTTCCATTTTTTTCCCTCTGTTCATGTGCCAAATTCAAATTTCAATTATTGAAAATTTATAACATTCTGAGGAAAAGCTATTTTACTCTCTTTACTCATTTTTTTCAAAGCCTTTCTGAATTTCCTTATTTTGTAATTTATACATTAGGAGCTGTCTGCTTCAAAAAAATAAAACAGGTTTTATTTCATTTTAGTAACAGACTTAACATATTGTTGTAGTTAAGAGCAAAAACTATAGACTAGATCCCATTTCAATCTCATCATTTATACTGTCCAGCAAGTTATGTAACTTCTCTGAGCCTCAGTGTCCATATCTATAAACAGTGATGGCAAGAATACTGTCTATATTTTAGAGTTATTTGAAGTATTACACAAATTAATATATATTAAGATCATAGAATTGTGCCTAAAACATTAAAAAGTATATACATTTAGTTATTATAAGTATTATTATTAATTACATTAATATTAAAATTATGAGTTAATATTGATAAACACACACATACATACACACTAATGTGTAGTTTACCTATTTTTTTCTTTTTTAAGCAGCTTTACTGTACCCAGAACTTGATGTCTCTATGCTCTGCTTTTTATAGCATTCAAATATAATAATGTACCTAAGATAAGTGGAAATCATCACTGGCATCATGTTTGCCATGTTCTAGAAAACAAGTCAAACTTTAGTCTCTGAAGAAGATGCTCTGAAAAGAGGTTTTTGAAGGTTTCCTTGCTGGATTATGCATGGTGGAGGTCTTGGTTACCAAGTCTTATATGAATTGTTGTTGTTCTTTACCCAACCTCCTCAATAAACCAGAAGATGTGAGCCTGCTGATCACAGTCACCAAGAGGTCAAAGGTAAAACTGCTGCTGCTAAGTCACTTTAGTCGTGCCCAACTCTGTGCAACCCCATAGACGGCAGCCAACCAGGCTCCCCCGTCCCCAGGATTCTCCAGGCAAGAACACTGGAGTGGGTTGCCATTTCCTTCTCCAATGCATGAAAGTGAAAAGTGAAAGGGAAGTCGCTCATCGTGTCCAACTCTTCAGGATCCCATGGACTGCAGCCCACCAGGCTCCTCCGTCCATGGGATTTTCCAGGCAGGAGTACTGGAGTGGGGAGCCAAAGGTAAAACTACATTAGTGCTATTCAGTTCAGTTCAGTTCAGTTCAGTCGTTCAGTCATCTCCGACTCTGCGACCCCATGGACTGCAGCACACCAGGCCTCCCTCTCCACCACCAACTCCCGGAGTTCACTCAGACTCATGTCCATCGAGTCGGTGATGCCATCCAGCCATCTCATCCTCTGTCGTCCCCTTCTCCTCTTGCCCTCAATCCCTCCCAGCATCAGGGTCTTTTCCAATCAGTCAACGCTTCACATGAGGTGGCCAAAGTACTGGAATTTCAGCTTTAGCATCATTCCTTCCAAAGAACACCCAGGACTGATCTCCTTTAGGATGGACTGGTTGGATCTCCTTGCAGTCCAAGGGACTCCCAAGAGTCTTCTCCAACACCACAGTTCAGAAGCATCAATTCTTTGGCGCTCAGCTTTCTTCACAGACAAACTCTCACATCCATACATGACCACAGGAAAAACCATAGCCTTGACTAGATGAACCTTTGTTGGCAAAGTAATGTCTCTGCTTTTGAATATGCTATCTAGGTTGGTCATAACTTTCCTTCCAAGGAGTAAGTGTCTTTAAATTTCATGGCTGCAGTCACCATCTGCAGTGATTTTGGAGCCCCAGAAAATAAAGTCTGACACTGTTTCCACTGTTTTTTCATCTATTTCCCATGTAGTGATGGGACCAGATGCCATGATCTTCGTTTTCTGAATGTTGAGCTTTAAGCCAAGTTTTTCACTCTCCACTTTCACTTGCATAAAGAGGCTTTTAGTTCCTCTTCACTTTCTGCCATCAGGGTGGTGTCATCTGCATATCTGAGGTTATTGAGATTTCTCCCGGCAATCTAGATTCCAGCTTGTGTTTCTTCCAGTCCAGCGTTTCTCATGATGTACTCTGCATATAAGTTAAATAAGCAGGGTGATAATATACAGCCTTGATGTACTCCTTTTCCTATTTGGAACCAGTCTGTTGTTCCATGTCCAGTTCTAACTGTTGCTTCCTGACCTGCATATAGGTTTCTCAAGAGAGTGCAAGCAAAATCCAGGTGCCTTCTGTTTTAGAGTCACAAATATCATTCTATTCAACAATACCTAAACCGATGTGATACCATCTCTGCCAGGCTTGTGACAGCAGACAGAGCTGTACCTGTGCAATTCCACATACACATTCCAGAAATCTCTTCTCCATTTGGTTAAGATGGCCTCCATGGACCACACTCTGAGACCCAAGTCACGGGTGTATACTCATTCTACAATGAGATTCATGTGTCTTTGAGGTCTCCACTGTCCAACATATGATGAAGATCCAAGCTTCCATTAATTGCTCAGACATACAGCCTCTGTATCTTTCCCAAGATGTTAGATTTTGCTTAAGTGAGATCTTCACCTCTTCAGAGTTCCAAACTAAATGTCTGATGCATACAAGTAACTAAAACAGTTGCTAGCCTATAACAAAGTATCCTATAAATATGCCGATTGCCAGTCTGAAAATGCTGCTTCACTGGCATTTAATGCCTAAGGGTACATGCCCAGTTTCTAACAGGAGAAACAAAGAGTGCAAACATATAAGTCTGTCTCATAAGTACAAGCTGCTTCTAAACGTTTATAGTATAAAGGGCAAAATCATGTACTGTTCACTCCAAAAGAGTCTATAATTCGCACTTCTAGATAGATTTCTTTCATAATACAGTTTGGATTTCAATTTATCTCTCAAATCTTCAGTAGAGGCTACCCCTATAAGGTATGAAAGAAGGAACAGAATGTAGCCTACCTACTGGCTGGCTTATTTGAAAAAAAGAGGAAACCGACAAAAGCTACTTTGATAGACCCATTACTTCCCCTCAAAATTTAACAATTAAATGTGTCACTCTAGATGTCTTGTACTATAAATTTCTGGATTCTTACCCTAATTTCACAAAACATTTTTATATATTCTTTGAAAAAGTTTTTGGAAGAATCTAATTTGTCCTCTTTTTGAATGGCTGTCATTGTAAAATGACTTGCAATTAGTAATTTTGTACATTTATATAAAATGCATAAGTGTTTCCTACATTTAGGCCCAGTGTTCCTTTTGTTAATGTATTCATATTCTCTTGCTTCAGTGAGTTTTTTTCTCTTAATGTGTTATTTACTAAGAGAGAAGCTAAAACCTTCTACTATGATTATGATTTACTGAATTTTCATTATAAATATCAAATTCTTGATTTATGTATTTTGACATTATGCAATTTTATATCTCTATATTTGAGGATTTTGCATTTTCTTTTAAGCATGTATCATTATATTGTGACTATCTTTAATTGCTTTTGTTGTTCAGTTGCCCAGTCATGTCCAACTCTGTGACCTCATGGACTGCAGCACACCAGGCCTCCCTGTCCCTCACCATCTCCCAAAGTCTTCCCAAGTTCATGTCCATTGCATCAGTGATGCCACTCAACCATCTCATGCTCCGATGCCCTCTTCTCCTTCTGTCCTCAATCTTATCCAGCATCAGGGTCTTTTCCAATGAGTTGGCTGTTTGCATCAGATAACCAAAATACTGGAGTTTCAGCTTCAGCATCAGCCCTTCCAGCAAATATTCAGGGCCGATCTCCTTTAAGATTGACTGGCTTGATCTCCTTGTAGTCCAAGGGACTTCCAGAAGTATTCTCCAGTACCACAGTTCAAAGGCATCAATTCTTTGGCATTCTGCCTTCTTTGTGGTCCAGCTCTCACAACTGTACATGACCACTGGGAAGACCATAGCCGTGACTATGGACCTTTGTTGGCAGAGTAATGTCTCTGCTTTTCAACACACTGTCTAGGTTTGTCATTGCTTTCCTGCCAAGAAGCCATCGTCTTCTGATTCCATTGCTGCAGTCCCTGTCTGCAGTGTTTTTGGAGCCCAAGAAGAACAAATCTGTCACTGTTTCACCTTTTCCCCCTCTTCTATTTGCCATGCAGTAATGAGGCCAGATAACATGATCTTAGGGTGGTTTTTTTTTTTTTTTTTTTTAATATTTAGTTTTAAACCAGCTCTTTCACTCTCCTCCTTTACCCCCAACCAGAGGCTTTTCAGTTCCTCTTCACTTTCTGCCATTACAGTAGTATCATCCATGCATCTGAGGTAGCTGATGTTTCTCCCACCTAGCTTGATTCCAGCTTGTAAGTCATCCAGCCCAGCATTTCTCATGATGTGCTCAGCTTATAGGTTAAAGAGGGTGAAAGCCAACAGCCCTGTCATACTCCTTTCTCAATCTTGAACCAATCCTTATGGGTTCCATATGGGTTTCTAACTGTTGCTTCTTGACCCGCATACAGGTTTCTCAGGAGACAGGTAAGATGGTCTGGTATTCCCAACTCTTTCACAATTTCCCAGTTTGTTATATGGTCCAGACAGTCAAAAGCTTTAGTGTAGTTGATGAAACAGAGGTAGATGTTTTTCTGGGATTCCCTTGCTTCCTCTGTGTTCCAGCAAATGTTGACAATTTGATCTTTATCTCTACAAAATTATCTTTGCTTTAATATCTATATTGTCATAAATTGTAATATATATATAACTTTCATTTTGATAGTATTACCCAATTATCTCTCTTTCTTTCCCTTGAATAACAATGTTTCAGTGTTCTTAGATGTTAAATGTGTCTCTTGCAAATAACAAAGGACTATATTTTTAAAACCCAATTTCAAGAGTTTTAAAAATCGTCTCATTTTAAACTTTCTACTGTATTTTGAATTGACTTTTTTATTTCATAGTTTTCTACCAGTTTGCATGTGATATATTCTACTTTTCTTATTGTGAGTACTTTAAATGTTAGCATTTATATTTTTACTAATAAATCCAAAACAAATCAACACATGCTCTGAATAAGTGATTCTTAGGGAAAACAAAAATCCTGATTAAAGATTTGGTACAGAAAAGGTAAAACATAATCCTGATTTTTTTTTTTTTTTGTAATGCCAGAAAGTTAGAAAACACTTCAGTTCAGTTCAATTCAGTTGCTCAGTCATGTGGGACTCTGCGATGCCAAGGACTGCAAGCAAGCCAGGCCTCCCTGTCCATCACCAACTCCCAGAGTTTACTCAAACTCATGTCCATTTAGTCAGTGATGAACTTAAAGAGTACTAAATTATATCAGAAGGACTCAAAAATCACAGTGAAGTGAACCTACAGTTTGAGCAAAGATAATACAGTTTGATCATCAATAAGAGTAACAATTGCAATAAATCTAAGAGTTTCGAATTCGTGTTAATGCATTAGTTTATAGTGATGCTAAAAGAAAAAAAAAATCACCATAGGCGGATACTAGTTTTTAACTCTCTTTTAAAAAATGGATATAATTTGTTCTACCTTCCTTTAAAAAAAACACCTTATAAGATCCAAATAGTTAATGACACCAAATCATTTCTCACGATGAAGTAATTTTGTGTATAACAAAAATGAACTTCAGTAATAAAATAGCATAATTTTGTACCCCAAGATAAAAAAATAGATCTAAACAATAATATTCATTGTTTACTAATATCACAAAAATGAGACCATCTCTTGAAATCAGAACAAAACTTTGAACGAAATTTGTCAAATATTGGTCTAAAGGTCTATCTACCAAAATACAGAAACTACACAACTTCAGTTCAGTTCAGTTCAGTCACTCAGTCATGTCCAAGTCTTTCCGACCCCATGAATCACAGCATGCCAGGCCTCCCTGTCCATCACCAACTCCCGGAGTTCACTCAAACTCATGCCCATCGAGTCAGTGATGCCATCCAGCCATCTCACCCTCTGTTGTCCGCTTTTCCTCCTGCCCCCAATCCCTCCCAGCATCAGGATCTTTTCCAATGAGTCAACTCTTTGCATAAGGTGGCCAAAGTACTGGAGTTTCAGCTTTGGCATCATTCCTTCCAAAGAACACCTAGGACTGATCTCTTTTAGAATGGACTGGTTGGATCTCCTTGCAGTCCAAGGGATTCTCAAGAGTCTTCTCCAAAACCACAGTTCAAAAGCATCAATTCTTCAGTGCTCAGCTTTCTTCACAGTCCAACTCTCACATCCATACATGACCACTGGAAAAACCATAGCCTTGACTAGACAGACCTTTGTTGGCAAAGTAATGTCTCTGCTTTTCAATATGCTATCTAGGTATATTAAATGGCAGCATGAGAATTTAATTAGCAAATGAAAACATCAGAAATCCTGTGAAACATATGCTCTCATTTATTCAACAAATAAATTGTAACACAGAGAGAAACTATAGTTTAGAACTGTAGTTTAAAAGATGTGTAATAGGCATAACAACTGGTTGCAATGCATAAATCTTCTTTGAATATTCATGCAAATAAAATGTCAAAAAGTATGACTTAATTAAGGGAATTTGGACACATATTGAGTATTTCCTGATTATTATTCTATTTTAAAATAATAACTGATGGTTTATTTTAAATAATCCTTATATCTTAAAGTATTGTGGATTAAATGACAGATGCTAGGATTCATTTCAAATTACTCTAAAAGGGGACTTATTTTGGGAGAGAGAATAAGTCAAACCAGATCATCCATGCTTTCTTAGATCCTTGCTGAAACAATGGTAAATATATGAGTTTGTTATGACACTTTTTCCCCATTTTTGAATAGTGTGATGTTGTTCATAGTAAAATATTTTTATATATTTTTCAAGATTAATCCTTATGTTCAACCATTTTTTAATGTGTTCATACACTGAAATTTTCTTCAGTCAGAGTTTTTTAATAGTAAATATTTTAGGTTTTTATATGTTGAAAACTTTTTTACCCTCAATCTAAAGACAGTTTTCTTCTTTTTTGTAATAACGCATCAAAAGAGGAAACGAGAAGACTATTATCTGCCTATTCCTTTAGCATCTTCAATTTATCCCGAGTAAAGTTCATTCCTCAGAGGGTTAACTCCTCCCACCCACCTGAGTGGCATTACCTTGCTTCCACTCAGGAAGTGAGATTCCACCAGTAAATTGCGGCATTTTGTTCAAGGCAGAAGCAAGGCAAAAACAGCCTTTATTGTGTACTATTTACTCCTAGAATGTAAGTTCTACAAGAAGAAAAGGGGTTTTTTTGTTTGTTTTTTTACCTTTTTCTAAAACATCTCCTTACCAATGAGAACAGAACTTGCAATATTATGAACAACTTAACAACAACAAAATTGAAGATGAGAATGAATAATTTATGAATTAGCTTTGTTATATGGGAAAATTTTACTTAAACCATTTATATAAACCTCTTTAGTGATAGTAGCATAAAAATTATGTTTTTATTATCTCCTTATAAATGAATAAATGCAGAAACATGTACCAAAGGCTATTTATAATTAAATATTATCATTATGAGATAAATGATGCAATTAATATTACCTTTCAAGATTTCCTACTACTTGGGTTATTTTCTTTTGAAGAAATAAGACACTGCACAGTTATTTTTAAAACTTTAAAATTAGAAAGAGTAATATGATCTATGCCAGACATTCTGCATGAAATACCATTGCAAATTCATGCCTGATTTAGTGAGTGAAGAATGCCATTTTCTCCAGCATTACTATGATTCGTGAACCATGGAAAAATAACAAAAATAGCTTTGGAGAGGAACACAAAGGAATTTTATCTTTATCATAAGTTTGATAGGGATATTTAAGTCCAAGACATGTGGTAGTGTTTAGGGGGAAAAAAAAAAACTCATTTAAGTCTTTATGATTTCCATAAGCAGAAATGCTTGGAATATTTTAAGGAAAATGAATTTCTGCCAATATGTCAGAGTTTTAAACTCTGGTAACTGAGATTGGTTTCCTTTACATTACTTTGAAATACATTTCTTGAAAATTATTAGAATTTGGTAATTCCTTTTGATACCATTGAAAAAGGGAACAGGGCAAAAATGTTTCAGTCAAGAAAACTGGAACAAAGAAAACCAGGACAAGACATTTGTGAAATAATACTTCATTGTTTGCAAGAATAGAAATGTAAAGCTTAAGACCGTATCTATAAAATTATCTGCTATAATCAATTTCGATAATTTTGAAACTAATTACTGAATAAGTGATGGATGTACCATAATTTGTAAACAACGTAAAAATCCCATCAACCATGCCACAGTCAATTAAACTGTTGTGCATAAACGCAGCAAGAAAGACTTTCCAAAGCTTCATTCTCAGACTATTCATGAGCGTAATAGACCGTGCTATTTCAATGCAAAATGCAGTCAGCTCTTTATTATCCTCACTAATGGTGCAGATAATCCAAAGTGTTAGATAATCCCCAAACCATTTATTGTGGCATAGAAATAGACCTTTTAAGGTTAAAAAAATCCTTTTTAAAATTGGGATTGATTTATCCACTGAGAGTTAGATACATTTGAGACCTTTCTGCCCTTGCAGCTAGTGGACAGGAATGAAAGTTCTCCCAGCTCTCTATTAATACTCCAACTTTAAGCCCATATTTTTATTCAGTGAGGCATTATTTTCCAACACTTTCATAGCTAGCTTGTTATTCCTTCCTTCTTTAGCTTTCTTCTTTTAATTTCTTTCTTTCTAACAAGCTGCCAGTTAAGAGTCAAGTATGTGTTTTCATAAAAAAAGTAATGGATTCAAATTTTTTATATTTCATCCTACATTTGCACTATATAATGCAAAATTTTGAATTGTGGTTTGAGGGGAAAAAAAGTTACATTTGTTCTTTCATTATCATGTTTCCAAAATACTCTTCTTTATATGTTAACATTTCTCTTTAGCAAATTCAGTTCAGCTCAGTTGTTCAATCCTGTTGGACTCTGCGAACCCATGGACTGCAGCATACCAGGCCTCCTTGTCCATCACCAACTCCTGGAGTTTACTCACTCATGTCCATCAAGTTGGTGATGCCATCCAACCATCTCATCCTCTGTTGTCCCCTTCTCCTCCTGCCTTCAATCTTTCCCAACGTCAGGGTCTTTTCCAATGAGTCAGCTGTTTGCATTGGGTGGCCAAAATATTGGAGTTTCAGCTTCAGCATCAGTCCTTCCAATGAAACTTCAGGACTGATTTCCTAGCAGATTGTAACTTAATAAAGCTGCATTCCATTATTTAATAATATAACAGTAAAATATGTATTCTTTGTACAAATTCGGTTTATAGTAGCATGAAGATTGAGAGGGGCACTACAAATTCTTTCATAAGAAAAAGGGTTCCAGGAGAAAATAACTAGCTGAGGGGCAAGAAATGAGCAGAGGCAGCACTTGCTAAGGGTTTATTTTCTTCTTTTATATATAAATATATAATATATTATATTATATTTATATAATATAATAAAATATATATATATATATATGTTTTCTTATTCTTAAAAGATGAATCCTAGAATTTTCTTCACGTTAGATAATACTATAGAATGTCTACTTGAGTTTGAATTTAATTCTAGGCTGTTCCTTCTCCTGTTTGTCTCATTCCAAGAATAGTAAATTCGGGCTGAAAAGTTGCTTGGCATTTTTAAATATTAGTTTGTTTCCTGAACATAAATTCATGGACTGTAGGAAAAAACAGCTCTAGAAGTATACTTGTTTACTGAGGTATGTCAGCTGGGGATTTTAAATTAATTACTGGAAATCATATTAAAAACTTTGTGCATAGAGGACACGTTTCCCATTTTGCTTCCTTGTGACCATAGAGGTATTGTATAAGTATTCAATAAGTATTGAAAATTACATTTTCCATTAAATTATGCTTAAAATGTTAAGCCCAATTGTGTGCTTTCTTATTCTTCTTTCCTTATTTCTTATAGTCAGAGAGAACAAGTAGAAATTTGTGTCTACAACCACTCAATTTAGTATTTATTGAAAGTCAGTGCTTAAAAAATAGTTCCATTGGGGCACTATTAAAAAAGGCTTAGTATAACTAAAATGACCAAATGCTTGAGAAAACTTGCACTGATCTTTAGAAAATTAATTAACATGAACTAATAATGGTGTTTAAATTTTTAAATCATAACAGATGTGCACAAGAAGTAAAGCTTAATATATACTAAGAATTTTACTAATGCTCAATTTTACAACAAATTCAAATCCAAATAACATAAAAAACACAATTTTTTAATTGTAAAGAGATTGTATATTTAAACATTTATTTAAAAACTTTTTAAAAGTTTGCTGCTACCCTCATCACACTAGCAAATATATTTTTCTGTCTTTCTTTTATGAAAGAAGTTCTCTTGCCCCCTTAGTAGGAAAATGGGAACAAGTACTTCAAGACACCTCCCACTGCCACCTCTTAGTCAAACATGTAGCATCATTCATTTTTAGATAACATTGCATTAAGCAATATGAAATCATTGATAGCTGACAATTATTGACCTTAAGAAGCTTGAAAACAGTTTAGATGAAAATGTAATAAAGTTCCTTTTAAGAATTATAAGATTAGAAAGTAACACTATTAGTTTCCAAAAGTAAAAGTCACTAATAATAATTGACAGCATTTATTGAAAGTCTATCACATACTAGGAATTCCTAACATTATTTTTCTTCATTCTCACTACTGTCCTAGTGGGTAAACATCACAGTTGTACCTACTTTACTCATCAAAATAATTGATTATCAGAGATCCTAAGTAATGTGGCCTCAGTTACAAAGTTCTAAGTGATAGCATTAAGTCTTTTACTCATGCTATTATTTCTATTATGAGATAGACATATTTTCTGTATTTCCTCTCTAAATGAGAACACGTTTCATATGACGTTAACCTGTACTTTATTTCACCTAAGGAATAGAGAAAACACATTCTACCTTGGACATGAAAGTCCCCAGCATGTTCCCACTCCCATGGAAGAGCCAAAACTTAATAAATATTTGCCTGGAAAGCCATTTGCCTTGTTATGTAAGTCCTCTTACCCTTTTATTTAAGGTGCCCAAAGAAACCGATGAGAGGTCAGCAGGTACCAAGCACTAGGGTACTGTAAGACGGAAGGGACTGAGAAAAGGGAATGCCATTATTCTGGGACCGTCAGGGGAGGACACTTGTTTAAAGAAGAGGGACCCAAGAAGAGTAACGAAATGGAAATTGGAGGTTGGAGTATTCAAACTGAGCATCTTCCACATGACTAGAAAGCACCAAGGACATTACCCTCTAAAGACCTAGCTATTTAAAAAGTGCCTTTGTGTGATAGAACAGAGCTCTGGGGTACAAAAGCCAGTTAGACTTTTAATGTAAAGTAGAGCTTTATATCCAGAGAGGGCAATGGCACCCCACTCCAGTAGTCTTGCCTGGAAAATCCCATGGATGGAGGAGCCTTGTAGGCTGCAGTCCATGGGGTCGCTAAGAGTCCGACACACTGAGCAACTTCACTTTCACTTTTCACTTTCACACATTGGAGAAGGAAATGGCAACCCACTCCAGTGTTCTTGCCTGGAGAATCCCAGGGACGGGGGAGCCTGGTGGGCTGCTCTCTGTGGGATGGCACAGAGTTGGACACGACTGGAGCAACTTAGCAGCAGCAGCATTTTATACGGTGCCTGTCCCCTTGGCCATCTGCATTCAGCAATGACTATGGCTGGAATAGTATTCTAAACGCTGATGACGTTAACCCTACTTGGTTATCATATAATCATATGATATCAGATATCATATATCAGATATATGATACTTGATATCATATAATATATATCTGGTTGCCTCCGTATTTCTCACCCTGCGTTGGTTCAGCCTCTTCATTCCTTCTGGAGCTGGGCAGAGAGGATCTACTACTGGGAATATTTGGTTGGAGGAAATGTAAAGATGTGGTCTCCTGAAAAGGTAGCTAGAAGAAAAGGACATTGAGTAGAAGGAAGGCTTACAAAAATCTCATTGCTCTGCTCCCTGGGATTCTATTTACTCTTACTTTCTCTCACACTGCTAATTCTCTTACTAGCCAAAGTTTCAGGTAGTGTTTTATTAATTTAAATTTGCTTTTTCTATTTACTCACCTCATGCCCTCTGACCACCCTTTAGAATGTGGCTACCATATTGAATATAACCTCTAAAATCTTGAAAGGTAGCAACAATGTTATTGTTAATAAATCAGATGGTCACTTCAGTTATCTTTCTTAAATTCTCAATGGCATTGACAGCTCCCCTTATTGGAATATTCTCTTTCTCAGATTTAATAATAACTAATTGTCCTGGTTCAGTTCACATTTCTGAAGCTGCTCCTTCTTTCTATTCTTCTTAGCTTTTTTTTTCCTACCCCTTTCTTTTCTCTTTTGATTTAGACTCTCCTTGGCAAATTTCATCTAAGCCCTTGATTGGAATATTTTGCCTATACATTTCCTGCTAAACATTTAAACACCTTTATATGGATGCCCCAAGATCACCTTAAAGTTATTTGATCAAAAAGAAAACTCATTATCTTCTCAAAAAAAAAAAAAAAATCTGCTCCTCCTAATGTGTTTCATAAGCAGAATGATGGTAATATCCACTTTAGCAAAGAAAAAGTGCACAAATTTCTGGTAGCCATGTTTGACTTACATTTTTTCTATCCCTTCATTAACCAAGTTATATAAATTTCTTTTGCTCAGTAGTTCTCAATTTTCAACAAGTTTACTAATTTAGATAACTGATATCTTGACTTGAATTGCTTCAACAGTTTTCCTCTCATAAAATCTTTCTCCCTCCAATTTAGTCTCCATACTATGTACAGAGTGATACCTCCAGAGACACATTTGATTGAATTGTGCTTTATCTAAAAAGCTGTTCACTGTCTCCCCATCACTCATCTGCTGTTGCTGCTGCTAAGTCACTTCAGTCGTGTCCGATTCTCATCTGCTGACATCCAAATGTGGTATGATCTGGCTCCCATTTACCTTACCACTCTTAGCTGCATCCCGTCTTCCATACTTAAATAACATAAGTTATTTTAAAATGCCACTCTTTCACCCTGGTTTGAAGTACGTGCTGTTTCTTCTGTCTAGAATATTTGTCTTCTTTCTCCGAACCCATCCACTTACTGCTTAAAATACAGTTCTCCTCTTAGGTATCATTTATTCTAGGACAGCATCCAAAATCCACTCTAGTTTAGACCAAATTTAGCTTAGTCAGAGTGTCCTTCAATGTTATCCCATATTATCTACTACTTTTAAACTCATCACATGATATTTTTTTCCCCTTCTTTTAGGTACTAATAAAACATCATAGGAAATGGAGCTTTTATTATTTATCATTGTTTTATCTGATCTTAGAAATGTACCAAAACATGGTGAGTGTTCAATAAGTATGTGCCAAATCGTAACTGACTAATATGATTATGGTTTCCATAATACCATTCCATTAGTGACTATGTTGTTTTTTAGTCACTAAGTTGTGTCCCATTATTTTGCAATCCCAAGGGCTGTAACCCACCAGGCTCCTCTGTCTGTGGGATTTCCCAGGCAAGAACACTGGAGTGAGTTGTAATTTCCTTCTCCAGGGGATCTTCCAGACCCAGGCACAGAACCCACCTCTCCTGCATTGGCAAGTGGGTTCCTTACCGCTGAGCCACCAGGGAAGCCTCATCAGTGAGTATGGATTGAGTCAAATAAATGATTGTAACCAAAAAAAAAAAAAAAAAAAAAGTGCAGGAATCATAAAAGCTATATACATAAAATTAATGAAATGTGTCATTTCCTCTGGATGTCTACAAATACCCCATTAAGGCTAGTATATTATAAAATTGGCAATCTGCTTCATTGAATTATTTCCAGGGAACTGAATGAAGGATACACCAATTATTACTAGATAAACTTGAGAATGAAACTTCAAAAGGCAAAGCAGGAAAAAAGACATAAGATTTATAGCTAAGATAATATTTCATATTGGAATCTTTGAACCCTAATTAAGTCTATAAAAACATGTACAGAGGGGGTAAAAAAAAAGGCTAGTCTATACAAAGTGATTTTTCCACTGAATGTGTAGGCAGAAATACAGATGAGTTTTAAAAGGATAGCAATGAATTTTTAGTTAGATCAACCACAGTTAAAAGCCCTTAAAGACTTATGTGTATATTCATTACACATGCAGCCTCCAAATCTATGTGTAACTGGTAGTAAAGTTATAATTCACAGTAGCCAGAGTCAAGAACTTGAAGTGCAAATAAAAACCATAATTTTCATTATTGAGTTTTCACTTCCTTTCCCTAGCTCCATCTAAAATTCCTCCTGAGGATCTCAAGTCAAAGCTCTATCTGGAAGCATGTAGCCTGAGGAACCCTAAGATCCTCTATCATCTTTCAGGCAGAGGAGAGTCCACAAGACCACAAAAGTATACACTAATTCTCCACAGTAACAATGTACAGTGCCATGTATGCAGATAGAAAAAAATCTATATAAAATTGTATTATGCAATTATAGAAATTATATCTACTCAGAATTGAAGCTAGCTTTGTCATGGCTTGCTCACAGTAGATATTATTTCTTTAGCAATAATATTTCAAAATAGATTTGTGGTTATTAAAACTATGAGAAAATATGCATAAAACTATTACACTAAAATCACTGGAAAATTTTTAAAGAAGAGAACAAAATCCAACTGAGTAAATTAAAAATATTTTACTGGCTTTATTCAATTCATGAATCATATAGCATTCTATCTAGCAGACAGCTAAAGGTTCCAAAGAGCTGTAGAAAATGAAAGACTTTTAGAGACAGAAGGAAGTGGGAAAGAGGAAGTTATACTAGCAAAAGGTGGATTGGTTGTGGCAAAAATCACTTCCTTTTAGGGATGGCAAGTTGTCCACTGGGCTGATTACCTTACTGGGGCTGACCACAAGATTCCTGATTAACTAGTTCAAGATTTAGTTTCTGGAAGAGACCAAACCTGTAAGTCTTGATTTGATGACTTGTGGCTTATAATAAGTGACTTCATTTTGGGTCTGTTGTTTTGTTTTTTAAACAAACTCTCCTTTAGAGTAGAAGTCACTATGATTTTATTTTTTAAAAGTTCTATTCCAGTAAGAGAAAGGTTTAAAGAAATTATAGATGTTTTTTCCCAACACTTAATCATATTAGCAGTCTAAGTAAAACCTTCTACATGCTTTCTGAATTTATTGATTTTCCTTGTAAAAAATCTATCTGCACTGTATCATAAAGTCATTAGCAGGTAAGGTTATGCCTCACAAATTATGTACTGGCAGAATTTACTGGTGACGTAAGAGAATCAGAACCCATTGCCTATTCGCTCAACTAATTGTTGCTACTGTGTGCATTTTAGTGCATGCAGTTTCTGCAAAACAGTTTTTAATGAGGCCATTAGTCTTTTTCTTATATTATTCCCCTAATTCCCTTCTATATTCTTTAAACCCTAATCAGCAAAATCATTTATGAAATCACTTTATAAAGTAAAACGAGTTAACTGCTATATAGTATCAACGGACTTAAGCATTATATCTTTAATAAGTGTATATTGTACTATTCAAAGGGAGTCAACTCCATATATTTGTTCAGTAAATAATAATAATGGTCTTAATAAGGTATTATGCATATTTGATGAGTTTTTAGTGTAAAGCATATTTCCTAATATAGAAAATATACCAAAAACCATGTTTCAGTACTAGTAATTATCTTCCCTAAAATCTTTTAAGAACAGGAGCTTCCAAGTGAATGTTAATGAATTATACATCAATGAATTCTTTAAAGAGAATTCCACACATCCAAAAGAGTTAATATGGAATATGAAATAGACACGCAAATTAACTGTGGTAAGGCATTAAGAGTATATAAATGCTGGCCAAAATGGTTAAGCATCCCCAATGAAAGGGGATAACTGCAATTCAACAGATTTAAATTCTAGGCCCAGGGGTAACAAAAATGTAAATGAAAATAGGATGAGTCTATCTAAAATTTCCAGAACAATCATTGTTTCTGTAGAATGACACTATATATATAGTAATACTAGGACCCAATTCTATTATCAACAAAGTAATACAAGTCTAGAGCCAATGTAAAACAAACATCTTCACTTTATTTTTTAAATAACACAAAATGCTTGTAATCTTAGGTACTGCACTTTCATTTCAATAATATTATTACTTCAATTTGGCTTAAAATATTCCAGTGTGAAATTTTCTATGAATATTTAAGCATTCATTATATATGTTGACTATAAATTCCTCTTCTACACCCTGAAATTCTAAATGATTCAAGCTGAAAATATGTAAACCCAAATACTGCATGTGAATATTTGAGTATATGTGGATCTCACTATGTTGGGTTAGACAAAATGTTCATTTGGATTCCCACTATGCCAAAGCCTTTGACTATGTGGATCACAAAAAACTGTGGAAAATTCTTCAAGAGATGGGAATACCAGACCACCTGACCTGCCTCTTGAGAAACCTATATGCAGGTCAGGAAGCAACAGTTAGAACTGGACATGGAACAACAGACTGGTTACAAATAGGAAAAGGAGTATCTCAAGGCTGTATATTGTCAGCCTACTTATTTAACTTATATGCAGAGTACATCATGAGAAACGCTGGGTTGGAAGAAGCACAAGCTGGAATCAAGATTGCTGGGAGAAATCTCAATAACCTCAGATATGCAGATGACACCACCCTGATGGCAGAAAGTGAAGAGGAACTAAAAAGCCTCTTGATGAAAGTGAAAGAGGAGAGTGAAAAAGTTGGCTTAAAGCTCAACATTCAGAAAACTAAGATATGGCATCCACTCCCATCACTTCATGGGAAATAGATGGAGAAACAGTGGAAACAGTGTCAGACTTTATTTTGGGGGCTCCAAAACCACTGCAGATGGTGATTGCAGCCATGAAATTAAAAGACACTTACTCCTTGGAAGGAAAGTAATGACCAACCTAGATAGCATATTCAAAAGCAGAGACATCACTTTGCCAACAAAGGTCCTAGTCAAGGCTATGTTTTTTTCCTGTGGTCATGTATGGATGTGAGAGCTGGACTGTGAAGAAAGCTGAGCACCGAAGAATTGATACTTTTGAACTGCGGTGTTAGAGAAGACTCTTGAGAGTCCCTTGGACTGCAAGGAGATCCAACCAGTCCTTTCTGAAAGAGATCAGTCCTGGGTGTTCTTTGGAAGGAATGATGCTAAAGCTGAACCTCCAGTATTTTGGCCACCTCATGTGAAGAGTTGACTCATTGGAAAAGACCCTGATGCTGGGAGGGATTGGGGGCAGGAGGAGAGGGGGACGACAGAGTATGAGATGGCTGGATGGCATCACCGACTCAATGGACATGAGTTTGAGTGAACTCCATGAGTTGGTGATGGACAGGGAGGCCTGGTGTGCTGTGATTCATGGGGTCACAAAGAGTCGGACATGACTGAGTGACTGAACTGAACTGAAGATGGTATTGAAAAACCCAGATAAACTTTTGGGCCAACCCAATACAAAATAATTCAATTGCATTCTGCTACAATTACTCCAATAATTAATAAATAACAACTGAATCCTAAATCTGTGTCTAGAGTCCTGACCTTTTCTCTGAACTTTAGTGTTTTATGCTCTCCATCTGGACTTCCAAGGTGGTGATAGTTGTAAAGAAACATCCTGTCAATTCAGGAGCCAAAAGAGATGTGGTTCAATCCCTGAATCGGGAATATTCCCTGGACGAGGGCAAGGCAACAAACTCCCATATTCTTGCCTAAAGAATCCCATGGATGATAATGCATAGTGGGCTGCAGTCCATGGGGGTTGCACAGAGCTGGGCATGACTGAAGGACTCAGTATGCATGTACACTCTATCTAGATGCCTCAGCCATCTTTAAGTTAACATGTAAATGGCCTCCTAAAAGAACTCCTCTCTTCCACCCTTCTTCTCTTCCATACACAACTTTTCACAGCTTGTGCAATGAAACCTACATTCCCTTAGTTCAGACTATATTGGATTTGTTAGTGGACACTGTCCAGTATCATGTCCCGTGGTTCAGCTTCAAACTATATTATGCCTCACCTTCTTTGTAAGTATTTTTCCTCCTTGCATGGAATGGCAGCCTCTTTCTTGCTTGTCCCTTCATAAATAATTATGTATTGTCAAGTTAAATTAAGGTCTCCTGATACACCACTCTCAGGGGGAGTACTATTTCTCATACTCTATTGAATTAAATATTTACATATCTCACTTTCATATTATACTGTCAGCTCTCATGATTTAATACCTTCAAAAATAATCTTTGAGTTATATATATATATATCTTGTTAGCAATATATTTTATATATGTCTTGTTAGTAATACATCAACATTTTAGGAATCAGTGAAATAAATGGACTGGAATGGGCAAATTTAATTGAGATGACCATTATATCTACTATTGTGAGCAAGAATCCCTTAGAAGAAATGGAGTAGCCCTCATAGTCAACAAAAAAAAGTTCAGTATGCACTACTTGGGTGCAGTCTTAAAAATGACAGAATGTTCTCTGTTCATTTCCAAGGCAAACCATTCAATAGCACAGTAATCCAAGTCTATGCCCCAACCTCTGATGCTGAAGAAGCTGAAGATGAATGGTTCTATGAAGACCATCAAGACCTTCTAGATCTAACCCCCGGGATAGATGTCCTTTTCATCATAGGGTACTGGAATGCAAAGGTAGGAAGTCAAAAGACATCAGAAGTAACAGGCAAATTTGGCCTTGGAGTACAAAATGAAGCAGGGCAAAGGCTAACAGAATTTTGGCAAGAGAATGCACTGGTCATAGCAAACATCCTCTTCAAACAACAGAAAAGACAACTCTACACATGGACAAAACCAGATGGTCAATATTGACATCAGAATGCTTATATATTTTGAAGCCAAAGAAGGAGACGCTCAATTCAATCAGCAAAAACAAGACCAGATACTGACTTTGAGTAAGATCATGTACTCCTTACTGTCAAATTCAGACTTAAAGAAAGTAAGGAAAACCACTAAACCATTCAATATTTGAGTGAAAGTGCTCAGTTGTGTTCGGCTCTTTGCGACCCCATGGGGACTAGATAGTCCATGGAATTCAGGCATGACCTAAATCAAATACCTTATGATTATACAGTGGAAGTGACAAATAGATTCAAGGGATTGGTTCTGACAGAGTGCTTAATGAACTGTGGAAAGAGGTTCACGATATTGTACGGGAGGCAGCGATAAAGACAATCCCCAAGAAAAAAGAAATGGAAAAAGGCAAAATGGTTGTCTGAGGATGCCTTACAAGTAGCTCAGAAAAGAAGAGAAACAAAAGACAAAGGAGAAAAACAAAGATACATCCATCTGAATGCGGAATTCCAAAGAATAGCAAGGAAAGATAAGAAAGACTTCCTCAGGGATAAGTTCAAAGAAATAGAGAAAAGAAACACAATGGGGAAGACTAGAGATACTGTCGAGAAAATTAGAGATACCAAGGGAATATTTCATGCAAAGATGGGCACAATAAAGGACAGAAATGCTACAGGTCTCACAGAAGCAGAAGATATTAAGAAGAGGTGGTAAGAATACACAGAGAGGAACTGAATTCTCTCAGTTGTGTCTGACTCTTTGCAACCCCATGGACTATATATAGCCTGCCAGGCCCCTCCATCCATGGGGTTTTCCAGGCAAGAATACTGGAGTGGGTTGCATTTCCTTCTCCAGAGGATCTTCCTGACCCAGGGATTGAACCTGGGTCTCCTGCCTTGTAGGCAGATACTTTACTGTCTGAGCCACCAGGAAAGTCTTGAATGCTAGAAGAACTATACAAAAAAGATCTTCATGACCCAGATAATCACGATGGTGTGATCACTCACCTAGAGCCAGACATCCTGGAATGCAAAGTCAAGCATTACTACAAACAAAGCTAGTGGAGGTGATGGAATTCCAATTGAGCTGTTTCAAATACTAAAAGATGATGCTGTGAATGTGCTGCACTCAATATGCCAGCAAATTTGGAAAACTTAGCAGTGGCCACAGGACTGGAAAAGTTCAGTTTTCATTCCAATCCCAAAGAAAGGCAATGCCAAAGAATGTTCAAACTACCTCAGAATTGCACTCATTTCACACCCTACCAAAGTAGTGCTTAAAATTCTCCAACCCAGGCTTCAACAGTATGTGAACCATGAACTTCTAGTTTCAAACTCAATTTAGAAAAGGCAGAGGAACAAGACATCAAATTAGCAACACATGTTGGGCCATCAAAAATGCAAGTAGTTCCAGAAAATCATCTGCTTCTGCTTCGTTGACTATACCAAAGCCTTTGACTGTGTGGATCACAATGAACTGTGGAAAATTCTTAAAGAGATGGGACTACTAGACCACCTTACCTCCCTCTTGAGAAATCTGTATGCAGGTCAAGAAGCAACAGCTAGAACCGGACATGGAATAGACTGGTTCCAAATGGGGAAGGAGTACGTCAAGGTTGTATTTTATCATCCTGCTTATGTAACTTACATGCAGAGTACATCATGCAAAATGCTGGGCAGGATGCAGCACAAGATGGATCAAGATTTCCGGGAGAAATATCAATAACCTCAGATATGCAGATGACACCACCCGTATGGCAGAAAGTGAAGAAGAAGTAAAGAGCCTCTTGATGAAAGTGAAAGAGAAGAGTGAAAAAGTTGCCTTAAAACTCAACATTCGAAAAACAATATCATAGCATCCAGTCCCATCACTTCATGGAAAATAGATGGGAAAACAATAGAAACAGTGACATACTTTATTTTTTTGCCCTCCAAAATCACTGCAGATGGTGACTGCAGCCATGAAATTAAAAGATGCTTACTATTTGGAAGGAAAGCTATGACAAACAGTATATTCAAAAGCAGAGACATTACTTTGCCAACAAAGGTCCATCTAGTCAAAGGTATGGTTTTTCCAGTAGTCATGTATGGATGTGAGAGTTGGAGTATAAAGAAAGCTGAGCACCAAAGAATTGCTGCTTTTGAACTGTGGTGTTGGAGAAGACTCTTGAGAATCCCTTGGACTGCAAGGAGATCCAACCAGTCCATCCTAAAGGAGATCGGTCCTGAGTGTTCATTGGAAGGACTGATGCTGAAGCTGAAACTCCAATAATTTGGCCACCTGATGCAAAGAACAGACTCATTGGTAAACACCCTGATGCTGGGAAAGATTGAAGGCTGCAGGACAAGGGAATGACAGAGGATGAGATGGTTGGATGGCATCACCGACTCGATGGACGTGGGTTTGAGTGAGCTCTGGGAGTTGGTGATGGACAGGGAGGCCTGGCGTGCTGCCATCCATGGGCTCACAAAGAGTTGGACACGACTTAGTGACTGACCAATAACAACAGCCATGGCTTAGTAGTGTTCCGTTGTGTTGCTATGTCATATCCATTTATCAGTTCCTTCATTCATCATTGCCATTTCCTTCTCCAGGCAATCTTCCCAACCCTGGTATAGAACTTGGGTCTCCCGAATTGCGGGAAGACTCTTTGCTGTCTGAGTCACCAGGGAATCCCTTATTCATCAGTTAATGGACATTTACATTGTTTCCTCTTTTTTTATTTTTTTGTTCCTATGAATAATGCTGCTGTGAATATTCATGTCTAATACTTTGTGTAACATAATTTCAATTCTAGTGGATATATATCCAAGAGTGAAATTGTAGGTGACATAACTGTATTTATAATGCTCTGAGGAATTGCTGAACTATTTTCTACAGGAGCTGCATTGTTTAATATTCACATCAGCGAAGTATGAGGCATCCAGTCATCTCAAACATCTACAATTTTTCCTTGTATTCACTATAGCCATACTAATAATGAAAAACATGAACAAACTTAGAAACAGTTTTGCTAAGTGAAAGTAATCAGGCACGAGGGCCACATTTTATTTATAGGAAACAACCAGAATAGATAAATCCATACAGACAGTAGATTAGTATTTCTCAGAGACTGGAGGGCATGAGTGACAATATTTACAGTGTTTCTTTTTGGATAATAAAAAAATTCTGGAATTGAAAATTGTTGACGATTGTGTAAATTTGTACATTTAAATACACTAAATTTTAATAATTACACCACTTAAAATGGTTCATTTAAGTTATGTGAAATTCTTTAATACATGAATTATATCTCAGTAAAACATAGACCTGCCTCTTCAGAAACCTATATGAACGTCAGGAAGCAACAGTTAGAACTGGACATGGAACAACAGACTGGATCCAAATAGGAAAAGGAGTATGTCAAGGCTACATATTGTCACCCTGCTTATTTAACTTATATGCAGAGTACACCATGAGAAAGGTTAAGTTGGAAGAAGCACAAGCTGGAATCAAGATTGCCGAGAGAAATATCAGTAACCTCAGATATGCAGATGACATCACCTTTATGCAGAAAGTGAAGAGGAACTAAAAAGCCACTTGATGAAAGTGAAAGAGGAGAGTGAAAAAGTTGGCTTAAAGCTCAACATTCAGAAAACGAAGATCATGGCATCTGGTCCCATCACTTCATGGGAAATAGATGGAGAAACAGTGGAAACAATGTCAGACTCTATTTTTTGGGCTCCAAAATCACTGCAGATGGTGACTGCAGCCATGAAATTAAAAGACGCTTACTCCTTGGAAGGAAAGTTATGACCAACCTAGATAGCATATTCAAAAGCAGAGACATTACTTTGCCAACAAAGGTCCATCTAGTCAAGGCTATGGTTTTTCCTGTGGTCATGTATGTATGTGAAAGTTGGACTGTGAAGAAGGCTGAGCACCGAAGAATTGATGCTTTTGAACTGTGATGTTGGAGAAGACTCTCTCTTGAGAGTCCCTTGGACTGCAAGGAGATCCAACCAGTCCATTCTAAAAGAGATCAGTTCTGGGTGTTCTTTGGAAGGAATGATGCCAAGCTGAAACTCCAGTACTTTGGCCACCTCATGCAACGAGTTGACTGATTGAAAAAGACTCTGATGCTAGGAGGGATTGGGGGCAGGAGGAGAAGGGGACGACAGAGGATGAGATGGCTGGATGGTATCACCGACTCAATGGACGTGAGTTTGAGTGAACCCCTGGAGTTGGTGATGGACAGGGAGGCCTGGTGTGCTGCGATTCATAGGGTCGCACAGAGTTGGACATGACTGAGCAACTAAACTGAATTGAACTGAAAACATAGAAAGAATCATTCATTCAAAGTGGAACAAATAAAAGTTAAAAAAAATGACTTCTTCCTCATTTCCTATGCTTTTTTAAGGAAGAAAGATAGAGATACGAAAGGGATATAGCAAGATTTTTGTCATGGTGACAATACTTCTGAGTTTTAAAAACTCATAATGGAGGAGTTCCTTGCTCCAAATTTTCATTGTAATCCTGAGATGAAGAATGGTGAGTCCTTATCAAGAAAGTGGACCCAAGGTAGATGCAGCCTTCACAGCAAGATCATTCAGAGATAGGGTGCGGAACTAACACTTATGTCTTCATAGAATGTAATATGACACCAAGTTGAGAAAAGTCCTCCATTTTTCCTGACACAGCAAAGATCTTGATGACCCCACATAAGGCACTTGACAGATGGACTTTCACGGTGGCTCGATGGAGAACATGATCAAGACTCGTAGGTGACCATATTTCTAGTAAGATATAAAAAGGAACCAACTTTTATATCTTATATCAGAGTTGCATACACCAAGTCTGAAGAGAGATCAGACTGCATAATGTGCATCTCAATGCTGATTTATTTCCTAATATTCAAGCTAAATTCTTAATACAGCATTAAAAGTCACTATATGAATGCCATTATAATAAAGAATGACCTTTTGATCAAGGGTCCTTGTTGTAACTAGAGGATCCAGAAGCAGGGCACTCTCAGATATGAAAACCAAGGCATTTGTATTAAAAAGTCTTTTTTATTTAAATGTTCGCATTTTGAGGATAGGTTGATGTGAAAAAATTAAACTTAACTTTGCAGTTCTCCACCTTCCATCCTCATCACTAGAGAATAAATTTGGGGATTTGAAAGGAGATTGGCAAACCTTCCTTTATCTCCTTAGCTATCAGCTAGGGGAAGAGCAGGGAATATGATGAAGTCTGAAAATTTGAGACTATTTCCAAAAAATAGTGGCTTACTTTAACCCTTAAGCTTACGATTCTGAACTAAACCTACTCTTCTCTGACATTTACATTTTATTAGGTTGGAGATAACAATAGGTATGTTTTTCTAACTTCTTGTTCATAAGCTCATATCAGTAGCTTAAAATTGGCCACAATTCTTGAGGAACGCAGATAGTGTTTTGGACAAGAGAAGGATTTTACACAGAATATCTCAAAAGCTGATCACTTAACCAAAACGTATTAAGTAATCTAAAGAGGCAAGGGATTAACCTAATAATATCTAACTGAAAATATTATGGTTTTTGTTTCCTGTTTGCTTCTTCAACTCATGAAGAAAATTAAAGCAATTTTAACAAATAAGCTATGTTTTCACTGTCTGTCTAAGTGTATTCTAGATAAATGTCACATTTGAGGAGTTAAAACAAAGTATGTAAGCAAACAACTCCTAAGGAAAAGTTTTTCTGAACCAAGATGATAATGTAAAATTACTGGGTAATGTAAAAAACTGAACAGAGGAAAAAATAATGCAATCACAGACAAGGGATAGCCTCAACCCAAAAAATATGTGTTTTAAATAGAATAAATTTACTTGTTTCTTAGAGTAAAAATAATTATGTTTTTAATTTATTTCCTGATATTAACACTCACCACCACTGTCAAAATTTCAAATGTATTTCCCTGTCATTCCCATTATGAATAAGATAACTTTCAATAGTTTTGAATAATTGTATATCAAAGTTTATATATAAACATGAAGTATTTTCTATTAATTTTCCTCTCATTACTGCCAAATTATTTTTTATTAATATCAACATAATCAAGATGGACAGTCATAGCTGAACATTAGATAAAGGTGTGAAATAATATTCCATTGGATACTTGCAATTTTCTTCAACCATGAGAAGGAAGGAAATGCAACCACTTGAGACAACATGGATGTCCCTGGGGGATATTATGCTAAGTGACATAAATCAGACAAATATCATATTATTTCATTTACAGGAAATATTTTTTTAAAAAAGAACAAACACACAAAAAATGAACAGGGTTTCATATTGAAAAAGCAAACAGGTTGTTGCTCGAGGGAATAGAGGTATGGAATGTGTGAGAAAGGGGAGGAAAACAAAGATGTGCAAACTTCCAGTTATGAAATGAATGACCAATGTGGATAAAATGTACGGCAGGGGGAAGACAGTCAATAATAATGCAGTATCTTTGCACGATGCTCTGTCAAAGATCAGCTGACTATGTTAATGTGGGTCTATTTCTGGCTCTCTATTCTGTTCTACTGATCTATATGTGGATTCTTTCACCAATACCACAATGTATTGCTTAACTATATGTTGTCTTTTTTAATATATTTTTTAAATTGGACAATAATTGCTTTAAGATGTTGTGCTGGTTTCTGCCACATGTCAACATGGATCAGTCAATCAGTCAAAGAATACATATATTACCTTCCTCTTATACCTCCCTCCCAAGCCTATCTCACCCCTCTAGGATATCACAGGGCAGTGGTTTGAGCTCCCTGCATCATACAGCAAAATATTAAGTCTTGAAGTCAGGTAGTATCAGTCATCCAACTTCGTTCCTCTACTCCTATCCTGAGCTGTCATATCAGGTCTTTGCCCCTTCATGTTAACTTCAGGAGCAGTTTAGAGATATTCTCAAAGTAACTTGCTGGAACTTTTGTTGAGATTGCATTGAATCTATTAATCAAGTTGAGAACAATTAATGCCTTGATAATACTGAGACTCTTTATCAGTGAATATGAAATATTTATCTATCAGATCAGATCAGATCAGTCGCTCAGTCATGTCCGACTCTTTGCGACCCCATGAACCACAGCACACCAGGCCTCCCTGTCCATCACCAACTCCCGGAGGTCACTCAGACTCACATCCATCAAGTCAGTGATGCCATCCAGCCATTTCATCCTCTGTCGTCCCTTTCTCCTCCTGCCCCCAATCCCTCCCAGCATCAGAGTCTTCTCCAATGAGTCAACTCTTCGCATGAGGTGGCCAAAATACTGGAGTTTCAGCTTTAGCATCTTTCCTTCCAAAGAAATCCCAGGGCTGATCTCCTTCAGAATGGACCGGTTGGATCTCCTTGCAGTCCAAGGGACTCTCAACAGTCTTCTCCAACACCACAGTTCAAAAGCATCAATTCTTCGGCGCTCAGCCTTCTTCACAGTCCAGCTCTCACATCCATACATGACCACAGAAAAGACCATAGCCTTGACTAGGCGAACCTTTGTTGGCAAAGTAATGTCTCTGCTTTTGAATATGCTATCTAGGTTGGTCATAACTTTCCTTCCAAGGAGTAAGCGTCTTTTAATTTCATGGCTGCAGTCACCATCTGCAGTGATTTTGGAGCCCAGAAAAATAAAGTCTGACACTGTTTCCACTGTTTCTCCATCTATTTCCCATGTAGTGATGGGACCAGATGCCATGATCTTCGTTTTCAGTATTGTAGTTTTCTTAATATACAAGAAATATCAGACAACCTTATCTGTCTCCTGAATACCTGTATGCAGGTAAAGAAGGAAATGTTAGAACTCTGGTGGCTCTTATACTTATTTTGTTAGATATGAACTGAAATATTTATCTTTGAAGGTGGTAATGTAAACTGTATTGTGTTTTTAATTTCAAATTATACTTGTTCATTGCTGATATATAGAAAAACAATTGACTTTTGCCTATTCAGCCCTAATACAAAACATTTTAGTCCCAAGGAGGTTTTTTGGTCAACACTTTTGGAATTTTCGCATAGATGAATATTTCATGTATGAACAATAAAAACTTTATGTCTTTCTTCCCAATTTGTATTCCTCTTATTTTCTTTTCTTCTCCTGTTGCATTAGCTAAAACATTACATTGGTTAAAACTTCCAGTACAATATTAAAGAGAAGATGTAAGGATACTTTGTACCTTAGATCTTAGGGGGGAAGCTTCTAGTCTCAACATTAAGAATAATGCTAGCTTTAGGTTTTTGTAGCTGTTCTTCACTAGTTTGAGGAAATTTTCATCTATTCATAGTTTACTGAGAGTTTCAATCATGAATGTGTGTTGAATTTTGTCAGATGCTTTTTCTTCAGCTACTGATGTGAAAATGTGATTTTTTTTTAAGTTTGTTGATGTGATGTATTACAGTAATTGATTTTAAACGTTGAATCACCCTTGAATATCTGGGCTAAATCCCACTTGGTCATGGTGTATAATTCTTTTTATACATAGTTGGATTCTACTTGATAAGAGTTGTTGAGAAATTTTGCACCTGTATTTCAATGTACATTTTGTGAATATTTAGGAACACTTTTTTTTTTCTGTTTGTAGGATAATAAGATAGTAACAAATTATAAACATGCACAGAAAATGGGGCTTTTGTCTACTTACAGAATATTTGCCATAAGTATTCCACTGATGCATTTTTAATACACAATGGATTTATAATATTTCAAGTAAATTTTATTTTTATAAAATATAATGCTATATATGACATAGTACCTATAATAATATTTTATTTTCTACCATATTATATGATAACAAAATAATATATTATAATGTATAATAAGTGATAACACAATTGTGGATGAAGATATGTAACATTTTACAGGAAGCAGTGACCAAAACAATCCCAAAGGAATAGAAATGCAAAAAGGCACAGTGGTTGTCTGAGGAGGCCTTACAAACAGTTGAAGAAAGAAGAGGAGCAAAGGCAAGGGCGAAAGGGAAAGATATACCCAACTGAATGCAGCATTAGAGAAGAGCAAGGAGACATAAAAAGACCCTCTTAAATGAACAATGCAAAAAAATAGAGGAAAACCATGGAATGGAAAAGACTACAAATCTCTTCAAGAAAATTGATGACATCAAGGGAAAATTTCATTCAATGATAGGCATGATATAGAACAAAAATGTTAAGGACCTAACAGAAGAAGAGATTAAGAAGAGGTGGCAAGAATACATAGAACTATACAAGAAAGGGCTTAATGACCCAGATACCACAATGGTGTGCTCATTCACCTAGAGCTGGACATCCTTGAGTATGGAGTCAAGTGAGCCTTAGGAAGGAAATACTACTATGAACAAAGGTAGTGGAGGTAAAGGAAATCCAGCTGAGCTATTTAAAATGATAAAATATGATGCAATTAAAGGGCTGCACCCAACATGTCAGCAAATGTGGAAAATTCAGCATTGGTCACAGGACTAGTAAAAAAGGATGGTTTTCATTCCAATCCCAAAGAAAGACAATGTCAAAGAATGTTCAAACTACCAAACAATTGAGCTCATTTTACATGCTAGCAAGGTTATGCTCAAAATCCTTCAAAATAGGCTTCAAAAGTATGTGAACTGAGAAATTCCACATATACATGGTGGGTTTCAAAGAGACAGAGGAAACAGAGATCAAACTGCCAACATTTATTGAATCATAGACAAAGGAAGGAAATTCCAGAAAAAGCATCTACTTATGCTTCATTGACTACACTAAAGCCTCTGACTGTGAGGATCACAACAAACTGAAGAAAATTCTTAAACAGATGGGAATATCAGACAACCTTATCTGTCTCCTGAATACCTGTATGCAGGTAAAGAATGAAATGTTAAAATTCTGGTGGCTCAGATGGTAAAGAGTCTGCCTGCAATGTGGGAGACCAGGGTTTGATCTGTGGGTAGGGAAGATCTGGAGAAGGAAATGGAAACCCAATCCATTATACTTGCCTAGGAAATGCCATGGATTGAGGAGCCTTGCAGACTACAGTCCACGAGGTCTCAAAAAGTCAGACACAACTGAAAGACTTCACAGGGACATGGAACTTAAGTGGTTCAAAGTTGGGAAAATTGGGGAAAGAGAATGACAAGTCTATATATTGTCAGTCTGTTTGTGTAACTCCTATGCAGCGTTCAGTTTAGTTCAGTCAGTCACTGAGTCATGTCCGACTATTAGTGACCCCAAGGACTGCAGCAAACCAAGTCTCCCTGTCCATCACCAACTCCTTGAGTTTACTCAAACTCATGTCCATTGAGTCAGTGATGCCATCCAACCATCTCGTCCTCTGTTGTCCCCTTCTCCTCCTGTCTTCAATCTTCCCCAGCATCAGGGTCTTTTCCAATGAGTTAGTTCTTCGCATCAGGTGGCCAAAGCATTGGAGTTTCAGCTTCAACATCAGTCCTTCCAATGAATATTCAGAACTGATCGCTCTTAGGATGGACTGGTTGGATCTCCTTTCAGCTGAACTAACTCTCAAGAGTCTTCTCCAACATCACAGTTCAAGAGCATCAATTCCTCAGTGTTCAGCTTTCTTTATAGTCCAACTCTCACATCCATACATGACTACTGGAAAAACCATACATAGCCTTGACTAGACAGACCTTTGTTGGTAAAGTGATGTCTCTGCTTTTTAATATCCTGTCCAGGTTGGTCATAACTTTTCTTCCAAGGAGAAAGTGTCTTTTAATTTCATGGCTGCAGTCACCATCTGCAGTGATTTTGGAGCCAATAATAATAAAGTCTGCCAATGTTTCCACTGTCTCCCCATCTATTTGCCATGAAGTGATGGAACTAGATGCCATGACTTTAGTTTCCTGAAAGTTGAGTTTTAAGCCAGCTTTTTCACTCTCCTCTTTCACTTTCATCAAGAGGCTATTTGGTTCTTCACTTTCTGCCAGAAGGGAAGTGTCATCTGCATATCTGAGGTTATTGATATATCTCCCAGTAATCTTGATTCCAGAATGTACTTCATCCAGTCCAGAATTTCTCATGATGTACTCTGCATATAAGTTAAACAAGCAGGATGACGATATACAGCCTTGACGTACTCCTTTTCCGATTTAGAACCAGTCTGTTGTTTCATGTGCACTTCTAACTGTTGTTTCTTTACCTACATACAGATTTCTCAGGAAACAGGTCAGGTATTCTGTTATTCCCATTTCTTTAAGAATTTTCCACAATTTGTTGTGATCCATACTGTTTAAGACTTTAACATAGTCAATGAAGTAGAAGTAGATTTTTTATTTAATTTTCTTGTTTTTTTTTCTATGAGCCAACGTATGTTGGCAATTAGCTCTCTGCTTTCTCTGCCTTTTCTTTATCAAGCTTAGATATCTGGAAATTCTAGGCTCACATACTGTTGAAGACTATCGTGAAGGATTTTGAGCATTACCTCACTGGCAGGAAATGAGTGCAATTGTGCAGTAGATTGAACATACTTTGGCCTTGCTCTTCTTTGGGATTGGAATGAAAATTGATCTTTTCCAGTCATGTGGCTACTGCTGAGCATTCCAAATTTGCTGGCATATTGAGTGCAACATTTTCACAGCATCATATTTCAGGATTTGCAACTGGAATTCCGTCACCTCCACTAGCTTTGTTCGTAGTGATGTTTCCTAAGGCCCACTTTACTTCACATTCCAGGATGTCTGGCTCTAGGTGAGTGATTATACTATTATGATTATCTGGGTCATGAAGATCTTTTTTGAGTAGTTCTTCTGTGTATTATTGCCACATTTCTTAATGTCTTCTGCATGTCTGTATAGTTTCTGTCCTTTATTGAGCCCATCTTTGCATGAAAAGTTCCCTTTTTCTCTCTAGTTTTCTTGATGAGATCTCTAACCTTTCCCATTCTATTATTTTCATCCATTTCTTTGCACTGATCCCTGAGGAAAGCTTTCTTATCTCTCCTTGATACTCTTTAGAATTCTGAATTCAAGTGTGTATAGCTTTCCTTTTCATTTTTGCTTTTCACTTCTCTTCTGTTCACAGTTATTTGCAAGGCTTCCTCAGACAGCCATTAGTTTTGTTTTGTTTTTTTGCATTTCTTCTTCTTGGTGATGATCTTGATCCCTGTCTCCTCCATAGTGTCATAAACCCCCATCCATAGTTCATCAGACACTCTGTCTATCAGATCTAATCCCTTAAATTAAATCTATTTCTCGCTTCCACTGTATAATCATAAGAGATTTTCTTTAGGTCATACCTGAATGGTCTAGTGGTTTTATCCATTTTCTTCAATTTCAGTCTGAATTTGGCAATAAGCAGTTCATGATCTGAGTCACAGTCAGCACCTGGTCTTGTTTTTGCTGACTGCATAGAGCTTCTCCACCTTTGGCTGCAAAGAATATAATCAGATTTTGGTGTTGACCATCTGGTGATGTCCATGTGTAGAATCTTGTGTTGTTGGAAAATGATGCTTGGTTACACCAGTGGATTCTCTTGGCAAAACTCTATTAGGCTTTGTCCTACTTCATTCTGTACTCCAAGGCCAAATTTGCCTGTTATGCCAAGTGTTTCTTGACTCCTTACTTTTGCATTCCAGTCCCCTATAGTGAAAAGGATATCTTTTGGGGGTGTTAGTTCTAAAAGGTCTTATAGGTCTTCATGGAACCATTCAACTTCAGCTTCTTCAGCATTACAGGTTGGGGTATAGGATTGGATTACCATGATATTGACTGGTTTGCCTTGGAAATGAACAGAGAACATTCTGTCATTTTTGAGATTGCATGCAAGTACTTCATTTTGAACTCTTTTGTTGACTATGATGGCTACTCCATTTCTTCTAATGGATTCTTGCCCACAGTAGTAGATATAATAGTCATCTGAGTTAAATTCACCCATTCCAGTCCACTTTAGTTATGCAGTGTATATCATGTAAAATGCCAGGTTGAATCAATCACAATCTGGAATCAAGGTTGCTGGGAAAAATGTCAACAACCTCATATATGCAGATAATACCACTCTAGTGGAAGAAAGTGAAGAGGAACTAAAGAGCTTCTTGAAAGTTAACAGGAGAGTTCAAACGCTGGCTTGAAAGTCAACATTCCAAAAAAAAAAAAAAAACACTAAGATGATGGGATCTGGTCCCATCACTTAATGGTAAATAGATGGGGAGAAAGTAGAAGCAGTGACAGATTTTATTTTCTTGGGCTCCAAAATCACTATGGATGGTGACTAAAGCCATGAAATTAAAAGATGTTTACTCCTTGGTAGGAAAGCTATGACAAATCTAGACAGTGTGTTAAAAAGTAAAGATATCACTTTGCTCTCAAAGGTCCATTTAGTCCAAGCTATATTTTTTTTCCAGTAGTCATGTATGAATGTGAGAGTTGGACCATAAACAAGCCTGAGTGCTGAGGAACTGATGCTTTTGAACTGTGGTGTTGAAGAAGAGTCTTGAGAGTCCCATGGACTGCAAGGAGATCAAACCAGTCCATCCTAATGGAAATCAAACCTAAATATTAATTGGAAGGACTGTTACTGAAGCTGAAGAATCCAATATTTTGGCCACTTGATGTGAGGAGTACACTCATTGGAAAAAGCTCTGATGTGGGGAAAGTTGGAAGGCGGAAGGTGAAGGGGGCAGCAGAGAGTTAGATGGTTATACACCATCACCTACTCAATGGACATGAATTTGAGCAAACTCTAGAATATCGGGCAAGAGAGAGGATCCTGGCGTGCTGCAGTTCATGGGGTCACAAAGAGTCAGACATGACTTTGCGACTGCACATAAACACAATTATTATTGTAAAAGTTTATCCGTACTGCTCAATATATGTCAACTGCAATTCTGTGAGATTTGTGTCAGATTAACTCATTTATCTCAAATTTACAATGGAGATGGAGCTGTGATACTTTTTATAGATAAAAAAATACTGAGACCAAGAGGGATTCTCAACTGGACAAGGTTGGATGAATCTATTACTATTGCCAAAGTAGGAGTTTAAACTACAAAACTACTATGATTCTAAAATTAAAAAGAGGTTTACATTATTCTCAGCTCTTTTGCTCCTTTTCTTCTTAAATTGTATTTTGTAGTTATGTAAAATGATATTGTTATTTTGGCTCATTTTTGTTTGCATTTTAGTACTTCTATGCCCATATTTCCAAGTTTCTCTCTCTTATGAAAGTGAAGGGAGTTTCATGATTGTAGTGCTTTGAAGTGACTGTATCTGGACAGTTAGATAGGAAATTATAACATGTTACATATGTATTTTGGGACGACAGAGGATGAGATGGCTGTATGGCATCACTGACTCAGTGGACGTGAGTCTGAGTGACCTCTGGGAGTTAGTGATGGACAGGGAGGCCTGGTGTGCTGCGATTCATGGGGTCGCAAAGAGTCGGACACGACTGAGCGACTGATCTGATCTGATCTGATCTGATCCTATCTCATGGAGAAGGAAATAACAACTCACTCCAGTTTTCCTGCCTGGAGGATTCCATGGATGCAGGAACCTGTTTGACTACAGCCCATGGGGTTGCAAAGAGTCAGGCATGATTTAGAGACTAAACACCTACCCTATCTGAGCTTAATAATTATATATTATTTATGTTCAGTTCAGTTGAGTCACACAGTCATGTCTGACTCTTTGCAACCCCATGAATTGCAACATGCCAGGCCTCACTGTCCATCACCAACTCCCAGAGTTCACTAAAACTCGTGTCCATTGAGCCGGTGATACCATCCAGTTATCTCATCCTCTATCATCCCCTTCTCTTCCTGCCCCCAGTTCCTCCCAGCATCAGGGTTTTTTCCAATGAGTCAACTCTTCACATGAGTTGGCCAACATGCCGGAGTTTCAGCTTCAGCATCAGTCTTTCCAATGAACACCCAGGACTGATCTCCTTTAAGAAGGACTGGTTGGACCTCCTTACAGTCTAAGGGATTCTCAAGAGTCTTCTCCAACACCACAGTTCAAAAGCATCAATTCTTCAGCGCTCAGCTTTCTTCACAGTCCAACTCTCACATCCATACATGACCACTGGAAAAACCATAGCCTTGACTAGAAGGACCTTTGTTGGCAAAGTAAGGTCTCTGCTTTTGAATATGCTATCTAGGTTGGTCAAAGTTTTCCTTCCAAGGAGTAAGTGTCTTCTAATTTCATGGCTGCAATCACCATCTGCAGTTATTTTGGAGCCCCAAAAAATAAAGTCTGACATTGTTTCCACTGTTTCCCCATCTATTTCCCATGAAGTGATGGGACCAGATGCCATGATCTTCATTTTCTGAATGTTGAGCTTTAAGCCAACTTTTTCACTGTCCACTTTCACTTTCATCAAGAGGCTTTTTAGTTCCTTTTCACTTTCTGCCATAAGGGTGGTGTCATCTGCATATCTCAGGTTATTGATTTTTCTCCCGGAAATCTTGATTCCAGCTTGTGCTTCCTCCAGCCCAGTGTTTCTCATGATGTACTCTGCATAGAAGTTAAATAAGCGGGGTGACAATATACAGCCTTGATGTACTCCTTTTCCTATTTGGAACCAGTGGGTTGTCATTATTTATGTTACATTTTTTAATTTTACATGTAAGTTCTATCATATCAGATCAGATCAGATCAGTCGCTCAGTCGTGTCCGACTCTTTGCGACCCCATGAACCGCAGCACTCCAGGCCTCCCTGTCCATCACCAACTCCCGGAGGTCACTCAGACTCGCATCCATCAAGTCAGTGATGCCATCCAGCCATCTCATCCTCTGTCGTCCACTTCTCCTCCTGCCCTCAATCCCTCCCAGCATCAGAGTCTTCTCCAATGAGTCAACTCTTCGCATGAGGTGGCCAAAATACTGGAGTTTCAGCTTTAGCATCATTCCTTCTAGAGAAATTCCAGGATTGATCTCCTTCAGAATGGACTATCATATATAAGACATAATTTCCTATAAAGTACATTAAAAATAAATATAATGATGATGATGAGATTTTCCAAAATAAGTAAAGTACTGGATATTTTATGAAATGTGATTTCAGCTAGAGATAGGGATAACTATTTGTGGAATTTGGGGGTAAAAGTTCCAAATTCACCATAGTTTGGTTTCTCCATTCAGAGAATATGACAAGTAATGACCTGCCCATAATTACAAATCACTGGAATACTGTTCCATAAAATGTATTATCACCATAGGTTAGTAGTCTAGGATGTTTCCTTTACATACCAAAATTTTCCATATATGTAAATGAATAAAACTACAGAAGAATTGATATAACTACACACAGGAGGGGTAATGGTTTTTCTAATCAAATAAATTTTGCTCATGTATATGTTCAAGATCATAAGGCCCTAATGGGACAAACAGTACCAAATACATGGCAGTGACTTACATTAATTTTCTACACAGCCAGCAGCTTTGAGATTTATCTTTTAATTATTACTTTTGGAATTCGTGGTGTCATTTAAAATGTTAAATTATTAGCAGTATTAAAACTATTAATGCCTGGAAAAAGGGGAATAGGAGAAAGTGCATCTTGCACAGTACCCTATTGCCGCAGTGATATGCCTTCCATTCTTTGTAAGATAAATATTATATTCTATTGAGAACTAAGAAAAAGTTTCCAAACAAACTCATTGGGAAAAGTTTTATGTTGAAACATATTTTTAGCCTGGGTAATACATTTCTAAAAAATAGTTCACAGTACCTTGATTTGTTAAATGACAAAGATATTTTCTTATTGCACACCAATTAGAAAAAAATAAAAATATACAATATACTTTGAAGTCATGCAAAGATGGTTTTATTTTCCCTTCAAAATAGTTTAAATTAAAAATAATATATGTTTTCACAGAAAAATAAAAATAAGAAAATATTATTATTTTATACTATTTTATAGTAAAATAGTATAGAATATTTTATTTTATAGTAAAATAGTATAAAATAACTGTTTTATAGATAAGGCAATATGTAGAAATCTCTTCCATTTTTCACTTTATATAGAAAGGAAAGATCTCTAAAGATCCTATGTCAAAGGACACATCACTGATGTTTTAGTATACAGGCTTACTAATTTTGCCTTCCTCCCATCCTCCCTTGCTTTCTCATTCTCCTTCTCTCTCAAATATGACGCTATTGATACTATTCACCAACATGTTTTTCATTTATTGACTAAATATGGAGCTAAATTCATATAAATTTGATGCTAAGTACATAATAATTCAGATGGTTCTATATAGGTGTGAATTTTAAAATGCATCAGACTTTTTAAGTATAGGATATAAAATAATACTAAACCAAACCTTATTTATAGTCCTATGCTATGCTAAGTCACCTTAGTCGTGTCCGACTCTGTGCGACCCCATAGACGGCAGCCCACCAGGCTTCCTCGTCCCTGGGATTCTCCAGGCAAGAACACTGGAGTGGGTTGCCATTTCCTTCTCCAATGCATGAAAGTGAAAAGAGAAAGTGAAGTCGCTCAGTCATGTCCAACTCCTAGCGACCCCACAGACTGCAGCCTACCAGGCTCCTTCATCCGTGGGATTTTCCAAGCAAGAGTACTGGAGTGGGGTGCCATTGCCTTCTCCTTGATAGTCCTATAGGCTGCTTCTATTGTAAACTATAACATATTTCTCAGAGGATATCCTTGTATATCTGTATAAATTTATTCAAATATCACTCTGAGAAAAAGTGTTAAGAACTGGAATGCTTAGGGAAAATATCTGTAATTTATATACGTACAGCCGATTGCAACAAGGTTGAAACTAGTTTTCACAAGTAAGACATGACAATGCTATATTCTAATACACTTCAAGTAGCTGTTTATTTTAAAATTCCATCTCTGTTGAAAGCTATTCAATTTAAGTCACAATTTTAAATATAAAAAATAAAGGAACCAATGACAGGTGTTTTCTCTTCTGCATGTTCAAATAGGTATTGACTATTCACTATGTTTATTTAACTTATATGCAGAGTACATCATGAGAAATGCTGGACTGGAAGAAACACAGGTTGGAATCAAGATTGCTGGGAGAAATATCAATAACCTCAGATATGCAGATGACACCACCCTTATGGCAGAAAGTGAAGAGGAACTAAAAAGCCTCTTGATGAAAGTGAAAGTGGAGAGTGAAAAGATTGGCTTAAAGTTCAACATTCAGAAAACGAAGATCATGGCATCTGGTCCCATCACTTCATGGGAAAGAGATGGGGGAACAGTGGAAACAGTGTCAGACTTTATTTTTCTGGGCTCCAAAATCACTGCAGATGGTGACTGCAGCCATGAAATTAAAAGACGCTTACTCCTTGGAAGGAAAGTTATGACCAACCTAGATAGCATATTCAAAAGCAGAGACATCACTTTGCCAACAAAGGTTCACCTAGTCAAGGCTATGGTCTTTCCTGTGGTCATGTATGGATGTGAGAGCTGAACTGTGAAGAAGGCTGAGCGCCGAAGAATTGATGCTTTTGAACTGTGGTGTTGGAGAAGACTCTTGAGAGTCCCTTGGACTGCAAGGAGATCCAACCAGTCCATTCTGAAGGAGATCAGCCCTGGGATTTCTTTGGAAGGAATGATGCTCAAGCTGAAACTCCAGTATTTTGGCCACCTCATGCGAAGAGTTGACTCATTGGAGAAGACTCTGATGCTGGGAGGGATTGGGGGCAGGAGGAGAAGGGGATGACAGAGGATGAGATGGCTGGATGGCATCACTGACTTGATGGATGTGAGTCTGAGTGACCTCCGGGATTTGGTGATGGACAGGGAGGCCTGGTGTGCTGCAGTTCATGGGGTCGCAAAGAGTTGGACACGACTGAGCGACTGATCTGATCTGATTCACTTCCTTTATCTGGGCTGCATTATGAAAAGAGTTATTTCAGAAATACACATAGGTAGACATAGACTGCTTCTGTAATAATTTGCTGCTAGTATAAATTTGTAGTCGTAGTTATCTTTGTATCTAGTTTTTATGCAATTTTCAGTTTTTTACACTAAGGGTGAACTCCTGAAGGTAATATTTTCTGGTCAAATGGTACATGCTTTGAAAATAACTCTGATATGGGTAAATATATACACATATATTATCATGATCTTATTTCTCCTCCACAAAATTTTATCCATTCACACATTTATTATTAGAATATAGTTACAATTTTGTCTATATCCTTGTAAAACTTATTCTAAACTTGGAGTGGGGTGCCATTGTCTTCTCCGTATTCTAAACTTACTACCACTTAAACTTTTCTTACACATCAGATCAGTCACTCAGTCGTGTCCAACTCTTTGCAACCCCATGAACTGCAGCATCCAGACCTCCCTGTCCATCAACAACTCCCTGAGGTCACTCAAACTCACATCCATCGAGTCACTGATGCCATCCAGCCATCTCATCCTCTGTCATCCCCTTCTCCTCCTGCCCCCAATCCGTCCCAGCATCAGAGTCTTCTCCAATGAGTCAACTCTTCGTATGAGGTGGCCAAAGTACTGGAGTTTCAGCTTTAGCATCTTTCCTTCCAAAGAAATCCCAGGGCTGATCTCCTTCAGAATGGACTGGTTGGATCTCCTTTCAGTCCAAGGGTCTCTCAAGAGTCTTCTCCAACACCATACTTCAAAAGCATCAGTTCTTTGGTGCTCAGCCTTCTTCACAGTCCAACTCTCACACCCACACATGACAACAGGAAAAACCATAGCCTTGACTAGATGAACCTTTGTTGGCAAAGTAATGTCTCTGCTTTTGAATATGCTAAGTTGGTCATAACTTTCCTTCCAAGAGGTAACCGTCTTTTAATTTCATGGCTGCAGTCACAATCTGCAGTGATTTTGGAGCCCAGAAAAATAAAGTCTGACACTGTTTCCACTGTTTCCCCATCTCTTTCCCATGAAGTGATTGGACCAGATGCCATGATCTTCGTTTTCTGAATGTTGAACTTTAAGCCAACTTTTTCACTCTCGACTTTCACTTTCATCAAGAGGCTTTTTAGTTCCTCTTCACTTTCTGCCATAAGGGTGGTGTCATCTGCATATCTGAGGTTATTGATATTTCTCCCAGCAATCTTGATTCCAACCTGTGTTTCTTCCAGTCCAGCATTTCTCATGATGTACTCTGCATATAAGTTAAATAAACAGGGTGACTTACACATTGTAACATTTATAATTATTACATGAGTTTTAATAAAGTTATTTATATGATATGAATTTTGACATCAATCTTTAATTGAAATGCTTTCATTCTCTGTATTTTTATTTATTCCTGAATCTGATACACTCAAAATGAGAAAAATGTTAGTAAGCTCAACTGTATTTTTATTCTACTTTTCCACTGTAATAGCAATATATGTTTTATACAAATTGAGACTCATTAAACTTTTCCATTACATATTGAACACTTTTTCATTAAAAAGACATTAATTTTCAGCTATGCTATTACATTCTATTGCACATTTTATATTGATACTAAAATATCTGTTCATTTTATGTTTACATTTTCCGGGCTTCAGTTCTGTTCAGTTCAGTCACTCAGTCGTGTCCGACTCTTTGCGACCCCGTGAATAGCAGCACGCCAGGCCTCCCTGTCTATCACTAACACCCGGAGTTCACTCAAACTCATGTCCGTCCAGTTGGTGATGCCATCCAGCCATCTCATCGTCTGTCGTCCCCTTTTCTTCCTGCCCCCAATCCCTCCCAGCATCAGAGTCTTTTCCAATGAGTCACCTCTTCTCACCTTTGCTTATATTGAGTAATTTGTAATATGAAAGCATTTGAGTAGGGTTTTCAAACTAAAAGATCTCATTAATCTTTATTTCATTATAGATTGGTTGATTACTATTTTATAAGCTGAGTTTTGCTTCTTCCTTTGTTTTCTTACTATTTTACATATATTAAATCTTACTCTTGAAAATTTAGAGTACATTTCTACTTATGATATAATTAATTTAATTATTTTCATATGAAAATTAGTATGATTTTCAAATAATCCTGAGTCTTTCTCTTTATTTCATAAGAGTTTGAATATGTTCTTTAGGGAGTCTTATCCCTTTCACCAATTTATGAGAAGGTTCGCTTAGTCAAGGCTATGGTTTTTCCTGTGGTCATGTATGGATGTGAGAGCTGGACTGTGAAGAAGGCTGAGTGCCGAAGAATTGATGCTTTTGAACTGTGGTGTTGGAGAAGACTCTTGAGAGTCCCTTGGACTGCAAGGAGATCCAACCAGTCCATTCCGAAGGAGATCAGCCCTGGGATTTCTTTGGAGGGAATGATGCTAAAGCTGAAACTCCAGTATTTTGGCCACCTCATGTGAAGAGTTGACTCATTGGAGAAGACTCTGATGCTGGGAGGGATTGAGGGCAAGAGGAGAAGGGGACGGCAGAGGATGAAATGCCTGGATGGCATCAGTGACTCGATGGATGTGAGTCTGAGTGACCTCTGGGAGTTGGTGATGGACAGGGAGGCCTGGCGTGCTGAGATTCATGGGGTCGCAAAGAGTTGGACATGACTGAGTGACTGATCTGGTCTGATATATGATTTTTTAGAAATATATGAATATGTATATATTATCAGTTCAGTTCAGTCACTCAGTCATGTCCGACTCCTTGCAACCCCATGGACTGCAGCATGCCAGGCCTCCCTGTCCATTACCAACTCCAAAATTTTAGTCAAACTCATGTCCACTGCATATTATATTATATTCATATATAAATTACATATTACTAGGTATACAGTCATTATATAACCATTGATAACTCTCAAACTCTATGGCTATTTTTTTCACCTTGATAGCTAATATTTACTAGGAGAAATCTACATTTAGAGTAATATTCTTGCTTTGTAATTTTCCTCTTCATTTCCTAACAGATTTGATTAAATTAAACTACCAGGCCTAGCTACACAATGATTGTATTTCTTTATTTTTCCTGATAATAATGACAGCTTACTTAATGAGCTTTCCTATGTGTTTAGTACCAAAGACTTTTTCTCTATTAAATTATTTAATCATCTTAACAATTGTGGAAAGTAAATAAGTGGTTTAGCCACTAAGTCCTGTATGACTCTTCCAGCCCCATGGACTGTGGCCAGCCAGGCCCCTTTGTCCATGGGATTTTCTAGAGAAGAATACTGGAGTGGTTTGCCATTTTTTCTCCAGGGAATCTTCCTGAAGCAGGGATCTAAACCTGGTCTCCTTCACTGCATGCAGATTCGTTACCGACTGAGCTACCAGGGAAGCCCATTAAGTAAATAATAGTATATTTTCAAGTGAAAAGAATAATAGTGGCATGGAAAGCTGAAGGCACGTGGGTGGATCAAAGCTCACCTAATAGTTAAACATGCCTGAATATGACCCCAAGTACCAGATTCCCTGGTCTTCCCAGGTTGCTCAGGGATAAAGAAACCACCAGCAATGCAAGAGCTGTGGGTTTGATCCCTGGGTTGCAAAGATCCCCTGGAGGAGGAAATAGTAACCCACTCCAGTACTCTTTTCTGGAGAATCCCATGGACTGAGGAGACGACTGGGCTACATACAGTCCATAGGGTCGCAAAGAATCAGACACGGCTGAAGTGATTGAGCATGCATGCACACAATCATTTCCCACTACATACGCTTTCCAGTTGGGGTGATCATCGTTTTTCAAGATAGAAGGAGGATATGTGATTGGTCACAGGAGAAATTCTGATTGTGTAAAATTCTTCCAGTTTAAGTAAACTGATCAAATTAGCAAAAAGTTAGGTTAGAGAAAAGTGCTTTCAAGTATACCTTTGTTTTCTACTTGTGCTTTCTTACTGCTGCTAAGTCGCTTCAGTCGTGTCCGACTCTGTGCGACCCCAGAGATGGCAGCCCACCAGGCTCCCCCGTCCCTGGGACTCTCCAGGCAAGTACACTGGAGTGGGTTGCCATTTCCTTCTCCAAAAAAGAAATGACTCATCCTACCAATAGAGTCTGCAGCTAATAAGAGTTTTTCTGTTTTTTTGTTTTTGTTTTGCTTTCCCCCTGAAATGACTTCCCAGTTAAATACTTCTGACCTCAGCCTCATGAGGCTCCCAAAGCCATTTTGCTTGAGTTCTTACCTCTTAGCAACCCCTGCTTTCTTTTCATATGCTTAGCCTTTGGCCAGAGCCATTTACAAATCAGAAAATGCCTCCATATTAAAAACTATTATGAATTTGAGACTCACCTGAATGGGCTTTCTTCTCTCTGTAATTTTGGTCACAAAATCCAGGGCTGCCTTTGTCAATTATTTTCCAAGTTTTGTCTCAAATTTATAGACTCTTGGTTTAGCTTCTCTGAAAATACAAGCATGATTGAAAAATCAAGTAAAATACACAAAAGAAAGGCAATGCAAACAAACAAGCATCAGAAAATACTAAAAGTTTTTCTAAAGTCCTAGTGATTAAAACAGCTGACTCTCAATATCTGTACACAACAGACATAGCTAAGTGAAACAATATACTGAGTAGAATACCAAATACCTAAATAGACATAAACACATTAACTAAAGCAAGTTAAAGAAAATACTTCCTTGGAAATTTTTTTACAAAAAAAATGTAGAAAAGCTCCAAAATTAATATGGCAGCATTTTAAAATATTCTTATAATGAGGAACATTTGGAAAAAAAATTTGAATGAAGCCATAAAAGTAAAAGGATTAAATCTAACAGAAATTTTAATTAAAAAAAAAAAAAATCATTCAAGAGAAAAGTCATTTATTCTACATAGAACCTAATAGTTTTAATAAATTAGGAAAAACAAAATTTTTGGACACAACAAAATAGAAAATATTTTTAAAAGCAAACATAGACTTCAAATATGAAAAAATAAATAAATAAATTCAATACTGAAATGACAGTCTTGTGGAAATAATTGCAGTCTCTCCTAGAGACAAAAGGCTAATCTCTTCAAGTTTGTTGTTATAGAAATCAATTATAAATAAAGGAAAAATTGGGGAAAAGATACCAATAGCTTGACACAAGAATATGAAATAAAATAAAATTAAACAAAATAAAGTCTCCCAAATATTTGAAAATGCTGTGTATTACACATAGCCTGAAAAATATGAGAAATAAAATTGCAAACTGTTATGTTTTACCCACTGTAAAACTTGCATATATTTGGCAAAAACAAAGGATTTGAAAAAAATTAGACACAAGTATCCTTTTTGCTATCATTGTCAATTAATGCAAATATTTCAGGAACTGATTTGGGTGTAAATGTACCAGTTACACTAGCAATCCAACTCTCTAAGAAGCTGCAGTACTTTGCCATGATACAAATGGAAGGATATTTATCATAGCATTGTTTTCAATATCATCAGTCTATAAATAAAAATAAATTATCTAAATAGGGAAATTAAAATTAATCTTGGTACAGTTTTAAATTGAAATACTGTGTATTCTTTAAGGCAAATGACACAACTATTTCTCCTGATTTGGAAACAACACTAAAAATATGTTGTTAACTAGAAAGAAGGTGTCACAATAAAATGTAGAGTATTTTGTTTTAAAATAATTTACACATTTCTGGTTGAAAGGATTGGTAAGTTGATAAGGGAAATGTAGCTTTCATTCTATTTTGTTTTTGTTTTAGTGTAAATTGTTTTATTTCATTTCCACTTTTTACTATTTGCTCCTATTAATTTAAAAATAAACAGAAAAGTGTACATTTAATACAGACTACATTAAATTCAAATTATTTAATTTTAATGTTATATTACTATGTAATTTCAGGCTCAGAATATGGAGTAATAAAATGTTTAAATTAATTTACTTTCCAAGTTGGTGAGCTGAATTTTCAAATATGCAAAGATAAAGAAAATATGTACATAGGAGATTTTCAGAGACTCTGGGTTTTTCTTCATAAAGAATATGAAAAAGACACATTTCCCATGTTCACTGCAGCACTATTTACAATAGCTAGGACACAGAAGCAACCTATAAGTCCATTGACAGATGAATGGATAAAGAAGTTTGGTACATATATATAATGGAATATTACTCAGCCATTAAAAAGAATACATATGGGTCAGTTCTAACAAGGTGGATGAACCTAGACCCTATTATACAGAGTGATGTAACTCAGAAAGAGTAAAACGAGTATCATATATTAACATATATATATATATATATGGAATCTAGAAAGCTCATACTAATGAGCCTATCTGCTGGGCAGCAATGGAGAGGTAGAAATAGAGAAGAGACACAGTGGAGGAAGAAGAAGGGACAGATTGAGAGAGTAGCATAGAAACATATATATTACCTTATGTAAAATTAGACAGCCAGTGGAAATTTACTCCAAGCCACAGGAAGCTCAAATCTGGTGCTGTATGACAACCTAGAGGTGCAGGATGCCTGAAGGTTGGAGGGAGGCTCAAGGGGAAGGGACATATGTATAGGTGTGGCTGATACATGGTATAAAGCAACATGAGTCTGAGTGACCTCCGGGAGCTGGTGATGGACAGGGAGGCCTGGCGTGCTGCGGTTCATGGGGTCGCAAAGAGTCGAACACGACTGAGCGACCGATCTGATCTGATCTGATTGTAAAGCAATTATCCTCCAATTAAAAATGAATAAATTTAAATTATATAAAGAACATTTACCAGTTTTCTATTAGATGAAAATAGAACTATAAGGACCTGAAAAATATAAAAAAATTATATGTTATTGATTATGAAGAAAATAAAGTGACAACAATTGACAAAGGGAATAGGAAGTCATAAAGAAGAGGCGATTACACAATTTAAATCTTGAGATCAGGTCCATTTTTTTTATCCTCTTCAATGAGGAAAACAATCTATACATACAGAAGTGATTAATAGGTTTGAAATACAAGCTATCTGAATAGCTTCTGGCTCTTGGAAATGAGGTGATAAATGACTCAAAGTTGGGGACAAACAAGTAAGCCAAAGTAAAGTAAGGATGCTTATCAAAATGCTTATACTTTCTGTATAGTATCTTGAATTTAGCTTAAAGATGGCTAATCTCATGAAGGAAGACAGTTTCAAAACCTCACCTTGAATTTACTGTTAATGGCTAGAATAGTTAGGCTTTTATTATTTTTTCCCCCTCCAATATCTTAAAACGGTTTTGTTTTTTTTTTTCCTTCAGAAATAAACTTCTTGGCATTTTTAGTATTCATGATTTTTTTCAAAATAGGGACACCTTGTATCAGGCAGCTCCTTAAAAAATCAGAAACTGTCAGATCATTTCCATGTATTATGAGTTGCCTATTTTGGTTTCCCTAATACATTATGGAGATTCATGAAGAGTTAGGGAATGATCACTGATTGACCTTTAATGAGAATTAACTTAAAATTGAAAATATATATAGTTTTTAAATTTATTTAGGAGTATTATTCAATAGAGATTACTTTGTGTCAAGTTTTAAGATAGTTGACATTGATAGAGCATTTATTCTATGTCAAATATATTACACATGTTTCTCCAAAACTTTCTTAAGTAGGTAATATTATTCTTGTTCATAAATGGGAAAATTGATCCAGAAAAATATATTACTTGTCCAAGGTAATAGTGCTTAAACATAGCAAAGCCATATTCAAACCAAAGTGTTTCTAATTCTAAGGCCTAAGATCTCATTGACTCAAAGCTGCCTTCTCCAGCAAAGCAATTATAGATCAGAAGGTGAATTCATTAATACTGATCAATTGCCACTGAATATTAGGCTTATTGTTTTTTAATTTTGTATTATGGGGAAATTTTCAAACATACATACAAAAAAAGAAATAGTACTATGAATCGCAAGTGCCAGTTATCACCTATAGTCAACAATATGCAAAGTTACACAGATTTAGTGTTAGATGATATTAATGAATTATGAACTTTAAGGGGTATAATAATTTATTAATATCGCCTAATATCCGCCATGCACATTTTCCTAAATTTTTGGAAAAATATCTTTTTTCTTGTTCAAATTTTTATGTCTCTTATGTTTTAAGTCTCCTTGAGTCTGCATTACCATTCCTTACATTTTTTTTTTCCAGAACACTTGCTATCAAAAAGACTGAATTGCTTTCTTATTGAATTTCCCACCTTCTTGACTTGATTTCTTATATTCCTGTAGTATATATATAGACATAAACATAATTTAATATGTTTATCTATCCTTCATATTTCCTACAATCTTATAGACTTGATAAATCCATGTTCAATTTTTTAGAAAGAATACTATCTATATGGTGTGTTCTTCCCACTGTATAATATCAGAAGGCGCTTTAAAAGTCCAATTTTGAGTAAGTTCACTGCTTGTCAGATAGATTTGCATATTATAAATTCCTCATCAATCTTTCACCTAATAGTTTTAATGCCAATGGATGAATTTATCTAGATGCATTATGTCATTGTTTTTTGAGATATAATTCACACACCATAAAATTCACCCCTTTAAGTGTACACTCCAATGGTCTTTAGTATATTTGTAGGGTTGTGTAATCACCCCACTATCTAATTCAAGAACTCTTCTATCATCCAAACAGAAAATCTATATCCATTTGTAGTCATTCTCAATTATCTCCTTTCTCCACCCCCTAGCAACCACTAATTTGCTCAGTGTCTCTATGAATTCACCTATTCTGAGCATTTCACATAAGTGGAATTGTGAAACACATGGTCTTTTTTGCCTTTTTAATTTAGCATAATATTAACCCATATTGTTACAGGTATCAATACTTCATTCACTTTGATGATTGATAAATATTCCATTGAAGGAATATATCAGTTTGCTTATTTATTAATCAGTTGATGGCAGACATTTGAGTAGTTTCTACCTTTTGTGTGTCAGTTGCTCAGTCGTGTCCAACTCTTTGCGAACCCATGGACTGTGGCCAATCAGGTTCCTCTGAACATGGGATTCTCCAGGCAAGGATCAGGAGGGAGTTGCCACTTCTTTCTCCAGTGGATCTTCCTGACCCAGAGATAGAACCCAGGTCCCCCACATTGCAGGCAGATTTATTGCCATCTGAGCTACCAAGAAGCCCTAATTATAAATAATGCTGCTGTGAATATTCATGTTCAAGTTTGTTTATTTGTTCATTGTAATGGATTAAGTCTTCAAGTCCTTTAGTTATATACCTATTAGTGGAAGAACCTAAATATAGACAGCTAATATTAAGAAATAGATAGGGAGAAATTGATAATAATACCATCATGAAGAATGAAAGTGAAACTCAGTTGTGTCTCACTCTTTGTGACCCCATGGACTATACAGTCCATGAAATTCTCCAGGCTAGAATACTGGAGTGGGTAGCCTTTCCCTTCTCCAGCAGAGCTTCCCCACCCAGGAATCAAACCAGGGTCTCTTGCATTGCAGGTGGATTCTTGCCAATGGAGCTATCAGGGAAGCCCATAATTAAGTATAAGGAATTTTAACATCCCGTTTACATCATCAAGATCAGAAATTTAATAAGGAAATAGTGGCCATAAATGACAAACCAGTTGTATTTAATTGAAATCTATAGGTTTGCATACAAAAACGTAAGAATACACATTCTTTTCAACTACACATGAAACTTTCTCCAGGATAGATCATATGCTGGCCACATAAGAAGTCCAAACAAATTACAAAAGATAAAAGTTAAGTCAAGAACTTTTCTAACCACAATGATATGAAACTAGAAATCAACTTAATGAAAAAAAAATGGGCAAAGTACAAAGATGTGAAAATTAAGCAACATGCTACCAAGAAACCAATGGGTCAATGAAGAAATCAAAGAGGAAATTATAAATAGCCTTAAGACAAATGACAACACAACTTTGCAAAATTTATGGAATACAGTAAAGCTAACTCTAAGAGATAATTTTATAAATATATAGTATAATAGTACCTCAGAAAAGTAGAAAAAACTCAAATATACAGTCTAACTTGACATCTGGAGGTATTAGATAAAGAAACGAAGAACATAAAATAAAACAAAGGTGCTCAGTCATGTCCTACTCTTTGCGACCCGATGGACTGTAGCCTGTCAGGTTTCTCCCTCCATGGGATTTTCCAGGCAAGAATATTAGATAAAGAAGAACAAGTAAAACTCAGAGTCAACATAATGAAGGAAATAATAAAAGCCAGAGGAGGGATAAATAAAACAGAAATGAAAAGAAATACAACAGAAAAGATTAATGAAACCAAGAAACGGTTTTATAAAAGGATAAAATATTGATAAACATTTAGGCAGATTCATCAAGAAAAAAGATTAAGAATCCAAACTTTAGGTAGTTAGAATAGGAAAAAGGAGTCCAAAATGGTGGTGGCTAAAAGACAAAGAAAGGGTAAAAAAAAAAAAAAAACATGAAAATGGAACAAAATAAAATCAGAGGACCAGAGTAAGAGAGAACCTCAGGTAAAACCAACGGCCCTCGTGGATAGCCCAACTTACATAGGGGAGGCTCAGCAGGGATGAGACAAACATATAAATGGAGGAAGCCAAGACAGATTGAGACCTCTCTTTTGGGGTTGGCCCACCCTCACACCTCAAGGGTGTACTTTCCTTTGCTTGTGGAATACAACCATGAGCTGTAACCAAGCTGTGACACTGGCCTGCCATATCAAATCTTTGCTCTAGAGAGACAGAGCCAAGGAAATTACACACTCCCAGGACATATCTGGTGCTGTGTCTCAGATTTAACCTGGCTGAAACAACTTCAGCTTGGCCTCAGTGAGGCAGACACCAAGCACAGCAGAAGTCCAACTCAGCGAAAGCTCATGCCGTGGAAGATGAAGGCAAAGGAAACCCAGTTCAGTGGAAGTGACAAGAAGCCCAGAGTGCTGGAAACCAGAACAACAAAAAAGGAACTCGGCAAAAAGCTCATGCAGCTCAGTCTCAGACTCCAGAAGACCTCCGATTAAGGTAGGAGGTCCTCGCCTCTGTGGCTGGAAGGACATATGGCTAATAAAATCTTAATTCCTTTACAATTTCTTGTTTCTTGTTTCCTCAAACCCTCTGTGAACAGGCAAGCAACAGTGGGTGCAACTTAGGGACTCTGGCAGGGGCTACTCCCCAGTGTGTCCTGAAGGCTCCACTATCTGCTGAGCCTTAGTAGCTGTTGCCCAAGGGGGTAAGGGTTGTGCTGTCCTTAATCTCCTTTGTGGTAAGGATCAGGCCAATGAAAGTCATGGACACAGGTCATGCATTTAGCAGTTTTCCCAGCAAGTTATGAAAGGGATTCCTCGGCACGATTTTCCCGCTGCTGTTTCCTCCCGTCCTTCAGTTCCTCTCTCCATCTACGCCACTGTTTACGAAGTATTGGGCAGTCCATCATCTTTGCATTTCTGAAAGTTGTGTTTGAAACTGTTTACCTGATTGGGACTCAAACCCATGTGCCAGGGACTCTGTGCTATGCTTAGTCATTCAGTCGTGTCCAACCAGGACTTTAACCTGGCCAAAGCCCATGGTGCCTGGTTTCAGGACCTAAAGAAGCTCAGGTTCTTGATGTCTTATTGCAAAAAGATTTTAGTGAGATACACAGTGATAGATAAGAGATGTGTTCAGATTCAGAGACAGGCACACTCCACAGAGTATGGGCCATCACAGAGGGTGTATGCAGTGGCCATGAAATGTGGTGTGGTTAGTTTTTGTGAGCTGGGTGATTTCATATACTAATAGTGGGAGGATCATTCCAACTACTGGAGAACCACCCACTCCGTGGTCTTTTAATAGTGCCTTGGAACTGTCATGGCACCTCTGGGTGTGTCATTTAGGTTGACCATTGGAAACACCCTAAACTGCTCTTATGGAGGATGAGGCACAAAATCAGTGATTTACATTCCCTCAGAGCAATAAGAGGATAAGCCTCATGGCTGTTTTGCCAGGTCACCAGTCTCAGGACACAGGTTTGAATTGCTTTACATCATGGTATCTATTGCCATCCATGGTGGGCAAACTGGCAAATCCTACCCAGCACTAGTCACGCTGGACCCTTGGGGACACCCAACTCCAGCCTGGGGACCCCAGGAGGTCGACCTGCCTCGACCTGCCTAGGGATATGGTCCTCAGGAGGTTATCACACCTCGATCTGCTCAGGAACCCACAAGTCCAGGGGTCCCAGGAGGTCTGCCTGCCTCAACATGCCCAGGGACCCAATTCTCAGAAGGCTGACATGCCTCATCCTGCCTGGGGACTGGATCTCCAGGAAGTTGTCACGCCTCAACCTGTCTGGGGATCTGCACCCTGACCTGGAGATGCCTGACTCTCAGACTGCAACAGTACTGGGTAGGAAAAGCTTCAGGAAGATTGACCCTAAGGAAGTCGACCCATGGAAACAGAAGGAAGCCTATTAGTTTTGGGACCATGCCTGATCTCATCAATGACTCAGGAGTGCAACAAGAACCTTGCTGCCTTTCTGGCAAGTCTAAAAGAGGCCCTCCAAAAGTTTACCAATCTAGACTTAGACTCTTATGAAAGACAGATGATTTTAAAGGACAAATTCCTGTCCCAGTGTGCATCAGACATGAGGATAAAGTTACAACAGCTACAGCAGCAGGACTCTGCTTCCTCTTTAGATGAGATGGTCCAGACAGCCATCAATACCTTTTATAAAAGAGAACAGGAGAGGGATGTCAATGCCCAGGAGAGGGAGAGAAGGAAAGAGACAAGGCATTTCCAGAAACTGGCTGCCCTCAAGGGAAGCTGTATGGAAAACCCCAAGTCCTTGAAGGACAAGGCATGAGGCAAATGCCTAATCTGTAGACAGGTGGGATGTTGGGCCAGAGAGTGTCTAAACTATGACAAGTCTCCTAAAATGGCTTGCTACAAATGTCATCAATTGAGACATTGGGTGGCACTCTGCCTTTGGGACCCAAGAGCCTCAAGGTCAAGCGCCAAGCCTTCCCTCACGATGGTTCAACAGGAGTGAAGTGGCCCGCTCCAGCAAGCCCACCTGTCGCAGATAACCATCACGGGGCTGGAGCCAAGGGTGAAACTGGATGTGGCAGGTAGGTCCAAGAACTTCTTGGTTGACACAGGGGCTACCCACTTTTTCCTCACCTCCTACTCCAGAGCCTTCTCCTCCCAAATCTGTACCATTTTGGGGTGCTTCAGGAAAAACAATTACAAAATATTCACCCAGGCACTCCTTTGTTGCTGAGATGGACAAATACTTTCCCACCAGTTCTGGGTGGTCCCTGAGGGTCCTACCCCTTATTTGGAAGAGATCTTTCCCTGCCTTCAAAATCTTGCAGCTATTGCATTCCTGATACAAGATGCTTTAAAACTCTCTCTTGGGGGCAAACTAACTATTTTTACCATCCATCAAGTGAAACAACTTCTGAATGGGGGAGGCCAATTATGGATGTCTGATCAAAGGATCCTCAGATAGCAAACAGTGCTAATGGAAAATCCAGGCCTCACTATATTCCCTTGTGAGGTTCTTAACCCAACTACCCTCCTGCCTTCCCCTAAGGTCTCTCTTCCCCTTCACTCTTGCCTAGAAACTTTGGACCACTGGACAAAACCCTGAGAGGGATTGTCAGAAGATCCTCTGACCAATCCTGAGGAAATCTGTTACAGTGATGGAAACACCTTTGTCTTGGTTGGAAAAAGAAAAGCTGGGATATGTGGTAGTCTCTAACTTTGAGAAGATAAATAGAGACTAACCCTTTGCCACCAAGTACTTCAGACCAATTGGCTGAGCTCATAGCCCTAACTCAAGGTCTAGAGCTGGGAAAAGGAAAAAGAGTGGCCATTTACACCGACTCCAAGTATGCCTTTCTGGTGCTACATGCACATGCTGCTATTTGGAAAGAAAGAGACCACTTGACGACCCAAGGGTCCCCAATCAAAGATGGTGATCAAACCCTTAGGCTCTTGGAGGCAGTCCACCTACCCACTGAGGTTTCAATCTCCCACTGTAAAGGATACCAAAAAGGGAGCACAGAAGTGGCATGAGGGAACCAAGCACCTGATCAGGCAGCTAAGAGCACCATTATGGAAAAATGACCTAATAGGGGTTGCCACCTTATTTCTGCAAATTTAATTGGCCCCAAACTCCTTCATATACTAAAGGTCATACTCTTAAAGCCAAGAGTTAAGGCTTTCAGGATGATCATATGGGGTGGTTCCAAAAGGAGGGACTCCTTTTTCTGCCTGGGAACCTCAGTGGAAGTTGGTTAACTCTTTAAAGGCCACTACTAATTTAGGGGAGAAGGCCCTCCAAAGATGACTAGAAAGGTTTTTCAGAGGGACAGGCCTCCAAACGACTATAAGGCAAGTCTTATAGTCTCCTCTTTTCCACTTGGGATTAAATAGCCCCCAAGGAGCTCAAGTCTAGTCAAGGCTATGGTTTTCCCTGTGGTCATGTATGGATGTGAGAGTTGGACTGTGAAGAAGGCTGAGCGCTGAAGAATTGATGCTTTTGAACTGTGAAGTTGGAGAAGACTCTTGAGAGTCCCTTGGACTGCTAGGAGATCCAACCAGTCCATTGTGAAGGAGATCAGCCCTGGGATTTCTTTGGAAGGAATAATGCTAAAGCTGAAACTCCAGTACTTTGGCCACCTCATGTGAAGAGTTGACTCATTGGAAAAGACCCTGATGCTGGGAGGGATGGGAGGCAGGAGGAGAAGGGAACGACAGAGGATGAGATGGCTGGATGGCATCACTGACTCAATGGATGTGAGTCTGAGTGACCTCCGGGAGTTGGTGATGGACAGGGAGGCCTGGCGTGCTGAGATTCATGGGGTCACAAAGAGTCAGACACGACTGAGCGACTGAACTGAACTGAACTGAACTGAAGGAGCTCATAGACCCCAGCTGGCCCAGCCCACCCAACGGAGTGGGGCCAACCCAGGAGAGGACTGGCAGATGGACTTCAACCAGATGCCAGTTCTTCAAGGGTACAAATATCTACTAGTCATGATAGGTACATTCACAGGATGGATGGAAGGCTTTCCCACCCAAATTGAGAAGCCTGAGGAGGTGGTTAAAAAAAAAAATCAATACCAACAAGATATACTCTTGTGGAGTGTCAACCAGGACCCTAAGAATTCTAAAGAGCCACCACTCTATGCTCTAGGGACTCACCTCCTAATTAAAATCTGGTAAGATGGATCCCCAAAGGCTCAATTCCAGCCCACATGGAAGGGATCCTATCCTGTAATACTTTCTATCCCCACAGCAGTCAAGGTTCCAGGACAGGACTCCAGGATTCACTACTCATGGGTCAAGCCATAGAAGAAAATAGAAGAGGACACTCAATACATCTGTGAGCCCCTGGAAGATCAGATACCTATTCAGGACTACAAGTGAGTGCCATCCTAATGAACACCTCCAAAATTAAGTTTCTGGAGATAAGATTGCTCAGGATAGCTCTAATTAGCCAACACAGCTTGGCAGGGATTGTACTCCAAAATAGACAGGTGACAGATCTCCTGATCCCTGAATAAAGAGGAACTTTAGCCATCTTGAATGAGATGTGTTGTTACTGGGTAAATACCTCCAGCTAAGTTATGACCAACCTAGATTGCATATTCAAAAGCAGAGACAATACTTTGCCAACAAAAGTCCGTCTAGTCAAGGCTATGGTTTTTCCAGTGGTCATGTATGGAGGTGAGAGTTGGACTGTGAAGAAAGCTGAGTGCCAAAGAATTGATGCTTTTGAACTGTGGTGTTGGAGAAGACTCTTGAGTCCCTCAAACTGCAAGGAGATCCAACCAGTCCATCCTAAAGGAAATCAATCCTGAATATTCACTGGAAGGACTGATGCTGAAGCTGAAATTTCAATACTTTGACCACCTGATGTGAAGAGCTGAATCATTTGAAAAGACCCTGATGCCGGGAAAGATTGAGGGCAGGATGAGAAGGGGATGACAGAGGATGAGATGGTTGGATGGCATCATGGACCCAGTGGACATGGGTTTGGGTGGACTCCAGGAGTTGGTGATCGACAGGGAGGCCCGGTGTGCTGTGGTTCATGGGGTCACTAAGTATTGGACACAACTGAGGGACTGAACTGAACTGAAGTTAAAGAAAGTCTCACAGTACTCAAGAAAACCATTCAGATCCTATGGGGTCTCAAAGAACAAGCTGGAGAGATCTCAGGGTGGCTACAATCTCTTTTGGGGGGATCCTTTTCCTGGCGAGGGGGGAATTTGGAGTTGGCTAATGCCTCTACTAATCCATGTTTCCACCATATTGATGCTGCTTATGATTGCTGCATGAATCATTGTCAAACCCGTTTTGTCTCTGCCCAGGTCTACTAGCTATAACATGAAGTGCCAGTTGAACAAAGATCTATAAAACTACAGCCGACCATAGAAAATATCAGTCACCTTTACATGGACACTGATATAAGGACTCAGAGGATTGAGACGTGCAAAGGGGGAGACCCAATGTCCCTCGCCATCCCAGCTCTGCTGGAACTAGCCAGGGAGATCTCCCTCCTCCTACTCCCCAAAATTGGGCATCCCATTTCTTAATGGGGGAACTTTAGGTAATTCACTTCAGTTCAGTTCAGTCACTCAGTTGTGTCCAACTCTTTACGACCTCATGGATTGCAGCACACCAGGCCACCCGGTCCATCATCAACTCCCAGAGAATTCTCAAACTCATGACCATTGAGTTGATGAGGCCATCCAACCATCTCATCCTCTGTCATCCCCTTCTTATCCTGCTCTCAATCTTTCCCAGCATCAGGATCTTTTCAAATGATGTAGCTCTTTGCATCAGGTGGCCAAAGTATTGAAATTTCAGCTTCAGCATCAGTCCTTCCAGTGAATATTCAGGACTGATTTCCTTTAGGATGGACTGGTTGGATCTCCTTGCAGTCTGAGGGACTCCCAAGAGTCTTCTCCAATACCACAGTTCAAAAGCATCAATTCTTTGGCACTCAGCCTTCTTCACAGAACAACTCTCTCATCCATACATGACCACTGGAAAAACCACAGCCTTGACTAGATGGACTTTGTTGGTAAAGTAATGTCTCTGCTTTTGAATATGCTATCTAGGTTGGTCATAACTTTTCTTCCAAAAAGTAAGCGTCTTTTAATTTCATGGCTGTAGTCACCATCTGTAGTGATTTTGGAGCCCAGAAAAGTAAAGTCTGCCACTCTTTCTCTATCTATTTGCCCTGAAGTGATGGGACCAGATGCCATGGGCTTCGTTTTCTGAATGTTGAGCTTTAAGCCAACTTTTTCACTCTCCTCTTTCACTTTCATCAAGAGGCTTTTTAGTTCTTCACTTTCTGTCATAAGGGTGGTGTCATCTTCATATCTGAGGTTATTGATATTTCTCCCAGCAACCTTGATCCCAGCTTGTGCTTCTTCCAGCCCAGCGTTTCTCATGATATACCCTGCATATATACAGAGTGGCAATATACAGTCTTGCTGCTAACTTTTCTATTTGGAACCAGTCTGTTGTTCCATGTCCAGGTTTAACAGTTGCTTCCTGACCTGCCTAAAGATTTCTCAAGAGGCAGGTCAGGTGGTCTGGTATTCCAATCTCTTGAAGAATTTTTCACAGATTACTGTGATCCACACAGTCAAGGTTTTAGGCGTAGTCAACAAAGCAGACGTAGATGTTTTTCTGGAACTCTTGCTTTTTCGATGATCCAGCGAATGTTGGCAATTTAATCTCTGGTTCCTCTGCCTTTTCTAAAACCAGATTGAACCTCTGGAAGTTCACGGTTCACATATTGTTGAAGCCTGTTCAGGTAGTTAGAATTGGAAAAAGGAGTCCAAAATGGTGGTGGCTAAAAGACAAAGAAAGAAAAGCCCTCAAAAGTGGAACAAAAGAAAATCTGAAGGCTGGAGTGAGAACCTCAGGTGAAACACACACTCCTCCTGGCTAGCCCAATTTACATAGGGTGGCTTCAGGGAGGAGTAGACAAACATATAAAAAGAGGAAGCCAAGACTTATTTTAATTTTGGAGCCTGCCCCAAATAAAGCCTTCTCCTTTGGAGTCGACCTGCACTTATGAGGGCATACTTTCCTTCTCTTGCTGAATAAAACTCTGAGCTGTATAACTGAGCTGTAACACTTGACTGCATTTCAAATTTTGGCTGGGTTGAGACAGAACCAAGGAAATTACACACTCCCCCAACACAAATAAACAAAACATCAAATAAAAGGGTAATTATAATTGATGTCACTGAACTATAGACAATTATAAGTGAGTATTATGACTAGTTCCATACCAACAAATTGGGAAACCTAGAAGAAGTAGATAAATTTCTGGAAACATGCAGTCTTCCAAAACGAATAAGGAAGAAAGATTTGAATAATACAGATCACCAGTATTGAAACTGAACGGCTAGTCAAAAAACTCTCAATAAACAACAGCACAGTCCCAGATGACTTCGCAGGGGAATTCTACAAACCATACAAGAAAGTGTTAATCCCTATACTTCCTAAACCATTTCCAAAAATTGGAGAGGTGGAACACTTCCAAATTCATTCTATAAAGCCACTATTATCCTGAAACCAAAATCAGACAGATACTACAAAAATTAAAACTGAAAAATAAAAGTTATAGGTTGATATCTCTGAGAAATATAGATGTAGATATCATTTGTTAAGAAAATATTAACAAACTGAACTGAACAATATATAAAAGATTATATGCAATGAGAAGGAGAAGGCAATGGCACCCCACTCCAGTACTTTTGCCTGGAAAAATCCCATGGACGGAAGAGCCTGGTAGGCTGCGGTCCATGGGGTCGCTAGAGTCTGACAAGACTGAGAGACTTCACTTTCACTTTTCACTTTCATGCATTGGAGAAGGAAATGGCGACCCACTCCAGTGTTCTTGCCTGGAGAATCCCAGGGACGGGGGAGCCTGGTAGGCTGCCGTCTATGGGGTCCAACAGAGTCAGACATGACTGAAGTGACTTAGCAGATACCATGAGCAAGTAGGATTTCTTCCAGGAACATAAAGGTGGTTTAATATATGCAAATAAATCAGTATGGTATATAATATATTAATAAAATGCAAGATAAAAATAATGTGATCATCTCAGATCAGATCAGATCAGATCAGATCAGTCACTCAGTCGTGTCCAACTCTTTGCGATCCCATGAACCGCAGCACGCCAGGCCTCCCTGTCCATCACCAACTCCTGGAGGTCACTCAGACTCGCATCCATCGAGTCAGTGATGCCATCCAGCCATCTCATCCTCTGTCGTCCCCTTCTCCTCCTGCCCTCAATCCCTCTCAGCATCAGAGTCTTCTCCAATGAGTCAACTCTTCGCATGAGGTGGCCAAAATACTAGAGTTTCAGCTTTAGCATCATTCCTTCTAAAGAAATTCCAGGATTGATCTCCTTCAGAATAGACTGGTTGGATCTCCTTGCAGTCCAAGGGACTCTCAAGAGTCTTCTCCAACACCACAGTTCAAAAGCATCAATTCTTCGGCGCTCAGCCTTCTTCACAGTCCAGCTCTCACATCCATACATGACCACAGGAAAGACCATAGGCTTGACTAGGCGAACCTTTGTTGGTAAAGTAATGTCTCTGCTTTTGAATATGCTATCTAGGTTGCTCATAACTTTCCTTCCAAGGAGCAAGCGTCTTTTAATTTCATGGCTGCAGTCACCGTCTGCAGTGATTTTGGAACCCAGAAAAACAAAGTCTGACACTGTTTCCACTGTTTCCCCATCTGTTTCCCATGCAGTGATGGGACCAGATGCCATGATCTTCGTTTTCTGAATGTTGAGCTTTAAGCCAACTTTTTCACTCTCCACTTTCACTTTCATCAAGAGGCTTTTTAGCCCCTCTTCACTTTCTGCCATAAGGGTGGTGTCATCTGCATATCTGAGGTTATTGATATTTCTCCCAGCAATCTTGATTCCAACTTGTGTTTCTTCCAGTCCAGCATTTCTCATGATGTACTCTGCATATAAGTTAAATAAACATGGTGACAATATGCAGTCTTGACGTATTCCTTTTCCTATTTGGAACCAGTCTGTTGTTCCATGACCAGTTCTAACTGTTGCTTCCTGACCTGCATACAGATTTCTTAAGAGGCAGATCAGGTGGTCTGGTATTCCCATCTCTTTCAGAATTGTCCACAGTTTATTGTGATCCACACAGTCAAAGGCTTTGGCATAGTCAATAAAGCAGAAATAGATGTTTTTCTGGAACTCTCTTGCTTTTTCCATGATCCAGCAGATGTTGGCAATTTGATCTCTGGTTCCTCTGCCTTTTCTAAAACCAGCTTGAACATCAGGAAGTTCACGGTTCACATATTGCTGAAGCCTGGCTTGGAGAATTTTGAGCATTACTTTACTAGGGTGTGAGATGAGTGCAATTATGCGGTAGTTTGAGCACTCCTTGGCATTGCCTTTCTTTGGGATTGGGATGAAAACTGACCTTTTCCAATCTTGTGGCCACTGCTGAGTTTTCCAAATTTGCTGGCATATTGAGTGCAGCACTTTCACAGCATCATCATTCAGGACTTGGAATAGCTCCACTGGAATTCCATCACCTCCACTAGCTTTGTTCATAGTGATGCTTTCTAAGGCCCATTTGACTTCACATTCCAAGATGTCTGGCTCTAGGTCAGTGATCACATCATCATGATTATCTAGGTCTTGAAGCTCTTTTTTGTACAGTTCTCCTGTGTATTCTTGCCACCTCTTCTTAATATCTTTTGCTTCTGTTAGGTCCACACCATCTCTGTCCTTTATCGTGCCCATCTTTGCATGAAATGTTCCTTTGGTATCTCTGATTTTCTTGAAGAGATCCCTAGTCTTTCCCATTCTGTTGTTTTCCTCTATTTCTTTGCATTGATCGCTGAAGAAGGCTTTCTTATCTCTTCTTGCTATCCTTTGGAACTCTGCATTTAGATGTTTATATCTTTCCTTTTCTCCTTTGCTTTTCGCTTCTCTTCTTTTCACAGCTATTTGTAAGGCCTCCCCAGACAGCCATTTTGCTTTTGTGCATTTCTTTTCCATGGGGATGGTCTTGATCCCTGTCTCCTGTACAATGTCACGAACCTCATTCCATAGTTCATCAGGCACTCTATCTATCAGATCTAGGCCCTTAAATCTATTTCTCACTTCCACTGTATAATCATAAGGGATTTGATTTAGGTCATACCTGAATGGTCTAGTAGTTTTCTCTACTTTCTTCAATTTCAGTCTAAATTTGGCAATAAGGAGTTCATGGTCCGAGCCACAGTCAGCTCCTGGTCTTGTTTTTGCTGATTGTATAGAGCTTCTCCATCTTTGGCTGCAAAGAATATAATCGATCTGATTTCGGTGTTGACCATCTGGTGATGTCCATGTATAGAGTCTTCTCTTGTGTTGTTGGAAGAGGGTATTTGCTATGACCAGTACATTTTCTTGGCAAACCTCTGTTAGTCTTTGCCCTGCTTCGTTCCGTATTTCAAGGCCAAATTTGCCTGTTACTCCAGGTGTTTCTTGACTTCCTACTTTTGCATTCCAGTCCCCTATAATGAATAGGATCATCTCAGTAGATGTTGTAAAGCATTTAGCAAAATTAAACACCCATTTATGATAAAAAAAAAAAAAAGACTCTTAGCAAAGTTGGTATAGAAGGAATTTATTTCAATAAAATAAAGACCACTGGGCTTACCTCATAGCTAGGTTGATAACGAATCCACCTGCAATGCAGGAGACCCCAGTTCGATTCCTGGGTCAGGAAGGTCTTCTGGAGAAGGGACAGGCTACCAACTCCTGTATTCTTGGGCTTCCATTGTGGCTCAGCTGGTAAAGAATCCGGCTGCAATGTGGGAAACCTGGGTTTGGCCCTCATTTGGGAAGATGCCTTGGTGAAGGAAAAGGCTGCCCACTCCAGTATTCTGGCCTGAAGAGTTCCATGGATTGTATAGTCCATGGGTTCAGAAAGAATTGGACATGACTGAGTGAATTTCACTTTACTTCTTTATGGCAAACCTACAGATAATATCATTCTCAGTGCTGAAATGATGAAATCTTTTCCTCTAAAATCAGGAAAAAAGAATTCCCAATATCACCAGTTTTATTTAACATAGTATTGGAAGTGCAAGTCATAGCAATCAGAAAAGTAAATTAAAATGATGAAATCTTTTCCTCTAAAATCAGGAAAAAAAGAATTCCCAATATCACCAGTTTTATTTAACATAGTATTGGAAGTGCAAGTCATAGCAATCAGAAAAGTAAATTAAATGGCATCCAAATTAGAAGGGAAGACATAAAAGACATCTGCATCATATACTTGCAGATGACATGATATTGTACATAAAAAACTCTGAAGGGTCCACCAAAAAAACTATTAGAACTAAAAAATGAATCAGTAAATTTTCAGGATACAAGGTTAATACACAAAAACCTATTGCTTCTCTGTACATTAATAATAAACTGTCAGAAAGAGAAAATCTTCCAAAAGAATGAAATACCTAGGAATAAATTTAACCAAGGAGGGCAACAAGATATACTCTTTAAAACTGTAAGGCATTGATGAAAGACATTGAAGGTGATACAAATAAATGAGAAGATATCCCAGTTATTGATTGGAAGCATGAATATTGTGAAAGAGTTCATACTACTGAAAGCCATTTACAGATTTAATGCAATTCCTATCAAAATACTGACAACATTTTCATGAAACTCGAACAAATAATTTTAAAATTTATATGGAAACATAAATAGCTTCTTCTTCTTTTTTTTTTTTTTTGAAGAAAAAAGAGGAAAGAAAATCTCCCAAATAGCTAATGAAATCTTGAGAATATAAAGAATAAAATTGGAAGTATCATGCTCCTTAAGTTCAGATTACACTGCAAATATATGGTCATTAAAGCATCATAATGTTGACAAAAAACAGATACATAGATCAGTGAAACATAATAGAGAGCCCAGAAACAAACCCTCACATATACGGTCAATTAATCTATTGCAAAAAAAAAAAAAAAAAAATATATATATATATATATATATATATAATATGTAAAATACACTTGATTAAGTAAGTGGTTTGGAGCAATCTTCACAACCCTATATAAAATTAGTACATTTTCTCACACCATACACAAAATAATTCAAAATGGATGAAAGTCAGGGATATGAGACTGGAAATCATAAAACTCCTAGAGAAAATTGCTGCATAATCAATACACTCATTTATAGAAGGCTTAGAAACATTTTTTTTTTAATTTGTCAACACAGGCAAACAAAAGCAAAAATAAACAAATACAATATAATTACGTAAAATATTTTATACAGTAAATGGAACTATAAAAAACAAGAAAAGACAACCTACTGAATGGGAGAAACTATTTGCAAATGAGATGTATGATAAGTGGTTAATATTCAAAATATATAAATAGCACATACATGTCAATATCAAAGGAACAAAGAACTTGATTTAGGAAATTAATATATCTATAAAACAAAAACAGACTTACATACATAGAAAACTGGTTTATGGTTGTTAATGGGGAGGTGGGATAGCAGAGGGAAAGGAATAGAAGTTTGGGATTAGCAGAGGCAGCCTATTATATATCGGATGAATAAGCAACAAGGTCCTACTGTATAGCACAGGGAACCGTTTTCAGTATCCCGTGACAAACCACAATGGAAAAGATATGAAAAATAAATATACATATGTATATTGATGCTATGCTATGCTAAGTCACTTCAGTCGTGTCCAACTCTGTGTGACCCCATAGATGGCAGCCCACCAGGCTCCCCCGTCCCTGGGATTCTCCAGGCAAGAACACTGGAGTAGGTTGCCATTTCCTTCTCCAGTGCGTAAAAGTGAAAAGTGAAAGTGAAGTCGCTCAGTCGTGTCCAACTCTTAGCGACCCCATGGACTGCAGCCTACCAGGCTCCTCCATTCATGGGATTTTCCAGGCAAGAGTACTGGAGTGGGGTGCCATTGCCTTCTCTGATGTATATTGATACTTATATATATATGAGTAACTTTGCTATACAGAAGAAATTAACACAATATTATAAATCAAGTATACTTCAATAAAATCTTAAAAAAAGAAAAGAAAAAAAAAGGGGGAAAAAGTCCTGAATAGGCATTTTTTTTTTTTTTTTCAAAGAAGACCTACAGATATCCAATGGACACATGAAAACATGCTCAATGAAAACTCGTCACCATGAAAATCCAAATCAAATAAATCCATAATAATATATCATCTCACAACTGTCAGAATGGCTATGCTCAAAAAGACAACAAATAACAAATGTGGACGAAAGAAGTGGATCAAAGGGAACATTAGTATACTGATGGTTGTAATGCACATCAGTATAGACTCTGCTGAAAACAGTATAGAGACTTCTCAAAAAATTAAAAATCGAACTCTCATATTATTCAACAACTCCATTCCTACGTACGTAGGAATGGAATGGCAGATTCATTTTGATATATGGCAAAACCAATACAATATTATAAAGTTAAATAAAATAAAATTTAAAAAAAGAAAGAATAAAGTTACACTAAATGTAAACCTTCATGCTGCCCAGTGTTTATAGCAGCATTAATTATAGCAGCAGAATATGGAAGCAGTTAAGTACCCATTAACAGAATGCATAAAGATGTGGTATTTTGGGACTGGCGCACTGGGAAGACCCAGAGGGATGGTATGGGGAGGGAGGAGGGAGGAGGGTTCAGGATGGGGAACACATGTATACTTGTGGCGGATTCATTTTGGTGAATGGCAAAAGCAATACAATATTGTAAAGCTAAGCAAAATAAAATTTAAAAAATAAATAAATAAATAAATAAAAAGAAAGGGAAAAAAAAAGATGTGGTATTTGTGTATGGAATGGAATATTACTCAATCATTACAATGAAGTCTTGTCTTTTGCTAGAACATGGATGGATATGGAGAGTTCTGTGCTTAGTGAAATAAGTCAGACAGAGAAAGGCCAGTACATACGCTTTCAGTTACATGTGGATTCTAAAATTAATCAGTGATTGAGTATTATGAGACAGAAAGAGATTCAGATACAGAGAACACATTAGGCGCTACCAGTGGGAGGGGAGATGAGCAAAAAAAAAAAATAGGGAGGTGAGAGACTAATAATAGAATCGTGAGTCTGCTAATTTCTTTTCTTTTTACTATGTGCACTTTGATATAGTTAAAGGATATTTAACGTTACAAAATTAACATTGTATAATTTTACATAACTTAGGATTTTCACTATAATGTTCCTTGCTTTAAAACCATGATTCTCACTCTGACTTTACACTGTTATCATATTTAAAGCTCTTGATAATCCAACCACATCTTAAATCAAAACCTTTGAGGGGAAGACTCAGATATCAGTATTGATAAGGCCTCTCTGTTGATCCAATGTAGAGCTCATCAATTCTGGGTATATTTCTAAATTTAAATCAATTTTTAGTAACTGTATCTCTGTGGTAAAACAAACTTCATCTGAAATTCATTTTCATTAATTTCTTCATGTTGACTTTAGCTTCATTTTCTTTGTTTAAATGCAATGGCATTGTAAATATGTCTTTCTAAAGTGGCATTCTTTCTGTTACTTTATCTTTCTACCTGCCTATTTCTGTCTATGTGTCTCTTTATATACAGTAAAGAGATACTGTCTATAGCATAGATGAATCTTGTCAGAGACTGTCTTCAAGTGTTAGGAATTTTGTGCAGATTTTTAAGTTTATGTGTTTCTATCTAGTTTTACAATGTTTAACACGCATCCTTCATTTTTACAAAAACCAAAGTCTTATGTTTGAAGTTTTGTATTAAATGACTTTAGCTTCATATTATTTATTGTTTGATAATTGGTCATATATAAATTTATAGTTACAGTAATCCTTTAAAATATTAAATATTCACTTACTAATGATTGAAAATATTTTATTACAAGTATTTGAAAGCAAAATATCTGTCTACAGTTTGGTGATTGGTTCTTATGTGCATGGAACTACAAAAAAGCAATGGATATTTTCAGTTTAATTTTAACATTTCACAGCTTGCAATGATGAAAAAATATGTATGTATGATGTGATATTAAATGGGTATACATCAAGGCTAAAAGAAGGAAATGAATATCCATAATTAAATTTTTATATGTTATATCTTGCAGTGGTGAAATAAATATCTGTCAATGACATGGATGTTAAATGGCTATGTGTCAGCATCTAGAGCACAGAAATTAATATCCTCAATTAAATTTCTATATGTTATGTAAGATTTTGACACAGAAATTTCTTACAACTTGATATTTCTTTAAGAGTTTTTCTATCTTAAAAATGATTATATCTGTATATTTGCCCTTTCCAAAAACATGGTAAGGTTGGAGGATTGAGAAAATTTAATTTACAGAAGTTGTGCAATTTTTAAACAGTAAACGACTCATAAGTCACTTCACAGTTCTTTTAAAAATTTAATTTCCTAGTACACCTAGAAGTTTAATCTTTTTTCCCCTTCATTTTTAATCCTCTTTATCAATCATCTTTAACCACTTTGATTCCATTAAAAGTTAATAAGTTAAAAATATAACTAAATATAATCACAAAATTAAGAAGGATTCCATAGGAGAAAATTTATCAAATTGTAATAAGAAAGTACATAATTGACATTTTATCAATAGCTCGTTATATAAAACCTTATGTATAGCTTCAATGTTGTGAAAATAAATCAAAATTTCTATAAATATCTTGCTTATATAAATAAATATCATGCAACTCTGAATATCTCTTAGGGCTCCAGAGAACTCCATCTCCTAACAAATTCTAACTGTTGAACACTTCAAACAACATAGTGATAGGGTCACAATGTTAAAATTAACCCAGAGACTCTTTATTAATTTTTTTAAAATGATGCTTATTTTGAAAATGTGTAAATAGCAAATGGTAAACTCAATAATCATAGTTTATTTAAGATTTTTCTGGAAATTCTATAAGGGCAATATTTACTAACTATGAAAAATAAATATGGAATCTAAATTTTTGGTGGTTGTCACAATGTCACGTATACAGAAGTAGAAATATAATATTGTACACGAGACATATAACATTAAATACCAATGTTATCTCAATAAAAAATAAATGAAAAAATAAGTCAATCGTTGCCACAGTATTTAAACAGTAAGACTAAACAAGTATGACAAGCTAATCCTGGAAATGATGCAATTTTATTACCTACTGATTTTATATAAGAAACACAAACTCTTTAACAAATATTAATAATAAATCATTATTTCTCCTCATGTGGTTTTCACATAAGGAATATATATCTATGCAACTTTTAGTATACAGATAACACACACAAACGTGTGCCTGGTACCAACTTTCTAAAATTTTTCTTTGTTAACTTACGGGAAAATCAGCATTTTCAAATTCTAGTTGCCACTCATCAAATCACCTTTCCTTCAAGATTTCTCCATTTTGATGACGAATCAAGCTGTTACATTATACTTTCATCAGGCAATGTCTGCCCATGTATCCTGGCAACCACATGCTGCAGTTGCCTTGACTCCTTGAAGCCCAAGATGAGAAGGAACTTGTTAAGGTCGAGAAACAAGTTTTAAGAAAAAACTAAGATAAATAAATTATTTCTGAATTGTTTTTGAGCCAGAAGCTTTCCCACAAATTGAGTCAATAAACTCTTAATTTTAAAGACATTTGCATTTACCATGTAAATAAAAATGTCAGATTACAAAATAGAAATAGATTTAGGATTTATGACCATGCAATACAGATACAGATCCAAATACGAACACTTCAAATTCATTAACTGAATATTTCTTTATTCTAGCTTTGGGAGCTTTCCCATTTTCATGACTTCTGTAGTAAAACATATCTGAACACTGAAAATATGGAATAGTTTGAACACATTGACTATTTCGCACATGCTGGGCATGCTAAAAATAAAATAATAATAATAATAAATGCCCTCCTTATTGATTTTAATTATTCCTGGGATCTACTCTGGACAGATTGACCTCTTAATTGCATCAAGGAAGATGAAAACTGTCTAGTTCCAGTTACCATAAAAGTCACACATTTTTTCTAAATTGCTGCTTATGAGTTGAGACAGGTCAGTAAGAGGCACCTAAAAGCTGGCGATGGTACATATTCTATTTTATATCCACTAAAAAGACTAAAATAAATATTCAGCTAGACATATTTTTATGTTATAACTCTAGGCTCTGAACATGCAAACACACAGTGATGATTAAAAAAAATGAACATCTTAATACTTAGAAGACACAGCTTTCAATATATCAGAACACAAGAAAAAAAGAATTAAAAAATCTAAAGAAACTGGAAAAACAGCAGAATAAAATCAAAGAAACAAGAGAGGTTATTAGGATGGAAAGCAATTAGATAGAAAACAAAAACAGCCAAGATTAAAAACAAATAAATGTTGTCAAAGATTGCTCAAGATTTTGAGTCATTTTGACAAGACTGATGAAATATACAGACCAAAGATAAAATTGTTGTTGAACTGGAGATTTAAAATACAGCGCTAATAAATTTATATCGTTAATGGCAATGGATAAATTTCTTGCAAAGAAAGACCAAAACTACAGGAATAATATAGAGAAACTTGTAATCATGGACTTACATGGCAATAAATTTTCTTAGTAATTTAAGACTTCTCTTTGAAATCTATTAATACTATTCCATATGCTAAAGTGGACATATTTTTCTATTTTGTTTTAAAGATGAAGCTATAGTTGGTATACAATATTATTTTACTTTTATGAGTACTTTGTGTTGATTTGACATTTACATGCATTACGAAATGATCGCTGTGATAAAGCTAGGAACCATCTGTTCCCATACATAGTACAGTATTATTGACCATATCCCTTATGCTGTATAATGCAACATTATGGATTACTTATTTTCTAACTGGTGGTTTATACCTCTTAATGCCCTTAACCTGTTTTGCTCGCTCACCCTCCTCTTCTCTGGCAATCACACTCTGTTCTCTTTAACTACAAATCTGTTTTTCTTTTGTTTAGTTTTGCCTTTCAGATTCCACATATAAGTGAGATTACACAGCATTTTTATTTCTCCATTTTACTTATTTCACTTAGCATGATACCCGTTAGAGCCATCCACATTCTTGCAAATGGCAGGGTTTCACTTTTTACAGCAGAGGGATATTCTGCTGAATACACACACACACACACACACACACACACACCCCTCATCATCTATATCCATTCAACTATCAATAGATACTTAGGTTGACTCCATATCTTGGCTATAATAAACAATGCTGCATTGAACATTAATGTGCATTTTCTTTTCAAATAAATGTTTCCCTTTTTTTGCATAAACACACACATATGTCATTACCTGATCTATTCTTAATTTCCAGAGGCACATCTACACCATTTTACATACAGGCTGCACCAATTTACAATCCCACATTTTCTCCTCAAGTTGGCCAACCCTTGATATTTGTTTTCTTGATGATGATAGCCATTTGACAGGTGTGAGATAGCATCTCATTATGGTTTTGATTTACATTCCCCTGATGATTACTGATATTGAATATTTTTAATGCTTCTGTTGTCCATCTGTATATTTTATGAAAAATGTCTTTTCAGGCCCATCACCCATTTTTAAACTGAGATTGTTTTTTATGTTGAGTTGTGCAAATTCTTTGTATATTCTGGATATTAACCATTTACCACAGAGACTGCTTACAAATATCTTCTCTCTTTCAATAGGCTGCCTTTTCATTTTGTTAACATTTTGCTTTGGTGCACAAAAGTTTTTTAGTTTGATATGGTCCCATTTGTTTATGTTTTTGTAGCCCTTGCCTGAGGAAACAGACCCACAAATATTGCTAAGACTCATGTAAACAAGCTTACTGTACATGTTTTCTTCTCAGATTTCTGATTTCAGGTGCCATGTTTGAGTTTTTAATCCATTTTGAGGTGTTTTTTTTTTTTTGTATATGGTGTGGAAAAATAGTCCATTTGTTTCTTTTACAAGTAGCTGCCCCGTTTTCCCAGCACCATTTATTGAAGATGCCATCTCTTCTCCATCGAAAAGTCATGCCTCCTTTGTCATAGATTAGTTGACTATACAAGCATGGGTTTACTTCTGGTCTCTACATAGTGAGAGAATTTGGGATAGTGGGATAGGGTCTCACCCCTCTTTCAATGTTTTGTGGAATTCACTGTGAAGCTATCGGACAGTCCTGGAGTTTTGGGTTTTTTGGAGTTTGTTTGATCACTGATTCAGTTTACTTATTGATAATCAATCTGTTCATATTTTCTATTTTTTTCCCCCAGTTCAGCCCTAAGAGATTGTGTCTTTCCAGGAATTTATCCATTTTTTTTTTTTCTTTTCTGGGTTTCCATTTTGTTAGCATATAATATAGTTGTTTGTAGAATCTATCATGATCCTTTGTTTTTTTGCAATGTTGGTTATGACTTCTCTTTCTGACTTCAGTAACTTGGGCTCTCTCATGACTGTGACTAAAGGTTTATCACCCGTTTATTTTTTCAAACTGTAAACTAGTTTCATTGATATTTTCTATTTTGTGTCTATATTAATTATTTTTGTACTCTGATCCTTATTGTTTTTCATCTGCTAATTTTGGGATCTATTTGTTCTTTTTATAGTCCCTTTAAATGTAAATCTAGGTTGTTTTAGACTTTTCTTGTTTCCTGAGGTAAACTTGTATGGCTATAATGTCCAACAAATTCTGAATTTTTTTTTCCGTTTTCATTTATCTCCATATTTTTAAATTTCCTATTTGATTTTTTTCCAATGATCCATTGATTATTTTGTTGTTTAGACAATACATGCTTTTGTTTTTTTGTAGATTTCTTTCTTGTAGCTGACTTCAGGTCTCACAACATTATAATTGGAAAAGATGCTTAATGTGATTGCAACCTTAAATATATCAAGACTTGGTTTTTGGCCTAACATAATTTTTTAATATGAAGAATGCTCCATGTTCACGTGAAAGAACATGTAATCTCTTTTTTTCTTTTTTATTGGATAGAAAGTTCTATATCTATTAAGTGTATCTGGTCTCATGTGTGACTATGTTTCAATATTAATTTTCTGTTCAGATGACCTGACATTGGTGTAAGTGTGAGATTACAGCCTCTTTGCTATTATTCAGTCACTAAATTGTGTCCAACTCTTTGCAACCCCATGGACTATAGCACGCCAGGCTAGCCTGTCCTTCACTGTCTCCTGGAGCTTGCTCAAACACACGTTCATTGAGCTGGTGATGCCATCCAACCATCTCATCCTCTGTCATTCAGCTCTCATCCTGCCCTCAATCTTTCCCAGAATCAGAATCTTTCCCAATTAATAGGCTCTTCGCATCAGGTGACTAAAGTACTGGAGCTTCAGCTTCAGCATCAGTTCTTTCAATGAATAATCTGGGTTGATTTCATTTCTCATTGACTTCTTTGACCTTGATGTCCTAGGACTCTCAAGAGTCTTCCCTAGCACCACAATTTGAAAGCATCAATTCTTGGGTGCTCAGTCTTGGCACCCCACTCCAGTACTGTTGCCTGGAAAATCCCATGGATGGAGGAGCCTGGTAGGCTGCAGTCCATGGGGTGGCTAAGAGTCAGACACAACTGAGGGACTTCACTTTCACTTTCCACTTTCATGCATTGGAGAAGGAAATGGCAACCCACTCCAGTGTTCTTGCCTGGAGAATCCCATGAACAGAGAAGCCTGGTAGGCTGTAGTCCATGGGGTCGCACAGAGTCGGACACGACTGAAGCAACTTAGCAGTAGCAGCAGCAGCAGTCTTCTTAAGCATCCAGTTCTCATATTGTACATGTCTACTGGAAAAACCATAGTTTTGATTATATGGGCCTTTGTCAGCAAAGTGATGTCTCTGTTTTTTAATATGCTATCTAGGTTTGCCATGGCTTCAAGTCCCTAACTATTTTTAATTGCCTCATACTACCTATATTGTGTTAATATTTTCTTTACATATTTATATGGTAATTTACATATGTATAAGTTACATATATTTAAATTCTTGTTGGATGGACTCGTCCACCATTATGTAATGCCCTTCTTTGTCTCTTGTAGCAGATTTTGTTAAGGTCTATTTTGCCTTATATAAGTATTGCTTTCTTTCCATTTCCATTTGAGTGGAATATACTCTTCTCCACTTCACTTCTCTTCACTTGTTCTTGTGTCCCACCAGTCACTCTATTTTCTTTTCACTGAATCATTTAGTCCATTTACATAAATAGGAATTTTTGATAGACGTATATTCATTGACAATTTATTACTTGTTTTCCATTTGTTTTTCCAGTTCTTTTCTCTTTCTTTCCTCTTCTTTTGCTCTCTCCCTTGTGAACTGATAAATATTTTTTAGTATTATGTTTGGAGTATGTATTATATTTTAGATTTTTGGTTTGTACTTAACATAAGATTTATATATAATACTTAATATATATGTGATTATTTTAGGCTTGAATGTGTTTTAACAACACTTTATTTTACTCATCCTTACATTTAATATACCTGACATCATATTTTACATTTTTGTTTTGTGTTTCTTAAGTATTGGAGATATATATGATTTTATTACTTTTGTCTCTTAATCCTACCAATGAGATTTTCCATTCATAATTTTTATATCACTAGTGATAGTAGACATGGAACAACAGACTGGTTCCAGATAGGAAAAGGAGTACCTCAAGGCTGAATATTGTCACCCTGCTTATTTAACTTATATGCAGAGTACATCATGAGAAACGCTGGGCTGGAGAAACACAAGCTGAAATCAAGATTGCTGGGAGAAATACCAATAATCTCAGATATGCAGATGACACCACCTTTATGGCAGAAAGTGAAGAAGAACTAAAGAGCCTCTTGATGAAAGTGAGAGAGGAGAGTGAAAAAGATGGCTTAAAGCTCAACATTCAGAAAACTAAGATCATGGTATCCGGTTCCATCACTTCATGGGGAATAGATGGGGAAACAGTGGCTGACTTTATTTTTCTCTACTCCAAAATCACTGCAGATGGTGACTGCAGCCATGAAATTAAAAGACGCTTACTCCTTGGAAGGAAAACTTTGACCAACCTAGATAGCATATTCAAAAGCAGAGACATTACTTTGCCAACAAAGGTCCACCTAGTCAAGGCTATGGTTTTTCCAGTGGTCATGTATGGATGTGAGAGCTGGACTGTGAAGAAGGCTGAGCGCCGAAGAATTGATGCTTTTTTATTTTTAATTAAATTTTGTTTTGCTTAACTCTACAACATTGTATTGCTATTGCCATACATCAAGATGGATCTGCCACAAGTATACATGTGTTCCCCATTCTGAACCCTCCTCCCTCCTCCCTCCCCATACCATCACCCTGGGTCTTCCCAGTGCACCAGCCCCAGGCATCCATTATCAGGCATCGTACCTGGACTGGCGACTCATTTCAGATATGAAATTATACATATTTCAATGCTGTTCTCCCAAATCATCCCACCCTCTCCCGTTCGCAGAGTCCAAAAGTCTGTTCTATACATCAGTGTCTCTTTTGCTGTCTCGTAAACAGGGTTATTGTTACCGTCTTTCTAAATTCCATATATATGCGTTAGTATACTGTATTTGTGTTTTTCTTTCTGGCTTACTTCACTCTGTATAATAGGCTCCAGTTCCATCCACCTGATTAGAACTGATTTAAATGCATTATTTTTAATGGCTGAGTAATACTCCATTGTGTATATGTACCACAGCTTTCTTATCCATTCATCTGTGGATAGTGCTTTTGAACTGTGGTCTTGGAGAAGATTCTTGAGAGTCCTTTGGACTGCAAGGAGATCCAACCAGTCCATCCTAAAGGAGATCAGCCCTGGGTGTTCATTGGAAGGACTGATGTTGAAGCTTAAATTTCCATACTTTGGCCACCTAATGTGAAGTGCTGACTCATTTGAAAAGACCCTGATGCTAGGAAAGATTGAAGGCAGGAGGAGAAGGGGATGACAGAAGATGAGATGGTTGGATGGCATCACCGACTCAATGGACATGGGTTTGGGTGGACTCTGGGAGTTGGTGATGTACAGGGAGGCCTGGCGTGCTGCAATTCGTGGGGTTGCAAAGAGTCAGACATGACTGAGTGACTGAACTGAACTGAAGTCATATTTTTTCTTTTCTTCCTAGAAAAGATCCTTTATAATTTCTTGTAAAGTTGGTTTACTGGTGATGAACTTTTTCAGCTTTTATCTGTAAAACTCTTTATGCTTCTTTCATATCTGAATTATAACCTTCTGAGGTAGTGCATTCTTGGTAGTAAGATTTTCCTTTCATCATATAGAATGGATTAAGCCACTATCTTTTGACTCACTAAATTTTCAAAATGAAAAGTCAATGAATTTTTTCTTGCATGTAACTAATTAATTTCCCTTTTCTACATTTAAATTCTTTATCTTTAATTTTTCTATTTTAAGTGCATTTTGTCTTGGTGAGGATTTTTTCTGCTTCATCTTTTGGGGACTCTTTCAGCTTTCTGGATATTGATGTCTGTTTCTTTTACCAGGTTAGAGAAACTTTCAATTATTTATTCAAATAATTTTGCCATAACTTTTTCTCTTTTTTTTTCCCTTGTGGAACTCCTATAATGTGAATTTTAGTTCCATTAATTTCCAAGATGAATCTTAAATTATTCTTACTTTTAAAAACTATTATTTTCTTTTTTTCTGTTCAGCTTGGGTACTTTCAAGTACTCTTGTCTTCTGCGTTGCTGATTTGTTTCTCTGTGTGATCTAACCTAGTATGAATTCTTTTGAGTGTATTTTTATTATAGTTATTTTTCAGCTCTGTTTGATTCTACTTCAAGCTTTCTCTTTGCTGAAATACTCTTCTCTCAAGTTCAGTTAATATCTTTATGATCATTGCCTTGAACTCTTTGTCAGGTAGATCGCTTATCTCCACTTCATTTGGTTTCTCATCTGAAATTTTGTCTTGCTTCTTAGTTTGGAACACATTCCACTGTTTTCACATTTCACCTAGTTTTCTGTGTTTATTTCTCTTTTTTTAAGTTGGCAACCATATACATTTCTTTTGTATTTTTCTTTTTTTACATTATAAAGCTCTTTATTTGTACTGCCAAGTAACTTTTGGAGGTGGGCAGGGTGTTCAAGATAGGGAACACATGTACACCCATGGCGGGATTCCTGTCAATGTATGGCAAGACCACTACAATATTGTAAAGTAATTAGCACCAATTAAAATAAATAAATTTATATTTTAAAAAATGCCTTGAGGGGCATTCATACATTGCTGGTTGTAAGGTAAATTAGCACAAACTTCTGTTCTTATTTCTATGTATTGGTTCAATTGGTTATATTTTTTGATCTTAGAGAAATGGTCCAATGTAGGAGACATCCTATAGGGCTCAGTAGCATACCTTTTGTTCCCTAGAACTATATTCTCTAGGTGTCCCCAGTACGCAAGTTCCATGCAACCCTTCTGTTGTGAAAGGGCTAATTGTTGTGGGAGTGCTAGTAGGCAGGTCTGAGCTCCTACCCAGCTGATTACAAAGCTGCCCTTTGTGGGGTGGCTGTGTGCCCACTGGAGGGTAGCGGGTATCCCCCATTCAGTTGACTACGCAGCACAGGAGCATATGGCTCTCTGCACAGCCCACGGGGGCTTGGGGCTGGTGTGCACCCCGTGGAGGACAGGGCCTGGCAGGGCTCAAGGCTGGTGTCCACCCACTTGAGGGGAGGACTGGGACCCTCTTCAGCCATCTGCACAGTTTCATGGCAATTGTGTCTGTTATCAGTCCAGTGAGGAACAGGCTAATAGGCTAGAAAAAGGATTTCCAAATGCTTCTTCTCAACAACCTTCCAAAGTGATGCAAACTTCTGCCTGCATCACTGGAGAAGGAAATGGCAACCAAGGCTCCTCCATCCATGGGGTCACAAAGAGTTGGACACGACTGAGAGACTTCACTTTGTATCACCATGACCAGGGAGATTTTCAGTTCCTTTTTACTTCTGTGGGAGACTCTTCAGTATCATTAAGCTGATCTTACCCAGATTTCTTTCAAGTTATTTCCTCTGTGCTGGAAGTATTTGAGACTTGTGTGCACCCTTCTGTTTCCTATAGCCTTCTTATGGTTCTCCCAAACATAAATCACACTGGTTTTCAAACCCAGATGTTATAGGACTTTTCTTCCAGTGCAGGATGTACCCAGGTTGGGAAGCTGGATGTGGAGCTTGGACCCCCTCATTCTTTGATGGGATCCTCCAAGACTGTGGTATTCTTCCAGTTGAGAGTCACTGACCCAAGGGAATGGGTCCTGACTAGATCACGTCTTTTTCCCTCTTATTCTTCTTCTGGTTCCTTTTTTACATTGAGCTTATTTGTGGAATTATTTTCTGTTAGTCTTCAGGTCATTCTCATAGATTACTACACTATAAGTAGTTTTAATTTTACCGTTTCCATGGTAGGAGGTAAATTCAGGGCTTTCCTAATCTATCATCCTGGCTCCCTCTCCTTTATATTTCTTATGTAATTAATCTTTATACTCAGTATTTTTTCAACAGAAACTGAATTGCTAAAATATGTGCAAATATAACCATTCTATTTTTAATTTTTCATAGTATATAAGAAGTTTTTATATTCTGAAACCTGTAATTAGCCATAGATAATAATACACTGCACTTTTAAGATTTTAGGCAGAGCTTAAGTAAATGTTGTATATATATATATGTGTGTGTATAACATATACATATATATAATGCATATATTTAAATATCAATGCACTCATCTCCATGTATATAATTGCTTCTATGTATTTCTTCATGCATATCATGCATGCATTTAATTGTATGTGTGTATCTATAGCTATATGGGCTTCCCTGGTGCCTCAGTGGTAAAGAATCCACCTGCCAATGCAGGAGATGTGGATTCAATAGAAGGAAAGGGCAACCAACTCTAGTATTCTTGTCTGGGAAATCCTATGGACTGAGGAGTCTGCTGGGTTACAGTCCATGGTGTCACAAAAGAATTGACATGACTTAGTCACTAAACAGCAACAACAATATGTAGATATCAGGCTTTTCTGGTGAGTTGGTGGTAAATAATTCACCTACCAGTGCAGGAGAGGCTGGTTAGATCCCTGGGTCAGGAAGATCCCCTGGAGAAGGAAATGGCAACATTCTTGCCTGGGAAATCCCAGGGACATAGGATCCTGGTGGGCAACAGGCAATGGGGTAACAAAAGTGTCAGACATGACTTAGTGAATAAACAACAAAAATAGGTATATACCACATGCATAAATATGCAGAAATAAACAGTTAAGTAAAATAAACAGAAAAAGTAATGGTAATAAATCTATAATGAGTTATATTAATAATTTTAGAGTAAGTTATAAGATACATTAAACGTGGTAGCTTTTATAATATAATTAGTGGGTGTCCCAGTTACTGCCCTTTGAAATCCAAAACCACAGTTCTGCAAGCACACATGTTCCACAATCTCTCCCAGCGAAGACTCAGTGCAATAGAAATATTAGGGGAGAACTGATTCAGTTACAAGCACATTTCTCTAGTGACCAACACTGGCTTGAAGACTTCCAAAGGGTTTACCAAAATATTTTAGACTTCACAAAAGTCTAGGATGTTTCCAGCAAACTTTGTCTTCTTCTCTGGCACTTAAGATGAGGTTTTCATTGCCCTCTCAGCTTGTCCAACTCCCTTTTTATTTTCTTTCACATAGACATTTACTTTAATGAAATTCTAACATATTTAATCATGCATCGGTGTTTGCTCCTCAGGGGAACTAGATTAAAACAAATTGTACAATCTATCATGTACTATTAACTAAGTTAATCATTATCAAAACACAATCTTCGGTACTTACAAGAAAATGTATAAGAATCAGTAAATGTGTCTTAGTATGTTTTTAATGCATTTCAGAAAAGTTACTTGTGAATACAAAAAAAAAAGATTGTGCAATTAAGGAACATTTACAAGAGGTTCTGTTGTTTAGTTGCTCAGTCATGTTTGGCTTTTTGCGACCCCGTGGACTGCCAGGCTCCCCCTGTCCTTCCCCGTCTCCTGCAGTTTCCTCAAACTCATGTCCATGGGGTCGGTGATGCCATCCAACCATCTCATCCTCTGTGGTCCCCTTCTCCTCCCGCCTTCCATCTTTCCCAGCATCAGGGTCTTTTCCAGTGAGTCAGTTCTTCACATCAGGTGGCCAAAGTATTGGAGTTTCAGCTTCAGCATCAGTCCTTCCAATGGATATTCAGGGTTTATTTTCTTTAGGATGAACTGACTTGATCTCCTTCCAGTCCAAGGGACTCTCAAGAATCTTTTCCAATACCACAGTTCAAAAGCATCAATTCTTAAGCACTCAGCTTTCTTTATAGTCCAGCTCTCAATCCATGCATGACTACTGGTAAAACCATAGCCTTGACTAGACAGAGTTTTGTCAGCAATTCAATGTCTTTGCTTTTTAATATGCTGTCTAGATTTGTCATAGCTTTTCTTCCATGGCTCTAGCATTGGTCTAAAATTTATCTTCAGTGCTATTTGGTAGCAGTAAGTATGGATTGTTTTGTAGACATATTTTAATAACTTAGTAAAATATTCTTAACATTAATTAATTAAGATTAAGAATATTTTACAGGGTGCTCGGGGCTGGTGCACTGGGATGACCCAGAGGGATGGGATGGGGAGGGAGGTGGGAGGGGGATTCAGGATGGGGAACACATGTACACCCTTGGCGGATTCATGTCAATGTATGGCAAAACCAATAAATATTGTAAAGTAAAATAAATAAATAAAACTGAGATTAAAAAAATATTCTTAATTTTAAAAATTACAAAAGTAATTGGATAAAAGCCAGTAAAAAGAAATTTAAAATTACGAGTATCTTCTAAATTGCATGACCATCCTGATTATCATATAATGTTCTTTTGTAGTTTGGGAGATCATAATTACCTTTAGAAAACTGTTGAAATCTATAGAACTTCTCAGAATACTACACATATGTTTAATTTTTTCCCAACATGTGTGTGTGTGTGAGTATGTATGTGGATTTATGGAGACATGGAAGTATATGGCTTTGAAAGTGGATTTTATTTTTCACTGAACACATTACAATGATTAGTGCATTATTCTTAGACAGAATCATTAATTTGTAAAAAGTATGCTATCAGTTATATAATTTTTAAATGATTTAAATATTGTAGTGTTTAAATATTTGAGTATATCAAGTTACTTACATAAGATACATTTCCAACAGAATTCCTTAATAAAAAGTACAAATGCAATAAAAAAAAAAATACTCATCAAAAATGTAAGCCAAAACTACAACGAGATACCACCTCATGTTGATCAGAATGGCCATCATTAAAAAGTCTACAAACAACATATGCTCGAGAGGGTATCAAGAAAAGAAAAGCATGCTACACTGTTGGTGGGAATGTAAGTTGGTACAGCCACTATGGAAAACAGTATGAAGATTACTCAGAAAACTAAAAATAGGATTAGCAATATAATCCAGCAATCCCACTCCTGGTAACATACCAGGCAAAACTATAACTCAAAAAGATACATTATGCCTATGTTCATAGCAGCACTATTCACACAGGCAAAACATGGAAAGAGACTAAATGTCCATAAACAGATGGATGGATAAAGAAGACATGCATATATACAATGGAATGTTACTTAGCAATATGAAAGAACAAAATAATACCATTTGCAGCAACAAGTGAAGTTAATTCATAAAGAGAAATGCATATATCACTTGTATGTGGAATCTAAAATATAGCACAAATGAAATTATCCGTAAAACAGAAACAGACTCACACACATAGAGAACAGACTTGTGGTTGCCGAGGGGGAGGGAGGAGGGATGGACCAGAAATTGGGAAATGATGGATAAACAGGGTCCTTATGTACATCACAGGAAATGATATTTAATATCTCGTGATAAACCATAATGGAAAAGAACATAAAGAAAGAATGTATATATGTGCAAAACGAAGTCACTTTGCTATACAGCACAGATGGGCACAACTTTCTAAGTCAACTATACTTGAATAAAAATAAATTAATAGAAAAATACTCATTAAATATGTGTGTATGTGTGTGTGTGTGTATATATATATATATATATATATATATATAAGAGAGAGAGAGAGAGAGAGAGAGAGAGAGCCAAATAGCTCTAAAAGAGAAAATAAAACATCTCTATGAGTTGTCAATGTTACTTATTATAATATATTTTAGTCTGCAATTAATTGAAGCTGCAACGTTATTTTAAGTATGGATTTTATCGATTTCTAGACGGTCCACTGAATCTCCACCTTTGCCCCACCCCATAATTGTTGCTGTTGTTTTCTCAGCTGTCTTTGTATTCATTTTCTACCCTAATAAGTCGAATTGCACTTAGGTAGTTAGAAGAAAAAAAAATCTATTCTTACCTTTCTGGGGAAAATTCCCATTTGTAAATACTTTTCAATTATTTACAAATAATAATGTGTGTTCAGTTGCTCAGTTGTGTCCGACTCTTTCTAACCCCATGGACTGGAACCTGGTAGGCTCCTCTGCCATAGGATTTTTGAGGCAAGAATATTGGAGTGCTAGCCATTTCCTTCTCCAAATGGTAGAGTATAAAGTTCACTTTAAAACATATTTCTAATAAAGATGGATTATTTTTATTGAACCCAGGAAACTAGGCAATAGAGATAATCAATATACATTCACTGTTAAAGAATTACTTAGATTACTTAGATGACTTTAATGACCAACTAATTCTCTGCAGCCTTTTATAAATTCAACCTAAATAAAAACTGTGGATATTGAAAGAAAAGAGGAATAATTAAGGTGAGAGTAGATTGCTGCTCTTTCCTTCTACCTTACAGAAATAATGGAAGTAATAGCATTTCACTCCTCAACTCTTAAAGCACAAAGATTAAAGTAGGTGTCATTTTTTTCGTACCTATTCAATCAAGCTAAAAAAATGTAGCAAAAATAAAAGAGCCATTCTGATTGCTTTTCTGATAAATTCCAAAAATTGCCAGTCAGTGATTTACTGATTTTCTCATCATACAAGTTGTGCATTCCTTAAAAACTGCATCTGTATGTTTTTATTGTTTTTTTCAGTGACTAAGGACAGATATTTGACAACTGTCTGTCTTTGTGCTCAGCTGACGTACGTGTGTGTGTGTGTGTGTGTGTGTGTGTGTGTGTGTGTGTAGGCATAGTTAGTTGTAAGATGAAGTGTTGACTGAAAAGCTACTGGCATTCACCTTTAGAGCACCTCCAGTGTATTATTAATAGGGGCATTTAACAGAGATCTTGACTCTTTATTAATCAAAATAACATTCTTATCCAAAAGCCCTTTCAGAGAAGTTATCAATAAAGAATTTTATTGCAACATGAAATTGTCCCAGACCATTAATATAAAACAAATATAGATAGCACTTACAGATTGAAATCGGAAGTGGATGGGATGTTATGAGAAAATGGATTGAAATCTCACTAATCTAATTCTTGACAGGTCATAATTTGCAACAGTGATTCTACTTACAAGAGTTCTCTGTAGTAAAGGATAGTTAGATGGATGAACAACCACAAATTCTAAACATATCTGAATTTAATACATACTTGTCTTCTCCAGCCTGTTGCCTCAACCTATAGGTTTCTTCTATAGATAAAGTATTTCTTAATATGAAATATTTACATGAATATATCTAAGCCATAACTATTTGGTGCTTTCTAACTCATCATTGCTTCTTTTACTATAACCTTAAATTGAAATTAATTCATTTTAAAAACATTTTCTATAATTATTACCCTTCCCTCATCTATATCTCACAAAATGAGGACTCTCTACAGTGCAAGTAACAGAAGCCCATTCAATTATCTTGAGTAGAAAAAATTTTAGTGCTCTCAAAGAAGCTAAGGCAAATATATAAATCATATTGGAATCTACTGGGAACCAGGTGTTAAAATTTCATCAAGACAGTATTTCTTCTTCTTCTTCTTTTTTAGTCTATGCATTTCTGCTTCATTCTTCACTCTTGCTATAGAAACTATCCTCTACTAGTTAGTGGAGCTGGCAAATGAGTCACTGAGGCGTACAATATTGTACTGTTGGCACTAAAGATAGATTTCTCTTTTTCAGCCCACCTCTCCCCTTATCTTTCTGTCTCTTTCTCTCTTCTTCCATCCTTTCTTACCTCTTGTTTCTGCTCTCCTCTTCTCCGTCTCTCGCTCCCTGTCCCCTCTTCCTTCTCCCTGTGTATCTCATTTATTTTTCCTCTCCACTCCATTTTTAAAAAAACTTTTAAAGCTGGGAAAAAGGATTAGCCAAGATTGTGATAGGAGTCCATCTTAGAACAATTCCAGAAAGAAAATATCATTTCATTTCAAATAAACTCTTCTTAGGATAGAAGACCAAATAATAGCATTTCCCAGAAAAGGTGAGTGAAACTGAGTGAAGGACTACTCTGCAGATAAAGCACCTGGGCCACGCCTTAAACATACGCCACTAGTGCTGTGGGAAATCTATATTTCAACATCTCCCTCAGATTTCCCACTTACTTTCAAATTTTATTAGTGTACATATTAACTATCAGATCAGATCAGATCAGTCGCTCAGTCGTGTCCGACCTTTGCGACCCCATGAACCGCAGCATGCCAGGCCTCCCTGTCCATCACCAGCTCCCGGAGGTCACTCAGACTCACATCCATCGAGTCAGTGATGCCATCCAGCCATCTCATCCTCTGTCGTCCCCTTCTCCTCCTGCCTCAATCCTCCCAGCATCAGAGTCTTCTCCAAGAGTCAACTCTTCGCAGAGGTGGCCAAAATACTGAGTTTAGCTAGCACAACCCCAAAGAAATCCAGATGATCCCCAGAATGGACTGTTGATCTCCAGTCAAGGACCCAAGAGTCTTCTCCAACACCACAGTTAAAAGCCACCCGCCAGCCCCCGCGCCCACACCACATGACCACAGGAAAGACCATAGCCTGATAGGCGACTTGTTTTCTCTCTTTTGAATATGCTATCTAGTTGTCATAACCCCAAGGAGCAGCCTTAGCGCAGTCACCACTCAGTGATTTTGAGCCCAGAAAAACAAATCTGACACTGTTTCCACTGTTTCCCCATCTATTTCCATGCAGTGATGGGACCAGATGCCATGATTTTTTCTAATTTAGCTGCCAACCTTTTCACTCTCCACTTTCACTTTCCAAGAGGGCCCCCCCTCTGCCAGAGTCCGAATATTTTCCCCGCACGACTTATTTCCCAGTCCCAGATGTACCTCATATAAGTTAAATAAACATGGTGACAATATGCAGCCTCACTCCTACCATCTTTTCATGACCATTGCCCTACCCACAGATTAGAGGAGATCAGTGTCTGTCCCACCCAAGTCCCGAAGATTGCTCCTGCTCAATCCAGCGTTATCCGTCCTCTGCCTTCTAAAACCAGTTGAACATCAGGAAGTTCACGGCCCGAGCTGCGAATTGAGCACACTAGCGTATGATTGGTTTGGCACCCTTCTCTGGATTGGACGCCTTCCAGTGCCCGCGAGTCTGAGGCACTCACAGCACCACAGGACGAGCTCCACTGAATTCCATCACCTCCACTAGCTTTGTTCTGTGATGCTTTCTGCCCGACTCCCGATTCCCAGTATACCATGTCTGCCTACGTTCTCTTCTCCCCTCCTATCTTCTGCTTCTGTTGGTCCCCCATCCTCCGTCCCACGCGAAATTTCTTTTTCTCTATTTCTAGATCCCTATCTTTCCCATTCTTTTTTTCCTCTATTTCTTTGCATTGATCACTGAAGAAGGCTTTCTTATCTCTTCTTGCTATTCTAGTATACTAATATAAAGTATATAAATTACACTAAATTTCAAAGTTATATATTAATTTTATATGATATTTCAATTTCTGTTATTTAATTTCCAAAAAAATAACTCCGGTGGTAAATGTTAAGTATTTTATATTTCCATAGATATATTAATTGTTTATACTTTGTTGTTAAGCTCTCCAGTTAAATTTTTATTTTTCCTTTCCAATTTTTGTTTTCTGTTCTCATATCCTTTCTTCGTTAATGCCTAAAATGTCAACCCAATGTTTCATTTAAAATCTCACACACAGTTTATGCCAACTTTACCAAAGCCTCATTTTTAAGATGAGTCTTTGGGATTTATTATTATTATCATTATCACTAAAAGGGAAGAATTAATGGGATCATTCATGCAAAATTTTGCTCCCCAAGCTACCTATCTAATTATGCTTTCTTGTAGCAGATTTTGCTGTGCTCCAGATTTATGCTCTTAAACAGTTATGTAAAGCTCTGCAACTCCAAATAACAGCCTTTTGAAATGGTTTTTTTCCTTGAAAAAATCAGTTTATCAAATTTAGTCAGAGAATAAACATGTATATATCATGACAAAATCTACTAAGTCAATCATTTTATGCTTGGTTATGAGAGAAATTCAAGCTTGTGTCATTGTGAAGTTTAAGTGGCATAGGAAAGTACATGGACTTTACAACTAAATGTTCTGCCAATACAAATGTACAACGTAGGAGTATTTTCAGAACATGGTTTATTGCGTTCATAAAATAATTATTTTTATAGGTCATATTAGCTCAAAATTCCTGGTATTGGAGGAATACAAATCAAGCTCCAATAAAGCTTTTATTCTTCTTAAATAGACATTTTAACCTTATATGCCAATATTTGGATAACCTGTGTGTAGATGTATACATATAAACATATGAACACACATATGATTGCTTATGTACTAGTTTCTTCCTAATGCATGTGCATGATTAGACATTTTAACCTGAAATGACAATATGGGTGCTTGTGTGTTTCTATGTGTGTGTATATATGTGCACATGCAAATGTATGAACATACATATGATTGCTTATGTAACTGTTTCTTTCTAGTATATGATTAGTTCTTTCATGGGTTTTATAATTTGAATACTTTAATATTAAACCAGTATAAAATACAAATGATTTACTTTTATTGAAGTTCCAACACAAAATTCTCTGTTGGCAATTTTGAAAGTGCATATAAATATTCCCGATACAAAATCTTAGCAGTGAAATCAGTTAACCACAAATTGATCTTGTAATTATAAATGCTGTATGTAGAACTCAATACATTTTTAATGCTCAAATTAAGACACACTAATTACACAGTAACTGCTAAATAAATGGCATATAATTTAGTGCTATGCCAAAGAGTGCTATTCTGATTTAGATGCTTCTAATCATGGGGAAAACTTGCTCACCGCTGGTAAAATGTTAACTTTGATGAACAAACTGGTGATCATCCAAGAAAAGATCTACAAATGGAAACAGTGAGTTCATATAGTTTCAGGTATCTTTTTTTCATTGACCTATTTTTAAGATTGTTTTTAAACTTTTTTATGCCCATTTCCTGTTGATTTATGCAATGTTTCATAACAATGAAAAATTCAAACTTCAAAAAGATCTTTTTTTAAATGTCAAGTGGATTACTCACAGAAGCAATATTTTGAATACCGATGATATTTCTCAGCACAGTAAACAAATATCAATTTTATCCCACGTTGGTTCTAAAACATATGTGTTTTCAATGTAATTCAATGGCAACATATTATGATATTAATAGTAAAGAGAAATTTTGAATGGGAATTCATAAGTTTGCTGTGAATTCTAATTCTTAGAGGATGAAGTGTTGTATTAAAGGAGAAAAAGAGAGGTACATGGAAGCTTGTGGAGATTCATTTAGAATTTCTAAATAATTTCAGTCTATCAAGATTAATGTGACATGTTTTCCTTAAGGGTAGATTCACTTAAAATTTATTACTTTCATTTCCCTTGATAAACGTTTACCATTAGCTTTCCTTAATGTCTTCTGTCCTTGTCACTGTTGAGTCACCCAGCCGTGTCCAACTCTCTGTGACCTCAAAGACTTGCAGCAGTCCAGGTCTCCTCATCCCTCAGCATCTCCCAAAGTTTGCCCAAATTCAAGACCATTGCATCAGTGATGCCATCTGGCATCTCATCCTCTGATGCCCTCTTCTCCTTCTGCCCTCCATCTTTCCCAACTCATTAGAAAAGTTGGCTGTTTGTATCAAATGACCAAATCACTGGAGTTTTAGCTTCAGAATCAGTCTTCCCAATGAGTATTGAGGATTGAGTTCCCTTAAGATTGACTGGTTTGATCTCCAGCACTACAGTTCAAACACCATCAATTCTTTGATGTTTGCCTTCATTACGGTCCATCTCTCACAACTGTATGTGACCACTGGGGAGACCACAGCCTTGACTATATGGATCTTTGTTGGCAGAGCAATGTCTCTGCTTTTCAATACACTGTCTAGGTTTGCCATCAGTTTTCTGCCAAGAAGCAATCATCTTCCAATTTCATGGCTGGAGTCACCATCTGCAGTTATTTTGGAGCCCAAGAAGAGGAAATCTGTCACTGTTTTCACCTTTTCCCCTTTTGTTTGCCATGAAGGAATGGGGCCAGATGCCATGACCTTAGTTTTTTTAATATTTAGATTTAAGCTGGCTCATTCACTCTTTCTTCACCCTCATCAAGGGGCTTCTTTAGTTCTTTTTTGCTTTCTGCCAGTAGAGTGGTATCATCTACATAACTGAGGTTGCTGAAGTTTCTCCTGCCTATTTTGATTCCAGCTTGTAACTCATCCAGCCCAGCATTTCTCATGATGTGCTCAACATATAGGTTAAAAAAGCAGGGTAATTGAATTCAACAATAGACAAGTCATTTCCTCGATAGAACTATTAATTTCCCTTAAAGCAGAGATGGGAATAGGAGTCAACTCTTCTTAAGCCAGGGCAGTGTGGGGTTCACTATTAATGAAAATGGAGCTTGATTATGTCGGGTATTTATTTATTGTTGAATATGTACTGAGTGAGCTAGTTGCTCTGTCTTATCCAACTTTTTGCAACCCCATGGACTTTAGCCCATAAGGCTCCTCTGTCCATAGAATTCTCCAGGCAAGAGTACTGAAGTGGACAGCCATTTTCTTCTCCAGGGGATCTTCCCAACCCAGGAATCAAACCTGAGTATACCTGAGTATCCTGCATTTCAGGCTTTAACGTCTAAGCCACCAGGGGAGCCACAAGTCCTATAATTATTAGTTTTTCCTTATACCCCACCATTGTAACTTGGAATTTCTGGGGGAATATATAGGGACTTTCAAGATAAGGTATTTTGGTGTAGTTTTTTTCTTCAGTTTCAAAATACAGAAAAATACCTTAAAATTATTGGTTCTTCGAGTAGTCATGTATGGATGTGAGAGTTGGAACATAAAGAAGGTTGAGCATTGAAGAATTGATACTTTTTTGTGCTGGAGAAGACTCTTGAGAGTCCCTTGGACAACAAGGAGATAAAAGCCAGTAAACGTTAAAAGAAATCAACCCTGAATATTCATTGGAAATACGGATGCTGAAGCTGAAGCTCCAAAACTTTGGTTACCTGATGCAACTCATTGGAAAACCCCTGTTGCTGGAAAAGATGGAAGGCAGGAGGAGAAGAGGGGCACAGGGGATGAACAGGTTGAATGGCATCATAGACTCAACAGACATGTGTTTGAGCAAACTCAGGGAGATAGTAAAGGACAGGGAAGCCTGGCGTGTTGTAGTGCATGGGGTCACAAAGAGTCGGATATGACTTAGAGACTGAGCAACAACAAGTAAGGCAATTTATTGACCAAACACAGAGAAATCTCAATACATTCAGTAGCAGGAAGACTACTTAGGCTTCAGATTCAGGGATGATCTTCTAGTTAGTTATGATGAAAATGAGATCTCCCAGTGTATTTCTGTTTACCTTTACAGAAACCAGGAATGGTGCAAATTCACTACAAAGAAAACTATGGGAGTTTAGTCAATAGTTATAATGCCTGCTATCAATGGAGAAGACTCTTGAGAGTCCCTTGGACTGCAAGAAGATCCAACCAGTCCATTCTGAAGGAGATCAATCCTGGGATTTCTTTGGAAGGAATGATGCTAAAGCTGAAACTCCAGTATTTTGGCCACCTCATGCGAAGAGTTGACTCATTGGAGAAGACTCTGATGCTGGGAGGGATTGAGGGCAGGAGGAGAAGGGGACGACAGAGGATGAGATGGCTGGATGGCATCACTGACTCGATGGATGCGAGTCTGAGTGACCTCCGGGAGCTGGTGATGGACAGGGAGGCCTGGCGTGCTGCGGTTCATGGGGTCGCAAAGAGTCGGACACGACTGAGCGACTGATCTGATCTGATCTGATCAATATGAATCTGTAACATTAACAGTACCATGTGGTACATCACGAGTACTCAAGTATCAAATGAAAAAAAAAAATGATAGCTTCAATTACTATCTTTTAACTTTTGTGATGGAAATTCATGCTTCAATCCATTATAACTCATTCCCTTCTCTTACCACATCAGAAGAGTTTATCCAAGCTAAGATTGCTAACTATTTTATAATTGATAATCCAGACCCTATATTTTTATTTTATTGAAGTATTGTTAATTTACAATGCTGTGCTAATTTCTGCTATGCAGCAAAGTGACTCATTTTAAATTTTCACCTCCTTTGATTGCAGAATAGTATTTTGCAATTGTGAACTCCCCTCTACTCTTTAAAATGCTTGTCTTTTTTATTGTCTTTAGTACCACTCTTACTATTTATTTATCTTTATTTTTGCTGTTTGTTCTCTTTCAACTTCAAGAACTCCAGCCCACATTTGATTGAAGTTCCATCTAAAGTTTTATTATATTTTAACTTAAAATATTTATTTAGTTATCTGTTGTATTAATATATTTCATTCATTATCATATATCACCAGAATGGTATGAAACTTTTGGTGTGTATGCATGATTGTGTACGCTCATTGAGATAAAAGCCCATAGATTTCACAAGATTTACTTTAGGTCTATGAAATTTAGATCTATATCTCTATTGCATGCCTGTCTTCAAAGTCCCAAATTTATAATATTTGATCTTTAGCATAGCCACCTGGCAACCTGAAAACAACATACAATTTCATTCATAGCAAGTACAAATGTGAATTTATTACTTCAAAAATATTTTCTATACTACCCATTTCCTTAGACTTGTTAATTGAATAACCTTTCAATATACTTGTGTAGGATAATTTTTGGTGTCGAACTTAGATTTGCTTTCTCATTTTCTAACATTGTAAACATTAAGTGTAAACACTATACCTAACCATTCCACTTCTTCTTAGGTAAGGACTCCTTTAGTTGCCTTTTAAATTGCTGAAATAATATCCTCCTTTATCACCTTATTACAGATTCTATACTGACAGTAGTTCATATCCGTTCAATGATTATAAGCAAAACAAAGCAAAATTCTGCTAGAAGATTTTAGTCTACAGTAGAAAAACATGACATGTTCATCACAGTTTCTTTTCCAGCTACTTGTGTCTCAGATCTTATTGCCATTGTTACTCTAATTCTCACTATTCTCCAAATAGTCAAGCCTTTGATACTGTTCCCAAGATGGAGTTACCTATGTTTTTACCCTTGCAAATTTCTATCTGTCCTTTAAAACTCTGTTAATCTCTTATGTCTTCAGTGGAATTCTTCCACCCAATTCCAGAATAAGTTTGGCTAATTGGCCTTATAGGTTCACATAGGAAGTATCTTCTATGTTTCTCAAACATTTAATAATCTGCTTTATACTTGTAAGATTTACACTTGTATGAATTTTCAAGTTAATATTTCTCATAATTCATCAATTCTTCACCATGAGTTCCTTGAAGACATTGTTTCCTACAATTCTTAAAGGTCTTAGACAATGAAATCATATACCATTCTCATCAGGTAAATATTGGTACTAAATCAGACATGAGAATGGAAGAGAAACATAAAAGAACATCAAATAATTAGCACCTGTAATTCTCTCATATTGAACAAGAACTCTCAATTTGAATTACCTATAGCCATCATACTTTAAATGATGCATATATTGTATATTAATTTCTTCAATTGAAGAAAAAAAAAACTATTACCCTTTTAAAACTAAAGCTCAACTAACAAAGTATAAAGAAGACTGTAATTTAATAATGTAAAAATTGTAATCACTTCACCTAAGAAATTACAGCTATCATACATATTAAGTAAGTAGATAAGTGTTAGTCGCTTAGTCGTGTCCAACTCTCAGCAATCCCATGGACTGTAGCTCCCAGGCTCCTCTGTCCATGGAATTCTCCAAACAAGAATACTGGAGTGGGTTGCCATTCACTTCTCCAGGGGTGTTCCTGACCCAAGGATCAAACCCAGGTCTTCCACATTGTGGGCAGATTCTTTATCATCTGAGCTACAGGGAGGAACCCTTAATACAAATTTTATACAAAAAATTATTCAGATTTGTGAGAGGTAAACCGAGACATTACTTTGCCAACAAAGTCCATGTAGTCAAAGCTGTGGTTTTTCCAGTAGTCATGTATGGATGTGAGAGTTGGACTCTAAAGAAAGCTGAGCACCGAAGAATTGCTGCTTTTGAACTGTGGTGTTGGAGAAGACTCATCAGAGTCCCTTGGACTGCAAGGAGATCCAACCAGTCCATCCCAAAAGAGATCAGTCCTGAGTGTTCACTGGAAGGACTGATGTTGAAGTTGAAACTCCAATACTTTGGCCACCTGATGCGAAGAACTGACTCACTGACTCTGGGAAAGATTGAAGGCAGGAGGAGAAGGGGACGACAGAGGATGAGATGGTTGGATGGCATCACCGACTCAAAGGTCATGAGTTTGGGTAAGCTCTGGGAGTTGGTGATGGGCAGGGAGGCCTGGCGTGCTGCAGTCCATGGGGTCACGAAGAATCAGAAAGAACTGCATGACTGATTGAACTGAAGTTATCAACATAAGGTAGGTCCTTCTCTGATAATTAAATTCACTGGCCTGACCAATGTGCCCTTTAATACCTGTGCTCTCAGTAGAATACTATAATCTATGTGGAAAATATGTTGTTAGACACCTCATATCTTAAATTTTGCACTCCTGTGAGAGAGCATATTATTAAGAAATAAAACTAGACATTTGCAGAAAATTTTAATTGATTCTTTAAGTCTTAAAAACCTCAGTATGAAAAGTTTGGAAAAATGCTTAAACCAATTATTATTCTTTTAAACAAAGAATAGGATTTTCCCTGGTAGCACAGTTGTTGGGAGTCTGCCTGCCAATACATGGGATGCAACTTCAACCCCTGGGTGAGGAAGATCCCCTGGAGGAGGAAATGGCAACCCCTTTAGTAGTCTTGCCTGGGTAATCCTACTGACAGAGGAGCCTGAAGGGCTACAGTGCATGGAGCCACAAAGAGTCTGACAAAACCTAGCAACTAAGCAGCCTCACATAACTCATGAATAAATTCCTAGAAGCTTACATCCTACCAGGACTGAATCAAGAATAAATAGAAGATCTGAACAGTCCAATATCAAATAAGGATAATCAGTAATTTAAATCAGTAATTAAAAACTTCCCACATAGAAAATCTTCTGAAAAGATTGTTTTCTTGATGAATTGTATCAACTTTTAAAGAAGACTTAACAGCAATGCTTCTCAAATGCTTCCAACAAATTGAAGAAGAGAACACTTCCAGACTGATTTTGTGAAGTCAGCATTAGCTTGATGTCAATGTCAGACAAGAATACAGGGAAAGAAAATGATTGTCCACCATTCCTGATGAAAATAGACCCATAAATTGTCAACAAAATATTAACAAAATGAATTCTAGTGCACATTAAAAGGATTTACACAGAATGAGTAAGTAGGATTTATCCCTGGTGCATAAAGTTGATTGAACATAAAGCAAATAAATATATGTGATACAACATTAGACAATGAGAGATAAAAGTCATGTAATCTTCCTTTTAAATGCATAGAAAGCATGTGCCAAAACATATCTTGCATATAATGATCCTCATCAAATTGGGCATAAAAAGGAACATGTTGTTGTTCAATTGGTAAATCACGCTTCCCTGTGCACCATGATCTCCCTGAGTTTGCTAAAATTCATACCTCAACATGATAAAGCCCATATAGGACAAACCCACAGTTAATATTCTCAGTGGTGAAAGGTTAAAAGCTCTTCCTCTAAAATCAGGATCAGGACAAGTGTATTTCCTCACACTACTCTTTTTCACCGTAGAACTGAAAGTTCCAGCTAGAGTAATAGTCAAGAAAAAAATAAATAGACTATGTCTAAATTGGAAAGATGAAATAAAATTGTTTTTATCTACAGTTGCTATCATCTTATATATAGTAAATTCTAAAGACCCAACTGAAATATTGTTGGAAATAATCAATGAAATTAGTAAAGCTGTAATCTATAAAATAAAAATACAAAAGTTAGTTGTATTTCTATACACTAACAACAAAAAATCTGAGACAGAATTCAAAATGCCACTCACAATAGTATCAAAAACAATAAAACACTTAGGAAAAAAAAAATTAACCAAGGAAATGAAAGACCTCTACACTGAAACTTTTAAGACTTTAATGAAATAAAATTGAAGAAAACACTAATAAATGGAAAGATAGCCCATGTTAACTATCTGAAGAATTGATATTTTACAGTGTGCATATTACCCAAAACTATTTATAGATTCAGTACAATCCCTAATAAAATTCAAATGGCTTTTTTTACATAAATAAAAAAAGTAACCATGAAGTTGTATGTTACCACAAAAGAGACCAAATGACTAAAGTAATCAAATTAAAGAAGAAAGAAGCTAAAGACACCACACTTCCTAATTCCAAACTATATTACAAAATTTTAGTATTTAAAAAAGTATGGCACCAGCATAAAATTAGACACATAAACCAATAGAGCAGAATCAAAAGCCTAGACATAAATTGTTGCTTATATGGTCAACAAATATTTGACAAGGAAGTCAAGAACACCTAACGGTGAAAGACAATTATTAAGAAGACAAGAGATAGCAAACATTGTGAAGGATCTAGAGATGAGAGAATCTTAAGCCCTGTTGGTAGAAATGTAAATTGGTTCAGTCACTATGGTAAACAGTACAGTAATTCCTCAAAAAAATTACAGATAGAAATGACATAAGACCCAGCAATCCCAATTCTGGGTATATATGCAAAGAAAATGAAAATGAAAACAGGATATTTAAAAGATATTGATACTCTCATGCTCCCCTGTATGTGTGTGTGTGTGTGTGTATGGGCTTCCCTGGTGGCTCAGATTGTACAGAATCTGCCTGCAATGCAGGAGATACAAGTTTGATCTCAGGGTAGGGAAGATGCTCTGGAGAAGTGCATGGCAAACCACTCCAGTATTCTTGCCTGGAGAATTCCATGCAGAAAGGAGCCTGGTGGGCTACATTCCATGGGGTCGCAAAGAGACACAACTGAGCAACTAATATTCTCACACTCACATATATATATGTACACACATATGAAAAAGAAGGAAATCCTTCCATTTGAAAAGCATGGGTGAACTTTGAGGGTGTTATGCTGAGTTAATTCAGAAAGAAAGACAATTACTATAAGATAACATTAGTATGTGGAATCTATAAATGATGAGCTCCTAGAGCAGAAGGGTAGTTAGCAAGGCCTGGGATTGGTGGAATCGAGGGGACGCTGTTAGGTGTAACATAAACTTCCACCTACAAGATAATGCACAGCATAGTTATTATAGTCAACAATACTTTATTGTATAGAGTTGTTAAGAGCCTAGATGTTACATGTTATTGCCATAAGAAAGAAATAATAATTATGTGCTCTGATAGAAGTGTTAGCTGGCATTATGGTGGTTATTGTATTGCAATATATAATTGCATCCATTTGACACATTTTTACATCTTACTCAAAAAAAGAATAATAATAATAAAGGCACCAAAAAAGGGAAACACAAATGAGTTCAATTTTAGTTGTTTTCTTCTTAAAGTTAAATAAAACTAGCTTTTTTTAAAAAAATTTTTTTTAAAAAAAGCTGTCTTACAGCTAACACCTGTCAACGTCCATTTAACCACCTTGTAAAGTATTAGTTAATTACTCATTACTTACAAAATAAATTGTATTTGCTCTGTACAAAGAAAAAAGTCAAACTTGACTAATAAAAAAAAGGAGCCAAATACCTTAACAGATAACTCACCAAAGACACATAGATGTCAAGTAAGCTTGTGAAAAGGTGCTCCATACCTCATGTCATCAGTAAAATGCAAATTAAAATGGGATATCACTACACACTCATTAAAATATGAAACAGTGGGGACACCAAATGCTGGCAAGAATGTGCAGCAGTAGTAATCCTCATTCATTGATGGTGGGGATGCAAAATGGTAAATCACTCTGGGAGACATTTTGGTAGTTTCTTACAAACTAAACATGCTATTGCTATAAGACCCAGCCATCCCCCTCCACATACTTAGACTAAGGAGGTGAAAAATCTATGCCCTTAAAGAAATATGTACACACATGTTTACAGCAGTGTTCTTCACAAGTGCCGAAACTTGGAAGCAATCAAGATGTCCATCAGTAGGTGAATGGCTAAAGCATGGCACATCCAGAAAATGGAATATCATTCAGATATAAAAAGAAAGGCACTAACAAGTCATGAAAAAAATGGAGGACTCTTAAATGCATATCACATAGTATAGCCTAATATAGTATAAGAATATGGGAGGGTATAGATTACAAACTTTTACATTTTATAGAGCTGATGCATATTGGAAATATGTGATAAAATGCTACTCTACTATTAATCTTTATAATTAAAACATATCATAGACTTCTAAGACTTTTTAAAATGAATGCTTCCTTGTTCCCCATCCTGAACCCCCCTCCCAACACCCTCACCTTAAAAAACAACACAGTAAAAAAATAATAATAAAAAAAATAAAATGAATAGTTCCCAAATAACTACAAAAATAAATCAATAAAGCAAATGAATTCTGCATTAAAATAAAATAAACCCATTGCAATCAAACAGAAATCATAAAATCAAATAAGTATGAGCAACTATATCATCTTGTCTAGCATGGCCCAAGTGACTTGAAATTTCATAATATGTTCAAATATTTCAAATTGAATATTAAAAAGGAATACATATACATAGTTGTTATTCAGGCAGCCAGCCGTGGCCAACTCTTTGAAACTCTATGGACTGCAGCACACCAGACTTCTCTGTCTCTCACCATCTCCTGGAGTTTGCCCAAGTTCATGTTCGGTGCATTGGTGATACCATCCAACCACCTCATCCTCTGATGCCTCCCTCTCCTTCTGCCCTCAATCTTTCCCAGCATCAGGGACTTTTCCAATGAGTCAGATGTATGCATCAGATGATCAAAATACTGGTCATACACATTCTATATATACAGATATAAAATGAAAATCCAATTTTAAAAAGTTATATCCAGAAAATTCAAAAATAAAGAAACCAGATTTGACAGTAACAGGAACGAACAAGCAGGATTTTGTTGGGAAAGGTATCCATGAGTGAAATGACAGTTATCTTAATTGAACATAAGAGACATTGAAAAACATCACAAGTAAAGTAAAGAACAATGTGTCAAAATATATAAATAAAAAAATTGTGTAAGAAATTGACTGCATAAAACTGGAGAATGTTTCTACCACTTGTCAGAAAATAAATAAATAATTCCAAAGAATCTGATTAAGATAAATTATTCCAATAAACCCAGGTCAAAGACTCATCCTACAGTATGAGAAATTTTGTTTTCATTTGAATACCTTTGTGGCATTTATACTATTATTAAAATTCAGATCACAGAAAATCTCAATAAAAAATGAAACTAGATGTTTAGGAAACATTCTCAGACCTGAGTATGAAAATGATTCCACAATAAAACCAATACCTTTGAAATTAATAAGTAAATAACTTGCTTTATTAACATAAATTTGCTTAGAATGATTCCCCATAGTTTGGATCAGTTGCTTCAGATCAGATCAGATCAAATCATTCACTCAGTCATGTCCGACTCCGACCCCATGAATCGCAGCATACCAGGCCTCCCTGTCCATCACCAACTCCCAGAGGTCACTTAGACTCACATCCATCGAGTCAGTGATGCCATCCAGGTATCTCATCTTCTGTTGTCCCCTTCTCCTCTTGCCCCCAATCCCTCCCAGCATCAGAGTCTTTTCCAATGAGTCAACTCTTCGCATGAGGTGGCCAAAGTACTGGAGTTTCAGCTTTAGCATCATTCCTTCCAAAGAAATCCCAGAACTGATATCCTTTAGGATGGACTGGTTGGATCTCCTTGCAGTCCAAGGGACTCTCAAGAGTCTTCTCCAATACCACAGTTCAAAAACATCAATTCTTCAGTGCTCAGACTTCTTCACAGTCCAACTCTCACATCCATACATGACCATAGGAAAAACCATACCCTTGACTAGATCAGTTGCTCAAGTTTTCATAATTTTCAAAGTGTTGTGTTTGCAGAATCTGGACTACCTCCTGGATGCAAAAAGATGTATGTTACTATGTAAGAGATCCTACCCAACATAATGAGAAAAATAAAATGAGAAATAAAAGTTGTAAAAACCTAAATATAGGTCTAGCTCATGAATTTCTAATATGGAAGACTGGTGAAACCAGAGCTGAATGAGAGCATTTTTGCATGAAGCCTTGTTTACTATTTTAACTTTAGGACTTGGGCCATTTGCCCTACCTCTCTGAACTTCAATTTCCTCTTCATTCATGCAAAGACATTAGCAATACTTGCCTTCTAAGGCTATTTTAAATACAAAATAAAATGTGTAAAATGCTTAGAATGTTAGGTTTTTTTTTGCCCATATAATTATTTTATTTGGTTAATTGCTATCAAGTCAATTAACAGTCATTTTAGTATTATATCCTTTTTCTCAATCTGGGTGATTGAATCTTTGTTTATAAACAGAGTATCCCAATAATTTTTGAGAAATGTTACTCAGATGATGATGCATTAAGAACTGCCAGTAAGTCTCTATTGCTAAGATAGCCAGAAGTACTCTGGTTCATTTAATGTCTGAATCAGATTTTTTTTTTTTCTTTTCCATAAATTCTGGGAGCTACCCAGGATATATCCCTAAGTGTAATATTTTTGAATTTTATAAGTATTTGAATAAATCAAGTCGCATTTTATTGATTGCAATCAAAGAATCCTCTTTTGGATCAAAGGTCATACCAGACTAGATACAGGCAAGGCTGATAAGCCTTCAGCCACTGACATACTATAGTAAAATCATGTAGCAGACTGAGAATGAAATTTGCAAGGATTAGAAACTTTTCTCCACCAGTTTAATACAAACGCTGTCAGTTAAGCTGACATTGATATCATCCATTAGGCTGGATGATTTGGCTGCACCAGAACACTGGATAAGTTAATGTGATTAATTCAAATCCCCAGGTGTCAGAGTGGTCAAGAATCTGCCAACCAACACAGGAGATACAAGAGACATGGGTTAGAGCTCTGGATAGGGAAGATCCCCTGGAGTGGGAAATGGTGATCCACTCCACTGTTCTTGCTTGGAAAATTCCATGGACTGAGGATTCTAGTGGGAAACAGTCCATGGGGCCTTTTGCGAAGAGTCAGATCTGACTGAGCACATAGGCAGATGTAGTCTAGACCTTGACTCAAGGAATAATCACCCTGAAAGAATCATTTAACTGCTTTGGTGATAGGATTGAGAATACAAACATTCAGAACTAAATAAGTAAATAGCTACTTGCCAAATAAGCCTACCTATTTAATTTCCAATTTCATCCTGTCTTAAGGAGAAAATTAGGGAAATCTAAATATCTGGTTCAATTCCCAGGTCAGGAAGATCCCCTGGAGGAGGAAATGGCAACCCATTCCAGTATTCTTGTCTGGGAAATCCCATGGACAGAGGAGCCTGGTGGGCTACATTCCATGGGGTTGCAGAGTGGGACATGACTGAGCGACTACACACATACACATTGTCATGGTAATACTAACATTATAAGCTTTGGTAGACTTGGGTATCGAGAATAACTAAACTCCTTGAAATATAGCACATTGCATAATTCTTTTTTCAGAGCCCCTTCCTGTTTCACAAAACCAAGTTCAATGTCCCTGAATCTTCCACTTTTTTTTTTTTTTTTTTCTTAGCCTGGAGCCAGAATTTAAATTCAACTATGATGTATCATGAAGAGGTGGAGGAAAATAAAGAAAATTTGAGGACCAGAATAACCAGAAGAAGCTGCTCAAGTTGGCTAAAAAGCATCTCAAAAATCAAAAGGATATTTGTTTAAATAGGTTTTTGAAAGTGTCAAAAAACATAAAATGAACCAGAAGTCTAAACCCAACTGATATATTGACACTGGGGCACTCTGCAGAGATTCTGGCAACTGGCCTAAGTTCTAATAGATTTTGAGGTTGGATAATAGAAGAGAGGGTCTGCCAAGGTGGTGCTGGTGGTAAAGAATCTGCCTGCCATTGCAACAGACACAAGAGACACGGGTTCGATCCCTGGGTTCCCCTGGAGGAGGAAATGGCAACCCACTCCAGTATTCTTGCCTGGAGAATCGCATGGACAGAGGAGCCTGGTGGGCTGCAGTCCATGGGGTCGCAGAGGATCAGACCCGACTGAGTGGCTAAGGTACAGCATGCGGTACCCCCACAACACCTTCCTCTCTTTCTTCCCTTGTGATCTACTATGGTGAGGAAGGTGGCAAAATTCAAATAAACAGATCAAACCAAATTTGCAATTTTCTTTAGGCCTGGAAGGCTGGGGAGAAGGCAACAATTGAATGGCATTCCAAGGAGGAGAGAAGTCTACTGCACCTAACAAGAAAAGCGAGTCTCAGTTGTTCTGTTGTGTCCAAATATTTGCAACCCCATCAACTATGGCCCACCAGGCTTCTCTGTTCATGGAATTCTTCAGGCAGGAATACTGAAGTGGATAGTCATTCCCTTCTCCAGGGGATTTTCCCAACCAAGGGATCATATCCGGGTCTCCTGCATTACAGGTAGTTGCTTTACCAGGAGCGAAGCCCCTGAGGTAGTGGTTAATTACAAGACAAAATGCATAACAGGAGTTGGGGTGGGCAAGGATGTTTGGAAATAATCATATTAATTAATGAAGATCATAATAATTAATTATGGAATTTGTAGTACTTAAATCTCTAGGAATTTCACTGACATCTTAAATGATTTGTATGCAAAAAAAAAAATGACAGAAAGGATAATAAAAATGTACAATGCTCAAATATGAATAACCAGATGTCTAAATGACAGTACTCAGCCAGATGCAGTCTGCCCTATTCTTTGGATGTGTGTTAATCCAGAGTCACAGAGTACATAAATGGTTTTCTTGTTTTAAGGAAGGAACTTATTAAACATATTACAAGCATGTACCTGCTTCAAGGCTTTACCTTCATTCCATCAAGTTATGAATGCATATAACCATTTACCTACACAATCAGAGACTAAGGACTCTGAATTCCCCAAAAAGTGACAGATTACTGCACATCAGGTCTGAGCTAATTCATATACCTGAGAACCTACAGAAGTTATAATATTATTTTCCACAAAAGAAAGATGTTTAAACTAAGTTTGTGCTTTGACAGTTCAGTTGCATTTTTTTAATATAAACTTATTTATTTTAATTGGAGATTAATTACTTTACAATATTGTATTGGTTAAAGCTCAGTTGCATTTTATCATTGTTGGTATGATCTTGAAATGTGTTTCAAAATAATATCGATCATGTTTATGCACAAGCTAACTTAAAACATATCTCAAGGTACAAGTTTTCAGTTGAATGTAATTTTGTGTAAGTACTTATTTATTTAAATATTTAATAAGTATTTATTTATGTCATTTAAGCTAGCAGCGGCATAGAAAACGTATAATAAAAATTTAAAATTGAACATTTCTACATTCTAGGGGAAACTGAAAGATAATGTGAGGTTGAAGGCCAAGGTTTGACCGATAGCATCAAGAACCACAACATCGAGGGACTCAATAAGATATTTTTGGTAAATTTATTCAGCATATGTTTATTGAGATCCTACTAAGTGGTAAGTGTGTTCTAGGTGCTTACAATATATCAGAAAACTTGACGAGAAACAATAAAGGTCTTGTCTCCAAAAAGAGAACTTTTTCAGTGCTGAGATATGGGCAGTAAGTTATATATTGTACTGCATTGGAAAGTAGTAAATGATATGGAGAAAAATTAATATAATAAATGGGGAAAACATGTGCCAATGATGGAAGAATTGCAGTGTTAAACAGGGGATGACTGAGGATGTATCATCTGAGCAAAGACTGGAAGAATTTGAAAGACCAAAGTTTGCAAGTATTTAGGGAAAAAACATTCCAGGTAGAGGGAATGTAATTGATTGTAAAATAACATTTATACAAGTCTTTTCTTAATTAACCTAAGATGAAAATTTAGTTATATTTTACCAAAAAATGGAGCTATAGAAACCATAGCTAAATAAAACTATATCTTGCTTCTAACATCCTATTATTCTATGTCAGAAGAAAGATACATTTTTACTGTTTGTTTATTGAAAAAGTAGCCTGCAGATATTTATCACTTATTCATGGTTTTGAACTGCGTTGTTGAAGAAGACTCTTGAGAGTCCCTTGGACTGCAAGGAGATCCAACCAGTCCATCCTAAAGGAGACAAGTCCTGAGTGTTCATTGGAAGGACTGATGCTGAAGCTCAAACTCTAATACTTTGGCCACCTGATGTGAAGAGCTGACTCATTGGAAAAGACCCTGATGCTGGGAGGGATTGGGGACAGGAGGAGAAGGGGATGACAGAGGATGAGATATTTGGATGGCATCACCGACACAATGGACATGGGTCTGAGTGAACTCCGGGAGTTGGTGATGGACAGGGAGGCCTGGCATGCTGTGATTCATGGGGTCGCAAAGAGTCAGACATGACTGAGCGACTGAACTGAACTGAACTGAATCAGCATGTTGAATAAGAGAGATTAATATATTTACAGAAATATCACACTCAAACCCTCGTCACTTTTCTGTCATAAGCTTATAACAAATTTGGTATGAATGTCATTTTGTAGAAATTAAGGTGTTTCAAAGGAGACAGTACAAATAACATCTCTAGGTGGTAGCTTGTTACTTGTGGTACAGTGACATCGACCTTAAGCAGTTCTCAACACGGGTAAAAATTTCTTAAACACAATAGGCATAAATAAATGGGTATAAATCTCTTAAATGGTTATGAGTCTCCTACGTATACCATGGTAAGCATGATTGGAGGAGAGCTGTGTTTCCTCTGCCCATCCATTTTGGGTATGTTAGAGACATGATAAAGATTTATCCTCACGGAATCAAATCCTGAGTAAAGATTCCTGTTCCTCTTACTTTGCATCCATGTTAGTTATCCCATAACGTCCTACTTAAAACTATATCAAGATAACAAGTAACCCTTATATCCAAGGCAGGTTTCAGTAGCTGAGGGCCCTTTAAGTTGTGGTAGGTCAGCAAATGCCTCTCGTGAGCCTAAAGCTATCCAGGGCAAATGCTTGGAACCTATGAATGTCTTAGTATTTAAGAAAAAAAAAAATCTTTTACAGATGTGGTTTATCTGAGGATTCTGAAATGTGCTAATTTTGGATTATGCAGGGGAACCCTAAATCCAGTGAGTAGTGTCCTTACTGCAGAAAGACAGAAGGAGGATTGGGAAGGGAGGAAGAGGCCATTTGACCATGGAGGTGTATAGGAGAGCTTCGGTCACAGGCCAAGGGTGTCTGGCACCACCAGAAGCTTGAAAAGCCAAAGAACAGAAAGCACCCTGTTGTCACCAGAGAAGAGGCTGCCCTAGACACCCTAATTTCCGATTCCTGACCATCCCCAAAGAAGAGAAATGCAAAAAAACCAAAATAGCTGTCTGAAGAGGCCTTACAAATAGCTGTGAAAATAAGAGAAGCCAAAAGCAAAGGAGAAAAGGAAAGATACACCCATTTGAATGCAGAGTTCCACAGAACAGCAAGGAGACATAAGAAAGCCTTTCTCAATGATCAGTGCAAAGAAATAGAGGAAAACAATAGAATGGGAAAAACTAGAGATCTCTTCAAGAAAATCAGAGATACCAAGGGAACATTTCATGCAAAGATGGGCTCAATAAAGGACAGAAATCGTATGGACCGAACAGAAGCAGAAGATATTAAGAAGAAATGGCAAGAGTAGAAAGAAAAACTATACAAAAAAGATCTTCCAACCAAGATAATCATGATGGTGTGATCCCTCACCTAGTCAAGTGGGCCTTAGTAAGCATCACTAGGAACAAAGCTAGTGGAAGTGATGGAATTCCAGTTGAGCTATTTCAAATCCTAAAAGATGATGCTGTGCTATATGGCAAAATCAATACAATACTGTAAAGTAATTAGCCTCCAATTAAAATAAATAAATTCATATTAAAAATAAATAAATAAAAGTTAAAAAAAAAAAAAAGTGATGCACTCAATATGCCAGCACATTTTGAAAACTCAGCAGTGGTCACAGGACTGGAAAAGGTCAGTTTTCATTCCAATCCCAAAGAAAGGCAATGCCAAAGAATGCTCAAACTACCACACAATTTCACTCATCTCACAGGCTAGTAAAGTAATGCTCAAAATTCTCTAAGCCATGCTTCAACAGTACGTGAACTGTGAACTTCCAGATGTTCAAGCTGGTTTTAGAAAAGGCATAGAAACAGGAGATCAAATTGCCAGCATCCATTGGGTCATTGCAAAAGCAAGAGAATTCCAGAAAAAACATCTGTTTCTGCTTTATCAGCTATGCCAAAGCCTTTGACTGTGTGTATCACCAAAACTGTGGAAAATTCTTAAAGAGATGGGAATACCAGAACACTTGACCTTCATCTTGAGAAAACTGTATGCAGGTCAGGAAGCAACATTTCGAACCTGACATGGAACAACAGACTGGTTCCAAATAGGAAAAGGAGTACGTCAAGGCTGTATATTGTCACCCTGCTTATTTAACTTATATGCAGAGTACATCATGAGAAACACTAGGCTGGATGAAGCACAAGCTGGAATTAAGATTGCCGGGAGAAATATCAATAACCTCAGATATGCAGATGACACCATCCTTATGGCAGAAAGTGAAGAAGAACTAAAGAGCCTTTTGATTAAAATGAAAGAGGAGAGTGAAACCATTGAGCTTGAAAATGTTGAGCTTAAAGCTCAGCATTCAGAAAACTAAGATCATGGCATCTGGTCCCATCACTTCATGGCAAATAGATGGGGAAACAGTTGAACCAGTGACAGATTTTATTTTGGGGGCTTCAAAATCACTGCAGATGGTGATTGCAGCCATGAAATTAAAAGACTTTTACTCCTTGGAAGAGGAGTCATGACCAAACTAGACAGCATATTAAAAAGCAGAGACATTACTTTGCCAGCAAAGGACCATCTAGTCAAGACTGTGGTTTTTCCAATAGCCGCGTATGGATATGAGAGTTGGACTATAAAGAAAGCTGAGCACAGAAGAATTGATGCTTTTGAACTGTGGTGTTGGAGAAGACTTTTGGGAGGCCCTTGGACTGCAAGGAGATCCAACCAGTCCATCTTAAATGAAATCCATCCTGAAGATTCAGTGGAGGGACTGATGCTGAAGCTGAAACTCCAGTACTTTGGCCACCTCACGCGAAGAGCTGACTCATTTGAAAAGACCCTGATGCTGGGAGTGATTGGGGACAAGAGGAGAAGGGGACAACAGAGGATAAGATTGTTGGATGGCCACACCAACTCAATGGACATGAGTTTAAGTAAACTCTTGGAGCTGGTGATGGACAGGGAGGCCTGACGTGCTGAGGTTCATGAGGTCACAAAGAGTCAGACATGACTGAGTGACTGTACTGACTGACTGAATGACCTTCAAAACTGTTAGCCAACAAACTTACGTTCTTTAATTCACCAATTTGTGGTATTTTGTTATAGCATTCCAAGGAAGCTGTTATGGGAATTATAATATAAACATTGTTCAGATTTTTTTATTTTCATGTTTGCCTGAAATTTTGACAAAAATATAATTAATGTGAGATTTTAGGAATCCATTTTTTTCATAATTTTAGAATTACTGAAGAGAGTTCAGAAAATGTTTACACCTGTAGCAACTACCCACATATCTCTGTGGGGGTACAGTTTTCCATTTTTTCATATTAAAGATGTCTTGGCAGAAACATTTAAAAAGTAGAATACTGAAGTATTAAAGTCCCATAGTTTAAATCATGAAGGGAAATATTTTACCTCGTTGTATATCTTTAATCGATTTTTGTAAGTTTAAGTTAATGAAGGAGCATACAGAATACTCCTCAGAATACAAAGAAAAATGGGGTGAAATAGAATAAGTTTTGATAAATAACCACTAAATCATAGGAACTTTGCTAAACTCCTTCATATATTACGTGTTGTCATCTCATTTAATTATTATCATAATTCTAAATGTAAGAAAGTGTTGGTAAAGACTAAAAATAAATTTTATTTTATCTGGGTTGGTGATTTTTGATTCAGCATCAACAATTGAAAAAAAACTCACTATTACTACCCTATTTGAAGTTCCTATATTAAAATTCTGTTCAAAATCATGATATTAGTCAGAAACATTTTAATCGAGTTTAGTGAGTAAAAAGGTATCTAAAGCATAGGTTCCATCCAAACGGATTCAGTAAGCTGAGTATACATAAGTGGATTAAAGCTGAGAAGTATGATAAAATAAAGAGCAAATTTTCCCATATTCAAGCTTCTGCACTCATCATACTTGATACCATTGGAATAAACAGCCCTTGACAGCAGAATAGAAAAAAATCCTTCTTTAGCACGACTTCCTCCAGAGAAAGTCGTAAGTATGTATTTTTAATACATACTCTGAGATATACAAATTATGGAAACTGTGATTACAGGATCAAAAAATGTTTGAAAATCAATGAATGATCTATGACTGTTCTCCTTTCCTTCTGGAGACTCACAGTGAGTATCACCAATTTATAAGCCCTGGAAATATGTTAGGTTAAAAAAAAATCTTGTTTAATGTTATCAACTTATCCTAAATATATTTGGCCATGTATTCTTTTTTTTCATCTAACATTTGTTTTCCAGAGGAACTCACATTGTATATAATTGGCAGCTCAGTCGTTTTTGACAACATGCAGTAAGAATGATTCAGAGGACAGTATTGACCAGAAGTTGTAAAAAGCCAAAGTAAGCATGATATCTCTGCTGCTGCTAAGTCGCTTCAGTCGTGTCCGACTCTGTGCGACCCCATAGACGGAAGCTCACCAGGCTCCCCTGTCCCTGGGATTCTCCAGGCAAGAACACTGGAGTGGGTTGCCATTTCCTTCTCCAATGCATGAAAGTGAAAAGTCAAAGTGAAGTCGCTCAGTCGTGTCGGACTCTTAGCGACCCCACGGACTGGAGCCTACCAGGCTCCTCCGTCCATGGGATTTTCCAGGCAAAAGTACCGGGGTGGGGTGCCATTGCCTTCCCCATGATATCTCTAGACTTCTGCTATTCAGGATATATCTTAATAAACAAAGCCATGGCAAATTTATAGTACAACGATTTTTAAGGCTTTCACGCCTATAACAAGCCTGCTACTGCTACTGCTAAGTCACTTCAGTCGTGTCCGACTCTGTGTGATCCCATAGACGGCAGCCCGCCAGGCTCCTCGTCCCTGGGATTCTCCAGGCAAGAACAGTGGAGTGGGTTGCCATTTCCTTCTCCAGGAACAAGCCTAAGGTACAAAAATCAAGAAGGGCAACACAGTTAATTATTTTATAAAAAATGAAAAGAAACTGATATAAAACAAAAATACCCAAGACACTCCTCTATTCAGTCTTCTGGAAACAGCATGGAAGCTGCTGCATAAAATTATAAAACAAAGACATCCGACCACCCAAATATAAGGTTTAACTTCTCTTTCTTCTTCCTTCCCTTCTTCTTATAAAGGAAAGATGAATTCAATTAGCACTCTATAGGCTTAAAATCTGGCAAAAGTATATAGTGACTTTTTAATTTTTCTAACAGAAGAAAAAAAAATGATCAAAATAGTTTCTCAAATTAGATGCATTTACCAAATGTAAGACGTTATTTTTCCCCTGTAGTTCAATCTGGCACGTCAGTAACAAATTTTTGTTGTTAAAACACTGAACTTCACAGGCAACAGCCTAATTAAAAACCCTTTGTCCCTTTCTGCCCCAAAGAGGCATTACCATCTACATTTTCTCCAAGCTTGATAGTATACTCAGAACAGTGTACTGAGTAGCAAAACAAAACAGAATCTAAAACAGAATCTAAGACACAATTTCGCACATCTGCTCCTGTGGGTGTTCTTTCATTCTTTCTCATTTATAATTAATGAAAAATAATGGTGCTGACACAAGTTAATTACTATGAAAAATTACAGTTTATGCTATTCATTATAATAATAGCAAATTACTTGAGATTTTCAAACACTGTTCCTAAGCAATTAGAAGTGTTCATAAGGAGTTCACCTGTGAAATTTTTTCATCTGCGTTTGCATTCTGTGAAGTAGAAGAACACCCAATGTTTTTCATTAGCAGCAGAGATAACACAGCAAGAGATATTAATCATAGAGCCCTGTACCTGGGAAAACATTGAAAACAAATTGGGATTGTGTAGCTGAAGCAGAGGTCAAAACAATACACAGAGATATTTATTACAACCAAATTTTCTTAACAGGTTCAAAGGGACTATTAAATCTGTTTCATTTAGTAACAATTTGGTATAACTAATTAGAATGACTATCTTGTCCTAGTTTACCAAAATATTACATTACTGATTTAAAAATTAGAATTAATATATTTCTAATTAGCACATGCAAATTAGGGGATTGTCCCTTCTCTAACTTGCTTTTCTTATAAATTCATAAATTGTAACACTAATGCAATAGTCCTCAGGTTATTAAGAATAACTTATGACTAAAAAATACTAATTAGGCTTAATATGCCTGTGTAAATGAGCTAAGTGAAAAACATCCCTGTGAAATATTTGGTTTGCTATAGTTTCAATAATAACATAAACAGAGTGGAGTTCATTTTGTCTTGCTTAGCTCAGTGGCAATGTTTCTGTATATATACACCTATTTTGTTTTGCTTTTTTTGTTTAATTTTTCATTCAACATAATACATAAAAAAATAAAAAATTTCAAAACAGTGGGAAATGACCAAAATTATTTTTAATATTATGAACTCTATATATTAATATTATAAATTAGTTTCTATATAGTAGGTCCTTCTTCATGAAATGGCTTTCTCTTATGATTACAAGCTCATAAGTCCAACAATATGAAAAAATAATCATTTCATATATATTTTCTCTAATGTCACTAGGGTAAAAACATCTTTATTTGCATATAAATAATTTTATAATGTCTTTCCTAAAAGTTTTGAATTGTGCAGTAGGTCCTGGATAAGACTCCCTATGCTTCAAAACTCCAATCCTTGAAGTTCAAAATTGAATAATATATACAATGCTACCTGTTATTACTTCAAAAATAATATATATTTCATTCATACTTCCTAAACTCTTTCCAAAACACAAACAAGATGCAATTTAATTATCAAAAAAGTTTAGACTCATCTACCAGCTTTATAAAGCAAATCCTAGAAACTCATACATGCAAGAACTTTTGCCATACAGTATTTACTTTAAATGAAATTAAATCTGAACCCCAGCTGATCAATCCACTCTGTTGACATTGGGGAAGTTGTTCAAGGATCTGGGGCAGGGGAAGTGGCTTTATGATCATCAAAAATCAGAAAAGAGTTGCAAGTCTCCAAGACATAATAGTCAGACTACCATGGTCATTACTGAAGTCTCTGTGACCTCAGGAAGTGGTGATAATCATTCCCTGAAAGATGGGGCCTGGGAGTTTTGAAGAAATCCTCCCATGTAGCTTTACATTGGTGGGAGGTTTAAGCTCTGGAGGAGCAGAGGCCTCCACTCACCAGGACACTAGCCCTCATACTTGACTGCATCCTAAAGGAAAAGATGCCTTTTCTAATACTAGTGAAGGTATCCTGGTTGTGGGCAACAGTTCCGGCAAAGCTCCCTAAGCATGCCACACAAAAGCTTCCCTTAAAGGTCTGCCTCTGTCCAAGTTGCCACTACAGATCATGATACAAGGCTCTGCTTTTGGGAGCGTCTGAAGATGCTTCCGTCCCAGACTTGTGAGCCACCCATTTGCTTTCCTCCAGAAGCATCCATAATGCCCTTCCACACGATGCATTAGGATTTGTTACACACACACACACACACACACACACACACACACACACACACACACAGAGGTCTGGCTTTTAGCTTTTCCACATAAACCTCACCAGAGACCATTTAAATACTTAATAAATTTTTCTTTCACTAAGTAAGTAAATGCTTTCCTCATGAAAGCTACACACTGCACACTTATATTAAAGGAGTTTAATAAGGTAAAAGAGGACTGGAGAGAAGGGAGCTCACGTGTATAGAATGCTATGTTTCAGGTGCTTGGCATTATTTACCTCTTCTAATATCCTCACTGTCCTTTCAGTGTCATAATTCTTTTTCATTTTTTTTTTTTTTTTTTTTTTGAAGACAAGGAAACTAAAATTCAGTAAAATGAATGAATGAATTAACCGCCTTGTTCCTAGGAACACAACTTCCACCTAAACTGTGTTTTTTCTCACTCAAACTCCACAACATTTTTCCTTTACCAGTGTTCCCCAAATTTAGTTATTTGTTATATACAAAGCTCAACAGTTTCACCATGATGCCGGACTATCTGAATATCTCATACGTCTCCCAGTTGCTAAGTGGAGAGTCACACTAGCCTCTCCTGGAATGCACTCTCATGTCGAGGACAGATGACTTATCCATAAGTCAGAACCAACCAGTTGCATAAGAAAAGACCCCCATCTGACTCTGTTGCTTCAGAACCCCTCTGCAGTCTATGGAATTTAAACGCCCCTGAAAGATCATAATTGCAAAGAAAAGAAAGAAAAGTCAAGCCCTCCATTTTCCAGTTCCTCTGAATTTCCTTTTTTTTTTTTCTTTTTCTGAGAGATACACATTATACCACGTTAGAGTTGAAAAGTTGTATCATAGTTTTCGAGATTAGGAGTCCAGGTAGTAAGATGTGGAAAATTGAGAAATAAATTCCTCAACCATTTCATAAAAAAAGGAGAAGCCGAATCTAGAAAAAAGTGAAAAGCAATGCAATGAGAAACTTAAAATATCAGATTAAAAACAGCAGCCTCACTTGATGGGCACAGAGCCTAGTCGAGGCACATGTGCTCATAGCTGGTGTTACAAAGGCTGGCAAAAAGAGGCAGGAGCCAGAGTACGAGAAATACAGTGTGGGGCTAGCAGAGAGGGCTAGATGCCTGGTGAGAGGTTGGGGTGGGGATTTTATAACCTGTTGAAAGCAGATGAAGGTCTGACAGAGTTAAATACCTGAGCAGAGAGGTATACTGCATCCAAGGTGGAGGACCAGGAATGGGAGGTTTGAAAAATTTTCAAAGAGCTGAAGAATGGGAAGCAAACCTACAAGTTTAAAGACAGGAATGCCGAGAGAAGAGTTGGTGAGAGCTGTGAAGCTATATAGGAATCCCCAATGGCTCAGCAGGAAAAGAATCCACGTGCAGTGCGGCAGACACAGGAGATACAGGTTTGACCCCTGGGTCGGGAAGATCCTCTGGAGGAGAAATGGCAACCCACTCCAGTATTCTTGCCTGGGAAATCTCCTGGACAGAGGACCCTGGTGGCCTAGAGCCCATGGAGTCACCAAGAGCGGAAAAGGACTGAGCAACTCAGCATGCATACATGAAGCTGTCATGGTGGGCTCTTATGTCATTGAACAAGATGACAGTTACTTCCAGAAAAATACTGGGACCCGTTAGGTAGAAAGTTAGGCATGAGCAATGATGGGTGGCCTAGATGATCTCTAAACGCCATCCCAGACAGGCCCTAAGACAGCCCAGGAGAGCTCACAGATATGCTGCGAAAGAACCACAGAGATTTTTCCAATGATGCGTGCAACCTAGGCACATCGTGGATAGAAACTAACCACAGGGGCTTCTCCAATACAGGCACACAGTCCCTGACACACAGCTGTGTCCTCAAGTGATTTTAGGCAGCTAGGAGCCTATTAAGGGTTCCTAAATATTCTATGCATACATATATATGTGATTTTAACAGGGTGAATTCTGGGAAAGACATGCACAATACAGCCTGTTTTTATGTAATACGAAACTGTTAGTCGAAACTGTCCGCCCATGCCTGCCCCGATGAATATGTCAAAACCCTGTCATGAAAATTCTGTAACTCATCATTCTGGCTCCAGTGCTCCTCTTGGCTTGGCCCGCCTCTTACTTGAGGGATTCTTTCTGTTCTTTCTTCAGTGTACTTGTTTTTGCAATTATTGAGAAATGCCTGACATATTCCATTGTAATTTTTCATAATCTAATTAAATATGAGACTATTATTTAAATGTAAAAATTAAACATGAAAGAAATGAAGGAAGGCAGGAAATGAAGAAGGCTGGAAGAAACAGGAAAAGGGAGGAAGGAGGAAAAGAAAGGAGAGAGGGAGAAAAAAAGAAGAGATGGGAAAAGCAGTTAGTTTACCTACAGAATGGCAATATCAGGAGATATGGCTTTAATTATTTGTAAGGAAAAAACTAGACTCCTAATTACCTGAATTTCAATTTTAGACTAAATATTCAATTTTAAAAGATTAGCAAGTAACCTGTTTTACTTTGTTGGCATCAGTGGCATGGAAGAAAAAAAATGTATTGAATTCAATAATATGTTACCGCTGAATATACTATTGATTTTTTTTTTTTTTTTTTTAAAAAGAATGTTTAGGCAAACACATCAGGTTGTAACAAAGGGCTGTTATCAGTTCTGTATAAAGATGCCTTGAGTAAAACCGTTGAGCTCATGCGTGGCATCTAACACACCTTCATGATGCTAATGATTTTACTCCATTTTCCAAGGTTTTGCTAAGATAATGACTACTGAACTTTTGCTCTAACCAAACATTCTCTATTTGGGATAATTCAGTTCAGTTCAGTTCAGTCGCTCAGTCATGTCCAACTCTTTGCAACTGCATGGACTGCAGCATGCCAAGCCTCCCTGTCCATCACCAACTCCCGAGTTTACCCAAACTTCATGTCCATTGAGTTGGTGATGCCATCCAGCCATCTCATCCTCTATCATCCTCTTCTTCTTCTGCCTTCAATATTTCCCAGCATCAGGGTCTTTTCAAATGAATTAGCTCTTTGCATCAGGTGGCCAAAGTATTGGAGCTTCAGCTTCAATATCCTTCCAATGAACATTCAGTACAGATTTCCTTTAGGATGGACTGGTTGGATCTCCTTGCAGTCCAAGGGACTCTCAAGAGTCTTCTCCAACACCACAGTTCAAAAGCATAAATTCTTTGGCACTCAGGTTTCTTTATACTCCAACTCCTTCATCCACGCATGACTACTGGAAAAACCATAGCCATGACTAGATGGACCTTTGTTGACAAAGTGATATCGCTGCTTTTTAATATGCTGTCTGGGTTGGTCATAACTTTTCTTCCAAGGAGCAATTGTCTTTTATTTTCATGGCTGTAGTCACCATCTGCAGTGATTTTGGAGCCCCCCAAAATAAAGTCTGCCACTGTTTCCACTTTTCTATCTATTTGCCATGAAGTGATGGGACTAGATGCCATGATCTTAGTTTCCTGAATGTTGAGCTTTAAGCCAGCTTTTTCACTGTCCTCTTTCACTTTCATCAAGAGATTCTTTAGTTCTTCTTCACTTTCTGCCATAAGGGTGGTGTTATCTGCATATCTGAGGTTATTGATATTACTTCCAACACTCTTGATTCCAGCTTGTGCTTCATCCAGCCTAGCATTTCTCATGATGTACTCTGCATAGAAGTTAAGCAAGCAGGGTGACAATATACAGCCCTGACATACTCCTTTTCCTATTTGGAACCAGTGTGTTGTTCCATGTCCAGTTCTAACTGTTGCTTCCTGACCTGCATACAGGTTTCTCAAGAGGCAGGTCAGGTGGTCTGGTATTCCCATCTCTTTCAGAATTTTCCACAGTTTATTGTGATCTACACAGTCAAAGGCTTTGGCATAGTCAATAAAACAGATGTTTTTCCAGAACTCTCTTGCTTTTTTGATGATCCAGCGGATGTTGGCAATTTGATCTCTGGTTCGTCTGCCTTTTTTAAAACCAGTTAGAACATCTGGAAATTCACGGTTCATGTATTGCTGAAGCCTGGCTTGGAGAATTTTGAGCATTACTTTGCTAGCATGTGAGATGAGTGCAATTTTGCAGTAGTTTGAGAATTCTTTAGGATAACCTACCCACTTAATAGGCTTAATCAGTAAAGTATACTTGTTACTATCCATTCTAAAATCTTACTGTAATCAGAGCCTGTGTATTACCTTTATTATTATTATTATGTAATTTACTGCTTAAGAAAAATGTATGAATGCAGAAAAACTTCTCCTACAATTATTTTTGTGTACTAAGAAATGGGAATTTTAAGAGTTTAAATCTGGTTGTATTTACCTAAATCTCCCCTAGGGAATATATGATAAGGGCTATTAGACAATGCAACAACCATCCTGGAAATTGCTCCAAAACCAATATTTTATAACATGACAATGAATGTATACTTTAAGTCAGACAATAGAAGAGACCCAGGAGTTCCTTATTATATTTAAAATTTTAGAAATCACTCATGATTTAACTCTGAAAACTCCCTCCTTGGCTGCTCTATCATAATGTTTTTATCTGTCTTGAGAGCCTCAAATACATCAGCTTAACCCTCTGGAGTTCCTAATCAACTGTGGCTACAAAACACAGGGCTTAAGTTTCCGCTGAAGTTTAATGTTTTCCTTGGGCCTCCCTCACCTCACGCCCTCTCCCTGGTTTTAGCTCTGCAATATAGAGCAGTGGAATTAAATATGTGAATCTTTGGCAGGTTTGCATTTCTTGTGATTCAAAGTGGCATTGAGTTTAAGACTGCAAGCCCTACTAGGTTTAGCTCTAGTAGTTCTTAGTTCTCTAAGTTCTTAGTTCTCTAAGTTCTTAGTTCTCTAAGTTCTTCACGAACTTAATTTCCATGCAGTGTATTTTATTTTTAAAGTTCTATTTCAAAATGCAGAATATAATACATTCAAGAATTTACCAATTTCACAGGGCAAGTTAGGAAATCTGGAAGAACAGAAGTAACCATTTATTAAAAGGAAGAAAATTAGTACAGTCCATGTGGGCATGTAGACCTTGAAGAAATGGTTGCTGGTCTTCTGTGCTTTCACTCATTAGCCTAATGTGAAGGCCATCTTCCAGTTATTAGCATTCTTGCCTGGGAAATCCCACTGAAGAACGTTTGATTCTCTAGTCAAAATCTGTTTCTTTTTAGTCAAAATCAGTCAGAGACAACTGTGTGACTAAGCACATGCACACACTTGTTATATGTTTGAAACGTTCTTCCATGTTCTTAACAAATATATATATTAAACATTTTAAAACTAATTTTAAAGAGTCCCTAAAGTTATAAAAATAAATAGTTCCAAATAATTTAAAAACAAAGAAACAGAAAATGATTCTTTTAGCTCCCACAACTAATATCATACTCAATAAAGAGAGACTAAAAGCTATTCCTCTATACTGCTAAGTCGCTTCAGTCATGTCTAACTCTGTTCAACCCCATAGACAGCAGGCCACCAGGCTCTGCCGTCCCTGGGATTCTCCAGGCAAGAACACTGGAGTGGGTTGCCATTTCCTTCTCCAATTCCTCTATGATTGACTATAAAACTAAGATGTCTGCTTTAACCACTTTTACTCAACATAGTACTGGAAGTCCTAACTAGAGCAACTGAGCAAGAAAAAATTTTAAAAGGCATTTAAATTATAAAGGAAGAAGTACAATTATCTGTTTTCATGTTACATGATCATATATATATATATATATATATATAGAAAAGCCTAGAAATTTCACTAGAGAAACAAAACAAAACCAAAGTTCTTAATTTAATCAGGTCACAAAGTTGCAGAATACAAAAGTAACACAAAAATCAACATTTTCATACATTAATTTTGAAACTGTTTACAAAGTATATCAGGAGAGGAATTCTATTTACAATAGCATAAAAAAATTTTCACTTTGAAAAATAAATGTAACAAAGTATGTATATATCAGATCAGATCAGATCAGATCAGTCACTCAGTCGTGTCTGACTCTTTGCAACCCCATGAATCGCAGCATGCCAGGCCTCCCTGTCCATCACCAACTCCCGGAGGTCACTCAGACTCACATCCATTGAGTCAGTGATGCCATCCAGCCATCTCACCCTCTCTTGTCCCCTTCTCCTCCTGCCCCCAATCCCTCCCAGCATCAGAGTCTTCTCCAATGAGTCAACTCTTCTCATGAGGTGGCCAAAATACTGGAGTTTCAGCTTTAGCATGATTCCTTCCAAAGAAATCCCAGGGCTGATCTCCTTCAGAATGGACTGGTTGGATCTCCTTGCAGTCCAAGGGACTCTCAAGAGTCTTCTCCAACACCACAGTTCAAAAGCATCAATTCTTCAGTGCTCAGCCTTCTTCACAGTCCAGCTCTCACATCCATACATGACCACAGGAAAAACCATAGCCTTGACTAGGCGAACCTTTGTTGGCAAAGTAACGTCTCTAATTTTGAATATGTGATCTAGGTTGGTCATGACTTTCCTTCCAAGGAGTAAGCGTCTTTTAATTTCATAGCTGCAGTCACCACCTGCACTGATTTTGGAGCCCAGAAAAATAAAGTCTGAAATTGTTACACTGTTTCCCCATCTACTTCCCATGAAGTGATGGGACCGGATGCCATGATCTTCATTTTCTGAATGTTGAGCTTTAAGCCAACTTTTTCACTCTCCACTTTCACCTTCATCAAGATGCTTTTTAGTTCCTCTTCACTTTCTGCCATAAGGGTGGTGTCATCTGCATATCTGAGGTTATTGATATTTCTCCCAGCAATCTTGATTCCAACTTGTGTTTCTTCCAGTCCAGCATTTCTCATGATGTACTCTGCATATAAGTTAAATAAACAGGGTGACAATATACAGCCTTGACGTACTCCTTTTCCTATTTGGAACCAGTCTCTCTGTGTGTGTTGTTGTTTGTTTTTTTTTATATATATATATATATATATATAAACAACTAAAACTACAAAATGTTGAAAATCATTAAAGAGACTTCACGAAATGGAAAGACATTCTGTGTTCATGGATTGAAATATATAATACTTTAGAATGTGATATACTCCAAAACAATTTACAAATTCAATTCAATGCCTATCAGACTCCCAATAGTGTTTTTTGCAGAAGTAGAAAAATTCATTCTAAATTTCAAATGGAATCTCATTGGACCACAGATAGCCAAAGCCATCTTGGAAAATAACAAATTTGAATTTCTCACACATCCTGATCTTAAAATTAGAATCCCATTGACGGAGGAACCTGGTAGGCTACAGTCCATGGGGTCGCGAAGAGCTGGACGTGACTGAGTGATTTCACTTTCACCTTTCACTTTCATGCATTAAAGAAGGAAATGGCAACCCACTCCAGTGTTCTTGCCTGGAGAATCCCAGGGACGGGGGAGCCTGGTGGGCTTCCGTCTATGGGGTCGCACAGAGTCGGACACGACTGAAACGACTTAGCAGCAGAAGCAGCATACAGTTAACGCATTTAAAACAGTATAATAATGGCATAAAGTCAACCATTTAGATCAACATATTAAAATAAGAGCTCAGTAATAAACCCTTATACATTTAAATGTTTCAACAAGGTGGGCAAGATCATTAAATGTAAAAATGATAGTGTTTTCAAACAACAGTATGGGGAAAACAGTATGCACATGCTAAAGAATGAGGTGGCCCTTTGTGAGTGAGCGGAAGTCATGCAGTCATGTCTGACTCTTTGTGATCCCACGTATATACCATCCATGACATTCTCCAGGCCAGACTACTGGAGTTAGTAGCCATTCCCTTCTCCAGCAGATGTTCCTGACCCAGGAATCCAACTGGTGTCTCCCATATTGCAGGCAGTTTCTTTACTAGTTGAGCTACAAGGGAAGCCACCCCTTATCTTATACTATATACAAAATGAACTCAAAACTGATCAAATGCCTAAATGTGATAACTAAAATTGAAACATTCTTATAAGAAGTCATAGGGGGAAATTTTCATGGCATTGGATCTGGGAATGATTTCCTGGATATGATATCAAAATCATAGGCAACCAATAAAATAGAAACACTGGACTATGTAAAAATTTAAAACGTGTGCATCCGAAGGACGTAAACAACAATGTTAAAATGCCACATAAGAAATGAAAAAACTATTTGAAAATTATATATCTGAAAAGGATTTAATATGTAAATAACTCCTACAAATCAACAACAATATTAATAAAAAGTCCAACTTAAAATATGCAAAGGACTTGAGCAGATATTTCTCCAGAGAAGATACACATGTAACCAAAAAGTGCATGAAAAAATTTTCAACATCTCTAATCATTAGGCAAATACATTAAGACTGCAGTAAGATTACCAAGCATACCTATTAAGATGGCTATTATCTAGAAAAATATAGCAATAAAAAATAATGACTTTATTTAAGGATGTAGAGAAACTAGTGAGGTTGAAGGAAATCCATCTGAATTATTTAAAATTCTAAAAGATGCTGCTGTGGGAGAGGGAGAGGGTGGGATGATTTGGGAGAATGGCATTGAAATATGTATAGTATCATATATTAAACAAGTCACCAGTCCAGGTTCGATACATGATACTGGATGCTTGGGGCTGGCGCACTGGGACGACCCAGAGGGATGGTATGGGAGAGAGGAGGGAGGAGGGTTCAGGATGGGGAACACATGTATACCTGTGGCAGATTCATTTTGATATATGGCAAAACCAATACAATATTATAAAGTTAAATAAAATTAAATTTAAAAAAATAAAAATAAAAGATGCTGCTGCTGAAGTGCTGCACACAATATGTCATCACATTTGGGAAACTCAGCAGTGGCCACAGGACTGGAAAATGTCCGTTTTTATTCCAATCCCAGAGATCAGATCAGATCAGGTCAGTCGCTCAGTCGTGTCTGACTCTCTGCGACCCCATGAACCGCCGCACGCCAGGCCTCCCTGTCCATCACCAGCTCCCGGAGGTCACTCAGACTCGCATCCATCGAGTCAGTGATGCCATCCAGCCATCTCATCCTCTGTCGTCCCCTTCTCCTCCTGCCCTCAATCCCTCCCAGCATCAGAGTCTTCTCCAATGAGTCAACTCTTCGCATGAGGTGGCCAAAATACTGGAGTTTCAGCTTTAGCATCATTCCTTCTAAAGAAATTCCAGGATTGATCTCCTTCAGAATGGACGGGTTGGATCTCCTTGCAGTCCAAGGGACTCTCAAGAGTCTTCTCCAACACCACAGTTCAAAAGCATCAATTCTTCGGCGCTCAGCCTTCTTCACAGTCCAGCTCTCACATCCATACATGACCACAGGAAAGACCATAGGCTTGACTAGGCGAACCTTTGTTGGTAAAGTAATGTCTCTGCTTTTGAATATGCTATCTAGGTTGGTCATAACTTTCCTTCCAAGGAGCAAGCGTCTTTCAATGTCATGGCTGCAGTCACCATCTGCAGTGATTTTGGAGCCCAGAAAAACAAAGTCTGACACTGTTTCCACTGTTTCCCCATCTCTTTCCCATGAAGTGATGGGACCAGATGCCATGATCTTCATTTTCTGAATGTTGAGCTTTAAGCCAACCTTTTCACTCTCCACTTCAGAGAAGGGCAATGCAAAAGAATGTTCAAATTACTGTACAATTGAGCTCATTTCACATGCTAGCAAGGTTATGCTCAAAATCCTTCAAGCCAGGCTTTAACAACAAGTGAATTGAGGACCTCCAGATGTATAAGCTGGATTTAAAAGAGGCAGCAGATATAGAGATCAAACTGCCAAGAATAGTTGGATCATGGAGAAATCAATTCCAGAAAAGCATCTACTTCTGCCTCATTGACTATGCTAAAGACTGTGTGGATCACAACAAACTGTGGGCAATTCTTAAAGAAATGGGAATACCAGACCACCTTACCTGTCTCCTGAGAAACCTGTATGCGGATCAAGAAGGAACAGTTAGAACTGGACATGGGATAACTGACTGGTTTGAAATTGGGAAGGAGGTATAAGAAGGCTGTATATCTTCATCCTGCTTATTTAATTTCTATGCAGAGGACATAATGTGAAATGCTAGGCTGGATGAAGCACAAGCTGGAGACAAGACTGCTGGAAGGAATATTAACAACCTCATATATGCATATGACACCACTTTGATGGCAGAAAGTGAAGAGCAACTAAAGAACCTCTTGATGAAGGTGAAAGAAGAACATGAAAAAACTGACTTGAAACTCACCATGAAAAATACTAAGATCATGGCATTCAGTGCCATCAGTTCATGGCAAATAGAAAAGAAGGAAGCAGAAAGAGTGACTGATTTTATTTTCTTGGGTTCAAAATCACTGTGGATGGCGACTGCAGTCACGAAATTAAGAGACAATTGCACCTTGGAAGGATAGTTATAACAAACCTAGACAGCATATTAAAAAGCAGAGATATCACTATGCCACAAAGGTCTGAAGAGCCAAAAGTATGATTTTACCAGTCGTCATATACAGATGTGAGAGTTGGACCACAAAGAAGGCTGAGCACCTAGGAAATTATGCTTCTGAAATGTAGTGCTGAAGAAGACTTTTCAGAGCTCCTTAGACAGCAAGGAGATCAAACCAGTCAATCCTAAAGAAAATCAACTGAATATTCATTGGAAGAACTGGTGCTGAAGCTGAAGCTCCAATATTTTGGCCACTTGATGCAAAGAGCCAACTTATTGGCAAAAAGCCTGATGCTGGGAAAGATTGAGGGCAAAAGGAGAAGAGGGTGACAAAGAATGTGATGGTTAGATAGTATCACTGACTCAAAGGACATGAATCTAACTAAAGTCTGACAGTGAAGACAGGACAGTGAAGACAGGACAGACAGTGAAGGCCAGGAAGCTTGGCATGCTGCAGTACCCGGAGTCTCAGAGTCAGAAAAAACTTAGCAACTGAACAAGAGAAACTTGAATCCTTGGGCACTGTGGATGGGAAGGTAAAATGATGTAATTGTTATAAAACCATTAACTAAATTTAACTACAATGTGTGCCATAATTCTACTTTTGGGTATATAAGCAAAAGAGTTGACTCCAGGAATTTGAATAGATAATTTTATACTAATGTTAATAACAGCATTATTCACAATAGCTAAGGAGGGACAGCATCCCATGTGCTGATGTAAGAGTTGCTTAAAGATACAGTAATCAGGAAAGCATGGTATTGCAATAAGGAGAGACATAAAATCATTTAGAAAGGATTATGATTCTAGAAATAGACTGAAACACACACTCACACATATACACACACACATATATATATACATATATGATCAACTAGTTTTTAAAAAATGCCAATGTATATAATTCACTTTGGGAAAGAGTTTTTTCAACAAATTACAGTGGAACAAATAAATATCTAAATGCAAATATACATATAAATATATTTACATATATATTTGACATATATTGACAAAAACTCAATTTTACCACACATCGTGTACAAAAACTAATTCCGAATATGAGGCGTTAAGCCTCAGTATTATAGATAAAACTTTAAAACTTTTAGAAGAAAACAAAAGAGAAAATATTATATACCTTGGTTTAGCAAGAGATGAGAAATCGTAGATGAGAAAAAGAAACATGAACTATAAAAAATTTTAGATGACAAATTGGATTTTTCAACTTGAAAACAATTTCACACTTTATAGCAAATTTAAGAAATTAAATATTCAAGCAACTTGGTAGAAAGAATTTGTAGACATAAATTTAAGAAAAGACATGGGCCCAGCATACAAAAAGCAGTAAAAATTTTAAGTATGATAATACGGTGACAATCACCCTAATTTAAAAAAAAAATATATGGACATAGGACTTGCATAGACTTGAAAGAGGATTTACAAATGAAAAAATAAGCACACATACAGATTCTTAATATCATCAGTTATTATTAAAATACATCTTAACACATGACAAAATATTAGTACACACAGCAGTGGTAAAATTAGAAAGTCTGACAATACTAAATGCCTCACTAGTTGATAGAGGGAATGAAAAATTGTACATATTTGAAAAATAGTTTGGCATACTCTTAAACATATACTTCCCCTAAACTCAGCAATCTCACTCTTTTTGATCTACTCAGGGTCAATGAAAATATTTGTCCACAGTAAGCAGTCATAGCAGCTTTACTCATAAAACCTCCAAACAGAAGCAATCCAAATGTTCATCCGAAAATAAGAAACACAAGTCTGGTGTGTCCATGATACAAAATGCTTCTCAGCAACAAAAAAGAACAAACTGCAGATACACACAACAACTTGAATGAATCTCAAAATCATTAAACTAAGTGAAAGAAACTAGATACAATACTATATGTTTTAAAATTCTATTTATATGAAATTTATGATAAGGCAAAATTATAGAGCATAACAGTGTTTTTGAGAGGCTAATAGTTGAGGCGGTAAGTTCATGATCTGAGCCACAAAAAAAGAAACGTGAAAAAGCAAAACGGCTTTCTGAGGATGCCTTACAAATAGCTGTAAAAAGACGAGATGCGAAAAGCAAAAGAGAAAAGGAAAGATATACCCATTTGAATGCAGAGTTCCAAAGAATAGCAAGGAGAGATAAGAAACCTTTCCTCAGCGATCAGTGCAAAGAAATGAAGGAAAACAAAAGAATGGGAAAGACTAGAGATCTCTTCAAGAAAATTAGGGATACCAATGGAACATTTCATGCAAAGATGAGCTCAATAAAGAAATGGTATGGACCTAACAGAATCAGAAGATATTAAGAGGAGGTAACAAGAATACACCGAAGAACTGTACAAAGATCTTCACAACCCAGATAATCACGATGGTGTGATCACTCACACTTACCTATAGCCAGACAACTGGAATGTGAAGTCAAGTGGGTCTTAGAAAGCATCACTATGAACAAAGCTAGTGGAGGTGATGGAATTCCAGTTGAGCTATTCCAAATCCTGAAAGATGATGCTGTAAAATGCTGCACTCAACAGGCCAGCAAACTTGGAAAACTCAGCAGTGGCCACAGGACTGGAAAAGGTCAGTTTTCACTCCAATCCCAAAGAAAGGCAATGCCAAAGAATGCTTAAACTACCGCACAATTGCACTCATCTCACATGCTACTAAAGTAATGCTCAAAATTCTCCAAGCCAGGCTTCAGCAATACATGAATTGTGAACTTCCGGATGTTCAAGCTGGTTTTAGAAAAGGCAGAGGAATCAGAGATCAAATTACCAACATCCGCTGGATCCTCAAAAAGGTAAGAGAGTTCCAGAAAAAAACATCTATTTCTGCTTTATTGACTATGCCAAAGCCTTTGACTGTGTGGATCACAATAAACTGTGGAAAATTCTGAAAGAGATGGGAATACCAGACCACCTGACCTGCCTCTTGATAAACTTGTATGCAGTTCAGGAAGCAACAGTTAGAACTGGAAATGGAAAAACAGACTGGTTCCAAATAGGAAAAGGTGTATGTCAAGGCTATATATTGACACCCTGCTTGTTTAACTTATATGCAGAGTACATCATGAGAAACGCTGTGTTGGAAAAAACACAAGCTGCTATCAAGCTTCCCAGAAGAAATACCAATAACCTCAGATATGCAGATGACACCACCCTTATGGCAGAAAGCGAAGAAGAGCTAAAGAGCCTCTTGATGAAAGTGAAAGAGAAGAGTGAAAAAGTTGGCTTAAAGCTCAACATTCAGAAAATAAAGACCATGGCGTCTGGTCCCATCACTTCATGGCAAATAAATGGGAAAACAGTGGAAACAGTGTCAGGCTTTATTTTTCTGGGCTCCAAAATCACTGCAGATGGTGATTGCAGCCATGAAATTAAAAGACGTTTACTCCTTGGAAAGAAAGTTATGACCAAGCTAGACAGCATATTAAAAAGCAGAGACATTACTTTGTCCACAAAGGTTCATCTAGTCAAAGCTATGGTTTTCCCAGTGGTCATGTATGGATGTGAGAGTTGGACTGTGAAGAAAGCTGAGCCCTGAAGAACTGATGCTTTTGAACTGTGATGTTGGAGAAGACTCTTGAGAGTCCCTTGGACTGCAAGGAGATCCAATCAGTCCATCTTAAAGGAGATCAGTCCTGGGTGTCCATTGGAGGGACTGATGTTGAAGCTGAAGCTCCAATACTTTGGCCACCTTATGCGAAGTGCTGACTCAATAGAAAAGACTCTGAATGCTGGGAAAATTGAGGGCAGGAGGAGAAGGGGATGAGAGAGGGTGAGACAGTTAGATGGCTACACCAACTCAATGGGCATAGGTTTGGGTGGACTCTGGGAGCTGGTGATGGACAGGGAGGCCTGGTGTGCTGCAGTTCATGGGGTTGCAAAGAGTTGGACATGACTGAGTAACTGAACTGAACTGAACTGTTAATTGAGGAGGAGGGTTAACTCTATGTGGGTATAGAGAAATACTTGGCATGATATATATGTTCTGTATCATTATTAGTGTTAGTTATGTTACTTTATGCATTTGTCTAAACTTGCAAATTTTATTATACATACATTGTTTAAAAGTGTCCTGCAAACAAGAACTAGTTACAAAGTCAGACTAGAAATAACATCTTTTTCACAACATTGTTTTGAGTCATATAGTCATTCTATTATATTATTGTGATTTTTCATTTTAAATACACTTTTTATGCTTTAAAAAAATGTTCGTAAATTACACTGCTTACTAAGTAAAAATTTGAAAAATTAACGATGAAATTAAAGTTTGAGAAAACTATTTTAAGTACAAATAGGTTGAAATTGAAATAACATGAGGGATTTTTTTTTTTTTTTTTTAGTTTGCTAAAAAAAAGAAAGAAAATTAGTTTAAATATTTTAATGCCTGGTTATGGAAATTTCAATTGAAAATAAAGATAAACAGTAACAATACAGAAACATGAGTTGTGAAGCAATGCCTATATTATTATAATTAAAAAGAATGGAATTAAAGCATTGATTTTAGTACTGTATATTGCCCCCAAACACTGATGTATTTCAATCATGTTATTAAAAAATCCAATCAAGTTTTAAAAAAAAATAGTGACTTCCTATGACCTTTTAATTTTTTTGCCAATGGTCCCTGCATTGTATATCATTAGTTGTAAAACATGGAAACAAGTAGTTGAATAACTGGGATACATTTCGCTAAGTGGTATTTTATTTCAATGCTACAGTTTCTAAGGAAGTCACAAAAGTTATCAAAAAACTTGCCTTTCCTAAGGATTAAACATATTGTGTGATTGTATCATAATCATTTTAATATTCCCCATAGTAGATCTTTCACCATTGATCTGATCAAAGTCGGAGCATGGTAATAACATCTTATTTTCATAGCTTGAATTAACCCAGAGTCGCCAATCAAGAGAACTCCCTTTGCTAGCCAAATTTTTTTGCTCACTGCTAATATTTACTGGTGCTGCTTTTTGAGGGAAGGATTTATTAGCATTTATATTGCTGTGATTTTTATCAACATTTAAAATGACTATGTAGACATTTTACTAAAAGAACTCTATAAGACAAACAGGTTGTGTAACACACATCCCACCCAAGGGGAAACAATGATAATAACACAGTTAAAGAAAACAAGGGATACAGCTAGAATTTCTACTACCTATGACAAAGGGTGCTTTTAGTAGAAAATATATGTTTTTCAACTTTGCTGATTTTTTCATTCTTTTTTTTCTTTAATTTTATGAGTGAGAAAATGTGAACCCTCAAGTAAAGCAAGAATTATAAAAAATTCGCTATGATACAATTAACATTAAACAAACTGGAGATATGTAAAAAGGAAATAAAACTTGGGTAATAACTGGAAGGAACATTTTCTCCTTTGAAGTAATAAGACAAGCCAACAAGAGCAACAAATAACTCACAAGACAGAAAAAATTGTGATCAAACATAAGAGAAAATCAAGAATGTTATAGGAGCACACTAGAAGGGAAAGTGTCTCTGAATAAGACAGGAAAAGGTTGGACAGAAAGAAAAGCCTTAAAGAAAGTGCCATGTGCATGGACTGATGGGAAATAGAACTCTGTGTATGCCAGGAAACGGACTCCTGTGTTGTGAACTCAACAGAACTCAGACACTTCCCTCCTTGTTCATTCTTTCTTCCTTTAGAAGATGTATGCCTTCTAAATAAGACTCAGTTTAATGTATTTATTAAAACTTTATTTATGACATCTAATCATTTGTAGTTGCTGAAAAAGTATTAAAATATTAAGGCAAATTTAAAATTTATATAAAAAAAGAGAAAAAACATATCACCCGTGTTAACTACAATGACAGCTACTGTTACATCTGATATATTTTCTTTCTAACTTTTTTCTATGCATTTGTTTATACAGGTGGAATTTTTATGCCTTGCTTTTTCTTTGATAGTGTATCATATATATTTTCCCCTGAAGAAATCCAAATAACAGGAAATATTTAGTCAAAATGAAATGGCAGCCCTTTCCACTTCCTTTTAGCTTCAGAATTCAAAAACAAAAGCTTATTTTCTGTGGATTCAAAAAAGGAAGAAACGAGAAGGCAACAGAGGTCTTTGGACCCGAATTGATCAGTTTTGTAGTTTTAATGCACTGCTATCTTCTACTTGTATATAGGAAAAGCGATTTTGAAATGAACATATATTTCAAGAATTATTCTAATACTTTATTAGCAATAGTTTAATTTCACCCACAAGCATGGGTTTCTTTCAGGTGTCATGTAGGAGTAAAAGCAACTCTATTTCACCACAAACAGATCATCACATTAGCAAAAGCATCACCTTTATAATTATGCTGTGTAATAACTGCACAGTTGTTCCTATGAAAGCCATAAAAAATATATAGTAAAGTATTGGAATCTCAAAAGTGTGAAATCTGAAGTCTGATTCATAATGCCTCCCAGGAGTCATTGCGTTGGCACTGGGTTGTGATACTGTAGACCTAAATTAGGGCTTCCCTGGTGGCTCAGATGATAAAACATCTGCCTGCAATTCAGCCCTTGGGTTGGGAAGATTCCCTGGAGAGGGAATGGCAACCCACTCCAGTATGCTTGCCTGGAGAATTCCATGGACAGAGGAGCCTGGCAGTCTACAGTCGGTGAAGAAGTAGAAGAGCCTGGTGGGCTAGAGTCCACGGAGAAGTCCATGGGTAGAAGAGCCTGCGAGGCTAGAGTCCTTGGGGTTGCAGAGTCCGACAGGACTGAGTGTCTGGCACTTTCACTTTTACCCTTTCAAATGGGAACTCAGTGATCACTAAATATTAAGCATAGATTATTTTAACAGTTGAGAAAGCTAAAGATCTAGCAAGCAGAAGTTGTCCTGAAAAGCTGCTTTTCTTCATTCCCCATCTAGCTAAATTTCCACTCCCTGGTGACAGTGGCTGAGTCTCTTTCAGTTCACTGTGGGAACAACTGTCTCATGGAGGAGAGTGGGAATACAGAGCCATCTGGGAACACAGTCATGAAGAGTAGCTCAGACTTACTAACCCTGACATGAAGTGAAGTGAAGCAAAGTGAAGTGAAGCGAAGTGAAGTGAAAGTCCCTCAGTCATGTCCGACTCTTTGTGACCCCATGGACTATACAGCCCATGGAATTCCCCAGGCCAGAATACTGGAGTGGGTAGCCTTTCCCTTCTCCAGGGGATCTTCCCAACCCAGGGATTGAACGTAGGTCTCCCACATTGCAGACGGATTTTTTACCAACTGAGCCACAAAGACCTTATCCAAAATATATTAATTCCCCACTAACTTATTTATTATTGCAATTATTATTAAACAATTTGTCCATTGTTTATGGCAGGAATGTCAAATAGTTTTTATCTCATCAGAAGTTTTGAACAATTAATATTGATTGGCTGCTGGGAACATTATGTTAAGGAGGACTCTGAAAAAATACCTTGAATGTTCTGCTAAACTGGTACAAATCAGGGGAAGGAATGGTCTAAATATTTCCTATATTTGACTTTGATGCAATCTTAGGAAGATTAAAATAATTACTTTTAACTTTGGCACATGCAATGGATCAATGTGTTGTTCTCCTGATGACTAATGACTTAGTCATCAAAAGTAATAGTGGCATATATACTGTGGTTATTTAGGTCACACTACATAAAAAAAAAAAAAAGCCACTTCATTAGGATAAAAATTATGTTGTGGGTTTTAAGTACTCAGAAATAAGAGTGAGACAAATTGATTTCTCTGAAGCAAACCCTGGGAGGAGAAACAGAGCTAGCGGTGGACTACAGACAGGAAATCGTCTTGAAAGGTGCAGGTGGATGGTGGGGAGGGATGCGTATGTGCCGTGCCAGTTGGGCTCTAAGCCAGCCTTCCCTATATGTCCAACTTAACTTATATTCAGAGCACAGAAGTGCAAACAATAGGAAGGAGAACACAGCCAAATACAGTAAGCCAGCATCTCCCAAGTCTCAAAAGACAGATTCATTTTCATATCTCAACAACTAGTTATATGGTCATGTGAATATGATGTAAATATCACAAAAAGAAGAAAGGTTGGGGGTAACTATTTGCTGAGTTGAATATTGTAAATGATTCTTAGTTTGAAGAAGTCTAAAACGTACAGCTTGGGTATAGGTAATAGCTACATCATTTTTATATATGATGAATATGAAGTAATACAAGAGTCAGCTATATTTTGTGTGAGTTTGCTTCTAGTTCTGATCATGTGTTTCTCCTAGATTGGTCACATTAATTACTTTAATTCCCTTTAGTTTACAACTTTTTCACTTTTTAATATAAAATAAAAATATTTTTTCTTAAATCATTAATAGTGAAAACGTCATAAAACACCATTTTAAAAGAAACAAAGTCACTATGGTACCTAAACAGATTATTTCAATAAGTTTCCTGAGTCATAAGACCCATTTCTAATCATCATGTAACTCTTCTCCTAATGCCTTTTTGAATTTAAAATTTAGAGCATAGTTGCTGAGGAACAATACTTACAAACTGATTGCTTCCACAGTAGCATTTATTTAATATATTCTATTTGATACAGATTTAAACAAAATACTTTCACTTTTTCTGAATACTATTTCATAAGAGGCGTCAACCATTGCAGTATGCTGGTAATTTTAATCGTGTTCCTAATCTATTCCATATTTCCCAAAGATTCCTAAAATGCTTCCCATGTGAACATGACGATTAATATAATATTAGCTTTTTTTTGGTTTGTTTTATTTCCTCAAGATGAAACAAAAGCTCTGTACCTTGCAGCTGGCTCAGCCCTCTAGATAAATGACTCTTTCTTGCCTGCCAACCTGTACATACTCATTAAACTTAGAATGTGGAGCCAATTTAGTCCATAAAAAGAAAAAAGGTACGTGAAGAAGAAAAAAAAAAGTATGCCATGGATTGGGCACCCAAAACGCTGTCTTTGGCAGGCAAAGAAGTAAATGGAGCTCAGCTGCTAGAACAAAAGGTGTTATTCAAAGTGAAATTACCGTGTTTTAACCCCGGCTGCACTTTGATGAGGACCTCTGCTTCCAAACTTGAGAAGAGGGAAAGTAAGCATTGAGAAGCAGCTACTAATGCTGAGACTAACCAGTGGCATGCATCGGCATTCAGTTTACCACATGGAAATATTTCTTTTTTTATTTTTTAAAATTTAATTTAATTTTATTTAACTTTACAAAATATTTCTTTAAAAACAAATAAAGAAGGAAAATGAAGAAGTGAAGTCAATTCCATAGAGTCTTTAGAATATTTTTGTTAGTTTTGTTAATTAAAACATGTTTCTGATAATCAGAGAAGAGGGGAAAACACACAGAAGTTGAAGCTAATGTTTATTTTACTTAATAGTATAGGTTTCTTTTTCCAGAAGTGTAAGAGTGCAAATATGAGGTGAATAGTGGCCCCGGAATCCTTTGCCAATTTTAAAATCCTTGATGCATAAGTAAACATCCAAAGGTACATTTTTTATTAGTAATAGTATTATCTTCCACTCTGGTATGTTAGAACATAAAGAGAGAGACAAAGGAGAGACAGATAAATTGTCATTTAAGATAATTTGAAAAAATATGTATGCTGAATAAATCATTCTTTCCTTGGGTACTTGTGGAGTTATTGATTATGAAATATTAGTCAGGATGGGGAACACATGTATACCTGTGGCGGATTCATTTTGATGTATGGCAAAACCAATACAATACTGTAAAGTTAAGTAAAATAAAATTTTTTAAAAAAGAAATATTAGTCAAATGGCAACAATCTAATTTTATTTTAATTCCAAAATTGACAGTTGGGGCAAAAAGGGGGTTGCAAATTGTGCTGTTCCTCTTAACCCAGACACTTAAGCTATTTCACAGTAAACACTTGCTCTACTGGATGTTACAAGACTCGAAGACTTTCTTTTTGAAAGATGCTTGAGGCTAGATAAGCTATTGTTGTGTATGGAAGGAGCCGGTTGGATATAAGTACAGAGTCCAAGAGATCCAAAGAAACTAACTAATACCCCCATGTAAAGTGTTTTTAGGCAGCCAATGTTTGTTTGGGAGATTTCTTCTTGACCTAAGAGAAGGCACCTCTCTGTGAGTCATTTCAAAACCTATGATTTACCCTGGATGCCCCAAGCATATACACAAGAGGAGTCAAGAGCGTTCACAGAGCGACACTTTATCAGTGGTACCTGTAAACAAAATGTGAAGTGTGAGTTTTATGATTATACACTTTGTAATACTAACAAGCAGAATGTACATGTCGCAAAAAAACAGGATGGAATAGAGGTTTGAGTGATTTATGTTTCAAAAGGGTACACTGATCATATTCATTAACCACCTATCTTTTAGTCCTTACTGAAATTAAAATATCTTTAAGAGTTATCTTTATGTTCTTATATTTATTACTGTATATCTATTTTAGTACTTTCCATAGCATGCTTTAATGATAGGCGCATTTCCTGTGATGGACTTTTAAGCCATCTGTAGATACTTACCTACTTACCGTTATGAAACAAACACACAATGTAAATATTTTTATATATAAACTTGAAGTCCTTTTTGAAATTTCCTCTTGATTAACCTCCTTTCTTCATTATGTCAGGAAACCCACCAGTACACAAAGTCAGATTTTCTCCTCTCCACTCATCCCCACAAGAGCAACTAGTGGGCTTCCTAATCTGGAGGGAGGCTTACTAGGTAACAAACCAATGTGAAAACAATGGAAGAATACACCCAAACCAACTAGAAAAATCTGTAATTCTTTGTTCTTAACTACTCAAACAAGATCCCACATTCTTAACGATCCATCAAGAATAACCACACTTTAAGGAGGAAAGTACATATAATGTGGGAAAGAGACTGAACAAACAAACAAACAAAAACCCTTTAATGCTTGATGAAACAAGACCTTTCAGAATTTTTAAATCATTATGATAGGTAACAGTGTGATTGTAAGAAGATGAAAAGGATGCTAAGTCTCTTTAACAAATAAGAAATAAATAATCAGAATTATGATGATTAAAATAAATTCAAAAAAGTTCTATGACACAATGTTAAAGAAACATTCAAGAATATAGATCAAATGGATAAAGAAATAAAGCATATATATTTAACATATGTTAATGTATTAATTATATATATGAGGAAAATAAAGACACACGGTACCATATTAGCAGTTTTTATTTAGCAGAAACAGTGTCAGACTTTATTTTTGGGGGCTCCAAAATCACTGCAGATGGTGACTGCAGCCAGGAAATTAAAAGATGCTTACTCCTTGGAAGAAAAGTTATGACCAACCTAGATAGCATATTGAAAAGCAGAGACATTACTTTACCAACAAAGGTCCATTTAGTCAAGGCTATGGTTTTTCCAGTGGTCATGTATGGATGTGAGAGTTGGACTGTGAAGAAAGCTGAGCGCCAAAGAATTGATGCTTTTGAGCTGTGGTGTTGGAGAAGACTCTTGAGAGTCCCTCTTGGACTGCAAGGAGATCCAACCAGTCCATCCTAAAGGAGACCAGTCCTGGATGTTCATTGGAAGGACTAATGCTGAGGCTGAAACTCCAATACTTTGGCCACCTCATGTGAAGAGTTGACTCATTAGAAAAGACCCTGATGCTCTGAAAGATTGAGGGGAGGAGGAGAAGGAAACAACAGAGGATAAGATGGCTGAATGCCATCACCAACTTGATGCACATGAGTTTGGGTGACCTCCGGGAGTTGGTGGTGGACAGGGAGGCCTGGTGTGGTGCAATTCATGGGGTCCCAAAGAGTCAGACACGACTGAGCGACTGAACTGAACTGAACTGATTTTTAAATAATAGAAGATGCAAAAACAGAAAATTAAAGTTTATACACCTTGCAATAAACAATAGAGGTTTTGCTTTAGAAAGGATAAGGTACATAAATTTTATATTGGAAAGATCTCCAAGACATAGAAAAGAATTAAGGAAAGAAAAGTTACATCCCCAGATTTCTGAATCAATACTTTAAACACTCAAAATCAAAAGGAATATTTTACAGGTATTTAAAAGATTGAAGCACTTTTCTTATAAAGGCTTTAATTTTCTTCTGGACATAAGGAAATAAGGCACAGGAAAATGTGATAAAATTTCAGTGATGCTAACCTGGTTTCCCTGCTTGCTCACTGTATATCAAAGAAGAGAAAAGTGAAGAAGCTCAAGACTGATGCCTACTGAACGTGATAAGATGGTTAAAGTAGATACAGAATGTGGTACAATGGCTAAAGAAAATAAATGAAGAATGGTAACCTGGAAAGGGTGAGAATCAGAAAAATGATGTATTTAAGACCCAATCCATTTAAGAACTGTCTGTATTTATATTAGTATTGATACTTGACACCATGTAAGTTATTAGTATGTAAGCAGTTAAAATAGTATTCAGTTTATGAAAAATGACATATTATAGAAAGTTTAAGGGAGGAATGAAAGAAGACATATTTGATATTTTGGTTAATATATGCCAATTATTTATTTTTTTACTTTTATTTATTTTTTAACCATTTATCATTTCTTTATTATTATTATTTTTTACTTTACAGTATTGCATTGGTTTTGCCATACATATAAAACAGAACAATGTGATAAGACATTTTAATTTTTGTATCCATATGGATTCTAGGTAAAATTTAATGAATATAGTTTGATTTTGGAGAATGCATAAGCAAATTTTTTTTTTCTGCTTTTTTCCCTACCCTTTTATAGTATTCCATTTCAAGATGAAGAAGAAAATAAAATCTACAATTTTATTTAGCAGACCTACTTTTCATACTCCAGATTGCTTAATCTCTGTTACAGAAGCAAAAGAAAAAAAAGAAAAGAGATTTCAGTAAAAAGCATAATAGATATGATTTCATCATGAGAAAATATGTGTTTAAATGAGATGTTATACATGTCAGGATGAACAAGTTAAACCAATGAAAAGAAAAGCATCTCCATATATGATAAACTAAACAAGCTATACAAATATCACTGAAGTAAAATAAAAAGTATTTTACCTCACCTACTTTCTAGTACTATCCAAATCAATTGCTCAAAATTAAAACTGAAGGAAAAACAGTGAAAAGATAAAAGCTGGATTTTCCCCTTCCTCTACCAAATTATTGTCATAAATATCACTTCATTAGAAAGGAATGTACATTTTCTCAAAGAAGTCTTTAGCAACTACATTTGGTCCATGAATATCTCCCATTAGTCATAGGAATCCCAAAATACTATTTTCTAACAACAACAAAAAAAATTATCAATTAGTATAGTTCCAACTTTTAAAAGGAAAACAACTGATCATTGTCACTTATTTCCTTTAAGAACATGTGAAATTAAGGACCTTTGATATCGGTGTGATATAGATAGCTTTCTATTTCTTCTGTTTCTATAGACATTTTCATTGATTTATCTATTTAACTGTGACAAATGCTGTAGCTAAACTTGGTCAACCCTGGACATCACTATGGTCAGATAAAGGTGAGACAAGATAAGAAACTGGAAATGTCGCAGAATTGCTTTCTACTCTGTTAATTCAACCCATCTGGGGTAAAAATATATCAATGTGAATTTACACAGCTGATGAATTTCCTGTTTTATAAGTTATGCCAAAGCAAAGTTCAGCATTCTGGTCTTCCATGTGAAGAGGAATCATCTTATCTGCCCACAGAAAATATAATCTTATAGAGCATCTTCTTAAGTAAACCAAACTAAGAAGATATGGTGCTTGGTGTTTCTTTTGGATTCTAAGTCTCATTTTATTTGTTTGGAGCTCAAGGAATCTGAGGAAGTACTTGTTTTCATGAATGGCTAGAGATAATATATTTATATCTATCTTTTTTATATGAACTATCTTTGAAGCAATGTTAATTTATACATATTTTTATTTTATTTTTCATCAACCATTTATATATTATCAAGCCTATATGATTTTGCCTCTCCCTTGCAGATTTTGTTCATTTTTGTTGTTGTTGTTTTTTGCTGGAATTTCTCTTTATATCATCAGAAACAATAAACATGAATAAATCACATGCCGTTTTTTTGAAGATAAGAAATTACTTCTGCCTCTAAATAGTTCACGATTCAGTTGCAGAGAAGAGACAGACATGCAATGAAAAACATTATAAGGTAGCAAATTCTGTAAAGAACATGAATGGTTGGGGCCAGAAGTGGTCTATGAAGTCTGAGGAAATTATTTCCAAACTGAAGAATTCAGGGAGGCTTCCGCTCAAGGATTATATCAAGGTAGGAAGCAGTGCTTTAAAAAATATCTCTTAAGAGGAAGATTTTCGTACTGTGCTGATTAGACCACCTAAATCAGAGGGTTTGTGAAGAATAACAGGGTGCTAAAGACCTCAGAAGTAAGGCTGACTTCTAAAAGGCCTAGGGAAATTTTGGGAGAAAAAAGGCCAAGAAATATAGACATGCACCATATATATTTCAGAATACTTCCTCTGCCCTACTTGATTAAGCATCAAATGATACAATGTATTTAAGAATTAGGCAAATACTTTATGTCTTATACTTTATATTTTTCTGCTGATTGAACAATCTCTAAACTTAATAAAATTTTCTAAGAGTGATATTTTGATATTTAATTTTAATAACATAATTTTGTTCTACTGGTAACATACACATTCATTATCATAAAATGTAAAGTCTTTCTAGCTTGTTCTGAGATTAAAATGAATATTCATATTCATTTTTGTACTTAAAGCTTTCTTACTTTGCTTTACTCTCAGTTTAAAATTGAACATACATATTTCAATGTAATTTTGTAAAATATTGGAAAGAAGTCTAAATTCTTTCTCAATTTTAAATACAATCATGGAAAATTACTTTTAGAGCATTAAATAATTCAAAACTTAAGCACAAAATATAAAATGTTAGAAATTCATTAGGCTTAAAGTTTAGGCTTAAAGTTCAGGGTCACTCAGAAATGTGTCTAATTTTTTACACATTTCTTTAAGTAATATTCTTTCTAAGAAATTTACCTTAATATCTAATTTTTAAAGATACAAACTCTTTTAACAATTTAATAGTTGTCTCTGTGGAGACTCGGTATGTGGAAGTTTCATAAAGAGAACAGAACAATAATTAAAAAAACAAGCAAATAAATCCCTGATAACAATAAAGAATGGCTGCCAGAAAAACTGGGACTCAAGACTACAAAATTTGTCTGGGAAACTAAAATATCTAAAAATATAATTACAAATTAATTTTGAATTTGAAATATTTTGTCAGTTACGGCACCTTGAGATATGAGCAAACTGACATACAGCTCTGGGTTCTCATTTGAAAGTTAATTTATCGGTAATGATGAAAAATCTTACAGTAATAGTAATGGCAAGTAATAAAGATTTGTCTCTGTGAAATATTTTCCATTCTTAAGGCATTTTTGGAAACGGTATCTCACTGATTTGTAGAAGATTCTAACAGTCTTATCTAGACAAAAAGGAAAATCAGAAGTGATAGGAGGAGAGTAACAATTATTGAGTATCAAGGATGTTTCATGCTCATTATACTATTATTGAATGAATTATATTCCTTAGTTAATATAATTAATTCAATAATAGTATACAGTCATTGAGGCAACTTCAGGGCAGGGCATTGCCCCAGGTAGCATATCTGGGCAAGAGACAGAAGTGAAACTTGTTCAGTGGTGTCCGATTTTTTGTGACCCCCATGGACTAGTCCATGGAATTCTCCAGGCATAAATACTTGAGAGTAGCAGTTCCCTTCTCAAGGGGATCTTCCCAATCCAGGGATCAAACCCAGGTCTACCACACTGCAAGTGGGTTCTTTACCAGCTGAGCCACCAGGGAAGCCCTAGGAGACAAATAAGGAGTCAAGTTCATCTGTCTGGCCTTAGTGTCCACACTGTGCCGTGCGGTGCTTCGTCACTCCAGTCAGGTCCAGTTCTTTGCAACCCCATGGACTGTAGCCCACCAGGCTCCTCTGTCCATGGGACTCTCCAGGCAAGAATCCTGGAGTGGGTTGCCATGCCCTCCTCCAGGGGATCTTCCCGAGTCAGGGATTGAGCCTGTGGCTCCTGCTTCTCCTTCATCACAGGTGGATTCTTTACCACTGAGTCACCAGGGAAGCCCACCCATGCTGATTCTACCCTAATAAAACACTTTCCTTCAGAAGCAAAAATCCCGCAGATATTGCTCTGGCTTCCAGACAGGGTATGCCCTGAAAATTATTTTATATAGTAATATTGATGATAAATTTATTCTGTAAAACTGTAGCATACACTTTTGCAAACATTGCTATTTACCATTTTGTTTTTCCTTTTTCACCCACAAGCGTATTCTTACTTTCACCAAGAGTAATAAGCCTGTATTTTCTAAAATCCCTTTTATATTGAAATGTCCATATAACACAGCTCTCATCAATACGATATACATGAAAGTTGTCAGCCATTAAAAAGAATGGCATAATGCCATCTGCAGCTACATGAGTGGACCTGGAGATTATCGTACTAAGTGAAGTAAGTCAGAGAGAGGAAGACTAATATCCTGATATTAGCTCCTCTCTCTGACTTACTGCATGAAGTAGTCGGAGAGGAAGACTAATATCCTGATATTAGTCTTCCTCTCTCTGACTTACTTCACTTAGTACGATAATCTCCAGGTCCACTCATGTAGCTGCAGATGGCATTATGCCATTCTTTTTAATGGCTGACAACTTTCATGTATATCGTATTGATGAGAGCTGTGTTATATGGACATTTCAATATAAAAGGGATTTTAGAAAATACAGGCTTAATATCGTGTGAGTCCATATGATATCATGCATATGTGAAATTAAAAAATGATACAAATGAACTTATTTATAAAACAGAAATAGAGAGCGAAGTTACGGTTACCAGGGGGAAGGCGGGGGTGGGAATAGATTGGGAGTTTGGGATTGACGTGCACATTGATATATTTTAAATAAAATGCTTTTCTATGGAGAAAGAAAAGTTGTTGACTACACCATTGACAAGCTCTTTAAGATTGCAGGAGTGAAGGGATGGAGGGTGATTAACTCCAAAGTTGTGGGACATTTTCCCCTCGCCCTTCTTGCTGTCTGGGAAACTGATGCAATGCCCAGAGATGAGATACCATCTTAGAACTACAAGTCAATGGTCACAAGTTGGAGACAGGTAATTAAAACATTAGAAAAGCCTAGATCTCTGACAGGGCCATGAAGTCACCACAGTCTCAACAAGGACAAAAATAGACAAGACATTAATTACTCAAGTCAAAATTTTTTTCAGAGTTGCAACTTATAGACTAAAATGAAACTCTTAACTATATATCAACGTACAAGAAATGTCTCTCAATCATTGTGTTTATGTGGCAGAAAACATCCACTTTTTCTTTTTAAGGTTTGTCCAAACAATTCTGCTTTTTCAATTTCTGAAATTTAACGATACAAAGATATACATGAGATTTCTTCTTTATCATGTAATGAATACTGATCATCTTAAAGAAAAAAAGCCAATTTTAGGAAATATACCTAAGTTAGTAACAATGATGAAAATACTACAGGTATAAAAGTTTTGGGGTCCTGGATGACTTATTCTATCATCCTAGAATGTCTATGAATTAGATACAACTGGTCACAGGTACCACGAAAGTAAAAGGCTATGGTACTTCAACCTTCTTGTGAGGAATAAGAGTAAACACTCCATAAAATTTCACGGAAACATTACTGCATAGATAAGAATGTCAATATTTCACAGCAAAATTATATTGTGTTAACATTATTTTAGCATAGTGTTTTTACAATATTGACAGAATTTCTCATTTATATCTTTAATCCTCAGTTACTAATTTTACCATATAGACATATTTTGGTCAATTCTTTTGATAAAAGAATTACCTATATTTAACATTGCATGCAGTACAACTTAACATCATTACACTTCAAGCACACTTTTAAAGTAAACTAAAGATCATTTGCTTAATAAATTGAAGTTTGAATCTGCAAACAAAAGTTACAAGGATTATATCCATTCAACTTTTACTGAGATCCTTGTACCTCAACCTTTACTTGGGATCCTTCACTATGTAGGATGCGGGGTTATCATGGAAGGGTTTTAGTTGTTAAAAGGTATAAATTTATTTTCTTGGGGTTCCCTGATAGCCCAGTGGTGAAGAATCTGCCTGCAAATCCAAGAGACGTGGGTTCGAACCCCAGTCCAGGTAGATGCAATCTGCCATGGAGCAACCAAGCCTTGATCCACGCCGTTGAGCTCGAGCACTAGAGCCTGGGAACTCTAACTAACAGAGCCTGTGCGTCCTAGAACCGGTGCTCCCCAGCAAGAGAAGCCCCACCGTGAGAAGGGTGGGCGTCACAACTAGACAGCCCCTGTTCTCCAAGACTAGAGAGGACTGCGCAGCAGTGGAGACCTGGCACAGTGAAAAGTACACACATAAATAAATAAAATTATTAAATAAATAATAAGTAAAATATTTTCTTGATGACTCAGTTGCTCAAAATAATTTTAATCTGTGTCCTTTGGTAATTTAATTCCATAAAATTTCCAAAAACACAATCAGAAAACCATCTTTTGGAATTAACACCCCCACTCAACAGATGCCAATTAACAGAAAGAACATATTAATAATCCATCATTCATTTTAAAAGGAAGACATATTCTTGTTTTTTGTTTTTTTCAGCAAACTTAGTTTTTACCTGGATGTTAATCAGAAAAGCAGAGAAGGCAATAGCAACCCACTCTGGTACTCTTGCCTGGAAAATCCCATGGGTGGAGGAGCCTGGAAATGCTATACCATAAAGTAGAAGAAAGAACTGGAAAGGAGACCCATTCTCTAAATAAATAAATAGAGTCAAGTCAGTCTATCTTTATATAAACATAGATAAACAGAATACTAGCCAAGTACTCATCTTTGCAAAACATAGCTAAATAGCCTAACATGTTTTCCTCTGATTTTAAACTCATTTCCTTGATGAGAAACCACATAGTTAGCTGGATGCCATTGGCTATTTATTTTAAATGCTTTCATTTCTTCTCTTATTTATTACTGTTACTTTAAGTACACCCAGATGGTCAAAATAATATTGTATGTAAAGTAAAATATTTTCTGTAGAATTAAATATATGTTCAAGTAACATATAATAAATACATAGAAGTTACATGTTCTTTTAAAATTTATTTATAAAATATGTATCTAAATGAGACTCAACAGTTCTAATGTGTGTGTGTGTGTGTGTGTGTGTGTGTGGATGGATTTTGAATTTGCTCAAAATTTCAAAATCCCAAGTTCATAAAACTCCAAGGACTAGACTATTTTATGGAGAAGGAAATGGCAACCCACTCCAGTGTTGTTGCCTGGAGAATCCCAGGGACGGGGGAGCCTGCCTAGTGGGCTGCGGTGTATGGGGTCACACAGAGTTGGCCACAACTGAAGCAAATTAGAAAGAGCAACAGCAGCAGACTATTTTAAACATTGACATATATTTATTTATATTTTTATCATTTTAAACTAACCTTTAATCCACATTGAACTCCAGTGATTATGTTAATGATTATAAAACATAGTAGTATTTTACACAGTTCGATACATTTGACTTCATGTTCTCCAAAAGAAATGTATTTTTGCAATATTAATATTGAGTTAATTTGTTAAACCATGGAAAGTGTTTTCATAAAATATTTACTAAGATTCAACTTTCAGAAGATGATTAATAATGGCAAACCATAGCTATTTAAACTAGAAACGTAAACAAAAAAACCCTTCTAAGTGATACTGTAGATACTGTTTTTTAGAAGCAGGGGGTTGGAGGGGCAAACACTGTAGTGTTTCAACAAACGTAGTGTTTCAGTTATATTACTTGACATTGCTAAGTCACTTCAGTTGTGTCTGACTCTGTGCCACCCCACAGACGGCAGCCCACCAGCCTCCCCCGTCCCTGGGATTCTCCAGGAAAGAACACTGAAGTGGGTTGCCATTTCCTTCTCCAATGCATGAAAGTGAAAAGTGAAAGTGAAGTCACTTAGTCCTGTCCGACCCTCAGCGACCCCATGGACTGCAGCCCACCAGGCTCCTCTGTCAATGGGATTTTCCAGGCAAGAGTACTGGAGTGGGGTGCCATTCCCTTATCTGATTACTTGACATAAATACCTTAAATTCTTCTAGAAAAGTGAAAAGTCTCCCTCTGAATTTACATTAGCATTCTCTCTTCTACTACTTTTAGCCAGCCATTTGATTAGGGTTGAGAACTGCAGTATCCCGGAAGGAATCCTAGTTTTCTTTCAGCACTTATGTTTATTATGTTCTTTCTGGAAGACAATACCATAAGTTTGATGCATCATATTAATTTGTTTTGTAGGAGTTGATCAATTAACTTGAGAAAACTCTATGTAGTGTTGATTCAATCATATAACAAGCATAATTTAATATAAATGGTGCATAAAACATTGATTTTGCCCAACTTCTCTGTAGAATTAGTGTCACTAAAGAAAGCAACCAAGCTGAACTAATAATATTAAGCATTTGCGCAATTTATCTCTTGCTATAATGAACAGTAAATGATATAATGACCAACAAGATTAATGATAAAGCAAACGTGGTAGTTAGATTCACGCTATAGAAGACCAATTCACAGTGTTACTTGGTAATCAATTATCTGAAGATTAATTTAACCAGTAGGAGTGCAAAACCAGACAACAGGGCAAATGAAAACCTTTACGGGAACATGTTCGCTGCTATAGCCTTTTAAAAACATATTCAGAATTGAGTATGCTCTAATTTATCATATTTAAACTCATGATAAATTTATTTCCCAGAGTTTTAACATAAAATTATACATATTGTGAAATAATTAACTTCTTTAAATGTCCCTAAATTGATGAAACACCGTAAATGATTAAAGATGCCTCCTGATTCTAGTACAAATTGAGAGGACGTTTATCAATAGAAGTCTTTCACAACCATTGTGCTCTCCTTCAAGTGGCTTTGCTGAATGTATTTAACTAAAGAAAGAAAAGCATGTCTAAGAACAAAAGCACAGGAGCTATAAAGAAGAAATCTCTTAAAGGAAAATATTAAAGGTAATCAAATATAAGATCTGGTTTATTGTCCTTTCTTATTCTTCTTTCCAATTCACTAATGCTCTCTCTCTCTCTCTCTCATAAATTCTAGACCTTTAAAATTAAATTATGAACTATATAACAACCATACATTCAGCAGTAAATTGGGAATTTTTAACTTTCAAGTTTTAAGTTTTCCTAGAAGGAAGTAATTCAGTTCAGTTCAGTCGCTTAGTTGTGTCCAACTCTGCGACCCCATGAACCACAGCATGCCAGGCCTCTCTGTCCATCACCAACTCCCGGAGTCCACCCAAACTCATGTCCATTGAGTCGTTGATGACATCCAACCATCTCATCCTCTGTTGTTCCCTTCTCTTCCTGCCTTCAATCTTTCCCAATATCAGGGTCTTTTCAAATGAGTCAGCTCTTCGCATCAGGTGGCCAAAATATTGGAGTTGCAGCTTCAACATCAGTCCTTCCAATGAACACACAGGACTGATTTCCTTTATGATGGACTGGTTGGATCTCCTTGCAGTAATTCAGAGTAGTTCAAAATATCACAGTAAGTGGAAATGGTCCCTTTGATTCCATTTCTTCCATAGGGTGAAATGCCTGAGGCACAATACTCTGCACTTTTTTTTTTTTTTTACTCAACCTGTCTGTTCATGGTTTGAACTACAGCCAATAGTTACTTCCTCTGGAAGAAAAAAATACCTCTACTAGAAAAAACAAAGAATGTTTACTTTGACTCTATTTGCACACAAACTATACAAATAATTTTTGAATAAATTTGTATAGAATCAAACAACATTATTAGTGTTTATGCTGCTATTATGCAAGAGCATCATCTTCTGACAAAAAGAAATTAGGACAGTGTTTGTGGTGAAATATACAGATGACAAGTATTTTAAAGCATGTAATAGCATGTGATGACATAATAAATAAAAACAGCATTCACTGGTATCTGAGTGTCCCTCAGATACTCCTCTAAGCACTCTGGATGTTAAGAACACTTATTCCTCACATTAACCCTCTGAGACAAGTACACGTTTTGCCTCTATTTAATAGATGTCAAATTAAATGCAAAAGGAGTTAAGTAGCTTTCTAAAGATCTCACAGCTACAAAGTGAAGGATTTGTGGTTGGCACCAAAACTAGCTGTATTTACTTTTCTATTTCTATCTAGTTGGGCTTGCCTGATGGCTCAAGTTGGTGGGGAGTCCTGCCTGCAATACAGAAGACCTTCGTTTAATCCCAGGGTTGGGAAGATCCGCTGAAGAAAGGACAGGCTACCCACTCCAGCATTACTGGGCTTCCTTTGTGTCTCAGTTGGTAAAGAACCTGCCCGCAATGCCAGAGACTTGGGTTTGATCCCTGGATTGGGAGGATCCCTAAAGAAAGGAAGGCTACCCACTCCAGTATTCTGGCCTGAAGAATTCCATGGACTGTATAGTCCATGGGGTCGCAAAGATTCGGACACGATTGAGTGACTTGTACTTTCACTTGCTGTCTAGTTAGTTTGAGAGTTTCTCTGTTTCACTTCATTGTTCTAAAGATGCAAAGTTTGTTTTGTTTATCCTATACTTCAAAGATATCTATACCTTGTCATTGATGTAATTAAATTCATCTGCTTGTGAAGAACACAATTCCAGATGTGTAAGAAGAAGCCAAACATCCTAGCTTCAAGAAAGACACCAATAGCATGGGAACAGAGTTACATGTTTTTTAGTTTAATTTATGCCATTACCATCCACCATCACTCCTTACATGCTTACTTCTTTTTCTTGTGCTACTACTTTATTCCTCCACCATGCAAGGCATGTGTTTAATGTACAGCTTCTGCTCACGCATACATTTTGTCTTTTAATAATTGCAACTTATGTTTTCTCAAAAAACTGTGATGCTATGAATGCAGATGACAACACCCTTATGGCAGAAAGTGAAGAGGAACTAAAAAGCCTCTTGATGAAAGTGAAAGTGGAGAGAGAAAAAGTTGGCTTAAAGCTCAACATTCAGAAAACGAGGATCACGGCATCCGGTCCCATCACTTCATGGGAAATAGATGGGGAAACAGTGGAAACAGTGTCAGACTTTATTTTGGGGGACTCCAAAATCATTGCAGATGGTGATTGTAGCCATGAAATTAAAAGACGCTTACTCCTTGAAAGGAAAGTTATGACCAACCTAAATGGCACATTCGAAAGCAGGGAGGTTACTTTGCCAACAAAGGTCAGTCTAGTCAAGGCTATGGTTTTTCCTGTGGTCATGTATGGATGTGAGAGTTGGACTGTGAAGAAGGCTGAGCACCGAAGAATTGATGCTTTTGAACTGTGGTGTTGGAGAAGACTCTTGAGAGTCCCTTGGACTGCAAGGAGATCCAAGCAGTCCATTCTGAAGGAGATCAGCCCTGGATTTCTTTGGAAGGAATGATGCTAAAGCTGAAACTCCAGTACTTTGGCCACCTCATGTGAAGAGTTGATTCATTGGAAAAGACTCTGATGCTGGGAAGGATTGAGGGCAGAAGGAGAAGGGGACGACAGAGGATGAGATGGCTGGATGGGATCACTGACTGGATGGACGTGAGCCTGGGTGAACTCTGGGAGCTGGTGATGGACAGGGAGGCGTAGCGTGCTGCGATTCATGGGGTCACAAAGAGTCGGACATGACTGAGCGACTGAACTGACTGATGAATGCTTATATAACTGTTTTACCTTGAACTCCCATTCCTAACTGCTGAATTTCCATTTCAGAGAAAGGACATCTGATTGGCTTAGCCTCTTCTGCAGATCAGACCAAATGGGGCTGGCTGATATATTGACTGGCTATTCCAGGGTCAGATGCTGACCTCTGGTCCAGCTGTACTGTTACAATGACGTGGGCATGAGTACTTTTTTGATTAGGGGCAGTCAGTGAGTTGGGTGAGGGTGATTTAGAAGAGACTATAGGCTGCTGACTCTATGCCAGGTTTTCTAGCATAAGATCCACTGATTTTGCATATCGCTATTTATGAAAATTCATAGTTTACATGTGTAGCTTGCCAAAACCAAAGAATGACTCCAAAAAAATGTGTCCAAAAGTTATTTCCAGTGTTTTTTTCTTAGTTATACATTGATTTAAAATATTAGATGCAAAAGTACTAGGGCAGAGCAAGAGAATTTAAAAAATATTTTATTAAGACATTTCATTTGATTCATACAGTTATATAATTTAAACAATACCAAGCCCTACCTAGTCATAATCATTTGTCTCACTGAAAGATATTAGAGTTTTATGCAATCAACCTGTATTATAAGAGTGGCAACTGTAAAAGAATAGGAATGAAAAATTAGAGCACTGTGTATATTAAGTCCTTAAGTCAGGGGTTGGTAAATTATGATCGAAAACCAAATTCAGCTCATTGCCTGTTTTTCTAAATAAAGTTTTTTAAGAATACAGCCACACTCATTTTTTATGGATTGCATGCAGCTGTGTTGGTGCTACTTTGGAAAGGTTGAGTAGTTAGGACAGAGCTGTAACAGAGGTGGTATGTCCTACAAAGCCAAGAGCACTTGCTATCTGGCCCTTTACAGGAAAAAAAAAAAAAAAAAGCTTTCTGACCTTTGTCTTATAGACCACAAAATTTTAGAAATAAATGAAAAATAAGTGGTAATGAAATTGTACTCCTGACATTGCACATTTTATATTTTTCCCTTATTCAAATGTTGGAATTTCTATGGATGTTGAGATAGTGATTATATTATTATCTGTAGGTTAGGACATTATGTTGTGGGTAGGCTTAGTATTTCCTTTAAGGGGTAATCATCTCTTCTTTCATTTGCATTGAGAAGAAACTGATGATAAGATAAAATGCATAAGGTAAGCTTTATATTTTAAGGTAAATAGCCATTCCTCTTTGGCCTTCACTCTTTTAGGTTTTGTCTTTCAGAGGGTCGACACGTGGCTTCTGAAGAGAAAGCGCTAAGATGGGAAAGCTGACCAACATATATATAGGATGCCAAGCGCTGTCTGTGCTGCTGCTGCTAAGTTGCTTCAGTGGTGTCCGACTCTTAGCGATCTCATGGACTGCAGCCTACCAGGCTCCTCCATCCACGGGATTTTCCAGGCAAGAGTACTGGAGTGGGGTGTCACTGCCTTCTCCGAGCGCTGTCTGTAACCCCTAGTAAAATGCAATTGTGGGAGTTCAGGTTTTCACGGTCTATCTCAAACTCCCCTCTTTTTTTTTTTTTCTGCTTTCTCAGCACTTATAAATGTCTGAGTCCGTGGTCTAAATTAATATAATCTGTATAATCAGGTATTTACTACAGTGATGTTTGTAGGTTTAAAAAGTAAACCCCATGGTTTCAGTGGCTTAACACAATAAAAGTTTATTTCTAACTCGTAAAACAATTCAATATAAATGTTAAAGTTGGCAAGCATATTTCTTTTATGTGGTTATTTAGAGACATTTTTCATTTTATGATTTTTCTATCACATGTCTGCACTTGGACGTCTGGAAACCAGAAGAGAAGAAAGGATAACTGGGCAAATGCTTCACATACGTTGAGGAAGAGGGGATGAGGTTTTGTTGTCCATTTTACTATCTATACCAAAAAAGTACCTATAGTTTAGTTTCCCATGACCTATGTTTGGGACAAGCAACCCTTGAAGTCATCATGGTAAAATGAAGCACATATGTAAGGAGGAAGTGAATCTTGGGAATGAGAAATTAGAATATGAAGCCAAGTTAAACATTGTTCTTGGTGGGTCATTTTTCCTATTATCAACCTTCCTTTATTTGACTTTATTTTATTAATTAAGGCAACAGTTCCTTTGCATGATCAAAAATAAAGTAACATGGAATAAATGTGCACATATACTGGTAGGGCAGGAAGCAGTAAGTACAAACTTTGGCATTTGGCAAGTAGCATTAACATTGAGGGGAAAGTGAAAATACATGAAAAAGCGAAAAAAAAGCAGAAAGTGTCCAGAATAAATTTTGTCTTATATTCATATATGCTAGAGAATTCCCCAGTTACGAACAGATTTTTCAACAAAATAATTAATTTTTAGTAATGACTTAGGGTTTATATCCCTAGCAGAGTTTTATTATGATTGTTTCCATGCTTTTCGTAGAGAAAATGAAGTCTGTGAGAAGTACAGTGATTTGTCCTCAGTCACATAGTCAGTCAGTGAAGGAAGACATTGATTTTTCGTCTGATTTTCTGGCTCTTCGTTCTACGTATTGTCAGTTGTACTGCACAGTCTTCATAGAGTCAGGACAGAAACTTCTATGGACTCATCAGTGTACATCAAAGTGCTGAATTTACCGTGCCATGCCTTCTTCTTTGGGGTGTGTGCGTGTGTGTGTGTGTGTGTGTGTGTGTGTGTGTGTGTGTGTGTGTGTGTGTGTGTGTGTTAGAGGAGACGTTTGCTTTTGCTAGTTCAAAAATAGGTGGAAGACCTTCATCTACAACTCTCTGGAAGAAAGGGAGCCAAATCTGATAGATTGATGACTGTACTCTGTGTGACTGGGTCAGATGGAGTTAATTAAGCACAGTCAACCCCCAGGCTAGAAAGTGCTTTTGGATGGAGTTCAGAGAAAAGTCCCTGAAGCTAGCATGGAGCTGGCCCCAACTTCCTCACGTTGGCCAATGCAAATATTATCATTGGTCCTATTAATCAGTTACAGTTTTTGACTCTGTAACCTTCTAAATGCAATATATTTCCACTATGCTGTGTGAAGCATTTCCTTATATTTGCTCAAATGCATTTTATATTAATTTCTTCTAAGTTGTTTATACATACTTTGTAAAAACAGTAAAGAAACAATATTAATCAATTTTTACTACATCTTTCTTAAACTTTCATGACTCATTCAATTTCCACTTCATTTCCTATATCTGGAAAACAGGGAAATACTGAATCTCTTTAATATATTTCTATACTTTCTTATAAATGCTACTATGAGTACTGACATTTTCAGAATTTTTTTTCCTAGTGACATATTCCTTCACTACAACCACAAAATTAAATGCAGTGCATTGGTTTGGTTTATTTTTACATTAAGATCAACTTTTATATATATACACACACACATACTGAGGCATCTATAATATCCATAACCTATTTTATAAAGACCTTCCATTTTTTTTTTCTTTTAATAGATCTTCACATATCATAATCTAATTGTGGGAAGAAACCAATAAAGTATTTTAAAAACATATCTGTATCTATACAGAATAGGATTTTTTTTATTATTATTATCTGGCCTATACTATTGACTTTATTTGGACTTCCTTGCAACCTCTTATAAATAAGAAATTTTTAAATAGTAGAAACCACTTTAGTAGTATGAGCCAATTTCACTTAGTCACTGTCTACTTCCTCCTTTAAATCATTAATGTATATAAACATATGGATAAATCTTGAGTGGTTTCTCATGTTGCTCATAGATAACATTTCTAGACATGGAGAGAAAAAAGAAACACCAGGTTTTTACCAAACAAGTAGCTAAGTCTATAGCAAATATATTTAGCTTGACTTTAGATTGATATAAGGCAAGGCAAGCAAGTCTTTAGCTTGATATAAAGATGATAAAAGGCAAACAAATTTATTAATTTCACATATTTATGCTTCACGTGTTTCAAAATGAATTTACACATGTAGCTTTGCTAATATTTTTTATAAACATGGTGCATATTTTTTGTACTTTGTAATTATACAGACTTCAACAAATTTTGTGAATGGGAATTATGATATCATCAAAGTCCCAAATTGTTAGAACACTTTTATCTTTGTAAGATTTTTAGAAAAAGATAATAAAATCATGTATGCAGTTTGGCTATGTAGTTTTTCTTCTTCTGACGCTGCTTTGCAACATGATTGTGGTCTAAAACCTCTTATGTAGATATTTTTGAGGTCAATTATGGTAGCTTTTTCTTCAGCATGTATATGATTCTTAAGAAGATAGTTATTATAACTCAAGTTTTGGATATTCCTGAGGCTGCACCAAATACACACACACATATACATATGCTTCAGAGAAAGGTCTGTGAATTTCAGCTTTGATGGTGAAGGGAGTCCTTATGGGCAAGTAAGTTATTGAACAAACAACATTTGCTGGCATGTTGACCATGTGCATTATAATGGTTCAATAAATGTTGCTTGTTTTATAATATTTAGGGTAATATCCAATGATTTAAACTTCAACAAAGTTCAGTAAATATACAGGACACTTTTTCAAATCAATTTTACAAAATGTCCGGGATTCCTTGGTGGTTCAGACAGTAAAGAATCTGCAATACGCGATCCCTGGGTTGGGAAGATCCCCTGGAGAAGGGAATGGCTACCCATATCCACTCCGGTATTCTTGTCTGGAGAATTTCATGGCCTGAGAAGCCTGGTAGGCTACAGTCAATGGGGTAGCAAGGATTCAGAAACAATTGAGTAATTAACACTTTCTTTTTCTTACAAAATGTATAAACTTAGGAAATTTTTATGATGTCACTGTATGCTTTCAAGTTTTTCAAAAGGAAATGTCTTTCTATAACATTAACATGAACCAAAATTTTAACAATTATGAGCAAAAGCAATCACATGAGCATAACAAAACAGTTTTCTCTACATTTGTATCCCTTATCCAAATGTGTCCTCAGGTAGTCATATCTAGATAAGAAAGGGAGGGTTGGGGTGCCAATCTTCTGCTCAGTCAAAAACCCACTTATAATTTATAGTCTGTATATTTGGACTTCCCTGATGGCTCAGACAGTAAAGAATCTACCTGCAATGCAGATGATCCGGTTTCAAACCCTGGGTCAGGAAGATCCCCTGGAGAAGGAAATGAATACCCAATCCAGTTTCCTTGCCTAGAAAATTCCAGGGACAGAGGAGCTTGATGGACATGGTTGCAAAGAATCAGACACGACTGAGCAACTAACACCTTCACTTCTCATCTGTATATGTGGTTCATCTATAGACACGTTTCCTCCACATCTGTTTTTCCTACTCTGTGATTTCAACCAACCAAAGATTGCACAGTACCAAAATATTTACTACTGAAAAAAAAAATCCATGTATAACTGGACCCACATAGTTCAAGCCCATGCTTTTCAAGAATCACTTGTAATTTTAGTTTCTTCAATAAGTTTAGACCTACCTGAAACAGTAAATTTTCATGGTAATTTTTTAGTGAACTTTACTTAAAGTGATTTTTTACTACTCTTTTTGTTATAAAATGCATCCTTCCTTGTGATTTCATTTAAAGTTTAAAACATTCAATATGCTGTGTATGCACTCAATGCTTTAAGTTGCTTATACCTATCTTATGTCAAGAAAATATAAACTTAATTCTCATTTTAAGTTAGCTTTTAAACTTGGTAGAACTCACAATATAGGAAATCCAAATTAAGAAAATAAAACTAATCATATAAAGGGCCTCTCAGGTGGCACTAGTGGTTTAAAAAAAAAAAAAAACCTACCAATACAGGAGACAAGAAACGCTGGTTCAATCCCTGGATCAGGCAGATCCCCTAGACGAGGACATGACCACCCAGTCAGGTATTCTTGCCTGGAGAATCCCATGGACAGAGGAGCCTGGAGGGTTATGGTCCACAGGGCCACACAGAGTCAGACACAATTGAAACTACTTAGCTTGCATGCACGTAATCATATAAACCTTCCAAGTAATTGACAAAATAAATATCAAAAAATGAAATCACAGTTCTTACAAACTGGAGTTACAAAGATAGCACAAATATAGTGACCATTTTTGGAGAAGAAGAAATGGAGACACTGATGAAGAATGATTTGGACAATACTCCCTGATTTAGCATTTTTTCTAGAACTATATCACCTAAGGTCACTCTTAAACTCATTGGAGAAGACTCTGATGCTGGGAGGGATTGAGGGCAGGAGGAGAAGGGGACGACAGAGGATGAGATGGCTGGATGGCATCACTGACTCGATGGATGCGAGTCTGAGTGACCTCCGGGAGCTGGTGATGGACCGGGAGGCCTGGCGTGCTGCGGTTCATGGGGTGGCAAAGAGTTGGACACGACTGAGCGACTGATCTGATCTGATCTGATATCACCTAAGAGAATAATCTTATACAGTCGTATGTATATGAGAGCAAATACGCAGCAGTACTGTTTATAACTTATAAGAATGTGCATGAGATTTAGGGTTTTACCACTGTCATGGCGCAGTAGTAAAGGATCTGTGTGCAGTACAGGAGACAATCCCTGGGTCAGGAAGTTCCCCTGGAGGGGGATCTCCAGTACTCTTATCTGAAAGTCCCATAGCAGACTACAGTCCAAAGGGTGGTAAAGAGTCAAACAAGACTGAGTGACTAAGCACGTGTGAGGTTTAGAGAAAAATCTAAGGAATCTGTTAAACTGTGGTATATAGTCTTAAAAATACCATGAAGGAGTAGGAAAAAACAATAATGGCAATGGGGTAAAACAGTGAAACTATGAGAAAAACAAATTAAATATGACCTGCTATTTACCTACACATGTGGCTATATATAAATATTTAGGCTTTCTCTTCCGGCACATGGAAGAATTCATCTCTCTCACCCATTTGAAGTTAGGGTATATGACTTTATATGGCCAATTGAACACAAACAGAAATGATATGTGTCCATTCCAGACAGAAGCTTAAAAACCCAGGGCATTCTCAACCACCCTCTTTTGCTCTACCCAAGAAATAATGACCACTCTGTCAGCCTGAATCCCAGACTAAAGAAAACAAGTATATGAATAACAGTTTTCTGACTGACTGGTGACAGACATGTAGCTTAAGCAAGGAATTACCTTTTGGTCTTTTAAACAACTGAAAGGCATTCTTACCACAACATAATCTAGTCAATCCTGATATTCGTTCAAGTCCTATGTCATATATGTTAAACATAATTTTGAGGTAAACCTATTAACTTGATGGGTTTTAATATTATTATGGAATTAAAAAATATATCTGAAGCGGATGAAATTTGTCAAAATTGTGATCACTAACCTGGATCAATATGGATTTTTTTTTTTAATTAGCCACTATAGTTACACTTCATTCTTGCTTTTAATTCCCACATTACAGCTTTAAAATTATTTTCTGTTAATATCAGTAGAAATTTTGTTTACAGTCACTTTGACAGTAATATAGTAGAAAGATGTACATTTCTCTCTGGATTGTAAGACAGGAAATGTCACAATTTTCTTCCAATGTATTGAGTGTGGAAGAACGTGTCCAGCGTATATATAAGTCTATGAAACTCTACAATTCCAAAGACAAGAGAAAATTAGAAAACTCTACCTCTGTGGTTGAAATAACTGAAGAATTTGGAGGCATCTTATGAAAAGTATCTATCTGTCTGCCTACCTGTCATATATTTATCTAATTATGGACTTTAAAAAAATTAGACAAGTCAAGGAAGATATGAACTGACAATCACACCATGAGGATATAACAAACTGCCAGTGTTATTTGGACTATTATTGTTGTTCAGTCCCCCAGTTGTATCTGACTAATTTGAACCATATGGTCCCTCAAATTGGCATACCATAAATGTAAAACAATAGTCATTTATATTTTTTATTGTGATTTCAGATAATGCTTTTGTTTATATATGTATTTTATATATATATATATATATATATATAAATAATGCACATATATGACTGAAAATAATATTTTAAAACCATGGGTCTCATTTGTTGTTAATAAACAATGTATAAAGTGATTCATTAGGATTAATTTATAGTTGAAGTTCTCTCCAACATCCTCTTCTCCTAAATTGAAACAAAAATTGAAAAATGGATAATATCTTAATGAAATACAAGTTCAACTTTTATTTGGTTTTCATTGTGTGGGTAAGTAATTAAGTGAAAGTCGCTCAGTCATGTTCAACTCTTTGTGACCCCACGGACTAATATAGTCCATGGAATGCTCTCGGCCAGAATACTGGAGTGAGTAGCCTTTCCCTTCTCCAGGAGATCTTCCCAACCCAGGGATTGAACACAGGTCTCTCAAACCACAGGAGGATTCTTTACCAGCTGAGCTACAAGGGAAGCCCAAGAATACTGGAGTGGATAGCCTTTCCCTACTCCAGCCAATCTTCCCAACCCAGGAATCAAACTGGGTTCTCATGCATTGCAGGCAGATTCTTCACCAACTGAGCTATCAGGGAAGGGTGGAATAATACAAATTATATTTTCAGTTGGAAATATACTAAGAATTTGGGAAGTATGAAATCCAAAAGAGTCTTAAAATTTAGAAAATGAGAGAATATTGAAAGATTCAATGACTTAGAGGGTGGTTTTTTTGTTTGAGATGATATCTCAAAGCCACATCTCTGGAAAGTATGGGTAACTGTATCATCAAGTATTCTGAAAAAAAAAAAAAAAATAGCTCCAGGAAAATTGTTGATCTCTTTTACTCACTGCAGTAGTTAAAGCTATCTTATCCTTTAACTGGGGAGTGATGAATCAGAAATAGTCTCTTGTTTTTGTTCAGTAGCTATCATCTTCAGCTCTTTGGGACCCATGGACTACATTATGCCACGCTTCCCTGTCCCTCACCATTTCCTGCAGCTGGCTCACACACATGTCCATTGAGTTGGCGATGCCATCCAACCATTTCATCCTCTGTTGTCCCCTTCTCCTCCTGCCTTCAATCTTTCCCAGCATCAAGGTATTTTCTAATGAGTTGGCTCTATGCATCAGGTGGCCAAAGTACTGAAGCTTCAGCTTCAGCATCAGTCCTTCCAATGAATATTTAGGACTGATATACTTTAAAGGATAGACTGGTTGAATCTCCTTGCAGTCCAAGGGTCTCTCAAGAGTCTTCTCCAACACCACAGTGAAAAGCATCAATTCTTTGGTGCTCAGCTTTCTTTATAGTCCAACTCTCAGATCCATACATTACTACTGGAAAAACCATAGCTTTGGCTATACAGACATTTGTTAGCAGATAAATCTCTCTGCTTTTTAATATACTGTCAAGGTTTATCATAGCTTTTCTTCCAAGGAGCAAGTGTCTTATAATTCCATGGCTGCAGTCAAACATCTGCAGTGATTTTAGAGCTCAAGAAAATAAAGTCTGACACTGTTTCCATTGTTTTCCCATCTATTTGCTATGAAATGATGGGAGTGGATGCCATGAACTTATTTGAATATTGAGTTTTAAGCCAACTTTTTCACTCTTCACTTTCCCCTTCATCAAGAGACTTTTTAGCTCCTCTTTGCTTTCTGCCATAAGGGTGGTGCCATCTGCATATCTGAGGTTGTTGAAATAGCCTAAGCCAATACACAATCATGAGGCAAAGTGGATAAAAGCAAAATTTCATATTATTAGGCAGTCACTGAGTTATGTGAAAGAATCAGCTTGTAGGGGAGTGGTTAATTCTGACCTTGATTCTGAAATAGTCACTTTATTCAAGTGACTAAACCTTGAATCTTGTTCCTTCATTTATAAAATCAAGGAGTAGAAAGAGGAGTTCATTTTACCCTCTTTATTCTGTATCTCTCAAAGCCATAATTTAGAATATAACTTTAAGCTACATGGATTCGGAGAATAGAATTTATCTTAACACAGCAGATCTTTGCATGACTTTAAATTTAGCACTCAGAGATCATTAAGGGACTATAAAAACTATCCCACTAACTTTATGTCACTTTTTAGAAAGCAGTTAAAAGAAGGGCCGAAGTCTAGACTTACAACTATGTTTGACTGTTTTAATTCTAAGCAATTATCCATTTTGTTAGTTTACCAAGAATTGGTTCTTCAGTGCAAAAAAGTGGTAGTTGACACCAACAACAGCAATGTTTTTGGCTGCAGTTATAAAGAAGTAACAATATCTGTAAACGCAATTACCAAATTTTAAGTATTACATTTCCCTGGTGGCTCAGATGGTAACACGTCTGTTTACAATGTGGGAGACCCAGGTTCGAACCCTGGGTTGGGAAGATCCCCTGGAGAAGGAAATGGCAATCCACTCCAGTACTATTGCCTGGAAAATCCCATGTACAGAGGAGCCTGGTAGGCTACAGTCTATGGGGTTGCAAAGAGTTGGACACGACTGAGCAACTTCACTTTCACTTTCATAAATGTCAGATATTATTTTCTGCATTTCCAATTTATATTTTTGGCTCTTATTAAAAAGTGATTTTTGTTTTTTCATTTTACAGATGAAATAAAGAGGGATGAAGTATGAAATTTTCAGAAGAACTAATATCTGACCACTGTCCTTTCTTTTTTTTTTTAATTTTATTTTTAAGAGTGGATATGATTAACATTTCATAAGGCAAGCATTTTAGCACTTGCTTATATGTTTTTTACACTTTTTAATTGTCATATTATTTGATTTCTTTTTTTTGGTTGTTAGATTATTCACCACTATACCTGACTAAGGAGAAGGCAATGGCACCCCACTCCAGTACTCTTGCCTGGAAAATCCCATGGATCAAGGAGCCTGGTAGTCTGCGGTCCATGGGGTCACTAAGAGTCGGACACGACTTAGCGATTTCACTTTCACTTTTCACTTTCATGCATTGGAGAAGGAAATGGCAACCCACTCCAGTGTTCTTGCCTGGAGAGTCCCAGGGACGGGGAAGCTTGGTGGGCTGCCGTCTATGGGGTCGCACAGAGTCGGACACGACTTAGCAGCAGCAGCAGCAGCATACCTGACTAAGGCATGTTTCTTATATTCAGTGAATATTAGTCTTTAGATCTGATGTTTTTTAATAACCCTCCATGCTGAGAACTATTTGTTTGATTTAACCAGATGCGTTTGTTCAAATAACTTTTGTAAAAGTCATTTATATCCTTTCCCACCCACTTACATTATGGTTTTGAGATATTGCTTTTAATTAAGTTCATGCTTTGATAGCCATAAGCAGTCTATATAAAGTATACAGTTACTTAGGGACAATTGTTTAGGTTGTAATTTTGGAGGAAAAAGGCTGATAATTAAATTATTTAATTCTTTGATATAAAGAAAATTATATCAGCTAAACATCAGTGGAGTAATTAAACACTCACAGTGTCATCCAAATAGAACATAACTTGAGTATTACAATTTAGGCCAAGGAGATTGGAATACATCAATACTTTATAACTGGGATAAACTAAAATTTCCATACACACAAAGAAAACATTGGTGCTCAAATTGCAATATTTTTCAAGATCACAGATAGGAACATTTAGTTATTGGCAGGAGGGCAAGCTAATGAAGAAAATTAATCAATGCCTTCCGGAAAAATATTGCCTGATGTAAATTTTACTCAGCCTAAAATAAGATATGAACAATGAAGTAATAAACAATGTAATTTTTTTTCCTCAAGTGTGGGTGTTTCAAAAGAAGCAAAACTAATTAACAAACAGAACAACTCAGACTTATTTAAAATGTGGTAAAAAGGTAGATCAGGACAACTAGAAAATGGAAAAATACAAGCAACAAAAGTTTAGAAAGGAGATGTTCCACCCACTTTACTCCTACAAATATTGTTGTCTCTTATGATATCAGTTTCTATCTAGTTCAAGTGAGGAGTGCTTCAAAAGAACTGTATTAGTCACAACTGAATTATTTCACATTTATACTGTAAAGCAAAATTATCCTAATGTGACTTCATATAGAGAATCATTCATTTTCTTTTCTCACTAGATTTAATTCTAAAATATAAATCACTGCTATAAAATATATATGAGTCTTTCCTTTCAAATATATCAGATATATAGCTTGCAAATATTCCACCCATATTCAAAAGCAGAGACATCACTTTGCCAACAAAGGTTCACCTAGTCAAGGCTATGGTCTTTCCTGTGGTCATGTATGGATGTGAGAGCTGGACTGTGAAGAAGGCTGAGCACCGAAGAATAGACGCTTTTGAACTGTGGTGTTGGAGAAGACTCTTGAGAGTCCCTTGGACTGCAAGGAGATCCAACCGGTCCATTCTGAAGGAGATCAGACCTGGGATTTCTTTGGAGGGAATGATGCTCAAGCTGAAACTCCAGTATTTTGGCCACCTCATGCGAAGGGTTGACTCATTGGAGAAGACTCTGATGCTGGGAGGGATTGAGGGCAGGAGGAGAAGGGGACGACAGAGGATGAGATGGCTGGATGGCATCACTGACTCGATGAATGTGAGTCTGAGTGACCTCCGAAAGCTGGTGATGGATAGGGAGGCCTGGCGTGCTGCGGTTCATGGGGTCGCAAAGAGTCGGACACGACTGAGCGACTGATCTGATCTGATCTGAATTTTGTAGGCTGACGTTTCATTTTGTTGATGATTTTCTTTTCTGTGAAGAAGTTTTTTAGTTTGATATAGTTTTATTTGTTTACTTTTGATTTTTTGCCTGACTTTTGGTGACATAGCAAAAATAAGTTATTTTCAAGACCAATATCAAGGAGTTTTCCCCTATGTTTTCCCCAAGGATTCTATAGTATCAGGATTTATGTTTAAGTCTTTTAATCTTTTACAAGATAATTTTGCAAGTGATGTAAGATAATGGTCTAGTTTAATTCTTTTTCATATGAATATCCAGTTTTTCCAATACAGTGCCATTTATTGAAGTGATCACAATGCTGAACAAGGTATGGCAGGATACGTCTTCAGAGGTGTACAGACACGACAGCATGCATCTTCTTGGTGATTGAAGGGATGAAGGGAATAATACTTACAGAGTTTAGACAGGGAATTAACATTCTATATTTATACTTCTATACTCTTGTGTTGCTAGTGATAAAGAACCTCCTGCTAATGTAGGAGATGTAAGAGCCATGGGTTCAATCCCTGGGTTGCGAAGATCCCTTGAGGAGGACATGGCAATCCACTACAGTATGCCTGCCTGGAAAACCCCAGGGACAGAGGAGTCTGGCGGGCTATGGTCCATAGGCTTGCAAAGAATCAGATGTGACTTAAATGACTTAGTGTACTTCACTTCTGCTCTGAAATTTCTAGGCTAAATACACATGGTTCCTTCTGATCCTTTATATTGGTAGTAGTGCTCCATTAAATAAATATTTTATACATTTTGACCACTAAATCTTCCATATTCAAAAGTAAGCCAAATACGAACAACACAATCACTATGATGATCTTCTATGAATTGGGTCTTTATATTCTCCACCTGGAAATTTAAGCTATTATAAGGCAATATTTAACATCAAAATTCAGTAGAATAAAATAATTGGCAAATAAATCAATGGGATTTGGCTCTTATATTGTTTATAAAAGGAATATTTCAATGGAGATCTTAAATCTGTGTGCATGTAGCTCTAACTTGAGCACAAACACATAGTGATGATTTGAAATTTCAAGTTTCAAAGATCTCAAAGTAATAATACGTATTTGAATTACCTAAACTGTCACTTAAGTCTAACATATTGTTGGCAATGGGAATTTAGAGCTGTGCAATGTATTCTTTGACTATCTACATAGGAAATAAGACATTTTTGTAACTTCTGAATTTGGAGATACCCATAGAGCGCCGGAGGGTCTTCCCAGGGGCCACAGTGGTAAAGAATCCGCCTGCCAGTGCGGGAGAGGCAAGAGACATGAGTGTGATTCCTGGGTCAGAAAGATCCCCTGGAGTAGGAAATGGTAACCCACTCCAGTTTTCTCGCCTGGAAAATTCCATGAACAAAGGAGGCTGGCGGGCTGACTGTTCCATGAACAGTCCATGGGCTCATAAGAAGCTGGACAGAGCTGAGTGACCGAGCACACATATAGAGCCCCGGAAGGCTTGAGATATTATTAGTCAAAGCAAGGAATGTCTACCTAAGCTGACTTTTTCTTCCTTGAATCAAAGCAAATAAGTATTAAATACCCTGTCTTTGGGAAAAAAATACAGATACCTAACTTATGCACAATGTCTTTCCTAATTGCTTTATACATTTTACTCCTGATGAAGATTTAATGATGTCATTCTATCAGATGGATCATGTAGAAGGGGATATAAAATTCTTCACTCTTGTTTTTCTGCTTATCACATACACTTTATCTCCAATGTGTTTATTTCTCTTCCTTTGCTTCTCTTACACAAAGAATGAAGAATGGAGCCCAAACTATAGTCATGCTTCCAAGATTACTTTTAAGTACTAAATTGTAACCTTATCTATTCTCCTTTCGGGGAAGGCAATGGCACCCCACCCCAGTACTTTTGCCTGGAAAATTCCATGGACAGAAGAGCCTGGTAGGCTCCAGTCCACGGGATCGCTAAGAGTCGGACACGACTAAGCGACTTCACTTTCACTCTTCACTTTCATGCATTGGAGAAGGAAATGGCAACCCACTCCAGTGTTCCTGCCTGGAGAATCCCAGGGACGGGGGAGCCTGATGGGCTGCCGTCTATGGGGTTGCACAGAGTCGGACACGACTGAAGGGACTTAGCAGCAGCAGCAGTTATTCTCCTCTACAAAGCAGCTGATTTCCAGGGATTAATAAATTCACTCTCTTCTCACACACACACACACACACACACACACACACACGCACACACATGGCTCTTGATTATTAAGGTGTAAATAACAAAAATATAAAGATATTAGATCCCTTGGAGTTTAATGCCAGGTATAGTTAGAAATTCTTAGTTTATCTTACTTATTTCTCCTAACCATCTCCACCTCCCTACCCATAAACCATCTCATTCCAGAATAATAAATGCATTAACAAATTAAGTCACTCAATCTTATATTTTCATTTACTCCTTTCAACAAAACTTTAGGATTAAATGACTGCATGACATTTTTATATAGTTCTTGTGTCATTTTTATATAATTCTTGTTACTAAGTCTCCTTTATTGCAATTTATAACCATTTCACTTCATCCAATATTCCTAAGGCAATCATTCAAATTCTGAGAGTTACTGGCATCTTTCTTTATGACTAACTGATGCAGAAATGTATTCACATACTTTACTGCTTATAAATACATTATAGTGTGTTAGTCGCTCAGTTGCGTCCAATACCTTGCAACCTCATGGACTGTTGCCCTCTAGGCTTCTCCATCCATGGAATTCTCCAGGCAAGAATACTGCAGTGGGTTGCCTTCTGCAGGGGATCTTCCAGACTCAAGGACTGAACTCGGGTCTCCTGCACAGTGAGCAGACTCTTTACCATCTGAGCTACCAGAGAAGCAAATGCTTAATAAATCAAGGCTTCCCTGGTGGCTCAGCTGATAAAGAATCTACCTGTAATGCAGGAGACCTGGGTTTGATCCCTGGGTTGGAAAGATCTCCTGGAGAAGGCAAAGTCTACCTACTTCAGTATCTTGGCCTGGAGAATTGTTGAACTGTATATAGTCCATGGGTTGCAAAGAATCAGACGCGACCGAGCGACTTTCAGTTTCAAATACATTATGCATCTTGGCAATATATAGAGAAACCAAGCCAAGAAGATTTCCTTGTGTGTTACATACATTAAATGATTTACGTAACATCATTACATACATCACCCACTCCTTTAACTTCACTCACTTTTCTAAAAGTTACATAGCAAAAGCCACTAAAATTGAATGAAATGAATGATTTATTTAATATTAGGGTGGTATCACAAACTTTGTGTTTTTGTATGTCTAGAAGCAAGAACACATATCCTCTATCTTCCATTCAATAAATTGTAGTGTGATATAGAATATTTGGACTTCCCGGGTGGCTCAGCAGTAAAGAATCCACCTGCAACGCAGGAGACAGGGCAGGAGCCACAAGTTCGACCCTTGGGTTGGGAAGATCCCCGGAGAGGGAAATGGCCACCACTCGAGTACTCTTGCCTGGAGGAGCCCAGGGATGGAGGAGCCTGGCAGTCCACAGTCCATGGCGTCACAAAGACTTTTACACAACTTAGTGACCGAGCATGCATACATGCATACTTGGATATTTAGTACTTACTTTTTATTTTATGATAAAAACATCACATTCATTTACTTATAAGGTTCAAATTGATTTTGGAGGGACATTTTATGTTATTTTCCACATTTCCATATGACATAGCCAATCTTTATGGTGATGAACTAAATTGTTTGGATTCACCTAGGTAGTCAGATGTGTAGCCTGACACAGACATATATCCTCTTAACTGCTTTATGATCTTAAAGATATTGTATTTTCCTACTCATGTACCCCAATCCAGGATAAACTCAGCTCACAGTACTTTTTTTTCAGCAATTAAGAACTGATGGCAATTTATTTTGCCTCAATTCCTTGCTATATTAATATTGCAAAAACGACATCAGTTATATCTTTCTTTTTTAAACTACATATTTATCAAGTATTAATAGAACAGATAACAGCAGTACAAAGCAAATTACACTTTTAACACACTTTTTTAACTCGACATCTTTGAACCTTAGTATATGAGCACTTATTTTTTACACAAATGTGTTCAGTGTGATCAATCTTTGTAGCATTTTAGCATGCTATTCTATACAAACATTTCTTTTTATATACACAATCCACATATTTATCACTTACTAACAAAATATTTATTACACCATATGTCATGGATCATGTAACATTCGTCAGTTGCTAGGAATATTTATTTTTATTCTAGTTTTGGTATTCTAAAACATGCAATCTTTAAGATGTTTAATAATACATGACATATTTTCACTTGAAGTTTATATAGGCTTTTAGACTTACAGAATTAGAGAGATAGAAAATAAAGTTTTATGGTTTTATTACTCATCATTTTATAGATAAAATAGCTGAGAATTTGCAAAGTTTATTGTCTTGTGTCACAAAATATAAGTGACACAAGCCTGACATTAGGACTCCAGTTTTCTGGTCCAGTGTTCTTTCTGACATTATAAACTTTATATTGACATTATAAATATGGAAGCTTAAGGCTAGCTATAGAAACACCATGTTAATTTTAAAGAATACCTCAAATGCCTTTTAATCCATAACTTCATCGACACTGTATAGAAACACTTGCTTTGTCTTATTTTTAGTTTAAAAGCTAAGGCAATTAAATAAAATGTGCAATTTACAGTATCTTTCATGTTTATTTTTCTGTAGTCTCATGGTTTATTTAAAGCTAAAGTAAAACTTTTCAAGTAAAGTAAAACTTCTTTTATTTTTTGAAGTAACTGTCGAGCTCCAGACAGACAACATTAATAGAATTTATAAGATATGCTAAACACTAGCTACTAAAATCTGCTAATGCAGCATTTAAGCAGAAAAGATAGGTCAGGAAATTCAAAGTGATGACTGTGTACTATTGTTCATGTAAAACTATATTCCAAGTGACCAGGTCACCATAGAAACTAGATATATAGGTATACATAATACATATTTTCTAGATTTTATGCATTGAAACCACCAAATTATATTAAGTTTGTTTATATGCATTCTTCTTTCTATTATAGGCTTAGGTCAAATTGTATTCAAAGAGTTTAGAACACATTAGGCATACTTAGATAACCAAATGAAAGAAAAACACAGCCTGTGTCTTTCTGGGGGTCACTGAGTTTTTTCAAAATCTTATTACTTTTATTTAAATTAATATTTCTTGAATATTCCATTAGGTTAGCAGTGTATTTGGCACAATGTTTTTAGGCTTTAAAATATATAGGCCATTTTAAATCCACATTTAAACATATGGATCTAAATTATGATTCATTCTTAATAAATTATGTCTTTAGAAATTATCATAGAAATGTACTTTAATTCCAATCTAGGTTTTTGATTTCCTTTTTTTAAGGGGAAATATGTTTTCAACTCAATGAATTTCTTATACACATTATTCACTGATTGAAATATGTCTTGAATTGTCTTATATCAAAGAAAGAACACAAGGTAAAGAAAGCTACATGGGTAAGAAGAAAATAGTGTTTTCTAGTTTACAATAGCCTCTTCTCCATAGACAAGTTAGGGAATAGCAATAGTGGCCCGAGTCTCAGCTGTCCCTTGCTTCATCTTTTCAAGCGTGGTTCCTTTGCTAGTGTGCGCCGAGTCTTCATCCTGGCACACCAATCCTATCTCTTTACATATATCTTGTTCTCTTTCGTTCATGCATTGAGTGTTTTCACCACCTGTTTTGGACGCAGAATTATACTCAGTGATTGGAATAGACTGTGCATTCCAGGTGCTTAGGTATTCTAGACACTCCTGGACACTTAATGATGGCACAGCATAAACATGCTAAAACAGAAGCATGTGTAGAGGACTACAAACCACAGGAGGAGGAAAACCTAGAAAATCTGGAAATCCTCATACTAGAGGGCTTACTTGGTGGCTCAGATGGTAAAGAATCCACCTGCAGTGCAGGAGACCTGGGTTCAATCTCTGGGTTGGGAAGATGCCTTGGAGAAGGGAATGACTACCCACTCCAGAATTCTTGTCTGGAGAACTCCATGGACAAAGGAGCCTGGTGGGCTACAATTCATGAGGTCACTCATAATAGAAATGGCTTTTGATAAATACTTGACAGGAAAAGAAGGAGAACTTCAGCTAAGAAAATAACCAGTGAAAGTGCCCCAAAACTACAGAACATTAGAGTGGGTCAACAAGCAACAACGCTGGGATCATAAATTTTTTGGCATGAACACAGTAATCATGAGGACCTGAGGATGAATTTTTAGACATCATAGCAGCATTTTACCAACTGAAGGGGACAGGGGTAAGTGAAGGACAAGAAATCAAATAGGATTTCTAGGTGCAAAGAATCAGGCTGTCCTCTTGAACTGAATACTTATATACAGAAAATATAGATATGACATTTGAATAGTAAAATTATATATATATATATATATATATATATATATATATATTTTTAACTCCTTAAACTACCAAAGCTCTCTTTCAAGATATCTTAAAGTTGTTATTTCATCTTGTAATTTTAAAAAATGTATGATATGCATAGTGAAGGAGGACAGTCATATTTTCCAAAGTGGGGAAAAAAACACACACACACACTTCATTTGCTGGGAAGAGGAAACAGCGCTTCTGGCTGCACGGTACTGCTGCTCCTTGTCCGTTCCTTTCCAGTTATTGTTTGGGAAAACTTTGGCAGCCTGCAATCCCCAGGGTCATCATTTCACATTGGTGAGATAAAGGATATAACACTAGTTATAAAAAATGTTTCCTTTCCATAAGCCTCTATAGTCAGGTCCCATTTTTCAAACCCTTTTGTCCCAGGAAGAATAATTTTCAACACATGAAATAATTGGATGAAAGTATACTAATAGTTTTATTTGACATATTGCTAAGTATACTAGTACTATTGCTATTTTAGTACTAGTACTAAACTATTTCATCATTTTATCTCCATTCTATCTGGTTCAAAAATAGGCGATGTGCTGTATCACCGTATATGGCATGCAATGTTTTTCTTCTGTGCAGAATTTCTGGGAAAGTCTCTATAGAAAATGGTTCCTAGTTGTGCGGTCCTCAAAGTCAAGCATAGTTATGGAAATCTTCCAACTGAAAAAGGAAGAAGGTTAAGTCTTGTAACTTAAGTATATTTATTTTATCGTTAAAAGTCCAGCTCTTTCAAATTTTCATCCTTGATCATATCATGTATTTTAGTGCAAACAGAATGTTCATCAAAACATGACACTTCCTTTAGTCAGTCATGAGTTCTGTTTTAACTAAAAAATTATTCTAGTGTACAACCTACATACAAAAGCAAAATTTCAAACATTTGAAAGGTAATTAGTCATACCTATATTTTTACAGCTGCAGACACTAAAAATGTATTGGAACAGTTGATATATTATAGTATTTCTCTCTCTTTCTTTAACACACACATAGGCACACACATACACACACACACACACTTTTCCCCTAATGTGTCTAGTTCTATTTAATTCAGTCAGTTCTATAAGAGAATAACTGGGACAAAATTTATCCTAATCCAGTTTTGACAATGGCACCCCACCCCAGTACTTTTGCCTGGAAAATCCTATGGACGGAGGAGCCTGGTAGGCTCCAGTCCATGGGGTCGCTAAGAGTCAGACACGACTGAGCGACTTCACTTTCCTTTTCACTTTCATGCATTGGAGAAGGAAATGGCAACCCACTCCAGTATTCTTGCCTGGAGAATCCCAGGGACAGGGGAGCCTGGTGAGCTTCCGTCTATGGGGTCGCACAGAGTCGGACACGACTGAAGCGACTTAGCAGCAGCAGCAGTTTTGACAATGTTTGTGCTGAAAGTAAAACTTTTATTTTAAAATGAATGCACTAAGGGCAGTGTTCTTTTTAACATAAATCTTTTCAAAATAACTGTCCCAAGATTATGTCTCTAGAGTCTTAAAAGTGTCACTCTAAGGCGAGTAAGGACTTTAGCATAGGCCTGGCAGAAAAAAATCTCTTCTATCTCTCATTTCTTTTTCTAATTCACTTTCTACATGTAATACTTAGAAAGTCTTTGTACAGAGTGTTACTTCCTTTTAACAACATTTGATACATTAATTTCAGTTCTTTAGAGGAAAAGCAGTCTGCCCGAGTATATAATGGAGTCAACTTCTGTGCATTTAATTATTTGTACTTAGCATAAACTATCGGAGAAGGCAATGCCACCCGACTCCAGAACTCTTGCCTGGAAAATCCCATGGACGGAGGAGCCTGGTAGGCTGCAGTCCATGGGGTCGCTAAGAGTCGGACACGACTGAGCAACTTCACTTTCACTTTTCACATTCATGCATTGGAGAAGGAAATAGCAACCCACTCCAGTGTTCTTGCCTGGAGAATCCCAGGGACGGGGGAGCCTGGTGAGCTGCCGTCTATGGGGTCGCACAGAGTCGGACGCGACTGAAGCAACTTAGCAGCAGCAGCAGCATAAACTATAACGAAGGTATTCTTTAAACCTCTATACCTATGTTTATGTATATGTGTGTGTTAGTCACTCAGTCCTGTTCGACTCTTTGCAACCCCATGGATTGTAGCCCACCATGTTCCTCTTTCCAAAGAATTCTCCAGGCAGGAATACTGGAGTGTGTTGGCATTTCCTACTTCAGGGATCTCCCTGACCCAGGGATGGAACCTGGGTCTCCCATATTACAGGCAGATTCTTTTCCATCTAAGCTACCAGGGAAACCTGCTTATGTATATACATAAACATACATATTATATATTCTAACTTATTGAGATGTTACTTTACAATGTTTGTTAGTTTCTCCTGTACAAGAAGTGAATCAGCTATGTCGATACATATATCGCCTACTTATTAATCTCCCTACCGACTCTCCACTCATCTGAGACACCAGAGTCAGATACGACTGAAGCAGCTTAGCACACAGGCACACACCTATATTTACCTATCTAGTCTCAGAGAACAAATCAAATTTTAACCTGCTAGCTCTTCAAACAGTGGAGAAATATTTGGCCATGTCAGTATCATTCAGAAACCATGTTATTAAGGAAAAACTGTATATAATGAACGTTTTGAGCAGCGCAAGGGATTTTTTGAGGATGGTTTAGGTACATTCTCTTTGTGTCTTCTGGTCTTATCTATAACCAGACCACCCAGTTTGATGTTGGGACACTAGAGAAGAAAAAGATGGGACTGGGAGTCAAGCACAACTCGATAAAATTTCCTCTACTCTCTTATTATGGGTCAAATATAGACAAAGCAGTTGCATTCTATGAATTCCAAAGTCTAGATGAGTTAAAAAATGCTATCTCACATAATAATAAAGCACTGTAAATTGTAAAGAACTGCAAATTGTCAACATCACATCCCACGAGGCCTAGTTTGTAGGCAAAACGCTTTAAGATTCTCAAATGATTATTTTAAAAATTAAAAAGATTTTTTTGTCTGCTTATATGACCTCATACAATGACTTATCTAATCTCCTGAATACATACTCCCTTACAAATAAAAATTGTCATAAGAATGTAATAGAATGTAAGTCTTCAAAGAATTAATAAATGGCCATAAATGAAGATTGGCATATGCTTTAATTTATCTAGGAGAATTTAATAAGACATTTTGAATTGACGTCTTTCCAAATGCACTAGATATACCTGTTAATGTACTTAAGTATGGCTTTCAGAAGCCACTGTTTAATCACAGATACATACATGTACTTACACTTTTAAAAATAATACTTTGCATTAATTTTTTTCTCTGATAAAATGTGAATAGTTTACATACAAATGTTTTCTGAGTTATTTGCTTGCATTAGCATGTATCATCATGGTTCTGGACATTAGAATAAACCATGGGCTAGATCTCTTGATCTTCATCATTTAATAAATTATTGAATTAAAGGAAAAAAAAAAAAAAAAAAAACTTCAGATAATTGTTAATGTAGGAATGGCAGGCTACTCATTTGAGGCTCCAAATGAGCCCTCATTTGGCTTTTCTTGAAATGTAGCTTTCCCTCAGCATTCTATTCTTCAGAACTCAAATTTTTAAACTGATATTTTCTTCACTTTCACAACATCATGAATTCTTATAAGTGAATATTTAAAAATATATATCTCTAGCACAGACTTTGCCCTTGCAGTATAAACATATACATTGAACTGCCTTCCAGAAATGAAAAGCTGATGTCCCATGGGTATATCAAAATCACAGTGTCTACAACTAAAAGCATTAACTTTCCTCCAAAAATCAATACTCTTTAATTATACCGTCATCATTTGGGTTACACAATCATAAACCTAGAATTTGTCTTCAAATATTTTATTCTTCTCAGTCTGTACATAAATGGTAACACAGCCCTATTTGTCTACCTTTTAAACAACTTTTATGTCTTTCTGCTCTGTCTCTGCTGATGCTGCCTTATTTCAGGTAAACACCTCTTACATAGATTTTTCACTCTAGTCTATTAACTAGTCTAGATGAATTTTCTCTCAGAATTTGACAGAGAAGTCTATCCTTTCTCCAGTAAATCTTCCTGACCCAGGAATCAACCTGGGGTCTCCTGCATTGCAGGTGGATTCTTTACCACCTGGAAGCCCCTCTAAAACTTATAACAACAATAAAAATGTGACCCCCATTGTCTGTGAACTTCAAATCATTAATTAAGTTGTTTCCTGTTGCCTGCTAGGTAAAGTGAAGAATTCTTAGCAAAATATGAAGAGTCCGACTCTTTGTGACCCCTTGGGCTGTAGCCCACCAGGCTTCTCAGTCCATGGGATTCTCCAAGCAAGAACACTGGAGTGGGTTGCCATTTCCTTCTCCAGGGGATCTTCCTAACCCAGGGATCGAACCCCCAAAATATGAAGAGTTCATCAAAATCTGGTCCCTACCGAACACTCTAGAGTTATTGTCTTCACATGCTACTTCCATGAACTTGAGATATCAGTCAAATGGAACTATTTGTTCATCAAAAGCTACTTGTGTTTTGCTACTATGTCTAGAGAACTGAAGCCATATGTCAAGATATACCAACCTTGTTATGCTCTTAAGCAGCTTTCCAGTCCAAATAAAACTGACCACTCATTTTTGCACCAACTGCAAAATTTGAAAATGTTTTATTTTTCATTACAAAAATTTTCCATTTATATGTAATAGAATCTAAAAATTTTGGCCACAAAATTAGCTCATTGAAAGCTGGAATCAGGCCTCATCTCCCACTGAGTTTCCTCAATTCCTGTGGTTAGAATAATAACGGACTGAAAGCAAGTGTCTATTATTATTTCTGCTCTTGGGTCAAAAATTATACACTGTTTATCACTCTTGGTTCCAAAATCATTGTGAACAGTGACTGCAGCCACAAAATTAAAAGACGCTTGCTCCTTGACAGAAAAGCTTTGATATACCTAGACAGTGTATTAAAAGCAGAGAGGTCACTTTGCCAACAAAGTTCCATATAGTCAAAGCTGAGGCTTTTCCATTAGTCATGTACAGATGTGAGAGCTGGACCATAAAGGAGGCTGAGAGCTGATGAACTGATGCTTTTGAACTGTGTCCCTTGGACAGCAAGGAGACCAAACACAGTCAATCCTAAAGAAAATCAACCTGGAATATTCATTAGAAGGACTGATGCTGAAGCTGAAACGCCAGTACTTTGGCCATCTAATGCGAAGAGCTGAGTCACTGGAGAAACCCTGATGCTGGGAAAGATTGAAGGCAGGAGGAGAAGGGGATGACAGAGAGGATATGATAGCTGAATGGGATCACTAGCTCAAAGGACATGAGTTTGAGCAAACTCCAGGAGATGGGGAAGGGAAAGGAAGCCTGGCCTGCTGCAGTCTACGGCATCACAAAGAGTAGGACACGACTGAGTGACCGAACAACAACATAACTGTTTATAGAATAAATTAATTCCCAACCAATACTTATTAATTCATTTATCAGACAAGTTGGGTGAATGTTCTTCATGCCCAACCCAGGGAAAAAAATTAATTGAGAGTAGGAAATTCCAGGGATAAAGAGAATTATTTTTATAATGATATTGGTGATGATTTAAAAAATGCCTCAAAGTACTCTGAAAGAAACAAACTCTGTGGGCTGGTGAGATGATAGCGATAGGGATGGGCAGTTGGGGATAAAGGAAATGTAATGTGAAAATTATAACAATAGGCAAGTAATGAATTTTCAGGGATATGGTGTGGAACTTATAAATGATATTGTAAATATATTACCCAAATGCTGGCAATAGCAAACTGGATTAGAGAGCTATTATGTCTTTCATTTTATTTTGTCTTTTGATCAAGAGAAATAAAATTAGAATATTCTTAAATTGATTCTATGCATTTATGGTTATACCTCATTTATCTCACATTATTGAGGAAGGACATTGTTATTCATATTAATGAAATAATCAGATAACTGAAAGCATCCTTTAAACAATGATGGCATCGTGAAGAGCTCTGCAGTACTTCTTCCTAGAGAAACAAGAAAACCTGGTGAAAACCATAGATACAAATAAATTTTCTGAAAACTGACCTAGGGAAATACTAAGAGCACAGTATTAAAGGAAACAAGCATTAATTTAAGAAAGTCTCCTAAAATTCTCTAAGAACAGTGGAAGTCTATGCATTTGAGTATCAACGTTCTTCCTCCCTCCATCACCCAGGTTAACTTGATGGGGGCTATACTTAGGTAGTCCCTGGTGGCTCAGATGGTAAAGAATCTGCCTGCAATGCACGAGACCCGAGTTCAATTCTTGGGTTGGGAAGATCCGCTGGAGAAGGGAACGGCAACCCACTCCAGTATTCTTGCCCGGAAAATTCTATGGACAGAGGATCCTGGCAAGCTACTGTCCATGAAGTCACAAAGAGTTGGACAAGACTGAGCGGCTGTGACCGGCAAGCTAAGTACGGCCGAGAGGAGCTACCCCATGTCCGAGGTCAGGAGCAGAAGCCGGGAGGACCACATTCCGGAAGGGCAGCGGCCAAGACGAGTTACCCTACGTCCAAGGTCAGGGGCAGCGGCGGAGAGTACCAGACAGCGATGGCGCAGGAACAGCCGAGAGGAGCTACCCCGCGTCTGAGGTCAGGGGGAGAGGCCCAGAGGAGATACCCAGCGTCCTGGTCAGGGGCGGCGACGAGAGGAGTTACCCCACGTCCAAGGTCAGGGGCAGCGAGGAGAGGAGTTACCCCGTGTCCCAGGTCAGGGTCGGAGGCCTGGAGGAGATACCTCACATCCAAGGACCAGTGGCTGCGCAGGCGCAGGAGGGCCTAGAGGAGCTCTCCCACGTTGAAGGTCAGGAAGGGTGGCGGTGAGGAGAGACCCCTCATCCAAGGTAAGGAGCAATGGCTGTGCTTTGCTGGACCAGCCATGAAGAGATACCTCACGCCCAAGGTAAGAGAAACCCAAGTAAGACGGTAGGTATTGCAAGAGGGCATCAGAGGGCAAACACACTGAAAACATACTCACAGAAAACTAGTCAATCTAATCACACTAGGACCACAGCCTTGTCTAACTCAATGAAACTAAGCCATGCCCATGGAGCAACCAGGATGGGCGGGTCATGGTGGAGAGATCTGACAGGATGTGGTCCACTGGAGAAAGGAATGGCAAACCACTTCAGTATTCTTGCCTTGAGAACCCCATGAACAGTATGAAAAGGCAAAATGATAGGATACTGAAAGAGGAACTCCTCAGGTTAGTAGGTGCCTGATATGCTACTGGAGATCAGTGGAGAAATAACTCCAGAAAGAATGAAGGGATGCAGCCAAAGCAAAAACAATACCCAGTTGTGGATGTGACTGGTAATAGAAGCAAGGTCCGATGCTGTAAAGAACAATATTGTATACGAAACTAGAATTTCAGACCCATGAATCAAGGCAAATTGGAAGTGGTCAAACAAGAGATGGCCAGAGTGAATGTCGACATTCTAGGAATGAGCAAACTGAAATGGACTGGAATGGGTGGAATTTTACTCATATGACCATTATATCTACTACTGAGGGCAGGAATCCCTCAGAAGAAAAGGAGTAACCATCATGGTCAACAAAAAAGTCTGAAATGCACTACTTGGATGCAATCTCAAAAATGACAGAATGATCTCTGTTCATTTCCAAGGCAAACCATTCAATATCACAGTAACCCAAATCTATGACCCAACTAGTAATGCTGAAGAAGTTGAAGTTGAATGGTTCTATGAAGACCTACAAGAACTTTTAGAACTAACACCCAAAAAAGATGTTCTTTTCATTATAGGGGACTGGAATGCAAAAGTAGGAAGTCAAGAAACACCTGAAGTAACAGGCAAATTTGGCCTTGGAATATGGAATGAAGCAGGGCAAAGATTAATACAGTTTTGCCAAGCAAATGCACCGGTCATAATAAACACCCTCTTCCAACAACACAAGAGAGGACGCTATTCATGAACATCACCAGATGGTCAACACCGAAATCAGATTGATTATATTTGCAGCCAAAGACGGAAAGGCTCTATACAGTCAGCATAAACAAGACCAGGAGCTGACTGTGCCTCAGACCATGAACTCCTTATTGCCAAATTCAGACTGAAATTGAAGAAAGTAGGGAAAACCACTAGACCATTCAGGCATGACCTAAATCAAATCCCTTATGATTATGCAATGGAAGTGAGAAATTGATTTAAGGGCCTAGATCTGATAGATAGAGTGCCTGATGAACTATGGAATGAGGTTCGTGACATTGTACAGGAGACAGGGATCAAGACCATCCCCATGGAAAAGAAATGCAAAAAAGCAAAATGGCTGTCTGGGGAGGCCTTACAAATAGCTGTGAAAAGAAGAGAAGCGAAAAGCAAAGGAGAAAAGGAAAGATATAAGCATCTGAATGCAGTGTTCCAAAGAATAGCAAGAAGAGATAAGAAAGCCTTCTTCAGTGATCAATGCAAAGAAATAGAGGAAAACAACAGAATGGAAAAGACTAGGGATCTCTTCAACAAAATCATAGATACCAAAGGAACATTTCATGCAAAGATGGGCTCGATAAAGGACAGAAAAGGTATGGACCTAATGGAAGCAGAAGATATTAAGAAGAGGTGGCAAGAATACACAGAAGAACTGTACAAAAAAGAGCTTCATGACCCAGATAATCACAATGGTGTGATCACTGACCTAGAGCCAGACATCCTGGAATGTGAAGTCAAGTGGGCCTTGGAAAGCATTACTACGAACAAAGATAGTGGAGGTGATGGAATTCAGTTGAGCTATTCCAAATCCTGAAAGATAATGCTGAGAAAGTGCTGCATTCAGTATGCCAGCAAATTTGGAAAACGCAGCAGTGGCCACAGGACTGGAAATGTCAGTTTTCATCCCAATCCCAAAGAAAGGCAATGCCAAAGAATGCTCAAACTACTGCACAATTGCACACATCTCACATGCTAGTAAAGTAATGCTCAAAATTCTCTAAGCCAGGCTTCAGCAATATGTGAACCGTGAACTTCCTGATGTTCAAGCTGGTTTTAGAAAAGGCAGAGGAACCAGAGATCAAATTGCCAACATCCACTGGATCATGGAAAAAGCAAGATAGTTCCAGACAAAAACATCTACTTCTGCTTTATTGATTATGCCAAAGCCTTTGACTGTGTGGATCCCAATAAACTGTGGAAAATTCTGAAAGAGATGGGAATACCAGACCACCAGACCTGCCTCTTGATAAACCTGTATGCAGTTCAGGAAGCAACAGTTAGAACTGGACATGGAACAACAGACTGGTTCCAAATAGGAAAAGGAGTTTGTCAAGGCTGTATATTATCACCCTGTTTATTTAACTTATATGCAGAGTACACCGTGAATAACGCTGGACTGGAAGAAACACAAGCTGGAATCAAAATTGCCAGGAGAAATATTAATAACCTCAGATATGCAGATGACACCACCCTTATGGCAGAAAGTGAAGAGGAACTAAAAAGCCTCTTGATGAAAGTGAAAAGTGAAAAAGTGAAATGAAGGGAAGTCCCAGAGTCGTGTCCGACTCTTTGCAACCCCATGGACTGTAGCCTACCAGGCTCCTCCCTCCATGGGATTCTCCAGGAGTGGATTGCCATTTCCTTCTCCAGGGGATCTTCCCAACCCAGGGATCGAACCCGAGTCTCCCGCATTCCACACAGATGCTTTAACCTCTGAGCCAAAAAGTTGGCTTAAAGATCAACATTCAGAAAACGAAGATCATGGCATCTGGTCCCATCACTTCATGGGAAATAGATGGGGAAACAGTTGAAACAGTATCAGACTTTCTTTTTCTGGGCTCCAAAATCACTGCAGATGGTGACTGCAGCCATGAAATTAAAAAACACTTACTCCTTGGAAGGAAAGTTATGACCAACCTAGATAGCATATTCAAAAGCAGAGACATTACTTTGCCAACAAAGGTCCGTCTACTCAAGGCTATGGTCTTTCCTGTGGTCATGTATGGATGTGAGAGCTGGACTGTGAAGAAGGCTGAGTGCCAAAGAATTGATGCTTTTGAACTGTGGTGTTGGAGAAGAGTCTTGAGAGTCCCTTGGACTGCAAGGAGATCCAACCAGTCCATTCTGAAGGAGATCAGCCCTGGGATTTCTTTGGAAGGAATGATGCTAAAGCTGAAACTCCAGTATTTTGGCCACCTCATGCGAAGAGTTGACTCACTGGAAAAGACTGTGATGCTGGGAGGGTTTGGAGGCAAGAGGAGATGGGGATGACAGAGGATGAGATGGCTGGATGGCATCACTGACTCGATGGACGTGACTCTGAGTGAACTCCGGGACTTGGTGATGGACAAGGAGGCCTGGCGTGCTGCAATTCATGGGGTTGCAAAGAGTTGGACATGACTGCGCGACTGATCTGATCTTAGCAGCTAACACGCACAAATACTTGGGGAGGTGTGGCCAAGAAGACAGCAATTTTTCTGTGCTCACCTCTCAAGTCGAGAGTTACCATATCTGCGAATGTCTGGTCCCCAACATTTCTTATCTCCTTTAGCACTAAGTTGAAGGAGCCAAGTGCTTGACGAGTGAGCTAGGAGCGCCTTTCCTTTATCAACCCCCTACACATAAGATAGAGGTTCTACACCAGGCATGGCCAGCCAGAATGACTAGGGCTGAGTGCCTTCACCCTGGCCGGCTTGTTGGGGAGAGGCCGGCTTGTTGGGGAGATGTTCCATGCTCTTGAGGCAGGCTTCAGGGACCAGAGTTTACAGTGACATGCAACACTCAGCCGTGGCTTAGGGAATCGTCCCAGACCGAGAGGAAATCCACAGTAATAGAGAGCTCCAAGGTCATCCCCAAGGTTAATGACTTTATCTGAAACAAAGTTTGGGGAAGCTCCCTTGTAAGGACCCTGAAAGCAATAGCTTAATTAAGAAGAACAAATTAAAGCACAGACCATCTAGTTCACCAGAGAGAAAAGGAAAACAAAACTAGGAACAGGCCTGCTGGTGTCAGAACACGGCCGTCTCAGGGTGATCGTGCACATTCTCAAGGCTGTACCCTCCAAGGACACCAGAGCGGAACAGTAGAGTAGGAATTAATTTTATCACAATAGCCAAGTTTCAAAACACACAAACAAATAACAAGAAATCAAGCCATGGAGAGGAAAGAAACCACTCTCCAGGGTTGCTGAAATACATTTCTGAAAGTGTCCTATTTTCAACAAGAAATTATGAGAAAGGCAAGAAGCATAAGCTCTGACTTATACATGATAAAGCAAACAAACACATGAAAAAACAAGACAACAGAAACCTGTCAGGTTTAATGGGTCGACTTCAAAGTAGTCATTATAAGTATATTCAAGGAATGAAAGGAAGCCTTGCCTAAGGAAGAATAGAGAGATATGACAATGCCTCATTAAACATTAAACATGAATAAAGAATTAGAGCTAATTTTTAAAAGTGAAGGAAAATTATAGAGTTGAAATGTACAATTTTTAAAATTAAAAATTCTTTAGAGGAACAAAATAATAGAATTAAAATGGAAGAAAGCATCAGCAAACTTTACATTAGATCTATGGAAATTATTCAATCTGAAGAATAAAGAGAAAATATAACGAAGAAAAATTAACAGAGCCACAGAGAAAATGTTAGACTCCTTTAACAGGACCAAGCTAGTATAATGAAAGTACTGCAATGAAAGGAGAAAAGAACTGAAAAAAAAAAAATAAAAATAAAAACTTGTTTAATATTCCTGAATTTGTTGATAAGTACTAAAGTATATATCCCAGAATCTCAACCCTCCAAATAGGATCAATGCAAAGAGATCTATATTCAAATACATGATAGTAAAAATACTGAAAGACAGAGGAAAAATTTGAAAGCAGAAGGAGAAAAATCACTCATCAGTTACAATGATATCAACATCTATATTAACACCTGACTTCTAATCAGAAACAATGATGTTCATATGGGAAGGTATAGTCAAAGTGCCTTAGAATACAACTGCCAACCAAGACCCTTATAACCAGTAAAACTACGTTTCACATATGAAGATAAAGTATATTCCCAGATAAAAAAAAACAGACCATTTTTGTAATTGCAAAGAAATTGCAAGAAATAATTAAATATTTTTTGTGTGCTGGAAGCAAAATCTAGATGGGAATTCAAATGCACATGAGGAACTGAAGAGTACTGGTGAAGGCAATTATGTAATTATAAAGTGAAAGTGAAGTCACTCAGTCATGTCAGACTCTTCACAACCCCATGGACACCAGGCTCCTCCGCCCATGGGATTCTCCAGGCAAAAACACTGGAGTGGGTTGCCATTTCCTTCTCCAATGCATGAAAGTGAAAGTGAAGTCACTCAGTGGTGTCCCTTGTCCGACTCTTTGCGACCCCATGGACACCAGGCTCTTCAGCCCATGGGATTTTCTAGGCAAGAGCACTGTAGTGGGTTTCCATTTCCTTCTCCAGGGAATCTTCCCCACCCAGGGATCGAACCCAAGTCTCCTGCATTGTAGACCTACGCTTTACCGTCGGAGCCACCAGGGAAGTCCATATAATTATAAAATATATAATGTAAATTCATATTTTGTCCTTTTTATCATAATTGATTTAAAAAGTAATTGTATAATATTGTATAATATATATATTTGTACTATTTAGCTTTTAATATATAGAATGTAATATGTTTATCAAAGAAGCACAAATGTGGTGGGTAAGAGCAAGATGATCACTCAAACCCACAGGAACATGTGAGAGAACTGTAAATGGTAATTAAGGAGGTAAATAAAATAAAGTCTATAAATATGTACTTCTTCTCATTTCTTTTCTCAGCTTTTATAATTAACATGAAATTATGCAAAGTAGTTCATGAGTGGATTGCTGATTTTGCAACATATATAAATGCAATATATACAGTGATAACAGGATTAAAGTAGAAAGAAAAAATAAGGCTATATACGAGTAGCATTTCTACATCTCAGTGGAATTTAGTACAAAACTTGATATAAATATGAAGATTCTGATAAAGTAAAATATATGTGTTAAGCCCTGGAGCAACCACAAAGAAAACAATTCCAAAGTATAAGAAAAAATAAATAGATATTGTATTTGGGCAAAAGGATGAATAAGCTATACAAAATAAACATTTATAAATGGACTGTCTTCTTTCTTAACCAAAATTTTGAGAACATATATTAAATCTTCCTAGGTAACTTGACGGAGAAGGCAATGGCACCCCACTCCAGTATTTTTGCCTAGAAAATCCCATGGACAGAGGCGGTTGTAGGCTGCAGTCCATGGGGTCGCTAAGTCAGACACGACTGAGTGACTTCACTTTCACTTTTTGCTTTCATGCTTTGGCGAAGGAAATGGCAACCCACTCCAGTGTTCCTGCCTGGAGAATCCCAGGGACAGGGGAGCCTGGTGGGCTGCTGTCTATGGGGTCGCACAGAGTCGGACATGACTGAAGCGACTTAGCAGCAGTAGTAGCAGCAGGTAACTTGAGGCCATCATTATGAATATAATTGATGATGTAAATAAGAACAAATGGTATAAAAAATGTGAAGTTGAAACATATAGAACCATTTACTGTTAATTTCCTTCTTGTTTTTCCTCTTGTTATCTGTCAGATGTTCATAATTCCCTCTGTGTTCATATAACAACACATACTGAGATTTATTGATTTATGGGAAGTGAAAGTCTTAGGTGCTCAGTCATGTCTCTTGCCACCCCGTGGACTGCAGCCCTTCAGGCTCCCCTGTTCATGGAATTGTCTGGGCAAGAATACCAGAGTGGGTAGCCATTCTCTTCTCCAAGGGATCTTCCCAACCTGGGGATTTGAACCTGGGTCTCCTGCATTGCAGGCAAATTCTTTACCATTTGAGTCACCAGGGAAGCCTTTATTGGTTTGTATATCTGTCTTATTTCTCTTTATCCACAGCAATCAACTGAGGGTACTATAAACATTAAACACTACATACATGCTTGAATAAAGACTAAATAAAGATTTGGAGATTAACCACTTGGAGTTATTAAAATTAAGGACTCTGTTTTGAATATTTACTACCCCTTTGCTGTCTGGATTCCTCCAAAAAGTTTCCAAAGCTCTTCCTGATTCTGTTCTCTAATTTATCAAACAAAGATAAACATTATGCTTATTTTATAAGGTTGCAATGAGGATTAAGTGAGTTAGTGTCTAAGGACAGCACTCTGAACTGGATATGACTTACAATAAATGTTACGTGTGCTTGTTCATATTATTCATGTATGGATGTGCTAACATTTGTTTTGGTTGCTCTGGTAAATCTTTTGATACTTTAGGTTCTTAGTAAATTTGAGATGGCTGAGCTTATCGTAAATCACTTCTGGATAAAACTTCACATTTACTTATTTCTTTGCTATTTGCCTTTCTATTCTCCTTGTAAGCTACTCTAATTATAAATAGAACAGAATAACCACAAAACATATGATATTTGTCTTTGGAGAGATTTGAGAATATGACTAAGAAGACAGGGAGATCTTATTTTATAATACTAATTTGATAGTGGAGTCTCATTCAAGACAGAGACTTATGAATAACTAGGATCAGGATTTCTATATTGTTTTTATCCCCTTGGTATTCAACATGTCTTTGCAGTCTTGTCACAATGACTTCTTCATGCTCACTTATCTGTTATCTATTAAATGTTCTGATGGTTCATGTCAGAAAGTGAGTGTTGGAACTCATACCAAGTGACAGAGGATCTGTATTGTGGAATCTCATTGACTGACAGTTGACAGTAACTTACAGAAATGCTGTGCTTCCTGGGGACTTTTAACATTATTTTAAATTCACCTCAAAAAACTGTGGTAATCCTAGAGTCTTACTGAGTATCAAGAACTTAAGGACAGTACTGAAGAAAATGGACTCCAAACATATGTAATGTTTAATTTATCATGTTCAAGATATAGAAGTGGCCAGTGGCTCAAGCGTGTCACCAACTCTAGTTTCTATTTATATACTTACTATTACAAATCTTTATATTATCTAAGTCTTGAAGTTTCTAAAGAATGTTTTGCTTTGGAATTATAAAGGGGTATGCTAATCTCTTCTTGGTGTGTTCATGCCACCCACATACTTTGGAATCTGTGGCATATATTAGATTTTTCAAGCTAGGTATTCTGTCAGGGACTTAGGAATCTTTCTTGATGAGAAAAGGAATGAAATGCTAAGGGAGTACAGAAGTCAAATATTAAATTATCTCTACCGATTAAATGCTTCTACTGAAAACCATGCAAAATGTATAATACTATTTCCAGAGTGTAAACAACAAAGGAAAAAAAAAGTTCAAATATTTTATACATCTCAGTAAAAATGGTCTAAGCCTATATGATTCTTGATGCTCTCATATAAGTGGTAACTTCTTATTATTAACAAAATAAAACTTATTCCTTATATGTAAGAAGTGTCACATTCAGTTTGGAAGCCCTAAAAATAATGGTAACTGTTAAACAGTATTTAATGATATCCTGATATCCCCAAGAAAATATGTGCAACTAGTTATTTATATGCTCAAGGTTCTAACTCAAATGCAGGTTTCTTCTTCTAGTTGGAGTTGATCCTAATAGCCTAATCTAGGGCTTCACAAGCCAGGCATTATTAATTTATAGGGCTGTATCATCCTGTGCTTTGAAGGGTTGCCTTGTGCATTTTAAGGTACTTAGCAGCATTCCAGGACCCTCCCTCAAATTTTGACCATCCAAAACCTATCTAAACATGGCCAAATGGTCTAGTCTGAAAAGAAGTGTTTTAGTTTTCAATATTGTGCAACAGATCACCACAAGCTTACTGGCTTAAAACACCACAAATTTATATCACACTTTCCCTGGCCAGCAGTCTGTGTTAGCAGGGTTCGCTGCTCAAGATATCAGTAAGCTGAAATTAAGGTATTGGCAGGGGCTTCTATTCTTGTCTAGGGCTCAGTGAGAAGGACATCATCTGTAAGGCAAGGAGAGAGAACCCTTGGGAGACATCAATCCTCCTAGTACCTTGATCTTGGACTCCCAGGCTCCAAAACTATGAGAAAAATAAATTCTCTAGTCAAAGCCATTCAGCTCTATGGAAAGCCTAGCAAACTAATACAGAAGACTATTCAACAGCCTTAATCTGTGGCAGCAAAGCAATAGGTTATCAAGAAACTGTCAGGAAGCCAAAGTGAATTTCACATCAGGATGCAAATGCCTGTGAAAAAGCATAGCTTCTCCTCTTCTATTGATACTTTCCAAATCTCACGCACTTCTGGGTCTTGCACAGGGAGGGGGATTCTGGAAAATAGTTTTCAACTTCCCTCTGTACCTAGAAGAAACTACCGGCATGCTAAGTCACTTCAGTCGTGTCCAACTCTTTGCAATCTTATGACTGTAGCCCGCCAGCGTCCTCTGGGCATGGGGTTTTCTAGGCAAGAATACTGGAGTGGGTTCCATTTCCACCTCCAAGGGATCTTCTGGACCCAGGAAATAAACCCTCATCTCTTATGTCTCCTGCATTGACGGGCAGGTTCTTTACCACTAGTGCCACCTGGGACGCCCAGAAGAAACTTTAGATGCTATTGATGAATCCAAGTTGAAAATAGACAGCGAAGCATAGTACTGGTAAGGAATTTATTCCCAAATCTTAGCTTGCTATTATTTCTGTCCTTGTTTCTCAGTTCCAGTTGTATTTGTGCTACAGTTCAATTTTCTTTAGTGCTCTTACTATTTTTCTTTTAAGTGTGTATTTCTCCCTGTTTGTTGTATGTCTTTAAAAGTTTCCTAATCCATATGCTTTGGCTGCACTTTGCATACTGCTGTTGTATCTTCTTGGATTTGTTATTGATGTTAATTTGCTAATTCATTTTTTGACCTGATCATTGCTTTATATCCTTAGGTAACTTGAAAGATAGTAAAGATGATTAATTTCTCTTTCCTGTGGATTTACTAGTCAATAGCTGTTAGTACCTGTTGCAGGTGGAAGGCTCAACTCTAACGAGTCTTCTAAGTGGCAAAGATTGGATTTCCCAGTTTAGAAGACAGTGTAGAGCATGAAAAATTTATTGCGCCAAAAGTCAGTTCTCTGAGAGACTATGAGGAAAGGTTCTTTTTAATATTTGCAGCAATTTTTTTTCATTTTTAAAATTCTAAAATAGTAAGGTACTCAAGCCTTCAAAGCCATCCATCTCTGAAGAGGAAGGGCATTTCAAAGGTCTTCACATGGCTGTCACTCCCAATAATGAAAGAAGTGGAAATGTGCAGATCCTATTTAATAAAACAACATAAACATAAAACTCTTCCTTAAGCATCCAGTAGGACTTGACATTTTAAATGTATAATATTTTTCATAACTTACAGATAAGAATACATGACACAATTGGCTAAATATTTCTTAGATTACCAACTATTAATCAGACTCCTTTCCTTGGCTAATTATCTGAAATTTTTCCCACTATCTAAAAAAAGTTTAAATTTGTACAAATAAATTAATCAATGAAAGGACCAGAGCTCAAAAAGAGATGGATGACCATAGAATATAAAAGGATTCTTCATTTTTCATCTTGCTGATATTCAAAAGGACCAGCCAGTGGAAGAAATCTTTCTGGATAGAAGTTTTGTATCATTTACACCAGTTGCATTAATAATGGTTAATTATAGTCTGTCTACAGACTTCCTAGAGCTTAAATTGGATATAATTTTACTCATTTCCTGCCTTAAGTCATTTTTGAAATTTGTTGAAAAATTTTAAACATCTGCTTAATTTCCCTAAAGAGGTAGCTACATTTTATTATAAGTAAGGCAATCTGTAGGTTTAGCTTATTTCTTGTGTGTGTATATTCAGCATGGGGATTTGATATAAATGGACCTATACATCTAAATCATTTACTAGTCATTTGCAAAGTTCAGAGAATTTTTGAAAATTTAGATACATTTTCGTTATACCTAAAATAATCATAAGTGATGCCAGTGTGTCCTTCTCCATTTGATTGTTTGGCTCCAATTTCTATCTACACAGTAAAAATGGGCACCACTTGTCCAGGGACATATAATTTCTTGAGCAGCACGTCTTACTTGCTATCAAGTCAAATTTAGTTTTATTCTTTTGGCAGATGCTCAAACTTATTACTACATAACTGGCACCAACAGCTGCCTCTGCTGTGTAAACCATATGAACATCACACAATCCAGATTTTCACCGTCTCATTTAGTATTAGCTCACTTTTTGTGCAATGAAGTGTATAGTCACAAAAAGGCAAAGCAAAGCAAAACAAACAAACAAAAAAGGTATGGGGTGAATTTTGATCTTGAACTCAGAAAAAAATGTGGTCTAAAAATATTCTTATTAGTATCTGAACATGGTATATTATCATAGTTTTCTTAAAGCTATGTGTATATAAATATATATTTTTTTCTACATAGCGTGGGCTTGCTTATAAACTAGAGGAGAAAATAAATTTTAAAAACAATTCAAATAAAGTAACAATATGAAAAATTCAACTTCTGCATTCATCACTTAAAAATGATGCCTCTATGTTTACCTTGCGAAGCACAATTTTAAATAATGAGCAGGAAAGACAAGGCTAAGTAGAACTTTCCAAGGTGTTACCTTGAGGCATATGGAGTTTTATCCCTTTGAAGATAAAACGAACTGAAATCTCTAATTCAGAAGCCTATCTCCTTCTGGCACTTTCAACCAAACATTTATCCATCTGCCCTCTCAGTGGGTTGAAGCCCTTTCACCCATAGTAAAATTCACCTTAAGTATGCTCTTTTAAAAAACAGATATCCCTCTTAATCATACCAAGTAATACGTGCAGTAAGCTTAAGAGATACATCCTGACTGACAAAGATATATGTAAACAAGAGCGTTTAGTTCTTTGCAACAAGTAACCATGCTTGATTATGAATTCACTTATTCATACGCTTCCCTGTGATGGTATTGTATATCTTCTGGGGTCAGTGTACTGTACTAGGGAAAATATAGGATATGTGGGTCTAGTAAATGATATTCATAAATATTCTAATAGAAGATATTAGATAAGATAGGGCCTCCCTGGTGACTCAGATAGTAAAGAATCTTCCTGCAATGCAGGAGACCCTTAGGTTGGGAAGATCCCCTGGCGAAGGGAATGGCTACCCACTCAGTATTCTTGCCTGGAGAATCCCATGGACAGAGGAGCCTGGTGAGCTACAGTCCATGGGGTCACAAAAAGTAAGACATGACTAAGCTACCAACACACACAGATAAGATAAATATGAATATGAATATAAATCTGTACTATAAGTATTTATAGTGGCCTTACCAGGTGGCTCAGACAATAAGGAATCTGCCTGCAATGCAGGAGACCAAGGATCAATCCCTAGGTCAGGAAGATCCCCTGGAGAATGAAATGGCAACCCACTCCAGTATTCTTGCCCAGAAGCCTGGTGAGCTACAGTCCAAAGGGTCACAAAGAGTCAGACAAGACTGAGCAACTAGCATTTTCTTACACTCTCATAAGTTCATGTATAAATTAGTATATATATATATACACACACACACACATGAAAGTGAAAGTGAAGTCGCTCAGTTGTGTCCAACTCTTGACCCCACAGACTGTAGCTTACCAGGCTTCTCCCTCCATGGGATTTTCCCTCCATGGGATTCTCCAGGCAAGAGTACTGGAGTGGGTTGCCATTTCTTTCTCCAGGGGATCTTCCCGACCCAGGGATAGAACCCAGGTCTACCCACAATCCAGGCAGACACTTTAACCTCTAAGCCACCATATGTATAAATTAGTGTGTGTGTGTGTGTGTGTGTATATGTACATGCATATACTATAATTTCACTTACTATAGCTAAATGCATCCATGAAATTAAAAGACGCTTACTCCTTGGAAGGAAAGTTATGACCAACCTAGACAGCATATTCAAAAGCAGAGACATTACTTTGCCAACAAAGGTCCATCTAGTCAAGGCTATGATTTTTCCAGTGGTCATATATGGATGTGAAAGTTGGACTGTGAAGAAAGCTGAGTGCCGAAGAATTGATGCTTTTGAACTGTGGTGTTGGAGAAGACTCTTGAGAGTCCCCTGAACTGCAAGGATATTCAACCAGTCCATTCTAAAGGAGATCAGTCCTGGGTGTTCTTTGGAAGGACTGATGCTAAAGCTGAAACTCCAATACTTTGGCCACCTCATGAAAAAGTTGACTCATTGGAAAAGACTCTGATGCTGGGAGGGATGTGGGGGCAGGAAGAGAAGGGGAAGACAGAGGATGGGATGGTTAGATGGCATCACCAACTCGATGGACAAGAGTTCAGGTGAACTCCGGGAGTTGGTGATGGACAGGGAGGCCTGGCATGCTGTAATTCATAGGATCGCAAAGAGTCGGACACGACTGAGCAACTGAACTAAACTGAACTGAACTGATAGCTACATTTAACTATCACTAACAAAATACTTTAAAATAGTGATTTCTAATACATATTGAAAACGCATATTTAAGTTTAGCCTGATTTATTTACCCCATGAAATTTTAAGAAACAAAGTTTCTGATATATTTTTTTGCCTATTCATCTTTATGATATCTACTACTAAAAAGACCCAGATTGTCATGTCTGGAATAAAATGCTTCATGGTTTAGTCCCTTCACCAGCCCATTTTAAATCACCCAGATCAGATCAGATCAGTCGCTCAGTCGTGTCCGACTCTTCGCCCCAGAACCGCAGCACGCCAGGCCTCCCTGTCCATCACCAGCTCCCGGAGGTCACTCAGACTCGCATCCATCGAGTCAGTGATGCCATCCAGCCATCTCACCTCTTCGTCCCCTTCTCCTCCTGCCCTCATCCCTCCCAGCATCAGAGTCTTCTCCAATGAGTCAACCTCAGGTGGCAAATATGAGTCAGCTTTAGCATCAGTCCTTCCAAAGAACACCCAGGAGTATTAAAATACGTCAGCTTTGTAAAATAAATTTTAGACATCATGATGTTGTTTGAAAAAGGAGAGAAATATCTTCTTTTTACTTAAAAATCTGGTTCCTCAAGACAAATTATTTATAGTCTCAAAACTTTCTTTGTAAATAAATACCTACTTTCACAAATCCACACTCACATAACATAAACACATTTTACATCCTCCTATTTTGAGCCTACACTCCTACATGATGTTCTTTAGATTTGCTAAAGTGATTAAACCTATTTGAACAGGTCAGACTTTATGTGTGTGATTTATTATAAATTGTGCACTCATTTTATGTATTGTAAATACACTATTTACATATACATATATATATATATATATATATACATGTAAATATATATGTATATAAGGACCAAGTCATAGTCTTTGCCTTCTAGAAGTACCCATCCTGGATGCTTAGAGAAGTATACTCTATTTTTATTTTGCTGAGAGTATTTCTTCAATAAACACATGTTGAATTTTATAAAATTTATTTTCTATTTCTGTTGATATTATACCACTTTTATTCTTTATCATGTTACTATGGTACATTGCATTGTTTAAGTTTGAAGTGTTGAACTAGTCTTTCATTACTAAAATAAACTCTATTTAATGTAATATATTATCTTTTATATATTGCTAATACTGTTAATATTTAGCTGAGGATTTTCCATCTACATTCAAGATGAATATTTATAGTTTTCTTTCCTTATAATATTTATCTGGATATGATATAAGGATGTTGCACTGATAAGTTAGGAAAGATTTTCTCCCAGTCAATTTTCTGGATACATTATGTACAAAATATATGACTTCTGTCTTAAATGTGTTGTACAGTTCACCAGTGAAATCACCAGGGATTGAGATTTAATTTATTAGATATTACACTGTTTGTGGTAAATTTCATTGATAGTAAATTTTGATATCTTGTATTTTTTAAGAGTTTAGTGCATTTCATCTAATTTTTTTTTCAAATTTATTGCCATACAGTCATTTGTACTATTGTCCTGCTATTATTTTAATATCAGAGAAGTTGCATTGTGTATTTTTTCCTTTCTTTGTTGGGCTTGCTAGAGGTTTATCAATTTAATTGATCTTGAAAAAGACAAGAAATGTTGGCTTACTGATTTTCTCTACTGTTTGCTTGTAATTCCACTGATCTCTGCTCTAATCACTGTTATCATATTCCTTGTTTGCTGTAGGTTTATTCTGCCCTTCTCTCTCTCATTCTTAAGATGAAAGCTTACTGGTTTTGGATCGTTCTTCTGTTCCAATATATGCATTTAATGCTATAAACTTCCCTCTAAGAACTGTTTTATCAGAATCCAACAGGTGTAGCTATTTTTATTTAATTCAAAATATTTTAATTCATATTTTAATTATGTGCAAAATATATGGCTACATATATTCAATATTCATAATTCAATATAATTCAACATTTTTTATTTAATTCAAAATATTTTCTTACATAGCTGAGACTTCTTTTTCAGGCAACAGATTGTTTAGAAGTCTATTGTTTAACTTCCAACTTTAGGGATTTTGAAGGGATTTTCCAGATATCTTTTTGTAATTTATCTCTAGAATACTATTATGGTCATAGGATATGCTTTATATGGTATCAATTTTGTTAGTTTAATTGCTTGCCCTTCATTCTTGAAGTACAAAATTTCTTCTGGAATCATTTTTGTTGGCTTAAGGAACTTTCTATAACTCCTTTTTTTTGGAGGGTGGCAAGTCACATAGTGACAGATTATCTTATTTTTCCTTAATCTTAGAATGCTTTATTTCAGTAATTTTTGAAGGGTATTTTAACTGGATACAGAATTCTATATTGAGAAAGGGTGGGGTCAAGATGGGATTAAGAGAGTGGGATCAAGATCAGAGTATGAAGATCCTGAACTCACTTATTCCCATACATCAAAACTACAAGCACATATAGAACAACTTTCTCTAAAACCAACCTGAATACCAGCAGAATAGCTCTTCTACAATTAAGGTGATAAAAAAAAAAAAAAAAAACAACTGAGATGGGTAGGAGGGACAGAGACATGATTAATCAGGACCTACACCTCAAGTGAGCAACCAAAGGAAGAGACTCTCACAAACACAGAGGTCCTCCCTGAGGAGAAGGAAGTTTGAGCCTCACATTGGGCATCCTTACCCTGGGGATGGGCAACAGGAAGATAAGCCCCTAACTGGTTCTGGAAAGCAGCAGGGCTTTTGAGCTGGAGGGCTAGAGAAAACCAAGTGTGATCCCAAAGGGCTTCTTACACAAAACTTACTTCCTCTGAGTTCCAAAGCAGAGGCAGCAAGCTGAAAAGTGGCTGGCACTCTAGTCAACTTGCCAAGACTGTTCAGGTAAGCCCCTTGAGATGGCTGAAAATAGAAACACAACTTTCCAAAATCTTTGGGACACAGCCAAAAAAAAAAAAGAGCTCTCAGAGGGAAGTTCTTAGTGATACAGCTACTTCAAGAAACAAACACAAAAACACCTCAAATAAGCAATCTAACCCCATATCTAGAGAAAGTAGAAAAAGATGAGCAAACTAGAGAAAAGGAAATAGAAAGATCACAACAGGAATAAATAAAACTGAGGATAAAAAGCAATATGATCAAGGAAACTAAGAGCTGGTTTTCTAAACATATTTTTAAAGACTGAAAAGCCTTTAGCTAGAATAATTGAGAGAAAAAGAAAGAGTACTCAAATAAATATAATTAGAAATGGAAGAAGAGAAATTACAACCAATATTGCAGAAATACAATCACACACACACACACACACACACAAAACACAATTATACACCAAAACTGGACAACCTAGAAGAAATGAATGAATTACTAGAAACAAATAAGCGTCCATGACTGAATCAGGAAGAAATAGAAAGCCTTAACAGACTGATTAACTGAAGAAATAGAAAACCTTAACAGACTAATGAAATTGAATCTATAATCAATAAACACTCAACAAACAGAAGTCCAGGACCAGATGGCTTCACAAGGGAATTCAACTACATCTTTAGAGTTAATACCTATATCTCTAAAACTATTTCAAAAAAAAAAAGAACCGGATGGAACACTTCCAAACTTATATTAGACCATCATCATTCTAATATCAAAACAAGACAAAGACAGTTCTCTCCACCCACAAAAAAATTACAGACTAGTGTCACTGATGAACAGATGTGGGAAGCTCCGACAAAATATTGGCAAACTGAATTCAACAATAAACTGAAAGGATCATATATTATGATCAAGTGAGAATTGTTCCAGGGATACACGAATGTTATAATATCTACAAATAAGTAAATGTGACAAAATGCATTGACAAATAAAGGATTAAAACCATATGATCATTTTGATGCATGTGTGGTCAGTTGCTAAGTCATGTCCAACTCTGTGCGACCCCATGGACTGCAGCTGCCAGGCTCCCCTGCCCATGGGATTTTCTGGGCAAGAATACTGGATTAGGTTGCCATTTCCTACTCAAGGTATCTTCCCGAGCAGGGATCCAACCCTTGTCTCCTGTGTCTCCTGCATTGGAAGGTGGATTCTTTACCACTGAACCACCTGGGAGCCTTGTCTTCACGGTGGATGCAGAAAACTCATCAGACAAAATTCAACATCCACTCATAATGAAAGCTCACAATAAAATTAATATAGAAGGAATATACATTAACATATTAATAGTAAAGATGAATTATGACAAACTCACAGCTAACATCATACTCAACGGTGAAAATCTGAGAGCTTTCCTCTAAAATCAGAAACAAGACAAAGATGTTCACCTTTGCCACTTTTCTTCAACATAGCATTGAAGTCTTAGTCACAGCAATCAGACAAGTAAAAGAAATACAAACATCTATATTGAAAGGGGAGAAGTAAATTGTCATTCTGTAGATATCATTACACCATATATCAAAAACCATAAACACTATCCCCAAAATACTATTAAAACTATTGAAATAAGTTCAGTAAAATTTCAGAATACAAAATTATTATACAGAAGTAAGTTGCATATCTAAAAATAATGAACTATAAGAAAAGAAAGCAAGAAAACAATCCCATTTATAATCATGTAAAAATTAAATAAATATCTAGGGGTAAGTTTAACAAAGGAGGTGAAAGACCTGAAAACTATAAGATGATGAAGAAAGAAATGGAAGATAACACAAATAAATGAAAAGATATACTGAATACATGGATTGGAAGAAGGAATATCCATACCACCAAAAAAAATCTACAAATTCAATGCTGTTTTCTAAGTGCAATTCCTGTCAAAATACACATGGCATTTTTCAGAGACCTGGAATAAATAATCCAAAAATTTTTATGGAAACACAAACTACCACAAATAGCCAAAGTAATATTGAGAAGGAAAAAATTGGGGGGTATCAAGATCCCTGATTTCAGTCTGTACTAAAATTTGTAGTCATCAAAATAGTAGGGGCTGCCACAAAAAACAGATTGTTGTTGTTCAGTCACTATGTTGTGTCTGACTTTCTGCAAACCCATAAACTGTAGCACTCCAGGCTTCCCTGTCCTTAACTATCTCCATGAGTTTGCTCAAACTCATTTCCATAGAGTCAGTGATGGCATCCAACCATCTCATCCTCTGTCGCCCCCTTATCTTCTCGCCTTCAGTCTTCTCCAGCATCAGAGCCTTTTCCAATGAGTCAGCTCCCCAAATCAGGTGGCCAAAGGATTGGAGTTTCAGCTTCAAAACCAGACCTTCCAATGAATATTCAGGGTTGACATCCTTTAGGATTGACTGGTTTGATTTCCTTGCTGTCCAAAGGACTCTCAAGAGTTTTGTCCAGCACCACAGTTCAAAAACATCAGTTCTTTGGCACTTAGCCTTCTGCCTGGTCCAACTCTCACATCCATACATGACTACTGGGAAAAAAAATGTATATTTTGACTATAGAGGTCTTTGTTGGCAAAGTGATGCCTCTGCTTTTGCAGCACACTGTCTAGATTTGTCATAGCTATTCTTCCAAGGAGCAAGCATATTTAATTTTGCGGCTGCAGTCATCTTCCACATTAAGTTTGGAGCCCAAGAAAATGAAATATGACACTGTTTCCACATTTCCCCCACCTGTTTGACATGGAGTAATAGGACAGGATGCCATGATCTTCAATTCTTGAATGTTGAGTTATAAGCCAACTTTTTCACTCTTCTTTCACCTTCATCAAGAGGGTCTTTAGTTTCTATTCAATTTTTGCCATTAAAGTGATATCCTCTGCTTATCTCAGGTTTTGACATTTCTCCTGGCAATCTTCATTCCAGCTTGCAACTCATCCAGACTAGCTTTTCACGTGATGTACTCTACATATAAATTAAATAAGGCTGTGACAATATACAGCCTTGACTTACTCCTTTCCCAGTTTTGAACCAGTCTGTTTTTCCATGTCTAGTTCTGTTTCTCCTTGTCCTGCATTCAGTTTTATCAGGAGGCAGGTAATATGGTCTGGTATTACCATCTCATTAGGAATAATCCAGTTTGCTTTGACCCACACCATTAAAGGCTTTGGCATAGTCAATGAAGCAGAAGTTGATTTTTTTTTTTTTTAATTCCTTTTTTTCCCCCTATGATCCAGCAGCAATTTGATCTCTGGTTTCTCTACCTTTCTAAATCCAGCTTGTACATCTGGAAGTTCTCAATTCATGTACTGCTGAAGCCTAGCTTGAAAGATTTTGAGCATAACCTTGCTGGCATGTGAAGTGAGTGCAATTAAATGGCAATTTGAACGTTCTCTGGCATTGTCTTCCTTTGGGATTGGAATGAAAACTGACCTTTTCAGTCCTGTGACCTGCTAAATTTTCCGAATTCACTGATGTATTCAGTGTAGCACTTTACAGCATCATCTTTAAGGATTTGAACTAGCTCAACTGGAATCCCATCACCTCCACTAACTTTGTTCACACTCCAGGATGTCTGACTCTAGGTGAGTGACCACATCATCATTATAATTTAGGTTATTAAAAGCTCTTTGTTGTTGTTCATCTGTGTGTTCTAGCTACTTTTTCTTAATCTCTTATGCTTCTGGTAGGTCCTAGCCATTTCTGTCCTTTGTGTTTCTATCTTTGCATGAGATATTCCCTTGGTATCTCAAATTTTCTGAAAGAAATCTCTAGTCCTTCCCATTCTATTGTTTTCCTCTATTTCTTTGCATTGTCCATTTAAGAATGCTTTCCTCTTCCTCCTTGCTCTTCTCTGGAACTCTGAATTCAGTTGTGTGTATCTTTCGCCTTCTCCTTTGCCTTTCACTTCTCTTCTTTCTCATCTATTTGTAAGGCCTCACTCAGACACTCGCCTTCTTGCATTTCTATTTCTTGTGGATGGTTTTAATCACAATCTCTTGTACTATGTTATGAACCTCTATTCATAGATGTTAAGGCACTCTGTCTACCAGATATACTCACTTTAATCTATTTGTCACCTCCACTGTCTAATCATAAGGGATTTGATTTAGGCCATACATGGATGGCCCAGTGATTTTCCTTACTTTCTTCAATTTAATTCTGAATTTGGCAATAAGGAGGTCATGATCTGACCCACAGCCAGCTCCCGGTCTTGTTTTTGGTGACTGTATATAGCTTGTCCATCTTTGGCTGCAAAGAATATAATCAATCTGATTTCCATCCTGACCATTTGGTGATGTCCATGTGTAGAGTCATCTTGTCATTGGAAGAGGATGTTTGCTATGACCACTGTGTTCTCTTGGCGAAACCCTATTAGTCTTTGCCCTGCTTCATTTTCACTCCAAGGTCAAACTTGCTGTTTTTCCAGGTATCTCTTGACTTCCTACTTTTGCATCCCAGCCCCCTATGATGAAAGGGGCATTCTTTTTTTTTTTTTTGTATTAGTTAGAAGGTTGGTACATCTTCACAGAATCATTCAACTTCAGCTTCTTTAGCATTACTGGTTGGGGCATAGACTGCTTTCCCAGACACCTCAGCAAGGCCTTTGATTTGACCTCTGGACACACGGCAAGCAACACCTGACAGCCAGTGAGGAAGATAGATCAATGGAACAGAATAGACAGCCCAGCAATATGCCCACATACATACAGCCAACTCTATGCATATCTCTATAACTATATATATAATTATAAGGTATTTATAACTATATATAATCTATACAGTTATATATATGTATATAACTATATGTATATATATTATATAGACAGCCCAGAAAATTTATTTATATATATAAAAGTATTCTATACATTATTATATTATATAACTATATGTATATATATACATACAGCCAACTGTATGCATATCTCTATAACTATATATATAATTATAAGGTATTATTTATATATATATATATATATCTATATATAAATATAATAGGGGGTTTATATATATATGTATATAACTATATTATTGTAATTATATATATTATATAGACAGCCCAGGACTATGCCCACATACATACAGCCAACTCTATGCATATCTCTATAACTATATATATAATTATAAGGTATTTATAACTATATATAATCTATACAGTTATATATATGTATATAACTATATGTATATATATTATATAGACAGCCCAGCAATATGCCTATACATAAAATTATATTATTATTTATTAACCAACTGTATGCATATCTCTGTAACTTATATATATAATTATAAGGTATTTATAACTATATATAATCTATACAGTTTATATATATGTATATAACTATATGTATATATATTATATAGACAGCCCAGCAATATGCCCATATACATACAGCCACTGTATGCATATCTCTATAACTTATTTTATTATATATTATATTTATATATAATCTATACAGTTTTATATATGTATATAACTATATGTATATGTACATTATATAGACAGCCCGGACTATGCCCATATACATACAGTCAGCTGTATGCATATCTATATAATATAGACATATATATAATTATAATATGCTTCTGGTGCTGCTGCTAAATCGCTTCAGCCGTGTCTAACTCTGTGTAGCCCCATATATGGCAGCCCACCAGGCTCCCCTGTCCCTGAGATTCACCAGGCAAGAACACTGGAGTGGGTTGCCATTTCCTTCTCCAGTGGATGAAAATGAAAAGTGAAAGTGAAGTCGCTCAGTTGTGTCTGACTCTTAACGACCCCATGGACTGCAGCCCACCAGGCTCCTCTGTCCATGGGATTTTCCAGGCAAGAGTACTGGGGTGAGTTGCCATTGCCTTCTCCCATAGTTATAATATAGTTATAACTGTATGCAGGTCAGGAAGCAACAGTTAGAACTGGACATGGAACAACAGACTGGTTCCAAATAGGAAAAGGAGTATGTCAAGGCTGTATATTGTCACCCTACTTATTTAACTTATATGCAGAGTACATCATGAGAAACTCTGGACTAGAAGAAGCACAAGTTGGAATCAAGATTTCTGGGAGAAATATCAATAACACAGATATGTTGATAACACCACCCTTATGGCAGAAAGTGAAGAAGAACTAAAGAGCCTCTTGATGAAAATGAAAGAAGAGAGTGCAAAAGTTGGCTTAAAGCTCAACATTCATAAAACTAAGACCGTGGCATCCAGTCCCATCACTTCATGGGAAATAGATAAGGAAACAGTGGCTGACTTTATTTTTCTGGGCTCCAAAATCACTGCAGATGGTGAGTGCAGCCATGAAATTAAAAGACTTTTACTCCTTGGAAGGAAAGTTATGACCAACCTAGACAGCATATTCAAAAGCAGAGACATTACTTTGCCAACAAAGGCCCATCTAGTCAACGCTATGGTTTTTCCAGTGGTCATGTATGGACGTGAGAATTGGACTATAAGTAAAGCTGAGTGCCAAAGAATTGTTGCTTTTGAACTGTGGTGTTGGAGAAGACTCTTGAGAGTTCCTTGGACAGCAAGGAGATCCAACCAGTCCATTCTAAAGGAGATCAGTCCTGGGTGTTCTTTGGAAGGACTGACACTGAAGCTGAAACTCCAATACTTTGGCCACCTCATGCGAAGAGCTGACTCATTGGAAAAGACCCTGATGCTGGGAAAGATTGAGGGCAGGAGGAGAAGGGGATGACAGAGGATGAGACAGTTGGATGGCATCACCAACTCAATGGACATGGGTTTTGGTGAACTACGGGAGTTGGTGATGGACAGGGAGGCCTGGTGTGCTGCAGTTCATGGGGTTGCAAAGAGTCGGACACGACTGAGCAAGTGAACTGAATTGAACTGATCTCCAGAAGACAGCAAATTATAAGTGTTGACAAGGATGTAGAGAAAAGGAAACCTTCTTGCCATGTTGATGGAAATGTAAAGTGGTACAGCCACAAGGGAAAACAGTATGAAGATTCCTTAAAAAAAGAGAGAGAGAGAGAAAGATAGAGATAAATATCATCCAACTATTCTTCTTCTTCTCCTGGGTATTTATCTGAAGAATGGGAGAACATTTGAAAAGATATATGCATCCACCCCCTGCCACGTCTACTGCAGCATTATTTATAATAGTTAAGATATGGAAGCAACCTAAGTGTCCATATTGTTGTTTTACAGTTGCCAAATCGTGTCCAACTGTTCTTGACCCAGGCCTACCTGTTCTTCACTATTGAAGCCTAGTTTGAAGGATTTTGAGTATTACCTTCCTAGCATATGAAATGAGTGCAATTATACTGTAGTTTGAGCATTCTTTGGCATTGCCTTTCTTTGTGATTGGAATGAAAACAGACCTTTTCCAGTCCTGTGGCCACTGCTGACTTTTCCAAATTTGCTGACATATACAGTGCAGCACATTAACAGCATCATCTTTTAGGATTTGAAATAGCTCAGCTGGAATTCCATCACGTTCATTAGCTTTATTCATAGTAATTCTCCCAAGGCCTACTAGACTTAATACTCCAGGATGTCTGGCTGTAGGTGACTGACTACACCATAGTAGTTATCCAGGTTATTAAGACTGGTTTTTTGTGTAGTTCTTCTGTGTATTCATGCCACCTATTCTTAATCTCTTTTTAATGGTTATCTGAATTAAATTTGCCCATTCCCATCCATTCTAGTTCCCTGATTCGTAATATACTGATGTTCACTCTTGCTATCTCCTGCTTGATCAATTCAAAAATATATTTCAATTTACCTTGATTTGTAGACTTAACATTCTAGATTCCTATGCCATATCATTATTAACATCATCGGACTTTACTTTGTCCACCAGACATCAGATCAGATCAGTCGCTCAGTCGTGTCCGACTCTTTGCGACCCCATGAACCGCAGCACACCAGGCCTCCCTGTCCATCACCAGCTCCCGGAGGTCACCCAGACCCACATGCATCGAGTCAGTGATGCCACCCAGCCATCTCATCCTCTGTCGTCCCCTTCTCCTCCTGCCCTCAATCCCTCCCAGCAACAGAGTCTTCTCCAATGAGTCAACTCTTCGCATGAGGTGGCCAAAATACTGGAGTTTCAGCTTTAGCATCATTCCTTCCAAAGAAATTCCAGGATTGATCTCCTCCAGAATGGACTGGTTGGATCTCCTTGCAGACCAAGGGACTCTCAAGAGTCTTCTCCAACACCACAGTTCAAAAGCATCAATTCTTCGGCGCTCAGCCTTCTTCACAGTCCAGCTCTCACATCCATACATGACCACAGGAAAGACCATAGCCTTGACTAGGCGAACCTTTGTTGGCAAAGTAATGTCTCTGCTTTTGAATATGCTATCTAGGTTGCTCATAACTTTCCTTCCAAGGAGCAAGCGTCTTTTAATCTCATGGCTGCAGTCACCATCTGCAGTGATTTTGGAGCCCAGAAAAACAAAGTCTGACACTGTTTCCACTGTTTCCCCATCTATTTCCCATGCAGTGATGGGACCAGATGCCATGATCTTCGTTTTCTGAATGTTGAGCTTTAAGCCAACCTTTTCACTCTCAGCTTTCACTTTCATCAAGAGGCTTTTTAGCCCCTCTTCACTTTCTGCCATAAGAGTCGTGTCATCTGCATATCTGAGGTTATTGATATTTCTCCCGGCAATCTTGATTCCAACTTGTGTTTCTTCCAGTCCAGCATTTCTCATGATGTACTCTGCATATAAGTTAAATAAACATGGTGACAATATGCAGCCTTGACGTACTCCTTTTCCTATTTGGAACCAGTCTGTTGTTCCATGACCAGTTCTAACTGTTGCTTCCTGACCTGCATACAGATTTCTTAAGAGGCAGATCAGGTGGTCTGGTATTCCCATCTCTTTCAGAATTTTCCATAGTTTATTGTGATCCACACAGTCAAAGGCTTTGGCATAGTCAATAAAGCAGAAATAGATGTTTTTCTGGAACTCTCTTGCTTTTTCCATGATCCAGCGGATGTTGGCAATTTGATCTCTGGTTCCTCTGCCTTTTCTAAAACCAGCTTGAACATCAGGAAGTTCATGGTTCACATATTGCTGAAGCCTGGCTTGGAGAATTTTGAGCATTACTTTACTAGCGTGTGAGATGAGTGCAATTGTGCGGTAGTTTGAGCACTCCTTGGCATTGCCTTTCTTTGGGATTGGGATGAAAACTGACCTTTTCCAATCTTGTGGCCACTGCTGAGTTTTCCAAATTTGCTGGCATATTGAGTGTAGCACTTTCACAGCATCATCATTCAGAACTTGGAATAGCTCCACTGGAATTCCATCACCTCCACTAGCTTTGTTCGTAGTGATGCTTTCTAAGGCCCATTTGACTTCACATTCCACCAGACATATCTACAAGTAAGTTTCATTTCCACTTCAGCCTAGCCTCTTCATTCTTCCTGGAGCTATTTCTCTGCTCTTCCCCAGTAGCTTACTGGACCCCTAATCAACATGGGGGGCTCATCTTCTGGAGTCATATCTTTTTGCCTTTTCATACTGTTTATGGGATTCTTGAGGCAAGAACACTGAGGTGGTTTGCCATTCCCTTCTCCAGTGGACCACGTTTTGTCAGAACTCTCCACCATTACTTGTCCCTCTTGGATGTGGGAGGTAAGAGCCACTGAGTCTGCAACTGGGAATTTTACGTGTTTTGCCATGGCAGCAAGCCGAGAATTTCAGTTCTTTACTGCTCCAGAGAAGAGAAGCACAGCAGATGAGTGCATGTTCTTTTGCTCTTTCGTCTTGGCACTGAAGCTGTAACCCACCAAAGAAACATACCGGATGTCCAAGAACCAAAGATAAGCCACAGCGAGACAGTAGGACGAGTGCAATCACAATAAAATCAAATCCCATACTTACAGGGTGGGCGACCCACAAACTGGAGAACAACAACAGCAAAGAAGTTCCCGTACTGTTGCAAAGGTTCTAGGCCCCACATTAATCTTCCCAACCTTAGGATCCAGCAAAGGGACTGGGAATCCCCAGGAATCTGATTTTGAAGGACAGTGGGATTTGATTACAGAACTTCCACAGGACTGGGGGAAACAGAAACTCTCGGAGGGCACAGTCAAAACCTGATGCACACCAGGACCCAGGGGAAAGGAGCAGTGACCCCTTAATAGACTGAGCAAGACTGGCCTGTGAGTGTTTGAGGGTCCCCTGCGGAGGCGTGGGTCAGCGGCAGCCTGCCACAGGGACTGGGGCACTGCCCACAGTTGTCCTGGGAGGTGCATGCGGGCATAATCCCTTTTGGAGGTTGCCAGTAGCCCTACCATAGCGCCTCGGACTCAGGCCAAACTAACAGGGAGAGAGCACAGCCCCAGCCATCATCAGACAATTGGATTAAAGCTCCCAATGACTCAGCCATTAAAAATAAAGAAATCCTGTCATTTGTCACAACATGGAAGGACCTAAAGGATATTATACTAAGTGAAAAAAAAAAAAAAAAGTCAAAGACAAATCTGTATGTTGTAATTTACAAGTAGCCAGTAAAAAAAGTACAAATATAACAAAACAGAAATAGGCTAATAGTGGCAGTGATAAAAACTTGTGCTCGCCAGAGAGGAAGGGGTACAGAATGAATGAAAACTGTGAACAAGATTAAGAGGTACAAACTAGCAATTGCAAATGAAACCCAAGGGTATAATATACTGCACAGGGAATATAGTCAATAATATTATAATAACTTAGTGTGTTGCGTAGTGTATAAAAATATTGAATTACTGTATGGTTCCTGAATCTCATATAATATTGTAAGCCAACTATACTTCAATTTAAAAAAAAAAAAAAAAGAAAAAAATTCTAGGTTAAAAGGATTCTCTCTTCATGGTTAGTCTGGTTAGAGATTTATCAACTTTACAATTTAACCAGCATCTGCAGTGGTTCAGTTTGGTTCTCAAGTCCTTTCCTGGGCTTCAATGGATCATTCCATTCATTCCATCAGGGTTAGCTCTGACTTATTTATGTTTATGGACCACTCTCGGGAGCTCTCTTCTCTTGCTCATTCCTCTCCATTACCCCACATTCTCTGTATCCTTTAGGGCCCCTTACATCATATGCTGGATACAATATTTTCTGCTTATTTATTTCTCAGTAATTTAGCTTCCCATCCTGCGAAGCAGTTTCATTCTTCTGGAGCTACCCTCACAGATAAGTGCTGTAAGAAAACACACACACACACACACAAAGGGAAATCTCTCAGAAGTTTATGGTTCACAGGATATCTGTTCTGTAACTCCTCTGGCCAGGAAAACAGTTTTATCTTGAACTTTTGGGGCCTGTGATATTCTGCACTATCAATGTCGCCTTCCTTTCTAAAATCCTCTTTTATAGTTTTCACCCTACTTCAATCACTGCTCCAGCTCAGTCTTTAAGTGACTCTCTTGTTGGTTCTATCTCATTTTTCTATATCCTCCAATTTCCAAAAATGCAATAGATCTGTGTTTGCACAAAACTGACCCTCCCTCAAACTTTTCTCCCATGTTCCTATTTGAATAAACCATTTCCTGGAAATATTTTCAAAGACTGTAGTCTTTGCGGCTGAGTAAATTCTTTTATTTCATCATGAGCTACCATTGTTTACATTTAAAGTCATTCAGCAAGTGAACCAGAAATTTGAAATATTGCCAAAGAGAGTAAATGAAGAGATAACCAATAGGTAAATAATTAGTCATATATTTGTGTACTTACTATTTCTTAATATACTTAAAGTTATTATCTTAAAAATTATTGTAGTTTTAGTACAATTTTAAATGTGTTCTTAGCAAAAAAACTATCTGTAATTGGTATCAATCCTAAATTGTATTTTCTTCCATTAGGCACAAATGTTTACACAAATAAATTGATTGTTTTAGACAAGAACTTTGCATGCTCTAGTCTTCATCTTGTGAGACAAATTTACTCCCTAAACAATAAAAAAAAAAAAAAATAAACTTGCTTAATTTAAATTTTTGATAATAATAGTGGTGAGAGTGGGCATCCTTTTCTTGCCCATCCTTGTCTTGGAATGATTTCAGTTTTTTTACCATTGAAAATAATGTTTGCTGTGAGTTTATCATATATGCATCTACTATGTTGAGGTAGGTTCCTTCTATGCCCATTTTTTGAGGAGTTTTTCATCAATCCATTTTAGTGGTGGTTTATTCAAATATTGAATATGACAATAAAATAAATTTTGTTCTGTTAGTATATATGGGTGCAAAATATGTTTTTCCCTTCACACTTGTGATTGATTCCACATTCCTCAATTGCTGTCAGAAGATCAATATGTGTGTATTTTATTCCATGTCATTTCTTCTTAAATGTCTGATAATTCAGAAAACTTTATTTCCCAATTGGGCACAAGCAATGATATTACTAAAAATACTAAAGTGTGAAAGTCAATGATAATTAAGAGCTTTACAATACAGAAAGGTGAACTGAGAATTCCTGTGTTGAAATTATAAGAGAAGAATATACTAACATTGTACTTGGTGAGAAAAAAATAAATAAATGAGAAAGAGAAAAATAGAATGAATGGAAAGTGCAATTTTATACACAGCTAAAATATAACACACAATGTTTTAAACTTAAGAAATGTCAAATTCCACATTATAAAGTAATTATCATTCAATTAAAAATAAATTTTAAAAATGTCAAATTCTTTCTGTTGGTGATAGTTCAATCCTCTTATTTTAATGTTCTTCTCCAACAAAATTTGATTTCACCTATAAGAAACTGTGGATCTCCCTGCTGCCTCAGAGGGTATAGAGTCTGCCTGCAGGAGACCTGTGTTCAATCCCTGGTTGGAAAGATGCCCTGAAGAAGGGAATGGCAACCCACTCCAGTATTCTTGGCTAGGAAATCCCATGGACATAGGAGCCTGGTGGTCTGTTGTCCATGGGATCACAAAGAGTCAGACATGACTAAGCAACTTAGTGAACTTTCACTTCACTTTCATAGGAACCTATAGCATCTTAATTTTTATTTAAATCTTTATGAAGATAATATTCTAACACTGACCTATGACCAACCTAGATAGCATGTTAAAAAGCAGAGACATTACTTTGCCAACAAAGGTCAATCTAGTCAGAGCTATGGTTTTTCCAGTGGTCATGTATGGATGTGAGAGTTGAACTATAAAGAAAGCTGAGAACTGAAGAATTGATGCTTTTGAACTGTGGTGTTAGAGAAGACTCTGGAGAGTCCTTGGACTGCAAGGATATCAAACCCATCAATACGAAGGGAAATCAGCCCTGAATATTTATTGGAAGGACTGATGCTGAAGCTGAAGCACCAATACTTTGTCCACCTTATGAGAAGAGCTGACTCATTGGAAAAGACCCTGATGCTGGGAAATATTAAGGCAGGAGGAGAAGGGGATGACAGAGGATGAGATGGTTGGATGGAATAACCAACTCAGTGGACATGAGCTTCAGCAAGCTCTGGGAGTTGGTGATGGACAGGAAGTCCTGGCATGCTGCAGTCCAAGGGGTAGCAAAGAGTCAGACATAACTGAGGGACTGAACTGAAATGATTCTAGCACTAACTTCTAAAATTAGAACATAATATCCTACTTTTTATTTAAATCTTTTGGAGGATAATATTCTAAAATTAATATATCCAATAGCTTAAAATATCTTAGTTGATTATGGTTTCTGTAAACATTTTATAGCATACTATTGACTATATTTTATGTTTTGCTATTATATATAAAATAAATTCTTTACTAGCAAAAAAATGTGTTACTCATCTATGTACCTTGAATGATGCCTACCACAGTGTCTCGAGCACAGTAGAAAGTAAACAAAGACCTAAACGTGAGTAGACCAGATGTTTTAGGGCATTTGATGCATACATGTCACGGAATTGTCTTCTTTCTGACTCTAGGTCCTTACAGTGCACCTTGCTGCACTACTTGGGAGCATTCTTTTTTTTAATTACTTGTAGTAATCCAGGCACCAAGAAAAGAGGAGATATGAGAATGAGGAAATGCTTAAAGAGGTGTGAAATTTTCCTTTTGATATTCTTTAGATGGTTAAAATATGTGATATTTATTATGACTTTTAAAGAATTAATAGAATTTTATTTCTTCTAATGCCTGATGCCTCTGACCTAGATCCTCTGTACAGATATGCCCAAACAATGCTAGTATCAAGTTCCACAAGGTGAAATTAACTGATACATATTTATTAAGATCTTACATTTCAATAGGAGATAAGATGTTATACAAAAACTCAAATAAACTTTTTCACCGACCGAATACAATATGGTAAGTAGAGAAAAGTTGTTTGTTTTTTTTTTCCCAGTTTATAAAAAGTGATACTCAAACTTGCCATCTTAGAACAGTGTGATCAAAATTTACAAAATCCAGAGGAAACACGTCATGATCACCAAAATAACCCTGTGGTCTGAACGGTGACTGTATGAATGTGAATGTGAAGTCGCTCAGTCGTGTTAGACTCTTTGCAACCCCATGAACTGCAGCCCACCAGGCTCCTCCATCCATGGGATTTTCCAGACAAGAGTACTGGAGTGGGGTGCCATTGCCTTCTCTGGGAGATCTTCCCAACCCAGGGATTGAACACAGGTCTCCCACATTGTAGACAGACGCAGACTGTATGAAGGAAACATATATTCATTATTATTAGTATACATCAACAGATAGGCTATAAAGAAAAACTGTTTAAATCACAAGGGCACTTAAAATCCCTGCATGTTGCCAAGTGAAGTAATTAATTTTGTAAAAAATATTTTTCTTTTACATATACTGCAGTGAAGCTGCTTTTTTATTTTTCGGCATGTTTTAAATTTTTTTTGTTGTTGTTGTGGCAAGTTGGGGAGAAAGGGGAACCATTATAGAGCTTATGAGTATGTCTCAGTTTTTGGTTAGCCTGCATCCCTGGTCCATGAACTTCACTGATGCTTGCCATGTTTTGTTGTTTTTCTCCCTTTCGGTAGAACAGGGAGGGTGAAAGGGCTGGATCTGTGTATTTCCATTCTCTGCAGGTAGATTAGGCTACAATCTCCTGCTGGAAGCTCAAGGGGATTCCTCTCTGATAATCACTAGGAGGCCCTGGTAGGCCTTCAGAAGGCCGAACTTTCACAAGTGCTAGGACTCTCCTATGATCATGTCTTAGAATTTTAATTCTCAGAATTGTCTCCATTGCACTTACCACAATTCATCAATTACCGTCTCCTACTCCAGCACCGGACATGGGACAACAGACTGGTTCCAAATAGGAAAAGGAGTTCGTCAAGGCTGTATATTGTCACCCTGCCTATTTAACTTATATGCAGAGAACATCATGAGAAACCCTGGGCTGGAAGAAGTACAAGCTGGAATCAAGATTGCTGGGAGAAATATCAAGAACCTCAGATATGCAGATGACACCACCCTTATGGCAGAAAGTGAAGAGGAACTCAAAAGCCTCTTGATGAAAGTGAAAGTGGAGAGTGAAAAAGTTGGCTTAAAGCTCAACATTCAGAAAATGAAGATCATGGCATCTGATCCCATCACTACATGGGAAATAGATGTGGAAACAGTGTCAGACTTTATTTTGGGGGGCTCCAAAATCACTGCAGATGGTAACTGCAACCATGAAATTAAAAGACGCTTACACCTTGGAAGGAAAGTTATGACCAACCTAGATAGCATATTCAAAAGCAGAGACATTACTCTGCCAACAAAGGTCTGTCTAGTCAAGGCTATGGTTTTTCCAGTGGTCATGTATGGATGTGAGAGTTGGACTATGAAGAAAGCTGAGCACTGAAGAATTGATGCTTTTGAACTGTGGTGTTGGAGAATACTGTTGAGAGTCCCTTGGACTACAAGGAGATCCAATCAGTCCATCCTAAAGGAGATCAGTCCTGGGTATTCATTGGAAGGATTGATGCTAAAGCTGAAACTCCAGTACTTTGGCCACCTCATGCAAAGAGTTGACTCATTGGAAAAGACCCTGATGCTGGGAGGGATTGGGAGCAGGAGGAGAAGGTGATGACAGAGGATGAGATGGCTGGATGGCATCACCATCTCAATGGACATGAGTTTGAGTGAACTCCGGGAGTTGGTGATGGACAGGAGGCCTGGTGTGCTGTGATTCATGGAGTTGCAAAGGGTTGGACATGACTGACTGAACTAAACTGAACTCCAGCATTAGGTCTCCATGTGAGTTTCTGCTCCGATAAATAAAGTTCTCTTTATCCATCTGTCTCTCCAATTTTGGAATCAGCAGTTTACCCAGTGGCTCCACTTCTCTGACAGTTCTAAGAAGGATTGTTGGTTTATCACTTTGTTTCAGCATATGACTGGGTCTTGTCAGCTACGTACTTTATTGCAGGATAAAAACTCTGATAGCAAATGTTTTGTATTTTAATATCAAACTGACCTATTTTAATTTCCAACTTGAAAAGATCTGACTGCCCAAAGAGTCAAATATTGAAAGAGATTCTGGTTTTAAGCAGAAACTGTGTCACTTTTTACTTAATCACCACACCCACTGAAGTTTTCTTTATGATAACCTTGCTCCCAAGTATACCTGTTTTTTCTCAGGTCAGTCTCACTCTTTTAACGCCTCCATAAAATGACCTGGTTTCCCTCTGGAAGAGGCTGTGACTAGGCTGTGCAATGTGACGGATCTCCAGCCTTCATACTGCCTCTTACACTACTTACAGCCACTCTTCCTCATCGTAGCCATCTCTTCCGTTTGCCCTCACTCCCAGCAGGACCTGATGTTCCAATTCCTGAGGCCAAGAGGAATTCCGTAATGAGACTCAGAGATTTTTTCAGTTTGCACCACTAGTGATTAAGAATTTGGATTTCTCAGGTCAGATAATCCAGATCTGTTAATTCATTTACCACTATTCCATCCACATTCTAGCTTCCAGCTTTGTTACTCTTCTCTGCCTTCTAGTTTTCTCCACCACTGGAGTTTCACATCCTTAAAACAATCCCTTTAACATTGCTTTTTCCAGGATTTTGTCATACTGTGAAAATAGATACCAGCATACAATCCATCATTTTAACTGAAAATCCCTACAACGCTCTTACTAACATATAATCAAGATATTAGAGCAAATGCACTCCACCCATGAAAAAGTGCACCACAAATTTAATTTCACTAAGGACATTTAATCTACTAATTCTGCTAATAAATTAAAATGTTAAAAAGTTGATAAAGAAAATTAAAATCTCAAAACAAATAATATCATTTTTTTCAAAAATAAGTCTACCTTTTTAAAAGAATAAAGAGGAAAATGTGTTAAAGAAAACTTGTAGAAAGCCTAAACTACAAAACATCATAAAGTATTCCCTGATTTGTTTTCCCAAAATATTCCTTGTGTCCTCCCAGAAGAGAAATATGGTTGTTAAGACTCATCAAATATGCCACTTAATCCCACAGGCAAATGTAAGATGTGGCCCTAATGTTTTCTGCTTTTTTGGGTTTATGAAACCACAAAGTGCAATTAATCAGAATGCAATAAAAATATATTAACTGTGATTTTGCTAGCTTTTATTCTCAGAATAATTATCTTTCCTTCCTAAGTAAAGAGTTTGAAATTTTGGAATATATGATTAATTGAAACAAGATACCAATGAATATAACACTGGCTATATTGCTAATGGCACCCCACTCCAGTACTTTTGCCTGGAAAATCCCATGGACGGAGGATCCTGGTAGGCTCCAGTCCATGGGGTCGCTAAGAGTCGGACACGACTGAGCGACTTCACTTTCACTTTTCACTTTCATGCATTGGAGAAGGAAATGGCAACCCACTCCAGTGTTCTTGCCTGGAGAATCCCAGGGACGGGGGAGCCTGGTGGGCTTCTGTCTATGGGGTCGCACAGAGTTGGACACGACTGAAGCGACTTAGCAGCAGCAGCATATTGCTAAAGTTGTCAGAGGATAAAGTTAATAGTTAATAAACATAGCAAGACATAACCACTTGACTGTAATAGTTCTAGCAAGTAAGACTCTTAGAAGCTCGGAGTGCTCAGACGCTAAGTCGTGTTCAACTCTTTGAGATCCCACGGACTATAACGCTCCAGGATTCGCTGCCTATGGGATTCTCTCCGCAAGAATACTGAAGTGGAAGCCATTTCCTCCTCCAGGGAACGCCCCCCAACCCAGGAGCAAACCCAGGTCTCTGAAGCGCCCTCCGTCAGCAGGCAGATTCTGTACACCAGCACCACCTGGGAAGAGGAATATGCTCTGACCCATACTCTAACTGCGTCAGTCAGGCTTGTCTGGCTCTTTGAGATCCCATGGACTACAACCTTCCAGGCTCCATTGTCCAAGAGTTTTCCAAGCAAGAACACTGGAATAGTCTGCCCTTGCCTCCTTCCAGGGGTCTTCCCTACCCAGGGATCAAACTCATGTCTCCTGCATTGGCAGGCGAATTCTTTACTACTAAGCCCCCTGACATCCGCTGGATCATGGAAAAAGCAAGAGAGTTCCAGAAAAATATCTATTTCTGCTTTATTGACTATGCCAAAGCCTTTGACTGTGTAGATCACAATCAACTGTGGAAAATTATGAAAGAGATGGGAATACCAGACCACCTGATCTGCCTCTTGAGAAATTTGTATGCAGGTCAGGAAGCAACAGTTAGAACTGGACATGGAACAACAGAATGGTTCCAAATAGGAAAAGGAGTACGTTAAGGCTGTATATTGTCACCCTGCTTATTTAACTTATATGCAGAGAACATCATGAGAAACGCTGGACTGGAAGAAACAGAAGTTGGAATCAAGATTGCTGGGAGAAATATCAATAACTTCAGATATGCAGATGACACCACCCTTATGGCAGAAAGTGAAGAGGAACTCAAAAGCCTCTTGATGAAACTGAAAGTGGAGAGTGAAAAGGTTGGCTTCAAGCTCAACATTCAGAAAACAAAGATCATGGCATCTGGTCCCATCACTACATGGGAAATAGATGGGGAAACAGTGGAAACAGTGTCAGACTTTATTTTTCTGGGCTCCAAAATCACTGCAGATGGTGACTGCAGGCATGAAATTAAAAGACGCTTACTCGTTGGAAGGAAAGTTATGACCAACCTAGATAGCATATTCAAAAGCAGAGACATCACTTTGCCAACAAAGGTTCTCCTAGTCAAGGCTATGGTCTTTCCTGTGGTCATGTATGGATGTGAGAGCTGGACTGTGAAGAAGGCTGAGTGTCAAAGAATTGATGCTTTTGAACTGTGGTGTTGGAGGAGACTCTTGAGAGTCCCTTGGACTGCAAGGAGATCCAGCCAGTCCATTCTGAAGGAGATCAGCCCTGGGATTTCTTTGGAAGGAATGATGCTAAAGCTGAAACTCCAGTATTTTGGCCACCTCATGTGAAGAGTTGACTCATTGGAGAAGGCTCTGATGCTGGGAGGGATTGAGGGCAGGAGGAGAAGGGGACGACAGAGGATGGGATGGCTGGATGGTATCACTGATTCGATGGATGCGAGTCTGAGTGACCTCCGGGAGCTGGTGATGGACAGGGAGGCCTGGCGTGCTGCGGTTCATGGGGTCGCAAAGAGTCGGACACGACTGAGCGACTGATCTGATCTGATCTGATCTGAAGCCCAGGGTATGTAAACTCATCAAACAGTAGACATATTTTTTGACAGAATCTTCATAGCCTAGATACTGTGATTTCATATTAAATAAATTTGGTAAATTGGTCAGGCCTGAAAAGGATTGCTTATCATAGAAATGTGGCACACCCAGGTGTCAGTGATTGCCATGAGCAGTACTACACTGAAGAGGAGCATCCATGTGCTGTGCGCAGCTGTTCACGCATGTCCAACTTTGCGACCCCATGGATTGCAGCCCATCAGTCTCCTCTGCCCGTGGGATTTTCCAGGCAAGAATACTGGAGTTGTTGCCATTTCCTCCTCCAGGGGATCTTCCCAACCCAGGGATCGAACCTGCATCGCTCATGTCTCTTGCATTGGTAGGATTCTTTACCACTGAGCCACCAGGAAGCTCCAAAGAGTACATATATATTACTTTATAAATTATAAGGAATTCCAAAGTGTAATTATTTTTATTTCATAGAAACAGATCTATGAGGAAAAAAATATATAGTCATTCCTAATCTACAATGGAGGAAACTGATATTTAAGGAAATTAAAATTCTTATTCCAATGCTCTATACAAAAAATGACATCTTGGTTTCTTCTACAAAGTTTCACTTCCCTGATCTGCTTCATATATATGATAAAGACCCTTTTACGTTCTTTTTTAACCTTTAAGTATTCACTACCTTGTTTCTTCTCCATTATTTCAAAAAATTGTCTCAAATAAAAATAAATAATTATCTACCCTGCCTCACTGCTACAGTATTTTGTTAGTAGAGGAATTGAGACACCAAGAAGCTAAGCAACTTCTTCAAAGTCACACAGTAAATATACAGTTAGTATAGTAACAAGTAAATGTAAGAATCTCCTTCCCTGTTAAATAAATCTCCTTTAAATTTGTAATCAGTGAAAATGTCTTATTACTATGTCTTCCACTGGGCACAAATATATGCAGGAATGATAGATATGAAAAATAAGAGTCAACTAAATTATATAGCATGATTACTAAACACAAGGCCTGTATAGAGTTTTCATATGGAAGTAAGTAAAAGGCCTCATGCTTAAAGCATAATTGTAGTTATCTCTTTAATATGATGTTAAAATAAACGTGATTTTAAAAATATTACTATACACATGACAATAAAATATAACTAAGGTAAAACTGAAATATGTGCAGCAGTAATAAGTTTAGCCCTTGGCAGCTTAAATTTACTACTGTTTTCAAATGTACCAGAATATTAGTAATTTTAACACTACTTTAAAATGGTATATATATTTGATAAACATATTTGAAGAGGACAAAATTGTTACTTTAAATTCAAATAAATAGATACAATTGTGAATCATGCAATTGATTATGCTTTACAGTTTCTAATATAATCTCAAATAAATATGCTTTTAGCTTCCCGGTTATTGACTTTCAGTTAAATAGCCAGCATAAATTAAACAGTTGCAGGTGAACAACTGGATCTTAATTTCTTCATTTGACTTTTAAGTACATGTATTTAAGATTATTTAATTAAATCTGCATGGTGTCGTAAATTGACAAACACGTACACTGAGAGCTTAATGGAAATGGAATTACATCCAATAAAAGATTCATGTTGATGTATGGCAAAACCAATACAATATTGTAAAGTAATTAGCCTCCAATTAAAATAAATAAATTTAAATAAAAAAATAAAAAATAGCAAAAAAAAAAAAAAAAAAGTGAAGTTGGGAATAAGCTCCTTCTAAAGAAATTCTAGGAATAACTAAAAAGCTTTTGATGACATCTTGGCATTTGGAGGAGCAGAGCATAGAAAACATAAATAAACCTTTGAATCATTCTGTGTACATTTACTGAATGTTTCAACAACTCTTTAGAGAAACAAAGTAAGACATTTTGGAGCTGTGTTTCCTCCAACGCCTGATAAAGCCATTTTGCTTGACTTGAATATCAGACAGGACATCCACAGCTTTCCTCTGAATATTAACCTTGCTATACTCCTGGTAAGCAAAACACATGAAATAAGCAACGAAGCCCTTTAGAGCACTAGCATGTGCTTCCTACCCACAAGTGATTTCTAAGGAACAATAACATTAATTTGTGTGAATTTCCTTATTTTCTTTGAGTACCAGATCACTTCCAATATACAATCACGTGGTTTGACACTCATTTGAATTATGGAACTCAGACTTTCTGTATCCCCTATGGAGTAAACATTTAAACAAAGAGTGGGGATTATCATGTTGTTTCTTGAACTTACATTTTCTTTCCTATTCCTTACTAAAATCTTGCATACAAAATGTGAATGAACTCTCATTCACTGGCCCTCTCCCACTCCTGCTTTCTCATATACACACATACATGAACATACCCTAAGTTTCATGAAGACAAAAGAGTTGAGTCTCATTTGGAGAACTAGGTCTCATTCAGAGATACTTGTCCAAATATCATCTGTGCATTATCATGATATGAATTATTTCACAGAGTTTTGACATATAGGTTCAAGAACATAAGCACAATCAGTTCAGTTCAGTCGCTCAGTTGTGTCTGACTCTTTGTGACCCCATGGACTGCAGCATGCCAGACCTCCTTGTCCATCACCAACTCATGGAGTTTACTCAAACTTTTGTCCATTGAGTTGGTGATGCCATCCAATCATCTCATCCTCTGTCAACCCCTTCTTCCTCCTGCATTCTTTCCCAGCATCAGGGTCTTTTCAAATGTGTCAGTTCTTTGCATCAGATGGCCAAAGTACTGGAGTTTCAGCTACAGCATCAGTCCTTCCAATGAACACTCAGGACTGATCTCCTTTAGAATGGACTGGTTGAATCTCCTTGTAGTTCAAGGGACTCTCAAGAGTCTTCTCCAACACCACACTTCAAAAGCATCAATTCTTGGGTGCTCAGCTTTCTATATGGTCCAACTTTCACATACATACATGACTACTGGAAAATCATAGATATGACTAGATGGATCTTTGTTGGTAAAGTAATGTCTCTGCTTTTTAACATGCTAGCTTGGTCATAACTTTTCTTCCAAGGAGTAAGCGTCTTTTAATTTCATGGCTGCAATCACCATCTGCAGTGATTTTGGAGCCCAGAAATATAAAGTCTGTCACTGTTTCTACTGTTCCCACTGTTTCCCCATCTATCTGCCATGAGATGATAGGACCGGATGCCATGATCTTAGTTTTCTGAATGTTGAGCTTTAAGCCAACTTCTTCACTCCTCTCTCACTTTCATCAAGAGGCTCTTTAGTTTTTTCACTTTCTGCCATAAGGGTGGTGTCATCTGCATATCTAAGGCTATTGATATTTCTCCCAGGCTGATAGAATAGCCACTAATTGGAACATTCATGGTCACCACAGCAGAGCTCTAAAGGGTTTAATCTTGGGAATGCAATGCTCAACCAGAAGTGCCATACATCACCTCTGCCAGAGCCAGCAACTTGGCTATTGCCCAACAAAAGGAGGCCAGCAAGTACAGTCCTGTGTTGCACCCAGAAGGCAGAGGGTAGGGTTAATGAGTATCACTGTGTCTTAAGCAGGACTCAGCAAAAGCAGACCCTAAGATGAGGATACGTATGAAGATAATTTATTAGGAAGTGCTGCCATGGGCGGAAAAAATAGCAAGGGAGTGGTGAAGAGAGACCAGGAAGAGGAGGAAACCAAGCAAATATTTAACATCAAAGAAAGTCCTATGAAGGGCAATTTAGGCTCAACTCCACAAAACATTTTGAAGACAGTCTTACCTCAGAGCAGTCAGAACTAGGGGCAACGATGCTGGTGTCGTTTCTACTTCTGGGCTGGGAGCCATTTGCTAGGGCTCTTTGTAGGGCAATGCAAATCTCAGGTATTGTTGGCTTTCCTTGCAGGTGTTAGCTGTTGGATGTAAAAGCACAATGTGAAAATAGTAAAGAGATCTGTAAGCACACAGGTTGGAGAAGGCAATGGCACCCCACTCCAGTACTTCTGCCTGGAAAATCCCATGGGTGGAGGAGCCTGGAAGGCTGCAGTCCATGGGGTCGCTGAGGGTCGGACACAACTGAGCGACTTCACTTTCACTTTTCACTTTTATGCATTGGAGAAGGAAATGGCAACCCACTCCAGTGTTCTTGCCTGGAGAATCCCAGGGACGGGTGAGCCTGGTGGGCTGCCGTCTATGGGGTCACACAGAGTCGGACACGACTAAAGTGACTTAGCAGCAGCAGCAAGCACACAGGTGGAGCAAGACTTAATCTACCACACACACACACACACACACACACACACACACACACACACACACATACACACAACTTTCAAACCAAATAAGCATTTTGTTGTTGTTTTTGGAAGTCTATATTCCTTCAAAACAGAGACATTCTAGATTTCAAATTAAAGAAAACTTTTGGGAGGTGGGTCATAGAGAATCATGCTGTGATGTATGTCAGAGAGTGTTTTGCCTATGTTCTCCCCTAGGAGTTTTATAGTTTCTGGTCTTACATTTAGATCTTTAATCCATTTTGAGTTTATTTTTGTGTATCGTGTTAGAAAGTGTTCTAGTTTCATTCTTTTACAAGTGGTTGACCAGTTCTCCCAGCACCACTTGTTAAAGAGATTGTCTTTAATCCATTGTATATTCTTGCCTCCTTTGTCAAAGATAAGGTGTCCATAGGTGCGTGAATTTATCTATGGGCTTTCCATTTTGTTCCATTGATCTATATTTCTGCAGGATTCTCTATGACCCACCTCCCAGAATATTGGAAATAAAAGCAAAAATAAACAAATGGGACCTAATTAAACTTAAAAGCTTCTGCACAACAAAGAAAACTATAAGCAAGGTGAAAAGACAGCCTTCAGAATGGGAGAAAATAATAGCAAATGAAGCAACTGACAAACAGCTAATCTCAAAAATATACAAGCAACTCCTGCAGCTCAATTCCAGAAAAATAAATGACCCAATCAAAAAATGGGCCAAATACTAAATAGATATTTCTCCAAAGATATCAGATCAGATCAGTCGCTCAGTCGTGTCCGACTCTTTGCAACCCCATGAATCGCAGCACGCCAGGCCTCCCTGCCCTGTCCATCACCAACTCCCGGAGCTCACTGAGACTCACATCCATCGAGTCAGTGATGCCATCCAACCATCTCATCCTCTGTCGTCCCCTTCTCCTCTTGCCCTCAATCCCTCCCAGCATCAGAGTCTTCTCCAATGAGTCAACTCTTTGTATGAGGTGGCCAAAGTACTTGAGTTTCAGCTTTAGCATCATTCCTTCCAAAGAAATCCCAGGGCTGATCTCCTTCAGAATGGACTGGCTGGATCTCCTTGCAGTCCAAGGGACTCTCAAGAGTCTTCTCCAACACCACAGTTCAAAAGCATCAATTCTTAGGTGCTCAGCCTTCTTCACAGTCCAGCTCTCACATCCATACATGACCACAGGAAACCAAAGACATACAGATGGCTAATAAACACATGAAAAGATGCTCAACATCACTCGCTATCAGCAAAATGCAAATCAAAACCACTATGAGGTACCATTTCATGCCAGTCAGAATGGCTGCGATCCAAAAGTCTACAAGCAATAAATGTTGGAGAGGGTGTGGAGAAAAGGGAACCCTCTTACACTGTTGGTGGGAATGCAAACTAGTACAGCCACTATGGAGAACAGTGGAGATTCCTTAAAAAACTGGAAATAGAACTGCCTTATGACCCAGCAATCCTACTTCTGGGCATACACACTGAATAAACCAGAATTGAAAGAGACATGTGTACCCCAATGTTCATCACAGCAGTGTTTACAATAGCCAGGACATGGAAGCAAGCTAGATGTCCATTAGCAGATGAAGGGATAAGAAAGCTGTGGTACATATACATGATGGAATATTACTCAGCCATTAAAAAGAATGCATTTGAATCAGTTCTAATGAGGTGGATGAAACTGGAGCCTGTTATACAGAGTGAAGTAAGCCAGAAAGTAAAACACCAATACAGTATACGAACACATATATCATGGAATTTAGAAAGATGGTAACAATAACCCTGTCATACTCGCTCCATCGAGTCAGCACAATCCAGCCAACTCGATCTCTCCCAGATCAGGCTCTTGAGTGGACTCTGTGATGGCCAAAATACTGGAGTTTCAGCTTTAGCATCATTCCTTCTAAAGAAATTCCAGGATTGATCTCCTTCAGAATGGACTGGTTGGATCTTCTCGCAGTCCAAGGGACTCTCAAGAGTCTTCTCCAACACCACAGTTCAAAAGCATCAATTCTTCGGCGCTCACCCTTCTTCACAGTCCAGCTCTCACATCCATACATGACCACAGGAAAGACCATAGCCTTGACTAGGCGAACCTTTGTTGGCAAAGTGATGTCTCTGCTTTTGAATATGCTATCTAGGTTGGTCATAACTTTCCTTCCAAGGAGCAAGCGTCTTTTAATTTCATGGCTGCAGTCACCATCTGCAGTGATTTTGGAGCCCAGAAAAACAAAGTCTGACACTGTTTCCACTGTTTCCCCATCTATTTCCCATGCAGTGATGGGACCAGATGCCATGATCTTCGTTTTCTGAATGTTGAGCTTTAAGCCAACCTTTTCACTCTTCACTTTCACTTTCATCAAGAGGCTTTTTAGCCCCTCTTCACTTTCTGCCATAAGAGTCGTGTCATCTGCATATCTGAGGTTATTGATATTTCTCCCGGCAATCTTGATTCCAACTTGTGTTTCTTCCAGTCCAGCATTTCTCATGATGTACTCTGCATATAAGTTAAATAAACATGGTGACAATATGCAGCCTTGACGTACTCCTTTTCCTATTTGGAACCAGTCTGTTGTTCCATGACCAGTTCTAACTGTTGCTTCCTGACCTGCATACAGATTTCTTAAGAGGCAGATCAGGTGGTCTGGTATTCCCATCTCTTTCAGAATTTTCCATAGTTTATTGTGATCCACACAGTCAAAGGCTTTGGCATAGTCAATAAAGCAGAAATAGATGTTTTTCTGGAACTCTCTTGCTTTTTCCATGATCCAGCGGATGTTGGCAATTTGATCTCTGGTTCCTCTGCCTTTTCTAAAACCAGCTTGAACATCAGGAAGTTCACGGTTCACATATTGCTGAAGCCTGGCTTGGAGAATTTTGAGCATTACTTTACTAGCGTGTGTGATGAGTGCAATTGTGCGGTAGTTTGAGCACTCCTTGGCATTGCCTTTCTTTGGGATTGGGATGAAAACTGACCTTTCCAATCTTGTGGCCACTGCTGAGTTTTCCAAATTTGCTGGCATATTGAGTGTAGCACTTTCACAGCATCATCATTCAGGACTTGGAATAGCTCCACTGGAATTCCATCACTTCCACTAGCTTTGTTCGTAGTGATGCTTTCTAAGGCCCATTTGACTTCACATTCCAAGATGTCTGGCTCTAGGTCAGTGATCACATCATCATGATTATCTGGGTCTTGAAGCTCTTTTTGTACAGTTCTTCTGTGTATTCTTGCCACCTCTTCTTAATATCTTCTGCTTCTGTTAGGTCCACACCATCTCTGTCCTTTATTGTGCCCATCTTTGCATGAAATGTTCCTTTGGTATCTCTGATTTTCTTGAAGAGATCCCTAGTCTTTCCCATTCTGTTGTTTTCCTCTATTTCTTTGCATTGATCACTGAAGAAGGCTTTCTTATCTCTTCTTGCTATTCTTTGGAACTCTGCATTCAGATGTTTATATCTTTCCTTTTCTCCTTTGCTTTTCGCTTCTCTTCTTTTCACAGCTATTTGTAAGGCCTCCCCAGACAGCCATTTTGCTTTTTTGCATTTCTTTTCCATGAGGATGGTCTTGATCCCTGTCTCCTGTACAATGTCACGAACCTCATTCCATAGTTCATCAGGCACTCTATCTATCAGATCTAGGCCCTTAAATCTATTTCTCACCTCCACTGTATAATCATAAGGGATTTGATTTAGGTCATACCTGAATGGTCTAGTAGTTTTCTCTACTTTCTTCAATTTCAGTCTGAATTTGGCAATAAGGAGTTCATGGTCCGAGCCACAGTCAGCTCCTGGTCTTGTTTTTGCTGATTGTATAGAGCTTCTCCATCTTTGGCTGCAAAGAATATAATCGATCTGATTTCGGTTTTGACCATCTGGTGATGTCCATGTATAGAGTCTTCTCTTGTGTTGTTGGAAGAGGGTATTTGCTATGACCAGTGCATTTTCTTGGCAAAACTCTATTAGTCTTTGCCCTGCTTCATTCCGTATTCCAAGGCCAAATTTGCCTGTTACTCCAGGTGTTTCTTGACTTCCTACTTTTGCATTCCAGTCCCCTATAATGAAAAGGACATCTTTTTTGGGTGTTAGTTCTAAAAGGTCTTGTAGGTCTTCATAGAACCTTTCAACTTCAGCTTCTTCGGCGTTACTGGTTGGGGCATAGACTTGGATTACTGTGACATTGAATGGTTTGCCTTGGAAACGAACAGAGATCATTCTATCGTTTTTGAGATTGCATCCAAGTACTGCATTTCGGACTCTTTTGTTGACCATGATGGCCACTCCATTTCTTCTGAGGGATTCCTGCCCACAGTAGTAGATATAATGGTCATCCGAGTTAAATTCACCCATTCCAGTCCATTTTAGTTCGCTAATTCCTAGAATGTCAACATTCACTCTTGCCATCTCTTGTTTGACCACTTCCAATTTGCCTTGATTCATGGACCTGACATTCCAGGTTCCTATGCAATACTGCTCTTTACAGCATCGTACTTTGCTTCTATCACCAGACACATCCACAGCTGGGTATTCTTTTTGTTTTGGTTCCATCCTTTCATTCTTTCTGGAGTTATTTCTCCACTGATTTCCAGTAGCATATTGGGCCCCTACTGACCTGGGGAGTTTCTCTTTCAGTATCCTATCATTTTGTCTTTTCATACTGTTCATGGGGTTCTCAAGGCAAGAATACTGAAGTGGTTTGCCATTCCCTTCTCCAGCGGACCACACCCTGTACAGTATACTAACACATATATATAGAATTTAGAAAGATGGTAACAATAACCCTGTATACTAGACAGCAAAAGACAACTGATGTATAGAACAGTCTTGTGGACTCTGTGATAGAGGGAGAGGGTGGGATGATTTGGGAGAATGGCATTGAAACATAAATACTATCATATATGAAACGAGTCACCAGTCCAAGTTCGATGAATGATACTGGATGCTTGGGGCTGGTGCACTGGGACGACCCAGAGGGAGAGTACGGGGAGGGAGAAGGGAGGAAGGTTCAGGATGGGGAACACGTGTATACCTGTGGTGGATTCATATTGATATATGGCAAACCAATACAATATTGTAAAGTTAAAAAATAAAATAAATTTTCAAAAAAAAACCACTTTTTTCTTCTCTCATCATTTTGAGATTTATATTTCAAGTCAGAGTTCCATAAAAAATAATTAAATCTCATTAATTTACTAGTTTTGAATGTTTTTGATTTAATTTTTCCAGTTTTCACTGTCCTGCAGATATTTCAAATCTCTTGACTGAGAAACTTCAGTTTGAGAATATGTTACTATTTAATATATTATTTTGCATATATTCTGTTAATAGCTACAAGGATAATGACAAGGTTAAACTATCTTTTTAAATTCTACAAAATATATATCAAATGTAGCATTGCCCCAGATTAAGGACAGAAGCAACATCTACCATTATATCATCTCTCTTCTTTTGAAGCTTCAAAATGGAGTTCTATGAATATATGTTTTTTTTTCTTTAAATGTTTATAGTGATATATTTAAACTATACTTGGTAATAATGATAAATACAAGTATGGTTCTGCTTTGACAAGTCAACTTCACCTCTAGTAAATATTATAAGTCAGTAACAAGGCCTTCTCCTTACTACAGTCTACATGCCACTGATTCATACCTGTCAAAAATGTTAAGAAACGAGTTACCTGACATTGTGAAATGACAAACCCTATTCTCCAACAATTTTATCCTAAACAACACACGCAAATTTAAGGCCTATTAATGTTGTCATTAATAGGTTTAAAATAAGTTCCATAATTACATGTTGTAAAGAAAACAGATGACTTGCATGGAAGCAATAACATGCTTCCATGGAAAGCAATAATACCAAGATAAACTCATTATATTTCAATTTTTTCAAACTAGACTTTCACTGTGAAGTCTTAATTGTCAAGTAAGAATGACATCATTCTAAGTGCCTTGAAAATCAGACCTTTTGTTGGACATCAAGTGAAACCATTTTATTTAAACTGAGAGAAATGGATGTATCTTTCTCTTATTAAATCTATGAAAAATACTAACCAGAAATGTTAACTGATTAAAAGAAACAAACAAAAGTGGCAAGGATAAATCCACAAAATAAAAGTAATATTTTTGTTTTATGAAAGTAAACTAAGAAGGTATAATCTTTCAGATCTAGTATGCTCAATAATCACAGCCATAATATGTCTACAATGGAATAAAGCAAGAGTCAGATAGATGCATAACAGATAATTGCTAAATACACACAAAACATGGGTAGACTAATCAGATACATACATGATGATTATCTACACTTGATCTTAGCCGAAAGGCCAAGAAGCGATGATGATTATTTAGACTGGTAAAAAAAAAAAAAAAATTGAGATTGTACAAAAGCCTCTATTCAGGCTTTCCAAGGAGATACTCTACAATCAGACATCTCAATATTCGGCATTGTTAAGGAAAGATGTCACCTTCCTGTGTAGCTAGAATAACCGACTCTTGAATTTCTCCTGCTATGAAAGGGAAGTAGAAAACTGGCTTCTGGAGTGTGAGGCCAATTCATGAGTTCTAAGTTAATGAAATATAACACAAAATGTAAAAGTATTTAAAGGAATACCATAGGAAACTTTCTTTCAAACATTTTATAAATATTATTTGAAATCCTATAATGTACTGGCCCTGTACAAAACCCTGAGACTAGAGCAGTAATCCAGACAGTTGTTCTTCCCACCTTCATAAATTTTATATTTGTGTGTGTGTGTGTGTGTATATAATATATATACACTATGAGTGATAATTCTATAAAACATAATTACAGAATGTTTAAGGACTGCATTATATAGACAATGAGAATTTCATTTTTTTTTCTATCAGTGCCCTTCTAATTCATCTCTATAGTATGTTTTCTTGTATTTAATAAATAACAATGGCAAGACTCTACTACATGTAACAAAAAGCCCCACAGGACTTCACAAGGCCAGTTTTTGTCTTCCTTCCCCAGAACAGGAAGTTGAAGAAATGAGAACCAAGGCACACCAAGTTCTTTCAAGCTCTTTCCCTTTATGTCCTTTTGGGCCACGCACACCGAAAAATGTTTCCATCCCTATTTTAAGAGAGTTAGTGAAAATTATTTAGTGCTTAATTCACTACCAGCAACAGGAGAAATTAGAACTTCTTGAGATATGATCTACTAAATGCTTTAAAAGAGCTGTGGTTGAAAGTTGCTCCAATAAAATAAATAAGTTGGTATAGATGTGTATTCTTTGCTTTACTTATATTCCTGCTGAAAAACCTGATGATAATTTTCTACCTGAGTTCTTCAGCTTATAGAATGTCAAATGCTTTTCTTTTCTTAGCAGGTCTGTGCTATATTTGATATAGCAAAACTTCCACTATAGTTTACCCCATTTCCCACTGATGTTGAGAGGAAAACATAAAATGTTAATATGAGTGGTCCTTGTATACCATTTCCTCAAAAGCTTCGGACCTTGTGACAGGTCAAAAGGCCAACAAAACTCCTTGAAGTAGTGTGTGGGGTGCAAAACCTTGGGTTCAGCAACTAAAACTCTTTATGATGATGACACAGCACATTTGTTTTTCAAGCCTATGCTTCCCATCTTGACAGTCTGTAGATAAAAGCAAGTTATGGATTATGACTTTGGTAGCATCCCATTAAGACTTCTATCCCCTCTAAGCACCAGAGTCCAGCAAAGCAACTGAGTCAATGAACACTCAGACATTTTAGCATTTTTAAAAGACTAAAGCTGGGTTTAAACGCCACAATTAGAAACAAATTCTTGGATCTATCTCCTCTTGTCTGATATTAGGAAATGCAATCTTATTATATTTCAAAAGCATCCTTTGACCTGATGCATCCTTCGTCCCAACCACTAGCAGAATAATGTTAATATTTATACAGTAGATTTTAATTTTCTATTAAGTGAAATGAATTCACCCTCCAACCTGTTCTATGTATCTCAAATGTAATTGTATTCAGTTCAGTTCAGTCGCTCAGTCACGTCTGACTCTTTGCGACCCCATGAACCTCAGCACGCCAGGCCTCCCTGTCCATCACCAACTCCCAGAATCCACTCAAACCCTTGTCCATTGAGTCAGTGATGCCATCCAATCATCTCATCATCTGTTGTCCCCTTCTGCTGCCCTCAATCTTTCCCAACATCAGGGTCTTTTCCAATGAGTCTGTTCTTTGAATCAGGTGGCCAAATTATTGGAGTTTCAGCTTCAACATCAGTCCTTCCAATGTATTTTTATGTAATTGTATTAGATCACATTTATTGTCTTATCCGCTAAATTCTTTTGAAAGTTAGTTGGGGAATATATTGACCATATCACAAGGTAGATACATAATCAATATAATGAACTTGTTATGACTTACAAAAGGTAAAATCATGTATTTACATTAAAAATTAATGCTTTATTAATCAGTACCACACTGCTTTTTTTCCCCCTTTTTACCAACCTCTCTTGATTTCTATCTCCACCATCTCCCCTAGCCCCTGGCAACCAATATCCTACTATTTGTTTCCATGAGTGTACATTTTTTAAAGTTTCCATATATAAGCGATACCATGAAATTTGTCTTTCTCTTATAGTTCTTGTTTAAGTTATCATAATGCCCTGAAAGTCTCTGGTAGCTCAGACAGTAAAGAATCAACCTGCAATGCAGGAGATTCTGGTAGAATCCCTGGATCAGGAAGATCCCCTGGAGAAGGGAATGGCAACTGACTCCAGTATTCTTGCCTGGAAAATTCCATGGACAGACCGTGGGGTTACAAAGAGTCAGACATTACTAAGCCACTAAAACAATGCCCTGAGAGGCCATTCATGCTGTTGCAAATGCATAAATTGTTTTTGTTTGTGTCTAATGGTTGAAAAACATTTGACATATGTATGGTCATATATATTTTTATACATTCATCATTGATGAAGACTAGGTTCTTTCAACATCTTGACTATAGTGTTTAATGCTGAAGTGAAAATGCAAGTATAGATATCTTTGTAATATTTTGTTTTCATTTCCTTGGGACATACAGTTGAACCTTAAATGTGAATTTGAACTGCACAGGTTGTAAATGTGGATTTTTTGTCCTCTTTTCCATAAATACATACTACATCACTACAGGATCCATGTTTGCTTGTATGTCAAACCTTGAACTGTGATAGCCAACTGTAAAGTTAGAGTGGGATTTTCAGCTGCACAGGAGTTGGCACCCCCAAGTCCAGCACTGTTCAGTGGCCAACTGTGCATCTAGACATGGGGTTGCTGGAATATATGGGAGTTCTGTTTTTATAGCGTGAGGAATCTCCATGCTACTGTCCATAGTGACTACTCCAATTTACATCCTTATCAACAATGCACAAGAGGCCACATCTTCACTAACATGTGTTAACTCTTGTCTTCTCAATGAAGTCATTCTAACTGGCCTGAGGTGATAGCTTATTGTAGTATAGATTTCAATTCCATTGATTATTAGTGATATTGAGCCGTGTTTTTGTGTGTACCTGTGGGTCATATTTATACCTTGCCAAAATATCTATTCAGTTTCTCTGCCCAGTTTTAATTTGAATTAATTGTGTTTTTGTTTTGCTTTGCTGTAGAGTTGTATGAGCTCTTTATATATTTTGAATATTAACCCCTTCAGATCTATGATTTGCAAACATTTTCTCCCACTATTTAGGTTACCTTTTCATGTTCTTGGTGATTTTCTTTGCTGTTTAGAAGTTTTTAGTTTGATGTAGACCAACTTGTTTGTTATTGCTTTTGGTCTCAAATCCTGAAGATCATTGCAGACAATGAAGTCTAGGAATTTATTGCCTAAGGTTTCCACCTCCCCTGCCTAGGAATTTTATGGTTTCAAGTCTTATATTTAAGTATTTAATCCATTTTCAGCTGATCTTTGTGCCTGGTGTAAGATAAGCTTCCAGTTTCATTTCTGTGCATGTACCTCTTTAGTGGTCTCAAAACTTATATTAAAGAGACTATTGTTTCTCTATTGTATATTCTTGGATTCTTTGTCATAACTGACCATAGATGCACCTGTTTGTTTGGGGCTCTCTACACTGTTCCATTGGTCTATTTTTTTAATGTCAAAACATACTGTTTGATCACTATAGCTTTGTAACATAGTTTGGTATCAGAAAGTGTGATGCCTCCAGCTTTGTTATTCTTTGAAAATATTGTTTTGACTACTCGGGGTCTCTTGTGATTCCATACAGTTTTAGAATTGTTTATTCTAGTTCTTGGAGAAGGCACTGGTGATCTACTCCCAGTACTCTTGCCTGGAAACTTCCATGGGCGGAAGAGCCTGGTAGGCTGCAGTCCATGGGATCACTAAGAGTCGGACGCAACTGAGCAAGTTCACTTTCACTTTTCACTTTCGTGCATTGGAGAAGGAAATGGCAACCCACTCCAGTGTTCTTGCCTGGAGAATCCCAGGAATGGGGAACCTGGTGGGCTGCCGTCTATGGGGTCGCACAGAGTCAGACACAACTGACGTGACTTAGCAGCAGCATTCTAGTTCTATGAAAAGTAGCATTGAAACTTTGATAAGTATTGCAGTGAATCTGTAGATCACTTTGGATAATATTGATATATTAACAATTTTAATTCTTTTAATCCATCAACATTGCATATCTTTCCACTTGTTTGTGCCTCCTTCAATTTCTTTCATCAGTGTTTTGCAGTTTTAAGTGCACAGATCTTTTACGTCCTTGTTTAAATTTATTCCTAAGTATTTTATTATTTTTGATTCAGTTGTAAATCAGATTATTTTTATAATCTCTGATGGTTCATTTTTATTGTATAAAAACAAAATTGATTCACATGTATTGATTTTTGTACCAGCAACTTTACTGAATTGATATTTGAGATGATCATATGGTTGTTATTCTTCAGTTCGTCACCATGGTATACCACACACTGTTATGTGGATTTGAACAATCCTCCCATCTCTGCAATGAATCCATCTGATCAACAGGTGTGAGTTTTGAAAATGTACCTTTGTATTCAGTTTGCTGGGATTTTCTTGAGGAGTTTTGCATCTATGTTAATCAGGAATATTGGCCTGTAATTTTCTTTTAGTTTTCCTTGGCTGGTTTTAAGACCAGGGTAATGCTAGCTTTGTAAAACTAATTTTGAAGAGTACCCTCATCTTAAATTTTATGGAAGATTTTGAGAAGGGTTGGTACTAGCTCTTCTTTAAAATGTTGGTAGAATTCACTAGTAAAACTATTTGTTCCTGGGATTTTCCAGGACACGGAAGTGTTGGGAGCTTTTGGATGACTGATTTAATCTTCTTAGTTGTTAATAGTCTGTTCAGATTTTCCATTTATAAAAATTTATCCATTTTCTGGATTGTACAATTTGTTGGCAGATTAATCTTTGTAGCAGTCTCTTATAATCCTTAGCACTTCTGTGGTATAGGTTGTAATATTTCCTCACTTATTTCATATTTTATTTACTTGAGTTATATCTCTTTTTTCTTGGGAAGTCTAGCTAAAGATCACATATTTTGTTTATCTTTAAAAAAAAAATCTCCATTGCATTGACATTTTCCACTAATTTTTTATTCTTTTTTATCTATCCTCTCTCTTTTCAACTGTTTCCTTCCTTCTAAGTTTGGGCTTTGTTTCTTTTCTTCTTTTCTAGTTCACTGAGGTGTAATGTTAGATTGAGATCCTACTTTTTTCTTATTGTAGGTGTTTATCTCTGTAAAGTAGCCTCTTAGAATTGCTTCTGCTTCAGCCCGTGCTTGTTATGCTTTTTTGAGGAAGTCAGGCTTTTAAGGTGCTTTCCCCCTGATTTATTTAAATTGTTTTATAGAATGTACATTAAAACACTAAGCTAAGAAGATTAATATAGTTCCAAATTTATAATTCCTCATCTGCCAAGGCAATGGCCTACTAAGCTTTTGTTTTCATTATTTTTGGACTGGATTGTTTTCCTTCCCTGCCTTACTTTGTTATGTTTCCTGTGTAAAATGGAGCCAAAGCTAAGTAGAACTATATAAATGATGTCTGTCTCTAACTCACACTGATCACTGTGTTATAGTTAACTAAAATGAATCAAGGCATCTGGTGAGACACAATGTTTATTTTATATTATCATAATATTTAATAATTGTCACATTAAGAGAAAAACTGCCCATTGAGAATGATCACCCATTTCCATTTTAAAGTCCCTGTGAAGTGGTCCCTCACTATTCTGACTGGAATCTCCAATGTGGCTTTTTTTTTTTTGCTGGTTTGTTTTTGGGTGAATATGTGTGTGTTATAGTGGAGCACCAATTCTAGAAAAAGGGTGAGGGGAGGATTTTATGCTCAGGAAGTGAACTGAATAAGAAGAGAAATTCATTCAACTATTTCCCCATATGCACTGGAATATTTTATTTAAAAGGTAGGAGAAAATACAAGGGTTCTTCTGACAAGAAAAAAAAAAAAATATATATATATATATATGTTGGCATTTTACCTTTTTTACTCTGGTTTAAAATTATTTAAATTTCTTGTTGTCTGAGGTGACATTGAGCAAGGATACTTCAAAGGAGACGATCCCAAAGTCCCCAAGGAGAGAGTCTTAGTAAGGGTGATGTGAGTTCAACTGCTGGGCAGGTATTGGTCCAATGTTCAAGGCTCCTCAGTCAGCACCATACACAATTTGGGTAAAAATGATAAGCAGCTGTGGATGCAAACCAAAAGCTCTTTGCAGAAAACGAACAGTAATGTTAACTGGCTTCCATATGGAACATTCATTCTGACAGGAACACTGAGGAGAAGGCAAAGTCCTCCTCTGATCCTATTAGCTTTGCATGTTGCTTTAGAATCATCATCTGGATAGATTTCCAAGATAATGATTTCTGTTGGAGGGTAAGATATCAGTGACTGTGAGTTTTCCTGCAATAGACGTGGTCTATAGAGATATCTCTTGGGTTTAGCAGTTCCTGGCTTGGGGAACAGGATCCTAGCTGAAATCTCATGTAATCCTGGCAGCAGCACATTTAACAGGCTGACCAGACATTTACTTCCCTCTCTGCAAATCAGTGGTTGTTGTGACGTCTTCAATGGTGTAATCGCATCTGAAGGTCTTAGTCTTGTGATCACAGGGGACGCCATAGAGGAAAGACATACGTGGGAGACTTGGAATCATCGTCATTAGGACAATAAAATGATCTTATTTTGAACCTTTGAATTTTATTAGCGCTTATAGAGGAAAACATGTAGAGTGTGTGGGTTGATTCAAGGCAAGTTTCCCCCCCCCCCCACCTTATAATCTTTAGAGCACTTTAAACCGAAGACAATGGCACCCCACTCCAGCACTCTTGCCTGGAAAATCCCATGGACGGAGGAGCCTGTTAGGCTGCAGTCCATGGGGTCGCGAAGAGTCAGACACGACTGAGCGACTTCACTTTCACTTTTCACCTTCATGCATTGGAGAAGGAAATGGCAACCCACTCCAGTGTTCTTGCCTGGAGAATCCCAGGGACTGGGGAGCCTGGTGGGCTGCCGTCTATGGGGTCGCACAGAGCCGGACACGACTGAAGCGACTTAGCAGTAGCAGCATGCCTTAGTGAGATTTATTTAACTGAATATCATATTTTAAAATGTAATTCCAAGTATAAATTTTTAGCCAACTCTTTAGAAAAACTGTGTTCATGTATTATGTTGCTTTATACCTAATATATTCTTATTTAACTCTGTTTTCTTTTTTTAATCATTGAAAACAACCCATAGTTTTTGTGAAAATGTTATACATAATCTGCATTGCATAATACATTCAGTTCAGTTCAGGTCAATCTCTCAGTAGTGTCCAACTCATTGCAACCCCATAGACTGCAGCACCCCAGGCTTCCCTGTCCATTACCAACTCCAAAGATTCTCAACAAATATGTGAATAGTCAGAGGTCATCCCAATTCATACTCAGTTCTGAAATGAAACGACTTTACTTTTCTAAGTTGGGCATCAGTGTATGGAACAAATAAAGTTTATGGTTATATATACACAGATCATAAATTGTACATTACCTATTATTCATTATGAATAAGAATTATAAATGATACTAGAAGAATATCTTAATTTTAAACTAGCAATTATTTCAGTTTCAATTACTTTTACATTTTTAATATGGGAATAGATTTTATATAAATAATGGTAAAATTTTTTCAAAATTAAAGCATGATTTTCAAGTAAAAATCAGACTTCTTTTGTCCAATTTTTGTTTTGTATTTGTAAGGAAATTTTAATGATTAAATTAAGAGAGAGTTTAACTAGGCCAACCACTATTATTATAGAATTATTTAGCTAAACTGAGAAGCCTTTTTAAAATAAAATTGTGGAACAAGTTGCAATAACTTGTTCAATCAGTTTATTAGTGGTAATTTTTCTAATAAGCTGTTAAAATATTAAAATGAATTTTTATCTGGAAATGTAAAATGCTGCATGTATTAATAATGTGCACTACATGACTAATTAAAGAGACTGAAGAATGTTAATTTTTGATGAAAATTGTTTTCTCTTGCAGTTAAACTAATTGTGCAAGTTTTTGTGATCCTTTAAATTATAAAATGAAGTCCCTATTTCTACTCAGCAACAGAGTGTTATATATTTTTCATATATAATCCTGACTCCACTGGGGAAATAAAAAAAGAGAGAAAAGAACATAAATATCTCCAACTGAGGAGTTCCAAACTGGATTTTTAGTAGTGATTAATCCATTTGGCGTATTAAATCAAAGGAAGATGATGTCCCCTTTAGAAAAGATCTCACAGTCAAATATATGATCACTCTGCTTACAGAAAGAAGTGTTTCCCTCCCATTCACTCTTGATGAGTTAGTCCATTGTGATATATTGAGGTTTGTTTAATTATTTCAGCTCTTATTCACTACTCCATAAAGAATTTTATCACAGTCTAGGCATTTAGTGATGGTACATATTTGTATTAACGATGGCATACTTTCAAGTTAATTCCTTATTTTGACTTCCTGTACCAATGGTAATATTTTTTCTGAAGTTGTAAGAACACAATTAGCATATTTATCAACATTGATCTTTTGTTAATTTCTCTAATGATATTTTATCCTAATATTTGTTGTATTCCTCAGAAAAATCTAAAGCCTTTTTAAATGATGATTTTAATTGTACTACAAAGACTAACATCTCCCAGATTGGTTTCACTTTTAATCAAATCAATGTATAAGTAATTACAAAGAACTTCATAACAGATTATTCACTCTTTGAATTCTATCATCCTTTCTGTAGATATTAGCACTGATTTGTTCAAATAAGACTACTTACTGAATTTCAACCTGGGACTGACAAAGTAACAATAAAATTAACCATGGATATGTGTGTTTGCTTGTACATATTGTTTCTACCATGAATTATTAAAGCTAGGATATGAAATAAAATATTTCAGTCAAATATACTTTCTGCTGCTGCTGCTGCTAAGTCGCTTCAGTCATGTCCAACTCTGTGCGACCCCATAGACAGAAGCCCACTAGGCTCCCCCGTCCCTGGGATTCTCCAGGCAAGAACACTGGAGTGAGTTGCCATTTCCTTCTCCAATGCATGAAAGTGAAAAGTGAAAGTGAAGTTGCTCAGTCGTGTTCGACTCTTAGCGACCCCATGGACTGCAGCCCACCAGGCTCCTCCATCCATGGGATTTTCCAGGCAAGAGTACTGGAGTGGGTTGCCATTTCCTTCTCCAATGCAGGAAAGTGAAAAGTGAAAGTGAAGTCGCTCAGTCGTGTCCGACTCCTAGAGACCCCAGGGACTGCAGCCCACCAGGCTCCTCCATCCATGGGATTTTCCAGGCAAGAGTACTGGAGTGGGATGCTATTGCCTTCTCCAAAATACACTTTCTAGGTATAGTAAGAATCTCTAGGTATAGTAAGTATTGGGAGAAGGAAATGGCAACCCACTCCAGTGTTCTTGCCTGGAGAATCCCAGGGACGGGGGAGCCTGGTGGGCTGCCGTCTATGGGGTAGCACAGAGTCGGACATGACTGAAGCGACTTAGCAGCAGCAGCAGGTATAGTAAAGTGGATTTTCTTCTACTCACATCCCTTTGTAAACCATGAAGTAGTAAAATTTTAGTAGAATTTATATAACCATTGGTTTGTTTAGCACTGGAAAAAAGGAATCGCTGTAATTTTGAATTATTCCCAATATATTCTGAACTCTGTATAGACATCTATGTTTCTAACTAGGAAAACCAATGAGATGCTGAATATAATAAGAAGCATTTGAAACTGCTATATTGCAAAATAGAGGGAAAGGGTATTTCTTTCTTTTTTTGGTAATGTTGATAAATTCAGATTAAAATATTTTGCTGAAAATTTTAGACAATGATTCATTATGTCAGTTTCTTTACTAGTTAGAAATAATTGTGGCTTTCTTGAGGAACATATATGTAAAACATATTCTTTGAGCTCAAGAAGCTTACTGCTTAAAAGGGCAATCTGACATATAAAAGAATTCAGGATAGAGTAATATATGTTATGAAAATGGAATATAAAAGTAAAAAGGATGAGGTGAAGTTTGGGGAAGATTCTTTGAAGGAAGAAATATTTCATAAAAATATTACATAAACATTAGGCATAATTCAACTTTGAAAAGTGAAAGTGTTAGTCGCTCAGTCATGTCCAACTCTTTGAGGCCCCATCAACTCTAGTCCACCAAACTCCTCAGTCCATGGGATTCTCCAGGTAAGAATAGTGCAGTAGATAACCATTTCATTATTCAATGTATCTTCCCAACCCAGGGATCTAACCTGGGTCTCTTGCATTGCAGGTAGACTCTTCAACATCTGAGTCACCAAGGAAGCCCAGAAAGTAACCTTGAAAAGGGTCAAGAATTATTCCAAACATAGGAATTAGCATAAACAAAAATAGCAATAAAACACTGCCAAATTTTGGAATAAAAAGTATATTAAGGGGAAGGGAGTGGGAGAGGATGATATAGTTAGACAGCATCGCCGACTCCATGGACATGAACTTGAGCAAATGCCAGGAGATAGAAGGTACAAGGGAGTCTGGAGTGCTGTAGTCCATGGGGTCACACAGAGTCAGATGTGACTTAGTGACTGAACAAAAGGGACTTTGTACGCATCTTTATGTATCTCTTTCTGTGTGTGTGTGTATATGTATCTGTAATAGAGTTAGAGACCATCGAGATAGCAAGACAGAGAAAGGTAAAACTAAAGATAGATCTAAATGTTTGAATATAAAAACAAGGCTAGATTAGGATGGTTTCTTAATTACATGTCAAAGTATGTGATCAGAGTCTACAAAAATATTAAACAGTAGGTTAAATAACCGGAGAAGGTGATGGCACCCTACTCCAGTACACTTGCCTGGAAAATCCCATGGACGGAGGAGCCTGGTGGGCTGCAGTCCATGGGGTCACGAAGAGTCAGACACGACTGAGCGACTTCACTTTCATGCATTGGAGAAAGAAATGGCAACCCACTCCAGTGTTCTTGCCTGGAGAATCCCAGGGACGGGGGAGCCCAGGGGACTGCTGTCTGTGGGCTCGCACAGAGTCGGACACGATTGAAGCGACTTAGCAGCAGCAGCAGCAGCAGGTTAAATAACAGTGGTTATAAAAATAATAATAATAAAGAGCAATTTCTATTTATCAATGTTTTATGTATTTTGGACAATGAACTAGTGGATTTTAAATATTTTTTTTTTTTTTAGAAAATAATACTAAACAGTTTGAAATATTAGAAAACTTAGATTCCATTCTTAGTGCCATAACTTTCTCAGTCTGAAATTGACCAGTGTGGTTTTAACAAGCATGGATTCTGGAGTTTAAAATTCCTGTTTGAACCCTAGCTTTATCATTTGATAGCTTTGTAATCTTGAATAGCCACATAATTCATGTATGTCAGTTTTCATATTTATAATTAATCTCCAGCACAGAGATATTTTGATGCCAGACTGAACACATCCTTTGGTGTTTTTCCCACAGTAAACAGAGTAACAATATTGAGGTTAGCTATTTTTATGATGTCTGCAGTGACCCTATGCTTAGTAAATATTTTCACATAAGAAAGGTGAAGAGCAGTGATGTTCAATAATTTGCTTAAACCAAAGGGAAAGTAGAAGAAAATTTCAAAGCCATACCAATCTGTAATATTTCATAGTGCTCAACTGTCTCTAATAAATAAACATGTCCTGAAAATATTCTCTGATGGAGAATGGATTTTTAAAAAGGCGGAACTAAAAGCAGAAATATCAGTTATAGGTTCTTCCCAAATTCAAGCAAGAAATAATGAGAATTGAACTATGATGATCAGAATGGAGAGGAATATATGCAGGGTTTTCAATATGTTTAAGAAGTGAATGAAACTGATCAAGAAGAGTCTTGCCCATGGCATCTGGTCCCATCACTACATGGGAAATAGATGGGGAAACAGTGGAAACAGAGTCAGACTTTATTTTTCTGGGCTCCAAAATCACTGCAGATGGTGACTGCAGCCATGAAATTAAAAGACGCTTACTCCTTGGAAGGAAAGTTATGACCAACCTAGATAGCATATTCAAAAGCAGAGACATTGCTTTGCCAACAAAAGTTTGCCTAGTCAAGGCTATGGTCTTTCCTGTGGTCATGTATGGATGTGAGAGCTGGACTGTGAAGAAGGCTGAGCGCCGAAGAATTGATGTTTTGATTTGGTGTTGGAGAGTCTTATTGAAGAAAGCAAAGAAGAACTAAAGAGCCTCTTGATGAAAGTAAAAGAGGAGAGTGAAAAAGTTGGCTAAAAACTCAACATTCAAAAAGCAAAAGATCATGGCATCTGGTCCCATCACTTCATGGCAAATAGATGGGGAAACAATGGAAATTTTCTTGGTCTCTAAAATCACTGCAGATGGTGACTATAGCCATGGAATTAAAAGATGCTTGCTCATTTGAAGAAAAACTATGAGCAAACTAGACAGCATATTAAAAAGCAGAGACATTACTTTGCTAACAAAGGTCTGTCTAGTCAAGGCTGTGATTTTACCAGTAGTCATGTATGGACGTGAGAGTTGAACTATAAAGAAAGATGAGCACTGAAGAATTGATGCTTTTGACCTGTGGTATTGGAAAAGACTCTTGTGAGTCCTTGGACTGCAAGGAGATCCAACCACTCTATCCTAAAGGAGATCAGTCCTGAATATTCATTGAAGAGACTGATATTGAAACTGAAACTCCAATACTTTGGCCACCTGATGCAAAGAACTGACTTATTGGAAAAGATCCTGATGCTGGGAAAGATTGAAGGTGGGAGGAGAAGGGGAGGATAGTGGATGAGATGGTTGGATGGCATCTAAGTTTTGATGGACATGAGTTTGAGTAAGCTCTGGGAGTTGGTAATGGACAGGGAGGCCTGCATGGTGCAGTCAATGGGGTCGCAAAGAGTTGGACAGTAATGAGTGACTGAACTAACTAACTAAATGCATGCAAATTATCACTGTCCCTAGCACATAGTAATCACTGTTTTGTCATCAGGTAAAAAAAACAAGGAAGCTGGTGAGGCATATTTTTTATGTTTTATTATTATGTGCTAAGTCACTTCGGTCATGTTCAACTCTCCTATAGAAAGTACCTTGCCAGGATTCTCTGCCATTTCCTCTTCCATTTTATTATTTTCAGATCAGATCAGTCGCTCAGTCGTGTCCAACTCTTTGCGACCCCATGAACTGCAGCACGCCAGGCCTCCCTGTCCATCACCAGCTCCCGGAGGTCACTCAGACTCACATCCATCGAGTCAGTGATGCCATCCAGCCATCTCATCCTCTGTCGTCCCCTTCTCCTCCTGCCCCCAATCCCTCCCAGCATCAGAGTCTTCTCCAATGAGTCAACTCTTCGCATGAGGTGGCCAAAGTACTGGAGTTTCAGCTTTAGCATCATTCCTTCCAAAGAAATCCCAGAGCTGATCTCCTTCAGAATGGACTGGCTGGATCTCCTTGCAGTCCAAGGGACTCTCAAGAGTCTTCTCCAACACCACACTTCAAAAGCATCAATTCTTCAGCGCTCAGCCTTCTTCACAGTCCAGCTCTCACATCCATACATGACCACAGGAAAGACCATAGCCTTGACTAGACTAACCTTTGTTGGCAAAGCAATGTCTCTGCTTTTGAATATGCTATCTAGGTTGGTCATAACTTTCCTTCCAAGGCATAAGTGTCTTTTAATTTCATGGCTGCAGTCACCATCTGCAGTGATTTTGGAGCCCAGAAAAATAAAGTCTGACACTGTTTCCACTGTTTCTCCATCTATTTCCCATGTAGTGATGGGACCAGATGCCATGATCTTCGTTTTCTGAATGTTGAGCTTTAAGCCAACCTTTTCACTCTCCACTTTCACTTTCATCAAGAGGCTTTTGAGTTCCTCTTCACTTTCTGCCATAAGGGTGGTATCATCTGCATATCTGAGGTTATAGATATTTCTCCCGGCAATCTTGATTCCAGCTTGTGTTTCTTCCAGTCCAGCATTTCTCATGATGTACTCTGCATATAAGGTAAATAAACACGGTGACAATATACAGCCTTGATGTACTCCTTTTCCTATTTGGAACCAGTCTGTTGTTCCATGACCAGTTCTAACTGTTGCTTCCTGACCTGCATACAGATTTCTCAAGAGGCAGATCAGGTGGTCTGGTATTCCCATCTCTTTCAGAATTTGCCACAGTTTATTGTGATCTATTTATTATTATAGTTATTAGTAAATCCCAATATGGTTGATACGTGGCAAAAGAACACAGGAACCAAATGAAAGAGCTGCCACTGGCCTAATCTGGAACTATTTGAATTACCAAATAAAGAAGTGTTGGTATAGTCCTCAGTATACGATAAATACCCAATAGTCTACACTCATATAAATTCAAAATTACATACATAAATACACATATAAAATACTGGGGATAGACATATGTTTCTTGCAGAAGAATTTAAAAATTATTTATGCTTATATTTCAACGTAAAACTACCCACTCCTTAAGTGTGAGCTGCACATGAAATCCTTTCCCCAAAGGTGAGCTTGATAATGGGGAAGCAGGACGTCTTTTCCTGAGAAAACCAAACACTACCTTAGCCAACTGGACCAAGTTAGTAAGAACAGTGATAACTCGTGCTGATTATATGTCCTCTTATGATGAGAAAAGCACTGTACATCTGCAATCTTTCTCCCAAAAACCAATAATCTCAGCATAATCATGATAAGAAAACATCACATGAATCCCAGCTGAAGGACGAACTACAGGATTCCTGACTGCCACTGCTGCTGCTGCTGCTAAGTCGCTTCATCGTGTCCGACTCTGTGCGACCCCAGAGGTGGCAGCCCACCAGGCTCCCCCGTCCCTGGGACTCTCCAAGCAAGAACAGTGGAGTGGGTTGCCATTTCCTTCTCCAATGCATGAAAGTGAAAAGTGAAAGTGAAGTCACTCAGTCGTGTCTGACTCTTCACGACCCCGTGGACTGCAGCCTTCCAGGCTCCTCCGTCCATGGGATTTTCCAGGCAAGAGTACTGGAGTGGGATGTCATTGCCTTCTCTGGGATATCTGACTAGTATTCCTCAAAACTCAAGGATATCAAAATCAGTGAAAGTCTAGGAAACTGTCACAATCAAGAGGAGCCCTAAGGAGTAATGGTGGCTAAATATAACATAGCATTTTTTATGAGACCTTGGAAGAGAAAAGGATATGGGGTAAAATCAATGAAATCTGAATAAAGCATGGATTTTAGTTAATGAGAATGAATCGTTATTGGTTCATTAATTTTGACAGATGCATCATATTAATGTAAAATGTTAATGACAGGGGAAAAGTGTGTTGGTTATATGGGGATTCTCCCTGCTATCTCTGTAACTTTTTTCTCTGTAAACTTGAAATGTTATAAATTTTAAAAGCTTATTAAAATGCTGCAAAGTTTTTCTATGTCAAAGACATGGCTAAGAAAATAAAAACACAAGGCTACACAGTGTGAAAAGCATTTGTAAACCATATATCCAGCAAAGAATTTGCATTAAATGTTTTTAAAGAACTCTCAAAGCTAAGCATTGAAAATCCAACCCAACTTAAAAAGGGTAAACACTTTAGAGGATATTTTATCAAATAAGGCTTCCCTGGTGGCTCAGACAGTAAAGTGTCTGCCTACAATGTGGGAGACCCGGATTCAGTCCCTGGGTGAGGAAGATCTCCTGGAGAAGGAAATGGCAACCCACTCCAGTATTCTTGCCTGGAAAATCCCATGGACAGAGGACCCTGGTAGGCTACAGTCCATGGGGTCGCAAACAGACATGACTGAACGACTTCACTTTCACTTTTCACTTTCACTATCAAATAAGATATATGCAAGGCAAATCAGCACATTAAAAGGTAGTTGATATCATCAATCATCATGGTAATGCAAAATAAAGCCACATTGACATACCACTGTATATCTATTAGAATGACTAGCATTAAAAATGTGGTTTCTGTGGTGGATCAGTGGGTACAGAATACTCCTGCAATGCAGGAGACCTAGGTTTGATCTCTGGGTAGGGAAGAACCCCTAGAGAAGGAAATGGCACCCACTCCACTATTCTTTCCAAGAAAATCCCATGGGTGGAGGAGCCTGGCAGGCTACAGCCCATGGGGTCACAAAAAGACAGACATGACTGAGTTTCTGAGCATATAGCATTAAAAATAGTGAGAACACCAAGGAGCTGAGAGGTTGCAGAGCAATAGGGACTCTCATAATTTGCTGGTAAGAACAGAATCATACATCCACAGTAGAAAACCATTTGGTAGTTTCTTATAATGTTAAATGCATGCATACTGTACAAAACAGTGATTATAATCCTCGGGCTTCCCAGACAATAGTGATTAAGAACTCACCTATCAATGCAGGAGATGTAAAAGATGCAGGTTGGGAAAATACCCTGGAGAAGGGCATGGCAATACATTCCAATGTTCTGGCTTGGAGAATCCCAAGGACAGTGGAGCCTGGAGGGCTAAAGTTGATAGGGTCACAAAGAGTCAGACAAATGCGTGTATTTACCTTAGGGAAAAATAAACAGTAGCTAACTATGTTCATACTGTTAATGGAGTTAAAACTCAACATTCAAAAAACTAAGATCATCAAATCTGGTCCCATTACTTCATGGCAGATAGACAGGGGAAACGGTGACAAATTTATTTTCTTGGGCTCCAAAATCACTGCAGATTGCCACTGCAGCCATGGAATTAAAAGACACTTGCTCCTTAGGAGAAAAACTATGACAAACCTAGACAGCATATTAAAAAGCAGAGCCATTACTTTGCCAACAAAGTTCTGTCTAGTCAAAGCTATGGCTTTTGCAGTAGTCATGTATGGATGTAAGAGTTGGACTATAAAGAAAGTTGAGCACTGAAGAATTGATGCTTTTGAACTGTGGTGTTGGAGAAGACTCTTGAGAATCCCTTGGACTGCAAGGAGATTCAGCCTGTATACCTTAAAGGAAACCAGTCCTGAATATCCATTGGAGGGACTGATGCTGAAGCTGAAACTCCAACACTTTGGCCACCTGTGGTGAAGAACTGACTCATTTGAAAAGACCCTGATGCTGGGAAAGATTGAAGGCAGGAGGAGAAGGGGATGACAGAGGATGAGATGATTGGATGAGATGATTGGCATCACCAACTCAATGGACATGAGTTTGAGTAAGCTCCAGGAATTGGTGATGGACAGGGAGGCCTGGCGCACTGCAGTCCATGGGGTCGCAAAGAGTGGGACAACGCTGAGAGACTGAACTAATCGAACTGAAGACATTGACAGGCAAATGGAAAGATAAGGGAATTAGAATGAAGGTTTAGAAAATTTGGAGAAAACTAGCATATCTGGTCCACAAAGTAGAAGTGATGGAGGGAATCGATACGGCTGAAAAGTGGAAGGATGCAGATCTTCAAAGGCCCTAAAGGAAAAACATGTGAAACCATCGGTGGGGAAATTTATTTTCTTAAATGTTAAAAATCTCAGACTATAATATATCTTATTGCATCAAGACATTGCTTAAAGCTTCAATGCCCATTGGGTTTAATTTATAAAATAGTGAAGTGCTGCCAAGCTAGTTTTACACTAGTTTATATGAAAAGAAAATAGATATAATTTTACTACCAAACTCTGTTACAGTGGCAAATATGTTCAGACCTAAATATTAATCACCAATATCACATATGCCATACATAATTATACTCATAAATATGAAAATATGAATACATAAAATGTACAAATTAAAGTGCATATGTTATGCAAAATTTAGGAAATTATGAAATCCTGTGGCTGGAATGAAGTGTAATGGTCATCTTTTCCAAACTAGAATACTGTTTCTCAGGGCTTGTACATAAGATGATTTAGAAGCAACACAGATGGATATTTAAAACTTTAATAGCTATCAATTTATTTTAATAAGTAATAGAAAACTAAGCTATTACTAGCATACAAATGCCTAGATTTCATGAGTATATTCACTTAGGTTGAAGCCAAATATTTTTTAAAGTAAATAAAAATTAAAATTGGTTTAAAAATAAAATAAAATTTTATTGCAAAAAATATGTGCACATGCCAATATATGAATAGAAGAAAAAATTTTACATAAATATGGAGGCTTAAAAACATATTCTTATAAAGCACCTTAAGTGTTTGTCCAGTCTCTAGTAAAACATGCTCACTTATTAGAAGCAGATTTGTCTCAAGACATTTTTTTTTCATTGTTTATTTTTTTAGTTAGGTACTTAGAAAGCCCTTCTTTCTGCTGAACTATATTTTCAGCCATCGTCCATGTATCTCACGTAAAAAATGAATGTGTGTGCCAAAGAAATTGAGCATCTGTTTCTGCTGAACTATAATTTTCAGCCATTGTCCATCTGTACATTCTTCACGTATATACATGAAAGGAAAAGTGAATTGAATTCTTTTGCCTTGTAGCCCAAGGCTCCTCCATCAGGATTTTCCGAGCATGAACTGGGGTGCCAATGCACTTCTTTATGCTGGTGAAGATATAAAAGGGGTGTTGTTATCACTACATTCATCTATCTGCCTAATAAGGGGATGAATGTCATTTTGGACTCAGTGTAGAAGTTGTTCTGCTCACTAGAAGGAGCCAAAGATTAGTAACATCCCCATTATTGTTCTTTATCTTCATCTTGTCCAACACCAAGACAATGAAGAGAAAAATAGAGTTTCAGGAGACAGAGGTTACTCAGAGAAAGTCTAAAAAGGTACAGGGTCATATAAATAGAGAAGTCATTTCCTCATCCAACAGTTGAAAATACAGTTACTCATCCAAGTTCCTTATCTTTAGTGTAAGCCCATGCTATTCCAAATTTATTATTTACCTTTCTTATTTAGTAAAAACAACCCCCACTATTCTCTATTTAAATAGATTTGTATCTTGCCTAGGGGGATTTCAAGCATGTACTATGATTATTGTTCTAGTGTTAAGAATCATCAGAAAAGTGATATACCTTAGCAATTGCTCATTATCTAGAATTTTTTATTCTTTCTATAAATGCCACACATTATACTTCCAGATATCTCTCAGGATCAAAATCCAGATTCCTAAAATACCTAATCCCCTCTACTTCTGTCAGTTTGATCTTGTAAATTTTTCCTGTGATAGTTCAGACTATAATCTCCTGTGTTTTGTGGAAATTTTTCAGCCTATTAAACCTGCATTTCTTATTTTTAGTCTTCTTGTTTATTAATAAATGTGGTCATAGAAAATTTAAAAAGCTAGGTTTAAGTATTCACTAAATACCGTATTTCTTTGACTGCCTGGGAAAGTTTCCCTGCCCTTTTCCACACCTCTTTTCTATATTTAATTCCTGAGTGAGATTCAGTAAACGTCAGAAGCATCAGCTAAAGAAAGGGTGACGAGGAGAAGAGCAAAAAGACAAAAAGATGCTGATCACATTCCTTCTTCCCCTATTGCAAGTGGAGTCCAGCCTGAAGCAAGCTGGAAAGAGATGCTGGGCTAGGGAAAAATATTACCTTTAAAGGAAGTTATGAGTTTTAACTCTCATATTTGATGAGGCATTTTAATAGCTTAAATTTGATTATATTTGTGATAAATATTTATCAGTTGATTTAGAATTATATATGTACTAGAGTAAACGTGTTTGTCCTTAGGTCTCCTCATTAAAAAGGGATATCAGAAGATCAGATCAGTCGCTCAGTCCTGTCGACTGCGACCCCGAGCATGCCAGGCCTCCCTGTCCACCCAGCCCCGGGGAGACCGCACCACGAGTCAGGATGCCACCAGCCACCACCCCCCCCCGTCCTCTGAGTCCCGTGAGGTGACGGAGCGCACATCCCAGAATAGGATGTCCCCAGAATGGACTGGTGGACCGCAGTCGGGACCCAGAGTCTCCCAACACCACAGCAGCACATCCGGCGCGCCCCCACAGTCCAGCCCACATCCCTGACCACAGGATAGACCATAAAGCCCAAAATTACAAAATACTAAAAGTGTAGATTGGACTAAACTCCTGCCATTTCACATGTCTACTGTTCTGAACAGTTCATTCTGATAGTAAAGAGTCACATTTATAGGCTTGGTTGTGTCTGACTCATTGTGACCCCACAGACTGTGGCCTGCCAGGCTGTTCTGCCCATGGAATCCTCCAGGCAAGCATATTGGAGTGGGTTGCCATTTTTTCCTCTAGGGTGTCTTTCTGACCCAGGGATTGAACCCATGATCTTGAGTCTCCAGCATTGACAGGCAGATTCTTTACCACTAGTGCCGTTGGGAAGCCCCTGCAATGGTTACTGAATACTGGGTGAGTTCTACCAATGAGCAGTCAAGTGGAAAGTAAAGCTACACATTTAGTGTGCCCAGAATTTGGTTTCACAATCATTTTCTTTGAAAAGGAGAATCTATACATACATGAAATAAATAAGAATTCAACAATATGTCAAGTATTAAAGAAGGTATCTATATCCATCTCTTTCTCTCTATCAGATCAGTTTACCTTATAAGAGGCACAACTATAGATTAGAAATCCTGATTCTTCTACCATTTGAAAAATAACTCAAACAAATTGAACACTATTCATTTTTTCTGTATATCAAAATTTCCAGTGACTCAGCTCAAGTTTTAGAAACTAATCCCTGTTTTCTGTATCTTTTTACCAAAAATTTAATTTCCAAACATAAAGAAGCCTGAACATTTACGAGCTTACCCAAAGGGCCTTCATTCACAGACTAAATTGAATTTAAATATGTAAATACAGCATTTTTATAAAATAGAAAAGAAAATATAAACTATCCAATGACTGAGCAGACTTCCATGATTTACCAAATAATCCTAAGTCCCCTATACTTGAATGGGAATAGTTAGGTGTCTCTGCAATGGCTTCCCAGGTGGCACAGAGGTAAAGAATCCATGTGCCAATGCAGGAGATTCCAGAGGCGCCAGTTTGAGCCCTGGGTTGGAAAAGATGCTGGAGTTGTTGCTGATGTTTGGTAGCAAAGTAATGTCCAATTCTTTCTGACCTCAGGGCCTGCAGCACACTAGGCTTATCGTCCTTCACTATCTCCTGCAGTTTGTTCAAATCCATGTCCATTGAGTCAGTGATGCCATCCAACCATTTCATCCTGATTCCTCCTTCTCTTTCTGCCCTCAATCTTTCCCAGCATCAGAATCTTATCCAGTGAATCGACTCTTCACATCAGGTGGCCAAAGTATTGGAGCTTCAGCTTCAACATCAGTTCTTCCAATGAATATTCAGGTTGATTTCCTTTAGGACTGACTTGTTTGATCTCCCTGTTGTCCAAGGGTCTTCTCCAAGCGTCTTCTCCAGTACCACAATTCGGAAGTATCAGCTCTTTGACACTCAGCCTTCTTTATGGTCCAATCCTCAAATCCATATATGACTACTGGAAAAACCAGAGCTTTGACTGTACTAGCCATGGTCAGTAGGTGATGTCTTTGCTTTAAATATGTTACCTGCTGCTGCTGCTGCTGCTGCTGCTGCTGCTGCTAAGTCACTTCAGTAGTGTCCGACTCTGTGCGACCCCATAGACAGCAGCCTACCAGGCTCCCCAGTCCCTGGATTCTCCAGGAAAGAACATTGGAGTGGGTTGCCATTTCCTTCTCCAATGCATGAAAGTGCAAAGTGAAAGTGAAGTCGCTCAGTCGTGTCCGACTCCTAGCAACCCCATGGACTGCAGCCCACCAGGCTCCTCTGAGACCCATGGGATTCTCCAGGCAATAGTACTGGAGTGGGTTGCCATTGCCTTCTCCAAATATGTTACCTAGGTTTGTCATAAATTTGCTTCAAGGAACAAGTAACTTTTAATTAATTTTATGACTGCAGTCATGGTCTGCAGTAACTTTTAGAGCCCAAGAAAATTGGTCACTGTCTCGACTTTTTTGCTCTATTTGCCATCAGGTGATGGGACTAGGTGCCATGACCTTAGTTTTTTGAATGCTGAGTTGTAAGCCACATTTTTTCACTCTTTACTTTCACCCACATCAAGAGGCTCTTTAGTTACTCTGTGATTTCTGCCATTGCGTAAATGGTATCATCTTCATATCTGAGATTATTGATATTTCTCCTGACAATCTTGACTCTAGCGTGTCCTTCATCCAGTCTGACATTCCTCATGATGTTCTCTTCTTTTCTTTTGAGAAAACAAAAGAAGCAAAAATAAAAGGAGGAAAGGAAAGATATACCCATATGAATGCAGAGTTCTAAATAATAGAAAGGAGAGAAAAAAGACAGCTTTCCTAAGTGATCAATGCAAAGAAATAGAGGGTAAGTATGGAATGGGTAAGACTAGAAATCTCCTCAAGAAAATTAGAGATACCAAGTGAATATTTCATGCAAAGATGAGCACAATAAAGAGCAGAAATGGTATGGACCTAACAAAAGCAGAAGATATTCAGAAGAAGTGGCAAATATACACAGAAGAATTGTATGAAAAAAAGATCTTAATGACTAAGATAACCATGATGGTGTGATCACTCACCTATAGCCAGACATACTGGAGTGCGAAGTCAAGTGGACCTTAGAACACATCACTACGGACAAAGCAAGTAGAGGTGATGAAATTCCAGCAAAAGATGATGCTGTGAAAGTGCAACACTCAATATGCCAGCAAATTTGGAAAACTCTGCAGTGACCAGAGAACTGGAAAAGGTCAGTTTTCATTTCAGTCCAAAGAAGGGCAATGCCAAAGAATGTTCAATCTACTGCACAAGTGCACTCATTTCACACACTAGCAAAGTAATGCTCAAAATTCTCCAAGCAAGGCTTCAACAGTACATGAACTAAGAACTCCCAGATGTTCAAGCTGGATTTAGAAAAGGCAGAGGAACCAGAGATTAAATTGCGAACTTCCATTGGATAGTAGAAAAAAAAATCAAGAGAATTCCAGAAAAACATCTGCTTCATTATGTATACTAAAGTCTTTGTGTGGATCACAACAAACTGGAAAATTCTTAAAGAGATGTGAATACCAGACCACCATACCTGCCTCCTGAGAAACTTGCTCGCAGGTTAAGAAGAAACAGTTAAAACTGGATATGGAACAACTACTGATTTCAAATTGGGAAAGGAGTACGTCAAAGCTGTATACCATCACCTGCTTATTTAACTTATATGCAGAGTACATCATGCAAAAAGCCAGGCTGGATGAATCAAAAGCTGGAATCAGGATTGCCAAGAGAAATATCAAGAACCTCAGATATGCAGATGACACCACCCTTATGGCAGAAAGTGAAGAGGAACTAAAAAACCTCTTGATGAAGGTGAAAGAGGAGAGTGAAAAAGCTGGCTTAAAGCTCAACATTCAGAAAACGAAGATCATGGCTTCTGGCTCCATCACTTCACAGCAAATAGATGGAGAAATAGTGGAAACAGTGGCAGACTTTATTGTTTGGGGGGCTCCAAAATCACTGTAGATGGTGACTGCAGCCACGAAATTAAAAGATGCTTCCTCCTTCAAAGAAAAGCTACAACAAACCTCAATGACATATTCAAAAGCAGAGACATTACTTTGCCAACAAAGGTATGTGTAGTCAAAGCTATGGCTTTTCCAGTAGTCATATATAGATGTGAGAGTTGGACCATACAGAAGACTGAGCACCAGAGAATTGATGTTTTTGAACTGTGGTGTTGGAGAAGATTCTTGAAAGTCCCTTGGGCTGCAAGGACATCAAACCAGTCAATCCTAATGAAATCAATCCTGAATATTCATTGAATGAATATCAATGGAAATCAATGAATATTCATTGGAAGAACTGATGCTGAAACTCCAATACTTTGGCCACTTGATGCAAGAAGCTGACTCATTAGAAAAGACCCAGATGCTGGGAAAGATGGAATTCGGGAGAAGAAGGGGAAAACAGAGGACGAGATGGTTGGATCGCACCACTGACTCAATGGACATGAGTTTCAGCAAGCTCCAATTGTGAAGGACAGAGAAGCCTGGCGTGCTGCAGTCCGTGGGGTCACAAAGAGACAAAAGTGAGTCACTGAACAACAGCAACTCTCTATGTAAGTTAAATAAACCAGGTGATAATATATAGCCTGTGGGAAATGGCTACCTACTCCAATATTCTTGCCTAGAAAATTCCAGACAGAAGAGCCTGGCAGGCTACAGTTTGTATCATCACAAAGAGTCATACATGACAGAGCACATGAGCTTGCCATTGAATATTCCTTTAACCTTGGAAAAGTCATATGTACTCTTTAAGTTTTAATCTCTTCTTTTGTAAACATGAAGGACTAGAACTAGATTATCTTTATGTTAATATGAATAGCCATTTACAATATAACTTTAAGATAATTATTTGGGTTTCCTTGTTCAAGAAACTATCTATGTCTCAGTGTGTAATATGTAATTCAGCTACTTACTATTTCAAGCCATGCTATAAGGAATAAGAAGTAGCAAAACCATGCTACTGAACAAAACCATAACCTATCAAAAAAAAAAGCTTAGCATTCAGAATATGCTTACAGGAAGCACAGTTCTTTCTCATTGCATATTCTCCAAATGACACTGCCTTTTTTTAACATCAACACGGTATTAATCACACTGTGGAATACAGATTCTAGGGAAAGTCTGCTAGTCCTCTCCTGCAGATTCACATAAAGGATGTTCCTCTCATCCAAGTAATTCCAAAGGTGACAAATATTACAGATGCTGAATTTATGGGAGCGCTTGCTCCCTGTTTATTAACTCATCCATCTTGTGAGAAATAAAAGGACCAAACAGTGAGACAAGTGGGCTTTTCTTATCCTGTCAGCTCAATGATGTTTTAAAGTAATCAATATCTATAATTACTAAATCCTGCCAAGAAAACTTAACCCTTCATGGTCTCATTGTTGCCTATCCAGTTCCTAACATGACAGAACAAGTAAATTCAAAGTTAATTAGAAAGAACACAGCTTCAGTTGTCAATTGATTTCTTTCACCAAATCCATAAATATACACTTACATCACATCCTGTCTTACTTAAAATATATGTGTGTCGGGTACTTAAACTGAGACCTATGTACAAAGCAGACTCTGTGTTCCTAAGTGTCCTGTCTTGATATACAGAATGCTGGAGGTGATCTTATGATTTCAAGGTCTGGCAGATTCAAAGCTGAGATCTGACAGACTTGAAGTAGTTAGTCTTAGGGTCATATTGGAGAGAATAAATTATAATGATCTCCAAAGAGTTAAAAAGCATAGGTGATCTGAGTTGAAGCAGATTTTTTAACTAAATTCTAGTCCTCAAAATAAAGCAAATTACACCTTTGTTAAGTGAAAAAGTGCAAATAATAAACATGAGAGTGCAAATCAATGAAAGAGTAAATAAGGAGATAATATGGAAAGTCTCAAAGACCAAAATTGTTTCTTTGAAAGATCTTTTGAAAATACATAACTCCTAGTAAGATTGGTCAGGGGAAAAAAAGGGTGAGAGAGAAAACATGATTTCCATATCAGAAATCAAAAAGAGAACAAAGCAAAGATTCTAATGACATTAAAAAGGTAAAGAAGAGCTGTTCTTAGCAATTTTTCTCAGTAAATGAAACAAGGGTGGGAAAATTAATTGTAAAGCAGAGCAATATAAAATCAAAATAACCCAGTAATAGCACTTCCCTGGTGACCCAGTGGCTCAGAATTCACCTTCCCACGTAGGGGCCCAAGTTCCACTCTTGGTCCAGGAACGAAGACCCCACATCATGGGCAACCAAGCCTGTGAGCTGCAACCGCTGGCCTGCATGCTCTGGAGGCCGTGCACCACAACTAGAGAAGCCTGCCCACCACAGTAAAGACCCAGGGCAGCCTAAAGCCGAAGAAGAGACAGAAACAAAAATAATAACTAAAGAAATTGAGAGTATAAATTTTAAAATGTTTCACTGAGAAGCCTCCAGGCCTACACCTCCAAGGCTTCACTAGTGCATTCTGACAAACACAAGGGAGAAGTAACAGTAACAAGGCAGAAACCCTTTCAAATAGTCTAGGATGAAGATTCTCATTTTATGAAACCACAAATAAAAATCTGAAAAGTTAGTTTAGAAAAAAAAACTGATAGATCAGTACCATCATAAGTATAGATACATACATGCTCAAGAAAGTATCACGTAAAGGAATAGAACAAGATGCAAAAAAGTAATGGGATCAAGCAGGGTTTGTTCTCAGACTGCAAGGTTAATTTGAGTTTAAAAGTCAGGTAATATAACAAGCAGTATTTAAAGAATGAAAGGGAAAACCATATACCATCTCCAAAGATTCAGTAAAAGCATCTGACAAGAGTAGAAATGCTATAGTTAGAGAAAAGAAATAATCTTGTCAGTTGAAGAATGAATAAGCTAAATAGAGTTACTATATGACCCAGGTATATGACTTAGGTATATAGACTAGAAAATTGAAAATATATGTCAATACAAAAAAAAAATTGTACACAAGTATTCCCAGCAGCATTATTCCTAAGAGTAAAACAGTGGAAACATATGTCTATCGGCATATAAATGAAAAGACAATTTGTGGTATGTTGAATGGGATATTATTTGACTGTAAAAAAGAAATGAAGTACAATACATGTCACATGGATGAGCCTTGTAAACATGCTAAGTGAAAAAATTAACACAAAAGAGCCACCAATATAATTCACTTTATATGAAATTTCCAGAATGTCAAAAATCCATAGAGGCATAAATCCAAAAGTGGTTGACATAATCAGTGGGTAAGAATGGGAAAGAGGATTACCTGAGATTCTTTTGGGATAATTAAAGTGTTGTAACATGATATAGTGGCATTACTTGTTGTGTAACTCTGAATATAATAATAAATACTGAATTGTACACTTTGAAGTGTGAATTTTATGTGAGTTATATTTTAATAAAGCTGTTTATTTTTAAAAATTGTATATCTATGTACTAACAGTGAACATGTGGAGGCCAAAATTAAAAATAAAATAGTATTAAAAATGCTCCAAAATACATGAAAACTAGGTATTATTAAAATATGTTAATTTTTAACTTATTTTAACAAAGTTCTGAAAAAAGAAATTTTAGAAATACCCATGTAAATGTAGAGACCATATTCATGGATTGGAAAGTTCAATATGGAAGATAAGTCTATTTTAACCACATTGATCGTTTATAAAGACAAACAAGATTTTTTATAAAGTTTATATATTAATATATAGACTAAAGAATAATTAAAATAATTGTGTTAAGCAGGTAAGTGTCCCTCCCATCCTTGCACAGAAACATTTATAACAAAATCTCCAGAAACTATGAATATGTTGGATAATGAGGGAATTAAAGCTGTAGATGAAAGTGAGGAGGCTAATTGTCTGACTTTGAGAGGAAATTATCACATGATCCGGTAATTGCATGATTGGATATTTATCTCAGAAAAACAAAAAAGTTAGTCCACAAAAATACCTGCACTCTAACATCTATAGCAGCTCGATTTGCTATATTCCCAAATTGGAAATATCCAAAATGTCCTTAATCTGGTCTATAACAGTAAATAATTCACTTGCAATGCAGGAGACCCGAGTTCAATCCCTGGATTAGAAAGATCCACTGAAAAGGAAATGACAACCTACTTCAGCATTCTTGCCTGGGAAATTCCACAAACAGAGGAGCCTGGTAGGCTGCAGTCCATGAGGTCACAAAGAGTCAGACACGACCGAGTGACTGACACGTCCAGTTCACATTCCTTCTTGTATAAATGCTAAATATAGCTATGTATAAAGATAAATGTAACTAGACTACAAAACACACTTGTGCTCATTTCTTTTATCCTCTGGACTTAGATCAGTACTTTGTACTAAACTTGAGTTTGGAAATGCTTGTTGCGGAATGAAGAAAGTTCTGTTACTTTCATGGTGATTAATCCCAATACCTGTGAAAGAGGGATTAATCATTTTGAAATCAAATAAAACCATAGAGGGGAGAAGTGTGCTTTCATAGTAATAGTAATAGCCTCTATTTCTGTCATTTGTTAAAAGTTATAAAAAATAAATTTCATATGTAAGATTTAATATCAGTCTCATAATTATAAGAGATAGTACAATATATGTAATCATTCTTATACGAATAAGATAAGGATATGCTATGCTATGCTAAGTCACTTCAGTCGTGTCCGACTCTGTGTGACCCCATAGACGGCAGCCCACCAGGCTCCCCCGTCCCTGGGATTCTCCAGGCAAGAACACTGGAGTGGGTTGCCATTTCCTTCTCCAGTGCATGAAAGTGAAAAGTGAAAGCAAAGTCGCTCAGTCGTGTCCGACTCTTAGCGACCCCATGGACTGCAGCCTACCAGGCTCCTCCGTCCATGGGATTTTTCAAAGATAAAGATAAGTCATATTATTTTATAGATGACTAATTGTAAGCTCAATACTTCAAACCTCCCCTGAGACATAGAAACTTATATAGAACAGAGACAAGATTGTAACCCTGGCCTTCCGACCCAAGTATTATGACTCTTCGCAGGACCTATCCCCTGTGCAAACTCTGCCAACATTTGTTCTCGACCCTATAAGACACAATGATGCTGCTTTTAAAAAATATTCAGAAAGTCCTTCATTATTCTGCTGAAATGAAGTTCATAAACAAAATGAGGAATGTACTCACATAATTTAAAATGATTTATATCATGCTCTTCATCATACAGAAGAAAATAAGGTTAGAATGAAATGTTGTGTATTTCAATATGTACACACTTAAACAGGATTGCACCAGCACGTACACTGAAAGAATTATATATTGGCTCCGACATGGAGAATAACCACAAATGCAGACAGAGGCAAATTTATAAAACTGAAGACTCTAAATCTTCTGAGTTGTGAAGAACTATGAGCAAAATTTCAAACATAACCAAGTAAAATTTTCTAAAATGTATACTCTACTTGTATTCAGGGAAATTTTACTCTATACTAATATTTGGTTAACATTAATCTCAGAGAAGGCAGTGGCACCCCACTCCAGTATTCTTGCCTGGTGGACGGAGGAGCCTGGTAGGCTGCAGTTCATGGGGTCGTGAAGAGTGAGACATGACTGAGCGACTTCACTTTCACGCATTGGAGAAGGAAATGGCAACCCACTCCAGTGTTCTTGCCTGGAGAATCCCAGGGACAGGGGAGCCTGGTGGGCTGCCGTCTATGGGGTCACACAGAGTGAGACACGACTGAAGCGACTTAACAGCAGCAGCAGCAATATTAATCTACCTGAATGTTAGTAGGAAGCATGATCACTCCTCACAGTGTAGTATCTAACATCCTTGGCCTTCGTTCACTACATGCTGGTAAAACACCCAAATATTATGACTCGTGACACCGCCTGCTGAAATGCACAGTGAATCCTAGGCATGGATTTCTCCTCTCTCGTGTACCCCTGAATGTGGCATGGGACAATACAGAGTGACGGGGAGTTCCAGATGTTTCATATCTCTGCTGATACAGTGGGAGACACTGTTTAAACTCGCTATACTCTCCCCTTACTTTCCTCTCAGAACCACTTTTGACACAGCTTATGACGTTCTGCACTGCTTGTATTCAGGCACCTTACTTCCTCAGGAGGGAAATGCAATTGATATCAGGTATCAGTTTTGTGAATGCCTAAAACCGTGAAACAGTTAAAGCATAATTTATAATTCAGATAAGCAAAAGTGCTCACCTAATTCATAGGTATCTCCTCAAGGGTCAAAGATGGAAGTTTTTATTACTAAGCTTTGTAGAAGCTAATTCAAGTCCTATGGTCAGAATTATGGTGACGGGCCAAGATATCACTTGAAGAGACTGCCAACTGCAGCTTCTGTTATTGCACTTGTCAAAATATCCCGGTGGGATGGAAGATTTATTAGAATTTTCTTTCCAGATAAATCCCTGTTGTGAATCAAATTATTCATTTTTGTATTAAAGTGGATTTTAAGTGACAATCCTGGAGTTGCTTAAAAGTTGTTATGAAGACATGTCATATGTTTTCATAACAAAATGAAGATGCTCCCAAAATAAAATGAATGGAAAATGTGTTTTGTAAGTTGACTTTTCATTGTTTACATGATTTGACTTCCACATAATCTCATACTTTATATGCTTCAAGAACTACAGATCTTACTTGTAGTTTGATAAGTATCTTTCATTTTGATCCACTGAAAATTGTTAAGGATTTTGATAAAAGATTTGGCTCATTGGTGACTAATGGTCCTAAGAATTCTGTAATTTACTTTAGTATTTTTGTATGTGTATCTAAAGTCTATCTAAAGTCTGCACGTAGAGAAGCAGACTGAGAAAGCTTAAGCAATATTAGTAATCCCTATTTGTCACTGGGGCCTTGAGTGTTTTTCCAAATGTGATGAATGAGGTGGATGAAAATAAAGGGCCTCGGGTTCTCTAAGGGAGTATCAGCTCTGTAGATAAGTGATGGTCCAGATGCCCCCGTGGGCCTTCTCTGGGAGTGAGGTTTGAAGCCTCTGTAACCTTCCACTAGAAACTAAGCAGTTATCATGAGGCCTTTGGTCTTCTAATGAAGCACAACATTTCTGCACTTTTAGTTTTTTTTGTTTTAATTGAATGACAATGATTCACGTGTGCAAACCTACACATAAAAACATACAGTTGCATTTGGAGATCTGTGAAACTGAATAGTTCATACTTAGAACTGACAAATTTGATTAAAGAAGGTTTTCAAATGCATATTCACTCATAAAAAATGACTTTTTTTAACATGGTAGTCTGTCCTTGTATGGCAGTAAAGAACAGCAGAAACTAAAACCTCATTATAAATCAACTATACTTCAATAAAAATTAATTCGAAAAGAACCTATGAAAAATCCCATGGCTACTTACACAACCCCACTAATGAGAACAGACAAAATACATGTTTGGAGAATCTATTGCCCTTACACATATTCAAAAGTGACCCTAATACAAACACATGTTTCCCACCTCCTAACTAAATTTCTCTGACACTCCATTTACTTCACTAATCTTAAAAACACACCTTACAAAGTTACAATTCATTAGATCTGTGACTGCTTAATATGGAGGACATCTGGGAATGGGTTCACTTAACATCTGGGACATATCACATCATTAATCAAAAAGAGCTGATGAACCCCCGAGTATTCAACATGGCTGGACTTCACAGACCCATGGATCATTGCAAGGGCGACTACATGTGTGTGCATACATGTCAGAGTGCACGCACACATGCGCACACACACAAACACACCAACCAAAGACTGAGAATTTTGCATAGATGAAAAAATAGACAAGAAGAAATGAAACAAAGAAAAATACTTTTACACAGGATCATGTCATTATACTATTTATAGCACGTGCTGCATACAAGGGGAAGCACAAACACAATAAAGTTCAAGTTCCCACATATGTGGTTTTGATGCCACATACCTTGGGTCCTGATTTTCTATCAGACGTGTGGCCTGTCATACCTCCTTTGGTATACTGTGGTACAGTAACATTAGCCTTCTTTTTTCCAGAATCTATGAAACTTGCATGTCTCTCTTGCATGTGAACCTTAATACTGACTGCTCACTTTGCATGAATTTTCTGGCTCCAAGTTTTCACTTGGTCAATTCTCCTTATGCAGCTCGGACAAAATGTTTTCTCCCAGAGATGCCACTTTGCCTAAAGTTTTCTGTCACCATAATTAAAGCAGCTGACCTCATGAAGTCATCCCCACTCACCATGTCAACCCTGTGCGATTACCTTCATGGCACTTGATGCTATTTTAAATTATTCTGTTTGTTTAATAATGTATTTTCTTTCTCTTCTGTGTTAGGTTATTAGCACCGTGTGAGCAAGTATCTTGACTTCTTATACCCTGCTATATACCTCAATGTAGGATATAGCAGGAACTCAATAAATATGTTTAAATATATTAACATATTAATAACAGCTAACAGATATTGTAACAGAAATGGTTGCATATATTTGTTGGATGTTACAGCAACGTTTTGTTGAGGTTCCTTCATTCCCTGCATGCACCCAAAAACGAGGTTAGTTCAGATTTAGTCACATTCAGTCAGACCTTAGGGGAATTACTCTTAAAGGCAGACTGACTGAGGAGTCTCCCAGTTCAGTAAGAAAGGGCTAAAAAGATTAATATCTCATCAAAGTCTCCATTAAACTTGCCACAGACTTCGGTGCACCCTGACGTTAAATGATGATGCTGTTCACCACTGACTTTACTTTGTCGTGGCTTTGCTTAAAATGATAGCTTCATCGTAGCGCCAAAGGGGCAGATGATAAATGAACAGAACGATCAGGGATTTTTGCCTTATAGTCTTCTGTCCGGAAGAAGAGAAACTTGAGGGTTTTGGATTAGTCATAGTTATTTCAGAAAAGATTTTAATCACGACTAGTTACAAAATATTTTGCTAGAGCAATGGGAACAGAAAGTCCCTGCATCATTACCTTGTAATATCATATTTGGCAAATCCATGGCCTTAAATGTCTAGAAAGTAGAAAAGAAACTAAATGTTTTATAGAGTGAAAATCAAACCAATCAGCACAGCAGCAGCCACACAGTCTTAATTTTAGCAAATCAACAAGACCACTTGGAACACCTCTGTTTTGAGTCTCTCACTGTCCACCAGGGAAATCTGTCTGGAGCTCCCTGGGACATCTGAGGTCTACTCTCTCCTTTCCTTGTTACTTTTTGAAAGACATAGTTAAGCCTAAGGAAAACAAATTCCCATCAAGATATATTTCAAACCTGACCTAATTCTGACTAGGCCACATGAGCATTTCAAGTACATATTTACCCTACAAGATTAATCTCATTTTGAGCAGTTATTCAGACATGTAGATGGCAGTACATTAAACCAAACAAACCCAGTAATATAATTGCACTTTAAGGTTTTAGACCCAGATTGACTTCCCAGTGTAAATTTACATATTATATTCTTGATGATTTGCTCTTCCTCTTGTCACACTTTAAAATAAGTAAATCTTTACGGAAAAATTATAGTGTAGTCCATAAAATTGTTCTTTTTAAAAATAAAAAAAATTTGGGCTTGTCATGGAGCTAGATGCCTCAGAAGATCAACGTCTTTTGTCAATTTCTCTGCATATAGCTTCAATTAGAAAGTTTCAAAATAAAATCTTCCCTAAGTAAATTGTATTATGATGTAAAGAAGACACATTTGTGTACTCTCTGTAGTTAAACTTTCATTTTAAATTGGCAAATCGCTACACAGGTTATCCTAACGGATCCGTACATCATTTAATCTCCCAGAGCTTATCAGCCTGAAGAACACATTATATTGACAGACATAAAATACTGAACAGAGAACTATGGACTGGTGGTGCAACAGGAAGCAGATATTGTTGAGCTTATGTCTGGTCTATCAGTGGTCACTTCTGAACTACTTTATCTGTACCAGTAGCTAAGAGAATCATTTTATGAAATGAATATTTTTAAGATATACTGAAAATCACAGAGTAAGCATTTCTTGTATCCATTTCTATTTGTAAGATGTGAGAAGAGTATCAAGAATATTTAAAGTCCTCTTGTTATTGCTATTAAATATGAGGTATGATTTGAATAGCATTAAGAGATGTCAGATTCATTGGAAAAGTGATAATTAATTAATGATTTATATTCATTCTTACATGACATTGCTTGTTTTCATTCTCTTAATATCTACCTTAAATCCATAGAACATTACCCCTCTTGAGGATCATATCATTTATAAAGTCCCGTATCGTAATTTTCCACTATAAACACATATCTCTTTATCTTTATTCTAAATTTTAGCTCTTTTGTCTTTATCTCTATCTTAGTATATACTTAAGTCTTTGTAATACTTCAGTCAGTTACTTAAGTTTTATTAGCTTCTTCTGTGACAATTGTTCTTCAATCTCTGAGGAGACAGTGATTGAAAAGAGAGACAATATGCCTGCTTATGTGAAATTTCCTTTATAGCAAGAAAGTGTAATGAAAAAATGAAGAAAGGAAAAGAATGAAATGAGGAGGAAATTCTGAAAGAAATAAAGGAAGTAACACAAATGTAGAAAAGAATATTAAAGCTACCTAACAGTGTAAGAACCATGTAAAGAAGTAAATTAATGACAGCAGGGCTCTGGGGGATCAGGCAGTAAAGAATCTGCCTACAGTGCAGGAGGCCTGGGTCTAATCCTGGTCAGGAAGATCCCCTGGAGAAGGGCACGGCTACCCTCTAGTCTTCTTGCCTGGAGAATTCCATGGACTGAGGAGCTTCGCAGGTTACAGTCCATGGGGTCACAAAGAGGAGGACATGACTGGGCCACCAACACTTTCCCTATGACTTTTCAATGAGGATAGTAGCTGAGTGACCACTTGAGATTGAAGGATATGGTCAAAGCTTGTTAAGGAAAAAAGTAACCTGATACTTTTTTAAACAGCCAGGGAGAGCTTATTGAAGATTATTTAATAAGAATGTTTCAATAGGGAAGAGAAAGCAGGCTCAATTACAAATACAGAGACACAGCTGGAGGTTTGAAGCCAATGGAAGGGACCAGTGAGTGGAAAGGACTGAAATAAGATGTCAAGTGTAAGAAGATTGCCAGACTGACTGGAGAGGATTCTTGTTGAAGGCAGGACAAGGCACTCAGACACCGACGGTCCGTTTTTCTGTCTAAATCGGCTTGCTAAAACTGGGCTAGGCAGGACAAGCAGGAACTGGGACTAAGATGAACACTCGTTGAGACGAGACCTCAGAGGAGCTTGTCTAAAGTTTGATCAAGGGTAGCATCTTTGTCAGCCTCCTTCTGGGTAAATTTAAGTAGTGAACTTGGGGCTAAAGACCTAAATATTAACTAAGGCCAGTTAAGCAAATAATAATGTTAAGAACATTACAGACAGAGGGAACAGCTAGAATAGACGTTCCCAGAAAGATAGATGCACTCTGTGTGTGTGTGTGTGTGTGTGTGTGTGTGTGTGTGTGTTAGTCACTCAGTCATGTCCGATGCTTTGCCACCCTGTGGACTGTAGCCCACCTGGATTCTCTGTCCATGGGATTAGCCAGGCAAGAATACTGGAGAGAGTGGCCATTCCCTTCTCCAGGGGATCTTCCCAACCCAGAAATCAAGCCCAGGTCTCCTGCATTGCAGGAGGATTCTTTTCTGTCTGAGCCACCAGGGAAAGAAGCAGTGTAACTGGAGCTGAATGATCAAGGTAGGCAGTATCTATGGGTGGGTGCCAGCCAAGTCTCTTTAATCATGTCTGACTCTACATGATCCATGAACTGTGAACTGCCAGCCTCCTCTGTCCATGAGATTGTCCAGGAGAGAATACTAGAGTGGGTTGCCATGCCCTCCTCCAAGGCATCTTCCTGACCCAGGGATCCAACCTACATCTCTTGCATCTCCTGCATTGACAGGTGGATTCTTTACCATGATGCCACCATGTGAGCCCAGGCAATAGCTATAAACCAGAAGAAATATTTTGGGCAGATTTATTACATGTGTTGAGAGAATAATCATCCTCCAAAAATAGGATTTGCATCATATGTAGAGAATTAGGGAAAATCAAAGATCAGGTGTATCTTATAGACTGCTGCCTTGAAAACACTTGGTAAATGGTGGTAAAATTGGCTGAAGTTGAGAGACTGTGGAGAAAATAGATGTGTAAAGAAATCTTAGATTTTATTCAGTTTGAGGCACTGTATGCAATCTTAATGAGAAGGTCAGTTGGGCAGTTAGAGATACTCATCTGGATTTCCTGGAGGTGTCCAGGACTTCAGATGCATGTAGAAGTCATGAGAAAGAGATTTTCTTTAATACCTCAAATTAAATGATGTCACATAGAGAAAAAATACTAGCAGAGGGCATAGGACAAAGATTATAGGGTACCAGGACAACGAGTGGACTTCCCTCGTAGCTCAGGCGGTAAAGACTCTGCCAGCAGTGCAGGACACCCAGTTTCGATTACTGCGTTGGGAAGACCCCCTGGAGAAGGGAAATGGAATTCCACCCCAGTATTCTTGCCTGGAGAATTCCATGGACAGAGGAGCCTGGTGGGCTGGAGTCCATGGGGTCGCAAGAGTCGGACATGACTTAGAGACTAAACCACCACCAGGACAATGAGCAGACTTCCCTCATAGCTCAGTCAATAAAGAATCTGCCTGCAATGCAGGAGATCCAGGTGGAATTCCTGGATCGGGAAGATCCCCTGGAGAAGGGAAATGGCAGTCCACCCCAGTATTCTTGCCTGGAGAATTCCATGGACAGAGGAGCCTGGTGGGCTGGAGTCCATGGGGTCGCAAGAGTGGACATGACTAGAGACTAAACCACCACCAGGACAATGAGCAGACTCCAGCTCAGTCAAAAAGAATCTGCCTGCAATGCAGGAGACCCAGGTGCACCTGGACGGGAAGATCCCCTGGAGAAGGGAAATGGCAGTCCACTCCAGTATTCTGGCCTGCAGAGTCCTAGGGACAGAGGAGCCTGGCAGACTACTCTCCATGGGGTCGCAAGAGTAAGACATAACTTGATGACTAAACCACCACCCCAGGACAATGTGTGGTCAAATCCAAGAGAGGATAAGGCAACAAAGTATGAATATGTGTGTACTGTGAGTTAGAAAGAAATCCAGAAGGGTGTGGCATCCCTGCAAGCAAAAGAATGGTTTTAAAGGAGTAAAAGTTCAAAAGAACTAATTTTTAAGATAAGAAATGCTATTTTTAAAATAAGATCTTCTATGACCCACCTCCCAGAATATTGGAAATAAAAGCAAAAATAAACAAATGGGACCTAATTAAACTTAAAAGCTTCTGCACAACAAAGAAAACTATAAGCAAGGTGAAAAGACAGCCTTCAGAATGGGAGGAAATAATAGCAAATGAAGCAACTAATTAGTTGACAAACAACTAATCTCAAAAAATATACAAGCAACTCCTACAGCTCAATTCCAGAAAAATAAATGACCCAATCAAAAAATGGGCCAAAGAACTAAATAGACATTTCTCCAAAGAAGACATACAGATGGCTAACAAACACATGAAAACGTGCTCAACGTCACTCATTATCAGAGAAATGCAAATCAAAACCACTATGAGGTACCATTTCACGCCAGTTAGAATGGCTGCAATCCAAAAGTCTACAAACAATAAATGCTGGAGAGGGTGCGGAAGAAAAGGGAACCCTCTTACACTGTTGGTGGGAATGCAAACTAGTGCAGCCACTATGGAGAACAGTGTGGATATTCCTTAAAAAACTGGAAATAGAACTGCCTTATGACCCAGCAATCCCACTGCTGGGCATACACACTGAACTAAACAGCAGAATTGAAAGAGACACATGTACCCCAATGTTCATCGCAGCACTGTTTATAATAGCTCCAGGACATGGAAGCAACCCTAGATGTCCATCAGCAGATAAATGGATAAGAAAGCAATGGTACATATACACAATGGAGTATTACTCAGCCATTAAAAAGAATATATTTGAATCAGTTCTAATGAGGTGGATGAAACTGGAGCCTATTACACAGAGTGAAGTAAGCCAGAAAGAAAAATACCAATACAGTATACTAACGCATATATAGGGGGGGAAGGCAATGGAGACCCCGTCCCCAGTAGTTTTGCCTGGAAAATCCCATGGACAGAAGGATCGTGGTAGGCTCCAGTCCATGGGGTCGCTAAGAGTCAGACTCGACTGAGCGACTTCACTTTCACTTTTCACTTTCATGCATTGGAGAAGGGGACGACAGAGGAGAGATGACAATCCACTCCAGGATGGAGTCTTGCCTGGGAGTTGCCCAGGGACGGGGGAGCCTGGTGTGCTTCCGTTTATGGGGTCGCACAGAGTCGGACACGACTGAGCGACTGATCAGAGCTGATCAGATCTGAACACATATATATGGAATTTAGAAAGATGGTAACAATAACCCTGTTTACAAGACAGCAAAAGAGACACTGATGTATAGACCAGTCTTTTTGACTCTGGGAGAGGGAGAGGGTGGGGTGATTTGGGAGAATGGCATTGAAACATTTATAATATCGTATATGAAACGAGTCACCAGTCCAGGTTCAATGCTTGATACCAGATTCCTGGGGCTGGTTCACTGGGACGACCCAGAGGGATGGTATGGGGAGGGAGGAGGGAGGAGGGTTCAGGAGGGGGAACACATGTATACCTGTGGCAGATCCATTTTGATATATGGCAAAACCAACACAATATTTTAGTGTTAAAAAATAAAATAAATTTTTAAAAAATAAAACGAAAAATACCATGTTTGTTTCCCACTAGGAATAATACAATAGAGAATGAGATATTGATGAGTGGAAGAGTTCTTGAGATAAAATTGATGAAGATCCAGAATGGATTGAAGCCTTAGATAGAGTTGTGAAGACTCTTAAAATAACCCCAGCTGAAGAAGTAAGAAATTAGGGAAATGGATTAGCAAAAATTTTGGTGGGAAGTTGAGGAAGTTTGGTGGGAAGTTTTGTCTAACAGCCCTGATTTAGACAAAGTTCATCAGCTATTGTGAAGTTCAGGAGAAAATATATAGTATATGTTTAAGAATACAGAAAAAGAGATATTGTCATTTAAAAACATAGAAAAGTGATGTATCTGGTAAGCAATGTAAACTTGGGTTACTTTTGAGTGAACATGACTCACAGTGAGAACTTGTCACAAATTCCCATTAACATATATTTCTGTGTGTGTAGGGGAGATGGGGGTGCAGGAGAGACAAAGTTATTCCGATATTCATTGGTGACTAGAATCAACTTAATTAAAAAAAATAGTTTTCTTGTTTAAAGAAATATATTAGTGCCTGAAGAGTGGGATAATTTGTGTGTACTGTGTTATAGCTTATAATGCAGAAAATGCTTAACTTCTGATGCAAGTAAAAACTAAGACAATGGTTTTTCTCTATCATGGTGAGCAAAATTGAAAAAAGTATTTATAGAGCAAAGGATATAAACAAGAATAATGCAGGTGTAATTACATTTTTAGATTGGATTTAAATAATTCTATAATTAGTTCATTCTTGTTGATTTTTAATAACAAATATAGAAAATATTAACATTAAGTAAATGGATAAAAGTGCTTCCCAAGTGGTACTAGTAGTAAAGAATCCTCCTGACAAAGCAGGTAGACATAAGAGACACGAGTTTGATCCCTGGGTCAGGAGGAACCCTGGAGGAGGGCATGGCAACCCACTCCAGTATTCTTGCCTGGAGGATCCCATGGACAGAGGAGCCTGGTGGGCTACTATTCATATAGTCACACAGTCAGACATGACTGAATCGACTTAGCATGCCCACACACAACTGGATAAAAGTCTGAAAAAATTTAATTTCAACATAGACATATTTTACTCTTTTTATGTAAGAAATATTTTCTTCTTTATACTTTCGCTAGGCTTGACTACTTGCATTATAAATAAAAATCCAATTGTTTAATAATAAAGCTCTGTAATCAACTTACAGATGGCATCATATTTGGCAACAGAGACGTGTAACAACATCAAATGAGTACATTAGTTTGCATTTTCATCTATCGTGATAATTGAATCATTTATTGACTATTCATGCATCAGTAATTGTGAGGGTAAAACAACACTAACAATGGAGTCAGTGCACACACACACACGTACACACACACCATATAATTGAAGCAAAATGCTATTTTTAAAGGTTAAAGCAATTTCTTTTGGCTATACAGAAACAAGAGATATAATCTTTTTTTGCAAGCATGTAATATGAGGAGGAAGCAAAAATATCGAGCTGGGAAAGTAAACAAAGACTCACTAATTGAGATGGCTTGTTAACTGGAATTGCAAACTACCAGTCTAGCCAAGTGAAGATAGTCCCACCAGGTCAGACTGCCTTCATTCTCTTTGATCCTGTTCACCTAGTTACTCTTTTCCTCTTCTAGATTCACTCTTCGTCCTTTTCCACCAAGCACTGTGGTCCAGATTTTAAAATCTTGCTCCACTATATCAATAGGATCTCCCTGCTCTCTGGCTTCTGAGCGGGTATAGCTAATGAGACATCAATATATCCTGGGACAGAAAATAGCACTTGATGAGACTGAGGGATTCAGTAGTAGTCAGATCATAAAAGAATCTTGAATCCTATGCGAGGAAATGTGCATTTTTAAATACGTACAAATGGGAAACCTCAGAATGCTGTAGATGGAGGAGTGACATGATCAGATTTTGATTTTAGACTTCCCCGACTGCTGCAGTGAAAGTGGATTAGAGAAAGAGATTAATGCACACTGGGGGGAATCAAGTGAGGTGAAGACCAGAAAACTTGGAGTAGGGGAGAAATTCTAACATAAAGACAGAGCTAAAGAGTATCAAAAAATAATTCCTTACATCAACACGATTATTGCTTGGCCCTTTTAATTTTAAGGAGCATCTTCTCTGCGTTTTTGGTGCTTATTTTAATTGTCCTCCTATTCCTTCTTATTTTTTCCCATTCTTTTCAGTGAAAAGATTAATATTTTGCCATTGTCCCCTGTGTAGAACTGATGAAAACATTGTTCTTTTGCTCAGAAAATGATAATAAATGCACATACAGAAAAATATCTGTGCTCAGATTTAGGAGACTCAACCAGAATCCATACATGGATGCATAAACAGAAAATTGGGTAAGTAGAACCAGGTTTAAATGATCCAACCTTAATAATTATTAAACCTTAAAATTAAAGCATAAATTTGATATGTTTTAATGTTCATATCACAAAAACACACTGGGTTATCCATGGATGCAAGCATATAACTGTGCCAAAATGTAAAACTTGAGCAAAAATTTGAGAAATATTAATGAATCTTGGATGGTGTATCTTTGGTCAGCCTGAAGCATCTAATTATCTGAAGTTTCTGTTTCTGCCTGCTTGTCTGTTTTTGAGGTAGCAGTTTAGGCAAAGAGAAAGGGAATACTTTACAGTTATTTTGAGAGGAATGAAGAAAAAATATTCAAGTTCTGATCCAAATTGGAATTTAATACCCTTAGTATGGCAAAAATTTTTAATAATAGAAATGCTTACATCTAAAATCCTATTTTACAGCACCAACACATGCTTAAAAGCCATGTTTATATAGAGAGAAGTGATTCTGAATTTCTTATCATATCAATTATCAACACTGAATGATTCAGGTTAACTTTTAGCCACAATGTGAATGATAGACTTTGTGCCCGCAGTATGAGCCAAGTGGGCCTCTGTCCTAGGGAAGAGGTGATGCTGCTGCTGCTGCTGCTAAGTCGCTTCAGTCGTGTCCGACTCTGTGTGACCACATAGATGGGAGCCCACCAGGCTCCCCCGTCCCTGGGATTCTCCAGGCAAGAACACTGGAGTGGGTTGCCATTTCCTTCTCCAAGGGAAGAGGTTATGGGAAAGATTAATCTCAATTAAAAGTGGTTGGGAGAACAAAAGAATTCCCCCACGGACAAGGATGGTTATACAAAATGGAAAGAAAAAATGGGGAAGAAAGACAGGTGTGAAAGGGATTTTAACTCTTTGGTCTTCAGTGAAATGTGGTGTGTTAGGTTCAGTCCAGTCCAGTCCCTCAGTCGTGTCCAACTCTTTGCAACCCCATGAACCACAGCACACCAGGCCTCCCTGTCCGTCACCAATAGCTGGAGTCTACACACTCCCGTGTCCATAGAGTTGGTGATGTCGTCCAACCATCTCATTCTCTGTCGTCCCCTTCTCCTCCTGCCCCCAATCCCTCCCAGCATCAGGGTCTTTACAAATGAGTCAGCTCTTCACATCAGGTGGCCAAAGTATTGGAGTTTCAGCTTCAGCATCAGTCCTGTGTTAGGTTACTTTGGGAGAAAAGGGGTATGGGGTTTTCGCCGGAATTCAAATTTTATGTTTAAGAGTGTTGAAAGACAGCAGTCGCGCGGAATTCAAATTTTATGTTTAAGAGTGTTGAAAGACAACATGTTAAGGATTCCTCAGACCAGCCTGGGTGGGACATCACAGTAAAATAATTGATATATAAACCTAGGAGTTTTTCTTTTCCCCTCATTCTCTTGAGTCGTAGGGAGACCAGAACATTCCTGATTGTCCCTGTGGGAGGCGTGATATTTAGCTAAGGGCCTTAAACCAGATACCTTGCCCAAAGGAAATTTCTACTGGAAGGTACAAAGTGGTGGTGGGATGGAGCAGGGTGGCCCAGCAGACAACCTGGACTGAGTACCGCCTGAGTTTAAATCTGAACCAAAAGACATCCACAGCGCCAGGATCAGGAGCAAAAGCGAAGGTGCACCAGAGCCAGCTCAGGAGGATACAGGACGTGGTAAGCAGAGAGACAGAGAGAGAAGAAAGGGGAGGGAGCAGCCCATGAATTTCTTTGCTTCAGACATTGGAAGTTGGTTTTGACCTTGGTGGCTCAGATGGTACAGCGTCTGTCTACGATGCGGGAGACCCGGGTTTGATCCCTGGGTTGGGAAGATCCCTTGGAGAAGGAAATGGCAATCCACTCCAGTACTATTGCCTGGAAAATCCCATGGACAGAGGAGCCTGGTAGGCTACAGTCCATGGGGTCGCAAAGAGTCGGACATGACTGAGTGACTTCACGTCACGTTAGGAAAGAAACTAGTCCGAGTAGATACTAGGACTGAGCACACTTGAAAAACATCAAGCTGGAATCGGAGGAATTTTCTCTGCCTCGACCAATAGGACACAAAGGATCATTTAAACTTGAAAAAGAGGAGGAAAAGGGAGGAATTATTAAAGAGTGGGCCTTCACCTAAATGAGAAAGAGTTATTTAAAGAGAATGCTCAAACTGCAAGATCGAACTAAAATGACTGCCGTTAACCAAAATTTATATCGTCATCTTCTGAGATGAATTAGAATAGTTTCGGAAAATGCAAAATTAATATACTTGCTGCACATTTGGCAGTAGTATAACTAATTTAGATGGTTTATAACACGCTAGAAGAATTTCCTTTTTTTTTTTTTTTGTTATGTAAACAGCACTGTCCTGGAATAATTCAAAGGAGAAAATGAATTGTTAAATTAGAACAAGGATTTTAACCAAAAATAAAAATATATCTGGCTTAGTCTGATCCATGCATATACTAACTGTGTATCTAGCAAATGTGGAAATGTGGCACCTATTTTATCATAATGCCTTTATGATTGAAAAACTATAAAAATATAATTAAATCATAATTAGAGGTAGAACAAAGCATACTTTAATTAGCTCCATCTTCACAAAAGAATTGGGAAGATACCTTGGGTGGAGTTCATGCAATTTGATGCAATACAACTTAATTAAGGACAAAAGCTGATAGGAAAAAATTAACAATAGCTTTGTAATTAGATATATATATGAATATCTGAAAAAGTGCTACTGTGGGCTTGCTCAGATGTTTCAGTTGTGTCTGACTCTTTGTGACCCTATGGACTTCAGCCCCCCAGGTTCCTCTATTCAAGGGATTCTCCAGGCAAGAATACCTTAGTAAGTCACATACCTATTGGTTGTTATTGCTTTTCTTTTTCTTTTTCCACTGACCTCAGTCCAAGTCAGCCAAGATAATGGTTCACTGAAGCTGCACAGCCACTATGTCTCACTTGATTCACTGTTGTATTCCTTTGCCTTGAAACACTCAGCTCAGTTCAGTTCAGTCACTTAGTCGTGTCCAACTCTTTGTGACCTCATGAATCACAGCACGCCAGGCCTCCCTGTCCATCACCAACTCCCGGAGTTCACTCAGACTCACGTCCATCGAGTCAGTGATGCCATCCAGCCATCTCATCCTCTGTCGTCCCCTTCTCCTCCTGCCCCCAATCCCTCCCAGCATCAGAGTCAGAATTTAGAAATGGTGGAATCATTTTATTTCCTTTATAAAAATATTTAATCTGTTACATGTTCTCACTTTCCTCTTAATATCTCTGAGAAGTGTTGGGCCTGCTGGCAATAGTTTGATTGAAATACTTTCTTATCTACACATAAAGATTAACTTGTTATCTGACACTAAAATATAGACTTCTTATGAATACAATAAATAGATATTTCACGCTATAACACTTGTTATGAGATGTGATTGTGCTAAAACATGTCCTAAACATAAGGCTTATCAAAGAAAAACAGAATTTGGTAGAGAAAATGAGAATATGAAGAGACAAAGAAAAAAAAGGATTAAAAATAAGTATATTGGCCTGTTCAATTTCTATAATGTCCAGTATGCTACATCCTCCATTGTTTCACCTACTTTTGCTTATGAAAGCAGGGAAGCTAGAAACTTAATTTAACTTCACCCACCATAGCAACTGATTATATGATGTCTGCTGTCTCTGGGAGAACTTGTATTAATTCAAAAGTTTTGAAGATATTCTTATATAGAAAAAATCTTATTTTATATATATGTATCTTGTGTTGTTGCAAACTATATTTGCACAGGTGTACTCATCTCACACGCAGGCAAAGTAATGCTCAAAATTCTCCAAGCCAGACTTCAGGAATACGTGAACTATGAACTTCCAGATGTTCAAGCTGGATTTAGAAAAGTAGAGGAACCAGAGATCAAATTGCCAACATCCATTGGATCATAGAAAAAGCACGAATTCCAGAAAAATATCTACTTTTCCTTTATTGACTATGCCAAAGCTTTTGACTGTGTGGATCACAACAAACTGTGGAATATAAGAGACAGGAATCCCAAACCACCTGACCTGCCTCCTGAAAAATCTGTATGCAGGTCAGGAAGCAACAGTTAGAACTAGACATGGAACAACAGACTAGTTCCAAATAGGAAAAGGAGTATGTCAAGCCTGTATATTGTCACCCTGCTTATTTAACTTATATGCAGAGTATATCATGAGAAACACTGGGCTGGAGGAAGCACAAGATAGAATCAAGATTGCCGGGAGAAATATCAATATCCTCAGATATTCAGATGAAACCACCCTTATGGCCGAAAACAAGGAAGAACTAAAGAGACTCTTGTGAAAGTGAAAGAGGAGAGTGAAAAATTTGGCTTAAAGCTCAACTTTCAGAAAACTAAGATCATGGCATCCGGTCCCATTACTTCATGGCAAACAGATCGGGAAACAGTGGAAACAGTGACAGTTCTTTCTTGGGCTCCAAAATCTCTGCAGATGGTGGCTGCAGCCATGAAATTAAGACACTTGCTTGTTGGAAGAAAAGCTATGACCAACCTAGATAGCATATTAAAAAGCAGAGACATTACTTTGCCAATAAAGGTCTATCTAGTCAAAAGTTTGGTTTTTCAAATCGTCATCTATGGATGTGACAGTTGGAGTATAAAAGAAAAGTGAGCAATGAAGAATGATGCTTTTGAACTGTGGTGTTGGAGGAGACTCTTGAGAGTCTTTTGGACAGGAAGGAGATCCAACCAGTCCATCCTAAAGGAAATCAGTCCTGAATATTCATCGATAGGACTGATGCTGAAGCTGAAACTCCAATCCTTTGGCCACCCGATGTGGAGAACTGACTCCGTGGAAAAGCCTGGTCTGCTGCAGTCCATGGGGTCGCAAACAGTCGGACACGACTGAGTGTCTGAACTGAACTGTAAATATAGCTTAATGTAGGAACATAATCGTAAGTTACTGAAGTGTTTCTGCAAGTTAAATCTTTCTATGACCCACGAAGGATGAAACAAAGTGCACTTTAGAAACAAATAAAACAAAAGTGCTGAGCTCAAATATTTTCCACCCAGGGAACTGAAAAAAAAATTTAAAAATGTTTCTTTCTCTGTCTCTTTCTTTGTCTCTCAGTCTCTCTGTGTGTGTCTCTCTGTTTTTCACCATCACAGCTTCATCGTGCTGCCTTAACCACTGAGACAGGAATGTGGAAGCTCAGGGAAATCGCAAGTTGGTCTTGTGGTCCAGCGTTCCAAGGGCCACAGCTCTGACACCAGGTGGTGGGTATGAGAGCGCAACAACGAGGAATACTGTGAGCTAAAGAGAGCTTTATGTGTGCATGAAACACTGTCATCCAGCCCACTGGCTACTTAAACCCGAAAAAGTAAGAAGTTCCTTGGATTTGATTCCTCCCTTTAAAGTACAATTGCCCGAATTTATTTCAAAAAATACAAGGGTTTTTTGCTTGGTTTGTTTGTTTTGTTTTTGTTTCATGACACTGCTTTAGTTTGTAGTCTCACTCTTTTGACCTTGGCTCTTAAAAAAAAAAAATCCTTTCTAACTACTCTCTCTTCTTTCTGTCTTGTCCCCATCAGGATATGGGCAATTTAGTGTCATCATTCTCAAATATATAAAACTTATCAATGCCTGCTCAACTTCCTATGCATATATGGACGTTTTATATGGTCTATGTCTCTGCCAGTTTTCTCTTTGTTCAATCGTGTATTTGCCTCAGTAGGAAAAAAAAGCACTGGCTTCTCTTTTTCTATGGAACCGCAATCATATATCTATTATACTATGGATTGGACAGGCTATGGTTGATTGATTTGTTATCATTTTTTTTTCTCCACTAAACTATAAAAAGGCAGTTTTAAGAGCAGGAATAATTTCAATTTTTATTAGCAATATTTAGCAGAGTGACTATGCACTCAATAAATAATTGTTGAAATGAGTAAGTGAATGAATTCAGTTTTTGTTGCTCTGATGAGAACCATGCATCTGGTGTTCTAAGTCACTGGCTTATGTGACTTTTAGGAATCCAATCCATTTGTAACTTGCAGAGAGCCTTTTTTTTTTTTTTTTTGGTCTTTTCTTTGACTTTTTCAATTAAATATTAATAATTCAATTTAGAACACAGTATTTGAAAATGCTGTACATAGTGCATATTATGGTTGCAAAGACACCATCCTTGCCCTTCATGTTCACAGTCTTGCTTCTGTGCGAAGGAAATGAGACTTATAAATACAAGGATGCTTTGAATCAAAACAGTTTATTTCCTATTGCAGCTCTTTTTTTCTACATTCTCCACAATGCAGCCAACTGATTTCTATGTTGCCTGTTTTGGGGTTGTATGAAATTCTGTTTTCAGTGTTTTGGCTGTGTGTGTGTGTGTGTGTGTGTGTGTGTGTGTGTGTGTGTGTGGCGCGGGGAGTTCACGCATGCGCTAAATCACTTCAGTTGTGTCTGACCCTTTGCAGTGTTATGGACTGTAGCCTACCAGGCCTCTCTGTCAATAGGATTCTTCAGGTAAGAATACTGAAGTGGATTGCCATGCCCTCCTCCAGGGGATCTTCCTGACCCAGAGATTGAACACACATATCTTACCTCTCCTGCATTGGCAGGCAGATTCCACTGAGTCACCTGGGAAATCCAGTTCTGGCATTAGTCTGTAGTAATTTTCCAGTCTGTGGTCCATAAAATATGGAATAACTATATATATATATAAACCTAAATATCGAGGTGGTTCCATTTTGTTATAAGTTTTATGACCTCAACACTATTTTGAATTAAGAAAGGAAAGCTTACCGATAGCATATATGCATTTATTTATTTATTTATTTTGGCTAAGAAACAGAAGAAATATATGCATCCAGCACATACATACACTCTTTCTTCTTTATTTCTTTGGAGCAAGAGGTGGGATTTAGCCTTTCAGTGACATCTATGGGGAAGGCAATGGCACCCCACCCCAGTACTTTTGCCTGGAAAATCCCATGGACGGAGGATCCTGGTAGGCTCCAGTCCATGGGGTCGCTAAGAGTTGAACATGACTGAGCGACTTCACTTTCACTTTTCACTTTCATGTATTGGGGAAGGAAATGGCAACCCACTCCAGTATTCTTGCCTGGAGACTCATAGGGATGGGGGAGCCTGGTGGGCTTCCGTCTATGGGGTCGCACAGAGTCGGACACAACTGAAGCGACTTAGCAGCAGCAGCAGCATGATGTGCTTGTAATGGAAAGAAATCTGCATGCAATGTGCAACATGACTGGAACATCTGCAATGTTTTCAATAGCATTTATAAAATTAAACCTTCACTATATTTTTAGAGTATCTACTTCAGAGCCACATTAACACTGTTGCTAAATTTGCCTCTCCAAATCACCTTTCACCATGCAATTAGGTATCAAAGTGGCCATGTCTATCTTTACAGGTCCAGCTCTGTTTATCTCATTCTATATTTCAAAGGGCAGTCAAATATTTATCTCTCTAAATAAGAATAATTCCTTAAGCCTGTGATGCAAGACCATCTATAATTCCATTCATGTTGTTGCTATTTTCTCTTTCACTTCAACAGCACCCAGTTCCAGCTTACTTGGTCTACTGTCCCTAAGACGTATATTTCACATCTCCTCCCATTCATCATTTTATCTTCATATTTTAAAACTTTCCCATACTTCTCTGCCCAATTTCTACTATTTTTTGAACATCTATTGTCATTTCCCACCTCCACCATGAATGCTTCAGTAGCCATCCTTAACTTAAGTTATTGCTTTGCCCTGTGTTTGACTTTGTAATTAGTGTTTATTTGCTTCAGTTGAAACATGTTTAAATAAATTTGCTGGGTTCTGAGTTCCTTTGCATATTGCCTTACACATGCTGAAACTGCCCTCCCACACTGAGAACCACCCACTGAGATAGCAATCCAACAACAAAATCACATCCTGGAGGCAAATGCTCAGAGATTAGGGCTGCCTTCAAAGGCTTGATTGTCCCCTCCAGAATAAAGATTATGAGTAGCTATACACTCAGGGCAAGCCTCAGCACCAGAGGTTTTAGCTTGCCCCACACACCCTCCGGTAAAAAACTTTTCTAGAAATTCTGATGAACTTGAACAAAAACTAGGAACAATTTTTACATATTTATGTAAAAATGAAAAAAAATATTTTAGAGCCTAATCAGCTATTCTGTATATAATTATTCATTTACTTGGAGGAAAACTGCATTGTAATATATTTATTTTTCTAAGTTTGTTTTAGCTCTTCTGCTACATTTGTACTATTCGGCATGTGTTTCAGTAAAATTTTAACAAAATGGAAGAGCTACTGCAATGTGTTTGGTAGTTTCATTATTTCTAGTCTGTAAAAATATTGATAGTTTACTCAGAAATTATGGTTCAGTTTCTGTTCACATGCTTAATTCTTTGATAATTAAACTCTGAATTAGGCATTTGGGATATAAAAATAACAAAATATCCAATCTGTGACTATATTATGTTTTTAATTTTAGGGAAAGGAAAAATTATCTGCATGTGTAATAGTTGAAAAATCAACTACCCGCACTTTGAGGACATCCAAATACAAGTTCTAATAATTTAGAAAGTCTAGGTAAGGCCAAGACCTAAGGGAACATGTAAATAAGTAAAGAAGAATGACTATTCAAAAAATAAATAGATGGAAATGCTTTTCCAGCTGGCTGTGAATGTCAGGGAACCACTCCAGTTTCCCCCTCTATCAGGGATTGCTCCTGGATGTACATATGCTGCATTTGGGGGCCTTGTGGCTTCCTCTTCCTGCTCTGAGGCAGCCTGCAGGCAACCAGCTGACACCAGGGAATGAAATCTCTCCTCTTGTTTCAGCGTGATGCTAACTCTGTGGTGCAGTTTATACTTCAGCTCTTCCCTGTGTGATCCAAGTTCAGCTTGTCTCTGGCTAAAACAGCCATCTTATTTCACTTGTTCCCTTCTCAGCCCTGCTTCCTTCCCTTCCCTTCCCTCACCCCCCACTACAGCACATGGTCAAGTATCCCCGTCTCAGCCTTTGCTTGTTGGGGAACTTCAGTTCAGTTCGGTTCAGTTCAGTGGCTCAGTCGTGTCCGACTCTTTGCGGGAAACTTACTTGGGGGTAAATCTTTTGGTACAAACTCAAAAAAGAAACTTCCTATCCTCATTCAATAGTAGGTCAGTCAAAATGTCCAGACTGACAATACAGGAGACGTGACTCATATTTCTCTGATAACCCAGAATGGCAAAAGCTTATAGAAATGACTTGGGTTTTGAATAGTATTTCATAAAGCATTTTGCCTAAGACTGTTTATATCCTCTGAATCCAAAAAGCAAAGGCAAATTCCTAAGCTCATTAGTTTTTATATATATGTGTGTATATATATAATTTTATTTTTATGTATCTATGTATTTTGGCTGTGCTGGGTCTTCACTGCTGTTGGGTTTCTTTCTCATTGTGGTTCCCGGGAGCTCCTCTCCAGTCATCGTCCACGGCCTGTTCACTGCAGTGGCTTCTCTTGTTGTGAGAGGGCACGGGCTTCAGTGACTCCCAGGCCCTGAGGGCACAGGCTCAGAACATGTGGCACACGGGCGCAACTGCTCTGTGTCAGGGGGATCTGCCTGTGTCAGAGGTCAAACACACGGCCCCTACATCGGCACATGGCTTCTGTACGACAGAACCACCAACCCACCCGGGAAGCCTCTAGACTCATTAGTTTTGGTTAACTTTTAGCATTCTGAACTTACTGAGGAGTATTACAATTTTTAATGTGCATTATCATGTCATCTGGTCCCATCACTTCATGGGAAATGGATGGAGAAACAGTGGAAACAGTGTCAGACTTTATTTTTCGGGGCTCCAAAATCACTGCAGATGGTGACTGCAGCCATGAAATTAAAAGACGCTTGCTCCTTGGAAGGAAAGTTCTGACCAACCTAGATAGCATATTCAAAAGCAGAGACATTACTTTGCCAACAAAGGTTCACCTAGTCAAGGCTACGGTCTTTCCTGTGATCATGTATGGATGTGAGAGCTGGACTGTGAAGAAGGCTGAGCGCTGAAGAATGGATGCTTTTGAACTGTGGTGTTGGAGAAGACTCTTGAGAGTCCCTTGGACTGCAAGGAGATCCAACCGGTCCATTCTGAAGGAGATCAGCCCTGGGATTTCTTTGGAAGGAATGATGCTAAAGCTGAAACTCCAGTATTTTGGCCACCTCATGCGAAGAGTTGACTCATTGGAAAAGACTCTGATGCTGGGAGGGGTTGGGGGCAGGAGGAGAAGGGGATGACAGAGGATGAGATGGTTGGATGGCATCACTGACTCGATGGACGTGAGTCTGAGTGAACTCCGGGAGTTGGTGATGGACAGGGAGGCCTGGCATGCTGCGATTTATGGGGTCGCAAAGAGTCAGACACGACTGAGCGACTGAACTGAACTGAACTGAGATGCAAGCCTTCAACTTCTTTGATTTTCTAGTTGTAGAACTGTGTCAGGTCTTTTGTTATGGACTAAAGGCTAGTGAATATTTTTATTAATTTTATTATTAATGTTAATAACTATTAACATTATTAATCATAAAGTGTCATTCATCAAAATACTTAAGGGGAAAACAGAATATGTAAAAAAACAGAATCACAGGATTAAAATTAAGAGGGAAAAAAAAATGCAACCCCAGCTGCAATCAGAACTAAAAGTATCATGATTGTACCTACTGCATGGAAATCAAAAGTCTTTTATCTCAACAAAATTTAGTGTTCTTCTTTCTTCTTTGTTCTAATACTACATGATGTAAGCAATCTTTTAAAACTAAGCAAATTTCTATCTTTAACTTGCACTTCTAGTTCTGAAGGAAACCAAATAATGAGAATTTTACCTACACAGGAACTACCATAAAGATTTTATAAAGGTTTCCTTTGAATTTTATTTCTTATATTATATTTCTACATTCCCAGTAGAAACTTATTTTCCTGACCTATACTGAAACTGTTGTTTCTTCATTAAGTCCTGTCCAACTCTTTACGACTACATGGACTGTCACCCATCAGGCTCCTATGTCTATTTAAAAATATATCTAGTATTTTATATATCACTAAAATAAAGCATTAGCACTTGAAAATGCTATTCTCTACATTAAATAATACTAAATTAAATTTTATAATATTCCTTTCTTTTACCAACTAATTAAGGCATTTGTTATACTTGTATAATTTTAAGGTAACAAGACCTAATGGCATTCTATTGGTTTGTGTTTTTTTTTCCCATTAAGTTAACATTATAGACTTTTAATGAATGTCTTAATTAGATGCTATTATTAACAAGGTTGATGCACAAATGAAAATTAGTCTCTATGTAGGCAATGTGCCTCATTAGTATTCACTGCAAGATACTGACCAAAAACCTTCTTAACTAAAATATGTCCAATCCTCCTATGTATAACGGCCCTTTAAACAATGTGCAGACACTTAGAAACACACTGTTGAATAAACACACAAGTAGCATTTGAACTTCAGAGAAGGCAATGGCACCCCACTCCAGTACTTTCACCTGGAAAAATCCCAGGGACAGGGGACCCTGGTGGGCTGCAGTCCATGGGGTCGCTAAGAGTCGGACACGACTGAGCAACTTCACTTTCACTTTTCACTTTCATGCATTGGAGAAGGAAGTGGCAACCCATTCCAGTGTTCTTGCCTGGAGAATCCCAGGGACGGGGGGAGCCTGGTGGGCTGCCGTCTATGGGGTTGCACAGAGTCGGACACGACTGAAGTGACTTAGCAGCAGCAGCAGCAGCAGTATTTGAACTTAAATTTTCATTTCTTTTATGCCTGGCTTTTCTTGTATCCTCATCTTTTCCATCTTATAATTTCATTCCATTTAGTATAATGGGTGATTTTATACCTTGGTTTTGCTATAACTCACATTTTGCCTTTGTTTCACAGCAAGTAAGCTAGTGTGTTTCACATGTTCCTTTCTCCTTTATCATTCAGCATGCTTTGTTTAGCTGCTATCTAATCATTTCCATAGTTATCTCATTATGGTCACCTCCAATCTTTTTATTGACACCAGGATCAGCAGATCCTTTTTCACTGACATCATTCTGACAGTCTCTATGAAATTTTCCCATTTTCTTCTACATACTTTGTTTTCTGGGTTTTCAGTTAACTCAGTGGCTTTTTGTCCCCAAATGTCCATGGTTTGTAATGGAACTGACATAGTATAAATGTCTCTCTTCCTTGTGGCTCTGCTCTTGGTCTTCTTCTCTTCTCATTCTATATAATCTACTCAGGTGATCTCATCAACACCTCTAACTAAATGTCAAATATAAATAGATTCATTCACTCAACAAACATTTACTGAATGCCTAACTGGGGAAAAAAAAAAAAAAACTTTAAGAAATACTGGAAATTGCATACTATACAAAGCAGACATGAGGCTTATATCCTGAGTTTCAGAAAACAATGATAATTATCAAATTACAACTAGTGCAGGCTTTTCTCATGAGTATATTGTGTAAATCCACCTACCTATTCTAAATTGTTCCTAGAATGTGCCATGCCTGCTCAAACTCAGCATATAAAGAATAATTACTACAGATTTATGCCCCTCTGCTTTACTTTCTATACCTCTCACCAGAGTGAATTTGAACAAGGTCCTTAAATGCGTAAATTTAGAAATCATCCTAGCCTTTTTTATCTTCCAATTGCTGCATAGTCAATCAACCTTCAACTTAAAAGTATTTTTCCCTTCTATTTCTATTCCTACTACTTCATTCAAATAAAATTAGAAGATGCTTTTTCCTTGGAAGGAAAGTTATGACCAACCTAGACAGCATATTGAAAAGCAGAAACATTACTTTGTCAACAAAGGTCCATCTAGTAAAGGCTACTGTTTTTCCAGTAGTCATGTATGGATGTGAGAGTTGAACTATAAAGAAAGCTGAGCACCAAAGAACTGATGCTTTTGAACTGTGGTATTGGAGAAGACTTTTGAGAGTCCCTTGGACTACAAGTAGATCCAACCAGTACATTGTAAAGGAGATCAATCCTGGGTGTTCACTGGAGGGACTGATGTTGAAGCTGAAACTCCAATACTTTGGCCACCTGATGCAGAGAGCTGACTCATTTGAAAAGACCCTGATGCTGGGAAAGACTGACAGCAGGAGGAGAAGGGGATGACAGAGGATGAGATGGTTGGATGGCATCACCTACACAATGGATATGGGTTTGGGTGGACTCCAGGAGTGGTGATGGACAGGGAGGCCTGGCGTGCTGCAGTCCATGGGGTCGCAAAGAGTCGGACATGACTGAGCAAATAAACTGAACTGAACTTCATTAAACTCACATCATTTCTTGCCTGGATTTAAATAATTATCATTTCCCTCCTTCTTCCTAGGCTTCCTTGATAGCTCAGTCAGTAAAGGAACTTCTACACTGATTATAATACTAGCCCCCGTCCCCGTCCCGGGGTCGCTCCTCGAGTCAGTGGCCATCCAGCCATCTCTCTCTCTCGTCCCCTCCCATTGGGTTGCCCAAAATATTCTTTTTTTTTTTTTTTTTTTTTTCCTGTAAGATGACTCAATCAGTGCTTAGTCATTTTATAGTTCAGTTCAGTTAAGTGGCTCAGTTATGTCCAAATCTGCAACGCAATGGAATGCAGCACTCCAGGCCTGCCCATGAATCACCAACTCTAAATAAAAATCTATTAAAATATATTAAAAACAGAGTATTAAAAGATTGTATTAAAAGTATAAAAAGATTGTATTAAAAAACAATCTTATAAAAAACAGATTTTTAAAAGGACACATTTCTTATAAAGGAGTGAAAAAGTAGTATAAAGAAAACTTTGTAAAGTTAAATAAAAAAAAAGAAAAAAGAAAGAAAACTTTGAACCAACACAAAAATAGAATATGGAACAAATGCTTCAGTAGAGAATGTAAAATTAAATAACTATAGTTAACATTAATTTCTAAATGAAGGTACAACAAAAGTTAAAATCTTGCAAGTTATTTGTATCAAAATTCCCTCACTAAAATTGCTTTCACATTAATTTCAAGAAAAAGGGAAATTTTTCCAGGCTGCAGTTCTTAGATACAAGTAGAAAAATTGAGCAAAGAAAATGGGAAGCACATAGGAAAATTGAAAAATTTTGCAAATAGATATACGTTATTTTTAATCATTTTGAAGAAAATAAATATCTCAGGTGATATGTGTTCATGGAGGACATTGCAGTAGTGACAGATTGGGGGGATTTCCTGCTCTGTTCATGTAAAAGCATCAAAGAAATGTTTACTCTCTTGGCTATAATCTGCCCACAAGTCAATTAAACTCTGAATTAATATCCTACATACTGTACCATTATAATTAGAGTTCACTACCATAAACTATTAACAAACAGAGTAAACACAGAATAAAATCTTGCTGCTGCTGCTGCTAAGTCGTTTCAGTCGTGTCTGACTCTGTGTGACCCCATAGACGGCAGCCCACCAGGCTCCCCCGTCCCTGGGATTCTCAAGGCAAGAACACTGGAGTGGGTTGCCATTTCCTTCTCCAATGCATGAAAGTGAAAAGTGAAAGTGAGTCTGAAGTCACTCAGTCATATCTGACTCTTCGCGACCCCAAGAACTGCAGCCCACCAGGCTCCTCTGTCCATGGGATTTTCCAGGCAAGAGTACTGGAGTGGGGTGCCATTGTTTTCTCCATAAAATATTGAGTCTTTATTAAATTGTTGAAGGCATCAAAAAAACACACATAAGTATTTCAATTTTAAATTTCTTTATCTTTCACTTTGATTATAACAGTAAGATTATGTGTACACTAATTCTTTACAGTTCATTATATGAATATAAAACATTGTATATATTACTAAGTAATACACTAAAATATTCATACATAGTTGCTTAACAATAATTGGATGTCTTTGCCCAAGTGCACTAGTGCCACAGATAATGAGATTTATTTATGATTTATATCTCATAGCAAAGAAAAATCATGTTTTAAACAAAAATACCAGATATCTGTACATAGTTTGTTTTAAGATTTACAGCAATAATTCCATTATTATGGTATAATAATCCCCATAGGTGAACTAGCTGTGATAATAAATTAACTTTATTTACAAGATGTTTGTAAGTGAAAGCAATCTAATTAGATCAACTTTAATTATCTTTAGAGGGAAGGAGTTACTATTGATTGGTTTGTGAGAGAACAGTAAGATAATTCATTAACAGTTTCTTATTTGCTAAGTTTAGCTAGAAAAGGCTTAAAGCATATCTTTTGTTAGGATTAAATCCTGTTTCTAGGTGTCAAAAAGAAATATTACTTCCTTTTCTGTTTTTCCCAACTTAGATATGATTTCTATATGATGGATTTTCTCTTCTTTGAGGATATTTATAAATTCCTGTGGTCATGTATGGATGTGAGAGCTGGACTGTGAAGAAGACTGAGCGCCGAAGAATTGATGCTTTTGAACTGTGGTGCTGGAGAAGACTCTTGAGAGTCCCTTGGACTGCAAGGAGATCCAACCAGTCCATTCTGAAGGAGATCAGCCCTGAGGGATTTCTTTGGAAGGAATGATGCTAAAGCTGAAACTCCAGTACTTTGGCCACCTCATGGGAAGAGTTGACTCGTTGGAGAAAGACTCTGATGCTGGGAAGGATTGAGGGCAGGAGGAGAAGGGGGATGACAGAGGATGAGATGGTTGGATGGCATCACTGACTCGATGGACGTGAGTCTGAGTGAACTCCGGGAGTTGGTGATGGACAGGGAGGCCTGGTGTGCTGCGATTCATGGGGTCGCAAAGAGTTGGACACAACTGAGCAACTGAACTGAACTGAGCCGAGTGTTTCAAGGCAAAGGAATACAACAGTGAATCAAGTGAGACACAGTGGATGTGCAGCTTCAGTGAACCATTGTCTTGGCTGACTTGGGCTGAGGTCAGTGGAAAAAGAAAAAGAAAAGCAATAACAACCAATAGGTATGTGACTTACTAAGGTATTCTTGCCTGGAGAATCCCTTGAATAGAGGAACCTGGGGGGCTGAAGTCCATAGGGTCACAAAGAGTCAGACACAACTGAGCGACTGATCTGATCTGATCTGATCTGATCTGATAAATTACCATGGCTCAATTCAAAATTAGGATGTGAGTGCACCAATACGTATTTCAAATTTCAAAGTGAATTTGGTATTCAATGTGGTGATCAGGTGCCCCTCAGGAGGAAAAAAGTAGAATGATAAAGTCTGGTCATGGTTGCCGACTTTCAACGGACAATATGAACATCTAGTCGAATATCTAATCCATGTTTATTATTTTATTTTTGCAATGCTATGAGTTGTGGTGACTCTACACCTTCAGTGTAGACTTTACGTTATTCAATGTTAGTACAGTTTGTGAGATACTCTGTGTTTTTTTTTAACTTATTTATTTTAATTGGAGGCTAATTACTTTACAGTACTGTAGTGGTTTTGCCATACATTGACACAAATCAGCCATGGGTGAATACGTGTCCCCATCCCAAACCCCCCTCCCACCGCTCTCCCTACTCCATGTCTCAGGGTCATCCCAGTGCACCGGCCCTGAGCACCGTGTCTCATGCATTGAACCTGGACTGGTGATCTGTTTCACATATGATAATATATGATGCTTTAAGATTGCTTGTCTTTTTGGCAAATCTGAGCTGGGTTCCTTTAAGTTAGAACTAATGTCCCAACTGTGTTTACTTCGATTGATTGTTCAGTGTGCACTTCCTTTGCTTTCCTTTTCCACTGTCTTAACATAGAGGATGACAGTAAGAGAACTGTAGATGAGGAGTATGATTTTATTTTTTTAATTTAAATTTATTTATTTTAATTAGAGGCTAATTGATTTTAAAGTTCAAAGAGAAAACAATGAGGAAGCAAAAAGGGCCATCAGAGAAATTTCAATATTTATTTAACTGTTATGCTACGGAATCTGATGTTGTAAATGCTTATTTATTTATATCATATTGAAATATAATGAACTTACAATATCATATTACCTTCAGGCTTCCCTGGTGGCTCAGATGGTGAAGAATCTGCCTGTAATGCAGGAGACATGGGTTCCATCTCTGAGTCAGGAAGATCCCCTGGAGAAGGGAAAGGCTACTCACTCCAGGGTTCTTGTCTAACAAATCAGAGGAGCCTCGTAGGCTACAGTCCATGTGGTATCGAGGAGTCCAAGACATGACTGAGCAACTAACACTTTAACACTTAGTACAGCGTAGTGATTTAATATTTTATATATTACAAAACGATCACTAGGGTAGATCTAGTTACCGTCTGTCACCATACAAAACTACTGTGATACTACTGATTACATTCCCTATGGTGCACATTACGTCCCTGTGACTTATTTATTTTATAACTGGAAGTTTGTACTTCTTAATCGCCTTCATCTATTTCTCCCATTCCCATACCGCCCAACTCCTCCCTTGCCCAGTAACTACCAATTTGCTCTTTGTGTCCATGAGCTTGTGTTGTTTGGTTCTTCTGTTCATTTGTCCTGTCTCTTGGATTCCACCTATAAGTGAGGTCATATGAAATTTGCCTTTCTCCATGTGACTTATTTTACTTAGTATAATAGCCTTTTGGTCCACCTGTGTTGTTCCAAATGACAAAGTTTCATTCACTGCAGATGGCGGCTGCAGCCATGAAATTAAAAGATGTTTACTCCTTGGAAGGAAAGTTATGATCAACCTAGACAACATATTGAAGAGCAGAGACATTACTTTGCCAACAAAGGTACATCTAGTCAAGGCTATGGTTTTTCCTGTGGTCATGTATGGATGTGAGAGTTAGACTGTGAAGAAAGCTGAGCATTGAAGAATTGATGCTTTTAAACTGTGGTGTTGGAGAAGACTCTTGAGAGTCCCTTAGACTGCAAGGAGAGCCAACCAGTCCATCCTAAAGGAAATCAGTCCTGGGTGTTCTTTGGAAGGAATAATGCTGAAGCTGAAACTCCAGTATTTTGGCCACCTGATGAGAAGAGTTGACTCATTGGAAAAGACTGATGCTGGGAGGGATTGGGGGCAGGAGGAGAAGGGGACGACAGGGGATAAGATGGCTGGATGACATAACTGACTCGATGGACGTGAGTTTGAGTGAACTCCGGGAGTTGGTGATGGACAGGGAGGCCTGGCATGCTGCGATTCATGGGGTTGCAAAAAGTCGGACACAACTGAGCAACTGAACTGAACTGAACTGAATGCTACACTGTGTGTGTGTGTGTGTGTGTGTGTGTGTGTGTGTGTGTGTGTGTATCACATCTTCTTTATATGTTCACCAGTCATGGACACATGGACACCCAGGTTGTGCCCCTTGTGGCTGTTGTAAATAACACTGCAGTTAACACTGGGGTGTCTTTTTCTTTTTAAATTAGTGTTTTCCTCAGATAGAAACTCAGTGGAAGTGGACTTGCTGGACTGGATCATATGCTACTTCCATTTTTAATTTTTTTAAGGATCCTCCATAGTATTTTTCACAGTGGCTACACAAATTTACTTTACCATCCATAGTGCAGAAGGGTTCCCTTTTATTCATATCTTTGCCAGCACTTGTAGTATGTTGCCCTTTTGATCACCTTTCTGGCAGGTATGAGGTAGGATCTTATTGTGGTTTTGAGTTGCATTTTCTGATGATTAGTTGAGCATCTTTTCATGTGCCTGTTGGCCATCTGTATATCTTCGTAGCAAAATTTCTATTCAGTTCTTTCTTCTTTGTTCTAATACTACGTGATGCCAACAACATTTGAAAACTAAGCAAATTTCTATTGCCAACTTGAACATCCAGTTCTGAAGGAAATATTTTTCAATCTTTTTTTTTTTTAATATTGAGTTGTATAAGTTTTTTGTATATTTTAGACATTAATCCCTTATCAGACATACATTAGCAAATATCTTCTACCATTCAGTAGATCAGCTTTCATTCTGATGATTATTTCCTTCAGAAAAAAGCTTTTTAGTTTAATATGGTCCCGTTTGCTTTTCTCTGCTCTTGCTGCCCTTGCCTAAAGAAACATGTCAAAAAAAAAAAAAAAAAATACTGTGAAGACCAAAGTCAAACCGATTACTGCCTGTGCCTTCTTCTATGAGTTTGAGTGTTTCAGGTCTTACAGTGAGGTCTTTAATTCAAGTTTATTTTTGCATATGTTGTAAGAAAGTGCTCTGTGCTGTGCTCAGCCGCCCAGTCATGTCTGACTTTTTGTGACCCCTGGACTGTAGCCCATCAAGCTCCTCTGTCCACAGGGATTCTCCAGGGAAGAATACTGGAGTGTGTTGCCATGCCCTTCTCTAGGGGATCTTCCCAATCCAGGGATCAACCCCAAATCTCCAGCATTGCAGGTGGATTCTTTCGTCTGAGCCATCAGAGAAGCCCAGAAAGTGCTCTATTTTTATTCTTTGTACTGCCTAGTTTTTTTAACATCATTTCCTTTAACTGTTTAGCACTTGAGAGAATCTATTGATTTCCATCTTCAAATAAAGTGTGTTTGCTTTTTTAAAATTTTATATTAGAATATAGCTCATTAACAATGGTGTACTAGTTTGGGGTATACAGCAAAGTGATTCAGTTATACCGAAGCATGTATCTATTCTATTTCAAATTGTTATTCTCACTTGGGTTGTTACATAATATTGAGCAGAGCTCCCAATGCTACACAATAAGTCCTTGTTGGTTAGCCCCCAACATCATTTATTAAAGAAACGTTTTCCCTAGTACACACTCTTGCCTCCACTGTAGTAAATTAATTGGCCATAAAAGCGTGGGTTTACTTTTGAGTACTCCATTCTGTTCCATTCATGCATGTGTCCGCTGCACCAGTGTTATAATGTTTAGACTACTATAGTTTCATAGTGTGGTTTGCCATGAGAAAAATGATACCTCCAGCTTCGTTCAAGTTTTCCAAGATTACTTTAGCTGTTAGTTTTTTGTTTTTTTTTTTTTTTTTGGGGGGGGGGTTCCATACAAATTTTAGAATTATTTGTTCTAGTTCTGTGAAAAATGCCTTGAATATCTTCATACGACTTGCACTGAATTTGTAGATTGCTTGGGGCTAGTATGAACATTTTAGTAATGTTACTTCTTCCAAACCATGGGCACAGTTTATATTTCCATTCATTTGGATCTCCTTCAGTTTCTTTCTTCAATGTCTTATAATTTTTAAACTACAGATCTTTCGTATCTTAGTTAAATTTATTTCTGAATTTTGAAGTTAAAAGGAAAAACAAGTAAGCAAAAAGTGTCTCAGAAAATCACCAGTGTTCATGCAATTATTGTGCTACAGATTCAGATATTTTGTCTACTCAGAATAACACTTTTAATATCATTTATTTTCAATACATATTAATTTATAAGAGAAATGTATCCACCAATTACCAAACTGAGTGGCAAGGTGGTGTCTTCTGCTTTTCTCTACCTTTTGCAATTTGAGTGTTATTTTATTGCATGTTTATGATACCACTTAAATGTCAAAGTAACTGTTACTCTGGACTAAGAAAAATATTCCTTGAATGACTCTTCCAATATAATTATTGAATGCTGAAACCTTTGACTTATAAAGAAATGTTTCAAGGATTTAGCTATAGTGTTCAAAGGGGTGATTTAGTGTAATAACAATAGAAGTATGCACCTAGGTAGAAAAGAGATGGTAAAAATGTGGCTTATATTTGAAATTTGTTAGATTATTGACATTTTGTTTTAATAATTTTATATTATTTTACTTAACAATAGATACTGATTATTAGGTTATTGAACCTATAAAAACTCATTTAGGTGATATTATCCAATCAACTGTGCATCTTATCCCATTATGCCTTTAGAATCTTTTTTTTTTCCATTGCAATATGTTCTTTTGAGTGTTTCTTCCAGCTTTCCCTTGAGAAAAGAATATATGACTACACTGACGGTCAATAAAATGAAGCATTTATATCTATACATCAGATGTAAGAAATCTACTATATAATTTTCTTCATGTTAAAAAGAAATTAAATAGTTCCCTAATAATATTGGTAGATAGCAAGCAAAGTTTAACAAGATGTGTAATGGTTTACACATGCCATTTGAGGAAATTAAATGTTTTATTAGAATACATTCAGAATTAAATGTTTTATTTTCAAGTAACTAAAAAGTTATATGGTAAATATAAGAAAGATACTAGAAAATTTTCATTATTTTCTGCCTATTGTAAGTTAAAATCCCTAGAAAGCTCTCAGAAGATTTCTCTTAGTTTTGTAACTATTGCTGACTTTTAGAGTGTCTGATATCAGACCCATGTATTAGCCTTACTTGAATTGTTTCAGGGGCAGAGAACTCAACCCATTAGGGCCAACTGTAGAGTCTTCTCAGATTCTATACAAAATATTTATTTATTATGGGTTGAACGGTGCCCATCAGAAAGATATGATGACATCTTACATTCCAGTGCTTCAGAATGTGACCCTTTTTTTAAGAAATAGATTAACTGTACATGTAATTAGTTAAGTCAAAGATGAGGCTCCACTGGAGTAAGGCAGGCTCTGAATTCAGTATGACTCATGTCCTTTCCAGAAGGTGAGATACTCACAGGGAGAAGGTATGAGCATATGAAGATATAGATATAGAGAGAGATCACCATGTGATAATCGATGCAGAGACTGCAACAACGTAGCTGTGAGTCAAAGAACAGGAGGGTTGCCGCCCACCATCAGAAGCTAGCACGGGGAGAAAGGCTTCTTCCCAATAGGTAACACAGAGGAAGCCAGCACAGTGGTTTTGGACTTGTAGCCTCTAGAGCTGTGAGAGAATAAACTTTTGGTTTTCTAAACCACTTAGTTTCTGGTACTTTGTCAAAGCATTAGCTCTTATGTAGTATTTTTTTTTTTTTTTAATATACTAGGTCCAGATAAAGTCAAATAAGCCAATTTCTCTTTGGTTTTACTCACTGAGCTAATTAATGTAGGGCTAGTGGTTCCACTAATATCAAAGACAAATACATGTAGCAGAGAAATCTGTACTAATGGGGAGAAAAGTCTTCTACACAGACTGGAAGGTAGCAATACCTAAGAATTGATGGTTCCAATTTGTGGTGTGTTTAGTTGTTGTGTGTATTTTAATTTTTTATTCTAAATCTCTTTGCTAAGTTCTAAATGGAGTGATTAGCAATAATTTGTTTTACATTATTCATTTACTAATATATATTTTATATACTTCATAAGTACAAATTCTCACAAGATCAACATAAGAGGGTTCAGTTCAGTTCAGTTCAGTCACTCAGTCGTGTGACTCTTTGCGACCCCATGAATCGCAGCACACCAGGCCTCCCTATCCATCGCCAGCTCCCAGAGCCACTCAGACTCACATCCATCAAGTCAGTGATGCCATCCAGACATCTCATCCTCTGTCGTTCCCTTCTCCTCTTACCCTCAATCCCTCCCAGCATCAGAGTCTTCTCCAATGAGTCAACACTTCACATGAGGTGGCCAAAGTACTGGAGTTTGAGATTTAGCATCATTCCTTCCAAAGAAATCCCAGGGCTGATCTCCTTCAGAATGGACTGGTTGGATCTCCTTGCAGTCCAAGGCACTCTCAAGACTCTTCTCCAACAGCACAGTTCAAAAGCATCAATTCTTCGGCGCTCAGCCTTCTTCACAGTCCAGCTCTCACATCCATACATGACCACTGGAAAAACCATAGCCTTGACTAGATGGACCTTTGTTAGCAAAGAAATGTCTCTGCTTTTCAATATGCTATCTAGGTTGGTCATAACTTTCCTTCCAAGGAGTAAGCGTCTTTTAATTTCATGGCTGCAATCACCATATGCAGTGATTTTGGAGCCCAGAAAAATAAAGTCTGACACTATTTCCACTGTTTCCCCATCTATTTCCCATGAAGTGATGGGGCCGGATGCCATGATCTTTGTTTTCCGAATGTTGAGCTTTAAGCCAACTTTTTCACTCTCCACTTTCACTTTCATCAAGAGGCTTTTTAGCTCCTCTTCACTTTCTGCCATGAGGGTGGTGTCATCTGCATATCTGAGGTTCTTGATTCCAGCTTCTGCTTTTTCCAGTCCAGCGTTTCTCATGATGTACTCTGCATATAAGTTAAATAAGCAGGGTGACAATATACAGCCTTGACATACTTCTTTTCCTATTTGGAACCAGTCTGTTGTTCCATGTCCAGTTCTAACTGTTGCTTCCTTACCCATAATTCTCCTGCAATAAAAAGTCTATGAATATAAGTCACATCTAGATGAAAATATGAAATGAAATGCATTCAGAGAACTTCCCTCTTTGCAAAGATGTCATTTTATGCAAACATGGTACTATTTCATATGTCAGCCATCTTCCAGCCACAAAGCACACAGAGATATTTCAGCAGAAGATTTTATGTATTTATTTTTTTCCCACACCAAGAGTTAGACTTTATAGTTATTCTAGGCTTCCCTGGTAGCTCAGTTGGTAAAGAATCCACCTGCAATGCAGGAGATACAGATTTGATTCCTGGGTCAGGAAGATCCACTGGAGAAGTGATGGACTACCTACTCCAATATTTTTAAGCTTCTCTCCTGGCCCAGCTGGTAAAGAATCTGCCTGCAGTGTGGGAGACCTGAGTTCAAACCCTGGGTTTGGAAGAACCCCTGGAGAAGGGAAATAGTTATTCTAGAATTGTATATATCTTGCTAGTGTGAAAGGAATATTTTTATTTTATTATTATTATTAAAGTGTAAAAATAGAATAAGTTAATTTTTGAGTTTTTATAGGATAGCCCATTTAAGAAAATATGTGAACACTGAGAATGTGTATCATAACTTACTAAGCTTTAAAAAAGATGAAAGACAAAAATTAAGCTTTGCTCAGTTGGTAAAGAACTCGCCTGCAATGCAGGAGACCCTAGTTTGATTCCTGGGTCAGAAAGATGTGCTGGAAAAGGGATAGGCTACCCACTCCAGTATTGTTGGGCCTCCCTTGTGGCTCAGCTGATGAATAATCCACCTGCAATGAGAGAGACCTGGGTTTGATCCCTGGGTAGGGAAGATCCCCTGGATAAGGGAAAGGCTCCCCACTCCCATATTCTGGCCTGGAGAATTCCATGGACTGTACGGTTCATGGGATAGCAAAGAGTTGGACACGACTAAGCGACTTTCACTGTTTTCTACTTTACTGCTGCCACAGTGAAAAAGATTATACCACACATCATCCACTCATATTCACAGATTTGGATTTGACTTCTGAGTGTGTAATTTACCAGTTGTATGCACTTTAGAAATTTATATAACCTGTAAAAGATTTAGTTTTTTTTCCTTAAATGGATACATGAATAGTAATTTTTAGGCTTTTATGTGAATTATATAAGATAATATGTGCAAAGAACTTAGCACAATTCCTGACACAAAAATATTCCCCCACTAAAAATCAGCTAAAATTATGAAATAAGAAAACAATAGAAAAACAGGTTTACTAGGACTTATGGGACAATAAAGAAAAGTGAAAATGCTAGCAACACCAGCATTTACTCATGAAAACAGGAAATGAAACCATTAGCTGTCAGCATTTATTATTTTTACAAACTCATAAAGAAAATATCAATTGATCTGAATCACTTCCCTACCACTGGCACCAACATGGATGACTGTTTAATTCAGAACAAAGTACATGGGAAAGGCTTCAGAAGACCAGGTCTGACTTCAGACAAAATTAAATCAAAGGTATGCAGATGGTTTCTACTGAGAAAATGCTTCCATCAAGGACTGGTTTCAGCCTCCAAGTTAAGTGATAAAAAGGAAAATACTTAAAGGAGATTGGTGCAAAGACTCCAGATCACTAGAGTTTAGCTCCAGATATTTATCAGCTCAGAGATGGGCCTTCAGTTTTGTGAACAGTTGTCTTTCTCTGCTACATTCCATTTACAAGCATCAAAATAATTACATTTTTGAGAATTATAAGAATCTATTTTGATATTAATATCTAGCAAATCATTTTGGGAAATTATGCATAGGTAAACAACTAAGACTTTTTTTCCAACTCAACTGCCTCAGAAATTGGGCACCTGAAGGCGATGGCACCCCACTCCAGTACTCTTGGCCTGGAAAATCCCATGGACAGAGGAGTCTGGTGGACTGCAGTCCATGGAGTCGCTAAGAGTCGGACACAACTGAGCGACTTCCCTTTCACTTTCATGCATTGGAGAAGGAAATGGCAACTCACTCCAATGTTCTTGCCTGGAGAATCCCAGGGATAGGGGAGCCTGGTGGGCTGCCTTCTCTGGGGTCACACAGAGTCGGACACAACTGAAGCGACTTAATAGGAGCAAAGCAACTTGGGTTTATTACTGCGAAATTACAGGGGACAACTTTGTAGTATGAACTGAAAATCCTAACATATTCTAAACGTTTGGAATCGTCTTATAATTTCTGGTGTGTGTCAGTGTTAGTAGCTCGGTTGTGTCTGAATCTTTGCAGCCCCGTGGACTGTAGCCAGCCAGGGTCTTCTGTCCCTGGAATTCACCAGGTAAGAATACTGGAGTGGATTGCCAATCCCTTCTCCAAGGGATCTTCCCTACCCAGCGATCGAACCTGTGTCTCCTGCGTTGGAGACAGTTTCTTTACTGTCTGAACCACTTGGGAAGACTCCTATCTCGAATAGAGCAGATTTTATTTCACTGAATGTTCCAAATAACATTTTATATAAATATTTTAAATTTTAAACTAAAAATGTTTAGCAATGATTCTAATTAAAATGGTGTACATATGGTAGAATGTATTTAAATATATTTAAAATTATGGCACAAATAATAAAGTTTAAAGAAATGAAAGAAAAAAAATACTGTCCTTCAAAATGCACCATACTTAATGAGTCTTATATGTATGCATAATGTGTCAAACATTCATAGAATATGTATACAATACACAGTCTGGTTCAGGGAATACATAAAAGAAAAATCTATCTAATGTATTATATCAGATAAAGAAAACTTTGATTACATAACAGAGAAAATGGATACTGTAAAATGAAATTGGTCTAATGTAAGCTATTAACCTAGATAAGAAAAAATTAAAAAAAAAAGGATAATTTTAACTCTAACAAATGACAAAATACTGTATTCCAGATAAATAAAAATAGTTCAGTATTAGAAATATTGACAATAGAAGTCAGATATTAAACCATTTCCTGCTAATTTCTCTAAGCTAATCCACTTCAGTCATGTCCGACTATGTGCAACCCCATAGACGGCAGCCCGCCAGGCTCTCCTGTCCCTGGGATTCTCCAGGCAAGAGCAATGGACTGGGTTGCCATTTCATTCTCCAATGCTAATTGCTCAAATAATTATAAAAAGCATTTTGACAAAGCTCCATGACTACATATGATAAAATGAACAAATGAGCAAAGAAATAAAAGCAAGCAGTCATTTAAAAAATAGGAGTAACTAGCAAGGAGAGATAAGAAAGCTTTCTTCACTGCTCAATGCAAAGACATAGAGGAAAACAATAGAATGGAAAAGACTAGAGATCTCTTCAAGAAAATTAGAGATACCAAGGGAAGATTTCATGCAAAGATGGTCTCAATAAAGGACAGAAATGGTACTGAGCTAACAGAAGCAGAATATACTAAGAAGAGGTGGCAAGAATACACAGAAGAACTATACAAAAAAGATCTTCATGACCCAGATATCCACCACGGTGTGATCACTCACCTAAATCCAGACATGCTGGAGTCCAAAGTCAAGTGGGCCTTAGGAAGCATCACTATGAACAAAGCTAGTGGAGGTGATGAAATACCAGCTGAGATATTCCAAATCCTCAAAGATGAGCTGTGAAAGTGCTGTAATCTTTATGCCAGCAAATATGGAAACCTCAACAGTGACCATATGACTGGAAAAGGTCAGTTTCCATTCTAATCCCAAAGGAAGGCAGTGCCGAAGAATGCTCAAACTACCACATAATTGCACTCATCTCACACACTAGTAAAGTAATGCTTAAAATTCTCCAAGCCAGGCTTCAACAGTATGTGAATGGAGGACTTCCAGAGGTTCAAACCAGATTTAGAAAAGGCAGAGGAACCAGAAATCAAATTGTCAACACCTGTTGAATCATAGAAAAAGCAAGAGAGTTCCATAAAAAACATCTACTTTTGCTTTAGGGACTACCTTAAGGCTTTTGACTGTGAGGATCACAACAAATTGTGGAAATTCTTTTATTTTTTTTTCTTTTTTATTTATTTATTTATTTTTAAACTTTACAATATTATATTGGTTTTGCCATACATCAAAATGAATCTGCCACAGGTATACATGTGTTCCCCATCACCGACTCGATGGACATGACAGGGAAACCTTGCGTGCTGCCGTCCTTGAGGTCACAGAGTCAGACACGACTGAGCCACTGAACTGAACTGACAACTGAACCAATCAGATCTATACTGTTTGGCTTTTGTATTGAAAATGTCTGGTCAGGGATTCAGAATAATAGAAACAATAGTAGTATGCAGTTGTTTTTGTACAGCAAAGAAACATAACACAGGAGCAACGGTAATCTGAGTGGCAATATTTTAATCAAGCCACTTCAGATAACTTATATTCTAAATGATGTTGTATCTATATCCTGATTTCTTTACTGTTCATCTGCTGATGAGAACATAGGCTGTTTCCATATCTTGGCTCTTGTCAATAACGCTGCAGTGATAATGGGATTGCAGATATCTCTTCAAGATATTGCTTTAATTTCTTTTGAGTATATATCCCTGACAGATTGTTTAATCATATAGTAATTCTATTTTTAATTTATGAAGAACCTCCATACTGATTTCCACAGTGATTGTACATTCCCACCAATATACACAAATTTCCCTTTTCTCCACATCCTCACCAAAATGTTTTATCTTATCTTTTTTTCATGATATACTTCCTGACTGGTATGAGGTGATATTTTTTTATGGCTTTAAATTGCATTTTCCTGATGATTAGTTATGTTGGGCACCTTTGCATGTACATATTGGCCATTTCTGTGACGTCTCTGGGAAAAAAATTCTACTCAGGATCTTTGCTTATTTTTTTAAATGGGAATTTGTGTTTTCCTGTGTGCATGTTCTTATTTTTTCTTTTTTTTTTTTTTTTTTTTTTTTCCTGTGTGCATGTTCAATTCAGTTTTATGAATTCTTTATATATTTTGGATGTTAACCTCTTATCTGTTATGTGGTTTGCAAATATCTTCTCCTGTTCTGTAGATTGCTTTTTCATTTTGTTGATGGTTTCCATTGTTGTGCAGAAGCTTTTAAGCTTAATGTAGTTCCATTTGTTTTGCTTTTGTTTCCTGTGCTTTTTGTGCAACATCCAAAAAGCAAACAAAACAGTCTCCAAGATCAATGTCTAGGAGGTTTCTTTTTCTTTTTCCCCTAGGCTTTCTTCTGGATGTCATATGGTTTTATGATTCAGGCCTTATATTTAGATCTTTAATACATTTCAGGTAAGTTTTTGTGGGTAATACAAGATCAGACTCTGGTTTCATTCTTTTCCATGATGCTATTGATTTTTCCCAACCCTATTTATGGAAGAAACAAGTTTTTCCTCATTTGTAACCTAGAATTTTCCCACTGCATTTTAACCTGCCTGCCAATACAGGAGTCATAAAGAGATACTGATTCAATTTCTGGGTCAGGAAGATCCCCTGGAGGAGGTCATGGCAAGCCACTCCAGTATTCTTGTGTCAAGAATCCCACAGACAGAGGAGCTTGGTGGGCTGGCCATCGGGGCTGCAAAGAGTCAGATACTACTGAGTGATTTAGCATGCACTCACTTCACCCTTGTCTAAGCTTAGTTAAATGTCCAGGCATACTTTATTTTATTGCATTCCACTTTGTTGCACTTAAGTGTTTTTGCACTAGACAGATACTGCAGGTTTAGGTTTTGCTTTATTTTCTTGCAAATTGAGAAGTTTGTGGCAATCTTGTATTGAGAAATTCCATCGGCTCCATTTTTCCAATAGCATTTGCTCACTTTGGGTCACATTTTGATATTTCTAGCAATATTTCAAACTTTTTCATTATTATATTTGTTATGGTGGTCTGATCAGTAAACAGTCATCAACTCTGATCAGTCAACAGTCATCAACATCATGGCAAGACCTTCCAGTAGCAAAAAGATTACTACTTGCTGAAGGTTCAGATGATGGCTAACATTTTTAGCAGCAAAGTATTTTTAAACAGAGGTATGTAAATTAATTTTTAGATATAATACTATTGCATACTTAATGCACTACAGTATAGTGTGGACGTAATTTTTACACACACTGGAAAGTGAAAAAAAAAGTCATGTGACTTTCTTTGTTGCAATATTCATATTAACTTTTTTGAGGTGGTCTGGAAGCAAACTAGCATATCTCCAAGCTATGCCTACGTATATGTGGTTCATTTCTGTGTTTTTTTTTTTTTTTCCTGTTCCATTGATCAATGTCCTTTTTTATGCCAGAAGCATGCCATTTTGATAACTATTAGTTTGTAATATCGGAGAAAGCAATGGCACCCCACTCCAGTGCTCTTGCCTGGAAAATCCCACGGACAGAGGAGCCTGGTGGGCTGCAGTCCATGGGGTCTCGAAGAGTCGGACACGACTGAGCAACTTCACTTTGACTTTTCACTTTCATGCATTGGAGAAGGAAATGGCAACTCACTTCAATGTTCTTGCCTGGAGAATCCCAGGGATAGGGGAGCCTGGTGGGCTGCCTTCTCCGGGGTCACACAGAGTCGGACACGACTGAAGCGACTTAGCAGTAGCAGCAGCAGTTTGTAATATAATTTGAAATTTAAGGAAAGTATGATGTCCACATCTTTGTTCTTGCTCAAGATTGCTTTAGCTTTTTGAGTCTTTTGTGGCTCCTTACAAATTTCTGGATGGCTTTTTTATTTCTGTGAAAAATGTTATAAGAATTTTAATAGGGACTGCATTGAGTCTGTAGATCATCTCCTGTAGAATGAACAATTTCACAGTATTAATCCATTCAATCTAAGAACACAGGGTATCTTCCCATTTATGTCTTCTTCAATTTCTTTCAACAGTTTCTTATAACTTTCAATGTAAATATCTTTCAGTTCCTGATTAAATTTATTCATAAGTATTTTATAGTTTTAGATGCTATTAGAAATGGGATTTTCCTACTTTCATAAATCTTAATGGATTTTCCTAATTTTTCTTTCATATAGCTTTTCATTGTAAAAAAGCACAAATTATTTTTGCATATTAATTTTGTATCCTGCAACTTTACAGAATTTTTTGACTAGTTTTACATAGATTTTTGTTGTTTCATTGTTTTGGTGAAGTCTAAAAGGTTTTCAATATATAAGATCTTGATATCTGCAAACAGAGCCAATTTTATTTACTTGCTGGATAGTAAAAAAATATTTTCTTCATCTTGGCAATGTGATTTAGTATGCTGAGATACCTTTCTTTGTATTTGTTCTGCATGTGTTACCTGAAGTTTGTATGTTTTTAAATTTTTTTCTTTTTCTTATTTGAAATGTTTCTACAGTTATGAAAAATCATTTCCATGATTCTTTTAAAAATTTTCTTCACCTTATCCTGTCTCTCCTGTTATTTCAATGCTCAGTTGTACGTGGATTATATTAATTGTAATTGACCATATATCTCAAGTACACATTTTTATGTTTTTCACAGTTTTCTATTGGTAGCTCAATTTTATAATTTCTATTGGCCTTATGTTCATATCTACATATTCCTTCAACCAATGTATCAAAATACAGTAACACCCATTGACAGAATTCTTCTTTTGATATTTTCTATTTCTTTTTTTTTTTCCATTAGGTACATATTTTCTACTTACCTCTCTTTGGTGCATCCTCTTTCTGCGATGGACAGTATTCATAATCACCTTTTATGCATTAACATCAATGTTAAAATACCTTCCTGACAGTTCCAACCTTCAAGACACCTTTTATTTTTCATTATTGATAATTTTCTCTTAACCATGTGATATAATTAAATTAATGATATTAATTGTCATAATAGAGCTTGTGACTTCTTGTGGAGAACTGATAGTCTGTGGAATTGACTCTCTCCCTATTATTTAATTCAACTATATTTGGAGTTACTTTGCATTCTTAGTGTGATTAACTTTGCTTTCAAACATTTTGTTTGTGAAATCACATCTTTCCTCTCAAAAGAGATTGGAGGCTCAGCAATGACAGAGCTCTCTTTGGGGGTTTCAGATTGCTCACCATATTTTGGTGTCACTGGGAAGTTCTCTTTCATCTCCAATACCATTTTGGTCTTTCATCCACTGCAGCCATGAAATTAAAAGACGCTTACTCCTTGAAAGGAAAGTTATGACCAACCTAGATAGCATATTCAAAAGCAGACATTACTTTGCCAACAAAGATTCGCCTAGTCAAGGCTATGGAGTTTCCTGTGGTCATGTATGGATGTGAGAGCTGGACTGTGAAGAAGGCTGAGGGCCGAAGAACTGATGCTTTTGAACTGTGCTGTTGGAGAAGAGTCTTGAGAGTCCCTTGGACTGCAAGGAGATTCAACCAGTCCATTCTGAAGGAGATCAGCCCTGGGATTTCTTTGGATGGAATGATGCTAAAGCTGAAACTCCAGTACTTTGGCCACCTCATGCGAAGAGTTCACTCATTGGAGAAGACTCTGATGCTGGGAGGGACTAGGGGCAAGAGGAGAAGGGGACGACACAGGATGAGATGGCTGGATGGCATCACTGACTCGATGGATGTGAGTCTGAGTGACCTCCAGGAGTTGGTGATGGACAGGGAGGCGTGGCGTGCTGCGATTCATGGGGTCGCAAAGAGTCAGACACGACTGAGCGACTGATCTGATCTAACCATTTTGGTCTTTCAGGACAGCAGGAACTCTCTCTCAGCCTTGTTTTCTTGCCTCTAGCCTTTAAAAGCTTATGCTTGCAACTGGTGAAAATTACCAAAAGCTGCAAAAAGTCTGAAAAATTTCTCTATTTGCAAGCCAACTCATTCGTTTGTCATGATTTAATGGATGCTGGCAGAGAATGGAGGTTCCTGGGTTACAGACAACAGATTTTATTACTTACAAGACAGCAGATAGTATGAGTTTTATGTTCACATTGTATCTCTTTCCCAACTAAGTCCCTTGACAATAAGGTGAAAGCGGGCCAGCTGGATGCTATACATGGAGTGGGTACACATGAAATTCTGAACTTAGAAAACCCAAGTTTTTATAACAAGTTGCAACCCAACCTGTAGAACTTTTGCTGCAAAGGGAGATTTTATCTTTATTATACTGTAAAGCAAAATATTGGCCCTTTCATTTAGAAGCAGACAGCTTCCCCTACCTTCCATGGCTTTTTGTTATAAAACATTATTAAAAAATAATCTAAGTTGAAAGACTGTCAATGCCTCTGATCACTAGATATGTAAAAATGCAGAAAATCCATGGATTGCTTCGTGAGAAAACTCTGCATTGCCTGATCTGAACTAATTCTCCTTATTTGACTTCAAACTTCAGTGTTCCATTGTTTTGTACATAGAAAAAATCCCAAATATCTCAGGGGTTGTGTTTTCTGATTTCATGCCTGGCCTTTATTTTGGTGCCACATGACATATCCATTCACTCAAGTATCAAGTCAGTTTAGTTCAGTCGCTCAGTCATGTCCTACTCTTTGCAACCCCAAGGACTTCAGCACGCCAGGCTTCCCTGTCCATCATCAACTCCCAGAGTTTATTCAAACTCATGTCCATTGAGTCAATGATGCCATCCAACCATCTCATCCTCTGTCATCCCCTTTTTCTCCCACCATCAATCTTTCCCAGCATCAGGGTCTTTTCAAATGAGTCAGTTCCTCCCATCTGGTGGGCAAAGTACTGGAGTTTCAGCTTCAGCATCAGTCCTTCCAATGAACACTCAGGACTGATCTCCTTTATGATTGACTGGTTGGATCTCCTTGCAGTCCAAGGGACTCTCAAGAGTCTTCTCCAACACCACAGTTCAAAAACATCAATTCTTTGGTGCTCAGCTTTCTTTATAGTCCAATTCTCACTTCCATACATGACCACTGGAAAAACCATAGCCTTGACAATGTATGGTCCATGGGAAACATTGACAAGTAGCTGCAGAATTTCTTTGTGACTGAGGTAACGTAGGTTCTTTTTATCAAATAATGACAGATATTGATTTGGCTTTCTTCTCCTATGGCTACCTATTCTTATTTTCATAGTTTCCTGTAATCTTACTTGTCTCTTAAACCAGTATCTGTAATTTGATTTTCTTTAGGATGTGATGGTTGAATGGTTCATTGCAATACCAGTTGATTTCAGAGCCTAAATGAAGGTTAGTTAACAATCTAATGAGATCTATGTTTTCCAAAAATCCAGGCCATGTGAATTTCACTTTGGCCCAATATTCTAACAGCATGGAAATGAATATTGAGTCATCTCTATTCTTGCAAGTTACTCTCTGCATTTTAGTTCTTCAGGTTTTTAATTTTTTCACCCTCAGCTTTCTAATAAATTCACAGAAACTATGATTTTGTAGCACATCTGCCTTGTTCTTTGTGCTAAGCTGTGGACAAGGATCTTTTGTAACTTTCTACACCTAAGTAACTTTGAAAAGTTACAAATTATCTACCTCCTTCTGTCAAATAAATAGGTTAGTGTAATCATCCTTATTTTCTGGTTCTTCTCTTCTCTTGTCTCATTAAAATAGAAAAAATAATTCATAGCCATTTGCATTTTTTTCCCTGTAAATCAGTGGTTTTCAGAGATAATTCTGTCCCACTTTTGAGGGCTTCCTACTTTACTCACAGGGTTGATGGCAGAATCAATGAGATCTTGGAGAGATATTCCATGTAAATACTTTTCTTTACCAGTCCTGCTTTAATAATTGTCTTGATTTCTGAAGTTGACTCTCTTCTTTTCAATAATGAATATATGCTTATTTTATGGTTATATTGCTTTTCCTTAAGTGAAGTTTCTCATATTTTCCTTGGTCTATTTTTATTTTTCACATTTACATTTTAATTTAATTAGATTTTTGTATGAATGAGTTTTTTTTTCTTTTTAATACACTGACCACTTCTCTTTGAATCCAGAAGTTGAAAGTCTGTCTTAGAAAACACAATTTAAAAGTCTGTCTTAGAAAACACAATTTACTATGTAATCCATGTGACTTTATGAATATACATGTGTGTTTATATAAAATTTAAATCAGAATATATACTAAAATTAGTAATTTAGTGACAATACCTTTTAGTGAAACATACAGCTTTTTCTCATGAATATTGGTCAAAGCTAGTGTAGTGTCATTGGTAAAAGGAATTATAATTACCTAAGAGCAGGCAGCAATTATTTTGAACAGCTATGAGATAGAGCATGTAGACAACTAACAATGCCTGCTACATCACATGAAATTCTTCATCTGAAATAATATGATAGATGGATGCAAATTAATTAGAATTTTATCAGATAAAAACCTCAAATGTTCAGATTCTCTACTCTGAATCATTTAAAATGAAGAAATTAGAGACAAAAATCAGTTGCTTTTTTTTTTTCTTTCTTTTTGGCTAATGCACAGCTACAAAATAACTTCAGGTTAAAATCAGTGTCAAAACATAGAGGTCAGTATCTGTAGTTAAAATAATTGAAAGGATGGAAAGAAATACAGAAAGAGCTTCAAACTTACAAGACAATGTTGCTGCCTCTGTCCAACCTCCTTCCAGCCACTTAAACACCTGTTCATTTATCAGGCAACTCCTCAGCTTTAGAGGAAAAAAAATCTAATTTTTAAAAAATCTCTATTTCCTAAACATGAAATAATTTATTTTTCACAATAACCTGAAGAAATTATTGTCCACATAGGATGTTTAAAAAATATGCTCTTTTTTTTTTTTTTTTACAAAAGAAGAAAGTGAAGTGCAGAATATTAAAGTAGGAGTTTTAGCTAAGATATTTAGCAAATACCAACTGAGAATAAGACAACTCACAGTTGAAAAACTTCAAAATAAGGCCAAGACACATTTAAGTGATTGATTCCCACTAAAATATGTAGTAAGACTACCGCTCAGTGATGCTTATTTGCAGAGAGCTGTTTTGAACAAAGCTGCTGATGGGTGACGAGGTCCACCCTCTCATGAATACCCCATCTCAACTGAGGAACCCGCATCTTACTCAAAATGTAATGGGCAGTTCTCCGTAGGAGACATTCTTCTCAGAACTGGATGAGCATCCCCTATGGTAGGCTAGAAAATTGGACTGTGATCTGACACCCAGAGAGAAAATCTGAAGGCTGAGAGTGGGCTAGGGGATCACTTGTATTAAAGCAAAAATGAATAGAATTATTGACCTGGGACTCAGCCAGGATGGTACAGGTCAAGGTCGAGGACCACTTGAGCAGGAATCAGCGTGGACTGAGTGCCCAAGACCACTATTTCTCTCCGTGTTTTTCTGGACTCCACACCACCCAGGATTCCCACGTAGTCTTACCAAATGGGAGAAGAGCCTTGGCAACATTTGTAAGATTCAATTTTCCAGCCTCCTTCATAGGAGTGCCAAATTGTGTTTTATTTTAAGAAAATAAAGGAGTGCCAAAATTAACTGTAGTTAATTGATCTGAATATTCATTCTATGAAAATGAGAAAGAGTATTATAAAGTCATGAAAGCTAGAATCCTCCAAGCAAGTTTGCTCCTATATTTTCAGCTATTATGATGTATACCATTTAACCAAAAAAAGGTAAATGTATATATAGCACCTAAATGCCAATAGGGCTTCCCTGGCGGGTCAGCTGGTAAAGAATCCGCCTGCAATGGGGGAGACCTGGATTGGATCCCTGGGTTGGAAAGATCCCCTGGACAAGGGAAAGGCTACCCACTCCAGTGTTCTGGCCTGGAGAATCCCATGGACTGTATAGTTCATGGGGTCGCAAAGAGTCAGACATGGCTGAGCAATTTTCACTCATTCACTAAATACTGATAAAGTTATATTAGATATTTGAAGGAGTTTCACAAAAATATCAATAAGGGAAGCAAAGGAAACCCTAATTTATCTGGAAGGGGGAAAAAGTCAAATTATTATGTAACATACACTTAAAAACTTCAGAATAGTAGGTTGTATTTGCAGTAACATTTGAAGTGTATGTAATAAAAGTGATATTATAAGCAAAATAGCTATAGAAACATATATGATCCAGAAGGAACATCATCATCTAATAATAAAATCTGATCATCAAAGTAGGAAATACGTCAGCAAAACAAATAAATGCATTCTAAATGATTAGGTATAGATTTCTAAGATGGCAGTTTCTCCAAATCATCTTTTTAAGAATTTATAAATTATTGACCTGGATGTTGATTATAAATTGTCAACTCATCAGTAAAGTCTTGGCAAATGGTAGTGATAACAATGATAACCAAAATGGAAGACAAGATTTGTGAGGCCAGGTTTTGAGGAATGAATATAAATATGGCAATAAAGTGTCTTGTTTTCATTATATTGATCTATGAAATCATTTGGTATATCAAATATGTTATTGCTCTGTGTGCACAGCACAGCATGAAATAGATATTTGGCAACTTTTCAATTAACTCAGCCAGTGTAGTAAACCAAACCAGATAATTCAGGTTAAGGGGGGGAAAAAAAAACCTTATTTTTGAATTATCAAATCTGCTGTCTACATTAGGGATTAATTGAAAGCGGAAAAGTACTGCTTGAAAAACAGTCATTTAAAATTATTACAACTGATTAAACGGATTCCTTATTGCCTAAATTACAAGACAAGTTAAATTTTAATAGCTATAAGGGGAACCTAAGGCAGGATCTTTATAATAAAATGGATTGGCTGTTTAATGTCAAATATCAAGTATTCAATTTAATTATAATCAGCTGATTCAAGTGATAAGTTCTACTACTTAAGTGGATAAAATAACCAGACCATTACTGTAGGCAGTATGAAGATAAAATCAGATGAAATTATATCTTTATAAACTTCAATATTCTATAAACTACTTTCACTGCATTGACGTACTTTCTGATTTTACTAGAAAGAATAGTATATGAATACTGATTGATTTCTTCAGTAGATTTTTGGTTCTTAAATTGTTTTCAATATAGAATTTCAGATTCATATTGTTAAAATGAAGTAAATTTATAGATGGTAAATGCAGCCCTACGTTACTGTTTTGATTGTTCTTTAGACTGGAGTGTTAGCAATAATAATTCTAAATTTAATAACCTATCATGACTGCATTTTGATTAATGTACAATTCACTTCTGCTCTTATATATTCTCTAAAACATCCAAATTTATAAAGTCTAGAAACTTCACTGTTACTTAATCTTTACAAATAATACAAATAACAATAATAATATCAAATATTCTAGATAATCTGTGTTTTAATCATTACAAATTTTGTGATTTATGCTTTTCTGGAACCAATTACACATGACTGTGTAGTTGCTGCTTCTCCCATCCAAAAGGATGGGATTTTTATTTACCTGCTTATGCTCTCTACTAAGAGTTCTATGATGCCATGTCTTATATTTAGGTTTTTAAACTATTGTATTGGCAATTTTTTGATGTGTGTGTTGTGTATGTGTATTTGGTTTCTGCTACTATTGCCCACAATAAGAAAATTTAAATTTCAAATCTATGAAACCATAAAAAATATAATGTAGATTGACTAAATACAATTTCATGGTTCAAACTTAAGTGATTTGAAAGAAAATCATTTTTAACTTTTCCCACTTTGCTTTAGAAAATTCATTCAGATCATTTCCCTATGCATTTAACTATAGGTACCCCGTTCCCCAAGTACAAATTAAAATAAAAAATAAAGCCCAATTAAAAATCAATCTTCAGATAAGCTTAGTAGGGATATATTAGGTTAGACATTAAATAGCCAGTGTTTACCTCATCAACTTTTTATGATCCAATCTAATACGCATTTCTTAATACTGATAGAACTCAACAATTGAGGTTTATATATTTAAGCGAGTGCAGCACAATACAGCTGCATGTTTGGGTAAAATTCAAACAAATATGATGAGATAAAAATAAAAGCATGGCTAATAAGTACATGTAAATCTTTTTATATGAGTGTATATTTTAGATACTTAATCAGGAAACTTCCTTAATGTGATGACCCCATTCACTATGAAAGCAGTATCACTAACCAATTTTTTTTTTTTTTTAGTGAAGTTGAAGTTCCATGTTCTATCCTGGCAATACAAATAAAAGTATGTACAAAGTCTTTAAAAACCCACAGTCATGCCAAACATGTAAGCTGTGACCCACAAATACAGTTCCTTGGAAGTTAGTATTATCTCACAGTTAAAATGCTAGGAAAACCCCTATCATTAGAACATATCATTATCACTTTACTATTAAATTACTCACTGGACCTTATGTGCCTGTTTGGTGCATTCTCAAAATAGATTAGTTGTGTCAGTGCTTTATAGGAAATAGAATAATGTAAGACGTGAATTTATGATCTAACATTGCATTTTATCTCTCTGTTACGCATAATCTTTGGGATTCAATTTATTTATCAGATAGTACCAGTCTCAGACTCTGAACAGTATTTTTTCCAGAAGGAGTTAATTATCCTATGCAGCTAATTTTGACAGTAGAGAGAGAAAAAAAAATCTGTAAATAATTAATGGCAATCTCTTCCCCCTTTCTTTCTTTATCTGAAAGATTGCTCAAGTCATGTTCCCTAAAGGTTTCACTGTCCCACTGAGACGAAATTGACAGGTGATGGCTAGATATTTTTAATTAGGAGAAACCCCAAAGTAAAGAGCTTTCCAGAAGGAGTAGCAGTTAGCCCCAGTAAACAATATTTGACACCTGCTTTGTTAAATTATGGTGAACACCTGCCATTTGCCACTCAGAATGCTTACTGCTCACTAAAAAATAAAAGTAAAAACGTAGACTAGAGGCTTTAAACAGGTTAAAGATTTAAAATTAAATCAGCTTCAATCTTAACTTTTACGTTTAATTATATTTTATTACACAAGTACCATATGAGCCTATTCTCTTGCCAAAGAGTTAAAATTTTATATTAAGATTAAGATCCGATTTGACAACCACGTTTGAGCACATTTTGAATATTAACTCGAAAGAGGCCAAAAAGTTGCCATTTGGTTGAAATGATGCTTTCTACAGGGAAAATCATAAACACATTACCTGTATCTCCCTAGACCTTTGTTTCTGGATGGTAATTTATGCCTTCTCACAATAAATGAAACAGATAGACAATAAGCAAATTAATTATGTACTATATTATGCATTTCAGAGGAAAAAGAATTGAGACTTCACTTGCTGAGAGAGATTACACTTTAAGCAGCCTGGACAGGGAGAGCTTTAATGGGAAAATTTTATTGGAAGAAATAATGTGAAGGAAATGAGAAGGCTACTGTGGATGTTTGGGAAGAGAGCTTGCCAGGGAGGAGAGGAGGTATAAAGGCCTTGCAACTGAGAGAGATTCTGACACATTCAAGTAAAAGCAAGAGAGCAAATGTGGTTTGCAAAGCAGTAAGGGAGCTGGCAAGAACAGATAGGGCTCTCTATATAATCGGTGGTATCACATGTAAAATAAAAATATGGGAAGCCCTTGTTTAAACAAGAAGGAAAAAAAAGTATTTTTAGGATCCTGCAAAATAAAGCTTTCTCCTTCCTTCCAGTCCTTTTTAGACTTATTGAGGTATTTTTAAATGCACTTTGTAGTATAGTTCTGAGTGAAGAAAAATAAAATTTCTTAAGTATTAGCATCAATTTTCCTAATTAACTTCACACTGTGTAATAGCAGTTTTAGGTTCAAATATAAGAGCATTGAACTCACGTGGAATCACTGATATTCCACGTGAGTTCAATTATATATATATAATCAGAATAGTGAAAACAGTACAACAAACTCAACTGCTTTCACCTCAACTTCTGATGCAAGTTTTCCCAGTCCACTGTACCTTCAGCTTGCACGCATATGTGTTCGGCCATTCAGTCGTGTCCGACTTTTTGCTACCCCATGGGCTGTAGCCCACCAGACTCTTCCGTCCATGGAATTTTCCAGACAAGAATACTGGAGCAGGCTGCCATTTCTTACTCCAGGAACCTTCAACTTACTGCTGAGTAAACACAAAATGGAAATGAAAGGAACTATGGGTTACTCTAGATTTTGTATTCCTCCTTTGTCATTATCTTCGGCATAAATAGCTGGCTAATATGGGAATGTTTAAATGAGTATTAGTATGAGGAAGGAAAGGCATGATAGGGTTCCTTTCATCATTTTTTTGTCTTTAAACTGGCATTGCTCTTTTCCTTTCAAAGTAAGTTCTTGTTCAAATGGACGAGTGACGTCTTAGATCCATGGTTAGCATAATGCTGTTTGCTCAGTCATAGATGCAACATGCTTGCCTTGTCCTCATGGGAACCTTGTGAAGATCCACGCACTTGCAACCCCTGGAACTCTGCCCTCATGGCTCATTACAAAGGGTGTAAGAGCAGGACTGCCCGGAGCAGCATACATAGTGTGTGGGTCTCCTTACTCGCTCTGTTACCCACTGGACTTCATTTAAAAATCAAGGATTATATTGTAAGAATTTTAAGAAGGCAACAGAACATTATATCAAACAGAAGCTATGTGCGACTCCACAGATCACAGACTTATGAAGTTGCCTTTGAAGGAAGAGACAGGAGCAGAAAGTTAATGAAAAGGCCATAGAGCCTCGACATAGAGCCTTGTAGGACACTTTAAGAATTTTGAATTTATTCCAGATTAGAGTGAATGCTAGTGTAAAATCTGGTGGGTGGAATAGTCATATTGGCCTTTTATGTCAACATTACTGACATTAGTGATCTTCATTTGCTGAAGCTTCAGCACTTTAGCCCTTCACAATGTACCTCAATTAATTTGAAGGCCCACAGGATATACTTCCTATATTCCGTCTTTTTATAAATTTGCTGTGCTCCATAAGGCCATTTCGTCACTTTTAATTTTTCTCTGGTATAGAAATTTTTAAACACCATTTCAGGAAGCTGAAACTGGGTAGTAGTCTGTAAATGAAAACTGTCAGCACAATAATGACGATGCCCTAGTGTGCATTAAGAATTTAAATAAAATTGCTTCACATTTTTTAAATGTGTGCTTTCTTTCTCCATGGGACTAAGCACCACATCTACAAGGAGAAGGAAGATACAGATTTGAATAACGACTGTTGTGTTGTACTTATAATCTCCTTCCTTTATTGAGTTAAGATCATTTTACAAATGTATTCCTCTAAGAAGGCCCTTGAAGCAAACTTGGATTTGAATTTTGTCATTTGCTAAAGGAAAGACCATTTCTATTAACATTAGCTCAATCAATTATCATTCTTTTTTTTTTTTTTCAGTCAGTGTTTTTCAAGAAAGAAGTTGGCCAGTTTGTTCTTGAATTCTAGATTTCTGATGCCTGGTATAAAAAAGTGTTATTGACTCCAACCTTAAAGTCATTACATTTGACTGAATTCCAAAAATGTACTTTTCTCTATCCTTGCAGACAGTTTTAAGGGCAGAATGTTCTTAAACTGGATCTTTCTAGATCCAACCAAGAAGATTCCTAGGAACTACCTACACTGAAGGCTTCTGCACAAATTAACCTCTAAAATGGTTATTTCTTCAAGTTTGGTTATACCAAACTGCATCTCTCAAATCACAGTACCAGTGAGTTCCTGGTAGATCACAGAGCCAACAGTCAAGAAGTATTCAGTGCCATGACCATGGCCTGAGTCTCAGACAAGGAAAAAACACATAAGGCTTTGGGTTCTGGCTGGTTTGTATGTAATTGTTTCAGTTGTAATTACTAACTTAGATCCTGCTATGAGGCTAGGCAGTAGTATCATCACTGCGCCACCTCTCCAGTCCTCTTCGTTATGTATGATACTTCCTTCTCCTAAGCTCACCCAGTGCAGTCTCCATACACTATTACTTGATTTCTGGTTCCTCTGAAAACATGGACATTTTTGTTCTCTAAAGCTTTCAATGGCTATTCTCACCTGTGAATTATAATACATCTTTCTGATTATGGTTTTCAGGCTGTCAATGGGCAGACCCCCATTCTGCCTCCCAGCTTGATCTCCAGTTATAATTTATCACAAATATATAAGTGACCAGCAATTTCCAAGTCTTCTGCCTATGGGCACATGGTTCTGTCACATGGAGTAGCTCTCACCCATGGATTCTAACTTCACAAAGGCCCAGTCCAGATTAATATTACCCTTTCTCAAATTTGGTAAACCCTCTCTCAAACTTCCCATTTTAAATTATATAATGAACACCTTTAGAATGTTTAGTATGTGCTTACCATTGTTCCAAAACACTTAAACCTTATACTAACCTCATGTATAGATAGTGTCACATTCCCCAATTCATAAATAAAGAAACAGAAGCACAGAAAGGTTAACGTACTTGGTAGAGGTCAGGCAACTCTCTCGTTTCAATTCCAAGTTGTTAATGAATATCTGTGTGTGCGAGCGTGCGTGCTGAGTCCCTCTAGTCGTGTCCAGCTCTTTGCGACCCCATGGACTGTAGCCCGCCAGTCTACCCTGTCTACGGGATTTTCCAAGCAGGAACATTGAAGCGGGTCGGCATGCCCCTCCTCCAGGAGATCTGGACCCAAGAACGGAAAACACATGTCCTGCGTCTCTTGCATTGCAGACGAATTCTCTACTGCTGAGCCACCCAGGGAAGCCCCAGATATTCTATATTATTCCTCAAAATGAAACTTTCTCAGTGTCTACTGTTTTATTATTTTATTCCTTGAGAGTAGTGAAGTCGCTCAGTCGTGTCCGACTCTTTGTGACCTCGTGGACTGTAGCCCACCATGCTCCTCTGTCCATGGGATTTTCCAGGCAAGAGTACTGGAGTGGGTTGCCATTTCCTTCTCCAGAGGGTCTTCCCAACCCAGGGATCGAACCCAGGTCTCCCACATTGTAAGTAAGATGCTTTACTGTCCGAGCTGCCAGGGAAGTCCATCGACTTAGCTGTGCTGTGCTAAGTTGCTTCATTGTGTCCAACTCTGCTACTGCATGCACTGTAGCCCTTAAGGCTCCTCTGTCCATAGGATTTTCCAGGCAAGAATACTGGAGTGGGTTGCCTTTTCCTGCTCACTTGATTTTCCTTGTATTATAGGAAATGATGAAACTTTTATCAAGATATTTTAACACTGTGAAGTCAGAAACTGTATTTTATACAGTATTTACCACAGAAAATACCATTTTATATAGTATTTACCACAGAAAACGGAAAAATTGAGGGCAGGAGGAGAAGGGGACGATGGAGGATGAGATGGCTGGATGGCATCACTGACTCAATGGACGTGAGTCTGAGTGACCTCCGGGAGTTGGTGATGGACAGGGAGGCCTGGTGTGCTGCGGTTCATGGGGTCGCAAAGAGTCGGACACGACTGAGCGACTGAATTGAACTGAACTGAACCACAGTATTTTGCTGAATCAAAATGAATCAGCAAGTCAAAGTTAATGTTCAAGTCTTATACATATAGTAATACTGTGGCTCACGTTGGAAGTCTTTGCAGTATAATGGTTTCTGAGTTTGTTTTGTTCTCCCTTACATTCTCTCTTTTTTTTTTAATTTAAATTTATTTTACATTCTTCACTTTTGCTTGTTGGTTTGTTCTGGAAAGGGTTATCCTACATCTGGCATGTGCTAAGGTGCCTGTTTACCATACCATAATAATACCGTTATTATTATTGTTTTATTTACAAGTAGACATAGTTTAGAGAAGTATTTTAGAGAAGTTGTATATATATTATATTTTATAATATAATATGTAACTACATAATATTAATAAAAATCATAGTAAATAAAATGATTTTAAAGGATAGCTATGTAATATTATATTCACTATAATATAAACATGTATAGGGATCTATATAAAGAAATACTGTTCCCTACTATAAGAAATTGTACTGTAAGAGATATTTTCCCATTTACAAATACTAAGAATTGAAAATGGCAATTGTATTATGATTATTAATGGACAATCAACGTAACACTTCACACCTGTGTAAGTTTTCATACTTTAGAAAACACACTTCCCTCTGGTGTCTTGTTTCTTTCTGGGGATGATAGAAAGCTCACCTTTTAGCCCTGTATTCTGAGAGCCAGAAAGAGACTCTGAGTTACTAACAGTGCTAACTCTATAAAAAAAGAAGAAGAAGAAGAATCTTGACTGCCAGTCCCAAGATCTTTCCAAGTAATTCTTCATCCACAAAAATAATTTACACAAATTTCTAGGGAAATAATTCATTTCCCCTTTATTCTGAAGAAAGCAACATGCATGCCGGGTCGCTGACAGCAGGTGTTAATTCTGCAAGGACTAATTTAACATAGCAGGTGTCAAATACACTGGGTATTAAACTGCATGGTTGCTGCAAAGTGATGACAATCACTAAATGAGCTCTGATCAGGTGGCCACTGGCACGCATGGGCCTTCTGCTAGATTTTATTACTTACCTGAGCTCTATCCGCTGGGGCAACTTCCCATGGAAAGCAGCCTCTCAGGAGTTTACGGAGTAGTGAGCACCTAGCTCTAGGGGGATGCACATTGTCTCCATGTCCACCACCCCGTCCTCTTTTTAGTCACGTATGATGTAACATATCAGGGTCATTATAATCATTTTAATTTTTATAGTGATGAATAATACTGTAGGAAAATTATCAGCAGCTGCTTCAACATTAACTCCTTGCCCAAAATATTGCCAACCACCTGCTCCCGTCCCATTCTTTCCCTCACTATTTATAACTAATCTGGAAAAAAATATGCACAGAAACCAAGACACCTAAAACCCAACTTCATTTATGAAAAATATAATTTCATGGAAGAGAAATTTAAATGTATGCCTTGCTATTTAATCTATATTTTTGGTGTTAGTAAAGTACACTTTCTAACCTGATTTTTGTTTCTTATATGTAATTTCTAGATATCCACTCTCTGTATTCTTTATTTAAACCACATTCACAAGTTTCTCATTTTTTTTAAACTCAATTTTACTTTCCTCTGCCCTTTTCTTTAAGGATGGCTAAAACCTGAGGAGACAGGGACTTCTGTTGCTTGTAGAAAGGAGAGTCTGAGATGTTACTAATTTCTGCGGCAAGTGAACAGAAGTTATGATATTCTCAATGTACGATCTTTTTAAGATGAAGAATGTTTATTGTTCAGGTTCATTTGACCTTAACCTAAATCTCCTTAAAGTTTGAATATAAAGTTGCAGGTGATATGATAGCAATATGTGGCATAAATTAATTGAATGTTTGTCAGAATCACTAGGCTCAAATTCTTTGAAATGATCCATCCACAGAGGAAAAATCTATGCAAAGCCTGTCAGCTGTCAGATTTTTACTATTCTTGTTTAGTTGCTTAACAACTGTGTTCAGAGACTGAGTGAAGGGTGAATTTGTCAGGCTTTTGTGAAACAAAGAATTCAAATTCACAAGGCTTACCATGAGAATAAAGCCACCTACAGGGATTTTTTTTATACCAGTTTGATCTAAAAGAAATCAGATGGGATGCTGAGAGAGGTGCCACAGACAGGTAAGGGCAAAAATCAGTGGCAAGAATACCAACTTCCAGGGAGCAAATCCCAATGTTGCCTTTTATTTTTCTCTAATCAACCAACATGCAGTTTATGACCCAGTATGTGACAGCCCATCTGTGATGCTCTTTAGAGAGGTCCTACTTCAGGAGAGGAAAGGAGGCCTGGAGTCTTTGAAATGGAGATCTAAAAATGTAATGAGGATGTACTCTTCAGATCATAAAGGTATTTTATGTAAGATCCTCTTTCATCATGGAGAGCGTATTGTGTGAACAAAAAGACTGCTATGGAACCCTTATTTTAAAGGACTGCTAAACTTAGCCAGCCTGCCTCCTTCCCAAACTGTGAAATGAGATGAATTAGCTAGCCAAGGCTCTTTTAGCACTGTTTATCATATTTATGGAATCATGACATTCTAACAGGCTTTCTACACTGGAGAGAGATGCTGGGCCTTGATCATAGTGCTGGTAAGTGGAAAGTCTGGGCCAAGAAAAGTCTCCAGATACACTGACCAACTCAGAAATAGTTACTATGCCTTCCTTTTTATATGTAAACCTAATGATAAAAACTGTTTAGTCCATGATGTTCGAATTCCTCTATCATGAATAGAGATGATGCTGGGATGCTGAAGGTCAGCTGTCAGTCTTTAACCAATAATTATGATTTAATCGACACCTACCTGTTATCTGTGCTAGAGAGTGAGAGACTGATGTGGGGCTCAGCTAGCTATATTTTCTACAAAATTAAGTGATATTGAATAAGAGATAGCCCTTTGAAACTGCAAACTTACTCTTAATATACAAAGAACTAAATTTTAAATGTGGAAATCACCAAAATTATATCTTGTGTACACAGGATCTGAAGACAGCTTTTCGTTTGCAACCTCATAATTACTTCTGTTGTCTCTAAAACATTTAATTATAACTCAGTCTCTTATTTACAAAAGCATGCTTTTACTGTCTTGTTGCTGAATTTACTTCTTTCACACTAAGTCAAATTATGTATGTACCAATCAAATCGTGGATAAAATTCTTGATCCAAGTCAGGGTAAATATTCTGATAGAAACACATAGAGACATACACACACCATAATCTTCCCTTGTTAAAATGCATACAGATTTAGGCATAGCTGTGCTTTTTCTCATATGGAAAATCAATAGCAAAACACAGACCTATGAAAACAATTTACCCTGTGATTTATCTGGTTTATTTCTCTCACTTCAGAAAGGTAGACATTTCTTAATATATAATCCAGGACAAATTGTTATTTTGCTTGTTTTCCAGGAAATTTTCACTAAAAAAAAATTTTTTTGCTTGTTTCATCATTCTTAGATAGTAAACTTTGTTAGCATACATTTTAGGACAAGTTCTAAAATTGTTGTTATTTAGTTAAATTGTTGTTGTTGTTTAGTCATGTTTGATTCTTTTTGTGACCCCGTGGGCTGTTACTCTCCAGGCTTCTCTGTCCATGGAATTTTCCAGGCAAGAATCCTGGAGTGGGTTGCCATTTCCTTCTCCAGGAGATCTTCCTGACCCAGAGATGGAACTCATGTCTCCTGCATTGGCAGGCAGATTGTTTACTAAAGAGCCACCAGGCAAGCTTGTTAAATTCTAAAATACACAGAGAATGATCAGGATGTGTGATGCTATGTTTGATAAGGATTTGGAATGTTTTGGAATTACTATTTTAAGCAATGATATATTCCTTGAGTATCTGTGGAAAGGAAATAAGTGTGCTTTGACATACAGAATAAAATGATTAAAGGAAAAAAACATTGAGAAAGATGATAGATACTTACTTTCAAGAGTTAACTTCTATAATTCTCCACTGTTGAAAATAACCTATCCCCTCAACCTCATTAATGTCCTTATTACCTGACTTCTTATGCCACTGCTGTTTACATGTAAGAAGGCAATGGCACCCCACTCCAGTAATCTTGCCTGGAAAATCTATGGACAGAGGAGCCTGGTGGGCTGCAGTCCATGGGGTCGCTAAGAGTCGGACATGACTGAGCGACTTTACTTTCACTTTGCTCTTTCATGCATTGGAGAAGGAATTGGCAACCCACTCCAGGATTCTTGCCTGGAGAATCCCAGGGACGGGGTCGCACAGAGTTGGACACGACTGAAGCGACTTAGCATTAGCATTATCCTCACTGCAGGATTTGTGAAAACAGGATCACTACCCAATCAATCACTGTACACTTCACAAATTGATTTTATATAGTGTCCTCTATGTCACATATTTTCAATAAATATTCAAGAGATTTTAAAACTTTATCGGAGTCAGACCTGTGAGAAAGTGATTGCACAAAGGTTATTCCCATTAGGAAAACAACAACAGAGAATGCATGAAAGTTAATTTGCAAAACATGTTTTTCTTGCACTGAGTTCTATAAAAACTATGCCAAATGGGTCCTCCTGTGAAAGGGAATAGATATTATAGCTTAATAACACATGATTATTATTTCTGAGATAAAATACACTTTTCATGTACATACTTCTTACAAATATCTCCCTTAGAAAAGTTAAGTACAACTGAAAGATTAACTCAGGAATGCCATTTAGGGGAGTTAACTTTTGACAAGGATAGAATTTTGAGAATGTAGAAAGCCTGAGTCTTAAATGTCAGTCTCAAGAACTTTTCTGACAAATGTTCCATCAAAGTCAATGCACAGATCAAATCTCTGATGGGTGGTCCACATGACTAAATGGCCTATTTTGTTGCTAAATACACAGATTCCAGATATTTTTCCATGTAATTTTTCTTTTTCAATGAACAATTAGCAACCACTGAGGTTGAGAAATATGATCTTATGATGGAAACAAGTTGCAGGTCCCAAGACCTATGAGCTGGTCCAAGAACATACACTCTTTTGGGGGATAAGAGGAAAAGAATGTCAAGGGGTAAGCACTACACAGTCATGCTAGCAGCAAATTATCTACCAGCTCTCTTTTCCCCAGGGGAGTGAAATTTAACCATTTTGATTCACCAATTCTTTGGAGAACTTTGTAAAATAATGTACCATTAACTTAGAAAAATACACAAACACAAAACATTCAGTATCCCATACATCTCTCTCTCCCTTGCTCTTCTCTCAGCTCACGCCAATCTAGCCGTGATAGCCTCTCTGTCAGTTTCTAAACACCCAGAATCACAGTGAGTCTTTGCACTGACCATCCATCTGCCTGGAAGGATTCCCCTTCATTTATCCATCTGGTTCACTCTCTCAGTTCCTCCAAGACACAACTCAAATGTCTCCTTCTCATATGGATGACAACAACCGATCTAATTAAAGCATCAACTCCTTATCCTCTTTCCCTTTCTAGATACACCCTTATTTTGTTCTATATTTTTTAGCACTTTGTAAATGTTATATATTTAATTTTTTTGTTTATTTTTTTCTCTTTATTTTTTTATCCTTCCATTTGAAAATAAGATCCACCAGGTCAAGAATTTTTGCATAGTTTTCTGTTAATGTCGGTACACCTGGGACATGGTTGTTGTTGTCCAGTCACTAAGTCCCGTCCTGCTCTGGGACCCCCGTGGACAGCAGCACACCAGACTTCCCTGTGGTAGATAACCCTAGATGTGTATTGAATGAATGAGTGCAGTTTCAAGTAAGCAGTATAGCATGATGCCAAAGGACAGGCTTTTGGGAACAAATGGATCTGGAAGCATCTTGGGTAAGCCCTTAGCAAGCCTGTGGCCAAATAGCTTTATATTGTGAGCTTTTGTTTCTGGTAACTTACAGAAGGGTAAGAAGAGAGCCTACAGTTATTTAGGGTTCAGAAACAGAATGCTATCTCCTCTCACACATCCCCTCTTCTATCTTCCAACTTCTATAGGAAAAAAAAATGATCTTCAGACAAATTCTGAACTTCTTTGCCATATAACATGACAGGCACGAAAAGGCAGACTCATTAACACTTGAAGAGAAATAAAATTACTTAGATAAAGAGATAAAGCCAATCTAAATTATTAAGTTCTGAGAGGGGAAAAAAGATGAAGTGAAATACAATGAAGAGAGGACAGTTTGAGCAAAGAGAAATTAGGATGTGATTGGTGAATAAAAAGTTTCAGAGAAGTCTGACCTGTGAAAATTAAGGTTCTAAGAAATATTACTGGAGGTTATGAATTGCATTCTCTTTAATGTGTTTCAAGTAAGGATTGGAATGATTTTGTTCTTGTAGCTATTTAAATTGGATTGTTTGAATGCTTCCTGGGTAATAATGGATAGATATTGATTCCAGAATTCATGTGGGTTACACATATAAAACTTATACAAAAAGGCTGGTACACTGCATGGTCTATTGTTGGTACTCAATAATTTAGCAGAGTGAAAAATACTCACCATATTGCATGCCACCTAACACACTGATTTAGTTATGTAGAACTTATTTATTAAATACTTACTGGCTTCTGGAAACTATGCTTGTCTTAAGAATAAAATAGAGAAAAAGAGAGCTGTGATTCCTGAACTCATGGATTCTGTTTTCCAGGTATTTAATTCAGGAAAACACATAAGTAGCCTCTGGCAAATTTTTGAGAGAGTATACTGTATGTGCATTTTTTCTCCTGGGGTTGAACCCTAAAGTTTTGATTAGATGCTCAGAGCAACTTGTTACCTTAATACCAAGAAATCCTCTGCCTCAGTGAGAGATCAGATCAGATCAGTCGCTCAGTCGTGTCCGACTCTTTGTGACCCCATGAATTGCAGCACGCCAGGCCTCCCTATCCATCACCAGCTCTCGGAGGTCACTCAGACTCACATTCACCGAGTCAGTGATGCCATCCAGCCATCTCATCCTCTGTTGTCCCCTTCTCCTCCTGCCCTCAATCCCTCCCAGCATCAGAGTCTTCTCCAATGAGTCAACTCTTCGCATGAGGTGGCCAAAATACTGGAGTTTCAGCTTGAGCATCATTCCCTCCAAAGAAATCCCAGGTCTGATCTCCTTCAGAATGGACCGGTTGGATCTCCTTGCAGTCCAAGGGACTCTCAAGAGTCTTCTCCAACACCACAGTTCAAAAGCATCAATTCTTCGGCGCTCAGCCTTCTTCACAGTCCAGCTCTCACATCCATACATGACCACAGGAAAGACCATAGAGAAGGTGGAGTCAAAAACAAATTAGACTGAGGGGTGAAATGAATGGCAAGTAAGGAAATTAGGACCTCGAGAGCAAAGAATAAAAGATGAACAATAGCTGAGACACACTTTGTTAGCTAAATCATTAGTTTTGTTTTTTTTTCCCTTGTTTTTGTGTAAAATACATCATTACACATAATGAGACAGTAAAATGGCATTTCATTAAAGATGGCTACATCTCAGACTTAAATTCTTAGAATTTTTGAAATTTGTATCAATTACTTAGATATTATTTAAAAAAATAGCAATTAAATAATCCGAATGACATATAAGACTATATTATTAACTTCAAATGCATTTCCTGAAAAACTTTGAACATAGAATTTACATTTAAATGAATGGGATTTTTCACATAATTTTTAAAGGTTATGCTCCATTTACAGTAATTACAAAATATTGACTGTATTCCCTGTGTTGTTCAGTGCATCCTTGTAGCCTATCTTATACTCAATAGTTTGTACCTCCCATACCCATACCACTCTTATGTTGCCTCTCCCTCCTTTATTTTTTTTTAAATTTTATTTTGCTTAACTTTACAATATTGTATTGCTTTTGCCATTCATCAAAATCAATCCGCCACAAGTATACATGTGTTCCCCATCCTGAACCCTCCTCCCTCCCCATACCATCCCTCTGGGTTGTCCCAGTGCGCCAGCCCCAGGCATCCGTTATCAGGCATCATACCTGGACTGGCGACTCGTTTCAGATATGATATTATACATATTTCAATGCTATTATCCCAAATCATCCCACCCTCTAAATGACAGAGAACCTGAGCACATTTAGAAGTTGAGGGACAGGACTTCAACTCACTGTATAAAAATAAGAATGAAAGCTACAGATTAAAAAAAAAGAAAGAAAATATCGAATACATAAAAATCCCAGAGATGATGAGAAGACATGGTCATGAACTTGAGTGGTTTTACCTGAAGAGTCTTGTTTGACACTTTGTAATGAAATCTTTGAATTATTTGCTTAGTGCTTTAAAGATGAATTCAACACGATAACTTCAGATACACTCATCATAGAGTTTGAGTTTCTCATCTTGATTCACTAAAAGTGCAAAATCAACTAAACAAACAACAGTGAACTAGCATTTTCAACAAGTAAAAACTGATCGTTAAATTAGTATCCTGATCAGCAGGGATCTTGCCTGGAGGCTGTAACTGGAGAGAGGTAGATCCTAAACTAGAAGACAGAACAAGGAAAATTTTACTGGAAGGAGTAGGGACGGAGAGGTGGCATTTAGCAGGAAGTGTTACCTTGGAGTATCACCAAGAGCTTTGGAGTTATTAATTCAAAAGATGATCCTTTGAAAACCGAGAAGACATTTGTTTAAAACTGAGTATGCCTGAAATAACTTCCCAGGTATCCCAGTTGGTAAAGAATCCACCTGCAGTGCAAGAGACCCCAGTTTGATTCCTGGGCTGGGAAGTAGCCCTGGAGAAGGGATAGATTACCCTTTCTAGTATTCTTGGGCTTGCTTCCCTGCTGGCTCAGATGGGTAAAGAATCCACTTGCAGTGCAAGAGACCCCAGTTTGATTCCTGGGCTGGGAAGTTGCCCTGGAGAGGGATAAACTACTCTTTCCAGTATTCTTGGGCTTCCCTGGTGGCTCAGATGGTAAAGAATCTGCCTACAATGTGGGAGACCTGAGTTCCATCCCTGGGTTGAGAAGACCCCCGGAAGGAGGGCATGGCAACTCATCCTATTTTTCTTGCCTGGAGAATGTCCATGGACAGAGCAGCCTGGCAGGCTACAGTCCATGGGGTCACAAAGAGTCGGACTGCTAAGTCACTTCAGTTGTGTCTGACTCTTCGCAACCCCATGGACTGCAGCCTACCAGGCTCCTCCATCCATGGGATTTTCCAGGCAAGAGTACTGGAGTGTGATGCCATTGCCTTCTCTAAAGAGTCGGACATGACTGAGCAAATAAGCACACCACAGTACACACCTGAATAAATCTAGGTTTTACTCAAGCCATCAGCACTTGTAGTCCTCAAACAAATAGCCAGAATAGAAATTGTTTTATTTCTATTTTACTCCAGATAACAACTAAGAGTATAAAGAAAAGCCATTTTCTCTGCACACTCCATAACAGTTACATATCCTAGTAAAGCAGTGCCTCCTGGTTATAGGGAAAGACCAGTGACACTGATATTCACAGTATAAACTCCTCGGAGTTGATATTGCAACTCATGCTTCCACAGGGAAGTTTAAGGAGAAGACAGATACAAGGAGCAGCAGTAAGGTCTACTTGTCTGTGTGTTGCTTTAGAAGATAATCTGTTATTGAAAATTAGTAAGTGAATTTAATGCTATACTTAAAAAAAAAAATACTCTCAAAACCAGGTCTAAGATTGCATCATAGGAAGACCCTGAACCTACCTTCTTCTACAGATACTCTGAATTAACACAAACATATAAGGCAATTCCTCCAAAAGAAGATGTGAGGGATGACTGAATAACTTTGGCATATAGAGGGACCACATATATATAGATGAGAAAAACAGGTACACAGTGTCCATGGAACTCCACTCTCATCGCAGCAACCTTCAGTAGGGAAGGGTATCCATGAGGTACGTGAGCCCAGACTCACCCAGCCTAGGATGAAGCAAAATCACAGCCGTTTAAAGCGCACATAATATATGCAGGAAGAAAATCCAATTACTAAACTTAAAATGTCTACAAAGTGGGCAGGGGGGTGCTGAACCTTATGAGGGGTCAGAGGCACCAAGGAGCACCATTGTTTTTGAGCCCCTCCAGATGCCTCCTGGGAGAAGGCAGTGGCACCCCACTCCAGTACTCTTGCCTGGAAAATCCCATGGATGGAGGAGCCTGGTGGGCTGCAGTCCACGGGGTCGCTGAGTCGGACAGGACTGAGCGACTTCACTTTCACTTTTCACTTTCATGTATTGAAGAAGGAAATGGCAACGCACTCCAGTGTTCTTGCCTGGAAAATCCCAGGGACGGGGGAGCCTGGTGGGCTGCCGTCTATGGGGTCGCACAGAGTCGGACACAACTGAAGCAACTTAGCAGCAGCAGCAGCAGCAGACTCCTCCTATCCCACGCTCACCCCAGCCGTCCATCAAGGCAATGCTGGTGCGGGCAGTCTCTGCTGCGGATGCTCCGGTACAAGGCCACTGCTTCAAGATGAGAAGAGGCAGCTGTTTTGCCTAACTCACAGAAGCAAACACAGAAAGTCAAACAAAATGAGGACACAGAGGAATATATTCCAAATGATAGAATAAGATATAAATCCAGGGTGGGGAACTAATGAAATGCAGATAAGTAAATTATCTGGTAAAGAGTTTAAGGCAATGATCATAAAGATGCTCACTGAATTCAGAAAATGAATGAATGAACCCCACAAGGACATTAACAAAGGTTTAGAAAACATAAGAAAATATTCATAACTAAAGAATATAAATGAAATGAAAAATACAGTAGAAGACTGACATAGTAGAATAAGTAAACAATTTTGAAAAGAAATGTGGAAATCACTCAATCCGAACAGAAAAAAAAAGAGAAAAATGTTTTTAAAGATTGAGGGTAGTATGATAGACTTCTGGGACAATATCAAGCATACAGAGAGAGAGAGAAAGAGACAGAAATAATTATTTGAAGAAATAACACCTGAAAACTTCCCTAACCTGTTTTAAAAAAAAAAAAAGACATAAAAATCTAGGAAGTATAGAATCCCAAACAACATGAATCCAAAGAGATCCACACCAAAATATATTATAGTTAAAATTGCGAAAATTAAAGATAGAGAAAAATCTTACAGTCAACAAGAGGGGTGGGGGAGAAATCACATACAAGGGAAACTCCATAATGGCTATCAGCTTGTTTCTCAACAGAAACTTTACAGACGAGAAGAAAGTGGCAGGATGTAATAAGTGCCGAAAGGGGAAAAACAAAAACAATAAAACTTACAGTGTAGAATCAAACTATCTAACGAAGTTATCACTCAGAATTGAACAAGAGATAAGGAGTTTCCCAGAAAACTAAAAAATACAGAAGTCCATCGCCACTAACCTAGTCTTACAAGAAATGTTAAATGGACTTCTTCAAATGGAATCAAAAGACCACAACTTGAAATAAGAAAATATATAAAACAAAGAAAAAAATCTCCCTGGTAAAGGCAAATGTATAGGATAGGCAGGGGATCAGCTACTTAAGAAGTTAGCGTGAATACTAGTGACAAAGTAAAATGATCAACCACAGGTAAACCTTGAAAAATGCAGGTTTGAACTGCACAGAGACACTTACACGTGAATTTTTTCAATATTTATCCTATAGTACTATACAATCCATGAGTGGCTTCGTCTATGGGTAGGAAACTGTAGATCTAGAGAGCAAACTATAAAATTAAACAAAAAATTTTTGAGTATGTGGTGAGTGGACACAACTAACCCATCATATAACTGTGTAACTACAGTAAGTATTTAAAGGACACAAAATAACAGAATGTAAAATACATCACAGACATAAAACATGTTGGGAAGAAACTAAAATGCAAGGTTTTCAGATGTTCAAGTGACTGTCAGCTTAAAATGGTCTGCTATGCATAAGGTTGATACATATGAACCTCTTGGTAACCACAAACCAAAAACTTGCATTGAATACACAAAAAATAAAGACAAAAGAATTTAAAATAACACTAAAGGAATCCATCAAATCACAATGGAAGAATCAAGAGAAGATGGGAACGTGCGTGCATGCTTAGTCACTTCTGTTGTGTCTGACTCTCTGCGACCCTATGGCCCACGGCCTGCCTGGATTCTCTGTCCATGGGATTCACCAGGCAAGAATAGTGGAGTGGGCTGCCATTTCCTTCTCCAAATCTGACCTGAGAAGAGCCGAAACGACCAGCACAAGGGAAGATAAGAAAAGAGAACTACAAAAACAATTAATAAGCAATAAAGACATACTTATCAATAGTTCAGTTCAGTTGCTCAGTCACGTCTGACTCTTTGCGACCCCCTGAACACAGCACGCCAGGTTTCCCTGTCCATCACCAACTCCCAGGGCTTTCTCAAACTCATGTTCCTTGAGTTAGTGTTGCCATCCAACCATCTCATCCTGTCATCCCCTTCTCCTCCCACCTTCAATATTTCCCAACATCAGGGTCTTTTCCAATGAGTCAGTTCTCCCCATCAGGTGGCAAAAGTATTAGAGTTTCTGCTTCAACATCAGTCCTTCCAATGAATATACAGGACTGATTTTCTTTAGGATTGAATGGTTTGATCTCTTTGCAGTCCAAGGGACTCACAAGAGTCTTCTCCAACACTACAGTTCAAAAGCACAAGTTCTTCGGTGTTCAACTTTCTTTATGATCCAACTCTCACATCCGTACATGACTATTGGAAAAGTTATAGATTTGACTAGACAAACCTTTGTCAGCAAAGTAATGTTTCTGTTTTTAATATGCTGTCTAGGTTTTTCATAGCTTTTCTTCCAAGGAACAAGTGCCTTTTAATTTCACGGCTTCAGTCACCATCTGCAGTGATTTTGGAGCTCCAAGAAATAGAGTCTGTCACTGTTTCCACTGTTTCTCCATCTATTTGCCATGAAATGATGGGACCAGATGCCAGAATCTTCCTTTTTTGACTGTTGAGTTTTAAGCCAGATTTTTCACTCTCCTCTTTCACTTTCATCTATAGGCTCTTTAGTTCTTCTTCACTTTCTGCCATAAGGGTGGTGTCATCCACATATCTGAGGTTACTGATAATTCTCCTGGCAATCTTGATTCACCTTCTGCTTCATCCAGCCTGGCATTTCACATGATGTACTGTGCATATAAGTTAAATAACCAGGGGGACAATATACAGCCTTGAAATACTCCTTTTCCAATTTTGAACCAGTCCATTGTTCCATGTCTGATTCTAACTGTTGTTTCTTGATCTTTATACACGTTTCTCCAGAGGCAGGTAAGAGGGTTTGGTATTTCTGTCTTTTGAAGAATTTTCCACAGTTTGCTGTGATCCAGACAGTCAAAGGCTTTGGCATAGTCAATAAAACAGAAATATATGTTTTTTTCTGGAATTCTCATGCTTTTTCTATGATTCAATGGGCATTGGCAATTTGATCCATGGTTCCTCTGTCTTTTCTAAATTCAGCTTGAACATCTGGAAGTTCTTGGTTCATGTACTGTTGAAACCTAGCTTGGAAAATTTTGAGCATTATGTTGCTAGTGTGTGAGAGGAGTGCAATTGCATGGTAGTTTGAAAATTCTGTGGCATTGCCTTTCTTTGGGATTGGGATGAATACTGACCTTTTCTAGCTTTGTGGCCACTGCTGAGTTTTCCAATTTGGCATTTTCAAATGCCAATTTTGCTGGCATATTGAGTGTAGCAGTTTCACAGCATCATCTTTTAGGATTTGAAATAGATCAGCTGGAATTCCATCACCTCCACCCTCTTTATTCACAGTGAAGCTTCCTAAGGCCTACTTGAATTCGCACTCCAAGATGTCTGGCTCTAGGAGAGTGATCACACCATTGTGATTATCAATATGGCAAGAAACAATATGTATTTATGAGGATGGAGAAAAAAGAACCCCTGTACACTCTTGGTGGAAGTGTAACCCCTATAGGAAACAGTATGAAGTTTTCTCCAAAAAATTAAAATGAGAATTACTATATAACCCAGCAGTTCCATTTCTATGTATATATCTGAAGAAAACAAAAATATTAATTTGAAAAAGTTAATAAACCTCATTATTCACTGCAGCATTATTTACAATAGCCAAGATACGGAAGCAACCTGAGTCTATTTATAAATCAATGGGCAATTAAGATCTGGAAGATATAGATATAATGGAATATTACTCAGTGATAATAAAGAATAAAATACTGCCATTTGTGAAAACATTAGAGATATGGTAAGTGAAATATTCAGAGAAAAACAACATATGATCTCATTCATAGTTGGAATCTAAAAAGCAAAACCAATGAACAAACATAAGAAATAGAAACAGACTCACAGATGCAGAGAATAAGGAGGTAGTCAACAGAGGGGAGAGTGACGGGAGGATAGATGAAATCTGCAAGATAAGAAGTACAAACATAAAATAAAGGTCACAAGGACATAATGTAGACTGTAGATAATTTAGTCAATAATAGTGTAATAAGTTAGAATGCCAGATGTTCAAGCTGGTTTTAGAAAAGGCAGAGGAACTAGAGATCAAATTGCCAACATCTGCTGGATCATGGCAAAAGCAAGAGAGTTCCAGAAAAACATCTATTTCTGCTTTATTGACTATGCCAAAGCCTTTGACTGTGTGGATCACAATAAACTGTGGAAAATTCTGAAAGAGATGGGAATACTAGACCACCTGACCTGCCTCTTGAGAAATCTGTATGCAGGTTAGGAAGCAACAGTTAGAACTGGACATGAAAAAACAAACTGGTTCTAAATAGGAAAAGGAGTACATCAAGGCTGTATATTGTCACCCTGCTTATTTAATGTATATGCAGAGTACATCATGAGAAACGCTAGGCTGGGAGAAGCACAAGCTGGAATCAAGATTGCCGGGAGAAATATCAATAACCTCAGATATGCAGATGACACCACCCTTATGGAAGAAAGTGAAGAGGAACTAAAAGTCTCTTGATGAAAGTGAAAGTGGAGAGTGAAAAGGTTGGCTTAAAGCTCAACATTCAGAAAACGAAGATCATGGCATCTGGTCCCATCACTTCATGGGAAATAGATGGAGAAACAGTGGAAACAGTGTCAGACTATCTTTTTGGGCTCCAAAATCACTGCAGATGGTGATTGCAGCCATGAAATTAAAAGACGCTTACTCCTTGGAAGGAAAGTTATGACCAACCTAGATAGCATATTCAAAAGCAGAGACATTTACTTTGCCAACAAAGGTTCGCCTAGTCAAGGCTATGGTTTTTCCTGTGGTCATGTATGGATGTGAGAGTTGGACTGTGAAGAAGGTTGAGCGCCAAAGAATTGATGCTTTTGAACTGTGGTGTTGGAGAAGACTCTTGAGAGTCCCTTGGACTGAAAGGCGATCCAACCAGTCCATTGTGAAGGAGATCAGCCCTGGGATTTCTTTGGAGGAAATGATGCTGAAGCTGGAACTCCAGTACTTTGGTCACCTCATGCGGAAGAGTTGACTCATTGGAAAAGACTCTGATGCTGGGAGGGATTAGGGGCAGGAGGAGAAGGGAACGACAGAGGATGAGATGGCTGGATGGCATCACTGACTCGATGGACATGCGTCTCAGTGAACTCCGGGAGTTGGTGATGGACAGGGTGGCCTGGCGTGCTGTGATTCATGGGATCTCAATGAGTCGGACATGACTGAGTGACTGAACTGAACTGAAGTTAGAATGGTGATAGATGGTATGTAGACTTATTACATACCATACATTGGAGAAGGCAATGGCACCCCACTCCAGTACTCTTGCCTGGAAAATCCCACGGATGGAGGAGCCTGGTAGGCTGCAGTCCATGAGGTCGCTAAGAGTCAGACATGACTGAGCGACTTCACGTTCTCTTTTCATTTTCATGCATTGGAGAAGGAAATGGCAACCCACTCCAGTGTTCTTGCCTGGAGAATCCTAGGGATGGGGGAGCCTGGTGGGCTGCCGTCTGTGGGGTCACACAGAGTCGGACACAACTGAAGTGACTTAGCATAGCATAGACTTATTATGGTGGTCATTTCATGGAGTATAAAAATATTGAATCACTCTGCTATATATCTGAAACCAACATAGTACTGTCAATTATAAATCAATTTTAAAAATAGATTAATATTAATGTATTTAAAACTCCTGGTGCATTGCCTGGACTTAGTAGGAGGCTTAATAAAAGACAGGTATGAAATTCCATGGACGGAGGAGCCTGGCAGGCTACAGTTGCAAAAATTCAGACATGACTGAGTGACTTCACTTTCTTTCTTTATTTATTTTCTATTGTTAAAAAAAAAAAAAAAAAAATCACTCCTGAACAGCACTGGCCCTTTCTTTTGGCCATTCATAAATCCCTCCTATATTCTCATACTCAACAAGATAGGTAGCAAAGCTCATTGATTTACATAAAATAATTTAATTAATTCCTATAAAAGGAGTCATTACGTGTAAGCTCTCTAGATTAGCATCTCCCGCTCTAAGCCCTTCCTCATTCCCGAAGGGGAACTACTTTCATGAATTTGCTCTGTATTTTTAGGGCCTTTTAAAATATTCATTTGGTTCATTAAATACCCAAATTATAAATACTATATTCTATTTGAAATTTTCATTATTATTTTTTAATGTTACAATATCATTCTGTAGTCATTTATGCATTTGATAGCTAATATAATATTGGGGAGGAGGGTATTGTCCTTAGACTCACTTCCTTATTTGAGTATCTTTGCCTCAGTATAGATATACATTGCTATGATTTATTTGGGCTTCCCTGGGGTCTCAGAGGTCAACAATCCACCTGCAATACAGGGAGATGTGGAACCACAGTGATCCCAAGGTCAGGAAGATGCCCTGGAGGAGGAAATGGCAACCCTCACCAATAATCTTGCCTAGAACACCCTACAGACAGGGGAGCCTGGTGGGCTACAGTCCATGGAGTCGTAGAAGAGTCATACACAACTGAGTGACTGAACAACAGCAGCAACGGTTTATTTAGTCATTGCCTTTGATGGCTCTTTAGATTGGTTTGGTTTCTAGTTGCTTGTTTTATAGCATTTCATAAGGCTATGGGAATATGCTGGAGGTCGTTCTCTTAGCTTTTTCATAAAATATAGAAATGGATTGTGCCCTTGGGCTTCCCTGAGAGCTGAGCTGGAAAAGAATATGCCTGCAATGTAGGAGACCCTGGTTCGATTCCTGAGTCAGGAAGACCCGCTGGAGAAGGGATAGGCTACCCATTCCAGTGTTCTTGGGCTTCCCTTGTGGCTCAGCTGGTAAAGAATCCTCCTGCAATGTGGGAGACCTGAGTTCGATCCCTGGGTTGGGAAGATCCCCTGGGGAAGGGAAAGGCTGCCCATTTCAGTATTCTGGCCTGGAGAATTCCATGGACTCTATAGTCCACAGGATCTCAAAGAGTCAGACACAAATGAGCCACTTTCACTTTCACACAATTGGAATATTTGGTTAACTGGAGACTACCATTGGCTTGTTCTGTGGATCCAATCTTCAGCAGGGCCAAGGATGAAGATTCACAAAATCCGATAGTAACAAGAAGGTGTCAAAGTAGCAGAGGAAAGGTGTATGTCACATAGTAACTTCTACTGACAGGCTGAATTACAAACATTTCTTGAACCTTCTAGTCCTGAGGATGTATCAACAGAAATTGCATCATTGAAACTGGTAGAGATTTGTTCCATTACAGAATTTGTACTAAAAGGAAGTACAAAAATGAGAAGAAAAAGAGTGTCCTACAGCTGTTAACTCTGAGACATGCAACATACTTCATTTCAGTAAAATTGATTAGTTATTGAGAAGATAATTCTAGAACAAAATCACAAACCAAGAAAGATTAAAAAAATCCCAACAAATAAAGTCTTTAAACTCTCTTCTTTCACATGCAAAATGAAAGGTTTGAAGGAAGAAAAGTGTTGTACATTCTTAATTCTATGCTTTCTAAATGAATTCCATAAAATTCATATTTTCTCTAATAAGATCTCAGATTTAAAATTGCTGTTCAGTAGGTATGTAAACATCTGTGCAGACAAGCAATAAGGAAAATCAGATGAGAGAACTTCAGAGACTCATTTTCAGTTGTTTCTGAATGCCCTTGGGGAAGGCAATGGCACTCCACCCCAGTACTTTTGCCTGGAAAATCCCATGGACGGAGGAGCCTGGTAGGCTCCAGTCCATGGGGTCGCTAAGAGTCGGACAAGACTGAGCGACTTCACTTTCGCTTTTCACTTTCATACGTTGGGGAAGGAAATGGCAACCCACTCCAGTATTCTTGCCTGGAGAATCCCAGGGACAGGGGAGCCTGGTGGGCTTCTGTCTGTGGGGTCGCACAGAGTCGGACACGAATGAAGCGACTTAGCAGCAGCAGTAGCAGCTGAATGCCCTACTAAGGCTGGGAACTTGTCCTTCCCCTCGGGGGTAGGGATTTGCCCACCTTCAATTTGTCTACAGGAGCTGAAGACCACTAATGTCTGCAAATATCAGGCAGATGGTAATTCCTTGAAATCTCCTCAAAACTGGCATATAGGCTCAACCTGATGAATGCTTGAGCCCAAAATATTTATTCCCTGAATATGCATCTGCTTTTATCCTTGCTCCATAAAAAGAGAGAGCATTAAAGAAGGAGACTCCCACAGCTAGGCTAAAGTCCCATGTAGTACATCTCTGTATGTCCACAGTTTGCCATCCGCTGAACTGTCTGCTTGGCACCTAGGCTAAATAACTTGTACCAGTATTCACAATAATTTATTCAAGTTGCTTTCAAAAATTTTTACTGGAATGGCACCCCACTCCAGTACTCTTGCCTGGCAAAAATCCCACGGATGGAGGAGCCTGGTAGGCTGCAGTCCATGGGATCGCTAGGAGTCAGACATGACTGAGTGACTTCACTTTCAATTTTCACTTTCATGCATTGGAGAAGGAAATGGCAACCCACTCCAATGTTCTTACCTGGAAAATCCTAGGGACGGGGGAGCCTGGTAGGCTGCCGTCTCTAGGGTTGCACAGAGTTGGACATGACTGAAGCGATTTAGCAGCAGCAGCACCTTCCTATTTACTTTCTATTTGTAGATAGCATTAATCTTTTTTTTACTTTCTTACAAATTTTTAATTTTGGATTTATATGGGAGTCTGTACTCACATATGTATGATTTTCATAAGTGACTTTTCTTTTCATATTCAGTATTTGTCAGTCCATCTGTAAATCGTTTTCACTCAATGAGTCATTAAAAGGAACCTGAGACTTTGCTTTTTATGTGAATGTACTTTAAAGCATTTATCAAATAAGCCAAGAGAGCAAGGAAATGGCCACATACCTTAGGTATGTGTGTGGTGAAGGATTCGGAGGTCTATTTGGAAGGGCAGAGCTACAGAATGCAGGATAGCTGTAAGGAAAAGTTTAGACTATGCACATAGTTAAAACATTACTGTATCGTCCAGCTCTTCGATGATTGCTGCATTATGTGGAAGCATTGTCTTTTTTGAAAATGAACAGTCTTAGAGCTAGCTTATAAATTGCATACATTCAAGCCCACGCCAATTACAAAGAAAACAGATTACCCTGTCTTTCTCCTCTGTGTTCCTTTTACTTAAATAGGCATTCAGGTGGAAAAATGCCAGCCTTCCTGCCCTGGGGCTTGTTGAGTTCACTCACAGATGTCTGGCTCAGATTACAAACCTATACCACAGTACCGATGCCAGGCTGAGCCTGGGAAACTCCTTGACATCATTATGAAGTATAAAAGTTTGAATGATCACCTGGAATAGCTCTAGGATAGCTTTTGCTAATTTTAAAGCAGCTCTTCTTACCTTTCCTAAAAGGAGCCTTCCTTAGAAAGCCTATTCATCACTGTAACCTATTTCAGGAGGGGAAAACTGCCAAATGGAAGCAGAGGACGAGTGGTAGTGACAAGAGGCAGAACACTATTAATCTGACACTGATGGGGAATGATCTGTATACATATGTTAATTTTACAGATAACTGAAGCTTAACTTTTCAAGGACTTGAAAGTAACCATCTTACTAGAAATATTTCTGAAACATATTACACACATTTATGCCTTCTAAAACACAATGAGTTTCATATATTACTTTTTCTATTAAGGCTCAAAGTGTCTATCTATCTGAATGCCAGTCTGTTCTGTAATATAATAGCACACGGAATCAGCATGACTTGGAGGGCTGTGGAACAGGTCACACTCAAATACTGTTCAGCTTTTCTCTCTCCTCAGCCTGTGAGCTGTTAAGTTCTACTATTGTTTGTGTACCTGACTGGCTACCTGTGAGACTAATTCTAATTTAATTCTCCAATTTTGCTGAAAAACTGCATAACTAGCCTTATTAGAAATATTAGGATTTATGAAGGTATCTTAACAGAACTTGAGCATTTCTCTGAAGCAATGTCATGGTTTACTTATTCACCCACAGAGTCACACAGCATACTTTATTGGATCCTTCCCATTGTCTAGGTGGAAAACACCTCCTCAAGAGAGGAGAAGTTGGACTAATAAAGAAAGGAATTAAAAAATCCCAATTATTGAGGTCATATGTAGGGTCAGGAACTTCAGATGAAATCACAAAACCTTTAAACTAACCAAGTAGTATTTCTCCATTTAACAAATGAAGGAAATGAAACTCAAGTTTAACTCGCCTAATGTCATAGGTGCCAAAGGCAAGATTTGAAACTTTTTTGGGCATCCCTGGTGGCTCAGAGGGTAAAGTGTCTGCCTGCAGTGCGGGAGACCCACGTTCAATCCCTGGGTTGGGAAGATTCCCTGGAGAAGGAAATGGCAGCCCACTCCAGTACTTTTGCCTGGAAAATTCCATGGACTGAGGAGCCTGGTAGGCTACAGTCCATGGGGCCGCAAAGAGTCGGACACGACTGAGTAACTTCACTTTCACTTTCTCCCCAAATGCCATTTCTCTTCCTATTTCTTCCCATCTCCCTCTAACACACACAGGAGGGTGAAAAGGGTGCTGAAAATGAAGTCACGTGCACACAACAGCAAGGCTCCCAACACCCTATCTTCCTCTTCTTCTTACAGCATTGATAATCTGCTCACGTGCCCTCAGCTGTAAGTGTAGGCTCTCAATCCATGACTTTTTTCTTCTTCTTCACATAACCAATATGGGATTGGTCATGGCTAGATTTTATGGAACTAAGACAGCCAGAAAACTGAACTCTGGATAAAGTGAGACGGCTCTGACTACTGGGGGCAATCTTCTGCCCAATTGGTGGATTATTTATTAGTTTCAGGAAGGCGGAAAATGAACACGCATAGAAGGGCGATGCAGTGAACAGAAGGAAAGCAGCAGGGTCAATAAATGCTAGGAAAGGTGCATGCAGTCAAGCTTATACAGGACCTTGATCAAGCCATCTGGAGGCTGAGGAGTTAGTGTTCTGTGCAGCTTCCTGTGGTGAACAGCTCACCACACGGGATGCAGAGAGAGGCATTTGAGAGAAGGCAGGACCCAAATGTCAGGGACAATTATCTGTATTAAAAAATTAAGTGCTGCATCTAGGAACTAGAGAAAAAATATCAGCAGCTTGAAAGTAAATATTTTTGAACAAGAGGCATGTTTTCGTGTGTACTCTTCCTGTTATTCTTCAGGCGTACTTTGCTCATCTTCCTTTTTTATATTAAATGATATTTTTCTCTTTCAACACATTCACTAATAATAATGTTGAAAGACCACAAGTTTTGTACATGAAACACATCCAAATTTTTTTCCTAAATAAAATCAAAACAGGTTCTAAAATAATCTATGCTTTAAAAACTGAGGCAAAATATTAGGCATACAAACCATTAAGAACTACCTAATGGTTTGTTTGCCTTCAAGATTAGAGAAAGGAATATATGCAATAGTGGGTTTAATATTCGGGGCTTTAAGTTACTTCTAAAATGTCTCTCATCTCCCTTTACGTTCGTAGCATGGATGAGAGAAGCAGTTCCCCTTGATCTGACATTCAGACCAAATGAATGGGCTCTCCGTGAAAGGAGACCAAATGGAAGAGCCATGAGGTAGCCAGGGATCACTCAGAGGTGTGACTGTGTGCCTTCAGGCAGGTGACCAATGAGTCTTCATCTCTTGTCAGGTTGAGATGAGACACCACACCCCACCATCATCCATCCTGGGCTCAGGCTGAATTAGGCGTGACGGCCATGCTTGTCAGGAGACACTGTGCACTCACAGAAAACACCACCAAGATTCGGTAATCATCTTTTGTTTTATTCACATTTACTTAAAAAGAAACAAAGTTCTCTAGAGCAGGCCCAGTGAACATTGTTCACAAGAACAATAGAAATGAGATATTAATCAAATGCATTCTAATGCCTCTAGTGAAAGGATGATATGAATAATAAAGTGATTAATAGGAGACAACAAACCTTTGAATCCCTGTCAGCATTTGTATGCAGCATGCTTGAATAATTTAATGAATTAATATATCCTCCATGAAAGCCTGGAAGCCAGAATTATCTTCAGAAGGGTCACACCTTATTTTCAAGAGTTTCCAAGCTCTGTGCTAATTCCCTGAATTGGTATGCAAGCCAGAGTTCTTGATTTAATGTTCACTGCAGAACTGAAGTCTAAACATTAAAACATATCACAACGTAGTGGGCTTTCAGCGAAACACTAGACAGACAATGTCAGTTTTGATTGAGTTCTTCTTCTATCGGAGGCAATTTAGCCCATGCCAACTTGCTTCAACAACAACAACAAAATCCTTGTCACCCTGGCTGTAATGAAATCTTGGAAGAAAAGCTCTACAAAGCAAACGAGATAACACAAAACAAGTTTATCAGAGAAACGTCAAGGAGGCAACCATGATTGTAAAAGGACATTCTTCTTCTTCTACAACATAATCTTTGAGCCAGTCAGAACTTACTGGCAAAAGAGATAAGTTAATAATAATGAAGCAGGTTGCTTCTGTGCAAGAGCTATGCCAGTATTAAAATAGTTATCTGGCAGCCAACACCAAAAACATGGCAGCACATTAAAACTGGCCATAAAAACAGTAAATGGTCTTAGAAGGATATTTAAGGAGACAAGCAACTGCATCTAAATTACCATATGTTAAAACATGTATTTGAGTTGGCAAAGCAAGGGAGTCTAATTGTCTCCTGTGAAGGTAACTGGCTTTAAATGGGACCCATGAGAGGGGACTAAGTGTAAAGGAAGGCAGAGGTTTATAAGGGAAGGTGGGGCTTCTTTGCTTTTCAGCAGTTCATATCTTTAAACTCTGTAACTCTAGTTACTCAGAATCATATAGGAAAGCAGGCATGCATTTTCGTCTCTTCCCTTTCTACTGTAGCCCTCTCCTTCATAAGAATAATTTTTCCTCCAGTCACACAGTGTGCAGGCCACTACTGTGTAGTGATACAGTAGAATGCCCTCGGAGATGAGTGTTGGGAAAAGAAACAGAGAAAATCTTTTCCCACAGAGTCCACATCCTGATTTTTTCTGAAACGTTTGATAGCTTCCATCTGCTCTGGAAGTTGAAGACAAGTGTTGGCCAGCCTGTTAGAATTTCTGCCAATTCTGGAAACACAGTTTCATGGGGAAGACGTTGAGAACGATGAGGGCATCCCTATTTTTCATGCCCTCTTTGCACTAACAGAAAACTACACCCTCATCCCCAAAACAGTATCTCAACAGCTCTCTGAAAAATAGGTTCTTCTTTCTCTCGTGCAACCTCATCAGTCAGACTGCAAGTCCATGTCCCTGCTGCCCATCAAGATCAGTAAACTTCCACACTTTCCTAGCAATCAAAAACAAAAACCTTCCTCCACTGAAGTTCATACAAGCTGATAAAGAAAGAAAGTGAAGTCGCTCAGTCCGTCCGACTCTTTGCAACCCCATGGACTGTAGCCCACCAGGCTCTTGCGTCCATGGAATTTTCCAGGCAAGAATACTGGAGTGAGTTGCTATTTCCTTCTCCAGGAGATCGTCCCAATCCAGGGATTGAACCCAGGTATCCAACATTGTAGGCAGACTCTTTACCATCTGAGCCACCAGGGACATCACACAAGCTGATAACACTATTCAAACTCCTGCTGTTCACTATAAAATGGTAAAGAATTTGCCTGCAATTCGGGAGACCCCAGTTTGATTCCTGGATCAGAAAGATCTAACCTGGTGAAGATCTTGGTGATCTGATGAAGGAAATGACAACCAAAATACCCCACGCCAGTATTCTTGCCTGGAGAATTCTATGGACAGAGGCACCCAAAGAGCCAGTCACGACTGCGTGACTAACACTTGAACTTACTTTTAGGGGATACACTCATATTTATTAACACCTGGTTTACGATTTTCCTCGATTCAATTTTAGGCCCCATATGAGATAAAGTCTGACTGTATGTGAGACTGATTTTACAGGTGGCCTCCCCCAGCCTACTTCAGCCATCTCCTCCGTTGATTAGCAGTACGGGCGGGTAGTTGGAGTTTGCTAGGGAAGAAAAGAAGTCAAATGAAGAAGAATAGAAAAAAAGAAAAGGAAAATTTTTTAGCGTTTAGAGTGAAAATGAAGAAAGGAGAAGAGTCAGAGATGCAGTGAGAGGGAGAAAGAAAGGGAAAAAAAAAGAAAATCAGGAAAGGAGATAATGAGGAAGTAGAGAAGGGAGGAGGAAAAAGGGAGGAGAAGAGGAGGGAAACTAATGTAAGATTTTTATTCAGTCTCTTAACGCATTACTCATATATTTATCGGAAGGAAAATGTCCTTCTTTTTTGATCTAATCCAATTATCAAGTATAATTTAAAAATTTTCCACTACGCTTCGGCTCAGTCACCTGAAGCCACAAACTAGCTGGTTTCCTATCACACTAACAAATTATCAATACAGCTTATGTCTTTCTTCCACCCAAATTCACCAAGAGAGTATGTTCCATCTTAACTTAGTATTATTTCTTCCCTGACAGCCACTGCAAATGATCTTCCTAAAAGTACCCGATGACCTCCTTCCTGTTTATTACTTCTCCTGTGATTCACACTCCTGAGCTCTCTCCTCAACATTTTTGGAGCATTTCCCTCAGCCTCCTTTCCTGGTCAGCAACTACAATGCTCCATACAAAGAATTTATCACACAGAGATGAAGCATTTTTCTTCCCCTCTTCGTTTCTCTCCCATAAACTGTGTATCTGAAATAATGCCATATTCATTCTCATAACCCTTTAAATTACCCCAGCTACAAGGGCTTCCCAGTGGCCCAAGCACAGGAGACAATGTGAAGACCGAGAGGAGAACCCACTAGTATGCGGAAGGACGAGGAGCGCAGGCACAGGAGACGGAGAGAGACCCAAGAGAAAAAAAAAAAAAAAAGGAAGAAAGTGCCTCTTGACTTCAGACTTTGACGGCAGATAGTACTAAAATGCTTTTTCTTTCCTTCATTTATGATGCCACAGAGTACATCGAGCGGGTCTATCGTGGAGAGGGAGGGGTAGGGAAGGAAGAGTTTTGTGAGAGATTCACAGCTAGTTACAACACACACACTGATGGAGTTGAAACAGTAGACTGATGTAGGGGAGGCAGATGTGAGGAGAGAATCACCATCTACACAAACACTACAAAAGGGGACATATTATAATTAATCATGGGGAATCTAGCAATCAAAGTGATCAAAGACAACCTTAACAGTGTTGGGTCAAACCAACACTATAGGTCTCCTGAATAAAATATACTTAGGCAAAAAACCAAGGCTTTGATATCCTTCAAAAATTGCATAATTTGAATCAGATCATAAAAAATCATCATAAAAAATAAACTGGAAACATTCTACAAATGACTTGGCCTATATGCATCATTTTGGGAATACCTGAAGAATGACAAAAGCAGTTAGTTTACTTACCCTTAGAAATTATGTCAGTTTTTTATATCTCCAGATTTCATAGTTCTTAATTGCATACATTTTTTCACTAAATCCAATGTATGCAAGAGCAACTGTGATGAAAAATGTTACTTACACTGAAGACATTAAGATTTGTACTTCTTAGGGAAAAAAATGATTTGTAATTGAAGAGCATATGGCTTAACAAATGATATTTTGGAGTGTACATAAAAGAGAGTGAAACATTTGTTACATATACTGAATCAATAGATCTTTAATACAACTAAATGCATTTTAATTTTTACTTTTTGGTTTTCAAATGTACTTTTTATGTTTTTTTAATTAAAATTCACACTGATTTAATTTTAGATTCACATACAGTTATAAGAAATAGAGAAGCCACACTTTATCCAGTTCCCCCCAGTGGTAATATTTTGCAAAACTATAGTATATAATATTGGGCTTCCCATGTGGCTCAGCTGCTAAAGAATCCATCTGCAGTGCGGGAGACCTGGGTTCGAGCCCTGGGTTGGGAAGAGCCCCTGGAGAAGGGAAAGGCTACCCATTCCAGTATTTTGGCCTGGAGAATTCAATGGACTGTTATAGTCCATGGGGTTGCAAAGAGTAGGACACAACTGAGCGACTTGTACTATACTATAGTATTAAGGTCAGGATTTTTACTTTAGTATAACCCACCAGTCTTATTCAAATTTCCACAGTTTTACTTCTTTTCATTTGTGTATATTACCTATTTCTACACTAAACTTAACACAGGCAAGATATTAAACATTTTAAGTATCACCAGGAAACTTTCTAGTGCCCCTTCTTAATCATGCTTATGTTCCTCCTGCTACTGGCAACCACTAAATTGTTCTCCACTTTGAAACATTTCTACTTTCAAAAATGTTATATAAGTGGAACCACACATTATGTATACCTTTGAAGATCAGTATTTTTTACTCAGTATAATACCCTAGAGATTCATTCAAATTGATACATATATCTAGTGTATTCCTTTTTAATGCTGAGTTGTATAAGGTGCTAGCGGTAAAGAACTCACCTGCCAATGCAGGAAACATAAGAGATTCAGGTTTGATCTCTGGGTCAGGAAGATTCCCTGAAGGAGGGCATGGCAACCCACTCCAGTCAGTATTCTTGCCTGGAGAATTCCATGGACAAAGGAGCCTGGCAGGCTACAGTCTATGGGCTTGCAAAGAGGTGGACATGACTGAAGTGACATTCACTGGTTCATGTACATATACATACAAATATGGTGTTGTGGTCACTCACCTAGAGCCAGATATCCTGAAGCATGAAGTCAAGTGGGCCTTAGGAAGCATTACTACAAACAAAACTAGTGGAGCTGACAGAATTCCAGCTGACGTATTTAGAATCATAAAAGATGGTGCATTAAAGTGCTGCACTCAGTATGCCAATAAATTTGGAAAACTCAACAGTGGCCACAGGACTAGAACAGGTAAGTTTTCATTCCAGTCCCGAACAAAGAAAATGCAAAAGAATGTTCAAATTACTGTCTTTGTGCTCATTTCACATGCTAGCAAGGTTATGCTCAAAATCTTTCAAGCCAGACTCATGTGAGCTGAGAACTTCCAGATGTAAAAGTTGGGTTTCAAAGAGGTAGAGGAATCAGAGATCAAATTTCCAACATTATTGGATTCCAACATCATAAAGCAAGGGGATTTCAGAAAAGAATCTGTTTCTGCTTAATTGACTACACTAAATTCTTTGACTGTGTGGATCACAACAAGCTGTAGAAAATTCTTATAGAAACGGGAATACCAAACCACCTTCTCTGTCTCCTGAGAAACCTGTATGCAGGTCAAGAAGCAACAGTTAGAACCTAACATGAAACAACGGACAGGCTCAGAATTGGGAAAGGAGTAAGACAAGGCTGTATGTTGTCACCCTGCTTATTTAACTTCTATTCAGAGTACATCATGAGAAAAGCTGGTCTAGATGAATCAAAAGCTGAAATTAAGATTGCTGGGAGAAATATCAACAACCTCAGATACGCAGATGATACCACCCTTATGGCAGAAAGTGCAAAGGAAAAAAAGAGCCTCTTGATGAGGGTGAAAGAGAAGAGTGATAAAAAGTGGCTTAAAACTCAACATTCAAACAACTAAGATCATGGCACCTGGTCCCATCACTTCATGGCTAATAGATGGAGAACAAGTGGAAGCAGTAACAGATATTATTTCCTTGGACTCCAAAATTACTACAGATGGTGATTGCAGCCATGAAATTAAAAAACACTTGCTCCTTGGAAGGAAAGCTATGACAAACCTAGACAAAATATTAAAAAGGAGAAACATCACTTTGCTGACAAAGATCTGTATCATCAAAACTATATATTTTTTTTTCCAGTAGTCAGGTACAGATGTGAGAGTTAGACTATAAAGAAGGCCGAGTGTCAATGAATTGATACGTTGAATTGTGCCAATGGAGAAGATTCTTGACAGTCCCTTGTAAGTGTAAGGAGATGAAACAGCCAATACTAAATGAAGAATCAGCCCTGAATATTCATTGGAAGGACTAATGCTGAAGCTGAAGTTCCAATGCTTTGGCCACCAGATGTAAAGATCCAACTTATTGGAAAAGACCATGATGCTGAGAAAGATTGAAGGCAAAAGGAGAAAGGGATGGCAGACTATGACATGGTTAGATATCATCACAGACTCAGTGGATATGAATCTGAGCAAACTCTGGGAGATAGTGGAGGATGCAGGAACCTTGCTTGCTACAGTCCATGAGAAGGCAAAGAGTTGGACACAACTTAGTGACTAAACAACAGCGTTTCTAATACACAGTTGCTAATACATACACCTTTGAAAAAAAATCAAAGAATATTACATATTACAAATAAAATGAATGTTGCAAATAAAATTTCTATGAAAAAGTGTATGGAATTTGGTGTGAACAAAAATTCTCTCCCTGTAGGATGAATGTCTGAGAAAGCAATTGCTGTTTTCTATAGCAGTTGCATATCTAAATGGCAACCCACTCCAGTGTTCTTGCCTGGAGAATCCCAGGGATGGGGGAGCCTGGTGGGCTGCCGTCTATAGGGTCACACAGAGCCGGACACGACTGAATCGACTTAGCAGCAGCAGCAGCATAGCAGTTGCATATCTAGTTTAGATGAAAGAGACAAACTATTTTGTAGATTGGCTGTATCATTGTATTCCCACAAAAACTGTCTAAATGATACAATTTCTCCCTGTTCTCACCAGCATTTGTTTTTATCACTATTTTTTAAAGGTATTCTTGGAAGTATGCCGTGATATATTTTCGTAGTTTTAACTTTCCTTTTCCTGGTGACTACTGATGCTAAATATCTACAGCAAAATGTCTGTTCATGTCTCTTATCCATATTTCAGTGGTGAATATTTAGAGTTCTTTATTATAAATACTAGTCCAGTGGCAGATATATACTTTATAAATATTATTTTTACTCAAAATGTAGCTTATTTTCTCATCTTCACATTATTTTTAAAAGCACCTTTATCTAGGAATAGTTTATTACAAAGGACTAAATATATTTAAAGTGCAAAATTTAATGAATTTGGACATGAATGCATGAACTGTCATGAAGCTATCACAAAAACCAATGTAACACATACATCCAAGCCTCTCAAATTTTCTTAGGTCCATTTGCTTGGCTTTTGGCTTTGAAGTTTCTTTCTGTGCAAGTGGTAAGAACTTTTAATATGAGCTCTAACTTCTTCAAATAGGAAAAGGAGTACGTCAAAGCTGTATATTGTCACCCTGCTTATTTAACTTAAATGCAGAATACATCATGAGAAACGCTGGGTTGGAAGAACCACAAACTGGAATCAAGATTGCTGGGAGAAATATCAGTAACCTCAGATATGCAGATGACACCACCCTTATGGCAGAAAGTGAAGAGGAACTAAAAAGTCTCTTGATGAAAGTGAAAGTGGAGAGTGAAAAAGTTGGCTTAAAGCTCAACATTCAGAAAACGAAGAAAATGGAATCTGGTCCCATCACTTCATGGCAAATAGATGGGGAAACAGTGGAAACAGTGTCAGACTTTATTTTTGTGGGCTCCAAAATCACTGCAGATGGTGACTGCAGCCATGAAAGTAAAAGATGCTTACTCCTTGGAAGGAAAGTTATGACCAACCTGGATCAGATCAGATCAGATCAGACGCTCAGTCATGTCTGACTCTTTGTGACCCCGTGAACTGCAGCACGCCAGGCCTCCCTGTCCATCCCCAGCTCTCAGAGGTCACTCAGACTCACATCCATCGAGTCAGTGATGCCATTCAGCCATCTCATCCTCTGTCGTCCCCTTCTCCTCCTGCCCCCAATTCATCCCAGCATCAGAGCCTTCTCCAATGAGTCAACTCTTTGCATGAGGTGGCCAAAATACTGGAGTTTCAGCTTTAGCATCTTTCCTTCCAAAGAAATCCCAGGGCTGATCTCCTTCAGAATGGACTGGTTGGATCTCTTTGCAGTCCAAGGGACTCTCAAGAGCCTTCTCCAACACCACACTTCAAAAGCATCAATTTGTAGTCTTTGCACATGCTTTCCCTTTCATCTGGAATGCTTGGGGCAGGCCAATAGGGCTAGCATATTCTTCAAAAAAAAAAAAAAAAAAAAAAAAAGCATCAATTCTTCGGCGCTCAGCCTTCTTCACAGTCCAACTCTCACATCCATACATGACAACAGGAAAGACCATAGCCTTGACTAGGTGAATCTTTGTTGGCAAAGTAATGTCTCTGCTTTTGAATATGCTCTCTAGGTTGGTCATAACTTTCCTTCCAAGGAGTAAGCGTCTTTTAATTTCATGGCTGCAGTCACCATCTGCAGTGATTTTGGAGCCCACAAAAATAAAGTCTGACACTGTTTCCACTGTTTCTCCATCTTTTTCCCATGTAGTGATGGGACCAGATGCCATGATCTTCGTTTTCTGAATGTTGAGCTTTAAGCCAACCTTTTCACTCTCCACTTTCACTTTCATCGAGGCTTTTTAGCCCCTCTTCACTTTCTGCCATAAGGATGCTGTCATCTGCATATCTGAGGTTATTGATATTTCTCCCAGCAATCTTGATTCCAACTTGTGTTTCTTCCAGTCCAGCATTTCTCATGATGTACTCTGCATATAAGTTAAATAAACATGGTGACAATATACAGCCTTGACATACTTCTTTTCCTATTTGGAACCAGTCTGTTGTTCCATGACCAGTTCTAACTGTTGCTTCCTGACCTGCAAACAGATTTCTCAAGAGGCAGATCAGGTGGTCTGGTATTCCCATCTCTTTCAGAATTTTCCACAGTTTCTTGTGATCTACACAGTCAAAGGCTTTGGCATAGTCAATAAAGCAGAAATAGATGTTTTTCTGGAACTCTCTTGCTTTTTCCATGATCCAGCGGATGTTGGCAACTTGATCTCTGGTTCCTCTGCCTTTTCTAAAACCAGCTTGAACATCAGGAAGTTCATGGTGCACATATTGCTGAAGCCTGGCTTGGAGAATTTTGAGCATTACTTTACTAGCGTGTGAGATGAGTGCAATTGTGTGGTAGTTTGAGCATTCTTTAGCATTGCCTTTCTTTGGGATTGGGATGAAAACTTGACCTTTTCCAGTCCTGTGCCCACTGCTGAGTTTTCCAAATTTGCTGGCATATTGAGTGCAGCACTTTCACAGCATCATCTTTCAGGATTTGGACCAACCTACATAGCATATTCAAAAGCAGAGACATTACTTTGCCAACAAAGTTTCGTCTAGTCAAGGCTATGGTTTTTCCTGTGGTCATGTATGGATGTGAGAGTTTGGACTGTGAAGAAAGCTGAGCACCAAAGAATTGATACTTTTGAACTGTGGTGTTGGAGAAGACTCTTGAGAGTTCCTTGGACTGCAAGGAGATCCAACCAGTCCATTCTGAAGGAGATCAGCCCTGGGATTTCTTTGGAAGGAATGATGCTAAAGCTGAAACTCCAGTAGTTTGGCCACCTCATGCAAAGAGTTGACTCATTGGAAAAGACCCTGATGCTGGGAGGGATTGGGGGCAAGAGGAGAAGGGGATGATAGAGGATGAGATGGCTGGATGGCATCACTGACTGGATGGATGTGAGTTCGAGTGAACTCCAGGATTTGGTGATGGACAGGTAGGCCTGGCGTGCCGTGATTCATGGGGTCGCAATGAGTTGGACATGACTGAGCAACTGAACTGAACTAAACTGAACCTCCTAACAAATTTTGAAATGCACAATACCACATAGTTAACTATAGGCATTATATTGTATGCTGCTGCCGCTAAGTCACTTCAGTCGTGTCCGACTCTATGGAATCCCATAGACGGCAGCCCACCAGGCTCCCCCGTCCCTGGGATTCTCCAGGCAAGAACACTGGAGTGGGTTGCCATTTCCTTCTCCAATGCATGAAAGTGAAAAGTGAAAGTGAAGTCCCTCAGTCGTGTCCAACTCCTAGCGACCCCATGGACTGCAGCCCACCAGGCTCCTCCATCCATGGGATTTTCCAGGCAAGAGTACTGGAGTGAGGTGCCATTGCCTTCTCCAATATATTGTATAGCAGATCTCTAAACCTTTGGCATTTTGCATAAATAAATGTTACATTCATGGAACAACAGTTCACCTTTTTCCCTACTCCCAGCACTCACAATCATTATTATATTCTGTTTTTCTATGAGTTTAATTATTTTAGATAATTAAATGGAAATTAAGTGGAAAGTGAAAGTTAAAGTTGCTCAGTTGTGTCCGACTCTTTGTGACCCCATGAACTATACAGTCCATGGAATTATCCAGGCCAGAATACTGTAGTGGGTAGCCTCTCCCTTCTCCAGGGGATCTTCCCAAGCCAGGGATCTAACCCAGGTCTCCCACATTGCAGGCAGACTCTTACCAGCTGAGCCACCAGGGAATCCCAAGAACCCTGGACTGGGCAGCCCCTAATGTACTGTTTTTCATTCTATTAATAGCTTCGTTTACTTAGTAGAATATCCTTCAGATTCATTTATATTGTTGAAAAATGGCAGAATTTCCTTCTTTTTTAAACTGAACTAATACTCCATTGTATGCATATATCCTGTTCTTCATCTATTCATCTGCTGATGGACTTTTAGGTACTTGCCATATCTTTGTTATTGTGAATAATGTTGCAATGAAGATATCTTTTTTAGATCCTCATTTTAACTCCTTTGAAGGTATATACCCAGACATGGGAATTTTGAATCATATAGAGGTTGCATTTTAATTTTTTGAAGAAATGCCATACTGTTTTCCATAGCTGTTATATCATTTTATACCTCCATAAAAAATGTTCAGAGGTTTCCCTTCTTCCATATCCTTGGCAAAACTTGTTAGGTTTTTTTTTTTTTGACAACAGCTAAACTAGCAGGTGTGAGGTAATATCTCAGTGTAGTTTTTATTTGTTTTTCCTGATATTTAATGATGCTGAACAGCTTTACATTTCATTCACAATGGCATGTTGGCCATTTTTACGTCTTCTTTGGAGAACTGTCTGTTCAAGTCTTTGCCTGTTTTTAATCAGGCTATTTGTCTTTTTTGTTGTTTTTTGTTTGATTTTCCTCTTAAGTTTGTAGGATGTCGGCATGAGTCTTTCCAGAAGAAATGTTTTTAATTTTGATGAGACACAACTATCATATTGTCCTTTAGAAAATATCTTTCATGCTAAGACTATGAACTGTGCCTAACCAGGCTCGCTTCATAAGTTCCCCTTTTTTTTGGTTGTAGTTTGCATAAGCTTTATGTTTTACATTTATGTCTGTGTTCCACTTTGAGTTAGTTTTTAAAATAATGTATGAAGCTTAGGTTTTAGTTTTTTTTTTTTTTAACCTATGGATAACCATCTGCTCTAGCTCTATTTATTAGTAGGATATCTCTCTACTGAATTATATTGTACCTTGCTAACAGTCAGTTGGGCATATTGTATAGTTATATATCTGATTCCACTGTTCTATGTGTTACTTTACTTATGGCAAGTCTCTCAATTACTGTAGCTACATAGTAAAACAGTGTTCAATTCAGTAGAATGATTATTCTACTTCATTCTTTGTCAAGATCACCTTAGCTATTCTAATTTCTTTACATTTTTATATCTGTTTGAAGATAGTTTTGTCTGTATTTGTAAAACACTTTGCAAGAATTTCTATACTTATTATGTTAAGTTTATAGATCTGAATGACATATTTGCTGTCTTGACTCTTCTATTCCATGATCATGGTTTGCCTCTCTATGACTTCGTTGTTGTTTAAGCATTAAGTCACGTCTGACTCTTTTGCCATCCCATGGACTGTAGCCTGCAAGATTCCCTAGGGTTTTCCAGGCAGGAATACTGGAGTGGGTTGCCATTTCCTGCTCCAGAGGATCTTCCTGACCCAGGGATCGAATCAGCGTATCCTGCACTGGCAGGCACATTCTTTTCCCACTGAGCCATCTGGGAAGCCACTCAATGACTTTTAGTATAATTTCCAATTAGACCTAATTTTCAACATACATTTCCTTTACATGGTTTTTAAAATACATACTTAAGTGCTTCATTTTCTTTGGTATAGTTATAAATGGTTTTGTGCTTTTAATTTTCATTTTTGGGTGTTCATTGTTTGTATAAGGAAAAGCAACTGATTTTTTTTTAAATGCTTTTGTCTTTTTCTTGTCATCTAGAGAAGTGGATGGATCCCACATAAAGTCTGGTTCAGTTACTGAGACTCACACTATCACATACAACCAAAACAGTATGAAAAGATTTACCACTATTGAAGTCTCTGGGGGATTAGTCTAGGCATCTGAAGTAGGTCCTAAAGGGCTTGAGAAAGAAGGAAGGAAGACTGGCCTGTGTTTAGATTGTGATTAGAAGGGGAGGTCAGGGTAAGCATTCCTGAACACTGGAAGGGTCTTGTGTAGTTTGAATTCCCCACTGGAAATTCCACTTAGGATTTCGTATCAGCTTACACAGATGGGATTCACAAGGAGAAAATGGAGAACAAGGCTTAAAAGATGTTGCAGTTAAACATCAAAAATGAAGTCAGACCCCAATTAGAGTCTTATATCATGCAATCTTAATATGTTCACTTTTTCATTCTCCAAGTGTTTCTTTAGATTTCTTCCATTATTTTACTTCTGCAATCATGTCATCTGCATACAAAGGCAAGATTTTTTTTCATTTTCCATTATATATATTTCTATTTATTTTTCTCAACTTACTGCAATGGCTAGAATTTCTAGTGCTATATTGAAAAAGCGTTCCCATCCTAGGGGAATGATATTCACTGCTATGTATGATGTTAGCTGGATGCTGTAATGGGTTAGAATGGATGCTTTGTAAAATGCTCTTTTCTGTAAATTAATATAATTTTATGATTTTTCTTTAGCTTGTCAATATTAAATGCCTTTGTAAATGTCAAAAATCAAATATTTGTGATTGCAATTCAGTAAAAATAATTTGCTTCCCAACCAGCTTGTCTCGAAATCATTTTGATTTCTTATACAAACTGATGGGACAAAGCAAATGTTTATTACTATCATGATTTTGCATGATTTTGTCTTTCCTTCCTTACTTGGATATATTTATGAATTTGTATATATTTATTATACATTTTCTCCCCAAATTGCTGTAAACACGTTATAACCTATGCATATTTTAAAGGATGAGAATCCCAGGTGGTGCAATGGTAAAGGATCCACCTGCCAATACAGGATACATCTCGGTTTGGAAGATTCCCTGGAGGAGGAAATGGCAACCCATTCCAGTGCTCATGGATGAAAAATTCCTTGGACAGAAGAGTCCGACGGACTACAGTCTGTGTGGTCTCAAAGACTTGGAATTGACAGAGACTAAGCATGCTTATATCCTAAAGGATCTCATGTCTTTGTATTGTTTTGTTTCAGAACAGTGTAGTCGAAAACTTTTCAGCATTAGTCTCCTAAACAATTTGTACTATAAATGGCAATAATGCAAGTAATGTTTTCACAAACTTAAAAATGGGCCATGCAAAGCCATTCATAGAAGCATAAATAAATCTGAAGGCATGCTTTTCCTGATTTCCCTTAGTTGTATTTTAAAGTCATAAAATAGATTTTATTTTATAGCTCTCTATATTATACTAAGTAGAAGTTAAGTAAACAATGGCTTACCTAGCCCTTTTTCTGGTTAACAGCCCTGTTTCCCATTTTCTCTTCATATACAATCACCGGTGGCACTAGTGGTAAAGAACTCACATGCCAATGATGGAGACAGAAGAGACTTGGGTTTGATTCCTGGGTCAGGAAGATCCCCTGGAGAAGGGCATAGCAACCCACTCCAGTATTCGTGCCTGGAGAATCCCACGGACAGAGGAGCCTGCGGGCTACAGTTCACAGGGTCGTAAAGAGTCGGACATGACTGAAGTGACTTGACACACAGCAACACGTTAATGAGAAAAGGAAGACTTATTTTGGGAAATTCTCTCCCAACCCTTCCTCCCATTTAGGGATAAGTCGCTCAAGTCAGTCTGTTTTTTTTTTTTTTTTTATGATGAGGTCTTTTTTTTTTTTTTTTCTGATAAAAATAAAAGCCTGCATTTACTCCAGATCTTCTTGGAGGTGAACAGGATAGAAATTATTGCCATTCGAAACAGGCACTTCCTGCCTTAACTCCAGCTGACAAATGCTAAATCATTGATCAACTCTGTGTGGGTGACTATGTTGGCATTTAGCAGCAGTGGTCTCCTGTGTGTTAAAGACATCAAAGAGAAACTTCTTACATTTAGTCTAAGGAAGAAAGGGTAAATAAAGCATTGCTGTGTGTCTTCACTCCCTCTGTTGTTTTATACATATTTGCAGATGGTTAAATATTGTAAATTTCTTCACAGAAGTGTCATGTATAATACCATTAGGTGACAAGTAGTCTCCCAAGTATGATCAGAAATTCCTGGAGCACTTCCATGCTAAACAAAACTTTGTGTCACTGTCAGCGGTTCAAATGTACTTAAATCTTTCCAGAAAGTAGAAAGATGATAATGTGAAATCATGTAAGTGCTCAGGGATCTCCCATAGTCATAAATCATAACTAGAAAACAAACCAAGCTTTGGGCAAAATTTCAAAATACAGGAAAATGTGTCTTTGTACTCTCCTCACTTTCTCAGGGTGTCTATCTTCCATATCTCAGTTTCTGTGTAGTTTAATGATATCAATTTTTTAAAATAGAACAGGAACACAACTCTAGGATCCCATAAGTATAGTTCTACTACCAACAGGACTTTCTACTTTTCTGTAGAAGAATGGCAATTTGCCTAACTTTAGTTAAATTTCCTCAGGGGATATATAGTTAGAATGAAAACATGTACATTAAAATAATCACTAAATAAGTATTATAAACCTAGCTGTACTAAGTTGTATTAGCTGTACTAAAGTGAAAGTCCATGGAATTCTCCAAACCAGAAAACTGGAGAGTGGGTAGTCTTTCCCTTCCCCAGGGGATCTTCCCAACCCAGGGATCAAACTCAGGTCTCCCACATTGCAGGCAGATTCTTTACCAGTTGAGCCACAAGGGAAGCCCAAGAATATTGGTGTGGGTAGCCTATCACTTCTCCAGGGGATCTTCCTGACCCAGCAATTGAACCAGGGTCTCCTGCATCGCAGGCAGATTCTTTACCAACTGAGCTCTGAGGGAAGCCCTAACTACAGTACATCTAATACTGGCTGATGAATGCTTAATGCATTTAAAAATATAAAATGAGCATCGACAAGGTACCAGGGACTATCAGTATAAGAGTTATTATCAGTTAAGCAGATAAATGTTAAATTTTGAGGGGGTACTGTTAAGAAATAAATGTGTCTGTTTGCATATCCATGTTTCTGTCTATCAAGAGTCTTCTCTTTCTGTGTGTAATACATAGGGATATTTTCTTAAGTTTCAACAGAATGTAATTACTCTTGATTTCTCCATAAAATGAATGCAGAAACAATGAGGGGTCAAGTGAAAACCTCCACTGCTAATTAAAAAAAAAAAAGTTGAATCTGACAAATAACATGTAGTGTTTCTTTTAAAAATATAATTGTTTCTGCTTTTGTCCCTTTTTTTTTAAGGTCTTTTTTTTGGAGTATATTTAAATTTATGTTATTTGGCTGCAGCCCATCTTCTTTGTGGCTCACAGGATTGCAGACCTTCCTTGAGGCATGCAGGAACTTTAGGTGCATCATGAGAATCCCTATTGCAGCATGTGTGATCTTGTTCCCTGAAACTGAAAGTGAAGGCAATCTTGTCTGACTCTTTGCAACCCCATGGACTGTAGCCTACCAGGCTTCCCTGTCCATGGGATTTTCCAGGCAAGAACACTGGAGTGGGTTGCCGTTTCCTTCTCCTGAAAGTGAAGTCACTCAGTCGTGTCCGACTCTTTATGACCCTATGGACTGTAACCTGCACCAGGCTCTTCTGTCCATGGGATTCTCCAGGCAAGAATACTGGAGAATTCTCAGTATTATACAGGAGTGGGTTGCCATTTCCTCCTCCAGAGGATCTTCCCGACCCCGGGATCGAATCTGGATATCCTGCATTTGCAGGAAGATGCTTTACCCTCTGAGCCACCAGGAAAGCAAGCGTCCTTTTCCTGATGAAGGATCAAAAGCAGGCCTCTTGCATTGGGAGCTTGGAGTCCTAGCCACTAGGCTACTAGGGAAGTCCTTCACCTTTTCACTTGTCTCCAAGGTTTAAAAGGATTGAAAAATCTGAACGCTGTGTAAGAATTCTAAGTTCTAAATTTACATTCTCCATGTATATTCACTACTCGGATTTACAAAAATGGGGTGTTATTTTCTTTAACAAATTCAATTCAGCTGAAAAGCACTTAATTCTGCTGATATCTGAAAACTCTCAATTTTAGCCCTCCTTTCTCTCTACAAGTCCGTTCTGTGAGTATAGGGACCTTGCTTTCTTTCTGTGTAACATGGTAGAGGCTCAATAAATATTTGTATAACAAACTATTAAATTTTATATAAACGTTTGCTATTTTATAATAATCTTTACTAGAGGATATGGACTCACTTATGTTTACAAACTTACGCTGCTTTGAGTACACACTTATTAAAACACCAGATGTAACCTGTGGCTTCTCCATCTTCACTGTAGATGGTCTCCTGCCAGGTCCCTAAGTGACAGGCAAAGAACAAGCCGTCTGATCCTGAATTTCCTCCCAACACGTCTAGAATTCACGTTGCCATGGCCCCCATGTGTCAGGCTTCACCTGTACCACTCCCTACTCCACAGGTTGCTATCACTAGATCTGTTACTCATTAATCTAGCCTCTAGCACTGTAAAGACCAGATGTCCCCAGTAGTCGCACATGACTGGGCAACTGAACAGCAACAGCAGCATTGTAGAGCCTGGCAGAGAATTTCAAACTGAGTCTTTGGAAAGTTAATACGTTTATGTCTATGTGAAGTGTTCATTTCAAAAGTGATTGGTTTCAAATTAAAGTACCTGCTATAAGCTAAAATCTCTCTTCACCTAATTGACTTTTTTACTCTAGGTTCTATCTACTATCTTCCCAAAGGGAGGGAAATGTCGTTTGCTCAATGACAAGAAACATTTGAAGAAATAAATATATAATGATTAAAAAATCTTCAAATGTAATCCCATGAAAAAATATAACAGTACCTTGCAGTACTGATCAAAAAGGCTATAAGATATAAACATTTGAATGTTACAGCAAACATGACATCCTCAAACATACAGAGAAACAGATCAGATCAGATCAGATCAGTCGCTCAGTCGTGTCCGACTCTTTGCGACCCCATGAACCGCAGCACGCCAGGCCTCCCTGTCCGTCACCAACTCCCGGAGATCACTCAGACTCACATTCATTGAGTCAGTGATGCCATCCAGACATCTCATCCTCTGTCGTCCTCTTCTCCTCTTGCCCTCAATCCCTCCCAGCATCAGAGTCTTCTCCAATGAGTCAACTCTTCACATGAGGTGGCCAAAATACTGGAGTTTCAGCTTTAGCATCATTCCTTCCAAAGAAATCCCAGGTCTGATCTCCTTCAGAATGGACCTGTTGGATCTCCTTGCAGTCCAAGGGACTCTCAAGAGTCTTCTCCAACACCACAGTTCAAAAGCATCAATTCTTCGGCGCTCAGCCTTCTTCACAGTCCAGCTCTCACATCCATACATGACCACAGGAAAGACCATAGCCTTGACTAGGCGAACCTTTGTTGGCAAAGTAACGTCTCTGCTTTTGAATATGCTATCTAGGTTGGTCATAACTTTCCTTCCAAGGAGTAAGTGGCTTTTACTTAGAGAAACATATAGCAAACATAAAATTCTCAAACATATAGAGACTTTATAGCAAACAGTCTCTATAACAAAGAGTTATAGAGACTGTTGAAAAGAAGGAAAATGACTGAGAATTTTAGAAAAGTAAACCACTGTGAGGCTCTTCAAATACAAGTATCTGATGCAAATAATCAACTAAGTGTAACATTTGAAAGCATACAACTTATCAAATAAAATTCACAACTATTAGCACTTGAATATTGATCTTATACTTTTGACTTTCTATTCCACCTAAAAAGAATATGCTCCTCACATTATGCTAATGTTGAAAGAATGACTAACATTTCAATTTTTATCACATATAGCTAGACAAAATATCCTAGAATGGGGAGGCCTCTTACGAATCCTAAATTACACTGAATTGTTGAACATCTACTGGGCTTCTAAAATAATCTGTAATCACACTTCTTATATTTTACGGAAAATAATATTTATGTTATGATGTATTCCTGTTTTTTGAAGTGGAAGTATTTACTAACCCACCCTTAACAAGGACCTATTAATAGAAATAGCTGGAAAATATAACGCATTTTCATTTTGTTCCAACTCCCCCCATGCCATGAGTTTCTTTCCAAAAGGGAAAAAATGAAAACTTTGAGTAAAAATGTACTTTGACTGCATAAAAGCACTCTAGTCCACTGCAGTGATTAAAGCAAAGTTATATGGGAGGGATCAACACAGTCCAAGAGAGAGCAAAGTATGAGAAACGCAGTCACGTACTCAGCTGCCAAATACATCTGGATGAGAAAGTACCAAAACCTAAAATTCTACATGATTCTTGAAAGTATCACAGCTTTCATTAGGCAAGTGATTCATGCAGAGTAAATCTTTAAAAACAAAATTCTGAATGAGCAATAGGCAATAGTCATGACAAATGTGGTTTTGGATTGAAGCTCTCTTTTATCTACTTCATCATTTTTCTGATTGCTGGAGGTGACCAGAAGTTTAGGGAGTATTTAATCACCTCCCTGATGGCTCAGAGGGTAAAGCCTCTGTCTGCAATGCAGGACACCTGGATTCGATCCCTGGGTCGGGAAGATCCCCTGGAGAAGGAAATGGCAACCCACTCCAGTACTATTGCCTGGAAAATCTCATGGATGGAGGAGCCTGGTAGGTTACAGTTCATGGGGTCACAAAGAGTCGGACATGACTGAGTGACTTCACTTCACTTCTTAATCACTGACAATGAGGACAGGAAACAACCAAATAAGTACAAAGAGATAATTGATGCTATATACGAAATGTACCACTTTCCTCCATGTGGCGAATTCACTAATTATGAAAGTTCCTTAAGATTTTCAAGACCAAAGATTCAATTTTCTCATTTTTTAGGACATATTTAACAAGGCTGATTTGCTGTCTGTTATAGGGTGTACCTCGTTATCTTTTAAATTTGCGTAATCACAGAATGCTTGATTAAGGAATGGAAGCTTTGAGTGTAATGGATATGAATATATGATTAGCTGTAGGAGGGGATCTGTAATTATGTGGTATATAAATATACATCTATATACTTTAAACCTTCATAATAAACACAACAAAAGTCTTGACATTTATTTTAAAATTATTTTAGTCATAACTTAGAAAAATAATAGTAGGTTTAAAAGAGCCACTGGAATTTTCAACCACACTCTTCCAGAGGAAAAATTCACAGTATGATATGAAATTAATATTTAAAGTATACAGTATTGGTGATTTTTTTAAAAAGTTAGATGGAATCTTTGTTTCCCCAGGTATTTTTGTGCTATGAGACTAATGCAAATGAATATCCCAATTCATTAGGCATGCAGAGTGAATACTGATAGGATGTGTGTCTTAAATTTCTATAGTTCTCATCCATCTAACTGAATCCAGAATTGGTACATAATACTTTTCCCCTCCATCACCTCCCACCCTCTTATACATACAGATATCCATAAGTACAGACCACACCACGACTGCTTCCAAATATCAGTGTGAGCTTCAAACTCACCAATTGGTAAGAAATAAGTTGCCAACTGGCATATGTTTATGAAAGAAGAATGATAAACTGCTATTGAATATGTTTCATTGTAGATGTAAACAGGCAATTAACTAAAGTCATATTTCAGCCAGACTCTAAATATTCTAATAATCATTTTATAAAATTTATCTTTATGAGTTGAAATTTTTTTGTGTACTGTATTACTGTGTGTGCACACATGCGAAGTCACTTTAGTCGTGTCTGACTCTGTTACACCGTGGACTGCAGCCCGCCAGGCTCCTCTGTCCATGGGATTCTCCAGGCAAGAACACTGCAGTGGGTTGACATGCCCTCCTCCAGGGGATCTTCCTGACCCAGGAACAAAACTGTGCCTCTTAAGTCCCCTTCATTGGCAGGCGTGTTCTTTACCACTAGCGCCCCCTGGGAAGCTCCTAAATGACTAGTATTTATCTGTTTATCTGGGTGCAGTCCATAAATATACTTTATATGTATGAATATTTACTTCCACAAAACATGCAGTGTAGCATTTATCTCTATTTTTTTTCTATAATATATATCCAGAACCAACACTGACAACTGCTAATAATGTCTGTTTCCCCCCATAATTCCTTGAGGCATTTCACCTGTAAGAGTTTAAAAAATATATTTTAAACATTTCATCATTTTAAGGGGGAATCTAAAAATATTTCACAAAATTATTTCTTATATTTCTTTTATGGATTTCTTTCTGAATAAAGAAAAATCACTCTACACATTTAATTAACTCACTTGCTGCCCTCTCTATTATCATGCTCCACATATGGCTTATTTTCCAGCAGTCCGGTATTTTATTGAAGAAAACCTAATAGGAAATCAGCCTTAAATGTCATCTTGATTTCCCACCTCACTAAAGGGCTCTTGTAATTTGCAAAAGTGATAGTGAATTTCTTGCTAGGTCGTTAACGTGATTTTTCTGGAGTGAGTTGGTTCCTATGGTTGGCTCGATGTGCAAGACTCTCTGAATGAAAGAAAGGAAGACTAAAACAGTCTGAGTTACCAGGGCAAAGCTAACTAGCCCTGTGATCTTACACAGGACTCACACTTGTCTAATTGAAGGAAAACGAGATAAGATAATAAGCAGTGAACTGATTTAGTTTTATTGCATCTTTAGTGATTACCTTTCTAATATTAATGTGAATGCTGAGAAGAAGAGGAAAGAGTCAGAGGAGGAGGAGGAAAAGGTATAAGGAAAAGGTGAGGGAGAAAGTAAAAGTGAAGGAGAACAGTTAGCACCAATAAGGACAAAAAGAAGACAAAACACAAAAGCCTCAGCTTGCCTAGCGTGTATTTTCTTAACGGATGATAATTTTGTCGGATACTATGTAAAACTCTCTTTATACATCAAGCCTTTTAATCCTCATGTCATCGATGCGTGGAACCACTGTTATTCTTGTATTACAAATAAGAAAACTGTGGCTTGGGCAAGAAAAATTAGAGCTCTCCAGTTCGTGCATTTCCATGTTTAAATTAATAACTATTTTTGTCAGACTCTAATGTTCTTGTTCTTATGCTGCATTTTTGGTGCATTCTTGGATTATGTTAGCCCACTAAAACTTATTTTGGTAAACTATAGGTTGTTTATGACGTTAGAATTTTTCCATTTAATTTTCAGATAAAACTTTAAGAACAACATTTATTCTGCTATGTTTTTCTTCTTCAGATATCAAATACACATAAAAATAAAATAAGAAAAGGTTAAGAATTAACTTAAAGTAAATTGTTTTTATTTTGGTAATTAATACACATATTTTATCACATATTACTTTTGCATAATATTATTTTCTTTTAATATATTGACTATATCAGCTTTGCAAAACTATCCTGTGTGCAAATTAGTGGCCTTTTAAAATTCTTACAATGCTCTTGCTAATAAGCCTCTGATCCCTTAAAAGAGTAATAACTGGAGGAAAAGGCAAAATTATAATTGAAAGCCCCTTATTGTTTTTGGAGTTAAAATTCCAAATAAAAGTTACCTCTTAAGACCATGGCACCCCACTCCAGTACTCTTGCCTGGAAAATCCCATGGACGGACGAGCCTGTTAGGCTGCAATCCATGGGGTCGCTAAGAGTCGGACACGACTGAGCGACTTCCCTTTCACTTTTCACTTTCATGCATTGGAGAAGGAAATGGCAGCCCACTCCGGTGTTCTTGCCTGGAGAATCCCAGGGATGGCAGAGCCTGGTGGGCTGCTGTCTACAGGGTCGCACAGAGTTGGACATGACTGAAATGACTTAGCATAGCATAGCATAGCAAGACCATATGCTACATAAATTATTCCTGTTGATGTAAACAGGAGTTCCAATGAAGAAGTTGGTAACATATGGACCTGGCATTTTGTTAATTAAAAAAAAAAAGTTTTGCTCCATTGATGTTTGTTCAGAAGAGGGATTCCTAGAGCAAAATACCAAGTTGCTGAGTTTACTGTTTTAGGATATCAGTGATTATTTGGTTTACTGTTAGATTAGAAACAGAGAGATGTAACTTTAACGTTGCTCACTTTGTGATATTTAGTATCCAAATACTTATTTAAAAAAATGATAATAGAAAAATTTAGTTGAATTTTTCATTGAGATAGCTTGAGTTAATTTTAAGCAATTTTCTAGTATACCAAAAATTGAACACTGAACTATAAAGATTATAAATAAGGATTGAACATTTTTGGGAGACATTGTAATGTCTGTTAAACTATATGCAAGATTCCCTGTGGTAGATTTACTGAAAAAGTCATCCAATTCTCCATGTCTCTTACTATCCATAATTGAGTTGATTCCACAAGAGGCTATTCAGAGTTCTCACAATGACGCTGAGATAAACCTTTGACTGGTTTGGCCAATAGAGTATGGAGAAAGTAATGATTTTCCAGAACCAAATTTGAGTCTAATGGCTTCATTGCTTTTCTACTTCTCTCGGACTCCCACCTACATTGTTGGAAAGAACGTGTAGAGTTCCAAATCAGTCTACCTGTCTCAGGGGAAGAAACCCCAGAAGCAGGAAAGACCTAAGGGAAGATCAGAAACACTTTGTTACTAACTTGTAGATACATGCTGCTGCTGCTGCTAAGTCGCTTCAGTCATGTATGACTCTGTGCGACCCCATAGATGGCAGCCCACCAGGCTCCTCCATCCATGAGATTTTCCAGGCAAGAACACTGGAGTGGGGTGCCGTTGCCATACATCACTGAGAACAAACGAGAAACATGGTCAGCAGGCTGTAAGCTGGTGAGCAAAGCTGCAAATGCTTAATGCTTTAGCCACTGACTGTTGAGATTGTACTGTTAGGTAATGTTATTTCCTAACATTTGTACAAGATTACTTCCTCTCCCTAGAATAAATGATCCATCATTTCTAGAGTCAGCATCACTTTTCAGAAGCCAGGGAATGGCAATGCACAAAAGGGACTAGGCATGCAGGTTCCAGACCAAGGAAATATGGCCCCCGGTGCTTACATGTGTTACTATGCTATGCTATGCTAAGTCACTTCAGTCGTGTCCGACTCTGTGTGACCCCATAGATGGCAGCCCACCAGGCTTCCCCGTCCCTGGGATTCTCCAGGCAAGAACACTGGAGTGGGTTGCCATTTACATGTGTTACTAGGAGGCACCAAACGCGGCTGCACACAGTGCATGAGAGCTTTGTGCACAGATAGACCCAGGCTTCAGTGTGGGCACCGACACTCACAGGCTGTCCATCAGCGTAGGCCACACGGCCCTTCTGCTCCCTTTTGAGATAGTTATCATTGATGCTGCTACTGCTGACCATTTTTCAAAGAAAAACTGATGCTTAAATAACTCACTTTGAGTTCTGTATTTGCCCAATGTAGAGTATTGATCCTGCAGCCAAAAAAACATCTTAATTACTCCCTGTTAACTTTTGGGTACTACTGCCAAGAGAAAATACATGAGTGAAAGACATAAATCTGTGTTGTGTTTGATAAAAGCCATTGTAGAAAATATATATTTTTATAAAGCTTTGTACTACATATATAGTGTATATATATATATATATATATACACACACTTATCTATATTTATATATCAAAAGACATTGCTTTTGCTCTTACAGTAACAAATCAAGCAATGCTAATACTTTCTACTCTGTGTAGATACATAAGTATCACTTATTTCTATTGAAGCAGGAAGAGATGCCTTAGAAGACTGCATGATTTAAGTGTACTAAATTTTTAGTTGTTCCTGGAAAGTTCCTATGAATTGTTCCAGTTTTCATATTTCATATAATAAGTTTCAACTTATTCAATGTATTAAATGTGATATATACTTTTTACAGAAATTCACTGGGACACAGACAAACGATCTGTGTAAGAACGTTACTATAACTATTTGTTACTATATGGAAAAAAAAATGTTGACATTTTTGTCCCTTAAAACATTTGGTGGTTTGGTGTAAGATTCTGAATGCACCAAAACTTAAAAACAATAAAAATATGAAACAAGTTTGTATCAGTCATATATGCCTATAACAAAAAGTCAGCAGAGACTGAGGATCAAAGTGAAAGTAGATCAACTGTATAGTAATAAATGAAAAATTGGAAGCTAAATTAGAAAAGATTTGTCAGATTGCTTTTAGAAATAAAAATTAGCATTCTTTGTCAAGGTACAATTTTTCCAGTTATTCTGGACTGAACAAGTGATTCTTTCTTTCTTTACTTTCTCTCCCCTTCTCTATTTCCTACTTCCTTTCCCTTGTTCCCTTTCTTTTCCTTGACTTGTTTATTTTTGAGCAAACAGTTTCGATAAGGTGGCTCCAGTTAACTAGGAAGGAGCCACTTTCCTCCAATCTTGCAGCTCAGCTCCCCAGATGTTGTTTAGATCCGAAAGCTTAGAGAGTACATGTTTTTTTTAAACTACTCTAAGACATCTGCCAACATGTGTTCATCTCAAATTGACCTTCAGTCTTCAGTGGACTGTAGAAGTTTCTTAACGTGATGAGTTACTTGTCTCCGTGCCCTTGTTACGATCCAGCATACAGGAAGGAACTTCACACACACTGGCACACACCCAATACAAGCATAGTCTTCCAGTGGCACTCAAACATAGTCTCAGAAGAGAGGCATTCCTCTGTCTTAGGAAATGCCTAACTTAAAATTGCTTGCTTTGGATACCTTTTTAGTTGTGACTTAGTTGAGAAACCAGATGTCAGCAAACTCTGGCTACTGTGGTTGCTTTATTCTGAGTAAAGGTATATTTGTTCACAAGGTAGAATTCATTACTTTGTTTATTAATATACAAAACATGCATGGACGTTATAGCCTACAATTGTAAACCTAACCAAATTTTAGTAATCTCCTTATAATAATTTTGATATTTTCTTCTCTGATATAATTAACACTGAAATGTGGAATATATGTTAATATCCACACTTATCTTTTTTAAGTACAGATTATATATTGAATATTTTAACTCTCCAGTAGGAGCACATAAGCCTGCTGAAAAGCATAATAAATGCGTTGATGCTCATTTTATGCTTTAGACCTATTCATAATGCTTCATAAGAGATAAGCAAATATATATCTTTAATTACCTAAAAAATATATGTAAAACAATGTTTCATGGATTCAAAAGTTCTATCATTTACTTTCATAGAATTAATAAGGTGGAGCTATCTTTTGTTTTACACATCTCCATTTGATTTAAACAGATGCATAAACTTTGACATGGCCAAAATATAAACCTTTCAAGCTATAAAGTCAGTCCTACACAATCAAACAAATGTTTATATCAAACCATTCATTCAGTGATGTGAAATTCAGTTCCCTGTATTCAGCACATTAGTGTTTACTTGAAACAGGTGACAGATGTATTAGAAAGAAGGTAGGCTTGTGATTGAAATTCAGGCTTCAATTCTCAAAGCTCTGAATTCTTCAGCAAGCTTCTCAAATGGCTCTGAATCTCAGATACTTAGGGGAAAATCTCAAAATGAAATTGCTAAGTATATGTTGGGTGGCTAGCATAACTGAGTAATCCATAGAAGGGGATTGACACTCAAAAGGGAATCAATAAATGTCAGTATCCCTGTTTTTTCCAATTAAAATTTTATAAATAGAAATTATAGGAAATTTATCTAAAACAATACTGTTATCCAAAAACACATGAAAAATCCAGAAATTCAAAACTAAATATGATGGCAAAAGTATCTGCGCAATGAGTTGCAGATAAATAACATTAATCGTGTATCTAGTTTAATATACCAAGTGACTGCAATTTGAAGGAAGAACCATCAAAAGTGTAATTTCAGAAGAAAAGTGTGAACTAGGAAAGTATCTTGGAATAAACAACTAACAAAACTTTCCATCTTTTCTCATTATAATTTGTTTTCTTATATATTTATACATTTAATCTCAGTTCTATAATTAAAAAATATATATACATAAATTTCCTTAATAAATCACTCACATATTTATAACATTATAGAGCTTACAACAAATTTATTATATTCTGGAAATTGTAGTAAGATTCATAATATCGTTGCCTGTTTTTTATTTTTTAACATTAATTCTTAATTTTGAATGTTGGATTTATGAGCCATTCAGTTTACACTAAAGTAAAACATGTTCTTTTTTTCTCTTCCTGAATACCATAATATTATTTTTTAGATGATTTGTATTATCTAGAAGTATGTTAAGATTTGAAGATGCTAACATTATTTAAAAAATGAACTGGTTCTCGTTTATGGGTTAGAATAAATGAAAGCATCCAATAATACGTACTGAATGTCTATATATACATATATATATATGAGAGCAGCATACTGTTATCATGCACCTCTTGTATATTTACTCTTAGATGTAAAATTTGACAAATATCTAAAAGCATGCTGCTGCTGCTGCTAAGTCACTTCAGTTGTGTCTGACTCTGTGTGACCCCATAGACGGCAGCCCACCAGGCTCCCCTGTCCCTGGGATTCTCCAGACAAGAGTACTGGAGTGGGGTGCCATTGCCTTCTCCGTCTACAAGCATACTTAACCTTATAAACAATTTAAGCTATTTTCAAAAGAACATGATTTAAAGTCACAATGAATAAAAAATATTGTAGGCTCCATACGACTTCATTTTCACTTTTCACTTTCATGCATTGGAGAAGGAAATGGCAACCCACTCCAGTGTTCCTGCCTGGAGAATCCCAGGGATGGGGGAGCCTGGTGGGCTGCTGTCTATGGGGTCACACAGAGTCGGACACAACTGAAGTGACTTAGCATAGCATAGCATAGCATAGTATTTTAAAATATCAATAAAGAACACAAATACAGTCCTTCACAAAAGAAGGGCAACGGTTCTAAAATTTTGTTTTTTGTTAATATTTTGAACTCAGGGACTTTCCCTGGTGGCTCAGTGGTAAAGAATTCACCTGCCAGTGCAGGAGACACAGGTTCGATCCTTGATCCGGAAAGATCTTTGAGGCACAAAAGAATTGAGTCTGTGCCCTAGAGCCCAGAAGTCACAAACCTGAGCCCACTGGTGTCAAGTACTGAAGTCCATACTCCCTAGAGCCCTTGCTCTGCAAGAAGAGAAGCCGAGACAATGAGAAACCTGTTCATCGCAAACAGAGAGTAAGTCCCACTCGCCGCAACTAGAGAAAAGCCCGTGCAGCAACCAAGTTCCAGTGCAATCCTCCCAGATAAATAAATGAATAAAAATTATTAAAAAAAATTTCTGAACCCAGAACTCTTTTGACTACAGAAGTATGCAATATGTTCTTTAGATTTCTAACCTTAGTTTATAAGACCAACATAAGTGTCCATTTGTGATAAGAAACACAAATATACTATATATACTCAATGTTTGTGCTTGAAAAGCTGAAACATAAGTCCACTGAATTCACTGATTACAAAAGGAAGATTTGTTTAATTGTTACTTCCCGCACCCTAGTGCATGAGCAAACACTAACATTAGCAATAAATTAGAATCAGGACCAAAAAAGCATCAAGGTTCTCTCTTCCCATCACTACCCACTGAAATTCTCAGGGCACTGTTTTTTACTTTTTTGTCTCTGAAGAGCAAAGTTTTATGATAACCAGTTTACACAACAAGATATAACTGACCCAGCTTCCAAGTTTATAGCTCTTCTATCCATAGATAGAAGGAAATGGCAACCCACTCCAGTGTTCTTGCCTGGAGAATCCCAGGGACGGGGGAGCCTGGTGGGCTGCCGTCTCAGGGGTCGCATAGAGTTGGACACGACTGAAGCGACTTAGCATCCATAGATAGAGAAGCAAAAATCAAAGGAGAAAAGGAAAGATACAAACATCTGAATGCAGAGTTCTAAAGAATAGCAAGAAGAGATAAGAAAGCCTCCTTCAGCGAACAATGCAAAGAAATAGAGGAAAACAACAGAATAGGAAAGACTACGAATCTATTCAAGAAAATCAGAGATACCAAAGGAATATTTCATGCAAAGATGGGCTCAATAAAGGACAGAAATGGTATGGACCTAACAGAAGCAGAAGATATTAAGAAGAGATGGCAAAAATACACAGAACAGTACAAAAAAGATCTTCACAACCCAGATAATCACGATGGTGTGATCACTGACCTAGAGCCAGACATCCTGGAATGTGAAGTCAAGTGGGCCTTAGAAAGCATCACTAGGAACAAAGCTAGTGGAGGTGATGGAATTCCAGGTGAGCTATTCCAAATCCTGAAAGATGATGCTCTGAAAGTGCTGCCCTCAATATGCCAGCAAATTTGGAAAACTCAGCAGTGGCCACAAGATTGGAAAAGGTCAGTTTTCATCCCAATCCCAAAGAAAGGCAATGCCAAAGAATGCTCAAGCTATCGCACAATTGCACTCATCTCACACGCTAGTAATGCTCAAAATTCTCCAAGCCAGGCTTCAGCAATATGTGAACTGTGAACTTCCTGAAGTTCAAGCTGGCTTTAGAAAAAGCAGAGGAACCAGAGATCAAATTGCCAACATCCGCTGGATCATGGAAAAAGCACGAGAGTTCCAGAAAAACATCTATTTTTGCTTTATTGACTATGCCAAAGCCTTTGACTGTGAATCACAGTAAACTGTGGAAAATTCTGAAAGAGATGGGAATAGCAGACCACCTGATCTGCCTCTTGAGAAATTCGTATGCAGGTCAGGAAGCAACAGTTAAAATTGGACATGGAACAACAGACTGGTTCCAAATAGGAAAAGGAGTACGTCAAGGCTGTATATTGTCACCCTGTTCATTTAGCTTATATGCAGAGTACATCATGAGAAATGCTGGACTGGAAGAAACACAAGTTGGAATCAAGATTGCTGGGAGAAATATCACTAACCTCAGATATGCAGATGACACCACCTTTATGGCAGAAAGTGAAGAGGAACTAAAAAGCCTCTTGATGAAAGTGAAAGTGGAGAGTGAAAAAGTTGACTTAAAGCTCAACATTCAGAAAATGAAGATCATGGCATCTGGTCCCATCACTTCATGGGAAATAGATGGGGAAACAATGGAAACAGTGTCAGACTTTATTTTTCTGGGCTCCAAAATCACTACAGATGGTGACTGCAGCCATGAAATTAAAAGACGCTTACTCCTTGGAAGGAAAGTTATGACCAACCTAGATAGCATATTCAAAAGCAGAGACATCACTTTGCCAACAAAGGTTCGCCTAGTCAAGGCTATGGTCTTTCCTGTGGTCATGTATGGATGTGAGAGCTGGACTGTGAAGAAGGCTGAGCGCCGAAGAATTGATGCTTTTGAACTGTGGTGTTGGAGAAGACTCTTGAGAGTCCCTTGGACTGCAAGGACATCCAACTGGTCAATTCTGAAGGAGATCAATCCAGGGATTTCTTTGGAAGGAATGATGCTAAAGCTGAAACTCCAGTACTTTGGCCACCTCATGCAAAGAGTTGACTCATTGGAGAGGACTCTGATGCTGGGAAGGATCGGGGGCAGGAGGAGAAGGGGACGACAGAGGATGAGGTGGCTGGATGGCATCACTGATTCAATGGACATGAGTCTCAGTGAACTCCGGGAGTTGGTGATGGACAGGGAGGCCCGGAGTGCTGGGATTCATGGGGTCACGAAGAGTTGGACACGACTGAGTGAGTGATCTGATCTGATCTGATCCATAGATATACTACCGTATAGTTTTTGTATTTTTGTTCCGGTTCCCAGGACAGGCAATTTCATTGGCTCTGAATAATGTTTGGCCTAGAAGTCATATTCATGAGAGCAGTATCCTATTTCACAGATCTGCGGTCTCCTGCTTTAAGTATGTGCCTGGAGGACACAGAGCTCCTTGTGATGTTCCTGGGAGGGATTTGATTTGGGAAATCTCCTAAATACCTAGTCAAGGCAACCAGAAAGAACCCTAGTGGACAGAAGTGATAACAGCCAGTTATTTGGCAGCAGCGGTTCATTTAAGAAAAGAATTCCGGGCAGCAATAGCACAGCAGAAGGAGAGAAGAGAAGGGGAGGGTAGGGAAGGGAAAGGACAGAAAATAAGAGGAACCCAGGGATTACAGAATGTAACTTCTCATTTGTGCATCTCAGCTGAAATCTTTACATTGTACTGAATAAAATCAATGATATAAGCACCACCCTTTGGTAAACACTGGCTAGAATGTGTCATCCTTATCTTAAAAAAATAAAATCAAATGATTTCTTTTGACAAGTTTTCATAATAGCATAGGTGTTTTCCCATTATAAGTCTAGTAGAAACAGGTGAAAGAAAATTATATTTTCATATATTACCTTTCCCAAATTGTGACTATAAGAAACTGAATAAAAATTATGTACATAAGTTGTTTTATATGTTTTACAGGCAGATTTCAAATGGTGTCAGAATAGAATTCTCAGCATACCATTAACATCCCTTTCATTCCCCTGTAGGCTTCCAGCTGAAAATAAACTCCAGTCAGCTCCCTTATCTCTGCTCCCAATAGAAGAGAAAAGATAGCTAATCTTTCAGTACAATTAGGTATAGAGAAAAGATCAAGCCTTTTTCTAAAAGAACCAGATACCTTCTGCCAGAAAATTTATCTTTAAGGGTTATCAGGAGTTGTCTTAAAGTCAATCCCAAATATAAGAATCAGAGGACTCTCTGGGCTGCATTTGAGACGACATAAATAGATTGGCCTGACAATGAGATAAGTTGTAAAAAGTGGCACTGGTCTCAGCACATTTATCCTGAATTAAGAAAGGATAAATGTAACATGTTAAACGGTATATGCTTCGTTTTCCCACTGACGATCAACCAGGCTTAATGTAGGTTATATCCTAATGGGTAAGTCTATCCTACAACACTTGCCCTTAGCCAAATTATCTTACATTAGTGACTCCCAGAATTTGGCATGCTTCCCAAGAACTTTGAAAGACTTACAAAAACTGAGCTTGTTGGGTGCCACACCAGATTTTCTGATTTTAATAAGTTCCCAGATGATAATGCTTCTTCCCACTCTCAAGACACACTTTGAGGACAGTGAACTCAAGCCAAGTTGCTACTGAGTGAGTGTGCACCTGGAGGGAAAGGGGCAAGGCACAACTTTTGAAAGATGGACATAGCCCAAGGACACAACATTAGCAGTTTAGAATCAAATGGGTCCTAGATGGCAGACAAGTCGACTTTGATTAGACTTTGATCCTCAGTCAGCAAGCTAAATGGCACAGCCAGAGCTGCCATTGACAGCTCCAAGGCCCTAACAAAAGACCAAGGAGGTGGTGGCCCAATTCCTGGAAACCTCCACCCTTTCCCAAGAATAATTGCAATAATCACTCCACTCATTAGCATATGAAATTACCCAGACTACAAAAACTACCGTGCCACATTTCGTGTCTGCACTAGCCCTCTGCCAGGGCCCATATTCTCTCTGTAGAGTGTAAATCAATGAGTTCAGTCACTCGGTTATATCCAACTCTGCAACCCATGGACTGCAGCATGCTAGGCCTCCCTGTCCATCACCAACTCCTAGAGTTTACTCAGACTCATGTCCATTGAGTCGGTGATGCCATCCAACCATCTCATCCTCTGTCATCCCCTTCAACTCCCACCTTCAATCGTTCCCAGCATCAGGGTCTGTCCCAATGAGTCTGTTCTTCGCACACGGTGGACAAAGTATTGAAGCTTCAGGTTCAACATCAGTCCTTCCAATGAATATTCAGGACTGATTTCCTTTAGGATGGATTAGTTGGATCTCCTGGCAGTCCAAGGGACTCTCAAGAGTCACCTCCAACACCACAGTTCAAAAGCATTAACTCTTCGGCTCTCAGTTTTCTTTATATTCCAACTCTCACATCCATACATGATTATTGGAAAAATCATAGCCTTGACTAGACAGACCTTTGTTGGCAAAGTAATATTTCAGCTTTTTAATATGCTATCTAGGGTGATCATAACTTTCCTTACAAGTAGGAAGTGTCTTTTGATTTCATGGCTGCAATCACCATCTGCAGGGACTTTGGAGCCCCTCAAAATAAAGTCAGCCACTATTTCCACAGTTTCCCCATCTATTTGCCATGAAGTGATGGGACTGGATGCCATTACCTTAGTTTCCTGAATGTTGAACTTTAAGCCAACTTTTTCACTCTTCTCTTTCACTTTCATAAAGAGGCTCTTCAGTTCTTCAATTTCTGCCATAAGGGTGGTGTCATCTGCATATCTGAGGTTATTGATATTTATCCTGGCAATCTTGATTTCAGCTTGTGCTTCATCCAGTCCAACGTTTCTCATGATGTACTCTGCATATAAGTTAAATAAGTAGGGTGACAATATATTGCCTTGATGTACATCTTTTCCTGTTTGGAACCAGCCTGTTGTTCCATGTCCAGTTCTAACTGTTGCTTGCTGACCTGCATACAGATTTCTCAAGAGGCAGGTAAGGTAGTCTGTATTCCCATCTCTTTCAGAATTTTCTACAGTTTGTTGTGACCCACACAGTCAAAGGCTTTGGCATAGTCAATAAAGCAGAAATAGATGTTTTTCTGGAACTCTCTTGCTTTTTCCATGATCCAGCAGATGTTGGCAATTTGACCTGCCTTTTTAAAATCCAGCTTGAACATTTGAAAGCTCATGGTTCACATATTGTTGAAGCCTGGCTTGGAGAATTTTGAGCATTACTTTACTAGCATGTGAGATGAGTGCAATTGTGTGGTAGTTTGAGCATTCTTTGGCATTGCCTTTCTTTGGGATTGGAATGAAAATTGACTTTTTCCAGTACTGTGGCCACTGCTGAGTTTTCCAAATTTGCTGGCGTATTGAGTGTGGCACTTTCACAGCATCATCTTTCAGGATTTGAAATAGCTCAAGTGGAATTCCATCACCTCCACTAGCTTTGTTAATAGTGATGCTTCCTAAGGTCCACTTGACCTTGTATTCCAGGATGTCTGGCTCTAGGTGAGTGATCACACCATCGTGGTTATCTGGGTTGTGAAGATCTTTTTACTACAGTTCTTCTGTGTATTCTTGCCACCACTTCTTAATATCTTCTGCGTCTGTTAGGTCCATAGGATTTCTGTCCTTTATTGAGCCCATCTTTGCATGAAATGTTCCCTTGGTATCTCTAAAATTCTTGAAGAGATCTCTACTCTTTCCCATTCTGTTGTTTTCCTCTATTTCTTTGCATTGATCGCTGAGAAAGTCTTTCTTATCTCTCCTTGCTCTTCTTTGGAACTCTGCATTCAGATGCTTATATCTTTCCTTTTCTCCTTTGCTTTTTGCTTCTCTTCTTTTCATAGCTATTTGTAAGGCCTCCCCAGACAGCCATTTTGCTTTTTTTCATTTCTTTTTCTTGGGATGGTCTTGATCCCTGTCTCCTGTACAATGTCCTGAACTTCCATCCTTAGTTCATCATGCACTCTGTCTATCAGATCTAGTGCCTTAAATATATTTCCCACTTCCACTCTATAATTGTAAGGGATTTTATTTCGGTCATGCCTGAATGGTCTAGTGGTTTTCCCTACTTTCTTCAATTTAAGTCTCAATTTGGCAATAAGGAGCTCATTATCTGAGCCACAGTCAGCTCCTGGTCTTGTTTTTGCTGACTGTATAGAGCTTCTCCATCTTGGCTGAAAGAATATAATCAATCTGATTTTGGTATTGACCATCTGGTGATGTCCATGTATAGAGTCTTCTCTTGTGTTGTTGGAAGAAGGCGTTTACTATGACCAGTGCATTCTCTTGGCAAAACTCTATTAGCCTTTGCCCTGCTTCATTCTGTACTCCAAGGCCAAATTTGCCTGTTACTCTAGGTGTTTCTTGACTTCCTACTTTTGCATTCCAGTCCCCTATAATGAAAAGGACATCTTTTATGGGTATTAATTCTAAACGGTGTTATAGGTCTTCATAGAACTGTTCAACCTCAGCTTCTTCAGCATTACTAATGTGCTTCTCTCTAAATCTAAATAAGCCCGCTTCTTACCTATCACTCTGTCTCTCACTGAATTATTTCTCTGATAATACATTAAGAACCTGAGCTCCATTAGGTCCTGCAACCAGGTACTGTGGGTGTTGGCTGGGTTTGAGTCCCAGCCACATGTGTTCAAGTCCCAGGCAGAGTTTTGGCCATATTCAAGTCCCGGTCACGTGGGGTCAAGTCCCAGGCAGGGTTTTGTCTGGGTTCAAGTCCCAATCTGAGGTACACAGTTTCAGCTGCAACCACAAAGGGACAGCGATAAGGAAAAAAAGGTGTAGAGTTAGGTCTTGGTCCTAAAGAGGTCCTGAAACTACGTACTTGGGTTTTGGCTGGATTCAAGTCCTAGCCATATGAGCTGAAGTCCCAATCTGAAGTAAATGGTTTCAAGTTCAAAGATAAAAATTTAAATTTAGGACTCAGAATGTGTGCCTCTTCTGTCATGTAGTAAAGCTGAATGACAGTTATAAGAACAACAGTAATAATGATAACAAAAGAAGAATATTCTATTCAAATAGGGATCAAAATTTGTGTGTTCCTTTTGCACTATTATTTTAGTAGGTTAACTTTTTCTGGAAGAAAACAAAGGCTCTAAGAGATCGCTACTAATACAAAAATATAAATGATATATAGAACTGCTTCTTAGCATACTATTCCTTAGGAGTTACATTGAAATTGTCAATCAAGCTTTAGCAGGGGGATTAGTTAAAAATCAGGCTCTTGGTGTATACCCCTAGATGTCATGATATTAGTCACCTCCAGGTCCCAGAATCTATTTGTTTAGAAGGGAGCCAAGTGATTCCTGGGTATGGTGCCAGTACACTATATTCTGGTATATATAATCCCCAAATTGCACTGTGAGTACACTAAAAGAATCAGGATATTCTTCTATTTTACTGATAAAGAAATATGTATAGAGTAATAATGCATTGTCCAATTTCCCAAGATTGTAAGTGTTAGTATCAGAATTCAAATTCATTTCTTTTAACTTTGAGTTCCATTCTTCCACTCACTGTATCAAATCGTATTAAAAATATGAGTGAGAATAGTGTTCATAATCTCCAAGGGTACAAATAAATCCCGTTGATATTGACACAGTGTTTTCTATCTGTTGGTCCTGTTGTCAATATCATTGTTATTTTGGAATCCAGGATATCGAAAATATTTTCAAAGAACTTATAATTAAAAGAGAGAGTCTCAAGTTCATACTGAGTGTAACTGATTTTGTCTATACATGCTGAATAAAACCTCACAATGAAATACATGGTTAAGCAAAGTCTTAAGACAAGAAGAACTTAATAAAGTGGTAAGACATGAGAACTGTTTTCTATCTGCTTGGCTTAGAAAACTTTATTTAATTTATATGAAATCGGTCTGGTAAAATGTCCATAGGTAGTACTGAATCTACTTAATAAATGCGTATCACTTCCTTCAAACTATATATTTTTTAAAGCTTGTAGAAAATCCCAAAGTTTTCACCAGTTCTCTACTTATAATTTGAAATATATTTCATCATATAAAATATTTGGAAACTTCTCATAAAGCATAGTAAGCCTCACCTGAAATTAATTCCAAGTTTTAGTCCATTTGATATCTTGACTCTTAGGAAAGACGCCGATCTACATTCAACCTCATTCAGAAGTAGTTTCTATTTTCTTTTCAACAGCTCAGAGTTCAGCGTCATGCATATTCACTCATACACTGGGACTTTTGTTAACAACTGAAACTGTGAGTGCAAAGAGAACACTTTCCAGTCCTCACCATGGATAGGGGGTGGATCAAAAAGAACTGCTAAATGATGATTAAACTCTCATACCCCTGCAAGCTCCCTCTGACTGGCTAATAGAAAAAAGCTGGTGAAAATCCCTTTTCTCTGTTGTCAAGCCAACATTTTTATTGTGAACACTATTTCAGCTGGGCTTCTTAGCAGTTTCATAAAAGAAGCCCATCAGGAATTTTTTTTCCTATATGCCTTAGTCTATATGCTGCTTAATTGCAACGGAACATTAAGAGTTTCCTTCTGCCTTGCTCAGTGATCTCCCTCTTCTTGAATTTCTCTTTTCCATATGTGTTTAATATGTCAAACAATCATAGGTAAAAACCAAAAACCATATTCACCACATGCAAAAATAATAATAATTATGTGCAACCTCCAATCAATACCCATGGCTTGCACACTAAGTATGGATTTTGTGCTTCACAACTCTAAACAGACAAACTGAATATGCTTTAATCAATTTTGTCTTCATAGACTTTAGATCCCCTATTTTAATTAGCATAATGAACAAATAATTTCTTCCATCTCATCCTTGTCTCCAAGAAGGGTTCATTAAACTGATTGCATTTATCTTGTTAAAGAGAAACTTTCATTCCACCCTAACTCTGATTTAGTTTCATAAAGTTTAGCACTTATGAAAGTAGAAACAGTATAAAAATGCTCAGTTTTTGAACTTTTGATTCTAAATCCTTTAGTGAGCTGAAAGAATTTTCCTTACTAAGAAATACAGTGAGTCTATATAAAAGTCTCTGTGGAATAAGATGTCAGTTTATAAATCCTCTGGCTTTCTAGTTTATGTGAAGGTCTTAGTCTTTGCTTCCATCCAACAATAAGATTGTTACCACCTGAGGGAAGTTGAACAGAATAAATTATTAGAAAACATTTCCTAGAATAAAGTTATGGTTTTGTTGTCATCGTCGTTAAACACAGAGTGATTAAAACGGTTCTTCCCTACTCTGTTACTCGAAAACTATCTTGCTTTTACTTTCGACAATGAATACCCATGATAACTAATAAAGGCTCATATTAGTTTATATTACACACTATAATCATGTAATTCCTAGACTCTGAGACTGACCTTACCACTCACTCATTTCTAAGTTCACACTCTAAAATTCACTTAAATAACAACTTGTATTTTAACTTTAATTTGGCACAATCATTTTTCTACACATTTGGCAGTATGGTCTAAGTCAGCTTCTTAATTTGATATAATACACAGATCTTCTGTGTAGCAAGAAAATTAACATTACATACTGACTGTTTCCTTGCTGTACTATTAGATATAGAAAGATAGAAAGTGAAGTCGTTCAGTCGAGTCTGACTTTTTGTGACCCCATGGACTGTAGCCCACCAGGCTCCTCCATCCATGGGATTCTACAGGCAAGAACACTGGAGTGGGTTGCCATTTCCTTCCCCAATTAGATATAAAGGTTTAATAATTAACCAAATATCTGTAACCAAGAAGATTCAGAATTTTAAGGGCTCTGTCTAATTAATTTTTCTAAAATTTGACTCACACAAGTTTTGTTTTTTTTTTTTAATGTGGCAGTGTATATAGTTTCAGTTCAGTTCAGTCACTCAGTCGTGTCTGACTCTTTGCGACCCCAAGGACCACAGCACACCAGGCTTCCCTGTCCATCACCAACTCCGAGTTTACTCAAACTCATGTCCATTGAATTGGTAATGTCATCCAACCGTTTTATCCTCTGTCATCTCCTTCTCCTCCCACCTTTAATCTTTCCCAACATCAGGGCCTTTTCCAGTGAGTCAGCTCTTCACATCAGGTGGCCAAGTATCTGAGTTTCAGCTTCAGCATCAGTCCTTTCAATGAATATTCAGGACTTCCAATAAATATTCATTTCTTTTAGGATGGACTGGTTGGATCTCCTTGCAGTCCAAGGGACTCTCAAGAGTCTTCTCCAACACCACAGTTTAAAAGCATCAATTCTTTGGTGCTCAGCTTTCTTTATAGTCCAACTCTCACATCTATACTTGACTACTGGAAAACCATAGCTTTGACTAGACAGACATTTCTCAGCAAAGTAATGTCTCCGCTTTTTAATATGCTGTCTAGGTTAGTCATAACTTTTCTTCCAAGGAGCAAGCGTCTTTTAATTTCATGGCAGCAGTCACCAGATACAGTGATTTTGGAGCCCCCCAAAATAAGTGTGTCACTGTTTCCATTTTTATCCACATACAAATTTGATCAGCTAAAGTGAAGATTAAGGATGATTGTTTAGTGTGTATATAAGTTTATGGATTTTGCTAAAAACTTTTTTCTTATCATGGTTGTTTTTGAAAATAATTTTGCAACCTTCTAGAATTCCATATGAGTTCATCATAATGTGAAAAATAGGTTGAGTTTTGAGTTTAAAAAGTTTTTATTTTCTGAGAATTTGAAAATAAAATCATACCATCCATGGCTTTCAATTTATGTGGAAATTCAATTTGATGAGCATTTAAGTCTAAATCATGACACTTAATGATGTATGGTATCTCAATGTGTAAAAAGTATGATCCTAATTTCAAGGACTTTGTAATTTTGGAAATATGTAATTAGAGATGCCTCACTCTAATTATAATGAACAACAGCAACAGAAATTGCCAGTTTGAAAAACCTTACAATCACTTGACACATAATTATCTATGATACGGCCAGTATTCAAAAACTTGTTCTAAGTCCTTCATTGAGTTACAGGTGAACAACATAGGCATAGAGATTTTATTTAATTTCTGTAAGTCATGAACCCAGAAAGATTTTTTTTTTTCCTTTCCATGTTGAATGTGTTTCTTCCTATCTTGTTTAATATCCCTGTTTAAAGTCTCTGGTAACAGTCTTCTTCAACATGTGGATATTTAAATAATTAATATACTTCCCTATACTACTACATAGTGACAATCTTGAAAGTCAATATGCTTTACTTGTTGTGTGTGAGATTGGAGGGGGAATGAATTATTAGAAGTAACATTATTTTAAATTAACTTTTTAATTATTTTAGCTTGAAGCAGTGGTTTTAAAATGTGACCCAAACACAGTAACGGAGACACTTTCAGGCGGTCTAGGAGGTCAAAACTACATGTGCACTCTATTAAGATGTCATTTGTCATTCATTGTATTGACTTTGCACTGATGCCATCAATAAAAGTGACAGAGGCACACTCCTTGGGTGCAAAATTTAAGGGAAGACCAAAACACTCAGGAGTCCACACAGATATTTTAGTGCAATATTTAAAATCTTTAAATTTACACAAAATTACGTGATAAAAATATAAATTTACATATACCAATGCAATATTGGGGTCTTAGGAAGAGCTTCAACATTTCATTATTTTTAAAGTACATAAATATTCTGGAAAAAATAATTATTAAACATAATAACACAAATATGTGTGAGCTATGCTCACTCATGTCCAATTCTTTGTGACCTCATGGACAGTAGCCTGCCAGGCTCCTCTGCCCATGGAGTTTCCTGGCAAGAATACTGGAGTGGATTGCCATTTCTTACTCCAGGGGATCTTCCCAACCCAGAGATGGAACCTGTGTCTCTTGGATTGGCGGACAGATGTTTTTTATCACTGCACCATCTGGAAAGCACCAAAACATATAGAAACACATGCTATGCTATGCTAAGTCACTTCAGTCGTGTCCGACTCTGTGTGACCCCATAGACGGCAGCCCACCAGGCTTCCCCATCCCTGGGATTCTCCAGGCAAGAAAACTGGAGTGGGTTGCCATTTCCTTCTCCAATAGAAACACATATGAACATATAAATGTGTTAAAATATTAAAATATATATAAAATTCATAAACACACAAAATCTTTTCATTTTGCCTTGGGCTTCAAAATGGTTTGTTCAGACACTAGAGACTAAATTGCTAGGAGTCTTAACCGGAATTCAGGTAGTAGCACACAACTGTATTAGCAGAATTGTATATTTTTCACCATCAGGTACTTGTCAGATCAGATTAGATCAGATCAGTCACTCAGTCGTGTCCAACTCTTTGCGACCCCATGAGTCGCAGCAAGCCAGGCCTCCCTGTCCATCACCAACTCCCAGAGTTCACTGAGACTCATGTCCATTGAATCACTGATGCCATCCAGCCACCTCATCCTCTGTCGTCCCCTTCTCCTCTTGCTCCCAATCCCTCCCAGCATCAGAGTCTTCTCCAATGAGTCAACTCTTCACATGAGGTGGCCAAAGTACTGGAATTTCAGCTTTAGCATCAGTCCTTCCAAAGAAATCCCAGTGCTGATCTCCTTCCAAATGGACTGGTTGGATCTCCTTGCAGTCCAAGGGATTCTCAAGAGTCTTCTCCAACACCACTGTTCAAAAGCATCAGTTCTTCAGTGCTCAGTCTTCTTCACAGTCCAGCTCTCACATCCATACATTACCACAGGAAAAACCATAGCTTTGACTAGACGGAGTTTTGTTGACAAAGTAATGTCTCTGCTTTTGAATATGCTATCTAGGTTGGTCATAACTTTCCTTCCAAGGAGTAAGTGTCTTTTAATTTCAAGGCTGCAGTCACCATCTGTAGTGATTTTGGAGCCCAGAAAAATAAAGTCTGACACTGTTTCCCCATCTATTTCCCATGAAGTGATGGGGCCAGATGCCATGATCTTCGTTTTCTGAATGTTGAGCTTTAAGCCAACCTTTTCACTCTCCAATTTCACTTTCATCAAGAGGCTTTTTAGTTCCTCTTCACTTTCTGCCATAAGGGTGGTGTCATCTGCATATCTGAAGTTATTGATATTTCTCCCAGCAATCTTGATTCCAACTTGTGTTTCTTCCAGTCCAGCATTTCTCATGATGTACTCTGCATATAAGTTAAATAAACAGGGTGACAATATACAGCCTTGACGAACTCCTTTTCCTATTTGGAACCAGTCTGTTGTTCCATGTCCAGTTTTAACTATTGCTTCCTGACCTGCATACAAATTTCTCAAGAGGCAGATCAGGTGGTCTGGTATTCCCATCTCTTTCAGAGCAGGTACTTGTAGAAAAAGAAAAACTGTATTGAAAAATGAGTATCTTCAATAAGGCAGATTAAATCTTTATTCTAGAATGCACATACTTTTAGTATTGTGCATGACAAATTGGGAGGTATGATTAATGCATGCATATCAAATTATTACTGTTGTATCCAAGAAGAAAAAATAAAACTTGTGTCATTATTTGAGTTGTAGGCTAAACTAGATGGTTTTATTATTAAATACCATTGTTTTCTCAAAACAGTGGCTAATCAATAAACCAGAATGATTCAGAGTTGGGTATTTAGCAAAATATTTCTTGAAGATTAAATGAAATGGGCCAGCCATGTGAAGGGGACAAAAATGACATGATTTATTCTCAATGATACTATTTGATCCTTCAAAACATATTAGAATATCTGGAAAGCTTCTGTGTGCCACTGTTTTGTAATAAATTCCATCAAAATTTGAAAAAGCTGTGTAACTCAATGATCCAATATTTTATGAAGAACAAAGGCACAATTTTAGATTAAATATATATTCAAAATGTAAGATAAGCCAATGAATTTTAATATAACAGGACATGGAAAGTTCATTCATATATTTTCAGATACCATACTGTAACTAGTCTTTAAAAAAACTACTACTTGAACAATTTGGATTCACTATCAAAGCACAATTTCTAGGATTATCTGGAAAGGCTATTAAACACTTCCTTTTCAAGTCATTTATCTATTCGGGTCTTTATTTTTTCATATACTTCAATAAAAAACAAAATATCCCAATACATGCAATGCAGAAATAAATAGGATAATCTAGTTTTCTATAAAACGAGACATGGAAAAATTTATGAAAATCCATGCTATCTTTTCTTTTAAATTATTTTTAAATATGGTTAATTTTCATAAAACATGTAACCCATTTATGTTGATATGTAACCATTTATTATTATATTTAAATAAATCAAATAAACTTTAAAATAATTCTTAGTTGTATTTTTTAAGTCAAATTAAATCTTATATCTAACCATGCAGGATAGAATTACATAACCAGAGTACTGCAGTTGTGAGAAATTAATGTAAACAAGTAGAATAAAGTTTACAAAGATGATGTTATAATATGTTAAGACATTTGGCTTAAGTCTCAAATGAAAAATGACACATTCATACGTTTTAAAAATCGAATTCTCTTGGCCACTCAAGACATTAAAAGGGAGACACTGATGGCAGTGATATAACTAAATAACTACAAGAATCTAGGTGAGCTATGACTGGTGCCTGGACTAAGTCAGTATCAGCCAGGAAAAAATAAGTATTATACTTTAGGGATACTTATAAGATAAATTCTTTTGGAATGTTTTAACACAAAACTGTGTATATTTGATGAAGAAGAAAGGGGTTTGGTGATGAGCTTGATCAGCTGTGCAGGTGACAAGAATATTATCTGAAATGTAAAAAGGTGTGGTCCAGTTTGGGTGGCTAAATAAAATAAGCTTATGAATATGTTGAACTTGAACAGACTATGGGATAATCAGAAAAATAAAGCAGGAAAACATATATGTACATCTGACATTCCAAGGGGAGATCTGGATTTGCAGGCAAGGAGAAGGCAATGGCACCCCACTGCAGTACTCTTGCCTGGAAAATCCCATGGACAGAGGAGCCTGGTAGGCTGCAGTCCATGGGGTCGCTAAGAGTTGGATACGACTGAGCATCTTCACTTTCACTTTTCACCTTCATGCATTGGAGAAGGAAATGACAACCCACTCCAGCGTTCTTGCCTGGAGAATCCCAGGGATGAGGGAGCCTTGTGGGCTACTGCCTATGGGGTCGCACAGAGTCGGACACGATTGAAGAGATTAGCAGCAGCAGCAATTCAAACTTACCCATTGTAAGTTTGTAAATGTGGGTATATTACTTATCTCCTTAACTATGAAATGATGGTAATTATAAATTACTGAGACCTTATCTGACTATAATGAAATGAAAGCATTAGTAGCTCAGTCGTGTTCAACTATTTGTGACCCCATAGACTATAGCCCACCAGGCCCGTCTGTCCATGGAATTTTCCAGGCAAAAATACTGGAGTGGGCTGTCATTCTCTTCTCCAGGGGGTCTTCCCAACTTAGGGATTGAACTCAAGTATCCCACACTGTAGGCAGATTCTTTACCATCTGAACCACGAGGGAAGCCCTTATAATGAAATCAGTTCAGTTCAGTTCAGTCCAGTTGCTCAGTCATGTCTCACTCCTTGTGACTCCATGGACTGCAAAACGCCAGGCTTCCCTGTCCATCACCAACTCTCAGAGCTAATTCAAACTCCCAGAGCTTAACAAACTCATGTCCATTGAGTCAGTGATGTCATCCAACCATATCATCCTCTATCATCCCCTTCTCCTCTTGTCTTCAATCATTCCAGCATCAGGGTCTTTTCAAATGAATCAGTTTCAGTTCTTTGCATCAGGTAGCCAAAGTATTGGAGTTTCAGCATCAGTCCTTCCAATGTATATTCAAGACTGATTTCCTTTAGGATGGACTGGTTGGATCTCCTTGCAGTCCAAGGGACTCTCAAAAGTCTTCTCCAACACCACAGTTCAAAAGCATCAATTCTTCAGTGCTCAGCTTTCTTTATAGTCCAGCTCTCACATCTATACATGACCACCAGAAAAACCAAATCTTTGACTAGACAGACCTTTGTTGGCAAAGTAATGTCTCTGCTTTTTAATATCTGTCTGGGTTGGGTCATAACTTTTCTAAGGAGCAAATGTCTTCTAATTTCATGGCTGCAGTAGTCATAAATTACCTAACAGAGTGCCTGGCAGGTAGTTAATAAATGTTAACCATCCTCTCCCTCTTTTTTTAGACAAGTATCTGGCTCAGTGGTAAAGAAACTGCCTACCAGTGCAGGAGATGTGGGTTTGATCCCTGGATTGAGAGGATCACCTGGAGAAGGAAATGGCAACAGACTCCAGGATTCTTTGTTGTATTGTTCAGTCACAAAGTCGTGTTCAAATCTTTGTGACTCCCAGGACTGCAGCATGCCAGGCTTCCCTGTTTTTCCCTGGGAAATTCCATGGACACAGGAGCCTGGTGGGCTAGTGTCCATGGGGTCCCTAAAGAGTGGAACACAACTTAGCAACTAAGCAGCAACAGCAATTAGAAGTCATTATGATTAAGTACAGTTGCACGCATGGAAATGATTAAGATCACCAAGGGGAAATTTATGGATTAACAAAAGCACTGAGGTCAAAACTCCAAACATTAACAATGTAAATGCTCTTTACAAAGAAAAACAATAATTGCTCTCACTCTAAAATGCCAGAACTGATTTTCACATAGTCCAAAGGGCGTATACTAAAATAGTTTATAGTACGAGGTAAACTTTCACAAGGCAATCTGATTCACTTCTTATTAAAAAAAAAAAAAAAAAACAACTTTCTTTTTTTAACTGAGCCAATATAAATTTTGCTATGCAAAGTTGTATATGATCTTTAAGAAAAAAAAACCTTTTTCTTCTCTCCATGAGTTTTCCTTGCTTTTTTTTGGGTAAACTTATTTCCTCTTTTGCTTCAGTACTAAAGACACATAGACTTCACCTATAGTTGGTATTAGCAATTCTGAGAAGACTGTTAATATATATTCTCTACACTGAGTCTCTGAGTACCTTAGTAAAACCCTAAGCCCTACTTCAAATCACTGAATTTGTTATAAGTCTTTAACACGATTCTTTTGTTGAATGAAGTTCTAGCACCACTGCTCCAGATAGTCACTATTGTGTTTTTACCCACAGAGATCCTGTTATCCTATTTTCATTTTAATACTTTGTGAGTAGGCTGAGTATAAATTTGAACCACTAGCTTATACCCTCTTCTTTTATGACTTCTACAATGTTTTAAAACATTTCGGTTTATATGACTTTTGACTTCCTCTATAAGACATGATCCTAGTTTAACATGTTTTATTCATTCTCTTAAGCCAGAAAATAGCATCCGAGACGTATATATACATTTATGTGGTTTATTAGAGCGTGCTCTCAGTAACTATTCCTATATGGAAAGGAGAAAACAGACTTGAGTAGAGGGAGATATTGAAATGCAAAAAAAAAGAAAAGAGAGAGAGAGAGAGAAAGAGAGAGAAAAGACTTCAGTCCCTCCGATGAGACACAAAGGAACTAGGAGGAACTTACATTGTTCCAAATTGAAGCAATGAGACGAGTCATTAGTACCACCATGTCAGTATAGGCACTGGATTTAAGAAACTGCCCAAAATGGATATAACCTTGAGTGAGGCAGGCTTTATCAGCAAAAGCCAACTTCTGACTGAGTATGCTGTGAATTATCAAATGCAGGACTTCCCCATTGACTCGGTGGTAAAGAAACTGCCTCCAATGAAGGAGATACGGGTTTGACCCCTGGTTTAGAAAGATCCCCTGGAGAAGGAAATGGCAACCCACTCCAGTATTCTTGCCTGGGAAATCTCATGGACAGAGAAGCCTGGTGGGGTACAGTCCATGGGCTCACAAAAGAGTTGGACACAACTTAGTGACTAAAATCAACAGCCACAAAGACCCTGGCAGTAGCTAAAAATGAGTGTCTCCATCCTAAACATAGGATCTGAATGGAGAAGTATAGAACCCACTACAGAATTAACAGATAAAAGTTGATTTCTGTACGGTTTGCCTTTATAGACACAGTCATTCACTTCTTATGAAAGTATTGGTCAAGAACAGAAAAAGTAGGAAAAGGGAAGAGTTTAGAGAATAAGAAAATATTAGAGAAAATAAAGACTACAGAGGAGAAAGATTCACAGCCATAAAACAGAGTTTTAAATTTTTCCTTTATCCATCTTTTGTCAATTAAAACGTTTAAGCGTTTGTAATTTCTGTTTAAAAACTGGTTAATCAAAGGTATTGCAAGTGATAATGTTGAAGAAGTGTGCAATTTCCTTGGTTCTGTTTAATCACAGCAAAGATTTGAAACTGTAGACCAGTGTTAAAGCTCCATTACAGCTCAATTTTATTAGGGAAAACAAAGAATAGTACACCCTCGAGGCGTGAGGGCGGGTGACCCCAAGGGAGAGGCCTCAATCCTTCTAGGCTTCCTCTTTTTATACATTTGTCTCCTTGCTGCTGAGCCTGCCATATGCAAATTGGGCTAGTCAAGAAGGCGGACTGTTTGTTTCAGCTGAAGTTCCCACTTCAGTCCGTGGATTTAATTTTGTTCCATTTTCGTGGGTTTTCTCCTTTCTTTGTCTTTTAGCCACCACCATTTTGGATTCCTAGTCTAGCTACCTAACATTCCACCTTCAAGAGATGAGAGGCCCAATTCTTTGGGAATGGGGTTGTTGAGGTCTCTCTGGCTACTTCCTCCTGAGCTGGGATGAGGAGGAGTACTGGGCCTCCCCCTCTTGCTAGTCGAGCCTCAGAGTCCTTATAGAGATGTCCATTTAAGGCTGTCTAGTCCATCCTAAAGGAGATCAGTCCTGGGTGTTCCTTGGAAGGACTGATGTTGAAGCTGAAACTCCAAGACTTTGGCCACCTGATGCGAAGAGCTGACTCATTGGAAAAGACCCTGATGCTGGGAAAGATTGATGACAGAAGGAGAAGGGAATGACAGAAGATGAGATGGTTGGATGGCATCATCAACTCAATGGACATGGGTTTGGGTGGACTCTGGGAGTTGGTGATGGACAGGGAGGCCTGTAGTGCTGCTGTTCATGGGGTCGCAAAGAGTTGGACATGACTGAGTGACTGAACTGAACTGAACTGATCTAAGGCTGAGTGATATTTTCCGTAGTTGGTTCAAGTTTTTTAAATCCTTATTGTGCTAGCTTGTTGACCTGGGCATAGACAAAACGGGTTAGACAATTGATAACACATGGAACAATCATAAGCAGCATCAATATGGTGATAACGAGGATTAGTAGGGGCAATGCTGCTGCTAAGTCACTTCAGTCGTGTCTGACTCTATGTGACCCCATAGATGGCAGCCCACCAGGCTCCCCCATCCCTGAGATTCTCCAGGCAAGAACACTGGAGTGGGTTGCCATTTCCTTCTCCAATGCATGAAAGTGAAAAGTGAAAGGGAAGATGCCCAGTCCTATCTGACCCTCAGTGACCCCATGGACTGCAGCCCACCAGGCTTCTCCATCCATGGGATTTTCCAGGCAAGATTACTAGAGTGGGGTGCCATTGCCTTCTCCAAGTAGGAGCAATAGCCAACTCCAAAGTCCCCCTCACCAGGAGAAGGATCTTCAAAGAGAGACTGTAGCCACCCTGACAACTCTCTAGCTCATTCTATGAGATCCTGAAGGATCTGAAGTTTTTTCTTGAGGACTATGAGACTTTTGTCAACTTAGCTGGAGGTATTTACCCAGAAACAACACATCTCATTCAAGGTGGTTCAAGTTCCTCCGCCTTCAGGGATCAGGAGATCTATCTCCTGTCTACTTTGGAATACAACCCCTGCCAAGCTGTGTGGCCTCTTTAGAGCTATCTTGAGAAATCTTATCCCCATAAACTTATTTTTGGGTGTTCATTATAATGGCACTCAGTTATAGTCAGGAATAGGTAGCTGAGATCTCCCAGGGCTCACAGGTGTACTGAGTGTCCTCTTCTGTTTTCTTCCATGGCTTGAATCCAGGAGTCATGCCCTGGTGCCTTGACTGCTGTGGAGGCAGAAAGTATTACAGGGTAGAGGCCCATCCATGTGGACTGGAGTTGAGCCTTTGGGACCCAGACCCAGACTTCCAGACTTTAATTAGGACTTGAGTCCCTGAAGCATATATTGGTTGTTCTTTAGAATCCTTTGGGTCCTGGTTGACACCCCACAAGAATATAACTTGTTGAAATTGCCCAGTGGCCATGGTATAAGACCAGAGGGCCTGAGCCTCTGAATCTAGAGAGAAGTAATTGACATAAACAAAAGGTCTCCCATAGAGCGTCTCATAAGGACTAAGGCCAACCTGTTCCTTTGAAGCAATATGGGTGAGGAGGAGAGCTATTGGTAAAGTCTCCTTCCATCCCAGGGAGGTCTCCTGGGTTATCATTTTTATCACTGATTTTAAGAATCCGTTGGCTCTTTCTACTTTTCCTGAAAACTGAGGCCTCCAGGCACAATGGAGATAATAAGTTATGCCCAATGTTTTAGAGAACAGTTGGGTGACTTTAGAAGTAAGTGATGTCCCACTGTCACTTTGTAATGCCCTGGGCAGAGCAAATCTCGGAATGATTTCATGGAGCTGTTTTTTTGTTTGTTTGTTTTTTAACCACCTCCTCAGCCTTCCCAGTCCAGGTGGGAAAGCCTTCACTCCATTCTGTGAACGTATCTATCATGACTAGTAGGTATTTATACCCTTGAGGAACTGGCATCTGGATGAAGTCCATCTGCCAGTCCTCTCCTGGGTAGGACCCATTCCGTGGGATGGGCTGTGCCAGCTGGGATTGCCCTCCTTGGGGGTTGTTTAATTGGAAAGTGGACAAGAGGAGACCATTTGTCTTTTAGTCCTTTGGTGGCCTGTTCCTCTGAAGGACCTTTCTAATAATCTTTGGAGGGTTGCTGCTGCTGCTGGTAAGTCACTTCAGTTGTGTCTGACTCTGCGTGACCCCATAGGTGGCAGCCCACCAGTCTCCTCTGTCCCTGGGATTCTCCAGGCAAGAATACTGGAATGGGTTGCCATTTTCTTCTCCATCTTTGGAGGGCCTTCTACCCTTAATGTGTGGTGGCATGTAAGGAGTTAACCAACCTCCACTGGAGGTTCACAGGCAGAAAAAAGAGTCCCTCCTTTTGGAACCACCCCATATGATCATCTTGAAAGCCCTAACTCTTAGCTTGAAGAGTCTCACCTTCAGTATATGAAGGAGTTTCTGGCAAATTTGCCTGTGGAACTAAGGTGGCAACCCCTAGGAGGTCATGGTTCTGTAACGCTGCTCTCTTAGCTGCCTGATCCGCTGCTTGGTTCCCTCGTGCCACTTCCGTGCTCCCTTTTTGGTGTCCTTCACAGTGAGAGACTGAAACCTCAGTGGGCAAATGGACTGCCTCCAAGAGCCCAAGGATTTGTCACCATATTTGATTGGGAACCCTCGGGTGGTCAAGTGGACTCTTTCTTTCCAAATAGCAGCATGTGCATGTAGCACCAGAAAGGCATACTTGGAGTCGGTGTAAATGGCTACTCTTCTCCCCTTTCCCAGCTCTAGAGCTTGAGTCAGGGCTATGAGCTCAGCCAATTGGGCTGAAGTAACTGGTGGCAAAGGCTTAGTTTGTATGTTCTCAAAATTGGAGACCACTGCATATCCGGATTTTCTTTTTCCATCCAAGACAAAGCCACTTCCATCAGTGTACTAAATTTCCTCAGGATTGGTCAGAGGAACTTCTGACAATCCCTCTCATGGTTTTGTACAGTGGTTCAAAGATTCAAGGCAAGAGTGAAAGGGGAGAGAGCCCTCGGGGGCAGGCAGGAGGGTAACTGGGTTAAGAACCTCACAAGGAGATCAGGGCAGGCCTGGATTTTCCATCAGCACTACTTGATATCTGAGGATATTTTATCAGATATCCATGAATGGCCTCTCCATTTTACTGTTTCACTTGATGGCTGGTAAAAATGGTTAGTTTGCCCCCAAGAGAGAGTTTTAAAGCATCTTCTATCAGGACGGAAAAAGGTGCAAGATTTCAAAAACAGGGAAAGATTTGTTCCCAGTAAGGCAGTATGACATTCAGGGACCACCAGAAACTGGTGAGAAAATATTTTCCATCCTAACAACAAAGGAGTGCTTGGTTGAGTCTTTTTGTAATTGTTTTTCCTGTAGTGCCGAAAATGGCACAGGTTTGGAAGGGAAAGACTCCAGAGTAGGAGGTCAGGACAGAGTAGGTAGCCCCTGTGTCAACCAAGAAATTCTCAGAGCTACCTGCCACGTCCAGTTTCACCCTTGGCTCCAGCCAATGAACATTCAGGGCTGATCTCCTTCAGAATGGACTGGTTGGATTTCCTTGCAGTCCAAGGGACTCTCAAGAGTCTTCTCCAAACACCACAGTTCAAAAGCATCATTTCTTTGGCACTCAGCTTTCTTTAGTGACCAAATCTCACATCCATACATAACTACTGGAAAAACCATAGCTTTGACCAGACTGACCTTTGTTGGCAAAGTAATGTCTCTGTTTTTTAACATGCTATCTAGGTTGGTCATAACTTTTCTTCCAAGGAGTGTCTTTTAATTTCATGGCTTCAGTCACCATCTGCAATGATTTTTGAGCCCAAGAAAATAAAGTCTGTCACTTCTTCCATTGTTTCCCCATCTGTATGCCATGAAGTGATGGGACCGGTTGTCACAATCTTATTTTTATGAATGTTGAGTTTTAAGCCAGCTTTTTCACTCTCATCTTTCACTTTAATAAAAATTCTCTTTAGTTCTTCTTTGCTTTCTGCCATAAGGGTGGTGTCATCTTCATATCAGAGGTTGCTGATATTTCTCCTGGCAATCTTGATTCCAGCTTGTGCTTCATCCAGCCTGGCATTTCACATGATGTACTATGCATATAAGTTAAATAAGCAGGGTGACAATATACAGCCTTGAAGTACTCCTTTCCCGATTTGGAACCAGTCTGCTGTTCCATGTCCAGTTCTAATTGTTGCTTCTTGACCTGCATACAGATTTCTCAGGAGGCAGGTAAGGTGGTCTGGTATTCCCATCACTTTAAGAATTTTCCACAGTTTGTTGTGATCCACACAATCAAAGGCTTTGGCATAGTCAGTAAGGCAGAAGTTGATGTTTTTGCTTTTATGATGATCCAGTGGATGTTGGCAATTTAATTTCTAGTTTTTTGCATCAGGTTGGCAAAGTATTAGAGTTTCAGCTTCAACATCAGTCCTTCCAAAGAACATTCAGGACTGATCTGCTTTACGATTGATTGGTTTGATCTCCTTTCAGTTTAAGGGACTCTCCAACCTAGATAGCATATTCAAAAGCAGAGACATTACTTTGCCAACAAAGGTTCACCTAGTCAAGGCTATGGTCTTTCCTGTGGTCATGTATGGATGTGAGAGCTGGACTGTGAAGAAGGCTGAGCGCCGAAGAATTGATGCTTTTGAACTGTGGTGTTGGAGAAGACTCTTGAGAGTCCCTTGGACTGCAAGGAGACCCAACCAGTCCATTCTGAAGGAGATCAGCCCTGGGATTTCTTTGGAAGGAATGATGCTAAAGCTGAAACTCCAGTATTTTGGCCACCTCATGCGGAGAGTTGACTCATTGGAGAAGACTCAGATGCTGGGAGGGATTGGGGGCAGGAGGAGAAGGGGACGACAGAGGATGAGATGGCTGGATGGCATCACTGACTCAATGGATGTGAGTCTGGGTGACCTCCGGAAGCTGGTGATGGACAGGGAGGCCTGGTGTGCTGCAGTTCATGGGGTCGCAAAGAATCAGACACGACTGAGTGACTGATCTGATCTGATCTGAAGAGTCTTCCTCAACACCACAGTTCAAAAGCAGAAATTCTTCAGTGCTCAGCTTTCTTTATATTCCAACCTTCACATCCATACATGACCACTGGAAAAACTATAGTTTTAACTAGATGGACTTTTGTTGGCAAAGTAATGTCTCTTCTTTTTAATATGCTGTCTAAGTTTGTTTAGAGGAATCAGAGATCAAATTGATCCAAGGCACTATGCAAAGACCAAGGACTGGGTGGTTCCCCAGTTGTTGGAGTATTCCTCCCACTCACTAGCATATGAAATCACCCAACTCACAAAAACTAACCACACCACATTTCATGGCCACTCCACTCGCCCTCTGTGATGGACCACACTCTTGGAGTGTGCTTCTCTCTGAATCCAAACAAATCTACCTCTTACCTATTGTTCTGTATCTCACTGAGATTTTTTTTGCAATGAGATGTCAAGAACCTGAGCTTCATTAGGTCCTGAAACCAGGCACCATGGGCTTTGTCTAGCTTAAATCCCTGCCAGACATAGCATAGAGTCCCTGACATGTGGGTTTGAGTCCGAATCGGGTAAACAATTTCAAACACAACTTTCAGAAATAGAGAGATGATGACCTGCCCAATACTTTGTAAACAGTGGCATAGATGGATAGAGGAGATGAAGGAGGGAGGAAAAAGCAGTGAGAAAATCATGCTGAGGAACCGCTTTCATAATTTCTCGGGAAAACTTCTAAATGCCTGACCTGTGCCCACAATTTTCATTGGCCTGATCCTTGGCACAAAGGAGAGTAAAGACAGCAGAACCTTCACTCACTTGTGCAACAACTACTAAGGCTCAGCAGATAGTGGAGCCTTCAGGACATACTGGGGAGTAGCCCCTGCCAGAGTCCCTCAGTTGCACCCCTCATTTCAGGGGGTTCGAGGAAACAAGAAACAAGAGGTTGTAAAGGAATTAAGATTTTGTTAGCTGTATGTCCTTCCAGCCATAGGGGCAAGGGCCTTCTACCTTAATCAGAGGTCTTCTAGAATCTGAGACTGAGCTGCGTGAGCTTTCTGTCTAGTTCCTTTTTTGTTGTACTGGTTTCCAACACGCTGGGCTTCTTGTCACTTCCACTGCGCTGGATTTCCTTCACCTTCAGGTTCCACAGCATGAGCTTTCGTCGAGTTGGGCTTCTGCTGTGCTTGGTCTCTGCCTTGCTGGGGCAGACTTTAAATTGTTTCAGCCCAGGTTACATCAAAGGCCCAGCACCAGATATGTCCAGATCAGATCAGATCAGTCGCTCAGTCGTGTCTGACTCTTTGCGACCCCATGAACCGCAGCACGCCAGGCCTCCCTGTCCATCACCAGCTCCCGGAGGTCACCCAGACTCACACCCATCAAGTCAGTGATGCCATCCAGCCATCTCATCCTCTGTCGTCCCCTTCTCCTCCTGCCCCCAATCCCTCCCAGCATCAGAGTCTTCTCCAATGAGTCAACTCTTCGCATGAGGTGGCCAAAATACTGGAGTTTCAGCTTTAGCATCATTCCTTCTAAAGAAATTCTAGGATTGATCTCCTTCAGAATGGACTGGTTGGATCTCCTTGCAGTCCAAGGGACTCTCAAGAGTCTTCTCCAACACCACAGTTCAAAAGCATCAATTCTTCGGCACTCAGCCTTCTTCACAGTCCAGCTCTCACATCCATACATGACCACAGGAAAGACCATAGCCTTGACTAGGCGAACCTTTGTTGGCAAAGTAATGTCTCTGCTTTTGAATATGCTATCTAGGTTGGTCATAGCTTTCCTTCCAAGGAGCAAGCGTCTTTTAATTTCATGGCTGCAGTCACCATCTGCACTGATTTTGGAGCCCAGAAAAACAAAGTCTGACACTGTTTCCACTGTTTCCCCATCTATTTCCCATGAAGTGATGGGACCAGATGCCATGATCTTCGTTTTCTGAATGTTGAGCTTTAAGCCAACCTTTTCACTCTCCACTTTCACTTTCATCAAGAGGCTTTTTAGCCCCTCTTCACTTTCTGCCATAAGGGTGGTGTCATCTGCATATCTGAGGTTATTGATATTTCTCCCAGCAATCTTGATTCCAACTTGTGTTTCTTCCAGTCCAGCATTTCTCATGATGTACTCTGCATATAAGTTAAATAAATATGGTGACAATATGCAGCCTTGACGTACTCCTTTTCCTATTTGGAACCAGTCTGTTGTTCCATGACCAGTTCTAACTGTTGCTTCCTGACCTGCATACAGATTTCTCAAGAGGCAGATCAGGTGGTCTGGTATTCCCATCTCTTTCAGAATTGTCCACAGTTTATTGTGATCCACACAGTCAAAGGCTTTGCCATAGTCAATGAAACAGAAATAGATGTTTTTCTGGAACTCTCTTGCTTTTTCCATGATCCAGCAGATGTTGGCAATTTGATCTCTGTTTCCTCTGCCTTTTCTAAAACCAGCTTGAACATCAGGAAGTTCACGGTTCACATATTGCTGAAGCCTGGCTTGGAGAATTTTGAGCATTACTTTACTAGCGTGTGAGATGAGTGCAATTGTGCGATAGTTTGAGCACTCCTTGGCATTGCCTTTCTTTGGGATTGGGATGAAAACTGACCTTTTCCAATCTTGTGGCCACTGCTGAGTTTTCCAAATTTGCTGGCATATTGAGTGTAGCACTTTCACAGCATCATCATTCAGGACTTGGAATAGCTCCACTGGAATTCCATCACCTCCACTAGCTTTGTTTGTAGTGATGCTTTCTAAGGCCCATTTGACCTCAGATATGTCCAGGAAGTGTGTAATTTCCTCAGTTCTGTCTTGCCACAGCAAAGATTTGAAATGGCAGACCAGTATTACAGCTCGGTTACAGTTCAGTTTTATCAGGAAAAATAAAGCAGAGTACACACTCGAGGAGTGAGGGTGGGCCGATCCCAAAGGAGAGGCCTAATTCTTCTGGGCTTCTTCCTTTTACACATTTGTCTCCTCCCCCTGAGCCTGCCCTATGCAAATTAGGCTATCCAAGAAGGCAGATCATTTGTTTCAGCTGTTCTCACTCTGGTCCATGGATTTCCTTTTGTTCCAATTGTTCAGGCTTTTTCCTTTCTTTGTCTTTTAGCCACCGCCTTTTTGGACTCCTTTCTCCTATTCTAGTTACCTAACAACAACATTTCAGTCATAAGATGTGTTTCAGAATCTAGTTTTATTCAATCCGATTATTTGAATAATGTTCACAAGTGAGCAAGTTGTTAGTTGCTCCCAAATAGAGAAAATGTTTTTTCATGAGTATTATGTTTAATTTTTCTTGCTTTTTAAGATTTTATGTGTTTGCTTCACTTAAGCATTGGTTACCAAATTTAAGTGAGATTTGTATATATAGCTATATTCATTAGTATTTTCATTCATTTGGTAATAAATCAACAAACATGTTGTAATTACAATAAGTAAAGTTCTATGTTGGGTTCAGCAGATACAATATTGCAATAGGCTGACACAGGCCACAAATCCCTGCTTCAGTTGCAGTGATTCCCAACCTATCACTGACACAACAAAAATAAATTATCAGAGAAGTGAAATAGAAATACATGACCAAAGTCTTTATTATTACCTCAATCAAATATAAGATTATTCTGACAAATTGCTAAAAGAGTTTCTAAACACTTTTTTCAGTTTATACATCTATTTCATCTTAGATTAGTAAGAGTTTGTAGACTGGCTATGGGCCATGAATTACATTTAGAATGACTGTTTTAGAAAAGTGAAAGTGAAAGGCACTCAGTGAAAGGCACTGACTCTTTGCAACCCCATGGACTATATAGCCTGTGGAATTTTCCAGGCCAGAATACTGGAGTGGGTAGCCTTTCCCTTCTCCAGGGGATCTTCCCAACTTAGGGATCGAAGCCAGGTCTCCCGCATTGTGGGCGGATTCTTTACCAGCTGAGCCACAAGGGAAGCCCAAGAATACTGGAGTGGGTAGCCTGTCCCTTCTCCAGCCGATCTTCCCAACCCAGAAATCGAATCGGGGTCTCCTGCATTGCAAGCAGATTCCTTACCAACTGAGCTACCAGGGAAGTAACAGGCCTTATTTGAGCACAGATGAGGAGCCTGGCCCGTAAACTGCCAATTGCAATAGAATGCTTTCAGCGAACTGAACAGATACCCAGTCCAAACATGTGGATGAAAGGAAGTCTGCCCTGAAGGGTGGTAATGGTAGCAATGCTAAAGTTTACAGGGGATTCCAGAGAAGAGATGAATTGTCTGGAAGGTGGGGGAGGTGGTGTTTTCTGCATAGAGGAAAACACTTGTGCATATATCAAAAAGGTAAATAATAAGATCAAAGTAATAAAGACTCTTACTAGCTCTGTTTTGAAGTTTGAATTTGCCGTTAGGTAAAAGGAGAACTTTAAAGATGGTGTGTCACAATATACAAATATTTGCTGTAACTATTTGGGGTAGTATGTAGCATTTCTAGGAAATACCGTGCTTCTATTTTGATCAACAAGATGGTTGATGATACTAGTGGCTGGAATAGAAAATTCAAAAGCAAACCATTCATGGAAGGACAGTGATCAGTTTTGTCTTGGACAGGTTGTGTTAGGATCGCCTTTGATACATTCAAGTTGAGCTGTATAAAATTTGGTTTAAAGTATATATTTAAAGCTTTTGATGTATTTAGCCTAGAGTTACAACTATATGTTTTGTCAGTTTAAACTTGCTGAGGGAGTAGATAAGACAGCAAGGAAGAGTATATACAGTTGTCAACTAAAAAAGATGGACAGCTTGAGAGTTGCGAGCGAAGTTTTATTTGGGGCAAAATGAGGACGGGAACCCTGGGGGCAGCATCTCAGAGAGCTCTGAGAGACTGCTCCAAAGTGGCAGTGGCGGAAGGTCAATGTGTATGGTTCTGCTGAAGGGGCAGTCCAACACCATGAAACACACATTTTGCAAAAGGTTTTTTGTTAGTTATGAGGGTCTGATGTCACCATGAAGGGATTTAGTGCTTGTCCAGATATGAGATGCAAGGATTGAGATCATAAGATCTGCTCCTAAAAACATCCAATTATCTAAAGACCAGATTCCCTGGAGCACAGAGTGCCCCCCTGCACCCTGAACCCCCTCAAGAGCTGTAGCAGCATGGGGTTCGGTCTCTGAAGAGGCAGATGGTAAATGTTTTTGTTGTTCAGTCATTGGTGATGCTCTTGGTAGGGGCCAATTTGCAGTTGGCAGAGTAAAGTGAGGAAAGGGAAAAACACTGGTCAAAGACCATTCAGAGTATTAGTCCTTTTTACCCAGAAGAAATGCAGTCAGTAACTACACACCCTGGACAGCAGAAAATCATCACAATTCTGATATGTTAACTCCAAATGCATATTCTAGTAGTATTGGACTTATTTTCTTTCTATAGTAATATCTTTGAAATAACAACTTAATTTAATGGAAAATCTATGAATGTATTTATTAATTTTTTTTTCTTCTTTCTCAGAACCAGGGATATGAAGAGTAAAACACACATTTTTGCAGAACTCACATAAATCAATGGAAAAAAAATCTGGTTAAAAAATGGGCAAAATAATTGAATAGATGTTTTTACAGAGAAAAAAATACAAGTGGCCAACAGGTACATGAAAAAGGTACTCAGTATTACTAATCACCTGGGACATGCAAATCAAAATGAGATACCACCTCACACTTGTGAGAATGGCTATTAACCAAAAGACATGAGATTATAAGTGCTGTGAGAATATGCCGAAAAGGGAACCTCGTGCTTTGCTGGTGGTAATGTATGTGGATGAGGCCACTGGCTGCTGTGGGAAACATTATGAAGGTTCGTCAAAAACTAAAATCAGGCCTAGTATATGATCAGAGATTTCACTTCATAATCACTTCTGATTATATAGCCAACGGAAAAGAAGTCAGTTTCACTCGCAGACATCTGCATCTTGTGCTTGTTGCAGTATGATTCATAATAGTCAATGAGGACAAAAAACAAATAAATGGAAAAAGCTTAAATGTCCACTGATGGATGAAACTTTTTAAAGTAGTGTGTGTGTGTGTGTGTGTGTGTGTGTGTGTGTGTGTGTGTGTGTGTATATATATATATATATATATATATATATATATATATAACGGAACATCAGTCAGTTATAAAACTGGAAACTCTGTCATTCTAATAAGATGGATGAATCTTGAAGGCATTATACTAAGTGAAATGTCAGACAGAAATAAATAAATATCAGATCAGATCAGATCAGTCGCTCAGTCGTGTTCAACTCTTTGCGACCCCATAAACCGCAGCACGCCAGGCCTCCCTGTCCATCACCAGCTCCCAGAGGTCACTCAGACTTGCATCCATCGAGTCAGTGATGCCATCCAGCCATCTCATCCTCTGTCGTCCCCTTCTCCTCCTGCCCTCAATCCCTCCCAGCATCAGAGTCTTCTCCAATGAGTCAACTCTTCGCATGAGGTGGCCAAAATACTGGAGTTTCAGCTTTAGCATCATTCCTTCTAAAGAAATTCCAGGATTGATCTCCTTCAGAATGGACTGGTTGAATCTTCTTGCAGTCCAAGGGACTCTCAAGAGTCTTCTCCAACACCACAGTTCAAAAGCATCAATTCTTCGGCGTTCAGCCTTCCTCACAGTCCAGCTCTCACATCCATACATGACCACAGGAAAGACCATAGCCTTGACTAGGCGAACCTTTGTTGGTAAAGTCATGTCTCTGCTTTTGAATATGCTATCTAGGTTGGTCATAACTTTCCTTCCAAGGAGTAAGCGTCTTTTAATTTCATGGCTGCAGTCACCATCTGCAGGGATTTTGGAGCCCAGAAAAACAAAGTCTGACACTGTTTCCACTGTTTCCCCATCTATTTCCCATGCAGTGATGGGACCAGATGCCATGATCTTCGTTTTCTGAATGTTGACCTTTAAGCCAACCTTTTCACTCTCCACTTTCACTTTCATCAAGAGGCTTTTTAGCCCCTCTTCACTTTCTGCCATAAGAGTGGTGTCATCTGCATATCTGAGGTTATTGATATTTCTCCCGGCAATCTTGATTCCAACTTGTGTTTCTTCCAGTCCAGCATTTCTCATGATGTACTCTGCATATAAGTTAAATAAACATGGTGACAATATGCAGCCTTGACATTCTCCTTTTCCTATTTGGAACCAGTCTGTTGTTCCATGACCATGATCTTATTTCTATGTGGAATTTAGAAAAGCCAAACTCATAGAAACAAAGTAAATATATTGTTGCCAGGGGCTGTGCTGGGGAAATGAGATGTTGGCCAAAGGGCACAAACTTCTTGTTAAAAGTTTAGTACGTTCTGTGGACCTAATGTATGGCATGATCATGATGTTTATTGTCATTCACTTGAAAGCTTCAAAGAGAGTGGATCTTCATTGTTCTCACCACCCCCTTCAGACATATAAGATGGCAACAGTGATGTCATGAATGTTTTGTATAGAGTTATTGGGTGGTAGTCATTTCAAAGTATATAATTTCACACCATCACCTGTACACCTTAAGTTATATAATTTTACATGTCCACATATTTCAATAAGCCTGGGAAAAAACACTTCTTGTCTTCCAGGGACTTCTTTTTTTTTTTTCTTTGCAAGGTATTTGTTCTATAAATAGAAAGATGCATGCATTAGAACACAATATAAATATTAACCTTGAAAGAGATATGATGATAATATGTTGTTATTGGGGAGGTAGAACAAGAGTGTGAATCAGAATATCCAATGTTTCTAGCTGTGATCCTGCCCCCCTGTAGCTTTATGGACTTGAAGAAGCTACCTAATGTCTTTGGGTTCTGGGTTTCTTGTATGTTAATAAAGAACATATAAGTACATGTTGAACCGTTTGCAATTTTTTAAGGGCTTATAGGAGTAAAGTATATAGATTTTTAGATTCCACTTCAGAGCTACCAAAACCATGTGCAAGGCCCTGAGCTCTTGTCTTTTGAAGTAAAAGGCTGATTCAAGAGTTAATGATTGGGAAGTGTGAAAATGTAGAAACAAAGAGTAACTGTTGGGATGGGTGAACTGGTGATAATTTAGACTACTAATCTGCCACATAGCATAATCATGGAGCTCACAATTACCTGAAAGATGCAGATAAATGCCCGACGCACATTCTTAAGTTGTTTTTATAGGAAGCAGACCCCCAGCAGATGAAAACTCCTGACAGCAATAACACAGATCCCAGACTGATTGGAACCCGAAGGTTGATGATGCTGACTCTCAATTACCTCACCAAAAACTAATCAGAAGAATGTCCATAAACTGATTACACTCTGCTCTTTGAACCCTTTCTGTAAGACTCCTTACTACCCCCTCCAGGTTGGGACACACAGTTTTGAGAGCATTAGCCCTCTATGGCTCCCTTGCCTGACAGAGCAATAAAGCTACTTCTTTCTACTTTACCCAAAACTCTGTCTGTGAGATTTAATCTGGCATCAGTGGACAGAGGCTGAATTTCAGCAACTCTCCTAACCAGTCCTCATAATTGAGTCTCTACATTATTTTTTTATTTTTAGGCACTGAACCAGTCCCTTACTTGACCAGCATTTGGCAATATAAGAAGCAAGTGATCATTGACACCATATCTACTTAGCAGTCACTTCCATTATTCATAAATTAGAGGGAAAAAAAGCAACTTCCTGTAATTTGAAAGAGATTACATAATTATATAAAATCCATCCTGTGTTTTATAATTATACTTCCAATTTTTTATACTGCTCTCAAAAGATTATTACTTTTTAGTTAAATTGTAATGAGTAATCTATATGATTCATAAGGGTTGGAAATAAAGTATAACTAAAGCATTATTTTCCATTTTAATAATAAAGGGATACTTTGGTCAATTAAGTTTTACTTACAAAATTTAATATATAGTCTCTATAAAACAAAACTTAGTTGCCTCTCTCCAAGGGAAAGTAGTCTCCTCTCATGAATATTCCTACAAAACTTTGTACCTGCTCTTTTCTCCATCCAAATTATTCAAACTTTATTGATGTATAGAAAATGTATTACACTGACTAGTCCTACCTTAGGAAGGAAACCACCATGAATATAAAACTTTATCCAAATTAAATACTAACAATATATTTGAAAACATGCTATTTGTAGACCTACAGAGAAATAAATCCCAGTAAAATACTGTCTAGACAAGGCAGTATTCTAAGCACATACTTTCAAGCATTTAATTTGCAACAGAAACATAGATTCATTCATTTTGTGAGAAATTATCTAATATGAAAAGAAATTATTATCATAGGATTCAACTTACATACTTATGTTTCTTGGACTTAATGTAGACTTTTATCAAAATATTTAAGAACATGTATATGTATGCATGGGAGTGAATAAGAAAGACAAAAAAGTGGTACTTGGCATTTATATATGTCTGGCATTTGTGTGCTATAAATCTTGTTCATAGATCATATAAAACCACTAGAAATGCTTTTGAAATATCAACAATTTTATGAAAGATTAGCATCTCTTTATCATTGAGAAAATTGAGAAAACATGTTAGTATCTTTTTTATGAACTCTAAAACAAGGACAGAATTAAACTCAATTTGTAAAAGGTGTCAACTTTCTAATGTGGCATGAAGTTTAAAACAAAAAGATTTTGGAAGAAGCAGGAGGATATATTCAGTATTTTACTAGGGAAACTTTAGTTTTTCCGATTTTTTTTTTTTTTTTTTTTACAAGGTCTGTCTAGTCAAGGCTATGGTCTTTCCTGTGGTCATGTATGAATATGAGAGTTGGACTGTGAAGAAGGCTGAGCACCGAAGAATTGATGCTTTTTAACTGGTGTTGGAGAAGACTCTTGAGAGTCCCTTGGACTGCAAGGAGATCCAACCAGTCCATTATGAAGGAGATCAGTCCTGGGTGTTCTTTGGAAGAACTAATGCTAAAGCTGAAATTCCAGTACTTTGGCCACCTCATGCAAAGAGTTGACTCATTGGAAAAGACTCTGATGCTGGGAGGGATTGGGGGCAGGAGGAGAAGGGAATGACAGAGGATGAGATGGCTGGATGGCATCACTGACTCAATGGAAGTGAGTTTGAGTGAACTCCAGGAGTTGGTGATGGACAGGGATGCCTGGCGTGCTGCAATTCATGAGGTAGCAAAGAGTCGGACACGACTGAGCGACTGAACTGAACTAATGATTATCCACTTTAAATATAGCAGTGTGTCATGTCCATCCCAAATTCCCTAACTATCCCTCCAAACCCATTCTCCCCCTTAGTAATCATAAGTTTGCTCTCTAAGTCTTGAGTCTGTTTTCTGTGAGTCTGTTTCTATTTTGTAGATAAATTCATTTGTATCATTTTTTTTTGTACTCTGCACATTAGTGATTTCATGACACTTTCCTTTCTCTGTCTGACTTACTTCACTCAGTATGACAATCTCAAGGTCTATCCATGCTGTTGCAAATTGCATGATTTTATTCTTTTTAATGGCTAAGTAATATCAAATAATACTCAGCAATGCACATAGTAGTCATACTGACAAAAATAAAAGACAAAGAAAAAAATATTAACTATACTACAGTATTAAAAGCAACATGGGAAAATGACAAATAACATGCACAGGTACTCCCATAAGGTTATCAGCTGGTTTCTCAGCAGAAACTCTGCAGACCAGAAAGGCATGGCATGATATATATTTAAAGTGGTGAAAGTGAGATTATTTCTTGAATTTCTCATTCTAATCTTTTGTTGTTAGTGTATAGAAATGTAACAGACTTGTGTGTATTAATTTTATAACTTACAATTTTACTTAATTCATTGATGAGCCCTAGCAGTTTTCTGGTAGCATCTTTAGTGTTTTCTATGTAAAGTATCACATCATCTGCAAACAGTGACAGATTTGCTTCTTTCCTCTTTGGACTCCTTTTGTTTATTCATAATTTCTTCTTTGAAGGTTGTATCTAGGACTTCAAAAGTTCTGCTGAATAATAATGGTGAGTTCACCTCCTTATCTTGCTCCTTATCTTTCAGCTTTCCCTGTTGTGTATAATGTTAGCTGTAGGCTTGTCATATATGGCTTTTATTATGTTGCGATATGTTCTCTCTATGCCCATATTCTAGAGAGTTTTTATACAAAAATGAACATTGAATTTTGTCAAAAGCTTTTCTGCATCTAATGAGATGCATGATGCTTCTTCAGCTTTCCTCTGATTTCCACTTGCGTGGGCTGTCTTGCTCCATCCTCTCACTTCAGTTTGTACGTGTCACTAGTTCTGAGTGGGTCTCATGCAGACAGCACATATATATATATATATATATATCTTGTTTTCATATCCATTCAGTCAGCATGTGTATTTTTGTTGGAGCATTTAATCCATTTACATTTAAGGTAATTAGCAATATATATGTTCCTAGTGACATTTCCTTAGTCATTTGGGGTTTGTTTTTTTAGACCTTTTTTCTTCCTTTACTCTTCTCTTCTCTTTCAGTTTGGTGATCATTTTTAGTGTTGTATTAGGGTTGCTATTTCTTTTGTGTTTGTGTGTCTATTGTAGTTTTGGAGTTTGTTCCTCCCCTGACGTTTTGATATAGACGTCTCACACACACACACACACACACACACACACACACACATAAGTTGCTGGTCTCTTTTCTGGCTGGAGAAGTTCTGTTAGCATGTGTTCCAAAGCTGGTCAGATGGTGCTGAATTCTCTTAGCTTTTGCTTTTCTATAAGGCTTTTTATTTCTCCATCAAATATGAATGAGAGTTTGTGGAGACACAAAAGGTCTTAAATGGCTAAAGCAATCTTGACAAAGAAAAACAGAGCAGGAGGAATCAGGCTCCTTGACCGACAAAACCATGGTCATCAAAACAGTATGGTACTGGCACAAAAAATAGAAATATAGATCAGTGTATCAGGATAGAAAGCCTCAAACTAAAACCAAAATAAAGGAAATCTATACAATAAGGAAACAAAAAAGAAGTTGTGCCAGGAAAACTGGACAGCTACATTTTTTAAAGGAATCAGAACATTACTTAACATCATATGCAAACATAAAGTCAAAATGGATTAAAAAGCTAAATGTGAGAACAGACACTATACAATGCTTATGGGAAAACATAAGCAGAAAACTGTCATAAATCAGAGGAATATCTTTTTCAATTTGTCTCCCAGATTAATAGAAATAAAGACAACAATAAACAAATGACATCTAATTAAACTTAAAAACTTTTGTACATCAAAGGAAACCATAAACAAAATGAAAATCCACAAAGTGGGGGAAAATATTTACAAATGACATGCCTAACAAGGGATTAGTTACCAAAATTTGCAAACAGCAATTGTAGCTGAATGCCAAGGTCCAGCCTGGGTGGATCCAGGGAAATTCGAAGGAGAGATGGTGTCGGCGATTACACTGGCTCTAATTAAATATTAATTAGAGATATAAAGAGTAGTAGAATAAGGATAGCTCAGTAGGAAAATTCGGTAGAGAAAAGAGGCTGAATAACTTGGTTTACGTGGAAAGCTAATAAAATTCCAAGGCAAGGAATTTATGTCACTTACGTAGGCCGCAGGTGTCTTCCCATTCTCCCGAAGGAGAGGAGACACTAAGGCCTCCCCGGTCAGATCTCAGAGGCCCAGGCTTAATTAGTAGGCTTGACGAGTCTCCACGTTCCAGATGGGGATTCAGCCAGAAGGTGAGAGAAAGAATGACATGGGGAGACCAGTCTTTTAAGGAACTGATACCATTTTTTATTTTTCCAGGGTCTGTTTTTATACACTGAGATGTTATTCAAAAGTCACGCGGGGTCAGCAGTCCTGACTTTTATTAAAGTCAGGTACTTCATACAGATGTATACAGAGGTCTTAGGGGTGTTACATCATCTTCTGGCCAGGGGGCCTGCTCACAATTTATGACCCTCTCCTTGTGATAGAGGTCAGTCAACAATTATTTATCCAGGGGTGATTATCCTTAAAACAGACGCCACCTTCCGAAGGTACCAGATAAAGTTACATTCCTATAGGGTGAGGGTGTAGTGGGTTTTAATTAAAGAAAGAATTTGCTTAGCTTAAGGTCTAACGTGATTAATATCAAAGGTTAATACTTATTTATTCTATATATTCATTAATGTGTATAAGGGCAGGGGATGTGGAGACTTAGCAGCAAACATTGGCTCAACAAATGAAAAACCCTTCACCAATACAATTTCTAATCAGCCTAGTATACTTACAGTTTTCTAACTTCTCTAAAGAACCTGTTTTTAGAAGGTTTAAAGCATCTCCTGCCTCTCACGGTTGGGACGCTGTGAACAATCCCATGTGGCCGGACAAGCCTGTTAGGCAGGCTAGAGAACTTTCAGAGGAGTTTGTAGATTGAAACACCCTGTCACACCCAGGAATTATTATTAACTGCAGCTGTAAGTTAACTCCTTCTCTGAAAGAGGTGGTGGGGGACAGCCCCCGGTAAAGTCAGAGGTGTAGGTGAGAGCACAAAGTAGTAAAGTAGGCAGGCTCTGGTTTTGGGGGTAGATGCTCGAGAATTTCCAGGGGGACACCTGAGGCTGAATCCCGCATTTGCATATGTCCAGCCTCCTTCCTCATGACCTTTGCCATGGGCGGAGCTCCTCACACTGCCTCCCCGCAGCTGAATATCATCAAAACAAACAACCTGATCAAAAAGTGAACAGAAGATCTAAGTAGACACTCTCTGAAAAAGTCATGCAGATGGCAAGCAGGCACATGAAAAGATGTTGAACATCATTAATTATTCAGTTCAGTTCAGTCACTCAGTCGTGTCCGACTTTTGCGACCCCATGAATGGCAGCATGCCAGGCCTCCCTGTCCATCACCAACTCCCAGAGGTCACTCAGACTCACATCCATCAAGTTGGTGATGCCATCCAGCCATCCCATCCTCTGTCGTCCCCTTCTCCTCCTGCCCCCAATCCCTCCCAGCATCAGAGTCTTCTCCAATGAGTCAACTCTTCGCATGAGGTGGCCAAAGTACTGGAGTTTCAGCTTTATCATCATTCCTTCCAAAGAAATCCCAGGGCTGATCTCCTTCAGAATGGACTAGTCGGATCTCCTTGCAGTCCAGGGGACTCTCAAGAGTCTTCTCCAACACCACAGTTCAAAATCATCAATTCTTCGGCACTCAGCCTTCTTCACAGTCCAGCTCTCACATCCATACATGACCACAGGAAAGACCATAGCCTTGACTAGATGAACATTTGTTGGCAAAGTAATGTCTCTGCTTTGGAATATGCTATCTAGGTTGGTCATAACTTTTCTTCCAAGGAGTAAGCGTCTTTTAATTTCATGGCTGCAGTCACCATCTGCAGTGATTTTGGAGCCCAAAAAAATAAAGTCTGACACTGTTTCCACTGTTTCCCCTCTATTTACCATGAAGTGATGGGACCAGATGCCATGATCTTCGTTTGCTGAATGTTGAGCTTTAAGCCAACTTTTTCACTCTCCACTTTCACTTTCATCAAGAGGCTTTTTAGTTACTCTTCACTTTCTGCCATGAGGGTGGTGTCATCTGCATATCTGAGGTGATTGATATTTCTCCTGGCAATCTTGATTTCAGCTTGTGTTTCTTCCACTCCAGCATTTCTCATGATGTACTCTGCATAGAAGTTAAATAAGCAGAGTGACAATGTACAGCCTTTAAGTACTCCTTTTCCTATTTGGAACCAGTGTTTTTCCATGTCCAGTTCTAACTGTTGCTTCCTGACCTACATACAGATTTCTCAAGAGGCAGGTCAGGTGGTCTGCTATTCCCATTTCTTTCAGAATTTTCCACAGTTTATGCCACAGGCTTTGGCATAGTCAATAAAGAGAAATGCAAATCAAAACTACAACAATGCCTCACCTCACATTAGTCAGAATGATTATCATCAAAAGAAAAAAAAAATCCACAAACAATAAATGCTGGAGAGAGTGTGAAGACAGGGAACCCTCCAATACTGTTGATGGAAACATAAATTTTTACAACCATAATGCATAGCCCAGTCATGGCCAATTCTTCATGACGCCATGGACTGCAGCATGCCAGGCTTCCCTGTCCCTCACCATCTCCCAATGTTTGTCCAACTTCATGTCCATCGCATCAGTGATGCCATCCAGCCATCTCATCCTCTGATGCCCTCTTCTTCTGCCCTCAATCTTGCCCAGCATAAGGGATTTTCCCAGTGAGTCAGCTCTTCCCATCTGGACCAAAATACTGGAGCTTCAGCTTCAGCATCAGTCCTTCCAATGAGTATTCTGGGTTGATTTACCTTAAGTTTCACTGGTTTCATCTCCTTGCTGGCCAAGGGACTCTCAGAAGTCTTCTCCTTCACCACAGTTCAAAGGCATCAATTCTTCGGTGCTCTGCCTTCTTTATGGTCCAGCTCTCACAACCAAACATGACCACTGGGAAGACCACAGCCTCGACTATACAGACCTTTGTCAGCAGAGTAATATCTGCTTTTCAACAAAATGTCTAGTTTTGTCATAGCTTTCCTGCTGAGAAGCAATCATCTTTTGATTTCATGGCTGTGATCACCATCCGCAGTCATTTTAGAGCCAAAGAAGAGGAAGCCTGTCACTACTTCCTCTACTACCTTTTCCCCTTTTATTTGCCATTAAGTAACAGAGCTAGATGCCATGATCTCAGTGATTTTTTTTTTTTTTAATATTAGGTTTTAAACTGGCTCTTTCACTCTCCTCGTTCACCATCATCAAGAGGGTCTTTAGTTCCTCTTCCCTGACTGCCATTAGAGTGATGTTATCTGCATATCTAAGTTTGTTGATGTTTCTCCCACTAATCTTGATTCCAGCTTGTAATTCATTCAGCCCAGTATTTCTTATGATGTGCTCAGCCTATAGGTTCAATAAACAGGGTGACAGAAGACAGCTCTGTTGTATTCCTTTCTCAATCTTGAACCAATCTGTTGTTCCATCCAGGGTCCTAACTGCTACTTCTTGACATGCATACAGGTTTCTCAGGAGACAGGTAAGATGGTCTGGTATTCCCAACTCTTTAAGAGCTTTTCACAGTATGTTATGATCTACATATTCAAAGCCTTTAGCATAATCAATGAAACAGAGCTAGATGTTTTTCTGGAGTTCCCTTGCTTTCTCTGTTGCCAGCGAATGTTGGCAATTTGATCTCTGCTTCCTTTTCCTTTTCTAAATCCACCTTGGACATCTGGAATTTCTTGGTTTGTGTAATGACCAAGCCTAGAATGCAAGATTTAAGCATGACCTTCCTAGCATGGGAGATGAGTGCAATTGTCCGATGGTTAGAACATTCTTTAGTACTACCCTTCATGGGAATCACAATGTGGATTAACATTTTCCAGTCCTGTGACCACTGCTGGGTCTTCCAGATTTGCTGACATATTGAGTGCAACATTTTGATAGCATAATCCTTTAGGGTTCTGAATAACAGTGTAGAGATTCCTTAAAAAAAAAAAATAAAAAATAGAGCTAACATATGATCCTGCAACCCCACTTCTGGGCAATATCTGGAGAAAAACAAAGTTCAGAGGAATACATACACTAATTGCTCACTGCAGCACTGTTTACAATAGCCAAGACATAGAAGCAACTGAAATATCCATTGACAAAGGATTAGATAAAGGTGTGGTATGTATATACAATGGAATATTACTTAGTCATTAAAGAATGAAAAATAATTGAGTCTTCAAAATGTGTTGTATATCATGTAAAGGGCTTCCCTGGTAGCTCAGTTGGTAAAGAATGTGCCCTCAATGCAGGAGATCCAGTTTGATTCCTGGGTGGGGAAGTTCCCCTGGAGAAGGGAAAGGCTACCCACTCCAGTATTCTGGCCTGGAGAATTCCATGGACTGTATAGTCCATAGGGTCGCAAAGAGTCAGACACAACTGAGCGACTTTCGCTTTCACTTTCTTTCATATCATGTAAAGTCATATGTATGTGTTATACCATTTAATATTCACAGAAGTTCTAGGAGATGAAAACTATTGTCATTCCACCAAATTGAGGAAATAAAGACTTAGAGAGATAAGGTAACAATTAGTATGACATCTGAGGCAATGACATTTGAACCTAGGCAATTCATATCATTTAAACATTATGCTAATTAATTCATGACAGCAATGTATCATCTGGGCTCCTCAAATGTCTACACTTTGCCTCTAAATTCTTCAGTCAGTACCATCTAGTAAGAACAGGTATCTCTGTAATTACATTTTTCTCTCTAGAATGAAAAATGTTCAATTAATGATATTAATATACAGGAATTAAATTTAAATTGCTCTTTAGAGAAGCAAAAATCAAAACCATGAGACATCAGCTTCCAACTGTCAGAATGACCTTCATCAAAAAGTCTACTAATAACAATTTTTGGCAAGAATGCAGAGAAAAGGAATTCTTATACACTGTTAGTGAGAATGTACATTAGTGAAGCCACCATGGAAAACATATAAATGCTTCTCAAAAAATGACAAACAGAACTATCATATGATCCAACAATTCCATTCCTGGGTATACATCTGAAGGTACTGAAAGAACTAATTTGAAAAGATATATGTACCCCAATGTTCATAGAAGCATTATTTACAGTGGCGATAGATGGAATCAACCAAAGTGTTCAACAACAGATGAGTGAATAAAAATGTGGCATATACCTACACTAGGAAATTATTCAGCCATTAAAAAAAAAAAAAAAACAGAAATTCTTCCATTTGTAATGATGTGAATGGACTTACACAGTATTGTTTAATGAAATAAGTCAGAGAAAAACAAATACTCTCTTATCAGTTACATTTAGAATCAAAAAATAAGACAAAAGGAATTGATATAATGCAACAGAAATAGAGTCACTAACATAGAGAGCAAGCTAGTGGTGACCAGTGGGAAGAGGAAAAGAGGGAGGGGTAATATAAGAGTATGAGGTTAAGAGATATAAACTACTACGTATAAAAATAGACAAGCAGCAGGTATATCATATAGCACAGGGATGCAGAGCCATTGTTTCCCGTTAACTCTAAATGGATGATAAACTATTAAAATATGAAATCACTATTAAAATATGAAATCACTATGTTGTGTACTTGAAACTAAGACAATATTGTAAATCAACAGTAAATACACGCAGGAGCATGCTGACAGTAGGAGTTTTGAATTACAGTGTTTAGTTTTGCTTTGTTCCTTGGTTTCTTGGTTTGTTTTGTCTCTTCCTCCTCATTTGGGAAGATCCCCTGGAGAAGGGAAAGGCTACCCACTCCAGTATCCTGCCGAGAGAATTCCACGGGCTCCATAGTCCATGGGGTCACAAAGAATCGGACACAACTGAGTGACTTTCACTTTCCTCATTTCAGTGACATGATCCCAGCCTGGAGTAACACGTGCTCTGCACTTAGGTCACTGAGCTTAGCCCTGAGTATTTTTTTTTTTTTTTTTTGTAGAAAGTATGACAGAAAAGCCCACGTAATTTTGTGTTTATGTACAAAGAACCTGTAAATTATGAAATAAAAGATTAATAACCACCAAAGTTTAGTAAGTATCTATGCATTTTTATGACTCACTTTCAATTAAAGTAAGAAATCGTTTGTGGTTTTTGCTTTTCATAAATTTTTGTCTTCAGATGGCTATGATTTTCAACTGCTGCTATTCTTGATTATAACTATAGATTACTGTCATTTTGCCTTAACAATCAGCATTTTAATTTGTTGTAGTTTTGGTTAATTATAAAGTGATGCCTACTTCCATTAAAAACCTTTTTAGAAGCATAATTTTTTTAAAAAGTCTTTTAAGAAATGCATGATTTGTGGTTCAAATATGAATGATTCACACCCCTATTGCCAAGAAAAATTCAATTATAATTTTAAAACAGCATATTTGTATAATGGTACTCCACTGAAAAGTATTAGAAGATATAGCAAAAGATCTTCTTAAAAAGTCTTCATTAAAATCTATTTGATAATAATCTAAAGGCAAAACCTGATTTGACCATCTAATTGTTCTTGAAAGTTAGAATATTTAAGACCTATCCTAATTTAATGGGAGAAGGCAATGACACCCCACTCCAGTACTCTTGCCTGGAAAATCCCATGGACAGAGGAGCCTGATAGGCTGCAGTCCATGGGGTCGCTGAGGGTTGGACACAACTGAGTGACTTCACTTTCACTTTTCACTTTCATGCATTGGAGAAGGAAATGGCAACCCACTCCAGTGTTCTTGCCTGGAGAATCCCAGGGACGGGGGAGCCTGGTGGGCTGCTGTCTATGGGGTCTCACAGAGTCAGACACGACTGAAGTGACTTAGTAGTAGTAGTAGTATGCTAATTTAATATATATGGTTATATATAAATAGATATGTATATAGCACATCTTCCCAAGAAGAATGTAAGAAAAATATAATAATATATATATATAATAAAATATAAGACTAATATAAACATAAAACTGGAATTAAAGAAAGAAATATTCTAACCATAATTATCACAATTAATATCAACTTAGTCTTGAGAATGTCCCTTAATTTTGAAAAGGATATTAAGTACCATATCTTGTCCAGGAATTGAGTTTTTTTTATTAGTTCACTTGTGTAATCTAAGTTTAATAAGTAATAATATTTAAATAGAGATTTATATGGTATAACATTAATTAGCATAACAATTACTCAACAATTAGAAATATACAAAACCTCTTCAAAATACAAGTACCTTTCAGTATAATTATCAATAAATATTATATTATATATATGTCTGTTAAGTATCTTACTGTTTTTGTGAGAAAAATGGTTGAGACACTTAACAATTGGAGGATTTTACTATTTACGAGATCATCTCTGCTAATATCTTTGGTGATAACTATATACTGTCAGAGTAATTTTAATTTTCCTGATTAATTGAAAAATTAGACTATACAATGTATTTCCTGCTTACTTGGGTTGTTCAGTTAACTGTCATGTATTTTCCAGGTTTCTATATTTGTATACTCAATTACTTTTATATTAAAGCTATGAAATGTGTTTTCTGTTATATATGTTTTACATATTTTCCCATGCAAAATTATCATTTAATTTTGTATATAGGACTTGTCTGGAAGGCCATAAAAACTATTGAAATTTCTTTTCCTTTGCTGGTCTGCTTAAATGGCCAATGATTGGTCAAATATTTCTGTTTTAGATGTCTATGTCCCTCTGAAATTATGCGATCTGTGCTGGCACCAGCAGTGGCTTTTGAATCACATAGTGGTAAGTGAGCCAGGGCAGGGACCAGTCGGAACAAACATGGACATGATTTGGAACAGGTGCTGGAGCACCCACTCCTGTGATGCGACACTCTTCAGACACTCTTCAGTCGCCGGTTAGGAACAGAGACCGGAGGGAGGTCAGAGGACTCCCAGCCGAGTCTGCATGAGCACTGTCCCCTAAGGATTTAGACAGCTTTACTCTGGGATGCTACGGGCGCACACCGGCACAGGATCTACGTTGGTTGGCAGAGCCAATTCTAAATGAGTTTTGCCTTCTTTGTAGCAAAGACTCTTCACTTCAAAGAGTTTGACCAGATCAGCTAATTAAACCTTTCATTTTCATTAGTGAAGGAAAATAGACCAGGTCCAGTCTATCAGTTCCTGTGGGTTTTGTTGTTTTTCATGCATTTGTGCCCTTGTGTTTTTTGCTTTCTCTATGTCCAAGCATATTGGCATTAAAAGAATTAAATAAAATAACAGAAAAATCCCGTTACAGCAAAATAATGAACTGAGTTTTGTAGGTCACTTCGTTCTTTTTAAGAAACAAACAAATTAAAAAAAATGGAAATTATAGACAACTCTGAAACCTGTTCATTTTCTTTGTCCTAAAATTAGTCCAATCTTGAATACACTGAAGGAGATAGTTTGGGCAATAAGTTAAGCCAAGTAGGATATTATATACATGCCTACCACTTAAATTGGATATAATATTGAGAAAGTTACTTAATTCCCTAATTTTTTAGGTTTGCATCTGGAAAATAAGGTGTGAAGTTTTGTATGTGCATGTATTCACACATTGTATCCTATGTATAGTATCAGTTCAGTCGCTCAGTGACTTTGTGATCCCATGAACTGCAGCACACCAGTCTACCCTGTCCATCACCAACTCCTGGAGATTATCCAAACTCATGTCAATTGAGTTGGCGATGCCATCCAACCATCTCATCCTCTGTCACACCTTTCTCCTCCACCTTCAATCTTTCCCAGCATCAGGGTCTTTTCAAATGAGTCAGCTCTTCACATCAGTTGGCCAAAATATTGGAGCTTCAGCTTCAACATCAGTCCTTCCAATGAACACCCAGGCCTGATCTCCTTCAGAATGGACTGGTTGGATCTCCTTGCAGTCCAAGGGACTCTCAAGAGTCTTCTCCAACACCACACTTCAAAAGCATCAATTCTTCAGCACTCAGCTTTCTTCACAGTCCAACTATCACATCCATACATGACCACAGGAAAAACCATAGCCTTGACTAGACAGACCTTTGCTGGCAAAGTAATGTCTCTGCTTTTTAATATGCTGCCTAGGTTGGTCATAACTTTCCTTCCAAGGAGTAAGTGTCTTTTAATTTCATGGCTGCAGTCACCATCTGCAGTGATTTTGAAGCCCCTCAAAATAAAACCAGCCACTGTTTCCACCGTTTCCCCATCTGTTTGCCATGAAGTGATGGGACCGGATGCCATGATCTTAGTATTCTGAATGTTGAGCTTTAAGCTCAAATCGAATAAACGTGTAGTATAGATAATGTATAAAGAGTTTATATGCACATATGGATTAGAACTTAAATAGATTATTACTAGTTTAATACAAAACTTTACTTTCTTTTCATTAGAATTAGGGTTAAAATATGCTCTTAAATTTCAGTATGCCAAAAATGACATGAGTAAGCTAGAATCAAAATTTTTATAAATTTCCTATTATACCTAGGAGTATCTTAATTTCCACAAATTGTTCTGTCTGCAATGTCTGAATTTAAGAAAAAAATAATAGATGTTAAATGGAAAAGATGCCACTGTGTCAGATTAGGCCAATTACTGAGTCAGAATTTCATCTTCTTCATGGATTTTCCTTACAGTCCTCAAAGTGAGACTTCATTGAAAGAGACTGTAGAAATAGCTTTCTTGAATATGCCTAATTAAAGCAGGGAGGGGATGGCTATCAAAAGCTTTATGGAAAGCAATGAACTTTATGGTTGTGGTTGTTTTAAAATTCCAGGGCATTTTTCATAATTGCTTTTGGAAAGATAGCTTGGTCACAGCATAACTCACTTTCCTAAAAACCAGCATATATTCACAGGTAATTTTATTGAGAATATTTTTGAGACACTTTAAGCAATAGAATTGAGAACATCTAATATATTAGTTCATGATACTAGATGCAGTATATAGAAATACCTCCCTTGCAATATTATTGCACTAAGAATCTACATTTCTAGTCATTTCTAATAACTATTTGTGAAATTATACTAAAATTATTAATGTTGCTAATGTTAAATTCCCAACACATTGAGAAACTTGTTTTTAATTGAGTTTTATTCAATTTTTGTTTTTACTTTGTTCAAAATTTGCATTATAATATCACTTCCATACCCTCGAGGATATTCCACCATACTGACTTGGGATTTATGGACCCGACTTCCTGACTATATTTGAACATCAGTGGGAGTGGTGAAAGGTGTTGCCTAGGCTGAGCTGTGTCAATGCAAAAACAAGAGGAATAAATGGAACACTAGAGTATCTGCTCAGAGAAGATTGAGAATAATTAGTTTTCAATACTTTCCTAGAAATTATCCAAAACTGCTATTTTAAAAAATATTGTTTAATGTTGGCTTTACTGTTTATAATATGTTTTATAGGTTTGTTTTTTCTGTTTAATTAGTTGTTGTAGTATAAGCTGATTATATGCATAAATTCTTCTAAATTGTTAAAATTTTAGTTTTCTCTCTGGGATAGTTTTTGAAAGCTATTTTGCTTTCATTTCTCTATGCCATAAAACTTTAATCTTCCTCTATTCCTTGGTGATAAATTGCTAGGGGTTTCCCCAAATTTATATAAGTGGAGATATATTTATCAATATTAATTACTTATTAATGTTTATCTAAATAATATTAATATGGTATGAATGCAATAAATTCCTGAAACAAATATACAGTATATTCCTGCCTGCTTAGTAGATTTATTAGGTTCACAAATTCTATCTACATTTCTAATATAATTTCAAAGGATATGATAATAGCATATCTGCCTCTCAGAATTATCCAGGTGTCTTAATGATTTTTATTTCTTGCTTGTGATAACATTGGCAATTCTAGGTATATCATGTTGTCTTGATGAATTGAATTATTAGGTATTATCAGTTCCCATGAAAAGATCATTTTGAAACTAGAGTCATCAGTTCCTATTATTATTTTAAAAATTCTTTTAATTTTCAGTATTTCAGGGAACATAATATAGCACCTCTTATTTGCTGTAATGTAATACTGTATAGAAAGAGGAAATATAAAATATATATGTTGAAAATTGTTGAGGTTAATGATGGATGATGGATACAGTGAGGTTTTATACTCTTTATATAGGTTTCAATCTTGTCATTATGAAAAAAGCAAAGCAAAAATTATCCAAGTAGAATGGGCTTTATTAAAATACCATAAATTAAAGAAAATGAACATAAAAATACCAAAAGCAAAAAATAAAAATGTTTACAAAATTTGAATGCATTATATGATTCTACATACTAAATCTGTGGGTTCTAAGTATCTAAAATAAGTCTGTTAAAGGTAGTTTCAAACATTATAAAGAATGTTATAGCAGAATTTTTTAAAAACTTCCAAAAATCAATGTATTTAAGATATTCAATCTGTTTACTATACTATACATTTGGTCAAAGTCTGTAGTGCCATAAGATACAGTAATTCTTTTAACACTGTGTGTGTTATGGAGGTTGTCGAGAAGGAAGATTAGAGATTAATCCATAGGGGGAAGATAAGGGAATTAAAATAAGTACAGATGATGGCTCACTGACTGATGATGAGCAAAGGATGGTGAAAACAGGGGGGGGGGGAAGAGACTAGTTAGGATATATTGATTTTGAGGTTGAATAATATGTTTGACATAGGGGGGATTTGATTGGGGAATTTGTGGGGATAAAGATAATCTTAACTCAGGGTCTCAGCATAATTCGTCTTTAATCAGGACTCAATGTAAATAGGAGCTCCTTAATTATGTTCTCTAAGAGTAAGTTTTATAAATAGCACTTACATAATATTTTGGATTTGGTTGGTATTTTTAAACATTTTACCTCTTGTCAAACAGTTGCCTACTACACATGGAAGGGAAATTTACTGGAATAAAGAAGAATAATTCTTTTCTTTCAAAGATCTCCCTGTGCTAAAACATCGACACAACTGCAACCTTTTTTCTACCAAGCACTCGATAGTGGGTCTTTCCTATGAAATGGAATATGCCATTTTAACAGTAACATTATTTGAGCAGTTTTAACTCAAGTATGCTAATGATATAGTGCTTCACTTTTTTTATATTTAAATTATGTGGTTCTTTCCTATTTGATTACTTTAAAGTAATCTCTAGACTTGTGATCAAAGTTATCTTTAAACGGGGGCCGATCTTTTCAGAAGGTTTTGTTCATTTCTCCTAAAGGGAACTCAAGGCTTCAGAATACCATATGGGTTTCAACCATTTTAAATAGCCACAAGAAAAAGATTCAAAGGTTATGAGGGAGGCTAGGGATGATCTTCTCTGGGGGTGGGGTGTGGGGAGGGGTCTCAACAGACAGTACTGATTCTCATCTACTTCAATGATATACTTCTGCCTCAAGGACAGAGGACTGGACCGGATGACTTTGTAAAATTCACTTCGGCCCTATTGTTGGAAAATTATAGAAAACAGCCTTCATCAGATACCCTTGATCAGAAAGTTACACCCTCCCCAATCTAGATTTCTATCCTGTTTTCTTCTAATGAAAAGCACTAGATTCATACTTAAAATACAATACCCTTTGGTTCCACATATTTGTACTTTCTGTGGTATAACTTGTAGATTTACTGCTTTTGAAGATAAGGAGCTAGATGTCATGATTCAAATAATTATTGAAAGACTTACTGAATAAAACGAATATATGTGATTCTACCACACAGTTCCAAACTACATTCAATTTTAAAACACATCATTCCAAAAATGTATAAGCTTAGGATCAAAACTTAGTCTTTTTTGATGATATTATTACTTTGAATGGAGAAAAAAATTGTAATTCTTATGAATTCAGCATTAATCTTAAAGTTAATTCAACCAACACTATTGTCTCAAGCTAGTCAGCAATTGTTTTACCCCATTTTCTTTCTTTTTTAACTTTATTGGGGAAGAAAATTAGTTTACTCATTGAATTATCTTCACAAATAGACATTATTAAGGCACTTACTTCTGAATTCATTTTGAGCCTCTCCCTCAATCCATATGAATTTTCACCCTCGAATTCTTACAAGTCAGCTGGTATTAAACTTTTATTTTTGATAATAAAAGAATGCCTTTTCTTCACATATTTTCTGAAAAGTTGAAAAACAATGCAACTTAAATCTGAAAATGCCATAACAGGAGGAGTTGGGTGTGTTTGTCACTAAAAAATGGTAATTGTAAAGTGGATGCTTGATCTGCTCAATCGGGACGTGAAAGCCTCCTGATATTTATCTCATTGTTACTGTAATTTGGCTATAGGTTATAGAAAGCCTGTGTGATTTAAGGCAGAGGCCTTATCTAATTAACTTGTTGTGTAATTATAGGGTTGAGTGGAAATATATTTCAGTGAAGAGTTTAAAACTTTGGTTGGACTACCAAATTAACACAATATTTCTGCCATTCACTAGCTGGTAACTTTAGCCAACTCTGTTTATTCTATTTAGAACTCATTCATAAACACATACTATGTGCCACATCTTATGCTAACCCCAAATAAGATCCAGCCCAAGCCCTTAAGGAATCACAAGATGGGGCATTTAGCTATACGACCATATAATGGTGCGGTAAAAATGAAATACCCATTGGAATCAAGGGAGGACCAGGAGCAGGTTCAATTTCTTTCAATGAATGTGGATATAAACACAGATACCCTAGAAAAGTTTCCAGAATTTTTGTAGGACTAAGAGTGAAAACGGGGTTTCTGTAACAGTTCATTTTAACTGAAAAGCACTGTCCACACATTGATTTATAAACAAATCTTTTAGCATATGATCTATTTACTTTTAAGATAAAAGGATGAATTTAATTCCTCTGGCATGAACCTTCACGTGTATTTTTTATATTGTAAAGAATAAATTGAAGGACAGTTAAAGTGGCAAGTTGTAATGCTTCTGATCAAACATCTGGTATTAACAAGCAAGTGAAATCTTAAACAGGAAATATACAAAAATATGCTACGTGCATGTTTGCGTGCTAACCAACATCCGTCGTGTCCGACGCTTTGTGACACTGTGGACTGCAGCCCACCAGGCTCCTCTGTCCATGGGACTTTCCAGGCAAGGACACTGCAGTGGGTTGCTGTGCCCTCCTCTGGGGGGTCTTCCTGACCCAGGGATCGAAGTGGCATCTCTAATGTCTCCTGCTTTGGCTTCACTACTTTACAGCTAGTGCCACCACATAAAGAGGCTAATTTTTTAAAGAAAGGAAGTGTATTAAATAATGATAGAAATTCCTGAAAAAAAAAAAAAACACAACTTTTTTCTTCTGTATCTGAGTCACCTGACATAAATTCAGAAAATGCTACTACTGAGACACTTAGGCAAGACTAGCCGTTATGCCTTCTTAGGTGACACTGCTGTGGGTCGCTGGATTGAATGTTCCAGCCCCAGAATCACACTTGTTTTGTTACCCTTGATGATGAGGATGGTCCTGAGGTGCAGACAGGGAGCACAAATCACATCAGGGACCTCATTTATCGTCTGCTGCAGACTCTGGCCCGGCTGTCCAGGGAGTTTTGGGGAGGCAAAACATACCTAGCAGAGTGCTCAGTAAATGTTAACTTCCTTTCAGAGACATGTAACAGGGTGAAATTTTAAAGCAGATGAAAAAATATAATAAAAGGAGAGGGAATAATGTTCACTTTTCAGTGAGAGTCTAAGACACTTAAAAAGACAAAATGCACACAATGTCCAATTACTTTCAAAGTAGAATTTAGTTCACTAGGAGGAGGACCTTTTACAATAAACGATGTTATTCAGCTCGTAAATCTCCAGTGGGAATGATCAATACCTGGGGGGAGGGGAATGGTGATAAGAAAGTGCTATGGGTGTTGACACTAGCGTTCTAGCATTTTGTGTCATTTAGGCAGACTCTTGGGAGTCCTTTGGACTGCAAGGAGATCCAACCAGTCCATCCTAAAGGAGACCAGTCCTGGGTGGTCACTGGAAGGACTGATGCTGAAACTCCAGTACTTTGGCCACCTCATGAGAAGACTTGATTCACTACAAAAGATCCTGATGCTGGGAGGGATTGGGGGTAGGAGGAGAAGGAGACGACAGAGGAAGAGATGGCTGGATGGCATCACCAACACGATGGACATGAGTTTGAGTGAACTCCAGGAGTTGGTGATGGACAGGGAGACCAGGAGTGCTGAAATTCATGGGGTCGCAAAGAGTCGGACATGACTGAGCAACTGAACTGAACTGAACTGAGGCAGTTGCATCGATACATTGACCTCTCAGGTCACCTGGTTATCGCCAGGAGTTAATCTAAGATCAAAGAGACCACGAGTGTTTTAAGTCCAAAGGCAGAGCTGACCTGTTTGGTTGTATCTGGAAAAAGAGCAACTGCGGAATTCAAGGTAGGCCAAACTGGGAGGGTGAAACACTTGTCACACTGGCCTGGATAGGCGGAAGAGCAGGGGTCAGGAAAATCTTCTGAACTCTAAGCTGTTGAGCATGGGTGCACATTTTTCAACTCTAGTAACTGATGTGTGTTACTATTGTGCATTAATAACTCAGAGTGTTTCTTTATGTACAAATTTGGAGGTTTGCAGAACATAAGAAAAGAGTATAAATTGATATAGCAGGAATGCTTATGACCTTCTCTATACCCCCTGAATAATCATGCTTTTTTTCTGAAAAATTAAAATAATAAGCAATTCAAAACATACTTAGATATTTTCAGAGTAGCCAGGACAATAAACAATGTCAAAAAGCATTTGCTAGAAAGTAAGCCGGGGAAGGCAATGGCACCCCACCCCAGTACTTTTGTCTGGAGAATCCCATGGATGGAGGAGCCTGGTAGGCTCCAGTCCATGGGGTCGCTAAGAGTCAGACACGACTGAGTGACTTCACTTTCACTTTTCACTTTCATGCATTGGAGAAGGAAATGGCAACCCACTCCAGTGTTCTTGCCTGGAGAATCCCAGGGACGAGGGAGCCTGGTGGGCTTCCGTCAATGGGGTCGCACGGAGTCAGACACGACTGAAGCGACTTAGCAGCAGCAGCAGCAGAAAGTAAGCAATGTTTTTCAAGGGATTTCCTGAGCTCAGCATTTGTTTCACAACAATGCACATTTTCCAAGTGAAAGAAAGACAGAGAGAGAAGAAAAAAAAAAAAAACTAGAGAGAATCATATTAAAACTGATGATCTAGTCTAGAAAATGCCTTTGAGCCATTTCAAGTCTTCCATACACAGTTTGTATTTTTTTTTTAATTTACTTTGTATGTACTAGTCTCTCACCATATGTTGACTTCCAGTAAAAAAAGACAACACTTAACTTCAATACAGGATAATGTCTTATGTGAAGAGTCATTTGTTAGGAGTTTTGCTTCTTTAAATTCAAAAATATCATGTCTAGATCAAAATTTTTACATTGTATCATTATGATACATAGAGAACCATGAGTATATAGGTACCCAAAAACCTGGAATATAGAGAAAATAACAGGAAGGAGTCATGAAAAAAGTGAGCATGTGTATTTTAAGAGCTCTTATATATGCAGATGACACCACCCTTATGGCAGAAAGTGAAGAGGAACTAAAAAGCCTCTTGATGAAAGTGAAAGTGAAGAGTGGAAAAGTTGGCTTAAAACTCAACATTCAGAAAATGAAGATCATGGCATCGAGTCCCATCACTTCATGGGAAATAGATGAGGATACAGTGGAAACAGTGTCAGACTTTATTTTTCTGGGCTCCAAAATCACTGCTGATGGTGACTGCAGCCATGAAATTAAAAGACACTTACTCCTTGGAAGGAAAGTTATGACCAAACTAGATCACATATTCAAGAGCAGAGACATTACTTTGCCAACAAAGGTTCGCCTAGTCAAGGCTATGGTTTTTCCTGTGGTCATGTATGGATGTGAGAGCTGGACTGTGAAGAAGGCTGAGCGCCAAAGAATAGATGCTTTTGAACTGTGGTGTTGGAGAAGACTCTTGAGAATCCCTTGGACTGCAAGGAGATGCAATCAGTCCATTCTGAAGGAGATCAGCCCTGGGATTTCTTTGGAAGGAATGATGCTAAAACTGAAACTCCAGTACTTTGGCCACCTCATGCGAAGAGTTGACTCATTGGAGAAGACTCTGATGCTGGGAGGAATTGAGGGCAAGAGGAGAAGGGGACGAGAGAGGATGAGATGGCTGGATGGCATCACTGACTTGATGGATGTGAGTCTCAGTGACCTCTGGGAGTTGGTGAATGGACAGGGAGGCCTGGCATGCTTTGATTTATGGGGTCGCAAAGAGTCGGACACGACTGAGCAACTGATCTGATCTGATACTTGACTGAAGCGACTTACCAGCAGTAGCAGCATACTTGACTGAAAATCGGAATTGATGTAGGTAATATTACATGCATATTAAACTTTTCATAGAAGTAAAATATATGTGCAGTAAAATGCACAGAAGTATAAGTCCTCATAATTTTTTTTTTTTTTTAAACAAATCAAACTTACCAGTTGTTGACAGCACATTGATTAAGAACTCATCTCGGATTTCCTTACCTCCTTCCCAGAGCAGCATTAGTAGTCTGACTTCTGATAACATGAATTGGTTTGGTAGTTTGTTGCTTTTGTACCTTGTTTTAATACAGTAATCCTGCTTTGTGTCTGACTTCTTTTGTAAAATTCATTCATTTCACGGCTTGTTGTTTTCAATCATTCATTCTCATTACTGGGTAGTATTCCATTCTACATTCTACTCAAGATAAGCTGCTGCTGCTAAGTCGCTTCAGTCATGTCTGACTCTGTGCGACCCCAAAGATGGCAGTCCACCAGGCTCCCCCTGTCCCTGGGATTCTCCAGGCAAGAACACAAGTGGGTTGTCATTTCCTTCTCCAATGCATGAAAGTGAAAAGTGGAAGTGAAGTCGCTCAGTCGTGTCCGAGTCTTTGTGATCCCATGGACTGCAGCCTACTACTTCGCTGATTTTCAGACTTTCCCTATTGTGATTAAAGTAGTGGTCTGATCAAAGGCTTTTGTGAATATTTGGGTGCACTTTTGTTGGAAATATACCTAAAAGTTGGATTGCTGAGTAATATGGTAGGTGTATGCTCAAGTTTATGAGAAACTTCCACGAATGTTCCTGAGTGACTTCACTAAGGTGAACTTCTATGGTGTAACTTGTTTCACAGTCTCACTAAGCATTTATGCTTTCTATCTTTTTAAATTTATTTATTCTGGTGCATGTGCAGCGGTGTATATTTTTAGTGGGAACTTTCATAATGAATAATAGTAATGGCATCTTATAAATCTATTAGCCATTTTGATTTTTCTTTTGTAAACTGTCTGGTCATGATATTTGTCCTGTTTTCAATTGTCTTTTTCTTATGATGCCTTTTCAATTGTCTTTTCCTTATGATGCCTTTTCACAATCTAGATTTATACCCTTTGTGAGTTATATATATTGTTCAAAGCTGTCCTTGCTCCTGACTTGCCTTTCCATTTCCATAATGAATACTTTGAAGAACAGAGTATTTTTTTTTTTTTGCTTATTGCAATTCAATGTATAATTTTGCTTTTACAAGTAGAGTTTTGTGACCTATTTAAGAAATATTTGACTATTTCAACACCATGAAATCAATTTCCTCTAAACATTTACTGTTCTAATTTTCCTACCTTGACCTAAAGTTTTATTGAAATACTTTTTTTTTTTTTTCAGAAAAGAAAAATTGCTCTCCATTACTTAATGCAACTTTTATACACACACACATATATGTGTACATAGAGGCTTCCCAGGTGACTCTGGTGCTCAAGAAACTGGCTTCCAGTGCAGAGATGTGAGAGACTTGAATTTGGTCCCTGGGTCGGGAAGATCCCCCAGAGGAAAGCACTCCAGTAGATTTAGCACGCGGGCACGCATATATACATCCACTCCACAGACTCCTCTGCACGTACATTCACTCATTATTATTTTTAATTCACGTATACCTTTATTTTGTTCTTTAATCAAATATACCTTTTCCTTTGGTATAGGCATGTTTGAATAGTCATGAAATTTGTACAAATCCCCTGAAGAAAAAGGAAAACAACACATCTCAACTTACGTCTATTTTAAGAAGCATCAATTAGCCATTCAGCTCATTGAAGCTCACTATGAAATGGCATATAACATGAAAAACACAACATTGAAATAATTTCTTTTTTTTTTTAATTTAGTTAAAATTAATTAAAATTGTTTTCACTAAGTTCTCACACCTGGCATGTAAAATTTTATAAAATGGTTAACAAAAGGTAATATTTGAGATTCATTAAATCAGCAGGCATTTTTCTACTAAAAAGCAAAAACATGTTGGTTCTACCCTCGATATTTTAAGATTTGTAAAAATTTATATGTTAATGACAATATTTACTGTCAATTCAGACACTGGAATATGTATAAAGATTGAAAATAAAGGATGAGGTAAATTTTGGTTAATATAGCAATAGCTTTTCCCCTGAAAGATAGTTTACACTAATTATATAGATTGCCGGGAGAAATATCAATAACTTCAGATATGCAGATGACACCACCCTCATGGCAGAAAATGTACAGGAACTACAAAGCCTCTTGATGAAAGTGAAAGTGGAGAGTGAAAAAGTTGGCCTAAAACTCAACATTCAGAAAACAAAGATCATGGCATCTGGTCCCATCACTACATGGGAAATAGATGGGGAAACAGTGGAAACAGCCAGACTTTATTTTTCTGGGCTCCAAAATCACTGCAGATGGTGACCGCAGCCATAAAATTAAAAGATTCTAACTCCTCTGAAGAAAAATTATGACCAATCTAGATAGCATATTGAAAAGCAGAGACATTACTTTGCCAACAAAGGTCCATCTAGTCAAGGCTATGGTTTTTCCAGTGGTCATGTATGGATGTTAGAGTTGGACTGTGAAGAAGGCTGAGTGCCAAAGAATTGATGCTTTTGAACTGTGGTGTTGGAGAAGACTCTTGAGAGTCCCTTGGACTGCAAGGAGACCCAACCAGTCCATTCTGAAGGAGATCAGCCCTGGGATTTCTTTGGAAGGAATGATGCTAAAGCTGAAACTCCAGTATTTTGGCCACCTCATGTGAAGAGTTGACTCATTGGAGAAGACTCTGATGCTGGGAGGGATTGAGGGCAGGAGGAGAAGGGGACGACAGAGGATGAGATGGCTGAATGGCATCACTGATTCGATGGACGTGAGTCTGGGTGAACTCCGGAAGTTGGTGATGGACATGGAGGCCTGGCGTGCTGCGATTCATGGGGTCTCAAAGAGTCGGAAATGAGTGAGCGACTGAATTGAACTGGTGAGTGTATGTACTTTTGTTTTTATAAACATATACACACCCATATAAATATACACATATGTGTGTGCATATATATATAATTTCTGAGAGAGTGCGTAAATATGGCAATAAACTTTCTCAAAAATTTTTAAAAATTGATCGAATCACACTTTTGCTATTGCTTCCCCTGGAAAGGGACACATCAGATAAAGCCATCATAGCAGAAACGTATTCAAGCCTGCTTATTAGTGTGCCTCTGATAAAAGAGAAATTAAGAACTAACTCGAGAAGCATCGTTCTCCTGTAGTGTCATTAGCTTTAATTTATTTCCATTTTTTATGTGAAGAAAATGTCAAGTGGCCCTAATTACCTGTTAAAATAGAAATTAAACAGTGACCACTAGAAATCTTGCTATTGTGCATAATTCTTAAAAGGGGCCTTGCTCCTACCTTTCTCTGTAGAGTAGCAGAAAGAAATATAGAGATTGAGAGATCAAGAGCAAGAGAGTGATTTTTTTTTTTTCAAAGATGAGTACAGTACACTTTTTGAAAAAGGAGTGTCTCACTTTGACAAAGAATTAAGCATGTAGGAGTTAATCAAGAAATCAAGGTGTGACTCCCTTTGCAGAAATAAGTACATTTTTCATATCTTCCTCCATCTATAAAATCCCTTGTTAATTCTGAATTCCACATTCCAATTTAAATTGTTATAAATATTATATCCTTTGATTTCTTAAAAACGGAGAAGGCAATGGCACCCCACTAGAGTACTCTTGCCTGGAAAATCTCATGGACGGAGGAACCTGGTAGGCTGCAGTCCATGGGGTCGTGAAGAGTCGGACACAATGATCTACTTCCTTTCACTTTTCACTTTCATGCATTGGAGAAGGAAATGGCAACTCACTCCAATGTTCTTGCCTGGAGAATCCCAGGAATGGGGGAGCCTGGTGGGCTGCTGTCTATGGGGTTGCACAGAGTCAGACAAGACAGAAGCGACTTAGCAGCAGGGAATAAAATGGTATACTATGTTAAAAAGTCTTTAAACAATGATTAGTATTACAATATCTTTTTTAGATTTCTATATTTTCTGGAGTTTAACATAAAGCATATTTAATAAGAACACAGGAGTTAGATTTGCTATCACTTTTAACTTACTTTCTACATTTTTGTGATAAAGAAAATCAGCCTTAAAACACTTATGTTAGCTTTGTTCAAAAGAGTATAGGGCTACCAACTCACTTAACAGATCAACTTGTTCCCATAGTATCCTCTGCAAGACCTAACACACTGGACAGTTCGTCTAACTTAGGTCTGTGTTGGTCCTTTCTGGTGGATCTGTGGTAAAGAATTTGCCTTCATGCAGGAGCCACAGGAGACATGGGTTTGATCCCTGGGTGGGGAAGATCCCCTGGTGGAGGAAATGGCAATCTGCTCCAGTATTCTCACCTGGAGAATCCCCATGGACAGAAGAGCCTGGCAGGCTATAGTTATGGGGTTGCAAAGAGTCGGACTTAATTGACGCAACTTCACACACACACACATACACACACACGTCTGTGTTGCTTCCCATCATTACTAGCACACAGCCTGGCAATGAAAAGACATTTAGCATATATGTACACTAATAACTGCATTGGAAACATTGATGAATATGAATGGATTTTCTCAAAGTATCTGTTTAACTCTACCAAGAATTACAGTCACCTTTTGTGAGATCAGTAACTTAATTTGTGAAGCTATCTTATAGAAAAAAGTATACAAAATTAGTCATGTAAATTGTGGAACAAAGCAAATGTTTATTTTGAAAAGAAAAATTAAATCACAAAACATAATAAAAGCGTGTTTTAAGGAGTGTATTAGTTTTGTATAGTTGCTGTAACACATTTACAGCAATTTACAGCCAATTTATTGGCTTAAAACAATACAGTTTTATTCTCTTACAGTTCTGGAGAACAAAAGTCCAAGATCAGTTTCATGCTAAAGTCGAGGGTCATTAGGGCCATGATTTCTTCAAAGGCTCTAGAGAAAAATCTGTTTTATATGCGTGTTTGCTTCCCTCATAGCTCTGTTGGTAAAGCATCTGCCTGCAATGCGTATCCATATGTGCATATATCAGTTCAGTTCAGTTTCTCAGTTGTCCACTCTTTGCGACCTCATAGACTGCAGCAAGCCAGGCTTTCCTGTCCATCACCAACTCTCGGAGTTTACTCAAACTCATGTCCATTGAGTCAGTGATGCCATCCAACCATCGCAACTTGTGCCATCCCCTTCTCTCACCTTCAGTCTTTCCCAGACTTTCTGCCTTCAAAACCCCTCACTCTTTTCTTAGATTCTTTTTCCATATAGGTCATTACAAAGCACTGAGTAGAGATCTAGAGTGCTATAGAGTATCTATTGTATACACAGTAGTGACTAGATGTCAATCCCAATCACCCAGTTGGTCCCTTCTCCATCGTTACGGCCTGGTAATCATAAATCCGCTTTCCTCATCTGTAACTGTACTTTTTTTTATAGATAAGTTCATTTGTAACCTTTTTTTAGACTCTACATATAAACAATATCATATGATATTCACTTTACTGAGTCAGACTTACTTCACTCAGTATAACAATGTATATAGGTTCATCCTTGTTGCCACAAATGGAATTATTTTGTTCTTTTTTATGGCTGAGTAATATTCCACTGGGTTTCCTGGGTGGCTCAGCAATGAAGAATATGTCTGCCAAGCAGGAGATGCAGATTTGATCCCTGGTTGTGAAAATCCCCTGGAGAAGGAAACAGTAAACCATTCTTGTATTCTTGCTTGGGAAATCCCATGGACAGAGAAGCCTTGTGGGCTGCAGTCCACAAGTTTGCAAAAGAGTTGGAAATGACTTAGCAACAGACTTTCTCCTTTCAATATTCCATTGTATAATTGGACAATGACATTGTCTTTATCCACTCTTGTATTGATGAACATTTAGGCTGCTTCCCTGTCCTGGCTATTGCAAATAGTACTGCAATGAACATTGGGGTGCATGTATCTTTTTGAATTATGGTTTTCTTTGGGTATATGCCCAGGAGTGGGATTGTCAGATCATGAGTTAACTCTGTTTTTTAGTGTTTTAAGGAAGCTTCAAACCGTTCTCCATAATGACCATACTGATTTACATTTCCACCAATAAAGGATTCCTTTCTGTCCATGCCCTCTCTAGCATTTATTGTTTGCAGATTTTTGATACTGGCCATTCTGTGAGGTGACACCTCATTGTAGTTTTGATTTGCATTTCTCTAATAATTAGTGATGTTGGACATCTTTCCATTTGTATTTTGGCTATCAATATGTCTCTGGAGAAACGTTTATTTAGATTTTCTGCGCATTTTTGAGTTAAGTTGTGTTTTCAATACTGAGCAGCACAAACTGTTTCTACATCTTGCAGGCTAATCCCTGGTTGGATGCTTCATTTGCAAAATCACATTTTGCAATATTTTTTTCTACTTAGAGAATGGAGATAATGACACTTTCCTCTGGTAAGTATTTTTTTTGTTGTTGTTATTCTCAACTGTTGGGACATCTAAAACATGTTATAACATACATAGACATATATACTATTTTTAATACAGATCCAAGTTGGTGTCTCATATATGTTTAAAATCCTATTAAAAATTACATGGAGAATTTATACTTATGTACCTCACAGGAAGGAACTTCAGTTTTGACTAAGTGTTGATAAATTTGGTGTAAGCCAAATTTTATACAATTGATGTTGGGAAGCATTTTGCAGAGACTGATTTCTGGCTCCCATTCAGCTCTCCTCTACTATCCCACACTTCCTATGCCAAGCACCACAGGAGTTATCCATCCCACCAAACCTCCTAGACCTTTGAGACACAATACAATGCTTTGCATTCGGCACTGTGGGCAGCGGTAGAACTACTTCTAGAACCTATACCTACAGTGGGCATCTAGCAATAACTTACCCCTGTACAAAAGAAATGGGAACCAAATAATTATATCTTTTAAAAATTCAAACTAGTATTTTCCAAAACTTTCACTTAGCTGGATCCAAACATTTTTCACAGTGCCACAACACACCATGATTTAAAGAGAAGTAAGACTGAGGGGAAATTAGAGTGGAAAGAAACAGTGGTTTTAAGTTGGGGTTAAAGTATCCTGTTTCAACAAAATTTACAGGAACATATGGCCCTGTGAATCCATTGTCAGGGTTCTTCCCAGGACATTGGAAGGGGTCATGAAATGAGAAGCTGGTGTGTGTGTCTGTACACCTAAAGCTAACATGATATTGTAATCAAATATGCTTCAATAAAAATGATAATGTTTAAGGTTAGAAAGTAATATTAAGGCATAGAAATAACGGAAATCTTAACAACAGAAAAAAACAACATATGCTCCTGAGATGTTTTGCTTTTTCATTTTAATGTTTTCATTGTTTTTGTTGCTTATATCTTTGCTTTTGGTAGATTTAAATCTCTTGAGGAATATAAAAATAGTATCAATTATTTTTTGTATTTTGGTTTTATTATTATTATTTCAAGCGGTAATTATATTTAATATTTTTATTACATTTTAATACTATATTTCTAAGATAATTACATAATATTCTAAACATCTAATAATAGTATAAGTTTGAATCTAGTTATAATTTTCTTAAAGTCACTTTTATGAATCTTAATTAAGAAATCTGTATTGAATTAATACAGATATCTGTATTGAATGTAATAAACTACCAAAAAGCATCAAGGCAATGCAAGTATAAGTAAGAACAGAAAGTTATTAACTTACAAGGCAAAAAAAACCCAAAACACATTAAAAATATGAAGTAAAATTAAAAGAAAAGGAATGCTTTTAAAATTTGTTTGAGGATCTTTGCAGAAGTTAAAAAGTTCAATAAAATATTAACTCTTAGTTTTTCTTTGTGCAAGCATCAAGGCATCCATGGCAAAAAGAGAAATTCAGGATATCTAGAAACTTTTATACACTACAGCAAGTATGTCACTACCAAGAGAAAAAGACGTTATTTCTCAACCTGTATTCTACATGGAAACAGAAATAGATACGCTCTCACACAAAGACATTTATACAAACACATTTACCTACAAATACATATGTCGTTGGATATGCACATGTACTAATAGCAATGTTTACATTCAAATGAAGAAATATTGCACAATATTTATTTGAATAAATGAAGTTTTAATATATTGTGTACATAATAAAGTAATAATTCAACTGATATCCTAAGTAAACACCATTTTTTCCAGTGTTCAAAGCCCCATTTCAGAGGGAAAAAAAACTCCTTTAAACTTGAATTTGAAAAGGTCCTCCTGATTTCTTCCTCAAGTCGTTCCTTTGGGTAGGAAACGATTAATACTGATGAAATCTGTTTACTTACATTTGATCAAATGTGTTTGGTGTGAATCTTAAGGTACAAGTACTTTGGTTAAAGTTTTATAGTACAACATTAATTTCCCTTGTTGTGATTTTTGACTTTCTAGTGAAATTGAACTTGGCATTTATCCCCATGAGAACAGTATTATGCTCTCTTATTGCTGCGATCAATGTTCCATGTTATTTCACAAGCCATTTTTTAAAGGAACATAGCTTCCCCACTCTACCTACAGTGATTTTTTTTCAATTAGTAAATTTAGATATTTGGAGGCAGTTTAAATGATGAAATAATTGTGCCAGACCTGATCTTCAATCTAAGCAAGTCAAATGTAGTCTACCTTTCAAATGAAAGCATAAATTTAGCTATGTGGGAATATTTCTCTTTAAGTTCATATTTTAGTACATATTGCTATTACCTTAAAAGGATTCTTAGGAATTGCTTACTTTGGTCACAAATGAGATACAAGCACACAACACAATTTTGTTTTGTTATGATATATACATACAACTTTAAACAGTGAATTTGTTTGGATAAAAATATATTATTGCTACCACATCATTTTATTAAGACAGTTAAGTGTTTCTTTACATTCTAGCTCAGTTCAGTTCAGTTGCTCAGCCGTGGCTGACTCTGTAACCCCATGGGCTCCAGCACGCCAGGCCTCCCTGTCCATCACCAACTCCCGGCGTTTACTCAAACTCACGTCCATTGAGTTGCTGATGCCATCCAACCATCTCATCCTCTGTCATCCCCTTCTCCTGCCCTCAATCTTTCCCTGCATCAGGGTCTTTTCCAGTGAGTCAGTTCTTCACATCAGGTGGCCAAAGTATTGGAGTTTCAGCTTCAGCATCAGTCCTTCCAATAAATATTCAGGACTGATTTCCTTTAGATAGATTGGTTGGATCTCCTTGGAGACCTCAGCTCTCCTTGGAGATTCTTCAGGTTAAGATGTAAACACTTCTTGATGTGGGAGACCTGACAGATTACTCCTTAAGCGATATTTGTAGGAGTAATCTTCGGTAGAGATCAAGATCTTGTTGGAGAAAGACAATCTGATTGACTGGCAGTGGGTCCTCACACACTAAGCATATCCCAAGACTTTGGACATGTCTGTTCAAAATATGTCCAACCTATCTAATAAAAGAAGCCTTTTATATATTTTGGAAATCTTACAGTAGTTTGGGGATTTTGGCTGGTTTAGATAATAATATCAATTTAATTTTGCAAATACTGATGGATTATTTGCCACATAAATTTACTATGAACTGACTAGCAATACACTATCAAAATTTAAGATAATTGATTTTATAGTTATTATTTTTCCTTTTCTATATACAAGAAGTTTCCTTAAGAATACTGTCACCAGCCACTAATATCAAGTATTCTACTCTTCGTGTTGCTATACTAGTAGTTTTATGTGTTCACTTCCAAAAGCAACTTTGGGCATTAGCAGAGCCATCATTTGTTTCCAAAAAAAAAATTATCTCCAAACAAAAATAACTGCTAAGTTTCCCATGTCATATGAAAACCAAAATGATCTCAAATGAAACCAGAATTTTAGGAAACATTACAAATATTTTGAAATGTTAAATTGAAAACTATAATCCAATAGTAACTGAAAAACACTCTCATCATATTTATGTATCACATGTTGTTGACAGGGAGTTTTGCTTCAAATAGCTCACCTGATGAGATGGAAGAATTGTAAACTTGATATTTTAAATTTAACAGCATGTTCTCATATGCATGAAGCTAAAGCAAATAAAATAGTATAACTTATGATATGCATCAGTGATGAGAATTGTAATGATAGTTTTAAATGTCAAATGTAAATTTGAAGATTGAAACAGATTTCCTGAAGAGAAATTTACCAAGCATTTTTCAACCATTAAAGCAATGTACAGTGTACAAATCTGAGAGAAAATAGCAAAAGAGAAGACTATATTATTTTGTTGAAGAGTTTGATAGGATTATATGATCTTGGGTATTAAATGTTCTTTTTCTCTTATTTTTATAGCTGTCAGTTTTCAATTTTTTTTTTTTTTTACCAAAGAAATGTTTGGGTTTCAAGCTTCAATGGCATTTAATTTTTTCTTGAAAATGAATATGAGAACTTCATTAAGCTCTAAGAAGAATAACTCTCTCTTAGAATCCATAGAAATTTTTATGTCTATGGACATAAATAGATAAAGGAAGATCATCATTAGTTATTTCTACTCTGAAAACCATTTTCATAGTTATGATATACTTGGATGTTCATATTGAGAGGATAATGAAAACTCATAATAGAACACCATGTCTCATGGAATATAAGGTCTTGGTTTTAATCAAACTTTTTAAGGGGAAATGTTTTTTAAGATAATCAAGAGGAGAGGAAGATAAGTTTTCTACTCTTTTCCATTAATAAAAACAAACTATATTGAATTCAACTAAGTTTCTAATGTAATTCGTCTTTCACTTAGTATTTTTGTATTATGGTCTAAAAAACTGGAAACTACTGTGATCATATTGTTAATAAACACTACTCCTGTGATAACCTCCTGTAAACTATTATTTACTAACCCTGACATCTAAACCCTTAAACAAACAAATGAAATATCATAGACAAACTTGGAATTTCCCCCATAAGTCACTTTGATTGGCTTCCTTTTCAATATATATATTATTCACATAAACCTTTGTTAGAGAGATTAACTACATAATTATCCTGTATCAACTGGGAATGATTATTATGAGTTTGTAAAGGGGATTAACTGTATAATTATCTTGTGTTAACTTGATGACTACATTTTTCTTCTACTATTTTATATTTTATATATTTTATACTATTTATATATTTATACTACATATTTTATACTATTCTTACTGAATTATAAAGTAGTTTACAAACAGAGATTGTGTTCAAATATGAGTTATGTGAACTTTGGCAAGTAATCGAACACTTCTTATAGATGAGTTTACTTATATGTAAAATGGAAGTAGACATAGTACTGTCCCAAAGGTTTAATTACATCGATATATGTAAATTAGTTGGTTCTTTTGTCTTTAAACTAGTAAGAAATTTTCTTTATAAATTAATTAATATGAGAAAAAGGACATGCAATAATTTACCCTAGAAATGATCTGGAACAAAGCTAGTGGAGGTGATGGAATTCCAGTGGAGCTATTCCAAATCCTGAAAGATGATGCTGTGAAAGTGCTGCACTCAATATGCCAGCAAATTTAGAAAACTCAGCAGTGGCCACAAGATTGGAAAAGGTCAGTTTTCATCCCAATCCCAAAGAAAGGCAATGCCAAAGAGTGCTCAAACTACCGCACAATTGCACTCATCTCACACGCTAGTAAAGTAATGCACAAAATTCTCCAAGCCAGGCTTCAGCAATATGTGAACCGTAAACTTCCTGATGTTCAAGCTGGACTTAGAAAAGGCAGGGGAACCAGAGATCAAATTGCCAACATCCGCTGGATTATCAAAAAAGCAAGAGAGTTCCAGAAAAACATCTATTTCTGCTTTATTGACTATGCCAAAGCCTTTGACTGTGTAGATCACAATAAACTGTGGAAAATTCTGAGAGAGATGGGAATACCAGACCACCTGATCTGCCTCTTGAGAAATCTGCATGCAGGTCAGGAAGGAACAGTTAGAACTGGTCATGGAACAACAGACTGGTTCCAAATAGGAAAAGGAGTACGTCAAGGCTGTATATTGTCACCATGTTTATTTAACTTATATTCTCCAAGCCAGGCTTCAGCAATATGTGAACCGTGAACTTCCTAATGTTCAAGCTGGTTTTAGAAAAGGCAGAGGAACCAGAGATCAAATTGCCAACATCCGTTGGATCATGGAAAAAGCAAGAGAGTTCCAGAAAAACATCTATTTCTGCTTTATTGACTATGCCAAAGCCTTTGACTGTGTGGATCACAATAAACTATGGAAAATTCTGAAAGAGATGGGAATACCAGATCACCTGATCTGCCTCTTAAGAAATCTGTATGCAGGTCAGGAAGCAACAGTTAGAACTGGTCATGGAACAACAGACTGGTTCCAAATAGGAAAACGAGTACGTCAAGGCTGCATATTGTCACCATGTTTATTTAACTTATATGCAGAGTACATCATGAGAAATGCTGGACTGGAAGAAACACAAGTTGGAATCAAGATTGCTGGGAGAAATATCAATAACCTCAGATATGCAGATGACACCACTCTTATGGCAGAAAGTGAAGAGGGGCTAAAAAGCCTCTTGATGAAAGTGAAAGTGGAGAGTGAAAAGGTTGGCTTAAAGCTCAACATTCAGAAAACGAAGATCATGGCATCTGGTCCCATCACTGCATGGGAAATAGATGGGGAAACAGTGGAAACAGTGTCAGACTTTGTTTTTCTGGGCTCCAAAATCACTGCAGATGGTGACTGCAGCCATGAAATTAAAAGACGCTTGCTCCTTGGAAGGAAGGTTATGACCAACCTAGATAGCATATTCAAAAGCAGAGACATCACTTTACCAACAAAGGTTCGCCTAGTCAAGGCTATGGTCTTTCCTGTGGTCATGTATGGATGTGAGAGCTGGACTGTGAAGAAGGCTGAGCGCCGAAGAATAGATGCTTTTGAACTGTGGTGTTGGAGAAGACTCTTGAGAGTCCCTTGGACTGCAAGAAGATCCAACCAGTCCATTCTGGAGGAGATCAATCCTGGAATTTCTTTGGAAGGAATGATGCTAAAGCTGAAACTCCAGTATTTTGGCCACCTCATGTGAAGAGTTGACTCATTGGAGAAGACTCTGATGCTGGGAGGGATTGAGGGCAGGAGGAGAAGGGGACGACAGAGGATGAGATGGCTGGATGGCATCACTGACTCGATGCATGCGAGTCTGAGGGACCTCCGGGAGCTGGTGATGGACAGGGAGGCCTGGCGTGCTGCGGTTCATGGGGTCGCAAAGAGTCGGACACGACTGAGCGACTGATCTGATCTGATATGCAGAGTACATCATGAGAAATGCTGGACTGGAGGAAACACAAGCGGGAATCAAGATTGCCGGGAGAAATATCAATAACCTCAGATATGCAGATGATACCACCCTTATGGCAGAAAGTGAAGAGGAACTCAAAAGCCTCTTGATGAAAGTGAAAGTGGAGAATGAAAAGGTTGGCTTAAAGCTCAACATTCAGAAAACGAAGATCATGGCATCTGGTCCCATCACTACATGGGAAATAGATGGAGAAACAGTGGAAACAGTGTCAGACTTTATTTTTCTGGGCTCCAAAATCACTGAAGATGGTGACTGCAGCCATGAAATTAAAAGATACTTACTCCTTGGAAGGAAGGTTATGACCAACCTAGATAGCATATTCAAAAGCAGAGACACCACTTTGCCAACAAAGGTTCGCCTAGTCAAGGCTATGGTCTTTCCTGTGGTCATGTATGGATGTGAGAGCCGGACTGTGAAGAAGGCTGAGCTCCGAAGAATAGATGCTTTTGAACTGTGGTGTTGGAGAAGACTCTTGAGAGTCCCTTGGACTGCAAGGAGATCTAACCGGTCCATTCTGAAGGAGATCAGCCCTGGGATTTCTTTGGAAGGAATGATGCTCAAGCTGAAACTCCAGTATTTTGGCCACCTCATGCGACGAGTTGACTCATTGGAGAAAACTCTGATGCTGGGAGGGATTGAGGGCAAGAGGAGAAGGGGACGACAGAGGATGAGATGGCTGGATGGCATCACTGACTCGATGAACGTGAGTCTGAGTGACCTCCGAGAGCTGGTGATGGATAGGGAGGCCTGGCGTGCTGCGGTTCATGGGGTCGCAAAGAGTCGGACATGACTGAGCGACTGATCTGATCTGATCTGATCTAAAAGATACTGTTAAGTTTCATTGAAAATGAGGGCCTTGGTTTGTTTTTTGTTTGCATGCTTTAACATGAAGTAAGTCTGGGAAATCAGAATGTCTATCTCATTTGCAAATCTGAAAATTTTCTGATGAATAATAAAGTGTAAATTATTTCAAACGCTGTATTATTTGTGAAAAGATAATTTCCCATTGTTTTCCAAAGATTTAAGATAAGATTTATCTTCAACCGCTATATGAAATAGATAATAATATTTAGGACATACGAAATAATGTGTGGTAATGTCAAATTGATTTTGTTGCTGGGCAACTGTTGCCTGAAATTGCCCTTTGCTGTTTATATTTCATACTTAATTCCTCAGGTTATTTTAGGGTTGTCTTCCTAGGATAAGTGGCTTTTAGAGTTAGTGACAGATTGCTGCAGATGGAGAGGCAAATCACAGCCACACTGCTGTTATCCCTTAATTGACCAGTAACAGGGGCTATATCATCATGGACCTAGACACATGGCTTCTTCTGTGACCAGAATACAGTTAGCAATTGCAGCAGTGGCCTTACATAGAAAACACCCAATTAACTTTTTCCATTCAGTATCAGCTGTAAATTCCTTCTCCTGTCTGAACACTTTTGTTTCAGTCCTACTTGGTAATTTTGGGTGAGGTAGGGGAGGCTGCGCAGGACAAATAACAGAAATAACTGGTAAGCCGGCCTCCTTGCTGAGACCGAACTGGGGACTGAATGGTTGCCTGAGAATAGTCATTTTCTATCCTGCGCAATAGCTCAGCTTTCTTTCTAGATTTACAAAGCAAATAAAATTACTATTGGTTCTCTGATTCCGTTTTGAAGCTAAACTCATGGAAATGATAATTTCACTGTGGCTCAGCCTTTTCTTTTGCCTTTAGGCAGTCTCTTAGCAATTTCCAAGACTTTATTCCTCAGGCCCATAAGAAGGAGCATTTTCATTAAATTAGTTAAAAGGTCCTTCACTGAGGGTTCTAGGAATATGGCTTCAAATTTCACATTCATGAAACTTTAAACTATTTTTCCAAAACAGGACTGCAGTGATGGAATTCTCATGTAGAGACGATCAAACTTCCACACTTGAGTCCCTGTTCTGAACTTGATTTATCAGTCATGCATCTATAATCAACACAACTAATAACATTTCTATTGACAATTACAAGTGCAAGATGATATTTCTGTATCTATAACATAATTTTTTCTGAGAGGGGCTACAGTTGATCACACATTGAAGAATCCAAAAACTTGTTCTTCTTTGGAATACTCAATTAGAAGTACAGCAAAAATAAGCCTCAAGCTGTCAGAGGTCTCTGGCATTAAGTCATAAAATAGTATGAAAGACTGTAAAGTTAGTCTCATTCAGAAACATGGAAAGTTGTTTTACGTATGTTGGCCTTTTTTTGTTGTTGTTAAAAGCAGACACACAATTCTAGTAAAATGAAGAGCATAATTGATTTATTTTACATGTATGGTGACTAAGGTCCCAGGCAAAATAATTACTTACATTTGATTCTCTACCTTTATCAATTCATTAAATCACTTTGAAAAGAAAATGAGTATTATACATAACTTTGAAAAATTAATCATTCCAGAAATATAAGGCAGTCTCCAGTATTTATTTTTTTTGTGACACAAAGTCCAAAATAAATTTAATGAAAGTTTTGTTTGCTGGTACATATATTACAATAATATGCTAATTATTTAGAAAGAAAAAAATGATCTCTGACATCCAGGAGCTGTTAACATCAGCTAGACTTTGGTATTACTATGAACTGTCCTGTCACTCACAGCCAAGTGAGAATTGTATCTTCTTGAACATAAACAATTTCAAAGAACATCAACATCAGACAGGTCACTCTGACCATGATGAATCAGAGCGAAATAATATCACTATGTAATTACGTCTGAATACAAATAATAAGACAAGAATATTATCAAGACACAAAATAACAAGGATCTCCCACTGCAGCTTGTTTATAAATTATACCTTTGCCCTTGTCTAGTCTTCTTTCCCAATACTCAAGATTTAATTATACACAATCACAGATTTACTGGCATTCTTGATATCATACAATTCCAGAACAAATCCACACTTCCTTAAACCTTGCCTTGATTTATGCAATATGATATTTCTGAGGAGAGTTTAAAAGTTGGCTTAAAGCTTAACATTCAGAAAACTAAGATCATGGCATCCGGTCCATCACTTCATGGCAAATAGAAGGGGAAACAATGGAAACAGTGGCTGACTTTATTTTTCTGGGCTCCAAAATCACTACAGATGGTGATTGCAGCCATGAAATTAAAAGATGCTTACTCCTTGGAAGGAAAGTTATGACCAACCTAGACAGCATATTAAAAAGCAGAGACATTACTTTGTCAACAAAGGTCCATCTAGTCAAGGCTATGGTTTTTCCAGTGGTAATGTATGGATGTGAGAGTTGGACTGTGAAGAAAGCTGAGCACCGAAGGATTGATGCTTTTGAACTATGGTGTTGGAGAAGACTCTAGGGAGTCCCTTGGACTGCAAGGAGAGCCAACCAGTCCATTCTAAAGGAGATCAGTCCTGCATGTTCATTGGAAGGACTTATCTTGAAGCTGAAACTCCAAATACTTTGGCCAACTGATGTGAAGAGCTGACTCATTTGAAAAGACCCTGATGCTGTGAAAGATTGACGGCAGGAGGAGAAGGGGACAGCAGAGGATGAGATGGTTGGATGGCATCACCGACTCAATGGACATGGGTTTGGGTGAACTCTGGCAGTTGGTGATGGACAGGGAGGCCCGGAGTGCTGTGGTTCACAGGGTCGCAGAGTCGGACACGACTGAGTGACTGAACTGAACTGAGACTGCCTGCAGCTCACCAAGAAATATCTTCTTTGTTGTTATAAATAATAAACCTGATGTTAATCTATAGGTGTTTCGGGTGATATTTATCTGGAAGTCATTGCCATGATATTATTTGGAATTTGTATTTTTAACAGGATGCCTATGTGGCACTATAACTTTTATCTGAACAAATAAACAAGCCCTGTGAACAAAGCTATGAAAGGCTACATTTAGTCAGACAGTTTTGTGGGAGAAACAGTGATGTTAGCAATAAATGATTGGATTAGTTTTTTTAAGATGAGTTTTAAAATGCTTCTACAGTTCTTGGGTCACATCAGATTATGTTCCATATGTCATGGTCTACAGAGAATGTTCCCACTATGGTTTACACTCTAGTAAGGAAAAAGAGTGTGCATAGCAGGATAAGCACAATGTGAGCAACTGTATAAAGGCTCGAAGGAACTGGAGATGGTAAGAGCGGAAGGAATGCAAGTCCTTGACTCAAGACTTCCTAGAAGAGATATTTTGGCAATCTTCACAATCCTCATTCTCTTAATCAAATGCAAACTATTAAACTCTAAAGAACTGTGGAAAACCCATCAAGTTCTAATATAGAGCTTAAGGTAAAAGTTTCATAGGCCCAAGAGAGGATGCACAAAGCAAATAAATATAGTTAAAAACCAATTTTGTAGAAGATTTAAAAGCAACCTGAGGGTTTATAGGTAGTGAAGAAGAAACGTAAAGTAACAAAGGAGTCAAGAAAATAATAGGCCCTTCTCCTCATGTCACCAGCGTCATCAATGCCTACTTGTGGGCTAACATCGAAACCAATCAAGGGAACATGAATAAGTTTTGTGATATTTTCCCAAATTTATGGAACTGAAGTTTTGTAATTTTTTCTAGAAGTTATTAATAACTTTTAAAAAATATTATCTTCCAAACATTTTTGGTGTTTAATTATGCAGTGAGTGCAAAAGAAAAGTGTTTGGACAAGTAGCACTCAACAGTAAGTAATGCAAAGTAGCAATTTTTGAGAGAGTATAAAAATCCTCAATAAGCAAACAAATTTTAAGAATTTTCTTTTTTCATATAATACAGGATTCCTGCTAAGGAAAAGCTGATCTACCGAAAATAATTTGAATGTGTGTGTTTTTAAACTCTATGTGGTCCATTTACATTATATTTTTATTTTAAACAACTATAATGGATTTACATTAGTAAAACTGAATGGGTGGTAAAGAGTAACAATTACTTTGTGTATCAAGGACTCAATAAAAGTAAACATTTCCCCCTATTTTTCATATTCAATATTATATTTATAGAAAATTATATAATACACGACATTCTGTCCGTCACAACTGAAATTTTCCGTACATACGAGACATACATATACACTCAGTGGACTTGATTTTTGTCAGGCATCTTTTAAAGCTGGCAGTAATATTTACTGTGCTGCAAATACTTTATCATTCTTTTCTGCAAATAAGACTACTAGCAATTTTCAGAGTCTTCTCTTAGCAAGATAATCTATTGAAAACTAGATGTTGTTTCATAGGAAGTTGGGATTTTGCAACTTCTCCTCTTATCAATGAGCTAGAGCCACTAAGAGAGAAAGATCTGAAAATGAAATATGAGAAGCTTCAAATAGATCAGCTGAATAAACTGTATTATTGATTTTTTTAAGCTTTTTTTATTATCATTTTGGTCAGTTTATATGGTATTCTGAAACTCTGTTTTTGCTAATACTATAAAAATTCACTTCAAAAGCATGATAGAAAGTCAGTAATACTTTAAGACTTTTATCACATTAGTAACTTTCTTATGATATTAGAAATTCAATAAAGGACAGAAAAGTCACTGATCCTATAGCTAAATTGCTAATATAATGCAGCACTTACCACGATGACATGAAATATGTATTTTACTCTGATGCTTTAAAGCTTTCAATTTTTCTTTTCTGGTCCTTTGAGGGACCTTTCTTTTGTTGTATTTTTTAACAATAAATTTACAATAATGTGTAAAAGTTCACAAATAGTAAAACAGCAGGATATCGATTCTTCTAAAGAGAAGAAAAAGGTCATCTAAAGGAACAAATTGTGCTTCTGGGCTGGTACATCAGAGAACTCATGTTGTCCTAGAGTACTTGAAAAGACCAAAAAAAAAAAAAAAAAAAACCTAGCATAACATTAAAAACTAAAGTTGTGACAGGATCATATTTTAAGATCTGATATTTACAAATTGAAATAGGAAGCACTGATATTTACTAATTGAACTCAGAAAGGGTGTCTTGAAAAATAATATAAAGGATTGGTATCACATAGGGAATCTTGTGAACACATACCACAAATTCTGATGCACACAGGCTTTACTTATTAGAGATATGGTATATTTACAAAAAATTCCATCTGGAGTGATAAGTGAAATTCTTCCCATTTCTCTTAAACCAACATTTGTTAAATACCTAGGGGAGCCTGGTGAGCTTCCGTCTATGGGGTCGCACAGAGTCGGACACGACTGAAACGACTTAGCAGCAGCAATCTGTGCCAAGATTCAGGCAAGTAATGTGATTTGTGACAATAGCTCTTCTTTCACTACATCTTTTCATAAACAAAGTACATCTTTTCAATGTACAAAATTTCATGTTCATTCTTTCATTTTTTCTTTCATCTAATATCTATGGTGCACTTACTGTATACATTTACACCAGCGCTTTTCAATGTGTTTGGTATACAGTGTTTAACAAGATTGATAAAAAAAAGGAAATGTGTGAAATATAATTAATTACTTTAGATAAGTTCTAGAAAATCACTGTAAAAACACATTGATTTCCTAGAACTTATAGCAAGGGATGGGGTTGATGATATTGTCAGGGAAGATCGAATTAGTGACATTTGAATGAAGATCTGAAAAGTGAAGGAAAGCCACTTATAAAGTAAATGAAAACAATCAAATTTAAAAACTAAAAGTTGGACATAATACATTTTGCTACAAAGGTACAATATACAATGCTGTTTTTAAAAAATCTATGATTTTTAAATAATTTGAATCCACATGTTATAAGAATTTTCTTTCATGAATCCCTTCTAACATGATAGTCAACACTACAAAGAGCTTTTAATTAGTGCCTGTAACATCAATGCCCAAAGAAAGAATACCAGCAAGAAGCAAACCGATGAATGTGAAAAGCTGAGCGCTAAAAACACCAGGTGTGGCTGAAGTCAAAGTACATAGTGGGACTGAGAGAAGGTAATTAATTGAAAATGATGTTAAGAAACTCTTAGGCCATAAAGTTCTGCTTCCCCTCCAGACTCAGGTAAACCCCCCTCAATTCAGCAGAACATTGGGCGTTTGCTCTCTGGACAGGATGAACCAAAACCAGTATTGCCCTTGGTGACACCCAGGCTGGCTAAGGAAGTAAAAAGAATGGGTTGCAGTGGAAAAAAAAAAAATAGGGTGAAAAGACAAGAGAATGAATGGCACCAAGATAAAGACACACACATGAAACATTAGGAGGAAAAGGATACAAAGGAGCAACGCTTTGAAAATACTGAGGGAAAAATAATGTTCAGCCAAAGTGATACACAGAAAATTATCCAATAAGCTTAAGACTACAATACAACTTTTTATTCAGATTTTAAATATATATTTAAAAACTGCTACCATTCATTTTTTTCTCAGAAACAGATACTATTTCCCACAAACGAGACATGAATCACATAATCAGTCAAACAATAACATCACCAACAAGAGCAACAATATAAAGAACAACAAAATGAAGCATGAGGTGAAGAATATAAGCTGTCTAGTTCATGTGAACGAGGAAGAAAGTCACCATGAAAAGCAGAGTAATGAATTAAGTGAAATTCTAAACTTTAATAATGACCAGGGAAGATTGGTAAAAAATACCGATTCCCAGTTGGATGTCTTTGGTAAGTGGAAATCATTGAAAGCTACTGATACCTTACTTTAAAATCTATGTTATACTTTTATTAATAAAACAAATTCAAAATGTTAGAAGATATGACAAATTTTTTAAAGAATATCAACAGGACTTTTCAAATCAGCAAAAATGATAAAACTCACATGAGATAGAGACCATAAATAAGCTTGGAAATAGCTGTAAATTAATACTCATGTCTGATTAATATTAAAATAAGAAAAAAGAACTAGTGTCAGGAATAACGATACAAACTTTAAATTTATTATAATGATACATTACATAAGACAAATGAAAACCAATAAGTGAATAGACAGAAAATCAATGTAAACATAAAGAATATCCAATAAACTATTCAAGTATCTAGAGAAGATGGTATATGATATGATATAAAGGAGATAATAGAAGATAAAGAAGACAATGGAGAAAAAAATAAAGAGAAATAAAATGGAACAGTTGATGGCCAATCTTCTGGAAAAATATATTCATCAAAATTTTTGAAATCTACAAGTTTAAACCAAAAATATGAAATACAGACAATTTAAAACATTTTAACCAAAACAAGGGGAATCAGAAAACAACTGAATAGAATAAAAATGGACTATTTCAGCTATAAAAATTATGTAAAAAAGAAGACAGCTTTATGTAAAGAGGGTAAATATGTGGGTATATCCAGCTAAATATTAAATCATACAAAACTTCAAAAATTATGTATCATGATCTTTATAATTATAGAATTAAAGTACACTCATCTTGCAGATAAATCAGGGTATGGCAAATGTGTAAATAGTATTAATAATTTTAAGACTTTGGTAAGTCAAGGATGCATGTTATAATCTCTGAATTGTACTACAAAACTAGAAAAATCAAAAAGTCATTTGAAAATTAAAGCCAATCCAAAAGGAGAAACATAAGTGAAAACAAAAAGGAAGTAAAGAGAAAGTGTAGTAAGATAATACTTTTAAAATTAAATACATTAATAATGAAGCTCAATATAAATGAAGTATATGCTTCAAATAAAAGGAAAAAAAAATTGGGATGCTGGGAACAAAAAGTGGAACTCCATGATATGTGTCTTTGAGACACATAGATAAAATATAAAAATGCAGAATGAATAAATGTGAAATAATGGAAAAAGGACATACCAATATTTATCAAAAGAAAGCTTGAAGACTACATTCATATTACACAAACAGACTTTAAGGTATGAACCAGAAACACTATGAGTGATAAAGATATTTCAAAAAGATGACAATTTGCTAGAAAGATGAGACAACTGTCTCAGGTGATGTCTATCACTGTACAGTCTTAAAACACATGAGGCCAAAAATAAATAAATATTTGTGTCTAGAAAAAGAAAGGCCCCACATTATCCAAAATTTGTCTAAGTTTTGACCTAAATCTGTAGAGAGAGTAACAATCACTCAGTTTTTTAAAAGAATATACATTTTAGAGAGTACGTAAATAGTTTGAATAACAAACATGGCCATATTGAGATATGTAAAATACTACACCAAAGTGTGTGGCTTTTTACAAGTATGTGCCCTGCATATTCTTTTCAAAATAATAAGGAATATATACCAAAAATTGGCATTATGCTGGGGCAATAAATACCTCTATTCTCTAAGAATATATTAGAATTAAACTGAAAATTAGACCCCAAAATCAACTTAGACAAAACTGGGCTATCATTTCCATTTTGCCATATAAAGATCTTAGAAGTTGCCCCTCCCAATCTCACAACAAGAATAAAGCTGCGGAAGTGAATACTAACAACTCTTTTCAGACCCATGAGAGAACTGACTGGGCCAACTCCTACTCTGGAATTTGGAAGGGCAAGTGAATACAGATATTGCAGCTTAGCACAAGCAGAGGCAGATAAAGCCAGTAACTGGTAGGAATGCTTAAGGAGCAACTGATGAGTTACTGGAAGCTGAGGGTGGGCTAGCTTCAGATTTAAAGCACCTGAGACCCCAGACATGCCGCCCCTCCATCCCCATTTTTGTAAAATTTACCTCCAGGTGCTCCAGTAAGTTGTCAGTGAAAAAAAGAGAGGTTCCTTCCTGCTTTTGGAAGAGAGAAGGGAAAATGTAGCCATTTTTAAATATGCCCAAATCATTCGGTTCCTCATAACAAAGGCCTGCCCTCAAGGGAAACTCTCCAGAGCCTTAATGTACCTGTTGTTGTTGTTCGGTCACGAAGTCGTGTCCAACTGTTTGCGTCCCCACACACCACAGCACACCAGGCTTCCCTGTCCATCACCAACTCCCGGAGGTCACTCAGACTCACCTCCATTGAGTCAGTAATGCCATCCAGCCATCTCATCCTCTGTCGTCCCCTTCTCCTCCTGCCCTCAATCCCCTCCCAGCATCAGAGTCTTCTCCAATGAGTCAACTCTTCACATGAGGTGGCCAAAATACTCGAGTTTCAGCTTTAGCATCATTCCTTCCAAAGAAATCCCAGGATTGATCTCCTTCAGAATGGACTGGTTGGATCTCCTTGCAGTCCAAGGAGTCTTCTCCAACACCACAAGACTCCTTGCAGTCCAAGGAGTCTTCTCCAACACCACAAGACTCTCAAGAGTCTTCTCCAACACCACAGTTCAAAAGCATCAATTCTTCAGCTCTCAGCCTTCTTCACAGTCCAGCTCTCACATCCATACATGACCACAGGAAAGACCATAGCCTTGACTAGGAGAACCTTCGTTGGCAAAATGATGTCTCTGCTTTTGAATATGCTATCTAGGTTGGTCATAACTTTCCTTCCAAGGAGTAAGCGTCTTTTAATTTCATGGCTGCAGTCACCATCTGCAGTGATTTTGGAGCCCAGAAAAATAAAGTCTGACACTGTTTCCACTGTTTCCCCATCTATTTCCCATGAAGCATACACCATTTTAAAAGGAGTTTCTTGGGAAACTCAAATACAAGGAAGACAAACAAAGACAAGGGGGAAATTGAAACTTCTGACATTGGCAGTGCTAGCAAAAATTAAAAACAATGGATGAAAAACTAATTGGTCAATCTAAGAAAGAAACAGAAAATTTTATTTGAGTGAGATCAGATCAGATCAGATCAGTCGCTCAGTCGTGTCCGACTCTTTGCGACCCCATGAACCGCAGCACGCCAGGCCTCCCTGTCCATCACCAGCTCCCGGAGGTCACTCAGACTCATACCCGTCGAGTCAGTGATGCCATCCAGCCATCTCATCCTCTGTCGTCCCCTTCTCCTCCTGCCCTCAATCCCTCCCAGCATCAGAGTCTTCTCCAATGAGTCAACTCTTCACATGAGGTGGCCAAAATACTGGAGTTTCAGCTTTAGCATCATTCCTTCCAAAGAATTTCCAGGATTGATCTCTTTCAGAATGGACTGGTTGGATCTCCTTGCAGTCCAAGGGACTCTCAAGAGTCTTCTCCAACACCACAGTTCAAAAGCATCAATTCTTCGGTGCTCAGCCTTCTTCACAGTCCAGCTCTCACATCCATACATGACCACAGGAAAGACTATAGCCTTGACTAGGTGAACCTTTGTTGGTAAAGTAATGTCTCTGCATTACTTTATTTGAGTGAAATTTGTGTATATTAACCAGGAAGAGCAGCTCAGAAAGGTCTGTGCGCTTTCTGTGTTAGTCGCTCAGTCGTGTCTGACACTTTGTGCCCCCAAGGACTGTAGCCCACCAGGCTCCTCCATCCATGGGATTTTCCAGGCAAGAGTGCTGGAGTGGGTTGCCATTTCCTTCTCCAGGGGATCTTCCCAACCTGGGCCTCCCTGGGTTGGGAAGATCCCCTGGAGAAAGCTCTGTCCAGCGCCTTAGAAGTCAAAGCACAGCTGAGGTAGAAATTGTTATGCAGATAGTGTAGGATCTCTGAGACCTCAGTCTGTTTCAACAAACATCCCTCTCCATTAACCTAAAACTATACCTTTGTCCTGAATTCCTGGCTCTCAGAGGAATGTGTCCTTGGTCTGATATCAGTACTTAGATCCAGGAAAGTGTAGTAATTAACTTTTGTTCCATATCAGTTCAGTTCAGTCACTCAGTCATGTCTGACTCTTTGAGACCCCATGAAAGGCAGCAGGCCATGGTTCCCTGTCCATCACCAACTCGCAGAGCTTGCTCAAACTCATGTCCATTGAGTAGGTGATCTCATACATCTGGTCCACTGCAAAATGGCTACTTAATGTCTAAGAAAACTAAGAATCCACGGGTCAAAAGCTGTGTTGAATATGGCAAAGGCTTGGAACTGAGTAGGATGCTGTGAGGCTCCTGGGCACAAAAGCCTTTCCATGTTCCCCATTTCTTGTCTGTAGAAAATAGGTTTGAGTCTCCATGACCTTCCTGGAGTTCCAAAGGGCAGATTCAAACAGTTATTAATTAGGGAAAGGAGAGGGTACAGAGACAAGTGAGAAGCAGTCAAGAACAAGTGCAGTCTTGGGGCAAGGTCCTGGTTCTACCTCAAGGAATACACTAAACAATATCTTTGAGCTCTTCTATAGAAATAATTCGAGTTCTTATTCCTGGAATCAAAGGATGAACTTCACAAACATGCAAATACTCACAGTAGCAAGAGAATAGGACTTATTAAGTAGAAGTAAAGTACAAAGCTCTCGGCATAGACAGCGAGAGGGAGCAAAGAATCCCCAAAAGTGGGACTTACAACATTTAATATCCTTGCCATTATTAATCTGCACCTTTTTGGTTGGCTTTTGTCTTTAAAAATGTTATTTCTAACGGATCAGTTTAAAGATCCAAATGTTTAACTTAACATCTGTATGACTTCTCTTGATCCTTGGATTAAGTCACCAGCCTTTTTCATACCCCCTAGCCATTTTGCAATAGACCAGATGTAGTTCAGTTCAGTTCAGGAGCTCAGGCATATCCGACTCTCAGTGAACCCCATGAACTGCAACACGCCAGGCCTCCCTGTCCATCACCAACTGCCGGAATTCACTCAAACACATGTCCTTTGAGTTGGTGACACCACCCAGGACTGATCTCCTATAGGATGGACTGGTTGGAACTCCGTGAAGTCCAAGGGACTCTCAAGAGTCTTCTCCAACACAACAGTTCAAAAGCATCAATTCTTCAGTGCTCAGCTTTCTTTATAGTCCAACTCTCACATCCATACCTGACCACTGGAAAAACCATAGCCTTGGCAAGATGGACCTTTGTTGACAAAGTAATGTCTCTGTTTTTTAATATGCTGTCTAGGTTGGTCATAACTTTTCTCCCAAGGAGTGAGCGTGTTTAATGTTACTCCAGGTATCTCTTTATTTCCTACTTTTTCATTCTAGTCCCCTATGATGAAAAGGACATCTTTTTTGGGTGTTCGTTCTAGAACGTCTTGTAGGTCTTCATAGAACTGTTCAACTTCAGCAAAGGTGAGGGCTTATAAAAAGAAGGATTTATTCTCTCACAGTGCAAAAGGCCAGAAGTATAAAATCTAGGTTTCAGCTGGATTGATTTTTTTCCTTTTTGAAATTCAGAGTGATGATATCTGGGGTTATATTTTACTTTGGGATACTCAGTTCTATTCACTGGATATAAATTAACCAAACTTACTATTTCTTCATTTTAAAATTTTGGTAATGTATTTGTTTAGGAAATTTTCCATTTTAATTAAATATTCAAAGTTGGTGAAAACATGGGGATTATTATAATTACAATAATTTCAGAATGAGAAAAGCTTTCCTATAAAGATATAAAATTAAATTGTAATAAAAATAAATCATAAACTTAATTACCTAATTCTTTAAATTTTGTATTTCTTAAAATACCAAAGAGGCCAAATCAAACAATGAACCAGGAAAACATACTTATAACATGAAAGAAAAGCACATATACACATGTACACTCATGTTCTATAGAATATTATTAAAAATGCAAAGCCTTTGCATAAATCAGTGTGATAAAAATATACTATTACAAAGCAGCTGGTAAATGTTACCATCAACAAGCTTACAAAAAAGAAAAGGAACTTCAAAATATCTGAAAACATGCTTAACACAGTTATGATTCAGTGCATTGAAAGTTTCATAAAATATAATTCATATCTCTCAGATTAATGTTTATGCTAAAAGGTAGGTGGTGTGAACATATACACATATATTCTCACATACTTGGGGTTGGAATGTTAATTAGATTAAACTTTATGTAGCATAATTTGGTAATGTCCTTCAAAATTAAAATAATCTATTTTCTTTGATTGAACAATTATACTTGTATGAATATAGTCCTTATCCAAAACTAAGGATTTTGAACCAAATAATATTTATTATTATCTTATGAATTTTTATCTGTGCATAACTTTTTCTTAAATTGCTACATATTTTTTAAATGATAAAGTTTAAATATTCAAAATTTAAATACCTGGTTTAGTACCAGATATTATTTATTTTAGTTTACAGTCATAAAAATTTTCCTAGCACTTGCTAATAAATAATGTGTTTATTAAAATACTCCTAATATCTTATTTGACAAGGTGATGATTTTAGGCTGTTTCTTGGAAAATTTTACAAAATTACAATTTACTTGACACTAAAATATTTTTCTCCTCAGAAGATACATATATTCTCAAAAGAATAATTTGTAACAGTTAAATATATCTTACAAGTAATTTGAATTATCTACAAGGACAAGTCGGAGAAGGCAATGGCATCCCACTCCAGTACTCTTGCCTGGAAAATGCCATGGACGGAGGAGCCTGGAAGGCTGCAGTCCATGGGGTCGATGAGGGTCGGACACGACTGAGCGACCTCACTTTCACTTTTCACTTTCATGCATCGGAGAAGGAAATGGCAACCCACTCCAGTATTCTTGCCTGGAGAATCCCAGGGAAGGGGGAGCCTGGTGGGCTGCTGTCTATGGGGTCACACAGAGTCGGACACGACTGAAATGACTTAGCAGCAGTAGCAGCAACAAGGACAAGTAAAATAAATCTTAAAAACTCCATCATGAAAACATAACTAGCCATAATTCCCAGAATAATGGACAAATCTGAAAACTAGCTGTCATCTTTATTTACAAAAAAAAAAAAAAAAAAACTATTAAGTACTTTTGTAAAAATTTACAAATTAATTCAACTTAACATACATTACAATTTTCTCAATTGCAGCAATTTACCTAAAAATTGGAAACACGTTTTAAGCTGTATAATGTATTTAAAACAGCTTTCATAAGGGAATGTTTGCTAAATCGAATTAATAATATACAAGCACTCCCACAACTTGCAGGGGTTGCATGTTTTTTTCCAAAGTTCATTAAGAAGTTTTTCACATTTTTGCTATGTAAATATTATAAATATAGCTTAAATTCCAGTAACTCATCAGAGTTTAATTTAGCTCATCAGAGAGCTTTTAGTTTTTAGAGGATATGTGTGTTACCAACATTCAACCTGTAATTCTCGAATGTTATGCAACTACCTTGGAGACTCTCAACGCATACAAACTTGTCCCTGAACTGGGCTCTCAAAAGAGTAATTTTCAACGTGGATGCATATTAGACCCTTCTGAGGAGGTATTTTCTTTTTAAACCCATAGCTTTAATTTCAGAAAAATTAGATCAGAATCTCTGGAGGGGGAACCAGACATCAGATTTTTAAATTAGGGGTGCTAGATTTAAAAAAAAAAAAAAAAAACACCGCTGTTGGTTCCAGTATGCAATCCTGTTTGAAAGCCATGACTCTAAAAGGCCTTTCTGTTCTATGCAATCCCCTTCTCACTTTCAGAAACCATTGGTCTTCTGAAGATTAGCATTATTTATTTCAACATGTAATTTTCATAGAAATAGAGACTCCCTGCTGTGCTGATACAGAGTACATTTGCAGGAATGGGTATTGATTATCTGAGTAATTTTTTAAGTCTATTGAACCTGTAGGTCAATAGCTACATTTAACTATTGTATGTCAAAGGAACAAAATTGCTTGCAACGGTAATCTCAATCACGGTAATAGTTAAAACTAAGTTGTCCTCACTCCAAGCAAAGAAGATTATAGCTTCAAAATATTAAAAACATGATCAGAGTTGAGAAAGAGCATAAGCTTTAGCTTGTGTTAGAATAGCTACTATTAATAAATAAACTATATCCAAATTTCCATTAGCCTTCTTCTTGTTCAGATCTTGTGGATCAAAACAGAACCTACACTTCTCTTCTGCAAACAATTTGTGTACTCCCTTTCTTGCAACACTCATTAAGCCCTTCGTTTTCACTTCAATTTAAAATAACTACAAGCTTTCGATTCTCCACTAATATAAAAAAGGCCCAGTTTTCTTCTTTATATCTTCCTATTGTGTTTTCTCTCCTCTCCAACTTCTTTGGGGTCTCTTTAAATATTTTAAATTCATGATGCCTACCCTATATGTCATTCCTCTACTTTGTGCTTCCTGCCCATCTCTGATTCCTCTTTCTCCACAGTAAAAACAATGCTGAACTTATTATTTTAAGAAGAATCAAATTAGAGTAACCATCAAACAAAGTTTATGCTTGCTTCCTCCTAAAGAGGAATCTTTGTGGAAGATCTGCCTCACAATGGTATCATCATGATCGCCTTTACAAAATATGAGCGTTGGCACATGGAGAAGGGAGATCAAGCTCTAGGTAGTGAATAGAATAAATTAATTATGGTTATTTTTGTTTGAAAATGATGGGGCAACAAAACTCAGTCTGCTACATGTTAGGTTATTAGCTACTGTAAACCAGTGTCAAAAGTAAACTTTGACAAAGAACAGTTACAGCAGTAACGACATAGTTTAATCAGTAATATGCTATTGCAATAAAGAAAAAAAGTATAGTGTGAACTGAATTCAACTTCTATTTGTATAGGGTTGCCTGGGGATTTTAAAGGCGGAATGCAGGAGTAGGAAGTGGGGAGCAGAGCTCGGTAGAGTCAGGGAAGTGAAACACTACAAAAAACAATCCTATAGATCCTCTAGGCTTTGGTCCATGGGAAATGCATCTGTGTTTTCTAACTGGTGTTTATCTGTATTAGGCCCCTAACCTTCTGCAGAAACTCAGAGATAGGCACACTCTCTTCAGGTGTTGGCAACCTTGGGCACAAACAGTAAATGTACAGTGCAACCTTGTTTTATCACCAGACCCTGTAAGGGGAATTAGGGTCATCCTAGGAATGAGGCCTTGGCTGTTAAAAAAACACAAGACTTTATAGGCCAAGTTTGAGGCCTAATCCAGAAAGGGCTCGGCAGAGCTTGGCTTCAGTTCGATCAAGGAGAGTAACTGTTGCAAATTAGGGGGAGAATTCTCACCCGTGGTTGGCTCCAGCGGCTCCAGTGACTTCATCATTATTCATCTTTCTCTGCCGCACAGCTCCGTTTCCTTCCGTTTTGGCTCTGCTCCTTTCCTAAGCAAAATGATTCGTCTTGGTGATTCTCTGCGCTCTGAGCTCTGCGAGTCGCTTCAGTGATTCCAGTGCCAAAGAGTATCTGCCTCTCTCCTAATCACTCAGGCAAAAGTCCCGAGTTTGACACTGCCTGAATCATGTCACTCTCTCTGAGCTAAAACATTCCGGTGAGTAATGTGATGCTCCTGTCCGCTGGATTTTGTCACATGATCCAGAGTTGCGGTCATCCTACCGAAAAGAGTGGGCTGAGCTTCTGCCCTTTCCCTCTGAAGATCACAGTGAATATGATTTATATTTGACAATGCTGGGGTTAAGGGTCAGTGCTGGTGTTGTCAGTAAAGACTACGGGGTCACTATCTATAAAGATTTTCTTTTTGGTATATATATATATATATATATATCAGATCAGATCAGATCAGTCGCTCAGTCGTGTCCGACTCTTTGCGACCCCATGAACCACAGCACGCCAGGCCTCCCTGTCCATCATCAGCTCCCGGAGGTCACCCAGACTCACACCCATCAAGTCAGTGATGCCATCCAGCCATCTCATCTTCTGTCGTCCCCTTCTCCTCCTGCCCTCAATCCCTCCCAGCATCAGAGTCTTCTCCAATGAATCAACTCTTCGCATGAGGTGGCCAAAATACTGGAGTTTCAGCTTTAGCATCATTCCTTCTAAAGAAATTCCAGGATTGATCTCCTTCAGAATGGACTGGTTGGATCTTCTTGCAGTCCAAGGGACTCTCAACCTGGGGAGGAGACTTATTCTCCATTAGTCTGACTGCGAGCAGAAGACTAAACCAGGCACTCTTGCTTGTTCCCAAACTGATGCTTCTGAAGTCAGTTGTCTCCTCCCCAGGGACTATCCCGTTGCACACTGTGACTACCGCCTCCCACTACCATCCACAAACACCTGGGTAAGAGGCTCAACACTGTCTTCCAAATAGTCTCTTAGGACAGCCAGGTTGTAAACAGATGGGAATGTCAATTTCCCAGCAGAGAGCCAAGCTCCCCAACAGTATAGAAGTTGAACTAATATAACTCATGGTTATGACTTATGTGTTATCCTCATTCTTCCAAACATTAGGAGCTCAATAAGAATCTATTTTTCATTCGAAAACATACTTTAAAAATAGGAGATAAGATTTAAAAATTAATGCTGGTGTTGGAATAAAAAAATATTATTATTTTCCTTCCAATCATAAGCTTATTCTTATACCTGAAAAAGACATTTTTAAAAACAAAATCATATTTTTTAATATTTTCTTAAAGTTGCTCTCCCAATGTGAACCCACTTTCTGCAGTAATATTTTTAAGGTGTTCTGGTGCTATGAAAAACATTTAATTATGTGATTATCTTTCATGTTGTGTGTGGTTAATTGTCCTTACATCAAATGTAAATTATTTTGAACAATAAAAGTAAATGAGTAATGTTCTGGCTGTGAGCAACAGATGTCATGTGCATTTTGATTTCTTAGGCATTTATAAATATTTCTTTTCAAGTATAGAAAGGCAATTAGTTAACATTATAGACTAATAGCCATTTAAATCTACATTTAAGAATGAAAAGAAACATGAATCATGGGACTGCACAACACTACCTTGGAAAAAAATCACTACACTAAAAAATATATCAAAATGCAATTTCTATAAAGTATGAATAACCTAGTCATAACTACTCAGGAAGAATTTGCCACTCTCATATATGAAGCGGTGTCTTTCTCTGCCTCTGTGGCCTCATACAATCTCACACATTGTAGATAATCTATGTTAACTGAATGGTGCATATAAGGGTCAGAAAATTAATAAGGTTTTACAGTACTAGTTTAGTGGGCATTCTCTGTTAGCTGACAGGAATTCATTCCCTTTCTATTGGAAGCCAGACCATATTTCTTACTGTGTTAGTTTCTTGTATCAAACAAAGCGATTCAGTTATATATACATATAGTCTTTTTCATAATCTTTTCCATTATAGTTTGTTCAGATCAGATCAGATCAGTCGCTCAGTCATGTCCGACTCTTTGCGACCCCATGAACTGCAGCACGCCAGGCCTCCCTGTCCATCACCAACTTCCTGAGGTCACTCAGACTCACATCCATCGAGTCAGTGATGCCATCCAGCCATCTCATCCTCTGTCGTCCCCTTCTCCTCTTGCCCTCAATCCCTCCCAGCATCAGAGTCCTTTCCAATGAGTCAACTCTTCACATGAGGTGGCCAAAATACTGGAGTTTCAGCTTTAGCATCATTCCTTCCAAAGAAATCCCAGGGCTGATCTCCTTCAGAATAGACTGGTTGGATCTCCTTGCAGTCCAAGGGACTCTCAAGAGTCTTCTCCAACACCACACTTCAAAAGCATCAATTCTTCGGCGCTCAGCCTTCTTCACAGTCCAGCTCTCACATCCATACATGACCACAGGAAAGAACATAGCCTTGACTAGGCGAACCTTTGTTGGCAAAGTGATGTCTCTGCTTTTGAATATGCTATCTAGGTTGGTCATAACTTTCCTTCCAAGGAGCAAGTGTCTTTTAATTTCATGGCTGCAGTCACCATCTGCAGTGATTTTGGAGCCCAGAAAAATAAAGTCTGACACTGTTTCCACTGTTTCCCCATCTATTTCCCATGTAGTGATGGGACCAGATGCCATGATCTTCGTTTTCTGAATGTTGAGCTTTAAGCCCACCTTTTCACTCTCCACTTTCACTTTCATCAAGAGGCTCTTTAGTTCCTCTTCACTTTCTGCCATAAGGGTGGTGTCATCCACATATCTGAGGTTATTGATATTTCTCCCAGCAATCTTGATTCCAACTTGTGTTTCTTCCAGTCCAGCATTTCTCATGATGTACTCTGCATATAAGTTAAATAAACATGGTGACAATATGCAGCCTTGACGTACTCCTTTTCCTATTTGGATCCAGTCTGTTGTTCCATGTCCAGTTCTAACTGTTGCTTCCTGACCTGCATACAGATTTCTCAAGAGGCAGATCAGTGGTCTGGTATTCCCATCTCTCTCAGAATTTTCCACAGTTTTTGTGATCTGCACAGTCAAAGGCTTTGGCATAGTCAATAAAGCAGAAATAGATGTTTTTCTGGAACTCTCTTGCTTTTTCAATGATCCAGCGGATGTTGGCAATTTGATCTCTGGTTTATTATAGTTTGTTACAAGGTATCAAATATGGTTCCCTGTGCTATACAGTGAAGTTGCTCAGTCGTGTCCTACTCTTTCGACCCCGTGGACACCAGGCTCCTCCATCCATGGGATTTTCTGGGCAAGAGCAGTGGAGTGGGGTGCCATTTTAGGACCTTGTTTTTCCTGTTTTATATGCTGTAGCATGTATCTGCTAATCTTGACATCTTTATTTATGCCTCCCTCACTCTTTCTCTCCTTTGGTAATCATAAATTCATTTCCTATGTCTGTGAGTCTATTTCTGCTTTTTTTTTTTTTTAATAAATTCATTTGGATCAAATATTAGATTTCACATATAAGTGACATAATATAGCATTTGTCATTCTCTTGCTTCTTCACTTAGTATGATAATCTCTAAATTAATCTATGTTGCTACAAATAACATTATTTCACTCATTGTTATGGCTGAGTAGTATTTCATTGTATATACATATCACATCTTTATCCATTTATCTGTGGATGAAGATTAAAGACAGCCTATTGAGTGGAAGAAAATATTTGCAAATGAATAAACAACAAACTCCAGTGAGATACCATCCCACACTGGTAACTCTATTTCTAGTTTATTAAGGAAATGCCATACTGTCTTCACAGTGGCTGTACCCATTTACTTTTCCATGAACAGTGTAGGAGGGTTCCCTTTTCTCCACATTCTCTATGTCATTTATTAATTGTTGACATTTTCATCATGGCCATTCTGATTGATATGTGGTGATACCTCATTGTACTATTGATTTGCATTACTTGTTTTTGAGGGAATCTTCTTTCTTTTTTTATTTTTCAAACTATGAAAATGATAACACATTTACAGGAGACGTGGTAAATACAGAACAAATTTACATATAGTTCCACTATATTTTTCAATTATTTTTAAGTAGATAAGATTTTAATTTGAATTTAAGTAGTAAATGATCAAAAATTTATAGAATGAGTAGACAGAAAAGTAGAAGCATATAGTAAAACTATGAACCAATTCAACACAATTCAGATTTATACAGTTTTCATACAACAGACCACCTTCCCTGTCTCCTGAGAAACCTGTGTGCAGATCAAGAAGCAACAGTTAGAATTGGACATGGAATGATGGACTGGTTCAAAACTGGGAAAGGTCTATGTCAAAGCTGTATATTTTCACCTTGCTTATTTACCTTATATTCAGAGTACATCATGAGAAATGCTGGGCTTGGAGACACACTAGCTGGACTCCAGATGGCCAGGAGAAATTTCAACGACCTCAGATATGCAGCTAATACCACTCTATTGGCATAAAAGGAAGAGAAACTAAATAATATCTTGAAGAGGGTGAAAGAAGAGAGTGAAAAAGCTGGCTTACAACTCAAAATTCAAAAAACTAACATCACGGCATCTGGTCACATCACTGCATGGCAAATAGATGGGGGAAAAGTGAAAACAGTAACATTTTATTTTCTTGGACTCCAAAATTACTGCAGACAATGACTGTAGTCATGAAGGTAACAGACTCTTGCTTCTTGAAAGAAAAGTTATGACAAACCTAAACACCGTATTAAAAAGCAGACACATCACTTTGCCAGTAAAGATCTGTATGGTCAGAACTGTGGCTTTCCAGTAGTCAAGGGTAGATGTAAGAGTTGGACCATAAGGAAGGCTGAGCGCCAAAGAATTGATGCTTTCAAACTGTGGTGCTGGAGGAGACACTTGAGAGTCCCTTGGACTGTAAGGAGATCCAGCCAGTCCATTCTGAAGGAGATCAGTCCTGGGATTTCTTTGGAAGGAATGATGCTGAAGCTGAAACTCCAATACTTTGGTCACCTCATGCGAAGAGTTGACTGATTGGAAAAGACTCTGATGCTGGGAGGGATTGGGGGCAGGAGAAGAAGGAGAGGACAGAGGATGAGATGGCTGGACGACATCACCGACTCGATGGACATGGGTTTGGGTGGACTCCGGGAGTTGGTGATGGACAGGGAGGCCTGGCGTGCTGCGATTCATGGGGTCGCGAATAGTTGGACAGGACTCAGACAATGAACTGAACTGACTGAATGAGAGTGTAAATTGATTGGTTCACTATGGATGAGAAAACTTGATTGGAGATAGAAGGAACAAATTAGTAATTGTAAGATGCTTATGAAGTGAAAGGGCTCACTTCATTCTAAGCAAAGTTACAAAAGACTCATCACTTGCATTTTTTACATCTATTGAGATTATTTACACTGCTATTTATAACGCCATGGAGCAAAATAAATTTTAGTTTGTGTTTGTGGGAATGCAAAATAGTACATCCACTCTGGAAGTCATATTGACAGTTTTTTACAAAACTAAACACACTCTTACCATGTGATCCTTTAATGGCACTCCTTGGTATCTATCCTAACAAGCTGAAAACATGTCTACACAAGTGCTTATCATAAGTTTTCTAATTGCTAAACCTGGGAACCAATCAAGACAGACATCAATAGGTAAACGATCTGTGGTGCATTCATAACATTGAATATTATTTAGTGATAAAACGAAATTAGTTATCAAATAATGAAAATATATGGAGGAACTTTTTGCTAGGTAAAAGGAACTAATGTAAAATTGTTTCCTAATGTGATTATAATTATAATACATCCTGGAAAAAACAAAACTGTGAAGATAGTAAAAAGATGAGTGGTTGACCTTAGTAGGGGTAGGGAAGGATGAACAAATGTAGCAAAGGGATGTACTGAAAGCAATTCTTTAGAATTTATAGGTTTACAGCAAAATAGAGGATAAAACAGAGATTTATCATAAACTATCTATGAAGGCATACAGACCTAGCCTTCCCCAAACTGTCCCTTACTAAAATGGTGCAGTTTTTAGCAAGGATGAAGCTACACTGGCACATCATAATCACTTAAAATCCAAAGTTTATCTTAAGGCTCACTATTGATGGTACACATTCTATGGGCTGAGGAACTATGTAATTACATCCATCATTATAATATCATACAGATATCTTCCCTGGACGCTGCTCCCACAAGGAAACCTCTAAACTCTGTCTGGGCCTGTTGCGTTCAGCTTAAGAAGGTTATTAATTATTGACTCTATATCTTTAATAAATATGTCTCATTGTGTTAGTTTTGGTAGATTTTATTTTTCAAGAAATTTGCCCATTTTTTTGTATTATCAAATCTGTGGGCATAGAGGAGTTCTCAGTATTTTTTTTATTAACCTCTTTTTTGTATTAATCTCTTCTTAAAAAGGTTATGTCCTCTTTTTCATTTCTGATATAAGCAATTTGTGTCCTCTATTTTTTTCTTAGTTACTCTGGTTAGAGGCTTATCAATTTAATTGACCTTTTCCAGGCACCAGCTTTTGATTTTGTTGATTTCCTCTACTGATTTCCTGTTTTCAATTGCTATTGATCTCTTCTAATTCTTATTATTTCTTTTTTTCTGCTTACTTTGAATTTAATTTGCTCTTCTCTTTCAAGTTTCCTATGATAGAAACTTAGGTGACTGATTTTAGATCTTTATTCTTTTCTAATGTATATGCATCCAGTGTTATTCATATCTCTGTATATATCATTTTCACTTCATCCCACAAATTTTCACTTAAATCAAAATATTATTACAACAGAGGAATAAATGAAGATGTGGTACATATTATACAATAAAGTATCATTCAGCCATTAAAAAGAGTGAAATGTTATTTACAGCAACATGGATGGATCCAGAGATTGTTGTATTGAGAGAAGTAAGTTAGAGAAGGAGAAATACCATATGGCATCCCTTATATATGGGACCTAAAAAGAAATGATACTAATGAACTTACTTACAAAACAGAAAGAGACTCACAGACTCAGAGAACAAAGTGAGGGTTGCCAGGGTTGGGGAGAGGACTGGGGACAGGGATAATTAGGGAGTTCAGGGTGGACATGTGCACACGGCTGTATTTACAATGTGTAATCAATAAAGACTTACCGTATAGCACATGTGACTCTACTCAATGTTATGTGGCAGCCTGGATAAGAGAGGAGTTTGGGGGACAATGGATATATATATATATATATATATATATATATATATATATATGTTTTAATCCCTTTGCTGTTCACTTTAAATTATCACAACATTTTTTGTTAATTGGCTATACCACAATAAAAATTAAAATGTATAAAAATGCATATTATTACAGTTTCTTGAGAATTCTCCTTTATTCCAAGTATCATTTATAAATGTGTTACACAATCTCTACATATTTTGAAATTTTCCAGTTTTCTTTCTGTTACCAATTTCTAGTTTCATTCCATCATGGTCCGAGAATACACAATGAATAATTTCCATACTTTTAAATATAGTAAGGTATGTTTTATGGCACAGAATATGCTCTCTCAGTGAATGTTTGAAATGAGCTTGTGAGAAACGTGAATTGTGCTGTTGTTGGATGAGCTAGTTTATAGATGCCAAGTATATACAGTTGGTCGATGCTGATGTTAAGTTCAGCTACATCCTATGGGTTTCCCACAGGAGATTTTAAAGGCAGTCAAGCTATTTCTAATAATGGTAGAATGACAATTACCTGTCATACATTTGTGAAAATCCATAGAATGTATAACACCAAGAGTGAATCCTAATGTAAACTATTGACTTTAGTTAATATCAATTATTGTTCATTGAATGTGGCAAATGTAGCAAGGTGCAAGATATTAATGGGGAAAATGGAGCAGTGGAAAGATATATGCCAGAACCCTGTACTTTCTACTGAATTTTCCTGTAACCCTCTACACAAAAAGTCTATTAGTTTAAAAATTAAATTAGAAACATATATAAAAAATACAAATAAATAAAAAAGAAACATATATAAAACGGACGAGTCCATAGGTGTATACACTTATATCCTATTAAATCTCATCCTTTGGAAAAACTGAGTCTATATATGAGCTTTCAATCTGTAGAAGTTTGCAGATCATGGAATTTTCATATGTGAAATATATTGATTTTGTCTAAAAATACCCTGAATTTTAGATATATTTCAAAACGTTTGGTTTTAAATGCCTGTAACCTAGCCCCAGTTTCTTTTGAAAATTATATTTTTAAAATTAACCTTAAATTGATGGATTTCACCTTTTTTAAATGTTTCATATCTATCATTTTACTAGCATACGCATTCTAATTCAGAAAATATTGATAATTTTGGAACATATAGTAGAAGGAAAATGAGTCATCAAACCATAAGTTTGAAATTTGTTCAATAGTTTGCCAAATATATCTTGACTTTCCTGGAATAGTCTCAGCTTTGGCTTGTTGTAACAACGTACTGTCCACTAAGTGCCATCTTTTATGCTCAAATGTGTTCCATTTGGACTTTATAAATTATACTGTCACCCTCAGTAAGAAGGGGTAACAGAATGAAACATGAGAGATAATATGATAATGTGTGATAGGAAAAAGTCTACCAAGGGCTCTGGCTCATATTTGACTCGTGGCCGTATAGTAGGATATTCTTCACCTTAATATAGAATATGTGTGCTGTGTCAGAAATAAGTTATATTCAGTTCAGTCGCTCAGTCATGTATGTCTCTTTGCGACCCCATGGACAGCAGCACACCAGGCCTCCCTGTCCATCACCAACTCCCAGAGCTTAAGTAGTATTAGATTTTATTAGAAATCACAATTGGAATTCCCCAGGCCAGTGGTCAGGACTCGGCCTTTTCACTGTTAAGGGCCCAGGTTCAACTAAAATCCCAGAAGCTGCCTGGCATGACCAAAAAAATAAGGAAACTGTGAGAGAGAGTTTGACTTTAGCAAAGAATACATGTGATTCATATGTTGTTTGCCAAAATTCCTTACACCACTTTCTTGGTAATATATACCTTCTCACCTGGCTTCTCATTTTCTTAGAAAGGGCTCTAGGTGGGTCCAAGCTTGAGACTAGGAACTCTCACAAATAATAATCTGGTATGCTATGAAATAACTGGCTTCTAAATTTTAACATGTATATACGTAATGAAAATAGGAATGATTATACATATTTTTCCTAGATTAACTCCCAATTGTAATCATGAGAAACTGTTGAGAGCTGGCTCTCTAATCCATGTGTCCCTAATAATGCTAATGCCCCCTAATTTCTGGGTCACTGTGTGAACCAGTTTTGCTAAGACAGTGGAACTTCTGTTTTTAGATGAGTTTTAGATAAGGATCAATAAGCACATAGGCAATTTAATGCAACTACTTGGCTATAAACTGCCTCAGAAGACATATGTTTCTTTAATGCGTTCACTCTAATGTGGTAAAAGTAATTCTATTTGCATTCATATGTATTAGTTGCTGCTTTTATTTAGCAACAAATTTTAAGTATAGGGAATACTTTTATTTTACCCCAGCTTTCCTCCATTCCCTGAACTTGTAACAACTTATTCATAAACACGGGGAAGACAGAAGGCGAAAAATGATCCATCCTCGATTAAACATTACACTTTTACGTCGAGGATAAAGAGGGTCCAGGGAAATTAATCCTTTGCCCTAGGAAGTTTATTAAAAATGCTAAATCAGGAGCTGGTGGCAGCTTAAATAGCTTTAAGTAATTCTCTAGGGGAAATCTTCTAAAATCCTATCTGTTAAGGTAGTTTTGGTTCAAAAAGAGGCAAAGATCAAGGTAAGAAAAATAACATCGCTATGAAACATTGCTGACCTTAAATGATGAAGTTAAGAAACTAAAGAAAATATTTATACAATAGACATTATATGTCAATAAAAATCCATTTGGTACTAAAAGCTTAAATTTTTTTTTTCAACTTAAGTATATGAAACTACCTCTGAACAGAAAAAAATAAAGGATCAAGATAAAAAAAATTGGTGCTTAGTGAAACATTTATATTTGTGCATTAATGGAGCATGCCTCGTACAAGTATCTGCTACAAAAACTACACAGATTAAAATGCTTCTGCAAATAAGATATGGTCCCAGCTTTAGAACTTATTTATTAAAGAGAAAGGAGATGGAAAAACTACATCTATATATATATATATAGATGTATTACAGTGGGGGGGGGGAGGAGCGTGCTAATTTGTCTACATTTTGTTTGTGTTTTTAATAATCTTACTCCATTGAGCATGTACGAGCTTCAAGAGAGTACTGTTTCCACCCAAACAATGACAAAAGACCAAGTATTCCACAAAATCATAATTTCTCTGAAACTATCAGACAGACACAGGATGCCACTAAGCAACCAAATAAATTGAACTCCAAAGCATGACAAGGTCCTCCTGGAAGGGATGACACTGAAAGTTTTTACCTGTAGAAAAACATGGAAAAATTTGGTTACTCTACAAAAGGGTTAGAAGAAAGTAGATGAAATATTAATCAATTCTTAAAGGCCAAATGTGAAACACTTGTTTGGAAAACCTGGGAGCTCCAAACTCAAACTTTGATGGCCTGCCAAAAGGTGCTCATCAAAAGGATTGGAGGCAGGGCTGAAAACCAAAGAGAAATATTCTATAAGATGCAGGATACAGAAGGTGATTAGCTCCTGCTTGAGAAAAAACACAAAGCCGTGCCCACACCCCTCAGAATCATCTCTCACTGGAGCAAAAATCTTAGGCTGGTAAAGGATAGCAAACTCTCCAGCTCTCAAGGACCAAGAAAAATCTACTCCTTCTGGGGCAATGAGTTTGGAAGAAGGAAATCATATCTGCATCTCAGAAAATAGAAGAACACTCTCACCAATAGGATGCAAGTAAAGAACTGATGTAGCTGGTGAAAGTATAGAAGTATGGTTGCTGGATTCAGTGAATAAAAATGCAAAACTACCAGTTACATTTTAAAGCCCAAACAAATAACTTTTTAGTGTTTTTTTTTTTTACTGTATGAACTATACTTGCATTAATAATGTATTCTACAAGACATAATTATATACTAATGTGGCTTCTTCAGTGGCTGAATAGTAAAGAATCTGCCTGCAATGCAGGAGACTCAGGAGACGAGGGTTCAATCAGGAAGATCCCCTGGAGAAGGAAATGGCAACCCACTCCAATATTCTTGCCAGGAAAATCCCATGGACAAAGGAGCCTGGTGGGCTACAGTCCATGGGGTCGCAAAGAGTCGAACATGACTGAAGTGACTTAGCATGCACACACACATCCTACAAATGCCTTACTGGTTTTCTGAAATTAAAATTTAACAGGGAATTCTGCATTTCATCTGTCAGCTGTAAGCAAAGCAGAAGACCTTTGTCCAAGAGGAAAAAGCCTAGATTATACTTACTCTGCAGTCAAATTTCATGTGGTATCTGACATGTTTCAGCAGCTAACCTGCCACTGTCATTTCTCACCTGAATTATTGTAAAAGTCCTTTAACTAGTGTAACTGCATTTTTCCTCACCCACATACAGTGAATTCTCAATATAGCAGTCAAAATCTGCTATTAAAACCTAAGTCACATGGCATTATTAACTCAAGTCCCTCAGTAGCCTCTGATAAGTAAAAAGCCCAGAAAAAAGCCAACGTTCTTATAGCCTGTGTGCCTGTGTGCATGCTAAGTCACTTCAGTCGTGTCCGACTCTGCAACCCCATGGACTGTAGCCTGCCCAGCTACTCTGTCCATGGGGATTCTCCAGGCAAGAATACTGGACTGGGTTGCCGTGCCCTCCTCCAGGGGATCTTCCCAACCCAGAAATCAAATCTGCATCTCTTAAGTCCCCTGCCTTGGCAGGTGGGTTTTTTTACCACTAGTGCCACCTGGAAAGCCCTCTTGTAGCCTATCAGATCAGATCAGATCAGATCAGTCGCTCAGTCGTGTCCGACTCTTTGCGACCCCATGAACCGCAGCACGCCAGGCCTCCCTGTCCATCACCAGCTCCCGGAGGTCACTCAGACTCGCATCCATCGAGTCAGTGATGCCATCCAGCCATCTCATCCTCTGTCGTCCCCTTCTCCTCCTGCCCTCAATCCCTCCCAGCATCAGAGTCTTCTCCAATGAGTCAACTCTTCGCATGAGGTGGTCAAAATACTGGAGTTTCAGCTTTAGCATCATTCCTTCCAAAGAAATCCCAGGGCTGATCTCCTTCAGAATGGACTGGTTGGATCTCCTTGCAGTCCAAGGGACTCTCAAGAGTCTTCTCCAACACCACACTTCAAAAGCATCAATTCTTCCGTGCTCAGCCTTCTTCACAGTCCAACTCTCACATCCATACATGACCACAGGAAAGACCATAGCCTTGACTAGGCGAACCTTAGTTGGTAAAGTAATGTCTCTGCTTTTGAATATGCTATCTAGGTTGGTCATAACTTTCCTTCCAAGGAGTAAGCATCTTTTAATTTCATTGCTATAGGGTTCTGAAAACTCTAGCCCTTTTCTGTTCATTTTCTCCACCCCAGCAATAGAACCTCTTGCTGTTTATAGAATTTGCCAATCATATTAGGGCCTTCGTGCATGCTATTCTTTCTGCCTGGAAGGTTTTTCTCCCTGTTATTAACATGTGGCTCTTCTCCTGTCTTTTCTCAAATGGTAGGTGGTAACTGAGACCTTCGGAACATGTTTTCCAAAACTGCACCTCACCATTCTCATCCATCACTCTCTGTTCCCATCATGCTTTATTGTTAGCCAACTAAGACACCGTGTATTTTTTAATTTATTTATTTAAATTATTTTACTTGTTTTGTATCTCTCCTCACTAAATGGAGTTTGGGGAAATGTGTTTGTTTTATTCACAGCTATGTCTCAGAATTAAGAAGTATTCCTGGAAACATAACTAATGCTCAATAAATATGTGTTAAACAGATGAGTGTTAGTTGCTTATTTGTGAACTCTTTGCAACTCCATGGAATTATCCAGGCAAGAATACTGGAGTGGGCTGCCATTCCCTCTCCAAGGATCTTCCCAGCCCAGGGATTGAACCCAAGTCTCCGGCATTGCAGGCAGATTCTTTACCATCTGAGAATGGGTGAATGAATGAATGAAAACATAAATGACCAAATGTTGCTATCAAAATGAAAATGTATTATTTAAGAACACATTTTATAATGCTGTTGTAGAGCTGTTGAGTGAAACATGGTACATTTATGTGTTGCTCCATCTGAGTATTCATCCCATCAGAGTATGACTTTTCTTGAGTTCTTGGGATACTGCAGTAACTCTCAATCTCACACAAAGTTTCTACATGGATATAAAGTGCTGCCTCAGATGGGATACACTGTAGCCTTTTAATACCAACATCCATCATGCTAAAAGATATGCATGGCCTATAACTTCTGTGAAATAGCCTACATTGTGAAATAGGAGTGATCCCGAGGCAGAACTTAAAATAAGCAAATAGGTCAAACGTTCAACTTACCTGCAATATTTTTAATTACTTGGCATATCTTTTTAAATGAATGTTCAGGCCCTATCAAACCATCGTGACACTAAACTTAAATGAGAGGAGAACCAGGAGCCCCATGTGTTTCATCTTTTTTAATGCTCCAAGTAAAATGAATCTTTTGATTTTTTTTTTATCTCATCCTGAAATGTCTCTAAAGAGCCAATGGTTTAAATGCAAAGTTCTTCCCTTAAGGAAAAGGTTCGAAGTTTTCATTTTCCAAGAGTAAAATATTACTTTCTCACATGAAAGTTTTGTCTATTTTATTGCTGGAGTTGAAAAAAGAAAAAGTCTCAGAACTTCTTTAATATAGCCCAATTCATCAAACTGATTTTTTCTTCCTCTAGGTTATTTCTCACTGATATTCCCTTTGGTTGCTAGAAATTTCTAAATTAGTGTTTCATACATCTATATGGCACACATTATTTAGCTAACTATTAACTTTCATTTGTATTCATTATGTGTGTATGTGACTTTATCATTGCTTAGCATTATAATAACCATAAAGGAATGATTTATATTGCTATAGATACAGAGATAAAAGTATTTCATTTGAAAATCAGCATCTTCTCTTATTATAATCTGTTAGAAAAGGAATCTCACTGAAACTAAAATGTCACTATTTTAGTATTGTTTGTGTTTGTCTTTATTATAGTATAAATGAACAATAGCTTTCAGTATCTCTTTGGTTGTTTGACTAAATTTATGTCTTTTAAAATTTAAAATATTGCCTTTATAGTTGATAGAGTAATGAAGTAATAATGACAGTAATATCTGAACACTCTACATTAAAGTTTTGTGTTCTATATAAATTATATTCTGCCAAATTAATTAAAGTGGGAATTTATACCCCAAGATGGAAATTTTTTTCTTTTTTCATTTTTTTTTGGTGAATGTACTTAATTGCTTTGAATTTTATACTGTCACAAAATACAAACATGTCCTACTCATGTATTCATCTCTTTTGATGAAGCAATTGCAAGATTCATCCTAAGAACTATTTCTAACTCTAATTTTTATGAGAATATATATTCCATATACATAAATTGAAAAGAGACAATGAGCATAATCTCCACTGAATTCACAGAAGACAGTTTGTAATCATTAAATATCATCAATCATTAAAAAATACGTAACATAGGAATTTATTATTACAAAAAACTAGCATTAAATTTTAAAAAGGTAACTAGTTTATTTTCTCTTTTTTTGCAAAATTTAAATATGTAAATGTTTTTATGCAATAAAACATTTTAAAAAACTTTAAAACAAAAATAATTATGTTTACATTTAAATGTATTTAAACCACGAACATCAGGTTTAGTCTTGGAGGGCAGTTTATGATGGTTAATTTTATGGGCCAACTTGACTACGTATTTGGTCAAATACCAATAGGATATTGTTGTGAAGGTAGTTTTTAAATGAGATTAGCATTTAAATTAGTAGACTTTTGAATAAAACAGGTTAACACTCAAAATCTCCAAACTCATCCAATCAGTTAAGGTTCTTAGAAAAAGATTGAGGTTCTCAAAGAAAAATGAATACTGACTACAGATTGCCTTCAGGTTCCATCTATGACATCAGTTCTTCCTAGGTTATCTAGTCTGTCTTCCGGGCTCTCAGAATTTGGACTTATTGGTCCCCGTAACTGCATAAGCCAACCTTAAAGTCTCTTTGTCATACACAACCCCACCCCCAACATGCACACAAGCGCATGCACACACACACACACACACACAGAGGCATCCTGTTGGCTCTGTTTCTCTGGAGAACCCTTACTAATACACTCTCTTAGAACCATCTTTATCACAAAAATCCTTTACTTACAGACTGACACCAGCTCTCCTGTGGTGTCCGTTTTTTGTTCCTCTGATCCTTCCAAGTCACCAAAAGTCACCACCTTGGCCATAAAAGCCTTTGTGGGAGAGAAATAAGATGTGTAAATTTTGGTGGTGTTATAAATTCAGAGGTAGAATAATAGAGGAAACTGGAATGATGAAGGATGCTCAAATTAACTCAGAAAATAATCATCTTTGGTGTACATAAAACCAGGAGCCAAATTCAAGAGGGTCACCTTCAGATATGGTCAACAGTAAATTTTAAAATTATATCCTTTGTTACATTTTAAGGCTTTAGGGGGGCAATAATCATATATTAGTATGAAAGAGCTAAAACATCTTCAGTTCAGTTGAGTTCAGTCACTCAGTCATGTCTGACTCTTTGCGACCCCATGGACTGCAGCACGACAGGCCTCCCCGTATATCACCAAACCCAGAGTTTACCTAAACTCATGTCCATTGAGTCAGTAATGCCATGCAACCATGTCATCCTCTGTCTTCCCCCTTCTGCTCCTGTCTTCAATCTTTCCCAGCATCAGGGGTTTTTCCAATGAGTCAGTTCTGCACATCAGTTAGCCAGAGTACTAGAGTTTCAGCTTCAGCATCAGTCTTCCAATGATTATTCAACTGATTTCCTTTAGGATGAAATGATTGGATCTCCTTGCAGTCCAAGGGACTCTCAAGAGTCTTCTCCAACACCACTGTTCAAAAGCATCAATTCTTTCATGCTCAGCTTTCTTTACAGTCCAACTTTCACATCCATACATGACTACTGGATAAATAATAGCCTTGACTAGATTGACCTTTGTTGACAAAGTAATGTCTCTGCTTTTTAATATGCTAAGTTGGTCATAACTTTTCTTACAGGGAGCAAGTGTCTTTTAGCTTCATGGCTGCAGTCACCATCTGCCATGATTTTGGAGCCCAGAAAAATAAAGTCTGTCACTGTTTTCACTGTTTACCATCTATTTGCTGTGAAGTGATGGGACCAGATTCCATGATCTTAATTTTCTGAATGTTGAGTTTTAAGCCAACTTTTTCACTGTACTCTTTAATTTTTCATCAAGAGGCTCTTTAGTTCTTCTTTGCTTTCTGCCATAAGGGCAGTGTCATCTGAAGTTATTGATATTCCTCCTGGCAATCTTGATTCCAGCTTGTGCTCTATCCAACTCAGCATTTCTTATGATGTACTCTGCATACGAAGTATGCAGGGTGACAATATACAGCCTTGAAATGCTCCTTTCTCTATTTGACAAGTCTGTTATTCCACGTCCATTTCTAACTGTTGCTTCATGACCTTCGTACAGATTTCTCAAGAGGCAGGTCAGGTGGTCTGGTATTCCCATCTCTTTAAGAATTTTCCAGAATTTGTTGTGATCCACACAATCAAAGACTTAGGCATAGTCAATAAAGCAGAAGTGGAAGTTTTTTTCTGTAACTCTCTTGCTTTTCTGATGATCCAGAGGATGTTGGCAATTTGATCTCCTGTTCCTCTGCCTTTTTAAAATCCTGCTCGAACATCTGGAAGTTCACGGTTCATGTACTGTTGAAGCCTGGCTTGGAGAATTTTGAGCATTACTTTACTAGCATGTGAGATAAGTGCAATTGTGTAGTAGTTTGATCATTCTTTGTCATTGTCTTTCTTCAGGATTGGAATGAAAACTGACCTTTTTCAGTCCTGTGGCCATTGCTGGGTTTTCCAAATTTGCTAGAATATTGAGTGCAGCACTTTCACAGCATCATTTTTTAGGAATTGAAATAGCTCAACTGGAATTCCATTGTCTCCACTAGCTTTGTTCATAGTGATGCTTCTTAAGGCCCACTTGACTTCACATTCCAAGATATCTGGCTCTAGGTGAGTGATCACACCATCGTGATTATCTGGGTTGTGAAGAACATTTTTGTACAGTTCCTCTGTGTAATCTTGCCACCTCTTCCTAATATCTTCTGCTTCTGTTAGGTCCATATTATATCTGTCTTTTATGGTGCCCATCTTTGCATGAAATGTTCCCTTGGTATCTCTAATTTTCTTAAGGGGCTTTCCCATTCTGTTGTTTTCCTCTATTTCTTTGCATTGATCACTGAGAAAGGCTTTCTTATCTCTCCTTGTTATTATTTGGAACTCCACATTCAAATAGGTAAATCTTTACTTTTCTCCTTTCACTTCTCTTCTTTTCACAGCTATTTGTAAGGCCTCCTCAGAGAACCATTTTGCGTTTTTGTATTTCTTTTCCATGGGGATGGTTTTGATCCCTGTCTCCTGTACAATGTCATGAACGTCCATTCAGAGTTCTTCAGGAACTCTATCAGATCTAATCCCTTGAATCTATATCTCACTTCCACTGTATAATTGTAAGACATTTGATTTGATTCAGGTCGTACCTGAATGGTCTAGTGGTTTTCCCCACTTTCTTCAATTTCAGTCTGAATTTGACAATAAGGAGTTCATGATCTGAGCCACAGTCAGCTCCTGGTCTTGTTTTTGTTGACTGCATAGAGCTTCTCCATCTTTGGCTGCAAAGAATATAATCAATCTGATTTAGGTGTTGACCATCTGGTGATGTCTGTGTAGAATCTTCTCTTGTGTTGTTGGAAGAGGGTGTTTGCTATGACCAGTGCGTTCTCTTGGCAGAACTCTATCAGCCTTTGCCCTGCTTCATTCTGTACTCCAAGGCCAAATTTGCCTGTTACTCCAGGTATATATTGACTTCCTACCTTTGTGTCTTATGTTCTTCCTAAAATATAGCTGAATCAGTAATCCTTTATTAACAGGAGGTGTGATCAGATTGTGATCAGGCAATGATTTTGGACTGTGAAATGCTTCAGAGAAGGGGGTGAGATGGGTTGGCAAGAAGTTAGTAAATGGTGGGTACTTTAGGGATTGATCCAAGTCAAACATTTTAGGGGATGGGAACTGGGTAAGAAAAAGGTACTGAACAAGAGACTAGACGCCAATAAAAGTAGTAACAATGATAATAAATAATACCACAACTTGGTTAAATATTCAACCTTTTCTCAGAAAATAAGGAGCCTCTGCTTCTTCCTTTTGATTATTTCATTGTCTTCTTGTCTTAGGATTCAAAATTCAGGTCATACACACTGAGAAAACCAGAACTGAAAGAGACACGTGTACCCCAATGTTCATAGCAGCACTGTTTACAATAGCCAGGACATGGAAGCAACCTAGATGTCCATCCACAGATGAATGGATAAGAAAGCTGTGGTACATATACACAATGGAGTATTACTCAGCCATTAAAAAGAATACATTTGAATCAGTTCTAAGGAAGTGGATGGAACTGGAGCCTATTATACAGAGTGAAGTAAGCCAGAAACAAAAACACAAATACAGTATACTAACGCATATATATGGAATTTAGAAAGATGGTAACCATAACCCTGTTTTCGAGACAGCAAAAGAGACACTGATGTATAGAACAGACTTTTGGACTCTGGGACTGGGAGAGGGTGGGATGATTGGGGAGAATAGCATTGAAATATGTATAATATCATATCTGAAATGAGTTGTCAGTCCAGGTATGATGCCCGATAACAGATGCCTGGGGCTGGAGCACTGGGACGACCTGGAGGGATGGTGTGGGGAGGGGGGAGGGAGGACGGTTCAGGATGGGGAACACGTGTATACTGGTGGCGGATCCATCTCGATGTATAGTAAAAGCAATACAATATTGTAAAGTTAAGCAAAATAAATAAATAAATAAAATATAATATAATACAAATGAAAAAAAGAATTCAGGTCAGAAATATTAGCATTTCATTTTTGCTGCATTAGAGTTTATAGTCATTTAAAGATTAAGCTGAAACTGAACATATTTAATATTTTTCCAGAGAAGTATGTGCTCTGTGTTATAAATAATCAAATTAAAATTGATCTCTACAAACATAATATTTGTAATTTTGAGACCTATCAATATTATTAATGTGTCATCAGTCACTATATAAGACAATGCAACATTTAAAATATTTTGCCAACATTTTTGTTTGTCTTACGGATCTGGGTTCATAGACACTTTCCATTATGATTTAATTATTTCAAACCATAAAAAGTTCTGCCAGTATTTACCAAAAGAGTCTTAAAATTGAGCAACATTGTTTCTGCTTTGTGATTCTGAAAGTTTGATTGTGATGGGAATGGGTTTTTTAGTTAGTTCACTGATATGAAAAGTTCTTGTAACATGATAACATTCCATTTAAACCATGGGTTGTATCAATTTTCTCCTTTATAAAGCAAATAAAATTAAATATTTTCAAAGCACGAAAGCATCTGGAAAAATTTTAAAGTTTTAAAAAAACATATATTCTAATGAAATAAACTGTTTACTGAGTATCTATTCAGGAGGAGTAAATAAACTCTGATTAGACAAAATATGAGGAGAGAAAAATGGAGAACCTTCACTCAAAAGCCAAGACATAGGATAAAATAAGAAAGATTTAAAAATTAGCAAGACCTTGGGAAAAGTTAGGAATTAGCATATTCCACACATGTAGTGCTCATTATTAATTTCTCATTTTTATATCACAGCAATTTCATTGTTATAAAATTGATATTTTCACTTAAATATAATAATCCCTGTTATCACTCTCTATTTTTATGTCATCTTAGAAAATAACATCTTTGGAATCAGGCTTATGGGCTAACTGTATTTTTGAACACATATCAGCTTGATTTGTTTTTTTATGTATCACCTAAAATTACCTTGTATATCTAATGCTGTATTCATGTCACACATTTTAAGAACAATTTTATGTATTTACTTTTGGCTGGGCTGGGTCTTTGTTGGGTCGGGGACTTTTCTCTGGCCACAGCGAGCACGGGCCAGTCTGCACTTGTGGCGCAGAGGATCCTCGCGTGGCGGTCCTTTCTGTGGAGGATGAGCTCTGAGGCCACGGGCTTCAGTAGCTGTGGCTCCCGGCTCCAGAGCGCAGGCTTAGTCCTCGTGGTGGGTGGGTTTAGTTGATCTGCAGGCATGTGGGATCTTCCCGGATCAGGGATCAAACCCGTGTCTCTTGCATTGACAGGCGGGTTGTTTTACCTCTGGGCCACCAGAGAAGTTCAACATGTTACACATTTTGAAAAACTATTTTGTAGAAATTCTATATGAAAAAATCTCAAGGAAATAGCATCGTCTTAGAATGCAGAATTTCATTGCTTGGCCTGGTAAATTGTTCCACAGGACAGCCCTAGTTTTCCTGGTCATCCACTTATGATCTTTTGATTGAAGCATTCAATTCATTCCCATTTAAAGCAATTGTTGGTAGGTATGTACTTATGTTCATTTTGTTAATTGTTTTCTGATTGTTTTGTATATATTTTCCTTTCTTTTACACTTATTCCTTTTCCTTGTGACTGATGGCTTTCTTCAGTGATATTTTTGTGTTCTTTTCTCTTTATTTTTTATGGATCAATTACTGGTTTTGGCTATGGTTACCATGAGATTCTTACGTAACAAGCTAAGCATATAGCATTCTAGTTTAAGTTGATCGTCACATAGGTTGGAACACATTCTAAAGGCACCACGTTTTTACTCTGCACTTCATGTTTTGTTTTCAATGTCAAACTTTACATATTTTTTTATTTTGTGTGTTCCTTAACTAATTACCACTGATATAGACAAATTTTACTACTTTTGTCTTTTGACTTTCACACTAGCTCTATAGTGGTTGATGGACTACCGTTACCATAGGCTTGTCTTTTATAAGTGAGTTTTCTTCATCTATAATTTTTCTTCCCACTTATGATTTTGTCTTTTCTGTTTAAAGAATTCCATTTAACATTCCTTCTATGATTATTTAATGATGATGAACTGCTTTTTTTGTTGTTGTTTGTTTGGGAGAATCTTCATCTTTCCTTCAATTCTGAATGATAAATTTGAACAGTAGAATATTCTTGGTTGTAAGCTTTTCCTTTCGGCAATTTAAATATGCCATTACTCTCCCTTTCTACCTGTAACCTTTCTGCTGAAAAGTCAGCTCGCCTTGCAGGAGCAGTCTTGGGGCCCCACAGGCCTTCTGGAAGTAACCCCTCGCTGACTTTCAGAACCATTGGAGCTTTTCTTTTGGTGCAGGCTCCCAGGCTGGGGAACTCCATGTGGACTTCTGAGCCCTTTCTCCTGAAGCAGGACTGCTGCTGCTGTGGTTTCCTCTCTGCTGTGGGTCACTGCGTTTGGGGTGTGGATCCTGGTTAGACCATGACTTCACCCCACCTGTTTCCTTCAGTGTGGTCCTTCCTTTATATCCTTAGTTATGGAGAATCCTTTCTGATAGACTTAGGTCATTCTCACAGAGAGTGGCTCAAAGTGTAGTAGTTTCCATGTGTCCTGAGAGGAAACAAACCAAGGATTTTCCTACTCTGCCAGTTGGTCCCCTTCCTCATGAATAGTTAAAAAAAAAAATACCTGTGAATTTAGAAATCTCAAATAAGTTGCTTAGCAGTTTTTACAACATTGTAGAAGAATTATAATTACCTGCTGTTATTTCTGAGATAAGCATAGGAAAATTATTACTCTTAAACCATTTAATAGGCTATCGATGAATTAAAGCTTGATATCAGTGTCTCCTTTAGAAAGCTTTTTTTTTTTTTTTTAATTGACTGTGTATTGGGGAAAAGAAACACAAGAAGTGTTCTCATCACAGAGCCTCACCTACACTAGGTGATTTTACTTTCTCTTACTTTCCAGACAAAAGAGAAGCCTTTAGGTGTAAGCTTTTTGAATGCCCCATATTACTAGTATACAATATGCTCACATTATTGGCTTTTTGTTTCTGATTTATTTTTTTCCATATCTCCTTTATATGTACTTGAATTCCATTTTATCTTCCTATATATAGAACTTAATCATTCTCCTTCATTCTTAGTTTAGCAAACATAATTAAAAACACAAATAAAAAGGCAAAACAAGCATTAAAAACATTTTATCTCAATATCTTTTATTTCCTTATTTTCATCCTGTCATGATATGAGTTTCCGAGGGCCTAGAGAGTCCCAGTAATCAATAGTTGTGTGTTTACTGAACAAATAAGTGCTTTTCCTTAAGGTAATCTGTTTATCTTAGAAATTTCTTACATTAAAGTTTAGAATAATTTAATCATAAATATATGACTGACTGGGCTTCCCAGGTGGCTCAGTGGTAAAGAATCCGCTTGCCAATGCAGGACCTGAAGGAGATGGGGTTTGATCCCTGGGTAGGGAAGATACCGGGAGGAGGCAAGGGCAACCCACTCCAGTATTCTTGTCTGAAAAATCCCATGACAGAGGAGCCTGGTGGGCTACATACAGTCCATGGGGTCGCAAAGAATCAGAGAATTAGCATGACCGAGCATTCACATATGACTTACCGCCTTGTACAAAATAACTAATGCAAAGTATTGATATACTTATTATTAAAATATTAAAACAGATGCAATAAAAAAGAGAAGAAAAATTGCTTAAATATAAAGAAACTATTTTACTGTTTTATCCTACTATTTGTCTTTTTAGTTAACAGTGATAAAATTCACCCATTTTCAGTTACTCATGTCTCTCCTGTTTCTTGCAACAATTACAACGAGAAAAGAATAAATTAAATTTAAAATATTCATAAATCCATGAGGCTTAGAGAAAAATTGCTTTCTTGGTTGAAAGTGTGAAAGTGTTATTTGCTCAGACGTGTCTGACTCTTTGTGACCCCATGGACTGTAGCCCATCAGGCTTCTCTTGGAATGGAATTCTCCAGGCAAGAATACTGGAGTGGGCTGCCATTCCTTTCTCCAGCGGACCTTCCTGACCCAGGGATTGAACCAGAGTCTCCTGCACTATAGGAAGATTCTTTACCATCTGAGTCACCAGGGAGGCCTTCCTGGTTGAGGAAAATATTTATATAAGAAAGAAATTGAAAAGTTAGCAATATGGTATAAATTATAATTAGAACATTATATATTTTAACATGATGTGATTTCCAAATATGACACACACACACACACACACACACATATATGTGGGTGTATAATGATGTATCATTATCATAAAATAAAGTAGCACATAAATAAGAATTCATTTTGAGAGCTTTGCAAATTTTGCATAGTTATAGAACCACCATGCAAAGCAAGATCCAAAAATTTCCATCACTCTCAAACCTTGCCTCATGTAGTTTTCCAACAAATTCTCTGTCCCAGCCCTCAAATTATACTCTCATTCCTAATGCTATTGATAGATTCTGGCTGTTCTTATACTTTATAAATAGAATTATATAATACATACTTTTTTTATTCTAGCTACTTCACTCAGCATAAAGTGTTGGAGATTCAATCATGTTGCTATTTCATGTACTGAGAATTCATTATTATTACTTTTTTAGTGCTGAGTAGTATTACAGTACTCTTGCCTGGAAAATCCCATGAATAAACGAGCCTGGTAGGCTGCAGTCCATGGGGTTGCTAACAGTCAGATACGACTAATTGACTTCACTTTCACCTTTCACTTTCATGCATTAGAGAAGGAAATGGCAACCCACTCCAGTGTTCTTGCCTGCAGAATCCCAGGAACGGAGGAGCCTGGTGGGCTGCCTGGTGGACTGTCTGTGGAGTTGCACAGAGTTGGACAAGACTGAAGAGATGCAGCAGCAGCAGCAGTATTACAATGTATGAATCAGATCAGATCATTCGCTCAGTCGTGTCCGACTCTTTGCGACCCCATGAACTGCAGCACGCCAGGCCTCCCTATCCATCACCAGCTCTCGGAGGTCACTCAGACTCACATTCATCGAGTCAGTGATGCCATCTAGCCATCTCATCCTCTGTCGTCCCCTTCTCCTCCTGCCCTCAATCCCTCCCAGCATCAGAGTCTTCTCCAATGAGTCAACACTTCACATGAGGTGGCCAAAATACTGGAGTTTCAGCTTTAGCATCATTCCTTCCAAAGAAATCCCAGGGCTGATCTCCTTCAGAATGGACCGGTTAGATCTCCTTGCAGTCCAAGGGACTCTCAAGAGTCTTCTCCAACACCACAGTTCAAAAGCATCAATTCTTTGGTGCTCAGCCTTCTTCACAGTCCAGCTCTCACATCCATACATGACCACAGGAAAAACCATAGCCTTGACTGGGCGAACCTTTGTTGGGAAAGTGATGTCTCTGCTTTTGAATATGCTATCTAGGTTGGTCATAACTTTCCTTCCAAGGAGTAAGCGTCTTTTAATTTCATGGCTGCAGTCACCATCTAGTCCACAATATTTTTACCTATTCTCTTGCTGATAGACATGTGAATAGTTTCCAGTTTTAGTTACTATGAGCAAGGTTGTGATTAAAGTTTCTGCATGAGTCTTTTTTTGGACATACATTCTATTGGTGGTGGTAGAATATCTATTAACATAATTCCACAAGGTAGATGTATTTTTAACTTCATACTAACATTGGGCGTTGTCAATGTATATTTTTGAAAATTTAGCCACTCTATTGGGTATAAGGCAGTATATTTTCAGTATCTTAACTAGGATTGTCCTTAAAAAAAAAAAAAAAACTGTTGCATTTTATTTGTGTCCATTAAAGTTTTTATCATGTTTAATTGAATTAACTAATTTAATTTTACTGAATTATTTGTTCAGTCACTTAGTCATGTCTGAATCTTTGCAACACCATGGTCTGCAGCTCACCAGGGTTCCCTGTCTCAAATTCATACCCATTGAGTCAGTGAGGCCATCCAACCATCTCATCCTCTGTCATCCCCTTCTCCTCCTGCTTTCAGTTGTTCCCAGCTTTAGGGTCTTTTCTAATGAAGCAGCTCTTCGCATCAGGTGGCCAAAGTATTGGAGCTTCAGCTTCAACATCAGTTCTTCCAGTGAACACCCAGGACTGATTTCCTTTACGATGGACTGGATGGATCTTCGTGCAGTCCAAGGGACTCTCAAGAGTCTTCTCCAACATCACAGGTCAAAAGCATCAATTCTTTGGCACTCAGCTTTCTTTAGAGTCCAACTCTCACATCCATACATGACCAGTGGAAAAACCAAAGCTTTACTAGATGGACTATTGTTGGCAAAGTAATGTCTCTGATTTTTAATATGCTGTCTAGGTTGGTCATAATTTTTCTTCCAAGGAGCAAGCGACTTCTCATATCATGGCTGCAGTCACCATCTGCAGTGATTCTGGAGCCCCAGAAATAAAGTCTGTAACTCTTTCCATTGTTTCCCATTTATTTGCCATGAAGTGATGGGACCATACAAATAGCTGTGAAAAGAAGAGAAGCGAAAAGCAAAGGAGAAAAGGAAAAATATAGACATCTGAATGCAGAGTTCCAAAGAATAGCAAGAAGAGATAAGAAAGCCTTCTTCAGTGATCAATGCAAAGAAATAGAGGAAAACAACAGAATGGGAAAGACTAGGGATCTCTTCAAGAAAATCAGAGATACCAAAGGAACATTTCATGCAAAGATGGGCACAATAAAGGACAGAGATGGTGTGGATCTAACAGAAGCAGAAGATATCAAGAAGAGGTGGCAAGAATACACAGAAGAACTGTACAAAAAAGAGCTTCAAGACCCAGATAATCATGATGATGTGATCACTGACCTAGAGCCAGACATCTTGGAATGTGAAGTCAAATGGGCCTTAGAAAGCATCACTACGAACAAAGCTAGTGGAGGTGATGGAATTCCAGTGGAGCTATTCCAAATCCTGAATGATGATGCTGTGAAAGTGATACACTCAATATGCCAGCAAATTTGGAAAACTCAGCAGTGGCCACAAGATTGGAAAAGGTCAGTTTTCATCCCAATCCCAAAGAAAGGCAATGCCAAGGAGTGCTCAAACTACCGAACAATTGCACTCATCTCACACGCTAGTAAAGTAATGCTCAAAATTCTCCAAGCCAGGCTTCAGCAATATGTGAACCGTGAACTTCCTGACGTTCAAGCTGGTTTTAGAAAAGGCAGAGGAACCAGAGATCAAATTGCCAACATCCGCTGGATCATGGAAAAAGCAAGAGAGTTCCAGAAAAACATCTATTTCTGCTTTATTGACTATGCCAAAGCCTTTGACTGTGTGGATCACAATAAACTATGGAAAATTCTGAAAGAGATGGGAATACCAGACCACCTGATCTGCCTCTTAAGAAATCTGTATGCAGGTCAGGAAGCAACAGTTAGAACTGGTCATGGAACAACAGACTGGTTCCAAATAGGAAAAGGAGTACGTCAAGGCTGTATATTGTCACCATGTTTATTTAACTTATATGCAGAGTACATCATGAGAAATGCTGGACTGGAAGAAACACAAGTTGGAATCAAGATTGCCGGGAGAAATATCAATAACCTCAGATATGCAGATGACACCACCCTTATGGCAGAAAGTGAAGAGGAACTCAAAAGCCTCTTGATGAAAGTGAAAGTGGAGAGTGAAAAGGTTGGCTTAAAGCTCAACATTCAGAAAACGAAGATCATGGCATCTGGTCCCATCACTGCATGGGAAATAGATGGGGAAACAGTGGAAACAGTGTCAGACTTTGTTTTTCTGGGCTCCAAAATCACTGCAGATGGTGACTGCAGCCATGAAATTAAAAGACGCTTACTCCTTGGAAGGAAAGTTATGACCAACCTAGATAGCATATTCAAAAGCAGAGACATTACTTTACCAACAAAGGTTCGCCTAGTCAAGGCTATGGTCTTTCCTGTGGTCATGTATGGATGTGAGAGCTGGACTGTGAAGAAGGCTGAGCGCCGAAGAATTGATGCTTTTGAACTGTGGTGTTGGAGAAGACTCTTGAGAGTCCCTTGGACTGCAAGAAGATCCAACCAGTCCATTCTGAAGGAGATCAATCCTGGAATTTCTTTGGAAGGAATGATGCTAAAGCTGAAACTCCAGTATTTTGGCCACCTCATGCGAAGAGTTGACTCATTGGAGAAGACTCTGATGCTGGGAGGGATTGAGGGCAGGAGGAGAAGGGGACGAGAGAGGATGAGATGGCTGGATGGCATCACTGACTCGATGGATGCGAGTCTGAGTGACCTCCGGGAGCTGGTGATGGATAGGGGAGGCCTGGCGTGCTGCGGTTCATGGGGTCGCAAAGAGTCGGACACGACTGAGCGACTGATCTGATCTGATCTGATCTGATGGGACCAGATGCCATGATCTTAGTTTTTGAATGTTGAGTTTTAAGCCAGCTTTTTCACTCTCCTGTTTCACTTTCATCAGGAGGCTCTTTAGTTCTTCTTCACTTTCTGCCATTAATGTGGTATCATCTGCATATCTGAAATTATTGATATTTCTCCCAGCAATCTTGATTCCAGCTTGTGCTTCATCCAGCCTGGCATTTCACATGATGTCCTCTGCATATAAGTTATATAAGCAGGGTGACAACATATAGCCTTGACATACTCCTTTCTCAATTTGGAACCAGGCCGTTGTTCCATGTCTGGTTCTAACTGTTTCTTGACCTACATAAAGGTTCTCAGGAGGCAGGTAAGATGGCCTGGTATTCCTATCTCTTTAAGAATTTTTCAGTTTGTTGTGATCTACACAGTCAAAGGCTTTAGTGTATTCAATGAAGCAGAAGTAGATGCTTTTCTGGAATTCTCTTGCTTTTTATATGTTACAGTAGATGTTGGCTATTTGATCCCTGATCCTCTGTCTTATCTAAATCAATCTTGAACATCAGGAAGTTCTCAGTTCATGTACTGTTGAAGCCTCTCTTGGAGAATTTTGACCATTACTTTATAAGCATGTGAGATGAGTACAATTGTGTGGTAGTTTGAGCATTCTTTGGCATTACCTTTCTTTGGGACTGGAATGAAAACTGATTTTTTCCAGTCCTATGGCCCCTGCTGAGCTTTCCAAATTTGCTGGCATATTGAGTGCAGCACTTTCACTGCATCATCTTTTAGGATGTGAAACAGCTCAACTGGAATTCCATCATCTCCACTAGCTTTGTTTCTAGTGATTCTGCCTAAGGCCCACTTGACTTCATGTTCTAGGATGTCTGGTTCAAGGTGAGTAATCACACCATCGTGGTTATCTGTATCATCAAGTTCTTTTTTCTATAGTTCTCCTGTGTATTCTTGTGTATTCTTGCCACCTCTTCTTAGTGTCTTTGCTTATCTGAATATCTTCTAGATGATTTATTATTTATTTCTCACTTATATGTAGAATTGCTTTATATATATTTTATAGTGGCTTAAAGCTCAACATTCAGAAAACGAAGATCATGGCATCTGGTCCCATCACTACATGGGAAATAGATGGAGAAACAGTGGAAACAGTGTCAGACTTTATTTTTCTGGGCTCCAAAATCACTGCAGATGGTGACTGCAGCCATGAAATTAAAAGACGCTTACTCCTTGAAAGGAAAGTTATGACCAACCTAGATAGCATATTCAAAAGCAGGGACATCACTTTGCCAACAAAGCTTCGCCTAGTCAAGGCTATGGTCTTTCCTGTGGTCATGTATGGATGTGAGAGCTGGACTGTGAAGAAGGCTGAGTGCGGAAGAATTGATGCTTTTGAACTGTGGTGTTGGAGAAGACTCTTGAGAGTCCCTTGGACTGCAAGGAGATCCAACCGGTCCATTCTGAAGGAGATCAGCCCTGGGATTTCTTTGAAAGTAATGATGCTAAAGCTGAAACTCCAGTATTTTGGCCACCTCATGCGAAGAGTTGACTCATTGGAGAAGACTCTGATGCTGGGAGGGATTGAGGGCAGGAGGAGAAGGGGATGACAGAGGATGAGATGGCTGGAAGGCATCACTGACTCGATGGATGTGAGTCTGAGTGACCTCCGAGAGCTGGTGATGGATAGGGAGGCCTGGCGTGCTGCAGTTCATGGGGTTGCAAAGAGTCGGACATGACTGAGAGACTGATCTGATCTGATCTGAAATTTTATAGATACATTCTTTGTCATATGCATTGTGTTTCCAATTGTAGTCTGCCAACCCAATGTTTTTATGCTGACTGTTAGGGAGCAGATATTTTTACTTGATAATGCCCAATTTATTTATTTTTTCCTTTTGTAGTAGATGCACATGTCAAGAAGTCTGAGGAAACTTTCCTATGCTAAGTTCCCATAGATTTATTGCAATCTGTTTTCCCAGACATTTATGGATGTGGGTGCTGTGGTTCCTTCTATGCTCTACCTCAAATTAATTCTGTTTAAGGAATTTGGTGGTGGTTGAAGTTGTTTGTTTATTTTTCCTGTGTGTGTGTGTCTGTCACCAAGTTGTATCCAACCCTTTGCAACCCCATGGAATGTAGCCCACGTGTTTTTGCACTTTTTCAAATACATAATTTGATTATTCATACAAAATGATTCAAAAGTCCTTTTCTGATATAATTCTAATACGTGGAGCATCTCTGAGACTGATTCTATCGACCATTTTCGCTCTTGAACTTGGGTTATGTTTTCTTGATTTTCTAAACATATTTTATAATCTTTGATTTTCTACTGAAAATTTTATATAAAATAATGATGGAGACTTAAGTAAATAATGTTAGTATCAAGAAAAGAGCAGGTTTCTTTCCTGTTATTACAAAACAATGGGGCTGAATCCATTCAACCTGTACTTATTCTGGGTCTGAGTTTTGTTACAAGGTTAATATGTTTCCCACTGCAGCATGCTTTCCTGGAAAATTCCGCAGACAGAGGAGCCTGGCAAACTACAATCCACCAGGTTGCAAAGAGCTGGACATGGCTGAGTGACTAATACTACCTAATATGGTTCAGATCATGGCTTTTTTTTTTCCTTTTTTTATATTTTGGGGTAGAACTTGGACCAAAGATCTGAACACTGAGGAGATTCCAAAACCTTCCTTGTTTCACAGTTTAATTTTTACAAATATGTGGAAAATCTCATGATTTTTTACAGTTTCTCTTCCAGATTTTTGGCTTTTGCGGACGTTTTTGAACTCTAGTTCTGCCCTCTGTTCTCTGTGTCTCAGTAAACCTCTTCCAGCCTGCTTATCCCTTCTTAGCTTCTGCAGTGCTCCAGCCCTATGCTGTGTGGGGTTCTTTTTTCCTCCCGATTTATTGAGATATGACCGACACACAGCATTGTGCAAGTTCAAGGGGAACAACATCCTCTAGGAACGTATCTCTTATTTCACTGGCCGACCCCTCAGTATTCTGAAGTCGAAGCCTAGTGTGTCCAAGATGCTTGTCTCTGCTCTCTTACCCTGAAAGACTAGAGGCTTTTTATTTTAATAACTGCAGAATTAAAAGTTGGAAAGTTATTTCTCTCAGTACTGTCTCCTTCACTATCACCAAATATAATGAAGCACAACAATTAAAGGAGTACATGTAAATGCAGTTTAGTTTTTTGGGGATAATGAATTCTTCACACCAGCCTACATATCACTGTTAAGTGATTGCTAAAATTTAAGCAGTATCTCTTCATCCACTTTTATGGTTTCCTCTTCCTGAGAAATTCTACCAGGGATGAGATAAGTTTTGAGTCTGTTCTCTCCTGAATAGAACGTGAAGCTGTCTGGAATGTATTTCCTTTTATCTGTGTTTGTTTGTATGTGTGAAAGAGAAGCACTAATTTTATACTAAATTTTGCAAGATCATAATTTTGCAGCTTGAGTAATTTTTCATTCTTAGTGTGGAAATGACCACCTCCTGTAACCTTCTATTCCTCATAGCTTTTTATTTGAGATTGATTAAAAATACTTTATCCATAATATGTCCATTACTATTTCTATTAACAAAATAAATTGATGGAATAAAATATACATAAATTATATAGATGCAAAGAAATGTATGTAGAAAGATTGGGAAAATATTGCATAAATGAATTTTGACATTAATTTACTTATCCTCTTGCAAATTACAATAATTTTATCAATACATCTTTTAAAATATTTATCTATACATGATCAAAAACACTAATTAAGTATTGAGATTCTATTGGCTAAATATTGAATATTCATAAATGCCTCATGTATAGTTGTACCTTTTTGCATTTATTATTATATTTTAACATTAAACAATTATATGATATGTAAAATTGTTATTTTGATTTTACAAATGAGGGAACTGAGGGAATTGAAAAAGCAATATTTAAATACACTTGATTTTATTATTGGGTTTTATTTTAAGTAGAATGTACTGTTTTAAAGAACTCAAATAATACTTTATGGCATGATATGGTTAATTTAAGATAGGTATAGTTTATCAAATAATAACAAATAGACTTGTCTAAATATAGCATAGATATGAAGAAAACTGCTCTTGGTATTTTTTCCTAGAAATTCATACATTAGATTTAGTTAATTAAGCATGCCTATTGTCATACAACATAATTTAGTAAACCTATTATATTAAGTTGATAATATGTTCATATCTACTTTGTCCCACTTTTCCAAAGTTTTATTTTCCACATCAAAAGAATTATATTGAGCTACTAAGTATATTTATCCTACCATAACACTGACTTCATTGTATATTAATCAGATAAGTTAAAATCTCTGTATACTTTAAATAAAGTGTGTTTTAAAGATACAGACAAAGAATGAAATTCCTGGGATATTCTGTATCTTAATCTATTTTCAGCTGGGAAAATTAATTGCCTCTTTAATGTTCTATATATATATGTGTGTGTGTACATGCATATTATACAAAAAGTAACAGGTAGATTTGGAGCAAAATAAATAAATAAACTTCAATGATAAAGTCTAATGAGCTGGTCATGGGAGGTAAAATGTGCTAATCAGAATGCTCCACCTGTAATAATATACCATGCCATACACCAAATTTGTATTTTCCCCTTTCAACAGTTCACTTAGGTCAAGTTTTTCAGTTTTGTATCTGACGCCAATATACTGCTTCTCAACATGGCATTGGAGCTCAGTTTCACTGTAGGTAAATTTTAGTGACAGAGGAAGAGTTTTCAAACAAAATGGATAATTTCTTTCAATATTAAACCTAACTAGTTGATTTCAGATCTTTGGGAAGGATTATATGGTTTACCCAATGAACACTAAGGGATCTCTTTGAGTCCTGGTGACTAACACTCAACTTCAGTTCAGATTTCAGATTCTTTATTCAATTATCTTTACTTTTACTTTATTTATAATTATTTGGGCTTCCCGGGTAACTCAAATGATAAAGAATCTGCCTGCAAAGTGGGAGAGCCAGGTTTGATCCCTGTGTCTGGAAAATCCCCTGGAGGAGGGCATGGCAACCCACTCCAGTATTCTTGCCTGGAGAAGCTTATGGACAGAGGAACCTGGTAGGCTACAGTCCCTGGAGTCACAAAGAGTTGGACGTAACTGAGCAAATGACATTTTCACTTTCACTTTCTTCAAATTAGCACACAGCTAGAGGTTGGGAAATGGTAGCAAGTGCTTGGTGGTTTTACCATATGAATCTGAATATTTGATGTGGACTCAGAAAATTGGAGATATTTATTCTTGAAAATCACTAACAACCTTATATAACAACACATGTACATCAGATTAAAAATTTTAGTTATTGAGTTTTCAATTTGCAAGACAGAGCCTAATGAAACTTTAAATCAATATTTATATTTAAACAGTAAAAATAATCTTCTCACTCTTGTGACATATTTAGATATTTTTATATACCAAGTTCATCACCAGTGTATTGTCTAAAAAAAGAAAGAATGAGTTGTAGAAGATGCCTCTAGGCTGGGAATGGTGGTATTTACAATGTAGTGCGACTCAGCAGCAGCAGCAGTAATAATAATAATCTCATATTCGCACAGTGCTTTTATATTTATCAAGGATCTTTTATCCCTTCCCACCAATGTAGGGGCTCTATTGGCTAATTTGTCACTCAGCCAAGGATTTCTGATACCTTAATTTTACTTTGATATTCCAGAGCTAAGGAATTTAAGTGTCCTATGCTTTCTATTAGTTGAGAGACATTTCTCTTTTTTAGAGGCAAAAGAGGCATGACCCTTTGTCTTTAGAGTTGCTCCTTTTGCTTTATCTGCCGTCTGCAAGCACCACCATACATACACACACATCTAGTCTTCTATTCCTGCCCAAAGCTTCCTTATTCTCTAAAATTTAGTGTTGCCCCCTCTCTGATATCATGGTGTTTGCAATTCTCAAGCTTCATTCAGTACCTTTTCTATACTGATACAGCTTCTTGTTTATGCCTATAACAAACTTAGCTTATTTCTGGTGTCTATTTTTTTAAAGTTTCATCCCATTTTAATGACTGTTTTAAAAACAACTTTAAAATTAATTCCCATTTACAGTTATTAAAAACTATTTCCCATGTTGTACATCTTTGAGTCATACAACCAACAGTTTGTGTCTCCCACTCACCCCACCCGTCTATTGACCGGCTCCACCTCTCCCCACTGGCAACCTCAAGCTTGTTCTCTATATTTCTGAGCCTGCTTCTTTTTGTTATATCTACTAGTTCACTGTATTTTTCAGATTCCACATATAAGTGATATTGTACAGTATTTGTCTTTCTCTATTTCACTCAGCAATGCCCTCCAAGTCCCTCTGTGTTGCTGCAAATAACATAATTTGATTCCTCAATGGCTGTGTGTACATGTATGTGTGCTTGTGTGTGTGTATATATATACACACAATGATGACCTTCCCTGGTGACTACATATATAAACAATCTTTTTTCATTTATTGATAGACACTGTGGTTGCTTCCATATCTTGGCAATTGTAAATAATTCTGTTTTGAACATGCGGGTGCATGTATCTTTTCAGATTAAAGTTTTTGTTTCTTTCGGATATATACCCAGGAATGGAAGCTCTGGGTCACATGGTGGTTCTATTTTTAGTTCTTTGAGAAACCTGTAAGATGTTTCCCATGGCATATAATGGTTCCCAACAGTATAAAAGTGTTTCCTTTTCTCCATGGTCTCATCAACATTTGTTATTTGTGTTCATTTTGTTGATAGTTATCTGGGCAGGCATGAGATGAGATCTCATTGTGATTTTGACTTGCATTTCCCTGATGGTTATTGGAGTTGAGCCTTTTTTTCACGTCTGTTGGCCATTTTTATTTCCTGTTTGGAAAATGTATATTCAGTTCTTCTGTCCATTTTTTAAACAATTGTCTTCTTTTGATGTTGAGCTGTATGTGTTGTTTATATACGTTAAATATTAACATTTATAGGTCCTAGCATTTGCAAATATTTTCTCCTAGTCAGCATATTGCATTTTCATTTTGTCAGTGGGTTCTTTTGCTGGATAAAAGCTTTAAGTTTAATTAGGTCTTGCTTGTTTATTTATTTATTTTTTTAATTTCCTTTACTTTAGGAGACAGATTCAAAAGAAAATGTTGCTGCATTTTATTTCAAAGAATGTTCTGCCTGTGTTTTCCTCTTGGAGATTTACAGTATCAATTTTGAGTTTATTCTTGTATATGGTGCAAAGAATGTTCTAGTTTCACCTTATAAAATGAAACGTCTTCTCTGTGGATCTTAGTAGTGGCAAGTTCCTGGGTTTGATATTTAACTGCAGTCATGTAAGATATCAACTGATAGAGGTAGGGTCATTGAACCAAACAGGTCTTTCCAGTACATTTCTTTGTAACTTCTTTTGCAATTTTTAAAAATTAAAGATAGAGGAAGAAAAAGGAGGAGGAACAAGAGAAAGAGGGAAAGGAAAAGGAGAAGAAGAAGGAGAGGAGAGAGGATTTCCTCTTCTCTACTATCTTCCGGAGTTTGCTCATATTCATATCCACTGAATCAGTGAAGCCATCCAAACATCTCATCCTTTGCCAGCCCCTTCTCCTTTTGTGTTCAATCTTTCCCAGCATCAGGGTCTTTCCCAGTGATTCAACTCTTTGCATCAGGTGGCCAAAGTATTGGAGCTTCTACTTTAATATCAGCCCTTCCAGTGAATATTCAGGGTTAATTTTCTTTAGGATGGACTGGTTGAAAGCATCAATTCTTTGGCGCTCACCCTTCTTTATGGTCTCACATACACACACGACTATTGCAAAAACCATAGCTTTGCCTATACGGACCCTTGTCAGCAAAGAGCTATCTCTGCTTTTTAATACACTTTACAGGTTTGTCAGACTTTATTTTTCTGGGCTCCAAAATCACTGCAGATGGTGACTGCAGCCATGAAATTAAAAGACGCTTACTCCTTGAAAGGAAAGTTATGACCAACCTAGATAGCATATTCAAAAGCACAGACATTACTTTACCAACAAAGGCTCGCCTAGTCAAGGCTATGGTCTTTCCTGTGGTCATGTATGGATGTGAGAGCTGGACTGTGAAGAAGGCTGAGTGCCGAAGAATTGATGCTTTTGAACTGTGGTGTTGGAGAAGACTCTTGAGTGTCCCTTGGACTGCAAGGAGATCCAACCAGTCCATTCTGAAGGAGATCAGCCCTGGGATTTCTTTGGAAGGAATGATGCTAAAGCTGAAACTCCAGTATTTGGCCACCTCATGCGAAGAGTTGACTCACTGGAGAAGACTCTGATGCTGGGAGGGATTGGGGGCAGGAGGAGAAGGGGACAACAGAGGATGAGATGGCTGGATGGCATCACTGATTCGATGGATGTGAATCTGAGTGACCTCTGGGAGTTGGTGATGGACAGGGAGGCCTGGCGTGCTGCAGTTCATGGGGTCGCAAAGAGTCAGACACAACTGAGCGACTGATCTGATCTGACCTGATCTGACAGGTTTGTCAGAGCTTTCTTTCCAAGTAGCAAGTGTCTTTTAATTTCACGGCTGCCGTCACCACCTGCAGTCATTATGGAGTCCAAGAACATGAAATCTGTCACTGCTTCCACTGTCTCCCCTTCTACTTGCTATGAAATAATCAGATGGGATGCCATGAACTTAGTTTTTTGAATGTTGAATTTTAAGCCAGCTTTTTCACCCTCATCAAGAGGCACTTTATTTCCTCTTCACTTTCTGCTTTTAAAGTAGCATCATCTGCATATCTGAGGTTGTTAATAATTCTCCCGGCCATCTTGATTCCAGCTTGGTCTTCACCTCACCCAGCGTTTCGCATGATGTACTCTGCATAGAAGGTAAATAAGCAGGTGACAAGATACTGCCTTGTTTGTACTCCTTTCCCAATGTTGAGCCAGTCTGTTGTTCCCTGTCTGGTTCTAACTGTTGCTTCTTGACCCACATACAGGTTTCTCAGGAGACAGTTAAGGTGGTCTGTTATTCCCATCTCTTTAAGAATTTTCCACAGTTTGTTGTGATCCATACAGTCAATGGAGAAGGAAATGGCAACCCACTCCATTATTCGTGCCTGGAAAATTCCATGGACAGAGGAACCTGGTGAGCTACAGTCCATGGGGTCGCAAAGAGTTGGCCACGACTGAACACATCAGCAAATACAGTCAAAGGCTTTAGCATAGTCTATGAAGAAGTAGCAAATGTTTTTCTGAAATCCCCTTGCTTTCTCTGTGATCCAATGGAGGTTGGCATTTTGATCTCTGGTTCCTCTGCCTTTTCTAAATACAGCTTGTACATCTGGAAGTTGTCAATTCACATGCTGTTGAAGCCTAGCTTGAAGGATTTTGAATATAAGCTTGCTAGCATCTGAAATGAGTTCAATTGTACAGTACTTTAACATTCTTCGGCATGTCCCTTCTTTGGGATTGGAAAGTTTGTGCTGTAATAGTACTTAAATCTTAATCTTAAGAAGTCTATGCATGGTTAGAAAAAATAATGTACATGATATTTTTCTTAAGATTCTTCAACCTTCAAACATAAAAATAAAAACCAATAAAAAACAACTAAATGTTGTCACCATCATTTTAGTTTGTTTCCTTAAGGACAGGCAAAATGGCCAGTTTTCACGATACATTATTAACCTTGTACCAAATCAAGGTTATCTCAAATTAATATTATATATACATATGACATTCATTAATAGAAAGTTTCCAGTGTTACTACATAGAAGAGTAATGATAAAAACATCAATGAGAGAAAAGTGATAAAAAAGCAACGTTATATTTAATCAAATGGCACTGTGTAAGTATATGCCTGCTTTCTTTTGATTTCTTTATTTGAAAAGTTCATTTGAAGTACAATTCCTATACAACCTTAGAAACAATTTTTACCCCAAAATATATTTTAATGAGAATTCACTCACATACATTTTGCACAAAACTATATTTCAGTTTTGCTTTTCAAGATTATTTTCTCATGTACAACTGTGTAGGAACAGATATTTGTGTAGTGGTAGTCAATAAGTAACAAACCTTCCAGGCATAAACTTTCATTTTTCCTAAAATTCCGTTCAGCAAGTTGTATTGAATGAATAATATGAGCAAGTCTCAATGTTAGGACATTTCCTTCTCTCGTAGCTTTTATGGTATTATAGTTTCCATGGCAGCTTTCTTCCTTCTCAAAGAGAGGACTGATACACATGTTTCATTTCCAAGGAAAGATATCTAATACGTCATATTGAGTTTTATTTCCATACAGCAATTTAGCCTAAGAAAAGTAAAGCAAAAACCTTCCTATAGCCATGTAATGTAAATGAAATACCATTAAGTCAATAAAAGGTGCAATGCTTTAAAACTCTGAAATCTAGTATGAAAGCCAAATGTGAGCCAAAATTACTTATTTTCTTACAATTCTTTTGTGAAGTTAACAAGTTAAATATACCTGAACATATAAAAGAAACCCAGAATCATATTTTTTTAAATAATTCAATAGTCACATGCACTTGTAAGCTGAGATATAATTGCATTTAATCAGTTATCATTATTTTGAGTTAACCATCTAGTTTATAGTTCGTATGTGCAGCATGGTTTATAGAAACATTATTATTTCTTGCTTCTAAATATGGCAGAAAGGCAGACATTCATTCCTGCATTCTAATGTAAAACAAAGTATGGACCATTGGCTAAGGTCCTGTTATACCAAAATGAATACCAGAAAATAAGCAGTAGTTAATTATTCTTGAGACACACCAATTGAAGCAGTATGTCATGACTGATTTTTATCTCTGTGTGTGGTTAGGGACAATGAGTTACATCTAAAAATATTACTCTTTCTTTGATTACAGAGCAAATTTGTAATAAAAGTCATATTTATAATTGTTAGAGGGAAAACATCTTTAGGTAAATTTGCCCTGCTGGTCTCCCTACATAAAAGGAACAGAAGAACTACTCTTCCCCCTTTCCTTTCTACTGTAACCAGTCATTTTTCCTATTCTGGAAAGTGACTCACTGAATTATACCTGGATTACGAACATTCACGTCTTTTCTAATGACAGTTTCTTCCTCTGTATAGTATCAGTGTAAGTATTTGAGTGTTGTTATACAGTTAAAGCGTATCAAATAGGCCCTTTGAGATTGCTTTCTACTGCAATTGATGTCTCTCAGAAAGTATATTCAATGAAACTTTAAAGATCTGAAGTAGTAATGGCTTTTCTTATTATGAAAGGAGATGATCTAGTATAGCCTATATAAAATATTCTAGGATTAAGTGTCTGTACCATTTCTGCTACATTTTTTTCTTTGATTGCTATACTGTAAGAAAATCACCTATTATTTCTACTAAACAAGGGAAGAAATATAAAGTGATTTGCCAAGTTGACAAACCTATGTCAGCATTCCGTCTGTAAGTTGGCTTCACTGTCGGAGGATTCAGCAGGCAAGGTAGGTGGGCAGGCTGAAATTGTAACAGAAATTTAAAAACATATATTTTTGCTTGAAGCACTGTGATGTTAATTTACGACTTAATAAATACAACAAGTTTCCACTGAGGCTGGCAAGCCTCGCGAGAGAAGCAACATGAAGATACCTATGTGAATAGCTGCTCAGATAATTAAGAACAGTGGCTGATTAGAGACATGCAGGGTGATTCCTTTACCAAAGTTGTATTCCCTACACCTGTACCTCTGAGTCCAAATGTTGTCAGTGATATGAAAACCCAATGATTTACAAGATAACTTCTGAATATATAATACAGTCAAAATACGATTAGTGCCCATTAAAATGATAAATCTATTACAGTTTGACAGATGGGACTTTAATAAGCTGGGCTCTCAGGGTTTCTGATATTCTGCTGTTTGTAGCTATGGATACCACAAATCTCAGGACACATTCCTCCTCTTAGGACTCTCCGGTGGCTTACCACTGCAACCAGAATAAATATATCAACTTAAATTCTGTTCTGCAAGGTACTACATAGTCTGGCTGATGACTGCATCTCTGGTCACTTTTCTCTCCTTTCTTCCAAGCAGTCATTACATTTCATCTCCACTGGCCTTTATTGTATCTCTTAAATATGCTAAGGTATTTTATCCTGTAATTTCTTCATCTCTGGATTGTGCTTTTTAGTACTAGATCCATGCAAGCTGGGCTTCTCATATTTCAGGTCTCCAGAAAAGCCTTATTCCATCACCATAGCCAACACAATACCTCTTTCCCCATGTTATTCTTTATTACATTGCTCTACTCCTTTATTTTATAGCACCTAACAGTGTCTAACATTTTATCTGTTAGACATTTATTTTTATTTTCTTCATTCTCCTCACCAGGATTTAGCTCCAAGATTGAGGGCTCTATTTTGTTTACATAATAGGCACACCAAAAATTGAGTTTACATTTGATGGAAAATAAATCTACTATTATTAATATATTAATTTATGAATCATCCAAAGTTTCATATATATTAATGAAAATTTCCACTATTAAAATGACTATTAGAGTGGAGGGTTGTTGTTCAGTCACTAAGCTGTGCCTGACCCTGCGACTCCATGGACTGCAGCATGCCATATTTTTTTGTCTTTCACTATTTTCCAGAGTTTGCTCAAACTCATGTCCATTGAGTCGGTAATGCTATCCAGCCATCTCTTCCTCTGTCAACCCCTTCTCCTCCTGCCTTCAATCCTTCCCAGCATCAGAACAGAGCACAGAAGAATAGATAAAAATAATGTCACCATCAATATTTTTGGGTTTATGGTTTATAAAAGTACTTCCAACTTCTTATTTAGTCTAAAACACTGGAATAGTAATTTTAATTCCTAAATATTTCTTTTGTATTTCTCTTCTTAAACTGTGTTATAAGTGACAAGATGAAATGTGGTTTGTTTGACAATTTTTGCAGGAGTTAGAGGTTTTATCTCCCAAAAAGCAAATGTATTTAAATTTGAAATAAATGCTTTTGATGGCATTTAAAAACAAAAAACCCTGGACTATAGGTACTTAGGGACAATGATAACAAATGCATAAACATTTGCTGAGTTGTGTGACAGGTACTCACGGTTATTACTCTCTGCAGATATAAATTTAGTTAATTATCACAGCAATTATGAGGTCAGTAATCTATTTCCTGTTTCACAGCTTTGAACCCCAATACATTGCAAAGTTATGTAACATAGTCATATTTAAAGAAGCAATGCATGTTAGAACTTGTATTTGAAAATACCTAGGCTGATCTCAGCGGAGAAGGCAATGGCACCCCACCCCAGTACTCTTGCCTGGAAAATCCCATGAACGGAGGAGCCTGGAAGGCTGCAGTCCATGAGGTCGCTAAGAGTCGGACACGACTGAGCGATTTACTTTCACTTTTCACTTTCATCCATTGGAGGACTAAATGGCAACCCACTCCAATACTTTTGCCTGGAGAATCCCAGGGACGGGGGAGCCTGGTGGGCTGCTGTCTATGGGGTCACACACAGTTGGACACGACTAAAGTGACTTAGCAGAAGCAGCAACAGGCTGATCTCAGAGATTGAAATGCTGATTTGAGAATAAGAAAAATAAGAGAAAGCAAAGAATAAAATCTTTAAAAATTAGTTTATGGCACTTAAGTTCTGATAGACTCTGCTGTCTTTTTAAATTCAAAATGTATCATATTTTCAGTTACATAAAAAACAAAATTTAGCTTCCTTTAGAAAAACAGAATTTAAACTCAATATAACCATATACACCCTCTCTTTTATTGATGGCATATTTGGTGAATGGTTCTGTTTTCCTTTCTATAAGCCATTTGAGTTTTTTTTTTTCACTTCTTATACTGAGATGTTTCAATTAGACTAAATTAATATTCTTCTAAATTAGAATCCTATGTGAAAAAATAATTGATCAGTGTCTATCATAAATGATTGATGAATAAGAGTTTTTCTACCTCTAAATAATTCCTCATATGTTCACTAGCAATATTATAGTTAAATTCATATTTTGCCTGTAAGGAATGTGATTTAAGTTTATATATAATCATATAACATTTTATTTTACAACAGCATTTCTTAATCTGTAACTCACATGGTCACATACTCATGTAAAACATGGATGAGTGTTTGTGTGTATCTATTTCTTGTTTCTTTAGAGTTGTGAGAGCCAAGACTATGTACATTAGTGGATAGGAATGTAACCACATGGCAAGCAATCCCTTCCCTCCTATAATTAACTAAGCCTTAGAAGAGATGGCAAGAATACACAGAAGAACTGTACAAAAAAGATCTTCACAACCCAGATAATCACGATGGTGTGATCACTGACCTAGAGCCAGACATCCTGGAATGTGAAGTCAAGTGGGCCTTAGAAAGCATCACTATGAACAAAGCTAGTGGAGGTGATAGAATTCCAGTTGAGCTATTCCAAATCCTGAAAGATGATGCTGTGAAAGTACTGCACTCAATATGCCAGCAAATTTGGAAAACTCAGCAGTGGCCACAGGACTGGAAAAGGTCAGTTTTCATCCCAATCCCAAAGAAAGGCAATGCCAAAGAATGCTCAAACTACCGCACAATTGCACTTATCTCACACGCTAGTAAAGTAATGCTCAAAATTCTCCAAGCCAGGCTCCAGAAATATGTGAACCGTGAACTTCCTGATGTTCAAGCTGGTTTTAGAAAAGGCAGAGGAACTAGAGATCAAATTGCCAACATCCGCTGGATCATGGAAAAAGCAAGAGAGTTCCAGAAAAACATCTATTTCTGCTTTCTTGACTATGCCAAAGCCTTTGACTATGTGGATCACAATAAACTGTGGAAAATTCTGAAAGAGATGGGAATATCAGACCACCTGATCTGCCTCTTGAGAAATTTGTATGCAGGTCAGGAAACAACAGTTAGAACTGAACATGGAACAACAGACTGGTTCCAAATAGGAAAAGGAGTTCGTCAAGGCTATATATTGTCACCCTGTTTATTTAACTTATATGTAGAATACATCATGAGAAATGCTAGACTGGAAGAAACACAAGTTGGAATCAAGATTGCTGGGAGAAATATCAATAACCTCAGATATGCAGATGACACCACCCTTATGGCAGAAAGTGAAGAGGAACTAAAAAGCCTCTTGATGAAGGTGAAAATGGAGAGTAAAAAGCTTGGCTTAAAGCTCACCATTCAGGAAACAAAGATCATGGCATCTGGTCCCATTACTTCATGGGCAATAGATGGGGAAACAGTGGAAAGAGTGTCAGACTTTATTTTTCTGGGCTCCAAAATCACTAAAGATGGCGAGTGCAGCCATGAAATTAAAAGACGCTTTCTCCTTGGAAGGAAAGTTATGACCAACCTAGATAGCATATTCAAAAGCAGAGACATTACTTTGCCAACAAAGGTTCGTCTAGTCAAGGCTACGGTTTATCCTGTGGTCACGTATGGATATGAGAGCTGGACTGTGAAGAAGAATTGATGCTTTTGAACTGTGGTGTTGGAGAAGACTCTTGAGAGTCCCTTGGACTGCAAGGAGATCCAACCAGTCCATTCTGAAGGAGATCAATCCTGGAATTTCTTTGGAAGGAATGATGCTAAAGCTGAAACTCCAGTATTTTGGCCACCTCATGCGAAGAGTTGACTCATTGGAAAAGACTCTGATGCTGGGAGGGATTGGGGGCAGGAGGAGAAGGGGACGACAGAGGATGAGATGGCTGGAGGGCATCACTGACTCGATGGATGTGAGTCTGAGTGAACTCCGGGAGTTGGTGATGGACAGGGAGACCTGGCGTGCTGCGATTCATGGGGTTGCAAAGAGTCAGACACGACTGAGTGACTGATCTTATCTGATCTGATGTTTATTAAAGTTATTTAATAGAAATTTCTCATTGACCTCTCAAAATGATTCCTTCCACTTTCCTTGAGAAGCTGACTGAAAACAAGAACGAGAGGACCTCACTCCATGCTAATTTATTTAAATTAAGCCTAACTGCTTATCTGTTATATAAATAGCATGATATCATTGCTGCCAAAAAATTACCAGAATAAAAACAAATTACAGAAGAGACATAAATATTTTAACATCGAAAAGGAAAATATAAAAAATTGTCTGTAGTACATGATTTGCACAGTAATTATATAATGCAGGTAGACTATTCTAAATAAGATACTTTTTCTATTCTCCATTAATTACTCTATATTTCTATATTCTTAGATGTACTGCTAGAAGGTATGTTCAACATTAAGTATGTGCATGCATGTTAAGTCGCTTTAGTCATGTCCAGCACTTTTGAGACCCCATGGACCATACCCTGCCAGGCTCCACTGTCCATGTGATTCTCCACGCAAGAAAACCGGAGTGGGTTGCTATTCTTTTCTCCAGGGGATCTTCCTGACCCAAGGATCAACCTGGCATCTCCCGTGTCCCCTGCCCTGCAGGCAGATTCTTCACTGCTGAGCCATGGGCAAAGCCTTAATATCTCAGCACGGATCCTCAAACAACAATGAATTTACCTTCAGGTTTCTATTTAACAAATCAAGGTAAGAATACTAACATGGAATGAAGACAATGATTATAAAAGTTATTTCATTACTTTGAAGAAAATTAATTCTGTTAGCCTTCTTTAGGTTCAATTACTAGAAACAGAGCCTGGGTCTGGGCTTCTAGCAAGTGCTATAATAGTACAGTGGATTTGGGGGAAGGCCTTTAAGAAAGTGAAGGAAGCAGTACCGTGAACCGTGAAACAAAGAGTTCAGCAAGACTGTGGCCTCAGAGAAAGCCTTTTCTTGGTTTTCTCCAAAGAGAAGGCTGCCTTTAGAGCAAAAATATCACCCAAGAATTGTCCTAAATTTTTAACCCTTGGGACATTCCATTGCAGGAATACAAAGAGACCCAGGAAGTAATTTTTTCTTAAGCCTAGCACCTCTGACCAGACCCAAAAGCATGTTGCTGCTGCTGCTGCTGCTGCTAAGTTGCTTCAGTCGTGTCCAACTGTGTGCAACACCATAGACAGCAGCCCACCAGGCTCCTCTGTCTCTGGGATTCTCCAGGCAAGAATACTGGAGTGAGTTGCCATCTCCTTCTCCAATGCATGAAAGTGAAAAGTGAAAGTGAAGTCGCTCAGTCGTGCCCGACTCTGAGCGACCCCACTCAAGATCTGGAAGTGGGATTGGGCTCAGCCATCTGTTTTTACATTCCTTCCAGAATATTCTGATGTCCCCTAAAAGTTGAGAGCCTTTGACCTAGAGCAATTCCTGGGGTGACTTTTCAGGAAAAGAAAAGCTATTTTGAGCCAGTAGCAGCTCAGCCTACAGTAGACAGATTAACTAATCTGCTGAAAGGGATCTGCACAAGGAACTAAATGCAACCACTAACTTTTATTCATACTGTCACCTAATTTTTTTTAATTTTAGAGAAAAAAAAAAGTGTTGAGGAAAGTATGAGTGAAAACAAGAAAAGAGAACTTCATAGAATAAGAAATATATTATCAATAAGAATCACATCAACTATATGACATCTCTATCAGCCACATTTGTTTATCATACTGTTGTCTTTCTTAAAAATGTTTAAAACATTGAACTGTTAAATTAGCCATTGGGGGAGATACTGACAGCATTCAATGATTATAGTAAAATGTTTTAAAATTGAGAATAAAAATAACTAAAAATCAGTTTTAGGTATAGCTAAACCTTAACTGAAAGTTAGTTTCCAGCCAAACCTAAGCTTTATCCACACATATCCAAAGACCTTACAGAACAGTAGCAATTTATGACTTTATTAATATAATGGGCCTAAAAAATAACTCTTAAGAAAACTAATATTCTCCTTGAAATCAGTAAAAGTTTCTATACTAGAGGAAGGAAGGAGAAAGAGAAAATAAGAAAGAAAGAGAGATAAAGGGAAATTAGTTTATCTTAGCCAGTATTTGTACTAACACAGGAAACAGAGTGAGCCTCACTACTTTGGCAGTTTCCTTGTGTGTTACAATATAATTAGAGGTAAAAAACCTTTATAAATTGGATATTCTTCTGAAAGATTTAAGATAAGCTAAAAAACATCTGTTTGTTTCTTCCAAAGGGTCTTCATAGATGTTCTCCAGTTCATTTCAAGTAATCACCTTTTTACCCATACCACTGTTGTCTGCTAATTCAGATGGTATCTAGTTCAGATCTCTCCTCAAGCAGTAATTAAACATGGAAGACATATGTCACCTTTCAGACAAAGCTAGATCTCTTAAAGAATGTTTTCATTGTGCTATGGACCATTCAGCTGGGGCGTTTATATGTGCTAGAATTTTACATCAATTTACAAATATTTTATTAATATCTATGTTCTCTGTGAAACTCTAAGCTTCAGGTTGATAAGAATTAAGATTCTTTTAGGCTCAACATTGTGTCCCTAGTAAGATTAGGTTCAACTTTATACATAATAAATATGAAATTAGCAGTAAAACATATACACAAATATTTTACATCTTAAAAATGGAAAAAAATAAATACAAATATATATCACGAAATGCCAAAAGAAGAAAAAGAAAAAAAAAAAAATCCAGACCAACTTCTGACACAATATATCTAAAACCATGTTTATCTCTCAATGCTCATCAAATATTTTCATATCATGATATTGCCTCTGGCATTACAGCTTTGTAGCATGAATTATGGGTAATTGACACAGGTTGGGAAAAAATTTCCAGGAAACTATTCTTGTACAAGGACACAGTGCAAAAAATTAGCTATGTGTAGAAATAACAGTGTATCACTTCAAATTTTTCCTTAGTTAGATCCCCAAATATCCCTAGCCAGTTCAATGCCACCCATAAAGAAAGCCCAAAGAAAACTGTAATTAACATAAAAGCAGAGTGGTAGGTAAAAAGACAGCAGTCTTTACTGAGCATAAATCAGAATGGGAAAAGCCTGAAGCCTTATCTCTGCAAAATTTACAGAAATGACATGACAAGTGAATCTACAGCTGAAAAGTTGAGGGGCCCCAGTCAGGTGAGATGTCTGGAGATTTAAGTTTCTTTAGCTTCCCTATAAATCACCTTCTTAACATCAGCTTCATAAACAGTGCCCACTCCACATAGATTGCCAATGAATATTTGCTAAATAAAAGTCAATATAATCTGACTTTAGATTATAGTACAAAGCTACAGTCATCAAGACAGTATGGTATTGGCACAAAAACTGAAACATGGACCAATGTAACATGGTAGAAATTTCAGAAATAAACCCCTGCACCTATAGTCACCTTATTTTTGACAAAGAATATACTATGGGCAAGAATATACTATGGGCAAAGACAGCATCGTCAATAAATGTTGCTGGGAAAACTGGACAGCTACATGTAAAAGAATTAAATTAGAGCACTTCCTAACACCATACACAAAGATAAAATCAAAATGGATTAGAAACCTAAATGTAAGACTATAAACTATAAAACTCTTAGAGGAAAACATAAGCAGAACACTCAATGACTTAAATCAAAGCAAGATCCTCTATGACCCACCTCCTAGAGTAACAGAAATAAAAACAAAAGTACACAAGTGGGACCTGATTAAACTTAAAAGCATCTTCATAGCAAAGGAAATGATAAGCAAGGTGAATAGACAACCCTCAGAATGGGAGAAAATAATAGCAAATGAAACAACTGACAAAAGATTATTTTCCAAAATATACAAGCAGCTCATACAACTCAATCCCAGAAAAACAACCAACCCAAACAAAAAGTGGGAAAAAGACCTAAGCAGATATTTCTCCAAAGAACACATACAGATGGCTAACAAACACATGAAAAGATGCTCAACATCATTCATTATTAGAGAAATGCAAATCAAAACCACAATGAGATATCACCTCACACGGGTCAGAATGGCCCTGACCATTCAGAATGGCTGGAGAGGGTGTGGAGAAAAGGGACTGCTCTTACACTCTTGGTGGGAATGTAAATTGATAGAGCCACTATGGAAGACAGTATGGAGATTCCTTAAAAAGCTAGGAATAAAAGCACCATATGACCCAGCAATCCTACTCCTAGGCATATACCCTGAGGAAATCAAAGTTGAAAAAGACACCTGTATCCCACTGTTCATTGCAGCACTATTTACAATAGCTAGAACATAGAAGCAACCTAGATGTCCATCGACAGATGAATGGATGAAGAAGTAGTGGTACATATACACAGTGGAATATTACTCAGCCATATAAAGGAACACATTTGAGTCAGTTCTGATGAGGTGGACAAACCTAGAATGTATTACAAAGAGTGAAGGTGAGAAAGAGAAAGATAAATATCATATTCTAATGTACATGTATGGAGTCTAGAAAAACGGTACAGAATAATTTATTTACAGGGCAGCAGTGGAGAAGAACACATAGAGAATAGACTCAGGGGCATGGGGAGAGGGGAGGAGAGGGTGAGATGTATGGAAAGAGTAACAGGGAAACTTACATTACCATATGCAAATAGATGGCCAACTGGAATTTGCTTTATGGCTCAGGAAACTCAAAGAGGGGCCCCATTATCAACCTAGAGTGGTGGGATGGGGAGGGAGAGGGAGAAAGGCTAAAAAGGGAGGGGATATATGTATACCTATGGCAATAATTTTTTAATGGATAAATAAATTCAAGTGATAACAATAACTTGTCACCCCATTCTTTTCCCAAAGCACCAAACAAATAATACCAATCATATTTAAGCACTTAAAATTTAATTCAAGGGAGTTACTATTTTTCATGCTATACTGTTTTACAATGTGGCTTTCATATTTCCAAATAACTAGCTTTAGAGTTTAATGATTTATCCAAATACACTGATAGATAACTCTGGAAATTCTCTTTGTCACAAGATTACTCAAGAATTCTAAGAATTTGATGCTGCCTCTTTTTGAGAAATAAGAAGATGATATAATTAGCTTTAAAAACTAATTAGGGTATTTTGCCTTATGGGGCTTATATTATCACTTCTAAGAATGTCCTATTCTGACACGTTTCATATTCTTACAACTTTCATATGTTAACAACCTGAAAATCAATCCGATACAGTTACCTGTTATTACAAAAAATAAAAAAATGGAGCTTGCTATTGTTCCAGATCATCATTTCAAGGATTTTTGTATAGCTATCTTGATAGAAACAGTGTCTCCCTACAAAGCAAATGACAGGCGTCTTTACTGTCAATTATAAAAGGTTCAGTCTCTGTATGAGCAGGGCTCTTCTATAATAATATAACACAGCTAGGTGTTGAAGTCTAATGTAGCCTGGCTCACACTGCCCTCACATGACACAGGCTCTGACCCAGAAATCTTCAATCCTCTACCAACATCCATGAAACTGTAGCAAGCTAACTTGTTCAGGCACTTCTTGACAGCAAGTCAAAACCAAATTTTGACTAAAAGAATGGTGAACCCGTATCTATAAGCCTTAAGAACCTATTTGCCTTATAGGATATGGTTTTCATTGAATATTGAGGATTGGGGGCCAAGTGGTAGATAATTCTAAGAACCTGATATGTTCCTAAAGATCTGAATTCAGTGTTTCTAGAACATTGGAAATGAAAGTTTAGTCGCTCAGTCTTGCCCAACTCTTTGTGACCCCATGGACCGTACCCTATCAGGATCCTCTGACCATGGAATTTTCCAGGCAAGACTATTGAAGTGGGTTGCCATTTCCTTCTCCAGAGGATCTTCCTAACCCAGGGATCAAACCCGGGTCTTCCACACTGTAGGCAGACGCTTTATCATCTGAGCCACCACGGAAGTCCAAGAACACTATGATCAATCATAAACTGGATTCCAGGTTATGACATTTGCCTAGCTAAGAGTGAAACTAAATTTCAAAAATATATTATTTTTAAATGTTATTGAGAAGCCTGAATTAATCCATTTATTTCTGTGTTATTGACTATATCAAAGTCTTTGACTGTGTGGATCACAAGAAACTGTGGAAAATTCTGAAAGAGATGGGAAAAGCAGACCACCTGACCTACCTCTTGAGAAACCTATATGCAGGTAGGAAGCAACAGTTAGAACTGGATATGGAACAACAGACTGGTTCTAAATAGGAAAAGTAGTATGTCAAGGCTGTATATTGTTACCCTGCTTATTTAACTTATATGCAGAGTACATCATGAGAAACGCTGGGCTGGAAGAAGCATTACCTGGAATGAAGATTTCTGGGAGAAATATCAATAACCTCAGATATGCAGATGACACCACCCTTATGGCAGAAAGTGAAGAGGAACTAAAAAGCCTCTTGATGAAAGTAAAAGTGGAGAGTGAAAAAGTTGGCTTAAAGCTCAACATTCAGAAAATGAAGATCATAACATCTAGTCCCATCACTTCCTAGGAAATAGATGGGGAAACAATGGAAAGAGTGTCAGACTATATTTTTCTGGGCTCCAAAATCACTGCAGATGGTGACTGCAGCCATGAAATTAAAAGACGCTTACTCCTTGGAAGGAAAGTTATGACCAACCTAGAGAGCATATTCAAAAGCAAAGACATTACTTTGCCAACAAAGGTCCGTCTAGTCAAGGCTATGGTTTTTCCAGTGGTCATGTATGGATGTGAGAGTTGGACTGTGAAGAAGGCTGAGCGCCAAAGAATTGATGTTTTGAACTGTGGTGTTGGAGAAGACTCTTGAGAGTCCCTTGGACTGCAAGGAGATCCAACCAGTCCATTCTGAAGGAGATCAGCCCTGGGACTTCTTTGGAAGGAATGATGCTAAAGCTGAAACTCCAGTACTTTGGCCACCTCATGCGAAGAATTGACTCATTGGAGAAGACTCTGATGCTGGGAGGGATTGGGGGCAGGAGGAGAAAGGGACGACAGAGGATGAGATGGCTGGATGGCATCACTGACTCGATGGACGTGAGTCTGAGTGAACTCCAGGCGATGGTGATGGACAGGGAGGCCTGGAGTGCTGCAATTCATGGGGTTGCAAAGAGTCGGAAATGACTGAGTGACTGAACGGAACTGACAATCTATACTGTTCTTCAGTTGCCAAGTTGTGTCTGGCTCTTCATGACCCCATGGACTGCAGCACGCCAGGATTCCCTGTCCCTACAATCTATATTTTCTACATCATTGGAAAAACTGATGATGTTTTGTTTGTTGAAATATGTTGTTATGAGTTCAAGGAAAAGATGAAGAAAATAGCAGACATTTTTACTTGTAATATTTTACAAGGCCCTCACAAAACGTCTGTACATAACATGCATATATGGACATGTGCACACATGTGCAAACACATACACACAAGATGGTGGAATCAGCCATTGCAAAGTCGTAGGCATCCTGTTTCATGTCCATTCATAATCGAGGCAATTGTCTAAATTCTCAAGCAGAAGGTAATGAACAAATTTTCCAATAAACTCATAGATCAGATCAGATCAGATCAGTCGCTCAGTCGTGTCCGACTCTTTGCGACCCCATGAAGCGCAGCACGCCAGGCCTCCCTGTCCATCACCAGCTCCCGGAGGTCACCCAGACTCATACCCATCGAGTCAGTGATGCCATCCAGCCATCTCATCCTCTGTCGTCCCCTTCTCCTCCTGCCCTCAATCCCTCCCAGCATCTGAGTCTTCTCCAATGAGTCAACTCTTCGCATGAGGTGGCCAAAATACTGGAGTTTCAGCTTTAGCATCATTCCTTCTAAAGAAATTCCAGGATTGATCTCCTTCAGAATGGACTGGTTGGAAATAAACTCATAAGTAGTTCTTTAATTTGATTTTCTTTTAAATTCCGTGTTTCTCTCTTCCACTCTCATTTGTTATGATAACCAGTATGTAGCTAAACCAATACTATTCTTTAGCCCAAATTATAGGTAAAAGAGGAGAACAGTACTTGATCCCTTCTTGCTGGCTACAATGGTAACCATATATTTGATTTAATTTAACAAGTGTTTGGACCTAGTTGTCAGAAAGCTTTCTAGTAAAACAGAAATTATTGCATTATCTTACAGAAAATAATATTGGACTAGGAGCTCTAAATAAGTCAAAGAATTAACTTTTCATTTGCAGAGCAGACCCCTCAGCCATTCATTCCATTGACTGGCTTCATTCTAGCATAAGTATGCCAATTCATCAAATAGGTGCCCCTACGCAAGGAAATATGAGATATACTGAGTATTTACTAGTGCCACCATATGGGGCCCTATCTTTGATAACAAATATGCTTTTGATTGAAAAACATTCTTCTTCTAAAAGCAATTAATATCTAATATCTCTCCTTTTATGTGACATTTGTTTGGGAACATTCTTGTTGCTTTTTTCCAAATTACAAAAGGTTAGGGAGTGTAGCTGACTGGAGGGCAGAAAGCATGTAAAATATTAAGATCTAGGTCTATTCAATTAGCAATCATACTGAATAAGACAACTGTTCTGGGACAAATGAGATTTTTCCACATTAACCATAATAATAAAGACAGCATGTTTGATTGTTCTTGACTTCTGTGCACATATATCTCCTCAAGAACATGTGGAAGTTATAAGCATCTGTTCCCTAATTCATTATCTGTATCTTGGCCATTTCATTCTTAATCTCCCATCTGCTATTAAAATCACCATAAAGAAAAAGACATGAGAGAATCAAATGAGCAAATGGAAGAAGTTACACCATAAATCTTACCATCTTGATTTTCTGACTGTTTCCCTCAGAGACAAGAAAGATAGTAGATTCAGTTCAGCTCAGTCGTGTCCGACTGCTTGCGACCCAGTGAACCTCAGCACTCCAGGCCTCCCTGTCCATCACCAACTCCCAGAGTTTACCCAAACTAATGTCCATTGAGTCAGTGATGCCATCCAACCATCTCATCCTCTGTTGTCCCCTTCTCCTCCTGCCCTCAATCTTTCCCAGCATCAGGGTCTTTTCAAATGAGTCAGTTCTTTGCATCAGGTGGCCAAAGTATTGGAGTTTCAGCTTCAACATCATTCCTTCCAATGAACACCCAGGACTGATCTCCTTCAGGATGCTTCAAAAGCATCAATTCTTGGGTGCTCAGCTTTCTGTATGGTCCAACTCTCACATGCATACATGACTACTGGAAAAATCATAGCCTTGACTAGATGGACTTTTGTTAACAAAGTAATGTCTCTGCTTTTTAATATGCTGTCTAGATTGGTCATAACTTTTCTTCCAAGGAGTGTCTTTTAATTTCATGGCTGCAATCACAATTTTTTTTTTTTTCACTTTATTATTTAAGAGTATCCTATAAAGCAATGTTATAAAGACCTTTAGAGTGGGCAATTTAACTGAGCCTATATATTCAGTAACAGATGCTTTTGAACTGTGGTGTTGGGGAAGACTCTTGAGAGTCCTTTGACAGCAAGTAGATCCAACCAGTCAATCCTAAAGGAAATCACTCGTGAATATTCCCTAGAAGGACTGATGCTGAAGCTGAAACTTCAATACTTTGACCACCTGATGTGAAGAACTGATTCATTTGTAAAGACTCTGATGCTGGGAAAGATTGAAGACAGGAGGAGAAGGGGACGACAGAGGATGACATGGTTGGATAGCATCACTGACTCAATGGACACGAGTTTGAGTAAACTCCAGGAGTTGGTGATGAACAGGGAGGTCTGGCATGCTGCAGTCCATGGAGTCTCAAAGACTGGGACATGACTAAGCAACTGAACTGAACTGAAAATCAAACATATCAGTTTTGATTGGGTAGTTTACAATTTGAGGACACTAGGTACTAGATCATTCCCAGCTGAGAGCTTCATCTTCATCAGAAATAATTCCACTGGGAGATTTACTCACAGTATTGAAGAAGGAGAATCCTGTGGACAGAGGAGCCTGGCAGGCTGAAGTCTATCGGGTCGCAAGAGTCAGACACGACTTAGCAACTATAATACCACCAACCACTCAAAATATGTTTGATGAACTAAGAAAACAAAAAAAAAAAAACAACAAATAAACAACAACAAAAACACCAAAAATCCCTTTTAAATGCTAAGATAGACTGATTCCATATATACTCTTTATGAAATAGTAGATTTTCTATGAATTAGAACAAGCAGCATGTGCAGTCATCTGCCAGTCAGCTAGAGTCTGTTTCTAGAGGATGTTTATTTATTTGCCTATTTACCACAGCAATTGGATCACGCATCAGTTTTCATCCAATGGGCTAACTACAGTTTTGTCACATGATGCCATGGCAAAGATCTCAAGAAAGTAAAGACAAGCCAAACTATTCGAGTGTTTTTTCAAGTCTCTCTTTGCGTATGTCAACTAAAGAATGTCAGTTACTGTTTCTCCACGAATGAAGTAACTAGCCACTACAGTTCACTGACATTCAGGATACCCTGAAAATTCAGGGTCGAGATCAGGATTGAGATACACTGTGCCCTGGGAAAAACTGTCAGAATAGACTTCTCTTTCTTTCTTCTCCTCAAACCTAGAAAAGCCCTGAAATCATTAATGGAGATATCTACTCTTCATGACTAGTAGCAACCTTCTACAGAGATGTGTGCTTGATTGCACAAAATCATAAATATACTGATCGTGCCTCACATCTTCAGAGCAGTTCCTCAGAGCTCTCTGAGAGATCATCTCTGCAGTATAGTTCTAAGTAAGCCCCCAATAAAACGACTCACAGTTCCCATGTGGTGTCATCTTTTTTTTCAGTTGACATGAAGTTACCAAATTAAATCACACACCAGAATTCGAGGTTCTAATGAGAGAGCACAGAAAAATTACATGCCAAGAAGCTATGAATGAAAACATTATTGTGGCTATGTTTCTAATCTACCACAGCTGGAGATAGTGGGCACAGGTTATGAAGTAGTTGCTAAACACCAGTTAAATGACTCGTATTGTGGAATATCCAACAGCTTTCCTCCTAGACTTGAGAGATATATAGGGGGAAAAAAATAGTAGTAGACAGAGCTTGATGATTAGATTGGATATACAGAGTGAGAGCACATAACTATTAAGGAATGAAAAAGCCTACATTTATCTTTTGCACAACTAGAGACTTGATTGTACCACTCAAGATGGAAAGATCTATAAGACTATGGTTCTGATTGCAAATGCATTTTGAAATGAGTTAGTTTGAAACTTCAAAGATGCAATATTAAATAGGCCTCTGGAGCTCATCAAATATGGGTCTAAAATTCTTATTAAAGGTCAAGGTTTTGGTAAAAAAAAAAAAAATTTACAATTCTTTACTAGATAGGGTGAAATTGAAGCTTTGTGTGTGTTTGATATCAGGTACATTGCTAAAATAGACTGAAAATCTGAGTGCCTAGGCTTTCATCTTGAAGAAATTTAATGACAAGTTGGAAAATGAATGCCAAGCAAAGACAAATAAGCAGTCAGAAAGAAAGAAATCCAGGTGTTTCTGTTTGAGGTACCTCTTCTAGATGGAATACTTCAGAAGAAGTGATCAACATGTTGGAAAGTGCTAAAGAGATGAAATAAATGATGTTAGAATTTCCTATTGAGCATAAGCACCTGGTGATCTTAGAACACGCTGCTTTGGGTAAATTTGGCTGGGTGAAAAACTAGAATGGAGAGCATTATACTTTAGGAATGTAAGGAAATTGACATAGTAACTTCCAGGAAAATTTGGTATATATGTATAAGCACACATAACACATGCAGTATGATCCTTACAGTTTTATAGGACTACCATAATGAAGAGAAAGGTTGAGGGATGTGATAAGAATAGATTGAGAGAAGGTGATGAAAGAACAGACTTAAAATAATATCAACAGAGCACTGAACACTTATAATGGACTTTTCCTAAATATAATGTAATCTCTTCATCCTCACAAATCTACTAGAAGTTGGGCAAGTAATATCCACCTTTACTGATACAGAAGCTGACTAATTGCTTTTGTCCAGCATCATAAAGCAGGTAACTTTCTGAAAAGACCACAGTTATTTAGACTAATAATACAGATCTCTTTCCACTTTTTTATGCAGTGTTTTCTGTTATGGAAAGGTGACAAACACGGATAATGAATGCTGCACAGAGTTATCCCCATAAGAAAGAGGTAAAATTGTGAGTAGTGGAATGCCTACTTGCCTACCAAGAATAGAAGCATAGTAGTAAACAGCATAGGAGTTGGACAGACTGTCTGCTTTGGAATCAGGGCTTTGACAACTTAAAAACAGTGTGATCTTGGGGAAGATACTTCTCTCTGTGTCTAATTCTCATTTGTCAAATGGGGATAATAGTTGGCTTCATATAAGGATCAAATAAGTTAGTACAGAGTTTGTTTGCATGATATGCCTTTTACCTCCAATAGAAAAATTTTATTTGAAGTACTAGAGATTGAGTTTTTTTTTAAGTACTAGAGAAATACATTTTAAAAATCAAATGATTTTACTAAAGAAAAACAAAACTCATCTATGACTTACCATTCTCAAATAATTGCAAACAGGTTTAATTTTTGTTAATTTATTAATTTTATAAAGACATTAGTGAATCAGAGAATCCAAATCTCTGATCTAATCAGATAATCTAGATCCAAATCACTTCTAGGAAAAAAAATGGGCATTTAAACTTCAAAGTTCGAAGAAAAAATAACTAGGAAAATTGAATAAATGCTGTTAAAAATTACAAAAGAGAAAGTCAATAGCATAAAGAGGCTTAAGTTATTTTCAAGGTGTTGTAGAACTATACAAATAAAATGCAAAGAGAGCCATTTGGAGAAATTAGTAGTAAAGTCACCTTCCCAAACTGTGAGGTGAACTGGATAACAAGATACATTAAAACATTTAAGACACAAATACTAGAAATACACAAATGTCTTAAAAGTAAAGCAGCAGTTAATTTTCATTTAAATATGGACAAGCTAACCTTGGTTTTATGGAATGACTTTAACCATTTTCAGTGTTTTTATGCAGTGTTAAGCATATTTTGAAATCTTTCTAAACTAGCATTATGTAGATTAATTAACACTTTTTGATACTGTTAAAATCCATTTATAATGCTGAACTTAAAAGAAATATTTTTAGGGAATGTGAATTGGTGCAACCATAATGAAGAATAGTATGAAGGTTCCTTTAAAAATTAAAAATAGAATTACCATATGATCCATGAATCCCACAACTGTGCATATATCCAGATAAAACTCCTCTACACATGTACCCAATGTTCATAGCAGCATGAGTTACAATAGTCAAAACATGAAGGCAATCTTAATATCCATCAAGATGAATGGATAAAGATAAACACACACATACACACACTAAGGAATATTATTTAGTCATAAAAATAATGAAAGAATGTGATTTGCAGCAATATAGATGGATCTAGAGATTATCATGCTGAATGAAGTAAATCAGGGAAAGCTAAATATCATATGATACCTCTTATATGTGAAATATTAAAAAAAAAGATACAAATGAACTTATTTTAAAAATAGAAATAGATCCACAGATGTAGAAAGTAAACATATGTTTATCAAAGAGGAAAAGAGAGAGATGGATAAATTAAGAATTTTGAATTAAAATATAGGCACTATATATAAAATAAATAAACAACAAGGACCTCCCCTCTAGCAGCATCATGAATTATATTCAATATCTTGTAATAACAATAGAAAATAATCTGAAAAAGAATTATATATATAATATACACATAAATTACAGACATACATTTTCTTACAGTTATTTGTTAAAGACATTGTTTTTCTTCTCCCAATTTTCAATAGTGCATTTGTTCAAAGATTATTTCAAAGACTCTGAGAAATACCTATAATTTGTGGCATCACTATGAAACTCTTGGTCACCTGAGTAGTAAATAATCAGCTTGGGAGCCATAAGGAAGAGTGGGAATTCAAACTTCTAAAATGTGATTTCTGGGTCAGATTGTCTTTCTCAGTATTACTTATGATAGAATGAAGACATCTCTAAGACATCCCCAGTCTTTCATCCCAGCCTTGTTTTTATGCATTAGACTAAATTCAGGCTCTGCACATCATCTGCATTGATCTCTAACTAGCCAGACTTACTTCACTCACTAGGAATTGATGTGAACAAAGAACAAATGAGGAGAAAGGAAAGAAAATGCACTAGCTGTGCATAAAGAAAAGAGGGACAAGATCACTCTTCACTGCTACGGAGTCTGAAAAGCAACAATTGCCTTTTTTTTAAATTAAACTTTATATTTTATAGTGGAGTAGAGCCAGTCAACAATGCTATGATAGTTTCGGGAGGACGGCAAAGGAACTCAGTCATAGATACACAAGAATCCACTCTTCTCAGAACCCCACAACTCCCGTCCAGGCTGCCACGTAACACTGAGCGGGAGCTCCCCACACTTTTCAGCAGGTTCTTGTTGATTATCCATCTTAAATACAACAGGAATAGCTTTTTTATTTCAGGCATTCATTTTTTCTATATGTGAGAAACCAATGAAACAATTGTAGGCTAGCCAAATGATCTGTTTGTTTCTGAGTCTACTGGTATTGCTAAAGAATTCTTGAAGCTTTTCCGTTTTCATTGTATCCCTCCCAACCCCTCTTGGGGTGTCTCTCCCTCTCCTCACTCTCTATCTACCCCTAAATCATTGTACAGTGTATTTAAAGACAGAAAAGTGTTTTCAATTTCTTAGAAATGATATCTCATATAAATTGGAACAATAGAAAAAAAAATTGTTTCTCTCTGGAAGCACCAATTGTAACACAAAGCAGTGGGATTTTATAATGAGCTGCAAGTCTCTCTTAAATAAAATTAAGCTTTTAATGGAAAGCCACAAAACTTAATGCATTGCACTCATAAAGAGAGGAAAAAAGTGGAAAGAGCAGGAAAAACCCAAGAAAACAAACCTTAAAACTGTGGTTAGTTCATATTTTTTTTAGAATTTTCTTCCTCTAAAGGTAAAAACATTTAAAAGTAATGCTCAAAATTCTCCAAGCCAGGCTTCAGCAATATGTGAACCGTGAACTTCCTGATGTTCAAGCTGGTTTTAGAAAAGGCAGAGGAACCAGAGATCAAATTGCCAACATCCGCTGGATCATCGAAAAAGCAAGAGAGTTCCAGAAAAACATCTATTTCTGCTTTATTGACTATGCCAAAGCCTTTGACTGTGTGGATCACAATAAACTATGGAAAATTCTGAAAGAGATGGGAATACCAGACCACCTGATCTGCCTCTTGAGAAATCTGTATGCAGGTCAGGAAGCAACAGTTAGAACTGGTCATGGAACAACAGACTGGTTCCAAATAGGAAAAGGAGTACGTCAAGGCTGCATATTGTCACCATGTTTATTTAACTTATATGCAGAGTACATCATGAGAAATGCTAGACTGGAAGAAACACAAGTTGGAATCAAGATTGCCGGGAGAAATATCAATAACCTCAGATATGCAGATGACACCACTCTTATGGCAGAAAGTGAAGAGGGGCTAAAAAGCCTCTTGATGAAAGTGAAAGTGGAGAGTGAAAAGGTTGGCTTAAAGCTCAACATTCAGAAAGCGAAGATCATGGCATCTGGTCCCATCACTACATGGGAAATAGATGGGGAAACAGTGGAAACAGTGTCAGACTTTGTTTTTCTGGGCTCCAAAATCACTGCAGATGGTGACTGCAGCCATGAAATTAAAAGACGCTTGCTCCTTGGAAGGAAAGTTATGACCAATCTAGATAGCATATTCAAAAGCAGAGACATTACTTTACCAACAAAGGTTCGCCTAGTCAAGGCTATGGTCTTTCCTGTGGTCGTGTATGGATGTGAGAGCTGGACTGTGAAGAAGGCTGAGCGCCGAAGAATTGATTCTTTTGGACTGTGGTGTTGGAGAAGACTCTTGAGAGTCCCTTGGACTGCAAGAAGATCCAACCAGTCCATTCTGAAGGAGATCAATCCTGGAATTTCTTTAGAAGGAATGATGCTAAAGCTGAAACTCCAGTATTTGGCCACCTCATGCGAAGAATTGACTCATTGGAGAAGACTCTGATGCTGGGAGGGATTGAGGGCAGGAGGAGAAGGGGACGACAGAGGATGAGATGGCTGGATGGCATCACTGACTCGATGGATGCGAGTCTGAGTGACCTCCGGGAGCTGGTGATGGACAGGGAGGCCTGGCGTGCTGCGCTTCATGGGGTCGCAAAGAGTCGGACACGACTGAGCGACTGATCTGATCTGATCTTGGTTAAGGATTTTGTTTGTTTGTTTGTTTTTCCAGAAGAGAGCCACACCATCTGAATTGATTGGGTTAAGAAATTTAAGGTTTACTCCAAACTAGGAAGAATCTAGGATAAATAAAAGATAAATAATTCTCAGAGTTTCCACAGGTATATTTCCAAATATCATGAAGTCAACTTTGGTAATTTATAAGCTGATGACTATAGACACCATAAATCATTACCTATGTGGCTACAAATTAGGGACAATTACATATATTGTGGAGAGAAGTTTTAAAATTTACCCATAAGAAGGAAAAAAAAAAAGTGTTAAAACACAGAAGCAGTAAGAAAGCTAGAATACACTATTTTATTGATATTTTCTGTAAGTGTATTAGTGATTATCACCAAAGGGATATTCAAGCATGTCTGAAGGCATATTTGATAGTCACAATTAGAAGAATTTGCTCTTCCCATCTAGTGTTATTCACACCAACGACAGTGCTAAACATACTAAAATGGCAAGGAAAGCCCTCCACAACTTAACAGTTCAGTTCAGTTCAGCCGCTCGGTCGTGTCTGACTCTTTGCGACCCCATGAATAGCAGCACACCAGGCCTCCCTGTTCATCACCATCTCCCAGAGTTCACTCAAACTCATGTCCATCGAGTCAGTGATGCCATCCAGCCATCTCATCCTCTGTCGTCTCCTTCTCTTCCTGCCCCCAATCCCTCCCAGCATCACAGTCTTTTCCGATAAGTCAACTCCTTGCATGAGGTGGCCTAAGTATTGGAGTTTCAGTTCAGTTAAGTTCAGTCACTCAGTTGTGTCTGACTCTTTGTGACCCCATGAATTGCAGCATGTCAGGCCTTCCTGTCCATCACCAACTCCCGCAGTTCACCCAGACCCATGTCCATTGAGTCAGTGATGCCATCCAGCCATCTCCTCCTCTGTTGTCCCCTTCTCCTCTTGCCCCCAATCCTTCCCAGCATCAGAGTCTTTTCCAATGAGTCAACTCTACCCAACCCCAAATTTCAATAGTGCCAACATTCAGGAGCCATGGTTAAAATTTCAGAGACAATCCTGTTAGCTAAATGATCCACAATTTTTCAGACTTCTTAAGGGAGAAGAAGTCTTAAGTCTTACCAGAATGTTATAAGAGCATGAATATGATTGTATAATAAGGTGCCAACACATGACAGAACTTGGCAGTTCTGAAGAGTAAAGATTGCTTTGGAGCCTGGCAATTACAGTTTGGGAAAGGAGTAAATTATATAGCATTGACCTCAGTTAGAATTTCAGAGCCCAGTGGGAACTTAGAAGTCGCCTAATATAATATTTGTATTTTATGATAAGGAAATGAGTATTGAAATACTAAAAATGTAAAATCACAGAATTAATAAGCAGTAAGCTAGTTTAAATTGTAACCCTCTTATGCATCCACTGCTCTTCAGTAGCCCAAGCATTACAATCATATTCTTTTCAAAGAACAGTGCTAAACCTTTAAAATTAAGAAACACTAACACGAGAGAGGACTTCCCTGGTGGCTCAGAGGGTAAAGCGTCTGTCTACAATGTGAGAGACCTGGGTTCAATCCCTGGGTTGGGAAGATTCCCTGGAGAAGGAAATGGCAACCCACTCCAGTACTCTTGCCTTGAAAATCCCATGGATGGAGGAGCTGAGAAATACTAAAGACAAACAACAAAAACAAAAACTCTTCACATGTCAACAAATTTTAATTATGATTTTAGGAAATTGCATGAGTGTAAGTCACTTCATTCTTGTCCAACTCTTTGTGACCCCATGGACTGTATGTAGCCTGCCAGGCTCCACTGTCCATGGGACCTCCAGGCAAGAACACTAGCGTGGGTTGCCATGCCCTCCTACAGGGGTCCTTCCCCACCCTGGGATGGAACCTGTGTCTCTTAAGTCTTCTGCATTGGCAAGCAGGTTCTTTACCTCTAGCGCCACCTGGGAATCCATTTAGGAAGGCATGTACTCTCTTTCACTGTGGTCTCATCTAAAAATGAATACAAGAATACTTTGTTAATTTTAAAAAACCCATCATATAAAGTTCAGACTGTAGATAACAATGTTAGTTAGTCATTTAGGTCCTTCACAAGTGTAGAATACACAACCTCAAGATTATCTTAATTGTGCAACTGCCATGAGAATCTCAAAAAGCTCATTTATGCACATGCTCTAACATCTAAATGTCAGTATTCACATCTGCTTTGTTACAACTCCAGGCATGTTGATTAACCTCTGACATATCATTAAAAACATAATCAAGTGTCTAATACTGACATGAACATTGACTATGACATAGACTAAGTTAGAGTCATAAACGCTACACACTGGAAGAGTAATCAAACAGGACTTAGGAATTAGAAATTATCTGCAACAGGGAATTAATGTAAAAGTTAGCTTGCTCCTTGGAACAAAAGCTATGACAAACATAACCAGCATATTAAAACTCAGAGACATTATTTTGCCAACAAAAATCTGTATACTCAAAGCTATGATTTTTCTGGTAGTCATGTATGGATGTGAGAGGTGGACCAGAAAGAAGTCTGAGTGCCAAAGAATTGATGCTTTCAAATGGTGGTTCTGAAGAAGAATATTTTGAAAGTCCCTTGGACTGCAAGGAGATCAAACAGTCAATTCTAAAAGAAATCAACCCTGAATATTCATTGGAAGGACTGGTACTGAAACTGAAGCTCCAATACTTGGCCACCTGATGCAAAGATCCAACTCATTGGAAAAGACCCTGATGCTGGGAAAGATTGAAGGCAGGAGGAGAAGGGGATGACAGAGGATGAGATAGTTGGGTGGCATCATCAACTCAATGAACATGAGCAAACTCTGGGGAAAGATGAAGGAGAGGGAAGCCTGGCGTGCTGCAGTCTCTAGTGTCGTAGAGTCAGACAGGACTTAGCGACTGAACAACAATGATAACATAGTGATAATCCTAAAAATAAATTACACTCAGAATAGGGAGTGGACCAAAGTCAACGGGTAAAGGATTGGTGGGAAAGTGTAAATAAAACCCACAAACAGCCTACGTATGATACAGATCAAACACTGGAAGAAGGACTGTATCAAGTCTTCAGAAAACATTTATTGTCCCACAGAAAGTTTTTATTTTATTTGTCCTCAAACCATAGCGAACAGTTCAGTGCAGTATAAGAGATGTCTTTTCCACCTGCCAGCATCTGAGACACAGATTGAGTCACAGTTTCTCTATTGATTCCTTCAGTGATCAGAGAAAGGGTAAGCTCAGCAGATATCAAACACATCCATGTAACAACAACAACAAAACCCACAAATCATGTACATTATGTTTTGGTAAATGGGTGTGACATACCTTAATATATCAGGTTAGTTTTTGTAGTTAAAATGTAATCATATTATATAATTTTATATTGATACTCTATATGTCTAGAATATCATAATAAAATATAATTTTGTGTTCATCAATGTCTACACATATCCAAATTTATAGAAAAGCATTCTTTTTTCAGGAAAAATTTTAAGGACAGATAGAAAGTAACCTTTGGGAGCAGCAACAAAAAGCCTCTCATCCCCCCAAAAATATTTCTCATCCTTCTCATCTAGGAAAAAAAATGGAAAAGGAAATCTTCAAAAAGTTATGTTATTTCACAGGCCACAGAACAAAGATTTAAGTGTAATATTAACTTCTTCAATTTTCCAACTGTTACTAGATGTAAGGAGTGAAATGATCTTCTGCATAGGTTAAAAAAACAAAAACACACACGTGTAGTTAAGTTGTATATACTTCAATGTTTGATGTCAAATAAACCCAAAGAGAACACAGATAGCATGATTGCAAGAGTAATCTGTGCTCTATTCATCCTTGCATACCTATCATCACCTAAGCACCAACCTGAGAGTGTCGTTTTCAAACTAGTTTGAACATGAGTTTGATAACTATCATGCACAGATAAAGCTGATTTGTGTCACTAGGAAAATTGCAGGTTTAAAAAGGAAAATTAAAGTGGTTAGGAAAACTTTTAATTATTATAGTTAGGTAAAACTGGAATGTTGTGTAATTCCTCATGTTAGGAAGGTGAATTTATATCTAGTGCTTAATATTCCAGGCACTGTGCTAAGCTATTTACTTGATGAAATAGCTTATTTAGTCTTCCTTGAAAATAATAGTATTATCATCCTCTGTTTTCTGAAAGGAAAACTGAAGCGCAGAGAGGTTGAGTAAATTATCCAAGATCATATAGTTTGTAAGAAGTGGTAATCATATCCAGATTATATTGTCTCTAAAGTGAGACCATATTTCTTTTTACAAATCTTCTGAGGAATCCTCTCTGACATTTTCTGTTGAACCCTTGACCTAGAAGAGATGGAAGTCAGACTAAAACTGATTTTGCTGTTATCATTGAATATTTTCAGTCTCTATTCATATAGAAATTACTATTCTAGAGAAATAATCATAATTTAGTGATTTCAATGTGAAGTGGAAGAGACAGTCTTTGTTAGGCACACGAAAGTTAACCAGGAGGTTATCAGAATGTGAGTCTAAAGATATGAAGAAAAACCACATTTATTATCTTACCTCAGAAAATTGTGATTTCAGAAAATAAAAGATTAATATAGTTTCTCATCTTTCCAAGCCATTAAACCACCTTCCAATTTCATTAGTCAATCATGAGGGGGTTTTACATTTCCCCATCTTAAATGTTAATCTCTGATGTGTAATTTTGTCAAGTAAATGGTAAAAGCAAAAGATGATACAGAATAAGTATTTTTTATTCAATTCACTGAATCCCCGCTTTAGTAAATTTCAGCACTGCTGTGAATTTATGCACAACTAGCCTTCCCTAATTCTACAGAGTGGTTGACAGAAGTTAGACATTTGTCAGACTCCAAAATGTGTGACTCTTTTAACCTAAATTTTCCTTCAATCAAATTGTAAAATTTAGAAAAATATAACTAAATGCAGATAACTATCTGGGAAATACGGGCTATGCTAGCACAATTTTTACATAGGGACAACTGCAGTTCCTCATCATCAGAAGTCAAGCTTCACAATAGCAGCATGAATCACTGGCTGGAGACTGGACCCCTGAGTTAGAAAGAGAGGCGACACTGTGGCATCCAGTTGCTGGAATTCAGTGCAATATTGTCCAGAAAAATGGAAAATAAATCTTTATGTGAACAGTTCTACAATGTTCTCTCCCTTTCTCTCACTCTCTGTTTCTGTCTCTGTTGCTCTCTCTCTCTATATATATATACATATATTTTCTGAAAAAAATAACCACAAAACATATACAAGGATGTTCATTTTAGAAACACTTTTAATATGGTTAAAACAATCTCAATTTGTACCCCAGGGAAACTGCTAGATTGACTATGTTGTAACCATAGTATAAAATCATGTATAAAAGTTTAAAAGAAAGGCAGAACAATATGCACTATATAGAAAATTCTAAAGCATATAATTTATGTTTAAAAGAAAATTGCAGAAATATAAATATATGTATATGACTATAAATATATATAAAATATGAGTTCCATCAGACATATTTCTATATGAACTCATATAAATGTAAAATGCATAAAAATGTGCAAGGTCATTGACCCAAATGAAATATGTGGGTGAATTTTGGGATGTGGACTGCAAATGTCCACTTTATTAATACCATGTGATTATATCATGCATGTTTATAAGAATGCACCTATCATCAACTTGAATATCTAAAAATAAGTAAAACAGTGAATTAAAAATATAATTCTTTTATAAAGCAAAATTTGAGAATTCTCAAGTAGGAAAACTAAGAACTTGGTAATACGTGTCTCGAACTATTAAGTGATAAATTAGAGAAATATTTTTAGATATGTTGAGTTATTCTGTGTTCCTTAGTGAAGAATCAGCGTAGAGACTTAGAACCTACTGTAGGATTATTTATGGTCCTTAAATAGCTTATACTAAAATGGGAATTAGAGATGGCTATTTGGTTTCAAGTAGAATATAATCTGTAAAATTGACTGTACCTGAAAAATCCATCCTTTTTTCCACAATATTAATGCTTTTTTAAATTATTGCTTTCCCACTCACAGTATGCAAGCTACAACATTCTGTGATATCTTATTGACACAAGTGATTGGAATAGATGAAATTCTGAACACAGAAGAATAGACCATGCCAATCAGGTTCAGATAGGACAATCTGAGGTCATGCTGAGTCATATGATGAGAGGCATGAGCACAAAGACCTACCAAATTCTCCTGCAAATATACCTGAAAATGTCATATAATATGATTTCTTTTCCCTCTCAAATTTATTTTCATTTTAAGAGGCCCATGTTCATAAAAGGAGGCTTTTCTTTTGTCCTCCCAAATAAGCAAAATTATTTCTTGCATCAGAATTACCATGAATTACTAATCATCCTAAATTTGCAAAATACATGTGGTGATATTTGAACTGAGGAATATAAAAAATGGTGCACAGAAATGAAAACGATCCATATATTAGCTCACTATTTACTTAAATACACAAAAGTGGATAGAATTCTGTTTTGGATAGTTGATTTTAATTTCAATAATTTAAAGGAATGAAATTGGAAGATTTACTTTTGTAGTAGAAGTCTATTATCTTAGAATCCTTAATTTGCATTTCATTCATTTCATTTTTATCATTATGCCCAAGTCATGCAATGTATTTCCTTTATAATTATTACCTATATCAAAACTGGTTTGGAAGATCTTTGAACTCCTATTTTTCATTTTCTTTTTGAACTCTACTTGTCTCTTTGATCAGCATATTACTCTTGCAGCTTCTGCCTGATATAAAGCAGTTTGTATGGCTGCATACTGTGTTTCTGTGGCCCAAATATAAAAAACCAAATGACAGAAATTAAGGAAAGAAAGTCTTTGGTGCGGAGTGGACAGCATTCACCCAGCATCTCGATTAATGCTAACTCTGAAGCCTCGTGATGAACAATAGAGGTTTCTCACCATGATCTTCATTAGCATATCTTTGTGACTTGCAAGAAATAATTTGCACAGTCCCAGGTTTAATTCTAACTCAAAGCTCCCTTGTTCTGTAATAGCTTTCTAACCAGAGTCAACTCATTTGCTTTTTTTTTTTTTTTTTGATTGACAAACAGGGTGCAAAGGTGCCGCCCATTTCCTTCCTTTCTTCCGATTCCATTTGCTAGACAATTAACTAGAAATAGATTATAGTAACTTGACTCGTTCTTTATATGGTACTTGACAATGTATTTTTTAGATTGGCTTTATAAACCAGACCTGAGTTATTTTGAAATATGAGGATAAAATTATCTCACAGTACACAAAATGGCAGGTTTTATCAGGCTGGTTCTCATAATTATAGGCTATTGCCCAAGACTACCCACATCTCTCCTTTACCTCATCCCTCCCCATTTTTATCTTTTCTTTTTAGGTAAAGCAATATAGACCTCTGTGTCTCCAATTTTCACCTCACATCCTCCTTGAATTGATGAATTACTGCATCTAATAGGACTGTGTACATGGAAAATCCAAAGAGGAGGACAAGAACAGGATGGAATAGGTTTGGTGTGCTGCAGTCCATGGGGTCGCAAAGACTTGGACATGGCTGAGCGACTGAACTGAACTGCAGGTTTGGAAGCCCTCATCTTAAACTTCCAACATTTGCTAGGGTCTAGAAATATGTGTACCACATGTACAGTGAGCCAACTTCTCACTTTAACGTATGGTGAAATCTGAAAGGCCTGGGATAATCCATCTTCCTTTTCTGACAGCCAGCACCTTCCAGCCCAAGTGGAGCTGGGAGAAGAATCTGACACCACTGCCTTCCAGTCACTGATGGAAGGACCGTCCATGCTGCGGCACAGTGAGAGATGCGTGAGGCCGCTACTCTGTCACTCACGGGGGAATTCAAGGGCAGTTGCGAGAGCCCCTGTGTTAGGTGTTTGTGATATCTGTGTGGGAGCAGTCTCAAAACTCCTGGCAGAAAGCTTCCAAGAAGAAAGAACAAAGTATGGAAGCAAGCTACAACAGGGATGTACAGTGTCAGCAAAAGAAGTCAGACCTCACAGATCACATACTGCATGACTCCATTTACAATTAATATGTGGAGCGTTCACAGAAGGCATATCTATTGCAAGAAAGAGGACATTTGTAGTTTACCCAGCCTGAGGGTGAGAACAGTCACCTCAACTGGCCATGAGGCTTGGTTTTGGAATGATGAAAATGTTTTCAACTGTATTAATAATGATTCAACTCTGTACATTTGCTAAAACTCATTGAGACATTTAAAAATGAATACATTTATTGTATACTAAAGTGAAAGTGAAGTAGCTCAGTCGTGTCCAACTCTTTGCAAGCCCATGGACTCTCCTCCCTCTGTGGGATTCTCCAGGCAAGAATGCTGGAGTGGCTGCCATTTCCTTCTTCAGGGGAACTTCCCGAACCAGGGATCAAACCCAGGTCTCTTGCATTGCAGGCAGGCGTTTTAACCTCTGAGCCACACATATGAGACGCTCTACTGTATACTACTGCTCCTGCTGCTAAGTCGCTTCAGTCGTGTCCGACTCTGTGCGACCCCATAGACGGCAGGCCACCAGGTCCCGCTGTCCCTGGGATTCTCCAGGCAAGAACACTGGAGTGGGTTGCCATTTCCTCCTCCAATGCATGAAAGTGAAAAGTCAAAGTGAAGTAGTTCAGTCATGTCCGACTCTTAGCGACCCCATGGACTGCAGCCTACCAGTCTTCTCTGTCCATGGGATTTTCCAGGCAAGAGTTCTGGAGTGGGATGCCATTGCCTTCTCCATTGTATACTAAGTACCACTCAAAAAATGTTGAAATAGAATATCCTTGCCATAATGACTTTCTCATGTATTGAATATGATAATTGTACAATTAGTTGTTCATTTTACTACATCACAGTTGTATTTTATTTTGTAATGGTTCCTTTTACCAGCAGTGGGCTGCAAAAGGAGGGGAACAGAGTATGATATAGTTAGTGAAAAATTCATGACTTTCCACTTCTCAAGAAAGTTGAAAATGAATTGTATATTGCCTAAAATCTTTGTTTATATTTACTATTCCCATGGTTTGTTTTTTTTTTGGAGAAGGATGGCAACCACTCCAGTATTCTTCATGGAGAATCGTATGTGAGCCTGTGGGGCGGGGGGCCCCGCATGGCGATAGCAACACCACTGAAGAGCAGAACTGTAGGGCACAAATCTGCTAGAGACACTCTGGCATCGACTTCAAAGAGTTATTATTATTTTGTGAAGAATATGCTTGAAGTAAATATTTTGCTATGTAAATCTGCAGTGTTTATACATATCCTTCTGTAAAGCATGATTGTTCAGTTAAATTATTTCCATAACAATTTCATTTTAATTCTACATATTCTCGTTCAGGAATGAATAGTGGAGCATTAGATGTGAATACATTGATTTCATTAGTGCCAGAAAAGCTTCACAAACAATTAAATGATTTGGGCTGTCAGATTCTGCAAATGGAAAAAAAAGTAGTTCATTTCAAGGTGGTTTGATTTTGTTCATCCAACTCATGGACTTTAAGTAAAACTTTTAGAAGTTCATTCTGTCTAAGGGAAAACCTTTTATATCATTATAAATGCTGATCTAAATTTAGTAAAAGGCTAAAGGGAGAAGATAAAATTGTTTGGTTTTTGTTCAGTTATGAAACAATATAAGTTTTGGTGAATTAAAGTATTGTAGTGAATACAATTAATTATCAAGAAATCTATGAGTGAGAAAAATGGTAAAAAGTGATTATTTAACTTCCATAATCTACAATTTAAACCAAACAATGAATCCAATTAAAATGCGAAAGAGTTCATATATGTGTGAGTGCACAGGCAGTCATGTCCGATTCTTTGCGATCCCATAGACTATGGCCACCAGGCTCCTCTGTCTATGAAATTTTCCACGCAAGATACTGGAACGGCTTGCAATTTCTTCTTCCAGAGGATCTTCCCCGATGCAGGGATCAAACCCATTGGCTGGAGAATTCTTTACCACTGAGTCGCCTTTTAAGCCCTACTTCATATATTGAAATATATGTGTGTGTACATATATATTTAATATATAGTTTATAAATAAATATATAGAGTTTATATATATATAGTTAATTAGTAACTCTGAGGTTACTAATTAATTAACTAAATAAATAAACTAATGTTACTAAAAGTCAACATTCAAAATACTAAGATCATGGCATCTGGTCCCATCACTTCACGGCAAATAGATGGGGAAACAATGGAAACAGTGACAGACTTTATTTTCTTGGGCTCCTAAATCACTGCAGATGGAGACTGCAGCCATGAAATTAAAAGACACTTGCTCCTTGGAGGAAAAGCTATGACCATCCTAGACAGCATATTAAAAAGTAGAGACACTACTTTGCCAACAAAGGTCTGTCACATCAAAGCTATGGTTTTTCCAGTGGTCACGTATGGCTATGAGAGTTGCACTATAAAGAAAGCTGAGTGCCGAAGAATTGATGCTTTTGAACTGTGGTGTTGAAGAAGACTCTTGAGAGTCCCTTGGACAACAAGGAGATCCAAACAGTCCATCCTAAAGGAAATGAGTCCTGAATATTCATTGGAAGGACTGATGCTGAAACTCCAATACTTTGGGCACCTGATGTGAAGAACTGACTCATTTGAAAAGACCCTGATGCTGGAAAGGACTGAAGGCAGGAGGAGAAGGGGACGACAGACCATGAGATGGTTGGAGGGCATCACTGAGTAGATGAACATGGGTTTAGGTAAACTCCGGGAGTTGATGATGGACAGGGAGGCCTGGCGTGCTGCGGTTCATGGGGTCACAAAGAGTCGGACACGACTGAGTGAGTGAACTTGAACTGAACTATGAGGTGGTCATATGGTTTATCTTAGAGAAATTAAGCTCCAAATATTTATTGCAAAGCTGAAGCTCAGTATGAAAGTGCATATTTCAGCATGGCTGGTGTGCACTCTTTTTTGTCAGTAATCCTATGTTATAAATGTGAGGACCTTTTAAAAAATGATATGAAAGGACACACTAAATGACACATTTAGACAGATAAGACAAATCAAAGAAGCTATTTATTGGAGGACAAAGAGGAAAATGTTAGAGCAGAAATAGAATAGGTTTATCAGTAAAGACTTGCAGAGAAATTGCTAGGCTGATATACAGAGAGAAACAAGCTGCTAGTAAGGAGAGAAGAGGAACAGTAACTTGAAGGACTATCTATGGAAAAGCTACCCCAGCTCCTACTTTTTATATACTTGGCCTCATGCATAGTACTTGGCAGTCAAGTACATATTCTCAGACATAACTGAAAACTCTTCTCTAAAAATAACTTAAATAAATTTTCTGAGAGAATCTGGCAGTTCTCATGTGGCAGTGACATACTATATATTGACTCCTCTTTTACACTCTTGCATTTCATATGCAAGAAATATATCCCTTGGACATCAAAAAAAAAAAAAAAGCTGCATCCATATATATTGTAAAGAAAAGGAAAATCTACATCAACTATTTCTATTAATTAAACTAACCTTTCATTATTAAATATAGCAGGAAAAAAAGATTTTCCAAATAATTGAGGAAAAAAGTAGCAAAATTACTAGAAAGAAAAAAGAAGGAAAAAAGGGGAAAATGAAAGTAAAATTGGAAGAATATGTCACAGAGCTATTCAGACCAGAGTTTTCAAAGTAAAGGATCTGTCAAATTACATCTGTAAAATGTAAAACTCAGTAATAGAAAGCAACAGAACACAAATATAAACAATAATATAAATGAATCTCGGATGCTTTACATTAGGTGAAAGGAGCCCATCTCAAAAGACAGCATGTTACATGATTGCATTACATCGAATTCTGGATAAACTAAAAACACAGGAGAAGAGACAGGTCAATGGCTAAGAGGGGTGGCAGGAGAGAGGGGGGCATGAAAAGGAAACGGCAGAGGGGAAAGACAAAACAGAACCAGGTCATCCAGGGACTCTCATGAGGACAGACATTAGTTTCCAAGATAACAGATCTATTCCCATATGTCAGTAATAACCAAAACTTTGTGCCAGAAATCCAGGACTAGAAAATAAGGGTTCACTTAATGACCTACCTTTGATCGAAGTAACCCATGAGCTTGGCAAACAGAATTAAAATTATGTGATGCCCTTGATCAAGTGTGGTTTGGCATCAAGTCATGATGATTTTTGTATACAGACCGCCTAGTAGATGTAAACCAAATAAATTTAGGCCTGAGTCTATATATTCCACATTGTGTAAAGTCTAAATAAAAGTAAGACATTTGCCCTCAAATATGTCCATACTTTCCCCAAGACGTCCCAAAATTCTGTGTCTGTGAAAGTGCTGTTGTAAAAGCTTAAGTCACAACAGCAAATGACATGATAGAGCAGTTAGATTTCCATTTGTCTGGATTGTTGCGATGTTCGCCTTCTAAAGAGGATCCTAATGGCTGAGAGCAGACACTTAGGATGCCAATTGATCTATTAGAAGCAATTGGTAACAAAGGAAATTGTTTGGCATTCAAAGGAAAAGCAACAACCAGTTTGTTATATTTTAGCAAAATTATGACTAAATTGTAGGCAGATATTTGCCTAGTACCAGGAAGTGGCTAACAATGTAAAAAGTAATATTAAGAATTGAGGTCCTATAAGTAACATACTTAAAAGCAGCCAGCAAAAGAAGTTAACAAGAGCTTTGAAACTAAAGAACAAAATAATAAAGATTAAAACATGAGAAACTGTAGAGTTACTCAATCATAAACTTTATTCAACTTTCTTGAATGGAGTAGCCCTTACAAAATGTGTCTGTCTGAGAGAAGGTGTGGGGGGCTGGGGAGAGGCACATATAAGAATCCACACCTGTGGTCTCTGTCTAATAAGGAAAGTATTAGAGGGCAGTGATTTCAGTATGTTTTTGTTGTTTTTGTGCAGTCAGTAAGTCATGTCCAACTCTCCAACACCAGGGACTGCAGTATTCCAGGCATCCCTGTCCTTCACTGTCTCCTGGAGTTTGATCGAATTCATGATGACTGAGTCAGTGATGCCATCCAATCATCTCTTCTTCTGCCACCCCCTTCTCTTTTTGTCTTCAATCTCCCAGCATCAAGGTCTTTTCCAATGAGTCAGCTCTTCCCATCAGGTGGAAAAAGTATTGGAGCTTCAGCTTCAGCATCAGTCCTTCCAATGAATATTCAGGATTGATTTCCTTTAGGATTAACTGCTTGGATTTCCTTGCAGTCCAGGGGACTCTTAAGTGTCTTCTCCAACACCATAGTTCAAGAGCATCCATTCTTTAGTGCTCAGCTCTTTTTGTAGTCCAGCTCTCACATCCATACTTGACCACTGGAAAAACCATAGCTTTGACTATACAGACATTGGTCAGCAAAGTAATGTCTTTGCCTTTTAATACACTGTCTAGGTTGGTCATAGCTTTTCTTCCAAGGAGCAAGTGTCTTTTAATTTCATGGCCATTTTACATTTTAGTATGTTTTATGTTGATTTAATTAAGAGACATGAATCCGAGGATGAATCCCTAGAATGTTCACTGGCATTCTGATTGTTTTTTTTTTTTTTTTTTTTTTAATTTTTTTTTTTTTTAAAAAAAATTATGAAAAAAAGAACAGTAGCTGGAAGAATGCATTACAGAAGCCCTTTTACATTAAGATTTAAGAACACTGTTTTAATGACATTGCTTATAGAAAACTATGTTTTCAGATTTTTGGTTAGGCAAGAATTATTCAAGAGGATGTTGAGAAAAGACTGCGCATAGATGCTGATGATAAGACTGTGTGTTGAGTCCTTTCGGGTATTTAACAATGTCACTTTGTAATAAGACTGAGTGTAAGATTAGCGGAGTTTTTCCTAAGCACATCTAACATATAGTTATCAGTTCACAGGAAAAGCCATCTTGAACACCTGGGAGAGCTGGCTTCATTGCCATTAAAGCCAGTGCATAAAAAAATCATGGAAGAGCCACGTAATGGAATATTATTTGGCAAGAGAAAGGCATACATGATAGACACACATTATAACATGGATAAAATGTCAACATAATTATTCTGAGTAATAAAATCCAGACAAAGTAAAAATATGGCATAATTTCACTTCTGTAAAATTCTAGAAAATGCACACATCTATAAAAAGGTAGGTCAATCTTTCCTGGAGACAGCATTGGGACAGGAGAGGTTAGAAAGCAGAAATTAAGATAGGGAATAGAAAACTTTTGAAAGTGATGGATATATTCTTTATCTTGACAGAATGATGTTTCATATGTGCAAACATATCAGATTGCATGCTTTAAATAAGTGCAGTTTATTATTTATCATTGTATCTCAATAAAGCTTTTAAAAAAAAAAAACTTTAAAAAGCCATTCACCGTTGTAATATCAGTTAAGTATTATTTTCTAGCTTGTAATTTAAAATGGGCTTTAGCAAGAATAATAATGTATTTAGAAACTTTGAATCATGAGAAATTTAAGTTTAGTCTTATTTAGAGAAGATTATTTCATATAATTAATAGAGAGAGATTTAATAGATATAGAATTATCTTTAAAATAAGATTACTAACTCATTTCAGTTAGTCCAGAATTTTACCTACCTATCAGAAACACTACATAAATTTCAACCTATACAAAATACAAATCTGATACTCAAGAACTAAAGTTTTAAAAATCTTTAAATCATTTTTGAAAGCTGCTGTCTTATCTTGAATCAAAGCCGTTTCTTCTTTTCTTGTAACTATAGTAACAAAAGCTATTACTTAAATTTACTTGTTCACATTTCTTAAAGCGAAAGAATCACAATTAATTAACTTTTTATTACACATTTTAGCTGTTTATTTGAACTAGACATTCCTAGAATGTTCACATAATGATAGAAAGATTGTTTTTTTTTATCTCATCAATGTACCGTTTAAATTTCTCAAGTGAAAGGAAAAAAATAGAGAAACAGAAAAAAAAAGAGGGGGTGAGAGATGTTTTGGCTTTAGACAAATATAAAATCAACTGTGACTGCCTGGGATTTTCAGGTATAGTTGAAGCGGGGAGAAGGCAAAGGGTCTGTGGGGACTGGCATGGGCCTGGGAGTTTGGGAGAAATAAAGGGGGTGAGGAAATGTAAGCGAGGGATAAAGGCAAGTGGGATAGGATTTAGAGCCATTCACAAAAGCAGCAGTCTCCAGTTTTTTTGTCAGTTTCATTTGACTTTGGTATCAGTTTCTTAGGGCTTCCATAATTAATTACCACAAACCACTCGGCTTTAAAAAATCAGAAATTTCAAAAAATCTGGAGGATAGAATTTCAATATCAAGATATCAACAGGGCCCTGCTCTGTCTGAAGGCTGTAGGAAAGAGTCTTTTGGCCTCTTCCAGCTCCTCGTGGTTGCCAACAATCCTGGAGAGTCCTTGACTTTCTTGTTGCATCTCTCAGCTTTTGTCCTCGTCCATATGGTTTCTTCCCTCTGTGTTTCTGCATCCAAACCGCCTCCTTTTTCCATTATAAACACAGTGGCAAGCAAATTTAGGGCAAAGTACTACCTCACTTTAACTTGATTACACCTGCAAATACTCTGTTTCCAAATGAGATCACATTCACAGGTGTTGGGGTTAGGACTTGAGCATACATTTTTGGGGAAAACAATTCAACCTACCACCTCTCTGCTGGAATTCTTTTATGGAAGAAGGTTTGGAGTCTTAGCTGCCTTTGGGAGCTTTATAATATTAATTATGGACAGCAGACAATTTCCCATTGTACTTTTGTTCTCTTTCTATTATGTAAAACATTCTATAAATGAACAATCTTGTGCTAAAATTTTCACAAATTCCTGTGGCCACAATAATTCCAAATTATCCTTGGTGAGACTGTGTCATTTAAAGAGATAGGCAAAAAAATTAGCAGAGTAGTATGTATACGTGGAAAAGACTGGCTTCCAACTCAGTAAAGGGGCTGGCTGAGAATAAGATGATCCATGATAAATATACAGCTGCAAAGAATGATTCTTGTTTAACTTCCTATCTATGGAATCTAGTTAAAAAAAAAAAAAAATCAGCAGCAAGGTGATGACAGAACAGCTAAACAGGGAGGTTTCAGAGACACAAAAGCAGCGTGGAGGAAAGTCCTTATATGGTGTCTAAAATGTTTTCTCAAAACAAGCTTTTCCAAAGAGTGTCTGACCGAAGAAACTGTCTGAACTCCTCAGCTCTAAGTTAAACATAAGCTTATCGTGATTGACCAGAACCGTCCTATCAACTACATCTAATAGGCAACATCAAGACATATAAAATCAGTAAAATGCAGGGGTTAAAGCGTCCGCCTGCAATGCAGGAGACCCGGGTTCGATCCTTGGGTCAGGAAAATGCTCTGGAGAAGGAAATGGCAACTCACTCCAGTGGTCTTGTTTGGAGAATCCCATGGAGAGAGGAACCTGGTAGGCTGCAGTCCACGGGATCGCAAAGATTCGGACATGACTGAGCGACATCACTTTCACTTTCACTTTTCAAAGGTTTAGATGCCAAAATTCAGAAGAGAACACCAAAAGATAGGCAAAACACATATTCTGAGATGTGATACTGAAAGGCTTAAAGAACACATCAAAACTCTAGTTCAGGACCAAATTTAATTATATAAGATGGCACAAAGGGTCTTAGATATATGCACTGTTATCTAGTTAAGATGGAGAAGGAAATGGCAACCCACTCCAGTGTTCTTGCCTGAAGAAGCCCAGGGATGGAGAGGCCTGGTGGGCTGCTGACTATGGGGTCGCACAGAGTCGGACACGACTGAAGTGACTTAGCATATCTAGTTAAGAGTCCTGGTCCTCAGCAATAAATGTCAGACAAATCTTGATGGATGGAATCTCCAATTTTTCTGTCAGCCCAAGACTACCAAGAACTAGCCAGTAGTCAGAGAAAGTCAGATGTATTAACTTTTAAAAATGTCACTCAACGAAAGGAAGGCAGGAACCTGGTAATGCTACTCAGGTAGAAGAGGAGAGAAACAAGTTTTTCAAAGCTTCTGCTGAAAATTCGAAGAGGGTCTAAAAGAAGAATTTATTCTGAAAGTGGGGTTAGGAGAAGTGGGAAGTGAGTGGCAGGCGTTAGTTGCTCAGTCATGTCTGACTCTGCGACCCCATGGACTGCAGCCCACCACGCTCCTCTGTCTATGGAACTCTCCAGGCAAAAATTCTGGAGTGGGTGGCCATGCCCTTCTCCAGGGGATCTTCCTCACCCAGGGGTCAAACCCTGGTCTCCTGTGTTGCAGGTGAATTCTTTAGTGTCTCAGCCACCAGGGAAGCCCTGATGCTAACATGAATTAAGGCAGTTTAGCCACTGAGTATGTCTAGTAACAAATCAAAGTCTGCCTGCAGCATTACTAGTGAGAAGACAGCAGTCACTCAGTAAGATGCTGCTGAGGCATTTTACTGCTGCATGAACTGGGGACGAACAATGTTTTCTGTTTCTTCTCCATCTGGCTTTAGCTCTGTCTGTCCCTCCATCTTAATTATGGGAAGGACTGCTTTTACTCTTTCCAGTCAGAGCTCTTTTTCTCTCTTTCAATTCTAGATGAATTTTAGCTTTTTCAAATTATAATATTAAAAATTCTCTTATTTAAAAAATTGAAATAATATTTAAGCAAAGTATCATAGTTTTAATAATTCCAAAACAGAGCCAACATACTCTAAATTTTAAGAAATGTGATTTTATAGATAACGGAAATTTGGAAGCAGCAGACAAAAAGAGAACCACAGAGGCACTGGTTTCTTCATTAAGAGAAACAAGAAATAGAGTTTGAATTCTATTATTAAAAGTTACAGTTTCTAAGAAGTGAAATAAAGGTAATGATATAAATGGTAAAAGGATATTAAATAAGGTATTTTACTTAATATAATTCACCAACTTTGGTCTCTGCAAGATATCATATTAAAAGCTTGATTCGCTGAGAAGTACAGACATATTATCAAGATATCAATCAGAACACTGAAAAAAAAAAAAAAGCAAAACTTGTGTTTGTCTTTGGAGCCTGAAGCTTCTGTTGACTGTGGCAAGAGACCACTGAATCTCTAAAATTAACAGTCCGTTGTGATTGCTGTTACTTTCTTTTTTAGCTGAAATGTAAAATTTCAATGATATTTTTAACAGTCTAAGGAGATCATATAGAAGTGGAGATTTGCATAAATGGACAAGCATGACTGTTTTGTACTAAAAAGCATGAATTGTCTTTAAAGCATTATAAAGATGTTGATTGTCTCGATGTGCAAGCACACGCGAGTGTTGTTCCTTCACAAAATAACAGATTGTCTTGTTTGTAAACATGAATGTATAAACTGGAGAAGGCAATAGCAACCCACTCCAGGGTTCCTGCCTGGAGAGTCCCAGGGAGGGCGGAGCCTGGTGAGCTGCAGTCCATGGAGTCGCACAGAGTCGGACACGACTGATGTGACTTAGCAGCAGCAACAGCAGCATGAATGCATAAAATGAAAATGTAACTCAATGAGGAAAAATAGATGTATAAAATAGAAGAAATAACTAATAATAGATCAATAAACAATGAAAATAGAAGAAATTATGCAGAAAAGTTTTAGTAGACAATTTTCCAAAATCAGTATAAACATACACTAACAGGATTTAGAGTTGTCAAGTTGAATTGGAATTTAGACCTGTGTGTGTATGCACTGTTTTGTCTTATTCTTTGGGATCCCATGGACTGTGGCCCACCAGGTTCCTCTGTCCATGGAATTTTCCAGGCGAGAATACTGGAGTGGGTTGCCAGTGGGTTTCCTTCTTTAGGGAATCGTCCCAACCCAGGGATTGAAACTCAGTCTCTTGGGTCTTCTGCATTGGCAAGGTGATTCTTTACCACTGTGCCACTGGGAAGCCAAGAGTAATCAAAGGAGTAGACCAAAAATCAGCAGATCATAATAGAAAACCAGGAGGCATAAAAAATCTAAGGGATATGTATATTTTCAAGCTGCAACTCAAATCATTGCAAAAAAATTTACTAAAAGTACTTGATAATTTTATAACTTGTTAAATGAGAATATATCATTTTCTTTTTTGCTAATGTTAAGTCACTTCAGTCGTGTCCGACTCTGTGTGACCCCATAGAGGGCAGCCCCCCAGGCTTCCCCGTCCCTGGGATTCTCCAGGCAAGAACACTGGAGTGGGTTGCCATGTCCTTCTCCAATGCCTGAAAGTGAAAAGAGAAAGTGAAGTCGCTCAGTCCTGTCCGACTCCTAGTGACCCCATGGACTGCAGCCTACCAGGCTCCTCCGTCTGTGGGATTTTCCAGGCAAGAGTACTGGAGTAGGGTGCCATTGCCTTCTCCAATTTTCTTTTTAAATATTACTTATTTTTTAAACTGAAGGATAATTGCTTTACAGAACTGTGTTGGTTTCTGCCAAACTATTATTTTTTAAATGTTTCAAATGGATCAATATTCTAAATTTAAGAAGTGAAAACCTAAAAGTACTAGAGGAATATAATAGATTCATACACACAGAGAGACACTTCATCTTAGAGACAGAAAGACTTCTCTAAACCTTAAAGAAAGCTCAAGATAAATCATTTTGTTTATGATGGTTTTTATGATTTCTATAATAAAGTTCACTCTGAGCAAAATAAAATAATAGAAAGTTCAGGAAAATATTGCAAAATTTGTGATAGTAAATGATTTTTGTAATTTATTTATAAATCAAAAAGTGAGCAAACTAATAAGACAAAGGGAAACAACGTCAGGGAAAATATTTTAAGGATATAAACGATATAGAAAAATGTCTTTGAAATGTTTTTATTTGTTTTTTGCTATAGAAATTCAAAAAGTATTTCACTTAGAATTTTGGCAAAGATTACTGTTATAGTATTAAGTTGCATCTGGTTAAATAGTCAATATTCAACCACTTTAATCCTATAAATCCTTGGTTTTACAGGGCTCTGCCTAAATATCATTAGTTTAGAACAGTATAAAAACACATGATCTCATACTTTTTAACTAGATTGGAATGAATAGTTTGGAAAAAACTCTAGTAATATCTATCAGAATTTAAATTTATGTTATCAACTAACATAAATAACATGTTATTTATAGCCACAGAAAACAATTTTTGAATAATCTAATAATATTTCTAATACAAAGCTTATCTTATTTAAAAGAATGATGTAAACATATATATTAAAATATAAAATCTTCAAAATATTAATATAAGATGATATAGAAATCTTTGTATCATAGATGTATACATATTTTTCTGCAATGGACTAAAATGGTATAAAACAACAAGTTGGTGATTTCCATTTTGGGAGCACAGGACTGAAAGCTTATATTCTAATGATGACTTTTTATTCTAAATTATTTTGCATTATTAACTTTTTATTTTTTAAATTTTATTTTTATTTTATCTAACTTTACAATATTGTATTGGTTTTGCCATGTATAAAAATGAATCTGCCACAGGTATACATGTGTTCCCCATCCTGAACCCTCCTCCCTTAACTTTTTCATCATTTATATATTATTTTCATATTTTTAAAAGTGGAATTAAAAAACATACATCCTCTTACTAGAACTGAATTGTTTGCAGTGCCTAAAACTCCATGTTATTCTTTAAATGTGAAACCTTGTTAATTGTTGCTTCCTCCAATTTTGCTATTCTTACTTGCAGGCACGTCCTATATCCCAACTCATGTTTCAAGCCTCAGCTTCCATTTTACTCTAGGAAGGCTACCACATTTCCTAGCCCTTACTTCTTAGATGACGTCTGTAATAAAGCACTCCATAGTTGCAGATTTTATGGTAGTATCATATTGTTATATAATTGTCTATTTTCCACTTTTTATCAACATTACCAAAAGTTCCTTGAAGAAGACGATATTGTAATATTCAGAATCATAACTCCTGTAACCTGAATAGATATAGGATACTATTTGTCCTCAGTAAACTACGTAGTGGTGTTAAAAGAATTCTGATTAAGCATAGATGAAATCTAGAAAACATCACTGGGATGAGGGTAAAAAAGGGAGAAACCAAAAATTTCATTTATCAAACTTGTCATTCTGACAATGACTTAAGTTTGTCCGTGATTTGCCAAAATAGGACTCTGCCAGGTTTCATATTCACAGATGGTGGTGCCGTCAGTGAGCGAACGTCCAAAGAGGTGTCACGTGAGGCATTAAAACACACCAATGACCTCTGACATCCTTTGTCTAAGAATGGTGAAGCAATTCTATCTGGAAAGTAGAGAGTCTGGTTTGGTTAAAACCTAGGTTATTTTTAGAAGCAACCCACACTCTACGGGAGAGAAATACACTGTGTAAAGGAGTGGGAAGTAGCCTTTAGTGTGCAACTTTAATGTCTCCAATGGTAATTTATGTCACTTCAGCAAGGCCATTACTCCATAATAAAAAAATTATTCATTTTTGTTTTACAGGAAGATTGAAATTGAAATTAATATCTAAATGTAGAAGCATGATGAACTGCCTGTCGGTGAGGTCTGCTTGTACTTTCATAAAGTTCAATATCTAGTTCTTCTCAGGCACTGTGACTCATTTCCACTGAAATCATTTGTGGCGTTACAGAAAGAAAAGGAATAGTATACTCTTAGTGGGATATGAAACTTCTTCCAGGTTCACACAATATCTGCTGTGACTCTACAGCCTCAGACAATTTTATGTTCACATTCATATCATTTATTACCCGGTAATAAGAAGGCTAAATGAAAAAGAATGGCTGTAACAGGCAAGAAAAAAGACAGTTTTGAGGCGAGAAGTTCATTACTAAACTTAGATACAGGTACTTTGATGCTGCAAACCCACATCCCATTTAGTCTTATTAGAGCCACTACAGAACACCTTATCACCACTTTCTTTTTCAAGATACCATGGCTGTTATTCATAGACTCAAAATTGAAAGTGTTATTATTATTCAACTTAGCCGACTATGCTAAACTAATAATATTTCTTTCTGTGATACTTAGTTTACAGCTATATATATACTGTTATATCTCAGTCTTTTGATCAAATAAATGTGAAAACAAAGATTGCACATGCTTTAGCTGTGTTTCATTAATAAAGGAGTGTAACTCCTAGCATTTTCCTTTATTATTTTTTAGTTAGAAAAAGTAAGTCCTTTTAAAACTGGGAAGAAAATCAGGGGAAATAATTCAAGTTTCTATCTTTTTCATTAAAAAATAAGATGGCAGTTCCTGCCAAACATATCTCACAAAGGTTCTGTGAGCATAAGATGAGATGAGATATGAAAATAAATCATAAAGTCTACATACATAAGATACAAGAGTGCACATAAACTTCAAAATTGTTAAGAACTGCCATCCCACTTTAGGGTTATGATTGGCAGAAATGATGTGATCTTCATTTGCTTTCTCCCATCTTTCTCTTTTTTGTTCATTCTCCTTACAATTTTCTTATTTTCCTTCTCAATGAAAGAAAAAGCCCAACAAAGTGCTCACTTATCCTATCCCTACGTACTACTACTAAATCCCTGGTGGCTCAGAGGTTAAAGCGTCTGCCTGGAATGCGGGAGACCTGGGTTCGATCCCTGGGTCAGGAAGATCCCCTGGAGAAGAAAATGGCAACCCACTCCAGTACTCTTGCCTAGAGAATCCCATGGAGGGAGGAGCCTGATAGGCTACAGTCCATGGGGTCACAAAGAGTCGGACACGATGTACTACTACTGCTTAATCTCTCATTAATCCTTTAGTCCACCAGGCTCCCCATCCCTGGGATTCTCCAGGCAAGAATACTGGAGTGGGTTGCCATTTCCTCCTCCAATGCAAGAAAGTGAAAAGTGAAAGTGAAGTCGCTCAGTCGTGTCCGACTCCTAGCGACCCCATGGACCACAGCCCACCAGGCTCCTCCGTCCAACTGTCCCAATCTCAAGCTATGTTTCCCAGAGCCAAGCTGATACCCATCTTTCTTCAAGATTTTCCTGGAATGTTCTAAAGAAGGTACAATGCAGATATTAACATGAAACAGCAACTGGATGTGCCTTCTGTGATATGCCTCGGGCACACACCTCTCCCTGCAGCCCCTCTGACACAGTTTCATCCTCTGTAGGAACAAGGGCAGTCATGCTCAACTTCCCACTGAAGCAGTTCTTGAATTTACCATCCAGAATTTAGGAGCACAAAGGAAGAAAAACATTCACCCCTCAATTTACTCCAGTATTTTTCAAGTGATCATTCACAAAGTGAAAGAAAGTGAAAGTGAATTCGCTCAGTCATGTCCGACTCTTTGCGACCCCATAGACTGTAGCCTACCATAGAGTGTAGCCTACAGGCTTCTCCATCCATAGGATTTTCCAGGCAAGAATACCAGAGGGGGTTGCCATTTCCTTCCCCAGGGGATCTTCCCAACCCAGGGATTGAACCCAGGTCTCCTGCATTGCAGGCAGACACTTTACCCTCTGAGCCACCAAGGAAGCCAGATCATTCACAAGCTGCATCAAAATCCTTCCAGCTGTTGATTTCCCAGCCCACACTGGGCAGCTACAGAAGCAGGAACTTAGAAGATGGGCATTTAAGTTATCATTGTTGTTGTTCAGTTGCTAACTCATGTCCACCTCTTTGTAATCTTATGAACTACATCACACCAGGCTTCCCTGTCCTTCACTATCTGCCACAGTTTTCTCAAACTCATGGCCCTTGAGTCACGGATGCCATTCAATCATTTCATCCTCTGTCACCCCTTCTCTTGCCTTCAGTCTTTCACAGCATTAGGGTCTTTCCAATGAGTCGTCTCTTCACATTAGGTGGCCAAAGTATTGGAGCTTCAGATTCAGAATTGGTCCTTCCAATGAACAATCAGGGTTGATTTCCTGTGCAATTGACTGGTTTGATCTCCTTGCTGTCCAAGGACTCTCAAGAGTCTTCTCCAGCATCACAGTTCAGAAGAATTAGTACTTCAGTGCTCAGCCTTCTTTATGGTCCAACTCTCACATTCATACATGACTACTAGAAAAACCATAGCTTTGAGTATATGGACCTTTGTCAACAAAGTGATGCTTCTGCTTTTTAATACACTGTCTAGGTTTGTCATAGCTTTTCTTCCAAGGAGCGAGCGTCTTTTAATTTCATGGCTGTACTCACTGTCCACCATGATTTTGGAGCCCAAGAAAATAAAATCTGATGCTGTTTCCATGTTTTCTGTCTATTTGTCATGAAGTGATGGGACCCCACCGGCTGCGTCGTGCACTAAGAGCGCGGCCGAGAGGAGCTACCCCACGACCGAGGTCAGGAAGGGCGGCGGTGAGGAGAGACCCCTCGTCCAAGGTAAGGTGCGATGGCTGTGCTTCGCTGGCCGGGAACAGCCGGGAGCAGCCGGGATGAGATACCCCACGCCCAAGGTAAGAGAAACCCAAGTAAGACAGTAGGTCTTGAAAGAGGGCATCAGAGAGCAAATACACTAAAACCATTCTCACAGATAACTAGTCAATCTAACCACACAAGGACCACACCCTTGTCTAACTCAATGAGATTCAGCCATGCCCGAGGGGCAACCTGGGATAGGTGGGTCATGGTGGAGAGATATGACAGGGTGTGGTCCGCTGGAGAAGGGAATGGCAAACCACTTCAGTATTCTTGCCTTGAGAACCCCATGAACAGTATGAAAAGACAAAATGATAGGATACTGAAAGAGAAACTCCCCAGGTCAGTAGGGGCCCAATATGCTACTGGAGATCAGTGGAGAAATAACTCCAGAAAGAATGAAAGGATGGAGCCAAAGCAAAAAGAATACCCAGCTGTGGATGTGTCTGGTGATAGAAGCAAAGTCCGATGCTGTAAAGAGCAATATTGCATAGGAACCTGGAATGTCAGGTCCATGAATCAAGGCAAATTGGAAGTGGTCAAACAAGAGATGGCAAGAGTGAATGTTGACATTCTAGGAATTAGCGAACTAAAATGGACTGGAATGGGTGAATTTAACTCGGATGACCATTATATCTACTACTGTGGGCAGGAATCCCTCAGAAGAAATGGAGTGGCCATCATGGTCAACAAAAGAGTCAGAAATGCAGTACTTGGATGCAATCTCAAAAACGATAGAATGATCTCTGTTCGTTTCCAAGGCAAACCATTCAATGTCACAGTAATCCAAGTCTATGCCCCAACCAGTAACGCCGAAGAAGCTGAAGTTGAACAGTTCTATGAAGACCTACAAGACCTTTTAGAACTAACACCCAAAAAAGATGTCCTTTTCATTATAGGGGACTGGAATGCAAAAGTAGGAAGTCAAGAAACACCTGGAGTAACAGGCAAATTTGGCCTTGGAACACGGAATGAAGCAGTGCAAAAACTAATAGAGTTTTGCCAAGAAAATGCACTGGTCATAGCAAATACCCTCTTCCAACAACACAAGAGAAGACTCTATACATGGACATCACCAGATGGTCAACACCGAAATCAGATCGATTCTATTCTTTGCAGCCAAAGATGGAGAAGCTCTATACAATCAGCAAAAACAAGACCAGGAGCTGACTGTGGCTCGGACCATCAACTCCTTATTGCCAAATTCAGACTGAAATTGAAGAAGGTAGAGAAAACTACTAGACCATTCAGGTATGACCTAAATCAAATCCCTTATGATTATACAGTGGAAGTGAGAAATAGATTTAAGGGCCTAGATCTGATAGATAGAGTGCCTGATGAACTATGGAATGAGGTTCGTGACATTGTACAGGAGACAGGGATCAAGACCATCCCCATGGAAAAGAAATGCAAAAAAGCAAAATGGCTGTCTGGGGAGGCCTTACAAATAGCTGTGAAAAGAAGAGAAGCGAAAAGCAAAGGAGAAAAGGAAAGATATAAACATTTAAATGCAGAGTTCCAAAGAATAGCAAGAAGAGATAAGAAAGCCTTCTTCAGTGATCAATGCAAAGAAATAGAGGAAAACAACAGAATGGGAAAGACTAGGGATCTCTTCAAGAAAATCAGAGATACCAAAGGAACATTTCATGCAAAGATGGGCACAATAAAGGACAGAGATGGTGTGGACCTAACAGAAGCAGAAGATATTAAGAAGAGGTGGCAAGAATACACAGAAGAACTGTACAAAAAAGAGCTTCAAGACCCAGATAATCATGATGATGTGATCACTGACCTAGAGCCAGACATCTTGGAATGTGAAGTCAAATGGGCCTTAGAAAGCATCACTACGAACAAAGCTAGTGGAGGTGATGGAATTCCAGTGGAGCTATTCCAAGTCCTGAATGATGATGCTGTGAAAGTGCTACACTCAATATGCCAGCAAATTTGGAAAACTCAGCAGTGGCCACAAGATTGGAAAAGGTCAGTTTTCATCCCAATCCCAAAGAAAGGCAATGCCAAGGAGTGCTCAAACTACCGCACAATTGCACTCATCTCACACGCTAGTAAAGTAATGCTCAAAATTCTCCAAGCCAGGCTTCAGCAATATGTGAACCGTGAACTTCCTGATGTTCAAGCTGGTTTTAGAAAAGGCAGAGGAACCAGAGATCAAATTGCCAACATCTGCTGGATCATGGAAAAAGCAAGAGAGTTCCAGAAAAACATCTATTTCTGCTTTATTGACTATGCCAAAGCCTTTGACTGTGTGGATCACAATAAACTATGGAAAATTCTGAAAGAGATGGGAATACCAGACCACCTGATCTGCCTCTTAAGAAATCTGTATGCAGGTCAGGAAGCAACAGTTAGAACTGGTCATGGAACAACAGACTGGTTCCAAATAGAAAAAGGAGTACGTCAAGGCTGCATATTGTCACCATGTTTATTTAACTTATATGCAGAGTACATCATGAGAAATGCTGGACTGGAAGAAACAAACAGAAGTTGGAATCAAGATTGCCGGGAGAAATATCAATAACCTCAGATATGCAGATGACACCACTCTTATGGCAGAAAGTGAAGAGGGGCTAAAAAGCCTCTTGATGAAAGTGAAAGTGGAGAGTGAAAAGGTTGGCTTAAAGCTCAACATTCAGAAAACGAAGATCATGGCATCTGGTCCCATCACTGCATGGGAAATAGATGGGGAAACAGTGGAAACAGTGTCAGACTTTGTTTTTCTGGGCTCCAAAATCACTGCAGATGGTGACTGCAGCCATGAAATTAAAAGACGCTTGCTCCTTGGAAGGAAAGTTATGACCAACCTAGATAGCATATTCAAAAGCAGAGACATTACTTTACCAACAAAGGTTCGCCTAGTCAAGGCTATGGTCTTTCCTGTGGTCATATATGGATGTGAGAGCTGGACTGTGAAGAAGGCTGAGCGCCGAAGAATTGATGCTTTTGAACTGTGGTGTTGGAGAAGACTCTTGAGAGTCCCTTGGACTGCAAGAAGATCCAACCAGTCCATTCTGAAGGAGATCCATCCTGGAATTTCTTTGGAAGGAATGATGCTAAAGCTGAAACTGCAGTATTTTGGCCACCTCATGCGAAGAGTTGACTCATTGGAGAAGACTCTGATGCTGAGAGGGATTGAGGGCAGGAGGAGAAGGGGACGACAGAGGATGAGATGGCTGGATGGCATCACTGACTCGATGGATGCGAGTCTGAGTGACCTCTGGGAGCTGGTGATGGACAGGGAGGCCTGGCGTGCTGCGGTTCATGGGGTCGCAAAGAGTCGGACACGACTGAGCGACGATCTGATCTGATCTGATGGGACTGAATGCCACAATCTTAGTTTTTTTTGAATATTGAGTTTTAAGCCAGCTTTTTCACTGTCCTCTTTCACCCTCCTCAAGGACGGCACAAACAAAATCTCATGTGCACCACGACCCAGGGGACAGGAGCGGTGACCCCAGAGGAGAGTGAGCCAGAGCTGCCTGTGAATGTTTGGGGATCTCCAGCGGAGGCGTGGGTTTGGCACTGGCCTGCTGCGGGGATGGGAGCACTGGCGGCAACAGTCCTGGTAGGTGCACGTTGGCATAAGCCCTTTCTGGAGGTCACCGGTAGCACTATGATAGATCCTGCAGACTCCAGGACTGAGTTGCATCAGGCCAAACAACTAACAGGGGAAGATCACTGCCACACCCATCAGCAGACAGTTGGGTTAAAGATTTACTGAGCATGGCTCTGCCCACCAGAGCAAGACCCAGTTTTCCCTGCAGACAGTCTCTCCCATCAGCGCATTATGTTAAGAAGGGCTTAATTACTTTAACGAACATGAGTAGCTCAGAGTAACCATTAAAAATGTAGTTCCTGATCTGACTCCAAAGATTTCTTGCCAGGGAATGATAATATAATATCATGCTGATGATAAAATAATGCTGATGAGAATAAAGACAATGGTTCTAAGTGCGGACATTTTACTGTTAAAATGAGACCACAACTAACATCTGTGACCATTATTAGACTAGATACTAGTGATAATGTGACCATTATTAGACTAGATAGTAGTGATAATGTGACCATTATTAGACTATATAGTAGTGATACTAGATTTGAAACCTATGTTATCTAGGACTCTTTGCTACTTAAATTCTTCAAGATCTTCTATTTCCCAGATTGGCTGATAGTGCAGATGTCCACATCTTAGAGTTGGAACTCTACCTCCTACCAATAGAGAAGTGGCATTGCCACTGTACCTACTCAGGTCATGGTTAAGGGCGCACCATGATCTAACATTGGTGCCTTTCCCAGTGCAACAATTACTCGGGTCTTACATCACATTCTGGGCTTCCCTCGTGGCTCAGCTGGTAAAGAATCCATCTGCAATGCAGGGGACCTCGGTTTGATCCCTGGGTTGTAAAGATCCCCTGGAAAAGGGAAAGGCCACCCACTCCAGTATTCTGGCCTGGAGAATTCCATGGACTGTATAGTCCATGGGCTCACAAAGTCGGACACGACTGAGCGACTTTCACTATATCACGTTCTGTATTGAACCTGACCATTTTTACAGTTGTTCTTCTGAAGTGAGGTGAAGTTTCTAAGAAAATAGTCCACAAAAAATAAGAAGAATTTGTTAATTTAATGCAAATTTCCCCATTTTTCTCAAACCATGGCTACATAATAGATTCTATTGTAATGGACTCAAAGTAAGTAAATATTAATTTTATCTTTTTGGTAATTTCATTTTAATTGTTTAGACTTTTGAAATATCATAGATACAAATCATAAAATATTGTAGTTTAATACCAATTATTAGAGTAATGCAAATCAAACCACAATGAAGCATCACTTCAGAATGGTCAGGATGGCCACAAATCCAAAAATTTACAAATAAAATATGCTGGAGAGGGTGAGGGGAAAAAGCAACCCTTCTATACTGTTGGGGGGTAAATTAATGCAGCCACTATGGAAAAGAATATGGAAGTGGCTCATTCATGAACCCCTTATTGCAAATTTAGATTTAAATGGAAGAGAGTAGGGAAAACCACTAGACCATTCAGGAATGACTTAAAGCAAATCCTGTTATGATTATACAGTGGAAGTGACAAATAGATTCAGGGTTTTAAATCTGGTAACAGTGCCTGAAGAACTATGGATGGAGATTCATAATATTGTACAAGAGGCAGTGATCAAAATCATCACCAAGAGGAAAAAAAAAGAAGAAAGACAAATTGGTTGTCTTACGAGGCCTTCTGTGGTCATATATGGATGTGAGAGTTGGACTGTGAAGAAGGCTGAGCACTGAAGAATTGATGCTTTTGAACTGTGGTGTTGGAGAAGACTCTTGAGAGTCCCTTGGACTGCAAGGAGATCCAACCAGTCCATTCTGAAAGAGATCAGCCCTGGGATTTCTTTGGAAGGAATGATGCTAAAGCTGAAACTCCAGTACTTTGGCCACCTCATGCGAAGAGTTGACTCATTGGAAAAGACTCTGATGCTGGGAGGGATTGGGGGCAGGAGGAGAAGGGGACGACAGAGGATGAGATGGCTGGATGGCATCACTGACTCGATGGATGTCTGAGTGACCTCCAGGAGTTGGTGATGGACAGGGAGGCCTGGTGTGCTGTGATTCATGGGGTCGCAAAGAGTCGGACACGACTGAGTGACTGAACTGAACTGAACTTATAGCTGAAAGAAGAGAAGCTAAAGGCAAAGGAGAAAAGGAAAGATATATCCATTTGAATGCAGCTTCCAAAGAATAGCAAGGAGAGATAAGAAAGCCATCTTCAGTGAATAATTCACAGAAATAGAGGAAAAGAATGGAATGGGAAAGACTAGAGATCTCTTCAAGAAAATTAGAGATACCAAGGGAACATTTCATGTAAAGAAGGGCACAATAAAGGATAGAAATGTTATGTACCTAACAGAAGCAGAAGATATTAAGAAGACATAGCAAGAATATCAGAGAAGGCAATGGCACCCCACTCCAGTACTCTTGCCTGGAAAATCCCACAGACAGAGGAGCCTGGTAGGCTGAAGTCCATGGGGTAGCTAAGAGTCAGACATGACTGAGCGACTTCACTTTCTCTTTTCACTTTCATGCATTGGAGAGGGAAATGGCAACCCACTCCAGTGTTCTTGCCTGGAGAATCCCAGGGACGGGGAGGCCTGGTGGGCTGCCGTCTATGGGGTCGCACAGAGTCGGACACGACTGAAGCGACTTAGCATAGCATAGCATAGCAAGAATATACAGAAGAACTATACAAAAAGATCTTAATGACCCATATAACCATGATGGTGTGATCGCTCACCTAGAGCCAGACATCCTGAAATGCAAATTCAAGTGGGCCTTAGGAAGCATCACTACAAACAAAGATAGTGGAGGTGATGGAATTCCAGTTAAGCTATTTCAAATCCTAAAAATGATGCTGTTAAAGTGCTGCACTCAATATGCTAGAAAATTTGGAAAACTCAGCAGTGGCTACAGGACTGGAAAAGGTCAGTTTTCATTCGAGTCCCAAAGAAAGCAAAGTCTAAGAATGTGCAAACTAATGCACAATTTCACTCATCTCACACTCTACCAAGGTAATGCTCAAAATTCTTTAAGCCAGGGTTCAAGAGTATGTGAACAATAAACTTCAAGATGTTCAAGATAGATTTAGAAAAGACAGAGGAGCCAGAGATCAAATTGCCAACATCAGCGGGACCATTGAAAATGCAAGAGACTTCCAGAAAAACATCTACTTTTGCTTTATTGACTATGCCAAAGCCTTTGACTGTGTGGAATACAACAAACTGTGGAAAAGTCTTCAAGAGATGGGAATGCCACCACCTTACCTGCCTCCTGTGAAATTTGTATGCAGGTCAAGAAGCAACTATTAGAACAGGACATGAAACAACAGACTGGTTCAAAATAGGGAAAGAAGTATGTCAATGTTGTATATTGTCATCCTGTTTATTTAACTCACAATGGTACATCATGCCAAATTCTGGGCTGGATGAAGCACGAGCTAAAATCAAGATTGCCGGGAGAAATATCAATAACCTCAGATATGCACATGATACCACCTTATGGCAGAAAGTGAAGAAAAACTAAAGAGCCACTTGATGAAAGTGAAAGAAGAGAGTGAAAAAGTTGGCTTAAAGATCAACATTCAGAAAATGAAGATCATGGCATCTGGTCCCATCACTTCATGGCAAATAGATGGGGAAACAGTGGAAACAGTGAGAGGGGGCTCCTTCATTTGGGGAGGAGCTCCAAAATCACTGCAGATGGTGACTGCAGCCTTGAAATTAAAAGACGCTTGCTCTTTGGAAGAAAAGCTATGACCAAACTAGAGAGCATATTAAAAAGTAGAGACATTACTTTGCTGACAAAAGTCCATCTAGTCAACGCTATGGTTTTTCCAGTAGTCATATATGGATGTGAGAGTTGGACTATAAAGAAAGCTGAGCACCGAAGAATCGTGTTTTTTTTTTTTTTTTTACTTTACAATATTGTATTGGTTTTGCCATATATCAAAATGAATCCGTCACAGGTATACATGTGTTCCCCATCCTGAATCCTCCTCCCTCCTCCCTCCCCATACCATCCCTCTGGGTCGTCCCAGTGCACCAGCCCCAAGCATCCAGTATCGTGCATCAAACCTGGACTGGCGACTCGTTTCATATATGATATTATACATATTTCAATGTTTTCAACTGTGGTGCTGGAGAAGACTATTGAGAGTCCCTTGGACTGCAAAGAGATCCAACCAGTCCATCCTAAAGGAAATTAGTCCTGAATATTCATTGCAAAGACTGATGCTGAAGCTGAAACTCTAATGCTTTGGCCATCTAATGTGAAGAAGAGCTGACTCATTTGAAAAGACCTTGGGAGAATAGCATTGAAATATGTATAATATCATATCTGAAACGAGTCACCAGTCCAGGTACGATGCCTGATAACGGATGCCTGGGGCTGGTGCACTGGGACGACCCAGGGCGGTGGTATGGGGAGGGAGGTGGGAGAAGGGTTCAGGATGGGGAACACATGTATACTTGTGGCGGATTCATTTTGATGTATGGCAAAAGCAATACAATATTGTAAAGTTAAGCAAAATAAAATTTTAAAAAAGAAAGGATTAAGGGAAAAATAAAAAAAAGAAAGAAAGAAAAGACCTTGATGCTGGGAAAGATTGAAGGCGAAAGGAGAAGGGGACAACAGAGGATGAGATGGTTGGATGGGATCCCTGTCTCGATGAGGATGAGTTTGAGCAAATTCCAGGAGTTGGTAATGGACAGGAGGCCTGGCGTGCTGCAGTTCATGGGATTGCAAAGAGCTGGACATGATTGAGCGACTGAATTGGACTGAGCCAATGTTGAGGCTGAAACTCCAATACTTTGGCCACCTGAGGCAAAGAGCTGACTCATTATAAATGACCCTGATGCTGGGAAAGATTGAAGGCGGGAGGAGAATTGGATGACAAAGGATGAGATGGTTGATTGATCACTCTCAACTATTTTCTCTCTCTTTAGTAAAAATTGAAAGATTAATAAATTAGCCAATAGGCTATCATTTATACACCAATATCTTGTCTTCTTAGCATACCAGTCTTACTGTATTTAAGGGAGGGCTGAATTCAGTGTCATCCATATGAAGCAAAACTCATTTGTTTTAATAAATGCTCTAGTGAGAAGAATACCGGTGTGGATCTGAATAACCACATAATAAGGACTCTTTCCATTAATTTCTCCAGAAAACCATTCTGCTAGATGACATCATCATTTGACCCAAAACTTTAGGGCCTTGCATAGATCTGAGGAATAAACCCTGGCTCACAGAAGCATATGGCACATTTTGTTAACATTCTATACCAACTTGAAATTTCCTAGGGTCATTGGTGATTGCTTTCCTTCCTATTGTATCAAGACATTACAGAAACCATGTTCAGGACAGTCAGGTGATGATGAAGAGGTGGATTATCCTTGTAGAGGGAAGTATATCGTGAAGCTGGACTGTGGTACCATGGTGAGAGGAAAACCAAGATAAAAAATGCCAGGAAGCATGTAAACAGCAGGCAGTCGTAAGTACGGTGCCAGTGAGGGGATCCAAAGGGGAAATCAAAACAAGTAGATAAAAGCAGGCTTTGGCCTATGATTTCTAATCAGATGCTGGGAGCAAAACCTTAGTGGGAATGATAAATCCGTGGCCATTTAGTGGTATATGGAGATCCATGCATTTGTTCAAGTCAGTGTTTATATTAACTGGTGGAAATCATTGAGTATTCACTTCTAACCCTGGAAAATGAACCAGCATGTTAGAAAGTATATCTATTTCATTTGGTAGTATATATTCTCCCAACAAAACAAAAAGATGATAAATAGCAAACTAAAATTTCATGTTTAATTACTTCATGCTTTAGTTATTTAAATTCCACTCATATTTAGTAATGTTTGTATATTAGATAAATGCAAAAAGTCACATTTACTGATTAAAGCTTCATTTTTAAAGCTTTACAAAGAAACTTACATTCCACACAGGGCATTAAATGCCAAATTCAAATTGCGTAACAAGAGAATCCCTGGAGACACTTCCCCAGATGGAAGGGGCAAGTTAAAACACTTATTGAATCCCACTATGTATTTCCTTTAGGAAGAAAACAAAGTACAAATTCTCTGTTAGTTGGATAGATAAGAATCTGCCCTCAACAAAAGATTTCAAACTTTTTTTTTCCTACTAGAACCAATTTTTTGAGGGTCTATGTTTTCTACTGTATTTTGGTCTATTTATGTACTGTACTTCTCTCTTGTAAGGTTCCTTTAATCTGTGGTGGAAAGTGGAAAGCAATAGTTTGAAGTAAATTCTGCTAGTAAACTAGGTGATCAGATAATTCAGTGGATTGTCAAACAACTTCAACAACTTATTTGTTAAAAAATAAATAAGTTTCTCATAAAAAAAAGTCTGAGTAGAAAAAGGATTAGAAAAGAAGAAAGAATAAAAACTGCACAACAGTTATTTTATAATCTCTTTCTACAGAGAGAATTATGCAGGTCATGTCTATAAAGTATGGAGTAAGAGACTGCAAAGTACATGAAATGTGGTTTTATTGTTTTTATTGGAAAAAGTATAATCTTGACCTTTGATAAACTATCTAGGGAATAAGCCCTACAGATTTGAGCAATATGTGAAAAATTTCACCATCACCTGCCTACTTTAGCACTTGAAAGAACACAGGTATAGTTAGAAAATTTTGTTTATATTGTCATATTCTAACCAGCAACCTAAATAATCTACAGCTCATTTTAAGTATTTGTAAAATAGATGGAAACAGAGACACAAACTTTTTTTTTTTTCCTGTTTATAATCTAACTTTTCTGTGAACGTGAACGTGAAGTTGCTCAGTTGTGTCCGACTCTTTGCGACCCCATGGACTATAGCCTACCAGGCTCCTCTGTCTATGGGATTTTCCAGGCAATAGTACTGGAGTGGATTGCCATTTCCTTCTCCAAGGGATCTTCACAACCCAGGGATCAAACCCAGGTTTCCCGCATCGTAGACAGCAGCTTTACCATCTGAGCCACCAGGGAAGTCCTGGGTAAAGATAATTAAGGAAACTTTTGACACTAACTGTTCGAGTCAAGTGTCAGCTGTGTTTGAATTTATATATCCTTTTTGTGTTTCCTGTCTAGAGAATGTCCTTTAGTATTTGTTGGAGAGCTGGTTTGGTGGTGCTGAATTCTCTCAGCTTTTGCTTGTCTGTAAAGGTTTTGATTTCTCCTTCATATTTGAATGAGATCCTTGCTGGGTACCATAATCTGGGCTGCAGGTTCTTTTCTTTCTTCACTTTAAGTATGTCTTGCCATTCCCTCCTGGCTTGGAGAGTTTCTATTGAAAGATCAGCTGTTATCCTTATGGGAATTCCCTTGTGTGTTATTTGTTGTTTTTCTCTTGCTGCTGTTAATATTTGTTCTTTGTGTTTGATCTTTGTTAATTTGATTAATATGTGTCTTGGGGTGTTTCGCCTTGGGTTTATCCTATTTGGGACTCTCTGGGTTTCTTGGACTTGAGTGATTATTTCCTTCCCCATTTTAGGGAAGTTTTCAACTATTATCTCCTCTAGTATCTTCTCATGGTCTTTCTTTTTGTCTTCTTCTGGGACTCCTATGATTCGAATATTGTAACGTTTAAAATTGTCCTGGAGGTCTCTGAGATTGTCCTCATTTCTTTTAATTCGTTTTTCTTTTTTCTCCTCTGCTTCATTTAATTCTGCCATTCTATCTTCTAATTCGCTAATTCTATCTTCTGCCTCTGTTATTCTACTATTTGTTGCCTCCAGAGTGTTTTGGATCTCATTTATTGCATTATTCATTATATATTGATTCTTTTTTATTTCTTCTAGGTCCTTGTTAAATCTTTCTTGCATCTTCTCAATGCTTTTCTCCAGGCTATTTATCCATGATTCCATTTTGCTTTCCAGATTTTGGATTAATTTCACTATCATTATTTGGAATTCTTTATCAGGTAGGTTCTCTATTTCTTCCTCTTTTGTTTGGTTTGGTGGACATTTATCCTGTTCCTTTACCTGCTGGGAATTCTTCTGTCTCTTCATCTTGTTTAAATTGCTGAGTTTAGGGTGTCTTTACTGTATTCTGGTAGTCTGTGGAGTTCTCTTTATTGTGGCGTTTCTGCACTATATGTGGGTTTGTACCGGTGGCTTGTCGAGGTTTCTTGTTTATGGAAGCTTGTATCAGTGTTCTGGTGGGTGGGGCTGGATTTCTTTTCTCTGGGGTGCAGTGGAGTGTCTAGTAGTGAGTTATGAGATGTCTATGATTTTGGGGTCGCTTTGTGTAGCCTGTGTATTGGAGCTCAGGGCTGTGTTCTTGTTTTTCTGGAGAATTTGCTTGGTATGTCTTGTTGTGGAACTTGCTGGTCTTTGTGTGATGCTTGGTTTCAGTGTAGGTATGGAGGCTTTTGATGAGCTCCTGTCAATTAATGTTTCGTGGGATCAGGGTATGGACTTAAGCCTCCTGGTTCCAGTTATCGGTCTTATTTTTACAGTAGTCTCAAAAACTTCTTCTTCTATAATGCATTCCACAACTGGACCGCTCAGAGATGTTCACGGAGTTATACAGAGAAGGAAAAAGGGAAGAAGGAGACAGAGGTGGTCAGGAGGATAAAAGGAGGGAGTGTGAAGGAGAGAGCCAGATCTAGTCAGTAATCAGTAAAGAAAAGAAAAAAGGAAAGGAAAAAAGCAAAGGACAAAAAGGAAAAAAAAAAAAAAAAACAGAGTCACAAAAGTTATATCTAAAGGTGGAGATTAATGAAGTACTAGAGGATAAAAAAATAAAAATAAAAGAAACAAAACAAAACAAACAACAACAACAAAAAAATTAAAAAAAAAAAAATTTTGTTTTCCTTTTTCCAATTAAAAAATAATAAAAATTAAAAAAAATATTTAAAAAAAGAAAAAAAAAAGGAAATAATGATGGTAAAAATAGTAACAATATATATAAGAGTTTCTCTATTATTGTTGTGGGTTCAGTTCATTTTCGGCTAGTTCCTTGTTCCGGCTTAAATTTCTCAAGATCTATAGGCCCCTTTCTCTGTAGTTGGTCTGTATAGTCCTTTGTTCTGTGCACGGTTTGGCGGTGTTCTGGGCCAAGGCCGGCCACTCGTGTGGTCGGCGCTGCACAATCTGGACTGCCGGCCCAAACTACTCCAATTAGGGCAGCACTCCAGACAATCAGGCGAACGCAGTCTGCGCCGAAGCCCGCAGAGGGGGAGGGGCCGGCGACGGGAATGGCGGGCGGGTTGGGGAGGGGGTGGGGTGGCCCTCGTGGGAGCCGCCGGCACAGCGGGCGGGGGCACGCCTGCGCGGGAGTGGCCGGCGGGGGAGCGTCCAGTAGGGGAGAGTCCCGCCGGGGAGCGTTCCACGTGGGAACGGCCAAGGCGTCTCCCTGCCCAGCCCCGGCTCCCCAATGGCAGATGCGGGCGTTTGCAGCGATGCTTCTCCGCTGCGGAAGTTACCACAGGGCCCGCAGTCTGTGGGTTCTAATTGCTCAACTGTTCTCCTCCCTGTTATGATAGTCTCCGTGTTTCCCAGGTTCGGCGCAGATTCCACAGGGAGAGTGTTTCCTGGTGTTTGGAAACTTCTCTTTTTAAGACTCCCTTCCCCGGACAGAGGTCCGCCCCTCCCTCTTTGTCTCTCTCTGGCTTCTATATTCTTTCCTACCTCCTTTAGAAGGCAGTGAGTTGCTTTTCTGGGTGTCCGACGTCCTCTGCCAGCACTCCGAAGCTGTTTGTGGAATTTACTCAGCGCCCAGATGTGATGAATTTGTGGAGGAGAAAGTGTATTCCCCGTCCTAATCCTCCGCCATCTTAACCGGTACCCCAATGTTCATAGCAGCACTGTTTGCAATAGCCAGAACGTGGAAGCAACCTAGATGTCCATCCACAGATGAATGGATAAGCAAGCTGTGGTACATATACACAATGGAGTATTACTCAGCCATTAAAAAGAATACATTTGAATCAGTTCTAAGGAGGTGTATGGAACTGGAGCCTATTATACAGAGTGAAGTAAGCCAGAAACAAAAACACAAATACAGTATACTAACACATATATATGGAATTTAGAAAGATGGTAAAAATAACCCTATTTACGAGACAGCAAAAGAGACACTGATGTATAGACCAGACTTTTGGACTCTGGGACCGGGAGAGGGTGGGATGATTGGGGAGAATAACATTGAAATATGTATAATATTATATCTGAAATGTATTAATTGTTCAAACTAAATACTGTCATGTTACAATTTGTTCATATTAGATGTTTGTAATGTTTCTGATAATCAATAAAAGAGATTCTTGATTAAAAAAAAAGTGTCAGCTGTGGTTGAATTGGAAGAATATGCTGAATGATTAGAAGATTGACAAGTGTTGTCAATTTGCAATGATAATTGAACACACTCAACACTAACTATGGGCTTCCCCAGTGGATTCGTAGGTTAAGAATCCACCTGCAATGCAGGAGACACAGGAGACTCGGGTTTGATCTCTGGGTTGGGAAGATCCCCTGGAGGAGGAAAATGACAACCCCCTCCAGTATTTTTGCCTGAAAAAATCCCATGGACAGAGGAACCTGGCAGGCTACAGTCCAAAGGGTCGCAAAGAGTCAGATATGACTGAGCAACTATGCACATGCTTACCCACCTATAGCTGTATTGCTAGCAACACAAGTGTCTGGAAATTTATGTTCAACAAAAGTTCTCTTTGCCACCTTCCACATAGGCTGCTGATGCTGCTAAATCACTTCAGTCGTGTCCGACTCTGTGTGACCCCAGAGATGGCAGCCCACCAGGCTCCCCCGTCCCTGGGATTCTCCAGGCAAGAACACTGAAGTGGGTTGCCATTTCCTTCTCCAATGTGTGAAAGTGAAAAGTGAAAGTGAAGTCGCTCAGTCGTGTCCCACTCTTAGCGACCCCACGGACTGCAGCCACCTAGCTAGTCCCATAGTATTTAACTAGCATTTGTTATTTTCTTGTTAGTTTATGTTAATTGACACATAAAGATACAGAATGCTTAAAAACAGAAGGCTAGACTCTAAACACCGAGCAAAAATTTGCATATTGAAGTTTTAGAACCTTTTATATGCTGCTTTATTGTTTAATTTTATTTGAAATCCATTTAATATTTTATCAAACTATGAAACCCAAATACGCAATAATTGTTTCTTATAGTCATGTTAACAAACTTATTTCAAATGTGTACCTTTTCTGAATTAGATTAGGAACTACTCAAGTTGTTTCATATTCCAGAATATTAAGCAAAGTACCTGGCATATACACAGGACTCAATGTACATGCTCTAAATAAATAACTGGTATTTATCTTGTTCTTTTCTGTTATTCTCTCCAATCCCTTTTTTTCTGAGTATTCATACATCTGGCGCTTCCATAATATATTCAGAGTCTTTTCCATATTGAATTACTCTTGTTCCTTGAATGTGACAAGAATAGTTTCATTGTAGGCACTTTTTCAAAAACGTTGCTTGCTCTCACACTTATCCTCTGGATCTGAAGTTATCAGTATATCCCAGAAAGTTCTGCCACACTCTGTCACTAGGTCACTTCTTTTGGTCTATACTCTCATCTGTTCTTCAGAATATCTCTCTTGTAGTTATACAGTTATTACTATAATATGTTGAAGAATATTTACTACTGGATATTGAGTCTATTTTTACTTATTTTAGTAATATCTCTGCCAAGAAGACAATATATACTTCAAAATATGAGTGAAACAGATCAATATAAACCTGAAACAATGTGTCTAGATTCTTAGAAAACCTTCTATTTTTAGATTGCTCACAAAAATGACTGTCCACCAATGCCCACCTTATTCAAAAATCTTCCCATGGCATTGCCTGTTTGGGGTATCCACTTCTTTTTGAGATACTTTTTTTTTCTTTTTCTGTGACCTGATTGAATCATCTGACACTGATTCTATGCTGGATATTACAGAATTTCCTACAATCAGGCCAAATAATATGAGTGTGTGTGAATATGAATATATATATGTGTATATATATAATCACTGTAGTAATTCTGATGCCATTGGTATAGTACTATGAATATAATTCTAGTATCAGATCCCCTGTTAAGTAAGCATCCTTATGTACCAAGAAACCATCATTCTCTATTCCTTAATTTCCTTTTCTAAAATGTAGGAACTATATACTATAGACTATAATCCTACAAAGAAATGTATAGTTCTAAAACTTGGCAAAAATAGATGGCTTAAAGACAAAAAAAAACTTTTTAGTATGCCATTTGCCCCAAAATCAATAAAATAACAAATTGAGTGTCCAGATTATTTTTATTACTTCAACAAGCATATATGTCAATATTAATGGCATCATGATTTTCTGTAAAAAGACGGGCATATGCTTCTTGAAATTTGTCTGTACAACAGAGGGAAACATTGTAATTTCTTAAAAGAGTAGTATTCATGTATATGAAGCCAATATAATCTTTTAATAATATCCCAAAGCTTGAAAGTTTATTATAATATCAAACATCACAATTTACAACAAAGTAATAAATTGAAACTAAAATATAACTCAACGTTATTTACCAGATATTAATACCCAAGGCTAGATATCTGATTCGTTTACTAGCTCCCAAGAGAGGAGCATTGACATGTGTGACTTTTCCACCCATCCATAGTCATTAACTGCAAGTAATAAATATGAATATGCACCAAAGCACATGTCAGAATTAGCAATCAAATTAGTGTCACTTACATTCACAACAGATTTTTAAGTGCTTTTAATTCTATTAAAAACAAGAAGAAGAACATTTCACACGGGTATGAATGTCTCTTTAGGAAGTACAAAAGTGAAATACATTTCCTGTGATGAGGCAGGCTAGAATTTGACTAGATCTATAAAGAACCCACCTGCCAATGCAGGAGACATAAGAGATGCAGGTTTGATACCTGGGATGGGAAGATACCCTATAAAAGGGCATGGAAACCACTCCAGTATTCTTGTCTGGAGCTTCTCATGGACAGAGGAGGCTGGCAGGCTACAGTCCATAGCGTCACAAAGAGTCGGACACAACTGAAGCGACTTAGCACGCACACGCAGAACTGAGACAGACCATACTGAAATAGGGTTGACCTGTGGTTCCTCACAGTCAAAATGGTCCTGCGGAGAAAGTGTGAATTCTAGCACTGGGTGGTAATACACTTTTGACACCAATGATTTTAAAGCCAAAGGAAAAATGCAAAAATGAATTCTGTGTTTTCATATACTTGAAGAGTCAAATGCAATTTTTTGTGTGAAACAATGTTTTAAGAATATAATTTTTCACTTCATTGACTAAATCTATTTTTTTCTAAAGTTAGTGTACCTTAAACCAGGAAATTTTTCTCTGCAGGCATTATGCCTTTCTTAAACAAGACCTCTTCCAGTATTTCCAAAAGACTGAGGTAGCAAGTGAAAGTAAGATATATAGCCATGTCAGCAAAAAATTGGGGAAATGTGAGTGAAGGAACTTGAAGCAAGATAAAAGGAGGTGTCCTTCTGTCAAGAACTGTGGAGAGTCTGAATTTTTACCCTACTTGCAAGGCAACAAGTTAATCTAGGATAGTTTAATAGGCACTGGCGGAAGGTGCAAGACACCTGGGTTAGAGACAAAAATGGTTTCATTACTCACAGTAATAGCAGAAGTCAGAGTATCAGTATTTTCTTGTGCTTTTTCCTCAAGCCCAAATTCCCCAGGGAAATGTAAAGAAGACCAAATGATATCTGTGCATGCGATGGATTACTATGGACAGCAAGCATGTCTTACTCTATGCTCCAGAGACTATCAAGCAAGCTATCCAGAGAGTGAAATTATGTCTAGAGTTCAAGGATGTAAGCAAACCTGCCCTTTGCTTTAAAGGGTGATGATATCTCTGTCCTCCAAGGCTCTTCCCTACATACGGATTCTTAAAAAATATTCCAGAACACAGCCTGTGCTTCTGCTAACAAGACATGCAGAAATGCAAGGGGAATAGGGAAAACTGTGCCTCAACACTCCTGAACATACATACCTCCCACTTTTTGTTAGCTAAGGCCAAAGATGCATAGCCCTGATCACTGATAAGATAACGGAAGACAGACAGTCTAAAAGAGGGAGGCATAAAAATTACCCACCGCTTTTAAGGTGCTCTTCACATATGATCTTACTAGAGTTTCTCTTCAAAATTCTCTTTATTTGACTCTCAGGTACAAGCCCACAAGGCTGCCTCAGTCTGGGATATTGCTATTGGGCATAAACAATACACTGGCTTCTCTATTGCTTCCTTACAGGTTTGAGAATAGGAACATGTTAAAATGGAAAATACAAGTTTCAGATCGTTCCTCTCCACCTCTCCTGTGAGTCTATCAAACACATTTGAATTAAAATGTAACTCACCCTGCATAAAAGTTAATAAATTACAGCTTCTTCACAAACATAGCAATCTGATTGACTGAAGAATAATTGTTTATGAAGTACAGTATGGCTCAACCCAATCAATATATTCAATGTTATCATTAAATCACAAAAAAAAATCATGTTAGTGTTAGCTTTCCTATGTCTAAACTCTGAATAGTAAGCTGAATATGAGATTTTTATTTGAATTTCCAAATAAAAGCTATCCAAGAAAAGTGTTTAATACTATAAGTAATGTTATCGTGGAATGATAGCAACTGAAAAATGATTCTCAATTGAATGTATTATGAGAAACCTATGGAGCTCTGAATTGCAAGCTTCCATTTGTTATGCTGCCAGAAATTCCACAATTAGCACACACAGGGTTACTCAAGTCTATCATGTTGCACAGGATAACACCATAACTACCTCCACTAAAAAGATCTGAAAATGCCCAGCAACTATTATGACATACTTAGACTGTGAAGGAGGCATAAATGGCTATTCAGACTTTCGGTTTTGACATAAGAAAGTATTGTTTTGAATTCTTCTTATAGATTCCTTTGCTTCAAAATTAGTAGCAAGCAAAATATAAAAACCTCAGTTTTCCTTGGGTATTTGATGCCAAAGATTCTTGGTTTCCTGTTCAAATAGGCGTGTGTTTTATTATTAAAACCTGTGAATATTTATTAAGTTGAGGATATGCCAGCTTTCAGATATCATAAGGTAACACGTGTGTGTGTGCTTGCTAAGTTGTTTCAGTCAGGTCCTATGTGACCCTATGGACTGTAGAACTGTAGGACAGGTTCCTCTGCCCATGGGATTCTCCAGGCAAGAATACTGGAGTGGGTTGCCATGCCCTCCTCCAGGGGATCTTGCCAACCCAGGGACTGAGCCCACGTCTCCTGCAGCTCCTGAATTGCAGGAAGATTCTGTACCACTGAGCCACCAGGAAAGCCCATCATCATGTAATGAAGTATCACTAAATCAATGAAGGCAAGATTGTACATTTTACAGATGCATCTTATCAGTTTTCAAAACAGACCATGTAAGGACATATCGCCTGTGCATGGTAAAGTGAAGTTGGTAAAATCTAATTTTTCTAGAGAGTGGCAAAATTCACTTATTACACTTCTGACTATTTTTACTAAATATTAATTTCATTAGCCAAATTGTTTTATTTTTATTTTTCAATGTATGGCATTGAATATTTTTAAAATTTAAGAAAGTGCAAATTTATTTCACAAGGAAAATGGTGAATACAGTAATATGAATAAATTTAGCCTTGTGAAATGTCAAATGCTATACATTTTAATTGTATCTAGTTTAATTCTCTTATATAATGATTATTAAGTGTAGTGTAACATATAATGCCAATGTAAGTGTTTGGCAAGCATAGCAATGCCATTTTGTAGGATATCTGCATTTGTAAATATGGGACACTGACACATTTATTTTTTCCTCCTTTCTGATACTCCATAGAAATGATTTAAAAGTTATGAAACCACAAAGACACCAAGGAAAGAATATTGCAACTGTTGCTTAGAAGTTGGTCAAATGAAAAACACTTCATAAGCTATGTTTCAGGCTGAAGAACATCTAAGTCTGCCTGCGGCAGGGGAAATATAGAGGCATTCTCTAAACAAGGAAGACAATGTCAGAAAACATCAGACATTCTCAGGAATTTGAGGCCCATGGTATTGCCAAAGGCCATAATATAGTGAAGTGAAAGTGAAAGGCGCTCAGTCGTGTCCGACTCCTTGCGACCCCATGGACTACACAGTCCCTGGAGTTCTCCAGGCCAGAATACTGAGTGGGTAGCCTTTCCCTTCTCCAGGGGGTCTTCCCCACCCAGGGGTCGAACCCAGGTCTCCTGCACTGTAGGCGGATTCTTTACCAGCTGAGCCACAGGCCACAGTATAGGGGTTGGTTTAACCCAGGAAAGTTGGTCACTGTGTCAGAGGAAGTAGAGGGGGGTTAGGGCCCTCCTTTCAGACTGTGTAGGCAGGAGACTGGCCTCCCTTGTTCCATCAGATACGGGAAGCAGACCAGAGGGCGGATACCGGGGACGTTCTACAAAGATCTGGTGAAAATAGACAAACTGAGAGGTTAAGAACCCTAGCCTATTTCTGTCACTCAACTCCACAGAATTCCAAGAACCAGCTAAATCTGACCCATACCTCCCCACACCAGCTCTCACACAGGCAAGAGACTACAGGGTTCTTCTCTGTGTGACATGACCTAAGATGCAATGTGGGACGCAGAGGACTTCTGGTTGCTTCCCAGTGAAAGAGCCCGGGCATCCTGTGACACAGCCCCGACAGTGGGAGAGCCCTGAACACGGACGCATTCTTCTGTGTGATCATTAGAATTGTTAATGAACTATTGTTTATTATCTAAGTAACGCACTGAGAAAAGTAAAAAGAAACTCATAGGAGAGATGATACTGTATATTATACCAACTCATCCTGAAATAAAAACAGTTGAGAGCTTCCATTCCATACTGGCTATGGAAAATAGACAGTTAACTAAAATTGCATGGTAATTATGTAAATTAAGACAGATACAATTCATAGAAATATATAGTTATTAGAACTTTAAACACTTCACTGAGATTTGAAAAGTTGTTTTTGCTGTTGCTGTTGTTTTTTGTCATTTTAATGTTTAGCACATATCCACAGCTAAAGAGTATACAGATTGGATTATACTCTTTTTTCATTATAATATAAAACAGTTAACATTCTTATTTTAGGCAATATATAAAAGAAAATGAATGATTATTTAGTAATCATTGCCTCTCAGGTAATTTTCCCATAAATACTCTTAATCCGGACAAAAAATAAACAAAGCTAAGCAACCTGATAAGGCTGTATTCTATTCTACAAAGAGATATTTCTACCAGTCTATGCAATTAATCAGATATGGTTGAAAAGTATTTTTAGTAGTTAACAAAGGTTGGTCTATACTGTATTAGTATTATGACAATAGGATTAGAAGAATTCATATCCACTTGCACTCCACGTTAATAATGCCTTCAATTGACTGAAACTAGCCCCCAAAATCTGCAATTAAGTGTCATTAGTTGAATTCACTCAAACTGGGTCTTTGAAGAGGCTCTACCAAGGTACGAGGTTTCACTGAATATGCTATTGTGTTCTGGGTTTAATGCTCAAGTTTTGAATTACTCTGTCGGTGGAAATGCAGTAAACTTTGTAGTTGACAAGCTGCACATTCTGTCACATTTTCTAAATAAAGAGATAGAATATACATGAGGATGACTTTGCCCACAAGCAACGGAAATGTCTAGTCTAGATTAGGTTACAAGTGTGGAAATGTGAAATATTCTAAAAGGCTTAATTATGGTAGCTCCTATCATAGCTGAACAAAGGTTGCAACAATACCCAGGTATTTCATCCAGAGGGGGAAAAGGGACTAGCTCTTCCAGTTTGCCTGTAGAAGGTCCAGTAGACATATCGTTGGGTATCAATGCCCAGAATTTAGCCACGTGCTTAATTAACTCTTGATCAGTCACTGAAAAGAGAAATCATATGCTCATGAATAAGCTCAGATTTGTAAGGTTTACCCCTCATCTGAGTATAGGACAGAGGGGAGGCTAGAAACTCTGAGGCAGAGGCTGATGCTGCAGAGTCCTAAGACAGAATCTCTTTCTTCTCAGGGAAACCCCAGTTTTGCTCTGAGATCTCTTTAACTGACAGATTGAGTCTCACCTATATTACTCAGGACCATCTCCTTTCCTTAAAGTCAAGTAATATAGATATTAACCACACTACAGAACACCTTACTGTGAATCTTAGATTAGTGTTTGCCCAGTGAAGTTGACATGTAAAACTAACCAACAAGGCTATGTTTTAAAATTTTTGTTGTTGTTTTCATTTGTCTCATTTGTATTTTTTTAAATTTCTTCACCGAGCCATTGCTTGTTTAGTAGGCATATTGTTCAGCCTCCATTTGTTTGTGTGTGTGTGTTTTTGCTTGTTTGTTTTGTTTGCATTTTACAAGAAAGGAGTTTATTCCCAGTCTCAGTCTGCACTGAAAAATATGCTTGATAAGATTTCAATTTTCTTAAATTTACTAAGATTTGTTTTGTAACATAGCATATGAGCTTCCTGGAGAAGGTTCCATGTGCAATTGAAAAGGATGTGTATTATGCTGCTTTTGGGTGGGATGCTTCCTGTGTATGTGTGTGTGTATGGAAGCAAATTAAATCTCCATCAATAAATGAATGGATAAAGAAGGTGTGATAGAGAAAAAAAGAAGAGAGAGAGATTGAGTTAACTTAGCCACAAAAAAGAATGAAATCTTGCCATATGGAACAACATGGATGGACAAGTGTATTAAGGTAAGTGAAATAAAACAGAGAATGACAAATATTGTATTATTTCACTTACATCTAAAAAACAAGATAAATTAAGAAACATAAAACAGAAACAGGGTTATAGATCAGATCAGTCGCTCAGTCGTGTCCGACTCTCTGTGACCCCATGAATCATAGCACACCAGGCCTCCCTGTCCATCACCAACTCCTGGAGTTCACTGAGACTCACATCCATCGAGTCAGTGATGCCATCCAGCCATCTCATCCTCTGTCGTCCCCTTCTCCTCCTGTCCCCAGTCCCTCCCAGCATCAGAGTCTTCCCCAATGAGTCAACTCTTCGCATGAGGTGGCCAAAGTACTGGAGTTTCAGCTTTAGCATCATTCCTTCCAAAGAAATCCCAGGGCGGATCTCCTTCAGAATGGACTGGTTGGATCTCCTTGCAGTCCAAGGGACTCTCAAGAGTCTTCCCCAACACCACAGTTCAAAAGCATCAATTCTTTGGCGCTCAGCCTTCTTTACAGTCCAGCTCTCACATCCATACATGACCACAGGAAAAACCATACAGAAAACAAATAGGTGATTGTCAGAGGAGAGGGGCCTTGAGAGATGGAATAAAATAGCAAGTAAAACAAGTGAGAGAGATAAAGAGGTAAAAATTTACAGCTGCGAAATAAATGAGGCACAGCTATGGAATGCATAGCACGGGGAACATAGACAATATGCAATATTTTTTTGGTGACATATTTTAACTAGACTTAAAGTGATCATTTTGAATTGACAGAAATATCAAATCACTATGTTATATAACAGGGACAGAGTGTTGCATGTTACTTAAACTTCAAAAGCAAATCAACTCATAGAAAAAGGGACCATACCTGTGGTTGCAAATGAAGGGGGTGGAGGACGGGGTGCCAGATGAAGGCAGTCAAATGACAGACATAAACTTGTGGTTGTAAGACAAGAGCTAGAGATGTGACGTACGACATGATAAATATAACTGACACTGCTGTATGTTATATATGAAACCTATTAAGAGAGAAAATCCAATGAGTTCTCTTCACAAGGATTATTTTTTCTATTCACTTAATTTTGTATCTGTATGATATAATATTCACTAAACTTATTGTAACAATCATTCTAAGATGTTTGTAAGTCAAAACAATGTAAATCAAATATACGTATGTCAAAATTAAACTTACAAGTGCTATATGTCAATTGTATTTAAATAAAGCTGGGAGAAAATAAAAGTTTTGATTTTCAGTTGATGACAGAATGATACTTATTTATATATATATGTATATATATTATATATATGGAAAAACCATTACATTTAAAAAATAATTTTGGTAAGAAATGTCTATTCTTTCTACTTAAAAATTGATATTGAAGTTGACTATATTTTAAAAACTATTTTAACTATGAAATGCTTCATACATGCAAAACATAATACGCTATGAATTTATGTACATATCACCTAGACTTTTAAATGTCTGTATTTTGTTAACTGGTAAATGTAATACTTGTCTTATACCACTCGTTATTAAATATATAGAGAATTATAGATAAAACCTACTCCATCCATCCTTCTTTTCTTCTATACAAGTGTGCTCTGCTTACTCACTCAGTCATGTACAACTCTTTGTGAGGCCATGGTCTTTAGCCTGCCAGGTTCCTATTCCATGGGGATTCTCCAGGTAAGAATACTGGAGTGGATTGCCATGCCCTCCTCCAGGGGATCTTCCCAACCTAGGGATTGAACCCAGGTCTCCCGCATTGCAGGCGAATTCTTTACTGACTGAGCAACCAGGGAAGCCCTCCTTTACAAGAGGAAACTATCATATTTAGGTTGCAATATTTGATACATAGGATATTTTATATGTTACATAAATAATCATGTACACATACCAGTAGTAGGATTTGTTTTATTTTAGCACAGGATAAATATTTTCTTAAGGTATTTGAAAATTAACATTTTCCCAAACGTATTTAGGTTAATATATGTAAATCTGGTTCATTCACTTTAAAAGTGGAACAGTATCTCAATTTATGATTGCAGAACGGTTCATTTGTCTGACCACATTTTATGAAACTTACAATTTATTAATTGCCAACAAGAATTAGACACATCCTTTGGCACAAGGTGAGATTCCTTATATCTTGTTAGTCAAAGTGTGATCCTCACACTTTGCATGTATGTAGCAGAAACTACACTGGGAAACATAACATTAAACAAAAATAAATTATATTTTATAACCAAAGAATTACATTTTCATACATATATATTAATATTCAGATTTTTTACCTGTTTTTATTCATTTTGAGCTTTTAATTAGATTGTGCATCTCCTTTTCAGTAATATGGAAAAGCATTTACATTTTAAGCACTGGTTGTTGGCTGATTACTCCTACATTGTGTCCTAATAGTTTTAAAGCTTTGCTTTCTTCATTTGTTTGTATTAATTCATCTGGAATTTGTTTTCAGTACTGTATAACATCATTGCTCTTCAGTCACTAAGATGTGTTTAACTCTTTGCAATTCCATGGACTGCAGCACGCCAGGCTGCACTTTTCTGCACTTTTCTGCACTATCTCCCAGAGCTTGCTCAAAGTCATGTCCGCTGAGTCCATGATGCCATTCAAACATCTCATCCTCTGTTACCTCCTTCTCCTCCTGCCCTCAATCTTTCCCAGCATTAGGGTCTTTTCCTATGAGTCAGCTCTTCATATCAAGTGGACAAAGTATTGGAGCTTCAGCTTCAAAAACACTCCTTTCAGTGAGAATTCACAGTTGATTTCCCTTAAGATTGACTGCCTTGATCTCACTGATGTCCAAGGGAGTCTCAATCATCCTCTCCAGTATCACAATTTGAAAGCACCAATACTTCAGCACTCAGCCTTCTTTATAGTCAAACTGTCACATGACTACTGGAAAAGCCATAGCCTTGACTAGATGACCCTTTGTTGGCAAAATGATGTCTTTCCTTTTTAAAATGCTGTCTAGGTTGGTCATAGCTTTCCTTTCAAGGAACAAGTGTCTTTTAATTTTGTGGCTGCACTGTTTCCACTTTTCCCCCTTCTATTTGCCATGAAGTGATGGGACTGGGTGCCGTGATGTTAGTTAGTCATGCTGAGGGTTAAATCTTCAACATAGAAAATGTGGAGTTACACAATTGATGTATATATACAATGTAAATGGCACCCCACTCCAGTACTCTTGCCTGGAAAATCCCATGGATGGAGAAGCCTGGAAGGCTGCAGTCCGTGGGGTCGCTAGGAGTCAGACACAACTGAGCGACTTCACTTTCACTTTCACTTTCATGTATTGGAGAAGGAAATGGCAACCCACTCCAGTGTTCTTGCCTGGAGAATCCCAGGGACGGTGGAGCCTGGTGGGCTGATGTCTACGGGGTCGCACAGAGTTGGACATGACTGAAGTGACTTAGGAGCAGCAGCAGCAGCATACCTATATACTTCACAGTTATATATATATATGTGTGTGTGTTATATATATATATATATCCTATGCTAAGTCACTTCAGTTGTGTCTGACTCTGTGCGACCCCATGGACTGCAGCCTACCAGGCTCCTCCGTCCATGGGAATTTCCAGGCAAGAGTACCGGAGTAGGGTGCCAGGCTCTTCTCCGATATATATATATATACATATATATATGAATCAAATCACCATGATGTACATGTGAAATATCTTATAAATTTATATGTCATTTATACCTCAGTAAAGCTGAAAACAAACAAACAAACAAACAGTGGTGGGCGAGAGAGATAAACACTCAGTCCATAGTACCAATGGTTGTTTCTTTTTCATTCCTAATAATTTTTACTTTAATTTCTTTTTCTCACACATGAATACTTTTTCCTCCCCATGATTTATCTGCTGGATTTATTTTACCATTCTAATACGTTTTCATTTTAGATTTAGGTATTTTCTACTCCAATTACTATACTTTATTTTCTCCCATTTTTCATCATCTTTTATTTCTCTCTTTTTTTCCTCTCTTTTTTCTGGTTTGTTGATTTTAAGTCATAGGTCATTAATTTTCTTTTTTTTTTCTTTCAAATTTTTCAATTAGATGCAAAATTGGTAACTGTATCTCTGTGTACTGTTTTTGATATATCTTGTATTTTGTAATCTCTGATACTTTAGTGTTCTGCTGCTGCTGCTAAGTCGCTTCAGTTGTGTCCGACTCTCTGTGACCCCCATAGACTGCAGCCCACCAGGCTCCCCCGTCCCTGGGATTCTCCAGGCAAGAACACTGGAGTGGGTTGCCATTTCCTTCTCCAATGCATGAAAGTGAAAAGTGAAAAGTGAAGTCGTGTCCGACTCTTCAGGACCCCATGGATTGCAGCCTACCAGGCGCCTCTGTCCATGGGATTTTCCAGGCAAGAATACTGGAGGGGTGCCATTGCCTTCTCCAACTTTAGTGTTCACATCTAAATAATTATAAATTCAATTATGAAAACCTCTTTTATGGTTTTTAAAGTTTCAAATGAATAGGGTTTTCTTTTTAATGCCTAAAACTATGTCTCTGTATTCATATAATATTTTCTATATTTTGTTGTTAATTTTCTATTTTATGGTTCATTTTACTAAATATTTCCTGTGTACTTATTCAATTCTTTATTTTTATCATTTTATTTTAGCATTCTAATCTTTTATTTTATTGTATCTTTTAGTCAAATATTGTATAGCTGTCATTCCCCAATTAGTCACTTACTTGTATTTGGTTTTACCTTGATTTCTATTTCTTGTTTTCCCATCAGTTTCCCTTATATTCCCATCTATTCTGAGTTCAGTTTTCTTTTGTCTGAAATGTAATATTTCTTTGTGTGTGTGTGTGTTGTGTGTTTCTTTCTGAGAGTTCTCTGATGGGAACATGTCAGTCAAGATAGTTACAAGTAACAACAGTTGAGACCTAAGCCAAACTTAAAGTATCAAGGGAAGTTACATTGTAGAAGCAAGTATAGAATGAATGGAGTCAGTATCTCAATTTTGTTAAAAGGAGCTCAAATTTTATGTTTCTTCATCATACTGCTCTGCTGGTGTAAATGCCATTGGCAACCGAGACGTTACGTTGTCTCAGTTGACAAAAGAAGACATTTCTTCTTCATTGGTATTACCTAGAGGAAATGAAGCATCTCCTCCTCAATCGGGCGTTTTAAGTTCTTTTCAACCTCATTGTGCTAACTCACAACACAAGAACATCCAGTATCCAGACAGCAGCAGTCTTCAGGTGGAAACTGACTATAGAGCTGAGTTTGTCAAACATTCACTGTAGAAGTTTCACCTTGGTCTCGTATTGTATCACTTTGAGGAGGCTTTAGAATATGCCATTGTCTGGACCTCAACCCAGAGAAATAAACTTTCGTGTGTGTCAGTGGTTCCAATGTACAGAATTCAGGCCATTACAGTATACTTGAAATCCACCTATATAATGGAAAGGAGAATGAAAGAATCAAGCTTTGCTGAACTAACTGTAAAACAGATATTGATGTGCCAGGCATGTATCCTGATACAAAATTTTTTGTCCTAAAATGTTTTTATTTTACCTTTATTCATGAATGATAGCCTTCCACATTGACAGATGTTTCCCACTGAACACAAATAAAATAGTATTTTATTCCCTTTAGGACACTAGTGTTACAAAAGAGTAGTCTGCTCTTAATCAAATTATTGTTACTTTGCAGATATTCTTTCTCTTCTCTCTGTCCTTGCCTTTAGGACACCTTCTTCCTTTCTGTTTTTTTTTTTTTTTTTTTTTCCTGGAGTTTCACTATAGTTTATAGGTTTGGTTACCCTATCCAGTTACAATGTGCATTTTCAATCTAAATCTGTATCTGTGGAAAACTCTCAAAAGTTATCATTTTACAGAACTCTTAATCTTGATATCTATCTATGTAGCTAGATAAGAGGTGGTAGGTAGATAGACTAATAGGAAGATAGATAGATACAGGGCAAGGATTACTGTTTTAATTTGTTTTGAGTAATCTATATATAATAGACACTACTCTTTGTTTTTTCATTCTATCTTACTTAAACAAACCTATTTTTTCAATGGTGATTTTGTATCTAGTTAAAAATGACTGGCTTCTCAGACTGCCTTCCTATAAGGAGCTGCCACTTGATGTAGCTCTGGCTAAGTTGAAATAAGTAGATATTGATGGCTAGAGGTTCTAAGGAAGCTTCTGAAAGGAAGAGACCTACAGTTAATAATACTGTACTGTACAACTAGAAATTTGTTAAGAAGATAGATCTCATACTTTTTCTTACCACAGTAAGATAAAAAAGGAATACATAAATGGAAAACTTTTTTTAGTTTGACTTTTATCTGCTTTTCTTTCTTAGAAAAAAAATTGCAATGATATTAAGTAAAGGAAAAGCTGTGTAGTATAAGAGAAGAAAGAGGAAACAAAAAGAAACCTATGTCCTTGATTACTCCCCTAAACAATTGCCTTTATCCTTTATTTTTACCTCCACATGTCCTATGAATGAAAATAATTCTCACCATTACTAACAGCATAGTTGTAATTCTAGTTCCTATGCAAAGGCAACAATAAAATTTATTATGTCTTTAATTTTAATTATGCCATAAACTGTGTATTGTAATTTTCTCAAATTATTTAACTACCTAACTGCCTATATTATGCACCACTCATCATGTCATGCGGGGCTTCTCAGGTAGGGCTAGTGGTAAAGAAACCACCTGTCAATGCTGGATGTGAAAGCAACATGGGTTCCATTCCCGGGAACCCCATGGACAGAGGAGCCAAAGGGGCTACAGTGCATAGGGTAGCAAAGAGTTGGGCATGACTGAGCGACTTAGTACATATCATGTCTGGACAGTCTAGGGAATGAATTAGTGATATTCCATCAATCTGAATCCATAATAAGGAGATTATTTTGTACTTTATGAGTTTTCATAACATTTTATAATGCAAATTAAGATAAATTTTAAATTTTCTTTTTATAAGATCCAAATATGCACAACTATCTTTCTTTGAGTATCTAGTCAAGAGAGTTTCACCAGTTAAGACACACGCTTCTGTCTTAAAACCAAAACCTTATATCTGAGAGATTCTTTAGTTGAGGGTTGAAAATAGAGATAAAATGTTTTCAAAACCCTGAACCCTTCAGTGAATCTGGAAACAACATCTTGCTCTCTCTTCATAGCCATGGCTGTTTGGAGACCAATTTTGTGATTTAATTTGGGTTCAGTGTCTAATTCTTAAGCCAGTTGGTAAGAATGAAAAAATGAACCTTAACCCTAGAGAAGCTTCCAAACCCACAGGGGGTAGGCAAAGAGTAGGGATTTTATTTTGAGTTTCAGGTGTCCCAGGGTTTCAAATGAAAGGAAACCAAAGGCAAAACTCAGTGGACATGACATTCATGAACAACAGCAACAACAACAACAACAAAAACACAAAACCATATGAAGTTTGTTCTAATGCACTCAGTGTGGCTGGACTCATCTTCATCCTTCCTGTACTGCTGCTGCTAAGTCGCTTCAGTCGTGTCCGACTCTGTGCGACCCCATAGACGGCAGCCCACCAGGCTCCCCCGTCCCTGGGATTCTCCAGGCAAGAACACTGGAGTGGGTTGCCATTTCCTTCTCCAATGCATGAAAGTGAAAAGTGAAGGTGAAGTCGCTCAGTCATGTCCGACTCTTAGCGACCCCGTGGACTGCAGCCTACCAGGCTCCTCCGTCCATGGGATGTTCCAGGCAGGAGTACTGGAGTGGGGTGCCATTGCCTTCTCCCATCCTTCCTGTAGAAGAGTCTTATTTTCTTCTGCTTTATCCCTCCTCTCCACAAGACTCAACAGAAGTTATGTTTCACTCATCTATTCTTAAGAGTTACCTCTTGAAACAAAGGTTGTTTTAGTTTACTCTCATATTTATTCATCAAAAATTTTTAAATGTTATTAGTTTTCTATACTAAAAACTATTTTTCTCTCTTCTGTATTTTCCTCTCTGTCTCTTCCCTTTACTCTGTGCTTAAAATTCTTATGTATCAAAGAAGTTTATGAAATCTTGTTATCTACTATTTTTCTAAAGAATTAAAATATTACTTTAAAATAGAGTATGAAAACATTATAAAATAAAAGTTAAATACAATATGTACTTAATGCAAAGAAGAGCCAAAACAAATTTATGTAGCTTTGGCCAGTCTTTCTAGGGGTTCATTCTATAGACGACACTGCCCTGGACTCTTTTGTCTTCAACTGTATGTAATCTTTATGAACTTTATTTTAATTAAAATTAAAAAAAGAAAAATACTGAAAATATACATACAAGCATATATATTATAGAAATTACACAATACAAGGTTAATCTTCAGCACACTAAAATTATGTTATTAGAGTCTTAAATATGATGAAAACTTGTATTATCAATTGGATAAGAAAGGGCACCTGTTTATGGGACCTGTATAAACTATAAGACATCTATCTTTATAAAGAAAACAAAGAGATTTTCAAAAATTGACCTACTGTAAACTACCAAATTTTTCTTTAGATCAATACTTATTTGAGTATTTTTAGTTTCTATGAGAACTCAGGAGAAGTAAGAGAGTAAGGTTCAATAATCTGCATTTTCTGACAACTGACTCTCTTCCTGTCATTTTTTTATTTTTATTTTTTTTAATTAAATTTTATTTTGCTTAACTTTACAATATTGTATTGCTTTTGCCATACCTCAAGATGGATCCGCCACAAGTATACATGTGTTCCCCATCCTGAACCCTCCTCCTTCCTCCCTCCCCATACCATCCCTCTGGGTCATCCCAGTACACCAGCCCCAGGCATCCGTTATCAGGCATCGTACCTGGACTGGCGACTCGTTTCAGATATGATATTATACATATTTCAATGCTATTCTCCCAAATCATCCCACCCTCTCCCATTCCCAGAGTCCAAAAGTGTGTTCTATACATCAGTGTCTCTTTGCTGTCTCTTAAACAGGGTTATTGTTACCATCTTTCTAAATTCCATATATATGCGTTAGGATACTGTATTTGTGTTTTTCTTTCTGGCTTACTTCACTTTGTATAATGGGCTCCAGTTCCATCCACCTCATTAGAACTGAATCAAATGTATTCTTTTTAATGGCTGAGTAATACTCCATTGTGTATATGTACCACTGCTTTCTTATCCATTCATCTGTGGATGGACATCTAGGTTGCTTCCAAGTCCTGGCTATTGTAAACAGTGCTGCGATGAACATTGGGGTACATGTGTCTCTTTCAATTCTGGTTTTCTCATTGTGTATGCCCAACAGTGGGATTGCTGGATCATAAGGCAGTTCTATTCCCAGTTTTTTGAGGAATCTCCATACTGTTCTCCAAAGTGGCTGTACTAGTTTGCATTCCCACCAACAGTGTAAGAGGGTTCCCTTTTCTCCTGTCATTATTAAACTTCATCATTTGTTTTGTGTTCTGTGCATACTCTTCTCCTCTATAAATATCAGCTTAGCACATCACTCAGATACTGACATAATATTAAAAAATTTGTGTTAGGTGAAATATTTTCAAATTATCCTGGCATGTAGTAAGCATTAAATAAGAATAAGAATCTTTTGACTGTCACTGTCTCCTCTTCTATTACATTGGCCAGAAGCCTGGGATAACTGCCAGGTGGTGCTAGTGGTAAAGAATCCGCCTGCCAATGCAAGAGACGGGGGTTCAATCCTCAGGAAGATCCCCTGGAGGAGGGCATGGCAACCCAGTCCAGGATTCTGGCCTGGAAAATCCCATGGACAGAGGAGCCTGGCAGGCCCCAGTTCATAGTGTAGCAAAGAGCCGGACACAACTAAGGCGACTTAGCACACAGGCATACGTTGCTGCTGCTGCTAAGTTGCTTCAGTCGTATCCGACTCTGTGCGACCCCATAGACGGCAGCCCACCAGGCTCCCCCATCCCTGGGATTCTCCAGGCAAGAACACTGGAGTGGGTTGCCATTTCCTTCTCCAAAGCATGAAAGTGAAAAGTGAAAGTGAAGTCGCTCAGTCGTGTCCGACCCTCAGCGACCCCAGGGACTGCAGCCTTCCAGGCCCCTCCGTCCATGGGATTTTCCAGGCAAGAGTACTGGAGTGGGTTGCCATTGCCTTCTCTGAGGCATACATTGAACCATGGCAAATTAGATTAAACAAAAATATAATAATGCTATACAGAATTCCCTATCAGTAAGTTCTTTTCTAAGTTATTTGTAACTTCCAAATATGGAATTTTTATTTTCACTAGAATTTTATTTGTAGTGTTTATCATTTGTTGTTACCATTCACTCACTGATATAAGCAATAATAGCTATGAAAATCTAAGTAGAAGCTTTGTTTGTAGTGTTGGCTTTCAGAGTCAACATTTTCTTCAGAAAAAGTTATAAGTAAACATCTTACTTTTTTTCCCCTCTAACTGCTAGCAAGAAGTTTTTGCCTTTGAGATCTGTCAAATCAAAAACAGTAATACTCTTTGCTTTTCTTAATTTTTTTTTTTTTAAATTTAAAGGTCAGCTTGGCCGTTCAAGCCATGTCTTACTGTATATTCCACACTGAAAAATAAGCTGAAAATAATATCAAATGACATTTTTAAACCTTGCAAAATGCACTGATATTTTACAAACAAACAAACAACACAAATTCCAAATGCTAACAATGATATACTGGAATCAAGGAACATATTTCAAAGAAACTCCAGTTTATTTACACCTTTTATATTTGACTACAGTCTACTGTCTCTCAAAGTTTTCCAGTGAAGTGAATTGGGCTTAATTTCTAAATCAGCACAGCTAGTGTACTTGGTAATTTAATCTTGCTTGTATTTTAAATAATTATGCTTGTAGGTTATATCAGCCTTGAATAAATACTAATTGAACATATTCAAAATATTTCTATGTCTATTTTAAAATCCATGTACAAGTCAGGCAAACCTTGCAAATTTAATCACATTACTACTATGTAAAAGCCACTAAAAACTTTATAAAAGGCAGCATGACTATTTTACTGAAGGGAAATTTATGTTTGAAAATAGACGTATACACTACTTTCTCAGTTAACTACTGTCCACTTTCTAGTCATAGATAAAGCTAAGGGATAGTGATAAACTGTCAAAATCGCTGGCATTTTCAGGGAAGTGTGGGGTTTTATTGTTGCTCAGTTCCAGGCCACAACTTTAAAGCACAGGAGTCCATGTCTTGGCAAGTATCCATGCAACTGATTTTAAAAGGTCTGGGTGAAAGACAAGTCACCTAGCAAAGTTAGCCAGAAAGAGGCAACAACTGATCCCTGAAAGCTTGTCTTTCTTTACCTTTGTTACATCCCTAGCCTCGGATTCTCCAATTTCATCTTTCACTGAAGTGTGGCTCCTGATCCTGTGACATTTTTTAAAACTAGTGTGCTGCATCTGTACTTTTTTAAATTTAATTTTTATCTTTTTGCTTTGACATAATTTCAGACTTACAAAAAAGTTTCAAGGAAAACACAGAAAAATAAATCTGTAAAAAAATCCTGTATAAATCTTCACCACTCAGATACCCCAAATTATAATATAATGCATTATATTTAATACGTGTATTTTATGTACTCGTATGTAATCCTATACAAATCTATTTCAGAATCAAGAGGGTTAAAAAATTGTGATTTCAATATCCTTGATTCTGAAATTGATTTGCAGTCCTTGAGTTTTAGCATACTGATTTTTTTTTTTTTTAATACAGGACAATTATTTTGTAAAATGTTCTCTTGTTGGACTTAATGCTATTTTGGTTATCATAGGAAGGGTTCTGCTGTCTTCCCAGTGCGTAGGATCAGGTGGACTGTGAGGTTTGCTTTCCCATTATTTGTGATATTAATTTGTATCCCCTGGTTAGGGTCATTTCCTGCAAAGTTTCTTCACCACACACCTACAATTTTCCCCTTTATAATTAACAAATACCATGTATGGAAATGGTTTTAGCTTCCACCTCTCAAACCATCACCTATTTATTTTACCATCTGTTTATAATTCCTGCTTGAATTAGTTGATGATGATCGCCATCATCACTAATCACTATCTCCACATTGACTACAGTTGTGTATGTACCACAAGGAAGAGCTTTCCTATTTTTCCTGTGTGTTCATTCATTTGCTTGCTGGTTTATTTATTAATCATTTACTATTTTTGATATGTAGATTTATATTTTGTTTGAGCTTTTTCTTTAACATTTAGTTGTTGTTCAGTTACTAAGTCCCATAAGATGTTTTGTGACCCCATGGACTGCACCACACCAGGTTTCCCTGTACTTCACATCTCCTGGAGCTTGCTCAAACTCTTGTTCATTGAATCAGTGATGCTATGCAACCATCTCATCCTCTGTCGTCCCCTTCTCCTCCTGCCTTCAATCTTCTCCAGCCTCAGGGTTTTTACCAATGAGTCAGTTCTTTGTATCAAGTGGACAGAGTACTGGAGCTTCAGCTTCAGCATCAGTCCTTCCAATGAATATTCAGGAATGGTTTCCTTTAGGATGGACTGATTGGATCTCCTTGCAGTTCAGGGGACTTTCAAGCGTCTTCTCCAACACCACAGTTCAAAAGCATCAGTTTTTTGGCATTCAGCCTTCTTTATGATCCAACTCTCACATCCATACATGACTACTGGAAAAATCATAGCTTTGACTAGATGGACCTTTGTCAGCAAAGTGATTTGTCTGCTTTTTAATACACTGTCTAGGTTTGTCACAGATTTTCTTCCAGGGAGCAAGCATCTTTTAATTTCATGGCTGCAGACACCTCCCACAGTTACTTTGAAGTCCAAGAAAATAAAATTTGTCATTGTTTCCACTTTTCCCCCTTCTATATGACATGAAGTGATGGTACTGGATGAGAGTGAATTATAATACTAATTTGAAATATGATTTGATTAATTTGTTTTTGTTCAAATTTCACTTCAATTTTCCCATAGACCATTTTTTTAACATATGAAACATAAGTAAAAGAGATACTCAGGGATGTGTCACTTTCCCTCACTTCATTTTTCTCAGTTTATTAAGGTACATAACAGTTATACAAAAAACTGCATATAATAAATGGAACAATCTGTTGAATTTGGACATATGTATACAATACACTCTTTTGCCATTATCTTAGATACGAATGAGCGACTTCACTTTCACTTTTCACCTTCATGCATTGGAGAAGGCAATGGCAACCCACTCCAGTGTTCTTGCCTGGAGAATCCCATGGGCAGAGGAGCCGGGGGCTGCGCTGGGGGGTGGGGGGCGGGGCTTCTTTCACTTACTTATGCACTGGACGAGGTGGCCCCCTCTTTCGGGGGGGGGGGAGCCTGGTGGGCTGCCGTCTGTCTGGGGTCGCACAGAGTCAGACACGACTGAGCATGTCCTTGTGTCTCTCTGTGTTGTTAAGATTTGAAATTGTAAAATCCTAGAAGAAGGGAGAAAAGTTCATTGGTTTTGAGTTGTAAAGCTCTCCTCCTTTGTGAGAATATGTATAATTTATTCAAGCACTCTCTTATGAATGGACATTATTTTTACTATTTCATATTTATAAATAATAGTATTAAAACATTAAATCATAAGATTTTTATTTTTAAAAAATTGTGATAGGTGTATCTGTAAGGTAAATTCCTAGAAGTCAGATGGCTGGATCAAAAGGTAAATTAGGGTGTTTTCAATAAGCAATATACTGATTTGCATTCTAATGCAAAAAGTATGAGATTGTCTCATCTTGCAACCTCAGCAATAGATCATGCTGTTTAACTTTTTAATTTTGTCAATGTGATAGATAACAACAGTATCTCAGTGTAGTTTTAATTCCCTGATAGCTTAGTTGGTAAAGAATCTGCCTGCAATACAGGAGATATTGGTTTGATTCTTGAGTCAGGAAGATCCACCAGAGAAGGGATAAGCTACCCACTCTGGTATTCTTGGGCTTCCCTTGTTGTTCAGCTGGTAAAGAATCCCTAATCCTAACCTTAACCACAATGTGGGAGACCTGGGTTCGATCCCTGGGTGGGGAAGATCCCCTGGCGAAGGGAAAGGCTGCCCACTCCAGTATTCTGGCCCAGAGAATTCCATGGACTGTTTAGTCCACGGGGCTGCAAAGAGTCAGACATGACTGAGTGACTTTAAAAAAGTTGCTTTAACTTTTTTATTTTGTCAATCTGATAGATAAAAACAGTAGTATCCCAGGGCAGTTTTAATTTCCAATTCTCTGTTCTGAGTCAGGTGGAACATCTATTCATAAATGATGTATAACATAAAAATGATCTACAATTGCACTCATAAAGTTGAAACTCAAAAATATACTTTTGAGTTTAAGAATCTAGACATAAAATAGTACATTCTGCATTATCTCATTCATATAAATAACAAAATGTTTCAAAAGTAATCTACAGTATTATAAATCAGAAGAGCATTTATCCTTGTCAGACTTGTATTGACCAAAAAGGATAATACTGACAGTTCCTGAGAGACAGGTGACCTCATGTTTCATGATCTAGGTGCTCATTTCATGAGCATGTTTGGATTGTGAAAGTTTCTTGAACTGTAGAATTATGATATGTGTACTTTTCTGCTTGCATATTTATATTGTTAAGAACAGTGAGCTTAGGTTGACATGGGTACTAGATATAGAGTTGAATATGTTGTCAAATATGAAGGAAAAGACAAGTATTTTCTTATTATTCAAATATAGGCAGAATTACAACAGTTGACTAGTATTCTAACTTGTTTTTGCTTCACAATTATCATAGAAGAGTATTGCCTTGTGCACTATATTCAAGGAGTTTTCATATTAGAAAGCTGTATGTGTGTGTATATGTGTGTGTTGTATGCGTGGAACTGAAGCTTTTAAATATCACCTTCCTTCCTGAAATCAGACCACTGGTATTACCCAGCGCTACTGTCATCCACCGTGGGGAATGCCAATGACATTCTGAAACCGATCACTTATGTACCAAAGTTAAGTCAGACAAGTTACAGACATAAGGCAGACATACCTTTTTGTTGTTGTTACTCCTGTTGGATAAATAAAACATTCAAGTTATTGTTTCATTTCAAATTCTTTTTTGGGGATAAGAGGGTAATAAATCTTGGAAGCAGATTCCCCTTCCCCCATCCTTCAAAGTAACATCTACTTGTGTGTGAGTTTGTGTTCAGCATTCTCAGTCTTGTATGAAAATAGACATAGCTTATAACTAATGGAAGAAACTGGGGTATGCGCGAGAGTGTATGTAAGTACTCAAAATAATATTTCCCAGATGTCTGTCATCTGAGTGCCATCTTCAGGATTTTGCCTTATCTAGGTACCAGCTTCACTAACAATATATTAAAATTATTATTTACTTAACGTGTATCTTTAAGTTAATTAACTTTAAGTATGTTTATCAGGAAAATTTATGCTATTAAAAATGAAAAAAAACTTGTCCTAAATAGGAAGCGATATAAAATAAATGTGATAAAACGCACAACACTGTTTAAAGTCTTTGAACCAGAGACTAGGTTTCCTTTTGATAAAAAAATAAATTTGTGGAGAATTATGAAAAAGAAAGCTTTAAATTGAGACTTTTTCCTTGAAAAGGCTTGAAAAAGTCTTTAAAAATAAGGTGATCACACATTTGGGCCTCGCTTGTGGCTCAGCTGGTAAAGAATCCGCCTGCAATGCGAGCCACCTGGATTCGATCCCTGGGTTGAGAAGATCCCCTGCAGAAGGGAAAGGCTACCCACTGCAGTCAAATTTATTCACTTTTATTGAACAGTGGCTGTGGGCAAAGCCTAAAATCTTCTCTTGTCCCTTCATTGTTGTGGGTTGCACATTTTGCAGGAGCTATGCTCTAAAATAACTCCTAGGGTCCAGGTGTCTGGCGCTTTTGCTTACCAGTATGACTTCCAAGCTACTATTTCATGGTGATCTTCAATTTTTAGTTGGCTCTGGATACCTGGCTCTCTCTCTATTGTGGATCCATGGCTCGGCCTTTTTTTGTGCAGCTTCTCTGAATCCGTGGCTCTTCTAATTCCAGCTTCTCTTTCCTACTTCTGTGCCCAAGTAGACTGCCCAACATCCTTAAGCTCAAGGTCTGGACTGATATCTGACAACTATTTCCTAGTCCTGAGCTTCCAAAAGGCACAAGGGAACAAGAGACAGGCTTTTCAAAGGTATGCATAGCTCTCATTAAGGTGAGGTTTTGTTTTAAGAGAGCCCTTGGCCTTGAATATTTGCGAGCTTTACCTGTGCCGCTATCTTCCTAGTCGTTTTGCCTTGGGAGCAAAGAGAATTTATACAAAGCGAAGATGAAAGAAGAGTCATGTATAATTCTTAGAATCAAACCGGAATAACAGTCGGGAGCTATCATTTCATGCTTTGCTTTGACTTTCTCTGTTGGGAAGATCAGAGTATGCTCTTTTGGTGTGTAGTCCTGTGCCCAGCAGAGCAGGGTCAAGAACAATAAGCAGTATGCACTTTTGTTGGCAACATGCCTGTCAGTATTAGCAAGAGGAATTTAGCCATAGTGAATGAATACTTAAGGGGAAAAGAAGAAAGCCACGTTCTCATTGCCAATCACAACGTGCTGATAGAAGTGAAGTGAAAGAAGACCAAGACGGACAGTATTGCAACAGGAAGAGAGCCCAGATGTTCTAAAGCTCAGTCGATTAAAGAACACGCTCAAAAGCGTTATCAATATGTGCAAGCTCTATCTGTAACCCCAATACCTATATGGATGGATGATATATTTTAGAAGTGGTAAAGGTATGAAAAATGTCTTTCCCCATATAAGGTTTTTCCTTCATCTGTGATTTATTAGACCCTGTCCTCCCACTGTAATTGGAGACCTTTTCATAATATATCCAAAATTATATAAATGCAAAGCAGGATGGAGTCCACTGAAGAAAAAATATGTATTATTCCATATGTAATACATACACTATGACTCTTTAGGAAAGAAAAATACTTAAAAATGGAGCACATAATTAATATAGTGCATCCCCAAGGCAACAGTTACATAGAGCTCCTAAGAGCCAACATGCAACGGGGGTTTCATACACGTATATCTCTGGCCATTGAGAAACTGGCATTGTTAGCAGACTCTGCCATGTGTCAGCTCTAGGCTTTGCTTTACTTTCCTAAGGAAGATCATTTATGTTCCCAGAATATTAAGGCTATTTTTTTTTCTTTTTTCCAGTATTTCTCTATCACATTTATTAAGTAAAATAGCATAAATGAGATTATTATCAATATTTTTTTAAATAAAATGAGTCAAGCAAAACAAATTTTAAAAATGTACTATCTTCCTACACAGATACTTTATTAGTCTCTGCATCTATTTATCTAACTATGCATTATCTATCTAACATTCTGATGACTTTTTCATAGAACTGATACATATATATATGACCAGATAACTTTTGAGACCTTTCTTTTTATGGCCATAAGATTTCCATATTCCCAAGAGGTGGCATTTTCTGTGCTTTATGAGTCAGGGTAGGCTTGTTGTAGATTTTTGATTATTATCAAAAATCCTTGCACATGAGGAAGAATAAGGCTGAAGAAAAGAAGTTGCTTTGCTGAGTGAACATTTCTGAAGATGGGAGAGAGAGGCATGAGTCATGTAAGACAATGGGGCCTGGTTGGCTCTCTGGCAGGACACTGGCAGGGAGTCAGGGTATTCTCTGGGGGGCAAGGATGCTTGACACACTGGAAGGTCCAATCCTACACCATATGCCTATGGTCTAAGATTCTCATTGTCCAAACAAGACAGAATAACAGCCTGGAAAGGATCACGGGAACCAGAACCTAGTTGACCATCGATAAACATTTCCCATGGCCAGAGTTACCTCCCTGAAATTCTTGCCCAGCTCCTGAAAGCAAAAGAGCCTAGGTGGATGCTGAGATGAGAGTTTTCACAAGTCCGTGTGAAAGGAGGATTTGGAATCAAAAGTAAGCTGATTTATAGAGGATGAAGAAATGCTGTCAGTATGTCAGTGTTCTTGCATGTCTGCTTGTGTAGGAGGAGTTTTACTTGAAAAAGTGTAGCTCTCTGCTTAGTTATTTAGTAAATATTTATCAAAAATGCCTTATGTGCAAGACCCTGTGTTGAACGTAAGGCAAAAAGGTAAACTTCAAGACAATTCTGTGTGCTCAGTTGTGTCCAATTCGTTGCAACCCCATGGACTGCAGCCCGCCAGTCTCTTCTGTCCATTGAATTTCCCGAGCAAGGATACTAGAGTGGATTGCCATTTTCTTCTCCACAGGATCTTTTTAACCCAGGGATTGAACCCATGCATCTTGCATTGCCTCCATCGGCGGGCAGATTCTTTGCCACTGAGCCACCTAACGATTCTACTACCGTTAAAATATTTCCAGTTTAATAAATAAAAATTTAGGTAACTTTAAAATCCAAATTATAGTTTATTCATGTGTATACAATGTTCTAGTTAGTAAACTCTATATTGCCTTAACATTTAAGCAACTTTTAACTTTCCTCTATAATTAAGAAAAAAAAAAAAAAAAGAAACAAAAACATACATTTAATGAACATTATACTAGAAGCATCCGTAGCATAAAGGATGCTCACTTATTTGACATGGTAGCAGCCTATGCCTCTCATTTTTCTAGAAAATTTCACTGTCTGAGCTTCCTTCTCCCTCCATTTCCACTGCATTGTCTCATATTTTTCTCATCTTAAAACAAAATGAAAAACAAAAACAACAACAAAAGAACAGCCGCAACAAAACCCAAAACTCCTTCCTTAACCCCATGTTTCAACTATAAAACTAAATTCTTTTCTACTTTAGTAGTGTTTCGATCTCCATTTTCACACATCTATTTATTCCTCGACTCATTCCCACATGGCTCTCCCTTCCCTTACACCATGAGAACAGCGTTGTTGCTCCAGTTCATAAAGCTCGTCGTTCTTTGCTGTTACCTATTTCATACTTAGCTATAAATATTGGCTACTTTTTGCACAGGGAGACTCCCCCACTGGACTTTAGCTTCCTATCTCCAGTGTTTTCTAGAGATGTGTGATTATTATTTTCAGAATCATGCACTACTATTTATGTCAGAGTCCACATAAAAAAAATACAGTCCTGTATCTCCATTTCTTATATTTCTTCATTCTACACTTTTTCAAGAAAACCTCATTCATATTTATAACTTTAATAAGAATCAAATACTCATGAAGTATATATTTATATCTTCATTACAGACCTCTCTTGGAACTCTAGCCCTGAATACTCAAGTCAATTACTGGCACGGGCACTTAGAATTCTCAGAACCAACTCTTTCACAAGTACAAAAATTGAACTCTTGACCTTCCCTCCCCAACAAGATACCAAAACTCTGTCTTCAGCCATGATTCCCTGTTTTCTGAGTGAGCTTAATGTCTTATCAGTCATTTCAACAAGCCACTTTTAAAGTCACTTTTAGAGAATCCCTCTCCTTTCTTCCCCAAATCCGATTCATTAGATACCCTAAAGATTTCACATCTTATATAGTGCTTGAGTTCATTTATTTCTCTCCATCTGCCCTGCACTACCTTTATATAAGCCAGCCACCTCTGCTTCACAGCACAGCATTCACCCACTAACTGGATTTTACAATCTCTCCTTGACTCTCTCTAATTTGTTCTTTACCCTATAGCTGGAGGGTTGCTTTCAAGAGAAAAATCGGGTTCTATTGTTTCCTACTGTTTGCTCATTGGATTTCTATTTTTTTTGTCTGTGTGTGATAAAATATATATAAGATAACTGTGAGGTTTTCACTCTGCTTACCACCCAGCCTCATCTTCCATTGTCACTCTTTCCTTCTCCACACAGAACATCTCTTGAACAGAACATGTCTTCCTCAATCCTGGCCCTTGTGTGCACTATTCCTTCTCCCAAATTCTCCTTGCCCAGTTCACTCACAATTTGTTTCTTTAATTCTAACTCAAATTTTAATTTCTCAAGAGAAATAACCCTTAAGAGAAGTAGAGAAGTGTGTGATAATACCATGTTCTTTAACCTCTTAGAACTTTCCTTTATTTGCAGCCATATACCTATTTGTGACCATTGAGTTAATTTTCAACTTCTCTATTAGACTGTGTCTTATAAGTGCTTTAAATTATATGTACAGTGACCAGAATATTGTCTTATACATAGCAAATGTTCAATATTTGTTGAATGAATGAATCTGTAAACCATCCTTTAAAGCTTGTTTAATATTTCCTTGGACTGCAGCCTACCAGGCTCCTCCATCCATGGGATTTTCCAGGCAAGAGTACTGGAGTGGGTTGCCAGTGCCTTCTCCGAATATTTCCTTAGAAATTCTAAAAGTGGAATTCTGCGTTACAGACTATTAACATTTTTAAGACTTTTTACAAACTGTCAAATTACCTTCCTGTAAATATACACTGTCCACCAGCAAAGTCTGAGGGTTCCTTTTACACATCTTAATAACTATTCCAAATTATCATTTTTTCCAAAGAAATAGAAAAAATTGTTACATAAAAATATTCCTTTTATATATCTAATTGTTTATAATCTTGCATAGGTTTTTTCTTTTTACAACCAAGGTTTTCTCTTATTATTTGTTTATATCTGTTTCTCATTATACTATTAGTGTCTTTGTCCTTGTTAGTCAAATTGTGCCTACTAATTGCAGGGAAAGAAGCATGAGATATGATATGAAAAATTGGAAATAGCAAGGGAACATTTCACCCCAAGATGGGCACAATAAAGGACAAAAATGGTAGAGACTTAGTAGATGCAGAAGAGATCAAGAAAAGATGGAAAGAATACACGGAAGAACTGTACAAAGAGGAACCAGAGATAAAATTCCTAACATTCGCTGGATCACAGAGAAAGCTATGGAATTCCAGCGAAACATCTCCCTCTGTTTCATTGACTATGCTAAAGCCTCTGACTGTGTGGCCCACAGCAAACTATGGAAAGCCCTTAAAGAGATGGGAATAGCAGACCATCTTAACCTGCCCGCTGAGAAACCTGTATGTGGGTCAAGAAGCATGAGTTAGAATGCTGCAGGGAACAACTGATTGGTTCAGGATTGAGAAAGGAGTGTGACAGGCTGTGTGCGGTCACCCTGTTTGTTTAATATATATGCTGGGCACATCATGAGAAATGCTGAGCTGGATGAGTTACAAGCTGGAATCAAGATAGGTGGGAGAAACATCAACAATCTCAGATATGCAGACGATACCACTTTAATGGCAGAAAGTGAAGAGGAACTAAAGAGCCAACTGAGGAGGGTGAAGGAAGAGAGTGAAAGAGCCAGCTTAAAATGAAATGGTAAAAAAAAATCTAAGATCGTGGTATCTGGGCCAATTACTTCATGGCAAATAGATGGGGAAAAAGTGGAAGGAGTGACAGATTTCTTCTGGGGCTCTAAAATGACTGCAGAGAGTGACTGCAGCCATGAAATCAGAAGATGGCTTCTTGGCAGGAAAGCTATGACAAGCCTAGACAGTGTGTTGAAAAGCAGAGACATTACTCTGCTGACAAAGGTTCATACAGTCAAGGCTATGGTCTTCTCAGTGGTCATGAAGAGTTGTGAGAGCTGGACCATAAAGAAGCAGAACACCAAAGAAATGATGCTTTCAAACCATGGTGATGGAGAAGACTCCTGAGAGTCTCTTGGACAGCAAAGACATCAAACCAGTCAATAATAAGGGACATCAACCCTGAATATTCATTGGAAGGACTCACGCTGAAGCTGAAGCTCCAGTATTTTGGTCACCTGCACCTGCTGCAAACAGCCAACTCATTGGAAAAGTCCCTGACGCTGGGAAAGATTGAGGGCAGAGGGAGAAGAGGACGTCAGAGGATGAGATGGCTGGATGCCATCACCAATGCAATGGACAAGAACATGGGCAAATTTCGGGAGATAGTGAGGGACAGGCAGACCTGGAATACTGCAGACCATGGGGTCGCAAAGAGTCAGACACTGCTGGGGGACTGAACAACAACACAACAGGCAAACTGTTCCTACTAACGGCAGGGAGAGAAGTGTGAGATACGATGTGGGTTGATTCAAAGGGGTTTCTATTGCTTTTCTTAATAATTGTTGGTTGTAGATGATATGTTTAGTCTAAAATCTTATGATATTGCTTTTATATTATTTTCTTGTATTCATCCATAGGTCCCACATAAATGCCTGTATCTATTAATAATTTATTGTGAATGAAAGGCAGACTCAAAAGAGGAAGAGTTGGTAAGTTATAAAATGATAGTGCTAAAGGATTATACATTTCCATTTTCCCATCATTCCCACTAGCTCTTGGTTCTGCTGCATGGCAAAAACAAAACCAAGTACCAAAAAACAAACAAAAAACCCTAGCCCTTTGGAAAAGGATTCTAAAACCTCACTAAGTAGCTTATTTTAGTTTATAACCATTCTTATAAACTTGCTAAGTTCTGGTTTCAAATTGTAGCTTATCTCACAGTTGAAAACCTGTTGAAAAGATTTTGGGTAGCTTGTTCTACTTTTCATGACTACATGAAGCAAAATCAATTCTTATTTTGCCGTGCATTGTTCTTATAAGGTGTTGACTGGTGAATGTCAAATAATACAAATACATGTGATGTTGTTTCTCATGAGTCAGACTCTAAAAGAGAAAAGAGCTCTGGTTTAAAATTTAGGAGATCTAGACTCTTTACTCACTTCAGTTTCCTCCGATTTTATGGGATCTTGGAACTCATCTGTTTGCTACAATGAGTCTCAAAATTTTAGCTCTAAGGCAGTACCATGGGAGTATTTTATAACTGGATGATCAATAGAATCATCTAGACATTTATTGGAAATAAATTCCTAGGGCATATCACAAACATTTTGAATTAGAATCTCCATGGAAGAGATTTCCTAAGTATCTCATACTCAGGCAAATTTGGGGGGAAATGCATTTGTTGAGCCCTATGGCTTTTCCTCAGGGAAGGCAATGGCACCCCCCCCCCCCCTCAGTACTTTTGCCTGGAAAATCCCATGGACAGAGGAGCCTGGTAGGCTCCAGTCCATGGGGTCGCTAAGAGTCGGACACGACTGAGCGGCTTCACTTTCACTTTTCACTTTCATGCATTGGAGAAGGAAATGGCAACACACTCCAGTGTTCTTGCCTGGAGAATCCCAGGGACAGGGGAGCCTGGTTAGCTTCTGTCTATGTGGTCGCACAGAGTCGGACACGACTGAAGCGACTTAGCAGCAGCAGAAGCATGGCTTTTCCTAATTTGACTCTAAAATTCTAATTATTTGTAGATAGAAAAGATCTCCTGAATCAGTAAGAGGGCATTTACTTTGGAAATTTCTAAATTTCTGGAATATCAGGGCAGATGAGGAAAATAAAAGAATTGTCTAAGGAAGTCGTATACCCTTTCCCACCTTCCAACTCCCATTTGTCAGTCCCAGAAGCCCACTTCCAAAGGCAGCATCCTAGGTCCAGGCCAGTCACCTGAGAGCATCCTCCCAAAGTGACTTCTGTTTTAGAACCATGACTGATATGATATGTCTTGTCTTTAAAAAGCGTGAGTCCCTTAACGAATGTGGATGAATCTTTCTTATGTCCTTTCTTCTCTGAAAATGAGTTGTTACCTATGAAAAATAAGTCTTTCCCTAAATGATCTGAGTAAAACACTGTCTCCTTTCCTGCAAATTTACTTATTTATATCTATTATTAAATGTGTATTTTAGTGGTTACTTGATTTTTTACATCATATGTGCTAAGTTGTTACACTCCTGTCCAACTCTTTGTGACCCCATGACTGTGGCCTGCCAAGCTCCTCTGTCCATGGGGATTCTCCAGGCAAAAATACTGGAGTGGGTTGCCATGCCCTCCTCCAGGGGATCTCCCAGACACAGGGACCAAACTCCCATCTCCTGCAGCTCTTGCATTGCAGGCAGATTCTATACTGCTCAGCCATAAAATAATATATAAATCCTGAATGAAATTTAATTTTAAAAAAAAAGGAAGAAGGAAGGAATGGAGAGAAAGAAAAATTGAGCAAAGAAATGGGGGAATAGACTGTGATTGCTTTAGAAACTAAAAATTTGGGTAAATAGCATAAGAGTTTGAAGTTATCAATTAAAAGAGATCATCATTTGACCATTTGGGTCATGACAGTTCTAGGGAAGGCAAATAAGTCCCAGTTACTTCTTGTAATAAAAATAATAACGTAGTAGGGGCATCTCTACAATGCTTCTTAGCCCACATAATTTTTAAAAGCGTAATTTGTATATGACATCCTCCAAGCTCTTTTTTCTTTTGGCCACATAGCATGAGGGATCTTAGTTCCCTGACCTGGGATCAAACGCCTTCCCCATGCAGTGGACGGGCAGAGTTTTAACGATGGGGCTCCTTCTCTAGGTAACGTCACACTTTTTTTCAAATGAAGTAACTGGACTAAAGCTTATAGCATATAATTCATGCATCAGAACTAAGTTCTAATGGTCCTGGCTCCAAGACCAATGTTCTTTCTCTTCTACGGTAAGTTTCCAAATCCCATGTCTTCAGCCAAATTATATTACTGCACCAACACCCATATCTCTGAAGGTCTGGACCTGAATGAAGCTTCTTTGCTGAGTTTGATCTGCATTTTCCGAAGACAAGAGTAAAGGCTAAACTGCTGAACTCACTATCGTGGTGGCAGCTCACGTTCATTTAATGCCATATCTGGTGCTAAGCACTTACACACATTGTCCCATTTAGTCCTCACACTGATACTAGAAAATAGATAATGTCATGGCACATATTTTATAGATGAGTCAACTGTCTCAAATAGTTTGTCTAAGGACAGAGAGTGACTTACCTGGTGCCTCGCCTCTTATGGATGGGGTATTAGTTTGCCCACAACTCAAACTCTGAATGACTTTCTCCATTGCTTCTATTATTTATATATATATATATATATATATATATATATATATATATAAACTATGGAAAATTCTGAAAGAGATGGGAATACCAGACCACCTGATCTGCCTCTTAAGAAATCTGTATGCAGGTCAGGAAGCAACAGTTAGAACTGGTCATGGAACAACAGACTGGTTCCAAATAGGAAAAGGAGTACGTCAAGGCTGCATATTGTCACCATGTTTATTTAACTTATATGCAGAGTACATCATGAGAAATGCTGGACTGGAAGAAACACAAGTTGGAATCAAGATTGCTGGGAGAAATATCAATAACCTCAGATATGCAGATGACACCACTCTTATGGCAGAAAGTGAAGAGGGGCTAAAAAGCCTCTTGATGAAAGTGAAAGTGGAGAGTGAAAAGGTTGGCTTAAAGCTCAACATTCAGAAAACGAAGATCATGGCATCTGGTCCCATCACTGCATGGGAAATAGATGGGGAAACAGTGGAAACAGTGTCAGACTTTGTTTTTCTGGGCTCCAAAATCACTGCAGATGGTGACTGCAGCCATGAAATTAAAAGACACTTACTCCTTGGAAGGAAAGTTATGACCAACCTAGATAGCATATTCAAAAGCAGAGACATTACTTTACCAACAAAGGTTCACCTAGTCAAGGCTATGGTCTTTCCTGTGGTCATGTATGGATGTGAGAGCTGGACTGTGAAGAAGGCTGAGCGCTGAAGAATTGATGCTTTTGAACTGTGGTGTTGGAGAAGACTCTTGAGAGTCCCTTGGACTGCAAGGAGATCCAACCAGTCCATTCTGAAGGAGATCAATCCTGGGATTTCTTTGGAAGGAATGATGCTAAAGCTGAAACTCCAGTATTTTGGCCACCTCATGTGAAGAGTTGACTCATTGGAGAAGACTCTGATGCTGGGAGGGATTGAGGGCAGGAGGAGAAGGGGAGGACAGAGGATGAGATGGCTGGATGGCATCACTGACTCGATGGATGCGAGTCTGAGTGACCTCCGGGAGCTGGTGATGGACAGGTAGGCCTGGCGTGCTGCGGTTCATGGGGTCGCAAAGAGTCGGACACGACTGAGCGACTGATCTGATCTGATCTGAAAGGCACTTTGAGGAGGGCCTCATTCCCATACTCTTGTCTCTACATACCGATTGTAACTTTTGATTTAGCTTTGGGATGAATCTACAACAGAGACAAGGGAATACCCCTTAAATGTAGCACAGATCAAAGTACAATCTTGCCAGCAGTTAATAATTACCCGCACAACATGGAAAATGAAAATCCATTCAGTTTATTTATATTGTGATGAACTTAAATGATAAATAATATGTTTAGGGAACAGTAAACTGTTTCACACTCATGTAGAGAGATATATAATAGATATGGATAGAACAAACACTGCCCCCCCCCACTTTTTTTTTTCTCTTTGGGATTACAATAATTTTTGATAAACTAGAAAACTGGCCCATCATTCAGGAATGTTCTTTATTGAATCAGTTCAGTTCAGTCACTCAGTCGTGTCCGACTCATTGTGAACCCATGGACTGCAGCTCTCCCAGCCTTCCTGTCCATCACCAACTCCTGGAGTTTACTCAAACTCATTGTTTATTGAATGCTAGACTCTAAATACTGAATGCTGTAAATGCTGAAGTCTCCCTTCAGCAACTTCTAACTTGGGAATTGCACAGTATTGATTAATTTAACAAATATATGTGGAACATCTATAATTTTGTGTTATAGAAGGATAAAAGGATTTAGAGATCCTAAGAACAGGAGAGATTCTCATAAAGTCTTCTTTTCTGATATGTAATAAAATATGAAATCATACCTAAAGTTTATAGGTATGCTAAAATCAAAGAGGGTTTCATTACCTTTGGGCAAGTCTAAAATCTGAACTAATCATCTTTCTCTTTTACTGTACTTTCCTCTGTTGGCCCTGCTTTATCAGGGACATAATTGGTCCTATTATTACATGGATTATGTAGGCTTTCATCCTCAGTAATGCAGTGTTGTGCTAGTGGTCCAGAGGTCAGAAGACTTCGGGTCATTGCACTTGTGGAGCTTATATAGGTTGCAAGCTTGCAGAGAGTGATTTTCTGTTCCCCCTAGATCTATGTCTTTTTAGAGCCTTGAGAATGTAACAGGGATTTGTGCAGACTATACAGAAAAGGGCTCTGATTATAAATTAGAGGATACCCCATACATTTTAGAAATGGTATATTTCAATGTCCTTCTTACTATTTTAAAATACGTAGTTTTAGATAGCAGATGTGAAATACTAATTTATTAAAAACACATCTATATATAGTATGAAGTTCATCTAGGAAAACTGCCTGTGTTAACAGTCCAATATTTTATGAAGTCTTTAAATGATTGTTTACCAGTAAAAGCAAGAAGTTCTAGGACTGCCTTTCCATATGTCTCATCAATGCCTCCTTATTTCCACCACCTATCTTGTGATAGATGTTAATCCCAAGTAAATTTTTCCTAATAGAGGTGATTCTGTCCTCTTCAACTAAATAGATGTGACAGCCTGTGAGGATAAAAATCAATGTTAATTTTCAGTGAATTGTGTCCATATGAAAATAACCAAGTGTTTCAAGTATAAGGAGACAGAAGACCAGTAAACAAAAGAAAAAGTCAGGCCTCTGCTCAGCTTTTTTGTTTGCTTCCCTTACAAATAATTCCATCTATAATGATCTGTTATTTAATCTTTCTTTGTCTTGTTTCATTATGTTACGAATAATTGAGTAGTGAAAAAATTACATCCAGCTGACATTTGGAAGATTTGTTTTTACCTATGAAATTTACTATGTAATATAGTATAATATAAACATTCAGTTCAGTTCAGTCGCTAAGTCGTGTCCAACTTTCGAGACCCCATAAACTGCAGCACGCCAGGCCTCCCTGTCCATCACTAACTCCCGGAGTCCACCCAAACTCATGTCCACCCAAACTCATGTCTATTGATTTGGTGATGCCATCCAACCATCTCATCCTCTGTCATCCCCTTCTCCTCCTGCCTTCAATCTTTACCAGCATCAGAGTCTTTTCAAATCAATCAGCTCTTCTCATCAGGTGGCCAAAGTATTGGGGTTTCAGCTTCAACATCAGTCCTAGTATGTTAAAACATTTCCTCCTCATCTTCTACCTACTCCTGCTCCTACCTCTTCACTTACTTTTTCTTTCATCACTGACTCAATAGACATGAGTTTGAGCAAACTCCAGGAGACAGTGAAAGACAGGGAAGCCTGGGGAGCTGCAGTTCATAGGGGTTGCAAAGACTTAGCGACTGAACAACAAATATTTGCAAATGCAGTGAAATGTTTCTAGGGATAGCAGCCAGGGATCAAAGACTAGCTGAATCTCCACTCATTCCCAAATACCAGTTTTTTTTTTTTTTATGGGGAGGTGTAATAAGCATAGCAATTAGGGCTAATTTTGTATAGTCCTGACTTCAATTTATAACTAAGAACTCAGAAAACTTTTCCTTCCACAGAAACTGTTTTAAAAATGATTGGTAGGTTCTTAAAGTTTCTAAGCATACCTTATTTAACTGATAACATGCATAAGTAATTAAGGAAGTTATAGTATATAAAACATATATCAGATCAGATCAGATCAGTCGCTCAGTCGTGTCCGACTCTTTGCGACCCCATGAACCGCAGCACGCCAGGCCTCCCTGTCCATCACCAGCTCCGGGAGGTCACCCAGACTCACACCCATCAAGTCAGTGATGCCATCCAGCCATCTCATCCTCTGTCGTCCCCTTCTCCTCCTGCCTCAGAGTCTTCTCCAATGAGTCAACTCTTCGCATAAGGGGGCCAAAATACTGGAGTTTCAGCTTTAGCATCATTCCTTCCAAAGAAATTCCAGGGTTGATCTCCTTCAGAATGGACTGGTTGGATCTCCTTGCAGTCCAAGGGACTCTCAAGAGTCTTCTCCAACACCACAGTTCAAAAGCATCAATTCTTCAGCGCTCAGCCTTCTTCACAGTCCAGCTCTCACATCCATACGTGACCACAGGAAAGACCATAGCCTTGACTAGGTGAACCTTTGTTGGCAAAGTGATGTCTCTGCTTTTGAATATGCTCTCTAGGTTGGTCATAACTTTCCTTCCAAGGAGTAAGCGTCTTTTAATTTCATGGCTGCAGTCACCATCTGCAGTGATTTTGGAGCCCAGAAAAATAAAGTCTGACACTGTTTCCACTGTTTCTCCATCTATTTCCCATGTAGTGATGGGACCAGATGCCATGATCTTCGTTTTCTGAATGTTGAGCTTTAAGCCAACTTTTTCATTCTCCACTTTCACTTTCATCAAGAGGTTTTTTAGTTCCTCTTCACTTTCTGCCATAAGGGTGGTATCATCTGCATATCTGAGGTTATTGATATTTCTCCCAGCAATCTTGATTACAGCTTGTGCTTCTTCCAGTCCAGCATTTCTCATGATGTACTCTGCATATAAGTTAAATAAACATGGTGACAATATACAGCCTTGATGTACTCCTTTTCCTATTCGGAACCAGTCTGTTGTTCCATGACCAGTTCTAACTGTTGCTTCCTGACCTGCATACAGATTTCTCAAGAGGCAGATCAGGTGGTCTGGTATTCCCATCTCTTTCAGAATTTTCCACAGTTTATTGTGATCTACACAGTCAAAGGCTTTGGCATAGTCAATAAAGCAGAAATAGATGTTTTTCTGGAACCCTCTTGCTTTTTCCATGATCCAGCGGATGTTGGCAATTTGATCTCTGGTTCCTCTGCCTTTTCTAAAACCAGCTTGAACATCAGGAAGTTCACGGTTCACATATTGCTGAAGCCTGGCTTGGAGAATTTTGAGCATTACTTTACTAGCGTGTGAGATGAGTGCAACTGTGCGGTAGTTTGAGCACTCTTTGGCATTGCCTTTCTTTGGGAAAAGTGCCTTTAGATCATGTAATTTTATTTGTGTTTCTGTACATCTATCAGTATGATTAAACTTAATGACATCATCCAGTCAGCAGCAGGTAAATACATTACAGTCGTAGATTTTGCTAATATGTCCTATCTGGTTCATATTACAATGGGCATTTATTTGAAGACTGCCTTCCTCTTTGAAGGGGCACAAAATACATTTACTCAGCTAGTCTTGTAGTACTCTGAACCCTTGGCATCATATACAACATTTGCAAGATTTTAACCACAAATGAAATTCTCTAAGAACATAGGTATGATATCACACTGAAGACATCAGCTCCCAAGGAGATTCATTTGACACCCTTTTTCAGGACAGGTCAATACTCACAAAGGAGCTCATTCAAAGGTAATGGGTCTTTACCCCACATATAGTACAAGGCTCTGTCACCTCAGTTAAATTCCTAAAAATTGTTTGATAATCAAATTCTATTCCACCCGTGACACTGCCAAGAAACAGTTGTGAGCCGTCTCAGCACCCATATGACTGAAACAAGTCCAATGTCTTTTAGGATTTTTTTGGATTCTAGAGGCAATATATTTCTAAATTTTACTTTTTTTTTTTTAACTTAAATTTTACCTAACCCTATCCTGGCTTTTACTTGAAAACTGTCCCCCTTGGAATGATCCCCCTACAACAAAGTCTCCAGAATTTGCCCAAACTGCAAGACAACAGCATTCTTGTTAGTGTCCCCAAAGACTCTTTTCTTTTTGAGGCTTTAGCAACCTTGTTTTATGCACCTTTGAATCTCAGGGCTACTCATGATAGCCACAAATTGCCCATAAACTTCTAGTACAAGAAACTCTGCTTAGCCCTATTCTGTGTATCACTAGGGTGTGAAGTGCAGACTGCTAATGCACTTGGTTGGAAACAGAGGCTCTCCTGGACCCTCGGTCTGTGACCCTTGGTGCCCAGTTGCCCAAGTATGCCTTGGGGCACTTGAAAGTTTGGCATGATTGCCAAGATCTCCCTGCTACAGGATGGAAATGTGACTGGGCTCTCTGGCATATTCTGCCTGCAGGAAGGGGTGGCCTCCTCTCCTGACTTCATTCCCTTGCCAGATGTCATGGTGCTATTTAATGACATCAGCTCTGTCCTAGCCATCTTGGCTTCAAAGTACAACCAAGGGGATTCCTACACTGAAGGACTGTGTCTCCACTATACACGTGATGAAGCTCCTTGGAAAGCGGCTGCTTTTCACCCATTAATCAGTCTGTGCCTAATCCAGGATGACACGGAAGGGTCAGCATAATTGGCTAAACTTGAGATACTCATCTTAGCACTGGATTCCCTGGCCAACTATTGGCCCTATCCCCACATTTTTACAAACTCATACCACTGCCAATGATGAAGCTTGTCTTGTGTGGCCAATAGAGACAACAAAAATTCCTTATTCAAAATTTACCTCTTTGGCGTGAAGAAACCTAGGAAGCTCTCCTTTCACAGATATCTTCACTATGCATGAATGTCATGCATGTTTCTTTACATAAAAGCCACAGTACAAGACACTATACAAAACCAACAATGAGGAGCTTATGAACAAAGCATTCAATGAAAAGTTCACTCACTTATGGCCTCAAAGCTATCATAAGTGGACAGTAGCAGCTTACTTAAACAAGCGCAAGTATAATTAAATAAAGCATGGTACGTTTCAGCCAAACATCATGAATTGCAGTAGTCTGTAATGACCAGGAGTTTAAACGGTCTGACTTCATTTTCTGACCACTTATGGCTTCTGAGTTCCACTGATTCTACTTCCCATTCTGCCCCACATTTGGATGAGTGAAGAAAGCATGCATATCTCTTCCTTTGGTACTGCAGGAAAGTACACACCACACAAGCTCCAACTCACATGCAGAAACCCTCAGCCCTACCCCCAAGACACCATAAAAACAAAACCAGTCTTCTTCCCTGTCCTTCATGCCATTATTTAAACTGTTTGGGGGCTACCTTGCTCTCCTTAGAAAGTTTCATTTTTATGTGAGTGATAAGAGTTCTTATGCCCTTCTAACATCGTGCCATCAGTCTCAACATCTGAATACATTTTGGGTGAAGTACAAGTCCATCTCACCCCTGTGGACAGAGGTCAACACTGTTGTATTTTAAAATTGTAAAGACAAATTTTACCATCTTAGCTCTTGTAAATTTACAGTTCAGTGTGTATGTGTGCTCAGTGGTGTCTAACTCTTGGGATCCTATGGACTCTGCAGGCTCCTCTGTCCATGGAATTATCCAGGCAAGAATATTGGAGTGGGTTGCATGACTGAGTTACTGAACTGAACTGAACTGAAGCAAGTTTACATCATTGCAAAATATTTCCAGGACTTTTCAACCTTCAAATCTGTAACTCTATACAAATTAAACAGCAAATCCTCTTTTTCTGAAGCCCTGATGAACAGCATTTTACTTTCCATTTCTAGAAATTAAAATAGTTTACATATATTTCATCTAAGTGGACTCACACAGCATTTGCTTTCTTATGGCTGGCTTATTTTACTTAGCTTAATATCTTTGAGGTTCATCCATGTTGCAGCATGTGTGGCTTTTCTTCTTTCACAGGATGAATAATATTCCACATTATGTATATACCACATTTTCTTTTTCCATTCACCCATAAATGGACACGAGTGGCTTCCATCCATTAGCTATTGTGAAAAGTGTTATTATAACCATGAGTGTGTAAATATCTCTTCCTCACTTTAACTTCTTTTGGATATATACTCAGAAGCGAGATTGCTGGATTATATGGTACTTCTACCTTCACTTTCTGAGAAATTTACATACTGATTTCCATAGTCGTTGCATTATTTTACAGGCTGAGCAACAGAACACAGAGGTTACAATTTCTCCACATCCTCAAGACCATTTATCATTTCTGTTTGGTCTATGTGTATATATATGTGTGTATTTTATAGCAGCCATCCTAGTGGTTGATGGCTCATTGTAGAGGGTTGTTTTTTTTTTTTTGGGGGGGGGGGGCTAGTTGTCATTGATTTGCATTTTCCTAGTGATTAGTGATGTTGAACATCTTTTCATATGCTTGTTGATTATTTATACATCATCTTTGCTCTTCTTTCTTTTCTGAACTCATTTCTTCCCTCTCTCTTCATTTACTTTATTTATATTTATCCATCTGGAACCACAGCTAATGTGGTTTATTCCAGCCACTGGTGATTGTTGCACATCACTCAACATTCTCCATCTTAGTGTCAAGGCTAATGAGAATACATTTGCTCTCTCTTCCTTAATGTAAAACTAAATTAAAAGACTCAGCTATGCTGACTCACTACTGTGCCTGACACATTCTATATGGTCTCTAAACACTCTTGACTTTCTCACTGTATTGTGTGAATCGAGGCTTTGTTGCTGCTGCTCTGCTGGAGGCAGTGTCTCCAAAAGAAATTACTAAAATCACTTTAAATTAATTACCATCACTTGCTTTTCCTGTGAGCCTTCTTCTTATTGGTGCAGAAGGAGGAGAAATGGTACTGTGATGGTGCTAATTTTAATTTAGCACTTCTTTTTGAAGGATTATATTAAATGACGTAGTATCAATGAGTGTATGAAAGAGTATTATGTCTAGATTGTAAAAGAGAAAGGAAGCTTCAGAAGACAAGCAGCTTGTCCAAGAGTACACAGCCAGTGTGCAGTGGTGAGTGCCTTGCACTAGGCAGACTGGCTGCAGAGTCCTCTCCTGTTGCAAAGAGGAGACGGGCCAGAAGCAATCGATGTTTTCCTTGAAATAGGTATGGGGCTGTGCTATTATTCAAGGGCAGACAGACAACAAGTGAGTTCAGTGTTTGTAAAGCATTTAAGGGCCAGATTATAAACTGCTCTGAAAGCATAAAAGAGTAAAATAAGTCTCATGCATCCTTCTTAAGGCTAAAAGTAAATGCATGCATTGTTTCTGCATTAACTCAGCAGCTGAAAAGGATTGTGCAAATTAACATTCTCAAAGAGTACTTCTTAAACCGTGTGTATAAGACTTTTCTTGGTCTGTATATTAATTAGAATACTTTTTTGCCACTTTATTTATGTTAAATGTGAGCAAGCTCTGAGGCAAACTGTCGCTGTTTTTGCATTTTATCAACTATTTTTGTCAATTTGGTAAGAAAAAATGTGCTCCGTTACGCAAATGCTAATTCGTCAGTAAAGAGAAGATAAGGAATTTATGGTAAACAGGTCAAACTTGGCTCATGGCTTAATTTCAACAAATGCTAGATACTATAAACTTTTTAGTGAACTTTGTTTGTGGTGTTGGTACTTATCTGAATTTGTTGATGGACTGAACTTAAAACAATAGATATTTGTTAGTTAATTCACTCATTTACTTATTTATTCATCTATGATTTAGAGTCCTCAAACTAGCTTGAAGTAACATAAAATCTTAAAACATATATGAAGAAAATCAACCAAAATACTAAGTTTGCTCAAAATCCAATTAGAAAAAGAAGATTAGTAATGTACCGTAAAATTGGAAGGAATTCTTTATTGTAACAGAGCATGAAATTTAACTCTCCATTTCCAGGTAGCCAACTTAAAAGAGGAAATATTTTGTACACTAATAAAACCAGTGACTGATTAAAGAAAGCAAATAGGCTGTTGCAGATTTTTTCCCCACTGGCAATATAATCTAGGGAATTTATACTTGAAATGGCATTGTCTCACTTGAATAGTTAGCAAAGGAGGTGTGTTTACACACACACCACCACACGAGCGCATTCATTCATCAAATCTGTTTCTCCTACAGTACTCTCTAGAAGAGTGAGCCCTATCTATTCAAAAGTTCAGTTAAAAATCCCATTCTTGATCCCTCCCCTTCTGCTATCTCACATATTAATTCACGAATATATCCCATTAGTGTTATATCTATAATTTACTCGATTCCATCATCTCCACTGCATAAAAGCCCAAATCAAAATTATATCTAACTAGGACTAATATTTTAGATTCCTAAATGATTTTCTTCCCACTACACATGAGCAAAGGGCAGCAAGAATAAAGTTTTAACTTCAAATCAGGTAGCATCATTCCTCTTAAGATCCTCCACTTCCCACAGCAACTTTCATAAAACTCAGTCTCCTTTTATAGTGTCAGGTGAGTGCATTCTCCTCGGTTCTGTCTCATTTCAACAAAAATTTGAACCGATGGACATTAAAGCCCTCGGTATGTCAGAGCTCTTGGACAGTCCGTGTTATAGTTCTTGGACAGATGAGTTTTATTTAGAAAATAAAGGAAAATACATCCTCGAGGCATGAGGGCATGCCAACCCAAAGACTTAAACAGAAGAGAGAGAACAAGAGAGACCCACGCGCACGAGAGAGACACCCCCGGCCCTTTGACGCTTCTTTTTATATATTTTTCCCTCCCCCTGGGCCTGACGAACAATAATATATTGTTGTTGTTGTTCGTTTACTAAGTTGCGTCCAACTCTTTGCAACTGCATGGATTGCAACACACCAGGCTCAAACTTACGTCCATTGAGTCAATGATGCCATCCTTCCATCTCATCCTCTGTTGTCCCCTTCTCTTCCCGCCTTCAATCTTTCCCAGCATGAGGGTCTTTTCTAATGAGTCCACTCTTCGCATCAGATGGCCAAAGTATTGTAACTTCAATTTCAGCTTCAGTCCTTCCAATGAGTATTCAGGGTTGATTTCCTTTAGGATGGACTGGTTTGATCTCTTTGCTGTCCAAAGGACTCTCAAGAGTCTTCTCCACCACCACATTCAAAAGCATCAGTTCTTCGGCACTCAGCCTTCTTTATGGTCCAACACTCACAAACGTGTACTAGCAAAACCATAGCTTTGACTATACAGACCTTTGTCGGCAAAGTAATGTCTCTGCTTTTTGAAATGCTACCTAGATTTGTCAGAGTGTTCCTTTCAAGGAGCAAGTGTCTTTCAATTTCATGGCTGCAGTCACCGTCTGCAGTAATTTTGGAACCCAGGACAATAAAATCTGTTACTGTTTTCACTTTTCCCCATCGATTTGCCATGAAGTGATGGGACTGGAGGCCGTGCTCTTAGTTTCCTGAATGTTGAGCTTTATGCCAGCTTTTTCAGTCTCCTCTTTCACACTCAAGAGGCTCTTCTGTTTTTCTTCACATTCTGCCATTAGGGTGGTACCTATGTCAGGTAATAACCTACAAATCTCTGACCTCATCCCCTACCTGCTTCTTCCTGGTGTAGTTTGTTCCAGCTATATTTTTTTCCAAGTTTCTGAACATACCCGTCTCTTTCCTTCCTTGTGGCACTGCACTGAATACCACTCTACCCAAAATATTCTTTCCCCAGAACTCTGCAGGAGGTTTTGCTGTTGTTTCCCTTCATTTTTTTCTCACTGTCCTAACTAAAGAACACTTTACCTCTTCAACCTGCTGTGTTTACTTCAAGGCACGAATCTCCATATAAAATGATACTATTATAATTGTTATATGTATTTAGAGCATGTATTTGCCAGTAGAAGAGTTGTTTAATAATAAAATGTAGCCACCACTAAATTATTACTGACTATAATTTATTAAGTACTTACCGTACGTCAGGTATTCTTCTAAAAATCTCATTGTATTACCACATTTAATTCTTAATAGTTTAGGAGATTTGATTTCTTTACTGCAAGTTCCAGAATGCCTAGAATTGTGACTGGCACAGTGTAGCAATAAGATAAAAATGCATTTCATAAACAAATAAGTTTTATGAATAAGGCCCTAAATTACTGTTTTCCCAGGAACATGAGTGAAAACCATTTCAACAAAGATAATATAAAATAAAAATAAAGTTAAAAAGTGTTGAAAGTAAGAGAATTGCATATAAAGTAATCAACACAGAAAAATATTAAAAAATTAAAATTAATGTATCTCTAGCTAAAATTTATTATTTGTCCTTACTTTGTATATAAAAATGCATGTTTCCTTATTGAAGAAAGTCAGGGACTGTGAGACGAACCATTTTCTGAAGAGTTGTGGGGGCCTTGCTGGCTATGTCTAAATGAATTCTTTAATACAGGTAAACAATGATAAGGGGACGGCAGAGGGTGAGATGGTTGGATGGCATCACCGACTCAATGGACATGGGTTTGGGTGGACTCTGGGAGTTGGTGATGGACAGGGAGGCCTGGCGTGCTGCAGTTCCTGGGGTCGCAAAGAGTCGGACACGACTGAGTGTATTGAACTGAACTGAAACAATGATGAATTTTTAAACACATTTCTTAGCACTCTGGCACATATGGAGATGTTGATTATCAATGAAAACCTTATAATGTAAGATGTGCAGTGTTTCAGTGTTCATAATGGAGCGGGTTAAACAATTAATATGCCTTTTATTAACATCTGCTGCTGCTGCTGCTGCTAAGTCACTTCAGTCATGTCCGACTCTGTGCAACCCCATAGACGGCAGCTCACCAGGCTCCGCCGTCCCTGGGATTCTCCAGGCAAGAACACTGGAGTGGGTTGCCATTTTCTTCTCCAATGCATGAAAGAGAAAAGTGAAGGTGAAGTCGCTCAGTAGTGTCCGACTCTTAGTGACCCCATGGACTGCAGCCTACCAGGCTCCTCCATCCATGGAATTTTCCAGGCAAGAGTACTGGAGTGGGGTGCCACTGCCTTCTCCGTTATTAACATCTACTTATAGATTAATCATGAATATTCATTTATCAAGAGGTATTTCCCCTTAACTGATATATTAAAGATATATTAAAATGTCTATCTTAAATCAATATAGATCTGAAATCTTTCAGGGAAATTTCAAAGCCTGTAAAGTTCAACTACCTAAATTTTCTTTTTCTTTACTTTTTTGCGTAAATTTGGCAATAAAATTTATTTTGTGCAACAGTCTTATTTGAACTGATAGGAGACACCTTTTGAAATGGTATATTCTAGTAGTTACACAATTCTTGTCATCATTATTTAGCTTTTTGTTTTGTATTTTGTGACACTATGTTAAATTAAACAATGAAATTGTCAAAAACTGTTCATACAACTCCATGAGTAACATCAAGAGATGAAAATTACCACAGATTTTATTATCAATCTCTCAGCAAATGCTTTTATTGTATAATTTTTATCAGGGTGTATTTATGGAGTATCCTAATGAGGAATGTGATAGAGAAAATCCAATAGTACTTTAAGTCTTTAGCATATAATTTAAAGAAATAGAAACAAAAGTTATTGAAGATTTTACACTGGAGGCTGGTAGTGGTTACAAAAGCTAATGAAAAATGGGCAAACACTATAATGAAACAAGCAACAGATTAAAAAGAAAGATAATGACTGGGAATGATTAAGTAGATTGAACAGTGAAGAAGGAAACTCATATGGCAACTGATATTTTTATTAGGCTAGAATATATTGCAGACAATTAAATATTTTGAAAAGTATGAATATTCAGAAAGTCAAGAGGCATCATTGTGTAAAGTATCCGAAAACCTATAGCAAAAGGTTTCTATAAGTCATGAAGCATCTGACAAATTTGATAATAATTCACAAAAATAATAATCCTTGGAGAAAACAAAAATTTAATGACAAACATTTGTAGCAATATTCCTCCTATGCAATCCCATGGATGATGAAGAAATTTCTTAAATGATGAGTATGAGGAGAGCAGTGTTCATGCACACAGGCGGAGAAAAAATACCCCAGATATGATAAAAAATTGTGATCAGCTAACTTCATTCCTTGACCATGATCCCTTTATCATCAATCAGCAGGTTATAGCAGTTTTCCTCAGTTAGATACTGCTTAAAACGAAGTCTATCTAATGAAGAAGGCAAACTGAAATCTCTCTTTAAAAGCAGCCTATCGAAGTTTCGACTCATGATTCGAGAATCCTGTTTCTCTCCCATTGTCACATAGCTACCTCTAATCTGATGACAATGAAGGTGTTAACACTAAAGTGCCCTGTTCACTAAGATTTCTAAACAACCTGACATAATGAACATTTACTGCACTGGGAAATGCAGAGAGAGAAAGGAGAGAGGAAGAATGGATTGACATATAAACGTCTTCTCTGACTTGAGAAGTATTAGAATACTTGCAGTACGTATTTACCCACATCATTTATCAGTGTATTACTATATGGCTTGACTCCAGCTAAACACTGATAATTTATTATTTTGTCCTAAAGAGGGTGATTCTTTAAGCTTAACTTCAGTAATATTGATTTATGTAAACATAGGATGTAGCAGACTTCCCGGGTGGCACAGTAGTAAAGAATTAAACTTTAATGTAGAAGACGGCATGAGATGCAGGTTTGATCCCTGGGTCAGGAAGATCCCCTGGAGAAGGAAATGGCAAACCACTGCAGTATCTTGCCTGGAGAATCCCATGGACAGAGGAACCTGGTGGGCTACAGTTCACGGGGATCACAAAGAGTCAGACACAACTGAGTGCATACACATACATACGCACACACATACATTCACACATACACACACACACACACACACACACACACAGGATGTTGCTTCAGAACTTACTGGAAAATATTATATAATGCATTCCATGCATGTATTATCTTTCTGAAATTTGATTAATTTTGGATTCCAAAATGTATGTAACCTCAGGGTTTGCAAACATGGAATTCAGGAACTTTTTTAAGGTTTTACCATGTATGGTTTGGTCAAATAATAACTTTACTAGCTTTATCATAAAAAGGGATATAATATACTTTTTATCTTCATGTTTTTGTTTCTGTTTGATCACTGAACATTAGCAAACATGACTCTTCTATTTGCTTATCACTAAAGTATTACCCTGGATCATTGAAAAAGCAAGAGAGTTCCAGAAAAACATCTATTTCAGATTTATTGACTATGCCAAAGTCTTTGACAGTGTGGATCACAATAAACTGTGGAAAATTCTAAAAGAGATGGGAATACCAGACCACCTGACCTGCCTCTTGAGAAACCTATATGCAGGTCAGGAAGCAACAGTTAGAACTGGACATGGAACAACAGACTGGTCCCAAATAGAAAAGGGGTACATCAAGGCTGTATATTGACACCCTGCTTTTTTAACTTATATGCAGAGTACATCATGAGAAACGCTGGACTGGAAGAAGCACAAGCTGGAATCAAGATTGCTGGGAGAAATATCATTAACCCCAGATATGCAGATGACACCACCCTTATGGCAGAAAGTGAAGAGGAACTAAAAAGACTCTTTGTGAAAATGAAAAAGGAGAGTGAAAAAGTTGGCTTAAAGCTGAACATTCAGAAAACGAAGATCATGGCATCTGGTCCCATCACTACATGGGAAATAGATGGGTAAACAGTGGAAACAGTGTCAGACTTTATTTTTCTGGGCTCCAAAATCACTGCAGATGGTGATTGCAGCCATGAAATTAAAAGCCACTTATTCCTTGGAAGGAAAGTTCTAACCAACCTAGATAGCATATTAAAAAGCAGAGACATTACTTTGCTCAACAAAGTTCCATCTAACTGAGGGTATGGTTTTTCCAGTGGTCATGTATGGATGTGAGAGTTGGATTGTGAAGAAAGCTGAGGGCCAAAGAATTGATGCTTTTGAACTGTGGTGTTGGAGAAGACTCTTGAGAGTCCCTTGGACTGCAAGGAGATCCAACGAGTCCATCCTAAAGGAGATCAGTCCTGGGTGTTCATTGGAAGGACTGATGCTAAAGCTGAAACTCCAATACTTTGGCCACCTCATGTGAAGAGTTGACTCATTGGAAAAAACCCTGAAGCTAGGAGGGATTGAGGGCAGGAGGAAAAGGGGACAACAGAGGATGAGATGGCTGGATGGCATCACGGACTCGATAGACATGAGTTTGGGTAAGCTCTGGGAGTTGGTGATGGACAGGGAAGCCTGGTGTGCTGTGGTTCATGGAGTCTCAAAGAGTTGAACACGACTGAGCGACTGAACTGACATGAACTGAACTGAAAGTATTACCTTTACTTCTAATGTAATTTACATGTAGTCAAGAATAGGCACACACATAAAGCTATGGTCTAGGGAAAGAACAACAGGTAAGAAGTTCAAAAGGATTTGTCAGAAAGTATAAATGTTTGTACAAATGGAAGAAAAAAATTTGAATAGAGAAAATACAGTTGAAGTTCTGAATGAGATTTTAAGAGATGTCTTAAGTTAGTGGAGTAGAGAAACTTTTGTGTCATAAGAATTTTGGCAGTTATGAAATGCCTTGGACTAAATTAAAGAGTTAATCAAAAGTTGATTTATTGTTACGTGGTAATAATGCTCGTTTCTGTGCATGTTCTAATCAATGGCGATTTATCTTGACGATTTCAAGAGATAGTGCACTTCTTGGAATGGCAGTGAATGTGCAGAACCAGGTCCAGAGGAAATCCATCATTTCTTTAACTTCTATAGCAGGCACTGACTTGTAGCTTAAGTGATATATTAACATAAGCATTGATTTGTTTATCATCTTCCTTGTTCTTCCCTAGGATTTTTGAAAGCTCCATGTATGTATGTCTAGGAATATAAGCCCCTTGATAACAAAGCCAGAGACTTACATTTTTATCTCTCCCACACAAAAGTGATTTATTGTACAAATCCATTAATTTAAAATCCGTTGATAGCTTTCCCCAAAAAAATCATAAAGAGAGAAAAAGTGTTGAAAATATAATTAAATCAAAGACTGTTCAGATGATATAGTGAGTTCAAACAGACTTGAAAGAGAATCCCCATTTGTCTCACATCTTTTACTCCTGCCTTCTATTTTTCAATGTCAGCATTTTTTCTTGGCCCATGAACTCTCTAGATCCAAAAATATCTGAGTTATTTTGTAAAGTGCTGCATTTCCTCTTTAGATTCAGCCTTATCTGCCTAGAAATTTCTAGGCTTATTAATGTTGCTAATTTCATCACTGATATTGCCCCACCCAAAGTAAATGTTAGCCTAAAGCATGGCCAGACCGGAAAACCAGGAGGAGGAGCGGGGGGAGGGGGCGAGAGGGGGAGAGGGGGTGACGAGGGCCAGAGCGGACGACGGGTGACTAGCAGTAGCAGTAGCAGTATACTTTGATAGATTCATAATTTTCTTTTCTGTTTTGAAGGAATCAGAGGGCTACAATTGCACTTAATTCATAAGAAGATAGTTTTCACTTTCATCACTTTATAGTAATGACTTTTCTTGAGGTCTCTAATTCCAACGGGCATTTTTGAATGCCCCATTTTACTTGACCTTCAACTAAAGTTAAGACTGTTTACCATCTCTCCTTTCTGAAACTGAAACTCTTGATTTCTCTTTATGGTGTTGCACTGATGTATTATTACCCTACTGGCCAGTTTCCGTCTTGTTTTGGCATTCCTCTACCTAAACTTTAACTGTTACAACTCAGAGCATTTTTTTTACCCCTGCCCTTTACTCTAGCTGATAATATTTATTCATGCCCTTACTCAATTAGGGTTTCTCTGGTAGCTCAGTTGGTAAAGAATCACCTGCAATGCAAGAGACCTGGGTTCAATTCCTGGGTTGGGAAGATCCCTTGGAGATAGGAACAGTTAGCCACTCAAGTATTCTGGCCTGGAGAATTCCATGGACTATATAGTCCATGGGGTCTCAAACAGTCAGACATGACTGTGCAACTTTGACATTTATACTCAATGTCTTTATCATCTAGACAGTACTTTTTTTTTCAAATTTAAGCATGTCTTCCAGCTCTATACTTTTATATAATTATATACAGGAAATAAATGGAATTTTAGCTGAACAAGGTAGAAAATAGAAGTATCACTTGACACTTCCTCCATACCCACCCACTACACAGTTGCTCACTAATTTTTTTCCAAATTATCTCCTCAAATACTTTCAAATGTGACCTCTCTTTTCCATCTCCATGTAATCTTCCTGATTCTGAGTTACTCTGTCATGTGAATCATCTTCCCATATTTATCTTTGTAATTTCCTTTCTATAGTAGAGCCAATAGGAACTTTTAAAAAGAAAGAGATACACATTGCTCTAATTTAAGATCGTTTAATAGTTTCTCGTTGTCTTTTGGATAAATATAAAATCTTTATGACACAATGGACATGAACTCTGAGAGGCAATGGAGCACAGGGAAGTCTGGTGTGCTGCAGTCTATGGGGTTGCAGAGTCAGACATGACTTGGCAACTGAACAACAACAATAAAATCCTCAGATCCATGCAGGCATTTATATCAAGGCAGTGCTTTTATTTATAGTTTCTTATTTTGCCATTATTCCCATCAGTCCCTGGGATGGAATCATCCTGACCTTTTTATCATCTCTGCCTTATGTCAAAATTCTGTTTATCTCTGTGAATTTGCATGTATTGTTTTCATTATTTCAAGAATCCCCTCCCCACCAAATGCCTAATTTATTCTCATTAATACTTCAGATTTCAGGAAAATCTTTCCAGGACACCCATAAGCTTTGTCTTTACAAGGTACCCCAGGGTTTTCCCATTATAACATTTATCTTGATAAGAACACTTAACATGATGCTACCTACTTAATTTGTACATGTACAATATTTTACAGTTGACTATATTTACAGTGTAGCAGATTTCTACATTTATCTCTCTTATTTATCATGCTGAATGAAATTTTATTCCCATTAATTTTCCTCTCCCCCAGCACCAGAAAACCATCATTCCAAAATCTGAGTCTATGAATGTGACTATTTTAGATGCTTCATGTAAGTAGAATCATGCAGTATTTATCTTTTTGCAACTGGATTATTTCATTTAGCATAATTCCCGCAAAATTCATCCATGCTGTCACATACTATAGAATTTCCTTATGTTTTTAAAGCCTAATAATATTCCATTGTACACATGTATACTATACTTTTTAAAATTTATTCATCTTTTGATAAAAATTTACTTTGTTTTCATATCTTGGCTCGTGTAAAAAGTCCTGTAAGTTACACGAGATGGCTAATAGGTCTTCAAGAACCTGATATCAGTTCTTTTACGTAAATACCCAAAAGCAGGATTACTGGACTATGTGGCAATTCTATTTTTGTTTCCCTTAGGCACTTCCATGGTGGCTCAGATGGTAAAGCATCTGCCTACAATGCGGGAGACCCAGGTTCCATCCCCGGGTTGGGAAGATCTTCTGGAGAAGGAAATGGCAACCAACTCCAGTACTCTTGCCTGGGAAATCCCATGGACCGAGGAACGTGGTAGGCTACAGTCCATGGGGTAGCAAAGAGTTGGACACGACTAAGCACCTTCACTTCACTTCATCCTGTTTCTCATCGAGGTTACAGTATTTAAAATTCCCACCAAAAATATGCAATGTTTCTAATTTCTACTCATTCTCTCCGACATCTGTTGTCATTGTTTTGTTTTGATAATAGCCAACCTGGCAAGTGTGAAGTCACGTTTCATTGTGGTTATCATTTGCATTTCCTTTATGATTAGTTTATATTTTCAGCCCACATGTTTCTTTTGAGTTACATACTCAGTATTTGACTGTGCATCAGACATCTCTGGGGAGGGCCTTGGCCCCCCCTCCCTTTTTTTTTCTTGGAATGTTCTGGCATCGGACACCCCCAGCACCTCCTCATCAAAATCTCTCTTGAGATGTTCAATATCTAGTCTTGGTGAATGTGATCACAGACAATTCATTAAGGAGGTAAAAATAAATTTTGAATGTTTACTATATGATAGACAGTCTTTTTTATAAGTATTCACGGTACAGCAATTAACAACAGCACATGATTTTCTGCCTTTAGAAACTTACTGCCAAGGGATTGTGGGTAGGAAGGGAAAATAGAGTCAATAAACAAGTAAATGACATAAATACATATCACATAGATTGTGATATACAGAATCAAGGGAATAAGCATGGTGATAAACCACTTTTAAGGAGTCTGCATTTGAATTGAAATATGAATGATACCCAAGTAAGACAGTAGATCTTGAAAGAGGGCATCAGAGGGCAAATACACTAAAACCATTCTCACAGATAACTAGTCAATCTAATCACACAAGGACCACACCCTTGTCTAACTCAATGAGATTAAGCCATGCCCGAGGGGCAACCTGGGATGGGCGGGTCATGGTGGAGAGATATGACAGGGTGTGGTCCGCTGGAGAAGGGAATGGCAAACCACTTCAGTATTCTTCTTTAGAAAACCATGAAAAGACAAAATGATAGGATACTGAAAGAGAAACTCCCCAGGTCAGTAGGGGCCCAATATGCTACTGGAGATCAGTGGAGAAATAACTCCAGAAAGAATGAAAGGATGAAGCCAAAACAAAAAGAATACCCAGCTGTGGATGTGTCTGGTGATAGAAGCAAAGTCCGATGCTGTAAAGAGCAATATTGCATAGGAACCTGGAATGTCAGGTCCATGAATCAAGGCAAATTGGAAGTGGTCAAACAAGAGATGGCAAGAGTGAATGTTGACATTCTAGGAATTAGCGAACTAAAATGGACTGGAAAGGGTGAATTTAACTCGGATGACCATTATATCTACTACTGTGGGCAGGAATCCCTCAGAAGAAATGGAGTGGCCATCATGGTCAACAAAAGAGTCCGAAATGCAGTACTTGGATGCAATCTCAAAAATGACAGAATGATCTCTGTTCGTTTCCAAGGCAAACCATTCAATGTCACAGTAATCCAAATCTATGCCCCACCAGTAATGCCGAAGAAGCTGAAGCTGAAAGGTTCTATGAAGACCTACAAGACCTTTTAGAATTAACACCCAAAAAAGATGTCCTTTTCATTATAGGGGACTGGAATGCAAAAGTAGGAAGTCAGGAAACACCTGGAGTAACAGGCAAATTTGGCCTTGGAATACGGAATGAAGCAGGGCAAAGACTAATAGAGTTTTGCCAAGAAAATGCACTGGTCATAGCAAATACCCTCTTCCAACAACACAAGAGAAGACTCTATACATGGACATCACCAGATGGTCAACACCGAAATCAGATCGATTATATTCTTTGCAGCCAAAGATGGAGAAGCTCTATACAATCAGCAAAAACAAGACAGGAGCTGACTGTGGCTCGGACCATGAACTCCTTATTGCCAAATTCAGACTGAAATTGAAGAAAGTAGAGAAAACTACTAGACCATTCAGGTATGACCTAAATCAAATCCCTTATGATTATACAGTGGAAGTGAGAAATAGATTTAAGGGCCTAGATCTGATAGATAGAGTGCCTGATGAACTATGGAATGAGGTTCGTGACATTGTACAGGAGACAGGGATCAACACCATCCCCATGGAAAAGAAATGCAAAAAAGCAAAATGGCTGTCTGGGGAGGCCTTACAAATAGCTGTGAAAAGAAGAGAAGCGAAAAGCAAAGGAGAAAAGGAAAGATATAAACATCTAAATGTAGAGTTCCAAAGAATAGCAAGAAGAGATAAGAAAGCCTTCTTCAGTGATCAATGCAAAGAAATAGAGGAAAACAACAGAATGGGAAAGACTAGGGATCTCTTGAAGAAAATCAGAGATACCAAAGGAACATTTCATGCAAAGATGGGCACGATAAAGGACAGAGATGGTGTGGACCTAACAGAAGCAAAAGATATTAAGAAGAGGTGGCAAGAATACACAGAAGAACTGTACAAAAAAGAGCTTCAAGACCTAGATAATCATGATGATGTGATCACTGACCTAGAGCCAGACATCTTAGAATGTGAAGTCAAATGGGCCTTAGAAAGCATCACTACGAACAAAGCTAGTGGAGGTGATGGAATTCCAGTGGAGCTATTCCAAGTCCTGAATGATGATGCTGTGAAAGTGCTGCACTGAATATGCCAGCAAATTTGGAAAACTCAGCAGTGGCCACAAGATTGGAAAAGGTCAGTTTTCATCCCAATCCCAAAGAAAGGCAATGCCAAGGAGTGCTCAAACTACCGAACAATTGCACTCATCTCACACGCTAGTAAAGTAATGCTCAAAATTCTCCAAGCCAGACTTCAGCAATACGTGAACCGTGAACTTCCTGATGTTCAAGCTGGATTTAGAAAAGGCAGAGGAACCAGAGATCAAATTGCCAACATCCGCTGGATCATGGAAAAAGCAAGAGAGTTCCAGAAAAACATCTATTTCTGCTTTATTGACTATGCCAAAGCCTTTGACTGTGTGGATCACAATAAACTATGGAAAATTCTGAAAGAGATGGGAATACCAGACCACCTGATCTGCCTCTTAAGAAATCTGTATGCAGGTCAGGAAGCAACAGTTAGAACTGGTCATGGAACAACAGACTGGTTCCAAATAGGAAAAGGAGTACGTCAAGGCTGCATATTGTCACCATGTTTATTTAACTTATATGCAGAGTACATCATGAGGAATGCTGGACTGGAAGAAACAGAAGTTGGAATCAAGATTGCCGGGAGAAATGTCAATAACCTCAGATATGCAGATGACACCACTCTTATGGCAGAAAGTGAAGAGGGCCTAAGGAGCCTCTTGATGAGAGTGAAAGTGGAGAGTGAAAAGGTTGGCTTAAAGCTCAACATTCAGAAAACGAAGATCATGGCATCTGGTCCCATCACTGCATGGGAAATAGATGGGGAAACAGTGGAAACAGTGTCAGACTTTGTTTTTCTGGGCTCCAAAATCACTGCAGATGGTGACTGCAGCCATGAAATTAAAAGACGCCTGCTCCTTGGAAGGAAAGTTATGACCAACCTAGATAGCATATTCAAAAGCAGAGACATTACTTTACCAACAAAGATTCGCCTAGTCAAGGCTATGGTCTTTCCTGTGGTCATGTATGGATGTGAGAGCTGGACTGTGAAGAAGGCTGAGCGCTGAAGAATTGATGCTTTTGAACTGTGGTGTTGGAGAAGACTCTTGAGAGTCCCTTGGACTGCAAGAAGATCCAACCAGTCCATTCTGAAGGAGATCAATCCTGGAATTTCTTTAGAAGGAATGATGCTAAAGCTGAAACTCCAGTATTTTGGCCACCTCATGCGAAGAGTTGACTCATTGGAGAAGACTCTGATGCTGGGAGGGATTGAGGGCAGGAGGAGAAGGGGACGACAGAGGATGAGATGGCTGGATGGCATCACTGACTCGATGGATGCGAGTCTGAGTGACCTCCGGGAGCTGGTGATGGACAGGGAGGCCTGGCGTGCTGCGGTTCATGGGGTCGCAAAGAGTCGGACACGACTGAGCGACTGATCTGATCTGATCTGATGAATGATACAAGCAGGGAGCCAAGGAGAGATAATTCCACGCAAATGAACCTGTAAAAGCAAATCTACAGGGATCGATATGAGTTTCACATTTTGATTGGAGAAAAGTAGACAATGTTACTACAAGATAATGAGAAAGAAAAATGTAGAGATGGTATCTTAGAAATAAGAGGGGACCAGGTCAAATTGGGAGCAGAAGTTATAGTAAGGACTTAGAATATTATTTTAAGAATAATGGGAAGTCAAATAAGTGTTTACAAAGCAGTATGTAAAGATATGACTCAGTTTACTTAAAAATGAATCTCTCTGTAGTTGCATTTTATGTTGGAGGTGAGTATTTATGTACCCTAGAAGACAAATTAGTAGGTTATTGTAAAAGACTAGGGGAGAGTCGATAGTGAATTGAAATAATGGTCATTGTGAATATTCAACATATTTTGGAGGGAAAATAATATCAGTTGATTATGATTTGACTCAGTCCAGTCAAAGAAAGGGAGAAATGATGAAACAGTCTAACATACTGGCTTGAGCAACTGATAATGGTGCTCTTTATGAAGCCATGGCACCCCACCCCAGTGCTCTTGTATGTAAAATCCCATGGACGGAGGAGCCTGGTAGGCTCCAGTCCATGGGGTCGCTAAGAGTCGGACACGACTGAGCGACTTCACTTTCACTTTCACTTATGAAGCTGGATAAGTCATAAGCAGCAAATGGGAGGACGCATAACATGGTAAAATTGAAATGCATGAAACATCAAAATAGAGATATTAAATAGTTTATACGGAAGCTTCAGTTCAGTTCGGTCCCTCAGTCATGTCCAACTCTTTGCAACCTCATGAATAGCAGCACGTCAGGCTTCCCTGTCCACCACCAACTCCCAAAGTTTACCTTGCTGCTACTGCTAAGTCACTTTAGTCGTGTCTGACTCTGTGTGACCCCGTAGACAGCAGCCCACCAGGCTCCCTTGTCCCTGGGATTCTCCAGGCAAGAACACTGGAGTGGGTTGCCGTTTCCTTCTCCAATGCATAAAAGTGAAAAATGAAAGGGAATTCACCCAGTTGTGTCCGACTCTTTATGACCCCATGGATTGCAGCCTACCAGGTTCCTCCGTCCATGGGATTTGCCAGGCAAGAGTACTGGAGTAGGGTGCCATCTCCTTCTCCAGGAGTTTACCTTAGGAGAATATATATTTGGATATGTATTTGTGTCATTATCAGAAAGCCGTATGTAGTGCACAGAGATGAACTTGATATTTAAAAAATATATATTTTGACCATGCTGCACAGCATATGGGATCTTATTTTCCCAACAAGGAATCAAAAACGTGGACCCTGCACTGGAAGGGCAGTGCCTTAACCACTGTACACCATGGAAGTCTCTCAAGATGCTTCTTCATGGAAGGACTTGCTGACCTAGCAGCTGAGCATGTTCTCAATAGACAGACTCCGGTTGTCAAATCCTCCAGGGCCTTTCTGGGGGTACACAAGTCCTTTCTCTCAAATCACACATCCCCAGGGCAGCAGGCATACTATAACTAACCACGGGGGATATATACAAGTTTCACCTCCGTGGGACACTTGTCATGTACTCACGGGCATTTCCTAGGGGTTGTTATTAGCCCACACTGCAGTCTGACATTCTTACTCTGCCCAGCCCCATGCTCTCCCCAATAATTATCCTACATGTTCCTTGTCTGTGTCTATTTACAGAAAAACAAACTTGTGATGGCATGACACTTGATGCATGATGTAGACAGAAAAAACAAGAAAGAGAAAACATGGACAGTGATGAGAAAAAGGAGAGGAGGGAAAAGGGGAAGAGAAGAGATGGTAAGAGGTAAGAAGAAAGGAAAAGACAAGACAGAAAAGAGAAAAAAAAAATGAAGAGAAGAAAGAAGAGAAGGGTGGTAAAGAAACAAATGGGAGAGGAATGGAGGCTGAGAAAGGGAACCCAGAATCAAGATCCAATAATAAAAACTTTAAATTTTAGTAAAAGGAGGATAATCAATTATGGAAAGGGGACAATCAAAAAAAAAAAAATGCATAGTAGCAATCAACTTCCCTACCAGTGAAGCAGTTGCTCATGACAATAACTTGAAAGGTATCCTTGACACTTTTACTTGTATCAGTCTCACTGTTCAGGCATTACTGGAGAAGGGAATGGCAAACCACTTCAGAATTCTTGCCTTAAGAACACCATCAACAGTAAGAAAAGGCAAAAAGATAGGACACTGAAAGGTGAACTCCTGAGGATGATAGGTGCCCAATATGCTACTGGAGATCAGTGGTTCAAATCCTTATGATGTGGAAGTGACAAATAGATTCAAGGCATTATACCTCATAGACTGAGTGCGTGAAGAAATATGGATGGAGGTTCGTAACATTGTACAGGAGGCAGTGACCAAGACCATCCCCAAGGGGGAAAAAAATACAAAAAGGTAAAATAGTTATCCGAGGAAGACCTACAAATAACTGATAAAAGGAAAGATGTGAAAGGCAAAGGAGAAGAGGAAAGATATACCCATTTGAATGCAAAGATCCACAGAATAACAAAGAGAGATAAGAAAGCCTTACTCAGTGATCTCTTCAAGAAAATTAGACATACTAAAGGACTATTTCATGCAAAGATGGGCACAGTAGAGGAAAGAAATGGTATGGACCTAAAAGAAGCAGAAGTTATTAAGAAGAGTGGCAAGAATACACAGAAGAACTATACAAATGTCTTCACGACCCAGATAATCATGATGATGTGATCACTCACCTAAAGCCAGACATCCTGGAATACGATGTGGGCCTTAGGAAGCATCACTACAAACAAGGCGAGTGGAGGTTATGGAATTCCAGTTGAGCTATTTCAACTCCTAGAAGATGACGCTGTGAAAGTGCTGCACTCAATGTGCCAGCAAATTTGGAAAACTCAGCAGTGGTCACAGGACTGGAAAATGTCAGTTTTCATTCTAATCCCAAAGAAAGGCAATGCCAAAGAATGCTCAAACTACCACACAATTGCACTCATCTCACACATTAGCAAAGTAATGCTCAAAATTCTCCAAGTCAGGTTTCCAAAGTTCATAAAACATGAACTTCCAGATGTTCATGCTGGGTTTAGAAAATGCAGAGGAACCAGAGATCAAATTGCCAATATCCGATGGATCATCAAAAAAGCAAGAGAGTTCCAGAAAAACATCTATTTCTGCTTTATTGACTATGCCAAAGCCTTTGACTGTGTGGATCACAATAAACTGTGGAAAATTCTTCAAGAGATGGGAATACCAGACTGCCAGGATCCAGCCCCAGCAGGATTCTAGGGTACCCTCAGGAGGGACGGCCTCAGCAAGAAAGAGAGATGACATGGGTCTTATAATGGATTGAAACCTGATGGTCTGGGGTCAAACGATAAGAGAATAAAGGAGAAATAATAAAGAGAATAAAGGAGGCTGATATTCCTTGGTTTACACAGAAAGCAAATAAAGTCCCTGACACAGGACTTGCTCTGTTCATGGAGGCCACAGGCGCCCTCTAGGTGGGGTGAAGACATGGGGCGCCTTCCCGATTGGGTCTTAGAAGCTGGGGCAAAAAAGGGAACTCAGAGAGCCTCTGTGCTCCACGGAATCAGCCTAAAAAAAAAAAAAAAAAAAAAAAAAGGAGAGAGACAGAAAGTGAAAGAAAGACACAGAGACCAGAGCTCTGGAGAAATGGGATCTGTAGCTTTATTTTCAAAAGGGGTTTTTATGCCCTATGTTACACATTTCCAGAGTGAAAGATGCAGAGTCATTCAGAATCAGCTCAACATTACATCAGTTTTACCTTTATCGAAACCAGAACATTTTCTACATAGCTTTTCATAAACAAGGGTCTTATATTATGTACATTATCTTCTGGCCCTGTGGCCTGTTAACATTTTGTGACTCTTTCCTGATAAAGGTTGACCAACCAGAAAACTTGTTTTCCCTTTATCTTTCCATTCTGCAGTCACCCTCAGGAAACAAAGCTACATTCTTGTGGAGCAAAGACACATTGTTGCTGCTACTGCTCCTGCTAAGTCACTTCAGTCGAGTCCGACTCTGTGTGACCCCATAGACAGCAGTCCACCAGGCTTCCCCGTCCCTGGGATTCTCCAGGCAAGAACACTGGAGTGGGTTGCCATTTCCTTCTCCAATGCATGAAAGTGAAAAGTGAAAGTGAATTCTCTCAGTTATGTCTGACTCTTAGTGACCCCATGGACTGCAGCCTACCAGGCTCCTCCATCCGTGGGATTTTCCAGACGAGTACTGGAGTGGGGTGCCATTGCCTTCTCCAAATGGTACATTCGGTTACAACAAAAAAAGAACTTAGTAACTCAAGGGTCTTATGTTGCTAATGCCAAGGCTGCTGCTTGTTTCTCTTGCATACCAACTATATTAACTAATGTACTCCCAGGGGCACATTGGGTAAGGGACAAGGAAACTTGGTAGCAAACATTGGTTCAACAATGCAGTATTATTCTAATAAAGCTTTTTTTTTTAATCACTCGAAGGTTATGCTTGGGGTGTTGTGAACAATCATGTGCATTAGTTGCAAGAGTGTGGATAAACCTGCCAAGCAAGCTAAAATAGTAGTAGAGGGGTTAGAATTAAAATACTTCTTTCAAGCCCAGAAGACTTATTAACTAGAGCCCTCAGGTGATTTTCTTCAGAGAAAGAAGGTCGGGGATAGCCCCCTGTAAATGTCAGAAGAGTTGGTGAAAGGCATAATATAATAAACAGAAAACAGACAGATTTTGGTTTTGGGGTAGATGCTCGAACAGGTCCAGGGAATCCCTTGAGTCCTGATTCGCCTTTGCCTGTCAGGTCTTCTCTGCACGACATTTATCATGGGTGGGATCTCCCGTGGTGGCTCCCAGCACCAGACCACCTGACCTGCCTCTTGAGAAACCTATATTTAGGTCAGGAAGCAACAGTTACCACTGGATATGGAACAACAGACTGGTTCCAAATAGGGAAGGAGTACATCCAGGCTGTATATTGTCTCCCTGCTTATTTAACTTAGATGCAGAGAATCACTGGGCTGCAGGAAGCACAAGCTGGAATCAAGATTACCGGGAGAAATATCAGTAATCTCAGATATGCAGATGACACCACCCTTACGGCAGAAAGTGAAAAAGAACTAAAGAGCCTCTTGATGAAACTGAAAGAGGAGAGTGAAAAAATTGGCTTAAAGCTCAACATTCAAAAAAATAAGATCAAGGCATCTGGTCCCATCACTTCATGGTAAATAGATGGGGAAACTGTGACAGACTTAATTTGGGAGGGCTCTAAAATCACTGCAGATGGTGATTGCAGCCATGAAATTAAAAGACACTTGCTCCTTGAAAGCAAAGTTATGACCAACCTAGACAGCATATTAAAAAGCAGAGTCATTACTTTGCCAACAAAGGTCTGTCTAGTCAAGGCTATGGTTTTTCCATTAGTCATGTATGGATGTGAAAGTTGGACTATAAAGAGAGCTGAGCACCGAAAAACTGATGCTTCTGAACTGTGGTGTTGGAGAAGACTCCTAAGAGTCCCTTGGACTGCAAGGAGATCCAACGAGTCCATCCTAAAGAAAATCAGTCCTGGGTTTTCATTGGAAGGACTGATGCTGAAGCTGAAGCACCAATACTTTGGCCACCTGATGTGAAGAACTTACTCATTGGAAAAGACCCTGATGCTGGGAAAGATTGAAGGCAGGAAGAGAAGGGGACAACAGAGGATGAGATGGTTGGATGGCATCACCAGCTCAATGGACATGAGTCCGGGTAAACTCCGGGAGTTGGTGATGGACAGTAAGGCTTGGCGTGCTACAGTCCATGGGGATGCAAAGACTTGGACTCGATTTTTAGACTGAACTGAACTGATTCAGGCATTAAGTGTTTTTAAATTACATTTTCTAAGATGTATCTCATTAATTATATCTCTTTATATTATGTCTGAGCCTTTAAAAATTTTTATTGGAATATTGTTGCTTTACAATATTGTATGGTTTCTACTCTGCAGCTAAGTGAATCAGCAGTTCAGTTCAGTTCAGTCACTTAGTCATATCTAGCTTTTTGTGAAACCAGGAAACACAGCATGCCAGGCCTCCCTGTCCATCACCAACTCCCAGAGTTTCCTCAAACTCATGTCCAGTGAGTCGGTGATGCCATCCAATCATATTATCCTCTGTTGTTCCCTTTTCCTCCTGCCCTCAATCTTTCCAGCATCAGTGTCTTTTCAAATGAGTCAGCTCTTCATATCAGGTGGACAAAGTATTGGAATTTCAGCTTCAGCATCAGTCCTTCCGATGAACACCCAGGGCTGATCTCCTTTAGAATGGACTGGTTTGATCTCCTTGCAGTCCAAGGGACTCTCAAGAGTCTTCTCCAACACCACAGTTCAAAATCATCAATTCTTTGGCGCTCAGCTTTCTTTATAGTCCAAGTCTCACATCCATATATGACTAATGGAAAAACCATAGCCTTGACTAGATGGACCTTTGTTGACAAAGTAATGTCTCTGCTTTTTAATATACTGTCTAGGTTGGTCATTGGAGAAGGTAATGGCACCCCACTCCAGTACTCTTGCTTGGAAAATCCCATGGATGGAGGAGCCTCATGGGCTGCAGTCCATGGGGTCGCTAAGAGTTGGACATGACTGAGTGACTTCACTTTCACTTTTCACTTTCATGCATTGGAGAAGGAAATGGCAACCCACTCCAGTGTTCTTGCCTGGAGAATCCCAGGGACCAGGGAGCCTGGTGGGCTGCCGTCTATGGGGTCGCACAGAATGGGACACGACTGAAGTGACTTAGCATAGCATAGCATAGCATAGTTTGGTTATAACTTTCCTTCCAAGGAGTAAGCGTCTTTTAATTTCATGACTGCAACCATCATCTGCAGTGATTTCGGAGCCCAGAAAAATAAATTTAGCCACTGTTTCCACTGTTTTCCCATCTATTTGCCATTAAGTGATGGAACCAGATGCCATGATCTTAGTTTTATGAATGTTGAGCCTTAAGCCAACTTTTTAACTCTCCTCTTTCACTCTCCTCTTCCACTCTCATCAAGAGGCTCTTTAGTTGTTCTTCACTTTCTGCCATAAGGGTGGTGTCATCTGCATATCTGAGGATATTGATATTTGTCCCAGTAATCTTGATTCCAGCTTGTGCTTCATCAAGCCCAGGGTTTCTCATGATGTACTCTGCGTATAGTATGTATATACATATCCCCTCCTTTTTGAACTTCCTTCCCATGAAGTTCACCACAGAGCACTGAGTAGAGCTTCCTGTGAAATGCAGTAGGTTTTTGTTAGTTATCTACATTATAAATAGTATCAGTAGTGTTCCCCGTCACCCCGAACTATGCAGTGAGTTTGTTACCTGTTTCCATACACCCACATGTGTTCTGCAATCTAGTCTTTACAACCTAGAAGCATATTGTTTTATTTTTAATACACTTATTTTTAGAGAAGTTGTATGTTCATGGCAAAACTGAAGGGTATGTGTAGGGATCGTGCACAACCTCCCTGACCCACACATTTAATTTTCCACCCACAATTACCAGGGTTCTTCACCAAAGTGATGATACTTTTGTTATGACTGACAAACTTGCACTCACATCATGATAACCTAAACTCCATAGTTTATTAAGGTTCACTCTGTGTTGGACATGCTATGGGTTTGGAGAAATATGGAATGGCATGTAATGTGTCTACTGTAAGTGTCAGATAGAGTATTTTTACCATCCTAAAAATCCTCTGTGCTCCACCTATTCATTTTTCCCACCCACAAATTTACAATCCCTGTCAATAGCTGTCGGTTTTATTCTCTCCATAGTTTGACTTTTTGTAACCTGCCATACAGTTGGAACCACGTAGTATGTAGCCTTTTCAGGTTGCCGTCTTTCATTTCATTATATGAATTTAGATTTCCTCCATGTCTTTTCATAGCTTGATAACTCATTTGTTCAAGTGCTAAATAATATCCATTTTCTTAATATACCACAGTTTATTTATCTGTTCACCTACTATAAGACACGTTTCATTTCCAAATTTTCGCAGTTATGAATAAAGTTGCTCTAATCATTAGGATTGGAGAAGGCAATGGCACCCCACTCCAGTACTCTTGCCTGGAAAATCTCATGGACTGAAGAGCCTGGTAGGCTGCAGTCCATGGGGTCGTGAAGAGTCGGACATGACTGAACGACTTCACTTTTCACTTTCATGCATTGGAGAAGGAAATGGCAACCCACTCCAGTGTTCTTGCCTGGAGAATCCCAGGGACAGGGGAGCTTAGTAGGCTGCCGTCTATGGGGTCGCACAGAGTCAGACATGACTGAAGCGACTTAGCAGCAATCATTAGGGTGCAGGTTTGTTGTGAACATAAGTTTTCACTTCCTTTGGATGAATACCAAGGAATTGCTGGTATCATTATTTATTGTTTTAATTTGTATTTCTTATTTGGTATATCATTTGGATTATCTTTTTGTGTGCTTATTTGACATGTATATTCTTCTTTACTGACCTGGTAAGGTGTTCAGTGCAATTTTTCATGAACTTATTTGTTGTCTTCTTGTTGCATTTCTAGAGTTTTTTGTATAGTTTTATAATAATCCTTTATCAGATATACTTTTTGCAATTTTTTTCACCCTGTCAGTGGCTTGTCATTTCATTCTCGTATAATTAATGTCTTCTTTAGAGCAGAAAATTTTATTTTCAATAAAATTCAGCTTGTCAATTCTTTGTTTAATAGCATGCCTTTGGTGTTTTATATAAAGTGAAATCACTTAGTCATGTCTGACTCTTCACAACCCAACGGCCTGCAGCCCACCAGGCTCCTCTGTCCATAGGATCCTCCAGACAAGAATACTGGAGTGGGTTGCCATTTCCTTCTCCAGGGGATCTTCCCGACCCAGAGTGAAACCTGGATCTCCCGCATTACAGGCAGATGTTTTACCGTCTGAGCCACCAGGGAAGATTTTATATAAGGACTTTTATATAAAAGTCACTACTAAAGAGTTATCTAGGTTTTCTCCAGTGTCATCGTTACAGCTGTAACAATGTTTCACATTTAGCCTTTGATCCATTTTAGATAATTTCTGTGAAGAGTGTAAGGTCTTCATCTAGATTCGGTTATCTTGCATGCAGATGTTCAGAGTAATTTTTAATAAAATAAATCTGACCCTGTAACAGCTATGTCTATCCTCTTCAATGGCTCCCCAAAACTTTCACGTCAGAATCCTTTACTATGGCCTTCTTGGCTATATATTAAATGCCAGTGGCCTATCTTTTCAAAATGATTTTAGAATTTTCTCCCTTATTCACAGGTATCTTGTTTCTGTGGCTACATTTCAGTTTCTGAAGGAGTTGATTATTCCCATCTCAGGGCTTTAAAATAGTCTGCTCCGCCTTACTGTAGCCATTCTCTCTTAATTACCATTTCATCTTCACACCTGAGTTTTAGGTCTTTCCTTCAGGGCCATCTCTCCTATTCCCTTCAACTAGGTAAGGTACAATGTGACAGATGCTGACTTTACACTCTATTTCCCCCCTTGCTGCTCTTGTTCCAAGCATGCATTACAATGGCTTAAATGTTTGTTTGTTTTCTCAGATGGCTTGAAACTCCATGAAAACAGAGGTCTTACCAACTCTAGCATCCTTAGCAGTATGCCAAAGAAATAACCTGGTGTTCCTGAAATGTTCGTTAAATAAGATTGGCCGTAACACTGTGGTTTTATTAAGAAGACAATAATAATTGTACCAGCTTAACACACAATTTTCTAATAGATGCCCATGTTGAGCCTCAAAAATTTCTTGCTCTTTATTTTCTTGCTCTTATCTTTAGTCTTATAAGAATGAACATAAGTATTTAAATTTTTGTGATACAACCATTAAGTTATTCATTCCATAATATTCTTCTTTGATTAGTTAAATTAGTTGTGCATGATGATAAAACTTCAAGTAGTGATATAACATCCAACAATGAATTAGATTCAAGAAGAAAAATTTTCCTACATGAGATATGTCACTTAAAAAATAAAACAAAGTGTACTACTTGTAACTGAATGGAGGTTAGAATATATTTCAAAATATTACCTCCTTGCTATTTTCTGTTAAGAAAGTCATTTGGCCTTGTCAGAGATGGTTGATAAAGTTTAGTGCTCACAAATGCAGTAAACACTTCCCCATGTACATACCCATACTAATTTTTAAATTTCCAGTCTGGAGTATTTTCTGAGAATAAATATTTCTTCTCTCAAATTTCCAGCAAATAAGTTTCCATTTAATAACATTAGTTAAAAATGATGATGTCACAATGTAAATATGTTAAATGAATAGAGGTGTTTATTTTTCACATGTTTCTCTCACTAAGATTTAATGACTACCCTGCCCTCAGAGAAAGCAAAAAGCTGAGATGATCCCAGAATGAGTGTTAATTCATTATTGAATAGGTCCCCAAAGATATTAAAATATATAATTATTGGAGTATGTTTGGTTGGTGACGTGCTTTCAGGAAACTGGGGACAAAATGTTTCTGATTAAATCGAAGCATTTTTCTTCTGCTTCTGGAAATCCTATACGAGTACCTTCAAACTTTCTCCATTTGTTGGAAACTTCTCAAAAGGTGCATAATTATAAGAGCACACAAGTTATCATGAGAGTAAATCTTTTCCTGTGACGTACTTAACATGAGAAAACATCAAATAGTACACTTGAACATGATCTTGATTTTAGCATTTAGGCATTGATTTTTGAATAAGTAACAAGTGGTAGTGAATACCCTATCCATTGGCCATATTATTACCTTAATGTATGCGAGCTTATAATCAAAATCTTGTTACACATTAAAGTAAGAATTATTTTATAGAGGGACATTTGCTTGCTGTTCCTTTTGAGAAAACCTCAAAATATTATATTAGGGATGGAAGGAATAGGAGCAGCCAGGACTGACATTGTCAAAAACAAGATAGAGCTGATTCAGGATTTTTAACATGATTTAAATTCACACTGACTATTAACCTTCATATTTGCATTTGGGTAAGCTTCTGAATTATTCTATGAAAAATGAATTTAAAAAAAAACACACATTAGAATGATGTGTCTCATACAAATCAGAAATTTCCCAAGAATCAATAGAGAAATAAGATAGAATGAATGTTTTCTGAATGTTGAGCTTTTAAGCCAACTTTTTCACTCTCCACTTTCACTTTCATCAAGAGGCTTTTTAGTTCCTCTTCACTTTCTGCCATAAGGGTGATGTCATCTATATATCTGAGGTTATTGATATTTTTCCTGGCAATCTTGATTCCAGCTTGTGCTTTTTCCAGCCCATCGTTTCTCATGATGTACCCTGCATTTAAGTTAAATAAGCAGGATGACAATATACAGCCTTGACGTACTTAGGGGCTTCCCAGATGGCGCTAGGGGTAAAGAACCTGCCTGCCAATCCAGGAGATGTAAGAGATGCAGGTTCAATCCCTGGGTGGGGAAAATCCCCTAGAGAAGGAAATGGCACCCTACTCCAGTATTCTTGCCTGGAGAATCCCATGTACAGAGGAGCCTGGTGGGCTGCAGTCCCTGGGGTCACAAAGAGTTGGACACGACTGAAATAGATGACTATAATTTAGTGTTATTCATTCCTCTAATTTATGGCAGTGCTTTCCAAATCTCTGTGGACTTCACAGTCACCTAGGAAGTTTGATTTAAAAAAGTATTACTGGACCTTATTTGAAAATTGTATTCCAGTGGGACCACACTTTAATAAACAGTGATTTAAAAAGTCACATTCTTAAGAACTACCTTTGAAAAAAAGGATGATTGAGACAATAGCTGATAGATCACCAAAAAGAATGAATTTCTATTGAAAAGCATTAAATCAGAAATGATTCAAGCATGTAAAACCACCAGGCATAGTCTGGATGGAATGATTCTGAGTTGCAAAGGAGTAGCCTTGGATGTCAACTTAGACCATAACTGAGTAAATCCAGGATGACGGTGGATTCACAATTTAGCTAAGTCAGGACTGGTCATTCCTTCTATTTCTATAATAATCTTCTTGTTAAATGGTGAGATAGCACATACCAGTAAATAAAAGTCCTTCCATATTTTGCCAAGCTCTTTTGTAAGGGCTGTGGTACTTTATAGCCTATATGATATTCATAGTACTCATATGTTTCAAATCTGTGGGATAGCATACATTCAGGAGCAACTTATCATGCACATCTATAACTGTGCTGCAGTGTAAAATAAGCAGCTTACATTATTGATGAAAAAATTCTTGAATGATAAAAAAACTCTGCATTAAAAAATACCTTTTATCGTGAAATTCAATCCAGACAGTATTTTACTATTATTCTTGTTTTGGGCATATATTTTATATTAGAGTAAAATGGTATAGAATACAAGATAAGAACTAGATTTGGGTTAAGGAGACAAACAAGCAACAACAAAAGCAAGAAGAAAAAATAATATATTGATTGTTTAACGCCTAACGCGATCAGCTTTGAATCCAATTACACAGTAAGTAAAAAGAGAGACATTCAATATCACTCAGTGAAGATGAGTTTATCAGTTGTGAGCCAAAAGGGACAAGAAAATGAACAACTTTAAAAAGATAAAAGGAAAACAGATGCCCTTGCTGTCAAGACAGAACACGAGGTCAGGCGGCTGTCTCGTTGCCTGAGTCCAACCTTAGAGACACCACAGAGGGAACACGATTTTGAATGGATAGGAATAATCAAAATGAAGACTACAGGAATGCCATGGGGCGGAAGTGGACAGGCAGGGTGTAGGAGGGTGGGACCCCATTCCCAGAGAATTGTCTTCCAACAGATTATTGCGTTGAGGCCTTGTTCTTTGCTTTGCTGCTGTTCATGGATCGCAAGGTCCAATAACCCAGAAGACTGAGCCCAGCGCTGTGGGGGTGAGTGGGCGGATAATGCGAGGGCCACCCAGAGCTCTTCTGAGGACAAAGCAGACCCAACGGAAGTAGGACCGGGACCACCGGCAAGCACCCTGACTTCCTGTCCCTTTTCCAAGATCATATACACTCAAAGCAGTGGGCAACTGCAGAAAAGAAAGAAAATTCAGTTTCTGGTCTTACGTTTAGATCTTTAATCCATTTTGAGTTTATTTTTTTGTATGGTGTTAGAAAGTGTTCTAGTTTCATTCTTTTACAAGTGGTTGACCATAAAATTCCTAGAGGAGAACATGGGCAAAACACTCTCCGACATAAATCACAGCAGGATCCTCTATTACCTACCTCCCAGAATATTGGAAATAAAAGCAAAAATAAACAAATGGGGCCTAATTAAAATTAAAAGCTTCTGCACAACAAAGGAAGCTATAAGCAAAGTGAAAAGACAGCCTTCAGAATGGGAGAAAATAATAGCAAATGAAGCAATTGACAAACAACTAATCTCAAAAATATATAAGCAACTCCTGCAGCTCAATTCCAGAAAAATAAACAACCCAATCAAAATATGGGCCAAAGAACTAAACAGACATTTCTCCAAAGAAGACATACAGATGGCTAACAAACACATGAAAAGATGCTCAACATCACTCATTATCAGAGAAATGCACATCAAAACCACTATAAGGTACCATTTCACGCCAGTCAGAATGGCTGTGACCCAAAAGTCTACAAGCAATAAATGCTGGAGAGGGTGTAGAGAAAAGGGAACCCTCTTACACTGTTGGTGGGAATGCAAACTAGTACAGCCATTATGGAGTACAGTGTGGAGATTCCTTAAAATACTGGAAATAGAACTGCCTTATGACCCAGCAATCCCACTGCTGGGCATACACACTGAGGACACCAGAATTGAAAGAGACACGTGTAGTGTTCATCGCAGCACTGTTTATAATAGCCAGGACATGGAAGCAACCTAGATGTCCATCAGCAGATGAATGGATAAGAAAGCAATGGTACATATACACAATGGAGTATTACTCAGCCATTAAAAAGAATACATTTAAATCAGTTCTAATGAGGTGGATGAAACTGGAGCCAATTATACAGAGTGAAGTAAGCCAGAAAGAAAAACACCAATACAGTATGCTAATGCATACATATGGAATTTAGAAAGATGGTAATGATAACCTTGTATGCAAGACAGCAAAAGACACACAGATGTATAGAACAATCTTTTGGACTCTGTGGGAGAGGGAGAGGGTGGGATGATTTGGGAAAATGGCATTGAAACATGTTAATATCATATATGAAACGAACCGCCAGTTCAGTCCATCAAACTGCCAGGTTTGATGCATGATACTGGATGCTTGGGGCTGGGGCACTGGGACAACCCAGAGGGCTGGTACAGGGAGGGAGGAGGGAGGCGGGTTCAGGATAGGGAGCATGTGTACACCTGTGGCAGATTCATGTTGATGTATGGCAAAACCCTAACCCAATATTGTAAAGTAATTAACCTCCAATTAAAATAAATAAATTTATAAAATAAAAACAAAATTCACCTAAGAGAATTTCCAATCTCTCCATATTCTGGTTTTAGGCATTTGGCTTACAAATAAAATTTGCCTGAGATGTTAATCGTGACATTTCTCTATTTTTACATGTGCTTTTTGTTCTCTGCGGCGACGAGAGGAGTTACCCCGATCCGAGGTCAGGGGCGGCGACAAGAGGAGTTACCCCGTGTCTGAGGTCAGGGGCAGCGATGACAGGGATTACCCCGCATCTGAGGTCAGGGGCGGCGGCTTGGAGGAGATAACCCATGTCCCTAAGGCTGAGGCCAGGGGCGGCGGGTGGGAGGAGCAATGTCACGCCCGAGTCCAGGGGCGGTGGCTGGAAGGACAACCCCACATACAAGGAGCCATGGCTGCACGGGCACAGAGGGACGAGCTATCCCACGTTGAAGGTCAGGAAGGGCGGCTGTGAGGAGAGACCCCCTCGTCCAAGGTAAGGTACAATGGCTGTGATTTGCTGGAGCACCCGTGAAGACACACCCGATGCTCAAGGTAAGAGAAACTCAAGACGGCAAGTGTTGCAAGAGGGCATCAGAGGGCAAACATACTGAAAAACCATACTCACAGAAAACTAGTCAATCTAATCACACTAGGACCACAGCCTTGTCTAACTCAATGAAACTAAGCCATGCCCGTGGGGCAACCCAGGATGGGCGGGTCATGGTGGAGAGATCTGACAGGATGTGGTCCGCTGGAGAAGGGAATGGCAAACCCCTTCAGTATTATTGCTTTGAGAACCCCATAAACAGTATGAAAAGGCAAAATGATAGGATATTGAAAGAGAAACTCCCCAGGTCCGTAGGTGCCCAATATGCTGCTGGAGATCACTGGAGAAATAACTCCAGAAAGAATGAAGGGATGGAGTCAAAGCAAAAACAATACCCAGTTGTGGATATGACTGGTGATAGAAGCAAGGTCCGATGCTGTAAAGAGCAATATTGCATAGGAAGCTGGAATGTCAGGTCCATAAATCAAGGCAAATTAGAAGTGGTCAAACAAGAGATGGCCAGAGTGAACGTCCCCATTCTAGGAATCAACAAACTGAAATGGACTGGAATGGGTGAATTTAACTCAGAGGACCATTATATCTACTACTGTGGGCAGGAATCCCTCAGAAGAAATGGAGTAGCCATCACGGTCAACAAAAGAGTCTGAAATGCACTACTTGGATGCAATCTCAAAAACGATAGAATGATCTCTGTTCGTTTCCAAGGCAAACCATTCAATATCATGGTAATCCAAGTCTATGCCACAAAGAGTAAAGCTGAAGAAGCTGAAGTTGAACGGTTCTATGAAGACCTACAAGATCTTTTAGAACTAACACCCAAAAAAGATGTCCTTTTCATTATAGGGGACTGGAATGCAAAAGTAGGAAGTCAAGAAACACCTGGAGTAACAGGCAAATTTGGCCTTGGAACACGGAATGAAGCAGGGCAAAGACTAATAGAGTTTTGCCAAGAAAATGCACTAGTCATAACAAACATCCTCTTCCAACAACACAAGAGAAGACTCTATACATGGACATCACCAGATGGTCAACACCGAAATCAGATCGATTATATTCTTTGCAGCCAAAGATGGAGAAGCTCTATACAATGAGCAAAAACAAGACCAGGAGCTGACTGTGGCTCAGACCATGAACTCCTTATTGCCAAATTCAGACTGAAATTGAAGAAAGTAGGGAAATCCACTAGACCATTCAGGAATGACCTAAATCAAATCCTCTATGATTATACAGTGGAAGTGAGAAATAGATTTAAGGGCCTAGATCTGATAGATAGAGTGCCTGATGAACTATGGAATGAGGTTCATGACAGTGTACAGGAGACAGGAATCAAGATCATCCCCATGGAAAAGAAATGCAAAAAAGCAAAATGGCTGTCTGGGGAGGCCTTACAAATAGCTGTGAAAAGAAGAGAAGCGAAAAGCAAAGGAGAAAAGGAAAGATATAAACATCTAAATACAGAGTTCCAAAGAATAGCAAGAAGAGATAAGAAAGCCTTCTTCAGCAATCAATGCAAAGAAATAGAGGAAAATAACAGAATGGGAAAGATTAGGGATCTCTTCAAGAAAATCAGAGATACCAAAGGAATATATCATGCAAAGAAGGGCTCAATAAAGGACAGAAATGGTATGGACCTAACAGAAGCAGAAGATATTAAGAAGAGGTGGCAAGAATACACAGAAGAACTGTACAAAAAAGAGCTTCACGACCCAGATAATCACGATGGCGTGATCACTGACCTAGAGCCAGACATCCTGGAATGTCAAGTCAAGTGGGCCTTAGAAAGCATGACTACAAACAAAGCTAGTGGAGGTGATGGAATTCCAGTGGAGCTATTCCAAATCCTGAAAAATGATGCTGTGAAAGTGCTGCACTCAATATGCCAGCAAATTTGGAAAACTCAGCAGTGGCCACAGGACTGGAAAAGGTCAGTTTTCATTCCAATCCCAAAGAAAGGCAATGCCAAAGAATGCTCAAACTACTGCACAATTGCACTCATCTCACACAGTAGTAAAGTAATGCTCAAAATTGTCCAAGCCAGGCTTCAGCAATATGTGAACCGTGAACTTCCAAATGTTCAAGCTGGTATTAGAAAACGCAGAGGAACCAGAGATCAAATTGTCCTCATCTGCTGGATCATGGAAAAAGCAAGAGAGTTCCAGAAAAACAACTATTTCTGCTTTATTGACTATGCCAAAGCCTTTGACTGTGTGGATCACAATAAACTGGAAAATTCTGAAAGAGATGGGAATAGCAGACTACCTGATCTGCCTCTTGAGAAATTTGTATACAGGTCAGGAAGCAACAGTTAGAACTGGACCTGGAACAACAGACTGCTTCCAAATAGGAAAAGGAGTACATCAAGGCTGTATATTGTCACCCTGCTTATTTAACTTATATGCAGAGTACATCATGAGAAACGCTGGACTGGAAGAAACACAAGTTGGAATCAAGATTGCTGGGAGAAGTATCAATAACCTCAGATATGCAGATGACACCACCCTTATGGCAGAAAGTGAAGAGGGGCTAAAAAGCCTCTTGGTGAAAGTGAAAGTGGAGAGTGAAAAAGTTGGCTTAAAGCTCAACATTCAGAAAACGAAGATCATGGCATCTGGTCCCATCACTTCATGGGAAATAGATGGGGAAACAGTGGAAACAGTGTCAGACTTTCTTTTTCTGGGCTCCAAAATCACTACAGATGGTGAGTGCAGCCATGAAATTAAAAGACGCTTACTCCTTGGAAGGAAAGTTATGACCAACCTAGATAGCATATTCAAAAGCAGAGACATCACTTTGCCAACAAAGGTCCGTCTAGTCAAGGCTATGGTTTTTCCTGTGGTCATGTATGGATGTGAGAGCTGGACTGTGAAGAAGGCTGAGCGCCGAAGAATTGATGCTTTTGGTGTTGGAGAAGACTCTTGAGAGTCCCTTGGACTGCAAGGAGATGCAACCAGTCCATTCTGAAGGAGATCAGCCCTGGGATTTCTTTGGAAGGAATGATGCTAAAGCTGAAACTCCAGTACTTTGGCCACCTCATGCAAAGAGTTGACTCATTGGAAAAGACTCTGATGCTGGGAGGGATTGAGGGCAGGAGGAGAAGGGGACGACAGAGGATGAGATGGCTGGATGGCATCACTCACTCGATGGATGTGAGTCTCAGTGACCTCCGGGAGTTGGTGATGGACAGGGAGGCCTGACATGCTGCGATTCATGGGGTCGCAAAGAGTCACACACAACTGCTAAGAATAAAGGTAAACTTTTTTTAAAAACAACGGCTGATTCACTTGAAGCATGGGTTACAGAGCATTTACTGTTTATTAATGAAGGATGGCAAAGTTTATGCTGCCTTAAGGCTGCATCCCACACTCCCATCCCAGACTCCTTACAGTCTGTTATGCCAAACTCGTCTCCATTTGGAGATAACATTAAAAGTATTCAGAGATTTTTGAAGTATTTCCTGTTTGCTGTAAAAAGTTTTGACCCTTTTACGGAATTTTCCCAGTGACATACTAATTCCCATAGGGAACAATGCACAAAGTATTTAGGATACTATTGCTCTACATTGGATTTACAATATTGATAAGGTCTAATGCAAGGGAGAATAGAAAAGTGGCCCAAAGAAATCTAGAGACATTCTTGGGGTGATACCTCACACCTAGGAAACTTTCTTAGCCATTACATTGAAATTAGGTGAAAACTTAAATCTTATATTACCAAGAAACAACAGTTTTCTCAGATCCATGTGAACCTCATAAAGAAGCGCTCCTCTGTTTGTCAGATGTAAATCAGCCAAGAGTATCAACCACATAGACATAGCTGGAAAGCATTACAGCCGTGGCTATCAAACCCAGGAGTACCCAAAGCTCAAATCCCTGGTGTCATTAACAAAGACAGTGCTGCCCAGAATAGGATTTTGGGTGAACAGGAAATACTGAGGTTTCACGTCATAGAGCTACTTGCTGCCTGAAAACCAAAGGCAGATGTGCATTGCTTACTGGAATAGTAGAACTGCTTTAAAATTTCAGCTCACCGTTTCCAGCCCCTTCATCCCGAACTCAGGAGCTAAAAAGGTGAACAGGGTGGGACTGGTGTCCTGCTGTCCCCTGGAAGTCCTAGAGGGCGTATTTACTCATCAGTCAGGCTACGTAAGCTGGACAAAAGAAGGAACTCAAATGTTATGGCAGTGTATATATGTACCCACCTAACCATCCTACTTAGATTCATGGGCAAAGGGGCCACCCAAATACAATTCACAGCATTTGAGAGCTTTTTATCCTGAGAAAATATGACCTGTGCACATGGCCCTTTGGGCCAGTTCGGTGTACTGATTTTTGGTGGTTTCTGTTACTGAATTTTCAGTTAGTTGATGTTTTACGTACTTGTATTTCCCCATTTCATAAGTGCAGAAGGAAGCCTCTTGATAAAAAGAGCTGATATAGAAAAGCATGGTTACTGGGGGGCCTCACAACTCCAATGACTCCTTTAAACTAGAAGTCTTCAGGTGTGAACATTTTAATGATTGGAGTCTGGCAAAAGAAGGCAGCTTCTGCCTGGAAGTGATCATTGAGGTATAGGACTTGTTGCCTCCTGGGCAAAGCTACCAAGTACACCACTTGGAAAACAGCTATTATCTTGCAACTGGCCTCTTGTTGAAATTGAATGCATAACCCCCAGGCCTTGTGAAACTGCAGTCTGACATCTATATTCTTGGGTGGACCAGCTTATACACAGTGCTGGAAAGAATTCTTTACACTCTGAGCTCCTCTTTTGTAATGTAATACGGTATGTGTGTGTGTGTGTGTGTGTGTGTGTGTGTGTGTGTGCATCAAATGTTCATTTAAACTCACCTTAGGAAATGTGGGTTGGGAAATCTAAATTATACTCTAAACTCTAAATTTAAGATGGATTTCTGCTCTTTCTTACATGCCATATGACAAGTTTAGAAAGAAAATAAATTTCAAGGAAAAGCAGACAAAGAAATTAGAACTGCATGCTCTTATCTTTATCCATTAAAGCATATGCGCATTCATTTATGTGAGACTACATAAGATAACCATCATGGTAGACACAAAATTAGTTGATTCATTAAGGTCAAGTAATGTAAGTAAATATGGCAGGTCGTATATAACCTTGATACTCAAGTTGTGGTCAGACTACCAGGAGCATCAGCGTAACCTTAAAAACTTGCTGGGAATGCTGAATCTCTATCTCTACTTCAATCATACTAAATCAAAATCTGCATTTTGATGAGACCCTCAGGTTAACTGTATGAACATTATTAATCGGGGAGAAACACTGGGGTAGGAGACAGTAGACATCTGCAGAAGCTACAGTGAGTAGGAGAAAGCGCAACCCATGTATAGCTTAAGACTTTCATCTGTTAAATACAGAATTGTATAGATTTTATAACATTTAAAGAAAAGCTATAATCTAACTTCTAAAACAAAATTTCCAGTATTTGTACTTTAAATTCTTTAAATTAAAATATTAAATACTTTTGAAAATTCACAAAACATATCTATGGATCAGACACTGTTGGAGGCAAAAGTTTTACATTCTTCTCTACGTTTTTCACATCTTACTTATTTCTGATGTAGGACAATCCCCCTGACACATGACAATCCCCCTGACATATGACAGAAAGGGCAGAGGAAAAAAAAACAAGACTGCTGTATCATTACAGCCTAGATGCAAAAATTAGATAGTAAAGAGGTTTATGAGTGCAGAATTGGAATTTATATAGCTTTAGTTTGAGTCTGTTTCAATAAGTGTACACTATACTGTTTTGGCAATTAATTTTTTTGCTGTTCCATCAGCAAAACGAGTAACTTCTGCTGTGTAGGATAGCTGGAAGGATTAAATAAGATGATGCCAGTTAGGAGTTTACCACGATGTCCAGAATGGAATAAACTAATATGATCAACATTCCCTCCATTTAATGTAATGATCCCCAGTCCTGCACATTAGAATTACCTAGGGTGCTAGTGAAAAATTACCAATCTCTGATTTCTATTCTAAAACAACTATATCAGAATCTCCATGGGTGTGGCAAAGATTTGGATATTTGGAAAACTAGGAGTTTCTAATGTGTGGTCAGATTTAATCATTACTTTTCTAATGGAATGGAGCATATGGGTATACAGCTGTCTTACGACTAGAAAAGGAGGTAGTTTCTCTGAGCCTATTGATGCCATGGTTTTGTTCTACATTAATCTTTTCAAATTCCATGCAAAAAAAGGCATGTTATATTTTATTTTTGCATTTTTATGAGGCTCTTTTAAATTTATTTCTCCCCATGACTCAGATATTTTTTTCCCAATTTATCCATAGGAGTTTCTCATTTGTTCCCAAGTCATTACAGGGCTTCCCATGTGGCCCAGTGGTAAAGAATCTGCCTACCAATGCAAGAGACATGGGTTTGATTGCTGGGTCTGGAAGATCCTCTGGAGGAGGAAATGGCAACGCACTCCAGTATTCTTTCCTGAAAAAATGCCTTGGACAGAGGAGCCTGACAGCCTACAGATAGGGAGAGCTGGACGTGACTGAACAGCTGAGCACACAGAGACACATAAGCATAAGATTATGGAACTGCAGCATGTATTCTTGGTTTTATGGAAGATGATGTGCAGGAGTAGCGAGTTTTCTTTCCATGTTTGGGAACTGACTGTTTCTGATCATGAAATAAGTGGATTTTGTTTATTTTTCTCAAGTTGAGCTTGCTTTGATCCTTCTATATATGTTAGTTTAGAAGTGGCTCTTCATGTTTGCATTGCTCTTATGCTTAGTCACTAAGTCGTGTCTGACTCTTTTAAACAGCTGGTGTTAACTTTTTTTTTTCCTTCCTTGGGTTCAAAACCATTAAACTAGCTGACCGTAATTATTTAAGCAATATTTAGAGGAAAACTGAAGAAAATCCAGGCACAAAATGGACACAAGCAATGAAACGTGTTAACCACAAACCTCCAAATGCCAATGATTTGATGAAATCCCAGGTAAAATATAATTCCCACATTTCCTTTTGTTTAACTTTTCTTTTGCTTGAGAAGAGAACTTATTCTCACATCACTTATTAACCTTGAGGAGAACAATTTACGATTCCTTAGCATACTTTGAGATATTCATTTTTATCTTGATATATTTTATTACTGAATTCAAAGATGATAGCATTCTCCACAATATAAGATCTCAAGGCAACAAAAACTATTTAGTTTAAGGTAATGTCAACAGGTCTCCTCAGGTGGCTCAGTAGTAAAGGATCCACCTGTCAATGCAGGAGACCCTGGAGATGTGGGTTTGATCCCAGGCTCAAGGAGATCCCCTGGAATAGGAAGTGGCAACCCACTCCAGTATTCTTGCCTGCGAAATCCCATGAACAGAGGTGTCTGGAGGCTATAGTCCACGGGACCACAAAGACCCAGGCACAACTGAATACACACACACAGTGTTAACACAGGTTGGTTGTGTTGGATCTGGGTGCTACGCCTGAAAACAAAGTGCCCTTTTCTTCACGTGATTCTGGCTCCTTTCTTCCACACTTTTTTAAGCTTCCTTCCCTTCTTCTCCTTCTTTTTCTTCGTATCCTTCTTCTTCTTCATTAGAGCAAGTGAACTCACTTTAATTGGTATTTCTCTTCTTGAACACTGAGACTGAATGAAAACAATGTGGTTTGTATATACCTCTAAGTTCTATATATTTAAACTCCTTATGGGGGGAGGTTCCTAAATCATAGATCTGATCACGCGTATCCTCAGCTCAGGCATCTTCAGTGATTCTTGTTGCTTCTCAGAGCCTCTTTTCTTTAGCTTATATTTAGAGATCTTACATTTAGAGACTTACTTTCAAATATTTCTCTTTACACTCACCATATGTCAATGATTCAGTGAGTCTTCTTTATATACCATATTCTCCAGACTTTTCTCCCTACTCAACATACATTCTGTCTTTACTCAAGATGTCCTTCTATTTTGTTTAAGAGCAATTTTATTGCATTTATATGATTTCCTTTTATAGAGAATTGAATTCTAATAGATATGCCAGGTGGCTCAATAGTAAAGAATCCGCCTGCCAATGCAGGAATGCAGGAGGCATGGGTTCAATCCCTGGGTCAGGGAAGATCCCTTAGAGGAGGAAAGGCAACCCCGTCCAGTTTCTTGTTTGAAAAATCCATGGACAGAGTAGCCTGGAAGACTGCAATCCACAGTGCTGCAGAGTCAGAAACCGCTGAGTGACTGAGCACACAGTCATCATTTTAGAAAGAATTTGAGTTTCAATACTCATTTATTATTACTCATATTTTCAGAAAGGTTTTTCATAGCATGTGATTTATTTCTATACACATATATATGCATGTGTATAAACACAAATAATAGTCAAAATTATTTAATGATTAGAAAGTCATAAGCATAAAGCAAATGGAATGAATACAAAATACATCCGAAGTAGTAAGGGAGCAAGCTGGCTGAACATCAAATGTACGTGTGTGTCTGTGTCTAATGATTTACACATATGTTTGGCAGAAATGGTGCCAGGGTTGTATTTTTGAAAGAGGTATCTTTCCTTATAGTACTTTTAATCTCCTTTTAAAGTTTGAGTAATTCTCTGTGAGTTCTTTGATGATAACTCTTAAGTTGTCACCAATTTATTTTCATTTAACTAACAAAATGAAACTTGGACTCGTTAACTAAGCTCTTGTCCTTGAGAGAAAATATCATTTGGCCTTGGTAATGCAATTAATCTATATTGAAGTAAAGATCATTTATTTTTTAATAGACTGCATACATAAAACCCCTTTTTAGCAGACATCTTTTATGTTTGTAGCTTGTTCAATTGTTTACTATAAACAATGGTTGGAAAATATAATTTCTTTAAAATGAATGTAAAGCTAAAGCTATTACCACTTTAAATATGTCAGTGATATTGCCTGCTAGAATGCTATGGAATCATTTTCTTAGTTTATGGAAGTACTGTTAGAAACTTTTCAAATTTAGGTAAGCATTTTACTGACAGTACAATTACATTAATATATAAGGATGCAATATAAATATATAAGGATGCAATATGAAATTCAAAATAAATTTCATATTGCCAGTTAAAAGGCCAACTTTGATTGACATGTGAAATATATATTTTTATCAGACAATTATACTGTAAAGAAATGAAGCAAAGAGTAAATAAACTTAGTATCTGTTAGAGCTTAAACCTATCAACATTCGTTTCAGTATCCTTTCTATACATTAATGTCATATGAAAAGTCTTTAAAGAGTGAAATAGGTAGACTTTTTTTGACTCATATCTAGGTTTAAATTTCGAGAAAAATGTAGACTATTAATGATGAAAACTTAAATGCTAGAGTAGCTTGCTAGCAAATAATATGTTCACAAAGGAAACAGTACATTAACTGAATCACACTTCATATTGTTTTTAAAGAAGAACTTAGATTTACTTTATGATTAGTTATCCTTGAAAACCATATGGGGTTTTCAACTCATATAAATTTAAATGTAGTGGGCACTAAATACATTCTTTTTATCAAATAAGTATTTATGGTACACTTAAGGAAAGCAGCGGTCTTACCTAGAGAATAGGATTAAAATGGGGTTAAACTGCTTACTAAGATTATTTTTTCTAATTATCTACAAATATTGTTCTTTTTCATTTCATGTAATTTTTAATTATAGACCAAAGAGGATGACTAGTTTTATTCATATAAAAACTTTATGCTTTTCCTGATCATAGGCTGTTTCTATACGAAGTCACTGTAAATATTTTAGAAAAGAAATACAACACAAATACAAAAAAGCCGTATCAATTTTTTTTTGAATTGAGAAAGAGATAATAATTAATTGAGTTTTTTTTTAAAAGTCCAGGAATGGATTTTAATTGCATGGAATCAACAAATTGCTTTTGGTTTCCCTTTGACTAACATCACCTACAAACACCAATTTTAAGTATGAATTATATTCAGAAACTATTTTAGAAGTCTTTAAAATTTATATTTAAAATAATTTATAAGGAATTTAACTGATAAAGAACTAATAAAATTTCTATTTCTTGTGAAATATTATTTTATTAATTGTATTGGTTTTGTACACAAAACCAATTTTGTGTACATTGATTGATTGATTTTGTGTACATTGATTTTGTACACAAAATCAATTTTGTGTACATTGATTGATTTCTTTAAACAATCAAATCAAGACACTCTATCCTAAATTACAGCTATTATGCTAACTATTCTATGTAGGAGTGAAGTGTACAAAACATCTTGTAGCTCTGAAGAATAATATTCATTGTCATAATTATAAATAAGAACAATCACAAGACTATATTTAAAGGGAAATACTATCAAGCAGAAACTTTAAATAAAAATAATTATGGAATAATATAAAAAATATTGGTAGCCAAAATAATTCTAAAGAGCCTCTTGATGAGGGTGAAAGAGGAGAGTGAAAACTTGGCTTTAAACTCAACATTAAAAACTAAGATCATGGCATACAGTCCCATCACTTCATGGAAACTAGTTGGAGAAAAAGTGGAAACAGTGATAGATTTTATTTTCTTTGGTTCCAAAATCACTGAGGATGGTAGATAGTTTTGCCCTTGGAGAAGACTCTTGAGAGTCCCTTAAACTGCAAGGAGATCCAACCAGTCCATCCTAAAGGAAATCAGTCCTGGGTGTTCACTGGAAGAACTGATGTTGAAGCTGAAGCTCCAATACTTTGGCCACCTGATGCAAAGAGCTGACTCATTTGAAAAGACCCTGATGCTGGGAAAGATTGAGAGAGGGAGGAGAAGGGGATGACGAATGATGAGATGGTTGGATGGTATCACCAACTCGATGGACATGGATCTGGATGGACTCCAGGAATTGGTGATGGACAGGGAGTGCTGGCGTGCTGCAGTCCATGAGGTCACAAAGAGTTGGACATGACTGAGTGACTGAACTGACCTGAACTTGATGCTTGGAAGAAAAGCTATGACAAATATAGACAGTGTATTAAAACCGACAAAGGTCCATATAGTTAAAACTATGGCTTTTCCAATAGTCATGTATGCATGTGAAAGTTGGACTGTAAAGAAAGCTGAGCACTGAAGAATTGATGCTTTTAAATTGTGGTGATGGACATCTAGAGATGAATGGATAAGCAAGCTGTGGTACATATACACAATGGAGTATTACTCAGCCATTAAAAAGAATACATTTGAATCAGTTCTAAGGAGGTGGATGGAACTGGAGCCTATTATACAGAGTGAAGTAAGCCAGAAACAAAAACACAAATACAGTATACTAACACATATATATGGAATTTAGAAAGATGGTAAAAATAACCCTATTTACGAGACAGCAAAAGAGACACTGATGTATAGAACAGACTTTTGGACTGTGGGACCAGGAGAGGGTGGGATGATTGGGGAGAATAGCATTGAAATATGTATAATATCATATCTGAAACGAGTCAGTCCAGGTACGATGCCCTATAACAGATGCCTGGGACTGGAGCACTGGGATGACCTGGAGGGATGGTGTGGGAAGGGGGAAGGGAGGAGGGTTCAGGATGGGGAACACGTGTATACTGGTGGCAGATCCATCTCGATATATAGTAAAAGCAATACAATATTGTAAAGTTAAGCAAAATAAAAAAAAAATAAATTGTGGTGATGGAGAAGACTGTTGAGAGACCCTTGGACAGCAAGGCAATCAAACCAGTCAATCCTAAAGGAAATCAACCCTGAATATTCATTGAAAGGACTGATGCTGAAGCTCCAATACTTTGGTTATCTGATCCCAAGAGTCAATTTATTGGAAAAGACTCTGATGTTGGGAAAGAATGAGAGCAAGAGAAGGGAAGACAGAGTATGAGATGGCATCACTGATTCAATGGACATGAGTTTGAGCAAACTTGGATATAGTGAAGAACAAGGAAGCCTAGCGTGTCATACTTCATGGTGTCACAGAGTTGAACACGACCTAGTGACTGAACAACAATAGATTCAACTTCTTTCAGACATACCAGAAAAATATGTATACAGGAAATTTTTATTAGGATTATGTCATTTTTTTTTCTATTAATTAGGTGATTGTTTTAGATTCTTCTTTTAGATTTTCTGTCATTATCACACACAAGTAATAAGCACATAAAGTACTACTCAAATTAATATTAAAAATACCTATATGATCTAAGCCTAGGTAGCATATTCAAAAGCAGAGACATTACTTTGCCAACAAAGGTTCGCCTAGTCAAGGCTATGGTCTTTCCTGTGGTCATGTACGGATGTGAGAGCTGGACTGTGAAGAAGGCTGAGCGCCGAAGAATTGATGGTTTTGAACTGTGGTGTTGGAGAAGACTCTTGAGAGTCCCTTGGACTGCAAGAAGATCCAACCAGTCCTTTCTAAAGGAGATCAGCCCTGGGATTTCTTTGGAAGGAATGATGCTAAAGCTGAAACTCCAGTACTTTGGCCACCTCATGCGAAGAGTTGACTCATTGGAGAAGACTCTGATGCTGGGAGGGATTAGGGGCAGGAGGAGAAGGGGATGACAGAGGATGAGATGGCTGGATGGCATCACTGACTCAATGAATATTAGTCTGAGTAACTTCCAGGAGTTGGTGATGGACAGGGAGGCCTGGCATGCTGCGATTCATGGGGTCGCAAAGAGTTGGACATGACTGAGTGACTGATCTGATCTGATCTAAGTCCAAATTTGGAGAGTTTTTAAATGATTTTTCTATACAAGAGAATTTCAAAAGTTTAAACTCTTTTTAAGTAATATATATCTCCAGTACTCTTGCCTGGAGAATCCCATGGACGGAGGAGCCTGGTAGGCTCCAGTCCATGGGGTCGCTAAGAGTCGGACATGACTGAGCGACTTCACTTTCACTTTTCACTTTCATGCATTGGAGAAGGAACTGGCAACCCACTCCAGTATTCTTGCCTGGAGAATCCCGGGGACGGAGGAGCCTGGTGGGCTGCTGTCTATGGGATCGCACAGAGTCGGACACGACTGAAGTGACTTAGCAGCAGCAGCAGCAGCAGCATATCTTCACATCAAAGCAGTTAAAAAAGTTAAGAAACCTAGATGTAATTTCTAAATCTAGTTCGCATTTACAAGCTTCTAAATATAACATGAGCCTCTTAATAAATGCACAGCAACTATTTTTAAGTTATTGATGAACTTCTTCTAGGGTGATCTTCAATAGAAATTTCAGGGAAGGGATTTATATCAAGTTACTCATATGGCTATAAATAAGAAATTTCTGAAATCCAATTAATAACAATAATGATAACTTTTATTATTCATTAGGCAGTAACAAGTACGTGTGAAACCAGAATCTGTGGGTGCTGTTATCGCCTCTTTACACAGTTAGGAAATGAGACCTAGTCTAAGTAGTTTGACCAAGATCACAAAGTTAGAAGGAGATCCAGGTATAAAATCTAGGGCTGTCAGACTCCTAGGGCTTCCCAGATGACACTAGTGGTAATGTGCCTGCTCCCAGTGCGGGAGACTTGAGAGACGCAGGTTTGATTTCGCTGTTGGGAAAATTCCCTGGAGTAGGAAATGGCAACTCATTCCAGTATCCTTGCCTGGAGAATCCCATGGACAGAGGAGCCGTGTGGGTTACAGTCCATAGTGTCTCAAAGAGTCGGACACGACTGAACCGACTTAGCACCGACGTATGTCTGACTCCAAAGTTAGCGTCTACTTTGCTACCCTTTAGCTCCTGAAATGTTTCTATAGCACTGGGATAAAAGAATACATTTGCAGTTGTCTCTGGTGGATGGTTCATTTTCTCCATGCATGCCCATACTCCAAGTCACTTAATGCAGTCACTGAACTGTCCTGGACACTGAGGCAAGAATTAAGTATTAGCATTTTCCTTAATGAGCTAATATAAGCATTCTTGGCAAGACACTATATTGTATTGTTTTGTTTGTATATGTATAGAAGTGGGAGTTACTGAATGCATGGTGCCTTGTACAATTTCAGCCAAAAGGTAGCTATTGAGCTGCTTAACTTATGATAAGGAGGCACTTCCCTGGAAAAGATGTTAAAAGTTAGCAACAGAAAATAACATACTGTGTGTACACTAGTAACTACAGTTTGGGCTTTTGCCTAAAGGAGTTGAAGATACATTAAAGTATTAAAGCAAAGGTTTAACCTGCTGAGATATATATGGTAAAGATCTCACCTGCCAATGCAGGAGAACTAAGAGATGCTGGTTTGATCCCTGGGTTGGGAAGATACTCTGGAGGAGGAAGTGACAACCTACTCCAGTATGCTTGCCTCGAGAATCCCATGGCAGAGGAGCCTGGCAGGCTTTAGTCTGTGGGGTCATAGAGAGTCGGATATGACTGAAGCAACTTAGCTCACACACACACACACATACACACATACATGTATCTGTACATATGTATGTGTACATGCACATAAGCTGTATATATAAAATACAGCAATAATTTATTAAGTGTAAAAGAAAAAAAAAGATGCCAAATTTAAGCAAAATATGGGCCCAAACTGGCACTTAGGTCAATCATTTATTTTATCATTTATTTACTAATTTTATAAACCTCCTTGCTTCAGAAATACCTAGTGTTTTATTTCCTGACTAATGGAGATGCAATTTGGCTCTCAGTTCAGTTCAGTTCAGTTGCTCAGTCATGTCTGACTCTGCCACACCATGAATCCCAGCACGCCAGGCCTCCCTGTCCATCACCAACTCCCGGAGGTCATTCAGACTCACATCCATCGAGTCAGTGATGCCATCCAGCCATCTCATCCTCTGTCATCCCCTTCTCCTCCTGCCCCCAATCCCTCCCAGCATCAGAGTCTTTTCCAATGAGTCAACACTTCACATGAGGTGGCCAAAGTACTGGAGTTTCAGCTTTAGCATCATTCCTTCCAAAGAAATCCCAGGGCTGATATCCTTCAGAATGGACTGGTTGGATCTTCTTGCAGTCCAAGGGACTCTCAAGAGTCTTCTCCAACACCACAGTTCAAAAGCATCAATTCTTCAGCACTCAGCCTTCTTCACAGTCCAACTCTCACATCCATACGTGACCACTAGAAAAACCATAGCCTTTACTAGAAGGAAATGGCAACCCACTCCAGTGTTCTTGCCTGGAGAATCCCAGGGACGGAAGAGCCGGTTGGGCTGCCGTCTATGGGGTCGCACAGAGTCGGACACGACTGAAGTGACTTAGCACAGCATAGACAGACCTTTGTTGACAAAGTAATGTCTCTGCTTTTGAATATGCTATCTAGATTGGTCATAACTTTTCTTCTAGGGAGTAAGCATCTTTTAATTTCATGGCTCTAGGTGGTTTCAAACTTTTATGAGTAAAAAAACCACTGGAAAAGACCGCATTTCTAGGTCTGCTACAACCATGCTTCATGTTCTTTTTTTGTCTCCCTGCTTTGTCAAAACATCACAACCAAGTGCATGCCTCATAATTCCTTCATAAGTTCTTTTATAAACCAAACAGAACAGAGAGCATATAAGAAAAAATGTCTAATTTGATGCCATGGTATTTCATCCTGAAGAAAGATTTGTTTCCTGGGTGATGAAAGGACCTTATGGAGTTGTTTTGTTTTCTTTCTTCCTGTCCAGTTTCTGAAGGTTTCCTGCATTTTGACTATTTCCCAGCACCTTAACCTAAATAGCTTCATTTACAGAATGGTAAATATAGGAGACTTACCTAAAGGGTTTTTGACTTGCTGCTGTTCTATTACTGATAAACCCAGGTTAAGAAAGGACCTCAAATAACACTAAATCTCAAACATATTTGAATCAGTTTGGGACTGCTCAAGATTATACTTCAACATTGTGTCAGAACAGAATAGAAGCAAATTTTCAAAACTTTGAAATTATAGAACATAGAAAATGATCAAAGATAATAGTTATTTACTGGTTGTAAGGAATTACTGTTTTTACTAACTGAATCTTCAAAAATTTTTAATAACATATTTTTAAAGAAATTTACTTTTCTATATCAGGGCTGAGATTTCAACTAGCATCTACACTGACTAATATATGAAGAAATAATTTATTTAAGCAATGGCAAATGGGTAATTGAGAAAACTATCTGTAGAATACAGCCACTGAAAAGAAAAAAATCTATTATTATAAAATGGACAAAATGGTTGGATGGCATCATCAACTCAATGGACATGAGTTTGAGCAAACTCTGGGAGATGGTGTAGGATAGGGAAGCCTGGCATGCTCTAGTCCATGGAGTTGCAAAGAGTTGAACGCGGCTGAAAGACTGAACAACAGCAACAATTAATATTATATAAAACAAGATGCACTGTGGTCATGATTCCTCTCAAAAAGAATTTCCTAAACTATATTTGGAAAGAATTGCATTCTGAAAGATGCCATTAAAAGGTTTTAAAAATTTAAAAAAGTAACTAAAAGAAAATCAAAGCAAGTAAAGGAAAAAGAAAGGAGGAAAGAAGGAAGGAAGAAAGAAAAAATAAATAAACTGCTATATAATTATAGTTTTGGCTAAAATATATTTTAGGCCATGGGTAAAATATCATATATACCTTTAAAATTTTCTAACTTTTATGTATTCAACCTGCTTTCAGGAAAATATCTCCATATCAAAGAATGCACCATTAATTCCTCATTGAACAAATACTCTGCTTGTTATTTCCTTGCACTGATGTATGGACACCAGATAGTATTCAGCCATTGCATCATCGACAACCTGGTTAATAACTTAAGTCCATGGATTGGCTTTGTATGGTCCCTGGGGCAAATAAGACCTGTTTTCTGCTTTTGAAAATGCAATTTTATATGAAACTGGCTATACTCATTACCTTCCATATTGTGTGTGGCTAGTTTTGCTCTGTATGATAGAATTGAATAGTTATCACAGAGATATGCATAGCTCTCAGAGGTTAATATATTTACTATCTGTCCTTTAACAGAAAGCATTTGCTGACCTCTACTTGATATTTGGTGATATCATTTGCTTCATTATCCAATTTCAATATGCATGTGTTAAATATTATAAAGTGATAATATATATAGCATCTAATACGATGAGTTGATAATATTCTGATATATCTTTTTCTAATGTAATAAATATCAAGTGATCATATTTTTTATAATTTCAACAGTTTATTTACAGAACCATATTCTATCACCTTTTTAAAGCTAGTATATGTTATATATCACAGACTTCTATTTTCTCAAACTACTAGAATATTAAAACTCATTCATGGTCAAAAAACTTCAGAAAACACTTCCTCTATTTGTGTGCTTTCATACTGGATTCATGACTTAGTGCCTGAGCAGCAATAATATATAAGGCAGAGATATAAGTGTTCTTGATGCTTGTGCTGCTGTGAGAAAGTTATACAAGTAGCTGCTTGTTTGGAAAAGGGTTGTAATCAGATAATTTGGAGGGTTTAATTGGGGAAATTATACACCCTGGATAGAGGCAAGGACAACTGTATTGTTGAGAGTTGTATTTTTGATATCATGAATTCCTGAGCCAGCCCATGATATGGTCTTCCATGGCTAGCAAATAGCTGGAGAACTAGGAGGCCTGGAAGGTCTGTGTACAAGGAGGAGAACAGCTGTGCAGAGGCAAACCTTTGTGTCACGATGGTGGTGACATGCAGCCCAGCCTGGCGCCTGGCCTTCTACTTGAGCGGACAAATCTCTCCAGTACAACCCTGCAGATTACCACTGCATTCCACTGTCCTAATTTCCCAAGTCAGGGCATAAAACTACATCTTAACTTTGTGCATCACATTTGAGCTGCCCATGCCAGGCACTGATCTGCAGCATGCATCCCTCCCGGTTGTTACAGGAGGCAAACATTCCTTATTCTCCAATTTTCTTTGATTCAGTAAGTGGTATATTAAAAAAAATAAAAAATAAACTATGGTAATAATTGGATTTCCCTGGTGTCTCAGCTCATAAAGAATCTACCTGCAATGCAGGAGACCTGGGAAGATCCCCTGGGTTGGGAACATCCCCTGGAGAAGGGAAAGGCTACCCACTCCAGTATTCTGGCCTGGGGAATTCCATGGACGGTATAGTATATATAGTATATTATATAATATAGGATAATTCTATGGACTGTATATTTATAATTAATGGTAATAATTAGGGAACATAAATTGGGAAAAGGAGAATGGACTATTGCATGTACACATGTATGTATTCATTTATGTATACATGTGTCAGGTGTCTGATCAGCATGTGGAGGGTGCAATAGTACTACATTTATACTGTTAACTGAAAATTAACTACAAAACTAATCATGTAGCACCACTTACATCAGCCCATTTAAAAGTATTTCAAATGAGCACGAGCAAATAAAGCTAGAAAACAAAGTTCCTCTTCTCAACCGTATCCTTGCCCCCATGTTCTTCCTCTAACTAAATTTGAAAGAAGTCAACAAACCAACATAGAAACATACAGAGACCAGGCAGGCAGAGTGACTTTTCAAAGACAGACTGACGTCTAAGCCTTTAAGGTTTGATTAAACCCACATGAACACATGAAAATATACAAAGAAAATATGGGAGACGCTCAGAGGGGGGAATTCAGTTTTCCATGGAAGCCATAGCAAAAAGTTCCTCTACATATTGGGGTTCTAATTAAGATCTTGATTTTAAGGAAGAGGTTTGCTGCTTATAAACTATTTTATGAAGATATTTCTAACCTGGTCTGATGGAAATTAATTTTGAATTAGAGGAACATGAATTAAGGAATATTTCCATCATTGCCTACAATGTCATCAGTTTTGTCCCTTGTTTTCTGTGGGTCTTAGTTCCAGTATTTGGTTTGCTGTTGTTTAGTGGCTCAGACGTGTCTGACTCTTTGCGATGCCATGAACTGCAGCATCAAAGTCTTCCCTGCCCTTCACTATCTCCCAGAGTTTGCTCAAACTTATGTCGGTTGAATTGGTTATGCCATTCAACCATCTCATCCTCTGTCACCCCCTTCTCCAGCTGCCCTCAACGTGTCTCATCATCAGAGTCTTTTCCAATGAGTCAGTTCTTCACATAGGTGGCGAAAGTACTGGAGCGTCAGCTTCAGCAACAGTTCTTCCAATGAATACTCAGGACTGATTTTCTTTAAGGTTGACTGGTTTGAGTCCAAGGGATTCTCAAGAATCTCCTCCAGCATCACAGTTCTACAGCATCAAGTCTTTGGCACTCAGACTTCTGCATAGTCCAACTCTTACATCTGTACATGACTACTGGAAAAACCATAGCTATGACTATCTGGACCTTTGATGGCAAAATTATGTCTCTGCTTTTTAATATGCTGTCTAAGTTTGTCAAAGATTTTCTTTCAAGGAGCCAAAGTCTTTTAATTCATTGCTGTAGCCACCATTCTGCAGTGATTTTGGAGCCCAAGAAAATAAAATCTGTCACTGTTTCCATCGTTTCCCTATCTATTTGCCATTAAGTATTGGGCCTAGATGCTATGATCTTAGTTTTTTGAATGTTGAATTTTAAGCCAGCTTTTTCACTGTCCTCTTTCACCTTCAAGAGGCTCTTTAGTTCCTCTTCACTTTCTGCCATTAGGTTGGTGTCATCTGCGTATCTGAGGTTATTTATATTTCTCCTGGCAATCTTGATTCCAGCTTCTGATTCATCCAGCCAAGCATTTTGCATGATGTACTTTGAATATATGACTTCCTCCTTGGCTCAGTGGTAAAGAATCTGCTGCACTGCAGGAGATGCATGAGACGCTGGTTCCATCCCTGAGTTGGGAAGATCCCCTGGAGGAGGGCATGGCAACCCACTGCAGTGTTCTTGCAAGGAGAATCCCATGGACAGAGGAGACTGGCGGCTACAGTCTATGTGTCACAAAGGGTGGGTCACGACTGAAGCGACTGAGCACGCATACATGCACTCTGCATTTAAGTTAAATAAGCAGGAGACAGTGATAAAAATATTTTAAAATATTCCAGAGTTCTTTTGATGGTTAAATGATATCATATCCAATATGAGTATGCATGTTTTCCTTTTTCCTTAACTCTGTATTAGATCCTTTTCTAATGTGAAATGTCCTTTCTTTGATGTTTCTCAGATAAAAGCACTCTCTCACCAACTCTAAGTTAACAACTGTACAGTAACATGGTTTAGGTGAAAATTCTAGATAGTAATTGCTTATTTCACATGTTCTCTATACCTACAACAGCAACCTTAAATCATAGGTGTTGTTTCTGACACTGCTATTTTGGACTGGAAATAACCTTCACAATTGGATATATATATATATATATATATATATATATATATAGAGAGAGAGAGAGAGAGAGAGAGAGAGAGAGAGAGAGGCAGAGAGAGAGAGAGAGAGAGAGAGAGCCTACCAGTAGCAGTGTCAGTCGCTCAGTCATGTCCAACTATTTGTGAACACAGACTGTGGCCGCGCCAGGCTCCTCTGCCCATGGGCTTCTCCAGGCAAGAATACTGGAGTGGGTTGCCATGACCTTCTCCAGGGGATCTGCCTGACCCAGGGATCAAACCCATGTCTCCTGCATTGGCAGGCGGATTCTTTACCATCTGAGCTACAGGGAATTCCAAGACCCTACTATGTACTCAGCAATAACTAGACACAGAGAATGTAGTGACTGAATGAGATATATACAAACTGTAATTTCACAGATCCAGCATAAAACTAGAGTGAATAAGCAGGAAGTGTCTGCAAAGCAAGGTTCAGATGGGATGGTCAGCAAAACATTGTGAAAGAATTACACATAAGCTTAGGTTAGAATACATTCTCCACAGCATGAACTCACCATAAAAAGGTCACAGGAAATAGAATTTAGTTCAGCCGGAATAGCTGGTACAAAAATCTTAAGGTTGGATTGAGCTGAAGTGTCTGAGAAGTCAGCAAAAGCTTTTGGTTCAGTCCTATCAGAGAGGGAACCGTGGTACAAGGCGAAGATGGAGAGAGGAGGGCCTATTTGTAGAGCATCTTTGTGGTGTAGTATGTACTATGAAGTATAATATACTATTGGAGATTTACAGTAGGGGCAAGATAAAATGTGTCTGGTTTCAAAATGAGACTTGTGGTTGCTTTGTGGGCAAGGGATAGTCAGGGTCTGAATAGAAGCATTAGAGGCCAGTCAAATTACATGTTGACTTCTCACTCAAATATATAATAATAATAGAGCCAGATTGGCTATGTTTTGTTACTTAGGACATTTAGAAAAAATATACCTCCCTTACTTCCTGTTTTTTCCTGTCCACTGACTTTTGTTAAATCTCAAAATCGCACTGTTAAAAACCTGGAAATTATTGAAGAATACGCTAGCATAAGTTCTTTGAATTTTTATGGAAACAAACAGGGCTTTTTTTTTTTCCCCCCCCCCCTCCTGAACCCCTTGGGAGTTGCATAAGGTTGAGATAGCATAATTAGTGAAATCCTCATTAAACCTCGATATGTACCCAGTGTGTCTAATCTGTGAATCTGGCATTCTGGAGCACGCATCAGGCCAGCGAGCCTGCTGGTACCCAAGACTCATAACAGTACTTACAGAAAAACTCTCCGGCAGGCTGCAACATAAACACCGCACATGGAAATTACTCAGGATCACTTCCTCCGGGCTATTTTTCAGCCCCACGACAATAGGATATCAGTGCTCATCTAGTCCTGCTGGAAGTCAAATGACTTCTGAGTAGCTTCCAACTTCCTCATTCCTAAATTATGAATCTATCTTCTAACCACAGCTGCCTGCTTAGTGTGTTTCCTGGTAGTTAAGAAATGCACACACCCACAGAAAACGAACTACATTTTCTATTCTTCTACTTTTTTCTCTCTTGCTTCCACTTTTATGTAAAGCTCAGTGTGAAAAATACCCTATCGGTTTTTTGTACTCATTACTATAAAACCTGATAAACTGATTGACATCTAGCCCCAATTTATGCACCATTTATCTTTTTATCTGACTGTAATAGCAATATGATTTCATGGTGAGATATTATAAAACATAAAAAATTCATAAAACTGAAATTCTGCTGGGAGAAACTTCACGTTAATATATTTACTTATAGCATTATTCTATGAACACATAAAGCCTATGTGTGCCTAAATGTACATCTTTGAATGAGTCAGTATGTGTTATATAGTGTTTGTATTTATTTATCCTTTTACTGTAAACTTTCTCTCAAGACATTAAATATTAATTCCAAATATGATGTATTTGGTTGCATAATATTCTACCTGCAAATATGATGTATTTGGTTGCATAATATTCTACCTCATAATTATTTGAAACAATATTTTTAAGTATTTTCCAATTGTTGATGAACAGATTCTTTCCAAAAGTTTATAATAAATGCTGATTATAATGATATCAATTAACTTGTATGAATAACTTTTGATATGTCTTTGACTGATTCCTTAGTAAGGAGTTATAGAAATAAAGGTTTCAAGAGCATTACTCCTTAATATGTCTTTTGAAATATTTTGGCACAAATGGCTTTCGAGAAGGCTATGGAAATTTACACACAAACTTGGCACACTATTTCTGATTGTTTTAATAACATCAATATCATTTTTGTAGACAGTTACAAAATTCAGGAGAAAATAAAGAAAATACAAAGTATAAACATCTTCAAAAATTCCTTTAGAGCCATGCATATGTATGGATGAATAGACAGCTAAATGGGAGATACATGTAATCAGATAGCATAGAAATTATTAACTTTGGATCTTCCTACCAAATCGACCTCCTCATTCTTCCATTTAATACTATAAGATGCTCATTCTCTTTATTGATTTGTAAATACTCTTATACATGAAGAGCATGAATTAGTACACATATTTTTCAAGTTAAGCATTCTAAATATTTATCAATACTCTGAATATCTACCAACATTTCAAACTACCTTATAGTTTTACTTTTACATTAAACCCCTCTTTAAAAATATTTTTAATGTACTATGGAGGTATAATTTTATTTTGCATATGATTCATCTTACATTTAATCTAGTATATCTATGTAAAGATTGTTGTTGCTTAATTGCTAAGTCGTGTCAGACTCCTTTGCAATCCCACAGGCCTGTAACCCTCCACGCTCCTCTGTCCATGGCATTTTCCAGGCAAGAGTGCTAGAGTGAGTTGCCATTTCCTTCTCCAGGGGATCTTCCTGATCCAGGGATCCAACTGGCAATTCCTGTACTGCAGGTGGATCCTTCTACCACTGAGCCACCAGGGAAGCCCGACATGTAAAGACAGATGATGCCAGCTTGTGCTGTACTCATATAAAAAGAAGTCCTTTAATGTTATTTATTGTTTCATAGAACTGTTTATAATTTATCTTCATGGAACTGCTCCTGCTGATCAGAGAGGATTTTATTGTGAGTTTATTGAAAGATGTTGTAGCTGTACTTAACATGTGTGCATGTTTAGAGGAATTTCCTTCCCTACAACATTATAGCCCAGGCTGAGAATGGCTAAACCTCAAGATTTTTCCTAAAAAAAAATGAGTAGGAAACAGGACAAAACAAAGAAAAGTGAAACCATCATTGGAACTCATCAGAAAGTTTAATTTCCAATCAATGTTTTTTTTTTTTAATGGTAAGTAAAATATCTCTTTCATTCTTTATGGATCCAAAATGTATGTTTTATATATTATAGACATAATGACTCTACATCTAAATTAAAGATACTTAAGAGCAGGATCTGTGTTTTATAATTCTTTACATCCCCAAGGATTTGGAACTGTGCTCTGCACATAAAAGATTTTCAACAAAAATTCGTATTGATTACCGTGATGAAGTACATGGCTATTTTTCGGTCTCACTAAGCTTATGCATGGGCAGAAGAGAAAGGAGAAAACCCGTGTTTTTGCCTATCCACACCACTCATGTTTTATAGATTTCAGTCAAAATTTCTCACAGTCCTGGACTCTCTGTCCTGTGTGACTCAGGAGACACATTGTTATTGAGAATCTGTGTACACTTTGCTACCTGACCTTTATATCTGGGCTCAGTATTTCTTAGGATTTTTTCAAAAACTTAGAATAGAAAACTATGCAATAACCTCAATGTTGGAAAACAAGACTAAGGCCTACTTTATGGGTTTTACTATTTATTTTAAAGGCAGAGAGATGTACTGTCTTATGAATATACTTGGACTGAACTATAGATGAAAACAGAATAAAGAGGAACTTTTGTATACTGAGTTCCAGAATGGCAAATGGCAAGTGATGCAAGGAGACTGACAGAAAACGAAAGGATTTTCAAGTAAATGTGCATGTCACAAAAGTGCATGATTCAGATACTAGAAGAATAGACAGTTTTGAGCATGTTTATAACATAGAGAAATACAATGATAAAATAAATTTTAGAAGGCAAATCAAAAAGTCTTAGAGCACAAACTTTTGATTAAAAATGATATTTGAAGGACATTGAATAAAATATGGGGAAATTAATACAATAATATTTAAAAATACGATGACGTAATTATAGTTTGTAATTAAGAAGTGAATATCAAGGAGAAAAAAATGAGTAGGATGAAATATATTCTTAAATAAAAGCACCTATAAGTCTCTCCCTCACTTTGCAACACAAAGAAGCATATTAATATAATGTTAAAATAGCAACCAGACTTTAGCCAGAATTCCTTTCTGGGGCTAAAAAACTTCATACAACTACTGGTAAAACTTGTAATTAATGCACAGAGCAATTTCTTTACATAACTGAGAATTTCCACACAACTGAAACAGAAACAGGGAGTGATGTTCAGTTGCAGCATTATAATTTTAGAGTGTTAGATTAATTTTCTCTTAAATGATAGCAAAAACATATCCTAGTAAATGATTTATAACCATTTTTAGATTTGTTTCAACTAGATAAGATTCCTCTTTAAAAATTTGGTGTGTAATAGAGTTACTATGTAAAGAAAATGCAATTAATGTCATAGAAATCTATTTTATAGAACTTTTTGCCTGCACAGTATGAAGACCATGATTCCTGTGGGAAGTATGCAGAATATAAGTGGAAGTATGGTGCTCATTAAAAAGCAGAGACATTACTTTGTCAACAAATGTCCATCTAGTCAAGGCTATGGTTTTTCCAGTGGTCATGTATGGATGTGAGAATTGGACTGTGAAGAAGGCTGAGCGCCGAAGAATTGATGCTTTTGAACTGTGGTGTTGGAGAAGACTCTTGAGAGTCCCTTGGACTGCAAGGAGATCCAACCAGTCCATCCTAAAGGAGATCAGTCCTGGGTGTTCATTGGAAGGACTGATGCTGAAGTTGAAATTCCAATACTTTGGCCACCTGAAGCGAAGAGCTGACTCATTTGAAAAGACCCTGATGCTGGGAAAGATTGAAGGCAGGAGAAGAAGGGGATGACAGAGGATGAGATGGCTGGATGGCATCATCGACTCAATGGACAAGAGTTTGAGTGACCTCCGGGAGTTGGTGATGGACCGAGAGGCCTTGCATGCTGCTGTTCATGGGGTCACAAAGAGTTGGACATGACTGAGTGACTGAACTGAACTGAACTGCTGGTGCACATGCAAACAGCAATATGTTTATATAAAGCATTAACATGCTTTGCATACCAGCAGAACTTTTGAAAGTGAAAGTGCAAGTGAAGTTACTTAGTCCTGTCTGACTTTTTGTGACCCATGTGCATCTTATTTTAAAAGCAATGTGCTCCTCTGATATACAAATGCCAACTATTCGCTCTTCTTCATTAAATATACACATACATGTATGAGATATGTAAATGTATAGGCCAATCACCAAGCATGGCTTTATAAGTGCCATTTTTCTATTTCTGTAAAGGGCTGTGCTGGGCACAAAATTAGTTCCTTCAGATTTCTCTCAAAGTACTGCTACCATTCACACTACCACTGCTTGAGGACTTATCATCATTTCTCTCCTACACTGTTTTTCTCCATTTCTCATTTTTGAGTAAATTTAGAAGTGCATCCTGATTGTGCAATTACTCTGCTAAAAATCTCTCGGTGAAATAACCTTGCCTTCAAGATAAAGTTTAAATTTCGTGCCATATCTTACTAGATGCTTCTTCATCTTGTTGCTGCAATCCGTTCAAACTCTGTGACTTCCATTCCTATCATGTATCCTGTGATACTTGTATCTCACAAATTATGGGATATTTGGATCCCATATTTCCCCAGAGTACCTTGACTTTGCAAATACAGCTTGATGTGCCCAGATCACCATTTCCCATATTATCATTCAATTTAAATCTACAGTTCTTTACATTTAAGTTCCTATCTTTTTCTCCACCAAGCCTTTTGTGGCCACTCAGTTCTCCTGTATCCCCAACAGACATACCTAAATTCACTGAGCGTCTTTCTTCTACATCTCACTAATAACATCTGCACAGTCTTAAAGTTGCTGATGCACTTATCTTCTGACTTGAAAGATAACTTGCTTACTTATCTCCAATATTTGACAGCTTTCTAAAAACTATGCATCTCAGTTTCTGAAAATGTTATAAAGGACCAATCTCACTGTTGTGACATTGGAACAAAAAGAGACAGGTAAGGTAGACTCTCCATAAACGAGTGATCCTCTCCTATCATCTTTTCTTTCATTTCCACCAGAATCAGAATTCCTTGGGAACTGGATTCATTTGCATACTTTCAAGATTTGGAAAAACCCAAGCAGAGACTTGGGATAATACTGATAAAGAAGGGAAGACGAAAGGATTATCTGAGGTGGAAAGAAAGAAAGAACCAAAGAGGGCTAGGACCACGAGGGTTACGGCTTGAACCACAGCAGGAAGTTCAAGAGTAGCCCAAGCTCACAAGTGAAGAAAAGGATTCCTATACTTCAAAACCCACACTCCTCTCTTGCCAGAGACCTGTTGCCATTGACATAGAGGGCCAGAGGCATCCTCTTCCGTTGTTTGGCCTTGTGGCAGTAGTTTCATTCTTGCTGTTAAATCATCTTTTCTCAGATATTTGAGGTTTGGGGAGGACGTCTCTGTTCTCTGACCCAGACAGGTTATACTTCATGAAGCCAAAATTGAGATGCAATACATATAACTGTTTTCTACTCCATCTATTGTCTAGATTTAGGTTCTGATTCTTTTATTTTGTTATTACAGTTTTTTCCACTTATCTTGCCCAGTGTAACATTGCTGTACAATGTTAGTTAGGAGTGCAATGAATTTATACTGTTTCTTCCTTTCAATTATTCAACGAACTTTTGCTTTATTACTTTTGTAATTGTTTTCTAGAGAAACATAAGAGGTGAAATCCTGTTTTCACTACTTGGTATATGCATGGATTAGTGAAAGTGAAAATTGCTCAGTCATGTCCAACTCTTTGCCACCTCATGGACTTTACAGTCCATGGAATTCTCCAGGCCAGAATACTGGAGCGGGTAGCCTTTCCGTTTTCCCAACTTAGGGACTGACCACAGGTCTTCCACATTACAGGCAGATTCTTTACCAGCTGAGCCACAAGGGAAGCTCCCATGGATTAAAACAAGGTTCAAATTAAATATATACTCACTTTTTTTTTTCCATATTACAGTATTTCATCTTTTAAAAAATAGCCACTAAAAAGAAAACTGACATAAATAAAATCAACTACAATAACAATAATGCTTTCAGCAAATTTCCTTTCATATCTCAGAGTTCCTATTTTGGTTTATTTATTTATTTTTTGGTTTTGTTTTTGGCATGTGCTTTATATTTAGGTTCTTGGTATGTATTTTGAAAGGGTGTATATGAACTAGGACATTCTTTAAGTATCACTAGGGCATTCTTTAAGTATCACAGAGAAGATAAAGCCATACTCTAAAACTTTAGCATATGCCATATACTAATCCAACTGGTTGAATTCATAACTCAGGTCACTTTTCCCCAAAGTTCTCAAAATATCTCATCATGATTATTACTCCTTATAGCATTTATTCTCATATCACATTCTAACCAGGTAAGGACTCACACACACAGCCTACTCAGTAACCCAAGTTACTAGAAGCTAGGGTTTGTTACACTGCAAAAACAGACAACTCCTATAGAACACCTGGTTAATTTTAATTAAATGTCTTATATATTCATCATAACAGCTGCCCTCTCCCCAAATCAGTCTATTGTGATAGTTAAACTCTAGGGCTTAGAGGGTTGTGAGGGTTGCTTAATAAGTAAACTCATTCTCTTCCTCAGTGTTTTGTTTTGTGTTTGTAAACTGGAGAAAAACCTAGTTACTGAGGATTACAGGCAATAATATATGTAAAATAGTTTTCAGAGACTTTAGCACATGAATGCCATTCTCAGTTCTTAGATGCCATTTTCAACCAGTTCAATTCTGATTTGTATATATTATAATAAAATTATCAATTTCATATGCATGTTACATCATAAGAACAAAAATCATAAGTTATTTGTAAACAAAATAATAATGAACTGCTTCATTTGAATGAAGACGAGGAGCCCCACTTGACTTGTGTGGTAGAGCGGACTGCTGTCACCTACTTTATTAGTCTGCTAATAAAGCAGATTAATAGCCACTTACTTTATCAGACTGTTGTAACAAAATACCATAGACTATGTTACTCAAAAGACAGAAAGTTGTTTTCTCACATCTCTGGAGTCTACCAGGAGTCCAAGATCAAGGGGCCAACAAGGTTGGTTACTGGTGAGGTCTCTCCCTTGTGCTTCTAAGGGAGCCTTCTCATAGCATCTTCATATGTAATTTTCTCTGTATATGCAGAAAGAGAGAACTGATAGCATCATTTTTTTTTTTTAATAAGGACACCAGTCCCAATGGATTAGGTTCCCAATCTTATGGCTTTATTTCACCTTAACTAATTCCCTAAAGGTACCATCTCCCAGCACAATCATATTGGGGGCTAGGGCTTCAAGTGTGAATTTTGAAAAGACACTAGTCCATAACACTTAAATGAATAGTTTCTTGTTTATAATATTCAAATATTATATTCTTCTGAGCTCTCATAGCATTGTTATTACTACACGTATATTCAACCACAGTTATACTGCTTTGCTTTATTGTTTGTATAGATATCCAGGTATACTTTAGGACTCATGAACAAAGTATTAGTCATTTTTGAATCTCTGGATTGTCCAGAGTTTAACAAGAGTCAAATACTAATGAAGTGAAGGTGAAAGTTACTCACACAGTCATGTCTGACTCTTTGCAATCCCATAGACTGTAACCAGCCCAACTCCTCTGTTCATGGAATTCTCCACGCAGGGGAGTACTGGAGTGGGTTTTCATTTCCTTCTCCAGGGGGTCTTCCTGACCCAGGGATCAAACCCGGGTCTCTGCACTGCAGGCAGTTTCTTTACCAACTGAGCCACCAGGGAAGGCCCATCAAATACTAATATGTACAGTCTTTTCCTAACAAACTCTATTTTAAGCAGTTTTACTTTTAATAATGAAATGGAAGTGTCACCGAGGGAAAAAAATCCTATAGACTCAGAATACACTGTTATCTGAAAATGTTAAACATAAGAATCTTTGTAAAATCTATTGATTTATCTATTGTGCCTTGTCTTCATGTCTATTCATTTAGACTTTTAATTGACTTTGTTGGTTCTCCCACATAATAAAATTGGTCTTTTGATTGTATTATTTCCAAGAAAATCTATATATTTTTAATTACAAGAAGACTATATAGAAAAATTGGACATGAGAAACATATATACCCACATAAATATCCAGAAAACTTTAGACCATATATCTATGAATGAGTTTCCAAATTAAACGACACAGCACCAACATCATGGCAATACCACTGGCTATATTTAAGATGGTGGATATATTTGTGAACTTCTGTTATAGGCTACAGAATTGGCAACGAGTTATAATAGCAACTAGTTACTTATTATAACTTCCCTGTTTCTTAAGCTCTTTAAATTTGGCAAAAAGCCAATATTTGAAAATAGTATGTGCAAAAGATGGAAGAAGTGTCCATCTCCAAAGATAAAATTTTAGAAAATGGTGCTAAGCAAAAATAATAGCTTTAGGAAATCTAGAATATAAAATAATGATTACTTAACTTCTCTGCTGGCTCAGCTGGTAAAGAATCCACCTGCAATGCGGGAGACCTGGGTTCGATCCCTGGGTTGGGAAGGTCCCCTGGAGAAGGGAATGGTGACCCACTCCAGTATTCTGTTAGGGTATAGCATGTCTTTCAAACTACAATGGGTGTATTAAAAGAAACTGAACATGTATGAATATGCTTGAGTTGGAACAGGTATAATAAGAAAATGCCTAGAAATTGTAATGATATTGTGTGTTGTTTCAGGAAACATTTATTCAAGTAACAAAAAGACTTCATATCAAGTCAAGGAAATACTACATTATGTATGATGATTAATGGAAAGAGGCTTCTTAAAATATGCCACAGAAACCAGTCGCTGGGCTCATTGTTGTAGAACTTTTTTTTTTTTTTTTTTTAATAGATGATATGGATGAAGACTCAGAATACAACCTTGAAAAGATTATACTATGCTAGAAGAATAACTACCTCTGCATTGCATAAGACAATTTTAAAATTAGTGTAATAATATGCCCTGACATTGCAAACTGTGAAATGTTGCATTCATGTTTAAAAAAAAGTCAACTGCAAATAATATGGGGCTGGGGCTGGGGCGATTCTGGAATTAGAGGGCAGTCTGGTTGAATACTAAATTCACACAGAATAAAATGAAATAAACCCAAAGTCTAACTTGAGGCCCAAGAAAACTAGACGATTTAAATAATAATACAAAACATGGTCTTCAATGGAATAACAGAATTTGAAAGAGTGACAAACAGTATCTAAGCCTGAAGTCTGTCTACTTTGGAAAAATCCAATAATGTTCTCAAATCAAAGTTTAAAAAGTCTACTGAAAAATCAGCGTGTGTCCAAAACATGGCGAGCAGTGTACACAACAGCTTTGGAGGACATGTCTAAAGAGCAAAGATAGGATTAAGAGCAACAGAAGTGGAGGCAAAGGGAGAGGAGTATGTTAACAGCTACCACAGTCTCAGAGCTCTAAGACGAAACAGATAAAGAGTCAATGGATTTGTGTTAAGAAGATGCAGATGCCTCACCATACAGGAGAATATTGTTAGAAAACTGGTTTATTCAACAATGAAATTATCTGAACCACAGAGCATGGGGTTTCTTATCACTTGTAGCACTTTGAAGCATATAATGAATGACCACTTGTCAGAGATACTGACACTGATAATTTCTACTTTAGGTGGGTGGTTAAGCAAGGTTATGTCTTAGGTCAGCTCCAACTCAAAATTTCTATGATTATTTCAGGTGAAAACAAAAAATCTTTTAGATGTGATGAACTCACACTGACATATATAAGTATCACAGATAATAAATGCCTGCTAGCCAGCTGGGTCCAAGAATAAACTCGTCTTTCTTTTTTTTATGTGCAATTTTCTTTCTTTCTTTTTATTATGTGCAATTACTATTTAAAAACTTATTTGATCATTTGATAGTGGCTCATACCCAAAGAACAGTCATTCTTAAATTAATGTGATATTGCTAGAAGGGCTTATTTTGAGGGGGAGAAATAACTATATATGTATATGTATATGTACACATACATTCTTCCGGGAGTAATGTAATAAACTGCAGTATTTTTTGTCACCAAAATCAGTGGTGCCAATAATAAGAACTTGCCCTTCTCATGCTAATCTAATAGAAAATATTCTTATTTCATTTCAAATTCATATGTGAACAAAATAATAGGGATTCTCACGTACAAGCAGGTCAGAAATATGTCAAGCAATTCCATAAATCTAAGTCAGAATTTCTACATGACAAATAACCATTATCAATCTCATGCTAAGTGGGTGTTTAAATTTTCAGAAATCAAAACAATTGAAAAATAAAATCAATCATCATAAAAATCAGAGCTATAGTTCATCAGTCATGAGATGTCAGAAGGTCCCATATTTCCATGGCTCCATTCAATCTGAAATAATCAGAGACAGTGAAAATAAGTTATAAAATACGTAAGTGTCACTTTCACTTCCCTAGTGTTTTGAATATGGGAAAGTTCAGATTCACAAAGACTCCATTCTGATATTTTATCCAAAAGAGTCAGTCAACCTCTGCTTTGCTAGTTTGACTGTAAAAGCCTAGGGAAACAAAAAAAAATTAATAAGGCAGGTTCCACGATCTGATCTATTTCGTAAGGATCCAATTAATCCAGTGACCATATCATACTCTGGCTTCTAGTAGCAAAATTAATACTCCTTGTTTGAAAGTGATTCATACACTGCATGTGAATGAACCTAATCTCTTTCTTCTTTTTTACGTTTTGTATGTAGACGTTGGGAACAAATCTAATTAAAGTTATATTTCAGTAATTATTTACTCCCACATTGCAATTTCAGTCTATATACTCTGTCTCCTACATCTATTTCTTGCCAATTCATGAATGAACAATTTTTACAGATTCAGTATCTCTGTGTGAAGTTATTCTCTCTGTGGTTTACATTTCAGCTGTAAGCAATTGCGTACCAGAGACAGCTCAATTCTGATGCCAACTCTGGCAGGAGTGAGCGTAAGCTGTTTTCCAACATACTTGACTCTGATAGATTCTTTTTCTCTGTTGTCATTTGTATCCTGAGAGAACATAATCATAGGCATCAGCAAAAGAGGAATTCAACACTGTCCTTTACTTGAGTCTTCATTTACATTATCAATAGCAGGGACTAATTGCATCTCAAATCATATTCCATAGCTTAATCTTTTTCCTTAGATCTCTCAGTAAAACACCTCTAAGTTATTGCTAGTTCACAGTGACCTTCGGCCCTTAGAGCTTGATCTGCGGGGAATGTGTATAGAATTGCTTTGGATTGGCACAAAATGTACTATTTGAAACATTGCCCAATAACCAGAGACAGAGGTACTAAAGCAGATGATGTGTAAGCAGGTGCTTTTCAGGCCTCAGTGACAGCATTAGGAACTCTGGTTGGAACCGATCTCAGTTCTGCCAGATCCCCACGGTGCACAGTGAAGCATATTCTTTTGCTTTCCAACAGAATGTGCTGGTGGAGGCACGCTTTATATTTTATAAACTGGAATAAGTTTGAGATTCCTTACCCAGCTTTATAAAATCTGCTGAACACTTGTTTTCGTGCTTAGACCATGCCCATGAAATCTGAGGAGATGGTTGTAACAGCATCCCTGTTTTGTTGCTTGGAAAATACAGCTCATTAGAACTGATTTAGTTTTTTTTGTTGTTGTTTTTTACTGCTGATAAAATAAAGTATTACCAATTTAGTAATTTAGTAACTTAAAGCAACACAAATGTATTGTATTTCTGTAAGGTAGAAGTTCAGCACAGTTCTCACCGAGCTAAAACTAAGGTGTTGGCTGGGTTCCTTTCTGGAGGGCCCAAAGGAGAATTTCTTTTCTTGACATTTCCAGCTGATAGATTCTGCCCACATTCCTTGGCTCCTGGCCCACTTTCTCAGTCTACAAATGTCCAGTTCTTCTCACACCACTTCGATGGCATTCCTTCTGTCCTCACATCTCTTCCTCTGATTCTCTTCTACCTCTTTTGGACAGTCTTAAGTACTATGGCGATTACATTCTGCCCACCCAAATAGTCGAGGATAATTAACCTACCTGGCAATTTTGCAACTTTAATGGCATCCAGAAGGTCACCTTCTGTTTGCATGTTTTGCAACACAGTCACAAGCTCATCTTTGGAAGATCCTTATTCTGCCTCCCTCAGCCATATAGATACATTTCCCCCATCCATAAGAGCTGCTTCGAAATTATTTTAATTTGCATTTTTTACAAAATGATTCTATGATAAAATTATGTATAATTTATTTCTTTCATATTTCTAGGTGACAGGACTAGCAAAAAAAAACTGTCCACAGTTTTCTTTTGGCTACTATGGCTCATGGGAAGGAAGAGAAGGAAAAAACAGAGAGAAGAGTTTATAAAAATTATGGTACAATTCCTTCCTTTAACCAATATCTGTAAACTTTGAATTCTCAAGCAACATAATGGAACTTTTATATTCATACATCTTAATTGCCAAAATTTATCATGGAATTTCCAGTGATAGCAAAATTTCTTAGAATACTAAAACTGCTGATCTTCAAAATAGTGTAGAATTAAAATGTGCTACATACAGGTAAAGAATTTAGAAACTATACCCAATTCCAGGAAACTTTCTTATTACTTATTCATTTTTATTTTACTTACAAAGACTTATCCTATGTAGCAATAAACATATACTAAAAGGTAACTTTTCTGTTTCATGCTCATTATTAGTGCTTAAGAATCAACTAAAAACATTAAGAGTCAAATTGCATTTTTCCAAAGGAAAGAAATCCGAGCTTTCCTTCTGAAAATAAAGTATGTAAATGTTAATAGAGGAAAAATGGCCTTTTCATGAGACTCATTACCCTGAAGATGAGATGGAAAATTTCTTTAATTTTAGCACTACTACTTGAAGGCAGCATGTGCTATTTGCTTTGAACATTTGAGGCTAAAAATGTGTTTTCTGTTCTCACAATCAATTAGATGAACACCACTTTTGTAACGAAACATTAAAAAAAAAATGTGTACACAGGTTTTAGAAAGTTCTAGCACCAATGACCATGCCTGTGCAAAAGGTTCATTTTCTTTCTCAACTTATGATCATAATGCTAAAATGTGATTCCTAAATCCTATTATATAAATAAAAATGTGAATAATAAAACTGGTACAGATAATTGACTATCTCTTGATGATAGTATTACTAAAAGTATAACAATGTCCTTTAAGGTATCAGTTCATGTCTTGCCATTGGGAAAAAAAAATAGGAATATATTCCACTATATCTAACTCTATCTAGAAAATTTAATTTTATGGAAATGTTTAATAGAAATAAAAGATTCACAAAATACATTCATATAAATAACCGTTCACGAATACACAGCTTAATGGCTTTCCACAGATGGAACAGTTGCTTAACTAGCACACAGGTCAAGAAACAGTCTTACCTCACCTTACAGTCTATGTGCAAACCCTTTTTCATTACTGTTTTCACTCACAAAGTAACCACTGACTTCTAACACCATAGATTTTTATTCTGAGCTGTATGTATATGAATTTGTGTAGCGTGCATTCTTTCTGCCTTCTTTCACTCATCATTTGTGAGACTCAGGTAGTTTTAAACTGTTCACTGTCATGTTTGTATATAAAATTTTGTATGATTACACTACAATGTATTTATTTATCTCAATGTAGATGAATATTTGGCTTGCTTCCAATTCAGGCCATTGGAAGAGTTTTGCTATCCTTGTAAGTGTGTTTTTGGTGAAACACACAGACACATACATGGAGAGAAATATTTTCTTTTGAGTATGTATCTAGGAATAGAATTATATCTCCTTGGTGACTATTGAAGTTGAATAGATCTTCAGATGTTTATTTGCCATTTGGTATCCATATGTTTAAAATGACTATAATTTTTTTGTTATTTTTATTATTCTTTTAATGGATTCTCAAGAGATTACTGTGTAATGACATTATATTCTAAGATGTATTAAAGTGGGTTATTAATATAAAGTTATTCTTTTTTATACTTAATAATTTCAGAACCTTAGAACACTTCAAGCCCTTCTATCCTTTGCACTATTTTTTCACTTATTTTAATTTTGTGTGTGTGCTAAGTCAGTTCAGTCATGTCGACTCTTTGTGACCCCATGGACAGTAGCCCGCCAGGCTCCTCTGTCCATGGGATTCTACAGGCAAGAACACTGGAGTGGGTTGTGACTCCCTCCTCCAGGAGATCTTCCCAACCCAGGGATCCAACCCACATCTCTTAGGATAGAACCTCCTGCATTGGCAGGCAGGTTCTTTACCACAAGCGCCATCAGGGAAGCCCTACTTTAAGTTTACTTAATTTCAAAAGTAAGTAAGTTCTGAGATCATGGAGATGTATATCTTTTCTCGAGTTGCCATAGAATACTCTGCACCATTTAACTATAGCTTTGCCATCCTTGGTGGCTCAGATGGGAAAGCATCTCTCTGCAATGTGGGAGACAAGGGTTCCATCTCTGGGTCAGGAAGATCTGCTGGAGAAGGAAATAGCAACCCACTCATACTATTGCCTGGAAAATTCCATGGAAGGAGAAGCCTGGAGGACTGCAGTCCATGGGGCTGCAAAGAGGTGGACACAACGGAGTGACTTCACTTTCACTTTTCACTTTCATTTTTCACTTTCATGCATTGGAGAAGGAAATGGCAACCCACTCCAGTGTGCTCACCTGGAGAATCCCTGGGACAAGGGAGCCTGGTGGGCTGCCGTTTATGGGGTCGCACAGAGTTGGACATGACTAAAGTGACTGAGCAGCAGCAGTAACAGCAGCATACTATTGCCTGGAAAATTCCAAGGATGGAGGAGAATGGTGGACTGCAGTCCATGGGGCTGCAAAGAGGCAGAGATGACTGAGCGACTTCACTGTGCCATTCTTATTGTTATTCACCAAATCCCTGCAGATGGGAACTGCGGCCACAAAATTAGAAGACACTTGCTTATTGGTAGAAAAGCTACCAAGAACCTAGACAGCATATTAAGAAGCAGAGACATTACTTTGTCAACGAAGGTCTGTTTAGCCAAAGCTATGTTTTTTCCAGTGGTCATGTATGGATGTGAGAGTTGGACTGTGAAGAAAGCTGAGCACCGAAGAATTGATGCTTTTGAACTGTGGTGTTGGAGAAGACTCTTGAGAGTCCCTTGGATTGCGAGGAGATCCAACTAGTCTATCCTAAAGGAGATCAGTCTTGAATATTCACTGGAAGGACTGATGCTGAAGCTGAAACTCCAATATTTTGGCCACCTCATGCGAAGAACTGACTCATTAGGAAAGACCCTGATGCTGGGAAAGATTGAAGGTGGGAGGAGAAGGGGATGACAGAGGCTGAGATGGTTGGATGGCATCATTGACTCAATGGGCATGAGTTTGAGAAAGCTCTGGGTGTTGGTGTTGTACAGGGAAGTCTGGCGTGCTGCAGTCCATGGGCCCCTAAAGAGTTGGAAACGACTGAGAGACTGAACTGAACTGAACTGAACTGATTGATATTCCCAGGTAATACACGTGTCTTTCTTTTTAAATTGAAAGGAAACAGGGCTGCATAATGATGCATGTCATTTTTGGTTCTGGGTCTGTCACTAACTGATTTGTTGACCTTGGAAATGTTACCAGTTTTATTGTCTATAAAATAGAACAATATTATCTTTTACCTCACAGATTTTTTATGATTACTAAGTGAATTAGTGAAAGAAAAGCCCTCAGAACTATGTCTTAAATAAGTTCAATAAACATTAGTTACTTTATTTTCTATTTTGTGGTAGAGAGCTGTCCATGTTAGAATGCATCACACTTATGCTACCATCATCACAAGTTATTGAAACCGTATTCTTTTTCTTGGAGAAGGAAATGGCAATCCACTCCAGTATTCTTGCCTGGAGAATCCCATGGATGGAGGAGCTTGGTGAGCTACAGTCCACAGGGTCGCAAAGATTCTGACACGACTAAGCGACTTCACTTTCACTTTCTATTCTTTTTCTACCATAACATGAGTGTGGAGTTTTTCTCTTTGTCTTTTTATCCTTATTTTAATCTTACCCATCAAGAATTTTGTTACCTGTTTATATCCTATTGTATTCCACTCCTAATTCCTGAATCTTAAACAGTATTTTTACTTTTCTCTCTATTAACATTTCCAAGTAAACAGAAAGTATTAACTCACTTCCTTTGACTCTTTATGCTTATTTAAATACATTCTTTAGAATTCTCTTATGCCATTGAGTTTGAGGCATTTCAAAGACTTTTTCTCTTTGCTTTCTGTTGTCAAAGTGCTGATTTGCTTTCTTTCACCAATACCCTTCTCTAGTTGCTGCTGCTGCTGCTAAGTCGTTTCAGTTGTGTCCGACTCTGTGCGACCCCATAGACAGAAGCCCACCAGGCTCCCCTGTCCCTGGGATTCTCCAGGCAAGAACACTGGAGTGGGTTGCCATTTCCTTCTCCAATGCATGAAAGTGAAAAGTGAAAGGGAAGTCGCTCAGTCATGTCTGACTCTTAGCAACCCCATGGACTACAGCATACCAGGCTCCTCCGTCTATGGGATTTTCCAGGCAAGAGTACTGGAGTGGGGTGCCATTGCCTTCTCTGGCTTCCCTAGTTAGGTGCTGATAAAATTATTTGAAAACACTGAACAAGTAGTTTATCAGATATAAATGAGAAATTTACTTTAAAACATTACAGACCCTGATAAGATTGGGGACAATTGGGATTGGGATCATGAACAAAACTGATTAGCTAGATTACTAAGGGTGGTGCCTGTGACAGGAAGTGAGGAAAAGATGTTAGAATAAACAATATGAAATATGCTTAAAATTTGGAATAAGACAGATGCATCTGACTTAGAAAGTTGGACATGTAAATGCTTTTCTCTAACAAATATTATGAATGCCAATAATATATCATTCAGAAAATGTAGATTACTTGGTACTGAAAGGTTGGAGAAGATCCGGGTGTCCTGCAGCTATTTTGTAAAAAACAGTCTTATTGTTTAGTGGAATAGATAGAGCTAACAACATCATCAAATAAATGTGAAAATATTAATTAAATGCCAAACAATTTTAGTATTTATGATTGCACTATAAGGATGTCAGAATAAACAATGACCAAGCACAAACTTTTAAAAGAATCTTATATGAGATCTTTATAATTTTATTTTTATTTCTTCATTACTTATGTGCAGAGATATAGCTTTTTTGTCAATGACCCTTTTACAGATAATTCTCTTATTTGCTTGAAATCCTACAAAGTAAGCTTATTTCCCCAGAGAAGACTAATAACAAACCTCATTATTCTTAAAATAAAAGGATTGGTTAAACATAATATAGTTCCTGATTTAAAAAATCCTTTTTTGCAGAGGCATGTAGCTCAAAGTAGAAAATTACATTTTCTGTCATGTTTCAGTGATCATAGGGACATGTATCTAGACCAAGTTACCTTCTCATTTCAATAGGAAATGATTAATAACTCTTTCCCTTAAGAAATCATGTAATTATTAAATACATTGGTATAAAGATTTAAAATAGTACTGACAGGAAATTTTAACTTATCTTTCTGTACAAAATGTAGTTATACATTATTAAAGCTAATTTTCCAATTCGTATACCAATAACAATTACATATCGCCCCCCTTCAAAGATGTCAACAATAGATGCATGCTTACCTCATCAGGTTGACTATCCTTAAAATATTGGAACATTTTTTTTCTTAATTTTATAAGCAGCTTTATAAGTTTTATGAGACTAGAAAGAAAAATCAGTCCCATTATTTTAAAAGCACACATTCTTTTGACCAAAAACTCATTATGACCAAAACAAAATAGGCCTACTCTATTACAAATTATCTCTGCATCATGCTCATAACCTCAGCACAAAGTTCAATAGCTGTTTATTGGATATGTTGGCTTCAATCACTGAGAGCTGTAATGATGAAATTTCATCAGTTTTTGTAAATATTCTCAGAGGCCAGCTAAAACTCAGGCTGTCCTGAGGGTTGCACTAGTTTCCAGATGGGCTTACAACGAGAATCTTTCCTTTCTGCCTCACAAGCATATAAATAGGTTTTCAAAGCCAGAGTTCTTTGGTAATGTTTTACATCTATAACATATGCACAAAGGGCAATTTCTTGGCAATGAGAACAAATATGTAAATACTTTACAAACTATTAGACAGATTCTAAACAATTGCTGGTGGCTCGAACGGTAAAGCGTCTGCCTACAATACGGGAGACCTGGCTTCGATCCCTGGATCAGGAAGATCCCTTGGAGAAGGAAATGGCAACCCACTCCAGCATTCTTGCCTGGAAAATCCGGTGGTTGGAGGAGCCTTGTGGGCTATAGTCCATGGGGTCACAAAGAGTGGGACATGACTGAGAGACCTCACTTTCATTTCTCAAACATTTGCTAGAGCCATTTGCGTTAAGAATGTTAAAATAATAAACGTGATGAAAACTGACTGCTAAAAAAGAAATTTATAACAGCAAAGGTAATTTCAGATCAATATGTTTTATGGTATTTTTAATTTTTTGTATTTTTAATCATGCTATTTTAATATGTGTGTGTATGTATATATATATAACTCTTTGACATTTTAAAGTTTCTATTTTTCTTGAATGACCAGCCTTATAAATCTTTTATTATATTATTATTATAATTTGAATTCTTAATTCTTAATGACATGAAATGCCAGTTTCAAGCTTACTTTGTGGACAATTAGACACACCCAAAAGTCACCGCCATAGAATTACTGTTTAGTGAAAGCCCTTAAGCATGGAAATTGCTAAAACCAACTTTTCTAACCACAATGTGAATGGTTTATTCACAGTGGTGATGGAACTCTTTGGGGCACTTACAAGAAAAGTTGTATAGTTGCACTACTGCTGCTGTAATACGTCCTTATTTTATTAAATATCGGCCTTACTTTTTTGCTTATTTCTTCCCCCTAATTCTACCCTATCCCTATCCAATCAGGTCACACTAACCTAACTAGCAAAATAGTTTACAAGTTTCATTTTACATTTTATCTGATACACACAATATTCAGTATTAATATTAACAAGAGGAGTTACCCAATGTCCGAGATCAGGGGCAGCGGCCGAGAGTACCAGACTGTGACGGCACAGGAACGGCAGAGAGGAGTTACCCCGCGTCAGAGGTCGGGGCGGGGGCGGCCGAGAGGAGATGCCCAGTGTCCAGGGTCAGGGGCAGCGACAGAGGAGACAGCCAGTGTCTGGGGTCAGGGGCGGCGACGAGAGGAGTTAGCCCACATCCGAGGTCAGGGGTGGCGGCAGGTAGGAGATACCCTACGCCCCAAGCCCGAAACCAGGGGTGGTGGGCGGGAGGAGCTACCCCACGCCGGAGGCCAGGGGCAGGGGCCGGGAGGACCAACCCCATGTCCAAAGAGCAGTGGCTGCGCGGGCGCAGGAGGGGCTAGTGGAGCCATCCCGCGTTGAAAGTCAGGAAGGGCAGCGGTGAGGAGAGACCCCTCGTCTAAGGGAAGGAGCAATGGCTGTGCTTTGCTGGAACAGCCGTGAAGAGATACCCCACAGCCAAGGTAAGAGAAACACAAGTAAGACGGTAGGTGTTGCAAGAGGGCATCAGAGGGCAGACACACTGAAACCATAATCACAGAAAACCAGTCGATCTAATCACACTAGGACCACAGCCTTGTCTAACTGAATGAAACTAAGCCATGCCCGTGGGGCAACCCAGGATGGGCGGGTCATGGTGGAGAGATCTGACAGGATGTGGTCCGCTGGAGAAGGGAATGGCAAACCCCTTCAGTATTCTTGCCTTGAGAACCCCATGAACAGTATGAAAAGGCAAAATGATAGGATACTGAAAGAGAAACTCCCCAGGTCAGTAGGTGCCCAATATGCTACTGGAGATCAGTGGAGAAATAACTCCAGAAAGAATGAAGGGATGGAGCCAAAGCAAAAACAATTCCCAGCTGTGGATGTGACTGGTGATAGAAGCAAGGTCTGATGCTGTAAAGAGCAACATTACATAGGAACCTGGAATGTCAGGTCCATGCTATTGCTATTGCTAAGTCACTTCAGTCATGTCCAACTCTGTGTGACCACATAGACGGCAGCCCACCAGGATTACCCATCCCTGGGATTATCCAGGCAAAAACACTGGAGTGGGTTGCCATTTCCTTCTCCAATGCATGAAAGTGAAAAGTGAAAGTAAAGTTGCTCAGTCATGTCCGAACCTCAGCGACCCCATGGACTGCAGCCTTATAGGCTCCTCCATCCATGGGATTTTCCAGGGAAGAGTACTGGAGTGCGGTGCCATTGCCAAGTGGTCAAACAAGAGATGGCCAGAGTGAATGTCCACATTCTAGGAATCAGCAAACTGAAATGGACTGGAATGGGTGAATTTAACTCAGAGGACCATTATATCTACTACTGCGGGCAGGAATCCCTCAGAAGAAATGGAGTAGCCATCACGGTCAACAAAAGAGTCTGAAATGCACTACTTGGATGCAATCTCAAAAACGACAGAATGATCTGTTTGTTTCCAAGGCAAACCATTCAATGTCACAGTAATCCAGTCTATGCCCCAAACAGTAATGCTGAAGAAGCTGAAGTTGAATGGTTCTATGAAGACCTACAAGACCTTTTAGAACTAACACCCAAAAAAGATGTCCTTTTCATTATATGGGACTGGAATGCAAAAGTAGGAAGTCAAGAAACACCTGGAGTAACAGGCAAATTTGGCCTTGGAATACGGAATGAAGCAGGGCAAAGACTAATAGAGTTTTGCCAAGAAAATGCACTGGTCATAGCAAATACCCTCTTCCAATAATACATGGACATCACCAGATGGTCAACACCGAAATCAGATCGATTATATTCTTTGCAGCCAAAGATGGAAAAGCTCTATACAATCAGCAAAAACAAGACCAGGAGCTGACTGTGGCTCAGACTATGAACTCCTTATTGCCAAATTCAGACTGAAATTGAAGAAAGTAGGGAAAACCACTAGACCATTCAGGTATGACCTAAATCAAATCCCTTATGATTATAAAGTGGAAGTGAGAAATAGATTTAAGGGCCTAGATCTGATAGATAGAGTGCCTGATGAACTATGGAATGAGGTTCATGACAGTGTAGAGGAGACAGGGATCAAGATCATCCCCATGGAAAAGAAATGCAAAAAAGCAAAATGGCTGTCTGGGGAGGCCTTACAAATAGCTGTGAAAAGAAGAGAAGCGAAAAGCAAAGGAGAAAAGGAAAGATATAAGCATCTGAATGCAGAGTTCCAAAGAACAGCAAGAAGAGATAAGAAAGCCTTCTTCAGTGATCAATGCAAAGAAATAGAGGAAAACAACAGAATGGGAAAGACTAGGGATCTCTTCAAGAAAATCAGAGATACCAAAGGAACATTTCAGGCAAAGATGGGCTCGATAAAGGACAGAAATGGTATGGACCTAACAGAAGCAGAAGATATTAAGAAGAGGTGGCAAGAATACACAGAAGAACTGTACAAAAAAGATCTTCATGACCCAGATAATCACGATGTTGTGATCACTGACCTAGAGCCAGACATCCTGGAATGTGAAGTCAAGTGGGCCTTAGAAAGCATCACTACGAACAAAGCTAGTGGACGTGATGGAATTCCAGTGGAGCTATTCCAAATCCTGAAAGACGATGCTGTGGAAGTGCTGCACTCAATATGCCAGCAAATTTAGAAAACTCAGCAGTGGCCACAGAACTGGAAAACCTCAGTTTTCATTCCAGTCCCAAAGAAAAGCAATGCCAAAGAATGCTCAAACTACCGCACAATTGCACTCATCTCACATACTAGTAAAGTAATGCTCAAAATTCTCGAAGCCAGGTTTCAGCAATATGTGAACTGTGAACTTCCTGATGTTCAAGCTGGTCTTAGAAAAGGCAGAGGAACCAGAGATCAAATTGCCAACATTCACTGGATCATGGAAAAAGCAAGAGAGTTCCAGAAAAACATCTATTTCTGCTTTATTGACTATGCCAAAGCCTTTGACTGTGTAGATCACAATAAACTGTGGAAAATTCTGAAAGAGATGGGAATACCAGACCACCTGATCTGCCTCTTGAGAAATCTGTATGCAGGTCAGGAAGCAACAGTTAGAACTGGTCATGGAACAACAGACTGGTTCCAAATAGGAAAAGAAGGAGTTCATCAAGGCTGTCACCCTGTTTATTTAACTTATATGCAGAGTACATCATGAGAAATGCTGGACTGGAAGAAACACAGGCTGAAATCAAGATTGCTGGGAGAAATCTCAATAACCTCAGACATGCAGACGACACCACCCTTATGGCAGAAAGTGAAGAGGAACCAAAAAGCCTCTTGATGAAAGTGAAAGTGGAGAGTGAAAAAGTTGTCTTAAAGCTCAACATTCAGAAAACGAAGATCATGGCATCCGGTCCCATCACTTCATGGGAAATAGATGGGGAAACAGTGGAAACAGTGTCAGACTTTGTTTTTCTGGGCTCCAAAATCACTGCAGATGGTGACTGCAGCCATGAAATTAAAAGACACTTACTCCTTGGAAGGAAAGTTATGACCAACCTAGATAGCCTATTCAAAAGCAGAGACATTATTTTGCCAACAAAGGTTTGTCTAGTCAAGGCTATGGTTTTTCCTGTGGTCATGTATGGATGTGAGAGCTGGACTGTGAAGAAGGCTGAGCACCAAAGAATTGATGGTTTTGAACTGTGGTGTTGGAGAAGAGTCTTGAGAGTCCCTTGGACTGCAAGGAGATGCAACCAGTCCATTCTGAAGGAGATCAGCCCTGGGATTTCTTTGGAAGTAATTATGCTAAAGCTGAAACTCCAGTACTTTGGCCACCTGATGCGAAGAGTTGACTCATTGGAAAAGACTCTGATGCTGGGAGGGATTGGGGGCAGGAGGAGAAGGGGACGACAGAGGATGAGATGGCTGGATGGTATCATTGACTCGATGGACGTGAAGCTGAGTGAACTCCTGGTGTTGGTGATGGACAGGGAGGCCTGGCGTGCTGCGATTCATGGGGTTGCAGAGTTGGACAGGACTGAGTGACTGATCTGATCTGATCTGATCTGATTATTTGGGGGCAATGGCTAAGGGTTTCCCAGGTACTGCTCATGATAAAGAACCCACTTTTCAATACCAAAGCTATAAGATACATAGTTTCATTTCCTGCCTTGGGAAGATCCACTGGAGGAGGGCATGGCAACCCACTCCTGTATTCTTACCTAGAGAATCCCATGGACAGAGGAGCCTGAAGGTCTATAGTCCACTGGGTCACGAAAAGTCAGACACATATGAAGTGACTTAGCACCCATACATACATATATTTGCATATATATTCATACATAATTCATATATGTTAAACTTTGGAGATGTTGAGTCATTTTATGTTGTCTTTGATGGTTTCATTATTCAAAAATATACAACATATGACTTAGAATGACTAAATATCAATACATGAATGAACAAATAAAATATTAATTCCAATGCGTGTTTGTATCTACATGTATCTGTATGTGTGTGTGTAAAATCCCATGGATGGAGGAGCCTGGTAAGCTGTAGTCCACGGGGTCGCTGAGGGTTGGATACGACTGAGCAACTTCACTTTCACTTCTCACTTTCATGCATTGGAGAAGGAAATGGTAACCCACTCCAGTGTTCTTGCCTGGAGAATCCCAGGGACGGCGGAGCCTGTTGGGCTGCAGTCTATGGGGTCGCACAGAGTCGGACACGACTGAAGAGACTTAGCAGCAGCAGGAGCATCATAGATAAACAATATTATCAAAGTCCAGTATCTTGTTAGCGAGGACTCAGGTCTCTACTTCTCTCAATTTCTTTTCCAGGGCTGTAGTATCTCTAACTTGATTATTTTGTTTCTCATGCATTTTTTCTTTTCTTCCTTTTGTAGAAAAAATTTGCTCAAAGGAGAAGGGCTAAAAATGTGTCAGGTCAATGTCTTTACTCTGTGCTTATATTCCACTACTAAATCACTACAGATCCTGTCAAAATAAGAAACTAGTTCATTGATTTACAATATGAATGGCCTCTGTCTATTGGTATAAACACACGAAGCAGAGAGAATCTTTCAGGACTTTATAATAAAAAGTCTTGGGTGGGAGATGAATGACCTACAAACCATGAGAACATCTACTCCTTTTTTCACCTCGATGATGTCGGTTCTGTGAGTAGATAGATGACTTTTCTTCAAGGAATATAAAGCTGCCCATCTTCAGTTGTATCAAATCCCTGACAGCATCACATCCCAGAATGAATGAAGCTTTGTGTATCTCCCTATAAAGAGAAGGGTTTTTGTTTTTATTGTTGTTTTTTTGTTTGTTTTAATAAATTCTCAAAGTTAAACTATGGGCATATGTGTGCATTTATGTACATGTGTTTATGCACACACATCTAGTTAAATTATTTTCCCTCACTAATAACCTTCTTAAGAAAATCCTGTACCTTTTCACTTCTAATTTATAAGAAAGATAATATACAAATAATTCTGATTTTTCCTTTGTAAGTATTATTAGAGTTATTCCAACAGTAATCTTTGATTTCCAAAGTTTATACTACTTTTCAACATTACAATCGAATTCAGCCTGTCTCCCTCCAACTCACAAAGCATTTTTTTTTTAAATATTTTGATCTACATTTATCTGACAAGGTGATGCATCTTTTTGAAGTTTTGTGTTCCATCACATCATGATGGCCTGTCACTCATGTGACAAGGGGTTCAAGATGAATGGAGTTAAGGAGAAAGGTCAAATAAAATGCACTGCCAGAGTCCAGCACGACACAATCCATCAAATGAAGGAGCAAAGCCTCTTTAGCCTGTAAGCATTCAATTACAAATTGTCAAATGTTCACAATAATGTAAACTTTTGGTATAAAGTTAAAGTGAACGCTGACTTCAAAGATGGAAAAAGCAATAATTTAGTGAAAATAAAATGGGACAACAAATGTTCATCTCCAATCATTCTTCTTTATTAAGATGGACATATGTTAAATTACATCTTCAGAATTTGGCTTTATTTAGGTGTTTGATTGTATTTAAATTTATAAATGAATACTTCTATGTTGAGAAATTGCTTTAGATGTGCTTGCAAGAAAACACCAATTTTGATACATGGCAAAACCAATACAATATTGTAAAGTTAAATAAAATAAAAATGAAATTAAAAAAAAAAGAAAACACAAATCTAATATGACTGAAGTGACTCAGTGCACACACACAGGCAGTGGACTCACACGCCCAACTGGTAACATGTGGAGTTTCGTATTTCACTGTCCCAGAGCTCAAGAGTTGGTAAAAACAAATAAATTAAGGAAACATAAATTTGGATATTCTGAGAGGCAAAGCAGATGTATCCCATGGACATAAATGGTACAGATGACTGGAGGAACAAATGTGATAGTTGTTAAATTGCTGGTTTGATATATTTATTACAAAAGTTAAGATTTCAAAATTGCATGTTAAAATTGCTTTTAATTTTTTTTTCACCTTCTAAATGCATAACTAGAATTGATACTCTTTCAAACCTCAAAAGAAATAACCATCATCATCAGAACTCTGAGAACTGAACAATCACCATGCAATAGTAAAAGAAGTCACATCATACATGCCTTTTGGAACACCAGTAAGAACTCATGGGAAAAAGATAAATTAGCAGAAAACAAAAAAGCATCTGGAAAGGAGTCCACTGGGCATGGAGAGCTTCCTATTTTTATTTGGGGAAAGAGTTGTCTCCATGACTCCAAGGAAATTCATTCAAATTTGCCAATTTGTTATTTACTAGTTTAAAAAATTTCACTTGAATTTTAACTTTAATTCTCCTAAATGTATTTTTCCCATGTATAAATTAATAGTCTCTTCTTCTCTATTGTTCATTTAACACATAGACATCCAGTACATTCAAACTGATTTTAATAGTATGTCCAATAAAAAATGCTTCTATCTTAAATATAAACTAGTTAACAAATTCCATAAATAAATATGACTAGTTTCTTAACAATGATTACTCATATCCTAAAATAATTAATTATAAACATGGTTTAATACATATTTTAATCACTTCTCCTAGGCTATACAGGTAGTTGCCACTTGTATAACGTATTTCCATACATACATAAGATGAAACATTGTGTATGGACATATTTTGTATATGCCTTGCAGAGTCTTCCCAAATACTGTTTTGTATACTCAGATACTTACCCCAGTGAATTTGGGATTTAGTTGCATGTAGTGCTTCTTATATTTTCTCAGTTCAACTCATTTTTATAGCTTTCTATTCAGCATCTCAGAGTGAAATTGTAGATCATGAGGAATGCAAACTCAATATCACTCTGACTTTTATGACATGATCCTTTTTGGAGAGGAAAACAATTACTTAAGAAAGGAGGTAGGGATTTGCTACTAATGGGGCATTGGAAGACAGTAATTTTCCAAATTTAAAAAAAAATGTTAAAAAAATTATTAAGAATGCTTAAATGGTCTGTTTGGGTTTTCAAATTTCATGTACTTCTCAAATAATATCTGGACATTTTGGGGTATCCTTTAGGAAAGATAATTATAGGACATAAAATGAAATTTCCAACAATATTAACAATCTGATCTCACTGCAGAAAAAAAAATTGTAAGAGAAAACTTGAAAAAAAATAAAGTTTTATTCTTTTGCCTTGCAACCTCACTGGCCTCATACATTACAGAGAAGTAGATTTTCTTCTTTATAGTAAAATCAAATCAGTACAGAGTCATTTCAAATATGTAAGATTATTAGTGAACTGATTAGAAAGAGTTTAACAAACACTTTATTTCCAAAGAACTACTAAGTATCATGAAACCTTTTTTTGTGGTTGCCTGGAGTAGGCTGGCATCTATGAACAACAGACATTAAATTGCTTAAGTGCATGGCAACAGAATAGGTTATTTCAGTTAGTTTATGACAGCATTATAGCCACTGGATCAGACAAGTGCTGTCTCCCTCTAAAATGATTGTCATTTTGCATTTAAAACTGACAACCAAGATATGTGGGGCTCCATGTGCCACTGGATACCTGAAGTGTTACTTATTTCAATTCAGATAGAGCACAGGAAGGCAGTGTAGCATCTTATACCCACATCACAACATTTCTGAACTTATTGGCAAGGGAACACTGTTTCAGGCCTAAAGTATAAAAAAGGAAAAAGAAAAAGAACATATATAACTACGATTCGAAGTACTTCATTTCATGATCTGGTTGTTTGCTTTTTGCCAAACACCTGTGAGAGTTGTATATGTGATATATCATATATATATATTTTAATGAAACTGTGGCAGATCGACTTTATAATAAGTATGACAGCTTTAAATTTTAGCTAACTGCTTTGTTCAAAGGATAATCATCTTGTAAGACAATGTTATCAGTGCACAACACCATCTGAAAGTATACAGATATGCATATACATATTTTTATAATAAAAATCTTAAAAAATTCGCTCAGTCATGTCTGACTCTTTGAGACACCATGGACCGTAGCCTGCCAGGCTCCTCCATCCATGGGATTTTCCAGGCAAGAATACTAGAGTGGGTTGCCATTTCCTTCTCCAGAGGATCTTTCTGACTCAGGGATCGAACCTGGGTCTCCTGCATTGTAGGCAGATGCTTTACCGTTTGAGCCACTAGGGAAGGCTAAATGTGAGAGTTGGACTATAAAGAAAGCTGAGCACAGAAGAATTGATGGTTTTGAACTGTGTTGTTGGAGAAGACTCTTGAATATCCCTTGGACTGAAAGGAGATCCAATTAGTCCATCCAAAAGGAAATCAGTCCTGGGTGTTCATTGGAAGGGCTGATGTTGAAGCTGAAACTCCAATATTTTGGCCACCTGATGTGAAGAGACGATTCATTTGAAAAAACCCTGATGCTGGGAAAGATTGAAGGCAGGAGGAGAAAGGGACGACAGAGGATGAGATGGTTGGATGGCATCACTGACTCGATGGACATGGGTTTGGTGGACTCTGGCAGTTGATGATGGACAGGGAGGCCTGGGATGCTGTTGTCCATGGGGTTGCAGAGAGTTGGACATGACTGAGCAAATGAACTGAACTGAACTTAAAAAATTAATTCACTATTCTAATTAAATTTATGGCAAGCCAAGAGATTACTCAAAAGCACACATTGTAGAATGTTCCCTTTTTGAAAATACTCAAGTGTTGTGAGGATTTTCAATAGTTTCCAGTTTTATTGAGATATAATTGACATGTAATTTTGTAGTCATCTGGGATTCTCTTGTAGCTCAGTAGGTAAAGAATCTGTTTGCAATGAAGGAGACCCAGGTTCAATTCCTAGGTTGGGAAGATCCCCTGAAGAAGGAAATAGCAACCCACTCCAGTATTCTTGCCTGGAAAATCCCATGGACAGAGGAGCCTGGTGAGCTATATTTATGAGGTCACAAGAGTCAGACACAGTGACTAAATCACCACTATTGTACTCATTTAAGGTCTAAAACATATTTTAATATAAGCATATATTGTGAAGTGTTTATTACAAGTTTAGCTAACATCATCACTTCATGTAGTTACAATTATTTCTGGTGATGAGAACTCTTTTAAGATCTACTCTCTTCAGTTCAGTTCAGTTCAGTCACTCAGCCATGTCCAACTCTCTGCAACCCCATGAACTGCAGCACGCCAGGCCTCCCTGTCCATCACCAATTCCCAGAGTCCACCCAATCCCATGTCCATTGAGTCGGTGATACCATCCAACCATCTCATCCTCTGTCATCCCCTTCGCCTCCCTCCCTCAATCTTTCCCAGCATCAGGGTCTTTTCCAATGAGTCAGCTCTTCACATCAGGAGGCCAAAGTCTTAGAAATAGTCAAATATTCAAAAAAGTATTGCTAACTAGAGTCACCACGCTGTGCAATCAATCCCCAACCTCATTCATCTCATAACAGGAAGTCTGTGCCTTCTGATCTCCTTCAACCATTTCCTCATCCCTTAACTCCCATTTCTGGCAATGAACAATCAGTTTTGTCTTTCTAAGAATCTGTGACTTTTTGTTGTCTAGGCTTTTTTTTTGTTTGTTTTGTTTTGGTTTTTAGATTCTGCACACAAATGTGATAATACAGTAATATATCTGATTTATTTCATTTAGCATAATGTCCTCCAGGTCCATCCGTGTTGCACAAATGGCAGGATTCCTGGAGAAGGAAATGGCAACCCACTCCAGTCTTTTTGCCTGGAGAATCCCATGGACAGAGGAACCTCGTGGGTTATAGTCCATGGGGTCATAATAGTCGGACAGGACTTAGTGACTAAACCACCACCACCACCTTCTTTTTATGGATGAAAATATTTCATTAGAAGGACATGCACTCATTTTCTCCTGCAAGAACTCCAAAATCACAACTCATTGGTAAAAAAAACATTTGACATGAGAATGTTGTGCTGCTGCTGCTGCTAGGTCACTTCAGTCGTGTCCGACTCTGTGGGACCCCATAGACAGCAACCCACCAGGCTTGTTGGATCCCACCAAGAAAAGATACCCCATGTCCAAGGACAAAGGAGAAGCCCCAGCAAGATGGTAAGAGACGCAAAATCATATTTAGAATCAAATGCCATACCCACCAGAGACGTTGAGAGGGCTCAAACAAAAGCTTGTGCACCCCACAGAGACTGAGACAGACCTGTGTTTGAGTGTGTGAGTGTCTCCTGTGGAGATACAAGTCAGCAGTGGACTGCCACTGGGGTAGGCAGTCTGGGTGCAGCAGACCTGGGCATGGCATAAGCCCTCTTGGAGGAGGTCGTGGTTAACCCACCATAGAGCCACCAGAACAGACTCTTGGAGGGCACAAACAAAACCTTGTGTGCACCAGGACCCAGGAGAAAGGAGCAGTGAGCCCACAAGAGACTGACTCAGACTTGCCTGTGAGTATTGAGGAGTCTCAGGCGGCGGTCTGGATTGGGGGCACTGGCTGACCTTTTGAAGGAGGGCACCATTCTCTTTATTACCTCCACCATAGTTTGGCCTCAGGTCAAACAACGGGGAAGGAACACAGCCCAACAACAGAAAATTGGATTACAGATTTACTGAACATGGCCCCGCCCATCAGAACAAGACCCAGGTTCCTCCTCATTCAGTCTCTCCTGTCAGGAAGCTTCCATAAGCCTCTTCAGTTCAGTCACTCAGTCGTGTCCGACTCTTTGCAACCCAACGGGCTGCAGCATGCCAGGCCTCCCTGTCCATCACCAACCTTGAAGGTGGTACTGAAGGTAGGAGAAGGGGACGACAGAGGATGAGATGGTTGGATGGCACCACCTGTCGGGAGCCGTGTTAAGCATTACGGACAAAATGGAGGCACAGCCTAAATTCCCTCTCCTTGTCTCACAGGCACAGACCTGGGATGAAGGAGTTAGGCCTTATGATTCTGACTTGTTCTTTCCTCTCCTCGGCTGAGTTGACTAAAAGGAATATTAAGGCGCTTATTGTTCCTGAGAGGAACATGAGAAGCCACAAAGCCTTCTGCAGCTGTGCTCAGAAAATAATTCATAAAGTTAGTCACTGACATTTGTTCAAGGACTTTTACAAAACAGTGTTCCAGGGTGAGCACATAGGCCACAGCTTGAGGCCATGGGAGGGATTGCTATCTGAAGCCTATTTGTGAGGAAAATGTTTATGGCAAAGGAGTTTACTGAATTTAGGGCTTAGAAATAATTAAAATAGTTAGAAGTTAAAGATTTAAGGAATGTTGTAGTGTTAGTATATTTTACTATAGCTTTTAGAGGTTAGGAATTTTAGAGATACTATAGCTAGAAGCCTTTTTAAGAGATAGTGAGCTCAGGATGTTAGGGGCAAACAGGATTTAGAAAGATAAGAAATAAACTAAGGAATGTAGCATGAGTTACAATATAATCACAAGTTAACTATAGGACACATAAGAGGAAGTAGATAATAGATGGCAAAACTTATTCCGAGAGAATCGCTGAAGCAGGAACTCTGTTTGAGGAGCAACGATGATTTATGGAGATAATAAATCTGGGTGAGGGGGAACTGAAAATGTCAAATCTCTGACCTAATGCTTTTGTAAAAGTATAAAAGTAAATCTTAAAGTTGAAATAAATAGGCAATGGAAGAAAACTGAGAGGCTGTCATTACTTGCCGACACCGCTCCTCCCTTCAGGTTGAATCCCTGGCTGCTAGAGCTGGACTCTGGCAACCACCATCTCAATGGACATGAGTTTGAGTAAACTCTGGGAATTGATGATGGACAGGGGGGCCTGGCGTGCTACAGCCCATTGGGTCGCAAAGAGTCGGACACAGCTGAGTGACTGAGCTGAATATATATTCATTCCTGTTAGCGATGTTAAAAATCTTTTCACATACCTTTGGGTTATTTATATGTCTTCTTCAGAAAAATGTCTATTCAGCTCCTTTATCCAATTTTAATCAAATTGCTTGGTCTTTTTCTACTGAGTTTTATGATTTCTTTATGTATTTTGATATACATCCCTATCAGATATATAATTTGCTAATTTTTTCTCCCCCAAATGTTTTATTAATTTTATGAATGCTCACAGATGGTTTTCATTACATAGTAAATGGGCTAGAGTTTCCTTTTAAAAGAAGAATACTCTCTACCATTTCCCATGATTATACTGTAAAGTGTGGTCAGATCAGATCAGATCAGTCGCTCAGTCGTGTCCGACTCTTTGCAACCCCATGAACTGCAGCACGCCAGGCCTCCCTGTCCATCACCAGCTCCCGGAGGTCACTCAAACTCACACCCATCAAGTCAGTGATGCCATCCAGCCATCTCATCCTCTGTCGTCCCCTTCTCCTCCTGCCCTCAATCTCTCCCAGCATCAGAGTCTTCTTCAATGAGTCAACTCTTCGCATGAGGTGGCCAAAATACTGGAGTTTCAGCTTTAGCATCATTCCTTCCAAAGAAATTCCAGGATTGATCTCCTTCAGAATGGACTGGTTGGATCTTCTTGCAGTCCAAGGGACTCTGGTACTTGAGAGCAAAACTATTGTATGAGTAAAAGGTGATTGTGACATGGCAAACAAAGAAAAAAATCAAGGTGCTATTTTCTGAAGGAAAAATATAAAGTTTTCATGTAGAGTGTAACTAATATTTTAATTGGAAAAATATATGCAAATATTGTCTTAGAAATACTGAAAGAAAGATATAAAGCAATCTCCTCACCTAAAAAATAAGTTGTTTGGAATATTAATGATATTTATCCTTAAGTACCATTATTATTCTTCAGGCCTCCAACTATTCACTCTCCTATTAGGAATTAAAGAGATTTTTAGCATTTGAACAGAAAATAAATTTAAAGGCGGTTATAAGAAGTTTGCAGAATATTAGTCATGGTTAATAATTATATCCAAGGAAATTGGGTTTGAGGCTTAAAATGATTATGTACTTCCCCTTTTTGTAATATTGAGCAGTCTATGCAGTCAATCACATGATAAATTAGACATTCAACAGATTTATAAAAAGTATAAATAGCATTTTACCAAAATCAATACTCACGATTTTAAAAAACTCTCAAAAATCTAAGAATAGAATTTCCTCAACCTGTCAAAGCTCATTAAGAAAAATCTATAGCTGATGCTATTCTTAGTGGTAAAATATTGCACTTTGCCTCTAGATCACAAAAAGGCAAGGATGCTCACTTTTAGTACTTCTTTTTAGTATCAGAATTCCAGTTCATTTAATAAAGCAAGAAAAATAAATTTTAAAAAATATCAGAAAGGGCAGAGTATGACCGTCATTGCTAGATGGTTGACATTACTGCTTAGCTTCAAAATTTTATGAAATAAAAATTTTTTAAAAATGTGAATTTAGAAATGTTCAGGATATAAGATCAGAAAAAAATCTACTGTGTTTTAAAAACTAGCAAATATTTTTTAAAAATTAAAAAAATTGTTTTATACTACTATGGAAAAATTATTAGAAATAAATCTAATTAACAATTACAAAACTTTTGGAAAACAAAATAAAACAAAATCTTATTTAGGAAGACTAGTGATTTTTAAGCAGAAGTATCCTTAGCACTCAATAGTATATTAATAGTCCACAAGTAGTTCTACAGATTTACCTCAGTGTTAATTAAAATTCTAGCATGATTTTTTGCAGTTGAAATTAGCAAACTGATTCTAAAATTTACATGGAGTAAAAAGATAAGTGAATAAACAAATAGAATTTGAAATTGAAGAGAAATTATGATCTCAGGGTGAGCAAATATATATCTTATATATGGTAAGTGCCCTACATACAAACCTTCAAGTTGTGAACTTTCAAAGATGCAAATGTGAATTCACACGTCAAGTCACATAAGTTAGTTCGCATGTCTGGTGTACATTGTCACATATGTGGATCCTCTCCAAGTGGTTATGCTTTTGTATACCATAAGCACTGTATAGAGTACAGTAATACAGTATCTTTACTTCAAGCCCAAGACGTCCAGAAGCAAGCATAAATGCAGCGGTGATGCAGGTGGTATTCCTAAGAAGCACCAAGAGTTAAAGATGGACACGTAAGTGAAAGGAATTGAAAGAATGGGCTGAGATGGTAGACGTCTCTCATTCTTACAGCACTGAAGTCCTTTCTGTGCAACAAGAGGGGCTGACTAATGAAGACCTGATGGAATCGGAGGCCCAGAGAAAGGATGAAGAGGGACAAGAGGGAGAAGAAGTAACTGATGAACCAAAGAGATTCACAACCCAGGAAATGGCCAGCGGGTGTACTTTGAGGAGGCGCCGTTAGTTTTTGAGGCACAGGGCCCGAATGCAGAATGGTACACGAAGGCTGTAGCAGCCATTCAGAATGCAGCCCAACGTTACCATGCCATTTATGATGAGAGGAAAAAAGACCTACTACCCAGACATCACTGGATGGCTTTATCAAGTTCTATCTACTACAGATAGAACTGAATCTAGCAGGGAACGAGAACCTGCGCCATCGACAGCAGGGGTGAGTGAGGCTGCAGCTGCCCTCTGCGTCCTTTTGCTGACGGTCCTGCAGCTCTACCATTTCCATTGTCTCTCTCCTGCAGTCAGTAACCTCTCGCCTGTTCACTCACTGCTAGCCTTTGTATGCCAGCTATTGAACTGTACCATTGTACTTCTCAAGACACTACTGTAAGACTGAAAATGTTTTCTCTATGTTTGTGTTTGCTTTCTCTGTATTATTTCTGTGAAAAGCATTATTACACCACAGTTGTATATAGCCACTGTAGCAAATCACTCCAGGATTCTTGCCTGGAGAATTCCATGGACAGAGAAACCTGGTAGTGGGCCGCAGTCCTTGGGATCACGAAGAGTCAGTCACAACTGAGCCACTAATGCAATATATAACAAACACAGTACATGGCCGATTACCCAGTTAGTTGGGTACCTAGATGAACTTTGTTACTATGAACAAACTGTACCTGCAAACTCATTTTCAGCAGAAAACATGTTCATATATAGGGGATTTACAGTACAACAAAAAATTAATGAAAAAAATTGATAAATTAACAGTATTACATAAAGTTTTACTCCTCAGAAATAATATTAAATGAATAAATGGGCAAGTCACATCAAAAGAAAATATTATCAGCAATATATCTGATAACGTGTATCCAGATTATCAGGCTTCCCTGATAGTTCATTTGGTAAAGAATCCACCTGCAATTCAGGAGACACCTGTTCACAAGTTCATACTGTTATTCAGTGGTTAAAAAAAGAGAAAGAACACATTAAAATAATGGGCAAAGGATTTGAACAGACATTATATATGGTCAAAATCACTCACCAGATCAATGAAAATTGAACCTATAATATATACCACTTCTTACCTACTAGAGTGTTTAAGATCACAAATTGATAGCAAACAAATATCAATAGGGATCTAGAGTAGTTAGAACTTCAATTCACTATTGATGAGAATGTAAAACAACACAACCACCACGGGAGAAATGTTAGGTATTTCTTTATTACTTGTAACATATACCTTCTCTGTGAAACATATATGCAGGTCAAGACGCAACAGTTAGAACTAGACATGGAACAACGGACTGCTTCCAAACTGGGAAAGAAGTACATCAAGGCTGTATGTTGTCACCCTGTTTATTTAATTTATATGCAGAGTATGTCATGTGAAAGGGTGGGTTGGATGAATCACAAGCGGGAATCAAGATTGCTGGGAGATATATAAACCCCCTCAGATATGCAGATAATACCATTCTATTGGCAGAAATCCAAGAGGAATTAAAGAGCTTCTTGATGAGGGTGAAAGAGGAGAGTGAAAAAGCAGCTTAAAAGTCAACATTTCAAAAGCAAATCATGGCATCTTGTCCCATCACTTCATGGCAAATAAAAGGGGAAAAAGTGGAAACAGTGACAGATTGTATTTTCTTGGCCTCCAAAATCTCTGCAGATAGTAACTACAACCATGAAATAAAAGATGCTTGCTCCTTGGAAGGAAAGCTCAGACAAACCTAGACAACATATTAAAAAGCAAGACATATTTTTTCCAACAACAATCTAAATAGTCAAAGCTATGGTTTTTCCAGTAGTCATGTATGGATAAGAGAGTTGGACCATAAAGAAGGCTGAGCACTGAAGAATTGATGCTTTTGAATTGTGGTGCTGGAGAAGACTCTTGATCAAGAGTCCCTTGGACTGCAGGGAGATCAAACCAATCAGTCTTAAAAGAAATCAACCCTGAATATTCTTTGGAAGAATTGAGGCTGAAGCTGAAGCTCTAATACTTTGGTCACCTGATGTGAAGAGACAAAAAGACCCTAATTCTGGGCAAGATTGAAGGCAAAAGGAGAACTGAGTGGCAGAGGATGGGATGGTTAGATAGCGTCATTGACTCAATGGACATGAATTTAAGCAAACTTCAAGAAATAGTGAAGGATATAGAAGGCTGGCATGCTGCAGTCCATGGGGTTGCAAAGAGTCAGACACAACCTAGAGACTGAACAACAAAAACTAATCTATGGCATTCAAAATCAGAAAAGTGGTTGCCTACTGAGTAAGGGTTTAACAGAATATAGGCATGAGGAGACTTCTACAGTAATGGTAATATTTGCTATCTTGATTGAACGTTGGTTATACAAACATATTAGTCTGTCAAAGTTCATTACATGTACATTTATGCATAAATGTGTAAATGGATGCATTTAACATTTTATAATTTTTAACTGTTTTTTTTTTTTCTTTTTTTTAACCTGGCCAAACAGCTCTGTTCTTTATAGAACTAGAAAGCATGAACATACACTAGTTAAATTCAAGGTCCACAAACTTTATAGTAATGTTTGCAAGGCTTTAGGATTATTGTGCAATCCATGTAGTTTCCTTGGAGTATTCCTGACTGTTATCAAATTTCAAATTTTACGACAGAAGAAAATAGCAAAAAGACTTGGAAAGCTTCAGTCATCAAAAATGAAGAGAAGAACTGTGGATAATATTACTGCTGTTGTTCTTTCTTGGTTTAATTATAAAAATGTGACTAGAGCCCCATTTTTTGCAAATGACACGAGGAAAAGAAAAAAACTACAGACAAGAAATTTAAATGATATCAGAATTTTTTGACACTATATTTGGTGAAACTTAAGCAAATTTCCAAAATAATTTGGAGATTCTCTGCTTTTGGAAATCCTAACAAAGAAAGAACTACTTCATATATTTAAGATACCATTCTACATATAGATTCTGCAATTTCTCAATATCCCTGTCAGTTCTGTGAGTGTGGCCACCTAGGGATAAATAAAGGTAGAAAAAGAAAGCATTAAAGCATTTTGTGACTCCACAGCTTCTAAACATAATTCATGCAGTAGAAATAAGACAACTGAATTTTATGCCTGTGAAAGGCTTGTTATGTGTCCCTTAAGTCTGAAGTGACATAGAATGAATGAATTGCTCCATTTTTAGAAATATATCAACTAAAACACTGCTAGGGGTTACAGTATAGAAAGGTATATTCTTCCTAAATGTCAAAATATATAAGTATTCACATTGTGACCTACATTTCAATGCACTGATGACTTTATACCATTGGAGGAAGAAACCTATAAGAACAGCTGTTCATATGACCAGGTGTTCATGTAGTAATGGGGAAAGAAGTTCCCCAAGATAAAAACTGGGAACCAGCCTAGGTATTTCTATGGAGATCTATTGTTTTCTAAATGATTTATGTGCTCAAATGTCATGAAATTTGTTTGACACCTCAAAAAATTACATTAACTCATAAAATGAAGAAATCCACATGAGATCCACAAAGTTCATTTAGGAGAAAGAGTAAAAATAAACAAAAACCAAAGGACTACACATCTATTATCTTAGGAAATGATATGGTACTAAAGCGAGATGTAGTTTTTTGATTAAATAAAAACAAAATATTCTAAGACTAAAAGAATGAATGAATGGTGGTAGAAATAAACTTGCTGAAAACTGAAGGACAGGGCGTGCTTGTACAATACTGTTGTTGCTGTCAGCCTACATTGTTTCTAGTACATCTAGGTATTCACAATGCTGCCAAAATAAATACAAGAGTGTGAATATGTACATGCATGCATATACACTTCTCAAATGCCCTCTCTGAGCATGCACTTTAGGTCATTACTGAAAATATGCATACACTTATTTGAAATGATAGAGTAGTCTACATATTGACAATAAAAGTTATGCCATAAAATCTGAGATTAACATATATCCATTGTTGGGAAGTTGAGGAAATAAATCCAAAACTGAGGAGAAATTTGAGGGAGAATGCCAAGAAAATTTCTCTGTAGGAATTTTTTAATCTGATTTCAAAAAATACTTGTCTGGGCTTCATGTTAACTTATTAAATTTCCAAAAAATGATTACTACTAGTATATTAATGTTTCCTCTGATTATATATTTGGAGAGGGAAATGACAACCCACTCCAGTATTCTTGCCTGGGAAATCCCATGGACAGAAGAGCCCGGAAGGCTACAATCCATGGGGTCACAGAAGAGTCAGACGCAACTTAGTAGCTAAACAACAATGCTGATTATATGTATTATTTTCTTTAAAATAAATTTATTAAAACTTAAACTTTAGGGAGGATGACCCCTATATTACTGCAGTCCCATGTATTCCAGGTTATGTGAGGCGAGTTTCCAAGTGGATACTATTGTATTTTTAGCTGAGATCTTACCAACAAATTAAACAGATTCCTGCTAGAATCCTAAAATCAAGAAAAATTGGGGCTTCCCTGGTGGTCTGGTGGTTAAGAACCTGCGTTGTAGTCCAGGGGACATCAGTTTGATCCTCGCTTTGGGAAGACCTCACATCCTGTGGAGCAGCTAAGCCCATGTGCCACAACTACTAAACGACCTCTCTAGAGAAGGTGAGCTGCAACTACTGATGCCCACGCATCAGAGCCTGTGCTCCAACAGCAGAAGCCACTGCAGTGAGAAGGCTGCGCATGTCAGCAAAGGGTAGCCCCCTGTTTGCCAGAGATAAGCCATGCAAAGCAATGAAGAGCCAATATAGCCAAAAAATATAATAAATAAATATTTAAAAGTTGACTGCATGCACAGATAGACAATAAGAGACCATTTAGTCCAATCTTTAACATTCTCTCTTAAGAGTTCAAGTGTTCAATAGCCTCTCCTTATATACATTCAATGAGTAAACATTAAATCCACTTTTCATTGAGGAATTTATTTTTAAGAAATACATGCTCTTCTACTAAAATAAGTACCCGCCAAAGAGATAGCATCTTAGTCAAGTTTCAGTCAATTTTACATGTTTATTGAGGCTAAAAATACCATTATTTGGGAAAAAAGCATTGAGTTAGTCTTTTGGTACAGCATCAAATGTGTGCTTTGAGTTTCATTTGGTTTTTCACTTCTAATTAATTATTTTTAATTTATAAACTTTAAGCTTTGTGTAGAAAAATACATAGCAACCATAAACTTAAAAATTTTAGTATTTTACTTAATATTTATTATTGTTTCTCATAAACATTAACTTATTTAAAATCAAAATTATTTCCCCTTGTTGCTAAATAATGCATGAGTGGTCTCAATAAAGTCAGTTCTTTTCACTCTAGAAAAGACAAGGCATCTGCTCTGAAGCTGTCATTATAGTCCAGGGACTTAGACAATTATGCGCGTGCGGCCCTCAGTCTGAGCCCATCTACGTCACGTGATGGCACTGAGGTAAGTAGAATTGAAGTAGAACTGGGTGAACGTGCACCAATTCTCCCAATGCTTGCTGTGACCTCAAAAATCAGGTTCTTTGTCTAGCCGTCCCAGCCAGCATCTCTGAAGCAGGGGCAGGCTCACTGGTCAGCTCACAAGTAGGCTATGATATCAGAACTTCACAGTTCTCTGACAGTTTGGAAACGAGAATGTGACGTTGACAGAAGGGACTTTCTGAAGGAGGAAGGATGAGCCCTCTGGACCAGGGTAGGAAATGTAAGATGACTCCCTGGGACGTGGTTGTGTGTGTTTTTGCCCTAGTAGTGGGAAACCAGGAGGAAGGCTATCCCAGAGACTGACCTGTTAATTAACGGGATAAGAACTAATATTTAGGGACTGAGCAGTGAAAGACAGCATTAAAACAAACTATCTAAATGGTGCCTGTTTATAATTCACTCTCCTCTGAAAGGAGAGGGAGTGATGGGAAGGGGAAATTAAATGACGATGGGGAAGCAAGTCCCACAGTTCTTCTTAAAAAAGGCCATGGCTCTATGACAACAAAACCAAGGTGTCCCAAAGCTGAAACAAACATGGTCTGCAATGAGCAACTTGCAGTTCAAAAGTTTTTAGTGGAAAGAAAACACTAGAACATTTTCTGCTTTTAAAACAAAAATGACTTGAAAATGAAAGTAAATGCCAAGCCCTGCTTAACGAATCGGCTTATTAAGTCACAGTCACCCTGTTCCTCTGTACACTGTTTCCGTCTTCTCCCTTTAACCTAACCCTGGTTGGAGACTAACCTGGCAGGTTACAGCACATCTCTTGGCGGTCACAGACTGCAGGAGTAAATCATAGCTTCTCATTTAATCATCGGAGTGTGTTTGGTGTCTAAGTTGTGCCTCACTCCTTGTGACCTCATGGACTGCAGCCCACCAGGCTCCTCTGTCCATGGGATTTCCCAAGCAAGAACACTGGAGTGGGTTTCTATTTCTTTATCCAAGGGCTCTTCCTCCTGACCCAGGGATTGAACCCCCATCTCCTGGGTCTCCTGCATTGGCAGGCAGTTACCAGGGAAGTCCACCCAAGATACATAGGCAGCTGGTATTGTCCAGTAATTGGATACCTCCACAAATATCGCTTAAAAGATTTCTACCTCTACATCCATCATCTCTCCCTGGTTTAAACACCTAAGTAATTCTCTTTGGTCATGAGAATGTAGATGTTCTGAGAAAGGATGCATGTCCTCTCATTTGTGGCAAAAATTGGAGGTAATGAGTTGAATATGTAGCTTGGCAAGTCTCCCACAGAGACACCTGCAAAGGACGTGATAGGTCTCTCTTAGTTTTAGGAAAGTTCCTTCTCTCTTGCCCCTGACTCTTCTAGGTGAAAGCTCTGGTTACTAGGAGGACATGATCAGAAGAAAAGTTATAACATAATTCCTAGAAAGTGAGACAACTTTGCAGAGGTAGGGGGAAAATCACTCCACTACTTTTACAGGGAACACATTAGCCCCTTGGAAGTGTGGGTGACAGAATTCCATAAATGATCTTTTTGCTTTCAGAGCCAATCCCATGTTCCTCTTGAATAAAAATACACTCTGTATTTTCTTTTCCCACCTTCATTTCTGTAGCTCATGAGTTAGGCAGAACCTAACTGGTTTCTTGCATAACCCACCCTTCTCAATGATGTAACTGAATTTCTTCCTCCTTGAATGTAATGGGTTCTAAGGCTAGCTTCTAAACAGCAGCATTATAAGTGGCAAAAATGGGATTTCTCTCCTTTAAGTTATGTTTTATAGTAGTGTCGATGGGCTAAAACTCATCAAGTGATTAGATTACTTGATATATTGGGTTGCCAAAAGTCCGTATGGAAAAATCCAAATGAACTTTTTGGCCAATCCAATATTAAGACTTGTTTGCTATCTTGGTGAGAGAAAATCACTTTGTTGGCTTAAAGAATAAAGCTATTATGTGTGAGAGGGCTCATACAAAAGGTTGTATGGCGAGGAACTAGCCATATATGTCATTGAAAAATGAGGATCTCAGTTGTACAGCCAAAAATAAATAAATTCCACTAACAACAGAAACAGCCTTGAAAGTGGACATTTCCCCAGTCAAGTCTCAGATGTGACCACAGACCCAGAGAGCACCTGAATTGCAGCCTATCTAGAGCCTGAGTCAGTGAATTCAGATAAGCTGTGCCCAGATTTCTCACATATATATTGTGTGATAAGCATGCATTACATTAAGATGTTAAGTTTGTAATTGATTTGTTAGACTAAAATAGAAACGTGATACACTGTGGCTAAGCATCCCATTGGATGTCACCCCATCCCATGGAAAATACAACCTGGCTACTGGGACAAAGATCAGACTGGGCTGACTGACCAGATTTAGGTGATTCCCTTGTGGCTCAGAGGGTAAAGCATCTGCCTGCAATGCGGGTGACCTGGGTTCAATCCCTGGGTCAGGAAGATCCCCTGGAGAAGGAAATGGCAACCCATTCCAGTATTCTTGCCTGGACAATCCCATACACAGAGGAGCCTGGCGGGCTACAGTCCATGGGGTCACAAAGAGTCAGACACGACTGAGTGACTTCACTTCACTTCACTTGAGAACAAAGGGTAGATTCAATTAGCCATACTGAACTGGGGATTTGAAGACTTACTAGCAGTCACGGGAAAGCACCATGGACAACGGAGGTCTTGGAGGCACCATCAACCTGTGGTCTCTGCCTCTTGAAGGTCTCATTTGGGGTTCCCCAGCAATTCTAAATAGCAATATAGTAAACAACAATTACTCTTCAGGGACCCAATGTACATCTCTGGCACTGTATTTCTTGTGTGAAGCCAGGCATTAACTTGCATCCTTCCCAGAACAGTGGTGGGTCCTTTCACAGTAGTTATAACAGACCCACAATTGCCTAAGGAAACACCACCCATAGACCAAATAGCCCTCAGACAACTGGGGTGATCTCTCTTAAAGTAGGTAAATCTTGGTCATTTTGGGGAATTTCTTTGAGAAGGGGACTGACTTGTTATATAAAGTGCAGGCAGTTTTCCATACAGTAGAAGTCATACAATTAGAAACAGCGTAATGACATATGCCCACAATTTTAGCTAAAGAGATCACTGATGGCACCACAACCCTGAGAGGTACTCACCTCACACACAGCTCACTAAACCAGGGCAGATGTGGACGATAGAAATGCCTTAGGGGTACTCTTTGGGGACCAGATGAAGCCTGTGCAATTATTAATATGCCATACTGTAGCTGGATGAATACCTTAGTTAAAAGGGAATGTCAATACAGAAATGCCAGTTATATGGAAGAAACCACAGGCTATTTTAAGCTCACCCTGATGCTTTATGGAATTTTTTCAATATGGGATGCTTACAGGCTTGGATGAGACAATGCAGGCTGGTACCCCTCTGCAGCTTGAAGTCTCACTGCTGAATGACTTGACTGAATGGATTTCATCCTATTCTTTATCCTGACAAAGTGGTATAGTCATGGAAAAGAATTTAGTCCCAGGATGTCGTAGCATCAAGGGGTGGCTGTTGTTGGGAGACCATTCTCAACAGACCTTTCACATTTCTGCACATCTGGCCAACCCACCCCCGAGGCATAGTGTGTCTCCTTGCAGAGATAACGGGCATGCTTTTTGCTTATTACAGGATTTGGATTTTCTGAGCTCTGTCCTGGAACATGCTCTGAGTGAAGGCATATATCAGGATTCCTCTGTATCGTCTCATAGGATTTGAGGTACAAGGGGAATCAGTGCAAAAATGTGATGTTCACACTGTTTTCAGTGATGTGAATTCCTTTGCTCTCATCTAGAAGACAGGAGCCTTCTGCGGAGCACGCTTGAAAAAACTGCAGCAGGCTAACTGGTTAGTTTGCAAATAGTGTAAAACCTTAAACTTCCTATTGTTCTTAACAGATTTTTAAATACTTTGTCACTGAATTTAAGAATGCTTGTATTCAAAGAAATATTTTATATATAATATTAAAAATCAGAAAGGAAATAGAAAAATGATATCCTTTGCATTTGTATTATATCATAATTTAAATCACATTCTTCCAAATAACCAGGTATATGATTATTGTTTCAGAGTTTTACCTCAGTGATAGCATTTATTCAACTATAAGTTCTCCAACAACTAACAATTTTCCATACATTTCTCAATTTTTGCATTAAAAAGAATTTCAAATATAGTCTGCTCAACAGAAAAATTTTTAAAAATAGTTTATAGTGTAAAAATTAGAGGCTAAAATATTTCTCCAGATACTATACTTCAGAAGGTAATTTTTTGTTGTTGTTCAGTTGCTAAGTGATGTCTGATTCATTGTGATCCCATGGACTATATCCAACAGGCTCCTCTTTACTTCACTATTTCTTGGAGTTTGCTCAAACTCGTGTCCATTGAGTTGGTGGTGCTATCTAACCATCTCATCCTCTGCCACCCTCTTCTTTTGCCTTCAATCTTTCCTAGTATAAGGGAAATGAGTCAGACCTTCATATAGGGTGGCCAAAGTATTGGAGCTTCAGATTTAACATCAATCCCATCAATGAAGGTTCAGGATTCATTTCCTTTGTATTGACTGGTTTGATCTCCCGCTGTACAAAGGGCCTCAAGAGTCTTCTCCAGCACCACAATTTAAAGCATCAGTTTTTCAGTGCTCAGCCTTCTTTATGGTCCAATTAATACATCTATATATGACTACTGGAAAAAAGATATTTTTGACTATATGGATCTTGTCGGAAGAGTGATGTCTCTGCTTTTTCAATATGCTGTCTAGGGTTATCATAGCTTTCCTTCAAAGGAGCAAACATCTTTTAATGTCACAGCTGAGTCAATATACACAGTGATTTTTGAAAAAAAGGAAATAAAATCTGTCACTGTTTCTACTTTTTCCTCTTCTATTTGCCGTACAATGTTGGGACCAGATACCATGATCTTAGTTTTTGAATGCTGAGTTTTAAGCCAGTTTTTTAACTCTCCTCTTTCACTCTCATCAAGTGGATCTTTAGCTCCTCTTGGTTTTCTACCATTACAGTGGTGTCATCTGCATATCTGAGATGTTGATATTTCTCCTGGCAATCTTGATTCCAGTTTATGATTCATCCAGCCTGGTATTTCACATGATGTACTCTGATATAAGTTAAGTAAGCAGGGTGACAATATACAGCCTTGTGGTACTCCTTTCCCAATATTGAAGTCCATTTGTTCCATGTCCGGTTCTAACTATTGCTTCTTGACCTGCATATAGGTTTTTTCAAGAGGTAGGTAAGGTGGTCTGGTATCCCATCTCTTTAAGAATTTTCCACACTTTGTTGTGATCTACACAAAGGCTTTAGCAAAGTCAGTAGGGCAGAAGAGATTCTTTTTCTTTTTTCCTGGAATACCATTGCTCTCTCTCATATCCAACAAATGTCAATTTGATCTCTGGCTCTCCTGCTTTTTCTAAATCCAGCTTGTACATCTGGAAGTTCTCAGGTCATGTATGAAGCCAAGTTGGAGGATTTTGAGAATAACCTTGTAGCATGTGAAATGAGCACAATTGTGAAACTGAACATCTTTGGCATTGCCCTTCTTTGGGATTGAAATGAATACTGACTTTTTCCAGTCCTGTGGCCATTGCTGAGTTTTCCAAACTTGATGACATATTGAGTAGAGCAGGTTAACGTCATCTTTTAGGATTTGAAATAGGTCATTTGGGATTCCATCACATCCACTAGCTTTGTTCACAGTGATGCTTGCTAAGGCCCACTTGACTTCACATTCCAGGATGTCAAGCTGTAGGTAAGTGACCATATCATCATGGTTATCCATGTCATTAAGACTTTTTTGTACAGTTTTTCTGTGTATTCTTACCACATCTTCTTAATCTCTTCTGCTTCTGTTAGATTCTTGCTATTTCTGTCCTCTATTGTACGCATCCTTGCATGAAATGTTCCCTTGATATCTCCAATTATCTTGAAGAGGTCTCTAGTCTTTCCCATTTTAAGAAGGCTTTCTTATCTCCCCTTACTATTCTTTGGTATTCTGCATTTAGTTGGATATATCTTTCCCTTTCTTTCTTACATTTTCTTTCTCTTCTTTTTTTCAGCTATTTATAGGGCCTCCTCAGGTAAACACTTTGCCTTCTTGCATTTCTTTTTCTTTGGAATGGTTTTGGTCACTGCTTCCATTCAGTTCAGTTCAGTTCAGTTGCTCAATTGTGTCTGACTCCTTGCGACCCCATGAACTGCAGCACGCCAGGCCTTCCTGTCCATCACCATCTCACAGGGTTCACTCAAACTCATGTCCATTGAGTTGGTGATGCCATCCAGCCATCTCATCCTCTGTCGTCCCCTTTTCCTCCTGCCCCCAATCCCTCCCAATCCAATCAGGGTCTTTTCCAATGAGTCAGCTCTTCCGCATGAGGTGGCCAAAGTATTGGAGTTTCATCTTTAGCATCAGTCCTTCCAATGAATACCCAGGACTTATCTCCTTTAGGATGGACTGGTTGGATCTCCTTTCAGTCCAAGGGACTCTCAAGAGTCTTCTCTCACACCACAGTTCAAAAGCATTAATTCTTTGGCGCTCAGCTTTCTTGACAATCCAACTCTCACATCCATACATGACCACTGGAAAAACCATAGCCTTGACTAGATGGACCTTTGTTGGCAAAGTAAACTCTCTGCTTTTTAATATGCTATCTGCTTCCATTACAATGTTACAAAATTTCATCCATAGTTCTTTGGGTACTCTGTCTACCAGATTTAATCCCTTCAATATATTTATCACCTCCACTATATAATCATAAGGGTTTGACTTAGGTCATACCTGAATTGCCTATTGGTTTTCCCTGGTTTCTTCAATTTAATTCTGAATTTAGCAATAAGGAGCTCATGATCTGAGCCACAGTCAGCTCCCAGACTTGTTTTTGATTGACAGTATAGAGCTTCTCCATTCTCAGCTGTCAAGAATATAATCAACCTGATTTAGGTATTGACCACGTGGTGATGTCATACGTAGAGCCATCTCTTGGGTTGTTGGAGTAGGTTGTTTGCTGTGACCAATGTGTTCTGAACAAAATTCTGTTAGCCTTTCCCTTGCTACAGTTTGTACTCTGAGGCCAAACTTGCCTGTTATTCTATGTGCTTCTTTACTTCCTACTTTTGCATTCCAATCCCTATGATGAAAAGGACATATTTTGGGGAGGTAGTTTTAGAAGGCCTTTTAGGTTTCATAGAACTATTCAACTTCAGTTTTTTTGCCATTAGTGTTGGAACATAGCCTTGGATTAGTGTGATGTTGAAAGATTTGCCTTGGAAATGAACCAAGATCATTCTGTCATTTTGAGATTGCACCCATGGATTACCTTTTGGATTATTTTGTTGATTATGAGGGTTATTCCATTTCTTCTAAGGTATTCTTGCCCATAGTGGTAGATATAATGGTCATCTGAGTTAAATTCACCCAGTCCCATCTATTTTAGTTCACTGATTCCTAAGATGTCAATGTTTACTCTTGCCATCTCCTGCTTGACCATGTCCAATATGGACCTAACTTTCCTGGTTTCTATGCAATATTGTTCTTTACAGCATCAGTCTTTATTTTCACCACCAGACACACCCACAGCTGAGCATCATTTCTGTTTTGGCTCGCTTTCTGGAGCTATTTCTCTGCTCTTCTCCAGTAGCACATTGGATACCTAGCGACCTGGGGAGCTCATCTTCTGGTGTCATATCTTTTTGCCTTTTCATCCTGCTCCTGGGCTTCTCAAGGCAAAAATACTGAAGCGGTTTGCCATTCCCTTTTCCCATGGACCACGTTTTGCCTCTGGAGAGGTTTATTTTATTGTGACATTAACTTATTTGGGACTGTAATGGGGTAACTATAAGATAATTTTCAATGATAAGAAAACTGTCTTTTGTAAATGCATGCAATGAATAACCCTGACCAGTCTGCCATGTGTTTATGCATCTTAACATTTATGCATGAGTATGCAAAATGAATACATAATCAGTTCCAGTAAATGAATGTGAAAATACCAATTTATTGATTAAAATATAGCCTAAGATTTTATGATGTTGACAGAAACATCAAATCATCTCTGCATAATTAAAATCATAGTGTCTAAATAAGATCAGAGTTTCTAAAGTAAAACGTATTTTTATTGATACTTGGAAGATATCAATGTGGGTATTGAAAAACAGGACAAGTCATCATTTGCTTCAAAAAAGAGCTATGGGAAACACTGCATCACAGTATAGAATTCTATGCAATAAAAGTGGCAAACATAGAGAATATGAAAGACAAAGTAAGTTAAAATGACATTGCAAAAACAATTGTAAACAATTTCTTAAAAAATATACAAAAGTATTACTATCATAGCAATGTTTAAATAATATATTATTTTTATAAGTATCTTCTAAAATGTGTCCATGAAGCATGCTTATAAAATGCCAAGTTAACATATACACAATATATTTTCTTCCACCTTTATTGAGATATTACTGACATATAACATTGTGTAAGTTTAAGGTGTACAAAATGATGATTTGTTATGCATAGTGGTGGTCTAGTCGCTGTCATATCTGACTCTTGCAACCCCATAGACAGTAGCCTGCCAGGCTCCTCTGTCCATGGGATTCTCCAGGTAAGAATACTGGAGCAGGTTGTCATTTTCCTCTCCATTGTTATGCATATACATTGTGAAATATTTAAACTGACCTCAATCCCATACTGACACAGCACATTATCTCATTTAATCCTCCCCACCCCATGCACATAACATCTATAAAAGCAGGAAGAATCAATTAAAAATAAAGGAGCATAAGCAGCAACAAAAATACCAAAATGCAGTTGCTTAATATCTCCATCACCTCACATAACAACCTTTGTAGGTGTGTATGTCTGGTGACAACATGTCCCTTCTATTAACGACTTTGAAGTTTTAATACAGTATTTTGTAAACTATAGTTGACATTCTGTACATTAGATCTGCAGAACTCATCCAACTTGTAACTGGTAGGTTTTACCCTTTAGTAACATCTTTGTTTTCCCCATCTCCCAGCCCCTAGCAACCACCAGCCTACTCGCTGTTTCTAGGAATTCAGCTTTTCCAATTTCATATACAAATGAGATCATACACTATCTGTCCCGCTCTTTCAGACTTATTTCACTTAGCATAATCACTCAAGGTTCATCCATGTCATCACAAATGGCAGAATCTCCTTCTTTCTCATGGCAGAGTAATATTCCATTGTAAACACATATTTGGGCTTTCTGGGTAGCACTGTTGGTAAAGAATCTGCTGCCCATGCAGGAGATGCAAGAGATGTGAGTTCAATCCCTGGGTCAGGAAGATCCCCTGGAATAGGAAATGGCAACCCACTCCAATATTCTTGCCTGCAAAAACTCCTTGGACAGCAGAGCCTGGCAGGCTACATAGAGCCCATGGAGTTGCAGAGAGCAGGACATGACTGAGCAACTGAAAACACACACACACACACACACAAAACACATCTTTATCCATTTATCCAGGGATGAACACTTAGGTTATTTCCATGTTTGCTATTGTGAATATGCTGAAATTAATATCAGCATAGATATCTCCTCAAAGCCCAGATTTCATTTTCTTTGAATATATATCCAGAAAGGAGGTTGCTGGATCATATGGTAGTTCTATTTTTAATTTTTGTGGATCATCCACAGTATTTTCTACAGTGGCTGCACCGATTTACAGTTCCACCAGAAGAGCTCAAGGGCTCCATTTTCTCCACCCCACTCTCCTTCACTTGTTATCCCTCATCTTTGTGAAAATAGCCACTTTGACAGATATGAAATGATGTCTCATTGTGGTTCTGATGATTAGTGATATTAAGATCTTTTCATGTACATGTTGTCTATTGATATCATCTTTGGAAAAATGTCTATTCAGTACATATTCTAATCAGATTTGTTTGTTTTTACTATTGAGTTGCATGCATTGCTTACATATTTTGTATATTAATGCCTTATAAATGGTTTGTAAATATTTACTCTCATACCATAGGTTGACTTTTCATTTTGTTGATTGTTTCTTTCACTTTGTCAAGTTTTTTTTTTTCTTTTCATTTGATTCAGCCCCACTCATTTATTTTTCCTCTAGTACTTGTGCTTTTGGTGTTTATATATATATATATATAAATCGTTGCCAAGACAAATGAAAAGGAAGTTTGTCTTCTTTGGCAATCTTCGAAGAGTTCTTCAGATTGAAGCCTTATGTCTAACTTTAATCTATTATAAGTTGGTTTTTGTGAATGGTATAAGATAGGGGTCCAATTTCATTCTCCTGCAAATGATTATCCAGTTTTCCCAACACCATTTATTGAAGAGACTGCCCTTTCTGCATTGAATATTCTTGGCTTCCTTTTTAAATATTAGTTGACTGTAAATGTGGAGATTTATTTCTGGGGGCTCTTGATTCTGTTCCATTAGTCTATGTGTCTATTTTTATATCAGTATCATAATTTTTTATTAATGGAACTTTGCAATATAATTTGAAATGAGGAATTATGATGCCTCCAGATTTCTCCTTTTTCTCAAGACTTCTTTGGCTGTTTGGAATCTTTCAGAGTCCCATATAAGTTTTAGGATTGCTTTTTCTATTTCTGTGAAAAATGCCAATGAAATTTTCATACATATTATATTGAATCCATAGATTACTTTGGGTAGTATGGACATTCTCAAATATAAAAAAGTACTAATTCTTCTAATCCAATAACACAGATAACTTTTCATTTATTTTGTGTCTTCCAGGTCTTACATTTTTCAATGTACAGATTTTTCACCTCTGGATAAATTTACTCATAATTATTTCATTCCTTTCATGTTATTGCAAAGGGGATTACTTTCTTTTTCAGATATTTCACTGTTACTGTATAAATATGCATCTTATATCTTGATATTTATATTTTTTCATCCTCTAACTTTACTGAATTTATTTATTAGCTCTAAGATCATATCATCTGCAAAAAGACAGTTTTACTTCTTCCTTTCTGTTTTGGATGTCTTTTATTTCCTTTTCTTACCTAACTCCTCTGGCTAGGACTTCCAGAAACATGCTGAATAGGGATAGTGATAGTGGGCACCCTTTTCTTATTTATTTTAGAGGGAAAGCTTTTAACCTTTTATCTTTGAGTATAATATGAGCTATGGGTTTGTCACGCATGGTCTTTATTATGGTGAGGTATATTCCCTCTGTAATTCTCTGTTGAGATTTTTAAATACGAAAAGATGTTGAATTTTCTCAAATGCTTTTTCTGTGCCTATTTAAATGATTATATGAATTTTATATTACCTTCTACTAATGTGATTTATCAAATATATTGATTTGCATATGTTGAGTCATCTTTGACTGCTAGGGATAAAAACCACTTGATGATTGCCTGGATCCTTAAAAAGTTCTATTGAATTGGGTTTGCTAATACTTTGTTGAGTAAAGTTTAAACCCTTATTCATTATTCAGGGGTACTAGCTTTTTTTTTTTTTTCCTTGTAATGTCCTTATCTGGCTTTGGTGTCAAGAGATGCTGACCTCAAAAAATTAGTTTGACAGTATTCTTTCTTGTTTAATTTTTTGGAAAAGTTTTAGAAGGATTGGCATTAATCTTTTACTTAAATATTTTGTATTATTTACCTGTTAAGCCATCAGGTACTGGATATTTGTTTATGGAACGTTTTTGATTACTGATTCAATCTCCTTATTCTCTGTTGGTCTTTCAGATTTTCTTTTTCTTCAGGATTCAGTCTTAGAAAGTTGTATGGTTGTAGGAATTTATCTGTTTCTCCTAGGTTACTCCATTTGTTAAATATAATTGTTCATAGTAATTTTTATGACACTTTTCATTTCTGTGGTATAAATTGTAATGTCTCCTCTTTGTTTTCTGATTCTGAGTTCTCTCTTTTTTGAGCCGAGCTAAACATGTACCAGTTTTATCATTTTTTTAAAAAAATCTTAGTTTTGTTCATCTTTTCTGGTCTCTGTCACATTTATTTCTGCTCTGATATTGCTCATTTCCTTACTTCTGTGAGCTTTGGATTTTGTTCTTTCTCTGTTTCTGTGATGTGCAAAGTTAGGGTTCTTATTGGCAATCTTTCTCTTCTCCCAATGTAAAGGTATTCAACAAAATAGATTTTTAAACTCTCAATGAAGACAAAGTCACATTATGGTTGCTGAAATTCTCACATACAATGAAAACACCTTGATGAAATCCACATTAGAATCTAGGGAAACCATCTTTGCAAAAATCACACTGTTTAGAATAAGAATACTACCATGGAGAAAAAGTTAAACCATTAAGAAGGCTATTACTAAATGAAAGGAAAATGACTTGACATTGTGATTCATCTTATAATATTTTAACTCACTCTATTTCCTTAATGAAAGGTAAAATCATATTTATCTTGAACTTATGATTTGAAGTAAATAAATATCCATGTAGTAGTTAATATATGTGGTAATCCTTTGGTTTCTTTGCTTAGTTCTGCTTTCAAAACTGATATTCAGCTAAATTTCACAGAATTTTAGCATTAGTTTCTAAAAACTTGTAACACTAATGTTAAAAAAATATATAGTTTTTTTGTTCATGAAAATGTGTCCCTGACTTCTATAATTTTGAAAGAAATGTGACAAACTATGTTCTGAGTCTTGGGAAAATATTTCTTGAAGGGATAAACCTACTATAATTTAGCTGACACTGTATGTCCTTTCTCAGACTATTCTATCCCCTATCATATATTTCTCCAACTGAAAGGCTTAAGGCTTAATTAAATATTGTATATCAATTTTTGTACTATATGTTAATAACTAAGATATGTTTACACACTTCCATTGTGAATAATAGCATTCTTTGAAGAATAATTAATCAATATTGACCTATAATATAATATTTATAAAGTAACATATGTTAAATTTCCTATTTATCACAAAGCCTCCAAAATTATTACCACAATTGAAAATAAAATTATCCCAGCCAATTATATCCAAATAATTTGAACTTCAAGAACAAACACTGTTTTATTCAACTGTAGAATTTCTGCATCCATTATACTGAGTCCAGATATCTTTCATGACACAGTGTTTGCATACATCAATTCCTTTTATTTCTTCTCTTTCTTCTATCTATATATATGTATGTATATATATATGTGTGTGTGTGTGTGTGTATTTCTGTGAAAAATGTATGCTGCTGTTGTTTTCACTAAGTTGTGTCTGACTCTTTGTGACTCTGTGGACTGCAGTATGCCAGGCTTCCCTATCCTTTACTATCTCCTGGAGTTTGCACAGACTTATGCCCACTGATTCAGTGATGGCATCCAACTATCTCATCCTTTGCCACCCCTATCTTCTATTGCCCTCAGTCTTTACCAAAATGCCAGTCTTTTGCACAGTTAGCTTTTCACATCAGGTGGCCAAGGAATTGGAACTTCAGCATCAATCCTTCCAAAGAATATTCAAGGTTGATTTCCTTTAGGGTTGACTGGTTTGATCTTGCTATCCAAGGAAACCTCAAGAGTCTTCTACAGCACCACAGTCCAAAAGCATCACATCTTCAGTGCTCAGTCTTCTTTATGGTCCAGTTTTCACATCTGTACATGACTACTGGAAAAAACATAGCTTTGACTAATTGGGGGTGACCTTGCCTTCCCGCGACTGGCGCATGATTGGGAGCAACCTCGCCTTCCCGCGACCGGCGCACAGTTGGGAGCGCCCTGCTGGCTGCGTTGCGCACGGAGAGCATCCCACCAGCTGCGTCGCGCACTGAGAGCGCGGCCGAGAAGAGCTACCCCACGACCAAGGAAGGACGGCCGTGAGGGCCAGCGCACTAAGCACAGCCGAGATGAGCTACCCCACGACCGAGGTCAGGAAGGGCAGCGGTGAGGAGAGACCCCTCCTCCAAGGTAAGGTGCAATGGCTGTGCTTCACTGGCCGGGAGCAGCCGGGAGCAGCCGGGACGAGATACCCAACGCCCAACGTAAGAGAAACCCAAGTAAGACAGTAGGTCTTGAAAGAGGGCATCAGAGGGCAAATACACTAAAACCATTCTCACAGAAAACTAGTCAATCTAATCACACAAGGACCACACCCTTGTCTAACTCAATGAAATTAAGCCATGCCCGAGGGGCAACCTGGGATGGGCGGGTCATGGTGGAGAGAGATGACAGGGTGTGGTCCGCTGGAGAAGGGAATGGCAAACCACTTCAGTATTCTTGCCTTGAGAACCCCATGAACAGTATGAAAAGACAAAATGATAGGATACTGAAAGAGAAACTCCCCAGGTCGGTAGAGGCCCAATATGCTACTGGAGATCAGTGGAGAAATAACTCCAGAAAGAATGAAGGGATGGAGCCAAAACAAAAAGAATACCCAGCTGTGGATGTGTCTGGTGATAGAAGCAAAGTCCGATGCTGTAAAGAGCAATACGGCATAGGAACCTGGAATGTCAGGTCCATGAATCAAGGCAAATTGGAAGTGGTCAAACAAGAGATGGCAAGAGTGAATGTCGACATTCTAGCAATCAGGGAACTAAAATGGACTGGAATGGGTGAATTTAACTCAGGCGACCATTATATCTACTACTGTGGGCAGGAATCCCTCAGAAGAAATGGAGTGGCCATCATGGTCAATAAGAGTCCGAAATGCAGTACTTGGATGCAATCTCAAAAATGACAGAATGATCTCTGTTCGTTTCCAAGGCAAACCATTCAATGTCACAGTAATCCAAATCTATGCCCCAACCAGTAATGCCGAAGAAGCTGAAGTTGAAAGGTTCTATGAAGACCTACAAGACCTTTTAGAACTAACACCCAAAAAAGATGTCCTTTTCATTATAGGGGACTGGAATGCAAAAGTAGGAAGTCAAGAAACACCTGGAGTAACAGGCAAATTTGGCCTTGGAACACGGAATGAAGCAGGGCAAAGACTAATAGAGTTTTGCCAAGAAAATGCACTGGTCATAGCAAATACCCTCTTCCAACAACACAAGAGAAGACTCTATACATGGACATGACCAGATGGTCAACACCGAAATCAGATCGATTATATTCTTTGCAGCCAAAGATGGAGAAGCTCTATACAATCAGCAAAAACAAGACCAGGAGCTGACTGTGGCTCAGACCATGAACTCCTTATTGCCAAATTCAGACTGAAATTGAAGAAAGTAGGGAAAACTACTAGACCATTCAGGTAAGACCTAAATCAAATCCCTTATGATTATACAGTGGAAGTGAGAAATAGATTTAAGGGCCTAGATCTGATAGATAGAGTGCCTGATGAACTATGGAATGAGGTTCGTGACATTGTACAGGAGTCAGGGATCAAGACCATCCCCATGGAAAAGAAATGCAAAAAAGCAAAATGGCTGTCTGGGGAGGCCTTACAAATAGCTGTGAAAAGAAGAGAAGCGAAAAGCAAAGGAGAAAAGGAAAGATATAAACATCTAAATGCAGAGTTCCAAAGAATAGCAAGAAGAGATAAGAAAGCCTTCTTCAGTGATCAATGCAAAGAAATAGAGGGAAACAACAGAATGGGAAAGACTAGGAATCTCTTCAAGAAAATCAGAGATACCAAAGGAACATTTCGTGCAAAGATGGGCATGATAAAGGACAGAGATGGTGTGGACCTAACAGAAGCAGAAGATATTAAGAAGAGGTGGCAAGAATACACAGAAGAACTGTACAAAAAAGAGCTTCAAGACCCAGATAATCATGATGATGTGATCACTGACCTAGAGCCAGACATCTTGGAATGTGAAGTCAAATGGGCCTTAGAAAGCATCACTACGAACAAAGCTAGTGGAGGTGATGGAATTCCAGTGGAGCTATTCCAAGTCCTGAAAGATGATGCCCTGAAAGTGCTGCACTCAATATGCCAGCAAATTTGGAAAACTCAGCAGTGGCCACAAGATTGGAAAAGGTCAGTTTTCATCCCAATCCCAAAGAAAGGCAATGCCAAAGAATGCTCAAACTACCGAACAATTGCACTCATCTCACACACTAGTAAAGTAATGCTCAAGGTTCTCCAAGCCAGGCTTCAGCAATATGTGAACCGTGAACTTCCTGATGTTCAAGCTGGTTTTAGAAAAGGCAGAGAAACCAGAGATCAAATTGCCAACATCCGCTGGATCATGGAAAAAGCAAGAGAGTTCCAGAAAAACATCTATTTCTGCTTTACTGACTATGCCAAAGCCTTTGACTGTGTAGATCACAATAAACTATGGAAAATTCTGAAAGAGATGGGAATACCAGACCACCTGATCTGCCTCTTGAGAAATCTGTATGCAGGTCAGGAAGCAACAGTTAGAACTGGTCATGGAACAACAGACTGGTTCCAAATAGGAAAAGGAGTACGTCAAGGCTGCATATTGTCACCATGTTTATTTAATTTATATGCAGAATACATTATGAGAAACTCTGGACTGGAAGAAACACAAGTTGGAATCAAGATTGCTGGGAGAAATATCAATAACCTCAGATATGCAGATGACACCACTCTTATGGCAGAAAGTGAAGAGGGGCTAAAAAGCCTCTTGATGAAAGTGAAAGTGGAGAGTGAAAAGGTTGGCTTAAAGCTCAACATTCAGAAAACGAAGATCATGGCATCTGGTCCCATCACTACATGGGAAATAGATGGGGAAACAGTGGAAACAGTGTCAGACTTTGTTTTTCTGGGCTCCAAAATCACTGCAGATGGTGACTGTAGCCATAAAATTAAAAGACGCTTACTCCTTGGAAGGAAAGTTATGACCAACCTAGATAGCATATTCAAAAGCAGAGACATCACTTTGCCAACAAAGTTTCGCCTAGTCAAGGCTATGGTCTTTCCTGTGGTCATGTATGGATGTGAGAGCTGGACTGTGAAGAAGGCTGAGTGCCGAAGAATTGATGCTTTTGAACTGTGCTGTTGGAGAAGACTCTTGAGAGTCCCTTGGACTGCAAGAAGACCCAACCAGTCCATTCTGAAGGAGATCAGCCCTGGGATTTCTTTGGAAGGAATGATGCTAAAGCTGAAACTCCAGTATTTTGGCCACCTCATGCAAAGTGTTGACTCATTGGAGAAGACTCTGATGCTGGGAGGGATTGAGGGCAGGAGGAGAAGGGGATGACAGAGGATGAGATTGCTGGATGGCATCACTGACTTGATGGGTGTGAGTCTGGGTGACCTCCGGGAGCTGGTGATGGACAGGGAGGCCTGGCGTGCTGCGGTTCATGGAGTCGCAAAGAGTCGGACACGACTGAGCGACTGGTCTCTGACTATATGGACCTTTGTCAGCAAAGGGATGTCTTTCCTTTTTAATATGCTGTCTAGCTTTGTCATAGCTTTTCTTCCAAGGAGCAAACATCTTTTAATTTTGTGGCTGCAGTCACAAGAATATAAGAATCTATCACCGTTTCCATTTTTTTCCCTATATATATGCTATGAAGTGATTGGACAAGATGTAAAGTTTTCTGAATGTTGAGTTTAAAGCCAGCTTTTTCACTCTCCTCTTTCACTCTCATCAAGAGGCTCTTTAATTACTCTTAACTTTCTGCCATTGCAGTGATATCATCTGAATATCTGAGGCTGTTGGTATTTCTCCCAGCAATTGTGATTGCCGCTTGTGATTCATCCAGCCCAGCATTTTGCAATATTTACTCTACAATAGTATTGGGGAGAGAGGGTTCCTATTCCCTTCTCCAGGGAATCTTCCCTACCTAGGGATCGAACATAGGTCTCCTGCATTGCGGAGATCTTTTTACCATGTGAGCCACCAGGGAAGCAAAAAGTATATATATCCTATTCATTTTTAAGGTGTAAAGCATAAAGATTTGACTACATCATGAAATTATTATCACAATAAATTTCATGAACACCCATCATCTCATATACATACAAAATGAAAGAAAGGGTAGAAATATTTTTTCTTGAAATGAGAACTTGGGATTTACTCTTGTAACAATGTTCATATATAATATTCAACAACTTTAATTATGTTTACCACATTGTACATTATATTCCAAATATTTATTTACCTTATAATGGGAAGTTTCTTCCTTTTGACTGTTTTGGTTGAATTACCAGTACTCTTACGCTTCTGACAACCATACATTTAACCTCTTTTTCTATAAGTTTCTGTTCTTGTTTTTGAAGTATGATTGACTGACAACACTATTTTAGGAAACTATCAACAAAATGAAAATATTTCCTACCAAATGGTGGAAGACATTTCCAAATAATATATCTGATAAGGGTTTAATATGCTAAAATATAAAAGGACTATACAATTCACATCAAAAGAAAGGAAGAAAAGAGGAAAAAAAAGTAAATAATACTACCTGGTTTAAAAATGTGAAAAGGATCTGAACAGACATTTTTGAAAGAAGTCACATAGAAGATCAGCAGGCACATAAAAAGATGCTCAACACCAATAATCATCAGGGAAAAGCAAATCAAAACCACAGTGTGATGTCATCTCTTACCTGTCAGAATGACTACTTACAAATAACAAGTCTTGGTGAGAATCTGGACAAAAGGGAACACTGCACACTGGAAAATCCCATGGACAGAGGAGCCTAGAAGGCTGCAGTCCATGGGGTCGCTAAGAGTCAGACATGACTGAGTGACTTCACTTTCACGCATTGGAGAAGGAAATGGCAACCCACTCCAGTGTTCTTGCCTGGAGAATCCCAGGGACGGGGGAGCTGGTAGGAGGTCGTCTATGGGGTCACACAGAGTCGGACACGACTGAAGTGACTTAGCAGCAGCAGCACACTGTTGGTGAGCATGTAAAGCAATACAAACACTATGAAAAACGGAATGAAGATTCTTCAAAAGATTAAAAAAAGAACTATTATATGACCCAGCAATTACACTCCTAGTATTTACCCAAAGGAAGTAAAACCTCTAACTATAAAAGATGTATGCATTCCTATGTTCATTGCAGCATTATTTACAATAGCTAAGATATAGCAGCAACATAAGTGCTCACTGACAGGTGAATAAATAAAAAAAAGATGTGGTATTTATACACAATGTGCGAGATCAGTCCTGGGTGGTCATTGGAAGGACTGATGTTGAAGCTGAAACTCCAATACTTTGGCCACCTGATGCGAAGAGCTGAGTCATTTGAAAAGACTCTGATGCTGGGAAAGATTGAGGGCAGGAGGAGAAGGGGACAACAGAGGATGAGATGGTTGGATGGCATCACCAACCCGATGCACATGAGTTTGAGTAAAGTCTGGGAGTTGGTGATGGACAGGGAAGCTTGGCGTGGTGCAGTCCATGGGGTCACAAAGAGTCAGACACGATTGAGCAACTGAACTGAACTGAAGTGACCATTTAATTTTGTTTTGAGATTGTTAGGGTTTGAGAATGCTGTACCATCTTATTTTTAAATGGTAGCTCCTTTGCTAGAGTCGTTGTCCAATGGTCCATCCATTATGTGGTTATATGGCATGTCCTTATAACCATGATTTGTCCACCTCAGTTTACTTTATAAAAATGTTTCCATTTATTTCCTTCCTCTATCACTGTTCCTATCAAGAAGTAAACCGTTTACAAATACCTTGGCTAATTCATTACTGTCTCCAATATTTTTCACTTGGATGCATTAATTTTGAAGGCAAATTCAGATAGTAGAACTAACACTTTAAATAAGTATGTGTTAACTTTTTGTAATATTCAAATCTCAAGAAATATATTCAATGTTGAACTCTCTAAAGTTTATGTTAGGAAACTGATACCACATTGGCACCTCATGTTGATTACCTGAATCCTAGAGCATAGCTCTTAAAAACAAGTTGAAGACCACCAAAAGAGAAGCATTTGCATAAAACATTGATTTTGTAAGGAAACCTCAAGTTGAACATGCTTTCCGTTATCTTTTACTTGCCATAGCACTGTCTTCTTTCAATGTATAACTCTCTCCATTCCCTATTAATATAACATCTCTATTATAGTGATTTGCAGTTTTTCTTACTCTTTTCAGTAGACTTTAAGTTTCTTAAGAAAGATAAAGTAGCCTATTTGTTTTTCTCATATTTAGGAGTTGCTTCCATGGCATGAGAGAAAGTGCCTTCTTTAGTTCTGAAAGTGCCTCAGTTTGAATCTTTCCTTAAATGCATCTCATCTGAAGGAAAGACTACAGCAGAAATGAGCTTTCTCAGGCATTATAAGCACTTAAAATCAAGTGTGAAGTAAGCCAGAAAGAAAAACACAAATACAGTATACTAACGCATATATATGGAATTTAGAAAGATGGTAACAATAACCCTGTATACGAGACAGAAAAAGAGACACTGATGTATAGAACAGTCTTTTGGACTCTGGGAGAGAGAGAGGTTGGGATGATTTGGGAGAATGGCATTGAAATATGTATAGTATATTTGAAACGAGTCACCAGTCCAGGTGTGATGCCTGGGGCTGGTGCACTGGGATGACCCAGAGGGATGGGATGAGGAGGGAGGAGGGAGGAGGGTTCAGGATGGGGAACACATGTATACCTGTGGCAGATTCATTTTGATGTATGGCAAAACCAATACAATATTTTAAAGTTAAATAAAAATTTAAAAAAAAATCAAGTGTGGTAGTCTATCCAGCTTCAAATAGTGAGCATCTGGAAACTGGGGACGTCTGTCCTAATATTTCTGTTGTGATTTTCCAACCACCTCAGCAGATACTTCTGGGGAGGATGGCATGGATCAATCTGCATTTTCAACAAGTTTTCCTGGGTGATACTTCGCACATTAAATTTTGAGAACCAAAAATCTGGCCTTTGATAGGGTGACCACATAGAATAATAAAGATTCTCAGGGATCAGATAAATAGACTGGTTTTGAGAACATATGCCCTGGACTATTCCTAGATGGAATGTATACTGGAATTTTCACATAAGACTAATTTTTCATTTACCATCAGAGCAGAGGGGTGTTCTCAAATACATTGTATCTTGGCTCAGGGACTATGTAGGATTCATCCTCTGAAAAGCCTGTGCCAAGATGTGAGGAGGGCAAAGCCTTACTGTCAGAATCTTGGAAATATCTTCTTCAGCTCTCATTGAAGCTTTAAAATAAACTGAATTTATTAGATGACTTTACCGAATGGTTCAAGGACTGAGGTAATTTGAATCAAAGCTTGTTCCAAATTTCAAGCATAAAACGGTCTTAAGTTTTCTCTCCCTAACATTTCTTGACACAAAATATGAAAATACACAGGTACAGGACAGTGAATTTATAGAATACTGTTGTAGTTCCCATTTTATTGCTTGTTCCTCTACACAAAACTGCAAAATTACCCAAGAGAACAGAAGGACTTTTCATTTCACCACATGTAATGAAAGACAATGAAAGCAAGAGTGAGAAAGAGGACACATTAGTATCATAGTGACAAAATATCAACAACTATTATAATTCCTTTATTTGATACTTTAACTTACAAAGCAAGCAGATAATATATGCCCCAATGTAGCTGCTAGCATCTTCTACCAAAAGCTCCTGTGCTCATATATAGCAATAAGAGAGAGGGTCTGATCTCTAACAGCCAAATCAAAGCCATTTCACCATGATGTATCAATGCTACTTGCCCTGATATTTTTATATGTACTTATCCGGAAAAATCATCTTGTCCCGAAAATGGGCCATGTTAATTGGGTTTAGTCAATATTATACTGCATCCTCAGAAATGGAGGTGGAATAATGCATCCTTTGCAAATATGACAGGTGGGAAATTCTATGTACTCTTAAGAAGAAGAGGAGGTGGGACAAATGAGAGGAGGTGTCCAACCAACACGTGTCCAGCTTATTAATACTTACAAAGGGATACCTTTTAAGAAGAATAACTGCCTTAATAACTTTTTTGACAGTCCAAATTTTCTTTCTCATCTCTAAACTGGATACAGAAAATTTTCCGTTAGCTTCAGTTTTCTTTCATGCTTAGAGACCTTTTTTTTTTTTTTTTTTTCCCATTTTTTAATGAACTAGGTAAGCAGTATTATTCACTCATAGTTCATATAATGTCAGATGTATTAAATAATGCTTAAATATTTTTGTATAATATGTCTTCTGAAGACAAATAGTTAAGAGGTTGGTCTGGTTTTCCGTGGAGCAAAGACATCTGTGATTTCCTATATCCTCCTGTGGCAGTTGCCACTAGGTGCAATAGCTGAGCTCCAGTCACCTTGTCGGCATTGAGGAAGATACAGGAAGAAGGTGGAATCGGGTATGGCATCAGAATTTATTATAACTCATTGGCCATGCCAGATTCAAGAGAGCCAGAGAAAATGAGGATTTTTCTGTTTCTACTTGAGTAAAGCCAGGCAATGGAGGAAAAATAAGAAATGAGTGCTAAGTGAGCCAAATTATGATGTCTTCCCCAGACAATATTCTCTAATTTTCTTAAATGCACATATATATTTAGGTGGGGAATATCCCCTGCAGGAGGAAATGACAACTCACTCCAGTATTCTTGCCTGGAAAATCCCATGGACAGAGGAGCCTGGTGGGCTACAGCCCGTAGGGTTGCAGACAGAGTCAGACAAAACTGAAGCAAGTCAGCATGCACGTACACATTTAGTAACAAAGAGACTAGTTCTGAAGACAATATTAAAAGTCCAAGCAATATTCAGTTGAAGATTCTAGGGAGGAAACAGATCTACTCAAGTGCTTTTAAGGAAACAGAGATCAGTGAAGGCGCTTAGTACTTACCATTACTGGTGAGTGTATATTAGAAGAGTCTTCAAAAATAAATTGTATATTCCTAACTATAAATATATGTGGCCCCATGGTGTGGCAAAACTTGATTGTCAGACCATGGTAATCATCTTACACTCTACTGAGTGCTTTTAAAAACACTATTTTATGTGAACAACAATGTCCAATCAGTTTCATGTGTGTGTGTGTGTGTGTGTGTATGTGTGTGTTAGTTGCTCAGTCGTGTCCAACTCTTTGTGACCTCGTGGACTATAGCCCGCCAGGCTCCTCTGTCCATGGAATTCTCTAGGTAATGTAATAGCATACAATTTAATTTAAACATCCCTCTTACATGCAAGAGAGTCTAAACAAGAATTTCTATCATCTTTTCCCTTTAAGATCCACTCTTAGATAGAACAAAACCTGATGGAAGGATCAAGCTTAGAAGCTAGGCACATTTTACCAGAGTGAAACTTTATGAGACTTTTTAAATGTGTTTGCTATAAAACTATATGTGAAGATACATTGTATTATTAATCAAGACAAAATTCCCTCAAATTTTAAAGTTGGGGAGAAAAAACCTTCCTGCATAACTGATATGCTTTTTAATTAGATAACCAGGTATATAACCCCTCCTATTGGCAATGTGTATAGTTGCAAGAATAGAAAACAAAACCAGGGCAGAGAGAAGGAAGGAATAAGTGAGGTTGAAGAGAGACAGTGAGACCAAAATTCTCCCTGCCTGACTAGTTTGAACATACCTTCATCATAACTCTGTGATGTGGGACATTAAAGCTGGACCCAAACACTAGCCCAGTGGAAAGACTAGCAATCACTTGAAACGCCAAAATCTGTGCTTCATATGTAACTGAAAATCCACTGTGTCAACAGTAACCCACTCTGTCAATAGCACACTATAGGTGCCCCCTATGATACGACAAAAATATTCTAATGCACTTTTACTTATATCTATTCACTTGGGCAATTAAAAAATTATGAAAATTACAACATCAAAAAACCAAACAGATGAGACAGACTCAGAGTTCTTCTCCTGCATCTGTCCATCTATCTGTCTGTCTGTCTCTGTATCTCTTTCTCATGTTAGTATGTAATTTAAAAATCAATACTGGTCTAGTTTCTATGTTGGATATATCATAATGAAAGAGAGAGAGAGAAAAAAAGCTCTAGAAAATATCAGACAGAAGCAAAACTGTAAGTTAAATGCATCAATAAAATCTTTTGAATGTAGTGTGGCCTAAAAAAGACTGGAATGCAGAATTTAGTAGCTAGGAGCTTGGTTTGGAATCAACAGAGCCTTTAGGGTTAATTATTAGCAGTGCAATCTTAAATAGATTACTTAACCTTTCTGAGGTCAATTTCCTTCTGTGTTAATTGGGAATAATTATTTCTGGCTTAATAGTGTTGTTGTGAAGAATGAATGAAATCATATCTGTGGAACACCAATCCTAGCTGTTAACACTTAATAAGCACTATATCATAAGAGGATTTCATCATTTAATCTTACACAAGTAAAAAAATAATATAGTCAAAATATGCAAATCCTGAGATGAAATTAAATGTAAGCACATAACAAGATAAGATCTACTATTATTTCCAAGTTTAAAAAGATAAAATATGAATGCATTGGTATAAGATTTAGCAAACTGAACAAACTATAAGATTTTAAATATCATTATTAAGATGCAAGAAGGTATAAAAATATTATGTGCATATAAATCCAGCCTGAAATACAGACTATGGAAAAAGTTGAGTAAGGGAAAGCATTGATTCTTTAATAACAGAAGGAAGTTAAGAGAAAGAAAATGATTTAATTCTGCAAGAGACTGCTTTATGGCATGCAGATGTAAGGTATGCCAAGAAGACGTTATGGATCCTACTTTGACATTCGTAAGAGGATCCAGGGACATGTAGGTCCCCGGGGGTAAAGTTCAAAGCATGACAAACATAATAGGTAGTATCAGTGAAAATTCACCATTATCCACTGATTTGCTCATTTATAATTCAGAGGGTGGGTTTCTTTACAGAGTGAAAATACAATGTGCCATGGGCAGAGGTCCTGTGTTATTTAAGAGACAAAAACATGGTGTGCTTGAGAAATTGAAAACCAAGGCTGAAATACAGAGAATGAGGGTACAAAGATATATTTACACCATACTACACAGTTTGGATTTTATTCCAAGTGGCAAACAGCATCTTAATATCCCCTAAATACATGGATATAAAACCATATAATTCAGTGTGCGTTGGTAAGATCAAGAAGAGGGAGATATTAGTTACCAATTGCTGCAAGATATTGGTGTTTAATAGACGTTAGATTCTTAATATCTTGTAATCAGTTTGACTGATATAACTTTTCATGGGTTGGTAGGATTTTACAATTCTGTTGCCAAGCAAGTGATCTGCTTCTATCTGCATTGTGATCTTAGAGTGGGAGGGGTCATAGAGAAGGACATTTATGATAGACCAAATACAGGTTTCTCAAGAGGCAGGTCAGGTGGTCTGGTATTCCCATCTCTCTCAGAATTTTCCACAGTTTATTGTGATCTACACAGTCAAAGGCTTTGGCATAGTCAATAAAGCAGAAATAGATGTTTTTCTGGAACTCTCTTGCTTTTTTGATGATCCAGAGGATGTTGGCAATTTGATCTCTGGTTCCTCTGCCTTTTCTAAATCCAGCTTGAACATCAGGAAGTTCACGGTTCACATATTGCTGAAGCCTGGCTTGGAGAATTTTGAGCATTACTTTACTAGCGTGTGAGATGAGCGCAATTGTGTGGTAGTTTGAGCATTCTTTGGTATTGCCTTTCTTTGGGATTGGGATGAAAACTGACCTTTTCCAATCTTGTGGCCACTGCTGAGTTTTCCAAATTTGCTGGCATATTGAGAATACCAGACCACCTGATCTGCCTCTTGAGAAATCTGTATGCAGGTCAGGAAGCAACAGTTAGAACTGGTCATGGAACAACAGACTGGTTCCAAATAGGAAAAGGAGTACGTCAAGGCTGTATATTGTCACCATGTTTATTTAACTTATATGCAGAGTACATCATGAGAAATGCTGGACTGGATGAAACACAAGTTGGAATCAAGATTGCCGGGAGAAATATCAATAACCTCAGATATGCAGATGACACCACTCTTATGGCAGAAAGTGAAGAGGAACTAAAAAGCCTCTTGATGAAAGTGAAAGTGGAGAGTGAACAGGTTGGCTTAAAGCTCAACATTCAGAAAACGAAGATCATGGCATCTGGTCCCATCACTACATGGGAAATAGATGGAGAAACAGTGGAAACAGTGTCAGACTTTGTTTTTCTGGGCTCCAAAATCACTGTAGATGGTGACTGCAGCCATGAAATTCAAAGACGCTTACTCCTTGGAAGGAAAGTTATGACCAACCTACATAGCATATTCAAAAGCAGAGACATCACTTTGCCAACAAAGGTTTGCCTAGTCAAGGCTATGGTCTTTCCTGTGGTCATGTATGGATGTGAGAGCTGGACTGTGAAGAAGGCTGAGCGCCGAAGAATTGATGCTTTTGAACTGTGGTGTTGGAGAAGACTCTTGAGAGTCCCTTGGACTGCAAGGAGATCCAACCGGTCCATTCTGAAGGAGATCAGCCCTGGGATTTCTTTGGAAGGAATGATGCTAAAGCTGAAACTCCAGTATTTTGGCCACCTCATGCGAAGAGTTGACTCATTGGAGAAGACTCTGATGCTGGGAGGGATTGAGGGCAGGAGGAGAAGGGGACGACAGAGGATGAGATGGCTGGATGGCATCATTGACTCAATGGATGTGAGTCTGGGTGACCTCCGAGAGCTGGTGATGGATAGGGAGGCCTGGTGTGCTGCAGTTCATGGGGTCGCAGAGAGTCGGACATGACTGAGCGACTGATCTGATCTGAAATAGACCAGACACATTCTGAAGGCCCCTGAGATAAACCATCCTCCAACATTTTAGTTACTAATTCTCTTTATATTTACTGGCTTGTTCTTTTACTTAGTATATAAATTTACAATATTTTTGAGGAAAATTAAATTCCCCTATTAAGTTATAGTAAACACTATAAGAATTAGGTTGTTTAAGGACTTACAACTCCTTGCACAACACTAAAGATTGGTTAGAATTTCAAGCAAGGAGAGTCATATACTACTGTAGGAAATGTCGGGTTTTATATAAAATGAAAATGCTAAAGGGATGATAAATTCAAAATTTAGGTTATTAGTTACCTCCCACGTGATTAGCAATAGTCACCCTTGAAGCTTTGAACCAAGTCTTAATTCTTAAATTGATTAACTGGTGTACAGGAGATTGCTTCTTTATTATTACTCTTAATATTATTGTGTGTGTGTGTCTGTGTATTTCAAAATACAAGAGAAAAAATATTTTTTCAAAATGAAAGTAATCATCTCAAGTTAAATTTGTTTACATGAATTTTACATAAATGGCCCTAACAAAGGTATATCAAAGCAGTACTCTACTATGGTTTCTGGTAAAATTTTAAGATTTAAAGCAAAAGTGAAGAGTCAGAACATCAATTTTTTGTTGTTGTTAGTCACTCAGTCATGTCCAACTCTTTGTGAGCACATGGACCCTCCAGGCTCCTCAGCCCGTGTAATTCTCCAGGCAAGAATACTGGAGTGGGTAGTCATTCTCTTCTCCCAGGGATCTTCCTGACGTAGGTATCAAATCTGGGTCTCCTACACTGCAGGCAGATTCTTTACCATCTGAAGCACTAGGGAAGCCTACCTAGTACATTTTATGTACATTTATCTTCTCTAAAAAATTGAGAAACAATTCTTATTTAAAGGGAAAATATCACTGGCATTTTGCAATGACCCAAAAGTATATGCATCCTTATATATGAAAAGTCTTTTAAAAAAAGATTTGTGGCTGCAAATGCTTTTCCTCTTCCAAGTATTCAGAAACATATACTTCCAGTGGCTAAGTATGTGTATCTAAAATTTAAGAACAAATTCAGAGACTAATTAAGATGGAACAAATTTTCCTGGCTTGGAGTCTCTATGTCAGACAACTACTTCACGTTGCCATGGATAAGCCTGAATATTAGAATCACCAGGAAATAATTGATCAAATCCCAGCGAATGGGGCCCCACTTTCAGAGACAGATGTAATTGGTTTGGACAGAACTGAGGCAGCAGTTTTTCTCAAATATTTCCCAGGTAATTTTAATGGGGAATCAGTAACCCCACTGTCACTGGGGTTCTTCAACTTTGATCACCAGCTAGCAGCAGCAGTACCACTTGTGAACTTGCAAGACATTCCTAGACTCCACCCCAGGCCTGCAGAACCAGAAACTCCAGGGATAGGACCCAGGAGTCTGTGCTGTAACAGGTTCTCCATGTGATTTTCACGCTCTTTGAAGTTAGAGAACACTATGCTGTGCTCCAAGGTATCTCTTACAGATTTTCGTTCCTAGTGCACTCAGTATGGGAGAGCTATCTTTGAATACTGGACAGTTTGAGAGCAGGAACTGAGACACACAAGCTCGGTTACTTGAGGAATCTGATCGGTGGCCAGCCCATTCACAGGAGTTTGCATAAAGGTCTTCTCTCTAGCCATGAAATAAATTTGTTATGGCAAGCTTTGCTGGTTTAAGTTCAATTTTCCAGCTTCAGAAGTGTTTGGGGACATATATCTAACTTTGGGTAAAATATTAGCAAGGCACCTTTGCCACAGATCTAAATTTTTCTACTTATCTTTAATTAGATTTATCTTCCCTGGTGGCTCAGTCAGTAAAGAATTTGTCTACAATGCAAGAAATACGGACTCAATACCTGGGTGGGGAAGAGTCCCTGGAAAAGGGAATGGCAACCCACTCCAGAATTGTTGACTGGAGAATCCCATCCACAGAGGAGTGACTAACATTTTCATCCCTACATATTTGTCTCTGTGTCTTTATTATAAATTGTGGTTTAGTCGCTAAGTCATGTCCAACTCTTTGTGACTCCATGGCACATGCCAGGCTTCTCTGTCCTTCGTTATCTCCCAGAGTTTGCTCAAACTCATGTCCATTAAGTCGGTGATGCCACCCAACCATCTCATCCTCTGTTGCCCCCTTCTTCTGCTCCCAGTGCTTTCCAGCATCAGGGTCTTTTCCAATAAGCTCTTCACATCCGGTGGCCAAAGTTTTGGAGCTTCAGCTTCAGCATCAGTCCTTTCAATGAAAAATCAGTGCTGATTTCCTTTAGGATTGACCAATTTGATTGCCTTGCTGTCCATGGGACTCTTCAGAGTCTTCTCCAACATCACAGTTCAAAAGCATCAATTCTTTGGATCTCATTCTTCTTCACGGTCCAACTTTCACATCCGTACATGACTACTGGACGATTCACAGCTTTGCCTATACAGATCTTTGTCAGCAAAGTGATGTCTCTGCTTCTTATTATGCTGTGTAGGTTTGTCGTAGCTTTCCTTTAAAGGAGCAAGAATCTTTTTAATTTCATGGCTGCAGTCACCATCCACAGTGATTTTGGAGCCCAAGAGAATAAAATCTTTCACTGTTACCATTTTTTCTCCTTCTATTTGCCACGAAGTGATGGGGCAAGATGCCATGAACTTAGCGTTTTGAATGTTGAGTTTTAAGCCACCTTTTGCACTCTCTCTTTTCACCTTCACTAAGAGGCTCTTTTAGTTCCTCTTCACTTTCTACCATTAAAGTTGTATCATCTGCATATCTGAGATTGACGATATTTCTCCTGGTAATTTTGATTCCAGCTTGTGATTCATCCAGCCCAGCATTTTGCACAATATACACTGTATATGTGTTAAATAAGTAGGGTGAAAATATACAGCTGTTTCGTATCCTTTCCCAATTTTGAACCAGTTCCATGTCCAGTTCTAACTGTTGCTTCTTGACTCACAAGCAAGTTTCTCAAGAGACAAGTAAAGTGGTTTGGTATTCCCATCTCTTTAAGAATTTTCCACAGTTTTTCATGATTCACACAGTCAAAGGCCTTAGCACAATCAATGAAGCAGAATCAGATGTTTTTTCTGGAATTTTCTTTCTTTTTCTATGATCCAACGGATGTTGGCAATTTGCTATCTCGTTCCAATGAGTGTGCGTGTGTGCTCAGTCGTGTCCAACCCTTTGTGGCCTCGTGGATGGTAATCTGCCAGGCTCCTCTGTCCATAGAATTTTCCAGGCAAGAATACTGGAGTGGGTTGCCATTTCCTATTCCAGGGGATCATCCCAATCCAGGGATGGGACCCACATCTCTTGAGACCCCTCATTGGCAGGCAGATTCTCTACCACTAGCGCCATCTGGGAAGCCCTTATTATAAACAGATTCCAATACAGAGGAGCCTGGTGGACTACAGTCCATGGTGTTGCAAGGAGTCAGACACGACTGAAACAACTCAGCACATACAGAAAATAACAGGAGACAAGTTACATGTGTTGCCTCCTATAAGCCATGTCAGAGAGAATTCTCTACTAGATGGTCAGAGACAGCACACTTGAGGGGAGGGACTGGGTTCAATTTATTGGTGAGAGTTACATGCTACAAGCTGGGAAAAGGTTATCAAGAGTCCGTGTTTTAGGAAAGCTGGATGGTGAGAGTATAGGAGAGCAAGTATGGTTGAAAGGAGAAAGTAGGTACTGGAATATACAAGAGACTAGCTTTTGATACTAATTTCACAGCATAATTCCCTGAAATATCCTTTGGGAAGCAAGATGCAGGCTGAAGTTGATGGGTTTGTTTAGGCTCTTTCCGTTTTGTAGTCTGTTTCTGTGTAATGAGTACAGCAGACTGTTTAAATCTGGTTACAAATCTTGGTCTGATATTTCCGCTATCATTTTGGAACCAGGCAAGCAAAGCTTGTGCTTTTTTCCTCCTTGCATTTATATGATGTCTAAATAGGCATCTTATGGATCTTTTAATGTTCATTTCCTTGACAACTAATGCTGTTGAGAGTCAGTTATCTTACTTTCATTTTTATTTTTTCTTCTATAAGGGAGACCACTTTGCCCAGTTTTCTATTGTCTTGCCCGCTAAACTGTAACTTTTATAAATTTCATAAAAGCACAGGAATATTTTACTTAGAAGAACAAAAAAACAATATTCTCAATACTGATACCTACCCATGCTATAGTTTGCTAAGTTTTTCACACTCTTTTATGGTTACAAATGTAACAATAGAAATGTCTAATTTTTACTTTGATTATATATATACTGTGTCAATTTTTATATGCTGATCTGGAACTTGCTACTGAAAAGGATGCGCTGATCTTTCAAACACACCAGTGTTTGAAGATATATAACTTAACTGCTACATAATATTCTAGTGTACAGATGGGTATTTTAGGAACAGGTAGGGTTTACAACGGGAGAAGGCAATGGCACCCCACTCCAGTACTCCTGCCTGGAAAATCCCATGGACGGAGGAGCCTGGTAGGCTGCAGTCCATGGGATCACAAGAGTTAGACACAACTGAGCGACTTCACTTTCACTTTTCACTCTGATGCATTGGAGAAGGAAATGGCAACCCACTCCAATGTTCTTGCCTGGAGAATCCCAGGGATGGGGGAGCCTGGTAGGCTGCCGTCTCTGGGGTCCCACAGAGTCAGACATGACTGAAGTGCCTTAGCAGCAGCAGCAGCAGGTTTACATTTCGCTCTTAGGAGCCATACATGATTGTCTCTTGTCCACTCCATGCTAACATGCCAACCTGTAAGGGATCACATCTGTCCTGTTCACCACGCTATCTCTGGGGTCTGGAATAGTGCTTGGCACACAGCTGAAACTAGATGAATATTAGATGAATAAATAACTAAATGGATATACCTGCTAGTTGTCCCCTCAGTACTCTGAGGAAGTTAAACTGTAGCTCTAACTATTAAGAATTCTATTGAATCTGAATGTCTAGACAGCAGACACAGGGATCTGTATATTTCATGGGTTCCCAAGGTAACTTTTTCAGATTATAAGTATAAGAACAATTATTCTTTACAGCAGTGGTTCTCATATTGTCATCCCAGGCAGCAAGAAAATCACCAGGGAATTTGTTAAAAATGAAAATTCTATTGCTCCAACCCAGATCTGCTGAATGAGAAACTCTGGGACTGAGGCCCAGCAATCTGTGGTTTAACAAGCCCACCAGGTGATGCAAAGTTCTGAGAACCATGTCTTTAATGAATAGCTGGTCTTTGAATGAAGACAGGTGTTGCTACCTAGCTCCTAATGGTAATAAAAATTATCAATATTTTCTCCACTATCTTAAACACTAAAACGTGATATGAATAACTGATCATAACCTACTAAGTTATTCTAGTTGAGAAGAATAGAGAAGTTAGAATGGATTTCATGTAAAGCCTATAAAAAAAACCACATTATGTTACAATCACACTTTAACAAGTGCTAAAAATTTATATTGCTTACTCATATATAAATCGTGTTTTCTTGAAAGTTTTATTGTTTTTAAAAATATATTTGTTTAGCGTATAGAGTAGTATGTGGTACAAATTATATCAAATACATGGAAGCAATTTTCAAGATTTGGTTTCGAGCACAGATAGGATAAGAGAGCTGCATTTTTATATTATTTTTGTCTCCTTAGTTTCTTCCCATCAGTACCTTCATGAAGATAGTGGATAATATTAAGAGATCTGAGGATTTTCCCTCATTTAACTTCTGGTCAAAGGACTACTTCAGCATGTTGGCAATGTAATTCCACTCTCTAGGAGATGGTTATAATTCATTTCTCTTTGTAAACTAAATCAAATGCTGAGAGTATTACAGAAAGCCACAGCTCAGGACTTTGAACAGTAGGTTGAGAGGGCTCCTAAGCATAGTACAGCATAAGTTCCAGCAGCCTAATTGACTCAGTTTGTTCTGTAATAATAATTATAGCCTTTTGTAATCGGGACCTGTGAAATATGCCAAAGAGTGTTTAACTCCCTTTGCATTTAAAGATTTAATAAAAGGTCAAACTCTTTCAAAATGATAATCTATTTCTCTTTCTATATCGTTACTTGCTCCAAGGAAACTGCTGTTATCTCATGAATTACTACTTGATTGCAATTCAGTCAAGGAAAGTTTACCTGATAGGATATGTAAGGAATAAATGAAAAACATTTCAATTGACAAAATTTCCCTTAATCTTTCCTGAAAATATATATTCAACAGAATCTATCACACTGAAGGAATGAAATATTTTCTTTAAAAAGACTGTTGATTTAAATTGGTAAGTTAGAATTTGTCTTCATAATAAATGGAAACATATTTCTCTAGTAGCCAGAACTATTTTACTGGTCCACTGAAAGTCACTATTTTACTTGAGGCGCTGCCAACTTAAATATCTTAAAGATTTTATTCAATTACCTAGAGTGAAGAAAAGTACATTCAACGTTTTCAAATAATCACTTGTGGTATGTTTTTATTTTATAGTATCTCAGGTCCTCTTAATTAAGTAGGAACTTATGATAGACATGAACAATTTTTTTTATAAGAATGTTAGGAAGTTTCTTCATCTACAGTTCTTCAGAACACTATTTCAGAAAAAAAATCTACATGCATTTTATATAAATTTTAATTTCAGTAATATTTTTCAGCCATATATATGTTTAAAACATAATTAGGGTAAAAGTTTTAATTAGCCTTGACTTCTGCCTCAAAATTCTTTAGTAGACTATTATGTACAATAGTCAAATATAATCAATAAAATGTTTAAAAACATTATTCAAGTAAATGAGAGATTTAGAGATTTTCATGCAAAAATCACTTTTGGAGGCTTATAGCAATATGAAGAGATGGGAATACCAGACCATCTTACCTGCCACCTGAAAAATCTGTATGCAGGTCAAGAAGCAACAGTTAGAACAGGACATGGAATCATGGACTGGTCCAAATTGGGAAAGGAGTACATCAAGGCTGCATATTGTCAATCTGCTTATTTAAATTATATGCAGAGAACAGCATGCAAAATGCTGGACTGGATGAAGTACAAGCTGGAATTAAGACTGCTGGAAGAAATATCAACAACCTCAGATATGCAGATGACACCACCTTTATGGCAGAAAGCAAAGAATAACTAAAGGGACTCTTGATGAAAGTGAAAGAGGAGAGTGAAAAAGCTGGCTTAAAGCTCAACATTCAGAAAACTAAGATCATGGCATCTAGTCCCATCACTTCACAGCAAATAGATGGAGAAACAATGGAAACAGTTACAGACTTTATTTTTGAAAGCTCCAAAATCACTGTAGATGGTGACTGCATCCATGAAATTAAAAGATGCTTGCTCCTTGGAAGAAAAGCTATGAGCAAACTAGACAGGATATTAAAACGCAGAGACATTACTTTGCCAACAAAGGTCTGTCTAGTCAAGGCTATGGTTTTTCCAGTAGTCATGTATGGATGTGAGAGTTGGGGTATAAATATAAAGCACCAAAGAATTGATGCTTTTGAACTGTGGTGCTGGAGAAGACTCTTGAGAGTCCCTTGGACTGCAAGGAGATCCAACCAGTCTATCCTAAAGGAAATCAGTCCTGTATGTTCACTGGAAGGACTGATGTTGAAAGTGAAACTCAATTCTTTGGCCACCTGATGCAAAGAGCTGACTCATTTGAAAAGACCCTGATGCTGGGAAAGATTGAAGGCAGGAGGAGAAGGAGATGATAGAAGATGAGATGGTTGGATGGCATCACCAAATCAATGGACATGAATTTGAGTAAACTCTAGGAGTTGGTGATGATCAGGGATGCTGGGCATACTGCAGTCCATGGGGTCACAAAGAGTCAGACATGACTGGATGACTGAACTGAACTGAACAAATAATATGAAACAGACAATAGATTGAACAGACACTAGCTCCATAATATGGTATAAAATAATCAGTTCTTAATAAAATCAAAACAATACAGTTTTACTTTCTGATTCAAGATGGTGGATTAGAAGGGCATGTACTCATCTCTTCTTGCAAGAGCACCAAAATTGCCACTAGCTGTTGAACAGTCATCTACAGGATGATGCTGGAAGCCACCAATAATAGATACCCTATGTCCGGAGACAAAGAAGACGACTCAGGGAGTTGGTGGGAGAGGCACAATCATAAAATCAAAAGCCATACCCACCCTGTAGGTGGCCCACAGAGTGCAGAAAAATAATACCAAAGAAGTTCTCACACTGTTGTGAAGGTTCTGAACCTCACCCACATCAGGCTTTCCAGGCCGGGGAACCCACAAAGGGACTGGGAATCCCCAGGGAATCTGGCCTTGATTATAGGACTTCCAGAGGACTAAGGGAAACAGAGAATCCCATCTTGGAGGGCACAAACAAAATTTTGAGCACACCAAGACCCAGAGGAGAGGAGCAGTGACAACACAGGAGACTGAACCAAAACTGCCTGCCAGTGTTGGAGGGCCTCTTGTGGAGGGTGGGTCAGCAGGGGCTCACCACAGGGTTGGGGGCGCTGGAAGGTCACCTTGGTGTTAGCCCTATTGAAGTTTGCCATTAATCCTGCCACAGAGCCCACTGACTCCAGGGCTGGGATGCCCCAGGCCAAACAGCAACCGTGGAGAGAGGGCAACCATACTCATCAGCAGATAACTGGATTAAGCACTGAGCAAAGCTCTGCCCATGAGAGCAAGACCCAGTTTTTCCCTCCCATCAAGAGGGACCCAGTCCCTCCCATCAAGAAGCTTATACAAAACTCTTAGCCTCATCCATCAGAGTGGACAGAAAGCAATAGAAAGTGCAGTCTCACAGAGGCTAAATGAAAGCCATACTACATATAATCATGATGAAAAAGTGAGAAATTATGTCCCAGATGAAGGAACAAGATAAAACCCCAGAAAAACAACTAGATGAAGTGGAGATAAGCAATCTTCAGGAAAAAGAATTCAGAGGAATGATCATGAAGATGATCCAGGACCTTAGGGGAAAGAATGGAGGCAAAGATTGAGAAGATGCAAGAAATGCTTACCAAAGACCTACAAGAACTAAAGAATAGACAAACAGAGATGAATAAGACACCAAGGAATCAATAGTGGAGTAACTGAGGCAGAAGAACAGATAAATGAACTGGAGGACAGAATGGTGGGAATCACTGCCACAAAACAGAATATAGAAAAAAAGAATGAAAAGAAATGAAGACAATCTAAGAGACTTTCGGGACAACATTAAGCACATCAACATTCACATTATCAGATCAGATCAGTCACTCAGTCGTGTCCGACTCTTTGCGACCCCATGAACTGCAGCACGCCAGGCCTCCCTATCCATCACCAGCTCTCGGAGGTCACTCAGACTCACATCCATCGAGTCAGTGATGCCATCCAGCCATCTCATCCTCTGTCGTCCCCTTCTCCTCCTGCCCTCAATCCCTCCCAGCATCAGAGTCTTCTCCAATGAGTCAACTCTTCACGTGAGGTGGCCAAAATACTGCAGTTTCAGCTTTAGCATCATTCCTTTCAAAGAAATCCCAGGGCTGATCTCCTTCAGAATGGACAGGTTGGATCTCCTTGCAGTCCAAGGGACTCTCAAGAGTCTTCTCCAACACCACAGTTCAAAAGCATCAATTCTTCGGCGCTCAGCCTTCTTCACAGTCCAGCTCTCACATCCATACATGACCACAGGAAAGACCATAGCCTTGACTAGGTGAACCTTTGTTAGTAAAGTGATGTCTCTGCTTTTGAATATGCTATCTAGGTTGGTCATAACTTTCCTTCCAAGGAGTAAGCGTCTTTTAATTTCATGGCTGCAGTCACCATCTACAGTGATTTTGGAACCCAGAAAAATAAAGTCTGACACTGTTTCCACTGCTTCTCAATCTATTTCCCATGTAGTGATGGGACCAGATGCCATGATCTTCGTTTTCTGAATGTTGAGCTTTAAGCCAACCTTTTCACTCTCCACTTTCACTTTAATCAAGAGGCTTTTTAGTTCCTCTTCACTTTCTGCCATAAGGGTGGTATCATCTGCATATCTGAGGTTATTGATATTTCTCCCGGCAATCTTGATTCCAGCTTGTGTTTCCTCCAGTCCAGCATTTCTCATGATGTACTCTGCATATAAGTTAAATAAACATGGTGACAATATGCAGCCTTGACGTACTCCTTTTCCTATTCGGAACCAGTCTGTTGTTCCATGACCAGTTCTAACTGTTGCTTCCTGACCTGCATAAAGATTTCTCAAGAGGCAGATCAGGTGGTCTGGTATTCCCATCTCTCTCAGAATTTTCCACAGTCTATTGTGATCCACACAGTCAAAGGCTTTGGCATAGTCAATAAAGCAGAAATAGATGTTTTTCTGGAACTCTCTTGCTTTTTCCATGATCCAGTGGATGTTGGCAATTTGATCTCTGGTTCCTCTGCCTTTTCTAAATCCAGCTTGAGGGGTCCCAAAGGAGGAGAGAGAAAAGGGACCTGAGAAAATATTGGAAGAGATAATAGCTGAAAACTTCCTGTACATGGGAAAGGAAAGAGTCAACCAAGTTCAGGAAGCACAGAGAGTCCCAGGCAGGATAAACACAAGGAGGAACACACCAAGACACATAGCAATCAAACTGACAAAAAGTAAAGACAAAGATAAAGTATTAAAAGCAACAGGGGAAAAATGACATATAACTTACAAGGGAACTCCCATCAGGCTATCAGCTGATTTCTCAACAGAAACTCTATAAGCCGAAAGGGAATGCCACAATATATTTAGAGTGATGAAAGGGAAGAATCTACAACCAAGAATACCAAGCAAGACTCTCCTTTAGATTTGACGGAGAAATCAAAAACTTTGCAGAAAAGCAAAAGTTAAGAGAAATTAATCACCATCAAACTAGCTTTACAACAAATGCTAAAGGAACTTCTCTAGGAAGGAAACACAAGAGAAGGAAAAGACCTACAGAAAGTAAACCCAAAACAAATTTTTAAAAAAGGTAATAAGATCATACATTTCAATAATTAACTTAAAAGTAAATGGATTAAATGCAGCAACCAAAAGACATATACTGACTGGGTGGATGAAAACATGTGCAGGTATGCACTTCCACTTAGCACACCACTCTGATCCACCCAGATTGTTTCTGATTATCTTATATTTTTAAGTTAATCATGTTCCCATTATGGTCTGAAATTATAATTATTTTTTATTTTTTTCTCTGGCTATTTACTGTGAAAACTGACAAACACCTTTCACTCTTGTGATTATGTAACTATTATTCATTTATACCAGTGTATAATGATTGGTCAAGAGAAAAATAATAGAACTCTTTATCACCTAGGATATAATAGAAAACTGTATAATCACTTTATAAAATCCAGATGCATATCAGAAGTATTAACTTGAAGTTTTTTGAAATAAAAAAAAAATGCTCAGGTATTGATTTCTTTCTCCAGAGCTCTAAATACGTTTCTAATGAGCAGTCATGTTTAAAAACAACTGGGCTATATGATGATCTTTTACTTTTATCTGGTATGTTTCACCTTTTCTGTTCTATATTCAGTGCTCCCATTTCATTTAGTTTATGTTTTGCAATTTCTCCATCTCTTCCTTTTTTTATCTTTTCTTCAAGCCTTTATCAAGTGTAGTAGAAAAGCTTTTGTATACATACATATATATATGCTGCTGCTGCTGAGTCGCTTCAGTCGTGTCCAACTCTGTGTGACCCTATAGATGGAACCGAACAATTGCATTCATCTCACACGCTAGTAAAGTAATGCTCAAAATTCTCCAAGCCAGGCTTCAGCAATATGTGAACCGTGAACTTCCTGATGTTCAAGCTGGTTTTAGAAAAGGCAGAGGAACCAGAGATCAAATTGCCAACATCCGCTGGATCATCGAAAAAGCAAGAGAGTTCCAGAAAAACATCTATTTCTGCTTTATTGACTATGCCAAAGCCTTTGACTGTGTGGATCACAATAAACTATGGAAAATTCTGAAAGAGATGGGAATACCAGATCACCTGATCTGCCTCTTAAGAAATCTGTATGCAGGTCAGGAAGCAACAGTTAGAACTGGTCATGGAACAACAGACTGGTTCCAAATAGGAAAAGGAGTACGTCAAGGCTGCATATTGTCACCATGTTTATTTAACTTATATGCAGAGTACATCATGAGAAATGCTGGACTGGAAGAAACACAAGTTGGAATCAAGATTGCTGGGAGAAATATCAATAATCTCAGATATGCAGATAACACAACTCTTATGGCAGAAAGTGAAGAGGGGCTAAAAAGCCTCTTGATGAAAGTGAAAGTGGAGAGTGAAAAGGTTGGCTTAAAGCTCAACATTCAGAAAACGAAGATCATGGCATCTGGTCCCATCACTGCATGGGAAATAGATGGGGAAACAGTGGAAACAGGGTCAGACTTTGTTTTTCTGGGCTCCCAAATCACTGCAGATGGTGACTGCAGCCATGAAATTAAAAGACGCTTACTCCTTGGAAGGAAAGTTATGACCAACCTAGATAGCATATTCAAAAGCAGAGACATTACTTTGCCAACAAAGGTTCGCCTAGTCAAGGCTATGGTCTTTCCTGTGGTCATGTATGGATGTGAGAGCTGGACTGTGAAGAAGGCTGAGCGCCGAAGAATTGATGCTTTTGAACTGTGGTGTTGGAGAAGACTCTTGAGAGTCCCTTGGACTGCAAGAAGACCCAACCTGTCCATTCTGAAGGAGATCAATCCTGGAATTTCTTTAGAAGGAATGATGCTAAAGCTGAAACTCCAGTATTTTGGCCACCTCATGCGAAGAGTTGACTCACTGGAGAAGACTCTGATGCTGGGAGGGATTGAGGGCAGGAGGAGAAGGGGACGACAGAGGATGAGATGGCTGGATGGCATCACTGACTTGATGGGTGTGAGTCTGGGTGACCTCCGGGAGCTGGTGATGGACAGGGAGGCCTGGCGTGCTGCGGTTCATGGGGTCGCAAAGAGTCGGACACGACTCAGCGACTGATCTGATCTGATCTGATAGATGGAAGCCTACCAGGCTCCCCTGTCCCTGGGATTCTCCAGGCAAGAACACTGGAGTGGGTTGCCATTTCCTTCTCCAATGCATGAAAGTGAAAAGTGAAAGTGAAGTCGCTCAGTTGTGTGCGACTCTTAGTGACCCCATGGACTGCAGCCTACCGGGCTCCGCCGTCCATGAGATTTTCCAGGCAAGAGTACTAAATATATATAAAATGTATATTTTAGAAAATTTATGAATTTTTGCCTAACTAAACAAATTATGACATTTTGATTCCACTTTTTTGACTCCAAATGAACAGAATGCTAAATTTCTAATTAAAAAATAGTAATGCAACAAGCAACAAAGGTTTACTGTATAGCATAAGGAACTATAGTCAATATCTTGCACTAACCTATGATGAAAAATAATTTCAAAAATAATATAAGTGAATATAAGGCAATTCATAAAACTGAATTGCCTTTCTGAGTACCTGAAACATTGTAAGTCAACTATACTTCTTTAAAATATATATATTTAAAAAACAATATTACAATTTCAATATTATGCCAGACAGGCATGTGTCATCTAGGAACCAATTTTATATATTGTACTTCAAAGGCTTTTTAACTAATTTAATTTAGCGATTACCTTAATTTTAATTATGTAATAAATTGTACAAATTTTTTTAAACATTAGATTCATTTCATTTAATGTTACATGAATCTATGAATTAATGGCAATGGTTTCAGTGAAAAGATTTCAGGAAAAGTTATAAAATTTAATAGAATATAAATGACATGCAGCATATTGTTAATTTTTCCCTTTAATCTAGAAAAACAAAATAAGTTGCATCTCCTGAGGTCTTCATGAAGAAAACATTTTAATGAAGAAAAAGACATTCTAAAAACAGACTTAAAAATAAAATATGAGTCTTATTTTCTCGACTTAAAGATGAAAGTAGTATTTTTTGGAGTTCAAATACAGAGTACAAACCTGAAAGAATGCTCTTTGGTTCAGGTACTATTGAGGCCTTAGTTGGAGAATTTTGAACATTATTTTACTAGTGTGTGAGATGAATGCAATTGTGCAGTAGTCTGAACATTCTTTGTTATTGCCTTTCTTTGGGATTGAATGAAAACTGACCTTTTCCAGTCCTGTGGCCACTGCTGAGTTTTCCGAATTTGCTGCATATTGAGTGCTACACTTTGACAGCATCATCTTTTAGGATTTGAAATAGCTCAGGTGGAATTCTATCGCCTCTACTAGCTTTGTTCAGAGAATGCTATCTAAGGCCCACTTGACTTCGCATTCCAGGATATCTGGCTTTAGGTGAGCGATCACACCATCATAGTTATCTGGGAAATTAAGATCTTTTTTGTATAGTTCTTCTGTGTATTTTTGCCACATCTTCTTAATAACTTTTGCTTCTGTTAGGTCCATACCATTTGTATTTTATTGTGCCCATCTTTGATCAAATGTTCTTTTGCTATCTCTCATTTTCCTGAAGAGACCTCTAGTCTTTCTCATTCTATTGCTTTCCTCTATTTCTTTGCATTGATCACTGAGGAAGGCTTTCCTATCTCTCCTTGCTATTCTTTGTAACTCTGCATTCAGATGGATATGTGGGATTTGATTTAGGCATACCTGAATGGTCTAGTGGTTTTCCCTATTTTCTTCAATTTAAGTCTCAATTTGGCAATAAGTAGTTCATGATCTGAACCACAGTCACCTTCCAGTCTTGTTTTTGCCACGTGTATTGAATTTCTCCAGCTCTGACTACAATGAATATAATCAATCTGAGTTCGGTATTGACTATTTGGAGATGTCCATGTGTAGAGTTGTCTCTTGTGTTGTTGGAAGAGTGTGTTTGCTATGACCTGTGCATTCTCTTGGCAAAACTCTGTTAGCCTTTTGCCTTGCTTCATTTTCTTCTCCAAGGTCAAACTTACCGTTAAGTCCAAGTATCTCTTGACTTCCTATTTTTGCATTCCTGTCCCCTGTGATGTAAAGGACATCTTTATTATGTGTTAGTTCTACAAAGTCTTGTAGGTTGTCATATAACCACTCAACTTCATTTTTGGGGGAGTTATTTCCCCACTGTCCTCAAGTAGCATTTTCAGCACCTACCAACCTGGGGAGTTCATCTTTCAATGTCATGTCTTTTTGCCTTTTCATACTGTTCATGGGGTTCTCAAGGCAAGAATACTGGAGTGGTTTACCATTCCCATCTCCAGTGGACCACATTTAGTCAGAACTCTCCACCATGACCTGTCTGTCTTGGGTGGCCTTACATGGCATGGCTCGTATTTTCAGAGTTAGACAAAGGTATGGTTCCTGTGATCAGTTTGGTTAGTTTTCTTTGACTGTGGTTTTCATTCACAGGGACACTCACTTATTATTAGTTCTAATACGTTATGCTTCACTTTAAAAATATATATATTTTGCACTTTTTTTTAAGACAAATGATCTCTTAAGAAATAGGCTGAATGAAATAAAGAGGAAAAAAAGGAAGCATACCAGTGCCAAATGAGCCCCGTAAATACATCAGAAACTATATAAATGTAACTTTGAAGCTTTAAGTATTTTTCTTCTAAAATATTTTAATCTTATCTAGAAGTATTAATTTTTCAAAGAAGACATGGACAAAATGATACATATTTTAAGTAATTCCATGGATTAAGTTGGAATTTAGGTAATTCCGTGAATTAAGTTGTGTTTCCCTTGTGGCTCAGCTGGTAAACAATCTGCTGCAATGAGGGAGACCTGGGTTCGATTCCTAGTTTGGGAAGAACTCCTGGAGAATAGAAAGGTTATTGACTCTAGTATTCTAGCCTGGAGTACAGAACTCATGGGGTCGCCAAGAATTGTACTTGCATGAGAAAGTTTCACTTTCAGTTCATGCATTAAGTTTGATTCTAAGACAATTCCATGTATTAATTTATTTAATCCTTACAACATTGTTAAATTGGTACCATCATTATCTCCAGTTACAAAAGAGAGTACTGAAGCATAATAATTTTATAAGGTCCCATAGCTGGTTAAGTGCTTGATTCAAGTTATACATGATACTCTACAAAAGCAGAAGTCACATTCATAGTGTATTGTTATGAAGCTTCAGTTCAGTTCAGTCACTCATTCGTGTCTGACTCTCTGCAACCCAATGAACTGCAGCACACCAGGCTTCATGTCCATCACCAAATTCCAGAGTTTACTGAAACTCATGTCCATCAAGTCGATGATTGCATCCAAGCATCTCATCCTCTGTTGTCCCCTTCTCCTCTTGCCTTTGACCTTTCCCAGCATCAGGGTCTTTTCCAATGAGTCATTTATTCCCATCAGGTATCCAAAGTATCAGAGTTTCAGCTTCAGCATCAGTACTTCCAATGAATATTCAGGACTGATGTCCTTTAGGGTGGACTGGTTGGATCTCCTTGCAGTTCAAGGCACTCTCAAGAGTCTTCTCCAACACCACAATTCAAAAGCATCAATTCTTTGGTGCTCAGCTTTCTTTATAGTCCAGCTCTCATCTCCATACATGACCACTGGAAAAACCATAGCTTTACTAGATGCACCTTTATTGGCAAAGTAATGTCTCTGCTTTTCAATATGCTATCTAGGTTGGTCATAGCTTTTCTTCTGAGGAGCAAGCATCTTTTAATTTCATGGCTGCAGTCACCATCTGTAGTGATTTTGGAGCTCCCCCAAATAAAGTCTGCCACTGTTTCCACTGTTTCTCCATCTATTTGCCATGAAGTGATGGGACCAGATGCCATGATCTTCATTTTCTGAATGTTGAGCTTTAAGCCAACTTTTTCATTCTCCTCTTTCACCTTCAACAAGAGGCTCTTTAATTCTTCTTCTCTTTCTGCCATAAGGGTGGTGTCATCTGCATATCCGAGGTTACTGATATTTCTCCTGGCAATCTTGATTTCAGCTTGTGCTTCATCCAGCCCAGCATTTCTCATGATGTACTCTGCATAGAAGTTAAATAAGCAGGCTGACAATATACAGCCTTGACATACTCCTTTCCCAATTTGGAACCAGTCTGCTGTTCCATATCCAGTTCTAATTGTTGCTTCTTGACCCGCATACATTTTTCTCAGTATGGAGTCAAATAATTTTGTGTCTTATAGCCTTTAGGCCATCTTTCTCTTAGCTTTTTGAGCCTAGAATTATTGTCCTAAAATGAAGTAGCTATACATTCACATCATCACATTTTAATAGGACGATTTCATCTTGAAATTCTAAGCAAAATTATTTGAAATAAAAATGTGTGTTTGCTGAATGCATGTTACATCCATACTAGAAGTTTTCTTACAAAGCATCATAAAATTCCTCAACCCAATGTGTATGTAATACAGTAAAGTTTTTGAAAGCCTAAGAAATAGGGCTGCCACAGTGATTCAGTTGTATTAGCATCTTTGTTCTTCAAAATGTTAAGTGTTGCTTCATCTTTACCTATTAGCAACTGAATTGTGATATTATTTTGAATGAACTTAAAAATTGCTTTCTCCACCAAATAAAGTAAAATAAAGCCAAGAGAAGTTTGAAGCACTATGTTCTTTTGAATTCTGTTCATTTTGTAGTTTCAGAATCCTAGTTCTAATATAAGAAATTCAATCTATCACTCCATGGTTCTATTTTATCACACCATGTTAAATGATCCCAAGTAGCCTCACTTGCTTGGTCATGGCCCTTCTGTCAAATAAATAGCTACTAAGAAATGTGCAAAGTATGAAGATTTATCCTTAGGAAAGTGGGGCAGCTAATTAGTTTAGTTCCTATAAAGATTATAATTATCCACTTATCCAAAAGGCATTTTGCTGGTGGTAGTCATTTATTTTAAAATTTTAGAATCCACAAAACACTTCTAAAATTAAAGTCACTTTTAAAAATTACTATTACACCAAGAAGTGATAGTAAGCAGATTAGGTGCCTAATGCAGTTTAGAACTATTATCACTGAGATATATAGCCTCATTTCAGTGCAATGGTAAATTAGCCAATAAAGGAAGGATAGTTAATAACATATGTGAAACTCAAAAGGATTTACCTGACACCTATATTAACAATGAGATGCAAATCAAGAGATAGCTATAATAAGCCAGACAAGCCAGCCCTATTTCTTCCCCTTTTCCTTTTCCTTTCCCCCTCTTCTTCCCTCGCACCTGCTCCCCTCCCTTCCTTCCTTCTCTCCTTCTTTCTCTTTTCCTTCCTTCCTCCCCACTTTTCCCTCTCTTTTTATATGTAAAACGTAATGACTAGCAGCTTTCTAGATCTTCTAGAAAGGAAATTACAAGAAATGGAAACCTTGCTTTCATTCTTCATTTGTGTCCGACAGTTAACCCAGTACACTTTTATCTGGAAATACCTAATCGAAAGCAGGTATAGCAGAGTTAGGAAGGCATCCAATGCAAGTATAAGATTATGACCTGGGGAAGCATTTTGGGTGGAAACCTTAAGTTAGTCAAGCATAAGTTGAAGGGTTCCTAGTTATTCTGCTTTCCAGACCCATCACTAATTTAATCAGATTTCAATACAGCTTGATTTTTACTTGATAAATATACCCACCATGGTCCCTATCAAGAATTACTATGGAGCCAATACTGTGTCTGAGGTCAAATTAGAGTAGTGGAGGAATGGGTATCAGGTGAGGAAATGACGAAAGTAAATATGACCATTTTTGGAGAAATTTAGCATGAATTGGCAAGTAACTGACAGACAGGATAACAACCATCTGATGATATGGCTGTGGTGGGGTTTACTTTCCGGAGGCAAAATCACTGAAAAATCCCAAAAATTTCCTCACATACTTTTTTATCCTTTTTTACTATTCAAACCTTTTCTTTTTTTCTTTTCTTTTTTTATTTTACTAAAAATATAAAAAAATAAAGTCATTTTTTTTTTTATTTTAAATTTATTTATTAATTAAAGAAATACTTCTTATATATAGATATACGCACAGATACTTGCATATGTGTGTAAATATATATATATATATGATATGTAGATATGCTTTGTGTGCACACACATATAAACACACTGTGTACTCATATCAATCATCTAAAATAAATAGATGATTGGCTAATATAATAGTAAATGTGTTTCCCCCGATATGTCATTGATTTAATAACACTGTCAACATTGTATTTAAAAATATTTTCCAGGTTCCGGTTAAGATGGCGGAGGATTAGGACGGGGAATACACTTGCTCCTCCACAAATTCATCAAGGGGACATTTAACGCCGAGTAAATTCCTCAAACAGCTTCGGAATGCCGGCAGAGAACATCGGACACTGAGAAAAGCAACTCACTCCCCTCTAAAGGAGGTAGGAGAGAATATAGAAGCCAGAGAGGGACAAAGAGGGAGGGGCGGACCTCTGTCCCGGGAAGGGAGCCTGGAAAGGGAAAGAAAAGTTTCCAAACACCGGGAAACTCTCCCTGTAGAGTCTGTGCCAACCTAGAAAGCACGGAGAATATCATAACAGGGAGGAAAGCAATTGAACAATTAAGACCCACAGACTACGAGCCCTGCGGTAGCTTCCGCGGCGGGAAGGCATCATCGCAAACACCCACTTCCGCCAGTAGCAAGCCGGGGCTGGGCGGGGAGACTCGCGGGCGCCCCACGCACGGCCGCCCGTGGGAAGCACCCCTGAGGAGTGCTCCCCTCCCCCCTGCCGCCAGCTGCTCCCGCGCGGGCGCGCACCCACCCCCTGCGCCGGGGGCTCCCGAGCGGGTCGACCCCCACTGCCAACCGTTCCCGTGCGAACCACTCCATCCCCTCACCACCGCTCCTCCGCCAGCCGTTGCCGCGCGGGCCGTTTCTGCCGGGAGTGGTCTGGGCCGGCAGACCAGACTGCGGCGAGGACCACAGGAGGGACCGGCCCTGGCCCAAGACACTGCGGGGCCCACGCACAGAGCAAGGGACTATAGCGCGCACCCCACCCCCTGCGCCGGGGGCTCCCGCACGGGTCGACCCCCACCGCCGACCGTTCCCGTTCCCGTGCGAACGATCCCCTCGCCGCCGCTCCCCCGCCAGCCGTGGCCGCGCGGGCCGTTCCCACCGGGAGTGGTTCGGGCTGGCAGACCAGACTGCGGCACCGTCCACAGAAGAGGCCGGCCCAGGCCGCGGGGCCCGCGCACAGAACAAAGGACTATACAGACCAACTACAGAGAAAGGGGCCTATAGATCTTGAGAAACTTAAGCCGGAACAAGGAACTAGCCGAAAATGAACTGAACCCACAGCAATAAAAGAGAAACTCTTATACATATTGTTACTATTTTTACCAACATTATTTCCTTTTTTTTTTCTTTTTTTAATATATGTTTTTTTTTAAATTTTATTATTTTTTTATTGAAAGGAAGAGGAAAAAGAAAGGAAAAAAAAATTTTTTTTCTTCTTTCCTTTTAATTTTTTTCTTTTTTTCTTCTTGTTTTTGTTTCTTTTATTTTTATGTTTTTATCCTCTAGTACTTCTTTAATCTCCACTGTTAGATATAACTTTTGTGACCCTGTTTTGGTTTTTGTGTGTGTGTGTGTGTGTTTTTTTTTCTCTTTTTTCTTTTTGTCCTTGGCTTTTTTCTCTCCTTTGTTCTTTTCTTTACTGATTACTGACTGGATCTGTCTCTCTCCTTGACACTCCCTCCTTTTATCCTCCTGACCAACTCTATCTCCCTCCTCCCTTTCTCCTTCTCCGTATAACTCCGTGAACATCTCTGAGCAGTCTAGTTGTGGAATGCAATATAGAAGACGAACTTTTTGAGACTACTGCAAAAATAAGACAGATAACAGGAAGCAGGAGGCGTAAGTCCAAACCCTGATCCCACGAAACATTAATTGACAGGAGCTCATCAAATGCCTCCATACCTACACTGAAACCAAGCATCACACAAAGACCAGCAAGTCCCACGGCAAGACATACCAAGAAAAACCTCTAGAAAAACAAGAACACAGCCCTGAGCTCCAAGTCACAGGCTACACAAAGCGACCTCAAAACCATAGACATCTCATAACTCACCACTAGACACTCCACCGCACCTCAGAGAAAAGAAATCCAACCCCACCCACCAGAACATCGATACAAGCTTCCATAAACAAGAAACCTCGACTTGCCACCGGTACAAACCCACATATAGGGCAGATAAGCCACAATAAAGAGAACTCCACAGACTGCCAGAATACAGTAAGGACTCCCCAAACTCAGCATTTTAAACAAGATGAAGAGACAGAAGAATTCCCAGCAGGTAAAGGAACAGGATAAATGCCCACCAAACCAAACAAAAGAGGAAGAAATAGCGAACCTACCTGATAAAGAATTCCTAATAATGATAGTGAAATTAATCCAAAGCCTGGAAAGCAAAATAGAATCATGGATAAATAGCCTGGAGAAAAGTATCGAGAAGATGCAAGAAAGATTTAACAAGGACCTAGAAGAAATAAAAAAGAGTCAATATATAATGAATAATACAATAAATGAGATCCAAAACACTCTGGAGGCAACAAATAGTAGAATTACAGAGGCAGAAGATAGAATTAGTGAATTAGAAGATAGAATGGCAGAATTAAATGAATCAGAGGAGAAAAAATAAAAACGAATTAAAAGGAATGAGGACAATCTCAGAGACCTCCAGGACAATCTTAAACGTTACAATATTCGAATCATAGGAGTTCCAGAAGAAGAAGACAAAAAGAAAGACCATGAGAAGATACTAGAGGAGATAATAGTTGAAAACTTCCCTAAAATGGGGAAGGAAATAATCACTCAAGTCCAAGAAACCCAGAGAGTCCCATATAGGATAAACCCAAGGCGAAACACCCCAAGACACATATTAATCAAATTAACAAAGATCAAACACAAAGAACAAATATTAAAAGCAGCAAGGGAAAAACAACAAATAACACACAAGGGAATTCCCATAAGGATAACAGCTGATCTTTCAATAGAAACTCTTCAAGCCAGGAGGGAATGGCAAGACATACTTAAAGTGATGAAAGAAAAGAACCTGCAGCCCAGATTATTGTACCCAGCAAGGATCTCATTCAAATATGAAGGAGAAATCAAAACCTTTACAGACAAGCAGAAGCTGAGAGAATTCAGCACCACCAAACCAGCTCTCCAACAAATACTAAAGGACCTTCTCTAGACAAGAAACACAAAAAGGATATATAAATTCAAACCCAAAACAACAAAGTAAATGGCAACGGGATCATATTTATCCATAATTACCTTAAATGTAAATGGGTTGAATGCCCCAACCAAAAGACAGAGACTGGCTGAATGGATACAAAAACAAGACCCATACATATGTTGTCTACAAGAGACCCACCTCAAAACAGGGGACACATACAGACTGAAAGTGAAGGGCTGGAAAAAGATTTTCCATGCAAATAGGGACCAAAAGAAAGCAGGAGTAGCAATACTCATATCAGATAAAATAGACTTTAAAACAAAAGCTGTGAAAAGAGACAAAGAAGGTCACTACATAATGATCAAAGGATCAATCCAAGAAGAAGATATAACAATTATAAATATATATGCACCCAACATAGGAGCACCGCAATATGTAAGACAAATACTAACAAGTATGAAAGGAGAAATAAACAATAACACAATAATAGTGGGAGACTTTAATACCCCACTCACACCAATGGATAGATCAACTAAACAGAAAATTAACAAGGAAACACAAACTTTAAATGATACAATAGACAAGTTAGAACTAATTGATATCTATAGGACATTTCATCCCAAAACAATGAATTTCACCTTTTTCTCAAGTGCACACGGAACCTTCTCCAGGATAGACCACATCCTGGGCCATAAATCTAGCCTTGGTAAGTTCAGAAAAATTGAAATCATTCCAACCATTTTTTCTGACCACAATGCAGTAAGAGTAAATCTCAATAACAGGAGAAAAACTATTAAAAAGTCCAACATATGGAGGCTGAACAACACACTCCTGAATAACCAACAAATCACAGAAGAAATCAAAAAAGAAATCAAATTCTGCATAGAAACGAATGAAAATGAAAACACAACAACCCAAAACCTGTGGGACACTGTAAAAGCAGTCCTAAGGGGAAAGTTCATAGCAATTCAGGCATACCTCAAGAAACAAGAAAAAAGCCAAATAAATAACCTAACTCTACACCTAAAGCAACTGGAAAAGGAAGAAATGAAGCACCCCAAGATTAGTAGAAGGAAAGAAATCTTAAAAATTAGGGCAGAAATAAATGCAAAAGAAACAAGAGACCATAGCAAAAATTAACAAAGCCAAAAGCTGGTTCTTTGAAAGGGTAAATAAAATTGACAAACCACTAGCCAGACTCATCAAGAAACAAAGGGAGAAAAATCAAATCAATAAAATTAGAAAAGAAAATGGAGAGATCACAACAGACAGCACAGAAATACAAAGGATCATAAGAGACTACTATCAGCAACTATATGGCAATAAAATGGACAATATGGAAGAAATGGACAAATTCTTAGAAAAGTACAACTTTCCAAAACTGGATCAGGAAGAAATAGAAAATCTTAACAGACCCATCACAAGCACGGAAATTGAAACTGTAATCAGAAATCTCCCAGCAAACAAAAGCCCAGGCCCAGACGGCTTCACAGCTGAATTCTACCAAAAATTTAGAGAAGAGCTAACACCTATCCTACTCAAACTGTTCCAGAAAATTGCAGAGGAAGGCAAACTTCCAAACTCATTTTATGAGGCCACCATCACCCTAATTCCAAAACCTGACAAAGATCCCACAAAAAAAGAAAACTACAGACCAATATCACTGATGAACATAGACGCAAAAATCCTTAACAAAATTCTAGCAATCAGAATCCAACAACACATTAAAAAGATCATACACCATGACCAAGTGGGCTTTATCCCAGGGATGCAAGGATTCTTCAATACCCGCAAATCAATCAACGTAATACACCACATTAACAAACTGAAGAATAAAACCCATATGATTATCTCAATAGATGCAGAGAAAGCCTTTGACAAAGTTCAACATCCATTTATGATAAAAACTCTCCAGAAAGCAGGAATAGAAGGAACATACCTCAACATAATAAAAGCTATATACGACAAACCCACAGCAAACATTATCCTCAATGGTGAAAAACTGAAAGCATTTCCTCTAAAGTCAGGAACAAGACAAGGATGCCCACTTTCACCATTATTATTCAACATTGTTCTGGAAGTTTTGGCCATAGCAATCAGAGCAGAAAAAGAAATAAAAGGAATCCAAATTGGAAAAGAAGAAGTAAAACTCTCACTGTTTGCAGATGACATGATCCTCTACGTAGAAAACCCTAAAGATTCCACCAGAAAATTACTAGAACTAATCAATGAATACAGTAAAGTTGCAGGATATAAAATTAACACACAGAAATCCCTTGCATTCCTGTACACTAATAACGAGAAAATAGAAAGAGAAATTAAGGAAACAATTCCATTCACCATTGCAATGAAAACAATAAAATACTTAGGAATATATCTTCCTAAAGAATCTAAAGACCTATATTTAGAAAACTATAAAACACTGCTGAAAGAAATTAAAGAGGACACTAATAGATGGAGAAATATACCATGTTCGTGGATTGGTAGAATCAATATAGTGAAAATGAGTATACTACCCAAAGCAATTTATAGATTCAATGCAATCCCCATCAAGCTACCAACGGTATTCTTCACAGAGCTAGAACAAATAATTTCTCAATTTGTATGGAAATACAAAAAACTTCGAATAGCCAAAGCTATCTTGAGAAAGAAGAACGGAACTGGAGGAATTAACCTGCCTGACTTCAGGCTCTACTATAAAGCTACAGTCATCAAGACAGTATGGTACTGGCACAAAGACAGAAACATAGATCAATGGAACAAAATAGAAAGTCCAGAGATAAATCCACGCACATATGGTCACCTAATCTTTGACAAAGGAGGCAAGAATATACAATGGATTAAAGACAATCTTTTTAACAAGTGGTGCTGGGAAAACTGGTTGAACACTTGTAAAAGAATGAAACTAGAACACTGTCTAACACCATACACAAAAATAAACTCAAAATGGATTAAAGAGCTAAATATAAGACCAGAAACCATAAAACTCCTAGAGGAAAACATAGGCAAAACACTCTCTGACTTACATCACAGCAGGATCCTCTATGACCCACCTCCCAGAATATCGGAAATAAAATCAAAAATGAACAAATGGGACCTAATCAAACTTAAAAGCTTCTGCACAACAAAGGAAACTATAGGCAAGCTGAAAAGACAGCCTTCAGAATGGGAGAAAATAATAGCAAATGAACCAACAGACAAACAACTAATCTCAAAAATATACAAGCAACTTCTACAGCTCAATTCCAGAAAAATAAACGACCCAATCAAAAAATGGGCCAAAGAACTTAATAGACATTTCTCCAAAGAAGACATACAGATGGCTAACAAACACATGAAAAGATGCTCAACATCACTCATTATCAGAGAAATGCAAATGAAAACCACTATGAGATACCATTACACGCCAGTCAGAATGGCTGCGATCCAAAAATCCACAAGCAATAAATGCTGGAGAGGGTGCGGAGAGAAGGGAACCCTCTTACACTGTTGGTGGGAATGCAAACTAGTACAGCCACTATGGAGAACAGTATGGAGATTCCTCAAAAAACTGGGAATAGAACTGCCTTATGACCCAGCAATCCCACTGCTGGGCATACACACTGAGAAAAACAGAATTGAAAGAGGCACGTGTACCCCAATGTTCATAGCAGCACTGTTTACAATAGCCAGGACATGGAAGCAACCTAGATGTCCATCCACAGATGAATGGATAAGCAAGCTGTGGTACATATACACAATGGAGTATTACTCAGCCATTAAAAAGAATACATTTGAATCAGTTCTAAGGAGGTGGATGGAACTGGAGCCTATTATACAGAGTGAAGTAAGCCAGAAAGAAAAACACAAATACAGTATACTAACGCATATATATGGAATTTAGAAAGATGGTAACAATCACCCTGCTTATGAGACAGCAAAAGAGACACTGATGTATAGAACAGACTTTTGGACTCTGGGACTGGGAGAGGGTGGGACGATTGGGGAGAATAGCATTGAAAGATGTATAATATCATATCTGAAACGAGTCAGTCCAGGTACAATGCCCTATAACAGATGCCTGGGACTGGAGCACTGGGATGACCTGGAGGGATGGTGTGGGAAGGGGGAGGGAGGGAGGGTTCAGGATGGGGAACACGTGTATTCTGGTGGCGGATCCATCTCGATGTATAGTAAAAGTAATACAATATTGTAAAGTTAAGAAAAATTAAATAATAATAATAATAAATAAAAATATTACACACACACAAAAAAAATAAAGTAAATTGCCAAAAAAAATAAAAAAATATTTTCCAATAGCTATTCTGTTTCTCTCTGAATGTATTATATGTAACCTTTTAAGACACAATGAAACTGTCTTGTAACATTCAGTTTTAAAATATTCAGCCTTAAACTTCCTATTTTTTTTAAAGTATCTTTGATAGCTACTTCTATGAAATTAGTTTTCCCAGCACATGGTCTGCACATTCTATGTGTGCATTCAGTTACTACATATATCATTTGAAATATGTATTTCACAATGTTTTGTTTATCCCCACAACTTTAAATGAACCATTCTTTAGTCATTGATTCATATCTTAAATTAGGGTAATAGCAGTAAAATGTGATATACTTTAAATTATTAAACATAATCCATAAAAAGTAAATGATGTGAAACACTTTGACCAAAATCACTGAGCTTTGTTCAAAGACTGATAACAGACATAAACTCAACAATGTGCTTCTGCAGTTCACAGGAAAATCTTAAGAATGTAGAAATTGTTAAGAATACAACAAGCTTGAATTAAAATTTCAATGGAATACAAATTTCACTTTTCTAATTTGGGAAACATAGATAAAGAAAATTTTTCTCTCTCCCCTCCTCCATCCCACCACAAACAGCAGCAGCTATATCTGCAAAAAACCGTGTGAGACCGCAGAGAATTGCGATGGTCCATTTAGCACACTTTACAAATACTGCACTAATGACCCCTTCCTTATCACTCTTCACCTAGTAAGCCATGCAATAAACAGATCTTTTAAAGTTTTACATTAGTGTGGCTTCAAATACACCTTTTATGTGCAGTAATGATTTTCTAATGAATGCGTGTGCCTCAATGTCTTCCAAGTATTGATCAGTATAAGCAGGCTAATTTTAATTCTAGCAATTTTCATTTGTCAACAAGATCTTTATCAGCTTCCTACTGTATGCCTAACCTCATTAAGAAAAAAAGGAATTGAGCCAGAAATATAGAATTGTGATTTTTTTCTTTCTTAGACAGATATAGGGAAGAGGTAATGGTTAAATATTGTAATATTTAATTTATATTATAAATTAAATATTTAATATAATTAAATTATATTATATAAATTAAATATATAATATTATATAATAATATTATATTATATATAATATTTTATATTATAATATTATGTATTGTTATATTATATAATTATAATATATATTTATATAATATTTAATTTATATTATAAATTAAATATTACAATATTATTATATTGTAATATATTACATGTTACAGATATTATATTTAACTTAGAATTCCTATTTCTTTAAAAAATAACATTTCCAATAACAAAAACTTTAAAGTAGTTTTGAAAAAGAGTAAGACACCAAAAATGATGTGATTTTAACACTACCTCAAGGGGTAAAATTGATATGAACTTGTTTCAGCATCAATCATGTGTATTTGACATAGTAAAATTTTTAATACAACTCATATTCAATACAATTTTGCTGGCTCTATTAAAATAGCTATATTTTTTCTTTTTATCACTTTGACCTTGTGTAATATGTTACAAATATCAATTTTTAAAAGTCTATTATATGCTTTATTTCATGAAAAATTTCCTTTCTTCTTCATATTTGTAATTTTTAACATCTACATAACATTCCCTTCAGCTGATATAACCTTTAAAACCTCTTTAGACATAAGATTTTCACTTAATTAATTTTATTATATTATAAATTAAAATTTTAACAAATGTTGCTGAATGTGTAGCAATATAGTTTTTGGATAATTTCCTTAAATCAAATTTCCATAGATGAGATTACCCAATCAGAGACTATGATTACTTATTTTGATTTGAGGCCATGCACTGTATTATTTCCAGAGGATCTTACCAATATATAACATCAGACTTCTTATACATAAAAATGGAAAAGGTATTTTCCTATACTTAAGTTTTGTCTTAGGATAATACCTACAAACGAAATCCTGTGTGATATTTAAATTTCTGTTAAAATTTATTCATCATTTCCTACCACCTACAGTCTGTCCAAGGTCTCTTTTTTCTCACCTGTCTGTGTGTTGCTATAAATTAATGTTTCATTGACCTTATAGGTACAGGTATATTCATCCACTTGCCATTCTGAGATGTTAAGTAAAATGTGCCTGAGTGTAAAATTCTTCTAAAAGTGAAATTTAGAGTCATTAGAAGACTTACAAGTGCTCCTACTTAACTTCCTTAAAGGATAGCATGAGCATCATTACTCTGGAGAAGAGAACATACATAAATACACTGTCAGCTTGAATATCAATAACAGTACTCAAAAATGAGTAGCTCATCTTTCGAAGTAGTAGTCTCATGTGATTTTTTGAAAGCTGACATTTCCCATTCTGAAAGTCACAAACCAATAGCAAATGTCATAAAAATATTACATAAGAATTCCTTGCTGATTTTTATTCACAGGAAAAAAATGTTTTATTTTTAAAGAGATTAATTGCCCCCCTTTTTTAGATTGAGGAGAACATCTAGAGGACTTTACTAGGTCAGACTATCTAGAAAAGTAAAATGTGGATCTTGAAATTTTTAAATAAAAAGGAATGATAGAGAAAAAAAGAAAAGTAAAGTAAAATTTTAAAAAATATATACATGAACACTATACTAAGTGAAAGACCACACATATTTGGAACTAACAAGTTATTTGAATGGTGTATATTAAATGGCAAGGGATCCAACACTGACCTAGATTATAGGAAAACTAATTTTATTTAATTCTGCCATAGAATGGGATTGGGGAAATGTTTCTCTCCTGTCCTACTGCAATACAGAATGGCCAAGACTAACTATTGATGTTCAGATGAACTTAATGCCTCAGACTGTTAGATGACAAGTGGTCCAGAGGTTGTGAATAGGTGAGAATCCACAATCAGTAACTTTTAAGAATTTGTCTTTTTTCACGTCAGTGGCTCTTGCTTCTCTACGCCTTCCTTTTAATCTGCAAGTTTCCTATTCCATTTCAGTTCAGTTGCTCAGTCGTGTCTGACTCTTTGTGACCCCAATGCACTGCAGCAAGCCTCCCTGTCCATCACCAACTCCAGGAGTTTACTAAAACTCATGTCCATTGAGTTGGTGATGCCATCCAACCATCTCATCCTCTGCCATCGTCCCCTTCTCCTGTTGCCTTCAGTCTTTCTCAGCATCAGGGTGTTTTCAAATGAGTCAGTTCTTCACATCAGGTGGACAAAGTATTGGAGCTTCAGCTTCAACATCAGTCCTTCCAATGAATATTCAGCCTGATTTCCTTTGATGGACTGGTTGGACTATTCCATTTAACACAGATTTAAAATCATCTTTGGGTGGAGAAAATACTTGCTTTCCAAATCAGCATTAGAATCTTTCAGTTTATCACTTAGGACAATGCTTTCTCTAAGTATTCAATTGCCATTTCTATGTATAGTGAAAGAGAGGATGCAAAGGGCTTAGGGCTTAAATGAAATGCTGGAAGATATGAAGAGAAATACACAGGAAACATACAAGTTAATACTTTTAGATTTAACCCTGCTCTGTGTCATTTATTACAAGAAAGTGTCAAATCCTAGCTTCCCTTTGTAACATTGAAGCTCTGAGTGATGTGGCTCATATAAAGTATAGGTAAGAGATGACTCTAGTTTTCATTGTTTCTTTTATTTTATCCATGTGAGTGGAATCCAGGTAATTAGATATTTCCACTGTTAATAGTAACACAGTTACTAATTCTCAGACCAACATCTGTATACTCCATTTTTATCAGAGGAAATCTCTGAGTGACTTATAAATAAATGACTGAAAGTCCTCCAATTTGAAACAATCTTTTTGAATTCCAGATATAAAACTGTGGATTTTAATTTAGTTATGGCATACTCATGACTGAAATAGCTTGAACCTTTTCTGCTTCTAATTTTACTAAAAGTAATCCTCTACATCTTTCATGGAAAACATACAGCCTCATCCAAGTTTGACATACCAAAATCTCAGGCTAGACTACAAAATAAATTTCACACATTCTGTATTTCATTATTTTAAGGAAAACATATGTCTCTTCAGCTAGATCTTTTGGTAGTTTACGAATTGATTGTTAGCCTCTCTTGTGATATAATTAGATTGGTTTTATTTATAATGTTATTTATAGCTTGGTAATCTGTTACATAATATATTGAGTTTTTACAACATCACCTTAACTGGGATACAAGCAAATATAGGTGGAAATTAAACACCATCTTCAAGGCTTATTAAAAACTCCTTCAATTAGACATTCTCTTTTTCTCTCATAACCATGCAGCTTGTAAAAGTTCTTAAGTAGTATGTTGCTGCTGCTGCTGCTAAGTCGCTTCAGTCGTGTCCGACTCTGTGCGACCCCATAGACGGCAGCCCACCAGGCTACACCGTCCCCGGGATTCTCCAGGCAAGAACACCGGAGTGGGCTGCCATTGCCTTCTCCATTGTGTGGAAGTGAAAAGTGAAAGTGAAGTCGCTCAGTCGCGTCCGACTTCGTAGCGACCCCATGGACTGCAGCCTACCAGGCTCCTCCATCCATGGGATTTTCTAGGCAAGAGTACTGGAGTGGCTTGCCATTGCCTTCTCCGGAAGTAGTAGTATGTTATACATATGCAAATGAAACACAAGAAAATACCAGCAATTAAACCCACCTCATGACCTTTTTGATGCTGTGCTTTCATAGGTCTTCTTGCATCCACACAGCCTTTTTGTATCCTACTTCAGAAGGCACTTACCTCTCTCATAATTGTCATTGCATCTTGTCACTTTAATATGCTTTGCTGTTCTTTTCACTGACTGTCACCTTCTAACAAATTGGACTCATGCAGGACCAGAGCCCTGTCTCCTTTGTCTGTGTCTCCCCAGACTATTTCACAAATATGTATAGTTCACAGATCATTTATAATGTCCATAAACCTTTGAAAAGTCTCAATTATCTTCTTATACATGCTTCCTATTTCTCCCAAGATAGCCTTCAGTTGGATATATATTCTAAAGAATACATTCTTTGAATTAGAAAAGGTAAGCGTTGTGCTTTAAGGCCTACTTTTTTATCACATATTTGTTGGAAATGATGATGCATTTGATTGCATAAAACTCTTTTTCCTTCTTTTAGTCCAAAGATATTTCCATATACAAATAAATGATCAATGTAAAATAAAATTAATATAAAGGTGAGAATAGTCATAAACCAAATGTAAAATAGAATGTAGATAAAAATTTATTCTTAAAATTATCTTTACCTCATATGAAATATATTAGGACAAGTTGTCTACACCTTATGCAATGCCCCAAAGCATAGCTTTACTTTTAAACACCTTATAGCTATTTTTATATCTATGCAATTTTAGACTTAATAATTTATTTAATTTTTAAAGTGATTAATTTAATTATTAATAATAATTATTAATACTTCATTAACCAAATTCTATACAGCAAGTACTATGTTAAGTATATTAGTCAGGATAAATTTCTTAATTAAAATAGTTTTTATTAAATATAAAGCAAAAACCTGCTTTTCCTACATTTAATGTTTATTTATGAATCACAAGGGCAAATTAAGAGAAAATATATGTACAACATATTACAAACAAAAGCATCTGTTAATCTGATGGTTTCCTGTACTTCACTATTAATGACTGCACATCTCTTAAGAGGCAAAATACATGGTAATTTGGAATTGATTTTACCTGGATACCACTAATAATATCTAATGACCAATATAAACATCACTTATAAATGAGAGAAATTATTTAAAAATAGGTAGAATGGGAACTCGAATAATTTTCTCATATATCAGTTACACACTCAGAATTTTAAAAGAAAAATACTTTCAGTACAAATGTATCTTTAGTTTTTATAACATGCTATGTTCAGTTTAATTGCCTATATTTGACTCTGAGCTTTACTATTTCTAGAGATAGAACCTTTGGGAAGTTTTTAACCTTTCTAAGCCCTAATCTCTTTATTTGTAAAATTATATCACAAGGCTCTTTGGATAAATTAAGAAATTTTTACATGTGCAAAGTGTTGAAGGAATTATAAAAGTATTATAAATATTATTATTTTTATCATATGAATTTAATAATATAATAATTTATCTTGTAATTGCCTGTTTAAAGCACATTCAAATAAAGATCTTCTCAAGAACACTTACTCCTTCCTCCTTTGGAGGCATCCAAGTTTTTACGAGGTAGAAAGAGTCTTCTGTCCTTGGAGAAGTCCTTCAAGTAGTACCTGAGTGTCAGTCAAATGGCAGTTATCACATATCTATTATAGTTAATGCCTTTCAATATATTACCCTCTCACAAGCCCAAGGACTATAATTATTTGGAAATAGATTTTTACCTTAATATTAGTGTGCTTTAACCTCTTGGAAAGCAGGAGGTCAAGGAATATTTAAATTACAGTCTATGTTTCCTTCTTACTCAGAGAGTTCAAATTTTTTTAAATGAATAGTTCAATTAAATAGGTCTTCTTAGGCTTTAAAAATAATAGAAAAATGTAATGTGGGTCACTTTTCACCCAATCATAACTTTTATCATCTGCTAACTCATCAAGGTCCTTCCAGCAGTGCTGGCACAGAGGCAAGGACTCGGGGCTCTTGTTTTTCTGGTTGGTTTCAGGCTCTGAGTCATTTTCCATTCTGTGTATTCAAACAGAAGAATACTGAGAAATGTGTCTTGTGTAAATGTCAGTAAAGTGAAATTGAGTTTCCACAAACAATCCTATTTAAAACTCTAAATAACATTTTATTTTTGAAACTGCTTCTAACTTTTCAGTATCACCAAAAAAAAAAAAAAAAACAAACAAACATAGTGGCAATTACTTTTTTCCAAAGAAAGACTGTTTTAAAAATCAGTTATAAAAATCACAATCTCTACCACATTTAGGGTTATGGTCATTTGAATTTTAAAATTCATTATGAAACCATGCCTTCCATTACAACTAGTAAAGCATTCTGGACTCTCAGCAGTTTAAAATCAGACAGTTTTACTTAACCAAAAGACAGACGAGACAAGACAAATAGCATTACACACAGTGTGCACAATAGGAGTTGGATTCCAACCAAATCAAAGTTAAATTATGTTCATGAGGCAGGAGGAGGGGAACAGGAGATGTTTGTGAGATTGATTTTTGAGACTCACACATCTGCATAATGATCTTAGTCAACAGCATTACCTAACACAAAGGGCACGAGATGGCTACACTGCTTAGATTGCCAGAGGAAAGGAAAAAGTACAAAAGAAACTGGAGTTGGAGTCGGCCTGTGCCTTTCTATATGTACATAATAAAGCAGCGGGGTTTCAAAATACCATCAGCAAAATATTGAGGCCTGGGCCTCTGGACTTACTAGGAGAAACTTGTCCAACCCTTCTATTTTAAATCTGTCTAGTTCACATGACAGAGAATATGTGATATTATTCCATACCTGATCTTTGACATTATTTCTGAGATATCTCTTGATAGCTTAGCTTTAGATACATTACCAAAAAATAAATAAATAAAATAAATCCACATCATTTTGATTGTCTGGTATGAATTGGAACAAGTTGCAAAGAAATGAACACAAAAATCAGAATACCAGCTTTTGTAGAGCTTAGAAACAGGAAAACACAACTATGATCAAATAAATATACATATTAAATGCATTTACACATTATAGAAATGTTTGATAAAATCTGTAGTTAATTTAAAAGCTATTTTTATAAAAGATATTTATTTAGTGGATTTCATTGCTGACTATAAGCCTTCATATTTGACTGTGCGAATCTGGGGAGTCTTTGCTAATAGCTTCCTCCTTTCCTTCATTCCATCCTTCTTTCCTTTATTGCCCTGTCTTTCCTTTCTTATAAATTAATTCAAACTCAGTACATATATATGTACTTTGTTGTTTCCAATGCCTGAATTATATCCCACTTATGAATATAAAATACTTTATTCTTCTAAATATGAATAAATGAATATTTATGACATTTTACTATTTGCAGTCTCATTGAGGATATATGTTGTATAAATTCTAGTGCTTTGTATATCTTCACTGGATAAATTTCCAGAAATAAAATTGCTCATTTAAAAAGTATACTTTTAACTTTGTTCTGTTAAATGCCTCAGCCTAAAGAAAACTTTATGACAATTTATATACCAAACTAAAGTATGAGAATAGTAATCTTTCCTTCACTAATCCATTTTTTCATTTATTCAACAAATACTTATTGTATCCTTATAATATGCCAGGCACTACTATAGCTAAGAGGGTATCACAGTGAATTAATCAGGAAAAGCTGCAGTCATATCAGAAGCTTATATTCTAACAAATAATTAGTGAAGTTTGTCCTACAATACTTGATTTTATGATAACCTTCTGGCCTGAAGAAAAAAAATAGATTGAATTTTGAGGAAAAAAAAATCTTTTGAGCTTTTCCATGGTGTTCAAATCGACACTATATTCTAGAGAGAACTGAAAATATGCAAGATTTATTTGTGAATTAGGAGTCTATTTAATTCCTGGAAGCCATTGTAATTACCTCACATATTTTATTTTTGCAAAACATCAAGAGGTCAGTGAGAAAATTATACTTTGCTTTAGGGCCACTATTTGGCATTGTAGCAGCAGAATGTAAATCTAGATCATCGTACCCTTAAATATTCTCTAATGCTGATCCCATTTGCTTCTTTCTCTTAACATTACAAGGTATGATCTTGTGTTGCTAATCATTTTTCCTGTATTTCACAATAATTTCACATTCTATAAAAATCTTATGGAAAGATATTTTAGCAATTTCAAAGTTTTATGGGACTTCCTGGTGGCTCAGTGGTAAAGAATCCACCTGCAATGCAGGAGACAGAGGTTTGCTCCTGGCTGGGAAGAGCCCCTGGAGGAGGAAGTGGCCACCCACCTAGTATTAAAGCTGGAACAACCCCACTGACAGGAGCTCGGCAGGCCAGGGTTCCTGAGGTCACAAAGACCTGGACAAGACTGAGCACACACAACTCTTCCAACTTTTATACTCTTATGAATTAGCAATCCACACATGGTATAATACATTTACAAAAACATGACGTCTGAGCAAATTAAGTGTTTTTTCATCTTAGACCCACAAGCATCAGATGGCGGCCATAGTTGTGTATCCTGTGCATGCTGCTGTTGCTGCTGCTGCTGCTAAGTCATTTCAGTCGTGTCCGACTCTGTGCGACCCCATAGACAGCAGCCCGCCAGGCTTCCCGTCCCTGGGATTCTCCAGGCAAGAACACTGGAGTGGGTTGCCATTTCCTTCTCCATTGCATACTTAAATAATATTCTAGGCATATGTTATCTAAACTTTAGTTGGTAACCTATAGTTTATCGACAAAAATGAGGCACTTTAAAGAGTAAATCGGTGAACAAGTTTTCATTATGCCAGGGTAACAGGTGAAAATCAGAAATACATGGGGCAAACTAAAATATATGGTCATCATAACTATACATCACAGGTATTGAGGTAAATTAATTGTCAAATTTGATCTGTATGGCAGCATAATACATACTCTTCTTTACTTTTTCATATAATGATATATTTTATTTCCAGAAAAATTGCTCACCTTTTATAATGTCTGCATAAATACATCATTATTTTCCCTACCGACAGACATTAAAAATTATTTCCATTCTTTTACCATTGCAAAAGATATTGTATTGAATGTTCTTACAGACAGTTAATTTTGGTTATATATATATGTGTGTGTGTATATATATATATATGATAAGTTGTTAGAATCGCTGAACTAAAAGCTATGCTTTTTTTTTTTTTAAATAAAAAAATCCACAAACAATAAATGCTGGAGAAGCTATGGAAAGAAGGGAAACTTCCTACACTGTTAGTGGGAATGTAAATTGACACAGTAAAACAGTATGGAGATTCCAAAAAAAAAAAAAAAAAAAAAAAAAACTAAAAATAGAGCTACTATATGATCCTGCTATCCCACTCCTGGGCATATATTTATAGAAAAACATGGTCTGAAAGGATACACACACCCAAGTGTTTACTGTAGCACTGTTCACAATAGCAAAGATAAGAAAGCAACCTGACTGACCAATGATAGACAATTGGATAAAGACGTGGTACATATATACAATGGAATATTACTTAGCCATTAAAAAGAATGAAATATCATTTGTAGCAAGACAGATGAACCTCAAGACTGTCATACTGAGTGAAGCAAGTCAGACACAGAAAGAAAAATATTGTATAATACTGCTTATACTCAGAATCTAAAAAGAAATAAAGAAATGAACTTATTTACAAAACAAAAACAGACTCACAGACTTAGAGAATGAATTTTTAGCTACCCAGGGGAAAGGGTGGGGTGAAAGGATAGTTTGGGAGATTGGGATTGACATGCACACACTGCTATATTTAAAACAGATAACCATCAAGGATCTATTGTATAGTACAGGAAACGCCACTCAATATTACATAACAAATTAAATGGGAAAAGAACTTGGAAAAGAATAGATACATATATATTTATAACTGAATCACTTTGTTTTACACCTGAAACTATCACAACATTGTTAATCAACGATATTACAATATAAAATAAAAAGTTAAAAAATAAAAACTTTGTGTTTTTTAAATGTTGTTAGGCATTGTCAAGGTATCATCTTGAAAAGTTCTATCAGCAATATATGAGTTTGCCTATTTGGTTGCCAATGCAATGGGTTATCACAATTTGTTATATATGTTAAACTTGTTAATATTTAAAAATATCTTATTAATTTTAATTTTTATACAAATTACATTTGAGTCATTTCAACTTCTTTCCCATTTTTTCTATGAAGTTTTTGAACTCTTCCTTACTGATTTTAAGGAGATATTAGACATTATGCATTGGTATGAATTCTCATCCATTCAGACATATTAATGGAATAATCAAAACCAGCAATTCAAATGCATTCTTATTTTGACAATGGTGATTTTTCATCAAAAGAAATCTCAGTCCTCTAAAAGATTTGAGTCCTGAAGTCACTTGAGAACTCAGACATAGAGACAAAAAAAAAAAAATCTATTTTGGGACTTTTCTCAAAAAAGATTTTCTATGATGAGTTACTAGACATCTTCATATCTTTCACTTATGTGCATATCAAGTATCTATTTAGTAGGAACTTTGTAGCAGACGGTGCCAGGCGGTATAAGTGAAGTCAAGGGAAGATTGTCTTCAGGCAGTTAGTAGTTAGCTGTTGGTAGGTTATGCTTTGGAAGTAGGTAACTTGAGACTTGAAACAACAAAGGTTTACTTCTTGCTTATGTTACATCAAAGTTGTAGAAAATGCAGTTCATATACGTCTCTATCCCAGTGATCTTCTATAGGGCTTTTTCATTCTAGCAAGCAGACAACAGCCTACATTTATAGTACACTGTTCTCAAAGCCTAAGGGAAAAAGGAAAGATATTGAACCATATTGTCATTCTTAAAGATTCTGCTCAGTGTGGTACACTCATTACTTCTGTATACATCCTACTGGATGTGCCACATTGCAAGTGACATTGTAAAAACCAGAAGTCAGTGGAGTGGGGGAATATAACCACTTAATAGGGAAGAATGCACCTCATATGGCCATCAGATCAGATCAGATCAGTCGCTCAGTCGTGTCCGACTCTTTGCGACCCCATGAACTGCAGCACGCCAGGCCTCCCTGTCCATCACCAGCTCCCAGAGGTCACTCAGACTCACACCCATCGAGTCAGTGATGCCATCCAGCCATCTCATCCTCTGTCGTCCCCTTCTCCTCCTGCCCTCAATCCCTCCCAGCATCAGAGTCTTCTCCAATGAGTCAACTCTTCGCATGAGGTGGCCAAAATACTGGAGTTTCAGCTTTAGCATCATTCCTTCCAAAGAAATTCCAGGATTGATCTCCTTCAGAATGGATTGGTTGGATCTTCTTGCAGGAGACACTAAAATTTCCTATCGAATCACAACATAAGGCTTAGAGTTCAGGATCTTGATGTAGACTTTGCATTTGTTCCAGATGTGAATCTTCCTGATTCAGAGATATAAGTTTGAAAAAATTAGGTTATCTGCAGGCAGGCGCGCACACACACACACACACACACACACCTCTAACACATACACACAATAGAATAGTGGCTTGCTGTTGTTGTTTAGTAGCTAAGTCGTATTCAACTCCTTGCTATCCCATGGCCTGTAGTCTGCCACGCTCCTCTGTCCATGAATTATTTCCAGGCAAGAATACTGGAGCAGGTTGCTATTTCCTTCTCCAGGGTTCTCAACCTAGGGACTGAACTCGAGTCCAACTGTCAGGCAGGTTCTTTTACCAGTGAGCCACTGACTAATCATACAAAGAGTTTAATTCAGATAGAGGAAGAATTAGAGACGCAAAAGGGTTGCTATTCCATGGCAATGCTAAATTGGAGGGTAGAGAACATGCTTGGATTAAATCACCTTCTTTTATTCCCTAAAGGTAGCCCCAAAGTTTATGGGTTATTGTGCTCCATGGCCCTTAGTTCTGGGGATTACTTCCTTCTGCATTATTCTCTTGAGACATATCTGAAGATAGTACTGAAGAATATGCTCACTTCAGCTGTCTTTCACCTTGTAGAATATTAGGTATACAAATGTTGTTTTAAGTTTTGTGTAGTCTTTCTCTTTTGACCCAAGGTGCTGTGATTCTTTTTTCCACAGATATAATTACGTTTTTATTTTAATTAATTATTTTACTGGAGGATAATTAGTTTACAATATTGTGTTTTTTTCCAAATATCAACATGAATTGGTCACAGGTATGTGTCCACCCCCTCTACCCCACTTCCCTCCCCACCCTCTGACCAAGTCTAATTTTTTTTCCTAATTGCTTCATCAGTTCCACTTGCCAATAGTCAAAAGCATCATTCCTTTTAAAGATGGATCTCTCTCTCTCTACTGCATGCTTACATTTGTGAAGCCACCCTGTCTACCAAAGTTGAGACTACTTGTTCTCTCAAGGCGAGTGGGTGGGAAGAATTAGAATTTTTCAGCCGTAGAGCTCCTTCAAAAAACAAATGTATTCACTTCTCCCAATATACATCCAATCATCCTAGAGACTCAAGAGTTTGGTTTTGGAAAGCATCCTGAATTCTACATGTATATCAGGGTGGAAATGAGAAGAAATGAGAAACTGTAGCTCAAGGAAAGGATTTCACATAACAAGATTCAGGGGCTCTAAGAAGAGATTTCACAAAGTGTTCAGAAACTCATAACTTTAAAGTTATAAATGTTACCCTTTCTGCCTCTTTGCATTTTCTATTACTTAGAGGCATAATATTATTTAGATGGACTTCCCAGGTGGCTCAGTGGTAAAGAATCTACCTGCCAATTCAGGAGACACAAGAGATGTGGGTTCATGCCTGGCTCAGAAAGATCCCCTAGAGGAGGAAATAGCAACCCACTCCAGTGTTCTTGTCTGGAAAATCCCACGGACAGAGGAGCCTAGTGGGCTACAGTCCACAGAGTCACAAAGAGTTGGGGAAGACTGAGCACGCACATACACATTATGTTAGATGCCCTGAAACATCCATTCCTAGGTTTGTAAGCACCACTTGTTAACTGATTCCTCCAAAATGAGAAAAAAGAGAAAATGAACAATCACATAACTAAGGCCTTTTCTCTTGCAATGATCTGGCAAGCCAAAAAAGTAAATTTTAAAGGGATAATGTCAAATCAGTATCTGTCATATTTAACAATGGAGGACAAATATTTCTTTAAAAATAAGATCCAGCTATTCGGGTATTCCTTGATGGCATTTATTTTCTTTACCACCATTAAAATCACTATATATTTTCCTACTCTTTCCTCTATCAATATTCATTGAGTGGTTTACTCTTTGGCAGAGACTATGCTGTTCACTTGAGGAATGCAAAATAGAAAACTTCTTACACATTCTGAAGTAAAAGCAGAATGGCTAAACAAGCAATATCCAAATAGGGTGCACACTAATTAGGAATGAGTTGAGCACTAAGAGGCAAGAAGGTGTTCCTGGGGGATTGGGGAAGACTTCACAGAGGAGGTGCCCAATAGATACTCTAAAAATGGCGAACAAGCAGATAGGAAGTTCAAGTTGAGGTACCAATGTGAGAACAGCAGAGGTGAGAAAATAAGGGTGCTGCAAACACATTGGCATACCTGATCCTAATTCTCAATGAGAGAGACCTGAGTCCCAGACTGGCTGGCACTGTAAAACATACGGAGATTCAAACCATTCTTCAGCAGTTAGAATGCTATGAATTTTTTAATTAAAAAAATGATTCATTTAATAAGTATGGTGTGATCAGATGACTGGTTAAAAACAATAAAATTTATAAAACTGGGAAATGGATTGGCATGGGGTGGTGTTGACAGCAGAGTGAGCAGACTATTTAGGGGTGGGATAAGCACTGACAGGTCTGAATGAAGACTGGTCATTTGTTTTAAAAATTGCTTTTTTGAAATGCTTCAAGATTTTTTTTTTCAATAAAGAAAATCTTTCAGCTGATTTACCTGCAACAACTTACATATTTTTTCTACCATGATTCTGCAAAAAAATAAAGCTTCAATGTTATTTTAACTTAAAAATACACTATCAGTTCAATTCGGTCACTCAGTCATGTCCACCTCTTTACGACCTCTTGAATTGCAGCACGCCAGCCCTCCCTGTCCATCACCAACTCCCAGAGGTCACTCAGACTCACGTCCATCGAGTCAGTGATGCCATCCAGCCATCTCATCCTCTGTCGTCCCCTTCTCCTCCTGCCCTCAATCCCTCCCAGCATCAGAGTCTTTTCCAATGAGTCCACTCTTCGCATGAGGGGGCCAAAATACTGGAGTTTCAGCTTTAGCATCAGTCCTTCCAAAGAAATCCCAGGGCTAATCTCCTTCAGAATGGACTGGTTGGATCTCCTTGCAGTCCAAGGGACTCTCAAGAGTCTTCTCCAACACCACAGTTCAAAAGCATCACTTCTTTGGCACTCAGTCTTCTTCACAGTCCAGCTCTCACATCCACACATGACCACAGGAAAAACCATAGCCTTGATTAGACGAACCTTTGTTGGCAAAGTAATGTCTCTGCTTTTGAATATGCTATCTAGGTTGGTCATAACTTTCCTTCCAAGGAGTAAGCGTCTTTTAATTTCATGGCTGCAATCGCCATCTGCAGTGATTGTGGAGCCCCCAAAATAAAGTCTGACACTGTTTCCACTATTTCCCCATCTATTTCCATGAAGTGATGGGACCAAATGCCATGATCTTTGTCTTCTGAATGTTGAGCTTTAAGCCAACTTTTTCACTCTCCTCTTTCACTTTCATCAAGAGGCTTTTTAGTTCCTCTTCACTTTCTGCCATAAGGGTGGTGTCATCTGCATAGGTTATTGATATTTCTCCCGGCAATCTTGATTTCAGCTTGTGCTTCTTCCAGCCCAGCGTTTCTCATGATGTACTCTGCATGTAAGTTAAATAAGCAGGGTGACAATATACAACCTTCACGTACTCCTTTTCCTATTTAGAACCAGTCTGTTGTTCCATGTCCAGTTCTAACTGTTGCTTCCTGACCTGCATATAAGTTTCTCAAGAGACAGGTCAGGTGGTCTGGTATTCCCATCTCTTTCAGAATTTTCCACAATTTATTTTGATCCACACAGTCAAAGGCTTTGGCATAGTCAATAAAGCAGAAATGGATGTTTTTCTGGAATTCTCTTGGTTTTTCCATGGGCAAATGTAAAGAGCATAATTAATAGAGCATAATTTTAATACAGTAAAATTGATAGATACAATTATACAACTTCTTTCATTTCAATGAGAAGAATGGGCAAATATTTTGAACAATTCATGTAAAATGTTAAAGCCTAGCAAGAAAACAGTTACCATTTTTAATTCACATTGTCTTTCTTATTTAAGAAGGACACATGATTAGATGAAAGAAATTTTACTTAAAAATTTCCATTTATGTAGGAACTTAATACAATGATTTAACTCTCCTAATAAAAATAACCCCATGTAAGGGCTGTCATTATATTCTGTACTAGGCAGCAAGTTTGAATGAGTCAAACTAATTAGCAATAAATCTACTGGAATCCTCTCAAAATAGTCTCCTAATTAATCAGAATAGAAACAAATGAATTGAAAAATGTTATTATCTCATGAAAAAAAATCATATCAATTTCTAGGGTTCCTTAAGTGATTTGTGTGTCTTTATCCTGGCAAACCCATCAGTCTTTGCATTTCAAGTCAGGTAAAAATATCCTGATTATCTGGGATGAAGAGATTATTAAATCTAAGAGAACTAAATAACTCTAATTCTTAGCTGGCATATATTTATTTGTTCAAGCACACTTGATTTCTAGTAATATATAACTCATCTGTCTATTCATATTTTTAAAATAGTTACCTTTATAGTTCTTTAATCTTTAAATGACTTTTATTCTAGACTAATTCTATTTAATTTTCACATTAACAAATGTAACACGATGAGTGAGGAATACATGAAAACTTTGCAAATTTTCTGTAAGCCAAAACTATCTCAAAAATTTTAAATGTATTAAAATGTTTTTTATAAGACAAAATTATCAATACAAAGTAATAGTGAAAACAGGCAAATCAGCATCACATGTATACCTGAAAAATAGTGTGATGATTCATAAGACTTCCACATGCATTTATAGTATGAAATATTTTGTACAGTAGATTTATACCTCATGAGTTAAGTTGTAATTAAATGCTAAAGAAAGACATTTTGCCAAAATTATGCCTTACATCTGTTAAACTACTACAAACTATGGAATGTATTGTTTTATATATACAACACTGTAGAGGGTTATATCAATTCTTATAAATCCTTCACAGTCAATGTTTCTCAGTGGTCTCTTTTCTAATAAATATAATCCTTCAATTAATTTTCTAGCTCCCAACCACTTGCACAAACAATGTTATTCATTTCTTTCTCAATGATCTGGAAATTCTTTGGAGAATCCCCACTCTTCTTTCCAAGACATCAAAATGTAGATTGATTACTTAAGATTTTACAATATTTATTCTCAGAGGCACATTCTCCTTGAGAAAAATGCTGAATCATCACCTCTAAATTATTATTTTTCTTTATTTCCATATGGTTCACATGAGTTCTAGCAAGTACATGTGTGATGCCATTGTTTTTCAGGAGGTTGAACATCCTTGCTAATATTTATATTTTTCATGAATGCAAAGTTAAATATTTTGTATAGATATCAAAGAGCTGAATGTTATATTTAATTGTAATAAAATCAGTCAACTGTATTTAAAAGGAAAACATATCTAAATATTGATAGCAAAACAATAAATGATCATTAAATCGATGTCTGGTCAGTTTAAATATTAACCTTTGAAGCAGCAACATCTAACGGTGGTGCTATTACTGTGCCCTTCAAACAGGCACTGGGATTTTAGTGAGTGATGATGGTAATTAACTGTCCTGACACCAATTTAAAAATCCTGTTTTGATAAAATGATTAAAAATTATTGATAACTTAAGATAAACTCAAACACCTATGGGTACCTTATTTTTTACAAAGGATGCAAGAATATACAATGAGGCAAATATAACCTCTTCAGTAAGTGGTCCTGGGAAAAAAGGACAGCTACTTGCAAAATAATCAAATTAGAACACTTTTTAATGCCACACACAAAGATAAACTCAAAATGGATTAAAGACCTAAATGTAAGACCAAAAACTACAAGACTCTTAGAGGAAACCATAGGCAGACATAAATCAAAGCTCTTCATAAATCAAAGATCTTCTATGACCGCCCCCTCTCCTGGAGTAATGGAAATAAAAATGAAACCAAACAAATGGGACCTAATTAAACTTAAAAAGCTTTTGCACAAAAAAAAAAAAGAAACTACAAGCAAGATGAAAAGACAACCTTTAGAATGAGAGAAAATAATAGCAAAGGAAACAACCGAAAAAGAATTAATTTCCAAAATATACAAGCTGCTCATACAACTCAATATCAGAAAAACAAACAACCTAATCAAAAAGTGAGAAGAAGACCAAGACATTTCTCCAAAAGAGACATACAGATGGCTAACAAATGCAAGAAAAGATGCTCAACATCACTATTAGAGAAATGCAAATCAAAATTTCAGTGAGATACTACCTCACACCAATCAAAATGGCCATCATCAAAAAACCTACAAAGCATAAATGCTGGAGAGGGTGTAGAGAAAAGGGACTGCTCTTATACTGTTGGGGGAAATGTAAATTGATACAGCCACTATAGAAGATGGTATGGAGATTCCTTAAAAAACTAGGAATAAAACCACCATATGACCCAGCAATCCCACTCCTAGGCATATATTCTGAGGAAACCAAAATTTAAAAAGACACATGTTCAATGCAGCACTATTTACAATAGCTAGAACATAGAAGCAACCTAGATGTCCATCAACAGAAGAATGGATAAAGAAGTTGTGGTGAATAAATACAATGGAATACTACTCAGACATAAAAAGGAAGACATTTGAGTTAGTTCTAATGAGGATGAACCTAGAGAGTATCATACAGAGTGAAGTAATTCAGGAAAGAAATACAAATATTATTTATTAATGCATATAGATGGAATCTAGAAATATAATTATTTTTAGGGCACCAATGGAGAAACAGATATAGAGAACAGACCTTTGGACAAGGAGGGAGGGGGGAGGGAGAGGGTGTATGGAGAGTAACATGGAAATTTACAATACCATATATGAAACAGACAGCCAATGGAAATTTGCTGTGACTCAGGGAACTCAGTGGCTCTGTGACAATCTAGAAGGGTGGGGAGGGGAGGGAGGGATACCAGTGTACCTATAGCTGATTCTTACTGATGTATGACAGAAAACCACAAAATCACATAAAGCAATTATCCTTCAATTAGAAAAATAAGGTGGCAAAAAATTATTGATCACAATAAAAGATTAACCAGAAAATTTCAATTGCTTATACAATTTTGATAAGTAAAAGAGAATAACCAATGAAAGTTTATCCATTGTGAAAGATGTTGTCTCTGTTATGTGAAGTGAAGTGAAGTCACTTAGACATGTCCAATTCTTTGCGATTCCATGGACTGTAGTCTACCAAGCTCCTCCATCCATGGAATTTTCCAGGCAAGAATATTGGAGTGGGTTGCCATTTCCTTCTCTAGGGGATCTTCCCAACCCAGGAACTGAACCCAGGTCACCCATATTGCAAGCAGATGCTTGACCATCTGAGCTACTGTAGTAATTTTAGATGTTTAGAAGATGCTGTAATTTTAGAAGCTTAGTGTTGCTGTTTCTAATGTTCAACTTTTCAGGCTTATAGTATACTTCCTTGATCCTTATTGTCACATGAAGTCAATGAGGAGTTCTGGCTACAAATTGTGTTTGTAAATGATTTGCAACACTGCCTGGTAAAATGTTCTGTTTGTTGTACAAATCTCCTGAGCTTTATTTTTCCTTGTTCAGAAAATACTCCAAATTATGTATGCCCCATTAAGCTAGGTCCAATTGTGACTCTCAAGTTCATGTGAATAGAGTTGCTGTGTTAACTAGGATATGTTTTTGCATTAGAAAAAAGAAAATAAACAATTAAAAAACACAATCAACTGTCCTTACAAGTCACTGAGAATTGAGAGTTTCTGGTTGCTGTTGTTTTTGACTAACTAAGTCCTGATGCATTACTTGCAAACTCATGGACTTCAGCACACCAGGCCTCCCTGTCCTTCACTAACTCCCAGAGTTTTCTAAAAGTTATGTCCATTGAGTCGATGATGGCATCCAATCATCTCATCCTCTGTTGCTCCCTTCTTCTGCCATCAGTCTTTCTTAGCATCAGGCTCTTTTTCATTGAGTTGACATTTCACATCAGGTAGCCAAAGTATTGGAGCTTCAGCTTTAGCGTCAGTCTTTTCAATGAAAATTCAGGGTTGATTTCCTTTAGGACTGACGGTTTGATCTCCTTGCTGTCAAGGGACTCTGACTCAGATCTTCTCCAGTAGCACAATTGGAAAGCATCAATTCTTCAGCACTCAGCCCTTATGGTGCAACTCTCACATGTGTGCATGATTACTAGAAAACCATAGCTACGACTATATGGACGTTTGCCAGCAAAACGATGCCTCTGCTTTTTAGTACACTGTCTAGGTTTGTCATAGCTTTTCTTCCGAAGAGCAAGTGCCTATTAATTTCAAGGCTGCAGTCATCATCCACAGTAATTTTGGAGTCCAAGAAAATAGTCTGTCACTGTTTCCATTTCTTCCCCATTTATTTGCCATGAAGTAATAAGACTTCCCTGGTGGCTCAGATGGTAAAGCATCTGCCTACAATGCGGGAGACCCGGGTTCAGTCCCTGGGTTGGGAAGATCTCCTGGAGAAGGAAATGGCAACCCACTTCAGTATTCTTGCCTGGAAAATTCCATGGATGGAGAAGCTTGGTAGGCTGCAGTCCATGGGGTCGCAAAAAGTCGGACACGACTGAGCGACTTCAATGTCAATGTCAATGAGACCAGATGCCATGATCTTAGTTTACTGAATGCTGAGTTTTAAGCTAGCTTTTTCACTCTCCTCTTTCACATTCAACAAAAGGCTGTTTAGTTGCTCTTTGCCTTCTGCCATTAGGGTGGTGTCATTTACATATCTGAAATTATTGATCTTTCTCCCAGCAATCTTGATTCCAGCTTGTACTTCATCCAGCCCAGCATCTTGCATGATGTATTCTGCATATAAGTTAAATAAGCAGGGTGACAATATACAGCTGAGCCAAAGTGGAAATGATGCCCAGCTGTGGATGTGTCTGGTGGTGAAAGTAAAATCCAATGCTATAAAGAACAATATTGCATAGGAACCTGGAATACTAGGCCCATGGATTAATGTAAATTGTAAGTGCTCAAACAGGAGATGGCAAGAGTGAACATCAACATTTTTGGAATCAGTGAACTAAAATGGGTGGGAATTGGGAGAATTTAATTCAGATGACCATTATATATACTATTGTGGGTAAGAATTCCTTAGAAGAAATGGAGTAGGCCTCACAGCCAGCAAAAGAGTCTGATATGAATTACTTGGGTGCAGTCTCAAAAACAACAAGATTATCTCAGTTCATTTCCAAAACAAAACATTCAGTAATCCACGTTTATGCCCCAATCATGAATGCCATAGAAGCTGAAGTTGAATGGTTCTATGAAGACATACAAGACCTTCTAGAACTATCATCAAGAAAGATACACTTTTTATGATAGAGGACTGTGATGCAAAAGTAGGAAGTCAAGAGATACCTGCGGTAACAGACAAGCTTGACCTTGAAGTACAAAATGAAGTAGGGCTAAAGAGAGTTCTGACAAAAGAACAGACTGGTCATAACAAACACCTTCCAACAACAGAAGAGACAACTCTACACATGGACATCACCAGATGGCAATATGGAAATCAGATTTATTATATTATTTGCAGCCAAAGATGGAGAAGCTCTAAACAGTCAGCAAAAATGACTTGTACCTGACTGTTGCTCAGATTATCAGTTTCTGCTTATACAGTAAAAATGTCATTTTTTTAAATAAGGAAATGCTACATAATACCAAGCCTCAGAGAATTTGATACTTTAATTAACTGGATTATTGAACAAACTAAATAATTGCCAGAATATTTTGTTCAGAATGGATTGTGTGCACATTAGGAGAATCCCATGGACGGGGGAGCCTGGTGGGCTGCAGTCCATGAGGTCGCACAGAGTCGGACACTACTGAAGTGACTTCGCAGCAGCAGCAAGGAAATAAAGACATGAAATAAGGATAAAAAGTAGACATTTAGTTTTAAACATTAGAGATAATACTATCAGACCTACCCTAGAGACCAATATTGATCTAACACCACTGTTTCTCCAGGTAAAACTGACATCATTTAAAATACTAGCAGGACTAAGTCTTGTGTACAGGCAATGAGTGTCAAACAGTGTTTCCTTCGAAGGAATATTCAGTAATGCTCCTCTATCAAATTCTCCTTTGCCTTACTTTTATCCATCCATATTATTTACCCACTTTGGGATTCTTCTGACAGTGCACAACTCACTAATTTTAAAGACAAAGACACCTATCTCTCTTATTCTTTTTTTTTTTTTTTTTTCTGTCTACAGATAGACCATTTTCTGAATTCCAATGCTCCCAGGTGTATTTGAAAGTAATTTATATTTTCTACTATTTTTTCACCATTACTTTATCTATTATTATCATAGATAATCCTTTAAGCATATTGGATAGTTTGACCATTATCTGAAGACATTTTTTCATAACTTATCTTTCCTTTTTCCTGTGGTCATGTATAGATGTGAGAGTTGGACTGTGAAGAAGGCTGAGAGCCAAAGAATTGATGCTTTTGAACTGTGGTGTTGGAGAAGACTCTTGAGAGTCCCTTGGACTGCAAGGAGATCCAACCAGTCCATGGTGAAGGAGATCAGCCCTGGGATTTCTTTGGAAGGACTGATGCTAAAGCTGACACTCCAGTACTTTGGCCCCCTCATGCGAAGAGTGGACTCATTGGAAAAGACTCTGATGCTGGGAGGGATTGAGGGCAGGAGGAGAAGGGGACGACAGAGGATGAGATGGCTGGATGGCATCACTGACTCGATGGACGTGAGTCTGAGTGAACTCCGGGAGTTGGTGATGGACAGGGAGGCCTGGCGTGCTGTGATTCATGGGGTCACAAAGAGTCAGACATGACTGAGCAACTGATCTGATCTGATCTCTGATCAAACAGTCCCAAGTACTTGGCTATGCTATGCTAAGTCACTTCAGTCGTGTCTGACTCTGTGTGACCCCAGAGACAGTAGCCTAAGAAACTCTCTGAGATCAACGTTTTACTCACCTAAGTATTATCAACGTTTTACTCACCTAAGTATTATATCTTCTTTCTTTTGAACTCCACTATATTTCCTAAAACTTAACTCAGTGATCTGAATTCTGAAGAAGTCTTAACCACTATACATGGGGATATATATGAGTCTAACAAAAAGCACAGAGTCAGCAAACTCTATAGGTTGACAAGGTTTGAAAGACAAGATTAACTTGATTGACTATGCTTACTAAATGTGCTTTCTAAATGAAAAAATTTAATCTAGTTATTACAGAAAAGAGGAAATCAAAATCCCTCAAACATATGTTAAAAAATCTCAACTCATTTAGCAATCAGAGAAATGCAAAACCACAATTATATTCCATTAAAAACCCACCAGATTAACAAACACTTAAATGTATTTGAAAATGCTAAGTACAGATGACAATGTGGGTACTATGGATGCAAACTAGTACACTGTTTGGGAACATTATTTAGGAAACTTTAAATTACACTTATTCTACAGTGTAGCAATTCAATTCTATGCAGAAATACACTAGAAGAGCATTTGATTCTGTGTACCAGAAGATGTACAAAATTGTTTTCAGCAGGATTTTTTCCAACTAGTCTGAAATTTTATGTTTACCATTCATAGAATGGATACATTTTGTTCAAGGAATATAAAACTATAGAACAGGAAGATATTAATGAGAAAAAAATTACTATCTTAGATTCTATGACTGAACCTGAAAATTAAACTTGCATAAGACAGATTTACAGAAAAGAAGCAAACAAATTTTACTTAATATTTTTACGTGCACAAAGGAGTCTTCACAAGAAAAATGAAGACCCAACAAAACAGGACCAAGAACTTATATACACTTTCTAACAAAGAAGTGGTAAATTTGTGGAGAAGTGACAAAGATATGTGAGCTTAGCGGTAACGAATTATGAGAAAGTGACTAGGAAGTACACGGAGGAAATTAATAGAAGATAAGGGTTATTTTAATAGATTTGTTTGTACTGATTGGTTTTGGCATTATCCCTCAGTTTCCAATGATAAGAATGTTCTCTTCCTTGTACAGAGAGGACATTTTTCTCATGCTTATTTTATGACTGGCTTTTGGGTAGAAAGGGGGCCTGTCAGAGAGTCCTTCCTGTATCTGCTGTTTCTCTGGTGCTTTCAAGCTCAACATAATTAATATGCTAAAGTGGTATATTTTGGAAATAACATATTTTGAACCTGTTCAAAAATGAATAGGTTGTGTGATGGTTAATTTTTATGTCAGCTTGACTAGGATAATGTATGCCCAGAATGTTAGTAAAATATTATTTCTGAGTTTGTCTGTGAGAGTGTTTCTGCAAGGAATTAGCATTTAAAAAATTTTTACTTGCATACAGTTAATTCACAATGTTATGTTAGTTTCAAGTGTACAACAAAATGAATCTATTATACATATGCATATATCCATCTTAATATTCTTTTCCCATATAAATTATTACAGACTATTCTATAGAGTTTTCTCTGCTATACTTATTAGTCCTCAATAGTTATCTATTTTATTAGATACTCTTATTATTTAGTCTTTGTTATATATTTTATATGGCACCCCACTCCAGTACTCTTGCCTGGAAAATCCCATGGACAGAGGAGCCTGGTAGGCTGCAGTCCATGGGGTCGCTGAGAGTCAGGCACTACTGAGTGACTTCCCTTTCACTTTTCACTTTCATGCATTGGAGAAGGAAATGGCAACACACTCCAGTGTTCTTGCCTGGAGAATCCCAGGGACGGCGGAGCCTGGTGGGTTGCCGTCTATGGGGTCACACAGAGTCGGACACGACTGTAGTGACTTAGCAGTTATATATCAGATCAGATCAGATCAGTCGCTCAGTCATGTCCAACTGTTTTCGACCCCATGAATCGCAGCACGCCAGGCCTCCCTGTCCATCACCAACTCCCAGAGTTCACTCAGACTCACATCCATCGAGTCAGTGATGCCATCCAGCCATCTCATTCTCTGTCGTCCCCTTCTCCTCTTGCCCCCAATCCCTCCCAGCATCAGAGTCTTCTCCAATGAGTCAACTCTTCGCATGAGGTGGCCAAAATACTGGAGTTTCAGCTTTAGCATCATTCCTTTCAAAGAAATCCCAGGGCTGATCTCCTTCAGATTGAACTCGTTGGATTTCCTTGCAGTCCAAGGGACTCTCAAGAGTCTTCTCCAACACCACACTTCAAAAGCATCAATTCTTCGGTGCTCAGCCTTCTTCACAGTCCAACTCTCACATCCATACATGACCACAGGAAAAACCATAGCCTTAAAAAGGCGAACCTTTGTTGGCAAAGTAATGTCTCTGCTTTTGAATATGCTATCTAGGTTGGTCATAACTTTCCTTCCAAGGAGTAAGTGTCTTTTAATTTCATGGCTGGCTGAGAGGACCAACCCCACGTCCAAGGAGCCGTGGCTGCGCGGCTGCAGGAGGGCCTAGAGGAGCTATCCCACACTGAAGGTCAGGAAGGGCAGCTGTGAGGAGAGACCCCTCATCCAAGGTAAGGAGCAATGGCTGTGCTTTGCTGGAGCAGCCATGAAGAGATACCCCACCCAAGGTAAGAGAAGCCCAAGTAAGACGGTAGGTGTTGCAAGAGGGCATCAGAGGGCAAACATATTCAAACCATACTCACAGAAAACTAGTCAACGTAATCACACTAGGACCACAGCCTTGTCTAACTTAATGAAACTAAGTCATGCCCATAGGGCAACCCAAGATGGGCGGGTCATGGTGGAGAGATCTGACAGGATGTGGTCCACTGGAGAAGGGAATGGCAAACCACTTCAGTATTCTTGCCTTGAGAACTCCATGAACAGTATGAAAAGGCAAAATGATAGGATACTGAAAGAGAAACTCCCCAGGTCAGTAGGTGCCCAATATGCTACTGGAGATCAGTGGAGAAACAACTCCAGAAAAGAATGAAGGGATGGAGCCAAAGCAAAAAGAATACTCAGCTGTGGATGTGACTTGTGATACAAGCAAGGTCCAATGCTGTAAAAAGCAATATTGCATAGGAACCTGGAATATCAGGTCCATGAATCAAGGCAAATTGGAAGTGGTCAAACAAGAGATGGCCAGAGTGAATGTCAACATTCTAGCAATCAACGAACTCAAATGGACTGGAATGGGTGGATTTAACTCAGAGGACCATTATATCTACTACTGAGGACAGGAATCCCTCAGAAGAAATGGAGTGGCCATCATGGTCAACAAAAGAGTCCGAAATGCACTACTTGGATGCAATCTCAAAAACGACAGAATGATCTCTGTTTGTTTCCAAGGCAAACCATTCAATGTCACAGTAATCCAAGTCTATGCCCCAGCCAGTAACACTGAAGAAGCTGAAGTCAAACGGTTCTATGAAGACCTACAAGACCTTTTAGAACTAACACCCCAAAAAGATGTCCTTTTCATTGTAGGGGACTGGAATGCAAAAGTAGGAAGTCAAAAAACACCTGGAGTAACAGGCAAATTTGACCTTGGAATACGGAATGAAGCAGGGCAAAGACTAATAGAGTTTTGCCAAGAAAATGCATTGGTCATAGCAAATACCCTCTTCCAACAACACAAGAGAAGACTCTATGCATGGACATCACCAGATGGTCAACACAGAAATCAGATTGATTTTATATATAGTAGTGTGTATATGTCAATCCCAATATCCCAATTTATCCCTCTCCTCTTCCCCCTTGGTACCCATAAGTTTGTTTTCTGTATTTGTGAATTTATGTTTTTTTTCCATTTATGAATTGTAAATAGTTAATTTGTACCATTTTTTTAGATATCACATATAAGTGGTATCATGTTTTATTTGTCTTTCTCTGTCTGACTTACTTCACTCAGAATGACAATCTCTAGGCCCACCCATGTTGCTGCAAAAGGCACTCAGTTCAGTTCAGTTCAGTCACTCAGTCATGTCTGACTCTTTGCAACCCCAAGGACAGAGGCACGCCAGGACTCCCTGTCCATCACCAACTCCCGGAGTCCATCCAAATCCATTTCCATCGAGTGATGATGCCATTCAACCATCTCATCCTCTGTCGTCCCCTTCTCCTCATGCCCTCAGCCTTTACCAGCATCAGGGTCTTTTCCAATGAATCAGCTCTTTGCATCAGGTGGCCAAAATACTGGAGTTTCAGCCTCAATATCAGTCCTTCCAATGAACACCTAGGACTGATCTCCTTTAGGATGGACTGGTTGGATTTCCTTACAGTCCAAGGGACTCTGAAGAGTGTTCTCCAACACCATAGTTCAAAATCAGTAATTTTTTGGCACTCAGCTTTCTTTATAGTCCAACTCACACATCTAAAACACATGACCACTGGAAAAACCATAGCCCTGACTAGACAGGCCTTTGTTGGCAAAGTAATGTCTCTGCTTTTTAATATGCTGTCTAGGTTGGTCATAACTTTCCTTCCAAGGAGTAAGCATCTTTTAATTTCATTGTTGCAATCACCATCTGCAGTGATTTTGAAGCCCAGAAAAATAAAGTCAGCCACTGTTTCCCCATCTATCTGCCATGAAGTAATGGGACTGGATGCCATGATCTCAGTTTTCTGAATGTTGAGCCTTAAGCCAACTTTTTCACTCTCCTCTTTCACTTTCATCAAGAGGCTCTTTAGTTCTTCTTCACTTTTTGCCATAAGGGTGGTGTCATGCAAAAGGCACTATTGTCCCTTTTATGGTTAAGTAATGTTTCATTTATATATGTACCACATCTTCTTTATCCATCCTTCTGTTAGTGAACATACAGTAATCAAATCAGTATGATACTGGCACAAAAATAGAAAATACATCAATGAAATAGGATATAAAGTCCAGAGATAAACCCATGCACCTATGGTCACCTAATATATACGAGGCAAAAATATACACTGGAGAAAAGAGAGCAACTTCAATGATACTGGAAAACTAGAGCTACATGTAAAATAATGAAATTAGAACATTCCCTACATTATACAGAATAATGTATTAAACATCTAAATGTAAGACCAGATACTATAAAACTCTTAGAGGAAACAGGCAGAAAACTCCTGGGCATAAATCCCAGCAAGATCTTTTCTGATCCACCTCCTAGAGTAATGAAAATAAAAACAAAAATAAACAAATGGGACCTAATTAAACTTAAAAAGCTCTTGCACAAGATAAACAAAACAAAATAACAACCCTCAAAATGGGAGAAATGTTTGCAAATTAAGCAACCTGAAAGGGACTAATCTCCAAAACATATAAACATTTCATGCAGCTCAATATCAAAGAGATAAAAAAATTCAATCAAAAATTGGGGGGAAAGAAATAAAAACACCAATACAATATACTAACACATATATGTGGAATTTAGAAAGACGGTAACAGTAACCCTGTATACGAGACAGCAAAAGAGACACTGATGTATAGAACAGTCTTTTGGACTCTGGGAGAGGGAGAGGGTGGGATGATTTGGGAGTATGGCATTGAAATATGTATAATATCATATATGAAACTAGTAAAAAAAATTGTGGGGAAGATCTAAGTAGATATTTCTCCACAAAAGACATATAGATAGCCAAAAGCACATGAAAAGTGCTATTCAACAATCACTAATTATTAGAGAAATGTGAATCAAAACCACAATGACGTATTACCTCACACCACCAGGATTGCCATGATTAAAAAATCTACAAACAATAAATGACTGGGAGGGTGGGAATGTAAATCAGTACAGCCATTATGGAGAACAATATAGAGTTTCCTTAAAAGACTAAAAATAGAGCTATCCTATGATTCAGCAATCCTAATCCTGGGCATATATCCAGAGAGAAAGGTAATTCAAAAAGATGCATGCACCCCAGTGTTTATTGCAGCAGTATTTACAATAGGCAGGACACAGGAGCACCAAGATTAGCACTTGGGTCAAGATCAGCTATGCTGGTGGACATTACCCAATCCTTTGAGGTCCTGAATAGGAAAAAAGGCAGAGGATGGGTGAATTCTCTGTTTGAACTGGGACATCTATGTTTACTTGTGGAAGTCAATATTTCTAGTTCTGAGGCATTTGGATTCAGACTTGGACTTAGACCATTGGTTGCCCTGGCTCTTTGGACTTGGACTGAATTACACCACCTGATTTCCTGGTTCTTCAATTTGCAGAAAATACATCATGGGATTTCTCAATCTCCATAACCATGTGTGCCCATTCTTCTAATAAATCTCTCTCTCTCTCCATGAATACACATATATTTTTCCTTTCTGGAGAACCCCATCTAATACAGGTAGTATGTAACAGTATACAACAAATTCACAATATTTAGCTTAGAAGATAAGGTACATAATTATATATAGTATGAGTTAATCTATGTAGAGTTCACGACCAGGGAAACTAAAACAATGTTATAAATGTGTATATACACAGTAAAATAAATAAGCAAGGAATTGTTATAACAGAGATCAGGAGAGTGATCAATTCTTCAGGAAGAAATATTTTTGGAGAGGAACAGTAAGAAATGTCAAGGGTGCCAAAAACATTCTTTAACAAGGTGGTGATCATATATATATATTAATTAATAATTTTAAAATAATACATATATTTGATCACTCATGCATATAATATTTTGCACTGTAGTAAAAATCAAACCAACTTGAATTTTACACAGCATAGAACTGAACAAAGAAATAGGTAGTGGGGGAATAGGAAACAAATTAGGAACATAGAGAAAAGAATTGGTTTATTTTCCCAGGATCTCAATAAAACATTTAGCTAAATATTTCTTGGCTTAGTTGAAATTTATAAAAGGCTTAACAAATGAGATTGACTTCTATAATAGAGACAAGATACCTGAAGAGCCACAGCACAGACAGCTTAATTGGCTTTCATTAAGATTTTGATTATATTGGCATATATAGTTATGTAATGTGGCATATGATACTCAGACTATCACGTTAGTAAATGACTTCAGTATTGACTGTGGCTTTTGGAAATTAGGTGATTAGTGGTTTAGGAGCAAATGGAAATAAAAGAAGATGGAAAAGAAATAAAGGAGCACTCAGAAAATTTTGTCTAGTCATTGTAAGATATTAATCTTTGCTGTATTATTTTTTCTCTCACTTAGGTTATGCTTTCCATTAAAATATAATTTTAGGCATTGTAGAAGACTTCAAATACATACTTTTTTATAATTCATAAAAGTATTTTATTAATATTCCTCTTTTTAGAGCTGAAATAAGTTTTAAAGGTGGTGTTTTGTACATAGTTAGTGCTTACTTCCCAGAGACTTCTTTAAGAATCCGTGAGGAACTGTTTCCAAAATTAAGACACAATCTTTAAAATAACTTAAGTAAAATTGAAAATGACATTTGAAGCCCATTTGACTTTTTTCACCTACTTAAGCTACTACAAATTGTAAATTTTCTACTGCATAATCATTTCTAAAGGAAGGAAGCATTATATTTGTATGCCCTTTGCCAAGCATAAAGTGGGGGAAAAATGTACCTTGTATGTAGCTTATATATCTCCTATTGGTGCTGTCAGCATATAATGCATATTAGCATCTATGAGCTGTGGTGATTTTTTTCCCCCCAGCAGTGAAGTCAATACTGGTCCTGTTCATCAGTAAAAATGTTCAGTTACTGACACACACATACACACACACATTAATTGAGAGAGACTATTAAATGAAATGACAGAATAAACAATCCAAATAACCTCCTCATAAGAGACATTTAGGAATGCTAGTTTAAAAATTATAAATAGTCTCTCAATTATATGAATTAGCTCACAAGAAAGTAAAGAAAATCTCTAGGTACCAAAATGAAAAGAAAGCCAGGACTAAAGCAGTTAATTAGAATTAAATGTGTAGTTAACTTCAGAATCTTTCTAAACCCTAATATTTAAGAATTTGGATATTAATGGCTGCAACAGTACAGATATTGAAGCCTTGAGGGGCCATGAAAGGGGGAAGTCAGAACTAAACTGACACAATAATACTAGCAGAGAGTTATCTACCACTAATACAAGAATATAAAGAGAAAAATCATGAGTTTAACCTGACCTCCAATTAGAAAGTATCTCCCATGAAATTATAACTAAACATCTACACTCTCATGAATTTACAGATTTGAAGATCCTTAGAATACCAATCAAAAATAAAGACAACTTATTTGTACCATGACCCTCAATTAGGACTGCACAAAATTTCTATGTATAACACTATATAAAATGAGCCAACACAAAAATAAATGTGGTACAGTGAAAGACTGAGAAGACTTAGATGCCTAAAATTTTCAGAATGGGATTTTGGAATATATAATATAAAATATATAGCTAAAATTTAGTTGAAGACAAAAATACGAAAAGGAAGAAAACAGAACAAATCCCCCCAAACTATGAAAAATATTATTCAAATTATCAAACATAATTTCTTGAAATTACAAATACAATTTCTGCAATTACATAGTTAATGAATTAGATGAACAGTTTAGATACAGCTAAGAAAAATTTAGTAAGTGCAAATATAAAACAGATGAAGTTATCTAAATTGACACAGATGGAAGATAAATGGAAAATAAAAATTTTAAAACATGGAGAAGAGACAGAAAATATTTGAGAATTCTAATAGTAGTTATAGTGAACAGATAAAAAGATGGAGGAGAGATAGTATTCAGAGAGATAATAGGGGATAACTTCCAAGAATTAATGAAAGATGTGTCATTCATTAATTAATGAAAGATTTAAAAGAACAAAAATACACAATGAATATTTATATAAGTGGAAATAAACATTTAAGGTGCCAAAGGCAAAAACATCTTGCAGCTGACTCTTGAAAAACATAGGTTTGAACTACAGGATCCACTTATTCAAAGTTTTCTTCAATAGTAAACACCGCAGTGCTGTATGAGCCACTGTTGGTTGAGTCTGTTGATGTTGAAATACAGATACAGAGGAACCATGTATATGAAGGGCCAACTTAAGTTTTACATGGATTTTTGAGTGTAGGGAAGGTCAGTCCCCCTATAAGCCCCAGATTACTATAAGATCTATTGTACTTTATTTTCAAATTTCAACTATACACTGCAGTGGTACTAACTATAATGAATGTGACATACATTATGTCCCTAGAACTTGTTCCTTTTAATGGGGAGTTATGTTCTTTGAGCAACATTGTCCCACTTCTCATATCAGTTCCCCAAATCCTTGGTAAACATGCTAGCTTCTGTGTATGAGTTTGGCTTTTATTTTCCACATATAAGTGATATAACACAGAATTTGTCTAACTTACTTCAGTTAGCATAATGCCCTCATCGTCCAACCACGGTGTCACTAACGGCAGCACTTCCTTCTTTCTCCTGATTGACTCATGTTCTGTTGGACACATAGATACACACTTTTTTTCGTTTTTGTCTAGCCATCCCTTAACAAACATATAGGTTGTTAGCTTATCTTGGATACCATGAATAATGCTGCAATAACCATGGAAATGCAGATATATCTTCAAGATCCTCTTTTCAAAAATTAAATTGATAGATTGTAAGGTAGTTCTAATTTACAACTTTTAAGGAACCTCCATAATGTTTTCCATAATTGTTGTTGTTCAGTTATTAAGTTGTATCTATTTGCGAACCCATGGACTGCAGCATGCCAGGATTCCCTGTCCATCATCATCTCCGTGTTTACTCAAACTCATGTCCACTGAGTTGGTGATGCCATCCAACAACCTCATCCTCTGCTGTCCCGTTCTCCTCTTGCCCTTAATCTTTCCCAGTATAAGGATCTTTTCCAATGAATCGGCTCTTCACATCAGGTGGCCAAATATTGGAGCTTCAGCATCAGGCCTTCCAGTGAGTATTTGGGGTTGATTTCCTTTATGACTGATGGGTTTGATATCTTTGTTGTACAAGAGACAGCTTTCCATAATGCCTGCACCAATTTACATTCTCACCTATGGTGCATAAGCACTCCTTTCTCTTAACATCCTTGCTGACACGTTATCTTGAGCTTTTTGATAGTCATTCTAACACGCATGATTTATAGCTCATTGTGGTTTTACATTTTCCTGATTATTAGTAATAGTGAACACCTTTTCGTGTAACTGTTGGCCGGCCAAGTATTGTTTTTGGAATGCCTTCTATGGAAAAATGCCTATTTAGTTCCTTTACCATTTTGAAATCAAATGGCTTTATTTTTTCCTATCAAGTTGTATTAACTCTTCATATATTTTGGATATTAACTTATCAGATATATGATTTACAAGTATTTCTAGCATTAAATCACACTTGATTATAGTGTAAGATCCTTTTGACATTGACATTGAAGTTTCTCAGTAGTGTCCGACTCTTGGCGACCCCATGGACTGTAGCCTACCAGGCTCCTCCGTCCATGGAATTTTTCAGGCAAGAATACTGAAGTGGGTTGCCATTTCCTTCTCCAGGAGATCTTCCCGACACAGGGATCAAACCTGGGTCTCCCGAATTGTAGGCAGACGCTTTACCATCTGAGCCACCAGGGAACTGATAAATTTGGCTTACTAATATTTTGTTTTCTGTGAGTATGGTTTCAGTGTGTCTGCCCACTGATGCCCTCTTGCAACACCTACCATCTTACTTGGGTTTCTCTTACCTTGGGCATGGGGTATCTCTTCACAGCTGTTCCAGCAAAGCACAGCCGCCGCTCCTTACCTTGGACAAGGAGGGATATCTCCTCACTGCCACCCTTCCTGACCTTCAGCGTGGGATAGCTCTTCTAGGCCCTCCTTTGCCCACAGCAGCCAAGGCTCCTTGGACGTGGGGTTGGTCCTCCCAGCCGCTGCACCTGGCCGCAGGCGTGGGGTTGCTCCTCCCGGCTGCCGCCCATGGCCTCGGGCGTGGGGGCATGAGGCAGCTCTTTCTGCCCGCCACCCCTGGCCTCGAGCTTGGGGGCATGAGGTAGCTCCTCCAGGCCACCACCTCTGGGAGAAATATCAATAAACTCAGATATGCAGATGACACCACCCTTATGGCAGAAAGTGAAGAGGAACTAAAAAGCCTCTTGAAGAAAGTGAAAGGCGAGAGGAAAAAGTTGGCTTAAAGCTCAACATTCAGAAAACGAAGATCATGGCATCTGGTCCCATCACTTCATGGGAAATAGATGGGGAAACAGTGTCAGACTTTATTTTTCTGGGCTCCAAAATCATTGCAGATGGTGATTGCAGCCATGAAATTAAAAGACGCTTACTCCTTGGAAGGAAAGTTGTGACCAACCTAGACAGCACATTCAAAAGCAGAGACATTCCTTTGCCAACAAAGGTTCATCTAGTCAAGGCTATGGTTTTTCCTGTGGTCATGTATGGATGTGAGAGTTGGACTGTGAAGAAGGCTGAGTGCCGAAGAATTGATGCTTTTGAACTGTGGTGTTGGAAAAGACTCTTGGGAGTCCTTTGGACTGCAAGGAGATCCAACCAGTCCATTCTGAAGGAGATCAGCCCTGGGATTTCTTTGGAAGGAATGATGCTAAAGCTGAATCTCCAGTACTTTGGCCACCTCATGCAAAGAGTTGACTCATTGGAAAAGACTCTGATGCTGGGTGGGGTTGGGGGCAGGAGAAGGGCACGACAGAGAATGAGATGGCTGGATGGCATCACTGACTCGATGGACCTAAGTCTGGGTGAACTCCGGGAGTTGGTGATGGACAGGGAGGCCTGGCGTGCTGCGATTCATGGGGTCGCAAAGAGTCGGACACCACTGAGTGACTGAAGTGAACTGAATATTTTGTTGATGATTTTTACACCTATATTCATCAGGGATATTGGTTTTTAGACGTCATTTCTTGTATCATATTATTTGGCTCTAGTGTTAGCGGGGAAGGCAATGGCACCCCACCCCAGTACTTTTGCCTGGAGGATCCCATGGACGGAGGAGCCTGGTAGGCTCCAGTCCATGGGGTCGCTAAGAGTTGGACACGACTGAGCAGCTTCACTTTCACTTTTCGCTTTCATGCATTGGAGAAGGAAATGGCAGCCCACTCCAGTGTTCTTGCCTGGAGAATCCCAGGGACAGGGGAGCCTGGTGAGCTTCCGTCTATGGGGTCGCACAGAGTCGGACACGACTGAAGCGACTTAACAGCAGCAGCAGCAGTGCTAGGGAAATGCTAGACTTGTTAAATGAATGCAGAATATTCCATTTCTTTGAGCTTGACCAATTTTTGATGTATAATCACTGTCTTCACTGCAAAGGGTCTTACATTTGCATTTCTGTGGTATCAGTTGTATCATCTGATTTGTTTCTGATTTTGAGTCTTCTCTCTTTTAGTCTTGAATCTAACCAAAGTTTTGTCAATTTTGATTATCTTTGCTAAGAAACAGCTCTTAATTTCATTGTTCTTTTCCATTGTCTTTTTAGTCTCATTTTAACTTATTTCCACTATGATCTTTGTAATTGGGGCTTCATTTTTTTCTTCTTCTTTTTTTTTTTTTTTACTAATACTTTGTAGTTTAAAGTTAGTGCTTATTTGAAATTTTTCTTGTTTCTTGAAAGAAGTTCTGCGTCTTTTGAGTTGAGAATTAATTTAGTCCATTTACTTAAATAGTTTATTCTTAGGTATTGACTTAATATTGCCAGTTTGTTAACTGTTTTCTGAGGTTTTTTTTGTAATTACTTACTTTCTTTTCTCTTGATTTTTTCTTCTATGATTTGAAGACTGCAAGATACATCACAAATCCATGGCATTCCTGGATTTCTTTCCCTTTCTCTTTTATGTATCTACTGCAGATTTTTGCTTTGTGTTTACCATGAAGCTTACATAAAATTATTTATAAAATACAATAGTCTATTTTAAGGTGATAACTACTTAAGTTCAAATGCAAACTGAAGCTCTGTTTTTCTTTTAACATTGCTTGCCCATATTTTATGTTTTCAATGTCTCAGTTTAATCTTTTTACTTTGTGTATGCATTAACAGATTATTGTATTTGTTTTTTAATCTTCATATATTTATAAGTGATTTATGTACTCCAAATACTCTGAAGTTAACTGTGTATTTACTTTCACTGGGCTTCCCTGATAGCGTAGTTGGTAAAGAACCTGCCTGCAATGCAGGAGACCCTGGTTCAAATCCTGGGTCAGGAAGATCCCCTGGAGAAGGCATAGGATACACACTCTAGTATTCTGGCCTGGAGAATTCCATGGACTGTATAGTCCATGGGGTTGCTAAGATTCAGGCATGACTGAGTGACTTTCACTTCACTTATTTTCACCAGTGAGATTTATTATTTCAGATGTTTTCCTTTTACTAACTAGTGTTCCTTTGCTTTTTCTTGAAGAAGTCCCTTTAACATTTCTTATAAGGCCAGTCTAGTGGTGATGATCTCTTTCAGCTTTTACTTACCTGGAAAATCCAGACTTTCTTACCTATTTTGATGTGGGTCTCTTCTTGCTCATCTGATGTGTAGGAGTCACTCAGTTAGTTTCTGGATTTCTTTCAGAGAGAAGTACTCCATGTACAGCTGTATGTTTAATGTTTGTGGGAGGAAAGACGTTCAGGAACCTCCTGTATCACCATCTTTAAAAAGTCCTTTTTCAGAAAAAAAGATTTTAAATCATCCACAAAGGAAAGGCAATTTTAGTAGAAATTATGATGATCAGACTGATACCAGACTATCAATCACAAGGACAGACTCTAACAAGAGCAGAAAAATAAGAACTGTGGGGAAAAGCACTTAATAACACAGAGACACTATATTAACTGTCTATGTACAACTTTATAGCCAATTAATTTTTATTGAATAAAAAATGAGATAAAGATAATTTAAATAAATGTTAATTACTTAAAGTTTGCCACTTATGAATACTTACTAAATAAATGTCTAAAGAATTTGCATAGGAAATATAGTATAAATAATATATAGAAAAGAAGGGATGAAACATAAGAAATAGTGATTGGAAAATAATCTGAAAAAGAAATTAAAAGATGCTTACTCCTTGGAAGGAAAGTTATGACCAACCTAGATAGCATATTCAAAAGCAGAGACATTACTTTACCAACAAAGGTTCGCCTAGTCAAGGCTATGGTCTTTCCTGTGGTCATGTATGGATGTGAGAGCTGGACTGTGAAGAAGGCTGAGCACCGAAGAATTGATGCTTTTGAACTGTGGTGTTGGAGAAGACTCTTGAGAGTCCCTTGGACTGCAAGGAGATCCAACCAGTCCATTCTGAAGGATATCAGCCCTGGGATTTCTTTGGAAGGAATGATGCTAAAGCTGAAACTCCAGTATTTTGGCCACCTCATGCGAAGAGTTGACTCATTGGAAAAGACTCTGATGCTAGGAGGGATTGGGGTTGGGGCCAAGAGGAGAAGGGGACGACAGAGGATGAGACGGCTGGATGGCATCACCAACTCGATGGACATGAGTCTGAGTGACCTCCGGGAGTTGGTGATGGACAGGGAGGCCTGGTGTGCTGCGATTCATGGGGTCGCAGAGGGTCGGACACAACTGAGCAACTGATCTGATCTGATCTGATATATATATACATATATATATATACATATATATATATATATACATATATATATATAAATCACTGTGCTGTACATTTAGAATATTGTAAATCAATTATACTTCAAAAATTAAAAAAAGAAAAATAATGGGTGACAGGATTGATAAATATATATGCAATTCAAACATAGTAAATAAAAAAAATATCTGGCAAGCCATTCAACATCAGAGTAATTCAAGTCTACACCCCTACCACTGATGCCAAAGAAACTAAAGTTGATCAGTTCTATGAAGACCTAGAAAACCTCCTAGGACTAACATCAAAATAGATGTTCTATTTATCACTGAGGATTGGAAAGCAAAGTAGGAAGTCAAGAGATGATACCTGGAGTAACAGGCAAGTTTGGTCTTAAAGAACAAAATGAAGGAGGTCAAAGATAACTGAATTTTCCCATGATAATGCACTAGCCATAGCAAATACCCTTTTTTCAACAACACAATAGACAACTTTACACATGGCCATCACCAAATGGTCAATACCAAAATCAAATTGATTACATTCTTTGTGGCCGAAGAAGGTGAAGCTCTATACAGCCAGGAAAAGTAGGACCTGTAGCTGACTGTGGCTTAGATGATCACATTCTTATAGAAAAATTCAGACTTAAAGTGAAGAAAGTGGGAAAAACCACTAGGCCAGCCAGTTCACATCAGTTCAGTTGCTCAGTCATGTCTGAATCTTGGCTATCCCATGGATTGCAGCAAGCCAGGCCTCCCTGTCCATTACCAACTCCCAGAGTTTACTCAAACTCATATCAATTGAGTCAGGGATGCCCTCCAACCATTTCATCCTCTGTCGTCCCCTTCTCCTGCCCTCAATATCTCCCAGCATAAGGGTCTTTTCAAATGAGTCAGTTCTTGACATCAAGTGGCCAAACTATTGGAGTTTCAGCTTCAGCATCAGTCCTTCCAATGAATACTCAGGACTGATTTCCTTTAGGATGGAATTGTTGGATCTCCTTGCAGTCCAAGGGACTCTCAAGAGTCCTCCAACACCACAGTTCAAAAGCAGCAATTCTTCAGTGCTCAGCTTTATTTACAGTCCAACTCTCACATCCATACATGACTACTGGAAAAACCAAAGCTTTGACTAGATGGACCTTTGTTGGAAAAGTAATGTCTTTGCTTTTTAATGTGTTATCTAGCTTGGTCATAACTTTTCTTCCAAGGAACAAGTGTCTTTTATTTCATGGCTGCAGTCACCATTAGCAATGATTTTGGAGCCCAAGAAAATAAAGTCTCTCACTGTTTCCACAGTTATCTCATCTGTTTTCCATGAAGTGATGGAACTGGATGCCATGATCTTAGTTTTCTGAATACTGAGTTTTAAGCCAACTTCTTCACTCTCCTCTTTCAATTTCAACAAGAGGTTCTTTAGTTCTTCACTTTCTGACATAAGGGTGTGTCATCAGCATATGTGAGGTTATTGATATTTCTCCCGGCAATCTTGATTCCAGCTTGTGCTTCATCCAGTCCAGAATTTCTCATACTGTACTCTGCATATAAGTTAAATAAGCAGTGTGACAATATATAGCCTTGATGTATTCCTTGTGCTATTTGGAATGGTCTTTTCCATTGAGTCAGCTCTTTGCATCAGATGGTCAAAATCTTAGAAATTTAGCTCAGCATCAGTTCTTCCAATGTTGGAAGCATCACTTCAGGATGATTTCCTTTAGGGTTGATTGGTTTGATTTCCTTGCAGTGGAAGGGACTCTCAATAATCTCCAGGATCACAATTCAAAAGCATCAATTTTGGCCTGCTCAATCTTCTTTATAGTCAAACTGTTACATCCGTACATGATTCCTGGGAAAAAACATAGCTTTGACTATACAGACCTTTGTTGGCAAAGTGATGTCTCTGATTTTTAATATGTCTAGGTTTGTTATAGCTTTCCTTCCAGAGTAAGTGTCCATTAATTTCATGGTTGCAGTCACCAAATGCAGTGATTTTCGAGCCCAAGAAAATAATCTGTCACTGCTTCCACTTTTTCCCCTTCTATTTCCAATGAAGTGATGGGACCAAATGCCATGATCTTGGTTTTTTTAAAATGCTGAGTTTTAAGCTAGATATTTAACCCTCCTAAAGAAGCTCTTTAGTTTCTGTTCACTTTCTGCCATTCAAATGGTATCATCAGTGCATATCTGAGGTTGTTGATATTTCTCCTGGAAATCTTGATTCCAGCTCATGATTCATCCAGTTTGGAAATTTAAATGATATATACATATATATGTGTGTGTGTTATATATATATACACACACACATTATATATGTACCATATATATTTGAATAGTTGTAGAGACTGAGTATTTGAACGTGCACCATTTGGTCCATAGACTTGTTCATAATTATTTTCTTGTGTGCATGCTAAGTTGCTTCAGTCATGTCCAACTCTATGTGACCCTATGGACTGTAGCTCGCTCAGCTCCTCTGTCCTTGGGGATTCTCCAGACAAGAATATTAGAGTGGGTTGCCATGCCCTCCTCCAGGGGATCTTTCTGATCCAGGTATTGAACCACTGTCTTCTGCAGCTCCTGCACTGCAGGTGGATTCTTTACCACTAAGCCATTGGAGAAGCCCAAAAATATTACCTTAGACAATGTCATTATGAATTCATATTATTAAGAAAAATTAATTAATTCATATTATTAAGAAAATGCTGTATTACACTGGGATAAATAAGGACGCCAAATGATCAATGCAGAAAGCCTAGAATTTGGCTCAAAGATGAATGAATAGTTGCTATACAGCAGAGATGGTTTTGACCAATAAGGATAGGGTGTGTAGTTTCAGATATTTGAAAAAAATATGCTTAGTTTACTGTATAATAAAAACCAAATTCTCTAGACCATTTAAAATTAGTTACAGATAATTTGAAGGCTGATGAATATCAACCATATCAATATCAATATGAAAATATAACATATGTATAATTTTTTTTAATTTTAGTTTCCAAAGGATATTTAAAGAAGATAGAAACAAAAACAGGAAAGAAAAAACTCATAAATATGACCATGTTAAAATGAAAACCATCTGTGTTTCTATAAATTAAAAAAACAAGGAGAAACAAGTGACAAAATACAAGGATCTTGCCATATACATAAATATATTTGGTTTCAGAATATCTTTATTAAAAAATCACTACCTACTACACCTATTATGTAATACTTTGATTTATTCCTTATGCTGTACATTTAGCCCCATGGCTCATTTGTTTTGTACCTGGAAGCTTGTACTGCTTATTCTTCCTCACCTATTTCACCCATCCCTCTAACACCCTTAGTTCTGATGACTGCTTATTTGTTCTCTATATCTATGCGTCTGTTTTTTTGTTGTTGTTCTTATATTTCTTTACTTTTTTTTCTTTTTAATATTTCACATATCACTGAAATCAATTATACAGTATTCACGTTTCATTATTTCACTTCACGTAAAATCTTCTGAATCCATTCATGTTGTTCCAAATGGCAAGATGTTATTCCTTTTATGGGTGAATAATATTCATATATATATGTGGTATATACATATACAACTATTGTCTATTAATCTATCAATGGATAGTTACTTTGATGTAGTAAAATTATATATATATATATATATATAAATATAATTTTATATTTATTCTATATCTATACATAGCATATCATAATCATATGCTGTACTTATAAATTCTATTCAAGAAGAGATAAGAAAGCCTTCTTCAGTGATCAATGCAAAGAAATAGAGGAAAGCAACAGAATAGGAAAGACTAGAGATCTCTTCAAGAAAATCAGAGATACCAAAGGAACACTTCATGCAAAGATGGGCTCAATAAAGGACAGAAATGGTGTGGACCTAACAGAAGCAGAAGATATTAAGAAGAGACGGCAAGAATACACAGAAGAACTGTATACAAAAAAGAACTTCACGACCCAGATAATCATGATGGTGTGATCACTGACCTAGAGCCAGATATCCTGAAATGCAAAGTCAAGTGGGCCTTAGAAAGCATCACTACAAACAAAGCTAGTGGAGGTGATGGAATTCCAGTAGAGCTATTCCAAATCCTGAAAGATGATGCTGTGAAAGTGCTGCACTCAATACGCCAGCAAATTTGGAAAACTCAGCAGTGGCCACAGGACTGGAAAAGGTCAGTTTTCATTCCAATCCCAAAGAAAGGCAATGCCAAAGAATGCTCAAACTACCGAACAATTGCACTCATCTCACATGCTAGTAAAGCAATGCTCACAATTCTCCAAGACAGACTTCAGCAATATGTGAATCGTGAACTTCCTGATGTTCAAGCTGGTTTTAGAAAAGGCAGACGAACCAGAGATCAAATTGCCGACATCCGCTGGATCATGGAAAAAGCAAGAAAGTTCCAGAAAAGCATCTATTTCTGCTTTATTGACTATGCCAAAACCTTTGACTGTGTGGATCGCAATAAACTGTGGCAAATTCTGAAAGAGATGGGAATACCAGGCCACCTGATCTGCCTCCTGAGAAATTTGTATGCAGGTCAGGAAGCAAAAGTTAGAACTGGACATGGACCAACAGACTGGTTCCAAATAGGAAGAGGAGTTCGTCAAGGCTGCATATTGTCACCTGCTTATTTAATTTATATGTAGAGTACATCATAAGAAACGCTGGGCTGGAAGAAACACAAGCTGGAATCAAGACTGCCGGGAGAAATATCAATAACCTCAGATATGTAGATGACACCACCCTTATGGCAAAAAGTGAAGAGGAACTAAAAAGCCTCTTGATGAAAGTGAAAGAGGAGAGTGAAAAAGTTGGCTTAAAGCTCAACATTCAGAAAATGAAGATCATGGCATCTGGTCCCATCACTTCATGAGAAATAGATGGGGAAACAGTGGAAACATGTCAGACATTATTTTTTAGGCTCCAAAATCACTGAAGATGGTGACTGCATCCATGAAATTAAAAGACGCTTACTCCTTGGAAGGAAAGTTATGACCAACCTAGATAGCCTATTCGAAAGCAGAGACATTACTTTGCCAACAAAGGTCCGTCTAGTCAAGGCTATGGTTTTTCCTATGGTCATGTATGGATGTGAGAGTTGGACTGTGAAGAAGGCTGAGTGCTGAAGAATTGATGCTTTTGAACTGTGGTATTGGGGAAGACTCTTGAGAGTCCCTTGGACTTCAAGGAGATCCTACCAGTCCATTCTGAAGGAGATAAGCCCTGAGATTTCTTTGGAAGGAATGATGCTAAAGCTGAAACTCCAGTACTTTGGCCACCTCACTTGAAGAGTTGACTCATTGGAGAAGACTCAGATGTTGGGAGGGATTGAGGGCAGGAGGAGAAGGGGACGACAGAGGATGAGATGGCTAGATGGCATCACTGACTCGATGCACATGAGTCTGAGTGAAGTCCGAGAGTTGGTGATGGACAGGGAGGCCTGGCGTGCTGCGATTTATGGGGTCACAAAAAGTCGCAAAGTGTCGGACATGACTAAGCGACTGATCTGATCTGAATCGTATATTTATAATAATGAACAATAACTAAATTGCTATGATTAGTATGCAGCCAACAAATATCAGCATGTTAGTATACTTAATAAAGATGACTGCACTGTCTTCATAAAGCAACAATTCTTTCCTTTCATATATTCTTAACAGACACACATGCATATGTGCTGAACTAAACACCTATAATAATATTAGGGCAACATTATTTACAGGACTGAAACATTAGGAAACATCCCATATGGCCATTGCCAGAACAATTTATAATGAATCATGATTTTATAGTACAGTGAACTTCCAGATGTTCAAGCTGGTTTTAGAAAAGGCAGAGGAACCAGAGATCAAATTGCCAACATCCACTACATCATCGAAAAAGCAAGGGAGTTCCAGAAAAACATCTATTTCTGCTTTATTAACTATGCCAAAGCCTTTGGCTGTGTGCATTACAATAAATTGTGGAAAATTCTGAAAGAGATGGGAATACCAGACCACCTGACCTGCCTCTTGAGAAAACTATATGTAGGTCAGGAAGCAACAGTTAGAACTGGACATGCAACAACAGACTGGTTCCAAAGAGGAAAAGGAGTACGTCAAGGCTGGATATTGTCACCCTGCTTATTTAACATATATGCCGAGTACATCATGAGATACTCTGGACTGGATGAAGCAGAAGCTAGAATCAAGAATGCCGGGAGAAATATCAATAACCTCAGATATGCAGATGACACCACCTTTATGGCAGAAAGTGAAGAAGAACTAAAAAGCCACTTGATGAAAGTGAAGAGGAGAGTTAAAAAGTTGGCTTAAAGCTCAACATTCAGAAAACTAAGATCAAGGCATCTTGTCCCATCACTTCATGGAAAATAGATGGGGAAACAGTAAATACAGTGTCAGACTTTATCTTTGGGGGCCTCCAAAATCACTGCAGATGGTGATTGCAGCATTGAAATTTAAAGACGCTTACTCTTTGGAAGGAAAGTTGTGACCAACGTGGACAGCATATTAAAAAGCAGTGACATTACTTTGCCAACAAAGGTCCATCTAGTCAAGGGTATGGTTTTTCCAATGGTCATGTACAGATGTGAGATTTGGATTATAAAGAAAGCTGAACGCTGAAGAATTGATGCTCTTGAACTGTGGTGCTGGAGAAGACTCTTGAGAGTCCCTTGGACTGCAAGGAGATCCAACCAGTCCATCCTAAAGGAGACCAGTTTTGGGTGTTCATTGGAAGGACTGATGTTGAAGCTGAAACCCCAATTTTTTTGCCACCTGATGTAAAGTGCTGATTCATTTGAAAAGACCCTTATGCTGGGAAAGATAGAGAGCAGAAGGAGAAAGGGATGACAGAGGGTGAGATGATTGGATGGCATCACTGACTCAATGGACATGAGTTTGAGTGAACTCCGGGAATTGGTGATGGACAGGGAGGCCTGGCGTGCTACAATTCATGGGGTCACAGAGAGTCAGACACCTCTCAGTGACTGAACTAAACTGAACTGAGGTTACCTATGGACTCTACTATGATTCGAGAAAAAGCAAAGTCTTTATATGGTAATTTAAAGCAAAAAGAAGATGAGGAATCACAAGATGGATAATTTAATAACAGCAAAGGATGATTTGATGATTTTAGAAGATGGTTGGCTTTTTTTAAAATGTCAAGATAATAGAATAAGCAGCTTCTGCCAACTAAGTATTAGTAAACAAGTTCCCAGACAATATTAAGAAAATCATTGAGGTGAAAAAATATCTGTCTCAACAGGCTTACAATGCAGATTAAAATGCCCTATTCTGGAAAAGATAAAGAAAAGCCACAAAAGGTATTTGTTAGCAAGGAAGAGAATCAAACACCAAGATTTAAGGCAAGAAGGAATAGGCTAATTTTATTGCTTTTTGAAAATGCAATTGGGTTTATGATCACAAGTGCCCTATATATAAAGCTGATAATCATAAGGCTTGAAGGGAAAAGAAAAACAGCAGCTTCCAGCATTTTAGTTGCACAACAAGAAGGCCTGGACTCTTAGAACACTTTCTCTGCACTGTTTCCATTGATGATTTGTCCCTGAAGTAAGGAAGTTCCTTGCCAGTAAGGGACTTCTTTTTAAAGTTCTTTTGATATTGCACAATGCCCTTGGCCATGAGTTCAACACTGAAAGTACATCAGTTCAACACCAAAGACATCCAAAGTGGTCTACTTGCCCACAAATACAAAATCACTAGTTCAGCCACTATATCAAGGGGTCATAAGGACCTTTAAGTTTCATTAAACACAGCATTCTATGGAGATGATTGTCAATGCTGTGGAAAAATAAAAATCCCAAGAAAGAAAACATCATGTAAGTCTGGAAAGATTACACCATTGAAGATGCCGTCATTGTTATAATAGAAGCCACGAAAGCCATCAGACCCAAAACAATAAATTCCTTTCAAAGAAAATTCACTAGATATTGCACTGACTTCAAAGTATTCTGAGAGAGCCAATGAAGAAAATCATGAGAGAGATTGTGGATGTGATTAAAAAAAAAAAGGGGGTGTGCGTGGGGAGCCAGGGCAGGTGAAGGATGTTGGATACATTCAAGAGCTAAAAGACACAACAGCAGAGAAATTAACAAAAGGCATCTTGCTGGAGGTGTGTGTTCTGAACCAGTGCCAGACAAGGAAGAAGAAGATGTAGAAGTAGTACCAGAAAACTAATTGATATTAGACAATCTAGCAGAAGAGTTCTGACTTTTCAAGACTGCTTTTGACTTCTTTTATGACATGGATGCTTTGATGATATGGGCACTAAAACTAAAGCAAACAGTGGAAGAGGAATTGGTACTGTATACAAATATTTTTAGAGAAATGAAAAAAAATTTCAGAAAATTATAATGTATTTCCATAAAGTTACACTGAATGTGTCTGCCTCACCTTTGACCTTTTCCACCAATTCTGCCTCTGTCATCCCTGAAACATCAATACCAATCCCTGTTTTTCCTCCTTCTCCTTAGTCTAGTCAACATGAAGACAATGGGGACAAAGATCTTTATGATGATCCACTTCTGCTTAATATATAGTAATCAATCATGAGGCCATACATTTGTATGATACATTTGTGTATCTTTATGTGAAGATTTAATAAATGTATAGGAAAAACTGTGAAACATTTTTGCATCATTACCATCATTATCTAAGTTTTCATTGTGTATGAGCCTTGTATTGAAGATGATAGCCTATCCTACATAGGCATAAAGTAAGTGATACTGATATAAAACTAATAATGTTAGCTTTCTCACTATTTTAACCTATAATATGCTTTGCTTTCAAATAATTACATTATTACCACATGTGATACTCTATAATAATTGGAGAACCTACATGTCAGCCTATCATCACAAGTGCCTTTTTTAAGAAATGAAACAATGTTTCCAATACTTTATTATGCATATATCTAATACCATATACCATAAAGATGTTCAATGATTTCTTAGCATTTAGGCCAGACTACCATAAAGAAAGCACATGGCTTCTTCTTTGTTATCAGTAAAGGAATTACTATACTTGTAAATAAATATGGATTTTTCTTTTTCCCCCATTAACTTTTCTTTTCTGTTTGTTTTTTTCCCTTTGTTTTTTAAAATCTTTACTGGCGTATGAGGATTGGGAGGATTGGGAGGATCGCCTGGAGGAGGGCAAAGCAACCCACTCCAGTATTGCTGTCTGGAGAATCTCCATGGACACAGGAGCCTGGCAGGCTACAGTGCATGGGGTAGCAAAGAGTCAGACACAACTGAGCAATGTTAATAGTACATATAACATATTATAGGTTAATAATACATAGAGCAATATAATATTTTTGTAATGTATACGACAATATTGATATATGTACTGACAGGCAAGTTATTTTATAAACATGTAAAATTATGGTATCAAAAATACAACTCAGTAATATAAATGCATATCTCTTATGATTGTCTTAATAAAACTTTATTTATCTAGATTACTAGATTACTGTGAAATCTGTATGCTTGGTAAGAAGCAACAGTTAGAACTGGACATGGAACAACAGACTGGTTCAAAATCAAGAAAGGAGTAGGTCAAGGCTGTATATTGTCACCCTGCTTATTTAACGTATATGCAGAGTACATCATGTGAAATCCTGAGATGGATGAAGCATAAGCTGGAATCAAGATTGCAAGGAAAATTTTCAATAACCTCAGATACACAGATGACACCACCCTTACGGCAGAAAGCGAAGAACTAAAGAGCCTCTTGATGAAAGTGAAAGAGGAGAGTGAAAAAATTGGCTTAAAACTTAACATTCAGAAACTAAGATGATGACATCTGGTTCCATCACTTCATGGCAAATAGATGGAGAAACAGTGAAAACAGTGAGAGACTTTAATTTTGGGGGGGGGGGTGGGCTCCAAAATCACTGCAGATGGTGACTGCAGCCATGAAATCAAAAGACATTTGCTCCTTGGAAGAAAAGCTATGACCAACCTAGATAGCATATTAAAAAGTAGAGACATTACTTTACCAACAAAGGTCCATCTAGTCAAAGCCATGGTCTTTCCAGTGGTCATGTATGGATGTGAGAATTGGACTCTAATGAAAGCTGAGCACTGAAGAATTGATGCTTTTGAACTGTGGTATTGGAAAAGACTCTTGAGAGTCCCTTGGACTGCAAGGAGATCCAACCAGTCCATCCTAAAGGAGATCAGTCCTGAATATTCAATGGAAGGATTGATGCTGAAGTTGAAACTGCAATATTTTGGCCACCTGATGTGAAGAACTGACTCATTTGAAAAGGCCCTGATGCTGGGAGCTTTGGGGGGCAGGAGGAGGAGGGGACGACAGAGGATGAGATGGTTGGATGGCATCACCAACCCCATGGACATGAGTTTGAACACGCTCTGGGAGTTGGTAATGGATAGAGAGGCCTGACGTGCTGCAGTCCATGAGGTTGCAAAGAGTCGGACACTACTTAGCGACTGAACTGAACTGAGATTACTTTTTTATAAGAATATAGTATATAATATATATAACATACAAATATGTGTTAATTGACTGTTTGTGTTATTATTAAGGCTTTCAGTTAACAATAGGCTATTAATAAAAGTTTTGGGGGACTCAAAGTTATATCCAGTTTTCAAATGTGTGGGAAGTCAGTGCCCCAACCCTACCCTAGGATTGTTCAAATGTAAACTGTATAGTAAAATACTAATAATTAATGACAATTATAAACTTGAGTTACCCTCTCAGCACAGATGACTGTCATAAATTAACTAAATGAAAAAACAAATTACACAAAACTACTTGTTATAACTTCAAATCTGCAGTGCAAAAATATAAAATGCTTGTGGGTGCAAACATATATTATAAAGGTTTGAGAACATCTATGGAAATATAATACTATCATCCTTTGTGAACTAAGAAGAATGGAAATGAGTTAGGGAGTTTTAAAGGCGCTTCAATACGTTGTGTGCTTTATATCTTAAGCTGGGTTGTAAACCATGTATGTGTACAATATTATACTCTTTGGTATTTCTTTGAAAAATTAATGATAATATAAAAGAGTATAACATGCTCATCTTTTAAAATTGTATTAATGGTTGTCAGTGTAGGAAGAAAGTAGATATTTTTTAAAAATCAGAAATGACAACATTTATTTATGTTGCAATAAAACTGTACAGTGTGTCTAATAACAAGACTCTGAGCTTTTTATCTGCCTGCTGTAGCCTCAGTGCTGTCAAACGAGTTGTAGTGATGACAGCCACCGAATATCGCTCAATATCTGAACTATAATTAAGATGGTTTTGAGATAAAAAGGTAACACTATGGTGGTTTTTTAAATAATTGTTACTTTCTTTCTAATACTTTTCAAATAGAGATGCAAATTAAATGAGGATATTTCTTCAGAATGAAGCTTTTACTCTTAACCCTGGGTTTGTCTAATATCCAATTTAGCAAAGAATATCTACTTCTCATACAGTGAATCATGGATAATCTTTAACTATTATATGATGTATAATGCATATTCCTGTTGGGTATTATCGCTGGGCAATTATTTTCATTTGTGGAAAATATCAACTATTATGCACTGTTGTCTTTAGGAAGGCTAAATCTCATATAGAGCAAATGACTTAGAAAATAATACTATCACAAGAGGATAAAGAATATTTACCTAAAGAATTTTTGGTTTTTATATGACCAGGTTGTCATTTTCAATCTTTTGCTTCATCACTACCACCATCCAATACCTTCCCTACCATTGTCACACACACACACACACACACACACACACATTAACTTCAGATTTTAGCACTTCTTGTAGCCTCTATCCAAGATCTTAAATTATCCTGCTATAATTTCCTATTCTACAAAAATTCCTAACCAGTTCTCAAGTCCATCATATCTGTCTCTGAGTACCACTTCCTCTATTCATTCTGACATCTCAAGTATCTTGATCTTTTAATATATTCAATCTATTATTTTTACTATATGCTTTACAAACTTACTAGGAATTTCAGACCACTGATACTATTTGTTTTGTATTTTTTCCTTCTCTTAACAAAAATTTTTAATGAGTTCTACACACTTTGTTCATTTATTCTCTTTTATTCTGCAATCCCTTTCCTATGAAAGTTAAATCTAGCACTTTACTGAAACCATTTTCAAATAAAATCAATCAGCATCATGTCACCAAACCCAAATTATCCTTTGAATCCACATCTTCTCTAAATAATTAAAAATTTTAAAGATAAAAATTTTAATTCATCTTTGTGACAATTTTGATCATACCCTATATTTATATATAAATTTATAAGAATATTACTTTCTTATTTTAGTGCCTATTTTTTTGTCTACTTGATTAAAACCCTCATGATTTTCAACTTTGTACCATTTTCCAGGTAGCTGACGATAATGTCATCAATGTTGAGTAAATTTTGGCTGACACAGCTTGCCGTTTCGTATTTCTTGAGTTCTTTCTTGATTTTAGTGACACCATAATTTTCTAATTTTTCTCCTACACCCACAGAATTTTCTTCTCTGACTCCTTAAAGACTCATCCTGATAAAACCACACATGACAGAATTCCTTTGAATTTTATCCAAAATCGTCTTTATTCTTCAGGCTAATCTCTCTAATTAGATGATATTATTCACCCTATCAGTTTTAATTATAAGAATATACTAAGGACACTAAAATTTATATAACCTCGCTTCTTTAGGTGTCTCATTATGAATGCTTAGATGATATTTACTCATTATTTCAAAAAGGTTTCTATCCTCCAAAATGTCTGCTGTACTATATGGTGAAAAGATACGGAATAAAACTGCAAAAGAATTGTAACTATACATTTTTAAAAGACATAAAATAATTATAATGTTTCACTGAATAGATAAATGTCTAAATTTTTCTTAAAAGCAATCATCACATAACTTTTTTGATGTGGACTTTTTTTTTTAAATCTTGATTTGTACTAGAATATTGCTTTCTACTTTAAGATTTGGTTTTTGGCTGCAAGCCATGTGGGATCTGAGCTTCCCAACCAGGGGTTGAACCTTCACTGGCTGCATTAGAAGGTGAAATCTTTATCACCGGACCTGCAGGGAAGTGCCTTTTACTACTTTATATATTTTCACACTGTCATATATTTTATATATAACATTTAGCATTATTTTGTATTTGACATTGTATTCATCCTGGTTTATGAAAACTTGGAGATACCCTAATCTATATCAATCAGGGTTTTGTGAAGGAATCTTGGCATACAGAGAATAAAATAAATAGTATAAAAAAATAAGATGAAGAGATTTGAAAATTAATTCTATGGCAAGATGTGTATATGCATGATGCTGTTGCTGTTAAGTCACTTCAGTCGTGTTCGACTCTGTGCGACCCCATAGATGGAAGCTCACCAGGCTCCCCCGTCCCTGGGATTCTCCAGCCAAGAATACTGGAGTGGGTTGCCATTTCCTTCTCCAATGCATGAAAGTGAAAAGTGAAAGTGAAGTCGCTTAGTCGTGTCAGACTCTTAGCGACCTGATGGACTGGAGCCTACCAGGCTCCTCCATCCATGAGATTTTCCAGGCAAAAGTACTGGGGTGGGGTGCCATTGCCTTCCCCGATATGCATGATGCATGATGCTCTTATTGTTTAGCTGTTGTGTCCTACTCTTTGAGACTCCAGGAACTATATAGCCCACCAGGCTCCTTTCTCCATGGGATTTTTCAGGCAAGAATGGGTTGCCAATTCCTTCTCCAATGTAATGCATAATTTACTAAATAAAAAGTAGTATTCAATGAATTAATACAATACTCATCATAAAAATAGTTGGCCTTTCTAATAATAAAAAGTCTGTGATATAAATATAGCAATATCAAGAAAAATAAGGTGGTAGAGAATAAAATAGGATCAATTCAGATCAGTGGCTCAGTCATGTACAACTCTTTATGACCTCAGGAATTGCAGCACGCCAGGCCTCCCTGTCCATCACCAACTCCCGGAGTTCATTCAGACTCACGTCCATCGAGTCAGTGATGCCATCCAGCCATCTCATCCTCTGTCGTCCCCTTCTCCTCCTGCCCCCAAACGCTCCCAGCATCAGTCATTTCCAATGAGTTAACACTTCCCATGAGGTGGCCAAAGTACTGGAGTTTCAGCTTTAGCATCATTCCTTCCAAGGAACACCCAGGACTGATCTCCTTTAGAATGAACTGATTGGATCTGCTTGCAGTCCAAGGGACTCTCAAGAGTCATTTCTAATGCCACAGTTCAAAAACATCAATTCTTCAGCACTCAGCTTTCTTCACAGTCCAACTCTCACATCCATACATGACCATGGAAAAACATAGCCTTGACAAGACGAACCTTTGTTGGCAAAGTAATGTCTCTGCTTTTCAATATGCTATCTAGGTTGGTCATAATTTTCCTTCCAAGGAGTAAGCATCTTTTAATTTCATGGCTGCAGTCACCATCTGCAGTGATTTTGAAGCCCAGAAAAATAAATTCTGACTCTGTTTCCACTGTTTCCCCATCTATTTCCCATGAAGTGATGGGACCAGATGCCATGATCTTCGTTTTCTGAATGTTGAGCTTTAAGTCAACTTTTTCACTCTCCTCTTTCACTTTCATCAAGAGGCTTTTTAGTTCCTCTTCACTTTCTGCCATAAGGGTGGTGTCATCTGCATATCTGAGGTTATTGAGATTTCTCCCGACAATCTTGACTCCAGCTTGTGCTTCTTCCAGTCCAGCATTTCTCATGATGTACTCTGTATATAAGTTAAATAAGCAAGGTGACAATATACAGCCTTGACATACTCCTATCCTATTTGGAACAAGTCTGTTGTTTCATGTCCAGTTCTGTTGCTTCCTGACATGCATACAAATTTCTCAAGAGGCAGATCAGGTGGTGTGGTATTCCCATCTCTTTCAGAATTTTCCCACAGTTTACTGTGATCCATACATTCAAAGTCTTTGGCATAGTCAATAATGCAGAAATAGATGTTTTTCTGGAACTCTCTTGCTTTTTCCATGATCCAGAGGATGTTTGCAATTTGTTCTCTGGTTCCTTTGCCTTTTCTAAAAGCAGCTTGAACATCAGGAAGTTCATGGTTCACAAATTGCTGAAGCCTGGCTTGGAGAATTTTGAGCATTACTTTACTAGTGTGTGAGATGAGTGCAATTGTGCGGTAGTTTGAGCATTCTTTGGCATTGCTTTTCTTTGGGACTGGAATGAAAACAGGTTTTCCAGTCCTGTGGCCACTGCTGAATTTTCCAAATTTGCTGGCATATTGAGTGCAGCACTTCCACAGAATCATCTTTAAGGATTTGAAATAGCTCCACTGGAATTCCATCACCTCCACTAGCTTTGTTCATGCTTTCTAAGGCCCACTTGACTTCACATTCCAGGATGTCTGGCTCTAGGTCAGTGATCACACCATCATGGTTATCTTGGTCGTGAAGATCTTTTTTGTATAGTTCTTCTGTGTATTCTTGCTACTTCTTCTTAATATCTTCTGCTTCTGTTAGGTCCATATCATTTCTGTCCTTTATCGAGCCCATCTTTGCATGAAATGTTCCCTTGGTATCTCTAATTTTTTTGAAGAGATCTCTAGTCTTTCTCATTCTGTTGTTTTTCTATATTTCTTTGCATGGACCACTGAGGAAGGCTTTCTTATCTCTCCTTGCTATTCTTTGGAACTCTGCATTCAGATGTTTATATCTTTCCTTTTCTCCTTTGCTTTCTGCTTCTCCTTTTCACAGCTATTTGTAAGACCTCCCCAGACAGCCATTTTGCTTTTTTGCATTTCTTTTCCATGGGGATGGTCTTGAACCATGTATCCTGTACAATGTCACGAACCTCCATCCATAGTTTATCAGGCAATCTATCTATCAGATCTAGTCTCTTAAATCTATTTCTCACTTCCACTGTATAATCATAAGAGATTTGATTTACTTCATACCTGAATGGTCTAGTGGTTTTCCCTACTTCCCTCAATTTCAGTCTGAATTTGGCAAAAAGGAGTGATTTAACTACTTTTTCTACATTTGTTCATTGTATTTCTTAGACTGTTATAGTTATATTTTTACTTTTATTTCCTTTTAAATGAATGAAAGAGGATCACTTATTTTCTTTTCATTATAAAGCAATCTGTTTTGGTTAAACAATGTTATACCTAAGAGAACAAAATGGGGGAGGAGTAGGTGTACATGGAGTACATCTCTCTCCATAGATACATCAGGAATACACTTTCAGACACAGAAGTGCATGCAGAACACCAGCTGACAGCAGACAGGAGCATCTGACCAGCAGAAAAGAATATACAGATCCACACAAAATTCGAGATCAAGACCTGAGCCTTTGGACTGGGAGGACTGATTTCATGACCCTAGACTACCAGAGAACTAACCCTAGGGTGGATAAAATAGTGAGAACTCACACAAAGGAAACTACCTGAATACAAGACTTGGCATCACCCAAGCACCAGCAGCACCCTGTGCCTCATCTAAACAACAGTCCAAACAAAAATACAAACCCAATCATCAGCAGACAGAACTACCACCTCACTCAGCCTTGCCCAACAGAGGAAAAACAAACAGACAAAGAAAAACTCAGCACAAATCTCACTTTGTGCTTACACAAAGCTAGTGGACCAACCTTCAGATCAGATCATATCAGTCACTCAGACGTGTCCGACTCTTTGCAACCCCATGAACTGCAGCACGCCAGGACTCCCTGTCCGTCACCAACTCCCAGAGGTCACTCAGACTCACATCCATCGAGTCAGTGATGCCATCCAGCCATCTCATCTTCTGTCGTCCCCTTCTCCTCCTGCCCCCAATCCCTCCCAGCATCAGAGTCTTCTCCAATGAGTCAACTCTTTGCATGAGGTGGCCAAAATACTGGAGTTTCAGCTTTAGCATCATTCCTTCCAAAGAAATTCCAGGATTGATCTCCTTCAGAATGGACTGGTTGGATCTCCTTGCAGTCCAAGGGACTCTCAAGAGTCTTCTCCAACACCACAGTTCAAAAGCATCAATTCTTCAGCGCTCAGCCTTCTTCACAGTCCAGTTCTCACATCCATACATGACCACAGGAAAGACCATAGCCTTGACTAGGCGAACCTTTGTTGGAAAAGTGATGTCTCTGCTTTTGAATATGCTATCTAGGTTGGTCATAACTTTCCTTCCAAGGAGTAAGTGTCTTTTAATTTCATGGCTGCAGTCATCATCTGCAGTGATTTTGGAGCCCAGAAAAAGAAAGTCTGACACTGTTTCTACTGTTTCCCCATCTATTTCCCATGAAGTGATAGGACCAGATGCCATGATCATCGTTTTCTGAATGTTGAGCTTTAAGCCAGCTTTTTCACTCTCCACTTTCATTTTCATCAAGAGGCTTTTTAGTTCCTCTTCACTTTCTGCCATAAGGGTGGTGTCATCTGCATATCTGAGGTTATTGATATTTCTCCCAGCAATCTTGATTCCAGCTTGTGTTCTTCCAGTCCAGCGTTTCTCATGATGTACTCTGAATATAAATTAAATGAACAGGGTGACAATATACAGCCTTGACGAACTCCTTTTCTATTTGGAACCAGTCTGTTGTTCCATATCCAGTTCTAACAGTTGCTTCCTAACCTGCACACAAATTTCTCAAGAGGCGGATCAGGTGGTATGGTATTCCCATCTCTTTCAGAATTTTCCACAGAAATTTCCACAAAATTTCGCTCATTATTAGAGAAATGCAAATCAAAACCACAATGAGATATCACCTCACACTGGTCAGAATGGCCCTCATCAAAAAGTCTACAAACAATAAATGCTGGAGTGAGTGTGGAGAAAAGGTAACACTCTTGCACTGTAGGTGGGAATGTAAATTGATAGAGCCACTATGGAAGACAGTATGGAGATTCCTTAAAAAACTAGGAATAAAAGCACCATATGACCCAGCAATTCCACTCCTAGGCATATTCCCTAAGGTAACCAAAACTGAAAAATACACATGTACTCCCATTGTTCACTGCAGCACTATTTACAATAGCTACAACACAGAAACAACCTAGATGTCCATCAACAGATGAATGGATAAAGAATTGTGGTACATATATACACAATGGAATATTACTCAGCCACAGATATGAATGGATTTGAGTCAGGTCTGATGAGGTGGATGAACCTAGATCCTATTATGCAGAGTGAAGTGAGTCAGAAGGAGAAAGATAAATATCGTATTCTTCGGCTACAGTTTTTCCAGTGGTCATGTATGGATGTGTGAGTTGGGACTGTGAAGAAAGCTGAGCGCTGAAGAATTGATGCTTTTGAACTTTGGTGTTGGGAAGACTCTTGAGAATCCCTTGGACTGCAAGGAGATAAAACCAGTCCATTCTAAAGGAGATCAGTCCTGGGTGTTCTTTGGAAGGACTGATGCTAAAGCTGAAACTCCAATACTTTGGCCACCTCATGTGAAGAGTTGACTCATTGGAAAAGACTCTGATGCTGGGAGGGATTGTGGGCAGGAGGAGAAGGGGATGACAGAGGATGAGATGGCTGGATGGCATCACTGACTCGATGGACATGAGTCTGGGTGAACTCCGGGAGTTGGGCAGAGGATGGAAACTTATATTATCATAGGTAAAATAAATAGCCAATGGGAATTTGCTGTATGACTCAGGAAACTCAAACAACCTAGAGGGGTGGGATGGGGAGGTAGATGGGTCGGAGGTTCACAAGGGAGGGGCTATATGTATACCTATGGCTGATTCATGTTCAGGTTTGACAGAAAACAGCAAAATTCTGTAAAGCAATTATCCTTCAATAAAAAGTAAATTTTAAAAAGTCTTATAACTAAACTGCTCATTCCATATATAAAACTCAACAAAAAGTTTAAAAGGTTTTATTTTGTGAATTCCTAGTTTCTCTGTAGTTTATGAGCTGACCAACACAGTTGCATCCCTTTCTCTAATGGAGACAACAGTGAAACAGCAGTCTGTCTGAAACATGAATGTAGATCTGACTCCAAAAACTTTTGACTATGAATATGAGTCAGTTACCCTCAACAGTCCAAGGAAGTGTTCATTATGGATATTAAGATACTGCTTTATTATGTAAAAGCATTATAAATTAAAATAACCCATTCATATGTACAAGTCAGAAGTCAGTTATACTTTTTCAGAATAATCACTGCTTACTTCATTAGAATTACTTCATTAGACTTACTTCATTAGACTGCTACCATGTAGAGCTTATATATGGAATTTCTTAGTAAAAATTTGCTTACTAATTTTGGCACATTAATAGTCCCAGTTTAAAAAATATATCTCATCCTTGACCCTCTGTTAATTTGGTGAGATTTTCTATTATGTAAAATGAACTAATTAAGAGTAAAACCTTTGTAACGTTTTACAACTTGACCCACAAAAGGTTGCAATTATGACATAAGATAACTGTAACAAAATGTATGCGTTTTGGTGTGTTTTTTTTTTCTTTCTTGAAAGGTGGCCACACAGAAAACAAAAATAAAATATAGCCACTAACATCACCAATTTCCAGAAGTTCAAAATGCTTTTACCTTTGCTGTTTGCTATAAATGCATTTAGACTAGAATTGCATAAAGCAAAATCTGAATCTTATTTTAGAAGTCAGTGATGGAGAACTAATGTTATATTTGGTCTGTTATATTAATTAAACAGGGAGGCCATTCACTGATGTGGCTCTAATACCTCGGCTGCTTACTGTAAGCAAACCAAAATCTAAGCCTGTAAAAGCCTCAAGGCTGTGATATCAAAATGCTAAGGATAACTAACTCCAAACGTCTGAGAGGACACAAGCTATAGCCAATCAACAATTTTCTTACTTCTTTTCTACCTTCTTTCTACAACAGTTGCTCTCGGAGTTTCGGTCGGGTGTAACTTTAGAAACCACTTTGGTTTTGGCGCTGCCGAGTCAAAAAGATTTTCGCCCAAACAAATTCTTAAAATTTAAAATATACCTCAGTTCAGATCAGATCAGTCGCTCAATCGTGTCCGACTCTTCGCGACCCCATGAACCGCAGCACGCCAGGCCTCCCTGTCCATCACCAGCTCCCGGAGGTCACCCAGACTCACACCCATCAAGTCAGTGATGCCATCCAGCCATCTCATCCTGTTGTCCCCTTCTCCTCCTGCCCTCAATCCCTCCCAGAATCAGAGTCTTCTCCAATGAGTCAATTCTTTGCATGAGGTGGCCAAAATACTGGAGTTTCAGCTTTAGCATCATTCCTTCTAAAGAAATTCCAGGATTGATCTCCTTCAGAATGGACTGGTTGGATCTTCTTGCAGTCCAAGGGACTCTCAAGAGTCTTCTCCAACACCACAGTTCAAAAGCATCAATTCTTCGGTGCTCAGCCTTCTTCACAGTCCAGCTCTCACATCCATATATGACCACAGGAAAGACCATAGCCTTGACTAGGCGAACCTTTGTTGGTAAAGTAATGTCTCTGCTTTTCAATATGCTATCTAGGTTGGTCATAACTTTCCTTCCAAGGAGTAAGCGTCTTTTAATTTCATGGCTGCAGTCACCATCTGCAGTGATTTTGGAGCCCAGAAAAACAAAGTCTGACACTGTTTCCACTGTTTCCCCATATATTTCCCATGTAGTGATGGGACCAGATGCCATGATCTTCGTTTTCTGAATGTTGAGCTTTAAGCCAACCTTTTCACTCTCCACTTTCACTTTCATCAAGAGGCTTTTTAGCCCCTCTTCACTTTCTGCCATAAGAGTGGTGTCATCTGCATATCTGAGGTTATTGATATTTCTCCCAGCAATCTTGATTCCAACTTGTGTTTCTTCCAGTCCAGCGTTTCTCATGATGTACTCTGCATATAAGTTAAACAAACATGGTGACAATATGCAGCCTTGACGTACTCCTTTTCCTATTTGGAACCAGTCTGTTGTTCCATGACCAGTTCTAACTGTTGCTTCCTGACCTGCATACAGATTTCTTAAGAGGCAGATCAGGTGGTCTGGTATTCCCATCTCTTTCAGAATTTTCCATAGTTTATTGTGATCTACACAGTCAAAGGCTTTGCATAGTCAATAAAGCAGAAATAGATGTTTTTCTGGAACTCTCTTGCTTTTTCCATGATCCAGCGGATGTTGGCAATTTGATCTCTGGTTCCTCTGCCTTTGCTAAAACCAGCTTGAACATCAGGAAGTTCACGGTTCACATATTGCTGAAGCCTGGCTTGGAGAATTTTGAGCATTACTTTACTAGCGTGTGAGATGAGTGCAATTGTTCGGTAGTTTGAGCATTCTTTGGCATTGCCTTTCTTTGGGATTGGAATGAAAACTGACCTTTTCCAATCTTGTGGCCACTGCTGAGTTTTCCAAATTTGCTGGCATATTGAGTACAGCACTTTCACAGCATCATCTTTCAGGACTTGGAATAGCTCCTCTGGAATTCCATCACCTCCACTAGCTTTGTTCGTAGTGATGCTTTCTAAGGCCCATTTGACTTCACATTCCAAGATGTCTGGCTCTAGGTCAGTGATCACATCATCATGATTATCTAGGTCTTGAAGCTCTTTTTTGTACAGTTCTTCTGTGTATTCTTGTCACCTCTTCTTAATATCTTCTGCTTCTGTTAGGTCCACACCATCTCTGTCCTTTATCGAGCCCATCTTTGCATGAAATGTTCCTTTGGTATCTCTGATTTTCTTGAAGAGATCCCTAGTCTTTCCCATTCTGTTGTTTTCCTCTATTTCTTTGCACTAATCACTGAAGAAGGCTTTCTTATCTCTTCTTGCTATTCTTTGGAACTCTGCATTTAGATGTTTATATCTTTCCTTTTCTCCTTTGCTTTTCGCTTCTCTTCTTTTCACAGCTATTTGTAAGGCCTCCCCAGACAGCCATTTTGCTTTTTTGCATTTCTTTTCCATGGGGATGGTCTTGATCCCTGTCTCCTGTACAATGTCACGAACCTCATTCCATAGTTCATCAGGCACTCTATCTATCAGATCTAGGCCCTTAAATCTATTTCTCACTTCCACTGTATAATCATAAGGGATTTGATTTAGGTCATACCTGAATGGTCTAGTAGTTTTCCCTACTTTCTTCAGTTCATCTCTCCACAATTCTGGTATCCAGAGAAGGGACCGAAGGAGGGCCCTGAGGGTCACCAGGAGGAACTAGAAACCAGGCTGAGGTACCTTTAAGCCATCAGAGAGCCCCGCTTTCTGGCTGCATCAGAATGGTTCGTAATTAAATGCTCAGATAACAGATTTTAGCTCTGCAGTCTTTGCATAATGAGCTTTCAGACTTAATTTGAGCACTTCTTTTTCTAGACTGGGTCCAGAAACCATTTAAGTCTGACGGGTTGGACGCAAAGTCAGACTGTTTCTGGGTCAGACAGGGGTCAAACTTAGAAACCGAACTGGTTCCGGGGTCAGACTGAGTCCGACTTAAAATCCGGCTGGGTCAAAGTCAGTCCAAATTAAAGCAAACTGGTTGTAGTGTGAGGCCTCAAGTAAATTAAAATTTGTTTTAAGGCTAAACCAGCAGTTTAAATTTACCACAGATAATCTTGAATTACGGGGGCTCCACTTTTCACTTTCCTGCATTGGAGAAGGAAATGGCAACCCACTCCAGTGTTCTTGCCTGGAGAATCCCAGGGACGGGGGAGCCTGGTGGGCTGCCGTTAATGGGGTCGCACAGAGTCGGACACGACTGAAGTGACTTAGCAGCAGCAGTGCAGGAAGTTGAACCGTCTCAGTAAGCTCATCTGTTTCTTAAGTACCCTAGAGAAAAGCATTTTCCTCTACATCACTTTTATTATTACTTTATAATGTACTTTCTATTATTATTTATAATGGCGTAAAGGCAAATTGTCACTAAGTAATTTCCATTTTCTTTGTACTGTAGTCTTTTTTTTTTTTTTTTTTTTAAGTATATTGGAATCAAATTAAGTATCTTTGAGGATGTAGGGAATTGTCTTTCAGAGTACATGTGTGCGTGTCCTTGCCAGTGTGTGCCCACTCTAAGTCGCTTCAGTTATGTCCGACTCTTTTGTATCCCCATGGACTGTAGGCTCCTGTGTTCATGGAATTCTCCAGGCAAGAATACTGGAGTGGGTTGCCATTTCCCTCCCTAGTAGATCTTCCCAACCCAGGAATCGAACCTTGGTCCCTTGTGCCTCCTGCATTGGCAGGAGGGTTTTTTAAATCACCAGTAGCCCACCTGGGAAGCCCTTTTCAGACTATGCGGGCGGGGGCGGGAATACCTACCCTTTCAAAATGTCACAATCTCATGTACAAACTGCTATGCTTAAAATGGATGAGCAACAAGGACTTCCTGTATGGAACTTTCCTCAATGTTATGTGGCAGCCCAGATGGGAGGGGAGTTTGGGGCAGAATGAATACACGTATGTGTATGGCTGAGCCTTTCCTGCTCACCCGAAAGTATCATAACATTGCTAAGCAATTATACCCCATAACTATATATATATAATATATATATATATATATATATGTATATATATGATAATAGGAGAATAGGACACAGATTGAAAGAGAACAGCACACAGAGATCTAAGATCTGTTGAAGGTACAGCGAGAAGGGGCTATTTACAAGCAATGGAGAGAGGCAACAGAGGAAACCAAGTCTGCCCTCAACTTCATCTTGAATTTCAGCTTACAGAAGCTGAAAACATTATTTTATGTTGTTTAAATCCCTAGTCTGGGTATGTTGTTATGGCAGCCCTGGCAAGCTAACACAAAAACATTAGGTGGGGTAGTGATTCTTTTGGTTATGAGAATAAGAAAAATTGATTGTATTTATTAGAGGTATAATACATAGATTTATAAGTTAATAAAGAATGAAAATATAAAAGACGAAATTCACGTAGGATTTTGAATTCTTTCTATATTAATACACCAAGTATAATTTGTTTATACACAAACCCAGTTATGTGCATATTTTACATTCCTTGAAAAAGGAGGCAACTTCAAACCTGTAATAAATATTTAATATGTCCAAAAATGTATTTCAGTGTTTAAACTTTGGTGGATAAATGGTTGTCCAGAACAGTGCTTTAAAAATTGCTATTAATCTTTTAGTCTTTAAAAACAGTAAGTTTGGGAGATAAAACAAGATTTGTCATATAAAAAAGTCACACTGTACCATGACAGATAAAAATTGTCATGATAATATATTTTATTAAATAAAATATTATAAATTACAATTTAAGAAAATAATAGATTATCACCCCTTGACTTTTTGGTCTAAAAATCTGGTGTTTATTACAGAAGGATTTGTTGTTTTAATTGTGCTTCACTTCCAGGATTCCAAAATTAATGGCGAATAGTCAACCCATAATGTCATAAAGAGTGCAATCTTCCCTCCTCTGCTAATTGATGGTCTCATTATTAGTGGCATATTTCCTTTAAATATGTGACCAAAAATCTGTCATGAAGACACACCCCACTTTTTTTCCTACTCTTTAACAAGGTTGTGTTACTCAAATACACTACATTGTGACATCTCTGATTATATGTAAAGAACATTTTCACAACTTGTCATTTTATTTATTAAATTTCATATGTCCTTAAATTAAGCTTTTTGCCACTGAGCTATTGGACTTTAAACACAAAATTGGTAATGGAAAATTCTTTTCAGAATCTTAATATTTTTAAAGTTTTACTGTGGAAGTTTTAAAATAAATCCAAAAGTAGGGAGAAAAATGAAATTCATTTACCAGTTGTTTAGTCACTTGGGTGTGTCTGACTCTTTTGTGACCCCATGGATTGTAGACGCCCTGCTCTTCTGTCCATAGGATTTCCCAGGCAAGAACTCTGGAGTGGGTTGCCATTTCCTTCTCCAGGGGATCTTCGGATCTTCTCAACCTAGTACTTTATTTTTCTATTGCTACAGTAACACACACACACACAGCCTGTGGTTTAAAGCAGCATGCATGTATGCTGTGGCTTCAGTCACGTCCGACTCTTTGCGACCCCATAGACCTGCTAGGCTCTTCTGTCCGTGGGATTTTCCCACAAGAATACTGGAGTGGGTTGCCATTTCCTTCTCCATAAAGCAGCATGGGTCATTATTTTAATAGCTCTAGATGTCAGAAGTCAGTAATGGATCTCGTTGGGTTAAAAATAAGGACTGTATTCCCTTCCTGGGAATCTTGGGGAGAATCTGTTTTCTTATCTTTTAAGTGCCAAGAGGTTCCTGCAGCTTCATCATGTCATTTTTCTATCTTCAAAGCCAGCAACAACAGGCCAAGTCTTTTTCTTGTTGCTATCTCCCTCGTTTTTATCCATCTGCTTTACTTTTACACTTCTGAGGACACTTAGGATAGCAATGCATTGATTTACTCCCCCTCCTCCTCACACCACCCTACTGCAGGGTCTTGCAGGATAATTCTTCCATCTCAAGATCAGTTGATAGGTAAACTACCACCTCAATCTTAATTATCCCTTGCCATATTACAAGATATTCACAAGTTTCTAGGATTAAGATCTGGAGCTCTTTGGAGGGGTAGGGTTGGTCATTTTTCTGCCTCCCGTGCCTACTAAAGTGATCAATATTTTGCCATTATATCCATCTCCTTTCCCCCCATACCCAAACTTTTTGCTTTATGTGTTCATTTGTTTCAGTTTTATTTTTAAACAAATCTCAGACTTCACTTCACTCTACAGATACACAGTTCTGTGTGTATCTCAGAATGTAAGGGCATTTTGTTTAAACATAATCAAAACAAAATAATAATTCTGTGTTGTTGCTGTCCAGTCATCCAGTCATGTCTGACTCTTTGTGACCCCATGGACTGCAGCACACTATTATCTAAAACCTGGTCAATTTCTAATGTTTCCTCATTATCTCAAAAATGTCTTCTGCAATCCATGAGAGAATCAGGGTCACAGTAAGTTTCATATGTTTTATTTGGTTGCTCTGTGTCTTAAATTTGCTTTATAACCATTCCCCATTTATGTGTTTTGTTTTTTTTTTTTCTTTCATGTCATATAATGGTTGATGCTGCTTAATTGTGTACTCCTTAGAATTTAGCAGACTCTGGATTAGGCTGATTACAGCTTTATAGCACGGGCTTCCCTGATAGTTCAGTTGGTAAGGAATCGACCTGCAATGCGGGAGACCCTGGTTTGATCCCTGGGTTGGAAAGATCCCCTGGAGAAGCAAAGGCTACCTACTCTGTAGTTTAATATAACCTTTTTTCTTTATATTGCCTATAAACTGATATTTAGATTCATGTGTTACTTGTCCCTCCTCCTTACACCCGTCCTTTTGATAATATATAATTGTAGTGTGTATAGTTCATATTGTATCACATTAGATAATACATTTGTGATTGTCTCACTTTTAGTGCTTTAAGAATGATTAATAAATTCAGAAATGTCAGCCTGATCTATTATAGAGTTCCTCATTAACTGTTTACCTAATGATTTCAGTTGATAATAGTTACCTAGATATTTTGACACTACTTTTCAGGACCTTCCTCTGTCATCACATTTAACACTGTTCAGTGTTCTATAAAGATTAACTTATGTGTACTTTCCAGGGATTTAATTAGCGGGAAAAAAGAGGTACATTGGTAGCTATCTTATCTGTCTACAGAAATGTAAGGCTATTAACTTATTTCTCCACTACTTGCCACCTTGACTTTGAGTTTCTAATCCATCACAGTTTTTATATGTTTTCAAAGGGAATACAGCAATATGACTGATAATCTTTACAGAGATAATATTCCTGATACTGTTACAGAGAATGTTGGAATTCCTATATTGTGTATGATGGGACGTAGCTAATATTTTGTTTTCTTTGAGCATCTCCACAGAAACTGAATCCAGAGAAATTTTTTTGAAAAATATTACCTTTGTTTATATCATATGATTTAATCTCTTTTAAAAGATCTTTATATAAGAAAAGATTGGATGATTATATGTTTCTTTTTTAATATCTAAAATATGCCAATACAATATTTCACACTGTATTGCAGCAAAATTCTAGTTACATACTCTAATTATCTGATTAGTATAAGTATTGTACATGAAAATTGTATACTAGGACATATAATTAATAGTGAAGAGGTATTATTAACTGGAACTCAAAAGCCTCTTGATGAAAGTGAAAGTGGAGAGTGAAAAGGTTGGCTTAAAGCTCAACATTCAGAAAACGAAGATCATGGCATCTGGTCCCATCACTACATGGGAAATAGATGGAGAAACAGTGGAAACAGTGTCAGACTTTCTTTTTCTGGGCTCCAAAATCACTACAGATGGTGACTGCAGCCATGAAATTAAAAGACGCTTACTCCTTGGAAGGAAGGTTATGACCAACCTAGAGAGCATATTCAAAAGCAGAGACATCACTTTGCCAACAAAGGTTCGCCTAGTCAAGGCTATGGTCTTTCCTGTGGTCATGTATGGATGTGAGAGCTGGACTGTGAAGAAGGCTGAGTGCCGAAGAATAGATGCTTTTGAACTGTGGTGTTGGAGAAGACTCTTGAGAGTCCCTTGGACTGCAAGGAGATCCAACCGGTCCATTCTGAAGGAGATCAGCCCTGGGATTTCTTTGGAGGGAATGATGCTCAAGCTGAAACTCCAGTATTTTAGCCACCTCATGCGAAGAGTTGACTCATTGGAGAAGACTCTGATGCTGGGAGGGATTGAGGGCAGGAGGAGAAGGGGACGACAGAGGATGAGATGGCTGGATGGCATCACTGACTCGATGAATGTGAGTCTGGGTGACCTCCGAGAGCTGGTGATGGATAGGGAGGCCTGGCGTGCTGCGGTTCATGGGGTCGGAAAGAGTCGGACACAACTGAGCGACTGATCTGATCTGATCTGATTATTAATTGACATCTATAATGTCTGTGTTTATGCTTTACCTTGTTACTAAACAAGTGTAGATTAATCATTTTATAAATATAGAGGTTTCAAAAGTCTTATATTGTGGACACTAATTTGATGCTCAAAAAAAAAAAAAATGAGCATATTAATCGGTTAATGACTTTTGTCATGAAAGCTATTTTTTGAATTGCCTCACAAGAGAATAAATTTATTTTACTTTATGAGTAGTTAAGCAAGAACTCATTAGTGTAACATTTGATCTTCCAAATTTTCTTGAACATGTCATATAGTAGTCCCTAGAATTTGCATTCCTATTTCTTATTCTTAATTATAAACATTATAATGTAAGGTGAGTAGTCTAATATGTTCAACAAAATCTTTAAAATCAGTTTGATAAGTAAATCACTTGTTCAGTAACCAATCCTTTATATGAGAAAAAGAAAAACCCTATATTTGATCATATATTCCAAACATTCAAAATAGACTTTAGTCCATGTGCATGTTCATATGTCAGTATTAAGCATGTGTGACTGATTTTTATTAATCTTTCAAATGCTCATATCTTTTAGTGTGCTTCCTATTTGACTGTAACACACATCAGAAATATTTTAGAAGTGTTATTCCATTCTTTATGATTGTGAAACATCACAAAGATTCCCTATGTGACAACTCACATAAATACCCACAATACTACATATTTGCCCTATGGTATTAAATACTTGCTTTGTTCAATCTTTAGCGCTCATTTCTACTCTTAAAGTTTTCACAACAGTGTGTTTTTGAGGAATCTTGGTACAGTGCCTGGATCATGATACAAAAACAAACATATTAAGTTGATTTATTAAAACTTAAAATATTCCAAAAAGGCCATTAATTAATAATATTTGGGCTTCCCTGGTGGCTCAGAGGTTAAAGCGTCTGCCTGCAATGCAGGAGACCCGGGTTCAATCCCTGGGTTGGGAAGCTCCCCTGGAGAAGGAAATGGAAACCCACTCCAGTGTTCTTGCCTGGAGAATCCCTTGGAGAGAGGAGCCTAGTAGGCTACAGTCCTCGGGGTTGCAAAGAGTTGGACACGACTGAGCAACTTCACCTCCAATATTTAAAATTTATTATTAAAGTCCAACTTTGTAACTAAATTAAAATTTCTAGTGTCTCTTTCCATATTCCCCTGCATTGTGAGCATCCGTTCTAAAGAATGAGTAGCAAGTAGGATACATAATATACTTACTACCCACCTAAAAAGACTCAACTTACCTTCTATAACTGTTCACTATCACTTTTACCACCTTAAATTACTCCCACAAATAACCCCTAATTTTCTGTATGCACTTAAAGTCAAGATGGACTGTGCTTACAACGTCACTTGCTGCTAAGTCACTTCAGTCGTGTCCGACTCTGTGCGACCCCACAGACGGCAGACAAAGTCACTTATTATACTCTTATTTCCTAAAACATTGAGCCCAAGAACAAATTATTCTTGCTCATATCCAGTTTTGTTTTCTTTATACATTTACTACTATCTAAAATTACCATGTTCTTTTTCTGTTGTTGTTCTTAGGAGGTAATAATTTAGTAGTTTATTAGCTATATTCTGTACTTTCAAATCCCTCCACATCTCAATAAACCCATGCCTGCACCAAAATATTTCTGTGAGATAGACTTTGTCTGTCTGTTTTATTACCTTATCCTCCAGTTCTGAAAGCAGTGTTTGGCACAGGAGACATATTAGGTAAACATTTCCTTAATGCTTAGTCTTTGAGATTAATGCATATATATTTTTCTTCATTTTCATTAGTGCTACATGTATCCTTTTAGGGGTAGTGTATCTAGTTCTCCTCACTATTGAGTTTTCATCCTGTGACATCATTGATTTGTGTATTTTTCTGTTTGTTCAAGCAGACAGAATTTTCGGAGCACGTTAGTTAGTCAAGACCATTTTGAGTTCCTTCTCACTTCCATTGTAACATGTTGTCTTTCTAAACAATGCCAGGCATACCTGATCATTTGTTCTCTTGAAATTTCAGGTGTAAACTCAGTTAAATGAGAAATTGAATGCCCTCTCTTGCTTGGTTCTTTGTTTTGCTTGTTGAGTCTGTCTAAAAACTATTTTGAGATGTTGACAACTAACACATAGTTCTACTAAACTCACAATAGATAGCATTTTTGACATAAGAATCTAAAAATTCATGGATAACTTTTTAAATGAGCAAAATTATTTATATTTCAACTGAAAATGAGTTTGCTCAGTCCTGCTCTTTGTAAATTCATGATAGCCCATGGAATTCTCCAAGCAAGAATACTGAGGTGGGTTACCACGTCCTCCTGCAGGGGATCTTCCCAACCCGGGGACTGAACAGAAGTCTCCCACATAGCGAGTGGACATTTTTATCAGCTGAGCCACCAAGGAAGCACTTTATTTCAACTATCTTATTCTAATTTTGTTTTGAAGCAGTTCTGCTTATCATGAACAATATTTGATTTTCAGTTCTATTTAAATTCAACAAGGTACACTGCTATCATTTTCAAAGTAGAATTAATTTATGGATAGTTTTGATGACTGTTTTTTGACATCTATAATGAACTTTTTCTTTTTAATAGTGCCTTCTTGTATCCCTGAAATTATAATTTAATATTTGAAAACCACAAAACCACCAATGCCATCTTATGTTGAACAATATAATATTGCTATTACTCATTTACATTTTATGTACAACAGTGTCCAACATAATGAGTGTTTCATCATACTAAAGATGATTTTGACTAGGAAATTATAGCAATAAAATAGAATTCTGATGACTATACTGTCTCAGTTTGATTTTCAGACTGTGATGAAATTTATAGCCTCTTTTATCATTTCCATTTTAGATATTGATAACTTTCTGAAATGTTTCATTTAGATTTAACCAAAAGTTGCAGCATATTTCTCAAAGTATTCAGGTTCTAAGTATTTCCATTAGTACAGTCCTTTTCTTTTTCTTCTTTTTTCCCTCTTAATGAAAAAAAAAATTTAAATAATATATAATCTTATTATATTTTCTGGACAAAATAACTGATCAAGATGTGCAATAAGAGAGATTCTATGGGACTTAAAGATCATTTTCAGGAGGAGAAACATATTTATTTGTTTTGTATATGAAGGACATAGTGCATTCATGGGTGGAAAGAGGAAAAATATAAAGTTGCCATTTTTTCATTCCACAGATTACAGATATGAGATTCCAATAAAATACAAATTAAGTTATTTTTGTAACTTGTAAAAAGGTACAGGATTACATCTGATAAAGGAAGAGATATACTAGCTAAGACTATTAGTAATAATGTGAAACTTTCCCTACCAAAAAATAATAAGAGTACATATTATATAAAGTTAAAAACACGGTATTTTTAAAATAGTGTGTACGTATCATCATCCAGATTAATGGAAAGAACATATAGTAGAAACTGATCATAATATAGTCCCAGCTGACAGTAGTCCACATATGCAAAATAACTGAAGGATATACATTAAAAAGTAAGCAGTGGGCTTGCTTTAAGAAACTGAAATTATTTTTATTCTATTTACTTTTCTGTTTTTAAATTATCTACCAGAAATGTATATTGCCTTAATAAGAAAAGCTAAGTTCTCAAAATTAAAAGAAAAAAAGTTTAGTTTTTGTAAAAAGTAATAATAATAGAATATAGACCATATGAAAATGCTGATAATAAAGTGTGAATCTGACTCCAAGTAAAAATAAATTCTTTGTACTATTTTGTAAAATATTTCATTATTGACTGTTATTTGATCATTGAAAAAGCAAGAGAGTTCCATAAAAACGTCTACTTTGCCTTATTGACTACACCAAATGATTTGACTGTGTGGATCATAACAAACTGTGGAAAATTCTTAAATAGATGGGAATACCAGACCACCTGACCTGTCTCCTGACAAATCTGTAGGCAGGTCAAGAAAGAACAGTTAGAACTGGACATGGAACAACAGACTTGTTCCAAATCGGGAAAGGAGTACATCAAAGCTTTATACAGTCACCCTGTTTATTTAATTTATATGCAGAGTACATCATGAGATATAACAGGCTGGATAAGGCACAAGCTAGAATCAAGATTGCTGGGAGAAATATCAATAACCAGATATGCAGATGATACCACCCTTATAGCAGACAGTGAAGAAGAACTAAAGAGCCTCTTGATGAAAGGGAAAGAGGAGAGTGAAAAAGTTGGCTTAAACTCAACATTCAGAGAACTAAGATCATGGCATCTGGTCCCATCACTTCATGGCAAATAGATGGGGAAACAGTGGCTGACTTTATTTTTCTGGGCTCCAAAATCACTGCAGATGGTGACTGCAGCCATGAAATTAAAATATGCTTACTCCTTGGAAGAAAAATTATGACCAACCTAGATAGCATATCGAAAAGCAGAGGCATTACTTTGCCAACAAAGGTCCATCTAGGCAAGGCTATGGTTTTTCCAGTGTTCATGTATGGATGTGAGAGTTGGACTGTGAAGAAAGTTGAGCACCAAAGAATTGGTGCTTTTGAACTGTGGTGTTGGAGAAGACTCTTGAGAGTCCCTTGGACTGCAAAGAGATCCAACCAGTCCATCCTGAAGGAGATCAGTCCTGGGTGTTCATTGGAAGGACTGATGCTGAAGCTGAAACTCCAGTACTTTGGAGTTTCCTCATGTGAAGAGTTGACTCATTGGAAAAGACTCTGATGCTGTGAGGGATTGGGGGCAGGAGGAGAAGGGGATGACAGAGGAAATAATTCCTGGGTGTTCATTTGAGGGACTGGTGCTGAAGCTGAAACTCCAATACTTTCCCCACCTGGAAAGACACTAATTTTGGGAATGACTGAGGGTGGGAGGAAAAGGGGACAACAGAGGATGAGATTGTTGGATGGCATCACAAACACGATGGACATGAGTTTGAGTAAGGTCCAGGAGTTGGTGATGGACAGGGAAGCCTGGCATGCTGCAGTCTATGGGATTGCAAAGAGTTGGACATGACTGAGGGACTGAACTGAACTGATAATTAGAATTGGCTTTGGATTTAAAACATCTAATTCCATTTAACCTAAGCTATCACATGAAGAATAATTGATTCTTTTTAAAAGAAAATAGACAAAACTCCGTTATAAAGATGGTCATTGCAAAGAAGTTTTTGGACCATTTTCTTATCTTTCAGAAAGCAACACAAGTGGTTACATTAATATGTTACTCAAACTTGTTCAAACTGTTCACTCAGTTGTGTCCGACTCTTTGCAACCCCAGGACTGTATAGTCCATGGAATTCTCCATGCCACAATATTGAAGTGGGTATCTTTTCCCGTCTCCAGAGAGTGAATCTTCCCAACCCACGGATCAAACCCATGTCTCCCGCATTGCCAGCGGATTCTTTATAAACAGCTATCAGTGAAGCCCAAAGTGAAAGTGAAAGTCACTCAATCATGTCCAATTCTTTGCAGCCCTGGTAGACTGTACAGTCCATGGAATTCTCCAGGCCAGAATACTGGAGTGGGTAGCCTTTCCCTTCTCCAGAGGATCTTTCCAACCCAGGAATCAGACTTGGGTCTCCTTCATTGCAGGTGGAATCTTTACCAACTGAGGTATCAGGGAAGCCCTATATATTATTACCATAATGCTGTTGTTTTCTGGATTCCCTTGCAGTACAAGCTACACAATTCCTAGCACAATTAACCCACTAACCTACTACTTGTTTAATTCCTTAATTATTTAGAATACATCTTCATACCAAGAAAAGTTTAAGAAGACTCAGGAAAGCACTGACATTCTTCCTTTATGAATGATGTAATTTATCTGCTTCAAAAATGTTGGTATCCAGATACCATGCACTAATGAAAGTGCCGAGAGCAATTTTCCTACTGGAAATATTTTTTGTAAATGTTGCTGGTTTGGGCATTTTGATAATATTAAGAATACATTTATTTATTTATTTATTTAGTTTGCCAAGCTTCTAGTTCAAGTACTATTGAAATATTTGTTCTTTCATTTAAAAGCATTTCATTATGTAAAGACGTTGTTCCAGAATATTTGGGAGTTAAACATCACTCAGTTCAGTCCCTCAGTCGTGTCCTACTCTTTGCGACCCCATGGGCTGCAGCACGCCAGGCCTCCCGGTCCATCACCAGCTCCCAGAGTTTACTCAAGCTCATGTCCATTGAGTCGATGATGCCATCCAACCATCTGTCATCCCCTTCTCCTCCCACCTTCAATCTTTCCCAACATTAGGGTCTCTTCAAGTGAGTCAGTTCTTGCAAACATCACTACTGCCATAGTTTAAAATATGGTATGGTTTTGCAGCGGGACAGCTGCATCCTGGAAAGCTTCATGTGAAGCCCCCATAATGTTTTTAATATACCTCACAAAGCTTTTCGGTGCTGCAGTGCCCTAGTGTTTTTATAATCCTAGTGACAGAAAGCTTGACTCTGAAATTTTTTCAGCATGACCCATAGTGAAAAAAAAAAAGCAAAGCAAAACATTTTTCATCATAATTAGGATCATGCCATTCATGTGTTATTCAGTCTTTTATATCTAGATAGTGGGGATTCAAAAATAATTGAAACAGTAAAAAATTCTTGCCCCCATGGAGCTAATAATCTAATCTGTCCCTCTGTCTCTGTATTATTCCTTTGTATTAAACAATAGCATGTTGTATATTTTATTCCAACCATCCAATTCTATCCGATTATCTTCTTTTGAGTTGTAAAAATAAGTTGCTCTTTGTGTGCTTAGTCATTCAGTCATGTCTGACTCTTTGCAACTCTGTGGACTGTAGCCCGCCAGGCTCCTCTGTCCAGGGAACTCTCCAGGCAAGAATACTGGAGTGGGTTGCCATGCCCTCGTCCAGGGAATCTTCCCAACCCAGGGATTGAATCCAGGTCTCCTGCATTGCTGGTGGATTCTTTACTGTCTGAGCCATCAGTGTCATTAGGACCCATTAATTGATTCAAGACTCAGTAATGGATCTTGACTCCCACTTTGAAAAACATTGCCATATTGGAATTTCATACATTTAACAGAGCTGTTAAAGCAGCCTGTGTATGTGTTTGTGGGTGCTCAGCCATGTCCACTTCTTTGCTACCCCATGGACCGTAGCCCACCAGGCTCCTCTGTTCTTAGGGTTTCCCAGGCAAGAATACTGGAGTGGTTTGCAAATGGGATCTTCCCAACCCAGGGATTGAACCTATGTCTCTTATGTCTCCTGCATTGGCAGGGGTATTCTTCACCACTAGTGCCAGTTAGCCTTATAAAAAGTAGCCTGGGATTTATTTATTTTTTTCTAAATTTCTGTGTCACATTGACTGTCACCAATTTAAAAATCCAGTCTTTTTTACTGAGTTGCTTTCAGGATAGAACTCTCTGAATATAGGTTTATGTAAACTGTTTTTAATCTGAATGGAGAATCTTATATTTATTTCTGTCAAATTCTTCTTTATTGGTTTCAGCTCATCATTCTATCCTATCAAAATTTTTGAACTCTGCCACTGTTAGATAATCCTCCTAAATCTGTCATCCACAAATATGAAAAGAGTGGCTTCTATGTCATGAGCCCAGTCACTATTGGAAAATATTGCAAATTCCTATAGTTCTTCCCTAGAGAGCTCCTTTTTGTTGGCATTGATCTCTTCATCAACATTTTAGCATTATATTTGCATGTCAGAATATGAATCTCCCTTAATTTGCCCATGTCTCATTCTGCACTTTTTCATCAAATAAAAATTCTTAGGGACTATATAATACATACTGAATTATTGATTTTTATGTTACCCTGAGATAGCAATAAGCTGTCAGAAACATAGTTAAGTTTCTGTTTATCTCAGCCACAACTAGTTGCACTGATAGTAGTCTTCAGTTTTTAAGTTTAGTTAGTGATTGAGATCTGATATACAGTACACTGGAACTCAGAGAGGACTAAGGGGTCTAGAAGTAGCAAACTCTTGATGCATATGCTTCAGGAATAAGCAGTATTCTCCACGTTTGCAAGATAATTCAGCTATTTCTCCTCAGCTTCTCAGTGGTTTCCAACTGATAGAGCTACTGTCTTGTCACAAGGTTTTGGTGTCTTTGACAACTCTTGTATAGGACTAAAGTTAGTTGGGGCTAGATACTCTATTTAGTCCAAAAATCTGTTTTTTGTTTGTTTGTTTTTGGTGAGACTTGTCTTAAGTGTAAATTGCATTCAACTCATAGGATGCTGTTAATAGGATAACATTAATGGAAGAGTGTCCTTTAATAAGAGCCTAGGGCAAGATATTAACCAGAGATGCATTTGAATTCTTACTCTGTTTACCAGTTAACTGCATTCCTCTTGGTAAGATGTTGAAACTAAGTCTCTCACATCTTCTATAATCCAGAGTTAGAAATGTATAGTTTACCTATCTCACAAGGTTCTTGTAAGAATGGAGATTAGGTCATAAACAAATAGAATCTAAATGTTTACTAGCTGATAGTAAACTATCAATTGGTAAATTCGTTGTTGTTCAGTCGCTAAGTTGTGTTTGACTCTTTGTGACTCCATGGACTATAGCCAGCCAGGCTACATTTACAGGAGTGATTTAAAGTAAAACCCATCTTCATTATATAACAGAATTTGGATGATAGACACAGTGCATCATAACTGAATGTGCATGATGACTGAGGTGGGAAGCGTTATCCTAGGGCAGTGGTTCTCAAAGCATCATCTTCAGAGCAACAGCATCAGCATATCCAGCAAAGTTGTTAAAAATGCAGTTTCAATACCCGAGACCTAGTGCATCAGGCACTTAGAGGCTGGGGCCCAGCACTCAGGGTGGTTTCAACAATCCTCAGGAGATTCTGTGCTCACTGTGTCCTTGATGTTTATCAGTTGCTAAATCGTGTCCAGCTCTTTGCAACCCCATGGACTGTAGAATTCCCAGCTCCTCTGTCCTCCACTATCTCCAAGAATTTGCTCAGATTCATGTCTGGTGAGTCCCTGACTATCTGACCATCTCATCCACTCTTCCCGGTTCTCTTTTTGCCTTCAGTCTTTCCTAGCATCTGAGTCTTTTCCAATGAGGCATTGTTCCCATCAGGTGGCCAAGTATCGGAGCTTCAACTTCAATATAAGTCCTTCCAATGAATATTCAGGGTTGATTTCCTTTAGAATTCACTAATTTGATCTCCTTGCCATGCAGGGAACTCTCAAGAGTCTTCTCCAGCACCACACTTCAAAAATGCAAATTCTTCAGTGCTCAGCCTTTTTTATGGTCCAACTCACATCTGTACACAACTCCTGGAACAACCATAGCTTTGACTAGAGGGGCTTATATATCGTTATGTCTCTGCTTTTTAATATATCTGCCATCTAGATTTATCCTAGTTTTCCTCCCAAGGAGTAAGTGTCTTAATTTTGTGGCTGCTGTCAAAGTACACAGTGATTTTGGAGACCAAGAAAATACATCACTGATTCAACTTTTTCTCCGTGCATTTGCTATGAAGTGATGGGACCAGATGTCATGATCTTAGTTTTCATGTTGAATTTCAAGCCAGCTTTCCCACTCTCTTCTTTCACCCTCATCAACAGGCTCTTTAGTTCCTCTTTACTCTCTGCCATTAGAGTGGTATCATCTGCATATCTGAGGTTATTGATATTTCTCCCTGCAATCCTGATTCTAGCTTATGATTTATCCAGCCTGGAATTTTGCATAGTGTATTCTGCATGTAAGTTAAGTATGCAGAGTGACAAGATACAGCCTTGTCATACTCCTTTTCCAATTTTGAACCAGTTCATTGTTCCATGTCCAGTTCTAACTGTTGCTTCTTGATTTGCATACAGGTTTTTCAAGAGACAGGTAAGGTGGTCTAGTACTCTGATCCCTTTAAGAATTTTCTGCAGTTTGTTGTGGTCGACACAGTCAAAGGCTTTAGGGTTGTCAGTAAGCAGAAGTAAATGTTTAACTGGAACTCCTTTTCTTTCTCCATGATCCAATTTATGTTGGTAATTTGATATATGGTTCCTCTGCCTTTTCAAAACCCAATTAGTACATCTGGAATTTCATGGTTCACATACCGCTGAAACCTAGCTTGAAGGATTTTGACCATAACCTTCCTCCCATGAATAGAATTGTACAGTAGTTTGAACATTCTTTGAAATTACCCTACTTTGGGATTGGGATGAAAGCTGACTTTTTCCAGTCCTGTGGCCACTGCTGAGATTTCCAAAATTATGACATATTGAGTGCAGCACTTTAAAAGCATCATCTTTTAGGATTTTAAATAGTTCAGCTGGAATTTCATTACTTCTGCTACCTTTGTTTGTAGTAATGCTTCCTAATGCCCACTTGACTTCATACTCCAGAATGTCTGGCTCTAGGTGAGTGACCACACTATGGTGGTTATCTAGGTTATTAAGACCTTTTATTGTATAGTTCTTCTGTATATTTTTGTCACCTCTTAATCGTTTGTGGTTTTGTTAGGTCCTTACCTTTTCTGTCCATTATTGTGCCCATCTTGCATGAAATGTTCTTGCAAAACTTGATGTCTGCAGTTTCCTGGAAGAGATGTCTAGTCTTTCTCACTCTGTTGTTTTCCTCTACCTCTTTGGCTTGTTCATTAAAGAAGGCCTTCTTATCTCTCCTCGTGGTGTTAAATGGCTCAATAAGTAAAGAATCTGCCTACAATGCACGTGATGCATGTTTGATTCTTGGGTTGGAAAAATACCCTAGAGGATGAAATAGCAACCCACTGTGGTATTGTCCTGAAAAATCCCATGGACAGAGGGGCTTGGCAGGCTACAATCGAAGGGTAGCTAAGAGTCATACCCGACTGAGAGACTAAGCACACAGACATCTTTCCTGCTATCCTCCAAAACTCTGCTTTCATGTGGTTTTATCTTACCTTTCTTCCTTGCCTTTGCTTCTCTTCTTTCTTCAGCTATTTGTCAGACAACCACTTTGCCTTCTTACATTTCTTTTTCTTGGGGATGGCTTTGGTCACTGCTTCCTGTACAATGTTAGGAACTTCCATCCATAGTTCTTCAGGAACCGTATCCAATCTAAATGCTTGAGTCTATTCATCACCTCCACTGTATAATCATAGGATTTTATTTAGGTCATACCCGAATGACCTATTCACTCTCCCTGTTTTCTTCAATTTAAGTCTGAATTTGGCAAGAAGGACATCATGATCTGAGCCATCGTCACCCTTGGGTCTTTTGCTGACTGTACAGAGCTTCTTAATCTCCAACCGCAAAGAATATATTCAATCTGATTTCAGTATTAACCATATGATGATGCCTATGTGTAGAACTGTCTCTTGGGTTGTTGGAAAACATTGTTTGCTATGACCAGCACACTCTCCTGACAAAACTCTGTTAGCCTCTGCCCTGCTTTATTTTGTACTCCCAGGCCAAACTCCCCTGTTATTCTGGGAAACTCTTGACCACTTACTTTAGCATTCCAATTCCCTATGATGAAAAGGATATATTTTGTTGTTGATGTTAGCTCTAGAAGGTGTTGTAGGTCTTCATAGAACTGGGCAACTTCAGCTTCTTCAGCATCAGTGGTTGGGGCATAAACTTGGATTACTGTGATGATGTTGAATTTTTTTCATGGAAATGATCTGAGATCATTCTGTCATTGTTGAGGCTGCACCCAATTACTGCATGTGGACCCTTTTGTTGTCTATGAGGACTACTCCATTCCTTCTAAGGGATTCTTGCCCACAGTAGTAGATATGATGGTCATCTGAGTTAAATCCGCCCAATCCTCTCCATTTTAGTTCACTGAGTTCTAAAATGTCCATGTTCATTCTTGCCATCTCCTGCTTAACTACATCCAATTTACTTTGATTCACGGACCTAAAATTCCAGGTTTCTATACATATTGTTCTTTACAGCATCAGACTTTCCTTTTACCACCAGACACAGCCACAGCCACAGCTGAGGATCATTTCCGCATTGGGCCAGATGCTGCTTTATTTCTGGTATTTCTTTCTTGCTATATTAGTAATTGCCCTCCCCTCTCCTTCAGTAGCATATTGGACATCTTCCATCCTGGGGGAGGGGGACTCATCTTCCAGAGTCCTGTCTTTCTGCCTTTTCATACTGTTCATGGAGTTTTCATGGCAGGAATACTGGTGCAGGTTGCCATTCCCTCCTTTGGTGAACCACAGTGTCAGGACTCTTCACCATGACTCACCTGTCTTATCTTAGGTGGCCCTGCACAGCATGGGTCATAGCTTGAGTTATACAAGCCCCTCCACCATGACAAGGCTGTGATCTATGAAGGGGGGTAATTAATACCATCCTTTAAAATGGATTATTGCTTTATCTGTAGAAGCTCTAAATTCACAATCCTAAGGGGAAAATCGGAGAAGGCAATGGCAAAGCCACTCCAGTACTCTTGCCTAGAAAATCCCATGGATGGAGGAGCCTGGAAGGCTGCAGTCCATGGGATCGCTACAAGTCAGACATGACTGAGCGACTTCACTTTCACTTTTCACTTTCACACAATGGAGAAGGCAATGGCAACCCACTCCAGTGTTCTTGCCTGGAGAATCCCAGGGACGGCAGAGCCTGGTGGGCTGCCGTCTATGGGGTTGCACAGAGTCGGACACGACTGAAGCGACTTAGCAGCAAGGGGAAAATATCTTCATTTCTACAGCATTGTCTTATGCTAATGATGCCATTTCTTTTATTTGTACATAAGATTCTTTTATCCCTCAGTATTGTCTATCTCTCTTTCTCCATTTTGCTAGAAGGCATTTTATTTTTTATATGTGTTTATATATAAGACCTGACAACTACAAGTCCTAGCTGTGCAATCGTTCAGTAGTTAATTTAATCTCTCTGTGTCCCAGTCTCCCTCATTTGTAAAGCAAGAAACTAACATTTAATTTGAGGCAGAGTTTTAACAATTAGGTATAATCATCTCTGGTGACCCAGTGGTAAAGAATCCTTCTGCCAGTGCAGGAGACACAGGAGATTCAGGTTCAATCCCTGGTTCAGGAAGATACTCTAGAGTAGGAAATGGCAACTCACTCCAGTATTCTTGCCTGGAGAATCCCATGGACAGAGAAGCCTGGCAGGCTATGATCCATAGGTTCCCAAAGAGTCAGACATGACTGAACAACTATATATGAGCATTATATATATGTAAAGTACTTAACGAAGATTTATACACAGAGTGATCGACATATAGCAGTAGTTATTTCTAGATTTTTTTCTCTTCATTTATAGAACATTTCCTTAATAAGATAGGAAAAAGAGATCTTTAGATATTCTTATCTCCTTTCCAACAGAGATATTTCTCTATCCTTCACAAAATTGCAATTACTTTTCAAATCCTTAACCTACTTTCCTTTTAAAGCAACTAACTAATAAATCTAGAAGAAGAGCCAAATTCCCAGTGAGGGTGAAAATGTAGAGCAAATACTTCTGGCATAGGGGTGAAGAAAGCATCTTACTTTGAAAAGTGGTGGAGTTAGTAATTAATAGCCTGGTCTTTTAAATCAGGCAGCCAGAACTGGGTGTGAATCTAATCCAGACATTTACTTGCTGAGTCACAATGTAAAAGTTCCTTGGCCTTTCTTATATATTTTCTCTTATGTGAAGTGGGCATAATGGCAATGTTTCTTCATTGAGTATGAAGTGGTATATATGTGAGAAATCTTTAAAGGCTCAGTACATTTTCTGGCAGGTAGCAAATCATTGATAAATAGAATCCCATTGATATGTTTCCTTCTGCTCCTACTTTCACTACCTAATATTCTTCTCTGATCGTGATGGACAAAACTATTTTATTTACCTTTGGAATATGAATTTTAGGAATGTGTTTATTGCCCAGTATTTTCAAATAAGGTCATTTAGATGCTTTGAAGCGTTTCTTATAAACTAACCGTATAAAGTTGGTACTTACGCAGAGCTGTCAAGTGTTTTGCTCAAAAATGGGATTTACATACCCACAAAGAAAAACAAATTGTAATCCCTATAAATGCTTAGTGTCTTCCAGCAGTTTTATTTATGAAAGGCCATCAATCAATTGTGCTCTTGTTTAGCTGCTTTTGTTGCTATTGTAGTAACTATACTTATTATCATTGCATGGTCTAACATTTTACCTATGTCATAATATAAGTGGAAAAAGGCAAACATAATTCAGGAAATTCCCTGATTCACTCATGGCACTTAAGAGTTTCCCAAGGTTATCTGGTGGGGAAGACAAATGATAGAATTCTGAGATTCTTGATGCAAAGGAGTAAGATTATATATTGGAAAGCATCTCCTACTTATGTTTTCTTCACACGGGTCCCGGCATCTGGAAAGGGGAAAGTGCAGTTTCTACTCCATATACTCTGTTTTTCCTCTTTGAGGTTTCCCACAGAGAATAAGATTAGCTTATTTAAACCACTGGGGAAAAAATGGCCTAAAAATATAAGTATCCATCTACTAAACAACACTCATTGCACATCATCTGTGTTTCACAAATTGTGCTAAAACTAAGGATACAATGATAACCAGAACATTAGACCTGCCTTCCAGGGTGTTTCTTGGTCAGGGGATAAGAACAGATACACATTTAAATAATTGAGCAAAATGCAATGTGTGTTACATCAGAGTTAGGAAAAATCTATTGAAAGAGAAGTAAAAGTGTTTTTGTATCTCTTTAAGGCTTTACAGAGAAGGCTCACAATTGAGCCATGAGAAGTTCAACATGTGCACAGAGATTAGGCTCACAAGTTAAATTAGGAGAAATAGCAGATAAAGGGTCTCAACTGAAGACAGACAGAGAGATGGAGAAAGGAAAAAAAAAAGTGAAGGAGATGGCAGGACAGAGGAGGAAAGAGGAAGGGATGATAGTAAGGAAAAAGAGATAGGAAGTGACCAAAATAGTAGATCTTGGATCTTAAATACCCAATTGTTACTGATAGGACATTGATGAGATTCTGGTGGTTATCAATTATTAGTATAAATAACCAAACCCTAAATAAAACAATCAATATTTTGTTTATCATATATATTTTTTTAAATGGTCAGCCCTCAAGAAGTATAATTTTATTTCTAAGATTAGTATATTATGGAAAAATTTTAAAAATTCTTCCCTTTTGATTGCTGATATAAATGAAAGGATATATTAAACATGTAATCAAAGTTTTCTTACCTAGTCAAATTTTGGAAACTCTTCTGCCATGTAGGGATTTTTGTCATTTTTCTAGATGATGACAGAAGCTACCTTTAACAGTGTATTTGTGTGCTTTAGATAAACTCTACTGATGTAGGTAATTTCATAAGCTCTATTACCTCAACCAAATTTGTTACACTGAGTTAGAATTCAAGAAAAAAAAAATTTGCTATATTTTTACTACTTCTAAGTTTAGTTTTAATAGGAAACAGATATTCTTCATTTAGCTTTATAGTGACATTTTTACTTATTTAATAAAAGAGATGTATAATTCTTTGAACTTAAAAATTTAAATCAAAGATCAAAGTCAATAATTGATTGGTAAAATTTTCAATGTAGCTGAACAAAAATTGTGTCATTTTCAAACCATTTACCTTATAAAATATTATTAAATCTTTAAAATTAATAAATATAAACTGTAATAATCATGTTTACTATACAATCTAATTTACTCAGAAAAAAAGGTAATTTATAAAGGTAGTTTTAAACAAGGCATTATATCTAAATGCTCCAGCTGGTTATTTCCATTCCATGCTTCACCTTGGAACTAAATTATCTACATCATAAAATAGTCTTATAGATTATCAACCACACTTTGAATTATATCTAAAGGACAAGAACAGCTTGTAAGTTCATTTTTCTATTTTATCCAAATTGGCCAACAGTTTGTCTTAAGTTCTAGCTAATTGGAATAGATATAAATCATAAGCCTATTTTACTCTAAAGTAGAAGGTCAGCATGTATGCAGTAGTAATGTGCTATTCTTTTTACTGGCATAGATATTATGGATAATTATTTTGCTTAGAGGTAGTGTACTACAGACTCAAATATAACAGTGTATTAATAGTATTATATCATTTATGATGATTGAACTGTCTTTCCTCAAGCTTTTATGTACACTGACCATGGCAAATAATAGGCAAACATTTATACAGATGGATAGAAAATGTGAATTTAAATGTATTAGAAGTTTCTGTTTTAGTTATTTTAGAATAAACACACTACTCATATTTGAAGAAGAAAAATAAGTATCATAAGTACTATGCATACACTGACATATTCTGTGTAAGAATGGTGGGCTAAGGTGATCATTATGGATGGACCGAAGTATAAGTACCAGGGTGGCCCGTCAGTGGAAAAATGGCATACTTCACATCTATAGACAGGAGGTGGGGCCATCCCTGGTGATAGAGTGGTTAAGAATCTCCCTGCCAATGCAGGGAACACGGCTTCAATCCCTGGTCTGGAAAGTCTCCACACGCCACAGAGCAACTAAGCCCTTGAGCCACAACTACTGAGCCCATGCTCTAGAGCCTGCAAGCTAGAACTACCGAGCCCATGCACTACAACTACTGAAACCCATGTGTCCAGAACCTGTTCTCTGCAATGACAAGAAGCCACGACAATGAAAAGGCCATGCACTGCAGAGAAAATTAGCTGCCCCTTGCTGCAACTAGAAGAGGCCCATGCACAGCAATGCAGACCCAGCACAACCAAAAGTAAATAGATTAAAAAGAAAAAAAAAAAAGATGGTAGACTAGGCCATGAATGACATAACTTGCTATAAACCCTGTCCAGTCTCTTACAGGTGTAAAGAGAATATTTCTGTTTCCCATAATTTAGGGGGAAGTAGATCATTTTCAGAAGGAAAAAAAAGCATGAACAGAAAAAAACACTGTACATTTTAAGTACATGTTCAGGTTAAAATATATAATGTAAATCCATTAATAGAATTTTCTGTGAGGAGATGGAAATTAGAGTAAGATATAGTGATAAAGGGCATTAACTAACTAAGAATGTATACTGTCTCTAATAAGTTAAATCAAAGAGAATTTCACGGATAGTAGTGTCTTACCCAAATAAAATTGCAAAACCTAACTCCAAGAAAACAACAATGCTTACTTACTGTGTTTGTCAAAAAGTCTTTGGGTTTTTCTGTAGCATCTTACCTAGCAGTATAAAAAATTAAAAATGGTTTTGAGAAAATGTTGAGATTGGAATATTCTTGATAAAAGAGCATTAAGGGAATTAAGTGCTTCATGTAAGTGGAATCATATAGTCATAAAGACACTATCTTTCTCCAATTTTGCATAATGTCCTCAAGATTCATCCCTGTTGTAATAGGTATCAGAACTTCTTTCCTTTGTTAGGCTGAATAACAGTCTATTGTATGTATATGACACATTTTAACCATTCAGGGGTTGATGGAAACTTGTGTTGCTTTTATGTTTTAGCTGTGGTGAATAATGCTACTATGAACATGGGCATATAAATAACTCTCTGGGACCTTGCTTTGGATTATTTTGAATATATATCCAGAAGTGGATTACTAGATCACATAATAATTCTGTCCTAACTTTTTTGAGGAGCTATTTTCCGTGGCAGGTGTACCATTTTATATTCCCACTAACAGTGCACATCCGGTCCCATCACTTCATGGGAAATAGATGGGGAAACAGTGGAAAGAGTGTCAGACTTTTTTTTTTTCTGGACTCCAAAATCACTGCACATGGTGACTGCAGCCATGAAATTAAAAGACGCTTACTCCTTGGAAGGAAAGTTATGACCAACCTAGATAGCATATTCAAAAGCAGAGACATTACTTTGCCAACAAAGGTTCGCCTAGTCAAGGCTATGGTTTTTCCTGTGGTCATGTATGAATGTGAGTGCTGGACTGTGAAGAAAGCTGAGCACCAAAGAATTGGTGCTTTTGAACTGTGGTGTTGGAGAAGACTCTTGAGAGTCCCTTGGACTGAAAGGAGATCCAACCAGTCCCTTCTGAAGGAGATCAGCCCTGGGATTTCTTTGGAAGGAATGATGCTAAAACTGAAACTCCAGTACTTTGGCCACCTCATGCGAGGAGTTGACTCATTGGAGAAGACTCTGATGCTGGGAGGGATTGAGGGCAAGAGGAGAAGGGGACGACAGAGGATGAGATGGCTGGATGGCATCACTGACTCGATGGATGTGAGTCTGAGTGACCTCCGGGAGTTGGTGATGAACAGGTAGGCCTGGCGTGCTGCGATTCATGGGGTTGCAAAGAGTCAGACACAACTGAGCGACTGATCTGATCTGAACAGTGCACAAGGGTTAACATTTCTCTATATTCTCTTTGTAATTGTTTGTTTTTTTTTTAAATAATAGTAACCATCCCAATTAGTGTGACGTGATATTTCACTCTACTTTTAATTTGCATTTCCCTCATAATTAGTTATGTTGAGCATCTTTTCGTGTGCTTCTTGGCCATTCATGTATCTTTGGAGAAATGTCTATGTGAGTCTTTTTTCTATATTTGAATTGGGTTGTTTGTTTTTTTATGTTAAATTTTAGAAGTTCTCAATGTAGTATAGATATTAGTTCCTTACCAGGTAAATGATATGCAAGTGTTTTTCCAGTTCTTTGTGTTTCTTTTTTACTCTATTGATAGTGTCTTTTGAGACACAATGTAAAAATTTTCTTTTGTTACCTGTGCCTCTGGTGTCGTATCCAAGAAATCATTATGAAACCCAAAGCTTTTGCCCTATTCTTTCTTCTAAGAGTTTTACAGTTTTAGGTCTTATATATAGGTCTTGGGTACAGTGAGTTAATTTTTGTTTATGGTGTTAAGTGAGACTCCAACTTTAGTCTTTTACATGTGTATCTCTTGTTTTTTAGCACTATTTTTGAAAAGACTGTGGTTTTTTTTTTTTTTTTTTTTTCTGTTGAATGGTCCTGGCACTTTGGATAGAAATCATTTGACCATATATGCAGAGGGTTATTTCTAGACAGTTTATTCCATTCCTTTGGGCTATGTACCTGTATTTATATATTTATATATATATATATATATAGCTGTATATGTGTATATATATATATACACATATATATATTTACCTGTGTATATATATAGGTATATCGGGGAAGGCAATGGCACCCCAACCCAGTACTCTTGCCTGGAAAATCCCATGGATGGAGGAGCCTGGTAGGCTCCTCCATGGAGTCGCTAAGAGTCGGACACGACTGAGCGACTTCACTTTCACTTTTCACTTTCGTGCACTGGAGAAGGAAGTGGCAACCCACTCCAGTATTCTTGCCAGGAGAATCCCAGGGACAGAGGAGCCTAGTGGGCTGCCATCTATGGGGTCGCACAGAGTCGGACACGACTGATGAGACTTAGCAGCAGAAGCAGCATACAGGTATATATATGGTACGATATAAGGTGCGATGGCTGTGCTTTGCTGGAGCAGCCGGGAAGAGATACCCCACACCCAAGGTAAGAGAAACCCAAGTAAGACGGTAGGTGCTGCAAGAGGGCATCAGAGGGCAAACACACTGAAACCATACTCACAGAAATCTAGTCAATCTAATCACACTAGAACCACAGCCTTGTCTAACTCAATGAAACTAAGCCATGCCTGTGGGGCAAACCAGGATGGGTGGGTCATGGTGGAGAGATCTGACAGAATGTGGTCCGCTGGAGAAGGGAATGGCAAACCACTTCAGTATTGTTACCTTGAGAACCCCATGAACAGTATGAAAAGGCAAAATGATAGGGTACTGAAAGAGAAACTCCCCAGCTCAGTAGGTGCCCAATATGCTACTGGAGATCAGTGGAGAAATAACTCCAGAAAGAATGAAGGGATGGAGCCAAAGCAAAAAGAATACCCAGCTGTGGATGTGACTGGTGATAGAAGCAAGGTCCGATGCTATAAAGAGCAATATTGCATAGGAACCTGGAATGTCAGGTCCATGAATCAAGGCAAATTGGAAGTGGTCAAACAAGAGATGGCCAGAGTGAATGTCGACATTCTAGGAATCAAAGAACTCAAATGGACTGGAATGGGTGAATTTAACTCAGATGACCATTATATCTACTACTGCAGGCAGGAATCCCTCAGAAGAAATGGAGTGGTCATCATGGTCAACAAAAGAGTCTGAAATGGAGTACTTGGATGCAATCTCAAAAATAACAAAATGATCTCTGTTTGTTTCCAAGGCAAACCATTCAATATCGCAGTAATCCAAGTCTATGCCCCAACCAGTAACGCTGAAGAAGCTGAAGTTGAACAGTTCTATGAAGACCTACAAGACCTTTTAGAACTAACACCCAAAAAAGATGTCCTTTTCATTATAGGGGATGGAATGCAAAAGTAGGAAGTCAAAAAACACCTGGAGTAACAGGCAAATTTGGCCTTGGAATACGGAATGAAGCAGGGCAAAGACTAATAGAGTTCTGCCAAGAAAATGCACTAGTCATAACAAACACCCTCTTCCAACAACACAAGAGAAGACTTTGTACATGGACATCACCAGATGGTCAACACTGAAATCAGATTGATTATATTCTTTGCAGCCAAAGATGGAGAAGCTCTATACAGTCAGCAAAAAAAAAGACCAGGAGCTGACTGTGTCTGAGACCATGAACTCCTTATTGCCAAATTCAGACTGAAAGGGAAGAAAGTAGGGAAAACCACTAGACCATTCAGGTATGACCTAAATCAAATCCCTTATGATTATACAGTGGAAGTGAGAAATAGATTTAAGGGCCTAGATCTGATAGATAGAGTGCCTGATGAACTATGGAATGAGGTTCATGACATTGTACAAGAGACAGGGATCAAGACCATCCCCATGGAAAAGAAATGCAAAAAAGCAAAATGGCTGTCTGGGGAGGCCTTACAAATAGCTGTGAAAAGAAGAGAAGCAGAAAGCAAAGGAGAAAAGGAAAGATATAAGCATTTGAATGCAGAGTTCCAAAGAATAGCAAGAATAGATAAGAAAGCGTTCTTCAGTGGTCATTGCCAAGAAATAGAGGAAAACAACAGAATGGGAAAGATTAGGGATCTCTTCAAGAAAATCAGAGATACCAAAGGAACATTTCATGCAAAGATGGGCTCGATAAAGGAAAGAAATGGTATGGACCTAACAGAAGCAGAAGATATTAAGAAGAGGTGGCAAGAATACACAGAAGAACTGTACAAAAAAGATCTTCACAACCCAGATTATCACGATGGTGTGAGCACTGACCTAGAGCCAGACATCCTGGACTGTGAAGTCAAGTGGGCCTTAGAAAGCATCACTATGAACAAAGCTAGTGCAGGTGATGGAATTCCAGTGGAGCTATTCCAAATCCTGAAAGATGATGCTGTGAAAGTGCTATATGCCAGCAAATTTGGAAAACTCAGCAGTCGCCATAGGATTTGAAAAGGTCAGTTTTCATTCGAGGCCCAAAGAAAGACAGTGCCAAAGAATGCTCAAACTACTGCACAATTTCACTTATCTCACACGCTAGTAAAGTAATGCTCAAAATTCTCCAAGCCAGGCTTCAGCAATATGTGAACTTCCTGATGTTCAAGCTGGTTTTAGAAAAGGCAGAGGAACCAGAGATCAAATTGCCAACATCCTCTGGATCATGGAAAAAGCAAGAGAGTTCCAGAAAAACATCTATTTCTGCATTATTGACTATGCCAAAGCCTCTGACTGTGTAGATCACAATCAACTGTGGAAAATTCTGAAAGAGATGGGAATACCAGACCACCTGATCTGCCTCTTGAGAAATTTTTATGCAGGTCAGGAAGCAACAGTTAAAACAGCCTGTTGACATGGAACAACAGACTGGTTCCAAATAGGAAAAGGAGTACGTCAAGGCTGTATCTTGTCACCCTGTTTATTTAACTTATATTCAGAGTACATCATGAGAAACGCTGGACTGGAAGAAACACAAGTTGGAATCAAGATTGCTGGGAGAAATATCAATAACTTCAGATATGCAGATGACACCACCCTTATGGCAGAAAGTGAAGAGGAACTCAAAAGCCTCTTGATGAAAGTGAAAGTGGAGAGTGAAAAAGTTGGCTTAAAGCTCAACATTCAGAAAACGAAGATCATGGCATCTGGTCTCATCACTTCATGGGAAATAGATGGGGAAACAGTGGAAACAGTGTCAGACTTTTTTTTTTTTCTGGGCTCCAAAATCACTACAGATGGTGACTACAGCCATGAAATTAAAAGACGCTTTCTCCTTGGAAGGAAAGTTACGACCAACCTAGATAGCCTATTCAAAAGTAGAGACATAACTTTGCCAACAAAGGCTCAATGTAGTCAAGGCTATGGTTTTTCTTGTGGTCATGTATGGATGTGAGAGCTGGACTGTGAAGAAGGCTGAGTGCCAAAGAACTGATGCTTTTGAACTGCGGTGTTGAAGACTCTTGAGAGTCCCTTGGACTGAAAGGAGATCCAACCAGTTCATTATGAAGGAGATCAGTCCTGGGTGTTCTTTGGAAGGAATGATGCTAAAGCTGAAACTCCAGTACTTTGGCCACCTCATGCGAGGAGTTGAGTCATTGGAGAAGACTCTGATGCTGGGAGGGATTGGGGGCAAGAGGAGAAGGGGACGACAGAGGATGAGATGGCTGGATGGCATCACTGACTCGATGGATGTGAGTCTGAGTGACCTCCGGGAGTTGTTGACGGACAGGGAGGCCTGGCGTGCTGCAATTCTTGGGGTTCTAAAGAGTTGGACATGACTGAGCGACTATTCTGATCTGATATATACATATACAGGCTATGTATATGTATATATATAAAATATATATATATATATATATCTGTATATATATTTTTTTTTCCCAGTATCACACAGTGTTGATTAGTGTAGCATTGTATTAAGCTTTGAAATCAAAAGTGTACATCACAATCTTTGTTCTTTTTCAGAATTGTTTTGGCCTCTTGGGGTCCATTGATAATCCCTATGAATTTTTGGGTGAATTTTTATATTTCTATAAAGAATCATTGTGTTTTTATAGGAATTAAATTAATTCAATTTGTATAGCATTGACATTTTAATAATATGGATCATCTTTAATTTAAAATTTATAATTTTGTTCTCGTAACCCATCAAAAATTAAAAAAATCATGAGTTGATAGTGCATTTAACACACCTAAACTTCCAAATATTATAGCTTGTCCTTGCCTACTTTAAAAGGATGATTTTTGCCCTGGATTTTTCATCCATGTCATTTATCATGTTAAAGTCAATTTCTTCTATTTCTTGTTTGTTGAATGTTCTAACATGAAAGAATGATAACTTTGTCAAATGCTTTTCCTGCATCAATTAAGATAGTCATGTGGTTTTTTAGTCCTTCATTCTGTAAATATGGTATATTAAAATGATATATTTTTATGCATTGTAGGATGTTTGCATCCCAGGAGTTAATCCCACTTGATTTTTGGTATATGAGTATTTTAATATGCTGTTGAATTCATTTTGCTAGTATTTTGTTAAGAATTTTTGTATTAATGTTCATAAAGGATATTGCTCTGTAATTTTCATTTGTCTGGATTGAATATTGATGACCTCATAGAATGGTTTAGAGAATATTCCCTCTTTAATTTTGGGGGGAAAGTTTGAGAAGGATTGGTGTTCATTCTTCTGTAAACGTTTGGTAAAATTCATTAGCGAAGTAAACAGTTCAAGGGATTTTCTTTGTCAGATTTTTTTTTTTCTTATTTGTTCTTCTTGTGGGGCTACTCAGATTTTCTCTTTTTGTGGTTTGTATTTAGGAATATTAATCTGATTCACACAGCCAGAGCTGAAAAAAAAGTAGTTATGGGTTGTCACCATATGATCTTTCCTAGGTGCAATATTTTCTACATGATTTCAGATTGCCATGGAAATATTTAGTTTCTCGAAAAAGACCAAATATTTTAAGTATAGTCTAGAATTTTAGAGAATGAATTGTTCTGTATGGCTGTATTTGTCAAAATATCTGGCTCCAATGTGAACATAAAGATATTTTCATTTTTAACTTTTGAGAATTCTCTAGGGAAATTGCCTTCCTTCTTTATGTAGGATATAGTAAACATAATTTGAGTTTTGTTTTAGCATCCAGACCATTATAACAAAATCAGTTTTTGTATTTTTTTCACAGCAGTAACAGCTCCCAGAGTTATTGAAGTGTTTGGGGCTCTTGGCATGGTGTTAGTCATGTTTATTAGCTTTTTTCTTTTAGTTTTTCTTCTTTCTATCTCACTGTCATCTTTATCTCATAAAGACAACACTGTATAAATCCTTCACCATTTTTTCAAGCTTGCTATTTCCCAATCTAATGTGCTTTGAACCAAAATATGTAGCATATTTAAGATGTATATAATGTAAGAGTAGCTAGGTTGTGACTAAAGGGATGAGGAGTTTACAAGTTAGTAAAGGGCACAAGCTTAATGTGTTGATTCTGATTTTTAACTCGCTGGCCAGTGACCTACGTATTTTCTTCAAACGGATAAATAGCTGATTTACTTGCCTAGAAAATTGAGCCTAATGCCTTCCATTCTTTGTGGGGTATAAATTACAAAGAAGGCAAGATTGAGAAGGAAGGGAAGGTGAGGCTAGGAAGGTGTGTCTTCACAGAGTCCCTGTGGACAAATATGTCTCAAAAGAATCTCTGTAGGAATATAATGGGGCTTTATGACTTCAGTGTTTCATTGGTCAACATTGCTTCCAAGAGATCAGTTACTGTGCACACATGTCAGCTGTTCAGTTCCTTCTCTCAGAGCAATTACCAGAGACACCAAGTTTCAGAATAGCAGTGACAGCGACAGCCCTCAGTATTGATACAGTCTGCAGGATGCAAGGGAAGTGTGTGCCGGCCGTCTTCCCCTTGGGGCCTGGAGAGCCGCTGCACTGGTTTGAAATCACAGCAGGCCCCTTGTCTTTTCCAGGACCCCTGGGAACTGAGACTCCCCAGAAATGAGGCCCGAGAGCCTTACAGGATCATGGGGCAGGCTGCTGCTGGCTTGCTTCTCTGTGAGACAGGAGAGTCTGAGAGCCACTAAGGCAAAGAACCAGGCCATCCAAGTAGGCTGAGAGGAACAAAGCCTTGCCCCTCTGAGGAAACAGACCCCACGCTCCAGGAGCCTGCTTCTAAAGATGACAGAAGCCCCCCTTAGGCCTTCAGAAATGCTCCTGGTGCCAGATCATCTTTCTCAAGGATCAGCATAGCACCCAACCGAAATGCATAACTGAGAGATCCTCTGCTCGCAATACCTAGATGTAAGCCTAATTTGTGTTTTCATTGGGTGAGGAAACACGTAAACAGTCTAAAGTGCAACTGCATCTTTCTCATTTGTTTGATGATCAGTAAACATTTTGAATATAGTTTTCACTTTCAACATAACATGCATTGTTTTTCCTTATTTGTGTAATTTTTAGTGTTTGTGATGATTTGACAGGCACATGTGGAGTGAAAAGGAAAGCAGACATCAGAAGTTTTTTAGATTACTTATTGTGGTGTTTTGTGGAGATTTTCCTCAGTGGTCATGCCTGGAGACTGAATTATTCGTTGCAGACTGATCATAAAACTACAAATTAGAAGTTATTTATAGAGTTTTTCTTATGCAGCTATTGAATTAACTACGTTGAAGTGCCAAGATGAGATGACATTTTAAATATCATGTCTCTTCTATAGCAGGCAAATAAATAAAATAAGTTTGTTTCTGATGCTCTATGATTTTGATAATTTCTGCTTAAAACTAGTAGTTTTTTTTTTTTTTTTTTAGGTGCACGCCCTCTGTCCCTGGGTCTGCCCAAATAAAACTTAGTGGGAAAACCAAAAAAAAAAAAAAAGACAAAAAACTAGTATTTTTTTGCTGCACTGAGAATAATTCTGTGTGGTTGAAACACAATGAATTACCAAGCAATTACTCCAACACCAACACAAAGGTTATTAGTCAGCTTCACAGCACACTGTAAACCCAATAATGGTATAAATAATAGCATATTTTAATTTTACGTTTCCACCAAGCACTAGGCATAAAAAAAGTCTTCTCAATAATATGCTAATAAAACCTGGGAACTTCCTTTAAAGGAATCATTCTGCCTTTCCATTTATTCCTTAGCTAATACTACTGTTTTTATCAGGCCGTTAAAAAAAAAATAGTTGCTTGAAAGAAAAAGAATGCATTCACATGGGCTTTGTCCCTCTGCATTCCTGTGTCTTTCCAACAAGGGGCAGGACAGGGCTTTCAATAATCCTAACTTCTGGGCATCTGGAGAAAACTGTTTGTTCCAAATCCCTACAAATCACAGTATCTGAGGAGGGTGATGGTTTTTGTGCTATGGAAATTCGGTGAGAAATAATCTTAACATTGACTGAGGATTAAGTAAATGGTGAGAAAATGGAGATCCCCTTGTACCCAGCAGTCCTTATAACTGCTAATTTACTACACGATGCTAATTAAATGAAGTTAGCTTCATAATAGCAATGTATGGTGCCTGCGTAGGAAAGCTGTTAACATAATTATATCCCTAACACAGGGGGCAAAGTAGATTACAATTATTAGAAAGCCATGGGATACAGGCTAGTGCGAGTGTTAACAACATTAGGAAGTGGATTCACAATCCTAAATTTCCCATATGCAATGTATATTTTATATTTACATTTCTTTTCATTAGTTGACACCTAATAGACATATTTGAAATTATGCATCCTTCTCTAAGTGATCGATTTTCAAATTCTGAAGAGAGAGAAAGTGTGTGTATTAAGTGTTTATGTAGGTGAAATATATTTTGGTGTGCAATTTCCTGCCTTGTCAAAATATTACCTCTTTTGAAAGATATATGATGTGACAGTTTTATATCAAACCATAAATAAAAATTGATCTATAAGAATGAAAGTACCTTAATATGCAATATTGAATTCCACGTCTTACATACATTCTACCTCTTATCTTCTACCATGGCAACATATTATTAAATATCAGTCAAAAACTCCAGACTGAAAAAGGACAAATTCTCAAAGGTAAAGGTACTTTCAAAGACAGTTTGCCTTATTAAATATTACTGACATTCAGTAATACCCTAACCCCAATATTTCACAGAGAAAAAAGTTGTCATAACAAACTTATTTTTTATAAACCTGTTTACTTTTTAAAATTATCAGTTTTAAGAGTAAGTATGCAACTTAATGAAAAAGTTAAATACAATTTAAATAAAGGTATAATTTCCAGAATAAATATGAGCAGATATAAAGCTGCTCATATTTGATGAGCATTTTGTTGATGGTATTCAGACATCACAAAAGGAAAAACAATTAGTAAACCAAAGCAGGCAAGCTAGTCATATAAAATAAAACAAATGTTATAAACATTATTACTGTTGAATTCTACTGGTGAAAGTGAAGTCGCTCAATCGTGTCCAACTCTTTGCGACCCCGTGGACTACAGCCCACCAGGCTCCTCTATCCATGGGATTCTCCAGGCTAGAATACTGGAGTGGGTTGCCATTCCCTTCTCCAGGAGATCTTCCCGACCCAAGCATTGAACATGGGCCTCCAGCTTTGTAGGCAGACGCTTTACCATCTGAGCCACCAGGGAAGTCTTCTACTGGTAGCCTATATATAAAATTATACATAATAGATACTAATATATAAGATAGTATATTTATATTGTATTATCATCAACATATCTTAATGTGTTATTGGTAGAATATCCACATATAACATAATTCAGTTGAGGAAGATAAACATTTTTTTCTTATTAGGGAAGTGAAATTAAAAAAAAAAAAAATCTCCATCAGGCAAATAGTAGAATATTCCCATTCCAGAACTAAATCATTATAGTATGATTTTCCTTATACCCAGGAAGACCTATTCTTAGAAATTGGGCTTAATCAGGAATCTCTGAGGCATTTAACCAGGTAGGAGAATAGTGAATATTTGAAAACAATAAACTAGGGTTTCTATTTGAAAGAAAAATGGAGAAATAATACTGACAATAAAACAAACACTGTCATGGTATAGATGCTTTGTTTTTAATTTTAAGAACATTAATTGACTTCAGTTATCTTGTGTTTTACACATAAGCCTATAATCCTGTTTCTTTCATTTTAACTTTTTCTCTTTAATTTTCAAATGTACTTACAGGTTTTTCACACTGTTTCAATATTTTTCATTCAGTGGGTCCTTCATTAATTTTATTCTTATTTATGTTTTTCCTGTTTTTGGTAACAGTTTTAAATTTTGCATTCATCTCTTACAGTGCAAATTTCATTTTCAATAAATTCTAAGTAATAAAAAGATATAATTTATGAAATTTGGTATTTTCTTGTAGTTAATTCAGGTTATAGGTTTGGGTTACTAATTTATTGTGATTTTTTTTTTCTTTTCCATTCAAGCACTCATTCAAAGATAGGCAACTCCTCAGCTTTCCTAAGTGGTACACTGTGCCTCTAATTTCCAATTCTTACATGAACCATGTCAAACAAACAAATCTGGGCACTAGTTAAAGTGCTGAGGACACATTTTATTCAGTGATTAATTATTGCAATTGGTAAGAAAGTCCCCCGTGAAATCCTGTTTTTGCAGAGAGGAAAGAAGGAGAACTGTAAGAACTTGAGCAAAGTCAGGGAAGTGGAGATTTACAAAAACCAGGGATGCAGGGTTGGTCCATGTGACTAGGCATCTGGGTTTTCTAAGTGGTACTTCTGGAGCCTAAGCTTCTACCCTCCCACAGAGACTCAGAGACAGAGGCCCTGTGTTCAGATGATGGCTGGAGGAAATAGTAAATTCTTTTGGCAGCCTTAAGCTTTCTCAGGCAGGCATTTTAAAGGGAACTGAGGTCTTCTTAGGTATATGATCTTAAGCTGGTAGAAACAATGCAACGATGGTAATATTTTTCAAGTCACTTAGCGTGTGTATGTATGTGTGTGTGAAGTGGGAGGGTTATGAGTCTATGGATAAAAGCGTTTATGCTGATTTCCTGCAATAGCTTTTAGAAAGTAAAGATTGAGTGCGTTCAAGAAGAGAGCTGAGAGGAGCCTAAGTAGTGTTTGATCAAGATGAGTTTTTGTTGTTCATCACTTGGAGTTTCAGCAGTTCTGCTTTCCACAGTGAAAAGCTACATTATTCATCCCCAAACAGGAAGTATTTATCTGTTGGGTCAAGTTTTGGGAGAGTTATCCCCAGTGAGTTTCTTCAGAGTTAACACAAGTGTGTTCTCTCATTTGGATTTTTCTCTTCTGGTTCACGGTGGTTATTGTGAAATCTAGAAAAATGGTATAGATGAGTTTATCGGCAAAACAGAAATAGAGTCACCGATATAGAGAACAAACTTCTGGTTACCTAAGGGGGAAGGGGGTGCTGGCGAGATGAATTGGGAGGGTGTGATTGACATACATACACCACTATGTGTATCCCACTAGGTGACTAGTGCCAACCTACTGCTTAGTCCAGGGGACTCCACTCAGAGACAGCCATGGTGACCTAAATGGGGAGGAAGTCTAAGAACAAGAGGATGTATGTATATGCACAACAGATTCACTTTAGTGTACATCAAAAACTAACAATATTATGAAGCAACTATACTTCACAAAAAATCTTTTAAAAATTGTATGTTGTTTGAAAATTTGTCACATTTTAAAGTTCAGTTTTCTAAGACATAATAAAGGCCAATCCACTTCAACAGAATAAATAAAAAATTAAAATAACTTGAAATATAATAAGGAATGATAGACATAAGATGTTTTGAAAAAGTTGTTGATGTTTCCAGTCAAATATTTTTAGCAACTCAAATATTTATCAATAGTTGACATAATTAATGAATGAAAAATATTAAATAGAATTACAATTTAATTCAATAAATATTTATTAAAATGGTTTTTACAAAACTAAATTGCTGCTAAGTCACTTCAGTCGTGTCCTACTCTGTGCGACCCCATAGATGGCAGCCCACCAGGCTCTCCCATCCCTGGGATTCTCCAGGCAAGAACACTGGAGTGGGTTGCCATTTCCTTCTCCAATGCATGAAAGTAAAAAGTGAAAATGAAGACGCTTCAGTCGTGTCCGACTTGGTGCGACCCCATGGACTATAGCCCATCAGGCTTCTCCATCCATGGGATTCTCCAGGCAAGACTAAATTAGAGGTATAAATATACAACACATTAGAGTTGAAATGTTAAAATAGCAGGACTGATTGGAAATAAATAACCTAATAAATTCAGCTCTGTTGCCCTAATATGGTTGGTAGCACCTTCAAACTTATTTCTGTTGCTTATATGAGGACTTTTTAACACCAATCTATATAATGGAAAGAACGGTAGACAGGTATTAAGCTGCACATTAGTATGAGAATGCTAAAGCAAGCTTTTTAACTAAGAATTGTTAATTAAGCTATTCTGAAGTAGTTTTGGGGTAGCTAAAATATTATCTTAAAGTGTGTTTTATTCTGTCAACCAAATAAGCTAATCTCACACACTAGTAAAGTAATGCTCAAAATTCTCCAAGCCAGGCTTCAGCAATAGGTGAACCGTGAACTTCCTGATGTTCAAGCTGGTTTTAGCAAAGGCAGAGGAACCAGAGATCAAATTGCCAACATCTGCTGGATCATTGAAAAAGCAAGAGAGTTCCAGAAAAACATCTATTTCTGCTTTATTGACTATGGCAAAGCCTTTGACTGTGTGGATCACAATCCACTGTGGAAAATTCTGAAAGAGATGGGAATACCAGACCACCTGACCTGCCTCTTGAGAAACCTGTATGCAGGTCAGGAAGCAACAGTTAGAACCGGACATGGAACAACAGACTGGTTCCAATAAGAAAAGGAGTACATCAAGGCTATATATTGTCACCCTGCTTATTTAACTTCTATGCAGAGTACATCATGAGAAGTGCTGGACTGGAAGAAGCACAAGCTGGAATCAAGATTTCCGGGAGAAATATCAATAACCTCAGATATGCAGATGACACCACCCTTATGGCAGAAAGTGAAGAGGAACTAAAGAGCCTCTTGATGAAAGAAGAGAGTGAAAAAGTGGGCTTAAAGCTCAGCATTCAGAAAATGAAGATCATGGCATCTGGTCCCATTACTTCATGGGAAATAAATGGGGAAACAGTGTCAGGCTTTATTTTTTGGGGCTCCCAAATCACTACAGATGGTGACTGCAGCCATGAAATTAAAAGACGCTTACTCTTTGGAAGGAAAGTTATGACCAACCTAGATAGCATATTCAAAAGCAGAGACTTTACTTTGCCAACAAAAGTCCATCTAGTCAAGGCTATGGTTTTTCCAGTGGTCATGTATGGATGTGAGAATTGGACTATAAAGAAAGCTAAGTGCAGAAGAATTGATGCTTTTGAACTCTGGTGTTGGAGAAGACTCTTGAGAGTCCCTTGGACTGCAAGGAGATCCAACCAGTCTATCCTAAAGGAGACCAGACCTGGGTGTTCATTGGAAGAACTGATGCTGAAGCTGAAACTCTAATACTTTGGCCACCTCATGCGAAGAGTTGACTCATTGGAAAAGACTCTGATGCTGGGAGGGATTGGGGACAGGAGGAACAGGGGACGACAGAGGATGAGATGGCTGGATGGCATCACCAACTCAATGGATATGAGTTTGAAAGTGAACTCCGGGATTTGGTGATGGACAGGGAGGCCTGGCGTGCTGCGATTCATAAGGTCTCAAAGAGTCAGACACGACTAAGTGACTGAACTGAACTGATAAGCATGTTTAATAATCATGAGAATTGTTTAACAATAAAGTCATTTCAGTCTTCACTCCTTTGTGCATTTCTCTAGCATCTCTCATTTTTTTTTTTTTTTTTTCCTGCTTAGAACTTTTCAATAATCTTCTCACCACTATTTCTAAATCTTTGCTTCTAAAAGTTTGAATCAAATTCAGACAATTCTATAAACTTCATTTCAACATTAGACAATAACTTACATATAGCCTATTAGCAGGCACATTTTTTATCTCAATGTGACAATACTTAAACTCATGACAGATATATGGCACATCTCTAACATAAACAAAAATTTCCAATAAAAAGAAATGAAGTTAAACTTTTAATCGTTCATAAAGGTGAAGACATTTTGGTCAGAAGGATTTCTAAGTCATCAAATCTGATCTAACTTGCCCTTATACTGAGTCATATTCATATAAACATTTTAAGGCAACAAATATGTAACAAGTAATATGCACTAAATGAAACCAAATACAAGATAATGAGCACCTTTAGTCTAAATGACTATTTTCTGGTTATACTTTGGGGTTTTAAACCCATTTTTTATTATTTCAGCCAGATGCCAAAAGAATTGTAAAAACCTCTCTAAGAATTTTTAAGGTAAAATACTTTTATAGTTAGAGTGTGCCATCTTCAAAAACAACAAAGTAAGTTTGTTTGCAAAAATTAACTTGGAAACCAAAAGAGAACTTTGTTAAAAAACATGATGGTTGTACAAGTGATTGGATGGATAACCCCATTCATCACTATGACGTACAGGTAAGATCAGAAGTCACATAATTAATCCTTCTGAAAAGTTTTATTTGCATATCTTTAATAAGGTTCTCTGCAACATAGTACTAATCAATGGATTTCAAGTAGAATAAACAGAAAACGTTTATTTTTTAAACTAAATTTTCTTTATGCATAGTTGGAGCACACATACCAGTTGTATAATTCTGTTGGCAATCTCATATTTATTTCTAAACTAAATATTTAGAAAATATTATTTTAGCTCTTAGCCACTCCCACCTTTATCAATTCTGTTTGACCCAGAAATCAATAAAAATAGAGTACTGCAATCCCCATTCTCACAATTAAACTTAATATATATTTTTTATTTTCATCAAAGCAGCTATCTAGCCAAATTGGTGTTTTTTTCCTCCAAATATTAAATATTCTCCTTATCTAAGCTTGTGATACTTCTACTAACTGAAACTATTTAAAACAGTAATTTCTACTGTGCTCTAAATAGCTATATATTTAAATCAGATGTTTCACGTTAGTAACAGTGGTAGATTTAAAACTGTGGAATGTTTTCTTCCTGTCCTGTCTAGTGCTAAAGATATCTAAATTGCTTTTAACATTTTAAAGTCTGCATGTTTAATACAGAATTGAGATTTTCTGGTTCTCCTAAAAATTGGGATATCTGCTATCTCTCGGTCACCTTTCATGCAGAATCCTCTCAAACTGAGAGGCCCTTTACATGTTAGGACATATGCATGTACTTCACCTACTCAAGAATGCTGCTTCCACTTAAGCTGTGGATTGAGTCCCATGGGCATTTGAGTTTACAATATTTAATCTGAAAACTATCTTTAATTTCTTGTTGTTCTTTGATGACTTCCTGACAATGTCATGAGCCTGGCAGTGATTTTTGCTTCCATCCTCCTTGCTCTCTTACTATTTAAAAAGTTAACTTGAAACGTAGCATAAACATGATATGATTTGGCTAAATTGCTAAACTCTCAAGTGTATTATAAATCGATTAAACAGATGGACCATATTTTGTATCAAACTATGTGCCATGCTATTTAGTAAAATACCTAACCACATAACGATTTTTATAAGAGAGTGTGCTATTCCACTATGGTTTGATATTTAAGGAAACGCTTCTAAATTTCCAATAGGAACTCATTTAAAATGAATGTGTATTACAGAGGGCTGGGCACTTCAGGGTTATGTTGTTCTCCTCAACATGTCATTGCACTCTTTCAGAAAGCTCACAAGAAAATACTTGGTTTAATTCAGGCAATCATGTTCAAATACCAGTTTTTGGTTCCAATTACTTGAGTTAAATATTTGCAAATAAATTGCAGAATGAGGACCCAGGGAGGAAATATAGAAAATTGGCATAGGCATCAATTTTCATAACAACTATTTTCCTCTGCCTCAGTCATGAGTCATATATGCTATGGAAATGCAATTAAAAATTCAGAGGGCACATGATATGCCATGAGAACTCTAGTTTCATTACGTAGTAAATTGAATGTGTAAGAGAAAATACCAGGAATGAAAAAATTACACCATGTAGATTGTAGAAATCAAAGGGCTTAGACTTTAAATTGTGACCTCAGAGTCTTCAAATGTAGTTTTGGTTCACTTCAGTTGATCAGTTGTGTCTGACTCTTTGAAACCCCATGGACTGTAGCAAACCAGGCCTCCCTGTCCATCACCAACTCCCAGAGCTTGCTGAAACTCATGTCCATTGAGTCAGTGATGTCATCCAACCATCTCATCCTCTTTCATTCCCTTCTCCTCCCACCTTCAATCTTTCCCAGCATCAGGGTCCTTTCAAATGAGTCAGTTCTTCACATCAGGAGGAAAAGGTATTGGGAGTTTCAGCTTCAGGATCAGTCCTTCCAATGAACATTCAGGACTGACTTCTTTTAGGATGGACTGGTTGGATCTCCTTGCAGTCCAAGGGACTCTCAAGAGTCTTCTCCAACACCAGAGTTCAAAAGCAGCAATTCTTCGGTGCTCAGCTTTCTTTAAAGTTCAACTCTCACATCCATACATGACCACTGGAAAAACCAACTTTGACTCGACGGACCTTTGTTAACAAAGTGATGTCTCTGCTTTTTAATATGCTGTCTAGGTTGGTCATAGCTTTCCTCCTAAGGAACAAGCATCTTTTAATTTCATGGCTACAGTCACATCTTCAGTGATTTTGGAGCCTTAAAAAATAGTCTCACAATGTTTCAACTGTTTTGCAGTCTTTTTGCCATGAGGTGATGGGACCAGATACTGTGATCCTCCTTTTTAAATGTTGAGCTTTAAGTCTACATTCTCACTCTCCTCTTTCACTTTCATCAAGAGGCTTTTTACTTCGTCTTCACTTTCTTCCATAAGGGTGGTGTCATCTGCATATTTAAGGTTATTGATATTTCTCCCAGCAGTCTTGATTCCAGCTTGTGCTTCTTCCAGCCCAGCGTTTCTCATGATGTAATCTGCATATAAGTTAAATAATCAGGGTGACAATATACAGCCTTGATGTACCTCTTTTCCTATTTGGAAACAGTCTGTTGTTCCATGTCCAGTTCTAACTGTTGCTTCCTGACTTGCATATAGGTTTCTCAAGAGGTAGGTCAGGTGGTCTAGTATTCCCATCTCTTTCAGAATTTTCCACAGTTTATTGTAATCCACACAGTCAAAGGCTATGAAGCAGAAATATATGTTTTTCTGGAACTCTTTCTTATTTGATGATTCAGCAGATGTTGGCAATTTGATCTCTGGATCCTCTGCCTTTTCTAAAACCAGTTTGAACATCTGGAAGTTCATGATTCATGTCCTGCTGAAGCCTGGCTTGGAGAATTTTGAACATTACTTTACTAGCATGTGAGATGAGTGCAATTGTGCTCTAGTTTGAGCATTCTTTGTCATTGCCTTTCTTTGGGATTGGAATGAAAACTGACCTTTTCCAGTCCTGTTATACTTCTTTGTAAAAACTTCCATATCTAAAATGAGAAGTTTTTGATACATAAATAAGTTATTTGATAGGATAATTACAACAAAGAAATCTCAGTGGAAAAGAATCAAAGGTTAGGGGTAGAGATAGAAGTTGATTTTTATCCATGATGGTCTCCATATTACAGTTATTTTGTGAAAAGTCCCATCATTTTTGACAGCTCAGTTACTTGAAAATGTTGAAGTCATGGAAGAAAGAATAGGAAAAATATATACCCAAGAAAAAGAAAAACATTTGACTGTTGTGCAGGGAAAGCAAATATTTCTCAAAGTTTGAAAAAGAATTCAAAATTCCCAGTTAAGTAAATGGAAATAACATAAGGGGAAATTTACCAGCCCAGGTGCAAATATTTGCAGTATCCTGAGTACAGTCCAAACACAGGGCTGGATGAGAACTTATGAGGCCTTACTGGACCTCAACACCATTGCCTAACAAGAGATTTGACCTTCCTCCAAGTGAGCAATATACATGATCAAACACTGATAATTTGTGTTACTACAAAGTTTCTGGGAGTTGGTAATGAACAGGGTGGCCTGGTGTACTGTGATTCATGAGGTCACAAAGAGTCAGACATGACTGAGCGACTGAACTAAACTGAACTGAACTGAAAGTTGATTTTGGTGGCTCAACTTCAGTTAATTTTATCAGTCTGTAAAAAGAATGAAAATGTTTTGTATGATGAAATCAGAAAGCAAAAATTTTTCTCAGAATAGCACAGGATCAGATTTTTTAAATTGGTTTTTCCTGTTGGCACATTGAACATTTACACGACCCTAAACTTAAGTAGTTCAACTGAAAAGAGAGAAGATATTCAGGTACAGAAATCTCATAGTACTACTCAGCAAGACTTAGACAGTAACTCTTTAGTAAAAGAAGAGAACCTACTTCCAAAATAGATACCGTGTTATCAGGAAAGCTTTATCAGGAAAACTCACTGGAATGCTGAATAACAATTTTTATTGCTCACAAAGAGATTTCTAATAATATTATCAGTTCAGTTGTTTTGTCATGTCTAACTTGTTGAGACCCCATAAAACGCAGCACACCAGGCCTCCCTGTCCATCACCAACTCCCGGAGTTCACCCAAACTCATGTCCACTGGGTCAGTGATGTCATCCAATTATCTCATCCTCTGTTGTCCCCTTCTCCTCCTGCCCTCAACCTTTCCCAGCATCAGGGTCTTTTAAAATGTGTCAGCTCTTCGCATCAGGTGGCCAAATTATTGAAGTTTAAGCCTCAGCACCAGTACTTCCAATGAACACCCAGGACTGATCTCCTTTAGGATGCACTGGTTGAATCTCCTTGCAGTCCAAGGGACTCTCAAGAGTCTTCTCCAACACCACAGTTCAAAAGCATCAATTCTTCAGCGCTCAGCCTTCTTCACAGTCCGACTCTCAGATCCGTACATGACCACAGGAAAAACCATAGCCTTGAGTAGATGGACCTTTGTTGACAAAGTAATGTCTCTGCTTTTCAATATGCTGTCTAGGTTGGTCATAATTTTCCTTCCAAAGAGTAAGCGTCTTTTAATTTCATGCCTGCAGTCACCATCTGTAGTGATTTGGGAGCCCAGAAAAATAGTCTGACACTGTTGCCACTGTTTCCCCATCTATTTCGCATGAAGTGATGGGACCAGATTCCATGGTCTTCATTTTCTGAATGTTGAGCTTTAAGCCAACTTTTTCACTCTCCACTTTTACTTTCATCAAGAGGCTTTTTAGTTCCTCTGCACTTTCTGCCATGAGGGTGGTGTCGTATCACCCTTATGCATATCTGAGGTTATTGATATTTCTCCTGGCAGTCCTGATGCCAGCTTGTGTTTCTTCCAGCCCAGCATTTCTCATGATGTACTCTGCATATAAGTTAAATAAGCAGGTGACAATATACAGCCTTGATGTACTCCTTTTCCTACTTTAAACCAGTCTGTTGTTCCATGTCCAGTTCTAACTGTTGCTTCCTGACCTGCATACAGGTTTCTCAAGAAGCAGATCAGGTGGTCTGGTATTCCCATCTCTTTCAGAATTTTCCACAGTTTATTGTGATCCACACAGCCAAAGACTTTGGCATAGTCAATAAAGCAGAAATAGATGTTTTTTTTCTGGAACTCTCTTGCTTTTTCAATGATCCAGCAGATATTGGCAATTTGATCTCTGCCTTTTCTAAAACCAGCTTGAACATCAGGAAGTTCATGGTTCACGTATTGCTTTAAGATCTACATTTTTTCTCCCAAGGTTTAAATTTCTATGAATTAGTTACTGCAAAATGCAAATTAAAATATTTAAGAGGTATTTTGTAATTAGAGTCTGACATAGTATATAGTCATATGGATCTCCGTGTGTTACAGTTCTCAAATGCTGACAAGCTAGTAGACTTCTTTTTTTCTTTCCCTTCATTAGAGTGTATTTAGAATGATCTAGATCCTTAGAGTTTTGATCCTAACCAAAAAAAATAAACTTAGAAAACTCAGTAGATATGTGAGATCTTCCGTACACAATCACAGTTTTGATATCTTCATTTGGGTTTATGACAATGTCAAATATTTGAAATAAAATAAAAAGGCAATGGCATCCCACTCTGATACTCTTGCCTGGAAAATCCCATGGATGGAGGAGCCTGGAAGGCTGCAGTCCCTGGGGTCGCTGAGGGTCGGACATGAGCGACTTCACTTTCACTTTTCACTTTCATGCTTTGGAGAAGGAAATGGCAACCCACTCCAGTATTCTTGCCTCAAGAATCCCAGGGATGGGGGAGCCTGGTGGGCTACCGTCTGCGGGGTCACACAGAGTCAGACACGACTGAAGTGACTTAGCAGCAATAGCAGCAGCAAGATGAAAGTATTAAGTTTCCCTTACAGTTAAACTACATTTCACTTTAATAAAAGTTGAAGCTTTAAGATGCCTTGAATATATTTTTCAGCTGACATAGATTTCTGAGTATATGTATTTCAGTTTTCAAAGCTAGTATTCATTACTCAATGACATTAAATTCAATATAGGTATAAAATATTTTAAATAGTTATAATTTAGTTTCTAACAACAACATTCACTATATATATATATATTTATATATATATATATATATATTCATTGAGTTGATGAGACAGAATGAAAGTCAGTGAAGATAAACAACAAAGAAAAGAGTGTGGAAGCCAAAACTGCATGGGCAAAATGAATGAAGCCCTTAAGTAGATAGCTCATCTGCCTTCATGCATACCAATCAGAGTCCAGGAAAATGAGGCCACAGAAAGAATTGTAGGAATGGGAGACAGACAAAATACCTGTTAGAGATACTTGGGGACATAATTCAACTTTTCTCTAGATCATCAAAACAAAGAGATCTTCATTCCTCTACTAGGGGTTATTAGCACATGTGGTGATGGCATGAGCGAGATCATCAAATAAAGGCATCACCAGACAAAACAGGTGAGCATGCAACACTGACAGTGACTGCAATGAACAGGCAATTTATGAAGCCTTCCAAGTTACTTAAACAAAAGGGCCTGGAATAGAAAGAGGGGAAAATGGGATTAGTGCCAAGTAGTAGTCTATAGAGTTCCAGAAAAACGTCTATCTCTGCTTTATTGACTATGTCAAAGCCTTTGACTGTGTGCATCACAGCAAACTGTGGAAAATTCTGAAAGAGATGGGAATACCAGACCACCTGATCTGCCTCTTGAGAAATCTGTATACAGGTCAGGAAGCAACAGTTAGAACTGGACATGGAACAACAGACTGGATCCAAATAGGGAAAAGAGTATGTCAAGGCTGTATATTGCCACTGTGCTTATTTAACTTATATGCAGAGTACATCATGAGAAACTCTGGGCTGTAAACAGCACCAGCTGGAATCAGATGGCCAGGAGAAATATCAATAACCTCACATATGCAGATGACACCACCCTTATGGCACAAAGTGAAGAAGAACTAAAGAGCCTCTTGATGAAAGTGCAAGAGGAGAGTTAAAAAGTTGGCTTAAAGCTCAACATTCAGAAAACGAAGATCATGGCATCTGGTCCCATCACTTCATGTCAAATAGATGGAGAAACAGTGGAAATAGTGAGAGACTTTAATTTTGGGGGCTCCAAAATCAGTTGCAGATGGTGACTGCAGCCATGAAATAAAAAGATGCTTGCTCCTTGGAAGAAAAGTTATGACCAACCTAGACAGCATGTTAAACAGCAGAGACGTTATTTTGCAGACAAAGGTCCATCGAGTCAAGGCTATGGTTTTTCCAGTAGTCATGTGTGGATGTGAGACTTGGACTATAAATAAAGCTGAGCGCCAAAGAATTGATGCTTTTGAACTCTGGTGTTGCAGAAGACTCATGAGAGTCCCTTGCACTGCCAAGAGATCCAACCAGTCAATTATAAGGGAAATCAGTCCTGAGTATTCATTGGAAAGAGTGATGTTGAAGCTGAAACTCCAATACTTGGCCCCCTGGTGCAAAGAGCTGATTCATTTGAAAAGACTATGAGGATGGGAAAGATTGAAGGCAGGAAGAGAAGGGGACAACAGAGGATGAGATGGTTGGATGGCATCATTGACTCAATGAACATGAATTTGAGTAAACTCGGGGAGATGCTGATAGACAGGGAGGCCTGGCATGCTGCAGTCCATGGGGTCACAAAGAGTCGGACACAACTGAGCAACTGAACTGAACTGAATTGAGTAGACTATAGCAGATTTTCCAATCTATCTAGTGTGAAAGGACAAATTTTTTGTTGTTTTGTCTATAAATTTTAATGTGTTGCAGACCCATACAAAAATTGACTGAAAATTATTCATACACTAAAGTTAGATATCAGAACTATAAAATGCCTAGTAGATAACATAGGAGAAAACCTAGATGGCCTTGGATATGGTGATGACTTTTTTGATACAGCACCAAAGGCATAATCTGTGAAAGAAATAATTGATAAGCTGGGCTTCTCTAAGTTAAACACTTTTTTTACCCCCTGCTACAAATTGCTATGTTTTCAAGATGAGAAGACAAGCCGCAGACCAGGAGAAAATATTTTCAAAATATTTCAAAATATCTGATCAAACACCATTACTATCCACAATGTGCAAAGAAATAGTAAAACTCAGCAATTAAGAAAAAAAAAAGCCAACAAGCTGATAATAGATAAGACAAAGACTTTAACATAAAACTCACCAAGGAAAATATACAAATGATGAATAAACATATGAAAAAGTCTTCCATGTCCTATAATAATAGGAAAATGCAAATTAAAACAACAGCAAAACACCACTAATTAGAAAGATCAAAATCCAGAACACTACAAACACCAAACGCTGGTAAGAATGTGAAGCAACAGAAATTGTCTTGCTTATTAACTGATGGGAATGCAAAATGTTACAGATGTTCTGGAAGATGGTTTGGCAGTTTCTCATCAGATCAGATCAGATCAGTTGCTCAGTCGTGTCCGACTCTTTGCAACCCCATGAATCGAAGCACACCAGGCCTCCCTGTCCATCACCAACTCCTGGAGGTTACTGAGACTCACGTCCATGGAGTCAGTGATGCCATCCAGCCATCTCATCCTCTGTCGTCCCCTTCTCCTCTTGCCCCCAATCCCTCCCAGCATCAGAGTCTTCTCCAATGAGTCAACTCTTCGCATGAGGTGGCCAAAGTACTGGAGTTTCAGCTTTAGCATCATTCCTTCCAAAGAAATCCCAGGACTGATCTCCTTTAGAACGGACTGATTGGATCTCCTTGCAGTCGAAGGGACTCTCAAGAGTCTTCTCCAACACCACAGTTCAAAAGCATCAATTCTTCAGTGCTCAGCCTTCTTCACAGTCCAGCTCTCACATCCATACATGACCACAGGAAAAACAATAGCCTTGACTAGACGAACCTTTGTTGGCAAAGTGATGTCTCTGCTTTTGAATATGCTCTCTAGGTTGGTCATAACTTTCCTTCCAAGGAGTAAGCGTCTTTTAATTTCATGGCTGCAGTCACCATCTGCAGTGATTTTGGAGCCCAGAAAAATAAAATCTGACACTGTTGCCACTGTTTCCCCATCTATTTCCCGTGAAGTGATGGGACCAGATGCCATGATCTTCATTTTCTGAATGCTGAGCTTTAAGCCAACTTTTTCACTCTCCACTTTCACTTTCATCAAAAGGCTCTTCAGTTCCTCTTCACTTTATGCCATAAGGGTGGTGTCATTTGCATATCTGAGATTATTGATATTTCTCCCAGCAATCTTGATTCCAACTTGTGTTTCTTCCAGTCCAGCGTTTCTCATGATGTACTCTGCATGTAAGTTAAATAATCAGGGTGACAATATACAGGCTTGACGTACTCCTTTTCCTATTTGGAACCAGTCTGTTGTTCTATGTCCAGTTCTAACTGTTGCTTCCTGACCTGCATACAAATTTCTATAGCTAAGTGTAATCTTACCATGGGATCCAGCAATCAGACTCCTTGGTATTTATCCAAAGGAGTTGAAAATGTGTCCACATAAAAACCTGAACATAGGTATTTATTAGTAACTTTATTCATGATTTCCAAAGCTAGGAAGCAAACAACACATCCTTCACTAGGTGAATGGATAAATAAACTGTGATATATCAGGAAGTGGAATGTTATTCAGCATGGAAAATAAATGAGCTAAAAAAAGGCATGAAAAGACATGAAAGACATTTAAATGCATATTACTGAATGAAAGAAGCCAATGTGAAAAGGGTATCTATTGTATGATTCCAATTGTATGACATTCTGGAAAAGGCAAAACCTTATAGACAGGAAAAAAAAAAAAAAACAGTGGTTGCTGGACTTGGTGGTGGTGGCAGATGAATAGACAGATAACAGAAGATTTTTAGGGCAATGAAAATACTCTATAATAATATGATGATGGTGGTATATATGTCATTATACATTTGTTCAAACCCATAGAGTACACAACACCAAGAGTGAATGGTAATGTGAATTATCCACTTTGGGTGATTATGGTGTGTCAAAGAATCCGCCTACAATGCAGGAGGACGCAGTTTGATTCCTGAGTTGGGAAGATCGCCTGGAGAAGGGATAGGCTACCCAATCCAGTATCTTGGGCTTCCCTGGTGACTCAGATGATAAAGAATCCACTTGCAATGTGGGAGACCTGTGTTCAGTCCCTGGGTTGGGAAGATACCCTGGAGGAGGACATGGCAACCCACTCCAGTATTCTTGCCTGGAGAATCCCATGGACAGAGGAGCCAGGTGAGCTACAGTCCATGGGGTCACAAAGAGTCAGACATGAGTGAATGACTAAGCCCAGTACAGCATATTCATGTGTCAGGTCAGTGAGTATATGGAAGCTCTCTATATCTTTCTCTGAATTTTATTGTAAATCTAAAATATCTCTAAATATATTTTCTTTAAAAATCCAAACAAGTTAATTCAATAATCTTGTCTTCTAAATAAATAAAAGATACATAACATTGGGGATACTTGTGATGAAGAACAGCAGTCATTTATTTAGTAATAAATACAGTTTTCCATAAGGTACAATTTCTCTAGCTAATTTCTTTGAAAATGTATTTGTATATAGATATAGGTATAGATATAAGTATAGGTATAATCATTCTCCAGGAAAGACAATATGAAGTTCCACTTGTGTGTATGTTGTGGTAGGCTACTCACTGAAAGACAGGTTATTATCTAATTTCTAAAATGTATTTGAGTACCTATGGAGCATTTCTCTTTTTTTCAAGTGCTGGAACACAAGTGCTGTGTTCTTAACACAGTTGCTATAGAAACTCTGTATGTTATTAGATAGTAATTTAGAAAACTCATAAAGCCTTCTTGAAACACACAGATTAGAAATTTTGTTTGATTGGTTTAGGTATTTGAAATGCATTCCTGAAAAAGAATTGAATAACTCTAATCAAGTAAGTGATATTTCTTATTGCCACCATTTTTCTTGTACATTTCCTTACCCAGAGTCAATAGTCTGTGATGAATGGTTAATGAATGAAGAAAGCAATCTTAAATAGATAAATTCTGAGTTTACAAATACACACACACACACATATGTATGTTTGTTTATATATACTACGTTTGCATGTGTTTATATACATATGTATACTTTTTAAATTTTAATTAATTTCAATTCAAAGCTATAATTAATAATTTCATGGAAGTTAGCTAGTTAGTATACCTGTGAAGGTGAGAAAAATTCTCCACAAATAACTCAAGCTCCTTATTGAAACATGTGAAAAAATAGGCTAACAATATTAAAATAGCTTCTATTATGTCAGTCTGTCCCTTTATGTCTGTCTACCTATAAATAACCATGAATATATAAAATGTCAATGTATGTGAATGTAATTATGGATAAATGTGATATTATAAGATTATAGCACTCTTATTATCCATGGAATTTCCTATTTCTTAGAAGTTAATAGGTCTTATTTAAATACTGATTTCTAATTCAAAACATAAAAATCAGGCCTACACTGCCTTAGTTAAAGGCATGTAACATAACACAGTTGCCTGCTGAAATCAAGATCTGTCTTTATAGCTCAGTTGGAAAAAAGGGCAATTTAATGACTTTTAGGAAGATTCCTAAACAAAAATGGTCAATAATTGTAAAGAAAAGAACAATACTAAAGCATTAGTATTTCTCTAAGAATTAAACCTAAAAATAGTGTATTAAAGCTGAAAAATCAAAACTGTATAGGCAAATATAGATTCAATTATTAAATGTATATTAATTATATAAAAATTTCATCAGTCACCACTTACCTTATTCCAGAGTGCCTGAATATAGAGCACTCTGAAATTCATGGGGTTGCAAAGAGTTGGACACGACTGAGCGACTGATCTGATCTGAATATATAGCAGACATGGAATCTTGAGTCAATTGACATAAATAACTTGAAGTTGTATGTTTTATCTGAATATTTGTATCCAGCATGAAGCATGTTGTTGTTCAGTCACTCAATCGTGTCTGAGTCTTTGCGACCCCATGGACTAGAGCACACCGTTCTTCCCAGTCCTTCACCAGAATTAGAGCTTGCTCAAACTCATTCCATTGAGTCAGTGGTATCTAAGAGCTGTTGAATAAATACGTGTAACTAAATGTGAAAATAGATTGTGATTTGTTGTTGAGACTACAGTTCGAAGTTCTGTATTCTTGAGAAGCATACCGGAGGAGAAAAATGTCTTTAGCCTAATGTGTTAGTATGTCAGTTCAGTTCAGTTCAGTCCCTCAGTTGTGTCGGACTCTTTGCGACCCCATGAATCCCAGCATGCCAGGCCTTCCTATCCATCACCAACTCCCGGAGTTCACTCAGACTCAAGTCCATCAAGTCAGTGATGCCATCCCGCCATCTCATCCTCTGTCATCCGCTTATCTTCCTGCCCCCAGTTCCTCCCAGCATCAGAATCTTTTCCAATAAGTCCACTCTTCGCATGAGGTGGCCAAAGTACAGGAGTTTCAGCTTTAGCATCATTCCTTCCAAAGAAATGGAGAAGGAAATGGCAACCCACTCCAGTGTTCTTGCCTGGAAAAAAACCCCATGGATGGAAGAGCCTGACAGGCTACAGTCCACAGGGTTGCAGAGTCGGACACAACTGAATGACTTCACTTCACTTCACTTTCCAAAGAGTTCCCAGGGCTGATCTCCTTCAGAATGGACTAGTTGGATCTCCTTGCAGTCCAAGGGACTCCCAAGAGTCTTCTCCAACACCAGAGTTCAAAAGCGTTAATTCTTCGGTGCCCAGCTTTCTTCACAGTCCAACTCTCACATCCATACATGACCACAGGAAAAACCATAGCCTTGACTAGACAAACCTTTGTTGGCAAAGTAATGTCTCTGCTTTTGAATATGCTATCTAGGTTGGTCATAACTTTTCTTCTAAGGAGTAAGTGTCTTTTAATTTCATGGCTGCAGCCACCATCTGCAGTGATTTTGGAGCCCAGAAAAATAAAGTCTGATACTGTTTCCACTGTTTCCCCATCTATTTCCCATGAAGTGTTGGGACCAGTTGCCATGATCTTCGTTTTCTGAATGTTGAGCTTTAAGCCAACTTTTTCACTCTCCACTTTCACTTTCATCAAGAGGCTTTTTGATGTCATCATCAGTAAATAATATGGCACATTTATGATACATTTTATTTCTTTTTAACCTGCAGTATTATTGAAATGTTTTCTATTTCTAGAAAAAGTATGAGTGAAAGTGAAGTCACTCAGTCGTGTCTGTCTCTTTGAGACTCCATGGACTGTAGCCTACAGGCAATAATACTAGAGTAGATTGCCCTTTCCTTCTCCAGAGGATCTTCCTGACCCAGGGATCGAACCCAGGTCTCCCACATTGTAGACAGACGCTTTACCGTCTGAGCCACCAGGGAAGTCATAGTACTGTTCTTTATTCTTTGATGAATTTGCATTGAGACCAAATTATAATACCAATACTACTAAAATCTGGTCAACTGAGAAAATGTAGCCATTTCAGTAGTAGAAGGAAGTGATCAGGCAAGTCTGTGAGATTCACCTAATCTCATATTTGACAAGGAATGGCCATGGGTCAAAAGTTTTAGAATGACCTGGAGCTTTTGGGAAAAAATCAGTTTCACGGACCAGTGCAGACCTACTGGCTAGATTTTCTGGAGAAAGTGAAGCCCAGGAAATGATTTTAAAAAGACCCCAGGGGAATCATTATATGCATTCAAGTTTGAGAGGTACTGACCTCCCAGATAGACCTTAAACCAAAGAAAATAGGTTTGATTTTTCAGTCCCATCTCTCATTTTTCTGAATGGTATATTTATTACCAGCCAATTATTCTGCAAATGTGCCATTGAATAGAAACAATTAAAAAATCACTGCCAAGTACCTGCATTAAATTAAATGCATTATTTCTTGCAGTGGGTCAGTAAGATACTTTGAAGGCATACTGAATCTAGAAAATCAATTTCCATGAAAAAGTTCACTTCTTCCTGAGAAACATCTCTGATAATACTCAAATAAGACAATGTTTATCTGACATTCTCAAAAGTCACTTCTTTTCATAGTGTGTTAGGGTAAGAAGAATGGTTGAAGTTATTCACTGAAAATCTACACAAATAATAATAATAGAATGAAAATTAAAAACAGAAATCTGTCCCGTTTGACTACTCAATTTTATGCTAAGCAGTCTTCCCTAGGCCCCTGTACATATTAAATCACAAATACGAAATTAAAATATATTAGGATACAGGTATTTACACATGGACATCACCAAATGGTCAACACTAAAATCAGATTGATTATATTCTTTGCAGCCAAAGATGGAGGAGCTCTATACAGTCAACAAAAACAAGACCAGGAGCTGACTGTGGCTCAGACCATGAACTCCTTATTGCCAAATTCAGACTTAAATTGAAGAAAGTAGGGAAAACCACTAGACCATACAAGTATGACCTAAATCAAATCCCTTATGTGTTGGGAGCCGGTTTGAATTAGCGCTCCGCCCGTGGCAAAGGTCATGAGGAAGGAGGCTTGACATACCCAAAGGTGGGGTCGAGCCTCAGGAGCCCCTTGGAGGTTCTCGAGCATCTACCCCCAAAACCAGAGCCTGCCTGCTTTACTACTTGTGCTCTCACCTACACTTCTGACTTTACGGGGGCCTGTTCCCCACTACCTCTCTCTGAAAGAAGAGTTAACTTAAAGCTTCAGTTAATAAAAATTCCTGGGCGTGACAGGAGTGTTTTAACGTACAAACTCCTCTGAAGGTTCTCTAGCCCACCTGACAGACTTGTCTGGCCACATGTGCTTCTAAAAACAGGTTCTTTAGAGAAGTCAGAAAACTATTAGCATAAGTATATTGGGCTGATTAGGAATTGTATTGGTGAAGGGTTTTTCATTTGTTGAGCCAGTGATTGCTGCTAAGTCTCCACTTCCCCTGCCCTTATACACATTAATGAATATATAGAAGAGATAAGTATTTGATATTAATCACCTTAGACCTTAGACTAAGTAAATTCTTTCCCTGACTAAAATCCGCTACACCCTCACCCTATAGGAATGTAAACTTATCTAGTGGAGTCTGTCTTAAGAATAATCACCCTGGAGAAATAAGTGACTGACCACTATCACAAGGAGAAGGTCATAAATTGTCAACAGGCCCCCTGGCCAGAAGATGATGTAACACCCCTAAGACCTCTGTATACATTTGATAAAAGTCAGGGCTGCTGACCCCACGTGACTTTTGTATAACATCTCAGTGTATAAAAGTAGACCATGGAAAATAAAGAATGGGGATCAGTTCCTGGAAAGACTGGTCTCCCCATGTCGCTCTCTCTCTCAAAGTCTGGCTGAGTCTCCATCTCTAGTGCGGGACCCACCATGCTTACTAATTATGCCTGGGCTTCTAAGCTCAGACCGGGGAGGCCTCAGTGTCTCCTCTCCTTCGGGAGAACAGAAAGACGCCTGCGGCCTACGTAAGTGGTGCAAACTTCTTGTCTTGAAGTTTTATTGGTCCCCCGCGTAAACCAAGCTACTCAGCCTCTTTTATCCACTGAATTTTCCTACTGAGCTATCCTCGTTCTATTATCCTTTATATCTCTAATTATAACTATCGTGTCCTGATCCTCACCGACGCCGTCCTCGCTTCGAAGTCCCTGGATCAGCTGGGGCTGGTCCCCAGCACTTATGATTATACAGTGGAAGTGAGAAATAGATTTAAAGGCCTAGATCTGATAGATAGAGTGCCTGATTAAATATGGACTGAGGTTCATGACTTTGTACAGGAGACAGGGATCAAGACCATCCCCATGGAAAAGAAATGCAAAAAAGCAAAATGACTTTCTGGGGAAGCCTTACAAATAGCTGTGAAAAGAAGAGAGGTGAAAAGAAAAGGAGCAAAGGAAAGATATAAGCATCTAAATGCATAGTTCCAAAGACTAGCAAGAAGAGATAAGAAAGCCTTCTTCAGCGATCAGTGCAAAGAAATAGAGGGAAAAAACAGAATGGGAAAGACTAGAGATCTCTTCAAGAAAATTAGAGATACCAAGAGAACATTTCATGCAAAGATGGGCTCGATAAAGGACAGAAATGGTATGGACCTAACAGAAGCAGAAGATATTAAGAAGAGGTGGCAAGAATACACAGAAGAACTGTACAAAAAAGAGCTTCACGACCCAGATAATCACGATGGTGTGAGCACTGACCTAGAGCCAGACATCCTGGAATGTGAAGTCAAGTGGGCCTTAGAAAGCATCACTACGAACAAAGCTAGTGGAGGTGATGGAACTCCAGTTGAGCTCATTCAAATCCTGAAAGATAATGCTGTGAAAGTGCTGCACTCAACATGCCAGCAAATTTGGAAAACTCAGCAGTGGCCACAGGACTGGAAAACCTCAGTTTTCATTCCAATCCCAAAGAAAGGCAATGCCAAAGAATGCTCAAACTACCCCACAATTGCACTCATCTCACACGCTAGTAAAGTAATGCTCAAAATTCTCCAAGCCAGGCTTCAGCAATATGTGAACCATGAAATTCCTGATGTTCAAGCTGGTTTTAGAAAAGGCAGAGGAACCAGAGATCAAATTGCCAACATCCACTGGATCATGGATAAAGCAAGAGAGTTCCAGAAAAACATTTATTTCTGCTTTATTGACTATGCCAAAGCCTTTGACTGTGTGGATCACAATAAACTGTGGCAAATTCTGAAAGAGATGGGAATACCCGACCACCTGATCTGCCTCTTGAGAAATCTGTATGCAGGTCAGGAAGCAACAGATAGAACTGGTCATGGAACAACAGACTGGTTCCAAATAGAAAAAGGAGTACTTCAAGGCTGTATATTGTCACCCTGATTATTTAACTTATATGCAGAGTACATCATGAGAAATGCTGGACTGGAAGAAACACAAGCTGGAATCAAGATTGCCAGGAGAAATATCAATAACCTCAGATATGCAGATGACACCACCCTTATGGCAGAAAGTGAAGAGGAACTCAAAAGCCTCTTGATGAAAGTGAAAGTGGAGAGTGAAAAAGTTGGCTTAAAGCTCGACATTCAGAAAACGAAGATCATGGCATCTGGTCCCATCACTGCATGGGAAATAGATGGGTAAACAGTGGAAACAGTGTCAGACTTTATTTTTCTGGGCTCCAAAATCACTGCAGATGATGACTGCAGCCATGAAATTAAAAGACGCTTACACCTTAGAAGAAAAGTTATGACCAACCTAGATAGCATATTCAAAAGCAGAGACATCACTTTTCCAACAAAGGTTCACCTAGTCAAGGCTATGGTCTTCCCTGTGGTCATGTATGGATTTGAGAGCTGGACTGTGAAGAAGGCTGAGACCGAAGAATTGCTACTTTTGAACTGTGGTGTTGGAGAAGACTCTTGAGAGTCCCTTGGACTGCAAGGAGATCCAACCTGTCCATTCTGAAGAAGATCAGCCCTGGGATTTCTTTGGAAGGACTGATGATAAAGCTGAAACTCCATTACTTTGGCCACCTCATGCGAAGAGTTGACTCACTGGAAAAGACTGATGCTGGGAGGGATTGTGGGCAGGAGGAGAAGGGAACAGCAGAGGATGAGATGGCTGGATGGCATCACTGACTCGTTGGACATGAATCTGGGTGACCTCTGGGAGTTGGTGATGGACAGGGAGGCCTGGTGTTCTGTGATTCATGTGGTCGCAAAGAGTCGAACACAACTGAGCAACTGAACTGACTGACAGGTATTTATTTAAAATACTACCTAATATTTATAAAAAATTTTCAGCAAAACACTTACTGAAGACCGGACAGTGGTCTGCCAAAATTTGTGCTTTAAAATACTGTTTCTGGAAGATTCTTCTTGAAGCAAAGTGATTCTATGGTCAATATGTTTGCAATGTGGTATACCATTGTGCCCTTTTTGAAATTATAACATCAAGGGTTCAGAGATGTTCTGCAATAAAGATATCAGCTTAAATTATCCCCCATTTGCTTTTACTCTGATACTCCCTGATATTGTGTTACAGTACCCTCTGATGTGATAGAATTGGCAGTGTATATAATATACTTGGCTTAAAGCTCAACATTCAGAAAACGAAGATCATGGCATCTGGTCCCATCACTTCATGGGAAATAGATGGGGAAACAGTGGAAACAGTGTCAGACTTTATTTTTCTGGGCTCCAAAATCACTGCAGATGGTGACTGCAGCCATGAAATTAAAAGACACTTACTCCTTGGAAGGAAAGTTATGACCAACCTAGAGAGCATATTCAAAAGCAGAGACATTACTTTACCAACAAAGGTTCGCCTAGTCAAGGCTATGATCTTTCCTGTGGTCATGTATGGATGTGAGAGCTGGACTGTGAAGAAGGCTGAGCGCCGAAGAATTGATGCTTTTGAACTGTGGTGTTGGAAAAGACTCTTGAGAGTCCCTTGAACTGCAGGGAGATCCAACCAGTCCAGTCTGAAGGATATCAGCCCTGGGATTTCTTTGGAAGGAATGATGCTGAAGCTGAAGCTCCAGTATTTTGGCCACCTCATGCGAAGAGTTGACTCATTGGAGAAGACTCTGATGCTGGGAGGGATTGGGGGCAGGAGGAGAAGGGGACGACAGAGGATGAGATGGCTGGATGGCATCACTGACTCGATGGATGTGAGTCTGAGTGACCTCCAGGAGCTGGTGATGGACAGGGAGGCCTGGCGTGCTACAGTTCATGGGGTCACAAAGATTCGTACACTACTGAGCAACTGATCTGATCTGATATGTAATATAATATTTGTTTAAAAGTAATGCCTAGGATTGAACTATTCTCTGCTCTAAATCCAGAAGAAACTACGTTTATATGTTTAGAAACTTTGTTTTAATATTTGAAATATTATAGTGATATTATCTTTTAATTTGAATATAAATTTCTTGTCAAAACTTACTGAAACTAAGGTAAATTATTTTTGATGTGAGATTGATAAATCTTAGGAAAGATTTTGTCAACTTCGAGTTAGATTCAAATGGTTACAAGTTAGAGAGTGAATTTGTTGAAGTCACATTGACAATATTTTAATATTTTTGTGTTTGAAATACAATTTAAATAGAGTTTGAAATTAAAAAAACCCAAACCAAAATATTTAGGCTGCATGGACATGGCATATCTGGCATTCTTTAAGAGGAAGATATTTTTCAGTTATTATACTTTTCATTTTTCTGCCTTGTTTCTCTGACATCATAAACCATTATCTATCCTAATCAGTGAATAAGGGTAAAGTACTGGTAAAACTCAGGTTCGCTCCCTGGGTCGGGAAGATCCCCTGGAAGAGGAAATGGCAACCCACTCCAGTACTCTTACCTGGAAAATTCCATGGACAGCGGAACCTTGTAAGCTACAGTCCATGGGGTCGTAAAGAGTCGGACACGACTGAGCGACTTCACTTCACATCAATGGTAAAATATCACTTTTTATGATATTTACTGTTACCGGTCAGTGGACTTTCCTCCCATTTCTTTTTGAATTACATGTAAAACCCTTATTATGAAGAGACATCACCATTTAGCTTTAGGCCTAAAATTACTTGTCTCTTACTTTAAGCTGTGATATGTGAAGAATTTGTTGTTTGTATTATGTATATATATTATATATAATATATATATGTGTCCCACTTTATAATTTTATTTTTTCACCTCTTTCTTTGATGAAAGTACATATATATGTATACATATATAATATATTGTGATAATATATAATGAAAATGATCAAAGATTAAAACATATACATTGAATATTGTAGTTTTAAAATTAAAAAATGACAACTTTAGTAGGAGTTCCATGATAAATAATTTTAAAATGCCAGCCCCACACTGGGTCTTAATTCTGAATAAAAGTTGATTAGAAAGATTATTAACACAAAGAAAAAAAGAGAAGAAAATGCATATAGGTAAAAGCAGTGAGTCCAAATTGTTATATTTTTCAGTGTCATTAGGCTACCATTTTGGGGTATCATAAATATGGGTTAAAATAAATAAGAGATTGTGCTGAAAATGAGTTTTAAAAATGTGAATTTGAAGTGTATGTGAATCTGATGTCAGGAGGGCAAAAGGGGAATCTATCAGTACTTTAAATGTTGTATCTTAACTGTATTTTAGCTCTTTTAGGACCATTTAAAATCATTAGCACTTAACAGATTTCTTTCAGAAATCAAATATATATATATATATATATATATATATATATATATATATATATATATATATATATATATATATATATAGCTGTGCTATGCTATGCTAAGTCACTTCAGTCGTGTCCGACTCTGTGTGACCCCATAGACGGCAGACCACCAGGCTTCCCCGCTCCAGGCAAGAACACTGGAGTGGGTTGCCATTTCCTTCTCCAATGCATGAAAGTGAAAAGAGAAAGTGAAGTCGCTAAGTCATGTCTGACTCTTAGCGACCCCGTGGACTGCAGCCTACCAGGCTCCTCTGTCCGTGGGATTTTCCAGGCAAGAGTACTGGAGTGGGGTGCCATTGCCTTCTCCGATCTATCTATATATATATATATATCTCAATACAGCATTGTGACTTAGAAACTTTTTTTTCTTTTAATTTCACACTTGAATAATACTTCGGTGTTGAATGTGGTAATTTAGGAGTCAATCAATTACTTCCATTAATTATTATGAATTTGGCTGCTTATGATAATCCTTCTCATGATATATGCTCAACAACTCTTCAGAGGCTCTGCCATTGGTGTATACTTATGGGGAAGAGATGTATGGCCAGGAGGTCTGCAGAAGTTTTTTTTTCTTTTATCACACAAAAACATTGATTAGCCAGACTGATTATTGCAAAACAGTTAATATCTCAAAACTGTTAACCTCTCAAAAGTGTTTATTTCTCAAAAAGCATACATCCTTCATTGTTAAACTAGGTCAGAAAATATAAGTATATGGTGGGCCAATTGCTTTGTATTTTAAAAGGCTTACCTTTCAAATAATCTATTAAAAATTGCAGTAGTTTTTTGTCTCTTATTTTTTTTTCTTGTAGAAATCTTTCTAAAACCAGTTTTGACAATTCACTTAAATAGTCTTCTACAAACAACAAATGTTGGCAAGGGTGTTGAGAAAAGGGAAGCCTTTACACTGCAGGTGGGGATATAAATTGGTGCAACCATTATGGAAAACATTATGGAGGTTTCTCAAAAAACTAAAACTACTACTACCATATATCCCAGAAATTTCTCTCCTGGCAATATATCAAAAAAATAAATAAATAAAAAAAAACAAAACACTAATTTAAAAGATACATGAACTCCAGTGTTCATAGCAGTATTATTTACTTTGCTAAGGCATGGAAACAGGTTCAGTGTCTGTAAACAGATAAATGTATAAAGAGGCTATAGTATACATATATGTACACACAAGCATACAATCAGATCAGATCAGATCAGATCAGTCGCTCAGTCCTGTCTGACTCTTTGCAACCCCATGAACTGCAGCACACCTGGCCTCCCTGTCCATCACCAGCTCCCGGAGGTCACTCAGACTCACATCCCTCGAGTCAGTGATGCCATCCAGCCATCTCATCCTGTCGTCCCCTTCTCTTCCTGCCCCCAATCCCTCCCATAATCAGAGTCTTCTCCAGTGGGTCAACTCCTCGCATGAGGTGGCCAAAATACTGGAGCTTCAGCATCATTCCCTCCAAAGAAATCCCAGGGCTGATCTCCTTCAGAATGGACTGGTTGGATCTCTTTGCAGTCCAAGGGACTCCCAAGAAAGCATACAAAGGAATACTATTAATCAATAAAGATGAATGATATTTTGCCGTTTGTAGCCACACAGATGGACTTGGAGGACATTATACTAGAGATAAGTCAGACAGAGAATGATAAGTACTGTATGATAGGCTCAAGGATGTAGTGTACCGCACGAGGGATGTAGATGATATTTTGTAATAACCGTAAGTGGAAACTAACCTTTAAAAATTGTATAAAAATGAAGAAAGAAAGAAAAATGACTTATACCAGAAAGTTCTAAATTTTTATAAAGCAGTATCTGTGCTTATGTTTTCTAGGTATGCATACTGGAGTATTTACATAAAATGGGTAAAATATGATATTTTAACTTAAAATACTTAAAGAAAAAATACATAAAGCTAAAACAGCAAAACATTAACCTTTGTAAAAATCATATGTATGATGTTTTACAAGTCTTTATACTTTATTTATGATTAATATTTTATAGTTAAAAATTGAAACAAACCAATAAACAAAACCACACATAAAACAGCAAAAATAAATCAAGAGTAAGCCTTTCTTTTTTATGAAAGAAACCCTTCTAAAGCTAGACAAAAACTAAAACTTAAAGGAGAACCAATTAATTTGATGGCATAAAGTGATAAAAATTGAAACTTACCTGCAAAATCAATATTGAAGACACAGTAGAAAGACAAATTATAAACTGGAAAAAAAACTGACACCCAGAAACCTACACAAATATCAGTCATTTATTTTAGATAGTAGTCACTTTCAAGTCATTAAGGAAAAATTGGTCTAATTCCATATGCTTAAAATATTGCTAGTGCCATATTATTAACTCTTGGAATAGCCTTAAGAGTTTCTGCTTCCCTGCATTCTTCCTAGGTCCTATTATTGTCAAATTTAATATGCATTCTCAAATAGGTAAAAATTTTGTCTATTTGTTATATGTAGTTGTGAAAGAGGTGTGTTTTCACGTATACTATTTGTTATTTTCCATTAGTTAATTCTCTACTCGTGTAACTATGTGAAAAAATATACACACACACACACACACACACATACACAGAGCAAGTGTATCTGTGGGAAGTAGAACTCCCATAAGACTAATATTTTACTGTATTTCATTTTGGACTGTTTTAATTTTTTTTAATGTTTAATACAATTTTTAAAGTCTACTTTTCATTCAGTTGGCCTTCCCAGGTGGCTCAGTGGGTAAAGAATCCTCCTGTATTACAGGAGATGCAGGCACACATGAGTTCGATCTTTGGGTTGGGAGGATCCCCGGGGGCATGGAAACCCACTTCAATGTTCTTGACTGGGGAATCCCAGGGACAGAGGAGCCTGGTGGGCTACAGCCCATAGCGTCACCCAGAGTTGGACACAACTGAAGCGACTGAGTATACATGCCTCCATTCAGTTGTTACAAAATATTGACTATATTCCCTATGTTATCCAATATATCCTTGAATCTGTCTTACACCCAGTAGGTTGTACACCCACTTTCTCACTTCTATATTACCCCTCCCCTTCCTTTTGTACTCTTTTAATTTTTAACATGAGTATGTTTTATTATGAATCTTTAAAAATATTCAAGTTACACAAACGCTGTGTTATCACTATAATAATCTTGTTCTAGTTATAGGGTGATAAGATATTTTTATTAAATAGCAACTAGTAAGTCTTCACTCACAATTAAGTGGTTTCTGTTTTCATGTTGTTGTACACAAGTGACTTGAAATGTTATCAAATAAAAGTATGTTGTCAAAAATAGCAAAATGAGCCCTAGACCCATTTTTACCAAGAATGGGAATAAAATTGAATACATCAGAAATGCTCAAGTTGAATTATCTTAAACTCCATTTTGGATTTAGGTATAGGCTCATTATTCACTGAGATCAGATCAGATCAGAAGTCGCTCAGTAGTGTCGACCACCGAACCGCAGCACGCCAGGCCCCCGTCCATCACCAGCTCCTGGAGGTCCTCAGACGCATCCACGAGTAGTGATGCCATCCAGCCATCTCACCCTGCTCCCCCCCTCCGCCCCAACCCTCCCAGCATAGAGTCCAATGAGTCCCGGAGGTGGCACGAGTCGCGCACCCCAGTAGATGATCTCAGAATGGACTGGTTGGATCCTGCAGGGGACCAGAGTCCTCCACACCACAGCAGCAGGCGCCGCCCCACGTCAGCCCAGACGAGACCAAGCCTGACAGGCGAACTGTGTAGTAATGTCTCTGCGAATATGCACTAGGTGTCACCCCGGGGGGGAGAACGAGTGAGGAGCAGCAGTCTGACACTGTCCACTTCCACATTCCCAGCAGTGATGGGACAGATGACTGAGTAATGTTGAGCGCCCCTCACTCTCCACCACCCAGAGGAGCCCCTCTCACCGCAAGAGTGTGTACGAACTGAGGTGATTCCGCAATCTTGATTCACCTTTCATCAAATTACTATCATTGATGAGATCCAGATATTCTTTTGCTACATTAAAAATTCCTGTGGGAAAAAATAGTTTTGGGGAAAAAAATCTTTTAACTATTGAATATGTCTTGTCTCTTTAGTTGCAACATAAAATGCTTTCAAAATTAGTGATTTACTTTTTTTAAAGTTACCAAAATTCATGAGATACTCTTAAGTTATAAATTTCCTAACAAATGCAGAAAACTATATCTCATATCCAGTCCTCTTCCTTCTGTTTACGTGTTGAGTTCATTTATGTCATATGGTAAACTTTGATAGCTTTTTGTGTTTTCGATAGTTCCACCGCTGAATGCATTAGATATCTCCAGTATTTTTTATAGAATATTGCTGACTTAAACTAGAGTCAGCAAGTCCATGAACAAATGTATACTAATGTTGTGGTGAATCAAGGATTCCAGAGTAGACAGTAAGGAGAATAGCCCACAGTAGTCTCTCACTGGGCCATGCATATGACCTGTCCAACTTGCTGAGTGCTGGAGGCAATAGCCTTGTATGCTTGTATGCTTTGCCTGATAAGCTACAATGTGTAACAGCACTCAGATCAGATCAGATCAGTCACTCAGTCATGTCTGACTCTTTGCGACCCCATGAACCGCAGCACGCCAGGCCTCCCTGTCCATCACCAGCTCCCGGAGGTCACTCAGACTCACACCCATCAAGTCAGTGATGCCATCCAGCCATCTCATCCTCTGTCGTCCCCTTCTCCTCCTGCCCTCAATCCCTCCCAGCATCAGAGTCTTCTCCAATGAGTCAACTCTTCGCATGAGGTGGCCAAAATACTGGAGTTTCAGCTTTAGCATCATTCCTTCCAAAGAAATTCCAGGATTGATCTCCTTCAGAATGGACTGGTTGGATCTTCTTGCAGTCCAAGGGACTCTCAAGAGTCTTCTCCAACACCACAGTTCAAAAGCATCAACTCTTTGGTGCTCAGCCTTCTTCACAGTCCAGCTCTCACATCCATACATGACCACAGGAAAGACCATAGCCTTGACTAGGCGAACCTTTGTTAGCAAAGTGATGTCTCTGCTTTTGAATATGCTATGTAGGTTGGTCATAACTTTCCTTCCAAGGAGTAAGCGTCTTTTAATTTCATGGCTACAGTCACCATCTGCAGTGATTTTGGAGCCCAGAAAAATAAATTCTGACACTGTTTCCACTGTTTCTCCATCTATTTCCCATGTAGTAATGGGACCAGATGCCATGATCTTTGTTTTCTGAATGTTGAGCCTTAAGCCAACCTTTTCACTCTCCACTTTCACTTTCATCAAGAGGCTTTTTAGCCCCTCTTCACTTTCTGCCATAAGGGTGGTGTCATCTGCATATCTGAGGTTATTGATATTTCTCCCGGCAATCTTGATTCCAGCTTGTGTTTCTTCCAGTCCAGCATTTCTCATGATGTACTCTGCATATAAGTTAAATAAACATGGTGACAATATGCAGCCTTGACGTACTCCTTTTCCTATTTGGAACCAGTCTGTTGTTCCATGACCAGTTCTAACTGTTGCTTCCTGACCTGCATACAGATTTCTCAAGAGGCAGATCAGGTGGTCTGGTATTCCCATCTCTTTCTAGCATGTGTATATTCTTGACAGTCAGATGGTCTATTCTATGTATTCTAAAGTTATTATTATGCCATAAAAGGGAGAATCCAAAAATACACTGAGATTAAGATGGATGTTGAGTCTTCTGATTTTAAGAAATTTCCCTACACTGAATAAAAGTGGTGAAAATAGGGACTGTGCCTCATGAAGTTATGGTATTTATCAGACCCCTTCACTCTTAAACCGACTTCACTCTTTACCAACTTCCCTGGTGGCTCAGATGGTAAAGCATCGGCCTACAACGTGGGAGACCTGGGTTTGATCCCTGGGTTGGGAAGATCTCCTGGAGAAGGGAGTGGCAACCCACTCCAGTATTCTTGCTTGGAAAATCCCATGGATGGAAAACCTGGTAGTCTACAGTCCATGGGGTCGCAAAGAGTCGGACATGACTGAGCAACATTTACTTTACTTTACTTTACTTTTACTCTTAAAAGAATTTGTAGAATTATCCAATGATGTTTTCTTTCCAAATGCCCAAATTGGTAAGCTAAGGCTATCGTTTACTTTATGACCCTTAGCTGTGTCAGTCTTCCACAAGTTAAATAACTCTTGGAAATAGCAGCCTAAATAACTTTGCAGTGTGTTTGATCGGATTTTACTAGAATTTTGGAGTCCCAGTCATCTGCAGAGCAAGTGTTTATTTGAATCATCCTTCACCAGTCTGGTTCATCAAACTTCCAGTCTGCTTTGCCTCTCCCTGCTCTGAATTCCCAGTTCAGTGAATCTGTCTAATATTAATATGTGGAATGACTCATGTAATATTTGAGCTGCAATTTAGCCATGTGACAGATTTATTTGCAGCATGAGTAGAAGAATGAATTAGATGATAGACTATCTTAAGGTGTCTCTTATACTTTCAATTTTGCTATGTAACTTTCATTACTTTTAAGTAGAAAACTCATAATTCACTGCAAGAACAGTAAAATGGAATGCATATGCCATGGCATTTCAAGATACAGATTCCCTATTTTACACATGCTTAATTATTATACATTGTCATTAGAAAGAAATTTCAAATTTTTAAAGATGAAAAGAAATCCAGATTGCTTACAAAGAGGAATGTTAAGAAAAAATAGAAATGCGGTAAATTACTGTTGATAAAGAAGTTAAAAATACTGGCAAGTGGCTGCAGGATAGCCAAATTAACACAGCAGTTGATCTTTTAGTTATGTTTTCTTTAAATGAAATCACATAACATTACCTTGCTATTTTAAATCATATCTAACTTGTTCTTTTATTTTTTGGATACTACTCACTACTGATGATAAGGTACAGTGGAAAATAATGGTAAATATTAAATATCCTCATATCTATACAGAAGTCACCCACTAAATAAATAAAGATACTCAGAGAATATGTCTGATCAGAGTCCTTTCAAAAGTCACTGTTGTTTGCTTTTATTTTTTTTTTTTTTATTCTTGCTTTTTGATGCCCTTTTCTTTACTTGAGGAAGAAAATTGAGTTCACCTTGGTGAGAGGTGAGGGGAAAAACACAACCACTGTCCGTTTGATTAACTCATTATCTATGTGTTTCCATCTTTCTGTCACACTTGAACCTGGGAAATAAATGAATTTATTGAATTTGTAATGGTTTCTTTGTTTATGTTCAGACTTACTATTAAGACCTCTTTCCATGCTTCCCTAAATGCTGCCATGACTAGCAGAAACAATCTTTCCTTTCATGTCCATATTTTTCATTTTAGGAGAAAAATCCACTGATGAATTTCCTTATATTATCTATTTCCCACTGCACACCTTTGGGAAATTACAGGCTTCATTTTCAGTATGAGAAATAGGTGAGAGCTCATTTTTAAAGCAAAATTAAATATTGCCCTCTAGAATTCTGTCATACTCTCTTTTTTTCTGATTTGTGTATATACACATTCATACTCCAAGGGGCACTACATCTAAAAAGAAACAAATAAGCCTGCCATTTATGCCTGTAAACAGAGAGACTGATGGTTACATGCATGATATGAACTCAGAAGTTATGGCTCAGCTTCTGCAGAAGCATGAGAAAATCATATAAACTTTTGGGGCTGGAGGTTTTATCCATTTAGAAAAGCACCAATTCCATGTCTAATGTACAGCTTATTGAGATAAGGGTCATGCTGCCTGAATGAGATACATTTTTTATGCCTAATCCCCGAAATTTCTCTGTGGAAAATCAGAGGGGCTTTGAATTTTCCTCTCTCTCTCTCTCTCTCTCTCTCTCTCTTTTTTTTTTTTTTTGGTCCATATTACATTTAAATAAAGAGTGTATTGTGTAACTTTTCTAAGCTCCAAGAGAAAGACTCTAGATAGACTATAAATAGAGTGAATCAGAAAATCACACAGAATCCATGACCAGGTAGGCAATGATGTTCCTATCCAGTAATATTTAGGTATGCTCAGCTTCAGTGTTTTGTAGTGGGGATTTGATATTTCTATTTTGCTATCTCTGATAGTAACATGGGCCATAGATCTACTATACTTCTAAGTAGCTTTGCTTGATACATATGAAAGAATGAGCAGCGTTAAGACTGCAGCACAGGAAACCCCCGAGCTTGTTTTGCATCCAGACATCCAAAAGGATAGAGAAAAGGAAAGGATATTTCTCTGTATACATTGAACAGAGTAGAACTTACAACTTTTAAAATCTGAGAATTATGCTTATAGTGTTTCCTCATGTGTTTCTAATCTTTTAAAAAATGGCATGGCTTTTGCTATTTGTAAAGTTCTAAATTCTTGGTCCCCTAGCAAAAGTTTCATGTGGAGCTTCGCTTTTCTGAAAGTAAAATATTCCTTGTATTTCAAAAATGTAGATGAATGCACCACTATGAACACCATCACATTTATACCATATTTGTTTCTATTTTAAATTACACCATGAATATTTAATGTATTGTATGAATGCTAGGCCACTTCAGTCTTGTCTGACTCTGTGCCACCCATGGACTGTAGCCAGCCAAAGTCCTCTGTCTATGACATTCTCCAGGCAAAGATACTTGAGTGGCTTGCTATGCCCTCCGCAAGGGGGTCTTCCCCACCCAGGAATCTCTTATGTCTCCTGCAATGGCAAGTGGGTTCTTTACCACTAGTATCACCTGTGAAGCCTTTAATATATTATGTAGAAATAATTAAAATCAGTGAAGGAAAGAAACACTACTCAAGAAGTTGTTGGGGCCAATGAGTTAAAAAAAGATTGCAATAGAATAAATTACAAATGAAAAGAGTCAAAAAGGAAATTTTTTAAAAAATGGAATGACAGATAAAATGTGTGGATATTGCCTATGCTCTTGGACTGAGTAAGGTCTAAGTATATAAAATTAAAGCATAAAAAATGAAAAAGTTTGATAAATTTCATTATATGAAATGTTGACAATTCTATGGAAATAAGTGAACACCCAGAGGAGGTAAACATATAATTGGCAACAGTAGACAACAGAGAACAGTAAACTTACACCCTGATGCTGGGAAAGACTGAAGGCAGGAGGAGAAGGGGATGACGGAAGATGAGATGGTTGGATGGCCTCACAGACTCGAGGGACATGAGTTTGAACAAGTTCCGGAAGTTGGTGATGGACAGGGGAGACTGACATGCTGCAGTCCATGGGGTCACAAAGAGTCGGACACAACTGAGTGGCTGGAATGAACTGAACTGAAATTTACACTTCTGACATATAAATGCTAATGCTCTTATTACACTGAGAAATTTTTACAATGAAATGAATTAGATCTAGTACAAATATGGGCAATGAGCATGAAGAAGCAGTTAATAGCTAAAGAAGGTGAATGGTCCGTTAACAAATGAAAGTACAATCAAAATCACTTATAATAGCAAGACTGTTCAGTTATGAGATTGCTATTGATCAAACTTTGATAATAGGTTTTGTTGTCAACTGTTTGAAGGGGAACATATTACTCTTCCAGAAAAAAATCATGTATAAATTGATGTAATCTTACAAATGCTGAAATTCCTTGAGTAAGTATTTCTGGTTCTACAAATTTATCCTAAAGTTATTGCAGAAAATAGTATAGGAATATACTTACAAAGATTTTCACTGAAAAATTGTCATTTATGTGTTCCAATAAAATTTTGGTTTAATAAATCTCCTTGCCTTCATAGAACAGTCTTGTGCAACTGTTCAAAAGTATCAGAATTATCTTGGTATTCTAGTATGGAAAAGATGGGGAAACAGTGGAAACAGTGTAGACTGTTTTCTGGCCCATCACTGAAGATGGTGACTGCAGCCAGAAATTAAGACGCTTGCTCCTGGAAGGAAAGATGACCAACCTAGAAGAACGCAGAACCCAACGGCATGGTTCCTGTGTAGTATGGAGGAGAGTGGAGGAAGAGGAGCGGAATAGTAGGGAGACGAGAGCGACACGCGGGAAACTGGAGGAGAGAGCGAAGAGACCAGCGAAGAGTGAAGGAGAAGACGAGGGGAGGGAGAGGGCAGGAGGAGAAGGGGACGAAGAGGAGAGAGGCTGGAGGACACTGACCGATGGATGGAGTCGAGTGACCTCGGGAGCGGGAGGGGGGGCGCGGGGCAGGGGGGGGACAGATGAGCGACTGATCTGATCTAGTATGGAAAGAGATATAACATTTACTATTTAGCAATGAAAGCAAGTTGAGTGTGGAAAACTTTAAAAATTGGAATGGATATTGGTATTTTGTTAAGAATAGGTACTGAGGCCCTACTTTGATGTGATACATTAAGCGAGTATCATATTCTTTAAAATAATAACCCTTAGTATTATATGTGTCAGTGTACAGCATTATCATTTTTGACATCTGTATGTCCACTGCAAGTCTAATTGCCATCCATACCGCAATTCTAATTGCTATATATCACACCAACTTTTAGTCCCACCAAGCAGTGTTTGAGGGTTCTTTTTTTCTTTACATCATCTCCAACATTTGTTTCTGCTTGTCTTTTTAAAAATTGCCTTTGCAATACGTGAGAGGTGATACCCCATAGTGCTATTGATTTGCATTTTTATAATAATTAATGATGTTGAACATCTATTCATGTGCCTTTTTACTGTCTGGAAAAATGTCTACTCCTGTCTTCTCATTTTTTCAATTGGACAGTTTGATTTTTGTTATTGAATTATATGAGTTTTTTTTTTTTTTTTTTAATACGTTTTGGGTGTTAACCTCTTAACAAATATATGGTTTACAAATATCTTCTCCCATTCAGTAAAATTGTCTTTTTATTTTGATGATTTTTCCCTTGTTGTGCAGAAGCTTTTTGTTTGATGGATTCCCATTTGTTTATTTTGGTTTTTGTTTCCCTTCATTTTGGAGTCGGATACACAAAAGTATTGCTCATACTAATGTCAATGCAGGTACTGCTTAAGTTTTCTTGTAAAAAATTTTCTGGTTTTATATCTTATATTCAAGTCTTTTAAACACTGTGAGTTAATTTCTACATATGTGTAAGTTAGTGAACTAGTATCATTGTTTTCTGTATGTTTATTAATTTCCCCACACCATTTATTGAAAAACTAATATTTCTCCCTTATATGTTCTTTGTGCCTTTGTCATAAATTAGTTTCCCACATATATGCTTATTTCTGGGCTCTCAAATCTGTTCCGTGGGTCTGTGAATCTGTTTTTGTGCCAGAACCATACAGTTTGGTTACTGTAGCTTTTTAATATAGTTTGAAATGAGAGCAAATAATACCTCCAACATTGTTCTTCTTTCTCAGGATTGTTTTGGCTAGATGGGATCTTTTGTGGTTCTGTACAAATTTTAAAACTGTTTCTTTTAGTTCTGTGAAATATGACATTGGAGTTTTGATAGAGATTGCATTGAATCTGTAGATTATTTGGAGCAATATTGACATTTTAACAATATTGATTTTTTCAGTGCATGATCCTGGAGTATCTTTCCATTTGTTTGTGTCTTTTTCAGTGTCTTTTATGAATGGGTTACACTTTTCAGTATACAGATTTTTCACCTCCTTGGTTAACTTTATTTCTAAATATTTTATTGTTTTTGATGCAGCTATAAATGGGATTATTTATTTTTCTTTATGATAGTTTTTATTAGTGCATAGAAATGCCAAAGATTTCTGTATATTTATTTTGCATCATGTGATTTTGCTGAACTCATTCTATAGATCTAATAGTCTTTTGATGGAGTATTTAGGGTTTTTTATGTATGTCATAAAATCTGCAAACAGTGACAGACTTCTTCCTCTCCAGTTTATATATTCTTTATTTCTTTTTCTTGCCTAATTGCTGTACTTCTAATACTTTGCTGAAGAAAAGTGGCTAGCTTGACATCTTTGTCTTGTTCTTAATATTCAAGTAAAAATTTTCAGCTTTTCATTATTAAATAGGCTGTTGGCTGTGGGCTTGCATATATCACATTCATTACGCTGAGATGCATTCCCTCTATATCTGCTCTATTCACAGGTTTTATTGTGAATGAGTGCTAAATTTTATCAAAAGCTTTTTCTCATCTATTAAGATGATCAGATGATTTGTATCCTGTATTTTTAAAATGTAAATGGTCATTTCAATTAGTTTCTGGATGTTAAACCATCCTTATTTCCCTGGAATAAATCCTACTTTATCATGGTCTATGACATTTTTAATGTATTTTTGAATTCGGTTTGCTAACATTTTGTTGAAGAACTTTGCATGTATGTTCATCAGGAATATTGCTTGTATTTTTCTTTTTGTGTGTTGTCCTTGCTTAATTTTGATATCTGTTGTAGTAGTGGCTTTGTAAAATACATTTGGAAGATTTCTTTTCTTCAGTTTGTTGGAATACTTTGTGAAAGATAGGTATTAAATCTTCTCTGAATGTATTGTAGAATATGTCCGTGAAGCCATCTGGTCCTGGGCTTTTGTTTTTGGAAAAGTTTTGATTACTGGTTTAATCTCCTTACTAGTAATTGTTCTATTCAGATTTTCTACATCATTAAGATTCAGACTGAGAAGACTTTATATTTTTAGGAATTTATCCATTTCTTCTAGATTGTCCAATTCATTGGTATATAGGTGTATATAGTCATCTCTTATGAACCTTTGTCTTTCTGTGACATCAGCTGAAACTTCCCTTTCATCTCTGTATTTGTTTTCTCTCTTTTTTTGTAATGAGTTAGCTAAATGTTTGTCAATTTTGTTTGTTTTACAAGAACCAGCTCTTAGTTTCATTGATCTTTTTTCATTTATTTTTGCATGGATCTCTATTATCCTACCTTCTTATAATTTTGGGCTTTCACATGTTCTTTTTATAGTTCTTAAGTGTTAAGTTAAATTATTTATTTAGGATTTATCTTGTTTCTTGAGGTATACCTGTCTTGCTGTGACCTGGCACTTAGAACTGTTTTTGCTGCCATCCAATGGATTTTGCTATATCACATTTCTGTTTTTGTCTCTAGATTTTTTTTTTAATTTTTCTAAAACTAAAGTATATTTTAAAGTCTTATGTTAAAGTCTGTTTTGTCTGATATAAATATTGCCCCAACTTTTTCTTCTTGTTATCATTTGCATGGAACAGCTTTTCCCATCTGCTCACGTTCAGTCCACTCATCTTTAGATATGAGTCTTCTATGGGCAGCATATAGATGGGTCCTAATTTTGTTTCCTTATAGATGCTATTTTTTTTAACCCATTCAGTCACTCTGTGTCTCTCAATTGGAACATTTATTCCATTTACGTTTAAAGTGAGTATTGATGGGCATGTGCTTATTGCCATTTTATATGTATTATTTGGATACTTTATGATTCTTTTCTGTACCTTTCTTCTTTTTTTGCATTTGGTAGTTTTCTTTAGTGTTATATTCCTTTTTCAATTATTTTGTATATTTAGTGTAAGTTAATTCCTTATGATTACCATGAGGATTACATATGACATCTTATAAGTAGTAGGCTTATGTTAATGTGGCAGCAATTTAGATACAAACACATTCCAAAGCTTTGTATTTTACTCCACTCCCCCCCATATTTTATAGTTTTGATGCCACATTTTACAATTTTTAATTTTATGCATTCCTTAAATTATTATTATAATTGTAGTTTCTTCTTCCTACTTTTGTCTTTTAACCTTTACGCTTCCTTTATAAGTGAGTGACCTTTATTACTGGATTGGCCAAAAAGTTTGTTTGGGTTTTTCCATTGCAATTTATGGACAACCCCGAACAAACTTTTTGGCCAACTCAATACATACTTACCTTTTTCAGTGAGAGTTTTACTTTGTAAGTTATCCTGTTATTAACTAATGAAATTTGTTTTAACCTTAAATAAATCCCTTTAATGCTTCTTATAGGGACAGTTGGAGAAGGCAATGGCACCCCACTCCAGTACTCTTGCCTGGAAAAGCCCACGGACGGAGGAGCCTGGTAGGCTGCAGTCCATGGGGTCGCTAAGAGTCGGACACGACTGAGCGACTTCACTTTCTCTTTTCACTATCATGCATTGGAGAAGGAAATGGCAACCCACTCCAGTGTTCTTGCCTGGAGAATCCCAGGGATGGGGGAGCCTGGTGGGCTGCCGTCTATGGGGTCACACAGAGTCGGACACTACTGAAGTGACTTAGCATAGCATAGCATAGGGACAGTTTAGTGATGAAATCTTTCAGCTTCTTTTACCTTTAAAACTCTTAGCATGTCCTTCAGTTCTGAATGATAACCTTTCTGTGGAGAGGCTTCTTGGCAGTTTTTTTTTTTTTTTTTTTCCCTTTCAGTACTTAGACTATGTCATGGCACTTTCTTCTGGCCTGGAAAGTTTCTGCTGAAAAATTCTGCTTATATCCTTATGAGGTTTTTCTTCTATATTAGTCCTTTTGCTCTTGTTTCTTTTAGGATTTTTTTTTTTTTATTAACATTTGCCATGTTTTATAATAATGTGTCTTGGTATATGTCTCTGAACTTATCCTATTTAAACTCTTTGTGCCTTGTGGACCTAGACATCTTTTTCCTTCCCCAGGTTCATGAAATTTTCAACTACTATTTCTTTGGATATTTTTTTCTGACACTTTTTCTCTTTTTTCTCCTTCTGGGGTCCCTAAAATGCAAATGATACTGTGTTTAATATTGTCCCAAATTTGCGTTATGGTATCTTCACTTTTTTTTTTTTTTTTTCATTTTGCTGCTCTGTAAGGATGATTCTCATTGTATCTCCATTCTACTTAGTTATTTTTCTGTAGTTTTATTTTATTCTTTCAGACGGAACACATTCCTCTGTTCATTTTGGCATTTTTTTTTGTTTTTATTTCTATGTATTAGGCATATCAATTAACTCCCAGTCTTAAAGTAATGACTTTATTTAGAAGATGTCCTGTGAGGCTCAGAACAGTGCTGCTGTGGCACAGAGCCAGACACTCAACAGGTGCCCCTTATTTGGGCTGCCCTCTGTTTTGGTAGAGCAGTGACAACTGTGATGGAATGGTGAGAAGGGCTGCACGTCGGTTGTAGCTGCCATGGGTGCTAGCGGTTGGGGCCACTGATTGGCTGGATGAGAGGCCCCAGCAGAGGCACAGAAGCAAGTGGACTATTATCAGGACAGAGGGTGGAGAATTCCAAAATGGCGCATACCAACTGCTGCTGCCCCTGCCGCTAAGTCATTTCAGTCGTGTCCGGCTCTGTGCGACCCCATAGACCGCAGCCCGCCAGGCTCCCCAGTCCCTAGGATTCTCCAGGCAAGAAGGCTGGAGTGGGTTGCCATTTCCTTCTCCAATGGGTGAAAGTGAAAAGTGAAGGTGAAGTTGCTCACTCATGTCCAACTCTTTGTGACCCCATGGACTGCAACCTACCAGGCTCCTTCGCCCATGAGATTTTCCAGGCAAGAGGACTGGAGTGGGTTGCCATTGCCTTCTCCACATACCAACTGCAGATATTAGTAAAGCAGCCTGATATCACATAAGTACTTACTGACAGTAAAAGTACCATATTCTTTCATTTTGTTATATTATTTCTTTTTGTGTTATGGAAATAATAATAATACCATTTTAAAGTGTTTTATAAAAGTAAGAGTGAATAAATACAGAAATTACTTATCCCATTGCCTGGGTCAACTCAGTAGATTTTAGCTAGTAGTATTCCTGTCATATATATTTTAGATATGCAAATATACTAATAGTCACCATCCCTGGAAAATATGTGAGTGTGGGAATAGAAATAGAGAGGAAGGATAGAGTATATCAATTTTTCTTAGTTCTATATTGTGGGGGTTCTTAATGTTAAGTATAAGGCTCTTTAATTATAAATCATAAATATTGTACTTTAAATGCTTAATTTTTCACAAAATATTTATTTAGGACCTTATATGGACAAGGAGCATTCTGAAAAATGTAAAGAAGTACATGATCCTCTGATACAGTGTTCTTATTGTATTTTAACTTAAAACATTGAAATCATTAGAACTAATGTATGGGAGAGTACGATAATTATATCTACTGTAAGCTGAAGAACACTGATGCTTAATCAAGCAAAAGACACCAAATGATTGAAAACTTTCACTATGACACTCTTATTTTCTCAGAGCCTTAAACAGCTCCCCCTTTCCCTTATGGTAGTCCTCATGTGACATTAGGCTCTCTTTCTCCTGTCACATTTGTTAAATTTAAATTGCTTACCCATCAGTGTCTAAAGTGCAATAATAATCTCTCTCTCTTCCAAGAACTGTTTCTAACACTTTCCCAAACTTATGTAACTTATTATCTTTCTGCAGAAACTCTACAAAACTACTCTTATTCTTTATGATATATGAGTCTTTCAAAGCTGAACATATTATAGCATTTTTTAAGAAAGATTATCCTTAATGGAGGGCTTCTTAGGTGGCAGTAGTGGTAAAGAACTCACCTCTGATGCAGGAGATGTAAGAGACGTGGGTTCAATCTCTGAATTAGGAAGATACCCTGGAGAAGGTCATGGCAACCCACTTTAGTACGCTTGCCTGGAGAATCCCATGGACAGAAGAGCCTGGCAGACTACAGTCCATGGGCTCACAAAGGGTTGGAGATAACTGAAGCAATTTAACATGCACATATGCATCCTTAATGGTGATCAGGTTAGTTTTCCCCCATCATTTTTCATGCTTTAATTATATCGCACTCAGCCCTTGTCACTTCCTGAATAGCACACAACAGCTTTTAACATCCTCATACTCAATATCCCAAGGCCTGGGCAGTTGAGTAATTCCTTTTGGTGATGAGCATACCAACTCTGCTTCAAGTGCTGCCTCAGCTTTTACTCTCTTTCAGCCTCTTGACTTGGAGAAGGAAATGGCAGCCCACTCCAGTGTTCTTGCCTGGAAAATCCCAGGGACGGGGGAGCCTGGTGGGCTGCTGTCTGTGGGGTCACACAGAATCGGACATGACTGAAGCGATTTAGCAGCAGTAGCCTCTTGACTGGACTATGTTTATTTACTAAGAGCAATAAAAACTAAGGTGGGATTTAGTGCCAAGTTTCTTATCTATTACTTCTCTATTATTTACTGTAATTTGCATATGATATTCTCAGTTATTCAATGATAATCTGATTTTATGTCCAACTTCTTACATGTACAAATTTTATGATGTAAATATAACTAAATATTTGAAATTCTGGCAGAATTTTACCAAGGACAGTGAATGACTTCATTGATTATTCTACAGCACTTTGAAAAGTCTAACACAATTCAGCCTAGAACTTTCCCAAAGGACTTTTCTATCAAAAATGATTAGTCAGGACTCCAGTGCTTGGTCTCAGACTGTGATGTCTATACCATTCTCCAGACTAAAGCACCAAGGCTCCCTTGGAGAAATGGCTTATTTTAGGACTGGGACAGAAAATAGGCAAGATGAGCCTGAAACATTCTTCTATTGCCTGAGAATAAAGTGACTAAACATACACACACATGAACAAGTTGATAAGCAAGCTTCCCTGGTGGCTTAGCTGGTAAAACCTGCAATGCAGGAGACCCTCTTTCAATCTCTAGATTTAGAAGATCCCCTAAAGAAAGGAATGGCTATCTACTCCAATATTCTTGCCTGGAGAATTTCATGGACAAAAGAACCCAGTGGGCTTCAGTCCATGGGTCACAAAGAATCAGACCCAACTGACCACTTCACTTCACTTTAATGATGTTGAGAAACTTAAAAGAGACCAGAAGGCAAAACTGGAATAACTTGAGTAGGAAAATAAATTTATATTGCATTATAACCCAAAGTATAAAATAAATATGCATTGGTCTATACTTACATAAGTGAATGATTGAATAAATAAACAACTTTGTGAGGAGAGAAAAATTTCCTGTACAGAAGACTTCAAAATAATGTATGTAATCCTTAGCATTCAGGAGGATCATTATAACTTAAGTGCAGACTTTACACAGTGACTTGCCTTCAAACACTGTAGTGTGGAAAGTGGGAAAGATGAGAAACTTTACAGTGGAGAAATATGACAAACATGACCTCAGCCAGGTGATTAAGGTCAAGATCAACAGTGATAAACTATATTAATAGTATGTAGTGAGAAATGCACTTTTCCCGTGATACTCCTCCACACAAGACCAAACCCTGTAACTCCAGTCTGATAATGAGGAAGAAAATTCAATAAAATTCCAGTAGAGTATAATTCTAAAAAAAAAAATAACTGACCAGGAAACCTTAAAACTGCCAAACTCATCAGAAACAAAGAAAGTTCAAAAACTTGGCACAACAAAGGAGGATGTAAAAAGACATGGGGAACTTGAATGTGATCCTAGAAGAGAGAAATACATTAAATAAAAATTAAGATAATCTGAAAAAGTACAAACTTTAGCTAACAATAATATATTGATATTGCTTCATTATTATAATATGCATAATAATGATACATAGTAATGTATCAATAGTGTTTCAATTAAACTTCATTAATAATCTTATAATCTTATTAACAATAATGTCAGATGTTAATAATAGGACAACTATACATAATATATGGGAGCATGTACATATATGTTAGAACTTTCTATTCTATATTCTCAATTTTTCTACACTAAAATCTCAATTTTTCTACAAATTTCAAACTGTTCTAAAATATAAAGCATATTTAGAAAATACAGTCATAAATATAAAAAAGTCTTGTAGACTTTCTAGACCTCATCACTACCACCTTTAAAGAAAATTCTTCTTTTTATCAGGGAGAAGACATTTCAACAGTTCTGTCATATGCATCTTTTTGTTGAAGAATTTAAACCTAAGGTCAGAGATTTAGTTAGGTCTAATCAAAGATTAGAAAGTAAACAGCATCCTCTCAGAATTACAAATGTTTGCTGAGCACTTTCTACAAACTTTTGCTCAGAAAAAGAAAAAAAAATTAGAGACCAAAATAATAGATCTTAAGGTTAAGTGATGGAACAACCCAATAACACTGGCCTAGTCTATACAAAGACACTGATTTTTTCAAAAAAGAACACTAGAAGAAAAATTTTGTTGTTTTAGCTGAAAAGATAGAATTCAAAAGCACACAAATTACAGTCTTTATATGACAGAATGATGCTTTTCTATTGTAACTGTCTTTAATATGAGCAAGAAATGTCCATGTAATTGCCATAATAGAATATTCCCTTTTTATTTGACACTATTACCAAGCCCATCACTATCCATCATTCATTACTTAGAGTAAAATAATTATTCAATTCTCAGAACTCAAATACACCTAACATTCTGCTTTAGCTTCATACACTTTCTATCACCAAAGGCAGTCTCTGGATTCCCTTACTAAACTTTTCTGCTTATTGATTCTGGTTCTATATTTTTCCCAAGGGTTATTTGTTTTTATTTTATTGTTAGTAATAGTTATTCAATATTTATCAATATTGATTTGTGTCATTTTTAATCATTAACTTTATGGATATGACATTAAATAACATTTTTATTAATATAAGTGTAGTTGATGTAAAATGGTTTATAAATTATAGGTATATTATAGAGTTACTCACAATTTTTAAATATTACATTCCATTCTTAGTTATTATAAAATATTGGGTATATTCCTGGTATTATATATTTTTATAGCTTATTTTATACATAATAATTTGTTAACTCTTAATCTCCTATATCCATCTGCCATTCTCTTTGCAACTCCCCAGTGATAACCACTAGGCTGTTCTCTATACTGTGAATCTTCTTCTTTTATGGTATGTTCACTAGTTTGTTGCATTTTTAGATTCTGCAAGTAAGTAAAACACAATATGTTTGTCTTTCTCTGTCACACTATGTCACTTATCATAATCCCTTTCAAGTCCATCCATGTTTTTGCAAATGGAAGTCAAATGTTCTAGTCATCAAGAAAATAAAATTTTAAATCTTAATATGAAACTATCTAGCTATTAATTGAAAGTCATATATATCAACAATCAGGAATAATTTAAATTGAATGAAAAAGACAATCAGTAGGTACCAACAGTGAGATGAAAGAGATAATAGAATTATCTGAGAAAGACTTTAGAAGTAGCCATCACTGACATATTTTATATCCAACAATTGCACACAATTTCACACATTTTAAAGTGTCACTAAATAAAACATACAAAGAAATGAATGAAAAAGAAACAAGAGACTATAGCAAAAATCAACAAAACTAAAAGCTGGTCTTTGAGAAGATAAATAAAACAGACAAACCATTAGCCAGACTCGTCAAGAAAAAAGGGAGGAGAATCAAGTCAACTAAATTAGAAATGAAAATGGAGAGATCACAACAGACAACACAGAAATACAAAGGGTCATAAGAGACTACTATGCACAACTATATTCCAAGAAAATGGACAACTTGGAAGAAATAGACAAATTCTTAGAAAAGTATAACTTTCCAAAACTGAGCCAGGGAGAAATAAACAATCTTAGCAGGCCCATAACAAGCATGGAAATTGAAACTGTAATCAGAAATCTTCCAACAAACTAAAGCCCAGGACCTGATGCCTTCACAGGTGAATTCAATCAAAAATTTTGAGAAGAGCTAACACATATCCTACTCAAACTCTCCCAGAAAATTGCACAGGAAGGTAGACTGCCAAACTCATTCTATGAGGCCATAATCACCCGAGTACCAAAACCAGACAAAGATGCCACACAAAAAACGAAAACTACAGGCCAATATCACTGATGAACATAGATGCAAAGATCCTCAACAAAATTATAGAAAACAGAATTCAACAACATATTAAAAAGATCATACATCATGACCAAGTGGGCTTTATCCCAGGGATGCAAAGATTCTTCAATATTTGCAAATCAATCAGTTTCATTAACAAATTGAAAGATAAAAACCACATGATTATCTGAATAGATGCAGAGAAAACCTTTGACAAAATTCAACATCCATTTATGATAAAAACCCTCCAGAAAGCAGGCATAGAAGAAACATTCCTCCACATAATAAAAGCCACATATGATAAACCCACAGCAAGCATTGTCCACAATGGTGAAAAATTGAAAGCATTTCCCCTTAAGTCAGGAACAAGGCAAGGGTGCCCACTCTCACCACTGCTATTCAACATAGTTTTGGAAGGTTTAGCCACAGCAAACAGAGAAAAAAAAAAAAGAAAAAGAAATAAAAGGAATCCTGATTGGAAAAGAAGTAAAGCTCTCACTGTTTGCAGATAACATGATCCTCCACATAGGAAACCCTAAAGACACCACCAGAAAATTACTAGAGCTAATCATTGAGTATAATATAGTTGCAGAAAGGATATAAAATTAATACACAGAAATCCCTTTCATTCCTATACACTAACAATGAGAAAACAGAGAAATTAAGGAAACAATTCCATTAATCATTGCAACGAAAAGAATAAAATACTTAAGAATAAGTCTATCTAAAGAAAAAAAAAAAGACCTATACGTAGAAAACTATAAAACACTGATAAAAAAAATCAAAGATGACACAAATAGGTGGAGAAATATACCATGTTCATGGATCAGAAGAATCAATATAGTGAAAATGAGTATACAACTCAATGCAATCCATATCAAGCTACCAACGGTATTTTTCAGAGAACTAGAACAAATACTTTCACAATTTTTATGAAAATACAAAAAACCTTGAATAGCCAAAGTAATCTTGAGAAAGAAGAATGGAACTGGAGGAATCAACCTGCCTGACTTCAGATTATACTACAAAGCCACAGTCATCAAGACAGTATGGTACTGGCACAAACACAGAAATATGGATCAATAGAACAAAATAGAAAGCCCAGAGATAAATCCACGCACCTGTGGACACCTTATCTTTGACAAAGGAGGCAAGAATATACAATGGAGAAAATACAATCTCTTTAACAAATGGTGCTGGGAAAACTGGTCAACCTGTAAAAGAATGAAACTAGAACACTTGCTAACACCATACACAAAAATATACTCAAAATGGATTAAGATCTAAATGTAACCATAAACTATAAAACTCTTAGAGGAAGACATAGACAAAACACTCTCTAACATAAATCACAGCAGGATCCTCTGTGACCCACCTCTCAGAATAATGGAAATAAAAGCTAACGTAAAGAAATGGGACCTAATTAAATTTAAAAGCTTTTGCACGATGAAGGAAACCAAACAAGGTGAAAAAATAGCCTTCAGAATGGGAGAAAATAATAGCAAATGAAATAGATGACAAAGAATTAATCTCAAAAATATACAAGCAGCACATGCAGCTCAATACCAGAAAAATAAATGACGTAAACTTGGGAGGGAGATGGGAGGGAGTTTCAAAATGGAGGGGACCTATGGCTGATTCCTGTTGAGGTTTGACAGAAATCAGCAGAATTCTGTAAAGCAATTATCCTTCAATAAAAAAATTTAATTGAAAAATAAATTCTGGAGAAAATGTCCATCAGTATTTTCCAAAAAAAGAAAAAGGCCAAAGATCTAAACAGACATTTCTCCAAAGAAGACATGCAGATGGCTAACAAACACATGAAAAGATGCTCAACATCACTCACTATCAGAGAAATTCAGATCAAAACCACAATGAGGTACCATCTCATGCTGGTCATAATGGTTACCATCAAAAAGTCTACAAAAAATAAATGCTGGAGGGGGTGTGGAGAAAAAGGGAACCCTCTTACACTGTTGGTGGGAATGCAAACTAGTACCGCTACTATGGAGAACAGTGTGGAGATTCCCCAAAAAACTAGAAATAAAACTGCCATATGACCCAGCAATCCCACTGCTGGGCAAATGAAACCAAGGAAACCAGAATTGAAAGAGACACATATACCCCAATGTTCATTACAGCACTGTTTGTAGGGTTAGGGTTACATGGAATTGAGCTAGATATCCATCTGCAGATGAATGGATAAGAAAACTGTGGTACATATACACAGTGGAATATTACTCAGTTATTAGAAAGAATGCATTTGAATCAGTTCTAATGAGATGGATGAAACTGGAGCCTATTATGCAGAGTGAAGTAAATCAGAAAGAAAAACAGCAATACAGTATATAAATGTATATATATGAAATTTAGAAAGATGGTAATGATGACCCTATACGCAAGACAGAGAAAGAGACATAGCTATAAAGAACAGACTTTTGGACTCTGTGAGAGAAGGCAAGGGTGGGATGATTTGAGCGAATAGCATTGAAACATGTATATTACCGTATGTGAAATAGATCACCAGTCCAAATTTGATGCATGAAACAGGGTAGTCATGGCCAGTGCACTGGGACCACCCTGAGGGAGGTGGGTGGGGGGTTTGATATGGGGGACACATGTACACCCATGACTGATTCATGTCAATGTATGGCAAAGACTACTAAAATATTTTAAAGTAATTAGCCTCCAGGGCTTCCCTGGTAACTCAGCGGTTAAAGCATCTGCCTGCAATGCGGGAGACCCGGGTTCGATTCCTGGGTTGGGAAGATCCCCTGGAGAAGGAAATGGCAATCCACTCCAGTATTCTTGCTTGGAGAATCCCATGGACAGAGGAACCTGGTGGGCTACAGTCCACGGGGTCGTGAAGAGTCGGACATGACTGAGCAACTTCACTTCACTAGAATAAATTAATTAAAAATATATTTTTAAAAAATCAACATTTTTGAATTTGAAATGCAATATAGACCAAAATGAAAAGCAAAATAAGACCACAGAATGGAGGGCACTGAGAGAGAATCAGTGAACTTGGAGATAGAATAGATAAGTGAGGTAAAGTTTCTGATGAAATGCTACCATCAGTAGAATGTGGTAAGCTATGTGTATATAATTATATAATTAAGTGCTTAGAGTAAGTGACTTATAAAATTATTCAAAGAAATACACTCAAAAGCAGAGTAGATAAATAAAAATGGATAAAAAACATTCAGAAACCCACAGAAGACGGTAGAAAAAAAATGGAATTAAAAAACATTCAGATAACCCACAGAAGACTGGAAGAAAATAAATCACAGAAAAAATAATCATAAGTAAACTACATAAAAACAAAAATTTTAATGGTAACCTTGATCCCTAACAGGTTTATAATTATAATAAATGTAAACGGCTTAATATATAATTCAAATGAGCAATGTTAGCATAATTAATTGAGAAACAGGACTCAAGTGTTTGCTGTTTTTTAAGCTCATTTCAAATATAACAATTCAGGCAGGTTGAAAGGACAAGGATATAAGGTTTATACCATGTAAACATTAATCAAGATTGCCAAGAGAACTATCAATAACCTGAAATATGCAGGTGACACCACCTTTATGGCACAGTGTGAAGAGGAACTAAAAAGCCTCTTGACAAAAGTGAAAGAGGAGAGTGAAAAAGTTGGCTTAAAGCTCAGCATTCAGAAAACTAAGATCATGGCATCTGGTCCCATCACTTCATGGGAAATAGATGGGGAAACAGTGGAAACAGTGTCAGACTTTATTTTGGGGGCTCCAAAATCACTGCAGATGGTAACTGCAGCCATGAGATTAAAAGACACTTACTCCTTGGAACGAAAGTTATGACCAACCTTGATAGCATATTCAAAAGCAGAGACATTACTTTGCCAACAAAGGTCCATCTAGTCAAGGCTATGGTTTTCCAGTGGTCATGTATGGATGTGAGAGTTGGACTGTGAAGAAGGCTGAGTGCCAAAGAATTGATGCTTTTGAACTGTGGTGTTGGAGAAGACTCTTGAGAGTCCCTTGGACTGCAAGGAGATGCAACCAGTCCATCCTGAAGGAGATCGGTCCTGGGTGTTCATTGGAAGGACTGATGCTAAAGCTGAAACTCCAGTACTTTGGCCACCTCTTGCGAAGTGTTGACTCATTGGAAAAGACTCTGATGCTGGGAGGGATTGAGGGAAGGAGGAGAAGGGGACAATGGAGGACGAGATAGCTGGATGGCATCACCAACCTGATGGACATGAGTTTGAGTGAACTCCAGGAGTTGGTGATGGTCAGGGAGGCCTGGCGTGCTGCAACTCATGTGTTCGCAAAGACACGACTGAATGACTGAACTGAACTGAAACATTAACCAAAGGGAAGCAGACATGGATATGTTAACATCAGATATAGTTGATTTCAGAGCATAGGAAATTAGCAGTCAGAGAGGGACATGATGTAATGATTAAAAGGGCCCATATACCAAGGAAACACTGCAATACTAATTATGTATAAACCAAGCAAAAAACTGCAAAGCATGTGAAAAAAAATAGAACTGAAAGGAGATCAGACAATTTCACAGCTATAATTGGAGACCATAACACACTCTTAAGTAACTCATAGAACAACTAGGCAAAAATCAGTAAAAATATAAAAGAACTTGAAAAAACTATCAACCAACAAAAGTTGATCAACATTTTTAGAACACACTATTCAACAACAGCAGAATATACAATGTTTTAAGCAGTGAAAGAACATGTACTAATATAGACCTTATCCTATGCTATGAAATCAATATCAGAAAATGTAAAAGAACTGAAATCACAGTGTGTTTTCCAACCATACAAGAATCAAATTAGAGATTGAAAATAGATAACTGGAAAACCACCAAACACTTGAAAACTAAAGAATATGCTGTTAAATCACAATTTGGTGATTTGGGGATCAAAGAGAAATTCTCAAAGGACATCTGTAAATAAGTTGAAATGTATGAAAACAAAAGTGCAGGAGACATAAGAGATGTGGGTTCAATCCCCTGGAGAGGGGCATGGCAACCCACTCCCATTATTCTTGCCAGAAGAATTCCAATCAACGGAGGAGCTTGGTGGGATACATTCCATAGGGTCGCAAGGAGTTGGACACAATAATGCACCAGCACTGCTTTAGTGCTAAGAGAGAAATATATATCACAGAATGCATATATTAGAAAGCAAAAAAAAAAAAATCTCAATTCAAAAATCTAAGCTGCCAACTCAATACCTAGAAAAACTATGAGCAAAATAACCCAAAGAACTCCTACGGAGGGATATAATAAGAGCAGATATCAATGAAATTGAAAACAGTGAAACAGTAGAAGAAATCAATGAGACAGTTGGTTCTTTGAAAATATTTAGTTGACAAACTTCTGACAAGGGTGACAAAAACAGACAAGACACAAATTACCCATATTGGGAATAAAGTAAGTTATCACTACTGAAGACCTGCAGATGTCAAAAAATATTAAAGGAATATACCAAATAATGCTTCATTAGTAAGTTTGATAATTTAGATAAAATGGATCAGTTCTCAAAGCATGTGCTTTAAAATTCAGAGGTACTTTCATTACATACTAAACAGTGTTGCCAATCAGAGTTACCTGGATTTCATATGCTGAGAGTGTTCACTTTATTTTAGAGCAAGTAGTATAGAAATTAAATAACAGATATGTATGTCCTCGAAGTTCAGAGAGTATTAAATAAATACTTTTATAAGACCCAGAAGTGCTTTAAAATGGCTTCACAAATTTCAGGTTTCTTAAATTTATTTCAGGTATAAATGAATATACTGAACATCCAGATAGAGTTGATGTCAACAATACAGAGAATTATAGGAAATGCATTCCATAATTTTTTATCAAGTATATAGACTCTGTGACTAGCTCTGAACAGGCTACAGAAGTTATCAGAGCTTTATTTGGAAATTTACTGATAGGAAAACAGCTATTTGTAAATATGAAGAACCACACTGAGGGAGTGCATGTGTGCAGCTATTTCAGTCATTTCTAACTCTCTGACTCGATCCTATAGACTCTAGCCGGTAGCTGGCTCTGTCCTTGGGTATTCTTCAGGCAAGAATACTGATGTGAGTTGCCATGTGCTCCTCTAGGGTATCTTCCCGACCCAGGGACTGAACCATCATTTCCTGTGGCTCCTGCACTGCAGGTGGATTCTTTACCACTGAGTCACCAGGGAAGCCCACACTGAAGGACTGTGCCATCCCAATTTACCTGAGTTGATGGAAGAGTTAAAATGGTACATTACCAAGGTATTTACTACTTTAGAAGTATGTAAAATAAAACCTTAAGTGGATTTGTTATGTTATAAAGTTCTAGTTTGGAAAACTCAGCAGTGGATACATGACTGGAAAAGGTCAGGTTTCATTCCAATCCCGAAGTAGGGCAATGTCAAAAAATATTCAAACTACTACACAATTGCACACATCTCACACACTACCAAAGTAATGCTCAATATTCTCCAAGCCAGGCTTCAACAAAACATGAACTGTGAACTTCCGGATGTTCAGATCAGATCATATCAGATCAGTCGCTCAGTCGTGTCTGACTCTTCATGACCCCATGAACTGCAGCATGCCAGGCCTCCCTATCCATCACCAGCTCCCGGAGGTCACTCAGACTCACATCCATCGAGTCAGTGATGCCGTCCAGCCATCTCATCCTCTGTCGTCCCCTTCTCCTCCTGCCCCCAATCCCTCCCAGCATCAGAGTCTTCTCCAATGAGTCAACTCTTCGCATGAGGTGGCCAAAATACTGGAGTTTCAGCTTTAGCATCATTCCTTCCAAAGAAATCCCAGGGCTGATCTCCTTCAGAATGGACTGGTTGGATCTCCTTGCAGTCCAAGGGACTCTCAAGAGTCTTTTCCAACACCACAGTTCAAAAGCATCAACTCTTCAGTGCTCAGCCTTCTTCACAGTCCAGCTCTCACATCCATACATGACCACAGGAAAGACCATAGCCTTGAGTAGGCGAACCTTTGTTGGCAAAGTGATGTCTCTGCTTTTGAATATTCTCTCTAGGTTGATCATAACTTTCCTTCCAAGGAGTAAGCGTCTTTTAATTTCATGGCTGCAGTCACCATCTTCAGTGATTTTGGAGCCCAGAAAAATAAAGTCTGACACTGTTTCCACTGTTTCTCCATCTATTTCCCATGTAGTGATGGGACCAGATGCCATGATCTTCATTTTCTGAATGTTGAGCCTTAAGCCAACCTTTTCACTCTCCACTTTCACTTTCATCAAGAGGCTTTTTAGTTCCTCTTCACTTTCTGCCATAAGGGTGGTATCATCTGCATATCTGAGGTTATTGATATTTCTCCCGGCAATCTTGATTCCAGCCTGTTTCAAAAAAGGCAGAGGAACCAGAGAACAAATTCCAAACATCTGTTGGATCATAGAAGAAGCAAGAGCATTCCAGAACAAAACATCTGCTTTATTGATTACACTAAAGCTGTGTGGATCACAATAAACCATGGAAAATTCTGGAAGAGATGGGAATAGCAGACCACCTAACCTGCATCCTGAACAATCTGTTTGCAGGTCAAGAAGCAACAGTTAGAACCGGACATGGAACAATGGAATGGTTCCAAATTGGGAAAGGAGTACGTCAAGGTTACATATTGTCACCCTGCTTATTTAACTTCTCTGCAGAGTACATCATGAGAAATGCTGGGCTGAATGAAGCACAAGCTGGAATCAAGATTGCCAAGAAGAATATCAGTAACCTCAATATGCAGATGACACCACACTATGGCAGAAAGCAAAGAACTAAAGAGCCTCTTGATGAAAGTGAAAGAAGAGGGTGAAAAAGTTGGTTTAAAACTCAAAATTTAAATAACTAAGATCTTGGCATCTGGTCCCATCACTCCATGGCAAATGGATGGGGAAACAATAGAAACACTGAAAGCCTTTATTTGCTTGGGCTCCAAAATCACTGCAGAGGGTGACTGCAGCCATGAAATTAAAAGATGCTTGTTCCTTGAAGGAAAAACTATGACCAACCTAGACAGCATATTAAAAAGCAGAGACATTACTTTGTCAACAAAGGTCCATCTAGTCAAAGCTATCGTTTTCCAGTATTCATGTATGGATGTGAGAGTTGGATTATAAAGAAGACTGAACACCGAAAAATTGATGCTTTTGAACTGTGGTGTTGGAGATGACTCTTGAGAGTCCCTTAGACTGCAAGGAGATCCAACCAGTCCATCCTAAAGGAGATCAGTCCTGCGTGTTCATTGGAGGGACTGATGTTGAGGCTGAAACTCCAGTTCTTTGGCCACCTGATGTGAAGAACTGACTCATTGGAAAAGACCCTGATGCAGGGAAAGATTGAAGGCAGGAGGTGAAGGGGATGACAGAGGATGAGATGGTTGGATGGCATCTCCAACTCGATGGACATGAATTTGAGCAATTTCCGGGAGTTGGTGATGGACAGGGAGGCCTGGCATGCTGCAGTCCATGGGGTCGCAAAGAGTTGGACACGACTGAGCAACTGAATAGAAAGTTCTAGTTATTTGAAATTTTTGAAGTCAAATTTGTCTTAATATATATTGTTTTTATCTCTTATCAAAAATGACAGTATAAATGATCAGAATTGATTATTACATAGTGTGTCAATAATACATTAACTTGTTTCAACATGATCTTGGTTTGTTTAAAAGGCAAACCATTCAACATCATAATAATCAAGTCTGTTCCCAAACCACTGATGCCACATAGCTGAAATTGATAGGTTCTGTGAAAACTGACAACATCTACTAGTATCAAAATCAAAAAAGAAATAGTGTCCTTTTCATCATAGGGAATTAGAATGCAAAAGTAAGAAATCAAGAGGAACCTGGAATAACAGGCTAGTTTGGTCTTGGAGTACAAAATGAAACAGGATAAAGACTAGCAGAGTTTTGTCAAGAGAACACACTTGTAATAGCAAATACCCTTTTCCAACAGCCCAAAAGACTCTACACATGGACATCACCAAATTATCAATACTGATATCAGATTGATGATGTTCTTAGCAGCTGAAGATGGAGAAGCTCTATACAGTCAGTGAAAATAAGACCTAAACTGCCTGTGGCTCAGATTATGTGCTCCTTATTGCAAAATTCAGACCTAAATTGAAAATAAAGTGGGGAAAACCATTAGACCATTGAAATATGACCTAAATCAAATGCCTATAATCATAAGGTATTTGATTTTGGTAAAAAAAAAAAAAAAAAAAAAACCAGTGGCAATGAACAGTAGATTCAAGGGATTCGATTTGGTAGAGAGAGTGCCTAAAGAACTATGGATGGAAGTCTGTAATACTGCAGAGGAGGCATTGACCAAAATCATCCGAAAGAAAAAGAAATGCAAAATGGCAAATTGGTTGTCTGAGGAAGCTTTAGAAATATCTGAGTAAAGGAGATAAGTGAAAAGCAAGGGAGAAAAGGAAAGATATACCCAACTGAATCAAGAATTCCTGAGAAGAGCAAGGAGAGATAACAGTTCAGTTAAGTTGTTCAGTCACGTCCAACTCTTTGCGACCCCATGATCTGCAGCACACCAGGCCTCCCTGTCCATCACCAACTTCTGGAGATTGCTCAGACTCCTGTCCATCGTGTCAGTGATGCCATCCAACCATTTCATCCTCTGTTGGCAGGAGGAGAAGAGATAACAAGGCTTTCTTACATGAAAAATGCAGAGAAATAGAAGAAAACAATAGAATGAGAAAGACTAGATCTCTCTTCTAGAAAATTAGAGATACCAAAGGAACATTTTATGCGAAGATGGGCAGGATAAAGGACAGAAACAGTAAGGGCCTAACAGAAGCAGAAGTGATTAAGCAGATGGAGAGGAGGGAAGCACAGAGGTTCAAAAGTAAGGGAACATATGTGTACCTATGGTTATTTCTTGTTGAAGTATGGCAGAAACCCATCACAATATTGTAAAGTAATTATCCTCCAATTAAAAATAAAATTTAAAAAAAAGCAGATGGGACAAGAATACACAGAGGAACTCTACAAAGATGGTCTTAATGACCTAGATAACCACAATGGTGTGGTCACTCACCTCAAGCCAGACATCTTGGAGTGTGAGGTCAAGTGGTCCTTAGGAAGCATTAGTACTAACAAAGCTAGTGGAAGTAATGGAATTCCAGCTGAGGTATTTAAAATCCTAAAAAGTGACGCTATCAAAGTGCTGCATTCTATATATCAGCAGATTTGGAAAATGCAACAGTGGCTCAGGATTGGAAAAGGTCCGTTTTCATCTCAATCCCAATAAAGGGCAATGTTAAAGAACGTTCAAAGTACCACACAATTGCACTCATTTCACATGTTAGGAAGGTTGGGCTCAAGATCCCTCAAGCTAGGATTCAGAAGTGCATGAAGTTCTTCTGTAGTAGTACAAGAACTTCCAGATGTATAAGCTAGACTTCAATGAGTCAGAGGAACCAGAGATCAAAAAGCCACCATTTGTTGGACATGGCGAACAAAAGAGAGTTCCTGAAAAACATCTACTTCTGCTTCATTGATTAGGCTAAAGCCTTTGACTGTGTGGCTCACAACAAACTGTGGAAAATTCTTAAAGAGTTAGGAGTACCAGACCACCTTACTTGTCTCCTGAGAAACCTGTATATGGGTTAGAAGCTATAGTTAGAACCAGACATGGAACAATGGACTGCTTCAAAATTGGGAACGAGTACGCCAAGGCTGTATATTGTCACCCTGCTTATTTAACTTCTATTCAGAGTACAAAATATCGGGCTGGATGAATCACAAGCTGGAAACAAGGCTTCCAGGAGAAATATCAAAATCTCAAAGGTGCAGATGATCCACTCTAATGGCAGAAAGTGAAGAGGATCTAAAAGCCTCTTGATGAGAGTTAAAGAGGAGAGTTAAAAAGTAGGCTTGAAAGTCAGCATTCAAAAAGCTAAGATCATGGCATCAGGTCCCATCAGATCAGATCAGATCAGATCAGTCGCTCAGTCGTGTCCGACTCTTTGCGACCCCATGAACCGCAGCACGCCAGGTCTCCCTGTCCATCACCAGCTCCCGGAGGTCACTCAGACTCGCATCCATCGAGTCAGTGATGCCATCCAGCCATCTCATCCTCTGTCGTCCCCTTCTCCTCCTGCCCCCAATCCCTCCCAGCATCAGAGTCTTCTCCAATGAGTCAACTCTTCGCAGGAGGTGGCCAAAATACTGGAGTTTCAGCTTTAGCATCATTCCCTCCAAAGAAATTCCAGGATTGATCTCCTTCAGAATGGACTGGTTGGATCTCCTTGCAGTCCAAGGGACTCTCAAGAGTCTTCTCCAACACCACAGTTCAAAAGCATCAATTCTTCAGCGCTCAGCCTTCTTCACAGTCCAGCTCTCACATCCATACATGACCACAGGAAAGACCATAGCCTTGACTAGGCGAACCTTTGTTGGTAAAGTAATGTCTCTGCTTTTGAATATGCTATCTAGGTTGGTCATAACTTTCCTTCCAAGGAGTAAGCGTCTTTTAATTTCATGGCTGCAGTCACCATCTGCAGTGATTTTGGAGCCCAGAAAAACAAAGTCTGACACTGTTTCCACTGTTTCCCCATCTATTTCCCATGCAGTGATGGGACCAGATGCCATGATCTTCGTTTTCTGAATGTTGAGCTTTAAGCCAACCTTTTCACTCTCCACTTTCACTTTCATCAAGAGGCTTTTTAGCCCCTCTTCACTTTCTGCCATAAGGATGGTGTCATCTGCATATCTGAGGTTATTGATATTTCTCCCGGCAATCTTGATTCCAACTTGTGTTTCTTCCAGTCCAGCATTTCTCATGATGTACTCTGCATATAAGTTAAATAAACATGGTGACAATATGCAGCCTTGACGTACTCCTTTTCCTATTCGGAACCAGTCTGTTGTTCCATGACCAGTTCTAACTGTTGCTTCCTGACCTGCATACAGATTTCTCAAGAGGCAGATCAGGTGGTCTGGTATTCCCATCTCTTTCAGAATTTTCCATAGTTTATTGTGATCCACACAGTCAAAGGCTTTGGCATAGTCAATAAAGCAGAAATAGATGTTTTTCTGGAACTCTCTTGCTTTTTCCATGATCCAGCGGATGTTGGCAATTTGATCTCTGGTTCCTCTGCCTTTTCTAAAACCAGCTTGAACATCAGGAAGTTCACGGTTCACATATTGCTGAAGCCTGGCTTGGAGAACCTTGAGCATTACTTTACTAGCGTGTGAGATGAGTGCAATTGTTCGGTAGTTTGAGCGCTCCTTGGCATTGCCTTTTGGCAAATAGAAGGGGGAAAAATTGGAAGCAGTGACATTTTATTTTCGTAAGCTCCAAAGTCACTGCAGATGGTGACTCCAGCCTTGAAATTGAATGAAAGAATTAAAGAAAGCTATGACAAACCTAGAGAGCATATTAAAAAGCAGAGACATTATTTTACCAACAGAAGTACATATAGTCAAAGCTATGGTTTTTCCACCAGTCATGTACAGATGTGAGAGTTGTATCATAAAGAAGTCTGAGTGCCAAAGAATTGACGCTTTCTAATTGTGGTGCGGAAGATGACTCCTATGAGTCCCTCTAACTGCAAAGAGATCAAACCAGTCAATGCTAAAGGAAATCAAATCACTGAATAATCATTGGAAGAACTAATGTTGATGCTGAAGCTCCAATACTTTGGCCACCTGATGCAAAGAACTGACTCATCAGAAAAGACCCTGATCCTGGGAAAGATTGAAGGCAAAAGAAGAGGTTGGCAGGATGAGTTAGATAGATAGCATCACCAATTCAAAGGACATGAATTTGAGCAAATTCATGGAGGTGATGAAGGACAGAAGAGCCTGGTGTGCTGCATTCCATGGGGTCACAAAGAGTTGGACACGACTTAGTGACTGAAGACACAGCATTATTTTAGCATGAATCAATTACCAATAGTGCCTCAGTTGCCACTTTCTTTGCAAGATGATTTTGTAATAATTTACTATTTCCAGATTTTTTGTGAACATACTTAAACTCCACAAGCTTCTGTACTTCCTCAAAAAAGGCAATACTAAAATATTTTGGGTGAAAGAAAGCATCAGATATCTAAATTTCTATGTCTGTAGAATTTATAAACCAAATATGAATAACTGAATTTGAAAAAAAGACATTTATTTGAAGGATATGAAAGGACATGTAATATAAATAACAGCTGAAAAATAAGACTTGGGAAGGAAAAGATATTTCTCTCATAGGGACCACTTAAGATTTCATTAAGACTCTGTCCTTGGAATAAAAGCATCTATATTATTTCCTTTCTGAACTCTATTCTTACTGGAAAGTAATAGAAGAAAAATTCCAATTTGTTTTGATGGCACAAATCTATCATTTCAGTAAAGAACAAAAGAAAATATCCTGATCTAAAGACCAACCATATAGTAGATACAGAATTCTATAAAAGTACACTGAAATGATTTGAACTAAACAAAGAGAATGAATGCCGTGTGGCTAAAATGCAAAAAGCAAAAGCAAAAACAGTTAATGAAGTTACTTCAAAAGACAAAGGAAATAAAATCTGTGAACATCTAGTCAGTACTCTTGCCTGGAAAATCCCATGGACGGAGAAGCCTGGTGGGCCGCAGTCCATGGGGTTGCTAAGAGTCGGACACGACTGAGCGACTTCACTTTCACTTTTCACTTTCGTGCATTGGAGAAGGAAATGGCAACCCACTCCAGTGTTCTTGCCTGGAGAATCCCAGGGACAGAGGAGCCTAGTGGGCTGCCGTCTATGGGGTCGCACAGAGTCGGACACAACTGAAGCGACAGCAGCAGCAGTCAGTTAAGACGTCCCTGTGTTGTTGTTGAGTCACTAAGCCGTGTCTGATTCTTTTGCCACCCCGTGGACTGTAGCCCACCTGGCTCCTCTGTCCATGGGATTTCCCAGGCAAGAAGACTGGACTGAATTACCTTTTTCTTCTCTAGGGGATCTTCCTGACCCAAAGATTGAACCCATGTCTGCATTGACAGGCAAATTCCTTATTACTGAGCCCCCTGGGAAACCCAAGATATCCTTATTCTCCTGGATAAAACACTTATTTTAGTAATAATATTTAACAATAGGAAGTTTAAATGCACTGTTATTTCACCTTGAATGAAATACTTGCTGCTAAGTTGCTTCAGTCATGTCGGACTCTGTGCAACCCCATAGACGGCAGCCCACCAGGCTCCCCCGTCCCTGGGATTCTCCAGGCAAGAATGCTGGAATGTGTTGCTATTTTCTTCTCCAATGCATGTAATTGAAAAGTGAAAGTGAAGTCACTCAGTTGTGTCGGACTCTTCGAGACCCCTTGGACGGCAGTCCAACAGGCTCCTCCACACATGGAATTTTCCAGGCAAGAGTACTGGAGTGGGGTGCCATTGCCTTCTCTGAGTGAAATACTTAAACATGTCTGTATACTATGGTTATAGTCATTTGTCAGTATTTCCTTGGGGTTTTTGGTACATTACAATAGTCCATTGGGAGTGTATGTGGATAAAGAAGGCAAGATTTTGGTAAAATATTTTCTTTCCCAACAAAGGAATAATAATAATATTGAAAACACTTTTATGACTTCTGAAGAGAATTCTCAGTAAAGCCTTTTCCTTGTTTACTGATACTTGCTTTTAGGATTGCTGATATGTGTTATCATACCGAGGGTTAGTTTACCTACTAAAAGGATAACTTAATTTATTCTCCTAAAGAATTCTAAATGCATAAGCCAGTACATTTGATATCCAGGCTGAAAAATAATCCAAAAACGATATCTTCAGATTCAAATTCCCTTTTTTCCCTACTTGGATACATGAGGCCATCAAAATGTCTCGTTATTTTAAGCCAAAATATGAGGAGTCATATCTGACTCCTTCCTTTCCTTTATACCTAATTCTCATCTACAAGAAGTCACATTGTTCCTCCCTGAAAATAAAGGCTGAATCCAAACTGTTCTCTCCAGTTTTATAGTAATATCACCCCACTTCAGCCACCATAGGCTGCAATAGACTCTTCTTGCTGTATTCCATTTTCTTACCTCTTTCCCACAGAGCAGTCAGTATGATCATTTTAGTGCCTAAATTAGATCAGATTACTTTCTTTTCAAAACTTTTGGTGGCTTTTGTCACAATCAGAATAAAATCCAAGCGTCTCCACAATCACAGAACATCTGGTTCTTCCTACCTTTCCAATTACATTGCTTGTCAATCTCCCATTCACTCATAAGCCCCGCCCTCACTGGATTTCTTTCTAATCCTCTGCTTCACAAAACTCTTCATTCCATGAGATCATCGTATTTGCCTTTTATTTTCCTGAAATAGTTTATCCTAAGTGCTGGTTTTGCACAGAGGCCTTCCTTGATTCAGTTCAGTTCAGTTCAGTCGCTCAGTCGTGTCCGACTCTTTGCAACCCCATGAATCGCAGCACGCCAGGCCTCCCTGTCCATCACCAACTCCACTGAGTCAGTGATGCCATCCAGCCATCTGATCTTTTGTCTTTCCCTTCTCCTCCTGTCCCCAATCCCTCCCAGCATCAGAGTCTTTTCCAATGAGTCAACTCTTCGCATGAGGTGGCCAAAGTACTGGAGTTTCAACTTTAGCATCATTCCTTCCAAACAACACCCAGGACTGATCTCCTTTAGAATGAATTAACTCTATCTAAAAATCACCTCTATTATTCTGTATTCTCACTTCCCATTTTATTTATCTGATAATTGTATTATGTAATTTTGTGTTTCATGTCTTTTTCTTTCACTAAAATAGAAGCTCCATGAAAGGCCAAAACTTGATCTTTCTTACAAGTGATACATCCCATCTTTGAACACAAGCATAATTAATAAGTACTCATTAAATATTTCCTAGGAAGAAATTTGAAGAGAAATATAAATGGGCATTTGAAATGCCAACTGCAAGAGAGATAACTACTAGGTATTTACATCCTGAATTGGATATGAAAAGAGTGTTTGGTAGAAAAAGACTGAGAAACTCAGATTATTTATAATATTTCTCCTTATGGAAAATAACCAAATAGCCACTAACTGCATAATATATGGCATACTTTGATTTATTATACTTGATTAACCCATTATCTGAATATCCACTGTGTTCCAGGAATCCAGCCAGGACCCTGAATCACAAATGGGAAAAGGGAAGAAGTAGCATGAGTCACAGGTCCTCCTCGACACAAAACAGGTAACATTCTACCTGGTAACATTTCAGCAGAGCTACGCAGCAAAGGATGCTATCTTTTACAAAATCCCCCAAAGTCATAGTTTCAGTTTTTTTATGTTTTCTGGTTTTTGTTGTTTTCCCCTACTTTAGTGGTCCCAGATTGCTTGTCTGTGTCAAGCCTCTACTGAATGGATTATCATGACTTTGTATCCATTACTTGCCACTCTGACTCTACAAGATTCTCATTTCTCATGAAGGCTCAGTGTTTATCTCATCAACTGCAGTTATTCAAAGCCCGAACTTGAATTTTCTGTCATTTCTCTTCACTTGATTACCTTTATAAAATAATCAGATTTACAGGAGGATTCAGAAAGGTAAAGCAGTCCTGACTTGAGGCTTTTGATGAGGTTTTCAACAAGAGCGGCTCTTTATTTCTCTCTCTCTTTTTTTTTATTATTTTTTTTTTCTTTACAATATTGTATTGGTTTTGCCATACATCAACGTGAATCTGCCACAGGTGTACACGTGTTCCCAATCCTGAACCCCCCTCCCACCTCCCTCCCCATACCATCCCTCTGGGTCATCCCAGTGCACCAGCCCCAAGCTTCCTGTATCCTGCATAGAACCTGGAAATGCCTGTTCTCATAATGCTCTTGGCCCAGCTAAAATGTTTTGTGGTAACCCAAGTTTTTTCTTAACATTCTCCATATAAGCTAGTGATGTATACTTTGAATTACAGGTACTCTGTGAGCCCTTGGAAGTGACATGAAAAATCTAGTGCACTGAAGTTCTCTATGTTACGACTTTAAAGTTCTATATCTTAGGTCTCTTTTAGCTTTGTATTACCCACAGTGCACTAACTCAGAAGTGTGGAGTTTGTGTCTATTGTTTGAATGGTTCTTTGTCATCTTCTGTACACTCATCTGAGTAAACTCTGAAGGCATTCATATGGGTGTAATCATGAGGTTATATGGTTGCTTTCAGCATAAAATAATTGCTTCTCCAACGCTGCCTATCATTGAACAGAAAACCCTCAGTAACCACAAATTTTCTATTGCAAAGTGTCAAACTTATCTCACTACATACACTAAGTATAATCATGTTAAAATTGTATGACCTGTAAGTTTAAATTATAAATTAAACAATATAAAATTTTAGATGCTAATTTTCTTTGAATATTTTAAAAAGGTCCCCCCAAATATATCTTGTATAGAGCCAGTAGCATTCTTATTGTCTGATGATTTATGAAACATGTTAGCTTAAGAATTTAATGTCTTATAAACTGAAAACAGTAAAGCCTTTTTACCAAATCAAATGATAGAAAAATATCACTTGATTTTTAGCGACTAGTAATACACATAATAGGAAAAAAAAAAGTGAGACTGAAGGGGTAGGTGCTTTTCTCAGAATAACCATAGGGTTTCAGTCTTGCTATGAATTTTCTACTTCCTCATACAGCTAGTTAGGATGAGTTATCCTGTGTGCTCCAGGGATTAATCAAGAATGGAAACAATCCTGGTGAGAGGTGCTGGGGCTTTAAATGAGTGTACCATTGGATATATGAGACCTTAAATTCTTAAAATTAGCAAAATAATATTTGGTAAACATCAATAGTAACTGACTAAATATTGTGACCTACACACCAGAAGGGTAAAGAGAGATTTTTACATAGATGTTTTGTAAAAGATTTGTACTGAAACAACCTCAAAAGCCAAATCCCGAGAGTCACCAATATAATAGAACAATAATTGTATTTCCTGAACTTCACTATCCAACTGAATAGTCCTTTTAGCTCAATAAGTCTAAACCTGCCAAGTTAAGTCAATTTTGTACTTTCTTTGGATTGATTTCCACACTTGCATTAAGGTTGTTTCTCCATTTAAAAACTTGTGTATGTCTTTAATATAAAGTAAGTTTTTCAGCTGCTTGCATTTTGTGTACACTGAGATCATACAATAACCCAACAGATAATGCCAAAAGACCAATGAGGATAGCACGATTGGCAGAGAGGAGAGGTTTTTCAAAAATGAAATTGAGAACAGTGTGCAAAAGCCAATGATTTTGAAGTGGAACAGCTTTTTCAAGCACCATTTATTTGCCTAATCAATCTGAAGTAAAATTTCAAGACGGGGGTTTATTTTCCACAATAGTGAGGACCTAAAAGTTGCTTTAACCCATGTCTTAGATTCACTTTAGCCTTCCCTTCTTTGGAAGGGAAACTGAAACTCACAAGAGCACTTCAGGCATCAGAGGGGTATGGGAGAATGCCTCTTGTAGTGTGTCTGAATCATGAAGTGATACTGTCTTCTTTGACCTCAGACTTCAGACTTAACAATGTAGCATAGACACTTGTAACAGAAGAAAAATAGTTTGTATCAGAAAACGGTATGGTTAAACACAGGTGTCTAAAAGGAGACAGCCAGCCCTTCACTATGATTTCAAATAAGGCAAGAATTCAACTGAAGGTAAAATTTTGACACTTGAACTCTTTCACCATTTCTATATTTCCTATTAAGGAAAAATCAGCTAACTTCTCTTTTTCTTTTTTTTTTTTTTTTTGAGTGAACTTGTTATGATCTATTGCTCCCTTAACCTAATCTTTATTGACAACAAAATTTTTATTGCTATTAATGTTAGGGAAAATCCAGATTTTATTAAAGATGCTTAAATATGAAACTGACATGGGATAAGTGGTATATTCTTTTTTTAATTTAATTATATTTTATTTTTTAACCTTATAATATTGTAGTGGTTTTGCCATATATCAAAATGAATCCACCACAGGTATTTATGTGTTCCCTATCCTGAACCCTCATCCCACCTCTCTCCCCATACCATCCCTCTGGGTCATCCCAGTGCACCAGCCCCAAGCATCCAGTATCGTGCATTGAACCTGGACTGGTGACTCATTTCATATATGATATTATACATGGTTCAATGCCATTCTCCCAAATCATCCCACCTTCTCCCTCTCCCACAGAGTCCAAAAGACTGTTCTATACATCAGTGTCTCTTTTGCTGTCTCGTATACAGGGTTATTGTTATCATCTTTCTAAATTCCATATATATATTCTAATTTTATACTTACCTTGCATGTATCTGTGTTGTCTGTTGTTTAGTCAGTAAGTCATGTCCGACTCTTTTGCAATCCCATGGACTGTAGCCCACTAGGGCTCCTCTGTCCATGAGATTTCCCAGGCAAGAATACTGAAGTGGGTTGCCATTTCCCTCTCCAGGCGATCTTTCTGACTCAGGGATTGAACTCACATCCCCTGCACTGGCAGGTGGATTCTTTACCGTTGAGCTACCAATCAAACCTGATAAAGTATAACAATTTTGAAATATAATTTATTTGTATATTGAAAAAGATAAGCTGTAACTCTGTTGTTTTAAGGAGGAAAACATGCCCAAAAATCAAGAGGCTAGATAAAGGATTGAGTAAAACTGATAGAGTGCAAGGTAAAGAACATGAAAGGAATTAGGAAGTGAAAGATGGCTGATTATGTATTTGGAGAAAGACACATTTAATACGTACTCACAGCTTTCTTAGAGATTATAAGAAAGGTAATCTGAATGATTTATGCTTTGTGTTTTTATATAAAATGTTTAGTAAAGTTTATACTGCTTGTTACATTACAACACATTTTTGTATTAAATATTAATACAGAAGTTTCTGAATGTTAATCATTTATTATATTCATGATAGTTTATCTATTTCTTCCTAAATTATTTAGAATACAATATTTTTTTCAAAGGTTTTGTTTTGAAGGACTTTTAGTCTTGTGAAAACAGAAAACATAATACATGTCAGTGTCTTAAAGGAATAATTACGTTTCTCAGTGGTGGCTCAGCTGCTAAAGAATCCACCTGTAATGCGGGAAACCTGGGTTTGATCGCTGGGTTGGGAAGACCCCTGGAGAAGGGAAAGGCTCCCCACTCCAGTGTTCTGCCTGGAGAACTCCATGGGCTGTATAGTCTATGGTGTTGCAAAGAGTCGGACACGACTGAGGGGCTTCACTGCTGCTGCTGCTAAGTCGCTTCAGTCATGTCCAACTCTGTGCGACCCCATAGACGGCAGCCCACCGGGCCCCGCCATCCCTGGGATTCTCCAGGCAAGAACACTGGAGTGGGTTGCCATTTCCTCTTCCAGTGCATGAAAATGAAAAGTGAAAATGAAGACGCTCAGTCGTGTCTGACTCTTAGCGACCCCATGGACTGCAGCCTACCAGGCTCCTCCATCCATGGGATTTTCCAGGCAAGAGTACTGGAGTGGGGTGCCACTGCCTTCTCCACTTCACTAATAGTGCAGTATCTTCACACTGCTCATGGGAAAGGAGCAGTGCAAGTTACAAAGGATAGCTACGTAGCCTCTGAGCCATAATTTTCTCTTACTAAAAAGGGTGAAAATAAAATTCACTTACAAAATTTTGACAATGAATTATATGCCAACATGTTGCTCTTGTTAGGTCCATTAATTTCTGTCCACTTATTATTATAATTTAAAAACTGTTTCCCTGAAAGAATTTAAGAGAACGTTAAATCAATAAATGTCAACACCTCATATAAAATGCAGATGATTTATTTCTTTACTTCATCTAGACAGATAATTGCTTAGAATCAAATGGGGATAAACTGGAATTAAAGGTAACTAGATCAGTCAGTTATAATCATGTGTATAGTCCAAAAGGTAATATAAAGAACCAAAGGCATTTCTTTATTGTTGGAACCTGGTACAAAACTGGTTTATAGTTTTTATTTATTCTTATTCTTCATGCAGTTTCAGAGAAATACTTTATACCTTCTTATATATAAAACAAGCTCCTTGCAGCAAAAGCTGGAGAAAAAAATAATTAAAAACTTACTTTATTTTTCTCTAATTATACATCTTTAAGTATCAAGCAAATAAGTAAATCAATTAATAAGCTCTTTTATATTTAAAAAGAAGGAATAATATAGATAGATTCTTAAGCATGTGTCTCTGTGCCCTGTCCGAAAAAAAAAAAAAAAAAATTATAACAGCTTGAACATCTAGCTCTAACCTATTTTTATTTTCAAATAAATGATTTTCCAAAAAGGACATTAAGGCCATTAAGGACATTATTTACAGTCAAAGATGGAGAAACTCTGTGCAGTCAGCAAAAACAAGACCAGGAACTGACTATGGCTCAGATCATGAACTCATTGCAAAAACTCAGGCTAAATTGAAGAAAGTAGGGAAAAACACTAAAGCATTCAGTTCAGTTCAGTCACTCAAGTCATGTCTGACTCTGTGACCCCATGAACTGCAACATGCCAGGCTACCCTGCCCATCACCAACTCCCGGAGCATTCAGGTAAGACCTAAATCAAATCCCTTGTGAAAATACAGTGGAGGTGACGAACAGATTCAAGGGATTAGATCTGATACAGAGCCTGAAGAACTATGGACAGAGGCTCGTGACATTGTATAGGAGATGGTGATCAAAACCCTCCCCAAGAAAAAGAAAGGCAAATGATCATCTCAGGAGGCATAACAAAACTGCTGAGAAAAAGAAGTGAAAGATAGGACAAACGGAAGGATGTACTCACCCAGATGCAGAGTTCCAAAGAGTAGCAAGGAAAGATAAAAAGCCTTCCTCAGCCGTCAATACAAAAAAATAGAGGAAACAATAGAATGGGAAAGACTAGAGATCTCATCAAGAAAATTGGAGATACCAAGGGAACATTTCATGCAAAGATGGGCTCTATAAAAGACAGAAATGGTAGTGACCTAACAGAAGCAGAAGATATTAAGAAGAGGTGGGAAGAATACACAGAAGAACTGTACAAAAGAGATATTCATGACCCAGATAACCACAATGGTGTGATCACTCATATAGGGCCAGACATCTTGGAGCGTGAGGTCAAATGGGCCTTAGAAAGCATCACTACAAAGCTAGTAGAGGTGATGGAATTCCAGCTGAGCTATTTCAAATCCTAAAAGTGCTAAAGTGTTGTATTCAATACGCCAGCAAATTTGGAAAACTCAGCAGTGGCCACATGATGGGAAAAGATAAAGTTTCATTCCAATTCCAAAGAAAGACAATTCCAGAGAATGTTCAAACTGCCGCCCAATTGCACTCATTTCACATGCTAGCAGAGTAATGCTCAAAATTCTCCAAGATGGCTTCAATAGTACTTGAACCAAGAAATTCCAGATGTTCAAGCTGGATTTAGAAAAGGCAGAGGAATAAGAGATCCAATTGCCAACATATGCTGGATCATAGAAAAAGCAAGAGAGTTCCAGAAAAACTTCTTCTGCTTCAGTGACTATGCTAAAGTCTTTTACTTTGTGGATCACAACAACTGTGGAAAATTCTTCAAGAGATGGGAATACCAGACCACCTGACCTGCCTCTTGAGAAAGCTGTTTGCAGGTCCAGAAGCAACAGTTAGAACTGGACATGAAACAAGACTGGTTCCAAACAGGAAAAGGAGTTTGTCAAGGCTGTGTATTGTCACCCTGCTTATTTAACTTATATGCAGAGTACATAATGAGAAACACTGGGCTGGAGGAAGCACAAGCTGGAATCAAGATTGCCGGGAGAAATATCGATAACCTCAGAGATACAGAGGTTTCACCTTATGGCAGAAAGTGAAGAAGAACTAAAGAGCCTCTTGATGAAAGTGAAACAAGAGAGTGAAAAAGTTGGCTTAAAGCTCAGCATTCAGAAAACTAAGATCATGGCATCAGGTCCCATTATTTCATGGCAAATAGATGAGGAAACAATGGGAAACAGTGACAGATTTTATTTTCTCGTGCTCTAAAATCACTGCAGATGGTGACTCCAGCCAAAAAAATAAAAGATGCTTGCTCCTTGGAAAAAAAGTCATGACCATATTAAAAAGACAGCATATTAAAAAGCAGAGACATTACTTTGCCAACAAAGGTCTGCCTAGTCAAAGCTATGTTTTTTTTTCCGGTAGTAATGTATGGATGTGAGAGTTGGACCATAAGGAAACTGAGCAATGAAGAATTGATAATTTTAAACTGTGGTGTTGGCAAAGACTCTTGAGAGTCCCTTAGACTGCAAGGAGATCAAACCAGTCAGTCCTAAAGGAAATCAGTCCTGAATATTCATTAGAGGGTCTAGTGCTGAAGTGAAGCTGAAGCTCCAATACTTTGGGCCACCTGATGGGAAGAGCCAACTCATTAAAACGATCCTGATGCTGGGAAAGATTAAAGTCGGGAGAAGGGAATGACAGAATGTAAGATGGTTGGATGGCATCAGTGACTCAATGGACATGAATTTGAGCAAGCTCCAGGAGATAGTGAAGGACAGGGAGGACTGGTGTGCTGCAGTCCATGGAGTCACCAAGAGTCAGACACGACTGAGTGACTGAACAACAACGAGCCCCAGAAAGTTAAAATTTATCATCAAAAGTTAGGCACAAATCTCTTACTTCTAGGTACTTTGCCATGTATTTGTTGTGCTAAATATGTAAAGAATCTCACTTAATATATGCATATGCCAAACTTGGTTCATAATGAACATAAAGTGAAACCAGTGAGAGGAACTCCTAGTAACATGACCCTTATTTACTTATATGGATACACCTTCTGTCACAGATGTTAAATATGATTTGATATTTAAATATAGTACAGTATTATACACAATATGATAAATATAGTAGTAAAGGTTCCTTTACGTACAAATCATAATTTGATCTGCTTTATAATCTAAGAGAAAAGTAGATTCAAAGAAATAGAAGTTAGCTTTCATTTACTATTTTAACTTGGGACCAGATGCATATCCCAAGCGTTTACCTTCAAGTATTTATGCTCACAAATTAATACAGCAAGGGCAGCACTGCGTCCTTTTATAGATCTTTTAAATGAGAAAATAATGATCTTGCTATTGATGATTTAACCTTCATTTATTCAGCAAGATTCTTTTACTTTATAGATAACTCTTTGAGAATGCATAAGGCTTAACAAAGCAGAGATTTTGCTTTTTTGGTTTTCATTTGCTTTTTTTTTTTTTTTTTTGATTCCCTGTAATTGTCATTTAAAAAAGAGCTTAAGCAAAAAATTAAATATCTTGAAGACGGAATTAGAGGTCTATAAACCTTCCTGGCTTGGCGTCCTCTATTCAACTTTGAACTGTATAGGTCCTGAAACTAGGATGGCTTGACAATTCTTGATAATTTGATGATTCCCTCCCGCCCCCCCCCCCCCTGCTTTTTTTAATGGTGTTTTTGTCTTTCAAACATGTTCAGGCTAAGATTCCTGTCAGTTTACTGCAAGATCAAGTCTGTTTTTTGGCTATTTCCATTAACTATTGTGCGTAATCCAGATTGTGTTTGCTGAATCCTCAAGCATGGAAAGGCGGACCAGTGTGTCTATGGGTCTGTGCTCTTGTTCCCATATGTGAGATACCTTGTCAACGATGTGGTGGACAGGGTATGAACTTGACAGAAAGCTCAATAGCAGGACCGTGCATACCTTTTACTCCATTGAAGTAGTTATAGAGTCTACTGAGACGAACTCTTTGTCCACACAGGCAATAATCTTTAATCCTGTATGGCTCCAAAGAATGGATCTCATTTCTTGAACTCCAGTGATATCAATATTTGAAGCTTTATTCCTCTGCTAAGAAAGAAAGGAAAGAAAAAAAGAGAAGAAAGGAAGGGGAGAAGGAATGAAAGAAGGAAGGAAGGAGGAAGGAGAGAGGAGATACATTTTTATATCAATTTTCCTTTGAGGAAAAACATTGAATCTTATTTCTTTCTTTAAGTAAACACTTCATCTTAAGTATCTCCCAGGTGTAAAGAATTAAATCTCTTTTATTTGTAATAAGCATATGTTCTAATACTGGCATTGGAAATATCGTGAAAAATTTTAGACCAGAAGTTCCTGAGCCACTTCAATAAAAATTTCATCCTTTAGTGGTGTAGTTTTTCATTCTTTTAATGTAGAAGTTCTTTAAATAAACAGCCTAGATGAAAATAATGATATGTAACTCTGATATAGAATCACATGTGAGCTCAGTCTGTCGGTTGTGTCCGACTCTTTGAGACCCCATGGGCTGTAGCCCACCAGACTTCTGTCCGTGGAAATTTTCAGGCAAAAATGCTGCAGCAGATTGCCATTTCCTGCTCCAGGGTTAAAATTACATATAAAGTAGCAATTATTTGCTGTTCACGTAAATAGGAAATGTAACTACATAAAAATATTTCCATTTAAGTAAAGTTTAATAGGGCAAGAAAAGTAAAGAAAATGGATTGCCACTCAAAATAGCATTTAATACAAAATGCTGATTATTTTTCTCCTAAATTTTTCTAAATTTATTGCAATAAAATTGACATATAGCACTATACAAGTTGGTAAAGGGGCCATCTGCAATGCAGGAGACAAGAGTTTGGTTCCTGGATTGAGAAGATCCCCTGGAGAAGGAAATGGCAACCCACTCCAGCATCCTTGCCTGGGAAATCCCCTAGACAGAGGAACATGGTGGGCTGCAATCCAGGGGTCACAAAAGAGTTGGACATGACTAGCAACTAAACAACTATATAAGTTTAAGGTACACAGCATAATGATCTTACTTTAAATGTATTTGGCCACCTCATGCGAAGAGTTGACTCACTGGAAAAGTCTCTGATGCTGGGAGGGATTGGGGGCAGGAGGCAAAGGGGATGACAGAGGATGAGATGGCTGGATGGCATCACCGACTCGATGGACATGGGTTTGGGTGAACTCCGGGAGCTGGTGATGGACAGGGAGGCCTGGCGTGATGCAATTCATGGGGTCACAAAGAGTCGGACACGACTGAGCGACTGCACTGAACTGAAAATGACTGTAAGTGTTTAACCTCCATAAATTCATATAGATACAAAAAAAAGAGAAAAAAATGTTTTTTTTTTTTCTTATGATGACCACTCTAAGTACTCTCTTAATAACTTTCAAATATATCATTCAGCAGTGTTAATTGTACATGTGCATTGCAGACCTAGTACATGTGTGTGCACAGTGGCTCAGTCTTGTCTGACTCTGTGATCCTTTAGATTCTATCCCACCAGGCTCCTTTGTCCATGGGACTTTTCAGGCTAGAATACTAAAGTGGGTTGCCATTTGCTTCTTCTTGGGCTCCTTCCCAGCCCAAGGGTTGAACCTGCATCTCCTGAATTGCCAGTGGATTCTTCACCTGCTGATCCCCTACTATTTACCTCTATAACTGAAGTTTGTACTTTTTCAACCATCTTCAACCATTCCTTCCTCCCGCCACCTACCAACTCTTATAAGTACAAATCCTGATCTTTTTTGACTTTGTGGGGCTTTTTGTTTTGTTTTCGGATGCCATGTATAAGAGCAATAATTCAGAACTTGTATTACTTTGTCTAATTTATTTTGCTTAGCATAATGCTCTCAAGTTCCATTCATGTTGTCACAAATGGTAGATTCCCTTCTTTTTAATTACTGAAAAATATTCCATTGTTGTATGTATCTCACAACTTATTTATCCATATATCTTTATTTGGACACAAATTATTTTTACACCTGGATATTGTAAATTATGCTGCAGTGAACACAGGGGTTCAGATATCTCTCTACATAGGGTTTTGTTTTATTTGGATATATTTTATGGATTGAAGTTGATGACTTGTATAGCAGTTCTATTTTTAATTTTTTGAGGAGCCTCCATACTGTTTTCCATAGTGGCTACACCAATCTGCAGTCACAGTAACGGTGCACTTGTTATCCCTTTCTCTTTTGATGATAGCCATTTAAGGGCCTAGATCTGATAGACAGAGTGCCTGATGAACTATGGAATGAGGTTCGTGACATTGTACAGGAGACAGGGATCAAGACCATCCCCATGGAAAAGAAATGCAAAAAAGCAAAATGGCTGTCTGGGGAGGCCTTACAAATAGCTGTGAAAAAAAGAGAAGTGAAAAGCAAAGGTGAAAAGGAAAGATATAAACATCTGAATGCAGAGTTCCAAAGAATAGCAAGAAGAGATAAGAAAGCCTTCTTCAGCGATCAATGCAAAGAAATAGAGGAAAACAACAGAATGGAAAAGACTAGGGATGTCTTCAAGAAAATCAGAGATACCAAAGGAACATTTCATGCAAACATGGGCTCAATAAAGGACAGAAATGGTATGGACCTAACAGAAGCAGAAGATATTAAGAAGAGGTGGCAGGAATACACAGAAGAACTGTACAAAAAAGATCTTCACGACCCAGATAATCATGATGGCATGACCTAGATCACGTGACCTAGATCACTGACCTAGAGCCAGACATCCTGGAATGTGAAGTCAAGTGGGCCTTAGAAAGCATCACTACGAACAAAGCTAGTGGAAGTGATGGAATTCCAGTGGAGCTATTCCAAATCCTGAAAGATGATGTTGTGAAAGTGCTGCACTCAATATGCCAGCAAATTTGGAAAACTCAGCAGTGGCCACAAGATTGGAAAAGGTCAGTTTTCATTCCAGGCCCAAAGAAAGGCAACGCCAAAGAATGCTCAAACTACCGCACAGTTGTACTCATCTCACACGCTACTGAAGTAATGCTCAAAATTCTCCAAGCCAGGCTTCAGCAATATGTGAACCGTGAGCTTCTAGATGTTCAAGCTGGTTTTAGAAAAGGCAGAGAAACCAGAGATCAAATTGTCAAAATCCACTGGATCATGGAAAAAGCAAGAGAGTTCCAGAAAAACATCTATTTCTGCTTTATTGACTATGCCAAAGCCTTTGACTGTGTGGATCACAATAAACTGTGGAAAATTCTTCAAGAGATGGGAATACCAGACTACCTGATCTGCCTCTTGAGAAATCTGTATGCAGGTCAGGAAGCAACAGTTAGAACTGGACATGGAACAACAGACTGGTTCCAATGAGGAAAAGGAGTACGTCAAGGCTGTATGTTGTCACCATGTTTATTTAACTTATATGCAGAGTACATCTTGAGAAACGCTGGACTGGAAGAAACACAAGTTGGAATCAAGATTGCTGGGAGAAATATCAATAACCTCAGATATGCAGATGACACCATCCTTATGGCAGAAAGTGAAGAGGAACTCAAAAGCCTCTTGATGAAAGTGAAAGTGGAGAGTGAAAAAGTTGGCTTAAAGCTCAACATTCAGAAAACGAAGATCGTGGCATCTGGTCCCATCACTTCATGGGAAATAGATGGAGAAACAGTGGAAACAGTGTCAAACTTTATTTTTGGGGGCTCCAAAATCACTGCAGATGGTGACTGCAGCCATGAAATTAAACGACGCTTACTCCTTGGAAGGAAAGTTATGACCGACCTAGATAGCACATTCAAAAGCAGAGACATTACTTTGCAAACAAAGGTTCGCCTAGTCAAGGCTATGGTCTTTCCTGTGGTCATGTATGGATGTGAGAGCTGGACTGTGAAGAAGGCTGAGCACCGAAGAATTGATGCTTTTGAACTGTGGTGTTGGAGAAGACTCTTGAGAGTCCCTTGGACTGCAAGGGGATCCAACCAGTCCATTCTGAAGGAGATGAGCCCTGGGATTTCTTTGGAAGGAATGATGCTAAAGCTGAAACTCCAGTACTTTGGCCACCTCCTGCGAAGAGTTGACTCATTGGAGAAGACTCTGATGCTGGGAGGGATTGGGGGCAAGAGGAGAAGGGGACGACGGAGGATGAGATGGCTGGATGGCATCACTGACTCGATGGATGTGAATCTGGATGACCTCCGGGAGCTGGTGATGGACAGGGAGGCCTGGCATGCTGCGATCATGGGGTTGCTAAGAGTCGGACACGACTGAGTGACTGATCTGATCTGATCTCATCTCATCTGATTTTAGTAGGTGTGAGATAATATCTTGTACTTTTCACTCCATGTCTCTGATGATTAGTTATATTTAACATCTTTTCAAGTACCTGTGGCCTTTCATATATCTTCTTTTGAAAAATGTCCATTTAGATCCTCTGCTCAGTTTTTAATTGGATTATTTGGAAATTTTTTGCTATTGAGTTATATGAGTTCTTTATATATTTTGCATATTAGCCCATGGCCAGATACATAGTTTGTAAATACCATTTCCCATTCCATAGACTGCCTTTTCATTTTGTTAATTGTTTCTTCTGCTGTGCAGAAGCATTTTAGTTATGGTCCTACAGGTTTATTTTTGCTCTTGTTATTTGTGCTTTACCTGTCATATCCAAATCATCATTGCCAAGAGCCCTGTCCAGCAAATTTTTTTTTTTACTATTTTCTTCTAGGAGTTTTATAGTGTCTACTCTTATATTTAAGTCTTTAATATATTTTGATTTAATTCTGAGTAGTGTAAAATAGGTGTCTCATTTCTTTTATGTATGAATATCTAATTTTCTCAAAAATGTCAATGTCATTTCCAGTTAACTTTGTTGGCTCTTACAAAATGAGCATTTTTAAACTAGAAGTTTGTACACAAAAGGGCATTACCTCAACATTTGCTCACAAATGGTTTGGCATGGTTTGTTAATAACTTACATGTTGATGGTAGAAGCAAAAACTTCATGTTTTGTAAGATTTTGAAGAAAAAAAAAAGAAGGAAGCAGATTCAACAAATTCCCAGATCTAAAATCTCAGAAAAAGCAGACGCTCTTTTATATGAATCTGTTCTGCGTCCAGAGAATTCACAATTGTCTGTGTATGGCTGTTTAACAAACTAAGTGGCACATCTATGACCTAGTCACTAGTGGGAAGGGGAAGGAGAAGAGCAATCAGTTCAGTTCAGTGGCTCAGTCATGTCTGACTCTTTGTGATCCCATGAACCGTAGCACGCCAGGCCTCCCTGTCCATCACCAACTCCTGGAGTCCACCCAAACCCATGTCCATTGAGTCAGTGATGCTATCCAACCATCTCATCCTCTGTCGTCTGCTTCTCCTCCTGCCTTCAACCTTTCCCAGCATCAGAGTCTTTTCAAATGAGTCAGCAGTAAGAGAAATCAAATTGGTCTCATTGTCAAAGAATCTGATTCCTCCATTTAAATAGACATTCGATTTGTTCCACTGATGGTACAACATACATCTCTTTTGGTTTGCTTTGAGAAATTTTGGAGACTGCTGTGTAAAATACAGCTCTCTAAATGAAATAGAGAACATAATATAACCTCGCTTTGCTGTACCATGGCTACTGAATTCAGAAATTCTCCCTTTTTTGGCTCACTAATTAATTCATTAATTTATTCATTATCTATTGAGCAGCTGAGCATCAGAAGTTGATAAGAAATAAACAACCTGTATCTGAGGGATTCATATAATACACATTGTTTTGTCACTGCAGATTTTCTGTCTATTATGAAAATTGGAATGTTATCATCAATTAAGAAAATTGAAGATAGATGAGAAATAATAAAGCAATCATTATAATAATAATAGTTAATATATTATACTCTCTATGTTGATAAGCAAATATAAGATAGAAATAGTACATGTATTACCACATTTGGTGAGATATATTTCCTTTATTTAATAAATAATGAATGTGAAATCCTTAGCAAAGAATCTGATCCAGTGCAAGTATTAAAGGTTTGGCTGCAATTGTAATTCTTAAAATCAAGGACTATTAATATTATTGTTCATATATTACTGCAAAAAATGTTCCTATAGTGAAAATTATAGGTCCTGAGTAGCTCAAATGGTAAAGAATCTGCCTGCAATGTGGGAGACTTGGTTTTGAAACCTGGGTCAAGAAAATCCCCTAGAGAAGATCATGGTAACCCACTCTAATATTCTAGTGTTTCCCAGGCGGTGCTAGTGGTAAAGAACCCACCTGCCAATGCAGAAGACATAAGAGATGCGGGTTTGACCCCTGGATTGGAAAATTCCCTGGAGTAGGAAATGGCAACCCACTCTATATCCTTGCCTGGAGAATCCCAGGGACAGAGGAGCCTGGAGGGCCACAGTCCATAGGGTCACAAATATTTGGACACGACTGAAGTGACTTGGCATACATGTAAACAGATGATAGAGACAGAATTAGAATATAGCTCTATCTGAACAAATATAACCTTGCTTTTGGCTTTTACTATGAACATACTAATTTCCGAGGGATATGATATATGGCGTATATTATTCCCAACTTCTCTTGAGTTTGGAACTCTCTTTTGCTTCCTATTTCTGCCTAATTTATATTAAGAGCATCTTAAGGGCTTGACTGTGCGGATCACAATAAAATGTGAAAAATTCTGAAAGAGATGGGAATACCAGACCACCTGATCTGCCTCTTGAGAAATTTGTATGCAGGTCAGGAAGCAACAGATAGAACTGGACATGGAGCAACAGATTGGTTCCAAAGAGGAAAAGGAGTACGTCGAGGCTGTATATTGTCAGCCTGTTTATTTAACTTATATGCAATGTACATCATGAGAAATGCTTAACTGGAAGAAACACAAGCTGGAATCAAGATTGCTGGGAGAAATATCAATAACCTCAGACATGCAGATGACACCACCCTTATGGCAGAAAGTGAAGAGGAACTAAAAAGCCTCTTGATGAAAGTGAAAGTGGAGAGTGAAAAAGTTGGCTTAGAGCTCAACATTCAGAAAACGAAGATCATGGAATCCGGTCCCATCACTTCATGGGAAATAGATGGGGAAACAGTGGAAACAGTGTCAAACTTTATTTTTCAGGGCTCCAAAATCACTGCAGATGGTGACTGCAGCCATGAAATTAAAAGATGCTAACTCCTTGGAAGGAAAGTTATGACCAACCTAGATAGCATATTCAAAAGCAGAGACATTACTTTGCCAACAAAGGTTCGCCTAGTCAAGGCTATGTTTTTTTCTGTGGTCATGTATGGATGTGAGAGCTGAACTGTGAAGAAGGCTGAGTGCTGAAGAATTGATGCTTTTGAACTGTGGTGTTGGAGAAGACTCTTGAGAGTCCCTTGGACTGCAAGGAGATCCAACCAGTCCATTCTGAAGGAGATCAGCCCTGGGATTTCTTTGGAAGGAATGATGCTAAAGCTGAAACTCCAGTACATTGGCCACCTCATGCAAAAAGTTGACTCATTGGAGAAGTCTCTGATGCTGGGAGGGATTGAGGGCAAGAGGAGAAGGGAATGACAGAGGATGAGATGGCTGGATGGCATCACTGACTCGATGGATGTGAGTCTCAGTGAGCTCCGGAAGTTGGTGATGGACAGGGAGGCCTGGCGTGCTGCGATTCATGCGGTCGCAAAGAGTCGGACATGACTGAGATACTGATCTGATCTGATCTGATCTAGAAAGAAATTTGTATGCCGGTCAGGAAGCAACAGTTAGAACTGGACATGGAACAACAGACAGGTTCCAAATAAGAAAGGGAGTACGTCAAGGCTGTATATTGTCACCCTGTTTATTTAACTTATATGCAGAGTACATCATGAGGAACGCTGGACTGGAAGAAGCACAAGTTGGAATCAAGATTGCTGGGACAAATATCAATAACCTCAGATATGCAGATGACACCACCCTTATGGCAGAAAGTGAAGAGGAACTAAAAAGCCTCTTGATGAAAGTGAAAGTGGAGAGTGAAAAGGTTGGCTTAAAGCTCAACATTCAGAAAACGAAGATCATGGCATCTGGTCCCATCACTACATGGGAAATAGATGGGGAAACAGTGGAAACAGTGTCAGACTTTGTTTTTTGGGGACTCCAAAATCACTGCAGATGGTGACTGCAGCCATGAAATTAAAAGACACTTACTCCTTGGAAGGAAAGTTATGACCAACCTAGATAGTATATTCAAAAGCAGAGACATTACTTTGCCACAAAGGGCCATCTAGTCAAGGCTATGGTTTTTCCTGTGGTCATGTATGGATGTGACAGTTGGACTGTGAAGAAGGCTGAGTGCTGAATAATTGATGCTTTTGAACTGTGGTGTTGGAGAAGACTCTTGAGAGTCCCTTGGACTGCAAGGAGATCCAACCAGTCCATTCTGAAAGAGATCAGTTCTGGGTGTTCATTGGAAGGACTGATGTTGAAGGTGAAATTCCATTACTTTGGCCACCTCATGTGAAGAGTTGACTCATTGGAAAAGACTCTGATGCTTGGAGGGATTGGGAGCAGGAGGAGAAGGGAATGACAGAGGATGAGATGGCTGGATGGCATCACCGACTCGATGGACGTGAGTTTGGGTAAACTCCAGGAGTTGGTGATGGACAGGGAGGCCTGGCATGCTGCGATTCATGGAGTTGCAAAGAGTCAGACACGACTGAGCGACTGAACTGAATTGAACTGAACTGAACTGAAGAGCTTGTCAACAAATAGATACCTAAGAGTTTGAAGAGGAAATAATGTACAAGCCTGATGTCTAGGTGTGGGATGTAAGGAGACTGAGAAAAGATTTCATATCCTCTGTTTATGAACTGGGTTATAGAGACTCATGTCAATTGTGTCCAGATCAGATAAACTTTAAAAGAAAAGGTGATATTTGGCTTTCTAAGGATTTACTTGGTTGTCTCACTAATAGATTTCTCAGTGTGAAAAAATGGGGTATCCTTTAAAAAGAACTTGATTGCTTGATTTAAGCCTGTGGCTACATGAAGGAGGTGTAATTGGAGCTGTGCTCTCCAATACGGTAGCCATTATGCACATGTGTCCCTTCATGGATCACAGCCTTGTTGGGGCAAAGGAGCTTTCATATTTCAGTGAAGCTACAAATCATGCCATGCAGGGTCATCCAAGATGGAAGAGTCATAGTGAAGTGTTCTGACAAAATGTGGTCTCCTGGAAAAGGAAATGGCAACCCACTCCAATATTAAAAGGCAAATAAATATGACACTGGATGAGCCTCCTGGTCAAGAGCTGTCCAGTATGCTACTGGGGAATAGCAGAGGGCAATTACTAATAGCTCCAGAAAGAACAAAGTGACTGGGACAAAGCAGAAATGATGCTCAGTTTTAGATATGCATGGTGTGAAAGTAAAGTCTGAAGCTCCAAGGAACAATATTGCATTGGAACCTGGACTGTTAGGTCCACAAATCAAGGTACAGTGGATGTGACCAAACAGGAGATGGCAAGAATAAACATCAGCATCTTAGGAATCAGTGAACTAAAATGGATGGCAAAGGGCAAAATTAATCCAGATGACCATGATATTTACTACTGTGGGCAAGAATCCCTTAGAAGAAACGGAGTAGCCCTCAGAGTTAACAAAATAGTCCCAAATTCAGTACTTAGGTGGAATCTCAAAAAAGACAGAATGATCTCGATTCATTTCCAAGGCAAACCATTCAACATCACAGTAATCCAAGTCTGTGCACCAAACACTGATGACAAAGAGCTAAAATTGACTGATTTTAGACCTATAACACCTTCTGGAATTAACACACACACACAAAGAGACCTTTGTAACATAGGGGGTTGGAATGCAAAAGTAGAAAAGTCAAGAGATATTCAGAATAACAGACAAGTTTGGCCTTGAAATACAAAATTAAGCAGGGCAAAGGCTAACAGAGTTTTGTCAAGAGAACATGCTAGTCATAACAAACATCCTTTTCCAACAACCCAAGAGATGATTCTACACATGGCATCACCAGCTTGTCAATATCTATATTAGGTTGATTATGGTTTTTTTTGCAGCTGAAGTTGGAGAAACTTCATGCAGTCAGCAAAAACAAGACCTAGAGTTGACTGTGGCTCAGATCATTGAGGTAATTATTGCAAAATTCAGGCTTAAGCTGAAAAAAAAAAAAAAAAGTAAAGAAAACCACTAGGCCATTTGGTATGACCTAACTCAAATCCCATAGGATTATACAGTGGAGATGACAAATAGATTCAGATTTGATCTGGAAGAAAGAGTGCCTGAAGAACTATGGATGGAGGTTCATAACATTGTACAGGAGGCAGTGACCAAAACCATCCCTAAGAAAAAGAAATGCAAGAAGGCAAAGTGGATGTCTGAGTAAGCTTTCCAAATAGCTGAGGAAAGAAGAGGAGCAAGAGGCAAGGGAGAAAGGGCAAGGTATACACAACTGAATGCAGAGTTCCAGAGAAGAGCAAGGAGAGAAAAGACCTTCTTGAATGAACAATGCAAAGAAATAGAGGAAAACAACAGAATGGGAAAGACTAGAAATCTCTTCAAGAAAAGTTGAGATACCAAGGGAAGGTTTCATGCAAGGATGGGCGTGATAAAGGACAGAAACAGTGAGGATCTAACAGAAGTAGTAGAGATTAAGAACAGGTAGCAAGAATGCACAGAAGAACCATTCAAAAAACATCTTAATGACCCTGATAATCAACATGGTGCGGTCACTCATCTCAAGCCAGACACCCTGGAATGTAAAGCCAAGTGAGCCTTAGGAAACATCAGCTAGTGGAGGTGACTGAATTGCAGCTGAGGTACTTAAAAATCCTAAAAGATAATGTTATTAAATTGTTACACTCAATATGTTAGCATTTTGAAAAAGTTAGCAGTGGTCACAAGATTGGAAAAGTTCACTTTGCATTCCAATCCCAAAGAAGGCAATGCCCAACAATGGTCAAACTAACATACAATTACAATTCATTTCACACACTAGCAAGGTTATGCTCAAAATCCTTTAAGCTAGACTTTAGCAGCACCTGAACCAAGAACTTTCAGATGAACAAACTGTGTTTCCAAGTGTCAGAGGAACTGGAGGTCAAATTGCCAACATTCGTTGGATCATGGAGAAATCAGCAGAGTTCCAGAAAAACATTTACTTCTGCTTCATTGACTATGCTAAAGCCTTTGACTGTGTGGATTACAGCAAACTGGGGAATTCTTCAAGAGATGGGAATACTAGACCATCTTACCTATCTCCTGAGAGACCTGTATTTGGATGAGGAAGCAACAGTTAGAAGTGGACATGGAACAATGGACTGGTTCAAAATTGGGAAACGAGTATGTCGAAGCTGTATATTTTCACCTTGTGTATATAACTTCTACGCAGAGTACATCATGCAAAATGCTGGGCTGGATGAATCACATGTTGGAATCAAGATTTCTAGGAGAAATATTAACAACCTCAGATATGCAGATTATACCACTCTAATAACAGAAAGTAAAGAGAAGCAAAAGAGCCTTTTCATGAGAATGAGAGAGGAGAGAGAAAAAGCTGGCATGAAACTCAACATTCAAAAAAAACTAAGATCATAGAACCTGGTCCCATCGTGAACATGAACATGAAGTCCCTCAGTTGTGTCCAACTCTTTGCAACCCCATGGACTGTAGCCTACCAGGCTCCTCTGTTCATGGGATTTTCCAGGTAATAGTACTGGAGTGGATTGCCATTTCCTTCACCAACGGATCTTCCCAACCCAGGGATCGAACCTGGGTCTCCCGCATCGTAGATAGACACTTTACCATCTGAGCCACCAGGGAGTCCTCACAAAACCTAGCCAGGCCTAATTCCACTGCCCCAGCCCTTGCCCTCAGCAATGGTTCACACCCTGAAGAGTGGCTTCTCAATGGATCTTAACAAATCCACCTCTTATCACTTTGTCTCTCAGTGAATTTTTGCAATGAGACATGAGAGCCTGAGTTTCATTAGTTTTGGTGGGGCTTGAGTCCCGAGAGAGAGCTGAAGGACAGGAGGAAAAAGTAGTGGGAAAAACGTGCCAAGGAATCCCCTTCATAGCCCACCGGAAGATTTGCTAAATATCTGACCAGTGCTCACAGTTTCATTGGTCTGATCCTTGGCACAGAGAAGAGAAAGGACAGAAGAACCCCCACTGTCTTGGGTAATAGCTACTGGGGCTCAGCAGATAGCGCCTTTGGGACATGCTGAAGAGTAGCCTCTCCAGAGTCCCTCAACTGTGCTTCCTGCCACCTGCCTGTTCACGGGAGGTTCGAGGAAACAAGAAACTAGAGATTGTAAAGGTCCCTCCAGCCATAGAAGCGAGGACGTCTTACCTTAACCAGAGGTCTACTGGAATCTGAGACTGGGCTTTCTGCTGAGTTCGGTTTTCGCTGTCCCGGTTTCCAGCACAATGGGCCTTCCCCTGCGCTGGTTTCTTCGCCTTCTGCTTCTAGCGTGGGAGCTTTGCTGAGTTGGGCTCCTGCTGTGTTTGGCCTCTTCTGCGCAGTGGTTGTTTCAGCCAGGTTAAATCTGAGTCATGGCACCATAGATGTCACGCTGGTCCCATCACTTCATGGCAAATAGAAGGGGTAAAAGTAGAAGCAGTGATAGATTTTATTTTCTTGGGCTCCTAAATTACTGTGGATGATGACTGCAGTGACAAAATGAAAAGACACTTTCACCTTGGAAGGAAAGCTTTGAGAAATCTAGACAGCATATCAAAAAGCAGAGGCATCTCTTTACTGACAAAGGTTCATGTAGTCAAAGCTGTGATTTTTTCCAGTAGTCATGTATGGATGTGAGAGTTGAACCATAAAGAAGGCTGACTGCCGAAGAAGTCATGCTTTTGAATTGTAGCGCTGGAGAAGACTCTTGAGAATCCCTTGGGATGCAAGGAGATCCAACCAGTCCATCCTAAAGGAAATCAGCCATAAATATTCATTGGAAGGACTGATGCTGAAACTGACACCACAGTGCTTTGGCCACCTGATGCAAGAAGCCTGCTCATTGGAAAAGCTCCTGATGCTGGGAAGGACTGAAGGTAAAAGGAGAATTGGGCAGCAGAGAATGAGATGGTTAGATAACACCACCAACTCAACAGACATGAATCTGATCAAACTTCAGGAGACAGTTGAGGACAGAGGAACCTGGTGTGTCACAGGGTCACAAAGAGTGGAACACGACTTAGTGACTGACAGCAACAAAGGCACTGTGCTTACTGCATGCCTAAAATGTGGCCAGCTCCAACTGACATGTGCTGTATGTGCAAAATGCCAGATTCTGGACCTTGATTTAAAATAAAACAAAGGTACATAAGATACACATTAATGATTCTTACACTGATGTGTGTGAAATAATATCTAATATCTTAGTTTAAAGATATTAAAATAAATTCATTTTTACTTTTGTTAATATTATTACTAGAAAATTATAAATTATATATGGGTCATTAATAATATTTCTCTTGGGCAGCACTGATCTAGACTGCCTTGAGGCACTTAACCATGATGTAAGAAGATGATGGATAGGAAAATAGAATATCCAGGTGAAAGACCACGCATGCAGAGCCAGACAGCACCACACAGAGGTGAGGAGCTGCTTCACTGGAATGTGAAGATGGTCGTTCCAGACCAGGGAAGTACCACTGGAATCACAGTCTCTCCTTGAGCAGCCCACTAGGCTCCCAAAGTATAAATCACCCCCTTCCGCCTCACTTCATCACCATCATCACCCAGGGATAGCCCCAGGGCCCTAGTGGCACTGGGAGAATCCTCATGGTGTAGTGACAAAATACCAAACACGGGGTTCACCAAAATTTTGTGTGAGTTTTTCCTTAACATCTTATGGGAAAACTCAAACTTTTTGGCCAACCCAATACATATAGCAATAGGAAAGGTATTATACATATACAAATATAATTTCCACCTCTATATACCTCCCACAGAGGGTCTTTGAGGAAGGTCAAAAGGCCCCAGAGGGCCTTTGGGCTTCCCAGGTGGCGATAATGGTAAAGAATCCACTTGACAACACAGGAGATGTAAAAGAGGCAGATTCAGTCCGTGAGTCAGCAAGATCCCTTGCAAGAAGGCGTGGCAACCCACTTGAGGATTCTTACCTGGAGAATCCCATGGACAGAAGAGTCTGGCGGGCTATGGTCCATGGGGTCACAAAGAGTTGGACATGACTGAGGCGACTTAACATACACAGAGGGCCTTTAATTTGGTATTCTGTCATTGATTGTTCTGTGTTTTATTATGGATTAAAAATAAATTTTTGGTATAAAATTCTAGCTAGTAGAAATGTGAAACTGCCCCTCCCCACTTAAAGATGTTATCCTCATGCTACAGGAATCTCAAATGTCATGGTTAAATATATAACATATAAAAATGGTATTTTTATCTCCCTATAAAATAGAATTACTAGTATTATCATTGTCTAACCTATTTCTGGGCTTCCTTTGTGGCTCAGCTGGTGAAGAATCCACCTGCAATGCAGGAGACCTGGGTTCGATCCCCTGGAGAAGGGAAAGGCTACGCACTCCAGTATTCTGGCCTGGAAAATTCCATTGACTGTATAGTCAGTCCATGGGGTCACTAAGAGTCGGACATGACTGAGCAACTTTCACTTCATCTATTTCTCCTTTGAAAAAAGTATAACAAGAAAGAAAATATATAGTAATAGAAAGGAGAATATATATGGAAATGATAACATATCATAAATAAATGGCCAAACTTTCAAATGAATTATTCTACCTTGGGCACTTGTACTATAAAGGTGTTTATGAACACTACCAACAGGAAGAGTTGGAAAAGTAATATCACTAAGACCATTAGGTGCCATCAAGATTGTTATAATTTACTGAAAATGCCAGTTAGAAATTTAAGGAGGAAAGAGGAGACAAAAAGAGTCCAATTAGGAAGACAGGATTAATTTCTTTTAAGAGTACTTGCTCAGCTGCTTGACATTACATTCTTTCCATAACAAAACCACATCTGTCACCACTTATCTTCTCTGAAAAAATGGTTCATATCAGCAAGACAGGTATCAGACTGCAAAATTTTATAAGTAAAAAATTGTTCTTTTGTTTTCTTTTTCTTCATAAATTATTTCCTATATTCTGTTTTCCAATTCTTCTGTTTCCCATTTATTACAAAAAAAGTTGTGGTTTCTGTATATTAAAGTGTCTTTGGTGACTCTCTCACACAAAGAACTGCCAAAGTAGAGAAATACTTCATGATGTAGGGGATATTGTATTTCTAAATCTGTTCAGCTTGCTTTCATATTTTTTCACATGGTTATTTATGGTTGCTTTACATGTGGCCTATGAGAAATGTCTCTATTTCTAGACAAAGCAACTTAGTTAGCCTAATATTGATGTAGTTAATATAATCACTACACTATTTAGTTTGAATTGCAAACATCAGTTAAAATTATGTTTGGACCTAACCAGAAGTCAGAACTCTTTGTGACCAAATATAGTTCTTTCCTTACCCAATATGTTCCATGTGGACCATATGGGCAAACAAGAGGGATGAGAAGGCCTGTGTTTTACAAGCAGTTGTGACTTAGAAATTATATCTCTCATCTCTCTCTTCCTTTCAGGGATAATCCTTGTATTCAATGTCTAGTTTTAAAAAGTATAAGGAGGATATCTCAAAGATGTTCAGAAATATTTTCAGGAATAGAGTTTCCTTCCTTAATGAATAACTGGGATTGAAACTGAAATATTTTTTTTTTAAGTTCCACAAATTATCCTGGTGGGTTACTTGTTATTCAGTTGCCAAGTTGTGACCGACTCTGCGACCCCATGGACCGCAGCATACCAGGCTCCTCTGTCCTCCACTATCTCCCAGAGTTTGCTCAAATTCATCTCTATTGAGTCGGTGATGGTATTTAACCATCCCATCCTCTGCCAACCCCTTCTCCTTTTGCCTATACCAGATGAGGAAATGGCAACTCACTCCAGTATTTTTGCCAGGAGAAATCCATGAACAGTACCGGTGGATACTAATCACCTCCCAAATGTGCCTGGTTCTGGACTGCCTTAATTATTTATTGCTACATCTTGAATTTTTCTTCCTTTGTTTTAATGATGTTAAATAATGTTCTTTCCATTCAGAGCACTTTCAATTAGTAATTGTATATTAACTAGGAGGATTATTTAGTTATTATCTTTATTCCTCAGATCATCATAGTGCTATAAAAAGAGAAAACGTATCTGTTTTCACTAATATTTATACCCTCATTTTCTAAAACAGTGCCTGGCCCAGATGTGTTTGTTATTTAGCTGCTGAACTGTGCCCGACTTTTTTGCAACCCCATGGACTGTAGCTTGCTAGGCTCCTCTGTCATGGGTTTTCCCAGGCAAAAATACTAGAGTGGGTTGCCATTTCCTTCTCCATGGGACTGTCCTGACCCAGGGATCAAACCCATATCTCCTGCATTGACAGGCAGATGCTTTACCACTGAGCTACAACTAGTATTTGGAGAATTAAAGCACAAATGCTCAGTACTGCTTTCTACTAAGTTGACAAAACTTTGTCTTTAAGTCCCAAAAGCTCACTACAGGACAAGATAAAACAAACTTTTTCTCCAGAATATAGGTAGAAGATCACATAGAAAGTAGCTTAGCACTGCTAAGTATTCAGCGGGGCTCATTAGAATTAATGACTCTGCTTATGTCTCCCCAATGAAATATAGAGGTATACCATTACCTTATAAATCTAATCCAAACAGGAACCCCAGAGAGATGATGCTTTGTATCATCCTCATATTTTCTGCCACGGGATGTTTTACTTTGATTCTCATTGAGAAGAAACCTCATCACCACTCAGAGTAACAACACTCTGGGAATAAGGACAATGTAGTCTTAATTGCCAACAATAAATTTTCTAAACTCTTAGCTGATGTTGAATGAAAAAAATTACATCTTACCATGTATGAAGTCTCTCACTTGAAGTAAAATCAAGCCTCAAGATTTACCTGTCAGTTTTCAAGAGATATAAATTATGAAGAAATATGTTCAATAAATGACACTGCAGTCAGAAAAATCCAAACTTTGTGAAATTAAATCAAACAATTATTTTTTTCAATAAAAAAAAATGGAAATAAAAAAAGAGGTATTACGGAAAAAATATAATTAAGTAAATATAAATTATTCACAATAAACAGAAGAGACCTGGGAAATATTGATCTTATTTGTATCCATATTAAGTCAAATTATGTTTTAATCTATATATTTTGTGATAGTATTAAGGAAATAGTAATTTCCATGGGTGCAGGAGGGCCAAGAGGAGCTATCCCACACTGAAGGTCAGGAAGGGCAGCAGTGAGGAGAGACCCCTCGTCCAAGGTAAGGTGCGATGGCTGTGCTTTGGTGAAGCAGCCGTAAAGACATACCCCATGCCCAAGGTAAGAGAAACCCAAGTGGGACAGTAGGTGTTGCAAGAGGGCATCAGAGGGAAAACACACTGAAACCATACTCACAGAAAACTAGTCAATCTAATCACACTAGGACCACAGCCTTGTCTAACTCAGTGAAACTAAGCCATGCCTGTGGGGCAATCCAGGATGGGCGGGTCATGGTGGAGAGATCTGACAGGGTGTGGTCTGCTGGAGAAGGGAATGGGAAACCACTTCAGTATTCTTGCCTTGAGAACCCCATGAACAGTATGAAAAGGCAAAATGAGAGGATACTGAAAGAGAAACTCCCCAGGTCAGTAGGTGCCCAATATGCTACTGGAGATCAGTGGAGAAATAACTCCAGAAAGAATGAAGGGATGGAGCCAAAGCAAAAAGAAAACCCAGCTGTGGATGTGACTGGTGATAGAAGCAAGGTCCGATGCTATAAAGAGCAATATTGCATAGGAACCTGGAATGTCAGGTCCAGGAATCAAGATAAATTGGAAGTAGTCAAACAAGAGATGGCCAGAGTGAATGTCGACATTCTAGGAATCAAAGAACTCAAATGGACTGGAATGGGTGAATTTAACTCAGATGACCATTATATCTACTACTGTGGGCAGGAATCCCTCAGAAGAAATGGAGTGGCCATCATGGTCAACAAAAGAGTCCGAAATGCAGTACTTGGATGCAATCTCAAAAATGACAGAATGATCTCTGTTCATTTCCAAGGCAACCCATTCAGTATCACAGTAATGCAGGTCTATGCCCCAACCAGTAACGCTGAAGTAGCTGAAGTTGAATGGTTCTATGAAGACCTACAAGACCTTTTAGAACTAACACCCAAAAAAGATGTCCTTTTCATGATAGGGGACTGGAATGCAAAAGTAGGAAGTCAAGAAACACCTGGAGTAACAGGCAAATTTGGCCCTGGAATAGGGAATGAAGCAGGGCAAAGACTAAGAGAGTTTTGGAAGTAAAATGCACTAGTCATAGCAAACACCCTCTTCCAACAACACAAGAGAAGGCTCTATACATGAACATCACCAGATGGTCAACACCAAAATCAGATTTATTATATTCTTTTCAGCCAAAGATGGAGAAGCTCTATACAGTCAGCAAAAACAAGACCAGGAGCTGACTGTGTCTCAGACCATGAACTCCTTATTGCCAAATTCAGACTTAAATAGAAGAAAGTAGGGAAAACCACTAGACCATTCAGGTATGACCTAAATCAAATCCCTTATGATTATACAGTGGAAGTGAGAAATAGATTTAAGGGCCTAGATCTGATAGATAGGCCTGATGAACTATGGAATGAGGTTCGTGACATTGTACAGGAGACAGGAATCAAGACCATCCCCATGGAAAAGAAATGCCAAAAAGCAAAATGGCTTTCTGGGGAGGCCTTACAAATAGCTGTGAAAAGAAGAGAAGCGAAAGGCAAAGGAGAAAAGGAAAGATATAAACATCTGAATGCAGAGTTCCAAAGAATAGCAAGAAGAGATAAGAAAGCCTTCTTCAGCGCTCAATGCAAAGAAATAGAGGGAAACAATAGAATGGGAAAGACTAGGGATCTCTTCAAGAAAATCAGAGATACCAAAGGAACATTTGATGCAAAGATGGGCTCGATAAAGAACAGAAATGGTATGGACCTAACAGAAGCAGAAGATATCTAAAAGAGGTGGCAAGAATACACAGAAGAACTGTACAAAAAAGATCTTCATGACCCAGATAATCATGATGGTGTGATCACTGACCTAGAGCCAGACATCCTGAAATGTGAAGTCAAGTGGGCCTTAGAAAGCATGACTACGAACAAAGCTAGTGGAGGTGATGGAATTCCAGTTGAGCTATCCCAAATCCTGAAAGATAATGCTGTGAAAGTGCTGCACTCAATATGGAGCAAATTTGGAAAACTCAGCAGTGGCCACAGGATTGGAAAAAATCAGTTTTCATTCCAATCCCAAAGAAAGGCAATGCCAAAGAATGCTCAAACTACCTTACAATTGCACTCATCTCACACGCTAGTAAAGTAATGCTCAAAATTCTCCAAGCCAGGCTTCAGCAACATGTGAACCGTGAGCTTTCTGATGTTCAAGCTGGTTTTAGAAAAAGCAGAGGAACCAGAGATCAAATTTCCAAAATCCGCTGTATCATGGAAAAAGCAAGAGAGTTCCAGAAAAACATCTATTTCTGCTTTATTGACTATGCCAAAGCCTTTGACTGTGTGGATCACAATCAACTGTGGAAAATTCTGAAAGAGATGGGAATATCAGACCACCTGATCTGCCTCTTGACAAATCTGCATGCAGGTCAGGAAGCAACAGTTAGAACTGGACATGGAACAACAGACTGGTTCCAAATAGGAAAAGGAGTTCGTCAAGGCTGTATATTGTCACCCTGTTTATTTAACTTATATGCAGAGTACATAATGAGAAACACTGGACTAGAAGAAACACAAGCTGGAATCAAGATTGCTGGGAGAAATATCAATAACCTCAGATATGCAGATGACACCACCCTTATGACAGAAAGTGAAAAGGAACTAAAAAGCCTCTTGATGAAAGCGAAAGTGGAGAGTGAAAAAGTTGGCTTAAAACTCAACATTCATAAAACGAAGATCATGGCATCTGGTCCCATCACTTCATGGGAAATAGATGGGGAAACAGTGGAAACAGTGTCAGACTTTATTTTTCTGGGCTCCAAAATCACTGCAGATGGTGACTGTAGCCATGAAATTAAAAGACGCTTACTCCTTGGAAGGAAAGTTATGACCAACCTAGATAGCATATTCAAAAGCAGAGACATTACTTTGCCAACAAAAGTTCATCTAGTCAAGGCTATGGTTTTCCTTGTGGTTAAGTATGGATGTGAGAGCTGGATTGTGAAGAAGGCTGAGTGCCGAAGAATTGATGCTTTTGAATTGTGGTGTTGGAGAAGACTCTTGAGAGTCCCTTGGACTGCAAGGAGATCCAACCAGTCCATTCTGAAGGAGATCAGCCCTGCGATTTCTTTGGAAGGAATGAAGCTAAAGCTGTAACTCCAGTACTTTGGCCACCTCATGTGAAGAGTTGATTCATTGGAAAAGTCTCTGATGCTGGGAGGGATTGGGGGCAGGAGGAGAAGGGGACAACAGAGGATGAGATGGCTGGATGGCATCACTGACTCGATGGACATGAATCTGAGTGAAGTCCAGGAGTTGGTGATCGACAGGGAGGCCTGGCATGCTGCGATCATGGGGTCGCAAAGAGTGGGACACAACTGAGCAACTCAACTGAACTGAACAAAGGCATCAAGTACCAAAATTTCATCAGGACAGGTAACTGCTAGATTGATACGTATTATAGGTTTTTAAGAAATTGAAATCTAATTCATGGAGATGGCAGTATTTAAAATTATAGCAGACCTAAGATTTTTAAACCACTTATTGCATTTTAGGATATTATTTTTTTAATAGAAACCTACAAGTGGAGCAGTGGTATATATAAATGTTTCTTTCTAACTGCATAATTGATGGGAATGAAAGTAAATTATCTGTGATAAGTTACGTAATATGGAAGAAAATTAACTTTCTACCCAATCATAGTTTTGCTATGTAGTAGTTGGAAAAATATTATTTTTTAAGTGTCTTTCTGTGACCCAAGCTATGATATTCTAACTTGGTATCAAAGCAAAATATTTAAATCATATTTTTTTTTCAGATTTTTCAGTGATGTCAGTACACTAAAACCTTGCATAATTTATATGTACATAACTTATGACAATTATCTCACATTATAAAAAAGTGAGTTTGTTTGCATATGGAATTGTAATTTTCTAGTGATTTAAGAATTAATGGTATCATATAGACATTATCTTGAAACATTTCTTGTTTGATAAAAGGACACAGTTTATTAACCTTGATTTAGTTGTCTGTCAAGCACTTTAAAATTTCATTCTTTTTGTTTGCTAATTCTTTTCCCCATTTATAAATCTTGATACTATTTAAATAATTTGAACATTGGTATGGGGCTTTTATTCTTAACTTACCAGTAACTTGTAATAATTTCATATTTGATGAAATCTCACATATAATAATAATGAAATTGACATAAAACATTATGTATTAATTATTATAAGTATTAATCCATATGCACAATCTAGGAAATCAAAAAGAAAAACAGATGTATATACTTCTTGCCATTATAATACATTGTTACTATTCCCTTATGCTCTGTCCTTGAAGAAAATTCAAGGATTTTTACCCAGAAAATTTAGGTTTGAGTTTTCTTGGAAAAAAATAAAATTGGTTACAACAAATAATAGCATATACCTAATTAGAAAAGCTCAAAATAGTTCAGGTATGATGTAACTTTCAATAGGTTCTTGATTTGAAAAGTATTAATTATATGTCTGGCAAAGTGATTTTCCCTAATGTACATTTCAAGACATCTGTGAGAACTCATAAATGAAATGCTACGAATAATGTAACATACATATTCTTTATACCTCTTTAACTGGTAATTCCACTAGGCAGTCTAGTAATTCTTTGTGAGATAATGATTTAAGTTGTGAATGAGATATCAAATCTTCATATAAGAAACAAAAGTAATAGATTTTTCCCTCAATCTCAAAATCCAATTTTATCTAATTTGCCTAATAATTACCTTTACATCTAAAACATTTTTTATAAAATATAAATGTCTATACCAGTGCCTTATGACAAAGGTTGCTATAAGATCAATTTATGTTTAGTGCTGTTATAGGTTAGAGATATCATTTCTGTGGCTCTGCTTTACAAGTAAAATTCTTGTTTAGACTTGCTATGTTCTTGAAATTACACTAAGTGCTATGTATTATCATGTATTATAAACACTTTTTATGGAAGTAGAACATGCATATAGAAAACTTTAACAAATTGAATATTACTAGCACACCAAAATTCCTCCTTGAGATATCTCCCAGTTTTAATACTTCTTCCCAAATTAGTTACTCCCCTGATTTCTGGTGCTCTATAAAGGAGTTTTTGTCCATAAAAGTTTTGTCCAGTTTTGAACTTAATATAAATTTTGTAGGAGTTCTTTTTTATATATACTTTATATAAAGTATGTTAGTGAATTTTGTGAGAATGTATCTTATTGCATTTAGCAGTAGATTTTTCATTTTCATTGCTCTAGAACATTTAATTCCATTAATATGTCACAGATAATTCATTTATTCTACGGTTGATAGGAACCTGGGTAGTTTACAGTTTTTAAACATCATAAATGGAGCTGCTCGGCCACCCTGATGGACATGAATTTGAGCATACTCTGGGAGAGAGTTGAGGAGAGAGGAGCCTGGCATGCCCCAGTCCATGGGATCACAAGGAGTTAGACACAACTTAGTGACTGAGCCAACAACTTAGTCAACAACAAAGGTCACTCTTACAAGAAACTTCTGGGTCACAGGGTATGCCTATGGCTAAGTTCTTTTGCAAAATATTGTACCAGTTTAGATTCCTACCACTAGCTATTCTGTATATTTGCCAGTGGTAGGTGGTGTAAGTCCCCTTTTATTTTCTTGTAATTTAAAAATCAGTCAATGTCCAACTTTTTGCAACCCATGGACTGTAGCCCGCCAGGCTCCTCTGTCCATGGAATTTTCCAGGCAAGAACACTGGAGAGGATTGCCATTCCCTTCTCCAGGGGATCTTCCTGACCCAGGGATCGAACCCAGGTCTCCTGCTTTGCAGGCATCTTCTTTACCATCTGAACCACCCACCTTAATTTTTTTTTTCCCTTTGGTATTGTACCATTCAATTGAGAAGTGAATTTGTCTGTTATTAAAAACAATCCATTACTTCCATATTGTTTGAAAACAGACATACCTTGTTTCAACAGTCTTTTCTTTAGACAGCAGTTTGTGGGTCAGGAATCATCAGTAGCAAATGACACACTGAGTAGGTCATTACCAAGTAATAATCATAGAATGAAAGTCATAAGAGTAATGTCCAGAAAGAACAAAGAGAGTAAAGGTTTTATTTACTGAACTTCATGGATATATAATATCAATAAAACAAATTAAGGAATATAAATGTGGAATTATTATATATTACAGAAAGGACTATTATAGTGAGTTAGTATTTCTTAGTTTATTACTGTGTCTCTTAAAGATTATGAAAATATCATATATTTAAGGTTGTAATGAGTTATAATAAATTTACATTTTCTATTTGAAAGTATTAACCTGTTGATATATCAATGACTTTATCAAAATGAATCTCCTTAAAATATTGATGGTTATAGGCAATATAACTAGTAACACTATGACTACTTATAGTAATGATTGAGAAACACTTCTCATTAATTTTTATTTCAAAAAATTTATTTCACATGATGCAACCCATTTATACAATTTTTAATAATCTAAAATATAAGGAAAAATTTTGCCATAGAGTTATAAAAATCCTACTCAGTGTGTCATTTATGCTAGCTATGCTACTGATGATTCCTGACCCACAAATTGTTGTATAAAGAATAGACTGTTGAAACAAGGTATATATTTTACAGTAAATTCCAGAAAGTGTCATATTGCTGTATGTCTTTGTTTCTTTAGGAGTAATTCCAAGAGCTTCCAGTACCTACCACAAATAAAAATAAAGGTTATCAAGTTTTGTTCCTTCTTTTACAATCACTAGATTATCTTGTTTATTTCTACTCTGCTATTTAAATGGAACCATGAACTGTGCTTGAAGAGAGCTTAAATGATTCCACATCTTTAAAAACTTGTTGTTGAAACAAATGCATGTATAAAGCCCAGCTGTATAACTGAGAGTTAAATTAAATTCCATATAGAATACAATGTTTACCAAAGGATAAGTAATAAAAATGTGCTAATTTGAAGCTTGCATATATATTATTAAAACAGTAGTAACCATAGCAATTGTTTAGTACTTAAAACAACAGATTTTTTCTGGAAGGACAATTTTATCACTGACTTGAGGCATGGTGTTAATAAAAAGCAGACCAACTTTAGTCAAGTTTTATTACTGTTTCTAAATTCTCCACCTACAGTGCGCCACGTGAATTGCCTGCTCCACAGATGGACGGCTCCCACTGACTCATCTTTGACATGCTCCTACCAATCACAGTGAGTGCTCTAAGATTTACAGATAATCTAAATGTTAAACCCACTACTTCGTTTAATGAGGCTTTGATTGATGTGCATATTTAATGGCAGTGCAGTGTGTGAGAATGTCTCTGACATGTTAAGACACTGTTTTCTTCTTGAACATCCTATTGACAGCATTAAGTGGTATTTAACTTGCCTCTCAGGGAACAGATGTGAGTATTTGGGTCAGGACAATTTATCACAAGTGGGAAGCATAGGGGTATTCTCACTTTTTTGTATTTATAAACCTCACTTTGGATTTACAAGCTTTTTGATGTTTATCATAGTGAGTGAGGATCATAAAGTGCTCATTTTCTTCACTTAGTGCCTTCAAAACGGATTCCAGTATTTAAAAAAAAAAAATCTTTACATGCACATGTACTTTATAGCTAGCACAAATTTCAGAACATTTTCATGTACATATACAAACAAACCAATCAAACACACATATAAGTTTCCTATTGTCATCACAGTTCAGATATTACTATTTCCATTTTTCAACTAAAGAATCTGTGACTCAGGAAACATTAACAGTTTGTTTCAGCTCATGTCTTTATTTATTCAAAAGATATTTATTTAGTACTTAATTCATGCCAAGTTCTATGTGAAGAAATGGGGATAAAAACAAGGTCCATGTATTTTATAAAATTATGTTTTATTTATTTATTTATTTTTACTTTACAGTGTTGTATTGGTTTTGCCATACATCACATGCATCTGCCACGGGTGTACACATGTTCCCCATCCTGAACCTCCCTCCTACCTCCCTCCCCATACCATCCCTCTGGGTCATCCCAATGTACCATCCTCAAGCTTCCTGTAAAGTTTTGAATGAATTCAGTCAGTAAGCTTGCTGCTGCTGCTGCTAAGTCACTTCAGTCGTGTCCAATTCTGTGCGACCCCATAGACGGCAGCCCACCAGGCTCCGCCGTCCCTGGGATTATCCAGGCAAGAACACTGGAGTGGGTTGCCATTTCCTTCTCCAGTGCATGAAAGTGAAAAGTGAAAGTGAAGTCGCTCAGTCATGTCCGACTCTTAGCGACCCCATGGACTGCAGCCTACCAGGCTCCTCCATCCATGGGATTTTCCAGGCAAGAGTACTGGAGTGGGGTGCCATTGCCTTCTCCGCAGTAAGCTTGAACCTGACCCAAATTTTTGGCCTGTAACTCCTTGTTTCACACTGCCCCTGTGAGCCTCAATGAACTTGGGAAAAGGTATTGGAAAATCCTCGTAAAATGGCATTCAAAGTAAAACATTACTGAGATTACAAGTTTTACATCTTAATAGCTTCATGCCTCTGACCTCCTGGTTTCAGGCTCTTGACCACAGGCTGAATGCAGTTTATTGTATATTCTTAGGGGATTATATGAAAGATTTGTGGGGACAGAGACATATACCTTATTAAATGCAGGGTATTAGAATACATTCTAAAATGTGCTAAGGGCTGTGTGTTTATTCCTCTTGACAAGAACTCAAAGTAAAAGAAAAAAATTCTGTTTAGCAGTTGTAACTACATCAATTTTTCAAATCATTTTTGTCACAGAAGATGTAAAAGATTTTTTTTTTTCTTAAAACAATTATCTTCATTGTTAGGTGATAACATTTACATTGTATTAGCCTACTAGAGGGGAAAAAGCAGAGAGTACAGTAGTATGTATCTTATTATCTGAAAACAATGGTGACATTGTATAATAAGTGAAAAAGAAAGAAAAGGGACACAATATACTATACAATTCTATATTATAAACCATTAAGAACAAGTGGGAACTAAGTGGGTTTTGTTTGCTTGTTCAAAGTTCTTTCAAAATAACTTAAGTAGTTGATGTTTATAATTTAAATAATTTTAAGTTAAAGTTTTCTGGCCATCTCATAAAAATGTGAGAAAAGAAAAATGAATTAGAATAAAATGAAGGGTGAAATTAATCAAGATGCCACTGTTCACCAACTTTCTTTCATAAAAAGTTGTGAGGTAGATGAATGAAGCCTTTTTTGTCATATGATATTCCCTGCCTTTCATATTCTACACATTTGAAAGTACCTCTATTTGTCTTTTGAAATTACTATTTATATCCCTTTCTTAATGCCACAAAGGATTTTGAGTTTTCATTCTTTATTGTACATACTCATTATCTTCATAATCGAAGAAGGGTTATATGGGGGTGCAGCAGGATCTGATTTAGTTTATTATTCAAAGTCTGTGAGATTTTCCTGATCATGGAGCCTCACTTATTGAATGGTTAATGATAATTACCTTGCCTTTGTTTCAAGAACTTTGGGAGGAAATCTAGTGTATTGGGCAGAGTCAGTTAATAGTGAAAAAGAATCTTGGCTCATTGCTCTCAAAGTATAGTAACAATATAAAATGCTGTATTTAAGCCTCAGGGTTTTTAATGTCTTTTTTCCCTGAAACTATGAAGTTTCCTCTACAAATTGTCTAAATACAAGTACATACTTGAACAAAGATAGCTGTTGTTATTATCAATATTAATGTATAAAGATCAAATCAGATGATGCGTGTGAAATACTATTCACAATTGTTCATGTGTAACTTAGGACTCTTAAGAACTCTACTTCTATTATTATTATTATTATTAATCAATTACTTTAAAAGATACATTAATCATATTTTTTTCCGATAAACCATACATAGTATTCAGTTTCTTAGCTAAAGATAACAGAAGAAATCTTAGGGTTAAGACATAAATAGCCAAGTGTCCCTAAGTCAAAATCATTTTTCATATTCTCCAAATTCCCACATTTTTGTCATATTTGACTACATATAGTAAGCCCAAGAAAGAATAATGATGTTGCTAAAATTAAATATAATTATATATGATTTCCCTGTTTTATACGACTAGCACCTATACTGTCATAATGACAGAATGAATATTCAATTAAGTTTTTTTAAAACTCAATAACAGTTATTTTCATTAGGAATAACATCTTTTAAATTATGGGTTGTCTATATTCATGGCATTCTTAACAGTTTCTAAGCTTAACAAGATTTAGTATGAATTGTAAAGTTGTTCAGTATTTAACATAGTCATGCCCTAAAAACCCTTGGTTCTACAAAGCATTTATTGAAATCAAGATGCACTTCTTAAATCCATGTAGAGAACAAACTCTATTGATTCAACTACTAGCAGGTTGGAAGCATAATGATTATTGACCAGAGCCAGAATCTTACAATATTCAGAGAGAGAAAGAGAGAATACACATTGATAACTCAGGTAAATGACTCAAATTCCTGATAAAGCTATGTAGAACACCAAGTGGAGCTCCATAGCTCCTGCAATTCTGATTAAAAAATGACTATATTTATGTGAAAGATAGTGTTTTTCCTGGGTGACACATGGTCTCCCATACATGGTGTTCTTCCTTTTAATATATCACGTTCTAGCCATTTAAAAAAAAATCATTCAGTTTGTTTAACCTAAAAAACAGAAACAAAACAGTTCACCCCTTTCTTTCATCCAGCCCCAGTCCTGCTTCTTGCAGCCACCTGTCTGTTCTCTGCACCTGTGTGCTGGTATTTATTTTGGGGGGATTCCATTTGTAAAAGAGATTATATAGTATTTGTCTCTCTCTGACGTATTTCACTTAGTGAAATATCTGCAAGGTTCACAGTTTTTTATTCACTCATCCTTTGATAGACACCAAGATTGTTTTTTGACTGTTGCAGTTAATGTTGCAATATACATGGGAATGAGATCTTTTCAAATTAGTGTTTTTCTTTTCTTTAGACGAATATCCAGAAGTGGAACTGCTGGATCATAAGATAATTATATTTTAAAATTTTTAGTAAGCCTCCATGCAGCTTTTCAGAGTGGCTGAATGAATTTACACTCCCATCAACAGTGCATAAGTTCTCTTCTTTTTCACATTCTCCAAACACTTATTTTTCTTCCTTTTTATAATACTCATTATAACAAGTATGAGGTGATATCTGTTTGTGGTTGCGATTTGCATTTTCCTGATGATGGATTATGTTGAGCATCTTTTCATATATCTGTTGGCCATCTGAATGTCTTTTTTGGAAAAATAACTATTCAGATCTTCTACCCATTTTTAGCTGGAATGTTTGTTGTTTTCTTGTTGTTATTGCTATTGAATTCTGTGAGTGTTTGTAAATTTTGGATATTAACCCCTTATCAGATATGATTTGCAATTATTTTCTCCCATTCAGTAGGTTGACATTTTTTTAATGGAATCCTTTGTTTTATAGAAGGTTTCCAGTTCAGTTCAGTTCAGTCGCTCAGTGTTGTCCAACTCTTTTCGACCCCATGAGCTGCAGGACGCCAGACCTCCCTGTGCAACACCAACTCCCAGAGCCTAACCAAACTCATGTCCATTGAGTCGGTGATGCCATCCAACCATCTCATCTTCTGTCGTCCCCTTCTCCTCCTGCCCCCAATCCCTCCCAGCATCAGGGTCTTTTCAAATGAGTCAGCTCTTTGCATCAGGTGACCAAAGTATTGGAGTCTCAGCTTCAACATCAGTCCTGCCAATGAACACCCAGGACTGATCTCCTTCAGGATGGACTGGTTGGATCTCCTTGCAGTCCAAGGGACTCTCAAGAATCTTCTCCAACACCACAGTTAAAAAGCATCAATTCTTCGGTGCTCAGCTTTCTTCACACTCCAACTCTCACATCCATACATGACCACTGGAAAAACCATAGCCTTGACTAGACGGACCTTTGTTGGCAAAGTAATGTCCCTGTTTTTGAATATGCTATCTAGGTTGGTCATAACTTTCCTGCCAAGGAGTAAGCGTCTTTTAATTTCATGGCTGCAGTCACCACGTGCAGTGATTTTGGAGCCCAAAAAAATAAAGTCAGCCACTGTTTCCCCATCTATTTTCCATGAAGTGATGGGACCAGATGCCATGATCTTCGTTTTCTGAATTTTGAGCTTTAAGCCAACTTTTCACTCCTCTTTCACCAAGAGGCTCTTTAGTTCTTCTTCACATTCTGCCATAAGGGTAGTGTTATCTGCATATCTGAGGTTATTGATATTTCTCCCAGCAATCTTGATATTAAAGATACTGTCCTTTTACCATTGTATATTATTGGCTTCTTTGTCAGGATTTAGTTGACAGTATATGCTGCAGTTTAATTCTGGGCTCTCTCTTCTGTTTCATTGACCTAGGTGGCTTTTTTGGTCAATGCCATGCTGTTTTAATTAGTATAGTTTGTAATATAGTTTGAAACCAGGAAGTGCAATGCCTATGGATTTGCTCTTTCTCAAGATTGCTTTGGCTATTTGGGATCTTTTGTTATTCATACAAATTTTAGTGTTTTTGTTTTATTTCTATGAAAAATACCATCAAAATAGGGATTGGGATTACATGGAATCTGTAGATTGGTTTTCATAGTATGAACATTTTAACAATGTTAATTCTTCCAGCTCATGAACATGGAGTACTTTTCCACTTGTGTCTTCTTCAGTTAGTTTTAGTAGAGTCTTACAGTTTTCAATGCATAGGTCTTTTGCCTCCTCAGTTAAACGTATTCTTAGGGATTTATTTTTTGTACAATTGTAAATGGAACTGTTTTATAAATTTGTCTTTCTAATAATACACTGTTTAATATAAAAATACAATAGATTTTTGCATATTGATTTTGTATCCTACAACTGTGCTGAATTTATTCATTCTAAAAGTTTGCTGATAAACTCTGGGATTTTTCTGTAAGTACCATCATGTCATCTACAAATAATGACAGTCTTACTTATCACTTTCCAATTTAGATGGATTTTCTTTCCCTTTTCTAGTAGGGCTTCGACTACTGTGTTGAATAAAAGTGCTGAGAGTGAGCATCCTTGTTTTCTTCCTAATCTTAGAAGAAGAGCTTTCAGCTTTCCACTATTAGTGATGTTAGCTATGTTTGTTATATATGGTCTTTATAATATTGAGGTATGTTTCCCTCTATACCCACTGTGTGACTGAGAGTTTTTATCACAAATGCATGCTTGACTTTATCAAAAGCTTTTTCTGCATCTGTTGAGATGATCATATTTTGTTAATGTGGTATATGATATTGACTAATTTGTTGATGTTGAAACATGTTTGTATCACTCAAATTAATTCCACTTAATCATGCTGTATAATCGTTTTAATATATTGAGTTTGGTTTGTTAATAATTAGGGAGAATTTTTATATCTATGTTTATCAGGAATATTGGCTTATAATTTACTTTTTTGTAGCATGTTTGATTTTGGTATCAGTAATCCTGACTTCACAAAATGTGCTTAGAAGAGTTCCCTACTTTTGTTTTTTCCAAAAGTTTGAGAAGAATTGATATAAATTCTTTGACACCTGGATAGGATTCAGCAGTGAAGCGTACGGTCCTGAATATTTGTTTGTTGAGATGTTTTTATTACTGAGTCAATCTCCTTGCTAGTAATCAGTCTGTTCATATTTTCTACTTCATCCTGATTCATTCTTGGTACAGTGTATACTTTTAGGAATTAATTCATCTTCCATGTTGTCCAATTTATGGGCATATTATTGTTCTCAGTCATCTCTTATGATACTTTGCATTCCTACGATACCATTTTATTTAAATTTTTTACTGAAAAGATAATACTCCATAAAACTGTAACACAAATTTCACATGATTTTACACATAACAATTCTATCTGTAAAAATTTTATTTCTCTCCTATTTTGAATATATCTGTCTTCAAAGATAAAGTAGGGAAAATCACTAGACCATTCAGATCGAACTAAATCAAAGGGAGTAAGAAATAGATTCAAGGGATTAGGTATGATAGATAGAGTCCCTGAAGAATTATGGACAAAAGTTTGTGACATTGTCCAGGAAGCAGGGATCAAGACCATCCCCATGGAAAAGAAATGTAAAAGGCAAATTGGTTGTCTGAGGAGGCCTTACAGATAGCTGAGAAAAGAAGAGAAGTAAAGGTAAAGGAGAAAAGGGAAAGATATACCTATCTGAAAGCAGAGTTCTAAACAATAGCATGGAGAGATAAGAAAGCCTTCCTAAGTGATCAGTGCAAATAAATAGAGGAAAACGATAGAATCGGAAAGACTAGAGATCTCTTCGAGAACATTAGAGATACCAAGGGAGCATTTCATGCAAAGATGGGCTCAGTAAAGGACAGGAATGGTATGGACCTAACAGAAGCAGAAGATGTTAAGAAGAGGTGGCAAGAATACACAGAAGAACTATGCAAAAAAGATCTTCATGACCCAGATAACTGTGATGGAGTAATCACTCACCTGGAGTCAGGGACCCTGCAGTGCAAAGTTAAGTGGGCCTTAGGAAGCATCGCTATGAACAAAGGTAATGAAGGTGATGGAATTACAGTTGAGCTATTTCAAATCCTAAAACATAATGCTGTAAAGTGCTGCACTCAATATGCCAGCAAATTTGGAAAACTCAGCAGTGGCCACAGGACTGGAAAAGGTCAGTTTTCATTCCAATCCCGAAGAAGGAAAATGCAAATTAATGTTCAAACTACTGCACAGTTACACTCATCTCACATGCTAGCAAAGTAATGCTCAAAATTCTCCAAGCCAGACTTCAACAGTGCATGAACCTTGAACTTCCAGATGTTCAACGTGGATTTAGAAAAGGCAGAGGAACCAGAGAACAAATTGCCAACATCTATTGGATCATTGAAAAAGAAAGAGAGTTCCAGAGGCTATGCCAAAGTCTTTGACTGTGTGGATCACAACAAACTGTGGAAAATTCTTCAAGAGATGGGAATACCAGATTACCTGACCTGCCTCCTGAGAAATCTGTTTACAGGTCAAGAAGTGACAGTTAGATCCAGACATGAAACAATGGACTGGTTCCAAATCGGGAAAGGAGTATGTCAAGGCTGTATATTGTCATTCTGCTTATTTAACTTATATGCAGAGTGTGTGTGTGTTAGTTGCTTGGTCGTGTCCAACTCTTTGCAACTCCATAGACTGTAGTCTGCCATGTCCCTCTGTCCATGGGATTCTCCAGGCAAGAACACTGAAGTGGGTTGCCCTTTCCTTCTCCAAAAGGAACTATAGAAAGAAAGAAAGAACGCGAAGTCACTCTGATGTATCCGACTCTTTGTGACCCCATAGACTGTAGCCTACCAGACTCCTCCATCCATGTAATTTTCCAGGCAAGAGTCCTGGAGTGGGTTGCCATTTCCTTCTCCAAATATGTAGAGTACATCATGTGAAATGCTGGGTTAGATGAAGCACAAGCTGGAATCAAAATTCAGGAGAAATATCAATAACCTCAGATATGCAGATGACACCACCCTTAAGGCACAGAGTGAAGAGGAACTAAAGAGCCTCTTGATGAAAGTGAAAAAAGAGAGGGAACAATATGGCTTAAAACTCAGCATTCCAAAAACTAAGATCATGGTATGTGGTCCCATTACTTCATGACAAATAGATGGGGAAACAATGGAAACAGTGATAGACTTTTTTTTTTTTTTTGGACTCCAAAATCACTCTAGACAGTGATTGTAACCATGAAATTAAAAGACACTTGCCCCTTGAAAGAAAAGCTATGACCAACCTAGAGAGGATATTAAAAAGCAGAGATTATAATTTGCTGATAAAGATCCATCTATTCAGAGTTATGGTTTTTCCTGTAGTCATATGTGAGTATGAGACTTGGAGTGTAAAGAAAGCTGAGAGCTTGAAGTTTGATGCTTTTGAGCTGAAGTGTTGGTGAAGAGTCCCTTAGAATACAAAGATGTCAAACCAGTCAATGTTAAAGGAAATCAGTCCTGAATATTCATTGGAAGAACTAATGGTGAAGCTGAAGCTCCAATACTTGGCACCTGATGCAAATACCTAACTAGTGGGAAAGACCCTGATGCTGGCCAAGAATGAAGGCAGGAGAAGGGAATGACAGAGTATGAGATGGTTGGATGGCATCACCGACTCAATGGACATGAGTTTGAACTCCAGGAGTTGGTGACGGACAGGGAGGTTTAGTGTGCGACAGGCCATGGTGTCACAGAGAGTATGGCATGACTTAGCGACTGATTTGAATTGAACTGTCTTCAAATAGTTTGAGATTAAAATGCTTTGGATATGATTACTTGGGCAATTCTTCTTCTGTGAAAATTATATTGGAAAAGAATTTACACAGGAAATATTATAAACTTAATCAATAATTTTTAGAAAAATAATAATCAAAAGTGTAATTTTGATGTCAGTGCATATTACTCTATTTTATGTGCTGCACAAAAAAGTAAATATTTTCCTTCCTGTTCTTTTCTCAACACTAAACATCTAAGGAACGTCATTAATGTAGTATCTGATGAAAATAATGCCACAAAGTGTCTTGATCACAGTATAAAATCTCAAAATATTATGCCTGAGTAGGAATAAAGTATACAAACCCACTGATCTTACACTAAAGAAAATTGATCTGTTTGCAAATGCTGCTGCCGCTGCTAAGTCCTTTCAGTCGTGTCCGACTCTGTGCGACCGCATAGACGGCAGCTCACCAGGCTCCGCTGTCCCTGGGGTTCTCCAGACAAGAACCCTGGAGTGGGTTGCCATTTCCTTCTCCAATGCATGAAAGTAAAAAGTGAAAGTCAAGTTGCCCAGTCTTGTCCGACTCTTAGTGACCCCATGGACTACAGCCCATGAGGCTCCTCCATCCATGGGATTTTCCAGGCAAGAGTACTGGAGTGGCATGCCATTGCCTTCTCCTATGCAAATGCATAGGATGGAAACATGTAAGGTAAGTAAAGGGAATATAAGGAAACTCTCAGAAACCCAGTTAAATGTTTAGAGCATAATCAAACATGCTTCAACCAGTGATGACTAGGTGTTTCATGATTGTGCTAAGACTAGAAAGTAATAGGTCCTAAGAAACTTCATATAGTATGTAACTCATAAACATTTGTGCCTAACCATCTTCACTCAGTGCTTAGAGTATGTCAAATTGGTCTTGCGGGAGTTAACCAACTATCACTGTCCAATAGGAACAGGAAAGGCAATTGGTGTTTATATTTTTCCCATAGAAAGATATTTTTCAGGGAGAGGTTGAAAAGGAAAGAGAGAGACAAGGACACCAGTATGAGGAGGAGTCTAGCATTTTCTTCCTTTCCCTGGTTGACATACGTAAGTTTTTCACTTGTTGAACTGTCCCTTTTCTTATCAGAGCAGAGACAGATGGCAGTTTCAAAGATGCATATGTGTTTACTGTGGATCAAGTGGGCATCTAGAAAACTAGCTGTGCTTGAGCAACCCTGCCTGTGCACCGTATAATAGAAATGTTTGCTGGGCAAGAAAATCCCTGAAGTATGTGCCCTGTGGGGAGGAGCTTAGGGCGAGCAAATGAGCTTAGGGAGAGCAAATGAGGTTGTATCAAAGCAGAATCTCTCTGATAGAGAGTGTTCTGTAGTTAATAGACCTTCAGAGGTCTCATATAGACTTCATGGACTGCAGATAACCAGTAGAAGTTTTAAAAGCAAATAAAAATAAACCCTATCAGACACTACACAGCTGCAATTTACAGACAAAGAAATACAACAAAGATTGGTTTGCATGATACAGATCCCATTTTCACCCTTCTTCTTGCCTCAGCAAGGAGAAGGAGCAAGGACTTGAGGAAGAAACAAATCTCATTTTTTAAATATTTAATAAGTTAGTGTTCTATATTAAGATGCTGAACTACTCACAAGAAAGTTAAGTTCTGAAATTCGCAAACATCCCTGACTGCAAAGAGTGGCCAGTTGCAGGTATGTCCCTTTACTTGATTTCTGCCATGTTCCTAGAAGCCTTTCCAGAATCTCTTATTAAAACTTAAAGCCTTATTTGTGTTAAGGAGAAAGAAGAAAAAGTCATGTATGCCCTCCAGAGAAGGAAACGACCACCCACTTCAGTGTTTTTTTGTCTGGGGAATCCCAGAGACAGAGGAGACTGGCCACAGTACGTGGGGTCACAAACAGCTGGACACAGATTAGCGGCTAAATGACCACAACAAAAGAGAAAGCAGCAAAACTGTGGGCCTTGATGTCAACAGCAGAGCAGTTCACGTCACTGATGACCTAGTTTATTGGGTCCATATAATGAATCTACTTCATATAAAAACTCACCATGGAAATAGTCTACCTGTTCATAGGAACACAAACACAATTACACAGCAATTGTCATGTGCGTGCTAAGTCGCTTCAGTCCTGTCTGACTCTGCAACCCCATGGACTGTAGCCCACCAAGTTCCTCTGTCCATGGGGTTCTCCAAGCAAGAAAACTGGAGTGGGTTGCCATTCCCTTCTCCAAGGATCTTCCTGACCCAGGGATAGAACCCGAGTCTCCTGCATTGTAGGAAGATTCTTCACTGAGCTGGTGAAGAAACCCTATCAGATGGGAATACTTCAAATCTTAGAAGATATAGCAGAATAAAACAACACCTTGGCAGAGGTGTGTGACATAAATGACTGAGAAGCAGTTGATAGTAAATTTAAGTGGCCATCAATTATTTCTAATTATATTAAGAATTATTCCCATTAATATATTTTGATCCCATTAATATAAATTGATCATAAAACTATCATCAACACTAGATTGTTGTCATTTGGTTTGTTAAATCACTGTAAAATCAGTCTCTAACACCATATAATTTCAGATTTCTGTAATCATAGAATGTTCTTTACAAAAATATTTTAATAATTATCTTACTTATGTTTGTGTTACTGCTTTTGCTGATTTTTATGCATATTCTTTCCAATTATAAATCCTGCAAAGAGGCCTGAGTTGGGAGAAAACAATTCAAACTAATTTAAGAAAATTTAATTCTCCTTTTTGACTGAGAAAAATTAAAAAAAAAATAAAGATAAAGTTAAGTGATAAAGTCATTTGATGCAGATATAAAGCCTCCAATATGCCTCTAACAATTATTCTATCATTGTCATTTAATAGCTAAATATACAAAACTTCTGTTTCAAAATTTCAGGCTGGACAAATATGCATTTTTTTCTAGTTTCCTAAGATCTTTCAAAATAGGAAATAAACCCTTTCCTTGGAAGAATACCATAAAGAAACAAAAATATTTAAATACATTTTTACATGATGGAGAAAGGTTGGACAAAATATGATGTATTAAAACAGTAGAGAGACATTAATAAAAGATAAGTCAAGGAGAGACCAGAAGTGGAATAATGAGATTTATTGGTAGAGAACTAAGGAGATTGGTGGAGATATATTCCATAAAATTTCAGTTAAAACTACATAAAGTATTTTTACAAGTTAAAAATTTCATTTGAACACTTGAAACATCGATTTGTTGTGCCTAAATTATGGTTCAAAGGTCATTAAATTTCACTTTAATTCTAATCATAGAGAACTTAATAGAATACATAATTTAAACAGTGGTAGTGGTGGTTTAGTCACTAAGTTGTGTTCGACTCCTTGCGACCCCGTAGACTGTAGGCCTCCAGGCTGCTCTGTGCATGGAATTCTCCAGGCAAAAATACTTGAGTGGGTTGCCATTTCCTTCTCCAAATTTAAACAGTACTTAATATTAAAATTCTTCTGAGGTTTGGGATATTCAATACAGAATGATGTATTAACAGCATGTTATTTAGGAATATACATTCTAGAGCCAGGTGGATGTGGGCTCAAATCCAGCCCTCCTGTTCAATAGCTAAGAGTCACTAGACAAAAAGATTTAAACTTAGCATCAGTTTATCTATCTGTAAAACAGAGATGAAGATGGTACCTACTTGGTAGAGTATCTGTCACTTATGAAGAGGTAACACAAATAAATTATCTAGGTAAAACAGCATCTGGCACATTCAATGAATGTTAGCTTTTTTCTACTGTATGTTATTTATACACAGGGTGAATATTGCTTTATTTCTTCCTCCCATAATAATCAATAAAGCAATACAGCTATGAATGAATCTGATTCTTCACTTTACATTCTCGTTGAGCAGTTGAATGTCTCACTCCCAGGAATAAAGAGAAGAAACACTTTGCCAATCCTAGTTGCAGGAATATCTACTAGTCCTAATTTGAGGTAAAGTTTCAATATAGAAAACAAAAAAGAAAATGATAGTAAATAAAATTGTTTATGAGTTAGGGATTGTAGCTGGAATTTCAGAGAACCAAAGGAGTTTGGAAAGGAAGAGAGCCATGCTTAGACTACTTTATGTAATTCTACATTTTTCCCAGCAGTAGGCACTGAGAGAGGGCATCAGAGGGCAGACATACTGAAACCACAATCACAGAAAACTATCCAGTCTGATCACATGGACCACAGCCTTGTCTAACTCAATGAAACTAGGCCACGCAGTGTGGGGCCACCCAAGATGATGGGTCATTGTGGAGAGGTCTGACAGATTGTGGTCCACTGGAGAAAGGAATAGCATACCACTTCAGTATTCTTGCCTTGAGAACCCCATGAACAGTATGAAAATGCAAAAAGATATGACACTGAAAGATGAACTCCCCAGGTTGGTAGGTGCCCAATATGCTACAGGAGAACAGTGGAGAAATAACTCCAGAAAGAATGAAGAGATGGAGCCAAAGCAAAACAACACCCAGTTGGGGATGTGACTGGTGATAGAGCAAGGTCAATGCTGTGATAGAGCAATATTAGATAGGAACCTTAAATGTTAGGTCCACGAATCCAGGCAAACTGGAAGTGGTCCAGCAGGAGATGGCAAGTGAACGTAGATATTATAGGAATCAGTGAACTAACATGGACTGGAATGGGTGAATATAACTCAGATGACCATTACATCTACTACTGTGGGCAGGAATCCCTTAGAAGAAATGGAATAGCCATCGTGGTCAAAAAAAAGAGTCCAAAATTCAGTACTTGGATTCAATTTAAAAACCAACAGAATGATCTCGGTTTGTTGCCAAGGCAAACCATTAAATATCACGGTAATCCAAGTCTGTGCCCTGACCAGTAATTCTGAAGAAGCTGAAGTTGAACGGTTCTATAAAGACCTACAAGAACTTTCAGAACTAACATGAAAAACAGATGTCCTTTTCATTATAGGGGACTAGAATGCAAAAATAGGAAGTCAAGAAACACCTGGAATAACATGCAAATTTGGCCTTAGAGTATAGAATGAAGGAGGGCAAAGGCTAATAGAGATCGGCCAACAGAACTCAGTGGTCATAGCAAACACCCTCTTTCAACAACACAAGAGAAGACACTACACATGGACATCACCAGATGGCCAACACTGAAATCAGATTGATTGTATTCTTTGCAGCCAAAGATGGAGAAGTTTCTGCTAAACCTCAGGCCGATTCTGGGCCCCACAGACAAAAGCCCACCAGCCCCCCCCCCCGGGGCTCAGCGAAAAGGGGGTCCCCCTCTCCAAAAATAAAAAAGAAAAAGAAAGGGGCCACCGCCACCCCAATGGAGAAGCTCTATACAGTCAGCAAAAATAAGACAGAGAGTGGACTGTGGCTCAGATCATGAAATCCTTATTACCAAATTCAGACTTATATTGAAGAAAGTGGGGGAAACCATTAGACCACTCTGGTATAACCTAAATCAAATCCCTTATGATTATAGTGTGGAAGGGAGAAATAGATTTAAGGGACTCGATCTGATATACAGAGTGTTGATGAACTATGGACAGAAGTTTGTGACATTGTACAGGAGACAGGGATCAAGACCATTGCCAAGAAAAAGAAATGCAAAAAAGCAAAATGTCTGTCTGAGGAGACCTTACAAATAGCTGTGAAAAGAAGAGAATCCAAAAGTAAAGCAGAAAAGGAAAGATATACCCATTTGAATGCAGAGTTCCAAAGAATATCAAGGAGACATAAGAAAGCGTTCCTCAGTGATCAATGCAAAGAAAAAGAGGAAAACAATAGAATGGGAAAGACTAGAGATCTCTTCAAGAAAATTAGAGGTACCAAGGGAACATTTCATGCAAAGATGGACTCAATAAAGGACAGAAATAGTAGGGACCTAACAGATGCAGAAGATATTAAGAAGAGCTGGCAAGAATACACAGAAGAACTTTACAAAAAAATATTCATGACCCAGATAATCATGATGGTGTGATCACTGACCTAGAGCCAGACATCCTGGAATGTGAAGTCAATTGGATCTTTGGAAGCATCAGTGCAAACAAAGCTAGTGGATGTGATGGAATCCCAGTTGAGCTATTTCAAATCCTAAAAGATGATGCTGTGAAAGCGCTGCACTCAATATGCCAGCAAATTTGGGAAACTCAGCAGTGGCCACAGGACTGGAAAAGGTCAGTTTTCATTCCAATACCAAAGAAAGGAAATTGCAAAGAATGCTCAAACTACCACACAGTTGCACTCATCTCACAGGTTAGTAAGTGAAAGTGAAGTCGCTCAGTTGTGTCTGACTCTGCGACGCTGTGGACTGTAGCCCACCAAGCTCCTCCGTCCATGGGATTCTCCAGGCAAGAATACTGGAGTTGGTTGTCATTTCAAGTAATGCTCAAAATTCTCCAAGCCAGGCTTCAGCAATACGTGAACTGTGAACTTCCAGATGTTCAAGCTGGTTTCAGAAAAGGCAGAGAAACCAGAGATCAAATTGCTAATATCCCCTGGATCATCAGAAAAGCAAGACAGTTCCAGAAAAACATCTATTTCTGCTTTATTGACTATGCCAAAGCCTTTGATTGTGTGTATTACAATAAACTATGGAAAATTCTGAAGGAGATGGGAATACCAGACCACCTGACCTGCCTCTTGAGAAACCTATATGCAGGTCAGGAAGCAACAGTTAGAAACGGACGTGGAACAGCAGACTGGTTCCAAATAGGAAAGGAATACGTCAAGGCTATATATTGTCACCCTGCTTATTTAATTTATATGCAGAGTACATCATGAGAAACGGCAGGCTGGATGAAGAACAAGCTGGAATCAAGATTGCTGGGATAAATATCAATAACTTCAGATATGCAGATGACACCACCCTTATGGCAGAATGTGAAGAAGAACTAAAGAGTCCCCTTGATGAAAGTGAAAGAGGAGAGTGAAAAAGTTGGCTTAAAGCTCAACATTCAGAAAACGAAGATCATGGCATCCAGTCCCGTTACTTTTTGACAAATAGATGTGGAAACAGTGTCAGACTTTATTTTTCTGGGCTCCAAAATCACTGCAGATGGTGACTGCAGCCGTGAAATTAAAAGACACTTACTCCTTGGAAGGATAGTTATAACCAACCTAGACAGCATATTCAAAAGCAGAGACATTACTTTGCCGACAAAGGTCCGTCTAGTCAAGGCTATGGTCTTTCCTGTGGTCATGTATGGATGTGAGAATTGGAGTGTGAAGAAAGCTGAGTGCCCAAGAATTGGTGCTTTTGAACTGTGGTGTTGGAGAAGACTCTTGGGAGTCCCTTGGACTGCAAGGAGATCCAACCAGTCCATCCTAAAGGAGATCAGTCCTGGGTGTTCATTGGAAGGACTGATGTTGAAGGTGAAACTCCAGTACTTTGGCCACCTGATGAAAATAGCTGACTTGTAGAAAAGACCCTGATACTGGGAAAGATTGAGGTCAGGAGAAGAGGATGACACAGGATGAGATGGGTGGATGGAATCACTGACTCATGGACATGAGTTTGGGTAGGCTCCGGGAGTTGGTGATGGACAGGGAGGGCTGGTGTGCTGCAGTTCATGGGTTGCAGAGTCCGACATGACTGAGTGACTAACTGAACTGAACTGACCTTTTTCTGAGAAGCAGTGTGGGAAAGAATATGTCCCAGATTTGCTCTCCTTCTGACAAAGCGAAGAGATAAAATCCAAATTAGAGAACACATGGTGTTAGGTAAGGAAAGGCCAAATGAAAGCATGACTTTTTTTCTTCTTCCTTTTATTATGATAGGAATACATGCCATTTATTCTGTTTCGTATGTACTTTTGTATTTAAACGTGTACTAGAGATATGGCCTCAAATTGTTAGTGTCGGGCACGGCCACTTAACCCTTTCATTTAGTTTGACTATAATGTTCATGAGAACATTATGTTAATGGAGCTTCTCCACAAAGCAGGGCATTGGGATTTACTTAGGGAAAACTTTGGTTCACTCAAATCAAGTTCATAACAGCCCCGTTGGGAAAGGGTTTAAAAAAAAAATCTGTTTAAAATAGGTACCATATTTTTTAAATTAATAATTGTTTTATCATTCAGTTATTCCTTTCTGGCATATTATACATGTTCCCTTATATGGTAAGCATTGAAAACGGGCTCAGTTGTATCAAAATATAGTGAATACATATATATTTCACATTTATAAAATATAAATACTTACAAATGTAATATCTATACATTTAAAGTTAGAGGCCAAAGTGCTTACAATGCAAAGCATTAAGCCCCACTTCCTCACTTCAAAAAGAGGTTGTTACCTGAGATGAACTAACAAGTTACTGGAAATGCGAGCGCTAATTGCTAAGAGTTAGTGAAGTTGTTCTCCATGGAATAAAAAGTCAAGGAATACTGTTAAAATAAGAAAGAGGGTGAAAGAAAAGAGAAGAAATATCCAGGGGCAGAGGTAGAAAGATGTGTGGGATACTGCTGAGTATATGTGGAAGTACAAGCACAATGGGACAATAAAAAATAAAAATTCAGCCCATGCCTGGACTAGTTGTCAAGGAAAAGGAGTTGTATGAGTTCATCTCTGAGTAGCGGGTCAGACTATTATATGCAACCTATGACATGCTATAAATACCTAAAAAAATGAAAACATTTTAACTTACCCTCCATATGGTGTTACAGTATATGATTTCACTGTGCTTTCTACTTTACACACCTTTCTTAAATGCAAAAACCCACAAAAAAAACCCCTTCATTTCTGATTCAACTCACGGAAAACTTGTCAAACTAAATCCACCTGGGTTCATTTATTTCAGATATTCTTGCACCTGTGTATATCTTGACATGTCAATAGGAGAATATGCATGTCTATATCACTTAAGTTTGCCCAGATGTATTTGTGCTGTAGCTAACTTCTGCATTGCATTGCCCTTGTGAGTGAGAAATACATCTTCTCCTTCATTTTAATTCCTTGTGGCAATTTAATATTGAGTGACTCGTGGTCTGTTAAGATGCATTTTGCTCTGCTTTTGGATAGTGTTCTATATTGTTTTGTCGTTTACCAAAAAATTTTTGAGCATCAGATATTCAAAGGCTTTTAGATAGATGATGAGGATTCAATAATGAGTAAGTTTTCATAGAATTTGTGTCTGGCAAATGGTAACAGATACCATTTGTAAACTAATTCTGTGCATCAGAAGTAGTACATGGAGACGTATAGCGTGTGTATGCATGGCTTAGTCGCCTCAGTCATGTCCTACTCTTTGCGACCCCATGGACTGTAGCCCATCAGACTCCTCTGTCCATGGGATTCTCCAGGCAAGAATACTGGAGTGGGTTGCCCTGCCCTCCTGCAGGGGATATTCCCGACCTAGGGATTGAACTCGTGTCTCGTATGTCCCCTGCACTGGCAAACAGTTTCTTTACCACTAGCTACACAGTAAAGCGAAGACAGCCTGGCATGCTGTAAAGTTTGTCCCTTTCAGTTGTTAACTGCTCAGCATAATTAACACCCCAGTATCTCAATTTTCTCACCTCTAAAGTGGGGATAATAATCATGCTTACCTCACAACATTATGTCAGAATTAAATGCTTTAACATACACAAAGTACTTAGAAGGTATCTATCAAGTGTTAGATACTGTATGTGTTTGATATTGTTATCATGCTTTGAAGTGACATAAGGACATCAAATAAAGACTACTCAGGAATTTCTAGAAAGTGGTACTATCTTGGTGCAAAGGAAAATGTTCTAGAGCAAAACTGTTGGAATGTAAGAGGGTGAGGTAGGGGGATAGGAGAGGAAAGAACAGATTGAAGAGTTAATGCAAAAATCTACAATTGGAAATGATTATGGCATTGAGGGGACTGAAATTACTTTGATGATTCTGGAGGATGATGCAGATACTAGAGAAAGCTAACAATTTGGAGAGAAATAATGACTACACATGAAATAGCTGAAAAAAGAATGTGGTACCAAACTAAAATTCCAAGAATTAGCAAGGATTAAATGAATCAAAACAGCAGGGTAGGAATGAACCTCAGAAGAACAGTACGAGTAGAGGCAGGAGGTGTATAGTACTGCAGTGTCTCCAGGAGCTCCACACGCTTGGGTTTTACTAACACATGTAGTGTGAGGAAAGGAGCAAAGACAGATGGAGCTTTATAGTGATATAAAAACCAGGTTTCAGATAAAATAACTAGAACAAAGATACCATTCATTGTCATGAAAAGACTCTTGTGACCTATCCTGTGAATAATGGGGAAAACTGAAGGATTATCCAATGAGTGATGGAGAACAAATGAACAATTTTGAGTAGAAGATGTTTTTGTTTCAGCGTGAGGCATGGATTTAAGCAGAATGACCCTCCTTGTTAGGATGCTGTTGAAATAGTACAGGAGAGTTGAATGAAGTCTTAGGTATCAAAAAGTGGGATGAAGTAACTGAGAAATGTTTAGGATTAATACTTGATCATAGCAATGTGGGTTGCACTGTATTGAAATAACCAATGTGCTTCCCGGTTCTGGGTTGTTGGTTTTGTTTTTTTTTTTTTTGTTTTGTTTTGTTTTGTTTTGTTTTTGATGACTTAGGAAATATAGAGGAAAAGGATAGATACATCTCACATTAATTTTGGACATGATGAATTTTGTGGCGGAACATTTAAACAATGGGTTATGCTGACAAGTACCATATAAGCCATGGGGAAAGATTTCAGAAGGGAAAAGGTCAGTGTTCAATCATCTACCTTTTGTATTTTGTGAAAAATATGAGTTGTTGAGATCATGTATGGCAAGTATTCAGAGAAAATAAATACCACTTATTGGGAGAATTCTGATGCACCAGCAATGGACCTAAAGAGAAGGCCATTCACAACACTGTAAATCACCTATTGCTGTTCAGCCACCCAGTTGTGTCTGACTCTTTGTGACCCCATAGACTGCAGCATGACAGGTCTCCCTGTCCCTCACCATTTCCCAAAGGTTGCCAGAGTTCATGTCCATTGCATTGGTGATGCCATCCAGCCGTCTCATCCTCTGATGCCCTCTTCTTCTGCCTTCAATCTTTCCCAGCATCAGAGACTTTTCCAATGAGTCAGCTGTTTGCATTGGTTCAGTTCAGTCACTCAGTCACATCGGACTCTTTGTGACCCCATGGACTGCAGCACGCCAGGCCTCTCTGTCCATCACCAACTCCTGGAGCTTGTTCAAACTCATGTCCATCAAGTCAGTGATGCCATCCAACCATCTCATTCTCTGTTATCCCTTTCTCCTCCTGCCTTTAATCTTGCCCACCATCGGGGTCTTTTCCAGTGAGTCATTTATTTACATCAGGTGGCCAAGTATTGGAGCTCAGTTTCAGCTCTTCAGTTCTTCCAATGAATATTCAGAACTGATTTCCTTTAGAGTTTACTGGTTTGACCTCCTTGAAGTCCAAGGGTCTCTCAAGAGTCTTCTCCAACACCACAGTTCAAAAGCAACCATTCTTTGGGGCTCAGTTTTCATTATGGACCAACTCTCACATCCATAGATGACTACTGGAGAAACCATAGCTTTGAGTAGACAGACCTTTGTCAGCAAAGTAATGTCTTTGCCATTTAATATGCTATCTAGGTTTCTTGTAATTTTTCTTCCAAGGAGCAAGTGTCTTTTAATTCCATGGCGGCAGTCACCATAAGCAGTGATTTGGGAGCCCAAAAATACTGTCTGTCTCACAGTTTCCATTGTTTCCCAATCCATTTCCCCATCTGTTCACATCACGTGACCAAAATACTAGAGCTTCACACAGTTCAAAGGTATCTATTCTTTGGCACTCTGACCTCTTTATGGTCCAGCTCTCACAACTGTACGTGACCACTGGGAAGACCATAGCCTTGACTATACAGGCTTTTATCAGCAGAGTAGTGTCTCTGCTTTTCAACACAGGTTGTCTAGGTTTGTCATAGCTTTCCTGCCAAGAAGGAATTATCTGATTTCATGCCTATATTCATCATCTTCAGCCCAAGAAGAGGAAATCTGTCACTATTCCACCTTTCCCCTGCTCTTTGCCATTAAGTAATGGGGTTGAATAGGGCGTCCCTAGTGGCTCAGTGGTAAAGAATCTGCCTGCAATGCAGGAGACCCAGGTTAAGTCCCTGGGTTGGGAAGATCCCCTGGAGGAGAGCATGGCAACCACTCCAGTACTCTTGCCTAGAGAATTGCATAGACAGAGGAGCCTGGAGGGCTACAGTCCATGGGGTCGCACAGAGTCAGACACGCCTAAAGCAACTAAACAGCAGCAGGAACCACAATGGGGCTGTATAGGTGAAGTATAGGTAAAGTAATCCCCTATAGTTCAGTAAAATATTTAAAAAAAGAAGGCCATCAAAGAATGGTTTCATAACCATTCCAAGAATTGAGAGTCAGAATTTATTTGGAATCTGACAACTTTAAGTGGATTTTTCTAAAAACAATAAACATGAACAGGGTTAAATCAGTCTAGGTTAAATTAGAAAATGATTTTCTCTCCTGTGTTTCAAAGCCAACTCTTCCATAGTAGTTCTTATTTCTGTTTGCTCCAATGTCTTCTTTCTTCATCATCATTTCTCTCCTCTTCCTCTATCACTGTGGTTAACTTTCAAATCTCATTTTTCTATTCACTTTTTCCCAATAAAAATGATTATGTCTCTTATAATAAAAAATCCCTTCCCCTTGATCTTCCATCCCTCATAACTATAATCACTATCTTTCTGACACATGCTCCATTCAATTATTAGCCCCCTGTGGTCTTTATTAATGCTACAAAATGAAGCAGAGATGGAAAGAAAGCCCCCTCCTTATTAGATTCAAAGGGACACATGTAACTGATGCCACCTATTACCCGTTTTCTATTTCCTCCTGCCTTGACTGTTAATACGATGCCTGGAGCAGGAGCTGAAGCTGTTTTCTGTAGCCATGAAAAAGCCCGAGAGACTTACAAGAATGTTGACTGTGATGACCATGGGCTCTTACACCAATTCTAACAGACTCCACTCTCCAAGGTCATAATAATTCAAAATTTAGAAGTTTTTATGTGTATTGTCCTATATCAAATGTTTTATTCTTATGGCCACATTAATCATAAATGTTCCATTCTTTGGAAAAAAAAAAGAAACCTGAAAGATAGGAGAAATAACTTTTAAAAAAATGCTGAAATGTTTTAATGGTAACAGTGTTTATCTGGTACTATATAGGGGAACACAGCTCAACTGGTAAAGAATCTTCTTGCAATGCAGGAGACCCGGGTTCAATCCCTGGGTTGAGAAGATTCCCTGGAGAAGGAAATGGCAACCCACTTCAGTATTCTTGCCTGGAGAATCCCATGGACAGAGAACCTAGCAGGCTGCCGTCCATGGGGTCGCAAGAATCAGACACTACTTAGAGACTATGCACATACAGGGGAACAGAGTGTAGATTTGGGGTTGGTCCAGGCTCTTGCTTGGTAATTATAAAGAAGGCGTGGAGTAGGAGTTTTAAAGTGATGAGTCATACCTGGCCCCAGGTCCAGAATGAAGTTATGGGAATAAGTGACAAAGTAGAGTAAGATGAAAACCACTGATAATGAGAATGTCAAGTATCTGTGAAGACAAGGAGTTATATGAGTTGTCTAAATTAGTACTGAATTTACCAAAACAATGGCATAAATTGGGAGTTAGATGAATACTTCAAACTATATAGAATTACAATAGATAATGTATCAGACTTTATGGATTCAGATGCCATTTTATAGGCAAATAAATTCCAAGTCTTTGTTTCTAGTATCCCCTGTCCGTATCTGTCTTAATTTTCCAGAGTCATATAAGCTGCCTCATTATCTCCAATTGGATAGCATATTGGCATCTAGAAGTTAGTGTGTCCAAAACAGGTTCTGGATTTCTCTCCCAAATATGCTCTGCGGGCTATGTGCCTGAGTGCTCAGTCACTTCAGTCGTGTCTGACTCTTTGCAACCCTATGGACTGTAGTTGACCAGGCTCCTCTGTCCATGGGGATTCTCCAGGACTGGGTTGCCATGCCCTGCTGCAGGGATCCATCCCACACCTGTTATGTCTCCTGCTTGGCAGGCAGGCTGTTACCACTGGCACCACCTGCTCTACTGTCAGTCTTCTTCACCCCAGAAAAAAGTGCACAACTAATATTTTTGAGTCAAAAATCTCCTCTGCCTAGGCCTAGGTCAAATCCATTAACTCTTGGTCTATCTTCAGAAACATGCCTCACACCATATTGAAAAGTAAACACAAAATTAATTAAAGACCTAAATGTTAGACTTGAAACCATAAAACTTATAGAAGAAAACATAGAAAGAACACACTTTAACACAAATGGTAGCAATATTTTGGGTTATCTGTCCCCTAAAGCAAAAGAAATGAAAGCAAAAATAAACAAATGGTATCTAATTGAACATAAAAGCTTTTGAACAGCAAATGTATCTGACTTTATGGATTCAGATGCCATATAGACAACCTACTAAATGAGAGAAAATGGGTTAATATCTAATATATATAAATAGTTCCTAAAACTCAGTATCAAAAAAATAAAAAACAACAAAGTACCTGATTAAAGAAACGAGCAGAAGACCTGAATACAAGACATTTTTTTCGAAGAAGATAAACAAATGGTCAAGAGACACATGAAAGAATGCTGAATATCACTAATCATCAGAGAAATGCACATCAAAACCACAATCAGATATTACCTTACACTCATCAAAAATAGCTATTACCAAAAAGTATACAAATAAAAAAATGTTAGTGAAAATATGGAAAAAAATACCACCTGATCTGCCTCTTGAGAAATTTGTATGCAGGTCAGGAAGCAACAGTTAGAACTGGACATGGAACAACAGACTGGTTCCAAATAGGAAAAGGAGTACGTCAAGGCTGTATATTGTCACCCTGCATATTTAACTTATATGCAGAGTACATCATGAGAAATGCTGGACTAGAGGAAACACAAGTTGGAATCAAGATTGCTGGGAGAAATATCAATAACCTCAGATATGCAGATGACACCACCCTTATGGCAGAAAGTGAAGAGGAACTAAAAAGCCTCTTGATGAAAGTGAAAGTGGAGAGTGAAAAGGCTGGCTTAAAGCTCAACATTCAGAAAACGAAGATCATGGCATCTGGTCCCATCACTACATGGGAAATAGATGGGGAAACAGTGGAAACAGTGTCAGACTTTATTTTTCTGGGCTCCAAAATCACTACAGATGGTGACTGCAGCCATGAAATTAAAAGACACTTACTCCTTGGAAGGAAAGTTATGACCAACCTAGATAGCATATTCAAAAGCAGAGACATGACTTTGCCAACAAAGGTTCGCCTAGTCAAGGCTATGGTCTTTCCTGTGGTCATGTATGGATGTGAGAGTTGGACTGTGAAGAAGGCTGAGCACCGAAGAATTGATGCTTTTGAACTGTGGTGTTGGAGAAGACTCTTGAGAGTCCCTTGGACTGCAAGGAGATCCAACCAGTCCATTCTGAAGGAGATCAGCCCTGGGATTTCTTTGGAAGGAATGATGCTAAAGCTGAAACTCCAGTATTTTGGCCACCTCATGCGAAGAGTTGACTCATTGGAAAAGACTCTGATGCTGGGAGGGATTAGGGGCAGGAGGAGAAGGGGATGACAGAGGATGAGATGGCTGGATGGCATCACTGACTCGATGGATGTGAGTCTGAGTGACCTCTGGGAGTTGGTGATGGAAAGGGAGGCCTGGTGTGCTGCGATTCATGGGGTCGCAAAGAGTCAGACACGACTGAGCGACTGATCTGATCTGATACTATTGGTTAGATTGCAAATTGGTACAGCCAGTAAAGAAAACAGTATGAAGTTTCCTTTAAAAAAACTAAAAATAGAACTAGATATGATTCAGCAATTCCACTCCTGAATATATATCCAAAGAAAATGAAAACACTAGTTTGAAAAGATACATGTACCACGGTATTCACAGCAGTATTATGTACAATAACCAAGATATGGAAGCAACCTAAATGCCCATCAATAGATGAATGGATAAAAAAAGTATGGTGTGTGTATATATATACATATATATGCACAGTAGAATATTATTGAGCCATAACAAAAAGAAAAATAAAAGGAAGAAAATTATGCCACTTACTACAATACAGATGGACCTAGAGAGTATTACACTTAGTGTAATAATCTGGACAAAGAAAAATGCTCTAAATTATCACTTATATGAGAAAACCAAAAAATAAACAAATGTTTATAACAAAACACTAACAGACTCGCAGATATAGAGAGCAAACTAGTAAGTTACCAGTGGAAGGGAGAATGGGGGAAGGCTGAAATACAAGTAAGGGATTAAGACACAAACTACGGTGTACAGAATAAACAACAATCTTATATAGTATAGCAGAGAGAAATATAGCCACTAATTTGTAATAACTTTAAATGCAATATAATCTATAAAAATCCTGAATAACTATGAAGTACACATGAAAATAATAATCTATTATAAATCAATGATAACTCAATTAAAAACAAAATAAAATATGTCTCATATCCTTTGCAACTCAAGTCCAAGTCATCATTTTTTTGTGTTCATTGTCTTCTACAGCTGGTAAGTATCCCCACGTCTCCTCTTGAGTTTTTATGAACTGTCCATAATAAAGAATATTAAATTGTAGTGCTAGTTTCATATGAGGCAACTAATCTCTCGTAAAACATCCTGATGGATTCATCATACAAAACAGAATGAAATTGAAATTCTCATTATGCTCTGTTGTTGTTGAGTCGCTAAGTCATGTCTGACTATTTCAGTTCAGTCACTTGGTTATGTCTGACTCTTTGCAACCCCATAGACTGCAGCGTGGCAGGCTTCCCTATCATCATAGTTTTATTCATTTATATCATATTCTCTTTTCCTTTATAATCTGTTTTCCATATTTTCTCTTTTATTTACCAAGATTCAGTCATATGGACCTTCTTTATATTCCTTGAACGTACCAACCTGGTCCCTACTTTAAAACATTTGCAAGACCTGTTTCCTATGTCTGAAAGCCTTGTCCTTCTGATCTTCACAAGGCTGACTCATTCAGGATGTTGAGAATTCAGACTAAGCATCACCTCTTCTTTGATGTTGTCTCTCAACATACAATCTTAAGTAACCATCTTGTTAACTTTATCAGTTTTCCTAATTTTAAATAACACTATAGTACTTGCCACTATCTGCTTTTTCTGCTTATTTTTTGTTTATCCAGTGTCTTCTCCCCTCCCCTAACCAAAAATTGATAACTCCATGAGAAAAGACGTTTTGATGTCACATGCACGGCTGTATTTCCTTTGTCTACAAATCTCTAAGACACATGTTAGGTATTTATTAAACTTATATTTCATAATATATTATGAAATAATATGTTTACGTTTATCCTAATAGGAGATTAAACTACTATTAGGAGTAGTTAAAAATTATGGAAAACTGAGAACCAGAATCTGGGAATAAAAACAGAACATTGAAGAAATTTTGGGATGGGCATATGGAGGAGTGGCTAGCTTGTGTTTATAGAAGACCATCATCCATAGATTACCAGACACTTAGAAAATTTAACTTACATGAATAAGTTTTCTTACCAAAGATAGAACAGAACTTAAGAACACTGTAATGAAGAGAGTGCATGAAAACAAAACATGCTCAAGCATAGGAAGTCCACATCAATAGGATATTGTAAAGAACACAAAAAATTTATATAAGTCACATACTAGCTCAGCCCCTACTGAATTTATGCACACTCTCAGTGGAGGCCATCAAAGATTTTGAAAGTTCCTTCATAGAGGTCTGCATTTTTTAAAAAAGATAAATTTACCTGGACAGTAACTACAAAACCTTTGAAGGCAACAATTTAACATAGATGTCAGGACTGTAGATCACGTTATCTTGGAAAATGAAGCAATGATAGATATTAAAACAATTTATATTGAAGTTGTGAAGATACTGACAAGTAGATTAAATGGCCAAGTATTATTGTTGTGGTTGAATACTCTAAAATTTTTAAGTAGTATTATGAGGATTTATTTATTACTTGGTGAATTACTCATGCTATAATATGAAGCTATTAAAAGTAATACAATGTAATACATACAATATATAATCTACAAATTCAGAAAAAACAACTCAAGTATCGAAAATTTTATAGTATTATAAAATGGTAGATATGAGTGGGTAGTGTAATTATAAATAGCTGTTATTTTTTTCTTTAAACTTTGCCCTATTATCCAAATGAACATATGCTATATTTAAAATCAGACATAAAAAATACTTAATAATGAAAAGTCTCAAAAATAAATAAGTAATTCGTAGCATTAGACTAATGAGAAACACATTATCAGTTGATACAGTATTAATTCTCTGGATATGTGTGGTACTTTTCAGAGCTTTCATACTTTTACGGGCAAGAGTTGAAGAGAAATAACTAATTTCCCCATCCCCAAACCGGCTCTAACTTCAGAGCTCAATTCATTGACAATCTGGTCAGATCATTTATTATACCACAGTTAGTTGGCCAGAAGCTTCCCTTTGCCAAGGAATTTTGGCAGGCCAACTGGCCCAATGAACAACGTATTTCATCGTGTCTTGAAAAGATGGAAACCACTCTGCATTTCTGTAGCCAAATGTGAGGGCTTAGAAAAAAACTGAGAATGACAAAAATAGTTAATTTTAAGGCTTTCCATTTATGACAAGTCATTTTTTGCTCTTCTATTTTACTCTAACATTTGATTAATATGAGGAAGACAAAGAAAGTCATTCTGGACTCCATCCAACAACAATTTTGGGTGGAGAAAGTACACTGATTAAAACATCTCAATAGACATTCCCATCCTGTCCTCTGCTGACCAGCTTGAAAGAAAAATGTAGAATTACTGCTTTCAGGTCAATTATATTAAGTCATGGATTTTGCATGGCACTGTTCATTTTAGAATTGTTATTCACTATACACAATGCGCCTGAATATACACAGTAAAACACATATTTAAATAAATTCAAGCTATTCAACATAAGCCCCAGGCATATGTCAAACAAGCCAAAACTATATCCAATGTGAAAACTAATTCTTCAACCACGGTTAAATAGTTCATATTTTATTTGATGATACTGTATTGGGCCTGAATATTCAGAATGTACATTTCATGCTGTAAATCTGAAATAAAATAAACATAACAGCACACTGTCTGCCAAAATCTAAATCTTTTCTATAATCAGATCAGATCAGTTGCTCAGTCATGTCTGACTCTTTGCGACCCCATGAATCACAGCATGCCAGGCCTACCTCTCCATCACCAACTCCCGGAGGTCACTCAGACTCACATCCATCGAGTCAGTGATGCCATCCAGCCATGTCATCCTCTGTCGTCCCCTTCTCCTCTTGCGCCCAATCCTTCCCAGCATCAGAATCTTTTCCAACGAGTCATTTCTTTGTATGAGCTAGCCAAAGTACTGGAATTTCAGCTTTAGCATCATTCCTTCCAAAGAAATCCCAGGGCTGATCTCCTTCAGAATGGACTGGTTGAATCTCCTTGCAGTCCAAGGGACTCTCAAGAGTCTTCTCCAACACCACAGTTCAAAAGCATCAATTCTTCATTGCTCAGCCTTCTTCACAGTCCAACTCTCACATCCATACATGACCACTGGAAAAACCATAGCCTTGATTAGACGGACCTTTGTTGGCAAAGTCATGTCGCTGCTTTTGAATATGCTATCTAGGTTGGTCATAACTTTCCTTCCAAGGAGTAAGTGTCTTTTAATTTCATGGCTGCAGTCACCATCTGTAGTGATTTTGGAGCCCAGAAAAATAAAGTCTGACACTGTTTCCACTGTTTCCCCATCTATTTCCCATGTAGTGATGGGACCAGATGCCATGATCTTCGTTTTCTGAATGTTGAGCTTTAAGCCAGCCTGTTCACTCTCCACTTTCACTTTCATCAAGAGGCTTTTTAGTTCCTCCTCACTTTCTGCCATAAGGGTGGTGTCATCTGCATATCTGAGGTTATTGATATTTCTCCCGGCAATCTTGATTCCAGCTTGTGTTTCTTCCAGTCCAGCATTTCTCATGATGTACTCTGCATATAAGTTAAATAAACAGGGTAACAATATACAGCCTTGACAAACTCCTTTTCCTATTTGGAACCAGTCTGTTGTTCCATGATCAGTTCTAACTGTTGCTTCCTGACCTGCATACAGATTTCTCAAGAGGCAGATCAGGTGGTCTGGTATTCCCATCTCTTTCAGAATTTTCCACAGTTTATTGTGATCTACACAGTCAAAGACTTTGGCATAGTCAATAAAGCAGAAATAAATGCTTTTCTGGAACTCTCTTGCCTTTTTCATGATCCAGCAGATGTTGGCAATTTGATCTCTTGTTCCTCTGCCTTTTCTAAAACCAGCTTGCATATCAGGAAGTTCACAGTTCACATATTGCTGAAGCCTGGCTTGGAGAATTTTGAGCATTTCTTTACTAGCGTGTGAGATGAGTGCGGTAGTTTGAGCATTCTTTCGCATTGCCTTTCTTTGGGATTGGAATGAAAACTGACCTTTTCCAGTCCTGGGGCCACTGCTGAGTTTTCCAAATTTGCTGGCATTTTGAGTGCAGTACTTTCACAGCATCATCTTTCAGGATTTGGAATAGCTCCACTGGAATTCCATCACCTGCACTAGCTTTGTTCGTAGTGATGCTCCCTAAGGCCCACTTGACTTCACATTCCAGGATGTCTGGCTCTAGGTCAGTGATCACCGTGATTATCTGGGTCGTGAAGATCTTTTTTGTACAGTTCTTCGGTGTATTCTTGCCATCTCTTCTTAATATCTTCTGCTTCCGTTAGGTACATACCATTTCTGTCCTTTATCTATAATAGCCAATATCAAATAAACAATTTGCTTTTTAAAAGTCATAGATAATTTGTTACTTTCAATAAGATAGTTTCATTTTCAATTACGAGAGAGCTGTATCAGTGCTTTGGGTAAACACATCACGTTGTTAGAAAATTTCTCAAGTTATTCAAAATAAATTCTGTGTTTCTACTCATTTTACTTTTATTTTTCCAGCTCATTCATTCTTTGTAGGCTTTAGCTTTCAAATCATGCATTCATCAAAGACCTAAAGGAAAGACTAACCCTCAGTAGACTCTATTTTGCCTTACATGTTCTACTTTAATTATATATAGAATATTATGTTCATCTAGCATAGAGGCACATATATGCATCCATATATGATAATATATATGCAAATGAGACATGTTCATGGAAATGCTGTATGTACCCCTCCTAGTTAAAAAAATCCATAGTCTGGGGGAAAAGCAAGAGATATTCTTGTCACAAACAAAGACTTCTTTGCTCACCAAAAGAAAGTAAGGTATATATTTTGTCCAGGAATTCTAGATATAATCTACTTCTTTAGTCCAATCAAAAGTTTCCAAAAATAATGTTTCCAAGAAAAGGCAAAAAATATTTGGAAGACCAATATGATAACACTACCCAAGAACTAGAAATATGGTATGCTTTGAAAGAGATGATGGCTTAATTTCCTCAATTCCTCAATTACTGGATATATTCTGAGAGGATTCAAGTGTTTATCTCAAGGATCAGTAAACAATGATCAGTGGAAACAAATGGCTAAGAAAACAGACTTTGCCTGCCTCATGCTTGTGCATAGTCTCTAAGCTAAGAATGGTTTTCACATTTTAGAAGGTTTCAAAAAAAAAAAAATACTCAAAAGCAGAATAATATTTGTAACACAGGAGAATTCTGTGAAATTCAAATTTCAGTATATAAAAATGTTTTATTGAAGCATTGTTTTCTTCGGTTGCAAAGTCATGTCCAACTCTTTGTGACCCCATGGACTACAGCACACCAGGCTTCCCTGTCCTTCACTATGTCCAGGAGCTTGCTCAGACTCATGTCCATTGAGTCAGTGATGCCATCCGACCATCTCATCCTCTGTCGCTCCCTTCTCCTGCCCTCCAATCTTTCCCAGCATCAAGCATAGCTACATTCATTAATTTGTGTATTATTCTATTGATTCTTTCAGGCCACAATGACAGAGTTGACTTTTTGTGAGAGATTGTATGGCCCACAAAGCCTAAACTATTTACAATATGGTCCTTTATAGAGAACTTGCCAGCCCCTGTTTTGCAGTTCTTTTATTAATCACATCTTCACTCCATTGCGTGGAGACTGTGCAAATCCCTTAAAGGCACCCTAGCTTCAGACAAAAATGCCTTTGGGTAATTTTTGGAGGCTGGAGTGACAAATAGAGCTACTGTGTCCATGAAGAATTAAACTTCTCCTTGAACAGTTCCTGGTTGCTACAATTCCCAGGTTGTTGGGGAATTGTTAACATAGGAAAAAAGATGTAAAATTTTGATATGTAGAAAATAATGGAACTTCAAGACTATTCTGATTGCATTCACTTGATGTGACTGTTACTTATAAACTTTCATGTAGAATATATCATAATATTTATACAGATCAGATCAGATTAGTCACTCAGTCCTGTCCGGCTCTTTGCTACCCCATGCATCACAGCACGCCAGGCCTGCCTGTCCATCATCAACTCCCAGAGGTCACTGAGACTCACATCCATCGAGTCAGTGATGCCATCCAACCATCTCATCCTCTGTCATCCCCTTCTCCTCTTGCCCTCAATCCCTCCCAGCATCAGAGTCTTCTCCAATGAGTCAACTCTTCACATGAGGTGGCCAAAGTACTGGAGTTTCAGCTTTAGCATCATTCCTTCCAAAGAAATCCCAGGGCTGATCTTCTTCAGAATGGACTGGTTGGATCTCCTTGCAGTCCAAGGGACTCTCAAGAGTCTTCTCCAACACCACGGTTCAAAAGCATCAATTCTTCATTGCTCAGCCTTCTTCACAGTCCAACTCTCACATCCATACATGACCACAGGAAAAACCATAGCCTTGACTAGGCGAACCTTTGTTGGCAAAGTGATGTCTCTGCTTTTGAATATGTGATCTAGGTTAGTCATAACTTTCCCTCCAAGGAGTAAGCATCTTTTAATTTCATGGCTGCAGTCACCATCTGTAGTGATTTTGGAGCCCAGAAAAATAAAGTCTGACACTGTTTCCTCTGTTTCCCCATCTATTTCCCATGTAGTGATGGGACTGGATGCCATGATCTTCATTTTCTGAATGTTGAGCTTTAAGCCAACTTTTTCACTCTCCACTTTCACTTTCATCAAGAGGCTTTTGAGTTCCTCTTCACTTTCTGCCATAAGGGTGGTATCATCTGCATATCTGAGGTTATTGATATTTCTCCCGGCAATCTTGATTCCAACTTGTGTTTCTTCCAGTCCAGCATTTCTCATATTTATACAAGCTTTAAAATAATCTGTTTCTTTAGGAAGATGAACTTTTAAAGTTTATTTATGGGTCAGCATTAAGAGTAGAATTAAACAGCAGTCAATTTTGATAAGTCTACATTGTCAAAAGTAAAATCCTGTCTACTTTCCATTCACACTTCAGATTCTTCTTCTGCAATATTCAACATTTCTGTTAAGTGTAAAGTAATCTTGTTGCTATAGCCTCCTTCAGCCATGTAGTAATTACAAATCAACAGTCTTTCAATAACATAATGACCAAGTCAGCAATAATTAGTACCTTTTATTACAAATATATACTTGGTGTTATCCATTCTTCCACACTTTAAACCATCAGAAACTAAAATTTCTTTGGGGAAAAAAATAGATGTCTTTCATAAAAATCTGTAGACTCATCATGCCTTTACTTGACCTCTTTCTAAGGGAGAAACAAACAGGTAATACAAACTCAGTTTTTAAATAAAAACAATATTTAACAATCTATGTAAGAAATATATATACAATAAACAGATACCTTTAACTTATTTAAAGAAATTGTCCAGTGGACACTCATGTTCATCACTGAGAAACCAGTGCGGGAGCAGGCTCCTCATCCCACCCAGGACCCAACCCTGCTCCTCTGATCTGCACTCCCAGCCCCATTCAAAGGCCTTGAATTGATTTTTCTTTTCCTCATAAAATAGTCAAATAAGCTAATTTTTAAAAAAGAAATGCCATTTAGCATGTGCATTGTGATTTAAAATTATTAATGATTTCTGGGAAAGAAAAGTGATATTTAATTTTGCATCTTACATCTTTTTAAAAATTAGATTTTAGTGGGCAAAAGGAAGGGTATTTTGCTTCTTCGGGGTGGACATGTGGAAAGAGTGTGAGGGTCCGGGAAGGGAGAGGCATTCTGCAGAGCAATCAATGTCCAAATAATTTTCAAAAATTAATCAAGGTATCCAAGCATTGAAAGACATAAAGAAGAAGTTGTATATTTAACTACGTCGTTAGGGGAAAATATCAGAAACTGTATAATTTCATTTAAAAATCTGGTAAACCTGTCTGATGTCCTGTACTTGCCTATTCACTGTGTTTGACCAAATACACCTTTGTATGACAAGGCATCCTTCCTTATTAAAAAGTAAGATAAATTTAATGATTATAAATAGTTATTTTTAACTACATGAAATATATAGAAACATCCTGATGAAAATCAATGCATGGTTTAGGACTGTAATGACTGCAATTAAGTTTTTCAGGTATCAATTTACCTAGAGTAGGTCCTCTTCATTTTGACATTTTCTCTTCCAGGGTGATTTCTTAAAATTCCAAAAATATTATCAGAATTACATTTGAAGTGTCCATTGTTGCATAAATCTCAATATTTTAACATAGACTGACAAGTTTCTGGTATTCCTACCAGACCACCTTAACTGCCTCCTGAGAAATCTGTATACAGGTCAAGAAGCAACAGTTAGAACTGGACATGGAACTATGGACTGGTTCCAAATTGGTAAAGGAGTATGTCAAGGCTGTATGTAAAGCACAATCCAGAATCAGGATTGCCAGAAGAAATATCAATAACCTCTGATATGCAGATGACACCACTCTTATGGCAAAAAGTGAAGAGGAACTAAAGAGCCTCCTGATGAAAGTGAAAGAGGAGAAAGAAAAAGCTGGCTGAAAACTCAACATTCAAAAAACAAAGATCACGGCATCTGGTCCCATCACTTTATGGCAAATAGATGGGGAAACAATGGAAACAGTGACACTTTATTTTCTTGGGCTCCAAAATCACTGCAGATGGTGACTGCATCCATGAAATTAAAAGACGCTTGCTCCTTGGAAGAAAAGCTATGACCAAACTAGACAGCATATTAAAAAATACCCTGATGCTGGAAAAGGTTGAAAGGGGGAGGAGAAGGGGACAACAGAGGATGAGATGGTTGGACAGAATCACCAACTCAATGGACATGAGTTTGAGTAAACTCCGGGAGTTGGTGATGGACAGGGAAGCCTGACATGCTGCAGTCCATGGGGTCTCAAAGAGTCAGACACGACTTAGCGACTGAACTGAACTGACAAGATTCTATCACTGACAAGGATTGCCTTCATTTTAGAATCTTTTTTTTTAGTAACACTGAAGCACAAATAAAACAATCTCACTATTATATTTAATATATCTTAGAAGTTTTGTCACCATAAATAAATAAATATAAGTGTTATAAAATAGGAGGTAAAAATTAAAAGTAGTTTCAGTCAGTTCAGTTCAGTTGCTCAGTCGTGTCCGACTCTTTGTGACCCCATGAATCGCAGCACGCCAGGCCTGCCTGTCCATCACCAACTCCTGGACTTCACTCAGACTCACGTCTATCGAGTCAGTGATGCCATCCAGCCATCTTATCCTCTGTCATCCCCTTATCCTCCTGCCCCCAATCCCTCCCAGCATCAGAGTCTTTTCCAATGAGTCAACTCTTCCCATGAGGTGGCCAAAGTACTGCAGTTTCAGCTTTAACATCATTCCTTCCAAAGAAATCCCAGGGCTGATCTCCTTCAGAATGGACTTATTGGATCTCCTTGGAGTCCAAGGACTCTCAAGAGTCTTCTCCAACACCACAGTTCAAAAGCATCAATTTTTCGGCATTCAGCTTTCTTCACAGTCCAGCTCTCACATCCTTACATGACCACAAGAAAAACCATAGCCTTGACTAGACAGACTTTTGTTGGCACAGTAATGTCTCTGCTTTTCAAATTATAATTGTTCAGTCAATCCCAAAGAAAGGCAATGGCAAAGAATGCTCAAACTACCGCACAATTGCACTCATCTCACACGATAGTAAAGAAATGCTCAAAATTCTCCAAGCCAGGCTTCAGCAAGACGTGAACTGTGAACTTACTGATGTTCAAGCTGGTTTTAGAAAAGGAAGAGGAACCAGAGGTCAAATTGCCAACATCTGCTGGATCATGGAAAAAGCAAGAGAGTTCCAGAAAAACATCTATTTCTGCTTTCTTGACTATAACAAAGCCTTTGATTGTGTGGATCACAATAAACTGTGGAAAATTCTGAAAGAAATGGGAACACCAGGCCACCTGATCTGCCTCTTGAGAAATCTGTATGCAGGTCATGAAGCAACAGTTAGAACTGGACCTGGAACAACAGACTGGTTCCAAATAGGAGAAGGAGTACTTCAAGGCTGTATATTGTCACCCTGTTTATTTAACTTATATGCAGAGTACATGATGAGAAACGCTGGACTGGAAGAAACACAAGCTGGAATCAAGATTGCGAGGAGAAATATCAATAACCTCAGGTATGCAGATGACACCGGAGAAGGCAGTGGCACCCCACTCCAGTACTCTTGCCTGGAAAATCCCATGGACGGAGGAGCCTGGTGGGCTACAGTCCATGGTGTCGCTGAGGGTCGGACATGACTGAGTGACTTCACTTTCACTTTTCATTTTCCTGCATTGGAGAAGGAAATGGCAACCCATTCCAATGTTCTTGCCTAGAGAATCCCAGGGACAGGGGAGCCTGGTGGGCTGCCGTCCATGGGGTCACACAGAGTTGGACACGACTGAAGTGACTTAGCATAGCATATCATAGCATGCAGATGACACCACCGTCATGGCAGAAAATGAAGAGGAACTAAAAAGCCTCTTGATGAAAGTGAAAGTCGAAAGTGAAAAAGTTCGCTTAAAGCTCAACATTCAGAAAACGAAGATCAGACATCCAGTCCCATCACTTCATGGGAAATCGATGGGGAAACAGGAGAAACAGTGTCAGACTTTATTTTTCTGGGCTCCAAAATCACTGCAGATGGTGATTGCAGCCATGAAATTAAAAGACGCTTACTCCTTGGAAGGAAAGTTATGACCAACTTAGATAGCATACTGAAAAGCAGAGACATTACTTTGCCAACACAGGTCCGTCTAGTCAAGGCTATGGTTTTTCCTGTGGTCATGTATGGATGTGAGAGTTGGACTGTGAAGAAGGCTGAGCACCGAAGAATTGATGCTTTTGAACTGTGGTGTTGGAGAAGACTCTTGGGAGATCCTTGGACTTCAAGGAGATCCAACCAGTCCATCCTAAAGGAAATCAGTCCTGAATATTCATTGGAAGGACTGATGTTGAAGCTGAAACTCCAATATTTTGTCCACCTGGTGAGAGGAGCTGATTCATTTGAAAAGCCCCTGATGCTGGGAAAGATTGAATGCAAGAGGAGAAGGGGATGACAGAGGATGAGATTTTTGGATGGTATCACCGACTCAGTGGACATCAGTTTGAGTAAGCTCTATGAGTTGGTGATGAACAGGGAGGCCTGGCATGCTGTGGTTCATGGGGTCACAAAGAGTCAGACATGACTTAACGACTCAACTGAACTGAACAAACACCACCTCAACCAAGTGATCAAGACTGATATCAGGAATGATGTCATATGGATATTGAGGTCCATTGATATATAATGAGAAGAGCACTTTTCCTCCATGGCTTTTCTCCAAAGACTCATTCAGTTCAGTCGCTTAATCATGTCCAACTCTTTGCAACCCCATGCATCGCAGCAGGCCAGGCCTCCCTGTCCATCATCAACTCCCAGAGTTCACTCAGACTCACGTCTTTCGATTCAGTGATGCCATCCAGCCATCTCATCCTCTGTCGTCCCCTTCTCCTGCCCTCAATCCCTCCCAGCATCAGACTCTTTTCCAATGAGTCAACTCTTCGCATGAGGTGGCCAAAGTACTGGAGTTTCAGCTTTAGCATCATTCCTTCCAAAGAAATCCCAGGGCTGATCTCCTTCAGAATGGACTGGTTGGATCTCCTTGCAAAAACTCATAACTCCAGTCTAATCATGAAAAAAACATGAAAACAATTTTAAATAGAGAAAAAGTCTACAAAGTACCTGACCAACATTGCTCAGAACTGTGAAGTCACTGTCTTAATCCATCTTCATCTGCTGTAATAAAAAAAGCATTGACTGGCTAGCTTATAAACAACAGACATTTCTCTCTGTTCTAGAGGCTTGGATGTCCAAGATCAAGACTCCAGTAGACTTAGTATCTAATGAGAGTTCACTTCCTGGCTCATGCATTGCTCTCTTTTCACTGTGTCCTTACAAGGATTAAGGGATCCTAAGTTTCTTTTACAAGGCATTAATTCCATTCATGAGAGCACATTAAAATGATTTAATCACTTGCAAAATACCACACTTCTTAATACACTCCCACTGGAGGTTAGGAGTTCAAAACATGAATTTGAGGGAACACAACATTCAGTTCACTACAGTCATCAAAAGCAAACACAAAAAGTCTGTGTAACTTACATAACCAAGAAGAGTCAAAGGAACAAGATAAATTCAATGTTGTATCATAGAGCGATTTCTAGATCAAAAAAATAAAAAGATACTAGATAAAAGCTCAAGACATAACTTTAGATAATAATAATATAAATATTGATTCATTCAGTGTAACAAAGATTCTATATCAATGTAAAAATATTAATATCATTAAACTGGAAGTAGGGTGTGTAGCAACCCTAATGCACTAACTTCACAAGTGTTCTGTAAATATAAAATTATTCTAAAATAAAAGTTTATTTTTTTAAAAGGATGTTTGAAATACCAACTTTAAAAGTCCACTACAGAGATAACAGTAATTTATAAACCACAGCACTGTTACAAATTAAGACAGGTAAAATCATTGCATAGAACATAAAGTCTAGAAACACACCTACAATTAAATACTGAGCTTTTTAATCATTAAACAAATATTAAGAATCTTCTTATTGCAATCCATCATTCTGAACAATGAAGATAAAGCCCTCAACAAGATATACTGAAACAACAGACAAATCCCTCATTAAATTCACATTCTAGTTGGGAAGAAAGGCTATAAGCAAATAAACAATTAAAATCCGCCTCTCAATGCAGGAGACACAAGAGAAAAGATTTCAGTCCCTGGGTGGGAAAGATCCCCTGGGGAAGGAAATAACAATCCACTGCAGTATTCTTGCCTTATCCCATGGGCAGAGGAGCCTGGCAAGGATACTGTCCATGAGGTCACAAAGGGTCGGACATGACTTGGCAAGTGAACAACAACTCATGCCGCTGCACCTACAACCACGCAGCAGAGGCAGAGAATCCTGGCTCCCACTCAAGGACATTTGTGGCTTTCTGATCTCAGGGTAATATTCTGTCATCATTTCTATTCCTCTAACATGCCTCTCTCATTTTGGTTCTTTCAGAGGTTCCAAAACTTTATATTGTATCTCATGTATGAAATTCTTTTAGTTTGAAATAGCAAATGTGGTTTCTGTTTTTTAACTGGAATCTGAGTGATTCAGAAAGCCAAAGTTTTGATGCCCTCAGTATTTAAACTAAATACAAAATTTATGGACCAATAGAAAATGAATAAAGAAATGAACACATTTCTAAAATCAACTAAAAATGTCTAATATATATGTGTATGTGCATATGTAAATATAGATAGAATCATACACTAGTAATAAAAATAAAGTCTCATTGAAATTTACTTTGTATTCATCAACTGCAAAAGACTAAAGCAATTACATGAGTTACTGTCAAGTGTAAATTAAATAGGAACTTTTATACACTGCTGCTGAGACAAAGTTTCCAGAGGACAATTTGGCAGTGTATACCAAAATTTTGAAATTGTGCATACATTCAATTCAGCAATTCTTTCTAAGAATTTATCCTTAGGAAATAAACATGACTGTTTTCATTAAGAGCTTATGTTAGCATTAGTCTGTTAGCAGTAGTAAAATTTGAAAGGAAATAATCATAGGCATTTTGTCCAAAGTAGGGAATATTTTATATAAAATACAGTGCATTCATCAGAGAAAGCAATGGCAACCCACTCCAGTACTCTTGCCTGGAAAATCCCATGGGCTGAGGACGCTGGTGGGCTGCAGTCCATGGGATCGCTAAGAGTCGGACACGACTGAGTGACTTCACTTTCACTTTTGACTTTCATGCATTGGAGAAGGAAATGGCAACCCACTCCAGTGTTCTTGCCTGGAGAATCCCAGGGACGGGGGAGCCTGGTGGGCTGCCGTCTATGGGGTCCCACAGAGTCGGATACGACTCAAGCGACTTAGCAGCAGTAGCAGCAGTGCATTCATAGAAAGGAATAATCTACACCTATTAAAATTTTATGAAAGATATTTATTGGCATGAGGAAATGATTGTAACATATATTTAAGGAAATAAAGAGTAGGTACTATATAAAAACTATATTTATAGCTGTTATATACATATATATGCAACAGAATACTATATTAAGGATTCATGATATAATAGATGTTCCATACACGTAAGACAGCAGATCAAATTAAATATTTGAGAATGGTTTTATGACATAAAGACCTTTCTCATGGGGACTACTGACCCAGATAGATGGTAGAGACAGACCATAAATGAAAGCTTGTGAAGAGGGTTGTGTTTTGTTTTGCTTTCTGATTTGGAGAGTGTGTTTCTAGGCTGTGACCCCTACCCCTGTGCAAATTACACAGGACCTCCAACAAAATCCATCAGATAGCCTGAGACACATTTCCAGTTTGTAACTGTTGTGGTCTGAAACATGCGCGCTTTGCCGCCATCTGGAACATGCGGGAAAAGATAAAGCCAGAGGCCGTGGCTCCTGCCTTGAGGCAGCTAGCTGGGCAGGAGGAAGAGCCTGCGGAGTCAACCGTAGACAGTCTTAGACACAAGGACGTTTGGGGACCACAGGAAGGAGAACCTAGACCCATGATAAAGACGGCCCATGCCGACTGCCTGGGAAGTTCTGTGAGGTATGGACTGCAGGAGAAACTGGGGCTGTGGGAAGAATGCTCACCTGGAGAAGCAGGGACATTGCAGCTCTGGAGGCGTCGCCACAGGAGCAGGCCGGGGACAGGGGCCTCTGAAGGAGCAGGACTGCCATGAGAGACAGTCACACACAGCCACTGCCACGGAAGGCTGGTTCCTTCTCTCCATGGCCGGCTCCCTGAGCTCGAACCAGGTGAGGCACGAACCAGGCAGTTCCAGTGCAGGCAGAAGGACATCCTCTGAGAAGAGAGAGAGAAAGGAAGCATCCTCCCTGCTATGACCCTGGCTGTGAGGAGAGGAAAGGGCCAGATGTTAAAGCAAGTTCACAGCTTTGATCATTTTCTGGGACCGTAAAATTTGAGCCTCCATGTTGAGACTGTGTTTATAGCTTAAAGCACTGAAAATACTTTAATATCCAAATGACCAGAAAGATGATTGTGGAGAGTCTAGAGTCCCAGGTTTTATCACAGGGCAAGGGAAAAATCTAAATTTCCCTCACCAATGCATTTTAGTGGTACAAAGAGACAAAGTTCCTTTTTGTCAGAAGAAAGATGAATTTATATAAGCTATATGCTAATATATAGAGAGAGATGGCAAATGAGTCAATTCCCTTTATGGTAATTGTGATTTGTGCTTTTTCGGTATACAGTGAACACTTCAATTAAATACTTATTAAAATGGAAATATGTTAACTACTGTTTCTTCTAATTCAGCTCACTTGACAATTCCTGGACAGTTAAAACTGGTGTAAAGGTTAAGGTTTCAGAAAACTAAACTTTGCTATTATTTGAGTTTAGTCCATAGTGGATGATCATTGATGCATAGAAGAATTGTACTAAGTCCAGTTTGTTTGAAGAGCAGGAAGCAGGTAAACATTAAAATGGATTGTGCCTCCAAAATTACCTACAGATATAAGGTTGCATGGTATTTCAAAATAAGTAGACTGAGAGCCCCTGTTAATGTAATCCTTTAGGAAAATGGTCAGATGGTGAACTACCTCTGAAAACTGAATTGACTAGTGAGTGAAGTACCAGCTATCTGCTTGAGTCAGGGCAATCTTCGCTGATGTAGCATAGACCTGGATCATCCTCACTACTCTTGCGTTGACTAAGGCTGGATCCTTGAGGAAAAAGAGATTAGAAAAGTTTAGCTGGTTAAAAGATTTGAAAGGATAATTAGTTTACTAATAATTGCTAATCAAATAGTTAAAAACAAAATAAGCTTTAACCCTTCTTAGACATCAGCTTTCTTTTGTTTGTTTGTTTGAATAAGTGATTCATTCTAGCAAAACTGACTCATACCATTTGAGTATTTACTCTGTGTACCTATCTCAAATCACTTTAAGCTGGATGTCAACCCAGGTGCCCTATCTTTTTAGATTTGCTCAATATAATTGACTGAAAATCTATCCCAGCTGTGGTGGAATAGGGTCTTACATAATAACTGCTAGTTACATTTGCTCATTTATGGCTTGTCACACAATCCTTGCTTTGCTGGCCCAATATTCTACTACATCATCCCAGGTGTGGGTCTCAGTTCCTGTCCTCTGAGAGGCTCCCCGAACATCACTCACCCAAGTGTGGACATACATAATCTATGTTCTAGTGTGACAGAAGACTTCACACACCCACACGGCTCTCCCTCTCCCTGTCTCAAGATTTCTTCCTCTCCCTTCAGTTTTTCTTTCTTCCTCTCATGCAATTCCTAGGTCTTCCCCTCTGCATATTTAAAGACTATAATATCTGCCAAAACAAACAAAAAAACCAACCTTCCAAAACCCACTCTTTATTACAGCAAATCCAACTGTTTTTGTCTTACTAATATCTCACCATCACTTTCCAGAAAGGGTCAAAAGCACCATAAATTGACTTACCCTTTGATTTGAATTGTGCAAACCTTCTTTACAAAGGCTAGTTGGCCACCCACGGTAGTTCTACATGAAAAGAGAAAAGGTTTCTTTCCTTGTTTTTGCCATTTTTCTACTGCTTTATTGTCTGCATATCTTTAGTCCAATCGTGCCTTTGATCTCTCTTGCTAATTTTTCCTCCCTTTTTCTCCAATTCATTTTTTGCATCAAACTTCCCTCATTGTTTCTTGGTATGCCTTTCTTCTGTACTCCATCTTCATTCTCTTATATATCAAACTTAAAAAATTTAATTTGAACCTGAATCATCCTTACTTCAATGGTAATTTTCTGTCTACTTTATCAAGCTGTCTATATATAGGTGCTGGCACCAACTATATTTTTAAAGCAGTTTTCTATCATGTTTTTCAGTGCTAAAAGTTATCAAGTAACAGAGTGAATCATTTTAATATATGATGCTAAATGTATTTAATTATAATCATATGACAGTACTAAACCTAAATAGTATTTTATTTTTATTTCAATGCCAGTTTTATAGTTCATTTAAATAAAAATATATTCAGATATATAAATCTTTTGTTTATGTTTGCACCTTTATAGTCAATGTAAAACAATATTGTTCATATTTGATTTATATATATATAAACAGATTAACATTGCTTCACACCTTATTATTCATTCATTTAGCAAATATTTCAATTCACTTCTATTATGTTCCATATTTATTCCAGAGAGAAGGGAGAGACATAGCAATAAGATAAGAATTAAACTAGAGATGTGTACAAAGTGTTTTAGAATAATGAGGAAAAAATTAGCACATACTGTAATAATAATAATGTAATGGCAATAATTACTATATGGAAGACTTCTGGTAAGGTGGTAACCCACTGGGTCTTTGTTTACAGATAATGGAAGAAAGTAGTATTGATAATTTAAATGCTAATTCTAGATTTATGTCTAGGTTCATGTACTAAAAATGTCATGTAAGGGCAAGATTTGAACACTTGCCTGTCTGACTACAAATTCTATTCATGGGGTTATATTGCCTTCATCTATAAATTGTACCATTCTTAACTACGTGAATATATGCACTCATAACTGTAGGCCATACATCATTCTAGCAGTAATTCTGAAAGAAAATTTTATTGGAAAAGCATGCTTTCATTCCTTCTGTTTGTTCAGTGTATGTATCATGATATGATCATTGATAATTTCTACCTATTGTGGCAATTAAGATTTCTACCAAATGATTGCCTTTGTAATATGTTCAGTGAATATTTAGATTGTGGAGTAGGAAAGAAAAGAACGAGAATCTGGCTGAACTATGCCTACTATTGTCATAAGTGGCAGTGAAAAACAGGAAAACGTTAGTCGTGAAAGACGGCATTCCGCAGATCAGTGGAAGGCTAACAATTAGAGACACTTTTCCTAGGGGAATTACAGAAATCTCTAACTGGGGAACTTCCTAGCTTATACAATCTGATTAATTTAAAAGTACCTTGTCTACACTTTTACTTGCAGGTTAGCCCATTCTTGGCTTGACCTGGGAAATACTCCTCAATAAATCAACAGATTATGGAATTTAAAAATTTTTATCTTATATGAATTACATTTTTCATTATTATAAAATATGAAATAATTAGTCAACCAGAAACTTGCTTTTGTTTTTTATGAATTTAACAAACTAACAAATTTATGGGCTAAAAACTTACATCCCTTTGATAGAAAACAAGAGGAAGACATCATTTATGTCATACAAAAGCAAGCATCACAAGCAGAGACATCATCATTGACCACCAAAATGCTAACCTTTGCTGACACAAAGTTTAACAATTGATGGTAGTTTCCAAACTATAATAAATTACCTAAAGTTAGTTTTTGGTGGTGGTTTAGTTGCTAAGTAGTGTCTGACTCTTGCGACCCCATGGTCTGTAGCGTGCCTGGCTCCTCTGTCCATGGGATTCTCCAGGCAAGAATATTGGAGTGGGTTGCCATTTCTTTCTCCAAAGAATCTTCCCAACCCAGAAATCAAACCCAGATCTCCTGCACTGCTGGCAGATTCTTTACTGACTGAGCTACTAGGGAAGCCCAAAGTTATTTTTTAAATGATGCTTTATTTTTTTCATTTCTTCAATTCATTTTTATTTATTTATTTTAATTTTATTTTATTTTTTAACTTTACAATATTGTATTGGTTTTGCCATATATCGAAATGAATCCACCACAGGTATACATGTCTTCCCCATCCTGAACCCTCCTCCCCCTCCCTCCCCATACCATCCCTCTGGGTCATCCCAGTGCACCAGGCCCAAGCATCCAGTATCGTGCATCAAACCTGGACTGGCAACTCGTTTCATATATGATATTATATATATTTCAATGCCATTCTCCCAAATCATCCACCCTCTCCCTCTCCCACAGAGTCCAAAAGACTGTTCTATACATCAGTGTCTCTTTTGCTGTCTCGAATACAGGGTTGTTGTTACCATATTTCTAGATTCCATATATATGCGTTAGTATACTGTATTGGAGTTTTTCTTTCTGGCTTACTTCACTCTGTGTACTAGGCTCCAGTTTCATCCACCTCATTAGAACTGATTCGAATGTATTCTTTTCAATGGCTGAGTAATACTCCATTGTGTATAGGTACCACAGCTTTCTTATCCCTTCATCTGCTGATGGACATCTAGGTTGCTTCCATGCCCTGGCTATTGTAAACAGTGCTGCTATGAACATTGGGGTACACGTGTCTCTTTCAATTCTAGTTTCCTCAGTGTGTATGCCCAGCAGTGGGATTGCTGGATCATAAGGCAGTTCTATTTCCAGTTTTTTGAGGAATCTCCATACTGTTCTCCATAGTGGCTGTACTAGTTTGCATTCCCACCAACAGTGTAAGAGGGTTCCCTTTTCTCCACACCCTCTCCAGCATTTATTGCTTGTAGACTTTTGGATCGCAGCCATTCTGACTGGCTTGAAATGGTACCTCATAGTGGTTTTGATTTGCATTTCTCTGATAATGAGTGATGTTGAGCATCTTTTCATGTGTTTGTTAGCCATCTGTATGTCTTCTTTGGAGAAATGTCTTTTTAGTTCTTTGGCCCATTTTTTGATTGGGTCATTTGTTTTTCTGGAATTGAGCTGTAGGAGTTGCTTGTATGTTTTTGAGATTAGTTGTTTGTCTGTTGCTTCATTTGCTATTATTTTCTCGCATTCTGCAGGCTGTCTTTTCACCTTGCTAATAGTTTCCTTTGTTGTGCAGAAGCTTATAAGTTTAATCAGGTCCCATTTGTTTATTTTTGCTTTTATTTCCAATTTTCTGGGAGGTAGGTCATAGAGGATCCTGCTGTGATGTATGTCGGAGAGTGTTTTGCCTATGTTCTCCTCTAGGAGCTTTATAGTTTCTGGTCTTATGTTTAGATCTTTAATCCATTTTTAATTTATTTTTGTGTATGGTGTTAGAAAGTGCTCTGTTTCATTATTTTACAAGTGGTTGACCAGTTTTCCCAGCACCACTTGTTAAAGAGATTGTCTTTAATCCATTGTATATTCTTGCCTCCTTTGTCAAAGATAAGGTGTCCATATGTGCGTGGATTTATCTCTGGGCTTTCTATTTTGTTCCATTGACCTATATTTCTGTCTTTGTGCCAGTTCCATACTGTCTTGATGACTGTGGCTTTGTAGTAGAGCCTGAAGTCAGGCAGGTTGATTCCTCCAGTTCCATTCTTCTTTCTCAAGATTGCTTTGGCTATTCGAAGTTTTTTGTATTTCCATACAAATTGAGAAATTATTTGTTCTAGCTCTGTGAAGAATACCAGTGGTAGCTTGATAGGGATTGTATTGAATCTATAAATTGCTTTGGGTAGTATACTCATTTTCACTATATTGATTCTGCCAATCCATGAACATGGTATATTTCTCCATTTATTAGTGTCCTCTTTGATTTCTTTCACCAGTGTTTTATAGTTTTATATATATAGGTCTTTAGTTTCTTTAGGTAAATATATTCCTAAGTATTTTATTCATTTCATTGCAATAGTGAATGGAATTACTTCCTTAATTTCTCTTTCTATTTTCTCATTATTAGTGTACAGGAATGCAAGGGATTTCTGTGTGTTGATTTTATATCCTGAAACTTTACTATAATCATTGATTAGTTCTAGTAATTTTCTGGTGCAGTCTTTAGGGTTTTCTATGTAGAGGATCATTTCATCTGCAAACAGTGAGAGTTTTACTTCTTCTTTTCCAGTTTGGATACCTTTTATTTCTTTTTCTGCTCTGATTGCTATGGCCAAAACTTCGAAAACTATGTTGAATAGTAATGGTGAAAATGGGCACCCTTATCTTGTTCCTGACTTTAGAGGAAATGCTTTCAATTTTTCACCATTGAGGATAATGTTTGCTGTGGGTTTGTCATATATAGCTTTTATTATGTTGAGGTATGTTCCCTCTATTCCTACTTTCTGGAGAGTTTTTATCATAAATGGATGTTGAATTTTGTCAAAGGCTTTCTCTGCATCTATTGTGATAATCATATGGTTGTTAATTTTCAATTTGTTAATGTGATGTATTACATTGTTTTGCTGATATTGAAGAATCCTTGCATCCCGGGTGGTCATGGTGTGTGATCTTTTTAATGTGTTGTTGGATTCTGATTGCTAGAATTTTGTTGAGGATTTTTGCATCTATGTTCATCAGTGATATTGGCCTGTAGCTTTCTTTTTTTGTGGCATCTTTGTCAGGTTTTGGTATTAGGGTGATGGTGGCCTCATAGAATGAGTTTGGAAGTTTACCTTCCTCTGCAATTTTCTGGAACAGTTTGAATAGAATAGGTGTTAGATTTTCTATAAATTTCTGGTAGAATTCAGCTGTGAAGCTGTCTGGACCTGGGCTTTTTTTTGCTGGAAGATTTTTTATTACAGTTTCAGTTTCCGTGCTTGTGATGGGTCTGTTAAGATTTTCTGTTTCTTCCTGGTCCAGAACCAAAGAAAGTCCCAGATATATTTTTACTATTTTTAAGATCATTCATTCTTTCTTTTTTTTTAATCTTTTAAAAAATTTTAAGTCTTCTATTACTCCTTTAATTTTCACTTTATAACCTACTATTATTTTGCAAAAAAAAAAAAGACCCTCTTTTTTTTTTTAAAAAAAAAAAAGCCAACTTCATATATATATATATAGATTTTATAATTTTTGTGACCTTGTTTTTTTTTTTTTCTTCTTTTCTTTAACATTGTATTTTTGAAATTCCAAACTGTACTCTAGATTTTTAATTTTAGCTTTTTGGTATTTGTAACAACAGACTGGTTCCAAATAGGAAAAGGAGTACGTCAAGGCTGTATATTGTCACCATGTTTATTTAACTTATATGCAGAGTACATCATGAGAAATGCTGGACTGGAAGAAACACAAGCTGGAATCAAGATTGCCAGGAGAAATATCAATAACCTCAGATATGCAGATGACACCACCCTTATGGCAGAAAGTGAAGAGGAACTAAAAGCCTCTTGATGAAAGTGAAAGTGGAGAGTGAAAAGGTTGGCTTAAAGCTCAACATTCAGAAAACGAAGATCATGGCATCCGGTCCCATCACTACATGGGAAATAGATGGAGAAACAGTGGAAACAGTGTCAAAGTTTATTTTTCTGGGCTCCAAAATCACTGCAGATGGTGACTGCAGCCATGAAATTAAAAGACGCTTACTCCTTGGAAGGAAAGTTATAACCAACCTAGATAGCATATCCAAAAGCAGAGACATCACTTTGCCAACAAAGGTTTGCCTAGTCAAGGCTATGGTCTTTCCTGTGGTCATGTATGGATGTGAGAGCTGGACTGTGAAGAAGGCTGAGCGCCAAAGAATTGATGCTTTTGAACTGTGGTGTTGGAGAAGACTCTTGAGAGTCCCTTGGACTGCAAAGAGATCCAACGAGTCCATTCTGAAGGAGATCAGCCCTGGGATTTCTTTGGAAGGAATGATGCTAAAGCTGAAACTCCAGTATTTTGGCCACCTCATGCGAAGAGTTGACTCATTGGAGAAGACTCTGATGCTGGGAGGGATTGGGGGCAGGAGGAGAAGGGGACGACAGAGGATGAGATGGCTGGAGGGCATCACTGACTCGATGGATGTGAGCCTGAGTGACCTCCTGGAGTTGGTGATGGACAGGGAGGCCTGGCGTGCTGGGGTTCATGGGGTCGCAAAGAGCCGGAAACGACTGAACAACTGATCTGATCTGATCAATTTTGTACCTATTTTTATATATATCATTTTTGTGACTTTTTGTTTCTCGCTCTCTTTCTCTTCTTCTTTTATTTAACATTGTATATCTGAAATTCCAAATCTACTCTAGATTTTTAATTTATGCTTTTTGGTATTTGTTATCAATTTTGTACCTATATTTTCTTTATAGTTTTTGTGACTCTGTTTGTTTTTATTTCCTTTTTTTTCTCTCTTTCTTTTTCTTCTTCTTTTCTTTAACATTGTATCTTTCAAATTCCAAACTCTACTCTAGATTTTCAACTTTTGATTTTTGGTATTTGTTATCAATTTTGTACCTATATTTTCTTTATGATTTTTGTGGCTTTTTTTTTTTCATTACTACTCCTATCAGTGAGATCTCTGCCCCAAATTGAAAGGCATTGTATACCCTGATAACAGGGTGTTTCAAATAAGCATGTGTTTATCTAATATTTCCTGTCACCTAAGAATGAATAGCAGCTTTTTTAGAAACCATTGTATACGTTCTTATATTATCTAATTTGTAAGCAAAAATTTTTATTTCAGCTAAAGAACTATGTTGGTAGTCAGCCATTTTGAATGTGTTAGCTCACAATTCTAAGTGTTCTCTAGAGCCCTTAGTCACATTTGGAAAGTCCATTGCATTTTTCTCCACTCGTAAGATTTTTACTTACATCTTACTCAAAGTTCACTGCTACATAAACTGCTAAATAATCTACCTTCCGATCTAATTGTCATGTTTACAGCTTCTCTTAACATTTATTTTAAAAGTTCTTAGAATCTTATTTATGTTAGTAACTTTTCTTGTAATATTTTATATTTTCCCACATCCATTTATTTCACAACACATTAAATGAGAACTTGTACATTTTCTAGCCTTGTAGCTCCCCAGAGCATATTTCAAAATTATTACTTTAACTGAACTTTCTTCACAACTTTCTCCCCCAAAAGACTGTACAACTAGAAGAAAATACTCTGCCTATTGACAAACCCTATAGAATACCTCTGAGAAAAATTTGTTCATTGAACATTTAATACCAACAATAAAGGTACTAAAATATTATTTTTATTAAGCTATGCAATATATGTCAGAGACTATAAGTCTCTTTAAATATTTAATTGAGAGCAACAATCATGTTCAGATTTGCCTCCATTTCACAAAGAAACTGAGGCATTATTAACTAATGTGGTCAGGTCACGCAAATAGTACATGGAACGATCAACATTCTAGTCAAGGTTTATCTAAATCCAAAGCACTTTCTAATTATTATGTGTGAACGGTTTTGCTGCCAACGTGTGAGTTATCAAAGCAGACAGTTCAAGCAAATCTTACCTGTAGTATAACTATGTATTAAGCGTTCTATCCACATGCTATACACCCTGTGCCTGTGATCAGACTTAGGACAAACCAAAGATTTGTCTCTCCCTGGCTGAAGCTTCATGAATTGTGTCATTAGTAGGTTTTCTCTGATAACAGTTTTAAACCTAAATACATTTTAATATATGAATTTTTACTCAAATTGTCTTGAATAATATCTTGGGCTCAATCACAAAATTATGGTGCCTAAGATATGAAGCTATTTTTTTTTAAACCTACCATATGTATGTTATAGAACAAAGATAAGTGGCCCAGGAGCCACCCTGCTGAGCTCTTGTCCTGCTTCCCTTACTGAAGAATTTTGTGACCATAAACAAGTTGTACAGGATTTCTGGACCTAAGACTTTTCTTGTTTATAAAGAATTGAATTGATTATCTTTGTGATATAATCTGGTTATAAAAGAGGACAAAAGCTTACCATCTAGTTGGCTATCTAGTGTGTGTATATTTATTTTACTTACTTATATACATAAAATTAATTAAGGCCTACAAATAAAAAACAAGAAAAATGACAGCAGTATTGTGGAGTGCCTTAGTTTATTTTTTAAAAATTAGAATACCATAAAAGAGAACTGTCTCAACCCGACCTGACTACATACACGAGCACATCAAATTAGTCTCCTAGAACCATAGTTTAGAAAACAAGTCCATTTATAGCAACTCTATAAGGCAAAAAGGAAATAGTGTTGGAAAAAGGAACCTCCTCTGCAACTTATCACTGAGCCCTCAGAGAACAGGCATCTTCTGTAAGAATGAAAATGGTAGACGGCAGTGAGTTTTCTTGGAACGTGGTTAATTGCTATCAGAGCCCAATTTCACATGCTGTTTAGTAAGTATTTAATGAAATAAACTCTGGTGCCAGATAGCCTGGTTTTAAGTTCTCAGTACACAGTCACTGTGTCATCTTTGTTTATCATTTTGTACTTTGCTTTCTTTGTATATTAATGTTTTTACTTCAAAAAGTTGCTATGAAGGTTAACTTAGTTAATATAGGCAAAGAATTCAAGAAGTGTTTGGCCCATATTAATTATTCAATTAAATAACCCATTACTTGAGATTCTAACCTTCAGTTCATGAACTAAGCAGCAGCCTGTGCCCAGGGGAATTCTTCTTCTTGCCAAATAGGACGTAGTCAGTCCTAGCTCCTTTACTAAGACTGGCTACCTTAGAAGTCTCTCCTTATCAGTTCTCTTTTACCCAAGATAAAATGTTCATAGTAATATCTTTCCACCCAAATAAAGGTTCATGACCTATGTACATCGATAAGGCAATAGTTAGAATTATCAAATATAGATTGGAGCACCTCTGAAAGATTTGATAGAGGGATTGAACTTTAGGAAAACAAGGAAATGATAAAAATAGATGGAGAGGGTATTTCAGAGTTATGACTTGACAAAAGAACTCAAAAGTAAGACTGAATTCATTGGACAATATATAGACTTACGTTAAGAGAAAGACAACCTCTTAAATATGGAAAAAAACACTTTTTTGGTCAGTTCAATTTTCGGAAATCTATTTCATTTTATTATTCAGAGCAAACCTCTAATCTAGACAAACTTCTCATTGATTTCAAATATATTAGATCTACAAAGCATATTATCAGCTGGTTGGTAATGCATAAAGAATGGGCAAGCAAATGTAAACTAGTAAAATCTGCTGTACTAAATGAAACTATAATACAATATATTGAAGTGTGCCTAACCTGAGACAAAACCAAATCCTCTTAGCCACCTGCAATAATTTCAGAGTAATCTGCTACTCAAGAAATGAAACCAACTTGGATCTATAAAAATAAGAAAAAGGCAGTACAAAAACAGGCCTTTTAGCCAAAGTGAAAATGAAAACTGAGAAATACCACACCAGGAAGCTTTCTCCAACACCCTGTTTCAAAGTCTGGAGAAGAGAAATCCTTTTGGAAAGCTTTTGAGGTATAATTACTTAAACTTTGTTTATAGTGGCACAGGGAAGTCTTTTTCTGTTCTTACCTTGCCAAAAAGTAAAACCCTAATGGATTAGGAACATCAACAACTAAAATACTGAAAACCTTACAGTAGGAGCGCGCCAAGAAGTATGAAATGTTTCTAAGTCTGTTTCCTCCTTTGTGTTAGCAGCTGGACGCCACATTACTTTCTTCCAATTTTATCCATGCTCCGTCTTTTTAAAAGTCACCTTTGTCAGTTGCTTTCAAGTTTTCCACTCTTCACTGAATTAACAGTATTATGTAATATGCTGTCATGACTTATTATATTTTCTTTTTTATTTCCATCACCAAACTAGTTTTCTCAAAATATGTAATATTTATCACATTTACTAACAAACTCTATAGTCTTGAGCTGCTGCACCAATTAATTTTCTGTATATTCAGCTCACTTAATTAGACTTATACTTCTGTTTGACTTGTAAACATAAATTGTGAGATATTTTACATCTTATTTTAATGGTATGATTTTAAATTTATCTATTCACTTTCCATGAAAATAATTTCTTTCTCATTAACAAATTATTTTAAAAATAAAACTAGGTATATATTTTGCACCAGTGTGGTTTTTTTCCTTCTCATGTATGTCTCTACTAATAGCAAGTAATTATGTATGCCAGTTACTTGCCCACAAACTGATTTACACATGGGGAACTCTGAATAATGATTCTGGCAGACTCCAGATTTATGAAGCTCAGCAGTTTTAATGACCATGAATATGTTGCCAAACTTCTTTTATTTGTCTCCAAGCCTCTCCCTGAAGCCGCAGTCCTCCTTCTCAGCCCCACTTGGTTATCCCAGCTGTGTACTTGTCCTCATTTTTAACCAACACATGTAGACTTTTTTCCTTATAAAGACCTGAAACTTACCTGCCCCCTTCATCTTTATTGACCAGGCTGAGTGGTCTGGATGCAGGTATATTTTATCTCCTGCTCCCATCTTCACTTGTACTCCCCAAGCCCAGCTTTTCTGCTGGAGGTCAGACTGCCCAGCTTTCCCAATTATGCAAACACCAAATGCCATAAAGAAGTCCAATCTTACCACTTCTGATACATATATATATCAGATCAGTTGCTCAGTCATGTCCGACTCTTTGCGACCCCATGAACGCCAGGCCTCCCTGTCCATCACCAACTCCCAGAGTTCACTCAGACTCACATCCATCAAGTCCGTGATACCATCCAGCCATCTCATCCTCTGTCGTCCCCTTGTCGTCTTGCCCTCAATCCCTCCCAGCATCAGAGTCTTCTCCAATGAGTCAACTCTTCCCATGAGGTGGCCAAAGTACTGGAGTTTCAGCTTTAGCATCATTCCTTCCAAAGATATCCCAGGGTTAATCTCCTTCAGAATGGACTGGTTGGATCTCCTTGCAGTCCAAGGGACTCTCAAGAGTCTTCTCCAACACCACAGTTCAAAAGCATCAATTCTCTGGCGCTCAGCCTTCTTCACAGTCCAGCTCTCACATCTATACATGACCACTGGAAAAACCATAGCCTTGACTAGGCGAATCTTTGTTGGCAAAGTGATGTCTCTGCTTTTGAATATGCTATCTAGGTTGGTCATAACTTTCCTTCCAAGGAGTAAGTGTCTTCTAATTTCATGGCTGCAGTCACCATCTGCAGTGATTTTGGAGCCCCGAAAAATAAAGTCTGACACTGTTTCCACTGTTTCCCCATCTATTTCCCATGCAGTGATGGGACCAGATGCCATGATCTTCGTTTTCTGAATGTTGAGCTTTAAGCCAACTTTTTCACTCTCCTCTTCACTTTCATCAAGAGGCTTTTGAGTTCCTCTTCACTTTCTACCATAAGGGTGGTGTCATCTGCATATCTGAGGTTATTGATATTTCTCCCAGAAATCTTGATTGCAACTTGTATTTCCTCCAGGCCAGCATTTCTCATGATGTGCTCTGCAAAAAGTTAAATAAACAGGGTGACAATATACAGCCTTGACGTACTACTTTTCCTATTTGGAACCAGTCTGTTGTTCCATGTCCAGTTCTAACTGTTGCTTCCTGACCTGCATACAAATTTCTCAAGAGGCAGATCAGGTGGTCTGGTATTCCCATCTCTTTCAGAATTTTCCACAGTTTATTGTGATCCACACAGTCAAAGACTTTGGCATAGTCAATAAAGCAGAAATAGATGCTTTTCTGGAACTCTCTTACTTTTTCTATGATCCAGTGGGTGTTGGCAATTTGATCTCTGGTTGCTCTGCCTTTTTTAAAACCAGCTTGAACATCAGGAAGTTCACAGTTCACATATTGCTGAAGCCTGGCTTGGAGAATTTTGAGCATTACTTTACTAGCGTGTGAGATAAGTGCAATTGTGCAGTAGTTTGAGCATTCCTTGGCACTGCCTTTCTTTGGGATTGGGATGAAAACTGACCTTTTCCAGTCCTGTGGCCACTGCTGAGTTTTCCAAATTTGCTGGCATATTGAGTGAAGCACTTTCACAGCATCATCTTTCAGGATTTGGAATAGCTCAACTGAAATGCCATCACCTCCACTAGCTTTGTTCGTAGTGATGCTTTCTAAGGCCCACTTGACTTCAAATTCCAGAATGTCTGGCTCTAGGTCGGTGATCACACCATCGTGATTATCTGGGTCGTGAAGATCTTTTTTGTACAGTTCTTCTGTGTATTTTTGCCACCTCTTCTTAATATCTTCTGCTTCTGTTAGGTCGATATTATTTCTGTACTTGATCGAACCCATCTTTGCATGAAATGTTCTTTGATATCTCTGATTTTCTTGAAGAGGTCCCTAGTCTTTCCCATTCTGTTGTTTTCCTCTATTTCTTTGCATTGAGCACTGAAGAAGGCTTTCTTATCTCTTCTGGCTATTCTTTGGAACTCTGCATTCAGATGCTTATATCTTTCCTTTTCTCCTTTGCTTTTTGCTTCTCTCCTTTTCACATGAGAAAAGAAGAGAAAGGCCTCCCCAGACAGCCATTTTGCTTTTTTGCATTTCTTTTCCATGGGGATGGTCTTGATCCCTGTCTCCTGTACAATGTCTTGAACCTGATTCCATAGTTCATCAGGCACTCTATCTATCAGATCTAGGCCCTTAAATCTATTTTTCATTTCCACTGTATAATATTAGGGATTTGATTTAGGTCATACCTGAATAGTCTAGTGGTTTTCCCTACTTTCTTGAATTTAAGTCTGAATTTGGCAATAAGGAGTTCATGGTCTGAGCCACAGTCAGCTCCTGGTCTTGTTTTTGCTGACTGTACAGAGCTTCTCCATCTTTGGCCTCAGAGAATATAATCGATCTGATTTCGGTGTTGACCATCTGGTGATGTCCATGTGTAGAGTCTTCTCTTGTGTTGTTGGAAGAGAGTGTTTGTTATGACTAGTGCATTTTCTTGGCAAAACTCTTATTAGTCTTTGCCCTGCTTCATTCCATATTCCAAGGCCAAATTTGCCTGTTACTCCAGGTGTTTCTTGACTTCCTACTTTTGCATTCCAGTCCCCTATCATGAAAAGGACATCTTTTTTGGGTGTTAGTTCTAAAAGGTCTTGTAGGTCTTCATAGAACCATTCAACTTCAGTTTCTTCAGCGTTACTCGTTGGGGCATAGACTTGGATTACTGTGACATTAAATGATTTTCCTTGGAAACATATATATATCATGGTAATCACATAGACCACAGCCTTGTCTAACTCAATGAAACTAAGCCGTGCCATGTGGGGCCACCCAAGACGGGCGGGTCAAGGTGGAGATGTCTGAAGAATGCAGTCCACTGGAGAAAGGAATGGCAAACCACTTCAGTATTCTTGCCTTGAGAAACCCAGGAACAGTATGAAAAGGCAAAATGATAGGTTAGTGAAACAGGAACTCCCCAGGTCGGTAATTGCCCAAATATGCTACTGGAGATCAGTGGAGAAATAACTCCAGAAAGAATGAAGGGTTGGAGCCAAAGCAAAAACAATACCCAGTTGTGGGTGTGACTGGTGACAAAAGCAAGGTCTGATGCTGTAAGGGGCAATATTCCATAGGAACATGGAATGTTAGGTCCATGAATCAAGGCAAATTGGAAGTGGTCAAACAGGAGATGGCAAAAGTGAACATTGACATTCTAGGAATCAGAGAACTACAATGAACTGGAATGGGTGAATTTAATTTAGAGGACCATTATATCTACTACTGTGGGCAGGAATCCCTTAGAAGAAATGGAGTACCCATCATGGTGAACAAAAGAGTTCAAAATGCAGTACTTGGATACAATCTCAAAAACAATTTCCAAAGCTAACCATTCAGTATCACAGTAATCCAAGCCTATGCCCCAACCAATAACGCTGAAGAAGCTGAACAGTTCTATGAAGACCTACAAGACCTTATAGAACTAACACCCAAAAAAGATGTCCTTTTCATGATAGGGGACTGGAATGCAAAAGTAGGAAGTCAAGAAACACCTGGAGTAACAGGCAAATTTGGCCTTGGAATATGGAATGAAGCAGGGCAAAGACTAATAGAGTTTTGCCAAGAGAATGCACTGGTCATAGCAAACACCCTCTTCCAACAACACAAGAGAAGACTCTACACATGGACATCACCAGATGGTCAACAGCAAAATCAGATTCATTATATTCTTTGCAGCCAAAGTTGGAGAAGCTCTATACAGTCAGCAAAAACAAGACCAGGAGCTGACTGTGGCTCACATCATGAACTCCTTATTGCCAAATTCAGACTTAAATTGAAGAAAGCAGGAAAAACCACTAGACCATTCAGGCATGACCTAAATCAAATCCCTTATGATTATGCATTGGAGGTGACAAATAGATTTAAGGGCCTAGATCTGATAGACAGAGTGGCTGATGAACTATGGACAGAGATTTGTGACATTGTCCAGGAGACAGGGATCAAGACCATCCCCATGGAAAAGAAATGCAAAAACGCAAAATGGCTGTCTGAGGAGGCCTTACAAATAGCTGTGAAAGAAGAGAAGGGAAAAACAAATGAGAAAAGGAAAGATATAAGCATCTCAATGCAAAGTTCCAGAGAATAGCAAGGAGAGATAAGAAAGCCTTCCTCAGTGATCAATGCAAAGAAATAGAGGGAAACAACAGAATGGGAAAGACTAGAGATCTCTTCAAGAAAATTATAGATACCAAGGGAATATCTCATGCAAAGATGGGCTCAATAAAGGACAGAAATGGACCTAACAGAAGCAGAAGATATTAAGAAGAGATGGCAAGAATACACAGAAGAATTGTACAAAAAAAGATTTTTATGACCCAGATAATCATGATGGTGTGATCACTGACCTAGAGCCAGACATCCTGGAATGTGAAGTCAACTGGGCCTTAGGGAGCATCACTACAAACAAAACTAGCGGAGGTGATGGAATTCCAGTTGAACTATTTCAAATCCTGAAAGATGATGCTGTGAAAGTGCTTCACTCAATATGCCAGCAAATTTGGAAAACTCAGCAATGGCCACAGGACTGGAAAAGGTCAGTTTTCATTCCAATCCCAAAGAAAGGCAATGCCAAAGAGTGCTCAAACTCCCACACAATTGCACTCATCTCACACGCTAGTAAAGTAATGCTCAAAATTCTCCAAGCCAGGCTTCAGCAATATGTGAACTGTGAACTTCCTGATGTTCAAGCTGGTTTTAAAAAAGGCAGAGGAACCAGAGGTCAAATTGCCAACATCCGCTGGATCATGGGAAAAAAAGAGAGTTCCAGAAAAACATCTATTTCTGCTTTATTGTTTATGCCAAAGACTCTGACTGTGTGAATCACAACAAACTGGAAATGACTGTGTGAATCACAACAAATTGGAAAATTTTTAAAGAGAAGGGAATACCAGAGCAGCTTACCTCCCTCCTGAGAAATCTGTATGCAGGTCAGGAAGCAACAGTTAGAATTGGACATGGAACAACAGACTAGTTCCAAATTGGGAAAGGAGTACGTCAAGGCTGTATATTGTCACCCTGCTTTTTTAACTTATACACAGAATACATCATGAGAAACGCTGGACTGGAAGAAGCACAAGCTGGAATCAAGATTGCTGGGAGAAATAGCAATAACCTCAGATATGCAGATGACACCACCCTTATGGCAGAATGTGAAGAAGAACTAAAGAGCCTCTTGACGAAAGTGAAAGAGGAGAGTGAAAAAGTTGATTTAAAGCTCAACATTCAGAAAACTAAGATCATGACATCTGGTCCCATCACTTCATGGCAAATAGATGGGGATACAGTGGAAACAGAGACTTTATTTTTGGGTTTCCAAAATCACTGCAGATGGTGACTGCAGCCTTTAAATTAAAAAACGCTTGCTCCTTGGAAGAAAAGCTATGACCAACCTAGACAGCATATTAAATAGCAGAGACATTACTTTGCTGACAATGGTCCATCTAGTGAAAGCTATGATTTTTCCAGTGGTCATATATGGATGTGAGAGTTTAAATATAAAGAAAAAAGTGTGCCAAAGCATTGATGTTTTTGAACTTTGCTGTTGTAGAAAACCACAGCTGGTGAACAGAGAGGCCCTTGGACTGCAAGGAGGTACAACCAGTCAATCCTAAAAGAAATCAGTCCTGAATATTTGACTGATACTGAAGTTGAAATTTTAATAGTTTGGCCACCTTAGGCGAAGGACCGACTCATTGGAAAAGACCTGATGTTGGGGATTATTGAAGGCAGGAGGAGAAAGGGACAACAGAGTATGATATGGTTTATGGCATCACCAACTCAACTGACTTGAGTTTGAGCAACCTCTGGAAGTTGGTGATGGACAGGGAAGCTTGGTATGCTGCAGTCCATGGGATCGCAAAGAGTTGGACACGACTGAGTGACTGAATTGCTAAAATATGAGCATTTTGACCTACTTGCCCAAAATGCATTATAATTATTATGATCTGGCATTACAAAACATGGTGACCATGTATTATTTAACAAGACAGCACATTATTTCATACTGGTAAGAGTTTTAGAAGCAAAGCGTTACAGCTTAAAAGAGATCTAATCCTATCTGAACAACTATTTCTCAAACTTGGTGTATCCATAACCCAATTTTTGAACTAATAATTTGACAGAAATAGTGTTGTTATTGAACATTAATATTACTGATTGCCAAATAAAATTTATACCATGTTCTAAGGCAGTCAGTTTTGTTATAAAACAATAATGGGACTCTGAACTTGTTACACAATGAATTTTTTTGAAGTCAAAGTTTGTCCTGACTGTAATTAAAACTACATTAAATGCAATAAAATATACTTTATCTCTAATATTACTACTATCCAAAATAAATATTTTATATATTCATTTAAAATATGTTCATAACATACTTAATTTGAAAAATTATATGTTGTTTTTAATAAATTGAGAAAAGACAGAGAATTTAAACATGAACAATAATTTCCTATAATTCTTAAATATAGGAATAATGCTGATAATTTCATTATACTCTTCCAGTCCTGATATGGGTAGGGATAATTCATACCCAACAATAAAATATGTAAGGGGGGTGTTTTATATTTAACATGGTCTATTATTCCTACTTAAAAGGCTACCTAACTTGTCTTATGCGATTATGTCATTCTATACTATGCTATCTAATTACAGCCTCAGTATCCCAACACTTAACACATTGTCTTTATTAATACTTTTAGATAGCAGATAATTGTAAGGGCATTATTTATTTGAAACACATTTTTTCTTCCCATTTTAACCCAGTTTAAAATATTTACTTAGCTTCTACTATGGACAGTTTGTCAAATATTAAATCTAAAGAATAATAAATTTACAAACTATTTTCTGGCAAATATTAAATCTAAAGATTTTGTCTTTTGAATTTTAGTCTTTTATAAGAAGCATATGTGTACCATAATTATAGGTTGTGAAGTTTTAGCATGAATTCCCTGATTTAGAAAATAGATTTTTAACCAGTAACCATTTAGACTACCATGAGATTTTGCATTTTTCTAAACTTCAAAATTATTGATGGTGGGAGTTGTTAAAGATTGCATCAGACATTTTTTTTAGCCAGGTGGCATTTTTAAGCAGTGATCTCCAATACCAGTCAATTCTAAATGTAATATTTCATTTCAATCATCTTGTGAAGAAGGCAGAAATTTTCCAATTCAATTTAGTAGAGGTAAATTCCTATTTGGCAGCAACTGCTCAAGCATAATGGTTTGTAATCAAGGGTGCCATCAAGATCTTGTAACAGAATCGCTTGACAGAATGACCTGTACTTACCAAGGTTTGCCAAAGCACACTCGTTATGTTTAGAAGTTACCTTGACAAGGCTAGTTCACATACGCTCATATTTCAAGTGATTTAGTTTTGATACTTACTCGAAAGACAAAGGACAAGTCAAAATGGTATAGCTAAATTAAGTTCAAGGACAGGTAACTGGCTGTTGTTTAAACTTGAGTCCGTCATCTCTTGATCTCATGTTCTTGAATCACCATTATATTACGTTGCCTAGCCTACCAGTCTCTAACAAAATAGAAGTCTTCTGATGAATATAATATATACCTTTTGCTTTCTCATTTTAGAAATTGAAGGCATAACATAACTTTTACAAATTGACATTTATATAACCTTCTATTCATCCTCTCATCTACTGTTTGAGGCCTACAATTATCCCAAAGTTTTCTCTTGAAAGAATTAATTATTCCTTTAAAAATATTTATGGATTATTCAGGATTGATATGCAACAATACCATCGAAATATTTGTTATGACTTAAAAAATAACTTTCCTAAAAATTAGTTTATCTTACACACACAAACATTTTATACATATATTTATATCAACAGATAAATGTTTACTAAATACTAGGAATCACAGTGTGCGAAGTGCTTTCTCATTAAATTTTTCCAACCATCCCATGACATAAATGTCATTAAAAACCCACCTTTTTTATATTACTTTATTTTACTCTGATTTTTTTTTTATTTTTTACTTTTTAATTGGAATATAATTGCTTTAAAATGTATTAGATTTTGCTGTGCAGCATCATGAATCAGGCACAGATGTATAGATCCCCCTCCCTCTTGAGCCTGCAGCCCACACCCACCAGCCGTCCAGGCCGTCTCGGTCATCACAGAGCATCGAGCTGAGGACCCTGTGCCAGCCCACGCCCGCCAGCCGTCCAGGCCGTCTCGGTCATCACAGAGCATCGAGCTGAGGACCCTGTGCCAGCCCACGCCCGCCAGCCGTCCAGGCCGTCTCGGTCATCACAGAGCATCGAGCTGAGGACCCTGTGCCAGCCCACGCCCGCCAGCCGTCCAGGCCGTCTCGGTCATCACAGAGCACTGAGCTGAGGACCCTGTGCCAGCCCACGCCCGCCAGCCGTCCAGGCCGTCTCGGTCATCACAGAGCACTGAGTGAGGACCCTGTGCCAGCCCACGCCCGCCAGCCGTCCAGGCCGTCTCGGTCATCACAGAGCACTAAGCTGAGGACCCTGTGCCAGCCCACGCCCGCCAGCCGTCCAGGCCGTCTCAATCATCACAGAGCATCGAGCTGAGGACCCTGTGCCAACCCACGCCCACCAGCCGTCCAGGCCGTCTCGGTCATCACAGAGCATCGAGCTGAGGACCCTGTGCCAGCCCACGCCCGCCAGCCGTCCAGGCCGTCTTCATCACAGAGCATCGAGCTGAGGACCCTGTGCCAACCCACGCCCACCAGCCGTCCAGGCCGTCTCGGTCATCACAGAGCATCGAGCTGAGGACCCTGTGCCAGCCCACGCCCGCCAGCCGTCCAGGCCGTCTCGGTCATCACAGAGCACTGAGCTGAGGACCCTGTGCCAGCCCACGCCCGCCAGCCGTCCAGGCCGTCTCGGTCATCACAGAGCACTGAGCTGAGGACCCTGTGCCAGCCCACGCCCGCCAGCCGTCCAGGCCGTCTCGGTCATCACAGAGCATCGAGCTGAGGACCCTGTGCCAGCCCACGCCCGCCAGCCGTCCAGGCCGTCTCGGTCATCACAGAGCATCGAGCTGAGGACCCTGTGCCAGCCCACGCCCGCCAGCCGTCCAGGCCGTCTCGGTCATCACAGAGCATCGAGCTGAGGACCCTGTGCCAGCCCACGCCCGCCAGCCGTCCAGGCCGTCTCGGTCATCACAGAGCATCGAGCTGAGGACCCTGTGCCAGCCCACGCCCGCCAGCCGTCCAGGCCGTCTCGGTCATCACAGAGCATCGAGCTGAGGACCCTGTGCCAGCCCACGCCCGCCAGCCGTCCAGGCCGTCTCAATCATCACAGAGCACTGAGCTGCGGGCCCTGTTCTGTACAGCAGCTTCTGCCAGCTATTCATTTTACACATGGTGCTGTGTATATCTCAGTGCTGCTCTCTCGGTTCGTCCCCTCCTCCTTCCCCCTCTGTGTACAAAGGTCCATTCCCTATTTCTGTGCACCTCTTTTCTAGCCCTGAAAATAGATTCATCCATACCATTTTTCTAGATTCCATATATCAGCATTAATATGACAGAATTTAGGCTCATTCACAGCACTACAACTGACTCAATGTCATCTCTTTTTATGGCTGAATAATATTCCATTGTATATACCACGTCTTTATCCATTGAATGGACATCTACATTGCTTCCATGACCTGGTTATTGTAAATAGTATTGCAGTAAACACTGGATACATGTGGTTTTCTCCTGGTTTATATCCACTAGTGGGATTGTTGTATCATATGGTAGTTCTGTGTTTAAGTGTTGACTTTTTAAAATTTATTTCTCAATTGTGTCAACATTGTTTTACATTGTTCTGTTGGTTTCTGCCATACAGCAGTGTGAATCAGCCATAATTATATATATAGCCCCTCCACCTTGAACCTTCCTCCACTCCCCCACCCCTCTAGGTCATCACAGAGCAACAGGCAGAGTCCCTGTTTTTTATAGCAACTTTGATAGTGTATGCCAATGCTACTTTTTCCACTTCTCTCACCCTCTCCTTCCCCCTTTGAATCGGCAAGTCCATTCTCTACATCTGCACCTCCATTCCTCCCCTACAAATGCATTCATCAATACTATTTTTCTACATTCCCACATTCCCGTAGATATATGTTAATATATGACACTTGTTTTCCTGTTTCTGACATTTAACTCTGTATAAGAGGCTCTAGACCTCACTAGCCTCTGTATAAGAGGCTCTAGACCTCACTACCACTGACTCAAATCCATTCCTTTTTATGACTGAGAAATATTCCACCGTATTTATGATGTACCATATCTTCTTTATCCATTCATCTGTTGAAACTTGGGGTACATGTGTGTTTTAGAATTGTGGCTTTCTCAGGGTATATGCCTAGTAGTGGGATTACTGGGTCATATGGTAGATTTATTACTACCTTTTTCTTTTTAAAAATCTCTATACTGTTCTCCATAATGGCTGTTCTAGTTTATATTCCCACCAACAGTGTAGGAGGGATTCATATTCTCCAGCATTGTTTGTAGAATTTTTTGAAGACCATTCTGACTGGTGTGAGATGATACATCACTGTAGTGTTGATTTGCATTTCTCTGATAATTACTGATGTTGAGCATTTTTCCATGTGTTTTTTGGCTCTCTGTATGTCTTTTTTGGAGAAATGTCTGTTTAGATCTTCTGCTTATTTTTTGATTGGGCTGTCTTTCTGGCATTGAGCTGTATGAGCTGATTATATATTTTGAAGATTAGCCCTTTGTTAGTTATTTTCTCCCACAGTTGTCTTTTATTGTCATTTATTGTTTCCTTTGCTGTGGAAAGGAAATGATAATGGAAAATCACCTTTGCAGATGGTGACTGCAGCCATGAAATTAAAAGACGCTTACTCCTTGGAAGAAAAGTTATGACCAACATAGACAGCATATTAAAAAGCCGAGACATTACTTTGCCAACAAAAGCCCGTCTAGTCAAGGCTATGGTTTTTCCAGTAGTCATGTATGGATGTGAGAGTTGGACTATAAAGAAAGCTGAGTGCCAAAGAATTGATGCTTTTGAACTGTGGTGTTGGAGAAGACTCTTGAGAGTCCCTTGGACTGCAAGGAGATCCAACAAGTCCATCCTAAAGGAGGTCAGTCCTGAATATTCATTGGAAGGACTGATGTTGAAGCTGAAACTCCAATACTCTGACCACGTAATGGGAAGAGCTGACTCATTTGAAAAGACCCTGATGCTGGGAAAGATTGAGGGCAGGAGGAGAAGGGTACAAGAGGGGATAAGATGGTTGGATGGCATCACTGACTCAATGGAGATGAGTTTGAGTAAGCTCTGGGAGTTGGTGATGGACAGGGAGGCCTGGCATGCTCTGGTCCATGGGGTGGCTAAGAGTCAGATACGATCGAGTGACTGAACTGAACTGAACTTGTTGCAGAAAAGCTTTTATATTTAATTAGGCCCTATTTGTTTATTTTTGTTTTTATTTCCATTACTTTAGGATTTGGATCAAAGAGGATGTCTCTGATTTATGTCAAAGAGTGTACTGCCTACGTTTTCCTCTAAGAATCTTATAATCTGTGGTCTTACATATAAGTCTAATCCATTTTGAGTTTATCTTTGTGTGTGGTGTTAGGAAGCATTCTAATTCCATTCAGTCACATGTAGCTTTCCAGCTTTCCCAGCACCACTTATTGAAGAGACTGTCTTTACTTCATTATATATTCTTGCCTGCTTTGTAAAAATAAGGTTCCCATACGTGTGTAGGTTTATCTCTGGGCTTTCTATCTTGTTCCATTGGTTTATATTTATGTTTTTGTGCAGTGCCATAATATATTGATGACTGTAGCTTTGTAGTATAGGATGAAGTCAGGAAAGTTGACTCCTCCAGCTCCATTTTTCTTTCTCAAGATCATTTAGGCTATCAGGAGCCTTTTGTATATCCATACAAATTGTGAACATTTTTGTTCTAGTTCTGTGAAAAATACCATTGGTAGTTTGATAGGAATCACATGCAGTCTGTAGATTACTTTGCATAGTATAGTGATTTTCACAATATTGATTCTTCTAATCCAAGCATATAATATATCTCCATTTGCTTGTGTTGTCTTTGATTTCTTTCATCGGTGTCTTACAGTTTTCTGCATTCACATCTTTTGTCTCTTTAGATAGGTTTATTCCTAGGTATTTTATTCTTTTTGTTGCAGTGGTGAATGTAATTGTTTTCTTAATTTCTCTTTCTGATTTTTTCATTGTTAATGTATAGGAATGCAAGTGATCTCTGTGTGTTAATTTTATATCCTGAAACTACTATATTCATTGATTAGCTCTAGTAATTTCCTGGTGGCATCTTTAGGGTTTTCTATCTGTAGTATCTTGTCATATGCAAACAGTGAGTTTTACTCTTTCTTTTCCAATCTAGATTCATTTTACTTCTTTTTCTTCTCTGATTGCCATGGATAGGACTTCGAAAACCTTTGAATAATTGTGGTGAGAGTGGGCACTCCTGTCTTGTTTCCGGTCTTAAATGCTTTCAGTTTTCACAGAGAATAATGTTTTCTGTGTGTTTGCCACGTATGGTCTTTATATTAAGATATGTTCCTTCTATGTCTACTTTCTGGGGAGGTTTTTTTTTTTTATATCATAAATGGATGTTGAATTTTGTTTAAAGCTTTCTCTGCTTCTATTGAGATGATCATATGATTTTTGTCCTTCATGATTTTCATATATTGAAGAATCCTTGTATCTCTGGGATAAATCTCACTTGATCATGGTATATGATCCTTTTACTGTGTTGTTGGATTCTGTTCACTAGAATTTTGTTGAGGATATTTGCATCTGTTTTCCTCAGTGATATTGGCCTGTAATTTTCTTTTTTGGTGCTGCTTTTGTCTCATCTTGGTATCAGGGTGATTGTGGCCTCATAGAATGAGTTTGGGGATTTTCCTTCCTCTCCAATTTTCTGAAAAACTTTGAGTAGGATAGGTGTTAGCTCTTCTCTAAACATTTGGTGGAATCCGCTTATGAAGCTATCTGGCCCTGGGATTTTGTTTGTTGGAAGACTTTTGATCATAGTTTTGATTTCAATGCTTATGATTTTTCTGTCCATATTTTCTATTTTTTCCTGGTCCAGTTTTGAAATGTTATACTTTTCTAAGAATTCATCCATTCTTTCCAGGTTGTCCATTTATTGACATATAGTCACTCATAGTAGACTCTTATGATCTATTGTATTTCTGTGTTATCTGTTGTAACTTCTCCTTTTTCATTTCTAATTGTATTTATTTGGGTAGTCTCCCTTTTTTTCTTGATAAATCTGGCTAATGGTTTGTCAATTTTTTTTTAATCTTCTCAAAGAACAAGCTTTTAGTTTTATTAACTTGTGCTATTTCCTCAATTTAGTTTTCATTTATTTCACCTCTGATCTTGGTGATTTTTTTCCTTCTTCTAACTTTGGAGGTATTTTTGTTCCTGTTTTTTTTTTTTTTTTTTTTGATTTGCTTTTGCTGCCAGATTAGGTTGTTTATTTCATGTTTCTCGTATTTCTTGGTTTAGGCTTGTATTGCTATAAACTTGCCTCTTAGCACTACTTGCACTGCATCCCATAGGTTTGAGTTGTCATGGTTTTATTGTTATTTTTTCCTAGGTACTTTTTCATTCCTCTTTGATTTCTTCAGTGACCTCTGCATTAGTCAGAAGTGTATTGTTTAGCCTCCTTGTGTTTGTGTTGTTAACAGTTTTTGTTGTTGTTTGTTTGTTTGTTTGTTTCCCTCTCCTTTAGTTGATATATGTGGTTGGGAAAAAAATGCTTGATACAATTTCAGTATTTTTCAGTCTACCAAGGCTTGATTTGTGACTAGGATGTGATCAATCCTCTGCCTTGGGTAAGTCTATCTTGAACATCTGGAAGTTCTCGATTCATGAAATGTTGAAGCCTAGCTTGGAGAATTTTGAGCATTACTTTGCTTGCGTGTGAGATAAGTGCAGTTGTGCAGGAATTTGAACATTCTTTGGCATTGCCTTTCTTTGGCATTAGAATGAAAAACGACATTTTCCAGTCCTTTGGACACTGCTGAGCTTTCCAAATGTGCTGGCATGTTGAGAGCAGCACTTACACAGCATCATCTTTTAGGATCTGAAATAGCTCAACTGAAATCCCATCACTTCCACTAGCTTTGTTTGTAGTGATGCTTCCTAAGACCCACTTGACTTCACATTCCAGGGTGTCTGGCTCTAGGTGAGTGATCATTCCCTCGTGGTTATATGGGTCATGAATATCTTTTTTGTATAGTTCTTCTCTTTATTTTTTGCTACCTCTTCTTAATATCTTCTGGTTCTGTTGCTGCTGCTGCTAATGTCTGACTCTGTGTGACTCCATAGATGGCAGCCCAACAGGCTCCCCCATCCCTGGGATTCTCCAGGCAAGAACACTGGAGTGGGTTGCCATTTCCTTCTCCAAGGCATGAAAGTGAAGAGTGAAAGTGAAGTCGCTCAGTCATGTCCAACTCTTGGCAACCCCATGGACTGCAGCCCACCAGGCTCCTCCATCCATGGGATTTTCCAGGCAAGAGTACTGGAGTAGGGTGCTATTGCCTTTTTATCCTGCTTCTGTTAGGGCCATACAATTGCTGTCCTTTATTGAGCCCATCTTTACATGAAATCATCCCTTGGTATCTCTAATTTTCCTGAAGAGATCTCTAGTCCTTCCCATTCTAGGATCTCTAGTCCTTCTCATTGTTTGCCTCTATTTCTTTGCATTGAATACTGAGGAAAGATTTCTTGTATCTCCTTGCTATTCTTTGGAACTCTGCATTCAAATGGGCATTTCTGTCCTTTTCTCCTTTGCCTTTAGCTTCTCTTCTTCTCTTAGCTATTTTTAAGGCCTCCTCAGAAAACCATTTGGCCTTTTTGGATTTCATTTTCTTGGGGATGGTCTTGATCACTGCCTTCTGTATAATGTCACGAACCTCCTACCATAGTTCTTCAGGCACTCTGTCTATCACATCTAATCTCTTGAATCTATTTGTCACTTTCACTGCATAATCATTATAGATTGATTTAGGTCATACCTGAATGGTCTAGTGGTATTCCCTACTTTTTGGCAATAAGGAGTTCATGATTGAAGCCACAATCCGCTTCCAGTCTTGTTTTTGCTGACTCTATATAGCTTCTCCATCTTTGGCTGCAAATATAATCAATCTGATCTCTGTATTAACCATCTGATGATGCCCATGTGTAGAGTCTCCTCTTGTGTTGTTGGAAGAGGGTGTTTTCTATGATCAGTGCATTCTCTTGGCAAAACTCTGTTAGCCTTTGCCCTGCTTAATTTTGTACTCCAAGGCCAAATTTGCCTGTTACTCCAGGTATCTCTTGACTTCCTACTTTTGTATTCCAATCCCCTGTGATGAAGATGATATCTTTTTTTGTTATTTCTAGAAGGTCTTGTAGGTCCTCATGGAAACATTCAGCTTCAACCTCTTCAGCATTAGTGCTTGGGACATAAAATTGAGTTACTGTGATATTAAATGTTTTGCCTTGGAAACAAACAGAGTTCATTCTGTTGTTTTTGAGAGTGCACCCAAGCACTGCATTTCAGACTCTTTTGTTGACTGTGAGGGGTACTCCATTTCTTCTAATGGATTCTTACCCACAGTAATAGATATAGATAATGGTCATCTGAATTAAATGGTCATCTGAATTAAATTTACCCATTCCGGTCCATTTTAGTTAACTGATTCCTGAAATGTTGATGTTCACTTCTGCCATCTCATTACATCCCTTTACCACTTATAATTTACCTTAATTCGTGGACCTAACATTCCAGGTTCCTATGCAATATTGTACTTTACAGCATCAGACTTTACTTTTACCAGTGTTTTCACCTTGGCTCAGTGTCTTTATTATTTCTGAAGCTATTTCTCCCCTCTTGTCCAGTAGCATATTGGGCATTCACAGACCTGGGGAGTTCATCTTTCAGTGTCGTATCTTTTTGCCTTTTCATACTGCCAAGGGTCCTCAGGGCCAGAATACTGAACTGGTTTGCCATTCTCTTCTCCAGTTGGCCACTTTTCGTCAGAACTCTCCACCATGACCCATCCATTTTTAGCTGGCCCTATACTTCATGGCTTATAGTTTCATTGAGTAAGACAAGGCTGTGATCTATGGTGATCAGTTTGGTTAGTTTTCTGTGATAATGGTTTTCATTCTGTCTGCTCTCTGATGGATGAGGATAAGAGGCTTGTGGAAGCTTCCTGATGGGAGCGACTGACTGTGGAGAATAGTGGGTCTTGCTCTGGTGGTCACGGCCATGCTTAGTAAATCTTTAATCCAATTTTCTGCTGGCAGGTGGGGCTGTTCCCTCCCTGTAGTCCAGCCTCAGACCAAACTATGGCCAGGGTAATGGCAGTAGACTAATGACCTCCTTCAAAATGACTTATACCAGCTTTCTGCAGCTCTCAGGACTGTTGTATTCAGTGCCCCCAACTCCGTGGCAGGCCACTGTCTTCCCACGCCTCCACTGGGACTCCCAGAAACTCAGAAAGAAGTCTGGCTCAGTCACTTGTGGGATCGCTGCTCCTTTCTCCTGGGTACCGGTGTGCACAAGGTTTTGCCGTGCCTTCCATGAGCCTGTTTCCCCATTCCCATGGAAGTTCTGTAATCAAATTCCACTGGCCTTCAAAGTCAAATTCCTTGGGTGTTCTCAGTCTCAATCTGTTGTGGGCCCTGGAACTTTTGCAACAGTGCAAGAACTTCTTTGGTGTAATTGTCTTCCAGTTTTGGGTCGTCTGCTCTGGGGCTGTATGGTGGGGCTAGTGGCAACCTCCTCCAAGAGGACTTAGGCCACGCGCATGCCTCCTAGGTCGGCTGCAGCCAGAGCCCTGTCGCCCTGGCAGGCCACTGCTGACCCGTGCCTCAAGGCATGTCTGGTCAGTCTCTGTGGGATCTCTGCTCCATTCCATGGGTACTGGTGTGCACAAGGTTTCATTTGCACCCTCTGAGTGTTTCTGGCGGGTATGAGGTTTGATTCTAAATGTAATTTTCCCCTCCTACATTCTTATTGGGGCTTCTTCTCTGCCTGGGGATGTGGGATATTCTTTTTTGGTATCCAGCATTCTCTGGTCTATGGTTGTTCAGCAGCTAGTTTGAATTTTGGTGTTGTCACAGAGAAGGTGAGTACACGTCCCTGTCCATCACCAACTCCCGGAGTTCACTGAGACTCACATCCATCGAGTCAGTGATGCCATCCAGCCATCTCATCCTCTGTCGTCCCCTTCTCCTCCTGCCCCCAATCCCTCCCAGCATCACAGTCTTTTCCAATGAGTCAACTCTTCACATGAGGTGGCCAAAGTACTGGAGTTTAAGCTTTAGCATCATTTCTTCCAAAGAAATCCCAGGGCTGATCTCCTTCAGAATGGACTGGTTGGATGTCCTTGCAGTCCAGATCAGATCAGATCAGATCAGTTGCTCAGTCGTGTCTAACTCTTTGCGACCCCATGAATTGCAGCACACCAGGCCTCCCTTTCCATCACCAACTCCCAGAGGTCACTCAGACTCACATCCATCGAGTCAGTGATGCCATCCAGCCATCTCATCCTCTGTCGACCCCTTCTCCTCCTGCCCCCAATCCCTCCCAGCATCAGAGTCTTCTCCAATGAGTCAACTTTTCGCATGAGGTGGCCAAAATACTGGAGTTTCAGCTTGAGCATCATTCCTTCCAAAGAAATCCCAGGGCTGATCTCCTTCAGAATGGACTGGCTGGATCTCCTTGCAGTCCAAGGGACTCTCAAGAGTCTTCTCCAACATCACAGTTCAAAAGCATCAATTCTTTGGTGCTCAGCCTTCTTCACAGTCCAGCTCTCACATCCATACATGACCACAGGAAAGACCATAGCCTTGACTAGGCGAACCTTTGTTGGCAAAGTGATGGCTCTGCTTTTGAATACGCTATCTAGGTTGGTCATAACTTTCCTTCCAAGGAGTAAGCATCTTTTAATTTCATGGCTGCAGTCACCATCTGTAATGATTTTGGAGCCCCAAAAATAAAGTCTGACACTCTTTCCACTGTTTCCCCATCTATTTCCCATGAAGTGATGGGACCAGATACCATGATCTTAATTTTCTGAATGTTGAGCTTTAAGCCAACCTTTTCACTCTCCACTTTCACTTTCATCAAGAGGCTTTTTAGTTCCTCTTCACTTTCTGCCATAAGGGTGGTGTCATCTGCATATCTGAGGTTATTGATATTTCTCCCGGCAAACTTGGTTCCAGCCTGTGCTTCTTCCAGTCCAGCGTTTCTCATGATGTACTCTGCATATAAGTTACTTAAGCAGGGTGACAATATCCAGCCTCGATGTACTCCTTTTCCTATTTGGAAACAGTCTGTTGTTCTATGTCCAGTTCTAACTGTTGCTTCCTGACCTGCATACAAATTTCTCAAGAGGCAGGTCAGGTGGTCTGGTATTCCCATCTCTTTCAGAATTTTCCACAGTTTATTGTGATCCACACAGTCAAAGGCTTTGACATAGTCAATAAAGCAGAAATAGATGTTTTTCTGGAACTCTCTTGCTTTTTCCATGAGCCAGTGGATGTTGGCAATTTGATCTCTGGTTCCTCTGCCTTTTCTAAAACCAGCTTGAACATCAGGAAGTTCACGGTTCACCTATTGCTGAAGCCTGGCTTGGAGAATTTTGAGCATTACTTTACTAGCATGTGAGATGAGTGCAATTGTGGCGGTAGTTTGAGCATTCTTTGGCATTGCCTTTCTTTGGGATTGGAATGAAAACACCTTTTCCAGTCTTGTGGCCACTGCTGAGTTTTCCAAATTTGCTGGCATATTGAGTGCAGCACTTTCATAGCATCATCTTTCAGGATTTGGAATAGCTCCACTGGAATTCCATCACCTCCACTAGCTTTGTTCGTAGTGATGCTTTCTAAGGCCCACTTGACTTCACATTCCAGGGTGTCTGGCTCTAGGTCGGTGATCACACCATCGTTATTATCTGGGACATGAAGATCTTTTTTGTACAGTTCTGTGTATTCTTTCCACTTCTTGATATTTTCTGCTTCTTTTAAGTCCATACCATTTCTGTCCTTTATTGAGCCCATCTTTGCATTAAATGTTCCCTTCATATCTCTAATTTTCTTGAAGAGATCTCTAGTCTTTCCCATTCTGTTGTTTTCCTCTATTTCTTTGCATTGATTGCTGAGGAAGGCTTTCTTATCTCTTCTTGCTATTCTTTGGAACTCTGCATTCAGATGTTTATATCTTTCCTTTTCTCCTTTGCTTTTTGTTTCTCTTCTTTTCACAGCTGTTTGTAAGGCCTACCCAGACAGCCATTTTGCTTTTTTGCATTTCTTTCCATGGGGATGGTCTTAGTTACTCTTAATTAATTTTTGATAGTTTGATTAATATGTGTATTGGCGTATTTCTCTTTGGGTTCATCCTGTATGGGACTCTCAGGGCTTCCTGGATTGGGTAGCTATTTCCTTTCTTAGGTTAGGGAAGTTTTCAACATACAGTTTCCTCAAATATTTTCCATATCCTTTCATCTTTTTTTTTTTTTTCTTTCTTGTTCTGGGACCTCTATAATTCAAATGTTGATGTTCTTAATATTTTCCCAGAGGTCTCTGAGACTGTTCTCATTTCTTTTCATTCTTCTCTCTTTATTCCCCTCTGCTTCAGTTATTTCCAGTGTCCTAATCTTTCAGCTTACTTATCCATTCTTCTGCCCAAATTATTCTGCTCTTTATTTCCTTTAGTGTATTTTTTTAATCTCAGCTATTATGTTATTCATTACTGACAATCTATTCTTTATTTTTCTAGGTCCTTGTTAAATATTTCTTGTAACTTCTCCATCCTTGGCTTCATTCTATTTATCCATGCCTCCATTTTATTTCCAGAGTTTTGAATCATCTTTTCTATCATCACTCTGAGTTTTTTTTCAAGTAAATTTTCTCTTTCCTCTTAATTTGCTGTATTCTTGGGCTTCCCTTGTGGCTCAGCTGGTAAAGAATCCACCTGCAATGAGGAAAAGCTGGGTTTAATTCCTGGATTGGGAAGATCCCCTGGAGAAGGGAAAGGCTTCCCATTCCAGTATTCTGGCCTGGAGAATTCCATGGACTGTGTACTCCATGGGGTCACAAAGAGTCAGACACAACTGAGTGACTTTCACTTTCAGTTTGTAGGCTTTTACCATGTTCCTTCCTCTGCTGCATATTTCTCTTTCTTTTCATTTTGTTTGATTTACTGTATTTGGGGTGTCCTTTCCGCAGATTGTAAGGCTATCAGATCAGATCAGATCAGTCGCTCAGTCCTGTCCGACTCTTTGAGACCCCATGAACCGCAGCACGCCAGGCCTCCCTGTCCATCACCAGCTCCCGGAGGTCACTCAGACTCGCATCCATCGAGTCAGTGATGCCATCCAGCCATCTCATCCTCTGTCGTCCCCTTCTCCTCCTGCCCTCAATCCCTCCCAGCATCAGAGTCTTCTCCAATGAGTCAACTCTTCGCATGAGGTGGCCAAAATACTGGAGTTTCAGCTTTAGCATCATTCCTTCTAAAGAAATTCCAGGATTGATCTCCTTCAGAATGGACTGGTTGGATCTTCTTGCAGTCCAAGGGACTCTCAAGAGTCTTCTCCAACACCACAGTTCAAAAGCATCAATTCTTCGGCACTCAGCCTTCCTCACAGTCCAGCTCTCACATCCATACATGACCACAGGAAAGACCATCGCCTTGACTAGGCGAACCTTTGTTGGTAAAGTAATGTCTCTGCTTTTGAATATGCTATCTAGGTTGGTCATAACTTTCCTTCCAAGGAGTAAGCGTCTTTGAATTTCATGGCTGCAGTCACCATCTACAGTGATTTTGGAGCCCAGAAAAATAAAGTCTGACACTGTTTCCACTGTTTCCCCATCTATTTCCCATGCAGTGATGGGACCAGATGCCATGATCTTCGTTTTCTGAATGTTGAGCTTTAAGCCAACCTTTTCACTCTCCACTTTCACTTTCATCAAGAGGCTTTTTAGCTCCTCTTCACTTTCTGCCATAGGAGTCGTGTCATCTGCATATCTGAGGTTATTGATATTTCTCCCGGCAATCTTGATTCCAACTTGTGTTTCTTCCAGTCCAGCATTTCTCATGATGTACTCTGCATATAAGTTAAATAAACATGGTGACAATATGCAGCCTTGACGTACTCCTTTTCCTATTTGGAACCAGTCTGTTGTTCCATGACCAGTTCTAACTGTTGCTTCCTGACCTGCATACAGATTTCTTAAGAGGCAGATCAGGTGGTCTGGTATTCCCATCTCTTTCAGAATTTTCCATAGTTTATTGTGATCCACACAGTCAAAGGCTTTGGCATAGTCAATAAAGCAGAAGTTCCTCTTATTTGTGGGTTCTGCCCCCAGTGGGTGGGGATGGACTAGTGCCCATGAAGGTTCCTGGTTTGGAGGGACTGTTGCCTGTGTTCTGTTGGGTGGTGCTGGATCTCTCTCTCTGAAGGGCAGTGCTGCACCCAGTGTTGTGTTTTGGGGTGTCTGTGGCCTAGGTATGGCTCTGGGAAGTCTGTGTGTTAATGGACAGTGTTGTTTGCATATTTTACTGATGATTTGGCGTGCGTCTTACAGCCCTGGAAGCTGCTTGCCTTTGAGTGGGGCCAGGCCCTGGTGCTGTGATAGAGGCCTTTGGGAGGCCTCTCACCGGTTAATGTTTCATGGGGTTGGGGGTTCTCTGGTGGTCTAACATCTTGGACTTGGGTCTTCTACCTCAGAGTTTCAGGTCTGACCCCTTTTTGTAGCATCAAGACTCCACAAGCCATACAGCGCAGAAGAGAAAAAGAAAGAGATAGAGAAAAGAAAGGAAAAACAAAAACACACACGGAAGTCATACAAAGAAAAAAACATATGGACAGAAAAAAACTCCAAGACAAATGGAAGCAGCACTCAAAAGACAAGAACACCCAAAACATTCACATACTGATTCTATGGAGATCAGCTTGCCTTTTTGGAGGCCTGTGATCTTCTGCTAAGAGTCGGACACGACTGAGCGACTTCCCTTTCACTTTTCACTTTTATGCATTGGAGAAGGAAATGGCAACCCACTCCAGTGTTCTTGCCTGTTGAATCCCAGGGACGGGGGAGCCTGGTGGGCTGCCATCTATGGGGTTGCACAGAGTCGGACACGACTGAAACGACTTAGCAGTAGCAGCAGCAGATCTTCTGCCATTTTTTTATGAGGTGTCTGTAGGAGTTGTTCCATGTGCAGATGTATTTTTGATGTATTTGTGCAGAGGTGGAGAGGGAGCTGATGCCCTCGTCTCATTCCTCTTCCTCCTTGAAAGCACCCCCCCCCAAAGCATGTTTAGATTTTTAAGAAACCTTTATGCTGTTCTCCACAGTAGCTATACCAATTTACATTCTCACCAGCTGTGTAAGAGTGTTCCCCTACTCTACACCCTCTCCAGGATTTACTGTTTGTAGATTTTTTGATGATGGCTGTTCTGGCATTTGTGAGATGACACAGCATTGTTGTTTGGATTTGCATTTCTCTCATAATTAAGTGATGCTGAGCATCTTAGCATTATACATATATATATAATATATATTCTTTAAAATTTATTAAATTGGATAGTTGAATTTTTCATATTTAATGAATATTAAACATTGAAAAATCTCTTTAAAAATATTATGAAATATATCAGACATGCTTAAAGATTAAAAATTAGTGTGTATCCCCCATCCAGCTTACACAAAATGTTGAAACCATCAATGTTGCTGTCACAGATCTTCTTTTCCTCTTGTAATATTTAAGCATTTTCCAAAATTTTGATGTTATCATTCCCATCTATTTCTTTTTACATTTATACCTGAGAGCATGTATATGAAAATTTTCTGTATTATTATTTTATTAAAATATCTTTTATAAAATCAATACTCATACATATGTACCAATATACAACTTTTTTTTTTTTTTTTTTTATCAAGAATCTCACAACTTTTTTTAAGGTTACATTTCTGACAATCATTTATATTACTATATAAACAATAAGTAATTTATTTTTACTTCTCTGTATAAATCCACTGTATGAATAAATGTGGTTTATATGTATCCATTTCCCTGCTGATGAACATTGAACATTTAAGTTATTTCCATTTTTTTTCACTATTTTAAAACAAAATTACTGGAAGCATTCTTGTCTGTGTCTCTCAATACATATATGTAAAACATTTTCTATTTCTGTAACTTCACGTGTAATTATTGTGTCATAAGATGAGTTCATCTTAATGATTTTGTTTTATCTTACTAAATATTGCCAAGATGCTCTCCAATTTCTACCCAATTAATGAATTAAATTTACCAATTTTTATGGTATTAATTTTGCATCTTGTTTAAAATATCCTTCTATACCAAACCAATATATTTTTTCATATATTTTTATTAATTCTGTAAAGCTTGCTGTTTACTGAAGTTGAAATTTTATTGTCTTTAATTATAGAAAATTAATCAGCATAAAACTGTTTTGCCTAAGATACTATTGACTTACTAGAGCTGTGTATTACAAGCTATTTGCTTGCTTATGCCTCACAAAATTGTTCTACAAAATTTTCTTGGCTGTTTTTATACATTTGCTTTTCCATATAATGGTGAGAATCCACTTGCCAAAATTTTTAAAAATGTGAATTTTTATTAGAATTGTTAAAAATATATGAATTAATATGAGGATAATTAATATATAATTCAGATGTTTATCTTCTAACACATATGCTATATATTTCTTTATAGTAATTTAATGTCTTTCAACAAAGTTTTTAATATTCTTCATAAAGATTATTGCACAGTGATTTTAGAGATAGTCTGAGACACTTTATAATGTTTACTGTTTTTTTTAATGATATTTTATACATTTTAAGTGGCTCTTAATAGTATGCTGCTGCTAAGTCGCTTTATTCGTATCCGACTCTGTGTGGCCCCATAGACGGCAACCCACCAGACCCCCCCGTCCCTGGGATTCTCCAGGCAAGAATACTGGAGTGGGTTGCCATTTCCTTCTCCAATGCACGAAAGTGAAAAGTGAAAGTGAAGTCGCTCAGTCATGTCCGACTCTTAGCGACCCCATGGACCCCTATCAGGCTCCTCCATCCATGGGATTTTCCAGGCAAAAGTACTGGAGTGGGTTGCCATTGCCATCTCCCTTGATAGTATATTAAAATGAAATTTTATTTTTTAAATTGTATTATGTTCAGAACATTTGCTTATCACTTTTATTAGTATGAATTTGTCAGTAGGATCTCTTGTGCTCGTTATAAAAACCAAAGTAATTGTGAATGTCAAAAGATTTTTTAATGTGCTTTAAGGTCTTTGAAAATTGTATGCCTTTCGCTCCTTCTGGTCATCCAGCATTACGTAGGTCCACCATTACTGTGTTAAATATAAATATGATAGTGTCTTTCTTTCTGTTTGCATTTGGACAAGACAGCTGATCTTATGCTTTCATTTCTTTTGGTTATTTGTTTTATAAATGTAGTATCACCTTTAATCTAATCTAAGAATTTTTGTATTTTAAATGAAGAGCATTGAGTCATTATATTCATATTTTAAGATATTTGTAATAATTTTGTACTAAGTCAATGCCACACACTTTGTTGATTTACAAAAATACATCACTTCTGACATCAATTTTCCTCCATATTAATCAAAATAATAAGATGATTAAGTAGTGATAGCAAACAATCATACATTTTCAGTGGTTTAAACAAAAATGTTTGCTCTGTTATAATTTGCCTTATTTTAATCTCTTATTTTATTCCCACAAATTCTGCTATGTCTAAATAATTTACAGAATAGCTCCATTCATTAATATAACTCAGGGATCCAGATTGCTCCAAACTTTAGGCCCACCATCTCAGAAACCAAAACTGTCCTGAAATGGCAAGACAAATAGACATCCCCACTGGCTTTTTAGTGGCTTAGGCTGGAAGGGACACAAGCAGCTTTTCTATTTCATGGTCCATGATGAATCAGATGACCCTATACTTGTGAGGGCCTGAGAAGGGCAGTATCCTGTGGGTCTGAAGTGGGTAATGAGGTTAGCAGTGAACAGTATACAGCAGCTTCCCACTAGCTAGCTGTTTGAGACGTATATAGCTCGGGGAGCTCATCTCTGTGCTCTTTGATGACCTAGAAGGGGAGGATGGGTTGGGCTAGGGGGAACAGTGGTGCAAGAGTGAGGGGATATATGTATATACAGAACTGATCCACTTTACAGCAGAAACCAACACAACATTGTAAAACAACTATACTTCAGCAATAAGTAAATATTTTAAAATAATAAAAAAGTAGACAAAAAATAATGAGCGATAATTTCAGTTAATTACTGGTAAAATCCTGGTAGCATTTTTAAGTAGCATAACATTAAATATGTGAAATAATAGGAGGAATAGGCAAGAAGATGATACTGAGACTTTTTCAAGAAAATGGCAAGCTTTTCCATTTGTTTACTACAAATTTTGTGTCATTCAGAAACATTTTAAGATATTTTTAATGTATGATTTGAAAATTTCCTGCAAAGTCTGTTTTACATCCAATTTATCTTCTACATTACTAGTATTAATGGAATAGTTCCTCCATCATATTTCTTCTGGCTTATAGTTATTGAAGTACATGAAGGTTATTGATGTTTTACATAATTAGCTATTATTATATGCTAATTTTGGCTTAGTACTATAGTAAGTTATTTTCTCTTGATTCTCTTTCACTTTCCTAGTGCAAAATCAAGTCATCTGCATTGTTAGTTAACCTCCGTCAGTATTTACTCATTTTATTTATTTTTCCCAATGTTATTGGATAATGCAACAGTTTTTGAATAATTGTGGTAGTAGAATATATCCTTATCTTATTCCTGATCTTGGTGGGAAAGTTTGTAGTATCTACACATTTTTGTCTAATAAGTAGCTTTTATGTTGAATTTAATATATCATCATGGTAAGAAAATTGTTATCTGTACCAATTTTTTTTTTCAATTTTTGAGTTTTTTTAATGATTCAGAGAGTTGAATTTTGTCAAAAGAATTTTCAGCATCTACAGAAATTCTCAGATGATATTTTGGTACTTTCTAAAGAAGGTAAATGATGTTAATATGTAACCTTAATATTGAACTAATCTGTTCCTGGAGTAAACCCCACTAAATTATATTATGCTTTTAAGTGTTCCTGGGTTTCTGCTAGTATTTTGTTGGATGTTGAAGTTGTCTAAAGTGAAGGCACTCAGTCGCGTCCGACTGTTTGCTACCCCATGGATTGTAGCCTGCCAGGCTGTTCCATCCATGGGATTTTCCAGGCAAGAATCCTGGATTAGGTTGCCATTTCCTTCTCCATGGTATCTTCCCAGTTCAGGGATCTAACCTGGGCCTCCCACATTGCAGGCAGACTCTACCGTTTGAGCTACCAGCTAATCCTTATCAGATATTATTACATCAAAACCCATTACTTACTTATTTACAGTTTTATTGAAGTATAATTAACAATTATAGTTGTTTATATTTGATTTATATTTGGTGATTTGATATACATGGTAACATAATCACCACAGCAAGCTAATTAACATAATCATTTCCTTATATACTTAACATATTTTTGTGTGTATGGTGAGAAGACTTAAGATCTAACCTCTTAGAAAATTTCCAGTATATTGTTGACTATAATCTTACTCATCTTGCAAAGTGGAAATGTATTCCTTGAGCAAAGTCTTTTCATTTTCCCCTTCCTCCTGCCCCTGGCAACCACCACTTTATTCTGTTTCTATTAATTTGACTATTTGGCTTACTAAAGTAATGTGATCCCACATTAAAGTAAGATCATGCAGTATTTGTTTTTCTACATCTGAATTATTTCACTTAGCAAAATGTCCTTCAGGTTCATGTTGCAAATGGCAGAATGTCCTTCTTTTTATGGATTAGTATCACCTCTGTTCTTCCTCCTTAAACAATTCTCCCATTCTTTTTCCCATTTTATATTTTGGGTAAATAGCATTACAATGAGACTGATGTGAAAGACCAATCTCAGCAATTCTCCCAGAGTTGTAGAAAAGTAATTGAAGGTGTTAATTTACAAAACTTACCCTAATCTTTAAGCCTAAGTGGATATATAACCTTAATTTCATAACTTCCAGTTTTGCTGGGCTAAAAGTTGTATTCCAGTGTGAAAAAACACATGGCTTGGTGATATCAGTTTTATAATTGAAACCCAAGCAAAGCCTCTGTGTCTAAAGGAAATATAAGGGTATGCGTAGGTAAGCTCTTATTTGGACAATTGATATTTGAATATTAGTACTCTCTGTCTTCTCTTTCTTATTTCCCTTTATCTTCCTCTCCGCTCTTTGTTTCATGCAAATATGGTGGTGGTGGTTTAGTCGCTAAGTCGTGTCTGACTCTTGCGACCCCATGGACTGTAGCCTGCCATGCTCCTCTGTTCATGGGATTCTCCAGGCAAGGATACTGGAGTGGATTGTCATTTCCTTCTCCAGTGGATCTTCCTCACCCAGGAATCAAACCCAGGTCTCCTGCATTGCATGCAGATTCTTTACAACTGAGCTATGAGTGAAGCCCTCATACAAATATACACTCACACAAATTATCAAGTCAATTATTAGCGTATCAGCTTACCGGGTTTTGTTAATTCAAAGATGCCCATGTTCTTTATATTTTAACACCTCTGAAATTGGTCTGTGCCTGTCTTTTCTCCGCCCCAATTTAGAACCAATTGAGAGAAAAAAAGTACAGGATAGTGATCAGTGTATCATCTTTATAACTCATAAATATTAGATTGAGGAATGAGCTCATTCTACTATCCAGGTGGGTTATTCTCCCCAGAATTCAGCAAATTTACCAGCAGGCTCATCCCATGAGCTTATGGCACAGAGCAGCAGAGAATGTATGCTTTCTACAGGCATCTGGGGGCTTCCCAGGTGGCTCAGATGGCAAAGAATCCACCTGCAATACTGGAGACCTGGGTTTAGTCCCTGCATTGGGAAGATCCCCTGGAGAAGGAAATGGCAACCCACTCCAGTATTCTTGCCTGGAGAATCCCCATGGACAGAGGAGCCTGGTGGGCTACAGTCCATGGGGTCGCCAAGAGTCAGACACGACTGAGCGACTAAGCACAAGCACAAGCACAATATTCCATTACACATATAAACTACTTTTCTTTGACCATTCATCCAATAATACAAATTTAGATTGTTTCTGTATTACCCATATACTTGTCTTTTTTAATTTTTTTAAAATTAAAATAAAAAATCATTATTAAGCTTATGCTTGAAGCGTGAGAAGAATTTAGAAATTTGCTTTGTTTCCTGTGTTCTAAAAAGCCTTTTGGGTCTTTAATATTTCACAGTATTTCTTGTGAAACCAAGTATAATTACAGTTTTTTGTGGAAGCAATGGTTATTTCTTTGTAAATGTTTTTCAGTAGAAATTGCTTCTCTCTTGCTCTTTCCAGACACACATACATATGTGTACAGTTCTTCTCTGACTCTAGCAGTAATCTGCTCTACCTGGAATTTCTGTATAGTTGGCCCTCCTAAGACCTTACCTTGTTAAGAGGGCTTTTCCATAATCCTGTATCTCTCTGGTTTCCTGAGCTAAATGCAGGGATGGCAGCAGTAGTTTTCCTTGGTGATGCATTCATTACCAGGGTTTATTTTGCTCTCGCTTTCTAACATCTGCCATATCTGGAGCATCTCTATTCTTTTCCATGCCCATTTTGCTCAGAGCAGCTCCTGGTTAGAATGGATCTCCCTTCTAAGAGTGAATATTTGCTGGAGATATCTGAGCTGTATCATTAGAAGGTCCATTCTCTAACCTTGCTCTTTCCCAAAGAAGTGTTATGGAGGCTTCCACAAACAGTTCCTTTGGTCTCAGGTGCTTTAGGTATCACTCAGTGGTAATTAGGGTCTTCCCCAACAGTGCAGTAGTGAAGAATCTGCTTGCCAATGCAGGGGATGCAGGTTCAGTCCCTGGGTTGGGAAGATCCCCTGGAGAAGGAAACGGCAACCCACTCCAGTATTCTTGCCTGGAAAATCCCATGGACAGAGGGGCCTGGTGGGCTACAGTCAACGGCGTCACAGAGTCTGATATGTCTGAGTGACTGAGCAGGCACACTTGGAATGGTAATTAGAATTCTGAGGTTTTACCACACTTCTCATTGCGTTGAAAATGTACTCAGCATTTGTTTTTGTTTTTTCAAAGACAATTTTTAGCAGAGCTTTAGGGTCACAGCAAAATTGACAGAGAGGTACAGAGATTTCCCATATACCTCCAGGCCTCACACATTAATAGCTTCCACCATTACTAACAACCCCCACCAGATTTACACACTTGTGACAATTGGTGAGCCTACACTGGCACACCATAACCACCCCAAATCCAATGGTGTACATTTGCACTCATTCTTGGTACTGTATACATTCTACAGATTTGGATGAACATATAAGGATTGAATTCCTTGTTACAGCATCATACAGAATGTTTTCTTTGCCCTAAAAATATTCTTTGTTCCAGTTATTCAACTGTCCCTTGCCTCTCCAACCACTGGCAACCACTGATCTTTTTACTATCTCCATCACATCATTGTCTTTTTCAGAATGTCCTATAGCTGGAATCACATAGTATGTGGTTTTCTCAGTTTGTCTTCTTTTACTTAAAGGCCCTGCCTGGCTTTTCATGACTTGATAGTTGGATTTATGAAAATGCTATCTTGAACTTTCTGGGCACGTATATTTGATATATTCAAAATGAAGCATATTCTTCATTTCCACAGTAATGTGCTCACTCTGATTTCCTTGAAACCTTCTCTTTTATGTTCCACTTTTGTTTGTCCAAGGAGAAGAAAAGCAAGAGGAAACGCAAGGTTAAATGTGAACTAAGACTTGGTCTCATGCCTGGGAGTCATTACAGATCAACAAGGAAGGTGGCAAGCTAGAAAGCATGAACTGCAATCTAGCTTGGGTCCAATGTGCCATTTATTCAGATTGTTCTAGAAAACTCAGAAGTTTGGAACTAGATATGAAATACCCATCATTTTAATTGATAGCATGTTTTAAAAAGCATATTCAAGTCAAACATACACTTTGTGAGCTCTTTCTGAGCAGCAGACTTTCTGCATACAAAGTTTTACTGAACTCTTAAACTTCAGTATTATTGTTACATTTGACATCATCTGGATTTCTCTGTGTCTGGAAGTCAGCAGGTGAATGGCATATTACATTTTTTACTTTTATATCTAAAAATCTCACTGGAAAGGGTAGGCTTTTTTTTAACTGATGAGGTATATATCTACTTCTTTATCAGTAAAATATTTTAGTCATTTCTTGTTTAAATACCTGTTGGTCAGATTTTGTGGGTTGTTTTTTTTTTTTTTCTATTCCATAATTTTGGTTTATTTTAGACCTTGACAAATTGAACACTTTTACTTTTTCCTCTCAGACATTCTATGCCTGATGCTTCTTTTACTACACCAACAGAAAGGATGGATTAATGATTTTACTAGGAAAAGACATCCATTTACAAAGTCCTCACGGGCATCACAGGCCTGTATAATGCTCTAGATAATTACAAGAGCAAATGCTCAAAGAAAACACCATAAAATGTCAGAATGGGAGGAATGAAATAGAATCAGATTGTATTATTTTAAACAAAATATTTTTGTAACTCATAAGATATATGTGTTTACAAAGCATTTCAGAAAAAAAAATAAAAAAGGAAAGAAATGAAATTAGTTAGACAATTCAAACAAACAAAAAACCCCGGTCTTTTCTTTTCTTTTCTTTTTTGATTCTTTGCTTCTAAGTGCTTCATTTACTAAACTTCCAGCACACAGTACACCTCTCTCACCCATGCTCAGTCGCTGCACTCCTGGCCAACTCTGAGACCCCCATGGACTATAGCCCGCCAGGCTCCTCTGCCCATGGGATTTTCCCAGGCAAACATACTGGCATGGATTGCCATCCTCCCTCCAGGGGATCTTCCCAACCCAGGGATTGAACCTGCGTCTCCAGCGTCTCCTGCATTGCAGGCTGCTTCTTTACCACTGAGCCACTGGAGAAGCCCAGTAAATGTCTACGTCTTCCTAAACTGCAGTGGACTAAAGCCTTCCTTCCTTGCTACCTTTAAACTTTAAAAATTTGAAGTATATTATAAGTTATCTTTATTGTAATGACCACCTATCAGAACAGAGTAGGTACTCAACCAGTATTTTTTAAAATAATTCTGAACTAATTCTGTAAAATCTGTGTTGTTTGTCACATGTGGCCACTGAAATCTCTGCTTGTTTAGCTAAGTTATCAGATAATGAATGAACAGAGATTCCCTTAGATAAGTCTTCCAGTCTTTACATAAGAGATCTATTTTCATTCTGGGGCACAAGTTTAACACTCAACCAAGCAATTGATACCGATTTCTCCTTTTGACTTCACTTGCTTGTATAGCTCCTCAAAGTAAGCCGGAGATGAGAGCTGAGGGCCTTCTCATTGGAACATTTTCCAGAGTTGAAAATGATGATAATATAAATGCTATTCACCCCTGAGCCATGGAGCATAATATTATTTATTTCTTATATTTCCTTAACTTAATTATCATTTCTTTTATTTCATTAACTTCTTATTTTCCTTAGAGTGAATTTATCTTATTTCCTCTGGCTGTTTTTTACTTTTTGGATAGTTTTCTATTATGTCACTTTACATATCCAGCCAAGTGTTCAAACTTCCTTGAAATATATCTGACTTAGCTAGTGTATTGTCAGTTGAATCTTCTTAAAGAGTCTCTATGGGCTTCCTCTCACCAGCTTCACTTTGGACTTTGCTCTCCCTGTGAAAGTGAAAGTGAAGTCACTCAGTCTTGTCCAACTCTTTGTGACCCCATAGACTTTAGCGTACCAGGCTCCTCTGTCCATGGGATTTTCCAGGCAACAGTACTGGAATGGATTGCCATTTCCTTCTCCAGGGGATCTTCCCAGCCCAGGGATTGAACTCGGGTCTCCTGCACTGTAGACAGACGCTTTACTGTCTGAACCACCATTCAAGATTCTTGCTTCATCATCATTCTCGAGTCTCCCTTTGTCACTCTGCCATATTTGAATTCCCTGATTCCAGGGTGCCATCACATGTATTCCCCCTTTTAAAATTTTTGTTTAATTTCTCATTTTGTTTGAGGAGTCTTCAGTCTTTGCTACCTGTCCAAATTTTTCTTTATCCTAAACTTTGTATCGCCTTCATGGATCACAGACTTGTCATGTAAATCAATGATTTACTTATGTAAATCAATGAAGCTATGAGCCATGCCATAAAAGACACTTGCTCCTTAGAAGGAAAGCTATGACAAACCTAGACAGTGTATTAAAATGCAGAGACATCACTTTATAGTAATGTCACTATACAGAGACATCACTGTACAGACCAGTCGACAAAGGTCTGTAAAGTCAAAATTGTTGTTTTTCCAGGAGCCATGTACAAGAGTTAGACCATAGAGAAGGTTGAGCGCTGAAGAACTGATGCTTTCAAATTGTGGTGTGGTAAAGGACCCTTGAGAGTTAGTTGGACTACAAGGAGATCAAATCAATCAATTCTAAAGAAAATCAACCCTGAATATTCATTGGAAGTGTTGAAGTTGAGGCTCCAAAACTTTGGCCACCTGATGGGAAGAGCTGACTCATTGGAAAAGACCCTGATGCTGACAAGGATTGAAGGCAAAAGGAGAAGGGAGCTGCAGAGTGTGAGACGGTTAGATAGCATCACCAATCCATTGGACATGAACATAAGCTAACACTGGGGGGTAGTGAAAGACAGGGGAGCCTGGTGTGCTATAGTCCACAGGGCCACCGAGAGGCAGACACAATTTAGTGCCTGAACAACAATGCCAAAACCTTTGCATAAGAGTTTAACTAGATGTAGAATTCTGGATTCTATCATTTCTGCTAAGTAACGTGATGATACCATTCTTTTTACCTTCAACACTTGAAGGTAAAAATTAAAACAGTAGAAATTATTCTTTTCTTTGAGCTTTTATTCTGAGATGAGTTGCTTTTAGAGGAAACTTTTAAAATATTCTTTTTGTGCTCATGATTTGAAATTTAATGGTGATATATCATGGTGTGCGTATATATTCACCCATGGTCTGGATATTTAGTAAGTGCTGTCAATTAGGAAACACAGTAACTTTAGCTCTTGGAAGTATTAATGAATAATTTTGCTTTTTTTTTTTTTTACTCAGTTTTCTCTGCTGCCTCTTTTTGCATTTTCTACTGCTGGGATTTTGAACAACTAGACTAGCAGTTTAATTTTTTTAATTTTATGTCCTGTATTTTATTCTGTTCTGTTTTGTCCTTGTTTGAGGGAGCAGAATCTTTCCAAAAATTCTCTGGCATTTTTCCATTCCAGTTTCATAATTTTAATTCTGAAAAGTTTGACTTTTTTCTGATTTTTCCTTATTACAAATATGGAATCATCTTTTTGTGGACCTAATAGTTGCAGTACATCTCTGAGACAGTTACGGTTAATGTTGCATTTTTTTAGTTAGCCCATTTAAGGGGTATAAAATTCTTCCACCGTGGTGGGTTTCAAGGTCCTAACAGAAGTTTAGGTTTACCAGCATGCAGGCGCTGAATGAAGAGTAGGGAGGATGTTAACCGTCGGCTCTTGTCCCAAAGCTAGTTGGCCCCTGTGAACTACTAGACGATAGTTTACTGAAAAGTACTCCTTTCTTTGATTTATTCGACGTTTGCTTTCCTTAGCTCAATCAGCTGGAAATCCCCAAGGTTAATGTCCATAGTGTTTTCTCTTAGGTTTCCATGTTTTTCAAAAAATCATCTTCTACTGTCTTGCCTAAAGAATAACTGTTAGTGTTTCCAAAACAGAGGCAGAAAGGACTTGTACTTATTCCAGAATATATTTGTTGATTCCTTTGGTTTCTGTAGAGTATGATAGATACCCTCTTTTACCTCTTTAGAAAATACGTCTTCTGCATTTTATGGCACTCAGAAATTGCATAATGAAGTCCTGTGGGCTTTTGGTAGCAGTTGGTGGTAAAAACGGAGTTTTGTTTTGTTTTAATGTGTATGATTTTCACACATATTGTTAAGAAATGAAAGTAAGACAATAACGAAAATAAAAATTTTTTGGTTCTTACTATCCTGTCAAAACCCTGTACTGATAAGGCTCTCTTTAGAGAAGATTTTATTTATATTTATTTCTATAGGAAAAAAACAAAAAGTTTCTGTGTATAGCCACCAGTTCTTAATTTAAGCCAAAGCATCAAGAGGTCTTACATCAACTATAAATGTCACTTAGTCCCCACTGCATTGACCTCCACTGAAGTCATGAAAGCATCTACGTAGCATAGTAATTTTAGTCACTGTCATTTAAGACTTGCTAAATTCCTAGGATCATATTCAATATTTGGGGACTTCAGTTTTTCTTACTCTCATTTGGGATATATACTCTCTTTAGCTTAATAATGTAAAAGTGGGCTTTGGACTATAGTTGGGCAATGACATATTACTCCTCTTAAATCCAGTGATACTCTGGTTATATCTATTGCATTTTCTGAGAAATTATGTTCATATATTCTTGAGAACACAAGAAAATTTATAGCATTTTTTTCCATTTTCAATCCTTTTTATGCTTTAGTATACTTGATAAATTACTTGCATATCTCTTCATCTGTAGAAGTATCATTAATGATGAACAATGAATAAAAATAGTCAAGGGCTATATTTCTGACAAATATATAATAAATGATATGATACAAATGTTTAATAACATTTTCAATAATTTTTTTGATACTCTAGACCCTTTGGCAGAATTAATTCTTTTTACATTAATGAGAGATTTGAGAGAGTTTTTGACACAAGGAAGAAATGTATATAATTCTACATTGAAATTTGTCTCATGTAGAAAATTTAAACAAAGTTCAACTGAGAATCATTTAGTAAAATTGTATTAATAAATCATCACTGAATTACAGGAATTTGTGATATCATTGTGAGAAAATGATGCTTCTTTCTTTCAAACTGATGCCAGCTCTATTGGGTAAATAATTTTTATCTATGCATACTATCATCTGAATTAGGAAGTATGTGTATGTATTTTGAGCTACTTACTTTATAAGCTCTAGTGATAATTTGAAAGGTATACAAAAATGTTGTTTTGTACATTAGAATAAGTACCTCTTTATTGATTTTTTTTATTTTAACTTCAATTAAAGAAGTTAATATTGTATTTAGTGATGCTTTATTTCTTGAGAAAAGTTTGCTACAGAGGTAGTGAGTTATATTTTCATTTTAATATGAAATTAACCCTTCTGAAATGCTAACATATAATTTATTTATCAACTTTCTTCAGGATCCATAAGCAAAGTGCAGGCTCTCAGAAAGTGAAAACCAAGAAATTAGGTGTCACCCAATGTATATACAGAGAATGAAGTTGATTTCATAATTGTTGATTTGTTATCTTTAGTCTTTGTATTTCATTAATAAATATATTTTAATATTTATTTACAAATTAACAACATAATAATTATAAACCAAATGACACTATAAAACTATTAGTTAAAGCCTTATTGCTTATACTACCCTTTTGGAGAATAATATGGCAATTTTTTTTAAAATCATGATTGTTTCATACCTTTCAAAAATGTCATCAGATTCTAAATAATTGAGCCTAAATAAATAATTCAAGCAAAGATATATGCTCTGAGGTTTTTTTTTTTGTAGTGCTCTGGATACATAACAAGTTGAAAACAGTCTAGAAGTCTTATAATAATAAGATGTCATTCAAGTAAATTATAAAATATGTTGACTCAGTGGCATTTTAAGAGGTTGTTTATAAACAGTGGTTACATAAAAATACAGATCAGTGTTTATGAACCAATAATAAGTGAAAAAGTGGCACAGACAGTGCAGGTACATAATTAATATAACTGCCAAAATATTTATGCTCATGCACAGAAATGGAGAGCTTCCCTGGTGGCTCAGACAGTAAAGAATCTGCCTTCTCTGTGGGAGATCCAGGGTCAGTCCCTTCCTCTAGAAGATTCCCTGGAGTAGGGAATGGCAGCCCACTCCAGTATTCTTGCCTGGAGAATTCCATGGATAGAGAAGCCTGGTGGGCTACAGTCCCTGGGGTCACAAAGAGTCAGACACAACTGAGTAACTAACACACACACACACACACACACACACACACACACACACACACACGGACAGATGGAAAGGTAACACACAAATGCAAAGACTTATCAGTAAGGTCATGAAATGGGATAATTTTAAAAGGCTTCTTTATTAGCAAAAGAGTAACACAAATATTTGATTCAAAAATCTCAATTTTTTAATATTGCATACATGTTCTGCTACTGATTTTAAACTAATATTTTTACAGTAGAAACTATTTTAATTATTCATTGAATAGGTTAAATGTACAACTTGCTGCTAAGTCGCTTCAGTCGTGTCCGACTCTGTGCGACCCCATAGACAGAAGCCCATCAGGCTCCCCTGTCCCTGGGATTCTCCAGCCAAGAACACTGGAGTGTGTTGCCATTTTCTTCTCCAAAATGTACAACTTGGCATGGTACAGAATCTTATAGCCCATGGGTTCCAGATTCAATATTCCTGAATTAAATGTTAAATTGTGAATAAAATGTTATCTTCATTGACCCTTAGAAGGGTCTTACTCTAGTTCTTTTAGGTGTAAGTTTACATTGTTTATTTGAGATTTTCTTGTTTTTTGAGGTAAAATTGTTGCTGTCAACTTCCTTCATAGAAGTGCTTTTACAGTGCCCCGTAAGTTTTTTATCATTGTGTTTTCATTTTCATTTGTCTCCAAGTATTTTTTGACTTCCTTGAGTTCTTTAGTAATCCATTGGTTGTTTAGCCCACATGCATTTGTGTTTTTTTTTTTTTTTTTTTTTTCCCTGTAGTTGATTTCTAGCCTCATAGCAGAGTGGCTGTGAAAGATGCTTGATGCGATTTCCATTTTCTTAATTTACTTAGACTTGCTTTGTGGCCCGGCCTCTGCTCTATACTGAAGAATGTTCCATGTATACCTAAAAAGAATATGTATTCTTTTGCATTCAGATGGAATGCTCTCTATATATTAGTTAAGGTCATTCGGTATAACATGTATACAATTATATGTTTCCTTACTGATTTTCTGTCTGGATGCTCTATCCACTCATGTCCCCCACTAATACTGTCAAGTCCTATCAATTTCTCCTTTATGTCTTTGTCTTATATATTGAGATGCTTCTGTGTTGTCACATATATATTTACAGTTATAAGCACATCTTCTTGGATTAACCCCTGGACCATTATGTAGTGTCCTTTTTTGTCTCTTTTAACAGTATTATAAAATCTATTTCTCTTTTTTTCTCATATAAGTATTGCTACCCTGGATTTCTCTTGATTTCCATTTGCATAGAATCCTTTTTTCCATATTTTCACTTTCAGTCTATTTATGTCTATAGATCTGAAGTGAGTCTCTTGTAGGCAGCATATGTATGAGCCTTATTTTTGTATCTACTCAGCCACTCTATGTCTTTAGGTTGGAGCATTTAGTATTTTACATTTAAGGTAATTATCCATATGTATGTTCATACTGCCATTTTGTTAATTGTTTTGGATTTGTTTTGCAGATCTTTATTCTCTTTTTTTCCTCTTGTTTTCTATTGTGATTTGATGACTATTTCTAGTATTATGTTTGGTTTCCTTTTTATCTGCATATCTGTTATATATTTTTTGTTGGTGGTTACCATGAGGTTTTGGATAGCAGTATACATATATTTAATATACATATATATTATAATTTTTTGTGCATCCCTAAACTACTTTTTTTTTTTTAATTGAAATGGGTCTTTATTGCTTCATGGGCTTTTTCTCTGGTTGTGGAGAATGGGGGCCACTCTCTAGCTGTGGTGTGCAGGCTTCTCATTGCCATGGCTTCTCTTGTGGAGCGTGGGCTCTAAGGTGTTCAGGTGTCAGTAACTGTGGCACTTGGGCTCAGTAGTTGCAGCTCCTGGGCTCTAGAGCACAGGCTCAACTGTGGCACCCAGGCTTAGCTGCTCCATGGCATGAGGGATCCTCCCAATGCAGAGATCCCTCCTGTGTCTCCTGGTTCAGTTCAGTTCAGTTCAGTCACTCAGTCGTATCTGGCTCTTTGTGACTCCATGAACCATAGCACGCCAGGCCTCCCTGTCCATCACCAACTCCCGGAGTTCACCTAAACCCATGTCCATTGAGTCAGTGATGCCATCCAGCCATCTCATCCTCTGTCGTCCCCTTCTCCTCCTGCCCTCAAACTTTCCCAGCATCAGAGTCTTTTCAAATGAGTCAGCTCTTCGCATCAGGTGGCAAAGTATTGGAGTTTCAGCTTCAACATCAGTCCTTCCAATGAACACCCAGGACTGATCTCCTTTAGGATGGACTGGTTGGATCTCCTCACAGACCAAGGGACTCTCAAGAGTCTTCTCCAACACCACAGTTCAAAAGCATCAAATCTTTGGCGTTCAGCTTTCTTCACAGTCCAGCTCTCACATCCACACATGACCACAGGAAAAACCATTGCCTTGACTAGACAGATTTTTGTTGGCAAAGTCATGTCTCTGCTTTTCAATATGCTATCTAGGTTGGTCATAACTTTCCTTCCAAGGAGTAATTGTCTTTTAATTTCATGGCTGCAGTCACCATATTCAGTGATTTTGGAGCCCAAAAAAATAAAGTCTGACACTGTTTCCCCATCTATTTCCCATGAAGTGATGGGACCAGATGCCATGATCTTCGTTTTCTGAATGTTGAGCTTTAAGCCAACTTTTTCACTCTCCTCTTTCACTTTCATCAAGAGGCTCTTTAGTTCCTCTTCACTTTCTTCCATAAGGGTAGTGTCATCTGTATGTCTGAACTTATTGATATTTCTCCCAGCAATCTTGATTCCAGCTTGTGCTTCTTCCAGTCCAGCATTTCTCATGATGTACTCCTCATATAATTTAAATATGCAGGGTGACAATATACAGCCTTGACGTACTCCGTTTCCTATTTGGAACCAGTCTGCTGTTCCATGTCCAATTCTAACTGTTGCTTCCTGACCTGCATACAGGTTTCTCAAGAGGCAGGTCAGGTGGTCTGGTATTCCCATCTCTTTCAGAATTTTCCACAGTTTATTGTGATCCACACAGTCAAAGGCTTTGGCATAGTCAATAAAGCAGAAATAGATGTATTGGTAGGCAGATCCTTTACCACCACGCCACCATGGAGGCCGCTCCCTTAACTTCCTATTGAGGATTCAGATGATTTATTACTTTTGTCTTTTACCCTTCCTACTAGCTTTGAGTGTGAACAATTTCCTACCTTTATGGTATGTTTGCCTTTACCAGTGAGCTTTTCATTTTATAATTTTCTTGTTACTAGTTGTGGCTTTTTCTTTTCTACCTACAAAAGTTCCTTAGCATTTGTTGTAAAGCTGATTTGGTGGTGCTGAGTTCTTTTACCTTCTGTTTGCCTGTGAAACATTTGATTTCTCCATCAAATCTGAACAAGAACCTTGCTGTGTAGAATATTATTCCTCACTGTATGTTTTTCTCTTTCATCACTTGAAGCATATCTTGCAGCTCCTTTCTGGCCTGCAGAGTTTCTGCTAAAAAAAAAAAAAAAAAAATCAGTTGATAGCCAGTGGGAGTTACTTTGTATGTTATTTGTTGCTTTTCATATTCTCTCTTTATCTATAATTTTTGTCATGATTACAATGTGTCTTGGTGTGTTCCTCTCTGAGTTCATTTTGTGTGGGGCTCTCTCTGCTTTCTAAAGTTTGGTGATTATTTCCTTCCTCAAGTTAGGAAAGTTTGAAGCCATTATCTCTTCAGATATTTTCTCTGGCCCTTTATCTCCTTCTTATAAGGGGTCTTTTGAGACCCCTATAATGTGAATATTAGTGATGCACTTGTACTTCAAGAGGTCTCTTGTTTCTTCTTTTCATTCTTTTTTTTTTTTTTTTCCTGTTTTCTATTCAATGGCAGTGATTTCCACTACTCTGCCTTCCACTTCACTGATCCAGTCTTCTGTATCATTTAGTCAACTATTGATTCTTTCTAGTGTATTTTTCATTTGAGTTATTTTGTTCTTCACCTATGTTTGGCAGATGCTTATATTTTCTAACTCTTATTAAAATAAAATAAAAAAAAAAAACACAACTTCACATCTCAGTCATCTCACTCTGAGCATCCATTCACCTCCTCAGTTCTTTGATCATCTTTTTAATCATAACTGTGAATCCTATCTCCACTTCACTTAGTTCTTCTTCTGGGATTTTAACTTTTTCTTTGTCTGAAACACATTCCTTTACTACTTCATTTTATCTAAGTTGCTATTTGTATTTTTATGTGTGTGATAGGTTAGCTACATTTCTTGGCTTTTCCTACCCACCTTGTTGTGGTTCCTTCTTTATGTCTTTCATTGTCAAAGATCTTTTCTGGTTTCCTCGTCTTTTTCATCAGCGGTTGTTCTGCAGATAGTTGTGATTTTGGTGGAGTCCTGAGAGAAAGTGAGCTCAGGATCTTTCTACTTACCCATCTTGGCCACTCTCTAGCCTTATCTTATCAACATACAATTCATTCCATTGATTATCAGTACTATTGTATCAGATCAGATCAGTCGCTCAGTCGTGTCCGACTCTTTGCGACCCCATGAACCGCAGCACGCCAGGCCTCCCTGTCCACCACCAGCTCCCGGAGGTCACTCAGACTCGCATCCATCGAGTCAGTGACGCCATCCAGCCATCTCATCCTCTGTCGTCCCCTTCTCCTCCTGCCCTCAATCCCTCCCAGCATCAGAGTCTTCTCCAATGAGTCAACTCTTCGCATGAGGTGGCCAAAATACTGGAGTACTATTGTATAGGATTCAGTAAAACTATTCTCTAAATTGATGACCAGATCATTAGACAAAATAAGTTATTTTTTTCCTTTTATGTGAAATTTATTATTCTTAAATAATTTTTGCAGTTATACAAATTAAATTCTGCTACTTAAGCTTTTAAATAATTGCCTTTTATGAATACAAATTCATGTATTAGAACTTTACCATGAAATTGAAGCATGTAATTTATTTATAGTTATCACTATTGCTATATTTACACTTCAAAATATATTTCCATAAAAATTCATACAGACACAGTGATCCAAGGTTTCAGTACTAGAATATTAAAAAAAAAAATTGTTGAAAGCTCACATTAATTGAACACTTACTATGTGCAAGTTTGTTTATAGCAATTATTTCATTTAATTATCCTGCTCATAATAATATTTACACATTTTCAAAAAAAGTATGTTGTATAAATGTGTGTAGCTGGTAAAGGGTAAAAATGCAATTGAATCCTAAATAGACATGCTTAAGAGCTTATGTGATTAGCCACTACCATATACTGGTAAATCGCTTCAGTCGTGTCCGACTCTGTGCGACCCCATAAACAGAAGCCCACCAGGCTCTCCCATCCCTGGGATTCTCCAGGCAAGAACACTGGAGTGGGTTGCCATTTCCTTCTCCAATGCATGAAAATGAAAAGTGAAAGGGAAGTCGTTCAGTCGTGTCTGACTATTAGCGACCCCATGGACTGCAGCCTACCAGGCTCTGCCGTCCATGGGATTTTCGAGGCAAGAGTACTGAAGTGGGGTGCCATTACCTTCTCCACTACCATATACAGCTTCCCATGAAATTATGAAAATATTCATTTCAAAAAAATATTCATTACATCATTAAGAACTTACAATGTTTACTGGTGTTATATCCATACATTTGTTTGTGTGTATGTATACAGGCACCTCCATGGATACCTATATATGTATGTATGTATGTGTGTATGCATATATTTCTATATGCATATTTGTATGTGCATAGCTATTCATAGCCTGTGAAACGAGAGGATCTGTGGCGGGGGGGGGGGGGGGGGGGGGAGGGGGGGGGTATATATAAATATAAAAATATATGAACATTTATGTATATAGTCTATAGGCCTTAGCATATATGCAGCAAATAATCAGGGATAATTTTTAAAAGTCTCTTGTGAAAGTTAGTTCAAATAGCATATTTGTCAAATTTAATATCAGACAGCTGTTTCGGAGTTTTTAATTAAAACAGTGCAAAATGAAGTGTCTTAGACTCTGTGGTCTTGGTGTTACTTCACCTTTTCCAAAAAGGTTTTAAGAAGGAAAGAAAAACAAGACATATACACTAAAGCCTGATTCAACTTAAGTTTGCACAAAGTTTTCAGTTTGAGAATATAGATCAAATTTCATTTGCATAAGTAGGTTCGTAGTAATCAGAGAACTAAATGCAAACAGTAGTAAGGTCTGTAGTTGGTTCTGTGATAAATAGGAGAGAAATGGTTTAATAGCAAAAGCCATAATTATCCACAGCTCTCAGTTTACAATTAGTTTTCTTTGACAGTTATAGTCATAAATGCCAGCTTTAATCATGTGTTCAGGTTGAATTAGGCTCTGCCAATGCTGGAAGAGATCTAATCCGCTTTCTTTCCTACTCATAATGAAATAATAATGCAAATTCACTACATTGATGGGACGACCCATGTGAATTTATTATAGGCTTGGAGAAGTCTCTTGAAAGGGATAAATTCTTTCTGGGTACAGACTTGAGGTAATTCAAACCAGACAAGGAAAAAAATGGAGCTGTCATCAGAGGCCAGGATATGGAATGGATTTAATTTGTATGAATAGGCTTTTTAATAAGTATAACAGGGCTAAGCTCCAGCTTTAGCCAGGGAATATTACTGCTGTCAGTTTCCAAATTTGGATGCACCAACTTTATTTGGGAGGATAAAGACCATTTCCAAAAAGCCTAACAGCACAGGTCACTGTAGCTAAAATCACTCTATGCAGGAGCCATGATGAACAGTTCTAATTGTGGGAGTTAAGTCAATAGGACAAAGCATTTTCATCAATTGGCCAGTGTCAAATGCAGTTGACATTTCCAGCTTCTGTTTCAATGTACATTTGGGGCTACAAAAGACATGTAAATAAAATAGAATATAGTTTAGTGGCTTGCTTTTTATCTGAGTAAGAAGCATGTTAATTTAATATGACCTAAAAGGATAAGTAATCATTTTTGAAACAAACAGAAGAAGCATAAGTAAACCACAGTTTGAAAACAATACAAAAAACACAAACTTCCATCATATCAACACACAAGGAACCAAAATTTGACCATTATAAATATTTTAGGCTGCTAAAAACTCATGTAAATTAGCTTGTGTGTGTGTGTGTGTGTGTGTGTGTGTGTGTGTACACAGAGCTAAGCTAATACATATATTTTTTCTCCAGAGGCTATATGACAAATTCAATCTGTTTCCTCAACATTTTAAACTGTGTCAGTATCAGTGAAATAGAACAAGAGAAACATTGGCCTTTTGTTTTAATATCATTGGTTAGAAATATAATAAAATAATTAAGGATAGATGAGAGTACAATCGGAAAAGGCAATGGCACCCCACTCCAGTACTTTTGCCTAGAAAATCCCATGGACAGAGGAGCCTGGTAGGCTGCAGTCCATGGGGTCGCTAAAGTCGGACACGACTGAGTGACTTCACTTTCACTTTTCACATTCATGCATTGGAAAAGGAAATGGCAACCCACTCCAGTGTTCTTGCCTGGAGAATCCCAGGGACAGGGGAGCCTGGTGGGCTGCCGTCTATGGGGTCACACAGAGTCGGACACAACTGAAGTGACTTACAGTGAGAGTACAATAGAGTAAAGCAAAACATTTCACACACACACAAAAAAAATCTGAAAACAACAAATTTCAACATTTTAAGTCAAAGATACTCGTTTTCTCAATCCATTGAATAGGGCTTCCCAGGTGGTGCTGGTAGTAAAGAATTGCCTGTCAATGCAAGAGACAGAAGAGATGTGGATTCAGTCCTGGGGTCAAAAAGATCCCCTGGAGAAGGGACTGGCAACCCACTCCAGTGTTCTCGCTTATAAAACCCCATGGACAGAGGAGCCTGACAGCCTACAGCCCATGGGGTTGCAAAGAAAGGGACACGACTGAATGACTGAGCACATGCTACACACACACACACACACACACACACACACACACACACACTGAATACGTTATTTTGGCTTTCATTAACCTGAAATGTGTGTATGCTCAGTTGCTCAATCATGTCTGACTCTTTGCAACCCTAGGACCTACAACCCGCCAGACTCCTCTGTCCATAGGGTTTTCCCAGTAAGAACACTGGAGTGGATTGCCATTACCTCTTCCAGGGGATGGTCCAGACCTCGACATTGAACCAGTGTTTCCTGTGCCTCCTGAATTGCACACAAATTCTTTATTGCTGCACCACTGGGGAAGAGTATAGCTTATTATACTCTTATTAGGTTCTTATTTAGGAACCTAAGTATTAGACTTCAAGTCATTATTATTTCTCAGATTAAATATTTTAATTTTTATGAATAAAATTCCAAGTGCATTTTTATCTGAAATTATTACAACATGACTCTTAAACTTGTTTTACATGTGAATTGAGCAATCTTTATATAGTGAAAAGTATCATTCATTTTATAACAATGCAGGGTCCACTATTCATGAAACACTAAAAATAAGGTCACTTAATAGATTATCAGGAAATTCCCTGGTGGTTCAGTGATTGAGACTCGCCGTCCTGGTCCTGGAAGTCAGGTTGGATCCCTGGTTGGGGAATTAAGATTCTGCATACCAAATGGCGCAGTCAAAAAAAATAAAAAGAAAGAAACCATCAAAGAATAAGCTACAGATAAATTCAATTATTTCTTCAAAAACCCTTCTGAGGATTTTAACTATATCAAAATAATTTATTTCTATTGTTTTCTGGTTAGCCCTATTCATGTGGACTCCTTTGTTACAAGTTATCACTTAATGTTTTTTTTTTTTCAATTCAACAAACCTCCAAATCATGTCTGCACACTTACTATGCTAAAAGAATACATTTTACCTGGCAACAGTTGCACTGTTCACATTACAGTTATAACTTTAGGACTACCAGTAACCACTGCATCCTAAAATAAAGAATGAATGTACATTATTACAGGGGTTCTTAGAATAGCAACCTACCCTATAAGTTATGTAATATATAGCGCCATGTGGGAGAAACGTGGGAAACTGTAGGAGAAAGCAAAAGGTGAATAAGAGGGCTTTTGTTCATGCAAAGACTGTATGATGTCGATTTAAAAATTTTGAGTTTGATAATAAATAGGTTAAGTACTACAGGGTGAAATTTATGGTAAATTGTATGTCTGAGAGGTTAAATGTATTTGATAAAAAATCAGTAGCAATGTAAAAGTTCGATAAATTTTTCAGATAGTTAAAAATTACTGAAATTGTTGTTTAATGAATAATCAAATAATTAGAATAAAAAACTGAAACCAATATGTATTTCCAGTGGAACTGGTGTGGATGAAAAGCTGAAATGTTTAATTTATATTCTAAAAGCAGCAGCAAATGTGTTCTTCAATACATACTTCAGGAGCAGTTTGACAATCATTAGTTAATAAACAAATATCACATATTTTTAATGTCCCATATAAATAGTCAGTCACATGAATATACCCAAATTTTACTGAAATAAAGGCATATATTGTTACCTTTAAAGGCATATATTGTTACATTTACACAAGTATTAATAAACTATCCTAAATCATCAAATTTTTATGCTGTGGATGACATGGGTATGTGGTTTAGTTTCTTAATTACTTTAAAATAAGCTCTTAACAAATATTATCTATTCAGTTCAGTTCAGTTGCTCAGTCATGTCCAACTCTTCGCGACTCCATGAATGGCAGCACCCCAGGCCTCCCTGTCCATCACCAACTCCCAGAGTTCACTCAGACTCACGTCCATTGAGTCAGTGATGCCATCCAGCCATCTCATCCTCTGTCGTCCCCTTCTCCTCCTGCCCCCAATCCCTCCCAGCATCAGAGTCTTTTCCAATGAGTCAACTCTTCGCATGAGGTGGCCAAAGTACTGGAGTTTTAGCTTTAGCCCTTCCAAAGAAATCCCAGGGCTGATCACCTTCAGAGTGGACTATTACTTTTCTTATTATTTTTTGTGACATTGAATGGGTGACTGCAGCCATGAAATTAAAAAACGCTTACTCCTTGGAAGGAAAGTTATGACCAACCTAGAGAGCATATTCAAAAGCAGAGACATTACTTTGCCAACAAAGGTTCGCCTAGTCAAGGCTATGGTCTTTCCTGTGGTCATGTATGGATGTGAGAGCTGGACTGTGAAGAAGGCTGAGTGCCGAAGAATTGATGCTTTTGAAGTGTGGTGTTGGAGAAGACTCTTGAGAGTGCCTTGGACTGCAAGGAGATCCAACCAGTCCATTCTGAAGGAGATCAGCCCTGGGATTTCTTTGGAAGGAATGATGCTAAAGCTGAAACCCCAGTACACTGGCCACCTCATGCGAAGAGTTGACTCATTGGAGAAGACTCTGATGCTGGGAGGGATTGAGGGCAGGAGGAGAAGGGGACGACAGAGGATGAGATGGCTGGATGGCATCACTGACTCGATGAATGTGAGTCTGAGTGACCTCCGGGAGTTGGTGATGGACAGGGAGGCCTGGCGTGCTGCAGTTCATGGGGTCAGCAAAGAGTCGGACAGGACTGAGCGACTGATCTGATCTGATCTGATTATTTTTTGCATCTATTGAAGGTGAACGTGAGTCGCTCAGCGTGTCCGCGCGGGCAGGAAGGGGGGAGCCACCCCGGGACCCCAACCCAGGGACGAACCTGGGCCCGCACGAGACAGAGGCACCCCAAGCCACCAGGGAAGTCAGATTGTTGAATAAGGATAAGAGGCTTATGGAAGCTTCCTGATGGGGGAGAAGCTCCAATGGGAGAAACTGGGTCTTGTTCTAAAGGGCGGAGCCATGCTCAGTAAACCTTTAATCCTATTTTCTATTGATGGGTGGGGCTGTGCTGGGAGAAATATCAATAACCTCAGATATGCAGATGACACCACCCTTATGGCAGAAAGAGAAGAAGAACAAAAGAGCCTTTTGATGAAAGTGAAAGAGGAGAGTGAAAAAGCTGGCTTAAAACTCAACATTCAAAAAAGGAAGATCATGGCATCTGGTCCCATCACTTCATGGCAAATAGAAGGGGAAACAATGGAAATAGTGACAGACTATTTTCTTGGGCTCCAAAATCTGCAGATGGTGACTGCAGCCATGAATGAAAAGACGCTTACTCCTTGGAAGAAAAGCTGTGACAAACCTAGACAGTGTATTAAAAGGCAGAGATATTACTTTGTCCACAAAGGTCCGTCTAGTCAAAGCTATGATTTTTCCAGTAGTCATGTATGGATGTGAGAGTTGAATTATAAAGAAAGCTGAGCACTGAAGAATTGATGTTTTTGAACTGTGGTGTTAAAGAAGACTCTTGAGAGTCCCTTGGACTGCAAGGGAATCCAGCCAGTCCATCCTAAAGGAAATCAGTCCTGAATATTCATTGGAAGTACTGATGCTGAAGCTGAAGCTCCAATACTTTGGCAACCTGATGTGAAGAACTGACTCATCAGAAAAGACCCTGATGCTGGGAAAGATTGAAGGCGGGAGGAGAAGGGGACGACAGAGGATGAGATGGTTGGATGGCCTCACTGACTAACTGGACATGAGTTTGAGCAAATTCCGGGAGTTGATTGTGGACAGGGAGGCCTGGTGTGCTGCAGTCCAGGGGTCACAAAGAGTCGGACATGACTGAGTGACTGAACTGAACTGATTAGGTAAGTAGTTCACTTACAAAGTACCATATGTATTTGAAGGTTTGAGTTTAAAGAAGTAGTTACAGATTTTATTGTTATATACAAATGGGATTTATAGAACTAATATATACCATATCAACAAAAATTTGCAGTTTCGGGTTTTTTTCAAGAGAGATTTTCTGAGAATTAATTGAAGAAAATGATCCATAATGTAGTCATTGAATTGTGAAAATGAACACTCTTCTTGTTCCTGTATTTCATGGTACTTTCTTTACACTCATATTATTTTACTTTCACTGTACACCAAAATGCCTGAATGTACAAAAACTATGAGGGCTTCCCTGGTAACTCTGTTAGTAAAGACACCACTTGCAATGCAGAAGACCCCTTTTTGATTCCTAGGTGGAAAAGATCCCCTGGAGAAGGATAGGCTACCAACTCCAGTATTCTTGGGCTTCCCTGATGGCTCAGATGGTAAAGGATCCATCTGCAATGCGGGACACCTGGGTTCAATCCCTGGACTGGAAAGATCCCCTCGCAGAGGGCATGCAACCCACTTCAGTATTCTTGCCTGGAGATTCCCCATGGACAGAGGAGCCTGGCAGGCTACAGTAAACGTGCTCACAAAGAGTCAGACTTGACTGAGCGACTAAGCAGAGCACAGCAGCACAGAAAGTATGAACTTTATTTTATGCTTAAGAAACTGACACAAAAGAGAGGTAGGGGCGCATACAAGAGCATCTCACAAGCTAATAGAATTTTAGAGAAAATTTAATTACCTATATTCATATACCAGACAATGGAGGTCCTAAAATGTCAAATGGCCTACTCAGATTTATATAAATGGGTAATTTCAATATTTGAATTAGAACCAATTTTTAAAACTCCCTTTGGTGGTCACCTGTCCTGCTTAAACTCTCCGGAAAATTTCAGAGGATGGAAAACCCAAAGTCATTCTATGAGGACACCATCACCCTGATACCAAAACTAGACAAGGATACCACTAAACAAGAAAATTACAGGTCAATATCACTGATGAGCATAGGTGCAAATAAAATTCTAGCTAACAGGATCCAACAACACATTAAAAGCATCTTGCTTAATAATCAGATGGGATTTATCCTCAGGATGCAAGTAGTCTTCAATATATGCAAATCAACCAGTGTGATACACAATATTAATAAACCAAAAGATAGAAATCATATGATCATCTCAATAGATGCAGAGAAGGATTTTGACAATATTCAACATCCATTTATGATTAAAACAAACAAACAAAAAAGCTCCAGAAAGCGGGCATAGAAAGAACGTGTCTCAACATAATAAAGATCATATATGACAAACCTACAGCAAACATTTATCTAAATGGTGAACAACAGGAAGCATTTCCTCTAAGATCAAGAACTAGGCAAGGGAGCCCACTCTTGCCACTGTTATTCAACATAGTTTTTGAAGTCCTAGCTACAACAATCAGAGAAGAAAAATAAATAATATGAATCCAGATTGGAAAAGTAGAAGTAAAGCTCTCACTGTTTGCTCATGGCATGATACTATACATAGAAAATCCTAAGGATGCCCCCAGGAAATCACTAGAGCTAATCAATGAATATAGTAAAGTCTCAGTATATAAAATTAATACACAGAAATCCCTTTCATCCTCATAGACTAACAATGAAAAATCAGGAAGAGAAATTAAGGAAATAATTCCATTCACCATTCCAACAAAAAGAATAAAATACCTAAGAATAAGCATACCTAAAGAAACAAAAGACCTATTTGGAGAAAACTACAAGACACTGATGAAAGAACTCAAAGATGACCACAAACAGATGGAGAGGTTTAGCATGTTCCTGAACCAAAAGAGTCAATATTGTGAAAACGACTGTAGCATGCAAAGCAATAATCAGATTCAGTGTAGTTCCTATCAAACTACCAATGGTATTTTTCAAAGAGCTAGAACAAAACATTTCACAACTTGTATGGAAATACAAAAGACCCTGAAAAGCAAAGAAATCTTGAAAAAGAAGAAAAGATCTGTAGTATGCACCCTGCCTGGCTTGAGACTATGTTACAAGCTACAGTCATCAAGACAGTATGCTACTGGCCCTAAAATAGAAATATAAATCAATGGAACAAGATAGAAAGCCCAGAGATAAACCCAAGGACCTTTAGGCACCTTACCTTCGACAAAGGAGGCAAGAATATACAGTGGAGAAAAGATAGTCTCTTCAATAAGTGATGCTTGGGAAACTGAACAGTTACATGAAAAGAATGAAATTAAAACACTTCCTAACACTTCCACACACAAAGATAAACTACAAATGGATTAAGAGTTAAATGTAAGGCCAGAGACCATAAGGCTCTTAGAGGAAACCATAGACAGTATGTTGACATAAATCACAATATCTGCTTTGACCCTACTCCTAAAATAATGGAAATAATAAGAAAAACAATAAATGCTGGAGAAGGTCTGGAGAAAAGGGAACCCTGTAGCACTAATTGATACAGCCACTATGAAGCACAATATGGAGATTCCATAAAAAACTGGGAATAAAACTACCAAATGAGCCAACAATCCCACTACTGGTCATATACCACGAGGAAACCATAATTGAAGAAGACACATGCACCCCAACGTTCATTGCAGCACTATTTAGAATAGCCAGGACATGGAAGCAACCTTAATGTTTAAATGTCTGTAAATACATGAATGGATAAAGAAGCTTTAGTACATATACACAATGGACTATCACTCAGCCATAAAAAGAACATACTGACTCAGTTATAACAAGGTGGATGAACCTAGAGCCTATTATACAGAAGTAAGTCAGAAAGAGAAAAACAAATATCATGTATCAATCATAGATATGGAATCTAGAAAGATGGTACTGATGAACCTATTTTCAGGGACGCGATGGAGACAGACACAAAGAGCAGACTTGTGGACATGGTGGAGGGGAGAGAGAGTGGGATGAACTGAAGGAGTAACACTGAACTATACTCTTGCAGCTCAGTCATCAGTCATGCCCGAATCTGCCACCCTGTGGACTGCAGCACACCAGGCCTCCCTGTCCATCACCAACTCCCGACTTTACTCCAACTCATGTCCATTGAGTCGGTGATGCCATCCAACCATCTCATCCTCTGTCGTCCCTTCTCCCCCACCTTCAGTCTTTCCCAGCATCAAGGTCTTTTCAAATGAGACAGTACTTCGCATCAGGTGACCAAAGTATTTAAGTTTGAGCTTCAGCATCAGCCTTTCCAATGAGTATTCGGACCGATTTCCTTTCAGATTGACTGGTTTGATCTCCTTTCAGTCCAAGGGCCTCTCAAGAGTCTTCTCCAACACCACAATTCAAAAGCATCCATTCTTCGGTGTTTATTTTCCACTTTCATTCTGATCCAACTCTCAAATCCATACATGACTACTGGAAAAACCACAGCTTTGACCATACAGACATTTTTCAACAAAATATTGTCTCTTTTTTAACATGCTGCCTAGGTTGGTCATAGCTTTCCTTCCAAGGAGCAAGCGTCTTCTAATTTCACAGCTGCAGTTACCTTCTGCAGTGATTTTGGATCCCAAGAAAATAAAGTCTGTCACTGTTTCCATTGTTTCCCCATCTATTTGCCATGAATTGATGGGACCAGATGCATGATCTTTATTTTTTGAATATTGAGTTTCAAGCCAGCTTTTCTATCTCCTCTTTCACTTTCATCAAGAGGCTCTTTAGTTCTTCATTTTCTGCCATTAGGGTGGTGTCATCTGCATATCTGAGGTTATTGGTATTCCTCCCAGCAATCTTGATTCCAGCTTGTGCTTCATCTAGTCTGGCATTTTGCCTGATGCACGCTGTATACAAGTTAAAGAAGCAGGGTGACAAGACAAAGCTTTGACATACTCTTTGCCCAATTTGGAACCAGTCCATTGTTCCATTTCCAATTCTAACTGTTGCTTCTTTGCCTGCATATGGATTTCTCAGGAGGCAGGTAAGGTGGCCTGGTATTCCCATTTCTTGAAGTATTTTCCACAGTTTGTTGCAATCCACACAGTCAAAGGCTTTAGCGTAGTCATTGAAGCAGAATTAGATGTTTTTTCTAGAATTCTATCGCCTTTTCTATGATCCAGTGGATTTTGGCAATTTGATCTGGTTTCTCTGTCTTTTCTAACTGTTGAAACCTAGCTTGGAGAATTTTGAGCAGTACTTTGCTTGCCTGTGAGATGTATGTGATTGTGCGGTAGTTTGAACCTTCTTTGGCATTGCCTTTCTTTGAGAATGGAATGAAAACTGACCTTTTCCAGTGTTGTGGCCACTGCTGAGTTTTCCAAATTGGCTGGCATGTTGAGTGCAACACTTTAACAGCATCATCTTTTAGGATTTGAAATAGCTCATCTGGAATTCCATCACCTCCACTAGCTTTGTTTGTAGTCATGCTTCCTAAGGCCCACTTGACTTCACATTCCAGGATGTCTCTAGGTGAGTGATCACACCACTGTAATTATCTGGCTCATGAAGATCTTTTTTGTATAGTTCTTCTGTGTATTCTTGTCACCTCTTCTTAATATCTTCTGCTTCTATTAAGTCCATACCATTTCTGTCCCTTATTCTGCCCGTCTTTGCATGAAATGTTCCCTTGGTATCTCCAATTTTCTTGAAGAGATCTCTAGTCTTTCCCATTCTATTGTTTTCCTCATTGATCACTTAAGAAGGCTTTCTTATCTCTCCTTGCTATTCTTTGGAGCTCTTCATTCAAATGGGCATATCTTTCCTTTTCTCCTTTGCCTTTCACTTCTCTTCTTTTCATAACTGTTTGTAAGGCATTGTCAGACAACCATTTTGCCTTTTTGCATTTCTTTTTCTTGTTGATTGTTTTGATCACTGCCTCCTGTACAATGTTAGGAATCCCTGTCCATAGTTCTTCAGGCACTCTGTCTGTCAGATCTAATCCCTTGAATCTATTTGTTACTTCCACTGTATAATCGTGAGAGATTTGCTTTGTGTCACAGCTGAATGTTCTAGTGGTTTTCCTACTCTCTTCAATACACATACATGTTTCTTCCATGCACATTGTAAAATTGGATTGCCAGTAGAAATTACTATATGATGCATGGAGTTCAAATTCAATACTCTGTGATAACCTAGAGGGGTGAGTAAGGGTGGGAGGTGAGAGGGAGGTTCAAGGTGGAGGAGACAATCGTATACCTATGGCAGATTCTTGTTGATATATGGCAGAAACCAACACAAAATTGTAAAGCAATTATTTTTCAATTAAAAATACATAAATTCTCTTTGTACATTCCATAATTTCCAACTTTATTTTCATAATAATAAAAACAAATACAGACCAAAAACTAGTCCATTAGTCTTGAATCTGAGAACCTTGGGTTTCTAGATAGTGAGAAATATCAAGAAAGAGGTATATGACCTGTAGTTTGTAGATAATTGTTATTCTTCTATGCAACAAATGTATCACCTTCTTCTTTTATTTGGAAGCCCTCTTTTAACTCTCATTTACTCAGTTGGCAAGACCAATCCCTTTATACATCATTAGAAGTGAGCATAAAACATGGACCTTCCCTGTTGTTTCAGATGGTAAAGCATCTGCCTGCAATATGGGAGACCTGGGTTCAATCCCTGGGTCAGGAAGATCCCCTGGAGAATGAAATGACAACCCACTCCAGTACTCTTGCTGGAAAATCCCATGGATGGAGGAGTCTGGTAGGCTACAGTCCATGGGGTCACAAAGAGTTGGACACAACTGAGCGACTTCACTTTCTTTCTTTTCTATAAAACATAGACTAACCAACATATTCAAAAACCTCTGCCCAAGAAGTCTTGCTCCATGATTATCTTGAGAAGGAAAAAATCTAGATCAATTATAAAAACTTTTTAAAAACTTTATGGCACAAACGAAGTTCTTTGAGCAAAAATTTCTCAGAGCAAACCACGTGAAGGCCATCTTGCCAAAACATGTGAAGAAAATAAATGGAGTATGGATGAATAATAGAAAGAGTGACTCCTGATAATGTCATTTGAGTCCTTAGATGCATCCGTAGCTATCATCACTGGAAATTTTTAGGTAAATGTACAAATAAATTCTCTTTTCCTCTTGAGCCAGTTTGAATTGGGTTTTGTTCAATCAACATCGTGTCTTATTAAATTCAGTTTCGTAACAAATATTGACATGAATTGCTCTTTTTAATTGAGAATGAATAAAAATAAACAGCCAACAAGAACAAAATAAACAGCAAAACAGTATATGCTTTTGATATCTCAATGTACATATTGCATAAAGACTCAGAGGGAGTATCTATAACTTCAAATTAATTTCTACAAAAACAGAAACAGTTTTCCAAAGTAGCCTCTTGTTATTCCCCAAAAGGTGTAAAAGGATACATGAGAATGTAGCTATTAATATGTGGGCAGAATTGGAGGAGATGAATCAAAATTCCAGTGAAAACTAATTGAAAAAAATTAAAGCGGCAACAAAATAGTGAATAGGAAAGGTAATAAAGAAAAGTCTCTAATGGTGGTAAATCTTTTATCAGCATTGTGGAAAATAGAAAGGAAAATTTGGAATGCAAACAAAGTCGAGAAGATAGTAGAATGATAGGGTTTGGAGAAAGAATATACCATTTAAGGATAAAGTATGAAGAGGTTAAGGATAAAGTATGAAGAGGTCAATATCCATTTTATTTTATGTGGTTGAAGTTCAGCTTAAGAATATGTTCCAAACAAAACACCAGAATACCTTTGTCCCGACCAAGTTGTTAAAATAAATTATATTTTAGATCATAAACTTTTAGAATTTTGATATCTTTCAGAAGTTTAACTTTCTATTTGAAATTTTAATTTGAAAATTCTTGTAAGTGGCAGAACATTTCAAGTGTTAATGTATTTCAAAAATAAAATAGGGGGTTGATTTTAATTTTTTACTGATAGTTACATCTTTTAAACATATTTTGAAGTCACAGGATATTATATTTTGTTGTCATTATCTGAGTAGTTACAAATATGTCTTTTGTTTTAATTTCTTACAATTAGAGCAGTGTAAGATTCATAAAGCTATAAGAATTAAATAAATTTCAAATTATTGTCCATTTAAAATAACTTTTAAAATTCAAGAAGCCTGATTGTGCACCTTCCTGGTGCCAACAGATGCTCTAGGTGATGGGAATCCAGTAGTGAACAAGACAAGCCACAGTTCACCTGCCCTCAAGACATAAAGATCGTAACAGTATCAAAAATTTCAGATTGTATTAAGTAACATAATGGAAAATAAGTTCTTATCACAGTTACTAGGGTTAAGGATTAAAAGTGAAAACATTCACCATGATAATTTTTATGTTATCAAAAATATATTTATTTTAATGTTTGCATCAATTATCAGAAAGTTGGCATGTTTCATGATTTAATATAAGCAGACCTTGGTTCAAAATCTGCAACACATTTAGTAACATCAAGATAATGTTAGTGAAAAGGATAGCTATATAAAGTTGTTAATGGAAATAGTTATCTTTTTTGCAAACGTGGGCACGAGCATAATTTATGTAAAGCTGTAGCAGGGTCTAGGTTCTAGATTATTAGCTCTTTCCATAAAAAGATTTTTAATGTGTAAAATCAGAAAAGAAATGTCAAAAAAAAAGCAAATACCAGTATCATTCTTAAAGTTCCATTTTAGTTACATGATAATTATCCACTTGGTAGTTACAATGTGACGTGAAAACAAACTTGGTAAATAAGAGCAAGTCTTCTGTAACTTTTTCAGTTTGCATTTTTCTGTGAAAGTTTTTTGAGACTCTTACATAATAAATGCTGGAGGCTAAGATAGTAATTAGCACCCCCACCCATATCAAATATGTGGAATGACAACAGTCATAATATATTTTCTTACCTGGTACTGGTTAATTCTGATCTAAGTGAGGGAGGCAAAACTGCAAGACGCCCAATGAGCTCTTAATATAACAGCTTGAAAGGATGTTGGAGCAGTACCTAGAAAAGAGATTTTCCTTCTTTATATGCTAATATGATTCACACCTGCCAGCACTTCAAAAATGGTAATACTGGAGCACTGCTTTGTATGCTATGGTGGCATATTAGCTCTTCCTACATGTTCTCTGTCAGTCACAGTCATGGGCACTGTAGGGAGATTGCTGTTGCTTGTGAAGAATTATTTGCAGAGGAAAAGCTATTGAGGAATTGGTCCTATTAAACCAGAATAATGGAAGTGGCTGGTTTACCCTCCATTTTAGACCTGGGAGCAGGACGAAAAATACTTGAAACATCTGAGAAGTGCCATTTACTGATATCTAGGACTTTCTATACTCCTTGTTGTGAATAAAAAACTCACTGTTGATATTTTTGTCTAATGTTCATATGTGTGAGCATAGCCATATATAAGTATGTGTGTGTGTGTGTGTGTGTGTGTGTGTGTAATCAGAGGATTTAATCAGAGGATTTAAATAGTATATTCATATAAACATAAAATAATTTTAAGTATAAAATATAATCAACATATGATGTCCAAGTTTAGGTCACATTTGATTTTTTAAATGATAAATTTATCTACATCATTTGTTGATAAGAAAGTGTCACATTTAGAGTGGTACTTCATTTTCTAGTTAAATACAATTTTCTTAGAAACAATGAGGAACTGAAGCAGTAATCTATCTACCTCCACGCAATGACAAATAGTACATATGTGTTACTTTGACCTGGCATTTCCACTTTATTTTGCCTTTGCTGACCTAACTTTTATCTCTGCAGAACAAGCAGAGTCAAGCTGCAGAAGTTTCAGTAGGGATACTATGATCTATTTTCACAACTGATGTCTCAGCTATAAAGAGAAGTGCATAACAATTGTGACCTTACATCCATACCAACCAGCTGTAATGTGGTTGAATTCTTCCATTATATAACAAGGTGTAGCCCTACTAGACATAATATTCCAAGTTTTAATATTTTAGACATATTGATATTTTCATCAAGCTTTAAGATACTTTCAAAAAACTCAACACTTGAACATTGGACATTTGAAATAATCGCTGTTAAAACAGGACTATGCTTTTCTTCATGTAATTTTTCTCCATCACTAGGCTTGTTTAAAACCTGACCAATTATTCTAGAACTTTGCATTTATATGTTACGAGAAAAGCTATATATTGAAGATTTTTCCGTGGTTGTTATATGACTTAGTTTTAAAGTTTTCTCTTTTTTGATACACAAACATAACAAAATAATTATGAATGTACCCAACTGTGGGAATAACTTCAGCCAAATTATGTTTTTTTGTGAAGAGTGGGACAAGACTTCCTAAACCAAATTAAGTGATCATAGACTTACTTAAATTATAGCTTTCTTGTCCCATTTACTTCTCATAGAAAGCCCCTGAGGTAATAATATAAAGTTCTAGGCAGACTGTGTGGTATACAGTTCATTTTAAATTTCTACATTCATTTCATAATTTTCATGTATAGTTACACATATATTCTTATAAAATAGATTTTATTTTGATATTGTTTTGCAACCTAATGTTTAAAAATTATAAATACATTATGAACACACTTTCATATAAATAAATATAGATCTTCTGATCATCCTTAATGATTCTCTAGTTCTTCATTACCTACTTCAACCCACTCCAAAAGGGTCTTCTCTTTATAATTCTTGTATCAGGGTCACCAATTACTCTAGAATAGCATTTTTTTTTTTTAATCTCTGTATTATTTGATACCATTAGGTCAAAAACAATCTCTACTCTTCCCTATGCCACAGCACTCTCTTGGTTTTCTACAGCATTGGATATTCATTCTTTGGCTAATTTTTAGTTTTGCTCTCTTAAGGCCCTCTTATCTCACTCTATACAACTTCCTAAATGATGTCATATACATTGACATTTTTTTTTGAAATTGGAGGCTAATTACTTTACAATATTGTAGTGATTTTTCCCATACATTGAACTGTGGTGTTGGAGAAGACTCTTGAGAGTCCCTTGGACTGCAAGGAGATCCAACCAGTCCATTCTGAAGGAGATCAGGCCTGGAATTTCTTTGGAAGGAATGATTCTAAAGCTGAAACTCCAGTATTTTGGCCACCTCATGCAAAGAGTTGACTCATTGGAGAAGACTCTGATGCTGGGAGGGATTGAGGGCAGGAGGAGAAGGGGACGACAGAGGATGAGATGGCTGGATGGCATCACTGACTCGATGGATGTGAGTCTGAGTGACCTCCGAGAGCTGGTGATGGACAGGGAGGCTTGGCGTGCTGCAGTTCATGGGGTCGCAAAGAGTTGGACACGACTGAGCGACTGATCTGATCTGATCTGATCTGACCTGACTCAGCCATGGGTGTACATATGTTCCCCAACCTGAACCCTCTTCCCACCTCCCTCCCCATCCCATCCCTCAGGGTCATCCCAGTGCACCAGCCCTGAGCACCCTGTCTCATGCATCAAACCTGGCTTGGTGATCTTTTCACATATGATAATATACATGTTTCAATACTGTTATCTCAAATCATCTCACCCTCGCCCTCTCCCACAGAGTCCAAAAGATGGTTCTATACATCTGTGTCGCTTTTGCTGTCTTCCATATAGGGTCATCATTACCATCTTTCTAAATTCCATATATATGCATGAGTATACTGTATTGGTGTTTTTCTTTCTGACTTACTTCATTCTTTATAATCAGCTCCAGTTTCATCCACCTCATTAGAACTGATTCAAATGTATTCTTTTTAATGGCTGAGTGAGTCTGAGTGAACTCTGGGAGTTGGTGATGGACAGGGAGGCCTGGCATGCTGCAATTCATGGGGTCACAAAGAGTCAGACGACTGAGCAACTGAACTGAACTGAACTGAATACTCCATTGTGTATATGTACCACAGCTTTCTTGTCCATTTGTCTGCCAGTGGACATCGATGTTTCAACACAACTTCTCTGTCTCTGAAAAAACATGTCCATGAGTGTTACATACGCTTATCAAACTGCCAACCAGGTTTCTCCACCAGGATGTCTTAGTGGCACCTCAAACACTATGTGAAATGACCAAACTCTTACTGATTTATCATTCCTGCCCCGCACACCTAAACAGCACTTCTCCTCTTTTAGTGCTTCACATTTCACAAATGACACACAGTCGGCTCCTATGTTCAGGTCATAAATAAGAAAGTAACCCTTGACTCCACGATCCCCTTCCTTACAACTCACATTGTTAGCAAATTCTTCTTTTTTTCTATTAAAATGTCTGTTTATCTACTTCTTTGTATGTCCGTTGCCACCAACTAATGTAAGCTGCTGTATTCTCTCTCTAGAACATTAAATTACCACTGAACTGATATTTCTGGATAGATTAAAGATAACCATATGAAATTACCAACATTTGAACATATTTAAGGTAATTTCACATACTTAGAAAGTGAAAGAAAAGTGAAAGTCTCCCAGTCGGATCTGACTCTTTGTGACCCCATGGACTTAGCCCACCAGGCTCCTCTGTCCATGGAGGTCTTTAGGCAAGAGTACTGAGGTGAGTTGCCATTTCCTTCTCCACATGGTTAGACTTTATACTAATTCTCTCAAATGTATTTTTAATATTTCTCCTGGAATATTATTTTGAAAATACCAAAAGGTGTCAAGTGAAATTTTTTTTCATGAATAAGTGAGAGGCTATGTTTAAAATACTTAATCCACCACCACTTTTTGCTATAGTCTATTTTAGATATTGCATTTGGATGAAAATTTCTGTAATAAACGGTCTGCATACATTTCATTGTACAGATGTCTAATTAAACATTTATTGGTATTCAATATACATTAAGATCTTATGAAGAATTCTAAAAAAAAAGAGAAATGACTGAAGATTAACATAAAACAAGGACAATAAATGAGAGACCACGTAATTCAGATATTGGAATTATCAGATAGGGACTTCAACTGTGACAAACATGTAAACCATGATAAATACAAGAAAGAAAAGAAATGAAAAATAGATAAAAAGGTGAAATTTTTAACAGAGAATTAGAAATTATAAAAGAAACCAAATATCCTTAAAAATTTATGTACTATATATGTGTATCACATGTATATATATATATATCAGTTCAGTTCAGTTCAGTCACTCAGTCGTGTCCAACTCTTTGCAACCCCATGAATCGCAGCACGCCAGGCCTTGCTGTAAATCACCAACTCCCAGAGTTCACTCAGACTTACGTCCATCAAATCAGTGATGCCATCCAGCAAACTCATCCTCTGTCGTCCCCTTCTCCTCTTGCTCCCAATCCCTCCTAGCATCAGAGTCTTTTCCAATGAGACAACACTTCACATGACGTGGCCAAGTACTGGAGTTTGAGCTTTAGCATCATTCCTTCCAAAGAAATCCCAGGACTGATCTCCTTCAGAATGGACTGATTGGATCTCCATGCAGTCCAAAGGACTCTCAAGAGTCTTCTCCAACACCACACTTCAAAAACATCAATTCTTTGATGCTCAGCCTTCTTCACAGTCCAGCTCTCACATCCATACATGACCACAGGAAAGACCATAGCCTTGACTAGATGGACCTTAGTTGGCAAAGTAATGTCTCTGCTATTGAATATGTTATCTAGGTTGGTCATAACTTTCCTTCCAAACAGTAAGCATCTTTTAATTTCATGGCTGCACTCACCATCTGCAGTGATTGCGGAGCCCAAAAAAATAAAGTCTGACACTGTTTCCACTGTTTCTCCATGTATTTCCCATGAAGTGATGGGACCAGATGCCATGATCTTTATTTTCTGAATGCTGAGCTTTAAGCCAACTTTTTCACTCTCCTCTTTCACTTTCATCAAGAGGCTTTTTAGTTCCTCTTCACTTTCTGCCATAAGGGTGGTGTCATCTGCATATCTGAGGTTATTGATATTTCTCCCAGCAATCTTGATTCCAGCTTGTGCTTCTTCCAGCCCAGCGTTTCTCATGATGTTCTCTGCATATAAGTTAAATAAACAGGGTGACAATATACAGCCTTGACGAATTCCTTTTCCTATTTGGAACCAGTCTGTTGTTGCATGTCCAGTTCTAACTGTTGCTTCCTGACCTGCATACAGATTTCTCAAGAGGCAGATCAGGTGGTCTGGTATTCCCATCTCTTTCAGAATTTTCCACAGTTTATTGTGATCCACACAGTCAAAGGCTTTGGCATAGTGAATAAAGCAGAAATAGATGTTTTTCTGGAACTCTCTTGCTTTTTCCATGATCCAGCAGATGTTGGCAATTTGATCTCTGGTTCCTCTGCCTTTTCTAAAACCAGCTTGAACATCAGGAAGTTCACGGTTCACCTATTGCTGAAGTCTGGCTTGGAGAATTTTGAGCATTACTTTACTAGCATGTGAGATGAGTGCAATTGTGTGATAGTTTGAGCATTCTTTGGCATTGCCTTTCTTTGGGATTGGAATGAAAACTGACCTTTTCCAGTCCTGTGGCCACTCCTGAGTTTTTCAAATTTGCTAGCATATTGAGTGCAACACTTTCACAGCATCATCTTTCAGGATTTGAAATAGCTCAACTGGAATTCCATCACCTCCACTAGCTTTTTTTGTAATGATGCTTTATTTATTTTTTTTCATTTAGAACATACTTTATTTTTTTTTAATTTTATTTTGCTTAACTTTACAATATTGTATTGCTTTTGCCATACATCAAAATGAATCCACCACTAATGATGCTTTCTAAGGCCCACTTGACTTCACATTCCAGGATGTCTGGCTCTAGGTGAGTGATCACACCATCTTGATTATCTTGATTGTGAAGATCATCTTTGTGCAGTTCTTCTGTATATTCTAGCCACCTCTTCTTAATATCTCTTGCTTCTGTTAGGTCCATACCATTTCTATCTTTTATCAAGCCCATCTTTGCATGCAATGTTCCTTTGATATCTCTAATTTTCTTGAAGAGATCTCTAGTCTTTCCCACTCTATTGTTTTCCTCTATGTCTTTGCATTGATTGCTGAGGAAGGCTTTCTAATCTCTTCTTGTTATTCTTTGGAACTCTGCATTGAGATGTTTATATCTTTCCTTTTCTCCTTTGCTTTTCACTTCTCTTCTTTTCATAGCTATTTGTAAGGCCTCCTCAAACAGGCATTTTGCTTTTTTGCATTTCTTTTCCATATGGATGGTCTTCATCCCTGTCTCCTGTACAATTTCACAAACATTAGCCTTGTCTAACTCAATGAAACTAAGCCATGCCCCTGGGGCAACCCAAGACGGGTGGGTCATGGTGGAGAGGTCTGACAGAATGCCATCCACTGGAGAAGGGAATGGCAAACCACTTCAGTATTCTTGCCTTGAGAACCCCATGAACAGTATGAAAAGGCAAAATATTAGGATACTGAAAGAGGAACTCCCCAGGTCAGTGGGTGCCCAATATCCTACAGGAGATCAGTGGATAAATAACTCCAGAAAGAATGAAAGGATGGGGCCAAAGCAAAAACAATACCCATTTGTGGATTTGACTGGTGATAAAAGCAAGGTCCAATACTGTAAAGAGCAATATTGCATAGGAACCTGGAATTTCAGGTCCATGAATCAAGGCAAATTGGAAGTGGTCAAACAAGAGATGGCCAGAGTGAATGTCGACATTCTAGGAATCAGTGAACTGAAATGGACTAGAATGGGCGAATTTAACTCAGATGACCATTATATGTACTACTGCGGGCAGGAATCCCTCAGAAGAAATGGAATAGCCATCATGGTCAATAAAAGAGTCCGAAATGCAGTACTTGGATGCAATCTCAAATACAACAGAATGATCTCTGTTCATTTCCAAGGCAAACCATTCAATATCACAGTAATCCAAGTCTATGCCCCAACCAATAACCCTGAAGAAGCTGAAGTTGAACGGTTCTATGAAGACCTACAAGACCTTTTAGAACTAACACCCAAAAAAGATGTCCTTTTCATTATAGGGGACTGGAATGCAAAAGTAGGAAGTCAAGAAACACCTGGAGTAACAGGCAAATTTGGCCTTGGAATATGGAATGAAGCAGGACAAAGACTAATAGAGTTTTGCCAAGAAAATGCACTGGTCATAGAAAACACCCTCTTCCAACAACACAGAGAAGACTCTACACATGGACATCACCAGATGGTCAACACGGAAATCAGACTGATTACATTCTTTGCAACCAAAGATGCAGAAGCTCTATACAGTCAACAAAAACAAGACTGGGAGCTGACTGTGGCTCAGATCATGAACTCCTTATTACCAAATTCCGACTTATACTGAAGAAAGTAGGGAAAACCACTAGATCATTCAAGTATGACCTAAATGAAATCCCTTATGATTATACAGTGGAAGTGACAAATAGATTTAAGGGCATAGATCTGATAGATAGAGTACCTGATGAGCCTATGGACTGAGATTTGTGACATTGTACAGGAGACATATGAAAATAGAAGGACATCAAATGAGACTAGGCACAATAGTACGTATAAATAGAAAATCAGAAATAGCATGATGGAATGCATATGAGCTGAAACCCTGAGAGGAACAAGAGTGAGAAATAAAATATAAAATAAAACATGTGTTTTCCTAGTGGTTCAGTTGGTAAAGACCCCATCTTCAGTGCAGAAGACCACTTCCAAAACAGAAGACCCAGTTTGGATTCCTGAGTCCAGAAGATCCCTTGGAGAAGGAAATGGCAACCCACTACAGTATTCTTGTTTGGGAAATCCCATGCACAGAGGAGCCTGGTGGACTACAGTCCATGGAGTCGCAATGAGTCAGATACAACTTAGCAACTAAACCACCACCACCACCATTTATCACCTAAAATAAAATGCTCGCATTGGCCCCTGATGGCTCAGTGGGTAAGACTCTGCCAGCAATACAGGAAATACAGGAGACATGGGTTCAACCCTTGAGTTGGCCAGATCCCCTGGAAAAGGAAATGGCAAACTTCTCCAGTATTCTTGCCTGAAAAATCCCATGGAAAGAGTAACCTGGCAGGCTACAATTCTAATGGCCACAAAGAGTCAGACAGGACAGAGCAGAACACACAGGACAAAGTAAAATGCAAGAGATATTTGAGATAGCATCAAAAATTGTAGCCTATGTGATACTTGAAGCCCAGAGAGAGAGGAATAGAGAAAACAATATAGAATCAGTACTTGAATAATGACAGCAAATAATTTTAAAAATTAATGAAAATTTCTCTGTGAATTCCAGGCAGATACAAATCTTTTATTTAATTGCATGCAGGATAAATATAAAGAAAACCATATTCAATCACATCATAGTGAAACTGTTGAAAATCAAAGATCAAGAGAAAATTTTGACAATAGCTAGAGAAACAAAAGATGTATTACCTTCAAAGGAGCAGTAAGAATGATGGCTGACTTTTCAACAAAAACAATCAAAGACAGTTGGCAGTTTAATGACATATTTACATGCTGGAAACATTTCCAATATTCAGTTCTACACTCAGAATAAATATCCTTCAAATGTAGAATACCAGGTATCAGACTTAACCCCCTACCTAAACAACAGTAAATCTGGAAAAACTACATGAAGCAACTCTTTCAGATCCTGAACAACATAGGACAAGGCTATTATCTGTAAAAGAAAGGAAGTACATTAAATGAGCATCACATTCACCAAGATGTCTGCCTGGGGAAACTTTCTGAACTATGACAAAAGGAAGGGAATTCACAAAGATAAAAAAAGAAGTAAGTAATTGCAATATGGGACTCCTGAGGGAGCTGAGGAGAAGGAAATGGCAACTCTCTCCAGTATTCTTGCCTAGAAAATCCCGTGCACAGAGGAGCCTGATGCGCTGCTGTCCATAGGGTCGCACAGAGACGGACACGACTGAAGCAACTTAGCATGCACGCATGCACTGGAGAAGGAAATGGCAACCCACTCCAGTATTCTTGCCTGGGGAATCCCAGGGACGGGGTAGCCGGGTGGGCTGCCATCTATGGGGTGGAGCGGAGTCGGACAGGACTGAAGGGACCTAGCAGGAGCAGCAGAGGGAGCTGAAATTTGAAAAGCAGGATATGAGACACACAGGAAATACAAAGAGAAAGAGCCCCAGAAATCTGCATAGGAACCCGTTGAGTCCTGGCTGAAGATTAATATGCATGTATGAGGATGGTATTCTATGAGCCCTTTCTGAGAACAACTCCTGAGGGACTGTATCCTGAATAGGAATTCTGGAGGTTTCAAACTTCTGGATACATTGCAGTTTATCCAGCCAGTATGGAGAGAATTCACTGATCACTCTGGACATTTAACTGAAGTGACAGAAAGCCCTTTTCTCAGAATTAAGACTATGCTTTTACTAGAGATAAGACTACTTTAGAACTGCTCCAATAAATTCTAAAAACAAAATTCAACAGAAATGAAAAATTTGGCTCTTATCAGCAAAAATTATAATTCTTTAAAAGAAATCAGCAGAATCCAGACTCTGAACAATGTTAACATCCACAGGGGCCAGGTTATAATAAAAAAATCTATACTTACATTAAAAAAAGTAAGATGCTGTGATCTATAGCTAAAAGGACAAAATAAGTAGAGAAATGTAGCAATGTCAATGAAATTAGCAAAGAGGAAAGTTAAAAGAGCTTTTATATATAAGGCCAAAGCTTCAAAGAAAAATATAGGCATCAAGAGGTCAAAGGTGGAAAATCACAACATAAAAGTTAAAAAAATTTAAAAAAAGAACTGGGTGATTCTGCTTCCAACTATAATTGGGTACATGTTACTAGACTAACTCTCCTCACATTAAAAAAAAATAGAGTGTGTTTTTAGACACTGGACAATAGACAGTATAAGACTGTAATCCTGATGGAAGAAAAATAAACAAGGTTAATTTTAAAATTACTTTTATAATTACCTCCAGACTGCTGAGGGCTGGGAAGCACTTCCTTGATTCTAGTGTAGTGATGGGGAAATAGATTCCCTCTATACAGGCACACATCATTTTATTGCACTTTAGGTTTATTATGTTTTGAAGATATTGCCTTTCGTACAAGTTTAAGTTTTGTGGCTTGGTGCCATTTTTCCAAAAACCTTTGCTCACTTCATGTCTCTGTGTCACATTTAAGTAATTCCCATACTATGTCAAGCTTTTTCATTTTATTTGTCATGATGGTAGGTGATCAGTGATCTTCGATATTGCTACTACAATTTATTGAAGACTCAGGTAAAGCATTTTTGAGCAATAAAGAATTTTTTAATAAAGGTATGTACATTTTTTAGACATAATACTATTTCATACTTTATAGACCACAATATAGTGTAAATATGACTTTTATAAGCATTAGGAAAACAGAAATTTTGTGTGACTCTCTTTATCCCTCTATTCACTTTATTGCAGTGATCTGGAACCGACCTTGCAGTATTAACAAGATATGCCTGTATTGAGAAGATGAAGATCATAGATATTCATAGATATAGAGGCAGCTGGAATGTATAGGGAGAAATACCATAAAAGATATTTGTTAGGCAAAAAAAAAAAAAAAAAAACAAGTTCCAGAAATCTGCATGGCCTCCTCTTATGTATTTAGTTATACAACCTTATGGGATGAAATTCAGACTAGACAGTAAACAACTAAATTATATCTGTAAGATAAACAACAGCCGAAACTCACACAGTAAAGACATTTGAATTCAGACAAGGAAGGGTAAGAAGATGTTACTGAGCACTTAGGGCTTTAACGAGTCGCCAGAAATGGTATATACACATTTTCAATAGTGATAAACTATTCCTAAAGACTACTAGACCTACTATAGACATAGTCAAACAGTGAACTTGAGAAGTTATCAAAGGATTGAGCTAATCCAGAAATAACTTCCTACCCCAAAAAAATTAAAAATATTGCCTTCTTTAAACTGCTTTTAAAGGAAGGCAACAAATTACAGATACTCAAAAACATAATACTTACAATGTTTAGCATTCAATCAAAACATACTAGTTATATAAAAGTCCAGGAAAATGTGATCCATAATCTGAGAATTATCAGTTAGGAGAAACAATATCAGAAATCTCAACTTATATGTTCAAGACTTTAAAGAAAAGCAAGGTCAGTTTTCATCCCAATCCCAAAGAAAGGCAATGCCAAAGAGTGCTCAAACTACCGCACAATTGCACTCATCTCACACGCTAGTAAAGTAATGCTCAAAATTCTCCAAGCCAGGCTTCAGCAATATGTGAACCGTGAACTTCCTAATGTTCAAGCTGGTTTTAGAAAAGGCAGAGGAACCAGAGATCAAATTGCCAACATCCGCTGGATCATGGGAAAAGCAAGAGAGTTCCAGAAAAACATCTATTTCTGCTTTATTGACTATGCCAAAGCCTTTGACTGTGTAAATCACAATAAACTGTGGAAAATACTGAAAGAGATGGGAATACCAGACCACCTGACCTGCCTCTTGAGAAATCTGCATGCAGGTCAGGAAGCAACAGTCAGAACTGGTCATGGAACAACAGACTGGTTCCAAATAGGAAAAGGAGTACGTCAAGGCTGTATATTGTCACCATGTTTATTTAACTTATATGCAGAGTACATCATGAGAAATGCTGGACTGGAAGAAACACAAGTTGGAATCAAGATTGCTGGGAGAAATATCAATAACCTCAGATATGCAGATGACACCACCCTTATGGAAGAAAGTGAAGAGGAACTCAAAAGCCTCTTGATGAAAGTGAAAGTGGAGAGTGAAAAGGTTGGCTTAAAGCTCAACATTCAGAAAACGAAGATCATGGCATCTGGTCCCATCACTACATGGGAAATAGATGGAGAAACAGTGGAAACAGTGTCAGACTTTATTTTTCTGGGCTCCAAAATCACTGCAGATGGTGACTGCAGCCATGAAATTAAAAGACGCTTATTCCCTGGAAGGAAAGTTATGACCAACCTGGATAGCATATTCAAAAGCAGAGACATCACTTTGCCAACAAAGGTTCACCTAGTCAAGGCTATGGTCTTTCCTGTGGTCATGTATGGATGTGAGAGCTGGACTGTGAAGAAGGCTGAGCGCCAAAGAATTGATGCTTTTGAACTGTGGTGTTGGAGAAGACTCTTGAGAGTCCCTTGGACTGCAAGGAGATCCAACCGGTCCATTCTGAAGGAGATCAGACCTGGGATTTCTTTGGAGGGAATGATGCTCAAGCTGAAACTCCAGTATTTTGGCCACCTCATGCGAAGAGTTGACTCATTGGAGAAGACTCTGATGCTCGGAGGGATTGAGGGCAGAAGGAGAAGGGGACGACAGAGGATGAGATGGCTGGATGGCATCACTGACTCGATGAATGTGAGTCTGGGTGACCTCCGAGAGCTGGTGATGGACAGGGAGGCCTGGCGTGCTGCAGTTCATGGGGTCGCAAAGAGTCGGACACGACTGAGCGACTGATCTGATCTGAATGAAAACAAAAATACTACAAGGACAAAAAATGAAAATCTTAAAGATGAATGTAAGCTGCATTGAATAAGAATGATAGATTTTATGCAGAAGAAAATATTAGTAAACTTGATGATAGGCTCTTCCTCATATACAGAATAAATGCTACAGATTCAATGAAATCGTGCCAGTGGCCCTTACACTGTTTTTCTTTGTGTTCTGAAGCAGGATTCTGAAAGAATCCAGAAATAATGACTTGCAGTTGACATGAAGTGCCGTGTTGGTCACTCAGTCATGTCCAGCTCTTCGTGACCTCATGGACTGTAGCCTGCCAGGCTCCGCTGTCCGTGGAATTCTCCAGGCAAGGATCCTGGAGTGGGTGCCATGCCCTCCTCCAGGGGATCTCCCTGATCCAGGGATGGAGCCTGTGTCTCCTGCACTGCAGTCAGATTGTTTACCGACTGAGCCACCAGGGAAGCCCATAACTATCGTATCTCATGGCAACTGAACAATATATTATAATATTGAATAATTTACATATATATGTATGTATAATTAAATATACTGAGTGACTGAACTGAAGTGAACTGACAAATATGTATGATGATTGTTTTACTGTGCAAATATATTTTAGAGGTAAAAATGGCAATATAATTTAATAAATTTAGTGAATGATGTGTTGAAATTAAAATATTTTGTCTTTTATGATGATAATATATAATATTCAATTTCAAAAACCTAATTTATTTCTGAATATAAGAATTGCTTCAAGAATTTTAATAGATAACTTCACTGCAACTTCTTAGTTTTTACTAAATTAATATAAAATATAAGAACGATAATGATTAAAGAAAAGATGTTTAATTTTACCTTACTTTTAATAGAACAAAAACTATGAGAGGTGTTTTACAACACCATATTTAATGATTTTGCTGAAATCAAGGCATGCATAATTTTTATGAAATAATTTTATAGTGACTTGTAAGCTGTATATTTATTATTCAGTCAAACACAGTAGTACTGTTAGGAGACATTTCTCCATGAATGTCTCATATTTCTATGCATCTTCTCCGCAAAGACATTGTCATTATTTTATTTCAGACTACATTTTAAAGAATGTTTGTGTAGCAAATAGACTTGGAAGATAGAGCTAGTGTATTCTTCCTGGAAAAGGGCAGGATTTTGCTGTCCAAAATAATAAAGATAGTGTGTCTCTCAGATGCAGAGTTTGAACAGATTTCCCTGCAGAATCTTTAAAAGATTGAGATTTCCTATGATCAGGGTTTTATTCCTATACTGCAAGACATTGTTTGCCCAGGAATCATGTCGCCCTGGTCACCAAATGGAAATTGGTGCTCAGTAAACTTGTGTAAAGGATGTCACTCAGACTACTATTAATATTGCTGTGAGTAAATGAACCCCTTTGTCTCCAGCCTGAGAGTCTCATGTCTTCTCCCACTGTCCATGAGAGTAAGGCAAAGAAAGTAAAATCTCCAACATTTAACAGGTCTTAATAGGGAACACCCCGGAGAAGGCAATGGCACCCGACTCCAGTACTCTTGCCTGGAAAATCCCATGGGCAGAGGAGCCTGGTAGGCTGCAGTCCATGGGGCCGCTAAGAGTCGGACACAACTAAGCGACTTCACTTTCACTTTTCACTTTCATGCATTGGAGAAGGAAATGGCAACTCACTCCAGTGTTCTTACCTGGAGAATCCCTGGGATGGGGCAGCCTGGTGGGCTGCCATCTACGGGGTCTCACAGAGTCGGACACGACTGAAGTGACTTAGCAGCAGTAGCAGCAGCAATAGGGAACACCCAGAGAACTATCCAGTATAAATAAAAAGATTTGTCATCTTTGGTAAAAATTTCATTTAAAACTATATTTTTTTTTCTGTTTTTCATTATGAAGATGAATTTCTCAAAGGAAGTCTATAAATTCTATTATGAATAGTATTTTATTATACTAATTGATTTGATTAAAAAAATGTTTAGTCAGATGGTGTTTCTTTGCTCAGCCCCCATATGTTTTAGGGGTGGACTTGATCATATAAGACTGTTCCTAGCCTATATTGTTAACCTAAATATGGAGTTACTCAGAATATGGAATTTTCAGAAGTTCTGATTTAATTTTACTTTTTATATTCTATATGCCTACTAGTGACACCATTTTGGTGGACTTGGAAAGCTGCCCTTCTGTCATTAGACAACATTGCTTATTCTCTGCTGCTTAACTTGACCATGTGGATTTCCTACTATATCTTTAAAATATGTAAACCAAAATCGTCTTGCTCATATAACTTTTGTACCTAAGAACTTAAAATTGCCTTTATCAATTAAGTGTAAAACATTTTACCAATGATAATTGCTGTTTTTACTAACATCTTTTTTTTTTTTTATCTTAGACGTCAAAGAGAATCTGGACAGTTTCCTTTTTTAATCTAATAAAAGAATGTTCATATAGATGTACTAATTTATTAGATCCTTATTCACAATTATCCCTTTTATGTATTCACTGATTAATCATTGAGTACATATGATGTGACAGATTCTTTATTAGGGTGGAAACAATTTTTTTTTTAAAGTTTAAAGGGAAAAGTAAGTAATAATAATGAAAATTGAGTAGCATTTCATTGTATATTGCCTAGGGAAATGAAACTCAACAAACTTTTGTTGGAGGGACTATGGATAACATATAAATCTGTTAATGACATTTTAAAGTTGAATGCAAAATTTCCAACTAACGATACATAAAAAAACACCAGCTTTGTCTTTCTTGAATCAGTGTTTTAAGGGACAAAACAACTGTTTAAAACATTTTTATTTTAAATTGAATTATAGTCAATTATGTGTTAGTTTCAGGCATACAGTAAAGTCTGTACAAAAAAAAAAAGTTTCAGATATACAGCAAAGTTTTCTTGGGGATGATCTTGATCACTGCCTCCAGTACAATGTCACGAATGTCCTTCCATAATTCTTCAGGCACTCTTTCTATCAGATCTAATTCCTTGCATTTATTTCTCACTTCCACTGTATAATAATCATAAGGGATTTGATTTTGGTCATAACTGAATAGTGGTTTCCCCTACTGGACAGGCCTCCCTGTCCATCACCAACTTCCGGAGCTTGCTCAGACTCATGTCCGTTGAGTCGGTGGTGCCAGGGTGTCAGAAGAAGTGTAAGCTTACATGATGTCAAAAGATGTAAACTTCCATGTTAAGTCACAAAATAAACCCAACAAATAGGACAGCTTCATTCAAAATAAAATACACACAGTTAGCGTTTATAACCAAATTCTGGCAAAAACAATTATGGAAACAAATGATTCAGAGCTAACCTATTAATTTTATGGATCTAGTCCTAGATACGGTCTTTTCAACAACTTCAGAGAGAAACTACAGAGACAATGAAACTATCCTTTCCCATATGCCCAAGTTCCTTCATTCCAGTCAGAAAACTGATGAAAGTGATAATGAGGGCAAAAAGAAATTAAGTGAATTAATTTCCTCATTTGACTTGGGAGGACTTAATACTGACTTTTGTACTTTTGTGTTGGTTAAATAATAAAAATGAACTTAAAAAATTATTTCAAGCTATAAATGTTGCTACTAATAGAAATTATATTTCATGTAGTCAGTATGGTAGCTGCTAGCCACATGTGGCTACTGAGCATTAGAATATGGAAAATGAGTGTTTTATGTTACTTGAGTTTATTTAAATTTAAATAGCTACGTATTTAGTTACCATACAGACCAGTGTCTGTATAAGAACCCTTCCTCATAGAGCTTGCTTTCTAGTGGTGAAAATAGAAAAATAGACAAGAAATGTGTAAGGAATCACATGAAATAATAAGATAATTTCAGATTATGATGAATGTTATTAGTAAAATAAATAATGTTTTAGAACACAACATGGGTTTGTGTGTTGGCAGATACTCTAGACAGAGTGACAAAGAATACAGTTGGAATTTACGGTTAAGCTAAAAGACAGCTAAGAATAGTAGGTACGTAATTTTCCAATCTCTCCTAGTCTACCCTGAGATGATAGTTCAGGCTCAGATTTATTTGAGTCCTCTGGCGTGGCTCACATATTGCTGATCCTCTCCTGCTTGTCCTGTGTTCATTATGTACAAGTGACATCTGCACCTGAGTGGGTGGCTTTCATGTACTTTGTCCACCCATCCACCCATGTCTCCACCAGAGGCTGCTTATTATCCAAAATATTCTCATTATCTTACCATCATCAATTTTTCTGATTTGTTCCTAAAACATAGTTTTGAATATGGTCTTTTAAGAAAGTTTTCAGTTTCTAAAGTCTGCTGTCACCGGAGGTTTTTAGATTTTCCAGATTGGCACAAAGTTGGCTTTCCCTTTGCTCTCTTTATAATGATGGTTTTCTATGATAAGAAAGGGAAGGAGGAAGGGAGGGAGAAATGAAGAAAAGCTTTAATGTTTAGAAGTTTCATCTTAATTTACTTGTCAAGAGCAGTTTCTTGTTTGCAGAAAGTAACTTTGGGAGCAACTAAACATCCCACTTACCTTCTTGATGTCACATGCAAAGACATATTTGTGTGTAATCATTTGATAGTCAATGTCTTGTATGAAGTGAAGTGAAGTTCATCTAGTCGTGTCTGACTCTTTTTGACCCCATAGACTTATACAGCCCATGGAATTCTCCAGGCCAGAATACTGGAGTTTTCTTCAGATCTCATTCTCCAGGGCATCTTCCCAACCCAGGAATCAAACCCAGGTCTTCCACATTGCAGGCAGATTCTTTACCCACTGAGCCACAAGGGAAGCCCCAAAACACCAGAGTGGGGAGCCTATCCCTTCTCCAAAGGATTTTCCTGACCCAGGAATCGAACCAGAGTCTCCTTTGCAGGTGGATTTTTTGCCAACTGAGCTATCAGGGAAGCCCCTAATATCTTGTATACTACTTGGTATTAGTCATGGAAGTGTACCCAGGAAAGCATTGGATCTCAGGAAAAGCTGAGTTTCACTCAACTCTAATAGGTGTAAAAAGTTTGTTCAAAGGAATTTGTTAGGCTTGAACTGTGTTGGATAAAAACAAGAGCATAAAAATAAGGTAAAAATTAGGAACTAAAAGTGCATTGTTTAGTATAACTTGTAGATATAATAAAATTATAACATTATTTGTAGTATAATTACAGTTTTATAGCAAATGTGATGACTCTATAAAAGAGTTGTCTACAAGTTCAACATAAACTCTTTATACTCATAAGAGAAAGCTGATAAAACAAATTAATGTGAAAATGGCTAATTAATTATGTTCAATTCAGTTCAGTCACTCAGTCATGTCCAACTCTTCGTGACCCCATGAATTGCAGCACGCCAGGCCTCCCTGTCCATCACCAACTCCCAGAGTTCACTCAGACTCACGTCCATTGAGTCGGTGATGCCATCAAGTCATCTCATCCTCTGTCGTCCCCTTCTCCTCCTGCCCCCAATCCCTCCCAACATCAGAGTCTTTTCCAATGACTCAGCTGTTTGCATGAGGTGGCCAAAGTACTGGAGTTTCAGCTTTTGCATCATTCCTTCCAAAGAACACTCAGGACCTATCTCCTTTAGAGTGCACTGGTTGGATCTCCTTGCCATCCAAGGGACTCTAAAGAGTCTTCTCCAACACCACAGTTCAAAAGCATCAATTCCTCAGTGCCCAGCTTTCTTTATAGTCCAACTCTCACATCCATACATGACCACTGGAAAAACCGTAGCCTTCACTAGACGGACCTTTGTTAGCAAAGTAATGTCTCTGCTTTTGAGTATGCTATCAAGATTGGTCATAACTTTCCTTCCAAGGAGTAAACTTTCCTTCCAAGGAGCCTTTTAATTTCATGGCTGCAGTCACCATCTGCAGTGATTTTGGAGCCCCCAAAAATAAAATCTATCACTGTTTCCACTGTTTCCCCATCCATTTCCCATGAAGTGATAGGACCCGATGCCATGATCTTCATTTTCTGAATGCTGAGCTTTAAGCCAACTTTTTCACTCTCCTCTTTCACCTTCATCAAGAGGCTTTTTATTTCCTCTTCACTTTCTGCCATAAGGGTGGTGTCATCTGCATATCTGAGGTTATTGATATTTCTCCCGGCAATCTTGATTCCAGCTTGTGCTTCTTCCAGCCCAGCGTTTCTCATGATGTTCTCTGAATGTAAGTTAAATAAGCAGGGTGACAATATACAGCCTTGATGTATTCCTTTTCCTATTTGGAACCAGTCTGTTGTTGCATATCCAGCTCTAACTGTTGCTTCCGGACCTGCATACAGGTTTCTCAAGAGGCAGGTCAGGTGGTCTGATATTCCCATCTCTTTCAGAATTTCCCAGTTTATGTTAGGGGCTAAAAATTTACTAGTTTTCTCTCTATACAAATTATACATTGAACCCAAGAGAAATATTCAATTTATTATCATGAAATACATGCCATAATGAGGGTTTTGTTATTGATTTTACAGTTTACCTATCTGTCAACCAGGGTAATGTTGACAATTTGGAAATTTTCTAATAAAATATAAATCTATAAATATTTTAAAAGGATACAGAAATGAGCAATATTACATGTTGAAGCTAAAATAGAATTTATCATTTTTTACATGGGTAAAATTACACTGGTTACAATTCTATTAAATCACTATGTTCTAGAAAAGGACAAAATTGAATTGTGGCACATAACTGATGGGTATCATTTTAAATATAATCAAAATTATAATGAATATTTAAAACAATTGACTTGTTTTGTAAACTATTTTTTGGTAGATCAGGGATTAACTCTGTAAGTGGTTTTAAAACAATTAATGAGCACAGCTTCATTCTGTCATAGTCTAGAGACAGAGGGTGTAACACACACAGAAAGATTGTCCTTAATAGCTTTATTTGTTTTAACATTTTATTGAATTTTCAAACAATAATTATGTAATAGCACATCAAACCAAGCAAATACCATATTGCCATTTAGCTGCAATACACAATTACAAATAATAAGCCTACTTGTCAAATAACGTATCTAAGGACTTGGATTAGTTGTTACTATAATAAAGTCCTTTTTTATGTGTGAAAGAGAAGGCAAAACTTAGCAACTCAATACCAGCAACAACCATAAATCTAAGTGTACATTACCTGGGTCATGTTAATTATTATATAAATTAAATCTCATTTTTAATTAAAAAATGGTTATCAATCTTCAAGCTAGATTACTTGGTAAATATAAATTTTTAATGTTTGCTTTTAGATACAAAGAAATTGTATAAAACAATATCTACTACTTTAACTCAGGAGAAGACTTGTTATTTCATCTTGCAAAAATATATGTAAGGCAGCACCACAGTGGGCTTCCTTGGTTGCTCAGACAGTATAAGAATCCACCTGCAATGCGGGAGACCTGGGTTCAATCCCTGGGTTGGGAAGATCCCCTGGAGAAGGAAATGCCACCCCACTCCAGTATTCTTGCCTGGAGAATTCAACAGACAGAGGAGCCTGGCAGGCTACAATCTATGGCCACCCCACTCCAGTATTCTTGCCTGGAGAATTCAACAGACAGAGGAGCCTGGCAGGCTACAATCTATGGGGTCTCAAAGATTTGGGGATGGCGGAGTGTCTAACATACACACACACACAGCACCACAGTAAAGTGGAAATTGGGAAGAATGGTTTCAGTTTTGTTGAAATAGGAAATATTGTATTAAAAGCATTGAGAATTCCGTTGATGCTTGTTAAAATATTTGTTAACCTGTAATTAAAATATTTAACTTATTCCAAAAGAGCAAAGTGTGTTGCAATATTATTCTATTAAGATTTAATTATTACTGAATGATAGAGTTCATTTGGAAATATCCAGATTTGTTTCTGTACTATACTATCATAAAGCTGCTTATAATAAGATTGATTATTTTTCCCAATGGAAAAAAATAAATTATTTAGTTGAATATTTGTTTCAAGGGAGGCATTTGTACACCTAAAAATAAGCAGACAAAAGAATCTTTTTTGATCAGCTATAAACCTTCCCAGAGAACAAGTAGATCTAAAGAGAAAACATTTTCTATTAAAAGCTGAACAGGATCAAATTTCTTTACTCAATGCTTACCTTGTCATCAAATATTTAACCCCTATAAAATCTATGCCTAAACCTCTAATGCCCTAATTAGAAATGCCAACATAATTCACCTAGAAGATATTCCACACACTAATGCTATAGCAGCATTTCATAATTTCACTAAATGTTCATCATTCTGTGTGTAAAGTTCTTCTGAATACTCTTTCCTAATAAAGGAAAATAGAAAGGAACTTGGATTTAGCAATACAAATCTTACATTGGTAAGAAAATATCTATTAGCTATAAATAAAATGAAATAGTTATATTTTACCACCAAATAATGAAACACCACCATGAAAACCTGCAAAACATAATAAGGATAATAAAAAGAAATGCTCATAAAGAGAACCTTCATCAGCATTATAGTAAATGGCACCAAAGCAACTCTAAGCTTAATATCATAGTGATGAAAATAAAGAAAAGAACTATTACAATGAAGACTTTCTATCAGACATATCATATAGAAACAAAAACAACAGTGTGGAGAGTTGCTGTACTGGAGGGAGCAGCTTCTGCCAGTACTTCTTGAATGTAGAAAGGAGGCAAGGGTTCATGCAGCCCCTGCCTTCTACAACCAGCCTCACATAGTTAAGTTGTACTGAGTCCAGATAAAAACAGGAGGATAATGCTTAGGACTCCGCCTGGGTCTCAAACAAATTTTCATTCATCTACTCACTCATGCATTCATTCAGCACAATTGTATAATACAGTCAGTATATGCTAGATGCACATATAAAATTAAATTACAAATTGTCTGAGATGAACAGAATCTCCTAAGGAATTGTATAGGTGAGGAGATAATAAAGACTGGAGTCCTAAGATACTAAAGATACTAAGATACTTTTAGTACTAAAATCAGAGGCAAAAAGATTTAAAAATAGAGACAGGATCTATAGTTAAATATATAGATACATTGAATGTACACTGTACCTTGATGGTTGTTGTTGTTTAGTTGCTAAGTTGTGTCCGACTCTTTTGAGACCCCATGGACTGTAGCCTACCAGGCTCCTCTGTCCATGGGATTTCCCAGGCAAGAATACGGAAGTGAGTTGTCATGCCCTTCTCCAGAGGATCTTCCCAACCCAGGGATCCAACCTGTGTCTCTTACATCTCCTGCATTGGAAGGTGATTTCTTGCCACTAGCACTGCCTGGGAACCCAGATAGGTCTATATCCCTGAATATATAAAAAGAGTAGGACATTAATCATTGCTGCTTCAAGGCTCTCATTTCAAGACATGTGATGCTGTGTGAGAGGGATAAACAATATGGAACCACAGATACATTTAATTTTACAGGTGCTATGACCAAGCTACAGGAGCTATCCCACTCCAGTACTCTTGCCTGGAAAATCCCCTGGATGGAGGAGCCCGGTAGACTGCAGTCCATGAGGTCGCTCAGAGTCGGACAGGACTGAGCGACTTCACTTTCACTTTTCACTCTGATGCAGTGGAGAAGGAAATGGCAACCCACTCCAGTATTCTTGCCTGGAGAATCCCAGGGACTGGGGAGCCTGGTGGGCTGCTGTCTATGGGGTCGCACAGAGTCGGACACGACTGAAGCGACTTAGCAGCAGTAACAAGGATCCAGAATTGTCACCTTACAATTGTATTATTTTCTCTTCCTGAATGATAAACCTCCTTCTAAAACTCTTACAGAACCCATACCCAAAACACCAGGCCATGACTTGAAGGGCGCTAGGAGTGCAACCAGGATTGCTCATGAACAGTGCAATTTTTACAGGGTTCTAAGTTCTACTTAGACCTGTGGTGTTGGAGAAGACTCTTGAGAGTCCCTTGGACTGCAAGGACATCCAACCAATCCATTCTGAAGGAGATCAGCCCTGGGATTTCTTTGGAAGGAATGATGCTAAAGCTGAAACTCCAGTACTTTGACCATCTCATGCGAAGAGTTGACTCATTGGAGAAGACTTTGATGCTGGGAGGGATAGGGGGCAGGAGGAGAAGGGGACGACAGAGGATGAGATGGCTGGATGGCATCACCAACTCGATGGACGTGAGTCTGAGTGAACTCTGGGAGTTGTTGATGGATAGGGAGGCCTTGCATGCTTCAGTTCATGGGATCGCGAAGAGTTGGACACGACTGAGCGACTGAACTGAACTGAACTGAATTTCTACTTGTGGGTTTCAGTTGTGGCTGTGGCTCATGATTTTTTTTTTAACAGTATGTATTTGTTTGTTTTATTTTTTAAGTTTACAATATTGCCAGGGTCCAGCCCCGGTGGATCCAGGGAATTCGAAGCAGGGACGGCATTGGCGTCGATCAGGAAATGATTGCTTAATTAAGTATTAATTAAAGATATAAAGAATAATAGAAATGAGGATAGCTCAGTGAGGAGGAAATTCAATGAAGAAAGGCGGACAAAATAAGGATAGCTCAGTGAGAACATTTAGTGGAGAGAGGAGGCTGAATAATTCAGCCAGAACATAAGAGAAAGAACGACATGGGGAGACCAAGTTTCGGTGAACAAGGCCCCACACTTTATTTTTCAAAGTAGTTTTTATACCTTAAGTTATGCATAGAGGATAATGGGGTAAGGGGTAGAGTCATGCAGTAAGCCAGGCTTTCTTCCTGCAAACTTCTCATATGCAAAGTTTAGGTGAATTACATCATCTTCTGGCCCGGAAGCCTGTCAACATTTTAAGAAATTTACTTTTCTGTAAAGGTGATTATTCTAAAGTCAGGCACCACCCTCCAAAAGCATTGGAGTTGCATTTCTATAGGGCAAAGGTGTGGTAGGTTGTAACAAGAAAAAGAATTAACTCAAGGGTCCAAGGTTACAAACATTAAAGCTTACTACTTACATTTCTATAAACCAATTATATCAATCAATACACTGCCAAGGACACAGTAGGTAAGGGATATGGAGACTTAGCAGCAAACACTGGCCCAACAAGTGAAAAACCCTTCACCAATACAATTTCTAATCAATCTTTTAACTGCTCAAAAGAATCTGTATTTAGACAGTTTAAAACATCTCATGCCTCTCACAGTTGAGAGGCTCTAAACAATCACATGTGGCCGGAAAAGCCTATTCAGGCAGACTAGAGGATTTCCAAAGGAGTTTGTAGGTTGAAACACTGTCACACCTAGGAATTATTAACTGGAGCTGTGAGTTAACTCTTTTTTCAGAGAGAGGTAGTGGGGGACAGCCCCCTGTAAAGTCAGAGGTGTAGGTGAGAACACAAAGCAGAAAGTAGGCAGACTCTGGTTTTGGGGGGTAGATGCTCAAGAATTTCCAGGGGGCTCCTGAGGCTCGATCCCGCCCTTGCGTGTGCCAAGCCTCCTTCCTCATGACCATTGTCTTGGGCGGAGCGCTGATCCAAGCCGGCTCCCGACACAATATTGTATTGGTTTTGCCATATATCAAAATGAATCCACCAAAGGTAATGCAAGCAGTTTGAATTTCCCTCCTCATCTTATCCATTTCTCCATAATACCTTGCTGACCTTGTACAGATCTCCTTAATTCAGTAATTTAGCACACTGTATTTCTATGTGTAAGTGATTTTCTATGACTACTTCAGACATTGTCACGAACTTAGAGGCTTAAACGAACACCCATTTATTGACTCACAGATTTTTGTATTGGAAGTTCATATAACTATGTTCTCTGCTCAGGATCTTGGAAGGCTGAAATCAGGGTGTTAGCAGGGGTAGGAGCTCTGAAGAAGAATCTGCTCCACACTCACTCAGGTTATTGGCTTACAGTTTTAGTACTGAAGTCCCTCATTTCTTGCTGGCTGTCACTGGTGCCTAATCTCTCTCAAGCTTTGAATTTCTCTCTCCAGAAAAAGCCTATCTCTTTTAAAGGCCCAGGTGATTAGGTTAGAGTCATTTCAGATAATCTCCCTGTCTTCATATAATCCATATGAGCCCATAATTACTTGTTTACTTTTGCCCTATAACCTACCATAATCATGGAATTTATATCTCCAGATACAGGTTTTGCCCATGTTCAAGGGGTGAGGACATCATAAGGTCAAGGGTCATTTGGGGTCAATTTGGAATTCAATCTAACATACGTCATAAAATTTTTATATTTTTTGAAAATTATTTCTGCCCCAACCTAAATTGCACGTTTTATCAATATGTAATTATGTTCTATTGCTTCATTTGTGACTGAAAAACTTACTTTAAATTAGCATCACCCTTGTTTTGTTTGTTTGGGTGGTTGGTTGGTTTGTTTGTTTAGTATAATGTCCCTTTTCGATTGCATATATCTGGTATTCAAGGACTAATTTTGTTATTTTTATTTTTCACCTTTATGTCATTTGGTTTGAGATTTATTTCTTCTAAGTAACATACAGATTATCTTTGTTTTGTCCTATTTTAGAATTTTGTAATTTCTTTAATATTTTCCTGTCGACTTTTATTTTGGATTGTCTTTGTTTCATTTCTTTGTGCTTTTCTTTTTAATTTCCTTGTTATTAACACATATTTCTGAATCTGTATTTTATCTAAACGTAAAGGAAATATAAGCTTTTTAATGATTGCAGCTTTAACTTTAGACAGTTTTCTCACATTCTTTACTTACCATGCTTCCTGCCCAGATGTATACGTACACACACACAAACATACTCATTCAGTGATACACTCAGTATTTCTGGAATTACTAGGCTTTTAACTCATGGTTTTTACTTTTTACTTTTGAATTTTTTGCATTAAATTGTTTCTCAGTTTGCTGTAATTTTGAAATTCCATATTCTACTTTCTAGACTTTGTCTTCCTGAAATAATCTTGTTATTCCCCTCTTTTAGAGTGTATTTTAAATTGACTATTAAATTTGAGATGAGCTGAAAATTTTTATCTCTTTCAGTTGCATTTCAATTGCCATTATAGTTTTGTATTTTTGTTTCTTAATAGTAATTAGTTTTTGTATCTTGTTAAGAATGTATTTTCTTAGATGATAAACTGGACCTGAAATAGTGAATTCTGAAATTCAAATTTCTACTGTATCTTTTGTGGTATGTTTTCATGGCCCCGTCCTCTATGCAGACAAGGTCTCCATCAACACTCTCTTGTTAGAGACTGGCAACTGAATACGTGTCAACTTTCCTTGCCATTCGGAGGAGACCAAATCCGCTGCTAAACCAAATTAGTTCCCAAGGGAGATCTAACTCCGTAGCCTGAGACATGGTCCCATTCCCACCAGGATCCAGGGCAGCTCTGCTACCCTTGCAAGGTGCTCGTCCCACACTTATCTCCCCAGTGTGGAGTCTTTGACCAAAGGAACTCAATAACAACAAGTCATCCTCCCCAGCCTGCACTGCCACTGTGTCTGCTCCTCCTCCGGCTCCAAGGAAGCTCTTTGTTACTGAGAATGGCTGATAATTCAATGTTTTGCCTCTAGTGTCTGTAAACTTTATTTTTTTGGAAGTTTCAAACAATCTAAGCCACTAATTGAGAGAGATCCGTTTTCTGGGCAACCCTAAATACAGCCCTCATGGTCAAGTTTTTGTTATGGAAAGGAACTGGGTCTTTAAAGCAAGAAGCAGACACAGGCGATGGGTGGGGAGGATAGAGTAGCAAGGTTCCTCTCTTTATGAGGCAAAGCCCAGATATCATAAAGTGAGAGCTAGTTTGCTTGGATTTATTTGTTTATTGATGTTTGCTTGTTTGATATAAAATAGTGCCATTGAATTCATTATTATGATTAACTTATCCCATAATTTGACAGTAGTTCAGCTAAAGTATTTATGTTGAAGTTGTTTGTTTTCATTTCTCTTTCTTGTGTGGATTTTAGCAATAAATGGAAGGGAGGAAAGACTGTTATTCAGGATTAATTTTAAGCCAGAGTAAACTAAATCAGATCTTAGAAATCAAAAAGTTTAATTCCATAATGAGTATTTTTATTTTTATAAGACTCATAGTAAAAACATGAATGCTCAGTGGGAATGGAAAATTATTTTTTTCTTTTATATTGGAGACTAAGACACTGTGCATGCGTGCATGCCTGCTAAGTCACTTCAGTTGTGTCCGCCTCTCTGTGACCCTATGGACCATAGCCCACCAGGCTCCTCTATCCATGGGATTCTCCAGGCAAGAATACTGGAGTGGGTTGCTGTGCCCTCCAAGGGATCTTCTTGACCCAGGGATCCAGCAGTGTCTCTTTACTGCATTGGCAGGTGGGTTCCTTACTGCTAGCACCACCTGGGGATTCCCAAAACACTGTGAACATTACCATAATAAATTATAACATGCAAACATTCTTTCAAGTCAGTCAATCAATAGTATTTTTGAGTGTCTACCATGGTAGGGAGACTGGAAAAACATGGATATCAGAACCTTTGAAGAGACAAAGCTAGCATACACTAGAATATAACTCTATGCACAAATTACCCACTTGGGAAGTTTGAACCAAAAGCTCCAAAGAACTTTAAAAAAGGACAAAATCAGTTTGGGGAACTCTTATTGAATGAGGAAGGCAGGGAATGAAGAACAAATCCAATTTAGATTAATTAAAGTGTTAGAAACTTAATTCTACTCCATCACCCAAGAAAATACATTGACTCTTTGCAACCCTGTGAATGGTAGTCTGCCAAGCTCCACTGTAAGCTCCACGCTTTCTCCTCGGAAGGAAAGTTACGACCAACCTAGACAGCATATTTAAAAGCAGAGACATTATTTTGCCAACAGAGGCCCATCTAGCCAAGGCTGTGGTTTTCCCAGTGGTCATGTGTGGATGTATGGTCATGTATGGATGGACTATAAAGAAAGCTGAGCACCGAACAATTGAAGCTTTTGAACTGTGGTTGGAGAAGACTCTTGAGAGTCCCTTGGACTGCAAGGAGATCAACCAGTCCATTCTAAAGGAGATCAGTCCTGGGTGTTCATTGGAAGGACAGATGTTGAAGCTGAAGCTCCAATACTTTGGCCACCTGATGTGAAGAGCTGACTCATTTGAAAAGACTCTGATGCTGGGAAAGATTGAGGGCAGGAGTAGAAGGGGACGACAGAGAATGAGATGGTAAGATGGCATCACCGACTCAATGGACATGGGTTTGGGTAAGCTCTGGGAGTTGGTGATAGACAGGGAGGTCTGGCGTGCTGTAGTCCATGGGGTTGCAAAGAGTCGGACGTGACTAAGCGACTGAACTGAACTGAAGCTCCACTCTCCATGGAATTTTCCAGGCAAGAATACTGGAGTGGTTTGCCATTTCCTCTTCCAGGGGATATTCCTGACCCAGAGATCGAACCCATGTGTCCTGTGTATCCTGCATTGCAGGCAGATTCTTTACCCACTGAGCCATCGGGGAAACCCTACATTAGCAGAAATTTTGTTACATGATTTCTTTAACTGCTCTAACTGGCTTGCCTCCTTAAACAATCATGGATTAATGTATTTTTTCTTTCTATTTTTTAAAAGTAAATATTTGGAAAATGTAGAACATTTGTTGTTGTTTTTTTCCCTACGTCCTGTCGACTCTTTGCAACCACATGAACTGCAGCACATCGGGTTTCCCTGTCCTTCACTCTCTCCCAGAGTTTGCTCAAGCTCATGCCCATTGAGAGTTGGTGATACTATCCAACCATCTCATCCTCTGTTGTACCCTTCTCCTCCTGCCTAAATCTTTCCCTGCTTCAGGGTCTTCTTGAATGAGTCAGCTCTTTGCATCGGGTGGCCAAAGTTTTGGAGCTTCAGCTTCAGCATTAGTCTTTCCAATGACTGTTCAGGACTGATGTCCTTTAGGATTGACTGGTTTGATCTCCTTGCAGTCCAAGGGACTCTCAAGAGCCTTCTGCAACATCACATTTTGAAAGCATCAATTCTTCACTGCTCAGCCTTCTTTATGGTCCAACTCTTACATCTGTACATGACTACTGGAAAAACTATAAGTTTGACAATAAGGATTTTGTCAGCAAAATGATGTCTTTGCTTTTTAATACACTGTCTAGGGTTGTTATAGCTTTCCCTTCCAAGGAGAAAGCATCTTTAAATTTCACGGCTGCAGTCCTGTCTGCAGTAATTTTGTTGCCCAAGAAAATAAAATCTGTCACTGTTTACACTTCTTCTCTATTTGCCATGAAGTGATGGATACCATGATCTTTGTTTTTTGAATATTGAGCTTTAAGCCAGCTTTTTCACTCTCTTTCACCTTCATCAAGAGGTTCTTTAGTTCCTCTTAGCTTTCTGCCAGAGAAGGTAATGGCACCCACTCCAGTACTCTTGCCTGGAAAATCCCATGGACAGAGGAGCCTGATGGGCTGCAGTCCATGGGGTCGCTGAGAGTCAGACACTACTGAGCAACTTCACTTTCACTTTTCACTTTCATGCATTGGAGAAGGAAATGGCAACCCACTCCAGTGTTCTTGCCTCCAGAATCCCAGGGATGGAGGAGCCTGGTGGGAGGCCATCTCTGGGGTCACACAGAGTAGGACATGACTGGAGCGACTTAGCAGCAGCAGCAGCAGCTTTCTGCCATTAGAGTGGTATTATTTGCATATGGCCCTAAATTCTCACATCTGAAGATAACTATTGTGTTTAATTTAGTGTACTTAATTTGTATAACTGTCTCTTGAGATTTTATTTCATTTAAAATATAAATGAAGATTTTTAAAATCAAGTATCATTTGGTAGTATCCTTTGGATTTCAGTTTCTTAATCCACAGTCTCTTTAATTTATATCAGTTTTCATTTGGGGTATCCATCCATCTTGCAAATATATCCATCTTGAAAACAAAGCAACTTCAGAAAAATGGAACAGAACAAACATTTAACAAATTAAAAGAAACACTAAAAAATATGAAAAAATTATTTTTATCTTTAAACACTAAGCTTTGAGCACTAACCACAAGACTTATTATTTCGATACCTATAAAGAAACCCTGATATGATAACAATAGTTTTATTTATATAAACCGTATCAAAAATTTTTCTTCTTAGTAAATGGTATTATCCCTTCTGTCACTTAGAGTTTCATTTCCTTAATAAGCCTCTGAAGACTCTTTAGTTAATGTGTATTTGAAGTATCATTCTAGTCACAATGAACCGTGCTGAAAAGTACCATCAAGCCTTTAGCATTGAAAGAAATCAATCTAGTGATGGTAAATGGTCTGTAGTCTCACAGGGATAGATTCATCTGTTAAAACTTTAAAGCCAAACAAATCAAATATCCTTTCCTTTTGTAGAGTGCTTTATGTGGAATTAATGTATTTTAACCCGCACGACACTAGCATTTTCTGTTCCTGAAAGAGATACAGAAAACTCATAGCCTAAAGGCACTGTGAAATTAACCATTTCAGTTCAATTCAGTGTTTTTTTTTTTTTTCTTTTACTAATCTTGATGGTCAAATGCTGAGACACTGATCAGTGACCTAACAGTGATCTGATTTGTTGTGTTAGGTTGCACTGCCACAATTAACTAGATGTGTCCCAATAACTTTCAAATCCTGGTAATAGGCTCGATAGACTCTTAAACACAAAATTGGAAATTGCCTGAAATGATTTCAAAATAACTCATGTCTAAACCTTCCATATGACATCCACAATAAAATAAAAGCATACAAATATATGGGGACTGTTCTGTGGCTCAGTTGGTAAAAAAATCTGCCTGCAGTGCAGGAGACCAGCTGAAATGCAGAACACCGAGGTTTAATCCCTGGGTTGGAAAGATCGCCTGGACAAGGAAATGGCAACTGACTCCCGTATTTTCGCCTGGGAAATCCCATGGACAGAGGAGCCTGGTGTGATACAGCCCATGAGGTCACGTAGAGTCAGACACGATGTCGTGACTAAATCAACCAATACAAATATATATAAACATTATGTGTTTGAGACCAAAACGACACAAAGGTAATTTTATTTAAATGACTTCAAAATTGTGGTCACAAGAGTGTTACAACTTTCTCAGTTTGCAGCAAGGTCTAAAATTATGTGGCTTTGCCTGCTGCTCATTATGGAGAAAAACACACATCCATTTTTCATGGAAATGTCAAAACAAATTTACTAAAGTAAATAAATATATTTAGAAATTTTACTGGATACAGTCAATTCTTGTAGTTTTAATATGATAACTGAAAATTATTACAAGAGGTTTTCATTTTCAAAACCATATATTTAACCACGAAATTTACAATTGTAATACAAGATAAACCATTTTGAAGCACCATTTTATAAAAGCAATAGAAGCCCAACAACAATGAGAAGGTTTCCATGTACCCAGAAAATAAGCAAAACCCAAAACAGGTGGTAAAAAGCTTACATTATGCTGAAAATTATCTTAGTCCAAAAAACCATGTCTTAGCTCAGTTGTGTCCGACTCTTTGTGACCCCATGTGACCCCCACCAGGCTCCTCCATCCATAGGATTTTCCAGGCAAGAGTACTGGAGTGAGTAGTCTTTCCCTTCTCCAGTGGGATCTTCCCAACCCAAGAATCGAACCCGGGTATCCCGCCTTGCAGGCAGACGCTTTACCCTCTAAGCCACCAGGGAAGAAAGAACATTTTACTCAGCTGTTAACCAGAATTATTTTGCTAAGGAGAGTTAGGTTATCCCTACTCCTTGATAGAAAAGATTTGTTTATTGAGCTTGTTCCATCACACACTACTTTACAAAAAGAAAAATGAACCAGATATCCTTTTGCACCTACCAATATGGCATGTCTTATTTTTAAGAATTCCTTGAAAGATAAGTAAAATTCAAGTTGGCATAATAGATAAATTTCCTAGGAAATGATATAGTATTGCATATACTCCTTGAGGAGAATCCCTGGAATTTGTCAGCATTAATAAGCTTTTCATCAAATCAAAGGAATTCAATAAAACCATTACACAAACATGAGAGTCTATATATATTCTTCTCTTCCCCTTCTAAGCTAGATAAGTTTTAAGAGAGTTTTCCATACACAAATACACACACACATATATTTCCTTTCATAATACATTAGATACTATTTTAGGCTTTTTGGTTTCATTATGTTCCAATTATTCTATAATGATTTTAAAGAATGATAGTGCCCCTTTAAGAAACAGTAACTAAGAAACTAGACTTCTCAAACTCCACAAAGAGCTGGAAAATAATTAACTTTGATATTAATCTTTGATCTGTGCTCTTCTCACATTGGTTGCTTAAACGTTAGGAATATAATTTATACATCTCTAGCAGGAAAACCTCTGAATTATCATGCTTACACTTATTTTTATTTTGCTGTATATAATACAAAGCTGAATTAACCACTGACAGCTACTCTGATTTGATCCTTGCTAATGTTAACATGGAAGGAGTTTATGAATAGTCGAGGATGGTTGAATTCCTTGAGTATCTAAGCTATGAATCTAAGAGACCCAGTCAGTCAACTAGGGAACACTTTGGTGATCAAGCCTAGTTTATCACATTGTTCTTCTAATGTATTATCATAAACACCTCTTCTGCTTTTGATAGGGCATGTAGATAGGTAGATAGATAAATGAGAAATGAAGTAAAATAAGTTAGGTCATAAACTAGTAATAAAGAAAATCTCTGCCTATCAATAATTAAGATGCATGGTGGTATCTATGTAGGATAAATAACCTGTCTCATGTAAATCATAAAATAAGTCAGAGTGAGGGAGTGGTTGTCCAGAACTAAAATATTATGAGGCTACAGTTATATTAGATTCCTCTGCATTTTAATATAAATCAAAAGCATTTATCGTGTAGGGCATTTTTTAAAGTTTAGGTAATAAAAGTGATGATTCAAAACATTAAACAGCATTTCTAGCTGTGCCTGTGGCTTATACAGAACGGTAAATGCCAGCATGCCAACCAATCACAGCCCAAACTCGGAACAGCTCTTAAGATTGTGTGTAATGAATAACAGATTTTAGCTTGTGAGTTTAAGCATGATTCTAGAATCTTTTTGAAACCTTTCTTTGAAACATGTAAATTGCCCTTAGAATCTCCCTTTTGACAGCTACAGCCATCTTGACCTAGATCATGTAGTATATGGTTGACCAAACTAAGACAACCTGATCGGCAAGATCACACAGCAATGACAACAGGAGAGTCTGTACCTTCCTTTCTATGCATTGATCATTAAAATATTCATGTTCAAAAAAGAAATATGTCTCTCTCCCAAATTAAGTTTGGTTTTTTTTAATTGTTTTTATTTTATTTTATTTTATTTTTGTTTGTTTGTTTTTGTGTGTGTGTGTGTGTGTTTATTTTAGATTGGTTCAATCCCTGGGTTGGGAAGATCCCCTGGAGAAGGAAATGGCAACCCACTCCAGTATTCTTGCCTGGAGAATCCCATGGACAGAGCATCCTGATAGGCTACAGTCCACAGGGTCACAAAGAGTCGGACACGGCTGAGTGACTTCACTTCACTTCACTTCAAAGACTGTTTAATGCTCAGCAGTACAAGGAAACAATAAAGATCTAGAATCTCTTTGTCAATATTATCCCTACTGATATGAAAGTAAGAGCAAAACTTACTTTGAAATAATAAATCTTTGGACCTCCCCAGTGGCTTAGATGGTAAAGAATCTGCCTACAATGCAGGAGACCTGGATTTGATCCCTGGGTTGGGAAGATCCCCTGGAGAAGGGAATAGCAACCCACTCCAGTATTCTTGCCTGGAGAATCCCATGGACAGAGGAGCTTGGTGAGCTCCAGTCCATGGAGTCACAAAGAGTCAGACACAACAGAGCTCCTAACAATTTTACTTTCACAATGAATGCTTGAGTAAGAGTCAATTAATTTGTTAACCCACTAACTTGACAAGTACCTATTGAACGCCCATAACTTCCAGAAACTATTTTGGGTATTGAAAATACGGCTATAAACACATCAGATAAATTTCTAATGATGCCGGTTTTTTAGTGCCAGAAAAGGAAGATAAGCAAATTAACATACACAAAAAAATTTGCTGTCTAAAATAAGATATAGGATGTGAGGAAAAAGTGAGTAGATAGAGGAGGATGAACACAGAAGGCTATTTTATAAAGCGTGGTAAGAAAAGTCCCTTTAGACATGCTGGTGTTTGAGCCGAGACCATTTGAAGTGAGGAAAGCAGACCGAGGATGTCTGGAGTGAGAGAAATCAGTGGGAGAACCACAGCACAAATTCCTTGATTGATGAGCAACCTTGGAGTGTTATCTTTAATTTTTATACTTAAATATTAACATGTGAAGATCGGTCTCTCTTTTTGTAACCTTCTGGGCTGGCGGTGTATTAAACATGCAGCACCATTTTCACAAAATTAGTGTATTATCATTAAAAAGGGAAAAAAATAGCATGAATACGATAACCACTGGAATTGTAGAGAAAGCAATTCACTAAGCAAAACAGCAATGTTTAATTTTATACAAAGATCAAGTGAAACACTGTACTATATCGAAGTATTAATTTCCTGTTAAATTACTTAACATGGAAGTGCATAAAAGAAGAGAGTAAAAAGAAATAGCTTTCATATTTATTAGGAATGTTTGTTACGATGCTTACAATTTTCATGTGTTTATATCAACTAATTTTCATTCTAGAACCCTAGACTAAAAATGGATAAAACAGTAAATGCTTTCTGACAAGCATTATTTTTCATGATTAAAAAAAAATTAGCAACCTTTGTGACCAATGTAAGTTAAATGGGTTAGTAAATTATGGCACAGTCATGTTTGAAGTTATTCTGCAACCATTAAGCATGGCATTTTCCAACCCTCTAATTAGCCTTAATTAACAACATATAGTTTTTAGTAACAAAAATGAGGATAATATATGATTTCTGCCTTTTAATTAAAAAGTCTGACTAATCCAAAATGCACATAATACACAAAATGTTTATAATCAAAATATGGAAACAGCTTTTACAGATTAAAGAAAAGAATCAATGTAAAGAGATAAGTGAACAAAAGTATAAAGAAATAACTTGAAAAAACTATAATTGGAAACAACAGTAGTAATACTGTAAATGTGTGAAAATTAAGCATGTTTATAGACAATGTAGCAGGCATAAAGCAAAATATTAATATTATTTGACTCCACAAAAACCTTGTCCCTGATTTTTAATATTTTAATTTAATTTTGAAACAAATTATTTTATTATTACCATCTCGAATTTTAGCAAAATAGTCCAAGATAGTATCTTCTGCCTTGATTACTATGCAAGCCACTACCATTCTGCCTATTTCCACACTTGGCCACCATAGTCGGTTCTTGACATGGCAGCGAAAGTGCTTTGTTTCAAAGGCTAAATCAAATCATACCCCTCCCTTGGTTTTTATACTCCTAACTGTTTCCCATACTTTCCATCACTGTAGAGTCAGTACAATATGGTTCCTTTCCTATCTCTCTAATTTTGTTGGTGTTCATCTCTCCACTATTCACCATGCATAAGCTACGTTGGCTTTCTCTTCCATCCCGTGTCTCAAAGCCTTTAAACTATTTCCCTCTGACTGCATTATTTCTCCTGAATATCCATATGTTTGCTTCCTTCACAAACACAAGAAAATGTCTATATATCTTAAGTTCATATCATTGTATACCTAATCCAAAGAATAAAAACTTAGCATAAAGTGTAGAATTCAAAATCTTTTGACAAATGAAAGAGATTAATGAATTTTGTTAACTGTATAAGTGAGAAATAGGAATCTGTTGTTTGAATATGTGTCTTTATATTCATTAAAACATTTGTTTGCATTTTATTTGGGAGGTATTTGTAGTCTTTACATATTTTCATCAGGCTTTGTCATTTTCTTATGGATTTTTATGAATTCTTCCATAAAATTTTTAATAGACTGGTGAAGAGATATTTGTTTCCTTATTAAACTTCTTTTTACTTGTGGAATATTCTTCGAAAAGGAAAAATATATTAAGATTCATTGAAAACAAGAACATCATGAGATTGGAGATGGGAAAATTATAATTTTTATTTTTGAGAGGGAAAAATACTTGTTTTGAAAATCTGAGTTTCACATCAATCTCATGCAAGAAATAAGAACTGATGGTTAAAGAGTGATCTTTAAGCAACGAGAGAAGAAAGCAGTGATCATTACCATAGGTTGACTAAGAAAAACTCTCATTGAACTAAATTCATTGTCTTTTTTTGATAGACTTGTTAGACTCCAAAATCATAAAAATGCAGCAGACCAAACATTCCAGATTTTGGTAAGATAGATAAAGGTTTCTTGTGACATTCTTATAAATAAGATACATCAGTTGAAGAATAAAGGACCCTAACAGTTTAAACAGCTATACCCAGAGACTTCTAATTAATTGATCACCCTGATCTAAAGAAATATTTTCTTACATCCTGACCTCAAGACAATACGTTATCCAATGACTGCAATGAGAATATTCAATGTATATTGATCAAATGTCTGAAAATATGAAGTGGAGATAGAATCTACAAAAAATAAAGTCACATATGTGTCAAAAGAAGCTAATATAATCTTAACTGTATATGGTAGAGTAGTATCCACAGTGAACATTGAGGCAGTTCTGATCTCCACTGATCAGATCTTATGAAGAACTGAGTTCGATTCTGGGCAGTAAAATTTAAGAAGTTATGAAAAACAAATAAATACAAATTATAATTAAAAAGAACAATGATAATAAGTTTTCTGTGTAAATAGTCTTACCTTCTCTAGAATGTTATATAAACTAATCACACAGGATGTAATCTCTTGAGTCCACTTTTGTTTGTTTGTTTTGTTTTTTTATGAAGGTCACTTAAATGACTGAAAGAAAAGTAGTGCCTTTCTAAAGCCTGACTTCTTGGAGTTACACTGAGATACCACAGTCAGGACAAACATGGCAGAATGATAAATGACAAGTTGATTCAATTAGTCATCAGTGAAGCTATGGGTGGGAGAAGCAATACTTTGATATGTAAAACCAGTACTTGAACAAATGTGAAACACTCCTTAAGGAGTCTCAACAGTACCTAGACCTTTCAGGGGGAGGAAGTCCTCCAGTTGTGCAGGTAGAAAATAATTGATCACTGTAGTTTCCATATCAGCACTGATGTGACTTCCTTTTAGTTGATGACCCTTCAGAACTTGAGGCATACCAAAATTCGTTAAAATAAACAGAAAACTCACAAACTAAATCTTTATCAACTGCAATGTTGAAAATAATACTGAAAATCTGAGAAAGATATAAATATGCATTTGTTCCAAAACTCAAAATGAAGTTCAAAGAAAGAAAGCAGAAACTATATGTGGCTATGGACCAGATAGAAATAGATTGGTGGAAGGAAGTTGTTAAGTAAATGGTTCTATTCTAAGAAGTTGCTGTCAGACTTCTTTTTTAATCATGGTCATTGGTCAGGTTCCTTCTAGTAGATTTTAAGACACTAGATAAATTTAAAGATCAGCTGAGATCATACAGTTTCACAGTGATGTAAATAGAAATAGTCTACTCAGTAAAAAAAAAAAAAAAGTTTACTCAAACTTCTAAAATGCTCAGAAGGTTTTCTTTTTTTTTTTTTTCATATGCGCAATAGTAATATTTTTTTTACTCTCTTAAAGAGATGCTATCCGTAATTGAGAGGTTTTTGTTCTTTGTTTTCTGTTTTTTGACAGTGATAAGGTTGGTTAACCTTGCTTGCCCCTACTCACTTTCACTCAGTCATACATTCTTACATGTAAATATATACTCTATATGGGCTTCCCAGATTCTGCCGCAGTGCAGAATCTGCCTGCCAGTGCAGAAGACATGAGACCCAGGTTCAATCCCTGGGTTGGGAAGATCCCCTGGAGAAGGAAATGGCAACCCACTCCAGTATTCTTGCCTGGAAAATCCCATGGACAGAGGAGATTGACAGGCTACAGCAGTCCATGGGGTCTCAAAGAATCAGACACAACTGAGCAATTGAACACACACATACATGTACTCAATACCTATTTCCTGGATGAGTATAAAAGCGATTATTTTTAGTATGTTTATGAAAAGATACTGAATCTGTGAAATTACTAAGGTTTTCCACCACAGGTCTTGGCCTTACTCTAGAACATATTTTTTTATGGAAATATTAAGATAATTTTCCCCAAAATATAGATTTAGTCAGGAGCATATTGTCTTTTTTTTTTTTTTTTTAATGGAACACTGTGATTCTACACATCTCTTCTGAGGGCAAGAAAGGAGAAGATAGACTCAAGAGAAGACGGAGGTTGTGTCTTCTGCCTTAGGCCTTTTAGGGAGTAAAAGAGATCATTCTTTCATCCAGTACCTGTTCTCCATGTGTTCCTTCCTCTCAGTTTTTATTATAATACACATAGCTTCACTTGCTACCAAACATGTTTAGACACAAGCTCACTTAACATTTCTCATTATTGCTCCAACTCTTTCCAGAGCTCTTGATAAACTTCAAAATACAGTGTCTTATTGTGTCAAGGAAACTTCCATCTGTACAAGGAGTTGTTACCAGTACAACCACGGGGAGTTATTGCAGATGGAAAATGGCTCTTACTTGCTCCAGTGTTTGGATGTGACACCTCTTCTTCCGTCTTGTCACAAGATTTGAAATCAGTGATATATTGATTTCAGTGGCTTTGTTGTTGTTCAGTTGCTAAGTCATGTTCAGCTCTTTGCAACTGCATGAACTGGAGTGCTCCAGACTCCCCTGTCCTTCGCTATCTCCTGAGGTTTGCTCAAATTCAAGTCCATTGAGTCGGTGAGGCCATCCAACCATCTCATCCTCTGTCGTCCCCTTCTCCTCCTGCCCTCAGTCTTTTTCAGCATCAGGGTCTTTTCCAGTAAGTCAGTTATTTGCATCAGGTAGCCAAAGTACTGGAACTTCAGCTTCAGCATCAGTCCTTCCAATGAATATTCAGGGTTGATTTCCTTTAGGATTGACTGGTTTGATCTCCTGGCTGTCCAAGGGACTCTTCAAGAGTCTTCTGCAGCACCACAGTTTGAAAGCATCAATTCTTTGGCATTCAGCCTTCTTTATAGTCCAAATCTCACATCTGTACACGCTTACTAAAAAAACCAGAGCTTGGACTATATGAACTTTTGTCGGCAAAGTGATGTCTCTGTATTTTAATGTACTGTCTAGGTTTGTCATAATTTTTCTTCCAAGGAGCAAATGTCTTTTAATTTAGTGGCTGCCAATCAACATCCACAGAGATTTTTAGCCTGTGAAAATAAAATCTGTCACTGTTTTTACTTTTTCCCCATCTATTTGCCATGAAGTGATGAGACCTGATGCCATGATCTTAGCTTTTTGAATGTTGAGTTTTAAGCCAGCTTTTTCACTCTCCTCTTTCACCCACATCAAGATGCTCTTTAGTTTCTCTTCACTTTCTGCCATTAGAGTGGCATCATCTGTATATCTGTGGTTGTTGATATTTCTCCCAGTAATCCTTTTTCCATATTGTGAGTCATCCAGCCCGGCATTTCATGTGATGTACTCTGCATGCAAGTTAAATAATCAAGGCAACAATATACAGACTTGTCATACTCCTTTCCCAATATTGAACCATCTGTTGTTCCATGTCTGGTTTTAACTGTTGCTTCTTGTCCTGTATACAGGTTTCTCAGGAGACCAGTAAGGTGGTCTGGTGTTCCCATCTCTTTAAAAATTTTCCACCTTTTTTTGTGATCCATACAAAGGCTTTAGTGTAGTCAATGAAACAGAAGTAGATTCTTTTTAATTTTATTGCTTTTTCTGTGATCTAATGGATGGTGGCAATTTGATCTCTGGTTCCTGTGCTTGTTCTAAATCCAGCTGTACATCTGGAAGTTCTTGGTTCACATACCGTTGAAGCCTAGCTTGAAGGATTTTGAGCATTACGTTGCTAGCATGTGAATTGAACACAATTGTACAGTAGTTTGAACAGTGTTTGGCATTGCCTTTCTTTGGGATTGGAATGAAAACTGACCTTTTCCAGTCCTGTGGCCACGGCTGAGTTTTCCAAGTTTCCTGGCATACTGAATACAGCACTTTCACAGCATCATCTTTCAGCATTTGAAATAGCTCAACTGGAATTTTGTCACCTCCAGTAGCTTTCTTCATAGTAATGCCCCCTAAGACCCACTTGACTTCACACTCTAGGATGTCTGGCTCTAGGTGAATGACATCATTGTCATCATCCAGGTCACTAAGACCTTTTTTGTATAGTTCTGTGCATTCTTGCCACCTCTTCTTTATCTCTTCTTTTTTTTGTTGGGTCACTGCCATTTCTTTTTTTATTGTGTCCTTCTTTGCATGAAATGTTCCTTTGGGATCTCCAATTTTCTTGAAGAGATCTCTATTCTTTCCCACTCTATTGTTTTCCTCTATTTCATTGTTCACTTAAGACAGATTTCTTATCTCTCCTTGCTCTTTTCTGAAACTCTGCATTCAGTGGATATATCTTTCCCTTTCTCCTTTGCTTTTGGTTTCTATTCTTAGCTATTTGTAAAGCCTCCTCCGACAGCCACTTTGCCTTCTTGAATTTCTTTTTCTTGGGGATGATATGGTCACTGCCTCCTATACAATATTAGGAACCTCTGTCCATACTTCTTCAGGCACTCTGTCTACCAGATCTAATCCCTTAAATATATTTGTCACCTCCCATGTATAATTGTAAGAGATTTGATTTAGGCCATATCTGAATGGTCTTGTGCTTTTCCCTTCTGTCTTCAATTTAAGCCTGAAATTTTCAATAAGGAGTTCATGATCTGAGCCACAGTCAGCACCAAGTCTTGTTTTGCTGACTATGCAGAGCTTCTTCATCTTCGACTGCAAAGAATATAATCCATTTGATTTCAGTATTGACCATTTGGTGATGGTTTACACGTGCCAAGTAATTCGTATCCCTGTCTCTGCAAAACTGTATATTAACTGACATAAGCTATGCTGTTGTTCAATGAAAAAGCTTTTTTTTTTTTTTTTTTTAACAAATTTGGGCAAACTCCAGTGGTTAGAAATGGCTTTCTTTCCTTTCCCCAAAACAAAGAGGTATACCATAATAAAAATGGCACATTTCCTAGTATCTTCCCCTCTCTCAAGTTTCATGACTCAAGTTCTCTATGAAACAGTTCTCTTCTCCCTTGTAATACCACACCTCTTAAGCATGCCCTCCTTCTCCTTCAGCAGAATATAGTATTTATTCATTAGAGCTAGTGTCTGAAAATATCACTCCTTCAAATGTGAATACCTAATAAATCTAACCTTTCAACCCTCCAAATTGGCTTATTAATGAAAAAAATAGGATTCAAGGGAGAAAAGTCTGAAGGCTGGTACCTTGTACTCTTTCAGATAGGAACACTTAGCAAAGCAAAGCAAATCAGTAGTAGAATGTTTGTGGTGGAGTCGTAGTTTAGTTAGATATTTCTGTTGGCCATCTTTAGAGCTGAGTATGTGTCTTGAGATTCTGTCAAGCTACAGAATTTTCAGTATCAGAGAATGAATGAGTTGGCAGCTTGAAATTATTTAAACTGTAGATCAGATCAGATCAGTCGCTCAGTTGTGTCCGACTCTTTGTGACCCCATGAACTGCAGCACGCCAGGCCTCCCTATCCATCACCAACTCCCGGAGGTCACTCAGACTCACATCCATTGAGTCAGTGATGCCATCCAGCCATCTCATCCTCTGTCGTCCCCTTCTCCTCCTGCCCCCAATCCCTCCCAGCATCAGAGTCTTCTCCAATGAGTCAACTCTTCGCATGAGGTGGCCAAAATACTGGAGTTTCAGCTTTAGCATCATTCCCTCCAAAGAAATCCCAGGGCTGATCTCCTTCAGAATGGACTCGTTGGATCTCCTTGCAGTACAAGGGACTCTCAAGAGTCTTCTCCAACACCACAGTTCAAAAGCATCAATTCTTCGGTGCTCAGCCTTCTGCACAGTCCGGCTCTCACATCCATACATGACCACAGGAAAGACCATAGCCTTGACTAGGCGAACCTTTGTTGGCAAAGTGATGTCTCTGCTTTTGAATATGCTATCTAGGTTGGTCATAACTTTCCTTCCAAGGAGTAAGTGTCTTTTAATTTCATGGTTGCAGTCACCATCTGCAGTAATTTTGGAGCCCAGAAAAATAAAGTCTGACACTGTAAATGATAAACCCACTAAAACTACGGCTTTACCATATGAATGCATCCTTTCTTTGACTTTGTTTCCAAAATGAAGTTGTGTTATTTTTGTAAAATGATTGTCATACAGAATTATCAAATTGTCACATCAATTTTATAATAATAATATACTTATTTGATAAGGTTAAGTGTCAAATATTTATTCAAGTTTCATAAGAAGCTTTAACTTTTCATAATCACATGGGATATTTGAGAGTTAAAAAAATAAACCAACATTTAAAATTTGATTTTTATAACTTTCAACCTTATATAAGTACTATATCAATTTCATTGTTACTATCTAAGGAATATTGTAATTGAATACTGCTGCTGCTGCTGCTGCTAAGTCGCTTCAGTCATGTCTGACTCTGTGCGACCCCAGAGACTGCAGCCCACCAATTTTTTAAAAAAGAAATGAAAATGTCTCTTGGCATTTTTTATATCAAGTCAAGTGAAATAAATGAAACATGCTAGGCATTATCACAACTATTCTTATTTGGAGGCAAACTTTTTTTTCACATAAGATATTTAAAGAGAGGTTTATTTGAGATAAACTTCAGTATATTGGAGATAAAAAGAAATAACTTGGAAATACTTGTAGCAGAGTATATAAATATTACCTGAAGCAGTTTTACTGCTAATTCTATTTTTTTGAGGAAAAAAATAACGTCATTTAAAATGATTATCTCATCTAGAGTTTGTCAAGATAACTATTCTTCAAATCACCCCTAAATATTTATATTGTCCTGCTACTGCTACTGCTAAGTCACTTCAGTTGTGTCCGACTCTGTGTGACCCCAGAGACGGCAGCCCACCAGGCTCCCCCATCCCTGGGATTCTCTAGGCAAGAACACTGGAGAGGGTTGCCATTTCCTTCTCTAATGCATCAAAGTGAAAAGTGAAAGGGAAGTCGCTCAGTCGTGTCCGACTCTAGCAACCCCATGGACTGAAGCCTACCAGGCTCCTCTGTCCATGGGATTTTCCAGGCAAGAGTACTGGAGTGGGGTGCCATTGCCTTCTCCATATATTGTCCTAGCCTTCCATAAATATTCTAGACAATAAATGAAGTAATCAAAAACTTTATAGAATAACCAATACCTTCAATTTGAAAGAGTCACTCAGTTTACACAGAAATCCTTCCATAATATTTCTAATGACCTATCATGTAAAATGAGCTTTGAATACCTTGATAGAAGAGAAAAACTGTATCCCAGGATACAGTTTATTGTATTTTAGACCTGGCATGACATTAACAATTCAGATCTCACAATTTATTCACAGAGGGAGTAAAATCTGTGTCTCACCAACTCATCAGATACTAGTTCTTCCACATGGGGTCCACTTTTTAAAAGCTTAATCTCTTCCACATGACCCAGTGTTTTTGGAAAAGCTGTTATTTCTCACCTGGCTCTTCTAGTCATTATGTTAAATATCAATTGCTCTTCAAGTGTACTTCACATGTTAAGATTCAAGTGCCTTTGACCATCATGGAGATACTCCTCTGTGCAGATTTCATTCAACCTATAATGTATTCAAATTATAATATCCAGAAATGAAAGCAAAATTGCAGATACAAATAAAAGGTAGGCCAGTTGTTATCATACTGGAGATTTATGCAATGCAATCTAAGAGTGGTCATTGTTTATTTATGTATATCAGACTCATATTTATATAAAAACTTTTCATTAATTTTTTAACACTCCATATCCACTTTATCAACAAATCCTATCATCTTTTCCTTCAAATAAATCCAGAATTCACAGCAATTTCCCACTATGGTTTAAGAATGAGGAATTGAACTACTTTAGTGCAAGTCACCATCACTTGTCATGTAGACCATATGCAACCATCTCTTAATTGGTCTGTTGTAAATCTTATCCCCTATAATCTACTCTGTGCATATTGGTGTAGTGTTAAAGCATGCCTTATGAAAAGCCAGATAATTCTCTACTCAAAACATTCCAATGACTTTTTTCCCATTGTCAGTGTGAAATTAGATTGTCCATTTCCATATGCACCATCTCTTAATTGGTCTGTTGTAAATCTTATCCCCTATAATCTACTCTGTGCATATTGGTGTAGTGTTAAAGCATGCCTTATGAAAAGCCAGATAATTCTCTACTCAAAACTTTCCAATGACTTTTTTCCCATTGTCAGTGTGAAATTAGATTGTCCATTTCCATTAAAATAATAAGCTCTAGGAAGATGGGGATTTTTCTCTGTAATTGTTGTATCACCAGTGTATTTAACAGTGGTAGGCACTTAATTCTTCAGTTCAGTTCAGTCGCTCAGTCGTGTCCGACCCTTTGCGACCCCATGAATCCCAGCATGCCAGGCCTCCCTGTCCATCACCATCTCCCAGAGTTCCAAAGAACACCCAGGGCTGATCTCCTTTAGAATGGACTGGTTGGATCTCCTTGCAGTCCAAGGGACTGTCAAGAGTCTTCTCCAATACCACAGTTCAGAAGCACAATTCTTCAGCAATCAGCTTTCTTAACAGTACAACTCTCACATCCTTACACCTTTGTTGGCAAAGTAATGTCTCTCATTTTGAATATGCTATCTAGGTTGGTCATAACTTTCCTTCCAAGGAGTAAGCGTCTTTTAATTTCATGGCTGCCGTCACCATCTGCAGTGATTTTGGAGCCCCCCAAAATAAAGTCTGATACTGTTTCCACTGTTTCCCCATCTATTTCCCATGCAGTGATGGGACCAGATGCCATGATCTTCATTTTCTGAGTGTTGAGCTTTAAGCCAACTTTTCACTCTCCTCTTTCATGCTCATCAAGAGGCTTTTTAGTTCCTCTTTATTTTCTGCCATAAGGGTGGTGTCATCTGCATATCTGAGATTATTGATATTTCTCCCAGCAATCTTGATTCCAGCTTGTGCTTTTTCCAGCCCAGCATTTCTCATGATGTACTCTGCATATAAGTTAAATAAGCAGGGTGACAATATACAGCCTTGATGTACTGCCGGGGTCCTGCCCCAGTTGCATCCAGGGATTCCCTTGGGAGGACGGCGTCAGTGACTGAGAGAAATAGAAAAAGAGATAAGGAAAGAATTTTGCAGTTAAGAAAATAGAGAAAAGAGAGGCTGATATTCCTTGGTTTACGCAGAAAGCCAATAAAGCCCCAGCATGGGACTTGCTCTCTTCACGTAGGCTGCAGGCGCCGTCTCGAATAGCTGAAGGTGCCCCACCTTAGGCACCTTCTCGAGTGGGTCTTATAAGCCCAGGCAGGAAAGTGAATGCAAAGGGGCCCTGCACTCCAGGGAATCAGCCTGAAAAGGAAAAGGAAAGAGAAAGAACGACACGGGGAGACCAAGCTTGATGAGCATGGCCCACACTTTATTTTCCAAAGTAGTTTTTATACCTTAAATTGTGCATAGAGGATAATGAGGGGTGGGGTAGAGTCATGCAAGGTCAGCAGTGCTCGATCCTTATCGAAGCCAGGCTTTCTTTCTGCAAACTTATCATATGCAAAAGCTTTAGGTGATTTACATCATTTTCTGGCCAGGAGGCCTGTTAACATTTTATGACCCTTTCTTCAGAAAACTTATTTTTCTCTAAAGGTGATTATTCTAAAGTCAGGTGCCACCCTCTGAAAGCATTAGATAAAGTTGCCTTCCTATAGGGCAAAAGTGTGGTGGGCTATAACAAGAAAAGAATTAACTCAAGGGTCCAAGGTTACAAACATTAAAGGTACTACTTACATTTCTATACACCAATTATATTAATCAGTACACTCCCAGGGACACAGTAGGTGAGGGATATGGAAATTTGGCAGCAAGCATCAGCTCAACAAAGAAATCCTCTACTAGTTCTATTCTAACAATTTTAACTCTCTGAGAAGCTCTGCATTGTTAGAATACCTTAAGCTTCCCGTGCCTCTTGTGGTTGGGAGGCTGTGAACAATCACAGGTGTAGCTGCAAGAGTCCAAACAAACTTGTCAGGCAAGCTAGAAAGTCATCAGAGGGGTTTGAATTGAAACACTCCTATTATGCCCAGGAGAATCATTAACTAGAGCTCCAAGTTGACTTTCTTCAGAGAAAGGTGGTCGGGGATAGCCCCCCGTTAATGTCAGAAGAGTTGGTGAAAGTCGTGAAATAGTAAAACAGACAGATTCTGATTTTGGGGTAGACGCTCAGGAAGACCAGGGGGGCCCTTGAGCCCTGACTCACCTTGCCCGTCAGGGCTCTCCCGCATGACCTTGTCATGGGTGGGAACTCCCGTGCTGGCTCCCAGCAATGTATTCCTTTTCCTCTTTGGAACCAGTCTGTTGTTGCATGTCTAGTTCTAACTGTTGCTTTCTGACCTGCATATAGGTTTCTCAAGAGGCAGGTCAGGTGGTCTGGTATTCCCATCTCTTTCAGAATTTTCCACAGTTTATTGTGATCCACACAGTCAAAGGCTTTGGCATAGTCAATAAAGCAGAAATAGATGTTTTTCTGGAACTCTTTTGCTTTTTAAATAAATAACAATTGTGACTAAGATAATAAAATTATTTTCATAATTGCTGCTATACCTAAGCCATAGCTCTTTCAACTGTTGTACCAGATTTAATTGATGGACATTGTTGAGTTTCATCTTGCATATAGAATCATACCTTAAAAAAACTAAAACAATCAATTTATAAAGAAATTTATATAATATGCCATTTGGATAGCATTCAAAACCCAATATATTTTCCTGTATTGTAATAAAACTCAATTAAGAAATACAATGGAAGGCTTCTCATTCATAATACTAGTGAAAAATATAATTAGCTTAGCAAGAAACTTTACAAGAAATATAAAAACTTTTATCACAGAACTACAAAATTGTACTTATGCACAAAAATGACTTTCATAAGTGGAAAAATATGATATGTTCTCTTATAAATACTATAAAGCTGTCAATTTCTCAACAGTCAATTCATAAATCAAATGAAACAAACTATTATACACCAATAAGATATTCAAGATAATGTGAAGAAATCTATTAACTCTGCTTTGGAAAATTGTCCTTCAGAATATTAATTTAAGGCAAGTCTTAAAAAGCAGAAATTTTAAAGAATTAAGCCAATTAAGAAAAGTCTAGGCCTACTAGACAGCAGTGGACATTTATTGTTTAACCAGTTGAAACATAATTAAAAATTTAAATAATCGTTTTAGAGTTAACCATCATTTTAGACTCTCATTTGCTTTGTTCATAATTTTTCAACCAATAAATAAATACCCTTCTAATTTTCACAAAATCAGTGTAAATCATAACCACATTTCTCAAAATGTTTTATTTTAATATTTTAGCCATCATACAAACTGTGCAAATCATTGGCAAAATGTTGATTCTGACAATCTTTGATAAGGCTCTATTAGGAATTTTCCTTAAAACTGAAACTTATTTAGCTTTTTTCTGAATATTTATGAGAATAAATTTAAAACATGGCTTTCTGTTTAGATATTTCTATTTCATTTTCTATACTTTAGTGTATATTTTATGTAGTGAGAGTATATATATATATATATATATAAAGCAGAAATAGATGTTTTTCTGGAACTCTCTTGCTTTTTCCATGATCCAGCGGATGTTGGCAATTTGGTCTCTGGTTCCTCTGCCTTTTCTAAAACCAGCTTGAACATCAGGAAGTTCACGGTTTACATATTGCTAAAGTCTGGCTTGGAGAATTTTGAGCATTACTTTACTAGCATGTGAGATGAGTGCAATTGTTCGGTAGTTTGAGCACTCCTTGGCATTGCCTTTCTTTGGGATTGGGATGAAAACTGACCTTTTCCAGTCCTGTGGCCACTGCTGAGTTTTCCAAATTTGCTGGCATATTGAGTGTAGCACTTTCACAGCATCATCTTTCAGGACTTGGAATAGTTCCACTGGAATTCCATCACCTCCACTAGCTTTGTTCGTAGTGATGCTTTCTAAGGCCCATTTGACTTCACATTCCAAGATGTCTGGTTCTAGGTCAGTGATCACATCATCATGATTGTCTAGGTCTTGAAGCTCTTTTTTGTACAGTTCTTCTGTGTATTCTTGCCACCTCTTCTTAATATCTTCTGCTTCTGTTAGGTCCACCCCATCTCTGTCCTTTAACGTGCCCATCTTTGCATGAAATGTTCCTTTGGTATCTCTGATTTTCTTGAAGAGATCCCTAGTCTTTCCCATTCTGTTGTTTTCCTCTATTTCTTTGCATTGATCACTGAAGAAGGCTTTCTTATTTCTTCTTGCTATTCTTTGGAACTCTACATTTAGATATTTATATCTTTCCTTTTCTCCTTTGCTTTTCGCTTCTCTTCTTTTCACAGCTATTTGTAAGGCCTCCCCAGACAGCCATTTTGCTTTTTTGCATTTCTTTTCCATGGGGATGGTCTTGATCCCTGTCTCCTGTACGATGTCACGAACCTCATTCCATAGTTCATCAGGCACTCTATCTATCAGATCTAGGCCCTTAAATCTATTTCTCACTTCCACTGTATAATCATAAGGGATTTGATTTAGGTCATACCTGAATGGTCTAGTAGTTTTCCCTACTTTCTTCAATTTCAGACCACCTGATCTGCCTCTTAATAAATCTGTATGCAGGTCAGGAAGCAACAGTTAGAACTGGTCATGGAACAACAGACTGGTTCCAAATAGGAAAAGGAGTACGTCAAGGCTGTATATTGTCACCATGTTTATTTAACTTATATGCAGAGTACATCATGAGAAATGCTGGACTGGAAGAAACACAAGTTGGAATCAAGATTGCTGGGAGAAATATGAATAACCTCAGATATGCAGATGACACGACTCTTATGGCATAAAGTGAAGAGGGGCTAAAAAGCCTCTTGATGAAAGTGAAAGTGGAGAGTGAAAAGGTTGGCTTAAAGCTCAACATTCAGAAAACGAAGATCATGGCATCTGGTCCCATCACTGCATGGGAAATAGATGGGGAAACAGTGGAAACAGTGTCAGACTTTGTTTTTCTGGGCTCCAAAATCACTGCAGATGTTGACTGCAGTCATGAAATTAAAAGACGCTTACTCCTTGGAAGGAAAGTTATGACCAACCTAGATAGCATATTCAAAAGCAGAGACATTACTTTACCAACAAAGGTTCGCCTAGTCAAGGCTATGGTCTTTCCAGTGGTCATGTATGGATGTGAGAGCTGGACTGTGAAGAAGGCTGAGTGCCGAAGAATTGATGCTTTTGAACTGTGATGTTGGAGAAGACTCTTGAGAGTCCCTTGGACTGCAAGAAGATCCAACCAGTCCATTCTGAAGGAGATCAATCCTGGAATTTCTTTAGAAGGAATGATGCTAAAGCTGAAACTCCAGTATTTTGGCCACCTCATGCGAAGAGTTGACTCATTGGAGAAGACTCTGATGCTCGGAGGGATTGAGGGCAGGAGGAGAAGGGGACGACAGAGGATGAGATGGCTGGATGGCATCACTGACTCGATGGATGCGAGTCTGAGTGACCTCCGGGAGCTGGTGATGGACAGGGAGGCCTGGCGTGCTGCGGTTCATGGGGTCGCAAAGAGTCGGACATGACTGAGCGACTGATCTGATCTGATCTGATATATATATATATATATATATATATATATATATATATATAAACAAATAATTCCAAATAATTCAATTTTTATAGTATCTATTTGCTACTTCCCCAAATTCCCATAGTTTGTAGAAAGTTGTCTCAAACTTATGAGAATGTTGAAACATTATTTCCTTATCATATTTTCAAACTAAAAAAACATGTTATATATGATACTGATGCATTTAGTCAAAAATTGTTTATTTTGCCTGTTCAAATGTTTCCTAGTTATCACTGATTCATTTTTATTATTGCACTAAAACATTCTTTTAACAGTATCTTCTAAACATTTCTCATACACTGGCTTGAAACTCCACAGTCACTTTGGCTTCTGGTTTTTTGTTTTGATTTATTGCCTATCTTCTGGAACCTCTCTCAATCTCCATGTCTCTCTGAAAGTCCTGTCCTTCTTTCAGTCATCTTGTTTAAGTAGATTTAGAGTGCCTGGAGCTATAATTACAGACTTTATTTGACTAAGCTTTGTTTGGCTTTCATATTCCTCTTTCATAACTTCCTGGTATGTGCTCTGTTTCAAGTTTACGTTATCATCATACCAATTTAACATATTTCACCAGGATTAATATTTCTTTAGGAATTTCATGTAAAATTAGCTAAAGAATTTTAGCAACAATATTTCTATTTACAGATGTCTTCAGAGGAATGCAGGAGACCCGGGTTTGATCCCTGGGTCGGGAAGATCCTCTGGAGAAGGAAATGGCAACCCACTCCAGTGTTCTGGCCTGGAGAATCCCATGGATGGAGGAGCCTGGTGGGCTACAGCCCATGAGTCGCAAACAGTGGGACACGACCAAGTGACTTCACTTTCACTTTTCACTTTCAGAGGAATTAATCAGTTTACCAGAAAAGGAATTCATTGAGCATGTGGGATTCATTTATGCGATTCACCTCACTGAAGAATTTTGCCAAGCCTTTATTTTTGCCAAAGAGGACACTGTATTATCTGAGATGATTATGAGAATAAGGTTTAAAACTTGATTTTAACCTTTGTGTATTCCTACCATGTCTCTCATAACACATTACAATATCCTACAGGTGGTGAGCTTACATTCACACACACGGTGAATATGCACCTTTGATTCTTCAGTAAAGCCCCAAATTTAATTAAGTTATTACAGGATCCAATAATAAAAGGGAGAAATAAATCTAGTAGAAAGAAAGATTAGTAAAAGTTTAATAAACAAATGTGATATTGTGGTTAAACAAATTAGCAAAATATTTTTATTCTTTTCATTCTTTTCTGCTTTATTTTAAATATGAATTATAACTTATATTGTTTCTGTGAGACTTCTTGTTATATTTGTGTTTATATGTATGTGTGCATGTGTGATGGAGAAGGCAATGGCACCCCACTCCAGTACTCTTGCCTGGAAATTCCCATGAATGGAGGAGCCTGGTGGGCTGCAGTCCATGGGGTCGCCAAGAGTCGGACACGACTGAGCAACTTCACTTTCACTTTTCACTTTCATGCATTGGAGAAGGAAATGGCAACCCACTCCAATGTTCTTGCCTGGAGAATCCCAGGGACAGGGGAGCCTGGTGGGCTTCAGTCTCTGGGGTCACACAGAGTCAGACATGACTGAAGTGACTTAGCAGCAGCAGTGCATGTGTGAAAGTTTTACATTATGCACAGAGGGATAAAAAATGGTCTTTATTTAGGTATCAGAAATATATACTTATGTATAATAATAGTCATCATTTTTATTGAAGTATCAGATCAGATCAGTCGCTCAGTCATGTCCGACTCTTTGCGACCCCGTGAACCGCAGCACGCCAGGCCTCCCTGTCCATCACCAGCTCCCGGAGGCCACCCAGACTCACACCCATCAAGTCAGTGATGCCATCCAGCCATCTCATCCTCTGTTGTCCCCTTCTCCTCCTGCCCTCAATCCCTCCCAGCATCAGAGTCTTCTCCAATGAGTCAACTCTTCGCATGAGGTGGCCAAAATACTGGAGTTTCAGCTTTAGCATCATTCCTTCTAAAGAAATTCCAGGATTGATCTCCTTCAGAATGGACTGGTTGGATCTTCTTGCAGTCCAAGGGACTCTCAAGAGTCTTCTCCAACACCACAGTTCAAAAGCATCAATTCTTTGATGCTCAGCCTTCTTCACAGTCCAGCTCTCACATCCATACATGACCACAGGAAAGACCATAGCCTTGACTAGGCGAACCTTTGTTGGTAAAGTAATGTCTCTGCTTTTGAATATGCTATCTAGGTTGGTCATAACTTTCCTTCCAAGGAGTAAGCGTCTTTTAATTTCATGACTTCAGTCACCATCTGCAGTGATTTTGGAGCCCAGAAAAACAAAGTCTGACACTGTTTCCACTGTTTCCCCATCTATTTCCCATGTAGTGATGGGACCAGATGCCATGATCTTCGTTTTCTGAATGTTGAGCTTTAAGCCAACCTTTTCACTCTCCACTTTTACTTTCATCAAGAGGCTTTTTAGCCCCTCTTCACTTTCTGCCATAAGAGTGGTGTCATCTGCATATCTGAGGTTATTGATATTTCTCCCGGCAATCTTGATTCCAACTTGTGTTTCTTCCAGTCCAGCATTTCTAATGATGTACTCTGCATATAAGTTAAATAAACATGGTGACAATATGCAGCCTTGACGTACTCCTTTTCCTATAGTTGATTTAAAAATTATATTAGTTTCAGGTACACAGCATAGTGACAGCATTTTTATAGATTATACTCCATTTAAAGTTATTACAAAATAATAGCAATATTTCCCTGACCTATCCAATATACCCCTGTAGCTTATTTATTTTTAAATAGTAGCTTGTATCTCTTAACACCCTACCCATATCCTGATCTTTACCCTCCCCTTCAAGGTCCACCACAGCCTTTGACTGTGTGGATCACAACAAACTGTGGAAAATTCTTAAAGAGATGCGAATACCAGACCACGTGACCTGCCTCCTGAGAAATCTGTATGCAGGTCAAGAAGCAACAGTTAGAACTGGACATGGAACAATAGACTGGTTCCAAATCAGGAAAGGAGTACATCAAGGCTGTATATTGTTACCCTGCTTATTAACTTCTATGCAGAGTACGTCATAAGAAATGCTGGGCTGGATGAAGCAAAAGCCGGAATCAAGATTGCCGGGAGAAATGTCACTAACGTCAGACATGCAAATAACACCACCCTTACGACAGAAATTGAAGAAGAACTAAAGAGCCTTTTGATGAAAATGAAAGAAGAGAGTGAAAAACTTGGCTTAAAACTCAACATTCATAAAACTAAGATCATGGCATCTGGTCCCATCACTTCATGGCAAATAGATGGGGAAACAGTGGAAACAGTGACAGACTTTATTTCTCTGGTCTCCAAAATCCCTGAAGATGGTGACTGCATATGATAAATAGCCATGTTGAGCATCATTACATGTGCCTTTTGGACATCTGTTTGTCTTCTTTTCAAAAATGCCTATTCAAGTCTTATGCCCATTTCTTAGTCTGGTTATATGTTGTTTTTCTTTTTTTTTATATATATATATTGAGTTGTATGAACTGTTTATATATTTTTGTTATTAACCTCTTACTGGTCATATCTCTTGCAAATATTTTCCCTCATTGAATAGATTGTCTTTTTGTTTGTCATTTGTTTCCTTTGCTGTGCAAAAGATTTTAAGTTTAATAAAGTCACATGTATTTGTTTTTTCCTTTGGAGGGAGACCTGGTAAATATTGCTGTGATTTATGTCAAAGAATGTTCAGTCCATATTTTCTAACAGGAATTTTATGGTTTTGTATTTTATGTTTAGGCATTTAATTCATTTTGTGTTTATTTTTTTCTATATGGTGTGAGAAAATATTCTAATTCCATCCCTTTTCAAGTAGCGGTTCAGTTTTCCAGAAATCGCTTGTAAAGAGACTGTCTTTTCCCTACTGTGTTGAGTACGCTCTCATCTCCATTGTCATGAATTAATCAAGCATTAAGTGCATGGGTTTAATCTGTCTCCCTGCTCCATTCATCTACATGACTGTTAGTGCCAGGACCATGTTGTTTTGAAAACTGTAGCTTTGTAGTACAGCTGAAGCCACAGAGTGAGATGTCTTCAGGGTTTTCTTTCTCAGGAGTCTTTGGGTTTTGTGGTACTTCTATATAAACTTATGTGTTTGTTATAATTCAGTGAAAAATGTCACGTGTATTTTGATAGAGATTACATTGAATATGTAGGTTGCTTTGCATAGTATGGGTATTTTAATAATATCAATCTTCCAATTCATGAACAAGGGATATTTTTCCTTCTTTTTGTATCACCACAATTTCCTTATGGTGACTGCAGCCATTAAATTAAAAGACAATTGCTCTTTGGAAGAAAAATTATGACCAACCTGGACAGCATATTAAAGAGCAGAGATGTTACTTTGGCAACAAAGATCTGTCTAGTCAAGGCTATGGTTTTCCACTGGTCATGTATGGATGTGAGAGTTGGACTGTGAAGAAAGCTGAGCACTGAAGAATTGATGCTTTTAAACTGTGGTGTTGGAGAAGACTCTTGTGAGTCCCTTGGACTGCAAGGAGATCCAACCAGTCCATCCTAAAGGGGATCAGTTCTGGGTGTTCTTTGGAAGGACTGATGCTGAAGCTGAAGGTCCAATACTTTGGCCACTGGATGCAAAGAGCTAACTCATTTGCAAAGACCCTGATCCTGGGAAAGATCGAAGGCAGGAGGAGAAGGGGACAACAAAGGATGAGATGGCTGGATGGCATCACCAACTCAATGGACATGAGTTTGAGTGAACTCCAGGAGTTGGTGATGGACAAGGACTGATGTGCTGCAGTTCATGAGGTCGCAAAGAGTCGGACAAAACAGTATGACTGAACTGAACTATCTCCTTTGTTTGATTTCTGTGGCTAGGACTTCCAGTACTGTGATATATAGTAGTGGCAAGTGTGGATATCCTTACGATTTTACAGAAAAAGCTTTTGGTTTTTACCATTGTATATGTAGCTCTAGGTTTGTAATGATCTTTACTGTGTTGAGAAAAGTTCCCTCTAGGTCTTTACAGGTGGTGTTAGTGGTAAAGAACCCACCTGCAGGTGCAGGAGATGTAAGAGACATGGGTTCTATCCATGGGTGGAAGATACTCTGAAGGAGGACCCAGCAACCCACTCCAGCTTTGTTGCCTATAGAATCGTGTGGACAGAAGAGCCTTGTGGTCTACAATCTACATGGTCACAGAGTTGAACATGATGGAAGTTACTTAGTATGCATTCATATTCCCTCTGTAAACACTTTGATGAGAATTTTTATCCTGATTGGATGTTGAATTTTGCCAGATAATTTTTTGTGTGTCTATTGAGATAATCCTTTTTGGGTGTTAGTTCAAAAAGGGCTGGTAGGTCTTCATAGAACCATTCAACTTCAGGTTCTTCAGCGTTACTGGTTGGGGCATAGACTTGGATTACTGTGACATTGAATGATTTGCCTTGGAAACAAACAGAGATCATTCTGTCGTTTTTGAGATTGCATCCAAGTACTGCATTTCGGACTCTTTTGTTGACCATGTTGGCCACTCCATTTCTTCTGAGGGATTCCTGCGCACAGTAGTAGATATAATGGTCATCTGAATTAAATTCACCCATTCCAGTCCATTTCAGTTCACTGATTCCTAGAATGTCGACATTCAGTCTTGCCATCTCTTGTTTGACCACTTCCAATTTGCCTTGATTCATGGACCTGACGTTCCAGGTTCCTATGCAATATTGCTCTTTACAGCATTGGACCTTGCTTGTATCACCAGTAACATCCACAGCTGGGTATTCTTTTTGCTTTGGCTCCATCCCTTCATTCTTTCTGAAGTTATTTCTCCAGTGATCTCCAGTAGCATATTGGGCCCCTGCTGACCTGGGGAGTTTCTCTTTCAGTATCCTATCATTTTGCCTTTTCATACTGTTCATGGGGTTCTGAAGGCAAGAATACTGAAGTGGTTTGTCATTCCCTTCTCCAGTGGACCACATCCTGTCAGAAACACCTGGAGTAATAGGCAAATTTGGCCTTGGAATACAGAATGAAACAGGGCAAAGACTAATAAAGTTTTGCGAAGAAAATGCACTGGTCATAACAAAAACCCTCTTCCAAAAACATAAGAGAAGACTCTATACGTGGACATCACCAGATGGTCAACACCAAAATCAGATCTATTATATTCTTTGCAGCCAAAGATGGAGAAGCTCTATACAGTCAGCAAAAAGAAAACCAGGAGCTGACTGTGGCTCTAACCATGAACTCCTTATTGCCAAATTCAGACAGAAATTGAAGAAAGTAGGGAAAACCACTAGACCATTCAGGTATGACCTAAATCAAATCCCTTATGATTATACATTGGGAGTAGAAATAGATTTAAGGGCCTAGATCTGATAGATAGAGTGCCTGATGAACTATGGAATGAGGTTCGTGACACTGTACAGGAGACAGGGACCAAGATCATCCCCATGGTAAAGAAATGCAAAAAAGCAAAATTGCTGTCTGAGGAGGCCTTACAAATAGCTGTGAAAAGAAGAGAAGCCAAAAGCAAAGGAGAAAAGGAAAGATATAAGCATCTGAATGCAGAGTTCCAAAGAATAGCAAGAAGAGATAAGAAAGCCTTCTTCAGCGATCAATGCAAAGAAATAGAGGAAAACAACAGAATGGGAAAGACTAGGGATCTCTTCAATAAAATCAGAGATACCAAAGGAACATTTGATGCAAAGATGGGCTCGATAAAGAACAGAAATGGTATGGACCTAACAGAAGCAGAAGATATTAAGAAGAGGTGGCAAGAATACACAGAAGAACTGTACAAAAACGATCTTCACAACCCAGATAATCACGATGGTGTGATCACTGACCTAGAGCCAGACATCCTGGAATGTGAAGTCAAGTGGGCCTTAGAAAGCATCACTACAAACAAAGCTAGTGCAGGTGATGGAATTCCAGTTGAACTATTCCAAATCCTGAAAGTGCTGCCCTCAATATGCCAGCAAATTTGGAAAACTCAGCAGTGGCCACAGGACTGGAAAACCTCAGTTTTCATTCCAATCCCAAAGAAAGGCAATGCCAAAGAATGCTCAAACTACTGCACTATTGCACTCATCTCACATGCTAGTAAAGTAATGCTCAAAATTCTCCAAGCCAGGCTTCAGCAATATGTGAACCATGAAATTCCTGATGTTCAAGCTGGTTTTAGAAAAGGCAGAGGAACCAGAGATCAAATTGCTAACATCCGCTGGATCATGGGGAAAATGAGAGTTCCAGAAAAACATCTATTTCTGCTTTATTGACTATGCCAAAGCCTTTGATTGTGTAAATCACAATAAACTGTGGAAAATTCTAAAACAGATGGGAACACCAGACCACCTGATCTGCCGCTTGAGAAATTTGTATGCAGGTCAGGAAGCAACAGTTAGAACTGGACATGAAACAACAGACTGGTACCAGATGGGGAAAGGAAGACGTCAAGGCTGTATATTGTCACCCTGCTTATTTAACTTATATGCAGAGTACATCATGAGAAACACTGGGCTGGATGAAGCACAAACTGAAATCAAGATTGCTGGAAGAAATATCAGTAACCTCCGATATGCAGATGACACCACCCTTATGGCAGAAATTGAAGAAGAACTAAAGAGCCTCTTGATCAAAGTGAAAGAGGAGAGTGAAAATGTTGGCTTAAACTCAACATTCAGGAAACAAAGATCATGGCATCTGATCCCATCAGATCAGATCAGATCAGTCGATCAGTCGTGTCCGACTCTTTGCGACCCCATGAACCGCAGCACGCCAGCCCTCCCTATCCATCACCAGCTCTCGGAGGTCACTCAGACTCACATTCATTGAGTCAGTGATGCCATCCAGCCATCTCATCCTCTGTCGTCGCCTTCTCCTCCTGCCCTCAATCCCTCCCAGCATCAGAGTCTTCTCCAATGAGTCAACTCTTCGCATGAGGTGGCCAAAATACTGGAGTTTCAGCTTTAGCATCATTCCTTCCAAAGAAATCCCAGGGCTGATCTCCTTCAGAATGGACTGGTTGGATCTCCTTGCAGTCCAAGGGACTCTCAAGAGTCTTCTCTAACACCACACTTCAAAAGCATCAGTTCTTCACCGCTCAGCCTTCTTCACAGTCCAGCTCTCACATCCATACATGACCACAGGAAAGACCATAGCCTTGACTAGGCTAACCTTTGTTGGCAAAGTGATGTCTCTGCTTTTGAATATGCTATCTAGGTTAGTCATAACTTTCCTTCCAAGGAGTAAGCGTCTTTTAATTTCATGGCTGCAGTCACCATCTGCAGTGATTTTGGAGCCCAGAAAAATAAAGTCTGACACTGTTTCCACTGTTTCTCCATCTATTTCCCATGTAGTGATGGGACCAGATGCCATGATCTTCGTTTTCTGAATGTTGAGCTTTAAGCCAACCTTTTCACTCTCCACTTTCACTTTCCTCAAGAGGCTTTTTAGCCCCTCTTCACTTTCTGCCATAAGGGTGGTATCGTCTGCATATCTGAGGTTATTGATATTTCTCCCAGCAATCTTGATTCCAGCTTGTGTTTCCTCCAGTCCAGCATTTCTCATGATGTACTCTGCATATAAGTTAAATAAACATCATGGCAAAAAGATGAAGAAACAGGGAAACAGTGACAGTCTTTGTATTTTGGGGCTCCAGAATCACTGCAGCCATGAAATTAAATGACGCTTACTCCTTGGAAGGAAAGTTAAGACCAACCTAGACACCATATTAAAAAGCAGAGACATTACTTTGTCAACAAATGTTTGTCTAGTCAAGGCTATGGTTTTTCCAGTAGTCATGTATGGGTGTGGGAGTTGGATTGCAAAGAAAGCTGAGAGCAGAAGAATTGATGCTTTTAAACTGCAGTGTTGAAGAAGACTCCTTGGCCTTCAAGGAGGTCCAACCAGTCTATCCTAAAGAAGATCAGTCCTTAGTGTTCATTGGAAGGACTGATGCTGAAGCTGAAACTCCAATACTCTGGCCACCTGATGTGAAGAGCTGACTCATTGGAAAAGACCCTGATGCTTGGAAAGATTGAGGGCAGGAGAAGAAGGGGACGACAGAGGATGATATAGTTGGATGGCATCATGGACTCTATGCACATGAGTTTGATCAAGCTCTGGGATGGTGAAGGACAGGGAATGTGGCGTGCTCAGTCCATGGGGTCGCAGAGATTTGGACATGACTAAGCAACTGAACTGAACTGCAAGTGTTGCAATATCTGGTTATATTGCTTAATGAAAAACCCATTTTAATAAATACTAGATTTCATTTATCTTGAATTAACATGAATTATTACATAACACCAGTGTAACATTTTTTGGTTTTTCTTTACATTTGAAAAATCTCCTCAGAAATGATAAAATTATACCAAGATAGATTTCTTCTTTTCTTCACATTCTCAGGTTATGTAGAAGGTTGAAAGTAAATAGAATAGAAAATGGTGAATATTGTATCTTTAAGAGTATATGTGTGCCCTCTGAGTCTAAATTTGTAAATGATGCATTTATGTTTATATAACTCTTAATTCACCTTCTGTGTTTAAAATCCCAATGATAGAGTTTTGTCTAGTGTGACAATAGGGTAACTAGCAATTTCCTATCTTCCTAATTCAGTTGCACTAATGGGTCCCACTCTTGTGATGCTAAGATTTTGGTTTATATAGTAATTTGTTTCTATGTTTCTTAATATATTTAAGGAGTAATACCTTAGTCCTGTAAATATATTAATTTGTTAACTTGTTGAAAATATTTTATACAAATCTCCTTCTTAGTAAGACTCAGACACCGATTAAACTCTATGACCTTCTGCAGGCAACTCTTCTTAGAACTATATATGATGGCAGAAGGTTTCCTCAAGCTTTTGACTGTGAGAACAGGATATTTTTAATAGTTTAATAGCATATGTGAAAACATGACATTTTAGCACCCTTTTGAGATCCAGGGATAATGTGACAAATCCATCAGAATAATGAACAAACTTCATTGTCATAATCTTCTGCAACCAAATATATTTCTATGTTTATTAAGGATCTCCGTCATATTTGAAAATATTAGCAATTGAAGTGGTCACTCCTAACAAAGATAAACTAATTCAAGAACCTTTGTGAACTGAGGACATGAGAGTGTTATTAGAGAACTAAGTTTAATTAGAACAAGAGTAAGACCTTGCTTGAGGTGAAAGGGAAAAGAGAAGTAAAGCATTCTTTTTCTTATTTCATCTAAGATTTGTTAGATTATCTGACAGTTCTGATTTTAAAGGGAACAGAATAATTCTTTGTAGAGCTTTGAACCTGCTTTCATGAGATAAACAGCATTGTTCTCACTCATATATTATGTCATGGACAGAGTACTCCGAATAATCAGGAAGGAAGCATACCTTTAAACTTTTCGAAATGTCTGCACTAGAGCATGTCCAGTGTTCTTCTTCAGTACTCTTCTGACTACACTTGTCTCCTGTGTGTTGTGCTGTGCTTAGTCTCTCAGTCATGGACTCTCTGCGACACCATGGACTGTAGCCCACCAGGCGCCTCGGTCCATGGGATTCTCCAGGCAAGAATACTGGAGTGGGTGCCATTCCCTCCTCCACAGTCTTTCCCCTTTACGTTCTATTAAACCTGTATACTGAGTTGAATAATTGTCCTCTAAAAAATATGCCCACATCAAATCCCTGGAACCTGTGGATTTTTGCCTTACTTGGGAAAAGAATCTTCACAAAAATAATTAAATTAAGGTTCTTGAGGTGAGGAGATCTTCCTGGGAAGGGCCTACATCCAATGACACGTGTGTTTGTGAGAGACACACAGGGAAGGCTTTCTACTAGTAAGGAGAGAAGTTTATATGGAGGTAGGTGGAGGGGACTGACGTGGCCATAAGCGAGGAAGCCAAGGGCTGCTGAGAGTTACTAAAAGCTGGAAGGGGGACGAGGAGATGACTCCCCAGAGCTTCTAGATTTGGACTTCAGCCTCCGGAAACATAAAAGGATAAATTTATGTGGTTTTAAGGTACTCAGTTTGTGGTGATTTGTTATGGAAGCCCTAGAAAACCAGTACGATCATTCAATATTTCCCTGCAAGCAACTTTGTCATCTCTTTCCTTTTCAAACAAAACTGCCAAGGGTTATTACATCCCACGATTTGAATGCTCATCCTTCATCTCAAAGATAATGAAGTTGCTCTAACAGAAGCTTCCGGTCGTATTAACCCAATCATTTTAGAACCACATATTTCATGTTCCTGAAAGTACTATACCCTTGAAATTAGGTGGTATTTATTTTATTTAACAATTAAATATTCTCCTCTTGAATGTGACAAGAAAGAGAAGCAAGCATGACTCAATGTAAGATTCATACTTGGCACTGGCATTACTGATGAGAATGGCTGTTATCAAACTACTTCCTCCATATCCAAATTTACATACTTTTTTCTTAATTCAGATACAAATACAGTAACTTCTAAGAGTTAGCATTATCTCCTGAGGAATGTAGGAATAGGGTTATTTTGATTTACTCATCATCACAATGACACTTTCATACCCAATTCACAAATATGTGTGTATAATATATATTATACAATAATGTGTATATACAATCCCATAACTGCTATTTCCTAAATATCTCCCTCTTTCTTCCTCTGTCACCTATCTAAGTATATATGTGTATTTCTAAGTTCCACGTGCATGTTAGAAATAAATTTCTATCATATTTAAGAATATCTGAAAATTGAAAAGGGAGCAAATGCAAATTACATATGTATGGCTTTTCTTTCCATAGGCACCACCAATGTTTGCTACTTATGCTTGGGAGAAAAAGTTGCAATAGTACGGATCACCCTGCCACCCCAGTTATCCTGTCAATAACTACGTCCACCTCACCTTCCTTCCTCACCTTTCAATTTCCTCACTTTGAACTGCCCCTCATTCCCCCTCAGAGCTTGGAACAGCCTTAGTCTTTGTTTTGTGATGAAGGGTGTCCTGGCAGTTTACTTGGTAATACTGCATTACTTTTATGCAGTTTACTGTCTCATGGAGACAGTCTCATATCGTGGAATCCTTAAAGGAGACATAAAACAGGCCTCTGTGTTGCCTTTTAATGGGATTCAGCCCTACTGCAGTGGGATGCCATTGATAGTCTCTCAGACCAAAGAGGTAAGGAATCCAAAGAGGTAAGGTATCCAAGTTATTTGTCATGAGAGCCCTGTGAAACCAGGTCATTTTATCTGTGATTAGCAACACAGACAAACTTTTAACAGATTTCTTTCCATTTTTACATAAAACAGTAAAATATGCCGTTGATCATGCAGTCATAAGATGATGGGAAAGTTATATAAAATAGTTGACTGGAGGTAGCATGATGAGTTCAAATTCCAGTTGTACTAGCAGTGCAATCCTAGAAAGATTAGTACATTTGAACACTATCAGTTAAGAAGAGCATATTTATTTCACAAGATTGTTGTAAAGATTACACAAAATGATGACCATCAAGAACTAAGTATACTGTCCAATATCTAGTGAGTGTTTCATAAACCAGTCTTATGCTCATACAAACAGATGTCACTGTTTAGCTGCTAAGTCATGTCCGACTCTTTGGGACCCCATGGACTGTAGCCCACCAGGCTCATCGTGGGACTTCCCAGGCAAGGATACTGGAGTGGGCTTTCATCTCTTTCTTCAGGGCATCTTTCCAACCCAGGGATCAAACTCATGTCTCCTGCTTGGCAGGGGGATTCTTTACCACAGAGCCACCTAGGAAGCCTTATTTCTGACTAAACTATATGAGATGTAATAGAAGGATATGAACCTTATAAAAGCAGAGTAAAATATAAGACTGTGTGGCTGTATGTATATCTTTCTAAGTTCTTCAGTTATTTTTGTACACATAAGCAAGCAATTCAAATTCCTCCTTTATTTTTGTCTAAGCTATTAATTTAGGACTTTAAGCCCTTTTTTTTTTTTTTTCCCAACATTGCACCACTGTCTTGGAATTATCTTGAATTCCAAATGAAAGAGGCCTGAATAAAAGGATTACTGTATACTCTCCATTATGAAGGTTAACAATGGAAAGTATACCACATGTCAACTCATTTTAATTGTATGAAGAATTTTGTTCAAATGCATTCATAGTATCTAGTCTTAAGCCTTTCCGTTACGCTCATTTTCTCTTCATTATGTTTTTACGGTGTTCTCTAATTTTATTCTTCTAGACCATTTACGGTCTTCTCACAATAAATATGTGGCCTCGCTCTCCATGGCTGCAATAGGAAAATATACACATGTTAATAATGAAATGCCAGTGGCTAATCTTAAGTCTTCCTTAGTTTGCAACAAGCTCTGGATACCTGCTGGGAGGTGCCAGCAGAAACGTGCTGAGATAACAGCTCTGCTCATAGTCCTTTCAGACACACACTAATTCTACTGTGTTGTGCGATTAAGGAAAGAAAAGACAGGTTCATGACTTGGAAAATTTAAGTAAGGCTTTCTTTCCTCCACTACTTAAAAAGAAGTAACAACACCTATAAAAATGACTTGCTTGAAAACTACCAGTCTACAATTTCAATTTTAGTAAGATGCATTCTTGCAGCTAGGAGGGAGAGAAAACTCCCTTAGTGCCTTAGCTTGTATAAACCATTTGAGCATTTCTACAGATTCTGCCGGCACGTATAAGTAAAAATAAGAAAATCATTTGGACTGGTGAGCAAGTTATGGTCACAGCACTATGAAAATATAACTAAACAGCAAATCAGTGGCATGGCTGAGCAACTCGCTTGGGAAGTGATAAACATAAATAGGCTATGGTAGGAAACGAGCTGATGGAGCTAAGAGGGAGCCATCCTCTCCACACAAGAGAAGGATATATGAACACTGGTGCTGAACACATGCTGCTGCTGCTGCTGCTAAGTCACCCCAGTCATGTCTGACTCTGTGCTACCCCATAGATGGCAGCCCACCAGGCTCCCCTGTCCCTGGGATTCTCCAGGCAAGAACAATGGAGTGCGTTGCCATTTCCTTCTCCAATGCATGAAAGTGAAAATTGAAAGTGAAGACATTCAGTCGTGTCGGACTCTACGTGACCCCATGGACTGCACTGGAGTGGGTTGCCATTGCCTTCTCTGACTGAACACTTATCTGTCCCTAAATTGTGATCATTGTAAAGGAAATTGGAAAGACTACTTAGCTGCTCATATTATGGATATCTAACACACGGATACCAAAGAAGTTACCTCTGAAAGGTGCCAAACTCACCAAAGTCCTTTCCAGTCACCAAATATTCAGGATGATTTAATGCATTTCTGAACTGTTCATCCAAACTTGCCAAGGTAGAAAGAGCTAAGAAAAGCACTGAGGTAAGCAGAGCAACTTAGAGAAACAGGACCACTCCAACACTTTTACTTTACATGTAGTAGATATGCCACTGACCTCTCATCAAAAAGCTAAGAGCTAGCACACATGATCTAATTGGCTCAATAATTGACCATTGGTTAGGACTTGTTTTTCCTCCCTTCAATATTGTCCTTGAACCTGTACAGTTGGCTCTATAATGAGGAAAGATGTGATAACATTATCAAAAACAAGAATAAATAATATTTCTAATTTATGTAGTTTATGGGTGAGGATTTCACATTTGATGCAATTCAGAAAAGTCAATTTTTATAGATGTCTGTGGGGAACTAGAAATACTTTGAAGATACACGACTTGATAGTTTGACTATTTTAGGGCAAAATAGTATATTTCTACAAAACTTATGTTGGTGTCAAGCAAATTTGTTTACAGAGATGTAAAGGACACACATGATTAAATTATAATGTTTCTTATAGTGACTCTTATTTAAGGGCTTTGGAAAGGACAGATGATGCAGGTGGAAAGAATAGGTTCTGAAAATAAATATTATCACTAGAAGATTTTAGCTTTGTCAGTTGTCACTCGGTAAAGCTTTTTCTAAGCTCATTACTTGCCTCTGCTTTTCTGTCCCTTCATCTCCCCATTCCTCTTTTTTCTTTGTTATTTGGTCTTCATCTCTACTCCGTTATTTGAACCTGGAATGCCTTAATTAAATTCTGAGCTGGGAGCCACTATTGAAGCATCAAGTTTCTTCATTGCTCTCTAAAGTATTAAAAGATGACTTGTCCAGAGCAACATGGTTCAGAAGATTGAATCTGAAGACAGTAGCAAACGCCTTGCTCTTCATGTCACTTTCTATCACTGGAATATGTGCAGCAGATGCTTCATTACCAGCGTTCTCTTCTCTTTATCACTGATGAAGTTGAGCAGCGTTAGCCAAGCATGTCATATTAGCTCTTTTTAAACAAACGCATCAGTCTTCTCTTTTCATGTTCTCAGTTTATTACTGGAGTGATGGATTGTTTGTGGGGTTAGGATTCAAATTAGTTCTAAAATCCGGGGGAATGACATTTTGTTACTGCAATTATTTTTAGAGAATAAACAATTAAAGAGATATTTAAAGCTAGATATCATAGTTGAAAATAAAAATATTTATGCTTCTAAATGTAATCTAAAAGAATATTAGTTACAACAACTCTGAACATCAAATTGTCCTTATTGTTCTTACTTTTTAAAAAAATTGTGTTGTTTTCATGATGTTTTTCAAATAGTAAGATGCATACATACCTATTTGAAAAAAAATTGATATTAATAGGACTTTAGAAAAGATCTAACAAATAAAGAAAATAAAAATTGCACATTATCTTTAAATTTAGAGATTAACATTGTTATAGTTTTGCATACTTTCTTCAGTATCATCCTCTTTGTGATAGATGTCATACTGCATCTATTATTTAACATTTTTTCATCTTTGGTTTTCCTTTGAGGTAAAATGTTTTTACTGATATTAAAACCTCAAAATACTCAGTTTATATTGCATAATATTCCACAAGTATCTACACATAGTTAGCTTAGTTTATTCTATATTTTTATGCATTCTGTTAATATCAATTTTAGCTACTGTAAAAAGAATGAGAGAAGAGATCAGGATGGCAGAGTAGGAGGACACAGAGCGCATCTCCCACTGTGAGCACTTCAGAAATATATCTGCACGTGAAGCATTCCTCACTTAAAACTAACAAGGGCCTGTCAAAAAGACTGGGACAAGCAAGGCTATACCACAGGGAATCTGGTAGGAAGGGAAGAGAAGCAATCAGATCAGGACCTTTGCCACTGCTTAAGGACAAAGAAAGTGAAAGTGAAAGTCACTCAGTCATGCTCCACTCTGAACTGAACTGAAAAAGGAGAAACATGTCCTCAAGTAAGATGCACAGTTTTTATATAATCAGTCAGTTCAGTTCTGTTCATTTGCTCAGTCGTGTCCGATTCTTTGAGACCCATGGACTGTAGCATGCCAGGCCTCCCTGTCCATCACCAACTTCCGGAGTTTACTCAAACTCATGTCCATTGAGTCGGTGATGGTCATCCCCTTCTCCTGCCCTCAATCTTTCCCAGCATCAGGGTCTTTTCCAAGGAGTCAATTTTTGCATCAGGTGGCCGAAGTATTGGAGTTTCAGCTTCAGCATCAGTCCTTCCAATGAATATTCAGGGCTGATTTCCTTTACGATGGACTGGTTGGATCTCCTTGCAGTCCAAGGGACTCTCAAGAGTCTTCTCCAACACCACAGTTCAAAAGGATCAATTCTTCAGCACTCAGCTTTCTTTATAGTCCAACTCTCATACCCATACATGACTACTGGAAAAACTATAGCTTTGACTAGGCAGACCTTTGTTGGCAAAGTAATGTCTCTGCTTTTTAATTTGCTGTATAGGCTGGCCATAACTTTTCTTCTTTTTTTTTTTTTTTTTCTTGTCGTTGTTGCCTCCATACAGTACCAAAGAGAGAGAGTAGTGCGCAGGTACTTCCCTCACACCTGTCTCCAGCTGTCTGCACAGGCTCACTAGTGCTCAGTGTCCTGTGCATATGTATGCAGAATATGACTACCAGAACACCCATTACCACTGCTGCTGGGACAGCTGCAACTGGTTATCTAGCTTACAAAAGATTTTATGTTAAAGATCATTGCAGCATGGCTGCAGTCACCATCTGCAGCCCAACAAAACATTCTGCCACTGTCTCCACTGTTTCCCCGTCTATTTCCCATGAAGTGATGGGACCGGATATCATGATCTTAGTTTTCTGAATGCTGAGCTTTAAGCCAACATTTTCACTCTCCTCTTTCACTTTCATCAAGAAGCTCTTTAGTTCTTCTTCACTTTCTGTCATAAAGGTGGTGTCATCTGCATATCTAAGATTATTGATATTTCTTCCGGCAGTCTTGATTCCAGTTTGTGCTTCATCCAGCCCAGCATTTCTCATTATGTACTTTGCACATGAGTTAAATATACAGGGTGGAAATATATAGTCTGTTGTTCCATGTCCTGTTCTAACTGTGGCTTCTTTACAGGCATACAAATTTCTCAAGAAGTAGGTCAGTTGATCTGGTATTCTCATCTCTTGAAGAATTTTCCACACTTTGTTGTGATCCACACAGTCAAAGGCTTTGGCATAGTCAGTAAAGCAGATGTAGATGTTTTTCTGGAACTCTTGCTTGTTTGATGATCCAACAGATGTTGGCAATTTGATCTCTGGTGTCTCTGCCTTTTCTAAGTTCAGCTTGAACATCTGGAAGTTCCTGGTTCACGTACTGTTGAAGCCTGGCTTGGAGAATTTTGAGCATTACTCTGCTAGCGTGTGAGATGAGTACAATTGTGTGGTATTTTGAGCATTCTTTGGTATTGCCTTTCTTTGCAATTGGAATGAAATCTGACCTTTTCCAGTCCTGTGGCCACTGGATTAAATATAAGTATGAATTTGGCAATAAGGACTTCATGATCTGAGTCACAGTCAGCACCCAGGCTTGTTTTTGCTGACTGTATGGAGCTTTTCCATTTTTGGCTATAAAGAATATAATGAATCTGATTTCAGTATTGACCATCTGTTGATGTCCATGTGTAGAGTCTTCTTTTGTGTTGTTGGAAGAGGGTGTTTCCTATGATCATGTCTTCTCTTGGCAAAACTCTATTAGCCTTTGCCCTGCTTCATTCTTTACTCCAAGACCACATTTGCCTGTTCCTCCAGGTATCTCTTAACATCCTATTTGTATTCCATTATGAAAAGGAGGTTTTTTTGGGGGAGTGGGGTTGGGGGGGTTGGTTTGGTGTTAGTTCTAGAAGGTCTTGTAGGTCTTCATAGAACCATTCAATTTCAGCTTTCATTAGTGGTTGGGGCATAGGCTTGGATTACTGTGAAATTAAATTACATTGTTCAGTATAATTGTTTTGCTATTTGTTGGTCATCTGCTTGGCGGCTCTGATGTGGGGCTAATGGCAACCTCCTCCAAGAGGACTTAGGCAGCAGGCCATTCCTCCCAGGTCTGCTGCAGCCAGAGCCCATGTCTCTGCGGCAGGCCACTGCTGACTCATGCCTCCAGCGGAGACATTTAAACCCTCAAGTGCAGGTCTGGCTCAGTCTCTTGGAGTTACTGTGTCCTGCTGAGCATGTTTTGTTTAGGCCCTCCAAGTGTCTGTGGAGGGTATGAGGTTTGTTTCTAAATATGATTTTGCCCCTCCTACCATCTTATTGGGCTTCTCCCTTGTCCTTGGATGCAAGGCATCTTTTTTGGTGAGATCCAACATTCTCCTGTCGATGGTTGTTCACCTTCTAGTTGCAATTTTGGATTTATCACAGATAAGTACATATCCTTCTACGCCTCCATCTTAATGAGTACCTTAAATATATATAGTGGGATAAATAAAATAATCACCAGGATGCTTACAAGTTATTCATTAAGACAAATTCCTAGCACAACATTAACAAAAAAAACTGTACCATGAGAGGCTGAAATCAATGACTATGTCCTAAACTCTCTTCCTAAAATTTGAGTCAATGGAGTCTGCACATAATGGTCGGCTTTTAACTGGTACACTACAAGCCTTCATCTAATGGACTATGTTATAATTCTTCACCCAATTAAAATAAAAGTAGGTCCTGACCAGAATATTTCATCTGAAAATAATTTAAATCACCATTAAATGTTTATGTACTTTGATTTCTATTTTGTAGAAGACACTGGTGCTGATATCTTGGACTTTTTCATTGTCTCTTTTTCTCTCTCATTCCTCAGCACTATCTGCCCTTGATATCTGAGGGAAATTTGTTCTAGGACCCATCACAGATACCAAAATATGAAGATGCTCAAGTCCTTTAAGCAGCCCTCTGGATCTGCATGTTCTGCAACCTGGAACCCAACCAAGCATGAATCACAAAGTTAATATATGTTCCATGGTAGGTTGAAAGTACTGATGTAGAACCAAAGTACAGATGTAGAACTTGAGGATTGAGAGGGCCAAAAATGGGACTGGACTATTTTCTTCCAATTTTGGTATCCTTGGTGCATCCTGAAACTGAGTTCCTATGGATTTCAATAAATAGTAGATAGATAGGTATCAATGCTATAGCTATAAATATGGTCCCGGATTTATGATGGTTCAACTTGTGATTTTTTTGCTTACAGTGGTATGAAAATGATACAAATTCAGTGGAAACCATACTACAGATTTTGAATGTTTATCTTTGCCTAAAGTAGCAGAGAAGGCAATGGCAGCCCACTCCAGTACTCTTGCCTGGAAAACCCCATGGACAGAGGAGCCTGGTAGGCTGCAGTCCATGGGGTCGCTAAGAGTCGGAGACGACTGAGCAACTTCACTTTGACTTTTCACTTTCATGCATTGGAGAAGGAAATGGCAACCCACTCCAGTGTTCTTGCCTGGAGAATCCCAGGGATGGGGGAGCCTGGTGGGCTGTCGTCTATGGGGTTGCACAGAGTCAGACACGACTGAAGTGACTTAGCAGCAGTTACGTAATCCGAATAAGGCAATGGCAACCCACTCCAGTACTCTTGCCTGGAGAATCCCATGGACCGAAGAGCCTGGTAGGCTACACTCCATGGGGTTGCTAAGAGTCGGACACAACTGAGCAACTTCACTTTCACTTTTTACTTTCATGCATTGGAAAAGGCAATGGCAACCCACTCCAGTATTCTTGCCTGGAGAATTCCATGGGACAAAGGAGCCTGTTGGGCTGCGGTCTATGGGGTCGCACAGAGTCGGACATGATTGATGCGACTTAGCAGCAGCAGCAGCAGCAGTTACATAATCACAAGTGTGAAAGATGTTTATCGGTTTTCCCAATCAATAGCCAGAAAAAAATAAAAGATAAGTACCATTCCAAGTTATAATAGGAGCATGATTAACTTAACAATATAAAATAATTACATGCAATTTGAGGGAGGGGGATATTAAGCAAAGAGATATGGTAAGTGGAAATGCATGCTGCTGCTGCGTCATCTCTTCAGTCATTCCGACTCTGTGCGACCCCATAGACAGCAGCCCACCAGGCTCCCCGGTCGGGGTTCTCCAGGCAAGAACATTGGAATGGGTTGCCATTTCCTTCTCCAATGCATGAAAGTGAAAAGTCAAAGTGAAGTTCGTGAGTCGTGTCCGACTCTTAGCGACCCCCTGGACTGCAGCCTACCAGGCTCCTCCGCCCATGGGATTTTCCAGGCAAGAGTACTGGTGTGGGGTCATTCACCCAGCCAGTCTTTGTCCTTTTGCTGGTGCATTTAATTCATTTACATTTAAGATAATTATCAATATGTATGATTCTATTACAGTTTTCTTAATTGAGTTTATTTTCTGTAGGTCTTTTCCTTCTCTTGTGTTTCCTGCCTAGAGAAGTTCCTTTAGCATTGTTGTTAGTCTGATTTAGTGGTACTAAATTCTCCTAACTTTTGCTTTTCTGGAAAACTTTTGATTTCTCCATCAAATCTGAAGGAGAGTCTTGCTGGATGGAGTACTATTGGTTGTAGGTTCTTCCCTTTCATCACTTTATATATATCCCACCATTCCCTTCAGACTTGTAGAGTTTCTGTTGAGAGATCAGTTGATAGCCTGATGGGAGTACCCTTGTATGTTATTTGTTGTTTTTCCCTTGCTGCATTTAATATTTTATCTCAGTCTTTAATTTTTGTCAGTTTGAATAATGTGTGTCTCGGTGTGTTCCTCCTTGTGTTTATCCTGCCTGGGACTCTCTGTGCATCCTGAACTTGGTTGACTATTTCAGTTCCCATGGTCAGGAAGTTTTCAGCTATTATCTCTTCCAATATTTTCTCAGGTCCTTTCTCTCTCTTATCTTCTGGGACCCCTATAATGCAGATGCTGGTGTGTTTAATGTTATCCCAGACATCTCTTAGATTGTCTTCATTTCTTTTCATTCTTTTTTTCTATTCTGTTCTGTGGCAGTGGTTTCCACCATTCCATCCTCCAGGTCATTTATCCATTCTTCTGCCTCACTTATTCTGCTCTTGTTTCCTACTAGTGTATTACTCATCTCTGTGGATTTGTTCTTTATTTCTTGTAGGTCTTTGGTAAGCATTTCTTGCATTTTCTCAATCTTTGCCTCCATTTTTTCCCCCAAGGTCCTGGATCATCTTCACAATCATTATATGAAATCTTTTTTTCTGGAAGGTTGCCTATCTCCACTTAAAAATTCAGTTGTTTTTTTTTTTTTTTTTTTTAATCTTGTCCCTTCATCTGGCATGTAACATTTTGCTTTTCCATCATGATTAGCTTCATGCAATATGGTTTTGATTGTAGCCTCTATGAGACTATGCTTCTTGCATCTTCTCTCTGCCCTTTGATGGTTGAGGCTAAGAGGCTTGTGTAACTTCTTCATGGGAGGGACAGGAAAAAATCAGACCCTGCTAGGTTCCATTCAGTTCATTCACTCAGTCTTGTCCAACTCTTTGTGACCCCATGAATCGCAGCATGCCAGGCCACCCTGTCCATCACCAACACCCATAGTTTACCCAGACTCATGTGTATCGAGTCAGTAATGCCATCCAGCCATCTCATCCTCTGTCGTCCCCTTCTATTTCTGCCCCCAATCCCTCCCAGCATCAGGGTCTTTTCCAATGAGTCAACTCTTCACATGAGGTAGCCAAAGTATTGGAGTTTCAGCTTTAGCATCACTCCTTCCAAAGAACACCCAGGGCTGATCTCCTTCAGAATGGATTGGTTGGATCTCCTTGCAGTCCAAGGGACTCTCAAGAGTCTTCTCCAACCACAGTTCAAAAGCATTCATTCTTCGGCACTCAGCCTTCTTTACAGTCCAACTCACATTCATACATGACTACTGGAGAAACCATAGCCTTGACTAGATGGACCTTTGTTGGCAAAGTAATGTCTCTGCTTTTAAATATGCTGTCTAGGTTGGTCATAAATTTCCTTCCAAGGAGTAAGTGTCTTTTAATTTCATGGCTGTAATCACCGTCTGCAGTAATTTCAGAGTCCAAAAAAATGAAGTCTGACACTGTTTCCCCATCTATTTGCCATGAAGTGATGGGACCAGATGCCATGATCTTAGTTTTCTGAATGTTGAGCTTTAAGCCCACTTTTTCACTCTCCTCTTTCACTTTCATCAAGAGCCTTTTTAGTTGCTCTTCACTTTCTGCCATAAGGGTGGTATCATCTGCGTATCTGAGGTTATTGATATTTCTCCCGGCAATCTTGATTCCAGCTTACAAGAAAATCAATACGATATTAGATACATAAAGAAATGGAGGAAGGGAAGAAAGGGAGAAAGAAAGGAAGAGGAAAGAAGGAAGAAAGAAAATTCTTTCAAGAGCTTGAAATAACCCTTCTGTTAAATGGGTATCCCTCAGGCACTGAAGACAGAAATGTGCCATCTATCTTGATTTTTACCCTCTGAGATATTCTTCACCCACTTTTATAGATAATATTTCTTTACCTAAAATTTCAGTGTATGTAACTGGAACTGTACTATCTTTTAATCCCTGTGATCTTGCTGTTTTCTTCCTTGAATGAAAGGAATAATTCAAATGTGGCTGAAGGACCTGTACACAGCAAAGAAAGAATTTCTTCTTTCCCACTCTGTCGTTATATAGTGGGCATGCAAATCCACAGCCAAGAGCCTACATTTTAAGTTTAATTTCCCTTCAAAATGAAGAATGAGAATTGTGTCTTTATTCTATGAAACATAGTTTCAGAAAACTTTGAATGAGAACACAATTTCCCTAAGATTCAGACATAAATTGAGGTTAATAGTTGAATTTTTAATAGATTTTCATGTCTTAAGTTCTACATACAGCAGCTCATAGAGATCAAAAGATCTCATTCACTTAAGAGGAGATATACCCTCTAATAAATAAGTCAATTGTTTCAGGTTAGAATTAATTTCTGGTCTTTATAAATGTCCTAGGAATTCCTCAGATATAAGCTGTTTGTTAAACACAAATTCATTCAGTTTTTTTCCCTTCCAAATGGAGATTATGCTGTTATTAAAATGCAGATGAATAAAATAAAGACTGCCCATTTTCAAAGGGGGTCCCTCTTAAAAATAGAACTGGAACTCAACTTATAAGCTATTTGGGGGTGTTTACTATACGTCTGTACTGTGCAACACACTATATGCACAATTATGCCAGGTTTAATGTTAAAAAATAAAGCCAAGGAGATAGCGTCTAGGCTCATTCCCCCTTTGCAGCATTTTTCAGTTGAGAAAGCAGGCATAGAGAGTCTAGTTATTTGGCTTAAGGTCTCTCAGATTGTACATGGTAAAGGAAGAATATATATGCTATCCATCCAGAGCCTAATATTAATCTCTGTGTGGCTCCTTGATAAAAATAGATTTAGATTAGAGTCTTTCAATACACATCAAGATGATTTCATAAATAGCTTCATAGATTGTTATTTTCTATGTTGTCCTCAATAAACATGTAAATAGAATCTGAGACTTTCTAGAGCAACATGTTAAAGAGACTAGGGAATAACAGGGAGTGAGGGAAGAAATCAAATCATACTTTGTCACCCTTTTAACTATTTCTTGAAGAAAAGAACGGTAGATGCTTTCATATATGCTTCAGTAACATTGTATACTATTATAACTCTCAATATATAAAAATAATTATTTGTGCCAGCTTAAAAAATAATGTTATGGACTTTCTCTTGAGCCTATAAATATTTTGCAATTTTCATATTGCAATCAATAAACATTTAAAATTATATAATTAGCTTGCATTCTAACAACATACAGCAAAAATATGAAGTTTCGCATTAGAAGTTAATACAGAAGTTGAAAATAAGCTTTATCTTAATGCTTTAAGTTTTTTAAACTTAATTTAAAAATTAATTTCACTTTTTTTTTACTTTAGTTTGTCAGCACCAAGTATCTTAGGTTTTAATACATGGCAGTTATGAGCTAAACTAGGTAATCATTATAATTTTCTAAATAGAAACCCACCTAAATTGATATTTGATCCCCCCCCCCACTTTTTTTTTTTTTTTTTTCCTTTCGTCTGTTGGAGCATCACCTCTCTGTGAAATCTGAATATATCTTAATGGACCACTTCTTTGATAAATGACTTTTACAGTAAAAATGTTTCTAAGTTTTAATATAAACAATACATTCATTTCAATTTTAAAGAAATGTCAGGCTATTAAATGAAAGCAAATAAGTGTGTTGAGCAACTTCTTTTAATAACTTCATACTCCTGCCCAGACTTGCTTCTTTCTGTAAAGGTCACTAGCTAGGAGAAGCAAATTACTTTAAACAACTATCTCAGGAACATAAGGATATATTTATTTGAACAAGGATACATTTAAAACTTTTTAAGTGTTTAATAGCAAATAATTCTACAGCAATTTCAGAAATAATCTTACGCAGTTAGCATTGAACAATTTATATATATATATATGTGTGTGTGTGTGTATATATATATATATATGTATGTATATGAGGACTTCCCTGGTGGATCAGATGATAATGCGTCCATCTACAATGCAGGAGACGCAGGTTTTAAATGTTGTATTCTTCAATAGTTATATCCTTCTGTGTTGTTTTCTTTTATTCTTCTCAAGAGTTCACTGAGATATTTGATATTTGGTTACAGTAGTGAAAGGAGAAGGCAATGGCACCCCACTCCAGTACTCTTGCCTGGAAAATCCCATGGATGGAGGAGCCTGGTAGGCTGCAGTCCATGGGGTCGCTAAGAGTCGGACACGACTGAGCGACTTCACTTTCACTTTTCACTTTCCTGCATTGGAGAAGGAAATGGCAACCCACTCCAGTGTTCTTGCCTGGAGAATTCCAGGGACGGGGGAGCCTGGTGGGCTGCTGTCTATGGGGTTGCACAGAGTCGGACACAACTGAAGTGACTTAGCAGCAGCAGCAGCACTGAAAGGAGAAACATGACCACCTAGAAAAATTAACTGTTCTCAGTCTTGGTAGAGTCACATCACAACACTTCAGTCAAGCACATGTTATAGAGAGAGCACAATGGGTATCTAAAACTGTGGGTGAGAAACTGGATGCTGCACAGACTGACACTCCTGAGCTCATCCAATAGAAGACATTTACCAATTGATGTGAACACTTACAAAAAAAAAAAAAAACTTAAATGTTTAATGTGCTCATTTAACAAGGACCTAGAAAAGGTTTGTATCCCACTTCCATGTGAATAAAGATTAATTGTAATGGGCCCTGGGTTAATATAGATTGCCACAAGCATAGTGTCTGCTAACTAAAAGCTTCAGGGTAGAAGATTTCTTACTTTACTGATGCTGATGCCTCTTCTTCTTGAAAGATAAAAACAGAAGTATTCCCCATCCTGAATCGGATTCATGTTGATGTATGGCAAAACCAATACAATATTGTAAAGTAATTAACCTCCAATTAAAATGAATAAATTCATTAAAAAAAAACTCATACAACTTAGTAACAAAAAGCCAATCTGATTCAAAAATGAAAAAAAAAGAAAAGGCATGGAAGAAACTTAAGTGCATCTTACTAGATGAAAGAAGTCAATCTGAAAAGGCTACATAAAAAAAAAAAAAAAAAAACACACACACACAGAAGTATTGGCCTCTCTAGTGGGAGACTGACCCATGAACCAGAAAGTGACTGTGAGCCCTTTTAACCATCAGCCTTATAATTCTGGGCAAGTCTTTTAGTTTCTCCTGATAATCATCTGTAAAGGGCTTGCCAGGTGGCTCAGCAGTAAAGAGCCCACCTACCCGTGCAGGAGATGTAGATTTGATTCCTGGGTTGGGAAGATTCCCTAGAGAAGGAAATGGCAACCAGTTCTTGCCTGGGAAATCCCATGGAGGAAGGAGCCTGGTGGGCTACAGTCCATGGGTTCGCAGAGTCAGATATGATTTAGCAACTAAACAACAATAATACATAAAAAGTAGAGGCTGGGGACTTCAATATATAATTCTTATAGTTCTTTTGGGTCTGAAAACCAGGTGATTCAATATGTTTTTTACTAGATTTATTTCAATAAAGCACATGTTACAGAAATTGAGTCCAATTTTTAAATATAAATACATACAGGGTTTTTATATATCCATATATATGTATATATAAAATACAGAAGATCTGCATACATAGGTGTAATACATAGCATTTTCTCTGTTATTTAATTTTTCATGGGTAATGATTAATGCCTCCAATAAACATACAAATTAATATTATGTCAAAAATGACAATTTGCCATCAATTAACAAATTCTAGATAATGCTAAAAAAAGCTCGCCAAGTATTCATGCCACATACTACCAAATCCATGTTAATGGCAAAACACCTCACTAAATTTTAAATGAATACAGGATAACATCATAAATAATTATTTTTATCTGTTTCAAGGAGATACAAAGTAATGAATTGCATGCTTGAATTCAATCTATGTGACTCAAAGATGAATCTAGATGAAGAATTCTGCAAATATCTATCAAGTCCCCATCCCATCGCCTTTGTGAACAATTGAGGTTTTTGTTTTTATTTCTCTGTGTCATTTACCAATTCTAATTCCACAAAAAGGGAGAAAATAGTATTTAGGGGCTCGTTTCCCATTGCATTCTAATAAGTAACAACAACAAAAAAAGTAGTAATACTTCAGCCGTAGATAATGAGTTAGGGAGACAACTATCTCCTAAAAGTTTGTGGATTTTTCCTGAGCAGTCGTTTGAGAGGTCAGCTTGTCTCTTTCAACTTATAATGAGACTGGCAAGCTAAACTAACTAAATTGATGGTATCTTATCCTATTGTAAATGACCTTGAGACAAGATTATTCCATTTCTTTTCTTGATAATCCAATATAAAAAAAAAAAATCTAGCTGTGGCTGGAGCAACGCAAATTTACTCTCCTTCAACAATGAAAGAGGTTATTGCTGCATGAAAAACAAGCTGAGCATATTTTCTATACTCCTTAGTTCACTATTAGGAAGTAACTTTGAAACTCTTTAAAAGCTGAAGTGAGGCCATTATTATTAAAAATGAAAGCTGAATGTAACTAGATCAGTGATGAAAGCCTTCAGCTTTTCCCTTACACTTTCCTTCATCCTCTTGACACCCACAGCATGGAGACCAGGGCTCCAAGGCCGTGCATTACCACATTCCTCCCAAAGACTGCTTTCCCCAGTGTGTCCAAAAGTTAGAATGCCATGTTCCCAAACTGTGCATCCTCTCAATTCACAGAACACTGATATTAGCGACATGACAAAGTATCCAGCACTATCATGTTCGTCACCAGCAAATTGATCTGTTATTCTCATCAAGAAGGGCTGTAATAGATTTTAGATTTCAGTTTGAAAGGAAGTCTCAGCAGTATTTAAAACTCAACGTATTTTCCACACCCTAAAACCTCTTCATCATTTTCTTGCTTATTCTCATCGCCCAGTTTGAAATACAGGAGAAATCAGACTTTTCCAGTTCCCTTATTTCCCACATCGAATTGCTTGGCAAATTTTAATTCTTCTGATCCAAGTCTTACTTATTTCAAGTGGTTTGCATCATTTTCTAAGCCTGCGCATTCCCTGTGTCCTAAGTTGCTAGTATTGAGGATGCAAACTATACTGTCCATGACCAGAGACAATTGCCTTGGGGTTTTCATAGGACCAAATCAGCAACGCGAACTAAAGAACTGCTTCTGGTTATGTAGCTTCAATGTCGTTTTCCAGAACTCTCAGAAATTCTGTAGTACTAAATTATGTAACAATAAATTCTCATAATATCTTTTTAAGAAGTTAATTTTCCACTTAAACTAGCAAGAACTGCTTTCTGCTGCTTGCAAACAGTACCCTGAATAATGTGGTTACTGCTTAAGATTAGGTACAAGTAGGAAAAGTCTGCCTTACTTCATTTCTAAAGCAAAAAAAAGAATTAAAAATGCCTTGACATAACATTTGACAGTCCAGGAAAAAGTGAAGTAATTGCCCGAGTTCACTGTCTTTGCCAACTGAAACTGAAGATTTAGCCACCAGGAAAAATAAAAATGGGTGAGAAACTGAAAAAAAGTATTAATCTTTCTGACTTGGGATGGTGTTCAGATTTATTTTTCCCACTCTAAAAAGTGATTTTAGTTTTTCATAGTTACTTTTTTAGAGCAGTTTTAGATTCACTGAAAAATTGAGCAGAAAGTCCATATACTCTCTGATCCCATGCATGCATTGCTTCCTCTTGCTAATATACCCAGCCCAAGTTTTGCATTGGCATATCATTATCCAAAGCCCAGGGTTAACATTAGGGTTCACTCTTGGTGTAGTACATGGTATGGGATCAGATGAGTGTATTATATAATGACATATATCCATCATTACAGTACCATACAGAGTACTTTTTCACTGCCCTAGAGATCCTCTGTGCTCTACCTGTTCATCCTTCTCTCCTCCCTAATCACTGGTAACCAGTCCTCTTCTTTTTGTCTCTACAGTTTTACCTTTTCCAGAATGTCATGTAGGTGGGATCATACTGTATATGACCTTTTCATATTGGCTTCTTTGGTTTACTACAATGCATTCAATGTATTTTTATATTTTTTCATGGCTTGATAACACATTTCTTTTTTGTAATGAATAAAACATTACTGTCTGATGTAATTGTTTATGAATTTACCTGTTAAAGTTCATCTTAGTTGCATCCAACTCTTCACAATTTTGAATAAAACTGATACAAACTTTATGTATTGGTCTTTGTATGAACACAAACTTTCATTTCTTTGGGATAAATACCAAGAAGCACAATTACTGGATCACATGATAATAGTATATTTACTTTTATTAGAAACTGACAAACTATCTTCCAAAGTGACTGTTTTGCATGCCTGCCAGCAATGAAGAAATGTTCATGTTGCACTATATCTTTGCCAGCTTTTGTTAGTGTTGCCATTGTTCTGATTTTTCACTAGTCTATACAGTGATATCTCATTGTTTTAATTTTCAGTGCAGATGGTGATTGCAGCCATGAAATTAAAAGACACTTACTCCTTGGAAGGAAAGTTATGACCAACCTAGATAGCATATTCAAAAGCAGAGACATTACTTTGCCAACAAAGGTCCATCTAGTCAAGGCGGTTTTTCCAGTGGTCATGTATGGATGTGAAAGTTAGACTGTGAAGAAAGCTGAGTGCCAAAGAATTGATGCTTTTGAACTGTGGTGTTGGAGAATACTCTTGAGAGTCCCTTGGACTACAAGGAGATCCAACCAGTCCATTCTAAAGGAGATCAGTCCTGGGTGTTCTTTGGAAGGACTGATGCTAACGCTGAAACTCCAGTATTTTGGCCACCTCATGCGAAGAGTTGACTCATTGGAAAAGACTCTGATGCTGGGAGGGATTGGTGTCTGGAGGAGAAGGGGACAAACGGAGGATGACACGGCTGGATGGCATCACTGACTTGATGGACATGAGTTTGAGTAAGCTCTGGGAGTTGGTGATGGACAGGGAGGCCTAGCGTGCTGCAATTCATGTGGTCGCAAAGAGTCGGACATGACTGAGTGACTGAACTGAACTGAACTGAATATTCCCTTGTGTTTATGGACCACAGCTTCTTCATTTATTCATCTGTTGATGGACATCTAGGCTGCTTCCGTGTTCTAGCTTTTGTAAATATTGCTGAAGTGAACATTGGGGTATATGTATCTTTTTCTATTTTGGTTTCCTCAGGGTATATGCCTAGGTGTGGAATTGCTGGATCATGCTGCTAAGTCGCTTCAGTCATGTCCAACTCTGTGCGATCCCATAGACAGCAGCCCACCGGTAGTTTTATTCCTAGTTTTTTAAGGAATCTCCATACTGTCTTCCATAGTGGCTGAATCACTTTACATCCCAACAACAGTGCAAGAGGGTTCCCTTTTGTCCACACTTTCTCCAGTATTTATTGTTTTTAGACTTTTTGATGATGGCCATTCTGACAGGTGTGAGGTGATATCTCATTGCAGTTTTGATTTGCATTTCTCTAATAATGACTGAAATTTTCATTTTTTTCATTCTCTAATAATAACTGAATTTTCATTTCTCTAATAATGAAATAATGCATTTCTCTAATAATAATTCATCTCACACGCTAGTAAAGTAATGCTCAAAATTCTCCAAGCCAGGCTTCAGCAATATGTGAACCGTGAACTTCCTGATGTTCAAGCTGGATTTAGAGAAGGCAGAGGAACCAGAGATCAAATTGCCAACATCCGCTAGATCATCGAAAAAGCAAGAGAGTTCCAGAAAAACATCTATTTCTGCTTTCTTGACTATGCCAAAGCCTTTGACTGTGTAGATCACAAGAAACTGTGGAAAATTCTGAAAGAGATGGCAATACCAGACCACCTGATCTGCCTCTTGAGAAATCTGTATGCAGGTCAGGAAGCAACAGTTAGAACTGGTCATGGAACAACAGACTGGTTACAAATAGGAAAAGGAGTACGTCAAGGCTGCATACTGTCACCATGTTTATTTAACTTGTATGCAGAGTACATCATGAGAAATGCTGGACTGGAAGAAGCACAAGTTGGAATCAAGATTGCTGGGAGAAATATCAATAACCTCAGATATGCAGATGATACCACCCTTATGGCAGAAAGTGAAGAGGAACTCAAAAGCCTCTTGATGAAAGTGAAAGTGGAGAGTGAAAAGGTTGGCTTAAAGCTCAACATTCAGAAAACGAAGATCATGGCATCTGGTCCCATCACTACGTGGGAAATAGATGGAGAAACAGTGGAAACAGTGTCAGACTTTATTTTTCTGGGCTCCAAAATCACTGCAGATGGTGACTGTAGCCAGGAAATTAAAAGACGCTTACTCCTTGGAAGGAAAATTATGACCAACCTAGATAGCATATTCAAAAGCAGACACATCACTTTGCCAACAAAGGTTCGCCTAGTCAAGGCTCTGGTCTTTCCTGTGGTCATGTATGGATGTGAGAGCTGGACTGTGAAGAAGGCTGAGTGCCGAAGAATTGATGCTTTTGAACTGTGGTGTTGGAGAAGACTCTTTAGAGTCCCTTGAGAGTCCATTTTTCATCCTCAATGGTGAAAAATTGAAAGCATTTCCTCTAAAGTCAGGAACAAGACAAGGAGGCTCACTTTCACCATTACTATTCAACATAGTTTTGGAAGTTTTGGCCACAGCAATCAGAGTAGAAAAAGAAATAAAAGGAATCCAAATTGGAAAAGAAGAAGTAAAACTCTCACTGTTTGCAGATGACATGATCCTCTACGTAGAAAACCCTAAAGATTCCACCAGAAAATTACTAGAAATAATCAATGAATATAGTAAAGTTGCAGGATATAAAATTAACACACAAAAATCCCTTGCATTCCTGTACACTAATAACGAGAAAATAGAAAGAGAAATTAAGGAAACAATTCCATTCACCATTGCAATGAAAACAATAAAATACTTAGGAATATATCTTCCTAAAGAATCTAAAGACCTATATATAGAAAACTATAAAACACTGGTGAAATAAATCAAAGAGGACACTAATAGATGGAGAAATATACCATGTTCATGGATTGGTAGAGTCAATATAGTGAAAATGAGTATACTACCCAAAGCAATTTATAGATTCAATGCAATCCCCATCAAGATACCAACGGTATTCTTCACAGAGCTAGAACAAATAATTTCTCAATTTCTATGGAAATACAAAAAACCTCGAATAGCCAAAGCTATCTTGAGAATGTAGAACGGAACTGGAGGAATCAACCTGCCTGACTTCAGGCTCTATTACAAAGCCACAGTCATCAAGACAGTATGGTACTGGCACAAAGACAGAAATATAGATCAGTGGAACAAAATAGAAAGCCCAGAGATAAATCCACGCACATATGGTCACCTTATCTTTGACAAAGGAGGCAAGAATATACAATGGATTAAAGACAATCTTTTTAACAAGTGGTGCTGGGAAAACTGGTCGAACACTTGTAAAAGAATGAAACTAGAACACTTTCTAACACCATACACAAAAAAAAACTCAAAATGGATTAAAGAGCTAAATGTAAGACCAGAAACCATAAAATTCCTAGAGGAAAACATAGGCAAAACACTCTCTGACTTACATCACAGCAGGATCCTCCATGACCCACCTCCCAGAATATCAGAAATAAAATCAAAAATGAACAAATGAGACCTAATCAAACTTAAAAGCTTCTGCACAACAAAGTAAACTATAAGCAAGGTGAAAAGACAGCCTTCAGAATGGGAGAAAATAATAGCAAATGAAGCAACTGACAACAACTAATCTCAAAAATATACAAGCAACTCCTACAGCTCAATTCCAGAAAAATAAATGACCCAATCAAAAAATGGGCCAAAGAACTAAATAGACATTTCTCCAAAGAAGACATCAGATCAGTCGCTCAGTCGTGTCCGACTCTTTGCGACCCCATGACCTGCAGCACGCCAGGCCTCCCTGTCCATCACCAGCTCCCAGAGGTCACCCAGACTCGCATTCATCGAGTCAGTGATCCCATCCACCCTTTCATTCTCTTTCCTCCCCTTTTCCCCCCTCCCTCCCTCCCCCCCCCTTTAACAAACACTCAATAGCACGTGGAAGCAACAGATTCATCAGAAATCAGATCCTCATGCCCCGTCACCCAGACTCATTGAGAGTAGTGCCATCCAGCCATCTCATCCTCTGTCGTCCCCTTCTCCTCCTGCCCTCAATCCCTCCCAGCATCAGAGTCTTCTCCAATGAGTCAACCCTTCGCATGAGGTGGCCAAAATACTGGAGTTTTAGCTGTAGCATCATTCCTTCCAAAGAAATCCCAGGTCTGATCTCCTTCAGAATGGACCGGTTGGATCTCCTTGCAGTCCAGGGGACTCTCAAGAGTCTTCTCTAACACCACACTTCAGAAGCATCAATTCTTCGGCGCTTAGCCTTCTTCACAGTCCAGCTCTCGCATCCATACATGACCACAGGAAAGACCAGAGCCTTGACTAGGCGAACCTTTGTGGGCAAAGTGATGTCTCTGCTTTAGAATATGCTATCTAGGTTGGTCATAACTTTCCGTCCAAGGAGTAAGCGTCTTTTAATTTCATGGCTGCAGTCACCATCTGCAGTGATTTTGGAGCCCAGAAAAATAAAGTCTGACACTGTTTCCACTGTTTCTCCATCTATTTCCCATGTAGTGATGGGACCAGATGCCATGATCTTCGTTTTCTGAATGTTGAGCTTTAAGCCAACCTTTTCACTCTCCACTTTCACTTTCATCAAGAGGCTTTTGAGTTCCTCTTCACTTTCTGCCATAAGGGTGGTATCATCTGCATATCTGAGGTTATTGATATTTCTCCCGGCAATCTTGATTCCAACTTGTGCTTCTTCCAGTCCAGCATTTCTCATGATGTACTCTGCATATAAGTTAAATAAACATGGTGACAGTATGCAGCCTTGACGTACTCCTTTTCCTATTTGTAACCAGTCTGTTGTTCCATGACCAGTTCTAACTGTTGCTTCCTGACCTGCATACAGATTTCTCAAGAGGCAGATCAGGTGGTCTGGTATTGCCATCTCTTTCAGAATTTTCCACAGTTTATTGTGATCTACACAGTCAAAGGCTTTGGCATAGTCAAGAAAGCAGAAATAGATGTTTTTCTGGAACTCTCTTGCTTTTTCGATGATCTAGCGGATGTTGGCAATTTGATCTCTGGTTCCTCTGCCTTCTCTAAATCCAGCTTGAACATCAGGAAGTTCACGGTTCACATATTGCTGAAGCCTGGCTTGGAGAATTTTGAGCATTACTTTACTAGCGTGTGAGATGAGTGCAATTGTGCAGTAGTTTGAGCACTCTTTGGCATTGCCTTTCTTTGGGATTGGGATGAAAACTGACCTTTTCCAATCTTGTGGCCACTGCTGAGTTTTCCAAATTTGCTGGCATATTGAGTGCAGCACTTTCACAGCATCATCTTTCAGGATTTGGAATAGCTCCACTGGAATTCCATCACCTCCACTAGCTTTGTTCGTAGTGATGCTTTCTAAGGCCCACTTGACTTCACATTCCAGGATGTCTGGCTCTAGGTCAGTGATCACACCATCATGATTATCTGGGTCGTGAAGCTCTTTCTTGTACAGTTCTTCTGTGTATTCTTGCCACCTCTTCTTAATATCTTCTGCTTCTGTTAGTTCCATACCATTTCTGTCCTTTATCGATCCCATTTTTGCATGAAATATTCCTTTGGTATTTCTGATTTTCTTGAATAGATCCTTAGTCTTTCCCATTCTGTTGTTTTCCTCTATTTCTTTGCATTGATCGCTGAAGAAGGCTTTCTTATCTCTTCTTGCTATTCTTTGGAACTCTGCATTCAGATGTTTATATCTTTCCTTTTCTCCTTTGCTTTTCGATTCTCTTCTTTTTGCAGCTATTTGCAAGGCCTCCCCAGACAGCCATTTTGCTTTTTTGCATTTCTTTTCCATGGGGATGGTCTTGATCCCTGTCTCCTGTACAATGTCACAAACCTCATTCCATAGTTCATCAGGAACTCTATCTATCAGATCTAGGCCCTTAAATCTATTTCTCACTTCCACTGTATAATCATAAGGGATTTGATTGAGGTCATACCTGACTGGTCTTGTGGTTTTCCCTACTTTCTTCAATTTCAGTCTGAATTTGGCAATAAGGAGTTCATGGTCTGAGCCACAGTCAGCTCCTGGTCTTGTTTTTACTGATTGTATAGAGCTTCTCCATCTTTGGCTGCAAAGAATATAATCGATCTGATTTCGGTGTTGACCATCTGGTGATGTCCATGTATAGAGTCTTCTCTTGTGCTGTTGGAAGAGGGTATTTGCTATGACCAGTGCATTTTCTTGGCAAAACTCTGTTAGTCTTTGCCCTGCTTCATTCCGTATTCCAAGGCCAAATTTGCCTGTTACTCCAGGTGTTTCTAGACTTCCTACTTTTGCATTCCAGTCCCCTATAATGAAAAGGACATCATTTTTGGGGTGTTAGTTCTAAAAGGTCTTGTAGGTCTTCATAGAACCATTCAACTTCAGCTTCTTCAGCATTACTGGTTGGGGCATAGACTTGGATTACTGTGATATTGAATGGTTTTCCTTATATATGGAATTTAGAAAGATGGTAAAAATAACCCTATTTATGAAACAGCAAAAGAGACACTGATGTATAGAACAGACTTTTGGACTCTGGGACCGGGAGAGGGTGGGATGATTGGGGAGATTAGCATTGAAATATGTATAATATTATATCTGAAACGAGTCGTCAGTCCAGGTACGATGCCCGATAACAAATGCCTGGGGCTGGAGCACTGGGACGACCTGGAGGGATGGTTTGGGGAGGGGAGAGGGAGGAGGGTTCAGGATGGGGAACATGTGTATACTGGCGGCGGATCCATCTTGATGTATAGTAAAAGCAATACAATATTGTAAAGTTAAGCAAAAAAATAAAATAAAGAAATTAAAAAAGAGAGAGAGAGAGTCCCTTGGACTGCAAGGAGATCCAACCGGTCCATTTGAAGGAGATCAGCCCTGGGATTTCTTTGGAAGGAATGATGCTAAAGCTGAAACTCCAGTATTTTGGCCACCTCATGCGAAGAGTTGACTCATTGGAGAAGACTCTGATGCTGGGAGGGATTGGGAGCAGGAGGAGAAGGGGACGACAGAGGATGAGATGGCTGGATGGCATCACTGACTCGATGGATGTGAGTCTGGGTGACCTTCGGGAGCTGGTGATGAATAGGGAGGCCTGGCGTGCTGCAGTTCATGGGGTCGCAAAGAGTTGAACATGACTGAGCGAGTGATCTGATCTGATCTGAATAATGACTGATGTTGAACATCTTTTCATGTGTTTGTTAGCCATCTGTATGTCTTTGGACAAATGTCTGTTTAGATCTTTTTCCTACTTTTTGACTGAGTTGTTTGTTTTTCCCATATTGAGTTGTATGAGCTGCTTGTATATTTTGGAAATTAATCCTTTGTCAGTTGATTCATTTGCTATTATTTTCTCTCATTCTGAGGGTTATCTTTTCACCTTGTTTATAGTTTCCTTTGCTGTGCAAAAGCTTTTTACATTTAAGTATCTTGTTATTTTTGTTTTTATTTCCATTACTCTAGAAGGTGGGTCATAGAGAATCGTGCTTTGATTTGTGACATCAAGTATTCTGCCTATGTTTTCCTGGAAGAGTTTGATAGTTTCTGGTCTTACATTTAGGTCTTTAATCCATTTTGAGTTTATCTTTGTGTATGGTGTTACAAAGCATTCTAATTTCCTTCTTTTACTTGTAGCTGTCCAGTTTTCTCAGCCCCGCTTACTGAAGAGGCTATCTTTGCCCCATTGTATATTCTTGCCCCTTTTGTCAAAAATAAGGTGTCCATAGGTGCATGGGTTTATTTCTAGGCCTTCTATCTTGTTCCATTGGTTTGTATTTCTGGTTTTGTGCAAGAAATACACAGTTTTTGTACAAAAAATAAAAAAAAAAAAAACATACTGTCTTGATAACTGTAGCTTTGTAGTATAGTCTGAAATCAGGAAGTTTGGTTCCTCCAGCTCCATTCTTTTTTCTCAAGACTCCTTTGGCTATTTGGGGTCTTTTGTGTTTCCATATGAATTGTGAAAAATTGTGTTCTAGTTCTGTGAATGCCATTGGTAATTTGATAGGGATCACATTGTATCTGTAGATTGCATTTGATAGTAATTTTCACAATATTGATTCTTCCTACCCAGGAACATGGAATATCTTTCCTCTGTTTATGTCATCTTTGATTTCTTTCATCAGTGTCTTATAATTTTCTATATACAGGTCTTTTTTTTCCTTAGGTAGGTTTAGTCTTATTTTATTCATTTTGTTGCAATGGTGAATGGGATTAATTCCTTAATATCTCTTTCTGATTTTTCATTATTAGTACATAGGAAATGCAAGTGATTTCTGTGTGTTGATTTTGTATCCTGAAGCTTTACTAAATTCACTGATTAGCTCTAGTAATTTTCTGACAGTATCTTTAGGGTTTTCTATGAATAGTATCATGTCATCTGCAAACAGTGTGAGAGTGTTAATTGTTTTCCGATCTGGATTCTTTTTATTTCTTCTTCTTCTCTGATTGCTGTTCCTAGGACTTCCAAATCTATGTTGAATAAGAGTGGTAAGAGTGGACACCTTGTCTTATTCCTGATCTTTGGGGGAGTGCCTTCAGTTTTTCACCATTGAGAATAATGTTTGCTGTGAGCTTGTGTCCTGGTCTTAATATTTCAATCTTGCCAATCCAGATATACAATGTAGTATAACTGTAGGAAAAGAATGTAAATATACTTTTTTTATTCACTCCTTCAACAAAAATATAATAACTGCTCTCTGTCATCATTGTGAATTCTATATTATATTTTAAAAAAATTGTTGTCCCTGCCCTCATAAAAGTTTTCTACCTGACTGAAAACATAGAAATAAAGAGTTAACATGGAGCAAGTTGGTAAAATTGTCTAGAGAAAGGTAGTGGAAGATGCTTATATCAGTTTCAAATCTTCTCATTTGTGTTTTGCAAGTTTTAGTAAGTCAAAACCAAAAACAATTTAGAAATTCATGAAGTATTTCTTAAGGGACAGAAAAGGGAATTTCTGTATTAATAATTAAATTCTGTCATGATATGATGATATTTTTTTTGAGTATAGCAATGAATGTATGTCTCTTAGTTGGATTTCTTTTATAATCATGATCTCAAGCCCATGCCTGGGAGTGCTGTGATACATGGGTCCTGATGTTAAAAAGTTGGCCTTCTTTATGATTTTGTTTTACTAAATGGCTTTAGGGGAAATCCAGCTTTGTCAATTGAGAGAAGGAATATTTTTTATAAATGTTATTAGCACAAATAATTAGTGAATACATCTTTTACTTGAATGTCCATGTTGATCACAACCACATTCAAAATAAAAAGCAATGGGACACAGAGGCAAAATCTCTAATAGCAGGCCTTTTCCTCAGAAAAAAATGTTATCTTTTGCCAGTTTCATTCACTTAGCAGTTTTCACTTTCTCCAACTGATTGCCAGATGCCTATGACAATATTTCTGTTTGTACACATTAAGCAAGATTGTTGTTGTTATGCTTTATTTTTTATTTATGTTAATGAGGCAGAATCTATATAGTAGAGAGCAGGAAATTTTCCATTCTAATGGATAAATAACATCTGTGAAAATTTTAAACATTCAAAATGTGTCTGTCTTGAGCAGCATGAGCCACCAAATTTTAATGATAGACATACAAACACATTCATCCAGAACTACCTGACTGGATTAAAAATGTCTATCCTATTAAAATAATATGCAACACTCTCTACACAGTCATAATTGGTATTGATGTGGGAGATGAAGTATCAGTGTAATATTCCATGATTAGTTGTGCAGATCTGTTCAAACCCCCTTACAAGCTCAGTGCTATGAATAGATTTAGTGAGTTAAATCTCAAAAGCCATTCAGATGGGATTCAAGCATTATTCTTTAATAATTATTAAAAGTAAAGTCTATAGGAAATGAGAGGGGGAAATGGAGGATGAAAGCAATGCTGAGCTAATCATACTCTTAGTGAAGTCTCTCAGGGAGTCTTAATTTAAGGGTTTTTCCCTCTTAATGTGGCCCTGGCCCTCTGCTCCACTTACCTGCAATGGATAGAGCTGTCAGGGACCATGGTCCTTACAGCACTTTTCTTTTCTCTTTGCTTATTTGTTATCAATTTAAACCAGTATTGATATAATAGATCTTCACTTCTGTCCACTACTGTGGTAATACTTGGAACACTTCTATATTTCAGAAAGCCTCTATTATCATTTCTGATTATTGATAAGGTATGAAAAGGGAAGGGCTTCCCAGATGGTTCAGTGGTATAGCGTCTGCCTGCCAATGCAGGACTTGTGTTTGACCTCTGGTTCAGGAAGGTCCCCTGGAAAGGAAACGGCAGCCCACTCCAGTATTCTGGCCTGGGAAATCCCATGGACAGAGGAGCCTGGTGGGCTACAGTCTATGGGGTCACAGAGAGTCAGACATGACTTAGCAACTGAGCATGCACAAAAAGGGAGAAGACAAGGGGGGGTAATTGTCAGCTTTTCAGTGAAGTTGTTGCTTGAATTAAAATACTCAGTAAGGCTGTCTGCTCCAATCTAGGATAACAACAGTGGGTTTTTTCATTTAAAATATATTTAATTATATTTCAAGCAGGCTACAGTCCATGGGGTCACAAAGTCATTCGCTTAGTCACTGAATGACTAAGCAGAGCATTTAAATACATTAATATATTTAATGCAATTTTTAAATAATGTTAAAAAAATAAGGTATTAGATTTCAATAAAATTATTTTCTTAAATCAGAATTGCCTAGTTAAAAATAATTTCACATATCTCATAGAGTATTATAAAACTTCAATTAATAAAATAACTTTTCCACTGTATAGAACATAAGAATAACATCTAAACTGTCCCATGCAACTGAGTAGGTGAGAAAATGCTCTTTTCACCAGTAAAAGTGATGATTCCTCTTATAAAATCAAGATTTAATCACTTTCAACTGCTGATGTGAATAACTCTAGCCAAGCAGTAGACCTGTGAATTCAGTTGTCATTTTGGCTTCTAAAATGGAGCCAGTTTGCCAAAATAATAATTGTTTGATTGTGCATTTTGCTTTTGCACACATCATCTCATCCCTCAGATCACAACTTAAATGACACTTCCTTCTGCTGATCTCCCTTTCACTTGGTTTATGTTAAGCACTATAACTATGTATGCAATATCTAATCCTGTGGATTTTTTAGTAATTAGAATTAGAGTCTATTGAATATTCTTTTATTCATGAGGCTGTATGTTCTACAAAGGCCACCACTACATTCAAAGTCTTTTGGAAGTATCAAGTAGAGTGCCTGGAACATGGTAACTCCATAATAAATACTGTGGTTATTACTGTTGACAAATAAAAACTCAGAGAATGTATGTGAATAACAGGGTCAGACCCAGCATCTGAATACTCCCCAAAGTCAGAACCAGAACACAGACTAGAGCAGACTTGCTGGAACCAAAATTTGTCACTCCCAACAGATTGCTGTCCCCATAATACGGCTTCTGCACTTTAGACAAAGACTTCATTTTGCAATCATCTACAAGGCAAGACACAATGGAACGTTCTCATTTTCAATGGAGTTCATTCTCAGAAAGGATTATAAAAAATACTTTTAAAAATGGCAAATCTAAGGTAGTTTGAAGAAAGTATCGGTAAAAAATAACAAAGCTACCAATGTGACAATTTATATCACCTTGTTTTCTTTTCATTTTAAACAGGCTCTCAAGGTACTTAAAAACCATGCTTTGAATTTAGCTCCCACATAATGTAAGCTCTTCTAGGAGATGAATATTCATCAACAATTAGGATTTCTGAGGATGCGTAGCTTGCTATGTATCTCTTTGTAGTGCACTTTATTAGAAGAAAAATCATTTTCAGTTATCATTATTGATTTTGCCCCAAATGTGAATTTTGATGTGTTTAAAAGGGCTTTTGCTTAGATACTGAAAGCAGAGCCTTCATCTCCCATAACAGTCCAAAGGTTCCCAAAATAGAGCAGACTGCCCTTTGTAATTTAAGAGTCTGTAAACAAACTCCCACAGGTATGGCTGACTTTCTTTCAATCTCCTAAACTACTGGAATTAGTACAAATTTTGAAAGTTTACATGTAGGCCATTTGCTGAAACAATGCTGTGTGCATTTTTAAAATGTCTCATTGATTGAAGAGCATACCATTAAACTCCTTTTCACATATTCTGCAGCTGTACACTCATGATGTTTTGTTTAAGGAAAAAAAAAAAGTCTTCTGAGAAATTAAGTGATACAAGCCAGAACCTGTTGGCATTTTAAGCACTTGTCTATAAGTTCCACTTACTGAATAAGTAGTTTTTTAGCCTCAAACCTTAGTGATTTCAGCATATAAATACCACAAGAAATGTGCCATTCTCTTATCCTGCAATAGCAACTTGAAAATGAATTAGTACTAGATTTTGTTTTGCCTAGATTAAATTGCCTGCAAATTCCATCAAAATTCTAATATGACTAATCCAAAAGAGTTAACCCAGCCTATTGATATCTGTTTCTAAAACTCAATTATAATGCTGTTTTTGTTTTCTAATTTGCATTGAGTATCTTTAAGAAACATGAATGAGATTATTTTATATGCGTATTTTGTAAGATTTATAATTCTATTTAGGAAAGTCTAACATTCTACTGTATATGAGAAAATAGACCCAGGATTTTTTTTTTAATTTAAAAAGAGAGAAGGTGGGAAAGAAAAACAAACCCCACACTGTCTAATTACCATCTGGTAAATCCAAGTGGGATTATGTTCTTTTGATTCCAAAGTTGATTTTATCCTCTATATTACATTAAACATGAGGAACTACAGTGATTTCACTACAATTGTAGCACAGGTAACTCTATAATTTTTTTATGTCCAGAGCTTATTTTAATTCAATTCAATCCTACAAGTGCTGAGGCATAAGAAAAACAATTCTTTCATAGGTGCTTCTCTCAAAGAGCTTAAAATCTAATTTAGAAAACCTGTATCCAATTATGATAAAACAGACCAACGGTGAAAAGTGAAGAGGAAATGTGCAGTTTTGTGTGGTAGCACAAATGAGAAAAAATATTACTTCAGTTGGTGAAATTACAAAATGAATCATTAATTCACAGAATGGTTTGATCTCTGAGTACAAAGTAGAAGGAAATCTAAAAATAAATAGACATGAATGTAGAACAGTGAAACCTAGAGAAAAGCAGGGTAAGGGCAAAAACATTTCAGATGCACTTGGGGAGAAGTTATGTAATCTCATTAGCCTAAACATAAGTAAATCAAAGAAAGCAGGAGATACAGGCAGAAATGTCACCCCAGCCTGAAAAGTCTGTCCTTCCCTCTCCTTTTTTACCTGGCAAAACTCTACTCTTGAGCTCTCTAATATTTCCAGCGCAGAAGCCTTTTCTGTACCCTACGTTCATGTAGCAGAAGCATTAATAGCAAGTGTTCTGGTTATCTATAGCTGCACATCATATTACCCCAAAATTTAAAAGCATAAAACAACTTTTTATCTTCTTCCACAGTTTCTAGGAATCAGGAATCTTGTCGCAGCATTGCGGGATGGTTCTGAATCGGGTTCTCTCACAAGGTTGCCGTTAGCTGTTTGCCAGAGTTGTCAAAGCCTCAAGGCTTGATTGGTGCTGACAATCCACTTCCAAACTTCCTCGTGTGTTTGTTGGCAGGCATTAGTTCCTCTCTAGCCATTGGCCAGAAACCACAGTTTTCTGCCATGTGAGCTCTTCCTATGCTGCCTGTGCGTCCTCGTGACATGAAAGCTGACTTTCCTCAAAGTGAGCGATCTGAAAGTGAGCAGAGATGAGCAACAGAGCTCCCCAGACAGAAGTCGTGGTCTTTCCTACTCTACACACGGAGGTCATGTCTTATCGTTTCTGCTTATGCTGCTGGTCACTGAGACCAACTGTGGTTCACGTAGGAGGGGAGTACACAAGGATGCGAATACCAGAAGAGAAGATCTTTGTAGGCTGTCCTGGAGGCTGGCTCCCACTGCAGATTAAACTGTGCTCACGCCAAGTGTTCAAAGTGGGGCAGAAACCGGCTGTGTTCTCACAGAATCACTTCACCCCTGAGAAACTTCCAAGCCTGTTGATTCTCATTTGCTGTTCAGAATGCCAATGGTCATTTTCAGTCTTTGACTGCCTTAAGAAAAAAAAAGCATATCATGATACTATCCACAGGCATCTGAGGTTCCAAGACAATTTTATTCTCTGTCAAGGATTTACATTGAATTATATTTACCAGAACATTCTTCTACGTACTTTCAGCATGGCTTAACAATAGCTAACCATCTTTGATGAGAAATCTTCCTCTAACATTCTCTTATTAAAAAAGAATTCAACATTACCAATAATGTAATTCATTAAGCAAGATACCTTAAAATAATTGCATCCAACTCCTGTATACAGTATCTTATTCTTCATGTATACTCCATTCACAGCTTTTTATACCTGTTAGCACAGTATCGGAGAAGGCGATGGCAACCCACTCCAGTACACTCTTGCCTGGAAAATCTCATGGATGGAGGAGCCTGGAAGGCTGCAGTCCACGGGCTCACTGGGGGTCAGACACGACTGAGCGATTTCACTTTCACTTTTCACTTTTCACTTTCATGCATTGGAGAAGGAAATGGCAACCCACTCCAGTGTTCTTGCCTGGAGAATCCCAGGGGTGGGGGAGTGGGCTGCCGTCTATGGGGTCGCACAGAGTCGGACACGACTGGCGACTTAGCAGCAGCACAGTTTTAGTCACATAATAGCTTAGCCAAAATTTCTGTAAACCCTTTCCAGGAAGCCACTGTCTTGCAGGCACCTTACACTTGAGATTTCTCCTGTCTCACTTTCCATCTTAATTTGTCCATTGCTTTATCCTTTGACTTGAGACCTTGACGTGCTTTCCGACTGTGTTAGGGATCAGATATGACTTTCTCCACTTCACAACTCTTCTGGGTGACTTTTCGTCTCCTTTGGTTATTCTACTTCTATCTCCAACAGGCTTCCCAGATGGCTCAATGGGAAAGAATCCACTTGCCAATGCTGAAGACGCAAGAGATGCCCGTTCGATCCCTGAGTTGAGCAGATTCCTCTGGAAGAGGAAATGGTAATCCACTCCAATATTCTTGCCTGGAAAAATCCATGAACAGAGAAGCCTGATGGGCTAGGGTTGCAAAGAGTCAGATACAGCTGAGCATGCACACACTACGACCTGCAAATACTTGCATACACATCTATAAGCACTCCTATCCTAGAGTTCCTTTCTCACTTCACTGGCCCACTCAGGTTACCAAGTGGCTTCTTTTTTTTAATACAAATTTATTTATTTTAATTGGAGGCTAATTACTTTACTATATTGTAGTGGTTTTGCCATACATTGACATGAATGAGCCATGGGTGTACATGTGCTCCACATCCTGAACCACCTCCCACCTCCCTCCCCATCCCATCCCTCTGGGTCATCCCAGTGCACCAGCCCTGAGCACCTTGTATCATGCATCAAACCTGGACTGCTGATTTATTTCACATATGATAATATATATGTTTCAATGCCATTGTCCCAAATCATCCCACCCTTGCCTTCTCCCACAGAGTCCAAAAGACTGTTCTATACACCTGTGTCTCTTTTGCTGTTTCACATACAGAGTTTACCATCTTTCTAATTCCATGTATATGTGTTAGTATACTGCATTGGTGTTTTTCTTTCTGGCTTACTTCACTGTGTATAATAGGCCCCAGTTTCATTCAACTCATTAGAACTGATTCAAATGTATTCTTTTTATGGCTGAGTAATACTCCATTGTGTATATGTACCACTGCTTTCTTATCCATTCGTCTGCTGATGGACATCTAGGTTGCTTCCATGTCCTGGCTATTATAAACAGTGCTGCGATGAACATTGGGGTACACGTGTCTCTTTAAATTCTGGTTTCCTCAGTATGTATTCCCAGCAGTGGGATTGCTGGGTCATATGGCAGTTCTATTTCCAGTTTTTTAGGGAATCTCCACACTGTTCTCCATAGTGGCTGTAGTAGTTTGCATTCCCACCAACAGTGTAAGAGGGTTCCCTTTTCTCCACACCCTCTCCAGCATTTATTGCTTGTAGACTTTTGGATCGCAGCCATTCTGACTGGTGTGAAATGGTACCTCATAGTGGTTTTGATTTGCATTTCTCTGATAATGAGTCATATTGAGCATCTTTTCATGTATTTGTTAGCCATCTGTATGTCTTCTTTGGAGAAATGTCTATTTAGTTCTTTGGCCCATTTTTTGATTGGGTCATTTATTTTTCTGGAATTCAGCTGCAGGAGTGGCTTGTATATTTTTGAGATTAATTCTTTGACAGTTGCTTCATTTGCTATTATTTTCTCCCATTCTGCAGGCTGTCTTTTCACCTTGATTATAGTTACCTTTGTTGTGCAGAAGCTTTTAAGTTTAATTACGTCCCATTTGTTTATTTTTGCTTTTATTTCCAATATTCTGGGAGGTGGGTCATAGAGGATCCTGGTGTGGTTTATGTTGGAGAGTGTTTTGCCTGTATTTTCCTCTATGAGTTTTATAGTTTCTGGTTTTACATTTAGATCTTTAACCCATTTTGAGTTTATTTTTGTGTATGGTGTTAGAAAGTGTTCTAGTTTCATTCTTTTACAAGTGGTTGACCAGTTTTCCCATCACCACTTGTTAAAAAGATTGTATTTTCTCCATTGTATATTCTTGCCTCCTTTGTCAAAGATAAGATGTCCATAGGTGCGTGGATTTACCTCTGGGCTTTCTATTTTGTTCCATTGATCTATACTTCTGTCTTTGTGCCAGTACCATACTGTCTTGATGACTGTGGCTTTGTAGTAGAGCCTGAAGTCAGGCAGTTTGATTCTCCCAGTTCCATTCTTCTTTCTCAAGATTAAATTGCTTCCTTTTTATTTACTGAAATCTTTTCTTTTCCATAACATCTTCCTAAACTATTTGGAAGTTAGGCAAAAACTTTCCAGAATCTATGTACAACCTATGTACATAGAATCTATGTACAGCCTCTCATTTTTATGAGTAAGCAATACATAAATATAGTCATCAATTTCTAAGTTTATTAAGTCAGTCAATGATATTAAATTATAAAAGTGATACAAAATAGCATATACATATTATGCTTATAAACACATCAGATCAGATCAGATCAGTCGCTCAGTCATGTCCGACTCTGTGCGACCCCATGAATCGCAGCACGCCAGGCCTCCCTGTCCATCACCAGCTCCCGGAGGTCACCCAGACTCACACCCATCAAGTCAGTGATGCCATCCAGCCATCTCATCCTCTGTCGTCCCCTTCTCCTCCTGCCCCCAATCCCTCCCAGCATCAGAGTCTTTTCAATGAGTCAACTCTTTGCATGAGGTGGCCAAAGTACTGGAGTTTCAGCTTTAGCATCAGTCCTTCCAAAGAACACCTAGGACTGATCTCCTTCAGAAGGGACTGGTTGGATCTCCTTGCTGTCTCTGGAGAAGACTCTCAGAGTCTAGAGTCTTCTCCAACACCACAGTTCAAAAGCATCAATTCTTTGGCACTCAGCCTTCTTCACAGTCCAACTCTCACATCCATACATGACCACAGGAAAAACCACAGCCTTGACTAGACGGACCTTTGTTGGCAAAGTAATGTCTCTGCCTTTGAATATGCTATCTAGGTTGATCATAACTTTAAACACTAGAACGATTTAATTAATGTAATACATTATATTTATTTTTTAAAGTTGAAGGAAGTATATCTATAAATTAAAACAGATTAATTGATCAGAATATTTGTTAATTTTTTTCTATTTTCCAAATTATTGATGATATTAGGTTAATTTTATGATTGGAAGTAATAGAATATGAAGTACAATTTAAGCAATATAAATTACATGTTTATAGCCAGTAGTTAGATACTGAAATAAACATAATACAATATAAGTAACTCAGTTTAAACACTTATGTAAGAACCAGTATGGTTTATATGAATTCAAAGATGTATATTGAGGGTTTGCTACTAGGGTAGCATTGCCTGCCTTCTAATTTTGTGAAATTATATTTTTAAAAAAACTAATGTATGTATAAAATTCCATTAGTTTCTTATTTCTGCTGTAAAAAATTTCCAAACACTTAATGTCTCTGAATAAAACAAATTAATTGTCTCGCAATTCTGGAGGTTAGATTCTGAAATTAGTGTTATGAAGCCAAGGTCAAGGTTTTAGCAGTGCCAGCTCCTTCTGGTGGCTCCAGGGAAACATTCTCTTCCTTCTCTTCTCCACTTGCATTCCTTGGCTTGTGGTCCCTTTTTCTGTCTATAAAGTACAACACTCCAACTCCTGTCTCCATCATCCCATCTCCTTCTTTTGACTTTGACTTTCTTGCCACCCTCTCACAAAGACCTCTGTGGTTCCCATGTACCCATCTAGAAATTCCAGGATCATCTCTTATTCTCAATTAAACTACATCAGCAAAGTTCCTTTTGACAAGTAGATAACACATTTCTCAAATTTTGGAGACTGTGATGCTGATTTAAAAAAAAAAAAAAAACAACCTTATTGGTTTTTAATATAGAATGAAAAGCTATGTAAGCAGCATTTTTTCAACTTTATTGTGTTAGGTATAAGATTATACCCATGAAAATAGAATGATCTGATCATGAAAATAGCAGAGATTTTAAAAGACATTGCCAGTGAAAACACAAACTGTTTCTGTATAGGGTATATTTGGGCATATGCTTGTCTATGTGGCATATATTTAACCATGGATAATTATTTGAACACCACAGAGCAGCACAGAAACTTTCTCAAGTCCTTCTGTTTCTATAATCTTATCTCTGCTGCTGCCACCCTTTGAAAACAATAGAAACTTTTTACTGTTAAGTATTATTTTGGTAGCTATAGCTAACTTTGTTTTAACCAGGAATAAATGGTAATGGCATTAGCCGCTTTGTGATTATCGTATATTCTGATACTTAAAAAAAAATTAAAATAGTCCAACTTAATATTTCCACTGTAGTTATTTTAAGTATTACCTTAAAGTCCATTTGCTGAAATACATACGTCATACTTCATTTGTACAATTCATTTGTGCAAATGTATTCTATTGTTTCAATTAAAATAACTATAAGCCAACAGATAAAATATACGTGTACTTAAAGATGGACATTTCAATTTGTGATTCTGAAATACTGATACATCTGTACTATGAGACAGAAATTTTTTGCATCAAATTTAGTGATATGCATGAATTATATTTATTCTGGGAAATCGGACAATTTTCAAAACTTAGCTGTCTTATAAAATTTCAATTAAAGTACCCTCAGTTATAAATTCAAATTCCCGTGAAAAACGAATGACATTACCACCAGGAAGATGAAGTGGAAAACCTCATCTTCCTGCAACAGTGACCCAATACATAGGAAATGACTCTTCTCAATATTTTAGGCATAGGGCACATTTATGAGTCACAGTATCTCGTTCATTATTCTGAAGTACAGCTCTCGTTTCATTTTGTTACATCTCCTAAACATTTTCAGAACTCTTCTGTAATACTTTGCCCTTGAAGCTGTCATAAGAATTGAGAATTGAAAATATTTCTTCCCTAGATTGATATTTCCTTGCAGATAAAATGTGTCGAGTGTGTTTTTAAAAGGCTATTTGAGAACTGGAAGTGGAAAATAGTGTAAATGCTCACCTTGAAATTTTTCTATACACCTTCTTGCCACTGAATGAAGTACTTAGTTAATTCCATCTGGAGTATCCTATCTTGTATAGGATGATATGATACAGACTCAGCCAAAATAGTCTCTATATAGTATTATATTACAGTGTTCACCTGAAATTCAATACTATAAAAAGGAATACGAGGAAATTTCTTAAAATTCCTTAGCAGAGTTTTATTAAATTTAAAGTGCTGTATATAATGCTTCTAAAATAAAAATGATTTATTTCATTTAAATGTAAAAATTATATCTGTACTTAATTTGTACACATTAACCATTCTAGGTATAATTCTAAGCAAATTTTAAAAGAAGCCTCAGATTTTGGGATAAGAAACAAAGTAGGGATATATTAATAAGTGTGGCCAATTTTTAATCCTAACTTCTATGAGCCTACTTTCCAAATATTAACTACTGTGTGTGTATATTTATTCAAGAATGCATGTAAAGGCCAAAATGACAGTGTCACCCAGAGGACAGATAAACTAGAAATTTGGGAAACTCAGCAGTGGCCACAGGACTGGAAAAGGTCAGCTTTCGTTCCAATCCCAAAGAAAGGCAATGCCAAAGACTTCACAAACTACTGCATAATTGCACTCATCTCAGTCAGTTCAGTTCAGTTCAGTCGCTCAGTCGTGTCTGACTACTGCGACCCCATGAACTGCAGCATGCCAGACCTCCCTGTCCATCATCAACTCCTGGAGTTCACTCAAACTCATGTCCATCGAGTCGGTGATGCCATCCAGCCATCTCATCCTCTGTCATCCCCTTCTCCTCCTGCCCCCAATCCCTCCCCGCATCAGAGTCTTTTCCAATGAGTCAACTCTTTGCATGAGGTGGCCAAAGTACTTGCGTTTCAGCTTTAGCATCACTCCTTCCAAAGAACACCCAGGACTGCACTCATCTCACGTGCTAGTAAAGTAATGCTCAAAATTCTCCAAGCCAGGCTTCAGCAATACATGAACCGTAAAATTCTAGATGTTCAAGCTGGTTTTAGAAAAGGCAGAGGAACCAGAGATCAAATTGCCAACATCTGCTGGATCATGGAAAAAGAAAGGCAGTTCCAAAAAAAACCCATCTATTTCTGCTTTATTGACTATGCCAAAGCCTTTGACTGTGTGGATCACAAGAAACTGTGGAAAATTCTGAAAGAGATGGGAATACCAGACCACCTGACCTGCCTCTTGAGAAACCTATATGCAGGTCAGGAAGCAACAGTTAGAACTGGACATGGAACAACAGACTGGTTCCAAATAGGAAAAGGAGTATGTCAAGGCTGTTGACTGCTGCCCAGTTGTGGGTGCACACACACAAACACACATACATATGGATAATGTATTTTTTTCCAATTGTTATTATTGATATTGCTGATGTGTGGACGAACAATGTGGAAAATAAAGAGAGGGGAAACCAGACCACCTGCCGAGAAACCAATGAGGGGAAGCAAAGAAATGGACATGGAACAACAGACTGGTTTCAAATAGGAAAAGGAGTACGTCAAGGCTGTATATTGTCGCCCTGCTTATTTAACTTATGTGCAGAGTACATCATGAGAAATGCTGGGCTGGAAGAGGCACAAGCTGGGACCAAGATTGCTGGGAGAAATATCAGTAAACTCAGATATGCCGATGACATCACCCTTATGGCAGAAAGTGAAAAGGAACTAAAAAGCCTCTTGATGAAAGTGAAAGAGGAGAGTGAAAAACTTGGCTTAAAGCTCAACATTCAGAAAATGAAGATCATGGCATCTGGTCCCACCACTTCATGGCAAATAGATGGAGAAGAGTGGAAACAGTGTCAGACTATTTTTTTTTGGGGGGGGGGGCTCCAAAATCACTGCAGATGGTGATTGCAGCCATCAAGTTAAAAGATGGCTTACTCCTTGGAAGGAAAGTTATGACCAACCTAGATAGCATATTCAAAAGCAGAGACATTACTTTGCCAACAAAGGTCTGTCTAGTCAAGGCTATGGTTTTTCCGGTAGTCATGTATGGATGTGAGAACTAGACTGTTAACAAAGCTGAATGCCTAAAAATTGATGCTTTTGAACTGTGGTGTTGGAGAAGACTCTTGAGAGTCACTTGGACTGCAAGGAGATCCAATCAGTGCATTCTAAAGAAAATCAGTCCTGGGTGTTCTTTGGAAGGAGTGATGCTAAAGCTGAAACTCCAGTACTTTGGCCACCTCATGGGAAGAGTTGACTCACTGAAAAGACTCTGATGCTGGGAGGGACTGGGGGCAGGAGGAGAAGGGGATGACAGAGGATGAGATAGCTGGATGGCATCACCGACTCGATGGACGTGAGTTTGGGTGGACTCCAGGAGTTGGTGATGGACAGGGAGGCCTGGTGTGCTGTGATTCATGGGGTCACAAAGAATTGGACACGACTGAGCAACTGAACTGAACTGAACTAGAAATATGTTATATGGATTAAAAGGTGATATATTTTGTGATTTTAGTTATAAAAAGAATTTGATTCAGTATCATATACTAGCACATGTTAGCTATCAAATAACAATAATAATAATAGTAGTAGCAACAAGAATAATAATGATGATGATGAAGCAGAAGAAGACACACACTATCATTGAAGTGGAAGTATCACAGAAGGCAAGTTTATTCTAAGCTCTTCACATATAAATAGTTCAGTTAAGCTTTTCAACAGCCATATAGAGAACTTATAGTTATATTCCTTTTTTTGTCAGTAAGCAAACAGAGGCTCAGTGAAACTAATAAAGTAGTAAATGATGGACCCAGATTTTAAACCCAGACAATCTAGCCCAGGAATAATATGACTGTATAAGCCACTGATTCAAAAGAATAATGACACTAAAATCAAATGATCCCTAGTTTTAAAAATTGACCTCAAGCATACATTCTACTAGCTTTTTAATATCTATCCAGAAAAGCTGCATTTAATGCACACATTTTCTTGTCCACCGGCAACTATGAATGGAAAATTTAAGTAGCTTCTAAAACTTATTTAATTTAGAAATTCTCAGACCCATGTACAACAATGTTCATACACATATCTCTGACAAAGACAGATTGTTTTCACTAAATAGTTTTTATATATTTTCTTTCATATTCTTTCCCACTCTATATACTTTTCTAAGACAAGGCTTGTGGGTCACATAGGTTCTTGGTTTCAGCAGTAGAGTCAAGGCTATCTGACTAAAGCATAAAAGGCCTTTTTTTTTTTTAGAATATTGGGCAAATCACAAAGCAGTTGGGAAGACTAGAAAACCACGTTCAGAAAGTGAGCAGAAATCAAGGGAAATTGGGTGCTGAAAACATAGCCAAGGCATTCTAAAGGAGCAGTCCATTTCAAATACTGTTACTGGTAAAGCCCTACCGTTGACACCACCCCTGCCTCCTTACTGATCTCACCTGCCCCAGGAGCTTTAGTCTCCCCATCCTGAGTCAAGGTCCTGGAAAGGAAGTATCTGATTTATGAACCTGGCTAATACACCCCACTCCAGTACTCTTGCCTGGAAAATCCCATGGACAGAGGAACCTGGTAGGCTTCAGTCCATGGGGTCGCGAAGTGCTGGACAAGACTGAGCGACTTCACTTTGACTTTTCACTTTCATGCATTGGAGAAGGAAATGGCAACCCACGCCAGTGTTCTTGCCTCGAGAATCCCAGGGACGGGGGGAGGCCTCGTGGGTTGCCGTCTCTGGGGTCGCACAGAGTCGGACACGACTGGAGCGACTTAGCAGCAACAGCAACAATACACTTATACCTTAACTAGCAGAGAGAAAGGAAAAAAAGGAGGCAAGGTACTTCTTCCCTTCAAGATGCACACCACAGGAACCCCTGCCTACAACAGGAAGAAACAGTGTAACGCAAATAGCCAAAAAGTATATATTTCTATATGCTCAAAACCTTTAGCACCCAACATTCAAATGCACCTACCTTGAATCTGTGTCATTTGTAATATTCTATACCAAAGAAATGATTAGGAATGCAGATACTAAATTAATTAGATATTTCACAACTACATTTATTTATTTTTTAAACTCAGTTTATTACTTATCATGATACAAACACTGCCCTGAGTTTTATAGGAATTCTATTTGAATACACAGATGCTTTGGTGTACATCTTATGGTTAACCTTGATTTTACTCATGCAGAACTGAGACATGAAGACGTTATATAACTTACCAAAGAAATGGCAACCCACTCCAGTACTCTTGCCTGGAAAATCCCATGGACGGAGGAGCCTGGTAGGCTACAATCCATGGGCTCTCAGAGAGTCAGACACGACTGAGCGACTTCACCACTACACTACTACTACTCTTTAACAAGCAGCAAAGCTAAAATTTGTCCAAGGCAATTGTATTTCTCAGCTGGTAAAGAGTGCACCTGCAATGCAGGGCACCTGGGTTCGATCTCTGGGTTGGAAAGATCCTCTGGAGAACGCAAAGGCTACCCACTCCAGTATTCTGGCATGGAGAATTCCATGGACTGTATAGGCTATGTGTTTGCAGAGAGTCCGACATGACTGAGCGACTTTCACTTTCACTTCACTGTGCTCTTGACCATTATTCCATGTTGTCTCTCACGTCAAGTCATTTTCTGCTAGATGAGAATGCCTGAAAACTAACAGCATTTCCATTGCTTGTACCCCTAATAGGGCAGATAACCAACTGAAGATCCATTTCGTTTTCCATGAAGGTGTTACCTGAAACTCATTTCTTTTTTTTTTTTTTTTTACCCATTTTAGTCTATAGCTAACACTGTCAGTGCTTCATCTAAAAACTTTCCCTCTTGTCATTTCTGTGGGTTTCTCTTCTGCTGCCTTGGAATTTCTGTGATTCTGCGAGTATCCTACACCTGCAACTGTTCTTGGGGAACTGCCATGCAACCAATGGAGTTGCTTTGCCTAAAAATACAGACAACTAGAAGCCCTGGGGAAGTGGGATTTCTCCAATAACTGAGTTGTGTATAAGTACAAAGCCATGATCATTGAGCTGAAGAAGACAGTCTCTAGGGGTGTAACTTACAATAGAGAGTTCCCCTGGAGAGGAGACTACATTCACCTTTCATAGGACTTTTCCTGAAATTGTGTCTGTGTGACTCTCTCCTTTCCCTCTCCTGCCTGACACATTCTTTAACCTTGAATGCTACTCCTTAATGAATCTCTAGCACAAAAATCCTCACTTTAAAGTCCACTTCTAGAAACTCTAATCAACATCAGGGCTCTACTGAAAACAAGTAACACTGGTTGTGATTAACTTAAGGTAGAGAAGTGGTACATTGGAGGCATGTTGATCAGCTCAGGAGATACTAGGGAGTTTAAAAACTTGCACAAAAAATTGATAAGAAACAAAGTTACTGAAAACTAACAATACAAAAAAAAATTGGGACATAAAATATATGTCTGCAGAGTTCATACACACTCCTGCTGCTGCTGCTAACCCTTCAGTCGTGTCCAACTCTGTGCGGCCCTCCTCCATCCCTGGGATTCTCCAGGCAAGGACACTGGAGTGGGTTGCCATTTCCTTCTCCAATGCATGAAAATAAAAAGTGAAAGTGAAGTCGCTCAGTCACGTCCTACTCTAGCGACCCCATGGACTGCAGCCTACCAGGCTCCTCCGTCCATGGGATTTTCCAGGCAAGAGTACTGGAGTGGGGTGCCATAGCCTTCTCCACACACACCCTGGTGTCACTAATAAAACTCCTCACTAGTATCACTTCCACCACCAGGCATTGTCTGCCAGTACTCTCAACTCTGCACTTCTAGCGTCAACTGTTCCTATCCCTTAAAATGTAAAGAGCAGAACACGCCTGTCTGATGTGCTTAATAATTGGACCCATACAGCGAGAGGAAGTCGAAATACTGGCTATACCCCAAACTTCCTGGGATTGAATCTTCAATACTCCAATTTTTAAAAAATCATACTTATTAATTTTCTTTATATTGAAAAGTCTTCTTGCTTGCCATCTTACGTTCTTCACATATAAAATCCTACTTGTGTGTTTTATAACATATTCCAAAAGCTAGTTAGAACATTGCCTTGTCCCTGATATTCCTCGCTAAAAATGATACCCTCAAGGTATACACACTATTCGGGTCTTTATCATCATCTTAATATTTACATCCTATATGAGACTAAGTTCTTTCTGGGCATTTAACATGGCTTAACACAATACCTTGACAGCAATTTAGTTTTAATAAAATTTGTCAAATAAATTAGTGGGAGAGCTGTGGAAATATTAGGAGAGGGATTTGGTAGACTCAACAGGATTTAGCAACTGATTAAATTTGGAGGGTTTGAAAGGGAAAGTTGCTAACTTTGTTTCTCAGAATTCAGCTGGTGTATCTAGGTATAAGATGATGTCATTAATATATTTAAAGAAAGCAGAATAGGTTTGATAATTGAAGTATCTAGCAATAATTAGGTTGTAGACATACTGAGTTTGGGATTTTTAAGTCCTATCAGGCTAAAAAGTCTAATACAGACTCAGAAAATTGAGTCTGACACTCGGGTGAGAAATGAGGGTTTTTGGGGGGGGGGGGGGGGGGAGGGGGGAAAAAAAAAAAATAATATATTATTTTTATTTTTTAAAAAATATTTATTTTTATATTATATATATATAAAAAAAAAAAAAAAAAAAAAAAAAAAAAAAAAAAAAAAAAAAAAAAAAAAAAAAAAAAAAAGAAATGAGGGCTTAGAATTCATATTTAAGTGTTTTCAGGATATATATAATAATAGATACCCTATAACTACAAGAGACCATTCAGGGAGGAAAATTAGAATGAGAAAAAAATGATTTTTATAAGGAGTCTTACGAAGTGCCAACTTTTGAGAAACAAGATGCAAAAAAAAAAAAAAGAGTAGAGGAAAGCTAGATTAAGGGAACTGAGATTAAGAAACGTAGCAGTTCTTAAGAGTGCACGGAAGGAAGCTGTCTTAGGAGAGAGCACCCTCTGGGCTGTTGAAAGCTGTGTGGCCCTAGTTGGCCACCTCTCCTGGCAGTGATGACCTTTGTTTTATAACTTTGCTCTTTGCAACACAAAAGACAGTGTGTTCCCCCACCTGTCCACGTAGTACTCAGCCAGTTACAAACGTAGGCCTCAAGAGGCCTCTCATTGTCTCCACCTATCCTGCACCTTCGCCATCGCTATGAAAAGACCATGCCCTGGCCAGTTTACTAGTCCAAGTGAAATAAGAGATCACGGAGCATACATAACCTAGACTTAACTGCAGCTGCCCCCTCAGCCCAGCCAAAAGCAGCACAGCCCCCGCCCCCCACCAACCCCAGTAGAGTCATAAATATGATGAAGTAAGTACACATTTTTCTATGCCACTGAGACTTTCTGCTTTTGAGAAACAGAAGTTAACTGATAGAGGATATCGGTGATTTCAGAGAAATCATTGATTACATGCTGACGGGTTAATAAATCAGGTATTAATGGCTCAAAGGATGAGTTAGAAATAACAACTAAAATCGACGAGAAGTTGATCATTAAAGGGTTGTGAATAATTAAGGTAGTAACTTTATGAATACTAAATAGTAGAAGGTAATGAGGAAAGCTTACAAGGTTATATTCCCTTATTTTGAATACATAATTCAGGAACTGGGAATCCACATATACATGTAGGCATTTAAATTACTAGTAATTAATGGAGAAGATTTCAGGGAATCTTGAATGATGGAACTGACCTTGGTTAGGTAAGTTTTAACAGTAGTGCTTAAATCATGTTGTATAGAAAAGGTAATCCTTATTGTACAATGGGAAATTATCAGATAAGTATAGATTTCCTTTCAGCAGAAGAAAAACTTCCAGAATCTTACCTTAGGAATAGCAGCTTTATAAATTGGAAACAGCACCTAAATAGATGAAACAAGATGATTCACGTGAATGCAGGAAAGAACAACTAAATGTTGCCAATTTGGCAAATTGGCCTATATGCAAATTAGTCATGTTTTAAATAAAGAAAACACATCAAAGGGCATGTCTGTTCATTTATTTTGACATTTTATAATTTAGTCTAATTATTTGTGAAACTGTTACCCATTAAGCTGCCCTTTGGTATAGTTTGTGAAAAATAATGACATTTTACTCAACGTTCTTACTTTTACTTTCTATGGTACATTCAGGCAAGATATTTAATGGACTAATTAATTAAAAATTGAAATGTCAAGTCTTACCCACATTTCTGTGCATTAGCCAAAGATACATACGGACTAGAAATCAGAGAATTCAAAGTGAGTTCCTAGTTTAATATGAATTTCCAGAGATAAATCTGTGAAATTAATTCTCTGAGCATTGTATGAATTACATATTATGCTGAATTATTTGCTTTACATATCAAATATACCTTCCTTCAGACTAAGGTATCTGATTTTGCCATTTTCAAAGTTTGAGATAAACTTTGTATAATCTTACATTTCAGTGCTCTGCATCTTTTGTTGATGACTTCTGGCCCTGGAAAGCCCAAAAGGAGATTTTTATTTTTTAAGAGAGAATTTTTAGCTCTGTTTTAGATAAGTCTTCTTTTGATATCATATTTTGCAGATGATTGTTTTAATAATAAGTGATTATGGTTTTGTCTTAAAATTGAGCTGGCTTCATTTTTATATAACTTGCTTTATATGAAATATATAATTTCTAGTTTGTCAAGGCTGCAAACATATTTTGCTCACTGCAAATTATCAAGACCACAGACAAGTATAACCTAAGAGCATTGGCTCCAATTTGGTTTTCTAAGTAAACAAAGCCTGCAGCACAGTCTTTCATTAATGAGGGATGAATCTGAGTCTTTTCTGATAAATCAAGGGGCTGTGCTTATTAAACAAAGATGATGTTATTGATTCAAAGGGCATGCTCTTCAAGCAGTTTTTTTGTAATTGTTTGTGCTGATCCATCTACATTTTATATTTTACTTCCCATTTTAGCCACACACATTATATAAAATGCCCAGCCAAGCTAGAGTTTTATTACAGGCATAATATGATACAATACTCACTGGCCATTGAATAGTAGACCCTATGACCTTCGCATTATTAATGGCAATTTGGGCCAACGGCCTGATAGGCACATTCATCCTAATGTCAGCATCAAGGAGACTTTCTGTTAAGGAAATATAAATTATATATGCACAACTAAAAGAAGAAATCAGCAACATAAATAATTGGAAGTAAACTTTTTTTTTCAGTTAAAGGAAAACATTTTGTCCTTCTTCTTTCTGTACATATAATATTTTTTAAATAAAAGAAATAACTGATCTTCCATGACAAAAAAAACAGCCCTTGAGACATTCATCATGAGGTTGCAGCTTTCTTTAATTGCACGAGCAATGTTAACTCATAAGACAGAAAAGTGCCATAGAATTTTGCTCATTTTCCTTATGCAAGATACACTCGTAAGTTAATAGGAGTTCTGCTAGGATACCTGGTAGACTGAGCATGAAGCAATGCCCAGGTAAGATGGTAACATTTTACTTTACAAAGATCATCTTCTCTCATTTTGGTAAGTGCACTACGTGCGCCTGAAAATAGTTTGAGTTTTTGTCATTGTTAAATGTAGGGCACGCTGTGTGACAATTAGGCCTGTTAATTATGTTCATTATATACATGGCACACTATATGACAATTAGGTCTGTTAATTAGGTCAGATTTGTTAACTGTGTTATTCGTATTTTCTTTGTCCTTACTGATATGTTTTAACTGCAGGTATTATCAATTTATGAAGTATTGTGAATGGTAATTTCATACATATTTTGAATCTGCATACTGATTGCATAAAAATTTAGAATGGTCATATTTTCCAATTGATTTCCTTCTTTATCACTATGTAATTTTACTCTTGTATCTCCAGGAATACTCTGGCCTTAATATATATTGTCTATAATATTTATATAGCCATATAATTTGCTTCTTTTACTTTATATTTGCATGGTTTATCTATTGATGGTATCCAGTCTTTTGGATTTCAATCACTTTATAGTCTCGTATTAAGATGTTTCTCTTAGGAGTAGCATTTGTTAAGTTTTTAAATGGCTAATCTAACAATCTTTATTCTAAATTTGAAGTATTTTGTTCATTTTTATCAAATGTATTTATAAAGATATACTTTACTTCATATTTGCCATCTAATACTTCTTTTCTATCAACAGTTGGCTAACTTGCTTTTTGCTCTTGTAAAGCTTTCTTGCTTTCTTTTGGGTTAGTCTGTTTGTGTGTGTATGTGTGTGAGTATGTGCTGCTTTAGCTATTTTATTTCCACCGGTTAATTTTCTATAGCTTCTCTTCCTATGAGGGAAATGGCAACCCACTCCAGTGTTCTTGCCTGGAGAATCCCAGGGACGGGGGAGCCTGGTGAGCTTCCGTCTATGGGGTCACACAGAGTCGGACATGACTGAAGCGACTTAGCAGCATAGATTCAATCAGTTCAGTTCAGTCGCTCAGTCATGTCCAACTCTTTGCCACCCCATCCATAAATTGCAGCACGCCAGGCCTCCCTGTCCATCACCAACTCCCAGAGTTCACCTAAACCCATGTCCATCGAGTCAGTGATGCCATCCAGCCATCTCATCCTCTGTCGTCCCCTTCTCCTCCTGCCCCAAATCCCTCCCAGCATCAGAGTCTTTTCCAATGAGTCAACGATTCACATGAGGTGGCCAAAGTTATGGAGTTTCCACTTCAGCATCATTCCTTCCAAAGAACACCCAGGACTGATCTCCTTTAAAACGGACTGGTTGGATCTCCTTGCAGTCCAAGGGACTCTCAAGAGTCTTCTCCAACACCACAGTTCAAAAGCATCAATTCTTTGGCACTCAGCTTTCTTCACAGTCCAACTCTCACATCCATATATGACTACTGGAGAAACCATAGCCTTGACTAGACGGACCTTTGTTGGCAAAGTAATGGCTCTGCTTTTGAATATGCTATCTAGGTTGGGCACAACCCTCCTTCAAGGAGTAAGCGTCTTTTAATTTCATGGCTGCAGTCACCATCTATAGTGATTTTGGAGCCCAGAAAAATAAAGTCTGACACTGTTTCCACTGTTTCCCCATCTATTTCCCATGCAGTGATGGGACCAGATGCCATGATCTTTGTTTTCTGAATGTTGAGCTTTAAGCCAACTTTTTCACTCTCCTCTTTCACTTTCATCAAGAGACTTTTTAGTTCCTCTTCACTTTCTGCCATAAGGGTGGTGTCGTCTGCATATCTGAGGTTATTGCTATTTGTCCTGGCAATCTGGATTCCAGCTTATGATTCATCCAGCCTGGCATTTTGCTAGACAAGGTAATATCTTATGATTAAAAAACAATCAGGGGGCTCAGCTGAGTTGAGGCCAGATAGTAATTTGCATATGAACCTCTGGTTGATAGATATTTCTAAAGTGAAGAACCTCCCAGACTTTCAGCTGAAACGTTGGTGAGTTCATCATAGATTCTCACTAAGTCCCAAACTCTGCTTTTATTTTTACTTTTTTATTTTTTTTAAACTGTAAATAATTGCTTTACAATGTTGTGATGGTCTCTTACATACATCAATTGAAATCAATCATCAGTTCAGTTCAAAGATATATATGTGTATATAAGAAAACATGTATATACATATATATAAATAAAACATAATACATATATATATTCCATCCCTTTTGAATCTCCCCTCCTACCACCCCTCTAGCTCTTCACAGAGCTCTAGGCTGGGCTTGCTGTGCTATAGCTGCTTCTGCTAGTTATCTGTGTGAATCATGACACTGTATGCATGTCAGTGCAACCTTCTCAGTTTGCCCTAGCCTTTCCTTTCCCCAAAGTGTTCACAGGTCCATTCTCTTCTTCTGAATCTGCATTTCTTCTCTGTAAATGGGTTCATCAGTATCATTTTTCTAGATTCCATATATATGTATTAATATACATTATTTGTTTTTCTTTTTCTGACTTTGTATAGTAGGCTCTAATTGTAGTTAGGAAGATGAACCAAACTCTATTTTTAAAGGTAGCACAATGATAGTACAAAAGTCTCCTCAATTTTTCAAGATATTTCCGCTTAGCTTTTCAGTCCCTCACCTTGAACATTTTCAAAATTGGATAGATAATTGAAGTGCAGAAAGTCACTTTAGTTCACCTCCATTCTCCTCTTTTAGAATCTTAGCCTTTTAGTTCTTATTACTTCAGCAACTTTTTCATACGTTTAAATAAATGTTTTAAAAAATTTTTATTGAATTTTTCTAATTGTTTTCAAGATGAGCTTTTTCTATAGGAAGACATTCCATCCTATTCTGATAAAGAAGATACATCTTGTCCTTATTTAACATTTCTGAGATTATTTTTCCATTCAAAAGGAAAATTTAGCTTTTTTTGGATTTCTGTTTGCTTGTTTTTGCAGCTAGATTTTTATGCTATTAGTATTTAAGTTCATAAGATGAATTCATTTTATTTAATTTTAGAATCACCTGAAATTTTAGCTCTATCAAATTTCAATATTATAGATGTGACATATGTCTATTTTCACAAGCATACATAAATAATTGTCTCAATATATAAAAACATACTACCAGATGAGTGCCTAAACTATTATTTTTCTGATCAGGTACCAAGTTCTGCTAATTTTTGAACCAGAATCTATTTGGGGAATAGAATTTAGAAATAATCCAGTAACACTCTGTTAAATTTGACTTCAACATATATATAAAGATTAATGCTGAAAAGTGTCATGTTTTCTGCTTCAGGTTTATTAGAAATTGTTCAGAAATTCAGAAAGTTGTTTCATGTTCTAAGGACTCAAAGAAACCTGCTTAGACTAACTACAGATTCAGTGTAAAACAGTTGGAGAAGTCATATACAATGTTTGTGCTCTGTGTACCAAAATCAGTGACTTTGTAATGACGTGTTAAGTCTCCCTAGATATTAAGATGACAGAGTTCAAAAATAATACATTCTTCAGTTTTATTTTCTTTCTGTCAATTTACTCTAAACTAGGGTGGCTTTTGAAAATTAACAAAATGAAATTTTTTGCAAAATAGCTTGTAACCCACTAATTTATTTTAGTTTAGATTACAAAGAGCTGTAAGTTATTTTAATTTTCTTTCTCATTTACTAGTTTCAGATTAGAATATATTTGCATTTGAAATACTGTATAAATCAGTATGTTTCATAGGTAGAAGCAGGAAAGGCAATGAAAAAAATGGCTTCTTACAAATTACTCACATTTGAAAGGAAAGAATGGAAAATATGCAAAACTTGTATTTCCAGTACTGTATATAAATTGATATAAATGTTCAACTATATGAAACAAATAAACAGAAAGTTCTGTGTAATGACCTCATGAGTCACAATAAAATATTTAATTAGCAGACCTGCCAGGCACTGTAATGTCTTCTTTGGGTACCCTCATGTGTGTTATCTTTAAAAAAAATAAATATTTTAATAATAATTGAAATAATTTATTATTAGATACAATTTTGATAAAAATAGCTAGCCAACTTTTAGATTTATAAATCTTACTAGACTGAGTGACAAATGAGGACTTCCAGCTAAAATCATTACAGAAAGGTGAGATCAAGTAAGCACACAGAGGTTTTCAGAGGGACTGGGACAAGCCTCCTCCATGACTCCTGAATCCCTTCATGCACCTTGTAAATGTGAAGATGAAGAGGCGCAGGCCTCTGTGGAGGACGTGAGTAACGGGAGTCCTTTCCGTGCACTCAGTCCACGCTCTTACCCTTTGGGGTAAAAGCAAGGTGTGCCAAGTGGCCATGAGAAGGTATGTCTTGGACTTGCAGCCAGAGAAGTTGCAGCTGGCTGCTTGTCCCAGCTGCTCTGCTGCACTTTACGTGAAGACCACACCTCACGTGGACCGCTCTCAGCCAACAACTCGATGCAGGGATATGGATGAAAACTTACTTTTAGAAATCTTAGGAATCGCTGGACTCCCCCTCTCACAGGCAACAGGGGCTTGAGGACCCCAACGTGGCCTCCATTTGACTACAAAGCAGTCTATGACCCTTTAGTACAAACTTCTCCCCCACTCTCCTCCATTTAGGGTCAAACTGACATCAGGTCTGAAGGCTCTGTCAGACTTTCTAGATCCTACCTCATTTTATCTACTCAGACTTTCACCTGGAAAAATACTGTTCTTGGAAGAGATAAATAAATATCATGTACTACTCTATATATATTTGCATATATACAATATATATATATACATATATATATATATACATATATATATATATATATATATATATATATATATATATATATGAAATGTACAGATGAACTTATTCCTGCAGGGCAGATCTAGGGACACTGACATGGGGAACAGACTTGTGGACACAGGAAAGGAGAGGGTTGGGCAAATTGAGAAGAGTAGCGGAAATGGCAACCCACTCCAGTGGTCTTGCCTGGAGAATCTCAGGGAAGGGGGAGCCTGGTGGGCTGGCGTCTATGGGGTCACACAGAGTCGGACACAACTGAAGCGACTTAGCAGCAGCAGCAGAATTGAAATATATGCATTCCATATGCAACATAGATAACCAATGGGAGGTTGCTGTGCAAGGTAGGGACCTCAACCCTGAGTTCTGTAACAACCTGAAGGGGTGGGAGGGGGGAGGGGGTTGGAGGGAGATTCAAGAGGGAGAGCACCTATGCATATTTATGACTGATTCATGATGTTGTATGGCAGAATCCAACACAACATTGTAAGCAATTCTCCGATTAAATTTTTTTATTTTATTTTACTTAACTTTACAATATTGTATTGGTTTTGCCATACATCAAAATGAATCCGCCACAGGTATACATGTGTTCCCCATCCTGAACCCTCCTCCCTCCTCCCTCCCCATACCATCCCTCTGAGTCGTCCCAGTGCACCAGCCCCAGGCATCCGGTATCAGGCATTGAACCTGGACTGGCGACTCGTTTCGATTAAATTTTAAAAAAGTACTATTCTTGGCATTTTCTCAGAGTGTCTGAGCAAATACAGGAGGCCAAGTACTATAAACGGATCAAGTTAAGTGTTCAAAGATACCTTCTGGCAGTCTAGGCAATTTGTTCCCCACAACTGACCTAGAGTACTGGGTTTGGTTCCTACTTTTAAAAACTAGAGTCAGCTGTGGACAGTGGTCCCATTTCTAGTAAGATAATATGACAGGATCCAGAAAAACATCTATTTCTGCTTTATTGACTATGCCAAAGCCTTTGACTGTGTAGATCACAATAAACTGTGGAAAATTCTGAGAGAGATGGGAATACCAGACCACCTGATCTGCCTCTTGAGAAATCTGTATGCAGGTCAGGAAGCAACAGTTAGAACTGGACATGGAACAACAGACTGGTTCCAAATAGGAAAAGGAGTACGTCAAGGCTGTATATTGTCACCATGTTTATTTAACTTATATGCAGAGTACATCATGAGAAATGCTGGACTGGAGGAAACACAAGCTGGAATCAAGATTGCCGGGAGAAATATCAATAACCTCAGATATGCAGGTGATACCACCCTTATGGCAGAAAGTGAAGAGGAACTAAAAAGCCTCTTGATGAAAGTGAAAGTGGAGAGTGAAAAGGTTGGCTTAAAGCTCAACATTCAAAAAACGAAGATCATGGCATCTGGTCCCATCACTACATGGGAAATAGATGGAGAAACAGTGGAAACAGTGTCAGACTTTATTTTTCTGGGCTCCAAAATCATTGCAGATGGTGACTGCAGCCATGAAATTAAAAGACGCTTACTCCTTGGAAGGAAAGTTATGACCAACCTAGATAGCATATTCAAAAGCAGAGACATCACTTTGCCAACAAAGGTTCGCCTAGTCAAGGCTATGGTCTTTCCTGTGGTCATGTATGGATGTGAGAGCTGGACTGTGAAGAAGGCTGAGCGCCGAAGAATTGATGCTTTTGAACTGTGGTGTTGGAGAAGACTCTTGAGAGTCCCTTGGACTGCAAGGAGATCCAACCAGTCCATTCTGAAGGAGATCAGCCCCGGGATTTCTTTGGAAGGAATGATGCTAAAGCTGAAACTCCAGTATTTTGGCCACCTCATGTGAAGAGTTGACTCATTGGAGAAGACTCTGATGCTGGGAGGGATTGAGGGCAGGAGGAGAAGGGGACGACAGAGGATGAGATGGCTGGATGGCATCACTGACTCGATGAATGTGAGTCTGAGTGACCTCCGAGAGCTGGTGATGGACAGGGAGGCCTGGCGTGCTGCAGTTCATGGGGTCGTAAAGAGTCGGACACGACTGAGCGACTGATCTGATCTGATCTGATCTGATCTGAATATGACAGGAAGGCAAGGTTTTGCTGGCAGAACCAGGAAAGTGCTGCACTGCGGTCTTCTTGCAACGCCAAAACGAGCCAGTGGAAAGGATGGTTCTCTTGAACCAGATTTGTATCACCAGATGTGCAGAGAGCTGACCCGAGATCACTGTGGGTCTTGCACAGTAGACCTCAGAAGAGAAATTAAAATCCTCTCAGCAAGAAGACCAAGCTGGAGTGTGGATCCCCAGGTGCCAAAGGAAAGTAACAAAGACCTACTGTAGCGGAGTAACTCAAGCAGCGTCCAAGTGATTAGACCTGCGAGGAGCTCAGCAGAAGAGTCCACGGACAGAGTGAAGGGAGCTTTTAAAACACCTGCTGCCAGCTCAGTCATACCCCTTTACCTGTCTTTCTTCTCTCCGGAAATCTAGGGACGAGACATTATCCAGGGATGGGAGAGGAAATGATCTGTCCAAAACTAAAGAGAAGAGAGGTGAATTGTGGTCCACTCTTCTCACTGGAGGCCCCTGGGCTGAAACAGGAAAAGGGAAGGAACACTTAGATTTTACACAAGATCCAGTTTGAAATTCTGTCTGCTATTATGGGTCTGCACATGGTATTTGGTGAATTGAGTAAGGCATTCAGATCCAAGTACTGGAATACACAGCTTTTACAGAGACTGGAAATTTTTTTTCTCGTAATTAAATATTTGGTGTCACGACTCAGATTTGTTTAACCTACTGGACAAGTATATTAATCTTCATGGAAGGTTAATAAAAATATAACAAACTAGTAGTTATTAGCATAGCATAGTTATAAGTCAGCTATAAGCATAGAAATCCATGTCTTGAATTCCATCCAAGTGATTCCCTGAGTAAATTTACTAATATGCTTCACATAGTTTGAAAAACTATAAACTTCCCATTGATTTTATTGTCATGAAAATATTTCAATTATCTATATACACGTAGATGAAGCTATACTTTTAAGAATATTTAATTTACTCTTACAAACTGCTACCAAATAGTATGATCGAAAACATTAAAACTTTATAAGCATCCCTGCGTTTCATAATCAAAAGGAAATAAAAGAATAAAAATAAGCTGCAGTGCGATCATTGGGAAAAAAAGGGGGATATCTCTGTGTTGTTTAGCAAAAAATGAAATACTAACACTGAAGGTTTTTTTGTCTTGGTTGTTTAGAAAAGACATGTGTTACAAATACTTTGAGCACGTGTCACTTTCTGAACAATTATATATCTATAAACTGAAATGCAGACAATGAATACAAGCTGAATCTTAATGAGCAGCAAGAATCCAAAGATGAAAAACAAACAAAAGGCCAAGAGAACTGCTAATGATGTTACAATTGCTACTGTGAGTTTTTCACATTTGAATAACGACATTGTGATTCATGAGCAAACTAACCAAGTTTTTTTTTTTTCCATCATCAAATTAAAGACTTTTGCTACTTTTTTATGACCTCAATCCATTAATTTTGTTTTGACTCTTCATTTCCATTCTTCACCAAATCAAGACACAGAGGTTAAAATGAGTCAGACTTCAATTTCTTGACTGGAAAGCTAACACACTCTTCTAATGGATAATATATTTTAAAAATTGTTTTATGACTTTCTAGTCAAACTAGTCACCAAACCTGGAGAACCTGTGGTCTCTTACTTAAATGCTTGGGATTTTATAAGGCTGTTGACTCCTCATGTGTACATTATCTTCACTTTGTTGGGTTTGTAGTTTGACTTTCTGTTTTTGTTATACTTGAGCAGTAAGTCAATGAGGATTCAGTTATATTTGATCATGTCTGTTTCTGGGAATAGCTATACTTAAGGACAGAGAAGGCAATGGCACCCCACTCCAGTACTCTTGCCTGGAAAATCCCATGGGCGGAGGAGCCTGGTGGGCTGCAGTCCATGAGGTCACTAAGAGTCAGACATGACTGAGCGACTTCACTTTGACTTTTCACTTTCAGGCATTGGAGAAGGAAATGGCAACCCACTCCAGTGTTCTTGCCTGGAGAATCCCAGGGACGGGGAAGCCTGGTGGGCTGCTGTCTGCGGGGTCACACAGAGTCAGACATGACTGAAGGAAGATGTTCATGTTAAAGAAAAATGCTTCATTTTTTAAAATTTGCAGATAAATCTAGGTTTTATAGTTGCCTCATCTATATGAATAAAATGGTCTGTTGAAATATGGTTACCAGGCTACTTAAACCTGGCTAGGACCTGCTTTGGACTAATGTGAATGATGTGATTCCAGTTAGTGTCGACTGGATGGACCAATCAAAAATCCCCCTTTCCTGATTTCAATGTTTTACCCAATGATAATATCTCTAACACTGACTTATTTGTAGTTGGGGAAAGCTTGAGGTAAAAAGGATCATGGGAAATGTAAACCATTCTCTTGACTTTTCTCCCCAATCCTCTTGATCAACAATGTTAGAATGCAGCATTCTAGTTTGAGATAGTGATCGAAACAATCCTCTCCCTCTCCAATGCAATGATAAGGAAAAAAAAAAAAACTTGTAACACCATTTAAGGTGATAGGAACATTTGGTGAGGGCATGAAATACATCTTAAAATTTGTTAAGATAGTCATAAAGCATATCCATAATGTTCGCCAACTTCAAAATTACCCTAAGAAATGTACAGCCCAAAGAGAAAGCACAAAAAATTATTGTAAGTGTATATTTAAACATAAACTTTTAATTGCTAGGGTGAAAGAGGTAATAAAGCAAAATTTAAGCATTATTTCTGAAGTAAAGATTAACTGAGAGTAATAATAATTCATTTAAAATTCACTTGGGTCCAAATCATACATATATGCATACATACATACATACATTTATTATTTCTTCAGTTGAAGTATAATTGATGTATAATAAAAAGTTAGTTTCCAGTGTACAACATAATGATTGAACATTTATGTACATTATGAAATGGTCGCTCCAATAAATGTAACAAGCATCTGATTTACCAAGACTTTCTGTTCACTTCCTTTCCTATTCCTTTTCCCCATAATGCTTTCTTTTTCTTCACTCATGCTTACACTTGGTTGTATATAAAATCATTTACTCATTTCTTCTTCACTCTATAGACATGACAATTTTATAACCCAGCATCAATGTGTTACCAAGTCTTAAGTCAACTTGGTATTTTTTTGAAGATCAGTTAATACTTGCTTCTAGGAATAGCAATGACCCTGTGTAGACTTGCAAAGATAACCTATGAACATACAAGCATAGCTGTGAAAATACTCTGTTTTTAATTAATATATATGGAAGCATCCATAACACATATCTGCACTTTGCTTTCTTCAAAAAAAAATCATTCTAATCATCAAGATTGCAGGGAGAAATATCAATAACATCAGATAGGCAGATGACATCGCCCTTATGGCAGAAAGTGAAGAGGAACTAAAAAGCCTCTTGATGAAAGTGAAAGAGGAGAATGAAAAAGTTGGCTTAAAGCTCAACATTCAGAAAACTAAGATCATGGTGTCTGGTCCCATCACTTCATGGGAAATAGATGGGGAAACAGTGAAAACAGTGTCAGACTTTACTTTTTGGGCTCCAAAATCACTGCAGATGGTGACTTACTCCTTGGAAGGAGAGTTATGACCAACCTAGATAGCATATTGAAAAGCAGAGACATTACTTTGCCAACAAAGGTCCGTCTAGTCAAGGCTATGGTTTTTCCTGTGGTCATGTATGGATGTGAGAGTTGGACTGTGAAGAAGGCTTAACGCCGAAGAATTGATGCTTTTGAACTGTGATGTTGGAGAAGACTCTTGAGAGTCCCTTGGACTGCAAGGAGATCCAAACAGTCCATTCTAAACGAGATCAGCCCTGGGTGTTCTTTGGAAAAAATGATGCTTAAGCTGAAACTCCAATACTTTGGCGACCTCATGTGAAGAGCTGACTCATTGCAAAAGACTCTGATGCTGGGAGGGATTGGGGGCAGGAGGAGAAGGGGACGACAGAGGATGAGATGGCTGGATGGCATCACTGCCTCGATGGACGTGAGTCTGAGTGAACTCTGGGAGCTGGTGATGGACAGGGAGGCCTGGTGTGCTGTGATTCATGGGGTCGCAAAGAGTTCGACACAACTGAGCGACTGAACTGAACTGAATCATCAATATCTGAGGCCTCCTGTTTTTTACAATTTCACCAATGCAGTGTTTTCAGACTGTTTGAAATTTGCCAGTTAACAGCTGAAAACTGGAATTGCATTATAGTTCTAATTTGTATTTTGTTTCTCTGATTATCACGGGTGAATTTCTTGTCATATGTTTAAATGACTTCACTGCTGTTTTCTGTGAAATTTTCATCATATTCTTTGCCCATTTTCTAACAGGTTACTACCTTAATTTTTTATAAATTTTCACTCATATTTTATGTATTAAGAAAAGGGAACATTTTTGATGGTAAAAGTCCCAAGTAAGTTTCCCAAGGATTTAACTGCCTACTTAGTTGCTCCAATATTGCTAATTGAAAAATTCACGTCTTTCTCCCAATGTACTTACATTGTAGTTAACATTACATTGTCACTTCTCTCATTTGTCAAATCCTAATTCATATAATCCTAGTAGTTACTCAGTGAAACAGTTTCTTCTTTCACCACCACAGAGTTTAGTTTTTAAATGGCTAATTTTATAGAAGGCTTTTAATATCAGTTTGGATTGGTCATTTTTATCTTTTTTCCCAGAACATTTCTAACTTTTTTTTTTCATTTTTAATATTTCTTTATAAACTTCAAAATAAGAATAAGTTGATCAAGGTTCAAAAAGTATTTTGGTGATTTTATTGAATTGCGTTATATACACAGATTAATTTATGTAGAATTTTAAACTGTTCCTACTTGATCTTCTTTTCAAGAAACAAAGTGAAAGTGTTAGCCACTTAGTTGCGTCCGAGTCTCTGCAACCCCATAGACTGTATATAGCCCACCAGGCTCCTTTGTCCGTGTGGGATTCTCCAGGCAAGAATACTGGGGTGGGTTGCCATTCCTTTCTCCAGGGGATAGTCCCGACCCAAAATTGAACCTGGGTCTCCTACATTGCAGAATTCTTTACCAGCTGAGTCACTAAAGAACAAAGAATGCCTCTCCATGTATTTGTTTAATTTTGTTTCTCTCGAAAGAGTTTAAAAGCTTTATTTACATATATATCTTTTTTCCATATATGTTTACCACAACTTCATTATCCATTCATCTGCTGATAGACATTTAGGTTGATTCTTTGTCTCAGCTATTGTGAATAGTGCTGCCATGAACATAGGGGTGCACATATCTTTTTAAATTACACTTTTGTCAAGGTATATGTTCAGGAGTCAGATTGGTGGATCATATGGCAACTCTATTTTTACTTTTTTGAAGAACCTTCAAACTGTTTTCCATACTGGTTTCATCAGTGTACATTCCCACCAACAATATATAGGAGGCTTTCCCTTTCTCTGCACCGTCTCCAACATTTTTTATTTGTAGTTTTTTTTAATGATAATCATTCTGACTGATGCAAAGTGATACCTCACTATGGTTTTGATTGTTTTGTTTTTATTTGTTTTGTTGTTGTTGAGTTATATGAACTATTTGTATATTTTGGAAATTAAGCCCTTGTCAGTTACATCATTTGGAAGTATTTTCTCCAGTCTATAGTTTGTCTTTTTGTTTTGATTTCTCTGCTGTACAAAAGCTTGTGAATTTGATTAGGTCTCATTTGTTGACCTTTATTTTTAGTTCTGTTGCCTTGGGAGATTGACCTAAGAAAACAGTGGTACAATTTATGTCAGAGAATATTTTGCTGTGTTCTCTTCTAGGAGTCCTATGGTGTGGTGTTTTATATTTGTCCTTAAGCCACTTTGAGTTTATTTTTGTGTAAAACATCCCAATTTTAATATCAAGGAATCTAAGATTGAATAACTTGATTAATTGGCTATTTTATCTAGAATTATTATTCGGACCAATATTACTCTGAAGGCCTTGCATTTAATTCTAAATTTTGTTCAAACTGTACTTATAAAACATGCATGTATGGTAGTATCACTTTAAGCTATTAAAAAGCAAAGCAAAACTGAGACACACAGGTAATATTCCATACTGGAGGAATCAGAACCTCCAGAAATGGGGCAATGTATCTGTCCTTAAAAAAATAGTAACAACAATAACCCACTCAGGTGCACATACAAGAAAACAATATGCACAGGTTACTGATCTGTTCCCAATTTGGGACTCTTTCCTCTACTTTTATAGGAAAATGTGCATTTTTCATTAATATCAATAATATTCTACCTGCTTAGTTTCTTGTGTTTTTCTCAGAAGATAAAAAAAAAAACAATTGCAATATTAAAAGTCCTGGATTAGTGTAGGAACTTTAGTAGGTACAATACCTTGTTCTTGCAAGTTCTTACATGTTATGCATAAAGTAGACATTCAGCTTTTCAGTTTAGATTTTCACTGGTCTCAAACTGCCTTAACACTTGGGAGGTCACATCGGAGATAACTCCTTTGCCCCCTTTGCACTTTGCTCAGCACACGAACACTTCGGCACCTTTCCAGATGTATTTGCCCATTGACTTCCATACAACTTGCTGCAAACAAATTGGGTAGGAGATTCTAGCAAGTGAGTTTAAAGACGAAAGTGTCATTTTCTTGCATGTTTGCTAAGATTTTCCTAGCTCTTCTTCAGTATCCACATCTCTCCTCCTCAGTTGTGAGGGCCTTGACATTTTGGTCACAGACTTGCCCTGAGGCTCTGGTAAAATTTCAGCCTTAGAGTGCAGAGGCCTGTGGAAGTCAAGCCCCAGCTTCTGTCTGTCAGAATCAAGAAGCTCCCGTGTTTATCCACTCTAAACTTGAGCCTCTTTTCTAGGGTTTGGGGCTCAGACTTTTCCCTAACACGCAGACTCATTTTCTATCACAACATTATAACTTCTTCCCACTTCTGACCATCCTATACATGTTTAATACTCTAAATCCCTGAATGCTAAAGAAAATATTTTTTTCCTGGTTTATACATAAGCAGTTTAATTCCACATTTAAGAATTTAAAAGCCAGAATATTGAAATTGACTGGACAATGTAGGAGAAATGCCTTCCCCTTCCTATGTGCTCATCTTTTTAACAAGATATAATACTTCAATTTTCCAGGTGACTTCTTTTCCAGTTGATTTTCTGGTGATGGTTGAAATGCTAGTGAGGCCTCTGAGACACTAACTTATCTGCTTGCCTCCAACTTCAGCTGCTTGTTCAAGAACTCCCTTGAATGTAATATGTTCTCAAAAAAATTAGAAAAAGCCAGAAAGGCCAGTCAACACCCTAACCTTGACCATATCTCAATAATTTCTAAATACTTTTTGCTATGATATCAGCAATTGGAAGAGACAACTTGATAGAAATGGTGTGTGGAACCAAGATAATTCTTTCTCATAAAAGTATACCTTTTTAAGTTGCTATATCAAACATCAAGGCTTTCTCACTGATGTTTTAAAGTTTACTTGAAATGGATAAACATATTCCTTCTCCTTTTTTTCCAAATCAAGTAATGCCAAACAGAGCAGAACTTTTGTACATGGTAATTTTCATTTGGGGCTTATGGCATTAATGTTTTAAATTATGATCACATTTATTAAATTTAGACAAAAGTTTCTTTACGTGGGTTTACCTGGGTTGTGCCCATGAAGATAATTAAATCACGTGATGGTCATCCAGAGTGTTATCTATTGACAAATACGGCAAATTACAGAGGGTGAACAATAAACCCTTAAGCTAATCAGTGCTATATATAATTATGTACAAGTTTCATTCTGAAAAATTGGCATACTAATATTTTTATCTTCCCTACTTAAAACCAGTCTGGAAAATTAAAAAGCCCATAGAACATTGTTCACTTTGCACCACATCAATTTTGCAGTCATTATGTCTAATGAAGGTGCTCACATTATGCTATTTGAGAAATATCATTCAGCTCCCTACATACTTATCATCTCGAAGGTTTTACAGGCATACCTGAATAAGTACACCCAGATACCAAATTATTTGTCTGAACAAAAGAAAAATTGGGAAATCGATCAAAGACTATAGTTTTTAATAAAAGTTGTGTGTCTTCTTTACATGCATAAGAATGTGCATGCTTACATTTATAGGGCCTGATGAATGTGAATCATCTTGCAAAGGGTATTTCACTGGTGCTTCTTGTGATGACTCTGATCATTGGGCTCAACCAAGATCAAGTTCAGAATAACACACGATTAATAGTCTCATGCCTTGACATTGTAATTTGTTCACAAGAGAATTTTTACTTGTAAAATCTATCATTTCTGTGGTTTCTAAATTTTGTGTATATGAACCTGGAAACAAATCCAGATATTTTTTCTACCATATGCTTAACAGAAGGTGATTAAAACCAGTGAAAAATATAATCAAAGGCCTTGTAAAATATAAATCCAAAGAAAGTCTCTAAGAGCAAATAAGGAGACATAACTTGTTATAAAGGATTAATGGCCACTGGTCAGTTGCAGAATCAATGAACTAATTTAACAGTGGAAAAATTATGGACTTTAGCATTGCATGCATGCCAAGTCGCTTCAGTCATATCTGACTCTTTGTGATGCCATGAACTGTAGCCTGCCAGGCTCCTCTGTACATAGGACTATTCAGGCAAGAATACTGGAGTGGGTTGCCATGCCCTCTTCCAGGGGATCATCCGGACCTAGGTATTGAACCTGTGTTTCCTCTGTTTCCTGCGTTGACAGGTGGGTTCTTTACCACTAGTGCCTACTAGGGACTTTAGCATTACGTGTATTTAAATTCTGGCTTTAGAACTTATTTCCTGGGTGAGTCTTTTAGAAATACTGGTTAACTTTTGTGGAGCCTCACTGTTTCTCATTTTTGAGCTGGATATAAAATGTTCTACTTTGTATGTATTTATTCATTTATTTGCACTAAAATATAAACTCACCACGGGTGCTGGGTGGTGTGCATTGTTTTTGTTGTTCGGTCGCTAAGGCGTGTCTAAATCTTTGTGACCCCAGAGGCTGCAGCACCACCAGGCTTCCCTGTCTCCTGGAGTTTACTCAAACTCATGTCCATTGAGTCAGTGATGCCATCCAACCATCTCATCCTCAGTTGCTCTCTTCTCCATTTTGCCTTCAATCTTTCCCAACATCAGAGTCTTTTCCAATGAGTCTACTCTTCTCATCAAGTTTGCCAAAGTACTGGAGCTTCAGCTTCATCATCAGTCCTTCCAATGAATATTCAGGGTTGATTTCCTTTAGGATTGACTGGTTTGATCTCCTTGCTGTCCAAGGGACTCTCAAGAGTCTTCTCCAGCACAGCAATTCAAAGGATCAATTCTTTGGTGCTCAGCCTTCTTTTAGTGAGGTATGTGACTAAAAGCCAAAGAGCAACCAGCTTGCTTAGATTTTTAAAGTTATCTTCATGTGTTAGAAACGCTTGTTTCCATGGCCTGACTTTTGTGAAGGCTGAGTTGTGTTTAGTCAGAATGAAGCTTATCTGCTATTTATGTGGAATGAGACATTGCTCACAGGGACAGTCACTATTTCGTGCTCTATTCCTTTGCTCTACATCAATTTAAAAGGAGTCCATTGAACAGACCTGTAACAGAAATTCACTCTATGGAAGCAGCTTCCTAGCAGTCAGACCCCCTAAGCAGCTATGTGTCCAGCTGTGCATTCACGCCAGCATTTCTGATGTGCAGCAGAAGCTGAATCCCACGTGTAGGTGCCGTCCGCTTCATCTTCCTACGCCACAATGCCTCTTTGTGGTTCAAAAGCGCAAGGGAGCATTTCCTCCCTATTATCACTGCTGGTTCATGTCTTATGTGCTTTGCACCATCACCTAGAGATTCATTTTGCCCCTAACTGTTTTCTTGGGTCTGTCCCACCCCCTGAGCGGCTGCATTAGGTTATTTCCTCCCCTTGTGTAATGATTTGCATTTTTACAACTTAAATCTCAGTTTTATCATTTCCTTACGCTTCTAATGCCTCCAGGTTCTTCATTAAAATTATTTCCCTGTCCTCCCCTGTGTATGCAATGTCATCCAAGTTAGTATCATCCACAAATAAAAAGGTGTTGCTTGTTATCTGTTCCTGAGCATTCACAAAAATGTTGAATATAAATGAACTTAAAAATTACACATCTGAAAAATTCTCATTCATTTATAAGAACCTCAACATTTATTTATGTTGTTTTCATTTGTTTAAAATTATAAAGTCAATATAAAGATATTTTACAGATCATATTTAGCTAATTAGAATATGTTAGGGCTTCCCTGATAGCTCAGTTGATAAAGAATCCACCTGCAATGCAAGAAAACCCTGTTCCAATCCTTGGCTGGGAAGAGCCGCTGGAGAAGGATAGGCTAACCACTCTAGTGTTGTCAGGCTTGTAGGGCTTCCATTGAAGGATCTGCCTGCAATGCGGGAGATCTGAGTTCAATCTCTGGGTTGGGAGGGAAAGACTACCCTGGAGAAGGGAAAGTCTACCCACTCCAGTATTCTGGCCTGGAGAATTTTAAGGGTCCCAAAGCGTGGGACACGACTGAGCAACTTTCACTTTCAGAATATGTTACATCAAATTATATTGTATATCAGGTTAAATCCTTAACATATAATAGATTTTGTTTTACTTTCCACTCTCAATACATCCTTTTGGTGAACTTACTAAGCTAAGCTGATCTAATTTTAATAGACTTGTTTAATTTTTTTCCATCAGTTAAGTATAGGTTTAAAGAAAAACACCCTAAAAGGTTGATTTGTACTTCCAAATCATGATACTGACTTTTAATAACTTTTATTGATGGTTCTCTGAGGAAATTTTAACCAAATCATGTTCATGAGCAATAATTTGTGATTCACATTCAGTTGTGGCTAGTGAAAGAAATTTGTCTTTGATAAATTACAGTTAACTATCAATATATTGGTATATATCAATGCACCAGTAATAAAAGCACGTTGGTTGAAATATTTTAAAAATGATCTCGAGCATCAGTTAGTTTTTCCTCAGGGTCCTGCAGGAAAGGATGTAAAGGTAGGGAAAGCATGTTCTGAGGTCTAATCTGTGTGGAATCACCTCTCTCCTGAGTACAACCTCAGTCAGTCTCCATAAACAGAAAATCCACATGAGGGAATACATATCGTGAATGTTGGAAGTAGTTTAAAATCATCTAGTCAGATCCCTTCATTTCACATATGAAGAAACAAACGCAGAGAGGTGAGTGGAGCGGACCAGGGCCACACAGCTGAGGAAAATGTCTGTTTCACATCACTGTCATGGACATTCCCTGAGTTCTTTAGACGGATTTGTTTCCTTTAGACCTGGGGCACATGCTTCTGGTATTTTCATGCACATAAAGTAAGGCTTTGCTTTAAGATAAATGTCCTTAAAATTTACCAAATTAAAACCAACTGAATATTACCGAAAAAAATCATTCCTACATTGATATAAAATGTTAGATCCATTTTACTTGAATTTAGTAGGTTAGCAGCCTAATTTTATTGTTTGATGGCTCAGACGGTACAGGGTCTGCCTACAGTGCGGGAGACCCAGGTTCAATCCCTGGGTTGGGAAGATCTCCTGGAGAAGAAATGGAAACCCACTCCAGTGTTCCTACCTGGAAAATCCCATGGACAGAGGAACCTGGAAGGCTACAGTCCATGGGGTCGCAAATAGTCTGACACACCTGAGCAACTTCACTTTTTATTGCTTAAATTTTCTCAATATGATTGTTTAAAGAGGTTATCTAACTGCGTTTCCAAAGCTCTGTTACTTGGCATTAGATCAACTAGAAATAAATATTGTTATTGTCTACTGCATACATTTCTATGTCAGTACCCGAATAACCACCTATTTCAGAAAGTAGAGAAAAACTATGATTTGAGGGGGAAAGTTCCCGATTCCCTGAATCCTGTATGAACAGTGTTATCAAGAAAGTTATGTACATATGATAATGGTTTCTGTTCCCTGAGAAGAAAATAGGTTTAGCCAGAAATGGATACATGATATGAAACAGAGAGAATCCAAAACCCTCAGAAGGGTAGCCACCAAGGACAGAGAGAAAAGGAAAAAATATCTTCGGAAGAATAATACTCTGAAAAAAAGTTATATTTAGCTTTATAAAAAAAAGTCCAGTTACACCTCTTTATATAGAGAAAACTAAGATGGGAATCAACACAAATTCCTGAAGAATTTAGCTTACTTTATCCTCAGTATTGAGGGAAGGCAATGGCACCCCACCCCAGTACTCTTGCCTGGAAAATCCCATGGACGGAGGACCCTGGTGGGCGACTTCACTTTCACTTTTCACTTTCATGCATTGGAGAAGGAAATGGCAACCCACTCCAGTGTTCTTGCCTGGAGAATCCCAGAGACGGGGAGCCTCGTGGGCTTCCGTCTATGGGGGTCTCACAGAGTCGGACACGACTGAAGCGACTTAGCAGCAGCAGCAGCATCCTCAGTATTTCCACTTCTTGCTATTATATCAATATTGTTAGATAATTATTTCCAAGTCTCTAAAGATAACCAAACCCTTGGGGGTCATATTAAGTATAGATATCAAGCATGTACAAACAAATTTTTAAATATTTGACATTGAGCAATATTATAGATCCTTGAAACCAAGATATCTATAAGCTATAGCTGAATAAATCTTATTAATTAAAATTCTTAATTAGCAAAGCAGCCTCAATTCTTTTAATCTAGCACAGCTAATATTTTTACTAATAAAGCACTGTTGCTTAAACAAGGCAATGCTGTTGAGCTGAAATATTCCCCTTTTGCATTTAATGCAAGATACTTTGTTTCAATTTGGATGTCAATCAGTCAGTAATTTAAATATTTATTTTTAAAGATTAGATAAACTCCTGTCTGTCACTGTCTATAGAAAGATTGCTAAGCCATATATTTACAACTGTAATATATTAATCCCAACATATCTTTTGCGAAAGAACTTAAAACATAATTACGCTCCTGAATTTAGAAGTCTTTTTTTATTCCTGAATTAGACAAGAAGAACATTCAATTCAATACAATTAGTTGAGCAATCAATTTGCATAAGGGATTACAGCAAATTAAAATGTGATTCCTACCCTCAAGGGGCTCACATTCTAGATGGGAAGACAAATTACTATTCATCTTAGATTCCACTAGCTAGAAAATTGGAGAATTATATGACAGAAGGTATTTAAAGTATATAGATAGCAAGTGTTACATTATCAAGAACATAAAATAAAAATATATAAATAATAGTAATAATATATTGCACCAAATATTCACAGTTTTTATGTGCTGTGTAAAGCATCTTCATGTGACACTCAGAGTAATATTACATGGGACCTATATGAACTAGGAATACTTCAAAGAGAGAATATGTTGCCTCACCCATTTAGGAACAACGCCCCTTGTCAGCTTGGAAGCAGTTATGGAACGAGAACAATGCCCCTTTTCCCTAGGCAACATAATTCTCCTAAAAGAAAAGGGGGGAATGAGAGAGTCATTTTCCTAGGCAGGTTGATAAGGAGTCTAGGCGTCCCCAAGGAGAGAAGGGTGTGGAATTCTCAAGGAGGAAGAAAGGACAAACTTTTTTTTCCTTCTCCACATTCCTTAGGATTATATAAATTGGAGAAGGAAATGGCAACCCACTCCAGTGTTCTTGCCTGGAGAATCCCAGGGACGGGGGAGCCTGGTGGGCTGCCATCTATGGGGTTGCACAGAGTCGGACACGACTGAAGTGACTTAGCAGTAGCAATATGAACTAGGAATACTTCAAAAGCTATAAAACGTTCTTGAAGAGATAATTTTTTTACCAGTCATACAGTTCATTCTTTAAATTTAAAGCATTCTTTCCTTCTCATTCAATCAATCCCATTTAAAAACTGTCACTTGACTCCAAACGAGGCTAGTATTAAATACTAATTTCCTAATACCCTTGGTATTGTAAACTTAGCATACTTAGAAATTGTGTGTGTGCTATAAGCACCTAAACTAATGTAACAAACCAGGTCACTTATAGTAATAGATGCTTAATTGGAGCTGCTAACCAAAGTAACATAAGTCACATCTGCACATATAAGTTCAGCTCAGTTCAGTTGCTCAATCGTGTCCGACTCTCTGCAACCCTGTGGACTGAAGCACGCCAGGCTTCCCTGTCCATCACCAACTCCCAGAGTTTACCCTAACTCATGTCCATTGAGCTGGTGATGCCATCCAACCATCTCATCCTCTGCAATCCTTCCCTTCTCCTCCCACCTGCAATCTTTCCCTGATACTGCAATCAGTATCAGGTTCTTTTCAAATGAGTCAGTTCTTCGCATCAGTTGGCCAAAGTATTGGAGTTTCAGCTTCAACATCAGTCCTTCTAATGAACACCCAGGACTGATCTCCTTTAGGATGGACTGGTTGGATCTCCTTGCAGTCCAAAGGACTCTCAAGAGTATTCTCCAACACCACAGTTCAAAAGCGTCAATTCTTTGGCGCTCAGCTTTCGTTATAAGTTCAACTCTCACATCCATACATGACCACTGGAAAAACCATAGCCTTGACTAGATGGACCTTTGAGGGCAAAGTAATGTCTCTGCTTTTGAATATGCTATCTAGGTTGGTCATAACTTTTCTTCCAAGGAGCAAGCATCTTTTAATTTCATGGCTGCAACCACCATCTGCAGTGATTTTTGAGCCCAAAAAATAAAGTCTTTCACTGTTTCCACTGTTTCCCCATCTATTTGCCATGAAGTGATGGGACCAAATACCATGATCTACGTTTTCTGAATGTTGAGCTTTAAGCCAACCTTTTCACTCTCCACTTTCACTTTCATCAAGAGGCTTTTAGTTCCTCTTCACTTTCTGCCATAAGGGTGGTGTCACCTGCATATCTGAGGTTATTGATATTTCTCCCAGCAATCTTGATTCCAGCTTGTGCTTTTTCCAGCCCAGCGTTTCTCATGATGTACTCTGCATATAATTTAAATAAGCAGGGTGACAATATACAGCCTTGATTTATTCCTTTTCCTATTTGAAACCAGTCTGTTGTTCCATGTCCAGATTTAACTGTTGCTTCCTGACCTGCATATAGGTTTCTCAAGAGGCAGGTGGTCTGGTATTCCCCTCTCTTTCAGAATTTTCCACAGTTTGTTGCGATCCACACAGTCAAAGGCAGATATCAATAATGAGACAATTGGGAAGAAAGAATACATTATCCATGAGTGTATGTGTGTTTGTGTGTGTGCACCCACAACTGAGAGTGCAATTAGACACTAAAGTGCAATTATAAGCTAGAAAATAAAAGGGCTTTATCTCTTATCAAAGCGTTCCTTTTAACTGTAATGGAGTACAGGTACTATTAACTTTCCCACTTATCCCCAGGAGATATACAACCAAGCCAAGTCCAATAGGAAATCATCTCTCACATCCTCTTCAGTTCAGTTCAGTCGCTCAGTCGTGTCCAACCCTTTGCAACCCCATGGACTGCAGCACGCCAGGCCTCCCTGTCCATCACCAACTCCCAGAGTTTACTCAAACTCATGTCCATTGAGTCGGTGATGCCATCCAACCATCTCTGTTATCCGCTTCTCCTGCCACCTTCAATCTTTCCCAGCATCAGGGTCTTTTCAATTGAGTCGTGTCTTCGCATCAGGTGGCCAAATTACTGGAGTTTCAGCTTCATCATCAGTCCTTGCAGTGAACACCCAGGCAGCAGTCAACATCTGAAGTGAATTTAGAGACCCGCAAAAATAAAGTCTGTCACTGTTTCCATTGTTTCCCCATCTATTTGCCATGAAGTGATGGGACCAGATGCCATGATCTTAGTTTTCTGAATGTTGAGTTTTTAGCCAACATTTTCACTCCTCTTTCACTTTCATCAAGAGGCTCTTTAGTTCCTCTTCACTTTCTGCCATAAGGGTGGTATCATCTGTGTATCTGAGGTTATTAATATTTCTCCCATCAATCTTGATTCCAGCTTGTGCTTCATCCAGCTTTGCATTTTGCATGATGTACTCTGCATATAAGTTAAATAAGCAGAGTGACAATTCACATTGTCTTATAAAACTTTTATTCCCTGGATAGAGCTTCTTTTGGCCTTTTGTATTCTAAATCAAACTAAGTGACAAAAGGCATGGGCAAAATTGCATACCTAGCATTCATCCAAACAGTGAGGGAGAAGCTTTTTCAGGTTTCTCTCAATCTCATTTTTTACAGGAATGAGCATTTTTAGCCTGAGTTATCTAAACCACACCCTTGACTTCAGATAATGTTCTCTTTTATCACACTCTCTCTGAACATGAGGACACTGCTTTCTATTGCTATTTCAAGAATTCAGGGATATGTTTCTGACTACATCTTAATTCATCTCGTAGCAATGTTCATTTTTGAGTATGCTGCAAAACTCTCCCAGATGTCCTGTAGACTAATAAGTACATCAGTTCATTTCATGTACATGTATGTATCTATATTTATATGAAAGAATATTTTATCTCAAAGATGAAGTACACTCAGTAAATTAGATTGTGATATAATTTTGTACAAATAACTCAGGTATAACAGCAATGAAATTTATAATAATTAGTGTTCCTGACCATTACCCACAAATTAGGTTGTGCCAACTTAGCTGGATTTACCAGAAGAAACTGCATTGTCTAGTTCTCTTTATTTGGGGTACACACTCCTAGCTTCTGTGTAAGATAGCATGTATTGAACATGTACTCTATGACACTGTGCAAGAAATTAAGAGATGACATAATATTTAAATGGTGAAGTGCCACTTGCTGTTTATACAAAATGAGAACTCTGATTTCAGCCTGCTTTCTCAGAATAATTTTCATAATAGAGCTATGTTTTTGTTCAATGTTGGTGAAAGTAGTAGTAGAATCCAAGTTGCTGTGTGGAAAAGGTTTTGTTTTTGTGATAGGGTGGAGGCATGTAATTAAAGCAAACTAACAATAGGAACATTTATAACATTCTCTTAAAATTAAATTTTGTAAGTCTATTAAAATGTGTTCTTCCAACTATCACTACTAAAGCAAATGTAATTCATGGGTTCAAAGATATATTTGCTTTAAAATTCATCTCAAATAGACAAAAGTATATTTAGCCAGGTAAATGCACTGCAAATATCTCCTCCTGCTATGTGGCAAGAATTAAGATTTTACCTCTTTTCCAAAGGTTGCAATTGTATTCCATATACCTCTCTATCTACCTACTTACTGTCCATTTATCTATACATCTGAAAGTCTATGTACATCTAATATTAAAAACATGGACATATTTCAGAAGGCCATAATTTATAGGAGTATAGATTCAACAACAAATCATTTCTTTTGTCATGACATTTACTCATTTACTCAAGGGGTTATACACAGATATACTGTAGATATTTCCTGGTTGAATAAAATTCATTTTAGACAACTAAGCACTCCTCTGTTGCACATGCTGCTGCTGCTGCTGCTGCTGCTAAGTCACTTCAGTCATGTCTGACTCTGGTGGGCTGCAGTTCATGGTGTCACCTAGAGTCGTACACGAGTGAGCGACTTCACTTTCACTTTTCACTTTCATGCATTGGAGAAGGAAATGGCAACCCACTCCAGTATTCTTGCCTGGAGAATCCCAGGAACGGGGGAGCCTGGTGGGCTGCCATCTCTGGGGTCGTACAGAGTTGGACACAACTAAAGTGACTTAGTAGTAGTAGTATACAGAAGTGTATACTCATCTAGGTTCTTTGGTTTATCTAATATAAATTGATATGAAACAGATTGCTGCTGAGTCACTTCAGTCATGTCCGACTCTGTGCAACCCCATAGATGGCAGCCCACCAGGCTCCCCCGTTCCTGGGATTCTCCAGGCAAGAACACTGGAGTGGGTTGCCATTTCCTTCTCCAATGCATGAAAGTGAAAAGTGAAAGTGAAGTCGCTCACTCGTGTCTGACTCTTAGCGACACCATGAACTGCAGCCCACCAGCCTCCTCCGCCCATGGGATTTTCAGGCAAGAGTACTGGAGTGGGGTGCCATCGCCTTCTCTGCTGTTGCACATGAGTGTTTCTCATTTATCAGCCATGTTACCTACTACTATATGCTGGGCAGTATCTCCTGCCAGTGATAGCAGATTGACCAGCAGAAGCACAACTTGCCCTTGTGTACTCTGTGAACAGTGGGACGTGGCTTTAAAGACATAGATTTGAAGTCAGACAAACCTGAATTCAAGTTAGAAATTGGCCAAGTCAGAGTGTAGCTAAGTTACTTCACTTCTTTCTATAGCACCATACTTACACTGGCAACATCTGGAAAAGGTTGCAAGAACAATCTGTATTTAGAAAGAAAATATGTTACTCTCAGAGAATTAAAAATTCAGCCAGGCGCCAGAAGCTATTACAAAAGAGTTCTTTGCTAATACCCTCAAGTCTCATTATAACCATGCAGGATTCCTAATGCATGAGCACTCCAGAGTTCCTTCTCTTGGATTTCCCTCTTTAGTCCGCCAGTCCTGCCTTAGGACACTTCCCAACCGAGTCTAGCCATTATCTTGGAGAGATGTCCAGCTTTGAAGTGTCCCACAGAAGGATACTTCAAATACTTCCAATGTCTTCTCTGTAGAGCACCTACAAGGGTTACTGTTCTGTTGCTGCTGTAGGCCAGATCTTGCAGCCCCAAATACAGGGTTTATTTTGCTACAGATATGTTTGCTTCTTAACCCTGTTAACAACAAAGAAACTCTCTTCTAGGGGCTGGAGTATGGATGGATGGGGGAAAAAGCAGGTTTGTGAACACAAAATCACGTATTGTTGTACTTCATATATCTGTAAAATATATGCAATAACAGTACCTTTACTGTTACTGTGAGTAATATTGTGAGAACTTTTTAAATAGGATCTATAGAACAGGTGTCATAGTGGGACTAATGGATAAACTATAGCTCTCTTTCATCACCATCCTTGTCCCCAGGGAAGATTCTAGACAGTTACTGGGAGTCGGTGTTTTTTTTTTTTTTTGTCTTCTCATTCATTTGTAATGCCCATAAGTATATTATGAAAAATGTCCTTGATCAGATTAGCATACAGCTTGCTGTATCTGCAGATATCCATACATACAGCATATAATACATACTTGGACAAAAACATATATGCACATATATTCCACGTGGTCATGTTCCTAAAACCAGCTTAAGAAATAAAACTTTTAGCCACAATAATCTGTGAGGATTTATTTTCAGCCAAGGATAGGACACAGATAATCTATCCGAATATCCTCTATTCTAATATTTCTAATATATTCTATCCTCTAATATAATCTATTTTCTATCCTGTTCCTCCAGCCCCATCCCATCTTCATTCTGTCTAACACCCTCAATCTTCCTGTCAAGAGTGGTGGACTTTGCACCGGAATCAACTAAGACACTATGAAGGAAGCAAGATACACCGGGAAAATTAGAGAGGAATAAAAGTGGCTCCAGAAAAGTCCACTGTAAAGATTAAATTTAAGAACAGACATTTTGGACAGATAACAAATACAAGGGAATTTTCACAAAGGAATGTCACAAAACCTTTCCCCACTGATAAGAAACCTATGATGGAGAGCTGGAGCCTCCTTGTTATCTTTACATGTGTATGCTTTATTACGTGCCTACACCAGTTTGTATGCCTACAGCATATTAAACTGCTTAACTCTGTTTATTGACAAATAGTTGGGGGCTTTGACACATGGTGGGGCACATTAAGTCAGTTATTAATAGGAACTATTATTTCTAATCTGTCACAAGTATTTAGCAAGGAAAATCTTCATGAGGTTTTTTATTATTATTATTACTTGAGCATTATGATGAATTTCACATGTGCAAAATGATATTTGTGTTGCGTTAAAGCTCTTGGAACATTTAAATCTACAAATAGCTGCTATGTTCTTTTTTCATAAATTAAAAGGGAAAGACAGAAAAATAACAAGTTTTAAGAAAACCACATGTTATTTTGTCATAAACTTTAAGAAAAGGAATGTGTTTAGATTTGTCTTTCAGTTCTTAGGAAAATAAGTGTAAGATATATAGATTTAAGGGTAGTTATCTCTATAGGTATCTGTTCTTTCTTGGATTAAGCTGCTAGTATTGCCAGATATCAATATTTTTCTCATTTATGGTAAAGCATAAAACAGATTAAAAGAAAAGTACCCTGTTAGTGTAAAGTTCCTTAGTGAACTCTTCAGTCATTTGGAAAGACATTTTTTCCTAGTATGCCATCCATAATATTCTGTCTGCAAGATCATAATCCAAGAAATAAATAAAATCATTAAGGAATCTGATTGGATTCCATAAAAACAGGAAGAAATTTCCACTCCCTTCCTATTAGTGGCCAGTTGCCTCATAATGAGGTTTGGAAAAAGCATTTTACCAAAAGGAAAAGAAAGTAGTCACCGTGATGTCCTGACGTACATAGGTATTCAAATAGCATTGGCTTTTAATACCAGGCTGCTTCTCTGTTACACCCAGCCTGGCCAAGTCATATGGCATAGAGTAGATTACTTGACATGTTGTCAAGTCCTCATGAGATTCTGGATGACTAAGCATCTCTATTTAACTGCTGTGCTGCTGACCCCACACGAAAAAGGGCCTGAAAAGGTTAATGTCAACCTTGTATGCTTCCTTCAGACTGCACCAGAATCCCACGTGGTGGCTCACCGCACCCTGCAGGCAAAACTTGAGGGCATTTGCTTTATGAGTGTCAGGGTAATTTTATGAGAACCAGATGACCGATGGGCACAGAGGAAAAGGCTGATTGTTGCCTGTGAACTGTTGGGGTTATTTAAAAAAAAAAAAAAAAAAGTGTGAGAGTGTGAGGCCAGGACCCGCTATAGTAGTCACTGAAGCTTCCAGACAAATTACATTCATGCTACACCCAACATCAAATGGCAAGGAAGCTCTGTAGTAATGAGATTTTGGAACACGGTGACTCCACATGAATGAAAAGAATGGATTAGACTGTTCAGTCATATCTGGTCAGTTTTGTGATAAGAATAAAGAATACCAGGACACAATATGAGACATACTAAAAAAAAGAAAGAAACACAATATTCTGTTTTTATTTGTAGGCTAAACATTCATTGCATGCATATTTTATTTATTGATTCAAGGTGTGGATACTCAGGGTACCTTCCACCTTGCCCTCCCCAGCCAAAAATGAGTGAGCTTCCTTGAACATTCCCACTAGTGAACTTGTGTGAGCCACACATACATTCATAGACCGTGAAGTATGAATATACTAAAACTGCATAAGTAGTGCGCCAGATTGTTTTGCTGCACACCTGTTACAAATATTCTGCAGTGAAAACACATTACATTTGTAATTAGGCAAAATAAATACTATTAAATATAGAAAAAAACTCTTTCCCTTACCAATTCCTTCCCTTATTCATCTGGAGAAGCATAATGTAGGAGTCTCTCTAATTTGTGGTTTTTACTTATTTTCCATTTCCATATAATCACCACATTTTATAGAATTTACAGTATTGATAGTTCAGTTCAGTTCAGTAGTTCAGTCATGTCCGACTCTTTGTGACCCCATGGACTGCAGCATGCCACACCTCACCAACTCCCTAAGCTTACTCAAACTCAGGTTCATTGAGTCAGTGATGCCATCCAACCATCTCATCCTCTGTCGTCCCCTTCTCCCGCCTTCAATCTTTCCCAGCATCAGGGTCTTTTCCAAGGAGTCAGTTTTCGCATCAGGTGGCCAAAGTATTGGGGTTTCAGCTTCAGCATCAGTCCTTCCAATGAATATTCAGGGCTGATTTCCTTTAGGATGGACTGGTTGAATCTCCTTTCAGTCCAAGGGACTCTCAAGAGTCTTCTCCAACACCACAGTTCAAAAGCATGGGATGGGGGTTCAGGACTGGGAACATGTGTACACCCATGGTGGATTCATGTTGATGTATGGCAGACCAATACAATATTGTAAAGTAATTAGCCTCTAATTAAAATAAATAAATTTAAATTTAAAAAAAAAAAAAAAAAACAAGAAGAAAAAAAAAAGCATCAATTCTTTAGCGCGCAGCTTTCTTTATAGTCTAACTCTCACATCCATACATGACTACTGCAAAAACCATGTCTTTGACCAGACGAAACTTTGTTGGCAAAGTAATGTCCCTGCTTTTTAATATGCTGTCTAGGTTTGTCATAACTTTCCTTCTAAGGAGTCTGTCACTGTTTCCATTGCTATTGATAGTAACTTTTGGCATTTTCTCAATGCTCCCCCCAATCCATTAGTATTCTTACTAATTAATTAGCCTAAATTCTTTCTTCCTTAATTCAATCCTTCCATAACATCTTACAGAAAAACCCAAACAAACTTTTTGCTTAGCCCATTAATTTATTGTTAGTTTGATATCTGCTCTACTTTCACCTTATTCGCGTTACACGTTTGTCTCCCTCTGTCTAAAATGTATCTCATAATGTTATCCCAAACGTCTTAAAGACTTAAGGGAAATACCATCTCTTTCATAAACACAAGTCAGTTTGCAAACATCTTTCATATAATACTTTTTACATTTCATCGTAATTATCTACTAATATCCTTTTCTTACAAGTCACAAATTGCTCAAAGAAGGAATTGTATTTTATTTATATTTATATCCCCAAGTGCCTGCAAATGTTAACTGTCCCACAAATGTTTACTAAATGGGCTTTTATTATTATTCCCTCAGGCTCCTATCTCTTGTTTTCAAATTATACTTAAGTATCTGACAAAATAATCCTGCATTAAGATGTTCATATAAAATTATATCCCCTTTAATACGTTAAAAAATAAAACTGTGCAACATATTTGCTAAGCATTTTTATCTTTTGGTAATCAGATCAGATCAGAGATCAGTCGCTCAGTCATGTCTGACTCTGCGACCCCATGAACCGCAGCACGCCAGGCCTCCCTGTCCATCACCAGCTCCTGGAGGTCACTCAGACTCACACCCATCAAGTCAATGATGCCATCCAGCCATCTCATCCTCTGTCGTCCCCTTCTCCTCCTGCCCTCAATCCCTCCCAGCATCAGAGTCTTCTCCAATGAGCCAACACTTCACATGAGGTGGCCAAAGTATGGAGTTTCATCTTTAGCATCATTCCTTCCAAAGAAATCCCAGGGCTGATCTCCTTCAGAATGGACTGGTTGGATGTTCTTACAATCCAAGGGACTCTCAAGAGTCTTCTCCAACACCACAGTTCAAAAGCATCAATTCCTCGGTGCTCAGCCTTCTTCACAGTCCAACTCTCACATCCATACATGACCACAGGAAAGACCATAGCCTTGACTACGTGAACCTTTGTTGGTAAAGTAATGTCTCTGCTTTTGAATATGCTATCTAGGTTGGTCATAACTTTCCTTCCAAGGAGTAAGCGTCTTTTAATTTCATGGCTACAGTCACCATCTGCAGTGATTTTGGAGCCCAGAAAAATAAATTCTGACACTGTTTCCACTGTTTCTCCATCTATTTCCCATGTAGTGATGGGACCTGATGCCATGATCTTCGTTTTCTGAATGTTGAGCTTTAAGCCAACCTTTTCACTCTCCACTTTCACTTTCATCAAGAGGCTTTTTAGCCCCTCTTCACTTTCTGCCATAAGAGTGGTGTCATCTGCATATCTGAGGTTATTGATATTTCTCCTGGCAATCTTGATTCCAACTTCTCTTTCTTCCAGTCCAGCATTTCTCATGATGTACTCTGCATAGAAGTTAAATAAACATGGTGACAATATGCAGCCTTGACGTACTCCTTTTCCTATTTGGAACCAGTCTGTTGTTCCATGACCAGTTCTAACTGTTGCTTCCTGACCTGCATACAGATTTCTCAAGAGGCAGACCAGGTGGTCTGGTATTCCCATCTCTCTCAGAATTTTCCATAGTTTATTGTGATCAACACAGTCAAAGGCTTTGGCATAATCAATAAAGCAGAAATAGATGTTTTTCTGGAACTCTCTTGCTTTTTCCATGATCCAGCGGATGTTGGCAATTTGATCTCTGGTTCCTCTGCCTTCTCTAAATCCAGCTTGAACATCAGGAAGTTCACGGTTCACATATTGCTGAAGCCTGGCTTGGAGAATTTTGAGCATTACTTTACTAGCGTGTGAGATGAGTGCAATTGTGCGGTAGTTTGAGCACACTTTGGCATTGCATTTCTTTGGGATTGGGATGAAAACTGACCTTTTCCAATCTTGTGGCCACTGCTGAGTTTTCCAAATGTGCTGGCATGTTGAGTGCAGCACTTTCACAGCATCATCTTTCAGGACTTGGAATAGCTCCACTGGAATTCCATCACCTCCACTAGCTTTGTTCGTAGTGATGCTTTCTAAGGCCCATTTGACTTCACATTCCAAGATGTCTGGCTCTAGGTCAGTGATCACACCATCATGATTATCTGGGTCATGAAGCTCTTTTTTGTACAGTTCTTCTGTGTATTCTTGCCACCTCTTCTTAATATATTCTGCTTCTGTTAGGTCCATACCATCTCTGTCCCTTATCGAGCCCATCTTTGCATGAAATGTTCCTTTGGTATCTCTGATTTTCTTGAAGAGATCCCTAGTCTTTCCCATTCTGTTGTTTTCCTCTATTTCTTTGCATTGATCGTTGAAGAAGGCTTTCTTATCTCTTCTTGCTATTCTTTGGAACTCTGCATTTAGATGTTTATATGAGCCCCGAAGAATTGATGCTTTTGAACTGTGGTGTTGGAGAAGACTCTTGAGAGTCCCTTGGACTGCAAGAAGATCCAACCAGTCCATTCTGAAGGAGATCAGCCCTGGGATTTCTTTAGAAGGAATGATGCTAAAGCTTAAACTCCAGTATTTTGGCCACCTCATGCGAAGAGTTGACTCATTGGAGAAGACTCTGATGCTGGGAGGGATTGAGGGCAGGAGGAGAAGGGGATGACAGAGGATGAGATGGCTGGATGGCATCACTGACTTGATGGGTGTGAGTCTGGGTGACCTCCGGGAGCTGGTGATGGACAGGGAGGCCTGGCGTGCTGCGGTTCATGGGGTCGCAAAGAGTCGGACACGACTGAGCGACTGATCTGATCTGATCTTTCCTTTTCTCCTTTGCTTTTCGCTTCTCTTCTTTTCACAGCTATTTGTGAGGCCTCCCCAGACAGCCATTTTGCTTTTTGCATTTCTTTTCCATGGGGATGGTCTTGGTTCCTGTCTCCTGTACAATGTCACGAACCTCATTCCATAGTTCATCAGGCACTCTATCTATCAGATCTAGGCCCTTAACTCTATTTCTCACTTCCACTGTATAATCATAAGGGATTTGATTTAGGTCATACCTGAATGGTCTAGTAGTCTTCCCTGCTTTCTTCAATTTAAGTCTGAATTTGGCAATAAGGAGTTCATGGTCTGAGCCACAGTCAGCTCCTGGTCTTGTTTTTGCTGATTGTTTTGCTGATTGCAGCCAAAGATTCTCCATCTTTGGCTGCAAAGAATATAATTGATCTGATTTCAGTGTTGACCATCTGGTGATGTCCATGTATAGAGTCTTCTCTTGTGCTGTTGGAAGAGGGTATTTGCTATTACCAGTGCATTTTCTTGGCAGAACTCTGTTAGTCTTTGCCCTGCTTCATTCTGTGTTCCAAGGCCAAATTTGCCTGTTACTCCAGGTGTTTCTTGACTTCCTACTTTTGCATTCAAGTCCCCTATAATGAAAAGGACATCTTTTTTGGGTGTTAGTTCTAAAAGGTCTTGTAGGTCTTCATAGAACCGTTCAACTTCAGCTTCTTCGGCGTTACTGGTTGGGGCATAGATTTGGATTACTGTGACATTGAAAGGTTTGCCTTGGAAACGAACAGAGATCATTCTGTCATTTTTGAGATTGTATCCAAGTACTGCATTTTGGACTCTTTTGTTGACCATGATGGCCACTCCATTTCTTCTGAGGGATTCCTGCCCACAGTAGTAGATATAATGGTCATCTGAGTTAAATTCACCCATTCCAGTGTATTTTAGTTCGCTAATTCCTAGAATGTCGACATTCACTCTTGTCATCTCTTGTTTGACCACTTCTAATTTGCCTTGATTCATGGACCTGACATTCCAGGTTCCTATGCAATATTGCTCTTTACAGCATCGGACTTTGCTTCTATCACCAGACACATCCACAGCTGGGTATTCTTTTTGCTTTGGCTCCATCCCTTCATTCTTTCTGGAGTTATTTCTCCACTGATCCCCAGTAGCATATTGGGCCCCTACTGACCTGGGGAGTTTCTCTTTCAGAATCCTATCATTTTGTCTTTTCATACTGTTCATGGGGTTCTCAAGTCAAGAATACTGAAGTGGTTTGCCATCCCCTTCTCCAGCGGACCACACCCTGTCATATCTCTCCACCATGACCCGCCCATCCCGGGTTGCCCCTAGGGCATGGCTTAATTTCATTGAGTTAGACAAGGGTGTGGTCCTGGTGTGATTAGATTGACTAGTTTTCTGTGAGAATGGTTTTAGTGTATTTGCCCTCTGATGCCGTCTTTCAAGACCTACTGTCTTACTTGGGTTTCTCTTACCTTGAGCGTGGGGTATCTCGTCCCGGCTGCTCCCGGCTGCTCCCGGCCAGCGAAGCACAGCCATCGGACCTTACCTTGGACGAGGGGGTCTCTCCTCACCGCCGCCCTTCCTGACCTCGGTCGTGGGGTAGCTCTTCTCGGCCGTGCTTAGTGCGCTGGCCCTCACCGCCGTCCTTCCTCGGTCATGGGGTAGCTCCTCACGGCCGCGCTCTTCGTGCACAGCACAGCCGGCGGGGCGCTCTTAATTGTGCGCCGGTCGTGGGAAGGCGAGGCGCTCTTAGTAATAAAGAAAAACAAGGGGATAAGAAGCATGAACTTCAGGATATATGAAACTTCTGCGTGAGAAGTCAAAGATAAGATGTGGGGGAAGGTGCATAGGCAAATATGCATTTTTAGAAATATTTGAGTTGTTGATATGCATGATACTTTAGATATGTTAATTTATTACTAATAAATATGTAAACAAATATAATCAGAGAATCATGTATGGATTAAAATTTGAGTAAGCTATAAATAACAAAACATGATTGATGCAATTCAGTGACCTGGGCTCCAAAAAAAAGAAGAAAAAGAAAAATGTGTATGTGCAATGTGTTTGCTTATGAAATGAGACTCTTGGGTTTTATAATTTTAAAACAGGAGAATTCTAGAGAAACAATCTCTTAAAAAGTAAATAGTACTATCAGTGTGATTGTGGGTAAAATACTGCCTTTCAATTTCTTCAATGAGTTAAATTCTGGTTCTAACACTAAAGTATCTTTCAATACTGATGTTCATCATTTCATGGACAGATAACCTTATATATTTTACAGTAGAGAATTCTTTCAACATGTCTCAACTCTTGTCATCCAGACTGCTCCTTGTTTTAGATACACTATAAAGAAGGCTACTCCAGAAGTTATGGAAAACATAGATTATGACTGTTGGAACCCCTAAACCAAATACTGAAAATTTGAAAAGAAGTCCATATTTTAAAAATATTGACAAGAAATCATATTTGCTTCACAGATAGTAGAAGGGTAAGAAGTATCCATAAAGAACAACGAGACCAGGACTTTCTTATATAATCCATGAAATAACCTCAACCAAATCATAATCCTTGCTTTTTCCTAATCTCTCCATTTGAGCATATCCACGCTTTTGTTGATACACTTTGCTGAACCCTATTTGGATGCAATTTTGCAATGCCTTTAAGTGTTTAATGAGTAGTCCCAGTGCCTTTTCTTTGAAATCATTTTTTTTTTTCAAATTTTAATCAAGCTCCTTCCCATCTACAGTCTGAATATCTACTTAACTCATATTTTTAATTTATATTATACTTAGTTCTTGCATATCTGTTTCTCTTTCACTCAAAATGCATATTCATTCAGTCCAGTTCAGTTGCTCAGTCATATCCAACTCTCTGTGACCCCATGGACTGCACCACGCCAAGCCTCCCTGTCCATCACCAACACCCAGAGTTTACTCAAACTCATGTCCATTGAGTCAATGATGCCATCCAAACACCTCATCCTCTGTCGTCCCCTTCTCCTACTGCCCCCAATCCCTCCCAGCATCAGGGTCTTTTCCAAAGAGTCAGTTTGTGCATCAGGTGGCCAAAGTACTGGAGTTTCAGCTTCAACGTCAGTCCTTCCAATGAACACCCAGGACTGATCTCCTTCAGGATGGACTGGTTGGATCTCCTTGCAGTCCAAGGGACTCTTAAGAGTCTTCTCCAACACCACAGTTCAAAAGCATCAATTCTTCGGCACTCAGCCTTCTTCACAGTACAACTCTCACATCCATACATGACCACTGGAAAAACCATAGCCTTGACTAGATGGACCTTTGTTGGCAAAGTAATGTCTCTGCTTTTTAATATGCTGTCTAGGTTGGTCATAACTTTCCTTCCAAGGCACAAGTGTCTTTTAGTTTCATGGCTCAAGTCACCATCTGCAGTGATTTCAGAGCCCCCCCAAAATAAATGATATCATTCTTTCAATTGTTTCTCCATCTATTTGCCATGAAGTGATGGGAATGGATGCCATGATCATTTTCTGAATACTGAGCTTAAAGTCAACTTTTACAATCTCCTCTTTCACTTTCATCAAGAAACTCTTTAATTCTTCGCTTTCTGCAATAAGGGTGGTGTCATCTGCGTATCTGAAGTTATTGATTATTTCTCCTGCCAATCTTGATTTCAGCCCGTGCTTCATCCAGCCTGGTATTTTGCATGATGTACTCTGCATATATGTTAAATAAGCAGGGTGACAACATACAGCCTTGAGGTACTTCTTTCCTGATTGGAACCAGTCTGTTTTTCCATGTCCAGTTCTAACTGTTGCTTCTTGACTGGGTATACAGATTTCTCAAGAGGCAGATCAGGTGGTCTGGTATTCCCATCTCTTGAAGAATTTTCCACATTTTATTCTGATCCACACAGTCAAAAGCTTTGGTGTAGTCAATGAAGAAAAAATAGATATTTTTCTGGAACTCTCTTGCTTTTTTGATGGTCCAGTGGATGTTGGCAATTTGATCTCTGGTTCCTCTGCCTTTTCTAAATCCAGCTTGAACATGTGGAAGTTATGGTTCATGTACGGTTGAAGCTTGGAGAATTTTGAGCATTACTTTGCTAGCATGTGAGATGATTACAATTGTGTGGTTGTTTCAGCATTCTTTGGCATTGCCTTTCTTTGGAATTGGGATGAAAACTGAGCTTTTCCAGTCCTGTGGCCACTGCTGAGTTTTCCAAATTTGCTGGCATATTGTATGCAACACTTTCACAGCATCATCTTTTAAGATTTGAAATAGCTCAACTGGAATTCAATCACCTCCATTAGTTTTATTCACAGTGATGTTTCCTAAGGCCCACTTGACTTCACATTCCAGGATGTCTGGCTCTGGGTGAGTGATCACACCATCATGATTATCTGGGTCATGAAGATCTTTCTTGCACAGTTCTTCTGTGTACTCTTTCCACCTCTTCATAATATCTTCTGCTTCTGTTAGGTCCCTACAATTTCTATCCTTTATTGAGCCCATTTTTTCATGAAATGTTCCCTTTGTATCTCTAATTTTCTTGAAGAGATCTCTAATCTTTCCCATTCTGTTGTTTTCCTCTATTTCTTTGCATTGATCACTGAGGAAGGCTTTCTTATCTCTCCTTGCTATCCTTTGGAACTCTGCATTCAAATAAGTATATCTTTCTTTTTCTCCTTTGCCTTTTGCTTCTCTTCTTTTCTCAGCTATTTGTAAGACTTCCTCAGACAACCATTTTGCCATTTTGCATTTCTTTTTCTTAGGGATTGTCTTGATCATTGCCTCCTATACAATGTCATGAAGCTCTATCCATAATTCCGTTTATCAGATCTAATCCCTTGAATCTATTTGTCACTTCCACTGTTCAATCATAAGGGATTTTATTTAGGTCATACCTGAATGGTCTAGTGGTTTTCCCTACTTTCTTCAATTCACATCTGAATTTGGCAATAAGGAGTTCATGATCTGAGCCACAGTCAGCTCCTGGTCTTGTTTTTGCTGACTCTGTAGAGCTTCTCCATCTTTAGCTACAAAGAATATAATCAATCTGACTTTGGTACTGACCATTTGGTGATGTCCGTGTGTAGAATCTTCTCTTGTATTGTTGGAGAATCTTCTCTTGTATTGTTGGAAGAGGGTGTGTTCAAGAGAACACACTGGTCATAGTGTGTTGAAACAACAGTGTTGAAAAAACTCTGTTAGCCTTTGCCCTGCTTCATTCTGTACTCCAAGGCCAAATTTGCCTGCTACTCCAGGTATCTCTTGACTTCCTACTTTTGCATTCCAGTCCCCTGTAATGAAAGGATATCTTTTGGGGATGTTAGTTCTGGGTCTTGTAGGTCTTCATAGAACCGTTCAACTTCAGCTTCTTCAGCATTACTGGTTGAGGCATTGACTTGGATTACCGTGATATTGAATGGTTTGCCTTGTAAACGAACAGAGATCATTCTGTGGTTTTTGAGATTGCATCCAATTACTGCATTTCGGACTTTCTTGTTGACTATGAGGGCTACTCATCAAATGCATGTTAGAGCAAAAGTTTGTTTAATGAGTCACTTAATATTTAGTGTTTAATCTGAATTGTGGAAGATTTAATCAATTGTGCACACATTTGATACAGCATGCTGCAGAGCCCAAATTGGGGGAGATACCAAAAAGCCAGGGCTAAGGATAGCATGAAGTCAGAGATGGGATGGTAGTTAGTTTCTGGGACTCCTCATGGCTCTGTCTCCTGGCCAGTCATCATCATCTATGGAAACCTATATACCGAGGAGTCTAAAGAGCTGAGAAAATACCTAATCACAAAAGGCAGCAAAGTTTAGGGAAAAGTTGACTCTTGAACTGGTCACTTAAATTAAAATACACTCTGGGTATCTCTCAGGATCATTATTTGTAAAATAAAGTATTAAATCTGATAAATTTCTGGACTTCTCCAGGTAAGCATTCTATCATTCTCTACATAAAGAAAATTAATCTGAGTATAAGAGAGAACAAGTGAACTTCTAGTTTTGTGTATACAGCATAAATACATAATTTTTTAATCTGTTAAATTTTAATTGAAAGATAATTGCTTTACAGTATTGTTTTATTTCTGCTATATGTCAACATGAATCAGCCATAGGTGTACATACGTCCCCTCCCTCCTGAACCTCCCTCCCACCTCCCATCCCTTCCTACCCCTCTAGGTTGTTGCAAAGCTCAGATTTGATTTCCTTGAGTGATACAGCAAATTTCCATTGGCTAATCTATTTTACATATGGTAATAATATATCATCTTTTATAATCTATTTGATTCAGAAATTTTCAGAAATCAGAACATAAAGAAGAAAATTGGTAAGTCCCTATCATCAGCCAATAAAAAGTCAAAATAGCTACAAAGGAAACCTATTTTATATGGTAAAATATTATTTTATATTTATAAAGGGAAACCATTGAAAGAACTTTATGATATTGAGTGCAAATGAATGCTATACAAGGACACGTTTTGTGACAAATGCCCATTGAAAAGTGTGTATATAAAATCACCTCTTATGAAGATAAGACATTTGAGTTTCTGAAATGTAAAATCATATTGAAACTAATTCATGAGTGTCTTTTTATTTTGAATCCTTTCAGTATACTTCTTATAGATTGTAAAGCAAAGCTTTTATAGTTATGGCTTTATGTACCCTCTTTTATAAGAGAGAGTGAAATAAATATTTTCAAAAAGTCATCTCTATACTCAAAGTTTTATAAGTTAAATTTTATATTAAAATTATATGTAGTCTAAACAGCATTAGAAATCAAGTGATTGCAGGTTAGTACAAAAAGAATGCTTAAAATATTCAAAAGTTGAGTACAGTAAAACATCATTTCTTCCCCTACATAAAATCCTATCCTAGGTTGATTCTAATTTAGGTTGCATTAAATCAACACGTACAATAAGGTACAAAAGATACAGACACAAAAACTGTTTGTCATTTATGTTTCTACATATTCAATTATCCTCTGAGGTAGAAGAGTAACTAAAATACTTACTATGAATAATACTGTAAAGGAATAAGAAAAGGCTAGAGCTTAGCTCTTGCATCTAGCAAACATGTGGACAGATGTCTTGGTAGACATAAAACATTCAAGGTAGAAGGAAAAGTTGTTACAGGGAGCCCGTAAAAAAGAAAAAGGAAGAACTTGAAAGAAGACTCATTTTTCTTTTTCTCTCTCTTTAATAGAGATTATCCAGCCAAATGCAAAGGAGATAAAACAAGAGAAAGAGTATCTAACTCACCAACAATACAGTTTCTGGAAGTAGAGGTGGCCTTCTCTGGAGATTTATTAAGGATTATTTTCTGATTCACAACCCAAATTTCTCTGAAATGCACTAATCTCCCTCAGGGCACTCTATTATAACAATACCTCCTCACTCATTCTGTGTTTGACTGCAATTCCACTTTAAATATTAATTTTAGAGGAGGTTTTACTTGCAATTAACCATGCGATTATATTGTAATCATGTTGAATTCCATACTCTAAAATGAATTTAGCATAATCAGGACCTAAAGAGGCAATAAAGTTAATACCCACTGACTTTACTGGGAAGTCAGACTTCTAGCACCTTCACTAATTGGAGACACAAAATCAACTGAAATGTAGAATGTTTTCAGAAATAGTAAAAGAAAAATCCAACATAAAACACATTCTCTTGCCTGTTTATTCAACCAACTAGGCTGCCTATTAAATAAAGAAGTTAAAACCAATTCAGTATTTCCTAGGATTGTTAATGAGTATGCAAAGAGGTTTGTGTGGACTTGACCCAGTAAAAATATGGCCTGCCAGAAAGGAAGGAGAGCTGCCAGCCCTGTCTGTAAGCTCTTTGGAAAAGGCAAACGCACATCTAATGGGATGTTCAATAATCAAGAATATTTGCATCATGATCCATTAGAACTCTGGGAGTTGGTGAAGGACAGAGGAGCCTGGTGTGCTGCAGTTCATGGGGTTGCAAAGAGTGAAACACGGCTTAACGATTGAACAACAACCATTAGATACTTGTGAAATTTATTAGGGCATTTTCAACCTAGAATCCTAACTTCCATTGCTCAATTTTTCATTATTAATCTTTACTTATTTCAATAACCCACCATGCACTATGTTTGTTTAGATTCTGTTTATCTATCACTAAGTTAGAAAAGACATAGCAAAGCATGATAAATAAATTTTAAAAAGCATCCTTCTTTAATATCTACTTTGCTGACAGGCATCTCCTTTTCTGATGCACGTGTAAAGGTCAAGGCTATCATTAGGGGTCCTAAATCACTATCCAAGGCCTCAGAAGCATTGATCGAGTGTGAGTCCATTCCTGTGAGGTTCAGGTTTCTTTGCTCAGACAGGGTTCCCCAGCTCAAATAGAGAACAAAATAGAGTGTGGTTATTAATAAATTAGGTAATCCTTGGAGAAGTAGATCAACCAGTTCTCTACTCACCTTCACCTTACTTTACAATATTTTGGGGAAAAAAAAATAGAGACACAAAATTAGAAAAATATCTAAGTGATTTATTTCCTGATTTCAATTTGGGGAAGAACTTGTTAAGCTGAAAAGGAAATGGAAATAATGTAAAAAAAGAAAATCAGATCAGATCAGTCGCTCAGTCGTGTCCGACTCTTTGCGACCCCATGAACTACAGCACGCCAGGCCTCCCTGTCCATCACCAACTCCCAGAGGTCACTCAGACTCACATCCATCGAGTCAGTGATGCCATCCAGCCATCTTATCCTCTGTCGTCCCCTTCTCCTCCTGCCCCCAATCCCTCCCAGCATCAGAGTCTTCTCCAATGAGTCAACTCTTCGCATGAGGTGGCCAGATTTTATTAAATAACAAACTCCTTGATGTCAAAATTAGTCTAAACATAACTCAGAAATAATTTTTAAAATGATTATTAGCAACAAATATAATGGTTAAAGAGTAAATAACTTTATGAAATAAAAAGTGCTTACCATCTGTTCTGGTTGTTGGTTAGTCCCTACGTGGTGTCTGTCTCTTTTCTGACCCCCTGGAGTGTAGCCGCCAGGCTCCTTTGTCCGTGGGATTTCCCAGGCAAGAATACTGGAGGGGGTTGCCTTTTCCTTTTGCAAAGGATATTCCCAACCCAGGGAACTTACCATTTGAAGGTACGCTACGTGCCAGGTTCTGAACTAGATTTTTTCCATTAAATTCGTTTAAAAGAAATGTATTTAAATTATGGTTATTTAGTCCAATCTTTTAACAGTGTTATTATTTTAAAATTCAATATCTTGATTTTAAAGATTTTTCTAAATGGAGGCAGAAAGACTGAAATGGATTTTCCAGGCTTTGAATCCAAATGTGTGCAGCTCTAAAACTTGTTTTTATCTTATTTTTCCAGGCTGATGGTTATTAAGAAGCATAAATGGCCAGAGTATTTGGCATAATAATTCCATTTCTAGATATGAGCCATCATTTATAATGATAATTAGTAAATATATCAATACCAAACAATAGAAGGCTAGTTAAATAATTTACTAAACTATAATATAATGAAGCAGAATATTTAATAACATGCAAACATAGACAAAATACAGTCTTAATCTTTTAAAAAGACTTGACACAGAAATGCATTTTTACGATGAAATTTAATTGATGTTTTGGTTCCTATTTGTATCTATCTTTTTATCATGTCAATCATTCTTCCTATATATGTGTGTGTGTGTTAGTTGCTCAGTATGTCCAACTCTTCCGGACTCCATGGACTATAGCCCACCAGGCTCCTCTGTCCATGGTATTCTCCAGGCAAGAATGCTGGAGTGGGTGCCCATGCCCTCCTCTAGGGGATATTCCCGATCCAGGGATCGAACCCTGGTTTCCCACATCACAGGCGGATTCTTTACCTTCTGAGCAGAGGCAGCTCTACTTCCTCCCTACAAGAGGGAAGCCCCCCTGTATATGGGTATTGTCTTAATATTGGTCTCTTGGCTGTTTTTGTAACTATACACTGCTTATCATGTTCCAAGTTTTATTTACTGATCAGGTCTTACTTTAATACTTGGGAAAATAAGTCATGCACACAAAAGTGAGCTATGTTACGTCAACATGCTTTTCAAATATTCAGAAGGATTTAAATTAGGTCCACTAAGCTTCTAGAATCCAGCAATATGTTAGTACTGAAATGCTATTTCTGATCATTTAGCTCCGAAAGCCTACTGCATTGATAAACTTGCAAGTGACATTAAAATAGTGAAAAAGTAATATAACTCATACTCACCAACCTCCCCAACGAATCTCAGAACTATATAGATGAGAGTGCAATTTGATCTTTAAAACAAGGCTAAACGAAAAAACAATAACAAGAACCTATCACTTTACCATTATCCTTTCTACTTAAGGTAGCAAATTATGTACCAAAATGGAAAAAAGTGTCTCTAATTTTCTTTGCAAAAATAAGTCTTGAGGCTCAGATCTTTGTAGCTTGAGCTGAGAGTTAAGCAATTTAGTTAACTGATATTTTGCACAATTTTCCCAAAAGGGAAGCCTTAATATAGCATCTTAAGCATCTTCCTCTCTGTTAAAGATACCACTAACTCCAGCTCCACGTAGACTAAACTCCTGCCCCTGTGACAGAACTCCTAGCAGAAAACTGACTTTGTATTTCTCTGAATGTAGATAAATATTGTTTGTCTTTCATATATCCAAACACTTCATATTCAACAATGAATGAAGAGAAAGCAAAGTGGAGTAGAGAATCGTTACTTGCCTGCTCTCATTCCCTTTAGTTTCTAGAATTCTCTGGGGAGCTCAAGGTTTCTATAGTGACAGGAAAAAATTGTAAAAAGATTGTTCAAAAAATCAGCTCTGTCCACGGCAGTTAAGTAGGAGAAGAACATGTCAAAGCAGCAGATGATTCCTGTTTTTTTGGCGCTTCATTACACTTCCAAAATTTCTTTTTAATAGAACCATATCTGTGATATGTATTTTGTTTTGTTTTTTTCATAAAGCTATCTTGTATTCTTGTAATAAGGCATTTTTTTTTTCACATTTTTCAGTTCAGTTCAGTTCAATCACTAAGTCGTGTGTGACTCTTTGTGACCCCATGGACTGCAGGACAACAGGCCTCCCTGTACACCACCAACTCCCGGAGTCCACCCAAACTCATATCCATCAAGTCAGTGATGCCACTCAGCCATCTCATCCTCTGTTGTCCCCTTCTCCTCTTGCCCTCAAACTTTCCCAGCATCAGGGTCTTTTCAACAAGTCAGCTCTTCGCACCAGGTGGCCAAACTATTGGAGTTTCAGCTTCAACATCAGTCCTTCCAATGAACACCCAAGACTGATCTCCTTTATGATGGACTGGTTGTATCTCCTTGCAGTCCAAGGGACTCTCAAGAGTCTTCTCCAATACCACAGTTCAAAAGCATCAATTTTTTGGTGCTCAGCTTTCTTTGTAGTCCAACTATCACATCCATACATGACCACTGGAAAAACCATAGCCTTGGCTAGACAGACCTTTGTTGACAAAGTAATGTCTCTGCTTTTTAATACGCTGTCATGGTTGGTTATAACCTTCCCTCCAAGGAGTAAGCATCTTTTAATTTCATGGCTGCAATCATCATCTGCAGTGATTTTGGAGCCCCCCCAAAATAAAGTCTGACTCTGTTTCCACTGTTTCCCCATCTATTCCCCATGAAGTGATGGGACCAGATGTCATGATCTTCATTTTCTGAATGCTGAGCTATAAGCCAACTTTTTCACTCTCCTCTTTCACTTTCATCAAGAGGCTTTTAGTTCTTCTTCACTTTCTGCCATAAGGATGGTGTCATCTTCATATCTGAGTTTATTGATACTTCTCCCGGCAACCTTAATTCCAACTTGTGCTTCTTCCAGCCCAGTGTTTCTCGTGATGTACTCTGCATGTAAGTTAAATAAGCAGGGTGACAATATACAGCCTTGACGTGCTCCTATCCTATTTGGAACCAGTCTGTTGCTCAATGTCCAGTTCTAACTGTTGCTTCCTGAAGTGCATATAGGTTTCTCAAGAATCAGGTCAGGTACTCTGGTATTCCCATCTCTTTCAGAATTTTCCACAGTTTATTGTGATCCACGCAGTCAAAGGCTTTGGCATAGTCAATAAAACAGAAATAGATGCTTTTCTGGAACTCTCTGGCTTTTTCGATGATTCAGTGGATGTTGGCAATTTGATCTCTGGTTCCTCTGCCTTTTCTAAAACCAGCTTGATCATCTGGAAGTTCATGGTTCACATATTGCTGAAGCCTGGTTTGGAGAATTGTAAGCATTACTTTATTAGTGTGTGAAATGAGTTCAATTGTGCAGTAGTTTGAGCATTCTTGGCATTGCCATTCTTTTGGATTGGGATGAAAACTGACCTTTTCCAGCCCTGTGGCTACTGCTGAGTTTTTCAAATTTTCTGGCATATTGAGTGCAGCACTTTCATAGCATCATCTTTCAGGATTTGAAATAGCTCAACTGGAATTCCATCACCTCCACTAGCTTTGTTCGTAGTGATGCTTCCTAAGGCCCACTTGACTTCACATTCCTTGATGTCTGGCTCTGGGTAAGTGATCACACCATTGTGATTATCTGGGTTGTGAAGATCTTTTTTGTACAGTTCTGTGTATTCTTGCCACCTCTTTTTAATATCTTCTGCTTCTATTAGGTCCATACCATTTCTGTCCTTTATCGAGCCCATCTTTGCATGATATGTTCCCTTGGTATCTCTAATTTTCTTGAAGAGATCTCTAGTCTTTCCCATTCTATTGTTTTCTCCTATTTCTTTGCATTGATGGGTGAGGAAGGCTTTCTTATCGCTCCTTGCTATTCTTTGGAACTCAGCATTCAAATGGGTATATCTTTCCTTTTCTCCCTTGCTTTTTGCATCTCTTCTTTTCACAGCTATTTGTAAGGTCTCCCCAGACAGCCATTTTGCTTTTTTGCATTTCTTTTTCTTGGGGATGGTCTTGCTCCCTGTCTCCTGTACAGTGTCATGAACCTCCGTCCACAGTTCATCAAGCACTCTGTCTATCAGATCTAGTCCCTTAAATCTATTTCTCACTTCTACTCTATAGTCATAAGGGATTTGATTTAGGTCATACCTGAATGGTCTAGTGGTTTTCCCCACTTTCTTCAATTTCAGTCTGAATTTGGCAGTAAAGTGTTCATGATCTGATCCACAGTCAGCTCCCAGTCTTGTTTTTGCTGACTGTATAGAGCTTCTCCATTTTATGCTGCAAAGAATATAATCAATCTGATTTTGGTGTCGACCATCTGGTGATGTCCATGTGTAGAGTCTTCTCTTGTGTTGTTGGAAGAGGGTGTTTGCTATGACCACTGCATTCTCTTGGCAAAACTCTATTAGCCTTTGCCCTGCTTCATTCTGTACTCCAAGGCCAAATTTGCCTTTACTCCAGGTGTTTCTTGACTTCCTACTTTTGCATTCCAGTTCCCTATAATGAAAAGGACATCTTTTTTGCCTGTTAGTTCTAGAAGGTCTTTTAGGTCTTTGTAGAACTGTTCAACTTCAGCTTCTTCAGCATTATTGGTTGGGGCCTAGACTCGGATTCCTGTGATATTGAATGGTTTGCCTTGGAAATGAAGAGAGATTGTTCTGTCTTTTTTGAGTTTGCATCCAAGTACTGCATTTTGGACTCTTTTGTTGACCATAATGGCTACTCCATTTCTTCTAAGGGATTCCTGCTACAGTAGTAGATATAGTGGCCACGTGAGTTAAATTCACTTATTCCAGTCCATCTTCGTTCTCTGATTCCTAGAATATCTATGTTCACTTGCCATCTCCTATTTGATCACTTCCAATTTGCCTTGATTCATGGACCTAACATTCCAGGTTCCTATGCAGTATTGCTCTTTACAGCATCGAACCTTGCTTCTATCACCAGTTTTTTAATTGTCTTTTAATTGGAGAATAATTGCTTTAAGAAGAGGATGACAGAAGATGAGATGGTTGCATGGCATCACCGACTCAATGGACATGATTTCAGTAAACTCCAGGAGTTGGTGATGGTCAGGGAGGCCAGGCGTGCTGCATTCTGTGGGGTCGCAAAGATTCGGACACAACTGTTTGACTTAACGAACTGAACTGAACTGAATTTTTTTACAATGTCCTGTTGATTTCTGCCATACGACAGTGTGAATCAGTCATGAGTGTACACATGTCCCTTCGATCTTAAACCTACCTCCCACCCCCACTGCACTCATCCTTCTTGGTTGTAAAGTGCACTGGGTTGAGCTCCCGTATTGTAAGCAACTTCCCATTAGCTGTCTCTTTACATATGGGAATGTGTATGTTTCAGGGCCTGTCAGTCTGTCCCACCCTCTCCATCTTCTGTGTCCACAAGTCTGTTCTCTATGTCTGTATTCCTGCCCTGCAAATAGTTTCATCAATACAATTTTTCTAGAATCCATAGATATGTATTAGTATACAAGATTTCTTTTCTTTCTGACTTACTTCACTCTTTATAACAGGCTTTAGCTTCATCCAGCTCACATGAATTGATTCATTCCTTTTTATAACTGGGTAATATTCCATTGTATATGTACCACATATATGTATCACAACTTCCTTACCCATCCATCTGTCGATTGACATCTAGATTGCTTCCATATCATAACTATTGAAAATAGTGCCAAAGTGAACACTGGGGTACAAGTGTCTTTTTGAATTATTGTTTTCTCAGGGTATATTCCATGAGGAAATTGGAGATATCAGGGGAATATTTCAATGCAAAGATGGGCACAATAAAGGAGAAAAATGACAAGGACTTGACATAAGCAAGAGAGATTAAGAGGTGGCAAGAATATACAGAAGAACTATACAAAAAAAGGTCTTAACGAACCAGATAACCACGGTGGTGTGGTCACCCACCTGGAGCCAGAAATCCTGGAGTGTGAATTCAAGCAGGACCTAGGAAGCAGGACCTTGAAGCTTCACTTTAAAGCTAGTGAAGGTGATGGAATTCCAGCTGAGTTTTTTCAAATGCTGAAAATTATGATGCTGTGAAATTGCTGCACTCAATATGCCAGCAAATTTGGAAAACTCAGCAAAGGCCAACAGGACTGGAAAAGGTCAGATCCCATTCCAATCCCAAAGAAATGCAACGCCACAGAATGTTCAAACTACTGTACAATTGCACTCATTGCACATGCATGCAATGTGCTGCTCAAAATCCTTCAAGCTAGGTTTCAACAGTACTTAAACAGAGAGCTTCCAGATGTATAAGCTCGGTTTGTATAACACAGAGGAACCAGAGACCAAACTGCCAACATCCCTTGGATCATAGAAAAAGCAAGGGAATTCCAGCAAAACATCTGCTTCTGCTTCATTAACTATACTAAACCCTTTGACTGTGTGGATCACAAAAAATTTGTGGAAAATTCTTAAAGAAATGGGAATACCAGACCACCTTACCTGCCTCCTGAGAAGCCTGTATACAGGTCAAGAAGCAACAGTTAGAACTAGACATGGAAGAACAGAGTGTTGTTTTACAGGTAAATGTTTAGTCTCATTCATACTTTATTTTTCATCATGATTTATTCTTACTAAATAAACTTTGAATTTACTTATTAAGTATATTCCATTTATAAACAATTTCGATGTATGACAAAACCAATACAATATTGTAAAGTTAAAAATAAAATTTAAAAGATAAAATAAAATTTTATAAATAGAACTCTATTTATAAATTCTTTTTATAAATAAAATCTGCTCTATTACTAAGAATAGAAGTGTCTTTCTCAGATGAAATTTCTCCTTGCCCTACTCACTTTCTGGTATATCTTACAGATGCAAGCTATTAATTTCGATCTTCTAATTTTCCATTTCTCAAATTGGCCTAATTTCTTGTGTCATTTCACTTCATCCCATTAATCTTATCTCACATAATTTTTTTCAGTGTTTGCTAAGCATCTTTCATGTGTCCTGAGATACATACTTTGTTGTGTTTTTTTTTTTTTTTTTTTCTGTTCAACTTTGCTATGAGGGAAATATTTGAATACTTGATTCAGAAAGGAAAGGTCAGCTGAGTGGGACACCATATTTTGCAATGATTGCTCCTTTGTCCTGGCAGTGGGTAGATTGTCTCCAAAGCTGGGAGAAGAATGTTTCAGGGCTTTCTCGTTGCCGTGTCTCCTGCTTTATTGACAGTTTGTAAAATCTTCTCAATGTTCTTAATGTTTTAAACCTAAAAATTTAAAGGTTTCAAACATGAAAAGTAGAGGCCAGAATGCTGTGTTTCTACTGAAAGAGATTCTGTTATCTTTTAAATCTATTCCAAGAAAACATTGCAGCTAAAATAAAAGTTTGCCAACTAATTTAGTCAACTCCTCCCCCTCCAAAAAACAGGTGACTGTTATTTGTCAAGTGCTTGTTTAAATACTTTACACATATAATCACATTTAATTAATTCAAAAATTCTATGACAGAGGTATAATTCTATAGCTATTCCTCATGAGATATCTGAGCTTTAAAAAGATTAAATAGCAGGATCAGAGAGCAAAGAAATGACAGATTTGGAATTCAGATACATGTACCTCTAACCTTAAAGCCCAATTTTAATTCCTTACAGATTTGACCTTCTCCATTTGCCCGAATAACAACTATTTCAGATGACTGAATTTCTGTGCCTTAATTTGTAGGCTTTTAGTTTCTCTTGCACTTAATCATGCATTTCTATGAATTACCTTGATTTGAAATATTGGCTTTTTGTGCTAGGGTATTAATTCTCTCGTCTTCCATCAATGTTTTCACTTTATCCTGCATTTTCAACTTTGATATTATCTTTCTAGTGTCATGGTATATTTTTTACAGACATATTCTTCTTTTAATCCTATCATGTTTTTTGAGGGAGAGTTCATATTGAAAGTCTCATGTGGGTCTATTCTTGCTCTTCTTTCTCATTTACTACTACTACATTTGATATACATTTTTGTTTTGTTTTGTTCTGAAATTTGTTCCTGGCTTCTTGTGCTTGACTTGTTGAGCATTTATTATTTTGTTATTCTTTGTTTAATTTTATGACATTTTGCATTGTTATTTTAAGGTTTTTTAAATGTATGTTATACTAATAGAATAAATATCATGAATGCCCTTCTGCCAATGGAATATATTCTTATAACAGTTTGAGAATCATTTTTATGAATTTCATAATCATAGAAAGGATTATAAATACAAACTCTGTAGTAATTGTGCTTATGCAATCAGGAAGAAAAGAAACTCAGACAAAATCAGTGCTCTTGGTGCCTTCTCAAAGGCAATTTCTTCTCCATCATGTTCTATCTTGAAACCTTTCATATAGAATCATTTTGCTAAGGGGCTTAATTTTTCACCAAAATCAATTTTTTTAAGACTAACTAGTTTTGTTATGATACAGACAAGATAGAAATATATTACATATATTTTAGGTAGTTAATTTTTCCCTGTATGGGGTCATAGGTTTTTATTCATTTAAATGGAGACTATATTGCTTGATGCTAGAGTGAGAAATGAGTGTTAGATATTAAAGCTAAAAAGATAGAGCAAGTATGTTTTATGTTTATGCAAAGAAATTTCAGCATTTTTTTTCAGTGTTAACAAATTGAGAACTTAAGAGTAAATTCTGTATACATTATATACTCAAACACAATAGTAACTTTAAAAAAAATCACCAAAGATTCAAATGTTACTTAAATATATCCTTTCTTTTATTTATAAAGACAACAGAATCTTAAGAAATTAAATATTTGAAAATAGGAACTTACCTCTAGTTTAGAATCACATCAAAACTTTCAGAGTTTCAACTTCTATATTTTTAATTTCAAATTTCCTATTTTAAAGAAAATATTGTGGTACAGAAAAAGCTCAAAATGCTTTTATTCACCATTATTATCCCTCAAAATTTGCTTTGTGATATTTGATTAAATCATATTGTTTTATAAACAAATGATAACCTATCTCATAAGATTAAGTAGGAATGTGGCACATTTAAGGAGAAGTAAACTCCAGTACTTTGGCCACCGCATGCAAAGAGTTGACTCATTGGAAAAGACTCTGATGCTGGGAGGGATTGGGGGCATGAGGAGAAGGGGACGACAGAGGATGAGATGGCTGGATGGCATCACTGACTCAATGGACCTGAGTCTGAGTGAACTCTGAGAGTTGGTGATGGACAGGGAGGCCTGGCGTGCTGCGATTCATGGGGTCACAAAGAGTCAGACACGACTGAGTGACTGAACTGAACTGAAACCCTCAGTTAAAGAATCCTGTAAGGAAAGATGCCAACACATTTATTCATTTTATTCTTTTAACTGGTAATCATAAACTTTGTTATCAAGAGAATATCCATGGTTTGAAGTACTTTTTTAAGCTTTCTATTTTATATTGGAGTATAGCTAGTCAACAGACTTTCCTGGTAGCTTAGCTAGTAAAGAATCTGCCTGCAATTCAGGAGACCCTGGTTGGATTTCCTGTTAGGGAAGATTCCCTGGAGAAGGGTGGGCTACCTACTCTAATACTCTTGGGCTTTCCTGGTAGCTCAGAGGGTTAAAAAAAAAAAAATCTGTGTGTAATGCCGGAGAAGGCACTGGCACCCCACTCCAGTACTCTTGCCTGGAAAATCCCATGGACGGAGGAGCCTGGTAGGCTGCAGTCCATGGGGTCGCTAAGAGTCAGACACGACTGAGCAACTTCACTTTCACTTTTCACTTTCATGCATTGGAGAAGGAAATGGCAACCCACTCCAGTGTTCTTGCCTGGAGAATCCCAGGGACGGGGGAGCCTGGTGGGCTGCCATCTATGGGGTCGCACAGAGTTGGACACGACTGAAGCGACTTCGCAATGCAGGAGACCTGAATTCGATCCCTGGGTTGGGAAGATCCCCTAGAGGACAGCATGCCAACCCCCTCCAGTATTCTTGCCTGGAGAACCCCCATGGACAGGGGAGCCTGACGGGCTACAGTTCATGGGATGGCACAGAGCCAGGCACAACTGAGCACGAAGCATAAAGCCAGTCAACACAAAGCCAGTCAACAATGTTGTGATAGTTTCAGGTGGTCGGCAAAGGGACTCAGCCGTACCAATAACAAAGAAACTTAACAGTGTATATTAATTAAAAAAAAAAAAAAAAAAACTAAAGGAGTTGTTAAAAATGCTGATCACATATTCTCTAATAAGGACAATTTTTTTATCATATAAGCTTACATTCATGAGTAACAGGTACTATGCAGTGACCCTAAGCTATGTTTCTAGGTTCTCTTCAGTAACAAATTTTTGTTTGGATCAATATTCTGTATCAATTCCAAGTTGTGTCCAGGTTTCTGGAATGTCATTACCTCATACCAAGATCTTTGATTCTCATTTCAGGTTGTTCCTTACCATGACCCTAAATTTCTCAGTTTTTCCATTTTAATTTGGTAAAAATCAGGTAATTTAAGCATGAAGTCTTATCAGTGATCCCCTATAAAACATCACTACAGATGGTGACTGCAGCCATGAAATTAAAAGACGCTTACTCCTTGGAAGGAAAGTTATGACCAACCTAGGTAGCATATTCAAAAGCAGAGACATCACTTTGCCAACAAAGGCTCACCTAGTCAAGGCTATGGTCTTTCCTGTGGTCATGTATGGATGTGAGACCTAGACTGTGAAGAAGGCTGAGCGCCAAAGAATTGATGCTTTTGAACTGTGGTGTTGGAGAAGACTCTTGAGAGTCTCTTGGACTGCAAGGAGATCCAACCAGTCCGTTCTGAAGGAGATCAGCCCTGGGATTTCTTTGAAAGGAATGATGCTAAAGCTGAAACTCCAGTACTTTGGCCACCTCATGGGAAGAGTTGACTCACTGGAGAAGACTCTGATGCTGGGAGGGATTGGGGGCAGGAGGAGAAGGGGACGACAGAGGATGAGATGGCTGGATGGCATCACTGACTCGATGGATGTGAGTCTGAGTGACCTCTGGGAGTTGGTGATGGACAGGGAGGCCTGGCGTGCAGCGATTCATGGGGTTGCAAAGAGTCAGACATGACTGAGCAACTGATCTGATCTGATCTGATCTGATAATACATCAGGAAAATGTTAGCTTCATACCTTATATATATAACATAATGACTGTTTGCAACTACAACTCTCTATCTTTCAAATTTAGCTGTTCAGCATCTCATGTCTGTCTCTGCTTATCTTTCTTCCAAAATCAGCATTCTGAACAATGAAAGTTTGCATTCATTTTATTTTTTTAAGATATTATACATGTTTCAATGCCATTCTCCCAAATCATCCAACCCTCTCCCTCTCTCACAGAGTCCAAAAGACTGTTCTATACATCAGTGTCTCTTTTACTGTCTCGTATACAAGGTTATTGTTACCATCTTTCTAAATTCCATATATATGCGTTAGTATACTGTATTGGTGTTTTTCTTTCTGGCTTACTTCACTCTGTATAATGGGCTCCATTTTCATCCACCTCATTGGAACTGATTCAAATGTATTCTTTTTAATGGCTGAGTAATACTCCATTGTGTATATGTACCATTGCTTTCTTATCCATTCATCTGCTGATGGACATCTAGGTTGCTTCCATGTCCTGGCTATTATAAACAGTACTGTGATGAACATTGGGGTACATGTGTCTCTTTGAATTCTGGTTTCCTCAGTGTGTATGCCCAGCAGTGGGATTTCTGGATCATAAGGCAGTTCTATTTCCAGGTTTTTAAGGAATCTCCACACTATTCTCCATAGTGGCTGTACTAGTTTGCATTCCCACCAACAGTGTAAGAGGGTTCCCTTTTCTCCACACCCTCTCCAGCATTTATTGCTTGTAGACTTTTGGATCGCAGCCATTCTGACTGGCGTGAAATGGTACCTCATAGTGGTTTTGATTTGCATTTCTCTGATAGCGAGTGATGTTGAGCATCTTTTCATGTGTTTGTTAGCCATCTGTATGTCTTCTTTGGAGAAATGTCTATTGAGTTCTTTGGCCCATTTTTTGATTGGGTCATTTATTTTTCTGGAATTGAGCTGTAGGAGTTGCTTGTATATTTTTGAGATTAGTTGTTTGTCAGTTGCTTCATTTACTATTATTTTCTCCCATTCTGAAGGCTGTCTTTTCACCTTGCTTATAGTTTCCTTTGTTGTGCAGAAGCTTTTTAAGTTTGATTAGGTCCCATTTGTTTATTTTTGTTTCTATTTCCAATATTCTGGGAGGTGGGTCATAGAGGATCCTGCTGTGATGTATGTCAGAGAGTGTTTTGCCTATGTTTTCCTCTAGGAATTTTATGGTTTCTGATCTTACATTTAGATCTTTAATCCATTTTGAGTTTGTTTTTGTGTATGGTGTTAGAAAGTGCTCTAGTTTCATTCTTTTACAAGTGGTTGACCAGTTTCCCCAGCACCACTTGTTAAAGAGATTGTCTTTAATCCATTGTATATTCTTGCCTCCTTTGTCAAGGATAAGGTGTCCATATATGCATGGATTTATCTCTGGGCTTTCTATTTTGTTCCATTGATCTATACTTCTGTCTTTGTGCCAGTACCATACTGTCTTGATGACTGTGGCTTTGTAGTAGAGCCTGAAGTCAGGCAGGTTGATTCCTCCAGTTCCATTTTTCTTTCTCAAGATTGCTTTGGCTATTCGAAGTTTTTTGTATTTCCATACAAATTGTGAAATTATTTGTTCTAGCTCGGTGAAGAATACCATTGGTAGCTTGATAGGAATTGCACTGAATCTATAAATTGCTTTGGGTAGTATACTCATTTTCACTATATTGATTATTCCAATCCATGAACATGGTATATTTCTCCATCTATTAGTGTCCTCTTTGATTTCTTTCACCAGTGTTTTATAGTTTTATATATATAGGTCTTTAGTTTCTTTAGGTAGATATATTCCCAAGTATTTTATTCTTTTCATTGCAATGGTGAATGGAATTGTTTCCTTAATTTCGCTTTCTATTTTCTCATTATTAGTGTACAGGAATGCAAGGGATTTCTGTGTGTTGATTTTATATCCTGCAACTTTACTATATTCATTGATTAGTTCTAGTTAATTTTCTGGTGGAGTCTTTAGGGTTTTCTATGTAGAGGATCATGTCATCTGCAAACAATGATAAATGCCCGCCAAACCAAACAAAAGAGAAAAAAATAGGGAATCTACCTGATAAAGAATTTCGAATAATGATAGTGAAATTAATCCAAAATCTTGAAATCAAAATGGAATCACAGATAAATAGCCTGGAGACAAGGATTGAGAAGATGCAAGAAAGGTTTAACAAGGACCTAGAGGAAATAAAAAAGAGTCAACACATAATGAATAATGCAATAAATGAGATAAAAAACACTCTGGAGGCAATAAATAGTAGAATAACAGAGGCAGAAGATAGGATTAGCAAATTAGAAGATAGAATGGTAGAAATAAATGAATCAGAGAGGAAAAAAGAAAAACGAATTAAAAGAAATTAGGACAACCTCAGAGACCTCCAGGACAATATTAAATTCTACAACATTCAAATCATAGGGGTCCCAGAAGAAGAAGACAAAAAGAAAGACCATGAGAAAATACTTGAGGAGATAATAGTTGAAAACTTCCGTAAAATGGGGAAGGAAATAATCACTCAAGTCCAAGAAACCCAGAGAGTCCCAAATAGGATAAACCCAAGGCAAAACACCCAAAGACACATATTAATCAAATTAAGAAAGATCAAACACAAAGAACAAATATTAAAAGCAGCAAGGGAAAAACAACAAATAACACACAAGGGAATTCTCATAAGGATAACAGCTGATCTTTCAATAGAAACTCTCCAAGCCAGGAGGGAATGGCAAGACATACTTAAAGTGATGAAAGAAAAGAACCTACAGCCCAGATTATTATACTCAGAAAGGATCTCATTCAAATATGAAGGAGAAATCAAAACCTTTACAGACAAGCAAAAGCTGAGAGAATTCAGCACCACCAAACCAGCTCTCCAACAAATACTAAAGGATATTCTCTAGACAGGAAACACAAAAAGGGTATATAAATTCAAACCCAAAACAATAAAGTAAATGGCAACGAGATCATACTTATCAATAATTACCTTAAATGTAAATGGGTTGAATGCCCCAACCAAAAGACAGAGACTGGCTGAATGGATACAAAAACAAGACCCCTACATATGTTGTCTACAAGAGGCCCACCTGAAAACAGGGGACACATACAGACTGAAAGTGATGGGCTGGAAAAAGATTTTACATTCATTTTAAAGTTCATCTTTTGTTGGAAAATTCATTAATTTTGAAATTCATTTTTGGGGGGGCAATTTTTTTGCTTCTCAAAGTAATATCTTAACACGGATACTACTGTTTAATATTACCATAAATGGAAATTCTGTGGGACAATGTCATATTTCCTGTATGTCATGTAAGCTTCTACCCATGACCATGACGTCTAAATAGAATTTCTCTTTAGTTATCCCATATGTATGCAATAGCATGTAAGTTAAAGATAAGAGGTGTGAGTGTGTTATTTATTGTCAAATGATTGTATGACTAAGCAATCAAAATTTATTAAATAACCTTTAGTATTCAGCATTGTATCAAATACTTGGATACGTCATTAGCACCTAGACATTAAGAATACTAGGTCTTGTTTATCAAGGTAAAACACACCTCCCCTGAAATACATAATGTTTTTCAAGTATGTGAAATTCAACACACATTTCTCAAAACTACCCATAAATCTCTCTAATAGGTTATCTGTTTCCTTTATTCTGTTCCTTACAGACCAGAGGTTGGCCAAAGATCTTTAGCTTTTTTTTTTTCCTGGCAGGAAAGTCCACTAATTTTTCTAAAAGTCAGAATGCTTCTGATTTTTTTTTAAATCTGAATCTTATATTCATAATTATTTCTTTTTACCTAAAGAAAATTTGTCTTGATATTAAAAACCTGAATCAATAGTTCATATTTCTGTGATAACATAGTAAAGAGTAGATATTGCTTTTAATTTTAAAGTTAATACATAGAAAGCTAACTTTTTTATTTCAGTTCAAGCTTTCAAAAACATATACTTACACAGAATAGCCAAATGTGATTATAGCTAATATATCTTGAATCAAATAAACTCTCTATCAGAGGCTGACCAAATGATATCTCTAATGACTGAACTTCTGTGCCATTCTGTCCAGAATTATCAGCAAAGACTTGGGTAATAACTAGCGAATATTCTTTCTACCTGCCTTAGGAAGTGGGGTAGAAGGCCCCCAGGGACGTTAATCATCTCTTTTAGTGACAGTCTTCCCTATTCAAGTGATTTGGCCAAGGAAAAGATCTGACGAACTTGTTTACTACCTAAGTATTCTAACCAATAATAATTAGGTATATGAAGCGTCTGCTAAAATGTGAATTTTAAAAGGATAGTCTTTCAGCTTTAGAAAATGGTAGATATGTCCTCATTTCAAATGCACATGTGCAATTTATTGTTCTGATCTGAAACTGACATGCCCTGGGGTTCTTCTCTGCATTAAGAAACTCACCTGGGGCTACAGATTTATTGATTTCAGAAAATGCAAACAGCTTTAATTGAGTTCGAGGAGACCAGAAGTGTCTACTCAGGCCTATCATTGACATCTTTTTTAGGCATTTATTGATCATTATTGTGACTCAGTTTCCCTATCAGGAAGTGGAGTGAGGGAAAATGCACACATAATATTGTATACAGAAGTGTGTGCAGGTCAGGAAGCAACAGTTAGAACTGGTCATGGAACAACAGACTGGTTCCAAATAGGAAAAGGAGTACGTCAAGGCTGCATATTGTCACCATGTTTATTTAACTTATATGCAGAGTACATCATGAGAAATGCTGGACTGGAAGAAACACAAGTTGGAATCAAGATTGCCGGGAGAAATATCAATAACCTCAGATATGCAGATAACACCACTCTTATGGCAGAAAGTGAAGAGGGGCTAAAAAGCCTCTTGATGAAAGTGAAAGTGGAGAGTGAAAAGGTTGGCTTAAAGCTCAACATTCAGAAAACGAAGATCATGGCATCTGGTCCCATCACTGCATGGGAAATAGATGGGGAAACAGTGGAAACAGTGTCAGACTTTGTTTTTCTGGGCTCCAAAATCACTGCAGATGGTGACTGCAGCCATGAAATTAAAAGACGCTTGCTCCTTGGAAGGAAAGTTATGACCAACCTAGATAGCATATTCAAAAGCAGAGACATTACTTTGCCAACAAAGGTTCGCCTAGTCAAGGCTATGGTCTTTCCTGTGGTCATGTATGGATGTGAGAGCTGGACTGTGAAGAAGGCTGAGCGCCGAAGAATTGATGCTTTTGAACTGTGGTGTTGGAGAAGACTCTTGAGAGTCCCTTGGACTGCAAGAAGATCCAACCAGTCCATTCTGAAGAGATCAATCCTGGAATTTCTTTAGAAGGAATGATGCTACAGCTGAAACTCCAGTATTTTGGCCACATCATGCGAAGAGTTGACTCATTGGAGAAGACTCTGATGCTGGGAGGGGTTGAGGGCAGGAGGAGAAGGGGACGACAGAGGATGAGATGGCTGGATGGCATCACTGACTCGATGGATGCGAGTCTGAGTGACCTCTGGGAGCTGGTGATGGACAGAGAGGCCTGGCGTGCTGCGGTTCATGGGGTCGCAAAGAGTCGGACACGACTGAGCGACTGATCTGATCTGATATATATATATATAGTACATATATGTTTTGGCGCCATTTCTCCTGGTGCCAGGAGAAGGCAATGGCACCCCACTCCAGTACTCTCGCTTGGAAAATCCCATGGACGGAGGAGCCTGGTAGGCTACAGTCCATGGGATCGCTAGGAGTCGGACAAAACTGAGCGACTTCATTTTCACTTTTCACTTTCATGCATTGGAGAAGGAAATGGCAACCCACTCCAGTGTTCTTGCCTGGAGAATCCCAGGGACGGTGGAGCCTGGTGGGCTGCCCTCTCTGGGGTCTCACAGAGTCGGACATGACTAAAGTGACGTCCAGGCAAGAGTACTGGAGTGGGGTGCCATTGCCTTCTCCGATACAGAAAATATATATATATATATATATATATATATATATAAAAAATATGTATTTTCAGTTTAGTTCAGTCGCTCAGTCATCTCTGACTATTTGCTACCCCATGGACTGCAACACTCCAGGCTTCCCTGTTTATCACCAACTCCCAGAGTTTATCCAAACTCGTGTCCATTGAGTCAGTGATGCCATCCAACCATCTCATCCTCTGTTGTCCCCTTCTCCTCCCACTTTCAATGTTTCCCAGCATCAGGGTCTTTTCCAATGAGGCAGTTCTTCACATCAGGTAGCCAAATTATTGGAGAGGACAATGGCAACCCAGTCCAGTACTCTTGCCTGGAAAATCCCATGGACAGAGGGGCCTGGTGGGCTGCAGTCCATGGGGTTGCTAGGAGTCAGACACGACTGAACGACTTCACTTTATTTTTTCACTTTCACACATTGGAGAAGGAAATGGCAACCCACTCTAGTGTTCTTGGCTGGAGAATCCCAGGGACGGGGGAGGAGGCTGGTGGCCTGCTATCTATGGGGTCGCACAGAGTCGGAAATGACTGAAGTGACTTAGCAGCAGCAGCCAAAGTATTGGAGTTTCAGCTTCAGCATCAGTCCTTCCAATGAATATTCAGGACTGATCTCCTTTAGGATGGACTGGTTGGCTCTCCTTGCAGTCCAAGGGTCTCTCAAGAGCCTTCTCCAACACCACAGTTCAAAAGAATCAATTCTTAGGCACTCAGCTTTCTTTATAGTCCAACTCTCAAATCCATACATGACCACTGGAAAAGCCATAGCTTTGACTAGACAGACCTTTGTCAATAAAGTAATACCTGTTTTTATTATGCTTTTATATACACATATATATATATAATTCACAGGAATATGGTAGGATGAAGATACTATATTTATATGAGCCATTTTTGTAGTAATCTTAGAAATACTAACATTTGAATACTTAGTTTCAAAATTTTACAAAGGTTTATTCCTCCCTCCAATATATATTTCCATACTATAAGCATCTTGATAATTTAGCAAAGCATTTTCAAATTTCTGAGAAACAAATATGTGATTTACATGTATCTATGATGGAATCTTCCAAATATTCTTTTGCAAGAAAGATTAACTTGCAATTTCTCCCCCAGCTATTCTTGGTTAGACAGCAGAATAGCTATATACGAACATGGTGTAATTGAAAGTTAATATATTCATCTTCTTATTTGCCTAGTTCTTCTTCTGTTCTCTGGTGGCTTAGACAGTAAAGCTTCTGCCTTCAATGTGGGAGACCGGGGTTCAATCCCAGGATTGGGAAGATCCCCTGGAGGAGGAAATGGCAACCCACTCCAGTACTCTTTCCTGGAAAATTCCATGGACTGAGAAGCCTGGTAGGCTACAGACCATGCGGTCGCAAAGAGTTAGACACAACTGAGCAACTCCACTTCATTTCACTTCTTCTGTTCAGTGTCAAATAGAAAAACTACAGAGTTTTAAAAATCAGCATAGCTTCTAACTTATGTATTTTGCAATCCCCTTTGTTCTTAAGAACAGAGATAGGTAAACAATGGCCAAATTTGACTCACCACACCACCTTTTTATTTTTTTTTAATTAAGTTATTGAAACGATTTACTTATCGTCCGTGGATGCTTTTGTGCTGCAACTCAGATTTGAGTGGTTTTCAAAGATAGAAAATGGTCCTCAAAGCCCAAAATATTTATCATCTGCCCCTATACAAATAAAACATGTTCATGCCAGGTCTAAATCATTTTATTCTTTTACAAAGCAATGAAGAGGAAGCATTTTGTAATGGTGAAAAGCATGGATTCGATGTCAGAAGTTCTTCATGTCTCAAACCTCAATTTGTTTACATATAAAAAATGACAAATTACCCTTGTCTTTTATTTCGAAAGGACTTTAGAATCTGAGAAGCTGGGTCTTGCATCTCTTGAATATCTAAATATTTAGGCCAGAATTAGCTCTTCCCTAATCCATGAGTTTACTTAAGTGTGAGTAAAATATGATGCTTCATTAGCACAGACTGCTATGTAGAATCCTGAAGTAGATCATGTGGAAAAGAAAATGATGGAGCAATAAAGCTCTATTTCATTAGCTGTATTGTCTGGGAGGATGTAAACATTTTGAAACATGAGTCATGTATTGTCACTCCTCTGTTCAAGACTGCATAGCTCCTCATTTCAAGTAATTCTACAGAAGAGAAAGCCCTGATCACAATCGCAAAATATATTGTCAGTGGTGAACTAAAGCTCCAAGAATGCCTATGTACAGTTTAGCAATATTTCAAATTGGCCCAGCCCCCAGCTCTAGCTCACTGAAAAAAAGTGTCATAATTCAGTCCCTACTGTTATTTAAGTACAAAATGTTTGGCAGAAAATTTAAAAACTGCAAGACACATGAAATTCTGAAACAATAATTTTAAGTGACATAGTAAAAAAGAGAAACAGTGAAGAGAAGAAACATATATGGTTTGATGATGCAAGTACACATGATATTAGCTGGGTGATAAGGAGACAAAAGTATCATCTTAGTTCACATGGACTGCTGTAACAAAAAAACACACACTGGTAGCTTATAAGCAAGAGAAATTTATTACTCACACTTCTGGATGATGGAAAATCTAAATCATGGTGGTGGCAGATTCAGTGTCTGGTGAAAATCTACCTCCTCTTTCATATGATGAAACTTCCCAGCTGTGATATCACAGAGAGAAGGGACCAGGGAGCACCGTGGAGTCTCGTGTGTAAGATCACTGACTCTGCTCAGGAGGCGCTACTCTCACTAATAGATCTCCTTCCCAAGGCTCCACCTGCTAATACCATCACATCAGCATAAATATTCAGCTTTCAAATTCATTAATTTTTGGGGGGGAACAATATTCAAACTGTAACAAGTGCCTTTTAGAAATGGTGGATAACATGCAAGACAAAATATTGAGAATATATAAAAGAAACAAATGGAATTGTATAAATGAAAAAAAAAAAAGTTACCAAAAATGAATTTATTTGTTGCATTTAACAACAGATTAACACAGCAGAATAATGAATCCACACATTTGGAGACTTATTAATAGAACATATCTAAACTGAGATGAAAACAAAGCCTAAAAAAAGAGAGAGTCTGATCTGTGGGGAAATGAAAGGAGATGAGAGATAATAGGTTAGAAAAAATATGAAAAGATAAAATGGGTGAGGTCTTCCAAAATTTAATTGTGAGAAATCAACTCACAAATCCAGGAATTTCATCAAACATCTCATCTTGGATATATCTTTTAAAAAAATTACTAGGCACATCACAGTCAATCTGCTGAAAACTAACAATAAAAAGCAAGTCTTAAAAGCAGCAAGAGGAAACAAAAGACACATTAATACAGCAACAAAGGGCCTGCCTAACAGAAAAAAACTGAGAGGCTAAAACAAAATGCAACAGCTTTACGGTGCTAAAAGAAAAGGAAATATGAGTTTAGAATGTCATATGCAGTAGAAATATCTTCCCCAAATGTGGAATAAAGGCATTTTTATTACTTTTTAATTAAAATATAACTGATTTTAAATATCGTGTTATTTTCAGGTATACAACATAGTGATTCAATATTTTTATAGTTATGCTCCATTTAAAGTATTGGCTGTATAAAGTATGTGCTATGCAATATATTCTTGCTTATTTACTTTATACATAATGGTTTATGCATCTTAAAACCCTAGCCCAATCTTACCCTTCTCCCCATTGTTCACCCCAGTGGTGACCACTAGTTTGCTCTCTATATCTGTGAGTCTCTTTCTGTTTTATTATATATTATTTATTTGTTTATTTTTCCGATTCCACACATGTGACAACATACATTTTTGTCTTTTGCCAGCCAACATTTCATTAAGCATAGTACCCATCAGGTCCTATTGCAAATGTTGTTGCAGATGGCAAAATTTCATTCTTTTTTATGGATGAATATTATTCCACTTTGCATATGTGTGTGTGTGTATACATTCATCAATTTACAGATACAAGTTGCTTCTTTATCTTAGCTATCAAAAGTAATGCTGCTGTGAACACTGGCACGCATGTATCTCTTCAAATTAGTGTGTTTGTTTTCTTGGATATATACCCAGGCGTGGAAATTGTGGCTCATATTCTAGTTCTAATTTTAATTTTTTGACAAGCCTCCATACTACTAATATTTTCCATAATGGTTGAGCCAATTTACATTCCCACCAACAGCGTAAGAGTTCCCTTTCTCCATATCCTCTCCAGCATTTGTTATTTTTTGTATTTTTGACAACAGTCATTCTGAAAGGCATGACGTGATAACCTGTAGTTTTGACTCGCATTTCCCCGACGATTACCAGTGTTGAGCATCTGTCCATGTGCCTGTTGGCCAACTACGTGTCCTCTTTGGAAAAATATTTATTCAGGTCTTCTGTCCAGTTTTTAATCAGGATATTGTTGTGTGGATTTTTTAATTGAGCTGTATGAGTTATATATATATTTTTGTATTATACATTGTGAATTTTATCACAGCTGTCCTCAGCCTTTGGGGCACCAGGGATTGATGACTGGTTTAATGGAAGACAATTTTTCCACAGATGGTGGGGCGGGAGATGGTTCAGACGGTAATGCGGATGGTGGAGGGGATGGTTCAGGTGGTAATGTGAGCATTGGGGAGTGATGGGAAGCAGTGGATGCAGATTTGCTCTTTTGCCCGTTGCTCACCTCCTACTGTGTGACCCAGTTCCTAGCAGGCCGTACTGGGGTACCCATATGTGACCTGGAAGTTGGGTATATCTACTTTATCAGACATATCATTTGCAAATATTTCCTCCTATTCAGTAGATTGTATTTTTGAGGGGTGGCGGGGTCAATGATTTTCTTTGTTGTGCAAAAAGCTTTTAAATTTATTTAGGTTCCATTTTTAAATTTTTGCTTTTGATTCCTTTGCCTTGTAAAGGAAATTCAAAAAGTATTGCTCCAACTTATGTCAAAGCATGCTCTATGTTTTGTTCTAGAAGTTTTATGATTTCCAGCTGTACATTTAGGTCTTTAATCCATTTTGAATGTGTTTTGTGTATTATGTGGCTTCCCTGGTGGCTCAGATGGTAAAGCGTCTGCCTGCAGTGCAGGAGACCCAGGTTCGATCCCTGGGTCAGGAAGATCCCCTGGAGAAAGAAATGGCAACCCACTCCAGTACTCTTGCCTGGAAAAGCCCATGGACAGAGGAGCCTGGTGGGCTACAGTCCATGAGGTCATAAAGAGTCATACATGACAAAGCGACTTCACTTTCTTTTCTTTCTTGTCTATCATGTGAAAGAATGTTCTAATTTCATTTTTGTTTTGTTTTTTAACACGTAGCTCTCCAGGTTTCCAAGCACCACTTTTTGAAGGCTGTCTTTTCTCCATTGTATATTCTTGGCTCCGTTGTTGTCATAAATTAATTGAAAATAAGTGTGTGAGCTTATTTTGAGGCTCTCTATTCTGTTCCATTGGTATGTGTGCTTGTTTTTGTGCCTGTTTTCCTTTCATACTGTTTTCATTACTGTAGCTTTATAATATAATCTAAAGTCAGTGTGTGGGATACCTCCAGCTTTGTTCTTTATTCTCAAGATTGTTTTGACTGTTTAAGGCTTTTCTGGTTCCATGTAAATTTTAGGATTATTTGGTCCAGTTCTGTGAAAAGTATCACGGGTGTTTTGATAGGAATTTCTTTAAATTAATAGATTGCTTTGGGTAGTATCCTCAAGGGAATTCAGACTAGTGGAGACAAGTATGTAGAGATAATACATCATAGTAAGTAAAGCTGTAAAGAGAGGCCGTTGCTGTTTAGAAACTGAATTGTTTCCAACTCTTTGTGACTCCATGTACTGTAGCCCACCAGGCTCCTCTGTCCATGGGGTTTCCTAGGCAAGAATACTGGAGTGGGTTGCCAATATCCCATATCTGCCTGCAGTGCAGGAGACCCTGGGTCAATTCCTGTGTTGGGAATACCCTCTGGAGAAAGCATAGGCTACCCACTCCAGTATTCTTGGACTTCCTTGGTGACTCAGCTGGTACAGAATCTGCCTCCAATGCAGGAGACCTAGATTTGATCCCTGGGTTGGGAAGATCCCCTAGAGAAGGAAACGGCTACTCACTCAAGTATTGTAGCCTGGAGAATTCCATGGACTCTATAGTCTATGGGGTAGCAAAGAGTCGGACATGACTGAGTGACTTTCACTTGCACTTGGGTAATATGGACAATTATAATCATGTTGATTCTTCCAATCAATAAGTGTGGTCTAACATGCTGTTTAAGGTCACTACTTCTTTGTTGATTTTATGTCTGAGTGATCTACCCATTGACCTAGGTGGAATGTTAAAATTCCCTAGTTATTATTATATTATTATCCAGTTCTTTATGTCTGTTAATATATGATTTATATATTTTAGGTGAAACCAGATCTCGGTGGCTCAGAGGGTAAAGCGTCTGCCTGCAATGCAGGAGACCTGGGTTCGATCCCTGGGTTGGGAAGATCCCCTGGAGAAGGAAATGGCAACCCACTCCAGTATTCTGGCCTGGAGAATCCCATGGACAGAGAAGCCTGATGGGCTACAGTCCATAGGGTCGCAAAGAGTGGGTAGGATTGAGCAACTTCACTTTCACTTTCACACTGGATGCATCCCTAGGAGGAAAGCATGGTAATCCACTCCAGTACTCTTGTTCAGAGAACCTCATGGAAAGAGGAGCCTGGCGGGCTACAGTCTATAGGGTCACAAAGAGTCGAACACGACTGAAGTGACTCTGCATGCGTGTATGCATGCTAGGTGCATATGTGTTAAGGAGTATTATTGCACCTTCTTATATAGGTCCCTTTATCATTATATTGCCTCCTTTGATTTTCAGTATAGACTTTGTTTAAAAGTCTACTCTGTCCTAAATGAGCATTGCTAGCCCAGCTTTCTTTTTATTTACATTTTCATAAAAGACATTTTTCCATCCTCTCACTTTCAATTGATGTGAGTCTTTTTTTTTCTCTCAGAATAAGGTTTTTATTTTGTGTAAATGTCCTTTCTTTGTTTTAAATTTTATTTTGTTTAACTTTACAATATTGTATTGGTTTTGCCATATATCAAAATGAATCTGCCACAGGTATACATGTGTTCCCCATCCTGAACCCTCCTCCCTCCTCCCTCCCCATACCATCCCTCTGGGTCGTCCCAATGCACCAACCCCAAGCATCCAGTCTCGTGCATCAAACCTGGACTGGCGACTCGTTTCAATGAGCTCTTAAATGAGTCTCTTGGAGGCAGCATGGGTCTCGTTTGTTTGTTTTATCCAGTCAGCCACACTATGTCTTTTGATTGGCACTTTTAATCCATTGGCATTTAAAGTGCGTACTTACTGCCATCTTGTCATTTGTTTTACGATTGCTTCTGTAGTCCTCCTGTGTTCTTTCTTCTTCTGTTAGTATCTTCCCTTATAGTTTGCGGTTTTTCATTAGTGATATGTTTTCACACCTTTGGCTTTTGTGTATCTATTGTAGGTTTTTGACTTGTGGTTATGGGGTCGATGTACATTAACATATAGGTATGTCTACTTGTTCTAAGCTAGTAATCATGCATGTTCACACATTCTAAAAGATCTAAATTTCTTACTCCCCTCCCTGACATTTTTGATATCATATTTTACATGTTCATGTCTGTCTCTTAACTATTTATTTTAGTTATAGTTGATTTTATAATTTTGTTCTTTAGTCTTCACATTCGCTTATTTTCCACAGACAGCTTCACTATATATTTATCTTTACTAGTGGGATTTTTCCTTTCCTATGAATTCTTACTTCATGTTGTAGCTTCTTTTCCACTTTAACATTTCTTATAGGGCTGCTTTATTATTGATGGGCTTTTTTTTTTTTTTTTTTTTTTTGCTTATCTGAGTTCTTTTTCTCTTCTTCAATTTTGAATGATAACCTTTCTGGATAGAATATCCTGCATTGTAAGTTTTTCTCTTTCAGCATTTTAAATATATCATACCACCCCCTTCTTGTCTGCAAAGTTTCTGTAGAAAAACCAGCTGCTCACCTTATGAGGATTCCTTTATATATGACTGTATGTTTTTCTCTTACTGCCTATACAATTCTCTCTTTACCTTTAACTCTTAGCATTTTACATGTGATAAGTCTTGGTGTAACTTTGTTTGTGTTCATCTTATTTGGGACTTTCTGTGATTTCTGGAAATCTGTTTCGTTCTTCAACTTCAGGAAGACTTCAAGCATTAATTCATCAAATACATTTTCTACACTTGTCTCTCTCTTTTCTCTGAGACCTCTACACTTGATATTGTCTCAGAAGTCCCTTAAAATAGCCTCATTTTTATTTTGGGCTCTTTTGATTGATTTCCATTATTCTACCTTCCAGATCACTTAGGCATTCTTCTATATCACCTAGTCTGCTATTTATTCCTTCTAGTGAGTGTATTTTTCATTCTAGTTATTGTGTTTTTCAGCTCTGATGGCTCTTTGTATATTTTCTAGTTGCTTGTTAAAATTCTTACTTTATTCAGCTCTTCCCAGTTCAGTGAGCAGTCTTATTACTAATGCTTTGACTTCTTTATGTGATAAATTATTTATCTCTGTTCCATTACAACTTTTTCCAGGGATTTTTTCTTTGTCCTTTCTTTTTAAACAAATTCCTCTGTCCTCTCATTTTGTTCAACTTTATGAAATTTGGTGATATAGTTACCCAATGGCATGTCTTCGTGCAGGAACTTTCCTATGCAGTCCCTGTGTGTCCGGCGACTTTGGTGGTAGAGCTGAATCTGAACTGAGCCTGGGTCACATCTTTCCCGGGAGTGTTCTGGCGGCTGCCAATCTGGTGAGGGATGGGACTGGAGCCACCACCAGGGGTGAGTAGGTGCTCCCCTATGCTCAATGACCATCAGCTCCTATCAGGGTCAGGATCAAGGCCTTGGGTGCGAAATCATACTCCCTGAGGTTCAAGGCTGAGCTGGTTTCATCCCCATCTAAGTGTGCACTCTCCCATCTAACACAGGCACTTCTGCCCTAGTGGAGAACAGTGCTGGGGCCAATGGAACTGCAATGGACACCCAGGGCAGGCCAGGTTCATGCTAGAACAGTCCCCGCATGCCAGTCAGAACCGGGGCTGTTCCCAGCCCACTGCCTCTGTGTGCTCACTGTCAACAGCTATCCTCACTTTGTTCAGAGGCAAGGCCAGATCTACTGGGTCTACTTCTTCTGGGTATGCATAACGCCTTCAAGCAAGAGCAACTTTGCCTCAGTTGTTGGAGCAGGTGCAATGGTGCAGGCCAGGTCACATGGTGGTATGATCCCGAAAGGCCAGTCAGAGCCCCAGGCCACTCCCAAAGCACCCCCTCTTTATGAGTGCCCTCGATGGCCACCCTTGCTGTGCTCAGAGGCAGGGCGAGATTCTAGCTGGCTCTGTCTCCACTCGTATGCACATTGTCCTGGATTTTCAGGACAGCAGCAGATTTTCAGGCTGCTTCCTCCGCCTTGTTTCTGGCAGTAAGCAAGCCTGTGTGCTCTTTATGACAAAGTCTCGATTTCTTACAACTCTCTAGTAAGTCCTCACTGGTTTTCAAATCTGCTCAGTTCAGTTCAGTTCAATCACTCAGTCGTGTCCGACTCTTCGTTACCCCATGAATTGCAGCACGCCAAGCCTCCCTGTCCATCACCAACTCCCAGAGTTCACCAGACTCACGTCCATCGAGTCAGTGATGCCATCCATCCATCTCATCCTCTGTCATCCCCTTCTCCTCCTGCCCTCAGTCCCTCCCAGCATCAGAGTCTTTTCCAATGAGTCAACTCTTCGCAAAGGGACTCATTTTCCCAGTGTCAGACCCCAGGGCTGGGGTACCCAATATATGGCTTAAATCTCTCACGCCCAGGAAGAAGCCCCAAGCCTTTGATACCCCTGGTCCTGACCTGATCACTTCTCTTCCCGTCCTACCTGACTTCATATGGGTCTTTCTTTATGACTTTGGTCATAAAAGAGACTTTATCCTAGGCTCAGCTTGTTTTCAGTGAGACCTGCTCCACATGTAGATGCAGATGAATTTTTTATGTGTTCATGGTTGAAGGTGAGCACTAATTCTTTCTACTCTGCCCTCTTCATCTTCCTCCAAGACTTTTTTGCAACAACAAAGATAAAAGAATTTGTCTCCAGAAGACCTGCACTATTATGAGTTCTTTAGCCTGAAGGGAAATAATAGTAAATTGAATCCTGAATATTTTCTCTTAAGAAAGGAATGAAGATAGGTACAAAGGCTAATATATAGCAAAATTTTATATAATACACATGTAATATCATATAAAAGGATAGATTTAAACTTACATGACTATGATCTATTATAAATAAAAGATTATTTATGTAATGGACTGTGGGGTTTATAAGTAGTAAAGGAAAGGATATACTATTATAAAATCTTCATACTGTTTGTGAAATGATATAGTGTTATTTTAAGGGACGTTTAAAACTACAACCCTAGAGAAACACTAATAATATGGCACAAAATGGTATAAATAAAAATTTATACCAGGAGATAAATTTGAAAAGTAAGAAGATAAGCACTTCACACCGAAGTCAGGAAAGAAAGGAAGGGGCAAGGAAATGAAGGAAAAATATACCAAAAACCAATAGCATGATAAAAAAATAAATAAAGCCCAACTGTAACAATAACTATATAATGTGGTGGAGTAAACACAGGTCATATATTCTCATACTGGCTAAAAATCAAGACCCAACACACTTTAAAAATAAAAAACAATTGAAAAGAACTATACTAAGAAAAAAAGATAGACCACATTGGAATTTCAGTTCCAACAGAAAAGATACTTAGAAATTGTCACTCTCGTTCTTATAAAAAAAAAAAAAAAAAAAGCCAGACAAATTGAAAATCAGTTATTTTTCATGGAACAATTAGAGCAAACCCATCCCCAAATCTGGACAGCCAGGAGCATCTTGAAAGCACAATCAAGATCTGTTTACCTGGATAGTGCCGTAATTCACACTGGGAACATGTCAAGCTTAGTTTTGACTAATTGCTGGATACTATTTTTGTAGGATTAGAATAGCATAAGATAAATCTTCTGGGGTCCATACTGATATAAATAGATAGACAAATAGGAGAGAAGAAAGAGGACTCCCAGTCAGAAATTTCCAAATAATTCACATAGATACTCCACTAAGAAATGTGCACAGTAACAACCCACTCTAGGTATGGGCTGAACCCAGTGACTTCTTTCCAAAAAGCACAGATGGAAATGTGGAGAGGGGAGAAAAAGAGAACCTGACAAATATCACATCAGCAGGTGATGAAGGTCAACATCAGTGGTGATAAATTCTGTTGATAGCATGTACTTTTGATATAATGTAATAAAAATGGCACATTTCTTCTGTAGGTTTCCTGCCAAAAACCCATAACCACAGCCTAATCATGAGAAAAACTTCAGACAAATCCCAGCTGAGGGGCATTCTACAGAATGACTGACCAATAATCCTCAAAACTGTCAAGACCATCAAAACAAGAAAAATCTAACTGTCACAACCAAGAGGAGACTAAGGAGACATGTCTTTTGAAAGTAATGTGCTTTTCTAGCTGGAATTCGGGAACAGAAAAGGAAAGAGAGGAAAAATTAAAGAAAAACTGAGAAGATAGAATTTATTAGTTAATGTACCAACTGCTAAGTCACTTCAGTCATGTCCGACTCCCAGCGACCCCATGGACTGCAGCCTACCAGGCTCCTCCATCCATGGGATTTTCCAGGCAAGAGTACTGGAGTGGATTGCCATTGCCTTCTCCCTAATGTACCAACATGAGTTCATTATTTATGATAAACAGATCATACTAATAAAAGATGGTAATAGGAAAAACTGGGTGAGGGTTATATGGTAACTATACTATCTTTCAGTTTGCATATGAATCTAGCTCTGTTCTGAAATAAAAATCGTATTTAAACAAAACAACAACAGGAAGGAAACATACAGATATAGCAGATTTCAGGATGTCCTCATCAAATGGATTTACTTAACTGTCTGTCAAGAGACAGAAGACTGAATTCGTGGGGCAAAAGAATAAAAAAGTTAACTAGGGTGAGGCCAATAGAAGTACTTTTCCTTCATTTACCCCAAACTAAAAATGATATAAGAACTATTTCTAATTTTGTACTGGAGTTTTTAATCAAGAGTGAGGCAAGAAGAAGAGTGGCTAAGATTTACATTGTACTATATGTTGCTGCTGCTGTTGCTGCTAAGTCGCTTCAGTCGTGTCTGACTCTGTGCGACCCCATAGATGGCAGCCCACCAGGCTCCTCCATCCCTGAGATTCTCACGGCAAGAACACTGGAGTGGGTTGCCATTTCCTTCTCCAATGCATGAAAGTGAAAAGTGAAAGTGAAGTTGCTCAGTCGTGTCCAACTCTTTGCAATCCCATGGACTGAAGCCCACCAGGCTCCTCCATCCATGGGATTTTCCAGGCAAGAGTACTGGAGTGGGTTGCCACTGCCTTCGCATACTACATGAAAGGTTGTCAAACTAAATATTAATATTTTCCACACATGTCATGTGTAATCTTAATGAAATTGGTGTTCTCGGTGTCTAGGAAACAAGCTGAAGTGTGTGGAGGGAATGGTGGACAATCTACACAGGAATAGATGTCATGGGTGGAGAGGGTGTTGCAGAGTAGGGAGGTGTGTGGTGGGGAGGATCATGAACCCAAGAGCTCAGCCTTGGAAGGAGGAAACCTTAAACTTTTGACAGATGGTGAAGAAAACTTTTTTTCTTAAACAAACCACCTTCTCTTTTCCAACACCAGGGGACCTGTGTCTTATAATCTTAATGAGAACACATATGCACCAGAATCAAACTACACTGCAACAATAATAAGCCACAATCCAACTATATAAAAAGCAAAAATCACTTTCAGTGTTCGAGTGTAATAAAATAGAAGATATTTAAAAGAAGATATACCAGGTAAATCATAAACTTAAGAAAAATATCATGAGATCATTTCAAAAAAACTCTCAAATCAAAGATAGATTTTTAAATATTAGTATTTTAAAATATTACTATTATTTAATATTTTAATATGTTAATAATTAATTAACAATACTTAATAATTATTATACTTAAATAATTATATTATTTAATATTAGTATTTGATTTTTTAAAAACTCCTTGGAAGGAAAGTTATGACCAACCTAGAGAGCATATTCAAAAGCAGAGACATTACTTTGCCAACAAAGGTTCGCCTAGTCAAGGCTATGGTCTTTCCTGTGGTCATGTATGGATGTGAGAGCTGGACTGTGAAGAAGGCTGAGCACCAAAGAATTGATGCTTTTGAACTGTGGTGTTGGAGAAGACTCTTGAGAGTCCCTTGGACTGCAAGGAGATCCAACCAGTCCATTCTGAAGGAGATCAGCCCTGGGATTTCTTTGGAAGGAATGATGCTAAAGCTGAAACTCCAGTATTTTGGCCACCTTATGCGAAGAGTTGACTCACTGGAGAAGACTCTGATGCTGGGAGGGATTGAGGGCAGGAGGAGAAGGGAATGACAGAGGATGAGATGGCTGGATGGCATCACTGACTCAATGGATGTGAGTCTGAGTGACCTCCGGGAGCTGGTGATGGACAGGGAGGCCTGGCGTGCTGCTATTCATGGGGTCGCAAAGAGTCAACACGACTGAGTGACTGATCTGATCTGATCTGATCTGAATAATAGAAGGATCAATTCACTAATAATACATTAAAATTGTGTGCCCCTAGTAATTTAGAAGGTTATATTTTTGAAAGTCTAAACATAATACAGAACTTTGGATTATACATTGCAAAAAGTTTCTAAACCTAAAGGAAGAAGTAGACAAATCCACAGTCGGAGATGCTGCTATTGACATCCCTTTTCCTGTATTTGGTACAATATGAGATTTGAAAAAATCAGTAAAGACAAAGAGAATTTGAGCAACACTATCTCTGCTACTGCTGCTGCTGCTGCTGCTGCTAAGTCTCTTCAGTGGTGTCTGACTCTGTGTGACCGCAAAGACAGCAGCCCACCAGGCTCCCCCATCCCTGGGATTCTCCAGGCAAGAACACTGGAGTTGGTTGCCATTTCCTTCTCCAATGCATGAAAGTTAAAAGTGAAACTGAAGTCACTCAGTTGTGTCCGACTCTGAACGACCCCATGGACTACAGCCCACCAGGCTCCTCTGTTCATGGGATTTTCCAGGCAAGAGTACTGGAGTGGGGTGCCACTGCCTTCTCCGAACACTATCTCACACGTTAGTAAAGTAATGCTCAAAATTCTCCAAGCCAGGCTTCAGCAATATGTGAACCATGAAATTCCAGATGTTCAAGCTGGTTTTAGACAAGGCAGAGGAACCAGAGATCAAATTGCCAACATTGGCTGGATCATCACAAAAGCAAGAGAGTTCCAGAAAATATGCCAAAGCTTTTGACTGTGTGGATCACAACAAACTGTGGAAAATTCTGAAAGAGATGGGAATACTAGACCACCTGACCTGCCTCTTGAGAAACTTATATGCAGGTCAGGAAGCAACAGTTAGAACTGGACATGCAACAACAGACTGGTTCCAAATAGGAAAAGGAGTATGTCAAGGCTGTATATTCTCACCCTGCTTATTTAACTTAATGGAGAATACATCATGAGAAACACCGGGCTGGAAGAAGCACAAGTTGGAATCAAGATTGCTGGGAGAAATATCAATAACCTCAGATATGCAGATGACACCACCCTTATGGCAGAAAGTGAAGAGGAACTAAAAAGCCTCTTGATGAAGGTGAAAGTGGAGAGTGAAAAAGCTGGCTTAAAGCTTAACGTTCAGAAAACGAAGATCATGGCATCTGGTCCCATCACTTCATGGAAATAGATGGGGAAACAGTGTCAGACTTTATTTTTAGAGGCTCCAAAATCACTGCAGATGCTGACTGCAGCCATGAAATTAAAAGATGCTTACTCCATGGAAGAAAAGTTATGACCAACCTAGATAGCATATTCAAAAGCAGAGACATTACTTTGCCAACAAAGGTCCGTCTAGTCAAGGCTATGGTTTTTCCAGTAGTCATGTATGGATGTGAGTTGGACTGTGAAGAAAGCTGAGTGCCGAAGAATTGATGCTTTTGAAGTATGGTGTTGGAGAAGACTCTTGAGAGTCCCTTGGACTGCAAGGAGATCCAACCAGTCCCTTGTGAAGAAGATCAGCCCTGGGATTTCTTTGGAAGGAATGATGCTAAAGCTGAAACTCCAGTACTTTGGCCACCTCATGCAAAGAGTTGACTCATTGGAAAAGACTCTGATGCTAGGAGGGATTGGGGGCAAGAGGAGAAGGGGACGACAGAGGATGAGATGGCTGGATGGCATCACCAACTCAATGGACATGAGTTTGAGTGAACTCCAGGAGTTGATGTTGGACACGGAGGCCTGGCGTGCTGTAATTCATGGGGTCGCAAAGAGTCGGACACGACTGAGCCACTGAATTGAACTGAACTGATCAACCAACTTATCATAATGACATTTAAAGAACATGACATCCATTAATTGTTATCAAGTGCAAATAGAACTTTCAGCAAGCAATATGTAAAGATGGTCCATAAAACAATTTTCATTAAATATCAACGGATTGAAATAAAGCTGAGTATGGTATCTGTGTATATTTAATTTAATTAGAAATCAGTAAGAATTATGTAATTTTAAAAAACCTCCAAACATATGAAAGAAAGAAGAGAGAAAAGAGAAGAAAGAGAGAGAGACAGATCACAAAGCAAATTAGAAAGCACTTCAAAATAGATGATAATACAATAATATTATCAAAACACATTATGGCAAGTTAAAGCAGCACTTCCAAGGGAGATAAATGGATTTAGATGCTTATACTTTTATCTTCTTTTATCATCTCTATACTAAAGGGAAGAAAAGAAGTAAGTGGAGAGAAATAAGGTTTAAAAAAATGTTTTTATATGTTTCTTCTCGGCAAAATGATTTGAGAATTCTCTTTCTGCTGGTTATACTAAGATATTCGTGAATGTGTCTGTGTGTGTGTGAATGGGTGTGTTTCTACTTTCCTCTTTTGTCATTAAAAAAGCAAGGATCATAATTGTTTAACCCTAACTGGATAGTTCCATCCATTTGAATTTGAAGTTACTACTGGTGGGTACGCACTTACTGCCATGTCCTTAATTGTTTTCTGGCAGTTTTTATAGCGCTCCTCTCTTTCCTTCTTTTTCTCTTTCTCTCTTCCCTCGAGTCTGATTGTTCTCTTCAGTGCTGTGTTTCTTTTTTTTCTCTTTTCTTTTTCTTTTGTGTATTTGTTTTGTGTGTGTGTGTGTGTGTGTGTGTGTGTGTGTGTGTGTGGTTACCATGAGCTTCACATGTAACATCCTATATATACAACAGTTTCTTTCAAGTTTATGGTGACTTAATTTTGAACACAAACCAAAGCTTTATACATTAACTCCTCCCCATGTTTTATACTTTGAAAACACATTTGTCTTTTTATTTTGGGTATTCCTTGACTAATTATTATATTTTTAATTAACTTTATTTGTTTTTGTCTTTTACCCTTAGTACTTGATTATAAATGATTAATTCAGTCCATTATTATTTCCAGTTTCTGGTGACATTTTTACTTTAGTGTGCTTTCTTATTCTTAATAAGTGCCTTTTTTAGCTTAGAGAAATTCCTTTAACATTTCCTGTAAGGCTGTGTTAGTCGTGATGAATTTCTTTAACTGCTGCTTGTCTGTAGAACTCTTAATCTCTCCTTCAGTTCTGAGTGGTAACCTTGTGGGCAGGGTATTGTTAGTTGGTGGCTTTTTACTTTTAACATTTTGTACATGTAATGTCACTCCTTTATGGCCTATAAACTGTCTGCTGAAAAATCTCCTCACATCCTTACGATGTTTTTCTCGTGTGTAAGTTGCCTTTGTCTTGCTGCTTTTAAGATTCTCTCCTTATCCTTAACTTTTACCATTTTAGTTATAATGTGCCTTGATGTGTTTTTTCTATCACTTTTCTCTATCTTCTCCTTCTGGAACTCCAGTAACCAAGTGTAATCTGCTTGATGTTTGCCCAGAGGTCCCTTGAAATATCCTCATTTCTTCTAGCTATTTCACCTGCTTGCTATCTGGGCATTTTCCATTGCTTTGTCTTTCAACTCACTGATTTGTTCTTCTGTTTCATCCATTCTGTTGTTAAAACCCTCTAGTGTATTTTTCATTTCAGTTATACACATTTTTATATCTATTATAAAAGTTACACACACACATATATATACATATATGTTTCAATTTTTTTAAATACAGTCTACCTCTTTGTTGAAGTTCTTAATGTGTTCCACCGTTCTTATTCTGAGATCAGTGAACATCTTTACAATCCATATTTTGAATTCTTTATCAGGTGGGTTGCTTTTCTCCATTTCCTTAAGGTAATTTTCCTGGGGTTTTGCCTTGTTCTTTGAGTTGTAACATATTCCTCTGTCTTCATTTGCCAGTCTCTCTGGGGTTGCCTATAAATGTCAGGTGAAGCGTCTACATTTTCCAGTCCTGAGGGAGTGGTTCTGTTTAGAAGCAGTTTTTTTCTGTGTGGTCCAGAAGTGTGGTCTCCTCTGGCCTCCAAAGCTAGGCACTCGCTGGATTTCCCTGGCGTGGGCTGCGTGTGCCCACCAGCTGAGATAGGGCTGTGGCTGCACGGAGGGCACTCACCCAGCTGGGTTGCACAGAAAGGGGAGAGCTGCTTGCCCATTGTAGCTGTGGCTTGGTCTCTGCACGTGGTGGGTAGGGCTGAGGGTTCACCTGTTCTGTCTACAGACCAGTCTTTGTGCAGGGTGGGTGTGAATTCAGGGGGGCTTCAAGGATGAGGCCTCTTTTCTCATGAGGTTATGTTTTATCTGTAATATGTTTACAAATGGATATTGCCACATGTAATATTCACCAAAGTTTAATTCTACCCCATCATCCCTTCAAATTTGTTTAGCAATTACTCTCTTCACTTGCTACTTATTTATAGACCATTCTTATTTTTCCTTTGCTTTTTAGAACTTGCAAAAATTGCTAGCACCTTTAACCTTGCTTTATATATCCCTCCTTCAATCCTTTTGTCATAATCTTATCCACTGCTCTTTTATGAAGTTCTTATACATATACATAGCTCTTACATAATGAGGTGCTAAGACCGGCCATGCAAGCCAACATCATCCTCAATAGCTATTCTAAGAGAGCCTGTCTCATCCCAGATCTGTGACATGGGGGCCATTATGTTCTTCTCCAGGTAATAATAGAATAGAGTCTCTTCGTCTCTCTATATTATTTTAAATCTTTTACTAAACAAGTCTAATACTTAGATAGCTTTTTTGATTCTTGTTTTCTTCAATTATGCTTCACCAATATCTATGTCAGTGATAAAAATGTTTTTATTCTGTCTTTAAACACCAAGTAAAACTAAAACTGTAATGATTGACTTATAATATCACTTATAATTTATTTTCTACTTAAAATATAAATCAGTAAACTCAGATTTTTATCTCTAATACAAATACTTTTTAACTTATTAACATATGATTCTTGTTTAGCTTAAAGGGACCCTCTTTATCTTTTTGTGAAATTTCTTTGGCATTCAGTTTTTTAATATATGATTTTCCTTTCTCTGCAGAAAGGAAAGACCCAAGAAATATTTTCAAGGAATCCAAAAAACATTATCTTCAATTAAAAAAAAAATTGTAGAGGAGATTAAAATTATTTTAATGTAAAATCATATTAAGAAGAAATAACTTCTGTGAAGAATTATGGTGGCTGAATTTGGTTAGAAGGGGCTATCTGAAGTTTATAATGAAAGAAGTAAACCGTATGATTTCTGCTATTCCCTACTTCCCAAGCTCATTGTTAAAGGGCACTATTACCAACACATAAAGTAATTTTGGAGAGCAAGAGAAAGGGACAAAACCAGCAATGTGTCTTTTCCTGTACCTATTATTTGCTGTCTCTAACTATCTCATGTTGTCCCAGGTACAAACTTCCTACCTCCTCAACTCTACTGTGACAGGCACATTTGTTATCGGTGACCTGAGTGAACATCCAGAATGGGTCAGAGGTTTTCCTCTTAAGAAACTAAACATTCCACAGGAACACCAGATAAATACATATATATTTTTTTCTACTTGAGAATGAGAAACTGTTTTACTAGGAGTCAAACAGAATTAATAGAAAATTATTTATTTTTTTGTAAACAATATAAAATTCAAACCTTATAAATTGATATGATTAATTGGTTATTTCATTAACTAATATTATAAGTTAATTGGCTAACAGAAACATTATCATTATTAATTGGTAAATAACTATTTTAGAGTCAGTTTGGAATCATTTTCATAGTCGACCATACTAACTTCTCTGTCTAAATTCCTTCATCTAAAGATGGAAAAAATTATAATTTCTACCCCAAGGTTGTTTTGAAAGTTAAATGAGACAGTGTTTATAAATTGCTTAATATAATGTCTACAACATCATAATCTTTCAGTACATGTTAACTCATTATTTTTTTATTATTATCTCAAGATTGTTTTTATATAATAACCCAAGGGTGTTTTAGGATTATACTCTGATATGTTAGCTATTTGTTTGCTTCCTGAGTATATTATTTGATACAAAATCATAGGAAACATATAGTAACTACAGGTAAAATAGGTTACAAAGAGGGAAACAAAGCAGTCATATTTCACAGTTATTGGTGCAGTACTGAAGTGTGAGAAAATAGAGCCCAACATAAACACATAGTTTCTTCATTAACATTATCCAGGACTCCTAGGTCAAAAGGATTCAAAACAACAGTTGCAGACTAGTGGGTAGCTAACTGTAAAATCAAACAATGCATAAAGTGCCCACAGTTCTCATTTCAAGCGTGCTTCAAACCAGGTAGGCATTGAACGAAGCTAAAAGACTTAATAAATGTTCTAAAACGGGGGGAGGAGCTAAGATGGTGGACAAGTAGGACGGGGAGAATACGTTCTCCTCCACAAATTCATTAAAAGAACATTTGAACGCTGAGTAAATTCTTCAAAACAACTTCTGAATGCCGGCAGAGGACATCAGGCACTTAGAAAGACAATTCATTGTCTTCGAAAGGAGATTAGGAGCCCTGTGGGAACTCCTTTTGTGGAGAAGCGGCGCGCCCACCAGCATTTGCTATTAGCAAGTGTGGGCTGGGCTAGGAGGAGCAGCGCGGCCTGCATCACTTTGAGTAAGGATTTGGCCTGGCTATCCTGAGTGCTACCCGAGTGAAATAACCAGACTGTGGGATATCTACTACATCAAAAGCCAGCCCTAACCTAAGACACCACCAGGATTACGTACAGAACAAAGGACTGCACAGAGATAGCCAGCTGCAGACCGTCCCACTCTGGTGACAGGCAGCCGGAGCCAGAAGTGGGCAATCACAGCCCTAGAGAGAGATTATCTACAAAACTGTAAGCAGGTTTCTGTGCTAATTAACGCTTCTTGGGGCTCTGGATGGTCAACATCTGCCTGAGAAGGTGCACCGGTTGTATACCCAGAAAACTGAGCGGTGGGGAGGCAATAAGTCGCAGCACCTGCGCTCGCTAAACACTTCATCACCTGCGCTACTCGGACCTGGGAAGGGCACAAAACGCAAACTCAACTGAGTCTGTGCTTCTGAGGACAATCCGAGTGCCTGAACCTGGCCGGCTTAGATTTGGGTGTTCATCTCCACCCTCTCTGTAACAGGGCAGAGATCAGATATTGAAAAGACCAGTAAACTGCCTCAATAAAGAGAATTCAACAAACTACCAGAATATAGTAAGGACACTCTAAACTTGGCAATTTTAACAAGATGAGGAGACAGAGGAATACACAGCAGCTAAAGGAACAGGATAAATGCCCACCAAACCAAACCAAAGAGGAAGAGATAGGGAATCTACCTGATAAAGAATTCCAAATACTGATAGTGAAATTAATCCAAAATCTTGAAATCAAAATGGAATCACACTTAAATAGTCTGGAGACAAGGATTGAGAAGATGGAAGAAAGGTTTCACAAGGACCTAGAAGAAATAAAAAAGAGTCAACACATAATGAATAATGCAATAAATGAGATCCAAAACACTCTGGAGGCAACAAATAGTAGAATAACAGAGGCAGAAGATAGGATGAGTGAATTAGAAGATAGAATCCTAGAAATAAATGAATCAGAGGAGAAAAAAGAAAAATGAATCAAAAAGATGAGGACAGTCTCAGAGACCTCCAGGATAACATTAAACGCTACAACATTCGAATCATAGAAGTTCCGGAAGAAGAAGATAAAAAGAAAGACCATGAGAAAATACTTGAGGAGATAATAGTTGAAAACTTCCCTAAAATGGAGAAGGAAATAACCACTCAAGTTCAAGAAATCCAGAGAGTCCCTAACAGGATAAACTCAAGTCAAAACACCACAGATGAGATCAGTCGCTCAGTCGTGTCCGACTCTTTGTGACCCCATGAACTGCAGCACACCAGGCCTCCCTGTCCATCACCAACTCCCAGAGGTCACTCAGACTCACATCCATCGAGTCAGTGATGCCATCCAGCCATCTCATCCTCTGTCGTCCCCTTCTCCTCCTGCCCCTAGTCCCTCCCAGCATCAGAGTCTTCTCCAATGAGTCAACTCTTCGCATGAGGTGGCCAAAATACTGGAGTTTCAGCTTTAGCATCATTCCTTCCAAAGAAATCCCAGGGCTGATCTCCTTCAGAATGGACCGGTTGGATCTCCTTGCAGTCCAAGGGACTCTCAAGAGTCTTCTCCAACACCACAGTTCAAAAGCATCAACTCTTCGGCGCTCAGCCTTCTTCACAGTCCAGCTCTCACATCCATACATGACCACAGGAAAGACCATAGCCTTGACTAGGCGAACCTTTGTTGGCAAAGTGATGTCTCTGCTTTTGAATATGCTGTCTAGGTTCGTCATAACTTTCCTTCCAAGGAGTAAGCGTCTTTTAATTTCATGGCTGCAGTCACCATCTGCAGTGATTTTCGAGCCCAGAAAAATAAAGTCTGACACTGTTTCCACTGTTTCTCCATCTATTTCCCATGTAGTGATGGGACCAGATGCCATGATCTTTGTTTTCTGAATGTTGAGCTTTAAGCCAACCTTTTCACTCTCCACTTTCACTTTCATCAAGAGGCTTTTGAGTTCCTCTTCACTTTCTGCCATAAGGGTGGCATCATCTGCATATCTGAGGTTATTGATATTTCTCCCGGCAATCTTGATTCCAGCTTGTGTTTCTTCCAGTCCAGCATTTCTCATGATGTACTCTGCATATAAGTTAAATAAACATGGTGACAATATACAGCCTTGACGTACTCCTTTTCCTATTTGGAACCAGTCTGTTGTTCCATGACCAGTTCTAACTGTTGCTTCCTGACCTGCATACAGATTTCTCAAGAGGCAGATCAGGTGGTCTGGTATCACTGACCTAGAGCCAGACATCCTGGAATGTGAAGTCAAGTGGGCCTTAGAAAGCATCACTACGAACAAAGCTAGTGGAGGTGATGGAATTCCAGTGGAGCTATTCCAAATCCTGAAAGATGATGCTGTGAAAGTGCTGCACTCAATATGCTAGCAAATTTGGAAAACTCAGCAGTGGCCACAAGATTGGAAAAGGTCAGTTTTCATCCCAATCCCAAAGAAAGGCAATGCCAAAGAGTGCTCAAACTCCCGCACAGTTGCACTCATCTCACACGCTAGTAAAGTAATGCTCAAAATTCTCCAAGCTAGGCTTCAGCAATATGTGAACCGTGAACTTCCTGATGTTCAAGCTCGTTTTAGAAAAGGCAGAGGAACCAGAGATCAAATTGCCAACATCTGCTGGATCATCGAAAAAGCAAGAGAGTTCCAGAAGAACATCTATTTCTGCTTTATTGACTATGCCAAAACACCCCAAGACACATATTAATCAAATTAACAAAGATTAAATATAAAGAACAAATATTAAAAGCAGCAAGGGAAAAACATCAAATAACTCACAAGGGAATTCCCATAAGGATAACAGCTGATCTTTCAATAGAAACTCTCCAAGCCAGGAGGGAATGGCAAGACATAATTAAAGTGATGAAAGAAATTAACTTACAGCCCAGATTATTGTATCCAGCAAGGATCTCATTCAAATATGAAGGAGAAATCAAAAGCTTCACAAATAAGCAAAAGTTGAGAGAATTTTGCACCACTAAACCATTTCTCCAACAAAAACTAAAGGACATTCTCTAGATAGGAATCACTAAAAGAGTGTATAAATCGAACCCAAAACAATAAAGTAAATCTTACGTGTCAATAATTACTTTAAACGTTAATGGGCTGAATGCCCTAATCAACAGACAAAGACTGGCCGAATCGATACAAAAACAAGACCCCTACATACCTTGTCTACAAGAGATAATCAAAAGACTAAAATGGGTCGAATGGATACAAAAACTAGACCCCTATATATGTTGTCTACAAGAGAATCACGTTAAAATAGGGGATAATACTGACTGAAAATGAAGGGCTGGAAAAAGATTTTCTATGCAAATACGGACCAAAAGAAAACAGAAGTGGCGATACTCATATCAGATAAAATTGACTTTAAAATAAAGGTCCTGAAAAGGAGACAATGAAGGTTACACATAACGACTTAAAGGAACAATCCAAAAAGAAGTTATAACAATTATATATGCACCCAACATTGGAGCATTGATATATCTAAGACAAATACTAATTAGTATGATAGAAGAAATATACAACAACACAATAATAGTGGGAGACTTTAATACCCCACTCATACAATCTGGCTGTAATAGTCAAAGTAAAGAGAAAAACATATTCACTTATGAGCCTCAAAAAATTCAGTTCACTCAGGAGAGTTATAAAAAAAAAAGGACTTATTTGTTCATTCTGTAAATGTTTATTGACTATTTTATGGATCTGGTACCACTTTGGGTATGAGGGAGGAAGAAGTGACAAATGTGATCCTGTCCTAAATAATATATTGTTGTAAAGATAGACCTACCAATACAAAATACCAAGATGTGCCTAAGATGAGGACACCCAAACTGGACTTTTAGTTTCCTGAACTTTTCATTTCCAGATCAAACCTCCTAATATAAGATGAATTCAATGATTTTTTTAAAATGTTCTTTGTGATTAAAAACAGAAAGCCATTAGTTAAGAAATTACATATACTCCTCCCCACTATCACTCCCCTTCTTCCTTCCCATTTCCCTCCCACCCTCATTAATCCTTTCCTTTGTCCATTTTCCCCTGCAAAAAAATAAATAAATAAAAAATGAATGTTCTAAAACATATTACACGTAATAACCAAGAAAGATGATAGAAGGTGTTACTATTACATTGTGACTCTATACTGAAATTCTCCAAACAACGCCTAATTGTCATTTGCTGATTAAAGGTTAGTCACCCTGGATAGAAATAGCCTGTTAAACTCTGATAGTCACAACTTTCTTATGGAATTGTCCTTTTTTAGTGAAACATTTTGGAACATTATTGCAATTTTCAAGATAGGAAGAAGAAAGTGCTCAGACTATGGTTTTTAGACCAAGTCTCTAAAAAGAAGCAAGAATAATTCACTTTATTACTCTTTAAAGGAACTATAGTTCACTTGAGGTCTGGCTAAAAAGAAGACATTCTGGTTAATAGCAACATTATCCCATGATCATAAAGAGGGACCTGCCATTTATTACGTTAATGTGCACCAACTGATGAAGGAATTGGATATAGTGTGCATCTTTCTCCAGACAAGGGTAACAATAGGAAATTTGATCATGACATATTTGCAGGGAGATCAACATGTTGGGATAGGTAAAGGGGTAATACGAGAGGTAATTTGATTTCGTGAACTCCAAATGACTTTGGAGACTACACATGAAATTTTGTTAGTGGTCACAACGAGGTTGGAAAAGGCAAAGATCAAACTCCATACCTTCTGGCTGGATTGTGTTTCTTTGTCTTTTCCTTACATCAAAAGATGCATTCAATCTCCGAGAAAGAAATTTTTCATTGGAGTGAAACTTAATAAAATAAACAATGTAATAACATTATTTGTAAGCTCATTTTTGTCAGCTTAATTTGTCATTCTTCTGTATTCAGGAAAGAGATACCCATGATCTCTTTGTTCTTTACTGGAAAAGTTAAAATATCCACAAAGTCTTCAAGTTGGTAAGAACAAATAATATAAAGTATAGAAAAAAACTAGTTAAAAGCTTAAGTGAGTACTAAGTGGACAATTAAATGTAAAGGCAGACAAAGATGAGCCTTTCCAAAACTCTAATCATAGGAGCAAGTACCTCAGTGAGAGAAAGATACTCATGGTAAAAGAAATAATGCATGAAATATTATTTTATGCAATCAAAATAGTCAACAATCCCATTCTTTCTCCAGAACTGAATGTAAACTTCCTACAGTGGTCTAAATGTGCCCGCTTCTTACTATTTCTTTAAATAAATAGCTTATTCAAGAAAAAACTATTCAATATGTTATCCCTTAATATATTCTTGAGTGTGTCCTGATCTTAGTATTGACTCATTTTTTATGCCTTTTCCCCATACTCAGCTAAACTCTGCCTTTTCTTCATGATGCAGGACAAGACTCATTTCATCTTTAAAATTTCCCTTATTATCTCATCCCATGGAATTCTGTCCCTCTTTCAGTTTCCCCTAGCGTTTGTTAAGATCTGTATCATTAGCTTTGAAACCAGCCCTGGGATGAGGAACTCAGAGAGTTGTATTTGGAGTCCTAAATTTAGAGCTGTATTTTGTATAGATAGATGTGTAGTAATTATTTTGTAGGTAAAGATGCTGTGATTGAAACGAAATGCAGTACAATTTTAGATATACTACTTTCAGGACATTCTACAGGGACTTGTCAGTTGACGAACCTGGAGAGTCCTGAAGTCAACTATGTGAGTAATCTTTGTATCACTATAAATTCTATTATAATAAGAGGGATATTCTTCTTTAGAAGATGGAAAGAGATAATTTCAGAAATGAATTAAATTTCATGTATCTACTTATAAAGTGAGGCTCCCCAGGTAGCTCAGTGGTAAACAATCCACCTACCAAGCAGGAGATTCAGGTTCAATCCCTGGGTTAGGAAGATCCCATGCAGAAGGAAATGCCTGTTTGCTCCAGTACTCTTGCATGGGAAATCCCATGGAAAGAGGAGCCTGGCGGGCCACAGTCCTCAGGGTTTCAAGAGAGTCAGACATGACTTAGTGATTAAACAACAACTTACAGAGCATCTAATTAGAGGTTATTATGCACTAGGTCAGATCAGATGAGATCAGCCGCTCAGTCCTGTCCGACTCTTTACGACGCCGTGAATAGCAGCACACCAGGCCTCCCTGTCCATCAGCAACTCCTGGAGGTCACTGAGACTCACGTCCATCAAGTCAGTGGTGCCATCCAGACATCTCATCCTCTGTCATCCCCTTCTCCTCCTGGCCCCAATCCCTCCCAGCATCAGAGTCTTTTCCAATGAATCAACTCTTTGCATGAGGTGGCCAAAGTACTGGAGTTTCACCTTTAGCATCATTCCTTCCAAAGAAATCCCAGGGCTGATCTCCTTCAGAATGGACTGGTTGGATCTCCTTGCAGTCCAAGGGACCCTCAAGAGTCTTCTCCAACACCACAGTTCAAAAGCATCAATTCTTCGGCGCTCAGCCTTCTTCACAGTCCAACTCTCACATCCATACATGAACACAGGAAAAACCATAGCCTTGACTAGACGAACCTTTGTTGGCAAAGTAATGTCTCTGCTTTTGAATATGCTATCTAGGTTGGTCATAACTTTCCTTCCAAGGAGTAAGCGTCTTTTAATTTCATGGCTGCAGTCACCATCTGCAGTGATTTTCGAGCCCAGAAAAATAAAGTCTGACACTGTTTCCACTGTTTCCCCATCTATTTCCCATGAAGTGATGGGACCAAATGCCATGATCTTCGTTTTCTGAATGTTGAGCTTAAGCCAACTTTTTCACTCTCCACTTTCTCTTTCATCAAGAGGCTTTTTAGTTCCTCTTCACTTTCTGCCATAAGGGTGGTGTCATCTGCATATCTGAGGTTATTGATATTTCTCCCAGCAATCTTGATTCCAACTTGTGTTTCTTCCAGCCCAGTGTTTCTCATGATGTACTCTGCATATAAGTTAAATAAACAGGGTGACAATATACAGCCTTGACGTACTCCTTTTCCCATTTGGAACCAATCTGTTATTCCGTGTCCAGTTCTAACTGTTGCTTCCTGACCTGCATATAGGTTTCTCAAGAGGCAGATCAGGTGGTCTGGTATTCCCATCTCTTTCAGAATTTCCCACAGTTTGTTGTGATCCACACAGTCAAAGGCTTTGGCATAGTCAGTAAAGCAGAAATAGATGTTTTTCTGGAACTCTCTTGCTTTTTCCATGATCCAGCGGATGTTGGCAATTTGATCTCTGGTTCCTCTGCCTTTTCTAAAACCAGCTTGAACATCAGGAAGTGCACAGTTCACATATTGCTGAAGCCTGGTTTGGAGAATTTTAAGCATTACTTTACTAGCGTGTGAGATGAGTGCAATTGTGCGGTAGTTTGAGCATTCTTTGGCAAACCACTTCAGTATCCTTGCCTTGAGAACCACATGAACAGTATGAAAAGGCAAAATGATAGGATACTGAAAGAGAAACTCCCCAGCTCAGTAGGTGCCCAATATGCTACTGGAGATCAGTGGAGAAATAATTCCAGAAAGAATGAAGGGATGGAGCCAAAGCAAAAAGAATACCCAGCTGTGGATGTGACTGGTGATAGAAGCAAGGTCCAATGCTGTAAAGAGCAATATTGCATAGGAACCTGGAATGTCAGGTCCATGAATCAAGGCAAATTGGAAGTGGTCAAACAAGAGATGGCAAGAGTGAATGTCGACATTCTAGGAATCAGCAAACTGAAATGGACTGGAATGGGTAAATTTAACTCAGATGACCATATATCTACTACTGCAGGCAGGAATCCCTCAGAAGAAATGGAGTGATCATCATGGTCAACAAAAGAATCCAAAATGCAGTACTTGGAGGCAATCTCAAAAACGACAGAATCATCTCTGTTCGTTTCCAAGGCAAACCATTCACTATCACAGTAATACAAGTCTGTGCCCCAACCAGTAATGCTGAAGAAGCTGAAGTTGAACGGTTCTATGAAGACCTACAAGACCTTTTAGAACTAACACCCAAAAAAGATGTCCTTTTCATTATAGGGGACTGGAATGCAAAAGTAGGAAGTCAAGAAACACCTGGAGTAACAGGCAAATTTGGCCTTGGAATACGGAATGAAGCAGGACAAAGACTAAGAGAGTTTTGCCAAGAGAATGCACTGGTCATAACAAACACCCTCTTCCAACAACACAAGAGAAGACTCTATACATGGACATCACCAGATGGTCAACACCGAAATCAGATCGATTATATTCTTTGCAGCCAAAGATGGAGAAGCTCTATACAATCAGCAAAAACAAGACCAGGAGCTGACTGTGGCTCAGACCATGAACTCCTTATTGCCAAATTCAGACTGAAATTGAAGAAAGTAGGGAAAACCACTAGACCATTCAGGTATGATCTAAATCAAATCCCTTATGATTATACAGTGGAAGTGAGAAATAGATTTAAGGGCCTAGATCTGATAGATAGAGTGCCTGATGAACTATGGACAGAGGTTCGTGACATTGTACAGGAGACAGGGATCAAGACCATCCCCATGGAAAAGAAATGCAAGAAAGCAAAGTGGCTGTCTGGGGAGGCCTTACAAATCGCTGTGAAAAGAAGAGAAAGGAAAAGCAAAGGAGAAAAGGAAAGATATAAACATCTGAATGCAGAGTTCCAAAGAATAGCAAGAAAAGCTAAGAAAGCCTTCCTCAGCAATCAATGCAAAGAAATAGAGGAAAACAACAGAATGGGAAAGTCTAGGGATCTCTTCAAGAAAATCAGAGATACCAAAGGAACATTTCATGCACTAGGTAGTAATTGGCAAAAAAAAAAAAAAAAAAAAATCAATGACTGCAGAATATTCAACTATTATTCTGCTGCTGCTGCTGCTAAGTTGCTTCAGTCGTATCCGATTCTTAGGGACTCCATGGACTGTAGCCTATCAGGCTCCTCTGTCCATGGGATTTTCCAGGCAAGAGTACTGGAGTGGGGTGCCATTGCCTTCTCCGAACTATTATTCAATTTTTCTTCAAATAGAAGAAAATTTTGTTTGTCCGATCCCATGTTAATAATTCCACAAGTAGAAAATAAACAGATTTTTTAAATGCATTAACTTTATAACAATATTTTAAGCCATGTTCTTTAGTGGAAATAGTTACCTTTAGCTAGAAAGGATTTTTTAATGTAAAATTTTTCATAGTTTAAAATTTTTAAATTGTTGCTGATTTTTACAACTGAAGTGAAAAGTTAAATAATCTGCACATTTTGCTTATATGTGAAGTGAATAATTTCCCACACAATTATTGATTGTTAGGAAATTGCTAAAATACTAGACATAAAATTACCAAATTAGAACTGAACTGACTTGCAGCGACAGTAGAGGTAAATGAATCACCAAAGAAAATATTCCATGGTATCTGCTGAATCGTTTTTGGCTTATCCATTTGTTTTACAGCCAGAAGCAAGTGCCATTCAAATGACTAGAAAAAAAAGCGATTCATTTTTCCATGTGAAACTAAGCCGTCCTCCCATAACTGAGGCAGGGGTAATGTTGATGTTTGCAGTGTAAAGCACAGCACACAGAGGCAAGGAGAACAAGCAAAAACTCCGTGTAAAACAAAAAGGACACCCCCTAGTTGGCCATAATGCACATGGTTTTGTTCTATCCCTGGGTCGGAAAGAGCCTCTGAAGGAGGGCATGGCAACCCACGCCAGTATTCTCGCCTGGAGAATCTCACGGGCTACAGTCCACTGAGAAGCCTTGCAGTGGACTCTCTACTGCACTGAGTCGGACAGGACTGAAGCCACGGCACACACATGAACTCCCACACAGCAACCACAAGGTGCCCTTTTGTGATTGAGGGAGAGGAAAACGTGTTTCGTTATTAAAGCCTGATTTGAGTATTTTCTCTGAGAGCCTCTTGAGGGCTCTCTGAGTTACATAGCAGTTTGGCAGACCCCTGAGTCATGAGGGTGTTCTCCATGGAGTGGTATTTTCCGTCCTCCAAACTCTGGTATAGAGCGGCAGAGGTGAGCCATAATTATAGAAAGCCAGTCAATTACCCCAGCCAAATGCACATTAAGATAGTGCCATGAAGAAGAGAGTACTATTTTTAGGTCCACATAACTCTTTTCTGTACAATTTTGTGTCAAGGATATAGTATGTCTTATATCTACATAAATGAAAATACTGGATTTAAATGATTCCATAAATGACGTCAAGTAATGGATAACAATGGTTGCATTGCCTGATAAACATAAATAATAGCTGAGGGTAGCACCAAAATACGAGCTGTCAGACTACAGGCTAGGAGCGAGTCTTCCCAGTACATAAGTGTCTAAGTTCTAAGTCACGTGGTATAAAGGGAACAAATAGATTTCCAGTGAGGCAGACCTCATACATACACATTCCTGTTTGAACATAACTGACTTTGCATCCTGTCCTGGTGGAATTTAGCTACTTGTTTTCATGATATCTCTGTTCTCCTCAGCTCACTACTAGCTTCGTGAGGACAGAGATTTTGGCTCTTGTTCACTGCTGAACGCCGAGCACCTAGAGAAGTCTCCGACACATAGCAAGGGCTCAGTAAATGTTCATTAAATAAATGACCTCTAGAGAAGCGGGTGTCTCCCTAAACCTGGCCCACAGCCTGTTGCTCGACAGAACTGCTAACTGGAGCTCGTCATCGGCTTTGCTCTTGTCTCTGTGCATGTTCTCAACTTTTTCTCTCTTTGCGCAATGAAATGGATGTTTGTGTCTCCCCAGATTCATTACATTGAAACCCTAGTGTCCTGGCATTTGGGCCTTTGGGAGTTAATTAGGTTAGGAGCATAAAAGCCTCATGATTGGATGAGGATAGGAAGAGAACTAGCCATTTCTGTCTCTTCACCACTTGGAATGAGAAAAGGACAGTCTACAAATCAGGAAGAGGGCCTTTACCAAGAATTTGACCATGCTGGCACCCTGATCTCAGATTTCCATCCTTCAGAACTGTGAAAGACAATTGTTTGTTCTTTAAGCTGCCTGGTCTATGATATTCTATTAGAGCAGCCCAAATTGTCTAAGACACTTTGCCTATCCAGAAATCCCACCCAACCTTCAACTTCTACCTTTATCATAAAGAAATATCTGATTATTACAGAAATATGAATTGCCATAGATTCATATTCAGAAATACATACTGTGACTTAACTGAACTCTTGTTCAGTTGCCTGTGTCCAACACTTTGTGACCCCATGGACTGCAGCACGCCAGGCCTCCCTGTCCCTTACCATCCCAAAGTTTGCCCAACATCATGTTCGTTGCCACAGTGATGCCATCCAGCCATCTCGTCCTCTGATGCCCTCTTCTCCTTATGTTTTCAATCTTTTTCTCAGCATCAGGGACATTTCCAATGAATGGGCTGTTCACATCAGGTGACCAAAACGCTTGAGATGCAGTTTCAACATCAGTCCTTCCAATGAGCGTTCAGGGTTGCTTTCCCTTAAGATTGACTGGTTTGATCTCCTTACTATCCAAGGGACTCTCAGGAGTCCAGCAACACAGTTCAAAGGCATCAGTTCTTTGGCACTCTGCCTTCTTTATGGTCCAGCTCCCACAAACGTTTGTGACCACTAGGATGACCGTAGCCTTGATTATATGAAACTTTGTTGGCAGAGCAGTGTCTCTGCTTTTCAGAACACTGTCTGCGTTTGTCATGGCTTTCCTGCCGAGAAGCAAACGTCTTCTGATTTCATGGCTGCCGTCACCATCCTCAGTGATTTTAGAGCCAGAGTGGGGGAAATCTGTCATTGTTTCCTCCTCTCCCCCTTCTATTTGCCATGAAGTAATGGATCCGGATGCTATGAGCTTAGTTTCTTTATTTTTAATACTTACTTTTAAGCCGGCTTTTCCCCACTTCTCCTTAACCCTCATCAAGGTGCTCTTTAGTTCCTCCTCCTTTTCTGCCATTAGAATGGTATCATCTCCATACCTGAGGTGTTGACATTTCTCCCACCTCTCTTGATTGCAGCCTGTAACTTATCCAGCCTGGCATTTCTCATGTGCTCAGCACGTAGGTTAAACAAACAGAGTGACAACAGACAGCCCTGTAGTACTCCTTCCCCAATCCTGTACCCCAGTCAGTTGTTTCATACAGGTTTCTAAGGAGACTGGTAAGATGGGCTGATAGTCCCATCTTTTTAAGAGCTTTCCACAATTTATTAGAATCCACACAATCAAAGGCTCTAGTGTAGTTGATGAAATAAGAGTTAGAAGTTTTTCCCGAATTCCCTTGCTTTCTCTATGATCCAATGAGTGTTGGCAATTTGATGTCTGGTTCCTCTGCCTTTTCCAAAGTTATTGAGCTCTACTGTGCTCAGAAATGTTGGTGCTCTCTCCATTCTTCCACTTAACAATGTTGTTGAGTAACTACCATCAGTTGGGCATTATTTTAAGGAATTTGGGGCATATCACAGAACAACAAAGGATCCTAATGTTGAACAGGGAAGGGAGACAACAAGTAAGTAAATTACACAGTATGCTAGAAGGAGGAAAAGAATTAGAACAGGGTAAAGGGGATGGGAACTGCCAGAAAGTTCAGAAATCTGTGCTATAAATAGTATTCAAAGTAGATCAACAAGATTTGAGATTGTGGGAATACATCAGTTCAGATCAGATCAGTCGCTCAGTCGTGTCCGACTCTTTGCGACCCCATGAACTGCAGCACGCCAGGCCTCCCTGTCCATCACCAGCTCCCGGAGGTCACTCAGACTCGCATCCATCGAGTCAGTGATGCCATCCAGCCATCTCATCCTCTGTCGTCCCCTTCTCCTCCTGCCTTCAATCCCTCCCAGCATCAGAGTCTTCTCCAATGAGTCAACTCTTCGCATGAGGTGGCCAAAATACTGGAGTTTCAACTTTAGCATCATTCCTTCCAAAGAAATCCCAGGGCTGATCTCCTTCAGAATGGACTGGTTGGATCTCCTTGCAGTCCAGGGGACTCTCAAGAGTCTTCTCCAACACCACAGTTCAAAAGCATCAATTCTTCGGCGCTCAGCCTTCTTCACAGTCCAACTCTCACATCCATACGTGACCACAGGAAAGACCATAGCCTTGACTAGGCGAACCTTTGTTGGCAAAGTGATGTCTCTGCTTTTGAATATGCTATCTAGGTTGGTCATAACTTTCCTTCCAAGGAGTAAGCGTCTTTTAATTTCATGGCTGCAGTCACCATCTGCAGTGATTTTGGAGCCCAGAAAAATAAAGTCTGACACTGTTTCCACTGTTTCTCCATCTATTTCCCACGTAGTGATGGGACCAGATGCCATGATCTTCGTTTTCTGAATGTTGAGCTTTAAGCCAACCTTTTCACTCTCCACTTTCACTTTCATCAAGAGGCTTTTGAGTTCCTCTTCACTTTCTGCCATAAGGGTGGTGTCATCTGCACATCTGAGGTTATTGATATTTCTCCCAGCAATCTTGATTCCAACTTGTGTTTCTTCCAGTCCAGCATTTCTCATGATGTACTCTGCATATAAGTTAAATAAACATGGTGACAATATGCAGCCTTGACGTACTCCTTTTCCTATTTGGAACCAGTCTGTTGTTCCATGTCCAGTTCTAACTGTTGCTTCCTGACCTGCATACAGATTTCTCAAGAGGTAGATCAGGTGGTCTGGTATTCCCATCTCTCTCAGAATTTTCCACAGTTTATTGTGATCTACACAGTCAAAGGCTTTGGCATAGTCAATAAAGCAGAAATAGATGTTTTTCTGGAACTCTCTTGCTTTTTCCATGATCCAGTGGATGTTGGCAATTTGATCTCTGGTTCCTCTGCCTTTTCTAAAACCAGCTTGAACATCTAGAAGTTCACGGTTCACATATTGCTGAAGCCTGGCTTGGAGAATTTTGAGCATTACTTTACTAGCGTGTGAGATGAGTGCAATTGTGCGGGAGTTTGAGCATTCTCTGGCATTGCCTTTCTTTGGGATTGGGATGAAAACTGACCTTTTCCAGTCTTGTGGCCACTGCTGAGTTTTCCAAATTTGCTGGCATATTGAGTGCAGCACTTTCACAGCATCATCTTTCAGGATTTGGAATAGCTCCACTGGAATTCCATCACCTCCACTAGCTTTGTTCGTAGTGATGCTTTCTAAGGCCCACTTGACTTCACATTCCAGGATGTCTGGCTCTAGGTCAGTGATCACACCATCATGATTATCTGGGTCATGAAGCTCTTTTTTGTACAGTTCTTCTGTGTATTCTTGCCACCTCTTCTTAATATCTTCTGCTTCCGTTAGGTCCATACCATTTCTGTCCTTTATCGAGCCCATCTTTGCATGAAATGTTCCTTTGGTATCTCTGATTTTCTTGAAGAGATCCCTAGTCTTTCCCATTCTGATGTGTTCCTCTATTTCTTTGCATTGATCGCTGAAGAAGGCTTTCTTATCTCTTCTTGCTATTCTTTGGAACTCTGCATTCAGATGTTTGTATCTTTCCTTTTCTCCTTTGCTTTTTGCGTCTCTTCTTTTCACAGCTATTTGTAAGGCCTCCCCAGACAGCCATTTTGCTTTTTTGCATTTCTTTTCTATGGGGATGGTCTTGATCCCTGTCTCCTGTACAATGTCACGAACCTCATTCCATAGTTCATCAGGCACTCTATCAGATCTAGGCCCTTAGATCTATTTCTCACTTCCACTGTATAATCATAAGGGATTTGATTTAGATCATACCTGAATGGTCTAGTGGTTTTCCCTACTTTCTTCAATTTCAGTCTGAATTTGGCAATAAGGAGTTCATGGTCTGAGCCACAGTCAGCTCCTGGTCTTGTTTTTGCTGATTGTATAGAGCTTCTCCATCTTTGGCTGCAAAGATGGGAATACATAGAGTTGTGCAGGAGATAATCGTGGGAATACATAGAGTTGTGCAGGAGATAATCATGTAGATATCTGGGGTGAGTGCATCCCAGGCAAAGGGTAAATTTGAAGAGCATCCCTGGTGAACTGAAGGAAATAAACATAGCAAAGTAGCAAAAGCACAGTGTGCAAAGGAAGAGCAGTGGGCGATGAGGTCAAGGAGAGAGTAGGAAGCCAGATTACAGAACCTGAAGCCTACTTTAAGGACATAATCTTTTTACGAAAATGTGTTCACTGTAGGATGATTCCTTTACAGTGCTGTGTTAGCTTCTACTGTACAACAAGGTGAATTAGCTGTATGCACACAGTGGCTTCCCAGGTGGCCCTACTGGTAAAGAATCCGCCTGCCAATGCAGGAGACATAAGAGACGCAGGTTCAATCCCTGGGTCAGGAAGATTCCCTGAAACCCAGTCTGTTATTCTTGCTTGGAGAATCTCACGGACAGAGGAGCCTGGTGGGGTATAGTCCATAGGGTTGCAAAGAGCTGGACACAACTTAAGTGACTTAGCACACCCGCCTTGCCTCGAGTCCCAACATGGGAAGAATTAGCCAAGATGGCATGTTCAGGCTCTCTCACCCCTTGTTTTGTAATTGACAACTGTGTAAGAGCTGAGCTCATTTATAGCACTGTGCATGTGCAACACGAGGCACTTGCTGGGTCATGAGATACTTCGTGCTGTAAGGATATGTGAGCTCCACCTAGAAAAGGGGAAGCATTTACTGCTGCGTCCCGGCTGGGTCCGTTGACTCGGCCAGGAGAGAATACTGCTAGGGCTGCTGCACCAGCCAGGAGAGAATTAACATGTCTGCAGCTACTGCAGCTCCTGGAGTCTTCCTCTTAGCTGGCGCCAGTTTGCCTACCCTTGGTGGAGCCAACAGTGCAGACAGTGTGAACTGCAAGACAGTTGGCATGGCGAACAGGATCAGGAATGCACCCCCTCTCACTACCCCCACCCCACCCTCCAAGTCATCACAGAGCAATGCACTGAGGACTCAGAGCCATACGACGGCTCCCCGCTGGCTGGCTGTTTCACACACGGCAGTGCCTATATGTCAGCGCTACTCTCGCAGTTCAACCAGTCCCACTCTCTCCTCCCCCACCCCTGCCCTGAGAGGACATAATCTTTCATTTGAGTCAAGAGGGTTTAATCTAACTTAGCTGTTGAGACAACTCTAGGGAAAAACCATGACACAAGGGTCTGTTGTGTACACAGCGCTCTGGTGCAGGACTGTGCTTCCGTGCTGCCTGGCCCAGTGATACGTGAGCATTGTCATGTAGCGCTGTTGACTTAGCAGAACTCTACAGGAAGAGAGCTACAGGACCAGTCTGTCACTCTCTTAAGTAAAGCCTTATCCGTAACAAAGACAATAGTGTTTAGTGGATGAGACCACAGGCTCTGAAATCAAGCTGCATGGGTTTGCAAACCAAATCACCATATACTACTTTCAAACCTTCAGTTTCCTCATTTTTAAAATCCCTACTTCCTTGTGGAGGGGGAGACGATGTAAATATTAAATGTGAAATTGTATGAAAGGCATATAGTATCCTATCATCTGGGAACAAAATAGCAAGTCACTTGTATCCATGTGATACCATATGGTAGTTGTAAGAATTTAAGGAGATAGTCTGGCCAGTGCATATAGTAGGCACTCCATAACATATATAATTGCATACCACTATTATTGCTGTTGGTAAAACCAGCTTTCAAAATACATTATTAAACATTATGCATTTTCAGGCAATAATTTAATACACTCCATTGTATTTAGCATGCAGAATGAAAATGACAATTACAATAATTACAATTACCATTTTAATCCAGTGTAGTTCAACAAAAGATTAGATACTTGTATGAACACTAATAATGTTTGCAGAAAATTCATAACAAAAGAAATTGCAGGCATCTAGAAACTAAAGGGCCAGAGAAATAACATAAATGAGAAATGTTCGTGGTCATTTATAGCATTCCGTTTAAATGCTGCTTGTGTTTCAATGGATATTTTTTCCTGAAACTTACTCTTTACTTCATATTTGGAGATGATGTCTCACTAAGGCCATATAGAAAGATATAAAATTGTCCTTTTGACACCTCCTTTCCCACCTCAGTCATACTCCATGCTCAGGAATCAAGGAAGCCTCAGTGGAATATTCCCAGTAGTCATTTTTTGAAGTCAACTAAGTACTTAATCAGTTTCTTAAAAAGATAGATGCCAGGTATTACTTGAGTTTTATCACAATTTTTGCAAATTCTGAAATAGATTGGCATCTTGGTAAATTGCAATCTCAATATGGATATTATTCTCCCCTTATAATTGGTTTGCAGTGAGCAACTACCATTTTATCTTTAGCTAGGTGTTCTAGAAATCTTGCCTTTTTATTTAATGTCTAAATTTATTATTGGAGAAGGAAATGGCAACCAACTCCCGTATTCTTGACTGGAGAATTCCATGGACAGAGGAGCCTGGCAGGCTATAGTCCATGGGGTCACAAAGAGTCGGAGATGACTGAGCAACTCTCACAAATTTATTATTTTCTCTTTCCACAACTAATGGCTGTATTTGGTTCATTTTCAATAAGACTTAATGACTAAATTAAAAAGGTTAATCAGGTTTAAATAAAGATGAGGGTGACATTTCTTCCATATTTGTCTGGCTCCCAACCTGCTAGCTTTGAGTTCTGCCTTCTGTGAAAATTATGCCCTCTAAAAACGAGTGTTGTGAAAAGGGCCATATGGGGCAAAATTGAGTTTTGGCATCCAAAATGGTAAGGATACTTTTGAATAAAAACTTTATAACAAATGAGGTAGCCATTTAATTAACATTTTAGGTAGGGGTCACTGCTTTTCATTTGGATGAAGAGAAGCTAAAAAGAAAATCCCAGGAGAAAATATAACATCAGAATACTTTGCTAAACACTACTAAATGGGAATGAGACAGTAACATGAGGTCTAGACTGAATCCCATTGAAGGCTGTAATTAGCCCATGCTTCAGTATTTTGTACAATACAATGAAGCACTATTTTACCCAATATATCTTAATTAAAAGCAAAAACACAATGAAACACAAAGCTACCATCAAAGAGGCGTTATTGGCACTTACATAATACAGAAGATGGGGAAGGATTTTGTTTTCTTTGTTTGGCAAGAAAATTGGAACTAGGCATTCTATTTTTCACACAGCTCTCAATATAGAAGCATTTGTGAACCAAAAATTGCATTTGTACTGTAAATTATATGGATGAAAGCCACATAGAAAGAGATAGTTTGTTGTTTTATAATTCAAGAGTAGTAATGCTTGGATTTCTTTTCTTTCTCTTTTACAAAGAAGATAATTATTGAAAGCTTGGTTTTTACCACAATAAGAGACTTAGTTAAATATTCTAATGTACATGTTTTATATTCTTTTTTTTACTAGAATGCATTAATTATGCAGTAACATTAAAATATACAAACAAAATAATTTTCTTGTCACCTCAGTGTTAAAGCTTGAATATCAAAGATACCAGAGCTCTCCACTGTGGTCTATTTTTTGCAATGTAATAATACATGGGAAGAAAAACAATAAAGTAAATGCTAGATTATAAAAATTATGGACAAATTCTCCCCCCAGAATCTTGTTATATTTACACTGAATGTAAACAGAAGAAATGATAAAATGAAGATGACTCAACACCATCAACTATCTTTGATGTGACCATTCATACAGATTTTGTTCAACTTGAATGAGATGGCTGAAGACTGAAAACGAAAATGCAGTTCTAAATAATTCATATGAAAAAGACAACTCAATAGTTATACTGCTGTTGCTAAGTCACATCAGTCACGTCCGACTCTGTGTGACCCCATAGATGGCAGCCCACCAGGCTCCCCCATCCTTGGGATTCTCTAGGCAAGAACACTGGAGTGGGTTGCCGTTTCCTTCTCCAATGCATTAAAGTGAAAAGTGAAAGTGAAGTCGCTCAGTCGTGTCAGACTCTGTGCGACCCCATAGATGGCAGCCCACCAGGCTCCCCCATCCCTGGGATTCTCCAGGCAAGAACACTGGAGTGGGTTACCATTTCCTTCTCCAATGCATAAAAGTGAAAAGTGAAAGTGAAGTCGCTTAGTCGTGTCCGACTCTTAGTGACCCCATGGACTGCAGCCTACCAGGCTCCTCCATCCATGGGATTTCCCAAGCAAGAGTACTGGAGTGGGGTGCCATTGCCTTCTCTGCAATAGTTATACTAGAGTCAACCATAAGACAAACCATAAGGAATGTCTGAAGATCTAACTTTTTTCATCTATTTTATATCTGTATTGTTGTTTCTAGCAAACTCTTCAAGGATTTGTATAACAGCATACCAAAAATTCTTCAAGCTAAGCTTCAGCAGTATGTGAACTGAGAACTTCCACATGTACAAGCTGGGTTTACATAAGGCAGAGGAACCAAAGATCAAATTGCCAACACTCCCTGGATCATAGAGAAAGCAAGGGAACTACACTAAAACCTTTGCCTGTGTGGAGCAGAACAAACTGTGGAAAATTCTTAAAGAGATGGGAATACCAGACCATCTTACCTGTCTCCTGAGAAACCTGTATGCAGTTCAAGAAGCAAGAGAACTGAACATGGAACAATGGACTGGTTTAAAATTGGGAAAGAAGTACAAGAAGGCTGTATATTGTCACCCTGTTTCTTTAACTTCTATGCAGAGTACATCATATGGAATGCTGGGCTGGATGACTTACAGGCTAGAATCAAGGTTGCCAGGAGTAATATCAGCAATCTCAGATATGCAGATGATACCACTGAAATGGAAAAAAGTGAAGAGAAACTAAAGAGCCTCTTGATAAGAGTGAAAGAGGAGAGTAAAAAGTCTGGCTTAAAACTCAGCATTCAGATAACTAAGATCATGGCACCTGGTCCTATCACTTCACGGCAAATAGAAAGGGAAAAAATGAAAACAGTGACAGATTTTATTTCCTTAGGTTCCAAAATCACTGTGGACCATGACTGCAGACATGAAATTAGAAGATGCTTGCTCCTTGGGAGAAAAGATATGACAAACTTAGCATATTAAAAAGCAAAGAAATCACTTTGCTGACAAAGATCCATATAGTCAAAGCTATGGTTTTTCCAGTAGTCATGTACAGGTGTGAGATTTGGACCATAAAGAAGGCAAGCACTGAAGAACTGATGCCTTCAAATTGTGGTACTGGAGAAGACTCTTGAGAGTCCCTTGGACTGCAAGGAGAAGAAACCATTCAATCCTAAAGGAAATCAACTCTGAACATTCATTTAAAGAACTGATGCTGTAGCTCCAATATTTTGGCCACCTGATGCAAAGAACTGACTCATTGGAAAAGACCCTGATGCTGGGAAAGATTGAAGGCAAAAGGAGAAGAAGGTGGCAGAGGATGAGATGATTAGATAGTATCACTGATTCAGTGGACATGAGTTTGAGCAAACTCTGGAAGATAGTGAAGGACAGGGAAGCATTGCATGCTACAGTCCATGGCTTTGCAAAGAGTTGGACATGACCTAGCAATGAAACAACAGTGCCTTACCAACTAGTGAACAGAAAGAGCAATGATATACCAGCTGACTATTTCCACATCGAATGCCAAATGAATCTTTCTAAATTGCTATAAAACTTTGACTATGAGGGTTGGCTCATTCTAAATGCTCTTGAAAAGTGGGAAGAAAAGGAAAACTACAGCTTTTTTGTATAGTCTAGAAGTACTAACGGAGAAGGTGATGGCACCCCACTCCAGTACTCTTGCCTGGAAAATCCCATAGATGGAGGAGCCTGGTAGGCTGCAGTCCATGGGGTCTCTAGGAGTCGGACACGACTGAGCGACTTCCCTTTAACTTTTCACTTTCATGCATTGGAGAAGGAAATGGCAACCCACCCCAGTTGCCTGGAGAATCCCAGGGATGGGGGAGCCTGGTGGGCTGCCGTCTATGGGGTCGCACAGTCGGACACGACTGACGTGACTTAGCAGCAGCAGAAGTACTAAATACAAATAAGGAAGCACGAAGATGATCTAATATTCCCCAAACCTTATAGATAGTACCAAAAGGAAGACCAGAACCTGATATATCTATTTCCCAAACTCTTTTCTTCAATATCAGCTTTACAATGATGAAATGCTTTTTACTATCCAAATCTGCAAAAGATAAGCCAAATAACCATGTCAATCAGAAACTTGTGAATTACAATCCAGAGCCTATCCTGCGCCTGTATATCACCCTGCTAACTATTTCCCTGTGCATTGCCTTATCCCATAGTGGAAAAGCAGACCCCAAGAATGTCCCAAGGAGAACAGGAAAATAAGGCTCTTCAGTGAACAGCTCATAACTTATCTGTGTCTATGGTGAGGATTATGAGAACTAAATGGAGCTAAGCCAAGACTGAGGAATATGGGGGCCAAAATGAGATAAGCAGTTTGGATGAACACTGAAGAACTAAAAAACTCAAGTTTAATGAGTCTGTCTGAACCTACGTGACATATAGCCTTGATTTGGGCAAAATTAGATTAGATCATCGAAGTGTTGATCTGATAAATGTGTCTATAATATTGGGATAGAAATCACATAAAAATCCATTAGTACAACATTTAGATATGTCACAAATACCTAAATCATCTAACATTATATATTCATGATGATTTTATCACAATGTAGTAGAATGCATTGTTAAGGTATCCACTTCATTAGATTAACATATTGATGATAAAAACTGCGTTCAAACCAGGGCAGTACTAAAGGTCTGTACTGTCTAAGAAGTGAGTTGGTTAGAGAAGCAAACAGAGAAGCAAAAATGAGGGGAGAAGTTGAAGCTGAAGTCTGAGTAGATGGTGCATATAAACTACATATATCCGTGAAAGTGAAAATGAAAGTCACTCAGTCCCGTCCCACTCTTTGCGAACCCCATGGACTATACAGAGAAGGGAATTCTCCAGGCCAGAATACTGGCGGGTATAGCCTTTCCCTTCTCCAGCGGATCTCCCAGACCCAGGAACTGAACCAGGGTTTCCTGCATTACAGGCAGATTCTTTACCAGCTGAGCTCCCAGGGAAGCCACTTACATCAGTGAAGTAATCTCTAATGCTGTTCACAAAAACAAATCTCCTTGCCCCCAATCTACAGAGGAAAAGGAAAGGAGAGTGTGGAGAAAAGGAGAATAAGAGTCATCCTTCTGCCTTCCTTCTAGCCTCCCGCTGTGTTTATCCCTATTCCTGAATTCAGAAGGGAAAGATCATCTCTGGAGGCAGAGCAGCCTGGGTACTTTGGAGAAGTGCTGCTCTGGTGACTTGTATTGTAAAGTTTCTATACTGGTGTTTTTAGGGGACAAAATCTTCATGAGACAGTCTTAAGTTTGCTTTTGGAGCCAAAATAATCTATTACATTTTATTTTTTCAGTTAAATGAAATCTATTTTCTGACTTTCATAACAGGTTATATATTTAGAGAAATCAATTGTAAAAACTACAGCAGAAGGAATTTCCTGGCAATATCTCTGTGGCTCTTATGAGTCAAAATTTCCAATTTACCAAATCTCAGAGTTATGGGGCCTTTTCTGTGTATAGAAAATCTTAAGTCAGGGAGGGATGCCATCTTTGTATAATTTTCATGCCCAAAGCCTGGCAAGGTGACCGGTATGTAGTAGGTACTTAAAATAAATGATGAATGAATGTGTGTGTAAACATGGGAAGTTAATCCTAATGTGATGAAACTTGAAAGGGCTTGCTTTTATTTTAAATCTCTTTCATGTCCGGATTTAAAGGCATATAGATTTTCTACCACATACTTTGTATACATTCTCTCTGTCCATTTGCTCTGATATTTGGGATTGCTTAAAAATAGTAACTGACTTATTTTTCCAAATTCTGATTCAAGGAAATCTCTGCCTTTTTCCCTCAGACATATATATATATAGTCATTTGAGTCTCTTCTATTATCTCATACACATTAAACAGCCATTGTAGAACTTGAGATGTAAGTTGAATAACTAGAGGATTTAAATTCTGTAGGATAAAATGGATATATATACATACAAGAAATCTCTGAATATATATATATGAATATATAGTGACTAAATTTCCTTAATAATTTAGTTTGGTTCTCATCAAGATTGTTGAGATTTCAAACAGGGGTTTTATGCTTCCTTGTTCCTCTTTAACCACAGAGTCCCTCTTTATTCTAAGGAGTTTGACAAATGAGAGCAGGATGGTGAGCAAACGCAGCCTGAACACTGTCTTCAGAAAACCTCCTTGTGGATCTGTCACCATCGTGGCTGCAAAAACACTCTAGTCTTGGAGGAAACCAAGTGAAATAGTAAAGAATTGTCCTGTCATCTGAGCACAGATATGTGTTTGGAATGAATATGTTTTCTGTCTTAGTCTGGTCAGACTGCCGTAACAAAATACCACAGATTGGGTGGTTTAGCAACAGAAATTTATTTTCTTATAGTCTGGAGTCTGGACAGCGCAGGGCCATGGTGCCAGCGTCCTCAGTTCATGTAAAGGGCCCTCTTCCTGCCTTCCAGACAGCCATCTTGTCCTTGTGCTCCCACGGGGTGGAGAAAGAGATAGATCTTTCTTTTCTCCTCTTGTTAGGCCACTAGTCACATCTGATTAAGACCCTACCCTTAAATGCCTCTCAAAAATTCTTAACTCCTAAATACAGTCACATTAGCTGTCAGAGCATCAACAAGTGACTTTCAGGAAACAATCCAGTCCGTAGCCCTTTCCCTCCTTTAACTAATCTCACATGAACAGACCACGTGGGATGAATGAGCGAATGCAGATTAAGAGAAAGACAAAGTCAGAATCCATTTTAGAGTAAGGGATCTCTCCAAAGTTGAAATTCTGTTGTACCTGGAGTCCTGGCTTTGCAATAAAACAGATCTGACAATGGTAGATCCTGGGGAATTGTGGTCTAGTAGATGTACTTTGTTCCTTACAAAATTGTTGAAATAAATCAACAAGTATTTTTCTCTGATTTTGAGTTGGTTTTAATTTAGTCTTCAAGTTATCCCTCCTCGGAGATTCTGAGCATCTGAAAATAGCCATCATATTTTTCCCACTTTAATTTCCTCCGCCGATGTTGGAGCTCGCCGCAGCCCCTTCCTCGGCCTGCTGACTGCGGCCTCTAATGCTGCTGCACTGAAGCACTGCTATGTTGCTCACTTCAGGGAGACGCTTGCTGCATATCTTGCTTTCATTTCCTGTTATATTTGCTATAAACATAGTTATTTCCATTCTGTTGCTTTCAGTCACATATGGCATTTTGAAACAGTTAAATAAAGAGATTATCAATATTAGATCTATCTCAGCTGTAAAACCTACATTTATGGAGAAATATGATCTATTCAATTTCATTTCTGAAAGCCTAGCATCCCAGTGATGGTCATAAATTCACATGATTACCCTAAGCATTAGATTTTGCATTTGGATCACTATTTAACTAGAAGAAGAAATCAAACATTCATGCAAGCAAAGAAGCAGCTCCCTATTAATGACATGTTGCAAAGAAACTGAAAAATATAAATGATTCTGACAAAGATCATCCATAAAACTTGACACCCAAACAAAATGACTGCATAGTATCTCCTTTTGGGACAGACAACATGAAAAGAATATTAATATTTTGCCAAATTCAACATTTTTCAGGAAATCTCTTTTTCTTTCATTAATTAACTGAAATAATAGCAAAAATGATATATGCTTTTGTCACAAAAATGCTGAATGCATATTGACAACATTTAATTGAAAACTTCCTGAAATGCCTTCAAAAACATCAATTATTTAAAATATGATATTGTTATAATAAAGTCTGACTCCGATTCTAAGGAATTATGTACTTAAAACAGCCAGTGAACAAATTAAACTTCAAAAAAAAATCACAATTTTAATGACTGCAGAAAATAAGCTCATTTAGAACATTCTTTCAGTGAAAAGGAATGATGCTTGCCTATATGAAAAATATATGAGAAATTAATATGGCATTTAATTTTGTTATTATCTGGAGAAAATTCTGAGAATTATTATTTAACTGAAAAAGTAATGCATTTGATTCATCTTTCAAATGAATACTTCAGCTCCTCTCCTAATAATAGTCCAGTTTATCATGAAGAGAAAGGGAAGTCATCAACGGGAGTTGCTTTCCTGGCATTTTGACTAACGTCTCCATGGTTATTCTGATTATATCCCTTAGGAATGTTTGGGGACTAAGACATATAGATGTTATAAGTGAAAACCAAATAGGGGCTAATGTCCACCACAGGGGAGATAATTAGAAAAATCATGTATTGGACTGCTGTTTGGTGTGATAATCAAGGAGAGCTCTATCATTTGATTACAAGCCTCATTCAGTATAGGGCGTGTGTCCTTGGGCATGAAGTGATTAAGCGGTAAGCAGGCTGAGCTGTTCCTGGGGGTTAGAAGGGTGGCAGAGATAAGAGGGAAGGTAGGGAGTTGTTTATTAGCATGGCAAGGGAGTGTCGTGATGCTAAACAGAAGAAATGAGAACCAAACCGAAGACCAGGACTGAGAAAAAAAACTCAGACAGGACACCATGATGTCACGTAATCAATCCTGAGTGCTAAGCAAGGATACAAGAACTGATCAATGAAACAGGCCGCTCATATTCGAAAGATCATTTTCCAGCCGTTGGAAGCAATGAGTAGGTCTGGCAGTTTAAGGACTGAACTCTGAGATAAGTATAAGCCAGTAGTTATCATCGCTACTAGTTCTGCCCATTTTGAACTGCACGCCCACTCCACTAATAAATGAGAATCCCCTTGATCTTGCATCTTGCCACTATTAAAAGGACTCCTGGTAAATTCTGACTTACTAGGTTTCAGAGTCTCTGGCAAGTGTAACCATAAACACCCTTGAAAAAAACAGCTTCATCTCTGAGGCAAGAAGAGTTTTGAGCATGACATCCAGGAATAAGAGCAACTTGGAGCACATAAAATAAGGTGCAGAGCAGACCTGGCGAAAAAGAAACATTTTGTTGGCTACACATTTAGGTGGGCCAGAAACTGGTATTAAAGTCTACTATATGTTCCTTATCAGATCAGATCAGATCAGTCGCTCAGTCGTGTCCAACTCTTTGCGACCCCATGAATCGCAGCACGCCAGGCCTCCCTGTCCATCACCAGCTCCCGGAGGTCACCCAGACTCACACCCATCAAGTCAGTGATGCCATCCAGCCATCTCATCCTCTGTCGTCCCCTTCTCCTCCTGCCCTCAATCCCTCCCAGCATCAGAGTCCTCTCCAATGAGTCAACTCTTCCCATGAGGTGGCCAAAATACTGGAGTTTCAGCTTTAGCATCATTCCTTCTAAAGAAATTCCAGGATTGATCTCCTTCAGAATGGACTTGTTGGATCTTCTTGCAGTCCAAGGGACCCTCAAGAGTCTTCTCCAACACCACAGTTCAAAAGCATCAATTCTTCGGCGCTCAGCCTTCTTCACAGTCCAGCTCTCACATCCATACATGTTCCTTATAGTACATTTAAATGTTGACAAACTTTCTGGCTCATGGATCTGAGTTGAAGAAATATCTTGAGGGATTTATTTCTTTTCCTTTTTTTTTTTTGTCCAAATGGAGACTCTCTCCAAATTTATTTAAGGGCTTTCACACGATTCCTCTGGTATGGGTTTAAGAGCAAAACAAAAGCTAGAAAATCTTTGGCCAAATCTCACATATAATACAACAAATATCCCTTTGAAACTTGTTCCAGCATATTACAAATCTGTCTAATATCTGAATATTCATCTAATCATGCTGAGGGTAATTTATGCCTATTTCCTTACTTCCTGCGTTTCATCTCTTTGTAGGACGCCCTTTTGGTGTGGGTGAACCATAGTCCGTACGATGTCATCTATTTGGTGAGTGTTTCGTTCTGAAGGTTTTATAGCATGCAATCAAATGTGAAACCCATATCTAATAATCTTTGATACTCACATATGTTCATCTTCAAAAGCCTCAGGTTTAAATGCCTTAACCAATCAATCATTATGTTAGGGGAACATATACACTCTTTAGGGTCACTGCAAATTTTAATAAATACAGTGCAAATAAATAGAGTGAAAATGTAAGACAACCTAGCATGCAAACAATTTGTCATCAATAGTTATAAAATATAGCATATGTTCAAGAATATGGAAGTTTCCAAAGTAGTGTGTCTTATGAGGACATATAAAGAAGTGTTCTTTGTTTTACAGAATAAGCCTGTGGGGTAACTCTGATAATTGATAAATGTCTGGTCTGCACACATCCTTTGAAAAACACATTTCTCATACGCACTATGAATAAATGTGTTACCATAGAGTTACTGTTAATTAGGTACTATATTCCACTTGATCTTCAGTTCAGTTGCACAATCGTGTCCAACCAGGCCTCCCTGTCCATCACCAACTCCTGGAGTTCACCCAAACTCATGTACATCGAGTTGGTGATGCCATCCAACCATCTCATCCTCTGTTGTTCCCTTCTCCTCCTGCCCCCAATCCCTCCCAGCATCAGAGTCTTTTCCAATGAGTCAACTCTTCGCATGAAGTGGCCAAAGAATTGGACTTTCAGCCTCAGCATCAGTCCTTCCACTGAACGCTCAGGACTGGTCTCCTTTAGGATAGACTGGTTGGATCCCCTTGCAGTCCAAGGGACTCTCAAGAGTCTTCTCCAACACCACAGTTCAAAAGCATCAATTCTTCAGCGATCAGCTTTCTTCACAGTCCAACTCTCATATCCATACATGACCATTGGAAAAACCATAGCCTTGACTAGATGGACCTTTGTTGGCAAAGTAATATCTCTGCTTTTGAATATGCTATCTAGGTTGGTCATAACTTTCCTTTCAAGGAGTAAGCGTCTTTTAATTTCATGGCTGCAATCACCATCTGCAGCGATTTTGGACCCCCCCAAAATAAAATCTGACACTGTTTCCACTGTTTCCCCATCCATTTCCCATGAAGTGATGGGACCATATGGCATGATCTTCGTTTTCTGAATGCTGAGCTTTAAGCCAACTTTTTCACTCTCCTCTTTCACTTTCATCAAGAGGCTTTTTAGTTCCTCTTCACTTTCTGCCATAAGGGTGATGTCATCTGCATATCTGAGGTTACTGATATTTCTCCTGGCAATCTTGATTCCATTTTGTGCTTCTTGCAGCCCAGCATTTCTCATGATGTACTCTGCATATAAGTTAAATAAGCAGGGTGACAATATACAGCCTTGACATATTCCTTTTCCTATTTGGAACCAGTCTGTTGTTCCATGTCCAGTTCTAACTGTTGCTTCCTGACCTGCATATAGGTTTCTCAAGAGACAGGTCAGGTAGTCTGGTATTCCCATCTCTTTCAGAATTTTCCACAGTTTCTTGTGATCCACACAGTCAAAGGCTTTGGCATAGTCAATAAAGCAGAAATAGATGTTTTTCTGGAACTCTCTTGCTTTTTCCATGATCCAGTGCATGTTGGCAATTTTATCTCTGGTTCCTCTGCCTTTTCTAAAACCAGCTTGAACATCTGGAAGTTCACAGTTCACATATTGCTGAAGCCTGGCTTGGAGAATTTTGAGCATGACTTTACTCGCATGTGAGATGAGTGCAATTGTGCATTAGTTTGAGCATTCTTTGGCATTGCCTTTCTTTGGGATTGGGATGAAAACTGACCTTTTCCAGTCCTGTGGCCACTGGTGAGTTTTCCAAATGTGCTGGCATGTTGAGTGCAGCACTTTCACAGCATCAACTTTCAGGATTTGAAATAGCTCCACTGGAATTTCATCACCTCCACTAGCCTTGTTCGTAGTGATGCCTTCTAAGCCACACTTGACTTCACATTCCAGGATGTCTGGCTCTAGGTAAGTGATCACACCATCGTGATTATCTGGGTCATGAAGATCTTCTTTGTACAGTTCTTCTGTGTATTCTTGCCACCTCTTCTTAATATCTTCTGCTCTGTTAGGTCCATACCATTTCTCTCCTTTATTGAGCCCATCTTTGCATGAGATGTTGCCTTGGTATCTCTAATTTTCTTGAAGAGATCTCTAGTCTTTCCCATTCTGTTATTTTCCTCTATTTCTTTGCATTGATCACTGAGGAAGGCTTTCTTATCTCTCCTTGCTGTTCTTTGGAACTCTGCATTCAAATGGGAATATCTTTCCTTTTCTCCTTTGCTTTTCACTTCCCTTCTTTTCACAGCTATTTTGTAAGGCCTCCTCAGACAGCCCTTTTTCTTTTTTGCATTTCTTTTTCATGGGGATGGTCTTGCAACCCCATGCACTGTAGCCCGCCAGGCTCCTCTGTCCATGGGATTCTCCAGGCAAGAATCCTGGAGTGGGTGGCCATTTCCTTCTCCAGGGGATCTTCCCAACCCTCGGATTGAACTTGTGGTCTTCCCGACCCAGGGAGTGAATCTGTAGCTCTTGGGTCTCCTGCACTGCAGGGGGGTTATTTACTGCTGAGCCACCGGGAAAACACTCACTTGATATTAAGTTGTAGTTATTCAAGCTATGGTTCAAAGCTACTGTTTATAGTTTTATTATATATTTATATTTATGTATTTTGCATACTGTAAAAGCTTATATTCATAATATGAACATAAAATCACAGAAAAAAATACAATTTTAAAAGATGTATACTCTAATTATGTTCTTAATTATTAAGGTTTAGATAGTTTTCTTTTGACCTTTAGGATTTTCTGATCCTAGATTTAAATTTAAACCTTCTTTAAGGACATTGGAAGAATGCCTAAGAAATATTTTGAAATTGAGTTCTAATATATATTACATCATTATGTATAACGTTTAATTTGATTATTTTAAAACTGTACTTCTTTGATACACTTTTGGTTACAAATGCATATTATAGTTAAAGAATGCCTTACAAAGTGATAGGTATGTTCTTGAATAAGAAAGAGATTTAGAATGTTCCATTTCCACTGAAAGATGACATGAACTTCATCTTTAGGCTGTGACCTACTAATTATTTGTTCCTAAATTACCTAGTCTTCCCAAATGATAATCCCTTAGAACTTTAATTTTTTGACCACTCTGCTTTAATACCACACTTTTAAAATACTACAGTAAGAATGGAAACAAAATACAGATTTACCCAGCATGCTAAACTACTACTTCCAAAATATTGTCCTATGAAATTACATGTATAATGATAAATATACATTTAAAAACCCTAAACTTATATAAATGCTTAATAAATTCAAAATGTTATTAGATGGAAATCAGTCTGCAAAAACTCCCTTATATTTGTATCAAATTAATTATTGAATTTTCATCACAAACATGGCTCCCTATATATCAGTCAGAGTTTCTCAGAGAAGTAGAATGAATATCATGTACATACTCAGGAAGATCCCCTGAAGGAGGGCATGGCAGCACACTCCAGTGTTCCTGCCTGGAGAGTCCCATGGACAGAGGAACCTGGTGGCTCCCATGGACAGAGTCAGTCACGACTGAGCAACTAAACACACACACACACACACACACACACACACACAGTAAGTACTATTATTTTAAGGATCCGGCCCTCACAATTGTAGGGGCTGGCAAGTTCTAAATTCTCATGGAAGTCCAGCAAGCTAGGAATTCCAGCAGGATCTGAGGCTGTTGCCTTGAGTCTCAGGGCAATCTGAATGCGGAATTCCTTCTTTTTCGGAGAACTTCAGTGTTTTTCTTTTTCGGAGAACTTCAATGTTTTTTTAATTGATGTATATTTGATTTACAATGCTGTGTTTATTATTGCTGTGCACATAGTGATTATGTTCATTATATACACATTTTTAAACTATTACTTTCCATGATGGTTTATCATAGGACATCATAGGATATATCATAGCATAGACCGCAGTCTCTGTGCTGCACAGCAGGACCTTGCTGTTCATCCATTCTGTGTGCAAAACCTGACAGTTGCTAACCCCAGCCTCCCATCACACCCCTCCACCCACCCCGTGCCCTGGCCACCGCCGCTCTGCTCTCTATGCTGGTGGTGCTGTTCCTGTCTCACAGATAGGTCCATCTGGGCCGTACTTAAGATTCCACATGTAAGAGAGCGTATGGTATTTGTCTTTCACTTTCTGACTTACTTCAGCTAGTGTGATGATCTCTAATTGCATCCATGTTGCTCAAATGGCATCATTTCGTTTGTTTTTATTCCGTTGTTTCTGTGTGCCACATCTTCTTTATCCATTCTGTTGACAGACGTTTAGATTGTTCCCATGCCTTGTAGGCTCCAGTCCGTGGGGTCGCTAAGAGTCGGACACGACTGAGCGACTTCACTTTGACTTTTCACTTTCATGCACTGGAGAAGGAAATGGCAACCCACTCCAGTGTTCTTGCCTGGAGAATCCCAGGGACAGGGGAGCCTGGTGAGCTTCCGTCTATGGGGTCGCACAGAGTCGGACACAACTGAAGCGACTTAGCAGCAGCAGCAGCATGCCTTGGCTAGTGCAGATACTGCTGCTATGAACATAGAGATGCATGGATGTTTTTTAATTAGAGCTTTGTCTGGATATGTGCCCAGGAGCGGGATTGGTGGATCATATGGTCATTCTATGTTTAGTTTTCTGAGGATCATCCATACTGTTTTTCACAGGGGCTGAACCAACTCACATTCCCACCAACAGCGTAGCAGGCAGAGAACCTCAGTCTTTTCTTTAAGGCTTTCAGCTGATTGGATGAGAGCAGCTCACATTGTGCAGGCTAATTTGCTTTATTCAGAACTTACTGATTTAAATGTTAATCACGTATAAAAAGGGGCTTCACAGGTGGCTCAGTGGTGAAGAATCCACCTGCATTGCAGGAGTTGCAGGAGATATGAGTTCAATCCCTGCCTGGATTGGGAAGATCCCTGGAGGAGGGCAAGATAACCCACTTTAGTATTCTTGCCTGGAGATTCCCATGGACAGAGGAGCTCCGTTCCATAGGGTTGCAAACAGTTGGACATGATTGACATGACTGAGCATGCTCACACACACATCTAAATAACAACTTCGCAGCAGCATCACCAGAATGGTATTTAACCAAACAACTGGGCACCAGAGATTAGCCAAGCTGATGCAAATAGATCACACTAAGTCAGGATATTTTCCTGGTCTTCCTGAAAATCACACCAAAGCAACAAGAAAGGGGTATACCACCTGTGAGCTCAATTTTCAGGGGAATCAGGATGAAGCTATAATAAGTTGCCTCTCTCACTTTTGTGAAAGCTGCCAAAAGGAGTTTAGATGGTTCGAAGTCATGAAGGAGGAAATCAAGGTGAGTTGGTCAGGCTGTTCTGTGACAGCATCAGCAGTAGGTGAGGGGCTCACTCAGAAGTGCAGAAGCCACATCTCTTGAACAGAAAAGAGCATGACCTCTGCACCAAGCTTGACAAAAGAACAGAAGACAGGGGATGTTTGGAATGTTGTGGGAGCCCACAAAGACACACAGAGGAGCCGAGGAGACTGCTAGGCAGGAAGGGGTCTGTCTGTTTCGACAGCAGCAGGAGCAGGGACTTTAAGTTGTGAAGTCTGGAATGTTGCCTAAGTTCTTCTCACACCCCACATCTATACGAAGAATCTGTAAATAGCTAGTTTAGGAAAATACGACTAATTCTGTGATATGTACTATAAAAATATATGGCCCAAATCAATGTATGAATGTTGTAAAAAATGTAATAAAGATCTCAAAATTAACCCAAAATTTTGTAAAATCTCAGATTCTTTCATCTTCTACTCCATATACTCCAGGGTACTCTCTCCATCTCACTCAAGCAAAAGCTAAACTTTAAAAAGTCTAGAAGACCCTATATGATCTCATACCCTGGTACCTCGGACTTCCAAATCTCTGTATCCCTGGATTTCTTTCTTTTCCAAGAAAATTTCAAGTACAGTAGTCTCTCAGGGACTTTTTTTCTTGCTCTTTTTCCTCCCTAGCATATTCTTCCCCAAATATCTATATGGCTCACTCTCTTAACTCCTTCAAATTTTAATCAGCTATCACTTCCCAGAAGTGATTGTCACAGGTGACCTTATTTAATAACTGTGACCAACACATGAATATTCCTTATTCCTCTTCTCTGAGCTGTATTTTCCTGCATAGCACAATTCACAATTTGACATATTAAACATTTTCATCAGCTTGTGTTGTATTATTTTATTTGCTGTTGTATCCTCAGTGCCTGCTTCACTGTAGGGATTCACAATATATTTGTTAATTACTGAATGGTTGAATGAATATAGAATGGACACTCTTCAGAAAATGTTTCCACATAGCAGATAAAAAACATGGTCAAGTGTATTACTAAAAAATTAAGAAAACTGACTTAAATCATGACCCAAGAAAGAAAACTTACAAAGTTCAAATATCAGAACTTAGAGCAGAAATAAGGGACCAACAGCAAAAGATGCAACAAGAACTGATGCAAGAAAGGAATAAGTAAGAAAAAAGAAACATCACATATATAAAAAACGAAATTTAAAGAACAAAAATAGATCCCTCAGAAAACCTAATAAGTAACATATGAAATAGAAATAAATAAAGTAAGGAAAAAGTACTGGAAATTAAATGTTTATATAGATTTTAAAAATGTGATATATCCATACAGTGAACCATCAAACAGAAACATACAAGGAAAAAAACTATGCAGACAATATAGACGAAAGAAACCAGATATAAAGCATACATACTATATGATTTCCCTTATATGAAAACCTAAAAAAAATGAAACGCTAGTGTCAGCATAGATCGGAGATTGCCTGGAGCCAGAGTGGAGGCAGGAACTAACCACAAGCAACATGACAGTTTTCAGGGGTCATGGAGTGTCCTAAAATCTCCATTTCCAATTCCACTCCATTTGCCAAAGCTCATGGAACTCTGGACTTATGCTAAAAGATATAGCTCAATATATTGTTTTTGTTTTTGTATAAGAATGAGAGAGAAAAATAATTGATTTAGAAATGAGGCAAAGAACATCTAATACACACATAATTGAATTTCTCTGTGAAGAAAATGGAAATAACATTTAAATACATAAAATCAAGAAAATATTTCTGAGATAAATGTTTGTTTATTAATTTAACTAAATGATATATTTACTATGTATTAACCATTAAGCATTCTTTATGGATTAACTCAAACTCATAACAACCCTCGAAGGTAAATCTTAATATTTTCCTGTTATACAGATGAGACTGAAGTGCATATACTTATATCAAGCTTCTCAGCTAATAAGTGGTGATGCCCTAGCTATTCACACACCAAAAGGGCACATTATTAGCCAAAGCAAACTGAACAGGATGCCAAACAGCCAGACGTAGGTTGGCCAAATAGCAACGAAGAGAAAATAAATAATATTTATAGGGGTAAATTGATGCTGGCTTCAGATCTCCGCATAGATGCCAAAGACAGTGGAAAACATAACAAAAAATAATACGAAAATGAACAAAAGCCATTTACAAGTTTTATAGTAATGATAGATGTCTTAAAGATATAATACTAAAAATGAAAAAAAAAAATCATAAAACGTTGCCCACCTGGAGTTCATCTTACAGCTACAAATTCAGCAAACAAAATGATAATAGGGAAGTGCAGACTAGGGAATAAGTGTAGATAATAGAGAACTTGGGTGATGTGTTAACAGAGTTCTCCATAGAAAGTGAAGCAATAAAATACAGGAATTTCTGATAAGGAACGGACTCACGTGATTTTGGAGGCTGACAAGTCCAACATCTGCAGGGTGGGTCTTCAGGCTGGAGAACCAGGAGAGCCAACGTTTCAGGTCAAGTCTTCAGTCAGTCTGCTGCAGAGAGTCTGAGTGCAGGCTGCTGGAGAATCCTCACTGGTTTGGGGGAGACTCTTCTTTCCTTCTGTTCTATTCAGTCTGCAACTGCTTGAATTGTTGGATGAGACCCACTCAAATTATGGAAGACAATATTCTTTACTCAAGTCTACTTATTTAATATTAATCTCTTTCAAAACTGTCACAGAAATACCCAGAATAGTGTCTGGATAGTATCTGGGTAGTCCATGGACCAGCCAAGTTGATACATGAAATTAAGCATCACAGTTGGTAAAAACAATATTGTGATAAATAGACAATAAGTTAGAAGTTAACAAAACACGTAAAAGTATGTATCTGTAAACCTGGTTACAGAAAAAAACTTCTCTTAACTCCAATTAACTGCTAATCAAAACTGTAAAACCTCTAACAAAGCAAAGATAATACAAAATACTCTATATTTGAGTATGTGAAGTGTAGATATGCAGTGCTCAAAAAAGTGCACAACCTTAACTGTTATCAGTTAAAAAGTGTGGATTAAGTAACATTATAACCACATACAGAAATAAATTTAAAGCAAGCATAAGGAAAGAATTAATAAAAAAAGGAAGGAATTAGTAAAGACAAAATTCAAATTTAATGAGAAAAATAATCAAAACCCCAAAACTGCTTCTTTGAAAAGTCAGCACTAAAACGTAAAAATCTAGTTAATTAAGATCATTTGGAAGAAAGCATATACCAGAAAGGCAAATGATGAAATGTCAAAAAAGACACAAAAGTAGAAGAATTGGATAAGTGCTGTGTTGACACTATAAAAACACGTTTGAAATCTGAATAACAGATATTTTTCCTAACAAAAGTAATTTGTCAAAACTGATGTTGAAAGCCAGAAAATCCAAAAAGGTTAATTCCCATAAAACAATTGAAAGCAAAATGGTCAAAGATTAATCCTCCTAGAGAGCAGTAGAATCAAAGGGATTCATAGGAGAATTCCAACAAATGTTTAACAATCAGGCTATTGAAATGCTATTAAACTGCTTCAGGCATGAAAAAGAAAACAAGTTTATAAAATGAATATGACATTGATACTAAAGTCATGTTAAGACTGTGCTTTAAAAACAAACTATGGAACAATGTTACTTATAAATGTTGATACAAAAATCCTAAATAAAATACTAAAAAAGAAAGAGCAAATTTATAAGATAATTTTACCATGACTAAGTTTTATCACACAAATGTAATGATGTTTCAAAATCAGGAAATCTTTAATATAAGTAATATAATCACCAGCACAGACAATAAAAACCATTTGAAAAAAATTGAGCAACCACACTTAATTTTTAGTTATTATATGGAATGTCATTTTTGTAGGTGGAAAAATAAATTACGTATTATCCAACCTAATGGTATCAAATTAGATAAAAGTCAATATATTAATCATAAAAATATATGTTTCTGTTCACAGGTCAATGAGTTTAATAGAGGAAGAAATCAGAGGTAAAACATTTTAGGAGTATGTAAAAATTTATTATTTACTAAGATATAATGGTTTATCAGTAGAACCCTAGAGAATAAATTAGAAAATTCTTACAAAAATTCAGTAAATTTAAGGAATATTATTAATCAGTCAGGCAGCTCACTCAGTCATGTCTGACTCTGCGACTCCATGGACTGCTAATATTCGGATCAAACAGCTTTCATATATGCAAATAACCAGTTAGAAAATATGATTCAAGGGAAAGAAACCCTATTTCAATATCAAGGTTAAACAGGAAAAAGTAACCATAACAAAGATGGAAACGATCTCTTTCAAGAAAAGTTTAAAGCAGTGTTGAAAGACCAGGCTCAGACATAAACAAATGTCACAACATCCTGTCACTGGATAGGTATGCTGGATGGCAAAACGATTTCAGTTCTCTATAATTTTTGATACAACCTGAATAAATATTGTTGTTTTTCAGTCACTGAGTTGTGTCCAACTCCTTGTGACCCCAGGAATTGCAGCACACCAGGCTTCTCTGCCCATCACTATCTCCCTGAGCTTGCTCAAACTCATGTCCACTGGGTCAGTGATGCCCTCCAACCATCTCATTCTCTGTCACCCCTTCTCTTCTTGCCCTCAATTTTTGCCCTCTTTGCCTTCTTGCCCTCTCCTTGCTGTCCAAGGGACTTGCAAGAGTCTTCTGCAGCACCACAGTTGGAAAGCACCAATTCTGTGCTCAGCCTTCATTATGGTCCAACTCTTACCTCTGTGCATGACTACTGCGAAAACCATAGCTTTGACTATACAGATCTTTGTCGGCAAAGTGATGACTCTGCTTTTCAAAACAAGGTCTAGGATTGACATTGCTATTTTTCTAAGGAGCAAGCGTCTTTTAATTTCACGGCTGCAGTCACCATCCACATTGATTTTGGAGCCCAAGAAAATGAAATCCCACATTGTTTCCACATTTTCCCCATCTATGTGCCATGATGTGATAGGACTGGATGCCATGATCTTAGTTTTTTGAATGTTGAGTTTTAAGCCAGCTTTTTCACTCTCCTCTTAAACTCTATGACCAATAGGAAATAAATATAGTAAGTATGCATTGGGCTTCCCTGTTGGCTCAGATGGTAAACTATACGCCTGCAGTGAGGGAGGCCTGGGTTCGATCCCTGGGTTGGGAAGATCCCCTGGAGGAAGGCATGGCAACCAACTGCAGTGTTATTGTCTGGAGAATCCTCATGGACAGAGAAGTCTGGCTCACTGCAGCCCATGGGGTCACAAAGTGTTGGACACGACTGAGTGACTAGCACACACACACAATATAAATTTGACAAACTAATAATTATAATCACAACTAGTTAAAATGTTTAAATAGAAAAATATACAAAGAAAACAGTTTAGCAAAGCTACATAAAAGAAAGGAAGACAATAAGGAGGACCAAGCTTATGAGATAGCAATTTATTTATCATACAGTTCATATTAGTAAAGCTTCAACATTAAAACAGTGAGGTACTGGCTCGTAAATAAACAATGAGAAGAGAGCATCCAGAAATCTATATAAATATATAAATGTGTGTGTGTGTATATATATATATGTCTATATCTTGAAAGATGATAAAGTTAGCATATCAAATTGGTGAAGAAAAGATGAACTATTCAATAAATAGCATCGAAGTAACTGGAGAAAACTAGGCTATATCCATATCTCATAGTAGATAATAAGATAAACTCCAAATGAACCAAATATTTGAATAATACATTAACATACCTTTAAAGAAAAGATAGATATATTTTTCCATGTAAATGTGAAGAACTTCCATAAGGCCAAATAATGTATATAAGTCTAGTCAAAGGGGGAAAACAAAAAAATGAAGAAATAATATTTGCTAAGTCAGGTCAAAAATATCTCAACGATATTGAAGAATATTGTAAGAAAGATAACTCAATAGGTCTCTGATGTAAGAATATAATCAAATAGTTCACAGGAAAGAAAATATTCTTTTAAATGTGAAAAGTCAAGCATAAACTCAATGAGAATTTTAAAAACGTGCACTGATGACACAGAAATGACATTTTTTTAGCCCTTTGATTTGAAAAAATGAATGAAATTTTATTTTACACTGTTAGTAATGCTCTGTAGAAGTCAGACTCATACATTTCCACAATAAGTGTACATTCATAACTTTTTTGATGATCAATTTGATGTCCATAAAAAATGAAAATGTATATGTAGTCTGACCTGGTTAATCTTACTTCTGGAAACTCTTCCACAGATATACCCTTGTTTTAAATAATATAAGTACCAGCTTATTAATTGCATTAAAATTTTTTAAAGACAAATTTTCATCACTAGGTAGCTGTTTAAATCATGCTGCATTCATATAGTACAAAAATGTGCAACTGATAAAATGAGAAAGCATCTAAAGTGTGGATATGGACAGATTTAGCGTTAAGCATCATGCTGTAGAGAGCATGTATAAAAGTCTACATTTTTGTGAAAATTGAAAAATGAAATGCATATCATATTTACCTGTACATGCATAGAGAAACTGCTGATAATTGGCCGTCCGTAGGGCAGAGGTGCTACCTGGGGAGATACAGAATAGGGATATGGAAGGTTTTTTTCTCTACAACTTACACTGAATATATTTTTAAAAGTTTTGGCCAGGTAAAAATTTTATCTAGTAAATTTATTAAATTTTTAAAAATATAAGTTTTAATACTGAATATTGTGTGAATATCCCTGAAACTCAGCTTCCTATCATGTCTAAGTCGTAAATCTAGGTTGTGTCTTTGTTTTTACATGGCCATGTGACGGCTGCGATTCTGTGTTTATTCCTGCATTGTTCTCATCTAGCTTAAGTTGTAGATATCTCATCTTACACATCTACCCAAATGGTTTATATTTAGCATGATGCATGCAATTTGGGTTCATATTGATTAGGGAACCTTTTTAAAAAATGTTTTAAAACAGTTAAAAAAGCTTTAATCAAAGCCAATTTATTTTAATGTGAAAAATGCACCATTTAAGTCACCAAGTTTACATTCCTCCTACTCTCCTCCACCGCCCCACCAAAAAAAAAGAAAAAAATAGAAAGAAAGGAAAAACACATAATATAGGGAATTCATTGAAAAGTCTGCTCCAACAAAGCCCCATTCTCTGCTTCCCACCTCCAGTACCATCATACACACCCATCTGGAAGTGGAACCCCAGGGTCAGGTGATAAAACTTATACTTATTGGCGATGCCTTCTCAGACAGGAAACAAAACTGAAATATCAAGAAGTTGTCCAAAAATATTAGTTGAAACTTCTGTGTTTGTTACATGAAGAATATTTATAGTTTCGATGCCGTGTTAAAATTAGGATTAGATGTATCACTGATACCAGCAATCAGTAATTTAGGAGCATCCCTCGACTCCATCAGTGACTAATCGGTGTGTGCTGATATGACCCAGTGATGAGTCAGCCATGGCCATGGAGAAGGAAGAAGATACGGGCCCAACTTCCACTTGTCCCCACAAGTCGCTAGCCATCTTGGACCCTAGACTGGACCAGCCATCTTCTAGGTATCACCAGGTGAACCAGAACAGCACGATGTGGGATGGAGGAATTGCCCAACCAAGTCCTACCCAGGTTACTGACCCTAAACATTTTGGGGTATAATAAAATCACTTGCTATTTTAAGCCACTGAGTTTTGGGGTAGTTTGTTACATAGTATTATATAGCTGGTGCAATGAATATAAGAAACATTATTAACTGAATTAGAGATATATTCGATATATTTTTAAATTTAAAAAATGTTGAAATTGTTTTCACTTTCCATTTTGAAACCAGCCAAAAGCCCTCTCCTAACAAAGTGCTATTTAACTAAGATCAATTTTCATCTCCCTTTGAGTCTTTTGTGGCTATTCAACCTCCACACAATTAGGCTACTATGTCTCATATCAATTAAATGTGTATTTTTATAATTCAAAGAAAACTAAATAATTCGAAAATTGAGAGATTATTTTCCCAGTGTTTGAGTAGTTATTCACATCATGACAGTGTCAAAGATTCACGGTGAGTATGTTTTATTAAATATTAATTCCAGCCACTTCAACAATAATAATAATTTTTCAATTAGTCTAGTTCCTTTTCATTTTTCATCCTATAAATCCAATATTGCTAAGACTGAAGATTTGGCAAGCCCCTGGCAGCCTGACGAGGCCCCTTTAATAACTTCTGCTTGCTAAGAACAGCGCTGCTGACATGAGCCTGCCTAGAAAAGCCATGCTGAATATTAACTTTCCATCTCAGTCCAGGGATGTGACCGAGACTCTGAGCTACATCGCTTTAGGCCTGCTGGCAAGAGAAAACCTGTTTAATTACCTGCCCCAGCTGTACTTACTAAGTGGAATGATTATTAAATCTGTCTCTCTATTTCACAGTTTCAGCATACAGTTCAAATATATGCCAAGAGAAATGGTGGACATAGCTCCTACAGGAGTAGACAGCTCTAAAACCCTCATCGCGACAGGTGTCTTGAGTATTGTTGCCCAGGGCTCAGCCAAACCTCTGTTCTCTGATATGAAATTGGAAGGTTCTTAGATGCTCTGCCAACCCTGTGACTGAACGTAGCCTATCATCATTTATCCATATTATCGTCCAGTTCATGCACAAAGGAAGAGAATGCTTCGTCTTTTCCTTCTTTACCTGCTGGAGGATAATTTGAGTCCTTTCCTCTGAAGTCCAAGGATATGATAGAGCCACAAACTTGTGCTGATCCACTCTGTAAACTCTTCCCATCTCTTTCTCTGAGTTCACTGCTATCCTACTGTTAATGACCGAGATAACACATATCCTCAGAGAACCCTAAGTGACCCACTGTCATTAGAATTCCTGCTGTATCATAAAAAGTTATGCAATCTTTACCCATGTTCATAATAGCCTTGCACCTTTAAATAGCCTCTGCACACCCCTCAGAGACAAACACCAAAATTCGGTAAGTACAGTCTCCCTTTCAGTCACATTTTTCTAAAAGCATTTCTCCATTCATAAAAGCCTTTTGTTGTCCAATTTCATAACTTGTATCTCATTTTTGATATCACGTATCTATTTTATAAATCACTAGTAGATTAAATCTCCTATCTTGCCTGTAGACCTTATATAAAGTGAAGTCGCTGAGTCATATCCGACTCTTAGCGACCCCGTGGACTGTAGCCCACCAGGCTCCTCTGTCCATGGGATTCTCCAGGCAAGGATACTGGAGTGGGTTACCATTTCCTTCTCCAGGGGATCTTCCATACCCAGGGATCGAACCCAGGTCTCCCACATTGCAGGCAGAGGCTTTAATCTCTGAGCCACCAGGGAAGCCCGTAGACCTTATATAGTTTCTGTTAAATTCTACTGAAAAGTAAATTAGCTTGTACATTTACTCAGTTTGTATCAATGACTAGGTATCTCAACCTAAGTGCCTGTTTAAATAATTCAGGTAACCTCCTGTAGCATTTAGTAATTAACATCCATTCTGTTTTGCAATTGTGTTTGGAATTTTGAGGCAGAAATTTAATTGTGTGGCAGTTATTAGGTGAAGTGGACATAGTAACCCATGAGAACTGACCAGAAGAATGCTGTATTTCCTTCCAGTCAGAATTTGATATGACAGAGTCAAATACAGCTCTGAATCATAGAGGGGCTTCATTGCGAAGCATTTGTGGGGTTAGTCGTGGGGAAACTGCACTCTTTCCCACTGCACTAAAGCATGAGGTTTTCAATACAAATAATGCATTATCGTCTGGAATATCTATAAAACCCCCATGACCAGCCATGTGCTCCTGAGTAAATCACAGAGATTATATCACTATTTGATAAGATGTAAAAATTCAAGTACATTCCTATACTCTTCTCTTCATCTTATGCTCTTTTCTGAGAGGTTTATAACAGTGATTTTGTCTAACTCTATGAAATGCGACAGGGCCTTCATGTAAGCTTTGGTCTCCAAACCATGGGACATGGAGGAGTGTGTGATGAAATAAGAACACTGTGAGCTTAGAGTTCATTCTGAGCTTGATTCTAAATTCTGTGATTCATTTTTTATGTTATCTGAGACTCATCATTTACCTTTTTGTCTTGTTAAATTATTATTATTTTTTTGGATGAGTCTCTGTAGTAAATAAAAATGCCAGGGTCTCCTGTTCACAGGATGCTCACTATTGTCTGTCAGCCTCTCAACAAACCTGGTATTTTTTTTTTTTTTTTTTTGAGGGGGGTTGTATTTTTCAAATTGAGGAATAATCGATGTAGAACACTATATTAGTTTCAGGACATAATATATACATATATATTTAATAAATCCAGTAAACTTCCATCACCATACATAGTCACAAATATTTTCTCTTGAGATGAGAATTTGTAAAATTTATTCTCTCCCAAGGGCCTTATTTATTTTATACCTGGAAGTTTGTACCTTTTCATTTCCTTTTTCTTAAGATCAGTTCTTCATCTGCAAAATAAAGGGTTTGTTTTAGAATAACCATTTGAATGTTCTCTCTGAACTTTAAAATTCAAAAAGTCATTAAGCTTTTTGTATTATTGGATGATTATAAGGATGAAATGACTGATGTTCTGAATATGCACGGGTTAATCACAGGCCCTGGCACAGGGCAAGTCATCACAGAGTGAATGGCCAGAATGCTTCCCTGTGGCCACACCTAGCCTGTCTCATGCTGCATAACTTTACACCAGAACAGTCACCATTTCTCTAGGTCTCACTGCAGTTCACTAGTTGTCATCAATATTTGGTTCTTCTTTACCTCTGGGAATCCTGAAGACTACACTTATCAGGCTTGTAAGTTGGACGTCGCTGCTGCTGCTGCTGCTGCTGCTAAGTCGCTTCAGTCGTGTCCGACTCTGTGCGACCCCGTACACGGCAGCCCACCAAGCTTCCCCGTCCCAGGATGTGTCGCTAGTTCTGACCAAAGAAATGCAAGCAGACAAAAGGTGTGTTACCTCGTGACTGAGTTAGGACATGTCTGCGTATAATTCTCCAGGCTGCCCTCCTCTGCTGCTGGTTCAAGACTCAGCTGCGAGCACAAAATGAGCCCCCAAGTCCTTGTGTGGAGCAGAGATGCCTCACAGTCCAGGGTGCGAGCGAGAAGTTAACATGCTGTTAAATCACTGCAGTTTTGGATGTTTTTACTGCAGCATAAAGATCCCCAGGAGGAGGAAAGGGCGACCCACTCCATTATTCTTGCCTGGAAAATCCCAGGGACAGAGGACCCTGGCGGCTATGGTCCACGGGGCCGCAGAGAGTCAGACACGGCTGAGCACTTGCCCAGAGAGAGCACAAGTTGTTGTTCAGTCTCTCAGTCAAGAAGCTGACGTTGAATAGATCTATGAAGATCTGCAAGACCTTCCAGAACTCACACCAAAAATAAAGATGCCCTTTTCATCACAGGAGACTGGAATGCAAAAGTAGGACGTCAAGAGATACCTGGAGTAACAGACGAGTTTGGCCTTGGAATACAAAATGAATCAGGGCAAAGGCTAGTAGAGCTTTGCCAAGAGAATGCACTGGTGATAGCAAACACCTTCTTCCAAAGACAGAAGAGACAACTCTACACATGGACATTACCAGATGGTCAGCGCTGTAATCAGATTGACTCTGACTCAGATTCTTGCAGAGGACAAGAGCCCACATTGAATAACATGCTGCGTGCCATTCAAATGTATCCACACACTTTCTGCCTTTTTCCATGACACTTAGATAGTTATCTATTTCCTGTCTCTCAAGCACATCATTAAACTGTAGCCCAATTTGGTTAAACAATCCATATATTTACCACCTAAATCTCTTTCAGATATGCCCCTTGCTCTCAGCCCTACAATGCCCCTGGTCCAGCCTTTCAGCCTTTCTCCCTAGGTTACTGCTATATCCTCCTGACTGGCTCTCTGCCTACAGATTACCTTGTGCAGATCTCTACCTTTGATTACATGTGAAGTGTGAATTTTGCCTTATCCATCTCCTTTTAAAAATACTTTAAATATCAGGAGTCACAGCCCAGCAGTGTGACACACAAGTCTTTCCAATGAGTCAATCCCTCCATCCCCTGCCTTTCTTTGCCCGGAATGCTGATGTTTAGTACATACGCGTTACCTGTAGCTCTGGGGTACACCCTGCTGTTGCACACCTTGCTGGCATCTCTTATGCTATTCTGTTTACTTAGAATGACCTCCCCTTCATCCTATAAGATTTGGTCATAAATCTCGTCCTTGAAATCCCAGGATTTCTGTGTCGCATCCCACTGTGTTGCTACACTTACTCTGTGTATACTCCTAAGCCTGTTGTTATCCTATTATAATGAAACTGTTGGTGTCTTTTCTGCCGGTTCAATCCAGAGCACCTCAAGGCAAGGCCACGCATGTTGTGTATCTTTCTCACCTGCCTGCACAGTGCCTGCTGGTGCTCTGGAAGCGTTGGTGGGATATTCCCAGCTATAAGAGCCGCTGATATGAACGCCTCCAACCCCTATGCTGTTCTCTCTGATTCCGCGGTTGCTCGTCCCCCCGTCTGCCATCACTGGGCCTCCTCACACAGCCACCCTGCCGACCGGCTTCTGTTTCAGTTTTTCTGACGAGACAGAAGTCATGCCAAGCTCTCTGCCCATGGGCTGTCTAAATCCTACTCTTGTCACTTCCTCTTTGCAGAGCTAAACTTTGTTCCCCCTGCACCCTGGTAAGAGGAGAACTGTCACCAGGAACAAATCCATCCCTTGGAACTCATGATGCAACCTTCTTCCTAATGTCAAGCTTACCTGTTGTATGAAACTTTTCATATCTAGCTGTAACCCAAGTCAGGCCCAGAGGACCATAGAACTATCTTTTGCTTTTCAAAGGACTCATCCTCCTGTAACAGAAACAAACATTTTGAGCATCTGCTTTTGCCCCTGCACCTTACAAAAGAGTTTAGCAGGTCTAAAAGATCCTACTGTTTGGAGGGTGGGGATTAGGAGGAGCAGTTAGAGAAAAAATGGCACTTCATATTGAAGTGGTAGTAGGTGACACAGTGATATGGTTCAGAATAAAAGGAGTGTGAAGCAAAAACAAAAACCAGTGCATAGAGGCTGACTTCAGCTACAATAGTGTCTCTGCATTGGATCTTTTCAAATTAAAGTCTTTTTAATATGGATAATGCCCACTTTTTTCAGGTACTTGCTAAAATTTTTACAAAGAGGAATTTTATACTAAAGTGCATTTATAATTAATTGTATAGTCCTGGTTTATGTCACAGAAATTACTCCACTGACTGGCACTTTTATCTATACTCAGAAGGGCCCAGCATGCTCTCAGTGATCGCTGAGTAGCATTGTTGATGATCAGCTAATGTTCACATTTCGGGCTCCCCTGAAACTCTTTCAAGAAGCGAACCCATTCTTCATCTGCAGTTCATCGACATCCATTCAAAAAAGAGAAATACCAAGTTAACCTCACCACAGCAATATCAGGGGATAGAAGAGCCCCGATCATGAGTGAGGGACATGTGAGACTCAGAAGTGTGCCACAATTTGTTGGATGCTTGTTGTCAACCTCCTGAAACTCTTTTAATAGTTTTGAACCAAAGGTCCACATTTTCATTGTGCATTGGGTTCCATAAATTATATAGTTGATCCTGGCTGAAGCAGTGGTCATGGGTTTCTCATGAGAGCTTTCATAAAGATGTCATTGATCATTTGCAAAGAGTCTACAGCATATGAATCCAGGAGTACATGTGGAAAGTCAGAGTTAATTCCTCCTTAGCTAGATTCTTGGACCTTTCCAAAACTCTCAGGAAATATATATAAGCTAGACAAAAAGAAAAAAAATAAAATACACATTCCAGAAAACATAGTTGGTCTCGTCATCATGTGCATGCGTGTGTGCGGGCATCAGTTGCTTCAGTTGTGTCTGACTCTTTGTGACCCCATGGACTGTAGCCTACCAGGCTCCTATGTCCATGGGACTCTCCAGGCAACAATACTGGAGTGGGTCACCATGCCCTCCTTCAGGGGATCTTCCTGATCCAGAGATGGAACCTGAGTCTCCTATGTCTCCTGCTTTGGCAGGCAGGTTCTTTGCCTGGGAAATCCCCTGCGAAGCCCCTTGTCATCATTATCCATACCACATATTTAGCTTTATGTGTGTTGGGAAGGAAAAATAATTTTCCCTTTACCCTTCTAGGTTCTTGGCTGAGAACTGCCAATACCCCCCGCCCCAACCCCAACAACCAGCACCATGTTATAAACATCAGATGAACCAGAGAAAAGCAAACAGAAGTTTAATAGCATGTATACCTTCTGTATACATGGGGATACCCAGGAAAACTGAATAACTCCTAGAAATAACCCAAGCTTCTACCCTAAATACCATCTCCAGCAAAAGACATCAAATGTTGGGGGTGGGGAGAAAGATTATCGCGGAAAGCACATAAACAAAGGTGCACTTTTAGAAGGCTTGGAGTTCAACCCTTCTCCTCCATTGATAGGAATTTCTAGGGTTTCAGGATCTTCCTCTTCTTGGTCCTGGAAGAAGACATTTTTACAAATGGAGATTTTCCTTATAAATGCAAATATCTCTTAGAAAGACTTCTGGTTTTCGGAGTTTTTCGTATGCCTGCTGTTTCTTAAAAATGATGAGCCCAAAATAATCCTTGGGCTTCCCTGGTGGCTCAGACAGGAAAGAATCTGCCTGCAATTCAGGAGACCTGGCTTCCATCCCTGGGTGGGGAAGGAAGGGCGTGACAACCCACTTCAGTATTCTCACCTGGAGAATATGGGCAGGGAGTCTGGTGGGCTACAGTCCATGGGGTCACAAAGAGTCGGAGACGACTGAGTGTCCAACTCTTTCACTTCTCAAAATAATCCTGATGCCAGGGAGACATATGGAGTTGGGGGGAGGGGGAGGGAATTATGATATTAATGGAAGATTTGGTTAGGAAATTTGAAAAGGTAATTTCTAAGCTCAAAGACTCTCATTTGGAAAACCTATAGATGAAAGAGTAAACAATTATCTTGACAACAGTTAATCTGCTCCTCTTTCTTTGTAATCTAAATTGGAAGAAGTGTTATTAAAACTTCAGTTACCGTATCAGTATAAACTTAAATTTAAACTATTTTCCTTATGGTTCATCAAACTGCAACCCACTTAAGAATTGTTGCATTGTGAAGAGCTGTACTTTGCTCACAATTAATTCATTGAGCCTTCCTTTTAGTAGCCTTGATCAGAAAAATTTCATTTGTTATTCATTCTGATTTACATAAATACTTCACAGCATTTTACTATTAAAGGACACTTAAAATGAAGAACAACAATTATTTCTCTCCTCTTGTATGCAATTCTTTATTTCATGTTTTATTTGAAGAGGGTTGTTATGATCAGCAGACAGGAGCTAGTGAAAACATAATTTCAAGTCTTAAATGGTGATCATTTCCAGTCTTTTAAAAACTGCTAGCATTAATTGATTTGTCTCCAGTGTGAATTGAGCTGTTATGTCTGAAGAGAAATGTCCTTTAATCTCTCTTATACTCTGAGGATCTAAGCATAATTAATAATTTGCTTTAAAAAATGATATTACTAACTCATCCATTCATTCATATAGTCACTTACTCAGAAAGTACTAGTTAGATATGTGCTATGTGCAGAGCATTACCATTAGACATAGGGGAAATAAAGATGAAAAAAAAAAAAGAAAACCAAAAAATGCAACATGTTCTATAACCTAGAAAATCAAGTCTGGTGGAAGGAATAACATATAATAAAGTAATCACAAACATAAATGCAAACAGCATCTGTGTTAAGTATATGAAAAAAGAGGTACCCAGAGTGAGGAAACATATGCAGGAAGTTAGATGGGTTTGAAAGTAACATACATAAATAAAGATCTAAAAACTAAGTAGTAAATAAAGAGCGATTACATTTATTTACATCAGTAAAAGCATTTAGAAAATATCTTTTAAAAGACAATATTATCTCCAATTGTAATCAAAACTAAGACATACTTAGGAATGTTTCTTTAAAAAACATATGCCAGAAATTTATGGAGAAAATTAAACAATGAATTTAAATACACAAAATAAAAATTTTTAAATGTCCATGAACTAAAAACCCCATGTCAAGATTAGATAAATTTTCCAGAAATTTATCTCTAAATTCAACATAATTTTCATCAAAATTCAAATAGAGGTTTTGTTGAATTTTATAACCTAATGCAAAAATGTATATGAAAGAATAAAGGGCCAAAAATGGCAAAAACATTATTGAGTAAGAAGAAAACTTGCTCCACCAAATATCAAAACTCATTTTATATAAAAATTTCTAATATGTTGAGTACTGATACAGGAATAAATTTTTTAACAAATTAAGCATAAAATTCATGGTATGGGACCGATTTGATATTGTAAATCAGTGGAGAAAAGTGTAAACTACTTAATAGATGATACTTAGACACTTGTTTGTTTATGATTGTAAAAATATATCCCTGTTTCACATAATACATGAACATAAATTTTAGATTTAAATACAATATTAAAGCATGATTATGGAAAACACTAAAAATTTAACAATATATAAGAGCGTGTTCTTATAACCTTTAGGGTAAATAGACACTTCTGGAGAAGAGACAGGAAAAGCCATCTGTTGGTGAAAAACTGATAAATTCAATTATACTAAAATTTAAATTTTTTGTTCAACAAAATATATCATAAAGTAAACTAAAAATGACATATAGGGAGCAGTTATTTGAAACCTATGTAATGACTGTATTTTAATATCTAGATATAAAGCATTTTTATAAATTAATATGAAAAAAGAAAAATAGTCCCATGTAATTTTGGGTAAAACAGGTGAATAGGCAAATCTAAAAAACTAAAATTAGATAATAAAAATATAAAACACCTAATCTTGTTTATTATCAGGGAAATGGAAATGAAAAAATATGATATATGTTGATACGACCAAGTTTGGGAAAGCAAATAAAGAATTGTGAATCCTCATGTACTATATGCCAAAGCCTTTGACTGTATGGATCACAATAAACTTGAAAATTCTGGGAGAGATGGGCATACCAGACCACCTGATCTGCCTCTTGAAAAATATGTATGCAGGTCAGGAAGCAACAGTTAGAACTGAACATGGAACAACAGACTGGTTACAAATAGGAAAAGGAGTTCGTCAAGGCTGTATATTGTCACCGTTTATTTAACTTATATGCAGAGTACATCATGAGAAACGCTGGACTGGAAGAAACACAAGCTGGAATCAAGATTGCTGGGAGAAATATCAATAACCTCAGATATGCAGATGACACCACCCTTATGGGAGAAAGTGAAGAGGAACTAAAAAGCCTCTTGATGAAAGTGAAAGTGGAGAGTGAAAAAGTTGGCTTAAAGCTCAAAATTCAGAAAACAAAGATCATGGCATCCGGTCCCATCACTTCGTGGGAAATAGATGGGGAAACAGGAAAACAGTATCAGACTTTATTTTTCTGGGGTTCAAAATCACTGCAGATAGTGACCGCAGCCATGAAATTAAAAGACGCTTATTCCTTGGAAGGAAAGTTATGACCAACCTAGATCACATATTCAAAAGCAGAGACTTTACTTTGCCAACAAAGGTTCGCCTAGTCAAAGCTATGGTTTTTCCAGTAGTCATGTATGGATGTAAGAGTTGGACTGTGAAGAAGGCTGAGCGCTGAAGAATTGATGCTTTTGAACTGTGGTGTTGGAGAAGACTCTTGAGAGTCCCTTGGACTGCAAGGACATCCAACCAGTCCATTCTGAAGGAGATTAGCCCTGGGATTTCTTTGGAAGGAATGATGCTAAAGGTGGAACTCCAGTATTTTGGCCACCTCATGCGAAGAGTTGACTCATTGGAAAAGACTCTGATGCTGGGAGGGATTGGGGGCAGGAGGAGAAGGGGACGACAGAGGATGAGATGGCTGGATAGCATCTCTGACTCGATGGATGTGAGTCTCAGTGACCTCTGGGAGTTGGTGATGGACAGGGAGGCCTGGCATGCTGCGATTCATGGGGTCACAAAGAGTCATACATGACTGAGCGACTGATCTGATCTGATCTGATCTGATGCACTATAAGTGCAGGGTGAATTTGTAAATATACATTAGAGAGCAATTTGACAGTATTTTGTGAAACTGAAGATGTTTAAGTCCTCAGTCCAGCCATTGTATTCAGAAGTATATATCCCACTCTTACACTTCAGATCAGATCAGATCAGATCAGTCGCTCAGTCGTGTCCGACTCTTTGCGACCCCATGAACCGCAGCACGCCAGGCCTCCCTGTCCATCACCAGCTCCCGGAGGTCACTCAGACTCGCATCCATCGAGTCAGTGATGCCATCCAGCCATCTCATCCTCTGTCGTCCCCTTCTCCTCCTGCCCTCAATCCCTCCCAGCATCAGAGTCTTCTCCAATGAGTCAACTCTTCGCATGAGGTGGCCAAAATACTGGAGTTTCAGCTTTAGCATCATTCCTTCCAAAGAAATTCCAGGATTGATCTCCTTCAGAATGGACTGGTTGGATCTTCTTGCAGTCCAAGGGACTCTCAAGAGTCTTCTCCAACACCACAGTTCAAAAGCATCAATTCTTCGGCGCTCAGCCTTCTTCACAGTCCAGCTCTCACATCCATACATGACCACAGGAAAGACCATAGCCTTGACTAGGCGAAACTTTGTTGGTTAAAGTAATGTCTCTGCTTTTGAATATGCTATCTAGGTTGGTCATAACTTTCCTTCCAAGGAGCAAGCGTCTTTTAATTTCATGGCTGCAGTCACCATCTGCAGTGATTTTGGAGCCCAGAAAAACAAAGTCTGACACTGTTTCCACTGTTTCCCCATCTATTTCCCATGCAGTGATGGGACCAGATGCCATGATCTTCGTTTTCTGAATGTTGAGCTTTAAGCCAACCCTTTCACTCTCCACTTTCACTCTCATCAAGAGGCTTTTTAGCCCCTCTTCACTTTCTGCCATAAGAGTGGTGTCATCTGCATATCTGAGGTTATTGATATTTCTCCCGGCAATCTTGATTCCAACTTGTGTTTCTTCCAGTCCAGCATTTCTCATGATGTACTCTGCATATAAGTTAAATAAACATGGTGACAATATGCAGCCTTGACGTACTCCTTTTCCTATTTGGAACCAGTCTGTTGTTCCATGACCAGTTCTAACTGTTGCTTCCTGACCTGCATACAGATTTCTCAACAGGCAGATCAGGTGGTCTGGTATTCCCATCTCTTTCAGAATTTTCCATAGTTTATTGTGATCTACACAGTCAAAGGCTTTGGCATAGTCAATAAAGCAGAAATAGATGTTTTTCTGGAACTCTCTTGCTTTTTCCATGATCCAGCGGATGTTGGCAATTTGATCTCTGGTTCCTCTGCCTTTTCTAAAACCAGCTTGAACATCAGGAAGTTCACGGTTCACATATTGCTGAAGCCTGGCTTGGAGAATTTTGAGCATTACTTTACTAGCATGTGAGATGAGTGCAATTGTTCGGTAGTTTGAGCACTCCTTGGCATTGCCTTTCTTTGGGATTGGGATGAAAACTGACCTTTTCCAATCTTGTGGCCACTGCTGAGTTTTCCAAATTTGCTGGCATATTGAGTGCAGCACTTTCACAGCATCATCTTTCAGGACTTGGAATAGTTCCACTGGAATTCCATCACCTCCACTAGCTTTGTTCGTAGTGATGCTTTCTAAGGCCCATTTGACTTCACATTCCAGAATGTCTGGCTCTAGGTCAGTGATCACATCATCATGATTGTCTAGGTCTTGAAGCTCTTTTTTGTACAGTTCTTCTGTGTATTCTTGCCACCTCTTCTTAATATCTTCTGCTTCTGTTAGGTCCACACCATCTCTGTCCTTTATCGTGCCCATCTTTGCATGAAATGTTCCTTTGGTATCTCTGATTTTCTTGAAGAGATCCCTAGTCTTTCCCATTCTGTTGTTTTCCTCTATTTCTTTGCATTGATCACTGAAGAAGGCTTTCTTATCTCTTCTTGCTATTCTTTGGAACTCTGCATTTAGATGTTTATATCTTTCCTTTTCTCCTTTGCTTTTCTTACACTTAGGCATAAGTAAAATATGGAAAAATGTTCATTGAGCCATTACATATATTATAAAATAGGAAGATAATGACAGGATGCATAATTAAATAATGAAATAATTATACAATGATATAAACCAATTAAAGTAAATAAGTCAACATAGATAAATATATAAAAAACTTAATATTCCTAAAGTAGCAGATGTACGCCACATGAATCATTCATGTATTTGCATGTTAAAATTGCAAATTATACGCACACATATTCAAAAAATCCTTCCTTATCCAAACTCTTGTTCTTCAAACATACAAATTGATGGATTCAGGTAAATGTTTATATAAAACTTTTTCTGTTTAAACTCTTACTGCTGGCTATTTGTAATTTCAGAACCAAATAAATTGAGATAATTTGCTATTCTTTGTTCTCTAACCTTCTATACAAATTCTCATTATCCAAATTCAGATAAGAGCATGTAATTATATAGAATGGGGGACTCATTGCTCTAAAATCATTAATGGGAATACATTAGATTCAAAATAGTAGTTGATTTGAAGTTTAAAAGGAAGACAGTGAAATAATAGCTATACAACTTACTTTCAATGTTTCTATCAATATAATCCAATGTTTTTAAACATTCAGAAACAAATTTGACAAAATATTTAATCCAAAAAGTAATGCTTAAACAATAATATTTGCTTTATTGCTCTATGTGTGTTTCCTAATGTTTAAAATAATTCAGAATGTGAAAACTGTAAAGAAATGGTTAGGAAAAGAGGTTAGCTAAAAACCTTCCGGATGGAGCAGCATATGCAAGGCCTTGTGACTGGGTGGGACACAGTAGCCAAAGGGATCAAGGCAGGCAGGGATTCCCGGAAGGATTATGCAGGGCTTCCAGGGTCTGCTAGGATCTGGGGGCTTCATTCTAAGAGCAAAAGAGGAGGTAATAGAGAATCTCAGATATGTGGGATGGTAATAAGATGGATATTTTTTAAAGGTTAATTCAGTTACCTAAGATATGAAGATGATACCACCCTAAAGGCAGAAAGTGAAGCAGACCTAAACAGCCTCTCATGAGGGTGAAAGAGGAGAGTGAAAAAGTTGGTTTAAAACTCAAAAACCTAAGATCATGGTATCTAGTCCCATCACTTCATGGCAAATAGACAGGGAAAAAGTGGAAACAGCAACAGATTTATTTTCTTGGGCTCCAAAATCACTGCAATGACTGCAGTCCTGAAATTAAAAGACACTTGCTCCTTGAAAGTTTTGACAAATCTGGATAACGTATTAAAAAGCACAGACAGGCTTCCGGTTAAGATGGCGGAGGATTAGGATGGGGAATACGCTTTCTCCTCCACAAATTCATCAAAGGGACATCTGGGCGCCGAGTAAATTCCACAAACAGCTTCGGAGTGCTGGCGGAGGACGTCGGACACCCAGAAAAGCAACTCACTGCCTTCTAAAGGAGGTAGGAAAGAATATAGAAGCCAGAGAGAGACAAAGAGGGAGGGGCGGACCTCTGTCCGGGGAAGGGAGTCTTAAAAAGAGAAGTTTCCAAACACCAGGAAACACTCTCCCTGCGGAATCTGCGCCGAACCTGGGAAACACGGAGACTATCATAACAGGGAGGAGAACAGTTGAGCAATTAGAACCCACAGACTGCGGGCCCTGTGGTAACTTCCGCAGCGGAGAAGCATCGCTGCAAACGCCCGCATCTGCCATTGGGGAGCCGGGGCTGGGCAGGGAGACGCCTTGGCCGTTCCCACGCGGCACCCTCCCCTGCCGGCGCTCCCCAGAGGGACGCTCCCCCGCGGGACTCTCCCCCACTGGACGCTCCCCCCGCCGGCCACTCCCGCGCAGGCGTGCCCCCGCCCGCTGTGCCGGCGGCTCCCACGAGGGCCACCCCATCCCCTCCCCCACCCGCCCGCCCGCCATTCCCGTCGCCGGCCCCTCCCCCTCTGCGGGCCTCAGCACAGACTTCGTTCGCCTGATTGTCTGGAGTGCTGCCTAACTGGAGTAGTTTGGGCCGGCAATCCAGATTGTGTAGCGCCGACCACACGAGTGGCGGGCCTTGGCCCAGAACACCGCCGAACTGTGCACAGAACAAAGGACTATACAGACCAACTACAGAGAAAGGGGCCTATAGATCTTGAGAAATTTAAGCCGGAACAAGGAACTAGCTGAAAATGAACTGAACCCACAACAATAATAGAGAAACTCTTATATATATTGTTACTATTTTTACCATCATTATTTCCTTTTTTTTCTTTTCTTTTTTTAATATATATATATTTTTTATATTTTTATTATTTTTTAATTGGAAAAAGGAAAACAACAATTTTTTTTTCCTTTTTAATTTTTTTTTGTTGTTGTTTGTTTTGTTTCTTTTATTTTTATTTTTTTTTATACTCTAGTACTTCTTTAATCTCCACGTTTAGATATAACTTTTGCGACCCTGTTGTTTTTTTTTTTTTCTTTTTTCCTTTTTGTCCTTTGCTTTTTTCCTTTCCTTTTTTCTTTTCTTTACTGATTACTGACTAGATCTGGCTCTCTCCTTCACACTCCCTCCTTTTATCCTCCTGACCACCTCTGTCTCCTTCCTCCCTTTTTCCTTCTCTGTATAATTCCGTGAACATCTCTGAGCGGTCCAGTTGTGGAATGCATTATATAAGAAGAAGTTTTTGAGACTACTGTAAAAATAAGACCAATAACTGGAACCAGGAGGCTTAAGTCCATACCCTGATCCCACGAAACATTAATTGACAGGAGCTCATTAAAAGCCTCCATACCTACTCTGAAACCAAGCATCACACAAAGACTAGCAAGTTCCACAACAAGACATACCAAGCAAATTCTCCAGAAAAACAAGAACACGGCCTGAGCTCCAATACACAGGCTACACAAAGCGACCCCAAAAGCATAGACATCTCATAACTCACTACTAGACACTCCACTGCACCCCAGAGAAAAGAAATCCAGCTCCACCCACCAGAACACCGATACAAGCTTCCATAAACAAGAAACCTCGACAAGCCACCAGTACAAACCCACATATAGTGCAGAAACGCCACAATAAAGAGAACTCCACAGACTACCAGAATACAGTAAAGACGCCCCAAACTTAGCAATTTAAACAAGATGAAAAGACAGAAGAATTCCCAGCAGGTAAAGGAACAGGATAATTGCCCACCAAACCAAACAAAAGAGGAAGAAATAGCGAACCTACCTGATAAAGAATTCCTAATAATGATAGTGAAATTAATCCAAAATCTGGAAAGCAAAATGGAATCATGGATAAATAGCCTGGAGAAAAGCATTGAGAAGATGCAAGAAAGATTTAACAAGGACCTAGAAGAAATAAAAAAGAGTCAATATATAATGAATAATGCAATAAATGAGATCCAAAACACTCTGGAGGCAACAAATAGTAGAATAACAGAGGCAGAAGATAGAATTAGCGAATTAGAAGATAGAATGGCAGAATTAAAGGAATCAGAGGAGAAAAAAGAAAAACGAATTAAAAGAAATGAGGACAATCTCAGAGACCTCCAGGACAATATTAAACGTTACAATATTCGAATCATAGGAGTCCCAGAAGAAGAAGACAAAAAGAAAGACCATGAGAAGATACTAGAGGAGATAATAGTTGAAAAGTTCCCTAAAATGGGGAAGGAAATAATCACTCAAGTCCAAGAAACCCAGAGACTCCCAAATAGGATAAACCCAAGACGAAACACCCCAAGACACATATTAATCAAATTAACAAAGATCAAACACAAAGAACAAATATTAAAAGCAGCAAGGGAAAAACAACAAATAACACACAAGGGAATTCCCATAAGGATAACAGCTGATCTTTCAATAGAAACTCTCCAAGCCAGGAGGGAATGGCAAGACATACTTAAAGTGATGAAAGAAAAGAACCTACAGCCCAGATTATTGTACCCAGCAAGGATCTCATTCAAATATGAAGGAGAAATCAAAACCTTTACAGACAAGCAAAAGCTGAGAGAATTCAGCACCACCAAACCAGCTCTCCAACAAATACTAAAGGACATTCTCTAGACAGGAAACACAAAAAGGATATATAAATTCAAACCCAAAACATTAAAGTAAATGGCAATGGGATCATATTTATCATTAATTACCTTAAATGTAAATGGGTTGAATGCCCCAACCAAAAGACAGAGACTGGCTGAATGGATACAAAAACAAGACCCCTCCATATGCTGTCTACAAGAAACCCACCTCAAAACAGGGGACACATACGACTGAAAGTCAAGCGCTGGAAAAAGATTTTCCACGCAAATAGAGACCAAAAGAAAGCAGGAGTAGCAATACTCATATCAGATCAAATAGACTTTAAAACAAAGGATGTGAAAAGAGACAAAGAAGGTCACTACCTAATGATCAAAGGATCAATCCAAGAAGAAGATATAACAATTATAAATATATATGCACCCAACTTAGGAGCACCACAATATATAAGACAAATACTAACAAGTATGAAAGGAGAAATCAACAATAACACAATAATAGTGGGAGACTTTAATACCCCACTCACACCAATGGATAGATCAACTAAACAGAAAATTAACAAGGAAACACAAACTTTAAACGATACAATAGACCAGTTAGAACTAATTGATATCTATAGGACATTTCATTCCAAAACAATGAATTTCACCTTTTTCTCAAGTGCACACGGAACCTTCTCCAGGATAGACCACATCCTGGGCCATAAATCTAGCCTTGGTAAGTTCAGAAAAATTGAAATCATTCCAAGCATTTTTTCTGATCACAATGCAGTAAGAGTAAATCTCAATAACAGGAGAAAATCTATTAAAAAGACCAACATATGGAGGCTGAACAACACACTCCTGAATAACCAACAAATCACAGAAGAAATCAAAAAAGAAATCAAATTCTGCATAGAAACGAATGAAAATGAAAACACTACAACCCAAAACCTGTGGGACACTGTAAAAGCAGTCCTAAGAGGAAAGTTCATAGCAATACAGGCATACCTCAAGAAACAAGAAAAAAGCCAAATAAATAACCAAACTTTACACCTAAAGCAACTGGAAAAGGAAGAAATGAAGCACCCCAAGGTTAGTAGAAGGAAAGAAATCCTAAAAATTAGGGCAGAAATAAATGCAAAAGAAACAAAAGAAACCATAGCAAAAATCAACAAAGCCAAAAGCTGGTTCTTTGAAAGGGTAAATAAAATTGACAAACCACTAGCCAGACGCATCAAGAAACAAAGGGAGAAAAATCAAATCAATAAAATTAGAAATGAAAATGGAGAGATCACAACAGACAGCACAGAAATACAAAGGATCATAAGAGACTACTATCAGCAATTATATGGCAATAAAATGGACAATGTGGAAGAAATGGACAAATTCTTAGAAAAGTACAACTTCCCAAAACTGGATCAGGAAGAAATAGAAAATCTTAACAGACCCATCACAAGCACGGAAATTGAAACTGTAATCAGAAATCTTCCAGCAAACAAAAGCCCAGGTCCAGACGGCTTCACAGCTGAATTCTACCAAAAATTTAGAGAAGAGCTAACACCTATCCTACTCAAACTGTTCCAGAAAATTGCAGAAGAAGGCAAACGTCCAAACTCATTCTATGAGGCCACCATCACCCTAATACCAAACCCTGACAAAGATGCCACAAAAAAAGAAAACTACAGGCCAATATCACTGATGAACATAGATGCAAAAATCCTTAACAAAATTCTAGCAATCAGAATCCAACAACACATTAAAAAGATCATACACCATGACCAAGTGGGCTTTATCCCAGGAATGCAAGGATTCTTCAATATCCGCAAATCAATCAATGTAATACACCACATTAACAAACTGAAGAATAAAAACCATATGATTATCTCAGTAGATGCAGAGAAAGCCTTTGACAAAGTTCAACATCCATTTATGATAAAAACTCTCCAGAAAGCAGGAATAGAAGGAACATACCTCAAGATAATAAAAGCTATATATGACAAGCCCACAGCAAACATTATCCTCAATGGTGAAAAAGTGAAAGCATTTCCTCTAAAGTCAGGAACAAGACAAGGATGCCCACTTTCACCATTACTATTCAACATAGTTTTGGAAGTTTTGGCCACAGCAATCAGAGCAGAAAAAGAAATAAAAGGAATCCAAATTGGAAAAGAAGAAGTAAAACTCTCACTATTTGCAGATGACATGATCCTCTACGTAGAAAACCCTAAAGATTCCACCAGAAAATTAGAACTGATCAATGAATATGGTAAAGTTGCAGGATATAAAATTAACACACAGAAATCCCTTGCATTCCTGTACACTAATAACGAGAAAATAGAAAGAGAAATTAAGGAAACAATTCCATTCACCATTGCAATGAAAACAATAAAATACTTAGGAATATATCTTCCTAAAGAATCTAAAGACCTATATATATAAAACTATAAAACACTGGTGAAAGAAATCAAAGAGGACACTAATAGATGGAGAAATATACCATGTTCATGGATTGGTAGAATCAATATAGTGAAAATGAGTATACTACCCAAAGCAATTTATAAATTCAATGCAATCCCCTCAAGCTACCAACGGTATTCTTCACAGAGCTAGAACAAATAATTTCTCAATTTGTATGGAAATACAAAAAACCTCGAATAGCCAAAGCTATCTTGAGAAAGAAGAACGGAACTGGAGGAATTAACCTGCCTGACTTCAGGCTCTACTACAAAGCCACAGTCATCAAGACAGTATGGTACTGGCACAAGGACAGAAATATAGATCAATGGAACAAAATAGAAAGCCCAGAGATAAATCCACACACATATGGTCACCTTATCTTTGACAAAGGAGGCAAGAATATACAATGGATTAAAGACAATCTCTTTAACAAGTGGTGCTGGGAAAACTGGTCAAACACTTGTAAAAGAATGAAACTAGAACACTTTCTAACACCATACACAAAAATAAACTCAAAATGGATTAAAGAGCTAAATGTAAGACCAGAAACCATAAAACTCCTCGAGGAAAACATAGGCAAAACACTCTCTGACTTACATCACAGCAGGATCCTCTATGACCCACCTCCCAGAATATCGGAAATAAAATCAAAAATGAACAAATGGGACCTAATCAAACTTAAAAGTTTCTGCACAACAAAGGAAACTATAAGCAAGGTGAAAAGACAGCCTTCAGAATGGGAGAAAATAATAGCAAATGAAGCAACTGACAAACAACTAATCTCAAAAATATACAAGCAACTTCTACAGCTCAATTCCAGAAAAATAAATGACCCAATCAAAAAATGGGCCAAAGAACTCAATAGACATTTCTCCAAAGAAGACATACAGATGGCTAACAAACACATGAAAAGATGCTCAACATCACTCATTATCAGAGAAATGCAAATCAAAACCACTATGAGATACCATTTCACGTCAATCAGAATGGCTGCTATCCAAAAGTCTACAAGCAATAAATGCTGGAGAGGGTGCGGAGAGAAGGGAACCCTCTTGCACTGTTGGTGGGAATGCAAACTAGTACAGCCACTATGGAGAACAGTATGGAGATTCCTCAAAAAACTGGGAATAGAACTGCCTTATGATCCAGCAATCCCACTGCTGGGCATATACACTGAGAAAACCAGAATTGAAAGAGACACGTGTACCCCAATGTTCATAGCAGCACTGTTTGCAATAGCCAGAACATGGAAGCAACCTAGATGTCCATCCACAGATGAATGGATAAACAACCTGTGGTACATATACACAATGGAGTATTACTCAGCCATTAAAAAGAATACATTTGAATCAGTTCTAAGGAAGTAGGTGGAAGTAGAGCCTATTTTATATAGAGAGTGAAAAAAAAAAAAAAAAAAAAAAAAAATAATAAAATATATATATTTTTTAAATTTAGATAGTAATAAAAAAAAAACCTAATTGACAAAAAAAAAAAAAATAAAAATGTGTATAGAACAGACTTTGTGTCTGGGAGGGGGGGGGGGGAGGGTGAGGTGAGTATGGATAAAATATTTGTATTATTTTTATTATATATTATTTATTTTTTTTATTCAAAATAATAACATTTTTTTTTTTTTATTTTTTTTTTTTATTTTTTTTTTTTTCTATTGATAAAAATAATTATAAACAATAAAAAAAAAAAAAAAACAAAACCAAAATTTCACTATAATGAAAAATCTTTATTATAAACTATACTTATTATGTACTGCTACTGCTGCTGCTCCTAAGTCGCTTCAGTCGTGTCCAACTCTGTGCAACCCCATAGACGGAAGCTCACCAGGCTCCCCTGTCCCTGGGATTCTCCAGGCAAGAACACTGGAGTGGGTTGCCATTTCCTTCTCCAATGCATGAAAGTGAAAAGTGAAAGTGAAGTCGCTCAGTCGTGTCCGACTCTTAGCGACCCCACGGACTGGAGCCTACCAGGCTCCTCCGTCCATGGGATTTTCCAGGCAAAAGTACTGGGGTGGGGTGTCATTGATGGACCCTAAAGACAGATGATCACCAAAGAAATGATGCTTTCAAACTGTGGTGCTAGAGAAGAAATGAGAGTCCCTTTGACTGCGAGGAGATCCAACCAGTCCATCCTAAAGGAAATCAGTCCTAAATATTTATTGGAAGAGCTGATGCTGAAGCTGAAACTCCAATACGTTGGCCACCTGATGCGAAGAACTGACTCATTTGAGAAGACCCTGATGTTGGGAAAGATTAAAGCAAGAGAAGGGGACAACAGAGGATGAGATGGTTGGATGGCATCACCGACTCAATGGACATGGGTTTGAGTGGAGTCCAGGAGTTGGTGATAGACAGGGAGGCCTGGTGTGCTGCGGTTCATGGGGTTGCAAAAAGTCGGACACAACTGAGCAACTGAACTAAACTGAACTGGTGAGTGTGGGTGGGCATTTAGAAGCACTGTAGTTCTCCAGGTAATTGAGGAAAATAGTAAAAAAAATATAACAACTTTAGCAGAAAAAAACAACAAACTGTATGTGATATAGATGCAAATCTTGACACACTAAGAGACTCCTTGGAAGACGGACAGACGTATGCAAAAATAAATGGGTCTGATCCATAGAGTTAATGCTTCCTGCATCTTAAATTGGAAATTATTACCAAGAATAACATCTGGAACCCATTTTCAATTCCTAAATCCCAAAGAAAAGGTGATAGTATAAGGGAGCATCTCCACATAGAGCACTGAAATCAGACAGTATCACTTGATAGTCATGACACTGTTCTATTTAGATCTCACAGACCCTAAAATAAGTGTTTAAAGATCTGATTTTTACAAGGATTGGATCTCGTTATTGGAATCTCAGTCTAAATAGCACCTTAAACTTTACGCTTATATGGTTATATGTGTCAATTATTTCTCAATGATAGTGTTAGTCGCTCAGTTTAGTCCTATTCTTTGCAACTCCATGAACTGTATAGCCCATCAGGCTCCTCTGTCCATGGAATTTTCCAGGCAAGAGTGGGCTGGGTAGCCAGGGATCAAACCTGCGTCTGCCGCATCGCAGGCAGATTCTTTACCATCTGAGTCACCAGAGAAGCCCTTATTTCTCAATAGAACAATGAAAAAGGAGGGTTTTTATCAGATGACTTCCCCTTGCCGCCGGGAGAAATATCAATAACCTCAGATATGCAGATGACACCACCCTTATGGGAGAAAGTGAAGAGGAACTACAAAGCCTCTTGATGAAAGTGAAAGTGGGGAGTGAAAAAGCTGGCTTAAAGCTCAACATTCAGAAAACGAAGATCATGGCATCTGGTCCCATCAGTTCATGGGAAATAGATGGGGAAACAGTGGAAACAGTGTCAGACTTTATTTTTCTAGGCTCGAAAATCACTACAGATGGTGACTGCAGCCATGAAATTAAAGGACTCCTTGGAAGGAAAGTTCTGACCAACCTAGATAGCATATTTAAAAGCAGAGACATTAGTTTGCCAACAAAGGTCCATCTAGTCAAGGCTATGATTTTTCCCAGTGGTCACGTATGGATGTGAGAGCTGGACTATGAGGAAGGCTGAGCATTGAAGAATTGATGCTTTTGAACTGTGGTGTTGGAGAAGACTCTTGAGAGTCCCTTGGACTGCAAGGAGATCCAACCAGTCCATTCTGAAGGAGATCAGCCCTGGGATTTCTTTGCAAGGAATGATACTGAAGCTGAAACTCCAGTACTTTGGCCACATCATGCGAAGAGTTGACCCATTGGAAAAGACTCTGATGCTCAGAGGGCTTGGGGGCAGGAGGAGAAGGGGACGACAGAGGATGAGATGGCTGGATATCATCACTGACTCAATGGACATGTGTATGAGAGAACTCCAGGGGTTGGTGATGGACAGGGAGGCCTGGTGTGCTGCGATTCATGGGGTCGCAAAGAGTCGGACATGACTGAGCGACTGAACTGAACCGAAGAGATCTTACTTGATCACATCCTGCTGCTGCTGCTGCTGCTGCTAAGTCATTTCAGTCGTGTCTGATGGCACAACACATCAACTTTATAGCGGTTATGAAATCATCACATGTACTTATCTTGTTGATTGCCTCTCATAGAGTATAAGTTCCATGAGAGCAGGGAAATTGTTTTTCAAATGTTCTGCCTCATTACCTGGCGCAGAGTCGGGACTCAGTAATAGTTAAGTATATGAGCCTGTGATGTCATTGGCATAAAGGAAGAGACTACAACGGAGGGAATGTCTGTATGCCCCTATGCACTCAAATTTTGAGAAAAAATAAAACAAATTTTAAAAAAGTGCTAACTAATGCCTTTCAATACACTTATAGATTTTTTTTTCCTCAAAAAGCGTAGAGTCATTTTCAGAGATGTCAGCTTTATTATCCATTTCACCTCGATGTGTACATTGGCATTCAGTATGGAAATTCCACGTGCTTGTAGTCCATCTCATAAATTTTGGTGTCATGCTTTACAATTAATAAATATTTACTACCACCATTGTCTACTTCAGATGCTGAAGAGCATATTTAAGACTCCTCGGGAGACATAAATATTTCATGTTAAGCATTCTATGTGACAAGTACAAAATATAACAACAAAATTCAACGGGTGGAGCACATTTCACATAATCAATCATGTCCTAAGACAAGTGTTACAAATAAAATGGATGAGTTCAACATTTCTGGGTCAAATATAATTGCCACCATGCACTTCCATATTGATAGCAGTGAAGTGAATGGAAATATTAGGTATAAAACATATTTTAGATAAATATAATAATGTATATGAAGATACATTATTAAAATTATCATAAATGTGTGTTGAGAAGCACTTTTTTTAAAGTGGATTCAATCAAAATAGTATTTGAAGAGCAATAACATATACATTCATAAACTCCCTATTGAAAAATAAAAACCAAAGTTGGCAGGTTTCTCAATGTATTTGTGAGAAGGGTCAATGCTGCAGTAACAAAGGCATCAGTTCTTTTCTCAGTCTCATCTGCGTGAAGTCTATTTGGGTCCAAGATACTTCCCAGGGCACCTGTCCACCCTGCAGTGGCTCGGATATCCAGGGGCTTCTAATCCTGCGACTCTGACATCTCGGTTCAGGGTGCCCACAACCAACACAGGAAGGAAAGGAAGACAGAGCTGATTGCTAAGCGGCCTTTCATTTCATTGCCCTGGTAATGCACACATTATTTTAACACACATTTTATTGTCCAGGGCTGAATACATGGTTTCACCTAACTTCAAGGATTTGGAAGCTATAATTTTTTGTGTGCCCAGGGAGAAGTGACAAACACAGTTTGATTTTTTTTTTAAGCTCTTAAAACTCTTCATACTTGGCATGATAACATATCCATCACAGATTAAACCAAATAGATTTCTCATGTAAAAAATATATTCTGTATAATCATGGTAAATTATCATTCAAAGAGTTTACAGAATACAGATGGCAAGAAACAGTCCTAACATCTAATTTGATGTATGATAGAACTTAGTTGGCAGATGTGAGAATTACTTTTCAAAAGAACATTTGGTCAGCATCAAATGTAACCAAATAAGCAGGCTTTTACTTTGTGGCACAACTGAATCAATCTTCCAACAAAAATTTTAACGTCACTCACTAGAACCAAAAGCAAATTACCACTAAAATATAGAAAACAATCGGGGCAAAGAAAGATCTTTTAGCTCAGAGATAGAATGCAAACTTGTCATCTTGTTACTCTAAGACACTGAAGACAAGGCACATCTCTGTTTTCAACAGGGTTCTTTCTCTGCTCCCACTACTCTGTCCCTCTCCCCTCTCTCACCAGTGCAAGGATGGTTGTAACACTGACTAGGACTAATGGTGATTCAGCACCCAAAGCACCAGAACATCCTAAGGAGCTTTATAAAATGAACTCAGAACTGCCCGCCCAGGGGACAAGTGAAAGGAGTGTTTATTAATCCATTGGCTCCTAGTCCCCAGTGAGGAACTGTTGCAATGTGGAGGTTTAACTCTCCACAGTTCCAAGCAGTGCATGCAGAAAAGATCAAGGCTTCCCAGCTGGGTTCCTACACTGTGTGTTCAGGAAAGCCCCGGAGCAGGAAGTGAAAGGTGCAAGGAATGCAAATAAGGCTAGGTGCAGTCAGGTTAACATGTGCCAAGCGCTGGCACAGAACCAGGGCACCATGGCTGGAATGGTTGCTAAGGGCAGAGCTATGAAGTCGTCACAAGAGCTCCTCAGATGGTCCTTACTCTCCAAGGGGTAAGGTGGACATGGTGGAAGTGAATTCTTAGTATGTAGTTACTCTGCCAATATTTCCTTCTCTTCCTCCAAGATGCATCAGATTGAGCCTTCAATATATCCTATAAATATCCAGACTTGTATAACTATAATACGGTGATGACAAAAAAATACCACTTTAAGAGAATAAATGGCAATTACAAGAGATGTCTATGACATGCAGGTATTCTGAATTGTTTTCTTAGCCTGTGGGGGAATTTGTTCCACTAAGTTAGTAGATAACTTCCTTTCTTCTAAAAATAATATTAACTAGCCATGAAAATTGATTTATTCTCCCACATAAATATTTGAGTCTCAAAGCAAAGAATAGGAGGATGCCTATTAATTTAAGGGAAATTATTTGTTAAATTTTTATTTTTTTCACCTTTGACCCTCGTTATCCATTTCTCCCACCTCTCCCTGCTTCTGGCAACCACCAATTTGCTCTCTGCATCTGTGAGTTCAGTTTGGGGGAAAGGGAGTTAGATTCCATGTGTAAGAGAGGTCACACAGTATCTCTTTTTCTGTAAATTATTTCATTTGGCATAATGCCCTCTAGGTCTATCCATGTTGTTGCAAATGGCAAGATTCCGCTCTTTGTATGGCTGGATAATATTCCACTGTGTGTGCATGTATGTGTGTGTGTGTGTCTATATCTTTGCCCATCCACGCTTCAGTGGGCACAGGCTGTCTACATATCCTGGCTATTGTAAATGGTGCTGCAATGATCATGGGGTGCATCTGTATTTTCAAGTTAGTGTTTTTGTTTCCTTTGGATAGATTTCCAAAATTGAAATTACTGGTAGTTTCATTTTTTAAAAGTTCAGAAGTAAAACCAGTGAACCACCAAAGTGGTAATTAGTAAAAGTTTATTGTACACACATCAGAAATACAATTTGCAAACCAGAAACACTCAAACCAAAACGTGGAATGAGGTACGGGGGTATAATGTCATAAAGCAGCTTAATAGTGAAAAAGCAGTGACTGTTTATTCTTCACAGTGCTTGGTTATAATATTAGAGTTTTCTTAAATGATGGGGAATTGGTTAGTGGTTATTTCATATCAATCAACCTTGGGAAACAGTTTTAAATTTTGCTTCTGATTTCTAGAGACATAAGCAAGAAATGACCCAGGTCAAGTTAGTCTTTCAAACTAAAATGCATTTTTAGTTTTGCTTATACAACTAGACCAGTTTTCTCTAGGCAGGGAGTTTTAAAGGCTGGTGTTCATTTGTTTTTGGGTTTAGTAGGAACTTCCATAGTGTTAAGTATAATGCATGGCTGCACCAGTGTACACTGTACATTCCTAGTAATACCGCACAAGGGCTCCATCTTCCTCACGTCTTCAGCAACACTTGCCTGGCTTTGTCTTTTTTATAATAACCATTCTAACAGGTGTGAGATGATATTTTACCTGGTTTTGACTTCTGTTTCACTGATGATTATTGACATTGAGTGTCCATTCCAAATACCTGTTGGCCAACTGCAATGCCTTCTTCAGAAAAATGTCTCCACTTTTTAATCGGATTGTTTGCCTTTATGCTACGGAGTTTAACAAGTTCTTTTACATTTTGGCTATTGAGCCCTTATATATATTGGTGTTGCTCGGTCGCTCAGTCATGCCCGACTCTTTGCGATGCCATGGACAGCAGCACTCCAGGTTTCCCTGCCCTTCACTATCTCCCAGAGTTTGCTCAGACTGACGTCCACGGAGTCGGTGATGCCATCTAACCATCTTGTCATCTGTCATATATATGATTTGTAAATATTTTCTCCCACTCAGTAGGCAGCGTTTTAATGTTATTCATAGTTTATCGTGTGGAAGCTTTTTAGTCTGACATAGTCTTACTTGTTTATTTTTGTTTTTTAACTTTTATTTTGGGGGTCAGATTTAAAAAAAAAAAAAATCACTGCCAACCTATGTAAAGGAGCATATCACCTTCTTTTTTTTTTTTTTTCCCTAGGAGTTTTATCGTTTCAAGTCCAACATTCATGTCTTTAATACATTTTGAGTTAATTTTGTGTATGGTATAAGGTAGTGATCCATTTTCATTCTCTTACATGTGGCTTTCCAGTTTTCTCAACACCATCTCATTACTCTAAGATGCTCAAGATTAGGTATATCCCTATTTTCCACATTAGTCTTTCTTTTAAATGTTAGTCTCTCTTTAAATAAAAGAAGTAAATATGCTCTTTAAATACCAACTGAAACTTTTGAAAATTGGTAAATTTGTTCTTTTTCAGAAAAAAATTTGAATGCTCAGCAAATATTTAACATAACTGTTGAGCAGAAATTTTAAATTGTGGAAACATATATAGAAAATAATTCAATTTTTATTTGACTTTTATAGTTTAATTTGGACTTCTGAATTTAATGGATTCCAAATAATTATTTCCACTTAGGAACTAATTGTTTTTAGGGCAGAGTAAAATGTTATTTTCATAATTTTCATTTTAAATGAATTTTTAATTTTATCAAAATGCTTTGTTTTTTGGACATTTATACTAGTTGAATTTATCTCATTTATATTTTAATGTTGATAGTATGAATTACAACTTGTTATGGCTTTTCTATCTTTCCAACAGTTATCATCTGAGCTTTGCTTTATATTACATTTCCAATAGACATATGAGAATGAAGTATGTTCTCTTAGTCAGTGGTTAGAATAATATTAACTTAAAAGAGATATTTAACATATGCAAAACAAATTTTAAAGCAATTATAGAAAATTTTAAACTCATGTAATCAGGCAAATAAAGAAGGCAATGTATATAGAAAAACAAAGAAAACAAATTAAATAATGTGGACAATAAATTTAACTGATGATACATGTACATCTAGTCCCATCACTCCATGGAAAATAGTTGGGGAAAAAAGTGAAAAGAGTGACAGACTTTATTTTCTTGGGCTCTAAAATCACTGCAGCTGGTGACGGCAGCCATGAAATTAAAAGACACTTGCTGCTTGGAAGAAAAGCTATGACAAACCTAGACAGTGTATTAAAAAGTGGAGGCATCACTTTGTTGACAAAGGTCCATCTACTCAAAGCTATGGCTTTTCCAGTAGTCGTGTACAGATGTGAGAGTTGGACCATAAAGAAGGCTGAGTGCTCAAGAATTGGTGCTTTTAAACTGTGGTGCTGGAGAAGACGCTTGAGAGTCCCCTGAACAAGATCAAATCAGTCAATCCTAAAGGAAACCAACTCTGAATATTCATTAGAAAGACTGTGCAGATAATGAAGCGCCAATACTTTGACCACCTGATGTGAAGAGCCCACTCTTTGGAAAAAACTCTGATGCTCGGAATGATTGAGGGCAGGAGGAAAAGGGGGTAACAGAGGACGAGATGGTTAGATATCATCATCATCAACTCAATGGACATAAGTTTGAGCCAACCCCGGGAGATCGTGTAGGACAGGGAAGCCTGCTTGCTGCAGTCCATGGGGTCACAGTCGGACATGACTGAGTGACTGAGTAACAATAACAGCATCATGTCATTGCATCCTATAAATAGAGAATACACAACTTTGCAGCTATTTGAAACGATTTTTAAAATTTATAACATTGTTGACAAAGATAAAACTCAGTGAGTACAAAGAATTTAAAATATGTGACCACATTTTTATCTTGTATTCAGTAAATCAAGAATTTAATAACAAAAATATAAATGAACAATAAAAACTTAAAATTATTTAAGCAACTTAATTCATTTAAGCAACTAATTAGTGATGAATGTATTATATTCATATACTATTTATAAATACAAAAATTTTAGTGTTTTTTAAAAGCTTATGAATATGAGAAACGGGATAACAACTGGAGAAAATTTCTACAATTATGAAATGCTAATATCCATGAACTTATATTAATACATTTTCATCTTAATCTAAAGGGATTTTCTGACAAACCTGAAATTCCCTTAATTATTTCAATAAATAGAATTATAATTAGGCCAATGACATCAAATGAAAAAATCCAAGAATGAATTATCCTAAAATAATATCTCCATCCATATATATTTTCTGGTGAATTCACACAAATATTAAACATTGAATAATTCACACTCTTATAGTGGGAATAAAAGTTGTGTATCCCCTGGTGTTAAAAAAAAAAGACAAGTTGGCATGAGTAAAAAATTATAGAATGAGACATAAAATATATGTAAAAATGCCACATAAAATACTGCAAATTGAATTCATTAATTTATTAAAAAATAATCCGATACAATCAAATAGGGTTTTCTCCAAAGTACAAACATATTTTTGAATAAATCATTAACACAAATAGACCCTAGATAAAAAACTACATGATCATCCTAAAATATCCAGACGATATTTGATGAAACTTGACAACCATCCTAAGAAGATTCTTAGTAAAATAACAATAAATGGACATGCCTTTAAAAATATCATATCTGCTTTAAATGTGCAAACAACTGCACATTAATGAATAACCATTAGAGGGTTTCCAACAGTGTCTTCTTAAGTTTCCTATTAAGGGTATCTGCTGTGCTAATTATTATTTAACCTCATTATATCCTATGCAATACGACAAGAAATAGATAAAAATTTTATAAAGTCAAAATTGTTATTTTTAAGATTCATGGTCTATGTGGAAGACCTAAGAAAACATACTAAAATAAAATTATATTTTAAAAGTAAATTTATTAGAATATGGACAAGAAAACTAATATGACAAGTTCCAAATATATCTAATAAAGCAGCAATAACAATTCACAAAGGACTTCTGTGCTTCCAGTGGAGTGGACACAGGTTAAATGCCTGGCTGGGGAGCTAAGGTCTTATATGCTTCAGGGTTTTGTTCTGTTTTGTTTTTTTAAGTCACAAAACACAATTAAAAAGATAACAAAATATAACGTAAATAATCACAGTAATGTATAGAGAAATGTATCAAATTTTGCTAAAGAAATAAAAAAAAAAACAGATTTGACGGTATGAGAGATACAGAAAGTTCTTGATGGGAATAATGAGTGTTATGAATATGGTAATTTTATCCAACTTAACATAATTCCAATTAACATCCTCATTAAATCAGTTTAAATTTGATAAAAATCACATTTTTAAAAATGATTGTGTAAAACAGAAGACTTTTGAAAAAGAAAGTCATAAAGGGAAATAAGAATCAAATTAGATCCCAATGAATTCATCCACATATCTCATAAAAAGAATGTTCTTAAAGTTTTAATTAAATTGTGCCTGGCAAGAAGACCAAAAAATCTTCTAGGTCTTCTCTCAATTCATCATTTTGCTGCAAGTTGGTTTACTTCTGGGATATGTTAGTTGCTTTAAAAGAAGCATTGAAAAAATAGCATACAGTGATGACAAACAGGTTCAGAATTTCATTAATGCCTACAGAAATTTTAAGAGCCTGCCCACAGAAATTAAAATTTAAGCCAACCATAAAGACAGTTAAAGTAGAAGAAATTCTATATACCTTAATCAAGGAAATAAAAACTATTTTTCTTGCAAAATAAGATTCTTTTTAAAGATAAATTCTTAATGGTTTGTCACTGGTGTAAGATGAGTTTAACCTTTATTGCTCATTTGGAATAAATGCAAACTTTTATGAAATGTCTATAATTTTAATCATTTCTTTTGTAAGGTGTATATATTTATTTGCAATTTAAACATGAGTGAGGAAAATTTTAACAAATCAATCCACCAAGGAAAACGGAGGATCGTATGGATTTTAAAATTCACTGTCCAGAGAATATACATTATATCATAAGCAGCATACTCCTATAATTCTTCTATCATTTTGAGAAATGATATTTCACAGACATAATTCAAATTAATATTTAGGCTGATCAAATGTATAATTACAATTTAAAAAGTAAAATGGTACTTAAAGTCATGTGTAGCTAGAGTTCCCTGCTGTTCTCTCACAAACCCCGGTCCTTCTGGGGTTTGTGAGAGAAAATAAGATTAACCACTTTCAAATCTTACCTATTATTTCTGCATAATGTTGGGATAGCCAATATAATCTATTATTTTACATTAAAAAAGCATATATAACTCTTACAATCTAATAGTTGTGCTTCATCTTTAGCTGCTACACTGTTTCAGATATATTTGCATCTATTATGTCATCTTCATTTGTATTTTTTAATGTATATAGTGTCCCTCCTAATGCTCTCTAGTGCCATTAACGTTAAACCCGCCTTGATGGACAGCAACTTTACCATTTTTCCTTTTCTTTCAGTTTCTGATACTTGGTGTCTCTTGTCTACTCTTTGTTTTCCCCTTCTTCTTCTTTGATTCCCGCTCCCCCTCCTCCTCCTCCTCCTCTTTACTACTGTTATTATCGTTTTACGTATATTCTTTGGAAACTGCATGTATCTGTGTTTTCTTTCTATTCTAATCTTTGCCTCTCTTTTAATGGAAGGTTTCAATCTATTCTCATTTAATGTAGTTAATATCTCTGATTTTATTCATTCTACCTTAACCTGTTTATTATGTTGTACATTTTTTTTTTAATTTTTAGCCTATTTTTGTCAGCTGTTTTGTTGATTTCAAATCTAAATTTCTCCCAATTAGTTTGAAGCTTTTGTATTTTTTCCTACCTTTAGTGATGATCCTTCTTATTACTTTGTTAAACACTCATACTAAAGTCTATTATTATTTATTCAAGTATTCCCTCACCAAAACTCACTGCCTCTCTCAACATGATTTCTAATTCTCAAATTCTTTTGCTTTCTCCTTCATCCTGTAAAATAAAACCTTTAAAATAGTGCTCTTCTCTTTTTTTCCCCCCATTTTTGTACTTCCCATGATGAGTAGAATCTTTAGGACATTTTTCTTTCCTCCTCTCCCCAACCTCACGGGTAGGTGAAGTTTGTAGTTAGAATTCCTCTCACAAAATATCTCTTCAGTTTTAAGTGATCTTATTTAGCACTCGTTTATGTATTCCTGGTCTAGTGTTAATCAATATATTTGTATTGATATCTGTATTTTTATATTGCTATCCATTGTTTATTAATATTGCCATTTGGGGGTTTCTGTTTATCTGCATTTTAGTTAGACTCTTTACTCTGACCTCACATGGAGATGGCAACTTTCATTACCCATCCATTGTACCTTCTTCCTTCTCTCCAGGTACATGGTAGGATCTGTACCTCCCTCTCCATGCAGTTCTGTAGGATCATGACACTGGTCTAGTCAATGAGCTATAAGCAGAAATAGTGTATTTCACCTGTTTTACTGTAAGAAACTCCAGGTATCTCTTGTCAAGGACATTAAACTTAGTCTAAGCAATGATCATACATACTAGTTTGACTCAAACTATTTTTAAACCCAAAATACATTTATAATTTCCTGATGCTTGTGGCGTGTTTCAGTTTTCCCAAATGGATATATCAATTCAGCTATCCAGCTGTCTCCCTAGGGATTCCATGTCATTAGGCTTGTATCTAGGTCTTTCAGACTGATTGTTCTCCCTGTTAGGCTTCCTAGATGGGTGGCTGATTTTCCGTGTCAGCTCAGTTTGGTTTAGACCTCATTGTTGTAATATCTGAAATTTCGGGACTCCTATAGGTGTGAAACGTCAAATGGCATTCATAGACTTACCCCCATCCTAAAAGTACCAAAAGAAACCACCTGTTCTCCAGTCTCCCCACACATTCTTGGCTTCATGGGTAGAGGAAGCTCAGACCTCTGGCTCAACTTTCTTCCAATCCTCTGGAAATCTGTGATATCCAGCACACTGACAGAACTCAACATCCACTCTCCCTCTGGGTTCACAAGTGGCTTGAGCAAAGCTTTTCCTATGACCTGCTGCCCTCAACACCTCATCCCTGGTCTCCAGCCCCACTGGCCAGGCCACTGCTAGGTTCAAAAAGTAGAACCTAATCCTAGGATAGCGCAAAATGTCCACAAAAGCCAAAGAGCTCATGCACAGAGACTTCAGGCTTGTGGAGTTGTCTGATGGCTTCAGGAAGGCATGTAGGTTGGAAGTGGGAAGTAGAAGAGAAGGGGGACAACAGGAAGAGGCCAACTCCAGACTATCGATTCCAGAATTCTCTCCTCTGATGGCCTTTAAATCTATTGGCTCCCTCTTCGGTATTCATCACCATCTTCCTAGGTAAAACACGTAAATGTTATAGGTCTTTATTTTGGGCCATAACTATTGACTTCCTCCCTGGAGAATGGAATGGCAACCCACTCCAGTATTCTTTCCCGAAGAATTCCATGGACAAAGGGTTCTGGCAGGCTATGGTCCGTGGGCCATATGGATATGGCCAGCATATGGCCATACTCAACATGCCAGCAAATTTGGAAAACTCAGCAGTGGCCACAGGACTGGAAAAGGTCAGTTTTCATTCCAATCCCAAAGAAAGGCAATGCCAAACAATGCTCAAACTACTGCACAATTGCATTCATCTCACACGCTAGTAAAGTAATGCTCAAAATTCTCCAAGCCAGGCTTCAGCAATATGTGAACCGTGAACTTCCTGATGTTCAAGCTGGTTTTAGAAAAAGCAGAGGAACCAGAGATCAAATTGCCAACATCCGCTGGATCATGGACAAAGCAAGAGAGTTCCAGAAAAACATCTATTTCTGCTTTATTGACTATGCCAAAGCCTTTGACTGTGTGGATCACAATCAACTGTGGAAAATTCTGAAAGAGATGGGAATACCAGACCACCTGATCTGCGTCTTGAGAAATTTGTATGCAGGTCAGGAAGCAACAGTTAGAACTGGACATGGAACAACAGACTGGTTCCAAATAGGAAAAGAAGTTCGTCAAGGTTGTATCTTGTCACCCTGTTTATTTAACTTATATGCAGAGTACATCATGAGAAATGCTGGACTGGAAGAAGCACAAGCTGGAATCAAGATTGCCAGGAGAAATATCAATAACCTCAGATATGCAGATGACACCACTCTTATGGCAGAAAGTGAAGAGGAACTAAAAGCCTCTTGATGAGAGTGAAAGTGGAGAGTGAAAATGTTGGCTTAAAGCTCAACATTCAGAAAACGAAGATCATGGCATCTGGTCCCATCACTACATGGGAAATAGATGGGGAAACAGTGGAAACAGTGTCAGACTTTATTTTTCTGGACTCCAAAATCACTACAGATGGTGACTGCAGCCATGAAATTAAAAGACACTTACTCCTTGGAAGGAAAGTTATGACCAACCTAGATAGCATATTCAAAAGCAGAGACATCACTTTGCCAACAAAGGTTCATCTAGTCAAGGCTATGGTTTTTCCTGTGGTCATGTATGGATGTGAGAGCTGGACTGTGAAGAAGGCTGAGCACCGAAGAATTGATGCTTTTGAACTGTGGTGTTGGAGAATACTCTTGAGGGTCCCTTGGACTGCAAGGAAATCCAACCAGTCCATTCTGAAGGATATCAGTCGTGGAATTTCTTTGGAAGGAATGATGCTAAAGCTGAAACTCCAGTACTTTGGCCACCTCATGCAAAGAGTTGACTCATTTGAAAAGACTCTGATGCTGGGAGGGATTGGGGCCAAGAGGAGAAGGGGATGACAGAGGATGAGATGGCTGGATGGCATCACTGAATCAATGGACGTGAGTCTGAGTGACCTCTGGGAGTTGGTGATGGACAGGGAGGCCTGGCATGCTGCGATTCATGGAGTTGCAAAGAGTCAGACACGACTGAGCAACTGATCTGATCTGATCTGATCTGATCGTTCATGTGATCACAAAGAGTCAGAAACGACTGAGTGACTAACACATTGCTGACTTCCTATTTTAGTATTTGGGACTGAAGTTCTCTTATTCTGATACCACCACTCCCACATTTGTTTCCCATTGCATTACAATATTACAGTATTGTTTCATTAAATCATTATTCAATTTTATATAGTTACACTAGAAGAACTACAGGACCACTTGATGACAGTGAAAGAGGAGAGTGAAAAAGTTGGCTTAAAGCTCAACTTCCAGAAATCTAAGATCATGGCATTTGGTCCCATCACTTCATGACAAATAGATGGGGAAACAGTGGAAACAGTTTTATTTTTATAACAGACTTTTATTTTATAACAGACTATTTCTCTGGGCTCCAAAATTACTGCAGATGGTAACTGCAGCCTTAAAAGATGCTTGCTCCTTGGAAGAAAAGTTATGACCAACCTAGACAGTATATTAAAAAGCAGAGACATTACTTTGCCAACAAAGGTCTGTCTAGTCAAAGCCATGCTTTTTCCAGTAGTCATGTATGGATATGAGAGTTGGACTATAAAAGCCGAGCACTGAAGAATTGATGCTTTTGAACTGTGTTGTTGGAGAAGACTCTTGAGAGTTCCTTGGACTGCAAGGAGATCCAACCAGCCCATCCTAAAGGAGATCAGTCCTGAATATTCATTAGAAGGACTGATGTTGAAGCTGAAACTCTAATACTTTGGCCACCTGAGGGGAAGAACTGACCCATTTTAAAAGACCCTGGTGCTGGGAAAGATTGAAGGCACAAGAAGAAGGGGACGACAGAGGATGAGATGGCTGGATGGCATCACTGAGTCAATGGACATGAGTTTGAGTAAACTCTGGGAGTTGGTGATGGACAGGGAGGCCTGGTGTCCTGCAGTCCATGGGGTCGCAAAGAGTCGGACACGACTGAGCGACTGAACTGAACTGAAAACTTGTTTATTTACTGCTATACTGAGCAGTTTGTTTCCTTGTCGATACAACTGTTTATATTTAGAATGCATTTTGTTTTTCAAAATTTTCTTTGGGGTTTGTGTATCTATTGTTGGTATTTGTCCAAATGTTCCATCAAAGCTATCAAATGCCTAGTAATAATTTTTCAAAATACCCAAATAATCTAGAAATCTTGAAATTCTTCCACATAGCCCTCTAACCACCTGCTCTAAAGTAAAGGATTACTTCTTTCTGGGCATGAAACACAGCTGTTACTTGGAATTTCAATTTTTCACTCTCCTGTATTTGTAAAAAATTTCCTGGATAGCATGTTTTTTGTGCATGTATGGGTTTATCATTTATTTTTCTTGGGTACATTCTCTAGAACCTACCTTAGGCAGATTATATAAGAGCTAAATTATTGAGTCCTTTTTGAGATTGTGTTTATACTCCTCTCACAATTGATTGGCGTTTAACCTGACTATAGTATTATAGGATGAAAATTATCTTTTCTTAGAATTTAGAGGAATCATTTCAAGGATTTCTAGGGGATAGGTTAGCATTGAGAGATGAATGACATTTTGACTTCCTATCATTTGGAATGAGCCAGTTTTCCGCTCATACAAACTTTTGAATCTTTAAGAAATGCCTCTTTAGTTCCAGGGTGCTGAAGTTACGCTGATATGCCTTGAGAGTCCATATCACATACAGTGATATGCCTTGGTGTGTTTTCTTCATTTTACTGGACATTCAATGGACACTTGATCTGAGAACTGATGTCTTTCATACCTGAGGAGTTTCTTCTAAGATTTATTTGACACTCTTCCTTTATTTTTATTGTTCTCTTTTCACTAGAGCTCATATTATTTGCAAGAACATAAACCTTTTTTTTTCCTACTGTCCAGAATATTAAATGGTCAATTTGCCAAATCTTTGAGGAAACAAGCTATAGAATTAATAACTTTGATTATGGACAAGGATTTATATTAGAAAGCTTGGGAAAATAATCGAAGCATAAAATTATTAAGCTGTGGATGAAATGTAAGATAATTATGCCAATGCTAAATAATTAATTTTAGAATCTAGAGATTACACAACATAAATGAAAATAAATATATTATGTATATAAGTTATCATAATTAAGCTTTAAGGATACATGAAATGGAGAAATAAGAAATATAGATTTGGTCTCTGCCCCCAGTTCCTGAAACATTGTTTCTAAAACCCTTGTAATTCCCTGAGTAATAGTCATGAGAGTAGCACCTTACACAGAACTCTTAAATCTCCTGAAATTTCCTGGGTGAGTGGATAATCTTTTGTTCTAATTAGACATCTCTTGCTGGGCTTCTGGATGGAGAAAGACCAAACATGATTAGAAGTCTGGAACTTTCAGCATCACCTCATTACTCCAAGGGAGAGGGATTGGAAACTGGAGACTGGCCATTCCTATGTGATGAAGCCTTTATTTAAAAAAAAAAAATCCTTAAATTATGAGGTTCAGAGAGCTTCCAGGTTGGCGAACAGTACATATGCTGGGAGGATGGTGCACCCCAAATGGACACAGGAGTTCCTGAGCTCAGCCCTTGCCCTGTGTTCTCCTTCACATGACTGCTCATCCGTACCCTTCCTTCACTGTGTCCTTTAGGTTAAACTGGTAGATGTAAATAAGCCTTCTGTGAGTTCTTCGAGCCATTATAGCAAATTATGAAACCTAGGAGGAGGTTGTGGGAACCCTTGATTTATAGCCAGTTGATCAGAAGTACAAGTTAAAACCTTGGATTTATGACTGGCATCTGAAGTTGGGAAGAGGGCCCATATGAGAGAGGGCCCTTAACCCGTGAAGTCTGTGCTAACTCTGGGTAGTTAGTGTCATAACTGAATTGTAGGACACCTACTTGGTATTGAGTGACTTGGAGAGTTGGTTGATGTGGGGGAAAAGCATGCATTTGATATCAGAAGTGTTTGTAAGTAGGAGAAAAAAATGTTTCCCATCAATAGCGTGTGTCACTTCAGTCATGTCCACCTTGCAAACCTATGGACTGTAGCCCGCCAGGCCCCTCTGTCCATGGGATTCTTCAGGCAAGAATACTGGAGTGGGTGGCCATGTCCTCCTCCAGTGGATCTCCTGACCCAGAGATTGAGCCCGCGTTTCCTGTATCTCCTGCACTGTTAACCAGGTGCTTTATACTAGCACCACCTGGGAAGCCCCATCAGTAGCATTTCAGTTCAGTCAGTTCGGTTGCTCAGTCACGTCCGACTCTTTGCAACCCCATGGACTGCAGCACGCCAGGCCTCCCTGTCCATCACCAACTCCCAGAGTTTACCCAAACTCATATCCACTGAGTCAGTGAAGCCATCCAACCGTCTCATCCTCTGTCGTACCTTTCTCCTCCTGCCTTCAATCTTTCCCAGCATCAGGGTCTTTTCAAATGAGTCAGTTCTTTCCATCAGGTGGCCAAAGTACTGGAGTTTCAGTTTCAACATCACTCCTTCCAATGAACACCCAGGACTGATCTCCTTTAGGATGGAATGGTTGAATCTCCTTGTAGTCCAAGGGACTCTCAAGAGTCTCCTTCAACACCACAGTTCAAAAACATCAATTCTTCAGCACTCAGCTTTCTTTATAGTCCAACTCTGACATCTATACATGACTACTGGAAAAACCATAGCTTTGACTAGACGGACCTTTGCTGACAAAGTAATGTCTCTGCTTTTTAATATGTTGTTCAGTTTGGTCATAACTTTCCTTCTAAGGAGCAAGCATCTTTTAATTTCATGGCTGCAGTCACCATCTGCAGTGATTTTGGAGCCAAGAAAAATAAAGTCAGCCACTGTTTCCACTGTTTCCCCATCTATTTGCCATGAAGTGATGGGACTGGATGCCATGATCTACGTTTTCTGAATGTTGAGCTTTAAGCCAACTTTTTCACTCTCCTCTTTCCCTTTCACCAAGAGGCTCTTTAGTTCTTCTTCACTTTCTGCCATAAGAGTGGTGTCATCTGCATATCTGAAGTTATTGATACTTTAATGCAGTTAAAGAAGCAGTAACCTCGGGTCACCTCTTCTTTCTTATGAGGCTTAGTAAGGACTAAGAGAGGAGAATGAGAAGGCAACCCACTCCAGTGTTCTTGCCTGGAGAATTGTGAATATTATATCCAGGTATTAGGCTAAGTTCCTTAAGTAACTAAGTGTTTATCACTCTGTTGTGTCCAACTCTTTGTGAACCCCATGGACTGTTGCCCACCAGGCTTCTCTGTCCATGGGACTCTTCAGGCAAGAATACTGGAGTGGGTTGCCATTTCCTTCTCCAGGGGATCTTCCCACCCCAGGGATCAAACCCAGGTTGCCTGCATTGCAGGAAGATTCTTTACCATCTGAGCCACCAGGGAAGCCCTAAGTTCCTAACGGATATCATTTACTTGAGTTAATATAGCCATTTTAAAGATGAGATCATTAGAGAAGATTGGAGAATAATGACATGTGTCCATGGAATAAGCCGCAAAGCTAGGAATGCCACCTAGGTCTGATGACATAAAAGGTCTATGCCCCACATACTCCTGCCTCTAGGACTCCAGTAGTATCTGTTATATGAGGATAGCCTTATGAGTAGAGTAATATCTCGTATGTCACTACATGACAGAACAGAAATGGCCTAGTAATATTTTAAAACTTGCTCTAGTCATGAAATATAGTGTAAAAGAAGTATACTTTCAGAATGAGATATCTGAAGGAACTAATTTGAATAGCTTGGGCACTCCCCATCAGCCTGAGCCTTCAGACAGAGAAAGGTGAAGATCTGCCCTTTTTGCTCACACAGTTGATATTTCTTTTTTCCTTTCTTCCTTTCTTCTAGCACATTTTCTTGAAATGCATATCCTATGCATTATGTGGGATGTAAAATGAATCAGATGGTGGATTCTGCCCTCAAAGAACTTAAAGGGCTATGAACTATCAATTCTCATTATGAGGGTTCAGAGAAGGTGAAATGACTTCTGGCTGAGACTAATTTGAGAAAGTGTGTAGAACTGGGTGTGGAGAAAAGCAAACAGCTCCTTCCCTGTAGCAGAAGCACACAGAGCATGAAGGAAGAGAAGCAGAAAAGTATGATTGAAAAGCAGTGTGGGCTCAGATGCCAAAAGCCCTAGGATGAAAAGTAAGGAATTTTGGCCTCATTTTGTGAGTCAAGGGCCTATATGCTTTTTGACTAAATACCTCCTATCAGTTAAAAAATAGTAAGGATAAAATCAGATGCACTAAAAATGTTTAGCAATCAGTAAAAAAGACTGCTACTGTGTGTATTGTGTGATAGAGATGGCTGTAGCTATCATTTGTGCTTGTTCAGTCACTCAGCCCTGCCCAACTCTTTGTGACCTATAGGCTGTAGCCCACCAGCTCCTCTGTCCATGGGATTTTCCAGGCAAGAGCACTGGAGCAGGCTGACATTTCCTCTCTCAGTGGGTCTTCCTGACCCGGGGATCAAACTCATATCTCCTGCATTGGTAGTTGGGTTACTTGATCACTGAGCCCCCTGGGAAGCCCATAGCTGGTACTTAGCTGATGTATATAGGCAAATCTCCACTTAGAGTAAGGTGAAACACTAAAAATAGTTACTGTAAATTCATATTTCAAAGAATCTTGATTATTTTAATAAATACTTGGTAATTTCTCATGGTGTCATATTGAAAGTGAAAGTTGCTCAGTCATGTTTGACTCTTTTTGACCCCACGGATTGTAGTCCATGGGATTCTCCAGGCCAGAATACTGGAGTGGTAGCCTTTCCCTTCTCCAGGGGATCTTCCCAACCCAGGAATTGAACCCAGGTCTCCCGCACTGCAGGCAGATTCTTTACCCGCCGAGCCACCAGGGAAGCCCTTGTGTCATATCAGGGCATCCTTGTTTTCATCTTGTAGCAAGCCTGACAAAACGCCCATGAACAAAATGGAAAGAACCAACATCACGCTTTTCATGTGTATTTACAATATTTATGATTCCTTCCACCTGCAACTTCTTTTTAGGTGTATCTTAGCTACCTTAATTTGTGAGAGTTCATGTGGTTAAAACAATAACATAATTGATAATTCCATGAAGTCTGGCACAGAGAAGCTGCATTAATAATGGTATGCCAACAGCAAAAACACAGATTAATAAAGGAGCCTCTACTGTGGCCCTCTGTCCAATGCCCCGCTTTCATTCTTTCCCCAAGACAGCTCTCAAATTGCATATGACATGTGATGTGCTGGAAAACTGACCCCACTTGCACATAGGCATTGTGTTCACATTACTAGTAAAGATTTGTTTCCTATTGGTAGATAAAAATAATAAGGTTTACTAATTCTTCCATGCCTCGGTGTACTGTCTTTCAAATATCTAGATTGTACGTGTCTCTACTTTGAAGACTTCTGTAGGTAGAGATGAACCAGTGAGGGGTCTGTCACAGAAGACACAGTCGAGCTGTGGCTGAAACTGCGCAAGCTGACTGCAGAGAGTGCAGAAGTACTGAGCAGGAATATGGGAGTGATACTGTTAGAGCCAGCTCGGGAGTACTGCATCCAGATCTAACGCTGGCTTTGGTTGTGACGGTTTAGCCGCCAAGTCATGTCTGACTCTTAGGATCTTGTGGACTGTAGCCCACCAGATTCCTCTGTCCATGGGATTTCCCAGGCAAGAATACTGGAGTGGGTTGCTGTTTCCTTCCCCAGGGGATCTTCCTGACCCAGAGATCAAACCCACGTCTCCTGCACTGTAGGCAGATTCTTTACCGCTGAGCCACCAGGGAATTCCAGGATGGTTTGATTGGACTACAAAGAGATTGCTCATATCAAATGTCATCATTACAACTAATGTTTCTATTTATTCTGACTTTTCCCATTGAGATTAAAAATAATCCTGAAGTATCAAAAAGATACAACTAACAATTTTGAAGTGAGACAAATGATAATACAATATCAAATCACTTTATATATGATGTTGACGATTCTCACAGATGGGTGTTAGGAGCAAATGACAAGCTCTCTTTTTTTCAGTTGAGGTATAATTGACATATAACATCAGTCATTATATGTATTATATGTATCAGTTTCAGGTGATACAATATTCAAATCAAATAATGATTTGATATTTGTATATACAGCAAAGTGATCACCACAATCAGCCTAGTTACCATCCCTTACCATACGTAGTTACAATTTTTTTTTCCTTCTTGAAATGAGGACTTTTGTGATTAACTTTCTTCATAACATTTAAATATATTTACAGTATTAGTAACTATATTCCTGTACATTATGTCCACATGTCTTATTTTACTCCTGAAAGTTTGCACCTTTTGACACCACTTTACCTCCCTGAGCCCTCTTCCCTCTGGACCCTGCTGATCTGCTCTGTATCTGTGAGCTCGGTTGATTTGCTCTTTAGATGCCACATCTAAGTGAGGTCATACAGCATTTGTGTTTCTGTGTCTGGTTTATTTAACTTAGCATAATGGCCTCAAGGTCCATCTGTGTTGTTGCAAATAGCAAGATTTCATTCTTTTTTTATGGCTGAATAGTATTTGAGTCAGAGAAGGCGATGGCACCCCACTCCAGTACTCTTGCCTGGAAAATCCCGTGGACGGAGGAGCCTGGAGGGCTGTAGCCCATGGGGTCGCGAAGAGTCGGACACAACTGAGTGACTTCCCTTTCACTTTCACGCATTGGAGAAGGAAATGGCAACCCACTCCAGTGTTCTTGCCTGGAGAATCCCAGGGACGGGGGAGCCTGGGATTCTCCATCTATAGGGTCACACAGAGTCTATAGGGTCACACAGAGTCGGACATGACTGAAGTGACTTAGCGGCAGCAGCAGCAGTATCTGAGTATATAAAACACGTCATCTTTATCCATTACCCACTGATGGACACTAAGATTGTTCCCACGTCTTGGCTTTTGCAATTAGTGCTGTAATAAAAACAAGACTTTAGTTCTTAGATTATTTTTGCTAACTAAATACTAAGTTCAGTTATTCCTAGATGCAAGAATTTGTGTGTTGCCGAACACTATGAGAAAATACAGTCTTTTAAAAATAAAAATTTGACAATGTCTCAATCTCTTATAATAAAATTATTTGAATTACAATGAAAAGAATAGCTGACAACATATAAACTTAAACCAGTAGTTATTGCACTTTAGTGTTCATAATAACGACCAATAGGGCTCGTTACAACTAAGAAGGCTTGGTCCCATACCCATGTTCCTATTTCAGCAAGCTTTGTGGAGAAGGGATGGGGGAGAATTCTCCTTTCTAACATGCTTCCGGATAACACTGACTTTGCTGGTCCAGAGACCATTTTGAAAATGGCTGGTTTAAATTTATAAGAGTTCTGGAGCAGATGTTTTCTTTGTTGGCTAAGCCAGCAGTAACCACGCCCTTAGCCATATCCCACATGCTTCCCATCTCTCCTCTCCCGTTTTCCTGGTTTCGGCGTTATTGTCACAAGGTACCTGCTGTCATTGTCTGCATCACATGTTCATGCAACCGTCTCCAAAAGCAAGGGCATGATGCGACCTCTATCATCAAAGAAAACCTTTCCTCATGACCTCCAACAGGCCTTTCCCCTCTGTTCACGTCAGCCAAGGTTTGACAAATTTTATTGTCTATTTTTAAGGAAAACTGGTGAAGGAAAATATCTGACATTTAGGGCCTTATACTTAAAAACCAACTTTCTCAGTCTAAAAGTAGAGAGGTAACCTTCCACAAGGTTAATACAGCCTTGCCTACTCAAGCTGCCTTCATATTAGCCCCAAGGGAACATTCAGCTGTAAAAAGAAATTAAAAAATAAGACTGAAGTTTAAGGTAGTCTGTGTTCCGTTAGCCCATGCCCTAAGAACCCTCATTATGAAAATCAGTTTTCTAGAAAAAGCAAAAAGTGTATCTTGTATGAGACACATTTATAAAAGAAAGTGAAAAAAAGTCTCAATCTAATTAAATAAATGCTAATTTTGTAAATTAACCTCAAGCCTATGGAATAAAGCATCCTTAGTGTCCAAAAACTCAGGGCTACAGGATATAAGAATCATTACTGCTATTAAATGGCTTTACACAGTGTTTGGTACATTGGTTCACACCTAGGAATAAACCTAAGACACTTGATTGGCAATACTTCACTATATTTAACTCAAGATTTGGACTAAATTAAAGAAAATGGAGTGTTGCTCTCCAGGACTGACGATATAATTTGCAAATCCAATGTTATATAAAAATGCAAGCCGCTTGTTTGGTGTCTCAGCGGTAAAGAATTCGCCTGCCATGCAGGAGACCTGGGTTCAATCCCTGGGTTAGGAAGATCCCCTGGAGAAGGAAATGGCAACCTACTCCAGTATTCTTGCTTAGGAAATCCCATTTACAAAGCATCCTGGTGGGCTAATGCCCATATGGTTACAAGAATTGGATGACTTAGCAACTAAACCACCACTTCCTGTTTAAAAACCATTAAGAATTTCAAGACAGTGACAGTAGAACATTAAACCAAGCATGGAGCCCTCCTGAATGCCCTCACCTGTGAAGTGGCCAAGATGCTATCTCCTTCCTGAAATGCCTTGGAAAACTCCAGCTTCTTCTCACTTTCTTATGCATTTTCCTATTTGCCCCACTCAAGTAAGGGTGTGCGTGTGCATGCTCAGTTGTGAACAACTCTTTGCAACTCTATACAGGGTCCTTTGTCCATGGGATTCTCCAGGAAAGAATACTGGAGAGAGTTGCCATTTCCTCCTCCAGAGGAATTTCCCAATCCAGGGATCGAACCCAGGTCTCCTGTATCTTCTGCATTGGCAGGCAGATTTTTTGCCACTGAGCCACTTGGGAAGCTGGGTCCAAGTATGGGTAAGAAGCACTAATTGTGGCTTTGGGCTGTGAAATTTTAAATCATTATAATTAGACTCAACCAAATCTTTATTAATCAAAATAGGGACCATTATGATCAACACACTTTTTGCCAACAAGAAAAGAAGTTTGTTTTTTTTTTCTTCCTATAGTGTAAAAATCAGTGTTTCAGGATTCAATGAACTCTTGGAAAGTGTTTTCTGCCTCCTGCTGGTTGTGGAAGCATTTTCCATACAAAAAGTTGTTGAGATGTTTGAAGAAGTGGTCGTCCGTTGGTGAGAGGTCATGTGAATATGGCAGATGAGGCACAACTTCATAGCCCAGTTTGTTCAACTTTTGAACCCTGGTTGTGTGATTGTTCTGTGGAGAAATGGGCCCGTTCTGTTGACCAATACTGGCTGCAGGGGTGGCAGCTTTCAGTGCATCTCATCAGTTTGCTGAGCACACTTCTCAGATGCCATGGTGTCACTGGGACTCAGAAAGCTGTAGTGGATCAGATGGGCAGCAGACCACCGAACAGTGACCGTGACCTTTTAATGGTGCAATTTTGGCTTTGGGACATGTTTTTGAGCTTCTTTTCAGCCCACCCACTGAGCTGATCATCTCTGGTGGTCATATAAAATCCCCTTTTCCTCAAACACCACAATCTGGTTGAGAAATGGTTCATTGTTGTTGCATAGAATAGCAGAAGACACTTCAAAACGATGACTTTTTTTTTCATATTTGGTCAGTTCATGAGGCACCCACTTATCAAGATTTTTCACCTTTCGAATTTGTTTCAAATACCGATGACCTTAGAATGGTTGATGTTTAATTCTTTGGCAACTTCTTGTGTGGTTATAAGAGGATCAGCTTCTATGGTTGCTCTTAATTGACCACTGTCGATTTCTGATGGCTGGTCACTTCACTCCTCATCTTCAAGGCTTTCATCCCCTTTGTAAAACTCCTTCAACCACTACTGAACTGTATGTTTGTTAGCAGCTCCTGGGTCAAACGTGTTGTTGATGTTGTGAACTGCCTCCGCTGCTTTATGACACATTTTGAACTCAAATAAAAAAAATCGCTTGAATTTCCTTTTTGTCTAAAATCACTTCTATATTCTAAAATATATATATATATTTGCATATATATACACATATTAAATAATAGGTCATTAGCAAGAAACCATAAAGTGAGAAATGTGCATTAAAATGAGGTATAACATAACCACATTTAAAAATGCATTCCACTGTTCCAGGACTTCCGGTTAAGATGGTGGAGGATTAGGACGGGGAATACGCTTTCTCCTCCACAAATTCATCAAAGGGACATCTGGGCGCCGAGTAAATTCCACAAACAGCTTCGGAGTGCTGGCAGAGGACATCGGACACCCAGAAAAGCAACTCACTGCCTTCTAAAGGAGGTAGGAAAGAATATAGAAGCCAGAGAGAGACAAAGAGGGAGGGGCGGACCTCTGTCCGGGGAAGGGAGTCTTAAAAAGAGAAGTTTCCAAACACCAGGAAACACTCTCCCTGCGGAATCTGCGCCGAACCTGGGAAACACGGAGACTATCATAACAGGGAGGAGAACAGTTGAGCAATTAGAACCCACAGACTGCGGGCCCTGCGGTAACCTCCGCAGCGGAGAAGCATCGCTGCAAACGCCCGCATCTGCCATTGGGGAGCCGGGGCTGGGCAGGGAGACGCCTTGGCCGTTCCCACGCGGCACCCTCCCCTGCCGGCGCTCCCCAGAGGGACGCTCCCCCGCGGGACTCTCCCCCACTGGACGCTCCCCCGCCGGCCACTCCCGCGCAGGCGTGCCCCCGCCCGCTGTGCCGGCAGCTCCCACGAGGGCCACCCCATCCCCTCCCCCACCCGCCCGCCCGCCATTCCCGTCGCCGGCCCCCTCCCCCTCTGCGGGCCTCAGCACAGACTTCGTTCGCCTGATTGTCTGGAGTGCTGCCTAACTGGAGTAGTTTGGGCCGGCAATCCAGATTGTGTGCAGCGCCGACCACACGAGTGGCCGGCCTTGGGCCAGAACACCGCCGAACTGTGCACAGAACAAAGGACTATACAGACCAACTACAGAGAAAGGGGCCTATAGATCTTGAGAAATTAAAGCCGGAACAAGGAACTAGCCGAAAATGAACTGAACCCACAACAATAATAGAGAAACTCTTATATATATTGTTACTATTTTTACCATCATTATTTCCTTTTTTTTTTTTCTTTTCTTTTTTTAATATATATATATTTTTTATATTTTTATTATTTTTTAATTGGAAAAAGGAAAACAAAAATTTTTTTTTCCTTTTAATTTTTTTTTGTTGTTGTTTGTTTTGTTTTGTTTCTTTTATTTTTTTTTTTTTTATCCTCTAGTACTTCTTTAATCTCCACGTTTAGATATAACTTTTGGGACCCTGTTTTTTTTTTTTTTTTTTCTTTTTTCCTTTTTGTCCTTTGTTTTTTTCCTTTCCTTTTTTCTTTTCTTTACTGATTACTGACTAGATCTGGCTCTCTCCTTCACACTCCCTCCTTTTATCCTCCTGACCACCTCTGTCTCCTTCCTCCCTTTTTCCTTCTCTGTATAATTCCGTGAACATCTCTGAGCGGTCCAGTTGTGGAATGCATTATAGAAGAAGAAGTTTTTGAGACTACTGTAAAAATAAGACCAATAACTGGAACCAGGAGGCTTAAGTCCATACCCTGATCCCACGAAACATTAATTGACAGGAGCTCATTAAAAGCCTCCATACCTACTCTGAAACCAAGCATCACACAAAGACCAGCAAGTTCCACAACAAGACATACCAAGCAAATTCTCCAGAAAAACAAGAACACAGCCTGAGCTCCAATACACAGGCTACACAAAGCGACCCCAAAACCATAGACATCTCATAACTCACTACTAGACACTCCACTGCACCCCAGAGAAAAGAAATCCAGCTCCACCCACCAGAACACCGATACAAGCTTCCATAAACAAGAAACCTCGACAAGCCACCAGTACAAACCCACATATAGTGCAGAAACGCCACAATAAAGAGAACTCCACAGACTACCAGAATACAGTAAAGACGCCCCAAACTTAGCAATTTAAACAAGATGAAAAGACAGAAGAATTCCCAGCAGGTAAAGGAACAGGATAATTGCCCTCCAAACCAAACAAAAGAGGAAGAAATAGCGAACCTACCTGATAAAGAATTCCGAATAATGATAGTGAAATTAATCCAAAATCTGGAAAGCAAAATGGAATCATGGATAAATAGCCTGGAGAAAAGCACTGAGAAGATGCAAGAAAGATTTAACAAGGACATAGAAGAAATAAAAAAGAGTCAATATATAATGAATAATGCAATAAATGAGATCCAAAACACTCTGGAGGCAACAAATAGTAGAATAACAGAGGCAGAAGATAGAATTAGCGAATTAGAAGATAGAATGGCAGAATTAAAGGAATCAGAGGAGAAAAAAGAAAAACGAATTAAAAGAAATGAGGACAATTTCAGAGACCTCCAGGACAATATTAAACGTTACAATATTCGAATCATAGGAGTCCCAGAAGAAGAAGACAAAAAGAAAGACCATGAGAAGATACTAGAGGAGATAATAGTTGAAAAGTTCCCTAAAATGGGGAAGGAAATAATCACTCAAGTCCAAGAAACCCAGAGACTCCCAAATAGGATAAACCCAAGAGGAAACACCCCAAGACACATATTAATCAAATTAACAAAGATCAAACACAAAGAACAAATATTAAAAGCAGCAAGGGAAAAACAACAAATAACACACAAGGGAATTCCCATAAGGATAACAGCTGATCTTTCAATAGAAACTCTCCAAGCCAGGAGGGAATGGCAAGACATACTTAAAGTGATGAAAGAAAAGAACCTACAGCCCAGATTATTGTACCCAGCAAGGATCTCATTCAAATATGAAGGAGAAATCAAAACCTTTACAGACAAGCAAAAGCTGAGAGAATTCAGCACCACCAAACCAGCTCTCCAACAAATATTAAAGGACATTCTCTAGACAGGAAACACAAAAAGGATATATAAATTCAAACCCAAAACATTAAAGTAAATGGCAACGGGATTATATTTATCATTAATTACCTTAAATGTAAATGGGTTGAATGCCCCAACCAAAAGACAGAGACTGGCTGAATGGATACAAAAACAAGACCCCTCCATATGCTGTCTACAAGAAACCCACCTCAAAACAGGGGACACATACAGACTGAAAGTCAAGGGCTGGAAAAAGATTTTCCACGCAAATAGAGACCAAAAGAAAGCAGGAGTAGCAATACTCATATCAGATCAAATAGACTTTAAAACAAAGGATGTGAAAAGAGACAAAGAAGGTCACTACCTAATGATCAAAGGATCAATCCAAGAAGAAGATATAACAATTATAAATATATATGCACCCAACTTAGGAGCACCACAATATATAAGACAAATACTAACAAGTATGAAAGGAGAAATCAACAATAACACAATAATAGTGGGAGACTTTAATACCCCACTCACACCAATGGATAGATCAACTAAACAGAAAATTAACAAGGAAACACAAACTTTAAACGATACAATAGACCAGTTAGAACTAATTGATATCTATAGGACATTTCATCCCAAAACAATGAATTTCATCTTTTTCTCAAGTGCACACGGAACCTTCTCCAGGATAGACCACATCCTGGGCCATAAATCTAGTCTTGGTAAGTTCAGAAAAATTGAAATCATTCCAAGCATTTTTTCTGACCACAATGCAGTAAGAGTAAATCTCAATAACAGGAGAAAATCTATTAAAAAGACCAACATATGGAGGCTGAACAACACACTCCTGAATAACCAACAAATCACAGAAGAAATCAAAAAAGAAATCAAATTCTGCATAGAAACGTATGAAAATGAAAACACTACAACCCAAAACCTGTGGGACACTGTAAAAGCAGTCCTAAGGGGAAAGTTCATAGCAATACAGACATACCTCAAGAAACAAGAAAAAAGCCAAATAAATAACCAAACTTTACACCTAAAGCAACTGGAAAAGGAAGAAATGAAGCACCCCAAGGTTAGTAGAAGGAAAGAAATCCTAAAAATTAGGGCAGAAATAAATGCAAAAGAAACAAAAGAAACCATAGCAAAAATCAACAAAGCCAAAAGCTGGTTCTTTGAAAGGGTAAATAAAATTGACAAACCACTAGCCAGACGCATCAAGAAACAAAGGGAGAAAAATCAAATCAATAAAATTAGAAATGAAAATGGAGAGATCACAACAGACAGCACAGAAATACAAAGGATCATAAGAGACTACTATCAGCAATTATATGGCAATAAAATGGACAATGTGGAAGAAATGGACAAATTCTTAGAAAAGTACAACTTCCCAAAACTGGATCAGGAAGAAATAGAAAATCTTAACAGACCCATCACAAGCACAGAAATTGAAACTGTAATCAGAAATCTTCCAGCAAACAAAAGCCCAGGTCCAGACGGCTTCACAGCTGAATTCTACCAAAAATTTAGAGAAGAGCTAACACCTATCCTACTCAAACTGTTCCAGAAAATTGCAGAAGAAGGCAAACGTCCAAACTCATTCTATGAGGCCACCATCACCCTAATACCAAACCCTGACAAAGATGCCACAAAAAAAGAAAACTACAGGCCAATATCACTGATGAACATAGATGCAAAAATCCTTAACAAAATTCTAGCAATCAGAATCCAACAACACATTAAAAAGATCATACACCATGACCAAGTGGGCTTTATCCCAGGAATGCAAGGATTCTTCAATATCCGCAAATCAATCAACGTAATACACCACATTAACAAACTGAAGAATAAAAACCATATGATTATTTCAATAGATGCAGAGAAAGCCTTTGACAAAGTTCAACATCCATTTATGATAAAAACTCTCCAGAAAGCAGGAATAGAAGGAACATACCTCAAGATAATAAAAGCTATATATGACAAGCCCACAGCAAACATTATCCTCAATGGTGAAAAAGTGAAAGCATTTCCTCTAAAGTCAGGAACAAGACAAGGATGCCCACTTTCACCATTACTATTCAACATAGTTTTGGAAGTTTTGGCCACAGCAATCAGAGCAGAAAAAGAAATAAAAGGAATCCAAATTGGAAAAGAAGAAGTAAAACTCTCACTATTTGCAGATGACATGATCCTCTACGTAGAAAACCCTAAAGATTCCACCAGAAAATTACTAGAACTGATCAATGAATATGGTAAAGTTGCAGGATATAAAATTAACACACAGAAATCCCTTGCATTCCTGTACACTAATAACGAGAAAATAGAAAGAGAAATTAAGGAAACAATTCCATTCACCATTGCAATGAAAACAATAAAATACTTAGGAATATATCTTCCTAAAGAATCTAAAGACCTATATATAGAAAACTATAAAACACTGGTGAAAGAAATCAAAGAGGACACTAATAGATGGAGAAATATACCATGTTCATGGATTGGTAGAATCAATATAGTGAAAATGAATATACTACCCAAAGCAATTTATAGATTCAATGCAATCCCCATCAAGCTACCAACGGTATTCTTCACAGAGCTAGAACAAATAATTTCTCAATTTGTATGGAAATACAAAAAACCTCGAATAACCAAAGCTATCTTGAGAAAGAAGAACGGAACTGGAGGAATTAACCTGCCTGACTTCAGGCTCTACTACAAAGCCACAGTCATCAAGACAGTATGGTACTGGCACAAGGACAGAAATATAGCTCAGTGGAACAAAATAGAAAGCCCAGAGATAAATCCACGCACATATGGTCACCTTATCTTTGACAAAGGAGGCAAGAATATACAATGGATTAAAGACAATCTCTTTAACAAGTGGTGCTGGGAAAACTGGTCAAACACTTGTAAAAGAATGAAACTAGAACACTTTCTAACACCATACACAAAAATAAACTCAAAATGGATTAAAGAGCTAAATGTAAGACCAAAAACCATAAAACTCCTAGAGGGAAACGTAGGCAAAACACTCTCTGACTTACATCACAGCAGGATCCTCTATGACCCACCTCCCAGAATATCGGAAATAAAATCAAAAATGAACAAATGGGACCTAATCAAACTTAAAAAGCTTCTGCACAACAAAGGAAACTATAAGCAAGGTGAAAAGACAGCCTTCAGAATGGGAGAAAATAATAGCAAATGAAGCAACTGACAAACAACTAATCTCAAAAATATACAAGCAACTTCTACAGCTCAATTCCAGAAAAATAAATGACCCAATCAAAAAATGGGCCAAAGAACTAAATAGACATTTCTCCAAAGAAGACATACAGATGGCTAACAAACACATGAAAAGATGCTCAACATCACTCATTATCAGAGAAATGCAAATCAAAACCACTATGAGATACCATTTCACGCCAATCAGAATGGCTGCTATCCAAAAGTCTATAAGCAATAAATGCTGGAGAGGGTGCGGAGAGAAGGGAACCCTCTTGCACTGTTGGTGGGAATGCAAACTAGTACAGCCACTATGGAGAACAGTATGGAGATTCCTCAAAAAACTGTGAATAGAACTGCCTTATGATCCAGCAATCCCACTGCTGGGCATATACACTGAGAAAACCAGAATTGAAAGAGACACGTGTACCCCAATGTTCATAGCAGCACTGTTTGCAATAGCCAGAACGTGGAAGCAACCTAGATGTCCATCCACAGATGAATGGATAAGAAAGCTGTGGTACATATACACAATGGAGTATTACTCAGCCATTAAAAAGAATACATTTGAATCAGTTCTAAGGAGGTGGATGGAACTGGAGCCTATTATACAGAGTGAAGTAAGACAGAAACAAAAACACAAATACAGTATACTAACGCATATATATGTAATTTAGAAAGATGGTAAAAATAACCCTATTTACGAGACAACAAAAGAAACACTGATGTATAGATCAGACTTTTGGACTCTGGGACCAGGAGAGGGTGGGATGATTGGGGAGAATAGCATTGAAATATGTATAATATTATATCTGAAATGTATTAATTGTTCAAACTAAACACTATCATGTTACAATTTGTTCATATTAGATGTTTGTAATGTTTCTGATAATCAATAAAAGAGATTCTTGATCAAAAAAAAAATGTATTCCAATATCAAACAGCAAAGTTGAACAATGTAAAACCACAATTATTTTGTTAATTAATAAATTAACCAAAAATTTATTATGGTTAATAAATAATAATTTATTATTAATTAATAAATCATCCCACTCAGAAAATGCATGTGACTTTGGTTTAAACAGCTGTATTTTTCCATCTCACTATATACGGAGAGACATCTGGATGGACTGAGTGACCCACTCAGTAGAAAGATCTTGTCAACTTGATATTATAGCACATATGCCACAAGATTGGAAAAGGTCAGTTTTCATCCCAATCCCAAAGAAAGGCAATGCCAAAGTGTGCTCAAACTACCGCACAATTGCACTCATCTCACACGCTAGTAAAGTAATGCTCAAAATTCTCCAAGCCAGGCTTCAGCAATATGTGAACCGTGAACTTCCTGATGTTCAAGCTGGTTTTAGAAAAGGCAGAGGAACCAGAGATCAAATTGCCAACATCCGCTGGATCATGGAAAAAGCAAGAGAGTTCCAGAAAAACATCTATTTCTGCTTTATTGACTATGCCAAAGCCTTTGACTGTGTGGATCACAATAAACTATGGAAAATTCTGAAAGAGATGGGAATAACAGACCACCTGATCTGCCTCTTGAGAAATCTGTATGCAGGTCAGGAAGCAACAGTTAGAACTGGTCATGGAACAACAGACTGGTTCAAAATAGGAAAAGGAGTACGTCAAGGCTGCATATTGTCACCATGTTTATTTAACTTATATGCAGAGTACATCATGAGAAATGCTAGACTGGAAGAAACACAAGTTGGAATCAAGATTGCCGGGAGAATCAGATATGCAGATGACACCACTCTTATGGCAGAAAGTGAAGAGGAACTAAAGAGCCTCTTGATGAGAGTGAAAGTGGAGAGTGAAAGGGTTGGCTTAAAGCTCAACATTCAGAAAACGAAGATCATGGCATCTGGTCCCATCACTGCATGGGAAATAGATGGGGAAACAGTGGAAACAGTGTCAGACTTTGTTTTTCTGGGCTCCAAAATCACTGCAGATGGTGACTGCAGCCATGAAATTAAAAGACGCTTGCTCCTTGGAAGGAAAGTTATGACCAACCTAGATAGCATATTCAAAAGCAGAGACATTACTTTACCAACAAAGGTTTGCCTAGTCAAGGCTATGGTCTTTCCTGTGGTCATGTATGGATGTGAGAGCTGGACTGTGAAGAAGGCTGAGCGCCGAAGAATTGATGCTTTTGAACTGTGGTGTTGGAGAAGACTCTTGAGAGTCCCTTGGACTGCAAGAAGATCCAACCAGTCCATTCTGAAGGAGATCAATCCTGGGATTTCTTTGGAAGGAATGATGCTAAAGCTGAAACTCCAATATTTTGGCCACCTCATGCGAAGAGTTGACTCATTGGAGAAGACTCTGATGCTGGGAGGGATTGGGGGCAGGAGGAGAAGGGGACGACAGAGGATGAGATGGCTGGATGGCATCACTGACTCGATGGATGTGAGTCTGAGTGACCTCCGGGAGCTGGTGATGGACAGGGAGGCCTGGCGTGCTGCGGTTCATGGGGTCGCAAAGAGTCGGACACGACTGAGCGACTGATCTTATGATCTTATGTGTGTCAGATCAGATCAGATCAGTCGCTCAGTCGTGTCCGACTCTTCGCGACCCCATGAACCGCAGCACGCCAGGCGTCCCTGTCCATCACCAGCTCCCTGAGGTCACTCAGACTCACATCCATCGAGTCAGTGATGCCATCCAGCCATCTCATCCTCTGTCGTCCCCTTCTCCTCCTGCCCTCAATCCCTCCCAGCATCAGAGTCTTTTCCAATGAGTCAACTCTTCGCATGAGGTGGCCAAAATACTGGAGTTTCAGCTTTAGCATCATTCCTTCTAAAGAAATCCCAGGGTTGATCTCCTTCAGAATGGACTGGTTGGATCTTCTTGCAGTCCAAGGGACTCTCAAGAGTCTTCTCCAACACCACACTTCAAAAGCATCAATTCTTTGGCGCTCAGCCTTCTTCACAGTCCAGCTCTCACATCCATACATGACCACAGGAAAGACCATAGCCTTGACTAGGCAAACCTTTGTTGGTAAAGTAATGTCTCTGCTTTTGAATATGCTATCTAGGTTGGTCATAACTTTCCTTCCAAGGAGCAAGCGTCTTATGTGTGTAGAAGGTGAAAATTTTGGACCTACAATCAAAGGGGAAAAAAATAAATCAGGTTTATTTGCATTTGAAATGTGAATATCAACGAGGGTCATCAGTTATGCTGAGAGTTACAGAGAAGTCTTTTAGAAGTTAAAGCACTCCACTTCCATGTCAAGTTCAATGTGGGGGCAAACTTTATCAGTCTGGTGTCCTTGTAGCGTCAAAGGAATATTCCTTGGTTCCCCTTTGTAACACCAAGGAACAGGGCATGTTTTGCCTTTGTAAGGAAGATGAAATGCTGGCCTGATAAAGCACCTGCCAATTGGATCGATGGAGACGATGGAGACGCTTAATGTAGCTAAACTTAGAGAGGAGGAAGGCCCGAAAGGAAGAGGGATAGAAGAACAGGGATTTGGCAACTACGCAAATAGCACTCTTAGTAACTGGCTTTTTGCTTTAGCAAAAGCATGTATCAGTGAGTTCTCTGAGGTGTATTTTCTCTTCCTCCTGTCTCTTCCTTTAAAGTATCTTTTGTACAAGTTGAAATTTTCATATGCACTCAGCTTACTTGAATGGAGTAGGAAATGGCAAGCCACTCTAGTATTCTTGCTTGGAAAATCCCATGGACAGAGGAGACTGGCAGGCTTCAGTCCATGGGGTGGCAGAGTCTCACGTGACTGAGCACACACACACACACACACACATACCACACAGCTTACTTGAAATCAGGTAACTCCTATACACCAGACCAGCTTTCCACTGTCTGCTTTTGAAGAATGAATGACACTGCCCTATTTTGGTACATCCATTACCTCATAGTACCAAACACAGTATTTACTGTACCATCTGAATAGTTATGAGGATTAAATCCACTTAATGACTTCTTAGAATATAACACCAATATTGTAAGCCAATAGATGATCCTTTATTATGCTTTATTATTTTGAATTTCTGAGATAATTTTGGGAATTAGGTCTGGAAAACTAGATTGCTGAGTTTAGCTCTTATCCTGTAACCAACAGCTTGGAAAGAGGAGAGCTATATTCTGTGTTCTTTGTTGAAAGTGGAGACTTTGGACACTTGTCATTCAGTGGTTTGAATGATTTTTTTTTTTTTTTAAGAGACATTCAAGAAACATTAACTGGATTCTTACACATGCAGCAGAATCACACTGATTGTGTGGAAATGAACAGAAATAGTTATTTTCCTTAAAAAAAGAATAATCTGGTTGGAAATAGCAACATAGAAAAAGTTATCATGATGCAAGCAAAAAATGGGAAGTATAGCAACTTTAAAGTTAACCAAATTGTACAAACTAAAGGATGATTCCAGGCTAGGACTAAACAGCATAAACCATGCCAAAATCCTCCTTAACTCCAGAATGTATATCAGAAGTAAGGAAAGAAGAGGAAACAAAATTGTCCTTTGGAAAAAATAAAAAAGTCAAACATGGTTGAGTGAAAGATAAGCTACAAGTTAAGGAAAGCTTTATTAGTTAAAAATTACTGCACCGGTTTAAACTACTGATAAGAAAAATATGCACGGAAATATTGGTTAACCAATTTTAAAAAATGGTTTCAAAATTTCCAAACCAGAGAAAGGAAAAAATATATATACATAGATACTTAGTATTTAAGTCATAAAATAATTTCCAGCTAAAAAAAAATATTTAAAGAAACATATTTCCACAAAGACTTATAAGTATTTGTAGTTTATAATGTAAGAGCATGATCTTAAGAAAGTTACACCATCTAGAATCTTAGAGGCTTCTCTGTATACTACCCTCTTTACGTCTTGAAACTTAATGAAAGGGCCAATGTATCTGTTGAGAGAATTACTTGTTTCTTATTCTGTAGACCTAAATTGGATTTAATCATCACTTCATATATAACACATCCCTTTCCCCTTCAGCCCCCCACCACACACACACTCTAAATTTAATTAAAATAACTGAAATGAAACTAGAGATAATTTGTTTTTTAAATAGACTGCCACATGCTCCATTTACATAAAACCCATTAGTCTGCATTAAATACAAATTAGCTGCTGATATGAATTAAATCACATATAAATAGTTCAGAATAGCCGCAGAACCAGGCATTTTAATTAATATAACAGTTAACCAGATTTATTTGTTGGGTAATCAAGACTCTTACTCATTTATTCTCCAGTACAATAGGCCAGTCGATACTGGCTGCCCTAGAACAGGGCCATCGTTTTATAGGAATACAAATCTAGGAGGAATATGGATCAGATTCCCTGACTTCAAAGTGTGCAAATGCTCAAAGCACTCCAGTTTAGAAATTATGACATCTGAGAGGATGAATGCAGAATCCCCTCAAATAATTAACTCATACAAATTATTGATGACCTGAAATACCCTACTTGTGTTTTTCCTTCCATACTTAGTTCTAGATTAATTCGAAGCAAGATATTTTTTCAAGTATGAAATAAGTGTCTTTCGTTGCTATTCTTTATTTGACTAATTCATGCATCACTAATAAGTATTTCATAGTGAAGAAGAACTTTCCAGACTAATTAGAATTTGGAATTTAGCAAAAGTGTCTGTTAGTCGAGACTCTTTTTGTTCCAAGTAATTGTGCCTCAAAGTGACTCACTGCACATAATTCACATAGATAGGTGCACAGAAATGAAACCCCACATGCTGACTTTAGGCACAGCTAGAGCCAGGTCTCTAATTAGGTCGCCAGAATGGCTACAGCTCTTACCATTCCCGAGAAACACTTTTCTCTATAGCTTCCTTTCCCTTTCAGACTATGCTGTCATAGTGGAAACATGGCTGTCAGCTGCTCCAGCTTTAACACAAGCTCTCAACAGCCCTGATTTTTTCCCAATACTTTCAATGACTATCTCTCAAAATGAGACTTCTTTGCCTCAATCATGTATGCCTCTGTCTATGACAATCACTGTGAAAAAGAGAACAGAATGCCCTGATTGGCTTGAGTTACATGCTCACACCAGAATCTGGAGAAAGGACTAACCTCAACTGAATCATAAAAATTAAGAGTGTATGTGTATGGAGCGGGGATATTTTGATAAAATAGAAGGTTAATTGCAATCCTACAAAAATGATGGGGGAGGAATATTGATTCAATAATTGCAGGAAGGAGCAGCTATCCATTACAGTATTGTAATCCTTGCTTTGATGCTAAATTGTCAGGCTTCTTCAGTCACCTCATTTAGGAACTGATTTATCAATCAGTAAAAAATCAAAGGTAGGCAATCAATATCTACCTGCAAAAATCCCTGATGCAAGCAACCACAGCTTGTGAATAGCAGCCCTGGATACTCAGCAAATAAAGTACCTATGTAGAAAGCTTTCATCAGCCTTAAATCATGCTGTTGGACATACAATCTTAAAATATCAATGCTACATTATGTGTGCATTCTAACTGAAGTCTAGAGAGGAGTAATGAGACAGGTTTAATTGGCTGTAACAAAAAGTCCTGGGCCTTTGTAAAAGGAAAATACCACTTAAGTCATAATGTTAAAATTTTGACATAAAAAAGCAGTGTCTCATATTATTAATAGCTGCTAAATCTAGGTAATTGCTTTTATTTTCTGCCAATTTCAGTAACAATATTTCATTCCAATTTTATCCTCTTCCTTTCAGTCTTAAGTGTTATGTAACATATGACAAATATTGACATACCAAAAAACAGGCATTCTTAACTTACTGCAAGACATGAATACCTCTGTTAACTTTATGAAGCTTATAAACAACACAGAACCCTTCTAAAAACACTAAGTTTTAAAAAGGTTATACAGAGGAGGCCAATTATACTGAAATATAATTATCTCAAAAAATTAAAATTACAATATTTGTTCATCAATAACACATTAAATCGGAGAAGGCAATGGCACCCCACTCCAGTACTCTTGCCTGGAAAATCCCATGGATGGAGGAGCCTGGTGGGCTCCAGTCCATGGGGTCGCTGGGAGTCGGAGACGACTGAGCGACTTCACTTTCACTCTTCACTTTAATGCATTGGAGAAGGAAATGGCAACCCACTCCAGAATTCTTGCCTGGAGAATCCCAGGGACAAGGGAGCCTGGTGGGCTGCCATCTATGGGGTCATACAGAGTCGGACACGACTGAAGTGACTTAGCAGCAACACATTAAATAAAAAGCAATACCATTGAATTATATAATACCTGATACTTTGAGATACTATAACTTTAATATGATGTGAAACTATCTAATATTTCAATTGTGTAAATTGTTACAAGAACTATTAATACTAATGTGGTCTGTGGCCTATAATCACAATTGAAGGAAATGTAAATTTTAGTTCAAGGTTACTGAAAATAAAGATGTAAATTTTCCCATCCTCAAGCATGGAACTCTGCCAAAGGACATTTGGTCATGACTTGAGGAAAAAACTGCAAATCATTGTAATAAGGCATGCTATCCATCAGCTCTTGGACCCTTATTGCAATTTTCTCATTCATCTGTAGTTGATTCCCTGCCATATTTTCACAGTAGCAATTCTAAACTTTATTACCCATTTCTATCACAACCTTTTTTTTTTTTTTTTTTCTCTGTGGTTAACTTTGCCTTCTACCTTACTTAGAAAGTGAAAGCAAGCTGTCTGTAGTTTTCTTCTTCTGTACCCTAAAATGATCCGGGTCTTGGTGTTTACCCTTTTCTTTAAGAGTCTTACAGATTACAGAAAAATGCATGCCTGCCAGTTAGTTGGTGCTTAATGAGAGAACCAAGAAATATAAAGAAAAGAGGAAACCATTCTAGCCATACTGTAGTTAGGACTCATAAAGAAAGAAAGATGCTATTAAGGACAAGAGAGGAGCGCTAGCCTTCGCTCCCTTGCTTGAGATTCAGTCCTGAGCATGCAGGGCCTCGTTTTCTCGTCTTAAAGATAATAAGAGTGGGCCCACAGTGTGAAACTGGGATAATTCATTTATTCAAAGATGGAAGATGAGAGAAATGGCATAAGCCAACTCTATTACTCACCATGAAAGACAAAAAAGAGAAACCGTTTGGAGGATTTAGAGTGAACCCCACAAAGCAGATGGGCTTCTCCCATCCAACACCCCATCTCTCTGGGTGTACCCCTAGGTGACACAGAAGCCGTGGGTGCACCTCTTCTTTCCTCATCTTGACTTTGAGGGACATAGTTCCACAGTCATGAAGTATATTTATGTTTATTTTTTAAATTTTAACAGAATATTCATTTTATCATGAAAGAGAAAGAATTTTCTTTATGGCCGTTTTTGCTGAGTTGTATGTACTCACCAAGCAAAACCCCTAGGGAGGTTTGAGGCATTTCTTTCCCCTGAAGGGAAAAAGAGTTGAATATACTGAATTATGATTACCTCATGACCACGTGGGAGAAGGCAATGGCACCCCACTCCAGTACTCTTGCCTGGAAAATCCCATGGACAGAGGAGCCTGGTAGGCTGCAGTCCATGCTAAGGGTCGGACACGACTGAGCGACTTCACTTTCACTTTTCACTTTCATGCATTGGAGCAGGAAATGGCAACCCACTCCAGTTTTCTTGCCTGGAGAATCCCAGGGATGGGGGAGCCTGGTGGGCTGCCGTCTATGGGGTCGCACAGAGTCGGACACGACTGAAGTGACTTAGCAGCAGCAGCAGCATGACCACGTGGCTCTCTTGTTACCCAATTTCTTTGATTTGTAAAGACAAAAACACTTAAGAAATTATGATAATTTGTCACTGCTCTGGCCAAATGTTACTTGTACAAATAGAAGATTTGCAGATGCAGTTAACTGGAGAGAAAATTTTATCCTATTTAGGAGAGCTGTTTAGCCCAAGAATACTGGAGTGGGTAGCATCTCCCTTCTCCAGCGGATTTTCCTGACCCAGAAATCAAGTCAGGGTCTCCTGCATTTCAAGCAGATTCTTTACCAGCTGAGCTACCAGGGGAGCCCCTGTCCCATGTGATGTACCTTTTATTCAAAGATCTGTTTGTCTTAATTGTTTGAGCCTGCTGCTGCTGCTGCTACGTCGCTTCAGTCGTGTCTGACTCTGTGCGACACCATAGACGGCAGCCCACCAGGCTCCCCCGTCCCTGGGATTCTCCAGGCAAGAACACTGGAGTGGGTTGCCATTTCCTTCTCCAATGCATGAAAGTGAAAAGTGCAAGTGAAGTCGCTCAGTCATATCCGACTCTTCATGACCTACATGATCACAGCCTACCAGGCTCCTCCATCCATGGGATTTTCCAGGCAAGAGTACTGGAGTGGGGTGCCATTGCCTTCTCTGTTAAGCCTAGTATGGGAGAAAGACTATACAAGTTTGTTTGTTTTTCTGTAGCAATACTGAGTGTGGTAACACAGCTTAGGCTTACTTCTTAATTAAAGTTGGTACCACCTGCTTTGCCAATGGATGCTTGAGGTTTAGCCTTCAGAGCCCCAGAGTCCGGCAGTTAAGATGACTCAGCTATTCCTGTGTCTGCTGCTGCTGCTCCCAATAACATTAGTCTAACCTCTGTGTCTCTATTTCGTGGCTCTTCCTTGTTTCTTGATCTACCACCTGCCACATTTTACTGCCTTCTTTTTCTTCTCATGCTGTGCATTCCGCTGGCTGGTAGCATACCACCTTCTTTCAATGTTACCCCCATTTTTGTTGCCAGCTGCTGCTGTCTGTCAGTATCTCCCATGGAAACCCTTCAAGGGAATGGTGTGTTGGGTCAGTGAGTCACACTCAGTTTAGGGAGCATTTGCTTGTTAGAGCTCTGGGGCCAAGCCACCTCGCTGTCTTCCAGGATGGTTTTGGAGTCAAATTGCTGATCCAGTCATCAGTTGCTGGAGTGGTAGGGTAATCTGGCACAGAGCAGAGCAACCAGAGCACGAGGAGCCACCAAGGATGGATAAGGGGTTAACACACATGCTAGATATGTATATTTTCTGACAATTTCATAGGACAAAGTTTGCCCTGTCCTCTAGAGTTCAGCTTTTCCCTACCCACAGTTGGACGAGTTTAGGCCTCCCCAAATACTTGTTTTCCTTTGAAATTAAAAAGACTTCTTTTCCCTATGTGTTCCTTACATGGGTCCCTTCTAAGAGCTAATATCACTCTTTTTCAGCTCAGTTCTCTCAATGTTGCTGCTGAGTCGCCCTGATGAGAAAATATGGCAGCTTTGCAAACTAAACAGGTTAGGTATTAAACTGGCAATTTGTTTTTATTGTTTACTTGTTTGTATTTATTCTTAATCTCTGAACAATTACTCACATCCCATTTAAGTTCTCTAAACGTCTCTCCTTGGTGCTGTGCTTTCTCTGGGTTTAAAACTCCTGAGAAGACTGAAATCCATTACAACTAGAGACTCTCGTGTAATCATCATTTTTGTCTTCCAGTGTCTGATATTGTATCAGACGCAGGGAATATTCACCATAAGTATCTCATGAATGGAAATAAGCCTAAGCAAAATAAATTAGGATGGAAGTCTGTTGGTAAAACAATAACAAAGCCAAATACAAGTAAGTGTCTGCAGTTTGGGATGATCCACCCAAGTGGCACACATCCGGTTAGCTGCAGGCTCTCTGTCTTTTCAGAGATCGAACTGTAAGTTCACCTACGCAAATGTTTGTGCTTCCATATGTCACCAGTTCTTGGCCATACACTTTCTCCATCACTACTTTCTATACAAAGTACGTTGGAAATATATTTGGTGTAAAAGAATCATTCTTTTTTACCTGGTTAAAATAAATTCTACCTGTGGGTAAGGTCATTGTAACTTTTAGATACAGATCAGGGACATCTAATTGTGGTGTGTGTGTGTGTCTGCATGTAGATGTACATGAATAAGTAAAAAAAAAGGCAAAGATTGAAAATACTAAAAAAAGTGACTGTAAGATTGGCCCAGATTAATAAGTTAGTTTCTTTGGTGCCTGCATGTGTACTATGCGATGCTAGATCAACATGTTTTCCGCTGTGTGTGAGCATTAGTTAGGTCGCAGTATCAATAAGGGGATAGGTGTAGGCATCGGTGCCTAGAAAACTCCATCCCTTCACAGTCAGCTGACCTTATGAGTTGGAAGGAAATCAGTCCAGTTACATAAAACATTGGCAGAGCATGTAATAACTGAAGTGGCACTAATAGTGAAATACAGCAAATGCTCCGAGTCCTTTTAATAGCAAAAGGAGGTCAAGCTTCCAGATGTTACCACTGATTCATAAATAATTGACTACCGTTACTATTACACTGCATTGGAATGGAGGTAGACCATGTGGCTGGTATGAGTTTGAGTAGTATAAAACAGCTCAACTGGTATTTAAGAAAAACATTAAGTCAATTTAAATATCATTTATTTATAATGTCCTTATCATCCAATTTTATACCAACTTATCTTTCCAGCCAATGTAGTATTTAGATAGTAAAGGCTTTCAAGTAATAAAATTATTAAGTAAGTGGAAAATTACAAGTTATCTCTTGATCCCAAAGATCTCTTGATCTGAACATTGCCATTCTTGTTGAAAATGTTTATTCTGTTAGCAATACTGATAAAATCCACACACAATACTTGCTGTATGTCTTCCCTTCACTTTTTTAACCTAGTTGTTGTTCAAAAGTCTCTGGAAACAAAAACAAAAAAAAAGAAAAGCATTTTCTTTTCAGTAGACAACTGCCATTGACTTTTTTAAAATCCGTGCTCCACTAAACTATCCTGCCTTAGAATTTATCTGTCACACCCCTGACCACATCCTTCTCCAGCCAAGCCTTAATTAGCATTTTGATACTTTCTCTGCAAAGATTCAGTAAAGATTGATAGCAGCTGCCTAGATAGCTATTTTATATTGAGTGGTCAAGAAAACCTGCATTAACGTGAAGACATTTAAGCTGATATCTGTGTGATTAGAAGTCATGCAAGAGCAAGGAAGAAGCAGAGGTCCCTAGGGAAAGAGCAATTTCACCATGATCAAGGAGCAGATGGAAATCCAGGGTGGCTCAAGAGCAGTGAGTGAGTGTCAAGTGGCAGGAAATCGGGACAGGGCGTGTGCGAGCCAACCATGAAGAGCTTGGAAAGCCAGAGCGAGGTGTTCAAAACGCACTTCACAGGTGATGGGAAAGCACTGTGAATCTAATGCAGTGGAATGAGAAGAAATTATACATATATATATATATTTAAAATATTCTACTGCTCAGTAGAGAATCGATTGTGTAAGAGTAGAAGTAGCAGTGTACTGTGGGAACTCAGGTTGGAGATGAAAGGATCTTGAACTCGAATATATGAAATAAAAGTAAATGGATTCCGGATACACACACACACACACACACATATATGAGAGATAATCTCATTGCTGATTAGCTAGCCATGAGAATAGGGAAAGAGGAAGGAAGGATAACAATACGCAGTATTTGGCTTGAGCAGCTTAGAGGACAAGGATGTTGCAGTCCCTATTTCCATTTGAGTCCAAAGGCGAGGGAAAAAAAAAGAAACACATGTTCCCATCAAGGCAGTCAAGCAGGAGGGGATTCCCTCACACTCAAAGGCATATCAGCGTTCTGTTCAAGCCTTCAACTGACTGGATGAGGCCCCCTCACATTAGAAAGAACAGTCTGCTTCACTCAGTTTACCAATTCCTATCTCAATTTCCGGAGAAGGCAATGGCACCCCACTCCAGTACTCTTGCCTGGAAAATCCATGGGCAGAGGAGCCTGGTGGGCTACAGTCCATGGGGTCGCTAAGAGTCGGACACGACTGAGCGACTTCACTTTCTCTTTTCACTTTCATGCATTGGAGAAGGAAATGGCAACCCACTCCAGTGTTCTTGCCTAGAGAATCCCAGGGATGGGGAAGCCTGGTGGGCTGACGTCTGTGGGGTCACACAGAGTCAGACACGACTGAAGTGACTTAGCATAGCATTTCAATTTCATCTAGAAATACTGTCACAGACACACCCAGATAATATTTCACTACGTAAGTCTGGGCGCCCTATGGCCCAGGCAAGCTGACAGGTAAAATTAACCATCACAGCAGCTCCATGTTCATGTCTCATGCCTTTTATTTTGTTACTATAGGTTCAAGGAAGATGGTTCTCTCTGAGGGAATATATTCCGCAGATGTACTGGGTACAGTTCTGATTACCTAGTCAAGAACAGCTCTCGTGTAAATAATCAGTAAAGACTTCACCCATCCTCTTCCGCCTTCCTGTGGCTATTTTCACAGTAGCTACTTGTATAGGGGAGGTGAGTATAGCCAGGACTCTAAGGACAATGCTACCCAGTGTCCGAGAAGACACCAGCACCAGGATACCTAAAATTTGACCCAATTCTTCTAATTCACTTCAGTCAGTTCAGTCCAGTCGCTCAGTCGTGTCCAACTCTTTGCAACCCCATGGACTGCAGCATGCCAGGCCTCCCTGTCCATCACTGTCTCCCAGAGCTTGCTCAAACACATGTCCATTAAGTCGGTGATCCATCCAGCCATCTCATCCTCTGTCGTCCCCTTCTCCTCCCGCCCTCAATCTTTCTCAGCATCAGGGTCTTTTCCAATGAGTCAGCTCTTTGCATCAGATGGCCAAAGTATTGGAGTTTCAGCTTCAGCATCAGTCCTTCCAGTGAATATTCAGGACTGTTCTTCTAATTAGGTGGTAAGTTTATGGAAATGAGTTCATAAATGAAATTTGGACCCATGTTTATTTATACTGGTTCTGCACTGTGGACATATATAGTGGTGCTTCTGATTAGTTATTCTACCCTGTGGCTATTTAACTGGTCACCTGCATATACAATCAGGGTGTGTGTATGTATGCGTGTGTGTGTGTGTGTGTTGTAGCTGGCAGAACTCTCCCATTGCCTCTCCAGCTGGGGAGTAAGCATCATTATGCGGGAAAGTTCAAGTGAGAGATTCTGAAGCTGCCTACTGAACCCACTTTGCCTTGGCAAAAATGGTAAATTGAAAGCAATAGAGCATCTCAGGAGAAATAGTGTTGCAAGATCAGTGCCACTCTCAGACCCTCATTGGATTCAAGGATATTTCCCACCATCCCATTCAATTCACCTCTCTGACTCTTAAAAAAAACAGATGAAATGTGGCAAATGCCAGCGGACTAATATAAACTTCTCCAGAAAGCGCTCCCAATCTTGGCTGCATGCTAAGGGTGTTCTCACTGGAGCAGGTCCACAGCCTCTGTCTTTTAGGAGGCTATTGATCCGGTGGCAAAAGCTTTCTTCTTTAACCCAAACATGAGAGAAGCAAAAATCAATTTGCATCCACATGGCAGTCATAGAAGTTCAGATTCAACGTATTGTCCCAGAGCTATTTTATCTTTCCTGTGTTTTTAATAGAAATACAGTCACAGGGACAAGATCATCTTTACATTCTACAGAATGTCAGCTAGTCCACTGTATTTATGGCATCAAGCAAATTAGATCTGGCAAGAAGGAAGCAAAAAAATACTCTGGACACCCTAATAAAACACTTCCATATCAGTGAAAGGGAAATAAACTCTCAAAAGGCCCAGGGAACTGCCACGTGATAAAAGATTTTAGGGTCCAGTGCCGGGTAAGCAAAAAATAACGGTTGTTCTACTTTGCCCTTCCTACACTTCCTACTAATAAAAAAGAAACAGAGATTGGTGGGCTTCATTAGATTTTGAAAGAAAAACACATTTTGTAGAGTAAAGACATGCCTTAGATTCAAGGAATAAAATCAGCAGATTGTTATGACTAGATCCTGGTCCCTGTCCGAACGTTGAATCACAAGTTACCATGAAAGCTTTAGGGTCAATCAACTCTCCACTTCCCAGCCTTATTCTCTGCATTCTCCTGCTGAACGTTCTCATTTCCATCAGATACGTGATTCCCAGGCCCTGATGGTATATACGGATGCTAAGCTTCCTTAAGCAAATCGTTTTGATACAGCAATGGTTGTGCTTCTCAATGTGGCTGTGCTGATAGATATGACCTGCCTATTGGCTTGAAGGCAATAGATGGTGGGGCACATCCTGCAGAGAACAAGATCATCTTGCAAGGTACCTGCCTCAAGTAAGGCGATTGCATGGTTTTCGTGGAAAATGAGTCTTCTTCTGCAAAGAAGCAAGAGGAAAGGTGTTGCATCTGCCAGCCAGAGGTTTCAGGGAATCTAGGGAGCCCAGAATCTCAGTCTTGCCCGATCAAATGGCCTCATGATAAGTGCTGGAGTCACTGTCTTTTTCTATTAGAGACCTGATTTTGACACGGAGACCTATTTAGGATGTTCAGTTGGTGCAGTCTGTGTTTTGGTTTCAGAATAAGGGAGTTTATTAAAAGCTGCAATAGAGGTTCTTGGGCTTCAGTAGGCATTTGGTTTTCTTTAGTCTATTGAGCACCAAAGAATTGATGCTTTTGAACTGTGGTGTTGGAGAAGACTCTTGAGAGTCCCTTGGACTGCAAGGAGATCCAACCAGTCCATTCTGAAGGAGATCGGCCCTGGGATTTCTTTGGAAGGAATGATACTAAAGCTGAAACTCCCATACTTTGGCCACCTCATGCGAAGAGTTGACTCATTGGAAAAGACTCTGATTCTGGGAGGGATTGGGGGCAGGAATAGAAGGAGATGACAGAGAATGAGATGGCTGGATGGCATCACCGACTCACCAGACCTGAGTCTGAGTGAACTCTGGGAGTTGGTGATAGACAGGGAGGCATGGCGTGCTGCAATTCATGGGGTCACAAAGAGTCAGACACGACTGAGTGACTGAACTGAACTGAACTGAACTGATTGCTGTCTTATGTCACAGATTCCAATGCCAATTCCAAAAGCCAGCCCACAGCACAATTCTTATAATTATTTTTGCACCATTCTATTAAAAACCAACTGCCATTGTAAAATGTAACATCATACCTTCTATCTGAACCTTATCTTATTTAAAACTGCAAATCAAACCCTTAGAAATTGCAAAGCTACTACACACCATAATGTATCATCATCCTGCTTACCATCAGTGAATAAATCGTTACTGCTGATAGACCTATGAGTTTTGTCTTTGAGGGCCATTCCTGACACCAGTTTTAATCTGAGTTCTCCAGAAAGTGGAGCCTGAAACCTTGATATTTTACTTGAGTTTAATGCAAGACAGTTCCAGAAAAACATCTTCTGCTTTGACTATGCCAAAGTTTTTGACTGTGTGGATCACAATAAACTGTGGAAAATTCTGAAAGAGATGGGAATACCAGACCACCTGACCTGCCTCTTGAGAAACCTGTATGCAGGTCAGGAAGCAACAGTTAGAACTGGACATGAAACAACAGACTGTTTCCAAATAGGAAAAGGAGTACGTCAAGGCTGTATATTGTCACCCTGCGTATTTAACTTATATGCAGAGTACATCATGAAAAATGCTGGGCTGGAAGAAACACAAGCTGGAATCAAGATTGCCAGGAGAAATATCAATAACCTCAGATATGTAGATGACACCACCCTTATGGCAGAAAGTGAAGAGGAACTAAAGAGCCTCTTGATGAAAAGTGAAGGAAGAGAGTGAAAAAGTTGGCTTAAAGCTCAACATTCAGAAAACTAATTATCAAGGCATCTGGTCCCATCACTTCATGGGAAATAGATGGGGAAACAGTGGAAACAGTGTCAGACTTTATTTTTCTGGGCTCCAAAATCACTGCAGATGGTGACTGCAGCCATGAAATTAAAAGACACTTACTCTTTGGAAGGAAAGTTATGACCAACCTAGATAGCATATTCAAAAGCAGAGACATTACTTTGCCAACAAAGGTCCATCTAGTCAAGGCTATGGTTTTTCCAGTGGTCATGTATGCATGTGAGAGTTGGAGTATAAAGAAAGCTGAGCATTGAAGAATTGATGCTTTTGAACTGTGGTGTTGGAGAAGACTCTTGAGAGTCCCTTGGACTGCAAGATCCAACCAGTCCATCCTAAAGGAGATCCGTCCTGGGTGTTCATTGGAAGGACTGATGGTAAAGCTGTAACTCCAGTACTTTGGCCACCTCATGTGAAGAGCTGACTCATTGGAAAAGACCCTGATGCTGGGAGGGATTGGGGGCAGGAGGAGAAGGGGACGACAGAGGATGAGGTGGTTGGATGGCATCACTGACTCAATGGACATGAGTTGAGTGAACTCTAGGAGTTGGTGATGGACAGGGAGGCCTGGTGTAGTGCAGTCCATGAGGTCACAAAGAGTCAGACACGACTGAGTGACTGAGCTGAACTGAATGCCAGGGAGAGGGAGTGACGGCAAAGAAGTGAATCAGAAAGAGACGCCACCAGTAAGAGGACGTGCTGTTTAACTTGGGATTGCACTGTATTGTGTGACCTCCTGATGGATTTCACTGAGACCTTCTTCCAAAAGGCCGTATATAAACAACTGCTTCTCAGTACGGTATAAACTCAGATGGAGAAAATGTATTAAGCACTTCCTAGGTCACTCCATAGACCTCCTGTCTCACTGGTTCAACCCACAGAGTTTTAATTCACATACATCTGGCTCGAGCAGGCATGGACACTGAGGGGCCCTGGGTGTCCCATGCTTCAGCGTGAGTGAACCAAGGGGGTGCGGGTGTAAGGCTTAAGGCATGCGGCCCAGACACGTGGTGAGGCAATCTTGGGTTATGCCATCTTGAGGCTGGTTTAAACTTGGGCCGATCTGGATTGTCTCAGCAGCACCCAAAGTGAACAGAAAAAGCTAGAAAAATAGGAAAGATTATATATAAGAAATGTTTCTCAGATAGACCAAAATGTGGGCTGGAGAACCTATTGATGGCTAGAATAAGACTTACCCAGTACAATCTGACATTCATATTTGTGTTGACATAGCTTATGAATATATATGTCCTGCTGTTTTTATTTGGATTTTCAATTTGCATATTAGAATTATAATATAAGTAAAAAAGGATTTCTCTCTGATATATGAAAATCTTCACAGTGGTATTAATTTTTCTATTTTAAAATAGATATGAATCTACCTGTCAGTAAGAAAACTAGAGAAAAATAAAGCTTTTGTTTTGCTCTCTGTGGTTACTCACATGCACGCGCATGCACACACACACACAGAGGCAGATAACTGTCATTTTCACTAATAAATGAAAAAGTGTATTTAAAAAAAGAGATTAACCATGAGCCATTCATATTTTCTATAGATCTCTTCCTGGATATCTTGGTTGCATAGACCATAGGGAAAATAAAGCATTTTTTAAGGAATTTTAAATTGCAGAAACACCCCAAAATATATAGATACAGAGATAGTCAGCTAAATGTGATCAAAGGCATGTATGTGGATGTGTCTGTGTCTGCGTGTGCACACACGCATACGTGTAAGTGGAAAATCTGTTTCCTTGTGAGACCTTTGTTACTCTCCTACCTCATGTTTCAGACAACTCTCGAACAATTCAGACACAGGCTTGGATCCATTCTGGCAACTGACAGTAATAGTTATAGGTATTTGTAAGTACAGGTAATTATTGATTCTTGAATAATTAAAAATTGATGGCATAAATAGTGTGCTTGAATATATAATAAATAATTTCCAAAGTATAATACATGTTAAAAAGTATGGTGTTTTTATGTGTGCATTGAATTTGTATTGGATTGGATAGTACAATATTAAGTCTACATATTTTTACAAACAAACATATCAAGAAATGAATAGATAATGATGTCTATGTGGCAGAAACCACCAAAAAAGTAGATTACCAAGTGCAAACCATATAAGGATCTGAAAGAATTTTTCAACTCTTTTTGAAGGGCTTTTTAAATGTTTAGATTGTCTATTAGACTTTTGAAATCAAACATGCTAGACCTCTTGGGAACATCCTAAGAATTAAAGAAAAGCTTTATTACAAACCTCCAATAAAGTAGAATTCCGCCTCAAGAGCTACAAAGTTTTGATAAAGGTGGAGAAGTTAAAGTGAGCAAGTGTCAAAATGAACAGAATTTTGTTGGAGTCCTAACTTCAACCTAGAGAATTAACACAATCCACAGTACTATCTGTAGTGTATTTAGGGTGCACATGTATTTAACAATAAAGTTGTAAAGGATTTGCTTTAAGGGATTCCAAGTTACCTGTTATAGGAAAATTTGAAGCAAAGAAAGTGATACCAAATTGTAAATGGTATTATTAAGTAGAGATAATCTAACCTGAAATGCAAATAACATCAAGGTCAATATAAAAATTTATTTCCGACTCTGAGAAAAGTTACTAAGCACCACCATTCTCAGGTTGATATAAAACAAGTCCTTTGTCTAGACGTTCCCTGATGCAGCCAGCAGAAAAGCATTCTGGGTGAGGCAGATAATTGGCCATATAGAAGCTTCGGGAGTGTAACTGTGGGGGAAATTTGCTGTTTACCTTCCATTGTGGTTATTATGAACATGTAACTATCTTCTGTATAGTTGCTTTTTCCAGAGAGTTAGATAACCATGAACAGCACTTTACTTGTAGAAAAATTTAATAACTTGTGTTTATAGGTGTCCCAATATGGTGTTGTGTCATGTTATGAGATGTATCACAATCTGAAACTGGTAGGTCTATTTTGTGTTTAGCAAAACCCAAATGTATTGATCAACAAACAAATGTTTGCACAAGGAAAGGTTTGTATTTTCAAAGTTAAACCACCCTGTATGGTTTTTCTATACCAAAAAAAAGTAGATTTTTGATGTAATCTTGACTAACTATAATTAAATATTTATTCTTCTTTTAAAATTTTAAAGAACCTACGTTAGGCCGATCATCACCAGTGGATAAAGTAACCATCATATAATTATTTTATGCTGTACTCTGAATTGATAAGCCTTTAGCCTTTGTATTCTGCTCAATTCAACATCTCATATTAGGTTTGATGTCACCTCACTTTTCAACCAGAACTCTTCAAGCAACTGTTTGCCCAACAAATACAGTTCATATTTTTATGAAGAACTAAATATTTTAAATTAAAACTTATGCCTAATTGGGCTTCCCTGTAGCTCAGTTGGTAAAGAATCCGCCTGCAATGCAGGAGACCCCGGTTCGATTCCTGGGTCCAGAAGATCTGCTGGAGAAGGGATAGGCCACCCACTCCAGTATTTTTGGGCTTCCCTGATGGCTCAGATGGTAAAGAATCCGCCTGCAATGTGGGAGACCTGGACTCGATCCCAGAGTTGGGAAGATCCCCTGGAGAAGAGAAAGGCTACACACACCAGTATTCTGGCCTGGAAAATTCCATGAACTGTATAGGCTGCTGCTGCTGCTAAGTCGCTTCAGTTGTGTCTGACTCTGTGCGACCTCATAGACAGCAGCCCACCAGGCTCCCCATCCCTGGGATTCTCCAGGCAAGAACACTGGAGTGGGTTGCCATTTCCTTCTCCAATGCATGAAAGTGAAAAGTGAAAGTGAAGTAGCTTCAGTCATGTCCGACTCTGTGCGACCCCACAGATAGCCCACCAGGCTCCACTGTCCCTGGGATTCTCCAGGCAAGAACACTGGAGTGGGTTGCTATTTCCTTCTCCAATGCATGAAAGTGAAAAGTGAAAGTGAAGTCGCTCAGTCGTGTCTGACTCTTAGCGACCCCATGGACTGCAGCCTACCAGGCTCCTCCATCCATGGGATTCTCCAGGCAAGAGTACTGGAGTGGGGTGCCATTGCCTTCTCTGATCGTATAGTCTATGGGGTCCCAAAGAGTCTGCACAACTGAACGAATTTCACTTTCACTTTCATGCCTAATTTGTTAACACTAGTGAAGTTTATTATTTCTTTATTTACAGTTGCTGTTAGTGAATTATTTGAAAAGAAGTAAAAAAAGCTGGAAAGGTGACATCTGTAATATCTTTAGCCTATTAACTCTGTGAATATACACCTGAATAAATGGGAACACAAAACTCATTTTTAGTCATGATGTTATACAATGACATATTTCAATATATTTATAGATAACTATAAATGAAATGAGAATTAAGTATTTCACATGAAATATCAGTAATTAGAGTACATCTTTGGCTGGAAATGGTGTTGAGTCACCTTTCTCTCAGGTTTTGGGTTTATTGCTTTCTACTTCAATTGCTGGTTCCACTCACTATTGGTGTGACTTTCCCATCAAATATGAATGTTATGGGAGCCTATAATTGTCTCATAGTTTTATGTTTTAGATAAATAGAAGTTCACAAAAATCTTCTTTAAAGGGAAATATGAAAATCCTTTCAACAAGTCTAAGTGAAAGTTGAGTACTTTACAATCCAGAAAATCAGAGCCGAATGTTTAATTACTGATCAGATCAGATCAGGTCAGATCAGTCACTCAGTCGTGTCTGACTCTTTGTGACTCCATGAATCACAGCACGCCAGGCCTCCCTGTCCATCACCAACTCCTGGAGTTCGCTCAGACTCACATCCATCGAGTCAGTGATGCCATCCAGCCATCTCATACCTTGTCGTCCCCTTCTCCTCCTGCCCCCAATCCCTCCCAGCATCAGAGTCTTCTCCAATGAGTCAACTCTTCGCATGAGGTGGCCAAAGTGCTAGAGTTTCAGCTTTAGCATCATTCCTTCCAAAGAAATCCCAGGATTGATCTCCTTCAGAATGGACTGGTTGGATCTCCTTGCAGTCCAAGGCACTCTCAAGAGTCTTCTCCAACACCACAGTTCAAAAGCATCAATTCTTCGTCACTCAGCCTTCTTCACAGTCCAGCTCTCACATCCATACATGACCACAGGAAAGACCATAGCCTTGACTAGGTGAACCTTTGTTGGCAAAGTGATGTCTCTGCTTTTGAATATGCTATCTAGGTTGGTCATAACTTTCCTTCCAAGGAGTAAGCGTCTTTTAATTTCATGGCTGCAGTCACCATCTGCAGTGATTTTGGAGTCCAGAAAAAGAAAGTCTGACACTGTTTCCACTGTTTCCCCATCTATTTCCTATGTAGTGATGGGACCGGATGCCATGATCTTTGTTTTCTGAATGTTGAGCTTTAAGCCAACCTTTTCACTCTCCACTTTCACTTTCATCAAGAGGCTTTTGAGTTCGTCTTCACTTTCTGCCATAAAGGTGGTGTCATTTGCATATCTGAGGTTATTGATATTTCTCCCAGCAATCTTGATTCCAACTTGTGTTTCTTCCAGTCCTGCGTTCCTCATGATGTACTCTGCATATAAGTTAAATAAATAGGGTGACAATATACAGCCTTGATGTACTCCTTTTCCTATTTGGAACCAGTCTGTTGGTCCATGTCCAGTTCTAAATGTTGCTTCCTGACCTGCCCTGCATACAAATTTCTCAAGAGGCAGATCAGGTGGTCTGGTATTCCCATCTCTCTCAGAATTTTCCATAGTTTATTGTGATCTACACAGTCAAAGGCTTTGGCATAGTCAATACAATTACTGATGCTCACCAGCTATTAATCACAGATGCTGTGTTCAGAAAGAGCCCATCCCTGTCAGTAAGCTCACCAACCTTTAAGATTTTTCAATACACTTAAGTCTCCTTGTCTCCTGGCATTAACTCAATAGATCCTAGTCTTTCAACTGAGTGCGTCATGAAGACTAGTTGCTAAATTATTGCATGATATACTTTGGCATTAGCAATAACTCATGTCATTAGAAAATGAGATGAAAGGGCACAAAGTTAAAAAGAGAAATATCATTTGATATTTTTTCTTTATTCTCTTCTTTCTCTCTCCTTTTCACTTGTGTAATATTCCAATAGCCCCGAGCCAGCCAGTCGCTCAGTCGTGTCTGACTCTTTGTGACCCCATGCACTGTAACCCACCAGGCTCCTCTGTCTATGAAACTCTCCAGACAAAAACACTGGAGTGGGTGGCCTTTCCCTTCTCGGGGGATCTTCCCAACCCAGGGATTGAACCTGGGTCCCTGCACTGCAGGCAGATTCTTTACCGCCTGAGCCAGCAGGGAAGTCCACAGAAGACACAGGCATATCTAAAGAATTTCTCTCCATGTGTTTCCTGTACATCACCCTCCACACCAAGTCCCAGCATATATTTTTCAGCTAATTTCATAAGGTTTTTTTTAAAATTATTTCCAAAATTCCTTTCTTGTTTCCAGTTTTATTGAAAAATAATTGATATATATCACAGTATAAATTCAAGATATGGTATGATTTTTTTACTTTCATGTATTATAAAATAATTACAATAGATTCAGCGAACATACATCATCTCATATAAATACAATAAAGAGAAAAGAAAAAAGAAAACAATTTCTTTTCCTTGTGATGAGAACTTTTAGAATTGATCCTCTTAACTACTTTCCTATATTTCACACAGCATTGCTAACTCTAGTCATTGTGTTGTATTACAACCCTAGCACTTGCTTATCTTAGAAATGGAAGGTTGTACCTTTTGGCCATATAAGGTGATTTTTTTTAGAAATAAGAACATAGATGTGTTCAAATGAAGGAAACAGTTGGAAGACATATCAGAATATAAAGATATTTCGATCTCACTTTAAAATCTGACCTTCTCTCCACCAAATATTTGTGAGTCCCTGCAAGAATTCTAATTCAGTTGACCTGTCACCACTCACTAGTAAATACATTATCTGCAAACCATGCTGCTATCGACGCTGGACCACTGCCCATTCCCTGTGGTTCTATAAAAAAAAAAAAAAAAAAAGACTATCTCCCACTCTGGGAAGTGCAATCATTTTTCTATACAGGTTCTAATTCTTTTTTTCAGCAACATTTTTGGGGGTTAAAGGAATGTAATGATTACCAGAAGAACCAGAAGTAGTAAAAAAAAGAAAAAAAAGAAAAAAACACTTTAAGTAATAGATGTTCACTTTCTTGTGCGATTTTAGCAATCCAAGTTGCTTCATTATTTCTAGCATTTATTCCTTCCTGAGACTCAGCTGAAATGCTTGCCCCGGGCTTATTAAATACGGATTACTCTACTTCTGCATAATATCCCACCTTGTGAAAGAAATGTAGACCTTCCCCCCTTTCCTATCGTTTCTTCAATTTCTTTTAATGCAGTGGTGATTAATTTGCATTCTTTCCTATTAGAGGTTTACACTTTTCGTCCCTACTCATGCACATATTTTTAAAGCATTTGTATTTATTTAATCCTAATTCAAGGGGAAGGCTTATTTGGAGGGCAATGATCCATTGTCTAATGCTGAATGATAGAAAGAATGCACAGCCCATGCCATTATGAAACCCTGGAAAGCCTTTGCTCTAAACCAGGTACTATATTAGGCATCTACAGAGACAATATTTCATTTAATCCTAATGTCACAAATATAGGAGCAGGCATCATTACACATATGTGCTAATTTCAGAGAAGTTAAATACTTTGCCCAAGATCAGAGAAATAAATAAGTAAACTGTAGGTTTGAAGCTGGTCTTCCAGTTTAACCTTATGCTCTTCTGTTCAATAACTGGGCCTCTTAGTACCCACAATAGTTCCAAGTAGATAAAGCTTATTCATTACATTTCAGAGACTTTCACTGAGTCCATATCAAAAGCTTTCCCTACCAGTAAGAATTTCAGAACGTCTTGGTTTAATGTCTGTAGGATTTGAAGTAATAGTAACTATGACACCACACACTTTCAGTTACTTCACTCCCACATCAGCATTATCAAAGTACCTTTCTGAGCAAATCTGGCTTCACAAAAATGACATTGTAGCTACACTTGCTTGGTTGTTGAACAGCAGTTACAGTATAATTAGGGCCACTTAATGGAAAGCGTTACTGAAGTGCATATCCTTATTAATCAAACTCCAATATAAAGCTGGCTACAGTAATAGTGAGTGCAATTATGGGCTGATGAACTGTTAAACTTGAAAACTGACCCTAACCAAATTTTCTTTCTTCAGAAAATAATAAAACTCAAAGGGCTGAAAATCAGTTTATTTCTCTGGGCTCTCTTGCCACAAAGACACCCTGGGAGATATTTTCTCATGCTCCGTGTTTTATAATTTCATGCACACTGGAGCTTGTGAAGTGGTGTGAGAATTGGAAAATGTGACCCTAAAGATAGGGTCAACTCTAATCTGGACCTGACAAGATTTGATCCAGTCCAGACTCGTTACCTACCAGACAATGTGGAATTTTATCCAGCTACTTTGCAGAGTTTCACACACATCAATATTAAACATTAAAAAAATGTCCATTGAGCTTGAATTAGCCAGCAGGCAAATTCAAGTTCAGGATAAAATACTTGTTCCTTTAAAAATATTTGACAAAAATCCCTACAGACTTTTGTAAGATGAGAGTCCCGAGTTGGTCTTCTCTAAATCTTGGACTGGCTATTTGACAAACCGTTAATGACACCTGTATTTCTTAGTATCAGAGAGTGTGTTTAGAGTTTATATAAAACTTGACGTGTTTAAAGCATGGTTTATTACCTTGCCTTACTTTAGCTCCACAAATCTTTCTACTTAAGCTCCTTTATAAATGAAACAACCTTGCTTTCCCCAGTAATGATTAGAATGTCTTCTCACTCTTAAGGCTTCTGAAGCGTTTTTTGCAGATGCACGGGATGGCTGTCTCATGTCATTTGATCACTGAAGAGGAAAGCTCCCGGTCTGAACCATGAGCTTACATATTATATATACTGTCAAAACTGACGATTTTATCAAGTTAACAAATACCAATAAGGAGAATTAGGAGAGATTTGCTAAATTTACTAAATCAGGCATCCCAGTACTATGTCCAGCAATTGACAGACGTGAACTAGATTTGAAACACATTAAAAATACAGAAGGGGAAGGAACAAAGAGGAAAGAAAATCAGAACACAAAAGCAATTGCACAATCTACTGAAGATGGGGATGAAAAACATCCCCTAAAATGGAAGCAGAAGTGTCGAGGAGGAGCCTCGAGCATTCTATAATTGTTACCCCCACTCATAGATAAAGAATTGAGCCAAGCTCTTTAAAACACACTCATACAGCCTTTTGTGACTTGGCAGCAGCCTCAACCTTCCTCCCATATGCATAAATGCATATTATTGGATGGATAAATATGCCTTAAGGGATGCTTTCTTTGCTTTCTTATCACACATTATCTTAAGTGTCTTTTCAGCAACATTGCTGATTTTCCTGCATACCTGTGATCTTGAGGATCCTGCAAGGGCAGGGAGTATGGTTACGGAAGAAAAATTCAGAACCACTCGATGAGAGAATTCAGCTCAGTTTCTCCGATTCAGTCTCCTTTTAGCAACTCTCACTATGCCTAAGCATAATCAATAATTCCAGATGCATTCACCAATAATTTTCTCTATCCAGTCAGCCCAAATGGGCACTATTTCCTTACTGAATAAAGAAATAGATGAAAAGCCTTTTAAAGACAAAAATATTAGCTAAATTATCACTATTACAATATAGCTATTTTTTCTATCATGTTTCAAAATATGATGTTTTCCACTTTATGTATTGAGTTAGTTTGACTCTGAAAGTTATTCTTGGACAAAAACCTTCGTCTCATTTAAGGCACATTCATTTCATATATTCAATAACCATATATAAGTGATACAGTTATGGGAATATACTTTGAAGACAAAAAAGGGCTATTACACTTTTATATGAGCCCTTTCAGCCATCTAACGGCACGAAAAGATATCTGTATTTTTTTTAATAACTGAATCTTAACCAAAATACTATCACCACTTTCTAATTGCACAATTGCTATTTTTATAAATTTCTAACAATTTTAACAAATATTTTAACTGGAGTGTTTTTATTTCTACTAAAATTTGTAAGAATTGCTTCATTCAAAAGAATCAAGTTATATGTGAAAACCATCAGAAATCCTGCCTTTTTTGCAGACTTCATTAAGTCTTTACTTATTCCAACAGTGGAATGTCCTCCAAGTACTCAATGGAAGATTCATGTAACTAGGTTTTTTGTTGTTTTTCTTTTTTTAATTTTTTCATCTGAAGTAACATTGTGCCAAATAAATACATTTTGCTAATGGATACATACATCTTCTTCAAATATGTAGTTAATATCTGTATTGTTCCTGTGCAACACATGCTTATGCTTAACTTCCCCAAAGCTCTGTTGCCTGGATGAAGTAACGTGTCTCTTCATTACACTAGAGATGTACCCAAATGAAACTGCTGTAGATTACACAGAAATATCAGATCGCTTAGGATGAAAAATAACTGTTCAGTTGGCCTGCCTGGGTTTCAGGTTTCCACTCCGAGGTGATTATTATATCTCATAGAGTAACCTTACTTTTAGCTACTTAACTTACTATTTTTCTGATATTTCCTGCAAGTTTTAAATAACCGTTCTAGCCTCCCAAGCTTGAGGCTTGTCAAGCGATCACAAGATGAACAACTTTTACAGCTTTCTTCTAAACTATAAAAATGGAAAAAAAGTGGTAGAAATGTGTGAAAGAGAAAGTGACAGTGTGACAGTCGCCAAGTTTTAAGTAAAACCCAAAACGCAGCTACAATACTGAGAGGAAATACATAGATCATTGTACTTCATTGCATGGGGGGAAATCCAAGGCAGCTCATTCATTTCCCTTCCCACAAAGGGCCCTCTCTTAGTCCTTGCTGCTGCTGCTGCTGCTAAGTCGCTTCAGTTGTGTCTGACTCTGTGCGACCCCATAGGCGGCAGCCCACCAGGCTCCACCGTCCCTGGGAATCTCGAGGCAAGAACACTGGTGTGGGTTGCCTTCTCCTTTTCCTCTCTTAGTCCTTACTAAGCCTCATAAGAAGGAAGAGGTGACCCAAGGTTACTGCTTCTCTAACTGCATTAGAGTATCAATAACTTCAGATATGCAGATGACACCACCCTTATGGCAGAAAGTGAAGAAGAACTAAAGAGCCTCTTGATGAAAGGGAAAGAGGAGAGTGAAAAAGTGGGCTTAAAGCTCAACATTCAGAAAACGAAGATCATGGCATCCAGTCCCATCACTTCATGGCAAACAGTGGAAACAGTGGCTGACTTTATTTTGGGGGGCTCCAAAATCACTGCACATGGTGACTGCAGCCATGAAATTAAAAGACCCTTTCTCCTTGTAAGGAAAGTTATGACCAAACTGGACAACATATTAAAAAGCAGTGACACTACTTTGTCAACAAAGGTCCCTCTAGTCAAAGCTATGGTTTTTCCAGTGGTCTTGTATGGATGTGAGAGTTGGACTATCAAGAAAGCTGAGGGCTGAAGAATTGATGCTTTTGAACTGTGGTATTGAAGAAGGCTCTGGAGAGCCCCTTGGACTGCAAGGAGATCTAATCAATCCGTCCTAAAGGAAAGCAGTCCAGAGTGTTCATTGGAAGGACTGATGCTGAAGCTGAAACTCCAGTACTTTGGCCACCTGATGCAAAGAACTGACTCATCTGAAAAGACCCTGATGCTGGGAAAGACTGAGGGCAGGAGGATAAGAGATGACAGAGGATGAGGGGGTTGGATGGCATCACCAACTCACTGTACCTGAGTTTGGGTAAACTCTGGGAGTTGGTGTTGGACAGGAGGCCTGGCATGCTGCAGTCCATGGGATTGCAAAGAGTCGGTCACAACTGAATGATTGAACTGAACTGAACTGAACTGCATTAAAAACTCAGCCCTCATTATTCAGATAAATTTAAAAGTATGGAAGTTTTTGGGAATACCAGACCACCTGATCTGCCTCTTAAGAAATCTGTATGCAGGTCAAGAAGCAACAGTTAGAACTGGTCATGGAACAACAGACTGGTTCCAAATAGGAAAAGGAGTACGTCAAGGCTGCATATTGTCACCATGTTTATTTAACTTATATGCAGAGTACATCATGAGAAATGCTGGACTGGAAGAAACAGAAGTTGGAATCAAGATTGCCGGGAGAAATATCAATAACCTCAGATATGCAGATGACACCACTCTTATGGCAGAAAGTGAGGAGGGGCTAAAAAGCCTCTTGATGAAAGTGAAAGTGGAGAGTGAAAAGGTTGGCTTAAAGCTCAACATTCAGAAAACGAAGATCATGGCATCTGGTCCCATCACTGCATGGGAAATAGATGGGGAAACAGTGGAAACAGTGTCAGACTTTGTTTTTCTGGGCTCCAAAATCACTGAAGATGGTGACTGCAGCCATGAAATTAAAAGACGCTTACTCCTTGGAAGGAAAGTTATGACCAACCTAGATAGCATATTCAAAAGCAGAGACATTATTTTACCAACAAAGGTTCGCCTAGTCAAGGCTATGGTCTTTCCTGTGGTCATGTATGGATGTGAGAGTTGGACTGTGAAGAAGGCTGAGCGCCGAAGAATTGATGCTTTTGAACTGTGGTGTTGGAGAAGACTCTTGAGAGTCCCTTGGACTGCAAGAAGATCCAACCAGTCCATTCTGAAGGAGATCAATCCTGGAATTTCTTTAGAAGGAATGATGCTAAAGCTGAAACTCCAATATTTTGGCCACCTCATGCGAAGAGTTGACTCATTGGAGAAGACTCTGATGCTGGGAGGGATTGAGGGCAGGAGGAGAAGGGGACGACAGAGGATGAGATGGCTGGATGGCATCACTGACTCGATGGATGCGAGTCTGAGTGACCTCCGGGAGCTGGTGATGGACAGGGAGGCCTGGCGTGCTGCGGTTCATGGGATCGCAAAGAGTCGGACACGACTGAGCGACTGATCTGATCTGATCTGATCTGATCTGATGGAAGTTTTGTGTCTGCACTGAAGTGAGTAGTCATGTCACCTACTCCTGAAACTAAAACAGTGCATGTATGTGTATAAGCCGTGTGTGTGTGTGTGTGTGTGTGTGTGTGTGTGTGTGTGTGTTATATTCATTTTCCCATCTGAAAATGTTTACCACATATAACTACTGCAAAAGTTAAATCATTTTATACTGCTGGGGTCATGTGGGAGTTTGAGAGGGTACATCTCAGAAACCCTTTGAAATTCAGGCCTTACACTATATGGACAGAGGCTTTATAATAATCTCCTGCTGCTGCTGCTGCTGCTGCTAAGTCGCGTCAGTCATGTCCGACTCTGTGCGACCCCATAGACGGAAGCCCACCAGGCTCTCCCATCCCTGGGATTCTCCAGGCAAGAACACTGGAGTGGGTTGCCATTTCCTTCTCCAGTGCAGGAAAGTGAAAAGTGAAAGTGAAGTCGCTCAGTCGTGTCTGACTATTAGCGACCCCACGGACTGGAGCCTACCAGGCTCCTCCGTCCATGGGATTTTCCAGGCAAGAGCACTGGAGTGGGGTTCCATTGCCTTCTCCGTTATAATAATCTCTACTGAGGGTTTATTTTGTGAAGACTCCTTTCCTTCAGGTAGAAGAGGAGTGTTCAAATTAATCCCGTCAGTCCAGGGCCCAAACAATTGTTAGAGCTAGTTGTAATTTCTAGAATCACTTTAACTGAACTGTTAGAATGAGAAAGTATCTTAAAAGCATTTGACTCAACCGCTTTATTTGTACAGAAGAAAATACTAAGAAAGAAACAGAAAGAGAGAGAGAGAATAGTTAACAGGAATGTCCTAAATCTGCTCCTGGTTATTGCCAGAGTAAGGGCTAGAGACCATGTCTCCTGGAGGCTGCTTCTGAGTGTTTTCTACTCTTCTAGAAAATCAGTATTTAAATTACATAATACGTTATTTGCCTTTGAATAGTTCTTTGTTGGAGTCCCTTTAAGCAACAGATTAATGCATTTAAAACACAGTTTGATATACACACTTTCTACTCTCCCAAGAGCAACATGATCTGGGCAGTGTGGTTTAGGGTAATGGCTTGAGAACGGAAAGAATCAAGATTTCACCCTGACTTTGCCAGTTAATAGCTTGGCCTTGATCTTCAGGGTGTGCTTTGGCCTCGATCTTCATGGATGCAAAATTAGGGATCTTTGTAAGACTGTATTTATGCCCATTCCAGTGTGATTTATGTCATTGTTTATCTAAATTTTCAGTCACTATATGTTAAAGATAAAACTCTAATTAAAAGTATCTCAATCAAAACATAAAAGGATATTTGTTAAACCTTCATTGACAATTTTTACATAAAGACCACAATTATTGTAATCATCATACTTAGTGCAGTTAGTATTTTCATTCAAATGTGATAATTTTAAAACAGTAAGATTCATCTTTTCCAAACATTTTGGTGACATTTCTATGAAATATGGGAGCATTTTCCTCTAATAAAATGTCCATAGACATTCACACACACACACACACAAATTACCCTTAAATGTTTAGTCTTTACGCCTTAGAAGGAATGCAAATACTGAAATATCCTTTTAAATATAAGTTTGCAATGCAAGAATCCCAATTTCTTCAAATGCCTTACTTTAAAGTGTTTTAGATTGTTCATAGTTTAAGTGTTATCTCACTAGGCTTAAGATACCACCTAAAATTTCCATTTCCTTGAAGATTTTATTTTTTTTGAATGTCTTAGGAGGGAATACTTTTTTAAATTACTTGAAGGTTTTTACTTGTTTGTTTCATTTACTCAGATTTCTTTGGTTAGGTTTTTTGGCTTTTTAGTTTTTGTTATGAATATTAGGCATTTTACAGAAGATTTATATATTACATTTATTCATCATTTACTTTACAAAAAATGATCTTGACTTTTATGCTTGTCTCATGGAAAACAAGCCACAAGCATCACTCCATTTTTCTAACTTCAGAATGACTGCCTGAGATAGTCATGAAGAAGTATTCCTGATAGCTAACGCTGTGCAGGCGGTCTCTGATCAGTGCAGGCCCCGCTGAGTTGCAGATGCACCAGTGCTGGGAGAAGCAGATTACATCACGTGTTGTTAAGTCATGTTTCAAAATTTCATTGTTTCAATCAGCTCAGGAAGTTGCTGCCACTTAATACAACCCAAATTCCTCTTAAACTAGGGTTTTACAACTTTTTTAAACCATTACACCACCAGTTACGAATATTTCGCCAATTTTTACTTTTTCAGGTTTGAATTTTGGATGATTTATTAAATTTTCATATGTATAAAAAGAAATTACACTACAGAATGTACTTTTTCAAGCTAAACATGCACTCCATATTCACAGCAATTCTAATGCAGACATGTAGCAAAATCGCTGTTCTGTAATTTGCTTTTCCTAAGTGTTAAGAAGCAAACTCTTGTACATTTTTTCCTGCCAGTATACTTCAGGGAAAAGGCCCTGTTAAAAGTCCTTTCTGTTTTCAATCAGACAGGGGCTCCGTGCTCTCCCTGGACCACATGAGGGCATTCAGCACCACACAGAGACTCCCATGTCACCGTCTGGGTCGCACAGGCAGGCGTGAGCCACGTCTTTTTACATCGGTGAAGGTTACAGTACAGCACTCCTGCCGCTGCGACTCTTTTCATCACCGTCTGCCAGTCGTGCTTCCATGTAACAACAGAAACGATGAATTTGGGATTTAAAAGTACATGGGTATGTTTAGTTTTTACCAAAAATATATTATCATTGTCTTTCTGTACATTCATTTACGCAAGTTTTTCAAAAGAAAGATACGTATAATATAAAGTATTTATAAAAGCAAATTCTGCCTAAACAATGTTATTGTTCACTGTTCTTTATGTAATTATATCAGTATATTGAACATGCAGAAGCAGTACTTTTGCATTTTGTCAGTTGCGAATCACTGGTATTTAATAACACTCTACTAAGCTTCCTGTGTAGTTTATCAGTGTTTTTAGGTAACAGTTAATCAAAAGATCAAACTTAATCTTTATAGGATTACAGAAATTGCATTAGTTTTATACATTAGTGATTATGAACACTTTTATTTATTCCAAATTACATTATATTAGACTGGTTTAACAGGGAGCGAAGGCTTGAGGCATAAAGCAACAAGGGGCAATGTGACAGGTGAGGGACACCTGGGAACCAAGGGGCGGAAGTTCATTATTAACTGCGGAGCTAATAAATATTACATTGATTTATCAGGGAAAATAATTCTATAATAACGAAAGACAATCCTGAGCTTAGAAGAGACCAAAACTAAATAACTCCCAATGAACGATTTTTGGCTACCTAACAAAGTTTCTAATGAGCCACGCACACCCCAGGAACAGCAATGCCCTGACAAGCCCCTCTTCTGCTACGTTGTGCTGTCAGTAAATCCAACACATTTCGAAGTGTGCAAAGAACACTATTGTGTTCTATTTCACTTTCTGAGTGTTTCACACCAAGAATTATCATTTTCATCTTGCCTTTCATGTTTTCTCAGCCTACTTCTGGGTTAAATTCTATTATCTTTTAAAAATCATATTAATAACAGCATGATCCGAGAAACCAATTTGTGTCCTCAGAACAAAGTGAGATAGTGTAAACATTATCAGCTGAAGAGGAAAGAAACATATTGTAAAATGAAGTTTCAGATTCACATTTCTGAGATTTATTCTACTTACAATATTAAAAAAAAAATCAGTGGAGAAGGTATCACAAACATAAATTTTCAGTCCTATACGAAGGCTGCCAAAAATGCAAAAATGTTGGCATCCAACATTATAATGTTTCATATCACATGACTCAGATGAGCCGTGGAGGCAGCCTCCTGACACCACTCCCTCCCTTTCTTCCATGTTGCATCCTACTTTAATTTCCCAGTTTGGCATTAAGGTTATTGGTGACTTGTGGACGAAGGAAGTAGAGACAGCGTTGAAATGATTTGAGGGGATCGGCCAAAGGAAAAAAGGATAAATGCATTTTAAAGTGGGCTGGGCTCTCTTAATATATATTGTTGTTTTTCAATCGCTCAGTCATGTCTGACTCTTTCTGACCCCAGGGACTGCAGCACACCAGGCCTCCCTGTCCATCACCAACTCCTGGAGCTTGCTAAAACTCATGTCCTTTGAGTTGGTGATGCCATCCAACCATCTCATCCTGTGTCAGCCCCTTCTCCTCCGGCCTTCAATCTTTCCCAGCATCAGGGTCAGTTCTTCGCATCAGGTGGCCAAAATTGGAGCTTCAGCTTCAGCATCAGTCCTTCCAATGAATATTTAGGACTGATCTCCTTTAGGATGGACTGTTTGGATCTCCTTGCAGTCCAAGCGATTCTCAAGAGTCTTCTCCAACACCACAGTTCAAAAGCATCAATTTTTCGATGCTCAGCCTTCTTTATAGTCCAACTCTCACATCCATACATGACCACTTGAAAAACCATAGCTTTGACTAGATGGACTTTGTCAGCAAAGTAATGTGTCTGCTTTTTAGTGTGCTATCTAAGTTGTCATAACTTTTCTTCCAAGAAACAAGCATCTTTTAATTTCATGGCTGCACTCACCATCTGCAGTGATTTGGGGCATATATAAATATATATATATGTATTTTAATATATAATGTATATTTAGTTATATGTGTATTTTACAATTTTCCACTTTTGTTGATTACCACTTCTGCTCAAATTGGATATTGTGGCTCTGTTGGGAAAAAAAAAAAAAAAAAAAACCCTGCTAACTAACCCTTTACTTCTATTGCCAATTACTTTTTTGTGTATATTTGTAATTAAACCCATTCTGGGATTCATGTCAACCTTCCAGCACAGCAATCGATATTAAATTGTAACAAAGGGAAAGGGAAGATCTCTGTTGTTAGTAGGTTTTTGCCTGTGCTTGTACAAATAAGATTAGAAGCAGCATGTAGAGTGAGCTGTGAGTACATGACAGTTTCCCAATAACTGCTTTTCATTGTTGTGAAGTGTGCCTGAAACTCCTGCCGCTCTGGTCCTCTCGGTTTCTCCCACATGTCACTGGGGACTCTGCTTTGGTTCATCTTCAACTCTTTGCCACTAAACAAGGACCCCTGGGCACCCACCATCCTAACCACCCAAAGGTCACTGTATTCCCAAAACACACACAATAACCTCTTTCCAATATGAATACTTAAGAAAAGGATGAATGTACAGATTAAGACACAGTACCAACTTGCTTGAAACATGAGTTCAGAAATCAATTCAGATAGACAGATGTCCATAAAATAAGACTCTGGCACATAATGCACTGAAAGCTGTCTCTCTCCTGCTATATTTTTGTTTTATGACGACATTTCATTTACCAAGTATTTACATTATTTGGGGAAAAAATAATATTCACTGAAAGTAATCTAATATCCTGAATTTTCAGAAAGAAAAAGGCTGGCACCATACTCAAGATAGATTTATTCCCCTTAACCTTTCAAAAAAAAAAAAAAGCAAAATGTGCGGTAAAGTAGCTTTACTTGCCAAATAACAGCTGTGTTAAAATACCAACTATGGTTATAGCATAATGCATGAGGTCAGTACTCACTTTACAGTTATCAGAATGCATAGCTCACAATACAGAAGCCTTTTACTATCTATATTACATTATCTTGGGTTAAGAGCATAATGTCAGCTCCCTGAACTTTCCATCTCATTGCTTTTGTTCGTTTTCATAAGGCTAACCCTTAGAGGTAAGGATGCTTACATCTTGAATTAAAAAATTTATGCCTTTGCCTCAGTACCCAAGATTTATATTCATCAGTGTTAAAGGATTTTAGATGTATAAATCTCTAAGGATCAAGATAAGAACATACACCCAAAAGGGATTTTAAATGTACTCTTTATATTTACTGTTAATGTCTTTGTTACCGCGGCTGTGTGATTTGAGTTTGTATGCATACGTATTAGAAAGGAAAAATATTAGCTGTCACATTTCTTTCATTGCTCTTGAAACAGGATAAAAGAAAAAAATTAAATGTGAGATCTGTACCTAGACAAATATTCCTATATTTTCCTTTTTATCTGTGTGCTGGCTTTTAATTATAGATATCACTGAATCATACTCAAGGCCAGAGATGCACTTCTACCTTCGCAGACCTACCAGACATAGAGAATAAGGAGCTGTAGATGTAACAATTCTGAGTTTATCATTCAGTGAACAGTGTTACTGAATTTAAAGCTTGCCCTGTAGCTTTCCAACTAGGAGCAGTATGTTTTGCCTATTTGAAAAAATGGAAAACAATTGTTGGCCAATTTATTCGGTTCTATTTCTATAAGAGGGACTTTCAAAAGTCCACAATACATTTGATTTTGCTGCAATTTTTTTTTCATGCTGGCAAAATATAATTCTATTTTCAAGCCAAAAGACACTTTTTTCCCTTTCACTCTTCATAGACTTTCAGTATTGTAATAAGGGTTTCAAGACGTAATTGTCTCCCACAGAGCATAAAGTGGCTGTAGTGGACATCATAACACCATTATGATCTACTCCCTCGTCCTTGTTTTTTTAGTTATACAAAATAATTTGAGCTGTCCATTTTTTATTGTCTGGGTTATTAGATGAAATATAAGATCTATAGTTAAATGAGTTTCAAATAAAGAAAGTATGTTTCATTCAATATTTGGTCCATATGTGTACTAAAAAATATATATTCATTTATTTCAAATTCAAATTTAACAGGGTTTTCTGGGTTTTTATTTGCTAAACCTCACATCCTTTTTCAATCACCTATAATTTTTGACGTGGAGCAAGATTCTGGGGTCTTATCACATAGTTTATTTTCATTTGGTTTGGTTTTACAAATTTCTGTTGCAGTGTTCTTCAATTTTAATAATGCCGTACAAAATCAAACACCTAAAAGGACAAAACTGTTTAAATTATCAGAATTTTTTGGCTATCTGAAACAAGGGCAGTTTTTAAGATAATGTCACTTTTCTACTTGAAAAGGACAGTACCGTGTGGGAGAAGAGAGAACTCAGGGGACCGATAATGAGATACAGGCCTTTCATTGGTTTGAATATAGCCCTAGGTGGTAGTGACTGAAGGTTTTTGCCATCTGGTACCTGATCAGTAGCTGATGTTAAGCTGTTGATTTCACTTAAAAAATAAAACTCAAGGCAAATAACAAGTGTTTAAGACGAAGAGTAATTTCACTGTCCACCACAACTCTATAACCTTGACCAGATCATTTCACTTCTCCCTCTGTCTCTGCAAAATAAAAACATAATACTAGTCATCTGTTAATTCATCTTTGTATTAAAATAGCTGGTATTGAAGGAAAATTTAAAGATATATACTTTAGGTAGTGATTCTTTCATTTCAATTGGGAAGTAGCTAGCTGTGCTGTGCTGTGCTTAGACACTCAGTCATGTCTGACTCTTTACCACCCCATGGACTGTAGCCCGCCAGGCTCCTTTGTCCATGGGATTCTCCAGACCAGAATACTGGAGTGAGCTGCCACGCCCTCCGCTAGGGGATCGTCCTGACCCAGAGATCAAACCCAGGTTTCCTGTATTGCAGGCGGATTCTTTACCAGCTGAGCCACCAGGGAAGCCCAAGAATACTGGACTGGGTAGCGTGTCCCGTCTCCAGGGGATCTTTCCAACCCAGAAATGGAACTGAGGTCCCCTGCATTACAAGGGAAGCTTTTAACAGCTGAGCTACCTGGGAAGCTCTGGCAAGTAGCTACATCTTTCTAAATTGTAGTAAATAGGAAAAGTCTCCCAAGTAGTTTTAAATAAGTATCTTTTAAGATTTTTTTAAGAGCCTGTAGTACCCCTCAAAGTTGAATGCTAGAAATTATTTGACTTGTTATTTGGAGATGTTTTAAGGAAGCTGCCGCTAAGTCGCTTCAGTCGTGTCCGACTCTGTGCGACCCCATAGATGGCAGCCCACCAGGCTTCCCCGTCCCTGGGATTCTCCAGGCAAGAATGCTGGTGTGGGTTGCCATTTCCTTCTCCAATGCATGAAAGTGAAAAGTGAAAGTGAAGTCGCTCAGTCGTGTCCAACCCTTCACGATCCCATGGCCTGTAGCCCACCAGGCTCCTCTGTCCATGGGATTTCCTAGGCAAGAGTACTGGAGTGGGGTGCCATCGCCTTCTCCATTTAAGGAAGCTACTACGTGAGAAATATGGAAGTATTTTTACCAGTGGGGCCCCAAACCCCTACCTTCCCCTCATTGTTTTCTTGTTCCTTCTCCCGTTCCCTTGTTCTAAGAGCACTTGCATTTCAGCTTCAGTGAAAGACAGGAGCCCTGTGTTTACATAAGAAGGTCTGAATTTAAGATCCGGGTCTGCTATTATTCCATGATAGGCAACCTTGGGAAAATAGACTTTGATTCTGTAAAATTATTAGTACAATTCTTGAATCTATTTGTGGCAAGGTTAATTTTTTTTCCCCATCAAAACCTTAAAAGGAACGCCAACCCCATGTCTATTGTTTAAGAAGAGAGATTTGGCAATGTGTGACAAAGGCCTGACAGTTTCTCCATCTCAGGTGGAGCGTAGACAAAGAGGCACAATAAAAGTAGGACTAGGAGGTTATACACATGAAACTGATATGTTTTAAATCAATGTTGCTTTGCTACTGCTAAGTCGCTTCAGTCGTGTCCAACTCTGTGTGACCCCATAGACTGAAGCCCACCAGGCTCCCCCGTCCCTGGGATTCTCCAGGCAAGAACACTGGAGTGGGTTGCCATTTCCTTCTCCATTGCATGAAAGTGAAAAGTGAAAGTGAAGTCGCTCAGTCGTGTCCAACCCTTCACGATCCCATGGCCTGTAGCCCACCAGGCTCCTCTGTCCATGGGATTTCCTAGGCAAGAGTACTGGAGTGGGGTGCCATCGCCTTCTCCATTTAAGGAAGCTACTACGTGAGAAATATGGAAGTATTTTTACCAGTGGGGCCCCAAACCCCTACCTTCCCCTCATTGTTTTCTTGTTCCTTCTCCCGTTCCCTTGTTCTAAGAGCACTTGCATTTCAGCTTCAGTGAAAGACAGGAGCCCTGTGTTTACATAAGAAGGTCTGAATTTAAGATCCGGGTCTGCTATTATTCCATGATAGGCAACCTTGGGAAAATAGACTTTGATTCTGTAAAATTATTAGTACAATTCTTGAATCTATTTGTGGCAAGGTTAATTTTTTTCCCCATCAAAACCTTAAAAGGAACGCCAACCCCATGTCTATTGTTTAAGAAGAGAGATTTGGCAATGTGTGACAAAGGCCTGACAGTTTCTCCATCTCAGGTGGAGCGTAGACAAAGAGGCACAATAAAAGTAGGACTAGGAGGTTATACACATGAAACTGATATGTTTTAAATCAATGTTGCTTTGCTACTGCTAAGTCGCTTCAGTCGTGTCCAACTCTGTGTGACCCCATAGACTGAAGCCCACCAGGCTCCCCCGTCCCTGGGATTCTCCAGGCAAGAACACTGGAGTGGGTTGCCATTTCCTTCTCCATTGCATGAAAGTGAAAAGTGAAAGTGAAGTCGCTCAGTCGTGTCCGACTCTTAGCCACCCCATGGACTACAGCCTACCAGGCTCCTCCATCCATGGGATTTGCTTTAGTAAAACAAAAAAAAATAGTAACAAATCAGCAACAAAAATCAATGTCCATAAGGATGCAGAGAAACGAATCTTTGTGTTTGTAGTCAGAATGTAAGATAGGATTCAGAAATTCTCTTTCTAGTTATGTACCCACATAAATCAGAACCAGAGGTCCAGCTACTTGCACAGCACTGTTCATAGCAGCATTATTCACAATAGCCCCAAAGTGGGGGGAAACCCCAAATGTCCTTTAACAAATGAATAATTAAACAAAATGTGATAGGCACATACAATGGAAAAACAGCCCATCTTAAAAAGGAAGAAAATTCTGACACATGTTACAACATGGATGAACTCTGAAAGCATTAAGCATTAAATGAAATAAGCAAGTCAGAAAGGGACAGATATCGTATTATATTGCTTACATGGGGTACATGCAATAGGCAAATCCATAGAGACAGAATGTGCGATAGAGGGCGCCCGGGGCTGGGAAGAAAGGCGGTGAGAAGTTATCATTTAAAGAGTAGAGCATTGGTTTGGTAGCTCTGCTGATAAAGAATCTGTCTGCAATACAGGGCCCCAGTTGGATTCCTGGGTCGGGAAGATCCACTGGAAAAGAGATAGGCTACCCACTGCAGCATTCTGGCCTGAAAAATTCCATGGACTCTATAATCCACGGGGTCACAAAGAGTTGGATGGACATGGCTGAGCAAATTTCACTTTGTTTGGCACGATGAATAAGTTTTGGAAATGAATATTGCTGGTGGATGTATAACATTGGTAATCTATTCAGTACCAATAAATAGTACACTTAAAATAGTTTGTTTTTTTGTTTGTTTTTTTTCGATTTTGAATTGACTTCTCTAAAAATACTGAAAAGCCAAAAGACAGACTAGGTGCTGTTTGCCTTGCCTCTGAACATGCATGATTTAGGGACCAAATATGAGGACCTCTACAAGAAAAATCAAAGGCATGTCAACTTTGCTTGAAGGGAAGACCCACGCAAACTCCACCTGAATCTACCTTGAAATGCTTATGTGGTAGGTTGGCTTCACAGAAACTATCCAAATGCCTAGAGTTGCAGGAGCATCTGGGAAATACAGCTTTAGCTCTCCAGCCTGTAACCACCCCTTTTAAACAGAGGGTTGCATTGATGTTCAGTGAGTCTGTCTGCCACATATTTCAAAGAAGGCATGAAGATAAAAATGGTATTTAAAGAAACTGTTGTGGATATCAATAAAAGGCAACATATGCATTCGAAAAGAAGCAAGCAAGTAGTAAAGAAAAAGATGGCCAAGGACAGCAATCAGGAGAATATCAGCATTTTAAAAGTACAGAGAGAGGAAGGAGGTGAAAGACTGAGATAAATGTAAAGAAACTGAAGGGAGGAAAAGAAAAAAAAAAAAAAAAAAAAAACAGCAATTGGTGCCTTGTGTGTCGAAAGAAGAGACATTTTCAAGAAGAGAATTTTCAAGATGTATGCTGCATCTTAAAAGAATCATTGTATGTGTCTATTAGCATGCTATTAGTGACCTTTGCTAGAAGAGATTCATTAAAGAGGTGAAAGCAGAAACCAGACAGCAGGAGGTTAAAGAGTAAATTAGAGACGATGATGTACAGACAACTTAATTCCAGAAAGGAGAGAGATAAAAGCGATAGATGTAGGAGAGAAGATAAAAAAGGGACAAGGTCTTTCATGAGTGAAGAAAGACTTGGCCATATGCTTCTCTGCATATGTGAAAGATGTGGATAAGAGAAAAATTAAAACATTTTTCCAGGTTAGTGATAGAATAAATGAAGAAGTCAGATCCTAAAGGTAAGAGAGAATGATCAAGAATTCAGAAAATGAGTCACTTCTTTCTCTAAAACTAAAAAAAAAAAAAAAAAAAAAAGGTTCACATGAGTACGGATTTACCCAGGTTTGAGAATAGGGATATAATATTGAGGGATTTATTATAGCATATTCAGCTCACTGCTAAGGGACAGAGCATTTACTTAAGTGACTTGAGTGTGTGCTCACACTGGAGTAATCCTAAAGAAATGGACAGGAGACCCAGAAACATGTAAAGATATTAGCATGGATCAAAGTGGCCCAGAAAACTAAAGATGGGAAACACGGACTTCCGGTTACCTGGTCTCATTATGATATGACATATTCCACAGGCTATAGTGCAGATTGTCATAACGACCCAAAATTGAGTTAGTAGAGTAATTGTAAAGAAGGTCAAGAGGGTGAGAAAGTGAAGATGTTGGCAGAAAAGATTTCATTATTTTTTTTAATGCAAGATTTCTTGAGAGAATAATACATGTTAGACATGATGTTGAGTATTTTAAAGTTATTATTTCATTTAATCTTGAGTAATATTATTATTCCCATTTAGCGGTAGAGAGAACTGACTTTATTGGATTTTAGAAAGGTGCATTTGTTAGGATGTCATTTTAGCTGCTTTAAATGAGTCATCAAGCTAAAAGGGTAAAGGGTCATTTTTCTCTCGGATACAAGATGGTTGAGAAGTTCTCCACACATTTTCCAACTCTGCCATCTTCAAAATATGGTTTCGGACTCAGGGTGCAAGACTGTTGCTCCTCTCTCAACATCTTGATCTCATTCCATTTAGCCGGAAGTCAAGAGCACAGCTCTTACGGTTATCCCTGACACCGAAAATGGAAAAGCTGGAAAAGTCTACTCTAGCTGGGTAGCCCAATTAAAACTGAGGAATTCTATTACTAAAAACAGAGTTAGCAAGCGGGTTGCACAGCAAAGTATGACTCTGAAAGCATTTTTGAGGAAACGTAGGTTAGAATAAAACACTGAACATTTTTCACTTCCTTCCTAATTCCTATGATTTTATAGAACTTACTAGAGAAGGAACTGGCACCCCACTGCAGTATGCTTGCCTAGAAAAATCCCATGGACAGAGGAGCCTGGTAGGCTACAGTCCATGGGGTCGCGAAGAGTCAGACACAATTGAGCAGCTTCACTTTTGCTTTTCCCTTTCATGCTTTGGAGAAGGAAACGGCAACCCACTCCAGTGTTCTTGCCTGGAGAATCCCAGGGACAGGGGAGCCTGGTGGGCTGAGGTCCATGGGGTCACTAGAGTCGGACATGACTGAGCAACTTCACTTTCACTTTTTACTTTCCTGCATTGGAGAAGGAAATGGCAACCCACTCCAGTGTTCTTGTCTGGAGAATCCCAGGGACGGGGGAGCCTGGTGGGCTGCCGTTTATGGGTCACACAGAGCCTGACACGACTGAAGCGACTTAGCAGCAGCAGCAGTATAGAACTTACAGTAGCATCAGCTGGTTCGTATCCCAGAGCCGTCCCAATTTCCTCAAGAAAATTTCCAGCACCCAATATTTCCAGCACCCAAAATTTTCAGCACCCAATATTCTTACAGCCAGGAAGCTGTTCTGGACATCTTTGGACCATATTTGTTTTATTTCCAGTGTCATCTTCAACCCTCAGCTGATCCTGCTGCAGCATCACTGTTATGCAGACAGCCTGGCCAGTTTTCACGTTCCTTGTCCCTCATCCCTTACAAACTCCTCTGCATCCATCCATCATCTATTCCTTTAATCAGCTCTATGTGCACATATCTAGACAGTCTATCTGGCTTTTGGATCCTGGAGGACCGAAGGGATGGAGATTTTTCTCACTAGTATCACTGACAGGATGTGGTCCACTGGAGAAGGGAATGGCAAACCACTTCAGTATTCTTGCCTTGAGAAGCCCATGAACAGTATGAAAAGGCAAAATGATAGGATACTGAAAGAGAAACTCCCCAGGTCAGTAGGTGCCCAATATGCTACTGGAGATCAGTGGAGAAATAACTCCAGAAAGAATGAAGAAATGGAGCCAAAGCAAAAAGAATACCCAGCTGTGGATGTGACTGGTGATAGAAGCAAGGTCCGATGCTGTAAAGAGCAATATTGCATAGGAACCTGGAATGTCAGGTCCATGAATCAAGGCAAATTGGAAGTGGTAAAACAAGAGATGGCCAGAGTGAATGTCGACATTCTAGGAATCAGCGAACTCAAGTGGACTGGAACGGGTGAATTTAACTCAGATGACCATTATATCTACTACTGTGGGCAGGAATACCTCAGAGAAATGGAGTGGCCATCATGGTCAACAAAAGAGTCCAAAATGCAGTACTTGGATGCAATCTCAAAAACGACAGAATGATCTCTGTTCATTTCCAAAACAAACCATTCAATACCACAGTAATCCAAGTCTATGCCCCAACCAGTAACGCTGAAGAAGCTGAAGGTGAACGGTTCTATGAAGACCTACAAGACCTTTTAGAACTAATACCTAAAAAAAGATGTCCTTTTCATTATAGGGGACTGGAATGCAAAGGTAGGAAGTCAAAAAATATCTGGAGTAACAGGCAAATTTGGCCTTGAAATACAGAATGAAACAGGGCAAAGACTAATAGAGTTTTGCCAAGAAAATGCACTGGTCATAACAAACACCCTCTTCCAACAACAAAAGAGAGGACTCTATACATGGACATCACCAGATGGTCAACACCAAAATCAGATTGATTATATTTTTTGCAGCCAAAGATGGAGAATGCTATACAGTCAGCAAAAACAAGACCAGATACTGACTGTGGCTCAGATCATGAACACCTTATTGCCAAATTCAGACTTATATTGAAGAAAGTAGGGAAAACCACTAGACCATTCAGGTATGAGCTAAATCAAATCCCTTATGATTATAGAGTAGAAGCAAGAAATAGATTTAAGGGCCTAGATCTGATAGATAGAGTGCCTGATGAACTATGGAATGAGGTTCATGACACTGTACAGGAGACAGGGATCAAGACCATCCCCATGGAAAAGAAATGCAAAAAAGCAAAATGGCTGTCTGGGGAGGCCTTACAAATAGCTGTGAAAAGAAGAGAAGTGAAAAGCAAAGGAGAAAAGGAAAGATATAAACATCTGAATGCAGAGTTCCAAAGAATAGCAAGAAGAGATAAGAAAGCCTTCTTCAGGGATCAGGGCAAAGAAATAGAGGAAAACAACAGAATGGGAAAGACTAGGGATCTCTACAAGAAAATCAGAGATACCAAAGGAACATTTCATGCAAAGATGGGCTCGATAAAGGACAGAAATGGTATGGACCTAACAGAAGCAGAAGATATTAAGAAGAGGTGGCAAGAATACACAGAAGAACTGTACAAAAAGATCTTCACAACCCAGATAATCACGATGGTGTGATCACTGACCTAGAGCCAGACATTCTGGAGTGTGAAGTCAAGTGGGCCTTAAAAAGCATCACTACGAACAAAGCTAGTGGAGGTGATGGAATTCCAGTGGAGCTATTCCAAATCCTGAAAGACAATGCTGTGAAAGTGCTGCAATCAATATGTCAGCAAATTTGGAAAACTCAGCAGTGGCCACAGGACTGGAAAAGGTCAGTTTTCATTCCAATCCCAAAGAAAGGCAATGCCAAAGAGTGCTCAAACTCCCGCACAATTGCACTCATCTCACATGCTAGTAAAGTAATGCTCAAAATTCTCCAAGCCAGGCTTCAGCAATATGTGAACCGTGAACTTCCTGATGTTCAAGCTGGATTTAGAAAAGACAGAGGAACCAGAGATCAAATTGCCAACATCCGCTGGATCATGGACAAAGCAAGAGAGTTCCAGAAAAGCATCTATTTCTGCTTTATTAACTATGCCAAAGCCTTTGACTGTGTGGATCACAATAAACTGTGGACAATTCTGAAAAAGATGGGAATACCAGACCACCTGATCTGCCTCTTGAGAAATTTGTATGCAGGTCAGGAAGCAACAGTTAGAACTGGACATGGAACAACAGACTGGTTCCAAATAGGAAAATAAATTCGTCAGGGCTGTATATTGTCACCCTGCTTATTTCACTTATATGCAGAGTACATCATGAGAAACGCTGAGCTGGAAGAAGCACAAGCTGGAATCAAGATTGCCGGGAGAAATATCAATAACTTCAGATAAGCAGATGACACCACTCTTATGGCAGAAAGTGAAGAGGGGTTAAAAAGCCTCTTGATAAAAGTGAAAGTGGAGAGTGAAAAAGTTGGCTTAAAACTCAACATTCAGAAAACAAAGATCATGGCATCTGGTCCCATCATTTCATGGGAAATAGATGGGGAAACAGTGTCAGACTTTATTTTTCTGGGCTCCAAAATCACTACAGATGGTGACTGCAGCCATGAAATTAAAAGACGCTTACTCCTTGGAAAGAAAGTTATGACCGACCTAGAGAGCATATTCAAAAGCAGAGACATTACTTTGCCAACAAAGGTTCATCTAGTCAAGGCTATGGTTTTCCCTGTGGTCATGTATGCATGTGAGAGTTGGAGTATAAAGAAAGCTGAGCACTGAAGAATTGATGCTTTTGAACTGTGGTATTGGAGAAGACTCTTGAGGGTCCCTTGGACTGCAAGGAGATCCAACCAGTCCATTCTGAAGGAGATCAGCCTTGGGATTTCTTTGGAAGGAATGATGCTAAAGCTGAAACTCCAGTACTTTGGCCACCTCATGCGAAGAGTTGACTCATTGAAGTCTCTGATGCTGGGAGGGATTGGGGGCAAGAGGAGAAGGGGATGACAGAGGATGAGATGGCTGGATGGCATCACTGACTCGATGGATGTGATTCTGAGTGAACTCCAGGAGTTGGTGATGGACAGGGAGCCTTGGGGTGCTGCGATTCATGGGGTCGCAAAGAGTCAGACATGACTGAGCAACTGATCTGATCTGATCTGATCTGATCTGATCACTGCTGCTGCTGATGCTAAGTCGCTTCAGTCATGTCAGACTCTGTGTGACCCCAGAGATGGCAGCCCACCAGGCTCCCCTGTCCCTGGGATTCTCCAGGCAAGAATTCTGGAGTGGGTTGCCACTTCCTTCTCCAATACACGAAAGTGAAAAGTGAAAGTGAAGTTGCTCAGTCATGTCTGACCCTTAGCAACCCCCATGGACTGCAGCCTACCAGGCTCCTCCATCCATAGGATTTTCCAGGCAAGAGTACTGGAGTGGGGTGCCATTGAGGAAATATTACCTTTCCTTCCACTGGCATTGTTTCTGTTACTTCATAGAAGCTTTCCATTTCATTTAAGATTAAAGAATGAGCATTGAAAACTCAGTCTGTGATAATAGATTTGCTTCATCCTTATCATTTTTCATTTCTATTATCTGACAGATTGCACCTATACAGATAAAGGTATGTAAACATTCTATATTATGTAACTTTGATTTTACTCCACAGTTTCACTTGTCTACTCTATGGTCAGTGATAACTTAATAGAGCAAGTCATTCCTTTTTTTCTCCCTCTAATGCTCGTCAGGAAAGAATATTGCCTCTCTCCCCCACCTAACAACTGCTGATGTCCAGGATCTGCCTGCCTGCCCGATGGCACATTAAATGATGCTCTGCCAGATCTGGATTTGCTATAAACTCTCTGACACTTCTCCTCATAGCATGACCCCATACCCACTTATATAATAGTTTTTATCTAATTGAGCAGGAGAACTAGATGTTCAAAAAAATTCACAATCCTAAAAAGAATTTTAATTCAACCAGAAGGTACCTGGGTTCATATAATTCCAAACATCAGTGAAGACACTTGATACCCAGAAGAACCTCTCGTTAAGGGGAGTTTCAAAGTCTGAAAAGTCAGTCACATCATTTCTCTTTAAACATGAACTCCTGACAGATCTTGTTTGTTCAGTCTCTTAAGGTACACATGAAGTATAATGAAATAATAAAATTAACGGTAGCAACCTTGGTTAGTAATACATATAGTATTTCTACCTGTCAGGCACTTCACACATCATGAGTCTCTTACTGTAAATATGAGGAAACTGAGACACAGAAAACTTAAGTAACTGGCTAAGGTTATGCTTATACAGCTAGTGGTGGAGCTGTAAATCAAAATCAAGATTTGACTCCAGAGTTTGTACCGTTAACCACTGTGCTGTAGAAATGCACAAGGAAAGATATTTTTAACATATTAATCATCTTTCCTTTGTGATTAGCTAGCTGTTAAGAAAAATGTAGTCAGACAGATGGAAGAAAGCGATTTGAGATGATCATCCATTCTGTGTAGAAGGCAAGGAAGACGAACAGGAGTGCAAAGCCAGTCACCACAAAGGCCTCTCACCTTAGTATTCAACACCGTCTGTCTCCCAATAAATTGGTGATCACTTTTAAGCATATTGACTATATAAATATTTTTTTAATAATTTTCAACACATGTATTTTATAATGATAATAAAATTCCTCATATTTATGGTGCTCCTGTTAGGTCAATTATATTTCTGTTGCTTGCAACACCTTCCAGTTTAGCTCAGGCTGTTAAGTTCTCCAGTGTGCTATTCACAGATTCTTTTTAAATCACTAATAAATGATAAATGTTAAAAATGATCAGCCCTGACGCCACTTCCTGTAGCACCCCCTAAACACCTCTTACAGTTGCATTTCATTGCCACTTTATCCCTATGCTTTATGGTTTTGGAGCTACTTTTGAATCCATATGACTATTTTCACATCAACTCTAAATTTGAATCAATTTAGCAAATAACACTTTCAAAGTGTGTCATCAGGTTTGCCTATAATCAAAACATTGAATATCTTTTGGATTTACTTTAGCTAATATTTATTGGTATATCTTTTTTTATTTATTTTAATTGGAGGCTACTGACTTTACAATATTGTGGTGGTTTTTAAATTAGAAAAAAAAAGACATGAAAAATGTTCAGCCACTCATTCATAATATTTACTGAGTTCCAACCATTTATGTTGAAGCATGGAGCTAGGGGCTAGGAAAAACAATATTGTTATGGTAATATAAAAAGTATTGTAATATTTTATACTTGTGTTCAACTATTAGGGTAATATATCCCCCAAGTTATGACCACCACACACTTAAAATTGGTCACATAAAACAGACAGGAAATAAATAGACTCAACAGCAACAGTATAAAATGGGAAAAACAGCTACTCATATGAGTATTTGACACCTAAAATATTAACAACATAAAAAAGGCTGGAGTAGCAAAAATATGTGAATTATCTGTGATCAGAGTGAACATGATGATAAAAACACGGCAGCAATTTTAGCTACCTTAAACACCAACTACAGTTTCCACATAACCTTCTTCATGTGTATCATAGTTACCAATTCATTTGGGATGTGCACGTCAATACTTTTTAAGACTCCAAATTCTTATTTCAGCATGGCTTTCGTGGGCCCTCATTGCCTCTCTTTTTTACTATTGGTTTCATTAAAACAAGGAGAAGGCGATGGCACCCCACTCCAGTACTCTTGCCTGGAAAATCCAACGGACGGAGGAGCCTGGTAGGCTGCAGTCCATGGGGTCGCTAAGAGTCGGACATGACTGAGCGCCTTCCCTTTCAATTTTCACTTTCATGCATTGGAAAAGGAAATGGCAACCCAATCCAGTCTTCTCGCCTGGCGAATCCCAGGGACGGGGAAGCCTGGTGGGCTGCCGTCTATGGGGTCACACAGAGTCGGACACAACTGAGCAAAGTTTTTGAAGATATTTGGGGAATTGCAGTACTTTGCATAGATGATGAGAATAGGGGGATAATTACCTAGAAACAAACATATTTAAATCTCAATCCCAACAAAACTCCCATCCATCAAAAACATTATGATACTGACACTAAATAAGCATACGTTCACTTCTAGCTGTTCATAAAGGCATTTGTATAATTTTAGAGGCCAGAAGCCAATATGCTAGCTAATCATGGAAGTTAAAGCTCAGAATCAATCCCATTATTTAATACTTTCATAATATCCTGTATTCTCCTTTGCAAAACATACCACTATCATAATGAACATCAGTTGTTACATTATTCCCTTAGTATCTTCTGGCCTTAAGGAAAGTATAGGCTATTTTATTGCTGCCCCAGTTGTCTAGGAAACCCAGGATTTGAATAGACCACAAAAATGGAAAATGACCACCAAGAACACAGACCCCCTTTATAACATGGAAAAAAAGTAAGACTTCTCCTTACTTCTGTTAAATACTTGTCCAGAGACTGAAACCCTCATGTGTAACACCAGGGACATATCGGTAAGAAAGAGCAACACTGCTCACGCTCACACCACGCGGGAGGAATGTCCAGACCTTACTTGGCAGCTTCAGGCAGACGCTTTGGCGGCTGCTTTTCCGTCCAGTCTGTAAATTCAGAGGGTCAGGCAGAGGGTAGAGCAGGTGCCCCCTCAATTCACAGAGTCACAGTGGAAACAATGCCACCTGGCAATAGGGAATAGAGCTGGTGTATTTGCCTGCTCTCAGTTAAAGACGGAAAATGGCATCTAATCAAGTGAACAACATTCAGATTCTGTCTGGTTGCAAATACTCAGCCTTCAGAGTTTTCTTTCTTATTGCAGGGTGAGAGAAGAAGAAACAAAAGCAATGGGAAAAAAAAAGAAATCTCAAAATTTCATTTTTTTACATTGAGGTATAGTTGATTTACAATTTTGTGTTAGTTTCAGATGTACAACAAAGTGATTTGATTATATATATATATTAGTCTTAGATCGCTTTCCCTTATATGTTATTACAAGATATTGCATATAGTTCTCTGTGTTATACAATAGGTCCCTGTTGCATTTCTCTTTTGTATATAGCGATGTGCGTCTGTTAATCCCAAACTTCTAATCTATCCCTCCCCACCGCTCACTTTGTTCATCAGAAGTTTGTTTTCTCTGTGAGTCTGTTTCCATTTTATAAATAAGTTTCCTTGCATCACTATTTTTAGATTCACATGTAAGTGGTATCCTATGATATTTGCTTTTCTCTGATTTACATATTGTGATAATTTTTAAGTCCATCCATGTTCCTGCAAAAGGCATTATTTCCTTTGTATGGCTGAGCAGTGGTCCTGAGTGTGTGTCCGTGTGTGTGTCTGTGTACTCCACATCTTCCTTATTCATTCATTTGTTGATAGACATTTAGGCTGCTCCCGTCTTGGCTATTGTAAACAGTGCTGCTATGAACAGTGCAGTGCACATATCTTTTCAAATTAGTTTTTGTCTTTTCTGGATATATACCCAAGAGTGGGATTGCTATATCATATTTTAATTCTCTTTTCAGTTTTTCTTTCTTAATTTCTTAAAAAGTCATTTAGCATTTAGCTATTCATACAGTAATAATCCAAATTTTAATAAATAGGATAGGATTGTGATGTCAACAATAAAAAGAAATTGGTTGAAAAATTAATGTTTTATCATATATAATAGGCAAACGTTTAAAATTCTGGTTAAAAGTATAATAAAATAAAAAATGATAAAATAATTGTGGACTGGGGAAAGTAATTATAACAAAAATAATTATAGTAGTATGTAATATTACTGAAAAAATGAAAAAATAAATGTTGTATAAACTATGAAATATGAATAGTGAAAATGATATAAAAGTATTTAACTCCAATATAAGCCGTAATAAGTTAGCATGTTTTTATCTGTTAAACCCATACTAGTGGTAATTCTGAATGATGGTCCCTCATATTCTGATCTAGGAGCGTTTCTTAAAACATTTCTAGAGAGCAATTTGAGGTTGTGTATCACAAAGTCCTTCAAAAACGATGAGATATCACAGTCTGACCCAATAGTTTCTAAATATAGCACTGTCTGATACATAGGATGAATGCGCTAATGAATGAATAAATGAATTTTTAATCTAATTTTTCAGTGATCCAATTCACTACAATAAAACCTCCCCAAACCATTAATTAAGCACCTACCTATTCATAATCTGCCACTTCACTAAGAAACTAAATAATTATCTATCAATAGTAATGAATTACCTGGCTGCTGTGAGTAAAAATTTATCCAACATGGGGTCGCAAAGAGTCGGACACAACTGAGCGACTGATCTGATCTGATCTGATATTTATATAACATCGCTACCAAATTGTTGTTTTGGAAATTGACTTTCAACTTTATTTACTGAAAATGGAGTAGAATCTTTAGAGGTGACACTTAATTTTAAATGTCCATTTTGTTTCACATGTTCTGACTCTAGGAAATTAATTCACTCTTAAGTGGCATTCTTTTTCAGGGGGAAGAGGTGATAGTATTTTAAGAAACATAGTCTTTCAGTTTATGCCCACAGAAATGTTGTGTTCAAGTTCAGTCTTCCAGAGAGCAGGTGTCATGGTTTAACTTGTATTATAGTAAGAAGTTTAGTTAAGAATGACAATTATTTGATGATTAATTTTGTTATACTAATTATAAGTTCAAATTCCTATTAGAAATATTTCCCTATTATACATGCTTTAGGGGAAATTTTTTCTGAATATGGTTGAATAATGTTACTTCAATGTTATTCAATGAACTGAATAATGTTACTTCTTATGAGCCATGCCATACAGAAATTTCTTTGCCATACAGCTTCAAAATAAGTTCCCCTTAAGTTCATGAGAAACCCCAACTTCACCTTTCTGGAAGAAATCATTATAGAAATTAAAAAGTTAAACTGATGCTAAAAAGCATGAATGAAGACATTTGGTTAATTTGAGCAGATAATGAATTTTTAAGAAGAAATGTTTTGCCTACCCATTACACAAAGTCTTACCTTATCGAAGTTTCTTTGATTAAATGGCAGCCCATAGTATTCAAATTGGTTTCTGGACAGTTTCATTATCATTCCTTAGAACATTAGGGGATGTATTAGATGTATAATTCTTTGACCTTTTGAGTAACATATTGAATTTTACAATAAAACACAGTATATGCAGCAATAATTTTCTTTCATATTATTTAAATTATATTGCATTTCATTTTTCTCCTTTTATCCTGATGAATCCTTAGGAAAAAAGATGAACACGCTGTGTACAAAAGCCATGTCAAAAGCATTTCTCTTGAAGATAGAACACTTAGAAGTAAATCTTTAAATATCAGGCCTAAAGAGAGCCAGTAACTACATGTGTGTGGCCAAAAAGATAAAGGGATGTGTGCTGGATGTTTCGAGCACTGCCTCTCCACCTTCTCCCATGGGAAACAGCCGGACTCTTGCTTAAAATCTGATTCAGTGAAGTCTAAGGTGGGATCCAAAAGGTTCCTCTTCCAACAAGCTCCCAGGTAATGCTAATGCTCTGAATCAACAGATCATATTTTGAGAAGGACCATTTTCACTCACCCATTTACTAAATTTCAGCTACATATAAACAGTCTTCAGACAACACAATAAACACAGCCCTCATCAGCATCCTTGTAAGGAAGAGATGGTTTCCAGATCCGTGCAAAGGTTTTCCCAAGTCCCTGTCAATCCCGGAGAAGCTCACTTTGAATCTTGCTGCAGCTTGTTATGTTTTTTGTTTGTTTGTTTGTTTGTTTAGCACATTACAGCTCAGAAAGTCTCTCTTCCATCCTCAATGCATGTACACTACCACCAAAGTCACTGTTAACAAGCACGTATTCAGTGACCCCTGTGTATGGGGAATAATAACCAGAACACAAGCAGAAAAGGAAGCTGAGGAAAGCTCTGCTCTTGGGTACCTAAGCCAGCTGCAGACATAGGACATACACAAAAGGGAACAGCTGCAAATGTGAGACCACCAGCTGAAGAGGCACAGAGCACTTGAGGGTCAAGAAGAGAATGATACCCGGGGGAAGATGAAACTTATAAGGAAGAGTAAAAAGGAAGCGACTGGATATAGATCTTAAAGAAAGAGTGAGATGCTGAAAAAAATGCATCACTTTCCAAATATGTGTCTCCTTATAATGTATGTGTACTGTTGTATTCTGAAAAAATTTGCACAATTTTGCAAAGAGATGTGCCTTCTCGAAAGGTCCTACTTAAATACGGTATTCATTCTCTAACAGGGCGGCTGTAAAAGGAGAGGTAAACTAGACTTCTTATTCAATGGGCACTTTAAAAATTATCAGACCTTTTCACTGAGCCAAAAATGAGTCTCCTTACAGCATATTGGTTGCTAAGTTGCTCCAGTCGTGTCTGACTCTGTGCAACTCTATGGACCATAGCTCATCAGGCTCCTCTGTCCACGGGATTCTCCAGGCAAGAACACAAGTGGGCTGCCATGCTGTCCTCCTGGGGATCTTCCCCACTCAGGGATTGAACCTGCGTCTCTTGCATCTCCCACATTGGCAGGCAGGTTCTTTACCACTGGGGCCACCTGGGAAGCCCCTGGAGCATGTTAGTCTTGCCTTTACAAGGGGAGAGGCAGACACAGAGATGGCGGTCTGTCTGTCTGCAGAAGGAGCCCAGATCCTTTAGGGGGAGGAGGAACCAACGGTGAAAGAGAACAGGACGTGAACCAATGCAACCTGATAGGAGTTTCCTGGCAGAAAAAGACCCTAAAATACAAAGATCAAAATCTACTCAGAAAACTTGGAATTGGGTCTGGAAACCTGGGCCCCTTAGGCTACATAGTAGCTTTCTTGTGTGGCTACTGATAGAATTTTTATAGACCTAAACACTCTGGGATAATGGTTTAGCTTGAAGGACAAATGGCTTCATTTAGGAAGATGAAATAATAATAGAAGCTATAATCCTGGCATCAGAGTGAGGTACCACTGTGCCCCGAGCAGCGGCAGAGGGAAGCCATTGTCCCCAGCTCTCTACGTGACCATTCTCCGCTCATTCTGTGTCAGCAAACGCAGCCTTTGTAGTTGATCGTGTTCTTACCGTACCGACTTTTAAAAGCAATGTTTTACCCGCCCACTTCCAATTAAATATGTTCCTGAAGTTTTTGAACAAATCAGAAGTTCAGGGGAAGTCATTAAAATGAAGATAATTGGACTTCCTGCTAGCATGTCATGTATAATTAATTAGAAAAATTACAAGGATAACACAGTTAAATAAGTTTATAGAAATTACAGTTCATTCATCCACAAACACATAGAGTGACAGGCTCAGTGCTAAGTACAAAGATGAAGAGGAGAATAAGAGAAACAAAGGCCCTATTTGGACAGGGTTTGCTGTTGCGAGAACCAGCCTATAAGGCTGATCCCAGAAGAGCTCCAGAGAGCTTATGGCCACCTGGGCTGAGTTGTTCTTGGATTAAAGCAAACGTGCTCACCTCCTATTAGCATTTAGAAAAGTGGAACCCTCAAGAGCTTTCTCAATTTAGAGTGTTAGTCGCTCAGACACGTTCGACCCTTTGCAATGCATGGACTGTAGCCCACAAGGCTCCTCTGTCCTTGGGATTTCCCAGGCAAGAATACTGGAGTGGGTTGCCATTCCTCCTCCAGGGGATCTTCCCCATGCAGGGACTGAGCCCACGTCTCCCATGTCTCCTGCATTGCAGGTGGATTCTTTACTCACTGAGCCCCCTGGGAAGCCACAGTGTAGAGCAGATTCTGCTAATCTCCAAAAGGTGGTATCCCATAAAGGAGAGCATAGACCTGCAGTCACTACAAGAGAAGCGAAGGAGCGGGAACTAAGGTAGACACATGGCAAGCAGTCTTGCAACTGCATGAAATACGTATATAAAATAAATATATATAAATGATCCATTTTTAAAGAATCAAGCAAAATCAGCATAATTGTCACTATGAAAACACCAGGGGACAAAGAGCACATTGAGAGACCAGTTGGCCTTAGAGCATTTTTAGCCCTGAGATAAACGATGCATATTAAACTCTTTCACATTTGCTTTTTATCGTTCTGTGGCTGCTGCCACCACATATCAAACGATTAGTGAACTCAAAGGCAAGTTTCAAAGATATGAAATATTGGCCACGAAAGCACTTAATGACTGGCAGATGCTCAAAACTAATAGCATACTTCAAGTTAGAATTTAACAAGTTTAAAGCTAAATAAGCACAAATTACCTTCTGGGGGTGGTGTGTCTAAAAACAATTTAAGACATGCAATTTTTCATTTTCGGTGTCTGGTTTATATTTTTAAAAGCATATCAAGTAGCAGCTGATAAGGAGACATGATATGTACTTTGGGTAAAATATTTGTTACATGCCAAGGTTCTACTCACTCTAAGTGACTTTCATAAAGGTATGTGCTGACAGCTGGATATTTATTTTACTATATTCATACGCAAGATTTTCTTCATTCAAGCTAAATACCATAAACCATTCTCCAAAGAATCTAATATATAATCCAAGGGAAGTGGTGGCCGTGGGAGTAGAGGGGTGGGGGGAAAATGGAAGAGAAGAAAAGAACATTTATTTAACTCCAAGCTAGGAAAACCAGGGTGAAATTCACAGACTCCTACACTTATTAGCAAGTTACATGAAATGTCACTTATCAGCAACCTTAATAATCAGACCAGCTATGATAAGAATTCATTTCCATTGCCAGTTATCCCAACCAACATACTAGCTACTTTCATTAAGTGACACATTCTATTCATCACCTCAGAGAAGACTTGCAGAACATAGATACAAGGCTAAGCATCTCTTCCTGGCCTCCAAGATACTTCGTTCACATTGAGAGTGAACTCAGTGTCAGTACTGTTCCTGCTCATTGACTTTGGATCTCGCACATTCTGCACAGACACAACAGTCAGCAGTGAGCAATCCAACTGATGGATTATGAACTCAGTTTTTGAAGATCAGCTTTAATTTACGTTGTCGGACTGGTTCAAAATTGGGAAAGGAGTACGTCAAGGCTGTATATTTTTACCCCTGCTTATTTAAATTCTATGCAGAGTACATCATGAGAAATGCCAGGCTGGATGAAGCACAGGCTAGAATCAAGATTGCCAGGAGAAATATCAGTAACCTCAGATATGCAGATGATACCACCCTGATGGCAGAAAGTGAAGAGGAACTAAAGAACCTCCTGATGAAAATTAAAGAATGAGAGTAAAAAAGCTGGCTTAAAACAACGTTCAAAAAAATGAAGATCATGGTATCTGGTCCCAAGACTTCATGACAAATAGATGGGGAAAAATGAAAACAGTGAGAGACTTTATTTTCTTGGGCTCCAAAATCATTGTGGGTGGTGACTAAAGCCATGAAATTAAAAGATCCTTGCTCTTTGGAAGAAAAACTATGACAAACACAGACAGCATATTAAAAAGCAGAGACATTACTTTGCCAACAAAGGTCCAGACTTTCCAGTAGTCATGTGTGGATGTGAGAGTCAGACCATAAAGAAAGCTGAGCGCTGAAGAATTGATGCTTTTGATTTGTGGGATTGGAGAAGACTCTTGAGAGTCCCTTGGACTCTGAGGAGATCAAACCAGTTAATCCAAAGGAAATCAATCCTGAATATTCGGTGGAAGGACTGAAGCTAAAACTCCAATGTCTTGTCCACCTGATGTGAAGAACTGACTCATTTGAAAAAAATTCTGATGCTGGAAAGATTGAAGGCAGGAGAAGGGGACAACAGACGGGGAGATGGTTGGATGACATCACCAGTTCAAGGAACATGACTTTGACAAGCTTTAGGAGTTGGTGAAGGACAGGGAAGCCTGGTGTGCTGCAGTCCATGGGGTCTGAAAGATTTGGACATGACAGAGCATCTGAACAATAGCAATGTTGTCCTGGGCAAAGCTATTGTCATTGGTATTTCCATGCTTCTGGGGTTCCATTCACCCCCTTTGACATGAATAAGCCTAGTTAATCTAGTCCTATAAGTTACCTATACTACTCAAGCCGTTCTACAAGAGCCAAGAGAATAGGGTGTGTATTGGTTAAGAGCATATACTTTTCAGCTGAACTTCACTGTGTTCAGTGTTCAAATTTGAACTGTGCTCAAATCCTGGCTAAGTGATTTTGTGTGACATTAGTATGTCAGTTAATGCATGCATGCCTCAATATCTCAGTTGGAATAAAAGGAATAACTGTACCTCATAGGGCTGAAATGTGGGTTAAATGGGATGAAATACGTGAAGCATTTAGCACAGTGCGTGGTACAGACTAAATACCCGAAAAATGGTAACAACCTTTATTACTCCATGTTCTAAGCAGACCAATGGCTCTAACAAAGTTTTAATTTTTTACAGTCCCTTAACTTTCATTCTACCCTAAGTTTTATGCTTCTTTCCCCCAAATCTGTTCTCTATTGATAAGAAAAAAAAATTTTTTGGCCTGATGATCAGAAAGAATGTCAAACTGTTTTGGTAGGCAATTTAGCAGTTGGAATCAAAATACTTTAAAATGTACATAACTTTGGATTCAGCAAGTTCATTGCTAGGAAATAAGCACAGGGGTCTATAAAGATTTTCTGTGGGAACGCTTGTTTAAACATACTTATAATAGTAAACCTTTAGAAACAACTAAATGTCCAACAGTGCATGCCACTTCAAATAAAAATGAAACACACAATGGCATAATCAGTGGCCATTAAAATGATATAAAGAAGAATTATAAAGTGACATGGAAAGGTGATCAATAAATAAATAGCAAAATGGGACAACCATGATTCCAATTGTTTAAATAAGATAATAGGATGTGCACAAATATATTGAGCACAGAACAGAATTTATCTAATTAAAGGATTTTTGGAAGTTCTGTATAAAACGAGCATGTATTAATATTTGGGTTTCCCTGGTGGCTCAGTGATAAAGAATCTGCCTGCAATGCAGGGATTGCAAGAGAAGCAGGTTTGATTCCTGGTCGGGAAGATCCCCTGGAGAAGGGCACGGCAACTCACTCTAGTATCCTTGCCTGGAGAATCCCATGGACAGAGGAGCTTGGCGGACCATGGTCCACAGAGTCACAAGGAGTCAGACATGACCGAAGCGACTTAGCACATACACACAGTAAATTTTTAAAGTTGCAAGTTTCTCCAGAAAGTTCTTGCCAAGCGTGACGCTAGCAGAGGTGTTATCAGGCCACTGAAAGAAAGATACTTTTTCGTTTTGCTGCCCAAACTGTATCACCCCAAATCTTCAGCAGCAGTTCCCAATCTAGCTCATTACTAGATGAATCCTGTTGTCACCTAAAGTTAGATGAATCCTATCTGTATAAAATAGATATTCTCAGCAAACTTAACAAATGTTTTCAGCTCAGTCGCACAGTCGTGTCTGACTCTTTGTGACCCCATGGACTGAAGCACACCAGGCTTCCCTGTCAACTCATGAAAAAACTTGCTGTATATCTTTAACTTCACACATTTATTCTAATCACTATCTTAAACTCATTTGTATTTAAATACTCCTGTTATATTATTTAATCTAAGTTTAATGTTACCATACAGAGAATTTTTTGAGAAATGTGATGCAGCCAAGTTATAAAGCATATGAATGACCGTAAGAGTTGCCCACTCTGGAGGGTTTCATATAATATCAAACACTGTCTTTCATCTCACCTTACCTTTTCACTGGGATAATTCTAATTGCGGCAAAGTTCCATGGGGGAAGAGAAGGATTAAGGCTTTGAAGGTCGTCACCACTTTAAAATGTCAGTATCTCATGTACACACACGCACACACCATAAATAAGTGTATGAATATTCAACCAAGTTTAAAATCCTTCACAATGAGAACTTCCTTAGTGTTCCATTTGAAATTAACTTTGTTTCAAAATGCTTTTTGAAATGTGTTTCATTTCTTAGCTTTGTTTTCTTATACTAGCTCTACTTGGTGAATGTGGTAACTGTATGCTCAGTTTACCCAAGGCATAAATCCATCACAAGGCAGCCTGAATAATAAAGTAATAACGAATGCAGAACCATTCTTTTTGAAGGTAGATCTCTTAGGGCTCTGAAGGCTCTATTTCGAAGTTTGGATTTTTTTCATTCTAAGTGTGATATGAATCCATTGCAGACTCTGGGGTTAAATTAGAGCATGTGTTCAAGGTATCTATCTTGCCTCATGCCTAAAATGCCAAAAGTCTACAGTCTTAATTACATGCTTAATACGCGATATAAAGAGATTTACATATTAATCTGACTCCAGTCTGGCCAGAAGATAATTTCTGCAGGTCATCTGAGATCAAGAACCTCCAGACCCAAGAGAAAGTCCTTGGTGGCCTCTGAGCCACACAACACACAGCTAGAATGACCGGTTGCTTTCGTAACAGCAGTAAGACGTGGGGTAGTCATTTATCTGAAGATTCAGAGGTTGAGTTCAGGAAACCTGTCTATTTACTAAAGGTTTTTTCCCAATCCTAGTACAAGCAAAAGTAAATTCCGTAATATGAACGTCTGCTCCCTCAACATGAAGAGCTCCACAGGATCAAATAAAAAGTGTTCTCTCTACTCAATTTTTTTTTAACACAAAGTGCCTTGGGAATAGACTGGTCTTACTGCTACTGCAAAGTTAAATTGCATTCCCATTTAACAAAAATGTGCCTTATTAAAAAGCAAAAGAATGGCTATTTAGAGTTATGCCAGCTACTGATGAAAAAGAAATTGTGAGCCCAGGGCAATCTGAGCCTGCTGCACACCAAGTCTCCACAGAAGCAAACTCCTCTGAAAGAGCCCCAGGCCTTCTGGACTGGTGACTCTCTGCACGTGAGCCACCAAGCCAGGGGCTGGAGCAGGGAGGGTGGTAGAATATGCCACGTGGGTAATAGACACAGCCTTATGTTCCCTCCAAAGCCAAACCTGTGAAACTCAGAAAGAAAAGGCAGCTCTGCATTGCAGTACTTAAAGTATGCATACAGCATTTTAATATAAAAGTTATATGGAGTTTGACCAGCATATAAAGTAGAATCTGATGGCATTTCTCTCTAGAGGTTACAGAAGAGTGTGGCCTCAGGAACAATCTGACAGCTAACACCTAGCCCTTTGTATAATATATCGACCAGGGTTCTGGATTACCAGTACTTAGCCATGTCTAAATACAATCGATTCCTGTTAGTCTAAAGAATAAGCTCCAGTGTTAGGGAGACGCAAGTGTTAAAGCTATCCAAAGACAAGCATAATGTAATATACAGATGAGAAGGTAGTGCAGATGCTATAAGTATGGCATTCATCATATTTTGTTAAGTCTAAAACACAGGTTTAAGATTAGCCCATATTTTATAATACCATTTTTAGAAAGTATATTTAATATAGATTGGAATGAAGGCAGCTCTGCAAGGATACACATTAAACTGTTGACTGCTCTTTTCTATTAGAAATGGCAAAGCTTAGTTTCTTCTTTTTTTTCTATCATGTGTGATTTTTGCCATGATATAATATGTCCACATATTTATATGATAGAGATAAAACCACAAACTTTCCCTAACAGGATAAAGACTAGCCTGAACCATCCAAGAATTTTGGAAACTGGAATTCCCAGAAGAAAGAGATTCACAATAGATTGAAATGCCTAGTTGCAGCATGAAAACATCTTCACAATCCGTTAAAGGCCATGCTGAATGCAGACACCTCTGCTTCTTATTCCTGTGCTGAGCCCAGAACTGGAGAGGGCTTGCTGGGGGAGAGGAGCGTGCTGGACAGCATGCTCTTCTGACCATCTTTCGGGAAATGCTGTTCACTGACAGTGCTCGAAACACGTGGCATCTAAGCCCAGGTGAGAGATCTGGATCAAGGCCAGCGTGTCCTTCTTCCCCTGATATCCGGGGAATGCTAAATTAATACTTGCTGAATGACTGGCTATTTAACCAAGATGTAATTGGAGAAACCTTAGACACTGCAACAGATGTACCTTTCCCTCAGGATGCCTTAGAAAGCTCTGTGATTTCACGGGCACCTGCTCATGCATGGCTCAGTCACGTGCTCTGCACCTTCGCACAGGCTCCACTCCAAGTGGCTCAAGTTAGTCTGGTATTGGTGAGACACTGTAGTTACGTATGTCGTTTAGAACCCCACCTCTGCGTATTGCTTACCCACACAAACTGCGTTAATCCAAAATTCTTGTGCGCATTGTTCGAACACACTCATTTCTCCCCAAAACAGATTTCTGTTGGGGTAGAGTGAGAAGCCCCCTTTCAAGATTTCCAGAAAGATACTGCAAATGTACAGCCATATTATGGCATTATGATATATCTCTTAGAAAACCAACTTTGCTGTTTTTAACTTATACAAATTACTTGCCCTATAAATATAAAAAATACAAAATTGATTTTTAAGAAAAGCAATATAGAAGTGTATAAAGAGTAAAATGTCCCCTCCTTGAGTCCCCTCCCAGGACTGCCATGATTCCGTAAAGTGCCTTTGTGTGAATTTAAAATAGGCACCCTTTTCTCAAGACAAAAAGCAAACATTTACATTAGTGCTTTTTCATACACCTTGAACAGCACATGTTTAGGTGATGCCCATGTGGGGTTCGGACAAGGAGTATCCGTGCCAATGTCCGTGTAGGTAAGGACGTGTGTGGGGGGGCTATCCCGAGAATGTGAACACTCATACCAGGCTGGCTCTCCTCCACAACTCCAGCACGTGGGCAAAACGCCCAGAATCTCCAGACGCTGCATCCTCCATGGATGCCCGTACACCCTCCTCTAAGTTAAACTTGTGTGCAGTCTTGCTGATGGCCGCACAGGTACAGCCCCCTCACAACTTGAACAAATTCACGCGTTCACACAGGACGTATCCGGTCTTCTTGGTCCCCCCAAAGTCCCGTTCACCAGAGAGGGCAGCACTCTACATGTGGCCAAAGTCGTTTTTAATTCGGAAATTAATGAGAAAACCCGTTAGAGACTCTCGTTTGCATATGTAAAGTTCCTCTAGGCCTGCATTAAGGAAGGGTGTATTCTCTACTACCATCTCTTTGAAAGTTTAAATGCCACAGAACAGTTTCAAGTGGCAGATGTTAATACAGCTTGTACTTTCCCAACTTATACTTGAAAGCACTCTTGCAAACTCAAGGGAAACTTTTCCATTCTATATTCAAATGGAAATAGGGAGATTTTGTAATACATGTCTGTATCAAATTTGGTGTGAAAATGTGTTTTATGGAACTTGTGAAAACTCACATATGAGGCATCTTTCTAAATAGGACCATGCGGAGTACATTTTATACCCACCAGGTTCTTAGACTTGATCTCTCTAAATGACAGCGTATGGATTTCAGATCAAATTAAATAAAATTCTTAGGGTCTTCTTTTCATGCATTCTAAAATACTGTTTTCAATAGGAGTACAAGAGCTTAACACTGCATTTTTATATGAATAAAACAATTTCTGTATGAATAAAAGAGAAAATAAATGTTTTGCTTTAACACTCTTTCCACTAAAACATCAGAACTAGTTTCAGATACATTTGACTTATGTAAAGAATTATGGTGATACATTCTTTAAAATGTACCTCTCTATGTATTGAGTATGAAATCCAAGAATTTTTATTTACTTCTCTTTTGTTTTCTTGAAATAACCTAGCTATCATCAACAGAAAAAGTCTTTGTTAAATATCTGCAGAAATATATAAACAGCTGCTGCTGCTAAGTCACTTCAGTCGTGTCCGATTCTGTGTAACCCCATAGACAGCAGCCCACCAGGCTCCCCCGTCACTGGGATTCTCCAGGAAAGAACACTGGAGTGGGGTGCCATTGCCTTCTCCAATGCATGAGAGTGAAAAGTGAAAGTGAAGTCACTCAGTCCTGTCCAACCCTCAGCGACCCCATGGACTGCAGCCTTCCAGGCTCCTACTTCAATGGGATTTTACTGGAGTGGGCTGTCATTGCTTTCTCCAATAATAAACAGAAACCCATGCAATTAATTTTAAAGAAAGAAAAAGAAAGGAAAAAAACTGGATTTTTTTTTCTAGTCACTTGTTCGCGCCAGAATTGAATCTTAGATCAAGTTCTGAAGGAGTCCTTTTACACCCATGGCCTCCTCACTAACTCCCCACATCATCCTTTTCATGGTTTTCCTTCTCCCCATCCTGTTCCCTGAACCCTTCGGTTCACCCTGCTTTGCTCAGACATTGCTCCCTCTTTTTTCCTGAAGCTCTGATTTCCACCCAGCTAATCTGATAAACTAATTTAGATTGAGACAGCCCTAATGAGCCAAAATATATTACTGTTCCAGCAGCATTTGATTATATTTATCAGTGGCTAGAAATGGTTATCACCCAAAAAAAAAAAGAGGAATTTGGAGGTCTTCCAAAAGTCTATGAAGAGAGTGACTTAGGGTGAGGACTCTTCAGTTTACACTGCACAGACACATACACAATTTACACCATTTTCATGGCTGTATCTCTATCTTCCAACTCAGCAAAGGCACTGCTACTTAAAAACCACAACTGGTGATTGATCTCCAGACCAAAAGCGAGACTGGGGGACTCAGAGGCATTGGAAATAGGTCTGGCAGACACGACTAGGGAAAGAAGGCTCATTTTCACTGGTGGGCCTGCTGCTCCAATTTTGGCTAGTAACAGAAATAGATTGGACTCTTTTTCTAATTCCTACGTTAAATTCATAGAAATTTGGCAACTCCAGTCTGAGTGCTGAAGAAGCCATTTACTGAACTGTGCCCGAGCAGCCTGGAAGCACGGATGTTTCTCCCAAAGCCCCAAATCTGCATCTTGGTATTTCTTGACTCAGTATTTCTTGTTAAATAGAGGTGATGGAAATGCCAGTTTCTCTTGGAATCCTAATATCAGTATTTCCTATTTTGTTTCAGTGGAATACGGAATGAAGCAGGGCAAAGACTGGTAGAGTTTTGCCAAGAAAATGCACTGGTCATAGCAAATACCCTCTTCCAACAACACAAGAGAAGACTCTATACATGGACATCACCAGATGGTCAACACCGAAATCAGATCGATTATATTCTTTGCAGCCAAAGATGGAGAAGCTCTATACAATCAGCAAAAACAAGACCAGGAGCTGACTGTGGCTCGGACCATGAACTCCTTATTGCCAAATTCAGACTGAAATTGAAGAAAGTAGAGAAAACTACTAGACCATTCAGGTATGACCTAAATCAAATCCCTTATGATTATACAGTGGAAGTGAGAAATAGATTTAAGGGCCTAGATCTGATAGATAGAGTGCCTGATGAACTATGGAATGAGGTTTGTGACATTGTACAGGAGACAGGGATCAAGACCATCCCCATGGAAAAGAAATGCAAAAAAGCAAAATGGCTGTCTGGGGAGGCCTTACAAATAGCTGTGAAAAGACGAGAAGCGAAAAGCAAAGGAGAAAAGGAAAGATATAAACATCTAAATGCAGAGTTCCAAAGAATAGCAAGAAGAGATAAGAAAGCCTTCTTCAGTGATCAGTGCAAAGAAATAGAGGAAAACAACAGAATGGGAAAGACTAGGATCTCTTCAAGAAAATCAGAGATACCAAAGGAACATTTCATGCAAAGATGGGCACGATAAAGGACAGAGATGGTGTGGACCTAACAGAAGCAGAAGATATTAAGAAGAGGTGGCAAGAATACACAGAAGAACTGTACAAAAAAGAGCTTCAAGACCTAGATAATCATGATGATGTGATCACTGACCTAGAGCCAGACATCTTGGAATGTGAAGTCAAATGGGCCTTAGAAAGCATCACTAGGAACAAAACTAGTGGAGGTGATGGAATTCCAGTGGAGCTATTCCAAGTCCTGAATGATGATGCTGTGAAAGTGCTACACTCAATATGCCAGCAAATCTGGAAAACTCAGCAGTGGCCACAAGATTGGAAAAGGTCAGTTTTCATCCCAATCCCAAAGAAAGGCAATGCCAAAGAGTGCTCAAACTACCTGAACAATTGCACTCATCTCACACGCTAGTAAAGTAATGCTCAAAATTCTCCAAGCCAGGCTTCAGCAATATGTGAACCGTGAACTTCCTGATGTTCAAGCTGGTTTTAGAAAAGGCAGAGGAACCAGAGATCAAATTGCCAACATCCGCTGGATCATGGAAAAAGCAAGAGAGTTCCAGAAAAACATCTATTTCTGCTTTATTGACTATGCCAAAGCCTTTGACTGTGTGGATCACAATAAACTCTGGAAAATTCTGAAAGAGATGGGAATACCAGACCACCTGATCTGCCTCTTAAGAAATCTGTATGCAGGTCAGGAAGCAACAGTTAGAACTGGTCATGGAACAACAGACTGGTTCCAAATAGGAAAAGGAGTACGTCAAGGCTGCATATTGTCACCATGTTTATTTAACTTATATGCAGAGTACATCATGAGAAATGCTGGACTGGAAGAAACACAAGTTGGAATCAAGATTGACGGGAGAAATATCAATAACCTCAGATATGCAGATGACACGACTCCTATGGCAGAAAGTGAAGAGGGGCTAAAAAGCCTCTTGATGAAAGTGAAAGTGGAGAGTGAAAAGGTTGGCTTAAAGCTCAACATTCAGAAAACGAAGATCATGGCATCTGGTCCCATCACTGCATGGGAAATAGATCGGAAAACAGTGGAAACAGTGTCAGACTTTGTTTTTCTGGGCTCCAAAATCACTGCAGATGGTGACTGCGGCCATGAAATTAAAAGACGCTTACTCCTTGGAAGGAAAGTTATGACCAACCTAGATAGCATATTCAAAAGCAGAGACATTACTTTACCAACAAAGGTTCGCCTAGTCAAGGCTATGGTCTTTCCTGTGGTCATGTATGAATGTGAGAGCTGGACTGTGAAGAAGGCTGAGCGCTGAAGAATTGATGCTTTTGAACTGTGGTGTTGGAGAAGACTCTTGAGAGTCCCTTGGACTGCAAGAAGATCCAACCAGTCCATTCTGAAGGAGATCAATCCTGGAATTTCTTTGGAAGGAATGATGCTAAAGCTGAAACTCCAGTATTTTGGCCACCTCATGCGAAGAGTTGACTCATTGGAGAAGACTCTAATGCTGGGAGGGATTGAGGGCAGGAGGAGAAGGGGACGACAGAGGATGAGATGGCTGGATGGCATCACTGACTCGATGGATGCGAGTCTGGGTGACCTCCGAGAGCTGGTGATGGACAGGGAGGCCTGGCGTGCTGCGGTTCATGGGGTCGCAAAGAGTCGGACACGACTGAGCGACTGATCTGATCTGATTGTTTGAATGAATTTTCAATTCATTTCAAAATTTGAGCACCAAATATTAGAATTCAGTAATGGCAGCGGTAGGTAAGGTTGAAACTGGAAAATTCAAATGTCAGGCTCTGTATACCCACATTCTTAGTAAAAGTCTTTTTCTTTATTTACCTACTAAAACCTAAATTATGGCCCCTGTATTATCCAGTCAGTGCATGGAGTAGAATTCAAGGGAGCAAAATCCAACTATTAAATAATTTAAAGGGAAATCCAATATTTATTTCAGGCTTTAAAAGAACATTAAGGAAGATCCAGTTTTTATCTTACGGAAACATTTTGTTCTGAGACCCATTTCTTTGTCTTGGAACCGTCGCCTTACAAACCCCTGGATTTTTGCACACTTGGTGTTCTGTTGTCTCACAGGTCCCCTCTCCTTGCTCTCCATCATAACATCTTCCTTCCCAGATTAGTGCCCCCAGATTCTAGGCCACATCTCGACTCTGGTTTGCCTTTCCCCTGATTGTGCAGAAAAAATATTCAGAAACAAGGGTGGCAGAGGGTGGATGTACTCAGAGTCTAAAAAATGATTGTTGTTATTGTCCAGTCGCTCAGTTGAGTCCCACACTTTGAGACCCCATTGACCGCAGCAATCCAGGCCTTCCCATCCATCATCAACTCCCGGGGTTTGCTCAAGCTCATGTGCATCGAGTTGGTGATGCCATCCAACCATCTCACCCTCTGTTGTCCCCTTCTCCTCCTACCTTCAATCTTTCCAGCATCAGGGTCTTTTCAAATCAGTCAGTTCTTCACATCAGGTGACCAAAGTATTGGAGTTTCAGCTTCAGCATCAGTCCTTCCAATGAATATTCAGGGTTGATTTCCTTTAGGATGGACTGGTTTGGGATACATATATCCTTTCTTTTGTTCTTAAAATGCATAAATTCAAGGCAATCAAAGAAGCAAAGTCTCTAAGGGCAGAAATTCGGGTCAATCTCTGTCTTTAAACTTACTCATTATACCTCAGCCATTTGCTCCTAAATAAGTCATCACAGTTGTATTACTATTTCCACTTACCCAGCACTTTTCACTTTACTGAGTCCTTTCTCATCTCTGATTCAGTTGTACTGCAAATAGCAAAAGCAGATCTTGTCACCTGTGAAAGACCAGACAACACCTGCACAGAGAGGTCCTGCGACATTTAAGCAGATACAGACATGGAATTCTTATCCTTCCCAATGGCATTACCCCTTTCCACTTACCTCTTATCCCGAAGTTCCTTCTGTTATTTTTCATGCAAGGTTAATTATACCCCACTCATCATCAAGAAGAGATGGTGAAAGGAGCAAAGAGATACCAAAGGCCATCGTGATCAAAGACATTCACTTTTCTTGCTAGAAAGAAATAAAGACTACTCAGAAATACCATTGACATAAATCACACACCAAGAGTGGACTTTAAGTAAATAAATAAGCAAAATCTGAGAATGTTTTTAATCAGAAGAGCCAAATTGTGCATGGCATACCAAAGATGACTTCAGTTCCACAACAAAGCAAGAAGAAAAATAAGGACTAGAGTAGAGGAGAGTGTTTGGCTAAGCCACTGATGGCGCATGGATTTCCACCGATCCGTAATGGAGAAAGCATAGACATCATCAGAACTTGAGTATATTGATTTAAAACAAGTAACTGTAAAGGTAACTGCTGTCATCTGTTTTTATTCTACAGTGTGAGTTCAGCCTTGCAACTTAATGCTTATCATCATAAAGCCCTGAACCAATGAATCTTTTAAGTTGTGTTTGCAGTACAGTATCTAAACCAGATGGACTCCTCTTTATTAACCATTCATTTATTTACCTTGGACAAGCCAAAAAAGGATCACCCTTTACAGAATACTGCTTCATGGTCTTCATTCCTGTTTGAATTTGCTCCATGTGGCAGAGTTGTGACCACAAATGGAATTTATTCAACAAACACTTAATGAAAGTGCCAGGCCTTATGCTCTGTGCCAGGGATACAGACATGACTCCTTGCAGGGCTTACTGATTTTAAAGATAGACCTGTATGTAGATGATCAGATCAGATCAGATCAGATCAGTCACTCAGTCGTGTCCGACTCTTTGCGACCCCATGAACCGCAGCACGCCAGGCCTCCCTATCCATCACCAGCTCTCGGAGGTCACCCAGACTCACATTCATCGAGTCAGTGATGCCATCCAGCCATCTCATCCTCTGTCGTCCCCTTCTCCTCCTGCCCCCAATCCCTCCCAGCATCAGAGTCTTCTCCAATGAGTCAACTCTTCGCATGAGGTGGCCAAAATACTGGAGTTTCAGCTTTAGCATCATTCCTTCCAAAGAAATCCCAGGATTGATCTCCTTCAGAATGGACCAGTTGGATCTGCTTGCAGTCCAAGGGACTCTCAAGAGTCTTCTCCAACACCACAGTTCAAAAGCATCTATTCTTCGGCGCTCAGCTTTCTTCACAGTCCAGCTCTCACATCCATACATGACCACAGGAAAGACCATAGCCTTGACTAGGCGAACCTTTGTTGGCAAAGTGATGTCTCTGCTTTTGAATATGCTATCTAGGTTGGTCATAACCTTCCTTCCAAGGAGTAAGCGTCTTTTAATTTCATGGCTGCAGTCACAATCTGCAGTGATTTTGGAGCCCAGAAAAACAAAGTCTGACACTGTTTCCACTGTTTCCCCATCTATTTCCCATGTAGTGATGGGACCAGATGCCATGATCTTCGTTTTCTGAATGTTGAGCTTTAAGCCAACCCTTTCACTCTCCACTTTCACTTTCATCAAGAGGCTTTTGAGTTCCTCTTCACTTTCTGCCATAAGGGTGGTGTCATCTGCATATCTGAGGTTATTGATATTTCTCCCAGCAATCTTGATTCCAGCTTGTGTTTCCTCCAGTCCAGCATTTCTCATGATGTACTCTGCATATAAGTTAAATAAACATGGTGACAATATACAGCCTTGACGTACTCCTTTTGCTATTTGGAACCAGTCTGTTGTTCCATGACCAGTTCTAACTGTTGCTTCCTGACCTGCATGGTGCCAATTCTAAATCTATTACCGAACTATAAAGGCAAAGCCATGGAGTGGACAGGGTGGCCGGTGACAGAGTGTGGTGGGAAGTTACTATAAAAGTCTGAATAAAGAAACAGCATCACCCTGCTTCCTTTTATCCACAGCACTTAACATCAGCTTAAATTATTTTGTTCGTTTTTAAGGATAATTTGTCATCAGTTTTTCAGCCCTAGATTTTAAGATCCATGAGTTAGAAATGTTTCCCCTCTGCATGTGTCCCCAGTGTCTAAAACAATGTCTAACACATAGAAGGAGCTTGCTATATGTTGAACAGTGTCACCATATATATATATATATATATATATATATATATATATATATATGCATTTATATATATGTATATATACATATATATGCATTTTTATTTTTATATGCATTTATATTTTTATTATATATATATATATGCATTTTTTCCAGCCCCCAGTACTCAGCATCTGCTCTTATTTGAGAAAGAATCTTTACAGAGCTAATCAAGTTAAAGTGATGTCATTAGAGCAAACCAAATGATAATTGAATGACCTAATCTAATATGACGGGTGTCCTTATAAAGAATGGAAATTTGGACACAGAGGAAAGATGATCTGAAGAGACACAAGGAGAATATAGCCATCACGGGTCTCAGAAGGAACCAAGTCCAGTGATACCCGGATTTCAGACTTGAGACCCCAGAAGCATAAGAGGATGAATTTCTGTTGCTTAAACCCCCCTGCCGTGTGTGGTACCTCGCAACAGCAGCCCTCATGAACCAACACAGACCTCAAGGTGTGTCTGTGCAAGGAAGGAAGGAATGAGATCAGCTATATCAGAGGAAATAGAGGAAACGGTAGACACAAAAAAATAGTTCTGACCGGACTTTGTTATGAATTGGGTCTGGGAAGTAGGGAGGGTGAGGAATCAAGGCCAATTTAATGCTAATAACTATAGGAAAGATTAAGAATACAGAAGAGAAATAAGTTGTGCATAGGAGGTAGGGCTTCCCAGGTGGTACTAGTGGCAAAGAATCCACCTGTGGATGCAGGAGACGTAGGAGGTGCAGCTTAGATCCCTGAGTCCATGGAGGACTCATCCCTGACATGATAATTATACCCAACTCATCACCAAGAAGAGGAGGAGAGCATGGCAACCCACTCAGTATTCTTGCCTGGAGAATCCCATGGACAGAGGAGCTTGGTGGGCCATGGTCCATAGGATCACGAAGAATTGGACAGGACTGAAGCAATTCAGTACAGAGGCAGGCACATAGGAAGATAGCGAGGTTCAATGCAAGAGAGTGTAGTTATAGGTAAGCATCCACAATACCCATGTGAATATTGCCAGAAAACAATGGGGAATATGAGTCTGAAACCAGGAGAATCAGAACTGTATATATGGGAGTCCTTCAGAACCATAAATGTTACTTGACATCATAAATGCCAATGAGAGCTACTAAGGAGAACATACCAGTTGTGGGCAGAAATTGATCAAAGGTGAATCTTATGGAAAAAAAAAATCCTCACTTATGTATAATGAATAGGGATAAGATTAATCTAAACAACACAAGGAATAGAGGGAAAATGGGAGAAAATGATTCTGTAAGACTCAAGTGAAGTGTGATTTTCAAGAAATTAGGTCTGTCAATTGTATCAAACCCTGAAGCTGAGTTATAAAGGATTGGGAGTGAAAACACCCTTTTATGTTGGACAGTGTGTGGAGTGTTAGAGTTGAAAGCTAGCATAGGGATGACTGAGAAGTGAAGGGATTTGTTAAAAAGAAGCCACATTTCTAATATAATGTTATGAGGGTTCTGAATGCTTTGACTGATGATGCCCAGGACCAATGCAACAAAGGATCTAAAACAGCTAAGCAACTCTTAGCTACTGCAGGGTCCAATCTGAGGGATCCCCCAGAATTTACCCTACGTTCATAAATCCCCCGGAATTTATGAACAATTTCAAAATGCTTAGAACACACTTGCTCAAGAAAATGCTTAATCAATTTTAATTCAGTGTTATAAGATGGTCTTTGTTAATGGATTCGAAATTAAATTGTCAGCAATATATGCATTTTGTTAATTTTGGAATAGGAATTTTATTTCTTAAGATGCAGAATCTGATTTATCAACAAAGTCTTAAACCATGAGGTCTTTGAGCAGGACATTAGAAAGACAGAATTAAAAAGATCCTTGATTAAAAAGAGTTTGCAGTACTTTTGGCTGACTTTAGAACAAATTATTTATTTCTAGTAGCTTCCAGTAATGGCACCCCACTCCAGTACTCTTGCCTGGAAAACCCATGGGCGGAGGAGCCTGGTAGGCTGCAGTCCGTGGGGTCGCTAAGAGTTGGACACGACTGAGCAACTTCACTTTCGCTTTTCACTTTCATGCATTGGAGAAGGAAATGGCAACCCACTCCAGTATTCTTGCCTGGAGAATCCAGGGATGAGGGAGCCTTGTGGGCTTCAGTCTCTGGGGTAGCACAGAGTCGGACACGACTGAAGTGACTTAGCAGCAGCAGCAGCAGCTTCCAGTAATAGTATTAGACAGCATGCTCCATGAAGGCAGAAATTTCATCTGCTAGGCACGTTATATTCCCATAACTCGACACAGAGCCAGGTTCAAAAAGGGTACAAAATAAATATATAGTTGGTATTTATAGTGCTTAACTCTGCTACCATGTTAATTTGTATGTGTCTTCTCCTTGGGCCAAACTATATCTAAATTCTTTTGTTTTGGAAAGAGTAAGACAAAAAGCTTCATATGTACTATATTAAAATTAATGTGTGTCCAGACTTATCTACGAAAACATCAGAAAGCATAAATGAGTATTTGCAGAAATTTTATTGGCATTAAATTCCAGATAAAGTGTGCTAAAGCAGAGCAATGTGAATCTAATTCAATTTTTAAACTTCAAGTTTCAATAAACAACATTAAATGTTACAGCAACAGTATCATTCTCAGCACAGTATGACTTCTTACAGCACTGCAGAGAAAGATAACCGAATGTGGGGGCAAAGTAGGTTTGTTCTTATGTTAAGCTTCATAAAACCCACTTTTCTCAACACACTTAAGGTGAAGTTGGTTATTTCAACTACCAGGCTTCCTTCCTTCACTTCCAAACTTAGTAGAAAAACTTTAACTCCCAACACCTTTGATCAGTAGGTGTCATTTCTACAAAGAGAGAATCTTATGAATACGAAACAAAATTTATAGAGATTTAAATTTGTGAAAATGTTCAAACTTTATTCTGTATACCTCTGAAGCATCTTCAAAATTATAGGCTAGGAAAACAGTTCGTTTTCACTGATAGTTAAGGGCCTGGATAAAAACTTTGGGTAAGAGGACAAAAACATCTCTGTTTTCTTTACATTAGTTCAGTCCTTCGTTGTACGCAGGCAGAAATGCACCAGGATAGTGAGAATTATTTATGAGAAATGATGTGTTAAAATTTAAAGCTTCACCTAGGTCTTGGAAATCCTCAAACTCTTCTTAATGCTTTATTTTAAATAAACTAATAGGACTGCTAAGTCACTTCAGTCGCGTCCAACCCTGTGCGACGCCATAGACGGAAGCCTACCACGCTCCCCCGTCCCTGGGATTCTCCAGGCAACAACACTGGAGTGGGTTGCCATAGGACTGCTCCTATTTAAATAAATGCAATGCAAAACTCTTATCTATTCAGTATGGAAAAGTATATAGAGAAATATACTACAAATTAGGTTAGCTTATTTACCCCTTTATTAAACTTACTTTAAACTGAGAAGTATGAATAATTCTCCTGTATGCGCACCTTCACGTTCATTCATGCTGTCTTTCCTGTGGCATAAACTAGTATTACAGCATTTTCATGAATGGATGCATTAATAATAATGTGGCCATTTATATTCAGACTCCAGCAAACCTCACCTTGAGGGACCCTTTGTCTCATCGACTTGATTCATTATGAGTCTAACTAACAGGATTCCAGTTTCTCGCTATCAGTGTCCTATTTAGTTCTAATTTGTAACATCATAACCTTTGCTTAACCTCTCATTCAGAGAAGTCTTACAGTTCCTTTCCTAGACTGAAAAATTGCATAAATATTTAAATGTTAATTCAGAGAGAGTAAGAGTTATGTCAAAAACGTCCCTTAGAGCCAAAATTTCTGTGGATCTCAAATACTACCATTATACGACCTAAAAAATTCAAAACAGTATCAATTTTTACCCTCTGGCTTAAATATTGCTTGTTCATGAAAGATGTTTTAAAATACCTGGACGGTCAGAGGTCGTTCTCCCCATAGTCTTTTTTATTTTAAAGACAAATGGGAACTTGTCAAACAGCTCAGAAAATTCTGCAAATAATTATGGAAATGCCAGTCAAGAAAGCTGCATTTCCTTACTTCTAAAAATGTGGCTTTGATAAGTCAAAAAACTTTTCAACCTGCTTATCTTGTACATTACACCCACAAAATCCCTGAACTAATCATAGCTTATGAAACCATGTTGTCAAAATAAAAAAAAAATTCTACAGGTATATAAACTTGAGATTAGATTAATTTCAGCAGTCATTCAAAGTAGTCATTTAAATGGAGAATTTAAGATAAAAGCTTCCATTATTAGGTAGATATCTTATTTTAGAAGAGTAGTGTGAATTTTTTGACAAGCCAAGAGATCAAATTTAAAAGTACTATATATATGTGAAAGCTTTAGATTTGGCAAGATTGTACACTCAAATTGACACTCCCCCTGAAAATGTATTCCAATAAAAATTATATTAAACTCACCAATTTTTATCTTTTATTCTAACGTTTCCTAGAGTAAAAACTCTTTTTATTCAAAATATGGAGAGGTAATTATTGCTCTTCCTTCCGTTTTGAAAGGTTACTTCTCTTTGTGTTTCCTTCAGGGTCCTGGATTCTTGCTGGGCTCCTCAGGACTGGCAGACTTGAGGATTTTGGTTTCTAGTCTGTATAGCTCACTCTGTGATCCACGTCGGTTGGCATTCAGAGTGCCACGCTGCTGTGTCACTTAGAGAGCTGAATGAAAAATAACATCAACTCCCAAACAAAGTCAAACGTTATGATGACAAACAGCACAAGATATCACACAAGTTCAGTCTAAACTTGGCAGCGTAAAGCTGGCACACAGGCCAAACCGCTGTCTTCCCAAGTGTTGATGGTGTCTGACCCCTCTTATGAAAAAGCCTCTCCCCTTACAACTGAGAGGAGAAAAATAAGTTCAAAGACCATGTGCGCAGGAAAATTTCTTAGTCCTAGAAGAAGGACTGATTAGAAAATAATAAGGTAGTTTCGTAATTGTACAGGATGGTTGCAAAAGAATCATGAAAGTTCCCTGTGGATTTCATCAAGTGGGACTTCAAGGTTTAAAGGGAAGTTAGCCCAGAGTGGCTGATTAATGCTCTTTCAATCAGATGGCTTTAAAAATGAAATTAAACAATAGTTAGTGTAACATAATCATCTAAAGTAACAGTGGCAGTTAGAGAGCAGGTCCTTGACAAAGACAAATGCTGTATCATTAACATATTATTGTCTATGGACTTAGTACTCCGGGCCCATTTTATAAAGGAAGGACTAGAGAGTCAGACACATTCAAGAACACACAGCTATTGCCAACGAACCCCAGTTCTTTTGACAGTAAGTCCATCTTTATTGACAATTGACCACTTGTACTCATTGAGTTTCATGAATTCAGAAACTTTCAAAAAATATTTTGGAGGCCACTATAGGATTACTAAAGTTTTATTTTGCAAAACACCTCAAAACAAAAACAAACCCACATAACAATAATCATCAGCTCACAAAAGAAGGGGCATTTTATTCTTTAAACTGGAAAAAAAATGTTGAGAAAATTCATTATTTCCTTTTATTTTTTTTTTTCATTTCACCATACATGAGTGAAAAATTTATATCAAAATGGTAGAGACCTCTGTTTAAAAACCCTGATTTCTGCCATAGCTGCATCTGAGTATCAGCCCAGGATATATACTAGAATTTTATTATCGTTGAATCACCTGGAAATAAATTTTTGAACACTTTACAGAAGATGTAGTGTATATCCTTGATCCTAAGGCACATTTAACATTTTAATTTTTTTAAATTGGAATGGAAATAAAATGTCCAATAAACATATTTAATATCATTATATCCTTTTTTCTTCATAAAAGCAGTATATAATTCATCAATGCATATTATAGTCATTGATAGCACAGTCTTGCATCCAGTACTGTATGTTTTGAATGAGCTGATAAACATTCAGATAAAGAATGTAAACTTTATTAGACAATCTCCAATCCCCAATATCCAAGGACAGGAAAAATACAGGCACTCAAGTGAAATGAAGAGACAGATTCCTATGCTCTCAAAATAGCTTCACAGGATTCTAATTTCATAACCAACATCCTCTAAGAAATTGAATGCTAACAAGAAGTAGTTGAAGTTTAATTTCTTTATTTTTGCCTATAAATAACTTTTATCTAGGGGATCAGGAAATATGCTCTAGTTAATCAAGTATTCTGGTTAATAGTTAATTTCTCTACTTAATTCTATGTATATATAAGCGCCGAAGAATTGATGCTTTTGAAGTGTGGTGTTGGAGAAGACTCTTGAGAGTCCCTTGGACTGCAAGGAGATCCAACCGGTCCATTCTGAAGGAGATCAGCCCTGGGATTTCTTTGGAAGGAATGATGCTAAAGCTGAAACTCCAGTATTTTGGCCACCTCATGCGAAGAGTTGACTCATTGGAGAAGACTCTGATGCTGGGAGGGATTGAGGGCAGGAGGAGAAGGGGACGACAGAGGATGAGATGGCTGGATGGCATCACTGGCTCGATGAATGTGAGTCTGGGTGACCTCCGAGAGCTGGTGATGGATAGGGAGGCCTGGCGTGCTGCAGTTCATGGGGTCGCAAAGAGTCAGACACGACTGAGCGACTGATCTGATCTGATATGATTGATTATGAAAAATTTAGTTCAATTCAGTCACTCAGTCATGTCCCATTGTTTGCGACCCCATGGACTGCAGCTCGCCAGGCCTCCCTGTCCTTTACCATCTCCTGGAGCTTACTTAAACTCATGTCCATTAGTTCAGTGATGCCATCCAACCATCTCATCCTCTGTCATTCCCTTCTCCACCTGCCTTCAATGTTTCCCAGCATCAGGATCTTTTCAAATGAGTCAGCTCTTTGCATCAGGTGGCCAGAGTACTGGGGTTTCAGCTTCAGCATCAGTCCTTGCAATGAACATTCAGGACTGATTTCCTTTAGGATGGACTGGTTGGATCTCCTTGCAGTCCAAGGGACTCTCAAGAATCTTCTCCAACACCACAGTTCAAAAACATCAATTCTTTGGTGTTCAGCTTTCTTTATAGTCCAACTCTCACATCCATACATGACCACTGGAAAAACCATAGCTTTGACCATACAGACCTTTGTAGGCAAAGTAATGTCTCTCCTTTTAAAATGCTGTCTAGGTTTGTCATAGCTTTTCTTCTTTTTAAAAGTGTCTTTTTAAAAGGAGTAAGTGTCTTTTATTTTCATGGCTGCAGTCACCCTCGCAGTGATTTTGGAGCCCCCAAAATAAAGTCTTTCACTGTTTCCATTGTTTCTCCATCTATTTGCCATGAAGTGATGGGACCGGATGCCATGAACTTCATTTTTTTTAATTTATTTATTTTAATTAGAGGCTAATTACTTTACAATATTGTATTGGAATGTTGAGTTTTAAGCCAGCTTTTTCACTCTCCTCTTTCACTTTCATCAAGAGGCTCTTTAGTTCTTCACTTTATGCCATAAGGATGGTGCCATCTCCATATTTGAGGTTATTGATATTTCTCCTGTCAATCTTGATTCCAGCTTGTGCTTCATTCAGCATGGCATTTCACATGATGTATTCTTCCTATAAGTTAAATAAGCAGGATGACAATATACAGCCTTAAAGTACTCCTTTCCCAATTTGGAACCAGTCCATTGCTCCATATCTGATTCTAACTGTTGCTTCCTGATCTGCATACAGATTTCTCAGGAGGCAGGTAAGGTGGTCTGGTAGGTTCATCTATTTAAGAACTGTCCACAGTTTGTTGTGATCCACACAATTAAAGGTTTTGGTGTAGTCAATAAAGCAGAAATAGATGTTTTTTCTGGAATTCTCTTGCTTTTTCGATAATCCAACGGATGTTGGCAATTAGATCTCTGATTCTTCTGCTTTTCTAAATCAGCCTGAACATCTGGAAGTTTGTACTTCATGTAGTGTTAAAGCCTCTCTTGGAGAATTTTGAGCACTACTTTACTAGCGTGTGAGATGAGTACAATTGTGCTGAAGTTTGAGCATTCTTTGGCATCACCTTTCTTTGGGATTGGAATGAAAACTGACCTTTTCCAGTCCTGTGGCCACTGCTGAATTTTTCAAATTTGCTGGCATATTGAGTGCAGCTCTTTAACAGCATCATCTTTTAGGATTTAAAATAGTTCAGCTGGAATTCCATCACCTCCACTAGCTTTGTTTGTAGTGATGCTTCCTAACGCCCACTTGACTTCACAATCCAGGATGTCTAGCTCTAGGCGAGTAATCACACCACCATCGTGGTCATCTGGGTCATTAAGATCTTTTCTGTACAGTTCTTCTGTGTATTCTTGCCACCTCATCTTCATATCTTCTGCTTCTGTCAGGCCCATACCATTTCTGTCCTTCATTGAGCCCATCTTTGCATGAAATGTACCCTTGGTATCTCTAATTTTCTTAGGGAAATCTCTAGTCTTTCCCATTGTGTTGTTTTCCTCTATTTCTTGGCATTCATATGAAAAATTAAACCACAATAAAATATACTTAGCACAGAAATTTATGCTGAAGGAAATTATTATCTTTGATGACTCAAAGTGTACTTTAAAGTCTCATGTTTACATTATGAAAAATCAATGCTGTGGTAGAGGGAAGAGCCAGGTAATAGAATTCTTTGCATAACAAGACACCAAGTAAACTATACTTTTTCACATTTAATGCAGAGTAACATTGTAATTATAAAAACATGATCTCAAAACTGGATTTTCTCCCAGTGTTGCTTTCCTTTCTATGTGCTTTGCAGACACATAGGGATATAGTTTTATCCCATTTTTTTTTCACTAAATATTGCATCATAAGTATTTTCTGTTCAGTTCAGTTCAGTTGCTCAGTCGTGTCCGACTCTGCAATCCCATGAACTGCAGCACACCAGGCCTCCCTGTCCATCACCAACTCCCAGAGTCCACCTAAACCCATGTCCACTGAGTCAGTATTTTCTGTGTTCAGTGGCAAAATCTTCTTAATAATGAATAATGCATTCAAGGTGATTTACCATAATTTAGTTAAACTTTTCTCAAGTGTTAGTCATTTTAGTTGTGCTAAGATTAACATGTTATCTTGTTATATATTTCTTAAAAGCACTTATCACTACTTGTTTGCCTAGGAAATTGTTCTTCTCTTTCCTAATAGAGTTTCCATGAGAGCAGCAGCCGTGTGATGTTTTCATCCCTGAATCCCCAGAATGTAGCACAATACCATCATCAGTTCAGTTCAGTTCAGTCCTCAGTCGTGTCCAACTCTTCGCGACCCCATGAATCGCAGCACGCCAGGCCTTCCTGTCTATCACCAACTCCGAGAGTTCACTCAGACTCACACCATATGAGGCCATAAAGATTTGGAGGTTATATGGATGAATGTGTTATCATACATATTTTAATATGCTTAGGAATAGTTTCCCACAATATGACTTTGGATCTTGCTGGGTTTTGCTTGTGGTTGCATGAGTTACAGAGAAGAATGAAGTCTACACAGGAAGGCAGAAAGCCTGAGTGGCTCTTATAAAAATGCTTGGGGAACTCAAAGTTGGTAATGAAAGTAGCACAAGAAACAGACATAATGAGTGTGAGAATGATCAGGGAGGATGCAGGTATCCGAAGAAAACTTAAGACCCTGAGGGAAGCTATAGGGAACAAAATGAAGAGAAACCAAGAGCTCACAGATTGGGAATTTGGGTATTTAAAGTGTAAGTTCTGTTTAGAATTTAAAAGTCTAGGGGACAAAAGTGGGGAGCCTGATCAAAGAATAGAAGATTTTCAGAAAATTAAGTTCAACGAACCCCCAAACTGAGCTAATTATCAGAATCCCCCAGAAACTTTTATTTTTCTTTTTAATAAAATTTCCCAGTGTCAGTCCTGGAAATTCTAATTCAGCATGTCTGAGTTTGGGCCTGGTAGTTTGTATTTTGAAAATTTCCCCTGAGTACAAATTACATTCTGCATCATTGATCATGGAACAAAGGATATAAAATAAAAATTAATGTTCATATGTTTATGGTTTAGTCATACTATACTTAGATTCCGTTTATTTTTATAAATTTTAGAGAGTTCTTTAAAATATTATATTTACTTTGATATCTGATTGTCTGAAATATGTCTAAATCTTTTATTCAAAATAATTATATGTCAGCTCTTAGTGATCAAATCCAGAGACACAGCCATAGAACAATCTGTTAGTCTCTTCAGCATGTTTTTCTGAGCTCTAAGGCATACTTTATTCAACTGTCAGAAGAGCCTTGATGTTATCATAGTCCATCATCAAATTTTTATTGACTTCTTACTTTGTACAAGTAACTTCTATTAAAATCAATGGGAATCATACCAATGATGCCTCTGAAAAATCTGCAAACATTAATACAAAGTGCCTGTTAGTTGAACTGCCCCAGTATTTGATTGTTTTTAGTTTGTCGTATCTTCAAACTCAAATCATCCAAATTACTTTCCATAAAATATGACTTCTTGCCCAGTTCAAAATTATTGTCAGTCACAAACTGCTCTCTATTTATCTTCCCTAACATATCTAACTAATGAGAAAGTCATGATCCAGCACTGAAATCTCTTAGGAAGACTGCTCTCACAAGATTTGCAGTCCTGCTTTGTAGATCTATGTATTTGGCTTTGCCCTGAGTATATAAACCCCCAACCTCTTAGAACCTATGATTTTTGAAAATGGGAACCAAGCTTACATAGGAATTGTTTTGAAATGACACTAGAGTATGTGCTGAAGGTTTAGCTGTACTTCAGGAAATATATAAACTCAGTGCTTTAACCGTAGTCATTATTAGTCTCAGAAAGATTTTCAGCTGTCTCATTCATAAATACTTTGTGTAGCTTTCATTAAATGAGTAAAAAACATATTTAGTACTACAGAGAACAAACAATATAAGAGTTTATAAAGCAATTTTCTTTCAAAACTAGAAAAATTATCTTCTATTCATCTTTTCATTTTTTATTAGCAGAGTAACCATAAACATGGAGCTTTCCATCTCTATGTGTCAGTGCCTCAAGTGTAAAATGGGTGTAATTTCATCTTCCCTGCCTAGGCCATGTCACTATAATGAAGATCAGATGAGTCGATATGAATGCAAGCACAATAAAAATGCAAAGGGTTACACAAATTTAAGAAATTGTTATGTTCTATGAAGGCAATGTAAATGTCTGGAGTCTTATTGGAGTTTTCAATATATTTTCACAGAAGATTTGATAGTGGAGGGTTTCTGTAAGAGATTCTGAAATAAATCAAGAGTGGTAATGAAAGTGTTTCCATTAAACATGTGTAGTTCATTAAGTTATTCCACATGGCACCCAAATCATTAGTATCTTAAATGTAGCAAAGAAGATTGTGAACCAGCGATGACAGATATAAATCTACTCCAGAGAGAAGGTTACTTTCCACAGAGTAAGCGTTCTGCTAATTCTTCCTATGACTATAGAACATGTCTATTTATTTGTTCTTTTACCAAGATTCCCCATTCAGTTCTGAAATCTTAAAGAGTTTCTTGCAAACAGAGCTTGATTTTATTCTTCATGAAACACGTGGTGCAAATTGACTGTTAAACTTCCACCTCTAGTTCATTTAGCACAGAGCACGAATCACTGTCTTGGCAATAATGAATTTGCTTTCCAGATTAAATCAAACTAATTATATTCTGGTTACTTGACTGTGAAGTCACATGATACCATTTTTAATTCATTCACGCCATGTCACTCCTCGGTTAAGGGAAGATCTCTGCATACAGTGTTCAGTGGAGAAGGTCGCTACCATTATACACACATAGGCATGCTGATGATTCAAAAATGTTACTACTGATGGTTTTATTCCCTCCTGTAAGCAAGGTCTGAGATACTTATACCAGTAATGCTCTTAACTGCATAATTCAAATATCACCACGTGCAAAATTGTAGCAATCTGTATGCTATAAACTTCAGTTAAACTTTGTCAGTGCCGTTTTTAATTCATTTAAAAAAAAAAAAAGAGAGAGAGAGAAAGAGGAGAAGAGAGAATTTATCATAGCTAATATATACGACATGAACATCTGCTCATAATAAGCTAGTCAAAATCAGTTTAAGTCTATCAGGGACAAGGAGAATATAAATAGCCCAAGACAAGGTATCCAGGCCGACAAAGAAAATGCTATAAGAATATCACTGAGATTCTTCATTTTTTATTATCTGCCAGCCCTGGTCCTCTCCTGTCTTAAATCCTGGGTTCAGACTGTCACCATGACCTCCCAAATGCCTCTCTACTTCCTAGGCTAGCTACCAGACCCAGCCAAGAATTGCAGCATAGGTTTTTCTTCAGTACTCCTCTCTCATCTGTTTTTCCTTCTCAACTTGACTTTTCCTCTGTCTAACCCAATCCTATAATCTTCCTGAATGCTACCACGGGATTTGTCCTATCAATCCATCATTTTAAACAAAGCGGTAAGGCCACAATACTAGAAAGCGGCAGGTTCTTGTAATTTGAGGGGACAGCTTTAGCGAAGCACATATGCTTGTGAACCTCTTTTCTTCATAACATTTCTTCCATTCTCCCATGACTTCTAAAGGCTGTTTGTTGTTGTTCAGTCACTAAGTCGTGCCCTACTCTTTGTGAGCCCATGGACTTCCCTGTCCTTCACCGTCTCCTGGAGTTTACTCAAACTCATGTCCATTGAGTTGGTGATGCCATCCAACCATCTCATCCTTTGTCGTCCCCTTCTCCTTCTACCCTCTGTCTTTCCCAGCATCAGGGTCTTTTCCAGTGAGTTGACTCTTTTCATCAGGTGGCCAAAGTACTGGAGTTTCAGCTTCAGCAGCAGACCTTCCAGGAAATATCCAGGGTAGATTTCCTTTAGGACTGACTGGTTTGATCTCCTTGCAGTCCAAGGGATTCTCAAGCATCTTCTCCAGCACCAGTTTGAAAGCATCAATTCTTCAAGGTTAACTAAAAGCAAAACAGAAGAATTTTAAATTAGCCTCATGAGGTTCAATCTGGCAATGCCACTTGTTAAGTGTTGTGACCTTGGATAAGTTACTTTCCTATTATGAATCTTGATTTACTCATCTGTAAAATTAAGATAATATCTACTTTATGAGATAGTGGCTTCAACTAAAAGTGATCATGTATGTAAAAAAAATCATAGTACATGACATTTAATACATACCCTTCAAGTTGTTTCTTTTGAATTTGAAGTTATATCCTCTTTCACGTAAATTGTTCCAGTTCTCTTTAATTAATAATTCTAGAACATTCCTTATAATTTATCACACACTTTTTATTTCAAAACGTTAGTATGTTATCAGTCAACTTCTGCAGCATAACCATCAACCTAAAACATAGTTACTTCAAACAATGATGAATAATTATTTCTCTATATTTACCATAACCTTTGAACTGGCCAATCTGGTCTTCTAGTATAACCTCGATAACACAGGGTGGTCTCAACTGAAATGGCTGGATAGTTGTACTTGATCAGCTGGGGGTCTTTCACTTCTGCATTATCTTCCCGTAGGCCAACTCAAGTTTCTTCACATAGTAGTAGAAAGACTCCTGTGAGCAAAAAAGAAAAACGCTTACATCATCTTAGTGTCATATCTTTAGGCACAGATGAAACACTCAGAAAAATGCAGTTTTTGAATTCTGACTGTGCCAGGCTGAAATTCAGTTTCTACTCCTTGTTCGCTGAATGATCTTGAGCAAGCTATTCATGCTCTATGTAAGTCAGTCTTCCTTTCCACAATGTGTGTCAATAGTACAGGGGGAGTTACAGACTCATATAAGACAATGTATAATTTGATCAATTTTTCCCAGGTGGCTCAGTGGGTAAACTATCGGCCTGTTATGCTGGAGACTCAGGAGACAAGGGTTTGATCCTTCGGTTGGCAAGATGCCCTGGAGAAGGAAATGGCAACCCACTCCAGCATTCTTGGAAAATCCCATGGGCAGAAGAGCCTGGAGGACTGCAGTCCTCAGGGTCGCAAGGAGTCGGACTCGGCTGAGCGACTCAGCACACGCGGCCTCCAACCATCAGTGGAAGGCATGTTAGCTTCCTCCTACCACCCCCGTCCCTTCAGCTTGACTTGCTTTCACCGTCAACGCAATTACTACTCCCAAATTATACTACACAAAAAGCCCAAGATACCACAAAATTCCTTATCTGAGAATTAAATATTGCAACAATTATTAGCTTAAAATGTGTATCTAGAACCATGAAATCCACATTTTGTTTTACTTAGAACAGGAAATAATATCTATCAGAACTACCTCTAATTATCAGCTGCTCTAAAGCAGGATCGACCGGTAAAAATTAAAGGATGCGGAACACAATGAAATGAGTCTAGTTTCTCTAATGCCTTAAAATAAATAGATTTTTTTTTTACTTTACAATATTGTATTGGTTTTGCCATACATCAACATGCATCAGCCAAGGGTGTACACATGTTCCCCATCCTGAACCCCGTTCCCACCTCCCTCCCCATACCATCCCAAAGCAACAACAAATTAACCAGAAAGGCTATGACCAAAATTTTGAGAAATGTTTTCTTTACTAGAGATCCTAAAAGATACATTAAAATCCTTATTTTATAACATGCTAAGATGTGTTTGATAAATATTGAAAATTATTTACAAATAGAATATTATTATTAGGGTATTTTCTGTTGACCTAATACTTCAAGGCTATGTAGATTAATAGCAAAGAAAATAAATGTACACATAAGTAAGACTAATATTAAGAATATTTAGACCTTAGAAATGAAAAAGATAGTGCAATTCTTTACAATTTCTTTCAAACACATAACATTTGTTCAGGCCATTGTATACCTGTAACGATGCAAACATCCAGGGGTTAAACTACTCTGTGTCTAAAAATATGGTTGATCTCTTCAAGAGAACACATGTTCTAGCTTCTACTGGGAAGAACACCCTGCCTTTTCACTTGTTAAGTTGAAGATGGCTCTCTCTCTCTCTCTCTCTCTCTCTCTCTCTCTCTCTCTCTCTCTCTCTCTCTCTCTCTCTCTCTCTCCCGGCCCACTTATCCTCAGAGCAGGAAAAGCTAACATGCTTGGTCACACTTAGGACCCTGTTTCACCGCATGTAGTTTCTGTGCACTGCATGCACAGAAACCCTCAGGCCTCCTGAGGGTGCAGAGGATAACAAGAGCTGAGGTTCCCCAGCATCGCGTCATCTTGCCCTCTTTCCTTCTCCCATGAAGACTCGGACCTTCAGGAGTTCTCACTGATGTGGACTTGAAATCTAAGTGGGAAGTTGCTCAAGGGAAAGAGTGAAGTAAGCCAGAAAGAAAAACACAAATACAGTATACTAACGCATATATATGGAAATTTAGAAAGATGGTAACAATAACCCTGTTTATGAGACAGCAAAAGAGACACTGATGTATAGAACAGTCTTTTGGACTCTGAGAGAGGGAAAGGGTGGGATGATTTGGGAGAATGGCATTGAAATATGTATAATGTCATGTTTGAAATGAGTCGCCAGTCCAGGTACGATGCCTGATAACGGATGCCTGGGGCTGGCGCACTGGGACAACTCAGAGGGATGGTATGGGGAGGGAGGAGGGAGGAGGGTTCAGGATGGGGAACACATGTATACCTGTGGCAGATTCATTTTGATGTATGACAAAACCAATACAATACTGTAAAGTTAAGTAAAATAAAAAAAGAAATAAAGATGGATGAGTCCTTACTCGGGCATATGCTATAACCTGACTATAACACAGAATATCAGCACATTCCCTCAGGTATTTGTCCATATGTATTATAGACAAAATCTTAACATTTCTTTAATTCAAAGTAGAGATAAAATGTTATCAGAATATATAAATGATGATGCTCTGTTTCCTCTGGAACTCTACCCCATATCTAAGGAAAAGTAACATCGTGTAGATAAGAATCAAAGGAACATACAGAGATAGCAGTGCCTGGCCTACTGTGATGCGGAGGTAAAAATAAAAGTTATCTATGCCCAAGTATTCCATTGCGATCGTGGGAATCTAGAAAGAAGTTAAAATCCCAGATTTAAGATTCTATCAGTGTAACTTGTTTGGCCAGAAGACAGAGGCAGGACGAAAGGAAACACATACGGAGCACTTGCCTCTGAGCTGGTGCTGCCCTAGGACAAACTTGCATGCTGCCCTTTATCCCAAGAAGTGCATGAAGCCTCAAAGAGGTTTTGTGATTAACTCAATAAATGTATATATTTCAAAAGACACCACATAGGGAAAAAAGAGGATTTTGTTTAGTTTTGCAGTAAAGTTTGCTTGCTTTGCAGTAGGTGGCTTGGAGAAGGCAATGGTACCCCACCCCAGTACTCTTGCCTGGAAAATCCCATGGACAGAGGGGCCTGGTGGGCCACAGTTCATGGAGTCGCTAAGAGTCGGACACAACTGAGCGACTTCACTTTCACTTTTCACTTTCATGCATTGGAGAAGGAAATGGCAGCACACTCCAGTGTTCTTGCCTGGAGAATGCCAGGGACAGGAGAGCCTCGTGGGCTACCGTCTATGGGGTCACATTGAGTCGGACACAACTGAAGCAACTTAGCAGTAGCAGCAGCTTGGATTCAGGAATTGAAATAAACTAGCATAAACTAAAAAAAAAAAAAAAAGAAAGTGGTGAAACCAGGATTCAGTAGTGGTCTAACTCTACAGACTTTAATCTTATCTTCTCCACAGTGCTGCTGCTCATGAACATATATTCTAATGCATAATATTTATTCAATTACTGAAAAATGAGGACCTGCCATGTCCAAGCAATCCAACAGATGAATCATCAAGTAGTATGATTCATTACTTCCGGAACCTGTCCTCAAGGAGTTAACAGACCTGTAATACACTAACGCACAACAGATATCTCACATCAAAAGTGTATGCAAAGGGCTTGCCTGGTGGCTCAGAGGCAAAGAATCCACCTGCCAAGGCAGGAGACACGGGTTCGATCCCTGATCCAAAAAGATCCTACATGATGTGGAGAATGGAACTGACCTGTTCCAGCCCTGAGGCCACTGCTGAGTTTTCAAAATTTGCTGACATATTGAGTGCAGCAGTTTCACAGCATCATCTTTCAGGATTTGAAATAGCTCAACTGGAATTCCATCACCTCCTCTAGCTTTCTTCATAGTGATGCTTTCTAAGGCCCACTTGGGAGAGGAGCTAAGATGGCGGAGGAATAGGACGGGGAAAACACTCTCTCCTCCACAAATTCATCAAAAGAATATCTAAACGCCGAGTAAATTCCACAAAACAACTTCGGAATGCCGGCAGAGGACATCAGACACCCAGAAAAGCAACCATTGCCTTCTAAAGGAGGTAGGAAAAAATATAAAAGACAAAACAAGAGACAAAGAGGGAGGGACAGACCTCTGTCCGGGGAAAGGAGTCTTAAAAAAAAAAAAGAGAGAAGTTTCCAAACACCAGGAAACTCTCTCACTGCCGAGTCTGTGCCAAACCTGGGAAGCACGGAGGCCATCATAACAGGGAGGAAAATAAATAATCAATTAAAACCCACAGACTACAAGCCCCACCATAACTTCCCCAGTGGAGAAACAGCGCAAACGCCGCATCCGCCATTAGCAAGTGGGGGCTGGGCAAGGAGGCGCCGCGGGCCGCTTCGTCGCGGGCTGCATGTTACCTGAGCGGAATAATTTGGGCTGGCAATCCAGACTGTGGGATACCTACCACACGAAAAGCCAGCCCTAACCCAAGATACCGCCAGGCCCGTGCACAGAACAAAGGACTTTACAGAGATAGCCGGCTGCAGTCCGTCCCCCTCCGGTGAAAGGCAGTCAGAGCCGGAGGGAGGCAATCGCAGCCCCAGAGAGACATTATCCACAAAACTGTAAGCAGGTTTATTTGCTAACTAAGACTTCTTAGGGCTCTGCTCGGCTAACATCCGCCTGGGAAAGTGCACCAGTGGTGCACTTGGAGGACCGAGTGGCAGGGAGGCGATAAGTCGCAGAAGCCACGCTTGCTGAATGCCTCATTACCTGCGCTGCTAGATTCTGCGAAGGGCACAAAACGCAGGCCCAACCGAGCCTGGGCCTCTGAGGACTACCCAAGTGCCTGAACTTGAGCGGCTTAGACCTGGGAGGGGCAAGCAGCCCAGGGCCGGTTTCGGATGGTTCCGGCAGGGAAACAGAGAGCCTAAGCAGAGTGGGCAGGGAGCCTACACGCCCCGTGAGCAGGGGCAGACCCAGTGTGGCTGAGCCACTGCGAGCACACACCAGTGGTATTTATTTGCAGCGTCCCTCCCTCCCTGCAGCGCAACTGAACAAGTGAGCCTAAAAAAAAAAAAAAAAAAAAAGGTGTCCACCACCACCCCCTTTGTATCAGGGCAGAAATCAGACACTGAAGAGACCAGCAAACAGAAGAAGCTATAACAGAGGGAACCGCCGTGGAAGGGACAGGCAATAAACTAAAACCCCGTGGTTAGTACCAACTACAGAGAAAGGGGCCTATAGATCTTGAGAAATTTAAGCCGGAACAAGGAACTAGCCGAAAATGAACTGAACCCACAATACCCACAACAATAACAGAGAAAGTCTTATATATATTGTTACTATTTTTACTATCATTCTTTCTTTGTATATATATATATATTTATATATATATATTTTTTTATTAAAAACTTTTTTATCCTCTAGTACTCCTGTAATTTCCACTTTTAGAATATTTTTTATAACTCTTGCGACCCCCCCCTTTTTTCTTTTCTTTTTTTTTCTTTTTGTCTTTTCTTTTTTTCTTTCCTTTAACACTGTATTTTTGAAACTCCAAACTCTGCTCTAGATTCATAAGTTTAGCTTATTGGTAATTGCTATCAATTTTTTACCTCTTCATTTTTTTTTATATAACTTTTATGACTTTTTCTTTTTTTTTTTCCTCCCTCTTTCTATCTCTTCATCTTTTCTTTGACATTGTATTCCTGAAACTCCAAACTCTAATCTAGATCTTTAATCTATGCTTTCTGGTATATGTAAATCAATTTGTGCCTATTACTGACTAGATCTATCTCTTTCCTTGTCATTCCCTCCTTTTATCCTCCTGACCACCTCTGTCACCTTCCTCCCTCTTTTCTTCTCTGTATAATTCCGTGAACGTCTCTGAGCGGTCCAGTTGTGGAGTGCAGTATAGAAGGAGAAGTTTTTGAGACTACTGTAAAAATAAGACTGATAACTGGAAGCAGGAGGCTTAAGTCCAAACCCTGATCCCACAGAACATTAACTGACAGGAGCTCATCAAATGCCTCCAAACCTACACTGAAACCAAGCCAATATACAGGCTACCCAAAGTGACTCCCAAATCATAGACATCACATAACTCATTCCTAGACACTCCATTGCACTCCAGAGAGAAGAAATCCAGCTCCATTCACCAGAACACCGACACAAGCATCTCTAACCAAGAAACCTTGACAAGCCACCTGTACAAACCCACATACAGTGAGGGAACGTCACAATAAAGAGAACTCCACAGACTGCCAGAATACAGTAAGGACACCCCAAACTCAGCAATTTAAACAAGATGAAGAGACAGAAGAATTCCCAGCAGATAAAGGAACAGGATAAATGCCCACCAAACCAAACAAAAGAGGAAGAAATAGCGAATCTACTGGATAAAGAATTCCGAATAATGATAGTGAAATTAATCCAAAGTCTGGAAATCAAAATGGAATCACAGATAAATAGCCTGGAGACAAGGATTGAGAAGATGCAAGGAAGGTTTAACAAGGACCTAGAAGAAATAAAAAAGAGTCAATATATAATGAATAATGCAATAAATGAGATCTAAAACACTCTGGAGGCAACAAATAGTAGAATAAAAAAGGCAGAAGATAGAATTAGTGAATTAGAAGATAGAATGGTAGAAATAAATGAAGCAGAGGAGAAAAAAGAAAAACGAATTAAAAGAAATGAGGACAATCTCAGAGATCTCCAGGACAATATTAAACATTACAACATTCGAATCATAGGAGTCCCAGAAGAAGAAGACAAAAAGAAAGACCATGAGAAAATACTTGAGGAGATAATAGTTGAAAACTTCCCTAAAATGGGGAAGGAAATAATCACTCAAGTCCAAGAAACCCAGAGAGTCCCAAACAGGATAAACCCAAGGCGAAACACCCCAAGACACATATTAATCAAATTAACAAAGATCAAACACAAAGAACAAATATTAAAAGCAGCAAGGGAAAAACAACAAATAACACACAAGCAAATACCCATAAGGATAACAGCTGATCTTTCAATAGAGACTCTCCAAGCCAGGAGGGAATGGCAAGACGTACTTAAAGTGATGAAAGAAAATAACCTACAGCCCAGATTATTGTACCCAGCAAGGATCTCATTCAAATATGAAGGAGAAATCAAAACCTTTACAGACAAGCAAAAGCTGAGAGAATTCAGCACCACCAAACCAGCTCTCCAACAAATACTAAAGGACCTTCTCTAGACAGGAAACACAAAAAGGGTATATAAATTCAAACCCAAAACAATAAAGTAAATGGCAACAGGGTCATACTTATCAACAATTACCTTAAATGTAAATGGGTTGAATGCCCCAACCAAAAGACAGAGACTGGCCAAATGGGCACAAAAACAAGAACCCTACATATGTTGTCTACAAGAGACCCACCTCAAAACAGGGGACACATACAGACTGAAAGTGAAGGGCTGGAAAAAGATTTTCCATGCAAATAGGGACCAAAAGAAAGCAGGAGTAGCAATACTCATATCAGATAAAATAGACTTTAAAACAAAGGCTGTGAAAAGAGACAAAGAAGGTCACTACATAGTGATCAAAGGATCAGTCCAAGAAGAAGATATAACAATTATAAATATATATGCACCCAACATAGGAGCACCACAATATGTAAGACAAATACTAACAAGTATGAAAGGAGAAATCAACAATAACACAATAATAGTGGGAGACTTTAATACCTCACTCACACCAATGGATAGATCCACTAAAGAGAAAATTAACAAGGAAACAAACTTTAAACGATACAATAGACCAGTTAGACCTACTTCATATCTATAGGACACTTCATCCCAAAACAATGAATTTCACCTTTTTCTCAAGTGCGCATGGAACCTTCTCCAGGATAGACCACATCTTGGGCCATAAATCTAGCCTTGGTAAGTTCAGAAAAATTGAAATCATTCCAAGCATCTTTTCTGACCACAATGCAATAAGATTAGATCTCACTAACAGGAGAAAAACTATTAAAAATTCCAACATATGGAGGCTGAACAACACGCTCCTGAATAACCAACAAATCACAGAAGAAATCAAAATCTGCATAGAAACGAATGAAAATGATAACATAACAACCCAAAACCTATGGGACACTGTAAAAGCAGTCCAAAGGGGAAAGTTCATAGCAATACAGGCATACCTCAAGAAACAAGAAAAAAGCCAAATAAATAACCTAACTCTACACCTAAAGCAACTAGAAAAGGAAGAAATGAAGCACCCCAAGATTAGTGGAAGGAAAGAAATCTTAAAAATTAGGGCAAAAATAAATGCAAAAGAAACAAAAGAGACCATAGCAAAAATCAACAAAGCCAAAAGCTGGTTCTTTGAAAGGGTAAATAAAATTGACAAACCATTAGCCAGACTCATCAAGAAACAAAGGGAGAAAAATCAAATCAATAAAATTAGAAATGAAAATGGAGAGATCACAACAGACAACACAGAAATACAAAGGATCATAAGAGACTACTATCAGCAATTATATGGCAATAAAATGGACAATGTGGAAGAAATGGACAAATTCTTAGAAAAGTACAACTTTACAAAACTGGATCAGGAAGAAATAGAAAATCCTAACAGACCTAGCACTAGCACGGAAATTGAAACTGTAATCAGATATCTTACAGCAAACAAAAGCCCAGGTCCAGACGGCTTCACAGCTGAGTTCTACCAAAAATTTAGAGAAGAGCTAACACCTATCCTACTCAAAGTGTTCCAAAAAATTGCAGAAGAAGGCAAACTTCCATACTCATTCTATGAGGCCACCATCACCCTAATACCAAAACCCGACAAAGATGCCACAAAAAAAGAAAACTATAGGCCAATATCACTGATGAACATAGATGCAAAAATCCTTAACAAAATTCTAGCAATCAGAATCCAACAACACATTAAAAAGATCATACACCATGACCAAGTGGGCTTTATCCCAGGGATGAAAGGATTCTTCAATATCCACAAATCAATCAAAGTAATACACCACATTAACAAATTGAAAAATAAAAACCATATGATTATCTCAATGGATGCAGAGAAACCCCTTGACAAAATTCAACATCCATTTACGATAAAAACTCTCCAGAAAGCAGGAATAGAAGGAACATTCCTCAACATAATAAAAGCTATATATGACAAACCCACAGCAAACATTATCCTCAATGGTGAAAAGTTGAAAGCATTTCCTCTAAAGTCAGAAACAAGACAAGGATGCCCACTTTCACCATTACTATTCAACATAGTTTTGGAAGTTTTGGCCACAGCAATCAGAGCAGAAAAAGAAATAAAAGGAATCCAAATTGGAAAAGAAGAAATAAAATTCTCACTGTTTGCAGATGACATGATCCTCTACATAGAAAACCCTAAAGACTCCACCAGAAAATTACTAGAACTAATCAATGAATATAGTAAAGTTGCAGGATATAAAATCAACACACAGAAATCCCTTGCATTCCTGTACACTAATAATGAGAAAATAGAAAGAGAAATTAAGGAAACAATTCCATTCACCATTGCAATGAAAAGAATAAAATACTTAGGAACATATCTTCCTAAAGAAACTAAAGACCTATATATAGAAAACTATAAAACACTGGTGAAAGAAATCAAAGAGGACACTAATAGATGGAGAAATATACCATGTTCATGGATTGGCAGAATCAATATAGTGAAAATGAGTATACTACCCAAAGCAATGTATAGATTCAATGCAATCCCCATCAAGCTACCAACGGTATTCTTCACAGAACTAGAACAAATAATTTCTCACTTTGTATGGAAATACAAAAAACCTCGAATAGCCAAAGCTATCTTGAGAAAGAAGAATGGAACTGGAGGAATCAACCTGCTTGACTTCAGGCTCTACTACAAAGCCACAGTCATCAAGACAGTATGGTACTGGCACAAAGACAGAAATATAGATCAATGGAACAAAATAGAAAGCCCAGAGATAAATCCACGCACATATGGACACCTTATCTTTGACAAAGGAGGCAAGAATATACAATGGATTAAAGACAATCTCTTTAACAAGTGGTGCTGGGAAAACTGGTTGAACACTTGTAAAAGAATGAAACTAGAACACTTTCTAACACCATACACAAAAATAAACTCAAAATGGATTAAAGATCTAAATGTAAGACCAGAAACCATAAAACTCATAGAGGAAAACATAGGCAAAACACTCTCTGACATTCATCACAGCAGGATCCTCTATGACCCACCTCCCAGAATATTGGAAATAAAGTCAAAAATAAATAAATGGGATCTAATTAAACTTAAAAGCTTCTGCACAACGAAGGAAACTATAAGCAAGGTGAAAAGACAGCCTTCAGAATGGGAGAAAATAATAACAAATGAAGCAACAGACAAACAACTAATCTCAAAAATATACAAGCAACTCCTACAGCTCAGTTCCAGAAAAATAAATGACCCAATCAAAAAATGGGCCAAAGAACTAGGTAGACATTTCTCCAAAGAAGACATACACATGGCTAACAAACACATGAAAAGATGCTCAACATCACTCATTATCAGAGAAATGAAAATCAAAACCACTATGAGGTACCATTTCACACCAGTCAGAATGGCTGCAATCCAAAAGTCCACAAGCAATAAATGCTGGAGAGGGTGTGGAGAAAAGGGAACCCTCTTACACTGTTGGTGGGAATGCAAACTAGTGCAGCCACTATGGAGAACAGTATGGAGATTCCTCAAAAAACTGGGAATAGAACTGCCTTATGATCCAGCAATCCCACTGCTGGGCATACACACTAAGAAAACCAGAATTGAAAGAGACACGTGTACCCCAATGTTCATAGCAGCACTGTTTACAAAGCCAGGACTTGGAAGCAACCTAGATGTCCGTCCGCGGATGAATGGATAAGAAAGCAGTGGTACATATACACAATGGAGTATTACTCAGCCATTAAAAAGAATGCATTTGAATCAGTTCTAAGGAGGTGGATGGAACTGGAGCCTATTATACAGAGTGAAGTAAGCCAGAAAGAAAAACACAAATACAGTATACTAACGCATATATATGGAATTTAGAAAGATGGTAACAATAACCCTGTTTATGAGACAGCAAAAGAGACACTGATGTATAGAACAGACTTTTGGACTCTGGGAAAGGGTGGGATGATTTGGGAGAATAGCATTGAAATATGTATAATATCATATCTGAAACGAGTGGCCAGTCCAGGTACGATGCCTGATAACGGATGCCTGGGACTGGTGCACTGGGACGACCCAGGGGGATGGTATGGGGAGGGAGGAGGGAGGAGGGTTCAGGATGGGGAACACATGTATACTTGTGGCGGATCCATCTTGATGTATGGCAAAAGCAATACAATATTGTAAAGTTAAGCAAAATAAAATTTAACTTAAAAAAAAATAAATAAGATAAAAAGCAGAGACTACTTTGCCAACAACAACAACAAAAAGGCCCACTTGACTTCACATTCCAGGATGTCTGGCTCTACGTGAATGACCACACCATCGTGATTATTTGAGTCATGAAGATCTTTTTTGTACAATTCTTCTTTGTATTCTTGCCACCTCTTCTTAAAGAATGTCAAACAATGCTCAAACTACCCCACAATTGCACTCATCTCACACGCTAGTAAAGTAATGCTCAAAATTCTTCAAGCCAGGCTTCAGCAATATGTGAACTGTGAACTTCCTGATGTTCAAGCTGGTTTTAGAAAAGGCAGAGGAACCAGAGATCAAATTGCCAACATCCGCTGGATCATGGGAAAAGCAAGAGATTTCCAGAAAAACATCTATTTCTGCTTTATTGACCTTGCCAAAGCTTTTGACTGTGTGGATCACAATAAACTGGAAAATTCTCAAAGAGATGGGAATACCAGACCACCTGATCTGCCTCTTGAGAAATTTGTATGCAGGTCAGGAGGCAACAGTTAGAACTGGACATGGAACAACTGGTTCCAAATAGGAAAAGGAGTATGTCAAGGCTGTATATTGTCACCCTGTTTATTTAACTTATATGCAGAGTACATCATGAGAAACGCTGGGCTGGAAGAAGCACAAGCTGGAATCAAGATTGCCGGGAGAAATATCAATAACCTCAGATATGCAGATGACACCATCCTTATGGCAGAAAGTGATGAAGGATGGTATGGGGAGGGAGGAGGGAGGAGGGTTCAGGATGGGGAACACATGTATACCTGTGGCGGATTCATCTTGATATATGGCAAAACCAATGCAATATTGTAAAATTTAAAAATTAAATAAAAAATGAATAAAAGGTTTAAAAAAAATTTTTAAAGCCTCTTGATGAAAGTCAAAGAGGAAAGTGAAAAAGTTGGCTTAAAGCTCAACATTCAGAAAACTAAGATCATGGCATCTGGTCCCATCACCTCATGGAAAATAGATGGGGAAACAGTGGAAATAGTGTCAGACTTTATTTTGGGGGCCCCCAAAATCACTGCAGATGATGATTGCAGCCATGAAATTAAAAGACACTTACTCCTTGGAAGGAAAGTTATGACCAACCTAGACAGCATATTAAAAAGCAGAGATGTTACTTTGCCAACAAAGGTCCGTCTAGTCAAAGCTATGGTTTTCCCAGTGGTCATGTAACGGATGTGAGAGTTGGGCTCTAAAGAAAGCTGAGCACTGAAGAATTGATGTTTTGAACTGTGGTGTTGGAGAAGACTCTTGAGAGTCTCTTGGACTACAAGGAGATCCAACCAGTCCATTCTAAAGGAGATCAGTCCTGGGTGTTCATTAGAAGGAAAGAGTTGGACAAAGAGTTGGACAAGATTGAGTGGCTAAACTGAACTGGACTGAAGGTAGTGATTAAGTTATGCAAAGTGTACAGGAGGGGCTATTGTCTGCAAGGAAAACCTTGGCTAAATTATCTTCAGGAATTTCCTTCATTGTGATAAAGAAAATCTTAGATCACAAGTTAGATTTTAGTACTCAGTTCAGTTCAGTTCTGTTCAGTCCCTCAGTGGTGTCCGACTCTTCGCAACCCCATGAGCTGTAGCATGCCAGGCCTCCCTGTCCATCACCAACTCCCGGAGTTCACTCAGACTCATGTCCATCGAGTCAGTGATGCCATCCAACCATCTCATGCTCTGTCATCCCCTTCTCCTCCTGCCTTCAGTCTTTCCCAGCCCCAAGGTCTTTTCCAATGAGTCAGTTCTTTGCATCATGTGGCCAAAGTATTGGAGTTTCAGCTTCAGTATCAGTCCTTTCAATAAATATTCAGGACTGATCCTTTAGGATTGACTGATTGGATTTCCTTGCAGTCCAAGGGACTCTCAAGAGTCTTCTCCAACACCACAGTTCAAAAGCATCAATTCTTCAGCACTCAGCTTTCTTTACAGTCCAACTCTCACATCCATACATAATTACTGTAAAGACCATAGCTGTGACTAGACGGACCTTTGTCAGCAAAGTAACGTCTCTGCTTTTTAAGATGTTGTCTAGGTTTCTTATAGCTTTTCTTCCCAAGGAGTAAGCATGTTTTAATTTCATGGCTGCAGTCATCATCTGCAGTGATTTTGGAGCCCAAGGAAATAGTCTGCCACTGTTTTCACTGTTTCCCCATCTATTTGCCATGAAATGATGGGACCAGATGCCATGATCTTAGTTTTCTGAATGTTGAGCTTTAAGCCAACTTTTTCACTCTCCTCTTTCACTTTCATCAAGAGGCTCTTTAGTTCCTCTTCACTTTCTTCCACAAGGGTGGTATCATCTGCATATCTGAGGTTATTGATACTTTTCCCAGCAATCTTGATTCCAGCCTGTGCTCCCTCCAGTCCAGCATTTCTCATGATGTACTCTGCATAGAAGTTAAATAACCAGGGTGAAAATATACAGCCTTAGTGTACTCTTTTCCCAGTTTGGAACCAGTCCTTTGTTCCATGTCTGGTTCTAACTGTTGCTTCTTGACCTGCATACAGATTTCTCAGGAGGCAGGTCAGGTGGTCTGATGTGCCCATCTATTTAAGAATTATCTACAGTTTGTTGTGATCCACACAGTCAATGGCTTTGGCATAATCAATAAAGCAGATGTGTTTTTCTGGAATTCTCTTGCTCTTTCTATGATCCAACGGATGTTGGCAATTTGATCTCTGGTTCTTCTGCCTTTTCTAAATCCAGTTTGAGCATCTGGAATTTCATGGTTCACATACTGTTTAAGCCTGGCTTGGAGAATTCTGAGCATTTCTTTGCTAGTGTGTGAAATGAGTGCAATTGTGCTGCAGTTTGAACATTCTTTGTCATTGCCTTTTTTGGGATTGGGCTTCCCTGTTGGCTCAGAGGGTAAAGCATCTACCTGCAATGCAGGAGACCCAGGTTCGATCTCTGAGTTTGGAAGATCCCCTGGAGAAGGAAATGGCAACCCACTCTGGTACTCTTGCCTGGTAAACCCCATGGTTGGAGAAGCCTGTAGGGTATAGTCTATGATAGGCTACAGTCTATGGAATCGCAAAGAATCAGAAAAGACTGAGTGACTTCACTTTCACTTTTCACTTGTCTTTGGGATTGAGATGAAAAACCTCCCTTTCCAGTCCTGTGGCCACTGCTGAGTTTTCCAAATGTGCTGGCATATTGTTGTTGCAGCACTTTCACAGCATCATCTTTTAGGATTTGAAATAGCTCAACTGGAATCCCATCACCTCCACTAGCTTTCTGCATAGTGATGTTTCCTAAGCTCCACTTGACTTCAAATTCCAGAATGTCTGGCTCTAGGTGAGTGATCACACCATCATGATTATCTGGATCATGAAGTTCTTTTTTGCATAGTTCTTCTGTGTATTCTTGCCACCTCTTCTTAATATCTTCTGCTTCTGTTAGGTCCATACAATTTCTGTCCTTTATTGAGCCCATCTTTGCATGAAATGTTCCCTTGGTATCTCTGATTTTCTTGAAGAGATCTCTAGTCTTTCCCATTCTTATTTTCCTCTGTTTCTTTGCATTGATCACTGAGGAATGCTTTCTTATCTCTTCTTGCTATTCTTTGGAGCTCTGCATTCAGATCAATGTATCTTTCCTTTTCTCTTTTGCCTTTCACTTCTCTACATTTCTCAGCTACTTTTAAGGCCTCCTCAGACAACCATTTTGCTTTTTTCCATTTCTTTTTCTTGAAACAGGGCAAAGGCTAATATATTTTTACCAAGAGAATGCACTAGTCATAGAAAACCCCTCTTCCAACAACATAAGAGAAGACTCTACACATGGACATCACCAGATGGTCAATACTGAAATCAGATTGACTATTTTTTGCAGTCAAAGATAAGAAGCTCTATACTGTCTTCAAAAATAAGACTGGAAGTTGATTATAGCTCCAATCATGAACTCCTTATTGCCAAATTCAGACTTAAATTGAAGAAAGTAGGGAAAATCACTAGACCATTCAGGTATGACATAATTCAAATCCAATACAATTATACAGTGGAAGTGAGAAATGGATTCAAGAGATTAGATCTGATAGACAGAGTGCCTGAAGAACTACGGATGGAGGTTCGTGATATTGTACAGGAGGCGGTGATCAAAACCGTCCTCAAGATTTTTGTACTCTACAAAAGTAAATGACGTGACTTTTTCTGTTCCACAGTTGTAGAGGAATTGTCAGGAACATGCTGTATCCCAATTGAAGTTAAAAAAAGAATAGCTAGTCATTTCATATTTAGATGTTTCTACATATGATGACCACATGTGTTTTGAAGTATTTATTAATCAAATGTAAATAAGTGAATAACATCAAACTCTTCACTAGCTACTTGGCTTTGATGAATTGTCATCACTTACTTCTGTTCTGTATAAATAGGTTAGGCACAATGACTTCATTTCACTGCAGAGGTATTCCACATCTACTGTGTACCAGGCGTGGTGGCATGCCTGGTGGCAAGGCAGTAGGGCACACAAAGGTGAAATAGATCAGTGATTGCCTCAGGGGGGATTACACACCAGTATAGAAGGCTGGTATGTAAATTAAGTCACTTTAAACATAACCAAAAAATGGGGGAAATAGTCCTTCAAATGGCTGGAACACCATCTGCCTGTATTCCTTTAATCTGGGCTGCAAACTTGAGTAATTAGTATTCATGGGGTGATCCTCAGAGCTCTTTGATCATACCAAGCAAAACATGATATGAACTTTAGTAAGTAAACTCTGGTTATTTGTGTGGAAATTAAGGATGCTCTCTTATATGTAACTATTGTAATTTTCATAATTTTCTTTGGCTATATTAAGTCTATTATTATTTTTAGTGCAATAGCTTTGTAAGAGTTTGCTTTTGTCTTTCATTTGCCTTGGGGTCCCAGTCAGCACTGTGATCTCCTCATTAGCTCTTTCTGCTTCTCAATAATTTCTTCCCTTTTTGTTGTTAAAATTTCTTTTTTTAATTAATTTTTATTGGAGCATAGTTGATTTACAAAGTTTTAAATTTCTTGACATTTAAATTTTCATCTATCCTTTCCAAATGTTGCCTATTGGAATGCTCCAGAGACCTACATCAAAATAATAATAACAGTAAGCTCTATTTTAAAAAATTAGTTAAATTATATGATCTTTCAAAGTTTGTAATTTCCCCAATTTTTTCAGAAGTTGCTATAAAAAATCAGCTCAACAGGTGAAACAGTGAGTGCAAACTAATCTAACCTGGAAGTACTCAGGAAGACATTTGCATAACTCTGGCAATCCACCATTAAAGAAGCATTGCAGAAGGCAGGACAAGTGATCACACTTGACTACATGATGAGCATTTGTCATTCTAAAATGCCTCATCTTCGTGTTTCTTTCAGAGGACTGATAAAAATAAATCTATTAGTAGAACTTATGACAAGCTGTTCTCTCCTTAGTAATAACTAGCTGAGAGCAATCAATAATCACCCAATAAGTGAAAAGGAGCAAATGATTCCTGGTATTCTATGAAGGGAATGAAATCATACACAAGGAAAACTATAAGCACATTTTGCAAGTGGACAGTCTGCTCAAACTTTTCATCTAAACATATGTTAAGCCCTGCTATTACCTGGGAGACAAAGCGAACAATCTTTCCTGGGTCCCCCAGTCCATGGGGTTGCAGAAGAGTCGAACAGTACCCTGCAACTAAATAACAACAACAGCATTGACCTCAGGCTTGTCTTAGGGTCAATTTCAGTTCCAGGGATAACCAAGTCTTCGCCTCAACTATCACAAAGTGGGAATGGAAAAGAATTGCAGAAATGTTTTTTGAAACACTGCTATTAATTAAGATGTAAAAAGAAGTCTGCTGCTGCCTGCTGCCAAGTCGCTTCAGTCGTGTCCGACTCTGTGCGATCCCATAGACGGCAGCCCACCAGGCTCCTCCATCCCCGGGATTCTCCAGGCAAGAATACTGGAGTGGGTTGCCATTTCCTTCTCCAATGCATGAAAGTGAAAAGTGAAAGTGAAGTCGCTCAGTCGTGTCCGACTCTTAGCGACCCCATGGACTGGAGCCTCTAGCCCCATGGACAGGCTCCTCCATCCATGGGATTCTCCAGGCAAGAGCACTGGGGTGGGGTGCCATTGCCTTCCCCAAAAAGAAGTCAGTATGACTTAATTTAATAATAAGACTACCATATGCCTTGATGAAGATCAGGACAAGTCCAAACCTGGATTTTCCTTAGCCAATGATAAAACTGCTATTTCTTTTAATTAGACATGTGTCCTCACCCTCTCTATATTTTATTTCAGGTGTAGATATATTCACAAGTAACAGAAATGTAACTTTTAAAAAGGAATGCTATAATAAAGAAAAACTAAACTCAGGAAAATCACTGATTGTCCGTGAATATGCCTGAATCAGTACAGGCTCTGCAAGAGTAAACCCTGAATATAATCTATGCACCTTTCAGATATTCTACCACCTGATATTGTCCTCAATCCTTTGTTGTAGGGAAGGACAGCTGGCTACCCATTCCACTGCCTAGGATGAAAAATGACATGTTTACATCAAGAATTTAACAAAATGCAGTTTACACTGGATAATGTGAAAAACAAACAAAAAAAATTGGCAAGGGATAATTTTAAGATACCTACTGGGAACACTACACGGGAAGGAGTACCTGAGATATAGGTCACTAAAGGAAAGTTATGACCAACTTAGATAACGTATTAAAAAGCAGAGACATTACTTTGCCAACAGAAGTCCGTCTAGTCAAGGCTATGGTTTTTCCAGTGGTCATGTGTGGATGTGAGAGTTGGACTGTGAAGAAAGCTGAGCACCAAAGAAGTGATGCTTTTGAACTGTGGTGTTGGAGAAGACTCTTGAGAGTCCCTTGGACTGCAAGGAGATCCAACCAGTCCATTCTAAAGGAGATCAGTCCTGGGTGTTCATTGGAAGGACTGATGCTAAAGCTGAAACTCCAATACTTTGGCCACCTCATGCAAATAGATGACTCATTGGAAAAGACCCTGATTCTGGAACAGATTGGGAGCAGGAGGAGAAGTGGACGACAGAGGATGGGATGGCTGGATGGCATCACCAACTCAATGGATGTGAGTTTGAGTGAACTCTGGGAGTTGGTGATGGACAGGGAGGCCTGGCGTGCTGCGATTCATGGGGTCGCAAAGAGTCGGACACAACTGAGCGACTGAACTGAATAATAAAAGTAATTAAAGTAGCATTTGAATTGACAAGTATCACAACAAAGTAAAGCTGGAGACAGGTTCAAGTTAGAAAGCTTTTGACACCAGTTAAGGGTTGACTAGTTTCATTGTTGTTGTTTCTTAATTTTCTTCTTTTCTTCTTCATTGAAATAAGCTATTCCATTTGGTCGTTGCCCTAAAATGACTTTACACTTAATACACTTAAGTCAATCAGTCTTCTTAGTTCCAAGACAATTTCCCATTTAACTGTGGACCAATGTGCCTAAATGATCTGTTAACCACAATAAACCTCCCAGTCAAAAATTCCTTTTGTGATTTATGCGAATCTATGCTGCTCAGATGGTAAAGCGTCTGCCTACAATGTGGGAGACCCAGGTTCAATCCCTGGGTCGGGAAGATCCCCTGGAGAAGGAAATGGCAACCCACTCCAGTACTCTTGCCTGGAAAATCCCATGGACCAAGGAGCCTGGTAGGCTACAGTCCTTGGGGTCACAATGAGTCGGACACAACTGAGCGACTTCACGTCACTTCATACATGTTAAAATAAAACCAGAAGTTTATAAACAGGAGAAATACATACATTGAAACTCAATGAGCAAAAAACTGAACAAGATTAGAACAACTACTGTTTTGCCACAATACAAAGAGAATCCAGTGAGGCAGAAAAACTGGTCTCATATGTACAGAAGATCCTAAGCGCATGTGCTGATGAAAGCACAACTTCAAGAAGTCAGATCTGCCCCCTACAGACACTAGGAGAGACCTGAGTTAAGGCTTGTTCCTGGAAGAGCAAAGCAGAGCATTGCTTTTTAGGATATCAAACCTACACCTTTCTGGACAAATTGCCTTTGTTTTCTCATCATCCATAGACAAACAGGATAAATAGGCTCTTTTCATATCTGCTGGACCCCTGAGAATTACCCAAACTGAGCCTAGAAGAGGGCTCTCAAGACCTCCCTAGCAGACCACCGCCACCTGAGCACACACAAGAGACCCACCTTTGGGACCCCATCCATATCTACTATTAATAGGTCAGAAATCCAAAGAAAGGGCCCAGAAAGCTACATTTCTGCAAGAACTCCAGGGGATCCTGGTGTTGAGGTTTGAGACCCACTGAACAAAGAGTAGTGTATCATTCAAAGGCAAACGCAGACTGTAATAATGTGACCTGCTGAGTCAAGAACTTAGTTGGGTTGAGGCTTGTCTATTCCTCCCATAAATGTCCCTGGCATTTACCTTGGCTTCTAAGGATGCTATAATCTTTCGCTACAAATGAAGATTTATACTGCACCACTTCATTTGCTTTTGGTCCTAGGTAGTGTTTAGGGTCTTTTTTTACTTATGAACTAAGAATAATTTAAAGCAGCTTAAAGGAAAATAGAAGTTTCCATGTATAAATGGTGTCTGGCCAATCTAATTTTTTATATCTTTCTCTTAGCCAAAGAGCCTCAAAATATTGTTATTACATTTAACTTAATTTGCATACACTGAACATTCTAAATAAACAACTTACATTTTTTTTTTACCCCAAATCAAAGGCCAGGCCAATATTTCTGACTTTAAAATTATTCTTCAGCCAGAATAGAGTAATACTGTTTAGTTTTGTTTTACAGATATCACCCAAGTAAAACAATAAGCTACATCATGAGCAACATTAAAAAGAGATTCTATGATTCCTGAATTACTCTTTCTTCAGAATATTTGCATAATCCTAAAATTCAAGAACTGCTTGAGGAAAACGCTGTGTAAAAGGGGTTGTAGCATACTCAACACATTTACAGGAGTGATTTAGAATCACAACCATCTTCAGTATATCTCAGAATGTGGATGATAGACACAGTGCATCAAAGCGAAATGTGCATGATGACTGAGGTGGAAAGCATTATCCTAGGGCAGTGGTTCTCAAAGCATCGTCCTCAGATCAACAGCATCAGCGTACGCAGGGAAGTTGTTAAAAATGCAAACTCTACATGCCAGACCTGGTGCATCAGACACGCAGAGGATAGGCTCCGTATGCAAAGTGGTTTCAACAGTCCTCAGGAGAGTCTGTGCTCACTGAAGTCTGAGAAGTACTTTGATGGGTTTTTTTTTCAGTTTCTAAGTCGTGTCTGACTCTTTACGACCCCATGGACTGCAGCATGCCAGGCTCCTCTGTTCTCCACTATCTCCCAGAGTCTGCTCAAACTCATGTCCATTGAGTCGGTGATGCCATCCAATCATCTCATCCTCTGTCATCCCCTTCTCCTCCTGCCTTCAATGTTTCCCAGCATCAGGAGCTGTTCAAATGAGTCATCTCTTCGCATCAAGTGGACAAAGTATTGGAGTTTCAGCTTCAGCATCAGTCCTTCCAATGAATATTCAGGATTGATTTCCTTTAGGAGACTGCTTTGATCTCCTTACAGTCCAAGGGACTTTCAAGAGTCTCCTCCTGCACCACAGTAGAAAAACATCAATTTATTCTGTGCTCAGCCTTCTTTAAGGTCCAACTCTCACATGCATACATGACTACTGGAAAAACCATAGCTTTGACTATCTGGACCTTTGTCAGCATGGGATATGATCTTTGCTTTTTAATATGCTGTCTAGGTTTATTGTATCTTTCCTTCTAAGGAACAAGCATTCTTTAATTTCATGGCTTCAGTCAGAGTCTGCAGTGATTTGGGGATGCAAGAAAACATAACCTATCTAGTCCTGTGAAATCAGTGTTTTCTAGGACACAATGTAACTTTCTTATGAATTATGATACCTCTTCTTAAAGCAAAATTCCTGATTTATTCATTCATTCAGCTAGCATTGATTGACTATCCACTTAATGCCAAAGACAATGCTAGGCATCAAGATATGTTTATGAAGAAAACCACCCTTGTCCTTACCCACACTGAGCTTACAAAATATACTGTCTGGGGGAGGAGAAAAACACAAACAGTAAAGCAGATAATACTAATTCTAAAGGAGCATTACAATGCATGTGAACAGGGAGTAGGATTAAGTAAACCAGGAGAGGAAATTTACTGTAGATGCATAATCTGTTTGTCTGTGGAGGTGGCATTGGAAGGAACAGCAGGAATCAGGCCTCAAATCAGGAAGGGGCCTGGGAGTGGCAGGACCTGAAGGAGATTCAATATGACCAAGTCAAGCACGCAGGAGGACAGGGGAAAGATGTGAATTTGAAGGCTCTTGCAATGAGTTTTCATTTTGTTTAATGTGCACTTGTTAATTGTGTAAGGCTTTATTACGTAAGCAGCGATGGTAGATTTCCTTTTTTCAAAGATCACTTTTTGCTAAAGGAGGAAAGAGCCAGCAGAGAGATATGCATGGAGGAGAAAGAATTGGTTGAGAAGTTGTGGCAATAATGAGAAAAAGAGTGAGAAAGGAGGACAATGATAATGGGGATGGTGATTGCTGAGCTGGAGTGATGGCAGAGAAGAAAAGTGGAGGAAGGGAATCTGCGTTCATTGATACCCCTTTTGAACATCTAATACTGTGGTTGTACTACAGCTTTCTAGCTACCGCTGTTCAATGGAGATGCAGAGGCTGCTGTCCTGGTCTTCCTGCCGTATCCTCACCCTGATGGCCTCAATTTACCACCGCTGACAGCACGAATGAATAGGAACACGTGAGAAAACTGCTTTTCCCAGATTCTCAGACTGGAATACAGATATACTCATCATGATGAGGGTCAAGCAGTGCTTTAGTTAAAAGTTTAGCTAGTTTCTCCAAAGTCAGAATCTAAATGAGAGATGTATCCTTTTTCATTTTACCAGTCAAAGAGGATCTCACTTCCAGGAATTTGGATTAAATGTCCTATATGAATGCTCCCTAAGGCTTCCGAGACATTCCAAATAGATATTCCTTTACTCCCAGTTGCCCTCTCCCTTCCCACTTTCTGCGGTCAATTTCTTCCCCTCTTGTAGTCTCACTGACCCACATTCTGATGCTTGGAGCGACAGAAATGTAGCAGAACATCTAAGTCCATCCTCTCTAGGAGCGATGCCAGGGGGAGGACCTAACAGCCTCTGTAAGAACACAGAAAGCTAATTTGTGAGGCAATGTGAAAGTGGATCCTTCCTTTACTCATCCTTAAATTTTTAGTAAAATCCAGTCACACCAGAGCCTTATGTTGCTGGCAGGATGGTTTCTAACGTTCATTAAAACGAGGACTGGTGACAATGGCTTGTGTAGGCAGGAGAAAGCAGTTGGTCGTTCCGAGTAGACCATGGGAAGAATGCGGACGTCACTGCAGCCGTGCCAGTAAAAGACGACGGCGGCCACTTACCAAGTCTCTAGGGCCCCCTCGCAGGCCGTAGTCAACACGGAGCCGTGGGATGTCTCCGGAAGACCTCGTCTATTCCAAGTCCACCAGAAGTACACTACCTAGACGTAGGAAGTGGATTGAGGAATTGAGAGGGAGGAGGCAGAGAATGAGACAGGAAGCCCATGGTCCCGCCTCCAGACAACGTGAGCCACTGCAGTAGCTGGGAAAATTTTGCTGGCTGATTCTTTAAAATCTCCAGGTACAGAAAGCACCATATTTGTGTGTGTTTTCACTTAATATTTTCGCTTTCTTTTTCCTCTGGGGCTTCCCAGCTGGCACCAGTGGTAAAAGAATCTGCCTGCCAATCCAGGAGATGCAAGACACACAGGTTTGTCTCTGGGTGGGGTAGGTCCCATAGAGTAGGAAATGGAAACCCGTTCCAGTATTCTTGCCTGGAAAGTTCCACGGACAGAGGAGCCTGAAGGGCTACAGTCCTGGGGATCTCAAAGAGTCAGACACAACTGAGCAAGCACACACGCATGTCAGGTGGATTTACAGAATTCTATTAGTTTCTATTTTTATAGACTATACCCCATTTAACATTGTTATAAAATATTATCTGTGTATCCTGTGTTGTACACTATATCCTTGTTGTCTTTTTTAAGACAGTGGTTTCCTTTCTTATGCAAACATTTTTAAGTTTAATTAGGTCCCATTTGTTTATTTTTGTTTTCATTTCTTTTGCTATCAGGGACAAATCCAAAATAACACTGCTACAATTTATGTGAAAGGGTATTCTGCCTATGTTTTCTCCCAGGAGTTTTGTGGTTTCTGCTCTTAGAGTTAGGTTTTAAATCCCTTTTCAATTTGTTTTGTATGTGCTTTGAAAAAATGTTTTAATTTTATTTTCTTATGTGTAGCTGCCCAGTGACTGTCTTTTCTCCATTATATATCCTTGCCTCCTTTGTCATGGATGAGCTGACCACAGGTAGGTTTACTTCTGGGATGTCTGATCTGCTCCACTGATCTACATGTCTGCTTTAGTGCCAATATCATACTAGTTTGATTAGTGTAGCTTGGTAGTAAAATCTGAAGTCAGGGAGCATGATAACAGAGCACCATATTTCTTATTAGGAATTTTCTTCATTTATATGGTAAAGATGGAGACCACTCCAATACTCTTGCCTGGAAAATCCCACGGACGGAGGAGCCTGGTAGGCTGCAGTCCATGGGGTCGCTAAGAGTTGGACATGACTGAGCGACTTCACTTTCTTTTTTCACTTTCATGCCTTGGAGAAGGAAATGGCACCCCACTCCAGTGTTCTTGCCTGGAGAATCCCAGGGACAGGGAGCCTGGTGGGCTGCCATCTATGGGGTCACACAGAGTCGGACACAACTGAAGTGACTTAGCATAGCATATGATATGCTAAAGATGTTTAATAAGTGCTATTTTTATTTGCAAAAAATACATGGCACAGCAGCTACGCTAGAAAGAGCAATTACATTACTTTTTTCTGTTTTCCTCAGATTTTATAAGGATATATATGTATACATATAGGGCTTCCCCAATGGCATTAAAGAATCTGCCTGCAAAGCAGGAGACATGGGTTCAATCCCTGAGTAAGGAAGATCCCCTGGAGAAGGAATTAGGAACTCACTCCAGTATTCTTGCCTGGGAAATCCCACAGACAGAGGAGTCTGGTGGGCTACAGTCCATGCGGTCACAAAGAATCAGACATGACTTATCAATTAAACAGCAACAGCAATGTATACATACACATCACATTTTACATATATATATATATATGCATCTCATTGGAAAAGACTCTGATGCTGGGAGGGACTGGGGGCAGGAGGAGAAGGGGATGACAGAGGATGAGATGGCTGGATGGCATCACTGACTCAATGAACGTGAGTCTCAGTGAACTCCGGAAGTTGGTGATGGGCAGGGAGGCCTGGCGTGCTGCGATTCATGGGGTTGCAAAGAGTCGGACACAACTGAGTGACTGAACTGACTGACTGACTGATGCATCTATATATATATACATGCATATATACTCCTAAGAAAAACATGTACATTCTTTTGAATACCATGCTCAAACTTCATAATGTTTGTATGAAAACAGTCAGTGAATTTCCAGAATTATGTATAACTAATCACCCAGATTTGAGCAAGCTGGATAATACCATCAGTCATGCTAATGTCTAGTGTGGCTATGAACATTCAAAGTTATATTTTTTCATATCTTGCTATAATAAATGTTCTGCATTTGTGTTTTTAATTCATTTGCCACTTATCCATTGTTATATATCAGATCAGATCAGATCAGTCGCTCAGTCGTGTCCGACTCTTTGCGACCCCATGAACCGCAGCACGCCAGGCCTCCCTGTCCATCACCAACTCCTGGAGGTCACTCAGACTCACATACATCGAGTCAGTGATGCCATCCAGTCATCTCATTCTCTGTCGTCCCCTTCTCCTCCTGCCCCCAATCCCTCCCAGCATCAGAGTCTTCTCCAATGAGTCAACTCTTCCTATGAGGTGGCCAAAATACTGGAGTTTCAGCTTTAGCATCATTCCTTCCAAAGAAATCCCAGGGCTGATCTCCTTCAGAATGGACTGGTTGGATCTCCTTGCAGTCCAAGGCACTCTCAAGAGTCTTCTCCAACACCACAGTTCAAAAGCATCAATTCTTCGGTGCTCAGCCTTCTTCACAGTCCAGCTCTCACATCCATACGTGACCACAGGAAAGACCATAGACTTGACTAGGCGAACCTTTGTTGGCAAAGTGATGTCTCTGCTTTTGAATATGCTATCTAGGTTGGTCATAACTTTCCTTCCCAGGAGTAAGTGTCTTTTAATTTCATGGCTGCAGTCACCATCTGCAGTGATTTTGGAGCCCAGAAAAAGAAAGTCTGACACTGTTTCCACTGTTTCTCCATCTATTTCCCATGTAGTGATGGGACCAGATGCCATGATCTTCATTTTCTGAATGTTGAGCTTTAAGCCAACCTTTTCACTCTCCGCTTTCACTTTCATCAAGAGGCTCTTTAGCCCCTCTTCACTTTCTGCCGTAAGGGTGGTGTCATTTGCATATCTGAGGTTATTGATATTTCTCCCAGCAATCTTGATTCCAACTAGTGTTTCTTCCAGTCCAGCATTTCTCATGATGTACTCTGCATATAAGTTAAATAAACATTGTTATATATAGGCACATATATATATATCTATATATCAAACTTCATATGGCCAAAAGTATTTAAATTCAAAAATAAATATATGCAACTTACTTATCCTGTCTTACTTGCTTTTCTCCTAATCATCTTGACAAAGTCAATGACACCACTGTCCACTCAACTGCTGAAATAAAACTTTATGTGTTTTCCTTGACTCTCTCCTATTATTCTTCTCTCCCTTGTATCTAGTCCATCATCAAGTACTGAAACTCTACCTTAGGAAAAATGCTCCTGAAAGGATCCGGTTCTAGCACAAGCCTCTGTCGCCTTCCCCATGAGCTGGCACAGTGGCATTCTAACAGACCCCCTTCTTCTGTTCTTGCTGCCTGTACTCCATTCACTACCCAGCAGTCAAATACTATTTTTAAGAAAAAAAAAAATAGATTATGCCACTACCTTGCTTAAAAGACCCGAATAATGCCCATAGCCACTTTAAAAAAATATTTACTTTAATTGGAGGCTAATTACTTTGCAATATTGTGGTGGTTTTTGCCATATATCAGCATGAATCAGCCACAGGTGCACATGTGTCCCACCATCCTGAACCTCCTCCCACCTCCCTCTCCACCCCATCCCTCTGGGTTGTCCCAGAGCCCTGCTTCATGCATTGATCTTGCACTGGTCATCTATTTCACATATGGTAATATACACTTATGGGCTTCCCTTGTGGCTCAGCTGGTAAAGAATCCACCTGCAAAGTAGGAGACCCCAGTTCAATTCCTGGGTCAGAAAGATCCACGGAAGAAGGGAAAGGCTACCCACTCCAGTATTCTTGGGCTTCTCTTGTGGCTCAGCTGATGAAGAATCCACCTGCAATGTGGGAGACCTGGGTTCAATCCCTGTGTTGGGAAGATCCCCTGGAGAAGGGAAAGGCTATGCACACCAGTATTCTGGCCTGGAGATTTTCATGGACTCTATAGTCCATGGGGTCACAAAGAGTCAGACACGACTGAGCAACTTTCACTTGCACTCACTTAATAGATGTGTTTCAATGCTATTTTCTGAAATCGTGCCATCCTCACCTTCCCCCACATAGTCACTTTGAATAACAACCAAGTTTCTTTCTTCCTCTTACAAACCCCTACATGATCTGGTCTCTACCTGTCCCTCTGACCTGTGGACTCACACTCACCACACTGCCCACCTCATACTCAATACACTTTGAAAGTGAAGTGAGAGTGTTAGTCACTCAGTCGTGTCCAACTCTTTGTGACCCCATGAGTTGTAGCCCACCAGGCTCCGCTGTCCACAGAATTCTCTAGGCAAGAATACTGGAGTGGGATGCCATTTCCTTCTCCAGGAGACCTTCGCGACCCAGGGATTGAACCCAAGTCTCCCACATTGCAGGCAGACTCTTTACCAACTGAGCCACCAGGGAAACTCAATACACTTTAGACCTGTGCTGTTCAAAATGCTAGTTACATTTCAACTTTAGTTCAAATCCATTAAACTTAAATAAAATTAAAAACTCCATTCCTCATTTGCTCTAGTTACACTCTAAGTGCCTGGCAATCCTAAGCGGTTAGTAGCTATTAACACCGTATTGAACAGCTCAGAGATTTCTACAGTCAGAGGCAGTTTCATCGCACAGTGCTACTTTAGACAAACGAGTATTCCCCCATGTTTCCTGAACATATCAGGGTGTGTTCCCACAACAAAGGCTTTATCCTTCTCTTTCCTTGTCCATGGATCGCATGATCCCAGTGTGTCTACCCAGTCCCTTTCCACCTATATCTCGGTGTAAATGTCATGGCTATAGTCTGAATGTTTGTGCTCATCCCTCCCAGCCAGCGCTCTCCTGAAATCTTCACATGATTGAAGCCATCCTAAGAATAATCTCCAGATGTGCTGGTTTTGGAGTGGCTAGAGAGTCTTCTCCAACACCCAGTCTTTGGTGCTCAGCCTTCTTCAATTAGGTCTCACTCCCATGACAGTGGAGCTGTCATGAAGGCATTAATGTCTCTCTTTTATATGCTATTAGGTGGTTACTTTTAAGGCAGAGAGTGTCTTTTAATTTCATCTGCGTCCTGGGACTCCTCCATAAGTGAGGGGACACCATTTCTTTTTGAATGTTAGCTTTAAGACAACCTTTCCTCTCCACTCACTCATCAAGAGGCAGCCCCCCACTTTCGCCATAAGAGTGGTGTCATCTGCATATCTGAGGTTATTGATATTTCTCTCACCAGACACCAAATCTGCTGGTAATTTGATCTTGGACTTCCCAACCTGCAAACTGCAAGAAATAAATATTTGCTGTTTATGCCATCCAGTGTATGATAATTTGTTATAACAGCCCAAGCTGGCTAAGACAGTCATCCTCCCAGACCACTTAGTCTAAAATCACCACCCAGGCACTCCCTTTATGTGACCGGATATAAATTTCTGCATAGCATTTTTAACTTTTTTTTTTTAATTGATCATTTTTTGTTTGTATTCTGTCTGTCTCCCCTATGAGAATTTAGGCTTCATGGCACTGAGACTTCATCTGTCTTTTGTTCACAGCTGTATCACTTACCTAGACTTGTATTTAGCAACTATCAAAAAACACTTGTGGAAGGAAGGAAGTCAGTAGGGGAAAATGTTACTATTCATTGTATGTATCAATTCCAACATATTAATATTTAGAAGAAAACTTCTCAGAGAAAATAAAAAGCACCCGATATAAACATAATAATGAAATTAGTAAATTCATTTTGAATTAAATTTAAAGTCCAATGATCCTATCCAGCTCTGATTCTATCTTGGATATATCATTTTGCTTCTAAGAACTTCCATCTTATTTATAAAAGGAAGAATTAAGACTAGATTGAAAAAATTTCTTACAGTTCCAAAGTTTGTGTATTTATGAAGGTATTGAACTGAGGAGAAATACTAAATTCTCTTAATATACTGAAAGTGCCTATTCATGTAGTCCTTCTTATTATGTGCATATTCTGTGAATATTTTACCTGCAGTTTAAATCATCATCATATTGTATGGTCTTGAGATGTCTAAGTGTTCATGAGGTAAAAATTTTAAAAGCAAATTTCATCATACTATATTACAGAAGTTTTGCTATTAAGAAACTAAGCTAGTCATTAAGTCAGAATTTAGGGATATATTCACTTGAGGATATCAAATTAACTACAACCTGGGTGATTATTTAACAACTGATCAGATCAAATTAAAACAATTGACTTAAATTATTCTGCTGTAGGCATGTCAAGTCATATGCATATAATTTTTAAAAAAAGTGAAAGTAACCCTGTTCTGATGAGAACTCCTCTAAGTATGGAAACCACACTTATTTGTTCAAAGAGAACAGGTTTACATAGCTAGGCTTTTATATATTAGATCTTCTTAGGAGACAGTCTAATTAAAAGAAATAAATTCTCCAAGGAACATATTCAGTAGGGCATCCATGTCACAGTACTCAGAGTCCAACCTGAGGAGACTCCACATAGTTGATTCATATGAAGATTTTCATAGGCACTTGTAAGCCAGGGTTTCCTCTTATTCCCATTTGTATCTTCCCCAGGATCTACACATCACATTGAATACTCAATAAGCTACAAATATTTTAAAAATCAATATTTAAATGGCAAATGAAGTACAAGAGCATACAGTTGCTTTTTAGATGAAGCTATATAGCTTTGATGAAACTTTTGGCCATTCATAAGGCTTCTCTTAATTTTTCATATCCCCCTTAGGCACTCAAGAAAGAGGCTGAGACTATTTTCAGAAAGAAATGTGGGCGGCATCTTCCAGTGCAGCGTCTTCAAATGAGAACAGAGTGATGAGATAAGATTATCTTCATATCCAAACTGCTGAATAAGAGCAAGCTCCAAAACCAGAGAAAGGCCCACACCGCCAAAGATAGCTTGTTACTAGGGCATTGTAATACTTAAGATTTACTGCTTATTAAAATGCAAAAGGCCATTACTTCCCCCAGAACAAATTTTGTGAACAGAGATGAACCTAGGAAGCTTTTAGCCCATTTCCTGAATCATAAACAAAGAGCTCCATACACAGCAACTCTATGAGATGTAAAAGGGAGTATATTATATGATCCTTATTGGATTACTCAAAGCCTCAGTGAAGCTCCTTTCAGAAGTGATATAAATCAAAGCTAACTGCTTCCACAGAAAAGCAATCAAGTTTTTAAGAGAATATCTTTGTTCCTGAGGTTGAACAATAAGATTTAAATGCTTCTATTAGGACCTTTGCTTTGGAGCATACCTAAGTAATTATAAAAATTCAACCTGGAAAAGCACCTGGACAGACTCCCAAGGGAATTAAATCTTTTGGTTTCAAATTTTGGATACTTTCTAGAAGTATTTCCCAATCTACCTTATGAAAACACACACACACACACACACACACACACACACACACACACACACATACAGACACTTTCCTTTTATACAGCAAAGTACTATATTAAATAGTATGAGTTATAGAATTTTTCACATTTTATGTGCTTCTATAAAGAAGCGAAACCCTAAAAGAGCTTAGCATTTTGAAAAAAAAATTAAACCAAAAGAAAATTATTTGGGGGGAATATTAGAGAAGATGTTTTAAAATGTGAAATCATTTCTTCTCCAGAATCTCTTACATAATTTGAGATGGAATTCCACAGACTTACTGAGAGATATTTTTAAATGAGACAAAACAATAGTGACATCCTGACTAAAAATAATTTCCTACAAGGTGTAAATATCATCAGGGTGTCCATAAGAAGGCTTTCAATTTCCTGTCTATCACTGCCTTGGGGTTAAATATTTAACAATACTCTGGATTTAAAAGCACATGCAAATCTTTTACTTTTTTAAGCTGACTTTTGCCACTTAAAATCATAGCAATCATTTTCTAGAACGGAGAGTTCAAAGAACTAGCTTTTTATTTGTCACTTATCTGAGAATTTGAACACATCAAAATACCTTCCAAGTTTTGTCTTTTTCCAGGAAATATATCTGAAAAATCAAATATGGGTTCTCCCATAAGAAAGCCTCCCAGAATGAATTATTGACTGGTAGGTTTTTGCCTATGACTTTGCTAGATTATGAAAAATACAAAATAACCACAAGCCATAGTTTATGGCATCAAGGAGCCTGTAGTTTAGTGGAGTAAGATAATGTATGAAAATATAAGGAGAATATAAGATAATAAATATGTGTTAAATCTTGGCAAGATTATAGGTGTCCTAAGAATTCAGAGACCTGGAAAGTGGAAAATCGATAGGATTTTATCAGGTTTGGAGAATTTGTCAAGAAAGTGAATCATTGGCTGGACAGAGGGATTTATACTCAATGTGATGAATTGTTCAAGGTAGTTGCAGGTTTTTGAGCCAAGAGTGATGGATGAAACCGACCATGGAAGAAAATTTGCTAGGTATCAGTATGCAGGAAGTCTTAGATGATACAAGAGCCTATGCTAACTACAAGCTGAACACCACACCTCAGGGACAATATGCTAAAGGCCTGGGATATGAGGTAGGTTGTAGGAATAGAAAATTGGCATTTGGAAGGAAAAAAAATGATAGGTTTTCATAACTAAGTGGAAATAGTAGAGAGTGATTATTACTGAGAATATATATTACAAGAGTTAATAGCCAGGTACTCGTAAAACATAATAACCACTGTCCTAGTCTGTATTCTCCTGAAAGCACTCTCCTGAGGCAAGGGCCTGGATATAGTCATTTACTGGGGAGAAATTTCCAGGAGGGAAAAGTGAGGAAGTGAGAGAGAGAGTCAGGGAAAGGAGAAAAGCTAGCAAAGAGATGGAGAAGGCAATGGCACCCCACTCCAATACTCTGGCCTGGAAAATCCTATGGGTGGAGGAGCCTGGTGGGCTGCAGTCCATGGGGTCGCTAAGAGTCAGACACGACTGAGCGACTTCACTTTCACTTTTCACTTTCACGCATTGGAGAAGGAAATGGCAACCCACTCCAGTGTTCTTGCCTGGAGAATCCCAGGGACGGAGGAGCCTGGTGGGCTGCCGTCTATGGGGTCGCACAGAGTCGGACACAACTGAAGTGACTTAGCAGTAGCAGTTAGCAAGGTGATGAATACAGCATTCAGTCCTGTTGGAGACCTTCAAAGACACCATAAGTAGCATAATTTCAAAGAGTTATCCCACCAAAAGCTAAGGAGGCTAGTGAATTTACCAGCTGACTTCCGTACCCTTGGTAGAGAGTGGCTCCCAGTGGCATCAGCCGCCCCATGCTTCCATTCTTAAGAGTTGTACCTACCTGCGGGCTGAACAGCCACTCTGCCTTGGAGAAAGCCCTGAGTGCAAAGCAGAAGGTCTCAGTAGTGCAAACTTGAAACGCAACGCTAGCAATGGCACCATCTAACTACAGCTGCACTGAATCCAGGTGGGGACACAGAATGCCACACGGGAGCAGCCGCTGTAATCACACATGTCATCAAACCCCTCAAACAAGGGCACCATATTGAAGGAATCCACAGGAAGAGATGAAACAGTAACTCACAACTCAGGTTCTGGATAATTCATAATTATCATACTATTTATTTGATAAATAAATAATATTGTAATGATATTTATGATTATTCATAATAATTCTGGATAATAATTCATAACTCAGGTTCAGAGAAATTCATAACTCAGAGATCTTTGGGTAGGAAATTGTGGTACTCCCCTGTGAAACTTTGAATAAGTTCCTTCCTCTAGCTTCCTCAGTTCTTACCTAACTTGTATCAATGTTATAAGAACTCAATGAGTTAGTGCATATAAAATAATTCAGTCAGTGCAAGGAAAGGTCTCCAAATACTTTTTTGGGTCTTAGAAATACTTTTAAATTGGAGTCCCTAGGAAATTTGCACAAAAAAAATTTAAATTAGTAACAGTTTTCAATATAGGACACACAAAATTGAAATCAGCATTTTGTTATGCATTTTTATTCTAGTGACAAGATTGTGGATGGCCCTAATTAAAGTACTTAATAAAGCTCTGGAATAATACTATGGAAGAATGTGCAAACCACCTCATCCAGTTAAAATCCTCACTTTCATCAAATGATGGTAAAGAACACTCCACAGTCACTGCCCCCATCTCCTGTCTCTGACAAATGCTCTGATTTCTCTATGGAACTTTACAGGCAGTGTGAGGCTAGCTCCTAAGAGGCTGAGATGCTATCAGCACCAACCAGGGTGTGTTTACTCTGCAGCCACAAAGACTTTTCCTAAAGCAAGCTCTCTGATTTTCAAATTTGACACAGAACTGCTGTTCATTCCAAGGATGACGAATGCATGTCACATGATGAACACTATCATGTTGCATGGTACACTCCAACCTGTAGCAAACAGTACTAAGGGAACCAGTTTTAAAGCTAAAGATCAACTAAAAAGCAGTTTACTTGCATGATCATGGTCAGTGTCCACCTCCCCCTTCATTCATTATAAGTCTCGAAGCCAGTAAGTTCTGTGGAGGTACAACAACAGTTCAGCTGTAGGAATTCCAGAGAAATATTTATAGATGCACAAAGGGAATGGCAGGCCACTCCAGTATTCCTGCCTGGAGAATTCCATGGACAGAAGAGCTTGGCAGGCTACAGTCCACGGGGTTGCAAAGAGTCAGACACGACTGAGTATCTAACGCACACACATGCAAAACAAACGTCCAGAACCCAATCTTATAAAATATTAGGCCCCAAAATGACCTGCGTCACCCACGCTTGTTGTTATAAAGCAAAACAGAAATCCAAACATGTTAAATTATTTACCCCTCGTCATACACTGATCCAGAACCAAAAAGACCACGTAGATTTCATTCTATGTATTTTTCTGCCCTCCAAAGCCTCCTGTCCCAAGTTGAACCATAAATTGCTGCAGAGTACCGATAACTGTGAAAAGTTAGATTGAGCAAGATTAATAGAATGGCAGTCACAACTTAATGCCAATCACTACTTCAAAAGTTTCAAGTAATGATTAAGTCCTAAACATTAACAGTAAAGCAGATATTTCATATTTTCATCCCATAAGCACTCATCATGCTCCTATTATGTCTGGCACTGTGAGACATAGCACTGGACAAGAAAATTATAGTCTCTAAAATCTATTTTAATGATTTTATTTTATAACTGTGTACTATTACAAGTCCATGTTCTTATGAATAAAAACAAGAACAGATAAAGCTCATTGGATTCCAAATTGATGCTCCAACGTGCCTGCTACTCAGGCTTTTCCGGGCAAACTTACATAGTCACACCGTACAGAAAAACTGATAAAAATAATCTTTACAACTCAGTCAAAGTTTACAGTATGGATTATCCTAAATGTGTTTTATGTTGGTTACATAAAGCTACACTAAGTCTAACAACATTTGAACTTATGGTCCTTTAGAGATATTTTTGACAAAAGTATTCATCAAGTTATTTTTAAGATTATTTCTAAACTTAAAACCCTGTACAAGTAGGAACATTTTTCTTTGGCAAAATTAAAATATAAAATGAAAGGTACCTAACAGTGGTTCTAAATATATGTAGTGTCAGGAGGTTTTTACTTTCAAATCAATTATCCAAGTTTAAATGAGCTCTTTTTCATTAACTGGTCATTTTTCTAGATTATATATGAAAGTTGTAGAAAGTTATTACAAGAATTTTCTTTCCTTTGGGGCAAGAAAATATTAGGAAACGCATTTATTAAAGATCTCAGAAAGAAAAAAAAAACTGTTAATTTTGACTTTTCTTACTTATTTCCTTTAAAATTGAAACAGTCTAGGAATCACTCATAATAACAGGAGTAGTGTCCCCCCCCCCCCTTTTTTTTACTATTTTTCCTTTTTTTTTTTCCACTTAAAGAATTTTATTGTTTAAAAACACAGACTAGAAAATCTTAATAGAGCAGAAATAAATGAACTGGCCCAGGGTTTTTAAGGATGTTTTTCACAGGCATCTGTTTTTGGTTTGGGCCATGTAGCTTGCAGGAGTTCCCAGACGAGGGACTGAACCCTGGCCACACCAGTGAAAAGCCAGGAATCCTAACCAGGAGGCTACCAGGGAACACTCAAGGGATCTGTTTTTTCCTAACCTTTTCTGGTGGGGATTAGGATACAGAAGCTCAGCATAACAGCTCAGAATTTCACCTCTGCTCTAACTATTCCCATAGCTACCAAATAACAACCAGGCACAATTCTAAAAATACTAACAATGGAAAGAAGATGGTGGCAGCAAGAAATTTCCCCTGAGCAGGAAAGCAGCTGCTAATGCCTGAACAAAGACGCCTCACAATTTAGTATCAACTGCTGCCAGGAAGGCACTTAAACTCACTGTGGGAGGTTCTAGCACTTGGCAGAAATGGTTTGACTTTGTTCTGTTTCAGTAAATATTTTAAACAAGCAGAAGAAAAAGTAAAATCTATGCAGACTGGCTATATAGCCTTCAGGTTAAGACTGTTTGTTAAGACTGTTTGCCTTTGGCAAGCATGGCAGAATTATCTGATGGCATCATAGTAAAGAAGCATTTAAGAAATTGTCCATCAGCAGATGAATGGATAAGAAAGCTGTGGTACATATACACAATGGAGTATTACTCAGCCATTAAAAAGAATACATTTGAATGGAATTTAGAAAGATGGTAACAATAACCCTATATATGAGACAGCAAAAGAGACACTGATGTATAGAACAGTCCTTTGGACTCTGGGAGAGGGAGAGGGTGGGATGATTTGGGAAAATGGCATTGAAATATGTATAATATCATATATGAAACAAGTCACCAGTCCAGGTTTGATGCACGATACTGGATGCTTGGGGCTGGTGCACTTGGATGACCCAGAGGGATGGTATGGGGAGAGAGGAGGGAGGAGGGTTCAGGATGGGGAACACATGTATACCTGTGGCAGATTCATTTTGACATATGGCAAAACCAATACAACATTGTTTTTATATTAAATAAAGTTAAATAAGTATTCATAAAGTAAAGTTTATATATAAAGTAACTTTAAAGTAAAGTAAATTAAGTTAAATAAAATTTTAAAAAAAAGAAAAGAAAAAAAAAAGAATTCCCACAGTTTGTTGTGATCCACACAGTCAAAGGCTTTGGAAAAACAATAAAAAGAAATTCGTAAAACTTTATAAAAAGAAGCTAAGTCTCATAGTTGAGCTGGGTCTTCAGGTCCTACAGAACTAGCCAAAAAAAAAAGATTCAAAGAAGCAAATACAAATGATTTGGCATAAGGCAATGAAAGGAAAAGAAACAGGCAGCTCATCTAGACTTCAGTCTGGATGGTGAATCGAAGGCCAGGGTGCCAGATTGAAGACTCTCCTCACTTCTTCAGGAAATAGTTCAGTTTTTCCTGTAGATAACTGAGCTGCTCAGTTTTTTCTTCTTCCTGTAACTTAAGCTGCTCCAGCACAGAGTGTAAATGATTCTTGAGTGTCAGGTTTTCCACTTTGCTAATGAGATCCTTCTGTCTTTGTGCCCTGCGCTGAATCTCATGGAGCATTTTCTCTGTGTATTGAGTGTACTTCTGAATTTCCATGACCATTGAGCTGGTTCCCTCCTTTGCCTCATACTGGTCATATTCAATGAATCTGGCCTGTAGCTCCCTTTCCATATCCTCGTCATAATAATCTTCCTCCTCTTCATCATCATAGCCTCCTCCTCCTCCTCCTCCTTATCGTCCACCTCAGTGTTATTGCTAGAATCACTGAGCATCTCCTGAAGCACATAATATTCTGGTAAGGTATGACCCTGCTTATAGTTGCTCATTCCTGAGGCTACTGCATAGGCAGGAGTGGAGCCTTTACTTGCTATTTCCTTGGCTTCATCTTCAGCAATGACCTCCCACCGGGTATTGACAGCTTCGGCATCTGAACGCAGCAGTCTTTTCACTTCCTTTTCCACATCAGGAGACTCAATGAGCTCAGGAAGGTCCATTTCTCCAATTTGTTTGAAATCCGTAACCTTTGTTGCTGTTTTGCGGAACCTTCTCTTTCTGACATTCCTAAGTGGTGGAGTAATGCCATGCTTCCAGGTATATTTTTTCTTTCTCTGCTTTTCAGCTTTCCCGATTGCTTTAGGATCAGTAGCGGTTACTGGTTCTTCAGGAGAAGGGTGAACATCAGCATCAGCAGTGCACACCAGCATCTGGCAAACATCTGCCGTTTTATAAAAACTTTTTCTATCCACAGTTTTTAAGCTTCCAATAACACAAGGCAAATCAACCAGCTTAGCAGCTAGTGAGACATTGTCTACCTCAACAACTGCATGACGTGCGTCAGAAAATAAGTCAATTTTTACTTTATTCTTCATGGAGGAACTTCCAGAATGCATCATCTTTCTGACAGTGGAAGCATGTTCCATAGGCAGACGCAGTATAAACTGGTTCTCAAGTTCGTGAGGAGGTTCATCCTGGCTTCTTCTCATCTCTTTTTTTCCGAGTTCTTTCTCCTGGGGTAAGTTTTCCGTAGAGGCTTGGGCAGCAGCCTGGGTCCCAACGGCAGCAATGGCGGCATCACCGGAAGAGTCATTAGCAGGAGTTTGGATGCCATGGTCACTAGCAGTTTGGGCTCCATGATCGCCAGAAGTTTCAGCTCCATGGTCAGCATGAATTTGGGAATCTTGGCGGCTCATTACTCCTGATTTTGGATTAAATTCCGAGAAACTGGGGGGACGCGCCTCAGGGAGCTCTGCGGTGTATGTCGTTGAGATTGTTAAAATGGCTTCCTGTTGCGTCATGAGATCTAACCGACGCCAGGATTTCCTAAAATGGTGTCAGAGGTATCCCCCTTAAAGACACAGGGGTAATATTAGAAATATTATGGGGTGCCTGTTAGATTATAGCCATGATGTCTCTGTTGCCTTCACTTATCTAAACTTCATGGTAAGAAATAAATATTTTTAGAAAACTAATTGTTGTATCCTCATTTCTTCTGGATATGCGATTTTTGCCTTCAGTGAAGCTAAATTGCCAGAGCTTCACATCTATGCAGAACCGTTTTTGTCCTTTTGAGAATTCAGCTACTGAACTTTAGCGTTATTTGGTGGGGGTACATTGAGGATTGCAATACAAAATGGAATGATGAAACTAGTTTTTTATTTCCTGTAGAAAATTATTGATGGCATTTATTATATCAAAAATATTTAATAATAATTCAAAGGAAAATTATTTTCCATAACTGAGATAGTTAAGTAATGGTGTGTTTAGAATCCTATGGACTGTGTGAATTATGTAATTAACTTTCCTTTCTATGGCTGCTAGGAAACTCAGACCCAATTTCCATCCACCTCTTAACAACTGTGAACCTTACTGGCTGTTCTGCTGCTGCTGCTGCTAAGTCGCTTCAGTCGTATCCGACTCTATGCGACCCCAGAGACGGCAGCCCACCAGGCTCCCCTGTCCCTGGGATTCTCCAGGCAAGAACACTGGAGTGGGTTGCCATTTCCTTCTCCATAATTTTCCTTTTATGCATAATTGACAAGCTGTTTCTAAAATGTATAAGGAAATGTAAAGAACCTAGAAGGAAAAAAATCAATCTTGGAAAACAGAACAAATTAGAGCACCCACCCACCCTGGTTTCAAGGCTTACTAAAACAAGCTAGAGTAATCCAAGCAGTGTAGTATTAGCCTAAAGGCAGATAGACAAACAGACACGAAGAACCAAATACAAATTCTAGAAATAGACCTCCACTTAGGAAACTACTTGATTTTTTAACAAATGTGCCAAAGCAATTTAATGGGGAAAGAAAGCTTTATGAAAAATAGTGCTGGGGAAAGCAGTGAATGGACACCATCTCACCCGATTTATTAATTCAATAGAAAATATAGATGTAAATATAAAAGCTAAAACTCTAATACCTTTGGGAAGCAAACAAAAGAAAATATCTTTACAACCTTGGCCTTACAAAGTTCTTTTTTTTAAATACAAAGCACAGAAAATACTAAACCATTAAAGAACACAACTGATGAAATAGACTACACCAAAAGTGAAAAATCTTTGCTCATCAAAGTAAATGGCAAGTCACATTTGGAAAAGGGCTGTTCTCCAGAACATATAAAGAATTTCAGCAACTTAATAATAATTAAAAACAAAGAAGCCAATTAAAATGGATAAAAGACTTGAACACTTTACAGTCCAATAAGCAAACAACAAAACCTCAGCATTATTAGACTCAGAGAAATACAAATTTAAACCACACTAAGATACCCCTATATACTCACCAGAATGGCTATTAAAATATTGAGAATGCTAAATGAATAGGAAATGGAACTCATATATTGTTTGCAGACATGATAATATGAAACAACCAGTTTAGAAAACTATTTGAAAGTTTTTTATAAAAAAACCTATGCTAGTAACTTCACTCCTAGTAATTTACCCCAAAGAAATAAAGCTATTATCCACAACCACAAAGACAGATTAAAGAATGATCACAACCATTTCATTCATAAGGGCAGACGTTTTTGTTTTTATTTTTTTAATGTCCATCCACAAACAAATTGTGCATTCAAACATTAGACTACTACTCAGCAATAACAAATGTACAAGTTGGTGATCACAACCACTGTATGAAGCCTGACACAAAAGAGTATGTTCCATATAATTCCATTTATATAATGTTTTATGACAGATAATTAAACTATTGTGATAAAAATCAAAACAATTGAGTATTTGGGCTGGGGAGGAGGATTAACCAGTAAGGAGACATAAGAATTTTCTTGAATGATAAAAAATATTCTATACTTTGTTATTGATGTAGCTTACATAAATGTCTGCATTTGCCAAAATTTATAACGTATTCTTAGAAATGGCAACCCACTCCCATATTGTTGCCTGGAAAATCCTAGGAACAGAGGAAACTGGCAGGCTACCGTCCATGGAGTCACAAAGAATCAGACACAATTTACAACTAAACAGCAACGGACAACAGTGCCAACCTCTGACATGTTTTTGCCCTTGTTGCTGATCACACTGCTGCTGCTGCTCCTGCTACTAAGTCACTTGAGTCGTGTCTGACTCTGTGCAACCCCATAGACGGCAGCCCACCAAGCCCCTCTGTCCAGGGGAGTTTCCAGGCAAGAGTACTGGAGTGGGGTGCCACTGCCTTCTCCGGCTGATCACACTGGTACTGATCATATTGTACACTTAAGACATGTGCATTCTGCTCTGTGTCAAATATATTCCATTTAAAAGTGAAAAAAGAGGAAAAAGCCTTGATGGACATTAGAGATCTCATTTTAATAGCTCACATCTTCTAAACATATTAAACAAATAAAAAAGAGTGGTAAATTTTTATGCACCTGTTTTCCCCTCCTCGTGTGAAGTATAATTGGTCCTTCATTGCCATTCAGTGATCTTCTTCTAGGACTGGAAACCACTAAGAGCTCTAAATGTTCTTAGATCCTAAGATTTAATGAAACACACCTAGCTTGTTACTAGGTGAAATGTATCTAAATTTGTTTTTAGCCAAACAAGTTGTAACTTTCACATTATGTTCTAACGCTAAAAAAAAAATTTCATCCTCATGCTAAATTTTATGCCAAAATAGATTTTAATAACTTAAAATATGATTGTGTGTTTCTGAACATCTTTGATTAACTATTTACTAATCCTACCTTAAACACTGACTACATTTACTCAGCATCTTTCATTTCCCAACTACTCCTTCATATCATTATTTGCAAAAAATTAGCAAATCATGATTTCCCATTTAGCCACACTAAGTGATTTGGGTTACCTTTACCTATGATTACCTATTTAAAAAAGAAAATAAAAGCTAAATTCAGCCTCCTCTATTAGGGGCTTTCATTCTTAAAGTCAGAGACCATTTGGTCCATTCAATGCTCCTTTCTTTCTAGTCCATATTCTGAGGTGTCTGAGGATGGCGATGAGACCTTTTAATATAAAACTGAGATTTCTCCATCTGTATAACAAGAGCAAATTAGGGCATTCACCTAAAAAAAGCCAAGTGCTTGAATAGTGCAATCTCTGATGAAGAATGGGCAAAAAATGGTACTTGAGTCCTCTAAATTAGAGCATTAGTCCTTGTCCTTTGGAAGAAAAAAAAAAAAATCAGAACATTAGACTGAACGAAACTGAACAGAGAAGTCAGTGGTGAAGAGTAACCTGGAAGGTGCTCAAATCAGGGAAGTAAAGGTGAATGCTGAGAACATAACAAGTTTCAGAGGTAGAGTGTTTAACACCCAGGGATCTGAGTCATACCACACACTGTTCAGTCTAGCCTGACCTAAGCTTCACAGTTTCTCAAGACGGAAAAAACAGTGTTCCCCATTCAGGCTGCAGGTAACCCAAAAGCAGCTGCTGATGTCGAATGCAAAAGCAGGAGTTAGGGCCAAGACCTTAACAGCATAAAGTTAAAAAGTGAGAAATGTACCCAAACAATTCAGGTTAAAAATAAGGTTTTGCATGAAGTAGCCATACATTTAAGCAAAAGTACATTTTTGGCTCATGGTTTTATAAGAAAAAAGAGGAGGCTGTCAGCTTTTCCTTGATGAAATTAAGCAGGTTAGAGGATTTGTGAGTCCCTTCTAAGAACTAGAATCTATGTTTATTGTCTCAATTATCTGAGTATTTCAAACAAGGCTGTTTGGGGCTTGGAATCTTCACATAATCACCACAAATTTTCATTTAATTTTGCATGTGTGGACACAATCTTAATGGTGATCTGTATTCCATCTGGGGACGCAGTTTAGTGAGACTTTCCCCAGTGAATGCATTCTGTGGAAACCTGCCACCAGGAGACACTAACAGGGTCAGGCTAGCATGGAACCTCAAAAGTTTGAGGGCTATCTATTTTCTGTATAATCAAGGGGTAAGAGATCTGATAACCAAGATTTTGAATTTAAAACTCAAATATTCCTTGCTTTTTAAAATACTTCCCAAACTGAGATTTTGAATATCAAGTAGCTTGATTACAAAGATAAGCAATAGAAACTTTCCATTTCTGAGTGAATTTAGGCCTTTATTTAATAATTTAAAGAATTATGTATCTCAAATCAAAACCTAACAGAGAAGCATAAATATTATGATTACACATTTAATAAAAATAATTTTATATTTGGAACAATATAAATCCAGATTAAATATAGAAAATACACAAAGCCAAGGAAAGAGACATCTTAAACGTTTTTTGAAAAACCAAGTGTTTGGTAATCAGTACTTTTAAATGTACATTTTATAATACCAGACAATCTAATCATAATGAGGTCTCCTAATAAGATGGCTAAGTAATTACAAGTAGTTCAGAGAGATGCTAGAGGTATCTTTCATTTACCACGGGAAACTTTTTAAAGGCAGGGATCCAACTTTATTCCTCTCTGAACCTCCCATAGCACAGCACTTCCTCACAGGAACTGCTCAATAAATGATTGCTTATCCAAATAAAAGATGGAGCATATTCCCACAAGGAAGAGAGACACTTGGCAGGTTGTTCAAACATACTCTCCAAAGAATAACTTAAAGCTCACTTTAAAGATTTAGAATCCTGGGTCCTCCCCATACACTTCAAATCAGAATTTTTGGAGGAGCCAGGAAATCTAACAAGCATCCTGTATGGCTTTTATGATTAAACAAGTCAGGACATAGGACAGTGTGGTATGAAACTGGGAGAATCAGAAGAAGACAGTGGTCTATAAAATTCCAACTTAACATTTTAAGGCTCTCCTTAATTTGGACCTAGGTTAACCTTCCAATGTTAGCTCCCTAAATTCTCAAGTGAAATTGTTTTGTGACAGTGAGGCTGCCCTACTCACAGAAAGCATAATGGATTAAAAAAAAATGATGGCACGACCATAAATACACTTTGGTCTGACTCCTGGCTTATACCAAAATGTGATTCTGGCATCATTAGTATCCTGGCTTGTCTCTGCTCACATCGGTTTGGCTGAGATTAATGGCTAGGCCATCCACCCCACACTTGACATTTCAACTGAGGGAAAATGTCCTGGCTCTCATTGCAATTAAGACAACTAATCTAGACTTGCCCTGCGGCCTGAAGTCAAGCCAACTGCTGACTTCCTTTTCATCTCCCTCTTCCTCCTGATGGATCACACGCTCACACTGGTCAAGACTTATTTTGCTACTGGTCACATTAAGTGACAACCTCCTTAGTTTTGCCAAAACCAAGAACCTTCAGACAAAGAACATTGTTATTTTCTCCTAGTTATGTAGAGACAGGTCGCCTCAGCACAACAGCAACAGTTTCTGATTTCCCACCCTTGGCATGATTCCTACGCCTGGATGCTAGACTCATGATGACCACGCACTTCTGACACAAGAAGCATGAACTGCTCCAAGACACACGAAAATCCCCAAGGCCACAGCTGGTATCTTAAATCCATGTAATGAATATGGCATGTCTCATGAAATATTTCATACTTTAAATCATGCACCCTTTTATTTAAGTGTCACAAAATTAAGATCACCAAACTCTCCAGTGAAAAGAAAAACGTGGGAACCACTAGGGAAGCCCCTTGGAAGAAGAACCCATTTCTAAAGCCAGCACCTAATCACAGATCACCTGGGCTGGAGTTAAGGCAAAACATTTATCTGAAGAGATACCCCTTTGTGAGTCATAAGCAGATATGTTTGGGTAAGAAAGTAATCGAATCTCACTGTGAGCCGGTAAAGGGAGAATAAAGAAAGAAAGAAGGTGAAGTCACTCAATCGTGTCCAACTCTTTGAGACCCCATGGACTGTAGCCTACGAGGTTACTTCATCCATGGGATTCTCCAGGCAAGAATACTGAAGTGGGTTGCCATTCCCTTCTCCAGGGGATCTTCCCAACCCAGGGATGTAACCCAGGTCTCCCGCATTGCAAGCAGATGCTTAATAGTATTAATAATATGGTGGTAGTGTTGAATAAAGTGCCTGTCGTAGACATCAGCTCATAATAGGAAATCTATAATTGTTAATCCCTTTCCCTCTTCCCTTATCATATTCTAAATATGCCTTGCCCATTTCCCATTTTTGAAGATTTGCTCATACTAAGCCTATATCTGGGCCTATCTCCATCAAGCCTATTCAAATCAATTCAGCTTAAGAACCAATTAAACCCTATAAGATGACCTCTCTGCTTATGTTCTTCACTTTGGGCCCCAAGAATCTTTCAATATTCTGTAATTCATGTAGTGTTATTGTTAGAAAAAAATAGATTCTAATCAAAGATTGATATAAATGTCTGTCTAAAGTATCATACGTGTTTGCATATTCTGCTGAATGAGTTTATAAAGAAAGGGACAAGATCACATGCTTCTGTTTACCTCCTAAATGCAAGGACTGTGAGCTACACAGAAAACTGACTGGCTATTGTGCTGCACCAACTAGAAAAGACATTTGCACACACACACACACACACACACACACAAAAAAAACCTTATTCTTCTGAGAGAACACTCAACTCTTCAGATGTTACTTGATCACTGAACTGGTGGACAATTCTATGAATATCTGAGATTCTTCTAACAAGATCCTGAAAGACACAAAAGAGATCCAAGAATCAAGAATCAGGCATGGACACATTCTCCCAACATCAAAAATAAATTAATAGAAATGAAATCCACTCACAACTGAGTACAAATGTTTATAACACACAAAAGGCAAAGGAAAAATTATAGCACTAAAAAGAGAATCTTCTTTGGGAAAACATTTACTAAAAAGCAGATTTCAGATAATATCTGTTCATGTTCTCTTTTAAATTCAAGAGAACATTTGCCCTCTGAAACAAAGATTAACTGTAGAATATAAAAAGATAAGAGCTAAAGGGCAAAGAGAAATTAAAAAAAAAAAAAAGAACTGAGTGAAATGTGGCAAGAATGTAAGAAGATAATAGTTCCAAAGCAGAACTAGAAACTGCAAAAGGGAAGACTTCACTGGCAGTCCAGTGGTTAAGACTCCACGTTTACACTTCAGGGGGCACAGATTCAACCCCCGGTTGGGTGATTAAAATCCCACGTGCTGCACGGTATGGCCCAAAACCTTGCAAAACACACTGACAAAGAAAAGTTTAAGAATGTAAGAGAAATCTGATTCATTTATCAGTTACGTTATATGTGCCAGACATTATACAACTACCCTGCATTAATTATCTTGTGAATTTAGACAGCAATTTATAAATGAAATGTTGTGTTTAATAATGAGAAAACAAAGGCTTGGAAAAACTATCACAGCATATGGTAGGCTGGCATTGATGAGGTGGTTTTTTTTTTTTTTTTTTTTTATTAAATACACAGAAATGCTTAATAGAAAACACACTTTTGAAAGAAAGCTAAACACCCAGAAGTTAGAAATGAAGACAAAAATAAAGTGGATGACAAACTGCTATGATGTCGCAGGAGCACAGACCAGGTTTCTACACAGACTGAGGCTGTGTGTCGGCAACTTGAGCCCCAAAACCCACTCAAAGCAAGGGATATAGAAGTCTGTATAGGGGTAGAGTTAAGTCCCAAAAAGAGAGCATAGTTCACCGATCTAAGGGAAATGGCCGGGAAGCTGACAAAGCTACTTGTGGAAAGTAAAAAAAGAAAAAAAAAATCTGCAAGAAATATAATAACCAATGCATACTTCAAAGACGATTCAACATAAACCATCTTTGTTCCCAAAGCCCAACCTAAGAAATTAAGATAAAAACTCAAGCAGGAGTTTCAATCCCATACATCTCCATCAGTATCCAACATAAAACTTCTCTGTAAGGATGCTCTGACGCCCAACCCTCAAAAGACAACTCCAGAGGGCTGCCAGATAAAACACAGGGAATCCCCAGCTGTATATGAATTTTAGATAAACAATGGATGAATATACACCAAATGTTGAATGTGGAAATAGAAAACTACACCAAGACGAAAGAAAAATTTACTTGTGACATACTTATAGTGAAAAAAGTAATAATCGTTTATCTGAAATTCAAAATGTAACCAAGCACTCTGTATACTACTTGTTAAAACTGGCAAATCTTTCAAAGGTGGACAGTATTTTTCTTAAGATAAATTCACACACACACGTATAAAGAAGGACAGAAAGAGCAAAAAATCACATAATAGAACAAAACATAAACAATAGAAAACAATAGAGAAAGCACACATGACCAGTATTAAACGAATAAAAACAACGTTGTAAATGACTTTTTAACACAAAATTTAAAACTTAGGTGAAATTTTAGCTGTGGAATGTGAGGTTGATTCAACATTTGAAAAGTAATGCAATTCTGTTACTAACTTAAAAAAAAATAGCAAATAAAATCAATCATACTATCATCTCCACAGATGTAAAAAAGCATTTGGCATATATAAAACCTATTGGATACAGTTTGCTTCATATAAAAATGTTGATATCTTGAACATTTGGGTGCAAAACAACAATATTCATTCTCAGTCCATCTATAATACTGCATGGAGGTTGTTGTCACTATAATAAGGTAACAGTTCAGTTGAGTAGCTCAGTCGTGTCCGACTCTTTGTGACTCCATGGACTGCAGAACGCCACGCTTCCCTGTCCATCACCAACTCCCGGAGTTTACTCAATCTCATGTCCATCACCTTGGTGATGCCATCCAATCATCTCATTCTCTGTCGTCCCTTTCTCCTCCCACCTGAAGATCTTCTGCGTCGTCAGCATCAGGGGTCTTTTCAGTGAGTCAGCTCTTCGCATCAGGTGGCCAAAGGATTGGAGTTTCAGCTTCAGCATCCGTCCTTCCAATGAATATTCAGAGTTGATTACTTTTAGGAATGACTATCTTGATCTCCTTGTTGTTCAAGGGACTCTCAAGAGTCTTCTCCAACACCACAGTTCCAAAGCAACAATTTTTTGGTGCTCAGCTTTCTTTATAGCCCAACTCTCACATCCATACATTACTACTGGAAAACCAAAGCTTTGGCTAGACAGACATTTGTTGGCAAAGTAATGTCTCTGCTTTTTAACATACCATCTAGGTTGGTCATAACTTTTCTTCCAAGGAATAAGCAAGCATCTTTTAATTTCATGGCTGCAGTCACCATCTGCAGTGATTTGGGAACCCCAAAAAATAAAGTCTCTCACTGTTGCCATTGTTTCCTCATCTATTTTCCATGAAGTGATGGGACCAGATGCCATGATCTTAGTTTTCTGAATGTTGAGTTTTAAGCCAACATTTTCATTCTCCTCTTTAACTTTCATCAAGAGGCTCTTTAGTTCTTCACTTTCAACCATGAGGGTGGTGTCATCTGCATATCTGAAGTTACTGATATTTTTCCCGACAATCTTGATTCCAGCTTGTGCTTCATCCAGACCAGCGTTTCTCGTGATGTAATCTGCATACAAGTTAAATAAGCAGGGTGACAATATACAGCCTTGACGTACTCCTTTCTCTATTTGGAACCAGGCTGTTCCATGCCCAGTTCTAATTGTTCCTTCTTGACTGGCATACAGATTTCTCAGGAGGCAGGTCAGGGGTTTGGTATTTCCATCTCTTGAAAAATTGTCCACAGTTTGTTGTGAACCACATAGTCAAAGGCTTTGGCATAGTCAATAAAGCAGAATCAAATGTTTTTCTGGAACACTCTTCCTTTTTTGATGATCCAACGGATGTTGGCAATTTGATCTCTGGTTCCTCTGCCTTTTCTAAGTCCAGTTTGAACATCTGGAATTTCGTGGTGGTTCACGTACTGTTGAAACCTGTTTTGGAGAATTTTGAGCATTACTTTGCCAACATGTGAGATGAGTGCAATTGTGTGGTAGTTTGAGCATTCTTTGGCATTGCCTTTATTTGGGGTTGGAATGAAAACTGACCTTTTCCAGTCCTGTGGCCACTGCTGAGTTTTCCACATTTGCTGGCATATCAAGTGCAGCACTTTCACAGCATCATCTTTTAGGATTTGAAATAGCTCTACTGCAATGGTAGCAAAAAAATAAAAGTCATAAAGATATTGGAAAGGAAAAATAAAGCTGCCTTTCCTTTACAGATGACAGGATCAGACTCTTTTATTTAAATCCATTGGAATTTGTCAGTTTGTAACTGGACGGTAATCCAGGCTGTTATAATTAATACACAGTATTGAGCTTCCCAGGTGGCAGCAGTGGTAAAAAACCCACCTGCCAGTGCAGGAAACTTAAGAGATGCCTGGTCAATCCCTGGGTTGGGAAGCTCCCCTGGAGGAGGGCATGGCCAGTCACTCCAGTATTCTTGCCTGGACAGAGGAGCCCGGCGGGCTACAGTCCATAGTATCGCACAAAGATGGACCCAACTGAAGCAACTTTGCATGGCATGGCATAAAGGTATTATTGAGGAAATATGGGATTAGTAACTATGAGAAACACTGAGAGTCTAAGTGGCCAAAATGATTTTGTTTGAAGATCAAGAGGTATAAGAATGGATTTTGCTTTTCATCCCACGCTATTTTGTATCTGCTGATTATTAACCACTGTCTTTCATTGGGAGGCAGTTGTCTATGGCTCACCCACATTTTAAGTCATCATGTGAGTAAGGCTCCAGCTGACCTTGTTCCAAACTAGCTTACAGAAGATGTTTGTATAACAAATAGCCTTGGAATACAAAGACAGCATCCCCTCTACAAAGGATAGGTTTTCTTGTTGCCTTGGAAAGTATGTCTCCTTCCGCAGCTAAGGGCAAGCCCATTTATTGCCCATTATAAAAAATTCATAGTCCCTAAACTCAGATTTCTTAATGTAGCCAACTGCATATATAGGTATTATCTCCCTCTCTTTGTGCTGCCCTGTGGGCATTAAGGTTCTGCCATTGCTGTGAATCGTACTGTATTTTCATCTCTAATCCTAGGGGTCTTGGGTCTTCTGCCACTAACCATCAAACTGTGGTGGGCTAACTGGTTAGCTTGTAAATAAAGTATAATATCATGCTATTTGTAGTCTTTTTAAATATATTCTTATACAACTTTATGAATATGCCATACATTTTAAGCCAAAAAGTTAAAATGTAAGCATTTATCTACCTCAGTTTGTAGAAAGAAGACTTCCTATGGATTAAAAAAAAAAAAAAAGGATGACAGAAATGAAAATAAATTTGAACTAATTGGCAGCATTTTTACTTAATCTATGTTATCAAACACAATCAACAGAATTAAGAAACTTGAGAATAAAGGAAAGGAAAAAAAGTTTTACTCAACTTTCTTAAGGTCCCTGGTTGGGTCTGAAAATTTAACAAAGACTGAGTAACAGATGAAAAGCATAGAAATTTATTCTGTATCAGTTTTACATGGATGCTTTCATAAGAAAATAAAGACCCAAGGAAACTAAATTTTGTTTGTTTTTTGCTAGATTTGATGATGGGCTGTTCTTGTTATTCAGTCACTAAGTCATGTCTGATTCATTGTGACTCCAGGGGCTGTGACACTCCAGGCTTCCTTGTCCTTCACTATCTCTTGGAGTTTTTTCAAATTCTTATCCATCGAGTCAGTGATGCCATCCAACCATCTCATCCTCTGGCGTCCCCCTTCTCTTCCTGCCTTCAGTCTTTCCCAGCATCAGGGTGTTTTCCAATGAGTCCATTCTTCGCATCAGGTGGCCAAAGTATCGGAGCTGAGCTTCAGCATCAGTCCTTCCAATGAATATTCAGGATTTATTTCCTTTAGGATTGACTGGTTTGATCTCCTTGGTGTCCAAGGGACTCTCAAGAGTCTTCTCCAGCACCACAATTTGAAAGCATCGAGTTTTCGGCACTCAGCCTTCTTTATGGTCCAACTCTCACATCTGTACATGACTACTTGGAGTACAAAATGAAGCAGAACAAAGGGAAGAGTAGGCAGTTGCGTAGAAATGGGATAGGAAGATATAAGGAGTAAACTGGGGGAAACACGTACACAACCATTTTATGAAACTTTTCAGGGGACAGTGGTGGAGGAACGGGCAAAGTGACCTTCCTGCTTTGGCCATTTTCCCAAACTCCTTTGGCTTTAACTATTCAATATGCCAGGGGTCCATATTTTGGGGTAGAACTCTATCAAAACAAACTTGGGGAAAAATTGTATAATTTTGAATATTATTTGTTTAATATTTCAAGAGCAATTCAAATATGACTTTTAAAGGATAAATATAACACATTAGAACAAAAGAAGAAATATTTTCCAATTACATGTGGGAAATGTTCAACCTAATTAGAAAGAAAATAATTCATATTTAAAATTGCTGAGATATTTTCCATATAGTTGGTTAAAAAAATGAAAAAAAGAGCTAAAAGAAAGGAAATTAATCAGTTTTGTTAAGAGTACAGAAAAATAATCCCTCGTATTGCTGAAATAAATTATTTAAAACATTTTTTAGGTAAAATTGGAAATATTTATGAAAAGTCTTAAAATATATATTTTTACTTTTTGATATAATGATTCCAACTTCAGAAATCATGCTAAAGAAATAATGAAGAAAATTAGAAAAGGAAATTATGGTACATATACACAATGAATATTACTCATCCATAAAAAGGAACATGTTTGAGTCAGTTCTAATGAAGAGGATTAAACTGGAACCTGTTATACAGACTGAAGTAAGTCTGAAAGAGAAAACCAAATGCTGTATATTAACGCACATATATGGAACTTAGAAAGATTGTAACAATGACCTTATATGCAAGGCAGCAAAATGGGCACGTGTAAAGAGCAGACTTTTGGACTCTGTGGTAGAGGGCGAGGGTGGGATGATTTGAGAGAGTAGCACTGGAGCATGTATATTATCGTATGTGAAATGGATGGCCAGTGAAAGTTCTATGCATGAAGCAGGGCACTCAAAGACAGTGCTCTGGGACAACCCAGAGGGATGGGGTAGGGAGGGAGGTGGGAGGGGGTTCAGGATCGGGGGGACACATGTGCACCAGTGGCTGATTCATGTTGACGTATGGCAAAAACAACCACGATATTGTAAAGCAATCATCAGTTCAGTTCAGTTCAGTCACTCAGTCGTGTCTGACTCTTTGCGACCCCATGAATCACAGCACACCAGGCCTCCCTGTTCATCACCAACTCCCGGAGGTCACTCAGACTCACATCCATCAAGTCACTGATGCAATCGAGCCATCTCATCCTCTGTCGTCCCCTTCTCCTCCTGCCCCCAATCCCTCCCAGCATCAGAGTCTTTTTCCTCATGTGAAGAGTCAACTCTTCACATGAGGTGGCCAAAGTACTGGAGTTTCAGCTTTAGCATCATTCCTTCGAAAGAAATCCCAGGGCTGATCTCCTTCAGAATGGACTGGTTGGACTCCTTGCAGTCCAAGGGACTCTCAAGAGTCTTCTCCAACACCACAGTTCAAAAGCATCAATTCTTCAGCACTCAGCCTTCTTCACAGTCCAGCTCTCACATCCATACATGACCACAGGAAAGACCATAGCCTTGACTAGACGAATCTTCGTTGGCAAAGTAATGTCTCTGCTTTTGAATGTGCTATCCAGGTTGGCCATAACTTTCCTTCCAAGGAGTAAGCGTCTTTTAATTTCATGGCTGCAGTCACCATCTGCAGTGATTTTGGAGCCCAGAAAAAGAAAGTCTGACACTGTTTCCACTGTTTCCCCATCTATATCCCATGGAGTGATGGGACCAGATGCCATGATCTTCATTTTCTGAATGTTGAGCTTTAAGCCAACTTTTTCACTCTCCACGTTCACTTTCATCAAGAGGCTTTTGAGTTCCTCTTCACTTTCTGCCATAAGGGTGGTATCATCTGCATATCTGAGGTTATTGATATTTCTCCCGGCAATCTTGATTCCAGCTTGTGTTTCTTCCAGTCCAGCATTTCTCATGATGTACTCTGCATATAAGTTAAATAAACATGGTGACAATATACAGCCTTGATGAACTCCTTTTCCTATTTGGAAGCAGTCTGTTGTTCCATGACCAGTTCTAACTGTGGCTTCCTGACCTGCATACAAATTTCTCAAGGGGCAGATCAGGTGGTCTGGTATTTCCATCTCTTTCAGAATTTGTCACAGTTGATTGTGATCCACACAGTCAAAGGCTTTGGCATAGTCAATAAAGCAGAAATAGATGTTTTTCTGGAACTCTCTTGCTTTGTCCATGATCCAGCGGATGTTGGCGATTTGATCTCTGGTTCCTCTGTCTTTTCTAAAACCAGCTTGAACATCAGAAGTTCATGGTTCACATATTGCTAAAGCCTGGCTTGGAGAATTTTGAGCATTACTTTACTAGCGTGTGAGATGAGTGCAATTGTGTGTTAGTTTGAGCATTCTTTGGCATTGCCTTTCTTTGGGATTGGAATGAAAACTGACCTTTTCCAGTCCTGTGGCCACTGCTGAGTTTTCCAAATTTGCTGGCATATTGAATGCAGCACTTTCACAGCATCATCCTTCAGGATTTGAAATAGCTCAACTGGAATTCCATCACCTCCACTAGTCCAATTAAAATAATTAAAGAACGAAATAATGAAAATGAACACAAAGTTATCTGCAAAGGTCTAGGTATTAAAATATTAATGATAGCAATTCAAACTTACAAACATCATTAGTGTTCAACAGTAAGGAGTTTATTAAGGAATAAGCTATAACCATACAATTATGTATGCTTTAGATATTAACAATCATCCTACAAACTAATATTTTTTAATGAAGTTATATAGAGAAGTGAAAAAAGAATTTTAAAAAACATTACATGCAAATATATTTGTCATATATACAGAGGTAGGTAAAATTTGCAAAAATGTACATATCTAGTCATACATATAACTCTAATATGAGGGTTTTATGACCTGTTTCAGGGAACAGCACTGAGGAAAAAAGTCAAAGTGATCTTTTTCCTGAATTTTGTAACAATAAGAGTTAATCTCTTTTTTCACTTATATATATTTTCTAATTTAGTTAAAATTAATGCCTATTGATTTTATTAAAAGAAAATATTTTTCTTTTAATACACAAACATAAGTGTGTGTATTCCTTTGGAAATATATTGTAAGAAGTCAATAAGAAGTGTGTGTTCTGATTTAGATGCATGTACGATTCACCAACATTCTATTTACCTGACAGTAGAGGACTGATCAGAAATCCCAAGAAGACTTTAAGTATCACATAATAGAAAATATTATGTGGGAAACTGTTAATGAAACTGAGTAAAAGTAAATTATAAAGTACTATGTAGAATAAGAGCCTATATATTTTTAAAATTTCTTTTACTGAAGTTGAGTTGATATACAATATTGTGTTAATTTCTGCTGTACAGCAAAGTGATTCAGTTATTTGCTTATATATATGTATATATATGAATTCTTTTTCATATTATTTTACATTATGGCTTTTCAGAGGATATTGAATATAGTTCCCAGTGCTGTACAATAGGACTTGTTTTTCCATCCTGTCTATACTAGTTGGCATCTGCTAATCCCAAACTCCTCCCAGTTTATGCCTCACCCACCCCTACTCTAAGCTGGCAACCATAAGTCTGAATCTGTATTTTTAGTATGCAACAACGGAAAGGGCTAGAAGGAAACACACTGAATATGCATAGTAGTTTTCTATGGATAACAAGATTATACATAATTTTAGATTGCTTTTCTTCAATTTTTTTGTTTCCAAGATTTTTTTTTACAATTTTACTACACTGATTTATATTATAGCTATGTACAGAACTATTAAGAAGTCCATTCTGGTGATAAAGAGACTCAGAAGCAGGGGAGCAGATATGGGGAGGAAAGCCAGATAATACTCCAGCAGTGACTGCTAAGGAGTATATATAGAATTCCATAGTCTATTGGACTGAAGAGAATGCAGGGATGTGCTTGGGTAAACATTATCATTATTTGTTATATTAGGAGATTCAGGCAAAATAACAGATTTTAAAGAAGAGTTGAAACTCCATGGATTTTGCTTTGTATTCTTTTGGAACATCTAGATGGATGTGCCCTTTGGGCAGAAAAATAATCGTATAGGGTGCATATGGTAAGTCTGGTAGGACTCTAGATTTGAAAGCCAACAATGTATTCAGTTCAGTTCAATCACTCAGTCATGTCCGATCTTTGTGACCCCATGAACCACAGCACACCAGGCCTCCCTGTCCATCCCCAACTGCTGGAGTTCACTCAAACTCATGTCCATTGAGTCGGTGATGCGATCCAACCATCTCATCCTCTGTTGTCCCCTTCTCCTCCAGCCCTCAATCTTTCCCAGCATCAGGGTCTTTTCACATGAGTCAGCTCTTCACATCACGTGGTGAAAGGGCTGGAGTTTGAGCTTCAATATCAGTCTGTCCAATGAGCACCCAAGACTGATTTCCTTTAGGATGGACTGGTTGGATCTCCTTGCAGTCCAAGGGACTCTCAAGAATCTTCTCCAACACCACAGTTCAAAAGCATCAATTCTTCGGTGTTCAGCTTTCTTTATAGTCCAACTCTCACATCCATACATGACTACAGGAAAAACCATAGCCTTGACTAGACAGACCTTTGTTGGCAAACTAAAGTCTCTGCTTTTTAATATGCTATCTAGGTTGGTCATAACTTTCCTAAAGACACTTTAAGTGTCTTTTAATTTCATGGCTTAAATCACCATCCGCAGTGATTTTGGAGCCCAGAAAAATAAAGTCAGCCACTGTTTCCACTGTTTCCCCATCTATTTCCCATGAAGTGATGGTACCGGATGCCATGATGTTAGTTTTCTGAATGTTGAGCTTTAAGCCAAGTTTTTCACTCTCCACTTTCACTTTCATCAAGCAGCTCTTTAGTTCTTCTTCACTTTCTGCCATAAGGGTGGTGTCATCTACATATCTGAGGTTATTGATATTTCTCCCAGCAATCTTGATTCCAGCTTGTGCTTCATCCAGCCCAGCATTTCTCATGATGTACTCTGCATATAAGTTAAATAAACAGGGTGACAATATACAGCCTTGACGTACTCCTTTTCCTATTTGGAACCAGTCTGTTGTTCCATGACCAGTTCTAACTTTTGCTTCCTGACCTGTATACAGATTTCTCAAGAGACAGATCAGGTGGCCTGGTATTCCCATCTGTTTCACAATTTTCCACAGTTGATTGAGATCCACACAGTCAAAGGCTTTGGCACAGTCAATAAAGCAGAAATAGATGTTTTTCTGGAACTCTCTTGCTTTTTTCCATGATCCAGTGGATGCTGGCAATTTGATCCCTGGTTCCTCTGCCTTTTCTAACACCAGCTTGAACATCTGGAATTTCATGGTTCACATATTGCTGAAGCCTGGCTTGGAGAATTTTGAGCATTACTTTACTAGCGTGTGAGATGAGTGCAATTGTGTGTTAGTTTGAGCATTCTTTGGCATTGCCTTTCTTTGGGATTGGAATGAAAACTGACCTTTTCCAATCCTGTGGCCACTGCTGAGTTTTCCAAATTTGCTGGCATATTGAATGCAGCACTTTCACAGCATCATCTTTTAGGATTTGAAATAGTTCAACTGGAATTCCATCACTGCTAGTTTTGTTTGTAGTGATGCTTCTTAAGACCCACCTGACTTCACATTCCAGGATGTCTGGTTCTACATGAGTGTGAGTGATCACACTTTTGTGATTACCTGGGTCATGAAGATCTTTTTGTAAAGTTCTTCTGTGTATTCTTGGCACCTCTTCTTGGCACCATATCTTCTGCTTCTGTTAGGTCCATACAATTTCTGTCCTTTATCGAGCCCATCTTTGCATGAAATGTTCCCTTGGTATCTTTAATTTTCTTGAAGAGATCTCTAGTCTTTCCCATTCTGTTGTTTTCTTCTATTTCTTTGCATTGATCCCTGAGGAAGTCTTTCTTATCTCTCCTTGCTATTCTTTGGAACCCTGCATTCAAATGGGAATATCTTTCCTTTGCTTTTTGCTTCCCTTCTTTTCACTGCTATTTGTAAGGCCTCCTCGGACACCCATTTTGCTTTTTTGCATTTCTTTTCCATGGGGATGATCTTGTTCCCTGTCTCCTATACAATGTCATGAACCTCCATCCATAGATCATCAAGCACTCTATCAGATCTAGTCCCTTAAATCTATTTCTCACTTCCACTGTATAGTCATAAGGGATTTGATGTAAGTCATACCTGAATGGTCTAGTGGTTTTCCCTGCTTTCTCCAATTTCAGTCTGAATTTGGCAATAAGGAGCTCATGATCTGAGCCACAGTCAGCTCCTGGTCTTGTTTTTGCTTACTGTATAGAGCTTCTCCATCTTTGGCTGCAAAGAATATAATCAATCTGATTTCGGTGTTGACCATCTGGTGATGTCCATCTGTAGAATCTTCTCTTTTGTTGTTGGAAGAGGATGTTTGCTATGACCAGTGCGTTCTCTTGGCAGAACTCAGCCTTTGCCCTGCTTCATTCCATACTCCAAGGCCAAATTTGCCTGTTACTCCAGGTGTTTCTTGACTTCCTACTTTTGCATTCCAGTCCCCTATAATGAAAAGGACATCTTTTTTGGGTGTTAGTTCTAGAATATCTGGTAGGTCTTCATAGAATCATTCAACTTCAGCTTCTTCAGCATTACTGGTCAGGGCATAGACTTTGATTACCATGGTATTGAATGACTTGCCTTGGAAACTAACAGAGATCATTCTTTCATTTTTGAGTTTGCATTCAAGTACTGCATTTCAGACTCTTTTGTTGCCTATTAGGGCTACTCCATTTCTTCTAAGGGATTCCTGCCCACAGTAGTAGGTTAATGGTCATCTGAGTTAAATTCACCCATTCCAGTCCATCTTAGTTAGCAGATTCCTAGAATGTCAATGTTCACTTTTGCCGTCTCCTATTTGATCACTTCCAATTTGCCTTGATTCATGGACCTATAATAATCAACAGTATATTAGAGAAAGTTAAAATCATGGATTGCATGAAATTACCTAAGGATGATGTAGCATAAGAAAATAAGAAACCCTAGAAGAGAGCCCTGGAGAAGCCTCAACAAGTTACCAGAAAAGCTGCAACCGATACGGTAGGTATTGCTGCATGTTAGTCAAGAAGTGAGCTTTGGAGTCAGACAGAACTGTGAAAAATCTGTCAGTCCCCACCCAGGAGGCCGTTGATAACTTATCCAAACTCTCTACGATGCAGTGTCCTCACTTTTTAAGAATACCTGCATTGTAAGGTTCCAGAATGTCTTCATAGTGGCAGGAAGTGCTCACTAAAAAATAATAGCTAATGTTAGTAACAGTCACTGTTCTTTTAGTGGGAGGAGATGTAAAAGTTAAGAAAAATAAGGAACAACCAGAAAGGGAAAACTTGTCGGGATAAAGGTGTCTCAAAAGGCAAAAGAGGAGGATTTCAAGCCAGCAGTAGCAGTTAACAGAATTAAATCTACATAGATGCAAATCAAATTCAATGGCCTTGGTATTTAGGAAGTCATCTGAGATTTGCAAGAATTATTATATGGGGCTTGTAGTCATATTTTCTTTTTTTAAAAGAGCGGTTGCTTGGGGCTGGGGCACTGGGACGACCCAGAGGGATGGTACAGGGAGGGAGGAGGGAGGAGGTTCAGGATGGGGAACACATGTATACTTGTGGCGGATTCATGTTGATATATGGCAAAACCAATCAGATCAGATCAGATCAGATCAGTCGCTCAGTCGTGTCCGACTCTTTGCGACCCCATGAACCGCAGCTCGCCAGGCCTCCCTGTCCATCACCAGCTCCCGGAGGTCACTCAGACTCGCATCCATCGAGTCAGTGATGCCATCCAGCCATCTCATCCTCTGTCGTCCCCTTCTCCTCCTGCCCTCAATCCCTCCCAGCATCAGAATCTTCTCCAATGAGTCAACTCTTCGCATGAGGTGGCCAAAATACTGGAGTTTCAGCTTTAGCATCTTTCCTTCTAAAGAAATTCCAGGATTGATCTCCTTCAGAACGGACTGGTTGGATATTCTTGCAGTCCAAGGGACTCTCAAGAGTCTTCTCCAACACCACAGTTCAAAAGCATCAATTCTTCGGCGGTCAGCCTTCCTCACAGTCCAGCTCTCACATTCATACACGACCACAGGAAAGACCATAGCCTTGACTAGGCGAACCTTTGTTGGTACAGTAATGTCTCTGCTTTTGAATATGCTATCTAGGTTGCTCATAACTTTCCTTCCAAGGAGTAAGCGTCTTTTAATTTCATGGCTGCAGTCACCATCTGCAGTGATTTTGGAGCCCAGAAAAAGAAAGTCTGACACTGTTTCCACTGTTTACCCATCTATTTCCCATGCAGTGATGGGACCAGATGCCATGATCTTTGTTTTCTGAATGTTGAGCTTTAAGCCAACCCTTTCACTCTCCACTTTCACTTTCATCAAGAGGCTTTTTAGCCCCTCTTCACTTTCTGCCATAAGAGTGGTGTCATCTGCATATCTGAGGTTATTGATATTTCTCCCGGCAATCTTGATTCCAACTTGTGTTTCTTCCAGTCCAGCATTTCTCATGATGTACTCTGCATATAAGTTAAATAAACATGGTGACAATATGCAGCCTTGACTTACTCCTTTTCCTGTTTGGAACCAGTCTGTTGTTCCATGACCAGTTCTAACTGTTGCTTCCTGACCTGCATACAAATTTCTTAAGAGGCAGATCAGGTGGTCTGGTATTCCCATCTCTTTCAGAATTTTCCACAGTTTATTGTGATCCACACAGTCAAAGGCTTTGGCATAGTCAATAAAGCAGAAATAGATGTTTTTCTGGAACTCTCTTGCTTTTTCCATGATCCAGCGGATGTAGGCAATTTGATCTCTGGTTCCTCTGCCTTTTCTAAAACCAGCTTGAACATCAGGAAGTTCACGGTTCACATATTGCTGAAGCCTGGCTTGGAGAATTTTGAGCATTACTTTACTAGCGTGTGAGATGAGTGCAATTGTTCGGTAGTTTGAGCACTCCTTGGCATTGCCTTTCTTTGGGATTGGGATGAAAACTGACCTTTTCCAGTCCTGTGGCCACTGCTGAGTTTTCCAAATTTGCTGGCATATTGAGTGCAGCACTTTCACAGCATCATCTTTCAGGACTTGGAATAGTTCCACTGGAATTCCATCACCTCCACTAGCTTTGTTCGTAGTGATGCTTTCTAAGGCCCATTTGACTTCACATTCCAAGATGTCTGGCTCTAGGTCAGTGATCACATCATCATGATTGTCTAGGTCTTGAAGCTCTTTTTTGTACAGTTCTTCTGTGTATTCTTGCCACCTCTTCTTAATATCTTCTGCTTCTGTTAGGTCCACACCATCTCTGTCCTTTATCGTGCCCATCTTTGCATGAAATGTTCCTTTGGTATCTCTGATTTTCTTGAAGAGATCAATACAATATTATAAAGTTAAAAAATAAAGAGTGTTCTCAATAGAGTCGATACTCTTTAATTGAGGGACAATTGGCTTATAGTGTTGTTAGTTTCAGGTATAAAACATGATTCACTCTTTGTTTGTATTGCAAAATGATCATCAACCTTAAGGCTAATTACATCTCTCATCACACATGAGTGAATGCTAAGTCGCTTCAGTTATTATGGACTGCTTCAGACCTTACAGACTGTAGCCCATTAGGCTCGTCTGTCCATGGGATTCTCCAGGCAAGAATCCTGGAATGTGTTCCCATGCCCTCCTCCAGGGATCCTCCTGACCCAGGGATCAAACCCATGCCTCCTGCATTGCAGGCAGGTTCTTTAGGCAGGCCACTAGCGCCACCTGGGAAGCCTATCACCACACATAGTTACAGTGTATTTTCTTGTGATGAGAATTTTTTAAGATCTACTCTCTTAACAACTTGCAAATACGTGATCAGATCAGATCAGATCAGTCGCTCAGTCATGTCTGACTCTTTGCAACCCCATGAACCGCAGCACGCCAGGCCTCCCTGTCCATCACCAACTACCGGAGGTCACTCAGACTCACATCCATCCAGTCAGTGATGCCATCCAGCCATCTCATCCTCTGTCGTCCCCTTCTCCTCCTGCCCCCAATCCCTCCCAGCATCAGAGTCTTCTCCAATGAGTCAACTCTTTGCATGAGGTGGCCAAAGTACTGGAGTTTCAGCTTCAGCATCATTCCTTCCAAAGAAATTCCAGGGCTGATCTCCTTCAGAATGGACTGGTTGGATCTCCTTGCAGAAAGGGACTCTCAAGAGTCTTCTCCAACACCACAGTTCAAAAGCATCAATTCTTCAGTGCTCAGCCTTCTTCACAGTCCAGCTCTCACATCCATACATGACCACAGGAAAGGCCATAGACTTGACTAGGCGAACCTTTGTTGGCAAAGTAATGTCTCTGCTTTTGAATATGCTATCCAGGTTGGTCATAACTTTCCTTCCAAGGAGTAAGCGTCTTTTAATTTCATGGCTGCAGTCACCATCTGCAGTGATTTTGGAGCCTAGAAAAATTAAGTCTAACACTGTTTCCACTGTTTCCCCCATCTATTTCCCATGTAGTGATGGGACCGGATGCCATGATCTTAATTTTCTGAATGTTGAGCTTTAAGCTAACCTTTTCACTCTCCACGTTCACTTTCATCAAGAGGCTTTTGAGTTCCTCTTCACTTTCTGCCATAAGGGTGGTATCATCTGCATATCTGAGGTTATTGATAGTTCTCCCAGCAATCTTGATTCCAACTTGTGTTTCTTCCAGTCCAGTGTTTCTCATGATGTACTCTGCATATAAGTTAAATAAACAGGGTGACAATATACAGCCTTGACGTAGTCCTTTTCCTATTTCGAACCAGTCTGTTGGTCGATGCCCAGTTCTAACTGTTGCTTCCTGACCTGCATACAGGTTTCAATATTATAAATTATAATTACCATGCTGAACATTGCATCACCATGACTTATTTAACTGGAAGTTTATAATTTTGACCCCCTTCAAGATTTTATTATTTTTTGACATTAATTTTGCAATTCATGCACCTAGTTCATAAAGAAACAATGGGCTTTTCTACCAAAATGCAAGTGATGACTACGTTAAAACAAAATCTGCCACTGCATTGTGAAAGAGTAAAAGTCACCTCCAATGTATCATTTTGTTTTCTTTCCATCTAACACTACTAGCAAAATCTCCTTTTCAATAGGGCCTCACAAAAGTTTCCAAGTCTTCAGAATTCCTGGCAAGAAACCCTTGTCACAGAAAGGTTTCCTCTTTAAAATAGTGATATCCCCTCTCCTATATCAAACTTTCAGCAGAACCCATAGTGAGAAAGAAAGAGACAGGAAGAATTATCCCTTCAGGAAACTTCTTTCTCAGGGTGTCTTTATTTTATTTGTTAAGGTAACATAGCTGGAAACACCTTGCGTCTGAAAGAGATTAAGTGAAAAATGTCATAAAGCCAGAGAACACACTAGGATATTTGAGGTAGGATGGGATAGTTCATGGACCAACAGTAGATAAGCAAGAGCAAACAAACAACTGGCAAAAAAAAGAAAATACTTGGGCACATTGAGACTCAGCCACAACTTGGAGCTGCGTCCCCAGCCCACGTACAGCGGTGACAAGTTGCTAAGGTGTGGACTGAGATAGGCCTGGCGCCAGCTTCGAGCACAGTTGAGCATCTTCAAAGTGAGCAAGGAGCACTTCATGTGAGATGGGATTTCCAAAGCTCTCCTAGCGATAGTGCCCACACTCTTCCGTGTCCCTTTGTCACTGTGGTTGGAGAGGCCTAAGAACCGAAAGCAGCCAGCCAGACCCAAAGACACACAAAAGTCCCCAGTCAGAAGCACCATTTTCAAGCTGAGGGTGCGGATAATACATCCACAGAGCAGGGGTACCAGCCCTAATCATGATGGAAATGGTTATTTCACATTTAAGACCCCGAGGGAGTGTGAATAGCAAATCCATCCACGATTCACTTTTATCCCACACGTTCTTAATTGAAGAGACAGAAAGATGCTGTTCTTTAAAAATATAATAATAAATTGTCCAGCTCAGAAAGTATATCTGAAAAATAGCAGTCGTTTATACTAAAATCAATGAAACAAAAAAATCTGTGTTCCTTATGACTGTGACTGCTCCTTGTCAGACTCCAGATAAAGCCGCAGAAAGCCATGCTCTCTGTCAACTTGCAGGCAGCTCTGAAACCAAAAGAAGCAGAAGTCGGAGGGGGCAGTTATTCTCACTGCCCACATCCTTGGTTTGTTAAATAAATACTCCACTTGTTTCCTGCCTAAAACTTGGCACACACAACAACTATCTTACACGATGAATTTTTACATTGATTTGGATTTCTATTTTCTACTTCAAGTATATTTCTAAATTTAAAATGTTATGAAGCATTACAAGAAACAAAACTCACCTTCCGTTACAAGAGCACCTCATAACGTTACCAGGAATGAAGGCGGGAAATGTGTAGCAACAACTATACTTTGGACACAATGGACTCTTGAAATTGCCACGAAACAATTTTTCATCCATAAAAGTTTCTTTTCACAAGTTTTCCCTTTGGCTGTCACTACACCTCAAATTCATTTTTGAAATATTAATACATAGTATTCCCTAGAAGAGATTCTGAGTTTTCGCTTTTTAGTTATGGGTATTCTTTTTTTTTTTTTTTTTTTGGTGCAGGGAGTCATCCTGAAAGAACCTTTTTTCTGATTTGTCCTTTCTTCTAAAGTGTTCTATTTTCCCCTCTAAAAGTAACCCTTTCATTGTGTTGATAAATAAAAATCCAAAGAGCTTTATTTGCGGGTTTTAGACATTTTAAAAATCTGTCCTATTGTAATAGGAAACCTTGGAGACTCATTGAAATAGCAGCAAAGGCACAAGTTTCTCTTCATTATGAAAGATGTTTATGTGAAGAACAAAATAGACAAGAGAAAGTAACTGCTTCAGAATACTTGATGGGCACTTTAATCTTCTATTAATATGCAAATTTTGTTCTTTAGAGCCCCCAGTAAGAGATTTTTTTTTTTCCAATCAGGCTATTTAAAAGTAGTCCTATTCTCCCAAAGGTCCTTCTTGCATGAATCTAAGTGAAACAGTGTTTTTATGCTAATTCCCAAGATGCTCTTGTATGCATCATTTTCTTTTGAAATTATATGGAGTTTATTGAACCACATTTGTAAAACATTCCACAGTTGATTTCATTCTAAAGATCTCCTCTAATAGAACTGATTCCCTTGTTGATCTGTGTCAGAGGAGAACATTTAAGAAAATCTGTTTTAACAACACGGAAGAAATAAGGAAGGGCTTGTGGACAGAAATGAAGATACACATTTATGAACAGGAAACGACATTTTTTGTTGAATAATTAACCTCATCAAGAATTTGAGCCTACTAGAAGCTATTGCACTGATGTTACAATTGTAAAATACCTCTTCATAAACATAAATCTCAGGAGTAATCACCAACATACACGCCCATAGGCTTTGGATTTTTTTCAGACATTGATTCTTCATATTACGTTTATTTTCAACACTTATCCTCTTCAAAAAGACTATAATTATAACAACAAAGCAAATAAAATTCCCTTATTGGTGTAGAAATTAGGACGAATAATAAAATTCTTTTAATATAATAATGTTGTTGTTCACACACCAGCCACTTCAGCTACCTCAGTTCAGTTGAGTCGCTCGGTCATGTCTGACTCTTTGCCAACCCATGGACTGCAGCACGCCAGGCCTCCCTGTCCATCACCAACTCCCGGAGCTTACTCAAACTCATGTCCACTGAGTCGGTGATGCCATCCAACTATCTCATCCTCTGTCGTCCCCTTCTCCTCCTGCTCTCAATCTTTCCCAGAATCAGGGTCTTTTCCAATGAGTCAGTTCTTTGCATCAGGTGGCCAAAGTATTGGAGTTTCAGCTTCAACATCAGTCCTTCCAATGAACACCCAGGACTGATTTCCTTTAGGATGGACTTGGATCTCCTTGCAGTCCAAGGGACTCTCAAGAGTCTTCTCTAACACGACAGTTCAAATGTCAATTCTTTGGTATTCAGCTTTCTTTATAGTCCAACTTTCACATCCATACATGACTACTAGAAAAACCATAGCGTTGACTAGATGGATCTTTGTTGGCAAATAATGTCTCTGCTTTTTAATGGGCTGTCTAGGTTGGTCATAGCTTTTCTTCCAAGGAGCAAGTGTCTTTTAATTTCATGACTACATTCACCATCTGCAGTGATTTTCGGGGCCCCAAAAAACAAAGTCTCTCACTGTTTTCCATTATTTCCCCATCTATTTGCCAAGAAGTAATGGGACCAGATGCCATGATCTTAGTTTTCTGAATGTTGAGTTTTAAGCCAACTTTTTCACTCTCCTCTTTCACTTTCATCAAGAGGCCCTTAAGTTCTTTGCTTTCTGCCATAAGGGTGGTGTCATCTGCATAGCTAAGGTTATTGATATTTCTCCCAGCAATCTTGATTCCAGCTTGTGCTTCTTCCAGCCCAGCATTTCTCATGATGTACTCTGCATATAAGTTAATAAGCAGGGTGACAATATACAACCTTGATGTACTCCTTTCCCAATTTGGAACCAGTCTGTTGTTCCATGTCCAGTTCTAACTGTTACTTCCTGACCTGCATACAGATTTCTCAGGAGGCCTATCAGGTGGTCTGGTATTCCCATCTCTTTAAGAATTTTCCATAGTTTGTTATGATCCACACAGTCAACGGCTTCAGATCAGATCAGATCAGATCAGTCGCTCAGTCGTGTCCGACTCTTTGCGACCCCATGAACCGCAGCACGCCAGGCCTCCCTGTCCATCACCAGCTCCCGGAGGTCACTCAGACTCACATCCATCGAGTCAGTGATGCCATCCAGCCATCTCATCCTCTGTCGTCCCCTTCTCCTCCTGCCCCCAATCCTCCCAGCATCAGAGTCTTCTCCAATGAGTCAACTCTTCGCATGAGGTGGCCAAAATACTGGACTTTCAGCTTTAGCATCATTCCTTCCAAAGGAATTCCAGGGATGATCTCCTTCAAAATGGACTGGTTGGATCTCCTTGCAGTCCAAGGGACTCTCAAGAGTCTTCTCCAACACCACAGTTCAAAAGCATCAATTCTTCGGCGCTCAGCCTTCTTCACAGTCCAGCTCTCAGCTACCTGAAGTACTTCAGCTACTGTGAAGCTTTAGTTCACAGTAAAAGAAGATGAAACATTTTTACATTATTTGAATTCTTACCATACTGATGGAGAAGTATGTGTCAATATGTTATCAATATGGTGATAGGATCTAATATTTTTTCCGGGGAATGGATATTTACTATTATCTACTTTGTTAGTTACAGAAAACAAAATCTGTTAGGTTTTTCTAGTGAATAAATGTTTGTTCTGGACTAATAAGACTATTCTGACTTTTTAAAATTTATTGATTAATAGAAATTGTGACCCCCTTACTCGCAAAATATCTACCCCTACTTCATAAATATCAGGGTATATTTATATATAATGTATATTTTCCTAGCATAAAACTTCTCCTCAGAGTATGTCACAATTCAGGTGTAAAATTCAAGCTCATCATAACTTTTATTCATTTATTTTTAGCAGCAATAGTACCCTTTACCTTTTTTATTTCTCTTATTCACCTAATGCGGAGAAGGCAATGGCACCCCACTCCAGTTCTCTTGCCTGGAAAATCCCATGGACAGAGGAGCCTGGTAGGCTGCAGTCCATGGGGTCGCCAAAGTCGGACACAACTGAGCGACTTAGCAGTATACACCTAATGTGTGCTCAGTGGCTTCAGTTGTGTCCAGCTCTCTGCAACCCCATGGACTGTAGCCTGCCAGGCTCCTTTGTCCATGAAGGATTCTCCAGGTGGGAATACTGGAGTGGGTTGACCTTTCCTTCTCCAGGGGATCTTCCAGACCCAGGGATCAAAACCATGTCTCTCGTTTCTTCTGCATTGACTGGCAGGTTCTTTACCAAATGTGCCAAATGGGAAGCCTTTTATACCTAATGGAGGATTCCAAATGAATTTTTTACCCTGAGGATTAAATCTCATTGAAAGAGAAGTTTTACCAACATGCTTTCTCCTGACTCTGCGCGTTTTCAAATTGTCAATAATTTCACTTTGACTACAGTATTCCTCCATCTACTCTACCTTGAAAAATTCTTCAAGGTCTATGTCACACATCTTTTCTAATGTGTTCCAAAGGCCCTTTCCCTATCCCCTATCCCCAGGTAAAATGGGTTAGTCTATCTGTTAAAAGCAAAACAGCAACCACTCACCCTTGTCTCTTACATCTCTCTCTCAGGGCAGTTAATACAGATGTGGAATTGTTTTGTTTACATGCCCATTTCCTCTAACGAAAGCTCAGACATCTGTCTTTGTTATCTTTTTAATTCCTAGAACATAGTGAAAATTCAATAACTTACCTGCCTAGCCCACTTTATGTACGTAACCACTGATACTGAGACAATGCAGATGTACGGAGGGGTAAAGTTTCAGGGGTAACAGTTTATCCTGATTTCTATGATATTTCCTGACTGGGTTAATCATAAAATCTAAAGAGCTACCAATGTTATTTTTTAAAAGAAGCTCACTTTCACACTGTAAATATTAAGTAAATTTCCTGAGATGTTTTCAGTTATATAGTGTTATGTTGATTAGAGAGAGAAAAAACACCCCTAGAGCACTGAAATCTATAGCAACTTCTTTGAAATTTGCTGGTTGATGTCTGGAGGAGAACTAGCCTGACAATAAAAAAATCTCATTCCTTAGCAATAACAACTGTGGAGTATTGATAACCAATACGTTAAATCTCTCTGCAGATTTAACAAGCAGTACCTACTGCTTTGGGACCTAGAGGCAGGGAAAAGCACGTGATTTTAGCAAGCAAGAGAAACCAACAACAGTCACACACAAAAATTGATGGAGTGGGTCTGAGGATTGGTTTAGAAAGCACAGACCTGACTGAGTTATTACCACTTGGTGCATTAGGGATAATAACTCTGCAGACCCTGTTTAGTTATAGATACCAGCTCAGCAAAATCTAATCTTGCCTGGAGAGAAATATTTATATTTGGTATATAAGTTTTTTCAAAGGCAAAAAGAGTCCACAATATACACTTGGAGGGAATTTGTTCCACAGATAAAAGTAAAAAATACTATCTCAATTGGTAAGTGGATTACCCTCGGGCATTAGAACCTAGTAGCTAGTGAGGCTGCTGGCTGATGCCCTGATCAAAATCTCATCAGTATAACTGTGTCCCCCAGGATAAATCAGGATAAAGAATTCAATATATTGTTCTCTAATAACATTCCAGAGAAAGCCCCTACCAGGCAGATCCGACTCACTTGCGATGAGAGATATATCTCATGTATTTAGCTACAATTAATACTGGCTGTTTTCATCAGCTTTGAAGTTGAAATGGTTGGCCTTCTGTCAACCCTTAGTCTTCAAGATGAAAAATGTGTCATATTTAAATTTTTCAACCATGACTAAATGTAATCCTCAAGGATATGTGTTTCTGCCACTGAATTTTCTGGAAAAAAAAAAAAATCTGTGGGCCAGCAGAGCAAATGATAATTTTTAATTGTCTTTTTCCAATAAAACAACTAACGTTCGGTTTAGAAACTGTGGAAATTAGAAACTAGAGACAATGAGGTGGGTAAATTCCTTCCCTGGAAATAATATGAACAGCAACGACAAAAACCATCAGTGGCCATGTTTTGCCAACATTTCTACTGTCTTTGACATTAGATATATCATTTGTGCTGTGTGTTCATTTCCACTGAAGATTATGGTTGGAGGAATATGTTAAACCTATGGTCTGAGAGACAAGGTAATTCTAGAGAGATTTATATGATGAACTTTGCATGTCACCAGAATGCAAAAGAAGTAAGAATCAACCCTAACATGAAAAAAAAAAAAATGACATGACATGATGTGTCTTGTTTTGATAACATCAGGCATAATATTTTTAAAGATTAGAAAAAAATACAACCAGGAGTATGTTAGAGGCATTGAGTTAATGCTGTCCTGTGTATCATAAGGACATTTCTTAGTAAATGAGAAATTCTTCACATAGCTTGCCGTGTCCTCACCAGCCAACCAGAGAATTAAACCGCTATTCGTGCTTAGCAAAGTTCAACAGGGCAGTTACCGGGGTCAAATTTTCCAGGACCTTTGAAGCTAATTAGTATGAATTCAAAGGTTATTCTCTGGAACTCTAAGGAAGTTGCTGACTAGTCCCTATTTCTCCTTTCTGGCACTCTTTCCTGTAAGCTAAGGCATTTTAAAGGACTTTTTTTTTTTTTTTCATTTCCACCATTTAAATTCAATTATACATCCACACATGTAATTCAACTCTGAATACAAATCCACTTTTTCTAGTCCCACCCTGAAGCGAACCTGATTTCAGCCATAAAAAGATGAACAGCACATCTTTAAGATGGTGTGCACATATTGGGGACGTTTTCTGCTTATAGGCCAGTAATTTATCTTTCCACAGGTAACCACTGACTGAGCACAGAGGCCTAACTATTCTTTAGTAGTATTACGGTCAGACCAGCTCACTAGTTCATCAAAAGCAGTGTTAGGATGATTGCTCAAAATTCTGAGACCAGGAACGCAGGTGTCTTGTTTTAAGGAGAGAGATCAACTTTTAAACACATGAGATTCTTCATCCACATATTTCTGTTGTAACAGTTTATGTTTACATAATCAAAACAGAATTCCTAGTTCCACCATCTCCACATCCATCCCAAACCATTCCTCTTATCGTCCCCATTTCAAAGGGTGATATCCACCCAGTTGCCTCAGATAGAATCCCTGAATCATTCTTGATTCTTCCTTCACCCTCAGTTCTCACACCCAACCTAGTAACACTGTTGGAAGCATCACCAATAAAGTTTGAATCCAGCTATCCATCTTCATGGTCACTACCTATCATTTTGACTTTATCGTTTCAAAGTCACCCACACTCCCTATTTCTACCACTGCCCTGCCTCCAACATGTTCTTTAAAAGCTGTTGTTTGTGACTTAAATGCCAATCATCTAAGCTTGCTCAGCTTTGGAAAACACTCCCACAAGTTCCCACTGGACCTAGAATCAAATCAAAATGTATTAGATCGGTGCCACTTAAAATGTGGTGCCAGTTTGTGACATAAGTGCAACAATTAAGAGCAAATATTTAGAAATATTTAAAGTATTTATACTCACATGACGGTGCCGTGACACATGTATATGTGAGCACTCAACTTGTTTTGCTGCAAACGTGCAAACCAGCTCACGCTGCCAGAAATCAGGTGGTGAGCTGTATGCGGTCAACGGTACAAGTGCATTTTAAACAGTAGAATCTTGTGCTGGTCTGTTATGGATTAGAAATACTTTTTAAAGAAAATTAATAGTCCTTTATTACAAATATTTTGAGAAACTCTGCTGAACATGATCTAACACCAACCTCCTCTCCTTCCCCTCTCTAGCCACTGCCTCTTGTTTTAATCACAGGAGCCTGATGACTTTGAAACAAGTAATGATCTTTCTCTCTTAAGCCTTCAGGTACCATTCTAGGCGTCTTCACCTCACCTCATCTCTTGCTTTGCTGTGATTCTTACCTTGAAGAGTCGGGTTTGTACCTTCTATTGAGAAAATTCCCATGTGCTTTGTCCCTCCCAAGTGAATTTTTTCCAATTTCCTTTCTTGTTTTGAAGAACCCTGTGCCTTTTCCTTTGCTTTGAAGTTTCCTTTTCCCTCCTGCTTTTGTTTTTTTCCAATGCTCTCTTTTTCTCAGCAGTGGTCTCCTAGACACGCTCTTGCATGGGAGGCAGGTTCACCCCTGCTTTCCATCCTTGGGTTGACATGTACCCATTTCATTCTTTCAGCACTCTGAAATATAGTGAGCAAAAAAACAAGTTTCCTTTTAACTTTTCCAATCTCAGCTCATTGCAGGTAGTACATCAAGTGGCTTCCAGAATTTGCTTTTGTTGCTCTGCTGGCATGAAGAGTTAAGTATCCAGAATGCCGCCTGCAGAACAATCCAGGGGTTGTGGGGGAAGAAAGCAGGCATGGGCTGTCCCACTTTGGTGGTGGGGGAGGGGGCACTAAAAAGGAAAGCAATGAGAAAAAAGTGAAAGCTTCGGGCAATTTCATCACTTCATCTGTTTCATCATTTAAACATATAAAAAGCTGAATATGTTCCTTTAGTTCTTTATTGCTTCAAAACTTTTGAGATAAACTCATGGAACTCAACCCAAATGGGTTGCTGACCTCTGATTCTGATAAGGTGGATATTCTGCAGGGTCAAATATAAATAAAATTAAGCCTTGGGTAAAATCTGTGTGAAGACACTTTCTTGTCAATTATATGGCTTTGACAAAACATTTGTAATTAAATATAATACCTGGATACATGTAATATTACTGATCTAAAGCAGCGCTTTTTTCTCAGTTAAACCCACCATTTTGAGATCACAGTAATAGTTCATGTTATATTTATATATAGGTGGAGATCATTTAAATACCTCAAATTTTTAAAAATTTAGATGTTATAATTCTTTAGGGTTATAAGAGTAGGAAATGCTAAATATATCCATAGTTCAATTATTGCTCAGTCGTGTCCAAGTCTTTGCAACTCCATGGACTACGGCAGGCTTCCTTGTCTTTTACTCTCTCCCAGAGCTTGCTCAAACTCAAGTCCATTGAGTCGGTGATGCCATGCAACCATCTCACCCTCTGTCGTCCCCTTCTCCTCCTGCCTTTAGTCTTTCCCAGCATCAGGGGCTTTTCCAATGCGTCAGCTCTTCACATGAGGTGGCCAAGGTATTGGAGCTTCAGTTCAATAACAGGAGAGAAAATTTTGTAATTCTTAAATTTTTAAAAATATTACCATCAAGAACAGGATAGCATTACCTATGAGCATGCAAACTGTTGATTGGTAGGCTTAGCAGTATTAGAAAGAACAAGGGGAAATAACATATTGGACAGTGCTTTAGTTTATAAAAAAAACATCATTGTCATTCTATTATAAAACTCTTTAAGTAACTCATTTAGGGGGCTTCCCTGGTGGCTCAGATAGTAGAAAATTTGCCTGCAACGCAGGAGACCCAGGTTTGATCGCTGGGTTGGGAAGATCCTCTGGAGAAGGAAATGGTAACCCACTCCAGTATTCTTGCCTGGAGAATCCCATGGACCGAGGAGCCTGTCAGGGAACAGCCCATGGGGTGGCAGAGTCAGACACCACTCCACTGAGCAACTAACCTTTCACTTTCACTTTAAGCAACAACATGTATCTCCAGTTGAAGGGAATGGGATAAGAAAAAGAAAAGCAAACCTTTGTCCAAGTTCTGTTTTTCCAAGGGCCAGTCTGTTATATCCTAAGGTCAGAGGAATAATCACAGAGGACTCACCTCATCTTGCCCCAAACCATGAAAACTTCTCAAAAACCATCCTGTTCCTTCTTCTCCAGCCACCAGCCTTCACGTGGACCCCTGCAATAGTCTATTCTCTGTCTTCTTGCTTCCAGAACATTCTGTCTCTAATCCATTATTCCCTTGCAATCACAATTCTCTGTCTGAAATATAAACAAAATCTGCTAAAGTCCTTCCGTTACTTTACTGTCCTCACTATACCCTTTCATGGGCCACAGGAAGCACGTGACGTGCGTAGTACGGGCCATGCCTCTCCCTCAACCTGGTTGCATCGGATCCTTCCCTGGCTTTCCAGGTGCCCTTTCTTTTGTCGGGTGGGGAGTGGGAGGACATGTTTCTCAAAAAAAAAAAAGGAATAAAGGAGGAGAAAGGGGATTAAGGAGGCCGCTAAGAAGAATTATTAAGTAGGAAAGCATACGGGGAATGTTGGAGAGCAGTATTTGGGGAAAGGTGTGCTCTGTTTGTTTCTCAAATGGTAAGTTTACTGCGTACTAGCCCATGTCTATTTTTCCCTTCATGGAACACTTAGGGCCCTAGACACATGAGACACTTCATAAAGGTATATTCATGAATGAAGCAATGGATTTGTTCTAAATTTTCAAAACCTCGTGAAATGGAGGATCTAGAGCACTCTTGTAATTAATTTTCAATAGTTCTGTCTATTGAACAAGCAGTATGGCATTTATAGACATCTCAAAAGTACACAAAAGCAGAAGTGAAATCAATACCACTGTCACCTCCAAGAGAATAATTAAGACTAGCATTTGATACACATCCATGAAAACGTCACTAGTCAAATGCTTGTTCTGCCTTTTTTGCTTCCTTTTTAAAAAATCAACTACATGCAATTACGTGTCCTTTCCATTTCCCCCAACAGCATAACATAGGTATTTCCAATATGGCACACATCTACTAAGAAAACAAGCAAAAACTGCTTTCCTGAGCTAAGTGATATTTCCAGGTCACTTATTTTAACTCCAAATAATTTGGGTGAGTTCATTAACCCTTTGTCCCAGCACTTCCTAAACTTTGCCACTGGACCTGCTTCTGCTGCCGAGACTATAGTGTCTGCTAGTGGAAGGTGGAGAAAGAATCCTCGTTTCTTCATACACCCGTTTGTCCTGGTCAGGAAATGCCATGGCTGATTTTTGGAATCAGCCAGATCTCTAGAATGTACCCCAAACTCTTCTACTAGATTCGTAAGAGAATTTCAGGCCTCCCTGGACTCTTAACATATAAAGCTCTTCTGCCTGAAGAAAGAGCTAAGTTTGAAGCCCAGCACCCTTCCTTCCATCTCGATCATCCTCCTTATAAGTGAGGAGTTAACAACAGCCGGCAGGACCTTTTCTGCCCTCCAGTTGTCTTGCCAGGCCTTTGGGGAATGATATATTGAATAAAAAAAAAATTTACATGTTAGAACCCAGATTTTAAGTGCAGAAGTGTGGAGGTTGTGTCTTATTTTATATTTTCAGAAGGAAATTTTAAAGAGCATTTACTTATTATTAAAGAAAGTTATTTACAATAATAGAGAGTTAAAAGGAAGAAATAATATTCTTAGTCACTCATTATATTTAAAAACATAGTAAAAGGGCAAAGATTGAGATTAAATCCTAGATCAACAACTTAGTAGATTTGTTCAGTTCAGTCCCTCAGTCATGTCCGATTCTTTGCGACCCCGTGAATCACAGCATGCCAGGCCTCCCTGTCCATCACCAACTCCCAGAGGACGCTCAAACTCACGTCCATCGAGTCGGTGATGTCATCCAACCATCTCATCCTCTGTTGTTCCCTTCTCCTCCTGTCCCCAATCCCTCCCAGCATCAAAGTCTTTTCCAATGAGTCAACTCTTCTTGGGTAAATTATTTAACCTTTCCAAGTGTACGATTCAATGGCATTTAATGCATTCACAGTGCATATCACATCTTTCTAGTTTTTAAACTTTTTCATGACCCTATGAAAACGCTGCACACCCATTAAGTTATCATTCCCCACTTACCCTCTCCCCTCCCCTCCTAGCAATTACCAATCTGACTTCTATTTCTTTTTACCTTTACTGAATAGTTTATATATAAAGAATCACGTGCATGTGAATTTTTGCCTGTTTCACTTAGCATGATGTGCTCAGGTTCACTCATGTTGTAGCATGTACTTCATTCCTTTCTATGACTGAACAATATTCCATTGCGTGGATATACCAAAATTTGTTTACCCATTCACCTGTTGGTGGACATTTGGGCTAATTTCTTTAATGGGGAGATTAAAATAGTAATCCTTATCTTATAGAGTTGTTATGAGTATTAAATAATATTTGTACAGTATTTAAGGTATTGTCTGTTTCAGTGTTTTTCAAATTACATAAATATGATTCTCAGTTTGTAACTATATATATATTATTCATATTATATAGTATGGAAACAACTGGTCATAAATTTTTCCAAATAGTTAAGAGTTATTTTCCTAAATGTTAGTATTGTGAAATATTTTCATTTTTTCTGAGTTTTTTTTTCCAAATTTTATTTAAATGTTATATGTAACATGTGAAAATTAAGTTTTTTGTCACATACACATAATAATTACCTTTATGTAATTTCAGAGTCATTTCTATCCATTTGGAATTTGTCTGACACAAAGAAGTGGTTTAATAGGTCCATGGACAATCAGAATTCAAGAACGTTCTTTTTAAACGATACTTGTCTGCCTTTCAAGTGGAGTCTGTAATAAGTAGGGTTTGTTTTAGGTGTTCTCTGCAGCCTCTCCATTCACGCGTGCTATTCTTCTGGGCATGTCCGTGACTCGGGGACCTACCATCAAGGCCCAGACCCTCCGGTTTCTTCTCACTCGTGGTCCAGGGAGAATATGAGAGATGCTGTGAAGATACATGGAGTAAATTTTAAGCTGCTGTCACAGAGCCACACTGCAGGGGCAGTCACGAGCCATTTTTCCAAAAGGGATCATCGCTCTGACTGTAGACAGACTTCAAGTGGAGTCATTCTACCAGTGTTAAAAGTTGCAAGTGAGGCCTGTTAGACAGCAGGTAGGAGAGTGAGAGAAGAGAGGAGCTTGTTCAGGGCTCATCTGCGTATATGGGACCCACGACAGCATGAGGCATTCTCACACCAAGTTGTGGCTGCAAATATGTGACGCAGAGGGTCTGGCATCTTCTGTAGACAATAGCCTAATCATTGCACCAAACCTAGTCTTCTATAGAACAAAGTTTAAATATGGAAAACAGTTATACTCCTTTTTCTTTTGTTACTGAATCCAGACATGTAAGTTGAGGAAAACAGATGATATCCTTCGTCATTTTTCAAAAGTTAAATGTAAAGAATAATCTTTATACCCCTTGACTGTGGGTCCAGAAAGCAAATAGATGTCACTTAATTATAAGGCCTGGCTTTCTGTGGTGCCAAATATTCTATTTTCCATTGTAATGAATAGAACAGGCCAAAAGGATATTCTGTGATGCATGTAAAAACATGCATTCAATTGCATCATTTTTTTTCTGTTTTTCTACAGCATATTTGAAACATAAGCATCAAAAATAATTTCTATCAATGTCACTTGGGACCACTTTATATAAAATGTTCTGCATGCTGTCCTTCGCAGTTCTTTTCTATCAATAAACATATTCCTACTGGACCTTAAAAACTATGGCTGTTTTATTCTTTATTGTAGCTATTATGAATAAAGGATAAAGAGACCACAAAGTTACTGGAACATTTTCATAAAACTAAAGAGTTATGTCAGTAATGATATTCCTAAAGGAAAACAGATTTCTTAAAAGAAAACAAGATCAAGTGAAATGTAGGGTCACTTTCAGATTAGATAAAAATGTCTTTTTACTCTCTTTTGTTTTAATTAAAATAAATGAAAACAAATTGGGGTTAGCAAAATCATACCTCACTTCCTACACTGTCCTTCAGGCAAGTCTACTGTGGGACACCAGGCAACAGTGAGCAAAGGGTCTTATGAATCACACTCCTGGATTTCATGACATGACCTTGCGTTCCATGAGCGCAATGCTTCATAAGAAGGCAGGAAATTGCCCAGCCCATGGCACCACTGCATACTAGTATTAGGGACAATGTAACAATTCAAAAGCATGCTACATTAAAGAGGTTCAATGACTTTACCATACCAAAATGTCCCCCTTAAAAGTAATTTGCTATTATATTGTGCAGTACTAGGTGTCTTGAAAATATTTGTCATCTCAGCATGGATCTAACAAATAATCGTCAAAATTCAAATATTCCTAACTCTAAAGTGGCACCAAAAAAAAAGTATTTTGTCTAGATTAAATCTTTGAAAATGTAATTAGCAGGGTGTGGTAGAAAGTGAAGAGGGGCTAAAAAGCCTCTTGATGAAAGTGAAAGTGGAGAGTGAAAAGGTTGGCTTAAAGCTCAACATTCAGAAAACGAAGATCATGGCATCTGGTCCCATCACTGCATGGGAAATAGATGGGGAAACAGTGGAAACAGTGTCAGACTTTGTTTTTCTGGGCTCCAAAATCACTGCAGATGGTGACTGCAGCCAAGAAATTAAAAGACGCTTGCTCCTTGGAAGGAAAGTTATGACCAACCTAGATAGCATATTCAAAAGCAGAGACATTACTTTACCAACAAAGGTTCGCCTAGTCAAGGCTGTGGTCTTTCCTGTGGTCATGTATGGATGTGAGAGCTGGACTGTGAAGAAGGCTGAGCGCCGAAGAATTGATGCTTTTGAACTGTGGTGTTGGAGAAGACTCTTGAGAGTCCCTTGGACTGCAAGAAGATCCAACCAGTCCATTCTGAAGGAGATCAATCCTGGAATTTCTTTAGAAGGAATGATGCTAAAGCTGAAACTCCAGTATTTTGGCCACCTCATGCGAAGAGTTGACTCATTGGAGAAGACTCTGATGCTGGGAGGGATTGAGGGCAGGAGGAGAAGGGGACGACAGAGGATGAGATGGCTGGATGGCATCACTGACTCGATGGATGCGAGTCTGAGTGACCTCCGGGAGCTGGTGATGGACAGGGAGGCCTGGCGTGCTGCGGTTCATGGGGTCGCAAAGAGTCGGACACGACTGAGCGACTGATCTGATCTGATCTGATCTGATGTGTCAAAGATTGCTGGAAAAAAATGTTCTGTTCCTTCATAGGAAAGGATGGATAGAGGTCAAGGAGCTCCCTTGTGTATACTTGCCCGAGGTCAGCTCAATGAGCCCACGGAGCACATGTCTTCTTTCCCTATGCCCCAGTTACCGTTCTCCACACTGAGGCCAGAATAGATTTTTTCATGTTATTCCCTGGCTTAAAATCCTAGGATGGCTTTAACTCACACTGAAAAGAAACACAACTTCTTTATTTTTTTCTGCTCATGAGGAGCTATACATCTGGCTCTTGTCCACCATTCTGAATTCATCTTAAACCACCTTCCCCTTCATTTGCCTGTGCTAAGATCATGCTTCAGGTCTGACGCTGAAGCTGAAACTCCAATACTCTGACCACCTGATACAAAGAACTGACTCATTAGAAAAGACCCTGATGCTGGGAAAGATTGAAGGTGGGAGGTGAAGGGGATGACAGAGGATGGGATGGTTGGATTGCATCACCAACTCAATGGACATGAATTTGAGTAAACTCTGGGAGTTGGTGATGGACAGGGAGGGCTGACGTGCTGCAGTCCATGGGGTTGTAAAGAGCTGGACATGACTGAGAGACTGAACTGAACTGAAGATCATGCTAGCCTTCCTGATCTTGAACAGGATTAGATCTTGCATAGCTAAGGGCCGATCAACCAATCACTGTCCTATCCCCATCCTTGATTTTCTTCCCAGGCTGACCACCATCTGAAAATTCATTGTCTGTCCAACATTCTCATCCCTCCTAGTCCCTCCTGAACTAGATATTTAAGAATGAAGGTTTTCCTGTCTTACCTGACTTTTGGCACAGAGTAAATTCTCAGATTCTATTTGCACTATGAACGGTTGTATACAATGACCAATGAATTTGTATTAACTTTTTTTTTTCAGAATATCCCTCCAGTAAATATTTACCCAAGTATGGGATCAAATAACCATGATGAATCAATGAGAACTGACTAAGGAACTCTTCCAATTATTTGTAAAGTGATGGTCTTACACTGGTAGTGAAAGTTAGCACCCTTAACTAGGAAAAAAATGCATGTGTACTAAGCCACTTCAGTCACATCCAACTCCTTGGGACCCTATGGACTGTAGCTAGGAAAGAATAGTTGACAATAAAGCCTAGAAAGAAGCAAAGTCAAGACCACAATTTCCTGTATGACTAGAAAACAGAAAGCCTCCTATCACTATTTATACATTAGCATCCTATGCAGATGTAGATGAGAAGTGGAAAAGCTTTTTTTTAATTAAGGACTCAAAGTGTAGAGCTTACATCCTACACAGTCTAGAGTGAGAGTCAGACACTAAATAAGTAAACTTTGGGGTTTTAGGTGATGGCCAGTGCTGCAGAGAGTCAAGTAAAGCAGGCGTGCCTGAGAAGTGCAGAAGCTGCAACTCTAAGTGCTTTCCTAATATGGTTTGTAGTGTTTAGTGAAAGTCTCCACAGAAAGGCTGTAGATTTGAAACAAGCCTCGTGAGCTACTGTGGGTATCCTGAGGAAGTTCTTTCCAGGGAAGGGTAAACCCTCATAGGAGAGGGACATTTTTAAGGACACAATTGGCCTGAAGCTGGAGGGAGGAGTAAAGCAAGAGACAAAGATAATGGGAAGTCAGATGAGTCACAGCCTTGCAGGTCATTTTAAACCCTTTGATAATTTTCCAAGTGAGCTGGAAACCAAGTGGAGAATTCCATGCAGAGGAGTGGCATGATCTGACTATGTTTCAAAAGGATTACAGCAGGATAACTCTCAATGCTGAACTGATTGGAGTGGAGGGAAGAGACCAGGAGACAAGGGCAAAAGCAGAGAAATCAACATCAGAAGTCTCCTGCAGTAACCCTGGGGAAAGATGGCAGCGGCTTGGTCCAGATTAGCAGAGAAGGTGGAAGAACAGTTAGAATCTGATTATATTCAGAAGTCAATAGAACTTGATGATAAATGAGACATAGGGTAGAAGAGAAAGAGATGAGTCAAGGCTGATTGGAAGGGCTTGATCTTCATACCCTAAAAGAATGCTGTTGCTCTTAACTAAGATAGAGCAGCCTGCTAGAAGACGTGGGTACAGACAAGGATATGGGGGAGATGAGGCATTTGATTTCAGACATGCAAAATTTGAAATTCAGAATAGTTAATCAAATGACAATATTAAGTAGGCAGTTAGTTATCTAAATCTACAGTGAAGGACAGAAAGTCAGGACAAAATAGAAACTTAACATACACATGTATACACACACGCTATAAACTGTATACACTATTTACCATATATATAATATTTATATATAATTATATGTTATATGTAGAATAGTTAAGATCAAGACTTGAAGACAACAGCAAAGAAAAGAAAAGAGAAAATAGAAGCGGGTCAGGGCAAAGAAGAGGAGACGGAATCAATAATTCGGTTTATGTTATGATTGATGTAAGCAAAAAGTTACTTTAAAGGACAGAGTGGGCCATCACTAAGTCAAGTTTATACCATAAGATATATAATGGTTCATTGAATAAAGCTATAGAAATGTTGGTCGAGTCTTAATTCCACATTCCTACCATTTATCTAGGGTTCATGGGCAAATGGCAAAAATAGTGCCATTTCAAAGTGGGCAAAAAAATCATGGAAAAGATGAAAATGTGATCACAGTGATATAAACCTTAAGATTAATAACATAAAATTTTCTAGGACTTCCCTGGTGGTCCAGTACTTAAGACCCCACAATCCCAATATGCAAGGGACATGAGTTTGATGCCTACTTGGGGAACCAAGGGGCTTCCCTTGTGGGTCAGCTGGTAAAGAATCCACCCACAATGCGGAAGACCTGGGTTCGATCCCTGAGTCAGGAAGACCCCCTGGAGAAGGGACAAGCTACCCACTCCAGTATTCTGGCCTGGAGGATTACATGGACAGCATCAGTGGGGTTGCAAAGAGTCAGACACGACTGGGCGACTTTCGCTTTCACTTTGGAGAACTGAGATCCCACATGCCGCAAGTCTCAGCCAAAAGAGAGAAAAAAATAATAATAAATAAAAATTTCCTTCACATCATGCAGATAAGCGAGACCTGGGGCCATTTTCAGTCAATTGGGTGGCTAGGAAATGATACTTATGGTGCATGAAAGTACTTTTTTCTCTGTCCTAGTAGGTCTAACCATGGTCATTCTATACTGAAAGGAATCAGTCATAGATTTTACTCTTCCAAAGAATGAAGCCTAAGTATATTCCAAATATGAGTGTATGCAACTATAAATTCATTTTACAAGCTCTGGAGGAGAATTAGAAGTAGGATATCAAGAAATTGGCTTCAGATTGGTTTTGGAAAATAATCCTCACTCTTTAGCCTACATGCTTGCTGCTTTCCAAAATCTCCACTTAAGCCTTTTTAGAACATTATTAGATGGCCCATCAACAATTAAAATATAATTCAGATGAGATTAAGAAACTCATGTTATTCTTTTTTTCTAACCTAAAAAGGCTTAAATTATGAAGGGTGAAATAATAAAGGTAACTGTAATATACATTTAAGTCTTCCCAGATGGCTCAGTGGTAAAGAATCTGCCTGCCAATGCAAGAAATATGCATTTGATCTCAGGGTGGGGAAGATATTCCTGAGAAGGAAATGGCAACCGACCCCAGTATTCTTGCCTGGGATATCCCGTGAACAGAGGAGCCTGGTGGGTTACAGCTGACCATGGAGTCACAAAAGAGTTGGACATGATTTAGCCACTAAACAACAAGCAATATCCATAAAAAGTATATGGTAGTGGGTACCAACTGAGCAAGGGTTAGAAAATTTTGAGAAAGTATAGCTCTGCCTGAAGGACCAATGTAAAAGTTCCATTCAAGAAAGCAAGAAATATCTCTTTGAGTGTGAAGTTTTTTCAAACCACAATATATTTTTTTCTCTTAACCTGATTTCTATTTAATCATTCAAATCTCATGAAAGCAGAAGAAGAACAGAAACAGCACAGAAACACGAGTAGAACATTCTCCAGTGATTCATTCTGTAAGCACATTCATAAGTCTATTTTTCTGTTATTTACATACAATGACGATCGATTTATATTCAAAATGCTCTTATCTTGCCACCTGCACAGGGACAGAAACAATCCAAAAGGTGCAGACGATGTCTGTATGTTTTCCAGTTGACCATTTATGAAGTGGACCTGAACACAGCCCTGGAAAAAACTTTTTCTGACTTAGCAATGCGTAAATCTCTCTTCAAGTTCAAATTTCTACAAGATACTTTTTTACCATACAACCCAGTTCAACAACCTAAAGATAACTGGGAATAAAATGATCCCCTGAGTAGGAGGAATTTTCTGGGGTCCCAAGTTATCCCTATACTCAATGTTCTCATGTATCTATTGTTGTCTGAAAGCGAAATCATGGGATATGTCATTTTTGCTTTCCTCCACAGGGTAACAAATAATTAAGAAGAAAAAAACAAAATATATAATATTTCCAAAAATTTATAGACACCAAAAAGCAAAATCTTAATTGGTACAAAATGGGGATAAATACACACTATTTTTCTAAATCAACACAAGAACATTTACCTTGTAAAGACTGGTACCTGGGGTGGGGCGGGGGGGCAAAGAATGCCATTCATTTCTCGTAAGTTATACAAGGAGTCAATGGCAGGTGTTAAGCATGAGATAGAATTGAAAAATCTTCAAAGCAATAACAGACATATGAAACACATCCCAAAGGGAAATAGAAGAGCAACCGGAAAGAAATGAAGTGAAGTGAATACAACCTCACAACTAGTGCAAGTCCCTCAGGAATGCTCCTAATATGAACCGTTAAAGCCATGTGTTTAACATTTGATAAATCTAAGGTCTTCTTTGTCAAATGGGGAAGCTCCAGGTGCAGTAAGCATTAACCTTATCCCATAAAAGGCATTATATTGTCTGTCTTTGCATTTCATTGCAAAATGACTTTACAAACATGTACATCCAGATCTTGCTTCTATGTTTCACTCTTATGAGTTAAATAAATAGATGACCTTCTTGTATGAATAGTAAGTTCAGTGAGTTCATTCTTTTAAAAGATGGTTATCGAAATATATCATGACCATGCCTACATCATGGAAACATCAGAAAAAAATCTCCCCCATGCTTTGCTCTGCACATCTTTTTACTCAAAGTGACATGTCTAAAAGGTTCAGTGAGAAAACATTGTATCTTTACAGCAGATATGTTGCCAAGTGTGTGTTTCACTCCCAGTGAGAAGCTGCCAAAAAGAAAAACAGAGATGCATAATAAGAATATGGTATGAAAAGAAGACACGGGACATAGAAAATGAACGTGACGGTCTTGTCCACATTTTTCACTATGTGGCCTTGGGAAAGTCAAGTTCTTACTACAGATTTCAGCTCTTCCTGTATAAAATGAAATTGTTCACTAAATAACCTCTGAGGCTCTCCCATCTCTAATACTCTATAGCTCTAAATTACTCCAAACAAATATTAAGCACAAAAATAATCAACTATGATTGTAAATTCCGGTGTTTTCCAGCCTTCTCCACCTGAGCATTTGTGTCAAGGTGCCCTGGCAAACTCTTAACAGAATATTTGTTTACTGAATCTTCATAACAACTCTATGAGCAACGTATTATCATTTTCTGCACTATTTTACAGATGAAGACACTTAGAGTAGTGAAATAGTTTGCCACAAACTGTATATTGAATCCAGTATAATAATCCATAATAACTCCATTCTTTACTGCCTCCCAATCAGAAAGAATAAGCAATTCTTCCAAGAAAATTTTTAAAAAAAAGTTTAGCCAAGCTCTTTGAAATAGCTCAGTTAGAAAATGAAGTGATTAAGAGCCTTATTTTAAAGTCAAGAAAGCAAGATTGATTCCACAAAATCCGGATAAATTTATGTTATGGTCGGGGACAGGAGTTGATGAAAATAAGGCAAAGAAAAGAAGGACACGGGGGACCCAAGTCTCTAGTGGAACAAGGGTGCTTTAATCATGGCGGCGGGTGCTTATATATTGTTATACAAGGAAGCTCTAGGCAGAAAAATAAAGTTGAGCAAAAACACCGAAACCAAATGCATAACAACAGTAACTAAGGGAATAACAATCGTCACAGAGCCAGAAGACAATCCATGTATTGGAAATAGGAACATGAATAAGTAGGTTTATAGAAAAGTAAAAGGTTACTGAAAGGGATCCAGGTATGCGTTCTGCCTCATGACCTCAGTCCTGAGAACTGCGTGCAGCTCTGCTTGTTCCTGTTTTCCAGGAACTGATAAGGAACCTAAGGCCCTTGAGAAACAGAAAACAACATATAGCATTCCTTAAAATTAAACGTTCCCTGAGAGACTTACATGAATTAAGACTTTCATTTTGAATTGGTTTTCTTGTTTGTTTGCTTTTTTAGTTGCAGGGATTTTTGCTCCCTGGGGGTTGCTGGGAGCAGTGACCCCACAGGTCCATGGAAAGTGAAGAGGTGACTGAAGTGAAAGCAATAAGGCCACCTTCATGGGCTCCACACATTAGGATTTGGGACTAAAACAGGAGAGGCAGGTGACATATATTCAACATTTAATATTGTTCAATAACTTACCTGTCTGAAAATCCAAGCCTCCTTTCTTAAAGCGTTTAGACTTTTTCTCCTTCTCTCACGGTAATTCCCTCTGCCAGCGTATAAAATATCTGTTCAATTTAGAAATATATGACACAAAGAACAAAAACTACCCACGGCAGGAGTATCCACCCTACCTCTGTATGGTTCCAGAATGCTCAACTTCTAGGATGGTCCTGGTGAAGGGTGCGCCTCTTCACAGAAACATTTGCAATCCAAAAGACTGGCCAAAGACTTCATTTTTATTTCTAAAGTCAAGGCGGGAATAACTAGAATTTTATTTCAAAGAACTTAAAAACAGTCATTTACATAGATTTAAATTTACATAGATTTAAATGATGCAGTGTCGTATTTCACAGCCACATGGAGGAGACCAGGGACAAGAAAGAAATTAGTGGGAATTTTTTTCTTTACTTGAAGAACAAGCCATACAAAGTTTCCCTGCATGAAACAATCGGAAATTATAATGTAAAGTCCAAAGAATCATGACAGTGCTTTTTTGTAGACTTTAAAAAATTTAGCATTCCTTTCCTTGAAAATACTTCAGTGGGCTCTCCAAAATAGTAAGACAAGATGCTTTCACAGTGATTTATATGGTATTTTCCATCTTAACAGCTGGACGATTTATGTTTGTAGTATTGCCATGTGGCTCGCGGTTCAAAGCAATGGAGTTTTAGAAGTCCTGAAAACAGGATGTTCACTTAAGGACTATATAGAACATGTTACAAATTTAAAATATGAAAAGGAAAAGAATTCAGTTGCAAAGAGCATGAAACCTGAATCCACAAGCTTTTCCAATGCTTTTTAATGCAGTCAAAGGGGGATGAGAAATCTTCTTTCTTCCAACTGCAGCAAACATATGCATGAAGCTCAACTGGCTTCCTAACCCCCACAGGGCTTTTCCCTTGGTTAGCTTCATTTTCCAACAGGCTTTAAGAATCAGTCATGTTGGTAAGCAGTCTTCCTCTCTTGCAACAAATATCACACTTTCTTTCCTTCCAAAAGGATGTATATATTTTAGATTAGCATGTGGACTCTTCAAAATATTCCAAATGTCTAATTTGCTTATATTTACCTATTTTTGTAATATATACATACACAAAAATTGTAATACAAGTTGAACAGATGAATACAAGTGCAAAAATTAATTTTGATCACAAGGAATAATAATCCTTTTATTTTTTGGAACAGGAGTCTAAAATATTGTATACTATAAACTCCTAACACAAATTTATTAATATAATAAATTTAACACTAAAGAATACATAATTTCTTGTCTTTGTTGCTCAGTAACTAAAAGAAGTAACTTCTAGAATTAAAGTAGAAAAAAATCTTAGTCTCAAATGAGTACTTTTCTTAATATTAAAACTGTGTACAGGACAGATTATGCAAATGCAAAACTAAAAATTAAACTACTTTCTGCTTTTGGATCTAAAAATCCCCAAAGACCAAAAAATATTAGTGTTAATAGTCAAGTTTAATTACTTGCTTTAATCATGTTTAATGATTTATATCATGAACTGTAAGACAAGAAATCCAAATATTTTATGGATCATATGTTAGAAATAATTGAATATGTGACATAAATAACCTATCCAGATTTTTAAAAATTTATCTATATCCATTTAAATATTCAACAGCATATATAGATGGCATAATATGGCCAAAAAGATATCTCAAACTGCCTGCTTTATAAAGTAGTAGACATCTGGCTGACTTGATCTGAGAACACTTACTATGCCAAGTTCAACTTCTTGCATAATTGATTACCAAACTATAATACAAGATAATGGCCAAAAGAGTGACAGAATTATTTTTTTCAAACACCCAATCATGATTTGATCATGGAATTTGAACATTTTTAAAGAAAACTCACAATATAAAGAGTAATGACTAATATATACCCACTCCAGTGTTTTTGCCTTGAGAATCCCAGGGAAGGGGGAGCCTAGTGGGCTGCCGTCTATGGGGTCGCACAGAGTCGGACACGACTGAAGTGACTTAGAAGAAGAAGTATACACATGGATAGCATGCCAAATCTAAAAAAAATATTCCACCCCCAATTTTTTTCATCCCTCTTTCCAGTGTTTGTTTCTTCAACACCAACACCAATGGTTAAAGCTGATAATGATCTGAAACCCAGCCTATCTCCAGCTTTTATTTTCTCTGCAATCATCCTCAACTCAGGTGATTTAAAAATAAAACATTTTATATAATGTTTACGTATATTAACAGAAAGTGATTATTAGATGTGATAGGAGAGGAGGGAGACTCCTTTCACAGTATCCAAAACCTCTGACACAACCTCAAATTTGAAGTTTTCTGTAATTCATGGACTCATTCATTCTTGGATTCAACAGAGAGTTATGGAGCACCCCTTTTGTGATACTTACTGCAGATGGTGCAGTGGGTTCTGTGGGCAGTGGTTCTGCTCTTATGATAGTATATTACATAAAATAATCAATAGACAAATAAGATGATTCAGATAGGTGTAACAGTTCTAAAGCATTAAAACTGAGAAATGAGACCGAGAATGATTGTAACCACGCCGTTAGATGAAGAAACAGACCGTATTTGAGCTGAAACAGGGACGACAATAAAGTCATGGTGAAGCAGTAGGCTGCGCAGTACTTGCACACAGTAGAGACAGCAAATATAAAGGCTCTTACACACAGCGAACATGTGTTTAAGAAACAGAAAGAAAACTGTAGTTGCTGGAGCATGGGATGTAAGGCAGACAAAAATTACAGCATCAAGTCAGAGAAACAGGCATATGTGTTTCCTGCTTGTGGGTCGGCATCTTGCCTGAACGGCGCTTCCTAAAGTCTTTAGGAACACATACGCTGAGCATCTCAACTTGAAGAAGCAGGAAATTAAGATTCACTTCTTATCAGAGCTCCTTCTCAGTATGTCAAATGTGCAAACTTCACGTGTTCTTACACTAGACAGAGCATCAAGGAGACCCCAAAACTCCTTGGGGGTCTATTCATACTACTTACCGTGGATAAATATTCTGATCTAGGGTTTTGCTTTGTTTTTGTTTAACAATTGATGGCTCAAGAGCGTTTGCACTGCGTTTGGGATGGAAATCTTACACGTGCCGGGAACCCACAAGCCTAGGATCCAGTCAACTGGGTGTTATCTACTGACCACTGTCAATTTCTCATGTGCTTACCGTAGATGAGAGGATAGTCTGTTATGCCCCCTCAAGTTTAGAGTGTGTCAAAGTCTTCTTGTTCATCCTTGCCAGTGGATTAACATTCAAGGTGCTTCTATTTGCTTACTCCAGTTTCTAATCATTACTCAAAAAGGAAGATTGTGAGGTAGTTTTGAATGACATCTCAAATGTAAATTATACAAATCCATCCTGGAAATTTCTTATTTCAATACATATTCTCAAATTTTCAGAAGATACAAATATAGATTACATATAAATTGGTTGCTTAAATATAAAATATTTGAGGTTTATGATAAAGCCAAAGAAATTTTTTAAAATTGCATGCACTTATATGTTAGTTATATATTTTTCAAATTATAGAAAACATATATAATGATCATGCAGAAAATTTAGAAAATAGAAGAGAAAAAAATAAGAATTAAAGTGAATTCCAGCAAATGGAGATGAACATTCTTTGCTGTTGTTATTGTTGTTTTTAAATTAATTTATTCATTTTAATTGGAGGCTAATTACTTTACAATATTGTAGTGGTTTTTGCCATACATTCTTGACAACATTTTGTAATTCCTAGGTGATTTTTCTTTTAACATCTACATATAGTAATATGTACTAGATGGAGAAACCTGGAGGAGAGCATGCAACCTACTCCAGTGTTCTTGCCTAGAGAATCCCACAGACAGAGGAGCCTGGTGGGCCACAAGTTGGACATAACTGAAGTGACTTAGCATGCATGCACCACACACTTGATGGAGACTACGAATTCAAAGCCCAGCACCTGCTTTTATCATGTAACCCTTCCAGATGCATCCCCACATAATCCAAAATCCTTTAGAACCACTATCTTAATGTACACAGAATATTCTACTGTATGATTGCACAATAAATTTTACATATCTCCACTTCCTTAGCATAAATTTATTTCCGTGTTTTTTTATGTTGCCTATATTAATGAGAAAGAAGTCTTCCATGAGACATTATCTTCTGTTTTTGGTGTAAAGTAAGGCTGTGCATTCATTTTGTATCTTACAATTTTACAGAATTCTATGAGTTATAAAATTCTGTAAGAGTTTCAGCAAATACAAAAGTTATATTTTGTCTTCTTCAGCCAATCATTGTATCTCTTATTTTTGTTTTAAATGTTATATAGATCAAAATTATTATAAAAATATCAAAAATTAATAACTGTATGCATGCTGCACTTTTACTTATCTCAGTGGCTATAATTCTTTTGTTTTATAATGAATTATCATGTTGGCTCTGGACATAAAAGAGAGTCTTTATTATAGAATGAATATAGCCTTAATTATCTAAATTTTAAGGGAAATAGTTCTTATAAATAGTAGCTAATATTTATATTCCATTTTCAAGCACTGTTAGCATATTACCTAGATTAATTTATTTAATCCCCACAACAAACCTCTGAGGTGCATACTGCTGTTATTTACATTTCACAAATGAGGAGACTAAGTGTAGAGAAGTTGTGCATCTATTAAAATTCTGCATTTAAGAGACCTATTAAAATTCTCATATGGTTTATTTTGCTTATACTGTCGATGCAATTATCACACATAAAAGAACTAAAATTAATTGCATTTTTGGGGTAAAGTCAGCTTGGTTTGATAAGTAATTCTGCTAGTGTTTCCATGTATTCCATTAAGGATTTTTGCATCTATATCATCATGCAAAATTATTCTTTAATTTTTTGTGGTTTCTTTTTCCCAGTTTTGGCATCAAGGTAATGCTAGATTCACGATATTATCAGCTAGATTTCCACCCTTTTTCTGTCTTCTGATACAGCTAATATTTCCTTAATGCCCTACAAATGCTCTTTTGATCTTCTCTTTGATCCACAAGTTATTTAGAAAAGTGACTTTAAATTTCATAGTGGTTTTAAATAGAAATCAATGAACAAAAGCTCAACTGAACAAAAGTCATTTGCTTTGTTGTTGGAGCTTTTGTTAATAAAGGTCATTTATATCACATTATGAGCAGAAAATATTGACTAAATAAATACTATTCTCTGGATAAATTGAAGATTTTTTTTAAACCTCTATCAAAAACATGCCAAAAAATCTATCTGCTTACAGAAAAGCTACATAATTTGCTCGTATATGTAAATAGTGCTAAGTCTTTGTGTTTGATACAGTTATATGTGCTTATATGAAATATCAAAACTTGTTTAGTTATATAAGCTTTCAATTACTTTATTTTTAGCCCATCACCTAAGAATTTTTTTTTTTTTTTTTTTTTTTTGAAGTCGCTCAATTGTGTCTGACTCTTTGCAACTCTATGGACTGTATAGTCCATGGAATTCTCCAGGCCAGAATATTGGAGTGGGTAGCCTTTCCCTTCTCCAGGGAATCTTCCCAACCCACGGATCGAACCCAGGTCTCCCGCACTGCAGGTGGATTCTTCACCAGCTAAGCCACAAAGGAAGCCCAAGAACACTGGAGTGGGTAGCCTGTCCCTTCTCCAGCGGATCTTCCTGACCCAGGAATCGAACCAGGGTCTCCTGCATTGTAGGTGGATTCTTTACCAACTGAGCTATCAGTGAAGCCCCACAAGAACAAGCCCCACCTAACAATAAGACTGTTCCTATCTATTGTAACAACTTTATCTTTATAAAATAATGTGTTTTCTCTCTTTTTTATTGTATATAATTTTATACTATGGGTCATAAAATCCATGTTTCTATCCTAATTGTAGATTGTGTATTTTATCAACATGAAATTATCCTGTTTGTTATATTTACTTTTTGGTTACCAACCAAGTTTCTCTTTTTTTCATTTTTCTAATAAATCTTCAAAATTATTTTGTTTTTACCCAGGTTGTATTTCAGTTTTAGCTTTCTAGTTTAAGTATCATATAGTAGCATGTCACTTTTTAATCTAACACTTGAGATTTTAAATATACATAATATCACGTTATCAGTTTATAGATTTTAAAAATCATTGATGTCTATTCTTATATCTGACATGTGTACTTTGATTTCTATGTTCCTAGGATTCTTTACCCTTTCTGTTGTTTTCTATTCTATGATGGATGCACTACTTTATGTTTTCCTTTTTTTTTTTTTTGCATTTTGCATTTCTCTAAATACTGCCTAAATTAAAATAATGTCTCTTGATTTCCTCTAACATAAACAGAGAAATACTTTTACTTCTTCTCTGTTTCATTCATAGTATTAATTGATAAAATATGATATCTGAGGTTTAGTTTTCTGTAAAAATTAACATTTAACATTGTGTGTCTTCTGTGAACAACTTTTAAATTTGTATTTATTTTATACACATATTCTCAGCCAATTACACTTCTAACATTTTTTATTCCACTTCCATTCTTTTTTTAAAAACTTGCTATATGATGAATTATATTAAGCATTCAGAAAAGAAATAGTAAATCCCACGGACGGAGGAGCCTGGTAGGCTGCAGTCCATGGGGTCGCTAAGAGTCAGACATGACTGAGCGACTTCACTTTCTCTTTTCACGTTATGCATTGGAGAACGAAATGGCAACCCACTCCAGTGTTCTTGCCTGGAGAATTCCAGGGACGGGGAGGCCTGGTGGGCTGCCGTCCATGGGGTCACAAAGAGTCAGACACGACTGAAGTGACTTAGCATAGCGTAGCATGGCATAGCATAGCTAACATTGACTGAACACTTACAATGTACCAAGCATCATTCTAAGTACTTGAAAATAATTGACAATAGTTTTTGTAATAACTTTTTGAGATAGGAGATATTTGTGTTTCCATGCTATAGATAAAACTATGTCATTTGCAAAAAGCCTGACAGCTGACAGCTAAAAATGATGAGCTCATATTCAAACCTGGGCTCGCTCATCTGTGTTCTCACCCTCTCGTCTGCCATTAAGCCTTCTACGACCAGAAATATACCACCAACCCCACTCTAGGGTCATTCTATATGTAATTTTTAAAATTTAAGCTTTCTTCTTTGATTTTATTTATTACTTTTGCTTTCATCATCTCTGCTTATGTGGTATTTTTCCTTCTTTTATTTCTTCGGAGTCCAGATGAATTTTGACATTTTGTAGCTCTGTAATTTTTTTCTCTGATTGTAATTTATTCTCCCATTGCTTTTGATATTTTGGTATTGTTGATTTTGATATTTTTGGTTCTATAAATTTATTTTCTTCATGGATTTTAGGGTGTGGATGTTTTTTTAGATACACTGAACTGCAAAGTACCTCCTCTTTTGTAAGTGCTCTCTCTCTTTCTGTCTCTCTTTCTACTCTCCCCTCCCCTGCCCCCTAACCCTTCCCCTCCTCCTTTTTCTCTTCCTCCTCTCTATCTCACTCCTTCCCCCTCTTTCTCTCCCATTCCAACCCCTAATCTATCTAGGACATTCTGGCATTAAGAACTGCACTTTTTTCTGATAACTAAGAGACTCTCACTGAGTAACTATGGTGACTCCATTATAGGAGTATATTAATAACCATCACAGCTTGGGAACCTCTCATTGTCCATCTCCATTTCTGTCCTAGAACTTCAAAAGCTGATTCACAGCAAAGCATATAGAGAACCTGAAAACTAGGGAAATCTGGGAATGCTGATTATTAGACTTTAGAATGCAGTTAGCACTCCTCTCCCCCTAGATGAATGTGATTGAGTAGATTGCTATTATCCGATATGGAACATCTAATCTATGGGGCAAGATTTTCTTACAACTGATGTGTTGGACCGTAAAGAAGGCTGAGTGCCAAAGAACTGATGCTTTTGAACTGTGGTGCTGGAGAAGACTCTTGAGAGTCCCTTGGACTCTAAGAAAGGAGCTCAAAGCAGTCCACCCTAGAGGAAATCAGTCCTGAATATTCATTGGAAGGACTGATGCTGAAGCTGAAGCTCCAATACTTTGGCCACCTGATGCAAAAAGCTGACTCACTGGAAAAGACCCTGATGCTGGGAAGGATTGAAGGCAGGAGGAGAAGAGGGTGGCAGAGGATGATCAGAGAGCATCACCAACTCATTGGATATGAGTCTGAGCAAATTCCAGGAGATAGAGAAGGACAGGAAAGCCTGATACACTGCAGTCCAAGGGGTCACAAAGAGTCAGACACGACTTAGCCACTGAACAACAGCAATGGCTAAGCCTTTGTCTCCAGGACAAACTTTTGCTCCTAAAACAGCTAAAATTGAAGCAGACTTATATGGGGTAAGCTACTGCACCTATTAACCACAGAGATTCCAAGAGTTGCTTTTCTTGAGGAAAAGCTATGACTATGGCAAACATTGAGTTTTGTATATACTTCTTGGCACAGTTTTTCCCACTCTCTTAATTTAGACTCACTTCTAAGTATCTTTGATATATTTATTTTAGTTTATATTTGTATTAGTCACAACCTCATTATTTTCTTCGCTGCTCTAAGCGTCCCCGTCTGTTCTGTAGTCCCCTTGGACAAAAAAGTTTGGGAATTCTGGCTTGTAGCAATGACTAATTGCTAGACTGGTTATGTTCACTTTGTTTCTATTGTGAATCTACATAAATTTATTCCCCCAAATTTCACAACCAAAGTTATGGTCCAAGAAAAAAAAAGGATTATGTAATTAGCTGGTAAATGTACTAGGAACTAGGAAAATGTAAATATCAACTTTAATTTAAATCATCTAGGCTGGCTAGGTCGGATGTCTGAACTTCCGTGTGTAACTACCCACATTTATGGTCCTAGCTGTGTGACATGAGGTACACATTTTCATAAAGGACTACAGACATTTATAGAGCTAGAAAATGATTCTTTTGAAAGAAAACTAAAGGTACTTGTTTTATATAAATGTTGGACCAAATGTTCATCCTTTATTATTCTCCCATAGGAGTTTTACAAGATGAGAATCTGGCATTTATTAGCAGGTCATTTAGGGGTCGGTGGCTGTGGGAACCCAGACTCTTTGTCTGCATTTTATCTTCACCATATGAATTTGGTATGAGTATTTAAGTCTTATAAAGCATAATATGTCATGAAGATTTAATAATTATATTTTTTAAGTAACACAAATTAAATCACCTGCCTATTACAATGTTACACATGAGTAAAGATGTATTTAATCCTTCATTAGGGATTGAAAAAATATTTTTGGTTTGAGCACTCATTTAGTTATGGATATGTGTATGTATGTATTATGTATGACAGTATGCTCTGAATAATCTCAGTTGTATTGAATATGATTTTAAGTTTTGTCTCCTTAGTTGAATGTTTGAATATACAAGTAATTTTAATCCATACTAAATTTGTAAATGGGTTTAAGATAAATAATATGATATAGGTACAGAATGTTATTGCTAAACTGCTAGATAATCAGATAAATCTACTCTGAATTATTTCCACTAAATTAAGAAATTCAGCCAAGTCTACCACAATAAATTGAAGCAGAAAGAACAGTCTATTGTTTAAAGAGTTTCATCAAATGTTCTCAGGAAGCATTTATTTGAACTTTGTGCTGCATCCATTCAATGCGACTCGAGAAGATGTGATTCCTGGTGTTTGATAACTTTGACAAAAGAAAGACCACAAAGACATAAACAAAATGTTAAGGCAATCTACAGGTGAACACAAAATAGCATCTTGATTTAAAACACAAGACTTTGGATCAGAAGAGGAGCTTCTGAGCTCTGGTTTTGCTATTTACTGTGCAATCTTGGGCAAGTCACCACCTCTTGATTTCAATTTCTTCATCATTTAAATGACTCTTGGAACTGTGTGTATAACATATGTCTGTAAATCTGCTACTTGGCCCCTTGTTTACAGTGCCAGGCCTGGCTTGTTTACAGTGCCCCGAAATATGCTGACCTCCTTGTTGTTCCTCAAAAACACCAAGAACCTCCAGCAGGGGGCCTTTGGAGAGGCTCTTCCCACTTCCTGCAATGCGCTTTCCTGAGATTTCCCCATGGACAGCTACTTCTCTGCCTTCACGTTCAGCTTAATATTCCCACACGCCTTTGCTCCAGCTCGAGAGAAAGACGAAAAAGCAGATAGGTGGTGCCTTCATCTTTCATATGGGAGACTGGCTCTGCATCCCTTCAAGATCTGAAAGACGCAGAATTCTCTCAATTAGACAAAATTTTCACTTATAGGTGTCAAGAAATTCTGCAGTTTCCAGACAATTACCATTCAGCAGCACAGGTAAACTCGGCAATCTGTAAGAAATGAGTAACAATACTTCAGTTAACAGTGTGTGCTGCTGCTGCTGCTGCTGCTGCTAAAGTCGCTTCAGTCGTGTCCAACTCTGTGCGACCCCAGAGATGGCAGCCCACCAGGCTCCTTTGTCCCTGGGATTCTCTAGGCAAGAATGCTGGAGTGGGTTACCATTTCATTCTCCGATGCATGCATGCATGCTAAGTCGCTTCAGTCATGTCTGACTCTGTGTGACCCCATAGATGGCAGCTCACCAGGCTCGTCTGTCCCTGGGATTCTCCAGGCAAGAACACTGGAGTGGGTTGCCATTTCCAACTTCCTAGGATCTTCCCGACCCAGGGATAGAACCCGTGTCTCTGGCATTGGTGGGTGGATTTTTTACCACTGTGCCACCAAAGAGATGACCAAGTAATAATACAATATAAACTATTTCCATATATATATATATATATATATATATATATATATATACACACACATATATATGGAAATATTTCTTCATTTTAAATTTCCTTCCCATTTAGGTCACTGCAGAGCACTGGGTAGGTTCTCATTAGTTATGTATTTATACTTAGTATCAATAATATGTATATGTCAATCCCAATCTCCCAATTCATACCACCACCTCTCTTTCCATCCTTTGTATCCATGTTTATTCTCTACATGTCTGTCTCTATTATTATTTTGCAAATAAGATCATCTATATCATTTTTCTAGATACCACATATATGTGTTAATACGTGGTATTTGATTCTCTCTTTCTGACTTACTTCATTCTGTATGACAGTCGCTAGGTCCCTCCATGTCTCTACAAATGACCCAATTTCTTTCTTTTTTATGGCTGAGTAATATTGCACCCTGTATATGTACCACATCTTCTTTACCCATTTCTCTACTGATGGGAGTTTAGGTGCTTCCATGTCCTGCCTGTTGTAAACAGCGCTGCAGTGAATGTGAGGGGGCCTATCTTTTGGAATTCTGGTTTTCTCTGGGCACATGCCCAGTAGTGGAATTGCTGGGTCATATGGAAAGAGATGGGAATACCAGACCACCTGATCTGCCTCTTAAGAAATCTGTATGCAGGTCAGGAAGCAACAGTTAGAACTGGTCATGGAACAACAGACTGGTTCCAAATAGGAAAAGGAGTACATCAAGGCTGTATATTGTCACCATGTTTATTTAACCTATATGCAGAGTACATCATGAGAAATGCTGGACTGGAAGAAACACAAGTTGGAATCAAGATTGCCAGGAGAAATATCAATAACCTCAGATATGCAGATGACATCACCCTTATGGCAGAAAGTGAAGAGGGGCTAAAAAGCCTCTTGTTGAAAGTGAAAGTGGAGAGTGAAAAGGTTGGCTTAAAGCTCAACATTCAGAAAACGAAGATCATGGCATCTGGTCCCATCACTACATGGGAAATAGATGGAGAAACAGTGGAAACAGTGGCAGACTTTATTTTTCTGGGCTCCAAAATCACTGCAGATGGTGACTGCAGCCATGAAATTAAAAGATGCTTACTCCTTGGAAGGAAAGTTATGACCAACCTAGATAGCATATTCAAAAGCAGAGACATTACTTTGCCAACAAAGGTTCGCCTAGTCAAGGCTATGGTCTTTCCTGTGGTCATGTATGGATGTGAGAGCTGGACTGTGGAGAAGGCTGAGTGCCGAAGAATTGATGCTTTTGAACTGTGGTGTTGGAGAAGACTCTTGAGAGTCCCTTGGACTGCAAAGAGATCCAACCAGTCCATTCTGAAGGAGATCAGCCCTGGGATTTCTTTGGAAGGAATGATGCTAAAGCTGAAACTCCAGTACTTTGTCCACCTCATGCGAAGAGTTGACTCATTGGAGAAGACTCTGATGCTGGGAGGGATTGGGGGCAGGAGGAGAAGGGGACGACCGAGGATGAGATGGCTGGATGGCATCACTGACTCGATGGATGTGAGTCTGGGTGACCTCCGGGAGTTGGTGATGGACAGGGAGGCCTGGCGTGCTGCAGTTCATGGGGTCGCAAAGAGTCGGACACGACTGAGCGACTGATCTGACGGTCATTCTATTTCTAGTTTTTTTCTTCCTTAACTTTCAATTTTGTATCGGGTATGTGTACCAGCTCAGTCGCTCAGTCGTGTCCAACTCTTTGCAGTCCAATAGACTGTAGCCCCCAAGCTCTTCTGTCCATGGAATTTAAGCAAGAATATTTGAAGTAGACTGTCATTTCCTATTCCAGGGGCTCTTCCCAGCCCAGGGATCAAACCCATGTCTCTTGTATCTCCTGTATTTGCAGGCAGATTCTTTACCACTGTGCTACTTGAGAATCCAGGTATATGGGTGTAGCCAATTAACATATAATGTTATGGTAGTTTCAGGTGAACAGAATCAGGGTCTTTTCCAAATGAGTTCACTCTTGGCATCAGGTGGCCAAAACACTGGAGCTTCAGCTTCAGCATCAGTCCTTCCAGTGAATAGTCAGGGTTCATTTCCTTTAGGATTGACTGGCTTGACCTCCTTGCAGTCCAAGGGACTCTCAAGAGTCTTCTCCAACACCACAGTTCAAAATCATCAACTCTTTGGCTCTCAGCCTTATTTATGGTCCAACTTGCATATCTATATATCACGATCGGAAAAACAGCTTTGACTAGACGGACCTTTGTTGGTAAAGTAATGTTTCTGTTTTTTAATACACTGTCTAGGTTTGTCATAGCTTTTCTTCCAAGGACCAAGCATCTTTCAGTCTCATGGCTGCAGTCACCATCTACAGCGACTTCGGAGCCCAAGAAAATAAAGTCTGTTGCTGCCTCCATTGTTTCCCCGTCAATTTGCCATGAAGTGATGGGACTGGATGTCATGGTCTTAGTTTTCTGAATGTTGAGTTTGAAGCCAACTTTTTCACTCTCCTCTTCACCTTCATTACCGTTTGACCTCATGCACATGGCAGTGTGCTTCTTCAAAGTGTTCAAACGGTAGGGCAATCGAGTGTGCCAGTAAGGCAGAAGTCACAATCTTTAGTAATCTAACCATGCAATTGACATCCCACCCCTGTGCCTTATTTTATTTATTAGAAGCAAGTCATTACCTAACCTCAAGAGGAAGGGATGGCACAGTCATGTATAGCAAGCAGTCGGATTTTACAGCTTTCTGAAGTCGGATTGCTAAAATTTAATTATTAAAGGCCGGTTTAAAAGCTGTCTGCCATATAGGTTCATTTACATAATTGGAAAGGTGAGTGTAGCTTGTCTTTAGACACAATTGCATCCTAAAACTTAAAAGATGCCATCAAATGTCAGTTTCTCTTCATCACCATTACTTCTATTAGCTTCATTCTAAGACAAGCAGCATCAAGAAAAGATGACCTTTCGGTAACACACCTAGTCTTTTCCAGAGCACCTTTCTCCTTGTTCATTTTAATGGCAAAGGAGATAGTCTTTAAACACAAAAAGGTTTAAAAATACCTTAAATGCACTCAACAGTTAAGTACTTTAAAAACTTTCCAGAAAATGTGTGGGAAACAGCAGAAATGAGAAATTCTCCTAAAAGAGGGGGCGGGGGAAGAAAGAACCATTTTTCCCTAAGGAGAATTGAAAGAGCAAGTAGGGGAAAAAATGAAGAAGTTTTAGAGATAGAAAATGGAAATTCAGGGTTTTTCCTTACAGAATCAGAAACCCTCTACATAATAGACTGAAAAAAAAACTTTTTTGATGTTGGGGACCTCTTGATGTAGGGGACGTTTACCAAAAGCCTGAGTACAAATGACAGTAGCAATAGCACCTCCGTTGAAACACATAGATGAAGCAAATGTTTAACTATAAACAGATTTAAGTCATAGCTCAAGTGCTTTCTACCCAAAGGGGCCTCAAAATGTTTTTAATCCAATCTAATTCATACTATAGGTGAGAAAACTGTGCCTGGAAGAGTTAAATTACTTTCTAAAAATCAAACAATTAGTAAATACAGAGCAAGGATTGCTCTTTTACCTTTAACCTCCAAGTCCATTTTTCAAAGAAATCATTGCAGCTGTACATTGCAAAAATTTATGATTTACAGTGCCCTCAGAGGATTGATGGTGAGGCCCACAAGAGCTCTAAAATTCCAGGATTTCCTTGTCCCACTTTTGGGATTTATCCTAAGCATTGAGTCAGAATTTCAAAGAGATACTTACACTTCCATTTTTAACATTATTCACAATAGCTAAGATATGGAAACAGCTTAAATGTTCATTGGTTGACAAAAGCAAATTGAGATATGACATATCGAACCCAGATCTCCCGCATTGCAGCCAGATTCTCTAGTGTCTGATCCACCAAGGAAGCCTCACAGTGGAACATTATTCAGTCTTAAAAAGGAAACCCTGCCATTTTCAATGATATGGCTGGACCTGGAGAACATTACATTAAGTGAAATAAGCCAGACCTAGAAATACACATATTGTATGGTCTCACTTACATGTGGAATCTAAAATAGTCAAATTCATAAAGAAAACAATGGAATGTTGGTTTGCCAGGAGCTGAGGAAGGAGGAAATGGGAAGATGATGGTCAAAATGTATAAAGTTTAGTTACGCAAGATAAACAAGTTCTGGAAATCTACTACATAGCATAGTACATGCTAAGTGGCTCCAGTCATGTCTGACTCTCTGGGAACCTATGGACTGCAGCCCACCAGGTTCCTCCTTCCGTGGGACTATAGCATAGTACCTATAGCTAAAATAGTATTGTAGTACATAACAGAAATTTGCTAAGAGTGGAGATCTTAAGCATTAAGCATTTTTACCAAAAATTTTAATAAAGGAAGTGGGAGGAAAGTTTGGGAGGTAGTAGATAAGTTTATGGCTTTGATGGTGGTAATGGGTTCATGAGTATAAGCTTATCCCAAACCCAGTGAGTTGTATACATTAAATATGAACAGCTTTTTACATGCTAACTATACATCAATTAAGAGGTTTGTTTTTCAAAAATTCTTTTAAAGAAAGAGAGGTGAACTTAAGTAATTCTCTCCCAAACCAAAGCTAACAAAATGCACTCTGGGAGACATTGTCTGAAAGAGGTACAAAAGGAAATTCTTTAGGATAAAAACAAGTGATACCAGATTAAAGCTCAGGAAATGCAGCAAGGAAAGAAGGTCATCAAAAAGGGTAAATGTATGAGCAAATCTAAATGAAATCTTGACTGTTTAAAGCAATAACATTATCATGTGAAGTTTAAAATACAGAGGCAATTAAAATATTCAACAATAGTATCCAAAAGGCAGTTGTGGGAAGAATGAGAAGCAGTTCAAACATTCTACGTCTTCTACACGTCTAGAAGGCTTCCCAGGTGGTAAAGAACCCACCTGCCAATGCAGGAGATGCAGCTTTGATCCCTGGGTCAGGAAGATCCCCTGGAGGAGGAAATGGCAACCCAACCCTTTATTCTTGCCTGGGAATTCCATGGACAGAGGAGCCTGGTGGACCACAGTCCATGGGGTCACAAAGAGTTGGACATGACTTAGAGACTTGAGCACTAGAAAGTTATTATTTAAGGTGGATTCTAATAGCTTAAGGATGCCTGTGGTGAAGTCAGTGGTAATCACTAAAGTAATAAAATTAATAAAAGAATCCTAATAGAAGCAGAAAATGGAATAAGGAGAAAAAAAAAACACTCGATTACAGCAAGAAAAGGCAAGAAATGAAAAGAAATGGAACAAAAACAGATGACATATATATTTAAATGGTAGATTTAACTCAGGTTTTTCCTCAAGTCTCTTCAAACGGTTTCCAGTTCACGACCCCCAGTAAAGTTTTTACTGCCTTCTTTTTGCCCTGAACTCGCCCTCTCCTACACATCCCACCACGGAGCTCAGACTCTTCCTGCTCTCCCTAAACTCCTAAACTCTCTAACAACTTCACGGCTAAAGCTGTGAATCATGAACAGACGTTAAATAATATATGAGCAGATACAATAAAATCAGAAGCACCATGTTCGTAGAAGTGCAGAAGAAAAAAAGAGAAACAAAGCGTTCACAACTGTGCTCCCCCTAATCCCCACTTCCTCTACCATCTAGCTAAATACTCCACTTCCATTTCCGTCACTTTAGGGAAGGGCACCAGCCGTGGTACCAGCGCTCAGATTCTGTCCACAAAGGAGCGTTTTCAATCTGAACCAACAAGTAAGTCTCTCCCTTTCTTTGGGGAGTGTGCTGAAAGAGGAGGGCTGCAAATATTTATCATTCAGTATTTATACCCATCCTATTTGCATACCCTCCTTCTTATTTCTATTTTCCAAAGTCCACTTCTGTATCCCCAATACCATGAAACTAAGCAGTATAGCAAGCAAATGCACTGATTTTTACAGCTGAAAAGGAAAAGGGACATGCCCTTTACCCCTGGTTTAAAAACTGCAGAAGTGATTAAAAAGATTTAGTCTATAAAGTCAGTTTTGCGTTCTTTGATTTACTACCTCTGGAAAGTCTTAACTTTCCAGTCAGACTCCTGGGTGGGACTCTTGGACGTTGCCACTTGCCTAGATACATGACTTTTCTGCAAAGTGACCCTACACTTGTAAACCTCACTTTTATCACCTGTTAAATGGGGACAATAGAACAACTGAGGTGAGGATTAGAAAAGACCTGTAAAGTACTGTTCTTAGATCAGAATGTATGTCCAGTAAAGCTAAGCTCCGCTTCCTTTGCATAGGCTGGTCAGTGTTTAAACTAAGTGGATATGATTTTTAAAATTCATTTTGAGATCCAGGCTAGCAAAGCACACACAGCCCTCTGCTTCTCCTCCATCTGTCTGCCAACTGACATTCTTTGTTGCTAATCTAAGACCACGCCATATGTTCCCCGTATGGATGACTCTTTCCTGCCCAGGTGGGGAAGCAGACACAGTGATCTAATAAGTCTTTGCTGTCTCACTAGGGCAAGTCTTGGGAAAACTTCCAAACATTGAGAGGTTCTGATGAGACACCACCAGCTTGGGTGACTATGTTGTACATCAAAAAGAATTTATTTTTTTACTTCCTTTTTTCCTCCCAAGATCCCCAAACTATGTTTCACTCCCGTCACTACCTGTTTCCTTGTCTCTGTTTAGTCTAGCAGACAGGTCAAGACTCTGAAAAAGGTTTCAACATGGGATGTCTGTGTGGTGTCAAGGACGCTATAGATGAAAAGTGTATTATTAGGAACTGGAGGACTGCGTTAAAAGTCAGGCTCTGATCTATAAATCCCAAGCCTGTGGCATCCCAGTGAAGGAAATAAGCCACTTTGAAAGGGATGCAAAATGTACTCATAGAGTTTAATATCACCATATTCCACCTCCAGCATAATGGAAAGTGTGGAAGGATTTGCAGAAAGAAAATAAAATTATATTCAGAATTACATTAAAAAGGAAATAGCAAATTGAGAAATAAATATTTACCATTCCACTAATGCTCTTCTTCACTGGGTCATAATAAAACAGCACAACCCCAGAACGTTAACACGACAATAACAGATTGGGAAAGAAATCTCTGAGACACCCTTGCTATTTTGACAGTTATGTAAAACAAAAATGAGGCTTTCACTTTCTATTTACTTATGTTAAGCTAATGTTTGAAAATATTGAAGAACTCATTTTTAATGTTATGAAGTTAATTAATAGCTAAATTGAGCAAATTGGGATATTAACCTTCAAAGTCATTAACTGCAGAATGAACACAGGTTTCAATAGCTAAATTGTCTCCTTGTTCTAACCTGTTGCCTTCTCCTTTCCAGCTTTTTAACTCACAGTGTGGTGGCCCCAGGTAGACCTACGTAAACTACTTAGCGTTTCTGAGCCTCAGTTTCCACATCCACAACATAGCAATTAAAAATCTCTGCCAGCTAACTGTCTCATAGGGAGTGTAATAGTAAAGGCATTTTTACAAAGTGCTTTACCTCTTATGAGGAATTACGCTAAGACGTTTATTATCATAGGAAACAGGCAGGGATTTATATATTATTCCTTTCATTGACTCCCTGCAAAGGGTTTGACAGGCCTGACCTTGAACCGTGTGACCTGGCTGGGGATATGCAACCTGGTTTGGATCTGTGTGCTATATCCTAACTCGTCAGCATACCACCATAAGTTATATTTCTTAGTGACATGAGGTCTTCAGAAAGAACTGGAAATCGGGGTCAGTTTCTCGAGGGAAAGCACCACAAACTTGACCTTTCTACATGTATGAGCCTGTTGAGGAAGGTTCCCATCCTTTTTCCCAGCTCGTTTCACCATACGCTGGCTTGCGTTTTGCTACCACTTCAAAGAAATACACAGTTAACAAGAGTACATAATTAGTGTTTATGCTCTCTCCAGCCCATGTTGATGCTTCTCACGGGGAGAGACAGGCAGTACACATTTGAAACCTGCAGTGTATCCAGGAAGTGTGTGTGAATCTTCATATTTTTCATTTATACAGCTGCAAAAAGGAAATTCAACAGAAAGGTGTCTGCAGCATGTTCACCAACTTATGCCTCTGAATTTATCTGAGGCTCTGTTCTTTAAGCATTCATACCACTGTTCACAAATCTGGTAATAAAAATTACTTCTGCATTAGCTAGGGAGCTTAGGGTATTTACCTTGTACGTGAACTTGCTTAGCTCTACCCATCAGGTCTCTACGAAGATGGGGAAAAAAATGAGAGAGATCTGATATTATATTCAAGTACTTCATTTCTTTCCCAAATTAGTTCTCCTTCTGGAAGATAATGCTGGATAGTTATCCATGTAATACTTTCATTATAACAGAATGGAGAAGAATTGCATTAGCTTCAAAAGAGATATGAACTGGAAAGGTCATTTTTGTGATAATGGAATTCATCAAGGAGACTGAACAGACACTAGGAAAGATTCACAAAAGATGTCATTTTTCCCCTCTGTCTGAAATTTTTTCCTGATTATCAAAAGACCTTAGTACTTTACAAAAACTTTATTTTTTAATTCACCTGGAACCATGCTTGTAGTTTATTATTGGTCTTACTAAAAAGATATTAGCCATTTAAGTCTAACTGTGAATTACACTGGGTCATCAAGAGGACCTGAATATTTAACATTTAGTAAAGAGGGTTCTCCATCATGTTTGATTTCTAACCATTTATATTCCAAAAATAGCTTTTCTTTTCCAGACATGAAAGTAGTGCTTTGTGGGGATGTCCCAGTCTCTAGGGTTCTAAATTTATCTCAGATCTTTCAGGTTCTACATTTGAGATAAGTCTTAAACCTTGGAGGTCTGTTCAACCTATGGAATTTCAAATATTATCAGAAGCAATTTAAGTATGTCTTGAAGAGCTTTTGTGAAGCTCTTCTAAATTAATTATCAGGAATACGGATTTTCGTAGTCCTTGGCAAAGCTCAATTAATTTTGACTAAAGTCAAAACAAATTATAAATATTTAAGATAGATTTTCCACTCTTGTCTCCATGTTTCTCACCTGCAAACCCCCTCAGTTCCAATCTCTGTTGATCCTCACTAGCCATGTAAACTACAGGAAACAATTTAACTTCCTGGACTCTGTTCACTTCTGAGATGAATAAGATATTTCTGTCCTATCTGTCTCATAGAAACTTGAGGGAAATGACATGAGATTAGGTGTATAAAACTTAATGGTAAACTGTAAATTGTCTCTTATAAACTGTCATTATTCTTTTTTTGTTATTCTTTGTCTTTCATTTTAAGTAATGCTTTGGTCTCCACACAAGCCTGAGAAGCCAATGTTTACCTGAAAGACTATGCCTTTGATGACAATTAGAGCAAAATAGGGCAAGCAATTAACACAGAATTGGATGAAACAAAAATAATTATATCCTTGATCTTGGGGGAAATTGGGTTTATTTAGAGAGAATAGATAGGGAGATTTTTTTTTAATTCTAGAAGAAATTTAAAGATAGTTTCTAGGACTTTCAAGGTTTTGTACATAAATTCTGATTTTTTTTTTTTTTTCAAGTGAAATCTATGTATTTCCTTAAGGTGTTGTACTCACTCACCTTTAGTTTTGATTAGAATCATTTGAGGCCTCACAATTGAGAGGAAAGAAGACAGAAGAAAGGGACTGTACAAGAAAGACCTAGGCAAGAATTACAGGACAAGAGAAAAGATATGTTAAAATGAATATATGGCTGCAAAAGAAGCGGGGGCGGGGGAGCCCAAAGTGGTGTTGACTGATCTGAAATGTACTGAAAGAAAAAATAAGCCAAATAACTGAGAACTTAGCAAGAATACTCCATGCACCAGCTATGAGAAAACAGCATCCTCTAAAGAAAGTTACTTCCAGAAGCAGGCTGGGGATGAGAGGGTCACTATCTGAAGGGCAAGGGAGAACAGCTCCACAGCAAACAGTGCAAGGCTGGGATGTTTGCACATCAGGTGCTCGTGACTTGGGAAATGCCTGCACTTTAGGAAATAGCGTGCAGGAAACCTGAAAAGCTGACTGAGTGCCCATAAATATATGATATTAAAATAGATGTTGAAAAGTTAAGATGCTCCCACACACTTTAAAAATGTTTTAAACGAAAGGAAAAGTAAGCATGAAGAGAGAGCTCAGTGGAAGAAAGCGCAAATGTATAAACCATTAGACCAATAATAGCATCTGGCATTGTCGGTTGTCATGGAACATCTTGATATATTTCAGTGGTTAATAAAAGGATATTACCACGTGATAACTGATGGTTTTATACCACCTTCTGACTAGCCTACAAGTTGCTGAAACAGCACATCTTTTTACGAGCACTCTAACAAGCAAACACTAGAAGAATCCTTTTTCAGCACTGAGATTTTAAGAGAAGATAAAGACTACCTTGCATGCCTCCTAGCTTTCAGGTTTCCCACCAAGAGGGCTGTAGCTGAAAGCCGGAACACTAGACAGTGGTGAATGTGACAGGGAAGAAAGGGCCCATTCTCAAAGAGAGAGGGAAACCAAGGAGATGGAGTGACATCAATCTACCCATCTTAGTAGCAGAAACAGCACTTCAATGTCCTGACAGTTCCCTGTTGTCTCAAAGTCATTTCATTTGTATTTCTTGACAAGGTTGATATTTAACTGTTGGCATTATTAGTCGAATTTCATATATAGTAGTAAGAGGTAGTCATTGAGAATCATTCTCCAAGTACTATGAAATATTACTAAAATCTTTAATCCAATGTGGCTAATGATTTACATCCACCAAGTTCCACTATCACTATTTTGCAAGTGAAACTGATATCTCTTTATGAAAAGAATAAGAGTTATGTTTAACAATTAGCTTCAGTCTAGTATGCCTTACAGAATTAACATTCCAACTAATAAGATTTCAATAGGTACACAAAAGCCATTACAGGGCATGGCAGAAAGGTTACTTTTTAAATACCTGGCCCTATCGGAGACTCCCAGGGACAGAGGAGCCTGACAGGCTGCAGTCTATTGGGCCGCAAGAGTCAGACATGACTAAGCAACCAAGCACAGCACATAGGCAAACATTATTTATTATTATTATTTTTTTTTTTGCAAACAATGAATTAGCTTGTTAGGAAGTCTTATCCTGTAGGCAAAATAAAAACAACCACTTATAGTGGGCAGGACTTCTTACGCTTATTATTAATAAAATTAATATTAAATCTCTAATGGTACAAAATAAAGCACATCCTTGATTTGGTTTCTACTCTATAGCATGCATTGGACCTATTCCTGGACTGTTCTTATTGCTCATAACTACCTTATGCAGAAGGTGTTGCTGTGTTTCTACAAATGAGAAAATGTAGATAGAGTAACTGGCCTGGTGTCACTTAATCAAGGTGTAATTCCAAGTCCAGATCTGCCTGAATTCAAAACCTGGGCTCTTTCTCTTAGGCTGTAGGCATGTATCGATAGGATTATCAGCAGAGTTTAATGCACTTAGATTAAACTCTAAGCGGAGAAGGCAATGGCACCCCACTCCAGTACTCTTGCCTGGAAAATCCCATGGATGGAGGAGCCTGTAGGCTGCAGTCCATGGGGTCGCTAAGAGTAGGACAGGACTGAGCGACTTCACTTTCATTTTTCACTCTCATGCATTGGAGAAGGAAATGGCAACCCATTCCAGTGTTCTTGCCTGGAGAATCCCAGGAGTGGGGAAGCCTGGTGGGCTGCCGTCTCTGGGGTCACACAGAGTCGGACCCGACTGCAGCAACAGCAGCAGCAGCAGATTATGAAGACTAGAAAAGTAGGAAACTCAAGTATTTGTTTCTTCTGACTGTAAATGTAATCATTTTAAACAAACAGAGGGTAGGCTCCCTGTAAGATGAGCATGTACTGTTGTACCTGCTGATCCCACTTAGCTGATCTGTTTCCCTAGTGCTTCCAGCCCCAACACAGCCAAGGGGAACAGCATCACCATGCCTGGACCCTGCTGTCTCCTGGGGTAGGGAAGATACTCCACTGAGGGGCATAAATTCTGGGTCCTTTAAGAAGATGATTTTATTTTATCTTTATTCATTTATTTGTATTGACATATAGTTAATTTAAAATACTCTATTAGTTTCAGGTGTACAGGGTAACGATTCAGTATATTTGTAGACTACACTCCATTATAAATTATTACAAGATGATGGTTGTAATTCCCTGTGTATACAATATATCCTTGTTACATTACTATTTTATAAAGAGGGATTTTTCTCTCTGAATCCCATACCCCTGATCTGCCCTTCCCCTCTTCCTTCTCTCTTTGGGTAACTGCAAGTTTGTTTTCTATATCTGTAAGTCTGATTCTGTGTTGCATAAACCTTCATTTGTATTCTTCTTTACATTCCACATATAAGTGATATCATATAGTATTTGTCTTTTCTGTGATTTATTTCGCTAAGCATAATATTTCTAGGTTCATCCATCTTGCTGCAAATAGCAGAATTTAATTCTTTTAACTTATATGCAGAGTACAGCATGAGAAATGCTGGACTGGAAGAAACATAAGCTGGAATCAAGATTGCTGGGAGAAATATCAATAACCTCAGATATGCAGATGACACCACCCTTACAGCAGAAAGTGAAGAGGAACTAAAAAGCCTCTTGATGAAAGTGAAAGTGGAGAGTGAAAAAGTTGGCTTAAAGCTCAACATTCAGAAAACGAAGATCATGGCATCTGGTCCCATCACTTCATGGGAAATAGATGGGGAAACAGTGGAAACAGTGGCAGACTTTATTTTTGGGGGCTCCAAAATCACTGAAGATGGTGACTGCAGCCATGAAATTAAAAGACACTTACTCCTTGGAAGGAAAGTTATGACCAACCTAGATAGCACATTCAAAAGCAGAGACATTATTTTGCCAACAAACGTTCACCTAGTCAAGGCTATGGTCTTTTCTGTGGTCATGTATGGATGTGAGAGCTGGACTGTGAAGAAGGCTGAGTGCCGAAGAATTGATGCTTTTGAACTGTGGTGTTGGAGAAGATTCTTGAGAGTCCCTTGGACTGCAAGGAGATCAAACCAGTCCATTCTGAAGGAGATCAGCCCTGGGATTTCTTTGGAAGGAATGATGCTGAAGCTGAAACTCCAATACTTTGGCCACCTCATGCGAAGAGTTGACTCACTGGAAAAGACTCTGATGCTGGGAGGGATTGGGGGCAGGAGGAGAAGGGGACGACAGAGGATGAGATGGCTAGATGGCATCACTGACTCGATAGATGTGAGTCTGGGTGAACTCCGGGAGTTGGTGATGGACGGGGAGGCCTGGCATGCTGCGGTTCATGGGGTCGCAAAGAGTTGGACACAACTGAGGGATTGAACTGAACTGGACTGGACTGGATGGCTGAGTGATAGTCTGCATACTACTGTACACACAGAGCACATCTTCTGTAGGCATTCCTTTGTTGATGGACACTTAGGATGCTTCCCCGTCTTGGCTACTGTGAATATTGGGGTGCATGTATCTTATTAACGCTTTCATTTTTTCTGGCTATATACTCAGGAATGGAATCACTGGACCACATGGCAGCTCTATTTTAGTTTTTTTAAGGAACCTCTATACAGTTTTCTATAGCGGCTGCACTAATTTGCATTTCTGCCAACAGCGTAGGAGGGTTCCCTTTTCTCTACATCCTCTCCAACATTTGCTATTTGTAGGCTCTTCAATGATAGCCATTCTAACAGGTGTGAAGCGGTATCTCATTGTGGTTTTGACTGCCTTTCTCTAATAATTAGTGATGTTGAGTATCTTTTCATATGCCTGTTGGCTATCTGTTTGTCTTCTTTGAAAGAATGTCTATTCAGGTCTTATGCCCATTTTTAAATTGGATTTTTTTTTTTAATATATTGTATAGAGTTGTGTGAGCTGTTTATATATTTAAATATTAACCCCCGGTCACATCATTTGTCAATATGTTCTCATTTCATAGGCTTTTTCATTTTGTGTCAGTGGTTTCTTTCAAGCTTAATTAGGTCCCATTTGTTTATTTTTGCTTTTTTTTTTTATGACTGAGTAGACAGAACTCCCGCAAAAAAAAAAAGTTGCTACAATTCATGTTAGAGGCTTCTCCTGTGTTTCCTTCTAGAAATGTTATGATTTAGGATCTTACGTTTAGATCTTTAATCCATTTTGAATTAATTTTTGTAAGTGCTGTGAGAAAATGTTCTAACTTCATTCTTTTACAAGTATCTGTCCGGTTTTCCCAGCATTGCTTATTGAAATGACTGTCTTTTCTCCATTGTCTATTCTTGATACTTTAATCATGGATTGATTGACCACAGGTGCATGGATTTACTTCCGGGCTCTGTGTTCTGTTCCACTGATCTTTGTGTCTGTGTCAGTAACCTGCTGTTTTGATTACAGTAGTTTTGCTGTATTGACTAGAGTCTAGGAGGTTTATACCTCCAGCTTTGTTCTTTTTTCTCAAGATTGCTTTGTTAACTTAAGGTCTGTTAGTCAAGGTTCCTTATGGATTTGAATTATTTTTTGTAGTTCTGTGAAAAAAATGTCATGGGTACTTTAGTAAAGATTGCACTAAATCTGGGGACTGTTTTGGGTAGTATGGCCATGTTCAATACTAATTCTTCCAGTCCAACAGCACAGGATATCTGGTTCTGCCACTTTGAGACTGTGTATCTGCTGCTGCTGCTGCTAAGCCCTGTCAGTCATGTCTGACTCTTAGCGACCCCATAGACTGCAGCCTACCAGGCTCCCCCATCCATGGGATTTTCCAGGCAAGAGTACTGGAGTTGGGTGCCATTGCCTTCTCCAGATGTGTATCTGGGAGTACATTATTTAACCTCTCTGAGTTTAAGCATTTTCATCAAAATATACAGAAAGCTAGAACAGCCTTTCAGGGTTGTCATGATTAGGTACCTATATGGAAAGTTTCTCAGCAGTGGTTGCAACAAAGGAGAGTGATAAACTGGAACCTCTGTTGTTCTTTCGAAGGCTGCAGCTCTTGCCAAGGCAGAATGCCAAAGGCTGAGGTAAGCTTGACCTTGGTTCTCCACACTGTCTAAGGTGTCTTCTGTTAGAGCTCACTCACAAAGAAATAGAGAAAAGGTTTGAGCCTAAAATGGGATTCCTCTGCTGGCAAATGTGAACAAGCTGGACTTCTTCTTTTAGGCTGGGAAAAGTTGGCAATTTGATCTGTCAGCTTCTGCTGCCTCCATACTAACTGGCTTCTTCACGTGGCTGTGGCTGTTTTCTCTTGGGACCAAGTTTTGAGGGACGCCCTAGGCAGAGTTGCAGACTTTTCGACCAACCAATCTATCACTGGACTAGTTGTCTCATTTTGGTACTTTAATTCTAAACAATATAAACTTAATGTGCATGGAGTATACCTGTTTTGCATAAAACTATATCTTTCCCAAGCTCAGAGAATTATCTTTGTTTGAATCATCTAAAAGGTAGATAAGTCAGTCAGTCAGTTCAGTTGCTCAGTCATGTCTGACTCTTTGCAATTCCATGGACTGCAGCACACCAGGCCTCCCTGTCCATCACCAACTCGCGGAGTTTACTCAAACTCATGTCCAGTGAGATAGTGATGCCATCCAACCGTCTCATCCTCTGTCGTCCCCTTCTCCTCCTGCTATCAATCTTTCCCAGAATCAGGGTCTTTTCTAATGAGTCTGTTCTTTGCATCAGGTGGCCAAAGTATTGGAGTTTCAGCTTCAGCATCAGTCCTTCCAATGAACACCCAGGACTGATCTACTTTAGGATTGACTAGTTTGATCTCCTTGCAGTCCAAGGGACTCTCAAGAGTCTTATCCAACTCCATAGTTCAAAAGCATCAAGTCTTTGACACTCAGCTTTCTTTATGGTCCAACTCTCACATCCATACACGACTACTGGAAAAACCATAGCTTTGACTAGAGGGACCTTTGTTGGCAAAGTAACATCTCTGCTTTCTAAAATATGCTGTTTAGGTTGATCATAGCTTTTTGGAAATACACTATCTAAAAGGTAGATACCAATGGAGTATTACTCAGCCATTAAAAAGAATACATTTGAATCAATTCTAATGAGGTGGATGGAACTGGAGCCTATTATACAGAGTGAAGTAAGCCAGAAAGAAAAACACAAATTTAGAAATTAGAATATATACGGAATTTAGAAAGATGGTAACAATAACCCTGTTTACGAGACAGCAAAAGAGACACTGATGTATAGAACAGTCTTTTGGACTCTGGGAACGGGAGAGGGTGGGATGATTTGGGAGCATAGAATTGAAATATGTATAATATCATATCTGAAACGAGTCGCCAGTCCAGGTACGATGCCTGATAACGGATGCCTGGGCTGGTGCACTGGGACGACCCAGAGGGATGGTATGGGAAGGGAGGAGGGAGGAGGGTTCAGGATGGGGAGCACATGTATACTTGTGCCAGATTCATCTTGATGTATGGCAAAAGCAATACAATATTGTAAAGTTAAGCAAAATAAAATTTAAAAAAATTAAAAAAATAAAAGGTAGATACCATTATTATTTCCAAACAAAACATTTTCACGTTAATCTTTTAAGTAAAATTCCCCATGGTAAAATAAAGAGTAAGACAATAGGATATCAGAATTACTTTACCCATATTGACTTCACAACTTCCTTGAAACTCATCCTTTTCATAAAGAGTTAACAATAAAAAAACACTGAGAATGATCTAACAAAGCCACTGGATACTCCTATTTTTGTTATCAGTGCTTATCCTACAACCAAGCCATTTTAGAAAACTAAAATAAAAGTTTGTAAGGATCATGGTGGTGAATGAAAAAACCATCTCAACATCAAAAGCCTATGTCATATTTGAAAGAGGTGGGTGTCCCTTGACAAAGCTGATGCTAAGGGAACATCCATGACTAATGGGAACTACATGGAGTATGTAAAACTTTATCACAGTGAAGTAAGTGGGACCTGGTTTTAGGTCTGTCTTCATCGCAGACTACTATGAAAATCCCCAAATTTCTAAAATGTCTTAGTTTTTCCTCAACTTTAAGAATGAAGAACTGATGTTGATGTATGGCAAAACCAATACAATATTGTAAAATAAAAATAATAATAATAATAAAATTTTAAAAATAAAAATAAAATTGTCTTACCCTTTAAAAAAAAAAAAAAAAATGAACTGGGAGACCGATCTCTGCCCAGACTTTGCTGGAAGATTCCTGAAATTATTCTCCCTTTAAAAATGAGAAACTAAGATGAAGACATTTTGAACAAATTAAGCTAAAACAATGACAGCAAGCCCTGGCCTTTTTCGTGAGCAGTTTGTTCTGGAAAGAAGGGGTAAGCATGTGCAGAAGCTCATGGAAAAGCTACAAGATGTGTTCCATGCAAAGGTGTCTGTCTATTATGAAGGAAAATGATCTTGCATTATAGAAGGAACGTTTCAAGATAGGTTTTTAAAATGCTGCTGAAATATGCTTTGAAGAAAGGATGTGGGAATTTTAAAAAGAAAATTATCGAAAGCTCTTTCTTGGTGTGGTTTAAGTGCTAGCTGAAGACAAGTTGAGCTATATGACTTCCTGAAATTCCTGTGAGCCTAGAGGCTTTGCAATTTAACCCACATCTTCAGGCCCCACAGTTGTTTTCTTCATTTATTGATTCACCTATTAAACGTTTGCTGAGTGTCTACTACAGGCTTGGTTCTGTGCGAAGCTCTGAGAGGTGTGGTTATCAACATGATGCAGTAAGACTACGCCCCAGCCTGCAGACGCTCCCGCAGTGAAGGAGACTGTCGTGAGCGCAGGGCAAAAGAGAAATGCTGACACGCACGCGCGGCCGTCTTCATTCTCTTTTCTCCAGTCTGCTCTGTGACCCGCTAACTCAGCCTTCGCTTTCTTCTGAGTCCCCCACTCGGATCTGGTCTGTTTTGCAGAATGCTTACCCCAACCACCCCCACTTTCCACTTTCCCTTTCCTGTATAAAGGACTCGAATAAGAGCACATGGAGTCTTACTCATAGCTTTCACAACAAATCTGTAATTCAGAATCGTTCCTGTAATTCAGAATCGTTCCATTAGAGGAAAGGGATTTATTCTTTGAAAGCTGGTGTTTATTACCATGAATACCATGAATAGTGGTTTTCTATGATACTGGATCATATCACAGATATCATAGATATCAAGAGGAGAAGGGGACGACAGAGGATGAGATGGCTGGATGGCATCACTGACTCGATGGATGTGAGTCTGAGTGACCTCCGGGAGTTGGTGATGGACAGGGAGGCCTGGCGTGCTGCGGTTCATGGGGTCACAAAGAGCCGGACACGACTGAGCGACTGATCTGATCTGATCTGATCTGATGATATTGTATAGATAATAAGGCAAAAGGAAGTTACTTAGTCCAGATGTGGGAAATCATTGGTGAGAGAGAGGATTCTTGGTACTCTTCAAATTGCTCTACCATAAACTGTGTTCTTCCAGAGCCAGCGCTTGGTCTATTGCCCTGTTTCTTCCGGGTGCCAAAAAGTGCCAAAGAGCGGAGGCACCGTAGATTATCTGCATAAGTGTCTTAGGCCAGCCCCCTGCATCATCCTGAATGAATTAATGCTGCGTAGGTTTCGGTTTCGTGTGTTTTCTTTCTCTTGGGGATCCTAAAAATGTGCACATCCATTACTTAATTTGAAACTGTCTCAGGGGAATCAAAACATATAGAGCAATAAAAAAAGGTGTTGTTGAAATTCTGTTCACCCCTTGCCTGTTCAACTACCATATAATTCAGACTGCACATAAGACATAGGCTAGGTCTAGACCATTTGAATGACAAGTTCAAAATGCAGTCAGACATCTGGATGATTCCAGAGACCCAAGTGTTTGGCATTATATAGACAAATATATGGATGGCGGCCAGTTTGTTAAAATGCTGGAGGTGGTTTATGAAAACCCCTCCTCCTTACCTAAAGTATTCCACCAAGGGCAAAATATCTTCACCCCAGTTTTCCTGTGAAGACTGTGCAAAAAGTGATTTTGAGAAAAAAAAAAAAAACTAAAAAATAAAGAGGGGCCTGTCTTCCTGCATAGTATCAGATACTGGCCCAAAATAAATGCTTTTGGCTAGTCCAATAGGTAAAATTATCTGCTTCTAAATTTCAGTGTCTGGCATTTCTCCATTGCAGCTGACCTCAGGGCACTATATTCCCTAAGAGACGTTTTTTTCTTCCCTTAGCTTTTCCCATAGCCCGGCAAGTAAGGCTAGGAATGGCCCCCCAAACATAGGTTTCCTAATAGCAAAGACAAACATAAAGCTTTAAGTTCATTCACATTAATATTCAAAATTTCTACATTTGGATGATATTAACCCTATTTGCAGCATGAAGCTGACAAGTTCATACAGACTTTTAACACCCCATTAATCTTACTTTGTTAGACTAGGGCATACACCAGCCAAAAACTGGAAATTTGATTAGCTGGTCCCATGCATTAGCTATCTCATTGCTATGGCATTTTAAAATATTTTCCAGATATACAAAGCCGTGTTAGTTTTTTGAAGGTCTTTAGGGGGTTAGCAAAAAAACATACCAAATAACCTCCTTGTAAAACACTTCTACTTTGGCTACCAAAAAAAAAAAAAAAAAACTGATTTAGGAATTTTTGTTTTCAACTGATAAATAATAATCTTAAAGAGAACTGTGTAGCCTAAATTTTGATTTGTGGTAACCTTTCAGCTCTGGGCATTTTTTCCCTAATCCTCTAGATTTATCAGGATCTAGTACATTTTTTTTCCAGTGGCAATTTGATAATAATTTTGAATTTCATACAATATGCTGGGCTTTTCAGAAAATCCTTCTGATGGACATGAATCCAATTGGAGTCATTTTGAAATGGATAGTCAATTTATTGGATTAGCTGATAAGGTGATGAAAATCTCTTTTAATCAGATGGATATCTTTAATGAATCAAAAAAGGCTTTTTCATCCATCCCTATCTCATTAAAGCCTTTGTAAATCTCATGGAATGACTTAATGGTACATTTTATGTCCTTTTCTTCTTTTGTGATTTTAAACAGCTTAGCAAATTGTTCATAGAGAGAACTGTGTATTGCAGCATAAATGCTTCAATTCAGAGTCTAATGCAGCCCCCTTGCTCACAAGGAGCTGGCCAACCAAGCCAAAATCAGGAAGACACCAAGACTAATCTATTTTAGATTCTCTGAGACCAGAAAAATAAGTTGTAATGCACAAGGGCATTTTCTCCTGGAGGTTTCACCTGAGATTTCCATCTTTTCTCTCATCTCCGCATTAAACAAAAAGAAAAGAAGCGTGGCCTGAGGCAAAGCAAGGCCTTTTCCTCTAAACTCCAGAATAGTGTCACAGTTGGTGAAAGCAGCTGATTTAACAGAGTGACTTACAACAGATATATTCACCTGAGGATTATTTCAGCTTCTCAGCAAAATGACTGGACAGTTAAAGGTATATGCCCTTATTTGTTATCTCATTTCGTAACTGATAATTGGTCATTAAATACTTCTACAGTAACAAGTGTTACCCCTAATGAAACCAACACCCATTTCCATTTTGTTAGTATTCAAATTAATATCCACTACTTTTTCTTTTGTGGAAGCCTCTAACGTACCGTTTCTGTCACCAAGAATCGGGTATGCCTAGGGAGCTCGTAGCTCAAGAAGCAACCTCGGTTTTCTGAACAGGTATCTGTATTCACTTCAAGCTGGATCAGGAAGACAAAGGCAAACTTCATCGTGTTTCCTGCGTGTTGGGTCACTGCCCGTACTTCCCATGTTGGCCACACAGGGCATTTCCCATCTGGTCCACCAACACCCCCTTGAGCCTCTCATCTCACCTCTTAGCACCTCATCCCGCTCCTACTCAACGAGAGTCACCAAAGCTCAGACTGAAGCTGCCGACTATTTTTAATCACAAAAGGTGTACAGCTATTCTCTTGCAATACAAAACATCCATCAATCATATGACATTTTGAACATATGTCATTCCAAAATTCACAAAGTTTTAAGGTTAGCTCCTTTTAAGCAGAAGAGTCTTTTCTTAGAACTTGCATTTCAGAAGATAAATCTAATCATGCCAGAAAGCACAGCTTTTAAATTGGCAATTGCCTGTAGAAGTTGGCTCTGTGACTTTTTAAAAGAAAATCGGAAACTTAAACGACTCCTATATATTGAGTATATATTATTTCTCTCCAAAACCATTCAATTTTGAATAAGCACTTTATTACACTATTTGCATTTTTAAATATAGATTTTAAGATTGAATGTTAATCTGTTTCCCTGGTTCACACAGCTCATGTCTTACTTGAAAGCAGCTACATGAACTTTAGCTGAGGAGTTTCACTTATTCTCCTCAAGTGCGATCTCTGGGGAATAATTTCCTGTGGGAAGTAACTGTAGGAGTTTCTCCATTGTTCTATGGAAAACTAAGAACAGCTGCAACATTTTTAAGAATAACCTATGTAGAAAGTGTCAAATTAGGGGCATTCCTTCCTTTCCCTTGACTAAACACAGCCATCTTCTTTAAGCACTGACTAAAAGGGAATTTGTTAGCCATGCTGATGTCTCTAAAACAGGCCAGATATCACTAAACAGAAATTCAATAATATTCTTTTTTCAGCATTAAAGGAGATAACTGTTAAATACCATTTATCTTGTCTGGGTTAATGATTAATGAGGTGTATATATCCTTTTTCTTCCCTTTATCACTCTTTTTCTTTTAATCAGTGTTAGCATACCAAGGTTATACTATCTTCTGGATTTCTTATATGGCAAAACTATGTGCAAAGAGATGCTCATCCCACTATATTACATGGGAAAAAATCAAAAATATATAAATATGTTTTTTTCTGTAAAGAAATACATAATACCCATATGTATACACACACATACATAATTCCTGATAAATTCTCCTTGTTTGATAGTTATACTGAAATACAAAGAATAATTTATAAAACGTATACAGAGAACATTTTGCAAAATAACTTTTGTTTAGCTCTTTTGGTCACAATATTGAAAAGTGATGGTGGGCAGCTATTTTAAGTAAGATTTGCTCTTTCTTTGGTAAATTCTCAAATAGCACCTAAATATTCTCCTGGGGATTTCTAAATTGTACTCGGAATTTTGAATACTCTACTAAAACATCTGTAAACAGTCTGATACATGAGACCACTTGCAAACATAGCCATATTGATATTCTAAATAATCACCCCAGGATGTTTTTAAAATCATTTTGAAATCAGACATCACAGCTAGGAGGTAGGTGTCAAAATTAAATGCAAATGGTGATGATGTCATTACTTAGACTTTTTTTTAAAATTTTATCAGGTCCTTTTTTTTTTTAGGGATCACGTTAATATTGTCATTCCCTTTAGAAAGATGAGAAAAACAGATGATTCTAAACATTGTGCTATATTTTTGACAGCTTTGTCAGAGCCAAGCTAACAGTTTCCTTTCTATGTAATATACTACAATGCTGAATATTTTACCTGAAATAGATATCTAGGAAGAATAAAAAATGTCAATATAATGGTAAAAATGAAGAGTCTTACAGGTTTTCTCTTAACAACAAAACAAAAATGAAGAGAAAAATCCTGGAAGATATTAAGAAAGAATGCATATACTTTATTAATTTAGCTCCTTTTATATCTTTCCACTTCACTATATCCCGAACCTCAATTAACAAAATTGAATATTTTACTCACAGAAAAAGGGAAAACTAGGTCCATAAAGCAGCTGCTATAAAAATCGTCAAATGTTGGCTGATACGTTACAATGTAGGCTAGGAACAACTGAAGGGGCATGTGGAGATAATGGGGAAAAGTTGGAGGAACAACATATACAAAGCTTTAAATGTAAACACCATACCTAACCTAAGAGAGACGTAGTTGTGGAGTTTGGCATATAGCAGAGTCACACCGTATTAAAGGAGAGGCAGAGAGCCCCCATCTTAACCTTAGGACGATGTGTAAGAGGCTGGAGAATTAACTGGACATTGTGGCTTTGGTCTGTTTAGCAGAAACATGATCTCTGATCACATAAAACTTTAGTCTACCCAATTACTGAAAGGGTTATTTTGGTCTTCCCAGGGATTATATTAAATATGATCAACGAATTTGCCCATCGAAAGAGGATGAGTACGTTCAGTAGCCCAGTGGTGCTGCCTTGGCAATCTGTATCTGTGGATTAAATTCAGAAGTCATGTAGCTGTGCCTTTTCTTTATTCTTCCTGGTGCTTAGCGCCTGGCAAACAGAAGGTGCTCAAACACTTTTCTGCTTCCAGCTATTTCAACACCCACGCGGACTTTAGATACAGGAAAAAAGGCTGAGGAGAATCTAGAGAAGCATCCCATGTTGTGATCACAAGTTTGAAGCCGGCGTGAAAATTTTGGCATAAAGAACCTCACCAAGGGATGATTTTAATAGCAAAAAGTAACTGAAAAATTGAAAGTAAAATGGAAAATATTATAAAAATAGACCTTTTATTGTGCCTAGAGAAAATGTCTTTCACTTGAGGAAAAATATATTTCAATGTTTAGAAGGTGTTATTGAAATTTCAAAATGATATGTTTAAATGAAACTGAAAATTTTGCAACCATGTACTAACACTTTAAAATGGTCCTTGTACTGATAGTGATTTATATAAAATATGTAATATTAAAAGAGAAATAAGAGAGGGAGATGAAACAGGGCAAGAAAGAGAAAAAGAAATTAGCTCCATATAATACTCTGAGTAAAATAATTTGAAAGAGTACGCTTTGTGCTTTTGTTTGATCAAAATTCCCATAACCGATCATAATATTTTCTTTACATGTATCCACTAAGTGAATAAATGTAAATCAGTACTAATGTGAGGAATATTCTGTTCCATGTTAAAAGATGAGGTGGATAACAGATGAGGCAAAAAAAAAAGTACTTGAGCGGTAATGGATATGCTATCTCTTTATCTAAGCTTGGCAAATGTAATACACCTCAAACTATTTACAGTGTATAAATAGATTTGGAAAAAACTGTGTAGAATTCACTATGAAGAATCACACTGATCCAGTAGAAACCACGGCTGGTAAATTTCTCAGGAATTGCTCCAATATAAGGATTGACACAGAATAGCTGAGTAGTGCTCTCAGTGGACAGTCTTCTTTTTGGAAAGAGCTTTATGAAGGGAACTACAGAGTGAAGATGATGAAAACAGTGTAAATATCCTCTTCTTGGTAAAATTTAAGAGTGCGTCACTCAGAACCGCAAAACCTGTACCACTAAGTACCTACAGAGTTGAAAAACAAAGCCATAAAACTTAGATGTATTTTAAGGAAAGTGTCAAAAAGTTAATGCAGATCTACACTGAAGCATTCTCTCAGGTCTCCAAAGTTTAAAATATATAATCTAGTCTCCTGTGTCTCTTAATCCCTTGCATCTATGGATAGTTCCTGTTTATGTTAGCAAATAAAAAAGATGGAATGTAGGTCAAAAGTTCTCTGGATTTATTTCCCTTTAAAAAAAAAATCAATATCCTGAAGAAACTTAGCTTTTATGATACCTGTCCATCTCTCAATAGTTGATGATGATATAATAATAATAATAAATGTAGATTAAATTCCCTGGTTGTAGCAGGAACTGGGTTAGTCAAAAATTCAAATAAAATAAAAGCAAGTTATAAGGGTCAAACAAATTAAGCTTTCTTTGAGATCTGGATCAGCATCTGAGCCTTGTAACCAGGCTTCTTAATTGAATATTAAGAACTATCACTCAAGCGTGAGGAAAACAGTGATGATTATGTAATGGCCTTCTATTGAGATTATTCCCGTCTAGCATATGGACTATTTCATATCACACTTCACAAGTTTTGATACTTCTGACATCTTAATCTAAAGTAGATACTGTTTAAAATCCTGTGATCACTAAAGTGCTCTAAAATATGAGCTATTTAAATATGTATTTCCTGGCAATTAATGCCTAGCAGTGACAATGATCAAATGTTTCATTGCTGCTGCTAAGTCGCTTCAGTCGTGTCCGACTACAGGGTGGCTAATGAAAGGCAGCCACAGCCAGAGAGAATTAACCTGGACATTTTCCCACTTGTAACCTTTCTCCTCGCCACAGAATAAACAGGTTTAACACAGTAGTTCTTTAATCTTCTCTAAAAGCTTGATGATGGGAAATTTCCTACATAAAATATGCGATCCTGAATATGGTTATTAATCATATTCAACATCCAATTCACAATTTCACGAGAGGTTGCCAAATTTACAGAGAAAGGGTCAAATTAGTTTATATACTATGGGTAAATTATTTTCCCATCTGACTGTATGATTTTTTAAACTCACTGTTTTCTGAACCCTAACAGAAAACAGGATATTGGCTCACAAAGGGTAGAGGAAGTATAAAGTCTCTGAGTTAATGCTATGTCTGCTTTAATTAACTACTTCATAAAATTTTTTCACACAGGTTACAAACAACATGCCGTAGGATTACAACTATGAAGACAAAAAATTTAACCTTGGGAAAAATGAAAACAGGAGAAAATGTGTTTGTTTAATGAGGCTGTCAGTGATATTTGTCTCTCTTGGTTCTTTTCTTGTGCTTTATTTTCATCTAATGGGAATTCTTTTAAAGAAAAATTATGGTATCCTAAGTACTTTAATTGAGACATTTTTTCTTACATAAGAAATAATTTGTTTTTGCTGATACTTTTCAAGAAATTTGAGAACCACCTTAAACTGTTGTTGGTTTTAGTGATTATTTCTACAGAAAATAATGAAAGTGTTAAACAGTGTAGCTTAGTGGAGAAGACAATTCCTCTTATGCAGTGTCTGAATTTAAGAATTCTAAGGTTCAAAAGTGAAACGAAAGTCACTCAGTTGTGTCTGATACCATAGTGGGTAGCCTTTCCCTTCTCCAGGGGGGATCTTCCAAACCCAGGGATCAAACCCAGGTCTCCCACACAAATTAAATGGCTTCCAGAAACTTATTTAATATACACAAGATTAATTCTGCGTTCCATTTTACTTCTCCAAGTATGTTGTCTTTTCAGTGGTAAATGTTGGCATCTTTTCAATAAACAGTGCATTTGGCAAGAACAAGCATTTTCTTGGCTATATGCAAGTGATGATTAAAGATTTAGTGTTCAAGAGCATCATGATGGATTCTTGTTAAAAGGGAAAGCAAGATTCAGCTAAGATTCCACAGCATAAAGATAGAGAAGACAGTTAAAATTATTTCATATTCCTGAACCAGTTCTTCTTTCTCCACTTCCCCCAGTTCATGGAAAATACAATATTGTATTTATATATTATGATGGCTGGAACTTAAGTAGCTAACAAATAAAAATAAGGCTACTTCTCCCTTTGATATAAATAATGCTTATAGATGTACACATAGAAGCAATCATTTTTTGTGACACCAACACATTCTTAAAATATACAGATATATATAACAGTAATCACAGTAGTGGTTATTATTTATCGAGTGATTATGAAGTACCATCCAGGCACTGGGCTGCATGCTTGTAGATACAGGTCCTTGATGCTTTCTACATCTCTGAAAGTAAGAGTTGCTGTGCCCACTTGATAGCTGAAGAAACAAAATCTCTAGAAAGAGTTTATTTACCAAGACTTAGTTTTGGTTTACTTACTTAGACTTACCAAGCTTCACAGCTCATAAGAGGTGGCACATGGATTTGAAATGCATCCTGTTTGATTTCAGTATCCAGGGAGTTCTGTGTGTGTGCTGTGGTGCTGTCTTCATATTGCTCGAAGGGGCCTGAATTTGGTGGTGGGTCTGAGTCAGAGCCTTCAAACAATCTCATCATCTTAACTAAGATACTCATTTCTTCAGTGTGTGTGTGTGTGTGTGTGTGTGTGTGTGTGTGTGTGTGTGCTCAGTCATGTCTGACTCTGTGAACCCATGGACTATACCCTGCCAGCCTTCTCCATCCATGAAATTCAGTCCAGCAAAGCTAAAGAGAAAACTCTGAAAGCCAAGAAGCTAAGCATTTAATTTTCAGAATGAATACTTATAATACTTTCCCTTGGTTCAGTTCTAGTAAAGTGGATGAACCTAGACCCTGTTATGCAGAGTGAAGTAATTCAGAAAGGAGAAATACAAATATAGTATATTCATGCATATATATGGAATCTAAAAAAAACAGTTTTGGTGAACCTATTTGCAGGGAAGGAATGGAAATGCAGTCATCTAGAACGGACTTGTGGACACAGTGGGGGAAGGAGAGAATGAGACAAAGGGAGAAAGGATCAGCAACGCACGTGAGCTGTCGTGTGTAAAGAGAGAGCTGCAGAGAAGCTGCTCCTTAGTGCAGGGAACCCAGGCTGGCCCTCTGTGCCGACCTGGAGGGGAGGCAGCCTATGAGGGAGGCGCTCCACGTATAACTACGGCTGGTTTGCACTGTTGTGTGGCAGAAACCAACACAGCATTATAAAGCCATTTTTATTTTTATAATTAAAAAGGTTTTATAAAATTTTCATTTTTATAAAGCAATTTTCCTCCCATTAAAAAATAAGGAAAAAATAAATCAATTAAATGTAAAAACTGAAGTGCTTAAAAAAAGTCCAGATAATGCAAACAATGTAAAGAGGTCAAACAATACATAAAAGTGAAACAAATAAAATATACACGGTATTTGGGCCATTCTGTGATAACCATCATTAACATTCTGGTGACTCAGCTTTCTTGTAGGACTTTGTACATGTTAGGTAATAGGTAGGTAGGAGAGGAAACAAAGAATTTTGCATGACTAGAAGAAAGCACATAGAGGTTTTGTTTTTAATTATCATTAATTTTTACTTTTTTTTAACCTCTAACCTATAGCCAGCCACATGACTCCCCCTCAATGCCAGCCATCAGTAATTCATATTCAGTTCAGTTCAGTTCAGCTCAGTCGTGTCCAACTCTTTGCGACCCCATGAATCGCAGCACGCCTGGCCTCCCTGTCCATCACCAACTCTTGGAGTTTACCCAAACTCCTGTCCATATAGTCAGTGGTGCCACCCAGCCATCTCATCCCTTGTCATCCCCTTGTCCTCCTGCCCCCAATCCCTCCCAGCATCAGAGTCTTTTCCAATGAGTCAACTCTTCGCATGAGGTGGCCAAAGTACTGGAATTAGTCATTTGTTTATCTTTTCTATTTTTTCCCAATATTTAATCATCTGTAGTGATACATGAGGATTTTGTAACTGTTCTTTTCACAAAAATTGTCAGGTATTTCTTTGTTATGGCTTTTTCTCCTTGAAAATGTCTTGAGGAAACCTCTGTGAATTAGTTTAAATATAATTTATTCTTCTTAATAGCTGAATATATCATAGTGTAAAAATACAAATAATGGTCACTCAGTGTGTCTTTTTTAAAAAAAAATAGCTCTAAAAGGATCATCTCTGGACCTTTCTGTGATAGATATACAAGGGGCTTACTTTAATGAGAGAGATTTTCAGAAGTGGATGTGCTGTGCTTAGTTGCTTGGTCATGTCTGACTCTTTCGACCGCATGTAGCTTGCCGGGCTCCTCTGTCTGTGGGGATTCTCCAGGCAAGAATACTGGACTGGATTGCCAGGCCCTCCTGCATGGAATCCTCCCAACCCAGGGACTGAACCCAGGTTTCCGGCATTACAGGCAGATTCTTTACCAGCTGAGCCACCAGGGAGACCCTTATGCACCAGAAGTGGATACATAAGTAGTATAATTACCATATATGCATATTTTTTAGATATTTTCAGATAGTTTTTATAAAACACTGTGAGAAGTTCCATTTAACATAGAAATGTTAGATGACAAGGCAGTATATACTGCTTTCCCATAATGGGAAATAAGGGATATTAAAAAGCATCTCCCAATGTTCATCGCAGCACTGTTTATAATAGCCAGGACATGGAAGCAACCTAGCTGTCCATCAGCAGATGAATGGATAAGAAAGCTGTGGTACATATACATGATGGAGTATTACTCAGCCATTAAAAAGAATACATTTGAATCAGTTCTAATGATGTGGATGAAACTGGAGCCGATTATACAGAGTGAAGTAAGCCAGAAAGAAAAACACCAATACAGTATACTAACGCATATATATGGAATTTAGAAAGATGGTAACGACAACCCTGTATGCGAGACAGCAAAAGAGATACAGATGTATAGAACAGTCTTTTGGACTCTGTTGGGGGGGGGGGGAATGATTTGGGAGAATGGCATTAAAATATGTATAATATCATATAAGGAATGAATCTCCAGTCCAGGTTCAATGCAGGATACAGGAAGTTTGGGGCTGGTGCACTCGGATGACCCAGAGGGACGGTATGAGGAGGGAGGGGGGCTTCAGGATGGGGAACACGTGTACACCCAAGGCAGATGCATGTTGATGTATGGCAAAACCAATACAATATTGTAAAGTAAAAAAAATAATAAAAATTTTAAAAAAGCATCTCCCATTCCTTGTTTGATTTAATTGTATTTTTACTGAACACCTAGATGCCAGCCTCGAAACCAATATATTACCTCACTTAGGATCACCAGAAATAAGAATTAAAAATTGCTGAGTTCAAGAATTGTCCACATAGTTTTAATGACATTCAGATATGTCTGCCAGAAGAGCATTCACACACCATCCTTTCATGGGGGATGGTTGGTTGGTTGACTGGTTGGTTGGTCGCTCTCAGTCCACTTCTCCAATCCACAGTATCACTGGCACCACGTCTGTATTATTGACTGGAGTTTACTATATTCTTCGAGTGTATAGGGCAGAAATAAGACTAAGAGCCAGTGCCGCAGGCATTTATCTACCCAACCAAACTCACTTCAGTTTACTGTCGATATAAGAGCTACATTTCTGTCCCAGAAATCAGAAGGCTTGCTTTTCTGCATTCATATCCTATTCATATCCCATTATTTTAGAAATGTTTACAAAATTTAACTAACCAGGCTTCTTGAAATAAACTAGCTTTAAAACAATTTGATAAATGCAGCCCAAGCATAAGTGTATCATTTAAAATACACATAATAGATTCTATAAGGTGTCTTAAATTGAAGTTAGATAGCAGCAAGCCCAGAATTCAATAAAGAAACTTTGTAGACTCAACATAACTTACATGTTGCTCTTTGTCTGATCATATCATATAAAGCTATTTTGGATTTTATTTTTAACTGACACAGAGGAGAAAATTCTTTGTTAATTGAGGAAAGAAATCTTTGAATAGGAATGGCATTGACTTTTAAATTATTGGCCTCATCTTGCTCTTTTATGTATGCTCAGAATAGTGACAGCATTTTCAACAATGTTCCCAAAGCCATTTAGCTTACAAAGTGGAATTATTGTGATACGGTACACTTAATGCATTTCTTCTTCATAGCATCTTATTTCATAAAAATCAATTGGATTTTATGCCTTGCATAGAAGGCCCTTCTTCCACAATGAAGGCAGAGTTATTATGGGTAAGCTGGCCAGATATCATCAAATGCACTAGAACTTTTCTATAGTATTTATTGTTGCACAGAATGTAGTGTAAGGCACTCCACTACCGTACAATAAGTAGCAGTTTCTCTAGCGCAGCTATTGTAGGAACTCTTTATAGGAAGCTATTAATATCACAAAGGTAGGCAAGGAAGTCTTGAAGTTTTTCCAGAGAGAAGATATACTGAAGGACCAATAAAGCTGCCCTAACGCAGCTTTACACATGCAATGGACCTAGGATCTAGCCCGTGGTAGGCATTCAGAAGATGCTCTCTGAATAAACAAACGAAGGCAGTTTTCTAAAATAGCATATGCGGTGATGACAGAAAGGGAAGACACCAACAGACCACAGACAAGGGACTCAAGTTCTACTGAGGTTGGTAAGGAAATAATACTACATTCTTTTTAACAGACAAATAGTCACAGCTAAGAGAAACAGGAACGTATTTCAAATTGGAGGGACAAACTTCCATGCCCTTGGGAGCCCAGCTGCCAATGTGGTTTCAGATTAAAATTCCATCTGGTTCTTCGGAAAAGCTTATTTCCTTCCATTCTTAAGAGGCTTAATAACCTTCTGACTCTTTTCAGCTCTTGTAAAGGAGCAGTCTATGTGCCTGCTTGCTCGCCAAATAAAGGTAACTAAGATCAGCGACAGTGTGCGCTTGACCATTTCTTGAAGAAAAGAATCCAAGAAAATGGTTTTTTTGTTTTTTCATTTTTTTTTTCTCAATTTAAGATCCCACATGCCAAACAAGTAAAAATAAATAAATAAATTGGGACAAGATATTTTTTAAAATGCTATTTTTATAAAATACAAGTTTTGAAGGTTACTCTCATTTGCAGTTATAAACACTGGCTTTTCCGCATGTTGTCTGATACATCTTTGGATCTCTTGCATCCGATGGTTTGTGCCTTTGGCTCACCCAACCCTACTTTACCTCCCTCAGCCCTTCTCCCATGCCTGCTGGTAACCACTAGCATGTTCTCTTTGCCTGTGAGTTAGATTCTTTTTTGTTGTATCCACCAGTTTGTTGTATTTTTGAGAAATATCCTTCAACTTACCATCTTCCATTTTTAATGGGTCTGGACTGCAAGCATTCTTCAGGTCTATTCCTACGGTATGAATTCCAAACATAGAATTTCAACAAAGCCCCAGAACATGCTAATTTCTTTTACAGAAGTATATGTATTGTTTTAAAGGTATTTCTGCCAACATTGTGACCAAAAATAAATAACAGCATATATGTGATACAGAGCCTTTAAGATAAAAAATAAAATGATCAAAACATTTCACCCTTTTTTATGGCACTCATAATATAGACATCTTTCCCAGCTTCTTCTCTTTGTTTTCATTAATTTTCTTTAAGATTCCATAAATGTAGATAAATATGGCTTCACATCAACACAGAAGTAGAATTATATGTGTTATGCTTTTCTTACTGTGTTTTTCTCCTTTTTCCCCACTTATTTCCTCCTTGTTCACCTGCCCTATAAATTGTAGGATATTAACTACTTCTTATGCACACTTTCATGCTGTTTTCATATTATACAATCATGTATGCATATACATGTGCATATACATACATGCTAAATTGCTTCTGTCGTGTCCAACTCTTTGCAACCCCATGGACTGAAGCCCACCAGCCTTCTCTGACCAGGGATTCTCCAGGTGAGAACACTGGAGTGAGTTGTCATGCCCTCCTCCAGTGGTTCTTTCTGACAGAGATTGAACCCGTGTGGCTTAGGTCTCCTGCATTGGCAGACAGGCTCCTGACTGCTAGCATCACCTAGGAAGCCCCATATACATATAACATAACATATACGAGGTTGATCATGGTTTCTTTCAGAAATGGGATACGGTTTGTACACTTTTCTCCATCTTGCTTTCTCTTCTGAAAAACACATCATGAGCTCATTTCAAATCAGCTCGTGTGGTCCTGTGTCATTCAATGGCATGCTCCACCATGACTTAGCATGTATCCAGTGTTTTGTGAAGACTAATTCATAGATAGTCCATTTCTTTCTGGATGCATCCAAACACATGTTTTTCCCCCCTCAATGGCATGGAATCCCAGGAGCAGGGTTGTCAAAACTAGATAGACAGGAAGGACAGAAATAGATTTGAGTAGTGTTAAAACTGCTGTGCAAAATGATAAAACATTCCACATTTCCGTCAGTCACTCTCTACTCATATCATTGCGTCAAAGATCGTTATTGGTATTTTATTTTTCTTCAAGTAATGAATATTAGCCCTATCACATTATCAAATTTCCCTGAATACTAGTGAGCTCAATTTTCTTATAATTGCAAGCTGTTTGGTTTGGTCTCCCATAAATTGCTATCTCATATTCCTTCTCTCTTGGGGTTTACAAATACAATTTTGTAGTAAATTTTCAAGAGATGTCTAAACGCGGATTTTTTTTATCGACGTATACTTGATTTACTCTGGAGGAGGGCATGGCGACTCACTTCAGTGTTCTTGCCTGGAGAATCCCCGTGGGCAGAGGAGCCTGGTGGGCTGCAGACCACGGGGTCACAAAGAGTCAGACACGACTGAGTGACTAAGCACACACACATACTTGCTTTACACTATTGTGTTAGTTTTAGGTGGGTAGTAGAGTGATTTTACTCTGATTATATTCCATCATAGGTTGTTCAGATCAGATCAGTCGCTCAGTCGTGTCCAACTCTTTGCGACCCCATGAATCGCAGCACGCCAGGCCTCCCTGTCCATCGCCAACTCCCAGAGTTCACCCAGACTCACATCCATCGAGTCAGTGATGCCATCCAGCCATCTCATCCTCTGTCGTCCCCTTCTCCTCTTGCCCTCGATCCCTCCCAGCATCAGAGTGTTCTCCAATGAGTCAACTCTTCACATGAGGTGGCCAAAGTACTGGAGTTTCAGCTTTAGCATCTTTCCTTCCAAAGAAATCCCAGGGCTGATCTCCTTCAGAATGGACCGGTTGGATCTCCTTGCAGTCCAAGGGACTCTCAGGAGTCTTGTCCAGGAGGAGCTAAGATGGTGGATGAGTAGGACGGGGAGAATACTTTCTCCTCCACAAATTCGTTAAAAGAACATTTGAACACTGAGTAAATTCTACAGAACAACTTCTGAATGCTGGCAGAGGACATCAGGCACTTAGTAAGACAATTCATTGTCTTTCAAAAGAGATTATGAGCCCCGCGGTAACTCCTTTTGTGGAGAAGCAGCGCGGACACCAGCATTTGCTATTAGCAAGCGGGGGCTGGGCTAGGAGGAGAGGCACGGCCTGCATCACTTTGAGTAAGGATTTGGTCTCTACTTGAGTGAAATAACCAGACTGTCAGATATCTACTACATCAAAAGTCAGTCCTAACCTAAGATACCACCAGCACTACATATGCAACAAAGGACTGCACTGAGATACCCGGCTGCAGACCGTCCCACTCCGGTGACAGGCAGCCAGAGCCAGAAGCGGACAATCACAGCCCTAGAGAGACATTATTTGCAAAACTGTAAGTAGGTTTCTGTGTTAACTAACGCTTCTTGGGGCTCTGGATGGTTAACATCTGCCTGAGAAGGTGCGCTGGTTGTGTACCCAGAAAACTGAGCAGTGGGGAGGCGATAAGTTGCAGCAGCTGCTCTCGCTAAACACTTCATCACCTGCGCTACTCGGACCTGGGAAGGATACAAAATTCAGACTCAACCGAGTCTGTGCTTCTGAGGACTATCCGAGTGCCTGAACCTGGCTGGCTTAGATTTGGGTGTTCATCTCCACCCCCTCTGTAACAGGGCAGAGATCAGATATTGAAAAGACTAGTAAACTGCCTCAATAAAGAGAATTCAACAAACTACCAGAATATAGTAAGGACACTTTAAACTTGGCAATTTTAACAAGAGAAGACAGAGGAATACCCAGCAGCTAAAGGAACAGGATAAATGCCCACTAAACCAAACCAAAGAGGAAGAGATAGGGAATCTACCTGATAAAGAATTCCAAGTAGTGATAGTGAAATTAATCCAAAATCTTGAAATCAAAATGGAATCACAGTTAAATAATCTGGAGACAAGGATTGAGAAGATGCAAGAAAGGTTTAATAAGGACCTAGAAGAAATAAAAAAGAGTCAACACATAATGAATAATGCAATAAATGAGATCCAAAACACCCTGGAGGCAACAAATAGTAGAATAACAGAGGCAGAAGATAGGATTAGTGAATTAGAAGATAGAATCCTAGAAATAAATGAATCAGAGGAGAAAAAAGAAAAACAAATCAAAAGAAATGAGGACAATCTCAGAGACCTCCAGGACAACATTAAACGCTACAACATCCGAATCATTGGAGTTCCAGAAGAAGAAGATAAAAAGAAAGACCAGGAGAAAATATTTGAGGAGATAATAGTTGAAAACTTCCCTAAAATGGAGAAGGAAATAACCACTCAAGTTCAAGAAATCCAGAAAGTCCCTAACAGGATAAACCCAAGGCGAAACACCCCAAGACACATATTAATCAAGTTAACAAAGATTAAATATAAAGAACAAATATTAAAAGCAGCAAGGGAAAAACATCAAATAACTCACAAGGGAATTCCCATAAGGATAACAGCTGATCTTTCAATAGAAACTCTCCAAGCCAGGTGGGAATGGCAAGACATAATTAAAGTGATGAAAGAAAATAACTTACAGCCCAGATTGTTGTACCCAGCAAGGATCTCATTCAAATATGAAGGAGAAATCAAAAGCTTCACAGATAAGCAAAAGTTGAGAGAATTTTGCATCACTAAACCATTTCTCCAACAAAAACTAAAGGACATTCTCTAGATAGGAATCACTAAAAGAGTTTATAAATTTGAACCCAAAACAATAAAGTAAATCTTACTTATCAATAATTACTTTAAACGTTAATGGGCTGAATGCCCTAATCAACAGACAAAGACTGGCCGAATTGATACAAAAACAAGACCCCTACATACTTTGTCTACAAAAGATAACCAAAAGATTAAAATGGGTTGAATGGATACAAAAATTAGACCCCTATACATGTTGTCTACAAGAGAACTACCTTAAAATAGAGGATATACACTGACTGAAATGAAGGGCTGGAAAAAGATTTTCTATGCAAATATGAACCAAAAGAAAACAGGGGTAGCAGTACTGATATCAGATAAAATTGACTTTAAAATAAAGGTCCTGAAAAGGAGACAATGAAGGTTATACATAACGACTTAAAGGAACAATCCAAAAAGAAGTTATAACAATTATAAATATATATGTACCCAACATTGGAGCATTGATATATCTAAGACAAACACTAATTAGCATGATAAAAGATATATACAACAACACAATAATAGTGGGAGACTTTAATACCCTACTCATACAATCTGGCTGTAATAGACAAAGTAAAGAGGAAAACATATTCACTTATGAGCCTCAAAAAATTCAGTTCACTTGGGAGAGTTTAAAAAAATAAATTAAAAAAAAGACTTATTTTTTCATTCTGTAAATGTTTATTGACTATTTTATGGGTCTGATACCACTTTGGGTATTAAGGAGGAAGAAGTGACAAATGTGATCCTATCCTAAATAATATATTGTTGAAAAGATAGACCTGCTAATACAAAATACCAAGATGTGTCTAAGATGAGAACACTCAAACTGGACTTTTAGTTTCCTGAACTTTTCATTTGCAGATCAAACCTCCTAATATAAGATGAATTTAATATGATTTTTTTAATGTTCTTTGTGATTAAAAACAGTAAGCCATTAGTTAAGAAATTACATATACTCCTCCCCACCATCACTCCCCTTCTTCCTTCCCTTTTCCCTCCCATCCTCATTGATCCTTTCCTTTGTCCATTTTCCTCTGCAAAAAAAAAAAAAAAAAAAAGAGTCTTCTCCAACACCACAGTTCAAAAGCATCAATTCTTTGGTGCTCAGCCTTCTTCACAGTCCAACTCTCACATCCATACATGACCACAGGAAAAACCATAGCCTTGACTAGACGAACCTTTGTTGGCAAAGTAACGTCTCTGCTTTTCAATATGCTATCTAGGTTGGTCATAACTTTCCTTCCAAGGAGTAAGCGTCTTTTAATTTCATGGCTGCAGTCACCATCTGCAGTGATTTTGGAGCCTAGAAAAATTAAGTCTGACACTGTTTCCACTGTTTCCCCATCTATTTCCTGTGAAGTGATGGGACCAGATGCCATGATCTTCGTTTTCTGAATGCTGAGCTTTAAGTCAACTTTTTCACTCTCCACTTTCACTTTCATCAAGATACTGAATGTAATTCCTGTGCTATATAGTAGATCCTTGTTGCTTTTCTATTTTGTGTATTGCAGTTTATATCTGTCAGTCCTATATTTCTAATTTGTTTCTCCCCCTCCTTCATCCTTTGGTAAACCATAAATTTGTTTTCTATGTCTGTGAGTCTGCTTCTATTTTGTATACAGACTCTTTGTATCATTTTGAGATTCCATGTGTGACATCAGATTGTATTTGTCTTTATCTGACTTAACTTCAGTAAGCATGATATTCTCTGCTAAGTCATTTCAGTCATGTCTGACTCTGTGCGACCCCATAGACGGCAACCCACCAGGCTCCCCCGTCCCTGGGATTCTCCAGGCAAGAACACTGGAGTGGGTTGCCATTTCCTTCTCCAATGCATGAAAGTGAAAATTAAAAGGGAAGTCACTCAGTCATGTCCGACCCTCAGCGACCCCACGGACTGCAGCCTTTCAGGCTCCTCCATCCATGGGATTTTCCAGGCAAGAGTGTACTGGAGTGGGGTGCCATTGCCGTCTCCTGATAGTCTCTAGGTTCATCAATATTGCTGAGAATGGAAATATCTCCTTCTTTTTTGACATCTGAGTGGTTCATTGTGTGTGGTGTGCAGCACTTCTTACGAAGCTGCTTGTCTAGGGGTGAGCACTTGTGTTGCTTCCAGGCCGCTGGTATTGTAAACAGCACTGCTGTGATGTGCGCGCGTGTGTCTTTTTGAATCGCTCTTCTCCTTCTTTTTGGGTATATAGCCAGCAGTGGGAGTGCTGGATCATACGGTATGATGGTATCCCTCCATTTGTCTTATACACTCAAGTATTTACCAAACTCTATTATTTATTGCTTATATGTCATATCTCTATGTAATTTTATATGGTCTATGATGTATAGATACATCTTAAATTTCATAATATCCTGTTTTCTTCATTTCAGTGAAAAGTTTTTCCTTCTCTTTTCCCATACTTCCCAGACTAAAATAGTTTCCCTATGTTTTTTTATAAGGTTTTATTGTTTTCCTCTTTATATTTCAGTTTTTGCCCCAGATGGAATTTAGATTTTGTATGCTCTAAAATGGAGAACTTAACTTATTTTATTGGCTTCCAGATAGATAATTAGTTGAGCAACATCCTCTCTCTTTACTCTGAATTGAAGTGTCATTGTATCTTGCATTAAGTTTCCATATACATTTGCATCTTTTTTCTGGATTTACTCTTCTGCCCTATGATGTGCTTAACTATACCTATAGCAGTATCACAGAAGTTGGAGTTAAATGTTTTATGTCCTGACATTATTTTATAGGACAAGTCTCTATTACTTTCTTTTGTAATTTTTCTGATTATTTAAAATGGTATTTCTTTCATGTAAGTTTTACATTGACATTTATCAAGTTGAGAAAAACTCAAGAGATTCTCTTTAGTAATTTGTCCATTTTATTTTCTATGATAGCAAGTGTTTTCGATCCAGTTAAATAACCTTTCCTGTGTAGACATATCATTTGCATGTGGGCGTGCTAAGTAGCTTCAGTTGTGTCTCATTCTTTAGGATGCTATGCACTGTAGCCCACCAGGCTCCTCTGTCCATGAGATTTTCCAGGCAAAAATACTGGAGTGAGTTGCCATGCCCTCCTGAGACATACTGTTTATATTCCATATATGTCCTTCAGTAATATTTCTTTACTTTTTTTCTATAGATACTTTTCCTTGCTTTTTAATTCCTAAGAATTTTGTGATTTTTTTTGTAGTATTGTTAATAAAACAGTCTTGCTATATCTATTTCCAACTTATATTTAGTGTAGAGAAAGCATCTAATTTTGTGTTTTGTATTTTATGCAGGTAGCATATCACATACTTTTATTAATTCTAGTGAATTTTTTAAATCAGAGATTTTGGATGTAATAAGATTTACTTCTACTTTTTCTAACACACAAGAATCATTTAACTTTATTGTCTTAATTTTTTATCTAGCTTTTCAAGACTGTTGAACAATAAAAATGGCAGATATGTTTGTCACATTCCTGCTATTAATGGTAGTAATTTTTGCTGCTTAGAAAGATGCTGATTTTTTTTAATAAATCATCTTTGTTATCTTTTAAATTTTAATTGTTTATTTTTAACTTTTTTCTTGAATGATTCTTTAAATTCTGTAGTGCTTTACAAATTTCAAAACTTTCACACACGTGATATCATATATCCCACAATAATCTTTTTTACTCTACCCCTGTATTCCCCTCCCACCACATTCTCTCTCTCCAGTGACTCAGTTCAGTTCAGCCGCTCAGTCGTATATGACTCTGCGACCCCATGGACTGCAGCACACCAGGCCTCCCTGTCCATCACCAGCTCCTGGAGTTTACTCAAACCCACGTCCACTGAGTCGGTGAGGCCATCCAACCATCTCATCCTCTGTTGACCCCTTCTCCTCCCTCCTTCAATCTTTCCCAGCATCACGATCTTTTCAAATGTCAGTTCTTCACATCAGGTGGCCAAAGTATTGGAGTTTCAGCTTCAGCATCAGTCCTTCCAATGAATATCCAGGACTGATTTCCTTTAGGATGGACTGCTTGGATCTCCTTGCAGTCCAAGGGACTCTTAAGGGTCTTCTCCAACACCACAGTTCAAAAGCACCAACTCTTCAGCGTTCAACTTTCTTTATGGTCCAGCTCTCACATCTGTATAAGACTACTAGAAAAACCATAGCTTTGACTAGACGGACCTTTGTCAGAAAAGTCATGTCTCTGCTTTTTAATATGCTGTCTAGGTTGGCTATAGCTTTTCTTACAAGGAGAAAGTGCCTTTTAATTTCATGGCTGCAGTCACCATTTTGGAGCCCAAGAAAATAAAGCCCATTACTGCTTCCATTGTTTCACAATCTATTTGCCATGAAGTGATGGGACCAGATGCCATGATCTTCGCTGTTTGAATGTTGAGTTTTAAGGCAACTTTTTCATTCTCGTCTTTCACTTTTATCAAGAGGCTCTTCATTTTCTCCATTTTCTAGTTTGTTCTGTGTATGTGAGAGTCTGCTTCTTTTGTTTTGTTCACTTTTGTTCAGTTTGTTTTATTTCTTAAATTCCACATATAAGCTGTATCATATAGCAGCAAGAATGGATACCCTGGTCTTGTTCCTGATCTTTTCTTATTGAAGAATAGTTGATTTAAAATATTGTTTTAGTTTAAGGTGTACAGCAAAGTGATTTAGTTATTTTTTGCATTATATTGCATTGTATGTTAGTGTAAGACCTTGAATATAGTTCCCCGTGCTATACAGCAAATCCTTGTTGCTTAACTGTTTGTGTAATTAGTATCTGTTAATCCCACACTCTTAATTTTTCCCTTCCCCACTCTGTTCCCCTTTGGTAAGCATAAGTTTGCTTTCTGTCTGTGAGTCTGCTTCTGTTTTGTGTATAGATTCATTTGTGTTATTTTTAGATTCTATGTGTAACTGACATCATATAGTATTTGTGTTTGTCTGACTTCACTAAGTATAATGTTCTCTAGGTTCATTGATATTGCTGCCAGTGACAGTATCTCATGCTTTTATTATGCCTGAGGGGTATTGTGAGAATCCATTGTCCGTGGCATATGGCACACCTTCTGAAGCCACTTGTCTACTGATGAGCACTTGGGCTGTTTCTATGCCCTGGGTTTTATAAATAGTGATGCTATAATCTTTGGGGTGCATGTGTCTTTTTGAATCGCTGTTCTCATTTTTTCTGAATATATACCCAAGAGTGGGATTGGTAGATCATATGGTAGCTCTTTTTTTTTTTTCCAAGGAATCTTCGTAGAGTTTTCCACAGTGGTTGCACCAATTTACATTCCTACCAGCAGTGTAAAGGGTTCCTTTTTCTCTACACTCACTCTAGTATTTATTATGACTTTGTAGATGTTTTTTATGAGAAAAATTCTGACCAGTGTGAGGTGATACCTTATTGTAAATTTTAGTTTGTATTTCTCTAATAATTAGTGATATTGAGCATCTTTTCATATGCTTCAAGGTAATCTGTGTCTTCCTTGGAGAAATGTCTATTTAGGTCTTCTTTGCAACTTCCGATTGAATTATTTGCTTTTTCAATATTAAGTTGAATTAGATGCTTATGTATTTTAGATATTAGCCCCTTTTCAGTCACATTCTTTGCAAATATTTTTTCCCATTCTATAAATTGTCTTTCAATTTGTTGATGATTTCTTTTGCTTTGCTAAAGCTTTCATGTCTGATTGGCCCATTTGTTTATATTGCTTTCTTTTTTTTTTTTTTTTTTGCCTTGAGAAGCTGATCTAAGAAAACATTGCTATGATTCATGTCAAAGAATGTTTTGCCTATGTTCTCTTGTAGGGGTTTTATGGTGTTATGCCTTGTATTTAGATCTTTAAACTACTGTAAGATTTGTGCTATAAGTTTTGGTGTGAGAGTGTGTTCTGACGTCATTGATTTACATGTAGCTATCCAGCTTTCCCAACACCATTTGTTGAATATACTGTCTTTTCTGAACTGTATAGTCTTGCTATATTTATTGTAAACTAATTGATGGTAGGTGCATTGGTTTGTTTCTGTATTCTCTGTTCCATTGATTCCCCAGTTGATTTTGTGTCAATGCCATGCTGTTTTGATTACTGTAGGTTTATAGTATGTTTGAAGTCTGGATGGATGACGCCTCTAGATTTTTCTTTTTCCTCAGGATTTCTTTGTCAATTCTAGGCCTTTTGTGGTTCCGTATAAAATTTATGACTATATGTTCTAGTTCTGTGAAAGATGGATGTGAGTCTCAGTGACCTCCGGGAGTTGGTGATGGACAGGGAGTCCTGGCGTGCTGCAATTCATGGGGTCACAAAGAGTCAGACATGACTGAGCGACTGATCTGAATCTGAATACAGGGTTATTGTTACCATCTTTCTAAATTCCATATATATTTGTTAGTTTTCCTGTATTGGTGTTTTTCTTTTTGGCTTACTTCACTCTGTATAATAGGCCCCAGTTTCATCCACCTCATTAGAACTGATTCAAATGTATTCCTTTTAGTGGCTGAGTAATACTCCATTGTGTATATGTACCATTGCTTTCTTATCCATTCATCTGCTCATGGACATCCAGGTTGCTTCCATGTCCTGGCTATTATAAACAGTGCTGCGATGAACACTGGGGTACACATGTCTCTTTCAATTCTGGTTTCCTCAGTGTGTATGCCCAGCAGTGGGACTGCTGGATCATAAGGCAGTTCTATCCCCAGTTTTTTAAGGAATCTCCACTCTGTTCTCCATAGTGGCTGTACTAGTTTGCATTCTCACCAACAGTGTAAGAGGATTCCCTTTTCTCCACATCCTGTCCAGCATTTATTGCTTGTAGACTTTTGGATCACAGCCATTCTGACTGGTGTGAAATGGTACCTCATAGTGGATTTGATTTGCATTTCTTTGATAATGAGTAATGTCGAGCATTTTTTCATGTGTTTGTTAGCCATCTGTATGTCTTGTTTGGAGAAATGTCTATTTAGTTCTTTGGCCCATTTTTTGATTGGGTCATTTATTTTTCTGGAATTGAGCTGTAGGAGTTGCTTGTATATTTTTGAGATTAGTTGTTTGTCTGTTGCTTCCTTTGTTATTATTTTCTCCCATTCTGAAGGCTGTCTTTTCACCTTGCTTATAGTTTCTTTTGTTGTGCAGAAGCTTTTAAGTTTAATTAGGTCCCATTTGTTTATTTTTGCTTTCATTTCCAATATTCTGGGCGGTGGGTCATAGAGGATCCTGCTGTGATGTACATAGGAGAGTGTTTTGCCTATGTTCTCCTCTAGGAGTTTTATAGTTTCTGGTCTTACGTTTAGATCTTTAATCCATTTTGAGTTTATTTTTGTGTATGGTGTTAGAAAGTGTTCTAGTTTCATTCTTTTACAAGTGTTTGACCAGTTTTCCCAGCACCACTTGTTAAAGAGATTGTCTTTAATCCATTGTATATTCTTGCCTCCTTTGTCAAAGATAAGGTGTCCATATGTGTGTGGATTTATCTCAGGGCTTTCTATTTTGTTCCATTGATCTATACTTCTGTCTTTGTGCCAGTACCATACTGTCTTGATGACTGTGGCTTTGTAGTAGAGCCTGAAGTCAGGCAGGTTGATTCGTCCAGTTCCATTCTTCTTTCTCAAGATAGCTTTGGCTATTCGAGGTTTTTTGTATTTCCATACAAATTGTGAAATTATTTGTTCTAGCTCTGTGAAGAATACCATTGGTAGCTTGATAGGGATCTCATTGAATCTATAAATTGCTTTGGGTAGTATACTCATTTTCACTATATTGATTCTGCCAATCCATGAACATGGTATATTTCTCCATCTATTAGTGTCCTCTTTGATTTCTTTCACCAGTGTTTTATAGTTTTCTATATATAGGTCTTTAGTTTCTTTAGGTAAATATATTCCTAAGTATTTTATTGTTTTCATTGCAATGGTGAATGGAATTGTTTCCTTAATTTCTCTTTCTATTTTCTCATTATTAGTATACAGGAATGCAAGGGATTTCTGTGTGTTGATTTTATATCCTACAACTTTACTATATTCATTGATTAGTTCTAGTAATTTTCTGCTGGAGTCTTTAGGGTTTTCTATGTAGAGGATCATGTCATCTGCAAACAGTGAGAGTTTTACTTCTTCTTTTCCAATTTGGATTCCTTTTATTTCTTTTTCTGCTCTGATTGCTGTGGCCTAAACTTCCAAAACTATGTTGAATAGTAATGGTGAAAGCGGGCGCCCTTGTCTTGTTCCTGACTTTAGAGGAAATGCTTTCAATTTTTCACCATTGAGGATAATGTTTGCTGTGGGTTTGTCATATATAGCTTTTATTATGTTGAGGTATGTTCCTTCTATTCCTGCTTTCTGGAGAGTTTTTATCATAAATTGATGTTGAATTTTGTCAACGGCTCTCTCTGCATCTATTGAGATAATCATATGGTTTTTATTTTTCAATTTGTTAATGTGGTGTATTACATTGATTGATGTGTGGATATTGAAGTATCCTTGCATCCCTGGGATAAAGCCCACTTGGTCATGGTGTATGATCTTTTTAATGTGTTGTTGGATTCTGATTGCTAGAATTTTGTTAAGGATTTTTGCATCTATATTCATCAGTGATATTGGCCTGTAGTTTTCTTTTTTTCTGGCATCTTTGTCAGGTTTTGATATTAGGGTGATGGAGGCCTCATAGAATGAGTTTGGGAGTTTACCTTCCTCTGCAATTTTCTGGAAGAGTTTGAGTAGGATAGGTGTTAGCTCTTCTCTAAATTTTTGGTAGAATTCAGCTGTGAAGCTGTCTGGACCTGGGCTTTTGTTTGTTGTAAGATTTCTGATTACAGTTTCAATTTCCGTGCTTGTAATGGGTCTGTTAAGATTTTCTACTTCTTCCTGATCCAGTTTTGGAAAGTTGTACTTTTCTAAGAATTTGTCCATTTCTTCCACGTTGTCCATTTTCTTGCCATATAATTGCTGATAGTAGTCTCTTATGATCCTTTGTATTTCTGTGTTGTCTGTTGTGATCTCTCCATTTTCATTTCTAATTTTATTGATTTGATTTTTCTCCCTTTGTTTCTTGATGAGTCTGGCTAATGGTTTGTCAATTTTATTTATCCTTTCAAAGAACCAGCTTTTGGCTTTGTTGATTTTTACTATGGTGTCTTTTGTTTCTTTTGCATTTATTTCTGCCCCAATTTTTAAGATTTCTTTCCTTCTACTAACCTTGGGGTGCTTCATTTCTTCCTTTTCTATTTGCTTTAGGTGCAGAGTTAGATTATTTATTTGACTTTTTTCTTGTTTCTTGAGGTATGCCTGTATTGCTATGAACTTTCCCCTTAGGACTGCTTTTACAGTGTCCCACAGGTTTTGGGTTGTTGTGTTTTCATTTTCATTCGTTTCTATGCAGAATTTGATTTCTTTTTTGATTTCTTCTGTGATTTGTTGGTTATTCAGCAGCGTGTTGTTCAGCCTCCATATGTTGGAATTTTTAATAGTTTTTCTCCTGTAATTGAGATCTAATCTTAGTGCATTGTAGTCAGAAAATATGCTTGGAATGATTTCAATTTTTCTGAACTTACAAAGGCTAGATTTATGGCCCAGGACGTGAATTATCCTGGAGAAGGTTCCGTGTGCACTTGAGAAAAAGGTGAAATTCATTGTTTTGGGATGAAATGTCCTATAGATATCAATTAGGTCTAACTGGTCTATTGTATCATTTAAAGTTTGTGTTTCCTTGTTAATTTTCTGTTTAGTTGATCTATCCATAGGTGTGAGTGGGATATTAAAGTCTCCCACTATTATTGTGTTATTGTTTATTTCTCCTTTCATACTTGTTAGCATTTGTCTTACATATTGCGGTGCTCCTATGTTGGGTGCATATATATTTATAATTGTTATATCTTCTTCTTGGATTGATCCTTTGATCACTATGTAGTGACCTTCTTTGTCTCTTTTCACAGCCTTTGTTTTAAAGTCTATTTTATCTGATATGAGTATTGCTACTCCTGCTTTCTTTTGGTCCCTATTTGCATGGAAAATCTTTTTCCAGCCCTTCACTTTCAGTCTGTATGTGTCCCCTGTTTTGAGGTGGGTCTCTTGTAGACAACATATGTAGGGGTCTTGTTTTTGTATCCATTCAGCCAGTCTCTGTCTTTTGGTTGGGGCATTCAACCCATTTACATTTAAGGTAATTACTGCAGATGGTGACTGCAGCCATTAAATTAAAAGATGCTTACTCCTTGGAAGGAAAGTTATGACCAACCTAGATAGCATATTCAAAAGCAGAGACATTACTTTACCAACAAAGGTTTGCCTAGTCAAGGCTATGGTCTTTCCTGTGGTCATGTATGGATGTGAGAGCTGGACTGTGAAGAAGGCTGAGCGCTGAAGAATTGATGCTTTTGAACTGTGGTGTTGGAGAAGACTCTTGAGAGTCCCTTGGACTGCAAGAAGATCCAACCAGTCCATTCTGAGGGAGATCAATCCTGGAATTTCTTTAGAAGGAATGATGCTAAAGCTGAAACTCCAGTATTTTGGCCACCTCATGCGAAGAGTTGACTCATTGGAGAAGACTCTGATGCTGGGAGGGATTGAGGGCAGGAGGAGAAGGGGACGACAGAGGATGAGATGGCTGGATGGCATCACTGACTTGATGGGTGTGAGTCTGAGTGACCTCTGGGAGCTGGTGATGGACAGGGAGGCCTGGTATGCTGTGGTTCATGGGGTCGCAAAGAGTCAGACACGACTGAGCGACTGATCTGATCTGATCTGATCTGATTGATAAGTATGATCCCGTTGCCATTTACTTTATTGTTTTGGGTTCGAATTTATATACCCTTTTTGTGTTTCCTGTCTAGAAAATGTCCTTTAGTATTTGTTGGAGAGCTGGTTTGGTGGTGCTGAATTCTCTCAGCTTTTGCTTGTCTGTAAAGCTTTTGATTTCTCCTTCATATTTGAATGAGATCCTTGCTGGGTACAATAATCTGGACTGTACGTTGTTTTCTTTCATCCCTTTAAGTATGTCTTGCCATTCCCTCCTGGCTTGGAGAGTTTCTATTGAAAGATCAGCTGTTATCCTTATGGGAATTCCCTTGTGTGTTATTTGTTGTTTTTCCCTTGCTGCTTTTAATATTTGTTCTTTGTGTTTGATCTTTGTTAATTTGATTAATATGTGTCTTTGGGTGTTTCGCCTTGGGTTTATCCTGTTTGGGACTCTCTGGGTTTCTTGGACTTGAGGGATTATTTCCTTCTCCATTTTATGGAAGTTTTCAACTATTATCTCCTCAAGTATTTTCTCATGGTCTTTCTTTTTGTCTTCTTCTTCTGGGACTCCTATGATTCGAATGTTGTAGCGTTTAATATTGTCCTGGAGGTCTCTGAAATTGTCCTCATTTCTTTTAATTTGTTTTTCTTTTTTCCTCTCTGATTCATTTATTTCTACCATTCTATCTTCTAATTCGCTAATCCTTTCTTCTGCCTCTGTTATTCTACTATTTGTTGCCTCCAGAGTGTTTTTTATCTCATTTATTGCATTATTCATTATATATTGACTCTTTTTTATTTCTTCTAGGTCCTTCTTAAACCTTTCTTGCATCTTCTCAATCCTTGTCTCCAGGCCATTTATCTGTGATTCCATTTTGATTTCAAGATTTTGCATCAATTTCACTATCATTATTTGGAATTCTTTATCAGGTAGATTCCCTATCTTTTCCTCTTTGGTTTGGTTTGGTGGCATTTATCCTGTTCTTTTACCTGCTGGATATTCCTCTGTCTCTTCATCTTGTTTAAATTGCTGAGTTTGGGTTGTCCTTACTATATTCTGGCAGTTTGTGGAGTTCTCTTTACTGTGGAGTTTCCTCACTGTGTGTGGATTTGTACAGGTGGCTTGTCAAGGTTTCTTGGTTAGGGAAGCTTATGTCGGTGTTCTGGTGGGTGGAGCTGGATTTCTTCTCTCTGGAGTGCAATGAAGTGTCCAGTAATGTGTTACGAGATGTCTCTGGTTTTGGGTTGACTTTGGGCAGCCTGTATATTGGAGCTCAGGGCTGTATTCCTGTGTTGCTGTAGAATTTGCTTGGTATGTCTTGCCCTGGAACTTGTTGGCCCTTGTGTGGTGCTTGCTTTCAGTGTAGGTATGGAGACATTTGATGAGCTTCTGTCAATTAATGTTCCCTGGAGTCAGGGTTTGGACTTAAGCCTCCTGCTTCCAGTTATCAATCTTATTTTTACAGTGGTCTCAAAACTTCTTCTATACAGCACCATTGATAAAACATCTAGGTTAAAGATGAAAAGTTTCTCCACCATGAGGTCACCCAGAGAGGTTCACAGCGTTACATGGAGAAGAAAAGAAGGAGGAGGGAGTTAGAGATGACCTGAATGAGTTGAGATGGAATCAATAGAGGAGAGAGCGGGCTAACCAGTAATCACTTCTTTAGGTGCACTCCACAACTGGACCGCTCAGAGATGTTCACGGAGTTATACAGAAAAGAGAAGAGGGAGGAAGGAGACAGAGGTGGCCAGGAGGATAAAAGGAGGGAATGAAAAGGAGAGAGACAGATCCAGCCAGTAATCAGTTCCCTAAGTGTTTTCCACCATCTGGAACACACAGAAATTCAGAGTTGGATAGAGTAGAGAGGGGTTAGGGAGGAGACACAGGCGACCTGGTGGAGAAAAGGGAGAGTGCAGAGGGGGAGAGAGCAGACAAGCCAATAATCTCACTCCCTAGTAAAAAACGGGTACTGAAGATTGGGTTCTTAAAGGTACAAAATTCGTAACAAATACCTAAAAGCAAAAATTAAAAATCTAGAATAGAGTTTGGAATTTCAAAAATACAGTGTTAAAGAAAAGACAAAGGAAAAGAAAGAGAGAGAGAGAGAGAAAAAACAGAAACAAAAAAACAAACAAAGTCACAAAAATTATAAAGAAGATATAGGTATAAAATTGATAACAAATACCAAAAAGCATAAATTAAGAATCTAGAGTAGAGTTTGAAATTTCAGGAATACAATGTTAAAGAAAAGATGAAGAGAAAGAAAGAGAGTGGGAAAAAAAGTCACAAAAGTTATTAAAAAAAAAAAAAAGATACAAAATTTATAACAAATACCAAAAAGCATAAATTAACAATCTACAGTAGAGTTTGGAATTTCAGGAATACAATGTTAAAGATGAAGAGAAAGAAAGAGAGAGGGAAAAAAGTCACAAAGGTTATTTTTTAAAAAGTTACAAAATTGATAACAAATATCAAAAATCAAAAATTAAAATCTAGAGTAGAGTTTGAAATTTCAAACATACAATGTTAAAGAAAAGAAGAAGAAAAAAGAGAGAGAGAGAGAGAGAAAACAAAAACCCAGAAACCAAAAACAAACAAAGTCACAAAAATTATAAAGAAGATGTAGGTACAAAATTGATAACAAATACCAAAAAGCATAAATTAAGAATCTAGAGTAGAGTTTGGAATTTCAGGAATACAATGTTAAAGAAAAGATGAAGAGAAAGAAAGAGAGAAAAAAAGTCACAGAAGTTATTTTTTAAAAAAAGGTACAAAATTGATAACAAATACCAAAAAGCATAAATTATGAATCTAGAGTAGAGTTTGAAATTTCAGGAATACAATGTTAAAGAAAAGATGAAGAGAAAGAAAGAGAGTGGGAAAAATAAAGTCATAAAAGTTATTTTAAAAAATAGGTACAAAATTGATAACAAATACCAAAACGCTAAAATTAAAAATCTAGGTCAGAGTTTGGAATTTCAAAAATACAATGTTAAAGACAATAAGAAAAAAAGAAAGAAAGAAAGAAAGAGAAGAAGAAAAAAAAGTCACAAAAGTTATAAAAATATATATATGAAGTTTGATTTTTTAAAAAAAGTTTTTTTTTTTTTGCAAAGTAATAGTAGGTTATAAGAGTGAAAAATAAAGGAGTAATAGAGGACTTAAAATTTTTTAAAAAAAATTTTAAAAAAAAGAAAGAATGATCATAAAAATAGTAAAAAAATATATATAGGACTTTCTCTGATATTGTTGTGGGTATTGTGGGTTCAGTTCATTTTCAGCTAGTTCCTTGTTCCGGCTTATATTTCTCAAGATCTGTAGGCCCCTTCCTATGTAGTCGGTACTAACCACAGGATTTTAGTTTATTGCCTGTCACTTCCAAGGCGGTTCCCTCTGTTACAGCTTCTTCTGTTTGCTGGTCTCTTCAGAGTCTGATTTCCGCCCTAATACAAAGGAGGCAGTTGTGGGCACCTTTTTTTTTTTTTTTTTTTTTTTAAGGCTCACTTGTTCAGTCGCGCTGTGGGGAGGGAGGGATGCTTCAAATAAATAACAATGGCGTGTGCTCACAGTGCCTCAGCCACACTGGGCCTGCCCCCCCCCCCCCCCCACCTGCTCACGGTGAATGTAGCCTCCCTGCCAACACTGCTCAGCCTCTAGGTTGCTCTGCCGGGAACAATCCGCGGCCGGCCCTGGGCTGCTTGCACCTCCCAGGTCTAAGCTACTCAGGTTTAGGCACTCGGGTATTCCTCAGAGGCACAGATTCGGTTGGGCCTGCGTTTTGTGCCTTTCCCAGGTCTGAGCAGCACAGGTGATGAGTTGTTTGGTGAACACGGTTGTTGGGACTTATCACCTCCCCTTCCCTTAAGCCTCCCGTTAAGAGCGCCTCGCCTTCCCGCGACCAGCGCACAATAAAGAGTGCCCCGCCGGCTGCGCCGTGCACTAAGAGCGCGGCCGAGAGGAGCTAACCCACGACCGAGGAAGGACGGTGGTGAGGGCCAGCGCACTAAGCATGGCCGAGAAGAGCTACCCCACGACCGAGGTCAGGAAGGGTGGCGGTGAGGAGAGACCCCTCGTCCAAGGTAAGGTGCAATGGCTGTGCTTTGCTGGCTGGGAGCAGCCAGGAGCAGCCGGGATGAGATACCCCACGCCCAAGGTAAGAGAAACCCAAGTAAGACAGTAGGTCTTGAAAGAGGGCATCAGAGGGCAAATACTCTAAAACCATTCTCACAGAAAACTAGTCAATCTAATCACACCAGGACCACAACCTTGTCTAACTCAATGAAATTAAGCCATGCCCGAGGGGCAACCTGGGATGGGCAGGTCATGGTGGAGAGATATGACAGGGTGTGGTCTGCTGGAGAAGGGAATGGCAAACCACTTGAGTATTCTTGCCTTAAGAACCCCATGAACAGTATGAAAAGACAAAATGATAGGATACTGAAAGAGAAACTCCCCAAGTCAGTAGGGGCCCAATATGCTACTGGGGATCAGTGGAGAAATAACTCCAGGAAGAATGAAGGGATGGAGCCAAAACAAAAAGAATACACAGCTGTGGATGTGTCTGGTGATAGAAGCAAAGTTCGATGCTGTAAAGAGCAATATTGCATAGGAACCTGGAATGTCAGGTCCATGAATCAAGGCAAATTGGAAGTGGTCAAACAAGAGATGGCAAGAGTGAATGTCGACATTCTAGGAATTAGCAAACTAAAATGGACTGGAATGGGTGAATTTAACTTGGATGACCATTATATCTACTAATGTGGGCAGGAATCCCTGAGAAGAAATGGAGTGGCCATCATGGTCAACAAAAGAGTCCGAAATGCAGTACTTGGATGCAATCTCAAAAATGACAGAATGATCTCTGTTCGTTTCCAAGGCAAACCATTCAATGTCACAGTAATCCAAATCTATGCCCCAACCAGTAACGCCAAAGAAGCTGAAGTTGAACGGTTCTATGAAGACCTACAAGACCTTTTAGAACTAACACCCAAAAGAGATGTCCTTTTCATTATAGGGGACTGGAATGCAAAAGTAGGAAGTCAAGAAACACCTGGAGTAACAGGCAAATTTGACCTTGGAACACGGAATGAAGCAGGGCAAAGACTAATAGAGTTTTGCCAAGAAAATGCACTGGTCATAGCAAATACCCTCTTCCAACAACACAAGAGAAGACTCTATACATGGACATCACGAGATGGTCAACACCGAAATCAGATCGATTATATTCTTTGCAGCCAAAGATGGAGAAGCTCTATACAATCAGCAAAAACAAGACCAGGAGCTGACTGTGGCTCGGACCATGAACTCCTTATTGCCAAATTCAGACTGAAATTGAAGAAAGTAGGGAAAACTACTAGACCATTCAGGTATGACCTAAATCAAATCCCTTATGATTATACAGTGGAAGTGAGAAATAGATTTAAGGGCCTAGATCTGATAGATAGAGTGCCTGATGAACTACGGAATGAGGTTCGTGACATTGTACAGGAGACAGGGATCAAGACCATCCCCATGGAAAAGAAATGCAAAAAAGCAAAATGGCTGTCTGGGGAGGCCTTACAAATAGCTGTGAAAAGAAGAGAAGCGAAAAGCAAAGGAGAAAAGGAAAGATATAAACATCTGAATGCAGAGTTCCAAAGAATAGCAAGAAGAGATAAGAAAGCCTTCTTCAGAGATCAATGCAAAGAAATAGAGGAAAACAACAGAATGGGAAAGACTAGGGATCTCTTCAAGAAAATCAGAGATACCAAAGGAATATTTCATGCAAAGATGGGCACGATAAAGGACAGAAATGGTATGGACCTAACAGAAGCAGAAGATATTAAGAAGAGGTGGCAAGAATACACAGAAGAACTGTACAAAAAAGAGCTTCATGACCCAGATAATCATGATGATGTGATCACTGACCTAGAGCCAGACATCTTGGAATGTGAAGTCAAATGGGCCTTAGAAAGCATCACTACGAACAAAGTTAGTGGAGGTGATGGAATTCCAGTGGAGCTATTCCAAATCCTGAAAGATGATGCTGTGAAAGTGCTTCACTCAATATGCCAGCAAATTTGTAAAACTCAGCAGTGGCCACAAGATTGGAAAAGGTCAGTTTTCATCCCAATCCCAAAGAAAGGCAATGCCAAACAATGCTCAAACTACCAAACAATTGCACTCATCTCACATGCTAGTAAAGTAATGCTCAAAATTCTTCAAGCCAGGCTTCAGCAATATGTGAACCGTGAACTTCCTGATGTTCAAGCTGGTTTTAGAAAAGGCAGAGGAACCAGAGATCAAATTGCCAACATCTGCTGGATCATGGAAAAAGCAAGAGAGTGCCAGAAAAACATCTATTTCTGCTTTATTGACTATGCCAAAGCCTTTGACTGTGTAGATCACAATAAACCATGGAAAATTCTGAAAGAGATGGGAATACCAGACCACTTGATCTGCCTCTTAAGAAATCTGTATGCAGGTCAGGAAGCAACAGTTAGAACTGGTCATGGAACAACAGACTGGTTCCAAATAGGAAAAGGAGTACGTCAAGGCTGCATATTGTCACCATGTTTATTTAACTTATATGCAGAGTACATCATGAGAAATGCTGGACTGGAAGAAACACAAGTTGGAATCAAGATTGCTGGGAGAAATATCAATAACCTCAGATATGCAGATGACATGACTCTTATGGCAGAAAGTGAAGAGGGGCTAAAAAGCCTCTTGATGAAAGTGAAAGTGGAGAGTGAAAAGGTTGGCTTAAAGCTCAACATTCAGAAAACGAAGATCATGGCATCTGGTCCCATCACTACATGGGAAATAGATGGAGAAACAGTGGAAACAGTGGCAGACTTTATTTTTCTGGGCTCCAAGATCACTGCAGATGGTGACTGCGGCCATGAAATTAAAAGACGCTTACTCCTTGGAAGAAAAGTTATGACCAACCTAGATAGCATATTCAAAAGCAGAGACATTACTTTGCCAACAAAGGTTCGCCTAGTCAAGGCTATGGTCTTTCCTGTGGTCATGTATGGATGTGAGAGCTGGACTGTGAAGAAGGCTGAGCACCGAAGAATTGATGCTTTTGAACTGTGGTGTTGGAGAAGACTCTTGAGAGTCCCTTGGACTGCAAGAAGATCCAACCAGTCCATTCTGAAGGAGATCAATCCTGGAATTTCTTTAGAAGGAATGATGCTAAAGCTGAAACTCCAGTATTTTGGCCACCTCATGTGAAGAGTTGACTCATTGGAGAAGACTCTGATGCTGGGAGGGATTGAGGGCAGGAGGAGAAGGGGACGACAGAGGATAAGATGGCTGGATGGCATCACTGACTTGATGGGTGTGAGTCTGAGTGACCTCCGGGAGCTGGTGATGGACAGGGAGGCCTGGCGTGCTGCGGTTCATAGGGTCGCAAAGAGTCGCACAGGACTGAGCTACTGATCTGATCTGATCGCCTCCCCGCCGCTCGGTTATCTGAGTGTACAATCGGCACACCTTCTCAGGCGGATGTTGACTATCCAGAACCCAAAGAAGTCTTAGTTAGCAAAGAAGCCTGCTTGCAGTTTTGTAGATAATGTCTCTCTGGGGCTGCGATCGCCCCCTTCCAGCTCTGGCTGCCTGTCACCAGAGGGGGACGGTCTGCAGCCGGCTATCTCCATACAGTCCTGTGTTCTGTGCACAGGTCTGGCAGTGTCTTAGGTTAGGGCTGGCTTTTCGTGTGGTAGGTATCCCACAGTCTGGTTTGCTAGCCCAAATTATCTTGCTCAGGTAGCACTTGGGGTATTCAGGCCAGTCCTCATTCTAAGCGATGCAGCCCATGACGCGCCTCCCTGCCCAGCTGCACTTGCTAATGGCAGATGCAGGTGTCTGCGCTGCTTCTCCGCTGGGGGAGTTACCATAGGGCTTGTAATCTGTGGGTTTTTATTGTCTATTTTTCCTCCCTGTTATGTTGCCCTCTGTGCTTCCAAGGCTCGGCACAGACTCAGCAGTGAGAATGTTTCCTGATGTTTGGAAACTTCTCTCTTTCTAAGACTCCCTTCCCGGGACAGAGCTCCGTCCCTCCCTCTTTTGTCTCTTTTTTTGTCTTTTATATTTTTTCCTACCTCCTTACGAAGACAATGGGTTGCTTTTCTGGGTGCCTGATGTCCTCTGCCAGCATTCAGAAGTTGTTTTGTGGAATTTACTCAGCGTTTAAATGTTCTTTTGATGAGTTTGTGGGGGAGAAAGTGTTCTCCCCGTCCTATTCCTCCACCATCTTAGCTCCTCCCTGATTTCTTCTTTGATTTTATTTTGTCCCATTGGTGTTTTAATCAGATCAGATCAGATCAGATCAGTCGCTCAGTCGTGTCCGACTCTTTGCGACCCCATGAACCACAACACGCCAGGCCTCCCTGTCCATCACCAACTCCCAGAGGTCATTCAGACTCACACCCATCAAGTCAATGATGCCATCCAGCCATCTCATCCTCTGTCGTCCCCTTCTCCTCCTGCTCCCAATCCCTCCCAGCATCAGAGTCTTCTCCAATGAGTCAACTCTTCGCATGAGGTGGCCAAAACACTGGAGTTTCAGCTTTAGCATCATTCCTTCCAAAGAAATCCCAGGGCTGATCTCCTTCAGAATGGACTGGTTGGATCTCCTTGCAGTCCAAGGGACTCTCATGCTGTTTATTCTCCATACGTTTGTTCTTTCCCCATTTTTCTTTTTGTGGTTGATTTCTAGTTTCATACCATTGTAGTAAAACAAACAAAAGAAGATGCTTGAAATAATTTATGTCATAAATTTGTTGAGGTGCATTTCATGACTTACTGTTTGATCTTGAAAATAATTTGTATTCTGATTTTATTGGATGTGATGTCCTATATCTATCAATTAAGTCCAACTGGTTTATTGTGTCATTGCTGATCCATCTATTAATGTCAGTGGGATGTTAAAGTCTCCTCTTGTTATAGTTTTCTTGTTCATTTTTCCCTTTATGTCTTTTAGTATTTGTTTCATATATCTAGGTGCTCCTACACTGGATGTATATATGCTGGATGTATATATATGTATACATATGTATACATATGTATATATATGTATATACACTGGATGTATATATATGTATATATATATGAGTGTAATATCCTCATCTCGTATTAATCTCTTCACCATTATATCATGTCTTTCTGTATGGCTTTTGTTTTAAAGTCTATTTTATCTGATATAAGTAATGCTATCCCTGCTTTTTTATACTTTCTATTTCCACAAAGTATCTCTTTCCATCCTTCACTTTCAGCTTAAGTGTGTATTTTGCCCAGATGTGAATGTGAATCTCTGACAGGCAGCATATTATAGATTCTTTTTTTGTCAAGTCCACTCTGACTGTTTTGATCAGAGCATTTAGTCCATTGACATTTAATGTAATTATAGATAGGAATGTAATTTTTGCCTCTTTAATCCGTGTTTTCCAGTTGTTTTTGTAGTTCTTCATTTCTTATTCTTTTTGTTTCCCCTTGTGTGGTTTGATGGTTTCCCTGTCTAGTATACTTGAGTTGCTTTCTTTTTAGTTTTTTAAAATCTGTTGTGTATTTTTGATTTTTGGTCACCATGGATTTCAGTAGGTTGACTCATAACTATATCTACTTGCTTTAAATTAATAATCATTCAAGTTGAAACACATTATAAAAGATCTACAATTTTATGTGTTCTTCTGCCACATATTATGACTTTGCTCTGGTTTACATCTTCATGCTCGTTTTTTAACTATTAATTGTAGACATAATTGCTTTTATAATTTTTTGGCTTTTTAATATACTTACTGGCTTGTTTAACTGCTCTTCAATTCTTTTACATATTTCCCTTTCCTATTGTGATTTTTCCTTTCCTATAGATTCTTCTTTGCTATTTAAAGAAGGCCCTTCATTATTTATTTTAGGGTAAATATAATACTGCTGAACCCTTTTGGGCTTTGCTTACCTGAGAAATTCTTTCTCTCTCCATCCACTTTATTGATAGTCTTACTGGGTAGAGTGTCCTTGGTTTCAGTTTTTCCCCATCAGGACTTTGAATATATCATGATATTCCATTCTGGCCTGAAAATTTTCTGCACAGAAATCAGCTGATAGCCTTGTGGGGGCTCCCTTGTAATGGACTGACTATTCTTTTGCTGCCTTTAGAATTATATATTTTTAACTTTTGCCATTTTAATTATGGTATGTGCTGAAGTAAGTCTTCTTGGGTGCATCTTGTTTGGGATTCTCTGTGGTTCCTGTACCTTGATATATGTTTCCTTCTTTAGGTTTAGGAAGTTTTCACCCATAATTTATTCAAATACATTTTTAATCCATTTATCTTTCTTTTCTCCTTCTGGAATTTATAATATACATAGGCTGGCACACGATATATCCTATAGACCTCATATGTTACTTTCTTTCTTTATATTTTCATCTGTCTTTTTGTCTGCTGTTCTGGCGGGGTCATTTCCATTATTTTATCTTCCAGATCACTTATTTCTTCTTCTGTGAAAAGTGAAAGTGAAAATCATTCAGTCCTGTACAACTCTTTGCAATCCCAAGGACTATACATTCCATGGAATTTCCCAGGCCAGAATAATGGAGTGAATAGCCCTTCCCTTCTTCGGGGGATCTTCCCAACTCAGGGTTTGAACCCAGGCCTCCCACATTGCAGGCAGATTCTATACCAATTAAGTCACCAGGGAAGTCCTCATCTTTTACAGTAGTCTGCTATTTATTGCTTCTGGATAGGTTTTTATCTCAACAATTTAATTATCTACTCTTTATTGATCATCTTTAGTTTCTGATTCCTTGTTACAGTTTTCTACATTTCTATTGATAATTTTTCTTAATTCAGTTAACATTTTTTTACCATAGTTTTGAATTTGGAGGTCTAGTAGACTAGTGATTTCTGTTTCATTATTTGTTCTTTTAGGGAATTTCTCTTGTTCTCTTAGCTATGAGTAGTTCCTCTCTGTTTCCATTTTACTTAGCTTTCTAGGCCTCTATAAATTTAGAAGATAATTATCTACTGTGGTCTTGAAGGTCATGTTTTTATGTAGGAGTATCCCTGTGTAGGAGACTGTGTAGGTGGCACAGTGGTAAAGAATCCACTGCCAATGTTTGAGACGCAGGAGATGTGGGTTCAACACCTGGGTTGGGAAGATTCTCTGAAAGAGCAAATAGCAACCCACCCCAGAATAGTTGCCTGGCTAATTCCATGGATAGAGGAGCCTAGCTGGCTACAGTTCACGGGGTCGCAAAGAATTGAAGACGACAGCATGCACGCATGCATCCCTGTGCAGTGTGGGTCCAGTGTTTTATGGTGTGAGGGCTGGTTTTGGTGTCAGTGATGGCCATGGCTACCTTCAGGGTGTGCTGTCCAGTATCCCCTTGATAGGGATATGGTTGGTGTAGTAACTACAGTCTGTGCTGGACATGAGGCAGGGCTTCCTCTACTCTGTCTCTGCCTTGTCAAGGATGGGCTCTACTTCTCAGTTTTTGGCATACAAACCGTGAGAGTTGGACTTAGTTGGGCTCCTCTGCCTTTGAGTATGTGCCCTGCCCCAAAAGAGGTGATTGCTGAAGTAAGCTGGGCCCATGCAGTCACAGAGGACCCGTGTGCCACCTGTGTAGGGATCTGCCACTTCTGCTCAGAAGCAGCCCAAGAATGCACTCCTTTCTCTGTCGCATTCATCCCAGATCTAGCATGAGGCCATGCTGTGGAGGGGGCTGTGGCTGGGAGTCAAAGTACTGTGGCTGCAAGAATTGAGGCTGCTGAACCGCCACCTGAGATCTGGGTGGCCTCTTTGGCAGACTTCTCCTAGGACCTGTCTCTCCTAGATCTAATGCTAGGCTATGATGTGGCAAGGGTAGAACTAGGATTCATTGCTGAAACATTAGCCATTACACACTCCTAAGTGCACTGACAATGATGATCACTACCCCATCTGGACTATACCTGGAGTCCTTTGGGCTGTCTCTCTGTAGCTAGAATGAGTCCTGTTCCAGGCCCTTCTTGCCTGGGCTTGAGCACTTAGTGGCTGTACACTTTTGTAGCATCACTCCTCATGCATAATGACAACTTCTTTCACAGATATCCCCCCCCCCTTGCAGGTTCTAACAAAGGCTTCTGCAGCTTTACCTCTGTCATTCCCTAGGCACCCTGGTGTCTGCACAGGTGGATCAAGTCTCTGCCCAGATCGTGCAATAGGTTATGCTGTGGAATTAGTAGGGCTGGGGAGTGCAGGGAAGTGGCATTGCCAGTGCAAGGCTCTCTCCACCACAATTGTCAGCAAATCAGCATAAGTGCCCTCCTTGGGAGTAGAGTCTAGGTTTCTCCAGCCCTTCTGTCTGTCTCAGAGCATTTTCCAGCAGATGAGGGGGCCCGCCTCCTCCATGCAGGACCCCAGGACTGAGGTGCTCGGTTGTGGCTCAGCTTGCTCACACCCTAGGGTGAGAGTCCACCCACGCAGACCTTCTCCTCCCATTTAGGAGACCAGGTCCCTCTCAGGGACATAGATCATGTCTTGATGCCTTTGCTTTTTTTTTTTTTTTTTTCTGTCCTACCCAGTTACATGGAGTTCTTTATTGGAGATTTGATTATATTGGAGTTCTGCCAGTTTCCAGTTACTTTCATGAGAATTGTTACACATATAGATGTATTTTTAATGCGTTTGTGGGAGGAGGTAAGTTCTACATCCTCCTACTCTGCCATCTTGATCCAGGTTTTATGATCTTTATTATCTTTAAGTGAGTTTCTTCGGTTACTATTTAACCTAATGATTTTCTTACTGACTGGCAAATTTAAGCAAATTATTTTCCTCTACTGTGATTATGTTGTTTCTTTAATTCCTTTGTGTAGTGGATTATGCCATTAGATTCTTGATACCTAATCATCCTTGTATTCCTGGAATAAATTATGACTCATTTAAGTGCATTATTGCATTTCTGTGTTGGATTCTCTTTACCAATAATTAACTCAAAATATTTGTATTTGCATGACTTTTTTTTTTTTTTTTAAGGCTGCACCATGCATGTAATGCATGTAATTGGGCTTCCCTGGTGGCTCAGATGGTAAAGCGTCTGCCTACAATGTGGGAGACTGGAGATCGATCCCTGGGTCAAGACGATCCCCTGGAGAAGGACATGGCAACTCACTCCAGTACTCTTGCATGGAAGATCCCATGGACAGAGGAGCCTGGTAGGTTACAGACCATGGGATCGAAAAGACTTGGACATGACTGAGCGACTTCACTCACTTATGCATGTAATTAAAAGGCACTTACTCCTTGGAAGGAAAGTTATGATCAACCTAGACAGCATATTAAAAAGCAGAGACATTACTTTGCCAATAAAGGTCCATCTAGTCAAGGCTATGGTTTTTCCAGTAGTCTTATATGAATGTGAGAGTTGGACTATAAAGAAAGCTGAGCACTGAAGAATTGATGCTTTTGAACTGTGGGGTTGGAGAAGACTCTTGAGAGTCCTTTGGACTGCAAGGAAATCCAACCAGTCCATCCTAAAGGAAATCAGTTATATTCATTGGAAGGATTGATGTTGAAACTGAAACTCCAATACTTTGGCCACCTGATGTGAAGAACTGACTCATTGGATAAGACCCTGATGCTGGGAAAGATTGAAGAAGAAGAAGGGGACAACAGAGGATGAGATGGTTGGATGGCATCACCAACTCAATGGACGTGAGTTTGAATTAACTCTGGGAGTTGGTGATGGACAGGGAGGCCTGGCGTGCTGCAGTCCACAGGTTGCAAAGAGTCGGACATGACGGAGCAACTAAACTCAACTAAACAGTTTCAAAATAAAAGGAAGACAGCATTCTCTTCCATGGGCAGGAATGGTAGCAGGAGGAAAGCTGCCATTCTCTTAAGATAGTGAGGTGGAAATTTTCCTGGTATCCAGTTTTCTCATGTATTCTTTCCTTCAGGAATACGGTGAAAACAGCCTTAAGTGAAAGTGAAGTCACTCAGTCACATCTGACTCTTGGTGACCCGATGCACTGTAGCCCACCAGGCTCCTCTGTCCATGGACTTCTCCAAGCAAGAGTACTGCAGTGGGTAGCCATGCCCTTTTCCAGGAGATCCTGACCCAGGAATAGAACCTGGGTTTATAGCATTGCAGGCAAATTCTTAACCATATGAGGCCCCAGGAAAGGCTGAAAACAGCCTGACTTGTCAGCAATTTCTCAGGTTCTTTTCAATCAACCAGACCAGGCCAACTCATGTGGGTCTGTTAAAACTAATCTTTGCATCTTCTGGACTCTGACGGCCAAGCTTTTCACAGCATCTACCACAGAGAAATTGAAGAAAGTAGGGAAAAATACTAGACCATTCAGGTATGACCTGAATCAAATCCCTTATGATTATACAGTGGAAGTGAGAAATAGATTTAAGGGCCTAGATCTGATAGATAGAGTGCCTGATGAACTATGGAATGAGGTTCGTGACATTGTACAGGAGACAGGGATCAAGACCATCCCCATGGAAAAGAAATGCAAAAAAGCAAAATGGCTGTCTGGGGAGGCCTTACAAATAGCTGTGAAAAGAAGAGAAGCGAAAAGCAAAGGAGAAAAGGAAAGATATAAACATCTAAATGCAGAGTTCCAAAGAATAGCAAGAAGAGATAAGAAAGCCTTCTTCAGTGATCAATGCAAAGAAATAGAGGAAAACAACAGAATGGGAAAGACTAGGGATCTCTTCAAGAAAATCAGAGATACCAAAGGAACATTTCATGCAAAGATGGGCACGATAAAGAACAGAAATGGTATGGACCTAACAGAAGCAGAAGATATTAAGAAAAGATGGCAAGAATACACGGAAGAACTGTACAAAAAAGAGCTTCAAGACCTAGACAATCATGATGGTGTGATCACTGACCTAGAGCCAGACATCTTGGAATGTGAAGTCAAATGGGCCTTAGAAAGCATCACTACGAACAAAGCTAGTGGAGGTGATGGAATTCCAGTGGAGCTATTCCAAGTCCTGAATGATGATGCTGTGAAAGTGCTGCACTCAATATGCCAGCAAATTTGGAAAACTCAGCAGTGGCCACAAGATTGGAAAAAGTCAGTTTTCATCCCAATCCCAAAGAAAGGCAATGCCAAGGAGTGCTCAAACTACCGAACAATTGCACTCATCTCACACGCTAGTAAAGTAATGCTCAAAATTCTCCAAGCCAGGCTTCAGCAATATGTGAACCGTGAACTTCCTGATGTTCAAGCTGGTTTTAGAAAAGGCAGAGGAAACAGAGATCAAATTGCCAACATCCGCTGGATCATGGAAAAAGCAAAAGAGTTCCAGAAAAACATCTATTTCTGCTTTATTGACTATGCCAAAGCCTTTGACTGTGTGGATCACAATAAACTATGGAAAATTCTGAAAGAGATGGGAATACCAGACCACCTGGTCTGCCTCTTAAGAAATCTGTATGCAGGTCAGGAAGCAACAGTTAGAACTGGTCATGGAACAACAGACTGGTTCCAAATAGGAAAAGGAGTACGTCAAGGCTGCATATTGTCACCATGTTTATTTAACTTATATGCAGAGTACATCATGAGAAATGCTGGACTGGAAGAAACACAAGTTGGAATCAAGATTGCCGGGAGAAATATCAATAACCTCAGATATGCAGATGACACGACTCTTATGGCAGAAAGTGAAGAGGGGCTAAAAAGCCTCTTGATGAAAGTGAAAGTGGAGAGTGAAAAAGTTGGCTTAAAGCTCAACATTCAGAAAACGAAGATCATGGCATCTGGTCCCATCACTGCATGGGAAATAGATGGGGAAACAGTGGAAACAGTGTCAGACTTTGTTTTTCTGGGCTCCAAAATCACTGCAGATGGTGACTGCAGCCATGAAATTAAAAGACGCTTACTCCTTGGAAGGAAAGTTATGAGCAACCTAGATAGCATATTCAAAAGCAGAGACATTACTTTGCCAACAAAGGTTCGCCTAGTCAAGGCTATGGTCTTTCCTGTGGTCATGTATGGATGTGAGAGCTGGACTGTGAAGAAGGCTGAGCGCCAAAGAATTGATGCTTTTGAACTGTGGTGTTGGAGAAGACTCTTGAGAGTCCCTTGGACTGCAAGAAGATCCAACCAGTCCATTCTGAGGGAGATCAATCCTGGAATTTCTTTAGAAGGAATGATGCTAAAGCTGAAACTCCAGTATTTTGGCCACCTCATGTGAAGAGTTGACTCATTGGAGAAGACTCTGATGCTGGGAGGGATTGAGGGCAGGAGGAGAAGGGGACGACAGAGGATGCGATGGCTGGATGGCATCACTGACTCGATGGATGCGAGTCTGAGTGACCTCCGGGAGCTGGTGATGGACAGGGAGGCCTGGCGTGCTGCGGTTCATGGGGTCGCAAAGAGTCGGACACGACTGAGCGACTGATCTGATCTGATCTGACCACAGAGAAACTCTTGAGGTTTCCTGTTTCTGGTCTCCACGTGATTGCCTGATCATGAGTGCGAAAGTCGTTGGCTGCTTCTTTGTACAAAGTCTTTGCCTGACTCATGCTCAGCTGGCTACAGTCTCAGAAACCACCTGCCTCGGGAGACACTGATCGACTGAGCAGTAAATAGAGGTGAAACCTGTTCAAGGAGCCATAGTCCCAGAATCCTCTTCATTGGTTAAAATAGGAAATAAGCTTATTCTATAATCTTTCTAACATATAGTACTAAAACTAAATTACTAAAAAGAATAGGGTAGTCAGTAAGTTTCCTCCTTGTCTGGTCTACTTCATCTGCTTGCCTCTCATTTCTCCTGGAATTCTTCACTACTCATTTCTCAGTGCTTCACGGCATCTGGTGGATGCCTCAATTGCTACAGCATTTTGACATGTTTTGTAATTAATTATGCACATATCTCAGGGAAGGCAATGGCACCCCACCCCAGTACTTTTGCCTGGAAAATCCCATGGACGGAGGAGCCTGGTAGGCTCCAGTCCATGGGGTCGCTAAGAGTCAGACACGACTGAGCGACTTCACTTTCACTTTTCACTTTCATGCATTGGAGAAGGAAATGACAACCCACTCCAGTATTCTTGCCTGGAGAATCCCAGGGACAGGGGAGCCTGGTGAGCTTCCGTCTATGGGGTCGCACAGAGTCGGACACGACTGAAGTGACTTAGCAGCAGCAGCAGCAGCATGCACATATATATCTTTGAAAGGTAAGTGTGATTTATCCAAAAACCCAAAGCAGTTATTGTCCTACTTATAGTGGGTGTCCCATGGGCTGAGGAGCCTGATAGGCTGCAGTCCATGGGGTCGTGAAGAGTCCAATACGACTGAGTGACTTCACTTTCACTTTTCACTTTCATGCATTGGAGAAGGAAATGGCAACCCATTCCAGTGTTCTTGCCTGGAGAATCCCAGGGACGGGAAGCCTGATGGGCTGCCATCTATGGAGTCACACAGAGTCGGACATGACTGAAGCGACTTAGCAGCAGCATAGTGGGTGTCCAAGAAATTAAATTAGTTTATTAGTGAGTTGCTTTTGCTATCAGACTGATCCCTTAAAATCTAGCTTTGAAAAATATTTTATTTTGAAGAGTTTAAACGTCAGCGTTCCAGAATTTTATCTACAGCACTAGGAAATCACATTTGAAGGAGGGAAAACAGAATTTTCCAAAAAAGAAAGAAAGCTATACGTGTTGCTTCAACCAATCAATAACAATGGTAATAATAATAACAGTAAAAAGGAGGAATGGGAGGTAGAGGGAGGGGGGAGAGAAAAAGTAGTAGTAATAACAGCAGCAGCGAATGTTACTTGAATTAATTTTACTTAGAGCATTGGACTGGTTAAACCACAAAATAGATGATACACTGAATCACCACCTTGAATGTGTGATTCAAACTGTTTATTCCAGCAACAATGAGCTGATATCCTCAACCTTATCACCAGTAGTGTGTGTGTTTAGTCACTTAGTCATGTCTGAAGCCCGCCCAGCTCCTCTGTCTATGGGGGTTCTCCAGGCAAGAATACTGGAGTGGGCTGCCATGCCCTCCTTCAGGGGATCTTCCCAACCCAGGGGTTGAAACCAGGCCTCCCGCACTACAGGCAGATTCTTCACCAGCTGAGCCACCAGGGAAGCCTGTCACCAGTAGGATATATACATAAAGCGAATGGTTAATGCCAGGCTCTGCATGGTTGCCATAGGAAAGGACTTCTCTCTGATGGACTTAGGAGTCATGAAAAATGGGGTTCACATCTGATTTTATGATCACAAGCAATGTGAGAATGTCACTTAACCTTCTGAATTTCAGTTTCTTTACATATAAAGATTAATAATTAAAATACCTTATAGAATTCTTGTAAGGATTAAATGTAGTAGTCAAAGTATCTGACACATTTTAATATGTTGTGATTGTTTTTGCACTCTCAATGTTACAGTATTAATTAAACAATCTTCTGCATAGGGAAAAAGCCAATACATTGTCCCAGTAACTGCACTGGGAATAATTCCTAGATAATAAAAATATATCAAGGTGAATTACTGAAACAGAGCACTTAAAAATAAAACAATAGTAATCTTTTAAACTGAAATTTGATGACAAGAACAAACAGATTTTGCTTATCATCAGAGCAACTTCAATAGAAAATAAACTTGGATATATGTTTATATGTAATTAGATGATGTAGACATATATTTAATTTTCACAATATTTACATAAATTTTAAAATTTCTGTTATGTTTAAATGTGTTTAAACATAACACATGTAACGTTTAAATGTGAACAACTTACATAATAAATATAGCAACAAAAAAAATTCCAGAAAAAATATTTTCTAATATGGTGAATATATTTTTCCCAAACATACACATTTTCTCTCCCCTTCAATTGTCAGAAGACTGAACTACTTTTCTGAAGCACAAATATTGAGAATATGAAAAGAGTACAGTTTTACAACTCATCTGTCAAGTAGATAATCAAAAAAAAGTAAGTTAAGCCTTGGAAAACTATTCAATTCTATTTATTAAGTACCTGCTTCACATAGCATTGAAAAGTATGGTACAGTTCAGTTCAGTTCAGTCTCTCAGTCGTGTCCGACTCTTTGCGACCCCATGAACTGCAGCACGCCAGGCCTCCCTGTCCATCACCAACTCCCGGAGTTCACCCAGACTCACATCCATCGAATCAGTGATGTCATCCAGACATCTCATCCTCTGTTGTCCCCTTCTCCTCCTGCCCCCAATCCCTCCCAGCATCAGAGTCTTCTTCAGCGAGTCAACTCTCTGCATGAGGTGGCCAGAGTACCGGAGTTTCAGCTTTAGCATCATTCCTTCCAAAGAAATCCCAGGGCTGATCTCCTTCAGAATGGACTGGTTGAATCTCCTTGCAGTCCAAGAATCTTCTCCAACACCACAGTTCAAAAGCATCAATTCTTTGGTGCTCAGCCTTCTTCACAGTCCAACTCTCACATCCATACATGACCACAGGAAAAACCATAGCCTTGACTAGACAGACCTTTGTTGGCAAAGTAATGTTTCTGCTTTAGAATATGCTATCTAGGTTGGTTATAACTTTCCTTCCAAGGAGTAAGCGTCTTTTAATTTCATGGCTGTGGTCACCATCTGTAGTGATTTTGGAGCCCAGAAAAATAAAGTCTGACACTGTTTCCACTGTTTCCCTATTTCCCATGAAGTGATGGGACCAGATGCCATGATCTTCATTTTCTGAATGTTGAGTTTTAAGCCAACCTTTTCACTCTCCACTTTCACCTTCATCAAGAGGCTTTTGAGTTCCTCTTCACTTTCTGCGTAAGGGTGGTGTCATCTGCATATCTGAGGTTATTGCTATTTCTCCCGGCAATCTTGATTCCAACTTGTGTTTCTTCCAGTCCAGCATTTCTCATGATGTACTCTGCATAGAAGTTAAATAAACAGGGTAACAATATACAGCCTTGACGTACTCCTTTTCCTATTTGGAACCAGTCTGTTGTTCCATGTCTAGTTCTAACTATTGCTTCTTGACCTGCATACAAATTTCTCAAGAGGCAGATCAGATGGTCTGGTATTCCCATCTCTTTCAGAATTTTCCAGTTTATTGTGATCTACACAGTCAAAGGCTTTGGCATCATCAATAAAACAGAAATAGATGTTTTTCTGGAACTCTCTTGCTTTTTCCATGATCCAGCGGATGTTGGCCATTTGATCTCTGGTTCCTCTGCCTTTTCTAAAACCAGCTTGAACATCAGGAAGTTCACGGTTCACATATTGCTGAAGCCTGGCTTGGAGAATTTTAAGCATTACTTTACTTCTCTATATGGTACAGTGGCTATAAAACACATTTTTGGTACACTCTCTTCAGTCCTTTGCCAGGATTATCTGATTTTGGTATTGCCTAAAGAAGTAGTCCCCAAACATTTTTATATTAGTGCTTTTACAAGATATGTATTATAGATTGTGGAGAACTAGTGACCATACACGGGGAAGGCAATGGCACCCCCACCCCAGTACTTTTGCCTGGAAAATCCCATGGACGGAGGAGCCTGGTAGGCTCCAGTCCGTGGGGTCGCTAAGAGTCGGACACGACTGAGCGACTTCACTTTCACTTTTCACTTTACTGCATTGGAGAAGGAAATGGCAACCCACTCCAGTATTCTTGCCTGGAGAATCCCAGGGGCAGGGGAGCCTGGTGAGCTTCCGTCTATGGGGTCGCACAGAGTCGGACACGACTGAAGCGACTTAGCAGCAGCAGCAGCAGTGACCATACATCTTTATTGAATTACAAATTTTGAAAAGCCCAATTACAAGTCCTAACATCATATTATGTACAAATATTTTAAATTGCAGGATAATTGTTTTATGGAATTTTGCTGTTTACTGTCAAACCTCAACATAGCTCATCCGTAAGTACATATATATCCCTCCCTTCTTGACCTCCCTCCAATCTCTCTCCCCATCTCACCCCTCTAGGTTGATACAGAGCCCCTGTTTGAGCTTCCTGAGACATACAACTAATTCCTGTTGGCTATCTATTTTACATATGGTAATGTAACCTTTCATGTTACTGTCATCATACATTCAGCCTCTCCTCCCCTCTCCTCATGTCCATAAGTTTGTTATCAATGTCTGTTTCGCCAGTGCTGCCCTGCAAATAAATTCTTTGGTACCGTCTATCTAGATTCCGTATATATGTGTGACTATACTATATTTATCTTCTGACTTACCTCACTCTATAATAGGCTCTAGGTTCATCCGCCTCATTAGAACTGATTCAAAGGTGTTCCTATTTATGGCTGAGTAATATTCCATTGTGTGTGTACCACAACTTCTTTATCCATTCATCTGTTGAAGGACATCTAGCTTGCTCCCATGTTCTAGCTGTCGTAAATAGCGCCGCAATGAATATTGGGGTGCATGCGTCTTTTCCAGTTTTGGTTTCCTCAGGGTATATGCCTAGGAGTGGGATTTCTGGGTCATATGGTAGCTTTATTCCTAGTTTTTTAAGGAATCTCCACATTGTCTTGCATAGTGGCTGTATCAAGTTGCATTCCCACCAGCAGTGCAAGAGGGTTCCCTTTTCTCCATACCCTCTCCAGCATTTATTCTTTGTAGACTGTTTAATGACGGCCATTCTGACTGGTGTGAGGTAACATCTCACTGTAGTTTTGATTTGCATTTCTCCCTGGTGGCTCAGATGGTAAAGTATCTGTCTACAATGCAAGACACCCAGGTTCAATCCCTGGGTCAGAAGATCCCCTAGAGAAAGAAATGGCAATCCAGTCCAGTACTCTTGCCTGGAAAATCCCATGGACAGAGGAGCCTGGTAGGCTACAGTCCATGGGTTGCAAAGAGTCGGACACGACTGAGCGACTTCATTTTCATTTTTTAATAATGAGCAATCCTGAGCATCTTTTCATGTGTGTGTGTGCACGCATTTATGTGTGTATGTGTGTTTTCTGACATATTTTGGAGGAGTAAATGAACTGGAGCAGGCACCAGGGAGACAGGAGACACTTTAGAATCTCAGGACTTGAAAGGCCAGATTTCTGACCTCACCCCCTCCCCAGGTTCGCAGATTAGTAAACTGAGACAGGAGAAGCACACCTTACAAATCTCTGAGCTGAAAAAGACCCAAATGAGCTCGTATCTTCTTTGGAGAAATGTCTGGTTAGGTCTTTTCCCCACTTTTTGATTGGGTTCTTTGTTTTTCTGGCATTGAATTGTATGAGCTGCTTGTATATTTTGGAAACTAATCTTTTGTCAGTTGTTTCATTTGCTATTATTTTCTCCCATTCTGAGGGTTGTCTTTTCACCTTGCTTATAGTTTCCTTTGCTGTGCAAAAGCTCTTAAGTTCAATCAGGACCTACTTGTTTACTTTTGTTTCTATATCCATTACTCTAGGAGTAGGCAATGGCACCCCAGTCCAGTACTCTTGCCTGGAAAATCCCATGGACAGAGGACCCTGGTAGGCTGCAGTCCATGGGGTCGTGAAGAGTCAGAAATGACTGAGCGACTTCACTTTCACTTTTCACTTACATGCATTGGAGAAGGAAATGGCAACCCACTCCAGTGCTCTTGCCTGGAGAATACCAGGGACGGGGGAGCCTGCTGGACTGCCGTCTATAGGGTCGCACACAGTCGGACACGACTGAAGCGACTTAGCAGCAGCAGCAACAGCAGCAGGAGTCATAGAGGATCTTGCTTTAATTTATGTCATCGAGGGTTCTGCCTATGTTTTCTTCTAAGAATTTTATAGCTTCCGGTCTTACATTTAGGTCTTTAGTCCATTTTGAGTTTATCTTTGTATATGGTGTTGGGAAGTGTTCTAATTTCATTCTTTTACATGTAGCTGTCCAGTTTTCCCAGCACCATTTTTTGAAGAGGCTATCTTTGCCCCATTGCATATTCTTGCCTCCTTTGTCAAAAATAAGGTACCCATAGATGTTTAGGTTTATTCCTGGGCTTCCTATCTTGGTCCATTTGTCTACATTTCTGGTTTTGTGCCAGTACCATGTTGTTTTGATGACTGCAGCTTTGTACTGCAACCTGAAGTCAGGAAGGTGGGTCCCTCTAGCTCCATTCTTCTTTCTCAAGACTGCTTTGGCTTTCAGGGTCTTTTGTCTCTCCATATGAATTGTGAAATATTTTGTTCTAGTTCTGTGAAAAATGCCATTGGTGATTTGAGGGGATCACATTGAATCTGTAGATTAAATTTAGTGGTGTAGTCATTTTCCCAATATTGAGTCTTCTCACCCAGAAACATGGGCTATCTCTCCTTTGTTTACGTCATCTTTGATCTCTTTCATCAGTGTCTTATAATTTTCTGTGTACAGTTCTTTTGTCTCCTTCAGTTCAGTTCAGTTCAGTCCAGTTCAGTCGCTCAGTCATGTCCGACCCTTTGCGACCCCATGAATCGCAGCACGCCAGGCTTCCCTGTCCATCACCAACTCCCGGAGTTCACTCAGACTCATGTCCATCGAGTCAGTGATGCCATCCAGCCATCTCATCCTCTGTCATCCCCTTCTCCTCCTGCCCCCAATCCCTCCCAGCATCAGAGTCTTTTCCAATGAGTCAACTCTTCACATGAGGTGGCCAAAGTACAGGAGTTTCAGCTTCAGCATCATTCCCTCCAAAGAAATCCCAGGGCTGATCTCCTTCAGAATGGACTGGTTGGATCTTCTTGCAGTCCAAGGGACTCTCAAGAGTCTTCTCCAACACCACAGCTCAAAAGCATCAATTCTTCGGTGCTCAGCCTTCTTCACAGTCCAGCTCTCACATCCATACATGACCACAGGAAAAACCATAGCCTTGACTGGACGGACCTTTGTTGGCAAAGTAATGTCTTTGCTTTAGTCTCCTTAGGTGAGTTTATTCCTAGATATTTTATTCTTTTTGTTGCAATGGTGAATGGGATTGAATCCTTAATTTCTCTTTCTGATTTTCATTGTCAGTATATAGGAATGCAAGTGATTTTTGTGTATTGATTTTGTATTCTTTGACTTTGCTAAATTCACTGATTAGCTCTAGCAAATTTCTGATAGCATCTTTAAGGTTTTCTATGTATAGTATCATGTCATCTGCAAACAGTGAGAGTTTTACTTCTTTTCTGATCTGGATTCCTTTTATTTCATTTTCTTCTCTGATTTCTATAGCTAGGACTTCCAAAATTATGTTGAATAGTAGTGGTAAGAGTGGACACACTTGTCTTGTTCCTTATCTTAGGGGGAATGCTTTCAGTTTTCCACCACTAAGAATGTTTGCTGTGGGCTTGTCATCTATGGCCTTTACTATGTTGAGGTAGGTTCCTTCTATGCCCATTTTTTGAAGAGTTTTAATACAAGGTCCATCTAGTCGAGGCTATGGTTTTTTCACTGGTTATGTATGGATGTGAGAGTTGGACTGTGAAGAAAGCTGAGTGCTGAAGAATTGATACTTTTGAACTGTGGTGTTGGAGAAGACTCCTGAGAGTCCCTTGGACTGCAAGGAGATCCAACCAGTCGATCCTAGAGAAGATCAGGCCTGGGTGTTCATTGGAAGGACTGATGCCAAAGCTGAAACTCCAATACTTTGGCCACCTCATGCAAAGAGTTGACTCATTGGAAAAGACCCTGATGCTGGGAGGGATTGGGAGAAGGAGGAGAAGGGGACGACAGAGGATGAGATGGCTGGATGGCATCACTGACTCGATGGACATGAGTTTGGGTAAATTCCATGAGTTGATGATGGACAGGGAGGCCTGGCATGCTGCGATTCATAGGGTCACAAAGAGTTGGACACAACTGAGTGGCTGAACTGAATCATAGATGGGTGCTGAATTTTGTCAAAGGCTTTTTCTGCATCTATTGAGATTATCATATGGTTTTTATCTTTTATCAATGTGATAATACGGTGTATCACATTGATTGATTTGCATATTGAAGAATCCTTGCATAAATGCAAGATTGATCCTGGAATAAATGCACTTCATCATGGTGTATGAGCTTTTAAATGTATTGTCGAATTCTGTTTGCTAGAATTTTGTTGAGGATTTTTGCATTTATGTTCATCACTGATATTGGCCTGAAGTTTTCTTTTTTATGTTGTCTTTGTCTGGTTTTGGTATCAGGATCATGATGACCTCATAGAATGAGTTTGGAAATGTTCCTTCCTCTACAGTTTTTTGAAAGAGTTTTAGAAGAATAGGCATTATTCTCTTTAACGTTTGTTGTAAAGCTGGTTTGGTGGTACTGGATTCTCTTAACTTTTGCTTTTCTGAAAAGCTTTTGATTTCTCTATCAAATTTGAATGAGATCTTTGCCAGTACAGTAATCTTGACTGTAGATTTCTCCCTTTCAGTACTTTAAATATATCCTGCCATTCCCTTCTGGCCTGCAGAGTTTTTGCTGAAAGATCAGCTGTTAAGCATATGGGGTTTTCCTTGTATGTTAATTGTTGCTTTTCCCTTGCTGCTGTAATATTCTTTCTTTGTGTTTAATCTTTGTTAGTGTGATTAGTATGTGTCTTGGCATTTTTCTCCTTGGGTTTAACCTGTATGGGACTCTGTGCCTCTTGAACTTGATTGACTATTTCATTTTCCATGTTGGGGAAATTTTCAACTATAATCTCTTGAAAAATTTTCTCACATGCTTTCTTTTCTCTTCTTCTTCTGGGACCCATATAATTCAAATGTTGGTGCATTTGATATTGTCCCAGAGGTCTATGAGACTATCTTCGGTTCTTTTTATTCTTTTTCCTTTATTCTGCTCTTTAGACGTTATCTCCACCATTTTGTCTTCCAGCTCACTGATCCATTCTTCTGCTTCACATATCCTGCTACTGAGTTCTTCTAGAGATTTTTAATTTCAGTAATTGTGGTGTTTGTCTCTGTATGTTTATTCTTTAATTGTTATAGGTCTTTGTTAATTGATTCTTGCATTTTCTCCACTTTGTTTTCAAGGTTTTTTTTTTTATCATCTTTGCTATCATTATTCTGAATTCTTTTTCAGATAGTTTGCCTATTTCCTCTTCATTTACTTGGACTTCTGTGTTTCTAGTTTGTTCCTTCAGTTGTGCAGTATTTATCTCCCTTTTCATTTTTTTTTTAACTTACTGTGTTTGAGATTTCCTTTTCCCAGGCTTCAAGGTTGAACCCTTTCTTCCCTTTGGTTTCTGCCCTCCTTAGGTTGGTTCAGTTGTTTATATAAGGTTTGTATAGGGTGAGATTTGTGCTGAGTTTTTTTGTTTTTTTTTTTCTTCCTCTGATGGAAGGGGTTGAGTGAGGTGGTAATCCTGTCTGCTGATGATTAGGTTTGTATTTTTGTCTTGTTTGTTGTTTGGATGAGGCGTCCTGCACAGGGTGCTACTGGGAGTTGGGTGATACTTGGTATTGTATTCAAGTGGTTTCCTTTGTAGGAGTTCTCACTATTTTATACTCCCTAAGGTTAGTACTTTTATGGTAGTCTAGGGTCTTGAAATCACTGCTTCCACTCCAAAGGCTCTGAACTTGATCTCTGGCCAGGAAAGGAGATTACACAGCAGTTTTTTTATGACATTAAATGAGATTTTTAAAAATACCTAAAACAAGAAACCAAAGGTGAACCCCAAATGGCAGTTATAAAATCAGGCAACTAATAATTAAATTAATGGAATATACATATACACCCATAAACAAAACCAAAACAGTCCAACAAAAATAAAGTACAGTAGATTGACCCAGCAAACAAAGGAAACCAAAAATGATACCCACCGATTAAGATCAAAACTAACTAAAGCACAAACTGGAAAACAAAACTAAAGCCAGATGTCAATTGGGAAATAAAGCAATGAAAACAAAACTAATAAATGTGGTGAGAAAAAGAAAGAAAAGAATAGAAATGCAAAGTTATATGTAGGTACATAAAGAAGATCTGTATACACTAAGGAGTAACTGAGAGGGAAAAGAACAGTTGGAAAAGCAAACAAAGAAATAAATGTAGAAAAAATAATAATAGGTTTAAAATTTTTTTTAATTAAATAAAGAGGGGAAAAAAGAGGAAAACTCCACAGAACTGCAAAAGGCCAACGTAGAGGCTGAGGCTTATAACAGCAATAAAAAATGTGATTAAAAAAAAAAAAAAAAAGAAAACAAAGCCGTATTAGATTTCATAAAGCTAATAAAATTGGCAACTATAACAGAGGAGGGAAAAAAACAACAACAAACCTAAGGAAACTACAGAACAAGTCAAAACATAAGAATAATAAATGTTTTCTTGAGTCATTGCTGTTAGGGTCCTTTCCCTCGCTGGGAGTCACAGTCCACCTCACCTCCCTAGGATGCTCTCCAACACTGTGCTGCTCTCTGGACCTGCTGTGGGGGCAGCTCAGACTCGAATCTGGTCCTACTCCTGTGTGTTTTTGCCTCCAATGTCCACAGCCATCAGAACTAATGCATTTTCTTTTGTGGGAACTCTCAATGTCCTTTTATAGGACACAGTCTGTCTAGTTGACCCTGTAGATTTAATCTGCAGCTTGTAAAACTGGTGAGAAGGTTCTGGGGCTTCTTTCTTAGCCACACTGCCCCTGGGTTTCAATTGTGGTTTTATTTCCACCTCTGCCTGTGCGTTGACCACTGGGGTTTGCTCCTGAGGCTTCCCTAGAGGACGTGAGTTTGCCCCTGTGAGGGCCAGGTGTGGAGGTGATGAGCTGCTTGAATCACAGGGGTCGTGGCAACATCAGGTACTCAGGGGAGTTGGCGGCTAGGGCAGCAGGAAATATAGTGCTCTAGAAGAGTATGGTAACCAGTATTGGCCAATACGCTCCAGTATTCTTGCCTGGAGAACCCCACTGACAGAGAAGCTTGGCAGGACACAGTCCACGGGGTTGCAAAGAGTTGGACATCACCGAAGCAACTCTGCGTGCATAGATGCAAGACTTTTTGACTGTGGCAGCTCTGCCCCCGTGAGGGCGGAGCATGAAGGTGGTGCAGCTGCTCGCATCACGGAGGCCCTGATGGTGCCAAGTGTGCAGGGACACGGACTGCCTCAGCTGCAGGAGTTATGGCCCTATCAGAGTCTTTTCGAGCTTCTGGTAGCTGACGATCACAAGGCCTCTTTGGTTAATCTTTCTCCATAGCTCCGCCTGTTCAGGCATTTAGAGGGTTCTCTTGCCTGGGGTCCTTCTCTGTTGTTCAGTGCATCAGGCACATAGAGGGGCCACCCTGGGTGAGGTCCTACTCTGTAGTTCCCTGCTTCAGGCGCTTGATGGGCCAGCCTCTCTATTGTTCAGCTGCCAATGCTGGCTTGTGGAGAGAGCTATGGTGAGCAGTATTGCCTTGCTTCCATGGCTGCCCCACTTTCCTCCAAAGGCGTTTTCCACCACAATCTCCTCTCTCACGGCCTCTTGGTCCATCTCTTCACAGTCAATAGCAGCCCTCACCCTGGGATGGCTTCACAATCCCTATACTCCAGCTCCCAGCTGCTGCACTTTCTAGAAACCTGTGTCCCTGTTGGGGGTATATATGGCTGCAGCAGGGACTGTCTAATTCTCATTCCTTTTGGGCTGCCACAGATCAGGTACTTCACTTTCAGCCTTAAAAGTTTCTCCTCTGGCCCAGACAACTGCTCTAATGTGGGGATGGGCCCCCGGCTTCAGTTCTGCCACCCACCAAGGGCAGGCCTAGTCCTACTGACATTCCTGTTTTTCCCCTTAGTTACTTTGTCCCACCGAGTTTTATGTGGTTCTATATACTCTTTTCCACTCGTCTGGTTCTCCTGTCTGCTCTCAGCTGTTCTGTAAGCACTTCTGTGTCTGAAGACGTATTCCTGACGTACCTGCAGAGAGCGATGTAGTGCATGTCCACCTACTCCTCCGCCATCTTGTTCTCTCCCATATTATGTATATTTTTAAAGTAATATGACTGTATTTTTTTTAAAGAATGAAATGAAATAAGTATTAATAGAACTAACATGTTTTGTTGTTTCTTCCAGTGGCTTACTTTGCCCTCCTACTCCAGGAGGCCAGGAGCCTAGATAAGGGAAAAAGACTAACTACCTGATGTCCTTTCTGGCACAAGAGTTTTAATTCTGTGTGTTTTTAAGGATGCTTTCCAGAATTGTTTTAAGATGTCATCTCCTAATGATAGAATTCAGTAGTGTCAAACATACTGCCAAATATATATTTTGTATTCTATTCAGATTTTATAAATCAGATGTAGCAGTATAAACCAGCATACGCTAGCAAATATGGTCCATTATTATCTGAAAGCAAATATAAACACATCAAAATCATAAAAAATTATTCTAGCATTTCTTAAAAGTCTTATGTCAAATATATTAAATAAATAACATACAAATTCAAACCTGTTGTTAATTGCTATGGAGAAGGCAATGGCACCCCACTCCAGTAAATCTAAGGCATTAATTTTATGAATTCCTTTTAACCATGATCATTCCTCTACTGAAGATGAAGTGAATAATGTTTTTTTTTGTTGTTAGAAGATACTGAATTACATTGAGCAAATTACAATACAGAATAATTTATAGTACCTAAACCTCTATATAAGACTTCAAAATCAAGACCTTTATAATGTGAATCAGGTTTCGATAGCTTTTTTTTCTTTTTTTGCATGTTTGTGTCATTCCAGCTGGCTGCAGGCTCAACCAGTTAACAAGATGTTCAGTGATTTGCAGTTATAAAGGTTTATCTTCACCTTTATCTTTAAGCAAAAGGGCTTAATTTATATCCCTCATTGTCTTTAAATTAGAGCTTAAGAAATAGAACAAAGTCTTTGGATTAAAAGTAAATAAGATTTTGTGGATTTGTAGTGTGCCATATTCATAGATTTAATATATATTATCACGAGACAGAAGTAGAATTTCTCTAGTTTGGAATGTTCCCTATTAATGCTTCAAAAAGAACACTTCCAGTCAGTAGATTAAAACAGTTCAGGATAATTCTTGGAATCACATCTTAAGTGATTCCAACTCATTACGATCAGAAGTGACTGTTGATCAGATAGTTAGGAAAGGGCTTCCAGAATAAATCTTTTCAGTGATTTGATAAATAAAAAGAAAAAAAAATTTTGACCGATGAAAATAAAAATTGCTTCATGTGTAATCTCTGAAAGCTAAAAGACGAAAGCAGCTCTGCGCTCTCACAGAAAATCTTCCTTCTCAATCAGGAGACTTGAAGAAAGAGTTATACTCTGCAAGTGGGTGCTCCAGGAAAATTATTTCTGTAACAGACTCCACACATCTTGCAATGGATTCACACTGCCTTGGCAAGCAAATGGGTTAGCTTTGATGGTGCTGCCAATAAAGCCACAGTCCTTTGTTGCTGCGCAAACACATTTCTCTCTCTCTTTATATGGCCTCCAGCAAACTACACATGTTACTTTTGTTTGGGTAATTTACTGTCTTGGAAAAGGAAGCATGAAACTACTTTTCAGAGAAAACCATTGAAACTCTTTGTCTGGCAGCATCAGAGTCACTAGCTTCAAAAATATCACCACAAAGCTTTCTATGATCAAATGGAAATACTGAGAGTGGGGGGAACCCTTCTTACATCCAACCAGCAAAATTCCTGCAAACTTGCGTTCATAAACTGGATTTTTACAAGCCATCTGTTTTCCAAATAGACCATATTTCTTGGCCTTAACCATCCTTCTTTATGCTCCTTCCAGCCATGGTCCCCATTATTTATACACAACATTAATAAAGATCTCTGAAATGAAAGCATCAACACATCTCATAGCCTCTTTACTTGCGTCCATTAAAGATTTTTTTTTTTAATTTAAATTTAGATCAGTTCAGTTCAGTTCAGTCACTCAGTTGTGTCCAACTCTTGGCGACCCCATGAATCGCAGCACACCAGGCCTCCCTGTCCATCACCAACTCCCAGAGTTCACCCAAACTCATGTCCATTGAGTTGGTGATGCCATCCAGCCATCTCATCCTCTGTCCTCCCCTTCTCCTCCTGCCCCCAATCCCTCCCAGCATCAGGGTCTTTTCCAATGAATCAACTCTTCACATCAAGTAGCCAAAGTATTGGAGTTCCACCTTCAACATCAGTCCTTCCAATGAACACTCAGGACTGATCTCCTTTAGGATGGACTGGTAGGATCTCCGTGCAGTCCAAGGGACTCTCAAGAGTCTTCTCCAACACCAGAGTTCAAAAGCATCCACTTTTTGGTGCTCAGCTTTCTTACTGAAAGTAAGTCCAACTCTCACATCGATACATGACCACTAGAAAAAGCATAGCCTTGGCTAGACAGACCTTTGTTGGCAAAGTAATGTTTCTGGTTTTCAATATGCTCTCTAGGTTGGTTGTAACTTTCCTTCCAAGGGGTAAGCGTCTTTTAATTTCATGGCTGCAATTACCATCTGCAGTGATTTTGGAGCCCCCCAAAATAAAGTCTGACACTGTTTCTACTGTTTCCCCATCTATTTGCCATGAAGTGATGGGACCAGATGCCATGATCTTAATTTTCTGAATGTTGAGCTTTAAGCCAATTTTTTTCACTCTCCTCTTTCACTTTCATCAAGAGGCTTTTTAGTTCCTCTTCAATATTTACCCTCAATTTATTTGACATTTCTTTATTCTTAGCCCAACTATTGCTTTAGTAAATACCCCAGTTTGCTTGTTTGATAATTTTTTTGTTTCTTTTGGTATAAACATGTATAAACATTTTCTTCATCTTTTAGAATACGTTTTTACCTCACGATAACCTGCTACCACATAATCTTGAAATGAGAGAGTAAATTCGGGGAAGGCAATGGCACCCCACCCCAGTACTTTTGCCTGGAAAATCCCATGGACGGAGGAGCCTGGTAGGCTCCAGTCCATGGGGTCGCTGGGAGTCAGACACGACTGAGCGACTTCCCTTTCACTTTTCACTTTCATGCATTGGAGAAGGAAATGGCAACCCACTCCAGTGTTCTTGCCTGGAGAATCCCAGGGACAGGGGAGCCTGGTGAGCCTCTGTCTATGGGGTCGCACAGAGTCGGACACGACTGAAGTGACTTAGCAGCAGCAGCAGCAGCAGGGTGCAGAAAATATTTTTCCATCGTTTCAATCAAGGGAATTGCTGTGATACTCTTATTTATAACATGAATTTTATTAAATTTTAATTTAATATGCACTGACTTTTAAGTTTTCCTTTTAAAAAGTATAAAAACTTATACATTTAAATTGAAATGATTTAAAAAGTATAATGTTAGATTGACCTAAATGATTATAGAAAGCAATTTCAACTTTCTGATTCTAGTGTTGATGGGAACTAAAAAGCACAAATTTTGAAATTATTTGGTTTTGGAGGTTCAACATATCCAATCGTTAAGAGAAATACAAGTCAAAACCACAATGAGAGATCACTTAACACCCATTAAGCTGGCTATTATCAAAAGACCGAAATAACCAACTTTGGGACGATGTTGAGAAATTTAAATCCTTGTGCATTGTTGGTGGGTATGTACAATGAGACAGCCTATGTGGAAAACAAGGTGGCAGTGCTTTGGAAAATTAAACAGAGTTAGCATATGATCCCACAATTCCACTGTTAGGTATATACACAAAAGTAATGAAAGCAGAGACCCAGACAGATGTGTGTGTGGTGTCATAGCAGTATTATCCACAGCAACCCAGAGGTGGAAGCAGCTCTTTGTCTATCAGTATATGAATATAGTTAAAAGATGTCATATGTGCATGCAATGGAATATTATTCAGCCTTAAAAAGTGATGAAATGCTGACATGTGCTACAATGTGAATGAAACTTGAAGAGATTATTTTAAATTAAGCTAGACACAGAAGAACAAACATTATATGATTCCACTTACATGAGGTACCTAGAGTAGTCAGATTCTTAGAAACAGAAAGTAGAATTGTGGTTACCAGGCTTCCCTTGTGGCTCATCTGGTAAAGAATCCACCTGCAATGCAGGAGACCTGGCTTCCATTCCTGGGTTGGGAAGATCCCCTGAAGAAGGGACAGGCTACCCACTCCAGTGTTCTTGGGCTTCCCTTGTGGCTCAGCTGGTAAAGAATCTGCCTGCAATGGAGGAGACTTGGGTTTGATCCCTGGGTTGGGAAGATCCCCTGGAGAAGGGAAAGGCTACCCACTCCAGTGTTCTAGCCTGGAGAATTCTATGGACTGTATAGACCATGGGGTCTCAAAGAGTTTGATATGACTGAGCAACTTAAAAAAAAAAAGAGGGGGGGAACATTGGCTGGGGAAATTGAGCAATGCAAAATTGTTTAATGGATATGGAGTTTCAGTTTGGGAAGAAGAAAAAGTTCTGGAGATGAATTGTAGTGATAATTGGACAATAATGTGAATGTATCTAATGCCACTGAGCTGTATTGCTATGTATACTTTAACTGTAAAAATGATTTTCTTTTCAAAAATAATGTTTATTAACAGTGATTAAGTTAAATAAGATATTTCACTTTATTTTGAAATTATTTCATTCATTTAACCCAGAAAGTTAATTATCCTCATTATCTACAATGTTGAAATTCTAATTCTCTATATTGGGCTTAACAGACTCAATGGATATTTGGTGGTTTAGTCGATAAGTCCTGCCCAACTCTTTGCGACCCCATGGACTGTAGCCCACCAGGCTCCTCTGTCCATGGGATTTTCCAGGCAAGAATACCAGAGTGGTTTGCCATTTCCTTCTCCAGGGGATCTTCCCAACCCAGGGACTGAACCTGGGTCTCCTGCACTGTGGGCAGATTCTTTACTGACTAAGCTACCAGAGAACCCCCAATAAATACAAACTTTGGGCTTCCCAGATGGCAAGTGGTAAGGAATCCACCTGCCAATGCAGAAACCATAAGACGTGGGTTTGATCCCTGGGAAGATCCCCTGGAGTAGGAAATGGCCACCTGCTCCAGAGGAGCCTGGCAGGCTACAATCCATGGAGTCACCAAGAGTTGGACAGGACTGGGCAAATGAACACACACACACGTAAATTATGATCTTTACTCTGAGCCTGTGTAAAGGAAACCATATTTAAAAGTCCTTTATGAGTTAGATATTCCAGATTCAGGAAACCTGATACCAGAACCCCTTTAGGACTTAGTGAAATTATACCCATTAAGGAATATGCTCATTTTCGTGTCTTAAAAAAAGTCTTGGGAATACTATTGTTGATGCTCTTAAAATCACTTGTAGGAATTCAGATGAGAACTAAACTTCTGTTGTTCAGTGAAATGAACACCCACCAAATTGTATATTTTTTAAGAAACTTCTCATGAATGTTGTCTGAAATGCATTTGTGTGGTTAATATGGATCACATAACTCAGACACTAATGCATTATATGTTTGTTTACTTCTCTTAACCACTTTCGGTTCTTCTTCTTTCTTTTCCTTTCATGTCCATTGTTTGTTTTTGTTTTGCTTTAGTTGGGGAAGAAGTTAGGAAACCATGATGTTAAGTTAGTTTTAAAAGGATTTTATAATAATAAAATTCTGCCACTTCAAACCATGTTTGAAATGTGTTTGGATGTTCAGGAGTTTTTAGCTATTTATAATGAATTGATAGTTCAACCACAAAATAAACAGCATCTAAGTTATTTTAAAATGACAAAATGTTCTGGGGTGTGTTTTTGGTTATTGGTAGTTATAAGTTGCTCTTATTATTGGAAAGAGATTCATTTTTACTACGGTTAAATATTCCTTACATTTACTATGTAAGAAAACAAAAGGGAAAATGTGGCTTTTCTTCACTTCATCTGGTTAGAATGTAAGCAACTATAAAACTGAGCATTTGAATTGTGTACATTCTTTCCAGAGAAAAGTACAATACAAAGTCGGTTGCTAATAATGGAAGGAAGGAACCCGCCATGTGGACACCATTGTGATGCTTTTCAGCAGTGTAGACTTCTAGAGGAGTACGTGTGTGCACACACACACACGCTCTTCTTTATTACCCTCTTGTCAAGCACTGTGCAATTTATATTAAGAAAACCATTCTTGACTCTGAGGGTGTTATAAAGTTCCAGTGAATCTAGAAAGCAATTTTTCCAATATTTTGTTTTCATATATGCGTGAATGTTCACATAAATGCTTGAACAGAAAAACAGCCAGTTTTATAGGCTCACATAAACTATATTTCCAGATCACTTTATATTTGTCTGAATAATATATTTTCAACATTTATCCTTTTTTTCGCTGTGTAATAACTATGTGAATTTAGGTTTCCTAATAACCAGGAACAAGAGTGCTGCAAATTAGATGTTGACTTGGTATTTTCAAAGGCTGTCTCTTCTACAGATGTCGTCAGAACCAATAAGGTCATCAGAGCCATTCCAGGCAGATGTCTGTCTATCTCACTTGTAACCTTGAAAATTGATACTGTTTCTTGGACTTGTGAAATGCTCTATCCAGCTTTCCTCATAGCTTGTTTTGGGGGAACCCCTCCCAAGGACATTACTGCTTTAAACGTGGTGCTCTCTTAGTAACCTCAGGTCATCCCACTAGCCATTACTTCGACTAGTTTGTGCTTTCTCTAGTATAGATTTTTCCAGGCTTTTGTTCAGGTTGGAAGAAGGTCTCTTTTGTGGGCAAGCATGGTCCTCAGATAGCAAAAGCATCTGCCTGCAATGCGGGAGACCTGGGTTCAATCCCTGAGTCAGGAAGAGTCCCTGGAGAAGGAAAGGACAGCCCACTCTAGTACTCCTGCCTGGAGAATCCCACAGACAGAGGAGCCAGGTGGGCTACAGTCTCTGGCGTCACAGAGACTCGGACGCAGCTGAGCGACTTTACTGTCTTCTCTTTCTCTCTGTGGTCTTCAGTTGAGTTGATTTTCATGTCAGTCTACTCACTGTGTTTTCTGTTGCTACCTCTCCTACTGGATGTCCAGGCTTTCTGTGGATTCATTACCTTTTTTTTTTTTTTTTTAATCTTCTATCATTTTAGCAGGATTTAAGGAAAGAAGAGAGAACACATCAAGACATTTTAAATAAGAGTATATATCAGTCAGGATTCAGGCAAGAAAGAGAGGGTATAATCAACAGGCTGGTTAAGGAAGGTGATTAACAAAGGTGAACAGGCACCATGAGATATGATGAAACATCCCAGGGCAAGCGAGACAAGGTGCTGTCACCTTCTAGACCTAAAGAGGTGGATGAGAGCATCATGGGCCATGACTGTAGTTATGGCTCCTTTAGCAGAGGAACCCACCCAACCAGCAATATTCTGACAGGGAGGAAGCAGAGGAGAGAACACCCTGACATCATTTTCCTTAGTCTTCCCAGTCTCCAGGGTGTGACTCCCGTTAAGCAAATCTGCCTGAAAGCCTGAGGGCTTGGGAGTCGGTTTGTGTCCCTGGCAGAAGTCAGCCTCCTGGGGCCCAGAGGAGACAGAACAGGGGGAAGGAGGTAGAGAGTGGCTCTTGGAGGACAAATACGAACCGTCCAGTCTTTGCAGCTTCTCTCTTATCTTCCAAGTCCATTCTTAATCATTAATTTATTAATGAGTATGTTAGTATGTGTATGCTGTGCGTGTGTAAACACGGAACAATTGAGATAGAGGCACAGAACAAAACACGTACATAAAATGAATGTGGATAAAGCCCTTGGTGTGTACCAGGTACTATCTGAGGCACAATAAATGTATCAAATCATTCACTCCCCATAGTAATTCCATGACGTATGTGCTGTTATAATTCCCATTTTCCAGACAAGGAAACTGAAGTACAGAGTGTAAGAAATTTGCTCCGTCAAACAGATGGTAAATGGAAACCCTAGGACTTGCCACATATTGGAACCAATCAGCAGAGATAGTTGTATATGTATCTGGCATGCACCCCTTTTCTGTTTTGTAATTATAAACCCAAATGTTGACTGCAAATAATACTCATGCCTCACCTGCCTTGTCTCACTCACTTACTTACCTGTCCTCTGAAGGAATGTGCATTTGGGGCTAGAAAACTGCCTGACCTACCAGAAAGAGTGGACTGAATAAATGTCATATGTATTGTTTCTCCCTTGCTAAGTCTTTTGCTAGATACTAGTTGGCAGAGGTTGTAGATTCTCCATCAGCAAGTACCTCAAGTGCAACTATTCTTTGTTTCCAATTTTGAAGATATGTCTCTTAAAAGATAGCTTCTCATACTCTAAATTCCTGAAATCAAGTCTCTTACTTTTTCAATCAATTCAAGGGCAACTCAAAACAGCTTGACTGTTGAGTCTTCTTAGAGACTTTTGGCCATACCAAGAAGCTCCTTCTTCTGAAGGAGCCAACTGTATTGCAGGCATATTTTCTGTGTAGAAGAATCAGAATCTATAAACTAGTCCCACAATGGAAAAAAAAAATGACGTTCTCTTCATATGTTTCTAAAAGCTATAAAGGAATTGCTCTTTTAACATGCAGTTTATACTTCTGAGTTTAGCCAAAAGGAAAAGAATTAGAAACTGTTTTAACCAAATTGCCTCTTCTATCAATTCCTTAAGGATCTGCAAAGCAATGTATTATTTTCAATTTTATATTAGGAGTACAGATAGCTTTATATTCCCATGATATATTTAAGCCAATGAAATAAAATACTGTCCTGTTGCTCAATCCAGCTTGGTCCCATTCCTTCCCTTAATTTTGTGTGGTATGTTTTGTTTAGCCTTTAATACAGACTCTGGGGAGCTAAGCAGTGGGTGGTGCTTAGGTTTTATTCTGTGTGCAGTATTATTGAGCATTATTAAAAATGTTTTATTATCTTCACATGGAGTAGTAAAAAATCCTTTAAAATTAAATAAACCACGAGGTAGAATTGAACATAACAAATTGAATTTTTGTGGGAAGTTCCCACTGAAAAATAACTAATGTCGGGGTTGTCATCTGTCTCCGCCATGATGCAAAGCAACAGGCTGGTTCTGTGGTAAAGAAATCGAGATAATTGCTGAGGAAGGTAAGACAGAGATATTAGAATCATAGATCTTGATGATTAATACTAGAGAACTCTGTGCCTGATGCTCTCTCCCTTTTCCCGCCGTGACAACTGAGAAATTTTTAAATGTATTCTTAAACTTACCAAAAAGGAAACTTTTACCAGCATACAGTCAACATTTTAAATATTCATCTGTTCTAGTTTAAGCTGTGTATTCTCTCCCACGATAGCCTATCATTACAGATACTTATGGAAGGCAGTTGACAGCAGTCATAAGAAAACTCCCTCTTATAGGGCTCCTACAAATGCCCAATACAGGAAATCGACCTCTGCATTCACAAGGGAGGAAAGCAGAGAATTCCCAACTGGAAAGTATGAGGTAAAGCCAAACTTCTCAAGAGCCGTGTAAATATTAAAAGGCTAAATTTATTTTATAAACAAGCTAAACAACATCAACCTAATGAGACATAGTCACCTTAAGGTAATTAGGAAATCAGTTGGGATCCCTTTGAAGGGAAATTAAAAACAGAATTAATTTGGGAGAAAAGTTTTTATGGGATTAACATTGAAAGTTGTAATGATAGCATTTGATTGGAGAAGAACAGAAATAAATGTAGCAAGACTTAAATAGTTCTTATTTTAACGCTGAGGGATATGGTTTTAACCCATGATTCCTTTGTTTGTGCACCCGTCTGTGTAACATTGCGCCTGGAGGGTAATTGTAAAGGCACAGATATTGATTCGCTCCCTCTAAAAGAAAGGATGATCGTCTTTCTTGCATTTAGCCAAAAAGAGAAGGGAAATTATTGTAAATGTATTCTATTCTGCTCTAACATTTTTTAATTAAGCTACTTTTCCTTTTATGGCTAAAGTACTTAGATTAATCAAGACCGAAACAGCTGCAGAGAAAAATCTATGAGTTCTTTATTCTAGCATAGAAAAATACGTCGCTAAAAATAGGAGACTGTGTAACCTATTCTTTTACAAAAAAGCCTTTGATAATTACTCCCAATAGTTAAACATTTCTTTCAACCTTTTACTCCACTAATCTGGATGTCATATTTCTACCTTTAATAATAATTTCGGTTACTCATTTGCAAGTGTATCACCTCAGATTCAGATAATTCTTCATCCCTATTTGACTTATTACCGTCTGCTTCTTCCGCTAAAGATAGACCATGTTTAATGACAATATTATGTAAAATACCACCCGGCAGGAATTTTTTTGTCTGCTTTATGGGGGCAGAGAAATAATATTTCTCCATATTTGCCTAGACATTAAAACCTCAATTTTAGGATAATATCCAGAGTTACCTCAATAACCATTTTGGTTTTTAAAAAAATGATGCTTTTTATTATTGTTTTTATGGCAGAGATATTCAGAGTCAAACAAAAAAAAAAATGGCAGCTAACCTGAAAACAAATATCTAAAGGCTGTAATTGTTTTAAGAAAAAAAAAAAAACTATAGACAGCATTTTAAAGAATTACTCAAAAGCCGAATTCTCTCAATTTATAAAAAGTCATGCATTTCTGAAGCAGATTGTCTTAAGATGAGTGAATCATGACATGATCCTGGGTACTTAGCTGTGACATCTGTTAGGTGGTAAATTGCATCGCACGCCACATGCATAATGAAGGAGGGAACAGTTTTTGGTTCCTAGAGTGTTCCTCGTGTGAAGACGTACAAATAGAGGCAGCACGGCTCAGGCCAGCTGGAAGAGCTGTGATGCCGGAGACTGCCTGTGCCTTGCTGGTAGTGCTCGATGTCTCTTTAAAAATTCATAACCTGCTGAGGTCCCCAGGGAAATGTATTTATAAGCTGCTCAGTTATTCCAAATGATGGCAAACTGAATCTATTTTATGAGACTTCTGCTGTTACCATGAAGAATCAGTGTCAAAAGTTAGAACACTCATGTGAGAAATATTACCTTGTAATGCATTGGATACTCTTATTCTTGACAATGGGACATGTAGAAAATATTTAGGAGGTTAATATAAAAATAACAAATGCACCCCTGAATATAAGAATAAGTGGATTAACATAGCAAACTACTTTGAAGATTAAAGACCAGCTTTGTAGTTTCTAGATGATCAAGTACTGTGTTTCTTAATTAGTTTAATTAGATAAAAATTGAGGAAGCTCATGTTAGGTCAATAATAACCCATCTTATCTCACTATTTAACAGGATAAACATAATTTTTAAATTTTCTAAAGGAGTGTGTAACATGCCTTGCATATAAATATATATGTGTAGAAATACGGGTATTTGTGTCCTACCTATGTTCATATAATGCACATGCACATTTACAGTTAAGTTATTGATAAATCTCTATTCTTTCTCATGATCCAAGTCTGACACAGCCTATTAAAAAATGCAAAGACCCTGATATTGGAGATGGGTGAAGAGAAATCCTGTCTTTGGAATGCACATCTAATTCCACTCTGCATTGCCCTCAAGGGAAACTTGCTGTCAGTCACACTGGTATTCATGTTCCAGAGTTTTAATTCTGCTCTCAGTGGTCATAAGACAGAGCAAATTCAGAGACTTTAGTGTGTTCTGGTCATTTGAAAAATTTAAAAGATGTGTAAACCACTTAGTGGGGATTTTGAGTATCAGTTTTCAACTTCTTATTCAGCACTTCAGTTTTCTTTCTCTCTTCTCTTTGCTGGGACACAGTACTTAACAGTGCGCCGTCTGCAATCCCCGGTGATAGACTTCTGAGGAAATTCAAAGCGCTGACCAAGAGTCACACTCTTGGGAGCTTTCAAATGAGCACACTTACTCAGGTCCACGCAGGGGTGTGGGGAGTCACTGCCTGTTGCTAAAGTTGGCAATTACCGCAATACAGATACAACACAGAATTTATCTTTCAAACAGGATGAAAGTGCTTTGGAGCTTGGGAAACTCTGAGAATCCTTTAGGAGGCAGAATTAGCAACGCAGAGACTGACTGCTGCTTTCAGGTCTGTAATTCTTCAAGTAAGGTTTGAATTCTTATCATACAAAATTTAAGAAAAAGCCTCAGAATCCAGAGGTAAAAATTTATTTATTTCTCTAAAGTCGAAAAAAAAAAAAAAAAAAGCAGCATCAGGATGAATCTTTACAGTGCAGAACATAAATACCGTTCATTTCATGAAATTAGTTTTTAACCAAAAAATCGTACATTCTGACTAAAGAGCATTTCAAATATATATAAACAATATGTTTAGAAAGTAACCACTTGAAGATCCTTTAGGCAAAAAAAACCACTCTAAATATTTTGATGTATTTCCTTTATTTTTTTAATCTATCAGTGAGTTTCTCCCTAAAGGTCTAATCATAATGTTTATTGAATTTTGGGTCTTTTTTTTCATTTGTTATATGCTAATCATATCCTTATTATTGTTCCTCTTAGGCAGTTCAGTTCAGTTGCTCAGTCATGTCCGACTCTTTGCAACCCCATGAACCACAGCACGCCAGGCCTCCCTGTCCATCACCAACTCTCAGATTTCACTCAAACTCATGTCCATTGAGTCCGTGATGCCATCCAACCATCTCATCCAATGTCATCCCTATCTCCTCCTGCCCCCAATACTTCCCAGCATCAGAGTCTTTTCCAACGAGTCAACTCTTCTCATGAGGTGGCCAAAGTATTGGAGTTTCAGCTTCAGCATCAGTCCTTCCAATGAACACCCAGGACTGATCTCCTTTAGAATGGACTGGTAGGATCTCCTTGCAATCCAAGGGACTCTCAAGAGTCTTCTCCAACACCACAGTTCAAAAGCATCAAATCTTCGGCGCTCAGCTTTCTTCACAGTCCAACTCTCACATCCATACATGACTACTGGAAAAACCAAAGCCTTGACTAGACAGACCTTTGTTGGCAAACTAATGTCTCTGCTTTTTGATATGCTATCTAGGTTGGTCATAACTTTCCTTCCAAGGAGTAAGTGTCTTTTAATTTCATGGCTACAATCACCATCTGCAACGATTTAGTGTTAAATTCTGCATAATAATCCATCACAATATATATTCATAGGTATCTATTTCCTTATCATTGAATGTGAGATAGAATAAAAGTTCTTTCATAAATACTGCTGATGTTAATAATTTTAATGATTGAATTTTATTTTACATATATATTATTTTCTCAGGAGAGAGAAAATAATTTATATGTCAATGAAAAGATAACATCTATAAATGAGGTACTCTAGTACTATATTGCTTTCTAAAATCAACACTAACAGTTTATTAAAATGTCCAGTTTATTCACTCTTGTCAGCCACATGGTTTTCTTAGCATCTTTTTAAGTATCTTGTGATTCATAGATTAAATGTAGTATATTGTTTTAATTTGTATTTATTTGGTTCCTAGTGAAATCGAGCATTATCATTCCAGTTCTGAACTTATGGTTCCTATTTCTCTTTAACATAGTTGTTTGGCAGCGGATCCATCTTGATGTATTGTAAAAGCAATACAATATTGTAAAGTTAAGCAAAATAAAAAATAAATAAGTTAAAAAAAAAAACATAGTTGTTTATGTGTTGGCCCATTTCCTTAAATTTTAATATTGGTTTGTTTAAAGTATCCTTTTTATATAATGCCTGGAAGGCAGAAGACCTGGGTTCAATCCCTGGGTCAGGAAGATCCCCTAGAGAAGGAAATGGCAGCCCACTCCAGTACTCTTGCCTGGAAAATCCCATGGACAGAGAAGCCTGTTAGGCTACAGTCCATGGGATTGCAAAGAGTCAGACATGACTGAGTGACTTCACTTTTATATAATAACATATTTGATTTGATATTGTATCAATTTAACCCTTATATTTTATATTTTATTTTCTATATATATTTTTATATATGCTTTTCTTAAATGCTGAATATTTTAGTTTAGTTATTTTATGCAAAAATACTCATTTTTACAAAAATGAATCAGTTTTTTTCTACTTTACTAAAATTTTATTGGGTTTTTTTTCCCCCTACCTTTTCTACCTTTCAGAGGGTTTGGAAGTTCTTTCCTCTTAAGATTATAGGTAAATATTCATTCTTAGATTGGTTGTTTTTGTTGCTTCTATGGCTCTGGTGGTAGATATTCAGCCTTTTGATGATATGACCTTTAATACTTAGCACTTCTGTTCCTTTGCAGTTGCTTTAGGTGATAAAGTGTGAGTGTATAAATTTACTTTTGTCCAGATAGCTAATCACTTATCCCCAGTACATCCTGCTATTAAACACTGCTTATTTGGAATCTTGGCTTAAATTTATCACAGTAAAATTTTTTATAGTGAAAAAGTTACTGCATACAAAGTAATACACTTCTCTGCTTTGGACATTTATGGAACCAGAAGTCATAATCACACAAGTATTGCAGGGTCTTGTGGCTATGGAAGAACTCCTCTTCCTCCTAGCATCAATCAAAACTTGATTCTCTATGACCTGTGTCAGTTACTCTTATGACTTTACACAAACGTATCACTTGACACAATAGTCACTCAACTGATGAACAGCCTTTTAAAGAAACCTGTAAACTATTCATGAGGTGGCTACCTTGCTGTAAACTATTAGTGACGTGCTACCTTGCATGTGAAAGCATTTGACAATGTCTATCCAACTGTAAAGTGTGTATATTTTTATCCAGAAATTAATCTATTGGGATACGTCCTTCAGATACACAGCTCTCAGTGTGCTCCAAGCCAGGCTTCAGCAATTTGTCAACCGTGAACTTCCTGATGTTCAAGCTGGTTTTAGAAAAGGCAGAGGAACCAGAGATCAAATTGCCTACATCCGCTGGATCATGGAAAAAGCAAGAGAGTTCCAGAAAAACATCTATTTCTGCTTTATTGACTATGCCAAAGCCTTTGTGTAGATCACAATAAACTGTGGAAAATTCTGAAGGAGATGGGAATACCAGACCACCTGATCTGCCTCTTGAGAAATCTGTATGCAGGTCAGGAAGCAACAGTTAGAACTAGACATGGAACAACAGACTGGTTCCAAATAGGAAAAGGAGTACGTCAAGGCTGTATATTGTCACCATGTTTGTTTAACTTATATGCAGAGTACATCATGAGAAATGCTGGACTGGAAGAAACACAAGTTGGAATCAAGATTGCTGGGAGAAATATCAATAACCTCAGATATGCGGATGACACCACCCTTATGGCAGAAAGTGAAAAGGAACTCAAAAGCCTCTTGATGAAAGTGAAAGTGGAGAGTGAAAAGGTTGGCTTAAAGCTCAACATTCAGAAAACGAAGATCATGGCATCTGGTCCCATCACTACATGGGAAATAGATGGGGAAACAGTGGAAACAGTGTCAGACTTTGTTTTTCTGGGCTCCAAAATCACTGCAGATGGTGACTGCAGCCATGAAATTAAAAGATGCTTCCTCCTTGGAAGGAAAGTTATGACCAACCTAGATAGCATATTCAAAAGCAGAGACATTACTTTGCCAACAAAGTTTCGCCTAGTCAAGGCTATGGTCTTTCCTGTGGTCATGTATGGATGTGAGAGCTGGACTGTGGAGAAGGCTGAGTGCCGAAGAATTGATGCTTTTGAAGTGTGGTGTTGGAGAAGACTCTTGAGAGTCCCTTGGACTGCAAGAAGATCCAACCAGTCCATTCTGAAGGAGATCAATCCTGGAATTTCTTTGGAAGGAATGATGCTAAAGCTGACATTCCAGTACTTTGGCCACCTCATGCGAAGAGTTGACTCATTGGAAAAGACTCTGATGATGGGAGGGATTGAGGGCAGGAGGAGAAGGGGACGATAGAGGATGAGATGGCTGGATGGCATCACTGACTCGATGGATGCGAGTCTGAGTGACCTCCGGGAGCTGGTGATGGACAGGGAGGCCTGGCATGTTGCAGTTCATGGTGTCACAAAGAGTCGGACACAACTGAGCGACTGATCTGATCTGATCTGATCTGATCCAACTGTAAAGTGTGTATATTTTTATCCAGAAATTAATCTATTGGGATACGTCCTTCAGATGCACAGCTCTCAGTGTGCATTGCTGTAGAGACAAGGATGTCCCCTGGAACACTGTTAGCAAAGGCAAGTAATCTAAATAGAAACAAACTGAATGTCAGTCAGTGAGGGATTAGAGTACAACACTGTGCAGCTACTAGAAAAGAATGAGTGTACCAGGATATGATGACATGGACAGGTCTTTAAGGAGTGTTACTAAATTGAAAATACAAACAGCCAAAGATTGAGAGTATTCCCTTTTACATACATTATAATATATGTTCACATGTATCTCTGTCTATATATCATGTCAGTTCAGTTCAGTCACTCAGTTGTGTCCAGCTCTTTGCGACCCCATAGACTGCAGCACTCCAGGCCTCCCTGTCCATCATCAACTCCCGGGGTTCACTCAAACTCATGTGCATTGAGTTGGTGATGCCATCCAGCCATCTCATCCTCTGTCATCCCCATCTTCTCCCACCTTCAATTTTTCCTAGCATCAGGGTCTTTTCCAATGAGTCAGTTCTTTGTATCAGGTGGCCAAAGTACTAGAGTTTCAGCTTCAGCATCAGTCCTTCCAATGAACACTCAGGACTGATCTCCTTTAGGATGGACTGGTTGGATCTCCTTGCAGTACAAGGGACTCTGAAGAGTCTTCTCCAAAACCGCAGTTCCAAAGCATCAATTCTTTGGTGCTCAGCTTTCTTTATAGTCCAACTTTCACATCCATACATGACTACTGGAAAAACCATAACTTTGACTAGACAGACCTTTTTTGGCAAAATAATGTCTCTGCTTTTTAATATGCTCTCTAGGTTGGTCATAACTTTCCTTCCAAGGAGCAAGCGTCTTTTAAGTTCATGGCTGCAGTAACCATCTGCAGTGATTTTGGAGCCCCTGAAAAATAAATATATTTATATAAGATGATTAAAATTTTAAATGCCCAACACTGAACTACAGATTTTTCTTACCTCCTCCCTGTATTTCCCCATCTCACCAAGTAGAAATGTCATTTTCTCAATTGCTCAGGCAAATACTCTCTTTTCATCTTTGACTCTTTTCCTCATATCCCACGTCTTACACTGTGCTGCTGCTGATGCTGCTAAGTCGCTTCAGTCGTGTTGAGAAGTATTATTATGGTACAAAGGCATGAACATGATATTTTCCTTCACATGTTGAGTTTATTTACAGTATTTTCAATTCCAAAATATTCATGATGGTGATGTAGCATGATTAGTAATCACATGTGGAAAGAGCTCTGACAAATGCAGTTTTATGGGTACACGGCTTCCCTGGTGGCTCAGCTGGTTAAGACTCTGTCTGAGGTGCAGGAGACACAGGCTCAGTCTCTGGGTCGGGAAGCTCCCCCAGAGAAGGAAAGGGCACCCACTCCAGTATTCTTGCCTGGGAAACCCCATGGACAGAGGGGCCTGGTGGGCTGCAGTCGATGGACTTGCAAGAGTTGAATGTGATTTAGCGACAAAACCACCACTATAGGTACAATATTTTCATCCACATCATCTATATTGGTACATAAAGTATAATTAGTGCCAACTCTAGCTTGACAGTTGTTCATACGATGCAAATCTGGGGATGATTTTTTTAAAAGGATGGGAATAAACTTTTGGTGGTATGTGAATATTTTCTTATTTATAGTAACAAACTCTTTTCCATTATCCTCAAAATATTAAAAGAGATAAGACTTTATCTCCTATTCAGTCTAATTCCCATAAGGTCTAATATTCATCAGTTTTCTAAATCAGACTCTCTGGAAATAGTATTAACTTTTCCAGGATAGAAGCAATGTATAAAACTAAGCATGAAGTAAAGAAAAATCTGATTAAATGGTTATCAGAACATTCAAGTGGTTGATCAATTTGTCTTAGTCCCAGAAGGACTGAATTGAAAACCAGAGTGTTCTCTGCTTTCACTCCTCTCTCCACTCTATCTTTGTCCTCATCTTCTGTCTCTCTCCTTTGTCTTGCACACACCTATGCACACTTGTTTTCTTCATATTCAAAAGCTAAGAGCCTGTGAACAACTTCGTTAAAAATTTCATTGCTTTCACATGAAGACTTCCTGAACTGAAATGTCTCACTAAAAATTTAAATCCCACCAGTACCCCTGAAAGTATGACTCACTTAACTGGGACCATTTGCAAGTTAATTACATAGACAGCTGAAGGAGCAAGTTATAAGCAAGGAGGCTAGAAGAAGCATTTCCAGAATTCACTGACATGAAGCTTCCAAAAAACATCTAGTAGCCAGCTGAGGAACCCAGCAGCTGCACACCTATTAGCTATTTTCATGTAAATTATGAATTCAGCAGGCAAGTCAAAAAATAGTCACAAACCCTTAAGCTCGAGTATAGTCACTAATCAAAGGCTTGCCTTCACCTGTGCTCAGCAGGCACTGTGCTTTACTCTTTTATTGGTCTTTACTTTCAGGCTAAGGGAACACAATTAACCAGGAAGAAGTGTAAATAACCAAAGAAAACCACCAAACAGTAAGTTATTCGGGAAAACGCCACGCCAGTGTATTTCATTCTTGGTTCCTTCTATAGCAGATGATTGTATACCATTTTTATTAAGAAGAATAAGGCTGTACAGTGTTCGGCTCACCTTTGCTTCACACCCCTGCCTTTCCTCACGTGTCTGTTAACCCTCCTTGAATTTTCTTTGCTGGTTTTTGTCCCTATGAACCAAGTAAGAGTGAATAAAATCCCTCATGGGTCTTCTTTTTCCCTCCTCTCCTCCTTCCTGTGGTGAAAATCAGCACTGCGCTGGTCTCAGCTTCCGTCTCCAGAAATCACTTGCATGTCTTTGTGTCTAAATACAGACTCCTATATGTTCCAGGTATCTCAAACTTAACATGCTGAATATTTAACTCACTTTTTAAAAGCCCTGTTGCTCGCATGTTTTCCAGTCTCTAACACATGGTTCTCTAGAGGACTTCCCTGTAGCTTAAACAGTAAAGAATCTGCCTGAAATGCAGGAGACCAGGTTTTGATCCCTAGGTGGGGAAGTTCCTCTGGAGAAGGGAATGGCAATCCACTCTAGCCTTCTTGCCTGGAGAATCCCATGGACAGGGAAGCCTGGTGGGCTACAAGTCCGTGGGGTCGCAAACAGTCAGACACCACTGAGCAATTAAACACACACACACACACACACACACACACACACACAGTCCTCTAGATTCTTCAGGGCTACAATCACAGATCTGCCTTCTGTTTATTCTGCCCCTCAAACTAATCACCAAATACTGTTGCTCTGACTATAATATCTCCCTTAACCATCAGCTCCCTGCTATAACCGGCATTATCTTTCAGCTGGAGTATAAAGATCTTTATAATTGTCCAAATTCTGCCCACCACACGGGGATTTGAGAGTGAAGAACAATCCAAGTGAATGGCAAGGGGTTCTGCTTGGTGGGTGGCCTTCTAGGAGAGGAAAAAGTCAAAGTCTTTGGGAGAAAAGAATGATCCAAAGGCCTTGAAATTGGGATACAGACAATATGAAGGCGAGAAGCAGAAACTAAACATTTGAATTTGGGGGCACAGGTATAGAACGAGCAAGGGAGTCCTTTGCAAACGCACTAATCTACCTAGGGCATCCATGGCCTGCTTTTATCAGTCATTTGGGGATCTCATACATACAGCGAGCTGACCACAGCCAAGAAAAACACCGAGTAATTTCACTGTGCTCATTCTCTCTCCTCAAATCCCTTCTTTTTAGTTCTGCTGGCATCGACTTCTTGAAATCTGACTGCAGCTTGGCCATTCCTTTCCTTGATGGGCCCCCTATGTATGTAGAATGAAATCTGAACTGCTCCTTCTGGCATTCAAGTCCTTCTCCAGTCAGGCTCTGTGGCTCTTTTCAGTAATCCCGTCACTGTGAATGCCTACATGGTGATGAGACGTCCTGGGAAACGTGATAACAGACGGAAGGGAGTTTTCATGTAAATGGTGGGGCAAGGTCTTTCATGCTCTTTCAGTATTTCATCAAAATTAGAAAGCTCTTCCATAAGACGCAGTGTATGAGCACTAAAAGCCTGTCACTTCAGTTACTAGTTCTTAGCTAAAATATGATTGAGAAAGGCCCTAGATAACCCCATCTTCCAGGCCTTCAGAAAATAGTTATGTCTCCTACTCACCAGTGTGACATTTGTACAAAATGGAATGTGTTGGAATCAAAATCTGGTCTTTAGTCATCGTCTATTTGATGTAAAACATACTCTTCACCCAAGTATTCAAGCTTACGTCTTAATCTCTGTCACTTTAAAAATACCAGATAGCATCTTTTTCATCAGTAGCATTCATTTTAACTGTTTTCTTGTCATAGTTCCCCTGAAATGTCTCAAGTTTCTTTTATTAAGACCCTCTAGGCCTTGCTGTAATATGTAATAAGGGTGTATTTACATCACACTCCCACTGAACAAATCAGTACAACATAAGTATATTATTCCAAAAACTTTCTCAGAGTCTGGCTCCTTGGCTAAAAACCATGTGTATCACAGTTTTTACAAAAACACATTCCACTTCCTCAATAGAATAGGGTGGCTCCATCTGGGTGATTCTATTCAACTATTGTACAGCATGTGAACACATATTTATGAATCATTTGTCCAACAGACCTTATTGGATCCTTAACACCTGCTGTGTAAAACATATCTCCGGGCATATGATGAAAATATTTCAGAACTCATGAGAAGCCAAAACAAAGCAGCTCTTTTTAAGTTTGACATAGCAAAAAAAAAAAATTAATGAAGTTAAAACATATTCCTGAGCCGGACTTGAAAAAAATCAAATACAACTTTCAAAAGATAATAGTGAATAGACTCTAAGAAGACTCAGAGAGGCAACTATTAATGATGGGCGGGCCTCAGAGGACCACAAGGGTCTGTCTGCTTCAGAGTGACCGTCCCATTCAAGCTTCCTTTTTCTTCTGTCATCTGCCTTCTCATTAATTTTTAAACCTACTCCTGTCCTTTCAAGGAAGGTCTGCCTCTTTTGCCTTTTGCCTTTGCTCTCCCTTCAGCTTACTGTTTGTTCTAAAAGAATGCAGGCCGTACATAATCTCCAAGGGTAGTGCCAATACGAATAATGCCAAAATCACAGTTTACACTATTTCTGTTACGAGTAGCTTGCTGGTCCGAATGCATCCACGCATCCAGCTGTCTCATGGCCTGAGTTGTTTTGGTTTGTTCACGTCTCCTGCTTTTCTCACTATAGCGTTACCCGCTGGATGCTAGAATAGCTAATCATTTCCCAGACGGCTCTCTGACTGATGTGTAGATAGAGTACTAACCCACTGGGTGGCTTGCTATTTCCCCCTGCGTTTCCCCTGCATTGATCAAATAATCCTGAAGCACCGTGCCGCAGCCTTCTTTCTCACCTATCGACTCCGCGCTCATTTTCTTCTCTACAGACTCTATTTCATTTCCTCTTTATCTGACTCAGCCTCGTTTTCACTTTATCATAGGTAGCAAGTCAATTTCCAGTTACAGGGTTATCAGTAAAGATTATCAGGGTGGACATCTGTCTCCTGCACCAAAAGAAAAAAAAAGAGAGAAAGCGCTGAATGGCTAGATGTATAGGGACATATCACACACACACACAATACACACTCATAATACGCACACACACACAAAGTACATGTACTACCAGCCAAACAAAAATGTCAGCTGTCACTCAGCCCCTGCTAGCTGTTTCAATTTGAATCCCAGTGGCCTGCAGGTTAAAGGATGAAGAATAAGAAGAGGGAAAGGCAATAAAAAGTTCTTCTGACAACAGAGATTTTACCACTAACAATGGTATGATCACTAGACACAAATAATAATAAAAGCTTAATTCTCATTACTCTCTGCAGAGAAGAAACTTAAAACATTTTAAACATCTGGGATACTGTATTTTTTTAAGGAAAAAAAAAAACAAAACTCTTGTTAGTTCAGACTTAAACTAGTTTGATACTGCTAAAAATTATTTAAAAGAGTTTACAGCAAGTGTTTGAAATGGAGACAGAGTAACATGATGCCCCAGCTTTAAAAACTGTGTTTGTATATAGCCCACGCACTCCATGTGCCAGCAAATCTGGAAATCTCAGCAGAGGCCACAGGACTGGAAAAGGTCAGTTTTCATTCCAATCCCAAAGAAAGACAATGCCAAAGAATGTTCAAACTACCACACAATTGCACTCATCTCACATGCTAACAAAGTAATGCTCAAAATTCTCCAAGCCAGGCTTCAACAGTATGGGAACCATGAACTTCCAGATGTTCAAGCTCATTTTAGAAAAGGCAAAGGAAACAGAAATCAAATTGCCCACATCTGCTAAATTCCAGAAAAACATCTACTTCTGCTTTATTGACTATGCCAAAGTCTTTGTGTGAATCACTAGTACAAACTGTGGAAAATTCTTAAATAAAAGGGAATACCAGACCACCTGACCTGCCTCCTGTGAAATCTGTATGCGGGTCAAGAAGCAACAGTCAGAACTGGACATGGAACAACAGACTGGTACCAAATCAGGAAAGGAGTACATCAAGGCTGTATATTGTCATCCTGCTTATTTAACTTATATGCAGAGAACATCATGAGAAACACTGGACTGGATAAAGCACAAGCTGGAATCAAGATTGCTGGGAGAAATATCAATAACCTCAGATGTGCAGATGGCACCACCCTTATGGCAGAAAGTGAAGAGGATCTCAAAAGCCTCTTGATGAAAGTGAAAGTGGGGAGTGAAAAAGCTGGCTTAAAACTCAACATTCAGAAAACTAAGATCATGGCATCTGGTCCCATCACTTCATCACAAATAGATGGGGAAACAATGGAAACAGTGACAGACTAATTTTTTGGGCTCCAAAATCACTGTAGATGGTGACTGCAGTCATGAAATTAAAAAACAATTGCTCCTTGGAAGAAAAGTTCTGACCAACCTAGACAGCATATTATAAAGCAGAGACATTACTTTGCCAACAAAGGTCCGTCTAGTCAAAGCTATGGTTTTTCCAGTGGTCATGTCTGGATGTGAGAGTTGGACTATAAAGAAAGCTGAGGGCCGAAAAACTGATGCCTATGAACTGTGGTGTTGGAGAAGACTCTTGAGAGTCCCTTGGACTGTAAGGAGATCGAACCAGTCCATTCTAAAGGAAATCAGCCCTGAGTGTTCATTGGAAGGACTGATGTTGAAACTGAAACTCCAATGCTTTGGCCACCTTATGCGAAGAGCTGACTCATTGGAAAAGATCCTAATGCTGGGAAAGAGTGAAGGCGGGAGGAGAAGGGGATGACAGATGATGAGATAGCTGGATGGCATCACCAATGCAATGGGCATGAGTTTGAGTAAACTCCAGGAGTTGGTGATGGACAAGGAGGCCTGGCGTGCTGCAATCCATGGGGTCGCAGAGTCGGATGCGACTGAGCAACTGAACTGAACTGAGCTGAACTGAACTGAGATAGTTTTGATCATCACACCTTGGCTTTGCTACTGCCCTGCAGTGGGCAGAGGTAGGATGCTGCTGCGCGTCCCACCATATACCAGCCGGCCCTTTTCCCTGCAGCAAAACATTATCTGGACCCAGCAATCAGTAGTACCAAAAATAAGGAACTGCTCTATCGAGGGAATCCTCAAGGCCCAAGGAACTGCTGGCACTTCAAAATGAACAAAGGTAAAATTGGAAAATAAAAGTCCACAGAACCATGTTTGTTTATGGTGAGATGAGTTCTGAGCTACCAGTTGTTACTTCGGAAAGAAAGATATCCAAAACTTCATAGAGTTGGAAGAGATATGAGAAGTTATCCAATTCAGACATCATTTAACAGAAAGTAAGACCATGTGGTGCAATGGGAAGGCATGCCACACGCTCCCCCCACCGCATGCACACCCCTTGACGGCAGGGGTGGGATGGGAATGTCAGATGGACTCCAGTGGCCAGTACAGTCCTCCAAGCCCCCAGGAGCCATCTGCAATGGTCAGTGTAATCAAATAAAGAGAGCTTAGTCTGGACAGCAAAGAGCAGGAAGGGATATTTCTGAGGTTAACAGCATGTTTAGGGAAAACAGGGGTGAATGTTTCTTTACTCATCAATGTTATTGTACAGAATTGAGGTAAACCTTGGAGCTTGAAAGTGATAAACTTAGGGGAAGCAGCCTACACAAACTTTATACCTTTAGTAAAATTTTGAAATTTGTTACTCTAGAGAAGAAGTCAATGGACATGAGTTTGAGTAAACTCCGGGAGTTGGTGATGGACAAGGGGGGCCTGGTGTGCTGCAGTCCATGGGGTCTCAAAGAGTTGGACACGACTGAGCCACTGAGCTGAACTGAGAGAGGAAGTTTAGATTTTAAGAATCAGTAGCTTTCAAAGATTTTTTGTTTTCTTACAGATTTATGGAAGAGAAATTCAGAGCCAGATCCTAAAGGTAACCGAGATGTTTGGGAACTGGAGCGGGCAGAGTTGTGCGGGGTCTTACCAATTGGGACAAAAAAGAAAAAAGGAGTGTATGGAACACGCCAGGCAGTTCACAGAAATCTTGAAAAGGGTGAAGAATAGGCTACAGGCTTTTTTTTTTTTTTTGGAAACAGCTCAAAAATCAAGCTTACAAACTGCTTGGATAAGGATTCTGGCCAAACGCCCATCAGCCCAGCTGCCACTTTGACCCCAGGAGCCCTGCTTTGTGGCCACTACATCAGTCCTGATGCAGAGGCTGTTTTTCATCCACACCGCTTGCCCATCTCAGGCAGCTCTGCTCTGCGTTGTCTCCGTGCTGGGACCCAGGCTGGTAGAAGTCAATATCTGGAATTTTACCCTTCACTCTGGCAGAGGGAACTAGCTCTAGAGAGTCTCTCACCAGCTGTTAAACACCTGAGCCAGAAGTCAGACCCTCATTTCTGCTCATAAGTCAGGACTAGTCACCTATCCTTTAGCCAATGACAAGGAAGTCGGCAAGGGTGATCGTCGTATGTATCCAAAAAGGGGAGCAGTAATGACCTCAGCAAGCACGTCTACTGCCACCCTGATACCACGTGTCCCTGGAGTTCCGTTCAGTAAAGACCTCAGCAAGCACGTCTACTGCCACCCTGATAGCACTGTGTCCCTGGAGTTCTGTTCAGTGAAGACCTCAGCAAGCACGTCTACTGCCACCCTGATACCACGTCCTGGTTTCGTTTTTTTGTGTCCCTGGAGTTCCGTTCAGTGAAGACCTCAGCAAGCACGTCTACTGCCACCCTAATAGCACTGTGTCCCTGGAGTTCCGTTCAGCCTACGCAGAAACTGTCACTGTCAGTGAGAAGGAGCAAGCCCTCAGTCTGTTTTGACCTGTGATGTTACCTCCTAAATCCAGGTCGGACATAAGTGAGTCTGCTCAGCAGAGCTCAGTTCACATGTCTGTGCTTGTAGTATTTTCACCTCCTATGAACTCGAAGACTTGCCCCTTCTAAACTCCCAAAGCAGGGAGATTCCTAAACGTAAAAGTTCCATAAACAACTATATGCCAGAAGGCTGCAAAGTGATGGTAAATTAGTACCCCAGGAAGGTGACAAAAGTCACTTTAGTGCTCCTTGTCGTGTGTGACCCTTCAGGCTCCTGATGCAGCGTTATCCCAGTGGGTCACACCAGTCAGCCCTAGCAGGCTTTCCTGGGCCCCCAGTCATGGGTGCCCAGCAACGGCCACTAATATGGAGAAATTAAGTTGCATCAGGAGACATCATTGGCTTTAAGAACACTGAAAAGAATAGAGGAAGAAGTTGCCTAACGTGACTGTGTCAACTTAATATTGGTTCTCCTAAGAGCAGAGCACATGAGAGAGAGCTTAGAGCAAGATGAGAAAATTGTAAAAGACCAGTTTATATTCGTGGAGGTGATCTCTGCAACAGCCACAGGCAATCAGCAATTGGCACCTTCGCGCTGGTCGGGAATATTGAAAGCTGCCCGGTAGATGAGCTGAATTGTACTCCTTGAGTTCCCAGAAGCACTCATTCCCGTCATCAGTCTATTCCTTTTCTTTCTTAACTCTTTACTTTTTCCATGGAAAAGACAACGCAAAACTTAAGAAATGAAAAGCCAACAATTTAGAAGTCGATCAGAATAACTCAGGCAGCAAATTACATATGGTCAGATTCTTCATATTGCCTAAACTGTGAATGGATTTTGTCTCTGAAGTTTCTGACTGAAAGGAGTTATTCTAATTACAAAACTTCCCAACAGTAACACAAAAGTTATAGTTTATTATATGAAATATTCAAGAGTACACATGATCTTATAATATTCTAATATCTGACATTTAACTGTAGTTATCCTTTTTATTCAAATATGGAATTAAGAGTCTTTTTAAACCCTGGGTTTCTTCCCATTGATATAACTTTTGTCTTTTATATTCCACTACATGCATTAGAAAAATCCTACGTACCTGGAATTCTTTCAATTTTCCAAGCTGACAGCATGAAATTAAAAGACACTTGCTCCTTGGAAGAAAAGTTCTGACCAACCTAGACAGCATATTAAAAAGCAGAGACATTATTTTGCCAACAAAGGTCCATCTAGTCAAAGCTATGGTTTTTCTGGTAGTCATGTAATGGATGTGAGAGTTGAACTTTAAAGAAAGCTTCAGATCAGATCAGATCAGTCGCTCAGTCGTGTCCGACTCTTTGCGACCCCATGAACCGCAGCACGCCAGGCCTCCCTGTCCATCACCAGCTCCCGGAGGTCACTCAGACTCGCATCCATCGAGTCAGTGATGCCATCCAGCCATCTCATCCTCTGTCGTCCCCTTCTCCTCCTGCCCTCAATCCCTCCCAGCATCAGAGTCTTCTCCAGTGAGTCAACTCTTCGCATGAGGTGGCCAAAATACTGGGGTTTCAGCTTGAGCATCATTCCTTCCAAAGAAATTCCAGGATTGATCTCCTTCAGAATGGACTGGTTGGATCTCCTTGCAGTCCAAGGGACTCTCAAGAAAGCTTAGCGCCGAAGAATTGATGCTTTGAAACTGTGGTGTTGCAGAAGACCCTTAAGCGTCCCTTAGACTGCAAGGAGATCCAACCAGTCCATCCTAAAGGAAATCAACCCTGAATATTCATTGAAAGGACTGATGCTGAAGCTGAAACTCCAGGACTTTGGCCACCCGATGAGAAGAACTGACTCACTGGAAAAGACCCTGATGCTGGGAAAGATTGAAAGCAGGAGGAGAAGGGGACGACAGAGGATGAGATGCTTGTATGGCATCACTGACTCAATGGACGTGAGTTTGAATAAGGTCCAGGAGTTGGTGATGGACAGGGAGGCCTGGCATGCTGCAGTCTTGGGGTCTCAAAGAGTTGGACACGACTGAGCAACTGAACTGAACTGAACTGACCAAGCTGATAGAAATTTTGAGAATAACCATTTATTTTAAAATATTTGTACTTCTAAAAGAAGTAATTTAAATTAGAAAAAAAGAGTTGTTTCCCATCATGAACACATATTTTCTTTCCATTCTAAGCATATATGTGTGCATGTGTGTGTGTATGTGCATAGACCATCCATATCGGGTAACAGATTATACATGTATAAATATTTTTATTTCTGACCCCATATGCATTTATAGTGATTTATCATTTCATGTGCTGTGTGTACCACCTCGACCCTCCTTCAGGACTGAGGCACTAGTTTTCTCAGGTGCTAGGAGGATTGGCAGGTTGCAGAGCTCAGCTGAGACACTCTTAGGGAAATACCCTCAGTCAGAGAAGACAGGCTTGCCAAAATCACACCTCCTCTCTGTTCATGCACACCCACTAAGGAGGATCCACACTCACCGCAGGAGTATAGCTCAGGATGTTTCTGAAGGGCCACCGCAGCCCCAGAGCTCCCCGCAGGGTCTGCTGAGACCTTCCCTGTGACCACACATCTGGAGCATATCTGAACTGTTTCTTCTGCTTCCCTTCCAGTGTTTACCCTTGTGGCTGCCCCCTCCTCCTACATAATTTCAAAATCCTTTCTCTGGGGAGCCTGACCTAAAACTACCTCAGTATTTTTGCATATCATTATAGACTTTTCCTTGGGCAAGGTAATGAACTTTGCTTCAGTTTTCTCTTCCGTTAAACGAAGAAAAATGTAAATCCTTATCTCACAAAATTATTCTTACAGTGAAAAGTAGTAATACATCTAAAGATTTTAGAACAAATCCTGGCATATAATAATGCTATTCAGTAAAATATTAGCTATTATATTCATTTTGCTATCTGCTTAAATATCTTTCAAATGAATGAGCCATATTGTACATAATAAATTTAGAATTTAGTTTAAACTCTTATTTTAATATATATTCAGCAACAAGCTAGTTTATACATTATAATTTTTTCATTTGCAATCATTTTCTAAAATAAATTTATGAAAGTAAAAGTAATGAGTCAAAACATATATGCATTTAATAATAAATCTCTTTTACAATTACAGAATCAATACATGCTCATTATGGAATTTTCTTAAGTATGAAAAAGTAGAGATGGTTTTAAAAAAAAAAAACAAACTGAAATTCTCTAATTTTCCCAATATGAAAATTGTAAAATATTTGGTTGCAGAATATCCTCATATATTGATTGGTCATGATCCATAACAGAAGATATTCTGTTAATAATAAACAGTAGGAGGAAAACTTGGCATGTTGAATATCCAAGTGTCTATAATTCTTTTTTAAACTTATAGACATTTGAGTTTAAATTTACAAAGACTAGTTCTGTAAATATTCACAAGAAAGACATTACCATGATTGCCTCCAGGGAGAGGATGTGAAAGTTCAGGAGAAGGACTTACTTTTAACTATATTCTCTATTAAATTATTCTTTGAATGTTATAATATGCTCATAGTAACATTTTTTTCAAACGACTACTTTAAAACATTTTATAAATTTAGATTCAGGGAAATATAATCAATAAAAGAGAAAATAATTTTTTTGCTATGTCATATTATAGTTTTATTTTTGATTTGTTGAGGCAACTCCATATACTTTCCATAATGACCACACCAGTTTACATTGACACTGACCGCATGTGATTTTCTCCTTTGCTTCTCATTCTTTTTTTTAATTAATTTATTTTTTATTGAAGGATAATTGTTTTATAAAATTTTGCTGTTTTCTATCAAACCTCAACTTGAATCAGCCATAAGTGTACATACAAGTGTATGCTGCTAAGTCACTTCAGTCGTGTCTGACTCTGTGCGATCCCATATATGGCAGCCCACGAGGCTCCTCCGTCCCTGGGATTCTCCATGCAAGAACACTGGAGTGGGTTGCCATTTCCTTCTCCAATGCATGAAAGTGAAAAGTGAAAGTGAAGTCGCTCAGTCATATCCGACTCTTAGCAACCCCATGGACTGGAGCCTACCAGGCTCCTCCGTCCATGGCATTTTCCAGGCAAGAGTACTGGGGTGGGGTGCCATTGCCTTCCCCGATACAAGTGTACACATACATACATACATATACATACATATACATACATATATCCCCTCCTTTTTGAACCTCCCTCCCATCTCCCTTTCCATCCCACCTCTCTAGGTTGATACAGAGCCACTGTACACCAAAATTGAAATAGACACATGTATCTCGTTATTCATTGCAGCACTGTTTACAATAGTTAGAACATGGAAGTAACCTGGATGTTCATTGACAGATAAATGAATAAAGAAATTGTGGTACATACACACAATGGAATATTACTCAGCCATGAGAAGGAATGCATTTGAGTCAGGTCTGATGAGGTGGAGGATCCTAGAACCTATTATACAGAGTGAAGTGAGTTAGAAAGAGAAACAGAAATGCCATATTCCAACACATATATACAAAGTCTAGAAAAATGGTACTGAAGAATTTACTTATAAAGTGACAGTGGAGAAACAGACATACAGAATAGACTTATGGACATGGAAGAGGAGAGGAGAGGGTGATATGTATGGAGAGATTAACATGGAACCTTACATTATCATATGTAAAATAGATAGCCAATGGGAATTTGCTGTCTGGCTCAGGAAAGAGAAAATAAAAATTTTTGATGTTACAGTGCAATCAGAAACACGTGGGAATGCCTATATCCTTGTTCTTGCCAAATTCAGTGTACAAAAGTGTTCAATCTTTGCTGATTTTATAGGCAAGCCATCCAATATCTTATTATTACTTTATCTTTCTTAGATAATGGAGCTGAACTATTTTAAAAATGCATATTAAGCAATTTAATTATTTGGTGAGCAGGACTTATGACTATGGTGACATGAAGTGGACAAAAAAACCTTTCCCCCCAAAATAATTGTAAAACTAGACAATAGTATCAAAAACAACCCTTTCAGAACTCTGCAAATGGACCAAACAGCAAATAGAGAGATGCTTATTAATGAAGAATTGCTGTCCTCCAAGAAAGAATGATGGAAATCTGAAGCCTTCCTGTCTGGAGTTGCTCCCATCCCCTAACTAGATTTGCTCAAAAGTAGATTTGAAATGACAGAAGAGAAATTTCAAGAAAGCTGAAAATAAATCAATAGAAATAACCCATTCTGAAGACCAGAAAGGAAAAGATTGATGAAATAAAGCTCTCCGTTGAACTGTGAGACATCAAGCGTACTAATATTTGTACAATAGATGTCTCAAAACGAAAGAAAAGAGTAGGAAAAAAAAGTAGTTACAGAAGTAATTACCTATTAGATGAAAAAAAATTCATGAAAAGAGTCAATAATCTCTAAAAACTCTGAGTACAATAAACATAAGGAGAACCATATGTAGATTAACATAGTGTAAGTGCCAAAATTTTCATTAATTTTTGTGATAATTGCATTAAGTGTGAATGGGGTAAATATTCCAGTAAAGAGCATTTTGTTAAACTGAGTAAAAATTAAGACTCAACTTTGTTATCTGCAAGAGAAATACCTTAGCTTCTAAGGCACAAATAGGCTAAACGGATGGAAAAACACATACCAGGCAAACAGCTCTGTGAGACTGGCGTAGCTATAATAATACCATAGAAAAAGTAATACTAAGGCAAATAACATTATTGGAAATAAAGGGGATATTTTATAATGATAAAGGGCTATTAGAAAGAAAGCACTTAACCCAAAAGTACACGAAACCAAAGCTGACATACTGAGAGGAGAACTAGATGACTCAGCAACTGTATTTGGAGAGTCCAGGGCCGCATTCTCAATAATTGACGATACTACTAAATACAAGGTCAGTAAACACAGGGTAGATTTTCACAAGTAGAGCAATAATTTGAACAGCCATAGAACACTTCATCTGACAGCAACAAAACATGTAATCTTTGCCAGCACAAATGAAATATTTTTAGGTTAGACCATATGCTATGCTATGCTAAGTCACTTCAGTCGTGTCCGACTCTGTGTGACCCCATAGACGGCAGCCCACCAGGCTTCCCCGTCCCTGGGATTCTCCAGGCAAGAACACTGGAGTGGGTTGCCATTTCCTTCTCCAATGCATGAAAGTGAAAAGAGAAAGTGAAGTCGCTCAGTCATGTCCGACTCTCAGCGACCCCACAGACTGCAGCCTACCAGCCTCCTCCATCCGTGGGATTCTCCAGGCAAGAGTACTGGAGTGGGGTGCCATTGCCTTCTCCGTTAGACCATATACTATCCTATAAAACAATTCTCAATACATTTAATTGAATTGTGAATTATCTGTTCATGCCTTTGACCCATTTATCTAGTGTGATTATATACTGCTTAAATTTGAGTAAATTCCCTATGTACTAATTATAATATACTCTATCCTCTCATAGATGCTGCATGGGTTTTTTTTTCCCAATTCGGCTTCATTATTTACTTTATGACATTTAAGAAGTTTTTAATTGTAATGTTACTCAGAACAACTAACATTTTCATTCACTACTTCTAGCACTCATCTTCTTAGAAATTGTCTCCTACTTTAGAGAGCTTATAAAATTCTACTTTATTTCATTTTTTTTCCTTGCAAGACATTTTCTTTAAATTTTATTATTTAAATCTTTAATTAAGCCAGAATGTGTGAATATTTGAATGAGAAATCTAAGTTTTCCCATAGTTAATCAATTTTTCCAAAAATTTTCCAAGCTTTTTCAATTCATTTCAGTAAACCTTTATTCATTCATTTCTGAGATCTTTGTTAGGTATTCTTTAAAAATTCCCAAATTATAAGACTGAGTATAAAGTATGACTAATTCTCAACTAATTCATAAGCATAATGCTATTCTACGCATGGTCTCTTTGTAATATTTTTAGAAAATTTAATTAAATGATTGTAAATATTCACTGGAATCATAAATGAAATATCTAAATAAATTTTTGAAATATTATTCAGGGAAGGCAAACTCTTACAAAATTAAGTGATACATACCTGATGCAAAAAAGAAAAAATATTATCAGTTTTATATACCTCTCTATATGTATATAGACACCAGATGGCAGAGCACCTAAAAGGTATTCTGTTTGATAAACTGAACTATGACAACTACAACCAGGTCAAACTAACGTAACAAGAAGGGGACATGGAAGATAAAGCGTGATACAGGTGAACTTTAAGGATGAAACAGTAGATTTTTATTCCTAGAGAGTTGGAACAGCTATCAAGTAGAATAGCAGCCTGTCAAATAGTAAAAAGGATCTGTCAGTGGGCAATCTGGGAGATCAAGGAGAGAATTATTGAATATCTTCAAAGCATGTCTACATATAGCTATTTTTCAGACACAGAATAAACATTTTCAAATTCAACAGCTAAGAAGGCACAAATTATTTACAGATTTTAATCCTGATTATACACCTTTGCAAGAAAAAGCTGAAATGGATCTAATACTTACATATTTATTTTTTTAAAAACTAAATTAATGGTATGTATGAGAAATAGAGAAAAGACTATACATTGAATGGAAATCACTCAGTAGACATGATATGCAATTCAGTGCAATAGATCCATACATTTACTCACCATTTTTAGAATCTTAAGATTATTAGTTTAGGTTCAGGATGAAAAATCTTTCTAAATTGATTATTTTAAAATTATCTTTTGATAAACAACAAAGGTCTACCATTTAGCACAGGGAAGTATATTCAATACCTTGTGATAAGCTACAATGGAAAAGGACGTACAAATGAATGTATATGTATGTATAACTGAATCGTTTTGCTGCACAGCAGAAACTAACAAATCATTGTAGAGTAACTCTACGTCAATTAAAAAATAAATAAATATTACATTCTTCTAACCGTATCACATCAAATCTGAGGGACATGAAACTAGAACTCATTTGTGGAAAACCTTTCGAATTACCTAATTGATGTCTTAAGTCTCTCAGATGCACATTCCTTAATTAAAACATAAAATGAAAACTGGAATTGTTTCAATTCATAAAAACTAATGTTATGAGAGGGAAAGGGGTGAGGATTCTTGCTGGCCTGCCAATCTCATTACAAGTTTTATCATAGCCCTTGAATTGATTAACATCAGTGCAATCAAGATCCACATTATGAGCATTTTCAATGAAAATTTTTAAAATGCTGCTTCAGTTTTGTCTATAAAAGTGGAACTCAATAAATTTGTCCTGAGTGTGGTTTCGAAATTATCCTTTGGATAAAATGGTTTGTTAAAGCAATGATAACAAAATCTGGTTAGTGCTAGGTCAGCTTCCCTATCCAAAAAGATGACACCCATCAGTTGATATTCTCTTCTCCCATTATCCATTCTCGTCCTGCCCAACGCCTTTTTCAGAGATCCTTTCTGCTGTTTTGCTCTGGGTATATATATATATATATGGACATTACTTTAGATTCTCTCATTATTGAAGAATATATCTTTGCCTGTCAAACAAATTTAAGAATGCACTTAAAAATAAGAAATAATCAAAAATTGTTGCCAGGGGAAAACATTTTATGTAAACAGTGATGTCAGCATTCAGTTCAGTTCAGTCCCTCAGTTGTGTCCAACTCTTTGCGACCCCGTGGACCTCGGCAAACCAGGCTTCCCTGTCCATCACCAACTCTCAAAGCTTGCTCAAATTCACGTTCATTGAGTCAGTGATGCCATCCAACCATCTCATCCTCTGTCATCCCCTTCTCCTCCAGCCTTCAATCTTTCCCAGCATCAGGGTCTTTTCAAATGAGTCAGTTCTTCACATCAGGTGGCCAAAGTATTGAAGTTTCAGCTTCAACATCAGTCCTTCCAATGAACACTCAGGACTGAATTCCTTTAGAATGCACTGGTTGGATCTCCTCGCAGTCCAAGGCACTCTCAAGAGTCTTCTCCAACACCACAGTTCAAAAGCATCAATTCTTTGGCGCTCAGCCTTCTTTATACTCTCACATCCATACATGACTAATGGAAAAACCATAGCTTTGGCTAGACAGACCTTTGTTGGCAAAGATTAATGTCTCTGCTTTTAAATATGCTGTCTAGGTTGGTCATAACTTTTCTTCCAAGGAGTAAGCATCTTTTAATTTCATGGCTGCAGTCACCATCTGCAGTGATTTTGGAGCCCAGAAAATTAAAGTCTGACACTGTTTTCACTGTTTCCCCATCTATTTCCCATGAAGTGATGGGACCAGATGCCATTATCTTAGTTTTCTAAATGTTGAGTTTTAAGCCAACTTTTTCACTCTTTCATTTTCATCAAGAGGCTCTTTAGTTCCTCTTCACTTTCTGCCATAAGGGTGATGTCATCTGCATATCTGGGGTTATTGATATTTCTCCCAGCAATCTTGATTCCAGCTTGTGGTTCATCCAGCGTGGTGTGTCACATGATGTACTCTGCATATAAGTTGAATAAGCAGGATGACAATATACAGCATTGACGTACTCCTTTCGAGATTTGGAACGAGTCTATTGTTCCATATCTGGTTCTAACTGTTGCTTCCTGACCTGCATACAGATTTCACAGGGGGCAGGTCAGGTGGTCTGGTATTCCCATCTCTTTAAGAATGATGTCAGCATTCAAAAGTGTAAACCTTGCATACTGAATTTACATCTCTCTAAAATACTTAAGTTTATATTAATAAGTACCATAAAGATGCCTCTTTTTTTAGTTTGTTAATATTTAGCTCAGCTGAAAGTGTTTTCACCTCTTCCTTTCTTCAGTGCACACTTGAAATTTACCCAAACAGCAGAATTTGTTTTAAATTTATCTGAAGTTAAACTGTGTTTAAGGAATACTATAAAGTGGAATAGTTATTAATATACTAAATAACTAGCAAACTGTTATTACATTTCAGAGCTTGGGATCGTTAGCTCAGATACGCTGAATTTCTTATCACCCTCAGTTATTTTGAAGTTCTCTCTTGGGTGGTTCTGCCTAGACCTCCACTGAGCACAAAGAATCTTAGCAAGTTTGTAAATCTGTAAAAAATTATAAAATGCCCTTCTACCTTTAGCTCTGACCTGTGTTAATGTGAAACTAACATTAGATTGTACTTAATGGATTTAGTTTTTTAAATCATTTTTTCCCCACAATGGTAACAATTTCATTTGGAAACAATTTTTATTGAGTTATCATTGATTTATAATATTATATTAATTACAGATGTACAACATAATTTAATATTTTTGTAGACTATACTGCATTTAAAGTTGTTATAAAATATTGGCTACATTCCCTGTGTAGCACATGTTGCCTTATAGCTTATTCTATGCATAAGAGTTGGTTCATCTACTGTGACCCTGCCTCTCTCTTGCCCTCCCATTTTCCTCTCCCCACTCGTCATCACTAGTTTGTTCTCTTTACCTGTGGCTCTGTTGCTGTTCTGTTATATTCATTTGCTTATTTTGTATTTGAGCTTTTACTTATAAGTGACAACATACAGTATTTGTCTTCTCTGGATGACTGATTTCAGCGAACATAATACACTCCAGGTTCACCCATGTGGTTGCAAATAGCAAACTTTCATTATTTTTGTCACCGAGCAGTATTCTGTTGTGTACATATTTATCTCTTCATCGGTTGATGAATATGTAGGTTACTTCCATATCTTGACTATTATCAATATTTCTCCTATGAAAGATGCATGTGTCTTTTAGATTAATGTTTTTGGTTTCTTTGGATAACTCCCACAGAGTGGACTTGCTGGATCACCGTTGTTGTTCAGTCACTCAGACGTGTCCAACTCTTTGCAACCCCACAGACTGCAGTCAGGCTTTCCTGTCTTTCACTGTCTCCAGGAGTTTGCACAAACCCATGTCCATTGAGTCAGTGATGCCATCCAGCCATCTCATCCTCTGTCATCCCCTTCTCCTCCTGGCCCCAATCCCTCCCAGCGTCAGAGTCTTCTCCAATGAGTCAACTCTTCACATCAAGTGGCCAAAGTATTGAAGCTTCATCTTCAGCATCAGTCCTTCCAATGAATATTCAGGACTGATCTCCTTTAGGATGGACTGGTTGGCTCTCCTTGCAGTCCAAGGGACTCTCAAGAGTCTTCTCTGCACCACAGTTCAAAAGCATCAACTCTTCAGCACTCAGACTTTATGGTCCAGCTCTCACATCCACACATGACTATTGGATCATATGGTAGTTCTAATTTTTTTAAGGATCCTTTATACTGCTTCCCATAGTGGCTACACAAATTTATACTCTCATCAACAGTGAACAAGAGTTTCCTTTTTGCCAATCTTCAGTGACATGTACTGTTTTTGGTCATTTTGATGACAGCCATTCTGAGAGCCATGAGGCGCTGTCTCGTTGACTTGCATTTCTGTGATGTTTATCCGTGTTGAACATCTTTTTATGTGATTGTTGGCAGTCTGTGTGTCCTCTTCAGAAAAATGTCTATTTAGATTCCTGCCCACTTTTAAAAATTGGGTTGTTTGGGTTGTTGTTTTTGTTGGTTTTTTTTTTTTTTGTTGTTGGTGCTGAGTTATATGAACTGTTTGTATATTTTTGGATATTAACCCCTTGTGAGTCACATCATTTGCAAATATTTTCTCCCTTTCTGTAGGTCTCCTTTTCATTGTGTCAGTGGTTTCCTTTCTGGGCAAAAGCTTTTAAGTTTAACTTAAGGTCCCATTTGTTTACTTTTCTTTCATTTCCATTTCCTTAGGTGACAGATCCAAAAATATTGCTATGATTTATGTCAGAGTTTTCTATGTTTTCTCCCAGAAGTTTTATGATTTCTGTTCCTATGTTTTTGTCTTTGATCTGTTTTTACTTTATTTTTGTATAGGGCAGATGGAATGTTCTAGTTTTATTCTTTTACATTTAGCTGTCCAGTTTTCTCAAGACCACTTACTTGTTGAAGATACTGTCTTTTCTCCACTATATATTCTTGCTTCCTTTGTCATAGATTAACTGCCCATCAGTGCTGGGCTCTCTCTTCTGTCCCATTTTTCTTTGTGTCTGTTTTTACACGGTTAGTACAAAATACTGTTTTGATTGCAGTAGCTTTAATATATAGTCTGAAATTAGGACCCAAATTGAATTTAAACCACAGATATTTATGTGCTATTAAAATATCCTAACATCCTAATATGAGAAAGGTTTCTCTAAGAATGAGCCTAAAAAAATGAATGGTGTACTGTAACCCCCATATCCAGGAGCCCCATGTCTTCTGCAGTCACCTGTGAAACTCTGGTGCTTGCAAGCAGGGGAAAAATCTCAGGCCTCTCACAGATTCTGCCATGTGCACAGGCAGAATTAAAGAAGTAGAACAATTACCCTAATAATTCTGAGAGTGCCATTTTAATGATCACAATTACTTTAGAGGTTGGGGAGTTTTGTTTGTTTACCTTCTAGATATCATAAATTTTATAAAAGATTCTCACCCTACAACCTGTGGTTTAGTTTTGTTGTTATTACAACTAAGATTGCCACAAAGATTTAATCATCATTGAGGTGTGAGTCCAGATTTAGAATTAAAGAAGTTGGGTTCAAACGCTAGCTCTGTGATTTACAAAGTCTTGGAGAGAAAATATTTTTTGAAGTGTCGGCTCTCTGAAATGTAAAGTAGGGCTTGTAATCATCTTTTAATGTGAATTAAGACTAATCAAAATCATGTAGGTAAAGTCCTAAGCATAATGCCCAGAAGATAGTATCAACAAATAACTTGATTCAAGAAATAGGAGATTATTTCAGTAATTTAGGAAAGAATGATGTAACTTAGATATAGTGGTCAGGACGCTTTGCAGTTCCACTGGACTTCGTATGTAGAGAAAGAAAACACGGATTGTGAATGATGTTGACATATAAGAATAAAAACAAGTGGAAAAGACCCACAGGAGATGCAGATTTGCGACAAGGTGTATACTATGAGTTCAGTTTTGTACATGTAGAGTTTTGAATGTGGAAATCTAGGCATACACGTGGAGTAGGCTGCTAAATATGAGTTTGGAGCCAAGAACTCATCAACTCCTACAAAACCAATCAGCATCATCTCAATTAGGTAGTAATGACCAGTGTCAACATCTCAGGGACACACATACCCATGAAGATGACCAGTTGCCAAATGTTGTGGAGAAAACATCTTTAAGGTGATGTGAAAAGTTCCCAGTTTATTTTAAGCTAGCTTCACAGAATGGCTGCCCTTTGATAAAGCCACCATATACTAGAGATGGGTACTCAGTTCTGAAGGCTCGTCAGACTCCTTAGTAGAATCATTCCATGTTTTGTAACCAGATGTTGTATTTTCTATGAAGACTGTATAAATAGCTGATCAAAAATCTTCTCCTTAATTTTTTTGTTAAGACTAATTTAGAGCAGAGAAATTATTTAACTTGCTTCTAAATTTTGGGTGTCCTCCAGGTCTAATAGTAATATCATTAAATAACTTCTATTTCACAAGACTAATAACCATAAGTTCTGAAAAATTAATTTGTAGAAATCTCCATTGCAATATTTTATTTACATTTTACCACTTTACTTGGTTGCTTGCATTTTTATCAAATTTTAATATCTAAGTTCTCTAAATTGTAAGAACAAGCTAATTCTACACATGAAAAGTCTACAGAAAAGCCCATGAACTAGGGAAAATAATTTCAGTTAGTAAAACAAAGCCAGAAGGAATAGAAATGTTGAATTAGAAGTGCAAGGATAGCGTGGTTGGATGGCTAAAACTTAAGACGACTTACTCATGAAACAAGGACTCACTGACCATGCGTCAAATGTGCAATATAATAATAAATTTGAAGAGTTATTCCAAAATATGATGACTTTCTAAGTCCTCTAAACAATGGGAACAAATATGTATACCAAATCCTTCTGAAGCTCATATTCTCATTACATGAAAATCATGTATGTGTGAATCATAAGTAATTTTTTCTGGAGAAAATTTAAGAGGAACGGAACTCAGGGTGAAACAAAATAGGTTGTGAAAATGAGTGGAAAGATCATGCTGAGTACATAGACATGTTTTTTGAGGGTTAATGAGTCACACTGGCTTCCTGGGATCACAGAATTGAACAGAGGGAGTCAACCAGTCTGAGCTATAGAGTCATAAAGAAGTCAACCATGGAGTATCAAACATAAAAAGAAACATTCCTTAGTGCATACATTATCTGGGGATTAAGTTGTTCACAATTACAGATTCATCATTTTTTGCAAACAAGTGACTTACTTATTTTAATAGTATAGGACACATTATTACTAAGTAAAATATAGTGAAACAGGACATTTTCATTGCTTTACTTTGGTGAAAGTAAAAACTATTAATATGAGCTCGGATTGTTGCACTCAGACTACACAAGTCTCGAGTTTTACTGTCACGTAGAGCACAGAAAACTTAGATCTCGCACTGTAGGGATTTTTGGAAACATAACTCTTAAGATTGGGGAGGGATTGGTTTAGTAGATAATTTCACAGGATACACAAAGAGAGTTCTTTTTTAAGTGAGTTGTCAGTTGAGAAAATATAATCTTAAAGGCAATTTTTTTGATATGCAATACCAGAAAAGAAGAAAAAAGAATTCTCAATCTCCAATATATATTACAGTACAATTAGTTAAGAAGAAAATGTGTAGAAACATTTTGAAGGAATGGAGTGAGTTAAATTTTTTTAAAAAATCACAAAATGCTAAGAGTGACAGCTAGAAAACCACACTCTTGAGTCTGCAGGGTGGATGAAAAAGAATGGGACCCAGCTGTTTCCGTCTTTATTCAGAATCAAATGAGGAAGCATGGGTTTTGTTATGTTTAAAAGTGGCCACTGTAATCTGATCCGTGCCCAATACTTTGCTATGTAGAATTGTGTGTTTAACACATGTCTTTTTCATTTTGTTGATTATAGAAAAACTGCTATGAAATATACTTCATGTGGAAAATCTCCAATATAGGTAAAAATAAATCTAAAAGCTAGAAACTAATAAAAGAAAGAAAGCCCAAATTTTAAATCCTCATATCAATTGCTTAACCACATCCTTTCAACTATTCTCCATCCTGTAAAAGGTGATAAGTTTTCAAATCAAATAAAATGGTTGTGTCAATATCACATGACTGTAAGCATTTTCATATCTCCTATTATGTGTTGAAACATATACAGTTAAATCACACCATTTCAGGGTTTTCTTTTTTTTTAATAGGAAGAAAAAATTAATTACAAATATTTACTAAGCTACCTAATACGAATTCCAGATTTACCTCTTCATTGCCTGCCTTTTGAATTTAGATGCTCTAACCAAAAAAACTGAGACACTGGATGTAAAGCCAAGGACCACATCTGAGAACGGACGTCATAGCACCAAAATAGAGATTACTCTTCCTCTACCAGGACCTTTTTGTTGAGTACAGTGAGGAGTCATCGCTATTTCATCTCAGGTACTGCAATGCTTACCAGCAATGAATACATCCCCTTGTACATCCCCTTGTACAAGACTGGAATTATCACCTTCCAGAAGCTATTCTTCTCTTTAAAAGATAAAAGTGTGGGACTTTTATTTCCAAATATGAAAGATTTATTTGCACCAGACTTGCCCAAACTTTGATTTTATGGTAAGTAACATCTGAATGCAGAGTTCCAAAGAAAAGCAAGAAGAGATAAGAAAGCCTTCTTCAGCGATCAATGCAAAGAAATAGAGGAAAACAACAGAATGGGAAAGACTAAGGATCTAGTCAAGAAAATCAGAGATACCAAAGGAACATTTCATGCAAAAATGGGCTCGATAAAGGACAGAAACAGTATGGACCTAACGGAAGCAGAAGATATTAAGAAGAGGTGGCAAGAATACACAGAAGAACTGTACAAAAAAGAGCTTCACGACCCAGATAATCATGATGGTGTGTTCACTACCTAGAGCCAGACATCCTGGAATGTGAAGTCAAGTGGGCCTTAGAAAGCATCACTACGAACAAAGCTGGTGGAGGTGATGGAATTCCAGTTGAGCTATTCCAAATCCTGAAAGATGATGCTGTGAAAGTGCTGCACTCAATATCCCAGCAAATTTGGAAAACTCAGCAGTGGCCACAAGATTGGTAAAGGTCAGTTTTCATCCCAATCCCAAAGAAAGGCAATGCCAAAGAGTGCTCAAACTACTGCACAATTGCACTCATCTCACACGCTAGTAAAGTAATGCTCAAAATTCTCCAAGCAGGCTTCAGCAATATGTGAACCGTGAACTTCCTGATGTTCAAGCTGGTTTTAGAAAAGGCAGAGGAACCAGAGATCAAATTGCCAACATCCGCTGGATCATGGAAAAAGCAAGAGAGTTCCAGAAAAACATCTATTTCTGCTTTATTGACTATGCCAAAGCCTTTGACTGTGTGGATCACAATCAACTGGGGAAAATTCTGAAAGAGATGGGAATACCAGACCACCTGATCTGCCTCTTGAGAAATCTGTATGCAGGTCAAGAAGCAACAGTTAGAACTGGTCATGGAACAACAGACTGGTTCCAAATAGGAAAAGGAGGAGTATGTCAAGGCTGTATATTGTCACCATGTTTATTTAACTTATATGCAGAGTACATCATGAGAAATGCTGGACTGGAAGAAACACAGCTGGAATCAAGATTGCCGGGAGAAATATCAATAACCTCAGATATGCAGATGATACCACCCTTATGGCAGAAAGTGAAGAGGAACTAAAAAGCCTCTTGATGAGAGTGAAAGTGGAGAGTGAAAAGGTTGGCTTAAAGCTCAACATTCAGAAAACGAAGATCATGGCATCTGGTCCCATCACTACATGGGAAATAGATGGAGAAACAGTGGAAACAGTGTCAGACTTTATTTTTCTGGGCTCCAAAATCACTGCAGATGGTGACTGCAGCCATGAAATTGAAAGACGCTTACTCCTTGGAAGGAAAGTTATGACCAACCTAGATAGCATATTCAAAAGCAGAGACATCACTTTGCCAACAAAGGTTCGCCTAGTCAAAGCTATGGTCTTTCCTGTGGTCATGTATGGATGTGAGAGCTGGACTGTGAAGAAGGCTGAGCACCAAAGAATTGATGCTTTTGAACTATGGTGTTGGAGAAGACTCTTGAGAGTCCCTTGGACTGCAAGGAGAGCCAACCAGTCCATTCTGAAGGAGATCAGCCCTGGGATTTCTTTGGAAGGAATGATGCTAAAGCTGAAACTCCAGTATTTTGGCCACCTCATGCGAAGAGTTGACTCATTGGAGAAGACTCTGATGCTGGGAGGGATTGAGGGCAGGAGGAGAAGGGGACGACAGAGGATGAGATGGCTGGATGGCATCACTGACTCGATGGATCTAAGTCTGAGTGACCTCCGAGAGCTGGTGATGGACAGGGAGGCCTGGCGTGCTGCAGTTCATGGGGTCGCAAAGAGTCGGACACGACTGAGCGACTGATCTGATCTGATCTGATCTGATCTGAACCGTAAAACCGAACAAAGTATACAAAGTGTCTTTTTTGTGGCATTGGACAACAGGCAGCACAGGAATTCTTTCTGAGAAAAAGGATGACACGGGAGCTGCATTCCACGGTCACCAAGGCTATTGTCTAAGGACAGATTCCCTAAACCAGAATAAGAAATTGAAGACCAACAGAAACCTGGCAGCTCCAAGGTTGAGAAGGCAAAAGCCAGAATTCAGAGCTGCAGACAGCAGTGGAACACTTTGTAGGACAAAGTGTTAGAGAGAAAGTTGCTTGGGAAGAGTTACTGTTGTTCAGCCGTGTCCAACTCTGCAACCCCACGGACTGCAGCTCACCAGGCTTCCCTGTCCTTCACCATCTCCCACAGTTTGCTCAAAGTCATGTCCATTGAATTGGTGATGCTGTCCAACCATCTCATCCTCCGTAGGAAAAAGCTAGTCTCAATTTGTTTAAGTCCTTGGATCAAGGGCTTCACTTTACATTTTAGAGAGTAAGATGCTGAGCAGTCAGCCAGAGAGTGGTGCTAACAAAGATTGGGAGTGAAACAAAAATACTAAATGTTGCACAGTGTGGAAGCCTTAAGTTCTAACCCAACCAGGGCTGAAAGAACTTATCAATCCTGGCCATTCAGCTGAAACACTAGAAAATAAATATCTTTAGAATAATAAGGACCATATACTAAGAAAGTCTAAGCCAAGCCTTGATAAGATCTAGGAGCCCCCTGGTAAATTGTCAAACTGCTGAAACAAAACTCTACATTATTTTAGAAAGACTGTACAATTTATGCTGTTTATAATTTATCACCTGTAAATTTCCAAAAATAATCCAAGATTAATAAGCATGTTGGAAAGCAGAAAAGTATGATGCATCATAAAGTACTGAATAGAACGACTCCAAGGTGGTCCAAATATTTGAATTAAAAAGTAGTGAAATAAAGATACTGTAAAAATATATACATATATTAAAATAAATATATATAATAGAAAAGGTACTATAAAGATCTTAAAGAAAAATATAGCCTCAATGAGTAAAGAGATGGGAAATCTCAGATGAGAAAGGAAAGTACAAAAAGAAGCAAATTGAAACCTAGAATGAAAAATAACAATATCTGAAATGAAAAAGTTCACTTTCATAAGCTTGATGTCAGATTGGAAATAGCAGGAAGGGTCAGAAAACTTCAACACTGTTTGATTGAAATCAACCAATCTGAATAATACATAGAAAAAGATAGAAGAAGAATGATCAGTTCAGTGATCCGTGCAGAAATAACATACAGTTGAACATCTGCAAATAGGGTCCCCAAAAAAGACAGGAGAGATAAAAAGACACGGAATAAATATATGATGATACATGGTTAAAGTCTCAGTTTGATGAAAAAAATCTAATTACAGATCTGAGAAGCTCATTAAACCCAGAATAAACTCAAAGAAAACCGTGCCTATACACATGATAGCAAAATTGCCATAAGCCAAACATAAGGAAGGCAGGCAAAGAAATGAAGACACAGAAAATCAAGACACTGGATGTAGGGGACCACAAGTAGGTATGAAACTGACTTCTCAGAAAATACTGGAGCCAAAGGCATCTTAAATATATGAGCAAATAAATTATTATCCTTTTTGTCTATGAATTTCTTTTTGAAAACAAGTGAAACATTGAAGCAAAAATATTATAATTATAAAGTGCTTTATAGCCCATGTAAAATGATAATATTTGATAAATTAGAACAAAAGAAAGTTGTGCGTATACTGCTGTAAGATATTTATATCTTCATGTGTGATATGCAAATTGTACAGTGATAAAATATTCTAAATTGACTCTAATGAGAGTGATATGTTATTTAGTAGAGAAACCACTAAAATAATAATATAAAGGTAGAGCTAAAAACCATAGGAGAAAATAAATGAAACACTGTGGTGGTTCAGTTGCTAAATTGTGTCCCACTCTTGCAATCCCATGAACATGGGATTTTTCAGGCAGAGATACTGGAAAGGTTTGCCATTTCCTTCTCCAGGGCATCTTCACGACCCAGAGATTGAACCTGGGTCTCCTGCACTGCAGGCAGATTCTTCACTGACTAAGCTACCAGGGAAGCCTCAATGAAACACTAGGAATATTAAATTAAACCCAAAGTAGACATCAAAAAAAAAAAAAAAGAACAGAGGAACAAAAAAAATTATATAAATAGAATGCCTGGGTTAAAACAGTAAACTTTAACCCAACCATACCAATAATTACATTAAAGGTAAATAGACTAAGTACTCAAATTAAAAGACTGATATTGTATGACTGCTTTCAGAAAGCAAATTCCAACCATATGCTCACTACAAGATGCATACATTAAAAACAGGCACAGAAACAGAAAGTAAAAAGATGGAAAATACACACCACATAGCAATAAACACATTTTAAAAACTGCTATGGCTGTATTAGTATGAGACAAGTTATAATTCAAGACAAGGGATGTTACTAGAAACAAAGAGATATGTTGTATAATAATAAAAGATCAAACAACAGAATACAAAACAAGCTTAAATATGCACCTAATGAGAAAACATTGAAAAGTATGAAATGAAACTGATAAAACTAAAGAGAGAAACCATCATAGTTGCAATGTTAAACACACCTTTCATATTAACTAATAAATCAAATACACACAAATAGAAATGGGAATACCAGACCACCTGACCTGCCTCCTGAGAAACTTGTATGCAGGTCAAGAAGCAACAGTTAGAACCAGCCATAGAACAACAGACTGGTTCCAAATCGGGAAAGGAGAAGGTAAGGGCTGTTTATTGTCACCCTGCTTGTTTAACTCATATGCAGAGTACATCATGCAGAAGGTCAGGCTGGATGAAGCACAAGCTGGAATCAAGATTGCCGGGAGAAACACCAATAACCTCAGATATGCAGATAACACCACCCTTATGGCAGAAAGTGAAGAACTAAAGAGCCTCTTGATGAAAGTGAAAGAAGAGAGTGAAAAAGTTGGCTTAAAGCTCAACATTCAGAAAACTAAGATCATGGCATCCAGTCCCATCACTTCATGTTGGAGAAGACTGTTGAGAGTCTCTTGGACTGCAAGGAGATCCAACCAGTCAATCCTAAAGGAAATCAGTCCTGAATATTCATTGGAAGGACTGATGCTGAAGCTAAAACTCCAATACTCTGGCCACCCGATGCGAAGAACTGACTCACTGGGGGAAAACCGTGATGCTAGGAAAGATTGAAGGCAGAAGGAGAAGGGGACAACAGAGGATGAGATGGTTGGATGGCTTCACCAGCTCAATGGACATGAGTTTGAGTAAGCTCCAGGAGTTGGTGATGGACAGGCAGGCCTGGTTTGCTGTAGCCCATGGGGTAGCAAAGAGTTGGACAAGACTGAGCGACTGAACTGAACTGATGACTGACAAACATGGAGAAAATCAACAGATCCAAAAGTTGAGTCTTTAAAAGAGAAAACAGAAACCCTATGGGAAGATTGATGAAAAATAAAATTAGCAATGTGACGCATGGTCAGGCATGTCTGTCTCTTTGTAACCCCATGGACTGAAGCCTGACAAGTTACTCTGTCCATGAAATTTTACAAGCAAGAATAATGTAGTGGGTTGCCATTACTTGCATCTCCTGTATCATTTGCATTGGCAGGCAGATTCTTTACCACTGCACCACTCCACTACCTGGGAAGCCCTAAAATTAGCAATAACAGAAATTAACTAGTAGCTATTATTACACTATGTTCAGATAATGGAAATACTGTAAGCCATTTCAAGTTAGTAAATTAGACCATAAGATGGAACCATTTCTTGAAGAAAAAAAAGAGAGAGACTTAAAAGCAGTTTGAATTTTTTGAAAAGCTGACAAAAGAAGAAATGGAAAAATCTGGCAAACTCAATTATTAAAGAAATTGAATTTATAATCAGAATATTTTCAAAAAAAATCCTAGCTTTGTTTGGCAGTTTCTACTAATATCAAACATTTAAGGAAGATAAAATATCACTCTCACACAAAATATTTCAAAAAACAGCAGAGGAAGAAATTCTTTCTAATTTGTTTTATAAGGACAACATAGCCCTGGAAGCAAAGAATGCCAATTTATCATAAGAATAGAAAGCCAGAACTCTAGTTTCAGCTCTGACATGGAAGAGCTTGGAAGTCATCACTTCCATCCTTAAACAACAAGGAAAAAAAAATACACAAACTGAAAATCAATAACTTTTCTTAGACCCGTGCAGGAAATAAGGCAAGCTTCCATCACAGAAGCTGCAGAGTCAGACAAATTCAGAGAGTCACAACCAAACCTGGGTTTCCTGGAACAAAAGCCATGATAAGATAGGAACACTAAGTGATGATATTGATGAATTGCTAGAACCTGAGAGTAAACTAGTCTGAAAAACTCCTTGGGGCTGCAATCTTAGGAGGGGCTCACACTTCTACTCCAGGAATCCCACCAGATTCTCATAGTGAGGAGCCAGTAAAGATGTCCTGTTGGCTCTGAAAAGACAGAGAGGGGTAGTGTAACCATTATGAAATATTCCCAGAGTGGTCTCCTTACCAAATACCTTCTCTCCAATGGGAAAAAGTTTACCAGAGCCTTATTTCACCTGGCAGAGGGGCTTTTCTCTGACTCTAACATAGAGATGAGAACTCTATGAAAGAATCAAAAGGAAATGGTAGAAATTGAAAACATGATAACAGGAAAAATGCCTTTGATGGACTTCTTGGTAGACCAGACAGCCGAGGACAGATCACTGAGCTTGAAGATAGATTAATAAAACTTTCCAAACTGAAATACAAAGAGAAAAAGATGTGGAAAAACAAAAATCAGAAAAGAACATCTAAGAATTGTCAGAGAATTTCAAGTAGTCCAACATGTGTGTATTTAGGATGCCGGAAGATTAATAAAGAATAGAGCAAAATAAATATTTTCATAATGGCCAAGAACATTATAAAAATAATAAAATATACCAAACCACAGATCCAGGAAGATCTGGGGTAACCAAGCAAGAAAAGTATCATAAAATATACATATTGGCATATCATTTTCAAACCGCAGGAAACCAAGGACAAAGAAAATCCTGATAAAAGCTGGGGATGGATGCAGGGCACTTTCCCCAAGAGAAACAAAGAATTATAGCAGACTTCTCATCAGAAATCATACACACAGGAAGGAAATAGAATGAAATATTTACTATATTGGGAGGGGAGGGAACTCTGCCAATTGTTCTTCAAAAATAAAAGAAAAATAGGGACTTTTTAGACAAACGAAAATTGAAGGAATTTATCAGCAACAGACCTGCCTTAAATAAGTATTAAAAGAAGTTATTCAAGGAAAGAAAAAAAAATTCTATAGATAGAAATGTGAATCTGCAGAAAGAGCACTGGAGAAGGAAAATATAAACAAAATCTTATTTTTCTTAATCTTAATGGATCTAAAATAGTTATTTTTTTAAAGTAATACATAGTATATGTGTAAGTGAAATAGATGACAGTAATGTCATAAGGGATGAGTTGGAGGCAATAGAAATACTGTATTATAAGTCTCTGTACTACTTGTGAAGTGCTGTAATGTTATTTGATGATAGACTGAGGTTATTTAGGGCTTCCCAGATGGATCAGTGGTAAATAATCTGTCTGCCAATGCAGAAACCACAAGAGATGGGGGTTTGATCCCTAGGTCAGGAGGATCCCATGGAGAAGGAAATGGCAACCCATTCCAGTATCTTGTCTGGATAATCCAATGGACAGAGGAGCCTGGTGGGCTGCAGTCCATGGAGTCACAAAGATTCAGACGTGACTGAGCTACTGAGCACACCACACATCTTAGTTTAATTTATATTGCAAATTCTAGGACAACCAGCAACATTTTAAAAAAAAAAAGGAAAATTAAAATGTAAAGAGAGAACATACAATGGAATCAAATGAAATCAAATCAAATTAAATTTTTTCTTAATTAAAACCAGAAAAGGTAGGAGTAGAGGGAAAAATAAAATTATAGGACAAAATCTTTTGTACAAATAGACACAAAAATTAACAAAATATATCAATTATAATAAAGCAAGATATAAAAAGGATAATGAATCATAAGTGAGATTTATTTAAGAACTCAAAAAAACTGTTTCAACATTTGAAAATCAGCATAAATTACATTAGCAGAATAAAAAAGTAAAATGTAATCATCTCAATAAATAATACAGAAAAAGCACTTGACAAATTTCAGTAGGCATTCATAATAAAAATTTGCAACAAATAAAAAAAATGGTGAGAACTTTTCTATTTAATTAAAAACAACTTTACAGCTAGCCTCATACTACTTTTCCATTAGTTATACATTATAAATTGTTAAATAGTGAAATAAAATGAAGAGGAAAAAATAGCTTTCAAATCTTTCATTCTTAAATCCAGTTTCATTCAAAATAAATTCAAGGCAAACAACATCTCAATAAAATTGAAATGAACTTACAACTCAGATGTATTTTCTACTTAGGTTGGCCCTCATAAATTTGCTATAAAACTAAAGTTTATCAAAAAATATTGCCACATTGTCAAAAGTAAAAATAGTAGCATATAAGCTGTCAGAAGCAATGTAATAAGTATAGGAACTATGAGGGAAAACAAATATTTTCAAATTATCCATTACTTTTGAATTAAGTTATTAATTATTTTTAAGTGCAGTGGATCTGGCAATGAAGAGAAGAAATCATAAATTCGATACTTATATTTGCAACATCTCACCTCATTTATGTGAGTAAATTATATAACTTCTGGTTTCTTCATCTGTTACTAATTAGACCACCTGACTTGCCTCTTGAAAACCTATGTGCAGGTCAGGAAACAACAGTTAGAACTGGACATGGAACAACACACTGGTTCCAAATAGGAAAAGGAGTACATCAAGGCTGTATATTGTCACCCTGATTATTTAACTTATATGCAGAGTACATCATGAGAAACGCTGGGCTGGAAGAAGCACAAGCTGGAATCAAGATTGCAGGGAGAAATATCAATAACCTCAGATATGCAGATGACATCACCCTTATGGCAGAAAGTGAGGAAGAACTAAAGAGCCTCTTGATGAAAGGGAAAGAGGAGTGTGAAAAAGTTGACTTAAAGCTCAACATTCAAAAAATGAAGATCATGACATCTGGTCCCATCATTTCATGGGAAATAGATGGGGAAACAGTGGAAACAGTGTCAGACTTTATTTGGGGGAGCTCCAAAGTCACTGCATGGCATCTGGTCCCATCACTTCATGGGAAATAGATGGGGAAACAGTAGAAACAGTGTCAGATTTTATTTTTCTGGGCTCCAAAATCACTGCAGAAGGTGACTGCAGCCATGAAATTAAAAGACGCTTGCTCCTTGGAAGGAAAGTTATGACCAACCTAGATAGCATATTCAAAAGCAGAGACATTACTTTGCCAAAAAGGTTCGTCTAGTCAAGGCTATGGTTTTTCCTGTGGTCATGTATGAATGTGAGAACTGGACTGTGAAGAAAGCTGAGCGCTGAAGAATTAATGCTTTTGAACTGTGGTGTTGGAGAAGACTCTTGAGAGTCCTTTGGACTGCAAGGAGATCCAACCAGTCCATTCTGAAGGAGATCAGCCCTGGGATTTCTTTGGAAGGAATGATGCTAAAGCTGAAACTCCAGTACTTTGGCCACCTCAAGCGAAGAGTTGACTCACTGGAAAAGACTCTGATGCTGGGAGGGATTGAGGGCAGGAGGAAAAAGGGATGACAGAGGATGAGATGGCTGGATGGCATCACTGACTCGATGGACATGAGTGAGTGAACTCCGGGAGTCGGTGATGGACAGGGAAGCCTGGCGTGCTGCGATTCATGGGGTCGCAAAGAGTCAGACATGGCTGAGCGACTGAACTGAACTGAACTATACTTAACAGAAAAGTATCATTTTCTTAACCATTTATTTGAAATCTGTAAGCAGGTCAGAAGCAACAGTTAGAACCAGACTTGAAACAACAAACTGGTTCCAAATGGGGAAAGAAGTACACCAAGGTTGTATATTGTCACCCTGTCTGTTTAGCTTAAATGCAGAGTATATCATGAGAAATGCTGGACTGGATGAAGCACTAACTGGAATCAAGATTGCCAGGAGAAATATCAATAACATTAGATATGCAGACGACACCACCCTTATGGTAGAAAGTGAAGAAGAACTAAAGAGCCTCTTGATGAAAGTGAAAGAAGAGAGTGAAAAAGTTGGCTTAAAACTCAACATTCAGAAAACTAAGATCATGACATCTGGTCCCATCACTTCATGGCAAATAGATGGGGAAATGGTGGAAACAGTGGCAGATTTTATTTTGGGGTTTCCAAAATCACTGCAGATGGTGATTGCAGCCATGAAATTAAAAGATGCTTACTACTTGGAAGATAAGTTATGACCAACCTAGACAGCATATTAAAAAGCAGAGACATTACTTTGCCAAAGTGAACAAAGGTCCATCTAGTCAAAGCTATGGATTCTCCAGTCATCATGTATGGATATGAGAGTTGGACTATAAATATAAAGCACTGAAGAATTGGTGCTTTTGAACTGTGGTGCTGGAGAAAACTCTTGAGATTCCCTTGGACTGCAAGGAGATCCAATAAGTCCATCCTAAAAGAAATCAGTCCTGAATATTCATTGAAAGGACTGATGCTGAAGCTGAAACTCCAATATTTTAGCCACCTGATGCGAAGAACTTCCTCCTTGGAAAAGACCCTGATTCTTGCAAAGATTGAAGGTGGGAGAAGGGGACAGCAGAGGATGAGATGGTTGGATGGTATCATGGACTCAATGGACATGGGTTTAAGTAAGCTCCAGGAGTTGGTGATGGACAGGGAGACCTAGTGTGCTGCAGTCCGTGGGGTCGCAAAGAGTTGGACACAACTGAGCGACTAAACTGAACTGAACTGAAGCATTTTTTGGACTTGCATACAAATATATACCCCCAATCCACACACACAAGAAGGTAAAAAGATTTATTGTCTCTAACATATGATGACTAGCCTTCATAGAGTATAAACTTAGAGGAATTCAAGAACATTCCAAAAGGTCATAAACCACTGAACTCTAATTTTCAAACTGGTTAAAAATCCGAAGATACTCTTGACATATTTTATGCCACTTGGTACTTTGTGATATTTCAAAATGCCTCACCTTTAAATTTGAGAACATTTCACTATGAAAGTCTTCTAGAACACTAGAAGACTATATTATAGAAGTAATTCTCAGCATGTTGATTTGGAATCAACAAAAACAGTTTACAAATAACAGTTAATTTCAAGGCCAACCCAGTTCATAGAATCCTTACTGAGAGCTGTTGAAGCAAAAATATTCTGAACTATGACATTGTCATGTTAGTGTACACGAAGCCTAGTCTGTGATCTCTGTTCCATAGCTGATATTTAGAAACCATTCTACTTTGTATTGTAAGGTAGAACAAAAAATTTGTCAAATATATCAATTTAGTACTATGGTTATGCTGACTTACTTTTCCAAAGCTAATTAACAAAGCCAATGACTAACTCAGTTTCAGGTTATGTAAGTGCATGCTTTGGTATAGCTTGCATATATTAAATGGTGGGAAATTGTTTCTTCACGAGTTTAGGAAAAACTTAAAATTTGATCCATGTAAAATAAAGGCAGATAATCTGATGTGACATATCTTGAGAAGCTTGGAGGCTAGAAGAACCCCACTGGGCCAGTAGGTGATTAGTTAATAAAGGAAAAGCAGCCTGACACCGAGGTGAGCAGCAATTAAACCTGCAGTGAAATACTCTAATAGAATTCAATAAGGTGCCACATTGTTAGCAGAACGTTTCTTCAAATGGCACTGATGGGTAAACCTCAAAGTGACCAGAGATCCTGTTCCAACAAAACTGCAGATGCCCTTTCTATGTATGAATTCACTGCTCCCTGTATCATATTCCATATAGGCAGTATATAGGATATTCAGTATATTTGATTTCCACTGCTTCTGAAAGTTGATGCAAAGAGAAAAGGACTGAGTTATGTCTTCAATTCATGCATTTACTTGAATGGGTTTGATTGGGTTTTGTGAATGTAGGGGTGGAAAAAAAAAATCCCTTCTCATCTAGGTTTTTTTGGTTTATCTAATATAAATTGATATGAGACAGATTGCTGCTGAGTCACTTCAGTCATGTCCGACTCTGTGCGACCCCATAGACGGCAGCCCACCAGGCTCCCCCGTCCCTGGGATTCTCCAGGCAACAACACTGGAGTGGGTTGCCATTTCCTTCTCCAATGCATGAAAGTGAAAAGTGAAAGGGAAGTCGCTCAGTCGTGTCTGACCCTCAGCGACCACATGGACTGCAGCCTACCAGGCTCCTCCACCCATGGGATTTTCCAGGCAAGAGTACTGGAGTGGGGTGCCTTTGCCTTCTCCAATCAGACAGATTAACAGGAGAAAAAACAAAGAGAAGTTTCACAATGTATATATTCCCTGTGTATGTAAGAGAGACCCAGGAAAACTGAATAACTCTCTAAAATGGTTGAAGCCATCACCTTAAACAGCATCTTCAGGTAAAGACAAAAGAAGTTGGGGGTGGGGAGTCAGTGATGAGAGGTTACCAGGAAAGGCATAGTAAATGCACATATGAGTATGCAGATTTAAATCACTGCCTTCTCCGCTGATCATGTCTAAAGACTTCGTTATCTTTCCCTTCATTTTACCTCCAGGCAGACTCTTGTACAAGTGGAGATTTTCCTTATAAATCTAAATGTCTTTTACAACAGGAAGATTTTACTGTTTCCACAGCTCTTCTGCATGCTGTTTTTTTTTTTAAATAATCAGCCTAAAATAATCTACATGCTAAAGAAGCATATTTTGTAGTGTATATTTTCTCCCTTAAAGTGCTAAAACCTGGAATTCCAGAAGATGAATGAAACAAAACCATTGTCATAAAGAGCTTTGAACATTACAGTCAATCCAGAAGTGTAAATACATCTCAAAGTATGAAAGCCTACATGTAGAAAACCCCTCACTCAGTCTGACAGTGTCAAGAAAATAGAGAAGAGATGACATTTACAAGGAATCTTAAAGACTGGGGATTCCCTGGTGGCTCTGCCTGCAGAGTCTGCCTGTAATGGGGGAGACCCGGGTTGGATCCCTGGGTTGGGAAGATCCCCTAGAGAAAGCACCCCACTCCAATACTCTCACCTGGAAAGTCCTGTGGCCGGAGGAGCCTGGTAGGCTACGTTCCACAGGGTTGCAAAGAGTCAGGCATGACTGAGCGTCTTCACTTTCACTTTAAAGAGAGACTAGGTATTTGTCAGACAGGGACAGGCACTTGAGGCACAGAAAACTGAATATGAAAAAAGTGTGAAGTTATGAAAACGACAGTTCGTGAAACCATAACACTGTCAGCTTGACGTGTGTGGGTGAACACAGGCAGACAAGTAAACCTGAGAAGTAAGAAAGAACCAAACTGTGAATAGCTTTGACTGTTGATATGGACTTTTTACCATGGACAACAGGAAAATGGTTCCTGAACTGAACAGGAGAGCAAAAGAACATGATCACAGGTTTTTATCACTCTCAGGAAGCAATGAATTACTCTTTTCAGTCTCATACTTTCCTGAAAGGTGCCTGAGCATCAGTAGAGAAGGGGGAAAAAAAGTATTAATATTTCCAGTCCCGTCACTTCATTGCCAATAGATGGGGAAACAATTGAAGCAGTGAGAGACTTTATTTTCTTTGGCTCCAATATCACCAGGGATAGTGACTGCAGCCTTGAAATTCAAAGACGCTCGCTCCTTGGATGAAAAGCTATGACCCACCTAGCAGCATATTAAAAAGCAGAGACATCACTTTTCCCACAAAGGTCCATCTAGTCAAAGCTGTGGTTTTTCCAGTAGTCATGTATGGATGTGAGAGCTGAACCATAAAAAAGGCTGAGCATCAAAGAATTGATGCCTTCGAACTGTGGTGCTAGAGAAGACTCTTGAGAGTCCCTTGGACTGCAAGATCAAACCAGTCCATCTCAAAGGAAATCAACCCTGAATATTCATTGGAAGGACTGATGCTGAAGCTCCAATACTTTGTCCACCTGATGCAAAGAGCTGACTCATTTGAAAAGACCCTGATGCTAGGAAAGACTGAAAGCAGGAGAAGAAGGGGCAACAGAGGATGAGATGGTTGGATGGCATCATCGACTCAGTGGACACAAGTTTGAGCAAACTCCGGGAGATGGTGAAGGACAGGGAAGCGTCATGTGGTGTAGTCCATGGGGTCACAAAGAGTCAGACAAAACTGAGCGACCCAACAGCAATATTTCACAATCACAAAACTGAAATATTTGTCTCAATAGTGAAGAAGGAGAAATGTGGTAAGACAGGAAGATGAGAGGCGGGTTAAAACTGCCCAATCTGGTTATGATAAAATAGGGTCACGACTAAGAAGCAGGAGTCGGGGGAAAGCAAGGAGAAATGAGGAGGTTTTTACATTAAAACTAACGTCTTCATGGTAAGTTGAGGGGAGATGAAGAGGAAATTGTCAAAGATGCCAGCTAGGTTTTTTGCTTTGGGATAAGAAGTTTAATGGCATTTTTCAGCCTCACTGAAAATTTAAGGGAAAACAGCATTAAATTTATGAAAGTACATGGAGAAGCCTGGACAGGGGCTTCCCCAAAGACATTTTCGAAAGGAAATAAATGTCAAAACCCCTGCTTCCTGTTTTGCTTTGTCCCATCTTTTTCACTAATCATCTCTTTCCACGCTACACTAACAAAATTCTTTCAGGTGTCCCTTTTAGCCATCTGACTCTTTCCAAATATCATATGTCTATTTTCCTAGATTCTGTATCTTCCAAAATCTGAACACTGAATTTTCTAGAACAGAAAACAGAGGAGGTTAAGAAAGCTCGTTTCTCACCACAATTCATGACACCCTGTAGGAAAACAGCAAAATTACTAATTGAGTTACTTTATCCCCCAAACAGAAAAATAAGTAAGTGTGCCCACATTCCCATGTTTATAGGAAATGTGGCCTCAGAGGATTGCAAAGCTATCCCCTGAAGTGGAAACAAATGTCTAGAGAGATCTACTCTGCAAACCAAAGGTGAAACTAGAAGCAGTTTCTGCCCCCAGACCCCCGCCCCCCATCACCCCCATAGGCTTCAAAAGCTAAAAGCCGTTGGAACAGGAGGTGAAGGCCAGTGAGACAGATGGGAGTCCTCCAGCTTTCTCTAGAGAAAATTCTGCCATGTACTGCCACACCACCCTCCATGCCTCTCAGGACCCCCAAAAAGCTTCACTATCTACTAAGAAAGATTTTTCATTTCAACTGAATGAAAGTGCTCAGCCTTAATTGAAATATGAGCGTTAAGGGATGTACTTAGCCCTATAATTTTTTGTGCGTGTGCTGATATAATGATGGTGATGTCAGACCAGCTGGAATAAAGACAAAAGTTACATCAAGCTGAAAATTATATTCCTAAGCCTTACTTAGGATAACAGGTTCAAGCAAGTTCTCAGTTCTCATTAGCCGTTCTTGATCTAACGAGGATTCTTTGGCTTGTCAGCAAACGCCGAGCTTCTTCCAAGTAGCTCACTCCCATCCCTCTGCTCAGGCCCCAGGCTCTCACGCAGAGGGCTCCTAATGGCCTGCAGCCCAATCTTAAACTCACCACATCGCTGCAGTATGTCATATTCCATCAGGAGCTACTGTGCAAATAACATATTTCCATTTTTAAAGTCTGAAAAATGTCACAAAAAGCTTTTGGCATTTACATGACTCAGACTTCCACCCTCTAATTCTCTCTGCAGCTAATTTCTTATGTTCAATACATCCCCACCACAGGAAACCGGGAATAATGATTACAGGAAAAGCTGTAGTTCGACAGCCCAGCCATTAGCATTCACAAGTCTAAAGAGTAGGGATTTAAATGGCACTATCGACAGTTATTTCTTATATAACGAAAATCAGGACTGTCAACATGTGAGACGTTAAAAAATATTCAGTCATTTTAGCTGTAGCCTATAGGGTTTTTTAATGCATTCCTGAGAACGAGCAAAAGTCTACAAAGATGTGCGCCGAGAGGGCCTAATAGATCAGAGGAGTGAAATTATATTCAGTGTGGGTAAAACAGCTTGCTGTCTGCTCTCTAACTACTAATCTTATCTCTCATAATCATGCCCCATGCCTCGGTTAATGTTGGACCACACTCACTGCGAGAGGAAACTCGCGCTTGCATTTTATGAGGCACGCATGCAGAATCCACAGGCCATGTTTCCATTTCTTCTGTCTCACTTTACATATATTGAGCTTTCATCTTTCTGCTGAATAACATTTGTTGTTTTATTTTCCACTGCTTAATGTACAAAGGGCATACCAAAGGAAATGGAGAAACCAGAGGCAGTTCTATTTTAGCCCCAGGAAGACATTCAAATTCTCTCTGAAAATCTTCTCATTTGAATTTGCTTACATGGTATGCATCATCCCAATGGGAAAAACATTCCTGATTCTTAACCACTCATTGCTGAAGTGCCTGATGTTAGATAAAATAGCACAAGCTCCCGAACGGTATCGGGATATGCTATGGCGTGCTATCAAGATATGCAGGACAAACTAACAAGCAACTTTTGTTTTCTACTTTTAAAGTACAGTTGCATGCCACAAGCTACCTACAAGCCTAGATCCTTAACTCGTTGGTTGATTCTCACGTAACTGGTTAGCTAAGATGTACATCTTAACGGTAAGACGTACGAGTGATGAAACAACTGGCCTTCATCATTTGATTTTGTCCTCAAAACTATTCAGCTAGCTGGAGTCACCCATAGAACAAGCAGTGGGTCATCTACTGGCACTATCCCTGTAAAAATAAGAGAGGGCCATAGTTATGAAAGATGTCTATTACAGAACAAGCATCGTTTTGTTCACCCTTGGCTATCTTCATTGGTCAATAGGAAGGATAGAGTTCTTGGATGACACTTTTATACTAGATCGTTAACTTAATCATTAACATATTTCCAAATAAATCTCGATTTTTAAATTAAAATCCAGCTCTAGTACAGCAGTTTCCTAGAAGACTCAGGGCAGAAGGATTCAAGCAGATTTTCACTTGTGTAATGATCAGACTAAACACCTCAGATATAAACAAATATATTTCAAGTAACTGTGTGTGCATTTATAATAAATGTCGTGTGGGTAGAATATTGCCAGATGGTTTTTTTATTCAAATTCATCCTGACTTGCTTCTGAAAAAATTTACTTTATAATCAATAGACCTCATATGAGGTATTGCCTCAGTAGTAACTGCTCAGTTGTGGTATTTAAGCCATTACTTATTTGTCTCAATTAGAATAAGCACTAAGGGATATGTTAGAAGATCATCATGAAAGCAATGAATACATTGCCATCATATATATATATATATATATATATGTATACACACACATGTAAACATATATATACACATATGTATGTATTAATATATGATACTCTATATTTTAAATTAAATTTTAGGAATCAGAGAGAATTTAAGAACCTATTTATCCTGGTGGAAAATGATTTAAGGGATACAGGCACGAGAATTTCCTATGTTCTACCCCCTAACTCTTCAAAGAATAACCTCCCTCATTGGCTGACATTCACTTCCTATTTAACAAATATGTACTGAATGTATTCTATATTCTCACCCCCTGATGGAAGCAGAGATGTTTAAAGAATACTTAAGCCTTCAAAGTAGCTTTCTAGCGTTCATTCACTAATCCACGCATTCATTCCACATATATTTATTGTTTATTACAAAGTAGATACTGTAATGCTGATAAAGAAATGAAAAGACTCTCCAGATGGGCTTCATGTTACGACTGGAGAGACCAACACACAAACAGATTTAGCACGTGCACACCATGTTAAGTGCTAATTATAGTATGTGCCAGATACCCTCGCAACCTAATGAGAAAATTGATTCATTCTCCAAGGAAGGGAGGTAGTAGGAATATGGTTTGGTAAGCAAGAAGGAGCTTAGAAAGCTGTACAAAGAGGATGTACAGAAAGCCACGCAGAGTGACGGGTCCCCGGAGTGGAGAGCGTATGAAGGGCCATAAGGAAGGATAAAGGGTTCCGAGTGCATCAGAGGAGTGTGGGTCTTCCCGTTTCTTGAGCTTGGGAATATAAGTGTGTGTGTTATTGCAGTCCCCTCCAATTCAAAGCAGAAGTTACCAACCTCTGCCCTTTGGACTGTTTTTGGCCCTGGATATGTTATGACGGACCTATGTTTGAATTCATGAACAAAATTTAAACATGGAAGAATTCACAAAAACCTACATTTCAAGCATCTTTTGAAAAAGCACATTTTTTTTTTTTTTTTTTTTTAGCAAAATTGGAGCAGTATGTTTATTTGGAAATAATCTGCTGCAGACACGCAGGGATATCCCTGCTTCCTGAAGCCTCCTTGTAGTTTTACTCTAACTCTCAGTAGGCCAGCTTTACCCATGAATGTCACTCCACAGGCCCTAGCTGTTGTTTTATTTGAGATGCCTGATTTAAGGTTTTGATGCTTCTTGATTGACCCTGGAAGGAAAAAAGCGGAATGTCACAATGATCTGTTAATCCGTCACTTGTCATTAATTCTTCAGGTGTGAATGAAGCTTTGGAGAGTAACCTAGACTAGAAGAATAGAAAGCAAAGCACAGGGGCAGTAAGCATGAGATTGTCTGGTTTTGTGGAAAACTTAGTGGACTTGGAAAAGAATATAGGAAGGATAACTTTATAGTTTCATGCTTTTGCAGTGGCTAATCAAAAAGTAAATGTTTACTTCAAGCTAGAAAGCCACTCAGAGAATTTGAGTTAAAACACCGACCTTTTCTTAATTCTTGACTATGCTTATTTATTTCTAGATAGTGTCCCTATTTGCAAGCCTATAATGTTAATGGTTAAAATTCTAATTCTCTCCGAGGGATCTCCTGAAAAGTTAACTGGCCCTCTGCTCACTGACTGAATTCCAGTCATGGACGGTATCCCCAGGTAATTAAAATGTTCGCTTAAGAAAAAAAAAAAAAAAAAGCTAAGTATCACATAGCATTGTTAAACTTCTTCTCAGATAACGTACTCGGTGTCAGAATTATCTGTACTGCCTTGGGGCTTTTTTGAAGTGAATATCTTTGCACACACTGTCAGTGTACACCGTGTAGGAATAATTATCATCATTAACCTGGGTCTTATTAAGCTGCCTGCTTATTAATATGTACTGCCATTCACTATAAGTACTCAGTTGTGGCAGAAAAACAAAAGAGATAGCTGAATAAAGGTGGCATTCCAGGCTTCAGTAACATTATTAAAATATTTAGAAAGTGAAGCTAATGAGTTCACCTTTCTTCTCAAAACACACAGATTCCCAAATGCTCCTAACCTTTGAAAGAAAGTGTCAACTAAATATATAAGAGGAGGGAAGAGACAGCTTGAAAAGAGCCAGGCATCATGCATTGTTCATTCACAGAAGACAATGGATAAAATCAATGATTTGAGCAAAACGCTTGTGAATTAACTGAATCCCACCTCCAAATGTAACATTCGGAAACCATGTGCTTGGAACCCACAAACCAAGAACAGATGAAACATTTGCCCTACCTTTTCTATCAGGCCTTTAAAGAGTTGCCAGACTGTAGGAGGCAGCTCCTGTAGAGGAAAGTGCTGGCCTCAACAAGTAAGGAACTCCTGCCCCAAAGTCAGGGCTAACGCAGGAGCTGGGTCATGGAGTGGACAGGTGCCTCATCCCTGGGGAAAGCTAATGCTAGGGCTCCTTGTGTTAGGGTGTTTTGAGCTACAAAAGAATCAGGACTCTGAAAGGCAGTATGTATTGGATTAAAAAAAAAAAAAAAAAAAACAGACCTGCTCCAATGGAGAATATGGAAAATTAATGGAAAGATTCCAAACATTAAAACTTTGGGGGACAAATAGAAGCATGTTTTAGACAGTCAGATCTGAAGGAAAAAGTTACATTCTGCCTCTGTGGCTCCCTCTGTCTTCCCATATAAGCTTCCAGATGCATTCTGAGGTACCCACTCTCAACTAAAAATTGTTTGTTAACCTCATTTTCCCATTGCATCTCCTGAAAGAGTGATGAGGACAACTAAATGAGCTGATGAGGGTGCAGCTTCCTCCTCTCATGAACCCACCATGCTTTTAGTCAGTTCCGTGCAGTTGCTGAGTCGTGTCCGACTCTGCGACTCCATGGACTGCAGCACGCCAGGCCTCCCTATCCATCATCAACTCCTGGAGTTTACCCAAAGTCACATCCATTGAGTCAGTGATGCCATCCAACCATCTCATCCTCTGTTGTCCCCATCTCCTCTTGCCTTTAATCTTTCCCAGCATCAGGGTCTTTTCAAATGAGTCAGCTCGTTGCATCAGGTGGTCAAAGTATTGGAGTTTCAGCTTCAGCATCAGTCCTTCCAAAGAAATCCCAGGACTGATCTCCTTTAGGATGGACTGGTTGGCTCTCCTTGCAGTCCAAGGGACTCTCAAGAGTCTTCTCCCACACCACAGTTCCAAAGCATCAATTCTTTGGCGCTCAGCTTTCTTTCTAGTCCAACTCTCACATCCACACATGACCCCTGGAAAAACCATAGCCTTGACTAGACAGACCTTTGTTGACAAAGTGATGTCTCTGCTTTTGAATATGCCGTCTAGGTTGGTCACAACTTTTCTTCCAAGGAGTAAGCTTCTTTTGATTTCATGGCTGGTTTTTCATGTGCTTTTTCCATCTAGGAAAAGCACACTTTGACGAGATGGACCATGCTGTACCCCCACCTCTACGCTTTGCCAGCCCCCCTCCCTGCCTGTGCACATCCACAGTTGTTCTGTTTTCAGCTACAAGGTGGACTTAAGTTTTGTGGAGCCTGAACCATATGTAATTTGGGTAGTTCTCTTTCAGAAAATGGTTACAATGTTATAAGTACAAAATTAGGCATGAACATGAATTTTTATCTGGAAGAAGAAGGAAAATCACAACAAAATGGGAGACAAAATATCTGGAAAATATTAGAAACATTACAGAATTTATAAAAATAATACATGAGACTTACTTAACAAACCCCCTGACTCATCCCTATAATGCTTTTCTTTCATTTTGGCTGCATATTCGTTGATCATCTCTTCAAACGACCACAATGCTATAATATCTTTCTATGAAAAGAATTCCTAACACAGTTGGTTGAATTTGTTTTTATTAGTAGTAGTAAGGTGTATACAATATTCAACGTCAACAGACATAATCTCCATTTGTAGAACTGCAAGACATTTGTGTCCTTAACACAGAGATTCTCATATATTCCATATTTCAAAAATCCATCAAAAAGTACAAAGAATGTAGGGTACATTTGAACTTCATAAAATGTATTACTAAGTATATTCAAGGTAGGAGAGAACTTCTATTTTGACTGGGAGCTGATGTTAACTGAATCCTGCACTTATAATTTAAAATATCTCATGACTAGAAATATTTTCTACAAACCAGCTTCTGTATTTATGCATTAATACTTTGAATCTTGTTTCTCAACTTCTACCATATAGTCTGGTGTTGACTGTTGTAAGACATATTTATATCATAATAAGACTTCTGGCCTTACCCACCCCTGCTGTGGGAATCAGCCCAGTGGGTATTTGAAGTATTTAAACTATACCTGGGCAAGCAGTAATTTAACTATCCATCAGGAGATTAAAACCACCAAACCCAAGTTTAGTGTATCCACAGCTCAGCTTCCCTTTGGCCTGATCTGAGACATACCTCCCACCATTCCAGGCTCATCTGACAGAAAAAGAAGTTGTGAATGAAAAAAAAAATAATAATAATGGACAGAAATAACATATCTTACTCTAGCCAACTTTATCTAGTTCTGACTCTGGGGACCCATTTCTAGGGTCTCTCCTATTATCTCAGAACAATATAAGTTTCATTAGCTTCGAGGTAAAGTCCCTTCCAACAGTTCAAAGATCTGGTAGAATTTTTATTTCTCAAAATCCCATTATTTAAGGCATATATCTATGTGTGTGTAAAATGTTAAGATTTTTCAAATTAAAATAAAAGCATAAATAATTTGGTATACACATATGGACAAATCTACTTGAACATTAAAAGTAAGCCTTAAAATTTGTTAAATGAGGAGATGATATTAACTAAACTCAATTCATCCCATGAGATCCAATCTATTGGCACTCAGCTGTCACTTACTGAGTTTTTATTTTTTATTTTTACGCAATTATCTCCACGCTTTTAAATTATCTACTAGCATGTAAACACTGTCTCTGCTTCCTATAATTATAAATGCATCTCTCATTGGAGACTTTTAAAGCAGAATACATCATTCCTCCACCAGTGAAGAATGAATCAAATGTGTAACACTGAAAAAGGAACGTTCTCATCCTGCTTTTATTTGAAAACAACTGAAAAGTTGATTCTTTCTTCTCCAAAAGAGGGAGGCAAGCTGAGAATCGAATTGCTTAGACATAGAGGCCAACCACCCACTTTACTCCTCCTGCACTGTAACTCTTTCCTGAGCTCCCAGTTTCTCTTTTCAGTCTTGGCCCTTCCTACTGTAACTGTAGTTAAATAGCTGATTTCTCTTGACTGTGTTGCTGTTTAGTCACTAAATCATGTCCAACTCTTTGTGACCCCATGGATTGCAGCACAACTCCCTGTCCCCCATCTCCTGGAGTGTGCCCAAGTTCATGGCCATTGAATCAGTGATGCTATCCAACCATCTCATCCTCTGCTTCCCTCTTCTTTCTTTTGCCTTCAATCTTCCCCAGCATGAGGATCTTTTCCAATGAGTCGGCAATTAACCAATTTCTCTTGACTGTGTTATCCAATTAATATAAGACTACTTCCAAACCAACTCCAACCAATGATTTAAAACTGTTGTTATTGTTTAATCACTCAGTTGTGTCTGACCTTTTGCAACCTCTTGGACAGCAGCACACCAGGCTTCCCCATCCTTCACTATCTCTCGGAGTTTGCTCAAACTCACGTCCACTGAGTCGTTGATGCCATCCAACCATCGCATCCTCTGTTGTCCCCTTATCCTCCTGCCTTCCATCTTTCCCAGCATCAGAGTCTTTTCCAATGAGTCTGCTCTCTGCATCACGTAGCCAAAGTATTGGAGCTTCAGCATCAGTCTTTTCAATGAATATTCAGGGTTGATTTCTTTTAGGATTGACTGGTTTGACCTCCTTGCTGTCTAAGGGACTCTCAAGAATCTCCTCCAACACCACATCTTGAAAGCATCAATTCTTTGGTGCTCAACCTTCTTTATGGTCCGACTCTTACACTTGCACATGACTACTGAAAAAAACAAAGTTTTGACTATATGAATTCTTGTCTGCAAAGTAGAGTCTCTGCTTTTTCCTAAGCTGTCTAGGTTGGTCACAGCTTTTCTTCCAAGGAGCAAGTGTCTTTTAATTTCATGGATGCAGTCAACTGCAGTGATTTTGGAGCCCAAGAAAATAAAGTCTCTCACTGTTTCCATTGTTTTCCCATTTATTTGCAAGAAGTGATGAGACTGGATGCCATGATCTTAGTCTTTTGAATCTTGAATATTAAGCCAGCTTTTTCACTCTTTTACCCTCATCAAGAGGCTCTTTAGTTCTTCTTCACTTTCTGCCATAAGGATGGAGTCATCTGCATATCTGAATATATTGATATTTCTCCTGGAAATCTTGGTTCCAGTTTATGCTTCATCCAGCCCAGCATTTCTCATAATGTACTCTGCATATAAGTTAAATAAACAGGGTGAAATTTTATAGCCTTGACATACTCCTTTTCCAATTATGAAACAGTCCATTGTTCCATGTCTGGTTCTAAGTGTTGCTCTTCAGGTAAGGTCATCTGGTATTCCCATCTCCTTAAGAATTTTCTACAGTTTGTTGTGATCCACGCAAAGTCTTTAGTGTAGTCAATGAAGCAGAAGTTTTTCTGAAATTCTCTTGCTTTTCCTGTGATCCAGTGGATTTGGTAATTTGATTTCTGGTTCCTCTGCCTTTTCTAAATCCAGCTTTACATCTGAAAGTTCTGTTCACATACTGTCAAAGCCTGGCTTGAAGGATTTTGACTGTTACCTTGCTAGCATGAGAAATAATTGCAGTTGTGCAGTAGTTTGAATATTTTTTGGCATTGCCCTTCTTTGGGATTGGAATGAAAGCTGACCTTCCCAGTCCTGTGGCCACTGATGAGTTTTCCAAATTTTAGGCATAAAATAAAACTTGGAGGTTTTATTTGATTAGACCCTTGAAGTCATTGCTTTAACTGGTTAGGTACATCAGTGCTGAATGGCCAACTGGTGAAGCGTACAAGGCAAAGCTATACCACAACAGCTCTTTATTTCTGCATCTGCTACAAGTCTTCAGTTTGCCAAGGAATCATTGCTTTGAATGAACATGCTGGAAAAACAAGGATGAGTTGGGAGGGGCAGGAATCTATAAAGACATGTTATCTAAATGACATGAAGTGTTTAGCTATTTATTGATAGCATTGTTTGAGATTCCACAAAGGCTAAATCTTTTTTTTTTTTTTTTTTACAACTTGGGAAGTCCTAGGATGTGAGACTTCATCACACAAGTATGGATACTTATAGAAAAGTAAAGAGGTTCAAATTTCTTGTATGTCAAGTAAGTCTGTAGCCCTATTCTAAACAATCCAAAGGAAAAATAAGAAAATGGAGAGAGGGAGAATATAAAGGAGGAAGTGAGGTAGAGAATAGGAGGAAGGGAAGCATGGGAGAGAGAGAAGGAAGGAGAAAGGAAATCTAAAAAGATTTCACACAGCAAGGAACAGAGAAGGCTTTCCAAAATTGGATGACACCATGACTCCTAAAAATAGCCTTTCTAGGGGAAAACAAATCCCAGAGCAAGTGTCTCAGGGCATCTGAATTACTAATAACATTCTGACTAGTTTTTTAGCTAAAAGAAACCATCTGATAAGAAATCTAAACATATTCAGTCTTGAAAGGTTGATTTTCTTTGTGAGACATATTGTTATAAAGAAATAATTTGACTCCTATAAAAGTTTCATGTACAGTGATTTAATTCTCATCATATCTTTTATTTTACATAGGCCTTTTTAGATTGTATCTAACTGATGTTAAACCAGTCCATCCTAAAGGAAATCAGTTCTGAATATTCATTGGAAGGACGAATATTGAAGCTGAAACTCCAGTACTTTGGCCACCTGATGCGAAGAGCTGACTCCTTTGAAGAGACCCTGATGCTGGGAGAGACTGAGGGCAGGAGAAAAAGGGGGTGACAGAGGATGAGACGGCTGGATGGCATCACCGACTTGATGTACGTGAGTTTGAGTAAACTCCAGGAGTTGGTGATGGACAAGGAGGCCTGGCATGCTACAGTTCATGGGATAGCAAAGAGTCAGACACAATTGAGGGACTGAACTGATTGACTGACCAACTGATGTCAAAATATCTGGCAGATTCAGTTAGCAACTTGAATTTGAATAAAGTTTTCTATATATAGCAATTAAAAACTATTGCAGTTTTTATCACTTTATTCAAAATATACAAGATTATTATCAGGTCAAAAGAAATATTTAAAAATCCAAATACGTCAGAGCATTACTTAATCTAACTCTGCATTGACAATTTTTTAGCTGAATATTTTGGTGTTAAGTTAAAACCTCAGTAAACTAGGTTTAGAGAACGTACTGATTTATTTCTAATTCATTCACTTTGTCAGTACACATGTGCTGTGCTTAGTTGCTCAGTCATGTCTGATTCTTTGCAGTCCCATGGACTGTAGTCTGCCAAACTCCTCTGTCCAGGCAAGAATACTGGAGTGGGTTGCCATGCCCTCCACCAGGGGATCTTCCCAACCCAGAGATTAAACCCAGGCAGATTCTTTACTGTTTGAGTCACCAGGGAACTCCATGAATATTGGATGGGTAGCCTCTCCCTTCTCCAGTGATCTTCCTGACCCAGGAATTGAACTGGGGCCTCCTACATTGCAGGCAGATTTTTTACCAGCTGAACTATCAGGGAAGCCCCAATATACCTAATTAATATTTATTTATTCAACTTATATATTCTTACATTTACCGAGTGTCTACTTATGACCAGCATTATTCTAGGAGGTGATTGAATTACATCCATGAACAAAACTAACATGACTCTTAGCCCTTATGATCCTATATTCTACCATAATATTCTAATTGTATCATATCAGAATTTTACTTCAGAAAATAGGAAGCATTTGAACATTTCATTTATATTAATTTACATGTTGGATGCATGAAACTTTGAAATAGTGCTTATGTTTGCCAAACATACATAAAGAATACATGGGTGATTTTAAGGGTTTCCTGATCTAAGTAAAAGAAGGAAAATGTACTTTTTTTAAGAGGAAAAAAACAAGATTTTCAAGGTTAATTTTGACAATATGCATTTTTCCAATTCTTGTTTTAGTTATTAATTTACATACTTAATCCTATATGGAACATCATATAGGATGTTCATATAGAACATCATATAGTTGTTCATATAGAACAACTCTCTATAACTTTGAGACTAGAAATAAGGAATTAAGTTACTTGGGTATTGGAAAAGTTGTTTATTGTTTTTAAAGATTAGTGTGCTGTTTTAGAAAGGGTATTGAAAGTACAGGACATAAGGCCAAGGTTTCATTTTCAGTACAGATACTAAATGACCATTCACAAGATGATTTCTGTGCTTCATTTAAATTTGTTTTTATTTTATTTTAGATTATAATTGATTTTAGATTATAATTGATTTACAATGTTGTGTTAGTTTCAGGTATACAGCAAAGTGATTCCATTATGTATATGCATATATTCATTCTTTTTCAAATTCCTTTCCCAGTTAGGTTATTACTGAATATTGAAGAGCTTTCCTTGTTCTGTACAGCAGATCCTTGTTGGTTATCTATTTTAAATATAGTAGCAGGCACATGTCTGTCCCAAACTCCCGGTTTAACCCTCCCTCCCAGTTTTCCCCTTTGGTAACCAGAAGTTTGTTTTCAAAGTCTATGAGTCTGTTTCTCTTTTGTAAATAAATCCATTTGTGTAAATTTTTTGTTGAGATTCTGCATATAAGCACTCTGTTGTGACATTTGTCTTTCTCTTTCTGACTCACTTCATTTAATATTAGAATCTTCAGTTTGATTTACATTGCAGTAAGTGGTGTTATTTCATTCTATGGGCTTCCCTGGTGGCTCAATGGTTAAGAATCCACCTGCCAACACAGGAGATGTGGGTTCAGTCCCTGAGTTAGGAAGCTTTCCTGGGGAAGGACAAGCAACCCACTCCAGTATTCTTGCCAGGGAAATCTCATGGACATAGGAAACTGGCCGGCTACAGTCCATAGTGTCACAAAAGAGTTGAACACGACTTGGTGACTAAACATATATAACATTTGTATATACGTACCACATCTTCTTTATCCATTTATCTGTTGATGGACATTTAGGTTGCTTCCATGTCTTGGCTAATGTAAGCAGCATGGCAGTGATCACTGGGGTGCATGTATCCTTTCAAACCTTTCTCTGGATATATGCCCAGGAGTGGGATTGCCAGGTTATATGGTAGCTCTATTTTTAGCTTCTTTAAGGAATTTCCATACTGTTCTCCATAGAGGCTGTACCAATTTATATGGTCAACAACAGTGTATGACGTTCCCTTTACTGCATACCCTCTCCAGCATTTATTGTTTGTAGAAATTTTGATTATGACCATTCTGACTGGTGTGATACAAAGTCTTATTGTAGTTTTGATTTGTACTTCTCTAGCAATTAGTGATGGAGAAGGAAATGGCAACCCACTCCAGTGTTCTTGCCTGGAGAATCCTAGGGACGAAGGAGCCTGGTGGGCTGCCATCTATGGGGTCACGCAGAGTCGGACAACGACTGAAGCGACTTAGCAGCAGCAGCAGCAATTAGTGATGTTGATAATCTTCTCATGTGCCTTTTGGACATTTGTGTCTGTGCTTTGGAGAAATTTCTGCTTAGGTCTTCTGCCCACATTTTGATTAGGTTGGTTTTTTTATATTGAGCTGGATGAGCTATTTGTAAAATTTGGAGGTAAATCCCTTGTTGGTTGCATTGATTACAAATATTTTCTTCCATTCTGTGGATTATTTTGTTTTTGTTTATGTTTCCTTTGCTGGGCAAAATTTTTTGGGTTTAATTAGGTCACATTTGTTTACTTTTCTTTTTATTTCCATTACACTGGGGGATGGATTGTGAAAGCTTTACTGAGATTTATGTCAAAGGGTGTTCCGCCTATGTTTTCCTCTAAAAGTGTGATAGTATTTGGTCTTAAATTTAGCTCCTTAATCCATTTTGAGTTTATTTTTATGTGTGTATTAGAGAATATTCTAATTTCATTCTTTTACATGTAGCTGTCCAGATTTCCCAGCACCTCATGTTGAAGACACTGCCTTTCTCCATTGTGTATCCTTGTCTTTTTTGTCATAGATTAATTGACCATAGGTGTATGGGTTTATTTTTGGACTTTTTATTCTTTTCCACTTATATATGTCTGTTCCTGTGCCAGTACCATACTGTTTTGATGACTGTAGCTTTGTAGTATAATCTGAAAACAGGAAGCTGGGTTCCTCCAGCTCCATTCTTCTTTCTTAAGATGACTTTAGCTATTCAGAGGCTTTTGTGTCTTCATATATATTTTAAAATTTTTGTTCTAGTTCTGTGAAAAATGCCATTGGTAATTTGATAGGGATTGCATTGAATCTGTAGATTGCCTTGGATAGTGTAGTCATTTTGACAACATTGATTCTTCCAATCCAAGAAAATGTGTATCTTCCATCTGTTTTTATCATCTTTGATTTCTTCTACCAGTGTCTTAGAGTTTTCACAGTACAGGTCTTTTAACTCCTTAGGTAGGTTTCTCTCAGATGTTTTGCTCTTTTTGATGAGATGGTGTTTTCTAGGTATAGTATGTCACCTGCAAACAGTGACAGTTCTACTTCTTATTTTCCAACTTGGATTGTTTTTATTTCTTTTCTTCCCTGATTGATGTGTCTAGAACTTCCAAAACTGCATTGAATAAAATTGACAGGAGTGGACATCCTTGTCTTGTTACTGATCTTAGAGGAAATGCTTTCAGCTTTTCACCATTGAATGTAATGTTGGCTGTAGGTTTGTCATATATGATTTTTATTATCTTGAGGTACGTTCCCTCTATGGTCATTTTCTGGAGAGTTTTCCTCTTAAATGGGTGTTGAATTTTGTCAAAAGCTTTTCCTGTACCTCCTGAAATAATCATATCCTTTTTATTCTTCAATTTGTTAATGTGGTGTATCACACTGATTGATTTGTGGATATCGAAAAATCTTTGCATCCTTGGGATAAATCTTAATTGGTCATAGTGAACGATCCTTTTAATGTATTGCTGAATTTGGTTTGCTGGTATTTTGCTGAAGATTTTTGCATCTACGTTCATCAGTGATATTGGAGTGTAACATTTTTCTTTTTGATACATTTGTTTGGTTTAGTATCAGGTGATGGTGGCCTAAGAGAATGAATTTGCGAGTGTTCCTTGCTTTGCAAGTTTTGGGGATAGTTTCAGAAATATAGGTTTTAACTGTTCTATAAGTGTTTGATAGAATTCACCTGTGAAGCTGTTGGATCATGTACTTTTGTTTCTTGGGAATTTTAAATCACAGTTTCAATTTCAGCACTTGTTATTAGCCTGTTTATATTTTCTATTTCTTTCTGGTTCAATCTTGAGAGATTGTATTCTTCAAAGGATTTTTCCATTTCTTCTAGGCTTGTAGTAGTCTCTTATGATCTTTTGTAATTTTTGTGATATCCATTGTAACTTCTCCTTTTTCATTAATTTTATTGATGAAATAATATTTCATCAGTATTATTATTGAGTCCCCCTTCCCCTTTTTGATGAGCCTGGATAATCATTTATTAATTTCATTTATCTTCTAAAGAAAAAAGCTTTAATTTTGTTGATCTTTGCTATTGTTTTCTTTGTCTCTATTTAATTTTTTCTGCTCTGATCTTTATCTTTTCTCACTTTGGATTTTGCTTGTTCTTACTCTAGTTGTCTTAGGTATAAAATTAGATTGCTTATTTGTGATTTTTCTTGTTTCCTGACGTAAGACTTTATTGCTATAAACTTACCTCTACTTTTCTGAGTCCTATAGGTTTTTAGATCATTGTACTTTTAATTTTCATTGTCTCTGGTATATTTTGCTTTCCTCTTTGATTTCTTCAGAGATCCATTGGTTATTTAGTAGTGTTTTGTTTAACTTCCATGTGTTTGTGCTTATACATTTTTTTCCCTAAATTTGATTTCCAATCTTATAGCCAGGAAAGATGCTAGATATGATTTCGGTGTTCTTAAATTTACCATGGCTTGCTCTGTGACCCGGCATGTGATCAATCCTGGAGAATATCCCATGTGTACTTGAAAATATACACATTTTGCTGCTTTTGGATAGACCGCTCATAAATATCAGTCAAATCCATCTGGGCTAATATGTCATCTAGGCCTGTGTTCCTTACTGGTTTTCTGTCTGGATAATCTGTCCATTCATGAAAGTCCCCCACTATTATTGTGTTTCTGTCGATTTCTCCTCTTATGGCTTTTAGCATTTGCCTTATGCGTTGGGTGCTCCTGTGTTGGGTGCATATATACTTAGAATTGCTGTATCTTCTTCTTGAATTGATCCCTTGATCATTATGTGGTATCCTTCTTTGTCTCATATAACAGTCTTTATTTTAAAGTCTAATCTGTCTGATATGAATATGGCTACTCCAGTTTTCTTTTGATTTCCATCTGTATTGAATACCTATATCCACTCCCTCAGTTTCAGTCTGCATGTGTTCCTAGATATGAACTCTGTCTCTGTAGACAGCATATATTGCTTTTGTATCTGTTTATAAGGTAATATCTTTGCTTCTGACATGTATTAGTTCAGATTATCTAGTTTAGGAAATATTTGAACTCAATTGAATACATTTGTATATCTTCAACAATTGACTTATATTTGTGAAAAACCTTCTAAAATCTGATTGCACAGCTTTCACATCACCAAAGTAGCTTTACTAAGTATCTTATAATTGTTTTAGACACATTATGGATTTTACACTGTAACTGGTCTTCATTTTCATGTTCTCCAAAATAAAATTCATGTAATTTTTCTATAACAAATAGCTTATTCCTTGTTCATATTCAGTATGCAAAGAATGTTAATAGCTTTATTTCAGTAGTCCTTTGAGTAGCTGAAAATCAGATTTGTTTTGTCCTCTTGATACTTTGTAATAAAACAAATGAGTTTTTGAAAGATAAACTTACAGGGAAATTTTCAAAATTCTAAGCTTTAAAAATATCTGACAAACATCATTATTTAATATTGGAAATTGGAAAGACAAGTTCTAGGAAACCCTTGCAGACACAAGGCCAGGTGTGTAAGTGTGTCAGCTCTTGAATACACAGTAGATTTAATATTTTACCCAGGGTTGTTAAAGGTTTCTCTTTCGATATTAATGAAGCCATAATACCTTCTTGTTCTGTTTCGCCATCTAGAATAGGACTAAAGTTTTACCTACCCCCAAGAAATTGGCACTGATAAGTGAGAAAATCACCCAAGGCTCCCAAGGCAAACATTATACCCTGGAAATAAATTAAGCACATCTGGAAGCAACATTAAAACTCTTTTAGGCCACTTGGGTACAGCTGCAATCATTTGTTAGTAAACGATACTCTAGCAGCGTAGATGAATGCACTTCTAAGAAACCATTTTACTCCCAAAGAGAAATTGAAACCATAAGAGATTCTCACTGAATATTCAAAATATAATGAGATTTAAATCACATTTGGAATAGATCTGCTTTCTTTTCTACTTTCCAGTTCTGCACTGATACGTTGTTTTTGTGCATCAGCTCTACTCCGATTATCTTCAGAAATCAGGAAGTTCATTTCTATTTTCATACCTTTTAATACCCAGTGCCAGACGCTGTATGAACCCTTGCTGTTTTCCATCGCTCTTGGTTTTATGGTAATTATAGTTCAGGTAATCGGAGACATTCTTACATTCTTTTTAAAAAAAAAACATATTTTGAATTGTTTTCACTGTCAATATTTCAGCCTCTCCATTTGAAGCCAGAGGATGCCCACTTAATTTGTCACAATTTTAAAAATAATAACTGGAGAGACAAGTGAGTCACATCATTAAAATTACTTTCAGTCCACTGACAAGTGGATGACTCCGGGCGCTGGGAAGATGTCTGGGCAGTTTCCTGTTGCTGCAGTTCTCTGGAGTAGAAAGAGTCCTGTGTTACTAAGAAATTTATCAGAAAAGAAAAAGTACAGAGAGGCAAAATAGATCCACTTTCAGAACACAGATACCTTGAAACTACTTCCAAACCTACCCTCAGGTTTTTCCTCATTTTTTACCTGCTTATGATAGCAAAGAAAATACACGTACAAGGACAAAAATTAATTCCAGAAAATGTATATCACTGAGATTCATGGTCTAGTAGTGACCTTCTCTCTCTCTCTCTCTCTCTATCTTTTTTTCTTATAAGAGATAGTCAAGTTATTTGGTACAGTTAATGTGAAGTTCTGCTCTTTTACAAACACACCTTATCAAAGCATATATTATTCAATATGTTTTTGACAATGTTCCATGTAGAAAAATAATGATAATTAGCTGTAGAAAATTATCACCTGTCTCAGAGTACCCATTTCCCTTGTCTTCTGCTTGTCACTGGACTCTTAAGTGAAAAATATTTTTACGCCCTGTGACTGACAGTTTTAAATTAATAGCACCGTCACGTTTTTCAGAAAAGAATACAGGAAGAGAAACAAACCGTCATGTTTATCACTGGGAAGTTGGGCCATGGTGTCATTCAAAAGGGAGAAATGTGGAACCTGCATGCCCTACAAGCCTCAAGAAATACGCTGTTTCTCAATCTCTAGGCCTTTGCTGCTATAACTCACAGCTTAATGCAAGACACTCACCAGCTTCTACACATGAAATTTGGCACAGTATTCTAAAATATTGAATTTGTCTATTTTGTGCTGTCAACATGCTGAAGCACAAAATTCCTATCAGAGCCTAAAATATAAAAAGTAGCAATATATATATATATATATATTTTTTTTTTTTTTTTCCTTTAGCTTTCATGACTTCAGCCTCTGACAGGGCCTTAATTTATTATAACTACTACAAGGGGCTACATTTTAGCATCAAGTGCTGTAAGTCAGCTCCAGACACACAAGCCTGCCAACTCTAATTCATTTGGAATGAGGTGAGATTCAATCATTTATTTTCCCACTGAGAAGATTTGTGTTGCTTTTTAAAGTAAAAGAACTCAATATACCTTCAGAAGCTGTTCAGGATATATTAAAATTGTGTTGACCGTCATGCTTTTAGGAATAACTGAGGATGTCATGAACTAGGATAATTAGATATTTAGCCAAGAACATGTTTCCATCCCTCTGTCAGTAACCACAATGACCTAGGAAAGCTGACCATGTAGAAGTGTCAACTCACAATCTCTTGGAAGAGAGAAAGGGTGCTTGAGAAGAAAAGAAGTGACCAAAAATGAAAGCAAAGGATAAACTGGAAAAAAAATTAAGAATTATGGACTGAAAAATATTTACAATTTTCCCAAAGTTTTCCCCAAACTCTTAGGTCACCAAACCTAGTATTATTTAGAGTATGAGTAGGATAATATTTTCATTAATAAAAGTCAAGTCAAAATTAAAATATTCAGTTCCCAAAAAATCCAGAGTAAAGCCCTGTATTAAGATGTCAGTAGAAGTATTTATGTTATATAGAAGACATGAAACAAGCAAAATAACTAACATTATAAACATCAATTAAAAATAATTATAGAACCACATATAAATTATAAATGAATTCTATAGTTAATAAAATCTAGGAGAGACTGGGGAGGAAAAGAAAGCTCTAAAATGCAGCAAGGAAAATGGCTTTAGGATTTAAGAAGAAGAGGAAAATATATATAAATTATTGGTAAATTCCTTTAAAAATAAGTGTTTGCAGATTCACAGATCACCTTTCCTTCATCTTCCTCTTTAAGAATGGTTGGAAAGTAATCTATAGAATAAAGCGTTTTTGTTGGGAAGAAATTATTGAGATCAGATTGCCAGAAAAATGCACAAATAGAAAGTGGAAGAAATCACTTATAAACATAGATGCAAAAATTATTAATGAAATAATGCTCCAAGTTGAAAAAAAATCTTAGCTGGGTTTTGCAGGTATTCAAGGATGGTTTAATATGAAAATATTTTATTATAATCTACTCATATTTACAACTTAAATCCAAAAGTCATGTGTTTATGTTAACCAATGCACAAAAGTATTTAATAAAATTCAGTTCTCATTCATGAAACACTTTTTAACAATAATGGAGCATTTCTAATCTAATCAAGTGTAATTAGCAAAAATGTGCTGTTAGTAACATTACATGTGAAACTTAAGCAGAATTTCTAGGAGTAAATTGAGGAGTAATATAGGAATGCCCATAAATTATCTGAAAAAGAAAGGGGAAAAAAAAATCTCACAACAGCCCCAAGACCAAAATACTTAGGAATACACTTAACCAAGGAGGTAAATGATCTTTACATTGAAAACTCTAAGACATTGAATTGTGGTGTTGGAAAAGACTCTTGAGAGTCCCTTGGACTGCAAGGAGATCCAACCAGTCCATTCTGAAGGAGATCAGCCCTGGGATTTCTTTGGAAGGAATGATGCTAAAGCTGAAACTCCAGTACTTTGGCCACCTCATGCAAAAAGTTGACTCATTGGAGAAGACTCTGATGCTGGGAGGGATTGGGGGCAGGAGGAGAAGGGGACGACAGAGGATGAGATGGCTGGATGGCATCACTGACTCGATGGATGCGAGTCTGAGTGACCTCTGGGAGCTGGTGATGGACAGGGAGGCCTGGCGTGCTGCGGTTCATGGGGTCGCAAAGAGTCGGACACGACTGAGCGACTGATCTGATCTGAAAGGAAAGGAGGCGACCTGCAAAGTGTCGGTATCAGCATCACACTGTCTTGATAGCGGCAGCTTTATGGTTGCTGCTGCTGCTAAGTCACTTCAGTCGTGTCCGACTCTGCGTGACCCCATAGACGTCAGCCCACCAGGCTCTCCTGCCCCTGGGATTCTCCAGGCAAGAACACTGGAGTGGGTTGCCATTGCCTTCTCCAATGCAGGAAAGTGAAAAAGTGAAAGTGAAGTCGCTCAGTCGTGTCCGACTCTTAGTGACCCCATGGACTGCAGCCCACCAGGCTCCTCCATCCATGGGATTTTCCAGGCAAGAGTACTGGAGTGGGGTGCCATTGCCTTCTCCGAGCTTTATGGTAAGTCTGTCTTAAAGTCAAGTAATGTCAGATCTTCAATTTCATTCTTCCTTTTCAAAATCGTATTGCATATTCTGGGTCTTTTACCTCTCTAGATAAGTTTTAGAATCAATTTGTTGATACAAGATGCTGCAATTTTAATTGGGAATGCATTGAACCTATAGATTAATTGGAAAGAAATACCATCTTTATAATATTGAGTCTTCTGAATCATGAACATGGAATATTTCTCCATTTCTTTCTTCTTTGATATTTTTCATTGGAAATTTGTAATTTTCCACATAGATTCTTGAACATATTTTGTTAGCTTTATACATCAGCATTTAACTTGGGGGGATGCCATTTTAAATGCCACTTTAAATTTCAAATTCCATTTGTTCATTGTGGGTATATCAGAAAGCAATTGACTTTTTATTAGACTCCTATCTTGCAAGCTATTTATAGTCACTTAGCTCTAGAAGTTTTTTGTCTTTGTTGTTGTTACTTCTTTCAGATTTTCTACACAATCTCTCATGTTCAAGCAGATATAAATTTGTTCCTTCCTATCCAGCCTGTGTCCCCTCTGGTTCCTTGTTTTTGTCTTACTGCATTTGCCGGACTTTTAGTATAGTGTTGAAAAGCCATGGTGAGAAGGGACATTCATGCTTTGCTCCTGATCTTAATGGGAAAGCTTCAAATTTGTCGCCATTGAATATTGTATTAGCTTTAGAATTTTTATAGATATTCTTCACATAATTGGGAAAATTCCTCTCTATTGTTAATTTTAGCCATGGTTATGATGAAGGAAAGTTATGACCAACCTAGATAGCATATTCAAAAGCAGAGACACCACTTTGCCAACAAAGGTTCGCCTAGTCAAGGCTATGGTCTTTCCTGTGGTCATGTATGGATGTGAGAGCTGGATTGTGAAGAAGGCTGAGCACCGAAGAATTGATGCTTTTGAACTGTGGTGTTGGAGAAGACTCTTGAGAGTCCCTTGGAGTGCAAGGAGATCCAGCCAGTCCATTCTGAAGGAAATCAGCCCTGGGATTTCTTTGGAAGGAATGATGCTGAAGCTGAAACTCCAGTACTTTGGCCACCTCATGTGAAGAGTTGACTCATTGGAGAAGACTCTGATGCTGGGAGGGATTGAGGGCAGGAGGAGAAGGGGACGACAGAGGATGAGATGGCTGGATGGCATCACTGACTCGATGGATGCGAGTCTGAGTGACCTCTGGGAGCTGGTGATGGACAGGGAGGCCTGGCGTGCTGCAGTTCATGGGGTCGCAAAGAGTCGGACACGACTGAGCGACTGATCTGATCTGATCTGATGATGATTGTATAGGTTTATATGTGTGACAAAACTTTTCAAATTGTGTACCTTAAATATATATGTTTTGTATGTCAATTATACCTAAATGACATTTTTTAAATAGTTCAAAAAACAAAATCTTGATCTCCCACTCTTTTTTAATAACCAGGGTTAGCAATCCCATGTTGACTCCACTTTTTCTTTCTTCATGCCTGGGGAAAGAAAGCCCTGCATCCGTACAGGAAGACTGTTCCAGTCTTAGACAAAAGAAACTCTAGCTGTCCTCCCAGACTTGGGGTTAACAACAGAGAAAGACTACAGGAATTCACAAAACCATTGGACTATTTGCCCTGACAACGGCCTCAGCTGCAGGACATGTACATAACTTGAAAGTTCTGTGATTCCTGACAAACACAGTCACTGGTGAAGGGGCCTGGCATGCTGCGGTCAATGGGGTCGCAGAGTCAGACATGACTGAGCGACTGGACTGAACTGATAGGCACTGGAAGGCCTACGGTTGGACTTTTACAAGGATCACATTCCATCTAGTTTGCTTCAGGTTCCTCTACTCCCTATTATTTCTTCTCTGATGTGTTCTTTTTTAATGTAAGTCTGAGTTTCTGACCTATATGATTCTCCTTCTTTCTAAAGAATGTCTTTTATCATTTCTTGCAAGGCACTTCTGCTGGCAGCAAATTCCATTTTTGTTTGTCTGAGAAAGTCGTTATTTTGCCTTCACTTCTTGAAGAATAATTTAACAGTGTACACAATTCGAGGATGATAGAATTTTTTTTCTCTTACCATTTTAAATATCCACTCCATCCTCTGTGATTGCATGGATCCGGAGGAGAAGTCAAAGTAATTCTTATCTGTGCTCTTCATAGGAGAGTAGCTTTCCTCTTCTAGCTTATTTTAGGATTTTTCTTTACGTTTGACTCTCTGTATTTGAAAATAATATGCCTGAGTAAAGTTGAGGGGTTTGTTTGTTTGTTGTGTGTTTATCCTTCTTGGTGTTCCTTGTACTTTCTGGATCTGTGGTTTGATGTCTGACATTAATTCGGGGAAATTCTCAGTCATTATTATTTCAAATATTTCTTCTGTTCCTTTCTCTTTTCTCTTCTGATTTTCCCATTATAACTGGATTGTACCTTTGGTAGTTGTACCACAGTTCTTACATAGTCTGTCCCATTTTTTTTTTAACTATTTTTTTTTTTTTTTTGCTTTTCAGTTTTTGAAAAATCCTATTGAGAAGTCCTCAAGCTCAGAGATTCTTTCCTCAGAAATTCTGTCCAGTCTACTAAATTGACTAAAGCATTCTTAATTTCTCTTTTACAGTGTTTTTGATCCATAGCATTTCTTTTTGGTTCTTCCATAGAATTTCTACCTCTTTGCCTACATTTCCCATCTGTTCTTACAAGCTGTCTGTTTTACTCATTGGTACCCTTAGCTTATTAATCATCAGTTCAGTTCAGTCGCTCAGTTGTGTCCAACTCTTTGTGACCCCATAAATCGCAGCAAGCCAGGCCTCCCTGTCCATCACCAGCTCCCAGAGGTCACTGAGACTCACGTCCATTGAGTCAGTGATGCCATCCAGCCATCTCATCCTCTGTCGTCCCCTTCTCCTCTTGCCCTCAATCCCTCCCAGCATCAGAGTTTTTTTTCAATGAGTCAACTCTTCGCATGAGGTGGCCAAAGTACTGGAGTTTCAGCTTCAGCATCATTCCTTCCAAATAAATCTCAGGGCTGATCTCCTGCAGAATGGACTGGTTGGATCTCCTTGCAGTCCAAGGGACTCTCAAGAGTCTTCTCCAACACCACAGTTCAAAAGCATCAGTTCTTCGGTGCTCAGGTTTCTTCACAGTCCAACTCTCACATCCATAAATGATCACAGGAAAAACCATAGCCTTGACTAGATGAACCTTTGTTGGCAAACTAATGTCTCTGCTTTTGAATATGTGATCTAGGTTGGTCATAACTTTCCTTCCAAGGAGTAAGCGTCTTTTAATTTCATGGCTGCAGTCACCATCTGCAGTGATTTTGGAGCCCAAAAAAATAAAGTCTGACATGGTTTCCACTGTTTCCCCATCTATTTCCCATGAAGTGATGGGGCCAGATGCCATGATCTTCGTTTTCTGAATGTTGAGCTTTAAGCCAACTTTTTCACTGTCCTCTTTCACTTTCATCAAGAGGCTTTTTAGTTCCTCTTCACTTTCTGCCATAAGGGTGGTGTCATCTGCATATCTGAGGTTATTGATATTTCTCCCGGCAATCTTGATTTCAGCTTGTGTTTCTTCCAGTCCAGTGTTTCTCATGATGTACTCTGCATATAAGTTAAATAAACATGGTGACAATATGCAGCCTTGACATACTCCTTTTCCTATTTGGAACCAGTCTGTTGTTCCATGACCAGTTCTAACTGTTGCTTCTTGACCTGCATACAGATTTCTCAAGACGCAGGTCAGGTGGTCTGGTATTGCCATCTCTTTCGGAATTTTCCACAGTTTATTGTGATCCACACAGTCAAAGGCTTTGACATAGTCAATAAAGCAGAAATAGATGTTTTTCTGGAACTCTCTTGCTTTTTCCATGATCCAGCGGATGTTGGCAATTTGATCTCTGGTTCCTCTGCCTTTTCTAAAACCAGCTTGAACATCAGGAAGTTCACGGTTCACATATTGCTGAAGCCTGGCTTGGAGAATTTTGAGCATTACTTTACTAGCGTGTGAGATGAGTGCAATTGTGTGGTAGTTTGAGCACTCTTTGGCATTGCCTTTCTTTGGGATCGGAATGAAAACTGACCTTTTCCAGTCCTGTGGCCACTGCTGAGTTTTCCAAACTTGCTGGCATATTGAGTGAAACACTTTCACAGCATCATCTTTCAGGATTTGAAATAGCTCAACTGGAATTCCATCATCTCCACTAGCTTTGTTTGTAGTGATGCTTTCTAAGGCCCAGTTGACTTCACATTCTAGGATGTCTGGCTGTAGGTCAGTGATCACACCATTGTGATTATCTGGGTCGTGAAGCTCTTTTTTGTACAGCTCTTCTGTGTATTCTTACCATCTCTTAATATCTTCTGCTTCTGTTAGGTCCATACCATTTCTGTCCTTTATTGAGCCCATATTTGCATGAAATGTTCCCTTGGTATCTCTAATTTTCTTGAAGATATCTCTAGTCTTTCCCATTCTGTTGTTTTCCTCTATTCCTTTGCATTGATCGCTGAAGAAAGATTTCTTATGTCTCCTTGCTAGTCTTTGGAACTCTGCATTCAGATGCTTATATCTTTCCTTTTTTCCTTTGCTTTTGGCTTCTCTTCTTTTCACAGCTATTTGTAAGGCCTCCTCAGACAGCCATTTTGCTTTTTGCATTTCTTTTCCATGAGGATGGTCTTGATCCCTGTCTCCTGTACAATGTCACGAACCTCATTCCATAGTTCATCAGGCACTCTGTCTATCAGATCTAGGCCCTTAAATCTATTTCTCACTTCCACTGTATAGTCATAAGGGATTTGATTTAGGTCATACCTGAATGGTCTAGTGGTTTTCCCTACTTTCTTCAATTTCAGTCTGAATTTGGCAATAAGGAGTTCATGATCTGAGCCACAGTCAGCTCCTGGTCTTGTTTTTGCTGATTGTATAGAGCTTCTCCATCTTTGGCTGCAAAGAATATAATCGATCTGATTTCGGTGTTGACCATCTGGTGATGTCCATGTATAGAGTCATAGTTGTTTTAAATTCCAGGTCTGATCATTCCAACATCTCTGCCATACCCAAAATTGATTCTGCTTTTTTGCCTTTTAGTATGTCTTATATTTTTTTCTTGATAGCCACACATGATGTACTGGCTGAAAGGAATGGCTATAAATAGACCTTTAGTAATGTGGTAAAGTGTGGGGAAAGGAGAAGCATTCTGTAGCCCTTAGTAATGTGGTAAAGTGTGGGGGAAGGAGAAGCATTCTGTAGCCCTGTGATTCGGTTTCAGTCTTTCAGTGAGCCTTTGGCTCTGAATTCTGAACTTCACACATGCGTCCCAGTTTTTCCCACCACTTAGGTGAGGCAGAATTGTCGGTGTGGGTGGGAATTGGTTATTTTCTTTCCCCCAAGCCAGCTAGACTCTGATAAAAATCTCAGCAGGCAACGATCTGATTAATTTTTTCCCAGAAGCTGATACGATTAAGAACAACACAATAGTTTGGCATATTTAAAAGTTCTTCCTTTTCCCCTTCCTCTGTCAGAAGCAGGAGGGAGGTTTTCTCCAGCATTCATTATGAGAACCTGGGAGAGCTTCAGGAGGTAAAACTCTACAAAAGCACGGAAGCATTCCAGTGGCGGGGTCCCCTTGGGGCTTTTGCCTCTCAGACATGCCCACCCTGCCCCTCCAGCAATTCATCAAGTACACTTCGGGTTTTCCTGCCCCGGCACTGATTTCTGCAGAAGCTTCCGTTCTGGGGGGTTCTCGTTCTCTGAAGTCATCTGTCTGTCTCTCCTACTTGGGGGTGGAGGAGGGGCAGGGGAGGGAGAGGGGAGGGGGAGGAGTAGGGGAGGATGGGCAGCGGTTTGCTCTGTTATCTAATTTCTTTTTTACGTCTAAGAAAAGTTCTCAATTTTTTAAATCTGTTCAGCATTTTGCTTGTCGTTAGGATGGAGTAGTAACTTCCAAGCCTGCTGCTGGACCAAAAACCAGAAGTCCCAGATGATACTTGAAAATAAAGAATTAATTCTATCTACTAGAGGTATCTGCCTGGGTATATATCATTCAAGTCTTTTTCTCTAGCTGCACGTATATAGGTATGTAGGTATGCATCTCTCTGTGTGTATGTTTGTGTGTGGGTGTATATGTGTGTATATGTATATGCATAAACATAAATACATTTTATATTTGCATATACTTTTTCTTCCACTGAAAAAAAGATCAATCTTCTTTTAAAAAATAGTATTAAAAGCATTAAACAGTGAAGCATGGCTCAGAAGAAGGGATAGGCAAAATCTATAACTAATATATTATTGATTCCATGTTTTTAATTTATAAATTAGTAAGGAAAATGTAAATACCACAAAGAAAAGTAAGCAAAATTTACAAATTAAACAATTCACAGAAAGGAATCATAGGGTTATGAAAAACAATTGGTTACTACATTGAAAAAAAAAAAGAGGCTTTTCCTTTCATAGAATGGAATGTGCCATTTAAAACATCTAGAAGGGGTGGAGCTAAGATGGTGGATGAGTAGGACGGGGAGAATATTTTCTCCTCCACAAATCCATTAAAAGAACATTTGAATGCTGAATAAATTCTACAAAACAACTTCTGAATGCTGGCAGAGGTCATCAGGCACTTAGAAAGACAATTCATTGTCTTCAAAACTAGAAAACGAGCCCTGCGGTAACTCCTTTTGCGGAGAAGTGGCGCGGACAGCAGCATTTGCTATTAGCAAGCGGAGGCTGGGCTAGGAGGAGCAGCGCGGCCTGCATCGCTTTGAGAAAGGATTTGGCCTGGCTATCTCGGGCGCTATCTGAGCGAAACAACCAGACTGTCGGTTATCTACTACATCAAAAGCCAGCCCTAACTTAAGACACCACCAGGACCACGTACGGAACAAAGGAGTGCACAGAGATGGCTGGCTGCAGGCCGTCCCACTCTGGTGACAGGCAGCCAGGGCCGGAGGTGGGCAATCACAGCCCTAGAGAGACACTGTCTACAGAACTCTAAGTAGGTTTCTGTGCTGACTCATGCTTCTTGGGGCTCTGGATGGTCAACATCTGCCTAAGAAAGTGCACCGGTTGTATACCCAGAAAACTGAGTGGCGGGGAGGTGATAAGTCGCAGGAGCTGTGCTCGCTGAACATTTCATCACCTGCGCTACTCGGATCTGGGAAGGGCATAAAACGCAGACTCAACCTAGTCTGTGCTTCTGAGGATTATCCGAGTGCCTGAACCTGGCCGGCTTACATTTGGGTGTTCATCTCCAACCCCTCTGTAACAGGGCAGAGATCAGATATTGAAAACACCAGTAAACTGCCTCAAGAAAGAGAATTCAACAAACTACCAGAATATACAGGAGACGGGGATCAAGACCATCCCCATGGAAAAGAAATGCAAAAAAGCAAAATGGCTGTCAAGGGAGGCCTTACAAATAGCTGTGAAAAGAAGAGAAGCAAAAAGCAAAGGAGAAAAGGAAAGATATAAACATCTAAATGCAGAGTTCCAAAGAATAGCAAGAAGAGATAAGAAAGCCTTCTTCAGCGATCAATGCAAAGAAATAGAGGAAAACAACAGAATGGGAAAGACTAGGGATCTCTTCAAGAAAATCAGAGATACCAAAGGAACATTTCATGCAAAGATGGGCACGATAAAGGACAGAGATGGTGTGGACCTAACAGAAGCAGAAGATATTAAGAAGAGGTGGCAAGAATACACAGAAGAACTGTACAAAAAAGAGCTTGAAGACCCAGATAATCATGATGATATGATCACTGACCTAGAGCCAGACATCTTGGAATGTGAAGTCAAATGGGCCTTAGAAAGCATCACTATGAACAAAGCTAGTGGAGGTGATGGAATTCCAGTGGAGCTATTCCAAATCCTGAAAGATGATGCTGTGAAAGTGCTGCACTCAATATGCCAGCAAATCTGGAAAACTCAGCAGTGGCCACAAGATTGGAAAAGGTCAGTTTTCATCCCAATCCCAAAGAAAGGCAATGCCACGGAGTGCTCAAACTACTGAACAATTGCACTCATCTCACACGCTAGTAAAGTAATGCTCAAAATTCTCCAAGCCAGGCTTCAGCAATATGTGAACCGTGAACTTCCTGATGTTCAAGCTGGTTTTAGAAAAGGCAGAGGAACCAGAGATCAAATTGCCAACATCCGCTGGATCATGGAAAAAGCAAGAGAGTTCCAGAAAAACATCTATTTCTGCTTTATTGACTATGCCAAAGCCTTTGACTGTGTAGATCACAATAAACTGTGGAAAATTGTGAAAGAGATGGGAATACCAGACCACCTGATCTGCCTCTTGAGAAATCTGTACGCAGGTCAGGAAGCAACAGTTAGAACTGGTCATGGAACAACAGACTGGTTCCAAATAGGAAAAGGAGTACGTCAAGGCTGCATATTGTCACCATGTTTATTTAACTTATATGCAGAGTACATCATGAGAAATGCTGGACTGGAAGAAACACAAGTTGGAATCAAGATTGCCAGGAGAAATATCAATAACCTCAGATATGCAGATGACACCACTCTTATGGCAGAAAGTGAAGAGGGGCTAAAAAGCCTCTTGATGAAAGTGAAAGTGGAGAGTGAAAAGGTTGGCTTAAAGCTCAACATTCAGAAAACGAAGATCATGGCATCTGGTCCCATCACTGCATGGGAAATAGATGGGGAAACAGTGGAAACAGTGTCAGACTTTGTTTTTCTGGGCTCCAAAATCACTGCAGATGGTGACTGCGGCCATGAAATTAAAAGACGCTTACTCCTTGGAAGGAAAGTTATGACCAACCTAGATAGCATATTCAAAAGCAGAGACATTACTTTACCAACAAAGGTTCGCCTAGTCAAGGCTATGGTCTTTCCTGTGGTCATGTATGGATGTGAGAGCTGGACTGTGAAGAAGGCTGAGCGCTGAAGAATTGATGCTTTTGAACTGTGGTGTTGGAGAAGACTCTTGAGAGTCCCTTGGACTGCAAGAAGATCCAACCAGTCCATTCTGAAGGAGATCAATCCTGGAATTTCTTTAGAAGGAATGATGCTAAAGCTGAAACTCCAGTATTTTGGCCACCTCATGCGAAGAGTTGACTCATTGGAGAAGACTCTGATGCTGGGAGGGATTGAGGGCAGGAGGAGAAGGGGACGACAGAGGATGAGATGGCTGGATGGCATCACTGGCTTGATGGGTGTGAGTCTGAGTGACCTCCGGGAGTTGGTGATGGACAGGGAGGCCTGGTGTGCTGCGGTTCATGGGGTCGCAAAGAGTCGGACACAACTGAGCGACTGATCTGATCTGACCAGAATATAGTAAGGACACTTTAAACTTGGCAATTTTAACAAAATGAAGAGACAAAAGAATACCCAGCAGCTAAAGGAACAGGATAGATCCCCACCAAACCAAATCAAAGAGGAAGAGATAGGGAATCTACCTGATAAAGAATTCCGAATAATGATAGTGAAATTAATCCAAAATCTCGAAATCAAAATGGAATCACAGTTAAAGAGTCTGGAGACAAGGATTGAGAAGATGCAAGAAAGGTTTAACAAGGACCTAAAAGAAATAAAAAAGAGTCAACACATAATGAATAATGCAATAAATGAGATTCAAAACACCCTGGAGGCAACAAATAGTAGAATAACAGAGGCAGAAGATAGGATTAGTGAATTAGAAGATAGAATCCTAGAAATAAATGAATCAGAGGAGAAAAAAGAAAAAAGAATTAAAAGAAATGAGGACAATCTCAGAGTCCTCCAGGATAACATTAAGCGCTACAACATTCGAATCATAGGAGTTCCAGAAGAAGAAGATAAAAAGAAAGTATAATGAGGAAATACTTGAGGAGATAATAGTTGAAAACTTCCCTAAATTGGAGAAGGAAATTACCACTCAAGTTGAAGAAATCCAGAGAGTCCCTAACAGGATAAACCCAAGGCGAAACGCCCCAAGACACATATTAATCAAATTAACAAAGATGAAATATAAAGAACAAATAATAAAAGCAGTAAGGGAAAAACATCAAATAACTCACAAGGGAATTCCCTTAAGGATAACAGCTGATCTTTCAATAGAAACTCTCCAAGCCAGGAGGGAATGGCAAGACATAATTAAAGTGATGAAAGAAAATAACTTACAGCCTAGATTATTGTATCCAGCAAGGATCTCATTCAAATATGAAGGAGAAATCAAAAGTTTCACAGATAAGCTAAAGTTGAGAGAATTTTGCACCACTAAACCATTTCTCCAACAAAAACTAAAGGACATTCTCTAGATAGGAATCATTAAAAGGGTGTATAAATTCGAACCCAAAACAATAAAGTAAATCCTATTTATCAATAATTGCTTTAAATGTTAATGGGCTGAATGCCCTTATCAACAGACAAAGACTGGCCGAATCGATACGAAAACAAGACTCCCACAAACCTTGTCTACAAGAGACAACCAAAAGACTAAAATGCGTCAAATGGATACAAAAACTAGACCCCTATATATGTTGTCTACATGAAAACCACCTTAAAATAGGGGATATATACTGACTGAAAATGAGGGGCTGGAAAAAGATTTTCTATGCAATTATGGACCAAAAGAAAACAAGAGTAGCAATACTCATATCAGATAAAATTGACTTTAAAGATCCTGAAAAGGAGACAATCAAGGTTATACATAACGACTTAAAGGAACAATCCAAAAACAAGTTATAACAATTATAAATATATATGCACCCAACATTGGAGCATTGATATATCTAAGACAAACATTAATTAATATGATAGAAGAAATATGCAACAATACAATAATAGTGGGAGACTTTAATACCCCACTCATACTTATACAATCTGGCTGTAATAGACAAAGTAAAGAGGAAAACATATTCACTTATGAGCCTCAAAAAATTCAGTTCACTCAGGAGAGTTAAAAAAATATATTGACTTATTTGTTCACTCTGTAAAGCTTTATTGACTATTTTATGGGACTGGTACCACTTTGGGCAGTAGGGAGGAAGAAGTGACAAATGTGATCCTGTCCTAAATAATATATTGTGGTAAAGATAGACCTACCAGTACAAAATACCAAGATGTGCCTAAGATGAGGACACCCAAACTGGACTTTTAGTTTCCTGAACTTTTCATTTCCAGATTAAACCTCCTAATATAGGATGAATTCAACGTGTTTTTTTTTTTTTTTAAGTGTTCTTTGTGATTAAAAACAGAAAGCCATTAGTTAAGAAATTACATATACTCCTCCCCACCATCACTCCCCTTCTTTCTTCTCATTTCCCTCCCACCCTCATTGACCCTTTCCTTTGTCCATTTTCCCCTGCAAAAAAAAAAAAAAAAACAAGTGCAAAGTATCTGTGAAAAAATAAATAAATAAATGTTTAAAAAAGCTTTAAGTAAGAAAAAATAAAATAAAACATCTAGAAGGAATTTTCCTGTCAGTCCAGTGGTTCACACTCTGCATTTCCAATGTAGAGGACACAGGTTTGTTCCCTGATTGGGAAACTAAGATCCATATGCTGCACAGCGTGGCAAAGGAAGGAAGGAAATACCAGATCAGATCAGATCAGATCAGTCGTGTCCGACTCTTTGCGACCCCATGAATCGCAGCAAGCCAGGCCTCCCTGTCCATCACCAACTCCCGGAGTTCACTCAGACTCACGTCCATCAAGTCAGTGATGCCATCCAGCCATCTCATCCTCTGGCGTCCCCTTCTCCTCTTGCCCTCAATCCCTCCCAGCATCAAAGTCTTCTCCAATGAGTCAACTCTTCGCGTGAGGTGGCCAAAGTACTGGAGTTTCAGCTTCAGCATCATTCCTTCCAAAGAAATCCCAGGGCTGATTTCCTTCAGAATGGACTGGTTGGATCTCCTTGCAGTCCAAGGGACTCTCAAGAGTCTTCTCCAACACCACAGTTCAAAAGCATCAATTCTTCAGTGCTCAGCTTTCTTCACAGTCCAGCTCTCACATCCATACATGACCACAGGAAAGACCATAGCCTTGACTAGGCGAACCTTTGTTGGCAAAGTAATGTATCTGATTTTGAATATGCTATCTAGGTTGGTCATAACTTTCCTTCCAAGGGGTAAGCGTCTTTTAATTTCATGGCTACAGTCACCATCTGTAGTGATTTTGGAGCCCAGAAAAATAAAGTCTGACACTGTTTCCACTGTTTCCCCATCTATTTCCCATGAAGTGATGGGACCAGATGCCATGATCTTCATTTTCTGAATGTTGAGATTTCAGCCAACTTTTTCACTCTCCACTTTCACTTCATCAAGAGACTTTTTAGTTCCTCTTCACTTTCTGCCATAAGGGTGGTGTCATCTGCATATCTGAGGTTATTGATATTTCTCCCGGCAATCTTGATTTCAGCTTGTGTTTCTTCCAGTCCAGCGTTTCTCATGATGTACTCTGCATAGAAGTTAAATAAATATGGTGACAATATACAGCCTTGACGTACTCCCTTTCCTATTTGGAACCAGTCTGTTGTTCCATGTTCAGTTCTAACTGTTGCTTCCTGACCTGCATGCAGATTTGTCAAGAGGCAAATCAGGTGGTCTGGTATTCCCATCTCTTTCAGAATTTTCCATAGTTTATTGTGATCCACACAGTCAAAGGCTTTGGCATAGTCAATAAAGCAGAAATAGATGGAAGGAAATATAACTTTCAATAAAAGAATCTTCAAAAAACAGAACAGTGAAATAATATTTTACGCTAATCACATTAAGAAAAAAATCTGACAATGTCAGGAGTTAGCACGGATCTTTGTTGGTGTTCAGTCATGAAGTTGTGTCCTACTCTGTGACCCCATGGACTGCTGCAAGCCAGGCTTTTCTGTCCTTTGCTGTTTCCTGGACTTTGCTCAGATTCATGCCCACTGAGTCAGTGACGCCATCCAACCATCTCATCCTCTGTCGTCCCCTTCTCCTCCTGCCTTCAATCTTTCCCAGCATCAGGGTCTTTTCAAATGAGTCGACTCTTCACATCAGGTGGCCAAAGTATTGGAGTTTCAGCTCCAGCATTAGTCTTTCCAATGAATGTTCAGGGTTGATTTTCGTTAGGTTTCACTGGTTTGATCTCCTTGCTGTCCAAGGGACTTTCAAGAATGTTCTCCAGCACCACAGTTCAAAAGCATCAGTTCTTTAGTGCTCAGCCTTGTTTATGGTCCAGCTCTCACATCTGTACACCACTACTAGAAAAACCATAGCTTTGACTATCCAGATCATTGTTGGCAAAGTGACGTCTCAGCCTTTTAATATGTTATCTAGGATTGTCATAGTTTTTCTTCCAGGGACCAAGTGTCTTTTATTTAGCAAGTATATAGAAAAGTGAAAACCATTATTTAGTGTTGGTGAGGGTATAAATTGGTTCAATCTATTTGAAAAAAAAATCTGACAGTTAATAAATCTGAAGATAGAATAGCATGACCCAGCAATTTCACTTCTAGTTGTATATTCTAGAAGAACTTGCATGAGGGATAAAGTTGTATTCATATGAGACTGCTTATAGCAGCATTGCTTATAATACTACTAAAAAGGCTGTAATAGCTTATGTCCATATATAGGAGAAGAGATAAATGAATGATGGGGCATTTACCCAGTGCGTGGATAATGAATAAAGTGGAGCTACATACATCAACATGAATGAATCTCGAATATTTGTATCAAACAATAAAAGCAATAGTCAGAAGTATGCATCCAGTTTAGTACCATATATAAAAAACTTAAACCATATACATGATGTAAAATTATAAAAAATGCACTGGAACTTTAAATACCAAATTCAAGAGAGTGTTTTCTCAGAGGAGGACAGAGGTGGTGGTTGGTGGAATCAGAGAGAATATACTTTTTAGCTTTAATGTATAAATGATGCATTTTTCTTAAGTTTCTGATAAGTTATTGAGTATGCTGATTTTTATTCATTTCTGAATGACTCAAACACTTCTAATTTTTAAAGAGTACAAAGCATACAAAAGTAGAGTTTTAGGGTTTTCATGTAAATTTCAAATCAGGAGGCTAAAACTCTTTATCCCACATTATTTTCTATGACCTGCTACTGCTACTGCTACTGCTAAGTCACTTCAGTCGTGTCCAACTCTGTGCGACCTCACAGACAGCAGCCCATCAGGCTCCCCCATCCCTGGGATTCTCCAGGCAAGAACACTGGAGTAGGTTGCCATTTCCTTCTCCAATGCATGAAAGTTAAAAGTGAAAGTGAAATCGCTCAGTCATGTCTGACCCTCAGCGACCCCATGGACTGCAGCCTTCCAGGCTCCTCCATCCATGGGATTTTCCAGGCAAGAGTACTGGGGTGGGGTGCCATTGCCTTCCCCTTTCTATGACCTAGATGGGAAAAAAAAAAAAAAGAATTAAAATCTATTAGCATTTGACTCCAGTACAATCTGTCAGCAATTTGGAAATCTGATTGTGTTATAAACAGTTTTTATTGTGTTGTTGTAAACATAGGATTATACTATGATAATTATTCAATATAACCACTGATTTGTGTAGTCTTCCTTGGATTAAAAAATTATTTTCCACACTGTTCAGTAGATCAGAGACATATAGGGAAACGTGACTAAGATTTGGTGTCTCAAGTCAGAGTTAAATATCCTATGAATTTGCTGTTTTCAGTCTCTTAGTCGTGTCTCTTTGCAACCCCATGAAGAGCAGCACTCCAGGTTTCCCTGTCCTTCACTATTTCCCAGAATTTGCTGAAACTCATGCCCATTGAGTCAGTCATGCCATCCAACCATCTCATCCTCTGTTGCCCCCTTCTCCTCCTGACTTCAATCTTTCCCAGCAGCAGGATCGTTTCCAATGATTTGGCTCTTCACACCAAAGTCATTGAGGTTTCACTTCAGCATCGGTTTTTCCAATGAATATTCATGGGTGATTTCCTTTAGGATTGACTGGTTTGATCTACTTGCTGTCCAAGGGACTCTCAAAATCTTCTCCAGCACCACAATTCAAAAGCATCAATTCTTTGGCACTCAGCCTTCTCACATCTGTACATGACTGCTGGAAAAACCATAGCTTTGACTATATAGACCTTTTTTGGCAAAGTATTGTCTCTACTTTTTAATATGCTGTCTAAGTTTCTCATAGTTTTACTTCCCAAGAGCAAACATCTTTTAATTTCATGGCAGCAGCCGCCATCTGCTATGATTTGCAGCCCAAGAAAACAAAGTCTGTCACTATTTCCATTCTTTCCCCATCTATTTGCCATGAAGTGGTAAGACTGGGAAAACAATAGAATGGGAAAGACTAGAGATCTCTTCAAGAAAATTAGAGATACCAAGGGAACATTTCATGCAAAGATGGGCTCAATAAAGGACAGAAATGGTATGGACCTAACAGAAGCAGAAGATATTAAGAAGAGGTGGCAAGAATACACAGAAGAACTTTACAAAAAGATCTTCACAACCCAGATAATCACCATGGTGTGATCACTCACCTAGAGCTAAACATCCTGGAATGTCAAGATGTCATTCATCCTGGAATGTGAACTGGGCCTTAGGAAGCATCACTATAAACAAAGCTAGTGGAGGTGATGGAATTTCGGTTGAGCTATTTCAAATCCTAAAAGATGATGCTGTGCCAGGACATTTGGAAAACTCAACAGTGGCCACAGGACTGGAAAAGGTCAGTTTTCATTCCAATCTCAAAGAAAGGCAATGTCAAAGAATGCTCAAACTACCGCACAATTACACTCCTCTCACACGCTAGTAATGTAATGCTCAATATTCTCCAAGCCAGGATTCAACAGTACGTAAACTGTGAACTTCTAAATGTTCAAGCTGGCTTTAGAAAAGGAGGAGGAACCAGAGATCAAATTACCAACATCTGTTGGATTATCGAGAAAGCAAGAGAGTTCCAGAAAAACATCTATTCCTGCTTTATTGGCTAGGCCAAAGCCTTTGACTGTGTGGATCACCACAAACTGTGGACAATTCTGAAAGAGATGGGAATACCAGACCACCTGACCTGCCTCTTGAGAAATCTATATACAGGTCAGGAAGCAACAGTTAGAACTGGACATGGAACAACAGACTGGTTCCAAGAAAGGAAAGGAGTACGTCAAGGCTGTATATTGTCACCCTACTTATTTAACTTATACGCAGAGTACATCATGAGAAATGCTGGGCTGGAAGAAGCACAAGCTGGAATCAAGATTGTCAGGAGAAATATCAATAACCTCAGATATGCAGAAGACACCACCCTTATGGCAGAAAGCAAAGAAAAACTAAAGAGCCTCTTGATGAAAGTGAAAGAAGAGAGTGAAAAAGTTGGCTTAAAGCTCAACATTCAGAAAACTAAGATCATTTTTGCCTCTGGTCCCATCACTTCATGGGAAATACATGGGGAAACAGTGGATACAGTGGCTGACTTCATTTTGGGGGCTCCAAAATCACTGCAGATGGTGACTATAGCCATGAAATTAAAAGATGCTTACTCCTTGGAAGGAAAGTTATGACCAACCTAGACAGCATATTGAAAAGCAGAGATATTACTTTTCCAACAAAGGTCCATCTAGTCAAGGTCAGTGGTCATGTATGGATGTGAGAGTTGGACTAAGAAGAAAGTTGAGTGCTGAAGAATAGATGCTTTTGAACTGTGGTGTTGGAGAAGACTCTTGAGAGTCCCTTGGACTGCAAGATCCACTCAGCCCATCCTAAAGGAAATCAGTCCTGAATATTCATTGGAAAGGCTGATGCTGAAGCTGAAACTCCAATACTTTGAACACCTGATGAGAAGAACTGACTCATTTGAGAAGGCCCCGATGCTGGGAAAGATTGAAGGCAGGAGGCGAAGGGGACAACAGAGGATGAGATGGTTGGATGGCATCACTGACTCAGTGGACATGAGTTTGAGTAAACTCCAGGAGTTGGTAATGGACAGGGAGGCCTGGCATGCTGCAGTCCATGGGATCGCAAAGAGTTGGACATGACTGAGTCACTGTACTGAAATAAACTGATGGAACTGGATGCCATGATCTTAGTCTTTTGAATGTTGAATTTTTTTTTTTTTTATTAAATTTTATTTTGCTTAACTTTACAATATTGTATTGCTTTTGCCATACATCGAGATGGATCTTCCACAAGTATACATGTGTTCCCCATCCTGAACTTTTTCACTCTCATCTTTTACCTTCATCAAGAGGCCTTTAGTTCTTCTTTGCTTTTGCAATGAGGGTGATGTCATCTGCATATCTGATATTGTTAATATTTCTCCCAGAAGTCTCGACTCCAGCTTGAGATTCCTGCAGCCTAGCATTTCTCATGATATACTCTGCATATAAGTTAAATAGGCAGGGTGACAATATACAGCCTTGACGTACTCCTTTCCCAATTTGGAACCAGTCCATTGTTCCATATCCAGATCTAACTGTTGCTTTTTGACTTGCATACAAGTTTCTCAGAAGACAAGTAAGGTGATCTGGTATTACCATCTCTTTCAGAATTTTCCACAGTTTGCTGTGATCCACACAGTCAAAGGCTTTAACATAGTCAATGAAGCAAAAGTGGATGTTTTTCTGGAATTCTGTGCTTTTTCTATGATCCATCAGATGTTGGCCATTTGATCTCTGATTCCTGTCTTCTCTAAATCCAGTTTGTACATCTGGAAGTTCATGTTTCACGTAGTGCTGAAACCTGGCCTGGAGAATTTTGAGCATTACTTTACTAGCATGTGAAATGAGTGCAATTGTGTGGTAGTTTGAACATTCTTTGGCATTGCCCTTCTTTGGGATTGAAATGAAAACTGACCTTTTCCTGTCCCGTGGCCATTGGTGACATATTGAGTGCAGCATCACTTTTCAGGATTTTATGTTGGTCAGCTGGAATCATCTTTTAGGATTTTAAAAACCCCAGCTGGAATCCTATCACCTTCCCTAGCTTTGTTCATAGTGATGCTTCCTAAGGCCCAGTTGACTTCACAGTTTAGGATGTCTGGCTCTAGGTGAGTGATCACACCGTCTTGGTTATCTGGGTCACAAAGATCTTTTTTGTACAGTTCTTCTGTATATTCTTGCCATCTCTTCTTAATATCTTCTGCTTCTGTTAGGTCTATACCATTCCTGTCCTTTATTGAGCCCATCTTTGCATGAAATGTTCCCTTGGTATCTCTAATTTTCTTGAAGAGATTTCTAGTCTTTCCCATTCTGTTGTTTTCCTCTGTTTCTGTGCATTGATCACTCAAGAAAACTTTCTTATCTCTCCTTGCTATTCTTTGGAACGCTGCATTCAGATGTTTATATCTTTCCCTTTCTCCTTTGCCTTTCACTTCTATTCTATTTGTAAGACCTCCTCAGATAACCATTTTGCTTTGTTGCATTTCTTTTTCTGGTGGATGGTTTTGGTCACTGCCTCCTGTTCAGTGTTACAAACCTCCATTCATAGTTCTTTATCCTATGGATGAAGAAGATAAAACATAAAGAGGACCCTAATTACAATGGGCAGAGGGTTTTTAACTGAACTATTTAGTTAATATTATTAATATATTTTTATTCATCAGAAAAGTCCTAATGGCTTTCATGTCTTGGATGAGCCAGTTACTATTCAAGGTTCCATCTGCCATCATTGCTGGCTAAGTTCTTGAATTTCTTCAGAAGCATACAGAAATGTTGGCACATTTTATTTCTCCACTATGAATGGGAATTTCCCTGTTAACTTTTTTCCCCTTTGATTGTATTTATTATGCTTAACATAGTAAAGATTCTGAAACAGCAGTATTCTTGCCCCAGAAGACAAGATATTGTCAAAGTGCACAAAGAAATAATAATAAAAATGCAAGTAAATACTCTCATGAAAACATAAAGGAGAGCAAATGTGAAGGTTCTAGTTGTTTCTTTAAAACCAATGGGAAATGGACAAATCAGATTTATACATACATGGTCACTAGATTGGCTGAATACCTTAATGAGTTCTCAAATAGACTGTATTGGTTTAAAGGCATGAGCCGTTTGGGCCATACAAGTTACCAAAGAAACATATTCAGAAACATATTCACTTATACGTAAAAGTAAATGATTGATTGTTCATTATATAAATTATGTCCATAAATTTTGTGAATCCCTAATTATCAACCTTTTTTTACATTTTTTATCTGAAAAAGTACTGCGTATAACCTAGCCTAAAATATCTGGTATAGTTACAGTCAGGGTTAACTGAATAACAGGACAATGGCAGAGACTCTTTCAGTTCAGTCTATTTGTAAAAACTGTGACTTGTGCCTGGTCGGGGAAGGCAATGGCACCCCACCCCAGTTCTTTTGCCTGGAAGGTTCCATGGACGGAGGATCCTGATGGGCTCCAATCCATGGGGTCGCTAAGAGTCAGACACGACTGAGCAACTTCACTCTCACTTTTCACTTTCATGCATTGGAGAAGGAAATGGCAACCCACTCCAGTATTCTTGCCTGGAGAATCCCAGGGACGGGGGAGCCTGATGGGCTGCCGTCTATGGGGTCGCACAGAGTTGGTACAGTTACATGGTGTGTCAAATCAAGCTTAACATACCCTCAGAGTTACTCTGCCAGCCGTATGCATACATATTCTTTTCCAATTTCAGTCTCTTCCTCAAATATGGAAAAAGGCATGTTTACGTGGTCCAATATCTCTCCATTACCAGAACAGATATTCTTTATGTGCAAATCAATTAAAAACACAGTCTGTTTCATTTGTACGGCACACACACACAAACACACACACACATGGTTTCCTTTAAGCAAGGTTTGGGTGAATCATGTCTTAGCAAAACTGAGTCTTTAAGGCCAATACAATACCGAACAGTCCAATGCAATGCACAAGGCTTTTCCAGTTCCATTTCATTAACTGAGATGACATCTGGCTGAATGTTTCATTTTAAAAGTGGAGTAACAATTTTATACCATTGTCAAAGATTTCTATACCATTTATAAAGTTACGTGAGAATATTTTGATTTTAATTTTCTTGGCAGCTCAACAAAACATCACTCTTAAATTTAGCTAGCGTGTGTGATCTTTGTACTTCATTACTCTTCCTCCAATTTAATTATCGTACAAGCTTTTGTGAGTGACTCATATGCTCAATATTTCAAGCAGATGCAACCCTTTTTGAATCTCACAGGAAGCACTTGTTGGTTGTTGACATTAAGCACATGTGACAACTCATTAGAAAAAGAAATATACCCAAGAAAACTTTGCAGAGTTAGTGACTCAGGGCACTAACTCACTTGAAATTTTAAGTTAATTTATTTCTATTTTTCCTGCAGTATTAATACTGTGGATTGTTGTAGCTATTTCCATTTTTCACCCTTATCATAATATGTATCATCAGGCACTTTCCTGCAGCTTATACTTTTTCCTGAGACTATCTGAGATAATTATCCAAGTCATTATAGTTTTACAAAGAAATATACACTAATATAAAAAAAATGGACTCTAGAATCATCTAGCTATTAGAAGCCTCACTGCCTCTTATCAGTTATGTCTCTCCTCACTTTTTTATTTAAATAATCATTCAGTTACTGAAGGGGCCATAATTTAAATCAGCTGATTCATCTTTCAAGTTTTAAGCTAGAGCATACACACAAAAAAAATTATTGTTGAGTACAAAGAGACTAGTTGATTTATTATGTTCATAAACAGATTTTAGCATTAATTATCTCAGTAGTTAACACACACAGACCTTGGCCTCCTAGTCAGGTTGACACTCATAGGTCAGGTCAACTGAATTTTTTCCTCTACTCTGAAGAAAACAATAAATTTTTACAATAAATAGCTATAGAAAAAGACAATCACATCAATTTTTTAAAACATAATTAAAGAAAATCTATGCCCTAGGAATAGGTTAAAAACAGAGAATGAATCTGGGGGCCTTTGCAGATTCGGGGAGAGAAACAAGGAGAAGCGTCGTTAACTCGTGCTCCTAGTCAGTGAAAGAATGCTGATGAAACTCTCCTTTGCCAGAGGCTACCTTTGTGGCTCAGATGGTAAAGCGTCTGCCTGCAATGCAGGAGACCTGGGTCCAATCCCTGGGTTGGGAAGATCCCCTGGAGAAGGAAATGGCAACCCACTCCAGGACTCTTGCCTGGAGAATCCCATGGACGGAGGAGCCTGGTAGGTACAGTCCATGACACAACTGAGCCCCTTCACTTTCTTTCACCCTTGTCTAAAACTCTGTCTCTTCAGAGTTAGGAGTTCAGAGAACTCCTCCTGGGCCAGACCTGGGCCATGCTGCTCACCAAAACAGTGCTGGGGTCTCAGTCAAGATCCCAGGGCAGGGAAAAACACCCAGAACGAGAGGGCAGGTGTAATGAATCTGGGAACGGTGGAAGGCAGGCAGTAAAGACAGCCCACTCAAGATAAATTTAGGGAGCCCTGAAGATGAGCGCTAAGGAAGAAACCGCAAGGCTGAGAGACTAGTCATTACCAATAAAATAAAATGATTTAAATTTCAAAATGACTATGATGGAAAGTCTTGGCATTCCTTCTAAAAATTCAGGGACTTCCCTGGGGGTTTTATCAGGGATTCCCCTGGGGGTCCAGTAGTTAAGAATCAGTCTTGCAAGGCAGGGGACGAGGTTTGATCCCTGCTTGGGAAATTGAGATCCCATACGCTGCAGAGCCGCTAAACCCAGGCACTACATCTACTGAAGCCCACAGGAGGAGCCCATGGGGCAGCTACCGAACTGGAGCATCACGAGGGGAGTGTTCCTGCCTGATAACAAAAGAGCCCACGTACTGCAACTAAGACCCAATGCAGTCAAATAAATATACACATATATTTTTAAGTTGATCTTTTAAAAATGAATAATCAAGAATGAAACCAAAAACAGATGAAGAAAAAATACAACCAATTAGAAATCTAAAATGAAAGTATTTATTGACTTTTTTAAAAAAAAGTCTGTATTGCACAAAGAGAGATTCAGTTCATTTTAATCTCTCAGGACTAACCAACCCACTCAGGACACAGCACCAAAAGACAGATCGATATGGTCCACCAAATGCAACTAGAAAATGGACCATACTTTAAGAGATAGTATCTGTGAATGTTCCAAGAATTAAAATGCAAAAAAGTGTAAATAAAAGTAGGTCCAACTTAGGCACAGCATGGTGAAACTGCAAAGCAGTAAATATGAAAATTTGCTCAGCAAGAAAAGGCAGAAAACTTTTTAAAAAGTACTTTACTTAAATGGTTAAATATCTTTTCCCATTTTTCAGTTTTTATGCACACCCTACAGTCCATGGGGTCGCAAAGAGTCGGACACGACTGAGCGACTTCACTTTCACTTTCACTATATTCTGATGTTTCTAGAGCCAGGTTTGTTTTGAAATTATAACTAATAAACATATATTAGAATAGCACTTATATTTTTACACAAAATTCTTTTTGGTAAAATAATTTTTACACAAAATTTAAAAAGCATTTTACAACGGCTAAAATAAAGTTGAATACAGAGTGTAGAATTCTCCCTGAAATTTAATATTTTGAATTGATTACTGAACTATGGTCATTAAAACCTCCCTGCACTCCAGGTACTGCCCCCCTCACCCGCCTCCACCCCCTCCTCTGCCTCCCACTCCCCGCCAAGAGCGTGGAAATCCCAACAGTTTGAAGGTGTGCTGCTGTGATGTAAAATTAATCATCTTGTCACCTGTGAGCTGATGATTTACTAATATAAGCCCAACCGTGGAATATATTACAGTTGCGGCCTACTAACAGTATGGATATGAATGAGAAAGTATTTCCAACCAAAGACTGAAGATTTAGACTTGTACAAATTTGGGGAGTGGAGAGAATCTCCCACTTAAAATAACGCTCTAATTTTAAAGTTTGTGTTTTAAAAAATCATGATAGATCTTTCTTCCTCATTGTAACCATGAGTGACCATATCGTTCACTGGGTGATAAATGTTTCTTTAAGATAATTATTTAATTGTAGTTGTCATTTTTCCCAAAGATAGTATAACCATAATTAAATTTGTCCTCTTAACAAAGCTATCCAATATTTAACAGTTTCTTAGTATTATTAATTATAAAGGTAACTTTATTGGAGGGAAGGGGGAGGAATTATTGTTTAATGGGTGTAGAGTTTCAGTTCGGGAGGATGAAAAAGTTCTGGAGATGTATAATGGTTGCATGACTATGTGAATGCCCTTAATGCCACTCAAGTGTACACATAAAAAGTGGTTAAAATGGTAAATTTTAGGTTCTATGTATTGCACCACAATAAAAAAAAATAACATTGGGAAAAATGTAACTATATCAACATTTTAGAAGAATAAGGAAACCCGTGGTGCCAGTTGTATTCAAAGAAATGTCTCCTCATCCTTGTGAATAAAAATTAGCGTGAGAATTATCAGGCTTCTGGATTGTGACTGTCCTAATTGATATTTTCATCCTTGTCACTTTTTCAGTTTGTGTGGGCTTCTCCAGTTAGAAATTTATTACAGAGCAGTATATGTCACTAGTCTTCCTAACAGCTCCAGCTTATCTGATCCAAGTTAAACTAAAAACTGCCCTGTCGTTTCTGTTAACCTTTTGAGTTTGAGGCAATTCTTAGAGCTTCTCTCTCAGCAATTGCCTGTTCCTCCTGGGTACCATTCCACAACAAGGCTTAATCATAGAATTCTAGGGTTGAGGAACCTTAAAAAGCACTGTGACCTTTCCGCATTGGCCACAGCCACTCAAAAACCATCCTAACAAAACAATATAGATTGTGTTGTCTTTTGGAGCCGGCTCACTCTCATAATTCCGTCCATCAGGAATTGTTCTCCTTCTCGAAACATGAACTTAAGATCTAAATCTGTCAGACTTCGTTATTAAGGCACATTTCTTCTTGTTCTTGCTAAAATGGAATGGGGTGAAAATTGATTACTTTCTGTATTAATTTTTTACATCCAGTTTTTGAAGACCATTATTAAATTGATATCAGATCCTAGCTGTCTCTTGTACAGCTAAATAATTCTCGTTCTTTGAATGTCAACACAGAAGATTGGATTTCTATTCTTATAGAATCTGTGATCATTTTCTTTTTCCTTCCCAAACTCCTATTTCTGTAGGTTATAGAGGGGATAATACTCAAATAAGATAATTGTTTTAATTTGTGTATTTTCTTACCTTTTAGGACCATGCTTATTTTTTATAAGGCAGAAATTCTACTACAGACTTGTGTATAACTTAAGATTAATTGTGTCTCTCACATAACTATAACTACACTGTCAGTATTTACATTTGCCAGTTATTTCTTTTATTTGTATCAGTTATATTCAGCCAGATTTTTATATTAGCAATCATGCTTTTCCAATTGATACCAAATAACTTCTAAATGTAACAGGGATCTCAAAGAAAAAATTGAGTTTTTCTTTTGTGTGTTTGCTTTTTAAATTGAGGGATAGTTGACTTACCATATTATATTAGTTTCAGGTATACAAAATAGTGATTCATTATTTTTACAAATTATACTCCTGGAATCAAGATTGCTGGGAGAAATATCAATAACCTCAGATATGCAGATGACACCACCCTTATGGCAAAAAATGAAGAACTAAAGAGCCTCTTGAAAGTGAAAGAGAAGAGTGACAAAGTTGGCTTAAAGCTCAACATTCATAAAACTAAGGTCATGGCATCTGGTCCCATCACTTCATGGCAAATAGATAGGGAAACAGTGGAAACAGTATCAGACTTTATTTTGGGGGGCTCTGGCAACCCACTCCAGTGTTCTTGCCTGGAGAATCCCAGGGATGGGGGAGCCTGGTGGGCTGCCGTCTATGGAGTCTCACAGAGTCGGACACAACTGAAGCGACTTAGCAGCAGCAGCAGCAGCAAAATCACTGCAAATGGTGACTGCAGCCATGAAATTAAAAGACACTTACTCCTTGGAAGGAAAGTTATGACCAACCTAGACAGCACATTAAAAAACAGAGACATTACTTTGCCAACAAAGGTCTGTCTAGTCAAGGTTATGGTTTTTCCAGTGGTCATGTATGGATGTCAGAGTTGGACTATAAAGTTGAGCACCGAAGAATTGATGCTTTTGAACTGTGGTGTTGGAGAAGACTCTTGAGAGTCCCTTGGACTGCAAGCAGATCCAACCAGTCCATCCTAAAGGAGATCAGTCCTGGGTGTTCATTGGAAGGACTGATGCTGAAGCTGAAACTCCAATACTTTGGCCACGTGATGCAAAGAGCTAACTCACTGGAAAAGACCCTGATGCTGGGAAAGATTGAGGGCGGGAGGAGAAGGGGAGGACGGAGGATGAGGTGGTTGGATGGCATCACTGACTCAATAGACATGAGTTTGGATGTACCCCGGGAGTTAGTGATGGACAGGGAGGCTTGGCGTGCTGCAGTCCATGGGGTCACAAAGAGTCAGACACGCCTGAGTGACTGAACTGAACTGAACTCCACTTAATGTTATTATAAAATATTGTCTTCATCCCCGGTGCTGAAAAATATATCCTTGTAGCATATTTATTTTGTACATAGTCATTTGTACGTCTTAATCCCCTACCCCTACCTTGCCCCTCCACCCTTCCATAGCTCTACTAGTAACCACTATTCTGTTCTGAGACCCCAATAATATGAATGTGGACCCACTATTCTATCTTCCAGATCACTTTGCATTTTTCTCTATCATTTAACCTGCTGCTAATTCCTTCTAGTCTGTTTTTCATTTCAGTTATTTCATTCTTCAGTGCTGACTAGTTTTTTATTTTTTCTAGTTCCTTGTTAAAATTCTCACTGTGTTCATCTAATCTTTATGCTAATTCAGTTATTTCTCTTATTACTAATGATTTGAGCTCTTTATCTGATAAATCATTTATTTCTGTTTCATTAGTTAGCTATTCAGGGAGTTTCTCTTGTTCTTTCATTTGGAGTAAATTCCTTTGTCTTCTCATTTTGCTTAGCTTCCTCTGTTTCAGTGAAATTAGGTGAAACAGTTATCAACTTCAGTCTCGAAGAGACATCCTTACACGTGAACAGCCCTAGATAGCCTATGCGTGTCCAGCGGCTTCAGTTGGATGGAGGGGTCTGACTGTGAGCACAAGTCATGTCTTTCCCTGGGGTCTGCTGGCTGCTGTCACCTTGGCGGGATGCTGGGGCTGGAGATGAGGAGCTAGAACCAGCGTCACTGGTGAGCCAGGGCATTTCCTCTGCTCACCAGTGACCAACACCAGCCCAGTGGAAACGGGGTCAAGTCCCCAGAGTTGCTGGAGCACAAGCCCCAAGGGTTAAGTCCCCTACGAGCGTGCCCTCCCCAAGGAGGGAGGGAGCACCAGCACCCTCGGCCCAAGCCAGAGCAGACTCGAGGGCAGTCACGGAAGCCGGGCCAGCTTTCCAGGCAGTGTCAGTCTGCTGCCTCTAGCTTCGGGAGTAAGCAAGTGCGTGCACGCTCTTCACAAGAAGGATCTAGGTTTCTTACAATACTCTGCTTAGACCCACTGGTTTTCAGGCCAACTGACAGGACTCCTAAGGGTCAGTCCCCACAGCTGGAGCACCCCATGTGTGACTCCAAACTCCCTCTCCCCAGGGAGGATTTCTGAGCCCACGTGACCCCTCCATCTTGGGTGTCCCCCCACCCCAGCTGTGCAGGTCTGACCTGATCGCTTTTCTTCCCTTGCTTTTCTTCCCTTTCTACCCAATTCTGTGTGAATTGTTCTTATCACCTTGGTAGTACAGAGTCTTTCTGCTAGTCTCCACTTTGTTTTCCTGAAAATCTCTCCATGTGCAGGTATATTCTTGATGTGTTCATGGGAGGACATGAACTCCCAACTCTCTATTGGAGGTCTTAACCTTGGTCTTAACCTCCAAAAGAGTTGTTATTGACAACATTTATTGATCCCATGTACATGTCAGGATAGCTTCAAACTATAAAAAGAAGAAATCTTGTTTATTTTAATGTCTTGCTTAATTGCAACTTATAAATGCAACCAGATGCTGGTTAATTTTCCAGATGATGTATACTCTCAACATATTTCTCTGTGTATCAACTTGCTACTGATTTTTTTTTTAATTAGGTGACTAAGAAGAGGCATTTTTGAGCATGCATCATATAGCAATTGTATATTTCATACAATAATAAAAAAACCCTGTTTTATTAAGCCCCTTTGCATTCCTTAAGTGGAAAAGGGTATGTGGGTCTCCGTCACACAGGGAGAGTGAGATGCACCCTGTAGTTCTGTCAAATTACAGAGTTAGCCATGCGCATCCAGCGGGAGGAATGGTTTGCTGAGACATACAGGCCCAGCAAAGGAAAGCCAGGGCATGGCAGTCACCATAACAGTGACAACTTTAATAGTAGAAATGCTTTGAAAATGAGTGTTTTACAGCAGGTAAACTCTCCGTAACCTGCAGCTTGTACATAATACCTGACCTGGTCTGAGCTCCAGACAGCTCTGGTTAAGAACAGCACACGCTCAGTGCCAAGTGAGACCAACAAGATTCCTAAGCCATGATGAGCACGAGGAGGGGAGGGAACAGGGCACCCATGCCATGGCCAAGCTGCTCTTCCTGGTCCCCCAAGGTGATGAAATGTGTGACTGTCACAAGACTCGGTAATGCTGGTATAATTGGGTTGTACAGGGAATATAGGCCAGCTGCAGACACAGTATGTGCTTTGACAAGGAGTGTGTTGCAAGCCACTGCCAGCCTGTGCCTGCTGCCAACTCCACTCAGCTACAAATAGAAATGACGATGCACAGTGGGCCACAGCTCTCATAGTAGCCTTCACCAACCACTGCTTGAAGGCCAGGCAGGATCTAGAATTCCAGAGTGCATGGCAGTCTTCAAGTCAGTTACACATTACAGCATGGCACTTCTTAAAGGATGTCCCTGGTTCATCTGAATTGGCTTTGAAAGAAAAGCTTGTTTAAAAATATACCTTCCCCCCACCTCAGACATATTGAATCAAAATATCTAAAAGCAGGGCCCAGGAAATTGCATTTTTCAGGTTTCCTGGTGTTTCTTACGAATACTGGCCTGAGAGCCAAGGTCAAGTGAGCCAAAAAAGAGATACCGAGAGCAAAAGTGACAAAACCGTATAGAGGAAAATAACGTCATCTTGCATTCTGATCCTGCTTTGCAATTTACCAAGTAGTTTTACATGCGTCTTATTTCTCTGCAAGTATAATTACAGAAAAGAGTACCTAGGAGATCTGAGTTGTCTACAATTAGAAATTTAGCTTAAATTTGTTTTTTAAAGATTAGGAATGGGATAAAGGAACCCCTGGAGAAGAAAATGACTACCCACTCCAGTATTCTTGTGTGGGAAATCCCATGGACAGAAGAGGCTGGCAGACTACAATCCACGGTGTTGCCAAAGCGTCGGACAGAACCTAGCGCTTAAACAACATTTTAGTAATGTCTAGAACTCCTTCCACTCTACTGTTCTGATTCACAGTAGCAATGATGACATGAATAGCAATCACAAGAAAAAAATGACAGCAAACCTACCTGTGTGCCAGAGGGTTGTGTGAAGATTCTATGTCCATTATTACATTTGATCTCCATAACAACACGTGAAATGGTATGCTTCCAGTTTTGAAGTTGAGATAATTAAGGCTCAGGGAAATTAAATGTGATTGCCTGAGATCATAGAGCCAGTGAATTATGGTCCCTGGGTCCAGATGTTCTGCCTGACTTTAGAGCGTGTGGTCTAACCACTCTGACCTAGGGCCTCTCTGGCTTGCCTCAGTCAATCTGGTTGCAAAGTTGCTCCATTGTTTGACTATTAAACCTGGCTTTACTTTCTCACAATGACCACTGTAGTCACAGCGAGCCTAACAAAGTGAACGAACTTCTCCATGACTCTCTCGGCCCTGTACCCTCAACATGTTCGTTAAGCCACAGTGTATTAACTTCCCATTTGGTGCCATACTCTGTGCTTGGTGGTAGAAATACACTGATGAGTAAAATGAAGTTCCTGCTTTAATAGAATTTGTATCACAGTGTAAACGTAAGACTGCTCCAGTTCACACCAGGTCCAGCTTCCCCAACTAGAGGCCCACGATCGAGAGGTTTCATTGCTGCCAGGTCTTTACTAATAAAACGCCGATTCCCCTAACCCTCGGCCAGCTCCTCTCATGGTGAATTTTAGCAAGCCTAAACTCTTCATTGTTAATCACTTTTAATGATCTCTGGTGCTATATTTACAAAAGGCTGTGATCCTTGTGAGGGCCTCCCAGGTGGCACCAGTGGTAAAGAGTCCACCTGCCAATGCAGGAGATGGAAGAGACGCAGGTTCGATCCCTGGGTCGGGATGATCCCCTGGAGAAGGGCATGGCAACTCCCGCCAGTATTCCTGCCTGGAGAATCCTATGGACAGAGGAGCCTGGCGGGTTATAGTCTATCGGGTCCCAAAGAGTCGGACACAACTGAAGCTACTTAGCATGCACACACGTGATCACTGTATCAGTCAGGACTTTTTTCAGTTATGAGGCAGAAAAAGCAAAGCAAATAAGCTCACATAAAGAGCTTTTGACTCATGCAGTGGAAAATTCTGGGGATTTTCTAAGTACAGGTAGATTCAGGAAGTCGAGCAATATTGTCAGAAAGTTCTTTCTCATCATCTCTAACCTCAGTTTTTCTCTGTCTGCTTTATTCTCTTATAGGTTCTTCCAACGTGATGACAAGACGGCCAACAACAACCCCAATCTCACCTTCTACTCTGTTTATAAATACCGAGGAAATAATTGTCTTTTTCTAGAAGTTTTTATTAAAAAAAAACCCAGGCTTGACTGCCAATAGCATGACCTGGGAGACCTAAAAATGTGGCACTTTGTCCACACCTAGGACATCAGTTCAGACATAACGATCTGTCCAGATCTAGATCTTAGGCCCCAAGGAAATGAGTTTGGTCCCACCCAAACTACATGTATTAGAAGTTAGTAAGATGGACGTGAGTTTGAGTGAACTCTGGGAGATGGTGATGGACAGGGAGGCCTGGCGTGCTGCAATTCATGGGGTCGAAAAGAGTCAGACACGACTGAGCGATTGAACTGAACTGAACTGAACTGAATTGAACTGAAGAAGTGCTTTCCCAAAAGCACAACAAAGAGCTATTATCAGAAGTAGATACTGGGCAGAGAAAAGTGGTAGATAGACTTTATAAGCATTTAGTAGGGACTTTAAAATGATATCCCAATCTAGAGTAACAATTCTGAGGAAAAAAAATCAGTACTAAGATCAAGAAAATGGAGGAAGAGGTAAAGAGACAGGGAGGGAAATGGAGGATGTAAATATTTTATTTCCTTCAAACACCATCAAATAGATTACTTTTATTTTGTTTATAAAATGCAAAAGATGAGGCCCTTCCACATAGTCAAATAAATCTTAGGTGACCCTAGTAACGTGTATCCCATTAGATGGATCAAACTGACCTCAACAGAAGGTTCATTAGGGGTCTTGTTTGATTAAAAGTGTGACTGTAGTGCTATTTTGGGAAATAAAAGTTTAATTCATTCAAATATTCAGGTACTTTGAAGACAGTAGCTATTAGGTTCTTTTAGACGAGTGCCCCAATTCTATTTTTCTTTCTGGCTCTGTTTTGGTATCTACCACGTTCTATTTGGGCATGATTCAGAAACCTACTCTTTCTTACTAGTGATAAGAAAAAAGTTGAAAAATAACTGGAAAAATTATGTAATCTCTGTGTAAAACGGAGAGAGTATAACAGAGCCATCTCCCAAAGCTGTAGTGAGAATTAAGTGAGTTAATTCAAAGAAAACACTTTCGATAGTGGTTGCCACGTAATAGACATGTTACTTATCATAATTATTTTAAAAGGATACTTTGGTGGTACTTAGCAAACAGTTTGATAGTGAAGGTGTTTAAGGTAACCCTTATGTTATGCCAATAATCAAATTTTTGCCTTGAATTATTATTATTCACTGGAGGAGAAAATGGCAACACACTCCGTGTTCTTGCCAGGGAAATCCCACGGACAGAGGAGCCTGGCGAGCTAGAGTCCACAGTGTTGCAAAGAGTCGGACACGACTAAGCTACTGAGCATGCGCTATTGTTCAAACACTTTTATTAGTACTTCTATATGGTAAGAACTTGAGGTCAGCAATAGCTGTGGTCTCTGTCTCTCTCCCACAAAACCTAACGTTTGTCAAGTGAGGCTAAATAAATGAATGGAAATAAATGGAGCCATGTCTTCGACAGCTTTTCAAACTGTCTTTCCTTCAAATTCCTGTGTTTCCTGAAGAAAGTAACAATTAAGGTAAAAGCATTTTCCTTTGCTGCAATAAATGCATTTCCACAAATTATTCCTAAAGAGGGCAAAGCTTTACCTCCCAAAGAACAAAGGCTTGATTGGTGCAATGTCAGGAACAAGGACAGGCCGAAAAGGGAGAGATTTTGGATCACTGAACATCCCTGGCTGCCCTGTGATCAGGCAGAATAATCTACCTTTTCACATCAGCAGATTTAGAGGCCATGTTTATTCTCCTTATTCCTTACTGCACCTTTGAAGTAAGACGGAAGGCTTGTGCGTGCTTGCTAACGTTGCCCCTCACGTCTCAGCGCAGAGGCTGACGTGCACCGAACCTGGCTTCGTGGTGGCGCTTGTCTCCATCAGACAGCTCCCACGTTCGCCTCCTGAAGCGCATGAATGGGACCGAGGACCGCCAGTCCTCTGGAAGAGCATCTGAGGCTCCGTGAGTGCCGCCGCGCTGCAGATCGGCCACAGACGGCCACCCAGGGACAACCATACGACTGCATAGACTTCTGCAGAGAGCAATATGTGCTGGGAAGGGTGGCCAAGGTCCACGTGTGCGGCCCGCTCTGGAGGCACACCCCGTGCGCTGCTGCCAGAGGGCTTCCTGAGGCGGGGAGGAGATGAAGCAGGTGTCCACTTTCGAAAAGTCCCTCCCCTTTGATGACAAGCAAATTAAGACCGAGCTCCACGTGCAAAGAGCTTTCCGAATCTCTCTCCCCTATGCAGAACGCAGCACTGCAGCAAAAGCTTCCATCCCGGTCTCCATGGTTTTCTTCCTATTAGCATGTTTATGCCCTCTGTGCTGAACAGGTTGATGGAGCTTTCAGCCCTCATAATGCCACCAGAAACACAATGTTATCTATAATAAATTCCACCAAAATGCACATCCCACCGTGCCTTAGTAACCGTTTTCTTAATCACAAGCTGCGAGGCTTGGAAACCTGACCCACTGGGAGGGTCAGTCCCTGTCTGTGGAGTCACACCCAGAATTTATTCTCATGACGTGAGGGCAGAAAGCGGAGGTTAAAAAGGTCATGGCATGGTTCTAAATAGATGTTTGCATGGTCCAAATACAGATATTTTAAAAACAGGTTTATAAAAAGAACCAGATACTTCCTCACAAGCTTAAATATTACTTTTTCTGTGTCACAAATATCTTTTTAATATTCCAGACACTGAATAAATCTTTTTGTCTGCTTCTTTGTTATTCCTCATGCTGATTGCTCAAGCAGTTAATGGCTCCAAACTACCCCTACTGTAACATTCCATTCCCTTTAGTCTATTCTTGAATTTATCTTAAAAAATCTGATTATCGCTAAAGTTTACGATCTGCTTGGGATGTTTACTTGGACGGATTCTTATTTTGTCTCAGTTAGATAAATAAAATATGTTGTGATGTCTTGGTCATCAAGTTTACCAATATTAGCTCCTACTGAATTATTTAAAATATTAAGAAAAATAAAAATTAATATACATCTGATAACAACATATGATTTTTAGCTAGCTTATAGTTCAAAAAGTTAAAAAATAACTAGGATCTTTTTGCTTTAATATTCATTTGATACATTGTATAAAAGCTATAGGAAACCTGAAAATATATTTCTTGACATTTTAAACTATATGAATAGACAAATAATATTTGGCATCATGTATTTTTAGTAGGGTTACCTGTCACCTAACAGCAGGTGTAATTCCAGGTTCAAAATGCAGCTCTGGAATTCTTTTGGAGCAAGTCCTTCGATCATTAGATCACAACTTCTGCAGGTTTATGCAACAAAATTTATGTGCAGAAAAGCACAATAAAATTTTATTTATCCTTTAGAGTCTCAAGGCATTCCTTGGATGTTTCATTAATATTGTTAGATTTATCCCAGGGAATAAAATGCAAAATAATGACGCACATAATTTGCTTTTGAAGTACTGATGTGAATCACAAAAGAGTCCCATGTTAATTGGACTATGCTTGTTCAGCACTTTATATGCCAGTGCAGCCTTCTCTGAGTTCATTACATTGTTACACAGGTTTTGAAAACATTATTCATATTACACAAGTCAACTCTTGTGCAACAGTGATGAGAACTATAGGAAAAAGCTGTGCTAAAATGAGATTGCCCCATTGGGCATGGTATACCTATTAGATCATGTCAATTAAGTCATTTCTGAAACAAGAGGTATTTGTTTGAACTAAGTAGGTGTTATTCTTAGTTAGCACTGTGAGTTCTGAACCTGAATCTCACAATGAGCAACTTGTTATGATAACTAAAAAGATAGACGGGTTTTCATTCATCGCAAGAGAATCTGTGTTGGTGTTGGACTCTATGGGTGGAATGTCTCTTCATATGAGTCTAGGGTACTTTCAGGGAGGACACTTCACACCAAATATTTATCTTAAGCCATCACTTTTAGGTTAGGTTCTATTTTCAATTTATGTATCTTCTTCCATGGAGAAAATAAAAAGAAATTTAGCAGTATTTTAAGAGCAGCATAAACCAAGCATATTTTTAAAAGGAAAAGATCTGACAAAGTATAACATGACCAGGTATTATTATAATTTACTTTTCTCTGCTTTCTTTTCAAGTTTCTAGTAATATGAACATCAGAATTTGAAAATTAAAAATAAAGAATCCAGAGCAGAAAAGTTAATGGGTAGCTACTATTGCAATAAAAAATAAAACAAGGGTTCTGACACCCAATTAATGGCGCTTAGTGAAGAGGAAAGTATCATCTATGATGACACACTGAAATTTGGCAGTTCTTGTAACAAAGTGTAGCAGCAATAACACTTTGTTATTTTTGATGGCGTCTATAGTTTGGTAGCACTAAGAGCAAATCATTTTCAAGAATAATATATTAAACTCAATTTAAAAGCAAAAACATCATCAAACATCAACACCTTAATGTAAACTATTGTAAATACTATGTTTAAGAAAACTTTAAAAAGACTCTTTTGAAGAATAGCATCTTATACATAACATGATTTTTAAGTACAATTTGAAGTCCTATTCTGATTTTATGTAGTGTTAAACTAGTATCTGAAATTTGATTTATAAAATAACTATTATGCAAACACATTTACATAGATTCATGATTGAAATATGAAAAAGAGAGGAACAATAAATACATTTTATCATAAAATTTTCCCCCAAAATAACTGTCACCTGTTTAGACAAATCGACAGAATAAATTAGAAATAACCAGTCTTCGGTGCTTCCTGCCCTTCTGGAAAACATACCAAGTACTCTAACAACAGAGCTTTCTGGTACTCTAACCTTGGTTCTTGGTCCTTTCCTAGCTTTACTTTCTGCTCTGTTTATAAATCTGCTTGAGGTCGCTTAAACCATCGTTGCCAACGCTGCTCTGTATGCCACTTTCAGTTCAGTTCAGTTCAGTTCAGTCGCTCAGTCATGTCTGACTCTTCGCGACCCCATGAATCACAGCACGCCAGGCCTCCCTGTCCATCACCATCTCCCGGAGTTCACTCAGACTCATGTCCATCAAGTCAGTGATGCCATCCAGCCATCTCATCCTCTGTCGTCCCATTCTCCTCCTGCCCCCAATTCCTCTCAGCATCAGAGTCTCTTCCAATGAGTCAACTCTTCGCATGAGGTGGCCAAAGTACTGGAGTTTCAGCTTTAGCATCATTCCTTCCAAAGAACACCCAGGGCTGATCTTCAGAATGGACTGGTTAGGGCCGCTTAACCACTCTGTGTTAGTTTCCTCATTCCTAAAACGAGAATAATAACCATACCAACTCACAGGGCAGTTGTGGTGATTAAATGAACTGATACACTGAACGGCATGTGTAGATGTCGGTAAGTGTCTGCTACTATTGTTTCTGTCAAATGGATGATAAACTCTGTACCATTCCAGGGTAAATTTTAAAATAATCGAAGTAAGTCAAACATGTTCAGTTTTCCTGCATTTTGTCTTTTCTCCCAATCCCATGCTTTACCCTGCATGTGACCTGCCCCCCTTCTCCCACCTCCCACCCCACCCATCAAGCTGACACTTCAAGAAACTGTTTCATACAGAGACTCAGGCTGGGAAGTGGAAGGAAGCAGAGGGAGCTTCGGATGGACATCAGTGTGCATGCCATTCCGCCCTTCTGAGCACCAAGCATTCCTTTGCTCCCCCTTTCTCCACGTGGATCGCATTCAAGCTCTCCTCAAGGGAGAAAGCCGGAAGGCCCGTCCTCTCGGCATCCACATCAAAGCCCATTATCGGTGAGGGATGCGTAGTCATCTCTAAATCACTTTCAAATGTGACTCCATCTGTCCTACAGCCCCTCAGTGCAACGTGATGGAGCAGTTACCACAGTAAAAGTCCTCCGGGAAATAGGATGGTTGAGAGGCACACAGAACCCACTGGCCCATAGCGATTGTGCAATGCCCCTAGGCAAACACTGTGGGGGCTTCCGGTCAAGAATGTGGGGATCTTCCTTAATTAGGCCCTACTTCCACTTCTTAGGAATATCTCCCTGGCTCCATCTTCTAAGAGATTTTTTTTTTTTCCTTTCCTGTATCCTCTTTGGCTGTGACTTGAAGTCATTGTTAGAAGTCCCACAAGGGAGGTACAGATTTCTCAGTTACCTGCCCATGAGAAGATGGAGTCCCAAGGCTTGTTTTAAACCTTGAGCAATCATAGGCCTTTAGGCCAGTTTCAACAACAGAAAATTGGATTAAAGATTTACTGAGCATGGCCCCACCCACCAAAACAAGACCCAGTTCCCCCTAGGTCAGTCTCTCCCATCAGGAAGCTTCTATAAGTCTCTTATCTTCTCCATCAGAGGGCAGACAGACTGAAAACCACAATCACAGAAAATGAACCAATCTGATCACATGGACCACAGCCTTGTCTAGCTCAGTGAAACTATGAGCCATGCCATGTGGGGCCACCCAAAACAGACAGGTCATGGTGGAGAGGTCTGACAAAACGTGGTCCACTGGAGAAGGGAATGGCAAACCACTTCAGTGTTCTTCTCTTGAGAATCCCATGAACAGTATGAAAAGGCAAAAAGATAGGACCCTGAAAGATGAACTCCCCAGGTCGGTAGGTGCCCAATATGGTACTGGAGATCAGTGGAGAAATAACTCCAGAAAGAATGAAGAGACAGATCCAAAGCAAAAACAACACCCAGTTGTTGATGTAACTGGTAATGGAAGCGAGGTCCGATGCTGTAAAGAGCAATATTGCATGGGAACCTGGAATGTTAGGTCCATGAATCAAGGCAAATTGTAAGTGGTCAAACAGGAGATGGCAAGAGTGAACATCAACATCTTAGGAATCAGCGAACTAACATGGACAGCAATAGGTGAATTTAACTCAGATGACCATTATATCTACTACTGTGGGCAAGAATCCCTTAGAAGAAATGGAGTAGCCATCATAGTCAACAAAAGAGTCCAAAATGCAGTACTTGGATGCAATCTCAAAAACGACAGAATGATCTCTGTTACTTTACAAGGCAAACCATTCAATGTCACAGTAATCCAAGTCTATGCCCCAACCAGTAACACTGAAGAAGCTGAAGTTGAAAGGTTCTATGAAGACGTAACAAGACCTTTTAGAACTAATACCCAAAAAAGATATCATTTTCATTATAGAGGACTGGAATGCAAAAGTAGGAAGTCAAGAAACACTTGGAATAACAGGCAAATTTCACCTTAGAGTACATAATGAAGCAAGGGAAAAGCTAATAGAATTTTACCAAGAGAACGCACTGGTCATACCAAACACCTTCTTCCAAACTACATAAGAGATGACTCTACACATGGACATCACCAGATGGTCAATACCAAAATCAGATTGATTATATTCTTTACAGCCAAAGTTGGAGAAGCTCTATACAGTCAGCAAAAACAAGACCAGGAGCTGACTGTGGCTCAGATCATGAACTCCTTATTGCCAAATTCAGATTTAAATTTAAGAAAGTGTGGAAAACCACTAGACCACTCAGGTATGATCCAAATCAATCCCTTACAACTAAATGGTGGAAGTGACAAATAGATTCAAGGGATTAGATCTGATAGACAGAGTGCCTGATGAACTATGGAGGAGGTTCGTGACATTGTACAGGAGACAGGGATCAAGACCCATCCCCAAGAAAAAGAAATGCAAACAGGTAAAATGGTTGTCTGAGAATGCATTACAAATAGCTGTGAAAAGAAGCGAAGTGAAAGGCAAAAAAGAAAAGCTATACACATTTGAATGCAGAGTTCCAAAGAATAGCAAGAACAGATAAGAAAGCCTTCCTCAGTGACAAATGCAAAGAAATAGAGGAAAACAACAGAATGGGAAAGACTAGAGATCTCTTCAAGAAAATTAGAGATACCAAAGGAACATTTCATACAAAGATGGGCTCGATAGAGGACAGAAATGGTATAGACCTGACAGAAGCAGAAGATATTAAGAAGAGGTGGCAAGAATACACAGAAGAACTGTACAAAAAAGATCTTCATAACCCAGATAATCATAATGGTGTGATCACTCATCTAGAGCCAGACATTCTGGAATGCAAAGTCAAGTGGGCCTTAGAAAGCATCACTATGAACAAAGCTAATGGAGGTGATGGAATTCCAGTTAAGCTGTTTCAAATCCTAAAAGATGATTTTGTGAAAGTGCTGCACTCAATATGCCAGCAAATTTGGAAAACTCAGCAGTGGCCACAGGACTGGAAAAGGTCAGTTTTCATTCCAATGCCAAAGAAAGGCAATGCCAAAGAGTGCTCAAACTACCACACAATTGCACTCATCTCACACGCTAGTAAAGTAATGCTCAAAATTCTCCAAGCCAGGCTTCAGCAATGTGAACCGTGAACTTCCTGATGTTCAAGCTGGTTTTAGAAAAGGCAGAGGAACCAGAGATCAAATTGCCAACATACACTGGATCATGGAAAAAACAAGAGAGTTCCAGAAAAACATCTATTTCTGCTTTATTGACTATGCCAAAGCCTTTGACTGTGTGGATCACAATAAACTGTGGAGAATTCTGAAAGAGATGGGAATACCAGACCACCTGATTTGCCTCTTGAGAAAACTGTATGCAGGTCAGGAAGCAACAGTTAGAACTGGTCATGGAACAACAGACTGGTTCCAAATAGGAAAAGGAGTAAGTCAAGGCTGTTTATTGTCACCCTGGTTATTTAACTTCTATGCAGAGTACATCATGAGAAATGCTGGGCTGGATGAAGCACAAGCTGGAATCAAGATTTCTGGGAGAAATACAAATAACCTCAGATATGCAGATGACATCATCCTTATGGCAGAAAACGAAGAAGAACTAAAGGGCCCCTTGATGAAAGTGAAAGAGGAAAATTAAAAAGTTGGCTTAAAATTCAACATTCAGAAACCTAAGATCATGGCATCTGGTCCCATCACTTCATGGCAAATAGATCAGGAAGCAGTGGAAACAGTGAGAGACTATTTTTTTTGTTGTTGTTGTTCCAGAATTACTGCAATGGTAACTGCAGCCATGAAATTAAAAGATGCTTGCTCCTTGGAAGAAAAGCTATGACCAACATAGCATATTAAAAAACAGAGACATTGCTTTGCCAAGAAAGGTCCGTCTAGTCAAAGCTATGATTTTTCCAGTAGTCATATATGGATGTGAGAGTTGGACTATAAAGAAAGCTGAGCACTGAAGAATTGATACTTTTGAACTGCGGTGTTGAAGCCTCTTGAGAGTCCCTTGGACTGCAAGGAGATCGAACAAGTCCATCCTAAAGGAAATCAGTCCTGAATATTCATTGGAAGGACTGATGCTGAAGCTGAAACTCCAATACTTTGGCCACATGATGCGTAGAGCTGACTCATTGGAAAAGACCCTAATGCTGGGAAAGATTGAAAGCAGGAGGAGAAGGGGACAACAGAGGACGAGATGGTTGGATGGCATCACTGACTCAATGGACATGGGTTTGGGTAAACTCCGGGAGTTGTTGATGGACAAGGAGGCCTGGCGTGCTGCAATCCATGGGGTCACAAAAAGTCGGACTTAACTGAGCAACTGAACTGAACTGAAATGAGTCAAGCTTCATGGATCCTTCAGCAATATGATTTAAAAAAAAAAAAAAAAAAAAAGCCTTCTTTCATGAAATAAACACAATTCAAGACATGGTCTTATATTTCCTTTGTTTACTTTTGCTTATGTTTATGAAATTTACTTACTTATTGTTTGCTTTCTCAATACGACCACTTCCATCAATCCCTGTCTTTGCAGCGCTCACACACACACAGTATTTCTCTTTCTGTTTAAGGGGCAGTCCTTCAGAATGCAGACTTCTTGTGGAAAGCTAAATCTTTTATCTGCTTTTTTAACATGAGCCATTTTGTCCAACTGAACAGTTTTCTGGGTGCCATACCCTTAGTATGATCTTCTCCCAGAGACAGTTTAATTAATTGAAAGGTTTTACTGTGGATTTTCCCACTGCAAGCTGGATGCACAGAAGATCCCTCATGTCCTAGAAGATTATACACCCACATGGTAATAGAAACCTAAATCCCTTAATCTCCACATGGAGGAAAGCTGACTGCAGACCAGAAATACCTGCATCTGACTGTTCCATGAGTTAAGAATTCACTTTCTTTGTTTTCAGCCATTAAACTTTACCCGGTTTATTTCTTACTACATTTGGCAGTTTCTCTTTTTATACAATCAATTATTCAGGAATATTCTAAAAATATTGTTTTCTTTGTTGATAGAGTAGGTGGAATTATTACTCAGGGGATAGTAATTGAGAGAGTAGTTTTGTAGAGTATGTGTCAGATCAGATCAGATCAAATCAGTCGCTCAGTTGTGTCCGACTCTTTGTAACCCCACAAATCGCAGCAAGCCAGGCCTCCCTGTCCATCACCAACTCCCAGAGTTCACTCAGAATCACATCCATCGAGTCAGTGATGCCATCCAGCCATCTCATTCTCTGTTGTCCCCTTCTCTTCCTGCCCCCAATCCCTCTCAGCATCAGAGTCTTCTCCAATGAGTCAACTCTTCGCATGAGGTGGCCAAAGTATTGGAGTTTCAGCTTTAGCATCATTCCTTCCAATGAACACCCAGGACTGATTTCCTTTAGGATGGACTGGTTGGATCTCCTTGCAGTCTAAGGGACTCTCAAGAGTCTTCTCCAACACTACAGTTCAAAAGCATCAGTTCTTTGGCGCTCAGCTTATTTCACAGTCCAACTCTCACATCCATACATGGCCACTGGAAAAACCATAGCCTTGACTAGACGGACCCTTGCTGGCAAAGTAATGTCTCTGCTTTTGAATATGCTATCTAGGTTGGTCATAACTTTCCTTTCAAGGAGTAAGCATCTTTTAATTTCATGGCTGCAGTCACCATCTGCAGTGATTTTGGAGCCCAAAAGAATAGTCTGACACTGTTTCTACTGTTCCCCCATCTATTTCCCATGAAGTGATGGGACCAGATGCCATGATCTTCGTTTTCTGAATGTTGAGCTTTAAGCCAACCTTTTCACTCTCCTCTTTCACTTTCATCAAGAGGCTTTTTAGTTCCTCTTCACTTTCTGCCATAAGGGTGGTGTCATCTGCATATCTGAGGTTATTGATACTTCTCCAAGCAATCTTGATTCCAGCTTGTGTGTCTTCCAGCTCAGCGTTTCTCATGACGTACTCTGCATAGAAGTTAAATAGCAGAGTGACAATATACAGCCTTGACGTACTCTTTTTCCTATATGGAACCAGTCTGTTGTTCCATGTCCAGTTCTAACTGTTGCTTCCTGACCTGCATATAGGTTTCTCAAGAGGCAGGTCAGGTGATCTGGTATTCCCATTTTTTTCAGAATTTTCCACAGTTTACTGTGATCCACACAGTCAAAGGCTTTGGCATAGTCCCAGGATAGAGATCCCAAAAGGAGGGAAGGAACAGCATTCTCTGGAGACTGTAGCAGCCAGGTGAGTGTGTAAATGGGAGGTTCTGGCTTGCTCAGAGACCCTCATGTCCCTACTGCTGACTGAGGTAGAACCTCCCAAAGATGCTGGAGACTTGGAAAGTTTACTGATCAATACTGAGAGACTCTAGAGAATCACCAGAAACCATTGTTACAACCAGAAATCCTTCTTAGCACTGGATCTCCTTCCCTAGCCCTTTCAAAGGTTACAGAAGCTTCTCATTCTAAGAACTAAATTTACTTATTTATGCAATTCATAGAGCATCCTCTGTTTTCTTAACTAAGCCCTGGCTGATAAAGGCTTTCTCTGAAAGTCTGGTGAGAATCTAGATTATTTTAACACCCTTAGGATGCTGTGGTACACAGTATTCTAAGATGACCTTCAATGACCCATATCTTTTCATTCTCTGCTCACATTTAGTGTGGGTGAGAGCTGTAACTTGTTTCTAACCAGTAGAATATGGCAAAAATGATGGGATATCATTCTCATGACCATATTGCCTTAGATGATGAAAGTGAAGGAACTTTAGGTATAATTAACCAGTCAATTTTAAGTTAATTAAAAGGGATATTATCTTGAGTGAGCCTGATCTAATCTGGTGAGCCCTTAGTAGGTCTAGAGTCAGAAGATGCTAAGAATCACTCCTCCTGGCCTTGAAGAAGTAAGCCAGCATGAGTTCTATACTTGCAAGGACATGCATTCTGCAGGAGTTACATGAGCTTGGAAGAGGCTTTGAACCTCAGATGAGACCCCATCCCCATCTGATATCTTGATTGCAGCCTTGTGAGACCTGAGCAAGGGACCTAACTAAACTATGCCTGGACTCTCCGCCCTTCGAAACTGTGAGACTATAAATCTGTATTGTTTAAATTATCAGGTGGGAGGAGCTAAGATGGCGGATGAGTAAGACGGGGAGAATACTTTCTCCTCCACAAATCCATTAAAAGTACATTTGAATGCTGAATAAATTCGATAAAACAACTTCTGAATGCCGGCAGAGGACATCAGGCACTTAGAAAGACAACTCATTGTCTTCAAAACGAGAAAACGAGCCCTGCAGTAACTCCTTCTGCGGAGAAGTGGTGCGGACACCAGCATTTGCTATTGGCAAGCGGGGGCTGGGCTAGGAGGAGCGGCGAGGCCTGCATTGCTTTGAGAAAGGATTTGGCCTGGCTATCTCGGGCGCTATCTGAGCGAAATAACCAGACTGTCGGTTATCTACTACATCAAAAGCCAGCCCTAACTTAAGACGCCACCAGGACTACCTACGGAACAAAGGGCTGCACAGAGTTGGCCGGCTGCAGGCCGTCCCACTCCAGTGACAGGCAGCCAGGGCCGGAGGCGGGCAATTACAGCCCTAGAGAGACACTGTCTAACGGAACTGTGAGTAGGTTTCTGTGCTGACTCATGCTTCTTGGGGCTCTGGATGGTCAACATCTGCCTGAGAAAGTGCGCTGTTTGTATACCCAGAAAACTGAGCGGCGGAGATGCGATAAGTCACAGCAGCTGCGCTCACTGAACATTTCATCACCTGCGCTACTCGGATCTGGGAAGGCCATAAAACGCAGACTCAACCAAGTCTGTGCTTCTGAGGATTATCCGAGTGCCTGAACCTGGCCGGTTTAGATTTGGGTGTTCATCTCCGCCCCCTCTGTAACAAGGCAGAGATCAGATATTGAAAAGACCTGTAAACCGCCTCAATAAAGAGAATTCAACAAACTACCAGAATATAGTGAGGACACTCTAAACTTGGCAATTTTAACAAAATGAAGAGACAAAAGAATACCCAGCAGCTAAAGGAACAGGATAGATGCCCACCAAACCAAACCAAAGAGGAAGAGATAGGGAATCTACCTGATAAAGAATTTCGAATAATGATAGTGAAATTAATTCAAAATCTCGAAATCAAAACAGAATCACAGTTAAAGAGTCTGGAGACAAGGATTGAGAAGATGCAAGAAAGGTTTAACAAGGACCTAGAAGCAATAAAAAAGAGTCAACACATAATGAATAAGGCAATAAATGAGATCCAAAACACCCTGGAGGCAACAAATAGCAGAATAACAGAGGCAGAAGATAGGATTAGTGAATTAGAAGATAGAATCCTAGAAATAAATGAATCAGACGAGAAAAAAGAAAAATGTATCAAAAGAAATGAGGACAATTTCAGAAACCTCCAGGATAACATCAAACGCTACAACATTCGAATCATAGGAGTTCCAGAAGAAGAAGATAAAAAGAAAGATCATGAGGAAATACTTGAGGAGATAATAGTTGAAAACTTCCCTAAAATGGAGAAGGAAATTACCACTCAAGTTCAAGAAATCCAGAGAGTCCCTAACAGGATAAACCCAAGGCGAAACACCCCAAGACACATATTAATCAAATTAACAAATATTAAATATAAAGAACAAATATTAAAAGCAGCAAGGGAAAAACATCAAATAACTCACAAGGGAATTCCCATAAGGATAACAGCTGATCTTTCAATAGAAACTCTCCAAGCCAGGAGGGAATGGCAAGACATAATTAAAGTGATGAAAGAAAATAACTTACAGCCTAGATTATTGTATCCAGCAAGGATCTCATTCAAATATGAAGGAGAAATCAAAAGCTTCACAGATAGGCAAAAGTTGAGAGAATTTTGCACCACTAAACCATTTCTCCAACAAAAACTAAAGGACATTGTCTAGACAGGAATCACTAAAAGGGTGTATAAATTCGAACCCAAAACAATAAAGTAAATCTTATTTATCAATAATTGCTTTAAACGTTTATGGGCTGAATGCCCTAATCAACAGACAAAGACTGGCCAAATCGATACAAAAACAAGACCCCTACATACTTTGTCTACAAGAGACAACCAAAAGACTAAAATGGGTCAAATGGATACAAAAACTAGAACCCTATATATGTTGTCTACAAGAGAACCATCTTAAAATACGGGATATATACTGACTGAAAATGAAGGCCTGGAAAAAGATTTTCTATGCAAATATGGACCATAAGAAAACAGGAGTAGCAATACTTATATCAGATAAAATTGACTTTAAAGATCTTGAAAAGGAGACAATGAAGGTTACGCATAACGACTTAAAGGAACAATCCAAAAAGAAGTTATAACAATTATAAATATATATGCACCCAACATTGGAGCATTGATATATCTAAGACAAACATTAATTAATATGATAGAAGAAATATGCAGCAATACAATAATAGTGGGAGACTTTAATACCCCACTCATATAATCTGGCTGTAATAGACAAAGTAAAGAGGAAAACATATTCACTTATGAGCCTCAAAAAATTCAGTTCACTCAGGAGAGTTTAAAAAAAAAAAAGACTTATTTGTTCACTCTGTAAAGGTTTATTGACTATTTTATGGGTTTGGTACCACTCTGGGTAGTAGGGAGGAAGAGGTGACAAATGTGATCCTGTCCTAAATAATATATTGTGGTAAAGATAGACCTACCAATACAATATACCAAGATGTGCCTAAAGATGAGGACACCCAAACTGGACTTTTTGTTTCTTGAACTTTTCATTTCGAGAACAAATCTCCTAATATAGGATGAATTCAACATGATTTTTTTTAAGTGTTCTTTGTGATTAAAAACAGAAAGCCATTGGTTAAGAAATTACATATACTCCTCCCCACCATCACTCCCCTTCTTTCTTCCCATTTCCCTCCCACCCTCATTGATCCTTTCCTTTGTCCATTTTCCCCTGCAAAAAAAATAAAAAAGAAAAAGGAAATAAATAAATAAATAAATTATTGCTGCATGTGCGGTTATTTGTTACACAACAGTAGAAAACTAACATAAATATCATTTGATCAGATCAGATCAGTCACTCAGTCGTGTCCAACTCTTTGCAACCCCATGAATCGCAGCACTCCAGGCCTCCCTGTCCATCACCAACTCCCGGAGTTCACTGAGACTCATATCCATCGAGTCAGTGATGCCATCCAGCCATCTCATCCTCTGTCGTCCCCTTCTCCTCTTGCCCCCAATCCCTCCCAGCATCAGAGTCTTCTCCAATGAGTCAGCTCTTCACATGAGGTGGCCAAAGTATTGGAGTTTCAGCTTTAGCATCAGTCCTTCCAACGGACACCCAGGACTGATCTCCTTCAGAATGGACTGGTTGGATCTCCTTGCAGTCCAAGGGACTCTCAAGAGTCTTCTCCAACACTACAGTTCAAAAGCATCAATTCTTCTGCGCTCAGCCTTCTTCACAGTCCAGCTCTCACATCCATACATGACCACAGGAAAAACCTTTTATTTATAACTGGTTTTGACCTAACAATTCTAGTGCTAAGATTCTTTAGGATTTAGCCTATATGTGAAGTTTTTGTCACTCAGTTGTGTCTGACTCTTCGCAACCCTGTGGACTAGAGCCCTCCAGGCTCCTCTGTCCATGGAATTCTCTGGGAATTCCACTCCCTTCTCCAGGGGATCTTTCTGATTCAGGGATCGAACCTGGGTCTCTTGCATTGCAGGCAGATCCTTTAGCATCTGAGCCCCAGGGAAGCCTTACAAAACTATTAGCCAAAGCATATCAGACTGTACACACATCTACATCCACTCTGCTGTTGAGCCACAGAGTGGTGTCTGACCATTTGGGACCCCATGGACTGTAGCACGCCATGCTCCTCTGTCTTCCACTATCTCCCAGAGTTTGCTCAAATTCATGTCCATTGAGTTGGTGATACTATCTAATCATCTCACCCTCTGCTGCCCTCTGCTCCTCCTGCTTTCAATCTTTCCCAGCATCAGGGTCTTTTCCAATGAGTCAACTCTTCCCATCAGGTGGCCAAAGTACTGGAGCTTCGGCATCAGTCCTTCTGATGAATATTCAGAACTGATTTCCCTTAGGATGGACTGGTTGGATCTCCTTGCAGTCCAAGGGACTCAAGTGTCTTCTGCAGCATGACAGTTTGAAAGCATCCATTCTTCGGTGCTCAGCCTTCTTTATGGTCCAACTCTCCCATCTGTACATGACTACTGGGAAGACCATAGCTTTGACTATGTGAACTTTTGTCGGCAAAGTGATATCTCTGCTTTTTAATACACTGTTTAGGTTTGTCATAACTTTCCTTCTAAGGAGCAAGCATCTTTTAATTTCTTTAACATCCACTCTACATTTACTGAAACTTACAAGCAAATTGCTCAACAGTACTTTTAGTGTTGTTACATTTTGTTATAAAGTTTATGTAAATGTTTGTGTATATTTATATTCATGTGTATGCATAGAAAGTTGTCTATGTGTACCTTTGAATATCTGAAAAGTGGTTAACCCAGGGGGATTAGATACAAAAAGGGTAAGATGAGAAACCTTTATTTTCTCCTTCCAGCAGTAGCACATTGTGTAATTTATTTTTAACTGTGAATGAATCACTCTTGTAAATGTTTAGTACAAAAAGTTGTTAGAACTGAATGATCAAATCTAGAATAGCTTCATTTGCATTAAATTCCTGGAACAATACCCTGCTCCAGGTAAGCTCTCAATAAACAGTTGTTAAATGAATAAATCAAGCTATTACTTCAAAAGGTCCATGAGATGAAGGAGGAGTTACTAATGTTGGATTCCACCCATAGGAGATCTGAGTAGTGATAGAATTGACAGCTGACAGTTGCTTTCCAGGAATAAGTCATAAAAAAGCTTTGTTCTTATTGTTCTTGAAAAGCTAATATTAAAATGATGCTATCACCAAAATAGACTTAATGATATATTTAATTGTGGGCAATAGAACTTTTTTTTAAATATACTTGAAAAATACAAATGATCTTAAGGTTTTAAAATAGAGACTGTGCACCCTGTTCAATATGACACAAGTAAGGTTTGATTCTATCATTTTTTTAATGTAATTTCAAGTAAAGTTTCAAAGAAAAGGACAGTGTGCTGCTAAATGAAAAAAGCTGCTTGTGAGTACTGTCACAGTAAAGAATCAGTTTCTGTGTTATGTTGAAAATATGCATTGGCTAAACTCACATAGACCACAGGAAAGAGGCAAATCAAAATGCCTTGGACATGAGCAGTGTGGATTTCAGTAAATGGCAGAAAATGAAATCAGAAATTATTTAGCAATCAAAAGGACTCCAAGGATTAGTGAAATGAGTTCAACCTTCAAGTTTGTAAATCTTTAACACAAATTCTTTTCTAGAAAGTACCAGCACTTCAGTCAGTCAGTTCAGTTCAGTCGCTCAATCATGTCCAACTCTTTGCAACCCCATGAACCACAGCACGCCAGGCCTCCCTGTCTATCACCAACTCCGGGAATCTACCCAAACCCATATCCGTTGAGTCGGTGATGCCATCCAACCATCTCATCCTCTGTCGTCCCCTTCTCCTCCTTCCTTCAATATTTCCCAGCATCAGGGTCTTTTTCAATGAGTCAGCTCTTCGCATCAGGTGGCCAAAGTACTGGAGTTTCAGCTTCAGCATCAGTCCCTCCAATAAATATTCAGGGTTGATTTCCTTTAGGGTTGAGGTTTGATCTCCTTGCAGTCCAAGGGACTGTCTAGAGTCTTCTCCATCACCAAATTTCAAAATCATCAATTCTTTGGCGCTCAGCTTTCTTTATGATCCAGCTCTCACATCCATACATGACCACTAGAAAAACCAGAGCTTTGACTAGACAGACCTTTGTTGGCAAAGTAACAGCTCTGCTTTTTAATATGCTATCTAGGTGGTCTTGGCTTTTCTTCCAAGGAGCAAGCATCTTTTAATTGTATGGCCCAGGGACAGAGGAGCCTGGTGGGCCACAGTCCATGAGGTCGAAAGGAGTCGGACACAACGGAGCCACTAAGCACAGCACAGCACAGTCACCATCTGCAGTGATTCTGGAGTCCAAGGCAATAAAGTCTGTCACTGTTTCTGCTGTTTTCCCATCTATTTGCCCTGAAGTGATGGGACCAGATGCCATAATTCTCATTTTTTGAATGTTGAGTTTTAAGCCAGCTTTTTCACTCTCCTCTTCCATTTTCATTAAGAGGCTCTTTAGCTCCTCTTCACTTTCTACCATTAGGATGGTGTCATGAATCAAGGTAAATTGGGAGTGGTCAAGATGAGATCAGATCAGATCAGATCAGTCGCTCAGTCGTGTCCGACTCTTTGCGACCCCATGAATCGCAGCACACCAGGCCTCCCTGTCCATCACCAACTCCCGCAGGTCACTCAGACTCACATCCATGGAGTCAGTGATGCCATCCAGCCATCTCATCCTCTGTCGTCCCCCTCTCCTCCTGCCCCCAATCCCTCCCAGCATCAGAGTCTTCTCCAATGAGTCAACTCTTCTTCGCATGAGGTGGCCAAAATACTGGAGTTTCAGCTTTAGCATCATTCCTTCCAAAGAAATCCCAGGGCGGATCTCCTTCAGAATGAACTGGTTGGATCTCCTTGCAGTCCAAGGGACTCTCAAGAGTCTTCTCCAACACCACAGTTCAAAAGGATCAATTCTTTGGCGCTCAGAATTGAGCACCTTCTTCACAGTCCAGCTCTCACATCCATACATGACCACAGGAAAGACCATAGCCTTGACTAGGCGAACCTTTGTTGGCAAAGTGATGTCTCTGCTTTTGAATATGCTATCTAGGTTGGTCATAACTTTCCTTCCAAGGAGTAAGCGTCTTTTAATTTCATAGTTGTAATCACCATCTGCAGTGATTTTGGAGCCCAAGAAAATAAAGTCTGACACTGTTTCCACTGTTTCCTCATCTATTTCCCATGAAGTGATGGGACCGGATGCCATGATCTTTGTTTTCTGAATGTTGAGTTTTAAGCCAACTTTTTACTCTCCTCTTTCACTTTCATTAAGAGGCTTTTTAGTTCCTCTTCACTTTCTGCCATAAGGGTGGTGTCATCTGCATATCTGAGGTTATTGATATTTCTCCTGGCAATCTTGATTCCAATTCGTGCTTCTTCCAGCCCAGCGTTTCTCATGATGTACTCTTCCATTTACAGGCATACAAATCTTTGTATGTCTTTGTTCCTTTAGAGAATCTTGTAACCTGTCCAATGCAATACTGTTATTTGAATCGATCATTTGCATTTTAATTGGTAACATCTTGAATTTTAGATATTTAGTCCATCTTCTGTACTTACTTTACACTCTAGCACTTAATTTATTAGTGTTAAACTACTTCTATGCTAAAACTTCTCAAGGCCCCACGTAGAGTCATCTGCGTTAGAACTCATGGCGAGACCTTGCTCTAAAGGCAGGTTATTGTGACCAAGTCACAGCTGCAGAATCAGAATTTCTGGACGGTAAGGCCTAGGAATCTGTATTTTGAAAAAAAAAAAATGCTTCAAGAATACTGAAGACTTACAATCACTACATTTGCAGTGAAGGTATTTGCAAAGGCTGCAGTTGAATGGAAGAGAGCAGAGGGAGGGGAAAGTAGTGAAGAGAGAAAAGTGTGTGCAGTTAACTCTACCCTCAGGCAAGCCTCAGGATCATAGAAACCCTTCCTGCCACACCTTTCCTTCCAGCAGAATTGGTTCTTTCACATTCAAATTCCCTTTGAGAGCACAGGCGTGGGAACCTTCTCTGCCCCAGCCAGGAGCAGGCGAGCCTGAGAAAACTAGTCAATCCGGTGAAGTCTGAGTGTCAGCAGTGGGAAGAAACCACAAGGAAGCCTTCAAGAACCCACATTCCACCCTTTCCACTAGAAATTTCAGTATTCCATTTCACACTATAAAGAGAATTATTTTGTTCTGCCCGCTGTGTATCACAGACTTGAAAAATTAATTAGTGTAACTGAAATACTGTGACCTCTTCAAAAAACATATGAGAGCTTTCTCTTTCAGTTTTATAAATTTAGAATAACAGCTAATTATAATGTGTACCATTTTTAAAAATATATCATTCCACGATGGCAGAAGAATGGATAAATAGATCAAGGGAATAGGACAAAGAGACCAGAAGCAGATGCCCACAAATATAGTCAACGGATCGACAGAGGAGCAAAGGCAATAAAATGGAACAAAAATAGTCTTTTCAACAAATGATGCTCAACTGAGCATCCACATGCCAAAAAAAAAAAAAAAAAAAGAATTTAAAACAGACTTTACAATCTTCACAAAAATTAACCAAAATAGTTAGCAAACCTAATGTAAAATGCAAGCCTATAAAAGCCCTAGAAGATAACAGAGGAGAAAATTACATGACCTTGAGTATGATGATTACTTTATAGATAAAACAACACAGGCATATTCTAGGAAATAAATTATTGAAAAGCTGGACTTCATTTAAATTAAAAACTTCTGCTCTGTGAAAGACAATGTCTAAAGGACAAGAGGACAAGCCACGGATCGGGAGAATATATTTGTAAAGGCACATCTGATGAAGGACTGGGCTCCAAGGTATACAAAGAACTCTTTAAGCTTAACACGAAGAAAATGAACAACTTGATTTAAAAAATGGGCAAAAGACCTAAACAAAGACCTCACCAAAGATATACCAATGTCAAATAAGCTAACGAAAGAATGTTGCACATCGTTTGTCATTGAGAGTGAGAGTGAAAGCCGCTCAGTTGTGTCCCACTCTTTGCGACCCCATGGACCACTCAGTCCCTGGGATTCTCCAGGCCAAAATACTGGAGTGGGGAGCCTTTCCCTTCTCCAGGAGATCTTCCCAACCCAGGGATCAAACCCAGGTCTCCCATACTGCAGCTGATTCTTCATCAGCTGAGCCACCAGGAAAGCTCAAGAATACTGGAGTGGGGAGCCTGTCCTTTCTCCAGGGCATCTTCCTGACCCAGGAATTGAACCCAGGTCTCCTGAATTGCAGGTGGATTCTTTACCAGCTGAACTCCTAGGGAAGCCCAGTATGGCACAATCAACTGTCCCAGGCACCACTGGGATTCAAACCCAGCTCTCCTGTTTACTAGACAGGTGCTTTAATCAGCTAAGTAAAACGGCAGTGAGATACCACTGCCAACCTATGGGAGTAGCCAGAATCCAAAATTGAAAACACCAAATGCTGGAGAGGAAGGGGAGTACAGTGTCCAGCCACTTTGGAAGACAGTCTGGCAAATTCCTGACAAAATTAAACATGCTCTTAACATAGAATCCAGCAGTCATGCTCATTGGTATCTACTCGCAGGAGTTGAAAATGTATGTCCATAAAAAAACATGCACATGGGCGTTGATAGCAGCTTTATTCCTAATTGCCAAAACCTGGAAACCACCAAGGTATCTTTCAGTAGGTGAATGAATAAATAAACTGTGATGCATTTAGACAATAAAATATTACTCAGTGTTGAAAATAAATGAGCTCTCAAACCACGTGAATCTATGAAAGAAACATAAATGTATATTACTAAGTGAAAGAAATCAATCTGAAATGACCACACACTGATGCCAACTGTACGATGTTCAGGAAAAGGCAAAACTCTAAAAACAATTAAAAGATTAGAGGTTGCCAGGAGTTTGGGAAGAAAGGAAGGATAAATAGGCAGAACACAGAGGAATTTTAGGGCAGTGAAATTATTCTGAATGATAGTACAGTGATGGATATATGTTGCCATACATTTTTCAAAACCATAGAATGTACAACACCAAGGAGAACTAATGTTAACTATGGACTTTGACTGAACTGAACTGAATATTCCATTGTGTATATGTACCACAACTTCCTTATCCATTCATCTGCCAACAGCCATCTAGGTTTCTTCCATGTCCTAGCTATTGTAAATAGCTCTGCTAAGCTGCTAAGTCGCTTCAGTCGTGTCCGACTCTATGTGACCCCATAGATGGAAGGTCATCAGGCTCCCCCGTCCCTGGGATTCTCCAGGCAAGAACACTAGAGTGGGTTGCCATTTCCTTCTCCAATGCATGAAAGTGAAAAATGAAAGTGAAGTTGCTCAGTCGTGTCCGACTCTTAGCGACCCCATGGACTGGAACCTACCTGGATCCTCTGTCCATGGGATTTTCCAGGCAAAAGTACTGGGGTGGGGTGCCATTGCCTTAATAGCTCTGAAGTGGACATTAAGGCACATGTATCTTCTGTGGCTCAGATGGTAAAGCGTCTGTCTACGATGAGGAGACCTGGGTTCGATCCCTGGGTTGGGAAGATCCCTTGGAGAATGAAATGGCAATCCACTCGATACTATTGTCTGGAAAATCCCATGGACAGAGGAGCCTGGTAGGCTACAGTCTATGCGGTCGCAAAGAGTCGGACATGACTGAGCAACTTCACGTTCACATTGGCTGATACTGATATGTCAGAGTAGGTTCATCAGTTGTAAAAAATGTACCACTCTGGTGCTGAGTGTACATGTGATGTAACAGAGGTATGTGGGAACTCTCCTTTCTGTTCACTTTTGCTATGAACCTATATTTGCTCTAAAAAGTCAAGTCTATCTTTAAGTAAAGGCAAACTGGGGACCAAATACAGAAATAACAACAACAAATCCCCAAATCCTGTATGAATAACTTTCTTAAACTCTTAAAATAGTGCACTTGCGTCATTTAAACATAGGACTTTCCAAGTGCTCTATTATCCTGGATTAATCAGCTCTTCCTAAGCTTACACTGAATTCCTATTATCACATTGACAAAAATTAGATGAGGAAGGCCTTATCATTGATTAGAATATTGTTTTCAGTCAGAAGAAAATTTCATTCTTTTTTCTAAGGAGTTGAAGTTTGCACTCATTAACACAGTTTCAAGCTTTGCCTGGATCCGTCTGACTATACGGTATAAAAATTATGTGGCCATTCTCAGTTTCAAGTTCACTCACCTCTTATCCTGAACCGTGATGGTGCCTATGTTAGCTAAAACACAAGTCAAGGGCTAATAATTTAAACACTTTTGAGTAAGAACTCCTGGGAAATGATGCTTTGTGTCCTGAGAGTACGGAGAATCTCTGGTTTAGCTAAGCACCGAGTTCACCGTCTGTTACCACCGCAATCCAACAGGCCCACAGGGAGTTGCCACACGTGTTTGTTATGTGGGTTGTGTTCAGCAGAGCAACCTCTGGCACTTTCATTCATTTGATAAGTGGAATGTATTTGGTATGTTCTAATGAGTCTCAGACATTCTCACATGATGAGCTGAGAGATTTTATCAGGTGGAAAATAGCCTTTGGATGTTTGTGAAAAGCAGCAGGCCTGTGTAAACTTCACCATATTTAAGAAGAAATCGCTATAAAAAGTTGTAGATTGCAAGGATCCTATAAAACATTTTTGTATGCATTTCATTAATGTCCACTTTTCAGTTCCAGAATTAAGCTTGTATAACCTCTGTCATTTTGTACTAAGAAGTAGAGAAGCAAAAGGTACTAACTCTATTTTTAACTCTCAGTGACTTTTTCTTGAACGGCCAATTACTTAGGCACTCAAAAAAATTTTTTTCAAGTTTTCAGTTAGTGCAAAGGACATAATCGTTCAGATTATCTCAATCATACAATAATTTCCCTGGAAGAAAAGTGTTATCAGTATAAAGTTTTGGATTTAATTATAATGTATTTAATGTTTCTCTTTTCACAGGATCACTAAAAATAGGTGTAATTTAGGAAATTAAGGTGAAATATAAATTCGCTACGTTCTCTCTCTCGATTTGTGGGTTGAAAGTCACTGTTGAAATTTCCCTACTACCCTCACCCCACACACGCCCCCCTGTTGAAACCCTACCCATCTACAAGATGTTTCCCTACTAAACTTTCTGGATTGCCCCCAGCCAGATGTTCCGTCACCCTTCCTTGAACCCTACTGTATTTCTTGCTTTTCTTATAGCGCTTCGTACATTCTGTCTCCTATTAACACTGTTGTCATATTGACTATGCTTTATTGAAAAGACCTTCCTTGAAATCTGCAGCTTGATCTCAGTCATCCTTGGCTTCCTCTCCTTGGACAGATTAAGCATCCATTAAGTGTGTGTTTAACTTGCCTTGTCCTTTAGGTTTGCAGGCAGTAGTCATAGGAGCCTTTTAAAGTAGAATAATAGTCTTGAACTATTTCAGACTCTTAATCATATGCTTCAGAATCTTTTGAGGGGGGTTTCCTTCTTTGTTGACTCTGGCACAATTCATTCACAGTACTTCTCCCTGGGGGAACAGAATCTCTGTGACCTCAGCTTTGGTGTTCAATCGCTCAGTCATGTCAGACTCTTCGTGACCCCATAGACTGCAAGGTTGGATGGCATCACCAACTCAATGGACATGAGTTTGAGCAAGCTCCAGGAGATCTTGAAGGACAGGGAATCATGACATACTGCAGTCCGTGGGGTCGCAGAGAGTCAGACATGACTGAGTGAACAATGACAACTGTTTCCCCTGTTTCCCCATCTATTTGCCATGAAGTGAGGGGCCAGATGCCACATCTTAGTTTTCTGAATGCTGTGTTTCAAGCCAGCATTTTCACTCTCCTCTTTCACTTTCATCAAGAAGCTCTTTAGTTCCTCTTCACTTTCTGCCATAAGGGTGGTATCATTTGCATTTCAGAGATTATTGATATTTCTCCTGACAATATTGATTCCAGCTTGTGCTTCATCCAGCCTGGCATTTCACATGATGTACTCTGCATATGAGTTAAATAAGCTGGGTGACAATATACAGCCTTGACATACTCCTTTCCCAATTTGGAACCAGTCTGTTGTTCCATGTCCAGTTCTTACTGTTGCTTCTTGACCTGCATGCAGATTTCTCAAGAGGCAGGTCAGATGATCTGGAAGTCCCATCTCTTTGAAGAATTTTCCACACTTTGTTGTAATCCACACAAAGGCTTTGGCATAGTCGAAGTAGATGTTTTTTGGAATTCTCTAGCTTTTTCTATGATCCAACAGATGTTGGCAATTAGATCTCTGGTTCCTCTGCCTTTTCTAAAACCAGCTTGAACATCTGGAAGTTCTTGGCTCACACACTGTTGAAGTCTAGCTTGCAGGATTTTGAGCATTACTTTGCTAGTATGTGAAATGAATGCAATTGTATGGTAGTTTGGACATTCTCTGGCACTCCCTTCTTTGGGATTGCAGTGAAAATGGACTTTTTGCAGTCCTGTGGCCACTGCGAGTTTCTCACCTTGGCTGGCATATTGAGTGCAGCACAGTAACAGCATCATCTTTTAGCTTTTGACAAAGCTCGGCTGGAATTCCATCACCTCCACTAGCTTTGTTCATTCTAAGGCCCACTTGACTTCATACTCCAGGATGTCTGTCTCTAGGTGAGTGATCACACCATTGTGGTTATCCAAGTTATTAAAATTTTGTTTTGTTTTTTTGGTATAGTTCTTCCATGTATTCTTTCCACCTCTTCTTATTTTTCTTGAGGAGATCTCTAGTCTTTCCCATTCTATTGTCTTCCTATATTTCTTTTCATTGTTCACTTAAAAAGGTTTTCTTGTCTCTCTTGCTATTCTTTGGACCTCTGCATTCAGATGGGTACATCTTTCCTTATCTTCTTTACCTTTCACTTCTCTTTTCGGTTATATGTAAGGGCTCCTCAGACAGTCATTTTGCCTTTTGTGTTTCTTTTTTTTTGATGACTTTGGCCCCCACCTCCTGTACAATGTCACAAACCTCCATCCATAATTCTTCAGGCACTCTATCAGATCTAATCCCTTGAATCTATTTGTCACTTCCACAGTATAATCATAAGGGATTTGATTTAGGTCATACCTGAATGGCCTAGTGGTTTTCCCTACTTTCTTCAATTTAAGTCTGAATTTGGCAATAAGGAGTTCATGATCTGAGCCACAGTCAGCTCCTGGTCTTGTTTTTGCTGACTATATAGAATTTTCCATTCAGCTACAAAGAATATAATCAATCTGATTTCGGTGTTGACCATCTGGTGATGTCCATGTGAAGAGTCTTCTCTTGTGTTGTTGGACGAGGGTGTTTGCTCTGACCAGTGCATTCTCTTGGCAAAACACTGTTACCCTTTGTCCTGCTTCATTTTGTACTCCAAGGCCAAACTTGCCTGTTACTCCAGGTATTTCCTGACTTCCTACTTTTGCATTCCAGTCCCTTATGATGAAAAAGACATCTTTTTTTGGTGTTGGTTCTAGAAGGTCTTGTAGGTCATCATAGAACTGTTCAACTTCAACTTTAGCATTCGTGGTTGGGGCATAGACTTGGATTACTGTGATATTGAATGGTTTGCCTCTTACATGACCTGAGATCATTCTGCTGTTTTTGAGATCACACCCAAGTACTACATTTCAGACTCTTTTGTTGACTGTGAGGCCTACTCAGCTTACTGCCAATAAATTAAATGCTTCTAAAGTTTTATTTCTGGCCCTCCAAGAGTGTCTTGCAACTACCTATTGAATTAATGCATCAAAGAAAACTTAATATGCTTTCATATTTTGTTACCTTTAAGAGAAACTGAATGATATATTTTATTTAAAAAAAAAAAAAAAAAAGATGTACTACCTTAGAATATCTAATGTTTTTCCTAAGAAAAAACCTAGTCTCTATAAAAAAAGGAAACTGATTAACATAAGAAGTCTAAAATAAAATTAAGAAATTGTAATTTAGTCCAGTCTGTTGCATGCTTTTTTAATAAGACAAGTCATTTTATTGCTTATGAACCTTAGTGATCACATTAGGAATATTGTTTTTACTTGCCTACCTCAAAGCACTGAGAAGCTCAAATGAGATAAAGTAGATAGCAGCACATGCAAAGTGTACAGAAGTGGACAAGGACTGGGGGAGTGGCTGAGGGCCCATGCTCTGGAGTCAGCTTTCTAGGGTTTGAATCATGATGTGGTCCTTGCCCCCCGCATTTGTCGATAGGATACTTCATCTGTAAAATGGGAAATTAGCAGTAAACATCTCAAGAGCTCTTGAGAGAAGTGAGAAAAATCAGTGCAATGCATTTAGCGCCATATCTAGTATTACCCTTGTGATATGGTTTCAGTAGTGGGTTGGTTAAGACCTTTTAATTTCCCAGAGAACTTTACATTACATGGCCCAAGCAAGTGATTAATATATACATTTTCTGGAAGGACCAAAGTGACTAAACAGTTTTATAGAAAAAATGTTTGTCTCTGAGTATTTAACTGTTATATCAAGCACTCAAAGCCTCTTAAATAATAGTGAGTGTAAAGTATGACTCTCTTTAACATTCAAACTAAATACCTAACTTTCAAAAGCAAATATGATTCTAGCTCCAGGAGTAAAACTTGATTTTCAACCTCTTTCAACATTCCCATTTATGAAGCAACCCTCCTCTGTATCCCAGTCTATTCACTTCAAAGAGGGCTTACCTTTCTCATCACACGTCAATTGTTCAGCTCCTATGCACATCCCCTGAGTGAGAGCAGTCTGTACGTATCATATGACACACTGTACGATTTTGGTTAGTAGCAAACTCAAGAGCGAAAAACACCCTCTGGTAGCCCATTTTGACAATTGTTATAATTTGCGGTGATGTTTTCATTACAGTGTCGTCACACAGGAAGCCACAAAAGGATTAGACATAGACCAACTCATCCACATTTCTTCCAGCCAGTAATCACATCACCACCTGCCAGTGACCCAGCCTTCCTTGCAGCGACCCAGCTCTTTCCAAGTACTGGATAGTGAGGCCCCTAAACTCATTAAAGAATTGGATGTGCTACACAGTTAAAAATGCCGTTAGCTGTGTTTTATTAGACTCCATGATTTAGTCTTCCAGAAAGATCTGAGACCACAGCAAGATGAATGTTGGGTACAATAAAAATATGCCAACAGGATTTTGAAAACCACGGAGAAAATCTATAGGAAATGTTAGGAAAGAATAGGGCAAGAAACAAATGACCTGGAAAAAAATATATAGATACCACAAAATTGGATTCATGCTATACCCTCCTTACAGTCTTACAGGGTAGATTTTGAAACTCCAGAAAACATGTGGACTTTGTCCAAACCTGATATTTTTGAAGAAGCCATAGCTTTTATTGGACTAATTTTTTTTTAAAGAAAAAAAACAGATAATGTTTGCTGAAACAATGTCTAGATCATATTGGAATCTTTGTATTTGATTATTTTTTTCCTGTAGTTCCTAAATTACTTTTTGTAGGTATGAAGGTGCCTGATGTTCTAAAGACTAACAAAACCAATTTAAAACCTTGAGTCTACTCATCAATTAGAGAAATCATCTACTATATTTTCCTTTATTAGTAATATTTTACTTCAGTCCCTCCATTTGATGCTATGGAGCATTTGACAGGATTGAGAATTTTTCTTCAGATATTCCCTTCTTCATATTTAGGATGGGTATCCTAGCTGGCTTGAATCCAACTCTCTTGAAAATTTTCCATGATTTTTGTCTTGGGCTGCTCGTCTGCCACTTAGATAGATGGGTAGGTAGACAGATAAGGAAATGGTCATTGTCATTCAGTTGCCAAGTCGTGCCCGACTCGTCACGACCCCACGGACTGCAGCACGCCAGGCTTCCCTGTCCTTCACCAGCCAGTAGACAGATAGATAGCCACTGGACCCGTGTTTTATCTTCTCTGGCAATCTTACTCACCAACATAGCTCTATCACTGAAAAATCAATAATATCAAAATGCTGCTTTCTAGTCCTTACCTCTGTCCTGAACTTCAGATTCAGATTTTCAACTGCTGAACACATAGTCATCTGCGAGGATACTGCATCATTCATAAATTCACATTTTTATATTTTATGTTACTATAAACTTATATATTTTCAAAAAACACCCCACATATAGTGCTTTTTATCCTCATGGTTACATTGGGGATTGAACAAAAGGCTATTGTGATTGAGCATTTCCTTCTCATTGCCTCCCACAGCATCTTTTGTATAACTCTCATACAGTAAAATGATTATTCATTTTCCTGCCTGTGTTCCCGGCTACAGAGAATTTTATCTGCAGTGAGCATTATTTCTTATTAATCTTGCGTCCCGACCACCAGAACAGTGCCCAGCACAAAGGAAAAATTCAGTCAGTGTTGACAAATGGACGCATCAAACATGCAGTTTGTGCAGCTGACTTTATTATCTTCACCTTTTTCACTGTTTTGGTTTTTTAGCTTGGACATCATATAATTATATTTTCTATCTACACTTCATTTGTTGTAAAAGGCACATTTCCCTGAAGCTTACAGCTCATAGTTACATTGTCGGCGGATTGTTGGGAGGTATTAAGAGAGCAGTGATGTATGTTGTCATATAATCTTCATGGTAATGACCTAGAGAACAGGCAAAAATTAATTCCTTTTTATTGTCTCAAAGAAGTATAAATATATGGAAGTGTTTGAGCCTCTCAATGACTTGGAACCTCTCACTAATTCTGTGCATCCAGCCTCCCAGAGTGCATGTGGAATTCACAGAGAGGACATGCTTCTGGGCTGTACTTTTTATAGTACATGCCCTCAAAATTCTTCCTGTAATCTCAGTTCCAGCCTTTAAAAATCAGCAATAATTATATAATGTCTCTCACTATTGCTTTATTATTTAGGTAATATATTTTAAATGTTATTTAAAGCATTTTGGAGACATATTAATGAACAACATGGTTGATGGAGATACAAGAATATCTCTTAATGTTTCTCATTCTTACCAAATAATTTTCCTAATTTTAGCCTTTTCATTGTAAGTTGCATTTCCCTGAACTTTTCTTCATTCAATAAATTTAAAGCCATGGCTATGTGCCAAGCACTTTCTGATATAACATTTAAAAATTTTTTTAATCCCACCTTTGTGAAGCTTACATTCTGTAGATGGTGCTTTAGTTGCTAAATCATGTCAGACTCTTATAACCGCATGGACTGCAGTCTGCCAAATTCTTCTGTCCATGGGAGTCTCCAGGCAAAAACACTGGAGTGGGTTTCCACTCCCTCCTTCAGGGGATCTTTCCGACCCAGGGATGGATCCTGGGTCTCCTGCATTGCAGGCGGATTCTTTACCGACTGAGCTATGAGGGAAGCCCACATTCAAAAGAGGAAGAGCTCAATAAACAAGGTAATTAAGTAAAAAGCAAGTACATTAAACAATGAAAAGTGCTAGGAATCAAACTTAAGCAGAGAAGAGGGAGAAGTAGGGTTATGCTTACATTTTGGGTAGAGTGACCAAGATAAGCCTCTCTGTGAATAGGATGTTTAAGTAAAGGCCAAGGAAAACAGCGACAGCCAAATGCAGAGTTCCAAGGACGAGCATTCCCGACGGAGACAAAAGCAAGTGCAATGGACCTGGGACAGAGTATACCTGGGGGATTATAGGACACACAAGGAAGCCAAGGAAACTGGAGCTCGGGGAGGCAGGCTGCAGACCGTGGGTGTGTGGGTGCCCACGTGTGGGTGTGAGAGGAGCAGAAAAGTGAAAGTGAAGTCGCTCGGTCGTGTCCAACTCTTTGTGACCCCATGGAGTATTGCCCACAAGCCTCCTCCCTCCATGGAATTCTCCAGGCAAGAATACTGGAATGGGTTGCCATTTCCTTCTCCGGGGGATCTTCCTGACCCAGGGATCGAACCCAGGTCTCTGGCATTGCCGGCAGATGCTTTACTGTCTGAGCCAGAGCGGGTGGCAGATTGGATAATCTCTTGCAGATGGTGTGAGGACTTTGGCTTTGCTGTGAGAGAGGCGGACGCTATTGAAAGGTATCAGGAGGCGGTGAGTCTCATCATTGTTCTTAGCCGGATAATTTAGGGTGCTGCATTGAGACTCGACTACAGAACGCTAACGGTAGAAGCAGGAACGCCAGACCATGCGGAGTAATCCAGGCCGAGGAGGGCAGCAGCTTGCGCTCGCTAGAGCAGAAGAGGAGGAAGTGATGAGTGGCAGGGAGATTCCAGATATTCCTTGAGGGTGAAGGCAGGAGTTGTTCCCCGCGATTGGATGGAGTAGATAATAAAGTAGATATATGATACTGGTTCCCCACCCCTTAGGCCTATAAAGGCTTCCTCAAAGGTAAACAGCACTGTTGAATGTTTCCTAAACCTTTCACCCATTTCCAATCCAGGCAGTCAGAGAATTTCCAATTCTAAAACCCATTTGAAAATCTTCCCCCTTTCCTTCGCATGCCTACTGCTCTGCCCACGGACCCACAATATTTCTTCCCTGATGAGGAAATAACCTTGTGATAATCTTTGAATGGTCCTTTCTTTTCTAGTTTATTTCATCCCTAATCCGTCCTGTTCGAGGATACCACAATCATGTTTCCCGATCGTGGAGCCGAGTGTTGCTTCCCTGGGTCCAATCCTCAGTAGAGCCACACGGCTCCACAACAGGTCACAAAGGCCCTCCTTTTCCAGCCTCATCGCCCAGGAATCCAGCCGCACAGAACCTCTCTCCGTTCCCTCCATTTTGTCCCGTCCACACGTGTCCAGCCTTCCTTTTCTCTCGGTTTGAAATTCGCTTTGCTTTGATACCGACTTCTCTCTGGCCCATCCGCGTAGGCTGGAATAAGACTCCATCAACTCCAGCTTTGTGTCCCCAAGGCTCTTGTCCGTGAGCACGCAGGACACCTATGATTGTGTGATGTCTGGTGGCCTGACCATCTCCCATTCTGCCTATTTCATCTAATGCTTACTATACAAGGCACTTCCCTGAGAGCTCAGTTGGTAAAGAATCTGCCTGCAATGCAGGAGACCCCGGGTTGATTCCTGGGTGGGGAAGATCCACCAGAGAAGAAATAGGCTATCCACTCCAGTATTCTTGGGCTTCCCTGGTGGCTCAGCTGGTAAAGAATCTGCCCGCAATGCGAGAGACCTGGGTTGGATCCCTGGGTTGGGAAGATCCCCTAGAGACAAGAACAGCTACCCATTCCAGTATTCTGGCCTGGAGAATTCTATGGACTCTATAGTCCTTGGGGTGGAAAAGAGTTGGACACAACTGAGCGACTTTCACTTTGACTTTAGTATATAAAAGATGCTTAACAAATATCTGACAGATGTTGAAACATATGCTAAATCCAAAAATGTATTTATTTCATGCCTTTCCATGCTCCCTTCTCCCTGAGCTTATATCCTTTTAAAATTACCTGACAGGAATGTATACATGCATATATAAATCTACCACAGTCATTCAGAGCGATGCTCCCAGGAAAAACCCTAAAAAAGTCGCAGCAAATGGCCCTTTCTCGTTCCTTGTCCTTTTTTATTCCCTGAAACATTTGTCAGTGTTAAAAACATTACTCAGTAAGCTCTCTTCTCTGTCACCGCCCCGCTCTTTCCTTTTGTCCAGGGGTTACTTTCCTGCCTTCTTTGCTGGTTCCTGGTCCTCTCGTAATAGTAGTATCCTGACCCACTTCCCATCCACCACGCCCCTCGGTTTCTCTGCAAACATTAATGACTCCTGAGTCCACAGCTACCGCCTGACCTCTCACCTAGAATCCCATCCTGTATTTCCGTTTCCTCTTATTACTCACGTGTCAGCGTTCACAGCACATACTTCCTCACCATTATCCCCATTTCACCTCTCTCATCCAATTATTCCTTTGTGTCTGAGGTAGCTTCCATTTTTAATTTCTAAAATATTGTCTATTGTCCCTTTTAATTTATCCTGTACATCCAGTAAAAATAAATATTCCTTCAGAATTCTCTGTTCTTTCTTGTCTCAATTCTAGAATCAGTCAGTATACTTTATATCCACAAGAGCAGCCCACCTAGTTCTGTTCACTCTATCCTCCCCTCCCCGTGCATTCTGCCTGTGGCTGAAAGGCTAAACTTGGAGCAGTAATTTAGTAAATTCTAAACAAATTCCAAAATCTCACTGACTTAATGTGCCCACACTCACTCAGGTTACACTCCAATGCAAGGGTACCCAGTAGGGCACTCTCCATGCAGGAATTTGAGATCGTTCTGTCTTACCCCTCCACTCACTTCTAGATCCTCTGAGTGCCTCCATTCCACCAGAAGATAGAGAAGCCACACCACTTCTTAACCACTTTGACAAAGAAGTGACAGGCATCACTTCCACCCAAATGTCATTGGCCAAAACTGTATCATATAGCTTCACATAACAGAAGAAAGACTGGGGAATAAGTCTAGCTGCATCCCTATGAAGAACAGAAAATGCACGTTGGTATCTGTACAGCAGTCTCTGATACATGTATCTTTATGAAATAGAACTCAGAACCTTGACCAGGGACAAAGTCTTCGCTGAGTGAAGTCCCAGTCCTCAGCCTAAGTGTCAAGGCCTGAGCCCTAGCCCAGTTTGATCTCCAAGGGGATCCAACCAGTCCATCCTAAAGGAGATCAGTCCTGAATATTCTTTGGAAGGACTGATGCTGAAGATGAAACTCCAGTATTTTGGCCACCTGATGCAAAGAGCTGACTCATTTGAAAAGACCCTGATGCTGGGAAAGATTGAAGACAGGAGGAGAAGGGGACGACAGAGGATGAGATGGTTGGATGGCATCACCGACTCAATGGACATGAGTTTGAGTAGACTCCAGGAGTTGGTGATGGATAGGGAGGCCTGGTGTGCTGCAATCCATGGGGTCACAAAGAGTCAGACACGACTGAGCGACTGAACTATACTCTTGCCCAGTTATGCCATAGAGATGCTCTTCTGCCTATTTTAAGATCTGACCCCGAAGAATAAGTCCTTCCAATTTTTAAGAGACTGTTGAACTATTCAAAGCAACTACATCACTGTGTGGGTCAGTGGCATTGTAGATGTTTTCATTTAACACCACGGGGCACTTCAGAACAAAGAGTCCTGCTAAACGCCGCTATGCAAAACACCAGTCCATTGACTACCACCCTTATGGCAGAAAGTGAAGAGGGGCTAAAAAGCCTCTTGATGAAAGTGAAAGTGGAGAGTGAAAAGGTTGGCTTAAGGCTCAACATTCAGAAAACGAAGATCATGGCATCTGGTCCCATCACTGCATGGGAAATAGATGGGGAAACAGTGGAAACAGTGTCAGACTTTGTTTTTCTGGGCTCCAAAATCACTGCAGATGGTGACTGCAGCCATGAAATTAAAAGACGCTTGCTCCTTGGAAGGAAAGTTATGACCAACCTAGATAGCATATTCAAAAGCAGAGACATTACTTTACCAACAAAGGTTCGCCTAGTCAAGGCTCTGGTCTTTCCTGTGGTCATGTATGGATGTGAGAGCTGGACTGTGAAGAAGGCTGAGCGCCGAAGAATTGATGTTTTTGAACTGTGGTGTTGGAGAAGACTCTTGAGAGTCCCTTGGACTGCAAGAAGATCCAACCAGTCCATTCTGAAGGAGATCAATCCTGGAATTTCTTTAGAAGGAATGATGCTAAAGCTGAAACTCCAGTATTTTGGCCACCTCATGCGAAGAGTTGACTCATTGGAGAAGACTCTGATGCTGGGAGGGATTGAGGGCAGGAGGAGAAGGGGACGACAGAGGATGAGATGGCTGGATGGCATCACTGACTCGATGGATGCGAGTCTGAGTGACCTCCGGGAGCTGGTGATGGACAGGGAGGCCTGGCGTGCTGCGGTTCATGGGGTCGCAAAGAGTCGGACACGACTGAGCGACTGATCTGATCTGATTGACTACCACCTGAGACAGGGTAACTGGACCACTTCATCTCCAAGCTCATCACCAAGGCTGTCTTGACACAGCAACATCGTATGAGAGAGCTGCAGCCAGATCAGCCACGCAGCCACGTCCACTCTAAGTAAGGGGAGAGACATACTCAGATTCGCACAGCCATCGTTGTATTATTTCCATTCAACCAAGTTTATAAGAATGTTGTTGAGGAGTTAGATCTGAATCTTAGAACCAGATAAATCCTACCCTTACAGACGGCATAAATCTGCTTCTCTTCTTACAGAAGAACAAAAGCACAAATCCCAACTATCTGTCACTTAAAAAAAAAAAAAAGAAAAAGGAATTGTATCACTGTTGGTCAAGGATATAAACACTGCAGCAGGAGATACGCCCTGGCTTGCAGATGCTGCAAACTGTCAGTGTTCTCTGCTTTACACCAGCCTCTCTTTGCAACATCCACTCTGGAATGTAGTCGAAACAATGGAAGTTGAGAGGAGATATTCTGAAGGCCAAGTGACATTCAGCCACACAATCACTCAATTGAATGAACAGAATTACAGTTTTTGCAACTGGAAGGCTGTCGCTCAAAGTGACACCTGGCCTTTTGCTCATTGGACAGTCCATGCGTGTAATATAATAGCCCCTCCAATTGTTGGCAAGAATAGAGCAGGTGGTGGAGGCAGCTTTTGCCTGAATTCCAAAGAGCAGGAAAATTTCAGTGTCAGCTTCTGTGATTTGCGTTACCAGTGGTGTCACAAGTGACAATGAAATCTCATAATCACTAAAGAGATAAACAAATACATTCTTATGCTTTTTAGCTCTGCAGAGGCAGTCTCCGTTATTTTTTGGTGGGAAGTGAGGAATAAGAACTAAGATGATTTCCCTAACTACACATCTAGAAGGAAATGTTATCCTAAATATTTAGACATGTAGACCTCATTAGATATGACAGAGGCCAAAATCTGTGTGTGTGTGTGTGTGTGTGCGCACAAAATATTTGAAATCAGCCTTGCAAATGGACTTAAGTTCACTCTTAGCACGCAGTCATACCTGTTGACCACCACTAGCCTGGCAGGAAGGACATCAGAAACCAAGTAGAAAACCTTTAAAATGGAGAGTTAGCAATATGTCCAATGCTGTTGATAGCTATTAGGTATGACAGCATTAGGTTATTATAGTCAAATCTGGTCCATCTAATTTGACATGTTCTGCAGTTCAGTCTAAAACTGATATTAGCAATCAGGAAAGAGAAGTGCTGGTAACAACAATAGGAGCCCATTACGCTGCATTCTTCCTGCGTGTCGGAAATTCCAACAAGCATTTTATAATCACGGTCATTTACTACTCTCAGAAACTCTATTAAATAAAGATCACTTCTCCTCTTTTAGAGAAAGTATCTTAAGGCTCAGAGACTTGTGGTTTTCCTGAGGTCGCACAACTCTTAAAAAGAGGAACTGGGACACAAAACAGGATAACATCACACACTGTACTTGAAACTCCTCTGCCAGGGATGCCACCCCACACTGAAGTCTTTATTATTCTGTTTCCAACTTTTAAAGAGCTTCAGTAACTTTGAGAATGGACCTGTACATAAAAGACTAGGAAAACCAGCAACTGCATGACCAGTGATACGTTTTCTTCAAAATTATACCAACTATTGCAACCTGAATATAGCCAGTCCTCCTCATGAACCTTTATACATAGCTCTGCCTTCAAAGACAGAAAATTCAATTCCAGAAATCTGGAGAAATGATAGAGATTTTAAATGCATCATTTCTTAACACTGAAGTATGAGGGTGAGACTTCTCTGGTTATCCAGGGGTTAGGACTGTGCTTCCAAGGCAAGAGACAAGGGTTCAATCTCTGGCTGGAGGACTGAGATCCCACATGCCACTCAGTATGGGATATCAGGGATAGAATATACCCAGCATTCAACATAAGATGCTTTCTAAATATCTTATTTAGCATGTTTCTTTCTCCTCAAATGTTGCTGCTAATAATCAACTCTGACACTCTGCCCCAGGACCTGATGAATAAAATTGTCTGCAGACAAAAGCAGGACAGCATAGTGTAAGAGCACACGCTGAGTTCTGAATCTTGCTGTGGGATCGTAACCGCTCTGTGCCTCAGTTTCTTCACCCGTGAAACACAATAACAGTAGTATTATTATTGAATACATTTGACAACTTAGTATGCGTAAAATTTATAACAATGCCTGACACATGGCACCTGCAAAATACATGTTAGCTAGTATGTATTGTTACAGAATCTCTCTGGTTATATTCTGGTAGTAGTGTTCTACAAAATTAGTGTAATCTCTACATGTGAGATCTCTGTATGGGAGACTCTTCCTATTCACGTTATGGCATCTCATACTTAGCTTCCTGTACTGAGATGACCATGAGTCTTCATGGACTCTACAACCTTCCCACATACCTCCCAGAAGAAAACTGGTCACCTTTCTGAGGTGAGAGTGGTTTGTCACAGTCTATGTCGCTGGTTGGATCATCAAAAAAGGGAGAGAGTTCCAGAAAAACATCTACTTCTCTTTATTGTCTATGCCAAAGCCTTTGACTGTGTGGATCACAATAAACTGGAAAATTCTTCAAGAGATGGGAATACCAGACCACCTGACCTGCCTCCTGAGAAAACTGTATGCAGGTCAGGAAGCATCAGTTAGAACTGGACATGGAACAACAGACTGGTTCCAAATAGGAAAAGGAGAATGTCAAGGCTGTATATTGTCACCTGCTTATTTAACTTATATGCAGAGTACATCATGACAAACACTGGGCTGAATGAAGCACCAGCTGGAATCAAGATTGCTGGGAGAAATATCAATAACCTCAGATATGCAGATGACACTACCCTTATGGAAGAACGCAAAGAAGAATTAAAGAGCCTCTTCATGAAAGCGAAAGAGGAGAGTGAAAATGTTGGCTTAAATAAAGCTCAACATTTCAGAAAACTAAGATCCTGATATCTGGTCCCATCACTTCATGGGAAATAGATGGGGAAACAGTGGAAACAGTGTCAGACTTTATTTTAGGGGGCTCCAAAATCACTGCAGATGGTGACTACAGCCATGAAATTAAAAGACACTTCTCCTTGGAAGAAAAGCTATGATCAACCTAGATAGCATATTAAAAAGCAGAGACATTACGTTGTCAACAAAGGTCCATCTAGTCAAGACTATGGTTTTTCCAGTGGTCATGTATGGATGTGAGAGTTGGACTGTGAAGAAAGCTGAGCACCGAAGAATTGATGCTTTTGAACTGTGGTGTTGGAGAAGACTCTTGAGAGTCCCTTGGACTGCAAGGAGGTCCAACCAGTTCATCCTAAAGGAGACCAGTCTTGAATGTTCATTGGAAGGACTGATGTTGAAGCTGAAACTCATACTTTGGTCACCTGATGTGAAGAGCTGACTCATTTGAAAAGACCCTGATGCTGGGAACCATTGAAAGCAGGAGGAGAAGGGGATGACAGAGAATGAGATGGTTGGATGGCATCACCAACTCAATGAATATGAGTTTGAGTAAACTCCGGGAGTTGGTGATGGACAGGGAAGCATGACTTGCTGTAGTTCATGGTGTCGCAAAGAGTCAGACACAACTAAGCGACTAAAATGAACTGATGTCACTCGTAATAATAAGGAAAAAGACATATTCACTTAATTATTTCCTTCATGGGGCTGACAGCTACTGGAAGTTCTTGCTAAAGCAATAAGAGCAAAAATGAGATCATATCTTTATTGTTCTTCAGTTGCTAAGTTGTGTCCAGCTCTTTGCAACCCCATGGACTGCAGCACAGCTGGCTTCCCTGTCCTTCACTAGCTCAAACTCCTGTCCATTGAATCAGTGGTGCCACCCAATCATCTCATCCTCTGTCATCTCCTTCTCCTCCTGCCTTCAATCTTTCCCAGCATCAGAGTCTTTTCCAATGAGTCAGTTCTTCTCATCAGATGGCCAAAATATTGGAGCTTCAGCATCAGTCTTTCCAATGAATATTCAAGGTTGATTTCCTTTAGGATTGACTGGTTTGATTTTCTTGCAGTCCAAGGGACTCTCAAGAACCTTCTCCAGCACCAGTTTGAAAGGATCACTTCTTCAGCACTCAGCCTTCTTTATGGTCCATCTCTCACATCTATACATGGCTACTGGAAAAACCATAGCTTTGACTATACAGACCTTTGTTGGCGAAGTGATGTCTCTGCTTTTTAACACACTGTCTAGGTTTGTCATAGCTTTTCTTCCAAAGAACAATGGTCCTTAAATTTCATGGCTGCAGTCACCATCTGCAATGATTTTTGAGCCCAAGAAAATAAAGTCTGTCACTGTTTCCGTTGTTTCCCCATCTATTTGCTATGAAATGATGGGACAGGATGCCATGATCTTTGTTTTCTGAACCTTGAATGAAAAAAGTCAACTTTTTCACTCCTCTTTCGATTTTATCAATAGGTTCTTTAGTTCCTCTTCACTTTTTATCATTAGGGTAGGATCATCTGAATGTCTTAGGTTGGTACATTTCCCCTGACAATCTTGATTCCAGCTTGTGCTTCATCCAGCCCAGCATTTCTCATGATGTACTCTGCATGTAGTGAAAAAAGCAGGGTGACAATGCGTAGCCTTGACATACTTCTTTCCCAATTTGGAACCAGTCTCTTGTTCCATATCTGGTTATAACTGTTGCTTCCTGACCTGCATACAGGTTTCTCAAGAGGCAGGTCAGGTGGCCTGGTATTTCCATCTCTTTCAGAATTTTCCACAGTTTGTTGTGATCCACACAGTCAAAGGCTTTAACATAGTCAATAAAGCAGAAGTAGATGGTTCTCTGGATCTCTTCCTTTCTCTATGATCCAACAGATGTTGGCAATTTGATCTCTGGTTCTTCTGCCTTTTCTAAATCCAGCTTATACAACTGAAAGTTCTCAGTTCATGTACTGTTGAAGCCTAGCTTGAAGGATTTTAAGTATTACCTTGCTAGCATATTCAAAAGCAGAGACATTACTTTGCCAAAAAAGGTTCGCCTAGTCAAGGCTATGGTCTTTCCTATGGTCATGTATGGATGTGAGAGCTGGACTGTGAAGAAGGCATGATGCTAAAGCTGAAACTCCAGTATTTTGGCCACCTCATGCAAAGAGTTGACTCATTGGAGAAGACTCTGATGCTGGGAGGGATTGGGGGCAGGAGGAGAAGGGGACGACAGAGGATGAGATGGCTGGATGGCATCACTGACTCAATGGATGTGAGTCTGAGTGACCTCCGGGAGTTGGTGATGGACAGGGAGGCCTGGCGTGCTGCGATTCATGGGGTCACAAAGAATCGGACACGACTGAGTGACTGATCTGATCTGATCTGCTAGCATGTGAAATGAGCTCAGTTGTATTGTTTTCCTCTGTTTCTTTGCATTGTTCACTTAAAAAGGGTTTCTTATCTCTTCTTCCTATTCTTTGGAACTCTGCACTCAGATGGGTATATCTCTCCCTTTTCCTTTGCCTTTCTTTTACTTCTCGTCTTTTCTGAGCCTCCTCAGACAGCCATTTTCCCTTTTTGCATTTCATTTTCTTGGGAATGGTTTTGATCACTATCTCCTGTACAATGTTATGAACTTCTCTCCATAGTTCTTCAGGTACTCTGTCTATCAAATCTAATCCCTTGAATCTATTTGTCACTTTCACTGTATAATCGTAAAAGATTTGATTTGGGTCATACCTGAATGGTCTAGTGGTTTTCCCTACTTTCTTCAATTTAAGTATGAATTTGGCAGTAAGGACTTCATGGTCTGAGCCACAGTCAGCTCCAGGTCTTGTTTTTGCTGACTGTATAGAGCTTCTCCACCTTTGGCTGCAAAGAATATAATCAGTTTGATTTTGCTGTTGACCATCTGGTGACGTCCATGTCTAGAGTCATCTCTTATGTTGTTGGAAAAGGGTGTTTTCTATGACCAAAGCATTCTCTTGGCAAAACATCATTAGCTTTTGTCCTGCTCTATTTCATATTCCAAGGCCAAATTTCCCTGTTAGTCCAGGTATCTCTTGACTTCCTAATTTTGCATTCAAGTTCCTTATGGTTAAAAATACATCTTTTTTACGGGGTGGGGGGAGCGGGGGGGTGTTAGTTCTAGAAGGTCTTGTAGGTCCTCATAGAACCATTGAGCTTCAGCTTCTTCCGCATTACTGGTTGGGGCATAGACTTGGATTACTGTGATATTGAATGGTTTGCCTTGTAAATTAGCTGAGATCATTCCTTTGTTTTTGAGATTGCATCCACGTGCTGCATTCCGGACCTCATTTGTTGACTGTGATGTCTTCTTCAGCCTACTGCCAATAAACCAAATGCTTCCAAAGTTTTATTTCTGGGCCCTCTAAACTGTCTTGCAACTACCTATTGAATTCATGCATCAAAGAAAAGTTAATATGCTTTCATAATTTGTTACCTTTAAGAGAAATATATTTTATTTAAAAAATGAAACAAAACAGATGTACTACCTTAGGACACCTAACGTTTTTCCTAAGGAAAAAATCTAGTCTCTCTAAAACAAGGAAATTGGTTAAGATAGCAAGTCTAAATTAAAATTAAGAAACTGGAATTTAGTCCAGTCTGCTGCATGCTTTTTAATACGACAAGTCATTTTATTGTCTATACACCTAATGATCACAATAGGAACATTGTTGTTACTTGCCAACCTCAAAGTACTTCATAGAACCATTTGACTTCATTCTTTGGCAACAGTGCTTGGGGCATAGACTTGGATTACTGAGATCATTCTGTTTTTGAGACTACACCCTAGTACTGCATTTCAGGTTCTTTTGTTGACCATGATGGTTACTCCATTTCTTCTAAGGGATTCTTGCCCACAGTAGTAGATACAGTGGTCATCTGAATTACATTCACCCATTTTATTTAGTTCACTGACTCCTAAAATGTCAATGTTCACTCTTGCCATCTCCTGTTTGACCACTTCCCATTTACCTTGATTCACGGACCTAACATTGCAGGTTCCTGAGCAATATTGTTCTTCATAGCATCGGACTTTCCTTTTACCACCAGACGTATCCACAACCGAGTGTCATTTCTGCTTTGGCTCAACATCTTCATTGTTTCTGGAGCTATTTCTCCACACTTCCCCAGTAGCATATCTCTTGCCCTCCAAATTTCTGAGCAGCCTTTGTGTGCTGAGGTCTGCAAAACCCTGACAAATGAGTAGTTAGAGAACCAAAGCAACTCTTCCTGTGATCACCATGGCACTCCTGAAACAGACAAGGGGGCAAGTCTCTAAACTAATTGTAAGCAGCTTCTTCATTGCTTTGTTGTTGTTACTTTGCAATCGGCTCATCCCTTGCTAGGAAGACCTTATATTCTGGGAGCTTAGACTCCGTGAAATTGGAGCATAACTATATCATTCAAGCCTGCCAGCAGTTCAGATCGAAACTTAGTTTTTTTGTGTTCCTGGAGGTTTGCTAGAGTTGCTTCTTTTGCCTCCAGAAAGAATTGTGATGTTTCCTTGGTTTAGTTACAGACTCCAAAAGGTATTAAGTAAATTGGCTTGAAATCCCAATTTGACTGTGCTTTGATTTACTGCCCCCGGTGAATGTCCCCCAGTCCCAACTGCTTCAGTCCCTTTTTTTTTAATTTAACCACTAAGTCCTGTCCAACTCTTTTGTGACCCCATAGATATATATAGCCCGCCAGGATTCTCTGTCCATGGAATTTCCCAAGCAAGAATACTGGAGTGGATTGCCATTTCCTCCTCCAGGAGATCTTCCAAACTGAGGGACTGAACTCTCACCTCTTGCATTGGCAGGCAGATTCTTTACCACTGAGCCACCTGGGAAACCTCAATACTGAGGTCTAAATATTTTCCTCTTGTTGATTCATAGTTGTCAGTTCAAAATGTGCATCTCAGCTCTTCTCTATGCCAGCTCCTGGTGAGTTTGAGTCTATGGATCCCCTGCATGCCTGGAGACTCTCAGTTAGCTTCCCTGCTCTGCGGCTGTTTATCTTTGTTCCATTTCAGTGGCACTTCTAACCACATTTAGAGACCTTTACTCCAGTCCCTGGCACAGCACCTCCCATGAATTTCACAAGTTTCTAGGAGCGCTGGCTTCTACCCATGGGCTCAAAGCTTGCTTAATCCCAGTCCCACAGTTGCAGCCAAGTCCTCAGAGATTTGTTCTTGTCCAGTGAGATAATGCAAATGCTTTGAATGAGCCCCAGCAGGCCATCACTGACATCGTCTCCCTTTCCAAGAATAACTCCAATTTCCTCATCAAGGGCGCCCATCAGGTCAAAGTTAAAAATCAATTTTGAGTCTGTTTGTTCACAAGGGAATCTGGGGGCACTTCCTTTGTTGATGCCCAACCATTAATTTCAAACCAGCCAACGTGAGGCTGCAGAACAAAGCCTGGTAGCGCCAGACCCATGCCTTCCAGAAGACTGTATCATTATACATACTAGAAGGACCTTGTGGTCTCCTGTACTCTCCTCTGTCTTACCTCGTGCTTCTCCCCCAGCAGCTCACCCCTCTGTGATCGTTGTCTGAAGTTCTAGCTGTTGGCTACTCCTTCTTAGCTTCCTGTTTTCTCATTGATGTTTACTGTTTTCTTTCTCATGACCTTCTCAAGACCTGCCAGAGGCTTTATGTTCTAGAAGATAAAAGACTGAGTCCTTTCAGTTAGCCCTTCTCCTGATCCTTTTGGCCACTCCATTAGCACACGTTTGCATTCAAGTTCTTCCTGGGCATTATATGTGTTGATGCATGTCAGTTCTTGCTTTTGATCTATAGTTCTATTACCACATCTCTCCCAAACCTCTGCGTGTATCTCTCCCTACGATGCCTATATTCATAAGGCAAATATGTACACAATAGGAGCAGCAGCATTCCATATATGTCTGTGTTTTGTGAAGTAGCGTTCAATTGAAATAACCATGCAATCCAAGTTTCTTAGTACTCATTTCCATGTATTTCCAAAACATGGATAGTCATAGTGGAAAGTGCACTTTTAACTTAAGTACAGGGTAATGATTTGGATGCAAAATCCCGTATATAGTCCAAATATAGCCGACTCCCACTTGGACCAGTCTCTGTAGAGCTTTGTGTTCAGTGAAACAACAGTCTGGCCGCAGTATTGACCTGCAGTATGATGTAGATCTGGACTATGAATTGCTTTCAAGGGTAATGTGGACAATTTACACAGAATTTCTCAGAAATTCATCTTAATTATTATTTTCTGACATGCCCTTTTCACCCCATTTCTCCCTTTCGTGGAAATCGCCTCTTAACTATCTCCCCATGGTCAGTTCCTGCCTGTAGCTCCCCTTCCTACCCTGCCCACTGCAGCTTACACATCTACAAACCCCACCCTGTGAGTCTCTAGACCATCGGCAGTCCCCTTGGCACAGAATTTGTCTCTTCTCAGCGTGCTTTTCTCATTAAAACAGCTCTCATGGGAATTACGTTGCATTAAAACACAAATTCTCCATCTTGTTACACTTGCCATTTATGAAGTGTACAAATTCACGTAACCCCCAGCCCCTGAAATCATTCTACAAATAGAAATTATTTTCAATCACTTCCTCTGGATGACGCGTTCTTGTTTTAAGCTACGAAATCAATTTAAGATGGTCCTAGATGAGGAAAATACAATAACAAATAGTTGGCAACAAGCCTACTCTCTCATTGGGGGCGGCGGGAATGATTGAATGCAAAAGCTGTACTTAGATGAATAGACAGTTTTGGAGCATAAGAGTTATCTTGCTTAGAATATGTATGTGGGGGTCTGTGTGTGTATTTTACTAATACAGGGAATCTCTTAAGTATTGATGCCCACATTCTGTTCGTTCACTGACACTTTGGGGAATACTTGTGCCTACTGCTGTATTCTTGACTCTGTATTCTTGACTCAGCATTTACGGCCTTGAGGACCAATTTTCAGAGACCAATGCATCTTGTCGGACTGGGGTCTGCGGCTAGAATCTGAGAAGAATACTAAAGACTTTGATGGATTATCACTACAATTGAACTGTGCTGAAAAGTTATAAATCTTCCACTTCCCTCAGGCTTAGATGGGACTGATTACTAGAAGGATCATCAAAGTCACCAAGCTGTCCTGAGTCCTAAAAAGTACATTAAAAAGGGCATCATCTACCAAAAATGTAAACAAGCATAATACACATTGCAGGCACATGAAGTTCAGGCACTAATCATTTTAGATAAATGATAAACAAACGATGAGTTACGTGTAAATCAACAGTGTTGTCAAAACATTGCCCTTTTAATCCCAGATAAATGATGAAGTTTATAAAAAGAGATTTTTGAGGGTTGTGGAAGATTGTTTAAACATACGTGGAAAGTGGTTTAAGTGCTAATCCATTGCCATTTATGTAAACTGCATTTCTATCATCAGTCTTTGCTGCATAAAATTGCCTCATCATTTGGTAAATCCATAGACCTAGTTGAAACTAGTCCCTGCTGGAAACAGATTTTTCACATTAAGCTTGAACATTTTAAACTCCCCTCCGCATACACGTAGTAACACAGTCTTGAAAACCTCGGCTCAAGGCACGACAAACTTTAAAGCGCTTCCCAATTTTTATAGGGTGTCACTCTCTATCCAACTCTAAAAGATCTAACGACACAGAAATGCTTCCACTTCAAGATGTTTCACAAGATACTTTATAAATGAATCTGGATTCCACTGAAGCTGTGATGCATCTGCTCTGTTTTACCAATGAAAAACACAAACGTGTTGATGGTTTCAGTCCAAACCCCTTTTTGCAAACGAGAAGGAAATGCAGAATGTTCAGCTAATTGCTAAGAGGAAATCCATATGTGTTATTTGCTTTCAATGAAAGGACAGGTCCTCTTGCTATTTAATTGATGAAATGTTGTACACAAAACTGACAGTGATTAATACCTCCCTAAGATGCCATTTTAAGAGCTGTAAGTGTAACGCTCGGGAATATGTTCTTTGACATTTACATTGCTATTTGCTAGGTATAAAATCTAGTTCTTGCCTTAAGCATTTATACTGGGGGAAAAAAATGCTACGTAATTTCAAATGGCAATGTCTTCCTGGGGAGCCAATCTTAAAACAGCCAGGAGCTGATCGCTTTTCGTCCCAGATTCCCTTGCTACAAATAAATAAGCAAACGTTATGCTACAAATTCATCTGAAAATTATTATCCAGCACCCAGAAGATAGTTTGTGTGATTTCCCTTTGATTTGCCTCTTCCCATAAAGAGGCCAGACTGGCATAAAATGCCCAGATCCTTAGCAGGCTCTTCCATCCACAGGCCTGTCCCCACAAAGGCACGTGGAACCCACTTGGGAGTCTGAACTCCACTGAGCCTCCAGACAATACACAATGGCTTTCGAGTTTCCTTATTTAGTGTCGGCTCGAAAGGAGGTAGGTAGGGCTCAAGCCTGGGCTTTCTTTTATAATCTCCAGCACCAAGAAGGATATGAAGGGCTTGATTTGTCTTCAAAGGATTCACAGTTCATTATGCTCAAGCTTTCCACAGTCCGGTGACCTCTCAGAGCTCCTCTACCCCACACCTCACCCCTGTGCATTCCTGCCATCCTGAATCACTTATAACTATCAGACAACAACGTCGCTCTTCTGCCTCTGCTTTAGACGCTATTCCTGATCCCACAAGTATTCAGACCCCCCAATCTTACAGAAGCAAATCGTACAAAATAAACCCAGGAGACCCTAGTGACTGAGTGTCTTGACAAGTGCCGAAGAGTCTTGATAAAACCACTGCTTGCTGCTCTATACTTCCCATGCCTCATAGAGAGATGAAGGCAAGCACCACCAGCGTAAATATTTTTAGGAGTCAAGCAGGTAAACACAACGGCAGAAGAAAGCACGGTGACGTGAGCATAAGGTTAAAGGCTTTAAATGCTGCCTTTAAAAATGCAAAACTGCAAATAGGTTGAGTTGGCAATTAACACTGGCCTCAGTCACAGGGTCAGGCATGACCTGGCAACTGAGTGACAACAACAGTTTCAGGGAAGTCACAGGGATTCACAGAGCCCGTGGCATGCCCGTCCATCCAAAGGTGTCAGCAGTTATTAAGCTCGGACCAGTTAGTTGTCTTGTAAGCAAAAATATAAGCCCGGTATTGCCAGACCTTGCAGTTTCCCATTGAACTGGGAGTCAAGATTTCTATGTGAATTTTCCCAAATTTTAAGTTTTTTGAAGCAATGACAACTAAGTCAACTGAAAGAGGAAAAAAAAAAAGTCACTTGGTGAATTTATAAATGTTCAGGCTAAAATCTCATTTGTGACCAAATCAGGTCCAAATACTGAGAGTTTTCACCCCCAGTCTTGGCAGCACTCAGAATAAAAAAATTTTAAAAATATGATTTAAATTCAAGCACAAGATCCATTACTACTTAAACTAAGGTTTTGATCCTGAGAAACTTCCAAAAGTTGAATCTGGAGTTCTGCTATCCACATCTGCCCCGACATCTCCTGTCAGAACCAGACTCTGTGAAAACCTAAAGGAAGCGAATTCTCAGGTCGTCTCCCATCCATCTTGAGCACTAGAGGGTGGACTCCATGATATCCAAGATAAATACTCATAACCGACCTCCCTCTACTCCTGTCTTCAGCCATCCAGAAGTTCTTTAAGGCAGAGAACAAATCATAAGCGAAGATGAAAGACGGGTTTCACATTGGGTTGTGCTGACAATAAAAATCAGAAGTGGCAGTGATGGCCCCGTAAGCATTTGAAAGCTGGAGAAACAGAAGGATTAGTTTAGGAGCAATGAGAGCAGCGACACGGTGGGAATGGAAGCCCTTGAACAGCTACATAGGGTTGATGAAATTCCAGTGCTTTCACAGGCCACCAACCAACTGAAACTTCCTCCTCCTCTTGATGCCGCGCCATATAGGACCGTTTCTAAACCACAGTCTGCTTGTGTTTCCTCCCCTAGCCTGCTTGACTGCCTCAGGGTCCCCGGCGCTGATACACACACACTCACCCCAACCATATTCTGAGTTCAAGGACCGAGCAGTCCATGTTCCAAAAGCCGACAGAAGCCCTCTATGCCCGTTTCAGCTCTGCTCTGAAGATGCTGACCAGGGGGAAAAGTAAAATTCTTCATCCAAAACCTCCCTGCTACTGGGAGGGCCATAGATGGCCAGCTGTCTTGTGCCAGCCCCTTCATGATTTGTCTTTGACAGATCAGTATCAAACCACATAGCTATAGGCCAACCAATTAAAAACAAAAACATAAGAACAGAGACGAAGATGCATGCCTGCTGGTGAAAACTTCAGCAGGCCTGTGAGCAATGTGAGGATGACAAGCTGGCGGCCCACAGGCTTTCTGAAGTGAAGAGCAAATACGCTGAGGGTTTTTATAATATGGACTTTGTCCGGTAATTCAGCCAGGAGCTTTACCAATACGGCTGCTTCCAAAAGCTAAAACACACGGGTCTGAAAGCATGCAACTTAGAGCAAACAGGATTCGCAGCCAGGCCCAGCCTTCCCAGCAGCTGAAGGGGAGACGCGCTCTGCCACTAAAAACAAAGTGGGGGCTAGATGTCAGATGTCTACAGACAGACCAAAGTAAACGATGATGGACAATTACAAACTGTAAAATGAACAGCTTCAAGAACTGATAATCAGTGTGGGAAGTAATAGCTACAAAAAACTCTCTTGGGGTGGAACGGAAGGGTCAGGAGGGACATCTGGGAAAGAAGAATGTCAGATATGAAAACAATGCTTAAAAAAAAAAAAAAAAAGAGAAGATGCCACAGTTATTTTCTTGTGAAATGGGTAGCGCCCTCTACCCTTCTTGTCAGGCTTCCCAGGTGGCAGCAGTAGTAAAGAACCCGCCTGCCAGTGCAGGAGGCGTTAAGAGACGTGAGTTCGACCCCTGCGTCGGGAAGATCCCCTGGAGGAGGGCATGGCAACCCACTCCAGGATTCTTGCTTGGAGAATCCCACAGAGAAGCCTGGCGGGCTACAGTCCATGGAGTCACACAGAGTCAGACACAACTGAAGCAATTTAGCACAGCGCTACTTAGTCAGAAGATATATATATATATATCTCAAGTTCAGCAAAGATAAATGGACTCCCATAGTAGAGGAATACACAGTTCTCAAGTCTGCATTCAAAACAAAGGTTACTGTTGCCATTCTTTTTACTGCTCCTCACAACTTTGTTTATCCCCACAACCCCTCTTCAAGGGCCCACATCCCCTAATGGCATATCAGCCTTCAGCCCAGTTGAATTTGAGCCTTCAGTGGAACATGAGAGTAAGAGTCCCTATCCTTTCTGTTGAAGAGAAATTGCTGCTGTCAGAACAGGAGATCATAAATATCACAAATCAATCAATAAATTCCCAAATATTATGCTTACATTGCCCAGAGGCCAAATACTAGGCTCAGAAAATGGGCTGAAGAAAATATTTTAATTTCTCTTGCAAAATGGCTCACGGATCTCTCTCATCAGAAGGAGAAGCTCATATGCTTTCAACAGGTGGCCCGGAAAAGCTTTCGACCTACTGGGCAACTCAGTGGAGTGTGCTAAAGAGTAGGTAGATTAGGAGGGCGTAAAGGGCTATTTCAGCTAGAAGGGCATTCTTCTGGGGGTGTAATTTCTGTTCGTACATCTATCTATATGATAGATTCTCCATTACAGTAATTATTATGAATTATAGATAAGCACTCTGTGCGTAATGCTCTGTTCTCCATTTCCTACAAATCAAATTACCCAGGGTTATATTGGATTGTGGACATATTTAGAAAATCCTTTTATGGTTGTTTGTTAAGCTTCCTTCTGCCAAGAGGCTCCAATCTTTCCTTTGACCAGATGCCCCTAAAGAGCTGGCAGAGAAGGGCTGGTGTGGGGTGGGGTGGACAGGGCCACCTAGTCACCACCCAGGCTAGCATGAGGGCTCATAATCCATCTTGTGAGGAAACAGCTGACCCTTTAACCTGGGAACATGGTGTGTGCTCAAGGATTACTCATCAAATGTCTTCATGGGCTATTTTCGCAAGGAGGCCGCCAGGAAAAATAGCTTCTACTGAAAAGGGTTTCGAAACTGGACTCCCCAGACAATGACAGGTCTTTTCCTCAGGTGCTTGACAAAGGGTCAGATGAGCCGTACCTGCCATTGTGGGTGGTGGAGTGGAAGGTACCCACAAATTAGGTTATATCTGCACATGATTCTTGCTATGAAAAATTAATCCCCAAGTATTTAAACCCCTCAGTCAACTTATCAAAGCTGATTCTGGGTACCTTCTCAGCCTTTTAGATCATAATGATGTGTTGTACGTATGTGTGAAGGTCAGAAGTCCGCCAGTAACTTGTAAAATCTTTATAGTTTTAAGGAGTTGCAAGGTCTGGAGCTACAGAGTAGGAAAAACCCTAAGCTACAGTACCCACTATTTCCTGCCCTTTCTATAAGTAGCTCCAGATATAAGATGCTCTCATCAAAATTTATATCCCTTCCCCCAGGACTGTTATAGGTGACGGCTGATTGTCACTTGGAATAAATTTTGCTCTGGTGTTAATGACTGGCTGAGATATCCTGTAATGAAAATAGCTAACATTTATTCAGGGCTTACGGTGTGTTAGGGACTGCACTTCATGCTGTATATGTGCTGTTTCACTTAATCTTCTCAACAACCTAATGAAGTTAGTATTCAGTCAGTTCAGTTCAGTCATTCAGTTGTGTTCAGCTGTTTGCAACCCCACGGACTGCACACGCCAGGCTTCCCTGTCCATCATCAACTCCCGGAGTTTACTCAAAATCATGTCCATCGAGTCAGTTATGGATATAACCATCTCATCCTCTGTCGTCCTCTTCTCCTCCTGCCTTCAATCTTTCCCAGCTTCAGGATCCTTTCCAATGAGTCAGTTCTTCCCATCAGGTGGCCAAAATATTGAAATTTCAGCTTCAGCATCAGTCCTTCCAATGAATATTCAGGACTGATTTCCTTTAGGATGAACTGTTTGGATCTCCTTGCAGTCCAAGGGACCCTCAAGAGTCTTCTCCAACACCACAGTTCAAAAGCATCAACTTTTCTGTGCTCAGCTTTCTTTAGAGTCTAACTCTCACATCTATACATGACTACTGAAAAAAACCATAGCCTTGACTAGACGGACCTTTGTTGACAAAGTAATGTCTCTGCTTTTTAATATGCTGTCTAGGTTGGTCATAGCTTTTCTTCCAAGGAGTAGGCATATTTTAATTTCATGGCTGCAATCACCATCTGCAGTGATTTTGGAGGTTAGTAGTAGTAGTAATAATAGTACCTATTATTCCCATGGGATAGGAAACTAAATGCCACTTTCTTAAATTTGCTCTTAAGAAGTGAGCTTAAATCCAGACCAGTGGCTCTAGAACCAGAATACTTCATCTTCTTTGTAACAGGTTACACTCCATAGTGATAAACTGGGCATCATCTACATAATTGTGTAAGTATTGTTATCTTGGGCCATTAATTCTGGTATCTTTCCTGTCCCTCATCTGTAAACCTGAGGAATTTAACTGCCTCAGTGGTTTTCAAGATTGGTCAAGCTCCCTTTGGCCTGATTGAGCAGAAGTGGAAAATGAGGCTAGGAGGATAGCAGGGTTCTCTTTTCCCTCATCCAGTTTCAACCTCAATACTTCTGCCTTTTTATATGCTAGATTTAGGCATAAAATTTATATTGCAAGAAGGTTCTGAATGTTTAAACCTTTTGAAACTCTTGAGTCTAGAACAGAGAGCATAAACTGCTCACCTGTGATCTAAATGCAGCCTGTAGATTTTTTTTTTTTTTTTTTGGTCACTCCAAAGGCTCTTGTTTTCCTCTATCTTGATATATTCTTGCCACCTCTTCTTAATCTCTTCTGCTTCTCTTAGGTATTTACCGTTTCTGTCTTTTATTGTGCCCATCCTTACATGAAATGTTCCCTTGATGTCTCCAATTTTCTTTAAGTGATTTCTAACCTTTTCCATTTCATTGTTTTCCTCTATTTCTTTGCATCAGAGAAGGCAATGGCACCCCACTCCAATACCTAGCCTAGAAAATCCTATAGACGGAGGATCCTGGTAGGCTGCAGTCCATGGGGTCACGAAGAGTCGGACATGACTGAGCGACTTCACTTTCACTTTTCACTTTCATGCATTGGAGAAGGACATGGCAACCCACTCCAGTGTTCTTGCCTGGAGAATCCCAGGGATGGGGGAGCCTGGTGGGCTACCATCTATAGGGGTCTCACAAAGTCGAACATGACTGAAGTGACTTAGCAATTTCTTTGCATTGTCCACTTGCTATTCTCTAGAACTCTGCATTCACTTGGGTATATATTTCCTTTTCTCCCCTGCCTTCTGCTTCTCTTCTTTTCTCAGATCTTTGTAAAGCCTCCTTAAACAACCACTTTTCTTTCTTGTATTTCTTTTTCTTGGGAATGGTTTTGGTCACTGCCCCCTGTACAGTGTTGCAAATGTCTGTCCATAGTTCTTCAGGCACTCTGTCTATCACATCTAATCCCTTGAATTGATTCGTCACCTCCACTGTATAATCACAAGGGATTTGATTTGGGTCATACTTGAATGGCTTAGAGGTCTTCCCTACTTTGTTTAATTTAAGCCTGAGTTTTACAATTAGGAGCTAATGATCTGAGCCACAGTCAGTTCCCAGTCTTGTTTTTGCTGACTGCATAAAACTTCTCCGTCTTTAGCTATAAAGAATATCATCAGTAAGATGTCAGTATTGACCATCTGGTGATGTCCATGTGTAGAACTGTCTCTTTTATTACTGGAAGAGGGTCTTTGCTATGACCAATGCATTCTCTTGACAAAACTCTGTTAGCCTTTGCCCTGCTTCATTCTGTACTCCAAGGCTAAACTTGTCTGTTACTCCAGGTATCTCTTGACTTCCTACTTTTGCATTCTAGTCCCCAATGATGAAAAGGACATCTTTTATGGGTGTTAGTTCTAGAAGGTCCTGTAGGTCTTCATAGAACTGTTCAATTTCAGCTTCTTCAGCATCAGAGGTTGGGTCATAGACTTGAACTACTGTGATATTGAACAGTTTGCTTTGGAAATGAACTGAGATCATTCTGTTGTTTCTGAGATTGCACCCAAATACTGCATTTTGGACTCTTTTGTTGATCATGATGGCTACTCCATTTCTTCTAAGGGATTCTTGCCCACAGGAATAGATACAATTGTCATCTGAATTAATACACGCTTAAAATTTGGACTTTTTAAACATAAAAATTGAGCCTCTCTTGAAAAATTAGGTGTTCAAGTGTGAGACAGACCTGCCCAAAGACCAGACTGGATGGGATGGCATCTGCAGTAGCACCCAGCTCCCACTCAGCCCGCTGCACTCACAATATCCTTAACCAAACCCTGTAGACATTTGCATTTACAAACCTAGTCTATATAATCTCCAAGTCCTTCCTAGTCCTAAATGTATTTCTAACTGAATTGTAAGCTTCTAAATGAAAATACTTTTTCTTATGCATACTCAGTATTCCTCACACTTCTTACACCATTTCCCTCATCCCCACCTCCATCTCCGTGTGCACACACACAGACGTGTGCACACATGCACACTCACAATGTTCAATATGTAATAGAGTTTAATAATTGTTCTTTGTGTTGACAAATGGCTTTCTATACCATACCACTCAGTCATATTTACATTTTCCTAAAGAATCGTGAGCCCCCAGTTTCTTGGCTCAAAGAAATGCATTTCTAATGGTGTATTTCATCATGCTGTATGTCAGGCAAGCCTGCAAAGAAATTCTGAGGTTGAAGGATTCCGTTTGTAAAGCAATTTGTTCCAATAATAAAGACGTACTCTGGTGCCTTAATTAATTGGAGCTTATTATAAAGGTATTTAACAACACCAAAGTGTTTTGTGAAACACCCTCAGAGTTGAGGATATTTGGGAATAAGAAAAATTCAACATGGCTGCAGTGGCCACTAACCTTACCAGCCCTTGAATAGGAAGACCTGGTCTCTGGCCTCTATGGTGGTGACTCAGCTCCTTCCCAGCTGCATCTACTGTTCTCCCTGGTATTAATTAGCCACCTCACCCTCTCCTCTCTGTCATTTCTTTTTCAGTTTCTGCTTGCTCATAAATTCTGTTTACTTTTACCAGCAGTTTACTCATCTCTCTTGCTGCCACAAGGCCTCTTCTTGTGGTTCTTCTTAGCTTATACTCCCTCCCCAAACCGACTACTTGATTCCCTCCCCAGATGCTCCAGTTCAAATTCCTGAGCTCGAACATCTGACCCAACTCATCACCATTTTGCCTTTCAGGCAGTTCTTCATGCCAAACCATCTCCTAGGATACTGGCCAGCCTGGGGACTGGTTGGCGATAGGACCATCCTGGCCCAACCAGATAGGTCTGTAGGAAGGGGCTGCATGCCCACCCGGGGCTGTTCCCACAGCCCACTTGTGGGTGAGGCACATTCCTTTAAAAGGAAACTCTTGGTATAGCAGCAATATAATGGACCTGTCCGGTAGGATCTTTAGGTTTCAGTTCACATCACACTAGTTTCTCCATCTTTGAGAGCGATTTCCCTCTGAAGCATAAACCAAAGCTCAGACTCTGTTTCTATAACGTTCTTATTTATGTGGACTTTGGCAGGAGCCATCAGAGAATCTCTGTGGTCCTTGCACGCTCTTTGATGACAACTTACTCTAGCTCAGTAAGGCACGGTCTCTTAAAGCAGGGACTTCAGTTGTTCTGCAAGCATCTGAACCAACTCTTTTACACATTATCATCCAGGCGTAAATTCCAATGAATTATACTGACACCCCAAATTCTTTATCAAGTCCCTTCCCATGGCTTCAAATAAAAATCTATACGTTAAGGAATCCTAGCCATATAAATCCAACCTAGATCTCTCTCCTGAACTCCGTATCTACTTAATCCATCTCCACCTAAATAGGCTAGAGTTATTTTGTTTCTTTAGTGCTGCTAAAATTCACCATGTCCAAGATAATTTTGCCTGCCTTTTCCCCAGTTAACCTGCTCTTCAACTATCCAATTGCTCAAATAATATATTAGGGTGTCACCCTTGATTTTCACCTCTCCCAAGCCCATATCCAATCAACAATTACTATTTCTGTTGAATATCACATTCCAAATATCTCTTAACTGTGTCTCTGAAGCTCTACTTCCACTACCAGTGTGGACTAATTTTAATTTTCAGAGTCTGATACTCTCTGTCACTTCTAGTCTTTCACATAACAAAGGTGTTCCCTCTGACTAGAACACTATCCTCCCATCCACTGTTATTTGCTATTGTTTAAATGTTAAGTAATATTCTACTTTTCACTACTCTTTGTGACCCCATGGACTATAACCCACCAGACCCCCATGTCCATGAGATTTTCCAGGCAAGAATAATGTAGTGGATTGCCATTTCCTTTCCAAGGGATCTTCCCAGCCCAGGGATCAAACCTGGATCTCCTGCACTGGCAGGCAGATTCTTTACCACTGAGCCACCAGGGAAGTCCCATGAGACAAAGTGCTAAGCTTCAGTTCCCTCATCTGTAAGACAGAGTGATGCTATCGATGTCTCTCGTGTTTCTGTGAAGTGTCTTACTCAGAAACTGCAAACCAAGTTCTTTGCGTTTCATAAGTCTGCAGAGATAGCCCATGAACCCTTCCCCACCATGAGAAACTTATTTTCTCCCATAAGATCTTAAACCCCCTGAGAACACAGAATGTGCACAAAAATCCTTTTGTATCCTCAGTGTATCTTGAGTGGGGTGATACATTTAATACATCACCTACATTTCCAGAACATCCCTTCTAGTACTTAACCTCACACTTACACACTGCTGTTCACAGTCCTCCTTAACATACTGATTCTTGAAAAATCATGATAAGCACTCCCTTGCTGTCTCCCCCTTTTGTTCTCTCTTACTCTTTCTTGCTTTGTAGGGCTTCCCTGGTGGCTTAGATGGTAAAGCATCTGCCTACAATGTGGGAGAGCCGGGTTCAATCCCTGGGTAGGGAAGATCTCCTGGAGAAGGAAACAGCAACCCACTCCAGTATTCTTGCCTGGGAAATCCCATGGACAGAGAAGCCTCTTAGGCTACAGTCCACAGGGTCGCAAAGAGTTGGACATGACTGAGCAACTTCACTTTCACTTTCCTGGAAAAAAACCCAGACCTCTAAATAATCCATTAGCCCCATCCAAATCCTAAACTCTTTTTGTCTAACTAATCCCTATGCATCCTCAAGTATCAAGTTGGAGTTACTTCCTCCTGGAAGCCTCCCGTTAGCACGGATGCCACTAATCTGTTTGCTCACTGAGACAGAACCATATCTGCCTCATCTAAGTCTGTGTTCCTAGTGCCCAGTAAGGTAAAGGACACAGAGCAGTGGCTTGATAAATATTTGTTAAAGGAATAAATGCTCTACTCTGCAAGACTTACATGCCTTTAACGTATTTTTCTTGAAAATGCATCCAGAGAATAACGTGATTTTGATAAGTTTCAAAGGCATTTGGAAACAGCCAAAGACATGGACAATCTCAGACACAAAACAAAATGAGTAACATACAAATAAAAAAGATGTAAAAACCAAATGAAGATGCAAGTCACACAGAGTCATGTAAATCACTAAGATAGGTAGAATACAAATTCAGTACCTAACTGTGTTTCCCAGCCCATATTTCTAAGGATGGTAGAAAATTCTCAAGCCCCTGAGAATTACAGAATACCTTTTTTTCTTTTTCATTGTTCATACACTAATTCATACTTCTGAAAGTCAGATATTCAGATAACAAATAACCAAGTGTTGGAAGGAAAGTTACAAATTATAGTCATATGTCACAGTCCAAAGCAAATGGCAGCCAAATTTCCCTCTATAAATTGCAGGACTCTCTTATGATTTCACAAGATGTATTGAAAAGAAAAACAGTAAAAAGGAAATTCATTTTTTACTCAGCTAATATAGTATATGGGTAAAGGGTTCATGTTTAAACTGTTACAGATGAGTGAGTTTTTTTTTCCAGAAATGCAATTTTAACAAAGCATAATACCACTGAGATATTAAAACTGAATTTAAAATTTTTAAAAATTAGGTTAACACCCTCAGAGCAAATCATGCTAGTATCATATGCTTTAAATAATGTCACATTTTAAATGAATTCCTTAGCTAGCAACACAAAAACAGATTCAAAAGAAGGAATGAGGAAAACAGAGTCAGCCAAAAAAATGTTAGGAGCAAAATGACTTTCAACTGATTACAATCTATAAGCTAACAACAAAAGTTTCTATGTGGGTGACCCTTTTATATTTTTTATGATTTTTTACTGTGGTTATTGCTATTAATTGTTAGTAAACCCAAAGTTACCACTTTGAGAGCAAGACAAAAGTGATCAAGCCATAGTCTTCAAGTTAAACATGTATGATTTATTGCTAAGAACAAGAACAGTATTCAAGGCAAAAATATTTGCTTTAAAAGCACCAGTTAATTATTGCTAGTTCTCATTATTCTTCCAACATATTTACATAACAGAACCCAGAATAAAATACTGGTGAGAGACCACCTCAGAGATTTATGTGCAAAGCCAAAATCTGCAGCCTGGCGCTTCTCTGAAGATACGAGTGAACACAACAGTTTTGCATTGGGCCTATTAAAGGGTCTTTAGTTGTCGGTGGGAGATGTTGAAGACTTTCACCTCTGAAGGTCAGATATAGCCCCTGGCCCTGGCAGAGCATGAGAACCCCAATTCTGACCCACTGTAAGAACAAATCTTCCAGTAGCTCCCACTTAAATGTCCCAGGTGTTCTGATCATTCAAAGATGTAGGTTTTGTCATTTGCATATGGTTTTGCCCTGATGTCAATTTTAAAAACGTAAAATATATTTTGCCACCTTCTAATGTAGAATTTTGAAATGTTCCCAGGAGAAAAATAAAACTTGCTCTGGCAAAGCCACTTAGGGATTATTAGTAGGAATCTTTTGACTGTAGTCAGAAATAAGCGAGCATCCATTCGTAGCAATCCTTAAAACATTATCTCTGTTTGCCTTTTTATTATGCTTATAAGTGCTAGTCTTTAAAAAAAAAAAAAAAGAGAGAAAGATCTAAGATCTTTTTTTACTTTTTTTTTCCCCTCCTAAGTCAAGGAAAGCAAAGTTCCAAAAGTAACATACTTTTGTAGAATATATGAGGGACATGAAAAAAAAAAAATCAAGTATAAGTCCTTCTGAAATGTATTTGTGATCATTGGAATTAGACCTCTTCCTAGGGTCACAGTGACAATCAAAACAGATGTGTGATATTCGTGTCTGTCAGGTGTCTCTTTAAAGCCTTCCATGGTTGACTTGTCCTTGTTTCACTCAGAGTCATTTAAAAAATACTTTGAGAGCTAGCCGTGAGAATTACAAATCATTTTTCAAAGGTATGTACAGCTCTGCAAATTACAATGAGTTTACAGGTGCAGTCTTATTCTGTGTAACCTAGAGATGAAAGAGCTATCAAGGACACTGATGCTCATTGCTGCATCGATGAAACCCACATGAATTCAAATATCGTGGCAATCATCTCTGTAATGGAAATAGAGTCTATGAAGTTGTCAAGCAGATGGCTTCCGATTTCCTCCTAAATGAAGAGGCCTTGGGAAATAGCATAAGGGCTCCCACAGCAGCGGGCAGCAAGTGCAGAAACTGAGGCAATCAGTGGTCCTCACTCCCTTGACGACTTGCTGGAACTCGGAGGGACGGACGGGGTCGCCCCTCTGCTGGTCGGTTTCCTGCACCTCGGTTCACGTCAGGTTCATGGCCACAAGACAGAATAGCAGTCTCCTCTCTAATTTAAAGTCGAGGAAGTTTAAGTACAAAAAGGTGTAGTGACTTGTCCAAGATCACTACGCTAGCAAATGCCATATCCAGATTCTCACTCAAAACGGAACCAAGGGAATTACCTGGCAGTCCAGGGGTTAGGGCTCCGAGCTCCCACTGCAGGGGGAGGGGTACGGTCTCTGGTCAGGAAACTCTTTTACTGCGTGCCGCACAGCCAGAAAAAGAGGAAGAAGCACTTCCCCTAATGCTTCAGACACACGCACACACACGTTCACACACACAAATCCACACACGCAAACACCCATCATAGAAAATCAACTCATCCTTCCCATCTCTACGCACTTTTCAGCTCCTATTCTGATACTTTGTTCTTCCTTTTACAGTTCAAGGCTTTCCTAAGTGTTGATGGCAGCATGGTTTTCTGTGTGTGTGTGTGCGTGCGCGCACGCACATGTGTGTGTGTATGTTGGCTCAGTTGTGTCTGACTCCTGGGATCCCATAGTCTGTAGCCCATCAGGCTCTTCTGTCCATAGAATTCTCCAGGCAAGAATCCTGCCCTGGGTAGCCATGCCCTTCTCCAGGAGATCTTCCCAACCCAGGGATGGAACCCACATCTCCTGAGTGTGCTGCATGGGCAGGTGGACGCTTTACCACTGCACCAGCTGGGAAACCGCACGATTCTCTCTGTAGGTATTTCCTGGCACTGGCTACTGGGCTTGTCTGTGCTTCCCATTCTCTCTGTCCCCCCTTCTCTCCACTTTCCCTTCCTTTGCAAGCACCACCATCCACCCTTCTGCCCCACACTGATGCAACTAAGCACGGTTAATGAGAACCCATGGACCCAGCTGACCCAGTCTCATAAATCCTACGTTGTCACTTGGCTTGCCCACTGCAGAGCAACGTAACTACTCCGCTCTGAGCACAGACAGCTCTCAGATCAGTATCTCAGGTCTTGACCTCTAATCCTGCTTCCAATGACGTGTTTTGTGTTGTCTACAAAATAACTGTCCTTGGTGATCTGCCAAGATCCGAAACTATGACAAAGCTGAGCCCAGTGGCCTCTGTCTCAAACCCTTGCCCCATTTAAGCTTGTCTCCTGTGGTCAGGGGGCACCACTACCCACCTGGGCACCCTGAGTGTCAATGTGGGGTCCTCTTCAGCCTGTCTCCAAAATCCAGTCTTCCTAACATTTGGGGTTCGTGTGTTCACACCACCACCTCCTTGTTCCCACAGCTGTACCACAACTACCAGCTTTAGTCCTGAAAGCCAACAAAAGAAGACCACTCTTTCTAGATTCTCCGGACCCCATCTTCTAATCACACAGAGCAAGTGCCGTGTCCTCACACTGAAAAGTTCAACGTTGATCAGGGATGCTTGATCTTCCGACCCCTTCCTGCTTCTCCAGCCTCCATTCTGGCACTAATTTTTTCCTTACACATCCCCTCACTTAACATCCTCTTTTTACTTCTGACACTTTGAACATTCTATCACTTTTCCTGGAACATTCTTTACCCCACACTAGCCAATAACTACTCAGAAGATTCTTCCAGCCTCCATTCTAATTAGATTTTCTTATCACACCCTGTACTTTTCTTCCATTGCCCTTATCACAGTCTTTAATTATCTATTTCTGAGTAAATGGATCTTCTCAACTGCTTATTGAAGTAGAGGGAAGAGCATTCCCGAAATATCAGAGAAGAGAAAGATGGTGGCCCATTTGTGACACTGGAACAGATCCAGTTTAACTGGACATGACGCTAAGTGAAGGCTGAAGAGGCAGATGAGCTGATACTGCAGAGCAAATATCTAAGTTCCTGGTGAGAAGTTTGGCTATTAACCTACTAGTAATGGAAAGACAATGAATAGTTCTAAGCAGAGGAGTAGTATGATCAGACTTGCATCTGTAAATCACTCTAGATGAAAGGTAAAAAATGAACTGGAGGGGATAAGAGTGATGAATAGAGGAAAATTTGGAGGTTCTTGCAGGTGGTTTGAACTAGGAGCTTGCTGTGAGGGTGGAGAAGATAGTTAATAGAAGTACTTCTGCATTAAAATTGATGAGGTTTATTAAGGCAGTTGGAGAAGGAAATGGCAACCCACATGGGATGCTCCAGTATTCTTGCCTGGAGCATCCCATGGACAGAGGAGCCTGACGGGCTGCAGTCCTTGGGGTCGCAAAGAGTTGGACACCACTGAGCATGCACACATCAAGGCAGTATGGAACAGCAGGGGTGGATGGGGGGGTGAATATTGATGAGTTTTGCTTTAAAAGGGTTGCATTAGGAATGTTCCAGAGAAGACAAGTAAATATACAGATAGGCAATTGGATCTACTTGTGTGCATATGCAAACTTGAAAATATTCAACAAAAAAGAAATGTTTGAAGTTGTGATGTAGCCTAGAGATGTAGAATTGATACAAATGAGAAATGAGAAGACGGGATTGCCTAGGACATTCTCATTGCCTGTGTTGCCCCAAAACAATCTTTCTGCCAAGCCTTATTCTTTCAAAACATTAAAAACCTTACTCAAAACTCACATTTTCCATGAAGCCTTCCCAGATTCACATTGCCTTTATCCTATCATTCTAATAACACTCATTACCCTTGCAAAAGTTATCGTTGGCTGCATATATGTTTATGAGACTCTCCTCATGCCAATATTATGTTGCAAGTTCCCAGAGGACAGGCGTCTTATTTCTTGTTTTGTTAATTATATACATCGCTCATCCAATTGATATCTTTGACAAGCCAACTCTATACCTGCAAGTAATATATACCTATGTAGATTTTATAGATTTTGACTTTCCTCTTGTCCCAGTTTCAGTCATTTATGTAAATATTTTTGTTTTGGCCGTTATTATGTGGGTAACTAAAGAAGATGTAATCCTATGATTTAGTCAAAATAGAGGGTTGGAATTATAGCTAGCCAACACATTGACCAGGAAAACATTAAGGCAAAAATTCTATCAGAGCATAAAGCCGGCCAGTGTCTTCCATTACCATTTCCAACTCCAGTCCATTGGTGTGGTTACGTGCTTTATAGCCCCATCTCTGATCCTACATAATGTGGCCTACACAGACAGCTCTCATCCGCTGAGCCTTCCCTAAGAACTGACAGCAGTCAAGAAGCAGTCCCGACAAAGGGATGTCAAGCTCCCACATCAACTGGTCCCCGCAGCTCGCCGGTGGCTTGTCAGAGAGAGGGCTCTGAGACTGCAGATGACATTCCATCAGGTCAGTCTCACTGAAGCCACTGAGTTCATTTTCTCAGATTTTGTCTGAACTGGGTGGATGACGATAGCGAAAGGAAAGATGGCTACCTCTAAAAATTTTCAATCAGACTTTTATATCACCTGACATCAAGTCAATTAGTGATCCTTTCTTTCTGACTGGCACATAGCAGGTTTTCCAAAAAACACTGCCTGAATGATTTAAAGAGTGAAATTAACATGAACTGAATACATAAATAGGCAATGCATTATGTGTTTGGGCCTTTTTTTTTTTTTTTTAACAATACCAGGATAATTTTTTCATCAGTATGCTAAAGATGAAACCAAAATTCAAAGAAGTTGGTTAATCTGCTCAAAGTTAGATGGCTTGTCAGTAACAGAGTGAGAATCTGAACACCAATCAAAATTTTTTGTCCAGGTAAAAGTCTCCATATTGGCAAGCTGAGGTTACTGCTCCAACCATTAGCAAAGTATACTGATTATAGAACGTCAGTGGCTGGGAATGTAGAAGGCTCTCACACGCCTGCCTTTGAGCTCTTCAGCCTGGATCAGGGCAGACTCAACATCATGTGAGGCTCTTCAGCAGCCCACATTATACTACTGGCACAATTTCTCCGAGCTCCACCCCCTTCACAGAACAGATGATGCTCTGTACAAATATATAAAGCTAATCAGTTGAATAAAACTGTATAATGAGCCCAGATCCACTGAATCAGATTCAAGTTCCTCTGTTTCAAGTGAGTCACATCCTACAAGTCCAGCATCCACCTTACACGCGTACACAGCAACTAGTTTATCTCCTGGGCTGGCTTTAATTCAAGAGAAAGGTCCTAACATTTTTCTTCTATTGGAAATTCTATAAGTGCTTTATGCTTAGAGATTCTTACAAAACAAAATATCTCCTATTACATTGTCTCTAGCCAGTTAGAAAGAATGGCTATCACTTCTGATTAGTTATAAAAAAAACATAGCATTCCCATCACCTAGTTTATGGTGTCTTAGTTAAGAATACAAAATAAATAGGCCCATATCCAAGCGCCACCCTCTGTTGCCTACTACTTCTGTGTGTTTGTCTCACTTGTACAATTAGTAAAAATACTAACCTTACATTCTTGTAAGTATTAAATACTGATAATTATTGTTTCATTACAATTTATAGCTAACTACATTTAAAATTCCCCTTATGCACAGTGAAAAGTGAAACCCATTTCATAATGATTTGTGGTGCATTTATTTTAAGGGGAAAAATCTGTGAAAGTATGAATCACTGATAAAGACAAATTTTAAAATGCAAACATCCATTCATCTCTGCAAATGAATTGTGAATTGTGTGTATGTGCGGTGATAATGAGTATTACAATGCAGTGGGATGTATTCTAAATTAGTAATGTCAGAATTTTACAGAGATAACACTTCACAATGGTTTTAATGATACAAACATTCTTATACTAAAAGATTGCTGAAAACTTCACAATGCTAGTCGTTCAGAATGCACAAACCTTTGAAGTCTTTAATAGTGACACTTGTTACCACATTCATCTCCTGGGGCTGCTGTATCACATCACCACACACTATATGGCTTAAAACAGCTGAAATGTATCTTCTTCCAGTTCTGCGGGCCAATCCGGAATCAGGTGTCAGCAGGTCCACATCCTCTCTTGACACCTTGGGAGGCAATCCTTCCTTGACGTTTTCAGCTTCTGGCGGCTTTCTGCAATCTTTGTGGATGCATCATTTCAATCTCCGCCTCCGTTTTCACATGGACTTACCTCTGTGCCTGTGTTTTCTCTTCTGTCTCTTGTAAAGACATTTGTCATTGGATTTGGGGCCTACCTCAGTAGCCCAGGACGGTCTCATGTCTAGACTCTTAACCTGATTACATTGCAAAGACCCTTGTCACAGATTCTGGGAATTAGGACAGGGACCACCTCTTTAGGGCCACCATTCAACCAACTCCTGTTGTTCAGCTGCTAAGTCATGTCCTGCTCTTTGCAGCCCCACAGACTGCGGCACACCAGGCTTCCCTGTCCTTCAGTATCTCCCAGAGTTTGCTCAAACTCATGTCTATTGAGTGGGTGATGCCATCCAACCATCTCATCCTCCGTCGTCCCCTTCTCCTCCTGCCCTCAATCTTTCCCAGCATCAGGGTCTTTTTCAGTGAGTTGGCTTTTCGCATTAGGAGGACAAAGTACTGGAGCTTCAGCTTCAGCATCAGTCCTTCCAATGAATATTTAGCATTGATCTCTTTTAGGATGGACTGGTTTGATCTCCTTGCACTTCAAGACTTCCCCAAGATTCTTCTCCAGCCCCACAATTAGAAAGCATCAATTCTTTGGTGCTCAAGCTTTCTCCTGGTCCAACATTCACATCCAAACATGACTCCTGGAAAAATCATAGCCTTGACTACACAGACTTTATTTGGCAAAGTGATAGCTCTGTTTTTTATTTTATTATTATTTTTTTTTAGTGTTCCAGGTCTCTTATTTTTTTTAATTAAATTTTATTTTGCTTAACTTTACAATATTGTATTGCTTTTGTCATACATCGAGATGGATCTGCCACCAGTATACACGTGCTCCCCATCCTGAAACCTCCTCCCTCCTCCCTCCCCATACCATCCCCCTGGGTCGTCCCAGTGCACAAGCCCCAGGCATCTGTTATCGGGCATCGTACCTGGACTGGTGACTCGTTTCAGATATGATATTATACATATTTCAATGCTATTCTCCCAAATCATCCCGCCCTCTCCCGGTCCCAGAGTCCAAAAGTCTGTTCTATACATCAGGTCTCTTTTGCTGTCTCGTAAACAGGATTATTGTTACCATCTTTCTAAATTCCATATATATGTGTTAGTATACTGTATTTGTGTTTTTCTTTCTGGCTTACTTCACTCTGTATAATAGGCTCCAGTTCCATCCACCTCATTAGAACTGATTCAAATGTATTTTTTTAATGGCTGAGTAATACTCCATTGTGAATATGTACCACAGCTTTCTTATCCATTCATCTAGGATGGACATCTAGGTTGCTTCCAAGTCCTGGCTATTGTAAACAGTGCTGCTATGAACATTGGGGTACACATGTCTCTTTCAATTCTGGTTTTCTCAGTGTATATGCCCAGCAGTGGGATTGCTGGATCATAAGGCAGTTCTATTCCCAGTTTTTTGAGGAATCTCCATACTGTTCTCCATAGTGGCTGCACTAGTTTGCATTCCCACCAACAGTGTGAGAGGGTTCCCTTTTCTCCGCACCCTCTCCAGCATTTATTGCTTGTGGACTTTTGGATCGCAGCCATTCTGACTGGCGTGAAATGGTACCTCATAGTGGTTTTGATTTGCATTTCTCTGATAATGAGTGATGTTGAGCATCTTTTCATGTGTTTGTTAGCCATCTGTATGTCTTCTTTGGAGAAATGTCTATTTAGTTTTTTGGCCCATTTTTTGATTGGGTCATTTATTTTTCTGGAATTGAGCTGTAGGAGTTGCTTGTATATTTTTGAGATTAGTTGTTTGTCTGTTGCTTCATTTGCTATTATTTTCTCCCATTCTGAAGGCTGTCTTTTCACCTTGCTTATAGTTTCCTTTGTTGTGCAGAAGCTTTTAAGTTTGATTAGGTCCCATTTGTTTATTTCTTATTTTATTTCCAATATTCTGGGAGGTGGGTCATAGAGGATCCTGCTGTGATGTATGTCAGAGAGTGTTTTGCCTATGTTTTCCTCTAGGAGTTTTATGGTTTCTGGTCTTACATTTAGATCTTTAATCCATTTTGAGTTTATTTTTGTGTATGGTGTTAGAAAGTGTTCTAGTTTCATTCTTTTACAAGTGTTTGACCAGTTTTCCCAGCACCACTTGTTAAAGAGATTGTATATTCTTGCCTCCTTTGTCAAAGATAAGGTGTCCATATGTGTGTGGATTTATCTCTGGACTTTCTATTTTGTTCCATTGATCTATATTTCTGTCTTTGTGCCAGTACCATACTGTCTTGATGATTGTGGCTTTGTAGTAGAGCCTGAAGTCAGGCAGGTTGATTCCTCCAGTTCCATTCTTCTTTCTCAAGATAGCTTTGGCTATTCGAGGTTTTTTGTATTTCTATACAAATTGAGAAATTATTTGTTCTAGCTCTGTGAGGAATACCATTGGTAGCTTGATGGGGATTGCATTGAATCTATAAATTGCTTTGGGTAGTATATTCATTTTCACTATATTGATTCTACCGATCCATGAACATGGTATATTTCTCCATCTATTAGTGTCCTCTTTGATTTCTTTCACCAGTGTTTTATAGTTTTCCATATATAGGTCTTCAGTTTCTTTAGGAAGATATGTTCCTAAGTATTTTATTCTTTTCATTGCAATGGTGAATGGAATTGTTTCCTTAATTTCTCTTTCTATTTTCTCATTATTAGTGTACAGGAATGCAAGGGATTTCTGTGTGTTGATTTTATATCTTGCAACTTTACTATATTCATTGATTAGTTCTAGTCATTTTCTGGTGGAATCTTTAGGGTTTTCTACGTAGAGGATCATGTCATCTGCAAACAGTGAGAGTTTTACTTCTTTTCCAATTTGGATTCCTTTTATTTCTTTTTCTGCTCTGATTGCTGTGGCCAAAACTTTCAAAACTATGTTGAATAGTAATGGTGAAAGTGGGCATCCTTGTCTTGTTCCAGACTTTAGAGGAAATGCTTTCAATTTTTCACCATTGAGGATAATGTTTGCTGTGGGTTTGTCATATATAGCTTTTATTATGTTGAGGTATGTTCCTTCTATTCCTGCTTTCTGGAGAGTTTTTATCATAAATGGATGTTGAACTTTGTCAAAGGCTTTCTCTGCATCTATTGAGATTATCATATGGTTTTTAGTCTTCAGTTTAGCTCTACTTTTTAATACATTGTCTAGGTTTGTCTTAACTTTTCTTCCAAGGAGTAAGCATCTTTGAATTTCATGGCTGAAGTCACTGTCTGCAACCTACTTTAACCAATAAAAAATTATTACAATCTTGTAATTTTAACCATTTATAAAAAGTAGCAGCTCTTACATATTAAGTAAACTGTATTCATTCTTTCATCTATGTAAGACCAAATACCTTCTTCATGCAGACAGCATTTTAGACAATGGATGTTCCCTTGGTGAATCAAGTAACCGTGGTCCATACTGCCTTCATGGAAGTTATAGAGCAGTCTGAGAGATGTTCAATTATTAATGACAACTAAATATGTACTTACAATATATTGTGGCTACTCACATGGGGAAAGGAACAAGGTCCTATATAAAGAATAACTCTAGGGAGAGTATTCAGGGAAGGCTGCTTCTGTGGAAAATTTAAACTAAGAAGACTTTGGAATATGAAGGCCTCAGGCACACAAAGAATTAGAGAAAAGGGAATTTGCAGAAGAAACAACTTAGGCAAAAGTCATGAAGCATTAAAAGTTGAGGCAGTTCCCAGGAACCAAACACACAGCAGTGTTGGAGAGAGAGTGAGTAGACGGAGAAGGGCTGGGACTGTGTTCAGAGGGGCGGACAGGGGCCCAGAGCAGACGTCGCCTCGTAGGTCGGTAACAGTAAGGAGTCCGGTTTTATTCCTAGAGATAGAGGAAATTTGTAAAGTAGAAGTTTGGATTTTTAGAGATGATTCTGCTTGCCAGGTTAAGAATAGGCAGGGAAAAAGTGGAAACAGTACAATGGCCCAGACTAAAGGCAGTGGTGACTTGGACAAGGGGATTAGAGGGAGAAGAGACAAGAAGGTGGATGGGGCAACATTTACAAAGTGAAATAAACCTGCAAAATAAAACTTCATGACAGATTTACATGATGATAAGAGAGAAGACTATCAGTTGCAGGCATCTGGCTTATACAACTAGATAAATTGTGAAATCATGTAATGAGATAGGGAAAGCTGCAAAAGGCGTCAGATCACTCAGTATTGTTTAGTCACTAAGTTGTGTCAGACTCCTTTGCAACCCCATGGACTGCACCCTGCAACCCGCCAGGTTCCTCTGTCCATGAGATTTCCCAGGCAAGAACACTGGAGTGGGGTGCCATTTTCTCCTCCAGGGGTTCTTCCCGACCAAAGGATCAAACCCATGTCTCATGCTTTGCAGGCAGACTCTTTATCACTGAGTTACCAGAGAAGCCCTGGAAAATTATTTAGTTCAGTTCAATTCAGTCACTCAGTCCTGTCCAACTCTGTGACCTCATGAACCGCAGCACACCAGGCCTCCCTGTCCATCACCAACTCCCGGAGTTTGCCCAAACTCATGTCCATAGTCAGTGATGCCATCCAACCATCTCATTCCCTGTCATCCCCTTCTCCTCCTGCCTTCAATCTTTCCCAGGATCAGGGTCTTTTCCAAAGAGTCCGCTCTTCACATCACGTGGCCAAAGTATTGGGGCTTCAGTTTCAGCATCAGTCCTTCCAATGAACACTCAGGACTGATCTCCTTTAGGATGGACTGGTTGGATCTCCTTGCAGTCCAAGGGACTCTCAAGAGTCTTCTCCAACACCACAGTTCAAAAGCATCAATTCTTTGGCGCTCAGCTTTCTTGATAGACCAACTCTCACATCCATACTTGACCACTGGAAAGACCATAGCCTTGACTAGACAAACGAGGAGATTATTTAAAAGTGAAAGTGAAGTCTTGACTGACTCTTTGTGACCCCGTGGACTGCAGCCCACCAGGCTCCTCTGTCCATGGGATTCTCCAGGCAAGAGTACTGGAGTGGGTTGCCATTTCCTTCTCCAGAGGATCTTCCAGACCCAGGGATCAAACCCAGGTCTCTCACATTGCAGGCAGAGGCTTTAACCGCTGAACCACCAGGGCAGACCCAAGGAGTTATTTAATATTTATTTTGTGAGACATTTTTAGTGAGACATTTAATTTTATATATCAACTTGCCTAAGTCATAGTATCCAGATATTTGATCAACACCAGTCTAGATACTGCTTGGAAAAATTTTTTTAGATGAGATTAACGTTTAAATCAGTAGACTTTGGAAAAAGCAGATTGCTCTACACAGTGTAAATGGGCCTCATCCAATCAGCTGAAAGCTTTAAGATAAAGAGACTGAGATCTCTGAGGAAGAGAGAATTCTGCCCCCAGACTCCACCTGCAACATTAATGCTTCCCTGAGTCTCTGGTCTACAAAACTGCCCCTCAAATAGTGGGCTAGCAAAGCCCCCACAATCAAATGGACCAACTTTTTAAAAATCCTCTTTTCTCTTTTTCTCTAGATATAGACATATAGATTTGTCTGTTTCTCTGGAGAACTTTGAAAAATACATATAATAATGATATAATTTTGTAAGACAAAACATATGTGCATGTAAATAAAACTTGCAGAAAATATACCAAATATTACTGTTTGAGAAGCTTTATGACTGGGGTGCCTATGATACATCTAAATGAAAATGTCAAGTAAAGAACTGAATATACAAGTCAGAAAACAGGGCTATATTGTTGTGATCTGTCAGCATCTGAATACATTTTAAAGCATGGAAATGGATGAGACATTTAACCACTGAGAAATTTTCAGAAGTTGTTCTGATTATTTTATATATCTCATTTCAGTTAAAGCTTACAACTTTAAGCTTAAAGCTTAAAACTCTATAAATTTACAGGTGTGGAATTGAGACAGAAAATTTTGGTCTAGAGTCACATAGGTGAAATTCAAACCTAGAATGAATAACCCCAAAGCTGATGCTCTTAATTACTATAATATTATTTTCTTCTTTTTTTTTTTTTTAGTTTCAGCTTATTTCATTGGAGGTTTTAAACCCAGTTTTAAGTTTGTAAATAGAAGATTGAACAAATAGTTTAGTAAAACAAGAGTATCTTTTGGAAACTAATTTCTAAACACATATGTTAATAGATAGCTGAAGCTTTTTAGCCATTTAACACAGTGACTCCACTTTCAAAATCTATCCTAAGGAAATAAACAGAGGGGAAGATAAAGATGCTTTGCAGAGAAATGGTCATTACAGATGACATAATCTTGGAGATCTGGAATAACCTAAATATCCAAAAAGATCCTAACTATCCAAAATAACCTAGTGTTTAATATGTAATCACTGAAAAATAGTTATTTTCAAAAATCTTTTAAAATATTAGAAAATGCTTTAAATGTAATATTAGCTAGTAAAAGCACCTATACTTAGTAATAATCAAATGTATTTGTGTATAAGCATGTACAGATTTATAGAAAATGTCAAATATTGCATGCTTACATCTATACTATAAGACTGTGACCAATTTTTATATTCTTCATATTTTTAACTACCTTCCAGACTTTTCTACAATGAATATATATTACCTTGAAATCAGAGGAAAAAAAAAAAACCTTTGTTTCACTTTTAATAAACACTGAATTTCAAAATCCAGGAGCAAAAGCTGTAAAGCTTCTATTCTCTAGCTAAGCAAGCCATTTAATATGTTAGCTTCAGCCATAGCATGCATTTATATTTTTATTAAAAATTTTAATGAGTTTAAAAATACTGATCTTCCAGAGTTTTAAGAATTAGTGTTTATATTGTGCTTGGGATCACTGGATGAAAGGTGCTATATAAATACAATGTATTATGATTAAGTGTTATTAAAGTAAATTGAAGACAAAGCATGTAATAAAAATTTCCCTGTGGCAAAAAATCTGAGGTCCATATATGGTACTATAGTGTTTAAATCACATTTAACTCTGAACGTACCAACATTAACATGAAAATGTTTTTGCTGTGGTCTGGAGTCAGCAATGAATATATACTGTGTAGCATGCCGGTTTTAATTATATATCATATTTCATAGTAGATATTGAAATTGTAGACCACAAGATTTTATATCACATACTAGGTGCCAAAATTAGAAAAATGAAAATATTTTTTATTTCATGGAACTCGCACAGCTGAAATTTCACTTGGTAACAATAATATTCAGAGCATATTGATTGAAATGGGATTTTTAAATCTAAAACCACCATCAGAGCGTCCAGGTGTGCAATCATATTTTCAGTCAGTTCCTAATTATTCCCATTAGAAGTGAGTAATAGAGAGCATCTGTCGATCCAGTTCTCAGAGCTTCTGACTTACAGTAATCAAGAGATTAGTGAGTGAAATACAAGTGAAGAGAAAGTGGAGGGCATGCACAGAGACTGTGCCTGTCTACATAATGGAGAGGATCTGTCAGAATAATGGGCAGAGAGAGGGGAAGGCTAGCTAGGCTGGAGATGGAAAGGGAATTTCCAGTTTATGGTGTGGGGTGTTCAATAACTATTCAGGGCCGCCAAAGGACTAGAGAATGTAGGAAGAATTTTTTGAAACCTAATCAGAGGACCCCTTTTATGTGATATGAAGGAGGTAGGTAGACATTGGACTGATTGTGAGATATTTTGTTTGCGTCTCTTTGTTCTTTGGATTTGTTTGTTTGTTTGTTTTGCTTTGTTCTATTTGGGCTGCACTGCGTGGCATGCCTGGTCTTAGCTCCCTGCTGCTAAGTCACTTCAGTCATGTCCGACTCTGTGCGACCCCATAGACGGAAGCCCACCAGGCTCCCCCGTCCCTGGGATTCTCCAGGCAAGAACACTGGAGTGGGTTGCCATTTCCTTCTCCGATACATGAAGGTGAAAAGTGAAAGTGAAGTTGCTCGGTCGTGTTCGACTCTTCGCGACCCCATGGACTGCAGCCCACCAGGCTCCTCCATCCAAGGGATTTTCCAGGCAAGAGTACTGGAGTGGGTGCCATTGCCCTGCTGCTGCTGCTGCTAAGTCACTTCAGTCGTGTCCGACTCTGTGCGACCCCATAGATGGAAGCCCACCAGGCTCCCCCGTCCCTGGGATTCTCCAGGCAAGAACACTGGAGTGGGTTGCCATTTCCTTCTCCAATGCATGAAAGCGAAAAGTGAAAATGAAGTCGTTCAGTCGTGTCTGACTCAGCGACCCCATGGACTGGAGCCTACCAGGCTCCTCCGTCCATGGGATTCTCCAGGCAAGAACACTGGGGTGGGGTGCCATTTCCTTCTCCGATACATGAAGGTGAAAGGAAGTGAAGTGCTCGGTCGTGTCCGACTCTCACGACCCTGGACTGGCCCACCAGGCTCCTCCATCCAAGGGATTTTCCAGGCAAGAGTACTGGAGTGGGTGCCATTGCCCTGGCCGGGGTCAAATCCGTGCTGTGGTCAAATCCGTGCTGGCGTGGAGGCACTGAGTCTTAACCACTAGACCACTAGGAAAGTCCTCAGAATTAATTTTTAATTATATTTGTTGGCTGTACACTTTTCTTTGAATATAATTCTCTGTGTAAATTGTGCTACCTGGGTCTCCCAGATTTATTTGGGTTACAGAGGAATGTAATTGACTAAAAACAGATGAGTTATAACCTTAATCACTGCGGTTAAATGTATATATAGTAAAGATCCTTTCCCTTTTTATTATACAAGTCAAGGGAAAATAGTGCTCTGTTTTAAAACCTTAATTCCACTATTAGTTTACAAAACCATATTTGCCAAATTGAGCTATTAGATTTAATCAGCCTTGGGAAAACCTGGAAGAGGTTAGGCAGCCATTTTTCACAGCATGTGAACTATCCTTCAGGATGTAAAGGAACCTTCAATCATGCATATTTCCTTTGGTGTTTGTCCGTTGCCTAAAGTGAATTTAAATTTTTTAAAATTAATAAGACAATGTTAATTGTATAAGCCAGAAGACAGTTTTTAAAAGCAGCTAATTGTCTTCAGGCATGATAAGATTAAGACAGGAAGTCTAAACTTTAGTATGTATTATAATCATCTGCACAGTTTATTTCAAATGTAAAGTCTGGGATTCAATACTGCTGTGAAGATTCTAAGTCATAAGGTCTGATACTGAACCTAGTAACATGATCAAGTGATCCTCAAGCAGAAGACTAAAAAAATCTCAGTGTTTGAAAAACACTGAGTTAAACCTTAATTTTAAATATTTGGAGAAAGTTTGGGATGACAAAGCCATATATTTTTCAGAAATTTTTCTTATATAATATCCTAAGGTATTATTAATTGCAAGTCAGTTTTGAATTCACATACACAATTTCAGAACCACAAAAAATTTCCATGCAAACTTTAGTCAGCCCATTCTTAAACTTGGCTGTGCATTTTTAAACTTCAGAAGCCAATTTCCATGTGAACTGTTTTTATAACACATTTTTATTATGGTAAATTATTGGCAAAGTGTTGAATAATAAAATAGGTTATGAAAAAAAAGTAGTTATTTTACATTAGAAAAATTGAAGCTCATTTTCCTTTTCAACATTTCTCATCGGTTTTGTCCACATGCATAAGGCAACTGGAATTCAAAAATTTAGATCTCAAAACACTGGATAAACTTTTTTTTTTGGAAGAGTATTGCATAGGTTGCTCTTTTATTAATGGATCCAAATGTTTGGTCATGTTTCAACTGGAAAAACATGAATAGCAAAGTCTGAGCACCTCCCAGACTGGAATCTGGTCCTCTTTACTGTTGTATCTCAGCACCTAGAATAATTCTGACAAGTGGAATGATCTCTAAATATATTTGTAAGAAAGTAAACAATATTTCCTACAGTCCATTGGGTAGCAAAGAGTCAGACGCAGCTGAGTGACTGAGCACACACACACACACACGCACACAAACTATATTTATACATTTTTGTAGATCAAGGTCAGAGGTTGTGTAGTTTGAGAGAGTCCTGTAGATTCTCTCCTGTGTGCAAGTGATGCCTGTCAGTGGTTTGTGAGCAGAAGACGTCAAATCATGTCAGAGGTGGTGTAATGCAAATGGTCACCAGAGTAGTTCAGCGTATGATTTTATTCACTTGTCTTTTTGTTTTCATTGCTCAGGTAAACTGGAGCAGGCTGATAATAATTTGAAGTCTTTGTCAAAAGCATCATAGTAAACTCTCAGCAACATAACAGTCAAATCTATGAATGAATTTGCCCCTTTGTGAATTATTCACAGAGGATATATGAGCTCTCACTTCTGTTGAGTTAGTCTACATATAACCTCTGCAGCGTTTTAGAACATTTCTTTCTCTCCCTCCTGGGGTCAGACATTGCATAAAACCATGGAAGCCAAAACACATCATTACCTGCCAATATGCTCCTTAAGGGAGATGTGAGTCAGGCCATGGATGAGCTTAGAAAGAGATAAGGTGAGCTCCAGATGTGAATCAGTCAGAACCATCCAACATCTCTCCCGAGCATGGAATCAGTAACAGGAAAGACTTTGGCAAGGGATAAAACAAGATGGGAAGCTGGGGAATTTTCCAAATCAGATATTCAGAATGTGTTTTTATCATTTGAATGGAAATAGTGTAAACTCCCAGCACATCAAACACCTGGATTAAATTAGAGTACAGAAATATAGAGCCAAACAAAATATAAATTATTTGTAATTTACCATTCTTGCATTACCCTTGTCAATGCCCCCTCTATTAGCATACATAATTCAAACTTTCAAAAATTATTTGTGCCCAGTTAATCAGATTGTAAAAGAACTGACTACATCTTGCAATGTTTAAAAGTTGGGCTATGCTTGAAAATTTTTACTTTGTATTACTATGTATTTAGACAAGCTGGATGTATATTTGAAAGAACATTGTTGGATTCCAGTTAATTAACCTACCATATTTGTCAGTAATCATGTTAGTTTGGTGAAATGTTTGATATAATTCTAATCACAGACTTGATCAAATGATCACATTTGTACTTCCTGTGCAGGTTTGATATTTACAAAAAATTTATTATCTTTAAAAAATATTTTTGGAACTTCATTAAAATTCTGCTATTAAATATACATTAATAACCCTCAGCTGTGATCCAAACATATGAAAATGATAAATAAAATGAAATAAGAGAAAGATGAAAATCACAGCTATGCTGAAAACAAGGCAGTCGTCTCTGTGGGGAATCATCTCTGTTGAGAAGTCATCTCTATGCGCAGAAAAGTCAGTGGGGCAGAGAGCAGTTGTGCTGGGCTGTGTGTCTCAGGCAGAAGCAACCAGGAGCTCAGTACCTGCAGGATAAGGGGACTGAGTCTATATGTATGTGGGGACTAAAGCCTGTCTCTCTGCTTGAAAACAGAGCCAATGCAGGCTTCTCGTGCTGAAGAAAGGAAGCTCAAAAGAGCTGCAGCTGAATATTCTCTGAGGTTACTGCGTGTATAAAATGCCCTGCCTATTATGCGCTAACATGTATTCTCCCAGAATTCATATGTTGAAGACCTAACCCCCAGGACTTTAGAATATGTTTGGAAATAGAAATTTTTTTAAGACATAATTAAAGTTAAAGGAGATCATTGGTGACTGCCCTATCCAACATGATTGTTGTCTTTATAAGAAGAGATTAGGACACAGACCGTCACAGAGAGAAGAGCATCACGTGAAGACACTTGGAGGAGATGACCATCTACAAGCCAAGAGGAGAGGTCTTCAGAAAACCAGTCCTGCTGACACGTTGGTCTCGCGCTGTCCGCCTCCAACACTCTAAGGAAATGAAGTTTCTGCTGTTTAGGTCACCTCGTTCTCTGCTGTTCTCTGGCAGCCCCAGCAAGCTAGTGGAATGCCTGTGGAGGCAGAGTGATGCCAACACAGCTTCACAGGCTCCACGTCAAGCTGCCCGTTAGCCAGCCCCTGAGTGTGTCCTGGCCCTAATGCTGCATCGCTGGGGGAAGTGGGTTCCTGGGAGCCTGGTTGGATTCAATCACAAAGTCGCTGTACAGGGATAGGTATATCCAGAGAGAAGTGGGGAGATGAACCTCTCTTTTAAGATGAGCCTGAATGCCAAAACTGCAAACACAGAGCAAAAAATAATATCGAAAAAGTCAGCCAATCAAATCACCAGTTGGAAGACAGACTTAATACCAAATTAAAATGATAATCTGAAAATAATTCTAAATAGAGGTAGTTTGGGAATCCCAAAGAGATAAAGGAACACTCTCCATAAAAATAAAAAGATTAAAAACCAAGAAATTATGAAAAAGAACAAAAGGATACCAAAAAAACCCCAAAAATCCCTTAAAATGAAAATCACAGTTTTAAAAAGAATAAATTCAATAGATTGGTCGTAATCTAGACTAGACAGTTTTAAAAAAAAGTAGTGAATTAAAAAATAATGGTGAGGAATTCACCCTAAATGTGGCAAAGCAAGAGAAAGGGCTGTCAGTCTCTACGGAGCATAAACTGGGGACCTAAGCAATCATCTGATGGAAGTTCCACAGAATAAGGGAGATCATCATAGAGAAGGAGCATTACAAAGATGGAAAAACTGAACATTTTCTTTAATATAAGTCCATTAAAAGCATTAGTTTTAAAAAGTAGAATTATGAAATTTTCTTCCCAAGGACAAAATGCAGGATGTCATGCTCCATCATTGTGGACTTAATAAGGAAGTTAAAATCTGTAAGAAAGTACAGACCTTGGGAAGTATGCATGCGTTTATGCTCAGTAGCTTCAGTCGTGTCCAACTCTTTGAGACCCCGTGGACTGTAGCCTGTCAGGCTCCTCTGTGCATGCGAATTCTCCAGGCAAGAATTCTGGAGAGTGGGTTGCCATGCCCTCCTCCGAGAGATCTCCCCAACCCAGGGATCAAACCTGCGTCTCCTGAATTGCAAGCAGATTCTTTACCTACTGAACCACCTGGAAACCCTTGCGAAGTATACCACCATCAAACAATCGTACCTTGGTAGGTAGGACATTCCTTTTAAGACAATGGATACACTCACCCTGTCAGTCATCATGGGTAATGGTAAATCCTAGGGCAGAAAATAAGGCAGGCCTTTGTGCTGATGGAGAACTTCCTGTGTTGGGATCTAGATTCCAAGGAGAAGAGACTCTACATACAGTACTCGTGATGGCCACTGCAAGGAGTTGTTTTGTGAATTAGCCTTCATTTTCAAGAGGGTGCATCCAAGTTTTAGCCGCACTGGTCTCTTGAACTTGAGTGGTCCTGTGCTCCCACCCTAAGAACCAAGAGCACATCAGGAACAGGCACAACAGATGTCTCATGCTAAAGGCTCTCGAGTGCCTTGTAAAATCCATTTACCTGAACAGAGGTGGCTGGTCAGTAGAACCGTAACCCTAGAGTCGGCATTTTCTGCCTAAGAGGAGCATGGTACACATCTTTAATCTGAAGGCACCATCTAAGTCTTGGTGAACCCTTGAAGATGGGCCTTTATGATCATGGAGGCCCAGAAACACCGAATGCATTCATTTGCTAAGGCTACCATAACCAAGAACCACAGACGGGTGGCTTAAACGACAGAGACTTATTTCCTCACCGTTCTTGTAGCTGGAAGTCCCAGACCGACGTGCTAGCTGGTTGGGTTTCCCCTGAGGCCTCTCTCCTTAACTTTCAGATATCTATCTGCACCCTGTGGCTTCACGTGGTCAGCCGCTGTGTACATCCGTGTCTGTGTCCCCGTGTCCCCTTCTTAGACGGATACAGGTCACACACATATGATATCATTTCACCTTAATTACCTCTTCACTGGTCCTTTCTCCAAACACAAGCACCTTCTGAGCTGCTGAGATTAGGGCTTCCGTGTATGGGTTTGGTGGGGGTTGGCACCCTATCCGGCTGCAACGTGAGTTTTTTATGCAAATGTCAGAACAATCCAAGAACAGGTTCTTGCAATGTCGACAGAATTTTCTAGTAGTGACAGTGGCAAGCAGGTGAGAGTGGGGAAGGGGCTGTCTAAAATGTAGTGGCCGCAGAGATCTGGCCCAAGAGTACATCAGAGCTCCTTCGGAGGAGCCCTGGCTCAGAAACTTGCTTAAGCTGCTCCATAGAAAAATCTGGAAAGAGTTACTAAGGGACATTTGAATTTCCCCTTTGAATAAATAGAGGCTCAAATTGAACACCAAAGAAAATGTGACATTTTTTTTAACCCCAGAGTGGAGAATTGAGGCATGCCAATCATGATCTCAGAATATGAATGCAACTTTTATTGCTAGAGGAGAAGAGATGTGAGAGGTAGAGAAGCTGAGAGGGCAACTGAGAAGAATGGGTTTCCAGAGATGTAGCCTTCCTACTCAGAGAAGGCGATGTCACCCCACTCCAGTACTCTTGCCTGGAAAATCCCATGGATGGAGGAGCCTGGTGGGCTGCAGTCCATAGGGTCACTAAGAGTCGGACACGACTGAGCAACTTCACTTTCACTTTTCGCTTTCATGCATTGGAGAAGGAAATGGCAACCCACTCCAGTGTTCTTGCCTGGAGAATCCCAGGGATGGGGGAGCCTGGTGGGCTGCCGTCTGTTGGGTCGCACAGAGTTGGATACGACTGAAATGACTTGGCAGCAGCAGTGGCAGCAGCCTTCCTACTTACTGTACAGGGCTTAGCAGACCTGCGCTGCAGACTCTGCTTGGGTCTGAGTGTAACCTACTGAATTAGGTATGCGAGAGGAATGTTAAAAACAAGTATTCTTTTCAGCTCAATTCCTATATCATATTTTCAAAATTCCATACAACTTTTAAGACTCTAAAAATAAATATAAGCAAAAGGAACATGGAAAAGTTCTATGTAGGCCCTTAATTCTTAGATAAACTTAACCACAAGGAGACTGCCTTTGCACACAAAGCTGCTCCCCTGATAACTAATCAGTACCTTTAAGGCAAATGTACAGATGCAGCCAATGGAAAAGAGGCTCAAATATTTATTCATTCGTTCATTCAGGAAATACCAATGAATACACACTAGCAAATGAGAGAGATAAGAGCCCTTCTCTCACTGTATTTCTATTTGTGCCAAATCAGAATAATACAAGGAGGGTAAACCCTTTGTAAACAGAGGACTCTCCACAAAATCAGAGGAAGAGTGAAAGAAACTATAAGCAATTGCCTAGGACCCTGGGTCCAATAACACATGACTTTTACTATCCTAAATTTAAAGAGGAATAGAAGAGAACCAAGAAGGAAAGAGCCCTTTGGAGAAGGCCACCCTAAGAGAAGCTGCGGCTTTTAGTCCAGGTGTGAAGTCAGCCCAAGGGAACAATCAGGGGACTAGAGGAATCAAAACTTCCATTCTGTCCCTGCCCTCCCTGGGTCTTCTGCAGGGGCACCCCATTGACCAGATCCAACCCCCCGGCAGAAGACGAGGGGAGCGACTCGGGGATCCCAGGCAGATCGGCCTCCAGGGCTGCGAGCGGGGTGAAGTCAAGTGGAGACTTGATCTGGACGGGGTAATAGAAGGCATCTGGTCTGGCGTCCCTATCTTTACATTCCATCTGCTTGACACCAGTGCACAGAGGAGCTCACTCCCTTTTACACACACCACATTGGACCCAGCCTCAATAAATGGCCTTTCCAAATATTTGATGTTTTACAGTCATGGCAAGGAACACACTCAAGGAATTTGGACACTCGTAAATGAGATCAACACTTACAAATTGAAAAGCATTTGCTTAACACACTCCCGAAAGGTCGCTATGAAAGGCTGAGGGTTCTTTCTGGCAAGGCTTGGTGATAATAACAGCTTCGTCAGGGGGCGCTGCCACAGCCTGTGCCTGGGGAGGAAGCCTTCGAAAACCTCGATACTGGGTTGAAATGTTAGGCTCCCGCTAGAAAAGACATCTTTTAGAAAGTCTCAAGGCCAGGAAAATGAATCAACATACGTCCTGTGTCATTTCTCCAGACTTCTAAAGAAAACATGCCACGGTCAACATCCCCCTCAACACCACTTTTCTCTCTATTGTCCCAACACTATCTGTCCTTGTTTTGAACCGATAACGGATACATTTTTAGAGTATCCATCCTTTCCGCCATATATTTTAAGTATATCGAATATCCTGTTATCCACGAGTCTCACAGTAGTTTACAGACATTAATTCTCCAACCAGATATGTGAAGTTAAAGCATAATGACCCCTTTCCTTCCACTTGTTTAAATACAGGAAGCACAAAAACAATAAGAAACCACACCTCTGGTCTTACAGCAAGTGTGTTGCAAAACGAGACTGAACGTGCCTCATCGTTAGCAGTTTTTCAGTTCTTATACCATTGGACAGAATATATTAGTCTGTTCTTTATTTTCCATTACCCTACCCCCAAATTGAGGTGTCTTCTAAGGAAACTAATTATTGCAGGGCACGTGACATGTTTCAGGTACTGTGCTTTAAAATCACTGAGTCTTCAAATTTCACATTCAGGGCCCTTCACGTTTATAGTTCAGGTCAGTCACTCAGTCATGTCAGACTCCTTTGACCTCATGGACTACAGCAAGCCAGGCCTCCCTGTCCATCACCAATTCCCAGAGTTTACTCAAACTCATGCCTGTCCAGTCGGTGACACCATCCAGCCATCTCATCCTCTGCCTTCCCCTTCTCCTCCTGCCCTCAATCTTTCCCAGAATCAGGGTCTTTTCCAATGAGTCAGCTCTTCACATCAGGTGGCCAAAGTATTGGAGCTTCAGCATCACTCCTTCCAATGAATATTCAGGACTGATTTCCTTTAGGGTGGACTGGTTGGAACTCCTTGCAGTCCAAGGGACTCTCAAGAGTCTTCTCCAACACCACAGTTCAAAAGCATCAATTCTTTGGTGCTCAGCTTTCCTTATAGTCCAACTCTTACATCCATACATGACCACTGGAAAAACCATAGCCTTGACTAGACGGATCTTTGTTGACAAAGTAATGTCTCTGCTTTTTAATATGTTGTCTAGGTTGGTCATAACTTTCCTTCCAAGGATCAAGCGTCTTTTAACTTCTTGACTGCATCTGGTCACACTCACACAGGGGCTTTAAAAACAATCCTGGTGCCCAGGCTGCCATTTTTCCAAAGAGCTGTGTCCTGCCCTTTGTGTCTTCATGGATTGCAGCATGCCAGGATCCCCTACCCTTTACTATCTCCCAGAGTTTGCTCAGATTCCAGTTGTCCATTGAGTCTGTGATGCCATCCAACCATCTCATCCTCTGTGGTTCCCTTCTCCTCCTGCCCTCAATCTTTCCCAGCAACAGGGTCTTCTCCAATAAGTTGGCTCTTCACATCGGGTGGCCAAAATATTGGAGCTTCAGCTTGAGCATCAGTCCTTCTAATGAATGTTCAGGTTGATTTCCTTTAGGATGGACTAGTTGGATCTCCTTAAGGGACTCTCCAGAGTTTAATTTAGCACCACAATTTGAAAGCATCAATTCTTCAGCACTCAGACTTCTTTACAGCCCAGCTCTCACATTCATACATGACTACTGGAAAAACCATGGCTTTGACTATACCCACCCTTGTCCTGAATGCCACTTAAGTCAGAAACTTTGGGGTGGAGCCCAGATACCAGTATATTTTTTAACTTCCCAGGTGATTCCAATGGGCCGTCAAATTTAAGAACGAGTACTTGAAAACCCTTCCCACTTGAAATGTGCTATGCAGCCAACAGCCTCAACACTACCTGCGAGCTTCCCGGACATGCAGAATTTCAGATGCTGCCCCAGGCCTACGCAGTGTTCATTCTGGCAAGCTACCCAGTGGCTAACCGGCACAATGAGGGCGGGGAAAGTCCTGCTTTAAAGAGTTACACAGTCTAATGATGTCAGTGTCTCTGTCTTCATTTTATAAATGCAGAAACATGTTTAGAAAAGTCAGGTAATATGCAGATTCTAACACAAGGCTGATTGACTTTTACTGTTCATAATGTGTTTTTGGACGGCTCCAGTTTAACACTGGAGGAAGAGTTTATTTTTTTGTCTTTTTTTGTTTTTTTTTTTTTAAGAAAAGCTGATGAAAGCTTTGAAATCTCACCCAAGAATTAATGCCACAGAAAAGAAACAATGTGCACTTTGAAATGTTCCTTGCCCGTTGTGCCAGCGGGCAGGTGCAGGGGCCTCAGGCGGTGAGCACCACCCCCTCCCATCCCCCCTCCCACGACGCCGTGATCGATATGATGTGAGCATGTAATTTCTTCTCAATATAAAAGTTGATCTATAAAGAAAATAAACTTTATCTCAAGTGAATACACATACACACACCCCAAACATGTCCCCTGCTGCTGCTGCTGCTAAGTCGCTTCAGTCGTGTCCGACTCTGTGGGACCCCATAGACGGCAGCCCACCAGGCTCCCCCGTCCCTGGGATTCTCCAGGCAAGAACACTGGAGTGGGTTGCCATTTCCTTCTCCAATGCATGAAAGTGAAAAGTGAAAGTGAAGTCACTCAGACTTGTCCGACTACTAGCAACCCCATGGACTGCAGCCCACCAGGCTCCTCCATCCATGGGATTTTCCAGGCAAGAGTACTGGGGTGGGGTGCCATTGCCTTCTCCAAAGCATGTCCCCTAAATAGCCCAAATGCTCTGCAAATTTTACAACCAAAAGCCCTCTCCCAAGGCACATTGTCAACAGGTAAGATTGTACGTGAACACTTCTGCATGCCTCTTAGCAGCTGAACCTGACTGTTCTGCAGCTGGTACTGATTTGGAATTCTTTCACTATATTTCCTTATTCCTTTTCCATGGTTCTTTTCTAGCTGGGGCTGCTGCTGTTTACTATGTATATAGTTTTAAAACTAAAAAGGACATACTTTAAGAGAAATCTGGAGAGAGATATAAAAGTTACTTCTTTATATATCGTTTCGCAGCTGAATTTATTTAAACTGATGGTGGGTGATTATTAGGTGTGGAAAAATCTAAGATCAAAAAAAGATTTAACTTGCTGGCGGCTCTCTTTGAGTTTCTTGTGTCTCTTTCTAATCTTTAGATATCTTTACTAAATTCGTAAACATCTGATTTGCAGGTATTTGTGAATTAGAATGCCAAGGAATATTGTTGTTAAGTGGAGAAAGATGCCTTTCCTGGGTCAGAAACCCTCTTAAAAGAAGTCTCTTAGTCGTGTCCGACTCCTAGCGACCCCAAGGACTGCAGCTTACCAGGCTCCTCCGTCCATGGGATTTTCCAGGCAAGAGTCCTGGAGTGGGGTGCCATTGCCTTCTCCGCTTAAAAGAAGTACATGTGCACATTCCACTAGCTGATTTCATCACTGAAGCAAGATGCCCTTGATGGAACATTTGATAGAATAACCCATTTTCAGAATAAACACGAGGGAAATGTTAAGGCAAGAGATTTTAAATGTAGAGAGAAAGTAATGGTTGCATTCAGAAAAACCACCAACGTATATATGAAATAATCACATATCATGTGACTACTTGAGAGCATTAATTTGCAAGTCTGCAAGTCCAACGTGGTTTTCCTTAAATGTGATCACACAGCATCAGGACCAGTGGCTACCTTTGAAACACAAATGTCATCCGATGTTCGGCTCTTAGAGGCAAAACACAGACAAAAGCTTTAGACGGTCATGAATTACATCATAAAAAATAAACAAAGGATCTTCAATTGTATGTAAAATAGTATAGAGAAAAGAAAAAGAAGCTGTCCAATAATTTTATCCCTGTAGAAAAATGCTATTCTTAAAAGCATGTAATTAATGAACTTGCTTCTTTAGTAAGCCTGGAAAATACAGTGCATTCTCCTTATTATTCTGGCTTGGCAAGATTATATTAACTCTTCAAGGCCGCAAAATGCAACGGAACAAGTATATGAAATTTACTCATGTTTCTTTCATATACGCACCTCAATGCCTGAATGTGGCACTGGAAATAAACAAAAATCAGGCTTTTGTTCATCTTCATCTAAGTGAATTTTCATATTTAAGGACCACAGAGACAGACTAATGAGGCAATATTTATCAAGCAGGACTTCCAAGGAGAACTCTAAAGTAAGGCTTTCATAAAAATTATACATCTATAAAATTCAGTATATATATGATATATATATAATTCTATATATATATATATAGAAAGAGAGAGAGAAATGATACATTTCTTAACTCATTCAGTGGCAAAGTTCACTAAAATATTCAGTGCTGTGGCCACATACTTTTATAACATGGATTCATATTTACTTCCACGTACCTAGAATTTCCCTGGAGAAAGAAATGGCAGCCCACTCCAGTAATCTTGCCTGGGAAATCCCATGGACAGAGGAGCCTGGTGGGCTCCAGTCCATAGGGTCGTGAGAGTTGGACACGACTGAGCGACTAACAACGACCTCGGTGACCTAGAATTCTCTCTTCACACATCTACTGAGTATTAATTAATCATGCTGCTGTGATGTATTTTTCCAGTTTCTCCATGCCTGAGCTGTTCCCCACTGTCACTTTTTAATCTCCTGTGTTGTTGTCATTGTTCTGTAACCCCACTGAACTCCAGCACGCCAGGCTTCCCTGTCCTTCACCATCTCCTGGAGCTTGCTCAAACTCATGTCTATTGAGTCAGTGATGCCATCCAACCGTTTCATCCTCTGCCGTCCCCTTCTCATGCCCTCAACTTTTCCCAACATCAGGGTCTTTTCCAATAAGTCAGCTCTTAATCATACTGCCTTGATATATTTTTCCAATTTCTCCATGCCCGAGCTGTTCTGCAGCGTCATTTTTTAATCTCGTTTACTCTTTGCCAAATGCCAGTGCTTCTATGAGCCCAGCAGATGGTCTTACAAGTCCTGCTCAGGTTGATGACAAAGACTAAGGGTCAGTGGCACTGAAAGTTGTTGGAAAATATTTTCACCATCTGTCCTAAAGTCTCTAGTTAGTACACATTTCTTCTTAATAATGAGAGCAGATGTGTCACGAGAGGTTGTGTGTGTAACTGAGACCACACCATTCACTCCGCAGTTTCCTTTTGTCCCGGTGTCAACGTGTGCATCATGTTCTTTTGCACACACGTTTGGAGCATACAGAGGCTGTGTTAAGTATAACAGACAGTTTGAGTCACTATTTGCAACCCCGAGTAGAATAGTTAGAATTGAACTAATTTGCACCACTATTGATGGAGTGGGGCTTAGATCTACCTATTAGTGTTCTTATAAATCTCATTAATGGTGTAATAGAGGTCACTTTAGCCCTGCGCCCTCATGTAATTCTGCCACCACAGCAAGTAGAAAGCAGTAACGTGTCTTGAGACCATTTTCCCTTAAAATAGTGTCTCTGTGACTTGCCAGATATTTATTACAACACTGTTTTATGTTTTTATCTTTCTTAATGCAGAATTGGCAGTGCTATTGACTTCAGAGGAGAATTATTATGTAGAAAGAATTCCTGAATGGTGAAGAAAGAACATATTTACTCGCTCTTATTAAGGTGAGTGGTGTATTTGTAAAGACTTAACAGAATAAATACATACTGACTCGAAGATGATGATATTCAGTAGAATTAGATAAACATTAACATCAAGTTTATGGTTACAGTTGTACTTTTGGATGACTCTCTGAGCTGTTGCTAGTTTGGAGGAGCATATATTTTGAAAGAGTGAATGGAAACAGAAGGTTGAAGACATGAACTATAAATCTGAACCCATACTTGAATCCTAAGTTGTACCACATTGTCCTCTCAGATCAACTATTTGAGTGATGACAGACCTGATCTCAACAAATAGGGAGCAACGTGAAGTGGGAAAAGTCTGAGTAGGACTAGATTCTTGCCCTGCCTCTGCCACAATCTTTCTAGGAAACTTGGTGTTTGGGGAATTCTATCTCTGTAGTGTAAAACCATACTTAGAGGACAGGAAAGTCTCTTCAGTCCTTCCAGCTTTGTCCTTCAAACATCAGTTCAGTTCAATTCAGTGGCTCAGTTGTGTCCAACTCTTTGCAACCCCATGGACTGCAGCACACCAGGCCTCTCTGTCCATCACCAACTCCCGGAGTTTACTCAAACTCATGTCCATCAAGTCACTGATACCATCTAACCATCTCATCCTCTGTTGTCCCCTTCTCCTCCTGCCCCCAATCCCTCCCAGCATCAGGGTCTTTTCAAATGAGTCAGCTCTCTTCACCTCAGGTGGCCAAAGTATTGGAGCTTCAGCTTCAGCATCTGTCCTTCCAATGAACACCCAGGACTGATCTCCTTCAGAATGGACTGGTTGGATCTTTTTGCAGTCCAAGGGACTCTCAAGAGTCTTCTCCAACACCACAGTTCAAAAGCATCAATTCTTCAGCGCTCAGCTTTCTTTATAGTGCAACTCTCACATCCATACATGACCACAGGAAAAACCATAGCCCTGACTAGACAGACCTTTGTTGAAAAAGTAATGTCTCTGCTTTTTAATATGCTGTCCAGGTTGGTCATAACTTTTCTTCCAAGGAGTAAGCATCTTTGTAATCACCATCTGCAGTGATTTTGGAGCCCAAAAATAAAATCTGCCACTGTTTCCACTGTTTCCCCGTCTATTTGCCATGGAGTGATGGAACCAGATGCCATGATCTTTGTTTTCTGAATGTTGAGCTTTAAGCCAACTTTTTCACTCTCCTCTTTCACTTTCATCAAGAGGCTCTTTAGTTCCTCTTCACTTTCTGCCATAAGGGTGGTGTCATCTGCATATCTGAGGTTATTGATATTCCTCCCAGCAATCTTGATTCCAGCTTGTGCTTCATCCAGCCCAGCATTTCTCATGATGTACTCTGCATATAAGTTAAATAAGCACAGTTATAATATATAGTCTTGACATCAGCAGTTCTATAAGAGAAAAGAATCGGGCATCAGCCATTCTGTCACCCTTCTCATGTGGTTATTCGTGTGTTATTTTAAAACTCACATGAGGCAAGATTTATGAGAATTTTTAGAAATGTAGAAAGTATTAAAGCAAAACAGTGGGAGATGAAGGTAGAGGCGGCATTCCGTAGTTCATCATCTCTAACACATCCGCTTTAAGTTTTTGTATCTTGTCCCTTCTAATCAGAGTCTTTTTTACTCTTTATCCTTCATTTATTGAATCACACTCAGAGTCACAACCTCAACCCAAAGGAAGGCACCTTTTTAATATTACAAAATTCCAAGGGACAGCACAGGACTTTTGTAATTTCTCAACCTGTTGGCTGAGAAAATATACTTAATCAACATTTAACAAACATTCTTTGAGTACTCAGGGAATTAATGGAGTGGAAAACAGACAGTAGAACCTACAGTCTAGTGGGGAGAGACATAAAATAATCACACACGAAAGAAAAATATGTAATGGTAAAGGGATGCAGTGAAGTAGTAACTTTTAAGGGGACATGTACTTTGTTATTCATGACAGCACCTCCTCTGTGCACTTTTAAAATAGCGGCATTTACGTGTACAAGCATATCATTTATTCAGACTACATTTGGCATAATATCACAGGCCCCTCTAACAGTTAAATTTCTGCCCCAGGTTAGAAATCTTCACCTTGTCTGATGGTTGTGTCCCTATCTAGAATATGGTGGCTGAGGACAAAGACCTTGCTTATTAATTAAATGCTTTTGCCAGGTAAGTACATTAAGAGAAGTAACTTCTTGCTGTTACCACAGACAAGCCCCAGATTTATTTCCCACTTCTGTTACCGTCACACGGCTGAATGCTGACCAGAGGAAGCGTAGAATGGGGGTGGAAGTTTGTTCTCCCACAGACCAAGCTATCAGAATCTCCACCGTCTTGCAACTGTTCTCTCTGGGTCACATATCCTCTGACGCTGCCAGGTTAAGGAACGCAAGTCTGGAGGATGTATCCCAGCTTTACCTCAGCCTGAAACTGTGTCACCACGTGATGTAATTTTTCCACGGCATCTGTCTTCCCAACAACACTGGCCTGTATCTCTCGGGCCCAACATGGTGCCCACTCAATACATTCTTACGGGATGAACCAGTGGAATGTGAAAAAGCATGTTCTTTGCAATTCAGCATGACAAAGGGATTTTCAGTCCTTTCTACCAGGACACAACAGACTCCACAACACTGGCAAAAAAAAAAGCATTTGGTACAGTTACCACCGAGACACATTGTAAACACAGCTTGGACACTTCCATCAATCACCTGTGAAGTGTCCCCATGACTCCGTGGGAATGGGAGCTGACTGGTGGCCATCCATGGGTCCATCAGACTGGGCCTCTCTGATAAAACTCCCTCCTGTTCTTCATCCTTCAGAGGAGTGACAGGCCTGCGATTTTGCAGCAGCATTGAGTGAGTCTGTCTCCTGCCAGTTCCAAAGGAAGAGCGACAGAAAGTTTACAAAGTGAAATATGAACACAGACTCCAAACACACATGCAAAAGAAGGAGATATTAATTGTTGCCAAGTAAACACTTCTGTTACTGGTCAAAATTCAGGAGTTTTAGAGTAAAACTGCCTTATGTTTCCAAAGGTCATTGGGTTTTCAAAGCACTTTTGTATTAGAGATCATTTGAGCCTCAGAACAACACTGCTCCTTGGAAGGGTGGGAGATTTTATCTGTATTTGAGAGGTGAGGAGGGTGTCCACAGGGATGGGCGGCTTGCCCGAGGTCACACAGTGAAAGAGTTGGAATGAGGAAGAGCGCCCAGAATCCTCAACATCTTGATTCTTATCTTCAAACGGATGAAGATCCTCTTGACCCTGGGTTGTGGGTTGGACAGTTGCTTCCACGTTTGCAATTACTGTCATGCCTGGTCCTTGTCTCCAATGCATGCTACTTAAAATTACCACAGACAGCTAAAATCTGAAGGGAAGCAGTTAATAAAGGAGCTGCAAAAAAATGACCTCAGTTTTTCTACATGAAAATGAAGTCAAGTGCAATTTCAGATACAGCTCAGCTATACGATGGAGAAGGCAATGGCACCCCACTCCAGTACTCTTGCCTGGAAAATCCCATGGACAGAGGGGCCTGGTGGGCTGTAGTCCATGAGGTCGCAAAGAGTTGGACACAACTGAACGACTTCACTTTCACTTTTCACTTTCATGCATTGGAGAAGGAAATGGCAACCCACTCCAGTGTTCTTGCCTGGAGAATCCCAGGGACGGGGGAGCCTGGGGGGCTGCAGTCCATGGGGTCGCTAGGAATCGGACACGACTGAGCGACTTCACTTTCACTTTTCACTTTCATGCATTGGAGAAGGAAATGGCAACCCACTCCAGTGTTCTTGCCTGGAGAATCCCAGGGATGGGAGAGCCTGGTGGGCTGCCGTCTATGGGGTCGCACAGAGTCGGACACGACTGAAGCGACTTAGCAGCAGCAGCAGCAGCTATCCAATCCACTCCTTTCAAGTTATGATACCAACCTACCTGTGAAATAAACAACCAACCAACCCAATCACAGTTTTCAGGGATGATTAACATTATAATAATCTCCTTCTAAATCTAAATGTTCCCAAACTCTTATCAAACATGTAGCTGTCCTGAGAATGGCCTTAATTCCCAATATTTTTTTCACAAACACTAAAAGTTAATATTTTTTGTACCAAAACATTTACACAAAATTTAAGAAATCTGTAAATCAGCACAATGAATAGATGGCATTCTCCCTGTCCTTCCTAAAATGAAACTCTGTACGTTGCTGCTGCTGCTGCTGCTAAGTCGCTTCAGTCATGTCCGATCCTGTGGGACCCCATAGAAGGCAGCCCAACAGGCTCCCCCGTCCTTATAAACTACAGTGAGAACTACAAACATTTTTATTTCTTCAGTTCTCAGGAAAAGAACTTAAAATTTATAAGTGGTTAGCAGAAATTAAAATCATATTTGGTTTGCATTTAAAGCAGGCTGTTTATGCCTATTAGTTATGCACCAGCATACTGCCATGCTTATATAGGTGTTCAATAACTATTTGGTAAATGATTGATGGATGAGTGATCCAATGCCCTGTAGATATACACTTGTCTTTGTCCTGCTATACAACTTTCAGGAGAGAATTAAAGAGAATTATAAAGAATTATAAAGCATGAGTAGAGAATTAGGCCTTTAATGACAAAAATTTGAGTCATTAGTTCTAAATAATGAAATGATCTAGGCCTAACTTCTTGACTCACCAGGCCTTCGGATCTGTCAACAATAGACTAAAAATACGGATAAAATTTCAGGTCTTCTCTAAGGTTACTTCTAGTATTTTCTAATTCTAGATTGAAAAGCTATCAGCCAAGGAAATGTCTCACTCCCACCAGAAAATAAGTATGGAATGAAGGCTGATCGCAGACAGAGGTCTTAGCTTTCTGAGGTTAAATGCGCTTAGAGGGTGGGAGGTGGGGGGATTACGAATTGTAAAGACAGTAAGGACTTCCCAGAGCCTTATAGACATTGTTTTTAGCACATTCTCATCTATTACAGGGTCCTATAAAAGAATTGTGGTGGAGACAGAAGTAGGCTCAAAGGGACAAGAAAGGGTATTGAGGACGTCTAAAGTGTCTTCTCCATTTTTTGTTTTTTTTTTTTTCCATTCTTTAAAAAAGTAGATGAAGAAAAGGGAAGTGCATTATGAACTGTTTTGAAGTCCCAGAACTTGAGGAATGATCCATGTAAGCCTGGAGGAGTACAAAAGAGGAGACCTCTAGAAAAAGATGGAATTCATAGAGACAGAAGCCACATAGGGCTCTTAATTTTTGAAGAACTGGCAGCTCAAAGAAGGGTTTCAGCCAGACCCAAAAAAGCTAGAACTGGGACCCAAATAAGAAAGGACTATGCTCTGCCGAAGGCCGTGAAAGAGCTGAAGAGGGTACCTGAGCCCTGGAGGAGAGAAAGGGAGCAGTGTCAGCAGACTGCTCACAGGAGGACCCCAGTGTGAGGGGAGCACCTCCGAGCTCAGAGAATACCTAGTAGCTGCCGGGAAGCAGCTGAACCTTTAACCTAACAGCACCAGGCAAGGGGACTTCATCTGCCTCAGCTATGATCCTGGCCACCCAGAATTCTCTCCCACTGTTTTGTACAACACTTGAAAGAACCAGGCAACTATGTGCATGGGAGAATTCCATGATCAGGCTTAGCATGGGAGAAGAGGAGGCCAGGAAGGATGTGACTCCAAAATAGGATCTTTAAAAGGCTAAATCTTCTGCCTTTCTCCTTCTCCTCCCACAGCCCATCCCCTGTCCTTGTTTCCTCTGGATGGGTAGAGAAAATGTATCTGGTATATATAGGCACTCAGGCCAGCCAAGGAGCTCCTTGGTTCTGTCTCTGGAGTGGGTGTCACTCTCGAACGCCAAGCTGCCCATGGAGAAATGGCAGATTCCACCCAAACACCCACGATTAGATAGATGTAAGGCTAGGTTTTTCAAGGGATGAAAAGGTGAGCAAGACATTAGAATTACTTCCCACAGAGTGGGGGACATAAAGCCATGAATAACCAAGACAAAGTAGAGTAAATGAAGAGCCACATGTGAGGCTGAAACAGAGGTCAGTGTCCAGCTCACTCCCAGGGTAACTGGGAGGACAGTTTGCTTCTCTCCATCCTCTGCTTTCACCCGCTTCCAAGCTATAGTCTTCTCTACTCTTGCCTGGAAATCCAAAAGACTCCCTCTTTTTATTTTTCCTACTTCCTCCTATCAATTCTCTTCTCACTGGGTCAGAGTGACCTTTTTAAAATCAAGTCTCAATCCCCTCCACTGCTCTCAAACTCTCTAGTTGTACTTAGCATGTAGTTCAGGGTCTTGGTGTCTGAGGCTTCACCAATCTGACCTATTCTGCTGTAGCTTCATCTCGAACGCCTCTTTTTGGTGTGGTCTCTCTCAGCCTTGCTGGTCTGCATTCCTTTCTTCCCGAATACCTTGCTCCCATCTGCCTGGGGGCATTTACATTTGCCATTTCCTCTACCTGAAGGCAATGGCACCCCCTTCCAGTACTCTTGCCTGGAAAATCCCATGGATGGAGGAGCCTGGTGGGCGCAGTCCATGGGGTCGCAAGAGGCGGACCGAGGGCTCACTCACTTTTGCTTTCATGCATTGGAGAAGGAAATGGCAACCCACTCCAGTTTTCTTGCCTGGAGAATCCCAGGGGCAGGAGAGCCTGGTGGGCTGACGCTATGGGGTCACGCAGAGCGGACACGACTGAAGTGACTTAGCAGCAGCAGCAGCTACCTGAAATGCTCACCTCTCTTCCTTCTTGCTCAGTTAGCTCTGCACCATCTCCCTTGCCTCTCCTCAGAGTCCCCTCCTGGCATAGCTCCTTTCTCTGCCCCCACTGGGTCAGGACCTCTTGTTGACAATTCCTGTGGCACAGAGTGCCTCTCTTCATGGCACTAAATGCATGTTGTGAGGCATTCGTTGACAGCTGATACCCACACACCTAGGCGCCACGGGGGCACAAACTGTGTGTCTCTTCTCACCATTGGCTCCGCAGCACCTGTCTCAGGCATAAAGCAGGCACTCATTGGCTACTTCTTGAATGAACTGTAGCCATCAGAGAGCAATCATCCAACCCTTCTTCAGAAGAGGGAACAGAGGCTCAGAAAGGCAAACAGACTTTCTCAAAGTCCCAACTTGCCAAACCAGAAAAAGTCCTCTTGCCCGCAGGCTCGTAATCCATAGTTCTTATCCAGTTCTACCACATGACCCTGAAGCTTGTTCAAGGGCCAAATAACAGCCTCCAGTTTTCTTGCTGGGACAAAAGGTGATTGAGAAGAGAGACAAAAGGAATTGTTCACTGGGTCACGTGCGTGGCTGAGCATAAGTGAGGAACTGAGAAAAGGAAGACTGAAACTCGAAAGAAAGACTGACGAGCAGGTGGTGTGGTTAATGTGTTGACGCTCAGAGAGGAGACTGATCGGGTGGACGGGCCTGGGGTGCGCACGGGCACAGGCGTGGGGCGTGAGGCTCCACAAAGACGCCACACGGCCCCGGCCCGCATCTAAGGAAGCGAATTTTCCAGGGAACAAATGGGGGTACTGGAAAGCTTAACAGAGTCAAAGTTTGTTCAACTTATTTTGAATCGTCTTGAGGGGTGGAGAATGGCAACAAGGGATGAAGTTGCAAGGGAGAGGCAGGCAATCTGTTGATGGTTTTATATTTGAGGAACTGTATCTAATAAACAGTGAGGGTGCTGTTGAGTTTGTTTGTTTGTTTGTTTTAAGCCTCTAAAAAAAGATGGAAGCATTGGAAGCCAAAGAAGCAGCTTTGTCTGATGACCTGACGGGGGCTGGGGATGAGAGAGGGGCTCCGGGCTGGCGCCACTCCCTTCTGGTCTCCCAGACCGTGCCTTGGCCATCATCCTCCCTTTCAACCAGTGCCAGTCCCCAGGCGCAGGGGAGAATCTGGGCCAAGGTTGCAGCACTTGGTCGATGAGCCACAAACCGGAGGGCCGCCTCGGCCAAGGCAGAGAGGGCAAGTGCTCTTTTCCCTGTCCGCTGAGAGAAGCACCACGTTTTAACTTAAAACTAGAGGGTTATTCATTTCCTTTATAAGGAATCTAGACAGCATATTAAAAGGCAGAGAGATTACTTTGTCGACAAAGGTCCGTTTAGTCAAGGCTCTGGTTTTTCCAGTGGTCATGTATGGATGTGACAGTTGGACTGTGAAGAAAGCTGAGCGCTGAAGAATTGATGCTTTTGAACTGTGGTGCTGGAGAAGACTCTTGAGAGTCACTTGGACTGCAAGGAAATCCATCCAGTCCATCCTAAAGGAAATCAGTCTTAAATGTTCACTGGAAGGACTGATGCTGAAGCTGAAACTCCAATACTTTGGCCACCTGATGCGAAGAGCTGACTCATTGGAAAAGACCCTGATGCTGGAAAGACTGAAGGCAGGAGAAGGGGACAACAGATGAGATGGTTGGATGGCATCACTGGCTCAATGGACATGAGTTTGGGTAAACTCCGGGAGTTGGTGACGGACAGGGAGGCCTGGCGTGCTGCAGTCCTTGAGGTCACAAAGAGTCGGACACGACTGAGTGACTGAACTGAACTGAACTGATTTGCTTCCTGACCAAAAGAGAGAGTCTCAAATGTGGGATCCCACATAGCAGGGCAGCTTTTGAACTCCTTATCCCTCAACCTCTGTAGCCGTTTCCAGTCTTCAAGCGTTGCCAACTTCTGCATTAAGGACTGATGTCTGCAGGGACACTTGGGTTCTGGCAGCCCCGGTGCAGGTATCAGTCCTTAACGCAGAAAAGCCATGGGACTCTGGGTGCCTGGCCCTGCACCTTCCCCCAGAGCACCCCGTCAGACTCAAGAACAGAGTGTGCACGCTGTGTGTGCACTGAGCCTCTCTTGTGAAAATGTCTCCAGACTTACACACGTACAATTAAATTAAAAAAAAAAAAAAATCAGATTCAAGGTACTCTGGGTAATATTACTTTGAGGTTTTAGTAGAGTAATAATATGTTTTTAAGTTAATGTTTAAACAGAGAAGAATCAGAGTTGCATAGTGGAAAAAGTACAGACCGGACCTCCACCTAGTTTGGAATCCTGGCTGTTAAACCTCTCTGAAGCTGTTTCCTACTTTCCCTATTGTAGGAGTAGAATCACAGCACTGGCCTTGGAGATTTGGAGGAGGATTGGAGATAATATCTGAGAACACATATGTAAAGCCTGGGAGGTAACAAGCATCTGTTCATTGAATGGCAGCCACCTTTACATGGAACTATGAAACAGCAAAACAAAAGGCAACATTTTTCTTTGTCAGTGGCTTTTAACACTCATTAATTAGATTGTAAAACTTCAGTTTATAGAAATCTTCTCACAACAGTCAAACGAGTTTAGTCACTGACCTGTCATCCTTTACTCTGGTTCTAGATTCCAGTTATCAGCTATTTCCCCAGTATCTCTTCATTCAGCAGGGGTGTTGAGGAGAGTTTCTACATGTTTAAAAATGTAGGAGCTAGGCTATGGTATAATTTTCATCACAGCAATCTTAAGGACTCCTTAAAATTCTTGCATCACCCACCTGGACTTTGCCTTGCTCACCTGCTTATACTGACAATTGCTTAAAGATCTGTCGTAGACGGTGATTGTATTTAGCTTCAGCCTATTTAAGTACAAACTCTTACATATTATTAGCTTTGGCTAATAGGAGTCTCCAAAACTACCTCTCCCCACTAAGTACCAGCCACCCAGCCTCAGTTTCTCAAAAGACTATTGTTCCAGCTTACTTTGTAGGTTTTTAATCTTGAGCAAATAGTGGAAAATTACATAGTACTTAGAAACGATATAGTTCCATGGACAGTCTACAAATCGCAGTGAGTTTTCAGTAAAGAGTTACAGGTCCTCTGCTCTCGTCAGAGATTTAGCTCACTTTTCATGAACACGTGGTGGGCATCCCTCCCTAGAACTCTCCCCATAGTCCTCCAGTTTGAATTCCTTTTTCTCCCAGCTTTACTGAGATAAAATGGACAAATAAAACTGTATATTTTTAAGGGGTACAAGATGATGATTTGACATACATATACACGGTAGAATGATTTCCACAGTCAAATTAATTAGTATACCCACCACATCACATGCTTACCGTGTGTGGAAGAAGTGGTGAAAACACTTAAGACTGACTCCTTTTTTAGATCTACTCTCTTAGCAGATTTCAAGTTTACGATGTAGTATTATTAACTGTAGCCACCATGATGTACAGGAGACCTCCAGAAATTCATTCATCTTCTCAGTGAAAGTTTAGAAAGTTTTTTTTTTTTTTTAAATCTCACTCCACATCAATCCCTAAGCCCAAACCAAGAGTGAGCTCAGCTATTACATCTGCCTCCAAGACTTTGCAGCTATTCTAACCCTCAGTGACATCTGCTTCCTGTGGACACATTCTAAAGTATCTCAGGCCCACAGCATTCACCATCTGCCACTCTTGTTTGACGTTAAATCATCTACTGCTTTGGGAAACGTTTTCTCTCATTACTTAATTCTAGTCATCTAAATGTTCATGGCATCTCTTATCTATTTGTTAGATGAAAAAGTGAAAGCTGTTCAGTGGTGCCCGACTCTTTGTGACACCATGAACAATACAGCCTGCTCCCCGTAATTCCAGCATAGTTCAGTGTGATTTAAAAAAAAAAAATCTTTATTAATGTCTTGAATAAGAGTCTGTAAACTTCCTACCAGATATTACTTTGGTAAGTCATTGTTTACTTTTTTGTACAAATAAACTTTACACTTATGCAGTACGGTTTTCACTAGCAGGGTGAAAGACCCAGAACGAAGATGCTTGGAGCCGAGTATTCAGCTTTGCCGATTCTCACTCTGACTCCTCTGGCTAAAGCAGAGCTGGCCCCATATCGTCCCATCCCCTCAGCCAGGTGAGGCTCACTTTTGTCAGAGATACACCAAGTTCCTTTCACTTGAGATGTCTGCTCTCTGTTCTCAACCTTTGCAAATTCTTAAATATTTTAAAGTTAAGTATATATGCCCTGCCCTTATTATTCTGACTTAACAGAGGTTTTGTGTTAAAGTTAGAGATATAATCTGAGACTGTACATATATATTTATACATGTATATGTATTTGTAAATGCATATCTAAATAAAATAGTATATAAGTAAAAGTGGAATCTCTCCATGTGAAAGTGAAAGTGAAAGTTAGTCACTCAGTCGTGTCTAACTCTTCGAGACCCCATGGACTGTAGCCTGCCAGGTTCTTCTGTCCTTGAATTCTCCAGGCAAGAATGCTGGAGTGGGTTGCCTCTCCCTTCTCTCCATTTCCTTCTCTCCACGTAGACAGAGTGAAACTGGCTTAAGAATGTCTGTGGAATGAACATAGACCTGCAAGCAAAGAGGTTTTGGTCTCACAAAGAGGAACAGAATCTGTGAAGGAGTCTCATAAGTGGATTTCCACGGGCCTAGGAACCAGAACCAACTAGCCTCCTCTTCTTGCAAGAAAAAAAAAATAGAGTTTATGAAAAAGGAAGTTCTTTCTAGTCGTTCAAAACTCCATATCCATAAAGCATGTTAAGGAATGTCTCAACACTGTAGATAAAAGTTATTTGGAGAAAGAACACTCCCCTTAAACGAAGGAATGTATGCTGATTAGATGAGGAAGGGGAAAGAGAGAGGTACACCACCTATTATTAATTATCATAAAATGCCTTTGAATTTCTCCAGCCCCTTTCATCTAGGAATTTCAATTTGCTTATATGAACTAATGAAACCTCGCTTTTATCACACCTTGTAAGAGAATAAGACTATCACTGGAATGTCTACCATCTCCTGTAGTTTTCAGCACTTTGCAATCACCCATTTGGTGTTCAAGGCTACAGGGTACTGAGTAAGCTAGTGTAATTAATCATTTTTACAGGTAGGGAAACTGAGACAAAAACATAATCTCTTGCCAAGACCACACAGTGAGGCCGTTGCAGAGCCAGAATCAAAGCCAAGGAATATTTGAATCCAGGGCTTCTGGTGGAAAAACTAAATCAGTCAGTTTTCTCCATCTCCCTTCTATATAACTGTCTTTATATACAGGTAGTTTTAGGAGAAGGAACTTCAGAAGTTTAAAAAAATCAACTTAGAAATAGTAGAATAATGTTGAATTTTCCACATATTTCAGTTTGGAATGATTCAACAAAGTACAACTGATAACCCACAATAGGAAGATGATGAGGGTAGCATTTATTATTTTTCCAAAGATTCACCCCTGAGTTTCATAGTAAAGAATTAGAGAAGACAAACCACAGTACCTAGTCTGTTTTATGTATATGCTGATGTTATTTGGTAAGGGCTCAAACTGCCTTTTCTCCCGGCCCACATGTAGTCTGGGGAAGGGGATGGTAATACCTAAATATCTTAAGTTTCAGATCCTCCCTGAAGTCTCAGTGGCAGCACCAGGGACAATTCTTGCAGAGCACTGAGTATTTTTAGCCCTTGAGGACCTACTCATCTGAAGTTGGTGGATTTCTGAAGAATAATTGCTTTAAATATCATATTTTAAAATTCAAATATTATACGCAAAAAAAGCAAACACTTTATCAGGCATTTGTGGTCACTTGACCTTTTCCAAACCTAAAATGTTAGCCTTATTAAATCCACAGCTTCTCTGCCTCTCTTTTTTGGGAAAGGGGGAGAGAAAGGCCTAACCCACAGATAAGTATTTTATTTAAATTTAGAGGCAACTGGAGTATTTTGTTTTCTTTGTTAACTTTCCAAGTACCTTCTGCCCCAGGCAACAAGCAAGGTGCCGATTTAAGAAGTGGTGAAACAAAAGTGGCTTGGCTACTCCTGTCAAAACATAAAGACCAACATGTCTCACAGTTGAGATAAATACACTCCAAAACTTGCACCTTGTGCATGAAGCAGGGTCAGATCAGGCCAGGTCTTCAGTCCCAGTGATAGTTATGGCTGGACAAGCATAAGGTCAGAGGCAAAGCACACTGGACCAAATAGGACCCCCTTGCCTCCATGTCCCCATATTCTGAAGCAAAACGGTGCACTTTGGCATAGTCTTAATGCTATCTGTAGAAGCACAAAAATAAATAAACCATCCCCTGATGACCAATCTCAGACTTCAAGCAATGTATGAATGGGTGGCCAGGAACACACTAAACAGCACGTTGCTTGATGGAAACTTGGACAAGGAACAGCTTGTCCTTCTGTTCATTTGACACATTAACAGATATGATAAGACTAAAAGAAAGGAACCTCTGGTTTTCCATAGAGTGGTGTATGTCCACTCTTCCATTTTTTTTCCCATTAGCCCACTCTGCAAAACACCAACAATAAGACATTCTTCCCCAGATTTTTAATTTCTGAGAATATTGTTAACTTTGTCAATGAGAAAGCCGTGATTTCCCCTCTTCAAAAAAGAAAGAAAAACAGTAGTTCCAGACAGACTGGACAAGTTCATTACAAGAAAAGTCAGAGCAAGAAAGTTGTAGAAACAGAAAATTATTCTAATTAATTAATAATTAATTACCCTTGATTTTAAAACACATATCCAAATCAAAAAGGGTACGTGAAAAGTTCTCTTAAGGAAATATAATTTGGCAAGTAACTGCCTGGTACAAATTTGCACTGATAAAAGTTATTCATTGGATAAAGAATGGCTAAGTGGGTAAGTTCAGGGGAGAAACCAGCTCTTTAAATTTCAGTAGAAGGTTACAAGGCCATTGCCTATTTGGCTTAGCTTTAAATCTGCCAAACTTGCTTGGGAGGGTGGGCAGCTCATTTTTTTAAATACAATCTGCCAAACTTGCTTGGGAGGGTGGGCAGCTCTTTTTTTTAAATACAAGTCTTCATTCAAAAACAAAGCTGGACCCAACTGTCCCTTGCAATTACATTTCAGTGGCTCCAGCTGGATGTTTGTGTTTTTTCTGGGTGATTAATAGCGCTCACATTTCAATGGTCGCAGTCAGCCTCCACAGTCATTAACACCCCATTAAGATGGATGAGAAGAACTTCTCACCTTTTGTTTCAATCCACTGGGCCATGGAGGCAAGGCACTGATGTAGGAAGGGGAGATTATCTGTACAACCAAACCAGCTAATACTTCCTCTAAAAACGAAGTTTTAAAAGCCCTTATAAAGCTTATTTTCAAAAACACTCTTTAGACATCCTTTTAAGAACACTTAACCCAGAGTTTCCCCGTATCTTATGCATGTACTTGGCATGGTTCTTCCATCATGTTTACAAAGCTCTGTGTTTCTCCCCTACTGTTTGTTTGCTCTAAGCCTATAATTATGACAGGGAGACTTCTTTCTCTAAGGAAAATTAGTAGTAACATGAATATCGAGTTACCTTTGAGAAATAAAATACATGCGTAGAAGTTCATGCATGACAGTCTAAACACTGGCTCCATCTCTCCCAAATGGTAGTGGAAATGCCATGTTTTGGAAAATTCAACAAGATAATCGTTTCTATTTAAAGGAAAATGAAGAATCCAAAACTTGAGAGCAGGAAGATACCTAAAACTATTTAAGCATGGATGTGTCCAATGACACTTGGTATTTTTAATCTCTCGTCAAAAGCCTTCCTTCAAGAGGCTTCTGTGTGATGACAGTGGTACATTTTGTAGAAAAACTACTTTGTTTACAAACTTGCAAAACACTGTACTTCATCCTTTGAGCTGAAGTTCTCACAGGCAAAGCAAGGCACACTCTCCTGATAGAACCTACCCATCCAACACTGAATTTCCAGGGTGGTTCTTATGGGAACAGAATGGGTCAGTCCACATACCACTATTTTTATCATTTGGCTTCGCAGTTAAGAAAGTGATTTTATTGAATCAAGTTATTTATTACTATCATCTTTTTTGTTATTATCTTCCATTGAAATAGGTGACTTTCAAATCACATAGCAAAATTTTTAAAATAATGACCACGTGCGTATCTTAACTAAGTTAAGTCAGAGTGCAAAATCTACAGGCATCTCACACAACCTTTGCACACACACACACACCTCTATATTATTTACTATACTTTTGTATAATGTACAGAAAGTCTTTCCCTCACATCAACCCCTTACAGCATTCTGACAAGGTATCTACACACAATTTTTATAAAGGACGATTTCTTCCTTCTAACTCTTTGAAGATCCCAGTCATTTTAAAAATTACTAGATCCTCACTCATCTCAGCTCTAACATTGCAACGTTAACCACTTTCTTTCTTTACCCCTATTACATGGGAAGGACGGCCCTGCTGCTCTCAGGGAGCAACCCCTCTCCTAGTATAAAATCCAACCCCTTCGTCCAACCTGGATTCAGTGCTCTTTTACCTCACTGCCAGCTTCTTCTCCTGTGCTGGCTCTTTCTCATCAGCCTACAAGCGTGCTCCAGTCTTGTTTACGCGTTGTTGTTTTTTTCCTTAAACTTCTTTGGTCCTATCGTCCCTTCCAGTCCTTCCAACTCTCACTCCATTGCTTTGCTCCAATCCACAGGAACATTCTTTTCAGAAATTCTCACACTCTTAACTCCCATTTATTTAACCAGCCATCTGTCTTCTGTACCCACCACCACACTGATATCATTGTCACACCACCTCCAACAAGCTCTGCATTGTCAATTCTGTGACCACTCTTCGACTTCATCTTCGTCAGGTTCTCAGTAGCATTTACTATGGTTGCCTGTTTCCCTGGTCCTGAAACGTACTTCCTGCTCTCTGCTCTGATGACTTGCTTCCCACCTCCATGGCCAGTCCTGCTCAGACTCCTTTCTTGGTTCCTTGGCATCTAGTTGATCTTGGTATTTGGAACACACAAGAGCTTGGTCCTGTGTTTGATCATCTTCTGATGGGAGCAATAGATACTAAAATATGAGGTGATCCAGGGGAGTCATCCAGGAGGAATGGTCCATTCTGCTAGTTCCCCTTCTCTTCTTTGCCTGCGGGGCCAGCCAAGGAGGTCAGGACTTGGCTTAGTGGGGCAGGAAGAAAGTCTGTACCGTGTGGTATCTAGAGAATGGAAGTGATCGACGGTGCTAATGTAACCACAAGTGAAGTGCCACAAGGAACAAAATGTGTCCACCGGAGTTTTTGACATGGTTTGTAATGACCTTAGAACCAGTGCATTGGATATGGAGACAGAAGCCAGACGAGAGTTGAGCTGTGGGTAGTAAAAAAGCAGAAATAGAGAGAAAGATGCCCATTGAACAACTAGGCACTAATACACTTTAAAGTTCTTCAGAATAAGTAGTGTGATTTATGTGTGTAAATTAGCTTTAATCAGACCCCAATGTGAAGTTGGTGAGCACTTGGAGAATTTAGCCAGGAATCTAGACTACAGAGGCATCTAGGCAAGCGTTTCAGATATTATTACTATCTATCCTAGATAGTTAATTACCATAATGGATGTTAGAAATAAATTTTTGTGTGTTCAATGAGTAGTGTTCATGATATCTGGGGAATAAAAGAGATTATGTGGGTTCTGCCACACCTACCCAAAGAAATGAAAGAATCCAGCCAACCTAATAGCCTAATATCTTTGAACTAGAGCCTGGATCTATAACTCAATTTGTTCCTTTGCCCCCACCCTCTATGTATGGAGCTCTAATGCCTAATCCAGCTAGAAGTTCTGTAGTTAATCTCAAAGTCTGCTTTAGGGTAAATCTTTGCCAAAGGACAGCAATTAAGGACTTAGTTGATTTTATGAGAACTGGTTCTATGAATTTTGTACCTCAGATCAGATCAGATCAGTTGCTCAGTTGTGTCTGACTCATCGCGACCCCGCGAATCACAGCTCGCCAGGCCTCCCTGTCCATCACCAACTCCCGGAGTTCACTCAGACTCATGTCCATGGAGTCAGTGATGCCATCCAGCCATCTCATCCTCTGTCGTCCCCTTCTCCTCTTGCCCCCAATCCCCTCCCAGCATCAGGAGATCAGCCCAGGGATTTCTTTGGAAGGAATGATGCTAAAGCTGAAACTCCAGTACTTTGGCCACCTCATGCGAAGAGTTGACTCATTTTGTACCTACTTTCTAATAAATATTATAAGGAGCAGATTTCGAACTAAGACTTGCATTCATTGTAACTCACCACCTGGAAGGGAGGTTCTAAAGAGGAGCCAAGAAGCCTTCAGATCAGATCAGTCGCTCAGTCGTGTCCGACTCTTTGCGACCCCATGAACCGCAGCACGCCAGGCCTCCCTGTCCATCACCAGCTCCCGGAGGTCACTCAGACTCGCATCCATCGAGTCAGTGATGCCATCCAGCCATCTCATCCTCTGTCGTCCCCTTCTCCTCCTGCCCTCAATCCCTCCCAGCATCAGAGTCTTCTCCAATGAGTCAACTCTTCGCATGAGGTGGCCAAAATACTGAAATTTCAGCTTTAGCATCATTCCTTCTAAAGAAATTCCAGGATTGATCTCCTTCAAAATGGACTGGTTGGATCTCCTTGCAGTCCAAGGGACTCTCAAGAGTCTTCTCCAACACCACAGTTCAAAAGCATCAATTCTTCGGCGCTCAGCCTTCTTCACAGTCCAGCTCTCACATCCATACATGACCACAGGAAAGACCATAGCCTTGACTAGGCGAACCTTTGTTGGTAAAGTAATGTCTCTGCTTTTGAATATGCTATCTAGGTTGGTCATAACTTTCCTTCCAAGGAGCAAGCGTCTTTTAATTTCACGGCTGCAGTCACCATCTGCAGTGATTTTGGAGCCCAGAAAAACAAAGTCTGACACTGTTTCCACTGTTTGTCCATCTATTTCCCATGCAGTGATGGGACCAGATGCCATGATCTTCGTTTTCTGAATGTTGAGCTTTAAGCCAACCTTTTCACTCTCCGCTTTCACTTTCATCAAGAGGCTTTTTAGCCCCTCTTCACTTTCTGCCATAAGAGTCGTGTCATCTGCATATCTGAGGTTATTGATATTTCTCCCGGCAATCTTGATTCCAACTTCTGTTTCTTCCAGCCCAGCATTTCTCATGATGTACTCTGCATATAAGTTAAATAAACATGGTGACAATATGCAGCCTTGACGTACTCCTTTTCCTATTTGGAACCAGTCTGTTGTTCCATGACCAGTTCTAACTGTTGCTTCCTGACCTGCATACAGATTTCTTAAGAGGCAGATCAGGTGGTCTGGTATTCCCATCTCTTTCAGAATTTTCCATAGTTTATTGTGATCCACACAGTCAAAGGCTTTGGCATAGTCAATAAAGCAGAAATAGATATTTTTTCTGGAACTCTCTTGCTTTTTCCATGATCCAGCGGATGTTGGCAATTTGATCTCTGGTTCCTCTGCCTTTTCTAAAACCAGCTTGAACATCAGGAAGTTCACGGTTCACATATTGCTGAAGCCTGGCTTGGAGAATTTTGAGCATTACAAACAGGCAAATTTGGCCTTGGAATACGGAATGAAGCAGGGCAAAGACTAATAGAGTTTTGCCAAGAAAATGCACTGGTCATAGCAAATACCCTCTTCCAACAACACAAGAGAAGACTCTATACATGGACATCACCAGATGGTCAACACCGAAATCAGATCGATTATATTCTTTGCAGCCAAAGATGGAGAAGCTCTATACAATCAGCAAAAACAAGACCAGGAGCTGACTGTGGCTCGGACCATGAACTCCTTATTGCCAAATTCAGACTGAAATTGAAGAAAGTAGAGAAAACTACTAGACCATTCAGGTATGACCTAAATCAAATCCCTTATGATTATACAGTGGAAGTGAGAAATAGATTTAAGGGCCTAGATCTGATAGATAGAGTGCCTGATGAACTATGGAATGAGGTTCGTGACATTGTACAGGAGACAGGGATCAAGACCATCCCCATGGAAAAGAAATGCAAAAAAGCAAAATGGCTGTCTGGGGAGGCCTTACAAATAGCTGTGAAAAGAAGAGAAGCGAAAAGCAAAGGAGAAAAGGAAAGATATAAACATCTAAATGCAGAGTTCCAAAGAATAGCAAGAAGAGATAAGAAAGCCTTCTTCAGTGATCAATGCAAAGAAATAGAGGAAAACAACAGAATGGGAAAGACTAGGGATCTCTTCAAGAAAATCAGAGATACCAAAGGAACATTTCATGCAAAGATGGGCACGATACAGGACAGAGATGGTGTGGACCTAACAGAAGCAAAAGATATTAAGAAGAGGTGGCAAGAATACACAGAAGAACTGTACAAAAAAGAGCTTCAAGACCTAGATAATCATGATGATGTGATCACTGACCTAGAGCCAGACATCTTGGAATGTGAAGTCAAATGGGCCTTAGAAAGCATCACTACGAACAAAGCTAGTGGAGGTGATGGAATTCCAGTGGAGCTATTCCAAGTCCTGAATGATGATGCTGTGAAAGTGCTGCACTCAATATGCCAGCAAATTTGGAAAACTCAGCAGTGGCCACAAGATTGGAAAAGGTCAGTTTTCATCCCAATCCCAAAGAAAGGCAATGCCAAGGAGTGCTCAAACTACCGAACAATTGCACTCATCTCACACGCTAGTAAAGTAATGCTCAAGAAGCCTTACTTGTCTCTAAGGATCAGAGCCCACATGGTTTGGTTCAGCCACTGAGTTGTACTCGACTTTTTGCAACCCCATGGACTGTGACCCTCCAGGCTCCTCTGTCCCTGGGATTTCCCAGGCAAGAATTCTGGAATGCGTTGCCATTTTCCTTCTCCAGGGGATCTTCCCTACCGGGGGATCAAACCTGGGTCTCCTGCATTGTAGGCAGATTTTTTTTTACCACTGAGCCAGCAGGGAAGCCTGCAAGGCATACAGGTGTCTATCAAATAACCTGACCATTGTCGAAATGCCGATTTGACTTGAGCTCACTGGGGAAGAACAACTTTTTAGAGAAGTGTAACTATGAAAGGAAGGAGAACAGCAAGGAGAGTGAACTACAATCAAGAAAAAATAATTTGTTTAAAGTTTGTTTACTTATGTTTTGAGATACCAACATGTAAACACTGATGAAAGGATCCGGACAAGGTGAAAGATTTAAGATAAGGAATAAAAAGAGAACAGTAGCCAGGAAGCAGAGAAAAAAAGAGACCTAAAGCAAAGACAAGGGAAGCTTTAGAAATAACAGGCTCCCTTATCCTGGTGGCTCAGTAGTGAAGAGTCTGCCTGCCAATGCAGGAGACCTGAGAGATCCGGGTTGGATCCCTGGGTCTGGAAGATGCCCCAGAGAAGGGAATGGCAACCCACTCCAGTATTTCTTGCCTGAAGAATTCCAAGGGCAGAGGAGCCTGGTGGGTTACAGTCCATGGAGTCGCAAAAGAGTCAGACATGGCTTACCAACTAAAAAAAAATATTCTACACAGACGGAAGGAAATGAGGGGTGGGCAGTATTGAATGGCTTTGTAGGTTTTGTAGCAAAGATTTAAAAGAGACCTTCCATAGTTCCCCTAGAGATGAAATGCAAGGTGAAGCCATTCGTTGCAGATGAGTGGAGTGGTAGAGAATTCACAGATTTTTTAATTGTCCAAAAGTAGAACTGATCAATGGGATCTCAGTTTAATGTTTAGAGTTTCTGATGTTGGTTATTCTGAAGATAACAGTCCTGCACTTGTATAAGAAAATAAAGAGGATCATCTGTGAATTCACAGTGAAAACTTGCTTTAGTATTTCATAGTTTCCTTGTTTCCAGTGCTCAAAATAGAGACTGTCATTTCATCAGTTTATTTGGGAATTAGATCACTGCCTTGTAAAAGAGAGTGATGTCCATTACCTCATAAATGCATTAACAAAAAGGCAGAGTCACTCCCGCCACACCCTAACTTCCAGGGGGAGGGTTGGGAAAAAGAAGGTGAAGATGAAGAGTAGAAATTAATTTATTTTTGTTTTTATTTTCTGACCTTACTTCTCCAGAAATTTGGGAACAGGGGCTTCCTTACATTTTACCTGGTTTTGAATTTGTTTCCATCTAGCTTTGGGATTATGGTTTGTTTTGCAGCTGTCAGTCTAGCTTTTATTATATTCCATTTCAAAACCAACATTTTAAATCATTATCTTTTAGATGGCAGTCATATGGGAAAGTATCTGCTATAAATTGCTGGAGAGCAAAACTTTTAGTTTCTATGCCCACTGCTATTTTTTTCACACTAAATGGAAAGAGTGCCTCTCTTCAGTTTTCTTAATTTTTTATTATCCTATATGAAGCACCAGAAAGGCAGTGTTTGACAGGGAGGTTACATGCAAAACGCAAAGGTTAGGGAGTATGTGAATTATCGGTACATATGGTCTGGGGTTTGGGTATTATGGAGACTTAGCAATCTGGAGTATTTCATCTTGATTATCAAGCCCTCTGGAATGCTTCGGGTGTCTCTCCACATGGTGGAAGAGAAGGGAGAAAGCTGGCAGAAGCTCTCCCTTCCCACCCAGTTTAACTGATTGAGACAGGGCAATTTTGTTGGAAAAGTCTGCTGGCAATCTGTAGGTCTCAGCTTGCTCCTCTCTACCTTGCTGAGAGAGAGAGCTGTTGGAAGAGAATCAAGGCATGAAACTTTCGCCGCCCTAGTTTAAAGCTTATGAAAGCAAATGATCTCCGGGGCACTAATCCTTTCACCTTTGTAAACGTGCAGGACAGACATTGTGTTTCTCCTCCTGCAGCAACTCAGATACCTGGAGGCTCCAGACTGACTAATAGGTGTCTCCTGAGTCTCCACGGGAGGAAGAAACATCCTAAGAAAACAAAAAAGACAGAAGTTTGAGGGTAAAAAAAAAAAAAAAATCACAAATTCCCATAAAACCCAAAGTTACTCTGACAAGAAGCCCTGCGTTATTTCTCTGTCCTTACCGCACAGATAAAGATAGTTTGACAGAAATCAACACGCATTGCTAATAGTCATTTTGCTTTATTTTTAAACTCACAACAGGATGTCAGGTTTTGTGTGGTTTTACTTTTTAATCAACCCTATCCTTCCCTACTTACTGGCACAGACTCCCTCAGTAACTTGCTGTGTGTCAGGGAGGGGCTGGGAGAGGCAATATATTAAGCTCGAACTGAAGGATCTTTCCCCCTGTAGACCTGTTTACCACTTTTAATTATTGATTGAAAACTGTTTGCAATGAATAGAGATACATGGTGAAGGGAGGGGAGGAAAACACACACACCCAAACCTAAAGATATCCCCACCACCACCTTCACCGCCTCCCACCCCCACCCCCTCCACTCTTCCGTGAGTCCTACATTTCTTTTAAAATATTGGTATGGATTGTCAGTGTATGTGAGGACATTTGGCAGTCTATACCAGTGTTTTCATCTCTGGAAACCTAATATCAGGTCAAACCAGTGGTTTTATCAAACCCTTATCAGCAAACAGGAGCATGAAAAACAGCATTTGATATATAGTCCCTAGAGAACATGGTGAGGCAGCTTGGCACCAAGTTACAGGAAAGCTCCAATTATGGATGTTATACCAAGATTGTAATCAATAAAGCTGTGACTTTTCCCCACTAGGGAGGCATCACTTGGTGAAATACCTGAGCTTGTTTAAAAAACCAGGCTTCTGGGCAGTATAGGAAGGGAAGGGGAGAGGAGGTGAGGGGGGTCACTCTACATCTGATCCTAACATCTTTAAAGAGAATGAAAGAAATTCACTGCAGGAACAAAGCTAGGCAACCATCAGCATGCAAGCGCCCTTCCTGAGCAACAGAATGAAAAGCCCACCCCCTCCCAGGGTGAAGACTTCATCAAAGAGCAAAGCTAGTTTTATATTCTCTCTCTTTCACCCTCTTTCCTCCAGTGTCATGTTGAAAAATCCTTTGAAAACTTCCGCTGTCCCCCACTAAAGACCATTAGCGGAGGTTTGGGAATGACCATGGATTTTCCGCCATCTACAAATGGGATAAACGTGGCTGGAGAGGTGAATTTTTTCCCCCTTGGTCCCCCAGAGACACTCCGGGACACCGAGGACCCCAGATTAAGAGGTATCATGACATCCTGACAGGTGGTCACTTCAAAGTCTTGGAAAGGAATCTCTGTATTACGGAAGGAAGGGAAGGGGATAAGGACCGAGGAGGATGGGATGGGAGAGCAGACCAAACCTCTCACGTACGGAGGAGGTCCTCTGAAAGCCGGTGAGGTGACCCCGGGAAGGGAAATAAAGCACCCAGTTTTCCCAAGAGACGGGGAGAGACGTAAGACAGCAGTGTGACCTGAGACGAGCTCCTTGAGAGGCTCAGGCCTTGCGGTCTCCTCCTGTGTCATCAGCTCCGTCCCTGCACCATCCGGCACCTCTTTCCCTCGTGGGACCGTGCTATGAAGGGTGAAGGAATCGGAGGGGCGGGGGGCACACGCACATGTGGCCTGTCCACAACCAGGCTCTCTGGGCAGAGTCAGAGGCCCTCAAGGCATCGTGGGGCCTGATTCCAGGAGCTCGGGGAGGGTAATCGGGTCAGAGGAAGTGTTGGCCAGAGGAAAGGGGAGTGGCAGAGAGAGGCTCCTGGTGCTGAGGATTCTGAGAAGCCCAAGGATAAAGCCACTGGCTCTCCCATTATATTCAAAAATGTGACTCCAGAAAGAGCATGCCGGAGAGGTGGATGCTTGGGTTACCCACCCTGCACTTTCTCTCATCCGGTTACCTAAAAACCAGAGCTTTCTTCACCCCAGCCTTTGACAGAATCTTCCAGGTCACTCAGTTTCTAGCCGAGAGGTTTTCACAGAGGTTATCAACCAGTGGCATAAGGACCATCAAGACAAACCCGAAAGTCAAGAGTTGAAAAATACTTCCCCGGCCGGAACCTTGATAGTCCTTTTCCGCTTCCTCTCAACTCACTACGCATCCATCACTGCTCATCCATCTCACCGGTATTTGTTTATAATGAGATTGGCATGCGGCAAGATAATGTTTGGGAATATTTGTGCTTTTCTTCTGAACCCGGTGACTTTCCCCCAGTCAGCCAGAGGCAAGCACATAGCCTTGAGGGAGAAGTCCATTTTGGGTATTTGTTTTTGATTTGTAAAACAGTCTCTAGAGAATCAAAAGAGCGGGCCTGAGGGAAGCAAATCATCAAGTTCCGGCCATAAAATTAGAACAGGTGATAAAAAAGATTGAGGCAGGACGGGCCTAGAGGCTTCAGAAAAGAAGGGTCAACGTGCACTGCAGAGAGAGGCTTTGCACGAGGGGGGCTCATGGAAAACTGTAAGCCACCTCTCAGGATTCCGGGAGCACAGCCGAAAGGCTGGGGTGAAGACCCGCACGGGATAATCATTGCCATGCGCGGAGTGAGGACCGCAGTTCGAGGGCTGCCGGGGCATCTCCATGAACCCACTGCAGAAGGACCCCTCACCGTGCCTGGGATGCTCCAAGCTCATCTGAGCTGACTTGCAAGGACTGCTACCTTCTCCTTTTGCCCAAACTCCAACCAGCGTAAGTCCTCAAAACAGAAAACAAGGTCGCTTACACCTGGGCATCAGTGGTGGCTTTGAATTGTAGAGGGAAGCGTCAGAGTGAGAGGACAGTAGCAGAAGCGGTGTTACAATTGACTGAGCCTCTGTGCCAAGCGTTTTGCTAGCTGAGACCGAAAAACCCTAACATGCAGTTGTGACTCTCAAGCCGGTGTAAGAGGTTTAAAAGACAAAAAGGTGGGAGAGCAAATAGAGAACCATAAATGTAGAAAGACTGTTGCAGTAGCTGTAGGAACGTAGACAATAATCTTGACATCAGAGTGGTTGTTTCAAGAGAGTCTTCAACAGTTAATAGACTTTAACCACAAGGGAGGTGTATTAGTTTCCTGTTCCATTCAATATGGATCTAAAAAGCCATACTAGCTTTTCAGCTCCTGCTGAAGTCTCTCCTGCTACTGAGTCAGTTTGACATCTCTCTCTGCCCAACCCTACTTTCCACACCTCCTTGGAGGGCATCTGTCACCGTTCCACCAGTGTCTCCTTCTCATCTCACACCTATGACTGTGTGGGAGTGGGGTGTCCCTTTATGAACAGCTGCTGGAGGAAGAAGTCATGGATGGTTTAACTTAGGATGCAGTTGCAAACCAAAGACGGTCTGCCCTTGCACTTTGAATAGGCTTCCCTTGTAGCAGATTGGTAAATCTTCCTACAATGCAAGAGACCTGGGTTCGATTCCTGGGTCAGGAAGATCCCCTAGAGAAGGAAATGGCAACCCATTCCAGTATTCTTGCCTGGAGAATCCCATGGACAGAGGAGCCTGGCAGGCTATAGCCCATGGGGTCGCAAGAGTCAGACACGATTTAGCAACTAAACCACCACTGCAGTTTCAAGGTAGACCTAAAAGACATCAGTGAGGAGACTTTCCCACTGGAGCTTCAGGTGATGCTACTGGTGATCTACGTTGTATGGAAAAGGAAGTGGCAAAAATTATCCCAAAGTGGCAAATGGTAGTCAGTCAGGAGCCTGGAAGGAAAAAAGTTGAAAGATCAGGGACAGTGAAGCAAAGAGGTGTGTGGGCAGCTTGTGTTATTGCCCACAAGAGATCAGGCACCCCAGAAGAGGCTCTGGTTAACACAATGACAAGATGACTTGGCCAATGAACATTATAAAGTCTACATCATCAGCCACCCCCATGCTGAAACAATATGTGTATGAACAGAGTAGCCATATTCACAGGAATGGAGGATATGATGGTCCAAGACGTCCCACTCGCTACAGGTTATCTAATTGCTCTGCTCCTGAATGGACTGTCTGCCAGCATCAAAGGCTAAAACTGAGCCCCAACAGTCTTATCATCTCTTGGAGAATTAAAACATCATATATGGTGACAATATGCAGCCTTGACGTACTCCTTTTCCTATTTGGAACCAGTCTGTTGTTCCATGACCAGTTCTAACTGTTGCTTCCTGACCTGCATACAGATTTTTTAAGAGGCAGATCAGGTGGTCTGGTATTCCCATCTCTTTCAGAATTTTCCACAGTTTATTCTGATCCACACAGTCAAAGGCTTTGGCATAGTCAATAAAGCAGAAATAGATGTTTTTCTGGAACTCTCTTGCTTTTTCCATGATCCAGCGGATGTTGGCAATTTGATCTCTGGTTCCTCTGCCTTTTCTAAAACCAGCTTGAACATCAGGAAGTTCACGGTTCACATATTGCTGAAGCCTGGCTTGGAGAATTTTGAGCATTACTTTACTAGCGTGTGAGATGAGTGCAATTGTGCGGTAGTTTGAGCACTCCTTAGCATTGCCTTTCTTTGGGATTGGGATGAAAACTGACCTTTTCCAATCTTGTGGCCACTGCTGAGTTTTCCAAATTTGCTGGCATATTGAGTATAGCACTTTCACAGCATCATCATTCAGGACTTGGAATAGCTCCACTGGAATTCCATCACCTCCACTAGCTTTGTTCATAGTGATGCTTTCTAAGGCCCATTTGACTTCACATTCCAAGATGTCTGGCTCTAGGTCAGTGATCACATCATCATGATTATCTGGGTCTTGAAGCTCTTTTTTGTACAGTTCTTCTGTGTATTCTTGCCACCTCTTCTTAATATCTTCTGCTTCTGTTAAGTCCACACCATCTCTGTCCTTTATTGTGCCCATCTTTGCATGAAATGTTCCTTTGGTATCTCTGATTTTCTTGAAGAGATCCCTAGTCTTTCCCATTCTGTTGTTTTCCTCTATTTCTTTGCATTGATCACTGAAGAAGGCTTTCTTATCTCTTCTTGCTATTCTTTGGAACTCTGCATTTAAATGTTTATATCTTTCCTTTTCTCCTTTGCTTTTCGCTTCTCTTCTTTTCACAGCTATTTGTAAGGCCTCCCCAGACAGCCATTTTGCTTTTTTGCATTTCTTTTCCATGGGGATGGTCTTGATCCCTGTCTCCTGTACAATGTCACGAACCTCATTCCATAGTTCATCAGGCACTCTATCTATCAGATCTAGGCCCTTAAATCTATTTCTCACTTCCACTGTATAATCATAAGGGATTTGATTTAGGTCATACCTGAATGGTCTAGTAGTTTTCTCTACTTTCTTCAATTTCAGTCTGAATTTGGCAATAAGGAGCTCATGGTCTGAGCCACAGTCAGCTCCTGGTCTTGTTTTTGCTGATTGTATAGAGCTTCTCCATCTTTGGCTGCAAAGAATATAATCGATCTGATTTCAGTGTTGACCATCTGGTGATGTCCATGTATAGAGTCTTCTCTTGTGTTGTTGGAAGAGGGTGTTTGCTATGACCAGTGCATTTTCTTGGCAAAACTCTCTTAGTCTTTGCCCTGCTTCATTCCGTATTCCAAGGCCAAATTTGCCTGTTACTCCAGGTGTTTCTTGACTTCCTACTTTTGCATTCCAGTCCCCTATAATGAAAAGGACATCTTTTTTGGGTGTTAATTCTAAAAGGTCTTGTAGGTCTTCATAGAACCTTTCAACTTCAGCTTCTTCAGCGTTACTGGTTGGGGCATAGATTTGGATTACTGTGACATTGAATGGTTTGCCTTGGAAACGAACAGAGATCATTCTATCGTTTTTGAGATTGCATCCAAGTACTGCATTTCGGACTCTTTTGTTGACCATGATGGCCACTCCATTTCTTCTGAGGGATTCCTGCCCACATCAAATTGCCAACATCTGCTGGATCATGGAAAAAGCAAGAGAGTTCCAGAAAAACATCTATTTCTGCTTTATTGACTATGCCAAAGCTTTTGACTGTGTGGATCAGAATAAACTGTGGAAAATTCTGAAAGAGATGGGAATACCAGACCACCTGATCTGCCTCTTAAAAAATCTGTATGCAGGTCAGGAAGCAACAGTTAGAACTGGTCATGGAACAACAGACTGGTTCCAAATAGGAAAAGGAGTACGTCAAGGCTGTATATTGTCACCATGTTTATTTAACTTATATGCAGAGTACATCATGAGAAATGCTGGACTGGAAGAAACACAAGTTGGAATCAAGATTGCCGGGAGAAATACCAATAACCTCAGATATGCAGATGACACGACTCTTATGGCAGAAAGTGAAGAGGGGCTAAAAAGCCTCTTGATGAAAGTGAAAGTGGAGAGTGAAAAGGTTGGCTTAAAGCTCAACATTGAGAAAACGAAGATCATGGCATCTGGTCCCATCACTGCATGGGAAATAGATGGGGAAACAGTGGAAACAGTGTCAGACTTTGTTTTTCTGGGCTCCAAAATCACTGCAGATGGTGACTGCAGCCATGAAATTAAAAGACGCTTACTCCTTGGAAGGAAAGTTATGACCAACCTAGATAGCATATTCAAAAGCAGATACATTACTTTACCAACAAAGGTTCGCCTAGTCAAGGCTATGGTCTTTCCTGTGGTCATGTATGGATGTGAGAGCTGGACTGTGAAGAAGGCTGAGCGCCGAAGAATTGATGCTTTTGAACTGTGGTGTTGGAGAAGACTCTTGAGAGTCCCTTGGACTGCAAGGAGATCCAACCAGTCCATTCTGAAGGAGCTCAATCCTGGAATTTCTTTAGAAGGAATGATGCTAAAGCTGAAACTCCAGTATTTTGGCCACCTCATGTGAAGAGTTGACTCATTGGAGAAGACTCTGATGCTGGGAGGAATTGAGGGCAGGAGGAGAAGGGGACGACAGAGGATGAGATGGCTGGATGGCATCACTGACTCGATGGATGCGAGTCTGAGTGACCTCCGGGAGCTGGTGATGGACAGGGAGGCCTGGCGTGCTGCGGTTCATGGGGTCGCAAAGAGTCGGACACGACTGAGCGACTGATCTGATCTGATCTGATATGGTGGCAGTCAATGGCATTGGACCTCCCCCATTCTGCAACAGGTAGTAAAATAGAGCTGACTCCAGAATGGAAGTCCAGTATAATAGACTTGTCACCAAAAAATGTTTCATCTCCTCAAGCGATAGTGCCATTCCAGGAATTCAGTGCTGGCCTCTGGTGATGGCAACAATTCTTCTTGCCTGTCATTGATTAAAGCAGAATGCTTTCATGAGAGGGAGAAAGAGTCTTACCATATTTTAAACTACTTCTTAGGCACTTTGGGCTCCTGACTTGACTAGCAGCTCAGGAAACTCTTTCCCCAAGGAGTCATTCATTTGAAGGTCAATGGACAAGTACACCAGCTATGACCTGAGAAGGGCAGGGTGACCTTTCAGAGCTAAAATGTGAGTCAAAGTTAAGATCTAGGTAAAGCACCTAGACAGTGTGCAGGCTGAAGCTGAGGAGTCCAGAAGGGGTGGTAGAGGAAGGAGATGATATCAGTTGCAGGCCTGACGCTACAGGCTCTGCTGGGGGGCTATCACTCATCCTGGAATCCTAAGGGAGTCATTCTCAGATAGGGAACACAAGGCAGGCGGATCTGAGTAGCACACAGGCTGCGCTCTAGCACCCTCTTTCAGGTCTGAGACACACATTCCCCCACTGCTGGTTGTATTGTTCGCTGCTTGTGCCCACACAGCATGCAGGATTTTAGTTCCCCAATCAGGGTTTAAACCCACACCCTCTGCAGTGGGGTCTTCACCTCTGGACAGCCGGGGAAGTCCCTGACAGCCCACCGATGAGTCCCTTCTCGGAGATTACCCTCAACTGCGGGAAGCTGCTTCACATCCAGTCACCAGTCAGTAGGCAGTTACAAAAGCTCGGGCCCGTCACCTCAGTCCAAGACATCTCAAAAGAGTCACCCCACCCAGGGAGCTCCGTGTGAGTGTGGCTGAGGGCTCTGTTGCAGCTGCATTGGCATTCAGCCTCTCTCTGCACAATCCTGTATCCCCCTTCCCATTAGAAGTGTCTTTCCCAAGACCACTCCCAGTAGACCAACTGCACACAAATCTCCATTGCAGTTGGCTCCCCCATGGAACCCAAATTATAACAATTGGCTTCTTGCATCTTTGGTTTTGGCACCATTGACCTATTAGAAAGCCTCCATACATGTATCACACTATATAAATAAAAGCTCTGGTATCCTCACTGGCTTAAGTTTGAATACCTCGTAAACAAGACCATGTTACTGAGCCTTGTGGTCCATTATTCCTTGTCGGGAGCCGGCTTGGATCAGCGCTCCACCCATGACAAAGGTCATGAGGAAGGAGGCTCGGCAAACGCAAAGGTTGGATCAAGCCTCAGGAGCCCCCAGGAAATTCTCGAGCATCTACCCGCCAAAAACCAGAGTCTGCCTACTTTCTGCTTTGTGTTCTCACCTACACCTCTGACTTTACAGGGGACTGTCCCCCACTACCTCTGAAAAAAGAGCTAACTTACAGCTCCAGTTAATAATTCCTGGGTGTGACAGTGTTTCAGCCTCCAAACTCCTTTGGAAATCCTCTAGCCTGCCTGAATAGGCTTTTCCAGCCACATGTGATTGTTTAGAGCCTCCCAACTCTGAAAGGCATGAGATGTTCTAAACTGTATAAGTACAGATTCCTCTGAGCAGTTAAAAGGTTGATTAGAAATTGTATTGGTGAAGGGTTTTTCACTTGTTGGGCCAATGTTTGCTGCTAAGTCTCCATATCCCTTACCTACTGTGTCCTTGGCAGTGTATTGATTGATATAATTGGTTTATAGAAATGTAAGTGAACGTGAACGTGAAGTCGCTCAGTCGTGTCCGACTCTTTGCGACCCCATGGGCTGCAGCCTACCAGGCTTCTCTGTCCATGGGATTTTCCAGGCAATAATAGTACTGGAGTGGACTCCAATGCCTTTGGAGGGTGGCGCCTGACTAATCACCTTTAGAGAAAAATAAGTTTTCTGAAGAAAGGGTCTTAAAATGTAGACAGGCCTCCAGGCCAGAAGATGATGTAATTCACCTAAACTTTTGCATGTGATAAGTTTGAAGGCCTGGCTCAGGGACTGCTGTCCCTGCCTGACTCCACCCCTTCCCCCATTATCCTCTATGCAAAACTTAAGGTATAAAACTACTTTGGGAAATAAAATCAGCCCTTTTGGATCACCGAAATTTGGTGTCTCCATGTTGTTCTTTCTCTTACCTTCTGGCTGAATTTTTCCTCTGGGGCGGGGAAGCTCGTCAAGCCTACTAATTTTGCCTGGGCTTCTAAGATCTGACCCGGGAGGCCGTAGTGACTCCTCTCCCTCGGGAGAACGGGAAGACGCCTGAGGCCTACGTAGGTGACGTAAATTCCTTGCTTTGGAGTTTTATTCAGCCTCTTTTTCTCCACTAAATGTTCTCACTGAGCTATCCTCATTTCTATTATTCTTTATATCTTTAATTAATATTTATTTAAGCAAATGTTTCCTGATCCTCATGGATGCCGTCTACACCTCAAACTCCCTGGATCAGCTGACACCAAATTTGCCGGCTGGACCCCGGCAATTCCTAAGTCAGTCTAAAGTTATTTATATATTAACCAAATATGATACACCTGTAGGAACTCCAAGGAATGTGGTATTTTCTGTCTGGATCATAACATATTTTAGAAAGAACTTATTGTGCACCCTGCAGTCTTTCAAATATTTACCAGAAAACAATCTGTTAAGTTTTGATCTCTCATTTTTTAGCCATCTTGGACTTAGTGCTTGGAATACCCATTGGCCTACAGGTAGTAACTGAAATGCCATTACTACAGAAATAAATATTTGATTACATGGTTTATTTAATGCAATAAAGCTTCTTCTACTCCTGATATTAAATGATGGCACATCTTATCATCAGTTTTATCTTAGAGTTGAGGGAATAATAGTAATAAGAGTTTATATAATATTTCCTGGGGGCTTCCCAGGTGGCACTAGTGGTAACGAATCTGCCTGCCAATGCAGGAGACATCAGAGATTCAAGTTCCATCCCTGGGCCAGGAAGATCCTCTGGAAAAGGGAGTGGCGACTCACACCAGTATTCTTGCCTGTAAAATCCCATGGACAGAGGAGCCTGTCTGGCTATAGTCCATGGAGTCACAAAGAGTTGGACATAATTGAGTGACTAAGCTTGCATGCACACACATAATATTTCCTCCTGCTTGGCTCATATGGTAAACAATCTTCCTGCAATGCAGGAGACCTGGGTTCAACCCCTGGGTCGGGAAGATCCCCTGGAGAAGGCAATGGCTACCCACTCCAGTATTCTTGCCTGGAAAATTCATGGACACAGGAGCCCGGTGGGCTACAGTCCATGGGATCACAAAGAGTAGGAAATGACTGAGCAGCCAGCATTTTCGTGTTATAAACATTTCTTCAAATGTATCTTACCATATAGTGCCCTATCAACAAACAATATTCCTTATTGAGCTGTTATTAAAGACAAGAATTCAGGAATCAGATGGTCATTTTCCAGAATCAACTTGTCAGATAATTTTTCATCTCAGTAACTTTAGTTTTTCATTTTAAATATCCCACGTTTTCCACAGCCAGCATAAAACATTAAAATCTTCACATTACCAGTTTGTTTTATGTGATTTCTAGACCCATTGCAATTTCTACTGAGACGTGTCGTAGATGTTCCTCAAAACTACCCTCAAAATGTGTCACAGGCCGATCAAAGTTAGAAGTCATGACTTCCCCTCCCCTCCGCCAAAAAACCCATTCTTCTCCAATCTCAGAAAGTAGCAGCACCACCCACCTTGGTGCTCAAGTCAAAATTCTGTTTGATCCCTCTTTCCCCACTCAGACAACAGTCACCAGCAGGTTGTGTCCCCTCTGTGCCCATAACACGTCCTGAGCCTGCCCGCCATCTCCACTCTCCCTGCGGCCGAGCTGCCATCACTTCTGTCCTATAGCAACCCCCAAAGTGGACTTTGCACCTCCATTCTTGCCCCCACCGGGACACACAGAACTATCCAGAAAACCTTTCTTCAGTGCAAAGCCAAATAGATCATGATTCTGTTCCGCTCCCCAATTATTCCTCATTGATTATAGAACAAAATAAAGCCTCCTCGCCAGAGCCTGCAAGCCCCTCTGCCATCTGTCTCCTCTCTACCCTCCTGAGCTCACGTCGCTTTAACTCCTCACTCGCTAGCTCCAGATTCCTTGGCTTCCGGGGTTACTGTGGCTGTTTTCTGATAGGACAGTTTCCTTTCTGCCTGGCGACTCTCACTCTGTCCCCTCTGCCTGGGACGTGCTGCCCCGTGGCTTCCTCTTGAGACAGCTCTTCATCAGGGTCTTAGCTTGGGTGTCACCTCCTCAGGGCTTTCCCAGGCCAACTCGAAAGTAGATGGCTTGTCTTGTTAGGTGCTCGTTAGCAGACTTTCTTGTTTCTGTCTTGTAGTCTAATCACTATCATGTATTTTAATTTTATATTTACTGTTTCTCCCTTACTGGTACATGAAAATGGGCTATCTATATGAATAATACTATATGTGTAGGTATTTATACTTATGCATTTATTTATATGCATGAATATATATATATATATATATATATTGAAAAATGCAGGGGGTTAGTAGTGCCAACCCTCCAGACAGTCTAAAATCCAACTAGACAGCCCTCTGTTACCCTCAGTTCCTCCTTATCCCTGGTTCCAATCAACCATTGATCATGAAGTACTGTAGTAGATATTTAGTGGGAAAAAAAAATACATATAACTGGACTCATGCAGTTCAAACCCATGTTGTTCAAGGGACAACAGTATTTATATGTAACTCAGATCAGATCAGATCAGATCAGTCGCTCAGTCGTGTCTTACATGCTTATAAAATGTATCACATATAAATACAACATATTATATATTTAAAATAATATAAATATATAAATGAATGAATACTATCTCAGTATAGGGGCAAGGAGTTTAGATCAGATCAGATCAGATCAGATCAGTCTCTCAGTCGTGTCCGACTCTTTGCGACCCCATGAACTGCAGCATGCCAGGCCTCCCTGTCCATCACCAACTCCCGGAGGTCACTCAGACTCACATCCATCGAGTCAGTGATGCCATCCAGCCATCTCATCCTCTGTCGTCCCCTTCTCCTCCTGCCCCCAATCCCTCCCAGCATCAGAGTCTTCTCCAATGAGTCAACTCTTCGCATGAGGTGGCCAAAAATACTGGAGTTTCAGCTTTAGCATCATTCCTTCCAAAGAAATCCCAGGGCTGATCTCCTTCAGAATGGACTGGTTGGATCTCCTTGCAGTCCAAGGGACTCTCAAGAGTCTTCTCCAACACCACAGTTCAAAAAGCATCAATTCTTAGGAGCTCAGCATTCTTCACAGTCCAGCTCTCACATCCATACATGACCACAGGAAAGACCATAGCCTTGACTAGGCGAACCTTTGTTGGCAAAGTAATGTCTCTGCTTTTGAATATGCTATCTAGGTTGGTCATAACTTTCCTTCCAAGGAGTAAGCGTCTTTTAATTTCATGGCTGCAGTCACCATCTGCAGTGATTTTGGAGCCCAGAAAAAGAAAGTCTGACACTGTTTCTACTGTTTCTCCATCTATTTCCCATGTAGTGATGGAACCAGATGCCATGATCTTTGTTTTCTGAATGTTGAGCTTTAAGCCAACCTTTTCACTCTCCACTTTCACTTTCATCAAGAGGCTTTTGAGTTCCTCTTCACTTTCTGCCATAAGAGTGGTGTCATCTGCATATCTGAGGTTATTGATATTTCTCCCAGCAATCTTGATTCCAGCTTGTGTTTCTTCCAGTCCAGCATTTCTCATGATGTACTCTGCATATAAGTTAAATAAACATGGTGACAATATACAGCCTTGACGTACTCCTTTAGTCTCATATAAATACTGAGCTTTAGATCTAATAAAATATGTATTGAATTAAAAGTGTCTCCATCAAAAGTACAAAATATATCCTTCTGTGTTATTTCCTGGTAACGATAGAGTTATACTCCAAACCATAGTTTTCGAATTCCGAGATAAATATATTTTCTCATATTTTACGTTTCTATACATTTAACCCATGGTTTTACTTACTGCAGTAAGGTTTCTTTCATCCTTAATACTAAAGTGATGATGCAGCTTATCATCAGTAATGTCTGAAGTTGAGGGAGTAACAGTAATAACAGTGCAATAAATGCTGAAAGCAAGAAGGAAGCCCCTGCCCTGTGAACACCTGACCGTGCGGCACAGGTAACAGAACCACGACGGGATCAGAGGTTGCAGGACAGCCTTCTCTGCGTTTCTCCGACTGATTTTGACTGAGGGAAGGGAGCTGAAGCCCTGATTGTGAGCTCATCAATGCCATGCTCCAACCAACAATTTAGATAAAACTGAGTCAGAAAGGAAAAAATAAATGTGAATGCAACTTCAGTAATATAAACAAAATCCTACTAAATTGGAAAGAAAATTAAAGATTTCTTTGAATAATAGTAGCTTTCTCCTATGAATGTTTTTGATAATTTTATTGGTATCTCAAATTGTCCATATGTACAACTTTTTTCTATTTTACTTTTTAGAAAGTGAGAGAAACCTGTAGTACTTAATGTTCATGTTGAGGCAGTGTTAACACCTAAGGAGTGCAGGGAGAATTCAGGTTCCCACCTCTTCTGCTGCTGTTAGTCAGGTGGAGAACATTTAATTAAAGAAGTGAGATTTAATAATTTCCCATAGTCCTGTTATCTGTGATATGAGTGTAAACTACCACCACCTGAAAGATAAAGCCCCAGGGCATCATGGGAAGAAATCAGAAACAGTATTCCTTCTGTCCCTCTCACTTCTGAATGACCAGTGGGGTGCAAGGACAGGTACGTTGTTCAGATGACCCTAGAATAGCAACCAACTCCAGGTTGATCAGCCCAGAACCAACGCATTCCCTAGACCTTAGGGCGGTAAATGCGCTTTACCTTGCCTCACCTTAGAGATTTGAGAAGAATCTCTAAGGTCCAGCCAGGCTTAGAAAGAAAGAGGATTATCAATTAACAAGTTGAAGCAATTTACGTAGACCATACTGACCAGAACTGGGAAATTCCAGGCATTAAGTAAACCTGATATTTAACCAGCATGTGATGTTCCTTATAATATGGGGAAGCAAGGGGAATGACATAGGAAATTAGAAAAATTTACTCTCTGATCCTACAGCTAACAGTAATATAGTTTTAAAAAAAAGATACTTTTGACAAAATGTTCTTAATATTAGTTTTTGAGTGCCAACAAGCCACACATTCTAGGTGCTGAAGATTGGTCAGGAACCAAAACAATAACATCCTGCCCTCAGGGAGCTTATATTCTAACAATAAAAAATGTCAAATAAGTATATAGTGCTCATCATGTGCCAGATTTTGTTCTAAATGAACTTTTAATGTATTAGCTCACTTAATTTTTCACAAGAACCCTACAACATGGGTGCTGTTGCTTCGTAAAGTCACACGGCAATTTGGAGGTAGGATTGAGTTTCTCGCACAAGTTTTCTGTCTCCAGAGCCCGCGTATTAACCACTGCTTTCTATGGCTTCTTCTCAGCTGCACTGCTTCTCATTCTTGTAGGTACTGGACTGTGATGTTGAGCAAGACAGAAAAGTCCCTGCCCTCACAATAACTCACATTCTGGAGGAGGGAGGCAGGCTATTCTGCTCAAATTATCTCAGATAGTGATTAGAGGTTGGGATAAAGCAAAGGAGAGTGATATCATAAAAAGCAATCAGGAAATGGTTCTCTAAGGAGATTAGAACTCAGTGATAGATGGGATCACACAGCAGAGTGGGAACAGGGGAAGCAACTAGGGCAGAGGCTCTGAAACAAGGAGTCAGCTGAGCAGGTCTTGGGAAGGGGGTGTGCGAGACGCAGGATGAGGAAGGGCAGGAACTGTGTGAGATCAGAGCAGAGAGAGGGGCCACCGCCAGACCACGGAGAACCCTGCAGGTCGTAAGGGATGAGAGGTTTGTTCTCAGAGCAATGAGAAGCCTCTGGAGGGTTTAAACCCATAGGGATACAATATAATTTAAGTTTTTAAAAGGAAAGGAAAAGGGTAAAAAAGGAAATATAGGAGTCTCTGACACATGGTATTTGGCATTTGTCTTCACTTGCTCATTAATTAATTTTCATTTTCTAATGTTTCTATCTTCTAAAATAAGCTTAAAGGTGGGTGGGTTGTTATCATCCTACCCACACTTTTCCGGCATATGCTCATTAGCAGAAGTGCTCCACCATGGAACTTTGGAGCAATTGCTATAAGCCCCAAGAAGAATTATAAACAGAACCAATGCCCAGAGTGGAGGCAGGGAGCGCAAGGAAGGACAGACGACATCACACTGAATACCAGGACTGTCCTTAAAGAGACGTAGGGACCTGGAGGTCCCCTGGTTCCACACAGCAGTCCCTTTCCTTTGTTTGGACCACGGTTGTTGTCCTGAGATTTGGGGGTGGGGGGCGGGTTTGGTCTTCGACTGATAATGCTGAAGTGGTATTTCACTAGCTCTTTGTCAGGGTGACATTCAACAGACTCCAAAACCAGAAGCATACAGGCACTGGCCAATCAGGGCAGATGCTGTCTTTAGCCCTGGAACACGGGGCCTCTGCTCTGACAGGAGTTACACCTCGAGTTGCTGAATCCTGGGGAGGTCTCAGGGGTCCAGGGTCTGAGGGAAGACGGCCGAGGGCTGTGGGTAAGGAAAGCGACTCAAGACAGTGGCTATTTACCAACTAGTTCAGATGTCATTCGATATTTTAACAACTCTTAATGGCCACACTGATATTGCTGTCTACCTTGCACCGTCTCTAGAGCCTGAGCGATTTAACAAAGGACATTCCAAGCTGGGCGTGTCCGGCAGAAGCAGGCAGGAGCTGGTTTCTCATAAAGTTAGGTCAAGTCTTTGCTTCAAATACTTGGGCTGTTTACACAAGCACAATCAAATGTATTGGCTGGGAATTCCCCTCACTGTGAGAGAACAGACTGATTCCCATAGTATATTTTTGCTGGACTAGCTAGCTGTGTTTCCAACCAGCCCTGTTAGGAAAACACCACCCACCTCAGTCTGGTCAGCCTTGAACCAGACTATTGTCCTCACGCAGACTTGGGGTCAGAGTACAATAGAGTGGAGTTTGCCAGTGAACACTCGCTTGTTAGCCAACACTTTGGTAATAAAGGCATTGTGGCAGACACACTCACAGTTACTATTCTCGAATGCCAAGCAACACAGCATCTACCTTGGACAGATTGTCAGAAGCACATTTCTTTCTCTCAAAGAGTTTTTATAAATATCCACACCCCAATTTGAAATAATCAGTTACAAAATTTCTGATACAACTGAAAGACACCGCTCTATCTTTGTAACCCTTAAGCCAGATGACTTTTCAAGTGTCTTTAGGTGATTATAATTTGTATAAATAAACATACCAAAATATAATGGAACATTCAGGCCCATGAGATACAAAGTAAATTGTTTTATTAATAGATAATTCTCATGGTGTTTTGGGACCTCTTTTTGCTGGAAGTGCACTATATATCAATGCAATGTCTAATGCTGTGATTTCTTCAAAGACTTTTTTGCTTCCGGTATACTGCTGGTATTTTTCTTTTGCAGGGAAGAACTGGGAAAACCATTTACATTAGCCTAATTTTAAGATCTTTGTAACATTTTTCTGGCTAGCTAATACTTTTACAGTAAGGCTATTTTTTCTCTATAAAGAATAATAATATAATAAAATACTTTTTTTCTGAAATAGTGTGGAAAATTTGGCAGCATATGTTCTTTCTTTTTACTCATAATATTTTATGTAAATGCCACTGTAGTCTCTTTTTAAAATGATAGTTTATTAAGTCCATAGTCATGAAAGTGAGTTTCTATAAAATTGTAATCACAAAAATACATGTCTACAGTTTTTGTTTTCATTTAAATCATGATTATTCCTTTTTGGCTGTCAAGCCCAGTTTTTATTCTGTTTCGTATTACATTAGCAGTATAACACAAATTTAAGAATGAAAGCATGTTAAAAGATCAAAGCCAATTTTAATGTCTAAATCACTTGAAAAATTGATTTTAAACATTTCAATCTCTCATACTTAAATGAAAAGAACAATTAAAAGACATTAGTTGCTTTTTAGACAAGAAGCATTCATAGAGGTTCATCTAAATTAGCCTTTCAATTCTGTCACTAACTTGAAGCCATATTTTGCAATGCAAAAAAATAAAAATGGGTCATAGCCTCAGTCATTACCTCATCCAAACAAACCTAAGGAACTCACTAGCCTAGATGCCTGAAATTAACAGTGTTACGATAACTCAAAGCACATCATCTTCTAGTACTTGCCCATAATAAAATCTGTGCTTCCATACTATACAATTTTCTTGTAATTAGTTCAACACATTAATCACATCAAGGGTATTTTAGGCAATTGTCCAAGATGCATTGGCTTTTGCTGGGTATTTGGTACTTGTTTTGCCAACATCCAGCCTCCCTTCTTCACCAGCCCTAAATTCCATGTCAGCCTCTGCCCTTCCTTCAGTCTTGGTCTCTAAACCACTTTAAGGCAGCCATCCACCCCTGGCCATAGGAGTTAGTTCAAGGACAGGATGTGACCAACACTACTCAATCAGTGAAATTCAGATTCGTTGTGGGAAATGCCTTTTATAGCTTGCTTGTTTTCCACTGGGTTTATTCTAAAATGATGAAAACTCTGAAATCAGTGTAGCTTTTAGGCCACTGCTAGAACTGAGAAAAGAGGGAGCGGACGAGAGGCAGAGTTGGGGAGTGGAGGGAAACCTTTGACATTATTTGGGCACGGATGTCGGTCATTACCCCTTGCCTAAGCTGGTTTCAGCTGGGTTGACTAACAGCCTGTGTCCCTGGAACCAATTTCATTGTCTTCTAAAAGTGTATGTTCTAAGCACTCACTAGGGAGACCTGAATGCCAGAGATTATGGCAGTGATCCTCCTCAGTTCACATTTATTGCGGTTTTGCCATGTACCAGGCACTGTCCTAGTTGCTTTAAATTTATTAACTTATATAATCCTCCTAACAACTTAAAAAGCGAATAATGTTATCCTTACATTACAGATAATAAACAGAGGCACAGAGATCAAGATCACACCTCTGTAGATGATGGAGCTGAGATTCTATCCGAATCAGTCTTATTCAGAACCACTGCTCAAGATTGCTATGCTGTAGTGCCTCTTGAAGGCTACTTGAAGACACTGTCCAGAAATAAATTCTTAAATTTGCATGTATGACTATATAGTATATAAATGACTTTTATATTAAAATGCCCTGTTAAATTAATGGTTGCTGCTAAGTCGCTTCAGTCGTGTCCAACTCTGTGCAACCCCATAGATGGCAGCCCCCCAGGCTCCCCCATCCCTGGGATTCTCCAGGCAAGAACACTGGAGTGGGCTGCCATTTGCTTCTCCAATGCATGAAAGAGAAAAGTGAAAGGGAAGTCACTCAGTCGTGTCTGACTCTTCGAGACTCCATGGACTGCAGCCCACTAGGCTCCTCCATCCATGGGATTTTCCAGACAAGAGTACTGGAGTGGGGTGCCATCGCCTTCTCCGAATTAATGGTTAAGTTCCTGTTATTCCTATTTTACAAATGCATAAAAAAAATTCAAAGATTAATGGATTTATTTACCCAAGGTCATTAAACTAATGAATGGTGAATTCACATCTCCTTCCATGCAAAGGAAATTTGGATCAGAAAATAGTTTCCCGTTGGCTCTTTTCTATGGAGATAAATGTTTGAAACTTCAATGAAAATAACTGGTTAAAGTCATCCTCTGTAACTTCACGGTGTAAAGGGCACCCTCTGGGCTATCTAAGAGACACCCACATTAATGATCAATTAAGATTATAATTTTATTTTATTTGCATTCTTCAAATTGAAACCTAGCTCTCCTGAAATTATTTCCTTCTTCCTTAAACATACTTTAATTTTCAACATCATTATTCCTGAGTCTGACTCCAGAATTGGATGAATGAGAATATGTAGCAATTATAGCACAGTGAAGAAACCAAGATGGAAAGTACGTCTCACCAAGTCTCCAAGTACCTCCCACCTTTCCTTTTCACGTCATAGGAAGCCAAGAAATAATCCCTGTGTTGTCTGCTTACCTGGGAACACAAAGGTATGGCTTTACAGAGTCTTAATTCTAGAAGGGTTGATATGTCTTCCCTTGATCAAAGAAACAAAGCAAAATATGCCCTTGTTTTGAGTCGAATTATGTCCCCCGAAAGGTATATGGAAGTCCTAACCAGCCATACCTCAAATGTGACTTTACCTGCCTGCAGTTGTGTAATTAATTAAGACAAGGGGAAGTCATACTTACGTGGGGTCGGTCCTTAATCTAACATAACCGGTGTCTTTGTAAGAAGTGAAGGAGAGATACTCTGAAGGAAAATGACCCTGTGAAGACCAAGGCCAAAGTTGGAGGCTGGCTGCCACAAGCCAGGGAAGGCCTGGGGCTCCAAGAAGCTGGAAGAGGCAAGGAAGGATATTCTGCTAGATATTTGGAAAGAACGTGGCCCTGCCAACACTTTGATTTCAGACTTGTAGCCTCCATAAATATGAAAAGAATAAGTGTCTGTGTTTTAAAGACACTCATCTGTGGGTGAGTGTCCCACAGTCCCACACTCCTCTTCCACTATCGAAAGCTTGTCAGAATTTATAAATATATAGCAAATGTATAAGATGTGTTGCTGCTGCTACTGCTAAGTCACTTCAGTCGTGTCCAACTCTGTGCGACCCCATAGACGGCAGCCCACCAGGCTCCCCCGTCCCTGGGACTCTCCAGGCAAGAACACTGGAGTGGGTTGCCATGTCCTTCTCCAATGCATGAAAGTGAAAAGTGAAGGTGAAGTCACTCAGTCATGTCCGACTCAGCGACCTCATGGACTGCAGCCTACCAGGCTCCTCTGTCCATGAGATTTTCCAGACAAGAGTACTGGAGTGGGGTGCCATTGCCTTCTCCGATAAGATGTGTTATATATGTACAAAAAATAAGCGATACATTTTATAAAGCATGTACGATTTGAGTGAGAAGCTTTAAATTTTGAGCATAGGGAAAACAATGAAGATACAGAGAAATGGTTATTTATCATTTGACTTTCGAGAGACAATTGATAGAAGCATAAATCTCTATTTAAATTCACATGACTGTCTCCATATTTTAGGTAGTTGATGGAAGACAATAACAGTTTTCAAGACAAAGTACTAGTTAAATCACTTCAGTGATTTTAAAAGATTCCATTCGTCCCCCAAATTATTTCCAATCCATTCTTACCACATTCTTATCTCAGGAAAATTACAGATCAAAGCCCTTCAGAAGAGGACTTTTACAAATGGATACTCTTGGTGTTCCTAATTTCAACTGCTTGATCTATTGGACATGTCCTTTAAACTCTAAGCCACAAGCTGATTTCTAGCACCATTATTCAACTTCCAGTGTATTAACCCTGCCTCCTCTTAGCTCAGCCATCTTTCTGCAGTCTGTGGGATGAAAGCCCAAACTTGATATGACCATTAGGCTACGAGTGGATGAGTGGACACGGGGGCATTTTAGCAAACACTTGTCTAATCTTGAATTGGTCTCTAAGAGTGCTGCATTCTAGCCTTACTGCTTGTATTTTTTTCAAATACACGGTATCGTCAAGCCATTCCAGGAAAAAACCGCATTCCCTCTTGCTATAGCAAGCAAGATGCCAAACATCCTTCTTTATGTTGACCAAACAGTTGAATTTTCTCTGACAGTAAAACAAACAAAGGCCTTAAGCAACGGACTCATCAGTTTGTAAAAATCTAAAGGGGTCCCTCAGTCTCATTTCCATCAAAATTGGTAACATCTGGTAAGCATCCTCTAACATTTAAAAAGACATTTTCAAATAATACCATTCTGCAGATTTAGGTATGTTGTGTGTGTTTTGCAGATTACTCTTCCTGGCAGGGTTATCAAAATATAGTTCTGCTTAGAAACTGGACTTTCCGCACGCAGGATAAACATTTTTCTGGCTAATTCAAATCCATCATGCTCTATGCTTACAGTAGCTAGGCAAATAGGAAGATCTGAGCAACACTGGCACTGCCCTCAAACTCTGCAGTTGCCCATGACTGTGCTGAGGCTCAGAATGCTTTTTGAGTGGGTGAAATGCAGGTTTGGCTTTCATAATAGAACAGTTGTACCTCACCCCTACCTATGAGTTTCTGGTTCAGAACCATGTCCTGAAATTGCCTGTGACCGAGGACTTACTATGGGCCTGCTTAAAACATCTGAAATTTGTGACAGATCTCACAGGAGAGTTGAAGGTACTTCCTTCTTCTGGATTCTGTCCTGTATTAAGCTACCTCTTCCCCAAGTGGAATACTTATCCTTTATTATCCAAGCCCCTGCATAATGGTTTAATATTATATCCTCAACCTTCAAAGAGCACTGGTCCAAGAAGGGTCATCTTGAACAATATTTCTATAAGATGAGGCTGGAGTTGAAGACATTGTTTACCTTATTATTAAAAGTCCCTAGTACAAAGATACACATAAAAATTTCTTCTTGAATTTACATTCTGAAATAAGTTTTTCTCCACAGACTAATGCATATGCTTGCTTTGGGATTAGAGAAGGAAGCTTATATAGTCAGCTTACTTTCCTCTTGCCTTGGATGCCAAAAATTTCAAATCATTTCAGTTCAGTGATCAAGCAAATGTTCATTCCTCTACTGGACCCAGTGACACAGCACCCCTGTTCCTTCCTACATGTGTTTTATACAGCTGCTCACTTATGTTTGTCTCATCACATGTTATGATTCCTTTTTACAAAAGACTTCAAAAGCATTTCGGATGTTAAGTATGGTAATTAATCCTGAAAACTAGAATGCTTCTCTATAATTCGTCTTTATTTCTTTATTTTCTTAAAGAGGGATTTCTAAAAACCCTTCAGGGAACTCATAGGCATCGTCTTCCTTGGGAGCACAGTGACAAAGGAAGAACAAGAATTATCACACAACGGTGTTACGCTAGCAAAGTAGCAATGATATAGCAGTTGGTATCCTGACTTACCGTCTGTGCTTTTGGACTTGGTGATCCCCAGAAGTATATAAAATTCAAAAAGAAACTGAAGATAAACTCATGATTTTTGCTCTTTTCCACAGAGCTTTTAGAACTGAAATTGTTTTATTAATTTGATTAGGTTGAAGGAAGATCCAAGGCTTCTATGAATAATTCAAGTTGCTGTCAGATCCTAGAAAGCCTTATGGAAAGTAGTGTTATACCTCAGAAATGCCCCCACAAAAGACCATACATTTAATTTTCAATAACATTGATTTATAGTTTTATAAGGAAAATAATAAATATAATGAATTACCTCCATATTTCCTGATCTCAGTCACTATAAAATAACTGCTGTAGTTTTACATTTCCAGTGTGAAATATTAAATGCATAAATCAAAACAAAATTATTTTTCATCTTAGAGAGACTGGTTCCTGAGACTGACAAATTCATTTTATTTTAAAATTAATGTTTTAAGAAAAAAATCTCCATTGAATCTCTACCAACTTTAAAAAGAATAAAAGAGCTTTCATTTTACTATTTTGCCTATGATGTCTTTCACAACAGGTAATGTGTGTGAAAAATTATTATGGTTTCTACAACTCCAAACTTATCAGAAGCCAAATTACACTTCCTTCCATGAATCATTCTCCCTTCTCACTTCCTTTCTCATGGCATTTCCTTTTTCCACAATTGTTTTACCCTCAGTTGCCACCCAGAGATAAGCGTCACCCACAATATGTTTCTCTAATGCCACCAGATTGGCACTTTTATAATTCAAATATTTCCTTACAGGTACAACTAAGTAACCACATAATGAGAAGAACATTATCAAATAAGAACAATTCGAGAGAGATTCAGATTTTCAAATAGGTAGAAACAGATGCATTCACTTTTGCATTTTCTCAACTTCATCCTCTAAATTTCATTGGGAACAAGAAACAGTATTTTGCATCCTTGATTAAAAAGAGTAAATCTAATTATAAGAATTCATTTTCACATTTAAATACCTATCAGCTTTTGTAAGTGTTCAACATTCAACCATAAGAAGCTTTCAGAGGAGTATTGAAGGCTGAATACTAAAAAGTGCCAAATCCTTGAACAAATGGGTAACTCTGGGCTAATAGGCCAAGAAGAAAAATTAAATCCACCTAAGGACCAGGATATCGAAGCTTGGAAATAAGCATAAGTGAAATACTGTCTTTAAGGCTCACTTTACATCCTAGAAACAGAAGAATTAAAATAGGCTTTTAAAAAAAGTTTGTGTGTTTACATGATTCCTTAAGCTATCCTATATGTTTTTGGTCAAATATGAATGCAGTTCACTCGCTGATTATAAAACCAAATAAGCTTATAGGCAAATCTTCTAATTTAAAAATACCTGCTTGTCATGTGGCTAATTCCAACGTGAAGGAGTACAGACTAACTCCTACATGAAGAAGGTTAATGTGAATAAGACAAGGACTCAATGCTTTCATTTTAATCTTTACAATAACTCAGTATTGTTTTAAGGTGGTGTGCTTTCTGGAGGAGTTTCATAAAGAATCTCTGGAGTCCTGAAATAACCGTCTGGCAAAGATCTGAACAAGCCTCTCTAAAAATAACAATGGGCTGTGGACTTCATAAACATTTTTAGAAATTAAATAGCTGCTAACTTGTTCCATATGGAAACAAATTCACGGAGTCCAACATGTTGTTCATTGAGATCAGCAGAACACATTCTCCAAAGGAAGAAGCAAAGTTGTCCACAGTCGTTCCAAAGAAGCCAGAGGAAACAGATGATCCCGAAACCTCTTAAAAAAATAGAAAAACGAAACACAAAGGGCTCTAAAAACCACATGAGACTCTTGCCCTAAGACTTCTTAGACTTTCTTAGTCAGGCAAGCTTTGAAGATCCCCAAATAGTAATTATTGCGTGCTAAATAAGGGCAATAAAAACTGACTAAAATTTTGGACAGTAGTTATAAATGCTGAACCATAAACAAATTTAAATTTTAACATTCAGACCGAAAGGCTAGCGTCTCATAAATCTACTTCCCTGATATACTTAAGACATGACGAAGCATAGAGAGTCAGAGATGTCGGCTGATTGATCCTGTGCTTCCAGAGGCATATCAGTTACTCAAAGTGCCCCATCTGTCCTTTCACTCAGAATTCTAAGTGGTCCCAAGTACTTCCCAAACCTCATTTCTGTTTTTATTTGTCATTGTTGTTGTTGTTGTAATCTCCTTATGTAATAAAAGAAAATGAAAAGACAGAACCAGCAGCGCCCTCTCCCATCTGCTCGTCTGTTTATCAGTGTTTCAGCCCTCAGCTCATGAACACCAAGGGTTTATTCATTCCCGTGTTATGTGAGTAAATTGGGAAAATTGGTTTCCTCTGGTAAAAAACACTTACACTTCAAAGTATTTTCCCCCGCATTCGTACTCCTGATTTTCCCTTTTTGATCTTTACATCTGTTGTTGTATAGATCCAAAAGCCCTGCGATCCCTACCTCCCCTCCAACCATCCCAAACACATGGTTAGTATTTAACATCCAGAACTGCCTTTTCATTTTTTACTACTTATAACTTTGGGTGCAACTGTCACAAGAAATGAAATTCAAGGAAGAGATAATATCAAAAAGACATTAAGACTAAATTTATTCAGGGTTTTATATTCAAATAAAATTGGTTTTTCTAAATAAAAGGGGGGTAACATTTCTGGTGCTGTTGCCATAGAGAAAAGTAATAGGAAAAATTTATAGGAAAACATCTTTGAAGTCTGGTATGGCTGAGCATTTGGACTGGCGGAACACAGCAGGGCTATGATACTGGTACCTGTATGATCGCTGTAGCATGTCTGTACTTGAATACCCACAGAAAGATGGGAAATATGTCTGCCAAGAAGGGATAAGATACATATGTAAGCCTTTGTTACAAAGATTAAAGTTGCTCAGAATTAAAATTTGCTCTGAGTTAATGAGATGGTTGGATAGCATCACCGCCTCAATGGACATGAGTTTGAGTAAACTCTGGGAGTTGGTGATGGATAGGGAGTAAATTTAAATTTTAACATTCACACCGAAAGGATAGTGTCTCATAAATCTACTTCCCTAATATACTTAAGACATGACGAAGCATAGAGAGTCAGAGATGTCAGCTAATTGATCCTATACTTCCAGAGACGTATCAGGTATTCAAAGTGCCCCATGGACTGGCGTATTGTGGTCCATGGGGTCGCAAAGAGTCGGAAACGACTGAGCGACTGAACTGAACTGAACGTTTAGGTGCTTATTTCAGCAACCAAGTGCTTAAGTTAAACTATGTTGATCTGAAGGTATGGAAATCAAATGGTTTGTCTTTGGTCAGTAGGCTGCAGGGTCGATTGAAACAACTGCTCAGTGTTTATTCTCCATTTCAGGACCATTTTGCAACAGTTGGAATAGATGGCCAAAGCACTATCAGATCAGATCAGTCGCTCAGTCGTGTCCGACTCTTCGCGACCCCATGAACCGCAGCACGCCAGGCCTCCCTGTCCATCACCAGCTCCCTGAGGTCACTCAGACTCGCATCCATCGAGTCAGTGATGCCATCCAGCCATCTCATCCTCTGTCGTCCCCTTCTCCTCCTGCCCTCAATCCCTCCCAGCATCAGAGTCTTTTCCAATGAGTCAACTCTTCGCATGAGGTGGCCAAAATACTGGAGTTTCAGCTTTAGCATCATTCCTTCTAAAGAAATTCCAGGATTGATCTCCTTCAGAATGGACTGGTTGCACTATGAAACCGTGTAATTTGAGGAGCATGTTCCCTGTCTTAAAATATTTCCCCATCAGTTAATGGCGCCTGAAATTTTGTCATTAAAGATTGATTTTATCTTAAAGCCTAAAGTGTTTAGTTGTAGAGGGCAGAGTAGCTAACACAGAATGGACACAAGTGTTTTGTGTGGTGTATTGTTTTATTTTGAACCATGTCAATGTATTACTATGTGGTGGTGGTGGCTTAGTCACTAAGTCGTGACCAACTCTTGTGACCCCTTGGACTGTAGCCCACCAGACTCCTCTGTCCGTGGGATTTCTCAGGCAAGAATACTGGCGTGAGTTGCCATTTCCTTCTCCAGTATTGCCATACATCACCTATTAAAAATGATTTTTAATTTAAAAAAAAAGATTATCTTAAAACCGTAGAAATCCTCTGCAAGTTCCAGTTGACATGTAAAAGCTTCTGGAAAAAGAAGCATCTTTTTGCAGAAATTAGCTGATAGCCAGCTGGGATTGAGAGCCGCCCTTAACGCAGAGTGAGCGTTCCCAATCTGTGAATTCTTCCCTTCCTGGCAGAGCTTCCCCAGCCACCCTGATTTGTCAGAGCCCCTCTGGCAATCTGTCCTTGGGACTATGGATATTATACAGGGCACAATACTGCATGTGAAACAAGAACAGGTTGGGAGTGGACAAGAAGAAGTTGAAGGAGTCACTGCAAGACGGAGGGAGGAGCATACCTGCTGTGCTGTCCTACCCATGGCTGTCCTCACCTCTGTCCTCCTCACGTGTATGGATACGGTATGGACACACGCACACCGTCAAATACCCTCTATAGTGCTGTAGAGTCCAGTGGAGCTGCTGCTGCTGCTGCTAAGTCACTTCAGTCGTGTCCGACTCTATGTGATCCCATAGACAGCAGTCCACCAGGCTCCCCGGTCCCTGGGATTCTCCAGGCAAGAACACTGGAGTGTGTTGCCATTTCCTTCTCCAATGCATGAAAGTGGAAAGTGAAAGTGAAGTCACTCAGTCATGTCTGACTCTTTGTGACCCCATGGACTGCAGCCTACCAGGCTCCTCCATCCATGGGATTTTCCAGTGGAGAACCAAGGGTAATTTCCAGGCCAAAATGTATGAACTACTTTTGGCATCTTCTGGTTTCTTTCTGAAGCACTCCCTCTCTTGCTAAGTGTTCACTGATCCCCTCATCACCTCGCTTCCTTCTCCATCATCAAAGCATGTTCTACGTGTGTCAAAGAACACGAGAAGGATAAGTATACTAATATGATGTCTCTATGAGTCTTGATGAGTTGTGCTAGCTGCTGTAGCAAACCATCCCAACATCTCAGGGGCTTAACAAAGTGCAGGTTTATTTGCGGCTCACACCACAGTCCTCAAAGCTTGGGGAATGTCCCTGGGCGCGTCTTCTCCAAGTAGCGGCTCAGGGATGCAAGTGCCTTCCATCTTTATTTTGCCGCCGTCTCCCACAGATGGCCTACATGTTTACCAAGGACAGAGTTAAGACAGAACGTGGACAGTGATGCAGGAGACCTTATGGCCAGGGCTGGACGTCGCCGATGCCATATTCGCCCATATGCTATGCGCCCTAAATAACTTTGAAGGAGTGTATTTTTCTTTTGTGCTCAGGAGAATAGAACAGAATTGACGAACACCTAATGATTCTGTTATGCAAATCCCCTTCCTTTCTGGTCATCAAATACCTATTTCAATACTTCTCCCACAGTATCTTCTGGTCATGCCCATCTAGTACAAAATTCTGTTTCTCTGGGCAAAGAGTAGTCCTCTCACCAAAGCAGGGTATAACTAATCTAGTCGCTACCACATATGAACCAAAAAGACAAGTTATCAACTCTTCATTTACACATTCCTTATATAGTAGTGGGAGAGAGGCAGGATAACTGCAAGAAAGACGTCTATTTAGAAACAAGAATGAGAATTAGAGAGTAGTCTAGTAGTTCAATGGAATTAAGCCATGCCCGTGGGGCAACCCGGGATGGGCGGGTCATGGTGGAGAGATCTGACAGGGTGTGGTCCGCTGGAGAAGGGAATGGCAAACCACTTCAGTATTCTTGCCTTGAGAACCCCATGAACAGTATGAAAAGGCAAAATGATAGGATACTGAAAGAGAAACTCCCCAGGTCAGTAGGGGCCCAATATGCTACTGGAGATCAGTGGAGAAATAACTCCAGAAAGAATGAAGGGATGGAGCCAAAGCAAAAAGAATACCCAGCTGTGGATGTGTCTGGTGATAGAAACAAAGTCCGATGCTGTAAAGAGCAATATTGCATAGGAACCTGGAATGTCAGGTCCATGAATCAAGGCAAAATGGAAGTGGTCAAACAAGAGATGGCAAGAGTGAATGTCGACATTCTAGGAATTAGCGAACTAAAATGGACTGGAATGGGTGAATTTAACTCAGATGACCATTATATCTACTACTGAGGGCAGGAATCCCTCAGAAGAAATGGAGTGGCCATCATGGTCAACAAAAGAGTCCGAAATGCAGTACTTGGATGCAATCTCAAAAACGACAGAATGATCTCTGTTCGTTTCCAAGGCAAACCATTCAATGTCACAGTAATCCAAGTCTATGCCCCAACCAGTAACGCTGAAGAAGCTGAAGTTGAACGGTTCTATGAAGACCTACAAGACCTTTTAGAACTAACACCCAAAAAAGATGTCCTTTTCATTATAGGGGACTGGAATGCAAAAGTAGGAAGTCAAGAAACACCTGGAGTAACAGGCAAATTTGGCCTTGGAATACGGAATGAAGCAGGGCAAAGACTAACAGAGTTTTGCCAAGAAAATGCACTGGTCATAGCAAATACCCTCTTCCAACAACACAAGAGAAGACTCTATACATGGACATCACCAGATGGTCAACACCAAAATCAGATCAATTATATTCTTTGCAGCCAAAGATGGAGAAGCTCTATACAATCAGCAAAAACAAGACCAGGAGCTGACTGTGGCTCAGACCATGAACTCCTTATTGTCAAATTCAGACTGAAATTGAAGAAAGTAGGGAAAACCACCAGACCATTCAGGTATGACCTAAATCAAATCCCTTATGATTATACAGTGGAAGTGAGAAATAAATTTAAGGGCCTGGATCTGATAGATAGAGTGCCTGATGAACTAAGGACAGAGGTTCGTGACATTGTACAGGAGACAGGGATCAAGACCATCCCCATGGAAAGGAAATGCAAAAAAGCAAAATGGCTGTCAAGGGAGGCCTTACAAAGAGCTGTGAAAAGAAGAGAAGTGAAAAGCAAAGGAGAAAAGGAAAGATATAAACATCTGAATGCAGAGTTCCAAAGAATAGCAAGAAGAGATAAGAAAGCCTTCTTCAGCGATCAATGCAAAGAAATAGAGGAAAACAACAGAATGGGAAAGACTAGGGATCTCTTCAAGAAAATCAGAGATACCAAAGGAACATTTCATGCAAAGATGGGCTCGATAAAGGACAGAGATGGTGTGGACCTAACAGAAGCAGAAGATATTAAGAAGAGGTGGCAAGAATACACAGAAGAACTGTACAAAAAAGAGCTTCATGACCCAGATAATCATGAAGGTGTGATCACTGACCTAGAGCCAGACATCCTGGAATGTGAAGTCAAGTGGGCCTTAGAAAGCATCACTACGAACAAAGCTAGTGGAGGTGATGGAATTCCAGTGGAGCTATTCCAAATCCTGAAAGATGATGCTGTGAAAGTGCTGCAATCAATATGCCAGCAAATTTGGAAAACTCAGCAGTGGCCACAAGATTGGAAAAGGTCAGTTTTCATCCCAATCCCAAAGAAAGGCAATGCCAAAGAGTGCTCAAACTACCGCACAATTGCACTCATCTCACACGCTAGTAAAGTAATGCTCAAAATTCTCCAAGCCAGGCTTCAGCAATATGTGAACCGTGAACTTCCTGATGTTCAAGCTCGTTTTAGAAAAGGCAGAGGAACCAGAGATCAAATTGCCAACATCTGCTGGATCATGGAAAAAGCAAGAGAGTTCCAGAAAAACATCTATTTCTGCTTTATTGACTATGCCAAAGCCTTTGACTGTGTGGATCACAATAAACTGTGGAAAATTCTGAAAGAGATGGGAATACCAGACCACCTGATCTGCCTCTTGAGAAATCTGTATGCAGGTCAGGAAGCAACAGTTAGAACTGGTCATGGAACAACAGACTTGTTCCAAATAGGAAAAGGAGTACGTCAAGGCTGTATATTGTCACCATGTTTATTTAACTTATATGCAGAGAACATCATGAGAAATGCTGGACTGGAGGAAACACAAGCTGGAATCAAGATTGCTGGGAGAAATATCAATAACCTCAGATATGCAGATGACACCACTCTTATGGCAGAAAGTGAAGAGGAACTAAAAAGCCTCTTGATGAAAGTGAAAGTGGAGAGTGAAAAGGTTGGCTTAAAGCTCAACATTCAGAAAACGAAGATCATGGCATCTGGTCCCATCACTACGTGGGAAATAGATGGAGGAACAGTGGAAACAGTGTCAGACTTTCTTTTTCTGGGCTCCAAAATCACTGCAGATGGTGACTGCAGCCATGAAATTAAAAGACGCTTACTCCTTGGAAGGAAAGTTATGACCAACCTAGATAGCATATTCAAAAGCAGAGACATCACTTTGCCAACAAAGGTTCGCCTAGTCAAGGCTATGGTCTTTCCTGTGGTCATGTATGGATGTGAGAGCTGGACTGTGAAGAAGGCTGAGCACCGAAGAATTGATGCTTTTGAACTGTGGTGTTGGAGAAGACTCTTGAGAGTCCCTTGGAGTGCAAGGAGATCCAACCAGTCCATTCTGAAGGAGATCCACCCTGGGATTTCTTTGGAAGGAATGATGAAACTCCAGTATTTGGGCCACCTCATGCGAAGAGTTGACTCATTGGAGAAGACTCTGATGCTGGGAGGGATTGTGGGCAGGAGGAGAAGGGGACGACAGAGGATGAGATGGCTGGATGGAATCACTGACTGGATGGATGTGAGTCTGAGTGACCTCCGGGAGTTGGTGATGGACAGGGAGGACTGGCGTGCTACAGTTCGTGGGGTCACAAAGAGTCGAACACGACTGAGCAACTGATCTCATCTAGTAGTTCCGCTAGACTGGTGGGCCCGTTCCTTAATTTGGCTTTGATTCTGTTCGTTGGGAGAAACTCCTCTGTTAGCTGTTCTCCATTACCCCTTTGCCCATCTTCTGGGAAGCCTGTTCTTGCCCTTTGTCCGCCTTGCTGACATCTGATAGACGTGTGTTTCAGAGGATGGCCTCTTTGGAGGCTATAGAGCATCTGAAGCCTGCCTGCTGTTCATGGAAGCTTGAGACCTGTCCTAATGGGCATTGCCTAAAAATAAGACCCTTGACCAAGGATTTTGGTGCAGGCTCTTGCACTGGGAGGTAATCTCGAAAAGCACTGTGAGTAGTGGAGAGTAAGACATGTAAGGAAGGCAAGTCAGTAAAGGGAGTGTTCATGAGTAGGTTCAGTTCAGTTCAGTCACTCAGTCGTGTCCGACGCTTTGTGACCCCATGAACCGCAGCACTCCAGGCCTCCCTGTCCATCACCAACTCCCAGAGTCCACCCAAACTCATGTCCTTTGAGTCGGTGATGCCATCCAGCCATCTCGTCCTCTGTCGGCCCCTTCTTCTCCTGCCCTCAATCTTTCCCAGCATTAGGGTCTTTTCAAATGAGTCAGCTCTTCACATCAGGTGGCCAAAGTATTGGAGTTTCAGCTTCAACATCAGTCCTCCCAACGAACACCGAGGACTGATCTCCTCTAGGATGGACTGGTTGGATCTCCTTGCAGTCCAAGGGACTCTCAAGAGTCTTTTCCAACACCACAGTTCAAAAGCATCAGTTCTTCAGCGCTCAACTTTCTTTATAGTCCAACTCTCACATCCATACATGACTACTGGAAAAACCATAGCCTTGACGAGACGAACCTTTGCTGACAAAGTGATGTCTCTATTTTTTAATATGCTGTCTAGGTTGGTCACAACTTTCCTTCCAAAGAATAAGCGTCTTTTAATTTCATGAGTAGATTACCACTAGAGAGGTTTTAGTAGAGAAGCTGGAGCTCAAAACCTCTTGAGACCCTCTGAAAGGCTATGTGGAATGCAGCTTCTGAGAGGAATATAGAAACTCCAGCCTCTCCTTGATGTAAGGTCACTCCTGGGGCGCAAATTCCAAGCAGTCCTTCAGGTGACAGAGTCCCCCAAGGCAGAGAGATACAGGCCTGAGATGTGTTAGCTGTGTCCCGAAACAGGCCAAGGAAATAATAATAGTGAAATGATAGCATTTGCTAAGGGGCCTGAGAGTTACTTGAAATTAAGTCAAGGAATTTTCTAGTCTGGATTCACTATTTCTTTGGCAATACAGTTCCCTCAACAATTTAATAGGCTTCCAACACATTCGCCTCCAGCAGGAAACACTCCCAACTTTCTGAGACACAATTTGTAAATGAAATTTGCTACTTTGCTTTCTCACCCTCAAGCCTGTCTCCTCCAGTTTAATGATGCTAACTTGAGGCTATCTGCAACCTGGAGAATGAGGTAATCTTCCTTATCAGTAAATCACAAGCAGGAATCAGTTGATAATCAGCTAAGGAAACACACATCCTTTATCTGACCTTTGCCCTGAGTTACTTGATTCAACTAACAATTTTTTAAACCCCACTTTTCCTATTGAGGATTTAGCAACAGCCTTTTCACCCAAACATTTCTGGATTCCATCTAGTTCCTCTCATTTATGTTTGTAAACTAGCCAAGTCTTTCCTGAGCCCACCTTTTTTTGTGTAATACCTTGGTAAATACAGCCTGTAATTGCTGGCCCAAACTAACGGTCTGATTCGTTTCAGCCGTTACCCCCAAAAGCTGCAGACTGAGCAGGGACTTGTTCTGACCTCTGATTTATTGCAGGTGGCGGTTGTACTAAATATTTTGCCACCGCATCACACGAACCACAGTCTTCACACGCTTCGATATCAATTTTCTCACAGTGTGTGTCATCCAGGCAAGAGTATTGCAGTGGGTAGCCATTTCCTTCTCCAGGGGATCTTCCCGACCCACGAACTGAACCCAGGTCTCCTGCACTGCAGGCAGATGCTTTACCCTCTAAGCCACCAGGGAAGCCCCTACTTACCTCTCAACAGTTAAGTCAATGCTAATACTGCATATATTTAATGGAAGTGCTTCACTTCTGATATAAATGTCTCTTTTGGATAGAAGAACCTTGGCTATAACAAGCAACGTCAAAAATCCCAAAGGCTTAACAATGTAAAGGTATATTTGTTGTTTATATGTAGTCTGATGTGCACATAAAGCTCTCCTAGGAGGCTTTCCTACAAATGAGGCTGCTTCCAGTTTCAAATGGCACCATCTCCAATATAACCTTCTCAATAACCAAGGTGGGAAAGAAATGGAAAATTAAGCAGGGGATTTTAAGTCCAGAGCTAGACATGCTAGACATCCCTTCCACGGACATTCCTTTAGCCCAGACCTAACGTAGACCACAAGCCTTCTGAGGGCAGGAACAAGGGAGGTTGGAAATGCCAGGGACACGTTACCTGGAAAGAAGAAAGGACGGTTTACATTGCTGGGCTCTAGCAAAGTGACTGTCAAGTCTAACGTATTTCTACTCCAAAACACGGCTAACCTTGAAACAAGGAAAATTAATCTCTCACAGTAAAATTCTGTATTATAGACTAGCTCTGGGGGTAAGGGATCCCCTGACATCCTCTCCGTCACACCACAAGCATTTGGTTCCTCATTCAATATTTAAGGCTGTACCTGTGTATATGATTTCTGTTTTCACTAGGAAGTAAACGATCAAGAAGAATCGAGCAGACATGCTCAGTTATTTGGTGACTTACGTTAAAGTGATGGCACACGTGGTTTCTTCCTGCTGATCTACTAAAATGTAGAAACCCTGCCAATGCCTCCTGGAAACAGACATGGATACACGAATTTCTGTTTTTACTTTCCTAGAGGCACCTTTGTCACAACTGATCTCCAATTGCCTATAATATTTAAAACCTTGGAGAACAAAGTATCCACATGTTAAATTACCTTTTATCATCTACTTTTCTTCTGAATAAATACATTAGCCTTTAGGTGTCAAGGTGAATGAAAAAATATGCAGGCTAAGAAAACCAGTGCAGAGAATAGAAATCGGCCCAGGGCCCAACCGCAGTTTTAAGAATCACATAATCGGTGCATTTAACCTAAATGAATTCAAGTATCCATGCTCAATATACAGTTTTAAATATTATAAAATTCTATGAAAGGCAATATTGCATTTGTACTATTTTTCACATATTAGACACATACTATGTAGGGTTGTTATTGATATTTCTCCCGGCAATCTTGATTCCAACTTGTGTTTCTTCCAGTCCAGCATTTCTCATGATGTACTCTGCATATAAGTTAAATAAACATGGTGACAATATGCAGCCTTGACATACTCCTTTTCCTATTTGGAACAAGTCTGTTGTTCCATGACCAGTTCTAACTGTTGCTTCCTGACCTGCATACAGATTTCTTAAGAGGCAGATCAGGTGGTCTGGTATTCCCATCTCTTTCAGAATTTTCCATAGTTTATTGTGATCTACACAGTCAAAGGCTTTGGCATAGTCAATAAAGCAGAAATAGATGTTTTTCTGGAACTCTCTTGCTTTTTCGATGATCCAGCAGATGTTGGCAATTTGATCTCTGGTTCCTCTGCCTTTTCTAAAACGAGCTTGAACATCAGGAAGTTCACGGTTCACATATTGCTGAAGCCTGGCTTGGAGAATTTTGAGCATTACTTTACTAGCGTGTGAGATGAGTACAATTGTTCGGTAGTTTGAGCACTCCTTGGCAAAGCCTCTTGATGAAAGTGAAAGTGGAGAGTGAAAAGGTTGGCTTAAAGCTCAACATTCAGAAAACGAAGCTCATGGCATCTGGTCCCATCACTGCATGGGAAATAGATGGGGAAACAGTGGAAACAGTGTCAGACTTTGTTTTTCTGGGCTCCAAAATCACTGCAGATGGTGACTGCAGCCATGAAATTAAAAGACGCTTACTCCTTGGAAGGAAAGTTATGACCAACCTAGATAACATATTCAAAAGCAGAGACATTACTTTACCAACAAAGGTTCGCCTAGTCAAGGCTATAGTCTTTCCTGTGGTCATGTATGGATGTGAGAGCTGGACTGTGAAGAAGGCTGAGCGCCGAAGAATTGATGCTTTTGAACTGTGGTATTGGAGAAGACTCTTGAGAGTCCCTTGGACTGCAAGGAGATCCAACCAGTCCATTCTGAAGGAGATCAATCCTGGAATTTCTTTGGAAGGAATGATGCTAAAGCTGAAACTCCAGTATTTTGGCCACCTCATGCGAAGAGTTGACTCATTGGAGAAGACTCTGATGCTGGGAGGGATTGAGGGCAGGAGGAGAAGGGGACGGACAGAGGATGAGATGGCTGGATGGCATCACTGACTCGATGGATGCGAGTCTGAGTGACCTCCGGGAGCTGGTGATGGACAGGGAGGCCTGGCGTGCTGCGGTTCATGGGGTCGCAAAGAGTCGGACACGACTGAGCGACTGATCTGATCTGATCTGATGTAGGGTTGTATGTACAAAACCATCTATGAATCATTCATGAAGTAAAAATCGTTCATGAAGTAAAAGGGATTTTTAAGGATAATTTTCTGTGATTTTTACAAATGTGAGCTTTTGAATCATTTAATACCCTGGTAAGAAGCAATTCCTGATGCTAGGAAAGATTAAAAGCAGAAGAAGAGGGCAACAGAGGGTGAGACGGTTGGATGGCATCACCGATTCAATGGACCTGAACTTGGGCAAACTCCAGGAGATGGTGAGGGACATGGAAGCCTGGCATGCTGCAGTCCTTGGGGTCTCGAAGAGTCGGACATGACTTGGCAACTGAACAACAACAGCAAGAAGATGCAATTCCATAGTAATCTCATTTCTGCACGTCAGGCCTCCTGATTCAGCCTCACTGCACTCTGACCTCATTTCCTCTTCGCTGGTTCATCTTCTCTCCTGATCCTGGGCCAGTGTCCAACTCAGTAATAAACATCACTTTTTGGATAATCCTTTTGTGTGATGACTGATATCACTTTGCCAACAAAGGTCCATATAGTCAAAGCTATGGTTTTTCTAGTAGTTACGTACAGATGTGAGTTGCATCGTGAAGAAGACTGACACAGAACAATCGATGCCTTTATATTGTGACGCTTGAGAGTCCCTTGGACAACAAGGAGATCAATCCAGTCCCTCCTAAAGGAAACAAACCTGAATATTCATCGGAAGGGCTGATGCTGAAGCTGAAGCTCCAATACTTTGGCCACCTGATGCGAACAGCTGACTCATTGGAAAAGACCCTGATGCTGGGAAAGATTGAGGGCAGGAGGAGAAGGGGACGACAGAGGATGAGATGGTTGGATGGCATCACCGACTCGATGAACATGAGTCTGAGCAAATTCTGGGAGATGGTGAAAGACAGGGAAACCTGGCCTGCTGCCATCCATGGGGTCACAAAGAGTCAGACACGGCTTAGTGACAACAACAACAACAAAACAATATATTAGCAAAGACTTGAACTTTATCCCATGGTTTTAACCAGCCGTTTCCTACAGAATGACAAGATCTTGTCTAAAGCAGGGCTCTCGATAGTGCTATTTGTATATCAGATGTAATCCAGGACTGAGAAGCAGCCGGAGACCATTCAGGCCGTTACTGACTGAGGAGGAGCAAGCCCTTCACCGCAGCGGCGTAGTCCTCGTCCACCTCTCAGTTTTAGCCCATTTTGGTCTCTGCCATAATTTCCTGTGACCGCAAGATGCCGTATCATAAACCCTCTTTTGCTAAAAGCAGCCTTCACTTTCAGCAGCAAGAATGCACTACACCAAAGTTTGTCAGCTCCTGGTTCCAGCTTCACCTAGGAATCTGAAGGGCTAGTCCCTTTTAAATGATGAAATACTCAAAACATTAATCTAAAAAAAAAAAAAAAACCTGCTACTATTTATTGAGTACTTACATTTCTGCCTGCAATGCCAGAGACCTGGGCTCTATCCCTGGGTCGGGAAGATCCCGTGGAGAAGGGCATGGCAACCCACTCCAGTATTCTTCCTGGAGAATTCCATGGACGGAGGAGCCTGGCGGGCTACAGTCCATGGGGTTGGAAAGAGTCGGGCATGACTGGGTGACTAATACTTTCACTTTTCACTCACTATGTGCCAGACACTCTGCTAAGAGCTTCATATATATTAAATCATTTAATCATCACAACAACCATATGCGATAAGTACTATTATTATCTTCATTTTACGAATAAAGACATCAAGGAAAAAAAAAGTTCAGTCATTTGCCCAAGGACACAGGACCTGTCATGGTGGAGCTGCAATCTGAACTCAAACATTCCGACTCCAGGGTCTGCTGTTACACATTTCCTCCCTTACAGAAGACTCCAGTTACATCTGTCAATGAACAACGCCTTGTTTGTGGTAGCCCTAGGACTGCTGTGGCAATGACAAAAATAGAAGGAAATTAGCATTTTACCTGGAAAAACCTTCTTTTCAAGATTGATACCTTCTGGATTTTTAGACCTGAGTAAGTTCTAGGATGTTTTCACATTGATTAACTGGGGATGATCACTTAGTCCAGCGTTATTATTTCAGAAAGTACTTACAGCTATTTACCCTGGCAGAAAATCGGTAGGAGTTGTCATTATTTAAATCTTATTGCTGAGGCGCTACACTCATGGAGCTATTTCCTGAGTGGGTGCTCAATGAGAGAAGACAGATAGTCAATCACCAGGACCCCAGAAAACTGAAGCGAGAAATGCAAAGTTGTATAAGACTAGGTCACAATAGACACCCAATTAGCTTTGGGCACCTATCTTTCAAATGGGGCTGTGTCTATACAACAGCAGAAAAAAAATCTTAATTGCTCATTCCTGTCAGTCAGAAATGCAAAGTATCAAATTACAGGCAAATGGTTTATTTAATAGCACATAAGTATTATATGCATAGATGTATGTGTGTGTGTATACATAGGCACCCCAAAACTGTTTACTACCAACACTTGATAACTATTTGGGTGTTTGATTAATTAAAGAGGCCTAGACTATAATAGCAACAGGAGCCTTCGTGTGTCACTGTAACATGGACGGGTGCCTTAATTCACATCATTTGGTGGTGGAGGGAAGCGCCTCACAGAGGAGGAAGGATTTTTGTATTTAGAAAAAGTGTGGAGCAAGTAAACTGAAAACAGCGCGGGGAGTGTGAACAGACTTTGAGATCTCACTGTTCGGGTGGCAAGTATCTGCGTGTGCTCTATTTAGGCTCCAGGGAGCTCTTCCTGCAGCCTGCCCTGGGACAGTACTTGAACTCCCATGGGAGCATTCAAAGCCCGGGGACGGGAGGCGGTTGGCTGTGTGATAAAACCCAGAGGATATGACAGGTGTGCGTGCCCCCAAGATATCTGCTCTTCCCATCACCCACACCCTCCCCATCATGAATCTCACCCTTCTTGCCTTATTTTTTCTTCCAAAAATCACACCTTGAAGACGAACCCTGTTAAAACAGACACATTGCTTGTGAGACATTACATCTTGACTCCGCAATGGTCACTTACACAGAGACCCGGTATTTACTCAGCTGACCAGACAACATGCTCCTGGCAGAGCTCACGGTCCTGAGAAAATGTGACACTCAGCCAGACCGCTGAATAAGGCGAGGAGGAGGAAGGAAGTCACAGGACACATCCTGAGCAGGCTAGGCTGACCTTGGCCATCCACGGCCAGGGAGAGCGTGGTCGGAACTTAGAAGACAGCTCCTAAAACGGCTACTGGGAGGTGTCGAGTAACCCAGCGAGCTGGGGGTGCCGGGGAGGACGTTTTGTTCCTGTGTGCCAGATAATAGAGGAAGAAAGTGGAAAGCATGAAAAGACACGTGGTTTGTGAAACTCATTCAGAAGTTTCTTTCTTTGGGAAAGAGATCAGAACACGATGATTAAAATAGTTAAAATGCATTTCCTCCAGGTCATCCACATTTTATCTTCTTGAATATAGTCATTTCTGCAAGCTGCCCTAACCACAACCTGGCGGGCTTAAAACAACAGAAATGCATTCTCTCGCGGTTCTGGAGGCCAGAAGTCCAAAATCAAGAGGTCAGGAGGGCCCTGCTCCCTCTGAGGCTCTAGCGGGGAATCTGTGTCATGCCCTCTCATCTTTTGGTGTTGCCAGAAGCCCTTGGCATTCCTTGGCTTGTGGACAGATCGCTGCAGTCCTCTGTCATTGTGTGATGCTCTCCCTGTCTACCCCTCTGTCTCTTGTCTTCTTCTAAGGACACTAGTCAGTGGATTAGGACCCACCCTCATCAAGCTGGACTTCCTTTTAACATAATCACATCTTCAGAGACCCCTGTTTACACGTTAGGGTCACATTCCTGGGTACTTGGGGTTAGGACTTCAACATATCTTTTAAGGAGGGGACACAATTCAACCCACAAACTGTGGTCTTTTTTCCACAAAAGCACCAATGCTTGAGTGTTGTCCATCATTCTTCCCAAAGCCTTCCCACAGTTCCGATGGGATCATTCACGGAGAAGCAGTGGCCGTTCCAGTAAAGGAAACAATTGAAGAAAAGACTTATCAGTGTCATTATGAAATTGAACAGCTCCTAGAAATTTAAGATCATATTCTTATTATGTTCTTCCATGGAGCTTTCCTGGCATCAGCACTTCCCTAAAGTTTTCAGTTTCACCCTTGGCAATGACCCCATACATGAGCACGGCAGCCAGGCGTTGGCACAAAGGCATAAAGGACCATTGTTAGGACGAGGAGTGGCAGCCCAGGAATAAGGAAGAAAGAGAGGAGCTAATCTCAGGGGCAAAGAAAATTGCCCACTAAATCAGTGATATCCATAATAGCAAACAAAGGGAGGCTTAAGAGACAGGTTCTCATTTTAAAAGAGGAGGGAGCGGGCAGAGAGAGAGAGAGACAGGTTTTGAACAGGATGAAAACTTGGAATAGCATCTGGATATAATTAGCATACAAATGGAGTTTTGATTCTATAACTTTTCCCGTCTTTAGTTTTTACAACACACACACACCCAGATTCCAAGTAATGTGAAGAAACTAATTAATAGATCAGTCATTAAATAAATGAAACTCAGGTTATCCATGGCGTCCATTAATGGGCCAGCATTAACACAGCTACGCAGCCATAACAGCCACAGTCAGCCGAGACAAATCAGAGTCTGCTTGTCGCTCCGTGTTTAGGAAGCAAGTCATTAATGTCAATAGCTGAGGTTTCAGAATAACACTCTCAAGCAAAATAGAGGCATTATAAAAATCAGGATTGGCCATTCACAATGCAGCTTCCTCACACCCAAATTTAAAAACTTGAAAAACTTTAAGAGATGTTAGACGTAAGAATGGTCTCTCAACTGTTTAAAATTGGATAGGAAATGACTTTAAGATGTGAATCTACACATCAAAAGATAATACTGTAAGAATTTTGACCCCCAGCTTCCAATAAAGCTGCCTTTATTTATGAATTCCACCTAAGCTAAGGCCATTAGGAATTAAGTCCTGAGCTACTTTCTCTGGTTTTATTGCCCAAAACAACAGCAGAAACTTATTGAGTATCTACCATGTGCCATTCTATTAGAATATCTATAGAATGTGCCACTATTCTAGAAGCTGGTGACTCAAAAGTAAACAAGGCCAAAAGGTCCTTACTCCACAGAGATGACATGCTAGCAAGTGGGACAGATCAGTATGCCTCTCTTCAGAAACAAGTGTCCAATTGCCTCTTTTACAATTGTTAAAGAGATTTGGGGGTGTTGGCTTTTTTCCGACTACATAAATATTTTAATATCAGCTACCTCTAGTAACTAGAAGTTCATTCTGGAGTTTAATGTCCTTTTACAGACACTAAAGACATAAATGTAAAGATTTTATAGTATGTTTCATAAACCTCAATATGTTAGAAAATCTGAAAAATGATCCTGGAAGGTCAAATATCTTGATATACTTCCTGTATTTGGTACTAAGGAAAAAGCAGTTTCAAAGTCACAAGCCATGAGCCGAGCAGACCTGTGCTCTTATCCTCGACCTCTCACTTTCCCGGTTCCCTCACTGGGCTCTAGTTTCATAATCTGTGATACTTGAGGCTTAAGTTGATTCATCATTTTTAAAGAGTTGTTCAAGTTTTGGGGAGTCATCAAAGAAAGTTTACATCTTGCAATATTTTGATTTAAATACTTAATTTTTCAGATAATTTAAAAACTATTTAAAAAATAGAGTAAAGCAAATAGCACAAGTAGTGTTTTACACCAAATTTTAACCCATTGGATGGTAGTATATGCATGTAGGCTGTTTGTACAGACCTCATAATGATTTCTGGACATACATTTGAACTTCTTGAAATTGGATTACTGATAAAGTAGGTTGTAGCTCTGACCTGGCCTTTCAGCAAAGCTGGTCTTTCCAGAAAATAATTCCAGGAAGTATCTATGTCAGCCCAAACTCAACCAGACTCACTGGGGGTTTCTTCTAGTGGTGTGTAACAGTCAGCTCTGCAGTAACGAAGAAGCGTAACATTTGTCATACCTAATGTGAGAACTCTTAACATTTTCTTTTTTGTGTAACTTTATTGCCCCCCTTTTAAGGGCACTGTAAGGAATGCAAATATGTTAGATATTGATAAGAGTCCAAATATTTAAAGGAAATTAACCACTGTTGAATTTTCCTAGGTCAGTTTATTTGAAGAAGATCCTGAAATTTCAAGGTAAGCTATTAAAATTGCTTTATCATTTGCACCTGTTTATTAGTGCAAATCAGAATTTTTTTTTCAATATTGTATAAGCATTACAAAATACAAAAGTGCAAAATACAAAAATTGAAGATTGAGACTGCATTTACCAGCCATGACCTAGAGTTCACATTTTTATGTTCACTGAAACTGTCATTTTTCTCATTAATTTGGTTTTAGAGTAGCAAATGTTACAAATGTGAGCTTTTAAAATAATTTTCAGCAATAGCACTGTTCTCATCTCTTTTATCGGAGAAGACAATGGCACCCCACTCCAGTACTCTTGCCTGGAAAATCCCATTGATGGAGGAGCCTGGAAGGCTGCAGTCCATGGGGTCGCTAGGAGTCGGACACGACTGAGCGACTTCACTTTCACTTTTCACTTTCATGCATTGGAGAAAGAAATGGCAACCCACTCCAGTGTTCTTGCCTGGAGAATCCCAGGGATGGGGGAGCCTGGTGGGCTGCCGTCTATGGGGTCGCACAGAGTCGGACATGACTAACGTGTCTTAGCAGTGGCAGCAGCAGCATCTCTTTTATATGTGAAAATTTTACGTGATATTGAATTAGAAAAAATGATTTTTATAAAAAATATTTTATAACTATTCTAATCAGGGGTTTGTTTTCAAGAAATAGAAACCTATCCAAGCTAGCTCTAAGTAAATAGTCACAGTTATTGAACTATAAGGTCTGTCTAGTCAAAGCTATGGTTTTTCCAGTGGTCATGTATGGATGTGAGAGTTGGACTATAAAGAAAGCTGAGTGCTGAAGAATTGATGCTTTTGAACTGTGGTATTGGAGAAGACTCTTGAGAGTCCTTGGACTGCAAGGAGATCCAACCAGTCCATCCTGAAGGAAATCTGTCCTGAATATTCATTGGAAAGACTGATGCTGAAGCTGAAACTCCAATACTTCGGCCACCTGATGTGAAGAGCTAACTCATTGGAAAAGACCCTGATGCTGAGAAAGATTGAGGGCAGGAGAGGGGGATGACAGAGGATGAGATGATTGGATGGTGTCATCAACTTGATGGACATGAGTTTGAGTAAACTCCAGGAGTTGGTGATGGACAGGGAGGCCTGGTGTGCTGCAGTCCACGGGGTCGCAAAGAGTTGGACACGACTGAGCAACTGAACTGAACTAAACTGACTGAGCTATTACTATAGGAAAACACAAGCAATTCCAACTGACCTGTTCAAAATGGCCTTAGCATGGCCTGCAAGGCCCTACAGATTCTCCCACTGCCCCACCTCTCTGATTTCAAGTTCTCCCAGTCTCATTCTGGTTTACATGGCCCAGCCACATGGACCTTCTTGCTGTTCCCCAGGACCGCCCTTTTTCCTATCTTGGCATTTTTCTGCTCTCTCCATGGAATCCTCCTTCTCCAGCTATCGGAGTGGCCTACTTTATCACCGCCTTCAATTGTCAGTTGTCACCTTAGAAATTCAAACCTTGGTCAACCCACAAAAATACTGTCACCCTTTCATGCATTTCTGGACCACTCTCTGTCTTTTGACACTTCTACATTTTTCTTCCAAGCGCCTCTGATCCTTTCTTTCTCTTCGTATATGGGCAGGTTTCCTTTCTTTCTTTCCGTACTTCTGCTCTTCCTTTTCTCCCTACTCCCCAGCCCTGTCCCTTTCTCTTTCTTTCAGGTTTCAAAGGCAGGAGCTGTACCTGTCTAATTTATACTCTATCTGTAGAACCTAGATAGTGCAACATAAAAAGAAGAGTCTCAGTGTTACTTGTTAAGTGAGTACAAACACGTGAATGAGTGAATGAATGAACAATCCAGACATTAAGTTAAGTTACAGAAGAATTTCCTCTGTAAACTCCTCAGTTTCCTAAGTTTCTGGGAAGCCAGAAACTTAGATGATTCTGTCATCTACTGTAGAACCCCATGTCTTCTCATCTCTCTCTTTTTTTTTTTTTTTTGCTTGTCAATTGAAGTCCCCTATTCCTTTTTTTCAAGTTTGCTTTCTGCTTACTAGTCAATTTGTACAAAGCTGAAAATTACCTCCAGACTCAACCCTACCTGCAATTCAAGTGCTCATCATTCTCTGGTTATAATCCTGTCTTGTAGCATAAATACTCAAATGAGATAAAATGTTCAACTCAGTTTAACCTCTAGATGCACCTCCCAAAGAGGTGGCAGGAGCTCAGCATCACAAGGAACCAACATGGCCTTCTAGGATCACCACCTCCACAGGTACCGTCAACTTTATGGGTGCAGCTTAAAAGGGGGAATTTTGCTAGACCCAAACAGGGTCTGTTAAGAAATGACAATGCCAACAACAAAAATGCTGAGGAAGATTCCCACTTACCTTTAACATCTTAATATCACAATAAGGAAGTTAAATATATTTTAAGAAGTGTTTTGCTTTGTTACTTTTTCACTTGTTTTCACTTTTATATTTAGGATTCTTTCTATTGCAAATCATTGAAGCTGCATTTCAAATTTGCTTAAGCACAGAGATGAACTCTGCTGGCTCTCATAATTGAACAAGACAAGATATTCTGGATTCAAGCAAGGAATGATCCAGAACTTAGATGGTTTTATCTGTAATTTTTTGTTGTCAGATTTTTTTCTCATTTCTTACTTTGATATCCTCAATGTTGGCTCCATTTTCATGGCTTCAAACAGACTGCCAGCAGCTACCGTGGCTACATCCTCCTAAATTCAAGTGCTTCCCAAGTGTCCTAATGGACTGATTAGAACACTCTTGAATTAATCACAAGTGTTAAAGGGATGTGATATGTTAATTGGCTTGGGCTCATACTCTACCCCTAGAATCAGGAATAAGCTAAGGTTGGGAGAGAGGACGTTCTACCGACATATAACCTGGATGCTCAGCAGCAAAACAACAAATTTTCATCACAGTTGACATAATACTTAACTAGTGAGGCCTGGAAATAATTTTGTATAAAACAATGAAATCTCATCTTCTAGTTTTGCTCTGTTAACCTCTCATGAACAGATATGGACTATCGAAACGTCTGAGGGCTTCCCTAGTGGCTCAGATGATAAAGAATCTGCCTGCAATACAGGAGACCTGGATTCAGTCCCTGAGTCAGGAAGATCTCCCGGAAAAGGAAATTGCAACTCACTCCAATATGCTTGCCTGCAGAATCCCATGGACAGAGGAGCCTGGTGGGCTACAGTCCATGGGGTTGCAGAGTCAGACATGACTGAGTGACTAGGCACAGCACACGGCTCAACCTCACGTGAACAGATATTGACTATCAAGATTAAATCGTTTTCCAGTGGTCTGTAGATAAAGCATGGCACACTTCATATTCACACTTTACCCTTTGCTTTTGGCTGAATGACTAATTCTACTCATCAGTCCTCAGTAGAGTACCCACGAGAGTCTACTCTCTCGACATGTACATCGGGGAGGGAAGTGAATGTTTCATTAATTAATATTTGCTGGCTAATGCTTTGACATTTACAAAGGCTGGGCCCATCTGCATGAAACTCTAAAATAAAATTAGGAAAGTGATCAAGAATAAGACTTGAGGAAAAGAAGCAAATTGAACCCAAAGAGTAGATGCATTTCTTAACCATTAGGAGATTTCAAATGACACTTATTGTCTCCCCATTGTGTGAAAACGACTTGTCAGTTCATTCCCCTACCACCAATCAAACAAACAGCTTCATTTCATGGACTCACAATCAAATGATTGGTGAACTATTTCATATTTGAAACGAGTCGCCAGTCCAGGTTCGATGCCTGATACCGGATGCCTGGGGCTGGTGCACTGGGACGACCCAGAGGGATGGTATGGGGAGGGGAGGAGGGAGGGAGGGAGGAGGGTTCAGAATGGGGAACACATGTATACCTGTGGCAGATTCATTTTGATATATGGAAAAACCAATACAATATTGTAAAGTTAAATAAAATTAAATTAAAAAATAATAATAATAAATTGCGTAAGTATCTTATGAATCTGTGCCTGTGCTGTGCTGTGCTTAGTCATTCAATTGTGCCCGACACCTTGCAGCCCCATGGACTGCAACCTGCCAGGCTCCTCTGTCCCTGGGGATTCTCCAGGCAAGAATACTGGAGTGAGTTGTCATGCCCTCCTCCAGGGGGTCTTCCCAACCCAGGGATCGAATCCTGCATTACAGGCGGATTCTTTACCATCTGAGCCACCAGGGAAGTAAACAGAAAATTCAAATCCAAGTTTATTTTGTGTTTTAACTATTTTTAAAATAACAACCACCAATTTTTATATAGAGAAGAAATATGTCATAGAGGTTTAACGACTCTGCTCTGGTGTCAGACTGCTCAGTTCAAGTCCTGCATCTACATTTACTCATTGTGATTTAATTTCCTCACCAGGAAAAAATGGAAATAATAACAATAGCCATCCCATGGGGTTGTTACAAGGATTACGTGAGTCAATCTATCTGAAGTTTGTAGAAGCTCCTGGTGTTGCCTAAGGAGTGTTACCTATAACCTCCTTTCATTTTCTTTCTTTTTCTCTCTATCCCATTCTTTCTCTGTCTCTCTCATTCCTCTCTCAATTTTTATTTTTCCTTCACATTAAGAAATACTATTAAATTGTTTTATGGACACCTTACTTCTGTAGGTGGCTCAGTGGGTAAAGAACCTCCCTCAATGCAGGAGACGCCAAAGATATGGGTTCGATTCTTAGGTCAGGAAGATCCCCTGGAGGAGGACATGGCAACCCACTCCAGTATTCTTGCCGGGAGAATCCCATGGACAGAGGAGCCTGGCGGGGTACAGTCCATGGGGTCACAGAGAGTCAGACACGACTGAAGTGACTGACTGAGCACAGCACAGCACTTCTATATAATTCATGTTGCAAACTGGTCTGGCCATGATTGAGATATAATCACCAAAGAGATGCCTTTGACAAAGATGAAGTAGCTGACAAGTTGCTAAACACAATGTTAAATTGTTTGTTATTGTTGAGGAGTGGGAAGCTTCTCTTTTAAAAGACTCTCATGTTTAAAGCCAACATGATTAATATTCACCGCAGACAGACTAGTTTATACAGCCAGAGACACTGAGGTCAGCCTGGATAATGGAAGAGCACGCTCATTCCTGAACCTGTGGTGTCACACACTTACCTCTCTCCCGAGCCCAGGCACCTCAGGCTTGTCAAGAAGAGGTGTGTCCATCAGGCTGTAAAGATGTGAACCTTACAAGTGGCATCATGTAGTCATAAGCATTGGGAATGAGTCATGGCCTATTTTATGAGTGTAGCTCGTCTTCAAAGAAAGATTGAACTGACCATAAACATCAGATCATGGAACATAAGCTTTTCGAAAGGCTCCTCATAAAAAATACAATAAAAATAAATACAGCTATTGCCTAAAATTCAAAGTCTCACGTAGATTTATTGTGAATCTGACGCATCATTGCTCATCTTCCCTTTTTGGATGATATCTTTAGCACTGGACTGAGTTTCTAAATGTTGATGAAGCTATTTGCGTTAATGTACAGAATCAGTTATAGGAGATAACCTCAATAAAGCACAGGACATGAGAGAATTTGAAAACATTTGCATTTTCACTATATTTTCCAATTTTGTGTGACTATCAGAAATCTTGTTGACATATATTGCTTTTAGGCCTCTCAGTATGGAATGTGATGTGACCTCAATAATATCTATACTTGAAGTGGCCAAAATGCCAAATACTTCATGATAAAAACAAAATTATGTAACCTTCTGAGGGTTCTCAGATATCATAGAATTGAGAAATTTCTGATTTTTCACCAAACTTTCCTTAGTCTCACACACTTGTCTCATTAGGTATTCCCTTTAGCTTGCAGCAAAGAAATACAGGGACATGGAAAAAAATAGCCAAATTTCAAACACACACACATATATATAAGATATGTAACTCACCCTTAATTTTCTGAAACTAGACATGAAGATCATTTTTATAAAAATATAAATGACATTTTTGATAGCTCTCAGTAAATAGGAAATCGATTAACACACACTGTTTTAACATACCTATTACTTCCACGGTACCAGCCAGGTTCTGTAGGAAATTTAGAATGACTGAGAGGCAATCTCTGCACCCTATAGGAGCTTGTATTTCAGTGGGAAGGTTATACTATGTGCAAACAACATCAAACATCTTGAAGCAGACAATAATTTAGTGGGAGGAGTAGGATAAATTAATTTATTGTTCAGGTTTAGAGGAGAAAGAGAAGAGCAAGGGCATAAGTTTGGTAAAATTCAGCAAAATTCCATGGAGAAAAACAAGTCTTGTGCTGAATTCTAATACATTCACAAAGTCCAGAGGAAAGATGAGCAATGAATAAAGTCTCTTGATCAGTTATTTACTAGATTAGCCTAAATAACAATAACATCACTAAAAGATGAGTAGAGAATTGAGTTGATTCTTGAAAAAAAATCCCCAAGTTTCCTTGATAAAACAGGGATAAGTCACAGGTTACTTCAGGATTTCAAACTTGGGTAACCTAGAGAAGAGCTTTATTAGAGACATGTGAAGTTAGAAAACAGTGCTCAAGAACAAAGGAAGTTCCATCTGAAAGATGTTACAGTTGAGGTGACAGCAAGATATCTCATTGTTGGTGTCTGGTGCATGAAGGGAAGTGATACTGGGAAAGTGATAGAAATTTTAAGAGAGATCTGTGAGTCAATAGGGTGAAAAATCATAATATCACTTACATTCTCTTTATGCAGCTTACTCATTAGTATTCAATATCTCCCCTCCCGCCCACTGTCCCAGAAACAATAATGCAATATTAGAATGTTTTTTTTTCCTTTTGTCATGAGCTAATCCTACCATTCTGTAATTCTTACTACCGCTTTGTCTACATCAAAAATTATTCAACTTTAATAGATCATAGCCAATTGAACCATATTGTCTAAATTTCCTTCCCTCCCTCCCAGTACTTGTGGAGGTTTTAATCAGTATCATACATTAGATATGCCAGATTTTATTTTTTCTGTGAAGTCAGGCATGCTATGATAGGCTGACTTAATGTAATTCTGAAGCATTAATATTTTATATATACTATTATTCCATGTAAGTGTATTGAAGCATAAGAAATTTTCAATGTTTTTCATTTTTCTAATTCCCTTTATCTGAGTCTTAGTTTTGCTGAAGCAATTGTACAACAGCCTTACTTTTAAGATCTAGAATGTGTACCAACATAATGTACAGACAGTTATTTTAAACTATATATTTTTAATTCTGACCAAATTATTTGCACCTTCATTAGATACTCAAAAGAATCAGAAATGGATGCCCTGGGTGGTTAAAGGCAAGATTAGATTTAGTGGATGAGGGGCAAGGATTGGAAGGGGGAGAAGGTTATATATGCGAAACGTTAAGTAAAGCCTTTTGGCAAATCACGTTTCTCCACATGGAATCTTAGGACTCTGGGTTGAAGGGTACCTTGGAGACCTTCTAGCATCACATTTCTTAGGGAGGATCAGGGCTGGGGCAAATGCAGAGGGGCTCTCTCAGTGGAATTTCCTGTCATACTGTTTTACTCCCACTTGGCATATAAATTTAGGCTTTGTGTCTGAGTGCTTATAAAAGATAGCATTCAGAAGTTAGCACAAAACCCTTTAGTAAAGCTTGAGCACTCTTTTCCCTAAAAAGCGCCAAATGATTATTTTAAAAGTTCACAGAAAAAACAGTGGAATCTCTAAGATAAGTGTTAATTACCTTTTATACACTGGTCCTCCTAGATGTCCTTTGAAGGAACTCCAGCCTCAAATGGATATCTGACGTCCAGCTCCATCTGTAATTAGCTACCTGCTCAACCTCGCTAGACCTGAGTCTCCTCAGTTAAGCCAGATGCCCCTATAGTCATATCCAGCCACAGCATTCTATCAGGATAATCCCATGCATATTCTCAGAGAGTCTCAGGAAGCCTGTCGAAAGGTTTCTCATGAAACCATTCAACATGATGGCAGATTCCTGAATCAGTTTACGTCTATGATTCCAATTCGGCAGTTTTAAGGGTGTGTAAATTACTGTTGATGTTTTGATGATAATACCTTAAACATAGAGAGGCCTGGTATTCAAAGCATTTATTTAACATTTGATTGATTCATGAGTATAATATAACAATCCATGAAAACAATATGAATACTAATTTTTCAGAGTAAAAAAACAAACATAAGAAATTCAGTGTACCTATTAACCCACAAATGACAATTTTGATCAATAGTCTAGTTCTGTGTAGACGTACAGAACTTTATTGCCTTATATTTTAATTTCACCATCAGATCAGATCAGATCAGTTGCTCAGTTGTGTCTGACTCTTTGCGACCCCATGAATCGCAGCACGCCAGGCCTCTCTGTCCATCACCAACTCCTGGAGTTCACTCAGACTCACATCCATCGAGTCAGTGATATCATCCAGCCATCTCATGCTCTGGCATCCCCTTCTCCTCCTGCCCCCAATCCCTCCCAGCATTAGAGTCTTTTCCAATGAGTCAACTCTTCACATAAGGTGGCCAAAGTACTGGAGTTTCAGCTTCAGCATCATTCCTTCCAAAGAAATCCCAGGGCTGATCTCCTTCAGAATGGACTGGTTGGATCTCCTTGCACTCCAAGGGACTCTCAAGAGTCTTCTCCAACACCACAGTTCAAAAGCATTAATTCTTCAGCACTCTGTCTTCTTCACAGTCCAACTCTCACATTCATACATGACCACAGGAAAAACTAGACGAACCTTTGTAGGCAAAGTAATGTCTCTGCTTTTGAATATGCTATCTAGGTTGGTCATAACTTTCCCTGCAGTCACCATCTGCATTGATTTTGGAGTCCAGAAAAATAAAGTCTGACACTGTTTCCACTGTTTCCCCATCTATTTCCCATGAAGTGATGGAACCAGATGTCATGATCTTCGTTTTCTGAATGTTGAGCTTTAAACCAACTTTTTCACTCTCCACTTTCACTTTCATCAAGAGGCTTTTTAGTTCCTCTTCACTTTCTGCCATAAGGGTGGTGTCATCTGCATATCTGAGGTTATTGATATTTTTCCCAGCAATCTTGATTCCAGCTTGTGTTTCTTCCAGTCCAGCGTTTCTCATGATGTACTCTGCATATAAGTTAAATAAACAGGGTGACAATATACAGCCTTGATGTACTCCTTTCCTATTTGGAACCAGTGTGTTGTTCCATGTCCAGTTCTAACTGTTGCTTCCTGACCTGCATACAGATTTCTCAGGAAGCAGATCAGGTGGTCTGGTATTCCCATCTCTTTCAGAATTGTCCACAGTTTATTGTGATCCACACAGTCAAAGGCTTTGGCATAGTCAATAAAGCAGAAATAGATGTTTTTCTGGAACTCTCTTGCTTTTTCCATGATCCAGCAGATGTTGGCAATTTGATCTCTGGTTCCTCTGCCTTTTCTAAAACCCGCTTGAACATCAGGAAGTTCACGGTTCACATATTGCTGAAGCATGGCTTGGAGAATTTTGAGCATTACTTTACTAGCATGTGAGATGAGTACAATTGTGCGGTAGTTTGAGCATTCTTTGGCATTGCCTTTCTTTATTTGCTCTGTATTTAAAACTAGGTCAGTAACTATTTTCCCCAGGTTTCCAAGCTATTTGTTTGCATTTGGGAAAGAAAAAAAAAAAATGGGACATATTTGCAAATATTCAATTTTTAGATTTTTTTTCAGAACCAGAAACATTTTGTAATTTTTAAATAAACCCTTTCCCTCACCCCATATCTACTTATATATTGTTGGAAAGTTAAAGAAATGGGGTTAGGGAGAGGTGGTGATCCTTGTAAGAGGTTTTGTTCATCTTATGACCTGGAAAACCAGACTGCCAAATTAGACCACTGAAACATTCTTCTATGGGTCAGACCAAACTAATGTTTGAAAATGAAAGTGTATTTCCCTCTCCTCAATGGTCCTCACTGGCAAGGGACCACCTGTTTCCGGCTTCTGAACATTACACACCTCCTAGGAACCTGCCGCGTGGCAGCGATGCCCATGGAGATGGCATTGAGTCCGGAGAATAAGTGAAGCCCCGGGCCAGCATGCGCTGGAAGCTGTAGCTGAAGCCCTCTTTGCTCTGGAAGCAACAGAGACTGTGCTGGGAACTTTGCACCACGCCTTGGCACTCGGCTCTGCTCATTACAATCAGCATCTGCCTGCTCCTTCTTTAAACCAGGAAGGCATGCTGTGGCTTGCAGTTTCTTTCTGGTGAGCATCCCCAACTTGTGGAATGTTCTGTGTGGCCCCTCTTCCCCAGGAAAGGTGGAAAGGCTGTAAGCATTGTCCTTCCACTTGAGTTTTGAGCTCAGGGAGCCCCTTTCCTCCTCACTATACTTTCCACAATTTCCTGGCGGTTTCTTCTCACTTGATGGAGTTTTTAACCACTGCAACCCTCATCCGTCTACGCCTACCTAAGTCCAGGAGGAGCAGTTCAAACGCCCGCTATCTCTCCAACAAAATCATCACTCTGCAACACTGAACAAGCACCAATAGACCAGAGAGCCCATTCAGACCCGGAACCACCCTCCGACCAGGACAAGCTTGCTGCAGCCAGCCGGGATGACGACAAACATGGGCTGCAGCGTTTCCGACTCGAATCTGGACAACAACTTGGCTGAAATTTATATACAGTGTGTAATGTGAAGCTTGGCTAATAGGAAAGCCTGCCCTTGGAAAAAGATAGTTTGAAACAAAGCGAATTAAAAAACCCAAGTCAAAGATCAATCAGCTCTCTGAACTTAGAAGGGCCTTCTCCCAGCACAGGTCCACACACACAGCCCACCAACGGAGGGCTCTCCCCACTTCCCTGCCGAGAAGAGAGCCCCCCCCCCCCCCCCCCCGCAGCTGGGAGGATTCCTCTGCGAGTGCTCCCTGGATGTCCCGGGAAGGAGCCTCTGGCCCTTGAAAAGGACATTAATCACCTTTGGTTCCTTGTACCTGAGAAAAAATAGCTATCTCTGGGATCTGATTTTTGTGTGTGTTTCAGACTGGAGAAAGCTTTTATGATGTCTACTGGTGAAATATAACCACTCTCTCACTCTAAGCAGCCTCTAAATTCTTAAATGTGGGTAAATGGAAAACATGCTGTGGGTCTTTATTCCACCAAGCAGCAAGAAATAAATCAGAATCCCCCCACCCCTACTCCATCTCTCCCCTGATGCCTCACAGATGTGCAGCGTTAGAGGGAAGAGCAGAAATGCTTTATAAAATTAATATGTGGAAACTGCTTTGTTTACCATAAATGCCTAGCCTAGGGCTTTCTCCACCATGCCCCATCAAGATTTTAAGCTGAATTCTTGCCTTCTGCCTACCAGAAACGTCTTCCTTGGTTCCTGTCAGACACCAGGGTCTCCATTTTCCACACGGTGGTGGTGAGGTGGGTTCAAGCATCAAAGGTGAGCTGGCTGCAAGTCAGTGGTAAACAAGACAGGTCCACTCTGAAATGTGTAAATCATCTTAGGATCCTGCTGGCTTCGATGTCCTAAATAAATATCTGTCATTACTATAATTGACATTAAACCGAATGCCAGAGACCCCACAGACGCAGGCAAATGGTGGAACTTGCCTCTGTGGTTCATTCACATTTAAAAATATGTAGAAGATATCCCACCGAGCTCGTGAAAGGCATTTAACTGATTTTAATAGCAGTCATTATATTAGAAAATGCGACTTTCCGTTGTAACAGAGATGAACTGGGATGAAACAAAGGAGGAGAGGTAACTAGCAGCACCCCAGTGCCCTGCCGGCATCGCAGCTCATCATTCTTGCTTTCAGCAGTTAGCCAGCTCCTTTTGTCAAAGACTACCACCGTCTAATGAAACAATTAGGACTTGACAGTTTAAATATGCTATTTTGTTCTTTTCAAGCCTAAGTGCCAGCCTCTAAGACAAACTATACCCACCACCTTCCTATCAGCAGAGCCATTGTTATCCCAGATAGAATGCCCTAAAAATAAAATCTGTTTTGCATGTGAAGCTTCATCAAGTCAGGTCATGCCTGCTCCTCAGGGCAGACTGCAGTGTACTAATTTCATGGTGCTATTTTTAAATGTGGCCTCCTTGGATCTTCCCGTATGTCCTACATAGCTCAACAAGGCACCGAGTTAATGTTCAGGCCGCTCGTGCTAGTCACCTCTGCCCACTCTGCCCTCAACTCAAACCTCCGCCACCCCTGTGGGCCCGGGTGGCTTACAGTATGTAGGCCCACTAGTGATAGGTGTGGTCACGCTGTGATCAACATTACTTTCTGGGCCCTGTCCAACACACGAGCTCTTAGAAGATCGAATTGGCATCGGTTTCTTGAATTCATTATTCAAGTTGTTGCAGTTTTAAAACAAATTCACAAAAAGAGAAAATGGCTTATCATCCTAAGCTAATTTTATGTCCCTGGGTATCTATTTTTGCCTCTTGTGTAGAGGTTTGTTTCTGGCTTTTTTTTTTTAGTTATAAAATTAACATATTCAAAGGTATGTGAAAAGCACATAAGAGCGTGTCATTATTCATGACCTTTCTGATTTTGACCACTAGAAACCCAACTCAAACTTGATATGCAAAATTGTATTGTTCATAAAAGCAGAGATCAGAGTTGCCTTCTGTCACAGCTGGATTCATTATGGCTCCAGATAATGCCGTGAGGACAAGGTTTCTCTCTCCCAGCCTCTCAGTTCTGCCTGGCCACACGTCAGCCTGATCTCCAGGAGGCCTCCGCTTGGTGGCCCATGACAGCCCCAGGCTTCCATCCTACCAGCCGAGTAACACAAATGAAATGGCATCTCTTTCTTCCCAGCTGCTCTGACCACAGTCTCTAAATTGAGTTTCATTAGCATGACTTGGGGAAGGCAGTGGCACCCCACTCCAGTACTCTTGCCTGGAAAATTTCATGGACAGAGGAGCCTGGTGAGCTGCAGTCCATGGGGTCGCTAAGAGTCGGACACAACTGAGCGACTTTACTTTCACTTTTCACTTTCATGCACTGGAGAAGGAAATGGCAACCCACTCCAGTGTTCTTGCCTGGAGAATCCCAGGGACAGGGGAGCCTGGTGGGCTGCCGTTTATGGGGTCACACAGAGTCGGACACAACTGAAGCGACTTAGCAGCAGCAGCAGCAGCATGACTTGGGTATGTGCCTAGCTCTAAACTGTCAGGGTTCAGTATGGTCAGAGGAAATCTCCGATTAAGCAGATTTTTGCTATATGCCCTCCATAAAGCCAAGATTTTAGATCAACCTCACATTAAACCATATGGACTCAGAAGGAAGGAGGTATGGCTCCCCAAAAGAATATCAGGTGTATCATCATAAGAAGGAATACATGTAGAGCAAACACCAGCTAATGTCTGTGACAAAGACCTCTGTCCTCACAATCTGAAATAAGAATCAAAGATGCACGCTTAATCCTAGAGGAGGAGGGAGCTCTAGGACTACCTTTGCGAACTTTCATAAATTTGTACTAAGTGAAATAATGAAATACTTCCCACACAAGGATTCAGAAAGCCTCAGGAGCTGATGTGGGGAACAATGAGGAAATCATCCAGGATAGAGGGAAAAAGACAAGTGTATGATGAGAACTCCACACAGTCCGGCCTCCCATTACACACTCACAGTTTGAGTATGCTCTCCCACTGCCTTGCAGCCTCCATTGTTTCTGCTGAGAAGTTAGTTATTAATCTTCTTGGAGTTCTCTTGTACGTGGTGATTCATTTTCCTCTTGCTGCTTTCAAGATTTTCTCTTTATCTTTGGCTTTTGACACTGTGATTATGATGTATCTAGGTATGGATCTCTCTGTGTTATCGTACTTGGAGTCTGAAAAAAATAACGGCTGAAAACCTCCAAATTTGATGAAAAACACTACATGACCAGAAAGCTCAACAAATGCATTTCCTCCCCATTTCTCTCTCTCCTCTTCACTTAGATATCGCCTTTATACATGTTAGTATGTTAACGATGTCTCACATTTCTCCAAGACTGTTTGTGGTTTTTTGTTCTTTTTTCTCTCTCTTCTTCAGATTACGTACTCACTATTGATCTAACTTCAAGTTTACGGATTCTTTCTTCTGTCATTTCAAATCTACTTTTGAGCCCTTCTTAGTGAATTTTTCATTTTGGTTATAGTTTTTCTCCACTTCAGAATTTTCATTTGATTCTCTTTAAACTTTCAATCTTTTCATTGATATTTTCTATTGGATAAGACACTGTCGCTACACTTTCCCTAAAGTTTTTAGACATGGTTTCCTTCAGTTCTTTGAACATAATTTTAATGCATGCTTTGAAGTCTGTGTCTGCTAAGTCCAATATCTTGGCCCCTCAAAGGCAGTTGCTATTACCTGCCATTTTTTTTTTTCTGTGTGTGTGTGTGTGTGTCACAGTTTCCTGTTTTTGAATATGTAATTTTTAATTGAGAACTGGATATTTTTGATAATATATTGTAGTGGTTGTGGATACTGATATCCCTTGAAGGATTGTTGTTTGCTTCATTTATTTATTTGTTCAATGACCTGGTTGAACAGACTCTGTGAAATCTCTTTCCCCTGCAATATACAGTCTCTGATGTCACTGCTAAGATGACTTTTCCCTTGTTTTTATCTTCTGCCCTGCCTTCCCAGAGGTTGTCACCGAATCTACTTATGTATCAAAGGTAATTTTAAGCCTCCACGGTCAGTTAGACTTTACTTTTTACCACTGAGTGTCTGTGTGTCTCGGAGACTGCTATCACAATTCAGAGAGTTTATATTTTTGCCCCACAATCAACCTGGAATTAGTAGGTCCTGAGAGGGTAGCGCTTGGGGCCACACACAGTCTTCCAGTAAGGGATGTGCGTAGTTTTAAGCCTGGCTTCCTAGGAGTTGCCCCTCGGCCAGAGCAGGTAAGTGTTCAGCATTTGGTCAGAGGTTATGCTTAAACCTCTTGTGCCAGTAAGGCTTCTACCCTGTATCAAGGGATCCGTGTGCAGCTTCGGAAAGCATTTCAAATCAGCCCAGCTCCTGGAGTCCTTCTGAGCAGGTACTGAGTCTGTGGTGGTAGTGGTGGTGGCTTAGTCACCCAGTCGTGTCCAACTCCTTGTGATCCCATGGAGTGCAGCTCACCAGGCTCCTCTGTCCATGGGATTCTCCAGGTAAGAACTGGAGCGGGTTGCCATTCCCTTCTTCAATCTAGTCCACGGGCCCAGCCGTTTCCACCCACAGAGCAGACTGGTTCCAGGCAGGTTATTCTTGGCTGCCTCTTGCTATGGTTCTCTCTGTTCAACGCCTGGCTGGTCTGCAGTTTCACTTGTTGCTACCAGTACTGTGCAGCTACCAAACCCTCTTAATTGCTCTCCACCAAGATCTCCATTGTTGTTTTTTTAAAAAAAATACAAAACACCCTTAGGCCTGGAATTCTCCAAGCTCTGCTCCAAATAGAGTCAGTCTATTCCAAAAGAGTTGTTTACAATTTTCCTCTCTCCCTGAGCAGAACCTGGAGGCTGCTTTACAGGAGCTGGGAGCAGGGACAGCGGTCTGCCTCTCCAGAGTGAACCCCTGCTTGACAAGTGGGTGCTGGGGTGGGCGCTGGCCTTATCTTCTCACCTGGCCCTCCCCTCCCCAAGGGCGGCGTATCCACACTTCTGGGCTATAGACAGGTGTTGTTGCTATTTAGTCCCCAGTCATGTCCGACTCTTTGCGACCCCATGGACTGTAGCCCACCAGGCTCCTCTGTCCATGGGATTCTCTAGGCAAGAATGCTGGAGTCGTTGCCATTCCCTTCTTGGCCCCAGTATTCTCAGACTGCCACACCTGGGGTAGTCTTCACTCTCGGAGGGACTGGTGGGGAATGGGGGACCTCAGTGCTTTCAGCCGCACACGCCCTAAATAGAGTTTCTGCAATGTGAGAGGGGGAGGGAATTGACAAGCACGGGGCAGCCTGGCCCCTGAGGGGTGAAAACAGAGCCCCAGACGGCAGCTGGGGGAAGGAAGGGGGCCCCTTCCACGCCCACACCTCCTAGTCTTCTGGGCTGCGTCACCCAGAGGAGAATTCCCAGAAAAATCTTTCCCAAACATTGAGCTGACGGGGAGGAGGAGGGACCGGGACAGGAGGTCTGACTGTTCCTACTGGTTGAGTAAATTTTCTTGAATGAATGTTCCTCCATTCTCTGTGTGCCCTTGGGACAACTTCCAGAGCTTTAACTATCTATCTATCTATCTATGTATATATATATGTGGACTTCTATTATAGTTCAGTCAGTAAAGAATCTGCCTGCAGTACAGGAGACCTGGGTTCGATCCCTGGGTCAGGAAGATCCCCTGGAGAAGGAAATGGCAACCCATTCTAATATCCTTGCCTGGAAAATCTCATGGATAGAGGAGCCTGGTGGGCTGCAGTCCATGGGATCACAAAGAGTCAGACACGACTGAGCGACTAACACTTACATATATGTATATAAGATTTTCATCAGCTAAAATGTCTTGCTGGGAAGAGCGCCTCCAGGCTCCTGCCCCCGCCCCTCTGGAAGTCCCTCCGCACTCACATTTAACTGTGGCTGTTCATACAGATCCATGTCAGAGCCTTTCAAGATCTTAAAAAGTCATCCAATCTGTTCCCTCTGCCTTTGAGCAAGATCATACCTTCGTCAGCCCAGACAGATGAGAATCTATACTGGTTTTGAAAAACCTCCAGAGGAAAAAAAAATTTCACAGCCCTCCTTAATAACCTAAATCATGGTTAACAACGCTTACTGCCAGGAATTCCTTTCTTGCGTATAAGCTAAGGCACACACAAAGGCCTTTGCTAGTCATCTGTCCTGGAGGAGATAAAGAACAGCTGGTCACCACACAAAACATTCCCCCTCCAGGAGGAACAATCTCTACCCTTTCTTTTAAAAAAGTCTTTTTTTTTTTTTTTGGCCCTGTCATCAGAATAAATAATCTTAATGTTTCCTCATACTTTTCTTCAATTAACGAACAACCTTTGGGCTCTGTTCTGAAATCTTTTTCACTCTTGCCATTGCCCTCTTAAGACTGGAGATATTTCTCAAAGGGAGGTCCAGGCGTGCTCCACATGGTTCTCTTGGAGCGCTTACTAACCACCCAGATTCTTGTGCTTCCCTCGAGACTCTGTGAATCATAATCCCACCCATCCATCTAGGAATCAGCATGGCTGACAAAAAATCCCCTAGATGACTCTGACACACTAAAATTCAAGATCCTTTAGGCCACACTGAAGCCTGCATTGTCTCACAGATTGAAATGGAAGAATCACGCAGGAGCTTCTAAAATCCTAATGCCCAAGCTGTACCCAGGTCCAATCAAATCAAAATCTCAAGGGGTGACACCTGGGAACATTTGACGGTTCCCCAGGTGAATTCTGAGTGCAGCCAATAGACAGTCAGCTTCTTCAAGGCAAGGACGGGGTGACGTTTGTGTCCCAGACCTGCTGACACAAAGGCTAACACAGGAACATTAGTTCTCAGCATTGACTGAGTAAGCAAGACTTAAATTTTGTCCCTAGATTCATGCTTATCGTGTATTCCCGTTTCTTTATCTCTGTCATGGCCATTTAATTGTAAGCATTACTTTGCTAACAAGGGTCCGTCTAGTCAAAGCTATGGTTTTTCCAGTGGTCATGTATGGATGTGAGAGTTGGACTATAAAGAAAGCTGAGCACCGAAGAATTGATGTTTTTGGACTGTGGTGTTGGAGAAGTCTTGAGAGTCCCTTGGACTGCAAGGAGATCCAACCAGTCCATTCTGAAGGAGATCAGTCCTGGGGGTTCATTGGAAGGACTGATGTTGAAGCTGAGCTCCAATACTTTGGCTACCTGATGCGAAGAGCTGACTCATTGGAAAAGACCCTGATGCTGGGAAAGATTGAGGGCAGGAGGAGAAGGGGATGACAGAGGATGAGATGGTTGGATGGCATCATCGACTCGTTGGGCATAAGTTTGAGTAAACTCCAGGAGTTGGTGATGGACAGGGAGGCCTGGTGCCTGGCGTGCCGTGGTTCATGGGGTTGCAAAGAGTCAGACACGACTGAGCAACTGAACTGAACTGTGAAGATAAATTTTTTTTCACTGTTTGTTTTGGGAGGAGACTTGACTTTGAAGAGGGAGAGGCAAGACTTCTGGCTTGGAAACCTACAAGATAAGAGATGCTAAGAGACACCTGTGTGGAGATTCCTGCTAGCCACCATGAGGCCTGGAAACGTGGCTGTTGAGTGTTGAAATCTTCACTTTGAATTATGTCAAGATTCCTTACATGTACCACCTTGCTGACCTGTCCTGATCCCATTCCATCATCCCGCAGGGTGATACTGAAGGTTTCACCCGATGTGCATTGCTTTGCATGGATACCATGGCCCCTTCTCCTCCCTCCTGAGACTTCAGTGATGACACGGGCTTAAGGCAGAGCCCCCAGTAGATGTTCACATTCGGGCACCATCCAGTGTAAAAAAGTTAATACCCCAAGGGGCAAACCTACAAGCTATACCAAGAGCTGGTAGATGAATTTGTCCCCATTTCTCTGTAACTTTCTAACCATGTAATGTCCTGAAACAAAGGTTATAATGCTTCCAGAGGATGGGTCTCAGGGGTTATTTGCACTTCGTGTTGGTGAACTCAGTAATGCTTCCTCGTGTTTCTCTGCCTCCTCCCCTGCCTGACTGCCCTGTCTCTCACAATTCCAGGGATCACACTCCCTCGTAAGAGTGACATACAAAGACCTAAAGCTGTGTCTAAGGAACCCAAATGAAGTAGACAGTACATGATTCATTTCACATCCTTTCCCATCACCGTGTCCAGCACAAATTAGGTGCCCATAAATATAAACAGATGTGAACACGGACCAGAAAACTAGACAGAAGAAGGGGTGTGCACAAACTGTCCGTGATGGGAGAGTTTTGGTGAGAAAGTAATCCAATGGTTATAATTTTCCATTTATCAACCATGGGGACAGAGGCAAGTCAGCCACCTTGGATATCAAATTATTTACCTTAAAATGGGACACTGAGTTGTATCTGAATATCATGAGGTTCAATTGAGAAAACACATACTGCTGTGTTCTGAAAATTATAAAACCAAAAAGTTATTGCTTTGGTATTAGAGTCTTAACTAGATAGCTTTTTCCCCCTTCAGGTTTTGAGAGTATTTCCATATATTAGTGATTAACACACATCAGTAAGAATTTAGAAAAGCTGTGTGAAAGTGAGCTTATATTAAGTTATAATTAATTAATTCTATAAATAAGAATTGTGAAATTTGAGATAAACATTTTCATTTTTGCTTCATGCTGCATATCTTTTTTTCCCTCAAGTGTACAATTCGGTGTTACACCGTGCTGTTACATCCCCAGGATTTATTTTATACCTGTGCTGTGCTGTGCATACTCGCTCAGTCATGCCCAGCTCTTTGCGACCCCATGGACAGTAGCCCGCCAGGCTTCTCTGTCCATAGGAATTCTCCAGGCAAGAATACCGGGCTGGGTTGCCATGCCCTCCTTCAGTTATTTTATACCTAGAAGTTTGTAAATACCTTCTCACTGCCTTTATTCACTTCCCCACCTTTACACCCTCCCACTCCACCTCTAGCAGCATAGCAAACCCATGCTCTGTATCTATGAGTCTGCTTTTTTTAGATTACATACCTAAGTGAGATAATACAGTATTTATCTTTTTCTGTCTTATTTCCCTTGGCCCAATGCCCTCAAGGTCCATCCATGTTGCCACAAATGGCAAATTTTTCTTTTAAATGGCTGAGCAGTATTCTGTTGTGTGTATTTATATACATACATGCATACACCATCTCTACTTTATTCTTCTTTCAGTTTTATTGAGATGCAGTCGGCCCACTGCACTGTATAAGTTTAAGGTATGCAGCATAATTATTTTGACTTTAGCCACCTCATGCGAGGAGTTGACTCATTGGAAAAGACTCTGATGCTGGGAGAGATTGGGGGCAGGAGGAGAAGGGGACGACAGAGGATGAGATGGCTGGATGGCATCACCCACTCAATGGACATGAGTCTCAGTGAAGTCCAGGAGTTGGTGATGGACAGGGAGGCCTGGCATGCTGCGATTCATGGAGTCGCAAAGAGTCAGACACGACTGAGCGACTGAACTGACTGACCGACTGACAGCTTGTAATGTTCTTCACCATAAGCTTAGTGGATATCCATCCATACACATAAAAATTTAAAAAATAAAAGAGAAATATTTTTCCTTGATGAACTCTTCAGATTTACTCTTAACAGCTTGCATGTATAACATACAACTGTGTTATCATGTTATAAATTATCAGATCAGATCAGATCAGTCGCTCAGTCGTGTCCGACTCTTGGCGACCCCATGAACCGCAGCACGCCAGGCCTCCCTGTCCATCACCAGCTCCCAGAGGTCACTCAGACCCGCATCCATCGAGTCAGTGATGCCATCCAGCCATCTCATCCTCTGTCGTCCCCTTCTCCTCCTGCCCTCAATCCCTCCCAGCATCAGAGTCTTCTCCAATGAGTCAACTCTTCGCATGAGGTGGCCAAAATACTGGAGTTTCAGCTTTAGCATCATTCCTTCTAAAGAAATTCCAGGATTGATCTCCTTCAGAATGGACTGGTTGGATCTCCTTGCAGTCCAAGGGACTCTCAAGAGTCTTCTCCAACACCACAGGTCAAAAGCATCAATTCTTCGGTGCTCAGCCTTCTTCACAGTCCAGCTCTCACATCCATACATTACCACAGGAAAGACCATAGCCTTGACTAGGCGAACCTTTGTTGGTAAAGTAATGTCTCTGCTTTTGAATATGCTATCTAGGTTGGTCATAACTTTCCTTCCAAGGAGTAAGCGTCTTTTAATTTCATGGCTGCAGTCACCATCTGCAGTGATTTTGGAGCCCAGAAAAAGAAAGTCTGACACTGTTTCCACTGTTTCTCCATCTATTTCCCATGCAGTGATGGGGCCAGATGCCATGATCTTCGTTTTCTGAATGTTGAGCTTTAAGCCAACCTTTTCACTCTCCACTTTCACTTTCATCAAGAGGCTTTTTAGCCCCTCTTCACTTTCTGCCATAAGAGTGGTGTCATCTGCATATCTGAGGTTATTGATATTTCTCCCGGCAATCTTGATTCCAACTTCTGTTTCTTCCAGTCCAGCATTTCTCATGATGTACTCTGCATATAAGTTAAATAAACATGGTGACAATATGCAGCCTTGACGTACTCCTTTTCCTATTTGGAACCAGTCTGTTGTTCCATGACCAGTTCTAACTGTTGCTTCCTGACCTGCATACAGATTTTTTAAGAGGCAGATCAGGTGGTCTGGTATTCCCATCTCTTTCAGAATTTTCCATAGTTTATTGTGATCCACACAGTCAAAGGCTTTGGCATAGTCAATAAAGCAGAAATAGATGTTTTTCTGGAACTCTCTTGCTTTTTCCATGATCCAGCAGATGTTGGCAATTTGATCTCTGGTTCCTCTGCCTTTTCTAAAACCCAGCTTGAACATCAGGAAGTTCACGGTTCACATATTGCTGAAGCCTGGCTTGGAGAATTTTGAGCATTACTTTACTAGCGTGTGAGATGAGTGCAATTGTTCGGTAGTTTGAGCACGCCTTGGCATTGCCTTTCTTTGGGATTGGGATGAAAACTGACCTTTTCCAGTCTTGTGGCCACTGCTGAGTTTTCCAAATTTGCTGGCATATTGAGTGCAGCACTTTCACAGCATCATCATTCAGGACTTGGAATAGTTCCACTGGAATTCCATCACCTCCACTAGCTTTGTTCGTAGTGATGCTTTCTAAGGCCCATTTGACTTCACATTCCAAGATGTCTGGCTCTAGGTCAGTGATCACATCATCATGATTATATAGGTCTTGAAGCTCTTTTTTGTACAGTTCTTCTGTGTATTCTTGCCACCTCTTCTTAATATCTTCTGCTTCTGTTAGGTCCACACCATCTCTGTCCTGTATCATGCCCATCTTTGCATGAAATGTTCCTTTGGTATCTCTGATTTTCTTGAAGAGATCCCTAGTCTTTCCCATTCTGTTGTTTTCCTCTATTTCTTTGCATTGATCACTGAAGAAGGCTTTCTTATCTCTTCTTGCTATTCTTTGGAACTCTGCATTCAGATGTTTATATCTTTCCTTTTCTCCTTTGCTTTTTGCTTCTCTTCTTTTCACAGCTATTTGTAAGGCCTCCCCAGACAGCCATTTTGCTTTTTTGCATTTCTTTTCCATGGGGATGGTCTTGATCCCTGTCTCCTGTACAATGTCATGAACCTCATTCCATAGTTCATCAGGCACTCTATCTATCAGATCTAGGCCCTTAAATCTATTTCTCACTTCCACTGTATAATCATAAGGGATTTGATTTAGGTCATACCTGAATGGTCTAGTAGTTTTCCCTACTTTCTTCAATTTCAGTCTGAATTTGGCAATAAGGAGTTCATGGTCCGAGCCACAGTCAGCTCCTGGTCTTGTTTTTCCTGACTGTATAGAGCTTCTCCATCTTTGGCTGCAAAGAATATAATCGATCTGATTTCGGTGTTGACCATCTGGTGATGTCCATGTATAGAGTCTTCTCTTGTGTTGTTATAAATTATATCATGTTGTAAATGACATCCCTAGTGCTTACTTAGAATTAGAAGCTTATGCCTTTTACCTGCCTTCATCCAATTTTCCCCCAACCCTCACCTCTGTTAATCACAGATCCGATCTCTCTTTCTGGGAGATGGTTTGTTTTTGAAGTAAAATTGACCTACAATACTCTGTTAGTTCCGGTCACACGACACAGTGATCCTGTGTCTGTGCATGTTTCAGACGCTCGGTAGGGCCGCTCACACTGCAGTGTGATCCTGTGTCTGCAGCGTGTCCCCACACAGGATCGCACAGGAGCTGACCGCACTCCCTCCCTGCGTTTCCTAATCCTCAGGGATTTTGCATCTGGAAGGCTGTGTCTCTTAATCGGCCTCACATATTTTCTTCTTCCTGCATCCCCCTCCCCTCATGTTTGGCAACCACCTGTTTTTTCTCTTTATCTATGGCCCTGTTTCTCCTTGTTATGGTAATTCATTAGTTTTTGGACTTCACACATAAGTGAAATCATGTGGTGTTTGTCTTTCTCTAACTTGTTTCACTTAGTTTAATATCCTCTAGATCCATCCACCCTGTCACTGTTGGCAAGATTTCATTCTTTTTCGTGACTAATATTCCATCACATGCACACTCATAGTTTGTAGATACTTCTACATGCTGGCTGTAGTAAATAATGCTGCTATGAACATTGGGGTGCACTTATGTTTTCAAATTAGTGTTTTCTTTTCTTCAGATATATACCCAGAAATAGAAATGCTGGATTATATGCTAGTTTTATTTTAGTTATTTGAGGGAACTCCATACAATTTTCCACAGTGGCTGGACCAATTTACATTCCCAAGATCAGTGTACAAGAATTTACTTTTGTCAGATTCTCTTCACAAAAATTTGTTATTTGGAAACTTCTTGATACTCGCCAAGCGTGAGGTGATAATCTAATTGAGATTTTGATCAGTGTTTCCCTGTTGATTAGTGATATGGAGCATCTTTTCATATGCATATTGGCCATCTGTATGTCTTCTTTGGGAAAAGGTCATTCAAGTCTTTTGCCTATTTTTTACCTGCGTTGTATTTTTTTATGTTGAGTTGTATAAGCTGTTTATACATTTTAGATGTTAACCCCTTATCAGTCTTATCATTTACAGATATTTCTCCCATTAATAGATATTCTTTTTGTTTTGTCAGTTGTTTCCTTTACTGTTCAAAGAAAGGTTTTAAGTTTAAATTGGTCCCATTTGTTTATTGGAGAAGGCAATGGCAACCCACTCTGGTACTCTTGCCTGGAAAATCCCATGGACGGAGGAGCCTGGTAGGCTATAGTCCATGGGGGCGCAACTGAGCAACTTCACTTTCAATTTTCACTTTCCTGCATTGGAGAAGGAAATGGCAACCCACTTAAGTGGTCTTGCCTGGAGAATCCCAGGGATAGGGGAGCCTAGTGGGCTGCTGTCTATGGGGTCGCGCAGAGTCATACACGACTGAAGACACTTAGCAGCAGCATTTGTTTATTTTTGCTTTTATTTTCCTTGCTTTAAGAAATACATTCCCCCAAAAATGCTATAATTTATATCAAAGAAGGCTCTGTATATGTTTAATTCTAGGAGTTTTATGGTTTCCAGTCTTATATTTAGGTCTTTAATGCATTTTGAGTTTTCTTTTGTGTGTGATAAGACAATTTTTTCTAATTTCATTCCTTTACATATAGCTTTGCAGTTTTCCCAGCACCGTTTATTGAGACTATCTTTTCCCCATTGTATAAATTTACCTCTTTTGTCATAGATTCAGTTCAGTTCAGTTCAGTCACTCAGTTGTATCTGACTCTGCGACCCCATGAATTGCATCATACCAGGCCTCTCTGTCCATCACCAACTCCCAGAGTTCACTCAGACTCACGTCCATCGAGTCAGTGATGCCATCCAGCCATCTCATCCTCTGTCGTCCCCTTCTCCTCCTGCCCCCAATCCCTCCCAGCATCAGAGTCTTCTCCAATGAGTCAACTCTTCACATGAGGTGGCCCAAATACTGGAGTTTCAGCTTCAGCATCATTCCTTCCAAAGAAATCCTATGGCTGATCTCCTTCAGAATGGACTGGTTGGATCTCCTTACAGTCCAAGGGACTCTCAAGAGTCTTCTCCAACACCACAGTACAAAAGCATCAATTCTTCAGCACTCAGCTTTCTTCACAATCCAACTCTCTCATCCATACATGACCACTGGAAAAATCATAGCCTTGACTAGACAGATCTTTGTTGGCAAAGTAATGTCTCTGCTTTTGAACATGCTATCTAGGTTGGTCATAACTTTCCTTCCAAGGAGTAAGCGTCTTTTAATTTAATGGCTCAGTCACCATCTGCAGTGATTTTGGAGCCCAAAAAGATAAGGTCTGACACTGTTTCCACTGTTTCCCCATCTATTTCCCATGAAGTGATGGGACCAGATGCCATGATCTTTGTTTTCTGAATGTTGAGCTTTAAGCCAACTTTTTCACTCTCCACTTTCACTTTCATCAAGAGGCTTTTTAGTTCCTCTTCACTTTCTGCCATAAGGGTGGTGTCATCTGCATATCTGAGGTTATTGATATTTCTCCCGGCAATCTCGATTCCAGCTTGTGTTTCTTCCAGTCCAACATCTCTCATGATGTACTCTGCATATAAGTTCATGATGTACTCTGCATATAAGTTAAATAAGCAGGGTGACAATATACAGCCTTGATGTACTTTCCCTATTTGGAACCAGTCTGTTGTTGCATGTTCAGTTCTAACTGTTGCTTCCTGACCTGCATATAGGTTTCTCAAGAGGCAGGTCAGGTGGTCTGGTATGCCCATCTCTTGAAGAATTTTCCATAGTTTATTGTGATCCACACAGTCAAAGGCTTTGGCATAGTAATAAAGCAGAAGTAGATGTTTTTCTGGAACTCCTCTTGCTTTTTTGATGATCCAGCAGATGTTGGCAATATGATCTCTGGTTCCTCTGCCTTTTCTAAAACCAACTTGAACATCTGGAAGTTCACGGTTCACATATTGCTGAAGCCTGACTTGGAGAATTTTGAGCATTACTTTACTAGCCTATGAGATGAATGCAATTGTGTGGTAGTTTGAGCATTCCTTGGCATTGCCTTAATTTCCCATTTAAGCGTGCATTCATTTCTGGGATTTTTTTATTTTTTTCCATTGATCTGTCTGTTTTTGTGCCATTATCATACGATTTGATGATTGTAGCTTTGTGATAAACTTTTAAATCAAGGAGCATGATATCCCAAGCTATGTTGTTCTCAAAATTTTTTTGGTTATTTGGAATCTTTTGTGTTTCCACACAAATTATAGCCATCTGTTTTCTTTCTGTAAAAATTCTCATTAATTTTTTGATAGGGCTTGCACTGAATCTGTAGATTGCCTTGGATAGCACGATCATTTTAACATTAATTCTTCCAATCCATGAACATGATTTATTTTTCCATCTGTTTTATTGGCCTCTATTTCTTTCAGCAGTGTCTTAAAGTTTTCTGAGTATAATTGTTTTACCCCCTTAGTTAGACTTATTCCTAGACATTTTATTCTTTTTCAGTGGTAAATGGAATTTACCATTTTTTAAATCTCTTTCTGATAGTCTGTTGTTAGTGTATAGAAATGCAAAAGATTTCTGTATATTTATTTTGGATTTTCCAACTTTACCAAATTCATTGATCTCTAGTAGTTTTTGGTGGTGTCTATAGGATTTTCCATGTGTAGTATTAGGGTCATTAGCAAACAGTGAGAGTTATATGTCTCCCTTTCCAATATGGATGACTTTTGTTTCTTTTTCTTGTCTGATTGCTGTGGCTAGGACTTCCAAAACTATGTTGAATAAAAGTGGCAAGAGTGGGCCTCCTTTTCTTATTTCTGATCTCAGAGGGAATACTTTCAGAGTTGTGCCACCCAGCATGGTGTTAGCTGTGGCTTGCCATGTGCTTGGCTCAGTCAGGTCTGATTCTTCGTGACCCTGTGGGCTATAACTCACCAGGCTCCTCTGTCCATAGAATTTTCCAGTCAAGAATACTGGGGTGGGTTAACATTACCCCCTCCAGGGGGTTTATCAAACATGACTCTTATTATGTTGATGTATGTCCCCTCTATACCCTTTCTCTGGAGAGTTTTTCTAAATTATAAATGGATGTTGAATTTTGTCACAAACTTTGTCTGCATCTGCTCATGTGACATATCATATTGATTTACAAATATTGATCCATCTTTGCATCCATGGGATAAATACCACTTGATTGTGGTGTATAATCCCTTTACTATATTGTTGAATTCAGTTTGCTAGTATTTTATTAAGGATTTTTGCATCTATAATCATCAGTGATCTTCCCTGTAATTTTGTGTGTGTGTGTGTGTGTGGCAATTTGTCTGATTTTGGTGTCAGGGTTTTGCTGGCCTTGTGGAGTGAGTTCAGAAGTGTTCCCTCCTCAAAAAAAAAAATATAGATAGATAGATAGATTTCTTCCTCTGCAATTTTTTGGAATAGTTTGAGACAAACAGGTGTTATTTCTTCTCTGAATGTTTGGTAAATTTAACCTATGAAGCCATCTGATCTTGGACTTTTGTTTTTTGGGAGTTTTATTTAAATTAATGATTCAATTTTATTACTGGTATTTGGTCAGTTGATATTTTTATATTTATTCCTAGTTTAGGCATTGGAGATAGTACTTTCCCAGTAATTAGTTGATTTCTTCTATGCTGTCCATTTATTGGTGTATAGTTGTTCATAGTAATCTCTTATGATGCTTTATATTTCTATGGTGTTGGTTGTAACTTCTCTATTTTCGTTTCTGATTTTATTGACTTGGGCCTTTTCACTTTTTTTCTTGACAAGACTTACGAAGTTTTATTCACTTTGGTTATCTTTAAAAATCAGCTTATATTCATTGATCTCTTCTGTTGCTTTTTTCAGTGTGTACTTCATTTATTTCTGCTCTTTTCTTAAAATTTATTCTACTAACTTTGAGGGTTTCTTGTTTTCTTATTCCTTTAGATGTGAGTTTAGGTTGTTTATTTGAGATTTTTATTGTTTCCTAAGGTAGCTTTGTATCTCTATAAACTTCCCTCTAAGAACTACTTTTACTGCCTCCCAAGACTTTGGATTATTGTGTTTTCACTTTCATTTGGCTCCAGGTATTTGATTGCTTTTTCCATTCCTTCAGTTTTCCATTGGCTGTTTAGTAACATATTGTTTAATGATTAAATATGTGTTTTGCAAATTCGTTTTTCTTACAGTTGTTTGCGAGTCTCATAGCATTGTGGTCAGAAAGGAATGCTTGACAAAATTTCAGTTTTCCTAAATGTTCTTGAAGTTACTCATACTTTTGGTGGCCTAGCCTGTGATCTATTCTGGAGAACATACCCTGGACACTGGACAAAAATAGTGTATCGTGCTGTTTTTGAATAGACTATATTTATTAAGATCAGCTGGCCTGTGTGTCATTTAAGGCCCGTGTTTCATTATTGGTTTTCTGCCTGTTTGATCTTCCCCCTGATAGACGTGGGCCCTTCAGTCTCCCTGCTATCACTGTGTCGCCGTCAGCTGCTCCCTCTGTGTCTGCTGGTGTATCCTGAGTGCACGTCCCTCCAGTCACGAGAGCTGTACGGTCCAGGAGAGCCCTCCAGGTACAGGTCCTCATATTCTACTGAGCTGATTAAGCGTGGTGGTCAGGTAAGCACTGCTTACCAGACTGTTGGTCTGGTTGACTGACAGGCCTTGCCTTGTGCGGAGGCTACCCACACAAGGTGGTGGGTAGAGCTGTGTTACGAGGCCGCTGGCTGCAGGACCCTGGGGGATCCTGAAGCTAGTGTGGGCCCTGGCGGGCAGGGCAGTGTTCTCAGCTGGCAGGTTGCAGGGCCAGGTTTTCACGTCTGCTGTGGGTCTACTTACGGGCAGGGCTATTTCCTGGTGTGGCTGGCTGCGCAGTCTGGCATGCCCTGAGCTGGTGTCGGTTTGCTGGGGGGTGAAGGCAGATCCCCGGCCAGCTGCCTGAGAGGCCCAGGCCGAGCGGGTGGAGCTGGTCCTGACATGGCAGGCTGCAGGGTTGGGTGGTCCTGCATCTGGTGTCTGCCTACTACTAATCAAGGCCAGATCCCGGGGCTAGGGCTGGCCCAGTGGAGGCCAAATTTGGGTCCCAGAGTCTCCGACTGCAAGGCCGTGGGGGGATCTCAGGGCTGGTAATGACCCACTGGTAGGCAGGTCTAGGTCCCGGGTCCTGCTGTTGAGTGGGGCTGTGTCCCTTCTCAGCTGAGCCATCCCAGAACTGCTCCTGACAAGCTGGTGGTGGTGGTGGACAGGACCAGGTCCTACGGGTGAGAAGCTAGATGGAAGATTCCAGAATGACACTTACCAGTCCTAGTGGCCTTGTTGTTGAACGGACTTCCAAAAAATGCTGCTTCCAGTGTCTGTGTCCCCAGGATGAGCTCCACTTGCCCGCTGCCTCTTTGGGAGAACCTCTGAGATCAGCAGGACGTCTGACCCAGGCTCCTTTCAAATTACTGTTTCTGCCTTGGCTCACAGAGTATGAGACTTTATGTACAACCTACTAGAACAGAGCCCATCGCAGACTGTCTGGTCTCCTCAGAGAAAGCCCTCCTGTCCTTCAAAGCCAAACATCTGGGCTCTTCTTCCTGCTGCAGGAACCCCAGCACTAGGGAGTCTGATGTAGGGCTTAGGCCCTTCACTCCTTGGGGACAAATGTTAATGCTGCGATTGAAATTATTCTTCCTTTGGCTGGTTGCCCTCCTGGAGGTATGGATCTCTCCTGTGTTGCCTTTCTGCCCTTCCTACCCGGGTACACTTCACTTTGATTTCTTCATTATATCTTCAGTTGTAGACGATCTTTACTGTTAGTATGCCAGTCTTTATCATCAATAGTTGTTCTCTAAATGGCTGTAATTTTGGTGTGCCCTGTGGGAGGAGGTGAGCTCAGGGTCTTCCTACCCGACTTTCTTGGCCGTTCCTCCCTGCTGTACTGCATCTGCTCTGTCCACTCGTCCAGTGGACACTCTGTTGCCTTCCATGTCTTGGCTATTGTAAATCATGCTGCAAGGAGCGTGGGATTGCAGATATCTTTGTGAATGAGTGTTTTCCTTTTCTTTAGCTAAGCACCCAGGACTATAATTCCTGGATCATATGGCAGTTCTATTTTGTATTTTTTGAAAAACTTCCATACATATTTCCATAGTGGCTGCACCAGTATGCATTCACACCAACAGTGCACTGTGTTGCATTTATTCCCACATCCTCACCAACACTATTGTTTCTTCTTTTTTTGATAATAACCATTCTAACACATGGGCTTCACTGCTAGCTCAGCTGCTAAAGAATCCGCCTGCAATGTAGGAGACCACAGCTGCATCCCTGGGTGGGGCAGATCTGCTGGAGAAGGGATAAGCTACTTACTCCAGTATTCTTGGGCTTCCCTTGTGGCTCAGCTGGTAAAGAATCCACCTGCAATGTGAGAGACCTGGATTCGATCCCTGGGTTGGGAAGATCCCCTGGAGAAGGAAACGGCCACTCATTCTAGTATTCTGGACTGAAGAATTCCATGGACTGGATTAAAAAGAGTCGGACACGACAGCAACTTTCACTTTCATTCTAACAGGTGCAAAGTTATATTTCATTATAGTTTTTGATTTGTATTTCCCTGATGATCAGATGATGTTGACCAACTTTTTCTGTATCTGTTGGCTATCTGTAGGAAAAATACCTACTCAGATCTTCTTCCCATTTTTTAATTGAATTGTTTAATTTTTTTGTTAGAAGTTGTACAAGTTCTTCATATAATTTGGATATTAACCCCTTATCAGATAAAGGATTTGGAAACACTTTCTCCTACTTGGTAGATTCCTTTCCATTTTGCTGATGGTGTCCTTTGCTATGCAGAATTTTAGTTTGATGTAGTCCACTTATTTATTTTTGTTTTTATTAAAGAGACTGGCCTTTCCCTGTTATATACCCTGAGCTACTTTGCCCATAAATTAATTGTCCATGTATAAATGTGTTAATATCTGAGCTCTCTATTTTGTTCCATTGATGCATGTCTCTGTTTTATGGCATCATACTATTTTGATTACTACGGCTTTGTAATAGTGTTTGAAATCAGAATTTGTGATGCTTCCAGCTTTTTTCTCAGGATTGCTTTGCCCATTGAGGCTCTTCTGTAGTTCTATAAAATTTATGGATTAGTCAAGTTCTGTGAAAAATGCCATTGGAATTTTGACAGTGATTGAATTGAATCTGTACTTTTTTGGGGTAGCATGGGCATTGGAACAATATTCTTGTAACACAAAACAATCTATTTATTTGTGTATCCTTCAATTTCTTTCATCGGTGTCACAGTTTTCACTATACACTGGTCTTTCACCTTCATGGTTAAATTTATTCCTAGATATTTTATTCATTTTTTATGTAATGGTATGTGAGATTTTTTTCTTTAATTTTATTTTTATGATTAATATATTAGTTTCAGATTTACACCATAACAATTCTTTCTTTGTATATATTGCAAAATAGTTACCATAATAAGGCTAGGTAACATCTGTCACCCTATATATAGTTTACAATTTTAATTTTCTTATAATGAGAGCTTTTATGATCCACTTTCTTAGCAACTTTCAAAAACACAAGACAGAATTATTAACTGTAGTCAACATGCTATGTGTTACATTTCCATGACATTTATTTTTTCATTGAGGTAACATTGGTTTCTAACATTAGATTAGATTTCATTTGTACATGATACTTCTGTTTCTGTGTACCCTTCTGTATCAGATCAGATCAGATCAGATCAGTCGCTCAGTCATGTCCGATTCTTTGCAACCCCATGAATCACAGCACGCCAGGCCTCCCTGTCCATCACCAACTCCCAGAGTTCACAGAGACTCACGTCCATCGAGTCAGTGATGCCATCCAGCCATCTCTTCCTCTGTTGTCCCCTTCTCCTCTTGCCCCCAATCCCTCCCAGCATCAGAGTCTTTTCCAATGAGTCAACTCTTCGCATGAGGTGGCCAAAGTACTGGAGTTTCAGCTTTAGCATCATTTCTTCCAAAGAAATCCTAGGGCTGATCTCCTTCAGAATGGACTGGTTGGATCTCCTTGCAGTCCAAGGGACTCTCAAGAGTCTTCTCCAACACCACAGTTCAAAAGCATCAATTCTTCGGCGCTCAGCCTTCTTCACAGTCCAACTCTCACATCCATACATGACCACAGGAAAAACCACAGCCTTGACTAGATGGACCTTTGTTGGCAAAGTAATGTCTCTGCTTTTCAATATGCTATCTAGGTTGGTCATAACTTTCCTTCCAAGGAGTAAGCGTCTTTTAATTTCATGGCTGCAGTCGCCATTTAACTTATAAGCAGAGTACATCATGAGAAACGCTGGACTGGAAGAAACACAAGCTGGAATCAAGATTGCCAGGAGAAATATCAATAACCTCAGATATGCAGATGACACCACCCTTATGACAGAAAGTGAAGAGGAACTAAAGAGCCTCCTGATGAAAGTGAAAGAGGAGAGTGGAAAAGTTGGCTTAAAGCTCAACATTCAGAAAACAAAGATCATGGCATCCGGTCCCATCACTTCATGGGAAATAGATGATGAAACAGTGGAAACCCTTCTGTATGCTCACCACCAAAACTCTGGTTTCCATCTGTGACCATTATAAGTTTCACCTCCCCTGAGACCCTTTCCCTTCTGATAACCACTATGCTGTTCTCTGCATCTATGTGTTTTTGTTTCATTTGATTTGCTCATTTATTTTCTATTATTTGTTTTTAACTTTCCACAAATGAGTGAAATCATATGGTTATTGACATAGCATTTATGTTGTAAAAGGAAGGTTGCGTCTTTTTAACCCGCTGTCCACGGGCATGGCATGTGTTAGCTCTCGTTTGTGTCTTCTTCGTTTTCTCTCATCAGTATCAGTTTCTGAATACCATTTTCACCTTCTTGTCAAGTTTTTCCTGAAGTATTTTATTATTTTTTGATATGACTGTGAATGGGATTATTTTCTTTCATTTCTCTTTCAAAAGTTCATGATTAGTATATAGAAATGAAACATACTCTCATATTTTTTTATCCTGCAACATTACTGAATTCATTCTTTAGGTCTACTAGCTTTTAGTGTGGTGTCTTTAAGGTTTTCTGTATAGAATATCACATCATTTGCAAATAGTGACAGCCTTTCCAATTTGGATGTCTTTAATCTCTTGTCTGGGGGAAGGCAATGGCACCCCACCCCAGTACTCTTGCCTGGAAAATTCCATGGACAGAGGAGCCTGGTGGGCTCCAGTCCATGGGGTCACTAAGAGTCAGACACGACTGAGCGACTTCACTTTCACTTTTCACTTTCATGCATTGAAGAAGGAAATGGTAACCCACTCCAGTGTTCTTGCCTGGAGAATCCCGGGGACGGAGGAGCCTGGTGGGCTGCCATCTATGGGATCGCGCAGAGTCGGACACGACTGCAGCGACTTAGCAGCAGCAGCAGCAATCTCTTGTCTAATTGCTGTGCCTAGGCTATCCGGTACTACATTGAATGAAAGTGATCATTGTGGCTATTCTTGTCTTTTTCTTGATCATCGAGGAAAAGCTTTCAGCTTTTCATTGTGTATGACGTTGACTGTGGCCCTCATTAGGTTGAGGTATATCCCCTCTATCCTCACTTTGTGAAAAGCTTTTATCAATAAAGGATGTTGAATTTTATCACAGGCTTTTTCTGCATCTACTGACATAATTGTATAATGTAATGCTTTATTTTGTTAATATGGTGTATCGTATTGGTTAACTTGTGGATATTAAACCATCCCTGCATCCTTGGAATAAATCTCACTTGTCCATGATGTGTGATTATTTTAATGCACTATTGGATTTGGTTTGCTAATATTTGTAAAGCATTTTCGCATCTTTGTTCATCAGGAATATTGGCCGTTTTTCTGTAATCTCTTTAACTTGTTTTGGTATCAGGGTTATATTTGCCTCATAAAATTAGTTTGGGGACACTCTTTACTCTTCAGTTTTTGCAATAGTTTCAAAAACAATTAATAACTGTTCTTGAATGTTTGGTAGAATTCACCTGTGAAGCCATCTGGTCCTGGACTTTGGCTCACCGATAGCTTTTTCTTTATTGCTAATTCAGTTTCATTACTGGTGACTGATCTATTCAGATTCCCTAGTTCTTTCTAATTCAGTCTTGAAAATAGTATGTCTCTAGAAATGTCTGCATTTCTCTTAGGTTGTTCAATTTGTGGCATATAATTCTTCATAATAATCTCTTGTGACTCTTTATCCTATGGTGTTTTAACTTCTCCTCTTTCACTTCTGATTTATTTATTTGCACACTCTGTCTTATCTTCTGTTGACGGGTCTGGCTAAAGACTTATCAACCTCACCTTTTCCAAGAACCAGCTTTTAGTTTTAATTGACCATCTCTATTGTTTCTTTTAGTCTCTATTTCACTTATTTCCTCTCTGTTTATGATTGTTTCCATTCTACTGACTTTGGGCTTTCTATGTTCTTCTTTTTCTAGGTTCTCTAGCTGTGAGTTTAGATTGTTTTGTGTTTTTCCTGTTCCCTGAGGTAGGCCTTTATTGCTATACACTTCCCTGCTACTACTTTGGCTCTATATCACAGCTTTTGGGAACAATTTGTTTCCACTTTCGTTTTGTCTTCTTGCATCATTTCTAATTTTTTTTTCTCTTTGTGGACTCACGGGTTGTTCAGTAGCATGCTGTTTACCTTCGAGTGGTTTTGTTTTTTTCCAGTTTTCTTGTAATTGATTTCTCGTTTCATAATGTCGTAGTCAGAATGGATACTTAATATGATTTGAATCTTCTTAAATTTTTTGAGCCTCTTTTTGTAGCCTAACATGTGATCTGTACTGGAACGAACATGCGCACTTGAACAGAAAGTACATTCTGCTGTTTTGATTTGCAGTGTTCTGCATACACGTCTACTAAGTCCGTCTGGACTAACGTGTCATTTAAGGCCAGTGTTTCCTTATTCGCTTACTGTCTGTATGACGTGGTCATTGAGGTCACTGTGGGGTTAACGTTCCTTACTGCTGTCACAGTGTTGTTGTCAATATTTTCCTTTAAGTGTGTAAATACCCGCTATACGTGTTTAGGTGGTCTCATGTTGGATATGTAAATAATTGTAAATGTTACATGCTCTTCTTAGAGTGATCCCTTTATCATTATGTAATGCCCTTTTTTGTCTCTTGTTATTGTCTATATTTTAATCTCCTCCATATGCATGACTTTCACATTCACAGATTGAAACTGCTGTGCATTTTGTAGTGCTATAGAATGTATTTAGTAAAAGAAACTCATATATAATTGGACCCGTGTATTTCAAACCCATCTTGTTCAAAGGTCAATGATAGTTATTTATATATATAAAGGAAAACAATACAATGGGAAAGACTAGAGATCTCTTCAAGAAAATTAGAGATACCAAGGGAACATTTCATGAAAAGATGAGTATAATAAAGAACACAAATGCTATGGACCTAACAGAAGCAGAAGATATTAAGAAGAGGTGGCAAGAATACACAGAATAATTATACAAAAAAGATCTTCATGACAAGAAAATCATGATGGTGTGATCACTCACCTAGAGCCAGACATCCTGGAATGCAAAGTCAAGTGGGCCTTACGAAGCATCACTATGAACAAAGTTAGTGGAGGTGATGGAATTCCAGTTGAGCTATTTCAAATCCTAAAAGATGATGCTGTGAAAGTGCTGCACTCAATATGCCAGCAAATCTGGAAAACTCAGCAGTGGCCACAGGACTGGAAAAGGTCAGTTCCCCTTCCAATCCCAAAGAAAGGCAATGCTAAAGAATGCTCAAACTACCACACAATTGCACTCATCTCACACGCTAGTAAAGTCATGCTCAAAATTCTCCAAGCCAGGCTTCAGCAATATGTGAACCATAAAGTTCCAAGTGTTCAAACTGATTTTAGAAAAGGCAGAGGAATCAAAGATCAAATTGCCAACATCAGGTGGATCATCAAAAAAGCAAGAGAGTTCCAGAAAAACACCAATTTCTGCTTCATTGACTATGCCAAAGCCTTTTACTGTGTAGATCACAACAAACCGTAGAAAATTCTGAGAGGCAGATACCTGACCTGCCTCCTGAGAAACCTGTATGCAGGTCAAGAAGCAACAGTTAGAACTGGACATGGAACAACACACTGGAAATCAAGAAAGGAATACATCAAGGCTGTATATTATCATCCTGTTTTTTTTACTATATGCAGAGTACATCATGTGAAATGCTGGGCTGGATGAAGCACAAGCTGGAATCAAGATTGCTGGGAGAAATATCAATAACCTCAGATGTGCAGATGACACCACCCTTATGGCAGAAAGTGAAGAACCAAAGAGCCTTTTGATGAAAGTGAAAGAGGAGAGTGAAAAAGTTGGCTTAAAGCTCAACATTCAGAAAACTAAGATTATGCAATCTGGTCCCATCACTTCATGGCAAATAGATGGGGAAACAATAGAAACAGTGACAGACTTAATTTTTTGCTGGGGGGCTCCAAAATCACTGAAGATGGTGACTGCAGCCATGAAATTAAAAGACTCTTGCTCCTTGGAAGAAAAGTTATGACCAACCTAGACAGCATATTAAAAAGCAGAGACATTACTTTACCAACAAAGGTCTGTCTAGTCAAAACCATGGTTTTTCGAGTAGTCATGTATGGATGTGAGAGTTGGACTATAAAGAAAGCTGAGCCCTGAAGAATTGATGCTTTTGAACTGTGCTGTTGGAAAAAACTCTTGAGTCCCTTGGACTGCAAGGAGATCCAACCAGTCCATCCTAAAGGAAGTCAGTCCTGAATATTCATTGGAAGGACTGATGCTGAAGCTGAAACTCCAATACTTTGGCCACCTGATGCGAAGAACCAACTCATTGGAAAAGATCCTGATGCTGGGAAAGATTGATGGTGGGAGGAAAAGGGAACGACAGAGGATGAGATAGTTAGATGACATCAGCAACCCTATGGACATGAGTTTGAGTAAGGAGGAGTTGGTGATAGACCAGGAAGCCTGACATGCTGCAGTCCATGGGTTGCCAAGAATTGGACAAAGCTGTGTGACTGAAATGAACTGATAGTTATTTTAAATATAAATTATTTTACTACTTATGTCTCTAATGTTCATAGTAACCACACAAGGTTAATTCACTGCCTTTACTACAGGCATGTGCTGTGCTTAGTCACTTAGTCATGTCTGACTCTTTGTGACCCCATGGACGGTAGAGCACCAGGCTCCTGTGTCCATGGGGATTCTCTAGGCAAGAATACTGGAGTGGGTTGCCATGCCCTCCTCCAGAGGATCTTCTCAACCCAGGATCGAACCCAGGACTCCCGCATTGCAGGAGGATTCTTTACCAGCTGAGCCACCAGGGAAGCCCATGAATACTGGCGTGGGTAGCCTACCCCTTTCCATGGGATCTTCCCGACCCAGGAATTAAACCAGGGTCTCCTGTATTACAGGCAGATTCTTTACCAGCTGAGCTACCAGGGAAGCCCTATTGACATACTTTAAAGATTTAGCTCCAGATCATGAAATATAGCAAATACAGCAATGAAATCAGTCACACAAATTTTTTATTTCAGAGTGCATATAAGTTAAGTTTATATTCCACCATATTCTATTAAATGTGTCATAGAATTTTATCTAAAAACTAATGTACATAATTTGAAAATACTTTATTTCTAACAAAAAAAAAAACTGACAATTATCTGAACCTTCTGTAAGTCACATCTTTTTGTTTACGGGGATGGTATTACCTCAATATTGGCGGCTGCCTCACTGATCATCTCACTGATCAGGTGGTAGTTCCTGAGGGTGGGGTGGTTGTGGCAATTTCTTAAAAGAAAACAATAATAAAACTTGCTGCATCAACTGACTCTTCCTTTCATAAACAACTTCCCTGTGGCGTACAGTTCCATTGGACAGCATTCTACCCACACTAGAGCTTACTTCAAGATTGAAGTCAATTCTCTCAGACCTGGCTGTTGCTTTATCAACTTAGTTCATGTAAAATTATGTAATGTCCTAAATGCCTTATCATTTTTACAATCTTCACAGCATCTTCACATGGAGCAGATTTTTATCTCAAGAAACCACTTTCTTTGCTCATCTGCAAGAAACAGCTCCTTATCCATTCCAGCTTTATCATGAGGTTGCAGTAGTTCAATCACATTTTCAGGCTTCTGTCCTAAATCTGGTTTTCTTTCTATTTCTACCACATCTGTAGGGATTTCCTATATTGTAAATCTTGAACCCCTTGAACTATCTATAAGGGTTGGAATAAACTTCTTTCAGATTTCTGTTAATGTTGCTATTTTGACCTTTCCTCATAATCATGAATGTTCTTACTGACATTGAAAATAGTGAATTCTTTTGAGAACATTTTTAATCGACTTTGCCCTGATCCATCAAAGGGATCACTATCTATGGCAGCTGTAGTCTTCTGAAACATATTTCTTAATTCTTGAAAGTTGAAATTACTCCTTAATCCACATGTTACAAAATAGATGTTATGTTAACAGGCATGAACATGTGAATTTCATTGTACATTTCCATCAGAACTCTGGGTGACCAGGTGCATTGTCAATGAGAAGTAGTATTTCGAAATAAACCTTTTTTTCTAGGCAATACGGCTCAACAATGGGGCAAAAACATCCTGTAAAGCATATTGTAAGCAGCTGTGCTACCATCCAGGATTTGTTGTTTCATTTATAAAGCACCAGCAAAGTAGGTTTAACATAGTTCTTAAAGGGCTCTGCTCTGGAGTTTATGAAATGTTAAAATGAACATGGGCTACAACTTAAAGCCAACAGCTGCATTAGCCCTTACTTAACAAGGCAGTCCTTTGAAGCTTGAAAGCCATACACTGACGTCTCTCTAGCAATCAAAGTCCTAAATGGCACCTTCTTCCGATAGAAGTTTGTGTTTCTCTCCATTGAAAACCTGTTATTTCCTGTAGCCACTTTTATTAATGATCTTAGCTAGATCTTCTGGAGTACTTGCTTCAGCCTCTCCATCAGCACTTGCTTCTTCACTTTGCACTTGGATGTTACGGAGATGTGTTTTTGTTTTGTTCACCTAGTGAATCAACCTTTTCTAGCTTAAGACTTCTGCAGCATCCTCACCTCTCTTGTCCATCATTAAATTAAAGAGAGTTAGGCCCTTGCTCTAAGTTAGGCTTTGGCTTAAGGGAATGTTGTGGCTGGTTTGATATTCTGTCAGACCACTAACGCTTTCTATCAACAGTAAGGCTGTTTCACTTTCTCATCATTCATGTGTTCAGTGGAATAGCATTTTAAATTTCTTTCAAGAACTTTTCCATTGAATTCACAGCTGTAACCGGAGCAAGACGCCCAGCTCCAGCCTCTCTTGACTTTTGACATGCTTTCCTCACCAAGCTTAATCATTTCTAATTTTTGATTTGAAGTGTGACGCACGTGCACCCTTTCTTTTTAACTGAACTCTTAGAAGCCACTGTAGGGTTATTAACTGGCCTGATTTCAATACGGTTGTGTCTCAGGGAACAGCGAGGCCTGAGGTGAGAGGGAAAGAGACGAGGGGATGGGTGGCTGGTGGAGCAGTCAGAACACACAGCATTTGTCAGTTCAAGTTCCCTGTCTTCTGTGGGTGCACATCAAGGAGCCCCAAAGCAATTAGAAGAGTACTAACAAAGATGACTGATCACAGATCACCATGACAAATATGATGGTAACGAACATGTTTGACATATCGCCAGAACTACCAGAGTGTGGCCCAGAGACATGAAACGAGCAAATGCTGTTGGGAAAATGGTGCCAGTGAACTTGCTCAGTGCAAGGTTGCCACAAACCTTCCAAAGCTTAATAAAGTCAAGTGCAATAAAACGATGCATGCCTGTATATGTTTGCCTTTACCAATGATGTTTTTCCCTTTTCTTAATTTTCTGTTGTTTTCTGGTCTTTTCTTTTCCATTTAAAGAAGCTTCTTACCATTTCTTTTAAGACCAGATTAGTGGTGTTGAATTCCTTTAGCTTTTGCTTGTCAGGAAGCTCTTTATCTCGCCTCCAGCTCTAAATGATAACCTTGTAGGGTAAAGCACTCTTTGTTTTATGAGTTTTCCCTTTCAATATTGTGAATATATTGTGTCAGTCCCTTTTGGCCTGTAAGATTTCTGCTGAAAAATCAGCTAAGAGTCTTATGAGAGTTTCCTTATATATAACTAGTTGGTTTTTTTTTTTCTTTTGCTTTACAAAATTCTCGCTTTACAATTAAAATGGTGAAAGTTAAAAATAATGTATCTTGGTGTGAGTCTCTTTGGGTTCATCTTTTATGGGTCTCTCTGCTTCCTGGACTTGGGTGTCTGTCTCCTTCACCAGGTTAGGGACGTTCTTAGTTATTATTTTTTCAAATAGATTTTCTGCCCCTTTCTCTCTGTCTTTTTCTCAGACCCCTGTAATGCAAATGTTAGTATATTTGATGTTATCTCAGAGGTTCCTTAAATCATCGTAGCTTTCTTTTTTTGAAAAAAGAATCTCGTGTAACAAATCTTTATCCATGCCTCTGTCCATGAACATTTAAGTTGCTTCCCTGTCCTGGCTGGTGTAAATACTGCTGCAATGAACACTGGGGGGCATGTCTCTTTTTGAATTATGATTGTCCCCAGGTATATGCCCAGGAGTGGGATTGTTGTATCACATGATGGCTCTGGGGCCTCCCAGGTGGCGCTTAGTGGTAAAGAATCCACCTGCCAACACAGGAGATGCAAGAGATGTGGGTTCAATCCCTGAGTCGGGAAAATCCCCTGGAGGAGGGCATGGCAACCCGCGCCAGCATTCTTGCCTGGAGAATCCCCACGGACAGAGGAGCCTTGCAAAGCTACAGTCCATAGGGTCACAAAGAGTTGGACATGACTAAAGTGACTTAGCACGCATAATAGCTCTATTTTTACCTTTTTAAGGAGCCTCCATACTGTTATCCACAGTGGCTGTAGCAATTTACATTTCCACCGACAATATAAGAGGATTCTCTTTTCTCCACATCCTCTCGAGCATTTATTGTTTGTAATTTAAAATATATAGATATCTATATATTTGGCTGCCCTGGGTCTCTTTTGCTAGGTGGGCTTTGCTCTGGCTGTGGCGAGCAGGAGCTCCTCTCTAGGCGAGGTGCACAGGCACTCACTGCCGTGGCTTCTCTCGCTGTGGACACAGGCTCCAGGGCGTGCTGGCTGGTGGTTGCAGCACCTGGGCTCAGTAGCCGTGGTTCCTGCGCTCTAGAGCACAGGCTCAATAGCTGTGGCACACAGGCATAGTTGCAGCATGTGGGACCTTCCACGATCAGGGACCAGACCTGTGTCTTCTGCATTGCCAGGGGAATTCTTTACCATTGAGCCACCAGGGAAGCCCTATAGATTTTTTTGAGGCTGGCCATTCTTAACACTGTGAGGTGACACTTCATTGCAGTTCTGATTTGCATTTCTTGGCAGAAAGTGAAGAGGAACTAAAAAGCCTCTTGATGAAAGAGGAGAGTGAAGTAGTTGGCTTAAAGCTCAACATTCAGAAAACGAAGATCATGGCATCTGGTCCCATCACTTCATGGGAAATAGATTGGGAAACAGTGTCAGACTTTATTTTTCTGGGCTCCAAAATCACTGCAGATGGTGAATGCAGCCATGAAATTAAAAGATGCTTACTCCGTGGAAGGAAAGTTATGACCAACCTAGATAGCATATTCAAAAGCAGAGACATTACTTTGCCAACAAAGGTCCATCTAGTCAAGGCTATGGTTTTTCCAGTAGTCATGTATGAACGTGAGAGTTGGACTGTGAAGAAAGCTGAGCGCCGAAGAATTGATGCTTTTGAACTGTGGTGTTGGAGAAGACTCTTGAGAGTCCCTTGGACTGCAAGGAGATCCAACCAATCCATCCTAAAGGAGACCAATCCTGGTGTTCACTGGAAAGACTGATGCTGAAGCTGAAATTCTAATACTTTGGCGACCTCATGAGAAGAGTTGACTCATTGGAAAAGACTCTAATGCTGGGAGGGATTGGGGGAAGGAAGAGAAGGGGACAACAGAGGATGAGATGGTTGGATGGCATAACCGACTCAATGCACCTGAGTCTGGGTGACCTCCGGGAGTTGGTGATGGACAGGGAGGCCTGGTGTGTTGCGGTTCACGGGGTCACAAAGAGTCAGACACAACTGAGCGACTGAACTGAACTGAACAATGAGTTATGTCAAGCACGTTCATGCTCTTTTTGGCCATCTCTATGTCGTCTTTGGAGAAATGTCTGTTTAGGTCTTCTGCTTGTTTCTTGTTTGAATGTTTTGTATTTTTGTTATTGAGCCACGTGATCTGTGTGTATATTGTGCAGATTAGTGCCTCGTCAGTTGCATCATTTGTAGATATTTTCTCCATTTCTATGGGTTGTGTCTTCATTTTCTTTGTGGTTTCCTTTGCTGTGCAAAAACATTGAAGTTTAATTAGGATCCCATTTATTTTCACTTTGATTTTCCTCTGATTTAATGTGTCACTTAAGACCTGTATTTCCTTCTTGATTTTCTTTCTGAATGACCTGTCGACTGACGAATATGAAGTGTTAAATTCCTTCACTATTTTTGTGTTACTGTCAATTTCTTCCTTTATGTACATTAGCACTTGCCTTATACATTGAGCTGCTCCTCTGTGGGGGTCATATATATTTACAATAGCTATATCTTCTTCTTGGATTAATCTTTTGATCATTACATAGTATCCTTCTGAGTCCCTTAGAATTTAATTTTATGGTCTACTTTGTCTGATATAAGTGTTGCTACTCCAACTTTCTTTTGGTGTCCATTTGCGTGGAATACCTTTTTCCATCTCACACTTTTAGTCAGTATGTGTCCCTAGATCTGAATTGGGTTTCTTGTAGACAACACACATACGGGTCCTGTTTTTGTATCCATTTAGCCAGCGTATATGTTTTGGTTGCAGTATTTAATCCATTTGTATTTAAGATAATTTTCAATAGGTACGTTCTTATTGCCATTTTGGTAATTGTTTTGCAATTATTTTTGGAAGTCTTTTTTTCTTCCCTTCCTCTTTTGTTTTCGTTTCTTGTGATTTGATGACTATATTTTTCTGTATGGATTCCTGTTTTAGTGTGAGTATTTTTGTAGACTTTTGGTTTGCAGTTACCATGAGGTTTTTGTTTTGTTTACAAAATTTTAATCTGTTTTATTTGCCACTGTTTAGAGCATTGCCCAGGATACAGTCAATTTTGAAAACAAAATATTAGTTGAAAGAATCCTGAATTCATAACAACCATCAAAATAGCAAATATAGAATGTATATAATCAATCCATACAAAATGTGTAATCGAAATCAGGGAAATGAGAAACATAAAATAAATTGCAGTAGGTGGAAAACAAAATAAGTGGACACAAAAATAGTAATAAAAACAGTTTATAGTAAAACTCAGTAAACAATACAGGTAAAGCTTAACAATCAGAAAGCAGTGATTCTCAGATTATATCTTTTTTTTAAAGCTAGCTATGTTGTTTAACGGAGAAGGCAATGGCACCCCACTCCAGTACTCTTGCCTGGAAAATCCCATGGACAGAGGAGCCTGGTGGGCTGCAGTCCATGGGGTCACTAAGAGTCAGACATGACTGAGCGACTTCACTTTCTCTTTTCACTTTCATGCATTGGAGAAGGAAATGGCAACCCACTCCAGTGTTCTTGCCTGGAGAATCCCAGGGACGGGGGAGCCTGGTGGGCTGCCGTCTATGGGGTCGCACAGAGTCGGACACGACTGAAGTGACTTAGCATAGCATAGCATAGCATGTTGTCTAAAAGATATTCATTTTAAACACACATACACAGTAAGATACAGAAAAATTTATTTCTCTCAATCATAGCAAATATCTCTGGAAAATTATCAACTAGAAATTTTCATATCAGAAAAATAGTAGAGGTTAAAGTAGAACTATTATCTCTGGAAAATTATCAACTAGAAATTTTCATATCAGAAAAATAGTAGAGGTTAAAGTAGAACTATCATCAGAGAGGAACATTATATATATTTGAAAATAAAGGTAAAACAGGGATATGTAATCATTAATATGCAACTGAGAGTATAAGCAAGAGAGTTCCAGAAAAACATCTATTTCTGCTTTATTGACTATGCCAAAGCCTTTGACTGTGTGGATCACAATAAACTGTGGAAAATTCTTCAAGAGATGGGAATCCCAGACCACCTGACATGCCTCTTGAGAAACCTATATGCAGGTCAGGAAGCAACAGTTAGAACTGGACATGGAACAACAGACTGGTTCCAAATAAGAAAAGGAGTACATCAAGGCTGTATATTATCATCCTGTTTATTTAACTATATGCAGAGTACATCATGTGAAATGCTGGGCTGGATGAAGCACAAGCTGGAATCACAATTGCCGGGAGAAATATCAATAACCTCAGATATGCAGATGACACCACCCTTATGGCAGAAAGTGAAGAGGAACTAAAAAGCCTCTTGATGAAAGTGAAAGAGGAAAGTGAAAAGGTTGGCTTGCTGCCACTTCTGCTGCTGCTAAGTCTCTTCAGTCGTGTCCTACTCTGTGCAAACCCAAAGACGGCAGCCCACCAGGCTTCCCCGTCCCTGGGATTCTCCAGGCAAGAACACTGGAGTGGGTTGCCATTTCCTTCTCCAATGCATGAAAGGGAAAAGTGAAAGTGAAGTCTCTCAGTCGTGTCCGACTCTTAGCAACCTCGTGGACTGCAGCCTACCAGGCTCCTCTGTCCATGAGATTTTCCAGGCAAGAGTACTGGAGTGAGGTGCCATTGCTTTCTCCAAAAAGTTGGCTTAAAGCTCAATATTCAGAAAACTAAGATCATGGCATCTGGTCCCATCACTTCATGGCAAATAGATGGGGAAACAGTGGAAACAGTGTCAGACTTTATTTTGGGGGCTCCAAAATCACTGTAGATGGTGATTGCAGCCATGAAATTAAAAGACGCTTACTCCTTGGAAGGAAAGTTATGACCAACCTAGACACCATATTCAAAAGCAGAGACATTACTTTGCCAACAAAGGTCCATCTAGTCAAGGCTATGGTTTTTCCAATAGTCATGTATGGATTTGAGAGTTGGACTATAAAGAAAGCTGAACGCTGAAGAATTGATGCTTTTGAACTGTGGTGTTGGAGAAGACTCTTGAGAGTCCCTTGGACTGCAAGGAGATCCAACCAGTCCATCCTAAAGGAGATCAGTCCTGGGTGTTCATTGGAAGGAATCATGCTATAGCTGAAACTCCAGTACTTTGGCCACCTCATGCGAAGAGTTGACTCGTTGGAAAAGACTCTGATGCTGGGAGGGATTGGGGTCAGGAGGAGAAGGGGACAACAGAGGATGAGATGGCTGGATGGCATCACTGACTCGATGGACGTGAGTCTGAGTGAACTCTGGGAGTTGGTGATGGACAGGGAGGCCTGGCATGCTGCGGTTCATGGGGTCGCAAAGAGTCGGACACGACTGAGTGACTGAATTGAACTGAACTGAGAGTATAGCTTCAACGTATGTAAGCACTAACTGATATCTGATAGGGAGAGACATGGTAAACAAATACATATTTTATAAAAATGTGGTACATGGAGAACAATAAAGATCAAGATAATGTCAATACCATGAGGGTTGTTTTTGTTATTTTTCTTTTTGCAAATTCTTCCCCTTTTTTCCCCTGGTTGTTGAAATATAATTTACAGATAATATTGTGTATCTTTAAGGTATACAACGTGTTCATTTGATATTTGTATACTGCAACATGATTACCACCATGTTAGCTAACAGCACCATCATATCATATAATTGCCATTTCTTTTCTTTGGTGAGAACATTTAAGATCTAATTCTTAGTGGCTTTTAAGTATTCAGTATGTAGTACAGCATTGTTATCTATAACCACAATATGTGCATTAAATTTTCAGAACTTATTCATCTTACAACTAGAAGTTTGTACCCTTGACAGGCTACAGTCTATGGGGTAGCAAAACAGTTGGATGTGACTTTGCAACTAAATAACAAAACAAAGCCTTTGGACCTCTCCCCATTTCCCCCAAACCTCAGCCCATAGTTACCCCCTTTCTACTACGTTTCTCTGAGTTTGGCTTTTTTGCATTTCGCACATAAGTGATATCATACAGTATCTGTACTTTTCTCTCTGACTTAATTTCATTTAGCGTAATATCTGCAAGAACTGCCCTTGTTCCAAATGGCAGAATTTCATTCCTTCTCACAGCTGAATGATATTCTATCTTCTTTATCACATCTTCTTTACCCATTCATCTACTGATTGACACGTAGGTTGCTTCCATATCTTGACTATCACGGATAAAACTGCAATAAATAGGGAGATGCAGATGCCTCTTTGATACCATGCCTTCATTTCCTGTGGACGTATCCCAGAAGTGGAATTGCTGGATCATCTGGTAGTTCTGTTCTTAATTTTTTGACAAGCCTTCACACTGCTTTCCATAGTACTAACTTAGATTCCCACTAATGGTGCACAATGGTTCCCTTTTCTTCATATCCTCCCAGATAATTTTTATCTCTCGTCTTTTTGATGACAATCATTCTAACAGGTGTTAGGTGATTTCTCATCATGGTTTTGATTTACATTTCCCTGATGATTAGTAGTATTGAACACCTTTTCATCTGTCTATTGAGCATTTTTATGTCTTTGGAAAAATGCCTTTTCAATCCCTTTGTGCCCATTTTAAAAATCAGATTTTTTTGTTTTACTGAGTTGTATAAGTTCCTTATGTATTTTGGATATTCACCCCTTATTTGACATATAGTTTGTAAATATTTTCTCCCATTCTTTAAACTGCAGTTTCATCTTGCTGATTATTTCTTCTGCTGTGGAGAAACTTTTTAGTTTAATGTCATCGGACTTATTTATTTTCACCTTTGTTCCTTGTGCTTCATATGCAAAATCTCATTGCCAAGAACTGTATCAAAGAGGTCTTTTATTCTAAGAGTCTTACAGTTTCAGGCCTTACATTTAAATCTGTAATCCATTTCAAGTTAATTTTTATGAGTTGTATAAAATAGGAGTCCAGTTTCATTTTCTGCCTGTGGTCACCCACTTTTCCCAGCACTATTTATTGAAGAAACCATCCTTTTCCCCATTGAACAATCTCAGTTTTCTTGTCAAGAATTAGTTGACTATAGATGGGGAACTGTTTCTGGACTCTTGATTCTGTTCCACTGACATACATGTCTATTTTTATGCCTGTATAATACTGTTTTGATTACCATAGGCTTGTAATATCATTTGAAATCAGGTAGTAAGATGCTTTTTTCTTTCTGTTCCAGAATTGCTTTAGCTATTCAGGGTCTTTTGTGGTTCCATACAAATTTTAGGGGTGTGTGTGTGTGTGTGTGAAAAACATCACTGGAAATTTGATAGTGATTGCCTTGAATCTAGAGATAGCTTTGAGTAGTATGGCTTTATCACAACATTCACTCTTTGACTTGATGAACATGGAATATCTATTGTTCATGTCTTCAGTTTCTTTCATCAGAGCCTTCCCTGGTGGCTCAGAGGGTAAAGTGTCTGCCTGCAATGCAGGAGACCCGGGTTTGATCCCTGGGTCAGGAAGATCCCCTGGAGAAGGAAATGGCAACCCACTCCAGTATTCCTGCCTGGAGAATCCCATGGATGAGAAGTCTGGTGGGCTACAGTCCGTGGGGTTGCAAGAGTCGAACATGACTGAGCGACTTCACTTTCAGTTTCTTTCACAGAGCCTTAGAGTTTTCAATGTACAAATCTTTCATCTCGATTAAATTTATTCCTAACAACTTTATTGATTTTGTTGCCATTGTAAATGTTATTATTGTCTATTTCATTTTTGATATTTTATATCTAGTATATTAAAAAGTGACTGATTTCTTTTTTTTTTTAAATATCCTGTAGCTTTACTGAATTCATTGGTCAGTTCTAAGAGGCTTTTGATTGAGTCTTTAAGTTTTTCTCCATATAATACCATACTAAGTCACTTCAGTCATGTCCAGCTCTTTGCCATCCTATGGACTGTAGCCCGCCAGGCTCCTCTGCCCACAGACTCCTGCAGGCAAGAATGCTGGAGTGGGTTGCCATGCCCTCCTCCAGACGTAATACCACGTCATCGACAAATGAAGACTGAAGAAAATTTTACTTCTTCCTTTCCACTATGGATGTTTATGCGTTTCCCTTATCTGATTGCTATAGCTGGGATTTTTACTATGTTGAATAAGAGAGATAAGAGTGGGAACTCTTGTCCCTGATGCTGAAGGAAAAGCTTTCAACCTTTCACCACTGAATGTGATGTTAGCAATGGGCTTGTCACATAAGACCTTCATTTTGTTAAGATATATTCCATATACACAATTTGTTGAGAGTTTTTATCATAAAAAGATGTATTTTGGCAAATACTGCTTCTGTGTCTATTAAGATGGTCATATGACTTTTATCTTTCATTCTATTAATCTGGTTTATCATATTTATTCATGTCATATGTTGAACCATGCTTGCATCTCAAAGATAAATCCCCATTGACTGTATGTATGATCCTTTCAATATGCTGCTGAATTTTTCTTGATAGTGTTTTGAGAATTTTGTGTCTATATTTACCAGGGATATTGGTCTATAGTTTTCTTGTATCTTCCTGTTTTGTTTTTTTAACCTATTAAAGATTATTTTAATATATTGAACATTTTCCTTTTCTTTCTTTTGATATTTTATTTTATTTTTAATTGGAAGATAATTGCTTTACAATGTTGTGTTGGTTTCAGAATTGTGCGTATTCAAGTCCGCTGCCTCTGCACTGTGCCTTCGGACAGGAATTTCGGGGGTAGCCAGTTAAGAGCTGCTTTTTCTGTTTGTTACAAGTCTATTGAATCTGCAAAACTAAGCCGCCCTGGCCAAGAGAGGCAGGCAGTCAGGGGGACTCTCCTAAGTGGAGTCCGCAGAAACTGGTGCTGGACGTGTGCGCAGTCTTCTCTCTGGGAGATGTTGGTAATCTAGAGCAGAATAGATAGAGATTAAAAGGCAGCACCTGCTGGCCTCTGCAGTCTTCGGACAGTATTTCAGTGCGGCCCCGTGAACTGATTAGACACCTGACTTAACGTTGAACCTTTTACAATAAGTAAATTGGCCTCTTTCATAAAAAGACTTGATTCATTTCGGTCAGCCCTGGGGTATTAGCCACACCGAGTCCACACTAGCTCTTCAGGAACTTTTCCTTGGTTTGGTGTAGCCATGAAGCTCTCATGGATGCAAGCCCCATTGGCTTTCAAGGCTAGGTGTTTTGGTGACCATCTCACAGATACAGGTCTTAAGAGCTGGGGCTCCAGGTAAGTGCTTCAAACCCTTCACTCCTTAGAAGCCAGGATTTGTGAGTTCCCTTCCAATTTCGGGTCATCATGCTGGGGATGGTCTTTATGGAAGATATATCTGTTTTGATGTGGGGTTATTCTTCATCTGAGGTGCAGGAATTGCTCAGTAGTTATTTCTTCAGAGGAGAGACTTGTTGTATATGTTGCTGTGTGTGCATGCATGCTAAGTCACTTCAGTCGTGTCTGATTTTGTGACCCCGTGGACTGTAGCTCTCCAGGCCCCTCTGTCCACAGGGATCTCCAGACAAGAATACTGGAATGGATTGCCATGCCCTCTTCCAGGGGATCTTTTTGACCCAGGGTTCAACCTGCAGCTCCAGCAGCTCCTGCATTGCAGGCAGATTCTTACCCCAAGCCAGCAAGGACACCTCCTATGTTGCTGTAGATTCGGTGTATCCATGGGAGGTGGTAGGATTCATTTACATTGCTGTCTTAAACTGGAACTTATTGTTTCCAGGAAGATGGAAGAAATGCCTAACAAAAATATCCAGAAATCAAGACATTTTTCTTTTTTTTTTTTTTTTTCAAAATTGCAATTCTAAACTTTGGGGTAATCAATAGTCCTCCGTTGGGTTAAGTTTGTGAATGACTGTTACTGAATCTTTGTGGTCACACCAGCCAGCACAATGTTTGCCTAATTTTGTACCTATTATTCTACTGAGTATATAATTAAATAGGTTGAGTAATTACACTATGATATTTGTTGGCTGTTCTCAAAAGTTATTCACAGTCAGGTCCCATTTAAGTGACAAAGGAATGGAAATGGTGTTGAGTCAAAAGTGTGCAGAAGGGCTTCCCAGTGATGGGGGAAACCTCTGCTTATTGGTCCCAAAGGGTTTGGGACCCGACCTTACTACCAGTAAAGATGAGTGATTCTAAGTGGTGACATTAAGGAACTTTAAATGTCACATGAAGACATATATTTCCCTTTCAAAAATCTTTTAAGCTTTTAGAAAAACTCAGGTGGTACTAAAATGGCTTTCCCAAACTTTCCAGTCTCTTCCTTTCCCCCTCCCTGCCTCTTTCTCTTGCTTAAACAAACAGAAAGGCTAGCACTCAGAACACTTGACTGTGAAACGGCCCAGTGGAGTTTACTATATCTGGTTTACTGTCTTTATTTTTACAGTTATCTCAAGTGCTATTGACTTCTTCCTTTTATATCAGTGGCATAAATTTTTCTTTAAAAAAAGTTGCATATAGGTTTTTTCTAAAAGTAAGCCATTTAAGAAAAATACAAGTGAATAATCCAACTGTGGTGTTGGAGAAGACTCTTAAGAGTCCCTTGGACTGCAAGGAGATCCAACCAGTCCATTCTGAAGGAGATCAACCCTGGGATTTCTTTGGAAGGAATGATGCTAAAGCTGAAACTCCAGTATTTTGGCCACCTCATGCGAAGAGTTGACTCATTGGAGAAGACTCTGATGCTGGGAGGGATTGGGGGCAGGAGGAGAAGGGGACGACAGAGGATGAGATGGCTGGATGGCATCACCGACTTGATAAACGTGAGTCTGAGTGAACTCCAGGAGTTGGTGATGGACAGGGAGGCCTGGCGTGCTGTGATTCATGGGGCCTCAAAGAGTCGGACACGACTGAGCGACTGAACTGAAAGGAACTGAACTGAAGTGAATAATACAGAGGACATGCAGATTTTTAAAATACCAAAGTTGTCCAGAAATGAAGTTTTAGAATCATTCCTGGGGATTCTGCAGACTATAAGAGATCTCTTATTCTCTGGCCTAGAAAATAAATGAGTGAAGTCTTTTGTTTGGTATGTTTGCTTCAGATTTTAATATGACTAGTAGAAGAAAAGTTTAGGTTTTGTGTTGTTTTTTTGCATTCACTGATAAAGTTATATTTTCTCCTTAAATCACTCCTAGAGGGGGTTCCGGAGAAGGCAATGGCACCCCACTCCAGTACTCTTGCCTGGAGAATCCCATGGACGGAGGAGCCTGGAAGGCTGCAGTCTATGGGGTCGCTGAGGGTCGGACACGACTGAGCAACTTCACTTTCACTTTTCACTTTCATGCATTGGAGAAGGAAATGGCAACCCACTCCAGTGTTCTTGCCTGGAGAATCCCAGGGACGGGGGAGCCTGGTGGGCTGCCGTCTATGGGGTCGCACAGAGTCGGACACGACTGAAGTGACTTAGCAGTAGCTAAGGGGGTTCAGCTGGAGCTTCATGGATTGTGGCTTTTAAGGGTAGTTCCTGATCAATACTCATCAGAGTTCAGAATAGGAATTCAACTGTCATTCTAGGCTTAATAGAAGAACATCAGTCATATTCTTCTACATAAAAGATTGTTTTTATAATACATACACCAAATTCATATTATTTTTGTTTTCTCTGTACAGTATTTTAGTTGCACTCTGATGATTTTTGTATGGAGACCTAGAGAGGCTAATATAAGGTAATATTCAAGGAAAAGTTTCACAAACTACAAAGCTGATTACAGAAAAAAAAACATGCTAGAGAGGGGGATTAATTCAAACTTTTTCAGCCCACTAATGAAATAGCTATGTGCAAGACACATATGTAAAAATTTATGTTCTGAACCATACATGCATTTTTTCATTACCTTATCCTTTTTTTTTCCTCTCCTAATTAAAAATGTAGATTATTTCCTTTTGGTAATGTGTGTTGTCTGGTCATTTAAATATGTTATATGTCTTTAAATAGACCAGAATATATGACAAAGCAATTCACATAGCAAGTAATTGCATAGATTTTTATAAACTACAAAATGTCTCAGAATTAAACTTTTTTTTATTAGTAACTCTTCTAGACAACTGTGTGAATGAACAAGCAGTTTGATCAATGTTAAGAACCACCTCAGAGATGGCAAGACTGAAAGGTTGATTATTTGGAAAACCAAAGTGAATAGTTGAAGTATTTATATAAGAGTTTAGATAAAATAACAGAAATATAGGTCATTTAGAATAAGATAGAAGTGGGATATAGGATGGGATTTTCACCTGAGTATCATGATTCAATGTCCAAATGATCTAATTCATTAAGTAAATGTTGATATCGTTTGTCTTATACAGATATAATCACAAGTTCCAATGAACTGTGGGAAGACATAAACACATTCAACCTGGGCTGACTTGGATATTACTATAGAGATTGCTCTTTGTTACAGTCATTGTGAGATTAGAATTTTGAGGTAAACAATTCCAGTTTATATCCCGTTGGGGCTTTATTTATTTATTTTTAATTAAATTTTATTTTGCTTAACTTTACAATATTGTATTGCTTTTGCCATACATCGAGATGGATCCGCCAACAGTATACATGTGCTCCCCATCCTGAACCCTCCTCCCTCCTCTCTCCCCATACCATCCCTCTGGGGCTTTATTTAAAATTGTTAAATTGGGGGAAGGACAGACCCTAGAAAATAAGTCTCTTAGTAGGCCAGTTTACATTTATGCAACATGGAGAGTCAGACTAAGGGCTGCCATGAGCTCTTGGAGTATCCTTGCACGAACCAGAGAAGGTGCCTCTTCTTTCGGGCTTACATAGCCCTACTTCAGAGCACCCAGCACAACAGATGGAGTGTAGGCTGGATTTCAGCCCTCACTTTGTCCCTCCCTCGGCAGTGACCTGCACAAGTAACCCGTACGACTATATGGAGCAGCTCTGAGCAGCAGGAAGGAGTTCTAAAACATCAAGAGTATATCTTTTTGCATCCCTTTTTGACAACTCACTAAAATGTTTAACAACCAGTCTTACCAAGACAGTCTTTTTAATAGTTAACTATCTTGACAAACTAGGTCACTAACGTCTATATACTAATAATCCTTCAGATTTTTTTTTTTATGAGAAACCTAGTGCTGTTCTCATTTGTGAAAAAGGATGCCCTATGTTAGCCACGTTGAAATTTTCCTTAAGGAAAGCATTGATTCAGGACTTGCAAAGATTTCATCATTGACCCAGTGGCCCTGGGAACACAAAGCCTCAGATAAGAGCAGAGCTTATGTGGCAATTCAATTTCTATCAGGTGGAATTACACTGAAATCCAAAAGACAATAATGGTTAGAGCCATTAAATTAACATCTGTGACAATAAGTATAATAAAAACATTTTTAAACGTAATTTGCTCTGCCAGCCCAAGGTTTAAATGCAACTGATTTCAAATTTTAAAAAATCTTTAAAATTAGATTTTAGGGTTAAATTGCATAGTTCCTTGAAAGTAAAATTCAGGAAAATATTTTAAAATATTTTAAGCTCTTTTAGATGTCACTGAGTGTGTAGTGGGTTTTTTTTTTTTTAAATCATTTAGAATCGTGAAAACTTTGTATTTTTTCCCCCTGCTTAAGGAAACATCAGGAAAGGAGTGACCTTTAATTTAAGAAGGCTAGAACTATCCTGTGAAATATTAAACTTGCAAAAATGCAATGTCCTCATCTGACTTGCTTTGGGGAACCTAGTAATCCATAAATTCGCCGTTATTTATATAAAATACATTAAAACAAAAAAATGCAAGCTGAATTCTTATTAAATTTGTGCAAATGCAGTCACTAAATTATAACAGTAAAGCATTATTATGCAAATTGGAGCTAATTTTACAATATCCCTATCTAATTGTTTACAGTACAGTAGAATTATGGTGCTGCGAAGCAGGACAGGATATTGTATGGAAGAGTATGTTTTTAATTCGAACCATTTTTACTCTGCAATTTTCCTCTAGCATGGAAAAGGGATTTAACACGGAGAAAACAAGGGCAGATGTCTCCTGCATTGTGTACCCAAGGACTTAGCTAATTAGTATTTTCCATGTGCTTCAGATACAGGGATGGAGATGGGCTCTCTTCAGAGACGCCCAAGCTTCCTCTCCTGAGTTTTTATGAGATGTCAGATAGAACTGTCTACAAAAACTTGCTCCAAGGAATATTTTTAAGAGATTTGTTTTGAAATGAAGGGCTCCTTGAGTGTGAGGCATCCTAAGTGGTCCTCGGCCTCCAGCTGTGCTCTTTAGCAGAAGGGGTTAGACAAGGCTGCTCCGACATGACAGTACCCAATTACGTCTGAAACAGCACTTAAGGAAGGTTTGGGGAAGGAGACAAAACCACTCTCCATACAGTGGAGAAATCACACAGAATAAACAGTTTTAGCAGGAGGTAAGCGAACGCTGCTTCAAAGCAAAGTCCCTTCATCTTTTCAGATAAGCAAAAATCAGTGTCTGGAATTCGTTTGTGGAGGGCATTCTGCTTCCTGTTCCCTGAAAATCCTTGTTTTATCCTTCCTATTACTCAGCGATTTCATATAAGCTAAACTGTCAGCATATGAGAAACCTTTCTGCCAATGAGATGATTTTTTTTTTGTCCCAAAAGCCTTGCCAAGTTTATGAGCCAAGAAATAGCTGAATTATAATGACTGGAACTTCAAAGAGAAAGAAGAGTGAACGTTATTCAAATATTTCTGTAAAAATCCCTGACTCTTGATATCAGCAGGAGCGGATCGATCTGAGAATACACAGTAAATTTTTACGGGGGAGCAAGGAGGAGCCTGAATGTCTGGTGAGGGGGACGTGCCCCCAGGTGGAACCTTCTTGCCCAGTTAGTCTCCATCTCTGGGTGGGGAATGCGACTATAAAATTCAGGGGAGAAACAGATGAACAGAACTGCACTGCCTTTTCTTTTGGCTTAGCACAAGTTGCCCTACTGATGTGATTTCCTTATTTTTTCTTTGTTTTGGAATCTTCCAAAAATCTCAGTGCCAAGTCTCTTGATCACTCCTCCATTTAGACTAAAATGAAGTAATTTATTATCTTGATTTGTGTAATTGCTTTTTTTGTGTGCCTTCCATGACAACGGCAAACACCTATTTGTTCACCCTAAAGCCTTCTATCGCTGCTTTCTCTGTCTTTGGAAAAACCTGCTGGGCAAAAGTGACCATAAATTCAATGAGGGGACCTCTTCCAGGGGACTTTGCATTTCTACAGAGATCAAAGCTTAAGACTAACAAGACCCCTTGCCTTCTAAACTTAGACAGTGGTGAGTATTTTACTCCATAGACCTATTAGGAATTATATCTAACTGCTAGTCACTGCTGCTGCTGCTACTGCTACTAAGTCGCTTCAGTCATGTCCGACTCTGTGCGACCCCATAGACAGCAGCCCACCAGGCTCCCCCGTCCCTGGGATTCTCCAGGCAAGAACACTGGAGTGGGTTGCCATTTCCTTCTCCAATGCATGAAAGTGAAAAGTGAAAGTGAAGTCGCTCAGTCGTGTCCAACTCCTAGCAACCCCATGGACTGCAGCCTTCCAGGCTCCTCCGTCCATGGGAGTTTCCGAGCAAGAGTACTGGAGTGGGGTGCCATCGCCTTCTCTGACAGAGACCAGAAATAACAGTGACTTAAATATATAGTAAGTGGGTTTCTCTCAGATGAGGTCCAGTGACAGGCAGTTCAGGAGTGTGGGTATTCCATGGTCATCAGGGGCAGTTCCTTATACTTTTTTGCCTTTTTATTCTGAAAGCGTAGTTTTCACCCTCAAGTTCACCTTGCTGTCTGAGATGGGTGCTGTACTTATGTCCACATCCGGCAGCAAAGAGACTAGGGGAGGGTGCGTTGGTCTGACTGCCCCCCTTTTATGGTATTTCCTCAAAAGTTCTCCAAATAACTTTGGCTTACATCTTCTTGACTATAACTTTTGCTTGGAAATGTCTTTGCCCAGAGTAAAATCAGTGGGTTTGATATTAAGAAAAAAGTATAATTATTGGATAGATAACTAGAACTTTCTGTTGAACCTCTTAAAATGCAAACTCCTTGAGAGTTAGCTACCCGCTTCAGTTATATCCAAGCCCAGTCCTCACTTCTTTAAAGGACCTAAGTTGTGGTTAATGTGAGGAAAGAAACACGGTCCCATAATCAAGAGAGTAGTTCATTTCTTATTCTCATCTAGATTGAGAATAGCCAGTTGGGCATATTTATTGCTCATTAGTCTTTCATGATTAGGCAACCTTAATTTTTCACAGTAATGGGACTAGATTATCAAGGATAACAACAAACAAAGAAACTGGCGAAATGCCCAAATTAAATACCCATTTGCAGAGTTTAAGAAAGAATCCCCACTTAAATTGTCAGTCGAATTTCACACATACGAAAGTAAATGAAGAAACCAAGTACTTTTCTAAATAATCTCAAATTCTGCGCCTAGTACACCAAGCCACACACAGAAGAAAATTATAGTTTGTTAAGTGAAAGAGACAGAAGGAACTCTTCTTGTTGTTTAAAGGAAGTTGTCAAGAAAAGTGTCTTAATATTTTAGTCTGTTGGTGTGAATTATATGTCATGTAGGGATAAACAGCAAAGGTAATGCCTTTCTAGTCCCTCTCTTTCGCCTGTCCCTGTTTACCCTAACAGAGTGGGGTTAATGAGGAGTCAAACGGTAAAACTGAAGAAAGCCAGTCAGGGCTGCCAGAAGGAGCACGGGTAATGCTACCTGAAGGAACAAGGGGCACGCTCGAACCCACAGAGTACCTCGTAACGGCCTGAGACTCTCGGACTGGCTAGACAATCCTGTAGCCTTGGCCCCTGCTCAGTTAAGACCTTGACAGAGCTCCGTTGATGGCGTTTATTGCATCCAATTTGAGTCCCCAGGGCTTCTAGGTGAGTGCTGGACCTGTATTCACACGTGGCTGGTTTCGAGTCCTTGGTCCGCTCCTTAGGAGAGAGGCATCTTTGAGCAAAGGACCCCAATTCTCTGCAGCTCACTTTCTTTGCCTGTGAGGTGTTATGAAGATGAGAGAGCAAACACAAGGGAGAGATTGGTAAATAGGAGTGACTCCAATGCTGCTTAGGTGCTGCGGAGACAGGGAGAGAACAGAGCTCATTGGAGACTTTTAGACAAGATCAGGTGTTCTTTTAAAAAAAAAAGTTATATCACAGTATAGTTGATTAAAACTGCTGTATCAGTTTCAGTTATACAGCAAAGTGATTGAGTTATGCACATACCTACTCTATTTCAGATTCTGTTTCAATACAAGCTATTACAGAGTATCAAGTAAATGCTCCTGTGTTACACGTTTCCCTTTCTGATCATCTCTTTTATAAATGGTAATGCATATATTTTAATCCCAGCCTCCTAATTTATCCCTTACCACCATCGTTCTCTTTGGTAAGGTAGGGCTGTTTTCCAAGTCTGTGAGTCTGTTTGTTCTGTAAATAGGGTCATTTGTACCATGTTTTAGATTCCATGTAGAAGTGGTATGTGACATTTGTCTTTGTCTGACTTAATTCATCATTTTTAGGTCCGTTCATGTTGCTGCACTTGAAATCATTTCGTTCCTTTTTATAGTTGAGTAATACTCTATTGTATGTATGTGTGTGTGTTTGTATATATATGATACACCACATCATTTTTATCCATTCATTGGTTGATGGACATTCAGGTGGCTTCCATGTCATGGCTGTTGTAAACAGTACTGCAGTGAACATTGGAGTGCATGTATCTTTTCAAAGTATGGTTTTCTCTGGGTTTATGCCCAGATGTGGGATTGCTTGAGTATGGTAACCCTATTTTTAGTCTTTTTAAGGGACTTCTGTACTGTTCTCTGTAGGGCGGTACCAATTTACTTTCCCGAAATAGTGTAGGATGGTTCCTTTTTCTATACTCCGTCTCTAGCATTTACTGTTTGTAGATATTTTATATTTTTGTCGATATTTACTTTGGGCTGTGCCGGGTCTCTGTTGCCTTGCGTGGGCTTTCTCTAGTCGCAGTGAGGAGCTCCTCTCCACCGCAGGGCACAGGCTTCTCAGTATGATGGGTTCTCTTGTTGTGGAGCATGGGCTCTGGGCACGGGGCTTCCACAGTTGTGGCTTTCGGGTCCTCGTGTGTGCAGGCTTCGGCAGTGACGGCACACGAGCGCGGTAGCTGTGGCTTGCCGGTCCACAGTGTGCAGGCTCAGAGGTGGTGGCACGCGGACTTAGATGCTCCATGGCGCGTGAAATCTTCCCAGGCCAGGGATCAAAGCCACGTCCTCTGCACTGGCAGGTGGATTCTTATCCACTGCACCACCAAGGAAGTCCGGTAAATACTTTGATACTAACCATGCTGACCAGTGTGAGGTAATACCACATTGTGGTTTTGATTTGCATTTCTCTGTTAGTTGGCAGTGTGGAACATCTTTTCATGTGCTTTTTGGCCATCTGTATGATAAACCTTTAGCTAGACTAATCAAGGGAAAAAAAGGAGACAGGGAATATGCGGATGGTCCTGTGGCCAAGACTCCACGCTCCCAGTGCAGGGGAACTGGGTTCCATCTTTGGTCAGGGAACTAAATCACACATGTCACAACTGAAAAAAGATACAACATGCCACGATGAACCCTAACACCAAATAAATAAGTACATAATTTTTTAAAAGACAAAAAGAAAAAAACAGGAGAGGACTCATATCAATAAAATCAGCAGTTAAAAAAAGAGACATTATAACTGACATCACAGAAATATAAAACAATCAGAAGAGGCTACTACAAGAAACTATATGCCAATAAAATGCACATTCTAGAAAAAATAGATGAATTCTTAGAAAAATACTATCTTGTAAGCATAAATCAGGAAGAAATAGAAAATATGAACAAACTAGTCACAAGCTCTGACATTTAAACTGATTTAAAAATTCTCTTCAAACAAAAGTCAAGGACCAGATGCTTCCCAGGTGAATGGCTGTCCATCACCAGCTCCCAGAGTTCACTCAGACTCACGTCCATTGAGTCGGTGATGCCATCCAGCCATCTCATCCTCTGCCATCCCCTTCTCCTCCTATCCCCAATCCCTCCCAGCATCGAGTCTTTTCCAATGAGTCAACTCTTCACGTGAGGTGGCCAAAGTACTGGAGTTTCAGCTTTAGCATCATTCCTTCCAAAGAAATCCCAGGGCTGATCTCCTTTAGGATTGACTGGTTGGATCTCCTTGTAATCCAAGGGACTCTCAAGAGTCTTCTCCAACACCACAGTTCAAAAGCATCAATTCTTCGGTGCTCAGCTTTCTTCACAGTCCAACTCTCACATCCGTACATGACTACTCGAAAAACCATAGCCTTGACTAGACAGACCTTTGTTGGCAAAGTAATGTCTCTGCTTTTCAATATGCTGTCTAGGTTGATCATAACTTTTCTTTCAAGGAGTAAGCGTCTTTTAATTTCATGGCTTCAGTCACCATCTACCCCCATTCAAAAAACAAAGATACCAGCAAAAGAAAACAGCAGGCACTTATTATTGATGATAAGTGCCTTATGGCAGAAAGCAAAGAGGTACTAAAGAGCCTCTTGATGAAAGTGAAAGAGGAGAGTGAAAAAGCTTGCTTAAAACTCAACATTCAAAAAACGAAGATCATAAAATCTGGTCCCATCACTACATGGGAAATAGATGGGAAAAGAATAGAAACAGTGACAGATTTTATTTTCCTGGGCTCCAAAACCACTGTAGATAGTGACTACAGCCATGAAATTACAAGATGCTTGTTCCTTGGAAGAAAAGCTATGACAAACCTAGACAGCATATTAAAAAAGAGACATTACTTTGCCAGCAAAGGTCCATCTTGTCAAAGCTGTGGTTTTTCCAGTAGTTATGCATGGATGTGAAAGTTGGACCATAAAGAAGCTGAGTGCCAAAGAACTGCTGCTTTTGAACTATGGTGTTGGAGAAGACTCTTGAGAGTCCCTTGGACTGCAAGGAGATCCAACCAGTCCATCCTAAAGGAAATCAGTCTGGAATAGTCATTGGAAGTACTGATGCTGAAGCTGAAGCTCCCATACTTTGGCCACTGATGAGAAGGCAGGAGAAGTGGATGACAGAGGATGAGATGGTTGGATGGCATCACCGACTCAATGGACATGAGTTTGAGCAAGCTCTGGGAGTTGATGATGGATAGGGAAGCCTGGAGTGCTGTAGTCCATGGGGTCGCAAAGAGTCAGACATGACTGGGTGACTGAACTGAACTATTGTTGATGAACATAGACATAAAAATCCTCAATAAGTCACTAGTAATCTAAATCTAGCAATACGTTAAAAGAATCATGCACCACGATAAGGTGATATTTATTTCAGGGTTACAAAGATTTTTCAATAACTGCAAATCAATCAATCTGATGCATCACATCAACAAATTGAAGGAAAAATAAATAAATCATATCATCATCTCAGTAGATGCAGAAAAAGCTCACCCATTTATGATAAAAAACCTCTCTAGACAGTAGGCACATAGGGAACATACCTCAACATAATAAAGGCCATATATGACAGACCGAGATCTAACATCATACTCAACAGTGAAAAGCTAAAAGAATTTCCTCCAAGATCAGGAACAAGACAAGGATGTCAGTCTTACCACTTCAAAAATTTCAGCATAGTTTTGAAAAGCCTAGCAACCGCAATCAGAGAAGAAAAAGAATTAAAGGCAATCCAAATTGGAAAAGAAGTAAAACCGTCACTGTTTGCAGATGCAGGTGACATGATACTATACATAGAAAATCCTAAAGACTACCAGAAAACTACTAGAGCTCATCAATAAATTCTGTTGCATTTCTATACTCTTAAGATGAAAGATCAGAAAGAGAAATTAAAGAAACAACGCCATTTACCATCACATCAAAAAATAAAACACCTGTAATAAACCTACCTGAGGAGGTAGAATACCTATACTCCAAAAACTGTAAGATGCTGTTGAAAGAAATCAAAGATGACACAAACAGATGGAAAGATATGCAATGTTCTTAGAGTGGCGAAATCAATAATGTCAACTGACTATGCTACCCAAGACAATCTACAGCTTCAATGCAGTACTTATCAAATCTGATGCTTAATAGAGCTAGAAGAAAAAAATCTTGTATGGAGCCGCAAAGACTCTGTATAGCCAAACAATCTTGATAAAGGAAAATAAAATTGCAAGAATCAGACTCCCTGACCTCAGATTCCCCAACCTCAGACTATACTACAGGGCTACAGTCATCAAAACAGCATGGGACTGGCCCCAAAACAGGATTACAGATCAATGGAATGGGACAGAAAGCCCAGAAATAATCCCATGCACCTGTGGTCAATTAATCTACTACAAAGCAGGCAAGAATATACAATGGAGAAAAGACTGTCTTTTCAATAAGTGGTGCTGGGAAAACTGGACAGCTGCCAGTAGAACAAAATTAGACATTCTTTAATACAAATACACAAAATAAACTTATAATGGATTAAAAACCTAAATATAAGACCAGATACTATAAAACTCATAGAGAAAGACATAGGCAGAACACTCTTTGATATAAATCCCAGCATTACCTTTTTTGTTTTACCTCCCAAAGCAATGAAAATAAAAGCAAACATATGCGAACAGGATCTGAATAACTTTAAAAGCTTTAGCACAGCAAAGGAAATGATTAACAAAATGAAAGGACAACCCAAATAATGGGAAAAATATTTGCAAATGATGCAACCAGTGGAGGATTAATATCCAAAATATACAAACAGCTCATGGAGCTCAATATCAAAAAAGCAAAAACCCCAATCAAAAAGTAGGCAGATGATCTAAATAGACATCTCCCCCAAATTAGATATTCTTGTATATTTTTAATTGCCTGGTGGGATGTGATGGTTAATTGAACATGTACAAAGATTGAAATTTGTTCCACAAGCTGTGCATAAATCATCAGTATAAACGATCAGTTTTGACATGTCGTTCCTTATTAGTGTATAGAAATATAGCAGATCTTTGAATACTGATTTTTGTATCCTTCAACTTTTTAGATTCATTTATTCTAATATTTGTGGAATCTTGAAGGTTTCCTATGTATGATATCATGTCATCTGAAAATAGTGGCAGTTTTACTTCTTTTCAATTCGGATGATTTTTCTTTCTTTTTCTAACTAATTGCTCTGATGAGACTCCCAATACTGTGTTGAATAAAAGTGGCAAAAGTTGGCATCACTGTTATATTCCTGATCTTAGAAGAAAAACTTTCAACTTTTCGCTGTTGAGTATGACATTAGCTGTGGGATTTTCATATATGGCCTTTATTAGGTTGAGGAAGAATCCATATATATATTTATTTATTTATAAAAACTTTCAACAAGATATATACATATATATCTATATGTATAGATATAGATATATGTGTGTGTGTGTGTCTGTTTGCACACTCAGTCGTGTCTGACTCTGACCCCATGGACTGTAGCCCACCTGGCTCCTCTGTCCATGGAATATTCTAGGCAAGAACACTGGAAGAGGGTGCCATTTCATTCTCCAGGGGATGTTCCTGACCCTGGGATTGAACCTGCATAGCTTGTGTCATATACACACACACACACACACACACACACACACACACACGTACATATACACATGTAAGTATGCATATATACACGTGTGTATCAGTTCAGTTCAGTTCAGTCACTCAGTCGTGTCCGACTCTTTGTGACCCCATGAACTGCAGCACAACAGGCCTCCCTGTCCATCACCAACTCCCGGAGTTCACTCAGACTCACGTCCATCGAGTCAGTAATGCCATCCAGCCACCTCATCCTCTGTCGTCCCCTTCTCCTCCTGCCCCCAATCCCTCCCAGCATCAGAGTCTTCTCCAAAGAGTCAACTCTTCGCATGAGGTGGCCAAAGTACTGGAGTTTCAGCTTTAGCATAATTCCTTCCAAAGAAATCCCAAGGCTGATCTCCTTCAGAATGGACTGGTTGGTGTGTGTGTATATATATAATCTTGTTGAACACTTTTTGTTATAAATCAGTGTTGAATTTTGTCAAGTATATTTTCTACATCTGTTGAGATGATAACATAATTTTTACACTTCATTTTGTTAATATGTGTTGATTTGTTTGAAAATATTGAACCATCCTTGCATCCCAGAAATAAATCCCACTTAATCATGGTGTTGATACTTTTAATGTATTGAATTTAGTTTGTTCATGTTTTGTTGAGAATTTTTTCATCTAGTTCATCAGGGGTAATGGTCTAATTTCCTTTTTGGGGTTAGTTGGTTTCAGTATCAAAATACTGGTGGCCTTATAAAAGGAGATTAGAAGTGTTCCTTCTTATATTTTTTTGAAGAGTTTGAGAAGGATAGGTTTTAATTCTTCTTAGAACGTTTAGTAGAATTCACCGGTGAAGTCATCAGGTATCAGACTTTGCTTTGGTGGGACTTTAATTTCTCAGTTTATTTGTTTGTTTTATTTTTGATTGTGTCGAGCCCTCATTGCCGCACAGGGGCTTTCTCCAGTTGCAGAGAGTGGGGGCTCCTCCCTGTTGTAAGGCGGGGGCTTCTCTTGCTGACAACGGGCTCTAGGTGCACGGGGTTCGGTAGCTGCAGCCTGTGGGCTCAGTAACTGGCTTCAGCAGTTGTGCTGTGTGGGCTTGGCAGTGGCTCATGGGCTCTGGGGCATGGTTGTGGCACACAGGCTTAGTTGATCTGCAGCATGGGGTGTCTTCCCAGACCAGGGGTCAAACCCACGTCCCCTGCCTTGACTGGCAGACTCCCATCTCCTGTTCCACCAGGACAGTACAGTTAGGACATCTTTGATTACCTATCTAGTCTCCTTGTTAGTAATTGGTCTATTCAGATGTTTTATGTCTTCATGATTCAGTCTTGACTGAGCTTAGCCGCTCAGTCGTGTCCAACTCTTTGCGATCCCATGGACTGCAGCCCACCAGGCTCCTCCGTCCATGGGGACTCTCCAGGCAAGAGTACTGGAGTGGGTCGCCATGCCCTCCTCCAGGGGATCTTCCTGACCCAGGGATCAAGCCCAGGTCTCCCGCACTGCAGACAGGCTCTTTACCGTCTGAGCGACGTTGTCCAGCTTTCCTACTGTGCAGTCTTTCATAGTCTCCAGATCCTTTGTATTCCTGTGGGATCAGTTGCAATGTCTCCTCATTCTTTTCTGTTCTTATTTATTTGGATCTCTCTTTTTTTGCTTTTGGTGAGGGTAGCTAAATATTTAATTTTCTATCAGTTTTCAAAAATTCTTCTCTTAGTTTAACATTTTGTTTTGTCTTTTTAAGCTCTATTTCATTTTTTTAAATTTGATCTTTATTTCCTTTTATTTTTTTTACCATAAACTAAAACTTCATTAATTCTTAATATGGTTCCTCAAAGTTAATTTAAAGTTAAGCTGTTTACTTGAAATCTTTTATCTTTTTTTTCTTTATGTAGGCATTTATGCCTATCAACTTCTGTCTTAGAATCGCTTTGGCAGCACCCTGTAAGTTTTGGTATATAGAATTTCTGTTTTCATTTCTCTCAGGGTATTTTTTGATTTGTCTTTTGATTTCTTTGACCCATTGGCTGTTCAGTAGTATGTTGTTTAATATCCACATATTTGTGAATTTTCCATTTTTCTTCTTGAAATTGATTTCTAGTTTCATATCATGATTTCAGCCTTAAATTTATTAAGAGATGTTTTAGGCCCTAAAATATGATATATGCCAAAGAATGTTCCATGTGCTCTTGATAGAATATGTATTATATTATTTAAGTATGGAATCTTCTTTATATATATTTTAATTCTATCTAGTCTAACACATCATATAAAGCCTATGAATTTTCCTACTGATTTTCTGTCTGGATGATCTATTTCTTGATGTATTTCTCCCATAAGTCTGCTAATATTGGCCTTATATGTTGAAGTGCTTCTATGTCGAGTACATAATTATTTACACATTATATCCTTCTGTTGACCTGAACCCTCTGTCATTATGTAATGACTTTGTCTCGAATTATAGTCTTTCTCTTAAAAGTCTATTTTGCCCAAGTATTGCTACTCAAATTTTCTTTTTTTAATTTAAAAAAAATTTTCCTTTTTTCAAAAAGCTTTTTTTTATATACTGGATGATTTTCCATCACAAATTGTATTAATTTCAGGTGTACAACAAAGTGATTCCACTATATACATACATATATCTATTATTTTTCAGGTTTTTTCCCATATATGTTATTACAGAATATTAAGTAGAGTTCACTCTGTTATGCAGTAGGCCCTGGTAAGTTATGCATTTTAAATATAGCAGTGTGTATGTCAGTCTCAAGCTACCAATTTATCATTCCCTCTACTTTTTGGGGCTCCAAAATCACTGCAGATGGTTACTGCAGCCATGAAATTTAAAAGATGCTTACTCCTAGGATGGAAGGTTATGACCAACCAAGACAGCGTATTAAAAAGCAGACATTACTTTGCCAACAAAGGTCCATCTAGTCAAGGATATGGCTTTTCCAGTGGTCATATATGGATGTAAGACTTGGACTGTGAAGAAAGCTGAGCACTGAAGAATTGATGCTTTTGAACTGTGGGGTTGGAGAAGACTCGAGAGTCCCTTGGACTGTAAGAGGTTCAACCAGTCCATTCTAAAGGAGATCAGTCCTGGGTGTTCATTGGAAGGACTGATGATAAAGCTGAAACTCCAATACTTTGGCCACATCATGCGAAGAGTTGACTCATTGGAAAAGACCCTGATGCTGGGAGGGATTGGGGGCAGGAGGAGAAGGGGGCAGAAGAAGAGATGGCTGGATGGCATCACAGACTCAATGGACATGGGTTTGGGTGGACTCCGGGAGTTGGTGATGGACAGGGAGGCCTGGCGTGCTGCGGTTCATGGGGTCGCAAAGAGTCGGACACGACTGAGCAACTAAACTGAACTGAACTACTTTTCCCATTTTGTAACCTGAAGTTTGTTTTCAAAATCTATGAGTCTTTTCTGTTTTGTAAATAAGTTTTTGTGTATCATTTTCTTTAGACTCTGCACATAAGTGATATCATATGATATTTGTCTTTCTCTTAGTTTGATAATTACCAAATCCATCCAAGTTGCTGCAGATGGCATTCTTTCACTTTTTAATGATTAATATTCCACCATATATACAGATATGACTTTAACTACAGCCTTTGTCTTAAAGTCTGTTTTGTCTGATATAAATATTGCTATTCTAATTTTCTTTCATTTTCATTTGCATGGACTATTTCTTTTTATCCCTTTATTTACAGTCTGTGTCTGTCCTTATATCTGATGTATCTTCCTCTCTCTCTCTCTCTCTCTCTCTCTCTCTCTGTCTCTCTGTAAACCACATCTTCCTTATCCATTCAGCTGTCAATGGATATTTAGGTTGCTTCCATGTTTTGGCTATTGTAAACAGGGGTGCAATGAATATTGGGGTGAATGTATCCTTTCAGGAGTTTTCCTCTGGATAAATGCCCCGGAGTGGTATTGTTGGATTATATGGTAGTTCTGTTTTTAGCTTTTTAAAGAAACTCCAGACTGTTCATTTTGGTGGCTATACCAGGCTTCCCTGGTGTCTCAGATGATAAAGAATCTGCCTGCAATGCCAGAAACCCTAGATTTGATCCCTAGGTAGGGAAGATCCCCTGGAAAAAGGAATGGCTACCCACTCCAGGATTCTTACCTAGATAATTCCATGGACAGAGGAGCCCATAGGGCTGCAAAAAGTCAGACACTACTCTCACTTTTTCATGATAGTTCTATTTTTAGTTTTTACAAGAACCTGCAGATTGTTCTCTTCAGTGGCTATACCAATTTACATTTCCAGCAACAGTGTAGGCGTATGCTAAGTCACTTCAGTCATGTCCAACTCTTTACAACCCTATGGACTGTAGCCCGCCAGACTCCTCTGTCCATGGGATTCTCCAGGCAAGAACACTGGAGTGGGTTGCCATTTCTTCCTCCAGGGGACCTTCTGTACCCAGAGACTGAACCCATGTCTCTCACGACTCCTGCGTTGGCAGGGGTTCTTTACCACCTGGAAAGCAACTGCGTAGGTTGTTGTTGTCTGGTCTCTCAGTCACGTCTGACTCTTTGTGCCCCCACGGACTGCAGCACGCCAGGCTTCCCTGTCCTTCGCCGTCTCCCAAAGCTTGCACAAACTCATGTTCACCGAGTCAGTGATGCCATCCAAACAATCCTCTGTCATCCTCTTCTCCTCCTGCCTTCAATATTTTCCAGCATCCCTGTTCTCCACATCCTCCCAGCATTTATTGTAGATTTTTTGATGCTGACCATTCTGACTGTTGTGAGGTGATATTTCATTGCAGTTTTGATGTGCATTTCTGATCTGATCTGATCTGAAGCATCTTTTCATGTACCCCCTTGGCATCTGTATGTCTTCTTTGGAAAATACCTCTTTAAGTCTTCTGCCCATTTTTTGATTGGGTCATTTGTTTTGCTTTATTTTGAGCTCTGTGAGCTGTTTGTATATTTTGGATATTAATCCTTTGTCAGTTGCATCATTTGCAAACATTTTCCCTATTCTGTGGTTTGTCTTTTGTTTCATGTATGGTTTCATTTGCTGTGGTAAAGCTTTTTAAGTTTACTCAGGTCCCATTTGTTTATTTTTGTTTTTATTGTCATTACTCTGGGAGGTGAAACCAAAAATGTTTTGCTGGGATTTATATCAAAGAGTATTCTGCCTATGTTTTCCCCTGAGTTTTATAGTATCTGGTTTATATTCAGGTCTATATAATCCATTTTGAAACTATTGTTGTGTATTTGTATTAAAGAATGTCTAATTTTGTTATTTTACATGTAGCTGTCCAGTTTTCCCAGCACCACTTATTGAAGAGACCGTCTTTTCTCCATTGTATATTCTTGCCTTATTTGTCATAGATTAATCGACCACTGGTGCAAAAGATTCGGAGAAGGCAATGGCACCCAACTCCAGTACTCCTGCCTGGAAAATCCCATGGACGGAGGAGCCTGGTGGGCTTCAGTCCATGGGGTCACTAGAAGTCAGACACGACTGAGGGACCTTCCTTTCACTTTTCATTTTCACGCATTGGAGAAGGAAATGGCAACCCACTCCAGTGTTCTTGCCTGGAGAATCCCAGGGATGGAGGAGCCTGGTGGGCTGCCGGCTATGGGGTCGCACAGAGTCGGACACGATTGACGTGACTTAGCAGTGGCAGTAGCAAAAGATTACTTCTGGGCTTTCGGTCCTGTTCCATTGATCTGTATTCCTGTTTGGTGGGGGGGGCATGGGGTGGGGGGTGGGCAGTACTATACTGTTTTGATGACTGTAGCTTTGTAATGTAGTCGGAAGTTATAGAACCTGATTCCTGCAATTTTATTTTGTCTTTATCAAGACTGCTTTGGCTATCCATGTTCTTCGTGACTCTGTACAAATTTAAATTTTGTTCTTGCTCTGTGAAACAATGCCAATGTTAATTTGATAGCTATTGCATTGAATCTGTAAATTGTCTTGGATAGTATAGTAATTTGACAATATTTTTTTTTCTACTTCAAGAACATTGTATATCTTTCCATCTGTGTTGTCTTCGATTTCTTTCAACAGTTTTTGGAGTGAAGATCTTTTTCCTGTAGATTTATTCCCAGGTATTTTATTCTTTTGGATGAATCATAAATAGGATTGTCTCTTTACTTCATCTTTCTGATATTCCATTGTTAGTCTATAGAAATGAAACAGATTTCTGCATGGTAATTTTGTATCCTGCAACTTTACCGAATTTATTGATGAGCTCTAGTAGAGATACCAAAGGAACATTTCATGCAAAGATGAGCTCAATAAAGGACAGAAATGGTATGGACCTAACGGAAGCAGAAGATATTAAGAAGAGGTGGCAAGAATACACAGAAGAACTGTACAGAAAAGAGCTTCACGACCCAGATAATCATGATGGTGTGATCACTGACCTAGAGCCAGACATCCTGGAATGTGAAATCAAGTGGGCCTTAGAAAGCATCACTATGAACAAAGCTAGTGGAGGTGATGGAATTCCAGTGGAGCTATTCCAAATCCTGAAAGATGATGCTGTGAAAGTGCTGCACTCAATATGCCAGCAAATTTGGAAAACTCAGCAGTGGCCACAAGATTGGAAAAGGTCAGTTTTCATCCCAATCCCAAAGAAAGGCAATGCCAAAGAATGCTCAAACTACCGCACAATTGCACTCATCTCACACGCTAGTAAAGTAATGCTCAAGATTCTCCAAGCCAGGCTTCAGCAATATTGAACCGTGAACTTCCTGATGTTCAAGCTGGATTTAGAAAAAGCAGAGGAACCAGAGATCAAATTGCCAACATCCGCTGGATCATCGAAAAAGCAAGAGAGTTCCAGAAAAACATCTATTTCTGCTTTCTTGACTATGCCAAAGCCTTTGACTGTGTAGATCACAATAAACTATGGAAAATTCTGAGAGAGATGGGAATACCAGACCACCTGATCTGCCTCTTGAGAAATCTGTATGCAGGTCAGGAAGCAACAGTTAGAACTGGTCATGGAACAACAGACTGGTTCCAAATAGGAAAAGGAGTACGTCAAGGCTGCATATTGTCACCATGTTTATTTAACTTATATGCAGAGTACATCATGAGAAATGCTGGACTGGAGGAAACACAAGCTGGAATCAAGATTGCCGGGAGAAATATCAATAACCTCAGATATGCAGATGATACCACCCTTATGGCAGAAAGTGAAGAGGAACTAAAAAGCCTCTTGATGAAAGTAAAAGTGGAGAGTGAAAAGGTTGGCTTAAAGCTCAACATTCAGAAAACGAAGATCATGGCATCTGGTCCCATCACTACATGGGAAATAGATGGAGAAACAGTGGAAACAGTGTCAGACTTTATTTTTCTGGGCTCCAAAATCACTGCAGATGGTGACTGCAGCCATGAAATTAAAAGACGCTTACTCCTTGGAAGGAAGGTTATGACCAACCTAGATAGCATATTCAAAAGCAGAGACATCACTTTGCCAACAAAGGTTCACCTAGTCAAGGCTATGGTCTTTCCTGTGGTCATGTATGGATGTGAGAGCTGGACTGTGAAGAAGGCTGAGCGCCAAAGAATTGATGCTTTTGAACTGTGGTGTTGGAGAAGACTCTTGAGAATCCCTTGGACTGCAAGGAGATCCAACCGGTCCATTCTGAAGGAGATCAGCCCTGGGATTTCTTTGGAAGGAATGATGCTCAAGCTGAAACTCCAGTATTTTGGCCACCTCATGCGAGGAGTTGACTCATTGGAGAAGACTCTGATACTGGGAGGGATTGAGGGCTGGAGGAGAAGGGGACGACAGAGGATGAGATGGCTGGATGGCATCACTGACTCGATGAATGTGAGTCTGAGTGACCTCCGAGGGCTGGTGATGGATAGGGAGGCCTGGCGTGCTGCAGTTCATGGGGTCGCAAAGAGTCGGACACAACTGAGCGACTGATCTGATCTGATCTGAGTAGTTTTCTGGTAGAATCTTTAGGATTTTCTACGTATAGTATGTCATCTGTCATCTGCAAACAATGACATTTTTACTTCTTTTTCAAAATAAATTTCTTTCGATTCTTTGTCTTCTCTGATTGCCATGACTAGGACTTCCAAAACTGCTAGAAAAAAAGGGGGTACAAGAGTGGACACCCTTATGTTGTTCCAGATCTCATAAATGCTTTCAGATTCTTACTGATGAGTATATGTTAACTGTAGATTTGTATGTGGCCCTTAGTATGTTCAAGTATGTTCCCTGTGTGCCTACATTTTGGAGAGTTTTTATCATTAACAGATATCAAATTTTGTAGAAAGCTTTTTCTGCATCTGTTGAGATGATCAAGCGGGGTTTTTATTCTTCAGTTTGTTAATGTGCTGTATCACACTGATTGATTTGCAGCTATTGAAAAATTCTTGCATCCCTGGAATAAGTACCATTTGATCATGGTGTATGGTCGTGTTGAAGCATTGCTGGATTCAGATTGCTAGTAATTTCTTGCGGGTTTTGTGTCTGTGTCCATCAGTGACATATGCCTGTGATTTTGTTGTTTTTGTATCTTTGTTTTTCATATCAGAGTGATGGTGCTCTTATAGAAATGAGTTTGCCAGTGTTCCTTCCTCTGCAATTTTTTTGCAATAATTTCAGAAGAGTAGGTGTTAACTCTTCACTACATGTTTGATAGAATTCAGTGAAGCCACTTTATTAGTAGTTTTAAATCAGTTTCTGTGCTTGTGATTGATCTGTTGATATTTTCTATTTCTTCCTGGTTCAGGCTTGAAAGATTGTACCTTTCTAAAAATTTGTCCATTTCTTCCTCTTTGTCCATTTTATTGGCATACGGTTCCTTGTAGTATTCTCTTGTGATCCTTTATATTTCTGTAGTGTCAGTCATAATTTATCTTTTCTCACTGCTTATTTTATTGCTTTGAATCTTTTTTTTTTCTTTATGAATCTGGCCAAAAGTTTATCAATTTTGTTTAGCTTTTCAAATAATCAGCTTTCAGTTTTATTCATCTTTTCTATTGTTTTGTTTTTCTCTCTTTTGTTTCTGCTCTGGTTTTGACGATTTCTTTCCTTCTACTAACTTTGGATTTTGTTTTTCTTCTTTCTCTAGTTGCTTCAGGTGTAAGGTTGAATTTTTTGTAGTTTTTCTAGTTTCCTGCTATAAGATTTTATTGCTATAAGCTTCCCTCTTAGAACTGCTTTTGGTTCCTCCCATAGGTTTGGCTCATGCCTTCAGTTTAATTTATCTCCAGGTATGTTATTTTTCTTTGATATCTCCAGGGATCATTGGTTGTTTAGTAGGATATTGTTTAGCCTCCATGAGTTTATGTTTTGTAAAAGTCTTTTATCTTGTAGTTCTTTCCTGTTCTCATACTGCTGTGTTCAGAAAAGATGCTTGATACATTTTCAGTTTTCTTAAATTTACTGAGGCTCGCTTTGTGGCCCAGCATATGATCAATCCTGGCCAGTGTTCCATGTACACTTGAAAAGAATGTGTCTCTTGCTACTTTTGGATGAAATGTTCTATAAATATCACTTAAGTCCATCTAGTCTAATATGTTATTTAAGGTCTGTGTTCCTTACTGATTTTATGTCTGGATGATATGTCCTTGATGAAAGTGGGGTATTGAAGTCATGAACTCCTTATTGCCAAATTCAGACTGAAACTGAAGAAAGTAGGGAAAACCACTAGACCATTCAGGTATGACCTAAATCAAATCCCTTATGATTATACAGTGGAAGTGAGAAATAGATAGATAGAGTGCCTGATGAACTATGGAACGAGGTTCGTGACATTGTACAGGAGACAGGGATCAAGACCATCCCCATGGAAAAGAGATGCAAAAAAGCAAAATGGCTGTCTGGGGAGGCCTTACAAAGAGCTGTGAAAAGAAAAGAAGCGAAAAGCAAAGGAGGAAAGGAAAGATATAAACATCTGAATGCAGAGTTCCAAAGAATAGCAAGAAGAGATAAGAAAGCCTTCTTCAATGATCAATGCAAAAAAATAGAGGAAAACAACAGAATGGGAAAGACTAGGGATCTATTCAAGAAAATCAGAGATACCAAAGGAACATTTCATGCAAAGATGGGCTCGATAAAGGACAGAAATGGTATGGACCTAACAGAAGCAGAAGATATTAAGAAGAGGTGGCAAGAATACACAGAAGAACTGTACAAAAAAAGAGCTTCACGACCCAGATAATCATGATGGTGTGATCACTGACCTAGAGCCAGACATCCTGGAATGTGAAATCAAGTGGACCTTAGAAAGCATCACTATGAACAAAGCTAGTGGAGGTGATGGAATTCCAGTGGAGCTATTTCAAATCCTGAAAGATGATGCTGTGAAAGTGCTACACTCAATATGCCAGCAAATTTGGAAAACTCAGCAGTGGCCACAAGATTGGAAAAGGTCAGTTTTCATCCCAATCCCAAAGAAAGGCAATGCCAAAGAATGCTCAAACTACCGCACAATTGCACTCATCTCACACGCTAGTAAAGTAATGCTCAAAATTCTCCAAGCCAGGCTTCAGCAATATGTGAACCGTGATCTTCCTGATGTTCAAGGTGGTTTTAGAAAAGGCAGAGGAACCAGAGATCAAATTGCCAACATCCGCTGGATCATGGAAGAAGCAAGACAGTTCCAGAAAAACATCTATTTCTGCTTTCTTGACTATGCCAAAGCCTTTGACTGTGTAGATCACAAGAAACTGTGGAAAGTTCTGAAGGAGATGGGAATACCAGACCACCTGATCTGCCTCTTGAGAAATCTGTATGCAGGTCAGGAAGCAACAGTTAGAACTGGACATGGAACAACAGACTGGTTCCAAATAGGAAAAGGAGTATGTCAAGGCTGTATATTGTCACCATGTTTATTTAACTTATATGCAGAGTACATCATGAGAAATGCTGGACTGGAAGAAACACAAGTTGGAATCAAGATTGCTGGGAGAAATATCAATAAGCTCAGATATGCGGATGACACCACCCTTATGGCAGAAAGTGAAGAGGAACTAAAAAGCCTCTTGATGAAAGTGAAAGTGGAGAGTGAAAAGGTTGGCTTAAAGCTCAACATTCAGAAAACGAAGATCATGGCATCTGGTCCCATCACTACATGGGAAATAGATGGAGAAACAGTGGAAACAGTGTCAGACTTTGTTTTTCTGGGCTCCAAAATCACTGCAGATGGTGACTGCAGCCATGAAATTAAAAGACGCTTACTCCTTGGAAGGAAAGTTATGACCAACCTAGATAGCATATTCAAAAGCAGAGACATCACGTTACCAACAAAGGTTCGCCTAGTCAAGGCTATGGTCTTCCCTGTGGTCATGTATGGATGTGAGAGCTGGACTGTGAAAAAGGCTGAGCGCCAAAGAATTGATGCTTTTGAACTGTGGTGTTGGAGAAGACTCTTGAGAGTCCCTTGGACTGCAAGGAGATCCAACCAGTCCATTCTGAAAGAGATCAGCCCTGGGATTTCTTTGGAAGGAATGATGCTAAAGCTGAAACTCCAGTATTTTGACCACCTCATGCGAGGAGTTGACTCATTGGAGAAGACTCTGATGCTGGGAGGGAGTGGGGGCAGGAGGAGAAGGGGACGACAGAGGATGAGATGGCTGGATGGCATCACTGACTTGATGAATGTGAGTCTGAGTGACCTCTGGGAGTTGGTGATGGATAGGGAGGCCTGGTGTGCTGCGGTACATGGGGTCGCAAAGAGTCGGACACGACTGAGAGACTGATCTGATCTGATCTGATTATTACTTTGTTTCTGTATGTTTCTTTTTTTATGACTTTTATATGTTCCTTATATATTGAGGTGCTTCTATGTAGGGTGCAGAAATGGCAACCCACTCCAGTGTTCTTGCCTGGAGAATCCCAGGGACAGGGCTGCCTGGTGGGCTGCCATCTATGGGGTCGCACAGAGTCAGACACGACTGAAGCGACTTAGCAGCAGCAGCAGCATGTAGGGTGCATAGATACTTACAATTATTGTATCTTGTTAGATTGACCCCTTGATCATTATGTAGTGTCCTTCCTTGTCTCTTGTTGTAACAGTTATTTTAAAATCTATTTTGTCTGATATAAGCATTACCACTCCAGCTTTTATGATCCCCTTACTTTCAGTGTATGCCTGATCTAAAGTGGGTCTCTTGTAGAGAGCATGTATATGGGTCTTGCTTTTTTTTTTTTTAATCCATTCAGTCAGTCTGTCCTTTGGTTGGAACATTTAATCTGTTAATGTTTATGGTAGCTCTGTTGTTAAGTCACTAAGTGATATTGGTTACTAAGTGGTCACTTTTTGTGACCCCATGGACTGCAGTACACCAGGATTCCCCTTCCTTCATTATATCCCACAGTTTACTCAAACTTATGTCCACTGAGTGGGTGATGCCATCCAGACATCTCATCCTCTGTCGTCCCCTTCTCCTCCTGCCCTCAATCTTTCCCAGCATCAGGGTCTTTTCAAATGAGTCAGCTCTTCGCATCAGGTGGCCAAAGTATTGGAGTTTCAGCTTCAACATCAGTCCTTCCAATGAATATTCAGGACTGATCTCATTTAGGATGGACAGGTTGGATCTCCTTGTAGTCCAAGTTTCTCTCAAGAGTCTTCTTCAACACCACAGTTCAAAAGCATCAGTTCTTTAGCACTCAACTTTCTTTATAGTCCAACTCTCACATCCATACATGACTATTCGAAAAACCATAGCTTTTACCACACAACTTTGTTGGCAAAGTGATGTCTCTGCTTTTTAATATGCTGACTAGTCTTCTCATAGCTTTTTTCCCAAGGAGCTATTTAATTTCATGGCGTCAGTCACCATCAGCACTGATATTGGAGCCCAAGAAAATAAAGTCTGCCACTGTTTCCATTTTTTCCCCATTTAATTGCCACAAAGTGATGGGATTGGATACCATAATCTTGGTTGTTTGAATGTTGAGTTTTAAACCAGCTTTTCCACACTGCTCTTTCACCTTCATCAAGAGGCTCTTTAGTTCCTCTTTATTTTCTGCCATTATGGTGTTGTCATCTGTGTATCTGAGGTTGCTGATATTTCTCCCAGCAATCTTGATTCCAGCATAAGCTTCATCCAGCCTGGCATTTCACATGATGTACTCTGCATGTAAGTTAAATAAGCAGGGTGACAATATACAGCCTTAATGTACTCCTTTCCCAATTTGAACCTATCCATTGTTCTATTTCCAGTTCTAACTGTTGCTTCTTGACCTACATATAGATTTCTCAGAAGGCAGGGCAGGTGGTCCGGTATTCCCATCTCTTTAAAAATTTTCCACAGTTTGTTGTGATCCACACAGTCTGAGGCTTTAGCATAATCAATAAAGCAAAAGTAGATGTTTTTCTGGAGTTCTCTAGCTTTTTCTATGATCCAGCGGATGTTGAAAATGTGATCTCTGGTTCCTCTGCCTTTTCTAAATCCAGATTGTACATCTGGAATTTCTCAGTTCACCTACTGTTGAAGCCTGCCTTGAAGGATTTTGAGCATTACCTTGCTAGCATGCGAAATGAGTGAAATTGTATTGTAGTTTGAACAGTCTTTATTGATATGTATATTCTTATTGCCATCTTTTAACAATTCTTTTGAATTTGTTTTCCTAAGGTCTTTCTTCTTCTCTTCCTCTTTTTTCTCTTGTGATTTGATGATTAACTTTAGTATTGTGCTCGTATTCCTTTTTTCATTTGTATAGCTATTGTAGATTTTGATTTGCAATTTCCATGAGAGTTTGATACTGCCGTCTATACACGGATTGTTTTCTGTTGCTGCTCTGTTAATTCCAAGTGTGTTTCCAGTAGCCTACATTTGTATCCTCCTCTTCTGAAGGTTGCTGGTTTGTCTTTAAGTTTTGTCTCTTTAACCACCTTCTATCTCAGTGTGATCCTCGTTGGGTTTATAGTGCCTAGGACTTTGTCCTCCCTGGATTTGGGTGACCATTTCTTTTTCTACATTAAGAAAGTTTTTGGCTATTTTCTCTTCAAATATTTTCTCAGATCTTTTCTCTCTATCCTCTCCTTCTTAGATCCCTATAATGTTAATACTGGTGCATTTAATATTGTCCCAGACATCTGTTAGCCTGTCCTCGTTTGTTTCACTCTCTTTCCTTTATTCTGTTCCATACAATTGATTTATGCTTTCTTTATTTTGTTCCATAGAACTGATGTCTATTTTTCTGTCTTCCAGCTCACCTCTCTGTTCTTCTGCCCCTTATATTTTGCTATTGATTCTTTCTAGCATATTTTTCATTCCCGTTTTTGTATTGTTTATCTCTGTTCGATCTTTAGATCACCTAGCTCTTTGCTAAATATTTCTTGTTTCTCTACTTGGTCTGTTCCTCCATTCTTTTTCTGAGCTCCTGGGTTATCTTTACTATCATTACTCTGATCTATTTTTTGGATACATGGCCTATCTCCACTTCATTTGGTTGTCTGGGGTTTTATCTTGTTCCTTCATCTCCCCAGTATTTTTCTGCCATCGCATTCTGTCTAGATTTCTCTGATTGTAGTTTCTGTTCTTTAGGCTGCAGTGTTGTAGTTCTTCTTGCTTTTTGCTGTCTGCCTCCTGGTAGGTAAGTCTGGTCTAATGGGCTTTTGCAAGCTTCCTCGTGGGAGGGACTGGTTCCTGACCACTGGTGATGAAACTGGGTCTTATCACTTTGGTGGGCAGGACTGTGTTACGGGGTTCATTTAAAGGTGACTGTGTACTCAGGATGAGTGTAGGCAGGCTAACTGCTGATGACTGGGTCTGTATTCTCACCTCTTTAGCCTGAAGTGTTTCAGCATTGAAGCCTACAGGCTGTTGGATTGGACACGATCTTGTTGAGAAAATATTGGCCTCCAGGTGAGTTCATGCCAACAGGTAATCCTCAAAACATCTACCATCAGTATCTTTGTCCCTACAGTGAACAGCAACAGCCCCTGCCTCTGCAGGAAACCCTCCAGTACCAGCAGGTAGGTCTGGCCCAGGCTCCTATGCGGTTGTTACTTCTTCCCCGGGTCCTGGTGTGCATGAGACATGGTGTGCTCCCTTGAAGAGAGCAATTTCCGTTTCCTCCAGTCCTGTAGAATTCCTGCACTCAACCCTCACCAGCCTTCAAAGATAAATGCTCTGGGGGCTTCTCCTTCCTATACCAGACCCTTCATGCTGGGGTTCCTGATGTAGAACTCAACTTTCACCCCTGTGGGCAACTATGCTGTATAATTATTGTCCATTTTATGGGCGTGGGCTATGTGACTGAGTTCCTCCTGGCGTCTCATCGTGGCTTTGTCTTTGAATGTTAGATATATCTGGGGGTAGATTCTGGTGTTTGTTTTTTTAAATCAATGGTTGTTCAGCAGGTAGTTGTGATTTTTGTGTTTTTGTGAGAGGAGGTGAATTCAAGTCCTTCTGTTTTGCCATCTTGTCTCTGATTAGGGCAGCCTTAAGCAGAGCAGGAGCCTGAAGTGTGTCTCTTATAAGCAGCATATAATTGGATCTTATTTTTTTTAATCCGTTCAGCCACTTTGTCTTTGAGATCAAATTAGACCATTTATATCTAAATTATTAGATTTAAATGGACTTACTGCCTCTTTGTATATTTTCTGATGGATTGGAAATTCCTCTGTTCCTCCTTCTCTTGCTCTCTTCCTTTGTGATTTAATAATTTTCTGTAATGCAATGCTAATTTTCTGTTTGCTTTATCTTTAGTGACTTATGAGGGTTACATTAAAAAAAAACCTTCTATTTATTTATTTATGGCTTCTCTGGGTCTTTTTTTGGTGCTCACAGGCTTTCTGTGTTGTGGTGAGTAAGGGCTATTCTTTGTTGCGATGCTCAGGCTTCTGACTTATGTGGCTTCTCTTCTTGTGGAGCAAAGAAGGTGCTTCCAGGGTGCGAGGCTCAGTAGCTGTGGTGCACGGGTGTGGTTGCAGGCATGGGCTTAGTTGCCCTGCAGCATGTAGGATCTTCCCAGACCAGCGATCTAACCCATGTCCCCTGCAATGGCAGAGGAATTTTTAACCACTGGACCGCCAGGAAGGTCTGACACATTTATAACAGTCTTTTTAAGTTGATAACATGTTAAGTTTGCTCATATTCTAAAAGCACTTCATTTTTAGCACCCCTCATATTTCATGCTTTTGATGTCAAATTTTACATTTTTTCTTGTGTATTCCTTAACAAATTAATGTACTTATAGCTATTAATACTAGCTTTACAAGTGAGTATCTTATCAACTTTGCAACATGAGATTCTTCTGAGCTTTACTATTTACCTATCTTTAGCTGTGAAACTATAATGTTTCCTGCTATTAACTAGTGCCCCCTTTTTAGCCTAAAGAAGTCCATTTTTCTTGTAAGGCTAGTTTAGTGGTGATGAACTCCATTTATTTATCTGGAAAGCGCTCTATTTCCTCTTCAGTTCTGAAGAATACTTTTGCCAGGTAGCATATTCTTGTTTGGCAGGTTTTTTGTTTTTTTTGTTTTTTCTTTCTGCACTTTGAAGGTATCATCAGTCCCTTCTGGCCTGCAACATTTCTGCTAAAAAATCTGCTGATTGGAGTTTCTCTCGAACCTAGTTGTTTTTCTCTTGCTGCTTTTGATATTTTTTCCTTATATTTAACTGTTGACACTTTAATTCCAATGTGTCATAATGTAGGTCTCTTTGGATTTCTCTTGTTTGGGATCTTTGGGCTCCTTGAATCTAGGTGTCTTTTTCCACGTGTGAGGAATATTTTTAGCTCTAGTTTCCTCACTTAACTTTCCCTCCCCTTTCCCTCTGTTCTCTTTCTTTACTCTTAAAATGTAAATGTGGATTGCTTTCTATCCATAGTTCCTGTAGCCTATCTTCACTCTTATTTACTCTGTTTTCTTTCTGAAGCTCTGATTGAGTTTCACCACTGTGTCTCTGAGTCCGCTTTCCCTTTTTTCCTGCTTCACCTTGTCTGCTGTTAACCCCTCTGTTGGGCTTTTCGGTTCAGTTACTGTATTCCTCAGCACAGTGACTTCTATTCCGGCACTTTCTTATATTTTGTGTGGCTTTGGTGAAATTTTCTTTGCTCATCTATTCTTCTGAGCACAGTAAGCGTATTTATGAGTATTAGTTTGAACTCTTATCAGGTAAATCATTTATGTCCATTTCACCATTTTTCTGAGATTTTATCTTGTTCTTTTGGGAACACATGCCTCTTCTGCTTAATTTTACCTGTGTCTCAGTTGTGCGTCTGTGCATTATATAAAAGAGCCAGTTCTCCCCTTCCCGAGGGACCTGCCCTGTTCCCTGATTGTCTGTCAAACGTTTATGACTTTCCAGTCAACTTATTTCAGTGTGTAGTTGAGGGTTTGCTAAGATCCGTCATCGTCCCAAACCGAAGGATCTCAGTCAACACCTACATTCAGGCTGGTCGGAAACCAGACTCACAGGCAATCACTTTTAAAGCCTGTAAATATACTTCTTACAGAGGAATTAGGGAGATGAGTTTTTCTATTTGCTCCTTCTGTGCTTAGCCATGGGGTGATTACCAGATGAGATTTATTTCTTTGCCACTATCCCATTGAACTTATGAACACAAGCTCCGCTGACCACCTCAGCCAGGTGATCAAAGGCACCCCTGCATGGCAACCAAAAACAAACAAAAAAAGTAGGCGCCACACTTAAAACCTGGGGTGCAAGGTGCAGGCACAGGATTCCCTCTGGGAGTTCCTGCTGCTCAGGAGAGTAACAGAAGGATAGTGTGAAGCCAGTGCTCACCCTCCAAGGGCTCTGGAGAAAACTACAGTCAGCTCTGGGCTGTGAGTTTAATTAGACGTGTGCCCCTCAGGCTTCCACTGTGAAGGAAAACTCATGGGCTTCTTTCACTAAAAGACGGGGTGACACAGTCTGTTGCTTCCCTGCTATGATGTAGGGGAGGAGCTGGTAAGAATTCAGGTTGTTACAGTTCCATGGGATTCACAAGGGTAAGCCTTGCTGGCCCACCAGAGCCAGCAATCTAGAGGTGTCCTTTGGGCAACAGAAGCAAAAATCGATGAAGGTTCAAGCTGCTTTCTCATGGGCACTGATAAGCTGGAATGAGCTGAGAGAGAATGCAAAGATGGCCTCTGTCTTCAGAGAATAGAGCAGGAGGCCCCTAGATGTGTGTTAAGTTAGATGCCCACCCCTCAGTGCTACACTTTAAGATAAGCAAATAAGCTTCTTTCACAGAATATCTGAGTACCTTTTAGGTCGGTCCTGGTAGGGGGGAAGTCCGCATGTGAGCTCTTCAGTACCTGCTTCTCAGTTTGCGACAGCATTGCGGGTTTCGTGGACATGAGCTCCACTGGCTTTCAAAGCTCGATGTCTTGGAGGATTGTCTTTCAGGCAGAGATTTTAGAAGCTGGTGTGCTTGATGTGAGCTTCAAAGCCTGTGCTGCTCAGGGAGAAGCTCGGGGTTCTGAATTCCCTCTTGATGTGGGATCACTTAGCTGGGAGTGGGGTTTATGGCAAGATGGTCTCTCAGTCTCTCCCGCCTACCTCATTGTGGGTTTTCTCTCATATGCCTGATGTATTGGTGTCACTCAGCTAGTTTTGGAATTTTTTTTTTTAAGGACATTGTTCTGTATGTAACTGCAGATTCAGTGTATCCCTGTGTCTGGTTTGCCATCTTGAACTAGAACCTTAGATGTGTTGTTTTTTTTTTTCTTCTTGATTCATAAAGTATTCTATCCTGTACACACTGGGATGACTATGATTATAGGAGATTTTTATTTTACTACCAAAAAATACTAGATTATAGGAGATTTTTATTTTACTACCAAAAAATACTAGTAAATAAGATGTCCAACAAGTTTGCTGTCTTGAATGTTATCAACCAACCTTCACTTGCCTTACAAGTATTATTGACTCGTCTAGACCAAGATTTTTCCATTAGGCCACAGGTACTTTCACATAGCATATAAAACGCACATCTTGAGCTGAAAAATAAGAAATCTGATCCACTCCATAGTAAACATTTATAATTGCTAAATTTTTTGCACATTTTTAATTACATGGTATATTACAGATGTGAGAAATGTCACCATCTCTGGATCTATATAGTGGTGACTGACTGTGACTGTGTGTTTTACGCAAACACAAAGGGAGTTATGCAGCAAAAATAGCTGTCCTTCAAAGGAATAACTTCAGAAACACATACTGATTCCAGAAATGCTGAGTTTATTCAAGATATCTTTGGACTTTTCCCTCAGAAATACTTAAAATCCATACAAGAACATTGCATCAATGATTTATGAGTTAAATCTCATTTTGCTCAAAAACAGAACTACACAGATAGATCTCCTTCTGTACTTATCAGTTTTGCTTTCAAGAACTTTTGGCTATTTCTCAAAATTAAATGCACTCTCAAAGCAGATGAATGTATCACCACTGAGAACACGGAAATGTTTTTAAAACATTTACAGAATGGAAACATTGAGAAAACTGTTTAAACAAGGGTAGCAACACTGGGGGAGAAGGCAATGGCACCCTACTCCAGTGCTCCTGCCTGGAAAATCCCATGGGGTCACTAAGAGTCAGACACGACTGAGCGACTTCACTTTCACTTTTCACTTTCATGCACTGGAGAAGGCGATGGCACCCCACTCCAGTGCTCCTGCCTGGAAAATCCCATAGATGGAGGAGCCTGGTGGTCTGTTGTCCATGGGGTCTCTAAGAGTCAGACACGACTGAGCGACTTCACTTTCATGCACTGGAGAAGGAAATGGCAACCCACTCCAGTGTTCTTACCTGGAGAATCCCAGGGACGGGGGAGCCTGGTGGGCTGCCTTCTCTGGGGTCGCACAGGGTTGGACACGACTGAAGCGACTTAGCAGCAGCAGCAACATCGGGAGTACGTGTATGGAGTCCAGAGCACTTTTCAGAAGCAAGGGCCTCTCAATGGCGGATACATGGATACATCCTGATGGGTTTCTGTTTATAAAGCTGTCATCTCGGGTGTACCATGTGCAGAACCTTCCTGATTCTGTCAGACAAGAACATTTTCATCATTTCCTCCATTTTTAGGGACTATGACAAGCAATAGAGATCAGGACAGAAATTGGGAAAGCTACACATTTGCATCTCAGGTTAAGAAAAAAAGAAAGGGAACAGAAAACAGAAGATAAGCACTAAGAGCACAGCAGGAGGAGGTATTTACTATGTTACATGCACATAATGTCTTATATAACCCTTTTCATAACTGCATCTAAGGGAGGTGTCCTTACCAGTCATTTATGGGTGGAAAGATGGGGATTTTTTTTTCCTATAAGTAAGTGGCCTAGACAAGATTCAAACTCAATGTTTCTCTGATTCCAAAACTAGTGATCTATTAAATCATAGCAATAAGCTAACAGAATGAGCATCTCACTCATCTTTAGTGAGACAGCAAGTTTGGATACAAGTCTGTCACTGGACTTGTTTGTCACTCTAACCTGTCTCATGTGGTTTCTGTAGATTCCATCATGTACTTTTTTATTTTATTTTTTTATTTTTTAAATTATGAAAGTATGACAACATGTTTACAGGTGACTTGGAAAAATACAGAACAAAGTTACATATAGTTCCCCTATATATTACACTTTAAGTAGATAAATTAAGATTTTTATCTGGAGTTTCAATAACAAACCTCCAAAAATTAATAGAATGAATAGACAGAAAAGTAGGACGAGATATGTGAGTCTGTGTTATCACTTACTCACGTCCGACTCTGCGACCCCATGGACTGTAGCCCTCCAGGCTCCTCTGTCCGTGGAGTTCTCCAGGCAAGCATACTGGAGTGGGCTGTCCTTCCCTTCTCCAGGAGAGCTTTCTGACCTGTGGATTGAACCCGAGTCTCCCTCATTGCAGCCAGATTCTTTATCATCTGAGCCACTAGGGAGTGGGGTGCCATTGCCTTCTCCACCAGGGATTTAGGAGACTTGAAAAACACTGTAAACCAATTCAACATAATGAAGCATTTATCTAGTTTTCATACAACAACAGGATACAAATTCTATTCAAGTTCCCATAAACCAGGAGACACTGGAATGTATCCAGGGATGTTAAACAAGGTACAAAAATGTAATCATCTAAAGGTATTGAAATCATACAGAGCCTGTTCTCTGATCTCTGTGGAATTATGTTCAAATCAATGTCAAAAGATACTTGAAAATATCCCACGTATTTTCAGGTGCAGCGTGACATTTACCAAAAGAGATCTTTGACTTAGCCATTGTGAGTCTCGATAAAGTTAAAAGACCAAACAAACAGAGTGATTGCATATAAGGCCTTTAAATGAGAAATAGCAAAATGAGAAATTAATATCAAAGATATTTTTTAAAACCCCATGAATTTAGAAATTAAATGTCTACTTTTAAATGATGGGTGTATCTAAGAAGCCATAATAAGGATAATTAGAAAATATTTGTAACAGAACAAAAATGAAAAAGGAATTTATCAGAATTTGTTATACGCAGCTGAAGCTGCTCAATGCAACAGAATACACTGTGGAATAAGGTATGAAAACAAATAATCAGTTCAGTTCAGTTCAGTTCAGTCGCTCAGTCGTGTCCGACTCTTCGAGACCCCATGAACTGCAGCACGCCAGGCCTCCCTGTCCATCACCAACTCCCGGAGGTCACCCAGACTCACACCCATCGAGTCAGTGATGCCATCCAGCCATCTCATCCTCTGTCGTCCCCTTCTCCTCCTGCCCTCAATCCCTCCCAGCATCAGAGTCTTCTCCAATGAGTCAACTCTTCGCATGAGGTGGCCACAGTACTGGAGTTTCAGCTTTAGCATCGGTCCTCCCTGGACACCAGCATAAAATTTTCTGAAATTTGAACAAAATCTGTACTTTAGTTAATACTGTGTCACATGTCACATATTAATTTCCTGTTTGTTATTTTTTTTTTACAGCATAGTGTTTCTTTATATATTTAGAACTGGATTCAAGCCTCAATCAAAATTTTTTTTAAATCACTAAAATAATCCTTCCAGACTTTAAACAGTAATAATAGATGCCAGAATAAATGAAACTTTATCAAAGATTTTAGTGAATATAAATATAAATCTAGCATTCTATTCATACTTAGTCAAACAAGTGGAACCAAAATATCAAAAAATTTTTAGCTAAGCAAAAATTCATAAGTTTTCTAGAATATATATATTCTATTATACATATTACATACATACACACACACACACAAAAGCTTTTCAACTGCACTTGATAAAGCCTTGAGAGAGACCAACAACAAAAAAAGAGAAGAAAAAATGGAAAACATAAACTGAAATGAGAGCACTGAATATGAAATAGAAAAGGTGAAACAAACTGGGTAAAAATAAAAGATTATTATATAGTCCAGTTGATTTTAAACATGACTTTTAAAAATCACATCTGGAACTTTTGAGAAAAAAATATCTGAACATTTGTATTTTACAAAAATTCTAAGATAATTCTAATGTGCATCTGGATTTTAAAAAGTGATTACATTTTGTCTATTAAATGGAGGTTTCAATAATGTAGAATTATTTTGTTTTCTGTTGACTAATCATGATACAATAGTATTAAAATAAATAATTGTTACATAATCACAGTAATAAAAGATGGTTATCAGTTTTCACAATCAATCAGATCAGAGATCAGTCACTCAGTCATGTCCGACTCTTTGTGACCCCATGAACCACAGCACGCCAGGCCTCCCTATCCATCACCAGCTCTCGGAGGTCACTCAGACTCACATTCATCGAGTCAGTGATGCCATCCAGCCATCTCATCCTCTGTCGTCCCCTTCTCCTCCTGCCCTCAATCCCTCCCAGCATCAGAGTCTTCTCCAATGAGTCAACTCTTCGCATGAGGTGGCCAAAATACTGGAGTTTCAGCTTTAGCATCATTCCCTCCAAAGAAATCCCAGGTCTGATTTCCTTCAGAATGGACCGGTTGGATCTCCTTGCAGTCCAAGGGACTCTCAAGAGTCTTCTCCAACACCACAGTTCAAAAGCATCAATTCTTCTGCGCTCAGCCTTCTTCACAGTCCAGCTCTCACATCCATACATGACCACAGGAAAGACCATAGCCTTGACTAGGCGAACCTTTGTTGGCAAAGTGATGTCTCTGCTTTTGAATATGCTATCTAGGTTGGTCATAACCTTCCTTCCAAGGAGTAAGCGTCTTTTAATTTCATGGCTGCAGTCACCATCTGCAGTGATTTTGGAGCCCAGAAAAACAAAGTCTGACACTGTTTCCACTGTTTCCGCATCTATTTCCCATGTAGTGATGGGACCAGATGCCATGATCTTCGTTTTCTGAATGTTGAGCTTTAAGCCAACCTTTTCACTCTCCACTTTCACTTTCATCAAGAGGCTTTTTAGTTCCTCTTCACTTTCTGCCATAAGGGTGGTATCATCTGCATATCTGAGGTTATTGATATTTCTCCCGGCAATCTTGATTCCAGCTTGTGTTTCCTCCAGTCCAGCATTTCTCATGATGTACTCTGCATATAAGTTAAATAAACATGGTGACAATATACAGCCTTGACGTACTCCTTTTCCTATTTGGAACCAGTCTGTTGTTCCATGACCAGTTCTAACTGTTGCTTCATGGCCTGCATACAGATTTCTCAAGAGGCAGATCAGGTGGTCTGGTATTCCCATCTCTCTCAGAATTTTCCACAGTTTATTGTGATCTACACAGTCAAAGGCTTTGGCATAGTCAAGAAAGCAGAAATAGATGTTTTTCTGGAACTCTCTTGCTTCTTCCATGATCCAGCGGATGTTGGCAATTTGATCTCTGGTTCCTCTGCCTTTTCTAAATCCAGCTTGAACATCAGGAAGTTCACGGTTCACATATTGCTGAAGCCTGGTTTGGAGAATTTTGAGCATTACTTTACTAGCGTGTGAGATGAGTACAATTGTGCGGTAGTTTGAGCACTCTTTGGCATTGCCTTTCTTTGGGATTGGGATGAAAACTGACCTTTTCCAATCTTGTGGCCACTGCTGAGTTTTCCAAATTTGCTGGCATATTGAGTGTAGCACTTTCACAGCATCATCTTTCAGGATCTGGAATAGCTCCACTGGAATTCCATCACCTCCACTAGCTTTGTTCCTAGTGATGCTTTCTAAGGCCCACTTGATTTCACATTCCAGGATGTCTGGCTCTAGGTCAGTGATCACACCATCGTGATTATCTGGGTTGTGAATCTCTATAGCCAGGCCAAAAAAAAAAAAAAAAAAGATAATTACAATTGCAAACCATAATGGAGACATGATTAACTTAACAATATAAAATAATTACACACAATTTGGGAGGTTAAATAGAAGGATGTGGTTGATGGAAAGCTTTCATGTTTTCATGGTATTTTTAATCCATTTACATTTAAGGTAATTATCAATATGCATGATCCTATTACCATTTTCTTAACTGTTGTTCAGTCATGTTTGACTCTTTGCAACACCATGGACTGTAGCCCACTTGGCTTCTCTGTCCATGGAATTGTCCAGGCAAGAATACTGGAGTGGTTACCCATTCCCTTCTCCAGGGGATCTTCCTGATCCAGGGATCAAACCCAGGTGTCCTGCATTGCAGACAGATTCTCTACTGTCTGAGCCACCAGGGAATCTCTATCATTTTCTTAATTGTTTTGGGTTTATTTTGTGTACGTCATGTCCTTCTCTTGTGTTTCCTGCCTAGAGAAGTTCCTTTACCATTGTTATAAACCCTGTTTGGTGGTGCTGAGTTCTCTTAACTTTGCTTGTCTGTAAAACTTTTGATTTCTCCATCCAATCGGATTGAATGTCTTGCTGGGTAGAGTAGTCTTGATTGAAGGTTCTTCCCTTTCACCACTTTAAATATGTCATGCCACTCCCTTCTAGCTTGCAGAGTTTCTGTTGAGAAATCTGCTGAGAACCTGATGAGAGTTCCCTTGTGTGCCCTCATTTTCCCCTTATTGTTTTTAATATTTTACTTCTGTATTTAATTTTTGTCAGTTTGATTACTATGTGTCCCGTTGTGTTCCTCTGGGGGTTTATCCTGCCTGGGACTCTGCACTTCCTGGACATGGTTGACTATTTCCTTTTCCGTCTTAGGCAGGTTTTCAGCTAGCATCTCTTCAAATATTTTCTCAGATCCTTTCTCTCCCTCTTCTCCTTCTAAGGACCCCTATAATATGAATGTTGGTACATTTAATGTTGTCCAATATGTCTTTTAGGCTGTCTTCATTTTTTATCCCACTCTTTTCTATATTCTGTTTTGCAGCAGTGATTTCTACCATTCTGTCTTAGGTCACTTATCTGTTCTTCTGCCTCAGTTATTCTACTAATTATTCCTTCTGATCAGATCAGATCAGATCAGTCGCTCAGTCATGTCCGACTCTTTGCGACCCCATGAATTGCAGCACGCCAGGCCTCCCTGTCCATCACCAACTCCCAGAGTTCACTCAGACTCACGTCTATTGAGTCAGTGATGCCATCCAGCCATCTCATCCTCTGTCATCCCCTTCTCCTCCTGCCCTCAATCCCTCCCAGCATCAGAGTCTTCTCCAATGAGTCAACTCTTCGCATGAGGTGGCCAAAGTACTGGAGTTTCAGCTTTAGCATCATTCCTTCCAAAGAAATCCCAGGGCTGATCTCCTTCAGGTGTATTGTTTATCTATGTTTGTTCTTTTAGTTCTTCTAGGTCTTTGGTAAGCATTTCTTCCATTTTCTCCATTCTTTTTCTGAGATCTTGGATCATCTTCACTATCATTATTCTGAATTATTTTTCTGGAAGGTTTGCCTATCTCCACTTCATTTAGTTGTTTTTCTGGGGTTTTATCTTGTCCCTTCATCTCAGACATAATTCTCTGCCTTTTCATCTTGATTAACTTTCTGTGATGTGGTTTTCATTCTGGCAGCTGCAGGATTGTAGTTTTTCTTGCTCATTCTGTCTGCCCTCTGATGGATGAGTCTAAGAGGCTTTCATGGAAGGGACTGGCAGTGGGGAGAATGGTCTTGCTCTAACCCAGTCGTGCTCAGTTAAACTTTGATCTGATTGTCTGCGGACGGGTGGGGTTGCCCTCCCTCCCTCTTGGTTGTTTGAGGTGACCCAGTCCTGGAGTCTATAGGCTCTATGGCAGGGTTAATGGCAACCTCCAAGGGGGCTCAAATCAAGGGTCACATCCCAGGACTGCTGCTGCCAGTGCAGAGAGCACTCCTGACCCCCACCTCCACAGGAGGCCCTCCAGCACTAGCAGGCAGGTCTGAGTCAGTCTCCTGTGGGGTCCCTGCCCCTTTCTCTTGGGTCCTGGTGCACTCAGCACTTTGTGCCCTCCAAGACTGTTTCCCTCAATCCTGTGGAAGTCATGGAATCAAATCCTGCTGGCCTTCAAAGTCACATTCCCCGGGGATTCTTAGTTCCTTTGCCAGGTGCCTAGGCTGGGAAGCCTGACGTGGGTCTCAGAACTTTCAGAACAGTGAGAGAACTTCTTTAGTATTATTGCTCTCCAGTTTGTGGGTTGCCCACCCAGTAGGTATAGGATTAGATTTTATAGTGATCGCCCCCCTCTTGCTGTTTCGTTGCAGCTTCTCCTGTCTTTGGACGTGGTCTGTCTTTTTTTTGGTGGGTTCCGGCATCCTCCTGTTGATGGTTGTTCCACAGCTAGTTGTGATTTTGGTGTTCTCACAGAAGATGAGTGCACGTCCTTCAACTCTGCCGTAAAAGTCCCCCCATTGTGCCTTTATTTTAGACTTGACATATCTTGTGAGATGTTCAAGTACATGCTTGGAATCAAGGGAACCACAATTAGATGGAAATTAGTCGTTATGGCGCCACTTAGCACTGTTTTATTTGATTGATTAACTTTCATTTTAAAACTGTAGGTTTTTTCCACATAGGTTTTTGGACCATGTATGTTTTCTCCATGACCTAATATTCAATGCCATGAAAAGCAACTATTAAGGATTAATTACCTTAATTAATTAAATGCCTGTTAAATGGAAATAGTTGACACAAACTAGTGCTGGTACAGATCATTATTGCCTTAGGTTTTCAATTCCTTTTTTTTTTTCTCATCCCACATATCCCTTCCCACTCATCCCTTGTAAATATATAAATGGAGCAAAAAAGCAGAAAGCCTTCCTTTCACTGGCCTTCTGACCCCCGATACCCACATGAACTATTTTAAATGGCCATTTTTCTACAATCTCTGTCATAGGTGTTTTATCTACGGTTTAAAACATCAGATCCTTGCTAGTAGGACTCACGTCCAACCAGGTGTTATTCTAGATTTCCCACTGGCTAAATGTGACCCTCATACACTAATCAAAAGCGAAAGTCAGACCTGAGGTCCTGCTCTTTGTCTTAACGCTGTTGTGACGTTATAATCATTTTTTTACACTGTCAGCTGTCACTGCACACGGTGCAGAAAGGGATCACTGGGGCTCCTGGGCCACAGAACTGGGTCTGTTGGGATTACAGTGTATCTACATCGATTTCAGCCTTTGGAGTGATTAAGGCATTCGTTTTCTATGATAAAACAAACTTTTAAAATGCCTGCTCAGTTCTTCTAAGAGACCTTTGATTTTTTTTTCCTGCCAGTCCGGTGGCAAGGGCAGAGACTTTTCTTAGTCTCTTTTCTATTAGGCCAGTAACAGGGCTATTAGTCTAATACTTAGTCTTCTTTCTATTAGGCTTTCTTCCTCATCCTTTCTTCTTCCGCCTACCCTTTTAGCCTTCCCTCCTCCAGGGCTGTTTCTAATCCCCTGGAGAGCCCATCGGGGGTCTGTCCTGTGCAAATCCAGTCTCCGGCTGCTTTTTGCTGTATGAAACACCTATCATCGGTTCCTCGGATTTTAATACCTAGACGTGTGTGTGTGCTCCATTGAGGGAGAAGGGCTGCAGAACGTGGTGTGCTGTGTGCCGAGACTAATCTTCTATTCTGTAGATGTTGGTGCTCAGTCTTGGTTGGCTGAGCAATTCCCATGTAGCTTTTGCTTAATGTCTGAGTAATTGGAGAGGGGAGGGCTCTGGTCTGTAACTTCTCCTTCTGTGATTTCTTCTCTTTGCACTTTATTTGAGATGACGCGTGAGTGTGATTTCAGATGAGAAACACTTAACCATGAGTCAGGGAGATGAAATTTCACTGAGATGCAGGATACAGGAAGAGAAAATGTGTGAAAAATCACGTTGACGGGGTTTTCTTGGTAGCTAGTAAAGCAGAGAAAGGAAATTCCCGCACAGCGGGCTTTAATAAAATTGGCAGGCAGAGATGTCAGACTGTATGAGATACTGGTGAGGAACACGGAGATGGAGAAGGAGCAAAGGAATCATGAGGGCCTATTGGACATTCTTTCTCTGCACCTCATTTACTCTTTAAATGAGTTTCCAGATGAGAATTGTTTTCCCATAAATTTGTATCAATAGATTTACGAGCATGGTTGTGCATTTCCCAACACAAGGGTTAACCAAATATTAGGCAGCATTATTGTTTGGTATTTGTTTTCCAATCCCAAGGGTAGTTTATGAAGAGTGGACCCTTACATCTGTGTATACCAAACTCAATATATGGAAATTCAGATTCCCAAAGGAGATAAAGCAGGACATGCTCATTTAAGGAAGGAATTCATCATGTATTAAAGACACATGCTTCTTAAGGGCTTGAAAAGTATCCTTTGATTTTCAAACAATTTTTTTCTGTAAATTTTATATCAGTGATATAAAGCAAGACTACTACCAAGATAAAACACAAGTTCCATTTCTTTGTTGCCTGGGTTACTTTGTCAAGGATCCACCATTTACTTGGTTTGCTTATTTTTTATATTCTTTTCCATCCACCAGTTTGTAAGATTCTTGAAGCAAGGCCATTGTTGCTCTTCTTCCTTCCTCAATGTCTCACACATCCTCAAGACCTTCCGAGGCTTGTAGTGAGTGCTAATAAACGTTTCCTGTGTGAATGACTTTGGAGATGGGGAATGCTTGCTTCGTGGGAGTGAATCACCTAAGCCAGAGGTGGCAGCTAGCCCAGAGCTCCTTGACCTAATTCCCCATTATGTCAAAGGTCGTCCTTTGCATTACCACCCGGTCAGGCTGCAAGAGACCAGGAACCAGGGCAGAGAGCATGCCAGAGCATGGGAGGGCTACATAGGGAGCTCTTTGCCTCTCATACCTGAACTACTGGTGGCGGTAAGAACAGAAAGGTTTACCTCCTGAAAGCTTCTGCTGAAGGCCCTCCCCATATTGATGCTTGTGGCCTGTGAGAGAGTCCACAGCTTCCAGAGTGAGGGCTTCACAGCTTTAGCCTTCACCAAGTGCTTTTTAACTCATAAATGGCTCAGAAAAGGCCAACCAGCAAACTCTGTTGGCAACCAAAGCCGGCAATGCACGCTGGTAGAAGTGGAAGGTCTCTTGAAGACGACAGTATCTGCAACTCTGGGTTTCCGTTACCTCCAGAGGATACCACGAGCTTAGGCACAAAGAAGGGATAAAATATCTTTTTTAGCTGAAGATATCTATTAAAAGGGTAGGGGAAACGGGCTAACCACTCCCCCCATCCCCAAGTGGCCCCACTTTGCACTGGTCCTGGTAAGAGAGGAGGAGAGGCCTCAGCTCCTGCTGTTCTCAGTGGGGTCCCTCCAAGAGCAGTTCTTGTATTAACCACTTCACTGTTTTGTCCCCATCTCGTTATCTGTTCTTGTTAGAATCTTTATTATTCATGGATGCAAAAAAAAAAAAAAAAAAATCCCCATCATTAAACCATCATAAATATTCATCACACTTTGCAATTGTGTGCATTTCATTTAACCACTTGGCAAAACTTCTCTGAAGTACCAAGAGTTTTAAGGAAATCTGGCTAATGAGACCAGAGCTCAGGAAATGCAGGGTGGCTTTCCTCCTCTCTGTTATTTGATTTTCACCTGAAAACAAAGGTAGAGCATAAATAATAATTAAAAGAGATAAGCAGGGGAGACTGTCCCTTGCAGTGAGGAGCCACACATTCCTCAGCTTTGTCTTGACTGTGCTTTTGTGTCGAGCAGAAGATAAGAGAATACACTGAAGTACAAGAGAGGGGCCCTCGAGTCTGCAATGCTAATGGATTTATCCAGGAGCCTACAAAGGCCAGATAAAGCCCCCTGCTTTGGTTAACAGGGACCTCTCTTCTCATGTTCTGTATAATTACTGACGTCAGGTTGGCATTGAGATAAGCGTGGTTCCTCTCTTGGTCTTATTATAGTAGACAGCCATCCTGTTTTTAGTGTCTGAGAAAGAATTCTATCCATCTCTCTCTTCTAATCCAGTTTATCTAAACTGCGCACTCTTCATCAGCATTGAGAGCTTTCCACAGGGGCCGACGAGAACCCGGCACACTTTGGCAGCAGCCAAGCAGAACTGGAATAATGTGCTCCCCACCACCAGCCCCGCCATTCAGGGCACACAGATTTAAACCAGTGGGGGCATCTTTTATACCACAGAGTCATGCCTCAAGACAGTTTCTTTCCTGCCCTTTCAGCTTAAGGATACTTTTTCCCCACTGAAAAGGAATTTTTAAGCCATATGAGCTTGTAGGGAGAAAATATTTATACCAGTATGTTCCACGGCCCCTGCCTGCACCAGCCGAAGAGTCCTCTATGCCATTCTGACAGCATTTATGTTTGATGATGAGATTCCTTCCCTGCCTCATGGCTAACGGGTGCATGGGTGCTGGAAAATACTGGTCACCATTGAGACTGCTCAGAATTTCTCCTTTCCCCGAGGAGCTTGCGTCCAGCAGAAACAAGGACCACCAACCCGAGTATGAGCCTGGCTGCTCCTATGCATTTCATTTGGGAAGGAAATACCGCGTGTTCACAGGAGAGTGCTCCACTTCCCAAACAGAGGGCCAGTTAGAGAAGGTTCTCCCTGGTCTGCGCCTGTGGACTCAGAGTGGGTCCTTTTTCCTGCTACTGATCGCTGAGCTCATGTGTGGGCTGTGTGGCCCCCATCTCCTTCTTTGCTGGCCCATCTCACTCTCTGATTAGACTCGACTCTTGGATTCTCGTAGCTCCTCCCTGTGCCAACTCATACAGGTTATCAGCAGACAGAAGAGGCTCTTTTCACTTTTTTTTTTTTTTTCTATTTGGGCCCATCAAAAAGAAAAAAAAAGTCCAAATCTTCAAGAAAATCAAGTATGTCATTTTATATAATTTGTTGTGTCAGTTTATATGCGGTGACCTTTGAAATCCAGCAAATTTCCTCAGTGCTCTAGCATTGATATTCAAAATCTGGTTTTGAAAATTCTAGCAGTGTTAATTACTCCCTCTGTGCTTCCATTGCACTTTCTTCATAGCTCTCTTATCCTATCATATTTGTTTAATAGACTGTTTTGCTTGCAAGGAACTGTGATTCACTCAGGCTAGCTCACATAATGAGGGCTTAAGGATGCCTGTGCCAATAATAGCGTCAGAATCTCACGGAAATTTCAAAATAGAAGCCAGTTAATGACCAGGCATTACAGGCACTGGGACTCAGAAGAGGTTCTGGGTTGAAGGAAACGGTTCTATGGAACTGAGCTCTGCTAGAAGAAATGTGGCCAAAATGTTTTCTGTAGACCTACTCCCTTTTTTGTTTATCCCCTTCTATCCTGACTCATGCTATTTATATTCCCTCTCAAGAGGGCTATGCTAATTGTCCTGGGTAATTACTAAGTAGCAAGTAAGGACAGAGATGTTCTTCCTGCCAGGACACGTATAGCACACCGACTAGCCTTTGAACTGGCTGCCTCTGACTCAGGGGTCCCCTTGCGGTCCGATCAGTCAGGACCATGGACGCTCAGGACTGAGGACCGCCTCCTTTCTTTTCCGTAGGAGAGACTGTGGATGTGACAAGCTCCTGGGCGAAACCACTCAGATGCCTCTTAAAAAACACACGCGGTGCTCAGCACAGGTTCTGACATATACGAGGTGTTCCATGAAGTGTAGCTAAGTGATTAAGCGAATCTTTGCCTTCTTACTGGGGCTCGTTTTAGGTGCAGTGAAATAAGCTGCAGTCTGCCTGTGACTCAGGATCACTTATTTGCCCGCAGCGGGGAATTCTGCATTCTAAGGCATGGGTTATCTTACTTTTCCTCTGTCCTTTCCAGTAGAGCTTTTTTCTTCATCTGTAAAAATCAAGCCACTGTGGCAGAGCCCACCATTTTATAGTATTCTGGGATGTGAAGTCTGTCTTAGTCCGCTTGGGCTGCTGTGACGTTCCGCTGAGGGCCTGCTGCTGTGCAGACGCTGCCTTGCCGCCGCCTGCTCCCAGGGAGAGTGGAGGGAAGCCAGTTCTCTTCTGTCTCTTCTTCAGGTCAGTCAGTTCAGTCTCTCAGTCGTGTCCGACTCTTCACGATCCCACGGACTGCAGCACGCCAGGCCTCCCTGTCCATCACCAACTCCCAGAGTTTACCCAAACTCATGTCCATCGAGTCGCTAATGCCATCCAACCATCTCATCCTCTGTCGTCCCCTTCTCCTCCCACCTGCAATCTTCTTATAAAGACACTAATCTCATCATGAGGACTCCACCCTCATGACCTGATCACCACCCCCCACCAGAGGACCTCTGTCCAAACATCATCTCCTTGGGAACTAGGACATCAACACATGACTTTTGGAGGGACACGAACATGCAGTTGTAACGAAGCTAAATCTCATTTTAAGATGAGACACTTGCTGGGATTCCAGCTATGCTCTCTGGTTCCCCGGAGTCACTTTTCATGGGAGACCAGAATAAACCCCACCAGCTTCCAGAGGAGCCAATTGTTCTGAGGAGTATCAACCTGTATTCTGGTCCCAAGGATGTCTGGGCCTATTTCTTTAGAGGGAAGCGTGAGAGCCTCATGTGAATGCCCACCGCATGGCGTGCTCTGCACGGCCGTGGACAGATGCTGGAGTGGGAGTCAGGGTGGGAGACCCCCTGGCCAGGATGGCAGGCATGCTGCGCTCCAGCATCCCCTGCAGATTCCACCGTGGGAGGGTCTCCCAGTGACCATGGCACCGAGATTCCGGACCACATCCGGCCGCACAGACACCCAGGACCAGGATTTTGCTGGACAAAGGCTTCTTGCTGTCCTGGGCGTGGCCTCCCGTCACAGAATTATCTTCCAGTTGCTCCTGCCTGTATATCCATCAACTTGATCAGGGCAGAGAATGGGATTAGAAGCAGAGGGAATAATTGTGGTGAGTGGAAAATCAATCTTCCCTTTTGCAAATTGCCCACTGAAACAATGAGTGTCTGTTCCTTTGAGTAGGTTCTTGAATCCCCCCATATTGCTTGAATGAGAAACATTTCCTGGTCCTTGGGGGCAGGGCGGGGGCGCGGTGCAGGAAGGGGGCTGCTCCTGAAGGCCGCCCCCCACTGCACATGGTGACTTGGCTTCCTGCTGACTCCTTTTCTGCTGTCTCTTGTGCTTCCCCAGGGCATTCTGGGGAGTTGGGGGCAGTTTCTGTGGAAATATACCACTTTCCCCCTCCTTCTCTCCATGGAGTTGTCGAAGTTTGGGCCAGAGCAATGGGACAGGTGTGGCTGTTATGAGCAACAGGAGCCTGGTGTCCTCAGTAGACAGAGTAGCTGATAAATCTGTGCGCAGGATCGATGATAAAAGGAATAAAAGGAAAAAAAAAGTAGAACTAAGACACGAGGACAGTCAAACAGATCCAGCTGAAACTGATTCAGCTTGCTAATGAAGCCACAAGCTGGTACCGAATTCTTCTCACTTCTCAAATCAAGTTTAAAAATTGATTCCGTGCCAGTTACAAGGGGCAGAGCTGTCACTTACCAGGGAGATTAACTTGCTTTGTTGAATACTGACAGGGGCCAGGGGAGGGCAGGGCCCGCAGGGCACGCAGGGCACTCTGATTCAGCGTAACTCCAACTGTGAAGTAGGAGTAAGTTGAGGGCTGGTAATTTGCACGAGTGAAGTCCAAGGTAAGGTGAACTTGGAGGGCGCGTTCACGGAAGTCCCAGACCAACGTGAATTTTGGCATCTCTGAGGAGCCCTGTGCCCTGGCTAGCGAGGCCTTCGGAGTCCAGACCAAATCCTCTAGTCCTTGTGGTCCACATCCTCATCCTTAGCCAGCTAGACTGATCAGGGAGGTTGCGGGCCTGAACACGGACGTCAGGATGGCTCCAGACCTTGTGAAACTCTGGGTGGGAGAGTCAGCTGAGTTGAGAAAAAGAGCCCGGGATTCACAGTGCCGAGTGAGTCTCCCTGCCAGTGCGGGTCTTTTCCTCTACAGCTGGGCTCGGGGGAATTGTCTACACTGCAGTCAGATTTGTGAACACCCCGGGGCCTGGCTGGCCAGCCCCTAGCTAGATTTCTTTAAACCACTATGTGTTCACCCTATGGCCTTAGATGTTATCAGAATGAAGTTTAAATATATCTCAAGTGACCCTCCGTGTCCTTACACTGCTGAGAGTAGATGGTGTCAAGAAAAAAAGTGCTGTGAATACATAAAATTAGAAAAAAAAAAAGTGTACAAGTGTGAGCATGCGTCTACAGGGCAGGGGAAGTTTAATGAAAGAAGAGACGATACACATTATTTCTCTCCTAAATTCTGCCTAATTTTTAGATAGGTTTGGCTAGGCACAGAAACTGGGGCTATCTTGAGAAATCACGGAGTTAATGTGTTGTTTGTAAAGTCCACGTTTCTAATAAAACAGCCGACTGATGGACAAGAGGGTTTTGGGGAAGGTGCCTGGTACCCCTCTCCCAACTGCACTGCGCTTGAAACTTCTCCAAGATGGGATAAGCATGTCATTTGTTTTCCTTCAGCTGGAGCTCTTCATCACGTTCCTAGGAATGAAGACTAACAGACTGGAGGCCTCCGTCCAAATTTCGGATTGGCTTGGCTCCAGTTCTTTCCCTGGGCGACCCGCCTTAAGGCGCTTCCTCCTCGCGTCTCCAGGGAAGGATGACTGTCCTCCTTTCCAGTTAATTCTCCCCAAGCTTGTTGGAAAGAGCCATTAGTTTATGTTTTATTCTTCATGCCCGTAAGATCTTGGGAAGAAATACTCTCAATAAACCACCAAGCCTATTACTATTTTAAGTACCTGCATCTTCCAGAAGAAGGAACATGCTGACTCCCAGCAGGAGAAATAAATGGAGTCAGCTTGCTGGCTGGCACACCGTCTTTAGGAAAGAATAAAAAGAGACACAGATCTTCTTGTTCTGTCAACTGCAGAAAATGTGTCCAGATCTGGGGAAGTAGAGCACAGATTTCAGAAGCGTCGTGTGTCCCACGCTCACTGCTACACAAACCAGGGGTGTGGTTGTTGTTGTTTGGCCCAACAGAATAAGCTCCGAACACAAAAAGGAAAGGCTACTAGGATGGTGATAAATGCACTTTCTCAGAAGGGTGTAGGAAGAAATAGGTTTCTTCTCTTATTTTAGTGACTTGTTGCATGGCTGTGATGCAAGAAAATGACTTTGGCTACCTGCATCTCAGATGATATATGCAGACAGAGGGAACCCCTGGACTTGTGAACAGAACAGCATGCAGAAATATTTCGTTCTGTTTTACCACTGTAATCTCTTTGAGAGGTTCCCCCTCCCCCACCCCCCAGGGGGTTGGGGAGTCCTTCTCTTTGTGTTCTTGTCAAAATTGACAGGCATCCATGTGTTACCAAGTGACATGAAGTTCTTGCTTGAATAAGCAGGACTAAAAATCCAGGATATTTCAAAGCACACTATTGACTCAGAGAGCCACCCACTAGATTGGATTTTTCTGAATTAACCCTGACTGACGGCATCAGGGTTTTTACCCCACACTGTCAGGTCCTGCCATGGCCACACTACGGCTCTGATGCCGGCATCCTCGTCCCAGGGTGTTGTGGTAGGGGCGCTGTTGCTAAAATGGTTTCTTTTTATTCCGGAAACCCCCACATTTAGGAATTAAACTGAGTCAAAAAGCAGACGTCAGGAAGAGGAACTGAAAGTTCTTTTTATTTGACCTTCCTTCAGGGTGACCCTAACCAATGCCATTGCTGAGAGTAAGATGGCAGAATTCACAGGACACTTAGAATGGGACAAGGGGTGATTTTTTTTTAATGAAGATTCGTGTTTTAATCTGAGCATGTGCTGAGGCTCTTAGGAAGACAGTATGGTGATCTCTGATGGGAAACGTCAGAAGGGTCTTATGTTGGGATGTACATGCGGCCTTTTAGTCCCCCCTGTCTTCTGCTGCTCCAGAAATCGTGTAGAAAGGGCTTAGAAGCTGCTTTCTGTTTGGAAAAGGGAAGGGAGAAGAGGGAACTTGCCTAGAAGCAGCATTTGTACGCCAAGCTCAGTTTTTACTTAGATACTATTTTTTCTTTAAGAGTGGTTTGGCTAATCATCTCCCCCAAAGCACCATGGCACCCTTGACCAATTCCTTGGGCAATGCAATTTCTTGCCTTAAAACAAAATACATTCATTCATCATCCATATTTAAAAAGGACACATAATTATTGCACATTTACTGGTAACAGGGTCCATCAGTACTCACAACTCCAGCTTTAAAATAGGCACATATGTATTTAACTGCTGAACGACTTGACTAATATAGCAGCACGTATCAAACTAAAAACTGACGGAGAATATCGGCCTGATTAGTTATTTATAATCATTTTCAGAGGCGCTTGTTTTCCAGAGGGACCATACAAAAATCATCATGCTTTTCACAGCATTTCTGCCGGCACTTTCCTGAAGTATGCTTATGTTATCAGCAGAACGTGAAACGAAGCTTTGCAAACAATCTCCAAGAAACTGTTTCACCAACAGTTCCTAAAAATCTGTTAGAATGGTGAGTGAGCAGTTCATCAATTTATCTTGGTCTCCCTTAATGGCACCTAGGTTGTACGCGTTCCTGTAACAAGAGATGAAAGACTCCGATCATCATCCCCGGGACATGAGATTCAAACACACGCGTGTGCCTCACCCACCACATGGTCTCCTTTGATTCTTTTCGTGTGACAGCTCAGGAGACTCGAGCATTCCACATGCTTCTCTAAACAAGTGTGGTCCTTGCCACACCGCTCATGTCCTGTCTCTGATCCTGCCTGCTTCCCTCTTGTGTGTGCAGCAACATCTGTCAGGAACTGGCCTCTTTAATCAGGGACTCACAGTCACTTTCAAAGGAGCTTAGATCCCACTTTTGGATGTTCTATCTACTTTATCCCTTTGGCCTAATCTGAGAAAACTTAGGCATCATCTTGGCTGAACTCCTGGCTCACAATTCAATGTAGATACAGTCTTGGCTCCTGGAACACACCTATGATTATTCTCTAAAGCAGAACCTGAAATTGTCTTCATCACTTTCCCTACGTTCTTGAGGCACCATGGTGATGTCTCTGGACCAGCCTCCTCATGGTTTGCATCAGAGATACTTAGGTTTTCTCCTCTCCACAGTCACCTTGGTAGCTGTGATAATTTACTCCTTGCACATTACACTGTCCTTGTTAAGCCCACAATGTTGTGCAACTCATCAAATTTTTTCTTCTTCTGTAAGATGCTCTTAACCCCATTTTGACTATATGTATAATTTCCTTTAAGCTTCCTAATTCTTTCTCCTCTCATTTTTATTTTATAAAAATATCTATCTCCCCTCTCATTCAGGCAGAATAAAAATGCTTGACGTTTTTTATTTTCTCTATAAATCATTACTGTGTTATATTGACACATAATGTCTGCCTTACGCTGTAAACTTTACAAGTACAGGTTGTAAACATTAATGTCAGTCTGCACAGCGCTGAGCACAATGTCATGATCACTTCAATGCTTTTGATGATGATGGCGATGATGATAATGACCACGTAATGCTGTTCTGGTTTGAAAATATCACACAGGTAGTCCAGTGCATCTTTTTTTCTGTTTTTTTTTTTTTTTTAATGAGTTGTTTCTCATTCTATAACGCTGTCATTCTTCATTAGCAAAAAAGGTTACTGCAAGTTATAATTAGTGTTTAGTGCCCTGTCAAATAATTAGGTATAATAAAAAGCTTTCGATGAGCTTAATGTTAACATGGTATAATTAAAGCCAAGTCTTGAAATGCATTAGGTTGTCCATTATGTCAGACATTTGATGCTTTCTCCCCTCTACAGCTGAAATTCTCAGATGGTACTTATAGCAATGTCATCGTCAAAGACAAAAAACTCGTTATCAGTCTGAGGCCGAATGGGCTTGGCAGTGTCCAGCAAGGGCAATATTTTAAAAATTAAGCAGATCATTTCTACAAATCTACTATATAAGGAAACAAGGATGCTGTGTGACTTGCCCAGGGTCACATGGTGGTAAGTGACTTTCCCTTGGTAGTGAGAATTATGGCTTAGGGTTATACAGAGGCGATTATTATTATTACTCCTGCCATTCTCTCTTTTGGAAGTATCAGATACTTGCTGTAAAATGATTATTTTTGTCTTTTTCTTGATGAGGTGAAAAAAAACAGGTGCAAAGTAAAAGAACAGTTTGTATTTAGCTCGTGCACTGAACACTGGTTTTAGGATGCAGGGCTTGTCATAGCGGCTATTTTAAGGCTCAAACACTGAGACAAGGCTGAAATCTCACCATTTTCTCATCAGAATAACTGGAATGTGCCTAGACACTTGGCCACTTTGAACCCTGCATTCTTTGACCTTCTCAGGCCTTCTCTTGTGCATGTCGTATTATCTTTTCTATCCACAAGGATTTTGAAAAAATTCAGCAGAGTGCAAGTAGCCCCTGAAATAAAGGCGTCATTCAAGGAACAAAGAAGTAGAAGGAGGGCTCCAATTAAAATGATGAAAACCTTTAATTTTTATTTAGGTATACTTGTACGGACACGTGTATATACAAATACAGATCTTATGGGTTTGTCTGTGTGTGTTTTGTATTGTTTTTTTTTTTTTTTTTTTTTTTTTACATTTTATTTTACGTTTATATAATGTCAGCATTTCAAAACAGCACTCGATGAGTAAGTGCAAAGGGACTGCAAGGCGGGCAGTACAAGCACAGGACCACACGGAGCTGGACTTCACACCCAGACGCACACACAATGAGTGGCTTCAATGGGGTGTCAGGAGTAAAGCATGGAAAGCGGATTTTGACTCATGGGTAACCTCCAACATGCCAGCATCTATTACACTGTACAGACAATGGGGGCAAGCCCATTGTAGGGAGATTTGTCTCACATCCGAGCAGCTCTGGGGCAGACGCATGGGAAAAACTCAGTGATGCCAAACCAGAGAGGACCTGCCCATTCACGGTTCTGCGTGAATGCAAAACGCGGGAGGAAGGCAAGAGACAAAGCATAAAATAAAATAAAGATAAGAAATAAAAGGGGGTTGTTGGCAAACGAGGGTTTTTGTGGAGGTGGTTTCCAAAAGAAAAAAAAAAAAAATCAGCGATCACAGCTCTGGGAGCAATGAATGGAGGGAAGAAGTTTAAACTGCTTTTTGTTTTTAAATTTTGGGTAAACCAATAAAAATGGCTGCTGCCGTGGCTAAGGCACCAGAGAAAAACAAAGTCCCTGAAAACCCGCAGGTTGGGTGCGGCTCTGCCTTTGCCGGTGACGCAGAGAGGAAGAGCCCCCAGCTAACCTTTTCAAGGGCGTGGGCTTGCAATCTCGCCCATGCTTTGGCTGGTGTGACAGTGACAAGCCTCTTCCTGGAGAAAAATGAAAACAGTCATCTATGAAAACCTCCCCCCACAAATAGGAAACTGAGGCAAAGTACAGAACCGTGACTGAATTCCCTAAACCTTTTCAGACCAACATGCTGGGGTGGGGGGCGGGAAACACCACAGAGCTCCAGCATCAGACCTTGAAAACTTTGAGGACAAACTACCGATCAAAAAAGTCATGTTGTTCCAGGTCCCAAGATGGTGGAGTCTTAAGGTCGGGAGGGCGATGACCACACGTGAGTCCTGTATGCAGCAGTGTCTCAGGCCGCTTGTGACTCTTCTTAGCCACGTATACACTGGATGTTTCAAAGCCTCAATGCATGTTTTGTATCCTGAAAGACTATTGTTCTCACTTACAAAAGACATAAGAATCAAATTAATACTTTATTATCAAACACTATATACAACAGAGGTTGCTAATAATACAGAATTTAAAGAACGCAGTTTTTTTTTTTTTCTTTTTTAACGTTTAACTTTTCTTTCTTCTGCCACCCAAGAAAGTACAGTACAAAACAATAGTCTAAACTAACACGGACTGTTACCTGGTCTATTAAAGGATACACGGTATCCACTAAACAGACAGATCCTTATTTCCCTGCTTCACGCTGCAAAGCCCTTGGCAACCAGGGGCAAAGGTTGCCGGGGTTTGACTAACTGGGGCTGAGAGGCAGCGAAAGCTGCCCTTCAGATTCTGAATTGGTTTTGAAATTAAAAGCTGCTACAAAGTTGCGTCGACATCCTCCTAAAGCCCCCTGAGGGTTGTAACACCATCACAAAAGGCCACCAGCACTTTTTGGACAAAATGAAAACTGTCTGATACCAATCATCCTGAAAACTCCATGGCAAGCGCTACCTACAATTACGTTACTTATAGGTAGAGAAGCACGTTTTCCACTGGTGTGGATAGTCTTGCTTTTTTTTTTTCCTTTTACATTTAATTTGTCGTGGCACAATGGTGAAGTAAAGGGGTCTAATTTCACTGTGAGAAATGAAAGACAATGGCAGAGAGGGCCATGAGTAATTATTTCATCATTTGTTAGAGACAAATGCTAGAAAAACCACAGAAGTCACCATTTCTAAAATGAAATTAGCACTGCTAATGTAGTTATGACTAAACTGGAATCATTACAGGATCGTTTGACTTCCTTGCAGTTATACAACATGCAGTATAATTTTGGTTCTGACTATTGATCCATTTTAGAAGGTATCTTTTTTTCTTCCCCCTTACCCAAATCCCACCGGACCAACAAGCCTGTAACTATTCATAAGAAAAGAAATATTACTGAGTATTACTGAGAGTTCCGAGTATATAAATAGTCAATGCAAAAATAATAATCCAATGCTGTGAACTTTTGTTTCAGTGAAATGGTGGCTGCTCTCTGTGATAAGACTCTGCCACTCCAGAGACGTTCCTGGTGTCTGGGGGAACAGGACTGATTCCATCTGCGAGGCTGGCAACCGCAATCACACGGTTCCAAGTCCTACTCACACGGTTCCACGTGTGAGCAGACCGAGCCTGAACATCTGCTCCAAATGGATTGGGTGAGCCCAGAGTACATTCCAATGTGTGTACAACTCTCCAGGGTGCCGTGCCTTACAGGTGCATTTCATTCACATATTTCTCTAATTGAGAACTACGCACAGTTCTTTAGCAAATTCCCATTCATAAAGTCTGTCCATAATATGACCCCCCCCTTTTTTTAACACATACATTAAAAACAAAATTTTTTTAAAAAAATCCTTATTGTGCTGGAATGCTTCCAATTTTTCACATCTTACATAATCCTTGCATTTTATTGGTTTTGTTTTGAAAGGCATGGTTTCTATTGACGTTTCCTGCCATAGCAAAAAAAAAAAAAAAAAAAGGCTTGATTTCTTTTCCATGGATCTGACACTTTTCCCTGTCTCGGCTTTTGGAGTTCAAAGTTCATGACACCCTCTGCAGTAGAAACCCCCAAGGCTTGCATTTCCTGGTAACATCCCGGTTGGCCGCATTTCTATCCTCTCGCCCCACCCCAACAATGAAACAAGATAACCCCCCATATTTCTAAATGTATCAAGGGATACCACTTTTTTTTTCTCACAAGTTTAAATAGGACAAGCATATATACTCACTCTCAGCATAAAGTATATCTAAATAATGTATTTTCTATTCTAGTGGATTTTTAAAAAAATATTTTGTTAAAGTCTTTGGGACTCCATCCTGTTTATCTCCCACAGATAAACACATGTTCCCCTAGGCTTCAGGCTGTGTCAGAAAGGGAAGGGATATAAAATCAACTCTTGAATTTTCTCTTTCCACAGTTTGGAATCTTTATTCCAAATTTCCCTTTAGCCCTCCCAAGTAGTACAGACTGACTCTCCCGGGAGCAGGGGTGTGCGTCGGAGCCCCTGGAGTCGTGGAGTGCCGAGCCGAGTGTGGGCACTGGGGTGGGAGTCGGGGGAAGGCCACACCGCACTGGCGCTCCAGCAAAGCCAAATTCCGTCCCCTCTGGCCCCTGACAGCCTTTCCTTGGTACACGTGGTCCCCCAGAGGAGTATCCAAAGCTATTCGGTAATATACTCATCGACCCTGGCTTCTCAGCCTCGGGGAAGGTCACTTTATTCGTAAAAATGCCTCTTTCAGGTTCTTTAAAAAAAAAAAGGTTGTAGCACCATGGTGATCTGTATTCAAAGGAAAAAAAAACAAAATCATCTGGTGTGCATTGCCCAGTCACCAAAAAAAAACTAGAGGCACTCATCACACGCACATGTCCCCAACCCAGCCTAGCTTTCTGCTTTCGCGCTGGCTCTGTGCTAGCATTCCGGCCCCGACCCGCCTCCCAGACCAAAGGCTTCTTTTACGGAGCACAAGTTTTGCTGCCAAGGATGGTTTAAGACAGTCATCTGTAAAGGAAAAACAAAAAAACAAAAACAAAAAAACCAGTGTCTCAACCTTTGAGAAGCCTGTGCGTGTACGCGCTCCTAGAGGAAACGGTGTAATCTGATCTCTGTCCTTAATACCTCCCCTCTGGACTCGACACGCTGACACGGTGCCCTGCGTCGTACAGTCCCGAATGAGAAGGCAGGAACATCCTGGGCCAGGGGAACACCCCCCGGGCCTCCCCGCCCCCGGCGGCCTCTGCCACCATCCTTCGTCCTTCGGGTCCGCGCAGCGCGGACAGTGGGCCGGCGGAGGGGAGTGCTCGCAGGAGAACGCACAGGGGCGGACGCCCACTGGGGTCCCTCCGACAATCTGGCATGTTCGTCTGGAGTCCGTGTAATTTGGAAGGGGGTGAGAGAGGGCAGGGGCCGGGGCCAGGGTGGGGGTGAGGGAGGCAGGAACTACTTTAGCACACCACCACCACCACCCACCCCTGTAAGCCCCGAGTTGTTGCTTAGAATTCAGGCTGAAAGAAAGAAAACAAAACAAACAAAAAAAAATCTGACATCTGCCAAGAAAAAACCAATATCAAGTCCCTTCTTAGGATGAGCAGTTAGGTGGATCTCTGGCGTTCCAAGACCCTGATGTTCTCGGTGACAGGTGACGGGAGGAGACTGTGCTATAATGTCAAAAGCATCGCCAGGAGGAACAGCAGGATCGCCAAAAGGCGGCTGGGTATCCTTGGTGTTTGTGCCGCGTTCTCGCCGCGGGATGGCTCGGCTGACTCATGGACGGTGTCATCTGTTCAAACAGAAAGCACACGTTCCAGTGAGATTTCACATCCTTAATAACTCTCTCTTGCAGCAGCCTGCTGTTCGCAGACCTCGCCACCCTCTGCAAAGTAGGGCAATGAACCTTGTGCCACCATCGACTTTCACGTCTGCATAATCACTCATTATTTACAGCAAACAAAAGGAGAGGCAGAGAAAATTGGACTTTCTCGGCAACATGAACGGTTCCCTTAAAAACTGAGGCGGAGAAAAACGTGCATGCGCCGTAACCTCTGGCCCGGGAGCTGCTTTGGTCCGCTGGCAGCCAAACACACCATGCGCAAACCTGACGTCTGAGCGGGCTTTCTAAACCCAAGAAGCCAGGGAGAAGCAAGGAACCGGGCGGAGGCGGGCGTGGCGGGACGCGGTTAATGCTGGCATATTAGTGGTTAACGGGAGCGGGGTGCCCCTTTCCCTCTTTTTAGCGGTTTCATAGGATTAGTGTTGAATGCCTGGTTGCTGGACGTCTAAATGCATTTTCAAAGATGAAGAATTAAATGATAAACGAGCATTTTAACTCAACGATATGTGGTGCTCTCCCTGAGCCTAAATAAATCGGTGCCCGCTGGCTTGCCTACCATTAGGAATCAATTGTGGTGCTATTTCTATTACAGACCCTGTATCTTCAGGATTAAATGACTTGAACTTGACTATTTTTATCAGGCTGAAGCTGGGCACATAAATCATCAACGTGGATGCAAATTTTCCCCTAAATAAAAAGGATTAAGTGAAGTAAGCTTCTTTTATTTAGCCATCAAGTGTTCTGGAAGACTGCCTCCGACTCTGGACAGCCTTCCAGAGCGGCATGATTAACAGACTTAACTATGAGACAGGAACTCTGCAGCAATTAGCACCCAAAGGTGGACCTCACTACGCTCTCATGTTGTCCGCCTCCTTCCTTCCACCTGGCCGTGATCCCTGAACTCCACTAGGGCCACCAGTGGGGTTCTCTGGTAGATTTCATTTTAGCATCTGTGGGGCTTCCTGTCGGAGCTTAGGGATTGGCAGGGTGGGTTCACTCAGTGGTTGGTCAGAGGGAACAGCAACAAGTGAGACTGTCCTGGTGGTTCCCAACTCTGCAGACCTCAGAGGGGATCATCCCTAAACGCCAGCTCCAGCCCCTCGATGGAGTCACTCTCGTAAATGCGTCTCTGCTTTCACATCATGACACATGCCTCTTCTTCACCAAGTAGAGCACACCCCCTTGTTATTGTCCTAAAGCGACCGCCTTTTAGGCTCAGGCTGCCTTCTACTTGAGCTGGGTGCTCGTGGGCTGTTTCTGTTCATTACTTTCTCTCCCTCTATCAACTTAGAAACGTGTCTTCTCAGCGCTGAGGCTTCTCCTCTTAACATGTTAGCCTGTCCCCACGTGTAGAAAATGCTGCATCCTTGTGTCAAATTTGCTCTCCTCTCCTGGACCTGAGCAAAGCTGCGTGGAATACCTACTAGCTGAGACTAGAAAAGGTTAGGAAGCAAGAATGGGGAGTTAAATGGATGCAGAGGGGAAGAGAAAGCCCCCGCATGATGTAGTCAGACTTGTAGACTCTGCCCTGCTCTTAGCCTTGCAGATGCACTAAATCTGGAGTTAGGAGGTAGCTGTAAATGCCCTTGAATAGCCCTGAAAAGAAAATCCAAATCGCTGTTGTAAGAGCACCAATCCGTTGTTATTCGGAATAACAGAGGACTTCAGGCTTAACTATGAAAGAACCATAAACCCTGAGGATTCTAAGGGTTCATTTTGAAATACCACTCGTCCTGACACATCTGAAACTACATCAGCCACTGGGTCCCCTCACCTTATTTTCACTAACCTATTACCCAGTCCTCTTCCTTGTAAATTGGGTCGTGCGCTGATGAAACGGACCCAAGTAACAGGCAGACGCTCGGTGAGCTTGAAGGGGCCCACCGTCCCCACCGTCCCCACCGGGTCAGGGAGCTCAGCGAGGGCTGGCCATGCTCCCAGCCCCCACGGCACGGGCAGGGGGCCGACCCCTGCAGACCTGTGAGAGGAAACCTTTGGTTTCTCACCTGAGAGGAGCCACAGGGCCAAGTGTGCCTGTCGAGCCTAATCTTTTTCTAAGCCACCAACCAGTAAAGTACCATCGTGGCCTCGAGGGGAAAAAGAAAACTCAGTCCCCTCAGGGCATCAGGGCTTGTCTCTTTTCACCGTAACACACTAGTCCTGGCTTGGGATTCTACGAGCAACCTGTGATTAAACAGGGCCTCGATGCTGGGCGATCTCGTGGCCTTCAGGAAGCAAGATGAAAGCCAGGCTGTCATTTGGGTTAAGTCCGAGCAAATTTCAGAATTCTAAGAGGAAGTCACAAGCAAAACCTAGCCCAATAGAAACTGTACCTAAACATGAGAGAATTTCTAAAACTGGTAACAGCGAACGTGGCTTGGAGGAAGAAAACACTTCTCTTTGGAAGCCAAATCAAGTCTCGCCTCCTGGCTACAGGATTCCACACCACGAGGGTTTCGGTGGTTCACAGAGAATGCTGGCGAGGTTTCGGAGCATGTTAAGTGGCGTGTTTCTGCCCTGAGATCATCCTGTATCCCTGATGACAGGAAACTGGCAGGCAGAGTGTGCAAGCAAGCAAACAGAGGAGCACATTCCGAAGACAGGTGAATTAGTGTGCACTGCTGAGAGCATGCAGCGGGAGCCCGTCAGCCTTGCTGGCTTCACAGTCTGGTCTACACTCAACACCGTGGGGCGGAGCTGCAAGCCTGAATTTCCTAAGGAACCTGGGAAAGTAGCAAGTCTGTTATTGTATTCATATAGCCAGGGATAATAATAGCTCAACCTTGTCTTACTGTTTAGTGAAGATGCTCACCAGAACGCCCGTAAATATGGTCCTCACTGCCCCAAGGAGCTTTTCCTACGTGTACACCTGCACATCCATCCCCAGCACACAGGGTCTGACCACAGTCTGTCCAAGGTTTGCAAACTTGTATCAGCTATGAGTGCTTAGATTTGGGGGCCCGTTATGGATTTAAAGACTTCCCTGGTGGCTCAGACAGTGAAGTGTCTGTCTACGATGCGGGAGACCTGGGTTCCATCCCTGGGTTGGGAAGATCCCTTGGAGAAGGAAATGGCAATCCACTCCAGTACTACTGCCTGGAAAATCCCATGGACAGAGGAGTCTGGTAGGCTACAGTCCATGGGGTCCCAGAGTCGGACACGAATGAGCGACTTCACATTGACGTTTACGTATGGATTTAAATGCCCAATGAAAGCACAGCCTGTTCCCCCAAAGACTGTGAAATATGTTCACATATGAATGCATCTTAGGATCCTGCACTTTTATCATTAGTTGAATTCAAAGGTAATTTTCCTAATGTCGAAATGGCCCTCCATGTGCCTCTTTATTACCAATAAAAAAGAAAAAACATACAATCTGTTATATTTCTAAACAGTCGGTGGGCAGTGGGATTTACCTCGAAAAAAGATTACTGGAAAGCTCTGCCTACAGTGTGCACCCAGCGTGCATCAGAAAAACTTAATTCAGGGTAAGTTATGCCTGTAACATGCCCAATGCCATCGGTCAGCTTCCACGTGACTTGTGAACAAAGCCCTGATGATCAAGTTCTCTGCATGGACATCTCTGTCAAGCAATGGTAAGAGAGTCCTATGTTTAGGAATGGGAGTTGAGAAATACAAATATCACCCCTGGATCTGGGTATAACCAGCTCAGTTACCAAAGGAAGACTGTAGACGCCGGGGTCCTTAAAAGAGACCTCCGCTCACTCACAGGTCCTCACATGGCCCACAGCCTCAAGCCTGGGAGGGGTCTGGTACCTTGAAAAGCCACAGGAATGCTTCCAGATTTCCAGGACACAATTAAAATGTCTCCCTGTCAGCACTCATTCCTTGCAACTTTTCTAAGGCAGCTAACGGATCCCTGGGGAGCCGCTAAGGCCTCTGAGAGCTTATTGTACATGCCTCTCTTTTGCACAAGAGGCCTGCCTTCGAGAAACAGAAATGCTTGGAGAGAAAGCCCGACTCTTCCCGTCAGTTACAACGCGGAAGCTCTTGTGTGTCCAGAGGCATCACATTTATTCAGGGTACATTTTCCTAGGGCCCGCTAACCATGTGTCCCAGCAATAGTACTCAAAGGATAAATCAGGTGTCACAACTTGTTTCATGTCCAAGACCATCAGAAAGGTAAGTCCCACTGCAAATAGGTGGCAGGGGTCGGGGGCTAAGTCTGTTATGTAAGAGGGGGCTTACACCTTTCTGGGAAGAGGAAATAATTTTGTCCTCAAACTTTGAGGGCTTCTCTGGTAGCTCAGTTGGTAAAGACTCTGCTTGCAGGGATCCTGGTTCGATCCCTGGGTCTCGAAGTTCCCCTGGAGAAGGGAAAGGCTACCCACTCCAGTATTCTGGCCTGGAGAATCCCAGGGACTGTATAGTCCACGGGCTCGCAAAGAGTCAGACACCGCTGAGCGACTTTGACTTAAGCTTTGAGGTGGTCCCAGGAGATGGGTAAGGACACGAGTGAAGACCTCAAGCAAGTGGAGGAAAGGCAACCGCAGGTAGGCGGGTGTACAGGGGCTCTGAGGCGCACCCCTCAGTGAAGACAGACTCGAAGGCTCCCCGCCCCCCACCTCACAATCTAACTGCAGTAAAGAGCCGGGTTGAACTCATAACCCAATAAATGGAGAGTTTACAGATTTACATTATCCACAGTAAGCTGCTGTGCAAATGCTTCAGTGATTCCTTTAGTGGGTTTTATTTTTCTCCATAGTGATGGGGAAGTTTGGGTGTGTGGAAGACAAAAGTAGTAGAAAATTTTATTTATCCTTAATACTTGTCTTGCCTCGGTAATCAAGGATCACATTTGGCGCGACAGACTACTGCGGATACGTTCGTGGGAGCAGCGGGTGCGTGAATTTGTGGTGTTAGGAGGCAACGTGATTATCCTTCTCGGGCCTACTTCTATTGACAACGGCACAGATAATGTTCGAAATAAAATGAAGTCCTTCAGAGCAGTTCAGTGATGCCTGTGAACTTCTAGAGAAAACTAAAGAGGCTGAATTAGTTGCTGTTTTGTGCAACAGTCTGATTACTTTTATCCGAAGACTGGGATCTAATATGAAACTTTTATAAGCGCATACAGTAGAAATTTTCTTTGAATTATACGAAAACAGGTCCATTAACAGTCACAGTGATTCACCAGCATGCTCAGAGGGTATGGTACAAAGAAGTGAGACTCTAGCATTCTGATGGGGCTTCTACCCTAGGATGCTGTGTTATATCCAACCCGCGTCGAGAGAAAAAAGCAAAGTCGTAATTTGTCTAGCATGCATTAATTACACAGAGATACTGGAGGAATGAGGTAGAAATAAGGAACATTAGCATCGCTGGCAATGAGCAAAAGCAGGGCAACTACAACATGCAACCATGCTGGGAGGAAGGAAGGAAAAAAAGGTACGGAGGCACCAGAGAGATGCACTTGTTAAAAGAGATTCTCTAAGCATACTAACCTGCTGGTTCTAATGAATTTTCTACTTTGTCGTTAACATCGAAAACACGATCATGAACACCTATAGTTTTCATACAGCTATCTATAACAAAAATAGAGATAACAGCCAAATATGTTAGTGAAGACACCCTTTAACTCCCGTTTCTTTTTCTTTTTTTTTTTTTTTTTTCTTTCTTTCTTTCTAATTTTTCCTCTTATTTACGGAGAGATTGGTTTACAATCAGTGGCATGTATCCAAATGCCAGAATTGTTCCCATTTGCTGTGCACGTACAACAGTCTGAGAAACAACAAGTTAGCAACTGCTGTGTACTTAAAAGCATCATGAAAAAAAAAAAAAAAAACGATGAGAAAAAATATGATGGAAACTAAAACATGGAGGCTGATATACAAAACAGATACCACACAGGATTTACAGTAAAAAAAAACAGTTTTACCGCCGTGAACCAGACCACACAATAGAGCATGCGCAGTGAAGCCACCCTCAAAGACGCTCATTCGCCGGAACTTACTTGTTGGCCGCACAAAGACTTTGAGCTTTAGACAGGACCGCCTTCCGTTATCTGGGATTGCAGAGGCTGCGGGAGAGACAAAAAGAGAGAGCGAGGGAGAAAGAGAACACGACCACATTACTCTTCGTTTTCAAATGCAAAGTGTCTACAGTAACTTCTTTCCTGAACAAGGGGAAGTACTCTGAATTCTTCCCAGAGGTGAAATCTGAGATATGTCTCAGATGGACCCTGACGGCTAAAGAAAAGGGCTGCTTTGCTGTGCCTCTCTTTCCCTTTCAGTGAGATGAAGAATCATGCACGAACACTGGTAATCTACAGGAAAATACTTTAGATTCTTATTTCAAAGTCTCTGCCGTTTTAACTTGCTCTGTAATCAGTTTTCTCTGAAGTAAGAAGATAAAGCTTGAGGCCCCGGGCCGCCTTTCCTCTACTGCAGGGAAAGGGCCCACACACCCCTGGAGCCCACGGTGAAAGTGCTGGTAAAAACCAATAAGCGGCAGCTATAAGGCCAACTTAGACATGACCCAGTGCTGCTGGGGAAAGCAACGCTTTGTCTGTCCTGAAAGCCTGTCTGTCAGTGTTTTGCAGGTAATTCAATTAGAGGTTTTACTCCAAACTTGGCTCCACATTCTATATGACTAAACCGAGCCCAGCAACTTCCATCAGGCCATTATAAGTACAATATGCTATTGAGAAAGCGCTGTGTTGCAATGGTACATTTATTTTTTAAAGACTTGCCACAGAGAAGGATGGAATTAATAAAGTGGGCTTACCAAAACATGACAACATGTTTCAAGTTATAAATCATTTGAGGAAGAAACTTTCTTCTCCTTTTCAAGATAATCAGACTGTAAACTTTCCTTGTGTTTGAAAGATTATCTCCCCTCAGTGCACCCAGCATAATGTCAAAGGGACTGCCAAGGCAGTAAGACCCTTAACAGTCGCATATGTTTACAAATGCATCCTAGAGATGACAACAATTACAGCGGTGGGCGCTGCGTACTTCCCTCCCTGTGTGTCTGCTTCGAGTGTTTCCTTTGTTCAGAAAAAGCAGATGCTATCAATCAAAAGGCACACGGCTCAGTTAGCTTGGTAATACCCTCTGTGTTCTGTGTGCCTTCTCTCACCCCTTTGTTCCTCCTGTCCCTCACAGGCGGAACCCAGAAAATTCACATGCTAACTTTGTAGGTGAGAGGATTCAAGCAGCAAAAATTCAAGCCTGACTTTCCTACCATCTCCTTGTGTAACTCCAGGCCCACACCCTGGAGGAGAACCGATCAAGTCTGGTTTGTCCTTGATTCTTCACCCAAAGGTCATCAAGCCGGAAGGGACCCTGGTGTCGCTCTGTAACACCTGTTGAAAACTCTCTTTAACTCTTAGGCCAAAGTAGATACAGGAGAGACGTTTTCAGCCGTCCCCGTCTTCCCATTCGATCTGACAGGCAGTTAAGAAGTGCTAACAGCTGGCTTTGCTGTAGGCGTTCATTAAGTCAAAGGAGGAAAAACTCCCTCCACCGACATTTACAGTAACTAGCGTGTTATTTAGGGTATAATATTTGCAGTCTGTGGTTTGATCCAGGAAATGGTGTCCTTCCTGTGGACCTCCAACTGCAAGTGTGCATGTCACAAGTACAGTGCACTTAGGTGATTCCAATTCATTAGAAAAACTATGGGTTCTTGAGATGGTTTATATCTTATTCATGAGGGGTGGTGTGAAACAGTGACACACGGGTATTTACGCTGCTCATCTATTGGTTTCTGAGCTGGGGGAGCTTACTACAAGCCTCACGTACTTGATTTTGCCACATGCAATAGCCGATTCTACTGACGACACTCTAATATACAATGAGCTCAAGGCAAGATTAAATGTTTGTTTTAGTGGGGGAACTTCTTAGAGTCAGTACAGGTTTTTCATATATATATATATGTATATATGAGAAATCCTATTGGTCCAGACATAAAAATCACTGGGGCACATTGGACTAACACCAACACATGATAAGCTCTGTCCAGGCAAGAACTGGAGAATTCTCTCACCAGTTCACAAACAGGAGCAATTAGCCTTAGCTACTGGATGAGCTCCATTGTTCTGCGCATTAAGGGCATACAATGCACTTATTTATCTAAAATAAAGACCGCCTTTCCCCACCAGACTCTTCCATTGCTTCCTCACCTCTCTCTATCACCAGACAAGCTCTATGACAGTGGTAACATGACAGGCCCCTTATGGTGCAGTCAGACTATCACACTCCAACCCTTGGGCTGACGAGCCAAGACTAGAAGCGTGTCGTGTGAGCGCACAGCGCAGGTTACGTTAGGTCAGTTCCCTCCACGGCCTCTGCCCTGAACCTATGAAATAACCTGTTAGCCCTTCGTGCCAGCCTGCGAGGGTGTGCCTTGAGAAGTCAGGATTACACGGGTTCCTTAGTTACCACACTACAAAACAAAAATAACACTGGAATGCATAAAAACCTTTCCCATATACCAGCATAACTCAATCTTTTATTCAAGGTTTAAAAACAGTGGGACTGTGGCTCTATCCCACGTCATGTTCCAGGTTAAGAAACTCCCACACCTCTTGGCTGACAAATAGAGGGTGCCTTTATACCACTTACAAATAGTGATTTTAATTATTAGTAATATTTGAAGATATAAAGTAATATGAGATTACTGGTCACCAAAAAGCAGAGACAAGCACTAAAAACACACACAAAAAAACCCACAGAAATTGAAAAATGTAATAGTCACACAAGTAAATTTAAAGGGAAAATTCTCTTGGGATCAATGATGAGCAAGATTGAGGACAGATATAAGTAAAAACTTAAAATGTGCCCAGCTTTTGTCAGGGAATAGGTAGAATTAATTTCTGTGATTCTAGAGAAATCACTTTATAATCAACCCTATTTTAGTTAAAATTTATATGTAAATTCTTATGTTGCTTTCTTTAGAAAAAATAGTGAACATTTATATATATAAATAAATAAATGATATATATATTTATAAATAAATGAACATATATGTATATATTTATATATAAAACTGGATCACTTTGCCAGAAACTAACACAACATTGTAATATCAACTATGCTTCAATTTAAAAAAAAGATATGGATTTTAAAAATAAAATTTGTCAGATTAAAATGAGAAATTCATCTCATCTTAAACATTTGTCATGTAACCCAAATTCATATCCCTTTATTCAGTTTACTGCTGAAATTGTACATCTGGAGTCAGGCTGGGAGCAGGGGTACTGGGACCATTAAAACAAGCACAACCGCCCATTCCATGGTCAAATGGAAACTGTATAAATCAATCACCTCAACGATCTGCAAAGCCCCAGTCCCAGCCTCACACCACACAGTGAAGAATCTAGGGGCCTTCCAGTTCTCCAGATTTCCCTTGGGGCTCAGCTGGTAAAGGATCCGCCTGCAATGCAGGAGACCCGGGTTCTACCCCTGGATTGGCAAGATCTTCTGGAGAAGGGATAGGCTACCAGTATCCTGGCCTGGAGAGAATCCCATGGACTGACTAGGCCATGGGGTCACAGAGTCGGACATGGCTGAGTGACTGTCACCTTCCGGTTCTCTGAGTTTAGAGCATTCTGCTAATAAAGAGCTGTTCATCTTCGCTCTGTCCCATGACCCCAGACAGGAGCCCAAACTTCAGCCATTCCTGAAAACCTGTGCACTTGCTCTCCTGGGGCTCAGGTGAGCGTGGCCCAGCAGTCAGCAACCAGCTTGATACCTAAAGGGGACCAGGTTTAATGCCTCCAAACCAGTACTTCCGAAGGCTGACTCTAGCACTGCAAACATTTAGAAAGTTCACGTAACAGTTCGCTGTGGGCCCATCGGTTGGATGTGGCATCATCTTTGGGGCAGGCCACTTCTGCCCTGGTTCCAAGGCTCACCTGCTCTGTGTGTTCCCCTCCCAGCGAGAGTGCTGGACCGAGTTCTGTGCACTAAGGAGCTGAACACAGCAAAAGCGACGGCTGCCGCTTCTGCGCTTCCACTGTAAAAGGCCGTGCCCTCCTCTTCAGGACTGCTGCCCCCTCCCGAAGCGAGGTGGCATGCTGTGAGATTCTCACTGGAAAGGCGCCCATGGCATGGAGCAGAGGGAGACTTCCAGCCAGGAGCTTGCAAGGGACTGGCACGTCAGGGCTACAAGTGGCGAGGAACAGAGCCAGCTGACAGCCGTGTGAGTAAGCTAGAAACTGCATCTGCAGCTGAGTCTTCCAGGGACCATCGCCTCAGGAGAGACCCAGACCCAGAGGACCCCGCTAAGCTGCCCCTGGATTCCAGAGACCCAGAAACTCTGAAGAATAATAGATGATGCCTTAGCCACAACCCTGGGGGTGATGGGTTACTCATGAGCTAACTGACATAGGGCTGTGTGCAGACACCCCTGCGGCTTCCACGCCCGTGTGAGGCCTGCGGGGCACCGGGCTCCCGGCTCCCACACAGCAGCACCCCTGATGCTGCCGCCACATCTGAACCACCGCACCCCTTACGAGTTTACTTTTCGAGCTCCTGCTACGAGTCCACTTAAAACAGGCCCTTGAAGAGAGGTAATTATAAACTGCTGTTGAGCAAACGCTACAAGACACATCTATTTGTTTTCACGCCAGCGTTTAGAAAACTATTTTTCATTTTCCTCCCCGCACCGCTGAGCTTGTTTTTGCTCATGCAGCCATCCCTGTGCTGTCTCCAGAATTAGCAGGGTGCCTCAGGTGAGCTCCAAATTGCTGGGTGGACCTGAAGGAGCTTTGGTATTACAGGATGTCCGCTTAAATCACAGAATGCCTTTCCTCCAGCACGAGAAATACAACATAAAGGGCAGCTTGAAAACACCAGAAAGTTAACATTTCTCTTCATGTCAAAAAACTGTAAATTATGTTTACACAGGCTATCAGATTAAACATAAACATTATGAGAGTTTAAGCAACTCAAAGCAATGGAGGTAACAAACATTCGCCTTCTGGGAGAACTGATGAAGGTTTAGCAGGAGAGAGACGAGCCGCTCATTCTCTCTTCACACTTTCAGGCCCGACACGGTACTCACCCGTTTGCTTTATCATTCCTCAGCCTAACCTTGCGTCATGTTAGTCGCTCAGTCGTGCTCTCCTCTTTGCAATCCCATGGACTGTAGCCTCTGTCCATGGAATTCTCCAGGCCAGAATACGGACTGGGCAGCCTTTCCCTTCTCCAGGGGATCTTCCCGACCCAGGGATCTGGCCCAGGTCTCCTGCATTGCAGGCAGATTCTTTACCAGCTGAGCCACCAGGGAAGCCCCTGGCCTAACCTTATTCATCTTCACATCTTAATCCCCAAAGCCAAATTCCCCCTTCAGTGTCCCGTGCCCATCTAGGCTACTTTCGGAAATTTCATTTTTAAAAAGAATCAGCTGCCTTTTTTTTACCCCTAAGAAATGAGTATGGGGGGCGGAGCTTAAAAATGAAGTTTTCCATCATCCTGTTTGCCACAGGAAGTAGTTCTTAATTTTTGCATGTGAAAAGAAGGGATAGGCTATTAGTTGTTAGCACAGGCTGTTTTTCCTCCAGAGGTTTTCCTGTGGTCTAACATACCACACAGATATATGTAAATTAGACAGGTGACGGCAGAATTAAGCACTAATATTCTTTTCACAATAAATGCTGAAAAAGTAAAGGTCATTTTAATAAATGGTAATCCATTTTGTGTATGTGGGTTGAGGATGGGGTACAGAAGTTGTGGGAAAAGGATAGAGATTAAACAAAGCCATATGAACTTCTTGGAAAATGGTTACCAGATCCCCAAAAAAAGTCTTAAAAGTTAGACCTCTTGAAAGAAGACCCCAGCAACAACTTGCAGCTGGCTACCTTTTTTAAAAAGCAGCACGACACCTAATTTTCATATTAAAATCAAAATCACCGGCTGTGAGGCAGTACATGTCACCAGCCTATACCTTTCGAGATTTAAGAGTCACATGACTTAAAAGCCTGCTCTTGGTTCCGGGATTATGAGTTGCATCCCAAGAGCAACCTCAGCCGTTGACTCCTCCACCCACCCGGTTCCTCTCCTGCAGCCCTCAGTGTCTCAAGAGTTAAGTCACTGGCTGGTTAAAGGTCAAAGCCCCAGATGTAAAACCTGGAAACAGTGTTACTAAGTAAAGGTGGAGAAAGTTAAAATATCATGTAAATATTAGATGCGTTGATATGGCTCTGGGGATGTTTCTTAAAATATATATATATATAAATAAAAGGAAGAGGGGTATTTCCAACAATAAAATAAGGGTAGAGCACACTCGGTAAGCTAAATCTTGGTTTCAACACCAGAGAACTGTAACAGGGACAAAAAAAAACAAAAAATTAGAGCAGAGTTCAGGGTGAGAGAAGTAAAATAAGTTCCAGCTGTGCTGTCTCAGACAAAGATGAGCAGGGGTGCCCAGCCTCACACTCGCGACTCCCTGACCCATCTCTCTACCTCCTTAGGCAAAGTTTCACTGCAAATGAGAACTTCAGTATTATTTAAATTCCACCAGCTAAGCTTCAGCAGATCAGTGACTTTTCCTCAGCAACCTCAGATAAATGTCTGAGGACCAGTTCTTTCCACCGACTTCTAGGAATAAACAAATAAGGCATCGTCATGTTTTTGTACACATTTGTTTCAAGTGTGGGCCAACTTTTACTTGCTTGTTTAAGCTCAGGGACAACAAATTTGCTTCTGCTGCTTATTGAGGAAGGCCAGGCCCATGGATTTGGATATCTGTGAAAGCAAGACCAAAAAAGTAACCTGGATTTCAGATAATGCTTTTAAAATACCCTCTATAAGAAGTGTTCCTAATTCTTTTTAGGAAAAATTGAAATTGGCTTAAACCTCAGATTCTGAACCTTCAGACTTGATCTTCTGTGATGTGACGGGCGAATTCTAGCCCACCCAGGCACAAAATGTGAGATAACACTCAGCTATCATTTGGATTGTTAACAAACCCTTAAACACGAGGAAATGCAGTTTCAGTTCCTAATTGGATATTTTACCTTTTTTTTTTTTTTAAATTCACTGAACATCTTTAAACAGGGAAAAAGTTTCCTAGTATAAACTAGTGTTGGAACTATTTGATGAGACCCGGGCTTGCCCGAGCCTTACTACTGAAATGACGGTCCCAGGCCCTTAAGGTCAGATTGTTCTGTATCTCTCTCTCATTTGCAGTGATTTTGTTGAATTCACCCCCTCTACCAAATAGGTATAATCTGGCAAAAGGAGACTGACAAAATGATTCACTTACAAAATACAAAAAAAAAACTCTTCCTCAGCTAGAAGCCACATAATAAAAGTAATAACCACAAAAACGAGAAGTCAGACAGGGCAGAGTTCTGGAATCCCAGGACGGAAACAGGCACTCGTTATTACTAGGACACAGGCTCCTCGGTCACCTCGGCGACGTGCCCTTGGGGTGACTGTTAACGGGTAACCAGTGAGGGCCACAGACCCCGTCACTCACTTGTACAGTAATAACAGAAACCCTGTCATTCTCACATAGCACTAATGGAGCGTGACAGCAAATTACTAATAAATCAAGTTAATACAGTTCAAAGAAGCCTCTAGAAACAAGTCAGTATTCTTCTGAACCTTTCCTAATGACCTTCGTCCTTATTGTCCTTGGTGGAGGGCCTCGGAAAGGGCGCGGGTTAGTGGCCTGACTGCACGTGTGAGGGTGGTCTGAGCTTCCTCCTGGTTCACTCATTCTGATGGCTTCTATGCCTGGCGGTCAGCTGGTCAACCCACACAGGCCTGGATTTCCCTGTAAGCCTCTCGCTCTGCAAAACAGTGGAGGGATGACCAGCTTTAGAGGGGCTGGGAACTTCTGTAGCATGCCTGGAAACTCAGGTGACACATCCCTATAGCTCTAGAGTATCACTGAACTGTTCCACAGATGATTCGGTCAGCTCGGTCCACACCGCGCCCTCTGCATGGCCATTTCCCTAAAGCAAGCAGTCTCTGGTTCCAAGGGCAAATCTGGACGAGGGGGAAGGGATCAGCTCTGGATGGCAGTGATAAAAAATAACTTATGAGGCACAAGGGGAACCCAGGGGCCAAGCCTGACCCTTTATCTCCAGCCTAAATTAGAAAAACTGGATTCTACCATAGTTTTGTAGAGAAGGAAATGGCAACCCACTCCAGTACCATTGCCTGGAAAATGCCATGGACGGAGGAGCCCGGTGGGCTATGGTCCTTGGGGTCGCAAAGGGCTGGGCATGACTGAGCAACTTCACTGCTACTACCTCCGCAGTTTTGTGTGTGTAGAAGGCGAGGGTGGAGCGCGTGGTGGTTTATGTGAGGATGTGCACTGAGGCTGGGGTGAGGGTTTATAGAGAATTCCAAAAGGCACTGGAAGACCCTGATGCTTGTGAAAAAGCACCCGCAGACTCTGTGAGTTCTTTTTTTTAACCCATTTTAAGAGTGTGAGCATGCTATCATATTAGAGGGATACTGCCAAAGATGAGGACATAAATCTCACTGAGAGGCAACCTGGCTGGCATGGAGACTGCCTCTGCAGCTGCTCAGACTAACTGTGCCACGGGGATGGCCCCAAACATCAATGCAGCCAGTCCAGGGGGGCACAGACGCTGCAGCACACCCACAGCCGCCCACGGGTTCTGTACTGCTGTCAGCAGCTCCTTCTCCTGTCCTTAATATTCTTCTGCATCGTATTTGGGTAAGTATCTCTTCACACAAAGCCCATTGGAAAAGACTCTGATGCTGGGAAAGACTGAAGGTGGGAGGAGAAGGGGACGACGGAGGATGAGATGGTTGGATGGCATCACCGACCATCATGGACCGTCATGGACACGAGTTTGGTGAAGGACAGGGAGGCCTGGTGTGCTGCAGTCCGTGGGGCTGCAAAGAGTCGGACACGACTGAGAGACTGAACTGACACAAAACCCATTGTTTCTTTGGTGGTGGTTCTCAGTGAGTAGATCCTGTTTACCCATCATCTGCCCTGCCTGGTAGTAAGTCGCACATCTGGACAGGAGGAGCATTTGGTGGTCAGCGGGCCCCGAATCCGACAGAGGACTGAATGGAGGAATGTTCCTTCTGTGGAATGCTGCCTTCTGCCAAAAGGGAGTTGTTTACAAAAGGGAGTTGTTTAGGCACTGGGGCTGGACATTTTGTTTCATACCAGAAACGCTTTCCTTGAGGAAAGCCACATAATAAAAGTAATATGTGTGGACCGAGTGAATAAAATCACAGCTAACGCCAGGGCCCGCATCCTCGCGCCCTCTGCTTGTCTCTGCGTCCGACCGTTTCCTCTCCAGTCACCGCTGCACACGCAGCATCACCCCACAGAGTAGCAGCCAGCGTCTTTCACAATCTGCCCTAACCATGATATCCTTCTGGATCTCTCCTAATTCCTTTTCCTCCTTTAATTCACATTACAGATTGAGGGCAAAAGGAGAAGGGGGTGGCAGAGGATGAGATGGCTGGGTGGCATCACTGACTCGATGGACATGAGTTTGAGTAAACTCCAGGAGACAGTGAAGGATGGAAGCCTGGTGTGCTGCAGTCCGTGAGGTCGCAAAGAGTCAGGCACGACTGAGCAACTGAACAACAATCCATGTTAACAGCCTAGAGCCAGTAATCTTTCCTCCCAGAACCAGGCTGTCTCCATTTTCTCATGTGACCTTCCCTGTGCCTTATAAACATCTTAGCTTCCTCTGGCCATGTGAGATAGGTCTCCATTTTCCTCACATAAAATCCTTCTCCTGGGTTCCTACCCTGATCTGTTTCTATCCCCTTGGTAGCACACACCCCAAATTCTGTGTTTTCTGAGCTGGGCTGTTACAGTGCAGAGTTATGAGTTTCTGTGGGCAGGAGTCATGCTGGGCTTTCAGTTCTGGGGGTGGAGAGGGGGGCCAGGTTCACTGCTTTGCTCATAATATGCTCAATAAAGATGTGAAAAATTAGTCTACGGGTATCAAAAATCTGGATATCTGCAAAGTGATCTGCTGACCAAATACCAACAAACTCAGGATTAGAATAAAAAGGGAAAATGAAGAGTGGTTAAGGAAAAAATAAAATAATTTTGTAAAATCCTTTTTCCTGGAAGGTGCCTCAGCCCTCCCTACTGGCTCCTTCTTATGGAATGATGCTAGAAACTGTGACCTGATAGCCAAAACCCAAAGAGGCACGCAAAATTCAAGCATGTGTTATTTTCATGTTTTTGAGTACATGGTCCAAGAGATCAGAAGTAAATGAAGGGAACGTGGGCACTGTTAGAGCCGAAAGCGCACACAGTCTCATCACATATCCAGCCTGGGTAGGGGTGGCAGGCCCCTCCAGTACACAGGAGGGTAAAGGCAAGTGGTGCTAGAATCCAGGTGACCACAGGCTGCTCTCACTAAGGACAGGAAAGTCGTGTTTGAGGAGCTCTTGATCGAGGTGAGAATGAAGCCATCTGGCTGAAACCCTCTAGTCATTAAGAAGCCTGGCAAGTTAGGTTAAAGGAGAACGTAATCCCAGAGTTGTGTTAAGGGGACACTTTAGTTACAGTTGCATGAGAATTTACACCTGATGTGAAGAACTGACTCACTGGAAAAGACCCTGATGCTGGGAAAGATTGAAGGCGGGAGGAGAAGGGGACCACAGAGGGTGAGATGGTTAGATGGCATCACCAACTCGATGGATATGAGTTTGGGCAAACTCCGGGAGTTGGTGATGGACAGGGAGGCCTGTTGTGCTGCCGTCTAGGGGTTGTAGAGAGTCGGACACAACTGAGCGACTGAACTGAACTTAGTTACAGCTGAGTTTAAAAACTAAGCAGAGACATTTTTAAAAGCATCAAGACCAGTGTGTTAGTCGCTCAGTCATGTCTGACTCTTTGCGACCCCATGGACTGTAGCATCTGTCCACAGAATTCTCCAGGCAACAGTGCTGGAGTGGGTTGTCATTTCCTTTTCCAGGCATCAAGACCAAAGAGCTAGTAACTTTTGTGTTAAAAAAGCATCTGAGAATGTGGAACTTTAATAACCTATAAAGCGTAGGAAAACTTTGGCCATTTAGAATAACAGGTCAGACATGTAACTCCAATGTAAAATATAATGGAACAATTGATTTCGACTTGTGATTAAGTGAAATTTTAGGTTTATAGTTTTACTAAAACCTCATCATATTTTTAAGTTTAAATTATGATGATGATAAGAGTTACTTAAATACTTGGGAAGGTTTTATAGTCAATTTAAGTACTTAAGAAGGGAAGAAAATATATCAAATCTTTAATGGTTAGAGGAGTTTAATTAACCAGGTTTGTAAATGGAGCCAAATATTTAACTTTACTCATATACAGAATAGTAACATACATAGACTAATTTGAAGAGACAAAATTTGAAATATTAAAGAATTTTTTTTTAAATTTTGTTACTTTAATAAGTCAGCTATTAAAATTTAAATCCAAACTAACTCTTTAAATAATCCTTCCTAAGACAAAAAACAAAAAACTACGCTGAACGTTTCCGGCTTATTCAGTTTTCATTTCATTCTTTCATTTATTCTTTGAAAAACATTTTTGTTTGCCTGCTTTGTACCAAGCGCTGTGTCAGATTTTGGGATCTCTGTGGTGTATTAAAAAATGGTTCCTGCTTCTGGAGCTTACAGTTTAATTGGGATGGAGACAATAAATATGGAAGCAAACAAATCTCCAACTGCCCATTATACTCAGACCTATAAGAGGAGCATCCAGCTCGTGGATAAGCCAGAAACATTCAGGTCCATACATTACAGAAAATAACCAAAGGGACCAAGGTGTTGAAATCTAAAATCTTCACCAACCGATGGTCTATGTTTTTCAGTCTCTGAATATTACTTTTATATATTCTCTTGCTAAAATGCAAAGAAATCTCACAGCTAGAGGAAAACTTTGACCACATTATTGCTGCAGCAAACTTTCTGAGATATTTGTTTATCATTTGGTCTGCCAGGAAGCCCAGTTATCAAGCAGCTAATGCACGGATGACACCAAGATGGATAAGAAAATCCATCATTATGGATATTACACTTATGACTTTAATATGAAGTGTATTAAGTCAATGAGGTATTTTTAGCTTCTAGTATTTGAGAAGTCCACAGAATGGAGAAAGGGGTTACCACACTCCCAAATATGTTCCTGTTTCTTAAGAAATTTGTGACGCTAACATATAAACACAAACTATCCACTAGCTATGACTGTAATACTAGGAATCACTTACCTTTTGATACTGACTTCGTATGTCATATAAACAGGAATTTGTTTGTTATATGGTATTTGGGGCAAATTTTTTCACTTTTCTTCTGCTTAGTGGAAGAAAAAAAGTACATATTCTTGGGTCAACTTATCATTTTAATCTAGGAGGTCTCAGTTGAAATTGCCTTTGAAGTTTTGCTAATTACAAAGCTCAACAGGGGGTTTTCCTTATTTGGTATAACTCATATTTCTATTCATTAACCCCAGTTTTTAAAAAGGATTAAAAAGTCTGACTAGAAACAACTTAAAAGTTTGACACTTAAAAGCTCCAGGAGATAGTGAAACACAGGGAGGCCAGGCGCGCTGCAGTGCAGCCAGGAGGTGGCGAAGGACTGGGAGGCCAGGGGCGCTGCAGTGCAGGGGCCCCCAAGAGTCGGACACGACGGAGCGACTGAACAACAAGGAAAAGTTTGAAGACCAGCCTCTCCCCGAGATGCCTTTCGGATGCTTCAAGTGCAAACTGCCCGCCACCCGCCCATCCTATCTAATTATCAATCTTGTGTGGCTATACGAAGGGGAGGTAAAACTTACACCTTTTGAACTTCCTAACTATACCGTGCTGCGGGAAGGTGAGGAAGCGGTTTTTGTGCAACCTCTATATTGGGAAAATTTATGTCAACCTGACTTACAAGGAAACCGGGGTTCTGAAGGGCCATCCTGCCAGCTGCCTTTCTCAGGGCCAAGCCACAGGCCCTGATGCTTTCATTCTGGTGAAAGGATCGTTCCCAGGCGGCCCTGGGGAAGCTGGCCCTCCTGTAAGTGCGCCCCTTTGTTATGAATATGGAACAGATGGAGCCAAATCTATCTGCTCCGTAGGAACAAAAACACTTACAACCCAGCTCTCTCTATTAAAAGACTCTGCTTAGCTCCTTTATACCATCGGCGTTCTGTGCACTGCTGTGAGGTTTTGACTTTATAGAAAAAGGCACTTCATAAAAGCAACAGTTCTTACTCTTAAACCAAAGTGGCCTAAGAACTAAAGAAGATGAATACATGGTTTCACCCACAGGACTCCTTGGAGATATGCAGATATTCAATTTAGGGGCACGCGAGTGTGTGTGTGTGTGTGAATTGACTGTATTCAATTCTGGTAAATGTCTGCATTAAAGCCACATGAAAACAGAGAGGAGAGCGATGAAGATGTCATGTTTCTCATTATGAGGATGGCATCTAATTGCTCTGGCATAATAAAATGCCGGGATTTAATTTCGTACGTATGTCTGTAAGGCTAGCGAGGCTTGTCTTGAACCAAAAAATATGACTAGGCACAACAGAATCACGCAAGTAAATACAGTTAGTAATGAGGACCGTATCACAAGACAAAGGCTATATGATGCGTCCTCCCCATGAAAAATAGTGATAATTACACTCAGCATCATGCCAATTTGCTGTTACAACTGGAGAGCTGGAAACGCCACAGGTGAAACCAGCGCACTTGGTCATCACGCTGACAGGCCCAGGCACATCCAAGGGCCATCCTTGAGGAGCGCTGTTGCAGAGAGCTGGGTGAGCCTCATGGACTCCGGGGAGGGGGTGGGGGGCGGGAGCATGGGTGCCAACGAGAGACGCCCCTCCCTCCCCTGGATGGCAACAGGGGGAAAGGAGGGCCTGCCCTATTTCATGGCACTTATTATACTGATGCATACACAGTCCGGGCCGCCTCTTTGGAGATAATTGAAAAAAAGGAAATTCTGGGGCAGGAGGCTTTGATTCTGACTAAATCAAGTCTCCAGGCAAATTTCCTCCTGCCAGCGGAAGCACAGCTTGTCTGAAGTCGTAACCTTTGTTGGAGGAGAGGAACTGGCCTTGAAGCAGATCATGAAGCAGATGCTTTATGCCAAATCAGAGTCTGGGGAGACGTAGGCTACTGCAAATAAAACTCTTCTTCTGTCTGTTCCATCATTTCAATTCCCCGCAGTGTGAAATATGAACTTGCCAACAAATGGCCAGCGTGCTGTGCCTCGCAGCGGGGGGGCGGAAAGTGCCACAGCTGTGCCAGAGCTTGGAAAACTCGAGACGCGCCTGACATGTTCATTAGGCCTCTGTTCAGCCAGGCCCGAGCCAGGCCTCTTGCTGGAACCCACCACACTGGGCAGGAGTCGGACCGCAGACCCCGCCAGGGAGGCAGAAGACACGCCCTCCACCAGAATGCCACACACGACCTGGCCTGATCCCTCAGATGACCCCACAATGTTGCTCTTTACACCAAGAAATCATCTGGGTACCAACAGATTGGGGAAAAAAACAGGAATGACTAAAGATGATCACAGCTATTTTTTATGACATTATTAGCAGCCTGCTCTGTGAACAGTAAAAAACTGAAAAGCTGACACATATCTCCAGCCTCAGAGCATCTCTGAGAGATGGAAACAGCCCAGTGAAGAAGGCATCAGAAAGACGATCAGAAAGATATCTTGTCTTTATCAGAAACACGGGACGGTGGAAACTGCCCAGCTCACCTGTCACAGGCACATGGAAACACAAGTTCCCTCTGGCAGATTACACAGTCGCCCAACAATAAAACGGTTAATTTGTCTAAATTAAAGTAAAATTAGAGTTAACAAGTTTCCGTATGAGGTCCTTTGCAGCATCCTGAACGTGCATATTCACACACACCCTTACGCTGTAATCCTGGATTATAAATATCCCATATTCAGTTCCATTGTGAGATTTTTCAAAGGTTATTCACATGCTTTCTAGTGCCACATTCTTTCAAGTTTTAATCACTAGCTCCTTAAATAGAAGTCATTTGCATCTGTAAACATTTCCTTGCAGTAGTATTTAGCAGTATATTCTCTTTGTGCAGAGCTATTTTAAAAGGAAAATAAACCTTAATGTGGAATAACAATCAAATATAGGCATAAAAAGATAAATCAGAGGCTTCAGAAGCCTCTCTAACCCCTTTATACAATTTCCGGGGGAAAAAAATAATTGAAATTTTCCAATATTAAAATAGCCCAGAATCATATGGTTTATTTTGGATGACAGATTGTAGGAATACTACTCATATAATCCAAAGAATGACCTAAATTACAGGGACATTTTCAAGAAATGAAATGAGTTTGAAATAATTTATTATTTTGAAATGACGCCAAATAAGTACACACGGTTCAACCTCGAAATGATAGACCATTATCACAACTAATGGCCAAGTTCTCATTAGTCTGGCATTTCTAAATGAATGCTGTAGTCAATAAATCTGTCCCACAATGGTTACAAATGATTATTTTCAGGGATTAATAACAAGACCTATATTTTTATTTTAGGATTCTTTTGGTACCAATTATTCTAGGATATTATTTCCCCATAATGTTTTTTTTTCTCTATTTAACCTGACCAAGTACAAATTGGAAACATAAAATCATTTCTTAATTGATGTGGAACTTGGTGGGAGGGAACTTCATTTCAGGATGCATAATAATATTATTATAATAGCTACCATTTATCTACTATTTCTATGTCCCAGGCACTGTGCCAGGTTTATTAAATTTAATCTTTAGAACAGTTCTGCAAGGCAGGTATTATTATCCTCATTTGAGAGAGGAGGAAACTGAGGCTTAGAGGGATAAGCCGTCAGCTGATGACATACGAAGCTAGTGTAGAGCAGACTGGATATTCAAATCTATTCAAGTCTTTCTAATGCCAAAACTATATGACCTCAGTTTACAGTACAAATCATACCTCCAAATCATAATTTCCCATAACTTTTTAAAGTCCTTCCAAAAGAGTCTGGGGGTGGGTTAAAACTTGGACTGCAAGGAGGTCAAACCAGTCAATCCTACAGGAAATCAACACTGAATATTCATTGGAAGGACTGATGCTGAGCTCCAATACTTCAGCTACCTGATGCGAAGAGCTGACTCATTGGAAAAGACCCTGATGCTGGGAAAGATTGAGGGCAGGAGGAGAAGGGGACAACAGAGGATGAGATGGCTGGATGGCATCACTGACTCGATGGACAGGAGGTTGAAAAATCTGGGAGATACTGAAGGACAAGGAAGCCTGGCATGCTGCAGTCCCTAGGGTCACAAAGAGTCAGACACGACCGAGCAACAGAACAACAGTGGATTGAAACTTGGTAAAACCTGACCGCATTTGCAGCGCGTTTCAGTAAAAACACCAAGCGAGAGTTCTGCTGCAGAGATGTGCGCTGTGTGTTGGGTGCTTCCTAATCGTGCCTTTCAATATTGTATCACTGTAACTGAGGCTCTCCTAACCACTGTAGGAGGAAATGTGAAACTACATGTAGTAACCTACGTCCCAAACGGCAAGCAGAAAGCTGGCGGAGTCCTAAGTACTCACAGCCTGCGGAGGAGCTCCTCAGCTGGCCTGGCTCTCTCTGACCCACGCACCCCCTGGGACTTGGATGCCACTGCCTGCTCCCAACCCCGTGGGGCCTGGGCCTTGGCCCGGAGGAGAAGTAGATTAACTGACATTGTGGTGGCAACAGAACCAAATGTAACATGCAAAGCAGAACCTTCCTGTCATCCAAAACCCAGCTGAGAGGGTTCCGTCTGGGGGTCTGCTGAGCCCAAATGCCTATACACATGCAGACAGTCACCGGCCTTTCCTGATGCCAGAACAACAGCAGAGGCCTTAGACTCACTAATTTCTGCCTTAAGTTCAGGAAGGACGTGGCTTCATTAATAAAGTGCACCAAGGGTGACTCAGCAAGAGGGTGTTTTTTTTTTTTTTCTTTTTCACTTGCAGTGTAGATATTTGATCCAGGAATGCCCTATTCAACAACACATGTAACTTTTTTCCTTTTTTCTGCACCATCTATTTTCCAAAAATTCTTCCTAGTAATGGACTACATCCAAAGGATCCCAGCCAGCCAGAGAAAGAAAGGATTCTGCTGCAGTCTGGACAAACGCATAGGAATCCAGAGTGATCCTGGCAGAACCCATGTCAGATCATGTAACTGCTGCGCTCAAAACCCTGCAACAGCTCCTGGATCCTTAGCGCAGTCCACCGTGACCCTGCCCTCTAATCGATCACACACAGGAGCACACGCGTACAGAGTGCGCGGGCACACGCACGCACACACACACACAGAGACACACCCCCTGTCCCAATGGTGTGGACATAGACAGGCAACCCTCCCCTGGCCCTTCGTGTTTGTCTGTTCCCTCTGCCCAGAAAGCCCTTTTGCCAGACAGACACATGGCTTCCTGCCTCACAAGCAGCAAGCTTCCTTATGTTATTAGGAACATGGTTCCCAATACTATTTAATAGCATTAACCACTAGAAAGGCCTTTCCCGAACATTCATTTTCTATTTATCACCTCTATATAATTATAGAGATACATAATTGTATAATATAAAATCATATTGATTGCTGAATAAAGATAGATTACCCTATATATATTTTAATGTATTATATTTATATTATATATAAAATATTTATATATTATATATTAAATATATACAAAACAGTGATTTTCCCTACCTTTATATTGTCTGTCCTATATTTTCATCCTAACACTTACCAACTACATGACATACTGCATATATATTTGCTTGTTTATTCCTCTCCCCACCCCCCGGCACCCTACTTTAGAGTGTAGGCTCCATTAAAGCAGGCCTTTTGCCCATTTATTTTTTCCTCTACTGCATTCACAGTCTAAAATGTATCTGGTCAGCAGTGTGCACTCAGTAAATATGTGCTGAATGAAGGAAGGAAAGAAATGATAAACGAGTGAAAGACAAAGTCCCCCCAAGTAAATGCTTGTCTGCTCACTGACCTACTGTGCTGCTGCTGCTGAGTCGCTTCAGTCGTGTCTGACTCTGCGCGACCCCACAGACGGCAACCCACCAGGTGCCCCCGTCCCTGGGATTCTCCAGGGCCACAAAATCACAAGTGCACAGTAGAAAAGGTAAAATAAAAGCCAGTAAGTGAGCAAGCATGTGGGTTTCCTGCAATGTAAGCAGGTCCTTAAGCCTGCTACAAATGTGAATAAGTGGCTTATTTTTCAAGGTAGAGTGAATTTTTTTCCCCCACTTTCAATTAAGATACACTAAAATATATTTGTATAAGGCAAAATGACTTTAAAGTACCTTTGAAAAAGTTTCTTCTAATAACCTGATGGTTATTTTCAAGGCATTCCTGAGAAGGGTGAAGGCAGACGGTAACACAATACCAGCTGAGTATCAAGTGCAAGGAGGGCAGGTTTTCACTGGGAGCCTTTACCTGGAGGGGCGCTGAGGGGACGCTCCCTGAAAATGCATTAGGGGCCAGGGGACTGGAGGTGAATCTTATCTCCATCCTCCTCGACAGCTAAACAATGGGCCCCTTTGCCTCCTTACATTAACCTGCAGGCCGAACTCACTCAACGCAAGGTCATGAACCTTAGGGGCCATCTGCTTCGGTCTCCTCTCTTTACAAGTTGAAGAACCTGAGCTTCAGAGCTTCAAGAAAGCCGAAGTCCACCTTCCTTTGGAGAAGGGTATTGAACAGACTGACGTGCCCCTGGGACATTGATCGAAAGCATTAAAAAAAGCCCGTTCACTCAAACCACCCAGGATATAATTAGGGCAAAGGAATCATCCACAAAGATCCCCTTAAATACAAAGAACCAAATTATCACGGACTAAATATTCAATGAATTTATAGTATAGGTCGTTCTGCTAAAATCTCATGAAATCATGTAGCTGAACTTTTCATTTGCTGACTGTATTCTTTAGAGTGCATGTAAAATCAATGTGTATAATACGTTTATGTTCCCTTCAATAAAAGAGTACAATTTTTACTATTTTAAATAACGGCGGAAGGTTATGGCTACAGCATCTTTGCCTCTGACACAGGGGCGCTCAGAGTTATGATTTATTTTTTCTCAAATATGCGGTCAGAGACACAGTCTCAATTAAGATATTAGTCCTGGAGGAAAATGGGAGGCACTTTACAACTCTCTGCTTTATGGTTCTGTTCCCAGAAAGCACAGTGGTGAAAAGTGGGAGCTGTCTCTGATACTAATTTGAAAAACTAATGAAGTTATAGAACGGTTATTTCTCCTAAGTAGCCACCAGCCCTTATTCTCTGCACAGTGCAAAGCGGGATGAACACGTACAGCTTCCGTCAAGCTGAGAGCCACACGGGCACGCACACCGTCCTCTGCCGCCAGCTCACTGAGCGAGACGCTGATGAGCTTGGACCTCGATTCTCGGGCATCTGGAATTCCAGCCCACTCTCAAAGAAAGGTTCTTTCTATCCCCGATAGCTATCTTTTCAAAATCTTCAACTATTTTTGCTCCTTGCAACCCATTTGATCCTGAAAAGTATATGTAAACTGGATTTTTAGAAATCAAATCCTTGAAAAATTGCTCGAGGGCTACTGAAAAGAACTCCATTTCTGTCAACGGAGTGACCACTCTCTGCAATTTATCTTTTGTAAAATCCTAATTTTCACATGCCACGCTTGTGTAAAATGATATAGACCTGTTCAGATTTTCCTCAGGGGGATAAAATCAACATTAATTATTTCCTTCTACCCCATTTTGGTTAAACTTCCTTTTAGAATAGAAAGGAGAATTTAAAAAAACTATGTTGCAGGGTCTTAGATTCTTTAAATCTGCACCAATCAGCCCTTCCAGAAAGCAGGAATCCTCGCTGTCAAAGCCACGGTGCATTGTGTCTGAAAACCCTAAATTCTGATCAGAGATCAGATCAGTCGCTCAGTCGTGTCCGACTCTTTGCGACCCCATGAACTGCAGCACGCCAGGCCTCCCTGTCCATCACCAACTCCCGGAGGTCACTCAGACTCACATTCATCGAGTCAGTGATGCCATCCAGCCATCTCATCCTCTGTCATCCCCTTCTCCTACCTGCCCCCAATCCCTCCCAGCATCAGAGTCTTCTCCAATGAGTCAACTCTTCGCATGAGGTGGCCAAAATACTGGAGTTTCAGCTTTAGCATCATTCCTTCCAAAGAAATCCCAGGGCTGATCTCCTTCAGAATGGACTCGTTGGATCTCCTTGCAGTCCAAGGGACTCTCAAGAGTCTTCTCCAACACCACACTTCAAAAGCATCAATTCTTCGGCGCTCGGCCTTCTTCACAGTCCAGCTCTCACATCCATACATGACCACAGGAAAGACCATAGCCTTGACTAGGCGAACCTTTGTTGGCAAAGTGATGTCTCTGCTTTTGAATATGCTATCTAGGTTGGTCATAACTTTCCTTCCAAGGAGTAAGCGTCTTTTAATTTCATGGCTACACTCACTGTCTGCAGTGATTTTGGAGCCCAGAAAAAGAAAGTCTGACACTGTTTCCACTGTTTCCCCATCTATTTCCCATGTAGTGATGGGACCAGATGCCATGATCTTCGTTTTCTGAATGTTGAGCTTTAAGCCAACCTTTTCACTCTCCACTTTCACTTTCATCAAGAGGCTTTTTAGTTCCTCTTCACTTTCTGCCATAAGGGTGGTATCATCTGCATATCTGAGGTTATTGATATTTCTCCCGGCAATCTTGATTTCAGCTTGTGTTTCTTCCAGTCCAGCATTTCTCATGATGTACTCTGCATATAAGTTAAATAAACATGGTGACAATATACAGCCTTGACGTACTCCTTTTCCTATTTGGAACCAGTCTGTTGTTCCATGACCAGTTCTAACTGTTGCTTCCTGACCTGCATACAGATTTCTCAAGAGGTAGATCAGGTGGTCTGGTATTCCCATCTCTTTCAGAATTTTCCACAGTTTATTGTGATCTACACAGTCAAAGGCTTTGGCATAGTCAAGAAAGCAGAAATAGATGTTTTTCTGGAACTCTCTTGCTTTTTCGATGATCCAGCAGATGTTGGCAATTTGATCTCTGGTTCCTCTGCCTTTTCTAAAACCAGCTTGAACATCAGGAAGTTCACAGTTCACATATTGCTGAAGCCTGGCTTGGAGAATTTTGAGCATTCCTTTACTAGCGTGTGAGATGAGTGCAATTGTGCGGTAGTTTGAGCATTCTTTGGCACTGCGTTTCTTTGGGATTGGAATGAAAACTGACCTTTTCCAATCTTGTGGCCACTGCTGAGTTTTCCAAATTTGCTGGCATATTGAGTGCAGCACTTTCACAGCACCATCTTTCAGGATTTGGAATAGCTCAACTGGAATTCCATCACCTTCACTAGCTTTGTTCGTAGTGATGCTTTCTAAGGTCCACTTGACTTCACATTCCAGGATGTCTGGCTCTAGGTCAGTGATCACACCATCATGATTATCTGGGTCGTGAAGATCTTTTTTGTACAGTTCTTCTGTGTATTCTTGCCACCTCTTCTTAATATCTTCTGCTTCTGTTAGGTCCGTACCATTTCTGTCCTTTATTGAGCCCATTTTTGCATGAAATGTTCCTTTGGTATCTCTGATTTTCTTGAATAGATCCTTAGTCTTTCCCATTCTGTTGTTTCCTCTATTTCTTTGCATTGATTGATTGCTGAAGAAGGCTTTCTTATCTCTTCTTGCTATTCTTTGGAACTCTGCATTCAGATGTTTATATCTTTCCTTTTCTCCTTTGCTTTTCGCTTCTCTTCTTTTCACAGCTATTTGCAAGGCCTCCCCAGACAGTCTCGCCGGCTGCGCGGCGCACTGAGAGCGCGGCCGAGAGGAGCTACCCCAGACCGAGGAAGGACGGCGGTGAGGAGATACCCTTCCCCCAAGGTCAGGAAGGACAGTGGTGAGGAGATACCCCTCCCCCAAGGTCAGGAAGGACAGCGGTGAGGAGAGACCCCTCATCCAAGGTAAGGTGCGATGGCTGTGCTTTGCTGGAGCAGCTGGGAAGAGATACCCCACGCCCAAGGTAAGAGAAACCCAAGTAAGACGGTACGTCTTGCAAGAGGGCATCAGAGGGCAAATACAGTGAAACCATACTCACAGAAAACTAGTCAATCTAATCACACAAGGACCACAGCCTTGTCTAACTCAATGAAATTAAGCCATGCCCGTGGGGCAACCCAGGATGGGCGGGTCATGGTGGAGAGATCTGACAGGGTGTGGTCCGCTGGAGAAAGGAATGGCAAACCACTTCAGTATTCTTGCCTTGAGAACCCCATGAACAGTATGAAAAGGCAAAATGATAGGATACTGAAAGAGAAACTCCCCAGGTCAGTAGGGGCCCAATATGCTACTGGAGATCAGTGGAGAAATAACTCCAGAAAGAATGAAGGGATGGAACCAAAGCAAAAAGAATACCCAGCTGTAGATGTGTCTGGTGATAGAAGCAAAGTCCGATGCTGTAAAGAGCAATATTGCATAGGAACCTGGAATGTCAGGGCCATGAATCAAGGCAAATTGGAAGTGGTCAAACAAGAGATGGCAAGAGTGAATGTTGACATTCTAGGAATTAGTGAACTAAAATGGACTGGAATGGGTGAATTTAACTCAGAGGACCATTACATCTACTACTGTGGGCAGGAATCCCTCAGAAGAAATGGAGTGGCCATCATGGTCAACAAAAGAGTCCAAAATGCAGTACTTGGATGCAGTCTCAAAAACGACAGAATGATCTCTGTTCGTTTCCAAGGCAAACCATTCAATGTCACAGTAATCCAAGTCTATGCCCCAACCAGTAATGCTGAAGAAGCTGAAGTTGAACGGTTCTATGAAAACCTACAAGACCTTTTAGAACTAACACGCAAAAAAGATGTCCTTTTCATTATAGGGGACTGGAATGCAAAAGTAGGAAGTCAAGAAACACCTGGAGTAACAGGCAAATTTGGCCTTGGAACACGGAATGAAGCAGGGCAAAGACTAACAGAGTTTTGCCAAGAAAATGCACTGGTCATAGCAAATACCCTCTTCCAACAACACAAGAGAAGACTCTATACATGGACATCACCAGATGGTCAACACCGAAATCAGATTGATTATATTCTTTGCAGCCAAAGAAGGAGAAGCTCTATACAATCAGCAAAAACAAGACCAGGAGCTGACTGTGGCTCAGACCATGAACTCCTTATTGCCAAATTCAGACTTAAATTGAAGAAAGTAGGGAAAACCACTAGACCATTCAGGTATGACCTAAATCAAATTCCTTATGATTATACAGTGGAAGTGAGAAATAGATTTAAGGGCCTAGATCTGATAGAGTACCTGATGAACTGAACTCTCATAGGGGTAGATTTTCATTCTTTACCTGTCACTGCTTCTGTTCCCTGGGCCACCAAGTTTACAATAAACAGAAGAGACATAGTCCCTGCCCTCAGGCCGTTACATTTTACAGTGTGTGTGCTAAGTCGCTTCAGTCCTGTCTGACTCTGTGTGACCCTATGAACTATAGCCCTTCAGGCTCCTCTGTCCCTGGGATTATCCAGGCAAGAATACTGGAGTGGGTTGCCACTTCCTTCTCCAGACTTCTTACACAGTCTGAAAGTATCACCAGGTTTCTGAAGGAAGAAGCAAGGATTTAATAGGTGGGAGCTGGAGACTCCATATGGGATGGAGTGGTTCCATCAGCTTTGAACCAAAGCACCTAATCAAACTTGGGCAGAAAGTCATTAAAAGCCTCCAAAGGAGAGGGTTAAGTGAGGGCCTTTTGGCCCGCCTGCCAATCTGAAGGGAGTACCAGAAGCAAGGCAGTTGAAAAACTTTCAGTTCGGTTCAGTTCATTTCAGTCGCTCAGTCGTGTCCAACTCTTTGCGACCCCATGAACACCAGGCCTCCCTGTCCATCACCAACTCTCAGAGTTTACTCAAACCCATGCCCATTGAGTCGGTGACGCCATCCAACCATCTCATCCTGTCATCCCCTTTTCCTCCCACCTTCAATGTTTCTCAGCATCAGGGTCTTTTCAAATGTCGGTTCTTCACATCAGGTGGCCAAAGTATTGGAGTTTCTGCTTCAACATCAGTCCTTCCAGTGAATATTCAGGACTTAGTTCCTTTAGGATGGACTGGTTGGATCTCCTTGCAGTCCAAGGGACTCTCAAGAGTCTTCTCCAACAACACAGTTCAAAAGCATCAATTCTTCAGCGCTCAGCTTTCTTTACAGTCCAACTCTCACATCCATACATGACCACTGGAAAAACCATAGCTTTGACGAGACGGGCCTTTGTTGGTAAAGTAATGTCTCTGCTTTTGAATATGCTATCTAGGTTGGTCATAATTTTCCTTCCAAGGAGCAAGCATCTTTTAATTTCATGGCTGCAATCACCATCTTCAGTGATTTTGGAGCCCCCAAAAATAAAGTCAGTCACTGTTTCCCCATCTATTTGCCATGAAGTGATGGGACCAGATGCCATGATCTTAGTTTTTTGAAAAGCTTCACTGAATGCCTATTCCAAGACCACCCAGGGCTGAATCCATGTGGGTGGGGATCACGCCTCACCTTTGTTTTGGGATCGCTGCTGTAGGAAGTCCCCATAGGGCTCCATCCCAGAAAAGCTTCCAAAGACTCTCTTGGCCCAGCGAGCAGAGCCTCGTCATTCAAAGCTCCATGGACAGTTCGCACATGGTTTTGTGGGAAGCAGAAGGACTCTTGAGTGGGAGGTGAGGACACTGCCTGGAGGGGCCATGTGGGCAGCAGGAGGGAAGACCATCAGGTGAAAAGACCTTCCAGAGACACAGGTAAAGAGCCTATTACCTTGGACGGGAGGGAGCATGTGAAACTGGCTAGTTCTCCCTTGCAAAATTAGGATTATCGGTATTCAGGACCAACTCTGAAGGCAAGTTAGTGAGAGTGTCTCCCTGCTCCCTCTAACCCTCTGCCCAGTCCTTCATGAGGTTTCACTTCGTCTTTTCATCAGGGGGCCTGAGATGGATTGAGAAGGGGCTTACAAGCAGAGCTGCTTGTGTAAGGTAACTCATCCTCAGAGACAACCCATGACCTGGCCCATCAAAGTGGGATGAGGCTCAGTTAGAACAATGCAGGACAGAAGCAACGGCAGACTGCAGGCCCAGGCATATCTCAGGAAAGGCAACCTGCACAGCAGATGACCTGGAGAACACACCTCAAGCAGGTCCGCTTGCCAGATCTCATCATGGCGCTGCTTTCGTGTTTTGGATGTACGTGTGAAATAAGACTCCAGAAAAGTGGCAAAAGTTATCTGTAAAACTTGAAGCAGCTCTCATAGGAATAGCCAGAGGAATTTAAAGGGCAAAATTCACTACAACGCATGAATCCTTGAAGGAAGAAACAGCTAGCCCATAGTCGCTCATCTTCAGAGAGGACGAGATGCAAGTACAAAGATTCAACTGCAGAGCAAGTCTGCAGAGAGGGCTGGACGGTAAACGTCGTTACAATGTATCTCACTGTTTACAGCTAGGAGGAGTATCCATGCATGTACTTAGTCGCTCAGTCGTGTCCCACCCTTTGCGGCCCCGTGGCTCCTCTCTCCATGGGATTTTCCAGGCAAGAATACTGGAATGGGTTGCCATGCCCTTCTCCAGGGCGTCTTCCCGACCCAGGGATCGAACACAGGTTTCCCACATTGCAGGCAGATTCTTTACCATTTGAGGCACCAGGGAAGCCCAGGAGAAGTATAAACTTAGTATATTTTAAAGTTGAATGGGATTTTATAAATAATCTAGCTTTTTCTCATGCAAGCCAGGTCCCTCAAGATGCTCCAATGAAAAAGAATTCCTAAATCCAGTAAGTTTGGTGAGCAATATATATTGTATCACTCTGTTTGGAGAGTTACAATTCATGGAATAACATTTAAGGCCCCAAGAAGTCTTGCAGGAAAGAAAAAATAATTTTATTTAACTCAGAATTTCCAAAACATAAGCTTGGTTGTCAGACATTATAACATCTTAATCATTTTCCTGTTTCTTGCAATCTAGCCCAACCCCTTTATTTTACATTTGAAGACACAGACTCAGTTATCTGACTCAGTCTGACTACAGTTGGACAGTTGCAGACATGGGACTTAATTGATTCCACTGCATTTCTTGTATTCTGTTGATGTCAGTGAAATAAAGCTGAAAGTCAATAGGGTATTTTCCTTTTTTTTTTTTTTTGGTGTAGTCTTTGCTTCCTCATATTATCTCCATTAAGAGAAAGAAAAGCAATTAAATGTGAGAGAAATCCTAACTGAAAAATATGAGTCACATTTTTTAATTTGCTGGGAACACAGTAAAGCCTGCAAAAGTACTAGACAAAGATAAAATATCAGTGTACAACCAAGTAGACGTACAAATGTGAAATTGATGCTCTGCCCCTATTGCACTTGAAGGGTTTACTGCATAGATTTCCTCTCCTTTGGAACAATTCCACATGTTCCACACCACTGTTCGTCAGTGAAATACACCCTTGTTTTGGCCAGCGGTGGTCTCCACCTCCTCAGCGTCACTGCCTGTCTTCCTCGGGCTAAAAACCAAAGCACAACAACAAACGCTTGAAGAACTCCTCTTTCCTTATTCCGTGCCGTCTTGGTGGGGTTCCAGGCAAAGTGCTTTCCATTCTTTCCAAAGGAAAAGCATAAAGGCAGGGGACACGTGTATACCTATGGCTGATTCATGTTCATGTTTGGCAGAAACCAACACAGTTCTATAAAACAATTATCCTTCAATTAAAAAAAAATTCATTAAAAAAGCATATATGCCAATCAAATTCCTTTTTCCCAGAAACTGTGCATCCTGAGTCAAGTGACTCAAGGAATGGAAAAGTGTTAGAGTTGAGAAAATCTAATGGTTGGGTCTTGATAAGGTAATTCTAATTATGTACTTGTTTCCAAGTTCTAGATACGCAGCATTGCATTGGTTTCTGCCCATCCTGAGGTCTTCAGTTGAAATAATCTCTTTAGTAGACAAAGAGGTGTTTTTTTTTTTTTTTTTTAAAGTTAGGTGGAATTGATAAAAATTCTTTACAAGTGGAAAACCTTAATGAGTTACTCATCTATGGGGTATGTTGCAAATGGATAAAGGACATTATCGAATATCTGCAATTATTCTAAGAGCCACGCAGTGAAGATGAATTATTCCAGAAAGAAAGTGGACATAACAATGAAATGTGATGGGTAAAAATATGGCTGCTTGTATACCAAGATTAGATTAGGTACTTTGCTTATCTATAAACAAGGCTTGCCAGAATTTAAGAAACTATGGGTCAGGTGACATAAACCTTGGAGTCCTTACTGATCTGCTTCCGATGGTGGAACGGATTATGCTCTCTCGTGTCTTCATTGTGCAATTTTATCAAGGAGCTGGCAAGCCATGCTTTTCAGAGACGCCTTGGGCTGAAGTGGAACGCACAGTAAAATACAGATTTCCTCAAATAAATTGCCAAAACCATTAATCTTTATCTAAGGACCCATAATAACAGTTTGTTCTCAGTAGCAGGTGGGGGAGGGAGAGAGAGTGTCTTCCAGAAAGCACTTTGGCAGTCAATCTGGTTGATAATAAAACTTGATGAAACATCTGTGATTAATATTAATCCTAATTCTTCCTTTAATGGATAATTGTGAAAAAGATAATTTATCCCATTTCATTTAGACCACAGCTGAGTTTTTCAATTTAGGAAAAGAACATTTCTCCATATTTCTCAGGTATGAGACTCTATGGAGGTAAAAAAAAAAAAAAAACACAGGTGCATAAAACCTGCTAATGGTAAAGCAATTTTCTAGTTAGCCCTGGAAAATATTTTGAACGAATTCAACTGACCACTACAGACTTGGATGGGACCCAAAGAATGGTTCTCTAAGTGACAGACTGGTATTTCTGCCTCTTCACCCCTGTAGAACAGTCTAAATGAACGCCAGTCAACTGATTTAATACATTTTCGTCATATTTGATTCTGCAAAGAGTGTGAGAAAAATGCCCTTGTGAGTAAATGAGAGTCAGCTATTTCTGATCACCAGTGTATTTCAAACTAGTGGATGAGAGGAACTATTTTTGACACATGTAAATGTATAATTTAAAGTACCCATAAAAACTTGTCATGGTAGCTACCATTAATTTTGACAGAAACTCAGAAAGTAACTAATTGCCTTTCAAATATCAATATTAAGAATACCATTTATTAAACCAGCACTTTAACTCATTCGTCTATAGCAAATTTGAGGGCAAGGCTTTGAAGCCTCCTGCCCAAATTAACACACCTAAGAAGTGATGGACTCAAGACCCAGATCTCCTCATTTTCATCTGCTTTTCTACACTTAATAACATGTTTTAAAGGAATCTATTAAATAATGGTCATTTTCTAAGAATCAGAATATATTATACGGTTAAAAAATGATTGCTGGGACTTCCCTGGCAGTCCGGTGGTTAAGACTCTGCACTTCCAATGCAGTGGACACGGGTCCCACCCCTGGTTGGGGAATTAAGACCCCCACATGCTGCACACTGCAGCCAAAAAGTTAAAAAAAAAAAAATTGCTAACTCAATATATACGTAGTAAATAGTGATTAAACATACAGCACTGTTGACCTTTCATCAAAACCGAATCATGACTCCATTCAGATATACTCCTTTTCCATCAGACTCTAACTGAACATCAGGGAGAAGAAAACATAAATTAACAAGCAGGAAAGATCACAGACAATAGGCACCCACTTCTTCACTGTACCTTCCAAAAACCTCATGTTATATCAATAGAAAATTATAAGACTGCTCACTATTCTTTCGTTCCTCCCCAGGCACACACTTTTCTTCTAAACTGTTGGTGCAAAATGAATATTTCTTATCACTGGATATCATGCCTGTTTCCTATTTTTATATTACTTTATGATTGTTATCCTCACTTTACAAAGCTTGCTACTGCTGCTGCTAAGTCGCTTCAGTCGTGTCGGACTCTGTGCGACCCCATAGATGGAAGCTCACCAGGCTCCCCCGTCCCTGGGATTCTCCAAGCAAGAACACTGGAGTGGGTTGCCATTTCCTTCTCCAATGCATGAAAGTGAAAAGTGAAAGTGAAGTCGCTCAGTCGTGTCCGACTCTTAGCGACATCCATGGACTGAGGCCTATCAGGCTCCTCCGTCCATGGGATTTTCCAGGCAAAAGTACTGGGGTGGGGTGCCATTGCCTTACCACGTTGCAAAAGGAACTAATTTTTAACAAAAATTTTTATAATTGTGTAAGAAATACAAAAACACCCCAAAGGGTTACCTGGTTCTTGTTTGCATCAGCCTGGTTGAAATTGTCTCTTGTTTGTGGATGAAGCAAATGATAAAGTTTGCTTTGTAAGACAGAAGAAAAAAATTTGTTATGACCCCGGTGAGTGAGCTTTACTCCCAGAATCTTAGTTTACCTTAGTCTTGATCTTAGACCAGGACTAGCATGGTCCCTCTCTCAGTTCCCTGGTTTAAACAAACATTTATATAACAAAGACAGCCTTTTCTCAACCCTGATGCGGCTGCTTCCTTCACTCAAATCCTCCAATACCCACTTCTTCTATGTCTCGAATTCAGACCTTCCTACTCTCACTTTAAGCCTGTGTTCCCTAAGTGTGACACAAATATCACCTTCAGGGGAAATTTCTGGAGCACGTATTGCAATGAAACCTCATAAACTTGAATGAGTCAGACTTTCTGGACGTGGATTCCAAGAGTCTGCATTTGTACTCCTCACACAGGTGGGTGACTCAGCTTAGGACAGTATCCTAAGCCATGAGACCTGAATTCCACCTTGTCAAAACTGCACGTCACATCTTTACCGTCTTCCTGTTCACGAAGTCTTCTCTCTCTCTCTTTTTATGGACAGTGTCAATCTCGTGATTTTTTTTTTGCTATCATTTTCATGGGTACACTTTTCTCCTGTTGGACTGTGAGCTCCTGGAAGACAGAGATCCCGAGCACGGTCTGCTGTCACTCCATGGCGCCCCCCGTCGGCCTGATGGGGAAGCACAGCTCGCTGAGTACTGAAGGGCGGACTAACGGGAAAAGAACACATAACACTGAGAGAGACCCTTCTGTAGCCCCTGGAGATGTTCTGCAAGTTTGATGACGTACAAGGGCTGACAGCTCAAGTAAAAGTCTGACCGATGGATTTGTACAGCGTTTTTAATATAAATATTTTAGGAAAGAGCTACAATGAATCTTCTAAAGTGGACTTCACTAATAAACTAACACATCACGTCAAAAGGCCAGAAATTCAGCTATTTGATAAAATTAGTAATCCTGAAAATGTTATTGATTTAGTGATTTTACTTAACAAAAACATCATGAAAGTTTATGCAGGGTTTCCCCTGTGGCTCAGTGGGTAAAGAATCTGCCTGCTGATAAAAGGAAACACTGGTTCAAGCCCTGGTTTGGAGGGGCCCCCCATGTTATGGGGCAATGAAGCCCGTGCACCACAACTATTAACCTGTGTTTAGAGCCCACGCCAGAGCTACCAGAACCCACGCGTCCCGGAGCCCCTGCTCGGCAATGAGAGAAGCCACTGCAAGGGGTAGCCGTGCACTGCAACTGGAAAGCAGCCCCCGCACTCAGCAACTAGAGTGGGTTTTTAAAAAAAAAAAAAATTTATTTTTAAATTTAAAAAAAAAAAAATTTTTTTAAAGCCTATGTAAAGAAAAAAAAAAAGCAAAACTAAAGCCCTGCAGCTATAGCAAACGAGCTGAAGACCACACAGAAACAACAGAGATGGGAGTAGTTTTTTCATAAGCACTGCTCCTGTTTATGGAATAAGCTTCCAAGCATTACTTGCCATTCACGGAAAAGAGCTATGAGCATGAACGTTGGAATTGGGACGCTCAACACGGCCATCACTGCACCAGGACGGTGCGATTCTACTCAAGTTATGTGACCTGTGGGTCTTTGGTTTCCTCATCTGTAAAATGAGGGTAATGCCAGCGCCTAACACATAGCGGAGATAAGATATGGATGAGACAACACGTGTAAACAGGTGGGATGGATGAGTGTGCACTGCCTGCTGGCTGATACTAGATAATCAGCCTGCGCGATTTATTATTCCAGTGTGGTTATATGACAAGGCCCACGTGAGTTTTGCCTTCAGAAGCAGGAGAAACACACAGATTCTGGAAAGAAACATTACCTGCTAGGTAAGTTCCAAATTCTTCAGACCAGACATAATGGCCCGCCATAATCTGGCTCAACCTATCCAGTTTTATTTTCTAAATATCTTCCATCCCAGTCAACCCCATCTTGTCACTGATCCCAGAGTCTCTGCTGTCCTGATTTCCTTATCAGGAGCTGGAGGCAGGTCAGAGAGGAAATCCCATGGGCTCCAAGAAGCTTGTTCTCCGGAGGTCTGCGGCCTGCCCCTCCTCCCCACCGGCTCTGACGACCACTGTTGAGAATCAGAGCCAGGGCACCTTCTGTGTAAAGTCTGGGGGCAGCCCATGCCTGTGGCAATTCCCGAACCTCCTGCTAAAGATTGCAAGTGCTGCAAGTCCTCCAGGTGGCCCTTCCTCTCATAGAATCTCTACTACTTTTTTTTGAATTTGCAAAAATGTGTGATAACCAAGTCTGCGAAAGCCTCTGCTGCTGCTTTGTCGCTTCATTCGTGTCTGACTCTGTGCAACCCCATAGACGGCAGCCCACCAGGCTCCCCTGTCCCTGGGATTCTCCAGGCAGGAACACTGGAGTGGGTTGCCATTTCCTTCTCCAATGCAGAAAAGTCAAAGTGAAGTCACTCAGTTGTGTCCGATTCTTCAAAATCCCATGGACTGCAGCCCACCAGGCTCCTCCATCCATGGGATTTTCCAGGCAAGAGTATTGGAGTGGGGTGCCATCGTCTTCTCCATGCATTTTAAATAACAATGATAGCAACAGCAGACACGACTCACAAATGGAAACAGTCACTGCAGCCGCTGTGCAGCTTAAGGACACGGGAAGGCCACAGGCGGTCCCCATGGCCTGCTGACCACAGGAAGGCCACAGGTGGTCCCCCATGGCCTGCTGACCACGGGAAGGCCACAGGCGGTCCCCCCATGGCCTGCTGACCACAGGAAGGCCACAGGCGGTCCCCCCATGGCCTGCTGACCACAGGAAGGCCACAGGTGGTCCCCCATGGCCTGCTGACCACGGGAAGGCCACAGGTGGTCCCCCATGGCCTGCTGACCACGGGAAGGCCACAGGCGGTCCCCCCATGGCCTGCTGACCACGGGAAGGCCACAGGCGGTCCCCATGGCCTGCTGACCACGGGAAGGCCACAGGTGGTCCCCCCATGGCCTGCTGACCACGGGAAGGCCACAGGTGGTCCCCCATGGGAAGGCCACAGGCGGTCCCCCCATGGCCTGCTGACCACGGGAAGGCCACAGGCGGTCCCCCATGGCCTGCTGACAAGCTGCCCTGTGGACGCAGTGGCTCACGATGCTCTGTATCACATCCACCAGCGCCGACACTTCGCTATTGAATCCATTAATCAAATTTCATTCTCTGGAAAAAACGATTCAGGGTACCAAAGGGATGTAGAACTTTCAACAGTCTTGCGAATCATTCAGTGTCTTCATCCCACTGGAAGAAGGGAGACTGCGTGACATTTTATTATGTCGTCATTTTCAGTAATGCCCTACCTCGTTTTACAAACCCATGAACCTCCTAGTATGTGACTCAGGGCCCATATCCCTCACTGTGCGTGACATTAGCCATTTTTAGAGCTGAGTCTGCCTTGAGTTTCAGGGTGCAGATGGCACGTACATGATGACTTGCCGAGGGAGCTTCAAACCTGCCTCTCTTTCGCTTCTTTGACAGCATTTCTCACGACGTAAGTGAGTAAGGAGCTTAGACGTGGAGTCAAACCGCACGGGTTTGAATCCTGACTCCACTGCTGACTACATGACCTCAGACAAGTTACTTAATCACTCTCAGCCTCCATCTCCTCATATGTCAAATGGGGATAATAACAGTACCCACTTTATAGATGAGAATTCAATGAGTTAAGACATGTATAGTGTTTGATACAGTGCCTGGCATATAGCAAACTTGCAATAAATGCTGTCACTATCACCATGATTATCACGTTAGGGGAGCAGGTATCAGTCAACGTCCAATGAGTCTTTAGCAAAAGGCTGCTTTTTTATGTCCCTATCTGCCCCCATGCAGGTGGGTCACTAAAGTTAGATAGTGTCTCAGCCCTGAGACCTGAATTCCATCTGGCCTGTCAAATCAGCACTTCACACATATCTTCCTCTTGACACAATCTTCTCTTTTTTTAATGAAAAAAAAAAAAAAAACTCTCTAAACTTTATTTAAATCATTACAATATTCATTACGTGATCTCAAAATTGACTAAACTACTCCCAGTGTATATAGAAGACCTTTAAGCAATCTATTTATAAAGTTAAAAAAAAATCACCTAGTGATATGTTTGTCCTCTATTTTACACTCCTTGTTTAGATCTGTTCCTTAAATATAAGTCTAAGTAGATGAGCCGTGTGTGACTCTTGTCACCCCATGGACTGTAGCCTGCCAGGCTCCTCTGTCCATGGGATTCTCCAGGCAAGAACACTGGAGTGGGTTGCCATTTCCTTCTCCAGGGGGTCTTCTCAACCTGAAGATCGAAGCCGGGTCTCCTGTATTGCAGGCTGATTCTTTACCAACGGAGCTACAAGGGAAGCCCTTAAAAAAGGCCTACTATAAACCAAGACAGTCTGAATTGAAGATTGAGGACTCACTGAAACAGATCAGCAAGACCTACAGGGAAACGTCATCAACTCGGATCTTAGAGCCTGTGATCATGCATTTAAGGGGAAAACTGACTGAAAAACATGTGTTAAAAAATGTGGGGAAAAAAAGGAATTTCCCTTAGAAAGCAGATATTGGAGCTACTGTAATCTGGGCAGATTTAAACTAAAAACATTATATATATTCTTCCTTAATGACTCAGAAATACTGTTTTTAAAGATCTGAGTGTAAAAGGGAGTGCTAAGTATACACTAAAACTTACCTAACCTTAATGTAGATAAAAACTAGTTGGAAATATCACACATCTCTGAAAATAGTACAATGAATAGATACTGAAATTCCAATTCCTAACAATAATAGACTGGCTGGCTATTCTCCAATTCATGACATTTTACTTTTGGGGCTCCAAATGAATTAATATTTTGTAAAGCTTTACATTTTAAGACTAAAACTGGATACAGCCCATATACTAAAGTTCTGTTCCTCAGGCAGACTTTCTACCACCTGCTTAAAAATACCTGATGGAAAAGAAGCCTGTTGCCAAAGTCCACATATCTCCCCCATTAAACAGAGGTAAGCCATATCCTCAGAAACCATATTTCAAGCCCACAGGATACTCATGAACTAAAATAATGAATGATAATGCCTCGTTCTCTGCATTAATATTAAAGAAAAGAGAAAATAGAAAACTTTATAGCCACCATCAGCTCTCTGGACCATAAATCTCAAGTTTTGAGAATTGCTTCCCAAAAGGGTAGAGAGCAGGGGATGAGTTGTGAGAGAGCTTTGGAGCCTAGAGATATTTTTCAGCAAGCCAGCAAAGCACTGACGCAAATTCCTACATATCTCTGGCTGTGAAAAGTCTCATTTGTGGTGATTTATATTTCCTCATAAAGAACTCTGCAGATAATATAAGCCTGCTGTGAGGCTGTCTGACAACTTTCAAACCAAGAGTTACACGACCATTCTGTTAAAATAGAGCACGAACAGATGAGTGGGAAAATCTGTAGAAATAGTGTTTCCTCTGAAGGGAAGGCCAGAATGCTGTTCTTCCAGCATGCCCCGGGTTGAGAGTCACCTTTCATTCTGTATGCATGCCTCATGGAGAATATTTTGGTCGTCTATAGGAGGAAATGCTTTTTTCCCCCTGAAGATTGACTATGCGTTTGGTGTGTGCATGCTTGTGTAATTTACAACAAATGACACTTAGACACCAGCACACTGGAGCTCAGCCGCCTTAATAAGTTACTAAGGGAAACAGAGAACAGCATGCTGACAACCCGAAGTCAACGGGGTATAAACACTGTTATTCCAAGTGTCACTGGCGTGTTATTTCCATTTCTCCCGGCGTCTGCTCTGTGTAACGCTGCACATACACACGATACAGCAGCTCATTAAACTGTGTTCAGTTAACTCAGAAACCAAATTAGTACGTTTACACGTTTATAAGGCCGAGAATTAGCGCTTCCCTGTGAAATTACACAATTAATCAGGTGCGTTATTTCTCGGAGAGGCGGCCACTTCTGACATTTAGGGATTAGAAAGAATAATCTTTTCATCCATTTCCACATCAGCATTTAGTCTCAGTGGGGTAAAAGGAAGCAAAAGGTGACATAATTCCTTCCTCCCCTTTAGGAGGTAAAAACGCGACATGTCCCCCACCCCGCTCCATCCCGTAATGTAGCATTTCAAGTTCTTAAAAGAAGCACAAATTATTTTGTTTTTGAGCTTCTTATCTGAGTGTCGCAGTCTTTGAAAAAGTCAAGCAATGAGAAGAATTCTTATGAGTCTCCTGCTTCTTATGGCTGATCCCGTGAATTGCCATCAAGCCCCAATTATTCAAGAGCTTTTAAGGCTCCCTCTGCGAACTTTAAGAACGGTCCCAAAGTCTAAATCTATTAAGCAGTGATGTCTGCCCCAGTTTCCTTTTTCACCAACCCAGCACCAATTTCTCTGATTCTCTTTAACAGGGTCTCATCCTTCAGTCGTTTAATAGGGCATACGTTTCTTTTTTAAATTCTCCCCACTTAATCAAATGACACTGCCAAGAATTTTAAAAATAATAAAGTGCTGTTAAATATCCTTTGTTGCTACTAATTGCCTCCTGCATCCTGGGTTTCACTCAGACCAGGTGAAACAAGCCAGGGGAAGGCTCCACATTCCAGCCATCCGTGAGTGGACACCCAGCATTCTTGCTTGTTCAGAAGGTTAACCTGGCAACAAACACACCATTTTCATAAGAGAAACTTATAATTAAATCAGAAGAATATCCAGAAGTCCCTAAATATCCTGTTTTAGGTTCTTTATTTAACCTTCATTTAAGAGCCCTTGAAAGCCATTCAAGCTTTCCTAAAAGATGGCTAGGGACAACTTGAAACAGATACAATTCTCTAAACTCATTCCTTAAATAAAAAGGTGCATTTTTGCAGGTTCACTGAAGACCTCTGGAAGTATACAAAGGGAATATAATGACTATCTTCAGACAGAAGTCTGATATAATCCCAGACAAACTTCTAGTGTCTAAGTGGGGGAAAATGGTTTCATTTGTACACTAAAAATTTTTTAAAACCTAAGAAAAAACACTAAATTCTAGCAACTAAGATATACTCTGTATCTATATCTGAGCAATTACTATTTGACATCTGTGCCATATTCATGATCTTCCACTTTAGAAAATCTTAAAATTTGTCAATTCCCTAACACTACCCTTAACTTCTTTCACTGTTAAAATAAATATGCCTCATGAATGCCATTATCCGAGCCACAAAATTTAAAAAATTCAGAACATGAATTAGTATTTGACCACAGTCCTGGAAATTTTTGTCATAAGCCCCTTGAATCTCACCTGAAGTATGTGCTAGAACCATTAATGCTAAAATAAGACCAGTAATCAAAAACACTTGTCGATAATAAAAGCAAAAGTGCACACAGACACGCACTGATACTGAAGCAAGTACTGAGTTGTTCATTTTAAGAAAGTACATTGTCCTTACAGGTCACCCCCCATGCAAGAGCAAAAGACTATAAAAGATGAAAAAAGATTACTTCCTGCTTTGATAAATGTGCCTTCCTGACACTCTTCTGTTTCAATAAGAACAACTCGAAAAAAAGGCAGATTCATGTGAACTGTCAGACCAAAATAATTCTTAATGTAGATTACTAAAGTAAGCTGCCGAAAAACCAGACCTCTAAAGAGGGATGAAGACTTCCTTGGGCATATGTAACCCTGGCGTAGTGTCCCTGCATAGTGTAAAGAGGGAAAAAGACTTCCTTGGGCATATGTGACCCTTGCATAGTGTCCCTTCACAGTATAAAGAGGGATGAAGACTTCCTTGGGCATATGTGACCCTGGCATAGTGTCCTTCACAGTGCACTGCATGGACTTAAAATGTGAATTTTTACAAGGGGTTTGTGAGGTTTTCTTTTATTAAACTAAAATGTCAAACAGGGCTCTTCAGCTTGCTGTAACTTTTCAAAGGGTGCAAAATTTGTTGAACATTGATTAAAGTCATCCTTTTGGTAGTCAACTGGTCTTTTAAAACTTTGTTTTAATTGAACCTTGGAAGTAAGATTGACTCCGATAATAAACTATTATTATATACCCATTTTACAGATGAGGAAAGTGAGGCTTGGTTACCCAAAGTTACATAGCAATTAAGAATATAGAAGAGGGATTTGAGCCCAAGGGTACATTCACTAGAGTCTATGCTATTTCTTTTTTCTAAGCCATGATCCACCCTCTCCTTTGGTGTAATATATCCCCCCTCCTTTGATATAATCCCCAGCATATGAACAAAACAATTTACTAAGAAACTAGGGAACTGCTGCAGTGGGTGTAGCAAAATCTAATGCTTCTAATTTATCTCCTTTTCTCAAACAATAGCATCTAAGAGAAAATTTAATTGCTTTTTTGTTCTATTTGGTTTACTGTTGCAGTATTTATTCATTAAACAATAATCAACACTTCTATGTGCTGCTTTCTACTATTTTTGACTTAAAATATACAAGTTTAAATCAATATTATGGTTCAACAGATTTTCCACATTATGGAGAGCTTGCCTGATTTTAGAAACACTCGTGGAAGAAACGGCACTCTAAGTTCTAAACAGCTCACCTGTAAATAAGCTTTTGGAACATTTCCAGTTGGCAAGTGAAGCACTTTCTCTGTGTTAGTATTCTCTGGATTGACTGAATATTGCTACACCTCGTAAAGGACAGTCTGTAACTATCTTGTACAATCAAATGATTTCTGAAACTTATCTTGATCATCTCAATAAGATATCTCTCCAGAATTTAGGTTTCCTTTTTTTTTTTAGCAGATTAAAAAAACTGTATAGTACATATTAAAATTACTTCACAGCTTAAGACTATAAACTTTTAATTAAAGAACATAAAGCAGAGAACTAGCAGTTAACCACATGCATTCAAGTATGGATTTAAGAATGATGCTCATAATAACATAAATGGTCCTCATAATTTTCTTTCTAATTAAATATATAGAGAAGGCAATGGCACCCCATCCAGTACTCTTGCCTGGAAAAAACCATGGACAGAGGAGCCTGGAGGGCTGCAGTCCATGGGGTCGCTGAGGGTCGGACACGACTGAGCCACTTCACTCTCACTTTTCACTTTCATGCATTGGAGAAGGAAATGGCAACCCACTCCAGTGTTCTTGCCTGGAGAATCCCAGGGACAGAGGAGGCTGGTGGGCTGCAGTCCACGGGGTCACAACAGTCATACACAACTGAGCAATTGAACCACAAGGTCTCCGATTAAAAATCACTCACTTCCTGAATCATGATTCAGTCTGGATGCTGAACGTTGAGTGGATTTAAGAAGTATTTCTTTGAAAGTACAACTTTTCTGGCTTCTGAAGTTATTTTATTAAAAAGGTCAACCACTTGGGAAGATATAGTTGAAATATCATTTGGAGATGGAATAGTATGCTTTGGAGAGCTGAAAATGTAGAAATGTGTTTAAAATGTATCTTGTACTTCCCAATTTGGGGTTCCAATAGAATTTATAAAGGAAGATTCTCTAAACACTAGTGCTAATCATTTCTAATCCTTTAAAAATACAAAATAAAGTACATTTTTCTCTTTAAGACCTGAAGCATATTAAGACCTACGGCTTTCTCTCTTCACTTCCTTTTAGTTGTTTATTCACCTAATTTCTTCTCAGATCAGCTACTTCTCATTAGTATGAACTTTTTTTCCAGTTATGTAACTTTTCTGTGCCTCAGTTTCTTCACGGGTAGAAGGGCAAATAAGAACAGGAACTGCACAGTGCTGTTCTGAGACGTTTACAGTGTCTGCAACTGTGCCTGGAACATGAAGTGCTGTGTGAACACTAGTGAGCCTTGTCTACTGATCACCTACTACATACCAAACAATATGATAGACGACATACAGCAGAAACGGCCATAAACACGCACTGTGATAAGTGCTTGAGAGAAGATAAGGCAGAGCGAGAGTGGAGAGAGAGAGACGGTTATTATCTTCATACAGAGAAGTCAGAATAGCCTCTCAGCACCTCTTTTGACCCAATCTAAAGCAAGTGAGGGGCTTCCCTGTGGCTCAGAGCTTAAAAATCCGCCTGCCAGCACAGGAGACACGGGTTTGATCCCTGAGTCGGGAAGATCCCCGGAGAAGGAAATGACAACCCTCTCCAGTATTCTCGCCTGGAGAATCCCACGGACAGAGGACGCTGGTGGGCTACCGTCCATGTGATCACAAAGAGCTGGACACGACTGAGCGACTGAGCAACAACAAAGTCAGTGAGAGCAAGGGAGGCGGCTGCCCGGGCGGACGAGAGCCTCCGACAGGAGGGGACGGAGGCCCGCGACCCTGAGCGCGGGGCGCTGGGCAGGGAAGCGGAACCGGGGGCAGGGCGGCCGGAACGCAGACAACAGGCAGAGCCGGCGGCAGGAGAAGCCCGGACGGCGTGGTGCGGAGAGGACTCGCCCTGGAGGACCTCGTGTGCCATGTTTGGACTTCGGATTTTCTCTTGGTCAGACTGGAAGTCATTGGAGCGCTTTAACAGTGCAGTGATGTGGCGTGCGTGTGTGTGTGTGTACCAGTGCAGTGATGTGACGTGTGTATGTGTGTGTGTGTATAATAGTGCAGTTTGTGCCGTGTGTGTGTGTGTGTGTGTGTGTGTGTGTGTGTGTGTGTGTGGTAAACAGACAGGAGCCTGCTGCACTAGTCAAGACCACACACCACGCGGCTCCGGTCGGGTGGCTGAGGCAGAACCAGTTCAGCAATTCTAGTATGCGGTTCCACTCCTCCAAATATCCCTTTCACTAGCATTTACTGAACACCTACTACGTAAGGCTTTGCACTAGGCCATTTTACCAATGTTAAGTCCACCCTAGTGCACGAACCCTATGATATATTAACGCTCCAAGGAAGTTTTCATCAAGCCTCCTGGTGAAGGTGAGAGAGGAGAGTGAAAAACCTGGCTTAAAACTCAACATTCAGAAAACGAAGATCATGGCATCAGGTCCCATCACTGCATGACAAATAGATGGGGAAAAGGTGGACATAGTGGCTGACTTTATTTTGGGGGGGGCTCCAAAATCATTTCAGATGCTGATTGCAGCCATGAAATTAAAAGATGCTTGCTCCTTGAAGAAAAGTAATGACCAACCTAGGCAGCATATTAAAAACAAAGACATTACTTTGCTATCAAAGATCCGTCTACTAAAAGCTATGGTTTTTCCAGTAGTCATGCATGGATGTGAGAGTTGGAGTATAAAGAAAGCTGAGAGCCGAAGAACTGATGCTTTTGAACTGTGGTGTTGGAGACTCTTGAGAGTCCCTTGGACTGCAAGGAAATTCAACCAGTCCATCCTAAAGGAAATCGGTCCTGAATATTCATTGGAAGGACTGATGCTGAAGGTGAAACTCCAATACTTTGGCCACCTGATACAAACAACTGACTCATTGGAAAAGACCCTGATGCTGGGAAAGATTGAAGGCGGAAGGAGAAGGGGATGACAGAGGATGAGATGGTTGGATGGCATCTCTGACTCAATGGACATGAGTTTGAGTGAACTCCGGGAGTTGGTAATGGACAGGGAGGCCTGGCATGCTGTGGTCCATGGGGTCACAAAGAGTCGGACATGACTAAGCAGTTGAACTGAATTGAAGGAAGTTTAAATCATGTATCACAGCCTTATTATTTTATAGATGTGGAATTAAAAATCCAGAGAGATTAGATGATTTACTCAAGATTATATGCCTAGTTAAGTAAGTGAGTGAAGTCACTCAATCGTGTCTGACTTTTTGTGACCCCATGGACTGTAGCCTACCAGGCTACCCGCTCCATGGGATTCTCCAGGCAAGAGTACTGGAGTGGGTTGCCATTTCCTTCTCCAGGGGATCTTCCCAACCCAGGGATCGAACCCCGATCTCCCGCATTCCAGGTAGATGCTTTAACCTCTGAGCCACCAGGGAAGTCTCATATACCTAGTTAGGTCAAGACAAAGATTCAGTACTCAGTTTTCCTCACTTTATCAAAGAGGACATTCAAAATCAGCGGTTCTATTGACTTATGAAAATAACCTACAGTGCTCTTATTTATTCCCCTTTGCCTGATCTGATTTAAAAATAGCCACACAAAACTTCTTTCAAACATGTCCTCATGGTTAATGCTTATGAGAATCATTTCTAAAGGGAGTGTTTTTGAAGTTTCTAAAATAACTCTTTGCCTTAGGAAGTCTATATAAAAGACTATTGCCATCGTCTGTTGATGGGCAGTTCTGCAAATCTATAGATAAACTGATAGAAAAAACACTGACTTTCTCTATTCTAGTGTGTCAAACTCTTACCAAAATCCCTCCTGTAGATTAAAAACAGTAAGTGTCCAATTGAGAAGACAGGCTTCGTTTACCTGACCAGTTACCAGTGATTCCAACAACTTAGTAGAGACTGCCCGTTCCCATGGAAAGGAAGCCATGGTGCAGTCATTCTTAGGACAAATAAAGGATCTAGACCCGTGAAGGGTATTTTTATTTTTAATGTAAACAGGAAACTCCGTGAGATATTTCCAACTACAGTATTTTCTTAAATTTGTATAAGTTAGAGAAATTAAGAAGGAAATAAAGCAGAACTTGATAAGAACACTCCGATTTGTGTCGTGAATCGAAGTCGTGTGGTGGATTTCCTGTTATGAAATATTCCTCTCCCCCGTCCCCACCCCAGTCCAAACTTGACCTGAATCTCGGGCTTCTGCAGTTACCACTGAGCTTGAACCTTCCTCCAGCACCCTGCAGAAGGACTGCCAAAACACTGTACAGCTTGCATTTTTCTTTTGGAAAACTTGGAAGGGATTTTAAGGCCTTGAGGAGCTGAAATATGCCCCCGGCCTAGTAAGGACATTTTATAAAAATGACAAGTGGGCAGTCAGACTGGCTCCTGAGATCAGCAGTTAGAGCCCCTTGTAAGGTAATAAGTGTGAAAAGAGCCGTTTCCCAATCATCGTGTTCATTCCACGCATATTAGGAGAGAGGAAAATTCAAGCAAGGGCCAATCCTCCCCTAAGAATCCTTTAGTTTAATTACGACCATAGTATGTAACACATTTGCAAGACATCCACTCTCAGCAGTGAAAGGAAGAGAGGAAACCCTTTCCTACTATAAAGACAGGGAAGGAAGCACTTCGGTTCTAAAACCTGGTTGAAAATTCAATTTAACCAACGACCAGGCCACTGCACCTCTTGTAAATGAACATCTTTTTGCTGCTAATTTTGTGCTATTTTACCTTTCATTTTTAAAAAAAGTAATTCAGGTTAAACTCAGCTGAACAGCAAAGAAGCTCTTGATATTTTGAAGCATTTTGAACAATTACTTTGACAGGAGCCCTTGACAGTTAAATGACTCCATTAAATGAATGTTATAGAAGACACATAATGATTTTTAGTGAAATATTGAATTTAACCACAAATGAGGAAAAACCAGTCATAAGCACCATGGGTGTATTTGAATAATAACATCTTGCTTATGAACCTCAGTGGATTCTGTAATTTCTAATAATCATGCAATCAACCATTTAGCTGTTGAGTATGTCTTCCATCTTAGTGTTCTCTATTCATTTTTGCTTTTGCAGTTGTTGGCTAATCTAAGAAACCATATGAAAATGTTGAACCCGGCAATAGCTCCCTTTTGCATCAGCATGATATTTTAGAGTTGGGAGATTAATGAGTTGCTGTCCCACAACTGAAGTCTTCCTTTTTCCTCTTTCTCATTTGCTGAATGAGATTCTTTCACAAAGTAAAAAAATCAGTGAGAGGCAAGAGCCCGCGGCCTGAGAACGTGTGGATTCACTGTATGCTGGCGTTTCCTCCATCTGTGGGACTCAATATTCCTTTTCTTATTTTATGGGTTGAATGTGAGATAACGATCGAGACTTTTACATGTTTTCTCATGACTAACGACTGAAGTATGTACTGAAATAATAAAACTGGTACTGTTCAATTTCCTCTTTAAATTCAACTCCAATAAAAGTGAGAGTGCCCTTGTGATGGGGAAATCCGGCTTATTAGAAAACTGTTTTCTGGAGAAGAAGAGGAGCTAGAAATCCTTGTAGGCTTAAAAAGTGTGGGTGAGACGCTGGTTGCGGGGGAGGACACTGGGGCTGAAGCAGTGAGTCAGAAAACCAGGAACATTTTGCTCTTTATCTCGTCTGCAGTGACAAGCAGCTCAGCACCAGGGAGGCCCTGCCTGGCTCAGCACTTCCTGATCATTCCAAGCAGGTGCGGCCCCGCCTCCCCGGGTTCCCACGGCTCCGGCACTCATCGGCCTTCAGCACTCGTCCATTTCCACTTTCACGGCCGGCTTACAGGTCTGTTCCCCATGAGACAGTGGCTCTTTGAGGACAGAGCGTGTCTTTTAATTTTGCACACCACCCCCCACCACCAAATTTCTGAGCCATGATAAAGCTGGTCAGCACACGTCCTTTAGACCAAAGTACCCTAAACATTTATTATCTTCAGCCAACAGAACACTTGGGAAAGCCCGGATACCTTAAATATCTGATCTGCCTGCAATTCGGGAGATCTGGGTTCAATCCCTGGGTTGGAAAGATCCCCTGGAGAAGGGAATAGCTACCCACTCCGGTATTCCAGCCTGGAGAATGCCACGGACTGTACAGTCCATGGGGTCCCAAAGTGTTGGACACGACTGAGCCACTTGCACTAAATATCGGATACTAGTTAAAGCCAAGTCCAGGCACATAGCAAGATGCCTGACTTAGGTATTCCTACAACCCTGCTAACTCAAGTATGGTCCATGGACCAGAGCAGCATCACTGGAAGCTTTCCAAACACCACATCACAGGTCCCACCAAAGACCCCCTGAATCAGAATCTGCCTGATAGCAAGATTCCGACGTGACCTGTGCACAGTGAAGCTTGAGAAGCGTTAGTATGACCAGTATGTAACCTGAAGACGCAACGGTGTGTGGGATGGTGGGCAACACAGGCCATGGCCATGTGATTAATACAGAGGTCTGCGGGGAAAGTTTTAGAGCTCTCTCAGGACAGAGTCTCTTAATGCTCACAGGTGGGAAACTCACACCAGCTCCCTGGGAACCCTTTCTAGATACTTCTTCACGCTCTTTCCTGTTTAAAGACACAGCTGCTCTTAATAATTGTCTTTTCTCCTTGGTGCAAAGAGAGTATTTATCGTCAGTGTGCCGACATGTGCAGGAGCTTTGACTTCCTCCCTGAACATGTGGATGATTGAAAGGATATTGGTGACACCTGAATAAGAAATCCGATGACTTCAAGCTATGCAAATTTAATTATTTCCTTTAATTTTTCTTTCAGGAATCTCTTTTTCTTTTCCTGAGCTTTGGGGAAGTCCTAGCAATTTTCATTTAAAAGAAACACAAGTCAGCAGTGGTTCACTGAACAGGCTGACATGCAGTTTCATACAGGGAGAGGTGCTGTGTCTTTAATCTAATTTGTGCTCCCAATTTCCAGCTAATGTATCAAGGGATCCTGGTGTATGCATTTACAAGCAAACATCCGTAAGGCAGAGTCCAGCTCTCTAAAATTCTCTGAAACATGGCTAAAAAAAAAAAAAAAAAAAAATTAGTCTGGCTTCTTGTAGCTGCCCCCTAACACACACACAAAAATCGCTGTGTACTCACAGATGTAGAAGTATTCCCGGCCTGGTCTAAATTCGAATCCTAGAGAAAAGGGTGTGAAGAGCTGGAACTTTTCAGAGAACTTGAGCGGTCCATTTGGAGAGTGAGGCCGGTTACACTCCCATCTCTTGAACCCTTTGGATGTGTGGTCACAGGCACTGTAGCCATCAAAGTTCACCATGTAGAGGACGTAGCGCTCCGTCTTGTCTTCCGGGACAGAGTCCTCGTAGTGAGGACAGAAGACGTCCAGGTAGTCGTTGATGCAGACGTCGATGTGGTAGTCACCCCTCTGGAACCTGTGGGAAGAAGAAAGTGATGCGGTTATTCAGGGAGGAAAGGCTTTCTGCTTGGAATCGGTGGTTGAAGGCTCCAATCATGCTCAGGCTAAAAAGATTTATTACAGCAAGTGTTTATTTGGGGCTGTATGATTTGAGGAAGAATTCATGCTTTTGAACTGTGGTGGTGGAGAAGGCGCTTGAGAGTCCCTTGGACTGCAAGGAGATCCAACCAGTTCATCCTAAAGGAAATCAGTCCTGAATGTTCATTGGAAGAACTGATGCTGAAGCTGGTCACCTGATGGGAAGAACTGACTCACTGGAAAAGACCCTAATGCTGGGAAAGATTGAAGGCAGGAGGAGAAGAGGATGATAGAGGATGAGATGGTTGGATGGCATCACCGACTCAATGGACATGAGTTTGGGTAAACTCCGGGAGTTGGTGATGGACAGGGAGGCCTGGCGTGCTACAGTCCACAGGGTCGCAAAGAGTCAGACACAACTGAGTGACTGAACTGAACTGAACTGATAATTTGAGGCATAGTTTGACATGTTGCTGTTTCAAATCTTAAGTAACAGCAAGCCATTCTTCAGAGGAATTGTACTGTATTTATTCCAAATACCTTGCCAATGGAGCACCTCACTTTCACTTTAAGTATTAAAGGTACTGATGGACTGTTTTCCTTTCTTTGTTAAAATCACTTATATATTGAAGCAAACTTTTCATATTTCTAAAGCAGCGTTTCATTTAATAAATGTTTTTGAATAATTTAAAGAATAAATGGTATTTGTTATAATTGAGAGCCTTCTTCATTTCCTATGCAAAATGTGGAAAATGAGAGGGATAAAATTGAGAGAATTAGAATCATAAAGTTTAAAAGTTGAAAATTAAATTCCTAGAACACTTCCACTTCAGAGGCAAATTAAACCCAAAGGCATAATGATGAAGCAATCAGCCACTGAACTAGACCCAGAATGGAGACTCTGGATCCAAGTTAGATGTCTCTCTTGGAAAATCTGCTTTGTCACAAACTTGTTTTAGCCACTCTCTGTTTTGATGCCCTGCCCCTTTACCTATTAAATTGAAGCCATGTAAGCCAAATGACTTTTCCCCTTATTTCTTTCAGTCTCATAGGCTGTGTTCTAAAAGGGCTGGACTGAGAAGCAGGGAAAGGAACAAGTCAAATGCAAAGAGCAAAACCACAGCCACCCCATGCTGAAAGAGTTAAAAGGTATGCTCACACACGTATCACTGCACACACCCCCGTGTCTGCTTCAGTTCTTATCTTAGAAAAGTTTTGCTTATTCGTTTTAACTAAGGTGCCTTTCGCCATCAACTGAACAGCTTTTCCCAGGACCCAGTGGTGTGTGAAACAGGAATTGTTATGTACACAACTTTCTAAAATAAGGGTGGAAAAGGCCACAAAACCCCTTTGTTTCTAGCTGGTGAGGAAATTCTTCTCCGAGCCCTTAGGAGGGTCATGATAAAACTACATTACTACTGAAATACAGCGCCCACAGAGTCATACAATCTTCACGTCAGTCTCAGGGAGAACACTTCCCAGCGACGGTGAGCTAGTCTCTTCCACTTTCCGACGTGGCTAGACGTTAGCAAGTTTTGAGCATAAATCTCCCTCTGTGTGACTTCCATCCAGTGGTCCTACAGCTGCTGCCTGAGATTGTAAAGAGCGAATCTCATTCCTCTTTCGTCAGGTAGTCCATGAACCACTCGGAGACGTCAGCTGTGTGTCTGTACCCTCCTTTCTCTAGGCCTGAAAACCCTTTGTTCATTTCTGATAGTTTCCAGACTCCTCATCATTCCAGCATCTTGACCCTCTTCATGGCTTTTAGTTTGCCGCTGTTCTTCTTAAAATGTGGCCCCCAAACATATCGAGGACCTCTGACAGGTTGTGGTGAATGCTGGTACCTTTGCTCTGGATGCTAAATATTCATCGACAAAGTTGAGATTCCCTTCTGAAACACCACTGTGCTAACAGCAGTGGAGCTGCTTATTTTGAGTGAGTAGAACAGGATTTAAGGACTCGATCTGCTGCTGACTGAGCAGGAGCGTCATAAGCCATCCTGAGCCTCAGTTTCCCCACGTGCTAAGTAGAATAAGAACGAGAATCCACCTTGCTGACCTCACGTGCCTGCTTCAGACCTCGGATGAGGAAATGTATGAGAAGCACATGTGCTATTAACAGGATAGATTAAAATGGGCAGATAACAAACTACTGCTTTTTAAACAGTGGCAGTTAGTACATAAAGCAGAAATAAAAATAATCCCCAGGTTTCCCTTTTAAAAAATCCCGGAAAAAGGATGTCATGTAAAAATCCTAAATTCTGTCCTCAAATATCAAATGGTCCTCAGAAACTCCACTTGCTCGACGCTTTTGAAGAGCAGCATGCGGAGGATGTATGCAAGAGAAATTAGGGAAGGTAGGTGGCCAGATCACTTTTCTGCAACGGGGTCTCAAGGTACATAACCACTTGTAAAAACTAAGGACCCCTCGGAAGCACTTATTTCTTTATATTTACAGTGATCACGAAGCCACGTTTACTTTTTTTCCTCATTACCGGCAGACAACGATTTGTCAAGACGCAAGGAAAGCCTGTGCTGCTTTTAAAAGGTTTTTGAACATCAAGGTAACATCACTGCCAAAGTACAAAGAAAAGACACTGCGACGTTCAGATAAAAGGGTGCCGCGCCGTGAATCACCTGCACTCAGAGCAGGCTGACAGTTCTGGCTCAGAGCCAGACAAGCGCCGCGGCAGAAGGCAATGCCCAGATGCACTTTATATTATTATATTATTATTATAGATTTTAAAGACATTCAAGGGGGAAGCTGTTCCGTTCCCCAAGACGTGTCACTCATCTTAGCTTCTACCAGCCCTCAACCCGGCTTAGAGGTGAAAAGGAAAAACACGGCCATGGCCCGCACCCATTCTGTGACTGCTTTATTCTACACATTGGCAGGTTTTCTTGTGCCTCAAATTTAGCTACCCTTTTCTAATTTTTATCCTTGTTAATTCTGCTATAGTTTTGATAAACCATGAGACTGAATACCTACTTTACACTAGGTTGACCAGTTATCCTTTTCTGGAGACAATTTACTTTGTGTGGGGTGTTAAGTGATCACTCTGAAGCTAGTTTTATTTTTTCTTACCTATTTTTTTCAAGATGTTTCTTTTTTCCCCTGTTTTATTATTATTTTGAAATTTAAGTATTTTAATTTTATGGCCATATAGCATATGGGATCTTAGTTCTCCCACAAGGAATCGAATCTGCTCCCCATTGTTGGAAGTGTGGAGTCTTAACCACTGGACCCTCAGGGAAGTCCCTGGAGCTGGTTTTTAAATATGAGATTATCTCAGCAGTTAGTACGGATATCCTTCTGTGCATATGACAAAGAAATGACTATGATTTACCAAAGAAACAACCTACACTTCTGTTTCACATATTCAATTTGCATAAATTAGTTTACTAATGTAAATTTCAAAGAATGGACATTGTGAACATAAAAATAATGACAAACTGGAACTCATAAAAGGCGTCTGTATGATGTAGCTAAGTACAAAACAAAGAAAGGTTTAGAGTTAGTCTAATACTTTCCCAAATTATACTCTTCAACTACAGAGAGGCACTGAATCCTTCTTTTCTGGCCTTACTGTGAAGAAGCACACGTGTATGGCTAATATTACTGAGTGGTTATTATATCACACTTACTGTCTCAATGTACTCTCCGTTACAATCGCACAGAACAGACACAGCTAGCGCACCGACTCACAGGTGAGGAAACCGGGATTAAGTCCAGCAACTTCCTAATGTCACAGGAACAAGTAGGGCGTAGGCAGACTTCAAACCCAAGCAGTCTGACCTCAGAGCTGAGGTTTGACTGCTAAAGTCAAGTTCTCAGGTCTTCTCTGAATGTTGCCAGAAGAATGATTCTCGCTCTTCACGGGGTTTCAGTTCTCTCCTTCATTCACTGATACAACAAATATCTGTCATGTCCAGAATCTGCCAGACTATGGCTTTACATATGTTGTCGCGTGAAATCCTTATCGGGTAGTTACAATTAGTTTCATTACACCAACGGGAAAATGACATTCAGCGAAGCTGTTATCCACTTTGTTGTTCAGTCACTCGGTCGTGTCCGACTCTTTGTGACCCCATGGACTGCAGCAGGCCAGGCCTCCCTCTCCATCACCAAGTCCCAGAGCTTGCTCAAACTCATGTCCATTAACTCAGTGATGCCATCCAACAATCTCACCCTCTGTCGTCCCCTTCTCCACCTGCCCTCAATCTTTCCCAGCATCAGGGTCTTTTCAACTGAGTCAGTTCTTCCCATCAGGTGACCAACGTGTTGGAGTTTCAGCTTCAGCATCAGTCCTTCCAATGAACACCCAGGACTGATCTCCTTTAGGATGGCCTGGTTGGATCTCCTTGCAGTCCAAGGGACTCTCAAGAATCTTCTCCAACACCACAGTTCAAAAGCATCAATTCTTAAGCTCTCATTCTTCTTTATTCAAATTCCGCCCCCCACACCGACAGAAAACAAGTAGCAGAGTTAGAATTTCACCCTCAGCCTGATGGGCTCTGAAGCTGGTAACTTCTGTCCTAACCACAACGGCCTGAGTTACTGGCTATAATTCCCCTCGTCCTGTTTACAATGATCTTCTAGGAGGGGCTGCTACAAGGGGCCAAGCCCTGCTCTCTTTCTCACTAGGTTGATCCCAGACTCCTGCAGGGAAAGCTGAAGGGTGCATCAATGTCTGAATAAGTCCCAGATCACAAGGTCAGCGCCTGACTTCCACGCACCCTCCCAGTCTTTCACAGGGATGAACTGCTGTTAGGCTCCGTAGCCATTCACATAAAGAGAACTTTTTTCCACCAGGAAACTCCTTTCAGGAGCTTTAGTTCATGTTAAATGAGCAGAGTCACCTCTAGGAAGAATGATTACGCATGCCAATATTTACAAATTTCATGGGAAGCCCGCCACTGCTTGAACACATTTGTAAGTTTCTGGGATATTTTCTTATAAATGTCTCCTCTTTAACACCTAGTCTTTAATTCCATCCCTTGGACCTGTGGTTCTCTATCTCTCTGAAACCACTGCATGTTATGAATTGTTAAGACTTCCTGGCTGCATACAACAGGCCAACAATAATTATAATACGATCCCTCCTAAATTACCACAGTGGTTTACAATGTCAAAGTATGCATGGTTGCCACCCTTAGAAAAGTGACTGTGTTTGAGTGAAATGATTACTGCTCTGGCTCTGCCCTGATGACATGAGTCCCAGGTGCCGGGAGGCATCTCGTGGGTGTAGAGTTATGGCCCCCGTCCTCCACTGGGTTGTGTGGCTACTGAGGTCAGTGTTCCGTGTAATACACAACAGTGTGTATATTTTGTTAGGACAAGAACACACTGTACCCATTTGTCAAAATCTGGCAGTAGACTGGTTGAGAATGTCATCTATATTGTCAAAGGATCATTTTAGTTAATGAAGAAGAATAAAATTCAGCATGGCAACTAATTCTTTGTAATCAATTCACCTACTAAAACGAATTATGCAATTCATGATTGTTTTGATGACCTAGAGGCTGCCTGGAGGGTTGAGTAAAAAAAAAATACAGTTTTGGGGCTACTGACAGCAAAAATAACAATGAAAGGTGGGCTTCGAGCTACAAAGTCTCTATGCAGACAAGTGTGTTTGTCTTATTTTTCCTTCAGTGTTCACCTGATGGCATTTCACAGTTAAACACAGTTTTTGTGATACATTTAAACTACTGAAAATATCTATCTCCTTATTTAACCTGTCTGGAGAAAGGGAATCGCAGCTTGAGTCTTGGAATTCAGATGAAATCAGGACCACAGAGGTGAAGTTAAGAGTTGACAGGCTGTCTTTTCTCTTAGTTATCAACAATGTACCACCAGGTTTCTGCTGAGAAAAGGACCAAAACACTGTTTGATGACCACAGTGAACCTGATCGGTGGGGTTCTGCTCCCAACTAAATAATTTCAAACGTGGGTCACTCTGTGGGGGACACCTGGTACCTGCCCACTCCAGGCCTTGACCTCGAGTGGATGTTCTCAGCTTACACTGACCTTGGTTCCTCTTGGCTCCGCCAAGGAGCCATCACCTAGCTTCCTGTCTCACTGGGTGGTTTTGCAGATCCTTGCCCTTCCTTCCTCCTCTCTCACCATCTGCGCTCGTGGGGTGAACACTGAGATCCGGGAGGCTGCGTCCACAAGACGCACGGGGGGGTGCTCTGGGCTCAGGCTGCAGAGAAGCGGCAGCGTCGTGGCCTCCGAGGTCATCTCCAGCCACTTGCCCCTGCAGTGTTCCTCCTCTCATGCCATCCTTCTTTGCTAAAGCCCAAACATACTTCATTTTCAGTAGCTGGAAAAGAAAGGGTATGGGGCACATTTAAAATGGTCTAAATTGGCCTTTAGCATATGTTGCTGGTGCAGCAGAGAGCCTGCTTCCGGGGAAATATGTACCAAGGTATTTTATCAAGCAGTTCCTGAGTGAAGTTTCTTCACTCCATAAATAGAGAAACAGCGTTACTGAAAGGAGACAGGGTGGCTGTTAGAGGTTAGGAAGCTGTGAGGCACTTTCATCCCCATCTCATGGAATGTTCTAACAGACTCAGTGATGAAAATGTTATTTTTCATGAGCTGGATAGTTGATTATTACATTTTAAATGTATTTTAATCTGTCAAGGCGGTGATTGTTTTAATATTCCTATTTGAACCGGACTACAGTGTCACTTCTTTAATTAAGGGGCAACTTAATATATTACGTTCTGAAATTGAAATGTAAAAGAAGGATATGATTTATGGCCAAAGATTAGGCAAATTTATCAGCTCAGGTTTCCTCCCAAATTTTAAACTAAATCTAGAGTGACTATGTCTTGACAGCTCAGCCTTTCAATTCTATTATGGATTTAATTTGAGAATAAGATGTCTCTTTTTAACCAGAAGAATTTCTCATCTGTCCTGAAGAGCCTAATGGGCTCAGCAACAGACATGGGGTTTGGTTATAAATATGTTTTGGGAGGAGATGGGCAGGACGCGTTCTCTGTTGCATAACATGCCTCTTCCTGTCTCCTTCTGTTACTGCTTTCAGCACAGAATGCCAGCCGTATGGCTTTCAGATCCTAAAGCTGAAGACGTTCTTTTTTTGTTTTCCCGCAGAGGTTAAAGTGAGAAATATAAACAGCAAATCAGACTTGGGGTAGATAAATCATGTTCACATCACTGGGAGCTAAAGAAATTTCCTTTGCTGATTTTAAATATTCCCTCTCTCACACAGGCTGAAACACACCAGTCTTTCAAATGTATTGGTCCCTGACCTTCCTTTTTAGTTCTGAGATATCAGAGTCATCAACAGTTGTACCGATACCCGGCCAGTTGTTAAGGCTGAATGAGACACAGTACATGATGACCGAAATCCATCATTCCAGGCAGCCTAATCCCGATCTTTCAGGCTCTAGAACATACTGAGAATGACTAAAATCCTCCAAAACTGAAGATTTATAAGTTAAAAGAAGACCTACTCAAGGATGAATTTCAGATACGTCTTCTACATGTTCTTGTGCAGTTGAAAGGCTGTAGGCTACAACACACACTCTCACTCAACGAAGCATACAATTCTGACAAAATATTTAGAATCTAGAGCCAACTCCTAGCTCTGCTTATCCATTAATGAAAATTCCAATGACGTTCTTACACATGCAAGCTAGAAGAAAAAAACGTTTCAGTAATCACAGATTCTGCGGCGTGAGAGCTTTGTCTTCAGTTCAGTAGCTGTTGGTGATAAGAATAAGATGTAATTTTCTTGGCCAGATATTTAGAATTTATTAGTGGTTTAGTATACTAACCTGTCCCTTTTCTTCTCTGTGTGTGTGCTTTAAAAGCAAGTCATTTAAAAATCACTCAATTAACGCTAATTACTCATCTCAAATAGATGGACCGAAATCTCAAATGCTTTGTGCTTGTTGCTTTTCTAGTACAAGTCACTTCAGGCTGAATGACTTTTTAAAATTGGAATCTCCCAGATGGAGTACCTGTTTCAAATACAAGGCCCACAAATGTTCTGTCCTCCAGTGTTTTAACTTGTTTGGAGTTTGTTTTATTAGCTTGACTGAGGAGCTCCAAAGGAAACAAAGCATTAAATTGGCAGAGCCTAAACAAGACTTTCTTTCAGGAAGGGACCCAGAGCTTTGGGTGACAGTCTAATTGCTTCTAAGCCCCCAAAGAGGCCTCAGGCTTGAAGTAAGAATGTGTCAACATCAACAGGCTAAATCAGCCAAAGAATTAAGCAGGCAGAGTCCCACAGACCTGACACATCGCAGACCACTGCAAATGGTTTTCTAAAAGGGATTAAAATAAAATAAAGAATTATCGTCTGGCAATCGGTGTGTGACCTCACAGAGGTCACTTTCGCCACACAAAAAGGCCTCCTTCTTGACTCCTACTGGTCAGGAGCTTCCAGACCAAGCTGCCCTTCACATCCCAAGTTATCCAGGGTCTACGGGGTGTCGAGCACATGGAACAAAGTGGCTGCCACACACCCAGATCCGAAGACAGATGCAGGAAGTCCGTTAGCAGGCTCCAGCCACCGCCCTGGGAGAACAGGGACCCAACAGACGGACTCTGTCCAGGGCGCAAGGTGGGCGGAGAGTCAGTCACACCGTTAAGCTGCCCGCCAAATGGCTCACACACGCGGCCCTTTGTGTATCCTACAAGGATGGACTTACCCAGCCCAATTTTAGGTCCTTCCTAGTTTCAAAATTAAGAACAATAACCAAAGAGCCACAGTTAATGTCCTTCCTACTAACCAGTTCAAATAATGATTTCATGGTCCTTACCTATTGCTGTACAAGCAGTAAAGAAATATTTATATTATTCTTTACCTACTGCTGTATAAGCAGAAAAATAAATATTTGTATTATAGCTTGATGATAACCTATTGGAATCATTACCATCTAACTCTGAAATATGGCCTGACTTTTCAAAAAAACTGGGGTGGGGTGTCCAAGATGTACATGGCGTGGAGCTAATCTCTATTAGTTTATTATTAAATGAACAAACACAAGCTGGAAGAAAGAGAATAAATGTTCTATGGCTTCTTCTTATGTTTGATCGTCATTGGACCAGGGTAAGCAAGAACCAGGCAAAGCTAGGGCACAATAGTGATACTAGTGCTTTATACAAAGCTTTAGGACGCAAAGCAGAAATGATTGCTGTTTCCATGCAAATCGGCACATGAGAAAGTAGCTATCATCACCTGGTGTGGTTAGGACCTCGTGGGAAGTTGGATACAAATCTGGAGAGACGGAAGTGATCTGGAGTGGTTAGGAAGCAGGTGGTAAGTAGTCATAGAAAATACTGAATTCATTCAAGGTAAACGCACAGACGTAGGAACATAACGTCACCAATGGTAGCACAGCACAGAGAGCACCACCACTCGATGGACATGAGTCTGAGTGACGGCGGGAGCCGCTGACGGACAGGGAGGCCTGGCACGCTGCGGTCCGAGGGCTCGCACAGAGTCGGACACGACTGAGGGGCAGATCACCAGAACTGTTATGACTCTAGTTATTTTTTACGAGGGCTTCCATTCTTTACCTAGAGTGTTCCTTGAAGGTGATTCTGGAGTTTACTCATCTTTGTATCCCCAACGCTCATCACAGTATCTGTACATAGTGGTGACTGGAGGGACGTCCCAGACAGGAAATCGTAGCTGATGGACACTAGAAGCAACACTTAAAAGCAGACAAAACTTTGCAAAGTGCCCAAGAACCTCCTTCTGTGTTCTGGACCCCAGTATCAAATGTTGATAAGAGCCAAATAATATGACAGACAAAGGTCAAGACCAGGAAACAAAATAACAGCCAATGGCAGAAAGGAAAATGATAATCAGGCCTGTTGTTCAAGCAACGCTAGAGAATCACGCCTAGCCGGGTAGACAACTTAAGCACCTAAGGCAGAATGGAAGTTTCTCTCGTCATTAAGTCCTCTATTCAATTACCATTTATCGGGGTAATTAAACACTGGAAAGTGATGCCAGGCTAATTGTTAGATTATGATAATTACATGTCTTTGCTCTGCTACAGCTGATCAAAATAAGATGTGGTCCCGTGCTCTTAGCTGGAGCTCCTCTGCGATCGTCAGATTTGCAGGGAGCAGAAGGCCATTTATTACTAATTCATTACAAATCAGGCAGAGAAGCTTATTATTTGTAATGCTTCCTTCTCTCCCCCACACACAGTCTCCTGGAACAGGACTCCCCAAAGGTTAAGAATAAACTACTGCCTCTCACTGGCCCATTTCCATCCCAATTACACAGCTGAGCAGCATTGGGTGCCTGTATTTGAGAGGGTTCATCAGCCAGCTTCACAAAATCCTACAAGCGCCTATCACATTGGCAGGAACACCCAAGACTCCCTTTCAGCCGCTGCCAACCCCTGTGCTGCTCTGAGCTGTGTCCCAGCAACCACAAGCTGGTGATCCTGAGAATCTTTTGGTTCCGAGGCTCCCTTCTGCTCAGGTCAGGCCTGGACCAGGCTGGGGTATGCCCAGGGTCTGCCCCAGTTCACAGGAGTCACAGAGACCAGAATGTACCTCTGCTGTCAAGACACCCAGCCCTTGTTCCCCAGGCCAGGGTCACGGAAGGAAAGCAACTTTCTCATCACCTCAGAGCTGCCAAAGCGTAGCTCAAATCTTTGTAGAAAATCACTAGAACCAATCCCTTGTCCTTGAGCATTCCTGGGTGTTAGATATCTCCCCTCCCATCCCTCCTCTCTTGGAAGGAGGGAAGGCAAACTGGCACTTGGCTATTTCCTGGGACTTCTCAACTTTCCCCTGCGACCATCATCAGAATGTGCTCACATGGGCCACTGGTAGGCGGCAGAAGCACCGAGTGTCAGGTCAAAAGCTGACTACAAAATTCTCACGTCAGGATGTGGTTCTCTTCGTTTTCTTCCCTCCTTTTACTTGGGTGGTATTACAGATTGAATGTTTGGGTCACCCTCCAATTTATACACTGAAGCCTCAACCAGCCTGTGATTGTGTCTGTAGATAAATATGGAGGCAGTTAAGGTTAAATGAGGTCATGGGGTGGGGCCCTAATCCAACAGGATTAGTGTTCTTCAAGAAGAAACGCCAAAAAATGGCCCCCACACCCCTTACCCATCTCCACTCTCCTTTCTTGTGCCTCTGCAGGCCAGGAAGAGCACTCTTATCAGAAACTGACTCTGCTGGACCTTCATCCAGGACTTCTATCTTCCAGAATGATGAGAGAGGAAACTGCTATCCTTTAAGCCAACAAGTCCGTGGCATTTTGTCATGGAAGCCTGAGGAGGCTAACACAGGCCGTTTCAAAGTTAATTAATGGTAGAGTTGGGGCTGGGTGCTATCGAATTACATCACTACCAGGGACTCCGGAGACTCAAGAGAATTACCGAATAACAGCAAGAGAATGGTGGCCAGGAAGAGGGGGAATAAAGGAGGCCAGAGAGTGGCGGGAAGGCCTGACGGCAGCCCATATTGCCCTGCACGCTGCAGACATTGGACGTCCACCTGCTGTTCTGAGCAAGTGGCTGGTCTGAGGGGAGATGCCACATTATACTCCTGCGTGAGGATAGTTTCACCTCTGAAATTAACTCATGGCACCACGAAAATGACTGTATTATCACCTGGCAACTGTGTTATCTCACTGTTTCAGCAAGGCTTTCACCCAAAGATAGAATGAAGGGTGTTAGAGAAAAGTCACATACTCCATTTTACCCTTCCTCAACCCTGGAAATTAAAACAGAATATGCCACTGCCTTTCAAAAAAAAAATCATATTAAGTGCATTGTGGGGACCAAACACACCATGAGGTACCTTTGTTAACACCAGAACACATGAAGCTGTCATTTTACACAGGCATTTACTGGGGGCCTGTGGCTCAAGACTGGGGAGCTAGGGAACAAAGGTACTTTGGTTCATCACGTAAAAATGCTTTTATACTACTTAGTATTATTATTTCCTCCCCACACTCATTGAAAGCATATTCATTCATACAGCTGGATCCTCTATTCACTTTTATAGCCTGGACCACAGAAAGATATATGCAAGAATAATGAAATCATAAAAAATAAGAAACTAATTGCTCTATCCCAAGAAAACATAAGGGGGAGAAAGAAATAAACAATTCACCATTTATGTCTCGGAAATAAATCTAAGCACTTTAGAGGATTCTCAAGTGCTACAATATCCCTGCCCCCTTAAATGCCTGTCTATCTCAGTGACAGAGAATAGGCTGGTGTTTCTTCCCTGCCCCCTCCATTTCAGCAAGCTCCACTTTCAAAGCATCTACCTCGGAAAAGAGCTGTAGTTCAAAGCAAATGCACATGACCCTCCTCTTGAACTTTCAGAATTTTTGGTCCTGCTACAAGCTCTGAACGAGCCACTTGGGGAGATTGTGGGATTTCAGAGGGATGGTTAATGCCAAGACACAGAGATGATGAAATAAGAGCGCGATAAGGGGCCTGCCAGGCTGGATGACAGCTCAGCACCGGGTGCCTTGAGAGGACGGGCCACCACGGGCTTTCTTCAGCACTCGACAGTGCAAGCCCAGACCTCAGCGTTTCTTCCACAAGCACGTTAACACTGTATTCCTGTTCAAGTTCAACTGAGAGAGAATGTGAACCACGACTGAGTCATTAGCTCAGTTCTGGTACGCTGGGTCAAAAAATGACAAAGGTATGAACAAAACCTATGGGAGCCACGACATGCGCCTGGAATGGAGCACAAGATCTGTATCTAGAAGGCAATGGCACCCCGCTCCAGTGTTCTCGCCTGGAAAATCCCATGGACGGAGGAGCCTGATGGGCTGCCGTCTCTGGGGTTGCACAGAGTCGGACACGACTGGGGTGACTTAGCAGCAGCAGCAGCAGCAGCAGCAGGGTAGCGACAAATGGGACTATATCGCACTGTTTATTTACAAAACAGGGCACTTTCATTGATGTTTTAATTCAACATCTGAGTACCTACTCTGTGTGTGACAATTATTTAAAATCACAAGGCACTCACAAGGTGTTCTAAAGGGAATGTAGATTTTTCTCCATCCTAAACATAAAATATATTTAAGAGACAAATGTAAAATATACCTTTCCCCATATCTCTGGGAAGTGAAAGGGTAACCAAACAGGGAATTCACTTTAGCGCCCTCTCAGATTCTCTGTGTCGGGCACCTTGGAGCTGAGAAAAGATTCACTGCAGCCAAAACCCACCCAAGGATGTTTTCAGGAAGCCAGCCATTAACTGAAAAGCCTGAGTCTTGGTCACTAAAAGTGCTGCCAACTACGGTCGTGTGAACATGACAAGTGGGCAGCCTGGAAGCACAGGACACAGGGCTATTGCAAAGGATACCCACTGTTTGCGCTGTAGAGACCGCCCTACGTCAGGCATGCACATGGCGGGCAGGAAGGGAGGCAGGTCCAGGCGGCAGAATCGCCTCTCCTTTGACTCCTGCGGGCTGTGACGTGAGCTTCCGTGTGTCTGCCACACGCCGGGGACACGGTCTGGAGCAGATATCTACCCCATCAGGGTTGTAAGTCCTAAGAGGTGACCAGCCATTCTAACCCACAGGAGGAAAGGAGATGACAAGTTGGAACTATGGGGCCGGGCTTCTGGCTTTTGTTTTGGTTTAAATACAAGTTTCTGGCCATGAAAGCTGATGGAAGCAACTCACAGGTGCCCAGCAGCACTTTCCAGCAGAGTATGAGCTTTAGTTTCGCTTACTTTTAAAATCGGGGTGGTGGCTTCAAGATATAATTAATATCTCCAAAGATGGCAGAGATGTGTGGAAGTCTCTGGAAACATGAAATACTGCTCTTCTCTGTTGAACCATTAGGACATTTAAAAATTTGTATCACGCGTGGGGAGATTGTGTTGGTTCCAATGACTAGAAAAATGTATGTTGCTGCTGCTGCTAAGTCGCTTCAGTCGTGTCCGACTCTGTGCGACCCCATAGACGGCAGCCCACCAGGCTCCCCCGTCCCTGGGATTCTCCAGGCAAGAACACTGGAGTGGGTTGCCATTTCCTTCTCCAGTGCATGAAAGTGAAAAGTGAAAGGGAAGCCGCTCAGTCCTGTCCGACCCTCAGCGACCCCATGGACTGCAGCCTTCCAGGCTCCTCCATCCATGGGATTTTCCAGGCAAGAGTACTGGAGTGGAAATGTATAGGGAGACTCAAAATTAGATGTATCACTCCTATTTTTTCCTAATGGTAAATTGCAACCCAGCCTCTCCAAGCACTCACTGAAGTAAAATATAATGGAATTCTCAGCATTACGGTTGCAGCCAAGTATTTGTGTGCACCGACTCTGTGCATGCCTCTCACATAAAACTTTCTATACAGTTGGGTTTGACTCCAGAACCACCACAGGGAAGTCACTGCCGTCGAGAGCAATAAAATCCTAATGCATCACTCCTTAAAAACACCCAACTTGCTTGCCTCTGCCGTCCTAGACATGACTCACGTTTACCCGTCTTAACCTACAGCAATTATGAATTCTTCAGTGTGCAAAGCATGCATAACATAGGCTTGTAAAGAGAGAGCCCCTGGTCTTCCCTTGGGACGTGATATTCGATAATAATTTCATAAGAACCCTACTTCTGCATCAAGACGAGAGAGACGCACATGAGAGGGAGGAACTTTGAGCACCGTCTCATCCAGCTGTTTCCTTTCAGGACTGTTAATTATCTAGTCTCTCAGAAAACAAATCTCCAGGGAGAATTTGAGTCTTAAATAGGAGCTCTTCCCAGGACCTGTGGATGTTATTCAAAGCCCAGGGCATACAGAAATTCTCTCTTCAGGGGCAACCAGCTTTCCAGTGCTGTTCAGAGCATTTCCCTCACTCCTGCCCGATGAGAAGGATTTGAGAGAAAAATAGGGGAAATTTCGCTGGTGTTTTCCTAGGAAAGTCGAGCTGTTTGTATTATCGACTGTCTGCTGCATTAGCAATTTCCAGCTGAATTACAAACTGTTTCCCTGCATTATATTGCTATTGTTCAATACCATTTTCATTGCCCTAATGAAACAAAGCTATATAATATAACACATAAAGTACTGATTACAGTTAAGAGCAATAATGGAAGAGGGCTAAGGAAAGACCTCTTTCAAAATATGCAAAGAAAAAGATATGAAATGCTGATACTTAGCAGACATGGAAAAAAAAAAAAACAAAAACCTCTTTCTGGCTGTCTGGATTGAGAGCAAAGCAACAGTGACAAGTTAATTCTTCTTTCTCTTCCAACAATACAAAGGGTATTTCCCCTAAGAGAGAATTTCTAGATTTCCCCAAGAGCAAAAGTTCTCCAGGTGCTGTAAAACAATACAAACAATGATAGCAGTGTGAATTTCACACATACCTTATCTTAAAAAGCACCTACTTCAAACCAGAGTATTCCCTAATATCATGAAAGAGGATACTGAAATTTTCCCTGGGGTGCAGGTTTCTCCCTGTCTATAATTGAGCTCTTTGGAGAAATGCCATCAAGAAAGCACCAGGGTTATTTCTTATTGGCCTGCATTAAATCAACCAGCAACACAAGTGATCAGGTTGCTGGGCTGCACTGAAGCCTGTCCAAGTGAGATGGCGAATCCACGGCTGAGATCGCCTTTTAGCAAAGGCCCTGAAGGTTACTGTCAGCCTTTTTTAATACCCAGTTCCTTTCCCACAGACAGAAGCGATAAACAAAGAGGTGAAGAGCCCAGGAAGAAGTGGTAGAGAACATTCTTGGGCGCTGCTAATCACATGAAGACGCAAACCTACAGTGCCGGAGCCTTGCTGCCCTCCGACACCCATGCTCCCACTGCTCCCCTCAAGGCAGAGCGCCATCGGTGTAACAGGCACAGGACACGCTGCCGTCATTCCCTCCAAATTCCCTGAGTGGAGCCAGGGGGAGTTAGTGAATCACCGTGTGCCGCTACGGTGCTAGATGATCCATGACCACCCAGGTCCCAGACACCCGGACATTCTTCATCTGACAAATCCTGCCTGCCATTTCCGAAGCAGACGTGGTGTAAACACAGAGTTCACTGAAAAGACCTGAATGTTAGGATCAGAGACTCGTTCCTACAAGACAAACTCCGGTCTTGAAACAAGCCTTCCTCTGGAGATCCTTGTTGAGGGCCGGTATTTCCGTGCACAGCACTGGACGGTGTCAGCCATGTGGACACAACATGCTGAGTTCCACATACTGGATCTGAAACATCGAGCTGATTTCAGCAGTCCAGAACAGGCACGGCAACGCTCAGTTTACTTGCGTTTTCTAATTTTTGCACCCCTGAAGAAAGATTCTTTTAAAAACTCAGGGTGGTATCGGTTGGGCCTCTTTTAATCATGTGTATGGCTGGAAAGATGAAAGGGAATGTGCATTTATCTTTTCCTATTAAGAGTGCTAATTTATGCAAGTTCATCTGCCTTTCGCGTCTATTGATTGGATTCTCGTTTTCTCATCCCCTGCACTCCATTAGGATCCTCGCTGACTTAACAATAACGCCACGCCAGACGAGATGTGTACTACGGATTTTAGATGCTCTCGCATCTACAGCCTATTTAAAAGTTTGCATAGGCAAGATGGTGGTGTAAGTGGAAATTACGGGCGACATGAAGAAGTACTTCACTTCATCACACCAGAGAGAAAATCTCAGAGAAGATGAGGAGACTTAATGGTTGAATTTCTCTTTTCAATTTCAAATAGTCATGTCTGAACATCTGATAAGAATCCTGTGCTTTAGGAATGCTGAAATTAAAATAGAAGCGCAATTTAGGATTACAGATTATAAAACCAGTAACACAGCTGCTATACACACAGCAGGGATGGCTCTTCTTTTCCAAATCCATTCGTGTCAAAGTCAAACATGGAAGTAAAATAACCTTTACTGTAAAAATTAGTAAAAGGGCTAGACCCCAGGAGAATAATTTTCAGACATAGTTTGCTATTTATCTGCTCCAAGTCTGAAATAACGCTTGTTTTGTGCTTCATTTCTGGAGGGAAAAAATAAACAAAACGTTTATCTCATCACATAGTTTTCAATATTTATTAGTCTGAATGTTTTCTAAGTTTAAGTAAACTAATTTTAGTCTCGAGACTAATGATAAAACACCTTATTTAAGTGTGTGTGTGTTAGTCACTCAGTTCTGTCCAACTCTCTGGGACCCCATAGACTGTAGCTCACCAGGCTCCTCTGTCCATGGGGATTCTCCAGGCAGGAACACTGGAGTGGGTTGCCATTCCCTCCTCCAGAGGATCTTCCCAACCCAGGGACCAAACCCGCGTCTTCTGCATTGGCGGGCAGATTCTTTACCACTGTGCCACCCGGGAAGCCTTTTATTTAAGTATGAAGTGATGCCAAAACTGTCGATCACAGGACAAAAGAATACGAAATTGCCATTTTGAGACATGATTTTTAAGCCCCAAAGAGTATTCTAATCCACTCTGTACCGAGAACACAAGTGCCTTACTGAAAGGTTTAAAACACTTTCTCCTTGTGCCCACTTCACTAATTCACCTGTGTCCATAAAGGCAGTGGGAAATATCAAACCCTGGGGAAAAATCCGCTCTCCCCGGCAGCGCAAATCTGACAGTGGAGAAAGCCTGAGTCGTGGAGCCCGTGGGTGGGGAGGCTCGTCAGATTATCAAGCATTCTAGAGCTGCTCAGGCAGAGATGTCAGCAGGGGCAGAGGGACCCCTGGCAAGCGTGGAGCTCAGCCACCCAGGGCTCCCTGAGGATGGCCGCAGATTGCACACGATGTCCTGGGATACGGACAGGCATCTGCTGAGCCACTTGGGAGGCATCGCTCGTAAAAAGTGGAAATCAGAGTAGAAAGAAAATTGCATTTCCATTCCTCCTGGTGGCACCTGACTTTTTCAGCATATATGGTTTGTAACGTTTGCTGATTGTCTGGTGGTTATCAAGGAAATCAGAGTTGATGAAAGATAGTGCAACCTTCCCCTTCATTTCCCAGACTCCGTGGACATCCCCCTGATAACTGGGCAGGCACGACTCTCTCACTGATCGTGGCCAGCAGCACAGGGAAGAGCTCACAGGGAAGGGACAGAGAGCCATCTCACGAGCTTCGAATCTGGGCTCTAGGGCTGCTGACTCTGTTCCCTCGGCAGGTTACTCTGCCTTCTCTGCCTTGGTTTCCTCGTCTGCAACACCGGAATAAGAATAACACCGCACCCCTAGGACGTCTGTGAGGATCAAAGGAATGAATGAAATGAGCAAATCGGGACCGACTGTGACGTGCTTAGACAGTGCTTCACAAATAGCGACAGGTAAGAGGACCATGTACAATTCCATTATTTACATAATTAAAAAAGGTATTTTTTTCAGCGCCAAAGAGTTGTACTACATTGAAAGATATCATGAGGGCCTCAAGGATCTTTGGAAGTAGAAATTTTGATAGTCATCAGAACATCTCTTGAGCGGGCAGAGTGTAATTTATAATAGATTTTTTGTTTGTGAAAGAAAGAAAAGTGGTTTCAAAAAGAAGTTTATAAATGAGGGGAGGAGAAGTGCTGCCTCTCTGGAGGAACTGTGCAGACACAAGGCAACTCAGCCTTGTGGAAGTATGTTGGATACACAAATACATAGGAGTGGGGTCGCGGTGGGGGAGGTTCAAGAAGGAGAGGACAGATGTGTGCTCACGGCTGATTCATGGTGTTGTACGGCCGAAACCAACACAACATTGTAAAGCAACTGTCCTCCAATAAAAAATAAATTTAAAAAAAAAATAAAAATAAAAATACACGGAGGAAGGAAGGGCCGTTTTCCCATGCAGTGTGATTTCTGGGACACAAAAGCAATCTTTAAACAAAAATAACTTTCCAAGAGGGAATTTCACTTAACTGGGTGAGTGTTATTTTGCCTGGGAGAGAAATCATACTTGCCCGCTAATGCATTAACGTATTTTCATTTCTCTGACTCATTAATACCTGTCACCTAGTAAAGACCCCTGAAAGACTATGGGATACAGTGAGTAACCGCAGAAAGAGCAAGTGGTCCGCAGAGCTGGGGGACAAGGCCTCAGCAAAGGGACACTGGACAGAAAGACAGAGGTGCAGGCCCAGGGGGTCGAGAAACACGTGAGACTTCCCACTTCTGCTGAGGTCAGCTCTGTAGCCTGTCATCATATTTCATTAGAAGGAATCACATTCTCTTCAGGAAGGCCTATTTTAACTTAAACTTTAAAATTACAGTTTACTTGAACAATATGGTACTAGACTGACCTACTGAGCTGTGCTGGACTGAGTCGCTCGGTTGTATCTGACTCTCTGTGACCCCATGGACTGCAGCCCGCCAGACCTCCCTGTCCGTGGGGATTCTCCAGGCAAGAATACTGGAGTGGGTTGCCGTGCCCTCCTCCAGGGTTTCTTCCCAACCCAGGGATAGAACTCAGGTCTCCCAGACTGCAGGCAATTCTTTAATGACTAAGCCACCACAGAAGCCCAGACTGACCTACTATCCTTTCTTAATTTGGTTAACTGCTCACATGTTTAGGACTTACCTTTGTTCATTCACTCATTCACTCAAGTATGTCTGGCTGAGGTATCGCTCCTGTGGGCAAACAAAAATGAACCAAGGCAGAGTCGTGCCCTAAAGAAACTGACGATCTAGTACGGGACAAAGTCATACAAATAAATCTCTGTGATGAAATGTGATATACGTCATAGGAGAAAAAGACCTAGATTTAAATACTGTCTCTGTCTTAAATATAGTGTGAATTGGGCAAGTCATTTAATCTCTCTGTATCTCATCTTTAAAATTAAAAAAAAAAAAAAATGAAAACTAGATGCCCTAAATGTTCTACAGTGCTGTTTCAGTTTGGCATAGAGATCACGCAGAATCATCTGACTGAGTCATCTCAGAAACTACACGGGAAGACATCATGTGGAACACCAAGATTTTGCCAAATTCCATTCCTGGGTTTCCATTCATTGCATCCATTTCAGTGCAGTGAGGAGCAGCTGTAACCAGACCCTCAAGGTGGCCAGTGTCCAGTGCCCAGGGACACAGGAGGTCGTGATGACTAGGTGTCTAGTGTCTGGTACGTAAGCTTGGAAGGACAGAGTATGGCTACAATCACGGAAAGGATTCTACCCTTTCCCATGGAAAAATGACAAAACTAAGGACTATTTAGGTGGTGGCAACTGGTAGGAGTGTCATCATTGATGAAAAGCTTCAAGAAAAGCTGTAGTCACAGTTTATCACATCATCAAACTCCCCCTACACCTGCTCTCAACCCTACGGAGGGCTGAAACTACACAGCAGGAAATGGCGAGCAAGAATGAGGAGAAGAATCAGTGAGGTCATCATTCAGAAATGTCCCCCTCAAGTATCTTCTGAATTGTTTCATGGGGTCTCTTAACATCTAAAGCCCTTGAGGAGCTCTCTCAGTTCCAACTTCCCCATTATAGGGATATAAATGCATAATGTGCACTTAATCAGAATTGTTCTACACCTGTTCTCTCTGCCTAAAAAACGATGGGGAAAAAACCCCACATCTGTATTACCCTCACTGGACGGATAAAACTTCTTCTCATCCAAAGTCTTCTGGAAGGTAATTAGGTACCTTAAGTGCAGAGGTAATTTAAGATTTTTGTCTGTCTCCAAAACTGTTGACAACATGTTAAACAGATGGAGGTCATTTCTTTTATTTCTCCAACTTTCCCTTCTGGCTCTCTGATGAAGGATATGCTGACATAAATGTTGTGTTGTTATGCATGGTAGATAGACCTGCAGGTCCCAAAGGGGAGGCAAATCATATCCTTTCAAATGATCTGTTATTTTTGGCAATAAATTTGGGTTAACTATGACAGAGAGCCTTGAAATATTTTATATGCCTCAACTTTAGCATTAAGAGGAAGGAGTGGGGGTTATAAGAGAGGGAATGGGCTGTGCCAAACAAAAATGTGTTTTGGTCATTTTGATTCACGAAACAGAATGGCTTTTTGAACATCCTGGGGCCTCTGTATGTTTGGGTTCAGGATCCCAGAGACAAAGTTCTTGGCTTCTCCGGTTGACAGCAAAATCTTCACTTCCTGGAAAGCTGGTGCTATCAGCCTGACTGTGACTTGCTTTAAATTAAGTCCCAGGCCTTGGAGTGTAGAATGCCTTCTGCCGTTCTCTCTCTTCTAAACTAGTTTTGCTGACTAAATATTTTCTCATCTTGACGTCTTTACGTATGTTCAAAGCTATAATTCATATATAACATTCACGAGAGCCTACTGCTTGGAACTATCCGTCTGCAACTCAAATGTTTTTTTTTTCTACTTTTGCTCCTTAAAATTTGCTCATAATTGATAAAAGCATGAAACACCAAGCAGTTAGAGGGCGAAGGGTGAAAAGCAGGGCACTGGATGTATGTGGCTCATCTACTGAATCCTCCAACAAAGTGCTCATTATTTCATATGAACTGCACTCTGTTTTGTGAGACACTGGGGGTGTTTAGAATTCTAAAATTATATAGTATACTTGAGGTCAACCGGAGACCACTCAAACCCATGAGGATATGAGAGTTCTGCCTCTATGTCGCAACTCATAAACAAGATTTAAAAAGTCACAATGCTTTATCATTTGTCACGTTTCTTAAGAGAACAAAGGTAATGCTTCTGGAGGCTTCTCGTTTTCTTTAGACAACTGCAGGAAATCGAGAGCTGCCTGGCCTTGGCTTTTGATCTCTTGGGGTTAATCCCTTGGGAAGTCAGAGAGCTCTCTTCTCAATGTATCAACAACAACCTTCCTCTACTACATAGAGAAAGCTATAGATCTCACCAAGATGGAAAACCTTATATATAGAAAACTTTAAAAATAGTTTACTAGACTGTTAAAAGTTTATGACATCACTTCTCTATTTTCTGGTATTCATCAATAAACTTCCATTGATCCCTTCAGGAATCTTAACATAGCCTCTTGTACAGTAATACCTATGTGCTCAAGCTTCAAAGACCCATTTACTTCACATGTGTAATTTGCCCACTTATTCCTGCTGCGATAATACTCCTGGTTTAATTGCCCATAGAGCAACTAGATAAATCAGCTACATTGCTTTGTATTAGCTATCTAGGCATATGTGTAAAAGAAAAAAAATAATGCAAGACTGTTCAAGCTATAAAGTGCAAAAATTAAGATAAAAATACGATTCTCATGAACAAACAGACCCAACAAATATTCCTAAATTTTGCAAAATAGAAAGGGCAAAAATCTTAAAAATAAATTCAGTACTTGGAGATTATCAACTAGCTCACTGTTTAGGGAGGTGGAGAATAAATATTCTCAATATATGTTTATATATGTAAATTTATTTATACAAAGAGAGAATAGATTTTGATGAATGAATTGATGAATAAATAAATATAAGCTTGAGTGAGTGAATAAATAAATGCATAGAGAAATTATATAAATTATCCAAGCCCAGTCCCATTTAAGAAATGCTGACTTACAACATTTGCTTAGAAAAACTCAAATCTATTTTCATCAAATGATCAGAACTATGAAAGCAAAACTTCTTTATATAAAACAAATCATTATTTCTTATATATTAAACTCTTAGAGAATTATTTTCAAACTGATCTTCCCTGCTAAGAGTCATTAGCCAAATATAAGAATGATAGTGCATACACATGAGAAAACTTAGGAATACACCAATATGCACACACAAAGACCTAACTCAAAAACATAAAAGTAGTATTTCAGTAAAACACTTAAAGCCTTCAAGAAACAAAAAAGGAATGCTTATTTGGTTTTTCTTTTCTCCTTTAAAAAAAAATTCTATGAATGTTGCATCCTTATATAAGAATAACAAGCCCCATACTCTTTTAAGTAGATCTCTCTTTATCCTTCTGGCATCATTCTAAAGATACTTTACTTTTAAATGGTAATATACAAGTGAAACTAGATATTCAAATAAACTATATGTATTTTGACTACAAAACCCTAAAACTGAATTACATTCTAGACTGAATTCTAAAACTGGCAGAATATTCAACTAGAAAGATGTGATACCTATTTAGACAAAAAAGATATTAAAAGAGTTGATAAAAAGCCTTGCTTTTTTTATTAGGATACTTTTAGTAGCTGGAAAATCAGCCAATCGCCAGATTATTATAACAAAGCTAATATTCAGAACAAAATTTATTTCATTTGAAAACTATGAAAATGTATTGCTGTCAAATGGGTTTTATGTCAGATTCAAGTAAGGCTTAAAATATGCTAGGCGTATTATGTGTGGGACTGTCTTAAGCAGTATATGTTGTATGCATTTTACATAGGAACTTAACTCTATAAATTGAATTTCATAAGTGCATAGCAAATACAGAATAGAAACCTATTTCTAGGTAACTGATTTCATGATTTTTAGAGCTATTGACCGGGTAATTTTCAAATGGCACCAGACATAGAGGTTGCCAAGTTTCCGTTTTAGAAACTTTCCGTACCTTGTGGTCTCAATTTAAATAAACATCTCACAAACTCAAGCAATTCCAGAGAAGAACGGCAGATCCCGACAGCAGCAGGGGGCGCAGAGGAGGTATTATTGGAACACTGGTTGGTATGACTCAAGAGTGCTCAAGGCCATCTGATGCGAGGGCCACACGCAGAATCAGCAGAGCCCTAACCTGACTAATCGTCGCCCCTGATAGTGACAGTTTTGATTAGAAGAATAATCAGCTCTCAGCAGCCTGTAGGCAAGAATGCCAGCGTGTGTGTGTGTGTGTACGTGTGTGTGGTGTGTGGTGGATGCACAGCTGTATGAATGCAGATCACCATTAACCCGCTCTTCAAACATTAAAGGGATTCCAACATGAACAAAGCCAATAATTCCCTTCATCATCAGGGTGAACATTTTCCTTGTGTCATTCCACAGTTAATGCTGGTGCTCAGGCTTTCTAAAAGTAAACATGTATTCATATTTCGTCACCGAAATTCTGAAGACGGAAAATTGAAGTCATAAAATTCTATAACCCTCTTTTTAGAAGTTATTTTAAAATCATGTATGCTAAACTCAATGAGAAAATGTTCTAAGATAAATGACTGTTTCTTTAATTGTTTCTACTTTTTACCTAAATATTCATGAAAATAAATAAAAATATAGTTTAATTTTTTAAATAAAGATTCAGAATAAACATATAATCTTTCCAAATGCTACATTAAAATCAGTTCAATTCATCACCTGAAGTCCTACTTTGGGATCTGCCTCTTTCAATTTTAAATTTTAAATGACTTCAGTTGTCCATCAGCTCCACGCACATCATCTTTTACTTAGAATGGTAACCTACTTCAACTAATATTCTTATGTTAGTGATTTTTAAACCTCAAGATTTAGAAACAGAAAACATCCAGAAGTTAAGCTGTTGAAAGTGAAAATTTAGGGAAATTTTGTAATACGCAAATACTTACATTTTCAGTAGCCATGATAAATTTAAGGGCATTTTGTTAGTGTGAGAATGTAAAATGTTTATTAAGCTTTTACTTGCTCATAAATTTATCATGTTTAGTATATTTATAGAAGGGTAGGGATGATATAAGGCAGAAAACATTTCAGGAAAAAATCATTCTATTACTGTTTTGTAATATAACTTTTAGTTCTTAAACTTCCTTCCTGCCTTGGCTACAAAAGCAGAGAGAAGGTGAGATAGACAGAGAGAGAGAGAGGGGTATTTAGATCTAAAGAGCTAAACCTAGGTTATTTTGAGCTCAATTCCATGTACTGAGGTGGGTTTAGCTTCAGGTAAGTGGTTAAAGGCATGTGATAACACTAAATGTGATTTCCATCTACCTGATGGACTCGACAAAATCTCAGGCCCTCCACCGGTGCGCCTCCAAATGTAACTGTCAGTCAGCTGATGTCAAAACCTAATGTCTTTTCAGGGCCTTACACAGCTGGTCCCTGTCAGTGTCGACAGGCTTTGCTGGCTGGGGTGTCGTGGCAGGAAAGATGATTTATACACATGGACCTAAGGATCTCAGAGCTCGCTCAGAGGAGGCATTTCATCCAAGTGAAATCCTCGCCATCAACAAACGAGTGACTGAAATTAAACAAAACCTGATACGCTGAAACCTAAGCAGGCTCTGCTCCTCCCCTCACTCAGATCATTAATACATTCAGTGAGCCTGGGAATTCACAAAAGACCCATGTCAACAGTCTATTAGTGAGATAGAAAAAAAATGCACGTTAAACACCTCCCTGCTTTAGCCTCTGACCTCCTCCAAGCTGGCACATTTTTAAAATTCTTTGTGGGATAAGGAGTTACTGGCCAGCCACACTGGAAACCCGTGAATATGCGGTCTTCAAAGCTGACCATCATTTTCCTTGAAAAGCTTTAACTGAGGGAAGACCTGACATACCATATATATATATCACAAGTGGGCACTGCTTTTATCAAATAAATTATTTAAAATGCTGTATCAGATTAGGATAGAAAGTTTCTCACTCTCTGCCTCTAATCTTATCTTGATTCCACCTCCCTAGGACAACATATAGGCATGTAATATAAGATACCACCCCAAAACGTCTTTCTTTCTTTTTTTTGCTGTTAAAGCTCATTGCTGCAATATCTGCTAAGGGATAATTCTCTCCATTTAACTCAGCGTTAATTATTCTTTTTCACAAGCATTGTAATGATCTGTAAAACTAACACTTTGGTCTGGTTAGCATTAGCATATGTTCAGAACAACTTTAATGCACAGTTGCCCTGATTGGGTGCAGCCAAACCTTCTGAATTTGAGCACTTCCTGCAGAGAAAAGCCATTCACTGAAATGTTCCATACCTTGCTGTGGCTTGATTAACACAGTTTTAGCTTCAACAGACACAGGACAAGTTAAGGCTATTAACTGTCCCTTTAACTTAGAACTCCTAATTCAGAAAGAATTAGGAACCCAGTGGAAGGCTACAGGTCCATAGTCCACATGCAGCGGGCTAATTAAGGGCTCAGGGGGAGGGGGTGAGTGTATGGTTCAGCTCCTAAAAGATGTCCATATATATCTATCCAAAGTTAATTTAACCTAAGCTAGCTAGGGTGTGGCATATATTTTTATCCCAGGACTGTAGGCCATTTCCTACATCTCTCTTTTCTAACAGGCTGAAACTTGCTTAAGCACTGAAGGAAGACAAAAGTCAGTAATGACTGTTTAGGTAATGTCACGGCTGTGAGTCAGCTCCTGGGGAAGCCAGCTGTTGGCCACTGTCACCTGCCTAGGCAGGCCTGCTGAACTTGCGAAGTGGTGGGATACAGCACGTTCCATCCAGGCAAGGCTGGCGCAGAAGCCCAGCAAACAGAAGCAAAACCTTTGCAGCTCCGGTTCAGCCTTGAGGGAGCTGAAAAGCAGTCTATTTCAGGAAGAGATGACCTGAAACCAAGTGGTTGCTGCTGCCACCAGGCCAGTGGTCAAGGTATTTGTCTGTGTTAGTTGAACAGACCACGCTCGTCCCAGCAAATCAATCCGGCCCGGCTGCGGCTTGGGACGGGGCTGACCCATCACCACTTCTGTCTCCTGTCCAAGCGAGCCTCATTGGCTGTTTTCCCAGACAGCCCCGCAGGAACTTCTTTGGGGCTTTTTAAGTCCAATTCCTTTAAGGACAAATGCAGTTCACATGGGCAGAGAGCTTCCCCAGAACCTGTGTGACCCTGAATGTCCATTCTGACTCTGTGCCCTGTGGCTCAGCCCTTATCCACTGCTCCCCTTCACGCTCACCCTGCTTTCCAGCTGGGCACCCATTTTTGGCAGGTCAGACGCTGTTCATTGACTCCCCTTTGCCCAGGCGTCAGCTGGGTCCACAGACTCACAGACCCTTCAGTCAAGCTACCAATGACCCAATCAACTCTGCTTGAAAATTCCTGCTTTTGTTTTTTAAATCGAAGTGTTACTTGTTTTCAATGGCTCCTTCAGGTCAGACTCCTCACAACCCCACGGACTGCAGCACACCAGGCTTCCCTGTCCTCCACCATCTCCCAGAGTTTGCTCAGACCCACATGCATCAAGTCGGTGAAGCCATCCAACAGTGTGCACATTCTAAATTCCAAATGCTATTGAAAGAAGCGTAACTTACATGATGTGTCCTGCTTTAACTTCATCACTGACTTGTTAAATCTCAAGCTATCTTTTCGGAAAGAAAGTTCACTTGCCACTTAATACTGCACACCATAGCAGTGCTAGAAAATGGCCAGGCAGTCTTTGAAGATAAGGCACTTCTCTTAGGCTCTGACCCCATCAGTATGTTTACCGTGTGTGCGTGCTCAGTCACTTCAGCCGTGCCCGCCTCTTTGTGACCCCACGGACTGCAGCCCACCAGGCTCCTCCGTCCACGGAATTTTTCAGGCAAGAATACTAGAGTGGGTTGCTATTTCTTCCTCCAGGGGATATTCCTGACCCAGGGATCAAACTCAAGTCTCTATATAATTTAACAAGTTATCTAGTAAAAGGAAGGAAAAATAGCAATTAACTGTTTTAAAAAGTAAAGTCTATCAATTAAAACAAAAAACCACCTATAGTAACCCTTTGAATTACTTCAGTCTTGAGAAGGAACCATGTGCAACTCACACACATTCACTCATTTATTCTTTAGAATAACTCTACACTCATCTCATACACTAGTAAAGTCATGTTCAAAATTCTTCAGCAATATGTGAACCGTGAACTTTCTGATGTTCAAGCTGGTTTTAGAAGACGCAGAGGAACCAGAGATCAAATTGCCAACATCCGATGGATCATGGAGAAAGCAAGAGAGTTCCAGAAACACATCTATTTCTGCTTTATTGACTATGCCAAAGCCTTTGACTGTGTGGATCACAATAAACTGTGGAAAATTCTGAAAGAGATGGGAATACCAGACCACCTGATCTCCCTCTTGAGAAATATGTATGCAGGTCAGGAAGCAACAGTTAGAACGGGACATGGAACATTAGATTGGTTCCAAATAGGAAAAGGAGTACGTCAAGGCTGTATATTGTCACCCTGTTTATTTAACTTATATGCCAGAATACATCATGAGAAACACTGGACTCGAAGAAACACAAGTTGGAATCAAGATTGCTGGGAGAAATATCAATAACCTCAGATATGCATTTGACACCACCCTTATGGCAGAAAGTGAAGAGGAACTAAAAAGCCTCTTGATGAAAGTGAAAGTGGAGAGTGAAAAGGTTGGCTTAAAGCTCAACATTCAGAAAACGAAGATCATGGCATCTGGTCCCATCACTACATGGGAAATAGATGGGGAAACAGTGAAAACAGTGTCAGACTTTATTTTTCTGGGCTCCAAAATCACTGCAGATGGTGACTGCAGCCATGAAATTAAAAGACGCTTACTCCTTGGAAGGAAAGTTATGACCAACCTAGATAGCATATTCAAAAGCAGAGACATCACTTTGCCAACAAAGGTTCGCCTAGTCAAGGCTATGGTTTTTCCAGTGGTCATGTATGGATGTGAGAGCTGGACTGTGAAGAAGGCTGAGCGCCGAAGAATTGATGCTTTTGAACTGTGGTGTTGGAGAAGACTCTTGAGAGTCCCTTGGACTGCAAGGAGATCCAACCGGTCCATTCTGAAGGAGATCAGCCCTGGGATTTCTTTGGAAGGAATGATGCTGAAGCTGAAACTCCAGTACTTTGGCCACCTCATGCGAAGAGTTGACTCATTGGAGAAGACTCTGATACTGGGAGGGATTGAGGGCAAGAGGAGAAGGGGACGACAGAGGATGAGATGGCTGGATGGCATCAGTGACTCGATGGACATGAGTCTGGGTGACCTCCGGGAGTTGGTGATGGATAGGGAGGCGTGGCGTGCTACGATTCATGGGGTCGCAAAGTCGGATACAACTGAGTGACTGATCTGATCTGATAAAGTAGGTGTTCTTTCCAGTTTGCAGATGAAATAAATGAGATGAAGAAAGACCCTAGAACTTGCCCAAGGTCACTAAATAATGAAGCAAGATTCAAATCCCCTTCTCTTTCCCTCCAAATCCTATGCTGCTCTTTCTATACCACATTGCTTTCTACTATATTTTGGTCAAATTATATGTATTGTTGGACTTGGCTGCCAGGCAGCTTAGGGCTCAATCAGAGTAAGACATTATCTTTGATATATTTGTTTTCCCTCACAACTTTACATTTTCACTATTATTATAATTATTACTATTTGAACAATCTCATGTGATATGTCTTCAGTCTGTCATTCAAAAGCCTTCACCTCAGTGAGCCCTACCTAAATGACAGGTATCAGGTCGGACCACGAGTACTAGGGTAACTAAGGTACAATTCCTGCTCGCAGAATTCAGCCCAGAGAGGGGGACAGACACATACATTTGCAATTATATTTGGAGATGGGATTCTGAACATACTCTGAGAGATAAAAGGCTTCCTAGAGTCAGAATGTGAACAGGAGTTATCTCAAGGTGGCCCCATGGACTGCAGCACATCAGGCCTCCCTATCCATCACCAATTCCCAGAGCTTGCTCAAACTCATGTTGATGGAGTCGGTGATGCCATCCAACCATTTCATCCTCTGTTGTCCCCTTCTCCTCCTGCTTTCAATCTTTCCCAGCATCAGAGTCTTTTCCAATGGGGTCACAAAGAGTCAGACACAACTGAGCAACTGCACTGGACAGTTGCTTATCTCAAGTCAGCAAGGCCGTCCAGGCAGGACAGACAGCAGGGGGAAGACAGAGGGTGCTGAGGACAAAGCAGGATGCGTGGAACACTGGCTGCTTAAGCCTTTTTGGAAGAACTGAGACAATAAACCAGGGTTATTAATAAATACTTTGCGATAGCAATTCTGTGATGCAGAAACAGAGCACTGGAAAATCTCAGTGTAGGTCAGCATCATGCTGAAATCATAAGAGAAACTCAGCTCAAAACTCCCCTCTACCTCACAACCCATTTAAAAGATTTAGGTTTCTGTTTGGGAGGGTGAGCTTTTCAGGAAGTATTGTTTATTACCTCTCTGTTATGTGCAACAGAAACTCAGAAATTTTATTAGTCATGGAACATCAGGGGGAAAAATAATTGTTTATTTTTTTCGAAATTTCAGTATATTCAGATCAGATCAGATCAGATCAGTTGCTCAGTCACGTCCGACTCTTCGCAACCCCATGAATCACAGCACGCCACGCCTCCCTGTCCATCACCAACTCCCGGAGGTCACTCAGACTCACATCCATCGAGTCAGTGATGCCATCCAGCCATCTCATCCTCTGTCGTCCCCTTCTCCTCCTGCCCCCAATCCCTCCCAGCATCAGAGTCCTCTCTAATGAGTCAACTTTTCACATGAGGTGGCCAAAATACTGGAGTTTCAGCTTTAGCATCATTCCCTCCAAAGAAATCCCAGGGCTGATCTCCTTCAGAATGGACTGGTTGGATCTCCTTGCAGTCCAAGGGACTCTCAAGAGTCTTCTCCAACATCACAGTTCAAAAGCATCAATTCTTCGGCGCTCAGCCTTCTTCACAGTCCAGCTCTCACATCCATACATGACCACAGGAAAGACCATAGCCTTGACTAGGCGAACCTTTGTTGGCAAAGTGATGTCTCTGCTTTTGAATATGCTATCTAGGTTGGTCATAACTTTCCTTCCAAGGAGTAAGCGTCTTTTAATTTCATGGCCGCAGTCACCATCTGCAGTGATTTTGGAGCCCAGAAAAACAAAGTCTGACACTGTTTCCACTGTTTCCCCATCTATTTCCCATGTAGTGATGGGACCAGATGCCATGATCTTCGTTTTCTGAATGTTGAGCTTTAAGCCAACCTTTTCACTCTCCACTTTCACTTTCATCAAGAGGCTTTTTAGCCCCTCTTCACTCTCTGCCATAAGGGTTGTGTCATCTGCGTATCTGAGGTTATTGATATTTCTCCCAGCAATCTTGATTCCAACTTGTGTTTCTTCCAGTCCAGCATTTCTCATGATGTACTCTGCATATAAGTTAAATAAACATGGTGACAATATACAGCCTTGACGTACTCCTTTTCCTATTTGGAACCAGTCTGTTGTTCCATGACCAGTTCTAACTGTTGCTTCCTGACCTGCATACAAATTTCTCAAGAGGCAGGTCAGGTGGTCTGGTATTCCCATCTCTTTCAGAATTTTCCACAGTTTATTGTGATCCACACAGTCAAAGGCTTTGACATAGTCAATAAAGCAGAAACAGATGTGTTTCTGGAACTCTCTTGCTTTTTCCATGATCCAGTGGATGTTGGCAATTTGATCTCTGGTTCCTCTGCCTTTTCTAAAACCAGCTTGAACATCAGGAAGTTCATAGTTCACATATTACTGAAGCCTGGCTTGGAGAATTTTGAGCATTCCTTTACTAGCGTGTGAGATGAGTGCAATTGTGTGGTAGTTTGAGCATTCTTTGGCATTGCCTTTCTTTGGGATTGGGATGAAAACTGACCTTTTCCAATTCTGTGGCCACTGCTGAGTTTTCCATATTTGCTGGCATATTGAGTGCAGCACTTTCACAGCATCATCTTTCAGGATTTGGAATAGCTCCACTGGAATTTCATCACCTCCACTAGCTTTGTTCGTAGTGATGCTTTCTAAGGCCCACTTGACTTCACATTCCAGGATGTCTGGCTCTAGGTCAGTGATCACACCATCATGATTATCTGGGTCGTGAAGATCTTTTTTGTACAGTTCTTCTGTGTATTCTTGCCACCTCTTCTTAATATCTTCTGCTTCTGTTAGGTCCAAACCATTTCTGTCCTTTATTGAGCCCATCTTTGCCTGAAATGTTCCTTTGGTATCTCTGATTTTCTTGAAGAGATCCCTAGTCTTTCCCATTCTGTTGTTTTTCTCTATTTCTTTGCATTGGTCACTGAAGAAGGCTTTCTTATCTCTTCTTGCTATTCTTTGGAACTCTGCATTCAGATGTTTATATCTTTCCTTTTCTCCTTTGGTTTTCACTTCTCTTCTTTTCACAGCTATTTGTAAGGCCTCCCCAGACAGCCATTTTGCTTTTTTGCATTTCTTTTCCATGGGGATGGTCTTGATCCCTGTCTCCTGTACAATGTCAGACAGCCATTTTGCTTTTTTGCATTTCTTTTCCATGGGGATGGTCTTGATCCCTGTCTCCTGTACAATGTCATGAACCTCTGTCCATAGTTCATCAGGCACTCTATCTATCAGATCTAGGCCCTTAACTCTATTTCTCACTTCCACTGTATAATCATAAGGGATTTGATTTAGGTCATACCTGTATGGTCTAGTGGTTTTCCCTACTTTCTTCAATTTAAGTCTGAATTTGGCAATAAGGAGTTCATGGTCTGAGCCATAGTCACCTCCTGGTCTTGTTTTTGCTGACTGTACAGAGCTTCTCCATCTTTGGCTGCAAAGAATATAATCGATCTGATTTCGGTGTTGACCATCTGGTGATGTCCATGTATAGAGTCTTCTCTTGTGTTGTTGGAAGAGGGTACTTGCTATGACCAGTGTGTTTTCTTGGCAAAACTGTATTAGTCTTTGCCCTGCTTCATTCCGTATTCCAAGGCCAAATTTGCCTGTTACTCCAGGTGTTTCTTGACTTCCTACTTTTGCATTCCAGTCCCCTATAATGAAAAGGACATCTTTTTTTGGGTGTTAGTTCTAAAAGGTCTTGTAGGTCTTCATAGAACCGTTCAACTTCAGCTTCTTCAGTGTTACTGGTTGGGGCATAGACTTGGATTACTGTGACATTGAATGGTTTGCCTTGGAAATGAACAGAGATCATTCTGTCGTTTTCGAGATTGCATCCAAGTACTACATTTCGGACTCTTTTGTTGACCATGATGGCCAGTCCATTTCTTCTCAGGGATTCCTGCCCGTGGTAGTAGATATAATGGTCCTCTGAGTTAAATTCTCCCATTCCAGTCCATCAGTTTGCTGATTCCTAGAATGTCAACATTCACTCTTGCCATCTCTTGTTTGACCACTTCCAATTTGCCTTGATTCATGGACCTGACATTCCAGGTTCCCAGGTTCCTATGCAATATTGTGGGGAAGGCAATGGCACCCCACCCCAGTACTCTTGCCTGGAAAATCCCATGAACAGAGGTCCCTGGTGGGCCTCTGTCCATGGGGTCGCTAAGAGTCAGACCCGACTGAGTGACTTCAATTTCACTTTTCGCTTTCATGCATTGGAGAAGGAAATGGCAACCCACTCCAGTGTTCTTGCCTGGAGAATCCCAGGGACGGGGGAGCCTGGTGGGCTGCCGTCTATGGGGTCGCACAGAGTCGGACACGACTGAAGCGACTTAGCAGCAGCAGCAGAAGCATGCAATATTGATCTTTACAGCATTGGACTTTGCTTCTATCACCAGACACATCTACAGCTGGGTATTCTTTTTGCTTTGGCTCCATCCCTTCATTCTTTCTGGAGTTATTTCTCCACTGATCTCCAGTAGCATACTGGGCCCCTACTGACCTGGGGAGTTTCTCTTTCAGTATCCTATCATTTTGCCTTTTCATACCGTTGATGGGGTTCTCAAGGCAAGAATACTGAAGTGGTTTGCCATTCCCTTCTCCAGCGGACCACATCCTGTCAGATCTCTCCACTATGACCCGCCCATCCTGGGTTGCCCCACGGGCATGGCTTAGTTTCATTGAGTTAGACAAGGCTGTGGTTCTAGTGTGATTAGATTGACTAGTTTTCTGTGAGTATGGTTTCAGTGTGTTTGCCCTCTGATGCCCTCTTGTAAGACCTACCGTCTTACTTGGGTTCCCTCTTACCTTGGGCGTGGGGTATCTCTTCCCAGCTGCTCCAGCAAAGCACAGCCATTGCACCTTACCTTGGATGAGGGGGTCTCTCCTTACCACCGCCCTTCCTGAATTTGGAGGAGGGGTATCTCCTCACCGCTGCCCTTCCTGACCTCGGTCGTAGGGTAGCTCCTCTCGGCCGTGCTTAGTGTATTTACTGATATTTTAATAGATGTAGTCTAGATCTTTGTTTTTAAGTTTGATTCTTTACAAAGGCTCTTTAGGGTTAAGTCTTAATTTTTACCTTGACATCAAAATATACTTTTTTATAAATGCTTATCAGGCAATCTTTTGTTTTTTGACCTAAGGAACATTTTTTTTTCCTTTAAATTTACTTTTTAAATTAACACTGCTTTTTTTGTTTCTTTTAAGAACCTCAAGTATCAACTTTTTTCTTAATGTCCACGACACACAAAAAATGAAATGCCCCAAGGAACAATAAAAGTCCAGAGCTACAGACAAGTGGAGGGTCAGAGTTTAGAAGACCTTGGGGATCATTCATCCTGTGCCCGTGTTTTATAGCTGAGTAACTGACACCCAGAGGGGCGGACTCACTTGGAAAAATACCCAAGTGTGTTAATGACAGAGCTCAGAGGAGAATGCGTTCCTGAGCTCCGGGACAGGGTGACAGGAACCATCTCCTGGAGTTCTGTGAGTACAGAAGAACCGAAGACCCTGTAAGGTTGATGTTTTCTTCCTCGGGAATCGCACGAATGTGTAAGTGGAGGACAGGACTGGGCAGAACGGAGTAACGGCAGCGGCACAGGCAGAAGCAAGCTCTGAGCTTTGAGGGTGACGGGGGAGGGTTTCCAGCCACGGGTTCACACCAGCATCTCGGTGTGGGGACGTCAGTGACGATGGGCCCTGCATCATGTTTCATGGGGGTTGATGCGTTAACAGCCGCAACTCTGCAGCTGCCAGCAGACACCAGAATCCGCCCGGCCCAGGCCTGCAGGTGGTCCACGGTCACTCCGCAGTCATCCCTCGTCTCTGTTTTGTACCACACAGTCGCTCGTCCTTAGGGACTGCTCCTCACTGCAGAGGGAACAATTTGGAGCGCACTTCTGGCTTTTCTGGTTTCTTGCTGTTTTGGGAATCAGGAAAGGCTACGGTGCCACACACATGACTCCTACACCCAGGAAGGAACCCACAGGCAGGAAAGGCCAGCTCTGCCTGTGTTCAGCAGAGGGGACAGAGACCCTTTCATTTGACAATCGCTGAACACCCTTTATCAGAATAAAAGCAGGATGATCTGTAAATGCTTGGAAAGTATCTGCCTTTTTATTTTACTGATGCCGTATTCATATAGATCAGAGAAGAATTTTTATTAACAAACAAGAAGACTTGAAAATGAATTTTAAAAATGGGCCCAGCACCTTGGAGCAAGGGATTATGGGCCCCATCCATTTCTGCTCCGTGTCTTCCATTATTGCCTGCTGACTATTTCTGCTCATCAGGGACCGTGAACTATCCATGAGTGCAAAATGGATACAGCACAAATTGATTCAGTAACATCACACAGACATGTATGAATAATGAGGTTCGGTTGCAGTCTGTCACACAGCAAGCATATCAGTGTAACTGATTTATCGAAAATTTGACTGGGTAAAGTCTCCTTCTTAAGAGAAGGTATCAGCTTTTTTTTTTTTTTTTTTTTCACTTTGTTTTTGGCAAAAGAAACGAATTTGAGCAAACTCAGACTTTGTAATTTAAACTGGAAAAAGCTGGAACTGGCATAGAGCTGACCAAGTTCCTCTCTCTTCACCAAAAACAAAACAAAACGAGGAAGACGAGGAGGAGGAGGAAATGATACTAATATTACCATAAAGCTTGAAGGCTCATCAGAGATGCTAATCAATTTTGAATTCCCCAAGGAAAGCTGTGTCTTCCTAGGGTGCCTAGGATTGGTAAGCGGAATATCGCTAAGTCATTAAAACAAGAAAAAGTGAGCTTCTCATTAACTCCTTCTTCAGAAACATCCTAAGATATTCTATGAGGAAAGACAAAAGGGCACCCCGCTGCCCCCACGTTTGTAATGCAGATACGGTGAGCGGAGGTACCAAAACCAAAAAGGAGCAGCCCCCCCTTGGGCCCAACAGCCACTGCTTCTGAAACTCGCCCCGTTATTTCTTTGTGTTTTCTAAGTACAGAAGTTTCAAACTCTGACCACTTGTCCACTTAGATGAAAGAGGTAGGAATCAAACTACATGACATTCAAGATTTCTGCCAATTCAAGGTTCTGGGAGACCTTCAAATTAAAGAAAAAGTAAAAGAGAGAACAAGGAAAGTGAATGTTTTTTGAGAAGAGAGATCAAAGTCAAAGCACGATTTAAAATACCCAGAATTACGACACGTAGTCCTACGCAATTTTCTGATGAAGCGAGGACAAAGCACATACAAAGATCTAGAAATCGAACTTGGCTTGGAGTAGAAGGAAAGCTATTCCACGGAATTCTTTCAGGGTATAAAGATACCACTTAGTAAGTCACTGAGTTCAAGGCCCAAATAACATCCTTGCGAATCCAGTCAATACACCCCTAAAGAGAGGTCCTACGTGCCAGATATTAAATACAGAGAAAAAGACCCTTTCCATAGGTTGCCATGTAGGCAAGAGAGCACGGAGGAAACTGGGAACCACCACTCAGCCAAACAAACAGTTTACAGAGATGCAGCATTGCTTCCATAGGTCAAAAGTGTTTAATTTCATATGAAGATAACAAAGGATCCTGTTACTGCTTCTATAAACAAGGCATCATTTAAAAAAAAAAAAAAAGTGGGGGAAATTAAGCAAATCCAGCAATAACTTGATCAACCTATGTAGTCATGTAGGTTCATAAAAAATCAATTATTTAACATAGGCACTAACCGAAGAAAAAAAAAATTTTTTTTTTTTTAAGCATCTGTAATGTATTCACTGGCCCTGGGGATATCTCTGGAATCAAAGACAGCTTAACTGAGTTCTGAAGTTCTCACCAAGAACTTGTACATGTGTTCAAAGGGCCACGACCGCAGCTGGGCTTTTCCTGCTCCAGGCTACACATTAACTAAACTCCGATGTACCCTGCGCAGACCAACCTCTTGATCAATCATTTCCTGCAACTCTTTAGAATGTTTTTTCGGCGGGGTGTGCCGTTAGGCCCTGGGATCTCTGGCGGGCAAAATATGGTGGTGATGCTGCTTCCAAGGGCTCCCCAGGTGGTTCCGTGGTAAAGAATCTGCCTGCCAATGCAGGAGACGCAGGTTCAACCCCTGAGTCGAGAAGATCCCTTGGTGAAGCAAGTGGCAACCCACTCCAGTATTCCTGCCCAGGAAATCCCAGGGACAGAGGAGCCTGGTGGGTTACAGTCCACGGGGTCACAGAGAGTCAGACACAACTAAGCACGCTCGCTGCTTCAAAGTCCGCCGTCTGTCTGTCCTCAGGGGACAAGGGCAGAAGCTCCGCACATCATTTTCCAGATAAACAAAGCATCACGGAGGATTCCAGGCCCAGACATCCCCTCCCCTGCCACAAGTCCTTTCTCGGGGGTGGTGAACGGTTTCATTTCCGCCCGAGCTTTCTATCAGGAACTCTAATAACTCAGCCCTGCACCGTCCTGACAGTTTAGTTAAACCCACAGAGCAAAACGTTACAAATAGAATCCCAGGCAAGAGGGGAGTTGCCCATGGGCTCAAATTAAGTACCAGTCCCCAAGTAGCGAACCTTCACTATCACACAGAAAGAACTCGGAAGCAAAAGCAAAGCCAGGAGCAAATTCATCACACCAGGACAGAGGAGAGGGGAAATAAACAGGTCCGCGGCTACTGTTTGCAACTCTCCCTCCTGACACCAGGTCCTGCCAGAGACTCTGTTCACAGCCGTCCCTCCGCCTGGAGAGGTAAGTCTGTTTTTAATGCAAAGCTTCTTTTTTTTTTTTTTCTCTCTCTCTCTTTTTGTCCTTGAAACCAGCACTCAGCTCACTGAGGAAGCAGGGCCTAAGGGTTTACACCTGTGACCCAAACTTTCCATTCTCTGTGAGATTTTTTTTTTTTTTTTAAAGAAAAACAATTCAAGGGAAGTTTCTGAACCACTGCTTTTCCTGAGGCCAATGATTACCAGCAGCGACAGAAAAGCTCTTTATTTTCAAATTATGGCTTATCCCAGACTTCACCTTCACTTCTTTCCAAGTCCCTCCCAAGGCCATCTTTTCTTCTGTACTTGGAGAGAGGGAGCATCAATACAGAAGCCTCTACTCAACAGTCAGCTGACAACCCAACGAGCATCTCTCTGTTTCCTGGATCTTGTTCTATCACGGGTTATGTGGGCCACTACAGGAAGTAACCTGGCCAGTGAAAGTGAAGTCGATCAGTCGTATCCGACTCTGCAACTCCATGGCCTTCAGCCCACCAGGCTCCTCCATCCACGGGATTTTCCAGGCAACAGTACTGGACTGGGCTGCCATTTCCTTCTCTGGGGGACCTTCCCAACACACGGATCGAACCCAGGTCTCCCGCCTTGCAGGCAGGCGCTTTACCCTCTGGGCCACCAGGGAAGCTTACATGGCCAGGTCACTCCTAAAAACGAGGCTGCTCTTATGGGGCAGAGCGTTAAGGGTCTGTTGCCTTCCTCCAAGGACGCCACGTGACGCGTGGCTTTGCCTAACAGAGTGTGAGCCAGGGTGACAGCGATGTTCATGGATGTCACTGCAGTCAGCGTGTGAGGACTCAGGGCCCACACGACTGAAAATCAAATAAATAGGTCGCTAAGTAAGTACCAGGGGCTTTATTCCCGAGCAGACCCATCAGAGCAGCGGAAGCCGAGCGGTGACCCTTCTCCCCGACTCTAACTGCACTTTGCTTGCAGAAATGTTCCCTCATCTTAAATATAGTCATCATGTCTTAGTACAAAAATATATGGGGCGCTGCATTCCTGGAGATATGCACAATCAAAGCAAGAAGGGGCCTGCGATCCTCACTGGAAACCAAGGCAACAGGGAACGAGCCATTTGCACGACTCCTGGTGTCGCTTGCTCCACACCTCCCTGCCTGCCCCGGCACACCCAGCAAGGAAGGCTCCTGGTCTCATCATCGCCAGCTCACATGAGAACATCTAGGGCGCTAGGAGGCTGACCCGTTCACGCCCGGTCACCCCGCTTTCTAAGTGCAGGGCTGGGGTGCAATCCCAGGTGTTTCTGTTCTCCAAGCAAGCTTCATGATGCCATGATTCCAAAGATGACCTCCGAGTTATTCAGACCTGCATCCTTTTGCTAAAACAGTCTGTCCTTGCACTGTTAGCACTTTGCCATGATCCCAAAGCCCCACAGTGGATTTAGAGATGGTGGACAGCTCATAAATTGTGTTAAGCCAGAGTCTGTGTCAAACGTACAGGTATTAAATGCTGAGTCACTGCTAAGCTTTGCAGAGGTAATACTTCATCCTCCCCGTCCGTGTACTCCAGCCAATCAGCTAGGCTTGGAGAAAGGTGACTCAGGCAGAGCTGGCACCAGAGCGGAAACACCCGAAACGGTTTCTCTGTCCCCAACTCCCTTCCCTTCTCCCACACCTTAGTGTCTGTCTGGTTTAATGATCTGGACGCACGGAAACATGGCTGATGACACGGGGTCAAACCTGGGTAAATGGAATGCTGTGCTGTGAGCGAAACATCCTTGTGAAATCAGCCTAAAGAAACTTACTTGGGACACTTGCTTCTCCTACATTCTCTCGGTCACTGAAGGCAGATCTCCAGCTGATACACCGCTCGTCTGGTGTGGACTAGAGGGGCAGAGACGAGCTCACGCTGGCTGTAGGTTAAGTCAGCGTGTGGAGCTCTGTAAGCCAGACGCGCAGAGCCTCCACCATCTGGGGGGCCATCAGGGGAGGCACAGAGATGGAGGCATCCGAGCCCCATCTGCAGACAGTGTGACCAGCCAGAGTCTGGGGAGCAGGGGAGATGGAAACGCCGAAGAGGAAACTCCCCCCCAAGTTCGCTGCAAAGAGCGTCTGTTGGCCTGAGTGCGTCTCTCACTCTTTCACAGCCAGCATCTCTAGCCTGTGTGTCCCTCTTCAGCAGAACCTTCGTCTCAATGAGGAAAACCAATCTTTAGAAGACTTCTAAGAGGTTACAGAGTAATTTACATTTAAATTGGTAATTACTGAACAAAATCGAAACGCAAATCTAAAGGAACGGTTGTTAACGGTGGTGGAATCGCAGGCAATGGGACAAGCAAGGGGCCCCGTTAGCTTCTCTCTGATCTCAGCACCGAAGGCAGTGTTTTCAGAGTGAGTGATCCAGACCTCTAGCGGTATCCTAAGACCCACAGGTGACATGCAGGTTTCACATTAACAAACAACGAATCACAGGATGGGAAAACTAGTCCTTTATGAACCCTCTTTGAAGGAGTCAAGGGGAAAATCTCAGTGTGATGCTCGGAGGTCTACCACCTCCCTAACACCAGCTAATCTCTACTTTTAATAGCGAGTTTCAAGAACACGGCCTTATTTGCTTACTTGTGGCAAGTCATTATTCAAGGTAAATGGATATTAAGTAGAAGGATATGAAGTTTCCTCGGAAGAAAAGTTATGACCAACCTAGATAGCATATTAAAAAGCAGAGACATTACTTTGCCAACAAAGGTCCGTCTAGTCAAGGCTAAGGCTCAACATTCAGAAAACGAAGATCATGGCATCTGGTCCCATCACTACATGGGAAATAGATGGAGAAACAGTGGAAACAGTGTCAGACTTTCTTTTTCTGGGCTCCAAAATCACTGCAGATGGTGACTGCAGCCATGAAATTAAAAGACGCTTACTCCTTGGAAGGAAAGTTATGACCAACCTAGATCACATATTCAAAAGCAGAGACATCACTTTGCCAACAAAGGTTCGCCTAGTCAAGGCTATGGTCTTTCCTGTGGTCATGTATGGATGTGAGAGCTGGACTGTGCAGAAGGCTGAGCGCCGAAGAATTGATGCTTTTGAATTGTGGTGTTGGAGAAGACTCTTGAGAGTCCCTTGAACTGCAAGGAGACCCAACCAGTCCATCCTAAACGAGATCAGGCCTGAATATTCACTAGAAGGACTGATGCTGAAGCTGAAACCCCAGTACTTTGGCCACCTGATGCGAAAAGCTGACTCATTTGAAAAGACTCTGATGCTGGGAAAGATTGAAGGTGGGAGGAGAAAGAGAAGACAGAGGATGAAATGGTTGGATGGCAATACTGACTCAAGGGACATGAGTTTGGGTAAACTCCAGGAGTTGATGATGGACAGGGAGGCCTGGCCTGCCACAGTCCATGGGGTCACAAAGTGTCAGACACAACCAAGCGACTGAACTGAACTGAACTGACAAGGTTTCCATGAAAAATTATTAGGGATAATAATAAAAATACAAAAAGGATACAAGTAAATAAACGGATAAAAAATAAAAATATGAAAAGGAATAAAATACTTCCATGAAAAATATTACGATCTTTTAAAAAATATATTTACTGAACTCTGACACAGGTGACCTGCACATAGCAAAACTTTTGAAAGTGGCACTTAGGTGATCAAACTTGTGGAAACCCTGTCTCCTAGCCTGTCCGTAAGGCAGCTTCACCTTTTGGCTTTACTGACCCAGAAGTGAAATCAGAGAGTGAGCTTCAGCAGGGAGGCCAGCTCAGAGCACGAAGGAGGTAACACACCCGGAGGCAGGGCTCGGAAACGCTGCAGTGCTGGCTTTCCCAGGAAAGAGAGCAGTGACCCACGGCCAAGGTCCATTCCTTTGCACAGCAGATCACAAATAGTCAGGAAAGGTAACAAAAGTATGTATGCGCACATGCTGACATCAAAACCAAGCTTCAGGGTTCTTTTTTTTTTTTACAGCCAATTCAGAATCATGTTATATTAGAGGAATGAGGACTTTAAAAATCTCAATTTTCCAATGCAACACAGCATTTTGTTCTCTTTTCATGACCTATTTATGCTTCATTTGATGCTCAACACCACTGACATCCTTGTAGAACTGATAACACACAAAGCCATATAACTTTCCTTTTTAAGAGCAGAGTTATGTAAAATGTGCTTTAAAACGTGTAAAGAAATGCCAAGTCACAATTTTTTTTTCAAAAAGGGAAGAAATCTTGGCTGTCCTCTGTTTTGTCAGAGAGAAAGTTTTATCACCCAATAAAAAGGAAATTATACTTACAGCTTTAAATGGGCAAGACTCACATTGTCAAAATGCACATACTTTGTTGAAAATAGTCTCCCTTGGGCAGGAAAAACAAAATTGCTTTTAATGACAGAACCTTTTTAGATTGTAGTTGGGAGGGAAGCGTGTTTATGAGAAATAAAGCTAATGAGTCACAGAGCAAAATACCACGAATGAAGCTGTTCCTCACTCGTCAGTACAAAACTTGATAAGAAACCAAATCCTGTGAGTAGGAACCACTATATGTCCACTCTGCACTGACCCAGTGCCAAGTGACCTTCCGTAGAAGGCGCCTGTGAAAGCTTCCAGGTCTAAACAATCAGACCCTTAGAAATTCAGGAATGTGCCCCAGGGTATGTGGGTGTTAAAACCTCACCATTTTTGATAGTTCACCAGCTTTAACAACTTTTTTGGTTGAAATAGACAATAAATTTATGAAACGAAGCTCATTAATTACTTCAAATTTCAGCACGAATCCACAGCCTACATTGGATGTAGAAACTCCACTTGAAAAGTAAAAAGAGAGAGAGAGGGGAAAAAAAAGTCACACAGGTTATTTGGCGTCCTGTAAACACCAAGGAAATACAGCTGCTTGAGTTAATGACATTTTTTAAAAGGAACAAGCCTGAAATGTTGTCAAACCAGTTTGGGTGTTGATAAAAGAGTGCAGAATTGAATTACTCATGGGTGGTTGAGAAGAACCTGGCTTCTAGCACACTTGGTGAAATTTAAACTGCAGTCTGCCCCACCCACCAGGGAGTGCTTAGGAGAACCAACGTGTCATTTGCAGGGACCAGTGCAAAATGAGGAGAAGGCAATGGCACCCCACTCCAGTACTTTTGCCTAGAAAATCCCATGGACGGAGGAGCCTGGTGGGCTGCAGTCCATGGGGTCGCTAGAGTCGGACACGACTGAAGACTTCACTTTCACTTTTCACTTTCATGCACTGGAGAAGGAAATGGCAACCCACTCCAGTGTTCTTGCCTGGAGAATGGCAGGGACAGGGGAGCCTGGTGGGCTGCCGTCTCTGGGGTCGCACAGAGTTGGACACGACTGAAGCGACTTAGCAGCAGCAGCAGTGCAAAATGAAAATGTGGGAACCCTTGTTCAAACATGACTAAAAGCTGCCTGACAGCAGCAATATACCGTTCTATCAAGGGTCAGCTCCTGTGTGAATGAATGCCCAAGTGGGACATCTAAGGAGTCCGTCACTCCTCTTTCTGGCCCTTAAGAAAGCTCCTAGGAGGGGTGTCACAGAGACGCCCATCCGAAGTTCAAATGAACGTTTTTGGTGCAGACTGTGGGGCATTTGAGGATCTCTGCCCCAGACAATATTCCCCCTAACAGATTCAAAGGTTGGTAAACTTCTGGTATTTCCTCTCTCTCTCTTTTCTCTTTTCTTGCAAGCCTGAATAAAGACTACTCAAAATATTTCAGTTTCCGGTTGCAGGGCAAAGCCCCGGAGTCCCCGGGTGGTGAACAGGCGGTGCAGTGTGCTGTAAAGGAAGACGCTCGCCATCATCTGAGCGCCGAGGCCTGCAGCCCACCGCCGTCCGGCTGACCTTGCCACACTGGCGTCTTTCTTTTCTTGTTAATGTGTCTTTCAACATTCAAACCGGATGTCAGCTCTGAACGAAAGTTTCTGCCCTTTTCCTACTATGAACCCCAGAGCCATTTCCACGCCTCGCAGGAATCCCTGTTCCTTTCCAGCGATCGTCTGTCTGTACATTGCGGCTTCACCTCAAAATGCAGCAACCCCATGGTACCTTGAAAGGAAACGAACACACACACACACCAGAAAGGGCCATCATCCCACAGACTCTGCCCTAAACTCCAGCATCTTTTCTCTGTTCTCCATTTGCAAGCTTCCGATGGTCCTTGTTGAGTTTAACAACTCTTTTCTGGCAATGAAATATGAAGGGGTGATGATTTCCTCCAAATTTAGGAGGACATTAACAATTAAGTGTTAATGCGAACACCGTTAACAGTAATGCAATTATAACTGTATTCCACAAAGGGCAATAGGAAATAATTACTCTGATTCTCAAGTGATAGTTCCAGAAGAATGAGATTCCCAGTCTCAAATTCATTAGGAGGGGCTTGAAAACTCTGAAGCACACCCACAGCTGGAGAAGCCTCTCCCCACTTCCCCGGAAGGATAACCCAGTCAGTGCCAACACAGGCACTCTCTGGCCGTCTGCTTTTGCCCCTGAAAAATGTCCCCAGTCGGGGTCCTGGGACCAGTAACTTGCGGCCGCTGGGGCTGCCATCCAGTCCTGAACAAGGCTTATCTGAAGAGCCAGATATGCTCCTGTAAGCCTGCAAGCTGGACCAAAAGCAAACGATACCCAGTCATCACGGGATGGTTTCTAAGGATGATGAACTACATCCCTGGAAATGACTAATCTCCAATCACCATATGCATGTCAGCAGGGAGACCACACCGGAGAGAGGGGTGTAACAGCAGATTAACCATTAATGCATGTCTTGATTAAAATTGGAGGACTAAACAGAGAAGCTGATAGAGTCGATCAGTGGCCAACGCTTTCTCCTAATGATGTATATATGGAAGTTTAAAATGTGTCTCTAAATTCCACGACAACCTTCAAAGTGAGCATTCCTTCCATAATCCATAAGTCCTTCTCCCCTTTCATTCATCAAAGCGTCACATTACTAGCCATGAATAACGTGAGCATTTTGAAATTTCACTCTATTCCCTACTTGCTGATAGACACGAACACAAGAACGATGGAATGAAATCGGGGGAAAGCTCTTTTCTTTTTGGTCTCTCTTCTACGCAATCTCCTCTGTTAGATTCTGATGACTTCTTTCGCCATGGTCCTGCTCAGAGCTCTCATGGGCGACTCTTACCGTCACCTGTGAGGGTCAGCATCATCTCCTCCTCGCTGATTCAGTCCTTTCCATCCTCCTTGCCCGGTTTATCAGGCCGTCCCCGGTGAAGAAGCTGAAAGCCTCCCTGGTCTATAAGCACAACTCTGACCCACATTCGTCCCTTAACGTCCACCCTGCGTTGGCACCGTAGAACCTTTCCAGCTTCCCAGGACTCTCTGCCAACTTGGCCTTCTCGCCTGCCGAATGAGCCCCCACCATGGGCCCTGGCTCACTCTCACTTTGCCTCCAATATCCTCACCCTTCTCCTGGGCTTTTGCCGTGGTTGAGCCCCTCTGTAAATCTCTCACCACCTTCACAGCCCACAGAACCCTTCCCTTTCTGAAACCCAACAGAGCTGAGAACACACGGGAAGCATCTGTTTATAGAGATGATCTTTTCTAAATGTGGTGCACGGTCTTAACTGCACTCTATATTCTCTGGGCTTGATAAGGACCACGTCACCATCTTCCCTTTATCCTTCATTTTGGAGTACGTGGTCTGCAAAGTCACGCTGCTCAGGTGAGGATCGAAATAGCAATCCTCCAATTAAATAATGCAGCTTGGATGTCTGATACTAAACTACTCTGACGGACAGGTGAGTCCACTGGCAGGTCATGGAGAAGGCAAGGCCATGCCGCTTAGCGATGCTAAACCATGAACTGTGGTGATAGAAGCCAGTCCCCCTAAAATCAGGGTCCTCTGCCAAATTTGTGATTAACTTCTCTACCCAAAACTTTATCCCCTTTCTTGTCCTGCCCCTGGTCCTCTGGGGATTGACAAGCATCAAAGAAAAGTGGGCAATGAAACCAAGCAGGACCCCACGGGACCCTCGTGGGTATATGCCCCTCAGTGTCCCCTGCTTCTTGCTCGGCCTTCCCTGAGTTCTAAAGAGCAGACTCAAGCTATTAATGGTTAGCACAACAGAATCATAGGGCTGCTAGCTCCTGCTGAGGGGACGCATGTAACAATCTGACACAGTATCTCTGAGTTGTTTGAGAAACCAAGACGCTCCCACACCACCACCTCCCATCACCTGCTGACCGCAAGCACAGAGACCCCAGACTGGTTAGAACCAGAAGGCCGAGGACTGAGATTCCTGAAACATCACCCTGTTACCTCACCACCAACCGCTCAGAAAAATGTTCATGCCAGTAGCTGATCACTCACCCTGCCACCCAGACCCATAACGTTGCCTTCAAAGGCTCTCGCCTGAAAGTCACTGGGGAGTTCGCGTCTTTTAAATGTGTGCTACGTGGCTCCCATCATGGCTGACTCTGTATAACCCCACGGATGGAGCCCGCCAGGCTCCTCTGTCCATGGCATTCTCCAGGCAAGAAAACTTCAGTGGGTTGCCATGCCCTCCTCCAGGGGATCTTCCCGACCCAGGGATCAAACCTCCACCCTTTATGTCTCCTGCACTGGCTCTTTACCAGTAACACCACTTGGGAAGCCCATCTTTTAGATGCTGGTTGCCTGGTCTCCTTGCTTGGTGCTCTGCAATAAAATGCTGTATTTTCTGTCACCACAAGCTCGTGTCAATACAGATTGGCTTTACTGCACGTTGGGGGAACAGACTCAAGTTCAATAATAGTAATACCCAACAGTGCACCTTATACCAAAAGATGCCAAAGGGATGTATTTGATGATCAGTTCGGGTATAAATGGTAACCAAGGACCTACATGCGGATACTTTTGGCCGACTCACACTACCATATGGCAGAAAGCAACACAACATTGTAAAGCAATTATCCGCCAATTAAAAAAAAAAAAAGAATTCACGATCTCCCTTCACAACGTGACATTATATTTATAAGGAATAATGAAGTCATTAATATTACAATGCAGTAGTTCTTATACATAGTTAAAGATGTCTCTATCATTTCAACATTTAGTAAGTGATGTCTGTGTCAGAATATTTCAGAAATAACTGTTGTAAGATATTCTTGCAGAAAGTCAGAATAAATAGCCCCAAGTCTGAACTGATACACAAAGTCCTGGAAACTGTAGAAAAACCTATAGCTCTTCATAGAACACACATGCACAAAACCACACGTACAAAATATAAAATGCACCTGAATAATTTATTACGCCAGAAAAGTGAGAATAAATGTAGAGGTTGAGGGAATGAAAAAACAACTCTCATCTTCACAGTGCTTGAGGCTGGTTTCACCTACACTCACTAACTGGATATCTTGCAGATCTCAGAACTGGTCAAACCAGTCCTTCCCAACACTTGTTTTATCACTGATTGCACAACAGAGTCATGTAGGGGTCTACGCTTGCAATGAGCTGAGACCAGGCTTCTTTTACCTACGACACACAATGATGCCGGCAGTACCAGTAATGAGAAAAACTGTAACATTTTGGAGGCTAACACGCTAGAAGAAGTTAGTCAAGGTCCCTTGAGATTTTTTTTTTAAATCTCAGACCCTAAAGAATATACCTTTTGCTCCTGAGCAACCATCACTCCACAGCTTTCATATTAAAAGCATGAGCACTCGAAGACTTGACTCCTCAGTAAGCGCTGCTCAAAGGACATTAGCCAGAAGCACGCATCAGATGGCAGCCCAGTGCCTCCGAGGACAGGGGGACGTGTCAGCCTGTGCAACGGGACCCCAGGAACCTCTCGCAATCAAGTTAATTAGAGGTACCTGTGGCACAGGACGCACACCAGGCCGGCCCAGGCAGCCAATTGTGCACCAAAAAAAGGTACGACTCCTGAGGGAGGTAAGGGGCTAGAATGGCAAACAGATAGCAATCAGTAACCCGAGCCTCTGTCATCTGATCACACTCTCCGCTGAAATAAAGCTGGGAGGACCAGCGGAGGCGAATGTCGAGCTGATGAAAAGGCTGGAGGATATGCGAACAAACCTTTGATATTCTTAGCCCCTACAGGAGTCTCAAAACCACAAATGTGGGTTTCCCCTCACCGCCCCCAGCACCTGCTTGAACTCTTCGTTCACCTATGCCATGCCTTCCCGGGGACTGCTCCCACTCATTCCAGGGACCCTACCCGCTGTTTATCTGCAAACAGCCCTGCCCTCTTCCAAGATGTGGTTTTGATTGGAGATCTGCTCAGAGATACACTGTGTCTGAAGTTGTAGCCTTTGTACGGCCAACACTTTGAAACTCCACTTCCGGAACCTCCCCTCCGTAGGAGTCAACTCTGGCCCGAGGAAGCCAGCTCCTTCCCCAGCTCTGCATCCCAGGCCTTGGGTCTCGCAATCTGGCTCTGCTGCAGTCAGCGCAGTGTGAGTCTTGCAAGTCTTTATTTTACTCATCTTTGCTTTTATTCTTCTTAAATTCCCCCCCAATGAGAGCAGCCAGCTTGTCACGGTTCCCCTGACTGTGCTTTGTATAGGTACGCTGAGAACAGCTGTGTCTTCACCAATGACAAACAGGCTGTTTTCTCTAAATTTCTTCTAGGTATACGGTCTTGTGTTAACGTAGGCTACAGCGCACTGGAGAGGCTGCTAGAACTGTGCACCAGGTCAAGAACTGTGGCTACGACACACCCAGGGGCAGAAAGGCAAGAGGAACTAAAGAGGCTCTTTATGAAAGTGAAAGAGGAGAGTGAAAAAGCTGGCCTAAGACTCAACATTCAAAAACCCGGATTCAGCATATTAAAAAGCAGAGAGATCACAGTGCCAACAAAGGTCCATACAGTCAAAGCTCTGGTTTTCCCAGTGGTCATGCATGGATGTGAGAGCTGGACCATAAAGAAGGCTGAGTGCCTAAGAACTGATGCTCTCAAACTGTGGTGTCGGAGAAGACCCTCAAGAGTCCCTTGGACTGTGAGAAGATCAAACCAGTCAATCCTAAAGGAAATCAACCCTGAATATTCATTGGAAGGACAGATGCTGAAGCTGAAACTCCAATACTTTGGCCACCTGATGCGAAGAGCTGATTCATTGGAAAAGACCCTGATGCTGGGAGAGATTGAAGGCAGGAGGAGGAGGGGATGACAGAGGATGAGATGGTTGGATGGCATCACCGACTCAACGGACATGAGTCTGAGTAAACTCCTGGAGACGGTGATGGACAGGAAGGCCTGGCGTGCTGCAGTCCATGGGGTCTCAAAGAGTCAGATATGACTGAGTGAGTGAACAACAAATAGATCCAATTCTCAAAGCTCTATGTGAAAACACAATTAGCTCAGGAGTAGTAATGGTAGTGGCTCAGTCGTGTCCATCTCTTTGCAACCCCACAGACTGTAGCCCCCCAGGCTCCTCTGTCCCTGGGATTCTCCAGGCAGGAATACTGGAATGGATTGCTATTCTCTTCTCCAGAAGATCTTCCTGACCCAGGGATTGAACCCTGGTCTCCTGTACTGCAGGTAGATTCTTCACCATTTGAGATACAGTAATATAATTTGATGTAGGTTGGCGATCATACCGCAATACACTCTTCCACCTCCAGAACATGTTTGACTCAGCATTCTAATTTATTAATAATTACGTTTTCCTTTGACTTTAACATATGTAATGCACCACTTTCATGATTTAGAAATAAATACCACAGAAGCCAGACTGTAAGGTGGTAGACAGTGAACCTATTTCAGTGCTGTATGTGTAAGTGTTGGCCAATCCAGTGTTTCAGACTGATCTGAACCAATGTTTAGAAATCCAGATATGGATTAGATTTCCTATCAAGTACAGATTTCTGCCTTTTGGTGAAAAATTCGAAGATCTGGCCTCATTGGTTCCACATTCTTCTTCCAGAGAAATACTCTGCTAGAACAGGGGAGCAGCCGTTCCTTTCCACAAGGTTCTTACTCCTCAAGTTTGTACATCCGCCTGCTTTTCTCACTGAGGTGTCTGCCTGGTTGCAGAAGCCACAAAAGTCCGCATTCCCTGCCAAAGAACCTCTGTCTCTGTCACTTCTCCGAGTTTGCCATATAATCAATAATATTTTACAGATTGTCTTCTACTTTACAAAATATTCATCAGCAGAGAACAGCCAGAATAGAGTTTTCAAGGATATCAGACAGTCTGAATTCCAGTTTTGAATGTAAAAATGTCCCAGAGGATCAGAAACCCTCACTGAGTTTTCTCCAAGCATGACTAACACAATACAAGGAGGGGCAGCAGGCAACCACGCATCTTGGAGACAGCAACAAGGGATGGCTCAACCGTGATCCTCTACCCAGACTGCCCTGGGATGGCTTTAAGAGGCTGGAGAGCCCATCTCTAGATCCACAGCTTTGTCATGCGATGCGAGGCCTGCCGGGGTCCAGTACTGACTACAGTAGGAACACCATTTCCATCCGTTACCTCTGTTTGGGGATGAAAATTACTGATACCAGGCCACCACGTTTCAGCCAAGAGTCAACTCATTCTAGAGGCAGAGGGAAAACCAGCAACTGTTCTAGGATGGATGCTGGCTAATGTGCCAGCGGGAGGGAGCAGGAGAAGCCCTGAAGTCAAAGACGATGCAGATGGGATGCGTGCTTCCCCAGGCCATTATAAGTGAAGCGACAAACTGTGGGAACTCACAACTGAACAGGCCGCAACCACTCAATGCGCTTACACTTCCACCAGGATCACTCCCTGTTAGAAGAACACTGCCCCACTGCGAAGACAGCAACCGTGCAATTCGCGGTTACGTCCTGCCTCGACACTAGAGCTGCCCCTTCCTAGAGAAACTTCTGGGCTGAGACGTTTACTGGACTGAGACCTGACTACTCACAAGCTGTGCAAGGACACAGCCTCAAGTTACTACCAGTGGCATTTGTAACTCATTCCCTGTTGAGCAAAGGTGTCGCAGTGGCACGGTGAACAATCTCTTTTCCCCTCCCTGTAAGGTATACAGTACTGAGTGCTAATAATTAATCTGACATTGTGAATGAACACACACTCTCTTTCCAAATGGGTCCCGCTGCCACCCCGCCCCACTCCTGCGAGGTGGCTCACCATTTCACACACTTCACACCCACCTGGCTATCAGTATCACTGGCCTCAGGTAGCCAAGTGTGAAACGGCAGATGGCTTATCAAGTTCAGTCATGTGCCGATGAAAACTCAGCACAGCTAACTGTGAAGGTTTGGGTGAAGGAGGGTGCTTTATGCAAACTTTCTAAGGAACTCAAGAGAAACCAAATGCCACTCCTGTCGAAGTCAAGGCATTTGCTGAGGCTTCTGGGAGAAAACTGTCAAGGGATTTTAAGACTTTCAGTAGTACAGTACTTTCAAAGTGCCTCAGAAGTTATTTTAATCTGCTGCATTGCCTAAAAGGGGAACCGAGTCTGAAAAGGCAGTGTAATTTTGAGGGCTGCTCAAGGACTCTGTTAGCACTGTAACCTTGCCCGGGACTCATACCTTAGAAGGTAGATTTTTCTAGGATATCCCCAACCTTGGACACATATTCCTCCCGAGGTCATCCCACCTGTACCACCCCGAAGTGAGAAACACCCCTGGATTGTTGTCCCCAAGATTAAACTACTCCAGGGTCTCAAGATACCCAGGCTGAACTGTTTCTGGGGCAATGGGATGTTGTTAATTGATACCAACACTTCTCAGATCCTTTTCAAACGTCTACGTATTTCACGAGGGTGAATTCCAAAGTGTGTTCATGTTTTTCACAGCACGGCACCCGTATGAAATGGTAAAGTTCGAAAATCGGTAGAACAGGGGATGGAAGTTATCAGGGTGGCTTGAGAGTTTTAAAAGAACTACACTCTCGAGAGCAAAGCAGAGCACATAATACTTTGAACAGAAAAACGTAAACCTTTCCTAGTTTATATTTTCATGTCTCCCTTGTGAAGCAGGGATCTGCGGCTGTTGTGCTGATAAACAAAGCCATCAACTGATCTGTTTGGAGTTTCAAAGCAGACGCTGCTATTCCTGCTGTTTCTCCCCTCTGGTTCAATCAACTATAAAATCAATGAAAATGACCAGTTCAATGAGAATATCTGAGTAGAATTTGGGGAGGAATACTTCACTACCCTTCCACCAACTCCAATAACTAAAATTTTATGTGTCAGTGTTTTCTAACTCCTTAAAGAAATACTTTATTCTCAGTCCTTTTAGCTGCCTTTAAAACGTGTATTTTCTCTCTCTCTTGAGAGAGAGACCCACACACACAGAGTAACAACTGAACCGTGTTGTCATCATCCACAACGGGGCACATTCCTTTCCTATTTATTATCATACCCTCACTCCTTCGTGAAATAATTTAATGGGGTTCACAAGGAAGAATCAGAAGTAATGATACTACTTAGATCTTAGCTTAAAAACAAACCAAAAAAGTCAAATATAGAGAGAATGGGAGTTACCACTTTAACGTAAAACTTCAAGCTGAAGTTTTCCCTTCCTATGGTTTGAAAACGTGCTCCTATATTGCAGTAGTTACTCATCTGCTGATTGAGTATATATTTCCTGAACATGTACTGATATGAGTAAGCACTGCTAATGAGCATGGGGCAGTGAACAGAGGCTGTGTGGCAGATGAACACAAAACCTAGCTGAGCTTCCTGGTGGCCAAAACAAAAAGGAATCAATGCAACATACAGTTTCAAAGGGGGAGGTTGTTGGTTAAGAATCGGAGGAGAAATGTAATGGACAGGTCAGCACACGTAAAGGAGATATTAAACAAAACAGTTAAGAGAACTAAAAGAGTTATCTGTATATTGTACCTAACTTAGGGCTGCTTCTGGAGAAGGCAATGGCACCCCACTCCAGTACTCTTGCTTGGAAAATCCCATGGACAGAGGAGCCTGTTAGGCTGCAATCCATGGGGTCGCTGAGGGTTGGACACGACTGAGTGACTTCACTTTCACTTTTCACTTTCATGCATTGGAGAAGGAAATGGCAACCCACTCCAGTGTTCTTGCCTGGAGAATCCCAGGGATGGGGGAGCCTGGTGGGCTGCCGTCTATGGGGTTGCACAGAGTCAGATATGACTGAAGTGACTTAGCATAGCATAGCATAGGGCTTCTTCTTCTCCTAAATCAGATTAAACAATCTGCAATCTTTCAAAGTAAAAAAGAAACCAATAGAGTAACATGTGGAGGAGCCCATTTCTTTCTGGTCCACTTACAGACGTAAATCTAGACCTACAATTGCCTATGAAAAGGCAGAAAAGGCATGCGGGAAAAGGACTTTCTTTATGCGAAGTAACTGCTACTCTAGAACAAAAGTTTTCTGTATTGCGCTTGTAAAAAACCTCTGGCAATTATGTTGATTACATTTCTTGGTTTTTTGGGGGTCTTCTGGTGATGCACACCCTACATACTTTCAGGGGGACCTGATAATAGTAACTAAGCCACCAGGTGAAAGGTTGTCTACTGGGTTCTCTTGACTAAATTCCAGCTGTACTGGTTCCTTTTTATAGGATGGTTCTTTTGTGGCTAATCCAGGCTGCAATATATGATTTTTTTTTTTAAGTCCGGTAAGAGTAAATGTCTGTAGATCTTTAATTATATAGTACTTTATTTGCTTAATTATGCAAATCAATACCCCCTAAATCAAATACCTACTCTAAAGAGAGTTTCCCTTGGTTCTGAAACTCACTTTAACAAGCTATCAATCAGAGGCTGATATTTAGAGGTAGCATAACTCATGGGTAGTATGGGATTTCTGGCCATTTTCAGGGATAACTACTGCAATATAGGAGCACGTTTTCAAACCATAGGAAGGGAAAAGCCTGGGAAAAAAACCACTAATGGATATATAACGCCATGATAGAAACACTACTCATCATGTTAACCCTAATAATCCACCAGCACCTTATCATCCAGATGTCTGTTTACACGAGACGCCAAAGAAAGCGACTCCTTTCTTTTCCTCATGCACCGATTAACATGCACATCAAGCAAGTGGCCAGACATCTACGGAGAGACTGGGGCAGGTAGGGGATCCACAGGCATAAATACCTCGGCTGGTAACACTCCCAGCATTATTCAGGAATGTTTAGTTGCTGGCTCAAATTCATCATTAACAAAGGGCCTGTTTCCCACAGGTTTGCTCTGTGTAATCAGCAGCAACAAACCCTGCCCCTGCTCAGGTCAGCCTATGGGATTAGTCACAAAGGTTTTGTAAATTTCAGAAGCTATCTACACAGATGTCTGAGAAACAGACACACACACATACACACAAACACACAGAGCAGCAAAATGGATGCAGCCACAGACATTAAGTAGTTTAGGATTTGTGAGACTCAGACAACCAATACATTTTATGGGGGAAGTCATAAAAGTCAGACAGGAAAGAATATACAGCCTGAAAGTTGCAAACTTCTAGACAGCATGTAAAAAAGTGCCAAGAAGTGGCAGGGGCAAAGGAATAAACACGCCAACTGGAGCTGATCGGTCTGAATAAATGGGACGGGGTTCACCTGAATTTACTTCTGGAGCCAATGGCGTCCCAGAGTGTTTATTTTTGTGAAAGGACTGAGTCCTTTCCATACTCTCATTTACTGTTGTCATTAGACTTGCTCAGACTTCATTAGCCGGCTTTCTAAAACGAAACCCTCATTTTATTTATGGAACTTGTTATACTTCTCTCACGCTGCCCCCAAACATGTAACAGAGCGATGCTAACCTTTCATCAGGAAGGTATACTGCACTAAAAGAGATGCAAATACATGCTGACGATTCATATCAATTAAAAGGCCTCACATGAACTCAGCACACGGCACATTCCAAATATCTTAGGATTTTATTAGTCAGTTATACTTCAGAAAAGCTGGGGGAAAAACTGACCTCAAATTCAAAACGTACTTCTAATTTGGATTAAAAAAAATCTGTTAGTGATGGGGTCTGGAAGAGTGTGAATAAAGATGGAGGCTGACCTCATGTGAACAATGAATTAATGAAGAGATCTGTTCCTGTTCAGAAAATAGCGCTGCTCATTTTTTATGATGGTTGTTGCTGTTTAAACAGGTTGGCAACTTTGAATTCAGAAGTCAAAACTATTGTCCTGGTTGCCAACAAAAATAATTAATAAAACATCTCTAACCCCAGGGTAAATATGTAAGCAAGTGCAAGGTAATGGATAATAAAAATAGCACTTCCTTCTACATCTGGGGCTAATTAAACCTGATCGGAGTCATAATTGAGCAGTGCCCAGGCTGCCCTCGATTTTCCCTGTCAGGTTTCGATTGTTCGACACAAATGCACTGACCTCAATAAATGCAAACATGTTTTTCTAAAAAGCTAAATTATAGCTACCCTTTTCCAGGACAAAAAGAGTGATTTACCGGTGCCACAGGGCCTGAAGGCCACAGGAGACACAAGTCTTCTGGGGAGTCACTCACGGCCACTGCTGTTCAGGAATTAGACAGCACCACGGGGTCCCTGAGGCTTTTCTTCCAGTTTCCCCAACACACAACCCCCTCCCTGCACAAACCACAGTGACAGTAACAGAACGGTATTACCCAACCATGTACTGAGCGGGCCTGTGCCAAGTACACCTAAGACTGTAAAGGTACTGTCTCCAATCTTCACCTTGTTCCCATGAAGGAGAATCACGACTAGCCCCATCTTACAGATAAGAAAACCAAGTCTCTGAGCTTCTGACTCCATACCCCTCATGCTTAATTTGCTATACTATCTGAAAGCAATTAAAAGAAAAAAAATAGAGCTTATCAGTGAATTTTGAAAAAAAGTAAATGAAATAGGGTTTCCAGAGTATACTGCACTCTGAAAATACCTCTTTTATTAAAAAAAAAAAAAAGTAAAATACCAAAATTCAGTTGAACAGTACTGATTTAATTCTTACAAGGCGATATCTAAAGCCTGCAAGTGCCTCTTGTATCAGTTTTTAAAAAGTCATTAGAAAACACACAGAATAATACACATCTCTATGTCCAAAGTGCCCTGCAGACATGCGTCACATACACAGGCTTGTGGAGACTGGAAAAGCCAACATGTTACTACTTTTGATGATTACTTAATGAAATATACACTAATGCTCAAATGGAAGAATTTCTTTTTTCTGTAAATGAACACATTGTAGCACTGTCTGCATTTTTATCCAGTCAACACTCACTCTTTTTATTTAAAATTAAATTCAACCACATTCTGTATATACCTACTTCTTGCCCTTCTCGACTTACCAAAGGATCCAAAGACATAGCAAAGACGGTCTTGGCTTCACAGGAGATTAGTGTCAAGAACCAAGAAATGCCAAGGATCCAACATCAACTATAATACATGGTAGAGCATAATAAAGGCTAGAATTCAATTTTTTTTTTTTTTAATGTAATGTGCCAGGCTACATGTTAAGCACTGTCCTAGGTACTAGATGGATATCAAGGCCAATGACACAGAACTCCCACTAACGCTTTCAATTGGGAGGGGGCGGTGTTCAATAACAACAGACTGGTTCCAAATAGGAAAAGGAGTACGTCAAGGCTGTATATTGTCACCCTGCTTATTTAACTTATATGCAGAGTACATCATGCGAAATTCTGGGCTGGAGAAAGCACAAGCTGGAATAAAGACTGCAGGGGGAAACATTAATAACCTCAGATACACAGATGACACCACCCTTATGGCAGAAAGTGAAGAAGAACTAAAGAGCCTCTTAGTGAAAGTGAAAGAGGAGGGTGAAAAAGTCAGCTTAAAACTCAACATTCAGAAAACTAAGATCATGGCATCCAGTCCCATCGTTTCATGGCAAATAGATGGGAAAACAGTGGAAACAATGACAGACGTTATGTTTTGGGTTCAAAAATCACTGCAGATGGTGACTGCAGCCACGAAATTAAAAGATGCTTGCTCCTTAGAAGAAAAGCTATGACCAACCTACACAGCATATTAAAAAGCAGAGACGTTACTTTGCCAACAAAGGTCTGTCTAGTCAAAGCTATGGTTTTTCCAGTAGTCATGTATAGATGTGAGAGTTGGACTATAAAGAAAGCTGAGTGTTGAGAATTGATGTTTTTCAACTGTAGTATTGGAGAAGACTCTTGAGAGTCCCTTGGACTGCAAGGAGATACAACCAGTCCATCCTAAAGGATATCAGTCCTGAGTGTTCCTTGGAAGGACTGATGCTGAAGCTGAAGCTCCAAGGCTTTGGCCACCTGATGCAGAGAGCTGACTCATTTGAAAAGACCCTGAGGCTGGGAAAGATTTAAGGTGGGAAGAGAAGGGGATGACAGAGGATGAGATGTTTGGATGGCATGAGTTTGAGCAAGCTCTGGGAGTTGTTGATGGACAGGGGGACCTGGCTTGCTGCAGTCCATGGGGTCCCATGAGTCGGAAATGACAGAGTGACTGAACTGAACTGGTGTTCACTAAACCAGTTATTCAAACACCTAATTGCATTTGGTAAGTGCATAAAAGGCAAACAACCTTAAAGAAGGGTTTCACAGGGGCCTTCTCAGAAGAAGCCACAATTGAAACAGAACCAAGTTGCTGCTTCCTTGGTGGCCCAGTGGTAAAGAACCCGCCTGCCAATGCCAGCTTCAATCCGTGGGCCAGGAAGATCCTTTAGAGAAGGAAATGGCAACCCACTCCGGTATTCCTGCCTGGGAAATCCCATGGACAGAGGAGCCTGGTGGGCTACAGTCCATGGGGTCACACAGAGTCAGACATGGCTCAGAGACTCAACAACAGAAGCTGCTGAGATGTGGGGAGGGTGGGCTTGAGTGGGAAGACACAGAAACAGTGGAGAGTGAAGTGAGACAAAAATACCCAACGGAAAGGAGTTTTGGATGCTGTTTATCCAGGGGCTTCCCTGGTAGCTCAGACAGTAAAGCGTCTGCCTACAATGCGGGAGACCTGGGTTTGATCCCTGGGTCGGGAAGATCCCCTGGAGAAGGAAATGGCAACCCACTCCAGTATTCATGCCTGGAAAATCCCATGGACCGAAGAGCCTGGCGGGCTGCAGTCCATGGGGTTGCAAAGAGCTGGACATGACTGAGCGACTTCACTTCACTATCCTGAATCATCTTGACTGTTACAAGGAACGATCTTACATTTCCCAGTATGTTCAGCAGTGTGATGGGCAAAGTCATCCTGATAGTGGAGAGCAAGAGACGGTGAACAGGTCTTGGGGAAGGCAGGTCCAAGTGTCCTGTAAGCTGCCCAGGGAGCACTAGAGCCAGCTTGCACAGGGCCTAGTAAGGGGAGTGAGGATGAGAGGGAAGACTGAGAGACGGGGGAGAAACTCACTCCACAGGATGGGCGAAACTCACTCCACAGGATGGGCGACTCCTTAGCTTTGAGCAGAGAGGAGAACTTAATAAGGACTGAAGTCTGAATCTAGGGAAGGAGGAGAGCTAGCCCTTACATAGTGAACAAATAAGGAGAAGTAGGCTTCGCAGGGACTCCCCCAGTAGCTCAGCTGGTAAAGAATCTGCCTGCAATGCAGGAGACCCTGGTTCTATTCCTGGGTCTGGAAGTTCCCCTGGAGAAGGGATAGACTGCCCACTCCAGTATTCTTGGGCTTCCCTGGTGGCTCAGATGGTAAAGAATCTGCCTGCAACGGGGGAGACCTGGGTTCGATCCCTAGGTCAGGAAGAGCTGCTGGAGGAGGGCAGGGCAACCTGCTCCAGTATCCTTCCCTGGAGAATCCCTATGGACAGAGGAGCCCAGGGGGCTACAGTCCATGGGGTCTGAAAGAGTCAGACAGAACTGAGTGACTAAGCGCAGCACAGCGCAGGCCCGGCAGACAAGAGAGATAGGTGTGGCACTGACTTCCTGGCTTTGAGGAGCTGACAGACATCCTAGGGAGAATCTTGTGTTTAATCCATTCAGCATGTATTTATAGAGCTCCTACCACGCGGCAGGCCCTGTTCTCGAATCTGGGGATACAGCAGTGAACAAAACAGACATCAGACGTGCAGCAGTCAACATGTGCTGAGCGTCTCCTGCAGAGGCAAGAGCCAGAAGGCCTGGCAAGTGAGGGAACTCCAAGGCTCTCCCAGATTTGGGGGGTTCAGAAAGGAGGCTGGGCCACCGTGCTCCATGATGGGGTCAGTGGGCACAACCGAGATCCATCGATCTGACAAGAAGAAGGAGGTCAGCTTGTGATGCTCAGACAGCAGTCTCCCAGGGCTGGGCCGGGGGCCGCGGAGGTCGCCACAGGAGCAGGGCACCTGTAAGAAGTCTGCTGGGAAAACAGAAAGGAAGAGGATGGGATTCTTATGCACACTTTCATCCCTAGTTCTCTAAGAATGCTAAGTGTTTCCCTGGTGGCTCAGAGGTAAAGCCTCTGCCTGCAAAGCAGGAGACCCGGGTTTGATCCCTGGGGTCAGAAAGATCCCCTGAAGAAGGACATGGCAAGCTGGACACAACTGAGCGACTTCCCTTTCACTTTTCATTTTTCCTTTCTCTAAGAATACAGAGACGGCAGTGAACTGTTCTGCGTGGGAGACCTGGGGAAGCCTACGGGAGGAAGCAAGGATGTCTCCTGCTTTTGTACAACACACACTGGAAGAGAAGCAGAAAAGAGGTGACGGAGAGGCAGGGTGACCACAGGATTCATCACCGGTCCTAGTAACTCATCTCTGAGAGGGATTTCTGAACCAGAGAATGTGCTACATTAAAAAAAAAAAAAAAAAAAAAACCTTACTCTTCTAGGTCTAATTAATGAAATACACTTATGTGTTGTTTAGGAAATAAAATCATAGCCTTGGCTGGGTCCTCCAACTGGAAACAATGCGATTTTAGAACAGAGAAAGAAAGCCGGTTTGGTTGAACCAGGCCACAAGACGTGGAGGGGGAAGCCTCCCGGGAAGCCCCCCCCCCCCCCGCCCCCACCTGGCCCGCTCCGAGGGAAGGCCCATCTCTGGGAGACAGGGATGCAGCCTCTGAATCTAACCTCACTGTGCCGGGAGCCACCAGAGCCCTCTGAGAACCGCAGGGATTCCTCTGGGCCTCGTTGTGATGTCACGTGCCCAACACGGCCTGAGACAGCATGAAATGACGCTGGTATTTACACAGGGCATCAGAAGGGTACCCACCCGCGCCAGACTGAAGGTGGCAACATGTCAGCCTCCGTCATCTGCCAGGCTTCGGTCTCCCTCCCTAACCCCTTTCTTTCTGGCTGCTCTTTTTTTATATACATATGACACTAACAGAAAAATAAATTGAAAAGAGCACTGAGGCAGAGTGTATTTCACGCACTGGTGCCAATGTTTCATATCTCATGAACCTCGGGAAAACAATTCGTAGAACTAATTAGTTTACAGTGTTTAAGCAGCTTGTTCCTCGTCTTTAATCTTCTTTATGTAATACTGCGAACAAAGCCATATTATCTTCTGATTTTTTTTTTTCTCCAGTTAACAAATATAATCTCTTTTCTTTCTAGAGATTACTTCATTTAGACATCAAGCTATGGAGGTGGAGGTGGTAGTGGTGGTGTTTCCCACTGCCCCGGGGGAGAAGGGGTATAAATAAATTGCCATCTATTCGCAGAGGTCTCAATGGTCTACCAGATCCACCCAGGCCCTAATCCTCTTTGTTGTCATGGAATCCACCTGGCTTAATTATATTTACAGTTTGCAGCTACACCTCATGGCAGGCAGGTTTTTTTCCCCCGAAACTCTGCACATCTTCCCGAGCCCTGGCTAGAAGTCCCATCTAGGCTGCTGTCTCTTTCTTAGATTCTGGCTGATGACAAGGTCACCTAGCCTTGCCTGAAACATATCATCAGGTTCTTAAAGAATGTGTGTGCCAAGTCACTTCAGTCATGTCCGACTCTTTGTGACCCTATGGACTGCAGCCCACCAGGCTCCTCTGTCCATGGGATTCTCCAGGCAAGAACACCAGAGTGGGTTGCCATTCCCTCCTCCAGGGAATCTTCTCAATCCAGGGATCAAACCCAGGTCTCCCGCATTGCAGGTGGATTCTTTACCATGTGAGTCACCAGGGAAGCACCCTTAAAGAATAGAACCCTAATAAATCTGCCCTTGGGATTTTGTTGTTGTTTAGTTGCTAAGTCATATCTGACTTTGTGACCCCATGGACTGTAGCCCACCAGGCTCCTCCATCCATAGGGTTTCCCAGGCAAGCACCCTGGAGTGGGCTGCCATTTCCTTCTCAGAGGATCTTCCTGATTCAGGGATCAAACCCGCATCTCCTGCACTGGCCGGTGGGTTCTTTACCACTGGGCCACCAGGGAAGCCCCTCGGTCAACGTCACAGCCCGCCGGAAGAACACGATTTAAGGGCCCTCATGACCTTTTTTGGAACTAACTCCGGGAGACAGTGAAGAACAGGGAAGCCTGGTGCGCTGCCGTCCGTTGGGTCGCGAAGAATCAGACACGGCTTATTTAAGTCAACGACAACAACAAAATGACCTAGCGACCTCACGAGCCAAGTGAATGGAGACAGAAACATGGATGCGCAAATTAGACGGAGGGAAATAAGCAAGGAAGAATCAAAATTTTAAGCTGGCAAAGTTTCATCTGTGAAATGTGACTCATCAAGTATTATTTTTAAGAGAAGTGGGACGTTTTTGTGCCTTCCTGTTGTAGCTGTGCTATTTAATCACTAGGCTGTTCCATCTGTGATGTATTAGTCCAAAACCAGGCAACTGACATCCCAGGACTGGTTAAGGCTGGTGTTGAAACATCTGGTAGGCGATGTGGCACACACAGAACTACTTGCCCTGCTGAGGCTCTCAAGCTGCCTTATTCCCTGAGAGAAACCCCTTCCAAGTGGCAGGAAACACACTTCAGACTTATTTATACGTTCGAATCCACATTATTAAAGAAATTTTATAGTCTTGGTAAAACACGCTACTTGGTGCAAATTTTCATCATGCTTGCCTGAGACCTGTTTACTGTCCCATGGTACCCATCTGCCTTAAGTTCACTCTGTCCTTAATTGTCAAGCAGATTCACGGTAACTCCTAATTAGTGCAAAGCAGGTAACACAGCTGCGCCTTCGCGAGCGCCGAACACCTTTAGCACCTCTATCAAGCTGCGCTCAGAAACTCTCTGCTTCCCTGCCAAGGTGAACGGTTCCCAGTCTTTGCAGAGTTATGAAGGAGGTACCAGAGTGCAAGACAACGCCTGGTTCTCCCGACTGCTGCTTCCACCCCTGATGGAGCCGGCAGATGAGGCTGCCGGGTTCCGGCAACTGTAGCATGGGAGAAATGCCTCTCTCACTGCACAGCCTCCAAATCCCCCGGAGGATCTGATTTGGAACTAAGACAGAAGATGATCTTACTTTAAGGGCGACACCGAGAGTGAGACCCCTAGGAAACCCGGCCCTTCCCCTTTACTGCTGGAGGACCTCGGGCAAGTTAATTCAGTAAGACGGATGGTGAAGGATCGCAGAGAGCCGGTCTAGAGCCCAGGGCAGTGAGGCAGGACGAGGAGTTGCTGTGGTTGTGACAGTCGTGATCCTGGGCATTTGCATCGCAATTTGAGACAGCAGAGTCTGCAAGCACCTGCCGTGAGGTGGGCATGGAGACATCTACCTGAACAATAAACGTGCCAGGGAGAACCGGGAAGTAAAGAGGATGGAAGACGGGAGAGAAAGGCAACAAGGGAATTTCAACAGAAACGGCATGACAACGCAACAAAAGGAGCAGAAGGAAAGAAACCTCTAAGGGCAGGACCTGAATTCCTAATCCTGGTCTTTTTTCCTTGAACGTCCATGCAAACCCCTTTGCTGCCTCCCAACTCCGCCTACACGCTCCGGCCCCAGAGTGAGCCCAGCTTCCACCTGCAGCGGTCCCGGTCCCAAGGTAGCCTTGACGAGAGAAAAGAAAGTTCCCTCTTGAGCGATGAAGAATGAAAAACGTTAATGCAAATTCAGTGTTAAAAAAAAGGGAGAGAAAGCAGGACTCCACATAGGCTTCAGAGCAGCAAATTCTCAGGCAGCAATGGAAGCTGGAAAGTAACCCCCTGAGGTGTGGACTAGAATGTCAGTGTTTCAAGTTTGTTGATGACAGATAAACAGCTCTCCCTGTTACTACTGAATGAATCTCTCTCCTTTTTTTCTTTTTTTCCCCAGGGCAGAGAATGTTTGTGGTAGAATTGGTCCTTGAAAAAGAGTGAATTGATGTGTTAGTTTTTTGTGTTGGGCCAAAAATAATTACAGCCATACCTACTTCCTATGGATTATGTTCAAAAGCTACACATACTCACTTATTCTGTCTTTGTTCCCTGGGGAACTGATTGGAACTGAGGTTTGCTTCACCGACTCTCACTATTTTAAGTCAGGCTTGGGAGGGAAGAAAAAGTCAAAGAGATTGACCAAGGAAGGATGAAATGTGCAGTGTGGATAAGCAAACACTGCTTCAGATAAAGTGCGCCATGGTCTCTACCTCACCTTCTCCAGCTAGGAATTCATTTCTCAATATTCCCTTTTCAAGTGAGATCTTTGTGTACTTATTTTCAACTGGGGATGGCAATTGATTTATTTTCTATCGAACCTCGCCAACTGGATGCTGAAGAGAGGATGGCATATTTAGATGCCCTTAAACTTTCAGATTCACCTTTAAAATGTGCCAAGGCAAAGTCATGTTCAGGGTAAATGTGCAATTTTTTGCTAGGCTGGGACAAGGAATGAGGGTCTACACTGGCAAAGTGACATTAAAGGCTTTACAGGAAAACAGGGTCAACCTCCATTGATTCGTTTTGGTTCCAATCAAATTCCAATCATCTGATGGCTGTGAAATCCCCAACAAAAAGAAAAACAAATCAGATGATTCTTGACTGTAAAATAACAGTCTAGGTCCAAACAGGAAAAAAAAGCCAAACCTGACCAGTTCAGTCCAAAGTGTTTTCCTAGGAATCCACTTCACTTACTGGCTTGTCTGTGGTGTCAGGATGTGTGGGGGGATACAAAAGTGAGAGGATGTAGAAAACACAAACCCACCCTTGAGGACGTATCAGTTTCAGGCAGTTCGAGAAGCAAGGCACACGAAATAATAAGATGAAAGTTCTAAGGAAATGCGTAATAAAATAGTAAAGAGTTGTGTCAGGTAATATACAGAAATCCTGAGGAAACAGAAAAAAAGAAAAAAAAAAAACAGATTATGGAGTGGTAGGGGTTTCCAGGGTTCACACAGGTCTGCTTTCTCCTTCTTTGGAGAATGGGACAGTATTATACGCTTCCCGCCATCTCGGAATTAAACAGCTATAAGCAGAAGGATGTTCAGTCGCTTGTGGGTTGAAGTAAGACCCTCTGTGTTCCCTTCTGTAGAAGCTTGTGCTGAAATGACAAAGCCATGGCATGAAAGCCGCCTCTCGGAGGTTATATCGAGTCACTGCCTGGAGAATAGTTACCTCTGGTAAGAAATAAAACTTTGTTATGTTCCTGAGATCCTGGGGCCATTCGTTACTGCGGCGCCAACTAGCCTGCCATAAAAGTTATATGTATACCAAGGCAGAGAGGACCAAGGGGCTGCAGCTCTGAAAATGATGTCAGCATCTGCTCGTTGATTTTTTCCCCCGATGCTCGAGACTATTCCGACCCTCCGGCTTGCCTGCCACCAGCATCTCTCACTGAAACAGCCACATCTGTGCTCATCCGCCTTTGCAGCTCCAGGTGGATCTTCCTAGCGCAGAAGGCCGAGAACAAACTCCCTGGCCTAGGAGGCAAAGCCCTGATCACCCCGGCTCCCAGAGCTGGCTGCTGTGCTTTTCACCTGCTCGGTCCCGCGCTGTGTTCCTGCCACCAGCAACCTGATCAAGCCACACCCGGCTCTGCTCCCGGCCTGGGATGCTCTCCCTTCTGTCTTCCTGGCAAGCACATCGACTGCTGAGAAGATTCCCTTCCTCTGTGATGCCTGCACATCCCGTGTCCTTGCTCAGTACTTCACGTGCTCTAACACTGCTCCTTAGGAACCTTGTCTTCCTGGTCTTTCTCTTCCCACTAGATGGTGAGTTGCTCAAGGCAGGGACTGGTTCATTTTTATTTCCCCCAAAGTCCTGAGCACAGTATTGGACAAGCAGTGGCATTTGCAGAAACAGCAAGTAAGCAAAGGAAGGAAGGAACGTGTGGCTGGATGTATTTAGGACAGTGTTAGACAGAAGTCACGGAAAAAACCCTGAAAGTGAAAAGTGAAGTCGCTCCATCATGTCTGACTCTTTGCGACCCCATGGACTGTAGCCCGCCAGGCTCCTCTGTCCATGGGATTCTCCAGACAAGAGCACTGGAGTGGGTTGCCATTTCTAGTAAAACATAAATGTAAGCAGCTAGGATGGGTATCAAATGATGCCGGCTGGGAATTTTTCACGTGATTCAAAAGGTGACAGGGAGTCATTCTAACTTCCCGAGCAGGGAAATGATGAGAACTTGGTTCAGCCTCATAGCACCTTGTACCTTGAATGACAGCTGTGTTTATACCACTCTTGTTTGCCCTTTGACTGTAAAAGCTCCCTGAAAACAGGAGCTGGATCTTAGTCATATTTGTATCCCCTATAGCGACAAGCACAGTATTTGTATAACAGGTGCCAACAAATATTTGCTGAATTTAGTTCTAGAAAAATTACTCCCTGTGCTGCCAGGCTGGAGATCCAAGCCAGCCGGCTCTTGCGATGTATACAGCAGTGGGTGGGAAATGAATTTATGTGGGGGGTTGTGCCTCTGGAAATATGGAAGCAGATATCCAAGAGTCTAACAGTCCAATCTCCAGGTTTCAGGGTCTTTAAGGTAAATTAAGTGTTTTGAGCCCAGGGTCCAACAAAAATGGTGCTGTATTTAAAATACAAACCTTGGGAGGAAGATTTGTTTTTCCCATGGGGGAGATGAGCTCTGTGCTGAAGCTGTAGCTTCTAGAATGGCAATGGGACAAAGAAAAGGAAATACACCGAAGCCACGAGCAGCGAGAACTAACTGTTGTATGCCAACGTGATCCCCCATCTTGGGACGTGCTTAAACTTTTATTAATTTCACTAACTCACTCACTTATTTGTTCATACATTCATTTAATATTTACAAATCATTCACATTAGGCAAGGCAATGTTCCCTCCAAAAAGTCTGCTTGGATTTATCGTGTGCGTCACATTGACCTTTTTTACTGCCTCCCCAGAGGCAAAGATGATGCCTTGGGTAGAGGAACGGTGTGCTTATTTCTCCTGCTGAGTTTGGTCTCCAAATATCCCCGGTCACTCACTCTCAGGAAGGGCTTGCGGGGCCCTCTTCTTCTGGAAGCACTGTTTTGAAAGCTAGAGCTCTCAGCGTGCAGCCCTGCTGCTGCTGCTGCTGCTAAGTCGCTTCAGTCGTGTCCGACTCTGTGCAACCCCATAGACAGAAGCTCACCAGGCTCCCCCGTCCCTGGGATTCTCCAGGCAAGAATACTGGAGTGGGTTGCCATTTCCTTCTCCAATGAATGAAAGTGAAAAGTGAAAGTGAAGTCGCTCAGTCGTGTCCCACTCTTAGCGACCCCATGGACTGGAGCCTACCAGGCTCCTCCATCCATGGGATTTTCCAGGCAAAAGTACTGGGGTGGGGTGCCATTGCCTTCCCCGAGCGTGCAGCCCTACAGGCACCTAATTATTCTCTGAATTCCACGTCCAAAGCAGAGCTCCATCCAGAAGCCACACCTGGTTTTATTTTGAGCCTCTTCTTCTTAAGAAGATCTCTCCTCATTCTGTCTCTTTCTCTCTTTTCCTTCTCTCTCTTACACACACAGACACACAACGATCTAATGAAATTACATCCTTAGAGAAACATTAAGAGTGGAAACAGAATGTCTCTCTGAAGACATAACCCAATCCTCAAACCCAAGGAACTGGGCCTTAAATCTTCCAAGACAGAATATGGATTTGAAACAGAACTCAAGGTATACATGTTCTCAATAACTTCAACATTCTCATTGCTAATAACACATTCAATAGGTCGTTTAATCTATAGCAAACTCTTGTATTGAGCTAAATGAAATTTAAAGAAAAGTTCAGATTTAAATTTGCCTTGGGTTAACTTTAAAATAATACCTGAAAAAATAAAGAATATCTGAGAAAGCGTCAGATCAGATCAGATCAGTCGCTCAGTCGTGTCCGACTCTTTGCGACCCCATGAACCGCAGCACACCAGGCCTCCCTGTCCATCACCAGCTCCCGGAGGTCACCCAGACTCACATCCATAAAAAAATAAAGAATAAAAAATAAAGAATATCGGAGAAAGCGTCACTCCATGGTAAACTAAGAAGGTATCCAGAACATCACTTTACTGACCCTGAAGCTTCTGACATTTCTTGGTTGACCTGACTCACACCTACAACCCACAAGGTCAGACACCAATGTTTCATTCCTACCAGTGGACTTGAGCAGTTTTTCAAATCATTTATCTGTTACGAATGGAGGAAAAGCACACTCCCATGGCGAGGACCGTGTCTTTTCAGTATGCTCACATTTAACCCACCCGCTTTGTACTTTAGGCCTCCTGGTGGCTCAGTCAGTAAAGAGTCTGCCTGCAATGCGGATGACCTGGGTTTGATCCCTGAGTTGGGAAGATCTCCTGGAGAAGGAAATGGCAACCCACTCCAGTATTCTTGTCTGGAGAATCCCCATGGACAGAGGAGCCTGGTGGGCTATACAGTTCATGGGCTCACAAAGAGTAGGACGCGACTCAGACTAACTTTCATTTTTCACTTTCATTTTCTTCATACTTTGAATTAAGTAATCATTCTTTCTGTAGGAATTGCTTTCAGATCAGATCAGTCACTCAGTCGTGTCCGACTCTTTGCTACCCCATGAATCGCAGCATGCCAGGCCTCCCTGTCCATCACCAACTCCCAGAGGTCACTCAGACTCACATCCGTCAAGTCAGTGATGCCATCCAGCCATCTCATCCTCTGTCGTCCCCTTCTCCTCCTGCCCTCAATCCCTCCCAGCATCAGAGTCTTCTCCAATGACTCAACTCTTCACATGAGGTGGCCAAAATACTGGAGTTTCAGCTTTAGCATCATTCCTTCCAAAGAAATCCCAGGGCTGATCTCCTTCAGAATGGACTGGTTGGATCTTCTTGCAGTTCAAGGGACTCTCAAGAGTCTTCTCCAACACCACAATTCAAAAGCATCAATTCTTTGGCGCTCAGCCTTCTTCATAGTCCAGCTCTCACATCCATACATGACCACAGGAAAGACCATAGCCTTGACTAGGTGAACCTTTTTTGGTAAAATAATGTCTCTGCTTTTGAATATGCTATCTAGGTTGGTCATAACTTTCCTTCCAAGGAGTAAGCGTCTTTTAATTTCATGGCTGCAGTCACCATCTGCAATGATTTTGGAGCCCAGAAAAATAAACTCTGACACTGTTTCCACTGTTTCTCCATCTATTACCTTGCCAAAAAAAAAAAAAAAAAAAAGCCAATCAGCAAATCAATCATTTCAGAGGAAGTCAGGCATTTCTCGCTGCCTCAGCTGCAGCACTGAGACACCCGTGAGGAGGTACAAGCTTCACCTCACTTACGGGGGCCAGCCACCGCCTACACTCCAAAGGGCATCTAGACAAGGAAACTCCCGGAGGAACCACGAGCTGCTGACTTGTGTCCGTCACTACTCAGAGGAAAGCGGGTATAGAAGGCCACATGTGCATGCACCTGGGCAGCACATCAGAGGAGATGCTTCAAGTCACCGTTATGTGCTGGGCCACTGCGACTGAGGACAAGAAACTTAGTATTAATCCCAGGTAAACAACCGCCAGCTTGACACTCTCTTAACCATTCCCAGAGTATGAGTACCTTTCAGAGACGCTACTCATCAGACATTTGGAAACAGGATGGCATGTCATTAACCCTTTCACTCAAAGGTCTTTAAAACCCACCTCCAAGACAGCAAACTGGGCTTCACGTCTGTCCCAGACTTAAGAACACAGTTTACATGTATCCTCATTCAAGCCACATCTTGACATGATTTATGAATTAGGGAGCACAACTGCCATCAGAATTCAGTTTTAAAATGTTCAGGGCCCCCTCGGCTTTGTCACCATCAGGAACAGGACACGTGCTGGGGTTTTCCACGGCCCAGAAAAGCTGCCTCCAGCTAGTGTTTAGAGGACAAGGTTCCTCCTCTGGGCATATTAAAAATTATGAGATGAGATATGCTCCAAGCGGCGGGACTCTAATTGTAACATTTTCTCTGTGGCGACACAAAAGGCTTCCACTGTGTGTTTCTTCCCTCCCTGCCTTGGGGACTGTAATAAGGGGAGTCTGCATTTTTTATGGTTTTCTTTGTACACCCACAAAACCTGGGAACAAATGTTTTCCACTTGATGGGGGAACTGGACAACTGAGGGCAGAAGTGGGAAGAGACACTTTTCACTGCACAAGCCTTTCCGAGGGCTTCCCACATGGTTGAGAGGGAAAGAACCTGCCCTGCAATGCATGAGACCTGGGTTCAATCCCTGGATCAGGAAGATCCCCTTAAGAAGGAAATGGCAATCCACTCCAGTACTCTTGCCTGGGAAATCCCATGGACAGAGGAGCATGGTGGGCTACCATCCATGGGATCACAAAAGAGTTGGACACAACCTAGCAACTAAACAACCACAACAAATCTTTGCTAGCTTTGGGATTTTTTTGTACCATGCACATGGGTTCCACACTCAAAATTTTAAAAAACTTCATTTTGGAAGAGAATAAGACCCACACACACAAAAAAAAATTTTTTTTTTTTTTTTTTTTTTTCAAAATTTCGTAAACTATGCTTAAAGGGAAGCAACCATTCTTATAAAGTTAAGAAAACTTAAAAAGACTTAGTAAAATGCAAGCCAATATTCACAACCAATTTTATGAAAGTGCTTCAAAGACTTTATATCTAAAACACTGCACTTAGGCAGACACTGTTAAGAATCATATGGCATCCTTTTATTATGATTACTATTCAGCCAGAAAGATCATTACCTACTTCAATATTATAAAGTTTAGAGATTTTTAAAAGTAGATGACGTGTTTTTAAAGCAAAGCATATTATTTTCCCCACTAACGTATTATTGACAAATATTCAGCACTTCCAGTAAATCCATGTTATTTTCTTTACTTATGGTGAGCATCTGATCCTCTTCAACATGACCCACATCATTCATTCTCACATACTGGAATCCCATTAGAGAAAGAAGCTATCTGTTGACCGTCCTCATAGAAGAAAATTACACTGAGACTAAGTCTGGTCCCTCAATTTCACCCGGGGAGGAAAATTAGCCTTAAGGCCTACTCTTGTGTTTGAATTTCAAATGGAGAACCGAAAAGTGCTAAAAAATAATGAAGTCGAGATTTGAAGCCACTAGCTAGGGAAAAGTAAGTATATCCTATTCGTTACTAATGCCCCTCTGCAATAATTATTTTATTTGTTCACTTTCTGGAGCAGACACAATAGTTTTGTCTTTATCTTTTACAACCAAACACCTTTTAGTAAGCAGGAGATAAAAGACCAATAAAATCTTTGTACTTGCTCCCTGTAGCCGCCCCCTAAGGCCTATTTTATCTCCAGAGTTGTTATCTGAAGTGAATTGCTGATAAGAAAAATTAAAGGGCTCAGAAGCTGAAGGTAAGGTAATTTGCAGAGTGGTTCGCACACCTTGTCTCTGTTCAGCCAGGCCCCACCAAGAGTCCTCCCATTACCACAGCCAGCTTTGCAGGCCTTGAAAGCAAGCTGCCTGAGTAGAATGGTTTCCCAGCCCCAAACTCCTTTCCCAACAAGAAAAAAACCAGTAAATAACGAGACTCTGAAAAGTCAAAGTCGTGCGTTTACACTGTTCTTATTTATATTTGCAAACTGCGAAGCGGCAGGAGAGTATCAACTTTACCTGTAAAGGCTCTTCATGTGCCAAGAGATTAACTTTAATGCCCACCTGCACGTACGTGACGACGAGCTCTCAGTTCTGTTCTGTGACTCCCTTGGCCGTAACCGGTGCACTCTGCCTTCCGTGCAGTGTTGACGGTGTTCACTGGACACAGGCACACTTCTCAGCACTTTACGGGCGTCAGGTCCTTTATTATTCAGTTCATACAATTATCACCCTCATCTCACAGCAGAGGAAAACGGAGGGGCAGACACTTATCATTTTGATTACGTCACGGACTCTGCACACATCCATGGATTCCTGATCTATCGATACGATGCATTCTTAGTAAACAACCCCCGTAATGTGCAAAGTCCGGTATCAGATACTGGAGAGGAATGTGAGCAGGAATGACTAATACACGCTCTCAAGCAATCGGAAACTTCCTGACCCTTCCTCTCCCTCAAAGGGAAAAAAAATAAAAACATTTAAAAAAGCAACATTTCCAAACATCCCTGGAAGCCAGGCTCATCGGATACCCACTGCCTTCGGTATAAACTGGCTCCTGCCTGGCGCTGGCTGGTCGCTGGGTCCAGGGCGGGAAGTCAGTTCTGGGACAGGTGTCAGGGCACAGACAGTCTGCTCAGCTGCTCAGTCGCATCCGACTCTCTGTGACCCCAGGGACTGCAGCAGCCCAGGCCTCCCTGTCCATCAGATCAGATCAGATCAGTCGCTCAGTCGTGTCCGACTCTTTGCGACCCCATGAACCGCAGCACGCCAGGCCTCCCTGTCCATCACCAGCTCCCGGAGGTCACTCAGACTCGCATCCATCGAGTCAGTGATGCCATCCAGCCATCTCATCCTCTGTCGTCCCCTTCTCCTCCTGCCCTCAATCCCTCCCAGCATCAGAGTCTTCTCCAATGACTCAACTCTTCGCATGAGGTGGCCAAAATACTGGAGTTTCAGCTTTAGCATCATTCCTTCCAAGAAATTCCAGGATTGATCTCCTTCAAAATGGACTGGTTGGATCTTCTTGCAGTCCAAGGGACTCTCAAAAGTCTTCTCCAACACCACAGTTCAAAAGCATCAATTCTTCGGCGCTCAGCCTTCTTCACAGTCCAGCTCTCACATCCATACATGACCACAGGAAAGACCATAGCCCTAACCCTGTCCATCACCAACTCCCAAAGTTTACTCAAACTCATCTCCATCAAGTCAGTGATGCCATCCAACCGTCTCATCCTCTGTCGTCCCCTTCTCCTCCCACCTTCAATCTTCCCCAGCATCAGGGTCTCATCATCTGTCAGGGCACAGGTGGTCTCTGCAGTCAAAGGCAGGAAGAAAGCCTTGGGCGCGCCCAGCACCCATCTCCCGGGAGACCAAGAAGTCGCCGTCCTGACAGCCTGTCCACGCTTTTGGTCTCTCCTTTCCACCAGCTTCCCCACAATCCCCTCGATATTAACAACGAAACACGAAAACTCCCATCTGCAGCTCTCCGCCACAGACCAGGTGAGGGGCGCTGGTTGCCGTCAAGTTTCTGGGGTGATATCCTGGCGAGTTAATAAGCTGCATACATCTCAGTACTGGATGATCATTTGGCCTAAGCATGGAAGGGTGGCCTGTGAAGTCCTCATGATGACCCCCTCCCACATGGGGTTCCTCCCACCCTCTGGCCCCCATGGAGGAGAGATCTGTCACGGAGGAAATAAATGTGACTCTCTCTCCTGGGGAAATGCTGCCAACTCCTGCTCAAGACGACAACCGAGACCGTGTGTCTGGGGCTTGCTAAGCAATCAAGTGTACATGTGTAAAGGACAACTGCAACTTGCTTAAATGCCTGACCGACTCCTAGGCAGGAATACGCTGGGAAAGAGATCTGGGTCAGCAAACCTAGGACAAAAGCCAGACGAAGGTAGTGCTTTTGGCTTTCCCTTCTCACCCTGGGCCATAATCTCTCCTGCTGAAATAAAGTGGTTTGGGGACAGAATCAAGAGGACACTTGGTGGGGACGCCTCCTAGGAGCCAGTCATCCTTGGCTTTCTGCTAACCTCTGGGAAACTAGGTCCCGGGGCCCCTCGGCTGGGCTCACTGCTCGCCTCTCCCTGACCTGCTCTCCCTCTGGCTGCAAGGGGAGATCTCTGGCTTTATAGTCAGCTCCCTGGGACTGCCTCCACGGAGCAACAGTTCAGACCCAGAAGTCGGTTAGTAAGTCAGCTTGGGTGAGAGTGGTACGTGGGTTTCTATAAATCATGAGCCAAGCATTAGCCAGATCCTGTCTGCAGTAGCAGGCATATGTTTATCAGAACGGTTGATGTCACGAGGGCAAATAGATCAACACACTCATATCCCCTAACTCATTTGCAGGAACAAGAACACATTCTGTTGAAAAAAGAAAAGGCAGGAAAAAGTAAAGAAGCAGAGGTTGGGCAGGTGGGGAGTATTTTATAATACGGCTACACTGGTACAGAATTCTTTCTGCTAACCACATCTAGAAGGTAAAAGGACCCTCACACATCACTGGAGAAGATGATAGTATTGAACAGATAGGTTGCCTAGACAGAAAATCTGCCAAAGTTTTCCTCTGAAGAGGTAGAAACTTTGAAATGTGCTGGGCTCTGGTTAAATGAGAACCTTTGCCTCAGAAAGGCGCTCACGGTGGCACAGGTGTGTACGTGTCTCGTGTCTACTCTCACAGGCTACCTGGGGAGCATCCGACCTTAGCATCCTCTTCAGTCAGACCCAGTTAATCTGAGCCTACAGACCACTGAGTAGGGCGCAATCCATAATTTCCAGAGCATGGTATGAAATGCAGGGCCTCTTGTTCAGAAAGCAGGGAACAGAGTGCCATTAAAGTGCACTAAAATATAGAGCTTTTTCCTTTTTTCCATGGTCTCCCAATTTCTCATGATGTCCTTTATTTGCTATTTTATGTTGTTCCACACAGAGAAAAACTACAGTATTGAATCATTAGCATGAATTTTACCATTTATCTTGATGTGGTTCAATGATAGCTCTCAAAGCAAATAGAATGGCATTTAATTTGTATGTGGAATCACCAAACTTGCACACTGCAGTTCATGCATATGTATTTGGTTCTTATTAGGAGAGGGGAAACACTTCCGTGAGGCTAATGCAACTGAAACTAATTCAACTTTTACAATCTTACTTCTTGGTACATGCACATTCTACCACCACCCTATGGAAATGGGTAGCTGCCCTACCGTGCCGACTTCGTATCCACCTGGACTCCCTGAGGCCCCGCAGTTCAGTCTGGGCTCACCGGACCTTGTGGACACTTTCTGCAAACTGTGGGCCGACAGGAAAACCCACATCTTATATGCCATTTCTGCTGATGCACGTGCTCTACTTAAAAAACACGGTCAAAGAGAAGACTGAGAATTCTGACCCAGTGACAGCAGAGCCTTAAACAGAGCACGGGGCCCTTCTTCGAGGGAATCCCTGGCCATGGGGGTGAGAAGGATTCCTGATCACCCACAGCAGAGCTTTCCAAGGGTGGAGATCTGATGCAGCGGAACGCACGGTGTTAAGGCTGAGTGCGCTGACTGCATCCGGTGATCACCCTGTAAATTACCGGTTCACACACTCCCTCAGGGGGTGTGCTCGGGCCTAGTGTTCTATGGGGCTGTCCTCCCGCAGGAGCTCTCGGTGTGGCCTAGCTATGAGCCCAGGAAACCACCCAGCTTATTACTTATAGCAGCCAAAAGGGATGTGTGACTTCTCTTCCTCTGAGTGCTGCTTTGATGCTGGAACCAAACACATATTTTACTCCCTTCTCTTGGTTTTCAGCATGCCATCACACACCGGCAAGCACACAGATTTTTGGTTAGTCATTCTAAGTCAAGAAGGACACGAAAAATATGCAGGGAGCTGTCAAAATAACAGAAGGGAAAGAAAGTTAAGTAACAGAAGAGATCAGGAGAAATTAAAACATGCCCTAGATACTAGATGTAAATCCCCCACAACTGACAAGAAAGCCATGCCTGATGTGGGCATTGTCCCGGCACACTTCCCTCCCCCGGGTCTCGGAACAGCAGCGGGTTTCAACCAGTTTGAATTAGGAAGCCAGGCTGCATCTGCAGCCAACAGCTGGAATTCAGCAACTGTTGTTAATCCACCTTAATTGCTTATTATTCTATCAGTTCTTGCTTGTGCTTTTGTTATTCAAAGTAATTTTTCCTACACACACAACCAAGCATGGTTTTTGCAAGCTGCGGCCAAAGAATTCTTGTGCTTCCATCCTAGGGCTGTTATTGTTTTGTTGTGAAATGAAAACACACTGACACTAGATGAAAAAAAGTAAAAATAATAAAGTTAGCAGCCTTGCCCACAGATGGACTCACACCGGCCCTATATGTACACAGAGATGCAGACATTAGCCACCTCCAAATGAGAACAAGGCTTCGTTGGCGGTTTTAATTAGAGTGGCAGTTAGCATGGCTGCTGTTTTCTCTAAACAGCTCTTCCCCTTCTTACTTTAAGGCAGGGTTTCCACTCCAGCACTTTTATGGCACTAGTGAATAAATGAGATCCCAGGGTTCCAGGGAGACAAAAAAAAAAAATGACCAATATAAATGCATCAGGTGCAAATTACCAGGGTAAACAGGCCCATGGAGACTGTAATGCTCACCCCGCCAACTGGAATATCTGAAGGGGGCGGGCAGCAAGAGAGAAAGCCCACGGGCCACAGTCCCAGTTTTGCAGTGCACGGGTCAAGGTGAGCCCAAACCATCCTTCCTGCAGGAAGGGCAGCCGCAACGCAAGGCAGTTATGACTTGGGGTTGATGATGTTCACACTGGAGCTTTCAGTTGTGGTTTTTCTCTCTCCCACTCTCTCCAATTCCCCCCAAATGTCACTGACAGGCAGCCTCTATCCAAGGAGATTCCCCATCCAGGGGGAACACTGCAATATAATTTCCCTCTATAAATGGATTCCCCGGTAGTAATCCGTTTGCGAGGTTTTGCTTATAATTTACAAGGCAAAACTAGTGCAAATTTATAATTAGTAAGTGTAATCCATAGGGTGTGAAGATTTATCTTCCATCGCTTCTCTACAAGGTATGTATGTATGTGTGTATACATAAATGGGTGTGTATATGTGTATATATATAATACATATAAATACATATCCCCTAAGGAATGTATTTGAGGATTTTCATGGGGCTTCCCTCATAGCTCAGTTGGTAAAGAATCTGCCTGCAGTGAGGAGACCCAGGTTCGATTCCTGGGTCGGGAAGATTCCCTGGAGAAGGAAATGGCAAGCCACTCCAGTAGTCTTGCCTGGAGAATCTCATGGACAGAGGAGCCTGACAGGCTACAGTCTATGAGGTTGCAAGAGTCGGACATGACTTAGTGTCTAAACCACATGGTCTTCTCACTGTACCATTGACTGCAAGGTCTTTCTTATTCCCTACTGATCTGACCAGCAGAAGCCTAGTCCCCTGTAAGCTGGGTACAAAGCAGAGCCGCATCATATAGTTCTCTCGTCCGCATGCCTCACTATTTACTGAGCTGAATTCAATTACCTCTAGATGAGAAGTGACAAGGTTCTGCAGTAGCCTGGCCTGATGTCCACCCTGCACCATCCGCAGCGAATGGGGCTACCTTCCTTCTTCCTGCTTTCCAGGTCTATCCTGAAGGCTTACTTGTTAGTCTTACTTACTTCCCTCTTCATGTCACTGGATCAAGTCCCTTGGAGATTACCCTGCTCTGCCATGACTGGGACCTGAGACACTGCAGGCCGCTGAGCATATGTGCAAACATAAGCTGTATTATGATGAAGGTCTTTAAGGGATGTTTGCCTTACTCTTAAATCACTCTGATTCTGTTTCTTCTCAGAAAGAGCTGATTTTTTTTTTTTTTTTTAGTGTTTCCTGGGAATATTTCAGCCAGGATCATTCATCCTGGAGCCTGCAGGAAGAAACCTGTGAACCAGTGGGGAGAATTCACGATGGAGGAGCTTTTCTTTGGAACTCTTACTATTTACTCATACCTGCTATGGTCTTAGGTTTTAAGTCTCCTGTTTTAGGATATGCAAGTATTTTACCAAGTTAGGTAAGCAAGTATTGTACTTATGATATAAATTAGCATGAGGACAATTTCTGCAAGGCTTCTTTGGGAGCTTCCATCAAATGTCATTTCCTAAAGACCACAGATCTTTGTTTGAACCGTTTACTTGTTTGGGTGTAGCCTCAATTCACAGAAAGTGAATCAATTATATAACTTTAAAATATCATTTTAAAAATATTCCTTTGCTCATTCAGGATATTTTTCACTGTCCTCATTCGACCAACTATATAATCAGCAAACATAGCCTTTATCTGTAAATTAAGCCTCTTATTCAATTTGTACAACAATTGCTATATGGTTTGATGATGATCTGCAGTAGTTTTAAATACATTATATCCTGTTTTATTAGAGATGACATGTAACTGCAAATATTATAGCTTATTAAATCAGCCCCGCATTCATCAGTTCAGTAGCAATGAATCAAATTGCCCTGATTAGCAAAGAAACTCCCAGAAACTATTTTTTCTCCTTCAAGATTGTTGACTTTAATTCTTTAAAAAAAATAGTTCAATACTTTATTGAGCACAGTCATTCATTATTTAAAATTTTTAACTGTAATAACATTATAATACAGCCATTATTAACTGAAAATTTAAGATAGATACCATAGACTACATTTCTGCTACATTTCACTCAACCTGAGATGATCGTCATAACCAAAATTAAAGAATGTTGAGTTTATATGTGAAAGATAGGATGGAAGAAACTGACCTCACTTTAATTCACAGCATCAAAATTAAGAAAAGAACACAGCACCCAAATGAGAGGTGACAGCTAGGTGAACAAAAGAGCAGTTGTAGAATCCTGTGAGTTGTTTTTTTTTTTTTTTCATCTAATTTAAACTGCTTCTTGTTTTAAAGACTAGACCTGCAGCGGGGATATGATTCTACACTCCCACCCCTCCCTACCCCAATCCCTAGAACCCGAGCTCAAGGAAGAATCACCCATCTGATGGGTTTCTAAGATAATCCTGGGCTCTTCCTACCGAAGCTAGTCTCGGCCTAGCCATGAGCTTAGGGTACCGTTGTCGTTCAGAAAGACCCCTCATCAGAGCGCTGTGGGCATCAAACTGTTCCTCCACCTGCCAGATGCATCCAGCACACGGTCCTTGTCTGATGCAAATGAACCCGCAATGATTTTAGAGGAGGAAGCGCGTGCCTGACCCCGAGGAGGCTGTCGTGGTCCATCACAGAGCACAGCTGCACCCCGATGTCGCATCTGGGTGGGCTTTGGACAGCGCAGTCCCAGAGCTGCTGAAAAGCATGCACGCCGGGTTGGTCCGCACATCCAGGCACACACGCTCATGGCGCGTGGAGAGGCGGACGCACTGAGAGTGTATCAGACTTGGACCTCCAAATCCTTTCCGTCCAACGCCAGTACCAGCACTCCATCAGCGGCCCCTGGGAGGGCGCTTCTCATGGCCTCGGGATGGAGTGACTCCATCAGTGCAGAGACCGGCGTGCAGACGGAGCGGGGAAGGACCACCCCGGACCCCGTGCGTCTGCTAAGGAAGAGCAGCCCCCATCCGGCTTCCCATTCATCGCCTCCAGAAACCACTCCTGGAGAGGCGCGCTGGCCAACAGATGGTCTCCTGCTAAGGCGTAATCACCAGCAGCTTGCTGCATTTACCCAGGACAAATAGAATTACAGGCGTTTGCCCGAGTCTGAAATTGAATCGAGAACTCGGGTGGTGGATAATGGAAACGAAAAAAATGGAAGAGCTCAAAACGGATCACATTGCCGTGGGGAGAGGGCCGGCGTGGGACGAAGTCTCTGCCCGTGGACTTCACCGTCACCAGCTGTTTCCAATAATCCTGTCTACCGCGCCGGATGGTGGCTTGAACTATCGAGGTTTCCAGAATGGGGACCATCATCACCAGCTAATGAAGACATCTGCCTTGATCAGATGGCCAGTCAACAGAATACTACCTGGCATATTGAATATGTTTTTGCCCCATTACAACGCCTTCATTTGAGGATGACTGTAAACTGCCATCAGTTTTAACCAGTCTTGGCTTTAGGGGGTAAGGGTCATTAAGGGCTCTGAATAATCTTGATTTTTCTGAGGCCAGGTGTTCCTGAGTCTATCCCCAGAAGTCCTCACTATTTTGAATCATGCATTGCTTAGAATAATAATGATGTTAAGCCTTAGAAATTGCCTAGGGGAGGAAAAAAAAAAAGCAGCATAGAATTAAGAGTACATCATTCACCCTATGCCTGGGTTACACTACCTACTAGGAAGAACAGGGCCATCCATGTAAATCACTGTATAAGGATGCTGTAAAAGTAAATGAGGCAAAATATGCAAAGACACTAAGTTCTAAAGAGATAAGGTCTTAAAAGGTAAGGCCATTTTTAACCCAAACTATCAGCAGTCACCTTAAATTATTCTCATCATTAAATGATACTTATCACCAGTGAAACTTGTTAACCCATTTAAAAAAAAAAAAAAACTAAAAATCTCAGTGACAGCATGCATGAAACTGCCTTTAAATGAATAATCAGACAATTCTCATTCTTCATGGTAAAAACACATTATGGAAAATTTTATTTTCATGTGTAAGTCAGGCTAACATTTTCAAACATGAGTTACATGAGAAGTGTCTGAAAAGTCTCTCAGTTTCTTCAGGCAGTTCTGTTGTAAGGAAGTCTCTGCCATGCAGGAAAGCAATCCCAAAAGAAAAGTGCTTCTCGTGGCAGGATTAAGGTGTTTGGGGAGAGAGGGTTTTGTTTTTGTTTTTGTTTTATATTATCTACATAAGAGCTTCATTCTTCAGGTTCACATTACAGACTGATAAGAGGTGAAGTATCTTTTAACATAATTGCTTTACTGCTACTGCTAAGTCACTTCAGTCGTGTCCGACTCTGTGCGACCCCATAGACGGCAGTCCACCAGGCTCCCCTGTCCCTGGGATTCTCCAAGCAAGAATACTGGAGTGGGTTGCCATTTCCTACTCCAATGCGTGAAAGTGAAAAGTGAAAGTGAAGTCGCTCAGTCGTGTCCAACTCCTATTGACCCCATGGACTTCAGCCTACCAGGCACCTCCATCCATGGGATTTTCCAGGCAAGAGTACTGGAGTGGGGTGCCATTAATTGCTTTAAAAGGTGGCCAATTTGAAGTGAAAGGAAATTTTTGCTGAATGTACACCATTAGTGAATCTGACTAAATGTGCTCCTACTCTCAAGGACACATTTTTTGAAACATGTTATAAAAAAGAACTAGATGCTAGACCCATCTTACTATAAAATATGTACCCTCTCTATAGGTAACTTTACCTGCTATCCTTTCTTATTTTCTTACATAGAAATAGAAGATGAAATACAGAAATCAACTACACTGAATAGAACAAAAATATGAGTGACAGAAGCACACACAATCTGTAGGCTAACAGGCATAAACATTTTGAGCAGTGTGATCCAGTAAGAAGAGCACAGATACAGACACTAATTACTACATGACACTGACACTGAAGTCGCTCAGTCATGTCTGACTCTGTGCGACCCCACGGACTGTAGCCCACCAGGCTCCTCCGTCCATGGGATTCTCCAGGCAAGAGTACTGGAGTGGGGTGCCATTTCCTTCTCCAGGGGATCTTCCCAACCCAGGGATCGAACCTGGGTCTCCTGCATTATAGGCTGACGCTTTACTGTCTGAGCCGTAACCCTGGGCAAACTATTTAACTGCTCTGTGATTCAGTTTATCCAACTGTAAAATCAGTAGGATGGGCTCCCTCCTTATCCCCAAGGTGTTTGGTGAGAGCCCAGGAAAAGTGCTGATGAAGCCTCCTTAGACACCATGTCTGGCACACATTTGTGGAAATACAACTATAATGATTTTCATTACGATATTAGTAGACTGAATTTTAATTGTGAGGAAAAATTCTTGCTATTTTATTTTAAAATGCTTCAAAAATATAGCTACATAAAGGAAAAACCTAATTATTACTAAAAGTATGGCCCTACAATATCATAGTTATTCACTTATTGCTTCAATAAGTTACTATATATTTTTTAAAGTGGCCCTTATTATCTGTATTTTTAAATTCAATTTGTTCTGAAAAACTACTGACATTAATTTTTTAAAAAAGGCAAGTCCTATAAAAGGAAAGCACTCAATGAAGTGCTTTCATCACTTGAAATGACTTGGCTATCATCTCAGTGTTAGGCAAAAATGCTATGAATTTTAACATGAGCGACTTGTTACATACTAAGGAAATATTCGTAGTTTATAATTTGTGAAGCGGTAGTATGCTCTGACAAGGTTTCACTACATGGGAAATAGATGGGGAAATAGTGGAAACAGTGTCAGACTTTATCTTTCTGGGCTCCAAAATCACTGCAGATGGTGACTGCAGCCATGAAATTAAAAGACCCTTACTCCTTGGAAGGAAAGTTATGACCAACCTAGATAGCATATTCAAAAGCAGAGACATCACTTTGCCAACAAAGGTTCGCCTAGTCAAGGCTATGGTCTTTCCTGTGGTCATGTATGGATGTGAGAGCTGGACTATGAAGAAGGCTGAGCGCCGAAGAATTGATGCTTTTGAACTGTGGTGTTGGAGAAGACTCTTGAGAGTCCCTTGGACTGCAAGGAGATCCAACCAGTCCATTCTGAAGGAGATGAGCCCTGGGATTTCTTTGGAAGGAATGATGCTCAAGCTGAAACTCCAGTATTTTGGCCACTTCATGCAAAGAGTTGACTCATTGGAGAAGACTCTGATGCTGGGAGGGATTGGGGGCAAGAGGAGAAGGGGACGACAGAGGATGAGATGGCTGGATGGCATCACTGACTCGATGGATGTGAGTCTGAGTGACCTCAGGGAGTTGGTGATGGACAGGGAGGCCTGGCGTGCTGCGATTCATGGGGTAGCAAAGCGTAGGACACGACTGAGCGACTGATCTGATCTGATCTGAGACATTGTATAGCTATGAGAAAAAAATATTGCTCATTATATAAAAGGCAATTTTCGATAATATCAAGTAAGTTACAGTGACTCAGGAGAGCTTCACAGTGTCCCCGTGTTATCAATTTCATATACATTTCACTAGAGGAGAAACCCTATCCCCCACAAAGGATGTAGAACTGCAAGGGCCACCATGTACTGACCCTCCATGCAACAAATCTGCAAACATTGCCTATGGCATGCTGTATCAGAAATTTAGGCAGCTGGAAATCATAGCAGACAAGCGTTTCAGGTCATTGATCTTAGAATTGGAAAATTTCCCGTAGTGAGCCAAAATGAACCTAGTGCAGAGCATCAGCACTCACCCATCCCCTCAGACAAGTGGCAAATCACTGAGAAAGATCATTAGAAAATGCAGCCTTCTATAATAGGAAAGGCATGAATACATAACTGATTGATTGCTGGCAACGTTCAATCATTCAGTAAATGTTGATGGAACACATTCTATATGTGGTACCCTGAGAATCAATAGTAAGAGATACAAACATAACTAATTATTAAGCATTTTACACTCTAAATTCTTTAACTCATCTAACCGCCCCTTCCTGTCTCTTCCTCTCTCACTCTGCCTTTCCCCACATTATCATCCCCATACTCCATTTGAGAAAACTGTAAGACAAAATGACTGAATAACTTTCCAAATTGATAAAGCTCTTAAGAGGCAGAGCCCAGATTTGAACCCAGGTCTTCCGATCGCAGTCTGCATACCCAATCACTAGGCCATGCCGCTCCGAGGAAGAACCACAAAGGAGGCACAGCCAACACCCTCAGCTCTGCCTCCTTTGCACTTAATTGGGCAGTTCCCATGGGCGGCAACGACTCACTGTCCCGCGAACCCTCCGCAGATCTCCCTCAGAAACAGACGTCCACCCCCCACTCTCTCTATCAAGGTGCCTTACATATTCCAATGGTTGCACTTATCAGACCTATACTTGTAACTACTTGCCTTGTATTCCAGGCATACTCGCCTCACATTTTGTGTGTGTGTGGGGCCTGACCTAGAATGCAGCCTCCAAGGGGGGCAGTGTCTTTAGGACACTGCAGCCTAGTAAGTAGGACAAATAGTCCCAAATCCATTGGTATAAATGCCTCACTTGTTAAAGGTGGTCCGTAAAGAGGATGAACAAGAATAAAGGTTACCACAGCACAGGTCGCTAAATTATGGATTGGGGTGAAGACAGGGCTGGAAACTGGACCCTGTCTAGCCTTAAAGAACAGGAATGATAATTGATAATTATATAATTGATAATATATAATTATGCATTGATAATTGTAATTATATATATTATATAATTATATAATTGATCATTGATAACTGATAATTGGGGGAGAGGAGAGACAGACTAGGGGAGCAGAGGACATGGGGCAATGGCTCAGAGAAAGGAATGCCTGGAGCACGCCGAGAGGGTCAGGGAGACACCCTGCAAACAGGGCGGGTTCAGGGGGGCCTCACTGCGGGGAAGAGTGAGGAAGGCAGGCTGACAGCGGGGATGAATGGCCAGCCCCTTAATGCCAAGCGAAAAGCCTCAGATGTGTTCTTCAGGAGCACTAGGGAGTTTTGAGCTTGGGAGTAACATGACCAGACGAGCAAGATAGGAAAAACCCAGTTAGGGCTGTAGGAAAGAGAAAAGTGAATGAGAAGGAAAAATATGAAAAACCCAATTTTAAAGGGTGCAATCTATTCAGAATTTCTTCAGTAGAAAAAAAGGCAGCTGTTACATTCACCACTTGCTGAAAAATCCCAACTTTCTCCACCAAGCAAACTACTATAACCAGGAGTTTTTGTTTGTTTTTATTTTTTTATTGGGGTATAGTTGATTTACAATGTTGTATTGGTAACCAGTTTTTTTTTTTTTAATGTAAGTAAAAATTCATCTAACACTCATTGCTACCTTTTTATCCTATGTGCTAAGGATACAGAAATGATACCATCATCTTTAGCGATAAGAATCTCAAACAGAATATGGAATAAAGAAGCAATTCATAAAAATGATAACAGATTTGTTTGCAAAGGTCAGCAAAGTAAAACTATTCTTCTTCTATAATACAAACTGTCAAAAGAAAAATACATTTCTTCAACAAATTATACAATCAGAGAATAGGAAAGGACATTAGAAGAAATTTAATTCCACGGCATTTTACAGATGATTAAATTGAGAGGACCAGAGAAGTTAGGCAGTCAGCCCCAGGTCACACAGAAGACTGCTGGTATTATATGGAATACAAATCTAGTCTCCAAACTCTGCTTTGCCCTGCTGTCTTTTATAGATATGAATGGAAGTATACTGTAAATATACAAGAAGAAAATCAGAGATACCAAAGGAACATTTCATGCAAAAATGGGCTCAATAAAGGACAGAAATGGTATGGACCTAACAGAAGCAGAAGATATTAAGAAGAGGTGGCAAGAATACACAGAAGAACTGTACAAAAAAGAGCTTCACGACCCAGATAATCATGATGGTGTGATCACTGACCTAGAGCCAGACATCCCGGAATGTGAAGTCAAGTGGGCCTTAGAAAGCATCACTACAAACAAAGCTAGTGGAGGTGATGGAATTCCAGTGGAGCTATTCCAAATCCTGAAAGATGATGCTGTGAAAGTGCTGCACTCAATATGCCAGCAAATTTGGAAAACTCAGCAGTGGCCACAAGATTGGAAAAGGTTAGTTTTCATCGCAATCCCAAAGAAAGGCAATGCCAAAGAGTGCTCAAACTACCGCACAATTGCACTCATCTCACACGCTAGTAAAGTCATGCTCAAAATTCTCCAAGCCAGGCTTCAGCAACATGTGAACCGTGAACTTCCTGATGTTCAAGCTGGTTTTAGAAAAGGCAGAGGAACCAGAGATCAAATTGCCAACATCCGCTGGATCATCAAAAAAGCAAGAGAGTTCCAGAAAAACATCTATTTCTGCTTTATTGACTATGCCAAAGCCTTTGGCTGTGTAGATCACAATAAACTATGGAAAATTCTGAGAGAGATGGGAATACCAGACCACCTGATCTGCCTCTTGAGAAATCTGTATGCAGGTCAGGAAGCAACAGTTAGAACTGGTCATGGAACAACAGACTGGTTCCAAATAGGAAAAGGAGTACGTCAAGGCTGTATATTGTCACCATGTTTATTTAACTTATATGCAGAGTACATCATGAGAAATGCTGGACTGGAAGAAACACAAGCTGGAATCAAGATTGCCGGGAGAAATATCAACAACCTCAGATATGCAGATGACACCACCCTTATGGCAGAAAGTGAAGAGGAACTGAAGAGCCTCTTGATGAAAGTGAAAGTGGAGAGTGAAAAGGTTGGCTGAAAGCTCAACATTCAGAAAACGAAGATCATGGCATCTGGTCCCATCACTTCATAGGAAATAGATGGAGAAACAGTGGAAACAGTGTCAGACTTTATTTTTCTGGGCTCCAAAATCACTGCAGATGGTGACTGCAGCCATGAAATTAAAAGATGCTTACTCCTTGGAAGGAAAGTTATGACCAACCTAGATAGCATATTCAAAAGCAGAGACATCACTTTGCCAACAAAGGTTCGCCTAGTCAAGGCTATGGTCTTTCCTGTGGTCATGTATGGATGTGAGAGCTGGACTGTGAAGAAGGCTGAGCGCCGAAGAATTGATGCTTTTGATCTGTGGTGTTGGAGAAGACTCTTGAGAGTCCGTTGGACTGCAAGGAGATCCAACCAGTCCATTCTGAAGGAGATGAGCCCTGGGATTTCTTTGGAAGGAATGATGCTAAAGCTGAAACTCCAGTATTTTGGCCACCTCATGCGAAGAGTTGACTCATTAGAGAAGACTCTGATGCTGGGAGGGATTGGGGGCAGGAGGAGAAGGGGACGACAGAGGATGAGATGGCTGGATGGCATCACTGACTCAATGGATGTGAGTCTGAGTGACCTCCGGGAGTTGGTGATGGACAGGGAGGCCTGGCGTGCTGCGGTTCATGGGGTCGCAAAGAGTCGGACAGAACTGAGCGACTGATCTGATCTCTGATCTGATACTGTAAATATAATTTATAATATATTTTGGTGCAAAACAATTTCTAACTCTTTAATAATGATATTGGTGTGAACTTTAAAAGATTAAAACAACAGGGCTAATGAAAACGGAACACGCATTCGCTCATTCAGCAGGCTACATAAGAAACGACCTAGGCAGCCAAGTGAGTGTGGAGGAAGGCCCAGATATAAATAAGGAAAGACGCCAAGCCCTACTCTCTAGATGTCCACAGTCTCTATGATGTGTCAGAAGTATAAAACCCACACCAGATTTTGAAGACCGTACAAAAAATGTAAAACATCTTATTAATATTTTATATTGGTTAGGTGGTGAAATAATTTTGGATATGCTGTCTTAAACATAAAAATGATTTTACCTCTCTCTTTTTGGTACTTTAAAAAAAAGTCGCTATTAGAAAACTTAAAATCACATATGTAATTCACACTATATTTCTACTGGGCAACGCTGCTCTAGAGGAAGAGCGGGAGATCAGCCAGTTGTGGAATCCAGCCTGGCCAGAAGTCCAGGAAAGAAGACTAATCATTAGAAAGATAAGGATCTTAAGAGAGAGAGAAAAAAAAGACTCGTCTTCAAGGCATTACCTTATCTCACAAGAAAAAATTCGGGGAGTTACCCATGGGAAAGGAATCTCTCTCCTTATCTGTGGAACTTCACAACACAATGCCTTTGGGCAAATCAGATCTCCTCCCACTGAACTAAACTTGCAGTTTATCTGTTTGTTCTCTGTGGAACCACGAGTCAAGTGAAGTGCACATGAATGGCTTCTTAGAAACGGAAGCATGCCAGTCTTTATGTTAGGAAAGCATCCACCTTTAAGGACTGCAGTTATGATGGAAACATCCTAGGTCCTCATGAATGAGGTCACCAGATTACAGAAGCAGCTCTCTTCATAATTAAATAGTACACAAACACACACACACAGACATACTCAGGAATAGGAAATGGCAACCCACTCCAGCATTCTTGCCTGGGGGGTGGAAACACCCTCCCCCCAACCCCACCCCCCCCACCCCACCCCCACACACAGGAATAAGAAATGGCAACCCACTCCAGCATTCTTGCCTGGAAACATCACCCCCCCCCCACACACACACACACACACACACACACAGGAGTAAGAAATGGCAACCCATTCCAGTATTCTTGCCTGGAAAATTCCTTGGACAGAGGAGCCTGGCGGGCTAGAGCCCACGGGGTCACAAAGAGTTGCACACAACCAAGCAATTGAGCACGCATGAACACAAACACACACATGCACAAAACCGGTATCATCACAGAGGTGTTAGGTACTAAATCAAAAGATACATAGGCCCCAAATGGAATTACTTACGCTAAAAAAGCCCACCCCAGCAAACCAAGACTTAATACCTCACCTAATCACAGTTTCAGCATCCCCCAGAAATGCAACCTTACCTAGTCAGTCTGGAATTTCCTAGTCAGCACTAGTGAGGTCAGCTACCTAATAGACCCCTTTTGTCCCCTGAGGGAACGTAGGTAGCCTTGCCTGTAACAACCCACCGTTTCCTTGTCCCTCCCCAGTTTCTCCCTGTAAAAATCTTCCACAGAGCCTCAGAGCGTCTTTCTATTTGCTAGATGGGATGCTTCCCAATTTATATATCACTGAAGAAAGCCAATTAGGTCTTTAAATTTACTCAGCTGAGTTTTTAACTGTATAAACAGACACTATTTCCATTTGTGTCTTAAGCTGCAGTTTCTTCAACTTCATAACATGCCTTTTAAATAGAAATGTGGGCTTCACCTATAGTACGCCAGTCTTAAACACACAAACTGTCGACAGACTTTCAGAATGGCTTTATGTTGTCAAACTGGTAAGAGTTCAAATATCAAGATCAATTTTGCCATTTTCTAATCCTCTTTGGTCACTAACATAGAGTAATAACAATAAGTAGATTCCCCTCCAAACTAAACAGGAATAAATCAAGCCAGAACCAACATTATCTCCAACAGAAAACAGAAAACAAAAAGCTAGTGACACATGTATGAACAACACAGAATAAATCCAGTTTTCATGTTGAAAAAAGTTTTAGAAGTTAATTTCACTTTAAGGTGTTTCAATATTTAATTTCAATAATTTGTTTTCTCACACCCAGTATCATTAAGGAGTTGGGCTTTTCCACTACTTGAAACATTTTATTTAATCATTCACACATTAATTTTTTCAGTACTTCTGTATTGTTCTGATATGTCAATTAAATGGATATTTCAGGTATCGTAGTCTAAATTATCTAAAAGGAAAATTCAATTTTTAAAACTGTATTTGGACAAAGTACTATCCTATAAATTTACTTATAGGATGGCTTTGGCTCTGCAGGTGATCAGAATCTGGGTCACAGAATAGTGTTCATGAGCATGACATTTTAGCCTTTATTGCAATTTTGCCTGAAATTTTCTTATATTCCTTTAAAACATTAGACTAGATGTCTTTCGGGGAAGGCAATGGCACTCCACTCCAGTACTCTTGCCTGGAAAATCCCATGGATGGAGGAGCCTGGTAGGCTGCAGTCCATGGGGTCACTACGAGTCAGGACATGACTGAGCGACTTCACTTTCACTTTTCACTTTGGTGCATTGGAGAAGGAAATGGCAACCCACTCCAATGTTCTTGCCTGGAGAATCCCAGGGATGGGGGAGCCTGGTGGGCTGCCGTCTATGGGGTCGCACAGAGTCGGACACGACTGAAGCGACTTAGCAGCAGCAGCAGCAGCAGATGTCTTTAGATAGCCTTCTCAGATTGTTTAATACAACAACTAGCTCTTTTCATCTAAAAGAACCAACACAAAAGAATAAACACTATGCCAACTTCTCACATTAATTAAAAACAAAATCATATTTGTCACAATGGTTTTCAAATGATTTTAGTATGTCTGAGGAACACTGGACTGTGTCTTCAACAGGGCAGAAATTGTAGCCTGTTATATACATTACTATAACCTCTAGAAACCAGAAGAGCTCTTGATACACAGTAGATGCTCAGTAAATATGTGTGTATTCAATGATATGTAATAGGCACTCAAAATATAAATGGTTAAAGACTGAATAATTAATGGAAATGGTGAGGCCATTAGTTATTAACAATATGCTACATGATCACCATTTCATTGAACGTGAACATTTTAAATGGTAGCTGTCAGAAGTTATTAAATGTTAATGACAAGTAAGTGCTTAATAAGTTTTCTTGAATAAATGGTGGATAAATAAACTGCAAAGATTGAGTGAGAGTTTAGAAAAATGAGTCACTGAGACATCATGATTTCAAAACTACATGTATATTTTGAAAAGGTGCTGAAAACCAATAGAAGTGCCCAATCTTTTCTTAAAAGCCTCCTGGAATGCAAGTTCTAACATGATGTCAAAAAAAGTTGCCATCAGGGTCTCCAACATTACATAGAAAGGCTAGGATGCCAAGAGTCATCCACTCGGGAATTTGTCAGGATCACGAACCTCTTCTTGATTTAGAATATTCTGAGATACCAAACTAAATGGTAAATTCAACCACGTGGGCCAGGTGGCCATCACAATGATTATTACATAATTAGTTCAACATAATTGCATGCCTGGACTTAATTTTCCCACAGTGTTTAAGAAGATGATGTTGAGATCAAGGACATTGTGAACACTTCTTTTTTAAAAGTAGATGGCATTTCCACCTTGCAAAATACATTTGCTTTGGATGTATACTATATTTTGCCGTAGTGATTTCCAATGCCCATCCATTCATAAAACAGTATATGCGATGTCGCAGGACGTCTGCCAGTGCTATATGCCAACCTCAGACAAAAAAGTACAATATGCCTTTAAATTTAAATCTGTAAATTAACTTAAGTAGTTTGACAGCACAGCTCGAAATCCATCCTGACCGCAACTTTCTATTTAAATAAAAACTGCCCCTTTAAAAAACCCACCAATACAGTTATTGTCCATCCATCCAAACACATTTACTTTTATCTTAAAAAAAAAAACAACAAACTGACTAGTGTGTGGTTTATGAACATGTTATGTGCAGATGTGGTTTGTTCAAAGAGTAAAGAAGCAATTATAGTGCCGACCACTCACAATTCATTCCCCTAAATTTTCATTAGCTTACATCATAGGGGGAGGAGGCCTTACAAAATTTTCATTTGAAAAGACCTACTTTCTTTAAGATCTTGAGCACAAAACACCCAAAAGGTGCATTTCAGGCGAACGAAGGGAATTGCCATGATGCTATCCATGGCTGCTGCAACACTTGTTTTACTTCTTTTGTAATAAATAGAAAGTCAAAGGAGTTTTCAAATGGTGGGCCGAAGTAAATGGCATCTGGCTGAAAAGACAGAAAGCGGCATTCAACGGGGAAGTCCCACCCCACTGAGCCTGCACAAGCGCGCACTCCGTCTCCGTTGTGGTGGAGACAGGGGCTGTCAGTCAGGCCACGCTCGGTGGGTGAGGAACCCCGGGCTCCTCGGCAGGGTGTACACTGCTCGACAGTCAGACCGTCAACGTAGAAGCAACTGATTTGCAAGTTGAGGTGGAGGGAAAGGCCGGTTTCTCCCTCGCATACCCTGAAGTCAACCCCCTGGCCTGTTTTCTGTCTCCTCCAGGAGCCCGAGGCCCTTCGCAGGCCATTCTGACAGACCCCCGAGGGCGCAACGCGGCCGGCTCGTCAGGCTAGGACGCTGCGGCCCGGGGCTCCGCGCCGGCGGTGCCCGCCATCGAGGAGCGCGCAGGGGAGGCCTGCCCAGAGCCGCCCCGACGCCGTGGCGTGCCCACCGGGGCGCACCCAGGGCCCTGACTCTGGGTGTGCGGGCGGGCGGCTCCGCGGCCAGCCATCGCCAGGCCCGGTGCTCCCCGCCGGCGGTGCCCGCCATCGAGGAGCGCGCGGCAGGGGGGGGCGCGCAGGGGAGGCCTGCCCAGAGCGCTGTTGGGAAAGGTAACCTTGCCAAGCGCTCTGAGTAAACCACCTAACCTCGTTGGCACCTCAGGTTGTTCGTTCTGAACGACCTCCACGTGGGTTGCTTTCCAAGAAAAGGTAATAAAAGTAATTGTGAAGCTCTCTGAAGACCTAAAATGGCTGTGGAAAACACCACCACCGGTGACTTTAAGTCTGTGCTCGTGGGTGAAGTTTCCAAGCAAGTCTGAGTACAGCTCTCCTTCTGAGGGGCTCTGACCCCTGGCTCAGGGGGTGTGTGTGTGCACGTTGCAGCCTGGGGCCCAACCAGGACCCCAAGCGAGGGCTGGAGCCAGGCTGCAGGCACCCACCCGCCCTGAGGGACGCGTGCCCCCCACCCAGCCCTGCCTCGGACCGAGTCTGCAGTACCAGTGCCTCCGCCGTGAGGGCCAGCTGATACGAGGAAGCCCGCACGCAGTCAGAAATTTTAGACCGGACAACGAAGGGGAGGCAGCCTCAGCATCAACCTGAGCCACGAGGAGAGAGTGTTAAGCTTGATGAAAGCAAAATGCCTGTTGAGATTTACATGGAAACACGTACTAGGAAGCTGATGAATAATAAAATATGACGAGCACGCTGATCCTGTGAGTTTTATTTTCAGTAGGCTTTCATATCATTTGCTAACCCACTCCCTACAGAGTATTCCCGATACAAGACACTGTCCCATTGTAAAGATGGATAAATTTGCCAAAGCATCTCTTGCCTAGCAAGTAGGAGCCAGATGTCAGAAGCCGTATGCTGGGCAGATGTTAAGAGTTTTAAAATGATCTACCTGAATGGCCCTAGATGAAAACATGGTATTCTAAAAATAGGACACGGACACCCCACTGAAATCAACTGTTCATTTATTTATTCCACATGAAGGGTACCGTGGGGTGCCAGCTTCTTGCAAAGCCTGCAAAACTGCACTCGTGGATTTATAAGATGCTTCTGAACAGAAACACGGTGGTACCTGTCGGTGAAAAACAGACTCACCCCTGAGATGAGGCTGGGCTCCATATTGTTTTTCCATTAAGTCCCAAAAGTCAGATGGCGGGACAAAAACGCTGGGCGGATCGCTATGGGTGGACAGGCAGAGGGGACAGGGCGGGATGTCACATGTAAGCGGATCTGTGAGCTACAGTAAGAGAGGAGGATGTTGCAAGACAGGCCTGGGTCAGCGTCCACAGGTGCTGACGCTGGAATGCATTTCCTGAACATCTGTGCTGAACACAAAAGACAGCCAGGACTGCGGGGGACAAATAACAAACCCCACATGGCCTGAACAAAAACAACAAAGTGAAGCATACCCTTTTTCTTTTTCCTGAGTCTGTCATGCTGAATGACACCCTTGTCCCCAGACCTAGTTGTATGTCTTGCCACTTCATAAAACCTGATCAACCTCCCCTCCTCTCCCGGAACACTCCTGATCTCCCCGAGCTAAAGAAAACAGCAGTGAGCCCCAGCTCCCCCATCAGGGGGAGGTTTTCCTCTTTGCTCAGAATTTGAGACTAAATACAGATTGGAGTATTCACCCGGGGAATTCAACAGAGATCCATCTTAAAGAAAGTTCCAAATACACAATTGGAAGGAAAGCATTTGCGGTGCTTTTCTGCCCCTCCAAGAATGTGGAGAGAAAGAAGAGGTGACTGTTTCCTATAAAGCTATTTCCCCCTTCACATCAGCCCACCTGGAATGGGAGCCATTTGTGAGAGGCTTGTTTTTAATCCAGACTTCTCTCCAACCTGAAGAGAGACCCAAAAAGCAGACATCAAAAGTACGGGTTTATCTTTCCACAAGAAGGGAGCTGTCGATGCAGTGGCCAGTGGTAACCCTAAAAACAGGAATGTGCCAACAGTTTCACTGTTGAGCTAAACAAAGCCCAAACCGTTATTCTTCAGAGGGGGAGAACCTGCCCGTGGATTCCTGCCTGGCTCCCAGGAAGAGCCCAGGGCCCTCCAGTGGTCTTCCCAGGCCCCTCTTTCCTCCTCGGGAAATCTCCTACTTCTCCCCTGGTTGCAGAGCGTTCCCCTCCAGCCACATGGGAACCCACCGGGCCTGCCACCATCTCCCCCAGGAACCAGGCTGGCTGACTTCCTCCCACACTCCCCAGGATGTCTCCTCGCATTTGCATTTCAGCTCTGCAGAGGGGCCGTCCTGACCCTGACAGCCTCCACAGCACTCACTCTCCTGCTCGCCCTGCTCTGCGGCACTTAAACTAGCCCCCTGGGTATCCCCCCAACTACTGAGGACAGGGCCTGGCTCACCACAGATGTTCAGGAAGGAGTTCCTTCTGAATGGAAACTCACCATTCCTTAACAAGGGCATCTCCCCAAATGACATGTGACGTAAACCGTGATTCCACTTCCCATGTGAGAGAGCAAAGCACAGGCGGTGGCTCTCAAAGTGCTCTGATCACCACGAGGCCTGGACGCCACAGATCAAATCAACGAATTATAATACAGAACCTCGCGCTCTTCTTAATCTCATAACCTCGTCCCACTCATGCTCATGCCCCAAAGGAATCTATCTATGAGACATACTGCATACAGAGAACCCAGGTCCAGGCCACTGAAAATCACAGCAGAGCTTCTCGGAACAAAGCTGGTTTCACCACACAGCATGTTCTTTCATCCATTTGTTGATTACCCCTTACGTGTCACTTAAACCTTACAATTCAAATGACCTGCAGTCCTGATGGGAAGAGCTGACTCATTAGAAAAGACCCTGATGCTGGGCAAGATGGAAGGCGGGAGGAGAAGGGGATGACAGAGGATGAGATGACTGGATGGCATCACCAACTCGAATGACAGGAGTTTCAGCAAGCTCCGGGAGTTGGTGATGGACAGGGAAGCCTGGTGTGCTGCAGTCCATGGGGTCGCAAAGAGTCGGACATAGCTGAGCAACTGAACTGCATCCCCGAATACTGTGGCTTTGGGTTTTTTAAAGCAAAAGTCAGATAGAAAACCCTCTAGGAAGAAAATAATTCAGCCTGTGTCTACATTATGCTTCTCCCAAAACCTGTTGGTCTGCTAATTTGTTCATTAAAGAACTGCTTTAACTTTCAACATAAGAAATAACCAGCTTAATTTCTTTCTTTCACAGTATTGACAGCTTTCGTTCCTCTTAAACTGCCTATCTGACCCAGGGCATCTCTGGTTGAGAAATAGATGCTTGAAACAGCAATGAAGCGCACATCTACAGCCTTCGTTAATTAGCCAGGATGGCCACGATGATGATGATGATTTCTGTCCTCAATGGTAAATGCTTCAGGACGCCAGCAGGGCCACCTACACCCGGTGTGACAGCTACAGACCACAGCATTGGGTCAGTAAAACACTCCTTCACTTTCGTGGAGGCGGGTTTAAAGGCCGTTTGAAAGAGGTCTGCGAATAATGAAAAACTTTTACATGGAAGTCCAGTATCCAGAACCGCAAAATCATCACCCTCAGTGAAAGAACTCAGCATAAAAGAACACACGTTATATGGATCCGCTAATATAAAATGTCCACAAAGGGCAACATCTAGAGATAGAAAGTAGACGAGAGGTGGCCTGGGGTTGTGGTGGGTAAAGGGAGTGACCGTTAACAGACGACTCCTCACTAGGATGACGGGAATGTCATAGAATTAGACTGTGCTGATGAAACTGGATGGCTCGAAATATACTAGAACTCATATTCAAACCCCTTGAATTTTATGGTATGCAAATCACATCGCAATAAAGTTGATACAAGAAAAGAGTGAGAGAGGGGAAAAAAAAAAGTCCAGTATCTATAAAAGTTTATGTTATGATGGTGGGGGGAGGATTAGAAGAAAACGATGCATTTTCAGTGTTCATCATGCAAATGATGGCTTCTGTGTTCTTTCCCGCTCCTGCGCATTTACGATGAGCTGTGAGAGGTTTGCCAGGGCGAGCACAGCGCAGGCGAAAGCATGAACTAACCCCAGGTCAGGCTGCCTGGGTCCAATGGGGGAGACCACCCACTGGCTCTGTGATTTCACAGCAAGTCACTCAAAGGCTCTCCCCGAGGTTCGGTTTCCCTCATCCATAAACAGAAGGAGTGATAGTACCTACCTCATAGGGTTGCTGTAAATACGACATTCAGTATGTGAGAAACATTTAAAGTTTCTGATTGTTTCTAAGTGTTTGCTATGATCGTTATTCCTTTAGCTTCTCCCTGTTTGCAGGATGAATATTCCAGTTTTCTCCAAAGGGCAAGATATAAGAAAACCTGGAGAGCATGCCTTACATGTGAATCAAAACTGCATTCTGTCTGAATCGTTTTCTATAAGTCACAGTATGAGTGGCCCTATTATATTATTAAAATCTAGGAGATAATGTGTGTGGGGAAAAAAAGATGAAGTGGACTACATAAGATTTTTTTCCAAAGTCAAAAGTTGGAGGTCACTTAGAGACACATTCTTAAGGATCTATTGAATTCATATTTTCATTATAATCTAGCAAGTAAGAACACTATAAAAGTACTTTGTCTACTCAATTGTCAGGGTCAGAGTAGAAATGGGTGGAGTTTATTGGTGTGTCTTTCAAACATACTGTATTTTGTTCGTGCAATGCAGTGTACCCAGCAGGGATCCCAACTATATACGCAGCCACAAAACACGATTAAGATCTTTTAAAGGAAGGCACTGTAAACAGCATTTTCCTTCTGCTTTAGAATATTTCAAATACAAAATTACCAAGCCCCAGAGACTGGAATTTCTGCTACAGGAGAGATGAAAGGTTAACTGCCTAAAAAGGAAAGAATATGTTTGACATATTCTATTTGGAAAATAAAAGAGGTTCCTAATAAAAGCAGAGCCCCACTTGATGCGCCTAATGCTTCTTCAGTGTTTGCATACACAGTCGGGTAATTAGAAAGCCCCACTCCAAAAAAAAAAAAAAAGTGTATAAAAGACGTCACAGACATAGGTCCCTTGTTTACTAGGCTTGCTAGACGCCCCCAGAGGTCACTGTGATTGACAGGATTTGGGTGTTGGTAGGAGGGTTGACAATGCACACACATCTCTTGAGAGGCGAGTCCTGACCAAGCTTAAAAGAAGGGCAGCTACTATGGAGGACAATGGAACAGGCAAAGCAGGGGGGTACTGGTGGGAGGAGGGATGTTCAAGGATTGCAAATGACATTCCCAGTCAATTAGTACCCACTGGGGAGCCAAGGTACACCATGCCAAAGAAAGAAGGCTAAAAACTCCCAGGGCAAGCATCTTCCTTTGCCAAAGGCAAGGTGCCCTACAGCCACTCCCATTAGGTACACTTCAGTAAGCCCAGATCCTAAAAGCATCATTCTGAGCCGCTGAAGCTCTAGTTATTTTGCAAAAGCCACACTGGTTTTTGTAACGTATGGCAGTGTTCTTTCCATGAGGCATGTCTCGAAGGCAAAAAAACACAGCTTGAAGTCACGAAGCCAACTTCACTCCATCTCCCTGTCATACTTGAACTCCTCGAAACTCAGTGAAAACTATTTTGTATATTTCCAGTCATAGAGAGGAACCATTTTTATGACTTCCAAGGTTCTTATACTTGAAGATCCCTGTGACCCAAGTTTCACAAGAACATCCAGCCTGTTTCATTTGATGTAATGTTGTTTGGGATATGGGGCTCCAGACAATAAATTTATTTCCATGATATGTTATTAAATTAGCTTAATGAACAGGACTTTGGCCAAGGAAGATGTCACTCTCTGCGGTACACAAAGACAGTTGCTGTAAGAACTTGGGTTTTCCTGTCACTGTGCTAGACGTCCACTTCTTAATGACACCATCTATCAGCTGCTGCCCACACAAATTACTAGCCATCAGAAACCTCTCATTCTAAAAGTTAAAGCCTGGTGGGCAGAACCATGGCCCAATTGCTGATTCTGCTTCATAGAACATCAATTAAAATTACAGGAGCATATATGCTGAAATGGAGAATTTTACCAAATTGGAAATTCACCTTTTCATGACCCCTTTCACCTAAAAATGCAACCCATTCTTGGAGGCACAGGAATAAAAATAATCTTGTCTTGACAAGGTCACACCAGGGTTTTCCTAGCTTAATCCTTTTGGAAAACTTCTTTTCACTTAATCCACTTCATCCTGTAGAAAGCCCTGTTCAGAGTTTCATGTAATATTGAAACAATAAACAGACATGTATGGTGTCAAAGCTCTAAGGGAAAAATATATGGAGGTCTTTAAAAGAGTGTTTGGTCTTCCAAAAGTAAAAAATGAGTGTTCTTTGGGATGAGGAAAGGCACGCTGCCCTTAAAAAACACACATGGCAGAAAAAAAACTATAAAATCAGACATCTAACCAAACATCATAAGTAAACCACAGAGCAGGTATTTAAAGACAACTCAGGTTAAAAAAAGAAATGCAACGTGGCTTAAGTCAACATCTTTGAATATTTCCGCTTAAAAAATAAAGTCATTTTTTAAAAAAAGAGGGTTGTTAAAGCATTTTCATTCTGTGACCATCAAAACTGAAACTTGGCCTTTGAAGAACAGCTTCCATGCCCTTTTGAACCATGAGCACTGTCCTGGCCGTGTGAGGTGTGACAGAGTGTGCAAAGCAGTGACAAAGCAAGCGACTCACTTCCCTCTCCTCACCCAACTTCTCAGTCATGACTTGGTTTCCCTTCTTAGAAAGGGGAGCGGGAGGCGGGGAGGACCATCCGTTCACTCGCCACAAGGTCCAGAGAACCACTGCAGGGCCTTTGGGGATGGAGTGTCACCAGGACAACCGAAATAAACAGGAAAGACATACGTGAAGGCCGGGGTTCTTCAAAGGCAAGAGGGTCTGACACTCCATAAATCACCGTGTCAGTCTGGGACAACAAAAGCGGCTCTCATACACTGTACTCAGGTTCCTCCTGCTCTACTTGCTGGCGGAGTCTGTTTGCATACCACATCTGGCTCATTACTGAAAGCTTTATAAATGCAACAAATCAAGGAGGGTGAGAAAAGGGCAAGGGCTTCGGTCTTGAAACAAGAAAGCCATTTCATGGAGAGTCCAAGGAAACAATTACTAAAAAAAAAAAACCCAAACCAAGAAACAAATAAAAAATAAAAAACCCAAATCAAAACTCCAACATTGTCTCAGGCATGACACTGAAATACTTTAAATGTGAACATACGTGAAAAAGCATGTATACATGGTAAGCTTTATGGTTTCAGTTGTGTGACCCTTTTGTGGTGCTCAGGATGATGGTCTTCTCAAGATGACAGATGTAAAATACTGAGCGTCTATTGCTGTGTGTGTGGGTGTGTGTGTGTGTGTGTTGGGAGGGGACACTCAGTTGTGTCCAACTCTGCAATACCATGGACTATAGCCTGCCAGGCTCCTCTGTCCATGGAATTTTCCAGGCAAGAATACTGGAGGGGCGTGCCATTTCCTTCTCCAGGGGATCTTCCTGACTCGGGGACAGAACCCATGTCTCTTGTGTCTCCTGCACTGGTGGGCAGATTCCTGACCACTGTGCTACCTGGGAAGCCACGCATCTATTGTTACCTGTGTTCAAATCAACTATTCTTTCACCTGGTAAGCAGATCAAAACTCAATGTTTGTTACATGGAACTGAGTAATTCTGCCATCTTAAAATTTTCCTCTAATCAGGTAGAGTATAAGAAGACCTAGCCTTCAAACTAGAATTACCAAGTTTTCAGGAATGTGCGAGATCATTTTTCTGTCTGGTAGTTACCACACAGGTCTGCTTAACGCAGAGTGAATCAATACTAATGACTACAGATCAAGATGTTTTTGCTGGTTCTTTTAATATATTATCTTTACAGTGATAGTTCTGGGTAGTTCCTAATTATTCACTTCCTGGTCATTTAGTCATACATAATATTTAAATTAATCATATTGAATGAAACACCGTTTTTGTCTGTTTCCCAAGCTTCCACCCTCTTATATTTAGACCATAAATATTAATTATCAGATAAATGTAATATGATTTCAATCTAAGTGGAAAATGAATACATGCCATTTTATCATGAGACCTATAGTTTTGCTCTCTTATTCTAACAGAAGAGTTCATGCAGCAGAAATGCAATTATCAATAATTATTATATAGCTATGGATCCCAGTCTTTTCAAGAATGAAAACACATTAAAGTAGCTGTTTTTCTTTTATTTGAACTCTGAAAAATGCAAAGTGACAAGAAATACTGAAGGGAAACAAGATTTTTATACGAATTTATATTTTACTAATATCTGTTCAAAATTGGGAAAGGAGTACATCAAGGCTGCATACTGTCACTTTGTTTATTTAGCTTCTATGCAGAGTACATCATGCAAAATGCCAGGCTAGATGAATCACAAGCTGGAATCAAGACTGCTGGGAGAAATATCAATAACCTCAGATATGCAGATGACACCATCCCAATGGCAGAAAGTGAAGAGAAACTATAAAGCCTCTTGATGAAAGTAAAAGAGGAGAGTGAAAAAAGCTGGCTTAAAACTCAACGTTCAAAAAACTAAGATCAAGGCATCCAGTCCCATCACTTCATGGCAAATGACAGGGAAAAAAGTGCAAACAGTGGCAGACTTTATTTTTTGGGCTCCAAAATCACTGCAAACAGTGACTGCAGACAGGAAATTAAAATACATTTGCTTCTTAGAAGAAAAGCGATGACGAACCTAGACAACATGTTAAAAAGCAGAGACACTGTTTTGCCAACAAAGGTCCACCTAGTCAAAGCTATGGTTTTTCTAGTAGTCATGTATGGATGTGAGAGTTGGACTACAAGGAAAGCTGAGTGCCAAAGAATTGATGCTTTTGAACTGTGGTGTTGGAGAAGACTCTTGAGAGTCCCTTGGACTGCAAGGAGATCCAACCAGTCCATCCTAAGGAGATCAGTCCTGGGTGTTCATTGGAAGGACCGATGTTGAAGCTGAAACTCTAATACTTTTGGCCACCTGATGCGAAGAGCTGACTCATTTGAAAAGACCCTGTTGCTGGGAGGGATTGAAGGTGGGAGGAAAAGGGGACGACAGAGGATGAGATGGCTGAATGAATCATGGACTCAGTGGACATGAGTCTGAGCAAAACTCAGGGGGATGGTGAAAGACAGGGAAGCCTGGTGTGCTGTAGTCCATGGGTTGCACAGAGTCCGATGTGACTGAGCAGCTGAACAACAATACTTGTTTGAAAAAGAAAGGTATGTATAGTCCTAGACACATGTGCACACTTCACGGCCCACCATCGAACACAAGGGGATGCGAAGACCCCTTTGAAACATCCACAGATGTCCCAGGACTCTGAGCCCCCTGAAGTCACCGAAACCTGGGTCCCCTGGCTCTCTCTTGTTCTTCTGGTCTCAGTTGAAGTCTCACCACCTCAGAGCCATCATCTCCAGTGACCACTCAAGCCACGTTAGCAGCTTTCCTCCACCTCTCCCCTATCACGTCGGTTGTTTTCATTCATTTTTATTCACAATCATGATCTCTAGTTCTCTTGCTTATTCATTTATTTGAGGGTCACCTGTTTCCCCGACTCAGAATGAAGCAGGGACCCTGGCTTGCTAACAAACAGAAGTGTATTCCCAAAACTTGACTAAAACTCACCCCATTTAAAGACCATTTAATTTCCACTGATCCAGAATCCACAAGACAAATGAAGAAAAGAGACAAAATGGCTTAATTTACCAAGTTAATGTTACTAAGCTCCATTACTACTGTTTAAAAGAAAATCAACAGTGGCAAGTCTTTATAAACCCTGTAAATTATGGCCCTCTTTTTGGTTTGTTCTTACCTTTCTTTTTTAAATATTTTATATATGCTAGGCCCCTCTGGAAGGACAGCTATCTTAGCTTTACCTAGAGTTGGGAAACGACCATGCTATCAATCAGCTATGAAAAGTGGAAATGTGTGCTTTATTTTTAGAAATAAAAGGAAGACATTAAATTTCTCTTCCATTTTGTTTAAATAGAAAACAATTTAAGAGATGTACAGGGCAGGCCCACTGCTCTGCACCAGGCTTACCTCTTACAAATGCGCTCAGTCTTTGTGGCAATACCAAAAAGGCTACATCACTCAAAAGCTCTGGTCCCCCAGGGGGTCAGCGGGTGGCAAGGAGCAAAAGGGTCAGCCATGAGTTTGTGCTCCCTGTCTGCTAAAGAAGCAACAAAGTGCCAAAAAGACAATTATGGTTCCAGGTACATCAGTCTGACCAAGAAGCTCTGTCATTAACAGAGAATACGGAGATCATCTTTGGTACCCAAGGTCTCCGAGCTTGCCATGATGCTAAGAATGTTTAAAAGTGCATTTATTTGACATCCCTGCACTTTATCTCTTTATTGAAATCAATCCCTTCATAATAACAAAGGAGAGTTTCCTTCTCCTTATGCAGATGAGCAATGCGCAGTGTTTTCACACTTGGTTGGTAGGAAGGGATGCTGGGTGGCAGATGTGGACTGTGGGTTGCCATTTGCAATTAACGAGAGCAGATATATCTCCTTTCTTCCAACTCCTTTCATTCTTCTAATAGAGAATAATTAAATCATGTGGCAATTTAAAGTAACAGGTTAGTTTCTGAATACTTTTAAGGCTGTGCGAGATAGCAATTAAAAGGACTTTTTTTTTTTTTAACACTAGTAGTTTGGATGTTGCAACTCAATCTATTGGATTCTTCTGTTTTGTAATTCACGCAATTAATCAAGCAAAATAATACTATTTCACCTCTTTCTATCTAGCCGGTCTCTACTGTAGATAAAGTTACTGAACCATGCACACTCAAAACTTACAATTACCACGAATGACTCATCAACTTGAGGTTACTCACCTGTATTACTGGCAAACCAGCAGTGTGAGCACAAAATTCAGTGGAGGGAACATAAAGGCCATACTTGGCACCAGCTGTCCCAGTAGGAACAATGACTCAACAGGCAAGAAGGGATTAAATAATGGCAAAACACTGCTGCTTGTTGGATCACAGAAAAAAGGCCCAGAACAGGGGTTAAATGAGTCACAGCAGAGCAGAAAGGGCTTCAAAATAGGCTCGTGTCTGAGAACATTAAAAATGCAACAGAGTTTAGGTGAAAAACAAAGGGCGTTCGCTGCTGCTTCCACGCCATCTACTCTTCACCGCACGTCAACTACTAGTCCCTTTAATATAAACTTAACTAAATGCAGCCCTAATGACAGTGACAATATACTGAAGACAGAAAACTCTGAAACTATTTGCTTTACTTAGAGTCCAACTGGGTGTTTGGACGTTATAATTAAACCCAAAGAGAGGTCGCTCTAAGGGCTGCCCAGGCGGCTCAGCAGTGACGCGGCTGGCTGCCAGTGAGAGATGCGGCAGACCCAGGTCAGGCCCCGAGTCAGGAGATGCCCGGGAGAAGGGAACGGCAGCCCACTCCAGTACTCGTGCCTGGGAAATCCCACGGATGGAGGAGGCCGGCAGGGCCACAGTGCCTGGGGTCGCAGAGAGTGAGACTGACCCAGCGACTGAACAACAACAAAGAGCAAACACCACACAAGGCCGTTCACCCGGCACCTTCCAGGCCTCGTGAGCCAGCGGGAAAGGGGCACACGGCTCTATCTCCACCCACCTATCTGCACCTACAAAGACGCACTTTACACCTTTCATAAGTTTTTGGACAGTCTCTCCATATTCCTAACAGTCAACCTAGCAATTTCAATCATAAACAAATTTATAAAAAATATCAGAATGTCAGGTCATGGTTTTTAAATTCATACTAAAAATGCAGATGAGGCATATATGTTTGATACACAAAGAGCACGTCTGAATTACATTTTATTAATCTTACAGCTATCCAGTGAGCAAAAACAAGACCGGGAGCTCACTATGGCTCAGATCATGGACTCCTTATTGCCAAATTCAGACTTAAATTGAAGAAAGTACGGAAAACCACTAGACCATTCAGGTATGACCTAAATCAAATACCTTCCTATTAGTCAGTGGAAGTGAGAAATAGATTCAAGGGGTTAGATCTGATAGAGTGCATGATGAACTATGGAATGAGGTTCCTGACATTGTATAGGAGGCTGGGATTAAGACCATCCCCAAGAAAAACAAATGGAAAAAGGCAAAATGGTTGTCTGCCGAACGCCTTACAAATAGCTGAGAAAAGCAGAGAAGCGAAAGACAGAGGAGAAAAGAAAAGATACAAGCATCTGAATGCAGAGTTCCAAAGAATAGCAAGGAGAGATAAGAAAGCCCTCCTCAGGGATCAATGCAAAGAAATATAGGAAAACAACAGAATGGGAAAGACTAGAGATCTCTTCAAGAAAATTAGAGATACCAAGGGAACACTTCATGCAAAGATGGGCACAATAAAAGACAGAAGTGGTATGGACCTAACAGAAGCAGAAGATATTAACAAGAGGTGACAAGAATACACAGAAAAACCACACAAAAAAGATCTTCACAACCCAGATAACCACAGTGGTGTGATCACTCACCTAGAGCCAGACATCCTGGAATGCGAAGTCAAGTGGGCCTTAAAAGCATTACAACAAACAAAGCTAGTGGAGGTGATGGAATTCCAGTTGAGCTACTTCAAATCTAAAAGATGATGCTGTGAAAGTGCTGCACTCAATATGCCATCAAATCTGGAAAGCTCAGCAGTGGCCACAGGACTGGAAAAGGTCAGTTTTCATTCTAATCCCAAAGAAAGGCAATGCCAAATAATGCTCAAACTACCACACAATTGCACTCATCTCTCATGCTAGTAAAATAATGCTCAAAATTCTCCAAGCCAGGCTTCAGCAATACGTGAACCATGAACTTCCAGATTTTCAAGCTGGTTTTAGATAAGGCAGAAGAACCAGAGATCAAATTGCCAACATTGGCTGATCATGGAAAAAGCAAGAGAGTTCCAGAAAAACATCTATTTGTGCTTTATTGACTATGCCAAAGCCTTTGACTGTGTGGATCACAATAAACTGTGGGAAATTCTGAAAGAGATGGAAATACCAGACCACATGACCTGCCCCTTGAGAAATCTGTATGCAGGTCAGGAAGCAACAGTTAGAACTGGACATGGAAAAACAGACTGGTTCCAAATAGGAAAAGGAGTATGGCAAGGCTGTATACTGTCACCCTGCTTATTTAACTTACATACAGAGGACATCATGAGAAACACTGAGCTGGAAGGAGCACAAGCTGGAATCAAGATTGCCAGGGAAATATCAATAACCTCAGATATGCAGATGACACCACCCTTATGGCAGAAAGTGAAGAGAAACTAAAAAGCCTCTTGATGAAAGTGAAAGTGGAGAGTGAAAAAGTTGGCTTAAAGCTCAATATTCAGAAAACAAAGATCATGGCATCTAGTCCCATTGCTTCATGGCAAACAGATGGGGAAACAGTGGAAACAATGGCTGACTTTATCTTTGCGGCTCCAAAAATCACTGCAGATGGTGAATGCAGCCATGAAATTAAAAGACGCTTACTCCTTGGAAGAAAAACTATGACCAACCTATATTAGCATATTATAAAGGAGAGACATTACTTTGTCAACAAAGCTCCGTCGAGTCAAGGCTATGTTTTTTCCAGTAGTCACATACGGATGTGAGAGTTGGACTATAAACAAAGCTGGGTGCAGAATTGATGCTTTTGAACTGTGGTGTTGGAGAAGACTCTTGAGAGTCCCCTGGACTGCAAGGAGGTTCAACCAGTCCATCCTAAAGGAAATCAGTCATGAGTGTTCATTGGAAAGACTGATGCTGAAGCTGAAACTCCAATACTTTGGCCATCTGATGTGAAGAGCTGACTCATTTGAAAAGACCCTGATGCTGGGAAAGATTGAGGGCCAGAGCAGAAGGGGACAACAGAAGATGAGATGGTTGGATGGCATCACCAACTCAATGGACATGGGTTTGTGTGGACTCTAGGAGTTGGTGATGGACAGGGAGGCCTGGCATGCCACGGTTCATGGGGTCACAAAGAGTCAGACACAACTGAGCGACTGAACTAAACTGAACTGAACTCAAGATTTGTTGCTTTCTTATCTCTTTTTATCCTAATTCATATGTTAATGTGGATATTTCAATTTCAAGGTTTTTTTGAACAATGAGCACCTCACTCAGATTTGAGACAACAATAAGTACTCTCATTTTCCTAAAATCTCTTTCTAAATTGTGTTTCAAAGCTCTTAGTTAGCAATTAAATTTAGATTGCTCTATAGAAGATATTTTCAAAGACAAGCAGAAGGATCAAACACTGCTCCAAAAAGTCTGTCAAAAGAAGCCATGATACCATTTTGCATATAACCATAAGTATAGAACCATAGAACACAGAAATTTATTAGCTTATCCAGAAAGTTAAAAGGACAAACATGTTGTATCATCCTAGAATAATCCTAGAATCCAGATTGTAGATTTCAGAAAGAGAACACTGCTTTTTGTAAGAACAGTAGATTTCAACTGTAAAACTCAAAGCTTCAGAAAAGAAGACTGATTGTGGTTCCAGCTCCATGGGTCCAGAGCCCAAATTGCATTTTCTCTGGAGCAATTCATTCCAACATAAGGTTTACATGGAAACATTCTTTCTAAAACCAAGACTGGTTTTTACATAGGATTTAGGCCCTCTGTGCCAGGAGAAAGCAAACAGTCCCAACTTGACTGCATCTGAACATGGATACCCTCTACCATGGTTATGCTGTTGTATTCCACATGCGAAAGCTAAATGAATTCCACCTTTCTAGAAATCATCCTCATATGTGCTTTTATATTCAGTTATGGATCCACCGAAATCAGATCGATTATATTCTTTGCAGCCAAAGATGGAGAAGCTCTATACAATCAGCAAAAACAAGACCAGGAGCTGACTGTGGCTCAGACCATGAACTCCTTATTGCCAAATTCAGACTGAAATTGAAGAAAGTAGGGAAAACTACTAGACCATTCAGGTATGACCTAAATCAAATCCCTTCTGATTATACAGTGGAAGTGAGAAATAGATTTAAGGGCCTAGATCTGATAGATAGAGTGCCTGATGAACTATGGAATGAGGTTCGTGACATTGTACAGGAGACAGGGATCAAGACCATCCCCATGGAAAAGAAATGCAAAAAAGCAAAATGGCTGTCTGGGGAGGCCTTACAAATAGCTGTGAAAAGAAGAGAAGCGAAAAGCAAAGGAGAAAAGGAAAGATCAGATCAGATCAGATCAGATCAGTCGCTCAGTCGTGTCCGACTCTTGCGACCCCATGAACCGCAGCACGCCAGGCCTCCCTGTCCATCACCAGCTCCCGGAGGTCACCAGACCGCATCCACGAGTCAGTGATGCCATCCAGCCATCTCATCCTCTGTCGTCCCCTTCTCCTCCTGCCCCAATCCCTCCCAGCATCAGAGTCTTCCCAATGAGTCAACTCTTCGCAGAGGTGGCCAAATATTGAGTTTCAGCAGCATCATCCTTCTAAAGAAATTCCAGGATTGATCTCCCAGAAGGACTGGTTGGATCTTCTGCAGTCCAAAGGAAAGATATAAACATCTAAATGCAGAGTTCCAAAGAATAGCAAGAAGAGATAAGAAAGCCTTCTTCAGTGATCAATGCAAAGAAATAGAGGAAAACAACAGAATGGGAAAGACTAGGGATCTCTTCAAGAAAATCAGAGATACCAAAGGAACATTTCATGCAAAGATGGGCACGATAAAGGACAGAGATGGTGTGGACCTAACAGAAGCAGAAGATATTAAGAAGAGGTGGCAAGAATACACAGAAGAACTGTACAAAAAAGAGCTTCAAGACCTAGACAATCATGATGATGTGATCACTGACCTAGAGCCAGACATCTTGGAATGTGAAGTCAAATGGGCCTTAGAAAGCATCACTACGAACAAAGCTAGTGGAGGTGATGGAATTCCAGTGGAACTATTCCAAGTCCTGAATGATGATGCTGTGAAAGTGCTGCACTCAATATGCCAGCAAATTTGGAAAACTCAGCAGTGGCCACAGGACTGGAAAAGGTCAGTTTTCATCCCAATCCCAAAGAAAGGCAATGCCAAGGAGTGCTCAAACTACCGCACAATTGCACTCATCTCACACGCTAGTAAAGTAATGCTCAAAATTCTCCAAGCCAGGCTTCAGCTATATGTGAACCGTGAACTTCCTGATGTTCAAGCTGGTTTTAGAAAAGGCAGAGGAACCAGAGATCAAATTGCCAACATCCGCTGGATCATGGAAAAAGCAAGAGAGTTCCAGAAAAACATCTATTTCTGCTTTATTGACTATGCCAAAGCCTTTGACTGTGTGGATCACAATAAACTATGGAAAATTCTGAAAGAGATGGGAATACCAGACCACCTGATCTGCCTCTTAAGAAATCTGCATGCAGGTCAGGAAGCAACAGTTAGAACTGGTCATGGAACAACAGACTGGTTCCAAATAGGAAAAGGAGTACGTCAAGGCTGCATATTGTCACCATGTTTATTTAACTTATATGCAGAGTACATCATGAGAAATGCTGGACTGGAAGAAACACAAGCTGGAATCAAGATTGCCGGGAGAAATATCAATAACCTCAGATATGCAGATGACACCACTCTTATGGCAGAAAGTGAAGAGGGGCTAAAAAGCCTCTTGATGAAAGTGAAAGTGGAGAGTGAAAAGGTTGGCTTAAAGCTCAACATTCAGAAAACGAAGATCATGGCATCTGGCCCCATCACTGCATGGGAAATAGATGGAGAAACAGTGGAAACAGTGTCAGACTTTGTTTTTCTGGGCTCCAAAATCACTGCAGATGGTGACTGCAGCCATGAAATTAAAAGACGCTTACTCCTTGGAAGGAAAGTTATGACCAACCTAGATAGCATATTCAAAAGCAGAGACATTACTTTACCAACAAAGGTTCGCCTAGTCAAGGCTATGGTCTTTCCTGCGGTCATGTATGGATGTGAGAGCTGGACTGTGAGGAAGGCTGAACGCCGAAGAATTGATGCTTTTGAACTGTGGTGTTGGAGAAGACTCTTGAGAGTCCCTTGGACTGCAAGAAGATCCAACCAGTCCATTCTGAAGGAGATCAATCCTGGGATTTCTTTAGAAGGAATGATGCTAAAGCTGAAACTCCAGTATTTTGGCCACCTCATGCGAAGAGTTGACTCATTGGAGAAGACTCTGATGCTGGGAGGGATTGAGGGCAGGAGGAGAAGGGAACGACAGAGGATGAGATGGCTGGATGGCATCACTGACTCGATGGATGCGAGTCTGAGTGACCTCCGGGAGCTGGTGATGGACCGGGAGGCCTGGCGTGCTGCGGTTCATGGGGTCGCAAAGAGTCGGACACGACTGAGCGACTGATCTGATCTGATGGATTATAAATAGATTCTCTGATTTATTAGTTTCCCAAGTGAAAAGTATGGAGAGAAAAATAGAACAGAATTTACTTCTGAATGTTAAAGTTCATATTTTATTCTAACAACTAAATCAATGGAGTAGCAAGTCATCCCAAGGAGATCAGGGAAGCAAATTCCTAAATAATAAGGTGTTATGGAAAATAAAAAAGGGAGTATGAGGATAAACTCTTAAGTAAAATGTGAAATTCTAGTTTCTTCAAATGTAGTGATACAGTAGCAGCTGAGAGTGCCAGAAAAAGACCATCGAGCCATTAGAAAAGCTGCAAGTTATGAAAAGATGGTTTAAAGTGAAAAGAAAGAGACTCTGCTTATGCTGATCTTTTAATACAATGACTATAGGTACCATCCAGAGAAGGTGATGGCACCCCACTCCAGTACTCTTGCCTGGAAAATCCCATGGATGGAGGAGCCTCGTAGGCTGCAGTCCATGGGGTCGCTAAGAGTCAGACATGACTGAGAAACTTAACTTTCACTTTTCACTTTCACGCATTGGAGAAGGAAATGGCAACCCACTCCAGTGTTCTTGCCTGGAGAATCCCAGGGACAGGGGAGCCTGGTGGGCTGCCATCTATGGGGTCACACAGAGTCGGACATGTCTGAAGCGACTTAGCAGCTTAACAGCAACATAGGTACCATCATGTAGTTCCGTTTTTGATACAGAATAGTTCCATGGACAGAGGAGCAGGGTAGGCTGCAGTCCATGGGGTCGCTAAGGGTCGGACACGACTGAGCGACTTCACTTTCATTTTTCACTTTTCACACATTGGAGAAGGAAACGGCAACCCACTCCAGTGTTCTTGCCTGGAGAATCCCAGGGATGGAGGAGCCTGGTGGGCTGCCGTCTATTGGGTCACACAGAGTCGGACACGACTGAAGTGACGCAGCAGCAGCCAACTATAAATTATAAAATATCAATTTCTACTTTATTCTCTCCTGCATAAATCAGGAGAAAATATTTTAGTGCTGGGAAAAAATAAGTTACTTGGGCTTTTTCAATTTTCTGAGCTTCTGACTAAAAATAAGGCCTTACATTTTGCCTCAGAACCAGAAAACCCAAAAGTCTCATGTTTTTGCTTTTTCTGCAAATTGATTATTCAAATAAACTTTCTTTTACAATGACAATTTTAAATCCTTTTAGATTGGGGTGCATGGGGGTGGTGTGTGTGTGTGTGTGTGTGTGTGTGTGTATGTATGTTGGAGAATGGGATGAGAGAAAATAACAACCCTAACATGATTATATCAGTAAAATTAATTTACCTATTCTCAAAAACATACATCTTACATGGCAGGCAGGACAGGGTTCAGAATAACCTCATGCAACAGATGTGAAACATGTGAAAATCGGATACAAAGAAAGTCCAACAACAATGACCAGTGACCCTGTCAGGCAACCAGGCGCCATTCCTGCACCCAACGCCCTCAGACCACGGAAAGCCCACTGCTTTCTCCCTGAGGCATAGATGTCCAGAATGTTCTCCACAGACGTTATTTCAAGAACAGAGACATAAAACGGTTTTCAGGACACAAAGCCTGGAGGATAGGTGGACCCAAGGAAACAAGAGTAGGCACCACCAACAGGGAAATCGGGTCTCTAAATTGACAGAGGGCTGGTGACTCCAGAGAAAGCCCCTCCGCACCCGTCCATCGGGAACCAGAAACAGCGGCCGGCCCGCTGACGTCACCGGGGGCCGTGACCACCGGCGGCCAGGGCTGCAGGCTGAGACTGAGGCCAAAGCAGGGCCTCCGGCCCTTCCTCTGGGACGTGGCTCACCTGGAGCAAAGTGACAATGACTTTTACTAAGTACCGAATTCAGGACTGCTGCTGCTGCTGCTGCTAAGTCACTTCAGTCGTGTCCGACGCTGTGTGACCCCACAGACGGCAGCCACCAGGCTCCCCCGTCCCTGGGATTCTCCGGGCAAGAACACTGGAGTGGGTTGCCATTTCCTTCTCCAATGCATGAAAGTGAAAAGTGAAAGTGAAGTCGCTCAGTCGTGTTGGACTCTTAGCAACCCCATGGACTGCAGCCTACCAGGCTCCTCCGTCCATGGGATTTTCCAGGCAAGAGTCCTGGAGTGGGGTGCCATTGCCTTCTCCGAATTCAGGACTGGGAAACTTTTATCGTCATCACAATCAATATCAATTTAACTCAGAGCATATCCAAAGTACCCTTAAAACGCCATAATGTTAAAAAAAAAAAAAAAAGGTAAAATTTCAAGTTTAATAAGAATGGAAGGACGAAACTTGCTCAACCACTCGGTTAAGCTGTGGCAACTTTACGTATGTGATATGAGTTTTAAGTCACAGGAAACCCTCCAGCTAACTTTCATACACTTCTATTCTTGGTTATATTAAATAGTTCATTAATTTTCTCTCTCCATCATCTCACAGCTGGAAGGTTCTTTCTAAATACAACAATAAAAGCCATTTGGAAATTAAATGTGTAGTACCTTTCTCGATGATACCATTTTGGTCAAATGTGCTGCAAATTAAATTTAAGAGTTTAGTTTTATCATATACATAGATTTAGGTATAAAGAGTTAACTTTGTCATATATAATATGATAGATAGGAAGATGGATGAGATATGTTCTAGGGATTTCACATCGGATCATGACCCATTAATGGGTAGTAGTAGCTTTTTGTTAACTGAATAGAACATATCACAGTTACTTACCTATAGTGAGGGAAGTATTCTTCTATGAAATTTTTGCTTTCATTTTGTGTGTATTTGTGTACATGTGTTTTCTTAAACATTTAGAAAACAAATTTTTTACTTTGAGTCACTATTTTAAAAATAAATCTATAAGAAACACTAGGGTAAAATTAAGATTGTTCAGGTTCAAGTTGCTCTGTTAAATTCAACTAGCTGATGAATTATTCTGATACTGGTAGACAAATAGTTGGTACAATTGGAAAAAACTAGGCTTAAACATTGCAAAAGAGTTAACACAATGTTTCAAATCATCTGATCCGCTGTACTCTGTTCACAGGCTGAGAAAATGGAAGTCTTGAGTGGTGAAGGCCCCAGCCTCAAGGTTTGTTCATGTTGGCATTAGACTCAGTTTATGCACCAGGCCAGATAATCTGACTGCCACTAACTGCACCACAGTCCAAGAAAATCACCTGGCCAGAAGAGCTAGCCACGTAGCATCCTGTCCAGCCAGTGTCCTCCAAGGCTATGGCTTCGGCTGATGCCACCTGGGCGGGTGCAGGCAGCAGGACTGGAAATGCATGGGATCCGGACAAGCGAGAGGCAGGAAAAGGCAAAGAGCCAGGAGGTGAACTCCTTGCCTTTCCTCTCTACGACGGATTGGTCCAAGGCAGAGTGGTCATGGGGCTTCCCTGATAGCTCAGTTGGTAAAGAATCCACCTGCAATGCAGGAGGCCCCGGTTCAATTCCTGGGTCAGGAAGATCCGCTGGAGAAGGGATATGCTACCCACTCCAGGATTCTTGGGCTTCCCTGGTGGCTCAGCTGGTAAAGAATCTGCCTGCAATGTGGGAGACCTGGGTTTGATCCCTGGGCTGGGAAGATCCCCTGGAGAAGGGACAGGCTGCCCACGCCAGTATTCTGGCCTGGAGAATGCCATGGACTGTATAGTGCATGGGGCTGCGAAGAGTCGGGCATGACTGAGCGACTCTCACTTTCAGAGTGGTGGTGAAATACACTTGTCCCGCCGCCCCTCCACAGCACCGAGTGACCACTTCCGATTTGTGCTGAAGCTGTGGCCGACCCAATGACACATCCCCCTGTACTGCTCTCCCACCTTTCCGGCCTGATTCATTTCTCCCACACATTCCTGTTGCCCTGGAATTGTATGGTCAACCAGCTCCCTTCCCCAGCAAAGTGTTAGCACATCAGTTAAGGATTCATGCTCTGCCTCCTAGAAAGCCCAGGCTAAGATAATTCCTTATAAACAAATGCTGATTCCACTGTGCATTGGTAACATGGCGTGGAGGGGGGGGAAGAGATTTTAGATATTACCTACACATAGAGTTTGCCTTTTATGTTTCCATATCAACAAATCTTTCTGGGTAAATGCAAATTTTCTACCTTTTAACCTTAAACAGGGTTAGGATGCATTGCAAGCATCTCAATCACAGTCCAGCTTTGGCAATCTAGTTGTAACAGTCAGAATAAGTTAGATTATGAGGCAGTAACATCCAGCTCCCAAATTTCAGGAGCCAAAAACGATAGGGATGTATTCTTTGCTTGTACCACGTGCCCACTGTAGGTCAGTGAGGGGGCTCGGCTCACGGGAGTCACTCAGAGACCAGGCTGACAGTCTGCATGTTCGTGGTCATGCAGAGATGGAAAACAGTACAGCGACTCGGGCAAAGTACACGCTGCTTCTTAAAGCTCCTGACTGTAAGTGGCATGGATCGCCTCCACTCACATCTGGTTGACCAAGGCTAGTCACAAAGTCACACCAGATTTCAAGAAGGATGAGACGTGCCCTTCTACCACAGGTCTGGAAGGTAAGAGAGCCAAACCTTGGCAGAAGTCTGAATGACTAACACAGACAAGGTATGGAGTAAGTTATCTCCACTATAGGAACACTTTATGCTTGGTCTCCACTCCAGTGACTTGCTGTGGTTTCTAATGGGCTATGTAAAGTATATGTAATGGGCTAAGAACTGACTCTTTTGAAAAGACCTTGATGCTGGGAAAGATTGAAGGCGGGAGGAAAAGGGGACGACAGAGGATGAGATGGTTGGATGGCATCACTGACTCAATGGACATGAGTTTGAGTAAACTCCGGGAGCTGGTGATAGACAAGGAGGCCTGGCGTGCTGCAGTCCATGGGGTCGCAATGAGTCAGATATGACTGAGGGACTGAACTAGCTGACTGATGTAAAGTATTGGGGCATTTGAGAATTTATCTTAGAAGTCAAATGCACATACATAGTTCACCATAGACATCCTGCTGCGAAGTCACTTCAGTCGTATCCGACTCTGTGCGACCCCATAGACGGCCTCCTACCAGGCTCCTCTGTCTCTGGGATTCTCCAGGCAAGAACGCTGGAGTGGGTTGCCATTTCCTTCTCCAATGCACGAAAGTGAAAAGTGAAAGTGAAGTCACTCAGTTGTGTCTGACTCTTAGCGACCTCATGGACTGCAGCCTACCAGGCTCCTGTGTCCATGGGATTTTCCAGGCAAGAGTACTGGAGTGGGGTGCCATTGCCTTCTCTGATAGACATCCTGGTAGAGTGCAAAGACAGAGGGGTCTGAAATTCTGGTCATGCCACTTACTGTCTTGGCCTTAAGAAAACCTGTTAATGTATCCCAGTCTGGGTCTCACATCTGTAAAAGGGGAAACAGTATCTACCTTGTAGGTTTGGTGTAGGATTGAGTGATAAAGGGTTTCCTGTCCCACCCTGGGCCTGGCAGACAGGACACGCTGAAATAAGGCCACTGGCACTGACGGTATTTTCCAGGAGCTGTGCTTTGCCTCTTCTGTTGAGAGGAATCGAGCTGTGTTATTATTCCCTTTTGCCATATTTATATACTTTATTATTAATATAGGTGTCTCACTTTAGAAAGAGAATTTTTAAAATCAAATTTGCCAATGAATTAAAACTGCAAAAAGATTTAGAATTTGACAAGATGCCCTTTAATAAAGACATTTTTTTAAAGTCCTCTACTCAGGTTCCAAAAAGTCAGCTACAGCGATCCAAAAGGAAGGTGAATCTCTAACTGAAGTTCATGCAAATTAGTGAGGAATCCTGGTTAACTGCAAGCTAACTGCAAGCTCACCATGAACCAGTGAGACAGGGCTGTCCCTCAAACGTAAGTTATCCTAGCCTTTAATTAAAACCTAGCGTCCAGATCAAGAGAGGTAACCTTTGACTTACACTGACTTACAATAGACTATTGCGGTGCTTGGGGTGTCCTCTCGTGAAATTCTCCTGACAAATGAAGGGGGTACGCAGGATGGTGGCTGTGCAGAAAGCATGACAGATGAGGAATGGTTGGGGAAAAAAAAAAAAAAACTGGAGATGTTTAGGCTGGAAGAGAGATGGTCTTAGGAAACATGATACCTGCCCTCCAATACCTGAAGGGTTGTCGGGCAGAATAGATCTTTCTCTCTACTACTCTAGGGAACAGGAAGAGGACGAAGCCATAGGCATCACCCCTTGACTGATGGTGCAATCAGGGCCAAGCGGAGACCAACTGCTGACCCACTGGAGGGACACCGGCAATTCCAGATGGGCGGGAGCCAGAGCTTAGCATCACGCATGTGCTTTCTCTCCAACCTCAAGCATCTATCAGCCTCTGGATCTGCCGTACTTGTTCTAAATAGGCATCTCCTCCTTTCCTTTTTAATAAAGACATTATAACAATGCTAATGTAATGTGCAGGAATTCATTTACTGTGCTCATGCTACAGAAACCTTGATTTAGTGGATCTCCTTTCAGGTTACCGTGTCTGCTGCTGGCTGCAAATATAATAAAGATGCTGACAGTTGTGAATTACTGGAGTTCTACAAATGATCAACTCCAGCGGTAAACAGGAGAGAAATAAAAGGTAAAGTTCGGTGGCCAGGTCAACAGGGGTGATGCCGGCCTTTTCTACATAATTGAAGGCCTCCTGAACAGGCTGGCGAATAGGTGCCTCTTGGCAGAGGAGGAAGAGAACGTCCAGATGGCTCCGAGTTGCAGGACACGGAGGTTAATGGAAAAGTGGGAACGGCCGTGTTTTATGGGCACTGTGAAAGATGGATGGCGGGAGATGGGCAGGAGGGATTATTTCTTATCTGGGAGAGGCCGAGGTGAAGAGACGGAGCAACAGTGAGGAGGGGAGAGCCCCCACGAAAGGGGCATGGCTGCAGGGGGACCCGGGGGACATCCGAGAGGCCAGATCACCCTTGCCCGGGGGGTCCTTGCCTCATCCGTAGTTAAGCATGGGCTCTGAAAGCCAACGACCCACACCTGTCTGCCTGGGAGAATGCCCGCCCCCTCCCCTGGACCACCCGCTGTCGTGACCGGACGTGCAGACCCAAGGGCTCTCCGAGTGTCCGAGGACACCCGGGCACCGCGGGGACCTCCTCCCCATCCACCTGCTGTACGGCCGTCCTGCAAGAGCGATTCATCAAGCCTCCTGGTTGCTAGACTTGCGGACTGGAAACTGCCAGGTGGAAGGGAGACCACTTTTAAAGAGCAGTTTTAACAACCTCCTAATCTTCCATCGGAAGGAAGCCTTGTCTCCCGGCTCTGCACACAAGATGACTTAAGGTGTTCACGCCACCATTAACATCTGAGCAGACAAAGACCATGTCCCCCCCATCCACCCACCCAGCCCCAGTCTTCAGGTTGTCTTTCTGCTGCGTGCACAGATTTTTGAAAAGAGAGTACAATAAATTCCATGCACGACGGCTTACTGCTGGCCAAAGAGTGAGCTCCTGAGATGCACCTTTTATTTATTGGGGTTGGGGAAAGGAGGTGGTAATGTTTCCTGTATTGGATGCCTTATACTTTGCAGACCTTTGGGACTCATCTCTGCTGAATTCTTTAACAGCTGAGATGACAAGGATGTCCATTACCCAAATGGACAGCACTCTCTATTGATCAGGGCTCCACTTAGCAACCTCATTTGTCATCCTGTTGTGTCTCATCTTCCCTGGTCTCCGTGTGAAGGGGGAATCTTTTTTTTTTCAGGTGTTGGAAAGTTAATCTACATTCCAGGCACAGCTGAGCAATTAAAACATATAATGAGCAGAACACTTTAGCGGCTGCACCTACAGAGAAGCCTGAATTGGGCTTCTCCCTATCTCCCCCACACAGGCCAGAGGAAGTTAAAGAGGTAATCCACTCCCAGAAAAGCCCAGAAGAATAACTATAATACTCTTCAAACCTTAGCTGTGTCAAGTGCTTGCTTTGCCTCCATTTCTGCTTTCAGAAACTCATTTTGAAAGATAAAAAGGAATATTACGGGAAGAAAGCCCAAATCCCAACAAAACAAAGGAAGGTCTACCTAATCTTGCCAGTTAATCATTTGGGGAAAAGACACACTCTGCATCTAATTAGATCTATGCAGTTAAACATCCATCAAGAATTCTCCTAGAAAGAGTATGTTTTATGGAGTTCTCATATGAGGGATTAAATTGGGCATGTGGAAAGCAACCTTGATCCCTTTAATGGACTCCCCCCAAATATACATCAGCATCCATGTCACGGAGCTGGATGGCTCCTTTATCCTCTCCCCAAAATGCAATAACAGAAAATAATTAAACATCTCTCAGACCTGAACGGCACAGTCATTAGGCCACAGTCAATGACTGGAACTGCCACAAGAGCCTGAACCGCACTTTACCCTGGCTTTTCTGGCCATTTTGATTCAGAAAGCTTTCCATATCCGGATCTCCCCGGAGAACGATTTTATGATGCTATAAAGACTGTCAACCAGAGGGGAGCTCCCCAACACCTGAGCCACACACAGAACTATCAAATGACATTTAATTGTGAGCTGACACTGTATGTCTGAGCCTGCATTCTGATCTCCAAATATTATCCATGCTGCTGTCTGCAGAGATAAGACTGTTATGATAACAGCAGATCAAACCAATTAGACCCGGGAGCAGCAAATACATCAAGATCTTGACTCTCACCAGAGAGTTTGAGGGTATATAAACTAAAAGAGGCCTGATGTTATCTCCCTTATGAAAGAAACAGGACTGGAGGCCTCTTTCCTTTTGTGTTCGTGGGTGAGTGTTTTCATGTAAACACATGGGCAGCCAGCAAGCAACACGTGCAAAGTGCATGAGCTACTAATTACTTTTACATCTAGTGTTGACGCAAAGACGATAAAGACTGTAAACCTAGGTCATTTTTTTAATACTGATGGTGGTTTCATTGATAAATTCAAGCAGGCTATTCTAAGTGTCCTCGGCACAATTTTCTTTCTTTCACATTTCAGCATCTTTTCTGCTTTTTAGCAGACAAGATTGTGCTAGTGTCTCTAGCTCTCTGCACCCACATTACATCTGCTTCATGGTACGTGTGCAGCACCAGAGCCAAGACACCAGGTGGAAGTGCCAAGCCTTAACCCCAAGTTCCTTCTGGTGGACCACAGATAAGGAAACAGCGCTGAACTGGGGTGAAATGAACAGTATACGTGAGATCCCCAGAAACCTTATCAAAATCTGACAGCAAAACCAGATACCAGGAAATTTATCAACCACATGATGTTCTAAAAGAAAACAAACTTAATAGAAAGGGGAGTGGTATAGCTTCAAAGGGAGCCTGATTCTATACAGCACGAATTTTCTTTTCATGAAAAATACAGTGTAATGGAAGTTTGTCACTAAAGGAAATATTCCATTTTCTTTGTAAAAATGCCTTTCTATACTTTTTGTGAAAAAAAAAAAAAAAAAAAAATATATATATATATATATATACTCCTACCTGTACACTTTTCTGATAAGAAGGGGGGGAAAATGAGGACCTATTTCATTTAGCTCTGTCTCATCCCTGGGGTATAAACAGAGGATAACAACCTGTATTGTCCAAAAGAGGAGGGAAATAGCAGAGCAGCATTCACAGTGGTGGCTGGGCAGGTAGAGAGAGGACTTCAGACTTAGAAAGAAAAACAAGTATCACATGTGACAGCTGAACAACGATTATCTGTAGAGAGGAAAAAAGATTGGAAGCCTAATGGTCCCCACAAAAAAAAAAAAAAAAAAAACAACATAGTGTACAGTTTACAAAGAAAGCAATTTAGCAGTAGCATCAGATAAACAATAGTGAAAAACTTCAATGTGATTGTTCTATGGATCTGACTGCACTCTTCCTAAGACTATGATGAGGTAAAATACAGAACTAATAGAGCTGAGAATAGAGACTAGAAAATAAAATAAGTTTGAAAAGCATAATACCAATCTTCATTACATAAGAATATTTTACAGAGAATAGAGACTAGGCATTCTTCAGTTCAAGGTAATCAGGGTTCTCTCAGAGTATCACAAAAAAAAGAAAAATTTTTTTCTTTTTTTTACCAGCAATAAAAAGAAATTCCCAGATTTGGAAAAGTCATATGCAAAGAAAGTAGTGTCTGGTCTATTTTCTTACTTGGTGACAGTTGTTATCTTGAGGCCCTTTTGGACTAAAAAGATAGCAATTAATTTTAGGCGTCATTATTATTCTCGCAGTTAACAGTGCTGGAACAGCCACTGCGCCAAGGTCTGGAGGAAATGCTGATATCCCTCGTTTTGCAAAAAGCCAGCGGTCCTTACTCAGAGTCCAGTCTAAACTTCTTGTCTATCTGGGAAGTCCCTACTTCATCCTCTTACGTCTTTCCCAGCCCTTTCAGGGCACACGGCACCCTGTCTTCTCCTTGACCCCAGAGCATCTTCTACAATCCTTTTCTCACTAGCCAAGCCCCCTTCCACGAGGGACCCTGCTGAGCAGGTCTGCACACTTAGCACAGTGTGCTTGACATGCAGGAGGTAGTCAGGGAACCCCTAGGAAGACTCAGATGACGCCAGAGAACTGCCCCCTCTCCCTGTTTACTCTGCAACATTCCTACTGCAGAGAAGCAGCTGGTTAAACAAGACACAAAATGATGACACGTGGAAGCCTTCAGGAGCCTACTTCCGGTCGAACTATTCACCTGTAGCAATGACGGGCAGACTCCCTACACAAAAAAGAGATCCTGATTTAATGGGGGCAAAGCCCAGTATCTGAATTATGGGGGGCAACTCCAGAGATTCTAATATGGAACCAGAGCAGAAGATTACTGGCAAAGAATTATAACTTCTTTATCAAATTCTTTCCTTCATTTCCTACCACAGGCCATTCAACTGCATCTTTATGCTACTTGTGGCCAAGTATATTGTTAATAAAAACTAATCAATATTTTAAAAATCTATTCCAGGCACACTTAGGACACTGCTTGTAATCTATTATTTTTAATGGATGGTCACCACACCAACCTTGAAATGAAGATAGACAACATGTCCAAATTCTCAAATCAGAAACTATTTCTTATTAAAAAATATATAATATATTAAAATATGTAAAATAGATGCTCAAAAGCCTTCCACTCAGTGTGGTAATATATCAATTTTTTTCCAGCACTAACTCTGAGCCAGGTATGATACTCAACTTGGACATACAGAGAATATAGAGTTCCCTCAAGGAACTTAAACTCAGTGAAATTAAAAAAAAAAAATTTGTTAGTTAACAGTGCTATTTTTCATTAGTACATTGGTAATTTTAATTGTAACACCTGCACACACATACTCTTACACAATATTCATGATAATTCAGTGAGAGATCATGATCATTTCACCAATGATGAAACACATTCAGAGAGGTAGTGCGATTTGCTCAGCTCACACAGTTATTAGGTAACAGAGCCATGCAAACCCAAGTTTCTAAGTGCTTTCCCTTAAATCCAGGGACAAACATCATGTTAATTACTGTGCTGTATGCAAAGAGATTAAACTATGGTCCTAAGACCTCAAAGGAGGCTACAATCTAGTTAGGGGAGGAAGCCAGATACACACAGATGATTAGCATATAATACACTGCAGTGTTTGCAAACACTGAGTAAATGATAGAGGAAAGTCAGCTGGCCAACAGGGTTGCAAAGAAGGAGCGGATTGAGACTAGAAAAGTGGGCAAGGCTTTTTACAGTGTGGACCCTGGGTTGAGTCTTTTAAGGATGGGTAAAGCTGGGTAAACAGGAAGAGGCGACGCAGAAGCTCTATGGATGAGCTGTCTCACCATGGTCAATTTGGAAAGTTCCGGCTAAAAATAGATCCACAAAGTATGCATCACCAGTTTTCATTTCATATATAATTTGGGACCAAGAATGTTTCACTCACTGTAGCCAAGTTAACTCAATCTAGAGGAAAACCTGGATTCTGCTCTCAAATTTACCCACTCATATCCATTTTCTTAAGGAAAACATTAAATCAATCAAGATATTGACTGAAGCTCAACTATGGGCAAAGCCCTAGGCTTGCCACTCTGAGAAGCACCACGCACTGCTCTACTTTGCAATAGTTTACGATCTCACGGAGCACAGACACAAACATGTGGGTGCTCTAATGAGAAACATCACACGACTAGGAAACAAACGCAGGGTCTGCAGGGCAAGCGTAATGAACGTACAGAGGCAGAGCTGTACGTTCGAAGAGCTGGGTGCTGGGGTGGTGGTCCTGGCCAGTAGGGCACAAGCAAAGGTAACAGGGACGGAAGGAGTGAAAAATGCATTCAATAAACTCATCTGACAGACTGTGTAGGGTCTACTCTGTAAGGCCCTGGAGATAACACATTTCACCAAGAGTCCCATAGCAGGAACAGAAGGTTCAAGAAAGCAATGACATAGTTAATCCCTGTTATGTTCCTAGTTTCGTAATTCCATCCACAACTGCCCGACTCAGCTTCAGTGGTCTGGGAGAAGGGGGTCTGGGGAGAAGACGCACCTCTCTGCGCTCTGGATCCTTTGAGGCACTCAGCTTTTTCTCTTTGGTGAAGGCACCCTTGCTTTGATACGGTTTCTGGCTTATAAAATTAACCGCTGCACACAAAAGCCCCTGTCACAACATTGCCAGCTTGCAAGGTATCGTGCACAGAACGGACACAAGTACACTAATGACTGGGTAGACTTTAGAATCCCATTCACGCCCAGAGACGTCCTGGAGCACCCGCACGTCCTTGGAAGCTGCCTGGGAGGCACCAGGTGCTCAGGCTGTAGCCCTGACCCGGTTTCTGAGGGAGGTGATCCTGCTTTCTGTGCCTGGACTGGTTAAGGCCACATGTGCTAGCTGAATCTACAGTGCTAAGAAGCACTGCAGTTTGCAAGGGGAGTGGAATGCTAGGGGCTACTCCCAGCTCTGTATCCACCAGGGATTCCGCTGCTCCCCTGAACAAGAGGGCATGCAGCAGTGGAAAAGACTAACCGAGGCCTGATTGCTGGTAATGCGCTTCATCTACGACCACCAGAACTATGGGGGTTGTGCTTGGAAGGGAAGTGAGCTTTAAGGGGGGTGGGGAGGGGCCTCGCTTGACTTTGAAAGCTCTTAAAAAGTTCAAACCACTCCGAATACTACTGGAGGCAAACTCTGCTTAAAAGGAAAAAGAGGGCAGTGGGTGTCACTAAAAAGTCACTAAAAGAAGCATTAGCTCCAGAGCCAGAGGTCAGGACAGGCTTTTGGAGGTGGCTTCCAACAGCACACCTTCACCGATGAGTTCTGGCCTGGGATGACACACGGAGCTTGTTCCGGTGATCAAATTGCCTTTCATGCAGAAATGCTCATCGCCACTCTCTCTTCTGGGCGGTGGGGAGGGGAGTGAGGGAATGCTAACTCCTTAGACAGATGACCTGACAGATGGACTTCAGGGAGGCGAGGCTCCACCCTGGGGGTGAGTAGGGGCAGGGAAGAAGAGTCAAGAAGCAGATAAAAAAACACAAAGGGCATGCCACTCCTTAAGCTTGAGAAACACACACAATTGTGCCCGTAACCAGGATACACAGTCAAGACCAGAGAAGCATTAAGTCATATTCTAACAGATGAGCTAAAGCCAGATCGCGGATGCATGACAGAACCTGTTTAGGAAACAGTTTGCTACTATTTTTAAAATGCTTTCTATACTTCCACGTATTTAAAAAAGGAAAATGTCTTACTAAAATGAAAAGGATGTCACTGATCTTCAACTTTTTTGCCCTAACTTCATGAAAACAGCATTGCAAAGAATTGGAGCATATTCAAGGAACAATGCAAATGTATAACATGCATGAGAATACCCATCAGTGAGGTAGTTAGAGATGTGGAAAGTTAGTCACTTTTGCTATAAATTATGAAAACTAATAAAAAGATCACCCAATATTTCCAGATGCTTTAGGACTATAAATTTGTAAGAGCTTTATTAAAAGAAATTAGGCAATCAATATACATTCAGAATCTTCAAATGTTCATAGATTTTGACCAAGGAAGTCTGATTCTAGGAAGCTACCCTAAGGAAATCATCAAAATATGGATAAAGATTTCTGTTTAAAAGCTTTAATCAAGAAAATTATGTTATAAAGGTTTTAATGATATGTATAAATAATTATACTATTAACTGAGAAAAATTAGGCTGCAGAATTATACTCACAGTATGATTACAACTACCTAGAAAGAAGAAACAACAAATCAGTGCTTTCACATGTATACAGGAAAAAAGGCTGAAAGCTAACGCACCAAAACACTACCAACAATTATCTATGGATTCTCCTTTTACTTTTCATTCACTAGAATTTTACACATGTTACAAATGACAGATATTATAATCAGAAAAACACAAAGTCTACAAACTCCAAAAACAGCAGTAAAAAATTACCACAAAGCTACTCCATGAATTATTTATGAAGGAATAAAAAATTAGATTAGAGCAGATATGGTCAATTTTCTCTAACACAACATGATGTTGACCCAAAACTTTTTATTAGTTATAGATTAAATAAGAAGGCCAGGTGGTAACGTCTCACCATTTGTCTACACACACATGCCCAGATTAAAGCAGGCATCCCTCAGCTTTAAGCCCAAACTGTAAGAAGCAGAAGAGAAAAGAATGTTCTAAGTTGCCAGAAGCCAACTTTATAGATTTTGCACTTGATAAGAGGATAGGGACAAATGAAGAGCTATCTTTGGAAAACTTGATTCCATTTGGGGAATTTTCACGGCTGACCTGCAGAAACAGGCCAATAAACATTTTAATTATTCTCTCTGTTCTACTGGTAACCTCAGATACTTAAATTATTTTATAGTGTATCTACAAACTATAAATGTTTGGATACACTATATTTTTACCTTTTTAGACATCTGATGTTATATAGAGTGACCATCCTTCAAAGTCACATATTTTCAAGCAAGTGATACACTAAAAAAAAAAAAAAAAAAAACACTGAAAATTCTTCATGAAAGATTAATTTTCCAAAAAAAAAAAAAATACTGTTAAAATCTGATTATATCCAACGCTTCTATTTCCCATATGCTCAAAGAGCTGAACACTCACCAGGGGCCATACTTTTGGGGGGGGGGGGGGGGGGGGGGAATTCTCACAGCATGTATTTTCAAATTTCACCTAATTTAAAGCTTTTGATATCCTAAGACAGCTTACCAAAAGTTAAAGTCTTGAAGAACAAGAAATGAGAAGCCCTTGCCCCCAAAACTGTATAGAAAGGAAACTGCCAGAGAGGACATGAAGTGTCCTGATGAAGTGAAGTCGATCAGTCATGTCCAACTCTTTGTGACCCCCTGGACTGGAGCCCACCAGCCTTCTCCATCCATGGGCTTCTCCAGGCAAGAGTATTGGAGTGGGCTGCCATTGCCTTCTCCAAAATCCTGATAAGACCCCCATTTTCTCTAGTCCTACGGGCAAAGGGAGAATTCCCCACGGAAAGGACAAGTACCAACGGTGTCAAATTAGTAAGAGATGGTGAAGAGAGGACAGTTACTCAGGATCTGAACTGTGATAATAAAATGATAGGTTTTGATCTTCAAGTTCAGTAGGTAGAGTCTGCAGCCCGCACTGCAGACTGCTCAAAGACAGCCCACTTGGCTTTACTGTTGGCGTGTGTTGTTATGGGTGGACAAAAGCAGGGGGAGGGTGGGGGTGGGAGATACAAAGGGTCATGGCTTCTCTGTGGGCACACACAACTAATGTGCGCCCCGGAAGGAGGAGAAAAGCACACACCTGCCTATCAGCAGGCCTGATTCATACCTCTGGCCATTTTACAACACGCATCCAGAAAGTCCAGTTGGTGTTTAGAGAGACGCTAACGTCTGGGCAATGAGTGTGCTTTTCCTCTCGCTTGTAGGAAATACTAGTTGAGTTGCTGGAAGCTTTTCACTTTTCACTTTCATGCATTGGAAAAGGAAATGGCAACCCACTCCAGTGTTCTTGTGTGGAGAATCCCAGGGATGGGGGAGCCAGGTGGACTGCTGTCTATGGGGTGCACAGAGTCGGACACGACTGAAGTGACAGCAGCAGCAGCAGCAGAGGACGTCAATGGGCTTGTCTCACCACCTGATAGGGAGGTTTGTGCTATCCTGATTTCCAGGCTCAAAGGCTCAGTGAGCAGATGGACTATCATAAAGGAAAACAAAAGCAGTGGCCTAATGCCAGGCCTTCCCTGGTGGCTCAGATGGTAAAGTGTCTGCCTGCAATGCGGGAGACCCCGGTTCGATCCCTGGGTGGGGAAGATCCCCTGGAGGAGGGCATGGCAGCCCACTGCAGTGTTCTTGCCTGGAGAATCCCATGGACAGAGGGCTACAGTCCATGGGGTCGCAAAGAGTGACTGAGAGACTTCACGACTTCACTTTAATACCAGGCCTGTTCACATCCCTTCCAGGCTGGTTCTACACAGTCTGGCAGCACCAAGAGCCTGTGCTCCCAAGTGCAAGAGACCTCCCGGGTCTGCTCTAAGCCCTTCATGGGCAGGGCTGACACTGTGGGGGTCCACCCCTGGAGTCTACTCTCTGGAACCAAACTCACCCATCAGTCAGCAAGAACAAAGGACAAGGGAAGAGAAGCTGAAGACTACAGGTTAAAAACAACAACAAAAAAATTTTTTTTTTCAAAGCAACGTCTTCAAAGGCTTTTTTATATTTCTTTTAAGGAAACATCTGAATTTAAGTGACACTGTCAATCATTTCCTTTCTCAAATATGACAGGGTTCGTCTACCCGTAACTTGCTCATGGATTGATGGAAATGAGGGGGAAGCTATTTTCCTCATCCAGAAATTTAGACAAAGAGTGTCTTGGCAAGGGCAAGCAATTCCAATGTTTTCCTCTTGGTGTTCCCTTTAATTTAGCTGTTTCACATTTGCTTATGATTAAATGCACTTTCTGTAGAGAGAGTGTACAAAATTTTCTGAGGCTCTCCTTTGGGAATACAGGAGACTAAAAGACATGAAGAACATGGATTGCATAGAGGGTAACAACGTGGTAAATTCACCAAAATACAATTAAATTTTTTTTCTTCTAATTTCCAACTTTCCAGAAGCCATTAAGCCACAGTGTAAATGACAAATATAACTTTGATATCCTAAATATTATCTTTGGTAAGACTATCACTTACGGATGTTAACATGCAGTAGGTTTTTAAAGTGGGAATAAAAATGCCTCCCACTTAAGCACTCCGTTGCTTCCACAGATTCTGAAACTCAAAGCAAAACCCAAAAGGTTAGAGAGTCAGGTCCAGCTCCCAAACCCCAGAAGGGGCCAGGAAACCAGCAAACAGTCCAAGAGACGGAGGTTCGGAGGTTCGGGGCAGTGCAGGTATTTGAGAGGGAAGCTCATTGTATCTGTGGGGGTCCTGACATTTGGGGTAATCTAAACCTTATTACCACGCGAATCACCCCCTGGAGGTGGTTTAGAATGGATGCCTCTTTACCCAAACAATTAAGATCATTTAGGGAACAGAGAAAATGGGCAATAAGGATCTCCCTCCTAGAGCGCTCTCGTGGGTGTTCAATGAGACCGTTCCTCTGACAGCTCATGGTGGAGACCCAGCATCAGCTGAGAAGGACCCCCGAGTCAGGGCAGGAGCTCGGCGTTTCAAGCCCCAGCTGCTTTGAACACCTCTCAGTGTCCTGCATGGGCCATCGGACAGCTGTATCCCTGGGCACCTGAGAACCAGGCAGGGAGGGAGTTATTCTTCTGGGGACTTGCCCGCAAACCAGGAACGAGCTGGTCTGCGAGAGGTTGTGTTTTATAAATGAACATGAAACGCTGAACCTTCAATTACCCAAAAGTACTTGGAAAAAGCAAAGAAGGAATCCTTCTAAGCGCTAAACGTTATCTTCAGGGCCTCCTTCAAGAATCTGAAGGGGTAAGAGCAGTTCAGGGGCTGGACCCAGGAAATAAACCACTCCCCGCCCAACGCTTTGGGAAATAGATGGAGAAACAGTGGAAACAGTGTCAGAATTTATTTTTCTGGGCTCCAAAATCACTGCAGATGGTGACTGCAGCCATAAAATTAAAAGACGCTTACTCCTTGGAAGGAAAGTTATGACCAACCTAGATAGCATATTCAAAAGCAGAGACATCACTTTGCCAACAAAGGTTCGCCTAGTCAAGGCTATGGTCTTTCCTGTGGTCATGTATGGATGTGAGAGCTGGACTGTGAAGAAGGCTGAGCGCCGAAGAATTGATGCTTTTGAACTGTGGTGTTGGAGAAGACTCTTGAGAGTCCCTTGGACTGCAAGAAGATCCAACCAGTCCATTCTGAAGGAGATCAATCCTGGCATTTCTTTGGAAGGAATGATGCTAAAGCTGAAAGTCCAGTATTTTGGCCACCTCATGCGAAGAGTTGACTCATTGGAGAAGACTCTGATGCTGGGAGGGATTGAGGGCAGGAGGAGAAGGGGACGACAGAGGATGAGATGGCTGGATGGCATCACTGACTTGATGGGTATGAGTCTGAGTGACCTCCGGGAGTTGGTGATGGACAGGGAGGCCTGGCGTGCTGCGGTTCATGGGGTCGCAAAGAGTCGGACACGACTGAGCGACTGATCTGATCTGATCTGCCCAACGCTTTCGGAACATTCTTCAGTTAGAGCACCCACCACTGAGGGCTGTAATTATTAATGTACTTGCCACTCTCCTGAGTACCCTGAGAACAGAGTTCACCTCTTGATGCCAATGGTTAGCCTAAGGAGAAGCTGCCTTAGTTGTTCTGTCGTGTCCGATTGTTTGCGACCCCGTGGACTGTAGCCCGCCAGGGTCCTCTGTCCATGGGATTCCCCATCAAGAATAGTGGAGGGGGTTGCCATTTCCTTCCCCAGGGGATCTTCCCGACCCAGGAATCGAACCCATGTTGCTTGTGTCTCCTGCACTGTAGGCAGATTCTTTCCCCACTGAGCTGTTGGGGAAGCTCTGGTTAGCATAATCCCCGGAAGATTTTAATTTAAGTAAATATACAATGAGGAAAGACCTCAAGGAGTTTATCAGGTACGTGATAAAGAAACCCTGAAAGACCACCTGACCCGATAGCCCAGGTCTGCACATCATTTTAGTTATTTTGGTCCACCTCTCCCCTCTCCGTCCTTGAAACTGTCTGTGAAACCATGTGACTCATAAAGAAAAATCATGGATGACAAGCATAACAGACAACTTCTAAAAGGTGAATGACAAGCGAAAACATATGTTCTTCTCTACCTGCTAAAGTCCTGCCCAGGTCTCAGCAAACTGAGGAAACAAAAGTCACACGTTGAAACGTTCACTTCCCTTAATTCATCAAAGCCGCATCTCTTACACACATCACCTGCCTGTCACAGTATCAGGGCTTGGCTGAGGCCTTAGTGTGGGTTCAGGATCACTGGCTTAAATCAGGTGCGTCCCAGGCAACGGGCCACATTTTAAACACACTCAGTATTTGTGATGGTCTTCAATGTTGGGTGGGCTTCCCTGGCGGCTCAGAGGGTGAAGAGTCTGCCTGCAATGTGGGAGACCTGGGTTCGATCCCTGGGTCTGGAAGATCCCCCGGAGAAGGCCATGGCAACCCACGCCAGTACTCTTGCCTGGAAAATTCCACGGATGGAGGAGCCTGGGAGACTCCAGTCCACGGGGTCGCAAAGAGTGGGACATGACTGAGCAACGTCACTCTCTGTTTGGTACATTGAGTATGAGATTGTTTTTCGAAGATCTCGTGAAAGAGAAGTCACCCAGAGGAAAATATTCACGAAGGGACCACAAAGCAGAGGAGACGCCACAGAGGTGCAGTAAAAAAAAAAAGTCAGTCCCACCTGGGCTTTAGCGAATCCGTCCTGACCCTGCTTCCTGAAGGCGGCCAGCTCGGCTTCACACTGGCATTAGTTCGTTGAGGACGAGGAGGCCTTTTTCCCCTCAGATGTGCTTCGAGGACTCTGCGGCTCAGAGACGGCTAATCCCTTCAGGCCGGGGTCAGGACGCGGCGGCCAGAACGCCACGCGCGCAGGCGGTGGCGATTCCCAACGGCGCACGCGCAGCGGCGTTCTGCGGCCGCAAGGGCCTCGCGGCCCCGCAGTCACCTCAGCCCCGACGCGCCTCAGGCCGTAGCCCAGCTTCTGGAAAGCCTGTGCGTTTTCTCCAAGCACAAGAGTTATCTTTCGCCTCCTAATGCTGTCCCTGTGGAAAGACTTCGGTGAACTACCAGAAACTTCCGGCAGTAGCGTGCTCGAGAGCAGAGCAAGCGACGCTTCCGCCATCCTGACAGCAGTGTTTGTGTTTCACGGAAACTCGACATCAAATAACGTGTTTGTGATGAGGAAGGAGGGAGTGGACTTCTGGAAAAATGGATTTTCCGTAGATTTTTACTATACAGACATATTGAGGCCGTGTTCCATTTCCATTAAGTGGCCGTGTGCAGAAGTGAACAAAGTAGAAAAAGACAGCCGCCCTCGCAGTATCGAGAAGAGCTGGTAGACAAGAGGCCCGAAAGATAACACGGTTTTCCGGGCCGCCCTGTAGCACGGTGCTGCGGCTCCGCCCGGCCTCACGGATCAATCTGGTCCCCTCAGCACGTCTGCTGGTGCACTGACAGATGATGGATTCTATCTCTGAATCCAGAAGCAGAAAGAAGCCTGCTGATTAACAGCTATGAGCGGAAATGTATGCACCTTTCATAAGCAAGACAAATCACTCATTCTCACCAAACGCTTCCAACAGGAACGCTAATTTTGTATTTATTTGCACGGCATATGTACCGCGTCCGAAGCAGTGCATTAAAAAAGATCTCAGGCAGCCAATTGCTTTGATTACATTTATTCATCACAGGATTACAAGGGCTCAATGGCACAGCGATGAAATAGGAAGCTAGTGAAGACAGAAAACACCTCATCAATGCCTTCTCAGGGCTAGAGATTTTTCTGATGCATAAGACATACAGACACACACACATGCCTCTAATGTAGGAATGAATTTTTTTTTTTAACAAAACACTGTGGCCATGCATCTTAAATCTGCTATATGCCTTTCCTGTCAATCAGCAGTCATTTTTATTAATAACTCCAAGAACATATTGTAGGAGTCTTTTTGTTTTCAGATCCGGTCATGTGACTCCTTTAGCACCAGGGAACACTGGGTAAATTGTCATGTTCTAACGGGCCAGTGAATGGTCTCTTTTAAAGCCAAGTTGATGATGAATTGATATTTACTAAGGCCTAAGCAAGCACAGGGCACTACATATACGCGTCCTTCTGTGCTCTGCGCAATGATGGATGGAGGTGAGCCGCGGAGAAGTCACAGAGATACACTCAAGCTGACAACCAAGCAACGACAAGCGGACGGTTTTAATCAAGCCGCCGAAGAAACGGCTTTTTGTATTACTTACTGTGGCTCCATTCTCCTAGTGTACATATAGATCATGGATATACTGTACCACACTGGCCTGGCTGAAAGCTAAAATGCAGTAGAAAAAGAAGAGAAGAAGATCCAGCTTCCTCCAGGCCCCGAAAGGAAGGTTGTTTAAGTCAGGCGTTTTCCCAGAGGTACCAGCGCTGGAAATCCACGATCCATCTTCCAGAGAGATCTGACTTTCTAGAGGAGGAGCAGGATGGGTCTGCTGTTCTCCTGTAATAACCCTGATTCCTCCCCACGGCAGAAACTTCTGGAACCTCGACACAGGTGTGAATGCTTCACCAAGCCTTCTAAAGACCAAGCTCTCTGGAGCAAGGGTTTTCAGCTTACACTTTGCAAAGTTAGGGCAAGATACTGATGTTATTCAAAGAAACATAAGCCTAACTCATGAAACCAAGCCATGCTGTGCAAATAAATATAGAATTAGCGTTTACCCTTGGCAGGACATTTTTGGTTGAGTTGGCTGCAGAACATTAAAAAAGACATTAAGTGGATTATATATTCATATGAAGTCTCCTGTGATTTTTAGCCATTAAAAAAGCCCACTATTTTTCTTTCTGATGCTATATACTAATTGTGAATAATTACAAGAGGCGACTGCGTAATTGTTTTCTACTCCCTCTCCTGCAAGAAATTTCATGGTGATATAAATTTGGTAAAATAGTTTAAAATAAGCTCTTAGATGGAATCACCATGTTTTGAACAAACAAATATCATACCCTGAAATAACATTCCATTTCACAGAAGATAGCTCATTCTTTATGTAGTTGGCTCCAAGTTCCTAAAAAGGTCTCTGTAAACTTTTGCAACGGTTGTTGAAGCTAAAAGCCACAAAAATCAAGTGGGCTGAACTTTGAGGAATACGAGAAACTAAGGCGCAAACTAACCCACCCCAAGGAAATACAGCTAGCACAGCTGAAATCAGACTCAAAGTTAAACCTCAGAATGTGAATCATTATTTTTGTTGGGGCAGAGCAGAGTGAACTGGCTATTTGTTTTCTCCTTCTATTTCTTTGAAGTTTAGAACCAACACAAACTTGATGAAACAAAGGACTTCTGAAACAATCTCTTTTCCCACACTTGAACTACGTGGGAAAACTGGATACCACACACACAACACTACCCTTAATGATCAAAATAGAACTCCCTACAATTTTGCCTCACACTTAACATGAGATGGGAGAAGGCAATGGCACCCCACTCCAGGACTCTTGCCTGGAAAATCCCATGGATGGAGGAGCCTGGTGGGCTGCAGTCCATGGGATCGCTAAGAGTAGGACACGACTGAGCGACTTCACTTTCACTTTCCGCTTTCATGCATTTGGAGAAGGAAATGGCAACCCACTCCAGTGTTCTTGCCTGGAGAATCCCAGGGACGGGGGAGCCTTGGTGGGCTGCCGTCTATGGGGTCACACAGAGTTGGACACAACTGAAGTGACTTAGCAGCAGTAGCAGTAACATGAGATGACTACTATTTTTATAAAGGCAACAACTCACAGGAATGTTGCAGACACAGCTTCAGACCATTTTTTGGTAGGGAGTATAAGTTTTTGAAACGATCAGCAGACAAAGCTTGAAAGCTGAGAAATACTTGCTTTGATTCCTGTTACAAAATGGACTACAAGACACCATCACATAAATAACCCAGTGCTGAGACGCACAGCTGATGTGAGATGTGAGCAGGAGTCCGGAGACCAATGCCGGGTATCTGTTGAATCAGCCCGTTGTTTAGGACCAGATGTACAAAATGTGAGACCACCTGTTGAATTGCTGTCTGGAGGAAGCAGTCTTTCAAAAGACTTGGCTTTAGTGAATTTTGATGTTACAACTAGGACTCCACCAAATTCAACAATGAAAAGTGGAATTGGCAGAGATCTCTACCCAAAAAAATCTAAATTTTATCCAGACAAGATAAAGATCCCCCAAGCTCTTCAGTGTCTGAGTTAAGTAAAATGATATGATTCACATACTGAGCAGGAAAGCACATATATACACTTGCACATATACACTTTGCACACTGGATATTTCTTTTCCATAAAACTCAAGGGGAGTAAAATTTCAAAGTTTGCCAAAAACCATGTTTCCTAAACTAGTGATCCTGATATATTTTAGAGTGAAAATAAATTAAGCCCAAACTCTAATTGGTTTACATGATGGTTTCAGGAATGTTTTCTTTTTGATTAACAATTAACAAGTGGTCAAAAGTACTGAGGCTTTCAAACATATCGGTACCTCACCAATCTCAATCTGCCTACTAATTAATCGTGAAAAAAATATATGCCATAATCCATCTACTTAAATATCAGTTCAGTTCAGTCACTTGGTCGTGTCCAACTCTTTGCGACTCCATGGACGGCAGCAAGCCAGGCCTCCCTGTCCATCACCAACTCTGGAGCTTGCTCAGGCTCATGTCCATCAAGTCTGACAGCTGTCATTTCATTTGATCCTCACAAGGTGTTTAAAACAGGCAGGGCAAGAAGTATCTTCATTTATAGGTGAGAAAATAGATGCTCATAATTTGCTACAGAGCTAAGAAGTGGCAGCTTTCCAGTCTCCTCAAGCAGATGGAAAGTGAGAGATGAGTATCTGGTCCCTAAGAGTAGACAGAGGCCCCTGTGAACAGATGGGCCCGGATGATCATATTCCATGCTCAACTGTGGGGAGCACCGGCATCTCCAGGCATCTCGTGCTAGCCGGAACCTTTTCAGACACCGTCTGAAACAGGACAGGTCTCCAATGAGGGTACGAGGGGAGGGGTGGCTCGGGCCTGGCCGCAGGCTACGGTGCAGCCACCCGGAGCCCCCTCTCCCATCCTGAGGACCAGGCCGCCTCCCCCTCTGCGCCCGGTCTACCCTCCGGGAGTCTCACCGCCCGGAGGGCAGCCCAACTCAGGCAGAAATAGCGCCCCTCTCAGCCGCAGACAGGCCGGGGTTGTTCCCTCCCACTCTCTGGAAGCCGGAGTCAGCCCTTGCGTCTACCTTGCAGCTTTCAGACTTGGGCCTCTTACACACACTCTCAGGATGGGAATCTGCGCTCAGACAGGGGGCTGCTTGTGGCCGGGTCTTCTGAGAGCAGAACAGACGTTAGCAGAGAACACTCTCAAGCGGCCCTCTTCACAGGCCAAGGGCTCTCACATGGTCCCACTAAATGCAAAGATGCTTTCAGATGCACTCTGACTTCTAATGGGTCATGCAACTGCCGGTCCTCACGCATAAGCAGTGCATCTGCTCAGTATTATTCTCAGAGACGCTAAATACCTATTTAACAGAAATATTATAACAACCCAATCTAGAATATTTCTTTTAATAGGGTTGGATTAGATGGTACTGATACTACATTACCACTCATTTGTCAATTTCCTCATGTGTCTGTGGATGAGAAGCAGTGTTCATGGACTTGAGCACAGAAGACTGGAGTTTATTCCCCTTCGGTGGTGCTGCAGAAGAGAATGACTGTGTACTTCCCATTTTAGGCAAATTGGCTCATCTTTCTGAGCTTCGATTTCTCCCCCCATTTCTCAGATAGGAAGAAAAACACATACCATGCAGTACCGTGGGTTAAATAACAAAATGTACACGATGTATCGTAATTATAAGGCCACTGCTCTCATGTTCCAGGTAAAATACTGTAATATTCTAGGCAATAGTCCTGCTAGATACAATGAAACTTAGTTTCCATAAGTTAATTAAGCAATTAACTTATGGTCAATTAAGCAATTTTTAAAAGCTTTAGTACATAAATATCAAATGTTACACAATCAGAATCCTTAAAAAAAAAAAAAAAAAAAAACTGTCCTTTAATCCAGCAGTACCCTACATGAGCAAGGTGCTTCAATCAGTAAATCTTATATAGAACTTAGTAAGTGCCAGCTGGTACGCATGTATAATTATGTGTATTAACTCATTCTCACTGTCTTGGGCAATACATGGCATTGGTGCTGCCATCTTCTTCATTTTGCAGATAAGGAGACTAAGATATAGAGATGTTAATTCACCAGCCCAAGCGCTCCACAGGAGGCAGACCTGGGTTCAAGCTCAGGCTAGTGGCATCAGAGTCCACGGTCTAAACCAGGGCTCCACCAGCCTTCTTATGAAGGGCCAGAGAGTAAATATGTCAGGCTTTATGGACTACATGGCCTCTGCTACAGACAATCCCTAACGTGCAGTTTGCCAACTCCTGTTCAGAACCATTACATGCTTCTGACTCTCAGATGCTTTGTAATTTTCAAATAAGTGGGATGTGTAACCCATTTGATTCTAACTACAATCTTCCACAGTAGCAAGAAAACCAAAGCGCAGCAGCGTGTATCTCCTTTAAAGCAGCCGCAGACTACGGCAGACCTACGTGCCTCGACTCTCAGGTGGGGGGTCCAGAGACAGGCTCCTCCTGACTTGCTCCAGCAACTCCCTACAAATCTCCATGCTCCTCTCCACCCAACAGGATGCTCACCAAGCGAGATTATCAAAGAGGCTGTGAGGACATTGCCCCTCTGCAGTATTGATTCATTCCATCTCACTCCCATTCCATCAGAAGAACTGATGTCTCTGAACATTTATTTTAAAATTTCCCCTAAGAGATGATAATTCTTTTAACTCTGAGAAGGAACTATAAGCAAAATATGTAAGCTTTCAAAAAAAAAGAGCCTGCTAGACTTTACAAAGCTACAAGAATCCCCATTACTCTTTCCCATGACCAACGCACTCAGCTAAAAGTATACTTTATGGCAATCTCTTTAATCTTCTTTTTTTTTTTTCCTATCATCATCCAAACTTTTTCACATATACTATAAAAAGTGACTTAAAAAAAAATCTCTGGCTTTGGCAGAAGTATGCGATCCTGGGCACTCACTGTGGCCACAACACTGCAGGACAAGCCCAGGGCCCTCCTGGGCGCTGGTAACTTCTGCTGGGCAAAGAGAAAGGAGGCCTAAGAGCCCACCACATACTAGGTTTTAAGGTCATGACAAAATCAGAAGTGAGGGGAAATAATTACAACAGTAACAACACTGAGACAATATTAATAACTGCTGATACCAACTGCAGGCTGATTGTGAGCTAGACATGGTCCTAGGCATGTATGGAATTGTTTGATCCTCAAGCAACCCATGAGGAAGGTACTATCATCATCTCCATTCTACAGGTGAGGAAACTTCGGCACAGAAAAGTCAGTAACTGATGAGAGGGAAGGAAGCGGGAATGTGATAGACTATGCTTACTGCTATGACTGCTGGCTCCAACGTCTGTGTGAACCTCTCTCCGTGTTCCATTAATGAAACAATATAGGTGTCTACTTAGAGCAACACATTATCGAAAATGTCAATAACTCAGATTACGTTGTTCTAAAAACCATTTACACAAATGGGCATCACCTTATCACAGAACTCTATCTATATTCATGCAACTCTCTATTTTACAAAAACCAAGGGAGTAGAGATTTTTACAAATCTAGAGAAGAAAGAGTATGTTTTAATGTTGTCCATGCGCACCACACATTTCAGACAGCGGTCAAAAGACAAAGTGGAAAAGCCTGACCACGTCATGGAAACAGATTTTTGGGTCCAGTCCCTGACTCTGCCACTTTGAACAACACTTTCTGAAAAAAAGGGACAGGGACGATAGTAATTTACCTCTATTGGTTTGAGACTATGTGTGTGAGGACACTTGGTAAACTGCGAAGAAATAAACAAGGCTGATTACCCTATCATTTGTTAGCACTATTTTTGAAGTGGGACAGACAATAAAAGTTCATTTACTGAGGCATCTTTTTTTTTTTTTTTTGCTATAAAAATATGTCAAGGTTATTTTATGATTATATCTCTCCTCTAAAGAATTAGGTTTTACATATAAATTTCCCTCCAGAGAAGAAATTCTGACCACAAGGCAATATTAACATACCAATAAAGAGCGATGAGGAAAGGAAAAAAATTGCCACTGATTCAATTCAGCCAAATCCCCAGAACTTCAGGTGTTTACTGGGCTTCCCCAAGGGCCCTCTTCAGTTGTGTGCTGGCGGGGGCCCCAAGGGTCGGGTGAGCACTGACCTCTCTGTTGTCACTGGAAGCCCTGCTACAGCCTTAGAAAGAAGAGTGTGCGACATAGGGAGGGGAAAGTGAGGATCCAGGAGCCGTCTTGTCCCCATTCCACCAAGCCCCTGCTTAGAAAACCTGGAGAGAGTCATCTGCTCAAAGGTCAAGGCACGGTAACCCCAGGGAAGGCACCCTGCCCATTAGATGTATATCCCTGAAGGGGAGAAACCACCTCCATGCCACCCCTCCCTGAGGCACAGTTGGTTTAACATTCAGAGGAGACCTTGACCGTGAACAGGACCTCCTGTTGGCCTAAACACAGACTGTCTTCTCCAAAAGACAGAGCAATTATCTGGCGAGATACTATACTTTGGGGCCATTGCCACTGACATTAACGTGCCATCTTCAACATCCAATGGGAATTCTATAGATTTCACAAGAGATCAGAAGTTGATTTCCTTTATGATTTTTCCTCTACTAAATGAAGAATATTGATTATGGAAAGGTTTTTTCCCCCAAAAAATGATACATACGTTAAATTATTCTGTGGGATTCTTTATAAAATCAGTGAAAAAGTATTTAAATACTTTTTTTTAATTAAAAAAAAAAAAAACAACTACACCCAGTAGGGTCTTCTTCACATTTTCTATCTTTGTGTTGTTTTGTGATTACTGTTTTATCTGGGATGTAAAAATGTCTTTTTATGGTACTTTATGAAAGGAAATTAATACTTTAAAGAGCTCAGAAGTAATTCCTTTAAAAGTAGAATATTTTATGATAAATTCTGTACGCAGAATAAAGAGTTATTTCAAAGAAAAGGCAAGCTGCAATTCAAGTCCAGAAAGCTGGCTGATCACCCTATAATTTGCTAGCGCTGTTTTTGAAATTGTACTGACAGTAACAGTTCATTTACTGAGGCATTTTATTTTTTCTCCTATAAAATATTTCAAGGCTAACAAATTACAAAAGGGAGAAATTAATTACTCTAGAATATAAACAGATGTATATTAAAAGCACGCACCTCATTTGTATTAGAAAGAAAAATAATTAAAGCTTTGAGTACCTTTTTAAGAATCCTCCCATTTTGATGTCCCAGTTGAATCTTGTACCCAAAATAAAGGAAGCAGTACTGATTTTTCTATGTCACTGACATGGGAACAATGGATATTTGCATAATACATGTAAGATCCTAATAAAACAAAAACATACTAATGGTAAGTAATTGTGAGCTTTCTCTATTTATCCTCATAGAAACATGAAGTGAAAGAGAGAGAAACAATGATAATCATTTCCGAAAAAAAAGCGTGTTGGGAAGCAACGAACTTGGTAGGCAAAGAAAAAAAATATCCATGATAAGCAAAGAGTCCTGGGTTTAATCCTTTCATTCTACCCACTGATTATCGTGTATCAACTACTGGGAGAGGTATTTTAATGCCAGCAACCTTATGAACTAGGCACACTCTGCAAGCGGGAACACTGAGTCTCAGAAGGCTCTGTGTTGTGAGCAGGATCAGTGGGCTGCCATGTGTCAGAGCCCAGATCCACACACGCTCTGCACACCTTTTAGAGGCACACTCGCTACCAGATTCCACAACAGCAGCTCCTGGCAGCTGGGAGGCCTTGGGGTCACCATGCTGTCTGCCGAGCAGCTGTGCGTGAGCAGCTGCCTTATTTCTGAACAACTGAGAGATGTTCAGCTCAGTCTGGAGCTGGGGCGGGGTCATCCTCTGAAACCTGGGTCCTCCCTGGCTTCCCCACCTCCCGCTTGGCTCAGGATCCTGGGTCTCACGCCCCCTGCAGGGTCAGATGTAGAGAGTAAAGTGGCTTAGAACATGACAAGTCTTGGCAAAACTCTTGGCTTATGAGCCCACACACCAGTTCACAGATGACTGGAATTCGCACATCAGGTTACCGGACAGGCAGCTTTCTTATCTTGCTCTGGAGCACCTTCAGAAATGAGCCAACCAGAGACACACTGCCCATTAATCTGTTTGGTCAGTCGGTGCGCAGCTTTCCAATCCTTTTGTGCAGTTACCCAGGTTCAAGGCTGTCCTCTTGCTTTGGTGTCCGCTGTTATGTTTATTTTGCGTATTAAAGGGGAAAGGGAGATGTTCTTGCGCTTTTTGGACACGTTTAGATTCAGCATTGTTTTATTGTACAATTGAGACTTAGAGTCATTGATTTGAACTCCCACCCCTTTATGTCTCATCTAGTGCCTGAAACTGAATGCTAAAGATTCCTCCATAAAAAGTAAATGCTGACCACAACATGAGTTTAATCAACCTGGGACAGAAGAAAGGAATGCTAAGAATGGCTAAGAGCTTCAAGTCAGATGTAAGATACACACATTCTTCCATAATGGGAGGGTATCTGGTTCATCTGATTTGACTACAGCTTGTCGTTCAACCTCCAGCTAAACATGATCGAGAGGAATTTCTTGACAGGATACCAACTAGTGCGAAGCTCCATTCCGAGGATATCGAGTACAAATAGCATTCTAGAACTTTCTCATCTTCCATCCAGGAGGCTGACAAGAGGAGGATAGGTCCCTTAGAGTACCAGATGAAACGCCTGGCCCCTCTGAAGTGTCACTATTCAGCTTACCGGTGGATCCTCGCCTGTGAGAACCAGGCCTTCCCGAAAACTGGACAACTTAGTCTATGCTGCTGGACACACCTATGCTTCCCCTTCCCCTGTACCTTGAAGCCCCTCTAGAATATCCCCCTCCTGAATCCCTACACCACTTAACACCTATTTTTGGTAAGTCAACCCAACAGTCCCCCTTTGCCTCGGGTATATCATAAACTGCCCTTTTTGTGGCTAAACATCAGGTTTCTACCAAGACCGTCCACACTCTTCCCAGTGTCTAATCCGCCTCGGTTCCTCCCATACCAACTAGTAACAAGGAGAACTGAATTCAATCGGTAATTCCTATGTGCGGGCAATTGTGTGAACTATCATATGTACAGCTTTCTTAATCGTCACAAGAGTGCTGTTAGATTCCCCCCCCCCCAAAAAAAAAAAAAATCCAAGTTGTTTGGTGACAGAGGGCAAGTAAAAATTCCCATTTTTTATCCTTCAACCTGGAACGCTGTTCTTGGCCCACAATAGTTTTCTTAAATAAATGTCTCAAATCCCATTGGTCTGCAGCAAGAAGTTACCTGAACCAAGGTCCTCATAAAGCCAATTCATCATTCCACTTCACACTGCACTAAAGAAAAGCCACGGAAAGACATTTTTGATCAAAATGTTGATCTCATTCAGATCCCTTCAGCACATTTCATCTGTCCTAAAGTATCTGCTATGTGGGAGACTGTTCATATCAAGGATGGAACACTTTGGAAGAAATTAAATGAACTGCTTGAGCCCAAAGCCCAAGGCTCCTGTCCCCAGTCCCCGTCCTGCAGCTGCCTACATGTCTCCTTTATTACTCTCAGCATACCTGGGATTTTATGTCCCTTTGGATGATTATTTCTTTCATGTCCACCTGCTCACCGAATTGTAACTTACATCAGGCCTTAGCCTGTCTGTTACCCTCACACTCTGGCACCAGGCTCTGGCACAGTGTCTGTAGGTGGTGTGTGCTCAGTCGTGGCCCACTCTGTGTGACCCCATGGACTGCAGCCCGCCAGGCTCCTCTGTCCATGGGATTCTCCAGGCAAGAACACTGGAGTGGGTTGCCATGCCCTCCTCCAAGGGATCTTCCCAACCCAGGGAGTGAACCCGGGTCTCCCGCATTGGCAAGTGGGTTCTTTACCACTAGCACTGCCTGGGAAGCCCTCTGCATGTGGTGGGTACCCAGTAAGTAAATATCTGTCAGATAAGAAGGGGTGAGAGAGGGCAGGATCAAGGTCAGGCACGAATGTGGACCAAGCGCTACTTCAGGAATTAGGCAGCTGGCTGAGAGCTGACAGGAATTCAGCCTCTGTGATGCCGGGAGCTATGTGGTAGAGGTTATTTTTGCTTCCTCATTTCTAAATGACAATATTTGTCAAGTGACATATGCAGGAATAAATGAAGTCCAGGTGAGTGGTGGGGTTCTCCTCCACTCTCCCATGACTCCTCTGGATGTGCTATGGTTCTCCTCTAGACAATGGGAATTTTTTCAAAAGCCCCTTTGTATACGTATAAGAAATATTTTGCTAATTAAGTAAAATAATAAATGACCTTTCTCAGAGTTCCTTTAAAGACAAAGGAGTTTTTATACTCAGCTTGGGTACTATTGTATATGTTGAGAAATATGTTCACTTTTTGCGTAACTGAAATACTTGGCCTCAGATAAAAATGATGTAAATAACAAGGCAGCCCAGCACTGTGTTTCACAAGCATAGATTCATAATCCAAGAGACGTGGGTTCAAGTAACTTAACTGAAATGTTGGGTAAGATAAAGCAAGAACGAAATCGCAGTCTGATGACAGTGCCTACTCGACAGTGTTAGGCAAAGGGTTAAGTGATCAAACATGAAAAGTTTACAACAGCGCCTGGTGCATGGCAAATATAAATGCTTGCAATTATTATTTTGCAACAGCACAGAAGTCACATACCCAAAGATATTAAATGACTCCCCCAAGTGTATACTGCAGGGTCCAAAGAAAATGCTATAACTCAGGTCTCATTTCCCACCTTGATTCCATCATGACACATGTATTATGTTGTTTTTTAAAAAAAAAAAAAAAACGTAGCTTGCTTTTTTCTTTTTCCTTTTTCTTTGAATTTTCCACTGACTGAGCATATAATTTCCTGGCTTTCAGAAAAGAGTAACTTTTAAATGCTTACTACCTGATTATATTCATTAAAGATTTCCAAATAGTCCCAAGTCTAGCGAAGTAGAAATCATACCATGATTATATTATTACAGAGTTGAGGGAAGAGAATCTATTTCTCCTCCAACACGTCTATGAGAGTCAATATAATTTCCATTGTACTTTCCCTGCTATTTTATTATCCGCATCTTTATTAGAGGTTCAGATGTGAAGCTGCTCTAAGGACAGGAATGGAAAGAGATTTAAATTGCTCTTTGTCCATATTCCATCCAAAGCTTCAGCAGATAAGGGCAAAGGAAGGTTAAGTCACAATAGTCCAAGGCTCTGACCTAGTTATGTCTTTGCATATTTCCTTGTCCCTTCATTAATAAGAATTAGCCTATTTAGACTCAGTTATGCAACCATGAAAGCCATATTTGTTTAAATGTATAGCTTTTCCTTAATGTAATTACTCTTTAAATGGGAAATATTTATGGAGCCAAAGAATCTGGGTGGAATCAAACAAAAGGGAACAAAAGGAAGTTAGTGTATGTGAGGTTTTTGGTTTTTTTTTTTTTTTTTACTTTAAGCAAAAAACTGGAAGTAGACAGGAAGAGAATTCTACAGCCAGGTGGGTGCTAAAATGACAGAATGGCAAGAAGCGATGTTAGACATCATCTGACGTTTGAAGGAACTGGCACAGAAAGAGGGTCAGTACATCACCGGGAGAGTGAATCGGGCACAGCGGGGCTGGAAGGTCTCCAGAGCCGCTCTCCTCCCCTCCCCAGAGGCCTCCCGCAACACTCATCGCCTCTGCGGCCTCGCTCAGTCCCACCTCCCGCAAAGCCCTTCTCCCCAGGCACTTCCGCTCTCTGGCAATCTATCTTCTGATCATTCACTGTGACTCTTCTTAAGCCAGCATTTAACTCTCTCCCCTATGGCTATTACACCAAAAAAAAAAAAAAATAAAAACCACGTATACATTCTTGAGGATGTCTCCTTTACCTGCAACCCCCTTGACACGCAATACAGCAGTAGGTCCATATTTACTGACGGAAAAACACGACCGAATGCGTGAACTCCGCTCGACAATCATGACGTTTGGATAGTGCCCTCTCTAATGGACCCCTCAATTTGTCTCCCCCACAACTGTAATTCATTAGGATGCTAACTTTAAATTTAACAAAGACACAATTACACATGCTTAAGTTCAGTTTGCTACACAGAGAAAGTATTAAGTAATATGCACAACCCAAAGAATATTTATATTCTCTCTGAAGGAAAACACCGTCTCAAATAGAGCTGTTTAAAGGTCACTCAATACATCTCTGGGAGGAGTCCTCCTGCAGCCATCCTGGTGCTAGAAGTGAAATTACTGAAAGAAAATAAAATTGTATCACATTGCAAAGATAAATATTGAAATATATATTGATGTTTTTAGAAGAGCAATTACCCTTTAGGGAGTTTATTTGCTTTAAAAAACACTTCTTTCTGCATGCTTTTTGCCCCCAAATCTGAGAACATGAATATACTTTGAAACAAGGACTGTGCAAATACATTGCTTTGCTTTCAGGATGTATCCTGAAATCGACTAAAGAGACAGACTTGCTCTGAGGATAATATATTCACATCGGATCCTATCTCATACTTGTTACTGTGAAGACATGTTGGTGTTCTAAGAGTATTAGAGTAGTTATATAAAACTAGATACTCTATTTTCTCAAACGCTCCAATACTGAAGATGCAAGCATGTTAGGCTGAAAGTTTATTTTTAAAAGATGACTTTTACATTAAAAACCTACAGAATGAATTACTTTCAATGTCAAATTTTACATAATGCTTATCAGCCAGTATATGAATATTTTCAATTTTTGCTTAAAATATAGTCATGGGCTATGTTATTAAAAACAAAGCTTTTCAAATAATGTAAAGTGGAGAGGAACAGGGAAAGGAAATGGTTATCTGACTCCTTAAACAAGGTAAGTAGTTAACTGGTGGAATTTCTTCTTCTGTTTAGGTAATATGTAGTACAATGTTGTATTTGTAAGAAAAATATGCATTTGGTCATTCAGATGGCCAAGTATATTTCTTTTTTATATATATTGATATATATTTGGTCTTCTCCATGGCATCTGGCTCACACCTCTCCATACCCATGGATATTACTGGGTGTCCAGAATGATACAAGATGTCTTTTGTTATGTGAATGAGGTAGTTTTCGAACACCCCTGAGGATGGCCTTCCTGGTGGCAGTAGTGGTAAAGAACCCACCTGCCAGTGCAGGAGACATAAGAGACCTGGGTTCGATCCCTGGGTCAGGAAGATCCCCTGGAGGAGGAAATGGCAACCCACTCCAGTGTTCCTGCCGTGGGAAGAATCCCCATGGACAGAGGAGCCTGGTGGGGTACAGTCCATGGGGTTGCAAACAGTTGGGCACGACAAGCATTTTGGGCCCCGCCCACCCTGAGGACGGGGACTGGGTGCCAGTGTAGACAACCCTGTGATTACAAGGCAGGAGCTCTCGGGCCCACCCGCTGACTTCAGGGAGGGGCTGAAGACTGAGCCCCACCAGAAGCCAAAGAGTTAATCCGTTCTGCCTGTGCATTGAAGCCTCCATAAAACCCTGAAAGATGGGGCTCAGAGAGCCCCTGGGGGTGGCAGTGGAGCTCTGGAGGATGGCGCGCTTGGCAAGCGTGGAAGCACTGTGCCCTCTCCACGTACCTGCCTTGTGCATCGCTCCCATCTGGCGGTCCCTGAGCTCCACCTTCTCATCACAAAGCAGTGATCTGGTAAGTGAAACGTTGCTCTGAGTTCTGTGACCGGCTCCAGCAAACTAATCAAACCCAAGCCAGGGGTCAAAAGGACCTCTGATTGATAGCCAGGCGGTGAGAAGTCCAGGCAACAACCCAGACGTGTAACTGGCGGCCAGGGGGAGGGGGACTGGTGTCCGTCTTGTGGAACGAAGCCCTTTACCTGTGGGATCTGGGGCTTCCATCAGATTCTCTGGGTAGGGTCAGACATGGAGCTGAACTGTAGGACACCCAGATGGTCGCTGAGAACTGTTTCTTGGTTTGGGAAACCAAGCCCCTTCACATGTGAGAAGTGAGTCTAGGAACCTCCCATAAGAGAAGGTCAACTTGGCTCTTTATGTAAAACAAATATAGGAAAATACCGATCGGACATTCACTCCTTGAACAATACTCACCTGTCCCTCCTTCCACTCAGCTGCCTCAGCCACCTTCCACATGCTGCTTTGAAGGGGGCTCACCTCTTCGTCGCAAATGGTAAGTTGAGCTGTTGATTTTTATACATTCTAGTTAGACACATGCTGCTACCTAGATGGGTGACACGGCTGTTGGGCTTAATATCTTAAGAGACCTGTCTGATCTCTTTAATATCAGACTTCTCCTCTGTCAGTGGGGGGCTGGCTTAGAATCAGGCTGATCTCTTTGCCCCAGCCCCAACTACCTCCATGTAACATGGAAAGGGCAGGCCTTGTCCACAATGATGGCTGTTGCTTAGGGCCTGGCGTGAGGCACCCTGAGGCCAGGAGCCTAAAGATGAGGTATATCAGTATCCCTGCACATAATGCAAAAGTCTGTTCTTTTCATCTGTCTCTTTGCATATAGGATCTGCCTTGCATATAGGGTCATCATTACCATCTTTCTAAATTCCATATATATGTGCTAATATACTGTATTGGTGTTTCTCTTTCTGGCTTACTTCACTCTGTATAATAGGCTCCAGTTTCATCCACCTCATCAGAACTGACTCAAATGTGTCCTATTTTATGGCTGAGTAATACTCCATTGTGTATATGTACCACAGCTTCCTGATCCATTTGTCTGCCTATGGACATACAGGCTGCTCCCACGTCCTGGCTGTTGTAAACAGTGTGTCAGTGAACACTGGGGTTCATGCGTCTCTTTCGATTCTGGTTTCCTCGGCACATATGCCCAAGCGGTGGGATTGCTGGGTAGTACGGCAGCTCTATTTGCAGTTTTTTAAGGAATCTCCACCCTGTTCTCCTCAGTGGCTGTAGCGTTTGCATTCCCGCCAACAGTGTAAGAGGCCTCCCTTTTCTCCACAGCCTTGGGCACGTACGGCTGATTCATGCTAATGTATGGCAAAACCCACCAAAATACTGTAAAGTAATTATCCTCCAATTAAAATAAATTAATTAATTAAAAAATAAAATAAAATTAGAGTGTCCCTGCAAGTCAGGCTCTAGGGATTCTGGTGGGGTTTCAGTTCTGTCTGGGAGAGCTACCGCTACATCAGGTTTCTAAAGACTGAGCTCTTTCTTCAACCAGCAGGGAATAACTGCTTTAAACACCAATGAGGATTTAGCTGTCAATTAACTACTCCTGTGACGCACAGGTGAAGCATTAGACAGACATGCGATGTCAGGGATACAGTTCCTGTTCATGCCTTGGGGTTCCCCAGACCACGCTTTCAGGCCAGATAACCGGACTGAGCACACACGGGCCACCGACGCATCCTCCAACTCTGCAACCCGCCTTATCTTTGCTGCTGAAATGCCTTCTCTGAGTTACTACTCGAAGGCACAAATGTGACCTTTAGAGGGTCATTCATAAGAAACAGCCATAAAAGGGAATTTACAAAATCCAGCGGAAATCCTGCTATCCTATTTGGTCCCTCTTACATTAAGAGCCAGGTGACAAACATCTTTTGGGCATGAGAAAACGATGACTATACACACACTCAGGCCTCTCTCTTCTTGTAGCCACAAAGACACTGAAAGCCAAATTTAATGCTGACATAGATATTCTGGAACCTTCTACTAAATTCCCCCTAAAAAATTCTTCACCCAAATTTCTGCCCTCTTTTATAATCTTTATTTCAATTGACCTGGTTTAAAAAGATGTATCTCTTTCAGCTATGGCTTCAGACTATACTTGGAAGTGAGTGAAGATCTATATATTCTAAGACCTCAGCCAATCCTCTCTCCAGGATGAAGGCTTCTGTGACCTGAGGGCCCGCATGGTGTCAGAACTCAACCCAAGGACCAAGGCCACGTGGACCACGACGCCTCCTTCCCGCCCAGGCGGGGGTGTCCCGCTACCCGCAGCAGCTGTGGCCTGGCCCCTGGTGACAGCCAGCTTCCCCCATCAGGAAACAGCCATGCGGACTCACGGCGGCATTTCCTTAACCACACGGGAGCTTCAGACCCCCTCTACTCAGTGAGGACTTCTCGCAGAGCTCAGCGGTGTCGTGTCTTGATCCCTTGACAAAATTAATGATGTAGCAATTCATTACTGACAGGGCAAAAAATTTCGTCACAATGTTTACAAGCTCTAATAAATTATGGATAATTTACCAAATTATACCAGTGAAACGAAGCCTGCCTTTTAGATTTTCGTTTCTCTCTCTCCCCCCCACCACCCTTTTCTGTCTCACTTATTCTCTCCCATCCCTGTTTCTCTCACACACACACACATTTCTGCCTAAGAGTTTGGCTTGAAATAAAAACTGGAATATAGGATAATTGGTATCAGAGAAGGAAATAGCAACCCACTCCAGTATTCTTGCCTGAAGAATCCCACGGACAGAGGAGCCTGGCGGGCTACAGTCCATAGGGTCACAAAGAGTCGGACACGACTGAGTGACTTAGCATGCATGCATAATTGGTACATTCTACCCTGCCCGATGGCTTATAAAACACTGGAATGAGACAACGTAATGAATGGATTCTGTAGGAAGTAAATGAGCATGAATATTAAACTATTAACACTTCCAAATCCATAGTAGACTCACCTGCCCACAGTAACAACCTTTGTTGAATATACACCATGTGGAAGACTGACTCCTCTATCAAGAAATTTTAAATCTAGTATAAGAAATTTAAAAAAAGAGCTTCCCTTTATATACTAGCATATGACCTTATAAAGCCGAATTATTCTTAGCATCTAGATAAATTTCTTGCGGTAATAATGGGAAATTATACCCATAATGTAATATTTATATTGGAAGAACCAGCATTAAATTACTGGGCTGACTGTTTGTGTTGTAAAATGTGAGGGGAAAGACCTCATTTTCAGTGGATTCACAAACCGACATGAAAGTCAGTGGGATGTGAAACTAATCACCCTCTGGCTCTACAACCGTCCAATGATGTCATGAGATGGATGCAAATGTTTTCTTAAAGATGAACCCAACTCTGTGAAAAACAGATTCCAACTTTTTTGGGAAAATGGGGCTTAATGAATAGTTCATCCTCTTCGATGATAAAATATTTTAAAGATGGACTACTCTTATTTTTCTATTTTTGAATAGTTCCAATAACACCTCACCCCCTACCTATTTGAAGTCAAGTCTGATTTTTTCCAAACACCTCCCTCCCTTGTCCAGCACTAGAAGGTGGACGTCACCATCTGCTCCTTCTGTTTCCGTCCTGTGGCCAGATGCCTTCTCCTCCCAGTCACCGGACACCTGCTCTCTTCTCCTTGCCCACAGTCTACCTGTATCCAAACCCACACCCTCTTCCTTGCACTACTGCTGCTGCAAGTCACTTCAGTCATGTCTGACTCTGTGCGACCCCATAGACAGCAGCCCACCAGGCTCCCCCATACATAGGATTCTCCAAACAAGAACGCTGGAGTGGATTGTCATTGCCTTCTCCAATGCATGAAAGTGAAAAGTGAAAGTGAAGTCACTCAGCCATGTCCAACCCTGTAGCAGCGTAACTAAGCTTGTTATGTCCAATCTCTCCCAACAAGACAGCTCTTCCCCAAAGCACCATTCTCAAAACATCGCAAGACTGCTCGCAAGTCACCAGAGCTCCACCTACATTCCTGGCACAAATGATGGCTCAGGTTGCTGTTGGAGGACTTCCTCAACGGCTGCTGGGGACATCCACCAGGCCCCAGCCAGAGTCTCCCAACTACACTGCTCCGGAGGAGAGTGGGTGAGGGGGGTACGGGACTGGGAGGCCCGTCCTGGGTAGGAGAGAGATACTTTGCATGACATGCATCTTCCTAGCCTTAAGCAGCTGGGTCTATTTACCCAAGGGGCCTGTATAAATTATTTTCTAGAAGATGCACCAGCCAAAATGGCCTGACAAATGACTCTTCGAGGCAAAGCTTCTAGTCTCTGTCTTGGCTCCTAACCTCCTCCTCTCCTCAATTCTGCATTTCAAAGACTTTATACGAACCTCTGCTCACAAATTCTTCTTGACCTCCCCCAACACATAAGATTTCTTTTCCTTAGAAACAAAAAACAAAAACCTAACACCATGTGCTGTATACTTGATGGTTTCAGTTACATCAGTTCTGCTATTAATGAATGATGATCTTCTTGTCCCTCTCCCATTATTAGGACATCAACTGCGTTGTTACCCCAACAGCACTGAACTCATACTGCAGCAACCCAGTGAATGTGTGTCAAATGTCACACTATTGAAGACAAGATGGTTAAAATCACAGCTGGATCCTCTCACTTGCTTTGATTAGTTTTCTGATCGGATACCTTTTATCAGGCAACAGTTCAACATAAGTTTCCTAAAAGTTCCAATAAGCATTAACCTCGGCACGTGGGGCCTTTCACGGTGATCCTTAGTTCCCTTCTGGTTTTCTCCAGGGTTCTTTTTCAGGTTTAGGGTTATTAACATGCTAAGGATACATGATAATAAATGTTTAGCATTGTATGAAGCTTTCAGCTGGAAGGGTGCCGTAAATGTTGGTCATGGGGACGGAACTTGGAAAGCTCCACAACTCCCACTCTTAGTCATCTTCCCAAGAAACCACAGAGCCCTCAGCATGCATGCTTGGCCAGTAGTTAAATGGTATGTGACCTTTCCAGGGATTTGGTGCTAGAAGATGGAAGGCTGGAACTCTCCTGGCAAACGTGAAAACCAATAACACGCTACCCTTCCAACAGAAAGCCACAGAGAAAGTCCACACTGGAACTAATTGGCACCAACCAGGAAGTGTGATACAATACTCTCCATTCCACTGAGAACCTTCTGTGGTTTCAGGGTGAGGACGGAGAGAATGAAGAAAAATAAACACAGTATGAAACTGAAACCACACCGGGAACAAAAAATATGAACCGAAAGACCACAAAGTAGTATTTTCATGAGTAACTTTGAGTTTTATCAAGATAGAGTCAGGAAAGGAGCACGCGTCGCTATGTTATGCGACTTAAATGCCGAGTTTGCATTTTGTTTTTACGTTAATATTTGGTCTTCTCATATTTCATCTCTGTTTATGTTTACATAAATTACATTTATATCAAATCCAGGTTTGGAGCCACTCAGAATAAATACTGGGGTAATTCTTATGAATATTTCCACAGGAGTTCAACTTTTAACTTTTAATGTTTTGCTGGAAAATAGTACCTGCATGTATGAATTTAACTCAATTCCATTGCTACATTGTAGAGCATGTTTTATCATTTTCATAAGAAAACTTGCTGCATCTAATATATAATTTGTATCCACTTAGAAACATATTTTTTCCAACTTACGGATGCTGAATAATACTAGGTATATTCAACACAGAAAACCTCAAGGGAACTTTTCCTCTATCACATTCTTTCCTAAGTGTGAAAGGGAGGATAAATTTTCTTATAATTTAGTGGCTAAATGATTAAAGTTCTGTATATCACCAAATAAGAGAATGAGATCAAAAAGAAGTAAGAGCAGAATCAATCAACGTTCACCTCCAAGCAAGAAGAGGGCAGCGAAAAGGTTAATTTTACATGAGGCTGCATAATTTTCATTTAACTGCTGTTTCATTCAGTGTCTGAAAACACCGTTTGGGAATATCCTTTTGTCATATGTACAGAAAGGCTTTGCTATTGTTCCTCAGGAAGGCTGGCAGCTGGCCCTGCACTTTGACCTCTGACCCTGCCTCTGCAGGGGGCTCATTGATATTCCCAGAAGCTTCTCTCAATGGAAGAAGACCATTTAAAAAAAGAGAACCCCTCCTCGAGGGCTGGTGGTCCTTCCACTCCCACCCTCTCCTCCTGCCCCCCTAAGTGGTGGCATGCAGGTCCGGTCAAGCCCAACAATTCCCAGGCCTTCATAAACTCACTATTTTTCATGTATATTTGATGGGTCCTTTCCCTCTCATTCAAAGCAGCTTTCACAGTCATGTTAGTGGGTGAGAGCCTTCTATTCTGGACTTACATTTGATTAATTTGCGGTATTCATGTGTCTAATTCTCTACACACAAAGGAAATGAACTAGCTTGGACTCTATCGACAAGCCATTTCTGCCAGGAAAGTTCAAACGTAAAGGGAAAGCCTGTGTCAGTGGAGATGGTTTCCAGTTTGCTAAAAGCAGCTTGGAATACTGCACCACACAACAGTCCAGCTTAAAAAGAACCAAAACACAGCTATCATCTCCAATGCTTTTGTGAGTGATATTTTGAAACACGTAAGCAAATTCCTAAATGCTTCATTCCTTGTCACGCATACGTAGATCTTTACAAGAGGGAGCACCTGAAATCACTGCAGCTTTACAGACATCACACACATACAAAAACAAAAAGACTCCTGGCTTTCAAATCCCATCAGTCAACTTTTATCAACCGTAGGGGAAGCAGAAGATGATAAACACTGCCTGCAATATCGTTTGAGTTTTAAGCTTTGGGTCTTTTCCAGTTATGTTTACAAAACTGTGAATACTTTTTAGGAAAAGAATATTGATCAAATTCCGCGTTTTTACTACATAATCAGATCAGATCAGATCAGATCAGTCGCTCAGTCGTGTCCGACTCTTTGCGACCCCATGAACCGCAGCACGCCAGGCCTCCCTGTCCATCACCAGCTCCCGGAAGTCACTCAGACTCGCATCCATCGAGTCAGTGATGCCATCCAGCCATCTCATCCTATGTCATCCCCTTCTCCTCCTGCCCTCAATCCCTCCCAGCATCAGAGTCTTCTCCAATGAGTCAACTCTTCGCATGAGGTGGCCAAAATACTGGAGTTTCAGCTTTAGCATCATTCCTTCCAAAGAAATTCCAGGATTGATCTCCTTCAGAATGGACTGGTTGGATCTTCTTGCAGTCCAAGGGACTCTCAAGAGTCTTCTCCAACACCACAGTTCAAAAGCATCAATTCTTCGGCGTTCAGCCTTCCTCACAGTCCAGCTCTCACATCCATACATGACCACAGGAAAGACCATAGCCTTGACTAGGCGAACCTTTGTTGGTAAAGTAATGTCTCTGCTTTTGAATATGCTGTCTAGGTTGCTCATAACTTTCCTTCCAAGGAGTAAGTGTCTTTTAATTTCATGGCTGCAGTCACCATCTGCAGTGATCTTGGAGCCCAGAAAAACAAAGTCTGACACTGTTTCCACTGTTTCCCCATCTATTTCCCATGCAGTGATGGGACCAGATGCCATGATCTTCGTTTTCTGAATGTTGAGCTTTAAGCCAACCCTTTCACTCTCCACTTTCACTTTCATCAAGAGGCTTTTTAGCCCCTCTTCACTTTCTGCCATAAGAGTGGTGTCATCTGCATATCTGAGGTTATTGATATTTCTCCCGGCAATCTTGATTCCAACTTGTGTTTCTTCCAGCCCAGCATTTCTCATGATGTACTCTGCATATAAGTTAAATAAACATGGTGACAATATGCAGCCTTGACGTACTCCTTTTCCTATTTGGAACCAGTCTGTTGTTCCATGACCAGTTCTAACTGTTGCTTCCTGACCTGCATACAGATTTCTTAAGAGGCAGATCAGGTGGTCTGGTATTCCCATCTCTTTCAGAATTTTCCATAGTTTATTGTGATCCACACAGTCAAAGGCTTTGGCATAGTCAATAAAGCAGAAATAGATGTTTTTCTGGAACTCTCTTGCTTTTTCCATGATCCAGCGGATGTTGGCAATTTGATCTCTGGTTCCTCTGCCTTTTCGAAAACCAGCTTGAACATCAGGAAGTTCACGGTTCACATATTGCTGAAGCCTGGCTTGGAGAATTTTGAGCATTACTTTACTAGCGTGTGAGATGAGTGCAATTGTTCGGTAGTTTGAGCACTCCTTGGCATTGCCTTTCTTTGGGATTGGGATGAAAACTGACCTTTTCCAGTCCTGTGGCCACTGCTGAGTTTTCCAAATTTGCTGACATATTGAGTGCAGCACTTTAACAGCATCATCTTTCAGGACTTGGAATAGTTCCACTGGAATTCCATCACCTCCACTAGCTTTGTTCGTAGTGATGCTTTCTAAGGCCCATTTGACTTCACATTCCAAGATGTCTGGCTCTAGGTCAGTGATCACATCATCATGATTGTCTAGGTCTTGAAGCTCTTTTTTGTACAGTTCTTCTGTGTATTCTTGCCACCTCTTCTTAATATCTTCTGCTTCTGTTAGGTCCACACCATCTCTGTCCTTTATCGTGCCCATCTTTGCATGAAATGTTCCTTTGGTATCTCTGATTTTCTTGAAGAGATCCCTAGTCTTTCCCATTCTGTTGTTTTCCTCTATTTCTTTGCATTGATCACTGAAGAAGGCTTTCTTATCTCTTCTTGCTATTCTTTGGAACTCTGCATTTAGATGTTTATATCTTTCCTTTTCTCCTTTTCTCCTTTTACTACACAATGAATACCTCCAAATACGTTCCTAAATGCACTCCTTTATGAGCCCCGTAATTATCTTTGCTCATCGTTAAATAAGGATGGTTCAAAATTTTCTGTCCTCAATAAATTTCTTACTAACCTTCATACTACAATTTCCCTTTTTAAGTTTTCATTTGAATTTAATTAGTTAATATTTACTTTAAAAAATCCACAAAATTCTCTTCAATGACTACTTGAACTTTTACAAACTGTTGAAAGAATTTAAAGCTAGATATGAACTCTCTGAAGTCAACGGAGTAAGAAAGAGTTGTCGTATGTGTAGCACAATCTTTCCTGTGTCCTTTAATAAGAAGCAGGACTCTGGTCATGCCATGATGTCACTGATATTCTGCACAAAAAAAGTCCCCACAGACCAAATTCCACTTCCTTTCTGTATTGCCAAAGATGAAATAAATCGTCAAAATGCAGGGGAGAAAAAAAAATGTATATGAGTTCTTCAAGAATATATGATGGAGCCTGCAGGGAATAATATTAAAAAAAAAAAAAAAAAAAACAGCCTGGTTTCCACTTTTGCTGATTTACTCCCATGACCTTGGGCTTACCCTCCCGCTAGAAGCAGAAAGACGTGTGCACACGTGTGTGATATACTCACGCCCTGGTGGCTGGACCAGTCATCTGTCTACTCTGGAAAGGGAAGAGAATCCCATGTCAGGAAATGGGGACAAAGCTCTCTCCCCACACCTACCCTGGGCTGGGCTGCCTGAAAGGACACAGAGGCGCCCAAGGCAGGACAAAGGGCAGGCATTCCCCCACAGCTGGAACAGTCTTCTCGGATCTCACGAGGCTAAGAGGACCAGCGATTTTCAAACACCAACAACCGAGTTTTCGGAAAATATGGAAAGGGAAAACCTAGGTTGAGGTCTACGCAGCCTCTCTAGGCTGCACCAGGAGATTACGGTGTGTAGCACTGGGCACTGAACTGGGTCCTGGGTGCGGCAACCCGCGGCTTGGAGTGAAGAGTGTTGTCTCTAATATTTACATTCAAATTCTATACCCACATCCATATACCCCTCTGCCTGGACACATATATACCGGTGGATCTCATGTATTACATTGACCTCCCTAAGGGCAGTGAAAGGGGGAGACCAGAGGAAAGAAGAAAGGTAAGGATCAAGGGCAAGAAGGACCATGGAGAGCCGATAGAGAGAGCTAAGAGACAGTGGGTTGGGGAACCTGCCAGGCACACCCCAGGGACACACTGAGGCAGGAGGGTGAAGGAAGAAACGGCTAAATAACGCCCCCGCGCAGCTCTATGGTGACAGAACAAGCAAAGGACAAAAACCCAGCAACGGAGGAAACCACGGAGCTCCCGCCAGCTGTGGCCCCTAACCGCTCCACGCAGGGACGCACCACCCTGCGTCCACCGCGCACCCTCAGCCGCGGCCCGGCGCGCGCCGAGGCTCCCAAGCGAGGCCCCCGACGCAGCGCTCACACGCGCGCTGCGCCTGACGGAACCGGAAGTGCCGCCGCAAGGCCAGCTCGAGCGTCGGTTAGCTGTTGCAGCTCTGTGCTGAAGCCAGCTATTTCAAAAGCGAGGTCTTTATAAACTCGGTGATAGAGAGTATATCTCATATGTAAAATAGGAAAAAAAACCTCCACACTCCAGAATTATTTCAAGCCCTCCATATTTTTTCACAAATCCGTCTCAGTTTCCAGATGCAGCCGCAGATCTATGATGGGAAGTTCTGAAAGACCTTAGAAAGGACAACGTCAGGACAACCCAAAATACAACTTTTTATAAAAGTCACTAATTTCTCCTACACTGATGCTTTTCAGTTAGAGACTGAATCTTTTTCCTGAGCTTATAAGTAAACACATGCAGATATACAGACAAAGCAAGCAGCACAGATGTGTGTGAATGAATGCGTATACATAAAATATGTATGTGTATATACTTGTATGTGTATGTCTATGTGCATATATAATTATATCTATACTTAGCATACCAACTCCAAGATGGGCATAAAGACACACAGTGCTGATCATACTAGTCAGAACAGAAGCCAGCTCTGGAGAACTTGAGCAGAAATGGGGTTTCTTAAAGAGAATCAAGTGTGTCATAAAATCTCCTGCAAGAGTACAAGGAAATGGACTCGTAGTTAAGAACACAGTCCCTGGAGCTACCAGCCCTGGTCACACCTGGTCACTGTCTCCTGGGCTGCCGGCCTCAAGACTCCCCTGCCACTCGACTCCCAAACAGCAGACACGAACCCACTGCCAATGGTGGGAGCTCTAGGGCAGGGGTCCCCAACCTCCAAGATTCAATGCCTGATGATCTGAGGGGGAGCTGATGTAATAATGAAGGAAATAAAGTGCACAGTAAATGTAAAGCACTTGAATCCTCCTGAAACCATCTCTCCCTGCTCCCCACCATCCATGTTAAAAATTATCTTCCACCAAAAAACCCGCCTCTGGTGCCAAAAAGGTTGAGCACCACCGCTCTAAAGGATCCATGGTTCTCTGTGTCCGCCCGTCTGGATTCCAAGTTGAGGGCAGAGACATTAGACTGGTGTGTGCAGGCCACATGCCTGGGCCCAAGCTGACACCATCCCAGGGAACAAGAATCTGGCTTTGGGGGCTTTCCTACTGAAGGTGAACCTTTGCCTCTCCCATGGGAGGTGTTCCAGCCCACTGGGAAGGGCCATCAACATGCTAGCCACATCCACAGATGTGACAGCTGCACTTGCACACTCACACACTAGGAAGCAATGACACACTACTCTTTTTTCAAGTAAAATGGACAGTATTAAATTTATTAACAGAGAGCCTTACAGATTACCTTAAAAAAAAAAAAAAGGCAAAAAAACAGTATCAGAGAAAATGGTCTCCTAGAAAAGAATAGTGAACCATTAAATTCCTCTCCCTAGGCCAAGCATCTACTAATTTTTATAATATATACTAAGTTTGAATTCAAACATCAGAAAGACCTCTGACAGAAGAAAACTAGGACAGAATGATCTGGATTTTGGCCCTAACCCCAGGGACTTGACACAGCATAATCACGGCCTCCTTAAAAGCGAGCTGGGTCTGTCCAACACCAAACTCTGAGCAGAGGGTTACCTCCTAATGGCAAAAGAAACTGTTTCCACATTTGGAGAGGCAAGACCCATAAAGGAAGGGCTTTTAATTTCTAGTAATTACCCTGGTACCTTAAAGTCGGTAATTAGGTAGAGAACCATGCCCTGAGCCGGCCTTCAGTTTGTTCCAAACCCAGTGTGTGTAATTAGCCTTGATTAATATCCCACATTTCACATCAACAGAAACAGTGAATCCAAATGGTTCCCCACATTCTGCTGCCTCAGGAAACCTCGCTGTTCGAAGTCTGTGTCTTTATCAAGGGAACATGCTGAGCAAATGGGATCAAATGAAGCCCTGGCACCCACCTTGGTCTAAGTATTCAGAGGGAAGCAGCAACGCCTTTCGTGTAACCATCTTAATCCCTTGTATCAACTAATTAATACACAGAGAAAGCTTTTACTTGCATGTGAGCAATTATAGCAAGTTCCTGGTCGGTGTCCAAATGGATTCACAATATAATTCATGGACAATGAGGGTCTGGGAAGGACAGCGTCTAAAGATGACTTTTAAAAAGCAAAGGGGATTTGGGGAGGCAGGGGCAGAAATGAAACAATTTTAATAGTAGGAAGAGAGGACAAATAATAAACGTCCGCTTCTCCAAAAGTCTTTTTAATTTCAGAACTCTATTTTGCACGTGCCTTGCTTCAACAGGTCCATTTATGTGGACAAAGAAAGACCCAACAGACAGCAGACAGCTTTGATTCTATGTCCTTACACATCTGAAAATCCAAGGAGTTTCTTTACAAGGGGCTTTAAAACAACGAAAACGGAGGCCGTTAACTCACTAGCATCTGCTAAAAATAAACCCAACTATAGACTTAGTGAACTCAGACTTCTGAAATCCAACGAAGATGTGAGTTCGGTGACATCACATTCCTCCCTGGGGGGCAAGTACCTGTTGCATAGGCCCTCCCCCACCCCCACCGCCTTCTTCGATATAGGAGACTGCAGCTTCCGCTGCCTGAGAACAGACCCAAGAACTGGGAGCACGGGGTAGCAGTGTTTGGGGAGCTGCGTGGGGATTCGGGGGAGAGACTCCACAAAGGACACCCCATGTGGCAGCACCTGCTGTGGGGCGTCTGCTCAGCACGTGATCCGACGTGACCCACGTGGTCCAACGTGTCCCACGTGATCAGCCGTGACACACGTGATCTGACAAGATCCACGTAATCCGACGTGACCCACGTAATCAACCTAGCGGCTGAGGCGTTCAAGGCCCGGCTCTTAAGTTGTGGCCACGGGCCCGGATGCGCCTGCGAATTCTCCCCATGCAGGTGGCTCGCTGTCCAGCGGAAGGCTTACCCCGCAGAGACCGGCCCATCATCCGACAGGCATACTGAATCTAGGTTTCAAGAGACAAAACGCCTCCTCACATCACCCCCTCCCACCCGACGGCGCTGAAGCTGCTTCAGAAGTGCCCAGAGCCGTCGTCTTTTTTTTTTTTTTCCTTCTTTCCTTTAAAAAACACAGTACTGGTCAGACGGGCGTGGGCTCCGTGAATTAAACCCCGTCCTGAGGGCCACCCTGGGAAGCAGACGGCATCCTCCCGACTAAGAGGCTAAAGACCGGGCCGGCACCAGCCCGTGGCGTTTCCGTGCCTCAGTGTCCCCACCGTCCCGCCGCACACCCAGCGGCAGGGACCCAAGGGCGGTCGCCCCGGTGAGGAAACAACGCTGGGCCCCGCGTTGCGACACAGGTTTCCCCTTTGCCGCAGACACTGCTTTACGGCTGGGCCGCGTGAAACCGCAGAGCGCTCGGGGAGCGCACACGGTCCTCCTCCGGGCGGGAGACGGTGCCCTCCGACCCGACCTGAGGCACCGGCGACAGGAGCGGAAACCGGCCTCCGTCTCTCCAGGGAGAGGGGGCCGGACGGCGGCTGTGGCGAAGCAGAGCCTACAGAGACTGAGGACGGCCGTGTACACAGCACGGCGTTCAGGGGTGAGCCAGCGCCTCAGAGGGGTCGGCTCCGGAGCCGAGACGGACTGCAGCGGGTAGAGAGCCGGCTCGGAGCGGCGCGGGCCCCGGGAGAGCGGCTCCTACCTGGCAAGGGCGCCCCCTGCGGGCCGCGGCGCCGAACTGCGCCTCTCGGTCCGGCCCCGCGCAGCCCGCGGGCCCCGGGGGCGGCGCGCGCTGGCAGGCCGGGCCCAGAGTGGCTCCAAGGCCCTCTCGGAGCGCGGCCACCGCCCAGCGCCGCTGTCCAGCCACGGCTCCCTGAGGCCAGATACACTCCAAGCTGGCGGAAAAGGATGTATTCCACCCTGATGGTGGTCCTGCCTGTGAGAAGTTGAGAAAAATCGGGGAGAAGACAGAGGGACACAAAAGGGGGTCCCACTATAAAAAGATCCTTCAGTCACTCACACATACAGGGCTTGATCCTTGGAGGAAACCCTGACTGCCCTTTTAAAGGCGGGAGTTTATGATGCCATTCTTAATAGTAATTATTTATAATCCCGAGCACAGAACCTGCAGCACTGGATTAAGACATAAACCTTAGAGCAGAACTTAGTGCCAAGAAAACGGACGACTAAAATCAGTTTTTGCATGCCCAGTGTTTCTCTCGTACATGCTGCTGCTCTACACAGATATAGCCAGGCCCTTCCCAGTTTTCAAATCCTTTTCACCTAATTTTTTTTTTTTCTTTCCCTGCTGGGCTCTTACAAAACCATCCTGATGTTTTGTAATATCAGCCCAGTATCCGTTCCAATGATTCCCTTCAGCATCGCAGCATTCAGGGTCTTTGGCAGAAAATCCTATGTAACGCCGGCTTGCCTATCAAAGCACACTCCCACCGTCGTTAACTGGGAACGCTTACTTAAGGAAAACTGCCAAGACGTTCAGCTAGGCTCCATCCGCTCCGACAACCAAAGAGAAGCCTGTCTGTGAAGGCCCGGCGGGTCTCTCCCCTACTGGTGCAAATGTCACACTCGTGTTATCTTCAGCTCGCCTCATCTGCCCAGAATCCCAGGGAGTTCACTAGTTCAGGCTGAACTTGGCTTCTCCCTGGGACCTCAATCTCGTGTCTGTTCCCAGCTCTCCACTTCAAACACCGGGGAGAGAGAAGGCAAGGCATCTAGGCGTGAGCAGAGAAATACAATGGGCAAAGCAAACGTGCTTCATCTCCTTTGGGTCATCTGGTCTGGTGTTCATTTTCTGGTTTACATATGAAATCAGGGGTAAGAAGTGCCAATGGAATACAGGCCCCAAGGACAAATGCTCTCATCTGAGAATTTAAGAAGAATTTCTAAAAGCTGGAAATCTCCATGCTTGTCCTTTATTTAATCATCTCTGCTGAAAATTTTAGGTTTCATTTCATTTCTTCAGCAAGCAAAAGACTCTCCAGGTAAAAGGAGGGTTTGAAGGTATTCTTTTATTTATTCATTAAATGAACACTTATTGAATGTTAGGCTCTTCTTTTTGCCAAAAGATCCTACGTGGCCAATCCATGATACAACAGTGGCTTTTATTCACCACTTCTTTTAGCTTGTACTACACAGGTCTATCCCTGGGAATAACATGATTATTTGGGCTTCCATGCTGTGGTTTAGAGTGTTCAACCTTTACCTATCAAAAGGTCTGAAATTGAGTGTGTGGGTCTATTTTTATAAGAGAGGAGAGCAGGACATTTTTAGAATGAGCAAATCAATTGGTATCAGTTTGGGGAATAAGCTTCTGTTTTGAATAGAGTTGTCAAGACATTCACAATCTGTTTGGCCCTGTGTCCACAGGAGGCTAAAGGTTTTCATAATCAAAAAGTAAGGGATTTATTCTTTGCCACTCCAATAGCAGGCGTAAGACTTGAGATGATTTTTAGCTGTTCTATCCTAAAGCACAAAAATGCACATCTGTATTTATAGTCACATGCACATGTGCACAAAATAGTCCATAAGAAAAACAGAATCTCAAGCTCACTTGCTTTATTTCAAGTGTGGCATAAGCATGATAGCTTTTGACTGCCCTTCTTACTGAGTTTAAGACACAGTCAACTGTTCTTCAATAGATCATGTGGAAAAGAGTTGCTCGGAAGAACTGAGGATTTTTACATATGGTTAGATGGTAAGCAACATGTAAGTATGAGGGAAAGTCCTTCAGGAACCAAAACTCTTCTTTTTTTTTTTTTTTTTAGACAGTAAGTGTCTTTCTCTCATATTGCAACAACACGATGGCCTCTCCCTTACAGGGGGAAAAAAAAATCAATAAATAAGCTCTGACTGATACCAGACCCCTTTAGATTAAGCTCAATATGCCATTAATATGAAAAGAATTTGACAGTTTACATAAGGGATGTGACCTGGTGCCAACAACCTCTGGCTTCTCCATTCTCCAGATGGTAGCAGATTAGTAGGCAGCCTTTATTCTCATAAGAAGATTTTTTTCCCCCCATGGAAAAACTATAAAGGCCAATTCTGTTCCAAACTTCAAGTCTCCTTCACAAATGTCTACTCAATTCTGGGCCTTAACTAATGCCTATTAAAAGAAGCCCTTGGGCTTGAAGCTGTGGAAGGGGAAAAAAAAAAGACTAAGGCAAACTTAACTCTAATGCCTGCCTTTAAAAGATCTATTGACAGAAGCAGTGGGGAGAGTTTGAACTAATGTTAACTTAAAGAAAAAGGCTGGTGAGATTCAATTGTGGATGTGAATGCTTGCTTGAGTTTGATCTTGACGGGCTTAAGATAAGGGAGATAAAAACCTAAGCCTACTTACATATTAAAAAATGCAGTTGTGCTAAATTCACTACATACCACTGTTCTCGATGTGATTTATGCCCATCATCACCAAAGACGTTGAAGGACATCCCTGACTAATACGGTAAAAAGCCACAGCAGAGGGCACTAGTTTGAAAAATCATTTCCTGACAACACACAATGTTCTTTCACATCAATTCTTCAAATGTAACAAAGTAAAAATGCAATTTTTTTATTTGGTCTGGTTCTGAAGGTATAAATATAACAAGTGGTTAATCAAAAACATCCTAGACGTTTAAAAAAAAAAGTCTTTAATCTGTAAGAAATTCTTCCCTCAGTGGACAGGAAGTGTTCTTTGAATGATCAGGAAAAGTATATTTAAACAGACTGACCATAGTAAAAATTTTAAGGCCATTCAGCTGCACTTACAATTCAGAAAGCTAACTGGACACCTCCCAAAATACCTGGCTTGTTTGGTGGTCACCTGGATGCGTATTATTTTTTTTTGAAGGGAAAAACTTTTCTCTAGGACTCTTTTAAACACAGGAAGACTTCTTTTTATGCCTGTTGGTTCATATAATGTTGGAGTTTTTAAATGTAATTTTAAATATTTCTATTAGTGTTTTTACAAATTGGTAAAAATACACTCAGTTTTGCCTGGATGTTTTTTAAAGCAAGTTTGTCATGATCTCTGAGATCCTGACCACTCTAAAAAAAAAAATCTGTGGTCGACTACTATGCAAAGTGAAAATAAGTTGTACAGCATACAGTCCCTAGCCTCAAGGACTTCATAGCTCACTAGGAAAACTAGAGCAAAGAATGAAAAGTTTTAATGATAAAAGTTCAAAATAATAGGAAAGAAGAGATCAACAGAAAAAAGACACAGGTTTTAGGATTCCACCTAGTTAGCATGACCTACTTTCATCAGTTTCCAAAATCATTTAAGAACATCAGCATTTGCTCATACCAAATATACTTAGCATTCCCCAGAAATAAGTTTTCATGGAAATCTCTAAGACAATAAAAACAGAAAGGCAGGATTTATTTAAATTCTTTTCTGTGAACTGCCTATTTCCTTAAAGAGGAAATACTAGGCAAAGAGTTAAAAAAAAAAAAAAAGGTGCTAAACAGTCACCCAAGGATATCTGCTCAAAATGACGGCCCAGAACTGTCCTCCAAAGGCACTGGCCTGGTACAGCAGGCAAGCTGTTTTTTCAGTGGATGTTTTCTAGTCCTCTGCCCTTACCACGGTGTTGTAACAGTGTCCGTTTCCATGGTCAGTATCATAATTGTCTGTACTGAGAAAAGTTACATCCAGCAAAAGAACTATCCCCCAATCCAATAACCGGGACCATCCCAGCAATCCGATAACAAGTTTAGGAAACGGCTTAAGGAAATGAGCTAATAACTTGACTGCACACAAGCAGATTCTCTCTGATTGCCACAAAGAATGCTATTAGGAGGGACTGTGTTCAAGTGATCATTTTTCCAGCCTGTTACAGAAAGGTTAATCTGCAGCCTTATTCATAAAATCAATTTTGAATCATGCCAAATACAAAAGAATTACATTAAACATGCATCTTCAGGAACTATGCTGACATTTTGTTTGGGAAAATATCTGAATTGGTCTAAGACAACCAATCACACATTTACCCCTGAAAATAAAGGGGGATATATGACTTTATCACTTACTCAGTTGTGATAGCAAGTTGGAGTAGACTCAGGTGAGAGGAAAACACCATAATGGTTGTTCATAAAGGCTCTCATAAAGCTGTTAGCCTCAAAATTCTTCAGTTCATGAAGATGAGGGAACATGATCAGAGAAGCTTGCTTTACTGTTATTTAGTTATATCTTCAAGCTCCTTCCTTTAGAATCTCACGAGAACTGTTTAGACTGTACCATGCTAAATGTGATGAAACCCTTTCTCTAATCCACAAGCTGATAGTCAAATCCTTGTCCACACAAAGTTCCCTCACCCCGCAGGTTAACATTCCAGGGTTATCTCCCATCCAAGACACAGAAATCTGTTTCAACCTGCCTGCCTGTGTAAGCTTCAGTCAGAGAATTTCACCGGAATAGTAAGCATATATATTTACCCGGTTCAAAAAGACATAGTGGCCAATTGCACCCGTGTTTTCACTCTTGGCTGGCAGCAGACTGGACTGTGAAATGTAAATCAGAATACCTTTCACCTGCAAAATGACTAACATAAATGCCAATACGGATTTTCTCAGGCCCTGGGGGAGTCTGCAGAGGCCCTCTGGCCACCTGGCCACTCTGAAACAGATCGATTATGAATGGAAAACTCCAACCTTGCTTGAGAAAGGAGCCTGGAAAAATGGGAAATCTGCCATTTCCAGAAGAAGTCAGTTTTTTTTTCTGCTGGGCTGTTGGGTCTATGAACAACATTTTGTGGTTCCTATGAAATCTAAATATCAGATATTACTACAGGCCAAAAGAAGACGAGCTACGTGCCCTTGTCAGAATCAGAAAACCCAAGGAAGGTTTAGAGATAAGGGTGAGACCCGAAGGGCACCCCGGAACAGGGAGATTTTAGGGTGCCCCACTCCAGCAGGATTACCTCCAACACCCACTTATCTGAGATGGAATTAGACCAAATGTCAGAAGCAAAGAATGAATCAGCTTACCCCTTCGTGTATGGGGAAGAGCTAGTCTTAGTATTTTGCTGACATTTTAAGTATAAAAGGATCTTATTGTAAACTCCAGACCCCCAGAAGGGCTGCTTCTAGTGAACTCTGAAAGGAGAGATTAGTTGAGGGAGCCTCAGCATCGGATTCCACCCTTCAATCACGTTAGACACAGAGCTTTAGCCACTTTCTTGCTTAAAGTCATGCATGTGGTCAAAAGTTTAATTATATCACCGGCTGCATCAGCAAGCATATTGTCTGCCCTCCACAGGAGGGATAAAACCTTTCTGGCACACTGGGGTTCAGACATCGCCGTGGACGGCTTCCTGGAATCTTGGGTTATGCCTGACACTTGGTATTTTTTTCCCTTAACTGATCAAAGAACGTCGCCTGGATCCTGATCAGATTATACAAGGTTTTTCTCAAATTTTAAAACTTCCGAGAGGGCATAAGGGCCTCACCAAAATGGCTGAGTTTTTAATGGATTGGGGTCTAAACACAATCATGCTGGCACCTCTAACATAACCCGCTGGTTCTTTGCCAGCCACTCATTTATTATTCAGTCAATAAGAATTTATTAAATGCTGAGGTGTTGAAATGATGCAAGTAGGGCTTTCGTGGAGAAGTTTGTGATCTAGGCCATCCCAGCACCAAGCCATTAAACGAGTAATGAGTCAATCAAACTGGTTAGGCGTGTGGCCTGGGCCCAAATCCACGAAGTCTGAAGTAACCCATGGGTTTCACACTGAAAGCTGAGAATGCCGATTGTAGTCAGTTGTGGATTTGAGGGGGTACGAGGCAAGAAGCTGTCCCGAAAACCAGCTTCCAAGCCAGAGAGGACCAGGGTCGGGAGACCACATGGGGGCGAAACCAGCTGTCAGTTCTAATCGGCGGAGAAAACAACAGCAAGAAACTCTTCCAGGCCTTACTATAAATAGCGTTCAGTATGAAGATGAGTGCTTTAAAGTTGGAAGATATGTCAAATACCTGGAAGAAATTCTTCCAGGCCTTACTATAAATAGCTTTTGATATGAAGATGAGTGCTCTAAAGTTGTAAGATATGTCAAATATGTAAGAAAAATGATAAATAGTGTAAACCAGACTAATCAGTCAAGAGTCATCGTCTGTGAATACCCATTGTTGAGAATATCTGTCCAGCTAATACCAATGATGACAGACTCCTGTTCTCCCCAAAAATACACCCTCACACCCATACATGCCTGCTGAGCAGAATTTGTTACTTCAGCGACAGGCCATAATAGGAACATGATTCACAAAAGGAAGAAACCAGTGCTCTGAAGCTAATGGTCAGCCTGTGATGACAGAGGTTGACTTCTATAACTGGGCACTGTACGCCCAGTGCCTAGGCCCTACAAAGTGTTCACATTTATTATAGTAAAAGAAAATGGTAATAAAACTCACCCTTAATTATATCTGCTCTTATACCAGCACAGTACTAGGATAGAACTTTCAATATTTTTCTTGAGGAGGAAAGAACCGATGAAGACAAAAGTGCCAGGGGTTACGCCAATCACTGTGGCTCTGATCAAAACCTCCTGGATTTCTCTGGGCCTCCCAGACATCACGAACTCAACATAACCTCTATATTCTTCCCAGCATCTCTAGGAGTATTAATATGTCTCTGTCTTATATATGTAGATATTATAGGGCACAGAACTTAAGGAATCTTGATACAGAAAAGAGATCAGGAATTTAGGTGGCAATCACATCTCAGTGGGATATCTGGTTTCTCCATTAACCAGCTATGTAATACTGAACAAGGTACAGCTCTCTCCAGGGCTAAGAGAGCTGGTTAAGATGTATGCGAAGAGCCAGGCACAGAGTGAGTAATAAACAGTGGCTCTTGGTTTAATCATTATTATTGCCCAGTGTTAAACAGCTAATGGCTAAACCCAAATTCCAGCCCAGGTCTGCAGCTGAAGGCTTTCCTTTACGCAACCACGTTCCTCTTTAGATCTGTGCAACAGACAAGAAGTTCCAAGAATTCTGGAGCCGCATGATTCAGTCTTTAAAAGAAAAAAGGAGGCGATTCTTCAATAAAATCAATCTAGGCAAAATAGGGAAAAAAAAAAATTGTAAAGCCACAGTTAATAGTGCCATAGTCCTCTTTTTGCCCCTTACTACCAGGATCAGCAATGTGACCTGGTACTTTCAGCTCAGGAAAACGCAGGATGAGCTAATTGTTCACTTAAAATGCTTCCATCCACTAAAGAGGCTGCACTCCTTGATTGACTTCCAGCAGAACTTTCTCGGGCCCCACCTTTACACCATGAGCTGCACTTCTGACCTGTGTCATTTGGCTGTTTCTCTATTAATCAATCCAACTCTCTGTGGTTGTTTACAATATTTTGATTATACGACAAAGAGGTAGGATGTTTAATCAACCACAACTCAGAATATTTATAATACAAGTCTCTATCCATAAATCTCTTAACAATTTACAGTCACCCCTAGCATTTCCTGGACTTCCAAGGCTGACTTTGTATTCCTTCAGTGAGAACTTTAACAATGATTCAGCCCCTCTGAAAGTACATCAGAGGACCACAGAATCACACTTCTGAAGGTACTTGACAAGTCTATATAGCTATACAAATTACAATTTAAAGAGCTCTTTTCAGCTCCCAACTGCCACTGCAATTGAAGACACTTAATTCTAAAAGTTAAATCTCTGATAAGACCTCAGGAACAATGTGAGGAATATTCCATTTAGAGACAATTCTGATAATATGCCAAATTCTGCATTTGAATTTAAAAATCAAGGACATCTGCATGAGAACAGAGTCCATACCTTAGTAAACTCATTTTCTTCTCTACTTATTTTCCCCTTGCAGGGATCTTCCTCTCTTCAGGATTATCTGAAATGATGATAAATTGGGGTGAACAACTGCAAAGCAAAAGACAGACAATTCCCACAGTACTGCACAGGAAAAAAAAAAAAAAAAAAAAACAAGAAATGAGAGGAAGACAGAGAAAAAACCACCACCAAAAGCAAGCCCGCACACACACCGTGCTGTTCCACTCCGTTAGCTGTGTCCACACAAGAGCTTGGCTGTTTGGTCAATTTGTTGCCTTTCAAACACTAGGAATCTCTGATCCTAAAATCAGCATCTTAAAAAAAAAAAAATGAGCTTAGGGAATTTCCTGATCTCAGCACTGAGCCAGTATATTGAGAATAATTTTTACCGTAAATTTGTACTTTGAGGTGAAACTGGAAAATGACTTGGAATGAGAAGTTTTTAAGATGTGTGTGCATACAAAACATAACAGCAAATGTAGCAAGATCTAGTTAAAGTTGAGCAATGCAGGCTGTGGACATTAGCCGGCCTCCCACCCATGGAACTCAGATCCAGCTCGCTTCTCCCCACATCATGCTCCTTGGCCAAAATTCCATTAATCGTTTCCAGTAACATACTATTTTTCACCTTGGAACACACTAATACAGGGTAAACTGCTTCATCCACAGTCCTGGAAGAGGCTTTAGAAACAATTTCATCTACCTCGTTCCCCACTTGCTAAAGTTTCATTCCCCCTGTGATGGGATCCTGAGAGATTATTCATTATTATGGTCCTTTACTCCTGAGACGTAAGAAGGAATAACAAAGAGCAAAGAGACCCAGTGTGTCTTCAGGGACAGTAACAGCCAGAAACAGCAGAAAATTCCACCAGTGGAGAGCACATCAAATATCTGATTAAGCTGCAGGCCAGAATTATACTTCAGTTCCGATGAAAAGTGTTTAAAATCAGTTTCAGAGTCATCTGCACTGGTGACCCGGGGCTGCTGGAGCCTCCACGGCCAGGTCCAAGGCTGAGATTGAATTTCCCCAGACAGTTCGCTACTGCAGACAATAACAGTTGCCACATTCAAGTTTCATATGTTATAACACCCTGTGATTTAGACTCAAGTTCCACTTGTGCAGCTGCCTGCCTTCGTGTGTAAATGGGAACAGAAAGTAGAGTTGAGGTCTCCAGTGCAGGGAAAACAGATCCTTTTATGTCGTAAGAGACAAACATGTCCCACGACCTCCTGAGAACCAAGACTCCTGTATCACGTTAGGCAGCCAAAACATCTTCTACGCAATATTTAGAAAGGGTGAGTGAGCGCCCTGTTGTAGGTACTCCTCAGATCACCGGTATCAGTTGAGGTCAATGCAAACAAAAGAGAATCGGAGACAGAAAGCACTGCAAACCCTGTCTTATCTCAGAAAAGGAGAAAAAGAACCGCTCTCTGCATGCACCTGGACAAAGCCCAGCGCCCAAGTCTCATTCTAAGTAGACGGTTTAAATTAACAAGTAGAAGATGAGCGCGTAAAAGAGAGATTGAAGACCTGTACAAACAGTTGCTTTAATAGAATGATTCAATATTATTTACAAGTCTGTTACCACTAATTATGTGTTTTTGATATGCTAGCACACTTACCTAGTACCCAGCCTGGCATATAGCAGCTATTCAATAAACGTTGGTAGACTGAACAGACATTTCAAAACTACTTATATTATAAATCCTTCAACATATCCACGTAAGAAAATGAAGTTCATTTGAGACTGAGATTCTGTCTGGTTCACTTGAGCATATATAAACAGTATCACAGATAATAAATGACTTAGTAAGTGCCTGGAGACAGACTAGGCCCTTCTAAAGACTATACTTCTCAGAGTAAAATATTTGGGAATATCATTATTGTCCAGATGATATTCGTTGGAGCTCATTTTTAAATATTTTTTAAAATTCTCATCCCATCCAAAATAATGAATGACTTAGAATGAAACCAAGCATAATTTCTAAATAACTTATGATGATCTTATTCAGAAAAGTAAAAGTAAAAACAAATGTGCTCACGCTCTCGCCTCCTGTTCCTCTTCTACTCTCCGGCCAGATCGACGTCAATAAATTCCACATTCCATCTCAAACAACAGATGAATAGAAGATTAGCTTTTCAAGGAAACAGCTGTAAATAACTATAATCTAGTTGGTAGGATTCCCTTATGGCTCAAAAGGTTATAACAACAGGAGTCCTAAGTCTCCGGGATCAGAAACTTTAATTCCCTCCTATAGGGAAACAACGGGACATCTTCTAAAGTTCAAAAACAAGGTCACCGGAGAAGGCAATGGCACCCCACTCCAGTACTCTTGCCTGGAAAATCCCACGGACAGAGGAGCCTGGTAGGCTGCAGTCCACGTGGTCGCTAAGAGTCGGACATGACTGAGTGACTTCACTTTCACTTTTCACTTTCATGCATTGGAGAAGGAAATGGCAACCCACTCCAGTGTTCTTGCCTGGAGAACCCCAGGGACAGGGGAGCCTGGTGAGCTGTCGTCAATGGGGTCACACAGAGTCTGACACGACTGAAGTAACTTAGCATGTATCAGATCAGATCAGATCAGATCAGATCAGTCGCTCAGTCGTGTCCGACTCTGTGCAACCCCATGAATCTCAGCACGCCAGGCCTCCCTATCCATCACCAACTCCCGGAGGTCACTCAGACTCACATCCATTGAGTCAGTGATGCCATCCAGCCATCTCATCCTCTGTCGTCCCCTTCTCCTCCTGCCCCCAATCCTTCCCAGCATCAGAGTCTTCTCCAATGAGTCAATTCTTCGCATGAGGTGGCCAAAGTACTGGAGTTTCAGCTTTAGCATCATGCCTTCCAAAGAAATCCCAGGGCTGATCTCCTTCAGAATGGACCGGTTGGATCTCCTTGCAGTCCAAGGGACTCTCAAGAGTCTTCTCCAACACCACAGTTCAAAAGCATCAATTCTTCGGCGCTCAGCCTTCTTCACAGTCCAGCTCTCACATCCATACATGACCACAGGAAAGACCATAGGCTTGACTAGGCGAACCTTTGTTGGCAAAGTGATGTCTCTGCTTTTGAATATGCTATCTAGGTTGGTCATGACTTTCCTTCCAAAGAGTAAGCGTCTTTTAATTTCATGGCTGCAGTCACCATCTGCAGTGATTTTGGAGCCCAGAAAAAGAAAGTCTGACACTGTTTCCACTGTTTCCCCATCTATTTCCCATGTAGTGATGGGACCAGATGCCATGATCTTCATTTTCTGAATGTTGAGCTTTAAGCCAACCTTTTCACTCTCCACTTTCACTTTCATCAAGAGGCTTTTTAGTTCCTCTTCACTTTCTGCCATAAGGGTGCTATCATCTGCATATCTGAGGTTATTGATATTTCGCCCAGCAATCTTGATTCCAACTTGTGTTTCTTCCAGTCCAGCGTTTCTCATGATGTACTCTGCATATAAGTTAAATAAACCGGGTGACAATATACAGCCTTGATGTACTCCTTTTCCTATTTGGAACCAGTCTGTTGTTCCATGTCCAGTTCTAACTGTTGCTTCCTGACCTGCATACAAATTTCTCAAGAGGCAGATCAGGTGGTCTGGTATTCCCATCTCTTTCAGAATTTTCCACAGTATGGACTGGTAATAGAGAACCAGGATAAAGAATCTTAATCCTATCAAATTGAGGTAAGCAAAGATCCAAGGTTCTCATAACCAAATATTCCCTGAGGAAAAAGTGAGAAGGTAACTTAATATGAATTAGCAGCCTTTGTCCTAAGAGTGACCCTCCCCCTCCCCCTGAACCAGAGCAGCCTAAGAGAAGGTCCAAATAAATTAGAACAACTAAAAATGAAGTAGGGCTCATTTGTTTGGCCAAAAATTCTGGTTCAGACTGACATACCTAAAAAGGAAAATATAAAAATATCAGGGTTTATTGGCACAATAATAATTTGGCTGTAAAAATATTAATTATTCACTACCATGTACCAGCTACTGGCAGGACAATGAGAATATCAGGTGTATAATTTCCTCACTCTTGAGAGTCCCTTGGACTACAAGGAGCTCCAACCAGTCCATCCTAAAGGAAATCAGTCCTGCGTGTTCACTGGAGGGACTGATGCTGAAGCTGAAACTCCAATACTTTGGCCACCTGATGCGAAGAACTGACTCATTTGAAAAGACCCTGATGTTGGGAAAGATTGAGGGCAGGAGGAGAAGGGGACGACAGAGGATGAGATGGTTAGATAGCATCACCAACACAATGGACATGAGTTTGGATAAACTCCGGGAGTTGGTGATGGACAGGGAGGCCTGGCGTGCTGCAGTTCATGGGGTTGCAAAGAGTCGGACATGACTTGAGTGAGTGACTGAACTGAACTGAATTTCCTCACTCACGAAATGTGTACTTGTTTCTTCAGACACGTTCTCAATGAATGAGAGTGTCGCTGGAAGAGCTTGTTGCTTGATAAGAACAAAGAGGGCCCCTTGTAGGATTGGATTCACTCCTTAAGCTCTTTGAAGAAGGGTGGCTCAGCAGTAAAGAATCCACCTGCAATTATGGAGACTCGGGTTCGATACCCGGGTGGGGAAGATCCCCAGAGGAGGAAATGGCAACCCGTTCCAGTATTCCTGCCTGGAAAATCCCATGCACAGAGGAGCCTGGTGGGCTGCAGTCCATGGGGTTGTTAAGAGTCAGACACGACTGGGCAGCTGAGCACACACTCTGAAGGCCAGCATGGGTCATGCTATGGCTGGAGAGCCAAGGCAGAGTGGACACAAGCGGGGAGAGGTATAACAGGATGTCAGCACTGCCCCGGAAGGCCTGTCTATCTTCAAATACAGATATGCTGATATGCTATTTCCAGTGAGAACTTTATTTGGAAGAAGAAGCTCTTATCCAATTACAACAGAGGATGCCTTCTATTTGATAAATTAAGTGTTTTCATCCCTTTAACCACCAACTCAGGAGGACACCCAGAGCAGACCAGATACGACAGACACAGGTCAAACACAGGTAGATTATCTGGTGACCTGTACGCTTCATCTGCACCTCAGAGCAGAGATGAAGAGCCTGCTCCTATTCCCAGTTCCAGAAGAGGATCCACTGTGGATCCCCTCTGTGCCCATGGGGAGCTGCTCATCCTTAGAGAAAGACCACACGCAAACACTCCCCAAGGTTCCAGTTCGCTCCAGGGGAGTAGCAAGGAGACCCAGGCTGCTCTGGGAATACCAGGCTGTTGTCCACAGAGCCAATCAGAACCCCCTTAGGAAGGTCTGCAAAACAGAACTCTGTTCTTTAGAGACTGATGAAGTAGGCAGTAAGCCAACAAAACAGCTTGAGTTATCCTCTCAAACAACCTCGAACTTTCAAGGTGACCAGAATTCAGGAGTCACCAGATTCACCTAAACTAATTCACCTATACTAATTTATCTGGACAGGTAAGTGAGTCCAAAAGAGAGAATGGTGACTCAGTCACCAAGTTAGGGTTCTGATAAATTCTAAATAACATTAGGCCATATGCATAGACAGGAAAATCTGGGAATAGTATCCTTTTGTACCTTAAAATTGCAAATAAAGAAACAATTTTTATAATGAACTTGGGATGAATCAAACAATGGGACACCAGATTAAATATCACATCTACTACCCAGGACAAGTGAAGTAACAAAGTACTAATTCATCTAAACACCAACGTTTAACTCCTTCATCAGGATCCTTCCAGCAAAACTGGCTGCCCAGAATTCAGTCCTTTTAGAAAAAGAAGCACGGTCAAGGTACAGTCCAGGTGGCTGGCTGGCTGCTAGGTCTTCCCTGAGACTGATATATTTCTTAAATTTATCATTTAAGCTTTAGTAACCTCTAAATGTGGGAACTGAACATTTTTATATCAGATATTTGAGTCTTTCTTTATCTTATGAGTATTGTCAGGCTCTTAGTACAAAACTCAACCATTAAGACAGTCAATGGGAGCAGTTAATGTCTGATTTGTTTTCCTTCCCAGTTGACAGCATTTACTAATAGTTACTGCTGATGAGCAACTTGCTCTCCATTTTCATAGATGCTCTGGCTACAGTATCTTGTGTGAAGTTCCTCATATGTAGTAAGTACTCAGTACATCTTCTCTGGAATAAACTGAACTGAGTTGCCATAGGATACTCTGAGGGTCCACATGAACAGTGTAAGAAGGGGTCTAATGCACTTCGGGCGCTCAGTTATCCTGAGGCACAAGCGGAAGCGGTGGCCAGAGCAGTCATCGCAGTAGTACATCTTCTGGTTATTCTACCGCAGGGGAAAAGGGCCATTGGCCGGGAGAGGACCCCCGGTCGGGGGAAAAGTCATCCTCCAGTGGACGTGGACAAAACAGACCAACAAATTAGGCAGGGTGCAATTTGAAGAACAGTTTCATGCAATATGAAATATGGATTCCCTGGTGGTTCAGACGGTAAAGGGTCTGCTTGCAATTTGGGAGACCCGAGTTCAACTCCTGGGTCAAGAAGATCCCTTGGAGAAGGAAATGGCAACCCACTCCAGTACTCTTGCCTGGAGAATCCCATGGACAGAAGAGCCTGGTAGGCCATGGTCCATGGGAGTCGCAAAAAGTCGGGACACTGAGGAACTTCACTTTCTTTCTTTCTTTCTTTCTTTTTTTTCACGCAATATCCATGGCAATAGGCAGTGGATTCATTTTTCCCACTGCTTCTCATTTATAATAAGAACTAATGAATGGAAATTCTAAGTTAACGTCTAAAATACAAAAGCCAAGGACCCTCTCTCCGGCACCCGAGTCACTAGTCCATTCTCATCACACCACATAGTGGGCAAAATGGGGTCCCTCCATTTCTTGTCATTTCTAGCAGTGCACACTTCAAAGCAAGGAAGAGAGCAGGTGTGGGGTCTGGACAGACAAATGAGGCCAAAAGAGTGAACGGTGATTCAGTCACCAAGTTAGGGTTCTGTTCAACTCTAAATAACATTAGGCCACATGCATAGATAGGAAAATCTGTGAGTAGCATCCTTTTGTACCTCAAAGTTGCAAATAAAGAAACAGAATTTTTATAATGAACTTGGGATGAATCAGACAATGGGACACCAGATCAGATATTACATCTACTACCCAAGACAAGTGAAGTAACAAAGTACAAAAAAAAGGAGGGAGAAGACTTTATTGAGTTAGTCAATCCTTTAAAATTAAATCCTCAAATATGGAAAAGATAATTCTCTTTCCATGCGAGAAGTTGAGACAGTACCATAGCAGAAATTATCCCTAAACGTTTCAGAACTGTGGTTAGAAGTTAAGTTACATAAGAACATCTGGATGGTGATAAATTAGTGGAAGATATTATATGGTATAAAATGAAATTACATTTTGGGGACAGTTTAGTTCACTGGTATGTTTAATGCTTTGGATAGCACGGGTAAGTAAAACTGCTGAAATGAAGACCACTATGTAAAGCAGATCACTCAAAGAGAAAAATCAAACTGACACCGAAATCCCCATCCAACTAATGCTGGAGTGGGTGTAGTGTTTCAAATGTGACTTCTCATACCACTGAACTGAAAAATATTATGTTTACAATATTTTCCTTTGTCTCTGGATTCTTTCACTGACTAACGAAATTGCTCAAACTCAGGTATTTTTGTTTTTATTCAATCATGCTCAATTAAGAATCAAGCCTGCCTAAATAAAACGTACTACATAAAGATCTGCAATTACAAAAATAATTGCTCACAGTCATGGTTTTTAAAGGCAGTTCATACCTAGAAATCAGGAAAAGTAAGCTAGCCTTTCCTATAAAGCATGAAAGGAAAGACAATAAACAAATACATCTCCACCCCAATTAGGGTTATTGAGTAGACAACTGAAAGCGCAGACCTCATAAATCCATCTTTGGGAAGAACAGCTACAAGCAGGAGATTGAGGAAGGACTCAGAACCATGAACAGAACATAAAAGCGCGGGACACACCGCTCCACCTGTGCGTCTAGACTCACCAGACGGTGCCTTGGTGCTACTGTATTTTAGTCATCCCTGGGGTATTTTTACTTGATGACTCTTTTTCACTACCTCTCTCCCCAAAATAATTATCATCCATGGGGTCGCTAAGAGTCAGACACAACTGAGTGACTTCACTTTCACCTTCCACTTTCATGCATTGGAGAAGGAAATGGCAACCCACTCCAGTGTTCTTGCCTGGAGAATCCCATGGACAGAGAAGCCTGGTTGGCTGCAGTCCATGGGGTCGCACAGAGTTGGACATGACTGAAGCGACTTAGCAGCAGCAGCAGCAACATATACATTTTCAGTGCAGGGAGTGATTTAAATGTGGTTTTCAATTTTATGATACAAGTCAATGGGAAAATTGCTCCAATGGCCTAGTATTCATAGAAATGTACCCATCTTAAAAGGCTTCCCTGGTAGCTCAGTTGGTAAAGAATCTGCCCAATGCAGGAGACCCAGGTTCGATTGCTGGGTTGGGCAGATCCCCTGGAGAAGGGAATAGCAACCCGCTCCAGTATTCTTGCCTGGAGAATCCCATGGACAGAGGAGCCTGGCGGGCTACTGACCATGGGGTCACAAAGGGTCGGGCACAACTTAGCGACTACCACCACCACCACCACCACCCATCTTAAAGGAACAGCCTGCTCTATAAAGCAAAGCCTCAGTTCAGAAGGGAAACCAGGAGCATTCCTTCAAACATTAGTTATTTTAAGGAAAGAATTCAGGTTAAAAACTAGAGACAACTTGGTCTCCAAAAGTTTTTTAGCTCTTAAGTATATCAATGCATTACCAAAGAACACCCTAGAGTCTCTGTTTTTGGAGGAAAGAAATGCCTTTCAGATACGCCTAGGTGTCATCTTACATGGATATAGAGGAACCAGCCAGAGTCTTTCTTATGGAATCTTCCCAGACCTGTATGTCAATGTGGACTTAACAGATACACCAAATCTCCATGGAATAGATATTCCACTTATTTTCACCTGTATCTTAACAAAATATAGAGGGCAAGGGAAAATAAGGGGATATAGGGTTAGAATTGTAAGTAAATCCTAATGGTAGTCAAGAGCCACTTAAATAAGTAATATGTATGAAACAGAAAAATGCTTGATTCACAGGCTTAACCAAATCAGACATTTTCCTTCTCTACCTGTCCCCGTCTTCTCCTCCTTTTGATGGAAAATTAGGGAAGTAGTAAAAGTGGAAGCCTCTTGGCCTCCAAAGAAACCTGCAAGTTATTTCAGGACTCTCCGAAGACTTCTTGACCTACTTGTATGCTGGGGAGAAAAGGATGGGGAGGAAAAGTGGCAGAAACAGCATGTCAGGTTCTTAGAGGCACGAAAATCAGGCATTTCCACACGAAGCTATATGTGTGACTGCGATTAGGCTCTGTGCCACCAAGACAACGTCATCACTTCTCTGTCTTTGTCACCTACAATTTTAAGATATGACAAAGGTTCCTCTCCTCTGCAGCAGCCACTCTTTAAAGAGCAGGAAAACAACCCAGGCAGCAAGAGATGCTAAGAGACCTACACAGCCTCCAAGCACTACACTAACAGTCGCAGGAACTAGGATGCTCAGCCTCGGGCTGCAAACCACCCTGCACAAGAGAAAAAGTGATGGAAGCCAGACAATGGGAGGGCCACATGACTCGCCACGTGCAAGGATGAAACTACAACCTCGCAGTGACCTTCTTTGGCTCGCGCAAAAATTCCTTTAAAAATATGAGTTGGCAAGAAGTTAGACAAGCCAAACCCCAGTTTGGGAAGACTATTCACATTCTACTTGCTGCTTACGTGGTCGGAATGAGTCTTCAAAACAACCAGATTTTATTTTTATTAAAAACCAACAAAACAACAGCAGCAGCCAGTAGGCCTCTTGGCAAGTGGCTGCACGGTTAGAACACAGAACCTGGGGCCCATTCTGGTCACCCCCACTGTATCCTCACTCCCTGGAAGAGGATGTACTGAGATTTCCCTTTTCTTCAAGTGATGTTCGTTGCCTATTTATCTCTGCACTGCCACTAATCTGCCTTGAAACTGGCTGATTCCACCCAAGCCATGTTTACAGGGAAGCAAGCTTCATCAGGCCATCCTTGTTCATAGACCAGTTTATGCTCTATAGCCGAGAGATTATTAAAAACTATATATGACGTGCATACACTTTACAATGACTCAACCTGGGAACAATAACTGTATCGTATCTGCATTTCATTGCTTGTGTTGTAGAAAGGGGCAAGCTAGCATTACAAACTTGAATGATACATTATCTTCATAAGAAACATTTAGCAACTGTTAGTGCCCAGGAGACAAAGGCTAAGAGGAAAAGAAATGTGCTCAATAGAATGTAGAGAGGGGTGGGGAGAGAGAGAGGAAAAAGCCTCATTTAAATGATCAAGCTGAGCATTAACCACAAGGAGAGAAAAACAAATGTTCTATGTTTTGCACAAACATCAATTACGTCTAGTAATTTAGCTGATTCCTCTCGCTGAACAGGTGCTCTGGCTGCAGTGCTTAGTGAAGAGCACGCACACCACTCCAGCTCCTATGCAAGGTACCAAAGGTCCTCAGCTTGCTGAAAAAAGACTTCAACACTCCAACACTGCTGGCAGTCTTCCCCGAGCCCCCACCCGGTGTGTGGAATCATGAGAGTGAAACTTAGTCTGCGGACAGCCAACAGACTGGCCACTTCAAGAGGCTGCAAATTTGGGGCAAAGAGAATAAACTCAAAGAGAAATTATGCAGATGGTCATGGATTTAGGCACGTGAAGCCAACTGAATTATGCCTGACAAGGAGGAGCAGGACGAATGAATTAAGTCTACAGAGAGCCACAAACTAAATATAAGCAACAGATTTAACTTTCTCATAGACTAAGTCCCAAACTGCTTAAAGGACCAGAATCAGTCCTTTGAGTTTAATTCCCAGATCTCCTTTTATTCAGATTGCAAAAAGCAAAGTGAGTGGAATACCTAAAACAAGGAGGAGGGCAAAGATATAATCAAGGGCTCTGCAAATATCCAATTGAGTTAAGGAGGCGCCAAAGAACGAAAACTAATTATAAACATAGACACACACACACACACACACACCAGTAAAGAGAATGAGTACTCTTTTCCATAGTAAATATTTAAAAACTATGGGATGAAGCTCAACTCGATGAGGTTTCCTCTGCAAAGAAGTGTATCTCCCAAATGGGACTTGAAATGGAGGTAATTTGCCTCTTTGTTATTTTATCCATTATTTGTTTTGTTTTGTTAAGTCCAGAAGACATCATGTTTTAACACTTTTTGTTTACTTTCTCCCTTGGTTAGTGATATTGATCCCCAAAGAGGAGAGGGGTTTCTGTGGAAGCAATCATCTTAGGCACTAAAGCATCTGTTTGCTTGAGTGTTCCCCCTTGCTAAGTCAACCTATATGACTTGGGTTGTTCTCTCTTTGCTTACACTTCCGATTTTCTAAATCCGCCCCCCCTCCCCACATAAACCTTGCAAGGAAAAGAATTCCTTCATGCTCCTGCCTTCTCTTGACAATGGATTGCTATATCACCTTGTCTTAAGTAAATATATGGCCCCATTTATACAGGACTGGAGAACACAGCTATGCATCTTCCATACCCTGGCTCCACGCATGCCTCTGTGCACAGCCAGTTACACACCTCATGTTCCAGCTGGGGAATAGGTAGCCTCAGATGATGAGGTGGTCCAGAAATGCATTAATGAGTGCTAACTTTGAGCCTTATTAGAGACAGTCATCTTGGATAGACAAACCAGGCTTCTTTATCTTGGTGGTTTCCTCACCTGTACACCAAGAATGGCGTCTATCAAAGCGATTAAGAGGATGAATGTAAATGACTAAGGAAGACAGTCTAGAGTTCCACAAAAATTGCTAAAGAAACAGGCATAACTCAGCTCTCTAACAGTGGTAGTTCCTTCCTATATTCTAACCTCTACCCTCCAAACCACAACCCTAGGAAGAATAACATTCTTGAAATACTTCCAAACGAGTTCCATCCAGAGGGAGTAGAATTTATAGCTCTGTGTCAAATGTCAGTGATCTGGGATCTCTAGTCACCGGCATGAATTTATCTTAAACATAAATGGCATGCATCATGCAGAAGGCAAGATTCTCACCTGCACCAGAGCCATAAGCCCGGACCAAGCTCGCTGCAACCACAACTGCTTTCAGAAATTGTGCTGAGAAATAATGTGACCAGAACTCATTTAGACAGTCACTCAGATAGTTTATGTACCCATATTTATGAGCATTTTTCACACCAATAATCATAGACGCTTGTAACCAGTTTGGGTCTTCATGTAAAAATTTTAACAGTTGGGTGGGTGGGTCAAGAGGGGAGTATATGTGTGAAATGAATCTATCATTGTACATATTTTATTACCATCTGCTGTTTCAATGAGTTTTAATTACTTAACATGCAATTCTCAGTGCTGAGAATATATGTAAAAGTAAGCTACCCCACTCAAGTAGTTTCCACATATTTGGGGCTGGGTAGGGCGCAGGGGACAGAGCCACAAAACGTCAGAGGTCACAAAAATTCTCAGCCCGCACACAAGCTTTACTTGGCCAGCACAGGGTTTTCTTTTTTTAAACGAGACTTAAAGTCGGTGTTGAATTGACCTAAAAATCGAGATGATTAGTTTGTCATAAAAATATGTTAACATCTGGCAACACTGTCATATTAATATTCATGTCTAGCCACAGAGCTGAACAGCAGTGGCCCTGAGAAGTAGAGCCTGAGCTCTCCAGATGACCACGGTCACACTTGTTTCCACAACACACCGTCTCCCTCACTTACTTGTGTAACCCTCTTGGCCTTTATTGGCAGCTGAGTTTGAGACACCTGGGGGAGCTCAAAGAGCTTAACACCTGTAAAGATCTCCTGAATGCATCAATGAAGGATCAAACTTTACAAAAAAATCAGTGTAGACAGACAAGCCCAACATAAATTCCAGCCTATTTCTCAAAGCAGTTACTTTTACTACTGTTAATGTCATAGACATAGTAAATGCTGGCTTCCAACATTTAAAAAATCATTCGTGTAGAGAGACCTTCAATTACACAAACATTCAGTCTTCACTTAGTCACAGCACACATTCGGTACACAAATCTGACCAAGATGTCAATCAGTGAATGTAAACCCAGCCCTTGTTTTTGAACAAAACTAAGCCAAATAATGCACGGTTATTTGTAACACAGATTTTAAATACTCTGTGAATTCTCTCATTTTTTTTTTAAATTAGAAAATCTGACCACACACAAAGAAGTATTTAAAATGGGCCTTGAATACAGGAAATGAGGCAAACCAACGATATGACTTCTTTTAGATGGCTTTAAACTCTAAACTCCTTGGGGGTCAGGGGACCCCCACTCATACTCCTACCAAAAAGCTGTAGCGACAGAAACCCTGTAGAAGGGAAGGACCTCAGAGAGGAGACAGGGCCTTTTCCATGCAGACCCTTCAGCACAGGCAAACAGTAGGTGCTGAGAAGCAGTCTACAGCTAGGGAGGTAAAGGGACATCTCCGGCCGTGATGAGACCGTCAGGCTTCCTAACACCTCCACCAAAACAAGCCAGGGAGCCCTCTGCCATTTTTCCTGTGAATGAGTTCAGCCTATAAGCCACAGTGCAGACGGGAAGAAACCGAGCTCCTTTGACTCATTTTTCTAAGTAGCCACAAGAAAAAGCATCAATGAAGCAAAATCTGTTAACGTTTCACGAAACCAGCAGTGAAAAATATTACAAGGGAAGTGGGAAACTGCCCCCCAGAAGAAGTTGTGGCACGTGCCCTCTGTTCACGTCCCTTATTAGCAGTTTCTGTGCAAATTCCTTGTTGTCCGAGGATGTACATTGGCACCAGGTTTGAAAGAGCTCTGAGAGCGGCTGAGGGACCCTGACTGGGGCAAGAGATCCATCAGATGTATCTACATGACACTCCCTGCGTCAATCATCCATCCGTGACTGTCAAAGCAAGGCCAGACCGTTCTAGAAGGCTGCACCTCTTCCTAGCCAAGAACGAGACTTCAACATTGAGACATTTGGTGGCTGTGCATCAGGAGAACACATCTGTTCCCTCTGGAAGCAGGGATTTCCAGCCAGTCTGCTTGATGACAAGTGGTCGAGAAGGCTGAGACTTCACTAGGGAAACTGCTTGGCCTCTGACTCAAAACCCCACTTACTCTGCAGTTCTAAGGCGTGCCCACTTATTCAGACAGCTGGTCAACCTTCGCGGCCAACCGCTCCTGTTTCGGCTGCATATTAGAATCCCCTGGAGAGACAGTAAACCCATCACCACTCCGGCCTCACCTGACACCAATCACATTGGGACTCTCCAAGGGTGGGGTCCCAGCACGCTCGCCCCAGCCCCAAGTGGATTCTAAACGTGCAGCCAGTGTTGAGAACCACAGATCTAGGACACGTAAATGGAAAAAAAAAAAAGAAACAGAACCAAAAAGACAATGCTGAGTGAAAGGCAGGCTGCTGCTGTAAAAGGACCCCCTCCTCAACAAGTAATTACAAACTTACCCTAGGTCTCCCAGGACAGCTCATCCCTCTCCTGACCCAGCCAGCACCCTCTTTCCACCTGAATATCCTTTAGTTATTTATAATCCAGTTTTTTTTTTTTTAAGTAAAGCTACTAAACTAGAAGTATATTCTGCCTAGTAGAGAGCCTTTGTTTCTTAAAAAAAAAAAAAAGTTATTTGTTTAGTAAAAAAGAACCAGGCAGAACAAGGTACATGCTTGTGCTTTCGCTGCTTTTCATTACTGGCCCCTGGAAAAATTACACTTGAATGGAAAAAGGGCGTCTTGTTTCAAATCATACTGGAAGCCTAGGTATGTCTGCCTTGTTGCTCCACCTGTGCTGAAAAGGACAGCGTTTGTGATAGTGGATGATCATGAGGATCTTTTTATCAAAGACCAACTTGGAAGGTCAGGTGGATTGTTAAAGATTATGCGTACTGACACTCATTTGTCGCTACCTTCTAAACCCTGAGACTGGATGAGACAGCAGCGCTACCCCAGGCTGATAATGAGGGGTGGGCCTGAAAAGGCAGGGCACCCAGAAAGGCAAGGGAAGCGGGAAGGTGGGTGGGGACAGGAGGGGAGAGGGGGAGAGGAGCAAAAAGGAAAGAATGAGCTCGGTGACTGCAGGGTGTGACGGCGCAGGGTTTGCATAACCGTGCCAGCGGCCGTCATCACCACCATCCCGGGCCAAACCCTTCCACAGAGGCCCAGAGGTTGAACTTTTTTCAAAAGCTAATTTTTTTTTACAGCAAAACCCCAGTTAATAAAACGTTCCAGTAATCCCCTATCATCAAATTTTACTCCATTTGTGGTATGGAACTTCATTTATTCATATTTTTAGCTTCGCAGTCAGGGCCTGCTAGCTTCCAGCCGGCCCCCTCGCCCGGCGCCCCCCAGACATGCCCTGTTGTGGGTCGCGGGCAGCAGGACCCCCGGGCTCTGCTGCAGATGCCGAAGCTCCCCGCTCGAAAGGAAAAGAACACAAAGGAATGGGCCACGAATCGGATTCCCACACGCAGACGGCACTGGGGGCTCTCCCTGGCTCACGTTCGTGACCTGGATACCAAAGGAGACCCGGCTGGACGGCGGCTGCGTGGGGCGCCCTCGCTTTCAGTACTGTATCTCGTATCATATAGTTTAATTTGTGTGATCTGTGGTGGGTGGACGGATGACAAGAAGAAGCGAAGCGGAATCCAAGAAAACATGGAAAAAGAAGGAAGTGGAGTTACCCGTCCCCACTTTAGTAACCAAAGAAGTACATTATAAAAACCAAGATTGAACCTTTGGTTTAAAAAAAATTTTTTTTAACTTTGATTACACAGTTGGATTGGTTTTTGAATATGGTAATAAGTATAACCTTTAGAGTGGAAGGCCAGATGAGCAGATGGAACCTCATTAATAGTGAAAAACTATTAATCTTCCTAAGAGGAAGAAAAGTCAGTCATTCTTTACAAAGGAATTTCTCTGTACAGTGTAATAAAAGGCAGAACTCACCACACAACTGGGGGCTCATTATGAAATGGATATGTCTGATCAAAGCCTGGACCAGACCCTAATAATCAAAATCACCTCACTCCATCATAAAAAGCTTCACTATACCATTAACACGAAGATCAGCTGTTATGTATCGCCATGTACCCTTTTAAATTCATCATTCAATAAATACCCTGTACAGAAAAAGCAGCGGTAACTCATTCTAGGGAAGACGCGCAGGGAAAATAAAATTACTTTACTATGAACTCCACTCTGTCCAAAACTGTAACACTTATTCAGAGCAGGACTCACTTCTGAGCACCCTAGCCCCGGCAAATGCCACAAGTCACACCACGCCCTCAGTGTGGACACTACGGCCCCAGGATCAAAAACGTAAGATTCTGGATGAGACAGACCAAACTGTGAGTCCCGGCTTTGCCCCTGCTAGCTGTGTATCATGCACAAAATGATTATGCCTTCCAATCCTCAATTCCCTAATCTCTCAAATGAGGATACCCTCTACCCCATGAACATCACCTACCAAGGAAAATGGTACATCAACCTGAAAAACTGAAGCGGGGGGAAAGGGCAATTATATTTCCAGGTGGAAACAAGCAAGAAGACTTACGCTGCCGGCAGGCGATCATCGCAAGACTCCAAACGTTTATTTTTCTTAAGTTGTCTGGGCAAAAACATTTCCTGCTTTCTACTTCTGCTTGTCAAATCAAGACTGAGAAATAAAATTCAAGGGTAAGAAGTAAAGCTACGATTTTATTAATACTTAAAAATTATCTTGTTAGAAGAAAACCTGATTTTCCTAGTAGAAAGTGATAACAGATGTCTTTCCTTTTTCTTTTATTAACTTATCAATAATAATTTTGATCATTTGGAAGAAGGCCCAACGTCTGGTGTCAAGGCATTCGGAAAGCACTGAGATTTCTCTAAGTGCCAGCAACAGGGTATATGTAACCAGCAGGTCATGTCCACACCACACCACCCTCCCCTGTCCAGAGTGGACAAGAGGAAATACTGAGGCCTCTATTGTCACCACTGAGACTTTTTATATTGAGAAAACCAGCACAAACTAAGTCTTAAAGTGAAATCTCACTGGCACTTCACTAAGACACATCAATCAAAAATTGGATCAGTGACAGCAAGACTCCAAGACCCAAAATCTGGCTCTGCCACTTATTAATTCAATGGCCTTGACTAAGTTATTTAACTTCTCCAAGCTTATTTTGTCACCTGTAAATTAAGATTGATAACATTTCTTAAACTGGTGCAGTGATTAAATGAAATACAGTTAAACAGCCAGACACATTAAACAAACAATGAAAAAAACTGTTTTAGAAGATAGCTCTTTATTATAAAATTTGATTTAATATATTTTTTTAAACACCCACCAAAAAAGTTTATATAGTAAGGGGAATGAATGCTACTACTTTAATTCTTTTAAAGCCTAACATTAACTATCAAAGTGAAATCATACCCTGTACAATATATATACACACACACAGCATAAGGTATACAGGAGGAGACAAAGATAGATAGAGTATACACACGGCCTTGTCTTGGTCAAATTTGGTTTTCTATTAGACAACTTAACAAATTCCAATGTAAGCTTCAACCCAGCCAACATTACTTGGAAATAGATTCATCTTCTGCAAAATTATTTCCTTCCACTGGCACTGACCCATCACCACAAACATCATTTAGGTTTTTTTCCAGAGCGCTGAATTAGTAGCTGGATGCAAGAGCTGAGGAACATCTTGAAACCCAGCCATATTGTATCACACAGAATATAGCTTGGAAAAATATGACTTTTCACAAACAAAAAACTTGGCTAGAGAAGAGGGGAAGGGAAGATTAAAACAAAATATCTCCAAGTAAAAAGTGTAGAAAAGGAATTGAAACAAAAACACTGAGAATTAGGTGTAGTCAAGTCTTGCGCACTGTTGCTGCTTCCAGGAGATGCATTTTGAATATAACAAGATGAATTTCAACAGACCATGAACCGGAGATTTTCAACATGATAAAGGGGAAGCGATATATATTCAATTTTTACAAGCACTGAGTGAGCAGAAAACTGAAAATTCTTCAGCTGCTGATAATGTGCTGATAGAAGTGCATCCCCCAACAGAATTCCTAATGAACTGCCAGAAAAAAATAAAGAGAGAGAGAGAGAGAAGTATTCAACAAACTAGAGAGAACAAACGATCACAGGATGGTAATGTAGACCTCTTAACAGTTTCCAGAGTCATTTTCCTATTTTTGAATAAAAAAAGCTTTAAAGACCATTTGAACAATTTTTTTAACCATTTCTAATAACCCTCGAGAGTCTTCAAAGACAAGAGAAACTCATAAAATAATACGTGTAGGAGATAACGTGGAATTAGCTCCTTGCAAACCCCACGTGGGTGTTTCCCAGGCCTTGCCACTATGTATCTCTCGGTAACACAGAGGGAAGACATGGGGCTTTTACTCACTCACATTTTACAGAGGAGATTCCTCTGTAAATTACTTAGCTCAGAGGAGGTGAGTAACTTCCCTTACCTGAGTCTTGCCCTGGTCTCTGCCTTACTTTTAACATCTTATCCATAGTGACTGGCTCTGACACCAAACTGAGTGGGATACTAACTACTCCAAAAGGACAGATGGTAAGCAGTAAACTGAATTTATCCATGAACAGAGGAAATTACATTCTGGGAAAACTAGTTATGCTTAAATATAGCAATAGCAAGATTCATAATGGCCCACAGACTCTTTGTATTCCTCATCATACAAAGAAAATGAAAAATCGGAGAATAAAACAGAATTATTCACTTGAGAAGTTTACAGCCTTTCCTTTGGGAGGCTATGAATTACAAATGCACCCACAAAGCAACTTCTGAACCCAAGAATACCTAGAGAACAACATATAAAAGGTCTATAAAAGTGAGAATTCAGAATCAGAGCTATGAACCCTCCCTGACCAGTCTATTATAACACTAATTTGTTGCTCATCCAGTTACATTTAAATTCTCAGTTCTTAAACTGTAATATAACACTTTTCATTCCTTTTCTCTAAAGTAGCCAATAATCTAATTAAAATTTTAATATTTCATTGTATGGCAAAATACCACAAAGTTTAACTCTTTAACTCATATGAATGCAGAATGCTTATATTCACTGTCTTTTAGCTCAATTCTCTGACTTAAAGATGCCCAAAGAATTAGGCATCAGATCAGATCAGATCAGATCAGTTGCTCAGTCGTGTCTGACTCTTTGCGACCCCATGAATCGCAGCACGCCAGGCCTCCCTGTCCATCACCAGCTCCCGGAGGTCACTCAGACTCACATCCATCGAGTCAGTGATGCCATCCAGCCATCTCATCCTCTGTCGTCCCCTTCTCCTCCTGCCCCCAGTCCCTCCCAGCATCAGAGTCTTCTCCAATGAGTCAATTCTTCACATGAGGTGGCCAAAATACTGGAGTTTCAGCTTTAGAATCATGCCTTCCAAAGAAATCCCAGGGCTGATCTCCTTCAGAATGGACTGGTTGGATCTTCTTGCAGTCCAAGGGACTCTCAAGAGTCTTCTCCAACACCACAGTTCAAAAGCATCAATTCTTCGGCGCTCAGCCTTCTTCACAGTCCAACTCTCACATCCATACACAGGAAAGACCATAGCCTTGACTAGGTGAACCTTTGTTGGCAAAGTAATGTCTCTGCTTTTGAATATGCTATCTAGGTTCGTCATAACTTTCCTTCCAAGGAGTAAGCGTCTTTTAATTTCATGGCTGCAGTCACCATCTGTAGTGATTTTGGAGCCCAGAAAAATAAAGTCTGACACTGTTTCCACTGTTTCCCCATCTATTTCCCATTAAGTGATGGGACTGGAGGCATCAGTTAGGTTCAAATGAAACACCAGAACTCTGGATTGGGGGCATCCTGAAGTTCAAGACATTGTTTCCCTATTTAGTAAGTATTGTGGACGTATTAAAGCAGATTAAAAAAAAAATCATGTTTACTCAAGTTTTATAGCGGCTTATAAGGTCTACAAGGAAATGGGCAAGGAAACAGGATAAAGTTCTGTAGGCACATATCTGAAATGTGTGCACAAGCTTTTATATATAACAGCATTGCTTATACAGAAAATTACTGCCAGCAACCCAAGGGTCCACCACTAGGGACGGCCTAAATAAATTATAGCACATCCACACAATAAAATGAAGTTGTAAAGAATAATGAGCAAGCTTTCTGTGTACTGATATGGAATTTTCATATTTAAATCTCCAATTTAAAAAGCAAGGTACAGAACAGAGGATATAATAAGCTCTGAGTATATTATGCTTTGAGGAAGAAAGAAGGGATTATAAAAATATATATTTGGATGTGCTTGTATTTGTACAAAAATGGAACACTCGAAACTCTAATAAAAGAGGTTCTCTCTACAGAGGATAGTGGGGACCAGGGGGAGAAAGGCAAGGATGGAAGGCAAACTATGTTTCTTTTAATACTGGGTTGATTTTTAACCTCATGAATGCGTTAACTCAAAATGTAAAACATAAAATCAAGTAGAAGTTCTACAGACAACAGAAATTGATAGAGAATTTTTAATCATACAGTAATTATGCGGACTCCCCTGGTGGCTCAGATGGTAAAGAATCTGCCTGCAGTGCAGGAGACCTGGTTGTTTGATCTGTGGGTCCGTAAAAGACCCTGGAGATAGGAATGGCTACCCACTCCGGTATTCTCACCTGGAGAATTCTGTGGACAGAGGAGCCTGGCAGGCTACTGTCCTAAATATCACTGCAGTCTAGAAAGACTTACCATCAAATACTGAATGCAAAGTAGCTACCTATAGAACACGTGACAAAACTTTGGAGATTTGCTGAGGCAAGAAGAGTGATCACCAGTGTATGTTTCCAGGAAAATCTTCCTGTAGGGAGCCTGCTGTAAAGACTCCAGCGAGAGCTCTCATTTTCAAAATGCATCTCCTAGGGCGTGCCTTACAGACACACAGTAGCAGCAGCCTCGAGGAACACGCCTGGAAAATCCTGAGTGTCCACTAGAGCCCAAAGCAGCAGCTTCCCCTGAGGACTCTCCCCAGTCGCTTGAATAGATTCCACACTTGCAAAAGGAACTATGAAGTCATCAGCTGATGATGACTACAGCACCGCCCGGAACGGCAGGAGAGGCCGGGTGCTGGCGCCCCTCGAGACGTCGTAGGGGTGCGGAGTCTGAGTCGCCAGTGCTGGCCGGGGCTCCTCGCAGGATACTTCCCAAAAAAGGTCAACCCGCACCGAAGGTGACCAAAGGGAACTGATGGCCAAGTTGACAAGACACGAACTGTGGGAGGTTCCCCAGGGCTGCGGGAAGAGACAGAACAGTGGCGGAAAGCTGAAGTGTGGGCAACTGGAATAGCGGGCGGTGAAGGCAAATGAGTATAAATTACATCTGGAGGATGATCAATGGGCTAGAGGGTGTCAGAACCCAGGAAAGGAACTTCTAGCCTCTGATAAAGACTGCGTCCTAACTCTGCTAGAGCCCAAAGGCCAACCATCAGCTGACGGTAATCAGCTCAGTTACTGAAAGTGTTTCCCTCTTAATATCCAAACCTAAAGTATGCTTACACCTGGTATTCCATCTTAAATTTGGACCCTACCACTCAGAGACTGCAGACAGTCAAGAGGAGAGAAATGACAGTGATCCAAATAGGGAGAGACCCAGAAGACTTAAAAGGATTAGAATCCCTTTGTCTACAAGCATGAGAACTGAAAAACGTGATGATCAAGTTCTTATTGCCCCCAAACCTGGGATATGAGACACTAAAGCAAGCAGTCTTCATGAAGCATGTGGGGAACTTTGAGAACTCATTAACCCAGCAGTGGTTCATGCTGAATCTAAAAGTGACTTCTAAAGAGGAGTTTAGATTGTTTCATGGTTAATACATTCACAATGCATTATTTCTAGAAATAAGCACCATTGGTATTATATGACAAGGGAAGGAAGCTTTGTCCACAATCTTTTGGCCCTGTTGGCAAGCAACGAAACTCATAATACAGTCCTACCTCTATCTCAGCTTAGGTCCACTGACAAGACCAACAATGGGGAAATCTCAAAGGAAAAGAATGTAAACCTCAAAGCATAACCTGTGAGATGCACCAGGTAATTCACCACCAGTCTCTGCTCACCATGCCCTGGGCTACAGCATCTTCTCAGGACTGTACGTAAATGCTATTCTGAAAAAACACCCTAAACAGATCAAGGGTACAAATGTAAACAAGGTTAAGAAATCTGTGTGATTCAGTCTCAGGAAGGCTACAGAATGATAGGGAAAACTTCTTAGCTGATTAAGAGGATGAGGCAATGATCTTCTCTTTAAAGAAGAGTTCATACATTTGAAACACAGAAGGGCTGAGTGACACTGACATTAAGGACATTTCCTAAGGGTGAGAGTGTGGATTGAGCCTGTACTAGACATTGCCAGGCGCTCTGAGTTCTCTAATCCATGCTTTCACAGTGTCTCCTTTTACTTTTGATTAGTACCTTTACCAAAACAAAAAGCAGGAAAAAAAACTAGACTAACTTGTGGGGGTAACCTGGAGCCCTGATAATGTGACTGCACGCTGATGACTCATTGAGACAACAAACTCTGCATGCCAAAATACTCATTAAACACATTCGATGTTTTCTCAAAAAGCTATGTTTTTGGATGGAGGTAATTCACAGCTTTCCAGGAACTAACTATTTTTTCCCTTTCTAGCCTTAATGCATATATTTAAATTTTCCTTAATTTACTGAATACTTCCAATGAGCATTACTCTGAATCTAACACTCCAGTTAATCTTGGGAAAGAGACATGAGAGCTCACCAGAAGCAAAGAAGGAATGGGAATTTATGATCACTGGGGCAACGTGCGCTTTATTAATGGAATTCCAAGTAAAGACACGTTCAGTATGAGTAGCCCTTTCACAGTCTCCATTTAACACAGGAGTTAAATTGGGAAAATCGACAGACACTCGTCCCTTGACTCTCGAAAACCCAGCCTTTTATAAAACGTCTGTAAGTCCTAATACTGTGAAAGGGCCGGGGGCAGGGTTGGGCCTTCCTTACATCTAAACAGGCCGGTTAATGTATGTGGATGTACAGTCCCAATAAATAACCCTTCCAAGAAGGGAAAAAAAAAGGCAAAGAGACTATGGGGTAAAGACAGGAATCAGAGCCTGTTAACTGCTTTTAGAAGGGAAAGTGGAATTGCTTCTTGTTTGGGGGTGAAAATTTCATCAGCAAACACAGAACATCAGGAACAAAGCAAAGGAGCATTCAGCAAAATGAACACAGCTAGCCAAAGCCCGCGTGCTTTACGCAACAGGAAGGTGGGGAGTCAGACCCTCCCAGGCCCACCCCATGGCCCACAGGCTGGAGACACGAGCAATAACCTGAGTTAATTACAAGGAAATTCTGATCTGGATTCCCCCTGAAATCCTTATACCACTCCTGGGTTATGAAGGGAGGGAGGAAAGAAAAACCAGTTTGGGATTCTGGAAGTCAGAGCGAGTTCTCGGTGGTTTAAAAGTGGCTGAGGAGAAGAGCAACTATGAAGAGGGAGCAAAAAAGAAAAGAAAAATACTAGTTAGAGGAGCACAGAGGCTGTGGGCTCTGGGATAAAAACCCTCGACGCTGGCAAGAGGCAGGAGAGCCGGCCATCTGGGAAATATCATAAAAAGTCAGGCTAAACCTACAAGACCTCAAAGGCTCCGGAGCACATTCCAGTATTACCAAAGAGTTCAATAACTGGTGTTCTTAATGAGGGTCCTGGTTCATTGAGAAAACTCGCCATCCTCTACCGGGCCCCGTCTGGCAATGACTATGACATTTTAGAACCATTTGCAATGAGAGCAGTTATAACTGTTTCATTGTTTTAAGGATTAAGCAGATTTAGGCTGAACTCCTCCTTTCTGAACACCCTAGACGGATTAGTTAGTAGAGGAAGGTTGTAGTTTCAGATGTATCAACGTGGGACATTATTCCTTCTAGCGGAACTGAACCAACCCCCTCCCCCCGCCACCCGCCCCCAACTCATCCTATCCCATTTTTAGCTTAGAAAGGAGAGAATACACAGAGTTAATTATGATTCTTCCAGCAAATATCATGGCAATGTTTATCCCTTCCCTTCACATAAATTCACAGGCTTTTCTAAGTGACAGGCTAAATCACCGTCTCTGTTACATGAGGATTTACACGTAGCAGAGATCCGCAGGCCTTATTTCGGGAGAAGAACGGGCCCATTCTGCAGGATACGTACGAACCAAGGGAGAGGTGCCGTTTCAGTCACTTTCTTCCATAAAACGCAACTGAGTCACTTCAGTTACTGCTGTGACTCACTCCCTAACCACTGGCCTCCAACAACATCCAAAATATTCAATCGCCAAATCTGTCGTCCGTGTTTCTGTGCAGGCATCCCATGCTTGGGAATCTGCGTTTGTTAAGAGGAGAAACTTTAAAAACACACTGGAGACGGCATCCTTGGTGTCCTGCCACTCTACCTGTGAAGAGCTGTGACTTACATTAGCAAGTGAAAACTGGTAGGCATGACACCTCTTTTACAAGAGCAAGCCAAAAGTGAGAGCAGAAATTAACTTGGTATGTACAGTTTTCCAGAGTGATGATTCCTGCCTATGGAACAAAGTGAGCTAATCTACTTTTAGAAAGACAATGACCTTTTAAAGCAATGGGTGATAGGTTTATTCCTTACTTTATGAAAAAACTATCAGTTCTTCAGCAACATCACCAGGACAAGGTGATTTTATAAGGACTAATGCAGGTACTCCTTTTTCAAGGTGAAGCACACATATTTCTCACAGTATAGTGGACACGAAGCAGCAGTATTCTGCATACATGCAATAAAATTCAGATGACCAATAAATCTCGAATAAGACATTATTGGAGAGCTAAGTCTCTATGCGAGAACCGCTGTTCCCTGTCACTAACACTAATCTTAATTCTTTTTTTTTTAAACTGGACCAATTTCCCTTTTGAAAAGTCAGCAAAGACATTGGCTGTGTGGATCTCGTGCCATACTATCTCGGCAGCAATATGAAATGCACGGGAACTGGAAAGGAGAAACAGAAGACTAGTCTCCGTGAAGGAAACAACTTAATTCAGTATTCATCCTGCCCTAGAAGCATCTGTCCTCAGCCTTACTATATTAAGGAGGGGAAAAAAAAAAAAAGAAGCATGGAGGAAGGAATACAGACATGAATGAAATACACAAGAAAGAAATAATCTAGAGATTTTTAAAAATGAATATAATTAGTGCAAGTTGCAATCCGCCGGAACACAAATCTGTTTAAGTCTACCCGCCTCACTCCCAGGCTTATTAAAACTGAGGAAGAATATCAGGGGAAGGAGTTAGGCATGTCTGTGAATTTTTAAACACCCTAGATGATTCCGATTGGTCATCCTAAGTTAAAGCCACCTATCTATTCAAACCACAGTAGTCCGCTCACTGGTTCACAAGCTCCTTTATTTGGTCAACTAACTACACGGAGTGCTTTGTTGAGAGGTACTTTGATAGGCTCACTGGCCCCGAAATGGATTCAGACTTTGTTCTAAATCTCTCACCATCTACAAATGGGTGTCTCCTTCTTGTTCATAGGCACCTGCCAACCAGCAACCTAATGACAGTGATCTAAACTAGCAGAACTAGCTAATTCTTCATGACTGCTTGCTTTCGCTCAAAGAGAGCCACAGGGCGAAGGGATAGCGCTTCCACTGGGAGGAAAGCCATGTGGGACAAATTAGGTGCCGCTCTAAGATTTAAAAGCTGGGGGGGAAACAGAGCTAACTGGAGGCAGCTGTTAGGATGTGGTTTCTGTGTTTATATTCTTCTCCTTCCCCCCTAAAGCCTCTTAGGGGTATTAGGCGGGAAAGCATGCATATGACCCTTTGGGGAGAGCAGGCACTCTTGACTCTACGTGGGGCCACAGACCATAACTCAGCCTGAGACCCAAGTTACCTGCCAGGAGAAGGCAAACTCTGGGAAACCTTCATTTGATAATTAAAAAAAAAAAAAATCTTCTAACTAAATATAGGCATATAGTAGAAAATTGCACTGCTGGAAGATAGCAGTCATGATAAGGAAGAGACACTCTGCAGGAACAATAAATCAGAGCTAACTGGAGATTTAAGACTGACCTACCCGTCTGCAAACAGTACTTCCTGTTGTTGCTGTGACCTCTGCCCTCCTCTCCCCCAATTCCACCTTCAAACTCTCAACCCAGCATTTCAGTATGGCTCATTGCCAGCACCTTCCTCCTTTCTTGGGTGCAAAAGTGGTCCTGCTGATCTATACATATTTCAAGAGGCTCTGACTTTCAGCTTCAACTGAGAAGTAATGTCACATACTATTTAAAATAACACAGAGAATGTATTGTCCCCCCAAGCACCTCCCTTTCGCCTGCCTGCCCTGACCTCCCTTCCCTTCAATACTGTCCTCAATAAGGGGCTTTCTTTCCTCCGTGTACAGCCAATATGGGGAACCCAGAGGAAGCGGGGTGGGGGAGGGAAGGATTTCTGTTTCTCTTGGCACTGAATGAAATGGTTTTCCAGGGGAAAGCATATCACTCCTATTTTAATAAAACTCCTGCTTCCTATATAATATCACTCAGGTCGCTTCAAGGTGGGAAGGCGATCAAACACAGACACACGAGCGGGAGGCTACACTTGTGAACAGTGAACAACACAGCCCACAAGCTTCAGGCCCACACAGAGCACGCCAGCCCTCTATCCCACGCCCCAGCCACTCAAGGAGGGCAATCTAGCCTTGCTGTGTGCCCCCAAAATAGCTGCTGCAACAATTTAAGGCAAGGACGTCACATTTTACTTAAAAAAAAAAAAAATCCTTTTACTTTTCCAAGCTCTAGTCTTATCACCTGTGTCATAATGAACATCCATCGAAACGGACTCTTGCTGGCTCCCAGGACTAGCTTGAGCTTTACTGCAGCCAAAAGAACAGACTAGAACAGTGTTGGTCTTAACACTTAAAATACCTTTGATCTTCCCACTGGGGGGTGAATGAGCAAATCCCTTTGATTCACAGAGGAAAACTTGTATTCCTTCCTCCATCCCTCCCATCCACCCATCTATCCACCTTCCTGTTTTCTTTCTAATTGCTCTGGATACTTCAGCCCCTGCTACTCTATCCCGATCGGAGACACACACACACATGCATGTACACATGTGCACGCGTGACCAGCAACGTGATGTGGCGGCAGTTTTACCTGAACCACATACTGGCTATGAGTTTGGCCAGTTACATAATATCTTCAAAACTTTAATCTTCCCCTTCCCTAAAATCAAGATGATAATTCTTTGCTCAGAGGACTAGCAAGTCATGGCCCAGCACAGCAAGAGTAGGCACTTTATAAATATTAGTTTCCACCTCTTCACCTCTCCCCAAGCACAGTGCACTAATATTCTTTAAATATCGACTTTACAGATCAATGAATAGGAAAAGGTATCTTCTGGGGGTTGCTGATGCTGGGGAAAGTCCCCAACTTTTTCTCCAGTGCCACGTTTTCTTATTTAAGCCTTTCTTACTTTTTCTTTTGTGGATCTGTATTCTCATATCTTTAGTAGATTGATATTTGCTTTGCTTTTCTACTCTTGCATTAAGGTTAGGAGAGCCAATATACTGTAACCACATTAAAAATAGATGCCAATTTTAAACAAAACTTTAATATAGTTATCCTGTCATTAGCCTTGACTTTTAAAGCTATGTTTGAAATGTTATAAACGTCCTACAGCAGTGAAAAACCAATACAAAAGCTTATGTCCTAAGAGATTGTCTGCAAGATCTAATAAAACATCTTTGAACTAGACTGCTAGGACTAGTAACATATTTCAACACACTAGGAGGAGAAATGGAGGAGGCCTGTGATCTTCTCTGACCCCCAGAAGGGGAGTACACTCGCACACACTTAAATAAAGCAGTGAGCAGGCTGACCGGCTCTCTTCTGGGGACGCCGCTACACTCGTTTCTTCTCCGTCTCCAAACATTTGCAGTAGAGTTGGAGCCAGTTAATCGATATCTTAAAAAAACTTTTAAGACAAAACTGTCTATTTTACTTTCTGGTCATTGAATGTACAAACTTTTAAAACTAATGATTCCCCCCACCCCCACCCCGGGGGATTTCAGGTTTTACTAACCTATAGTACAAAATAATAAAAAATAATCTATTGTGACATTTAAAATCAATATGCATCATGACACACTGTGATACCTGGAAGCTGAACTTGCATCTTTTCAGCTGAAAATTCAAAAGTTTGCCCTCTGTTTATTCTTCACTTCTCAACAAAGTTTGTCCCGGGGAGGAGGAGAGTCGGGGGTGGGAACACAGGAGGGCAGAAAGTAAAATATAAATGAACCTTCAGTGTCAAAAGGGGCCTCACAGGCCTAGCACGAATGGCCCTTATCTAGAAACAGACCTAGAGTGGACAAGCACACTCATCCCTGGACGCCCCATCTCCCTAACAACTCCCCCACCACGGTCTCCCAGAGCGGCCACCTTCACACGCAGATGCAGATAAGCTGTCAGAGCGTCCAAGTCCAAGCCACCTACGATCCACCTGCTCACAAATTTCCCTGAGTTTTTGTTTTTGTTTTAATTCAGCACCGTAAGAGGAAAATGGCGTTCAGCAAAGCCATCGGGAACACAGACCCAGCTCTCGCCTGGCAGAGGGCTGGCAGCGTGCACCTGAGTGCCGCAGCGGTTAATTCAGAGGCAGGGCTTGCACTTGTAATTGAGAACGTCGCTTGCAGTGAAGCAAAGGCTTCAGAAACTAAGCGTCTCGTGCCGGCCTCCAGGTGTCTTGTCTGCAGCTCAGAAGACCCACCACTCGGCCCAGTCCTCAGACGGCTGGGCACCCCTCCCCCGGGTCTGTGGCTCCCTCTGCATCCCTCTGAGCAGCTGTGATTAGGAGACTCCATCGAGTCACTGATGTGACACAACCAGGGCGGACCCCCAGCCTGCGGCCTCCTCGGCAATGTCAGCTTCAGGCCGCGTGCACGGCAGGAAGACCCCCTCGGACCGCAGGCTGCCCTCCGCCTCCTGCAGACCTGCGTCCAGATGCTGGGCCACGCGCAGGACGGTCTTCTGGCCTGGCTGTGCCCGCCGAACGTGCCCTCTGCAAAGCCTCCTCCTCGCCGGCCTCTGCGCCCGATGGCCGTGAGCAGGGGGGTCCCGAGAGAGGGGCTCCCTGCACAGGACACGGGGGCTCTGGGCCTGGCCTGGCGGGAGGAGTGGGAAAGGAGGAGCCGCCAACCTCCCACTGGGCGTCCCCCGCTGCTGGGGGGACCCGGCCACGCTCCCACGGGGCACCCCGTCCTCAGAGGGCAGCGGGGCCGCCGTGGCACAGCACCCGTTGTCTGCAGAGCCGCGGGCCCCCCGCGCCAGGCTCGGCTGATTCCAGAAGTTCGGCCAAGACTTCAGTCTGTCAGTGTCCAGCCCTCCAGCCAACAGATAACTTCACTGGAGTCTGGAAAGCTCTTCTTAAATTAACCCCACACCGTGCCGTCTATCCCGGCCCAACGCTGGCTAACTGCGCACCCAAAGCCTCCCGGATCCCTCACGCAGGGAGTCCTGGGTGTGCAGGCCTCCTCTGACACACGGATGGCACGCATTCAGTGCCCACCTCTATGCAGCTAGGATAACTCACAAAAGAAAAAAAAATGTCCAATAATTCAGTGGCTGTTCAGTTAAGTAAGCAGGAAACTGGAAGGACCAACTAAAGGTACGCAGTCTAATTAAAAGGGTGTCCTCTCTCAATGTCTAACAAAAGTGCCTGGGTGTTACCGTTCGGATGACGGTGTCCTTTTTTAATGCCAGCCTTCAGTATCCCGCAAAGTGGGGAAAACAATGCACATTTACTATAGATAATTTGCATTCCTGTGATCAACAGGCGCAATCCGTCATCACAAAAATTACCCATAAAAGTGGTCATTAAAACTAGCTGTCTGCCATGCCAGCCGGTCTGCCCCCCTCCCGTCTTCCCTGGCCTCCTTTGCTCTCTCTGCCCTGGTTATTAACATGAGTGGCAGGAGTAGTGGATCCACATCAAAATGAGAGAAAATAATTCCTAAGCCGACAAAGGGCTTGAAACCCAGCAAGCGCCCCAGACGCTGAGCCACACCACGCGGGGGAAGCAACATCACCCTAGCCCGCCGGGGGCCCCCAGGCTGTGTGACTGCAGATGCCTCACCTCCTGTCCACCGTGCCACCAAGAGTGCTCAGCAGAGAGAAGGGGTCCCTGCGGGAAGCAGCTCCCCCTGAATCGCCCTGCTTCCCAGAGCCACGCGCCTCCAGAAAGACGGCAGTCCGCCTTCCACCCCAGCATCCCTCCAGCCACCCGGGTCCCTGCCGGCCGGCGATTAACACCGGATGCCAGAGCTGTGCCTCTTGAAAGGTCGCGATAACAAATCCAATTTACGATTCTCAAAGGGACGAAACCCAAAAGGTGCACAAGTGGGAAAAAAAATTGTATTATCGTTTTAATTTTATTCATCAACAGGATCACCTCTCATTTAAGAAGCCAGCCTAGATAGCACTGTTCAACAGACTGCGCAGGGTGGGGGGGGGGGGGCAGAGGGGACTGCAAGGTGGTGGGGGTCTGGGGGGAGGGGATGCCACCTGTCCTTCAGAGTCGAACCTGAGTTAGATTCTCTTCCATTATTTGCATCCTTAAAATAGTCAGATAGCTAGAGGTTCAAAGGGACACAAAGCAGTATAGTAGAGCCGCCTTCTTTCAAAGGGCCAGAGCAGCGATTCCAAGAGTTATTCAGGTCACAGAGAAATCACACTTCTTTATGCATCTCTAAAGAACTCAGGGTTTTCCATTTTTATTAGCATTATTATAATATCGAAGGTTTTCAGGCATATCATGAGAGGAACATTTACAGAGAAATGCTGAAGCAGACCAACCGCCTCCCATTCTGAAAGCCCGGCAGACATTTTGAAAAGCCTAATAAACACGTTCAGTGGCAGAGTCGTGTTAATTTACAGATACATACAGCCAAACACTTCATCGGAAGAAGTAAATGACCAGTTATTTTTGTTAGCTACGAAGACCCAACACTGATACTTTGTCTTTATGAAGGCAAATTTTTTGGGGACTAACCCTCCATTTATAGAACTGTCATGTTATTGAATTGTCACAAAAGCTTCTTTCTCTTTTTTAATCCCTTCTTAAATTTTGCTCTTGAAAAACGAGAATTTCTTTTTTTTTTTTTTTTAATGCATGTGATGTCAAAGTCCCATGGTTCCGATATAAATTCCATGAATGCTGGAAAAAAACAAATACAATCGTGTCACCAACTGCTCCTTTTATTCACGTGTCTCCTGCCCTCCGCCTGGCATTCTCTGGGGCGGCCCTGATCTTTCTGTAGAGGCACTGAGGCTTTAGGCGCAGATTCAAAGGTGGGAGACCAAAAAGGTCGTAGAGCAAGCCGAGAATATTCCAGCAACACAGGTTTCGATCTTTGCTATTTCAGTGTTATTCCCGCTGAGCCTCGCGTGCCAAGAATACCGCTGGTGCTGTTCAGAGACACTCATGATGACTCAATGGAGAATCAGGAGACCTGGGCACTTAGCTATGCGCCTATTCCCAATGATATTCTGTCTCAACTCATCTCCATCCTCATAGAAACATGAAAGCGGGGCAATGACAGATATGAAGCCCAGCATGAGCTGCCTGGCAGAACTCTGCCTAGCAACACAGCTTTATCACTCCACCGCGCATACAGGGCCAGAGTCCACGGGCAAGAATAATGACATAGAAACTGAGCCGGAGACGCCATGGTTTAAGGGGAAGGCTGCAAAAAAAATCACATCGCGGAAGACAATGTTTGAAGCAGTCTTACCCTCAATGCGGAAGTACAAACGCAACGTTAGAAGACATCTTAACCCACAATGAACCAAATAGTCGGTGGATGTCTTTTTTGCTATGTAAAATCACACGCTACGTGCAAAACCTAAGGTTGGAATCATTTCACAGAAGACAACATAAAACAATTTGTTCACGTCATGACTTAAAGCTTGGCCCTGAGTGCAGAAAAAGGGGGCTGAGCGTTTAAATTTTGTACACAAGTACACTGTAGTTCCTTTATTCTGTCTCATTGATAGGCACGTGTGTCCAGAAGATTGTTTTTCTCTTAGTTTTTTTTTCTTTAAGAATTCTAGGTTCTGATTGCAGATATGTGAATAGGAAAGACACAGCGCACAAGCTGACTTTTCCTTTTCAGAGAGAACATGGCTTCGTGCTGCTGTAAGCACACTGGGTTTGCATTAGTTACAAAGATAAATACTGGGGAGTGAGCAAGACGGGCATTGCTTAGCCTTGGAAAGGAATTAAACTAGTTAGTTTAATGCAGCCTAAACCCACATCCTTGACCTAAATTAGTGACCGAAAGCACTGTGGAAGCAACCAAGGAGTGAATAAACGTGCACGGAGCAGTTATTTCAAATCATTTTCTCTGCCAGAATTCATTTAAAGAAACCAAATGGGTAACTGCTTCCGAACCCAGTGATGCAACAATTCTGACAACATTCCAACCTGACATTAGCATAGGACAGGAAGTGAGGAGATAGGGATGATTAACAGACAGATATCCTTCAGATGTTTCTATTCTCAGAAATTAACAAAGAATTTTAACATAAAATTTACACGTATGAAATACCATCATCCAGTAGGAACCTCAAGTTATTTTTGCTATGGCATATGTTACATATAAACACCTACATGAAAACTATTTCAGGTTCCTGGACTAGAACTATGTTTCTCTTATTTATTTCCTGTATTTCTGAGTAAGTAACTTGCACTAATAAACATGAAACTTGATTAATCCTAACTTCCATGATACGTATAATGAGTTATAACAACATAATGAAATTGCGCAGAATCAGGAAAACACATGAACCATTGAGGAAGGGCTAACAAGGCCACCTTCACTATGACACTCTGGGCTCTTACGACCAGGAGAGCCTCTGTGCTTTAGAACACAGAATCATCAACAGCCCGAGCAGGCGAAAAATCGGCCCAGAAAGTGAACACTGTCTTTTCAAAATAGAATGTGAAATAACTGTTGTAAAAAATAAAAAAGCTCATTCAAAATATTTACCTTGATTGGCCCCTCAACCTAACTGGTAACCGTTGAGGTCCACATGGATTTAATACGAAGAAGTTAGCAAGGAGAGCGTGCTCTTTGTTTAATCAGGATATAGATGCAAGGAGAAGGGCTTACTGCAACGCACAGTGAAGATCTGGAACAAAGCTGTGAGCAGCTCTCCAACATAAAGGCCTCGGTTGTGATGTTCCCGTCAGCCACTTTATTAATACAGGGGAAGCCTACTTAATGAACTGCTGAGAACCGAAGAGAGCCACTCTGAGAATACATTTTGTGTTTACCAGACTGTAAAATCTGCAGCAAGATCCCAGAATCCTCTTAGATGAATAAAAGTTAAAGGAAATAACCTTCTAGATATACAAACCCAGTAGCAAAACGGGGAATAAAACAAATTGTTTCCAAATAAAATTTCTGAAAGACTCATTGCTTTGGCAAAAGCCACAGAATATGCTTCCTCATCTACAAACAGTTATAAAGTAACACAAACAACTAAAGATAATTTCCTAAAAGACTTGAAACCCTATAACTTTAAGCATTTTCTTTTGCAATAAAAAAAATAAGGAAGATGAAGGTAAACCTTGGGAAAGGCTGTGATTTTGCTTCTTTCATTAACTCAGTAATATAAACTTGAATTATATCACTAAGTTTATTTGCTAGTTACTTATTTCTAAGTGTCTTATACTAATAAAAATAAAATCTCAAGTGTTTTATAAAAGTAACGGGCCTGGAAAAATTGCTGAGGGTATCTTTTTTAATATCATGTGAGTTTCTTTTTATTTTCATGCCTTTGGGGTTGAAGAAATGACATTCAAGTTATTAACTATAATGTGACCAGTGTAATTACTACCACAAAATTAAAATAAACATAATCTTCAAGATGGTTCAAGTTTCCTAAAAAGGAAGAAAGCACGGAAAATTCCCTATAAATTGGTGATTGGATGGCATAGTATGACCCTTGCTGTATGAACTTCTGTTCTCTATTTCTTCCTGACAGATCTCACTTCTACAGTGAAATAAATTAAAAACAATTTCAACTGATTGATAGCTTTTTAAACACAGTGTACCTTGAAGGAAATCATTTACATAAAGTATTTCAAGAGTTACACTGCTAAGTTAAAAATCAAAGTAATGACCCCAATAAGAGATTCCTGAATCACTAAGTAATTTCAAATAAATGAAAAGAGAATGAAAGGCATTTTTCTCACTGGATGATAGACTCCTGATTAAATCTTCTTCTGACACTAAAGTAGGCCTTGTCGTTCTAACAACTCTTCATTTCAACTAAGGTCATCAAGAAAAGAATGATTATCAAATAAACCCAATCAGAAAAGACCTCAACAACTTTCAGGGCCTCCAATTCCTTAAGATTTCTAGGCATCCTGATTGACAGTCTTGTAAAACATAAGGGTAATTAAACTGACATGAAAATCATTACCCTGTATAAATCCTAAGAGCAGTTTATCTAACCTTTTGATCCTTAGAGAACGCATAGTCGTCCCAGCACCTGTTCCTAGACACCATCTTATGACCTTCATAAAAAGATTAACACCCAACTCTCACACCCTGTATAGTTTACACACATAATCCACGACCCCCACAGTATCCTGGCTACACTAATTACACAGATAATGCTTCTTGCTGGAACCGGTTCAGGGCAACTTCGGTCTCCTCCCTAGGCCTGATGTAGAATGGGGTGGGACTTCCAGAAGGAAACTTTGCTATCTCGAAATGAAATAAAACCGTATTTTTAAGCTATGAAACACTGAATAGTTAGCATATTCACTTGGTGTTGACAGTATTCAAATTTCAAGTGGTTTCATAAAATCAGGCAGTGTTTTAAAGACTCTTAAATCATATACAAATTACCATCTAATGTAAAATCTGTAATTATTTTTAAATTGCCACTGAAATGCACTTGTGAAAGTAAATAAGCTCGTCATACATGAAAACACTTAGCTTTCCCTGGCTTCCTCCCAGGCAGAAAGGTGCACAGACCATTTATCATGTGTGCATTTACAATTCCACCTTATTTTGAAGGCAACACGCATACGATCTTCAAGCACCTGCAGCTGATTCCAGATAAGGCTCTTTTCTCCAGTAAAGACCAGATACTCTCACATGAATTTCCTGTGAGGTTCCAATTGGACAGATATTCTCTCTCAAAAAGCCAACAGCAAAAAACCTGTTGAATATTTGTATGCCATTAAATCAGGAAAGGCAAAAATCCCAGGGGTATGATCAACAAGCCTTATCTGGAAGTTATAACATTATGAACAGTATATTTAAATGTTTAAACAACTCTTTAACTTTTTTAAATGAGTAATACAAACAAAAGCTCGATGTGCAGAGACAGCTCAGATTTTATTGCTGTTTTCTTTTTCTACACAGGATTTCACTTTATCTTGTTCTACTTTAAAGGAAAACAAATTATTCAGGAGTAACAATGTTCCGATGTTAGAAAACACCTATGTCCACCATTCAAAAAAAAAAAAGTATCTACTATATTTTCATGCAAAATGCATAGAGAAAAATGGCCAAGTCCTGCTTTCTAAAAAATATTGCCACCAACCTCTTTCTTCCACTTAAAAAAAAATCTTTAATGACAAGGTAATCTCAGATTTTAAGGGGCACCTGACTGACTTGTCAGGCTAAAGTGTCTTATTAACTACACCCACTGTGGGACCAATGGAGCCTCAGTTTTATCATTTTTATAGCCCCTCCAGGGTTTCAGTCTTCTCTCTTGGAGCTCAATCATGCTCGTTTGTACATGAGGATGCAAGAGGATTTCTATTTAAAAATACATCGGGGAGGGGGTGTCAGGCACTACTGATTGAGAAGGCATTCCGTGATGATCCCTATTTTCAGTTAAAAAGCGCACTTACAGTTTTGGATTTAACACCCCTGCCTTTGCAGTCAGACAGTCATTTAGCTGGAGTCAATCAAGCGTGTGATTAGAAATAATAACTCACAAGCAATGAATTCAAAAAGATCAGATCTTTGCCGAAACGCACAAGTACAGCTTCCCATTATGCATCCTTTCCTCGCTGGTTTCTAGAGAGCAGACCAAAAAAAGAATTTTTTTAGCACTCTAAAAGCTGGCTTCTCTTAAAATCTGACTAATAACTTTTCTATTCCATGATCAGAAACCTCAATCACTTGGAGATATAACCAGCACAGGTCAGGGTATCTCTTCCATCTTTTCTTTTCCGCAGTTATGCCAAGAGCCATACACTGAATGGGTCAGAAACTAGACCCACTTGTATCTTATTTATGTAGAATAAGAGAGCGAGCATGGCGAAAACCCAAGGATGGTTAACTTCCAAAACAAAAGAAAATCACTTTTAAAATTAGTCTTCAAATTACGTATCACTTCCGAATCTAATACTTTATTTAACTAAGGGGTTAAAGAGGTAATCAGAGAAGCTGCGTTTAGATTTAATAAGCATGATATTGAAACCAATAACCCGAGTTCAATCAAGTCGTCCCATGTCAAACCTTTGATCAAGTCAAAAGGATTTAATCTCACTGAGTAAGTTTGGAGAATTAAAGTGAATTATAAGATTTTATATTATGTGGTGCTTTGTCTTTAATCAGAGCGCATATAACTCATAGTCAACAACTTTAATAGTGGGGATAATGATTTCAAACGGCCAGAGATTGACAAAAATGATGACTATTTTGCTTAGAATATAATACAGAGTGGATGGGTTGATGTGCCTCCCCAGCAATGCTTGGAGTAGGCTGTTCCACCGCAGCACACACTCATGACACTAACATATTTCATACAAATGAGGAGAGCAGAGAGCAGCCTGGGATTTGACAAATTTCTGCAGATAATTCCCAAGGCTGAATCAACCACATGTGGGTAACTGAGAGCTAATGCAGTGTGGGGGATATATATGTCCACAAGCACGCTCTTAAAAAAATTAAAAAGTCAAAAAGCTCCTCTGTTTCTATATGTTAAAATAAAAATTTAAAAAAGGAAGGACAAGCCTTGTTTCAGTTGCTAATAGAAAGCATTGCACCAGTGAAGACACACCTTAACATGTGGAGCGGTTATTTGCACCAATACAAGCTCCTTGCCATCAAGATCCACTATACTCATTTCAAGTCGAAGTCTTTACGAAGTGCCACTGAGGAACTTAAAGGAGCCGATGCTTTTTATTCAACAAGCACACTTTAGATTTTTTTTTTTTTAATCCATTTATTCATTTGGATGACTTTGGGTACTTCTGACTACATGTGAGAATAGCCAGATGTAACACTTTCATTCTCTTTCAGGAGGCAATTAGGCGATCAATTTCAACCCCTCTGCCTGTCTTCACGTCCATGGGCAGTGGGCACATCAGTGGTCTTGTGTATGAAACTCCGACTACCATTACTGCACTTTCAAGAGCCAAATCGAAAGGCTTTTGCATCTCCTCAGCTTTAACCCAGGGAAAACTAACCCTGACTCAGCTGATGTGGCCGCTTCCTACCCTGCCTTACCATTATTTTCAATCCATAAGAAAGTGACCATCTCTCTCTCACATTCACATACCTACACACGATCTCCAAACATAGAGAAAACGGAGCTGGAGCAGCTTAAGGTTCCATTCAAGACACATTGGTCTACTATGAACCAGATGTCAACCACTGCTCCAGAATCTGGCTCAGAGGGCAAAACCACTAACACAGGTGTTTGCTCCAGGAAGTTTACCTCCTAACCTGAGAAGCAGGCTGAGTCACCTCCAGCAACATCAGCGTCACACTATCTATACTCACAACCTCCCCAGCTACTGTCCGCACCTTCAGATCTTACGAGGCTGCCCTGGTGGCTCAGTTGGTAAAGAACCCGCCTGTGACACAGGAGACCCCGGTTCAATTCCTGGGTTGGGAAGATCCCCTGGAGAAGGGACAGGCTACCCACTCCAGTGTTCTTGGGCTTCCCTGGTGGCTCAGATGGTAAAGAATCCACCTGCAATGCGTGAAACCTGGGCTCCATCCCTGGGTTGGGAAGATCCCCTGGAGAAGGGACAGGCTACCCACTCCAGTGTTCTCGCCTGGAGAATCCCATGGACCGTCCATGGGGTCGCAAAGAGTCAGACATGACCGAGTGACTTTCACTTTTAGATCTTACAATAACCGAAGGCAAAAGAAATAAACAGAAAGAAACAAAAAGTCTCATACTGAAAGGTTAAGTTTGTCCCGAAGAGTCTGCATTTGTTCATAAGTAAAGAAGAACTGAGAACCACTGGCAGCTCGGTCGGTAAAGAATCTGCCTGCAAGGCAGGGAAGAGATGCACCTTTGATCCCTGGGACAGGAAGATCCCCTGGAGGAGGAAACAGCAACCCACTCCAGTATTCTTGCCTAGGAAACCCATGGACAGAGAAGCCTGGCGGGCTACAGTCCACGGGGTCACTGAGAGTTGGACACGATGGAGCAAGTAAACCACCAGCACCACCATTAACATAAGCACCATTCTTCTTTCCTACCTTCTACAGTAGAACAGGAAGATTTTAAGGCAGGAAAGAACACTGCTGCTGCTGCTGCTGCTGCTAAGTCGCTTCAGTCGTGTCCGACTCTGTGCGACCCCATAGACGGAAGCTCACCAGGCTCCCCTGTCCCTGGGATTCTCCAGGCAAGAACACTGGAGTGGGTTGCCATTTCCTTCTCCAATGCATGAAAGTGAAAAGTGAAAGTGAAGTCGCTCAGTCGTGTCCGACTCTTAGCGACCCCATGGACTGGAGCCTACCAGGCTCCTCCGTCCATGGGATTTTCCAGGCAAAAGTACTGGGGTGGGGTGCCAATGAACACTGCAGAGAAATTCAAATAGAAGTGAAACAAGGCACAGCTTAATTTTTTCTTTTTCCAAAAGAAATATACACACTTAAAATAAGAGAATATGTTAAATATTTAAATTAAGACACATGCATTTCAGGACACAAAAAGTGTATCCCTAGCACACCATCCACAATCCTCCATTCACTCACCACACAGAGATTTACTAAGCTCTGGTCATTGCCAAGACCATTCTGGACACAGTGTTCTTATGTGAATAATATATATACAATTCAAAGATTTCCTATATTAGTCCTTCCAGCAATGCTCCTCTGTCTCTTTTGAACAGACAAGGCCACAGACAAAAAATGTGAAGCTTTCGGGGCTAATTCGTTGATAAAATCCTGATGCATTTCAGTTACTCTCTGTTGGTACAGAAGTGTGTGAGCATGAAGTTCATTTTCAACAAAATTCATTATATGAACTTGTGACATTCTCATGCAGTTTCTTTCCCCCTCTCCATTTCCAAACACTAATTGACAGCACTTGAAAACAGTGATTCAGCTTCCGCGTGTCATGTGATTCCCAGGCACTGCAGCCATATTCCTCAGGCCAGCCGCCTGACAAATCAAAAGATAAGAAGTACCTCTCAGCTTGAATCAACTGAAATGTGTCAGAAAATACACTGGGCATGATCTTCAGAAATGTCAGGTTGGGCGATGACAGGACAGTCAGAGTTTTCCTGACAGTTTCAGCACACCAAAGTTTCAGAGTCCACGTTAGGAGGAAGGAAAAAAAAAAAACCACTTTGGTCTGCGATTTCGGAGAAAATGACTACAGAGAACAAGAGGAAATGCCTGACAGCCGTCCTCAGTCTCGGACAAAGATGTTATAAAACGCCCGACTGCCTAATTAATGAAACACACAACTTATGGCCACAATGCTGAACGTGATTAAGGTACCTTTCAGCGTTTCTGCTTATGAAAACCATCCTAGCCGGTCCTCGAGAGAAATGCCCACCCTCATTTCTCATCGTCCCACCAAGTCCCACACCAACTGAGTGCGTGTATGAGTGTGTGTCAGACGAGTTAATGAGTCAATGGCATCAAGCAAAAATGTTGAGAAACCAAGATTTAGCTGAATATATTACATGACATGCCTCTACTGGAACTTGCGTATCATCTTACCTTGCCATGCCTTTGCCTTGGCAAATTAAAAAAAAAAAAAATTAACGGGCAAGTTGGCAAATTCTAATCTACATCAGGCTTCTTTCTGATTTCTCCATGAGCTGGAATTTCCTCTATTTTTCATCACCACCATCTACACCCCAGATGCACACACGCAATCATATTCTACAAAAAGAAAGAACAGCTTAATCAGGTCTCCAAAAGGCACTACCCAGAGCCAAGACCCATTTTTCTACCTCTGGCTACAGAATTCTGCCTCCTCCAATTTCCCATTTGTAAATAGATCTCCAAAAGAAATTAGCCCGAGGGCACTAAACGGTGTAGATGTCTGCAGGAGCACGGCACCCTGACAAGCACAAACCCCAGTGAGCATCTCGGATAGGAGGTGCGGGCTGCCATATTTAGACACATTCCCTCCATGTAATCTAACAACCTCCAGCGCTGTCAACCTCCATCTGATTTTCATTTATAAATGAAGTTGCACAAATCTGCAACAATAAAGAATATTGACACAATCTTTGTTAACACTTGGCATCTCTCATTTTCTAAAAAAACAAAAACAAGATCCCCATATTCGGGCAACTTCTAAATGTGCTGGCCACGTTTCATTTACTCTCACCACCAATTCAGCAACAATCTGTCAATATTTGTACCGTAAATTACCAAACACTCTGAGTTACTTACTTTAAACTGATTTATATGTGAAATGCACGAATGTTAAAAGTTAAAAATCATTGCTTTATTGCTTAAATCTATATATACTGTCTCCCAAATTAGATGGATTAGTCAATTAAAGGAAATACTTAAAAAATACATAGTCTGACTTAATATGGGTCCTGTATTTTCAGCATGGCTTTGTGATATTTTTCCTTTGCTAAGGAGCATAGTCAAATGTATTTATTTCACTATATTAGGAAAATGTAACATATTGTACTTTAAGATAGTGCCACAAAAGGCTTTTATTTCATCATATTCCGAGAATTAGTCATTTTAGGTTATGTATTCTTCAGTAAATATGTATGAAGCATGAACTATGTGCCCACTACCATACTTAATGGAAGGAAACAGCTCAGGAGGAAAATTCCCGCTATTAACATATACAAGCAAAAAAAAAAAAAAAGAAAGGGAAGAAGGGCAGGAAGAAGGAAAGAGAACAGCAAATAATTACAATGTAAAATAATTAGTACACTAATAGTTTTGTGTGCAAAACTCTGGGTACATAGAAGCAAGAATAATTAATGTGGCTTGAGATTACTTTGCCAACAAAGGTCCATCTAGTCAAGGCTATGGTTTTTCCAGTGGTCATCTATGGATGTGAGAGTTGGGCTGTGAAGAAAGCTGAGCGCCGAAGAATTGATGCTTTGGAATTATGGTGTTGGAGAAGACTCGAGAGTGCCTGGGACTGCAAGGAGATCCAACCAGTCCATTCTAAAGGAGATCAGCCCTGGGATTTCTTTGGAAGAAATGATGCTAAAGCTGAAACTCCAGTACTTTGGCCACCTGATGCGAAGACTTGACTCATTGGAAAAGACTCTGATGCTGGGAGGGATTGGGGGCAGGAGGAGAAGGGGACGACAGAGGATGAGATGGCTGGATGGCATCACTGACTCGATGGATGGACATGAGTCTGAGTGAACTCCAGGAGTTGATGGACAGGGAGGCCTGGCGTGCTGTGATTCATGGGGTTGCAAAGAGTCAGACATGACTGAGCGACTGAACTGAACTGAACTGAGAACTGAAGAGTGAACCTGAACAAGCGAGGCAGAAAAGAGAGGCAAGAACATCTCAGATTCAGATCACCAAATCTGTGCAAAGGAGTAAGAAAGCACGGAACTTGCAAGTGAAAGTGAGAGAGTAAAAGTCGCTCAGTCGTCTGACTCTGTGACTCCATGGTCTATATAGTCCATGGGATTCTCCAGGCCAGAATACTAGAGTGGGGAGCCTTTCCCTTCTCCAGGGGATCTTCCCAACCCAGGGATCAAACACAGGTCTCCCGCATTGCAGGCGGATTCTTTACCAGCTGAACCACAAGGGAACTTGAACGGTAGGACTAGAAAACGGTGCATGATGGGAGGGCGGTGGTAAAGATTAATATGAAAAAGGGGGTGGCGATAAAGAGCCATCCGCTGGGAACATGAACATGAACATGAAGTCGCTCAGTCGTGTCCGACTCTTTGCGACCCCATGGACTGTAGCCTACCAGGCTCCTCTGTCCATGGGATTTTCCAGGCAATTGTACTGGAGTGGATTGCTATTTCCTTCTCCATGGGACCTTCCCAACCCAGGGATTAAACCTGGGCCTCCTGCATCGTAAACAGACGCCTTACCGTCTGAGCCACCAGGGAAGTCTGAAAGAATATGAAAAAGGGGGTGGCGATAAAGAGCCATCCGCTGGGAAATGTGAAGGTTTTTAAGCAAAGGAAAGGTGTGGTCCTCCATGCTCAAAGCAGCAGTATTAACAACAGCCAAGATAAGGAAACTGTTTATGTGTCTATCTATGCAGGAATGAAAAAGGAACATGTGAAATGGTTATGTATGTGTTTATCTACTTGTCTATCTCTCTCTCTCTACAATGGGATATTATTCAGTCATAAAAAAGAAGGAATTCTTGCCATTTGCAACAACATGGATGGACCTTTAGGGCATTAGGCTAAGTGAGATAAATCAGAGGAAGACAAGTGCCATGTAACCTCACTTATATATGGGATCAAGAGAGAGAAAAAAAGAAAAATGAGCTCAGGAGACTCAGTGCTTGCAAGAGGCAAAAGGTTAGTGGTAAGCAAAATGAGCGAAGGTGATCAAAGGAATAAGCTTCCAATAACAAAATAACCAAGTCCAGGGGCTGTGATGTACAGCACAACCGCAGTCAGCAGTACCATACTGTATATTTGAAAGTTGCTACGAGAGTACATTTTAAAAGTTCTTATCACAAGGAAAAAAAATTTCTAATTATGTATGGTGACAAATTTTAACTCGACTTACTTCAGGGATCATTTTGCAATATATATAAAGTCAAATCATTATGTTGTACACCTGAAACTCATATAATGTTTTATGCCAATGAGACACACAGGAAAAACAATAACAAAAAAGAAACCCAAAACAGAAACAAAAAGATATGATCACATTTGTGGTTTTGCAATGTAACCAGACAAGTTAGCCAGATAGGCCTGGCAGAAGATACCTTTAGCAGAAAACTCCAGCAGAAAATGGATTGGGGGTGGAGTAAGGACAGAGAGACATCAAGCTACCCAGAGGGTCCCAGGTCAGTAGACGAGGTTCAGTGCTTCCGCTTCTGGCCTCTGGGCCCCTGACCAGGTTCCGTGTCCCCGGAAGCGGGGCTGGCCACTCGTCACAAGGAGACCACTCATCACCCGAGGGATGGGTACCACGTTCAAGATCAAGAGAAACATCAGTGCCAAGACTTCCTGTTTTAATCTTCTCAACCAAAAGAATCCAACTACATGTGGCCTGTTTAGGTCAAGTCAACAGAATTGGATAACAAATTATATGCTTGAAGCCAAAGGGCACGAAGGTCTAGGCCAGTGTTTTGGAGGTGGCAGGACCAGACGCCTCCCAGATGCGCATCTCTGAGCTGCCTGGCAGGGAGGACTCGCTTTTTCCCCGTTTCCTCCTCTGTCAAACTGGAGTAGTACCTAGTTCATTGGTTTGTTATGAGAATTAAATGAGGACTAAGCTAAAAATTATCATCATCATTACTAAACGAGGAAGAAGAAAGAGGAGGAGGTCACAGACGCAATTCTGGTAGATTTGGGTTGATATTAATAGAGAAGGAAGAACAAGTTAATGTGAATTTGGTTTTAGATGAGCTGTTTCTAAATTGAAGCAAGTTTGGTGCTGGAGATGAGGTATTTAGATAGAAGATAATACCCTCCTCAGTGGAAACAGTGTCAGACTTTATTTTTGGGGGGCTCCAAAATCACTGCAGATGGTGACTGCAGCCATGAAATTAAAAGACGCTTACTCCTTAGAAGGAAAGTTATGACCAACCTAGAAAGCATAGTCAAAAGCAGAGACATTACTTTGCCAACAAAGATCCATCTAGTCAAGGGTATGGTTTTTCCAGTGGTCATGTATGGATGTGAGAGTTGGACTGTGAAGAAAGCTGAGCACCAAAGAATTGATGCTTTTGAACTGTGGTGTTGGAGAAGACTCTTGAGAGTCCCTTGGACTGCAAGGAGATCCAACCAGTCCATTCTAAAGGGATCAGTCCTGGGTGTTCTTTGGAAGGAATGATGCTAAAGCTGAAACTCCAGTATTTTGGCCACCTCATGCGAAGAATTGACTCATTGGAAAAGACTCTGATGCTGGGAGGGATTGGGGACAGGAGGAGAAGGGGACGACAGAGGATGAGATGGCTGGATGGCATCACTGACTCGATGGATGTGGGTTTGGGTGAACTCCGGGAATTGGTGATGGACAGGGAGGCCTGGTGTGCTACGATTCATGGGGTCGCAAAGACTCGGACACGACTGAGCAACTGAACTGAACTGAACTGAACTGAACACCCTCTTCCTATACTTGATATCCTTTGATTTGAGACTCAGTTTCCAAAACTTCTCATCAATCCCTGTATCTCTCAATTTTTAACTGAATGCATGACTTTCTGGAAAAAAAAAGAAAAAAAGAAGACACTTCTTTTATAGGCCCCTTGCTAGGTAATTGAGTGATGACAATTGTGACCCAGCAGACGTGTACGTTCAGGACTTCTTAGAGGAGGGTAACACGCTCCTCCTCATTCTTTTTGGCCTGGTGCCTAGGAAGTAAATCTGATGACTGGAGCTTCAGGAACCACTGTGAACCATGAGGACACAGGCCACATCCTAAGCAATGGCCAGGGCTCTTAACAACTTGGCTGCACCCCTTGGCTGCACAGAATCACTTGGGAAGTTTTGTGGGGTTTTGTTTTGTTTTTCTTTCTTTCTTTCTCATTTAAGTATCCATGCCTTGCCCTCAAATTTCTTGATTTTAATTAACTGAGTTGAGACCAACACGTGGTATTTGGGGTATTAAAAGCTCCCCAGGTGATTAAGCATGTGACGAAAGAGTTAAAAAACCAGGAATTTAACCACATTGTCTCATTACATTATGCAGTATCATAGTTCATCAAGACTTCTGTGAAAATGGTGTAAGTAGATTAAGAATACAAACTACTATACAAACTACTATGTCTAAAATAACTCAGCTACAAGGATATATTATACAGCACAGCGAAACACAGTCATTATTTTATTACAACTCTAAACAGACTATAATCTAAAAAATATTAAATCACTATGTTGTACACCTGAAACTAATACCATATATCAACTATACATATTTGTTTTTAAAATAGCATAACTAACATAGAACAGTAACCGCAGCTACCGCTTTTTGAGTATTCCATTACATCATCATGGAGTTTCCTTGGGGATCATTTCATATGCATTTTATAACTTAATCCCCATAACAACATTCTGAGCAAAGTATCATTTCATGTTTATTTCCTGGAAACTGAGGCGTATGGCGTTTGAGCAACTGACATAAGAGTCCCAGAGGTTAGTATACGAGCCCAGAACCGACTAAGTCTAGGGCCATTCTCCTAATCACCACAAGGTACTGCCTCTTTCCAGATGAGTTTTACTAGCTTCCACATCTTCTAGGGGTGCCAGTGAAGGTGGTCATGAGCACTGAGACGGTGGCCAGGAAGGAGAAAGAACAGGATGGTGGGGAAACTCAGGATCCATCACCTCTGAATAACCAGGAGTTAACCTAACTTCTCCAGCCCTATGACGTGCTCAACAATGGGAAGTCACTTGCCTTTAACCACTATGTAGATGTACTCAACAAAGGTTTTTATTTGCCTCCAGGTAAATGTCTCTCTGATCTAGACCCAGAAATGTACCAAGTTCTGATTAAATCCCAAAACATAAGCAGAAGCAGCAAATCTTCACCTCTTTTCAGCTTTCTGGTTTAGAAGTTTAAATAAATCGTGTGAAATGCATAGAAAAATCCTTCCCTTTCTCTCCTAATGTTTAATGATAATTTACAGCCAGAGAACATTTGTAAATGTAACAGCCCATCAAAGTGTCTCAGAGCACACCAGTTCAGAGGACTCATTACATGACATTAAATATAACTTTCCACAAAGGACTGTACAGCCTGAATGGGTGGGCAGGCTGGTGAACAGCCACCACTACAATAATTTATTGTTTGTAATTCTGCCTTATTACTTGCAAAAATATTTGTTAAAGGGAGACGGTGACAGTCACTTACACAAAAAAAGCACTTCACTACTTTGCCAATGCCATAAATTTCAAAGGCAGAGAAATCCTTTACGATCCTAAGGATGTGCTAATTCTTTTCCAGCCACCCCAAAATGACAAGAAAGAAGTTTTTGGTAAAGTTTCAGGATATTAAAAATTCACCTCTTTGAACAGGGTGGTATTGTTTCCAACTTACCTCCTTCCCAAATTCCAAAGAACATCAGTAAAAGGAAAATAAAAAAGGTAGATTTTTTTTTCCAACATGCAAGTGAGAGAGGCCTCTACTTTATCCAAATCACGCCTTTAAAATGTTTTCTTTTGCTCCAGAAATATCTGAGGAAAAGGGTCTGAAACAGGCCTTTATCCTGTGTAACTGGATTTTACACTACCACAAACCGCCATCTTAATTTTGTCAAGGCCTTCATCCTAAATAGGAAAAATCAGGACAATTATTGCTATCACACAAGGGTATTTTAACTTGACAGTGACCTCAGACCCAATTATAACCAAAGCCAGGGTCAAAGGTTAGCATCCCACCTGCAGAAGAAACACCCTTCACGCACCTTCCTTAAGACAACCCTCCCAGAGACATCAGGCCACATTCATTGTGTGCATCCCTTCAGCACATACTGTGACTGCAGAGCTGATAAAATCCCAAAGCTTTAACTACCAGCGCATTGACTATAACACTTTTGCTGATAGCATAATTTTTACCACTCAAAGTAGGTCACTTATTTAGTTTAAGTTTAGTTTAAAAGACTGCTTTCTTCTCCTCCTTCTAGACCTGTGGTCCCAAAGTCCCAGCACAAGTATCTTTATTTCTTTGCCAAATTCCACATATCACTTCTGCTAACTTTGTTGACTGGAAATACCCTCTCCATAAACTTTAGCAACTTGATGGTGGTGAATTTCTGCAGCAGAAGTAGTTTTCCCATATGAAAATAAGGTCATGGGATTCACTTTACCCCGAAAGAGTAGTCATTTTGAAAATGACCCCACCAAAGTCACAGGTAACCTTAGCTAACTCACTTTATTCTTATGCGTACAGAACAACGTTTATGATAGTCTCAGCAAAATCAGTGAGGGATTTGCTATCTACCTTTAAAACTTCCTCTCAGGAGCAACATTATTTTAGGGGGAAAAAAAATACAGCTTTCATGGAGATTATATTTTAACATAAACATTCGTTTGCTAACTACTTAATACAGTTCAGACAAACAGCTCAAAAGTAATTTCATTGATTTTTATCAGATTAATTTTAATGTTTCCATAAACTTTCTGTCCTTCTATCTAAATGCACAAGACTGACCCAAATGCAAACCTCTAAATATGGCTGAGAGATTCATCAATTGAGAAAAGAAAAACTCTCACCAAAACAACTTCTAAACTTAGGCTGCAGCAATTAATTTTTAAAATTCTAGTCAGAGTTAATAAATGAGTGAGGATGGTCTCCCTCCCCTCGCCCCCGAATAATCAATTGTTTGACCCAATCTAGTGAATTCAGTTGGCTGTTTTGACTTTAGGCAGCTTGGATGGCGTATGTTCTAATATGACAGCTGAAGTGTTTTGAAACTCACTTATGTGTATCTCTGTATTTAGCAACCACCAATAAGTCAGCACAATTATTGAATTTACAATTAGCCAATGTCTTACAACATACAGGTAGGAAGCAGAACCAAGACTAGTGAAAAATTACCGTCAGGCCCCACGTCTTGGTTCTTTTCCTGTCACTAATGCCAATTCATATAAACAACGTAACACGTGATAACGTGAACTACTGTGTTCACATCCAAAGTTATAATTCTAATTCATTATTAATTGGTGTTAAGTAAGAGTTACCAGATTATTCCAAAGCTAATATTCCATAATAGCAAGCAGACCCAGGTTGAGCAGTCATCTAAAATTAGCTTATTCACTGTAAAATAAAGATTGAATGTTAAGGTATAAAATTATTCTAAATCCCCAAACACACCAGAACCAATTGTGAAATTAAATGTGACACTTTCCATAATTCAGACTACAGCACTTGCTTTCTGTCTTTCTCCTCAGCTACCCCTAAATTAAATTAGCCTTATTGATTATAACTCAGAAATCCCTGTCTTGTTACCATGATTTTCAAATTTTACTGAAATGTACAATTCGGTTGTACACAGTTAAGTTGGCTTTCTGAAATTACAGTATAGAGGTGGAGTAAAGGCTCAGTGAATATCTCAATACTATAGTTTACAGACATAGTGAAAGCCAATTTCTTTGCTAGCTTAAAAGCACCGGTAAATTCAAGCGTCACAAACCTGTTTCCAGTCTACCGTGATGGATGATCACTCATTACTGAAGTAAGATCTTATGAATTGATTAGCAATGTTATTTAACTAATGGGCACTGGCTGTACACAGATCCTGGAATGAAACAGAAGCCCTAGTCCAATTAAAATGTGTTACTGTGTATAAATGGTGGTTAATAGCTTTTGTAAAAGCAGAACCACTAAATTGAAATTCACAAGTCATTATTGGAGAAAACAGAAGAGTACACAGTATATTTGCTATAAATTTGCTAATGAGACATATATGGACTTCTGGACCACAGCCCCATCAAGTGCTTAGCCCTGAAAAATGTGTTCTGGTGTTGCAAACATTATAAACAGCCTCAAAGAACACATTTGTGACCTTCAGACTGTTTTAGCATTACTTTCAGTGTCCTGGGATTTGGATTTGGTTTTGATTTTTTTAACTTAAGAGAAAAATACTTCTTAACAACATTTCCTTGATGATCCCAGAGCCCTGAGCCCTGTTCTTTATCAAGGACAGGAGGATTTGTAACCCCCCGCCTCATCTCCAGACCATTTCCCCAGCAGTCCCAGCCCAAAGCTGCCTTATTTGTAAACAGTGATGCGACGCCTTTCTTCACAGCTAATATTAGATTTTACACAGCATCATCAAATCTGCTATGATGATTCCTGTTACTTCATTAACCGTTGCTTTTCTCTAGTGAAGAAATGATGGGTATCCCCTCTCCCTTTTCAGTCTTAATAACACTTAAGTGATTTATTTCCATTTATTTCTGTTTGTTAACTTTGCTAAAATCAACATAAAAATATTACTGGAAAGGGATATTACAGTCCCTGGATGAACTGATTTGAGCTCTCATCTCACTTTCTCTCAACAAATGGGGATGAAACATTCATTTTCTCCACACAGATATAATAATAAATGTTATTAGCCATTCTACCACCTGAGGAATTGCCACCAAAGGAGTGTTTAGCATGCAAATGCCTGTACCACAGCTACCTTCCTCCTCACAAGAATGCAAGCCAAGGCTTTATTAAATAGTTCCTGCTCTTACAACACACCAAAAATAACCAAGCATGCTACTTAAGATAAGAATGCATTAGCATTAAGAGCGTTAAGCCATTGTTTCTGTGTCATAAGGCAGTAATTCTCAACTGTAAATAAATTTATATATATTTAGGTATAATGTTTCATTTATTGAATCATGTATTTTATATTATGATGAATTTCAATTCCAATTACCAAAATGATGTTTACACAAGCTGCAAACATTTCTTTTTTTTTTTTTTTTTACTAGAGAAGAATAAGTCCTGTTCATTAGCGCTGCTTGCTGTCAATTATAAAATTCATTTATTTTCATCATCAGAGCTATATAATACTTAATTTCAAAATATATATCATCACTCAATGAGAATAAATTAGAACATCAAGATTAACTAGGCTAGATCCAGAGTAATCTATCACTCAAACAATAAAAGTTAATGCTTATTAATTTCTTATGATGTGCCATACATGGAACCAAGCACTTGATGTATATTAACTCAATGTCATCCATAAAATTACACTGTGAGGTCAGTACTGTTATCATCCCTACTTTACAAACAGGAAACAGTGATGAACCAAGAAGTTAGAGAATTTGCCTATGACAATGGCACCCACTCCAGGACTCTTGCCTGGAAAACCCCATGGATGGAGGAGCCTGGTAGGCTCCAGTCCATGGGGTCGCTAAGAGTCAGACACAACTGAGCGACATCACTTTCACTTTTCACTTTTCACTTTCATGCACTGGAGAAGGAAATGGCAACCCACTCCAGTGTTCTTGCCTGGAGAATCCCAGGGATGGGTGGGCTGCCGTCTCTGGGGTCCCACACAGTCGGACACGACTAAAGCGACTTAGCAGCAGCAGCATATAGCCACTAAGTGGCAGATAATTAGTTACAGAGGTTATGCTCTAAAATCCAAAAGAAGTCAGTATGCCATGATGCCTCTTAAGTCTTATATGAATCAAATGCTGTGTATTACCAGCACCAAGAGGACTTTGATTTTTAAAATAAAGTAACAGGTTTATTAAGTTATTCACATTGTAGCACTTGAGAAGGCTCATGTTAGACAGTCTCAAAAATGCATATAAAATGAAACTCAAAGCACAAAGTAACCAGAATAAATACTTTGTATAAATGGAATATCCCCACCTCCTCCTCCACTTTTTCAAAATCACTCATTATGAAAATCTGTTACTAGGTATATAGAACATTGAAAGTGTTTCTTTTTGTCTCCTACTTAGACTATAAGCTATTCATGGCTTGGAAAAACAGCTAATCTATACATTATTGAAAATGCCACACCATACTGTACCCAGAGAACCCTTGATAAATACTAAACATTACATTGACAATGAGTAATGGCAACTGAAAACGAAATTACAGTGTAACTCAAGGATGAAATATGAAGCTGAAATAAAATGGATGTGAGTCCTATTCAATCGGTCCCTTAGTCTTTTGAGGTCTTTGAAAAGAGAAGTCCTTATTTAGGACAAAGGAAGGTAGTGTTTTTGAGGTCTGGGGAAGATAATGACATCAATGCTGATTAATATTGCAATACTAAAAATGAACTGTGTAAGAAAGTCATGAGAGAGAGTAAGGATGCACAAGTCATTTACACACAGTTCCTTTATTTTTTGGATATACAGAAAATAAATATAAAACCACTAGCATATTATCTCAAATGTGGTTTTCAGGTATCATAAATTATTTTCTTAAAGTCTCACATATTTGCCTCTAGTGAAAAGGAAAAAGAGAGGAAAGAAGGAGACATTTTCCTTCTGTACTTTTGAACTGCTTTTGTACTGTTTGAAAATTACTGTGTGCATGAATAACCATTATTTTAATAAAAATAAAATCTTATGTGTCAGTCTACACTCAATCAAAAATAGCAATATTGAGCAAATTCAACTGTTATTTTAAACAATTAATAAATGATTAGTAAATAATTCTGAAGAATTGACATCTAAAACAATCGGCCAGGGAGAAAAATATAAGCCTATATATACAGACATACTTATGTACGTGTGTATATATACACACACATACACGGCCATGGTAGAACCAAAAGAGTGTAATTGTAAACATTCACAGAGCAAACACAGCTCTCCTGGACACCAAGAAAATTACTAGTTTATGTGGAAACACAAGAACGGTTCTTCTATGAAACATTGATGGATGTAAAATAATTGCTATCCCATATCTACTTGATACCTACTTCTTAATGCAAATGAACTATAATTTGGAGACGCAAAGATGTATATTTTCCTAATGGGAGAGAAAATTTTATTTACATTCTCTTAAATTATCTCTAATGTATCAGAGATATTTTAACCATCACACGAAATACTTCACCCATCATCAGTGTAAAAAGATTTAACACACAGCATTAATTTTCCCCCAGGGAAAAATAAAAAAGGAAAACCTAAAGCTGTCAGAAAAGCTTGAAGTTCTGGGGTCAAATTTCCCCAAGTAACACACAGCGTGTGGAGGTTTGGCATCTGTTCAAACTTTCTTAGGTGCCACTCCGTGTACGATTTCCTGCCCCAGCACGGGATGGTGCCTGCAGTCGCTTGCAGGGAAGGCCCCGCGCTGGGCCCTCCGGGAGGCGGTGGAGGGGGGCTGGCCACCGCCCCAGGACCTGGCTGACCCGAGGGAGAGCAGGCGGGGTGAGGCACGTGCGGGCGCTCGCCAGTCCATCTTCCTCCGCTGATCCTCTCTCCTCACTTCTCTTCTCCTCTCTGTTCCTTTCTCTCTTCCCAAGCATCTGTTCTCGCGCTCACCCTTCTCGCCGGACTCCCGTCTTCTCTCCTCGTATTTCCACCTCTCCACTCCTCTCATCCCCCAGGTCCCTTTCTTTCTCTCTCTCCTCTAACCTGGATCAGGCAGTGGTGGGCTGTGTACCAGAAGTCCTGGTGCCTTCCCAGACTACTCCAAAGCTCAGCAGAGGGGGAACAGGCCAGCGGGGAGGAGCAAAGCCCCAGCAGGGCAGGTGGCCAGCAGGCACTGGTCCTTCCTGCTCTCTTCTCTGCACCTGCAATGCCCCATCCTGTCAGCCGTCCACTTTTCCCCTGAGCACACCGTCCTCTGCCTTCCTAGTCACCCTTTTCTCCTGCATCCTCCCCCGCCTCCTTGGCTCGTCTTTGTATCTTTATAACCCTGGTTGGGTTGGATGAGTTACACTCTCAGAATGAACCAAGATGTATGAGTTACGCAGTTACAATGAACCAGATGCTCCACAACCTTCCTCTTCAAATACACATAAAATCTCACCAAATGTTATTCGGAGACCATTGCTTTCTCCCATCCTTCCCCCTCTGGTCTGCAAGGCTAAAGCAGAAAGCTGGGAGGATGTCTCTCGAACACTCTCCTTGGGTGAAAATAATACTGCATCTATTCAACTTTTTAATCCGCCATAAGAGAGCTCCAACATGGCTGTTAACGATATTCTTTGAAAATATCTTCCTAATCTATTCACGGGCCTCAAAATCTTTATTTAAACTAAGTTTAAACATTGCCCTTTCAAAATAATTTGGCCAAGATTACATTCTAGAATTCACCTCGAAGTTCAGCATCTTATGTGGCCTTCATAGGCACTGAATCTGCGCTAAACTCATTATCCTTACAAGCGCACTTTTTCTGCACAATGTGGAATTTTTTTTCCTTTTCTAACTTTCTAATAACTGCAGACAAAGGCATTAACAAGAAGGGGGAAATCCTTCAACAGTCTAAACTGAATTTATTTTTTCATGTTCAGTCTGCTTTTTAAAAATTTCTTCGTACTTTCATTATCTGTGAGTAATTTGTTAAGGTGAATCCCAACCAGGCCAAACTCAGAGTCCTTTTCTGCAGTGAATTCATTCTCGAAAAAAAACTTGTTTTTCGGACGAATTACATGTAAGCCAGCCAGCCAGCCAGCTCTACTTGAGAGCCAGTCTCAGCCGCGACACCAGGCTGCAAAAATCTGATGCGCACTTTCCACCTCCCCTGTCCCTTTCCGCCTGGGAGAAAAGCAAGAAGGGACACATTTCCGGGGACCAGAGGCCACGGGAGCCCCAGAACTGGCCGGCCTCCCCGCGCTGCCGCAGCGCATTACTTCTGCTTTTCTAACCTTTCCACTGGTGAGCACCATCAATTATGCACTAGAATAACAGGGGCCTGGCGAGGCAGTGTAACAGAAAGGCCGATTATGACGATGAATAATTCAAACACCTACGCGCTGTGTTCCTTTTACCACTGATAGGAGGCCGGGAGACGGGGATCCACGTTGCAGACTGCGCCACAAGGACTGGTTCAGGGCAAACCCGCTGCACGCTGGCCAGGCAACCCGCCTGCTGGCAACGAAGACCGGAAAGAAATGAACTGCTCGCAAAAGTAAAGCACGCTCGCAGAAACTGATTAAAGAATGGCAGAGGCCACACAAATGCTAACACCTGAGGCTTACCGTTGGCCCTAGATGCAGGCAAGGACATGCAGGGAACTTTTCAGAGGCCTTAGCATCTTATACCTTCCAGAAAAAGGTCAACGACTCCATATACAGAGGTCTTCAGAGAAGACACCCTGTTTCAATGTAAAATTGCTCAAATTTCACTGAAAAGAAATTCAACCTTGGAGCCTCTCTGAGGCTGATACCTTCGCTTGATGGTAAAGTACAAACGAAATCAGCAGGGGAGCCACGAATGTACAGACTGCTGGTCTACCTCTCTTTTAAACTACCTCCTCTCTCAACTGAAATTCAGAAATTCCTTATTAGTATGCTATGTTTTAAATTGTGATTTGAAAATTCACAGTGGGAAGGAAATTTATGTCCAAAACCTGCAAGAAAAACACAAATACCCTCCTTCCAATGCCCTGGGAAGTTCAAAACTCAGCCACACTGACAGAGTCTGAATGTCAAGAGGATACGACTCCTCACCCACACAGGCAAACTAAATTTTAAACTGAATCTTTAAAGGTGTAAAGCCAAACTAAAAGAGAAGATTTCCAACTGAAAAAGGTCCGATAACCGCCTCAAGCCTATTCATCTCCATCATGGAGATAACTCCTAAAATATAGTGCCACATTTCTAATGCTCAGAAGAGGAAAAATAATCCAGAGTGCCACACCAGATTCAGAACAGGAAAGAACAAAGCTAGGTACCAGTAGGGGTGTTTATAAATCAAACGCTGACCTTAAAATCTAGGAAATTCAGGAGAAGAGCAGTTAATTTCTGTCAAATGATACCAGGCTTCACTTTTGGAACGAGGCTCCCATTATCTACAACTATTCCAAAATTAATCCTTAGTCTACATGAGAGCTAATATTACATTTCTAAATGCAAATTGACGAAAACTCTTGGGGAAAAAACCATTCTGAACTGTGGTTTCCAGAAGGCTTCAGGTTTAGTCATGTCAAATTAAAGGGGGGAGCAGAGCTTCTTAAAATAACATTCTTCTTAAATCGCATCCATATGATTTAGCAAATTGATATGGCCAAAGTCAATAAATCATGATGCAGAGTTTTTATTTTACTGTATGACTGCTTTTATTTTTTTGCTTTAAGCCAACTCCTTATCATTTTTAGCCCAAAGCTGGGTGGATGTTCTTGTCGAGGCAAAACAAGTTCTTTCTTATGTAATGGCTGTCAACCCACCACCAGGGAAAGAAGTGTCCCCACGAGTTCTTCAGGGCACAGAGCTAGCCACCTCTGTGGCTGCACCAAAGGGCATCCCATGGACAGCCTTTCAGTCGGCAGTATTTGAATTTGCAGCTTTTTCACCACTTTTCAGCGTTTGAGTGCTTCTTTTTTTCTTAACCCCAGGGATTTCACTTTGTGCTGACCCATACTCAAGAAGCAATCTCCACAAAGCTATCCTTTTAAGGCAAGCATTGTGTGCACTCCTTAATGATGGGTGTTTAAGAGAAATGGTAATTATGATAGATTTTGAGCCTTAGGTAACAGACAGCCTCACAGTGAGAGGGTTCACTACATTTAAGACCAAACTCCTCATTAAGAAATGAAGCTATATCCATTCAGATCCTTGCAGACACACCAACAGTGAATCCTGGGTTAGTAAAAGTGCTCATCCTTATGATGGATGATTTCCTGAGAGAGCCAACATTCCACAAGGCTGGGCTAGCCTGCCTGGACTGTGAGCACATGGGACGTCTTGGGAACAATTAAACTAAGGGACCCTGGTTAAAAATACCAATAAAGGCATCAGTACTTTAAACACCATTTCCTTCCTTCTTATTCTTATGACTTTAAAACTTTTTTGTTTGTTTAAAAACGTCATTTAAGCTACCAGATTAGACACGCTGCATGCTGCAGCTCTGATTGTGAAATCATAGTTTCAGACAAAAGCAGTCTACGTGCTAGCAATGAAACATGAAAACATAGTGTATCTGCGGTTTACGTGAATATGTATGTTTTGTATATATATTTGTGACTCATACGCATCTCTCAAGACACAGTCCAGTCAAACGTTACTGTTAAATGAGAAAAAAGAAAGAAAACAAATCCTTGAACCAAAACACCATGACCTCAATGCTTTCCTCACCCATGTGTGTGCAAGTTTTCCTGCCCAGCTTACCTGAAGAGATGGCAAACACAATTTAATATTTCATGGAGCTGAAGCACAAAGCATGTTCAAATTCAATACAAGGAAATGCTTTATCTCAACTTCTATAGATTAACAACTAGAAAACTGAGAAACTTCAGGAAGCCACGACAGGTTCTAACCAAGCAACATGTAAGTTTCCTCAGGACACTCTCCAACTACCCCATAGACAGCAGCTCACCAGGCTCCCCCGTCCCTGGGATTCTCCAGGCAAGAACACTGGAGTGGGTTGCCATTTCCGTCTCCAACCTCCAACTATTAATGAAGTGGAAAATACGAAATAAAGGGTTTATCAGTTTACTCTAAGATACTTATTTCCAGATGAGTTGCTATATCAAATCACGTGATTTGTTAGAGCTAAAATAATTTGGAATGTCATGTCCAACTTTTTCTCAAGAAGATGATTATGTTCTCAAATATGGGTGGCGTTCGCCATGTATCTTGCATAGCAACACTTCTATTAGAAAGTTTAAAAGCGAAACTCAATGAAGACTGTCTAAAAGGGAAAGAGTGAAACATGGGCAAACACAGTCCCACAACAGCCAGCTGTGAAGGTTGCAAGGTTCTGACAGAGGAGTGGATGTGATGATACTGATACGGCAATAATCTGCAAGCCATCAGAAACAAGCATGAAAAGTATTTAGCATTTTATAAATATTTGAGAACCAAGCAAGCATTTCTGACTTAAATCAACCATATTTTAAACTTTCTGGTTTTATAAGAACATCCTACTATAAATCTTTCTAAAATTTGCCTGCTTTTAGTTTATTTTATTTTACTTAGGCCAGTGATGACCACTACAAATATCCAAATGCTGAACTAAGCAAAGATTCTATCTCTAAATTTTAATATGAAAGGCTTAAATTTCTTCTACAAAGCCAACAAGAGTAAATAAGCTTAGCATTGGTCACTTTCTTTTTTTAAAACCATAACTGAAAAATAAAATCATCCCAGAATCTTAAGGGGAATCAACAGTCTGGAAAAAAAACAAAGCTATTGCCGTATCCTCTCCAGTTCTTAATTCACTGCCCCCAAAAGATTTTTGGTTAAAATAAGTCCTTTCAATCTATAATATTTAGAATGACAAGAGAAGTCCTGTGACTCCATCCTGCTTCCAGCATCTGTCAAGAAAATCACAAACCTAACTCTCAATTCATGGCAGAATGCTAACAGGAGATGAATAATGCTTCAGAGGGAGAAAGCGTATTATTAGAAAGGTTCAAGAGCAAATATTCACAGAGAGTTGCAAAGTCTCCCCCTTGCCAATTTTTTTTTTTTGCTTTCAAGTATGAGATATTGAATTTAAAATACAAAGAACAAGTTATTTTTAACAAAAACCCTCAAAATAGGAGAAAAATGTAATTCTGTATGTGTGTATATATGTGTGTGTGTATATATATATGTGTGTGCGTGTGTGTATAAAACAATGTAAAATCTTCTAAAAAGAAAAATAACTAAGCTAATGGCTTTTTAAGGTAAATTTTGCCTTTCAATTACTTTTGCTTTTTAAATTTTATTTTATATTGGAGTACAGTTGATTAACAATGTTGAGTTAATTTCAAGTGTAAAGCAAAGTGATTCATTTATACGTATATAGGTATCTATTCATTTTCAAGTTCTTTTCTCATTTAGGTTATTATAGAGTATTGAGCAGAGTACCCTGTGCTATATAGTGGGTATATGTTGGTTATCTATTTTAAATATATCAGTTATGCATTTTGTATCAGTTACACATTAAATATATTTAATTTTAAAAAATAGCCTTCACGGATGCCTACTGTCCAATCTATACAACACATATTATCAAAGATACTCAAATAAGCTACGTTGTAGACTTCTACAGAAACATACAGTCTGCATTGCAGGTAGTAAAACTTGAGCCCTCAGTTATGAAGGTACTTCTTTTAAAGCACTATATTATTTTGTACATTTAACATTCTCTGACTTTTCTCCATCCTCTATCCTCACAGGCAGGAAAAACAACATGCATGAATTGAGATTTTAAAATATGAGATATAATTCACACTTTCTAGAATATCACTACTCTGAACATGGCAGGGCACCTCCAGGCTAACTTAGTGGCACAGCCACCTCCACTTGGTGAGCTTAAGAATACCACATGCCCTTTCGTAATAACAGCGGTAGCTGAGGCAGCACAGAGTTCAGAGCAGTGTCTGGAACCCAAGGCCTGGCTTTATCACCGTGCAACACTGTTAGTAATTGTAACTCACATCACTGTACTCAATTAATCTCTGTCTTAGTTTCCTCATCTGCAAGATGAAGATGGCAATAAACAGCTACATCATAGAATCATTATACCAATTATGTGGCTTAACATAAATGCACTGCTTGAAAAGAAACGGGTGCACAGTACGAGGGGTGTGAGCATTTTCTTATATTAAAGCTGGGGGACAGACTACGAACTCAGCAAGCACCCAGTGCAGCGCCCGATGCGGCACAGCGGCAGCCAGGAGGAGCATTTTTATTCTAAAGGCACAGCTTAATAAGGACAAGCTTTATCAATTATTAGTTCCTTTATAAACAGTGAGCAAATAAGCATCTCATCTCACTTATTATCAAAGAAATATATATAAAAACAACAGCTCTTTCTTGGTAGTTAAATGAACTCCTTTAAAAAAAAAAAAAAAAGTACCCAGGTCTGGTAAAAGTGTAATGAAACTACAAAGCAATCTGACAGTATTACTAGCAATTAACACAATGTTAGGGCTTCCCAGGTGGCACTAAAGGTAAAGAACCTGCCTGCCGGCGCAGGAGCAGGAGACATTAAAAGACACAGGTTCGATCCCTGGGTCAGGAAGATTCCCTGGGGGAGAGCATGGCACCGCACTCCAGATTTCTTGCCTGGAGAATCTCATGGACAGGACGGGAGTGGTGGACTACAGTTCACAGGGTCACATACAGTCAGACATGACTGAAGTGACTTAGCATGCATGATACACTGTTAATACCGTTTGACCCAATAATGCTACTATCTGCCCTGGAGAAAACTCCAAATATAAGGAAAGCTTTAAGAAAAAAAAAAAGTCACCTATGTGTCATTTGTATTATGGAAAACTATACTGTGAAACATTATATGTCTAACAATAAGGAATAATAATTTGGCATTTCTGAATAGCAAGTTTGGGATTCATGCACACGTGCTCCATCGTGGGCTTGGGCTCCACTGTGGCTTCTCAGAGATTATTTATGTATCAAAGGCACCAAAAGGCCCAGACGTAATGTCATTTCTTTAATCCAGCTTCTCCCAGACAGACTGGTAACAGAAACTCTGGGGGGAGAGGGTACTTAACAAGGTGGAAAAGTATTGTCTAAGTAAGTAATGGCTAATCGTCGTGATGAAAATGTATGCAGTCAATGACAAGGATAATTTTTTTGTATTACACCAGCTGCTTCCAGCAATATGAGAAAATATTTATTAGGTAATATTAAGAGGGAAAAGGGCTTGATGCAATCAGTTAATAAACAGCCAAGCATCTGAGAAAAGCTCAAATGGAAATATCCCACCGTGAGCTACAGAACTGTGGGTAAATGTTTCTCTGTTTCTGGACTTCTGTAATGAAGGCAAATCTGTGATAAAACCAGTTTGAGTCGGTGGTATGGAGTCCCACCGTCGCTCTTCCTGCCTTGGAAGTATAGTCTGTTTACCTGGTTGTTACTTTAATAAGGCCTGAGGGGAGACGCCCGACTGAAAGTGACCTGTAACAAGAACGCATGAAACAAGCAGAGCGATCACTCTGCTCCACCAGAGGAATATGGGGAAGCAGCCAGCCTGTCAAATGGAGAGAGGCTAATGAAACATTATCCGCAGGTGAGCGGACTGTCTCACAGCATTACAACTCTGAGCTACAAATGATCTCCTAACCACAGAGGTAACCACTCTACAGACACTTTGAAAGACAGATGAAGATGCTGGCACGTGCAAGGTCAATGGCAAACCTCCCGGACAACCTTGGGCTTCTGCTTCCCCAGGAGAGGCTGGTCTGGGGTGCGGGTGGGGGAGTGTCCTGCTGGGCACAGTGAGGCCAACACCAGTCACTTCTCCTGCAGTTCTGAATTTGAATTTTAGCAGCCTGGTGTACATTCCTGCTGCTGCTGCTGCTGCTAAGTCACTTCAGTCGTGTCCGACTCTGTGCGACCCCATAGACGGCAGCCCACCAGGCTCCCCCGTCCCTGGGATTCTCCAGGCAAGAACACTGGAGTGGGTTGCCATTTCCTTCTCCAATGCAGTAAAGTGAAAAGTAAAAGTGAAGTCGCTCAGTCGTGTCCGACACTTAGCGACCCCATGGACTGCGGCCACCAGGGTCCTCCCTCCATGGGATTTTCCAGGCAAGAGTACTGGGGTGGGGTGCCATTGCCTTCCCCGGTGTACATTCCTATCCACGCCCAAATACATAAAATGTATGCAGACATAAGCTAAAGCTCACACACAGAATTTGAAAGCTATGATTTTCGTTATGTTGGAGAAAATGAACCCGGTAACTGTTAGGTTATGATTAGAATGGGTTCATGAAACTATTATAGAGGAGCACAGTAGACCATAAACTATGGGGGGGATAATTAATGGCCAGTTCACTTTTATCTAAGAACTTTCTTAATAAATCAACTCCCCGGGCTTACTGGGACCATAGTTTTATTTGAGGCAGTACATTCTAATCAGGGATGTTTTTTTTTTAATTTTCCTTTTATGACCTAATGATGCATTTAATTTTTAATTAAATTTCATTTTAAAGTATAGAGTATGTATAAAAGCCAAAGCAAGGGTGCAGCATCTGCTCATTGCATCTGCACTCACTACCACAAAAATCAACCTTAATCTAAAGAGGCACAAACGGGTTTTTAAGCCATCAGGAGGCCCGAGGACTTAAAAATCAATGACTGTCCACCCAGGCAAAGAACAGCTGTTTCCTAACATTCCAGCTCCACACCGAGCCCAACCTCAACCCCCAAAGACGAGTGCCCACACACTCACTTCCCCAGTCGGAAGTGTCAGAGAAGGGCATATCTAAGAGTCACAAAGTGGGTTAAGTGGACACAAGATGGAGCGGACCTGGCCCAAGCAGATGGCATGTCTGGAGCCAGTTTCTCTCACCATCACTTAATGCTTTAGTGAAATCATCACCAACCTTACTTCCTGGGCCCAGAAATCGACCTAATGAAAAAGTCTACCGCGGTGTTAAAACGCAAACGAATGCTCAGCGTAGACTGATTGCCAACACTCTAGAACAGGAAGCTCCCCTCCCTGGGGCTGGTAAAGAACATTTCATAGTGGGGTGGTGATAACATCACACATCCCTAAGGCACGTGCTTTTGCCTTCCTGAGCGCCATGACGTCACGACCTCACGGAGAGAGAAAGCAGATGTGTGCAAAGCCACAGAAAACAGTGGATACGGGGTCTGGCTATGGGTTTCTCTGGCACACTGGCATCTTCCAGAAGTTCTTCTGGGGATAGCTTTAAACACAGAATTGCACAGGAGAGGGCAAAGGGGCGAGAAATCTCATAAATCACAGAGGAAAAGTCAGAGCTGGCTCCATGCGACATCTAGAATGTTCTCTTGCCTCCCAATTTTCCCACCTACAAAGACGAAATCAGACATTACGTGAACCCGAAGAACCCACAGGGCACCACCTCTATAAAGGCTGCCTGAGTCACCTTAAGAACTAAATTTTAAAAGCCACGGATTGGGATAAACCACTAGGTGACATAAAAAAGCTTTTAGGTGGCCTTCACAATCGAGTGGCCGCAAGACACGTCTCTCCCATCACTGAGGCACTCAGAACCTCCTGCCGTCTAGTAGGCTCGGCCTTTAACACCTCAACAGATCTGCCGAATGAGGCCAACATCTTGCCCCAGGGTCCCCACTATTGGGGGGAAGTCTCCCCATGGGGACAGATAAGCCTGGGACCACGGGACTTGAGTGGTGGCAGCTCTGGCTGGTCAGGGTTAAACCCAACAATTCAAGGGAGCGTGCAGTCAGGCAGGCTGAGAAAGCAGGAGACGCAGCCCCTCGTGACTGCAGAGACCCATCTCTCTCCTGACTGCTTCCGAGTCTGCCCTTCCAGGGGACTCCTTGCTACTGGGACCTGCTGGGCCCCGTGGACCCCAGGGTCCCACCTGGGTCCAGCCATCTGGGCCCTGAAAGGTTCCACGGTCCCCAGCCTGAATGGCGACTGTCTCCAGAAGCGTCTTGACTGTGTTTGAAGCATCAGGGCTTATTAAAACCCTGAAGGGAAGTAATCCCTGAATGCCACTAAAAGGTCTCCAGCTGCTACCGTTTATGAAGGAGGCTTGACAAGATGTGGCGGGGAAGAAAGGGGAAGGGGTGAGCAGGAAGACCGGGGAGAGAGAAGAATTTAGACAAGGCAAAGTTATCCAAACAGAGCCCCCATCAAAAAAAGAGTCATGTTTTATCAGCTTAAGCTTTCCTGCCTCCCTTCCCAAAGGTATTTCCCCCCTCAACTCTCATTAACTCTTCTTTAGAGCTGTCTACTTTCTTTAAAAAACAATAATAAAGGCAGCACACGGCTAGAGAAAGTCCCTAAATGTGTGAAAACTAGAAAGAAGAGCCAGATGAATTACCTGGAAACAGGGCTGAATATGCCTTCCCTAAAAAATCTGGAAGGAAAATGGTTTTTTCATGCAAAAGAATAAGAGTGGTTCTCAGTATCTGTCTCTGCCTTCTTCATTCTTTTGAAAAGGTCTTTTCATCTCATTAAGTTAAGCTGATTAATAAAAATTCAGCAGTTTGCCCATGGATCCTTTAGAAGTGGTGATACAAGCTGAAAGATGCAGGCGGAAGGTTTTTGTGCCGGAGACAATAAGGGGATGACTTCTTAAATCCGTCGTTGTCATCCTCCATTAGAGAGAAATAGTCACCTTGGCTCAGATTCATCAAACATTATATTGCTACTTGTTAGCTCCTAGTAACCTTTCCAAAAAGGTTAGTGCTTACTTATAAATAAAAGGAGACAAAAAGAAACATTTAGAAAGAAAGTATGAGAACATTTTGCTTCCTTTCAAAAATTATTAATACAAATTAATGAAGAAAACATGGCCTCTAGAGGAAGGTTCATTAAAGGGAAAAAGCAATGTTATCTAGACAAATTTCTTATGTAAACACAGGCTTGTACTTTTTGCTATAAAGCACAATAAGCGGATAAGTTCAGTTATTTATTCATGAGTAACTGCTAACTTTGTTATCCAAGAATACCTTAATTACCTAGACAGTACCTAACACACAGTAGATGCTCAAAAGTTAAAAATGAATTTCCCCAACAATTGTTTTTAACTGTGTTTACTTTTAAAGATAGAAAAAAGTCATATTATATAACATCATGACTTGCAAATGTTTTCAACTATTCTGGTGTGAGTTAAATTCATCCAGAAAAAAAACTATAAAATGTCTATTAAGTGACAAGCTTCAAACAAGGGAACAGAAAAATAAGTAAATCTTGCTTTATAGAAGTTGAAGCATTTTCTCAGCCACTTTTAACTTACATAAACACCCAATTGTTCACCTGTACTTTATCCAGAGATGACTAAATTAAATTTATACTACCATTCATGATATTTTAGTCCCCCTAAAAGGCACACACTATTCATATGTTAAACATCATTACCAAATTTATTTCTATAAAATCTCTGTGTGTATATCACCCTGTTTTTAGTGCCAGCTTAAACAATCTGCCCACAATATACTGGATCAAGTCTTACAGTTAGTCTAGTTCTGTGATTAAATTTATCCTAAAATACCAGAGCAAATACATGTTTTTGTCTGACTCTTACTTCATAAGGATTTGAGGACAGGGAAATGTTATTTTTACTTTGCTCATATCTTGCGGACACTGCATAGACTTAAAGTCATCAAGTCTGAACAGAGAGCAAATATTTAAAGTGCTTGGGATTTTTAAGATGTAGTTTTTGATTTGAAGATCGTTATATTTAAAAAAAAAAAGAGAGAGAGAGCCAAAACAGCACTGTTAAATGTCCATCCTGAGCCATAACCAAAGTAGCCATCTAGCTACTATGGTTTTCTCCAGGTAAATATGGAAGATTCAGTTATATAAAGAAAGGCAAAACTCACTTGCCCACACATTCCCTGTGGCCCAAAGCCTGTCACCTGCTCTGCTCTGCTATCATCAATCCATCTCTTCAAATACCTAAGAGGCTGAGGCCAAACAAGGTGGCTGAGAAAAACAATAAGTAAGGATCTGTTTACATTCCCACTGTGAAGAGTAATCATGGGGTAGCTGTGACTGATAATTATCAAGTTCAATACCTGTTAACACGTGGCTCCTTCTCCATGAAATGAAAGATGAGCAGAATCTAAGCAGGTGCTATGCACTTAATGGCATTATCGTTCTCACATTTTAAACCTTCCACAAAGCACCTACTATGTGCCACGCACTACACCAACCACAGTAAACACAAAGATTAAACCGGATGTGTTTCTGACGCCAGGGCGAGTACAGTGAATCTGGTGTAATTAATGTCTTCAGTGAGGTTAGCCAGTTACTACCAGGGGACACGGAAGAGAAAAGGAGGAGGCGCTAGTTAAACGTGGGGGTCCTGTCACAAACCCACTTGAGTTCCTGGGTCTCCCCATCAACAAGGAGACAGGAATATTACACTCACTCTTGTTGTGTGTGTCATTTCTGAAAGACTTAGCTGTGAAGCTATGAGAAGGTTAAAACGACTGCTTCTGAAGACACAGAGTATTTTCACGGGAGTATGGAGGTGGGTCTGGGGGCCCTGATTCTCCCATGGTGCTGCCACCAAATGCAGTTCTTAAGATGGAATAGGCTTGATTCCACAGAAGTGGGAAAAAATCGTATTGAAAAATCTTTATCGTGTAGGATTTTTTATTGTGTAAAGTATACACATTTGAGATCAGTTCCCCATGTTCCTCCAGACATAGTGATTTTAGTATGGAATCAGGAATTTTGAATATTATCATCAATGCATGGTAGATTGCTAATGAGCTGGTTTAAGTAAAATATCATATAAATGATACCTATGCCCTACAATACAAATTTGTGACTTAAAAAAAACTAGCCTTTATGTCATGATGTCACTTTGATAAAAAATAATATAAAAACAAAGTAAAACAAAAGGCAAATGACACAATCAGTGGAATTATTTGCAGATAAAATGAAGTTTATGTGTGGATTTAAATAAAATTATTTGTTGTGCATATTAACTAATATCCATGTATTTCTAGCTTATGCAATTCTGGAAACTTATGAGCCACTCAAACCACTCAGTCTAAATATACAGCTACTATATCTACACTTTCTTCAGCCTCTCACAATTTCATCGTGGGTACAGGTATCTATAAGAGATTAATAATTACTCACTATTTGTAAAAATCATAATCTAAAATCATAGTTTCATAATCAGCATTGTTACTATAATAAGCTATTATTTTAAGAAGGTCTTTTAAACAACATAACTATATTGTTAGCTAGAAATAAAAATCAGCAAAATAAACTTACTTTAATCCTCATTCTGATAACCAACAATGAAAGGTTACAAAATTACAAGCTAAAGGAGGAAAAAAAAAAACAGATTCTAAAAGTTAAACTTGGATTTTTAAATTTAGTCAGACGGCTTTGATTAGATAGCAAGGAAATGAACAATGTTAAGCTCATGTCCACCAAATCACTAAATGCAGAAACACACGGGCAAATACACACCCACTGTGGGTAACGGCTGGTGCTCACGAACCAACCTTCTTGAAAGAACAACGCCTGATCTTTATGAGGCCGCACCTTCGTGCTCCGTGATTGTGACCGGTCCCCTGAAAACCCACCCTGCCCCAGGAAGTGGGGTGAAGCCTGTCCAGTCCACCCATGGAACTGAGGAGGAAGGATCTGACTAGACACTACTAACAAAATAGGCCCTGAAGTTTTATCTGGCCCTCCCAATAGATGAGACGATGTCTCCTCTGCAAGCAGGTCTGTCTAATACAAGGCAGGCATAAAACAGGTGTGCTGGGTCATAATTACTCCTTATAGTTTATATACCTACCTATACATTTACCATCACCTTGATGCAAATACATAACTCACTTAAAATTTTAGCTGATTTTCTGGCTGAATCGTTCTCCCTTGTAGAGTGAAACTGGCATCTTGGAATTTATTTTAAAGCTCCAGAGTATCTTGTCCACTTCAGTTTTTGCTGATCACTAAAGTAATGTTTGCATATCTGAGGTTATTGATATTTCTCCCGGCAATCTTGATTCCAACTTGTGTTTCTTCCAGTCCAGCATTTCTTATGATGTACTCTGCATATAAGTTAAATAAACATGGTGACAATATGCAGCCTTGACGTACTCCTTTTCCTATTTGGAACCAGTCTGTTGTTCCATGACCAGTTCTAACTGTTGCTTCCTGACCTGCATACAGATTTTTTAAGAGGCAGATCAGGTGGTCTGGTATTCCCATCTCTTTCAGAATTTTCCACAGTTTATTGTGATCCACACAGTCAAAGGCTTTGGCATAGTCAATAAAGCAGAAATAGATGTTTTTCTGGAACTCTCTTGCTTTTTCGATGATCCAGCGGATGTTGGCAATTTGATCTCTGGTTCCTCTGCCTTTTCTAAAACCAGCTTGAACATCAGGAAGTTCACGGTTCACATATTGCTGAAGCCTGGCTTGGAGAATTTTGAGCATTACTTTACTAGCGTGTGAGATGAGTGCAATTGTTCGGTAGTTTGAGCACTCCTTGGCATTGCCTTTCTTTGGGATTGGGATGAAAACTGACCTTTTCCAATCTTGTGGCCACTGCTGAGTTTTCCAAATTTGCTGGCATATTGAGTGTAGCACTTTCACAGCATCATCATTCAGGACTTGGAATAGCTCCACTGGAATTCCATCACCTCCTGAAACTCCAGTATTTTGGCCACCTCATGCGAAGAGTTGACTCATTGGAGAAGACTCTGATGCTGGGAGGAATTGAGGGCAGGAGGAGAAGGGGAGGACAGAGGATGAGATGGCTGGATGGCATCACTGACTCGATGGATGCGAGTCTGGGTGACCTCCGGGAGCTGGTGATGGACAGGGAGGCCTGGCGTGCTGCGGTTCATGGGGTCGCAAGGAGTCGGACACGACTGAGCGACTGATCTGATCTGATCTGAAAGTAATGTTTGAGATATTCTTTTCATTTTATAAAGTCTGCTGCTGCTGCTGCTAAGTCACTTCAGTCGTGTCCGACTCTGTGTGACCCCATAGACGGCAGCCCATCAGGCTCCCCCATCCCTGGGATTCTCCAGGCAAGAACACTGGAGTTGGTTGCCATTTCCTTCTCCAATGCATGAAAGTGAAAAGTGAAAGTGAAGTCACTAAGTTGTGTCCGACTCTTAGCGACCCCATGGACTGCAGCCTACCAGGCTCCTCCATCCATGGGATTTTCCAGGCAAGAGTACTGGGGTGGGGTGCCATTGCCTTCCCCCTTTATAAAGTCTACCATGACATTATTTACATTTCACTAATAATGTAAAAATAAGTATGCAAAATTAGATGTGATGTAGCAAAAAACAGCTCAGAAGACTATGGAGTCAAAAAAACCATAGAGTCGTATTTATATAACTTATGATACAGATTTAAATAGACAATCATATTCTCTGTCCCGATATTTACACATTTACCCAATTTTCTAAAGTCTCCCCTCTTCTACTTCACATCTCCTCCCAATGGATAGCAAAAGAAAACCAAACACTTTAGTAAATCAGCTTGTGATTTAGATCTTACAGATGTAACCCAAAGAATATGTATTTTTTAACTCCAGAGACTTCTATTTCTTTTGAAACACTTCTTAAAAACTTTTCTTATTTTTTAGAACCAAACTAAATTCAGAATTTAATGTGATACATTTCTGCCCAAAGTCTCCCTGTGTTAAATCTCAGGATTGGATTCATTAACTTGGATGAAGGTGGCTTGGCTTGTTTTGGTATAAAACATGTACCCAAAGCTCTGAAATTGTATATTATTTTTCTTACCAATTAACTATAATTTCAGGATAGTTTTCCAGATAAATCCTTCAAATCATGTTTAGAAGTAACACAGAAAAAAAAATTTTAAGTTTGAAAGTTAAAAAAAAAAAAATCTGTGTGTTTTCTTCAAAAGTTTAGACGTGTTGTAGACACATATGTGTTATCTCCTCTGCACTGACAGGCTAAAAGGGTGGGGGGAATACAGTATACATTTTAACCAGGGAAGTTAAAGAGACGGAAAGATTCATGAAGTTGACAATGACCTCCCAGAGAACAACAATCCTCTGGTTTCACAAATGAGGAAACTGGACTCGCTCAAGGTTAAGTCACTGGCCCAAGGTCAAAGTCAAGTAATGTCAAAGCACTGGCTCGTTCGGATCTTCCGAGTCAGATGCTCTAGCACAGGCGATCACCTCACTCAGTCACCTTGTGGTCAAGATGAAAACGAGTCCTGGGCATTTGGTGATCTGCTTAAGGCCAAACACGGGGTTGGGAGAAAATAAAAGTGGCATCCACATCACCAGGCCTCATTTCTTTTTTTCAAACATTTCATCTTTCAAACTGACAAAATCGGAAAGGAGAATTTCCACACAATTAACACATGAGTTCAGTTAGGTTACCAAAACATTTGGCAATAGGCAGGCAAGAAAATGAAATGAAGACAGGACTGTGAGCAGACCATTCATCTCATAGGTTAATACTCAAGTAATTCTCTAAATTAATAATAATAATAATCAGATTTCACAGAGGGGATACTTTGCAGCACGTATTTTAAATGCATTTACTTTCCTCTTAATCATCACAAATTATACATACTCTCTATTTTACACATATGAAATTGAGAGTTAAAGAATCAGCATTTGAACCCAGATCACCCTGACTCCAAAGACAGTCAATGCTATCTCCTTAATACATCTCTGTCCCAGTGTAAGATTTTTTTTTTTTTTGGTACATAATAATGAAAATAGAGAAAGTCACACCAAAGTATTTATTAGTAGCTAGCATTTACGAATCACATACTCTGTGCCAGGCATTGTTCTAATGTAACATGTCATTTAATAATCACAATAAGTCTTATCAGATAGATTTATTCTTCTCATTTACAGCTGAGGTAGGTGAAGCCCGGAAAGGTTAAGCACCTTGTCCAGGCCCACAGCACCTGCTACGTTGAGAAACTGAGAATTATACCCAGGAAGTGCCTCAGATTTTTAACCATCCCAGGCCAGTTCTTGTATGTAGTGTTTCTGTACATAAAGCACAATCCCTGACGTCAAGAGTCTTATCATCCAGGGAACAGAACACAAAGTTGTAGATAGTATACACAAACTCAGGATTATCTACACATCAATGTCATTCATACACACTAAAGTAGAAGAAGGGGTAAGAACTTCCACTGCAGAGCCACAAAGGTTCTGCCTGGGTGATGAATCACCCCACGTTTCCAGGCACATATTCCAGCTGACAGACGTGGGTTAGCCTGCAAAGCAGATGTCCACAACGGATAAGGTGCGAAAACTCTTTCTTCCTTCCCATGCTGTCTCTCCAGAGCGTAGCGGGGAACCTCAGCCACCCACATCCTATCAGGGGACTTTTGTCTTTGAAACTAATCAGGAATAATTTACTGGCTGTTAAGCTATTGGACAAAAAACTCCCATGATGAAAGGAAGCAAGGAAAGGGGAGAGATGGGAGTGTGGACTGGGGTTTGAGACACAGAGGAACATAGAGTCAATTCAAGCATTCATAGGCTGTTCTCGATACTGTTAAAAACACACGCTTCTTGATCAGAACGTATTGAATGTGAAGGAGGCGGAAGCTGTATTTTTTTTTAATTTTAAGTGAATTTATAGTTCTTATATAAACCAAAGCTGACAAAAAGTACAGGAATTTAGATGAAATATAGGTGAACTTTTCCCAACGATATGATTGTTAAACTCCAGCTTTTATTCTAGGAGTTCTACAGATGTTCCTGAAATTCTTTTAAAAATATTACTATATTTGGCTAGGCCTCAGGAGTCAAGCTTACCCAAATGCATAGGAGAACAGCTAGCCCGGCATGTGAATTCCCCACTAGTCCCAGTATTCTTTGTATACAACACACATTTTGTGTGTGTATATATAAACACACACAGCCTCACAGTGAGCGCCGAAGAATGAGTCCATGAAACATTTAACCTCCAGGGGTACTAATTATCTGCTGTAGGTAACCAGTTTCAGTGTGCAAACTTTCAGTCCATTAAATGCTCAACAAGGGGGAACGTAGGTGTGCAATTTTAACCCTCCTTTCATATCAGCATACAGTCTCTATGTTCTTATCCCCTTCACCTCCTGGAACCTTCTATCAAGGTCACCTTTCGATACTTCACTGGGTTCTCTTAGATGGAATGTCACTCCACACAGCCCAGCTAAAAAGCAGTTAAGGGCCACTTAACTGGCCAAGGTCAAAGTATATAAAGCTCGGTTTTCTCATCTGTAAAACGGGGTCATTACAATGCCTTCTTCTTAGAAGGTGTTGTCCAGATTAAATACTTGATGACTGAGGAGTCTGTAAAGCACCATGCTTGGTATACAGTAAGGGCTTGATAAATGGGAGCCATGGGAGAAATACCTCCATCTCCAGAGGGGCACAGGGCCCCTTCTGTGCCTGAAAAGGCAGGGGTGAATCATCCCACACTCCTCTAAGTGATCGCCCAGGCTGTATTTGGGGTTTTGAAAAGGGACTCATACAGCCAGCCCAGCAAGCCTCTGCATAGCCTCTCCGGAGCAGAAGAGGGGGTGCCCTAGCTGCCAATCTCTCCTAAATGCAGCCTGATGTTTGAATGATGGCATCTGCTTTTTTTTTTCATATTAGTTTGCAAATAATGGGGTTTTTCGGGGGCTAAAAATTAAGTTTGAAAACAACTGCTCAATCTAGAAATCAGAGAAGTAATTTATATGTGATAGAGCACCGTCTGGTGCCATCTGGAAATACTAAAACTGCCCCGGTTTTTACCTTCCTACCATCTAACCACTTATGAACCAGACCTAAATCAAGACCTTCAAAATTTTCCAGTACCGGTTATATTTGCAAGTCAATTAAACAGCAGCTGAGGTACACAATGGTGCAGAACAATGATAATGCGTATGAGCACTCTGCTAGCTCACCCATTATAAAGAATAATCCATCATAATGACCCACCCCTCAATATGAGAAGCTTCTCAGTGACACCCCGCAACGTGGCTGATCCACTGCAGCCCAAGCTTCCAATCCTGCACCGGATCTCAATGACTCAGAATGAACTACTTTCTGTATAGCCCCCAAATCCACCTCCAAAGCTACCGCCAGCAAGTCTTCACTCCTCTTGCTGTGACTCCCTGGAATGGTCTTCTGCTGCTTGTCTCCATCTCTATGAAGATCTTATCCATCGTCCAAAGCCTACACTACTGTATTCTTCTTCCAGGAAGCAGTTCCTGATAACCCTGAACAGATGCGCGTTCTCTCTGTTCATAGCATTCCAGGCTTTGCTGTGACATCATTTGTTAGTTGCTCCTTATTAGCCTGAGTGAAGCAGAACGTTCTGATCTCTGCCTTGACAATTAGTGAATTTTCTAATTGTGTTGGTACGTGCCTGCATGTGGTCTTTAGCCCTGGTGTGTTTGCATCACATGTCACAGAAGGACAGGCATTTAAGACGCAGGGACGTTTACAGTATCGGTCAAAGTGAAAGGCCGTCCAAACATGTGATTGGTTTCACTGTGTCTTTATTAAAAATCACTTAGCAGTCAGGACGCATGAGAATTTCATTTTAAGCATGTTTACTTTTCCAGTTAGTAAATGTACCAGGATGGTTTTTACTAAAACATAAGTCAGCCAGCTGTTTGTTTGGGTTCTTGAATTGAATGGTAAAAAAAAAAAAATAATACAGTCAGTTTTCACTCAAAGTACTCCACTTTTGAAACAAGGGAATCTGTTCCACATTTCAACGATTTAATTCTTTCCAAAAAAAGTTGAAATGTTTCATGTAATAAGGACATCGCCTCTTCACTTCAGATGGCATATCATTGTCCCTGGCCCATCCGATACCTGGGGGAAGCTGAAGCACTTAGGAGACCCGCAAGAATCTGACATGACAGCTGAAGCTGCAAAGCCTGACAGAGGCATCCGGACAGGTACCCGTGAGGGAGGAGGATCAGCCTGGAATCCAGGTTTACCCGCCCCCCCACCTCTCTCGCTCCTTTCCAGCAAAAGGCTCCCTTTGCAGTGCCCGTGAGAACACAGCATCGCTTGACCGCCAGGACCCAGAGCTCCACACCTTCCCGCTCCTCTGAGGGTCTCCCCGCATCTCTGGAGCCGACCTCGGTTCCTGCTGGCTGTGGAGGCCACCTGCCTCTCCCCACACGGGCACCTGTCCAAGTCCAGCTCCAGCCCTGGTGGTCCCCTCGCGGCCCTTCTCTCCTCCTAACACACAGACCCGAGCCGGCTCTGGGTGCTGCCCAAGCGGGACCACAGGCGGCTTTGAGCGGTCTGGCCAGCCCCAGACCCGGTCAGCATGGACCACAGTTTGCAGCCGCTGTTTTGAAGCTCCTTCCAAGCAGAACCCAACACTGGGGGGTCCCTCGAGTTTTCTAGATTTTATTTTAACCAGCAGGAAGAGGGGTGTCAAGCTAGATTAAGTAGAATACTGTCCAAACCACTTTCTCAGAGAAAGGAAGGGAGGCCGTTCAACCAAACAGGTTTGACTTTCAATCGGAATGAGCAGTTTCTACCAAGAAGAACCAACCATCTTCGGACACTGATGACTGCATTCTTCACACTCCACCTTGGGCCGTGGTGCAAACCCACTTAGTGCGACCCCTTGCACATCTTGCCAGCAGAGCCCTGATGGGATCAGGCACCCTGAGCTTGCCAAAGGTTGCCTTCTCTGCCCCCAAGGGCCCTAGGGGAGGTTCCTCCAAACTCCTTGGCTGACTCCCGAACTGGATGCCAGGTATACCACCAATTCAAGTGCGTCCTAAAAGGAAATTCGGATCGCCAAACACCCAGAGTTCAGAGTTGGCTGTGGTGAAGACTACTACGCCTGTCTGCTGGCTTGGCAGCGTTCAGAAGGCAAAATCTCTGGCTTTGAAGAGAGGAACTGGGGAAAGAAAAGTCACAAACACTCTCTTCCCTCCAGTGACAGTCACATACTGTCACTGTGGGATGGGCAGGGTGGCAGTTCTAATACTATACTGGGATCAATGGAGTCTTCCATAAGTTTACGTAGCCTTCTGTTGGTGTAAATATAGAGATACTCTCTTTATTAAAAAATAAAATGAACTAACTATAAATATTTTTATATTTGCCCAGTTGGTTTTTTTCAAGGAGTCAACTGTCAGAAAACTAACCTGAAGTTACAGTTGGGAAGTTTTTACTAAAATGATTACAACCATAGAAAATTACCTGAGATTTCAGTTAGATATCTGAGGCAAGAAATTCATGGTTGTTGGCTGTAACCAATTATGATGCTCATTATGCATTCAAATCAATAAGTAGACTTCATTGTTTGTGCTTAAAGACCTAACTATACATGCCATTCGCATTTTATAATATTTCTATAAGGACAGTCAGATGATCTGAAAACTTCAGCAAGAGAGAAACCGAAGACGATTTGCAACTGTCCAAACACTAAAATTCGAGTTTATGGCAACCTAGTAATAAAAGGCAGTTCACCATTGTCTACATTTTAGACATGTAAAATACACTGACATAATTTGGCATTTCACAGAGAGAATGAAGAGAATTCAAACTACTCCTCCTCAAAATATATGAGGTTAAAAGTTAGGTATATCAGGATAGGCTTGTTCCATCATGTTTATTTAAATTCATCAAATGCACTGAAATATGTTCAGCTCTAATCTTTACTACATTACTTACCATATTAATAAAAGCTAAATAATTTAAATGCAACTCAATCCAATCATTTCAACATCTTAAGGAATTACTGGATTGCTATACACTCAATTTGATCAATCAACATGCTCTCATGGAAAGAAAATACTGAGTCAGCCTAGCTGAAATGAAGCCTCTAGCTGATATGTTTAAACTGATACATGAGTTGTAAGGAATTATTTTTCTTAATAATACAGAGTGTCAATAAGTAAGTCATCAAAATTTAAACTTCCTGACTACTCTGTCACCAAGAAAGGATGCCTAGAACACGGGAGAGATTGGAACCATTAATCATTCATCAGACACTGAGTGCAGGTAACCTAAAATTACAAATTTTAAAACTTGAAATAAACTCATAGCAAGCTCATTCTCTTGTCAAATCTTAACTTCCAATTTAGCAGGACCAAAGAAACCCACTTCTGAATGACACAATACAAACGTAAAATCAGACTGATACTCTGGTGAGCATAGCAATCCCAAACATTCAAACACTGAGCTTGGAAGGGAAATCAGTTATGCGGAGTCATCAGGGCTCTCTCAAATAATTTTGCTATTGCTAATATTCACGTCAGTTTTATTGCTACTTGCCAAGCGCTGCCCTTGGTTGTCACGAAATCTCTGGGTTACAGCATATACGGATTACTGAGAATTTCCCTTATGAATTACATTGTGGGGAGGAGCTTAAGTGAGGTTTATATCATCAGGAGAAAACTGCCATAAAAGAATCATATATGATTGCTATTCTAAAACAAGTAACAGGAACACTTGCTATTCTCCTGAATAACTGTAAACATATGAAGTAAAACCTGCTTTGAGTCACCACCAGACTATTCTAGAGGAAAGTGGCCCTTTGACAGTAACGTGTTAAAGAAACTCAGGTTTCAGTGCATTCCAATATGTGTGCCTTGACAAATTCTGTTTCCTTTCCTAGCTAGATGTTGTTATGATCTATTTATGCTCCTAACATCAATGTGTGTATAATTAGCATGCACTAAGTTTAAAAGCAGTCGATAACAGGAGATTTTTAAGCACGGAGGCGTCAAGAGGCTCAGCCCTGTTCTTCTGGCAGTAGCAGGCAGAAGAATCCAAGGATCCCAGAGACAGCCACGCTGCCCGTGAGGAACAGCCCCAGACAGGAATTGATTTGTTTCAACAAGCTCCTCATTGGAAATACAAGCATTCTCCAAAAGGGTGTCGGTATTCATTAAATTCTCCTTTGAGATGGAGATACCTCATTATACCTGTGAAGTCCAAAGCAGAATATTAGGGTTTCAGAAGTCAAAGAGGAAGCAATGAAGCAGAGATTAGCTGGGAGCACCAACTTTACAAAGGAGATCCAAAATTCCTTTCTGGAAGAAGGCCCCAGCCAACTGGCCTCTCCAGTGTCTACTCTTCACACTTTATTACTCCCAGAGAAATTACAAGATAAGCCTAAAATGTGAATTCCTTTAAGAGGAAATCTGATGTAAATGCATAACTAGTATCTAGCAGGGATGATCTGTATTACAAAATAAGACGACTTGATTTTTTAAAAGGTCACGTCTTCCATGATGATTTGACAATAAATTATTTGTAAGAATATATTTCTATGCAACTCAAAAGAACATATGGAGTTACAGAGTTGCATCAATGCAAACAGAGGTTACCCCCTCAATCTCTATTTGAATTTTTATAACCCTTTTAAAAGTCCTACTGTATTTTCCTTCAAATTTTCACAGATCTGAGGGACAATTTTATCATGCCCATTTACTTGTTAGGATGAAGAAACTGAGGTTCAAATTCATCACTATGAAAGGAATGGTGTATTTAGACTCAGGGCTGAAATTTAACTAGATCTGAAATGTAACTAAAATGTTAACAAAGACAATTAAAAATCTAATCGGTTACAGAATTTTTAACATCTTCCTCTCTGAGCCGTGCCTAGTCAACACGTAAACCCACTTGAAGTTTTATACAAAACAGCTGCTATTATAAAACTCAAAACAAAAAGGTACATGAATTCAATGCTTTTACTTTATACCATCAAGGCAGTCTGTAAATGTACAAATATCAATGTGTCAAAGAACTCGGTTACAACCTATTAATCTGAGAAGTCACTGTTAATAGTCTTGAGTTAAATAAAAACTGTTTGGTGAATGAAGACAAATCACCGTTAACAGCCATGAGTTAAATAAAAGCTATTCAATGTATTTATTTTCCCTTTTTTAAAAAATGGAGGGGCAAAACCATAATGAGGACTGCTGAGCATCTTCTGCTTTATCTAAATACGGCAATGACCACAAAGCTTAGGTGTGTTGACTCCAGTTTGAACAAAGCCATTCCTTTAGAGATATGCAAATGACATCATTAATCAATGAAGATATCCTATTTCTAAACTGAATAATCTTCTAAGCATACATCTCTTTTAGGACACCCTTAAGTTCACACAAAGCCATGGAAGATTCTCAAATTTCTTTATCTATGAGACTCATAAGACTGGGAACACTTAAGTGGCTGTCACCTCAAAGTCATTGTCCCAGATGCTTATTTACACCCTAATGAGCATAAACATTAATCTACAAAAAGTCAAGAAAAGAGACACGTCTTGATTTACTATTCTTAATAATATTCATAATTCTTACAAAAGTTACACAATAATTAAGTCCATTTTTGCCAAGAATTTGAAAATGAAGTTTTCCTTCTGCTTGATAATTAACTATAAAAAGGCATCAGCAAAAATTTTATTAAAAAATGAAAATATGCATGAATTAAGAGTGCTCACCATCCGTCCCTTCTTTTGGCTTATTTTCATACAAATATAGCTGATCTAAAGGCAAAGTTTCATCTTTCTTTTAATAAGCGTTGCATAGAGGTGTATCAGTTGAGTAAGTCTACTTATGCTTTCAAAGACTTTCAAATTCACTTAGGAAAGTGGGAATATTGTATTTATACACCCAGAGAGGCAGTGACAATAAATAAGCAGGCAGGGTAATCTGAATTTAATTAGTTTCACCCTTTATTTGTGAAAACAAGCATCACAATTGTTTTGCAAAAGCAAATGATATACAGGCTATGAAAAAAATACAAGCATATTTATACCACTGAGACTCTATAGAAACAAAGATTTCCCACTAACGACACTATAATTATGGCATTTTAGAGCAGATAGGTATTTTCCCCAAATCTCCATAGAAGTGCAGGCTCCTAACGTCACCCACAAGAAACGCTGTCAGAGGAAGCACAAAAGTTGTTAGTCATCTTCTGGGCTGAATGTAAAATGAACATTTGGGGTTCATTTAACCATATGGATTTCACTTAGAAAGTCTCAAAAATCTGTTTCTGAGGTGTAATTCTGGCATTGCCACAGAAAATATCTCTGGGGAGGGTTTGCAAATATATTGAGACATTTATGACAGGATCCTCCTTAAACTTTTTGGACCAAGACAAATTTTTCACTCCACAAAATTTGTCTATAGAGAGCAAGACTTCCATCCAAATCCCTGGCCGGTTACTTTTATTAGCAGTGCATTTTAACGATGCATAAACCTCAATGTAAGAATCTATTTTGTTTGTCCGAGACCTGGGGATAAAGTCGCAAGACATAAGGACGACCACCGGGTCTTAAGACAAATAACTTGCACTCCTGCACACACTGAGCCCCTTGAGAAACTGCAGAACCCACAGATAGTTCAGCGCAAGAACAACCAGGAGCCCTTGATGAGGAACCAGAAGTGATCTCTCTCCCTGCTGATTTATCTAGAAGCTGGCTGCTCAAACTGTGGTTCCTGGGTCAGCAGAATCAGTATCAGAGAGTTCACTACAGATGCAGACAGGCCCCACCCCAGATCTACTGCATTAAATTCTGTATTTCAAGAAAATTCTCAGAGGACTTGTGTGCACATCAGAGTATGAAAAGCAGTGATCTAGAAATTGGAAACTGCTTCAGGATGGTGTGGGTGCTGTTTCTATATTGTTTACTGCACTATTCCCAGCACCAAGAGCTACCCCCGACCCACGGAGGACACTCAATGTTCGCTGAATAAATCCAGAGGTGAAGATCACATATGTGAAGAGAAAAGTATCTTCCTCTCTGCACTGTGATCATGTGTATACTATTCTTAAATGTACACAAAATTGCAAGGTCACTAAGGGCACAGATGTTGGCTTATCCACCTCTGAATCCACGGTGTGCCTCCCACTGTCCGCGGGTATCACTCAATGTTTTACCAACTGTAACTTATAAATATTCAATACAGAAATATATTACTACCGTCAGATATTGATCTTTATAATATTCCTTTAATGTGAAAACTTCAGAAAACTCAGTTTAAATCAACATATAATTCCTGCATTTACCCATTTGGCTCTGGTTTTAAATACAGTAAGGAGAACTCACCCAAGAAATCAAAGTAGTCATGGAAAATATAATTTAGGGCCAAGTCCTGGTACCACAGTACAGGAATGGCATGGATGATTGAAATTCAAAACTGATTCCAAACCTCAAGTTATTCAATAGCCACAAAGTCTCTTCTTACCAAATCTCACACCAGAACTCCTCTACATCTCAGAAATCTTTTTTTTTTTTTTTTATTTTCTTTCCCAAATCCACCTACAGAAGAGTGAAATGGGCCAAAGCCATCGAAGGAGAAATACAGGAACAAGAGATATACATAATAAAGCGATCAGTCCTCAAACAACCGGATACCAACACCAAACTCTAGAGCTAAGAAATGACAATGTGTGAAAGAGACAGTCACACAGTAAATAATGGGCACAGATGTACGGATAACAGGACCATTCCAAAATGATACCCAAAATAAGGAGACATTCAGAGCAGTAAGTACTGCTCACTCTCCCAGGTCAGGTTTTTAAGAACAAATACTAAAGTGGGAGCCCTCTTCCCAATCAAGAATTGCTTTGTTTCTATTTAATTAACTGAATTAGACTGTCTTTATACTTTTTTTTTTTTGCTTCAGGGATCCCAGAGTTTTAGGTTACACCATCAGGTACGAGTGTATACTCACATGGAATACCCTGTATACATACACACCCACACTCCAGCACGTTGCTGGTGTCCCCAGAGTATAGTTGACAATGGGGACAGCAGAGTATGTAATTAGTTTCATTGTTCCCCTGACAGCTATAGTTCCACACAAGACCCTCTTCTTTTTAGGTTGTAAATGCTATGGAAAAAATACACTAGTAACAGGTATTTAATTATGGGTCCGGCAACCATAGTTGGAACACAGGTAGAGGAGACTAGAAACTCTGAGACAGCAAACACATGTATTTCCAGGGGAGGGGAGAATTTTGTTCTTCAATTACAGCAATGCTTAAAATATGGATGACAGGCATATGATTAAAAAAAGAAATTTTTAATGTTTCCCCCAAGTCTTTATCGAGGATAAAGTATGTATACAATGCTACATCAATACTAAAGCCAAGAATACTATTAAATCCATACTAAAATATTTATAAGAATAAAGACATTGCTTATTAATAAGCAAAACGCATAAAGAATAGCTTCCTGTCTTGATACTATCAGTGAACTACAATGCTTCAGTTTCAATTTTGGTTTTCACATGGACGTAAAAAAATGAACACTTGTGATATCAGCTCTCTGGGTGCTGTGTCCCCGAGGATGACTTCAGTTTGCTTCATCCAGTGTTTAAAACCAGGCGTCCCTTTCTTTGCTGTCAGGGCAGACACCAGCTCCATCATTGAGGTCCTTTCTCGCCTGATTAATTAGTAATTGGGAGACACATTTTGGCAGCTTTCACTTCCCTATTATTGTCTCTGGTTAGACACAAAACCCCGTCAGGAGCCCCACTATCTGAACTGTACCCCACTTAGTGCCGGGTCACTAGATTTTAATAAACAGAGCCCCCGCCAGAAAACTACCGAAATAGGCATAAAAGTTTCCTGAAGCAGTAACAGTAAACAAATATATGAAGAAAATTCTGAGTGCCACAGTATCTGAAAGGTTAATGGTCTGTCTGAACCCAGGGATTATGGGCAAGATTGCAAAGCAGAAGCTACAAGAAAAGGCCTGCAACAAAATCATTGCTTTCACCTGTCTTAGGAAAAAAAAAAAAGAAAAACATATTAGCTAAATAAAGCAGACACACACTTGGTGCGGCGGAACCATACATCTGAGCCTCCTCTGTTATCCCAACCCGATGAATAAATTTCTTGGGCAGAAAAGACGGATGGGGACTACGGGGCCACAGGTCCCTTCTGGAAGTCACAGAAGCGCTGTCTAAGCCACACAAAGAAACGTGGTTCATCAAAGGGAAGGTGAGGAAGTTAAAACTGAAGCTAGCAGGCTTAGATTTGGGAGAGCTGCAAATAGCTACAGAATCCCCTTCAGGTTCTCTCCATCACAAGTGTCAGTCACTTCAAAAGGGGGCTGCTGCGGCGGCGGGATGCTTGCTGGGGACACTTGTGAGCCAGGGCAGCGGTCGTGCTGTGTGGGTCAGAGGTCACCGCGTCCACATGCCGACATCTGCCTGTATTTTCTGGCCCCGAAACAACAGCAGGGGAACCAGGCTCATTTGCCCCCACTTTGTTTAACCTAATTGTTGAACACAAAAGATGACTTCCCCATATCTAGACTTATTTTTCCTTTCCTCCCTAATCCCCATTTGACTCCATAAAATGAAACACTATTAAAGCAACCCTCACCTAAAGGTCAAGTCCCCTATCTATTATTAAAGTTGGGGGAATATGGCAACGCCATATTTTCCGCTGGCACCGTGAACCACAAAACTTCGTATCACGCCCACCACCATCAACATCCAGACCACGATCAGCACTACAATTATCCCACCAAAATAAGCCACGACCGCCTCAAAACCGCAAAACGGCATTTTGGATAGAAGATGCTTCCATTTACTTTTATAACATGGGCTCTCATAGTTCAGAGGCAAGTGCTAATTGTTAATTACAGTTTCTACATACATAAATAAACCACTACTAAAACCAGAATGGACATTCTGACACCTTAGAGGCAGGAAGGGAAAACAAAAGTAATTTGCTAGTTCATTTCAAACAAAAAGGTCACTTTGAACAACTGGGTTATTGCAGCCTTCTCCATCAGCCAAAGAACAACAGCTGACGGATGGTGGAGGAAAGGGTTTTGGTAACAGAAGCTGTTAACTCACACCTGGACTGTAACAAGAAGTTCATGAGATGTACGTCTTATCCCAAAACATGTACTTTCTGTATCGCCTTCACACTGCCCCTGCAACCACCAAAAATCCGACTGCTAATGAACTGAAACCATCTGTGACATCAGCAGTACTCAATCTGTGCCCAGTTTAATCAGATTGACTGAGGCAGATTACTTTGAAATTATTCTTAAGAATTTCTGTCTTTACTGCAGTGTGTGGGAATAATGTTCCCAGACATCATCAGACAGATGCAGTAGCAAGAAGCGTAGTTTAAATTTTTGGTAAAGTTTACTAGGCCACATGTTCCTCCAAATGCATCCAGAAATTTAAAACATGGTGGAAGATACAACAGTCTCAGGGCACTCACGTTGTTTTTAATAATAAATATGAATTTACTTCCAAAAGAATTGTCTGTAAGAACCCACAGGAACGGTTTAGTCATGAGACTGTGAAAGCCTACGTTGCAGGGAGCAGAAAGGCTCTGGTTTCATATAATGCTTCTCAAAGCACCCCAAATGCTTCTTTTTGGAGGTACCTATGTTTTTATCGGTTCCACATACTAGAAAAAGATTCTTAGGACTGCTGAGCAATTTGGGGAAAAGAAATATATATCAACCAACAAATTTACGAGACTGCTTAGTACAGTGAGAAAAAGGACATCAGGATGGAGGAGGGCAGTGATAGTAGGAGACATTAATATATGACTGAGAAAGTGTAAGTTTCAAGAGAAAAATACATATGTAAATATGGTACAGCCCAATACTTAACATGAAAATATAGTATGCCTGGGTTTAAAACATATCATTACTAAGTTAAAATATCCATTTTTGACAACTAAATTCGAGAAGACAGCATTTTCAGTGCGCTCACAGATACGACAGAGCTTTCAAGGGGGATCCCTGCTCAAGATGACTATAAAGTGGTTTAGCCCTTTTCTATCGTCCATATTCATTTCCGGACCATTTTCATGAAAGAAGTAAAGTCGGTCTTAAAACAAGATGGCTGCTTCTGGGGGAAAGAAAAGAAACGCTGATTGAACTGAAAGCCAAAACCCTCGCTTCTTCTAAATCGAGAAACAAGAACTTCGGTATATGTTTTTTCTCATCTCCAAGCATATATTCATGCGCTTCCACATGGAAACTTACGGATTAGGCTGGGCAGGGACTGAAAAGTATTCATAGCAAAGCGATGTTTTGTACAAAAGGTCTGCTCTTGGTGTGCTAATAACCCGAAGGTCCGACGCATACACAAAACCCAAACTCCCGTCCTTCACACCAGAACCGCGATCACCAGTTCTGAGAATCAGGTCACTTGACAAGTAGTAACAGGAATAATATCGGTCTCTTACATCTTTTACAGAACTCCCTCAGAAAATGCTCGGTGATACCCTGTCACAAACAAATCAGCTGAATTTGGCTTTTTCAAGTTAATACCCTGGGAACTAAGCTGTGAGATAACCTCTCTGGGAACTGCACTTTGATGACCTTTCCAGAAGCAAATGGCAGATTAATTCTATGACATATATGTAAAAGCTGAAAACATTTCCCCTCCATTTTGAAATAATTTAAAATAGATTAAAAAGAACACTCAAAACTATTTTTATTTCTCACTTGAGGGGAAAATAAGGCCTGACAGTAACATTTTCTTCAACCTGTCAACTGTCAATTGCATGAAGGATGTTTCTCAAGATGACAAAGGTCTATTTTTCCTTATTGAAAATGATAGAATTCTACCTGAATGAAAGCTGAGCTAACCTTCGCTGTGGTACACTACGGTCTCTCAGCAACTGGCTAACTCAAGGAGAAGTTTTCACTGTTTTAAAATAATGGTTTTATTGAAATCTGTGACTCCCTGTTTGAATACTATATTCAAAAACCTCAAAGTCAAGTTTCCATCTACATGGATTTCAGATTAGAAAATAGTATAGAGATTTCAGTAGTTCGCAATAAATCCCTCCGAGTACAATCAGGAGTATCGGTTATCAAGAGTAGTAAAATATAAGGAACCTTTTTATTTATGCTAAAAACTAGGCATAATAGATGTAATACAGAAAACCCCACAGCATTACTTCTTAATTCTAAACTGATTGCTTCTACGCCATTGTGTTGCCTGGTCTGTAACTGACAACTCTGAAAACATGAATGCAGGCAAATTTCAGGGGAAACCAATCTCCTGGTAGTGAGTAATATTCCATTCAGAAACACTGGAAGTTCAAATTAATCACAGGAAACTTTTCTACCAAACAGCTCGGGGTATAGGCTGGGAAGCAGAAGAAAATACAAATTTAATAATATAAATCAGGCCCTTAAAAGAGACAGCAATTTATTGATGTTTCGCTGTCTAAGACCACCATCATAAGACAAATTACTAAAGTGAATATTAATATCTCATTTCTCATACTCCTCTTTGAGGTTTTACACCTGAATATGAAGGTGTTATCCGTCACAAATGATGAGAAGGCAATTTTTTCTCAGTTTGGAAGACTAGTCCCTGACTGAGCACCCTGGTAGGAGGCCAGGCCTTCCTCACTGTACTTATGACACAAACATTTCCTTTTCAACATCCTAATCAGAGCTGCCATTTTAACAGTTTGCATACTGTTTCTGAAAAGAAAATGGATTATATGGCCTCAGTGAACCTAAGACAGATTCATTATCTAAAATAAAATATCACAGCTTTTTAAGTTCTCATTACTGCCTGAAGTTATTCAAAACCAACACACACAAAGAAAGAGGGCGAAGGCGCATCTTTAAAAAAAAGTATTAATCAAATTATTTATATTGGACAAAAAAACACATTAAACAATGAACCAAACGCTCACAGGACATTCTCTCCTTAACATCTTCCTATGTTTTGTTCATGTTCCATTGCAATGTTTTCTCTTTCTGAAAGGTACACTCTTGGGGTATGTACTTCTAAGCTTGCAAAGGCCAGGACTCCTGAAGGACTAATTGTATGCATTCATTTTCTCAACCCAGCATGAAGCTGGTAGCTTGCTTGGTTCATAGCAACAGGGGAGAAAAAGGAGACGCTCCTCTTTATCTGTCCCATCCTACAGGAAATCAGGCCACTGGACAGAAGGCATCTCACAAGATTAAATGGCAAGAAATTCACAAGGTTAATTTGCCCCCAGATGACAAATGTTCCCTCCAAATGTGATCCTCAGCCTTCAAATGGGGAGACCTCTACAACTCTTGATTATCAGCCAGAACACACATGGCGCCGAGATGCTCCTTTGGTGAGCCAATGGCTTAGCTAACACCGCTGAAATCACCTAACGGAGTAACGACTTACTGAAGGCTCTCTCTGATTCTTTTCATCATGAAGAGTTTATTGACCTCGGTCTCACACTGGAAATGCCAAAATAGACTGTACATCAAGTGTGCCTCAAACAGCACTGATGTTCCAGTCTCATAAGGAAAAGACAGCTGACTGTTTCTGATGGCTTACTACGAATACAGAACACAATGCATAAAATCAGTGGAACCTAACATCCCAATGGCTTGTTTTGCTTTCAAAATTCTCTGGAACACTGGCCCAAAATAAGCAGCACACTTTTCTTCGACAAAATTCTAAATAAAGTAAGGGTAAGAGGTGGGGAAAGTCACTTCACGTTTCCTACAAATGGATAAGGGTGAAAATACAGGATATAAATTTCCATCACACAGGCTTTATTTTTAAAGCAGATGGTTATAAAACTCTGATATAAACACCAAAATAACAAAGTTACCCCACTGTATCTAATAAAATGTAACACTGAGGTTCTGAGTTAATAAAGTTAAAAGACTCTTAAGTAATGTCTTTTACTTGAAGAACTTTTGTTTCTAATATATGAAATACTATTTAAAAGATTTAAAATTCTAAAACTAAAGTTATCAAGGTTGATGATAGGGTCTTTCAAAACCAAGATTAACTTTCCATATTTCCTCAAAACAGATTCTTAGATTTAGACCATACTGACATTTGTTTGTCAGTGAAGAAGGCACAGTATTGGTATAACGGTATATATATATATATATATGACACTGACAGTTTGGACTTTTTAAAATGAAACAAGTGAATTCTGAAAGAGAAAATAATATGCAAGGGCTATGACTAGGGGAAAATGTTACTACGTGTCTCAGCTTAGTCACATACATACTGCCTGAAAGATTCTGAAGTGTTGATCTAGAATTCCTATCACTTTCACAACTCAAGATTACATGTTAGCAAAACTAAATGGTGTCAATTACCTGCTACTCTAACACGAAATGTTTAATTTACAAGTCCGGAGAAAACATGCCATTAGGTTGAAATTTATAAAATCCAAGATGAACTATAGAGATATCTTTTCCCATAAGAGAATAACATTTTAAATTGGTGATTCTCAAACCTTAACGGAAACAAAGAACCAAGTGAAGAGAATCAGTACTTTTGAAGTATGGTTATACTTCACATTGTATTATTTTACCATTCCATCCATTAATGCAAACCAGTAGGAGATAGGTTTCATTATCCCAGCATCATTTTGATAAATGGGCAAATGAATCCAAGAATTTTTCAGTAGACACAGTTTGAATATTTTCTTGGAAAGAATCAAACTGTTTATAGCATGTTTCAGATTAAGAGGCATATTCTTAATACTAAGCCATCTCTACGGTTATTAGCGTAGATACTAAGGGAGAATGTAAAGAAAGTTCTATTGTTGAAAATCTTTTTAAAGTTACTTAAAAGCATTTTACATTATTAAATTAAGGACAAATAGCTATATTCTCCTTGACTTGGTTCTTAATTACTCAAACTCTAACAGGCCAGTTCAGAATAGAGCATAACATTGAATGGATCTTAATATCACTCTCACTATTTAGGTGAAACTCATACAACTCTTCAAATGTTTAAAATATAAAAGGTGCACTTACAAAAATCTTATCATATATTTCTGCCCAGATTGAGAGGTCCCAATTGCTATTTTAGAGATCTGTAGCAAGTCAACACATAAAATCAGTGTTGCCCACCACCCAATAAACACTGGAAATTTAAAAAGTTATTAGCATTTAAAAAGTGAACCTTTATTTCCCAGAAATAAAGGGGAAGACTCGGGAAGACCGAGTCTAAGAGTAAAACTATCCGACAGCAAATAAATTGTCCATTTTTTTTTCCCTCTGTGAACTTAGATCTATGGATCTACTTCTGTTATCAAAGTTTTCAGTAGTGAAACCCAACACAGCACATAAACTCCTATGACTGCACAAGTTACATATAAGATATTTAAACCTTGTGATCAAGATATAATACTTAACTTTAATTTCATTCTAAACTTAATTTCAAACTGAAGTCCATAGGTATAAGCTAAAATACTTCATTTACTTCATTTTGCCATAATATCCACTTGTTATCATCTTAATGTGCCCACTTAACTTTTCTTCCAGGAGAAAAATCTCTTAAGTCTGTCTAAGTTGCAATTAAAGTTCTCTACTTTTTTCCACAAGACTGAAGTCTTCTGATAATATTATTCATTTAGCAAAATCTTAGAAGACAGGATTCATGTAAAATCAAAAGGCATGGCTAGCTTACTTTACATAAAAACAATAGATAAAAAGAAAATGTAAAACAAAAAATTTAAATTAGTAGACCTCTTCAAATTTTCTAAACTATTTTTTCACTATCTTTTGTGATAAGCTGTTTGTTTCTAAATTACTTATTTTGCATTTGGCTCCTTTTAAATTACATCCAAGCTGACTTTTCTTAATTCATCAAAAAAGCACCAACATTTCTAAGATAAATCTGCCTACCAGTACTTAGCTTTAAAATATTACTTTTTAAAGTAAGTTTTACTGCAGTAACACATAAAGAGAAACACAGTCACAAATCTCTAAGAATACTAAAATTACAGTTGAATCTCTTGGGTGGGGGTACATCATTCTTCCTTTTAAACATTATCAAATTGATAATGATCAAATAAACAGTATTTCCACAAGCTTCAAATTAGAACACTGACTCGGAGAACACTCTTAGTATTTTGAAATTCTACAGATTAACTTTGGGCAGCTTCAAAGACACCATGGCATCCTGAACAAGACAGTTTTCCGCAAGCAGGGCAGATCTATTAAAAAACATGACCTGTGACAAAAATCAATGTGCTAATCTCAAACCAAACAACAGTATCAAAAGCATAAACCAGAGATAACCTAAGATAAAATGTCCTCAAACTAACTCAGACGAGCTTGACAGGTTAAGAAGGAGGGGGAGACTGGGGACGCTGCTGATGCTTCCAGGACAAGTGGGACTCCCAAGTATTCCAATAAATGAATACCAGGAGAAAAAAAAGATTACCCTGGGAAGTTTGGGGTGGGGAAAAGAAAAGACAAGCAAGAGCAAAATGTCCCAAATTCAACGAACCAATTTCACTGCTGTTTTATTTAATAAGGCACTAAAGTTTAAAATATAAATTCCTCTCTTTCGAATATGCTGTCTAATAAAGCCCAAAGGGGAATAAAACCAACCAACATAACGAGACTTGCTTTTAACACCATCACAACTGGAAAGCTCGCCCTATTTGTCTTGTCAGCTTTAATAAAAGGCATCTCCTCTGGCAGGATGGTTCTCTTGTCTTTTTTCCTAATAGTGGTAAGTGGCATGTCAGAGAAAAATGAGTTTCCCATCCCATCACCCATCTCCAGGAGATGTGTTTTTTTAAAGCCAAACTTTGAGGGATGTCTCCACTTGGGCCAGGCGCTGCAATCAGGTCTGGGGCTACCTGGGTGTGACTGTCTTTTCTGGGACAGCAGGGGTGTGTGTGGGGGGGGGGTACTCTCTCCCCGTTTTTCAGCCCGTGGACCGCTAGTAGGGAGATCTCCCTGTTTGCAGCGGAGAGGACCTTCCTCCAGGCGGGGGAAGCCCTCCGGTGCCAAAGTAACAAAGGCCGGTGGAGAGGGCCACGGGGAGCGAGGAAAAACTAAGGCGCCGGCCAGCGCCTCTCCCCACGCGTGCAGCGACCGCGAACTCTTTCCTTGGCCTCTCAACTTCCACTCCAGCCCAGGGGGAGGGGGGGGGCGAAAGCTGGGGTTTTCGGTATAATCGAGGCTGTTTCCCTCCTCCAAGGAGGGCGCGGAAACCAGCCCACCGCTGGAAGCTGGCCTCGGTCCCGGAGACGCAGAGCAAAGTGGGCCCAGTGGGGCCCACTGCTGCCCGGGCGAAAGGAGAGCTGCGACCTGCCCTGGACCCGGAGGGGGTCTCCCCGGCCCTGCGGACAAGCCCCCCAGCGCCCCACGTCCTGGGGCTGTGAGCCAGGACCGTCCGCGGGCGGCCGGGGGCCGGCGCGAGCGCTCGGGCGGCCCGGGGCGCTAGTCTCCGGCTGCCCCGCGTCCCCGGCGGGCTCGGGCGGCGCCGGAGAACCGGCTCCAGGTGACCGCGCGCGTGCCTCCGGCGGCGCCGCCAGCCTCCGGACCCAGGGCTCCCACCTCCGGGAGCAGGCAACTCGGGCAGCTAGCTCGGCCAGCCTGCCGTGACCCGGCCTTCCATCAAACTTTCTGGCCCCCTGCGCCCACCGGGAGGCGCCAGGACCAGACGGACTGGGGTGGGGGCCGCCTGCTCTCCTCGCAATTAAAAGAGGAAAATAAAAACCTCCAGCTTCCGCCTCCCGGGCCCCCTCCCTGCCCCCAGCCAGTGCGCCTACTGAGCGTATCGGGGGGAAAAGGGAAGGAAAAATTCACACACACACACACACAAACACTTTGGGGATCTTTGGCGGGTTCTCCCCCGCAATCCCTGCGCAGCCAGGCTCCAGGAGGGAGCTCCTGGCGGCGCTGCGCCCAAGGCTCTCCGCGCCCAAGCCCCGCGCCTGGATCCGGATGCCGGCCAGTCGGCCCGGGTGCAAGAGCGAAGTCTCCACTCCCGGGCTCCCGCGTTTTCCGAGCATTTCCCCGGCGCTGCGCAGAAGCCGCCGGTCCGGGCAGCCCCAGGGACGCCTAGGGGGCACCCAGGCTCCCCCGCCGCACCCCAACAAAGAGGGGGCCCACGAGAGGCGCGCTTCCCGCGAGCGCCAGCCAAGCAACCCGCGCCCGAGCCCACGCAGACTCAGCGCGCGCGCCGCGGCCGGCTAGGGCGCGCGGGTCCCCGGCGGGCGCCGCCGCTCCGTCCGCAGGGCCCCGAGGCCCGGGGGAGCCCCGGTTCTCCGACCCATAGCCCCTACCCCACCCCCCGCCGCCCTACCTGGGGTTGCTGCTGTTCCAGTAGACGGCGTAGCGGTCGGCGACGGCCTTGGAGCCCGGGTCCTGGCTGAACACGCACATCCACAGCGCGAGAAACAGCGGCGTCAACATCTCCACGTGCAGCATCACGCCTGGCCAGCGGCGCAGCCCCCGACGCGCCACTCCGGGGAGAGAGCCGGGATCCGGACGCAGGGAGAGGGGGGAGCGCGAGCGAGCGGGGGCCAGATAAATATGAATAAATAGAAACGCAGAGGGGCAAGAGGCGCGCAGCGAGCTGAGAGCTGGGGGAGGCGAGCGAGAAGAAAAGAAGGCGCAGGAGTCGAGGGACGATCAAGGCAAACTCGCAGCCCCGCTGGAGGGATCGGGAGGAAAAAAGGGAAGCGCAAGATGGAGAGAAGCGTGCGTGTGTGTGTGCGGTGGCGGCGGGGGCGGGGGAAGGGGTGCCAAGCTGGGTCTCGGGCGGCGGCGGCGGGCCGGTCACCCGGGCAGAGGGCGGTGCGCGCCCGGCCGGGCGCCGGCACGCTGCGCAGTCACCGCGAGGGGCGCGCCGCGGCCGCAGGGAGACATACACCGGCCCGCCGGGCCCGGCTCAGCGGCGGCGGCGCGGGCTGCGCACGGCTCCGCCGCCGCCCGGGGCCCTGGGCACCGCGCCCCGCTTCGCTCCAAGTTACTTTGGCAGCCTTTGGGGGGGCGGGGGGCGGCAACTGCAGGAGGGGAGCTCCGTGCGGATTGCGCGGGGGCGGAGGGGGGCTTCGCGCCTGCGGTCCCGAGCAGTCGGAGGACCCCCCCCGTTTCCCCCGCCTTCTCGGTGCTTTCGAGCCGGGTGAGCCCGGGAAATCTCGGAGGAGTCCCAGGCGCGGTGGGCGCGGGCCGGTACGCCGAGAAGGGCGGGATCTGGAGTCACGGAGCGGCCAGCCCCGCCGGCGTCCTGGAGCTGGGGGAGCGGCCGCGGAGCTCTGGAGGAGACGTCTTGCCTCGCAAACCTCCAAGAAAAGTTTGGCTCCCCCGTGTCTTCGGGCGGGTCCCCCACCCCTCTTCCGGCGGAGTCCGTCTGCGGCGGCGGTGGGAGGCGACACCCAGCCGCTCGGGCTGAGTCCCGGGGACCCCTCGCGCGTGCCTTCCTCGGCCGGGAGCGGGTGCACCGGGGCGCGCGGAGAGCAGAGGTTACGCACCAGCCAGCCGGGCGGAGCTGGGATGCCGAGACCCGCGGGGCGATGCCAACCCAGCTGTGAGGCTCGGGGGCGGGAGGGCAAAAGACCCCTCGCAGATGAACCCCTCCAACTCCCGAACGGGCCGATGTCAAGTCTCCGATCGCCTTCTGGGAGCCAGACCGAGCCCCCCAGCTGCGGGGCCGAGAGCGCTGGGGGGAGCTCTCAGAAGTGTCCCTGCGACTCCGACCGGTTCCACCCCAAGCCCGGCAACTTGTAGAGATGCATCAATCAGTTGGAAACGCCAAAGGAGGAGGGGGAAAAAAAAAGAAAGAAAGAAAAGAGAGAGAGAGAGCGCACGAGCGCGTGGCACCTCCCCGATGACTACATCAGAAAAACCTTCCAGTTCCTCCAGCAGCGTCTCCTCTTTCCCTCCTCGGGCGCAGCAGCAGCGAGGGTGTGAAAACCACCAAGAGAATCCCCAGACCTTCGCCAGGCGGGAAAATAAACCTGAGTGCAGCAGCAGCAACACGAGCAGCCCGGGAGGGACTGCAACGACTGGCGAAGAGTGGGAAGGGGTAAAAGTCAGTTTTGCAAAAGAGAGAAAGGGGAGGAAAAAGAGAGAGAGAAAATGCTTTATGGGAAAAAAAAAAAATCTCCTCGGGCACGCCCCCTCGTTAATGACCTGCTTGTAAAGCCGACAGCCGCCGCCGCCGCGCGGGAGCTCGGGGCCGCGCGCGTGGACGTGGACGGGTGCGCGGGGGCCGGGGCGCGGGGTGGGCGTGCGGCGCGGAGCCCGGCCCGACAGGGGGAGGCGCCTGCAGCCTGCGCCGACGCCGCCCGGGTCATGTGGGCTGATTTTTTTTTTTTTTCTTCGCCCCCCCCTCCACCCCCACCCCTTGCAGTTTACTTGGGAAGGGGTGGGGAGCGGCTGGAGCAGCCAGTCTGGCCCAGGCCTGCTGTTTGCTTACCGATCGGGTTTTTTTTTTTTTCCCCTCTATCCAACCCGATTGGTCTGCTCCACGAGAAAAGAGGCGTTTTCCTAATCTCCTCCCTTCCCCACGCCTCCTAACCCCCCTCCCTCCCCATCCCGGGCCCCACCTTCTAGAAACCTGACTAATTGAATTACTGGGAGTGCTCGGGCGCCCTCTCCTTAGCGCGAACCCAGCTGTGCCGCGCGTAACCCTTTGGATGCTGACATTTTTTATTTTCCCCGTCTGGGCTGCGGAATGGTCTCTTTACCTCAGACGAGGGGGGTTCTTCGGTGACAAAGGAACGGGTTATCCCACCCTGCCGCCGGAAAGCCGAAATTCGTCTTCGGAGCCCCTCGAGTAATAATAGCAAAGTCTCAGCAGCCGGCGGGCCGGGGGACCACAGTGACCACGTGTTCTCGTAAATCTCCGCCCGGGTCTTCACCACGCGCGCTGCCCGAGTTATCTGGCGACCCGAGCATCTCTCAGGTGCCTTTGAATTCCCCTCTTCCTACCAGGGATTTCAAGGTTCGAGGCCAGCAAGGGCTAGTTTTCTTTAAAGTGATGCTTTGAAAACACTTTTTTTTTTAAGTCGAGTAAATCAGTGTATTAAGTCGAGAAAATCAGTTTACAGTGATTACAATTCAGTGCGAACCCTCGGCGAGGAGAACATTGAATGCGGCAGGGACCACCCCATACACACACCCGAAACACCTTTCCTAGTTCAGGTCCGAGGTCGGTTCAGTGCGCACTGCCCAGAGGAGAAAGGATCTGCACGAACCCGGTGCAGGAAAAGAAATGGGGGCCAGGGAAGGAGTTCTTTATGATTGGAACGCGTCTTGTGTCCCTGGGGTCCCAGAGAAAGGCTGCAGCGCCTCGGGCCCCGCACCGCCCCCCACCCCGGCCGCCAGCGCTGCGCGGCCGCCCCAGAGCCGGGCAGGCCTCGTGCCCCGGGACGCAGGCAGCGTCGGGGAGGCGCACGGGGCGCGCGGCGCTGCGACGCCTGGAGACTCGGCCTCGCGGGGCCGGGGAACCGCTGGGATCCCGTCTGCCTGACGCTCCAGGGGATTCGCTGCCTTAGTGGGAAGGTCTGATCCCAGGAAAGCAGCCGGGTTCGGCTCCCGAGCCTGCAGGCTCTCCCCGGTACTTATGAGCTCAAGGAAAGGAAAGATCGCGTCTTTTCTCCGGCGCGCTCCGGTCCCCGCGCCCTGGATTTGCAGGCGCTTCCGAGCTCTTTGGAAGCGTCCACGCGCCCTCCAGTGGCGGGCCTGCGGTCTGCACCCAGTGGGGCTACTGCCCGCGGCCAGGCCTGATTGAGAGGGACCGAGGCTCCAGGGCCACCAAGCATGCAGGTTGGAGAGGGAAGGGACAGTCCCCCTCGACGTGGGGTTACCTGGGTGTCCCCGGCTCTCACCTAAACGCTGAGTCGTTTCTCAGTTACAGAATTATTTCCCATCTGGAGAGACCCTGAAATTGTCCTGGAAAAGTAACTCGTCCCCTTGTGACTAGACACGAAATGCAACCTGTAATTGTAGATTGTGCTGCAGACCACCCTAACAAACTAAGTGCCTTGCCACATTAAGAAATGTATATCCAAAACATCAACAGAAATTCTTCTCGACCATCTGTATGTTTCACAGAATTCCAGCAGTGAGAAGTCAGAAAACTTAAGCTAGGGAACTGAAGGATAAGCCTTAATTTTTTAGTCAAATTTTCATTTAAAATGTTTTCTCCTCTCCCCCCACCCCTGCTCCACTACCCACCGCCCACCCCACCTCCACCCTCCACCCTCCACCCTCCACCCTCTCGTTCTGCTGATGTTCAAGTTCTTGGCCTATTTTATGATGAGCTTGTTTCCTTTTTTTCTGTGGCAAGAAGGGTGCATTTTACCCTGTCTTTCAGATAAGAGCTCTAATAGGTGTTCCTGTGACTGAGGCAGTTTTGCAGGAAATATTCTGGACCCTTTTAAGGGACATATGCATCTTTAGGAAGATGAGAAGTCACGACTCCTATCTTGGGGAAAATGCTGAATCTCATCAGAGAGACTTTTTAGTCAGGGAAATATCAGGTATCAGGAGTTAGCAAGCTGGCTTCCTGTGGAAGCAAAGCCAAAAGTAGTAAAGAAAAGGGAATTCTATTCACTTATTTCCTATTTGAAATACACACTGTAAGCAAATGTGAAATATCAACATATCAAAAGAATACGGATGTCCTGATATTTAAATATTTCCAATTTGTTTAAGTCTCTACGGTCCCATTTTATGCAGAAAAAGAAATCCTATATTATGGGTTTCCTTAAAATGATTCAAGGAGAAGGAACAAAAGCCATCGGAATTTGCACCTGTTCAGAACACAATTCAAATGTCTATGAGAAATAATTCTTACACTTAACTGCCTCCTTCTGGGATTATATACCTAAGTAATTACTGATATTGAACTAAGTAAGAAGTCATATGATGGGTACATACGTAGATGAAGTTTGAAGAGAGGTATTGTGAAGTATACTTATCATTAGATAATGTGGCTCCGTCTCCTCAGGAAAATATTCAAGTGATTTGGATTTATACAAATCAGCATTACATAAAATAATTATGATTAGCTCAGTGTCACAGAGACAATGACTCCAAAAGTTGGCCTTTACAACGTAAGTCATCTTTTGCCAAGTATAGAAGAAGGTGCTACGGTGTCAGAGAAAACGGCAAGAAACCAGAACATACAGAATCAAAGTTCAAAGAGTGTTTGAATGCTTTGTGTTCTACAAGATTAAAACAGGGTTGTTGGGAACTTAAACCTGAAAGGCTGGTTCAGAATGGACTGTAGAAGTTTAGCTATATTCTAAATATATTTGGATTTAAAACTACAGGCAAACAAGCACACCAGTGTTTTGAAAGCAAATGACAGTGAAGCAATTCTTCAAATTAAAATACAAATAGGGATTCATCTCTTCATTCATTTATTTATTACTTTTTGGCCAGGAAGTATCTAGATGGTGTTCCAACCTTGGCTACAAAGTAGAGTTACCTTGGGAGGTTTTTTTTTTAAAGAACCATGTCAAGACCAAACTCCCTGTTTTAGTTGGTTAGGGGTGGGGGTTTGGTTTCTATAATTTTTAAAAGCTCCTCAGGGAATTCTAATCAGCATAGAAAATTGAGAGTCACTGATCTAGGTAATTTATTTTTACCTTAACTATTTCAATATTTCATGCAAAAAAAAAAAAAAAAAAGAAAGAAAAGCAAGAATATTGATACTTCCAAGAACTGAATTTCATGATACTATCAAAATGAAGTGATACTTTAAAAATAATTTTTACGTGGCAGAAAACAGAATGCCATCTCCTAGATGTGACTGCAGGGCAAAGCTTATTTTGAAATATGGATTAGTCTTCATTTTTAGACTAGTTTGGATTTCCTTTCTGTATTAGCTGCCGCCAGATAGAAGTGGAAATCTATGGAGTCAAATGTCCGGACAAATACATGAAACAAGCTGGTGAATCAAGCCCCACAGTTCACAAAGGAAGCAACTCTTGTTGAAGATAGCAGTTAAATTAGAACTGATACCCCAAAGAAATAATAAGGGAAATAAACTCAAGAGCAAAGATTAAGAAAGTAGTAACTAGACAAAAAACTTTCTAGCAGGTGACTCACATAATGTGATTTATGCTAACCCTATTGTCTTCCTAGAACTTCAGAATTCATCCCAAAGAAACACAGGTTCCATCACCAAACTGTCACCCTGCTATCCTGAGCCCAGATTGTTTGAAGTTGCTTCATGAAGGCTTCTCCCTTCTTGACCCCCTTTTATAACAGCTTTCTCAGAATCTTTAGAAAGAACTCTTCCCTAGCTTTGCTTTCCTTACAGACCTTAGGAAAAGCTCCTTTTCTGTTTCTGATGCAGTTGCGTTTCCTGGGTGTAGTCTAAAAGAGGAAGGAGAAACAGCCTCTACTAAAGTACAGACTCTCTACCTTCAACCTGTGACCTTCAGCTTCCATCTTGAATTTGCTAGGATCCCTACAGTTGCACGCATCTCACACACTAGTAAAGTAATGCTTAAAATTCTCCAAGCCAGTTCTCAGCAATACATGAACCATGAACTTCCAGATGTTCAAGCTGGTTTTAGAAAAGGCAGAGGAACCAGAAATCAAATTGCCCACATCCACTGGATCATGGAAAAAGCAAGAGAGTTCCAGAAAAACATCTTTTTCTGCTTTATTGACTATGCCAAAGCCTTTGACTGTGTGGATCACAATAAACTGTGGACAATTCTGAAAGAGATGGGCATACCAGACCACCTGACCTGCCTCTTGAGAAACCTGTATGCAGGTCAGGAAGCAACAGTTAGAACTGGACATGGAACAACAGACTGGTTCCAATAGGAAAAGGAGTATGTCAAGACTGTATATTGTCACCCTGCTTATTTAACTTCTATGCAGAGTATATCATGAGAAACGCTGGGCTGGAGGAAGCACAAGCTGGAATCAAGATTGCCGGGAGAAATATCAATAACCTCAGATATGCAGATGACACCATCCTTATGGCAGAAAGTGAAGAGGAACTAAAAAGCCTCTTGATGAAAGTGAAAGTGGAGAGTGAAAAAGTTGGCTTAAAGCTCAACATTCAGAAAACAAAGATCATGGCATCTGGTCCCATCACTTCATGGGAAATAGATGGGGAAACAGTGGAAACAGTGTCAGACTTTCTTTTTCTGGGCTCCAAAATCACTGCAGATGGTGACTGCAGCCATGAAATTAAAAGACGCTTACTCCTTGGAAGGAAAGTTATGACCAACCTAGATCACATATTAAAAAGCAGAGACATGACTTTGCCAACAAAGGTTCATCTAGTCAAGGCTATGGTTTTTCCTGTGGTCATGTATGGATGTGAGAGTTGGATTGTGAAGAAGGCTGAGCGCCGAAGAATTGATGCTTTTGAACTGTGGTGTTGGAGAAGACCCTTGAGAGTCCCTTGGACTGCAAGGAGATCCAACCAGTCCATTCTGAAGGAGATCAGTCCTACGTGTTCACTGGAAGGACTGATGTTGAAGTTGAAACTCCAATACTTTGGCCACCTGATGCGAAGAGCTGACTCATTTGAAAATCTTTTCCTGATGCTGGGAAAGATTGAGGGCAGGAGAAGGGGACGACAGAGGATGAGATGGTTGGATGGCATCACTGACTCGATGGACTTGGGTTTGAGTAAACTCTGGGAGTTGGTGATGGACAGGGAGGCCTGTCGTGCTGCAGTTCATGGGGTCACAAAGAGTCGGACACGACTGAGAGACTGCACTTCTCTTGAAGCCTGTGGATAATTTTACAAGTTACTGAAATATTCCTAAAGAGACATTTGTAGAATTTCTTTTTTATTGACTATGTGTTGCTTTGTTCATTTTGAAACTTAGTTTAAGACCTACATAGTAAACTTTTTAAACATACAGAATTTTGAGCAGTCATTGTGCTAAAAAGCCAAACCAAGTGATTAGTCATATATATAAATGTGCTTTATGTTTCTGTGTATTACAAATGTGTATGTGTTTACACATAATTCTGCAAGAAGCAAACAACAACTGGTTGATTCAACCAATTTCCACATCATTTTTCATTACCCAGACTTCAGTGTATATACCATAGAACTACGTGGCCAGCATTCAACTACAAAGCTGAAATTGGTAGGTGATAGTTTCCCACATGAAATGTTTGTGTTGTCCTTTACTATTGGAACATGTATGTGCTTGCACTGCTCCGTAGTTCCCCTCTTCAAATATTTAAATAAAAATCACCAAATAAAATCCATCTGCATTCTAAAACCTAATCAATCAGCTGACATAGGTGACTATCCTAAAATGGTCTTTGTGAGGGATTAAATAGCATTACACGCCTTGCTTAAAAGAATTCAGATTACCATGAATGCATATTACTTACTAAATAAGTGAATAAATGTATAATATATCTGTTCTATTACAATGGCAACATAGATACCTACAGCATACCCTTATTTAAATAAAAAGAACATATGTAGCCTTTTCGGAAATAAAGTTAATCTGTGCTTTTTTTCTCAAATATATGCAAACTAATAATTAGGATACTTTTGTCCACCAGCTACATCTAATGTCACCCAAAAAGCATGTAAGTTGTGTGCTTTTGTATTTTTTTTTACTTGTTTAGAGACTCGCCAAAGGCAAGAACATCTTTTTTAAAAAAAATTTAATTGATGCCATTATGTACATACACATTTATACACACGTAGCATGTTTATGAGCATGTATATGGATAGGGAGAGACAGAACTTATTTTTCAATCAATTTTCCCCCAAGATTTCATCAACTTCTGTGAGAATTCTATTTAAAGGCGAGCAGAGGATATAACCCTTACGCAGTGGGCATGATTTCATGAAATAGAAAATGCTGTTTCTAAGCCCCTTTTTAACATTGGCTTTCCTTTTTCTCCCCAGATCTAAACTGGCTAAGCAAAATAGAATTATGGCAAAGTAAGAAACTCTTTCCTCAACTATGTGCATTTTTTCTTTTTTTTCTTTTCCTTTTTTTTGTTTTTCACATAAAAGGCTCAGTTAGGGGATATTTTGGAGTGTGGATTTTTTTTTTTTTTTTTGGTAGTGGTCATTTAAATAATTGTCTCAATTTTTTTTCATTTTTCTTGGCCATGTAGAGATGGTCTTTTAAAGTATATTATTTATTTTTTTAGGAAAATTGTCCTCTTACTGCAGATTTATAACTCTAGTTGAGACTTCCAAAAATCTTATGCCAACACTGTAAATTTTACTGTGATGTCGTAAAGTTACAGTTAGGGTATAATTTTTTAAAGGCATTTCATTTTGTAGTTTGGAGTAATAGTTATAAAGCTGCTCTCTATAGAAACCACTGTAACTTGTGATTTTAGAACATCAGATAATAATGCAGAATATTGGCCAAAACTTTTAAAATGAGAAATATTTTACTGAACTGACTCTTTCTAAACTGAAGTCTGGGAGAGAAACGTGTCGTTAAACCGACTATCTTTTAACCAAAGATTATCACTTCCATCTCCATCAGTCTGCCTTGGGGCGGGGGGGTGCACATGATGTATACTAATTAAACAGGATTTATTGGTTCAGCTAGATTCTGAATTACTCTCCTTCCTTATGGATTAAGAGAGTGTCTTTCTTAACCCTTTTCCCTGAAATCCATTAGGATCGTTTATGTGGACTGGCTAGTATTCTGCACACTTCTAATGCTTAATAAATATTACATTACAATATTAGCATAATAATAAATCATCTTAAAGTACTACATGGGCTATTAAGTGAGATCCTATTCAGTTGAGCCAAGACATCAAAAAGTTTTATTTTCTCTATACGCATACAAAGTAATTTAAAAACTCCCTTTCCATGAAATGTCCTTGCATCCATAAGATGTCTACATATTACAGAGTGAAGTGGTGAAGTGTGTGTCTCCAGTTATGTATTTCATTTGTTCAATTCATTCTGGGGCCTGAATTTGCCATTTTAGTAAGAGGAAATTTAAAATCGGGCAGACAAAAATGGAAATAGCACCATTTGTCAAGTAAATGCCCTTTTCCCAATGGCAATTCTGAACTCTTTATAAAGGATTTCCAGGCCAGCAGCTAGGTAGCATCCCTTGCCATTAAGAAACCCTGCTTTGTCTGTGACCAGTTGGCACACACACCTAGACCAACAACTGTGGAAAACATGGGGATTCTGTTTACGGTTACAGAACCGAGAAAGAAGTTAAAACTATCCTGTCAATACAATCTCCTCCTAACTGGTTGCTGTGAGGGAGCTCCTAGTTGGAAACTGCCATCAAAGCTGAAAATAAAGACATTTCCTTTTCCAAAAGTATTGTTCAAATATTACACATTATATCTACCAATGTGTGACTCAAATAGGATAAAGATGACGCAGAATCTGAGAGATAGCAAAATGGCCCCAATTCTGTCTCCTTCACAGTTTAACTTTGCAGTTAGCTCCTCGCGTCAATAAAGACTCTTATTTTTTTCACCCCTTGAATCTGAGCTGACCTGGGACGTCCTTTGGCTGAAAGGCTGTTGTGCCAATTCTGAGACACATCTCAAGAGGCGCTTAAGCTTCCCCTCTAGGAACCCCGCCCCGTGGCCACGTGGACCAGCTGAAGCTAGCCTTCTGGTTGATGGGAGATGTGTCACTCATTCACTCCGTTGGCCCTGGCAATCCCCAGATGCAGTGCTAACCAGCTGACTGCCAGTGGCCAACAGGTATTAAAAATTTTCAGCAGAGACTAGAAGAGCTTCACAGTTGAGCCCAGTCTAAACTGCCCACTCCCAAAATCCTGTCCTCAATAAATGCTCCTCGTTCTGAGCCACTAAATTTTGGGGTGGTTTGTTACACAGCGGTAGACAACAGATACATCCATTTCTTAAATTATCAGAAATAAGATTGTGGCTATCATTCAGCTCAAATAAATGTTATTCTTTCAAAACTTTGATTTCCCTTACTGAGTTACTTGCTGCTAAGTCTGTAATTGGCACCATGGTTTTCTGAATATCTCTACCACAAGTGTTTGTTTTTGCTACTTTGTAGCTTTCACAAGGAGTCTTTTTCTCCTTCAATAAAAACTTTACATGGAACCCTCAATGAACACAGTCAACTTTCAGGCCCTTCTGATCCTCTTAGGATAATGTCATTTGGTTAGACTGGCAAACCTGAAGAGGTGCTTTATCCAGAGGTGATTCTTCTTCTAAAGTGGTGTCTAGCCAGAAAAAAAAAAAAAATGAAAAAGGTGAAAAATCAAAGGAAGCTATGTTTAGCTTCATCTCAAACGTCCACATCACTCACCACATTGATTTAACATCACGGCGCCTCCATCTTTCAGCAGGAAGGGCTGGCGCAAGACAGCAGCTGCGGGGGCCCCATAAGGGTCAACCTCAAATGACAACATTGCCACTCTTGGGGGACAGCTGCAGAGGGACTTGGGATGAACAGCTCTCTTTGGGTAGATGGAATAGATCTGTTTCAAGGAGGTGGATACAAAGTGGAGTTCAAAGAGATACAAAGTGGAATTTTATATCCCGAGCCTTATCTTCCTGTGAGTTAAACATTCTTCCATTGGAGGAGGTTCTGTCCACGTGTCTCCCGGGCCATCCCTCTAAGTCTAGTTCCCAGCCCGGGTTTCTAGAGTGTGCCGCCTTGGCTGGGGGCGAATCCATGGACTCAGAGTGGTCCTCGTCAGCATGCATATCACTTTCCGCCTCTGCAGACACTGAACCATTGGCCACCCTTCCTTCTTGAAGCTGTCTTCCCGTTGATGTTTATTACTCTACATTTCCAGAGTTCTCTGACTTTGTCTCCTGCTGGTTTCTTCTGCCTGCTTGACAGGGATTCACAGACTGGAGGCAGGCACAGAGTATCTGTGGGATGAATGTCCACCCCTGAAATACAGGTGTTTTTCTTTACCCTCTTCTCTTCCTTTACTGACAGGACCTTTAATAAACACATTCACATTCACAGCTTATCTCCTTTTGTGGATTGGGGTAAAGACCCCCATCAGTTCCCAAAGGAGAACTTCTCACTGACAGATTTCATGAGGCAGAGGATTCAGTATTCTGCCAAGGGATGTCTCAACTTCTCCATCAGGTTGCCTCCTAAACAATCTCAGCTGCCTATGCTTACCTCCATCCAGTATTCACTCCATTCTGCAGCTGGGGTCATCTATTCTAGAGAGAAGCATCACACTCCACCAGTCCACAGCTTCCTGTCAGTTCAGTTCAGTTCAGTCACTCAGTCGTGTCCTACTCTGTGACCCCATGAACCACAGCACGCCAGGCCTCCCTGTCCATCACCAACTCCCGGAGTCCACCCAAACCCATGTCCATTGAGTCGGTGATGCCATCCAACCATCTCATCCTCTGTCTTCCCCTTCTCCTCCTGCCCTCAATCTTTCCCAGCATCAGGGTCTTTTCAATGAGTCAACTCTTCACATCAGGTGGCAAAAGTATTGGACTTTCAGCTTCAACATCACTCCTTCCAGTGAACACCCAGGACTGATCTCCTTTAGGATGGACTGGTTGGATCTCCTTGCAGTCCAAGGGACTCTCAAGAGTCTTCTCCAACAACACAGTTCAAAAGCAACAAAGACAAAATTCTCGGAGTGGCCACCAAGCCCCGCATGGACTGATTCTTGCCTTCCTCTTTGACCTGATTTTACAGAACCCCCCACCCAGCCCCCGGTCCCCCGGCCCCCGCCACCGCCACCACCGCAACGCACTAAGGCCAGCGACACTGACTGTCCCTCCTGTCCTCAGAGAAGCCCTGCATCCCTCTACATCCAGGTCTTTGCTTATGCAGCCCCTCTACCTGAAACATTTAGAGTCTCACCTGCTGGACTGAATTCAGCTTTCAAGGCTCAGCTGTGATTGCCAGTTTCTAGGGGGAGCCCCTTCTGACTCCACACAACAGAACAGGACTCTGCTAACTCACCCAGAACATCCAGTCTGTCTTCATACTGCTTGTCCTCTGATTGAGACTCGTGTTTGTGAGGCCCTTCCTCGGTGTCTCCTTCTAGTTCAGTTATTCTTCATCACTCCCCAGAGCTTAGCATTGCACACAGTAGGTATTCGACAAACGCATACTCAGTAAGGGAAGGAAAATAGTGCCCTGGTACTTGATACTGCATCTTCCCTTGTGTTTTCCAGGAGGAACCAGATCTCAGGGTTGCAAAAAGGCAGTGAAGGTGAGAGGGAGAGACAATTCAGTGCCTCACAAAGGCTGACCCCCTGCAGGAGGAAACGGCACCCCACTCCAGTGTTCTTGCCTGGGGGTTCCCATCGACAGAGGAGCCTGGGGGGCTACAGTCCATGGGGTCGCGAAGGGTCAGACACAACTGAAGCTACTGAACACAGAGCCGGGTACGCTGACGAGTGATACAGGCCAAGCTAGAAGATAATGCAGGGACCGCGGAGGGCGATTTCTGGCCAGGGAGATTTCGGCTTAGGTGTCAGAGTCTGGAGGTGCTCAGAATCCAGGGCAGAACAGAGGAGCTGGGAGGCCCTCAGGAGGACTTATGTCAAAGACAGAGTCTGTTCTTGGTGAGTTCCTACTGTCATTAATTACATTATATTCACACTAGGTAAGTTCTACAGGTCAGGATTTCAGAATAATTATACATTTTTGTATTTTTAGCTACAGTTTTTTCTTTTCTTGGTAGGATTCAACATTGAAGCCCAACAATGTACAGTTTGGGGCTGAAGAAGTGGTAATGGAAATACTGATCCCAGCCCCAGGATATCCATTTTAGAAGCCATATGATACAAGGAGGAGATCTCAGATAGCATCACTGTTGTTCCTTGATGTCACAAGTCAAAAAGCAATTCCTCTGCAGCCAGAGGGCCAATTAGTCACTGGCTCCCGTGTACATGAATTATGGCTTAAGGAATCACAAAAAAATTTGAATTACTAAACAAGTTACATTGAAAAAAATAAGAAGAGAGGAAAGATGCATGAGCTTAGGGAAAGGATTTTATAATATACCCCAGTCGACTCTGTGATAAATGTACATAATTAATCATAGACACCATTTTGGCAAATGATATTTTTAAATGATAGAGGCAATTATCTGTATAATTACATATGCACAAAATGCATTATTTTCTGCTTTAAACAGGCAGCCAACCCTACAGAAAAGGTAAGGAAGAGACTTACCTAATTTAGCATCCTAATTTTAAACTCAATCTAAGGAGGACATTTTTTTGGTAATTAGAGGAGGTTCAGAAAAGGAATGTAATAATGGTGACTTCTTGGTTTGCCTACTATCCTGGTGAAACCATGTTTATTTAACCTATATGCAGAATACATTATGAGAAATGCTGGACTGGAAGAAACACAAGTTGGAATCAAGATTGCTGGGAGAAATATCAATAACCTTAGATATGCAGATGACACCACCCTTATGGCAGAAAGTGAAGAGGGGCTAAAAATCCTCTTGATGAAAGTGAAAGTGGAGAGTGAAAAGGTTGGCTTAAAGCTCAACATTCAGAAAACGAAGATCATGGCATCTGGTCCCATCACTACATGGGAAATAGATGGAGAAACAGTGGAAACAGTGTCAGACTTTCTTTTTCTGGGCTCCAAAATCACTGCAGATGCTGACTGCAGCCATGAAATTAAAAGACGCTTACTCCTTGGAAGGAAAGTTATGACCAACCTAGATCAGATCACATCAGTCGCTCAGTCATGTCCGACTCCTTGCGGCCCCATGAACTGCAGCACGCCAGGCCTCCCTATCCATCACCAGTTCCCGGAGGTCACTCAGACTCACATCCATCGAGTCAGTGATGCCATCCAGCCATCTCATCCTCTGTCGTCCCCTTCTCCTGCCCCCAATCCCTCCCAGCATCAGAGTCTTCTCCAATGAGTCAACTCTTCGCATGAGGTGGCCAAAATACTGGAGTTTGAGCTTTAGCATCATTCCTTCCAAAGAAATCCCAGGGCTGATCTCCTTCAGAATGGACTGGTTGGATCTCCTTGCAGTCCAAGGGACTCTCAAGAGTCTTCTCCAACACCACAGTTCAAAAGCATCAATTCTTCGGTGCTCAGCCTTCTTCACAGTCCAGCTCTCACATCCATACATGACCACAGGAGAGACCATAGCCTTGACTAGGTGAACCTTTGTTGGCAAAGTGATGTCTCTGCTTTTGAATATGCTATCTAGGTTGGTCATAACTTTCCTTCCAAGGAGTAAGCGTCTTTTAATTTCATGGCTGCAGTCACCATCTGCAGTGATTTTGGAGCCCAGAAAAATAAAGTCTGACACTGTTTCCACTGTTTCTCCATCTATTTCCCATGTAGTGATGGGACCAGATGCCATGATCTTCGTTTTCTGAATGTTGAGCTTTAAGCCAACCTTTTCACTCTCCACTTTCACTTTCATCAAGAGGCTTTTTAGTTCCTCTTCACTTTCTGCCATAAGGGTGATATCATCTGCATATCTGAGGTTATTGATATTTCTCCCGGCAATCTTGATTCCAGCTTGTGTTTCTTCCAGTCCAGCATTTCTCATGATGTACTCTGCATATAAGTTAAATAAACATGGTGACAATATACAGCCTTGACGTACTCCTTTTCCTATTTGGAACCAGTCTGTTGTTCCATGACCAACCTAGATAGCATATTCAAAAGCAGAGAATTACTTTGCCAACAAAGGTTCTCCTAGTCAAGGCTATGGTCTTTCCTGTGGTCATGTATGGATGTGAGAGCTGGACTGTGAAGAAGGCTGAGCACCGAAGAATTGATGCTTTTGAACTGTGGTGTTGGAGAAGACTCTTGAGAGTCCCTTGGACTGCAAGGAGATCCAACCGGTCCATTCTGAAGGAAATCAGCCCTGGAATTTCTTTGGAAGGAATGATGCTAAAGCTCAAACTCCAGTATTTTGGCCACCTCATGCGAAGAGTTGACTCATTGGAGAAGACTCTGATGCTGGGAGGGATTGGGGGCAGGAGGAGAAGGGGACGACAGAGGATGAGATGGCTGGATGGCATCACTGACTCGATGGGTATAAGTCTGGGTGACCTCCGGGAGCTGGTGATGGACAGGGAGGCCTGGCGTGCTGCGGTTCATGGGGTCGCAAAGAGTCGGACACGACTGAGTGACTGATCTGATCTGATCTGATCTGATCTGATGTTTAAAGCCATACAATATGTCATATTCTGGTTTTTTAAATAAGTATAAAATAATCTCCTAAATGCCTTTCCAATAAATGGTCTGGACATATATTGTAAAACTTGTGAAAATGAAAGCATATTTGCTCCTCTCTACTAAGTTATTCTTTCTATTAAAATGAGAAAGAAAATTTCAGCAACTGTAGGAAGCAATGGTAGTTGTTTTTTTTTCCCCTAACTTGATAGATTGAGTACATCATCTCTCGGCTATTTCTTTACCCTGATGGTCTTATTTACAGAGGCAGTGTGGTGTGGGAAAGAGTTCTCTCTGGAGTCAAACATAGCTTCAAATCCTGTTCAACAATTTACTATGATGCTAACCTTGAGCAACTTACTAAATGTTGCTAAGCTTCAGTTGCTTTGTACAAGTGAGTGTAATCACGTCAATCTCATAAAATATGCTGTGAGCAGTACAGGAGATAATGTTTATCAAGTATCTGGTCTCCTGTCAGGGATTCAACACATGTTCAATACTGCAGGTATTATTCATGTTAAATCCTCCCCCTCCTTCAAGTTGTTTAACATCTTATCCATCGGAAATAAATCACAATGTCATTCCATCATTCACTCATTCTACCAATGTGTATTGAGTGCCAGGCATACTTACAAAATATCAGTATATAATTAAATGAGTCACTTTGGATGTCTTAATAAGTAAAGAAAAGATGCATTATTCAGAAAGTGGTTAGCAACTGTGAACTCTCACTCAGATGGTCTATAACTATGTTGTCCATGCAATAGCCAACAGCCACACCTGACTCTTGAGCGCTTGAAATGTGACAATTTTAAATTGAGATATACTGAATACATAAAATATGCTCCAGACTTTGAAAACTTAGATAAAGAAAAAGACTGCAAAATATCTCATTACAATTTTTTTCACTTTGCTCACATGTTGAAATGATAATATTTTATAACTGCTTTTATTTTATTTATATTTATAACTTATACTGTACAAAATATTAAATTCTTAAAAAGAATTTTATGCTTCTTTTTACTTTTTTAGATATATGGCTATGGGGAAACTTTAAATGTCGTTGCTCACATTTGTGGCTCCAATTATGTTTCCACTGGGCAGCACTTACCTAATATTTAAATACAGAAAGAAAGGAGGCAAAGAGTGGAGGAGAGGAAGGGAGGTAAGGGGGAAGGAGAGAAGGAAGGAAATAAAAAGGATCTTCAAGAACTAAAAGATATAAGCCTTAAAAGATCAGAGAATGGAACAACCCTTCCTCCACGTAACACCAATGACAAAAAAAATCTGGGAGCCTGAGATGCTGTGCTTACAGCACCATGCCAGCCACTTAGCAAATGCCAGTGTGTGCTGATCTCAAGGGGCCTCGGCCTGCGGGGCCTGGAAGCAAGGTTTCGGTTCGCGGCAGAGATGAAAGTCAGGCTGAGGCATGGGAGTGCTGCGTCCTAGCCGCTCGAGCCGCAGGGACCAGTGGCCAGTGGCAAGGCCCTGGTGCACCCGGCTGTGAGGAAATGAACTCCCGCAAAGACAGGAAGCAGAGAAACAAGGGAAGTGTGAAGCAGGAAGGAACAGCATGTGGGGGTAGACCCACGGAGAGGCTCGCAGAGAGCCCTGCCCTTGTGGCAGTCTGAATCACCTGAATGGGGCGCTTCCTCCAGATCTCCTTCCGCCGGGCGTCTTGCTTCTCCTGGCCCTGAGCTCACGTTTGCTGGATCTCAGAGTCCAGGCATGTGCACGCATCTCTGCCACAAGATGGATTCTAGCGAAGGGGCCTCAGGGGGAGCTGGCATCTCTTACTGTGAGGTGACACCCCCTCCCTTCTGACCTCTGAGACAGAGCCTTTCTGCAGGAGTCTAGTAGGGAAGGTCTCACTTCAAGAAGGAGAACGCTGTGGTCTCTATCTGTTATCTGGGCAGGGTGACTTCCTCTCTGGGTCCCTGTCTTCACTGCGGGGAAACCAGCCCTCCAGACTGGGGCCCCCAGCTCCCGGCTCAGCAGTGTTTGCTTCATGATCACGTGCCCTATTTCAGGCACCATACTAGGTGCTACAGTTACAGTGATGGACGAAACCGTCCGTTCCATCCTGGAGCACTCAGCCTAATGAGAATTAAGAACAAGACAAAATTTTGCAAGCTTTTTCATTTTGTCTTTCATATTGTTGACCTTGAAGATACTATGTTCTAATTTTCTTTCAAAGATTGTGGACACACCTCTCCAAATCTGACCCTTATTAACCTGGTTTCGGTTTTGTCCTTGTGAAAATGAATGGCAGCGGGACATTGAAAGGCAGTTTTAGTTCCTTTGTCAAAAATGTCATTGGCTAGTATATTGCAAAGTTGTTCAGTAAGAGAAACTAACTTAGAAGCTCTCATCTGGCATATATTTCTATATCATACATATCAGTTCAGTTCAGCCGCTCAGTCGTATCCAACTCCTTGCGACCCCATGAACTGCAGCACGCCAGGCCTCCCTGTCCATCACCAATTCCCGGAGTTTACTCAAACTCATACCCATTGAGTCGGTGACACCATCCATCTCATCCTCTGTCGTCCTCGTCTCCTCCCACCTTCAATCTTTCCCAGCGTCAGGGTCTTTTCAAATAAGTCAGTTCTTCGCATCAGGTGGCCAAAGTTTGGGAGTTTCAGCTTCAGCCTCAGTCCTTTCAATGAACATTCAAGACTGATCTCCTTTAGGATGGGCTGGTTGGATCATACATATCATTCTCACACAAAATCATTCCTGGATCCTTCCACAGTATTTCGGACCACCTATGCAGTGATGCTTGTATACATGCATGTATACATGCGTATACAATCCTGTTTCAATACAAATGTGCAGAGCAAAGACATCCATTCTGGAGCAATCATAGCTTCACCAGCCCCTTGCCATGCCCACCCCAGGCTCTCAGAGGAAAGCCCGCAGCTCTGGCCGGGCCAGGCCTTTTGTCGTGCTGATTAGAACTGAGCTGAGCTGCAAGATTTACATGTTAAAGGAAACGGAGCTCTGGCCCCAGAAACCGATCCCGGAAGGAGGAGGAGAGAAAAGGAAAGGCTTCCAGGAGCCAGAGTTGGGAAGCGGAGTTTGGGGGGAGTGAGGGGGAGAGAGAGAGAGAAAGGAAACAGTTACCATGGCGAGCCGTGCAAGATACTGAGACTTGAGATGAAATTGAAATGCTGAGCTATTGATAAGGGACAAGGTTCTGAGAGAACAGAAATGAAGGCAGTATGAGCAGAGGCGAGAAGACCCCAGGAAGGCTTGCTGAAAGTTATGAGATCCCTTGGTGATTTTCTGAAAGGCGGCAATGAGGATCTAAAACGCGTTCATTAATTCCTGCCTGTCTGACTGGTGTTTCTGCTGGCTTTGCAACCATTCACACTGGTGAGAGCAGCTGGGTTAAGTTAATTAAACAAGGAGGCCGTTAGACTGGATGGGGCTCTAATGCTTTGGCAGCCAGTAGGCAAACCTAAATCTAAGCCCGAAAATGCCTCCAACTTAGGAATCAGAATACTAAAGACACAGACCACAGACAGCCAACCCGGCTTTAAACCACGGCCGGTCGGATAATTTCCTTTCTTGGCTTTCTTTGCCTGGGTCTTTCCTGAGCTCCTGTGGGCCTACCGTTTCCGGTTTGGTGCTGCCCTATTGCAGATGGCTTTTTGCTCAATCTCTTAGAATTTTTTGTTATGCCTCAATTTATCTTTTAAGAGCTCCCCTGGTGGCTCAGCTGGTAAAGAATCTGCCCACAATGTGGGAGACCTGGGTTCGATCCCTGGGTTGGGAAGGTCCCCTGGAGAAGGGAAAGGCTGCCCACTCCAGTTTCCTGGTCTGGAGAATCCCATGGACTGTGTGGTCCACGGGGTCGCAAAGAGAGCCAGGGGTCGCCGGCTCTCTCTGGGTTCCTGGTCACACTTCAGGAGCTCCGTCTGGGAAGCGGAGGCTGTCCCGAGCCCCTGTGCACACACAGCAACCACTGTGGCCGTCTCTAGCACCCTCACCGGCAGACGCTCCACAGATACGGCTTCAACAGAAAAGGTATGGCAACCGACTGAATACACCTGACTGCGCAGCTGGAGGAAGGTAAGTACCGCCCCAAGCACTCGTCCTTTCTGTGCTCGTCCTTTCTGTGCATGAGCCCGAGAGCTAGGACAGGCCTCCTTTACTGGTTTCCTGTTTGTCTGGTTTGGTTGTCTTAAGAGTCAGTTGCCCGTGACAATAAATACACCTTCTCAGTGTGAATACACGGGTCCCTTGACCACAGCCAACCCCTCCTGCCTCACACTCCCTAGCTGCAGGGTCATCCCCCTGTCTCAGGGTCAGCGGCGCAGTCCCCAGGGAGGGCGGACAGGGTAGGATGTCTGGAAACCCGGGAGAAACCGCAGAGTTCTGGGCAAGTGGCACAACAGAATCAACCAGAATCGTGTTTGGGCCCAGTCCAGGATAATCAAAACTGAATTCCTGGGCCTCTGTAATTTTTTTAAATTCCTGGGTCATTCGGACACTAGGTTAAGAGCTGGGAAGCCCTCTGCCTTTGCTCCTCGCCCAGCTCAAGCCTGAGTCTTCGCTTGCTACGTCCGATCCCAGAGGTCGCAGGCCAGCCTGCAGGCCCTGACGGCTCGCTCAGTAGCCCCCGTGTGCCTCTGAGGGGCGGTTCCTTCCTTCATCCCTGACGATTGAGACCTGATGCCTTGGCTGGCTGGGCCCGTCCTGGGTCAGACTGGCATCTTGGGAAAATTACTAACAGCTCCTCTTTCTCTCTTAAAAGAGCTCCAGGTTTGTATGGTAAATTATATGGTCCCTCCACACATATCAAACAGGGGAAACCCAGCCTAGCCTAGCGTAGTATTTTCCTGGGATTCTTTCCAGCAGCAGGTTTAATATTCCTTCACTCTCTTCCTTCCTCAGACGTCTTTCTTTCCAGCCCTTTCTTCCTTCTTTTTCATCAGATAAGGCTTGCACAGCCCCAGACAGCCCACCCTCGCACTCCTTACCCACCCCACAGCCCTGGGAGCTCCCGCCTCACCTCCACTTGCGGAGAGTTCAGGAGGACGCTGCGGGTGAAACACTGCATCCCGCTGGTTCCCGTTTGAGCGCCAACAGAGAGGCAAGTAGCCCGAAGCTCTGTGTTAGCCGGACGGACCTGGCTTTCCCCCGGACCTCGGGTCACTGGAAAGAAAGGTCTGTGGAGCACAGCGTCCACCAGGACTTCCTGCAGCTGACGAGTGACCGTCACCCAAGTGTGGACCCCGGGCTCCTGCAGATAGAAGGAGGAGGAGCTGGGGGTTCTCCAGATTCGCCCACACCACGGGCTTCCCATAGAGGAAAGCACTGGCCTCTGCGTCTTTCTCATCTGACCTCTCTCCCGGAGAAGCCCTGAACTCAGGGTCCTGATTCCCGCATCTGACGCTCAGCCTCTCTCCTGGGGAGGCCCTGAACTTATTATCCTAATTTTTGTATCTGAGGCTCCTTCTGCTCTGGTACGCAGGTTGCTTTTTCCTCCACCTTTGTTGGTCCCCTGATTCCAGGACATTATAATCCCCTCCACCCCCTCATCTTTGGCTGGTACTCACCTGTAGTAGCCCTTCCTGGGTTCCGCTTCCCATTTTGATGCTTCTCCAAAAATCCAGGCCAGGACTAGGCACTGTCTCAGAGATGACACAGAGGCCACGTCAGCAGCAGAAAGCCTACATGATGGACATGGTCGTGTTCACTGCCTTCTCTCCAAAACTGAGGAGATTTCTCCACAGACGCTACAAAGCAGACGGAGCCCCTGATCTGTTCGGTGTTGAAGCGTGATTCTCCTCGCCCCTCCCCACCATCCAGTCCCATCCCAGGCTCTCTGCTCTCCTCATTATATTCCCTGTGTGGACTGTGTTAGCCGCTCAGTTGTGTCCGACTCTTTGCGACCCCGTGGACTGTAGCCCACCAGGCTCCTCTGTCCATGGGATTCTCCAGGCAAGAGTACTGGAGTGGGTCACCATTGCCTTCTCCAGCGGATCTTCCTGACCCAGGGATGGAACACTGGTCTCCCGCCTTGCAGGCAGATTCTTCGCCGTCTGAGTTACAGGGAAGTCTCATCATCTTCCCTCCTACGATGCCTTGACTCTCCATCTCACTTTGCATGTGAGTTGCTAAATTCGTTGATGAATCAGCTTTTGGTTCATAAGCCAACTATCAACACTGACAGTTACAGAACTGAGTTGTCCCATAAGGGCGGGTGGCAGATTCAGATGACCCCCGGGGCCAGAAGGCAGGGTGCCTGGAAAGCCGGCTGGGTGGGAACCAGAGCATCTGGCAGGTGCCTGCCCCGGACAAAGGGTCTAACTGCTGTTCTTTCTCGGTGCAGTGCTGCCAGGAAAGGATGCCGCCTCCAAATGCTAGACCTTTCACGCTTTCCAGAAAAACAGAGACACCTAGATTCTTATGAAAAATCTATTATTTTGAGGGGGAGGAATATTAATGCCTGATTTTAAAACATTTAAATTTCATCCTTAAACAAAACTCGTTGTGAGTAGGATCTGGTTTTCTGGCTGCCAGTTGGCAATGGCTTTTCTAGTGTATTCTCAGACAAATTTTTACATAATTTTAAACACGATTTCCAGATTGAAAAATCCTCTGAGGCAACCCAGTGTCAAGGATGTGAAATGCTAAAGGATACCCTGGAACTCTACAGATGCTGCTGTTCATGCCTAAAAGTGTCAGTAGCAACAACGGAAATTCCTAGTAAGTGACGGATAGCCACTTAAGAAAATCTTTCACCGAAAGGAGATTTTAAGCATCCCATAAAAGGCCCACTGTGCGTGCTTTTGTGCCTGGACACTTCATTCTTCATAAACAAAAACCCTCTAATTGTCTTGCATTTTAAAATATCTTTGTCAGCGAAGATCCTGAGGAGGCAGTTAGAGGGGAAAATAAAAACACTCTGAACGTTAGCAGGAACATCAGTTAATCTCTTATCCCTTATGGAGTTTACATTTTGAGTGACTACTAAGGTTATCTACTTTGCAAATACTGTAGCTTTATTTTTGAGCAAGGTGAGAGGAAAGCATATTATTTTCCTCTATTACTGGACATTATCTTTTTTTCAAAGAAATCAGGATGCCATGCTTTAATACTTCAACAAATGTAATACGTTGAAATGCAAAGTATTTCAATGTGGGATGGCAAAAATGGTTCAACTGAGTAAAATGCTAGAGGGGGATTTCTCAACCTCAGTATATACAACTGACATTTTGAGTCCCGTTATCTTTTCATGCATGTGTGTGTGTGTGTGTGTGTGTGTGTGTGTATGAGTATTTGTGTAGGGGGTTGTCCTGTGCACTGTGGTCTGTTTAGCAGCACCTGTGACCTCTACCCACTAGATGCCAGCAGTACCCGCCCCAGCTCATAAAAACAAAAAAGTATTTCCAGACATCACCAAATTTGCCCCCGATTAAGAACCATTGCTCAAAGAGGAAATGTTAAAATGGCATTTCACACAAAGGGGAAAGTACTGGAAAAAGCATCACTACTGACTTCGTCTAAGTCCTCCGGGGACTTCAGCGGGGCTTGGGGAGAGAGGTCTTTGAGGCAAGAGCAATGAAAGCGCACTGACAAGGAAGTTGCTGGGGGCGGGGGCAGGAGGGGCCAACCCTGGATGTGAAATCCGCTCTTCTTGACAACAATGCCTCGACAAGCAGAACCAACAGAGACCTGTTAGGCCAGGCAGCAACATCTGGTCGATCCCAGACTGCTCGTGGGGAACTCCAGCCTTCATCTGGCCAGGTGTGAGGCGAATTTTCAACGTCTTGAAGAACAGGATGATGCCAACCAGTTAGACATTTAATAGGAAATCCTTTCTCCCCCCCCCCCCCATTTTGGAGAGAAAACATTTTTCCAGAAAAACATGAAAGGTTATAATAGTGGTTTGAAATCAGTAACTCTCGATTTTTTTTCTTTGTGGTTATGGAAGAAATCATCAATTCCATTTCTCAATAGAACCTCATAAACACAACAGGCCAAATGCCAGAACAGAAATTAAATGGCTCTGTGAACCTCAAGGGAAGACATACTTTACCCATGAAGTATTCACACCAAACCATGAGCACAGGACATGAAAGAGAATGAGCTAGGGAATGCGCAGTTTGCATTTGCTGTTTTTGACAGCACTGTTTATCAAACTAACTAACAATTTTCAAAGACAAGACTACTTAATTTTTACTCTATTGCTTTTCTGTCTGGGAGGAACTATAAAGAATAAGTTCACTAAGTTTTTGGTTGAGTTTTAGTTCATGTAATTTGTTTCACCACAGCTAGATGTTTCAAAACGGCACCCTCTAGTCTTTTCATAGTTTGTTACCTTAAAATAGGGATGATAATGTACTGGTGGATACGTATCACTCTGCATCTGTCAGAACCTGTGGAATGTACAGCACACAGAATGAGCACCAGTATAAAGGATGGTTTAGTTAACAATAGTGTATCAATATTGACTCATCGGTTGTATCATATATGCCACACTAATACAAGATGTTAATAATAGAACAGAATGGAGGGGTGTGGGCAGAGGGGGAGTGAGGGAACTCTGTATTTTCTGTGAATTGTCCTTGTAAACTTCAAACTGCTATGAAGACAAGGTTTACTAAATTTGAAAATCTGTTTTGTAAATTTTATAATAAAAGCCCCAAGACAGTTAAAACTCTGTAAATGTCTTTTAAATAGGACTTCTGAGTATCGTTCTGCTACTTGCTTATTTACTGCTGGAAGATAATGAATGATACTTCAGGATGAAGTAAGGGAGAGAAGGGACTTCCTGCCCTGTTTGAGCGTGGCCAGTGACCACTCTCATCCACACTCCTGGCAAGTCCTATCTAAGTGCTGTGAACAGTGGGCCTCAAATTGCATTAACTTTATGCATTCTCTTCTTGTCAGCGATTTCACATGCCTTTACGTTTTTCCTTCACGAAATAACTTTTGAAGTAAAATTCACTCACAACTGTTTATAATACATTCTCCGTGACAGGCCAAATTTATTTCTAGTTAACAACATATAGTGCTCGCTGGAAAAGCAGTAAGTTATGATGAATCAAAGAGCTTTTTGTTGGACTTTATCTATGCAACAGCAAACAAGCTGTTGTGTTGAAATATAGTAAATTTGTTTTCTCAGTGGCATTCTATTCACTCTGTCATAAAGACTATTGGTCCCAGTTTTAATCTCTGCAACAGTGGGACATTTTTCAACACAGAAGCTTCTTGGATGGTTGTCAGAGATTCTCCAGGCTAATTAGATGTCATCTGTCATGGGAAGACTCAGAGCAGAACTTCACACTAGAGGCTCTGAGGGAAAAGAGCAATCTAAAGAAAGTCTTAAATGGTCCTTTATTCAGAGGATACACATGTGGTTGAAAGGACAGAACCTACTTTTATGACCACATTAAAAATACTCAGCGCAGCCAAGAGTAAGTGCAATTGGATGTAAGAGAAAGCTAGTGCTGGAAAAGACTCCTGAGAGTCCCCTGGACAGCAGGGAGATCCAACCAGTCCATCCTAAGGAAATCAGTCCTGAATATTCATTGGAAGGACTGATGCTGAAGAGCCGGTACTCTGGCCACCTGATTCGAAGAGCCAGCTCACTGGAAAAGACCCTGATGCTGGGAAGATTGAGGGCAGGAGGAGAAGGGGATGACAGAGGAGGAGATGGTTGGATGGCATCGTTGACTCAATGGACATGAGTTGACTTTGAGCAAACTCCGGGCAATAGTGAAGGACGGGGAAGCCTAACCTGCTACAGTCCACAGGGTTAGAAAGAGTCAGACATGACTTAACTACTGAACAGCAACAGCAGTGCTGAAAAGTGCCAAATACTTAGAGTTGGGAGGAACAGAACGAAGTGCAAAACTCGTGGGCTTTGGAGTCCTAGAGACTTGGGTTCTACTCCAGACTGTAGAATCCCAGGCAGGTTGCTTTACTTCTCTGGGTTTCCAATCTTGCATCTGTGGAGTGAAGAAAGAAGAGGTCACATCGTTCAAGAGCAAGATTCATGGTAAGAGTGGAGTAAGTGATGGTTTCGTCATTGCCATTAAGAGCGGTAATAGCAAGAGTAGCAGTAGTGGGGCGTCCCTGGTGACTCAGTGGTAAAGAATCCATTTGCAATGCAGGAGACCTGGGTTTGATCCCGGGGTCAGGACGATCTCCTGGAGAAGGGAATGGCAACCCACTCCAGTGCTCTTGCCTGGAGAATCCCACGGACAGAGCAGCCTGGTGGGCTACAGTCCATAGGGTCGCAGAGTCGGACACAACTGACTGACTAAAACTTTCACTTAGTAGCAGCAGTAGTTATACATTCTGAAAAAGAGACTTGTTTCTGAGAAGGTGAGATACGTCAGTGAAATGTAGGGAGACTGGGTTTCAAGGTGAAAGTTGGTGTTTCCAAAGTAGTGGGAAAGAACGAGGCACATTTTGACTAAGATAGGGAAGTTCCCTTGGGAGATTTACATGAAGTAAAATTAATGCAGTGTAATATCACTTAGGGAATAATATCTGAAGGTTGGTGGGGAGGAGAGCAGATGACAGAAAGACAGTGGGTTCAGGAGTCAGTGAACCTGGGCTCTAAATTAGGTTTTTACCTTTAGAGCCCCAATTCCTCTGCTAGCTAACTGACTGACTCTGGGCAGGACAAGGCCTCTTTGGGACTTAAGTTGTTCACCTGTGAAATGGATCCATGGGTTCAGAGGGTCACTCAAGATAGTGGCAAATAAGAATCTAAGTCCTTTGGCATACAAGAGGCATGATTAAAGCAGGAAAACAGCTGCTGTACAAGCTCTTTCTAGAATTTACTGGAGAGGAAAATAAAGGAGGATCAAGTCAGAGAAAGAGTTATGTTTACAAAATACTGTCACAGCAGGACAACGGGAAGGGAATTTCATCAGTTAACTTGGTGCAGGAATGGATATTCAGAGGCCCATGAGTTGAGACAATGGGAATAACATGAAAATTACCGAAAGTGAGGGAAAGTAATTATTTGTAGAAGAAAGGGAACATGATAAGCTAATTTTTCAAAGAAGTTAAGTGTCAAGACATGGCAGGAGATCTTTAATATTGACTAATGAGCAATAAATTAGATTTAGTGATTTGATATAAGTAGAATGGATTATATTACACATTTTAATTACCACTTTATCATATTAAAGATTTCCTAAAAACTGACTATAAAATTCATATAAGAGCATAAAGTTCCAAGGATAACCAAGACAAATTTGAAGAAGGAAATATGAAGGAAAGATTTGCCTCATTAGATATCATGAATTACTACAGTGTACACTATATCAACTAAAATAATGTGGTGTTAGGGGAAGGTCAACATAGCAGCGAATGGAAAAGAAGACAGACCTATCACTTAATGGAAATACCTAATCTTACATAAGACCTCAGTGTAAGCAGAGGTGACCTTAAAAACCAGGAGGCATTGTAAGTAGCTTCACTGCCTATATGGAAAACTATACAATTAGAACCCTACCTTACATCATACTTCAAAAAAAAAAAAAATCCAAATGAATTAAAGACACAAATGTGAACACACAACAAACTATACCTTTTTATAATGCAGAGAGGGAGGAAATTCTTAAATCAAGCTCAGCAAGTCAAATTTGTAAAGAAAAAGGTTGATGAATTTGACTGCATTATTATAGTGAGAATATAAATTACTGGTGAGAATATAGAGTTGGCGAGCAATCTGATAGTGTTCATAAGGATGCATGTATTCTAGACTCAGAAACTCCAATTGCTATGATAGACTTGAAAGAAACCTGAACATTTGTACAAAAGGAGACATTCTGTATAGCCTATACCAGTGAAATACTGGAAGCAACATAAATGCACATCAATAGAAAAATGAATAAGTAAATAGCTATGGCGTGTCCCACACCTATTACATTTATTTAAATCTTGATCTACGTGGACGGATACAGAAAGAACACAAAACCAAAATACTGAGTGAAAGACGCAAGACTGACACGTGATATCAGTTATGAACATTTTAAGAACTTACAAAAATAAGTAAGTAGAAATTAGTAAAATATACATTTAGAAAAAGCACAGACAATGGGTGGGCAGGGTATATGCCTGCTTTGGGGTAGAAGCTATCTCAGAGAGCAGCAGAGGGAAGTAACACCACAAAGTGGTCTAAACCTTCTTGGAGTGTATGTACCTACGTTTATTTTTGAACAATAAAGAAAACCTGTTAGCATCTTAAAATTCTGAGTGCTGGTAATGAATGTTTACTGTGTTACTCTTTATACTTGTCTGTGTGCTTGAACTATCCCCAAATAAAGCACAGTGGGGCAATTTTTATCACTCATAATTTAAGCATTATCTATGTATTTGAATTTTAAGGCATTGTAATTACTGTTTTGTAAGTGTTTGGAAATTTTACTTCAAGCTTTCAAAATGATTTTTTTGTTTTACTTCTCCGCTTCCCAAATTATCGAATAAAAATTACATGGGGGAAAAAAAAACCTGCCATAAAACACTGATAGTTACATCAGCAAAGCATTCTTAACTTTCAACAAGATTTATTTTATGGCTTCACTTCAATTTTGATCAATTAAAATATCAGGGGCCACTACCAATTGAAAGGATTAGTGGGTTAATAAAATTCAATTCACTAAAAGTTACTTTCCAGTGTGTTTCCAGCGTACAAGGGCTGCGTAAAATGAGGTACACCTGTAAATTCCAAAGTGTAACTTGGGCTCTTGGGACCATGGACCCCTTTGATCTTGTCACAAATTGGCTCCTGGAAACCAGAAGGCCTCCTGGACTCGAGTCTCCAGGGATCTCACCCCTGCAGCATCTCAAAACAAATAAAATGACTGAGACAGATGCTGGACCCAGACAGAATGGCAACCATTTCACAAAATTAACCCCCAGATGATGTGAAAAGACAATTCTCCACATGTAATTATGGCTTTTGTTATTTTTCTCCCTGAAAGCTTTCTATTGCTTTGGCTTAAATGCAACAGATAGAGGTATTCAGCCTTGGCTGGCCATATTTCTGATCCATATTTCAATAGATTATCCTGAATTGGCCTCCTGGAAGCATTTATGCTGACCAGTTTTGAAACCTCTTTGTCAGCCCCTCACCCTTACCTGCTAACGCCCAGCTCTAATGGATGAAAGCAGGGGGTGATGATAATCACTGTCTGCCCTGCCCTGAGTGCATTGCCTGCGTCTGCAAAATAGTCTGTCTGGAGGGGAGGAAAAAAAGGAAATAAGGAGTGTAATTCAATGAATACTTAGGAACCGAGCTTGAGGGTTTCTTTTTCCGTTTAAAGGAGTAGTGATATCAGAAGCAGGATTATGAAAAAGAAAGAGTTAGTAAAAATAGGATCTTTGTGAATTAGAATAGCAAGGCCATTTCAAATTGAATTACACAGGATCACGGCAATTAGAATTGGAAAAGATCTCTCAGGCTTTCTCTGTCAAAGCATGATTACTCCCCACGGGATATTCTCCCGAGCTTAGTCCAGTCCAATTTTAAATGATTCAAGTGATGGGGCCTCCTTCGCTTCTCTTGGGATATCCCTTCACAGTCTGAAACAGCTAACAGCTAGGGAAGCCCCCGTGTATACATATGTCCTTTTTCCATGATTCTGTTCTGTGCATCCCAAATCCACCTTAAAACTGTCCGAATTTAATTTTAAATGGGTACAACCTACATTTAAATGATTAAACCCAGCTGAGTCTGGGTCTTTTTGGATAGGCTGACTCTCTCTCTCTTTCACACGTACACACGAGTACACACACACACATATCACACTTGTGCTCACATATACAGTTAGAAAACATGACACAGCCACAATGTGTTTATGGGCAACAATTAATAAAGATCTTTACGTTTTATGTCATTCACTGATTAAACAATGTGAAAACTCAATAACTCACTGCTTTTCAACTGACAGAGGGGCAACAAACTATATTATATTTATTGTACATGAGTAAAATAATACGATCTTCTAATATAGTGCTTACTATAGCTTATTCAGTATAAAGGATACAGATATGCAATATGGTGCTAATGCCACAAGTAAATTTGTAGAAATCATTTTATTCAAACATTTTTTTCATCCATCCAAACAATAGGGGACTCATACTTTCTATGTAGATGGGCTCATTCCAACACTAAATTTGGTTTGAGCTTTGAGTAAGTTGCAGGGCCTAGGGGAACAGCTTGGGGTGTTCAAGGTTAATGGAGGTTGCTTAAGGGTATTTAAATTTGATCAAGGATTTTATATAGCTTTCCATGTCCTTTCCAAAGAGCTGCCCTAAAGTATTTTTCACACCTGTCAATCAACCAACCAATATCCAATCAGGTAGGAAAATGAGTACCCTGGGAAAACGAGAAAAAATAACTTGCGCTTTCTTTAAAGAGATGGAATCTACCATTTCTGTGGGCACGATTTTTGATGTCATCAGTTCATGAAATTTTGAGCTGAAAAGAATCTTAGAGCTAGGAATCTTTGAGCTAGAATCAGCTAGCTCAGTGATAATACAGTCATGGTCTAGAAAAATTATAAAGAGAGTCTGTGCAGCAAATTAAACTTTTGAATGTCAGTTGGGTGAGTTTTAACTATGTGGATTGAACATGCTTTTACATCAAGCACCTCCATAAATCTTGTGAAAATTACAAGAAAGAAGTTTAAAAGAACACTGAATGTAAGAGAAGAGAGTAGCCAAGGAGACATTCCTTGGCTCTGCAGATTGTTTTTGAAGATGAGAGCAAATACGGCAGTAACTGAATGATTTGAATGGAGGAAGCTAATGTGTTAAGTATCAACATAAAAGTTCCGCATAGTTTAATTCGGGAAACTCTCACAACAATGCTATAAAGTTAAGTAGTATTGCTATCTCCATTTAATAGGTGATGCTACTGATGTGATAGGTTAGTTAGGGAGCTGTTACGTGACAGAAACTGATGTGTCAAGCCGGAGAATCTCACTCCCGCAGCTGCGAGGGGCAATACCAGGGACGAGCAGGGCAAACTGCCCCACGCAACCCCCTCAGAAGCTCAGTGGGAGAAGGAGTGAGCAGGAGGCCTGAATGATGGGTGAAAGACCATCGAGAAGGTCCTTAGGCCCCAAGCTCCCCTCTGTCACATAAGATGAAAGGAGATGCTAAACATGCAAGTGGGTCAGAAGATTGGAGGAGGCTTTGTGGCGGAAAGTGAGTGTCCTTGAAAAAATATTTTGAGTGTTCCCACAAAAAAGCCAGAGAGCCAACAAATCCCCACATGGTGATGCCTGTTTACCAGTTACCCATGTAAGCAAAGTGCTTAAAACCAGGTTTTACTACCTCTTTCTTGACATCTGTTTCTATTGACTGCTTTATCTCTTACTAATAGGTTGCATTTCCCTCGCTTTCTCAATGTCTCATTTTTCACTGAATGCCAGTGTGTGCAGAAGACCAATGGAGACTGTTGAAAATTTCATCTGAATATCCATGTTTTAAAAAAGAACCTTGACTTCTACCTTACCCCATACACAAAATTATAAATACGGATCATAGACCCAAATATAAAACTATTAAGCTTTTAGAAGAAATCACAGGAAAATATCCTCAGGCCCTTAAAGTAGCAGAACTTTCTCAAGGGTCACAAAACGCTCTGTCATAAAAGGGCAAATTGATACACTGGATTTCATCGAAATTAAGGAATTTGGTTCACAAAATGCAACATTAAGAAACTGAAATATAAAGATACAAACAGAAAATGCAATATAAATCTGTACTACAGATATATGACAAAATACTTATGAGAATATGCAAAGCATTCCTTGAAATAAACAAGAGACAAGACAACCCAATTCGTAAAAATTAACTGAAATACTTGAAAACAAGCAACGCAAGAGTGTATCCACATGTCCAGTCGTGTCTGACTCTTTGTGACCCCACGGACTGTAGCCCACCAGGCTCTACTGTCCCTGAAATTCTTTAGGCAAGAATACTGGAGTGGGTAGTGGGTTGCCATTCCCTTCTCCAGTGGATGTTCCCAATCCAGGGATCGAACCCAGGTGTCCTGCATCGCAGGCAAATTCTTTACTGTCTGAGGCACCAGCAAAGCCCCAAATGTCCAATAAGCATAGGAGAAAAAAACCTCAACCTCACTAGACATCAGGGATACATAATCTAAAATGACAATGGGATATCACTGGTAAACTTCCAGAATGGCTAAAATTAAGAAGAGTGACTATATTAAATTCGGGTGAGACTTATGAGCAATTTAAACTCATATATTACTAGTTGATGTGAGTATAAATTGATGTAACCACTTGGGAGAACTGCTTGGCAGTATCTGCTAAGTCTAAATACGTAACTATTGTACAAGTCAGCAATTCTAGTCCTAGATGTGTACTCAAGAGAAATGAGTTTATATGTATACCAAAACATATGTAAAAAATATTAACAATAACTTTATATATAATAGCTTCAAGTTGGAAATAATCAAGATATCCATCAGTGGGAAAATGGATAAAGAAAGTGTAGTATATTTACATGGTGGAATAGCAAACATTCATTTTTTTTTAAGTTTTAAAAAAGAATAAACTACTACTGTATGCAACAACATGGATAAATCTGCCAGGCAATATTTTAGTGAAAGGCAGGTGTAAAAACATATATACTACATAATTCAATTTGTATGAAGTTTACGTACAGGCCACACATACATTTATGGCATTGAAGTTACAATAGTGATCACCTCTCTGGGGGTCTTATCTGCAACGCTTATGATGTTGTCTTGGCCATCTGTTGGTTACTTGAGTTCTTACATGCGTAAAACTTCATCATGTATATTTACTATTGGTGCACATTACTGAATATACACTATTCTCAAGGAACAATTTTAAAAGGCTAAAAACAAGGTCAGCTGGGATCACAACATATGTGAAGAAACCTTTAAAATAGAACCTTGTGCCTCCCTTGTGGCTCAGTTGGGCAAGAATCTGCCTACAATGTGGGAGACCTGGGTTTGATCCCTGGGTTGGGAAGATCCCCTGGAGAAGGGAATCTCCACTCCAGTATTCTGGCCTGGACAATTCCATGGACTGTATAGTCCATGGGGATCCCAAAGCGTGGGACATGACTGAGAGATTAAAAAAAAAAATGAAACAAAGCTATCATTTTTTCCAGAAAGTCAAAGGGATTTACATACATTCATGAAATAGAAAGCAGAGGAGTTAAAACCATAAAACAAAAACAGAAAAAAAGAAATAGGTTTCTTTGGTAGGGGGAAAGATAAAATATAAAAATTCCATAGAAAATAAAGTGGAAGAAATTATCTAGAAAGTCAAATAAAATGTTGGGAGATAGTCAATAGAAGTTACCAGGTTTTTAAACAATTTAGTTACTCCAGGCAAAACTGCTCATCTCAGGACATGGCCTTCATGATTTCAGTCTGACCTTGGGACAGCCTGGAAATATTTTCCTGCAACAAGCTGCCCGGTGACTTCAACAGAGTATTTTTGATTTTTTGTGAAATTAAATTAACTCGGTGTGCTCACAACTATTTCCTCAGCTGTGATTGGCAAATACATTTCGAAGACAATTGAGGAAGCACATTCATTAATCTTTATTTCAGTCTGTTCGGGAGAGGAAACGTTTCAAAACAATAGGTCTATATGAGAGGGGGAAAATAACAAATATTGTCCCAACGGCAACAAAATAATAAGAGAAGTGGGAATAGTTGAACATTGACCTTTTGCTATATCCCAGTTATCAGTCAGCCCTGTGTATTTATCCATGTGAGAGTAGTGTATGTTATTTCAAAATCATTTCTGCTTTTCTCTTCTCTTAAATAATGTACATTCTGGAAAATTTGGATAATACAGTGAAGACACAGAAAAATCAACGAGGACCCTTCTGCATACAGATAATCACTATTGATTGAGACTTAGTTTAAAGTCCTTGTTGTCTTTCTTCTCTCTTACTATACATATATATATAAATATATTGATATATATCAATGATATATCTTTATATATAAAGATAAAGCTTTATCATACAAATAAGACTGGACTATTTGTAAATATATAATACATATATAATACAAAATTATAATACATTTTTTGCGCCAAAATCAAGGGGGATAAAATCAAGCTTTATCGTGCAAGCAGGACTGGACTATGTGTAAACGAAATAATACATTTTGGCGCCGCTGCAGTACACTGAGCTCCACAGCTCCAGCGGCGGGTCAGCGAGGGCCCGTGGGCACCTGGCAGCTCTGTACCTCACAGAGGAAAAATAAGCACACGCTAAGAAGCCCGGAATGATGCTAAAGCTGAAACTCCAGTACTTTGGCCACCTCACGTGAAGAGTTGACTCATTGGAAAAGACTCTGATGCTGGGAGGGATTGGGGGCAAGAGGAGAAGGGGACGACAGAGGATGAGATGGCTGGATGGCATCACTGACTCGATGGATGTGAGTCTGAGTGACCTCCGGGAGTTAGTGATGGACAGGGAGGCCTGGCATGCTGTGATTCATGGGGTGGCAAAGAGTCAGACAGGACTGAGCGACTGATCTGATCTGAAGAAGCCCGGAGGCAAAATGCCATCATATGCATTCTTTGTGCAAACTCACCGGGAGGAGCACAAGAAGCAGCATCCAGATGCTTCAGTCAGCCTCCCGGAGTCTTCTGAGAAGTGCTCAGAGAGGTGGAAGACAGTGTCTGCTAAAGAGAAGGGAAAATTCAAAGATGTGGCAAAGGCAGACCAGTCAGTTACAAGAGAGAAACGAAAATGTATACCCCTGCTAAAGGGGGAACAGAAAAGAAATTCAAGGGTCCCAGTGCACCCCAGAGGCCTCCTTCAGACTTTTTCTTTTGTTCTGAGTAACATCCAAAAAGCAAAGGAGAACATCCTGGCCTAAGCCATTGGTGGCGTTGCAAAGAAATGGGGAGAAATGTGGAATAACACTGCTGCAGATGGAAGGGCTGATGCTGAAGCTGAAGCTCCAATACCTTGGCCACCTGATGCCAAGAGCTGACTCGCTGGAAAACACCCTGATGCTGGGAAAGACTGAAGGCAGAAGGAGAAGGGGATGACAGAGGATGAGATGGCTGGATGGCATCATCGACTCAATGGACATGAGTTTAAGTAGACTCCAGGAGTTGGTGATGGACAGGGAGGCCTGGTGTGCTGTGGTCTATGGGGTCGCAGGGAGTCAGACACGACTGAGCGACTGAACTGATGCTGATACTGACAGATGACAAGCAGCCTTATGAGAAAAAGACTGCAAAGCTGAAGGAAAAGTAGGAAAAGGATATTGCTGCCTACGGAGCTAAAGGGAAACCGGACACAGCGGGGGAGGGGGGGGAAGGGGGGGGAGGAGGGGAGTGGAGAAACCAGACACAGCGGGGGAGGGGGGGAAGTGGGGGGGAGGAGGGGAGTGGAGAAACCAGACACAGCGGGGGGGGGGGGGAAGTGGGGGGGAGGGAGGGGAGTGGGGGAGAGTCCTCGGGGCTGAAAAAAGTGAGGTGGAGGAGGAAGAGGAGGACCAGGGGGAGGACCAGGGGGAGGAAGAAGACGAAGAGGAAGAAGATGGTGAATAAGTTGGTTCTCGCGCAGTTGCTTTTTTTTCATTGTCTATAAAACATTTAACCCCCCCATAATCAACTCACTCCTTTTAAAGAAAAAAACTGAAATGTAAGTCTGTGCTAAGATTTGTTTTTAAACTGTACAGTGCCTTTTTTTGTGTAGTTAACACACTACCAAATGTGTCTTGAGCTAGCCCTGTCCTTGTGGTATTTTCCGTAGCACCCTGCCCGGTGCACACCTTGCCCGGTACACACCTTGCCTGGTGCAATGTACATGGAAATTTAGAGCACGTTCTTGTTGGTCTGCAGTACGAATTAGTTACATATGGGGATGATAGTTTCTTCATCTTCAGTTGTCTCTGATGAAGCTTATATGAATAATTCTTCTTCTGTTAATTGAATACCATTCTGTAATTGAAAAAAAGAAAAAAGTTGCAGCTGTTTTGCTGACATTCTGAATGCTTCTAATTAAACATTATTTTTATTAAAAAATAATAATGTGGACATTTTCCTAAATATACGATCACCTTTAATAATATTTCACAATATGATGGTTCATGATTTATGTACCATTATCATGTTGTTTGTCATTTAGTTTGTTTCAGTTTTAAAATATTACAAGTGATACAAATCATAACAATGATAGAAAATATTTGTACATTTTAAAGGAATCTAATTCTTCTTGCCAAAACGCCTTGAGACATGTTACCTAAATTTACATTTATACCAGACACAGCAGAAAGTGCCTGGTTCACTGAGCTTGAGCCAAATCCAGAAATTTTCATTTTTATAAAATCCTCAACATTCAAATAGAAAAAAAAAAGGTAACATTGCTTTTTAAATCTGAGTGTCTATGTTTCTAATATTATTGAAAATCTCTTCATATGATTGCTGGCATTATAATTTCCTTTGATTGGGTTTTTCTTCTTTTTTCTTATTAAAGTGCAAGAGCCATAATCCTGTTGCTGCTGCCTAGTCACTAAGTCCTGTCCGACTCTTTGTGACCCCGAAGACTGTAGCCCGCCAGGCTCCTCAGTTCTTGGGACTCCCCAGGCAAGAAACCTGGAATGGGTCGTCATTTCCTTCTCCAGGGGATCTTTCAGACCCAGGAATCCAACCTGTGTCTCCTGCTTGGCAGGTGGATTCTTTACCACTGAGGCACCTGGAAAGCCCTAAGAGCTTTAATAAGTCAAGGCTAAGACCAATAATTTTCAAATGCTTTTTCTCTCTTTTGCTGCAGTTTTTGTTTGACAAATTATGCACATCTGTATGAAGGAACATGTGTGATGGGACGGTAAGTAGAAGAACAAGGGTCAGAGGAGTCAACAGTTCATGCTGCCTTAAGTGTGGACATCGTCGAAGACGGCAGCAGTAAGTCCAGAAGGAAAAGAAGGTCAGAAGCAAGTGGGTGTCATGGATAAGATGTATTTTCAGGAGTTTTCCATATTATTTTTATTACATTAGTGGAGGATTAGCAGGATAAAGGCTCTCTCAAAATCTACTGGAAGACAAATCTTTGGATGATGATAGAAATCTTTCTTTTGCAGAACGAGCAAGTCTTTTGGCTAGACGTAGATAAAAGCTTTTGCTCAATATGGCATAATACCTCCAGTGGGCCCACAGCAGCCAAACTAAGTCTGTCTCAAAGTATCTTATTACAGTAAAATCAAATTCAACCTCCTCAACCCAAGACACAAATCACTCACTTTTCTTTCAAACAATTTGTTAATATATTATCATAAATGCTACCTGTCACAAGACTGATAGTTGTCAGTAGCTCAAAAATATGAATAAAATTGAAAATGAATCTGAATGTGGGAACTTTAACAGCATTTCATAGAGAGGTGACGATAATAAGAGGTTGTGGCAGACACGAAAAATTCTCAGGAATAGGGAAATCAAGAAAACGTTCTTCAAATTGAATAAGCTCCCAAATCAGTCTCACCAGACTTATATTCCCACCAAACCTAGCAGTCAATAAAATACTTATTGGCCCCTGGTAGTCTGTGGCAATGGCAAATTGGGCTTACCTTGTGAATTTTTATATTGCAAAGTTTGTATCAAGTTGCAGAGCGTAATTTCAAAATGACACAATCTGAGTTTATATTTCTTTCCAAATGATACTTGAGACTTTTATTAATATTTCTCCAACAATATAAAAAATAGTCTCACCTGAATTTCAAAGGTGCAATTTTGATCACTAAGTAGGATCAATAAACACAATGTCTTTTAAAAGATCCAAGTCAATGTATTTCAGATAAAAGAAGTTTCATTATAGCTCTTTCACATTTTCTGGTTTGAAAAACAGTGTTGCATGCAATTGTTCAGATGGATCTCAAGGGTGTTAGGCTGAGTGTAAAAAAAGTCAATCTCAAAAGTTATACACTTTATGATTCTATTTATGCAGCATCCTTGAAATGACAAACCCTGGGCTTGGAGAAGAGATTAGGGGTTGTCGAGGGATGGGGGGCGGTGGGTGTGGCTAATAAAGGGATAGCAGAGGGGAGTTCCTTTGTACCATATCTTGATTGTGGTAGAAGTTACAGAAATCCATACACGGGACAAAACTGCAAGAACTATACACACTCACAGACCAATGAATACATGTAAAACCTGGTGAGACTCAACACAATCTGCAGTTGCTAAATAACACACTCAGGTCAGTGTCTTGGGGTTGCTATTGTGCCACGGCTACGTCAGATGTCACCTTTGGAGGAGACTGGGTGAAGGGTTCATGCGACTCTCTGCATGGAGTTTGCAACTGTCAGTGAATTTAACTGTTTAAAAATAAAAAGTGTTTTCAAAACCATCTTTTCTGCTCCCCCACGTGTTTAACCTTCTATAGACAATTGTCAGAGAGGAAGCAAATTAGAACTCTTAGCAGCCAAACTATGTATCACAAAAATCCATGCACTAACAGTAATTCATTCTACTCATTGGCAAATACCTCAGGTTCTCATTCAGTGCTTAATTGCTCTTACTTCAAACACATTTCTGAGACACTCGGTAGTTTGTCTTTCACAACTAGAGCAGATACAATCAGTCAGAAGTCATCTATTCATTAATTTATGTTTATTCATTCATTATTTTGCTGATTATGCCACATAGTGTGATAAGCATGATGTCTTGATGAATGACAATTTCTGCCCCCAAGAAACTTACAACTTAGATTGGTGATTTCTACACAGAGGGGTAGAGAGAAATGAAGAAATATGTATCAGAATGTTACAAGCTTTCAAAATACATACTACTCCATCCCCCAAACTCTTAAACATCCCTTAGGAAGACATCCTTCCACATCTTAGAGTAGAGGGATGATGACAAAGGGGAAGTGAGGAGAAGTGAAAATAGATGGGACCAGATCGGGAAATACCTTATAAGTAGGAGCTTTGGAATGTATCCATATTGCAAGGGGGCACTACTGAAGGGTTTAGGCAAGGGGGTGAGACAAATAATCAAATTTATAGTATTTTTCAAGATTTTACAAACTTCAGTATGCAAGTCTGGAAGGTTGATGACTAGTTAAAGAGATGTGGCAATAATTTTTATAGGACTACTTAATGGCTGTGGGGATGAAGATAAGCAGACACATTTTTGAACTCATTAGGAGGAATATTTGACAGCACATGGTGAGCAGCTATTCCTCATATCCATAGAGATGGAAGTAGCCAAAGATGACCTATAAAGAAAGCTGTGCCTAAGAACTGATGCTTTTGAACTGTGATGTTGGAGAAGATTCTTGAGGGTCCCTTGGACTACAAGGAGATCCAACCAGTCAATCCTAAAGGAGATCAGTCCTGAATATTCATTGGAAGGACTGATGCTGAAGCTGAAACTCCAATACTTCAGCCACCTGATGCGAAGAACTGACTCCTTAGAAAAGACCTTGATGCTTGGAAAGATTGAAGGTGGGAAGAGAAGGGGATGAGAGAGGATGAGACGGTTGGATGGCATCACCGACTCAATGGACCCCAGGAGTTGGTGATGGACGGGGAGGCCGGCATGCTGCCGTCCATGGGGTTGCTTGCAAAGAGTTGGACACGACTGAGCGACTGAACTGAACTGAACTGAAAGATGACCCATTGCAGGGTGGAGAGGTTAATGACTGGAAGAGACAGGAGGACTTCTAGGCTTCTGGTAATGTTTTGTTTCTTGACTTGGGGGCTAGTTAAATTGATATATTTGAGCTTCCAGGTGGCACAGTGGTAAAAGATCCACATGCCAATGCAGGAGATGTAAGAGATGCAAGTTCTATCCCTGGGTCAGAAAGATCTCCTGGAGCAGGAAACGGCAACCTGCTCCAGGATTCTTGCCTGAGAATTTCCATGGATAGGAGCCTTGTAGGATAGGAGCCTTTTTGCATCCATGAGGTCACAAAAAGACAGACATGACCAAGCAACTGAGCATACAAATACACAAAATTGATATATTTACTCTGTGCAAATTCATTCAGCTTGTGCAGTTATGATCTTTGCACTTTTGTTTCTGTGTATGTTAAACTATGATCAAGATTTTTACATAAACTATGACATTGTAGCAAAAATGCACTGCAATGTATATGATTTGCATGTTAATGAAATGTATTCAGTTGAGCATCACATAGGAAGAAAAAAAGATAAATTAAAAAAATTTCCTTGTTGTAGTATTGTCCTTAAAAGCAAATATGTATTTGCAAATGAAAGAAATAATTAGGCTTTGGGGATGTCAACTGTCACATTCAACAGGCTGAAAAAATCTGGCAGCTTTGAAAGTACGTATTTCGTATTAGACCTACAAAGACTGACAAGAGTTTTCTTATTGACCTTTGATAAAAATGAACATGGCTTCCTTTAACATCATCTAGAGACAATTCTAGATTTACCTATAAAATTAGGTTCGGGGACTTTGGGTTTCTCATTAATGTAAGGAGCCTAGAAGATGCTGTTTGATCCTAACCTCAAGTATAAAGGTGAACAAAACTGAAAAATTAACAACTCTTCCTAGATCTGTCAGAGAAATGAGGTCATAGGTAAACCCCCACCCTGCAAAATGGAGACAGGCAAATTCAGAGACTCCCAACTTGCTGAAGGCAGAACTTCAGAAGAACCAGTGCCAGGGTTAGAAAACCTAATTGAAGAATTGCTGGAGGCTCAGTGTGGACAAGTCTGAGAGTTAATGACTTCAAGTGGGCCCAGTCATGGAAGGTACAATATTTTCATTGGTTGTACCTACCAGGTCTTCATATCGACTATTAGAGAAAAATCTCTCCTTGTGCTTCTGTCAAGGGGAGAGGAAAGGAAACCATTTTGAAATACAGCAGCTGCTGCCACTGCTGCTGCCAAGTCACGTCAGTTGTGTCCAGCTCTGTGTGACCCCATAGACGGCAGCCCACCAGGCTCTGCCATCCCTGGGATTCTCCAGGCAAGAACATTGGAGTGGGTTGCCATTTCCTTCTCCAATGCATGAAAGTGAAAAGTGAAAGTGAAGTCGCTCAGTCATGTCTGACTCTTAGCCACCCCATGGACCGTAGCCTACCAGGCTCCTCCGTCCATGGGATTGTCCGGGCAAGAGTACTGGAGTGGCGTGCCGTTGCCTTCTCTGAAATAGAGCAGAACATTCTGTTTTTCTTAGTGTGGCCTTGCCCGAGTAGAAGCTATTGAACCTGAGCCTGGCCTGCTATGTTGTTCTGAGAGCACGGCCTACCTGGGGGAAGCGACATAACTAACTGCAGCCTCCTGTACCCATTCAGATTCATCAAAGACAAGAAGAGAGGGAGGGACGGAGGGGTGCACTGGTGAAGTGCACAGTCCAGAAACACAGGCTTACCAAAGGCTATGATCTAATCATAAAACTATGAAATGCTTTCCTCCACCCTTGCCTTGCCACTACATTATTAAAGGCTTAATTACTGCAGTTCTGCTTCCCAGTACATCTTGTACAACATTCAACAAAAAAATTATGAGGCATACTAAAAGACAAAAAAAAACTCAATTGGAAGAAACTGAACAAGTGTTAGAACCAGAGTCAGATATGGTGAGAATGTTAGAATTATCAGACAGGAATGTTAGAATTATTGTAAAAAATATTTTTTTTACAATTATGATTAATATGCTAAGGGATTTAATGGAAAGAGTAGACAACATATAAGAACAGATAGATAATGTGATCAAAGAGAAATTCTAAGAAAGAATTCTTTAAATGCTAGAGATTAAAAATATACAACAGAAATTAAGAATGCTTTTGATCGGCTCATTAGTAGGCTAGATGTGGCTGAGGAAACAATCTCTAAGCTTGACGATATGACAATAGAAACTTCTAACACTGAAAATCAAACAGAAAAAAAAAAACTCAAAGAATTAGAATAAAATATCCAAGGATCATATGAAAACTAAAAAATGTACAATATATGCATAAGATTATCAGAGGGAGAAAAAAATAAAAAGGGAAAGAAGATATGACTAAGACACCAAACCACAAATCCAAGAAATTCAGAGAATACTAAGAAGAATAAATACCGAAAAACCCTACATCTATGCATGTCATGTTGAAGCTTCAGAAAATTAAAGATGAAGAAAAAAATATTGAAAGAAGCCAGAAGGGGGATATGCCTAGTTGACAGAGGAGCAAGTATAATTACGTCCAACTTCTCAAAACCCATGAAGGCAAGAAGAATATTTAAGTAAAATATTTAAGGTTGAGAGAAAAAAATCCACCACCACAGAATTCCATACCCTGCTAAATTATCTTTCAAAGTGAAGAAGAAATAAAGAATTTCTCTGACAAACAAAAGTGAAAGAAAAATTTTGCCAGTAGACCTGCCTTATAAGAAATGTTAAAAGAAGCTCTTTGAAAGTTTTAGAATTTTTCTTCTAAAAGAACAAAAATTATATAGGTCAGAAATTTGGATCTATATAAAATCTATATAAAGAAAGAAAGAATAAGTGAAACTAAAATAAAATTTTAAAATTTCCCATTCTTAATTGATCTAATAGATAATAGTTTATTCAAAATAATAATAATAATGTATTTAGATATACATAATAATCAGATCAGATCAGATCAGATCAGTCGCTCAGTCGTGTCCGACTCTTTGCGACCCCATGAACCGCAGCACGCCAGGCCTCCCTGTCCATCACCAGCTCCCGGAGGTCACTCAGACTCGCATCCATCGAGTCAGTGATGCCATCCAGCCATCTCATCCTCTGTCGTCCCCTTCTCCTCCTGCCCTCAATTCCTCCCAGCATCAGAGTCTTCTCCAATGAGTCAACTCTTCGCATGAGGTGGCCAAAATACTGGAGTTTCAGCTTTAGCATCATTCCTTCTAAAGAAATTCCAGGATTGATCTCCTTCAGAATGGACTGGTTGGATCTCCTTGCAGTCCAAGGGACTCTCAAGAGTCTTCTCCAACACCACAGTTCAAAAGCATCAATTCTTCGGCGCTCAGCATAATAATACATAATTGTATATAACCATATGTGATCCATAATTATATTTATGTATATATATGACCCCATATCAGAGAAGGCAATGGCACCCCACTCCAGTACTCTTGCCTGGAAAATCTCATGGACAGAGGAGCCTGGTGGGCTGCAGTCCATGGGGTCGCTAAGAGTTGGACACGACTGAGGAACTTCACTTTCACTTTTCACTTTCATGCATTGGAGAAGGAAATGGCAATCCACTCCAGTGTTCTTGCCTGGAGAACCCCAGGGACGGGGGAGCCTGGTGGGCTGCCATCTATGGGGTCGCACAGAGTCGGACACGACTGAAGTGACTTAGCAGCAGCAGCAGCATGACTGTGTATACTTATGTAAATATGAAAACAATGACAGCAATGAAGCAAGGGACAGGGGACAGTGGGCAAGGAGACGTCAGGGACATTTTTTATTATAAAGCACACACGCTATGCATGGAGTAGTGTAGAGTTATTTAAAAGTATATTTGGATTAGTTGTAAGCATATATTGTGAATTCTAGGATAACCACTGGATAAAGCTTTTAAAATGTATAACTCATATGCTAAGAATGGAGAGAAATGGAATTAAAGTGCTCAATTAAAACCACAAAAGGCAAGAAAAGCCTGGAAAACAAAAATAGGAACAAAGAACAAAGGCAACAAAAATAAACAGCAACAAAAATAGTAGATATGGATCTATCTTATCAATAATTGAACATCAATAGTCTAAATACACCAACTAAAAGACAGAGATTGTCAAGATGGATCAAAAAACGTTTCTCAGAAAATCTGCTTTCAGTATAAAGGCACGTACGTATCAAAACTAAACAAATGGAGAGAGACCAAAAGAAAGTGGGAGAATGTTTCAAATTTCAGATGAACCAATATCAAACAAGGAAAGTTACTGGGGATCAAAAGGGACGCTGCAAAATAATACTTCAAAGAAGACAGAGCAATTCTAATGTATATATACCTAGTAACAAAGCTTTAAATTACCTGAGGCAAAACTGAAAGATCCACAAGGAGAGACAGATGAATCCGCTATTATAGCTGGAGACTGTGATACACTTTTGTCAGAAATAGATCCAACAGGCAGAAAATCAGTAAGGATAAAACTGGCCTCAACAGCGTCACTGACAGCTGTAGACTAAGGCATCTAAGGACTGATGCTGCACACTCTTCTCAAGCGCACGTGAAACATCCATCAAAATACAACACATGCTGGGCCAGAAAACACGCTCTGTGTGCTGTGCTTAGTCGCTCAGTCGTGTCTGACTCTTTGTGACCCCGTGGGCTGTAGCCCCCCAGGCTCCTCTGTCCATGGGCATCTCCAGGCAAGAACAGTGGGTGGGGTGCCACGCCCTCCTCCAGGGGATCTTCTCAACCCAGGATGGAACCCAGGACTCCAGCATTGAAGGAGGATTCTTTACCATCTGAGCCACCAGGGAAGCCAAAGAACACACTTTCACACATTTGAAAGAACAGAATCCTATACTCTCTTCTCTACTACAGTGGAATCAAACTAGAAATCATTAACCAAAAGCCAACTGGAAAATCCCAAAGTATCTGGAGATTAAGCAACATACACCTAAGTAATAATGAGCTCAAAGAAGAAGCCTCAAGAAAAGTTAAAAAACATTTTGAATGAAATGAAAATACAACCCATCAGTATTTATGGGATGCAGCAAAAGCAGTGCTAAAAAAAATCTATAGTGTTAAATGCAGGTATTAGAAAACTAGAAAGATTTATAACCTACAGTCTAAGCTTCAATCTTAGGGGACTAGAAAACAAAGAGCAAAATAATCCAGAGAAAGCAGAAGAAAATAAATAATAAAAATTAGAGCAATAATTAATGAAATTGAAAACAGGAAATCAATAGATAAAATCACTAAAGTCAAAAGCTAGTTCTTTAGAAGAGATAAGCAAAAATTAGTAAGCCTCTACTACTCATGCTAACTAAAAAAAAAAAAAAAAAAAAACGGGGAGAGAGAGAGAAGACACGACTGATACCAGATGACAGAAGTGAAAGCGGGAACGCCATTATGGATCACATGAACATTAAAAGGAAGATAAAGAAATCCCAGGAACAACTCTACCCTATAAACTTGATGACCTCGATGAAACGACCCCCTTGTTTGAAATACACAATCTGCCAAAGCCTACACAAGGATAAATAGACAATCTCAATAGGCCTATATCTATTAAATAAATTGAATCAATAATTAATCTTCCAAAATAGAAATCATCAAAACTGGATGAGTTCACTGGTGAGTTATGCCAGATAGTTGGGCTTCCCTGGTGGCTCAGCTGGTAAAGAATCTGTCTGCAATACAAGAAACGCTGATTTGATTCCTGGGTCAGGAAGATCCACTGCAGAATGGATTAAGCTACCTACTCCAGGATTCTTGGGTTTCCCTGGTGGCTCAGACAGAAAAGAATCCCCTACAATGTGGGAGACCTGGGTTCAATTCCTGGGTCTGGAAGATTCCCTGGAGAAGGGAATGGCTACCCACTCTAGTATTCTGGCCTGGAGAACTCCATGGACAGAGGAGCTTAGCAGGCTACAGTCCACGTGGTCGCTAAGAGTCAGACATGACTGAGCAACTTTCACTTATACCAGATATTTAAGGAAGAATGTACGCTACTTCTCTACAATTTCTTCCAGAAGATAAAAGCAGAAAAAATACTTCCTAACTCTTCTGAGAGACCAGCATTAGCCTGATAAAAATCAGCCAAAGACATTATAAGAAAGCTATAGATCAATATCTTTCATGCATATAGATGCAAAAATCCTCAGCAAAACATTAGCAAATCAAATCCAACAATGTATTTAAAAAAATTATACACCATGATGAAGTGGGATTTATACCAGGATGCAAGGCTGGTCAATATTTGAAAAATCAGTTGAGGTAATCCATCAAATCCACAGGCTAAAGAAAGAAAGTCACATGATCATATTAATAAATGCAGAAAAAGCATTTGTCAAAATCCAACATATACAAATGACAAAATTTTTGGCAAATTAGGAATGGAGGGGGACCTTCCTCAACTTGGTAAAGAATATCTACAAAAAACCCTACAGCTAACATCATACTTAATGGTGAGAAACTGAGAGCTTTTTGACTAAGATCAGGAACAATTCAAATTAAAACAAGGAGATAGTACTACCTACCCATCAGAATGGCCAGAGTCTGGAACACAGACAACATCACGGATGTGAAGCAATAGGAACTTATCCATTGCTGGTGGGAATGCAGAATGGTTCGGGCACTTTGGAAGACAATTTGGGGGTTTCTTACAAAACTAAGCATATTTTACCATAATATCTCCTTTGCTAAGGAAGGCAACTGGTCTCCTTAGTGTTCGCCCAAATGAACTGAAACCTTATATTCACACAAAATCCTGCACATGGACATTTGTAGCAGCTTTATTTAAAATTATCAAAACCTAGAAGCATCCATGATGCCCTTCAGGAGGTGAATGGATAAATAAACACTGGTACACCCAGATGATCAACTATCATTCTGCACTAAAATGAAATGGGCTATCATGCCATAAAAAGACATGGAGGAAACGTAAAAGTCTATTACTGTGCAAAGGAAACCAATCTGAAAAGGTTACATACTGTATGATGCCAATTATATGACTGACATTCTGGAAAAGGCAAAACTCTCCCAGAAGTAAAGAGACCAAAAGATCAGTGGTTATAGAGGTTAGGAAGGAAGCAGGAATGAATAGGGCAAGCGTAGAGCCATTTTTAGGGCCATGAAATGTCTCTGCGTGATACCATAATGAACGCTTGTCCTTATACATTTGTCCAAACCCATAAAACATACAACTCCAAGAGTGAATCCTAGTGTAAGTTATGGACTTCAGGTGATAATGACGTGTCGATGTAGCTTTACCAGTTGTAACAAACGTTCCACTCTGGGACAGGGTGTTGACCATATCTGGGGAGGTTGTGATTCATAGGGGCAAGGGCCCAGTTGGAATTCTGTCTGATGCTCAAGTTTGCTGTGAACACAAAGCTGCTCAAAAAGGTAAAAGTTGCTACTTTAAAAAAAAAGTAGGTTCAGAAGACTTATACCAATTTTCTCACACATATTTAGAATTTACTTTCACATGGAACTGTGAAAACTAGAGATGACTTTACTCAATTGCTTTTAGAATCATCGACACCACTGAGGTCTCTTATTTTTTGAGCCTTGAGGCAAGGCTTCTTTTCATGGCAGAAATTAAGAAAAATTCTCCTTTTCTCATACTACTTGAGACTATACTATAAAAGATCTCCATTTCATATTTTTATCTAATTCTTTATGATTTTTAGAATTTTATAGAAAAAATATTTCATTAGCTCTCTTAAAAATAGCTTGTTGGTGTTTCTGCTGAGGCTCTACAAATATGCTAATAATTTCTTTATTAAGCTCTTATTTAGGCTAGCATGAATAGGAACACATATGTAATTTCACTTTAATACATATCATGTTTAGATTGGTTATACATTGGAAAAATGGTTTTCAATGTGATTTTTTTATTACAGAGGAAGTCGTTTACATACTAGAAGAATGGAGCCAAATACAGGCTGTTGGGTATATTTTCTGATTATTTTCAGGTGGTAATGTTGATGAAGAACTAGGCAACTTTTTTAAAAAGCATTCATCCGTGAGCAGATATTTTGCTGTGGTCTAGTCTGTGCCATATTCATGTTTCATTCAGAGATCATTTCATATAATGAAATAATTATTTACTTTGGGAGATTATTGATGTTATGAATAAGAGATAATGGATTAGTCACTATGTGTGATTATAACTTTTTAAAAATGTTACCAATAATATTTGGACAATGAACTCCAATAAAGAATGAGGGGAAATCAATTCTCAAGACTTGGGGAGTCCTGAGAACCAGTGGGGAACATATTTAAAAAGGCCTCCCAGGGTCTTGAAGGCAGAAAGTTTCTACAGTCACACTGAGAATTTTTTCACATATGATTTTTTTTTTCTTTAAGTAACTCCCCAAATATTTATAGAAATGGCCATCTGATGTTTTAAGACTTCATTCTCTCCTGGAGAGTATTTCCTTCCTACCAAATTTACTGACCTTACTTCCAATTATTTCCAACCTCATTCTTCTCTGATTTTACTTAATCATCTATTCTCTGAAGAATTCCTATCAATGGCCCTAAATAGCTATGTTTTACTTTTTTCCATGATTTCCAGGTACTCTTCTATGCGTTATTCTCTTTTCTGACTCTGTAGGGATAATGAGCTCCATGCTTTGCCTCACCTGCTCAGGCCTCTTGAGAGATGTCTGAACGTCACCATGGTGATAGGGTACCATGCAAGGCCCTCCTGGGACAGGGATAGGGCTCGAGAGCTGGGGCCTATGTCTGGGAAAGTGACTTTAAGTTCTCTTAGTTGGGAGAGAATAAGAGGTCGAAGAAGGTACATAAAGCTATATTCTGATGCTCACAGGCCTTGGAAATCCAATTCACTATTTCAAGGAACTACATCTTGATTTAGCAACTTCTCTCTCTTTGCAAATGCAAGGGCAGTCAAAATTCAGGCCCCCAAACGTTACTGTCATCTCTGTGTTAATGAACCTGAAAGAGTGTGTGTGTCGGTGTGTTCTGTGTGTGCATGTGTCTGTGGTGGTTTAGTCACTACGTCGTGTCCAACTCTTGAGATCCCACGGGCTGTAGCCCACCAGCTCCTCTGTCCATGGGATTTTCCAGCCAGGAACACTAGAGTGGGTTGCCATTTCCTCCTCCAGGGGATCTTCCCAACCCAGGGATTGAACCAGGGTCTCCTGCATTGTAGTCAGATTCTTTACCAACTGAGCTGCCAGGGAAGCCCCAGTATGATACTATAGTGCTCTCAATTAAGCTAAGCTAAACATTAGGTTCAGAGTCTTCTGTTCGTAGAGATGGTTTGGGTATAAATAGTGTTAGGGGAAATAATGATCAGCAACCTCGTTATCAACGTGCCCCAACATAGGACAAATAATCCAGCCATTTCTTCACTGGCTGATATTAGATCTCTGTTGTTCAGAGATGTCCCCACAAATGCTGATCAGGGGAAACCTGCTTCCTTCAGCTCAGTTCAGTTCAGTTCAGTTGCTCAGTTGTGTCTGACTCTTTGCAACCCCATGAATCGCAGCACACCAGGCCTCCCTGTCCATCACCAACTCCCAGAGTTTACCCAAACTCATGTCCATCGAATTGACGATGCCAGCCAGCCATCTTATCCTCTGTTGTCCCCTTCTCCTCCTGTCCCCAACCCCTCCCAGCATCAGAGTCTTTTCCAATGAGTCAACTCTTCGCATCAGGTGGCCAAAGTATTGGAGTTTCAGCTTTAGCATCAGTCCTTCCAATGAACACCCAAGACTGGTCTCCTTTAGAATGGACTGGTTGGATCTCCTTGCAGTCCAAGGGACTCTCAAGAGTCTTCTCCAACACCACAGTTCAAAAGCATCAATTCTTCTGCACTCAGCTTTCTTCACAGTGCAACTCTCACATCCATACATGACCACTGGGAAAACCATAGCCTTGACTAGATGGACCTTTGTTGGCAAAGTAATGTCTCTGCTTTTTAATATGCTATCTAGGTTGCTCATAACTTTCCCACCAAGGAGGAAGCGTCTTTTAATTGAGGCAATAATTAATGATGCAGTAACCACTTCACAGCTGTGGGCTGTCATGTAGCCAAAAAAGCAAACAAACAAACCCTCAGTATCTTCAATACAGATTTCAATCTAGGTTTTTCATCACAAACTTTCAGAAAGCAAAATTCTAAGCCATGTCTTTTCTAAAATGTCAAAGCCATTCCAGTAATGTTCTCAAATGGCCGCAGAAGTTCACAGCAGAAGGGGGAAATAAGAATCACGTATTGATCAAAGCCAAAAAAAAAAAAAGAGAGAGAGAGAGATAGAATCACTGACTCAAAAGGCCAAGGTTAAAGAAAGATTTGAGGTTACAAAATGTATTTGAGTTTCAAAATGCAGGAAGTAAAGAAATAAGAGATCACGGAGGTAGTACTTTGTAATTCTGATTTCAAAGGTTTGGTGTGAGAGCTGAAATGCACACCCCTCTATATAAGAGAAACATTATAACCCAGCATCCTACAGAGTCTCCTCCTCCTTAATTGGTTCCAGGCGCCTCACTCTCCAGCTGGACCCTCAGACCCTCAGTTGTTGTCGAGTGTGATGCTGGGTACCACGAAGTTCCCTGCCCCTGGAACACGCCCTCCACAAATCTTTAGGCATCAGGGATACTGAAGGATGACGACTGGGTTGGAATGCAATTTCCTTGAGTGCTAGAGCAGCGGTTCTCAAACTGGGGAGCGCACTACCTGGAGGACTTGTTAAAACAGAGTTTGCTGGACCCACCTCTGGAGTTTTTGACTCCGTAGGTCTAGGATGGGAATGAAAAGCCTGCTAACAAGTTCCCTGGTGCTCATCTGGGGAGCACAGCTCGAGGGCCACTGTTCTAGACTAGTGGTTTCAACCATGCTTGCACATGACAATCACCTGGGGAGTTTTTGTTTTGTTTTGAAGTTCTTGATGCCCAGATTATTAACCAGACCAGTAACATCAGAATCTATGGGGGGTGTGACTGCTGCTGCTAAGTCACTTCAGTCATATCCAACTCTGTGTGATCTCATAGATGGCAGCCCACCAGGCTCCTCCATCCCTAGGATTCTCCAGGCAAGAACACTGGAGTGGGTTGCCATTTCCTTCTCCAATGCATTAAAGTGAAAATTGAAAGTGAAGTCGTTCTTTCGTGTCCAACTCTTACTGACACCATGGGCTGCAGCCCACCAGGCTCCTCTGTCCATGGGATTTTCCAGGCAAGAGTACTGGAGTGGGGTCCCACTGCCTTCTCCAGGGGGTTGTGACTAGGCTTTGGTATTTTTTAAAGCTCCCTAGTAGGTTCCAATGTACAGCTCGAACTGGGAAACACTGTCTGGCCTCACAGTGGTGCTGAGTCCAGGCTGTACTTTAGAGTAACTTGGGGTGAAAAGTGAAAGTAAAAGTTACTCAGTCATGTCCTACTCTTTGTGACTATACAGGCCATGGAATTCTCCAGGCCAGAGTACTGGAGTGGGTAGCCTTTTCCAGGGGATCTTCCCGACCCAGGGATCAAACCCAGGTCTCCCACAATGCAGGTGGATTCTTTACCAACTGAGCCACAACTCTAAGAATACTAGAGTGGGTAGCCTATCCCTTCTCCAGCAGATCTTCCTGACCCAAGAATCGAACCGGGTTCTCTTGCATTGAAGGTGGATTCTTTACCAACTGAGCTATCAGGGAAGCCCTTGGGATAATGTTTTTAAAAATTAAGCTGTAGTTGACATGGTATAAAAATGATGCCTTCAAAGTGTACAAGTCAATGGTTCTTATTTACTAAGTTGTAAAACCATCATTAGTATCAAATTCTAGAACATTTACATCAACATCTATGGAGATTTTTAAACAAAGTTCTGATACATGGGTTCTACTCTCAGGGATTCTGATTTAACTGGTTTACTAGGTAAAGACATCAGTGTTTATATGAGTTCCTCAAGCAATTCTAATGCCCAGCTGGGGCTGATAACCACAGTTCCAGAGTCTGATCACAGATCTTCCAAGATGGTTTCCGGAGTTAAGACCTTTTCAGAAGCTTTCACTGACCCAGGCGGGGATGTGGTAAGCATTAATACAAAGGAACGAGCACACACTTTCTGTCTAAACTCCTGCTTGTCCAATAAATGTGGTCAGTCACAATAAAGGAAAAACCTCATCTCCGATTTCTGGCTCTCAGAGCATAGAGCTGGGTGGCCTCTGTCAGGTGGACCTGGAGGTGACTCTGGTAGTGAGCCTGGCTCCACTGTCTGCAGCATTTCCCTGCAAACTGTAGCTCAGCTTTAGAGACTTCAGGAGCTTCTAAGGTCCAGTGGGCCCCCAGAAGGACTCGGAGCTGCTGGTTACATATTTAAATCTTTGCTTCTGTTGGTCTGATGCTGTTGCAGAGATGGGCTCTGCTGATTAAAGCACATAGGAGTGGACTGTGAGCCCTGGCCCCTGCAGCTGCGATTGCCTGATGTGGGGTTAAAAAACAGTCTCCTCATTTTGTAACAATTCTGCCTTTCAGAGAAATTTTCCATTATTAGGGAAAATAATGTATTGAGTACATTCAGCTCTGCAGAATTAATTCAGAGTTTTTACATGTGATCTGAATTCAGTCCCTGGCTCTGGTCCTTTTTGCTGACATAGCTTGGGCAAAGGTAAGCCTTCACAACCTATAAAAGGGACTCCAACAATAACAACAGCAATAACAAAAATAATAAACCTGACTCACCTTTGATAATACTTTTACATATTTTTGTGAAGATCAAATATATATATTTCATGTGTAGTTCACATGAAAATGTTTTATATACTATGGCATCATATAAATGGTTATGCCTTAGGATGTACCTAAATGGATAGACATATGAAAGGAAGAAAGAATGTATAATTTATAAATTAAGATGATTTATTTTCTCTGTAAACAGTTTGAACTTTAGGACCTTAGGAACAAAAGGATACTCCCTCTACAGATCATTTCAAAGCACCTATAACATCTAGGTAATTAAACCTCCTTTAAATGATTTAGGGAGAAGGGAATCCTGAGATGGCATCCCATGAGTAGTCTTTTTTTCACTTTTCCTGCCTCTATTTTCACCTTTTTCAGAGTCTTTGCCTATACAGAATTGAGTGAATTCTCCTCTTCAGTTCATAGCGTTTCACTGGTCCGTATGATGCCCCTCCTTTTAATTTATTCTCCTCCTTCATCTCCACCTTGATCCCGTTTCCCAACCTCACACAGTCCCTATACTTGTGTGTGCAGTGTGGATTCTTCCAGTTTCCCTTCTGTACACGTGTGTATATGTGTATCTGGGAAAAGGGTGTTTAGTGTAAATGTGTGACATTTACACAATTGTTATTGTGCTATAAATTTCACTTGTTTCACTTAGCAGTACATTTTTATTATTTCATGTGGTAAGAATACTTGCATGAGATCTACCTTCTTAATATAGTGTACATTATTGTTGATTATAGGTGCAGTGTGTTGTACAGCAGATCTCCAGAGCGTATTCATCTTGCTTATCTAAAAGTTTATGCCTGTTGATTAATATCTCCCTACTTCTCTCTTCCTTCAGTCCCTGGAAACCAGCATTCTACTCCTTGATTCTATAATTTGAGATACCTCGTATTATTGGAGCCCTGCAGATCTTGTCTTTCTATGACTGACATTTCACTTAGTGTAACGTTTTCAATTGGAGAAGGAAATGGCAACCCACTCCAGTATTCTTGCCTGGAGAATCCCAGGGACAGAGGAGCCTAGAGGGCTGCCGTCTGTGGGGTCGCACAGAGTCCGACACGACTGAAGCGACTTAGCAGCAGCAGCAGCAACGTCCTCAAGGGTCATCCATACTGTCACACGTTGCAGAATTTACTCCTTGTTAAGGGCTGGATTGTATTTGTATGCCATTGTGAGACTGACTGTCCTACTATATGAGGATCTAATTCATTTATTTTGACTGCTGTGTATCATTCCATCTTAGGCAAGTAGTCTACCGTACTTACCTATTCCGCTAGAGAGAGATACACATTTCCCCCAACTCCCACTGCCCAAAATAATGGTGCACTGTTCCTCCTGTGTGTCCCCTCACACATCATTGTACCAGGAGTGGAGTCCCTGAATCATAGCATATACACGTACTTAGTGTGACAAAATCTCACCACATTGCAACCCCAAACAATTACACCAGATTCTGCTCCAACTTGGTTTGCCATAGAGTTCTTATTTCCCCATATCCTTGCTAGCAGCTGAACAGTGCCTTGAACTTTGCCAATATGAATAGTATCAAAGTATATTTCCTGATGGGCTTTCCTGGTGGCTCAGATGGTGAAGAATCTGCTTGCAATGCAGGAGACTGGGGTTCAATCCCTGTGTCAGGAAGATCCCCTGGAGAAAGGAATGGCTACCCACTCCAGTATTCTTGCTAGAAAATTCCATGGACAGAGGAGCCTGGTTGGCTACAGTCCATGGGGTTGCAAAGAGTTGGACATGACTGAGTGACTAACAGTTTCACTTTCATGCTTCCTGATTGTCTTAATTGACACTTCTCTGATGTGAATGAGATTGGTTATCTTTTTAAATGGTTTTTCATCATTTTTAGTGAGTTGACTATTCATACCCTTTGCCCATTTTTCTGTTGGGCTTCTGTCTTTCCATGAAGACTTTTGAGAAATCCCTTATATATTCTGGAAGTTAATATTTGCCTGTTATAGACATTGTGAAGATCTTCCAGTCCATGAGTTACTTTTTAATAGTGTGCAAAGCAGAAGATATTAAGAAGAGGTGGCAAGAATACACAGAAGAACTGTACAAAAAAGATCTTCACGACCCAGATAATCATGATGGTGTGATCACTGACCTAGAGCCAGACATCCTGGAGTGTGAAGTTAAGTGGTCCTTAGAAAGCATCACTATGAACAAAGCTAGTGGAGGTGATGGAATTCCAGTTGCGCTATTTCAAATCCTGAAAGATAATGCTGTGAAAGTGCTGCACTCAATATGCCAGCAAATCTGGGAAACTCAGCAGTGGCCACAGGACTAGAAAATGTTCGTTTTCATTCCAATCCCAAAGAAAGGCAATGCCAAAGAATGCTCAAACTACCACACAATTGCACTCATCTCACACGCTAGTAAAGTCATGCTCAAAATTCTCCAAGCCAGGCTTCAGCAGTACGTGAACCGTGAACTTCCTGATGTTCAAGCTGGTTTTAGAAAAGGCAGAGGAACGAGAGATCAAATTGCCAACATCTGCTGGATCATGGAAAAAGCAAGAGAGTTCCAGAAAAACATCTATTTCTGCTTTATTGACTACGCCAAAGCCTTTGACTGTGTGGATCACAAGAAACTGTGGAAAATTCTGAAAGAAATGGAAATACCAGACCACCTGATCTGCCTCTTGAGAAATCTGTATGCAGGTCAGGAAGCAACACTTAGAACTGGACATGGAACAACAGACTGATTCCAAATAGGAAAAGGAGTACGTCAAGGTTGTATATTGTCTCCATGTTTATTTAACTTATATGCAGAGTACATCATGAGAAACGCTGGACTGGAAGAAACACAAGCTGGAATCAAGATTGCCGGGAGAAATATCAATAACCTCAGATGTGCAGATGACACCACCCTTATGGCAGAAGGTGAAGAGGAACTAAAAAGCCTCTTGATGAAAGTGAAAGTGGAGAGTGAAAAAGTTGGCTTAGAGCTCAACATTCAAAAGACGAAGATCATGGCATTCAGTCCCATCACTTCATGGGAAATAGATAGGCAAACAGTGGAAACAGTGTCAGACTTTATTTTTCTGGGCTCCAAAATCACTGCAGGTGGTGACTGCAGCCATGAAATAACAAGATGCTTACTCCTTGGAAGAAAAGTTATGACCAACCTAGATAGCATATTAAAAAGCAGAGACATTACTTTGCCAACAAAGGTCCGTCTACTCAAGGCCATGGTTTTTCCAGTGGTCATGTATGGATGTGAGAGCTGGACTGTGAAGAAGGCTGAGCATCAAAGAATTGATGCTTTTGAACTGTGGTGTTGGAGAAGACTCTTGAGAGTCCCTTGGACTGCAAGGAGATCCAAGGAGATTCTGAAGGAGATCAGCCCTGGGATTTCTTTGGAGGGAATGATGTTGAAGCTGAAACTCCAGTACTTTGGCCACCTCAGGCGAAGAGCTGACTCACTGGAAAAGACTCTGATGCTGGGAGCGACTGGGGGCAGGAGGAGAAGGGGACGACAGAGGATGAGATGGCTGGATGTCATCACTGACTCGATGGACGTGAGTCTGAGTGACCTCTGGGAGTTGGTGATGGACAGGGAGGCCTGGCGTGCTTCGATTCATGGGGTCGCAAAGAGTCGGACACGACTGAGTGACTGATCTGAACTGAACTGATAGTGTTCTTTGTTCAATAGAAACCTTAAATTATTCTGATATAGTCAAATTCCATCCTTACTCTTTTTAGGGATTTTACTTTGGGGGTCTATTTCAAAACATCTTTTTCTGCCCTGAGATCCCAAAGATTCTCCAGCAGGGTCTGTTTCATAACTTTATTTTTACTTATCATTTGTTCTTTCCCCAGTTACATATTGTTTCAATTATAATAGTTTTAATTAATATCCACAATATTTCTTAATATCTTTTAGGTCAAGCTCTTTATTCGTGCTTCCTTTTCGAAATAGTCTTAGCTGCTTATAGGCTTGCATTGTTCCATTTAATCTTGGAAGCACTTTATCTAGTTCTCCCAAAATATTCTGCTGGAATTTTAATTGAAATTGTATTAAATTTATAGATCAATTTGTAGAAATCTATATCTTTGAATTGTACAGATATCAATCCATTTACATGATGTGACTTTCCATGTATTTAAGTCGTTGCTCCTCTTTAATAGAATTTTAAAATTTCTCTATAAAGATCTTCATTAGATCAGTTTCTAGATAATTTTTAGCTTTTGTGTTATAAATGATGTTTTATTTTCTACTGTATTTTTTAATTGGTTGCTGCTGGTATAAGAGGATGTTATTTATCTTTGCTTAATATTTTATTTTTCAATGCTGTTGACCTCAAATTCCTTTATTACTTTTCATACTTTATTAGTTCTCTTGTATTTTTATGTAAATTATTATATAGTCTACAAACAAGGCAATTCTGTCTTCTCCCTTCCAATTTTATCCCACTTATTTCAATTGATTATCCCACTTATTTCAATTGATTATCTGATTGTATTGGCCAAAACCTACAGTACTATATTGATTAGTAGCATTTGAATAAATTAGCCATGTCTGCTCCCTGACCCAATCATATTGTGGTTGTGAAACCCACAGGCATACTTTCTTGGTGTAGGTTTTTCTATAAGGATTTTATCTTTCTGGGGTGGAGGAAGGGAATGGGGCAGAGCCTGGCTAAAAAGGAAATATATGAAAAGTCTTAGATAACACTTATAAAGCCAGGACTCATTATTCCAAAGGCTGGGTAATTATGGTAAAGACACATTTGGAGTTTATACTTCAGTGATTACTATAATCCAAAATAAGTCCCCTTCCTTTATTTTCTCCGTCTTCTCTCATGTCTTATGCTCTGGAGCCCCTCTGTCTTTAAACACCCCATACTCTTTCTTGATATATACTGTTCACTAGCTTTTCTGTCTTTTCCTCTTAGAGGTTCTCCTTTCCCACTTTATTAAGTAGTTTAAACTTTTTTCCCTGGAGAAAACATAACCCTTTCTCTTTGGGAAGAGGAAAATAGACTATCCAAATGGCAAATGGATGCAGAAAGAGGGCTGTGAACATTCTCATTGCTGATTTTTATTCTTTCTGCTTACATGACTTAGCACATTGAGGCAGATCATTGGATCTTCAGGTAGAAATATTTGGAAACTTTAGTTCCTTTGGCCCTCTATCTCTATGCCCTATAATTCTAACCACAATTTGTTTAATATGACATCTGCTTCCATCACCATTGTGACCTATTTATGCAGTGTAATATGGCTTTATTTATGTAGGCAGCTCCATCACATTGCTGATTCATTTTGAAATTACAGTTCACTTAGCTTCTAGTGTTACCCAGTTATTTATATAATCAGCTTTTGGATCTAATTCAAAGATTTTACATTTGTTCCTAAAATTCTGTTTTGTTACTCTAGCTTATGAAGATTTTTAGAAATTGATTTCTGTTACCCAACATACTATCTATTGCTCCAATCATCATGTCAGCTGTGGAATTTGATAGGAAGGGCATCAGCGTGCTCACCAAACCTTTGATAAATATGTCAAAAAGGACAGGGCCAGGGAAGAACCCTGAGGCACACCACCATAAAATTTCCTTCAGGGTGACATGGAATTAGCATTCTTGGACATGACTCCTCAATTATTGATGAAGTCACCTGACTGCACTTGTATCTACCCCATATTTCTGCACATTATACACAAGGCTCTCCTGAGAAACACTGTCAGATTCCTTGCTGAAATACTCACACACTGTGTGCACAGCGTTTCCTCGACCTACCGGATTAGTAAATCCATGTATTATTCAGTTCTACTCCGGTTTCAAATGACAGAATTTCAATTCAAGCTAGAATAAGCATAAGAGATCATTTACCAGTTAGCCTAACTTGTACACCACGAAGGCACCGGCTCTCTCTCCCCGTGGCTCTGCCATCCACAGGGCCAGCTCCGCTCGTTCCTTGTCTCCGCGCTCCCGGACTCAAGATGGCTGCCGGGAAGTAGGGGCTTTCCCCCGACAGTTACTGTAATGTCCCGGAAGTGCCTCTCAGCGTCTCTGACAGGATCATGAGCCCACCTCGAAGACAATCCCGAAGAGATGGAAAGATCTGAGTAGCCCGCCTGGGTCACACGCCTAGTCTTGAAGCTGGAGCTGGACTCTGCTTCACCCAAATTACAGAACCTGAGAAACCGTCAAAGATAACAATGCTATCAGCTCCGAGAAGACCGAGCAGAGTGGGATGAGGGCGGTGGGAGGCAGGGCGTAAGAGGGGGAGCTGCTGCTGCTGCTGCTAAGTCGCTTCAGTCGTGTCCGACTCTGTGCGACCCCATAGACGGAAGCTCACCAGGCTGCTCTGTCCCTGGGACTCTCCAGGCAAGAACACTGGAGTGGGTTGCCATTTCCTTCTCCAATGCATGAAAGCGAAAAGTGAAAGTGAAGCCGCTCAGTCGTGTCCGACTCTTAGCGACCCCATGGACTGAAGCCTACCAGGCTCCTCCGTCCATGGGATTTTCCGGGCAGAAGTACTGGGGTGGGGTGCCATTGCCTTCCCCGAGAGGGGGGAGCTATGTGTATTTAACTGATCCGTGTTGGTGCACAGCAGAAACGGACACAACAGTGTAAAGCAATTATACTCCAACTGAAGAATAAATGTAAAAAAAGAATGCTATCAAAAGAAGAATGAATGGATATTTTCTATACCTGATAAAAATACCTTGGCCCTCAGTGTAGGCTCCAGAGTATCTTCTCAGGAGCCTCACAACACAAGGATTACTCACATTATACCCACATTGATATAATCAATTATTTTACACATACGTTCACAGACACACATGGAATATACATATATTGAGCTATGTATGTATGTACATATGTATATCCAACTGTTACCCAGTTGGAAGCAGTACCCTATTTGGATAAGCGGAGTATCATTAGAAGTCTATTTCCATAGGGATGACTAATGAGCACTCTCCATTCTGCAGCTGGCTGGCTGACTTCAAACCCAGCCACCGCAGAAATCTGGGCAAGGGAGTGGTCCACAGATGAGGGAGAAGGTATCGTGTATTTGTGGTGAGCTGTCTTAAAATGAAGAGCTCGTTTCTGGGTGCTGATTCATTTGGATGGCAACAGTAGTATGTGATCCAAAATACAGTGGTCTTTAAGCAAAAGGAAATACCAGGGGTGAAAACTATAGGAAGGAGAAACTCTGCTTTGGCTTTAATATATCTATTACAATTCGGGCTGAATGGCTTTTTCAGAGATGGATTCTCTGAAGGCACTTAATGATCTAACTGGTTTTGTCACTAAGGTACTTTTCTGTGTACTTAATTTTATTTGTTCCAACTGCATTCAAATCCATGGAGAAGTCTCACTCAGTTGTGCAAATCTGCTAATGAGTCCAGTGGTGAGAAGTGGGGAAAATGCTGTGAGGGAACACTCTAAGGGGCTGCTCTTGCCGGGGATAATCCTGGCAACGTTTATTTCATGGAGTTGTTCTAGAGTCATTTATAACCGGACTCAAGGACTAAATAAGGACATTTCAGGTCTGACTGCCTGATAAGAATAGCTTTCTCATTTCTATGCTGTTAGGCATTCTAGAAGGAAAACCAACAGCAACAAAGGCAAGATCCCACTGGTCCCCGCCCACCGCCCCCCGCTCACCACCCCCCGCTCACTTGACCACCCAAACAATACAAGGTCCTGGCTAGGACTGTAAACCTCTATACATTTTGGGTAGTGTCTGCTTCTTTCCTGTTCATGTTTTACAAATGTCCTGTCTTTTGTGTTAGACAAACTCGATGTTAATCAGAGTCAATATCTAGGCAGCAGTAGAATCACCATACCTTTCTTATACTGAACGATAGATAGGCTGGCAGCAGAGAAATAGCAAGAGGCTTGTCAATTGTCAGGAATATATTAAGCTTTTCCTGAAGGTAGTAGATTTAAGAATGAAAGCAAAAATCTGTTGGGAATTCTGCTGTTACGCTGTGCATATTAGTACATGAGGGGACCGCCCTCAGAAAATGTAGGGAAACAGTGGATATCTTAGAAATCCAATAGAGAAGACACGTAGCTCCCATTTTTTGACAATTAGAGCCAACCATGCAACTGTAGGAGTTTTGGGGAATCCTAGCACTTTCCAGACTGATCGATAACATTAAATGCTGCAGATAAGTCTGACAGAATGAAACTAGCACGAACGTATCAACGAACACAAAGAACCTGATCATTATCACTCCTAGGATGTAAAGAGCAACAAAATTGTAATGTATCTGAAGGTCTCACTGTTAGAAAATAGGGCAGAATCTTAATTTCCTTCCCCACTTTCACAATAAGAAATCCAGCGCTCCAGGCACTGTTGCATTAAATATTGATATGGAGTCACTGTATAGTAGGTTTTCCTTCTAAGAAATCAATAAATTCTTAATGAAGAATAGGGAGACAGAGCCCCACATGAATGGATAATTCATTCAAACACAGTTGACTTTTGTCTTTAGAGCTTTTCTTTTTCCATATTACATAATAAATGATTTTCTTTGGAATTTAATTTTTCGGACGGTGACATGTACATATCTAACAAAACTTCCTGGAATCTAAATGGACATTCTTGGAAAGCTTTCACTTGGCACAAATAAAAAGCTTGCAGGGAACTGCTTTAACACCTATATTTTATGTGGGGTCAAATAATCAATAGTGCCCACTGCTGCTGCTACTAAGGATTTAAAAAAAAAAAAAAAAACACATGGTTGGCTGCATGGCTTCTGCTCCTGCTGCTTTCTGAACTCTTTGAGATTATCAGCATTCGCTGTGCTTCTAGGGAGACGTGGAGAGAACAGAGTTCTGGAAGGAAGAGGGCGCCAAGATGTTCATCTGCATCAGAGCTACACGGAATCACCGACGTGCACCATTGTCAAGAGTTCAGTTCCATTCACTTTGGTTCAAAAGTTTTCCATGGAGCACTAAAGTACAAAGGTGTAATGAGAGCCAGAGCTAGGAAAGGTATAGAAGACACGATTCCAGGTACATATCATCTCCGACTTACTCAAAGCACATACACATGAGCTAAATAGTCAGGGTAGATGTGTGATGATAATACTTATCAAGCTACAGGCAGAGATGCTAAGTGGGTGAGTTAATCTTTGAACTGAAGTGTAAAGAAAAGGACAAGGTCATCTTGGGCTTTGCACTCACCTATGGTGTCACTCTGCATTTAGATGTTTATATCTTTCCTTTTCTCCTTTGCTTTTCGCTTCTCTTCTTTTCACAGCTATTTGTAAGGCCTCCCCAGACAGCCATTTTGCTTTTTTGCATTTCTTTTCCATGGGGATGGTCTTGATCCCTGTCTCCTGTACAATGTCACGAACCTCATTCCATAGTTCATCAGGTACTGTATCTATCAGATCTAGGCCCTTAAATCTATTTCTCACTTCCACTGTATAATCATAAGGGATTTGATTTAGGTCATACTTGAATGGTCTAGTGGTTTTCCCTACTTTCTTCAATTTAAGTCTGAATTTGGCAATAAGGAGTTCATGGTCTGAGCCACAGTCAGCTCCTGGTCTTGTTTTTGCTGATTGTATAGAGCTTCTCCATCTTTGGCTGCAAAGAATATAATCGATCTGATTTCGGTGTTATCTGGTGATGTCCATGTATAGAGTCTTCTCTTGTGTTGTTGGAAGAGGGTATTTGCTATGACCAGTGCATTTTCTTGGCAAAACTCTGTTAGTCTTTGCCCTGCTTCATTCCGTGTTCCAAGGCCAAATTTGCCCATTACTCCAGGTGTTTCTTGACTTCCTACTTTTGCATTCCAGTCCCCTATAATGAAAAGGACATCTTTTTTCGGTGTTAGTTCTAAAAGGTCTTGTAGGTCTTCATAGAACCGTTCAACTTCAGCTTCTTTGGCGTTACTGGTTGGGGCATAGATTTGGATTACTGTGACATTGAATGGTTTGCCTTGGAAACGAACAGAGATCATCTGTCATTTTTGAGATTGCATCCAAGTACTGCATTTCGGACTCTTTTGTTGACCATGATGGCCACTCCATTTCTTCTGAGGGATTCCTGCCCACAGTAGTAGGTCATCTGAGTTAAATTCACCCATTCCAGTCCATTTTAGTTCGCTAATTCCTAGAATGTCGACATTCACTCTTGCCATCTCTCGTTTGACCACTTCCAATTTGCCTTGATTCATGGACCTGACATTCCAGGTTCCTATACATCTAAACATCTAAATGCAGAGTTCCAAAGAACAGCAAGAAGAGATAAGAAAGCCTTCTTTAGTGATCAATGCAAAGAAATAGAGGAAAACAACAGAATGGGAAAGACTAGGGATCTCTTCAAGAAAATCAGAGATACCAAAGGAACATTTCATGCAAAGATGGGCTCGATAAAGGACAGAAATGGTATGGACCTAACAGAAGCAGAAGATATTAAGAAGAGGTGGCAAGAATACACAGAAGAACTGTACAAAAAAGAGCTTCACGACCCAGATAATCATGATGGTGTGATCACTGACCTAGAGCCAGACATCTTGGAATGTGAAGTCAAATGGGCCTTAGAAAGCATCACTATGAACAAAGCTAGTGGAAGTGATGGAATTCCAGTGGGGCTATTCCAAATCCTGAAAGATGATGCTGTGAAAGTGCTTCACTCAATATGCCAGCAAATTTGGAAAACTCAGCAGTGGCCACAAGATTGGAAAAGGTCAGTTTTCATCCCAATCCCAAAGAAAGGCAATGCCAAAGAATGCTCAAACCACCGAACAATTGCACTCATCTCACACGCTAGTAAAGTAATGCTCAAAATTCTCCAAGCCAGGCTTCAGCAATATGTGAACCGTGAACTTCCTGATGTTCAAGCTGGATTTAGAAAAGGCAGAGGAACCAGAGATCAAATTGCCAACATCTGCTGGATCATGGAAAAAGCAAGACAGTTCCAGAAAAACATCTATTTCTGCTTTATTGACTATGCCAAAGCCTTTGACTGTGTAGATCACAATAAACTATGGAAAATTCTGAAAGAGGTGGGAATACCAGACCACCTGATCTGCCTCTTGAGAAATCTGTATGCAGGTCAGGAAGCAACAGTTAGAACTGGTCATGGAACAACAGACTGGTTCCAAATAGGAAAAGGAGTACGTCAAGGCTGTATATTGTCACCATATTTATTTAACTTATATGCAGAATACATCATGAGAAATGCTGGACTGGAAGAAACACAAGTTGGAATCAAGATTGCTGGGAGAACTATCAATAACCTCAGATATGCAGATGATACCACTCTTATGGCAGAAAGTGAAGAGGGGCTAAAAAGCCTCTTGATGAAAGTAAAAGTGGAGACTGAAAAACTTGGCTTAAAGCTCAACATTCAGAAAACGAAGATCATGGCATCCGGTCCCATCACTTCATGGGAAATAGATGGGGAAACAGTGTCAGACTTTCTTTTTCTGGGCTCCAAAATCACTGCAGATGGTGACTGCAGCCATGTAATTAAAAGACGCTTACTCCTTGGAAGGAAAGTTATGACCAACCTAGACCACATATTCAAAAGCAGAGACATTACTTTGCCAACAAAGGTTCACCTAGTCAAGGCTATGGTCTTTCCTGTGGTCATGTATGGATGTGAGAGTTGGACAGTGAAGAAGGCTGAGCACAGAAGAATTGATGCTTTTGAACTGTGGTGTTGGAGAAGACTCTTGAGAGTCCCTTGGACTGCAAGAAGATCCAACCAGTCCATTCTGAAGGAGATCAGCCCTGGGATTTCTTTGGAAGGAATGATGCTAAAGCTGAAACTCCAGTACTTTGGCCACCTCATGGGAAGAGTTGACTCATTGGAGAAGACTCTGATGCTGGGAGGGATTGAGGGCAGGAGGAGAAGGGGACGACAGAGGATGAGATGGCTGGATGGCATCACTGACTCGATGGATGTGAGTCTGAGTGACCTCCGGGAGTTGGTGATGAACAGGCAGGCCTGGCGTGCTGCGATTCATGGGGTCGCAAAGAGTCGGACATGACTAAGTGACCGATCTGATCTGATCTGATGGTGTCACTGACACATCCTCCCAACTGAGATGTGCTGTTGGAGTTTTGCATGAAGAAATCCAATGGAGAATGCTCTTGGTAAGTTAAAAGGCTGTGTTTTCTGGAACTGAACATGTATTTTTCTGGAGATCTCAGCAGAGTGCTGCTCAGAGGATGGCCAATGAGATGTTCTAGGAAACTTGCAGATGATATCTAATCAGCTGACCCAAAACTGGTGGGTAGCCCAGGCCTTATTTTGCTGTCCCCCATAGAATCCCAGGGACAGAAGAGCCTAGCAAGATACAGTCCATAGCGTTGCAAAGAGTCAGACATGACTGAAGCCCATGCACATAGGCATTCTGAGATCACACCAGAATCTGGGAGCTTACATAGGTCCCAGAAAAACAGGATCTAACTACTCCAGTCTGAAGATGCTGACCATTCTCATTTACTGAATTCATGACAGACGTCTAAAGTCTTGAGACTCTGCTGTTCTGAGACACAGTGGCATGAAGGAGTCTCTGCTAAGGCTCTGAACATGGTCTCACCCTCTGGGTAGATCCTAAAGCCAAGGTGTGTGAGGTTGTGTTTTGGTGGTGGGATGGGGCGGGGGGGGGGGGGCACCGCCATAAGGAACACCCTCAGTTCTCTATGATCATGAGCTCTAAGCATGTCTCTGAATCTACAGGAATCCCTCTCTCTCCAACAGCTAACTTCAAAGTCTTCAGGGAACTCAGCTTTCAAGAAAGTACCTTGCAAAGTATCAAGTCAATCCAAATTTCCTTCCAAGGAAGAAGAGCACCGAAAAGCTGGGCTGCCTTGTGGAATGGGGTAGGGATAAACAGGTGAGGATATCTCTAATTAATGAATATTTCACAGTGCTTTTCTGCCACACCTTGGCATTTGGAATTTTTCTTCTAGACAATGATTCTTTAGGTGGTGAAATGAATCTTCTGAGACCAGGGTGAAGGATGAATGGAGAATGGAACACATTATTGGGAAACCACTTAGAAGCATATTGCCAAAACCTAGACCTGATGTGAAAGACCCTGGACCATAGTGGTCGGGGTAGACACGGGACACAGGACAGACATTAGAGGTCTATAGACATTAGAGGCTTTTATCACTGACTAGATACAGAAATCATATGAGAAGGAGGAGTCAAAGACAAATGTGAACTTTCAAGTCTTAGGGAGTGGAAAATATTGACATGGAGAGATAAGGAAGGGGAAACAGGGAGCACAATGATGCGAAAGTGTTACCAAGATAGTCAGCAATGTGAGATAAGTTGAGAGGCTGAAATTCTGGAAAAGGGGTAAGGGCTAGGGAAGAAAATTTGGGGCTCACTTGAAAAAGGTGATAGTTGAAAATCTGAAGAGGAATGAGAACTCTGAAAGAAAAGGAGAGGAGACCAAGACAAGGTGGGACCCTGGTGTTTACCGGTGTTTGGTGCCGGTAGCTAGAATCCAGAACTTGTCTCATGAAAAGGAAGATGCTCTCTTCAGAGCTCTGTCCCTGAAGCCTCAGGGTCTCATCAGGGTCAATGAAAACTGCAAGTCTTAGAAAGGACAGGAAGAATGGCCATGTCTTTTGGATTAAGCTAGAAACTAATGTTAAAAGATACTGGAAATTATCCTCCAATTAAAAATAAACAAATTTTAAACAGTTATTGGAGTAGATTTCTAGCATTTTTGTGAGAAAAGAGTTATTTAGTGGGAAGACAAACAAGGACTTCAGGAAAAACTAGGTGGTAAAAAAAGGACACAGGGGTTACAGACCCATTTTCTTTACGAAATCTGGCTGTGGAACTATGGTGAGAAATAGGATGAAATTAGAACTCTCCCTAGAAATTAGAACACTCCCTAACATCATACACAAAAATAAACTCTAAATGGATTAAAGACAAATGTAAGGCTAGACACTCTAAAATTCTTAGAGAGAAACACAGGCAGAACACTCTTTGACATAAATCACAGCAAGATCTTTTTTGACCCATCTCCAGAGCAATGAAAATAAAAACAAAAATAAGCAAATGGGATCTAATTAAACTTCAAAGCATCTGCACAGCAAAGGAAACCATAAACAAAGGGGAAAGGTAACCCTCAGAATGGGAGAAATATTTGCACACAAAGCAATTGACAAGGGATTCATCCCCAAAATATACAAAGAGCTCATGCAGCTAAAAAAAAAGAAAAAGAAAGAAATCCAATCAAAAAGTAGTCAGAAGATCTAAATACACATTTCTGCATAGAAGACATACAGATGGCTAAGAGGCACGTGAAAAAACGCTCAACATCCACAGTTGTTAGAAAAATCCAAATCAAAACTACATTGTGGCCATCATCAAAAAATTTACAAACAATAAATTCTAGAGAGGGTCTGAAGAAAAGGGAATCCCTCTTACATCTTTTGTGAGAATGTAAATTGATACAGCCACTATGAAGAACAATCTGAAGGATCCTTAAAAAACTGAATATAGAACTACCGTATGATCCAGCAATCCCCCACCGGGCCATATACCTGGAGAAAGCCATAATTTGAAAAGATATATGCACCCCAACGTTGACTGCAGCAATATGTACAATAGCCAGGACATGGAAGCAATCTAAACGTCCATCAACAGAGGAATGAATAAAGATGTGGTACATATACACAGTGGAATATCACTCAGGCATAAAAAGGAATAAATTTGTGCCATTTGCAGAGACATGGATGGACCTAGAGCCTGTCGCACAGAGTGAAGTAAGAAAGAGAGAAACAAATATCATGTACTAACAGGTATATGTGGAATCTAGAAAAATGGTACAGCTGAACCTAATTGCAAAGCATAAGTAGAGACGCAGACACAGAGAACAAATATATGGATTGCCAAGGGGGAAAGTGGGGTGGGATGATTGGGATTTGGGATTAACATGTACACCCTACTATGTATAAAACAGAAAACTAATGAGAACCTACTATTTAGCACAAGCAACTCTACTCATTGCTCTGTGGTGACCTAAATGGGAAGGAAATCCAAGAAAGAAGGGGTCATCAGTTAAGTTCAGTCACTCAATCATGTCTGACTCTTTGCAACCCCATGGATCGCAGCGCGCCAGGCCTCCCTGTCCATCACCAACTCCCGGAGTTCACTGAGACTCACATTCATCGAGTTGGCAATGCCATCCAGCCATCTCATCCTCTGTCGTCCCCTTCTCCTCCTGCCTTCAATCTTTCCCAGCATCAGGATCTTTGCAAATGAGTCAGCTCTTTGCATCAGGTGGCCAAAGGATTAGAGTTCCAGCTTCAACATCTGAATGTTGAGCTTTAAGCCAACTTTTTCACTCTCCTCTTTCACTTTCATCAAAAGGCTTTTTAGTTCCTCTTCACTTTTGCCATAAGGGTGGTGTCATCTGCATATCTGACGTTATTGATATTTCTCCTGGCAATCTTGATTCCAGCTTGTGCTTCTCCCAGCCCAGCGTTACTCATGATGTACTCTGCATATAAGTTAAATAAGCAGGGTGACAGTATACAGCCTTGACGTATTCCTTTTCCTATTTGGAACCAGTATACAAATATCTGATTTACTCTGAAGTACAGGAGAAACAAACATAGCATTGTAAAGCAACTATATTCCAATAAAAAATTAAGGGAAAAAAAAGGAAAGAAATAGGACAATAACTAGAGGGTGTTACAGAAAGTTGGCTTAAAGTTCAACGTTCAGAAAACTAAGATCATGGCATCTGGTCCCAGCATTTCATGGCAAATAGATGGGGAAACAGTGGAAACAGTGGCTGACTTTGTTTTGGGGGGCTCCAAAATCACTGCAGATGGTGACTGCAGCCATGAAATTAAAAGACGCTTACTCCTTGAAAGAAAAGTTACGACCAACCCAGACAGCATATTCAAAAGCAGAGATATTACTTTGCCAACAAAGGTCCATCTAGTCAAGGCTATGGTTTTTCCAGTAGTCATGTATGGAAGTGAGAGTTGGACTATAAAGAAAGCTGAACACTGAAGAATTGAGGCTTTTGAACTGTGGTGTTGGAGAAGACTCTTGAGAGTCCCTTGGACTGCAAGGAGATCCAATCAGTATATTCTAAAGGAGATCAGCCCTGGGTGTTTATTGAAAGGACTGAGGCTGAGGCTGAAACTCCAATACTTTGGCCACCTGATGCGAAGAGCTGACTCATTGAAAAAGACCCCGATGCTGGGAAAGATTGAGGGCAGGAGGAGAAGGGGACTACAGACGATGAGATAGTTGTATCCATAACTGAGTCGATGGACATGAATTTGAGCAAGCTGCGGGAGTTGGTGATGGACAGGGAGGCCTGGCGTACTGCAGTCCATGGGGTCGCAAAGAGTCAGACACGACTGAGCGACTGAACTGAACTGTTAGAGAGTAAATAGAAGAATTGTTTCTTCTTTTCATGTACTTCAAGAAAATATCTTTTATGAGGGGCACAAGTATCAGATGGATACTGTTTAAGGAAATCAACAGATTTTTATAACATTTTGTCATTCGTAGATATAGAGGAATTTGTTTGCCTAGATGATTTGGCTTGGGCTCCGCCATGACTCAGCAATGATTAAATGTCCATTTTTGTGGCTTTCTGAAAGAGACCCTCACCACCACAGCCCAGTCGGTGAACGACAGCAGCCTCTTTACTCTCTGTTGTCATCGTGGTCACTGAAGTCGACCACTCCTGCCCAGCGACTGTCGGTTCACTGCAGAAGATACAAGAAAGAGAGCAATAAGTTAGAAAGGAAATGTACATTTCAGCCCCACAGAGATCTGAAGGGCTGGATCTAGATGTGTGCTCTTTTTCAGAATTTGGATCAGAAATAGGCAGAGATGGAGTCTTGGAGAAGAACAGTGCCTCTGGCATTATGACTCACCATTGAAGGATTTCATTAGGAGGGAAAGGACATGTCCTTCAGCCAGTCAGGAGGAAATCACGACTGTCTGCTTATTCCACCAAATCCTGCAGAATTTAGCTGGAGCTGGTAAGAATCTGGGGGTGGAAACTTCGACACTGTAATGATTTCCTTGCCTGAATCCAATCTTTTCTAATTCAAGTCATGAAAACACATATTTTTAGGTGGATTGATAGACATACACACATACAGAGTGCATATATATTATCTTTTCATAAACATTTGCCTGTCAGTATCTGTAACTTAGGGTGCCTTTAAATAAAATCTCAACTGAATTAACCTAAAGTAAAATGTTCTCTATACAAGCTCCCAGAAGAAGATGAATCCTAAGAAGGACTACTTAAATTCATTCCAGAGAAAATGGAGAATAAATGAGAATACCAGGTAGAGTTAGAGGGTTATTTTGATGAACTGATTTCTATATAATGTGAAGGAAGATTAGAGCTCGTAGGGTTCTGCATTTTAAAATAAATCACTGCATGGAGGCACAGGAAATATGACTAAGAATTTTGTTCTGATGGCTGGTTAACACTTTCCACCCTTTAGACAATTGAAAATTTAGGAAGGAAAGCCCAGTTTCAGCTGTCCCTTTACCCATTCAACAAAAGCAAAAAGAAAAAAAATGTATTGAGGGCATCCCCTGAACCAGGCACAATGTTAGGCTTCAGGACAAGGCGGTGAACAAAAAAAGACCTTTCTCACTCCTGGAGCCGAGAGGCTGGCAGGGGAGGAGGAGGGCAGGAAACGATGCTGATGAATGTGTAATTACAAACTGAGATAAGTGCTTTAGAAGATAGGACTGGAGCCCTCTGAAAAGCAAAGAACAAAGAACTGGGTGGGGTGGGGGGCAGTGGTGAGAGGGGGTGGGGTGGGGGACAGCAAGTCTTCCCTGAGAAAGGTCTGTTTGAGCTGAGATCTAAAGCACCAGGTTGAGTTAAAGCTAACCAAGGAATTGGGGGGTGAGGGGGAAGGAGCCTCTGACACCCAGAGAAGAGCCCGCGCAAAGGTGGACCCCCCCCCCCACCCCCGCCACGCACAACCCCTAGAGGGGCCTGGCGGTGCAGCTCCTAGTTAAGGATTTGGTCTTTATTCCGAGAGCAGTGGGAAGCCATTCAAAGGTTTTAAGCAGGTTGCTGACACGATCAGATGTGTGTTTTGAAAAGAACACTCTGGTGGCGGTGTTGAAAACAAATTGGAAAGACAGTTGTCTAAAAGCCATTGTTTCACGAAGTAAATGCCAAGGCTTGCAGCTGCCACAATGACTTCCCTGGTCACCTGACCCCACTCACATTTTTCGGCATCCCTGTGGACATTTGGAAGCTATTTGAGGTGAAGGCTTAAGAATTTCTTGATCCCAGATTACTACCCGATTATGTCAACGTTTGGGCTAGAGAAACAACGCCTTTCTGTCTGCGCAGAGTTTTGATGGGCATAACTAATCACCGAGCTTGCCTGTGATGGCACAAACAAGGCCTCCCAAACAAACTTCTGCGTTTTCCAGTCGGGCATGAGGTCACGTTACCCTCCTCCTGGTTCTGCCTCTGTCCTTGCAGACGCGCATCACCTTTCCGGTCGCCCTTCTGCATTTTGACTCTCCATGTGGCTCACCCTGTCTCTGGCTCCCTCCATTTCTCATCAGCCCCAGGCTCCCCAGAGAGCCATTTCAGCGGTCCCCTTGCTGAGGTGTGTGACTGAGGACAGCAGGGAGAGGCTTGGCAAGAGAAGGTGTCCGCTTGGGTACCAAGCAGGTTGCAGGCATCCTGTTTTGCAACTTTATTGCAGAAAGGCCTAATTGCAAAAGCCCGCTTCCCAAATTTCAATTCAGTTCAGTTCAGTTCAATTGTGTCCGACTCTCTGCGACTCCATGAACCGCAATACGCCAGGCCTCCCTGTCCATCACCAACTCCTGGAGTTTACTCAAACTCATGTCCATTTCAAATAACCTGGACTAAAACCATGAATGTGCAAAGTACCAGACCCCTGTGCTTCCCCAAGGTTGAGGCGGGAGCAGCCCAGGACCCCGAGGAGGGGTGAGCTGCAGTGTGGGGCTGGGGGAACCTGCTGAAGTTCCTGGAGGACAGGGAACCAGGCAGGTCCTGATGACCCCAACCTGGAGAACTGACCTTTCACCACACCTGCTGTGAAATGTTGCTGTCGAGCTAATGTGCTTAGGGAGCATCCAAAACCTACCCTCCACCACGTGAAAAATTGTCCTCAACGGCAAGCACCCATCACTTGGTGTTGGTAACATGGCTTTAATTGTTACATCTTCCTTACATGGAGCCTAAGTAGACTTCTCCCACCACTTCCACTAACTTAAGCTAACAGTGGCCCCTGCCACCTCATAGAAGGGGACTCCGTCCTCGACAAGACAGCCCTTTAGTACTTCAAGGGTGTCGTTACGTCTCCTCCATCCTCCCCAAGCTAAAGCTCCCTGTTTCCTTGCGTGGGACCTGTTGGCCTGGCTGTACTTCTCTGAATTAGACAAGGGTTTGAAAAATACTCCTCTTGAGACGTGTGATTGGCTGGTTAAACAAGCTGGGCTCCCTCCACTTCATCTTTGGTATCCATTCTTTTCCAAGCAGTTCTTTTTCTGTCTGCATGCAAAATTTGAAACAGATCTCCGTAGCTTTTCCAGCATGAGAAAGATGATTAGTCCCTTTGTTTAGGTACAAAAAAATCTAAGAATTCAGTAACTCCAGTCCAACTCACCCTAGATTAGTCCACATTCCAAACACACGTCCGGTTGAGGGCTTATCCCCCGGCCCTGCTCAGGTCTGCCCCAGTCTGTGAAGCCTGGGGCTGGGGACTGTGTGGTTGCCTGTTTCAGAGCTCTTCCCCTCGCCGGCTGTTGTTCCTAAGCACCCGCAGGCTGGGAGAGAGGAGACCAGGAGAACCTGGCCATTCAGTTAGACCTGCTGGTATCCTCTGGGCCTAATAGATGGGCCAAGTTGATTTTTCCTCTTATGTGGCACCTTTGCCTGTTCCTCTGAGATGCTCAGCTGGTGACCTGTGAGCTGCTGCTTCTCAAACTGTGCTCCACAGATTGATGACATTATCACCACCTGGGAGCTTGTCGGAAGTCCACGTCTGGGGGCCCTTCTTTCCTAAGGAGTCAGAGTCTCTAGGAGTATGGACCCACAGTGGTCTGTTTTAACGAGTCCTCCACGTGTTTTGATTTCCCTGGTGGCTCAGACAGTAAAGCGTCTGCCTGCAATGTGGGAGACCTGGGTTCAATCCCTGGGTCGGGAAGATCCCCTGGAAAAGGAAATGGCAACCCACTCCAGTATTATTGCCTGGAGAATTCCATGGACAGAGGAGCTTGTGAGGCTATACAGTCCATGGGGTTGCAAAAAGTCAGACGTGACTGAGCGACTTCACTTTCACTAGGTGTTTCTGATGAAGGCTACAGTTTGAGTGATGCTGATCTAAACGACAGCTCCTCTTTTTTGCTGGTCACTGACAACCTTTTCCACGCTCAGGGTGTCGGGGCACATTGCGTCTGCACATCTGTGCTCTCCTGCTGAGCTGAGTCCACAAATAAATCCCCAGAAACTACCCTTTCTCTGCAGCTAAAGGCAGCACACGTCCCTTCCAACATGTCTTCTCACTGCTGTACCCCTCAGGGATCCCTGCACTGAGATTGCCCGTCTTAGATTTCCAGGGACATATAGATGGGATGTCTCTGTGTCCCAAACTTCAGGGGTTAAGAGCCAAGCTAGTAAGGTGCTCTCTTGAAGCCTCCCTCTCTCAGTTTCAGGAACAGGCTATGCCCCTCTCCTTAACCTCCTTTGAGGTGGATGATGAGCTTATGCTGACCAAAGTGGAATTTTGATCTGCTAACATGTTCCATGAAAGTGACCCAGCACACCCCGCTGGACATGGGAGGACTCTGATCACTCTTGCACTGCTATTCATGACCTTTGGAGTCTACTGCAAAAACCCAAGACAACAGTAGAGTTCTATTTAACTTCTTTTTGGACAAGGCAACCAAAATTCAATTCTGTCCAGTGAATGTCCTTTGTTCTGCGTGCTGTTTCTAGCAATGCAATCCAAGTTCACACTGGCCACATCCCAGCATTGGGATATATTGTCAACTTCCTTAAGTGATTTTCCCTCATGTTCCTCTTAAGTCACATCTTCCCAAATTTATTCTCAGTTGGGTCCTTGTGTCAGTTTTAAAGCTGACTTAGGGTTCTCTTCATGTTTCCCATGGACGGGTGGCACTCCTAGCTTCTTGTGTCCGTACACTGCTGAGCTCATGGGACTTTCCGGACATTCACTGACCTAATATCTAGACGATCTGTCCAACTATGCTACATACTCTTAGGTTAAATCATTGCTGCTGCCAGTACTCTTAGGATTTTTCCTTCTTGTTGATCAGAAATAAGAATCAATTATTAATTTCATGATCAAGTCCTCTACATCTGAGAGATGAAGTCACCAACGAAACGAACGGGGAACTTTTCAGACATTCTGCTGCCATCACACTGAACATCCTACAGATGCCCATTCTGTGTATAAACTACTCACTTCTCCTGGTTTGCTGCTCACTGCTGCTGAGCAACTGACCTCTGAACTGCTCTTTATTGCTTCTCCATGGAGCTTATGCCAGCTCTTTTTTACCCCTTAAAATCTGGGCACCATTTATTCCCATTATTACTCATAGATGACTCCTCATCCATTTAACTAAAGAATTAATGTCATTCAATACGAGCTCCCTCAACTTCCCCCCTCTTGATTGCAAAATCTCCCATAATTTCATTCTTTTACATTCTCCTTGTTATTATCTCAGAAAACGTACCGCTTATGTTTGCTAAGACCATGCCTCCATCTTTGCCATCTTTTCTCATTCTCTTTGAGACTTTCATTTCTTTCGCCTGCTTAATATGTTTCTCTCCACTAGGCCCCTTTTATTAGCCAAAAAAAAAAAAAAAGGTTTAGTCTCATATCCTACAAACCAGTCAACAAGAAAGCAGCCCTGGACCCTCAAACTGCCATCACGTCGTTCTCCTTTGCTTAACTCCTGTCGAGCCATCTCAGCTCACTTTTCTGCATTCTCCTGAGAACTTTCCAAAGTTGATCAGTGATCTCCTAACCATCAAATTCACAAGCTTTTTCTCATTTTTTATTCTTCTTGGAACCACAAACTTTACATGTTATATTCTGTACTCTTGACTCTCCACTGGGCACATAAGTCCTCAATATAGATCAGTCTTGTCATACTGGCATCAGCTTCCAAACTGATCTCTCTACTGAAAATCTCTCTGTTAATTGTACATTCTACTGCCAGAATGACCTTTAAAGAAGGCGGGGGGCGGGGGGAGGGTGGAATTTCAACTTTGCTTAAATATCTTAAGTAATCTAGCCCCAACATCCATTTCCAGCCTGGTTGCCTGTTTCTTGACGTACCAACAACCAAAGTGGATGACACAGAATGGAACTATTTCCCTCTTCTCCAAGCAAAAGGCATTTATTTCTTCAAGCCTTTGATTGTGATGTTTTTCCACTTTGCAGTTCTCTCCCTTCCTAGTTCTTTATGTCACAGTGCTCCTTGTTCTCTAAAACCTCTCACAAATGCTATTTCTTCAAAGACTTCTACAAAGTCTTGCCCAATTCTATTAAATGAGTGACTTCTTTCTCCTTTCAACTTCTATAGCCTTTTGGCATCCGTTATGCTATACATGCAAATACACAAATGTGAATAATTACTAAATTTAGAGAGCATCATATCTTTCCAAAGCGGCTGCATCTTTCTCACACAAGGAAAACAATATAAACTACTCTATCTTTCTCGTCTTGCATTAGTTTAGACAAGACACACCACATGAGAACTGGGAAAACCACAATTTTCTTTAATGTTTTGCCTATAATTTGTAACACAACAGAAAATATTCCTGTAGACATGTTTCAAATTTTCCCCAGATGCCATAATCTCAGTCCTGTTTGGCAATGTCTTCATGACACCCGCTGAGCATCCATCCAGATGCTGAAAGAGGCTGGAGGACAGGGACTAAAATGATCAGCAATTTTGAAAATAGGCCCTAGGTGGAAGTAATTTATATATGAAGAAGAAGAAGGAGGAGCAGGAGGCAAAGGAGGCTGCAGTACTTGACTCAGAAAAGGTAGGAGCAGGAAATGTTAGTTATTATCTGAGTGTCTAAAGAAACTGTTACATGAGCAGCTGTTCCACGTTCCCACTCAGAGGAGGACAAATGACTTGGGCTATTGCACGAGAGATTACAAAGAGACAGTGGGATAAGTCTCTAGACTATAAAGTTGATAAAATTGTGGGGTATGATAACATGTTGTCAAAATAAGGGAGAAGAGACCTCATTCCACACTGGGGTCAGGGTGAGGCCCTGGCTGAAAGAAAGGATACTGGAGATAAGGCTATTTATGGGGTTTTATCCTGATGAAGTCATCCACAGAGAGGAATGATTCTTTATCACCCAGTATATGAGAAAGCCCTTTCAGAAAATGTAAGTTAGGATTATCAATCTATACTCAAGGAAGGAAGAAGCGTTCTGAGAACGTGACAATGTGGGCAGATGCCATCACAGAAGTGACGTTTGCTTTTCCTGGGTCGCCCACGTCCTAGCACCGTGACCCTGGAAAAGTTACTCGACAGTTCCGAGAATCAGTTTTCTCATCCGCAAAGTGGAGATAACGGCTTCTCCTCTGTCACAGAAGCGTGAGTAGTCTCTGAGGGATGCTCAAGAAATGCTAAATGTGTGTTATTTTATTAGATATGTGGCCCTGTCAGTAACAACTAACGCGGCTCCCTTTCTAGGTACGATGTTAGGCATATTCCCAATCATTATCTGCTTTACAGAGCAATCATCCAAGTTCTATATAAAAGAGATGCTATGATGACTTTTCACCAGAGTTACGTTCTTTAATTAAAAATGAAAGCCCTAGGTATCAAAGACCAGCCTGCTGAGTTTCCTTACCTTTCCCAACCACGAGACATTTCCCTGATGTCTGCAGCACATCTTTGACGTCTGGGACAGAAGACCAATTTGCCTTTACCCCTACGTGGTTCCACCTGTCACCATTAGTATGTGATCTTTATAAAATTAAACTGAGAGGGCACCAACCTTTTTTCTCCATGCTTTCTACCAAAGCCATCAAGCTTACAAATATGGTATCTGCTTAATAAAATGAATGGATACAAGAAAGAAAATTCTTATATTTAATTTCACATGTTCGAAATGGTATTTATACCAACTAATGTATTCATGTTTGATCTGAGCTATAATGCATTTCTCACCATTTGATCAACTTGTGGTAGAAGGTTTATTTGTAGCCAGTAGTTAATACACAAAGCATATTTCCCTCTGGGTCATTGCTTCTTTCTTCCTCTGCCATTTAGCTTCAGAAAAAGCCAATTTTCTCAAGGTTCTCTGGGTGTGAATCCTTTAACTCTTCTCTGTTTATATCAAGGGAAGAGATCAACATTCTGATCTTGACAGTAGTTATTGTATATCAATATAGGCACCTGGGAAGGTTTCAATTCCCCATTTGAGAGTCAGTTCAAAAGCACAGAATACTGAAGTTATCTATACAGTTGTATTAGATTGTGTGTGAGTGTGTACACTTTCACACTTTCACTTGGATTCTCAGAAACAAAGAGTTCAGTACAAAGTGTTTTATATATAGCTCCATGCAAAACTATACTAATGGCTATCTCTACGTTAATAGTGAAATCTAAAAATCCAAACTGCATGGTTGAATTTCTATGGCTGAGTCAGAAAGAGTCATCATAATTGGAATTCAGCAACATGTTTGGATGATGGAAATCAGTGGGGCATGGCAATCTTTACTTTGAGTTATACATAAAGATAGCTTAGGACTGGAATGAGGCATGCATGATGTATAAAGGAATCCTTAGACGCTATGAAAACAGTTCACCACTGTGAAGAGAAAAGGGGAAGGTTAAATTACTTTGGCTATAAAACTCCATGTAATGCAAAAACCAACTGAATCAACTTTGTTTTCCAGATGTCTTCAGCACTGCATTATTGCAGAAGTTGGAGGAGTATAGGAACATGATTTCAGGGTATGCCTGACACTTTGTTACAGAAACAACAGTTACAATGATAAAAGTCTTAAATGATCCTAGGATGGACAAAGGGAATACTATAGCACGGGTTTAATAAAAATATCTTTTTATAGCAGATAACCTAAAACGTCAGCCTCTGGAGTAAGAACCATTCAAGTTCGAGCCCCAGTATCACCACTTAATCTCCGTTGGTCCTTGAGAAAGTCCTTCACCTCACTGAGTTTAAGCTTCCTCATCTGTAAAGGCGGACCAAACAGGGCTGATGTGAAGTTTAAGTGAGCTATGAATAATGTTCTTAGCAGAGAGTCAGGGAGAGGAAGGACTCAGTCAATTGTCAGCTATAGTGCTGATAATGAGGTGAAATATAATGAAGAAGAGGAAGAGGAGGAAAATGGAGAAGGAAATCAGCCACATTCTGCATCTATAAACCCTTTTTAAAAGAGACTTCCTAGCGGAAGTAATTGTCTGATGATGAAGTGTGAGAATCCTCTCTTTCTAAGGGTAAATTATATTTTAGTGAAGGATTTAGGTGCAATCCTTTACCTGTCCCTGTAGGAGAATATTCATTGTAAAATTGAAATGGGGTTGTATGACTTTTGTGAGATGGAAAGAGGAATTTTTTTCACCTAGAATTAAGAACAAACCTTAAATAGGCTATTAAAAATTCTGTCCTTTGGCTAAATCCCTATATAGCTAAGAGTTTATGAAAGAGCAATTTCTTCACTCTTCCTAGTCTTCAGGGACAGTGGGGATGGAGTGCTGCACATCAAAAGTCAAGATGCAATGAGCAGGAGTTCTTGAAATTGATAAGCTCATCCTAATATTTATATGAAAATGCAAAAGACTTCAAATATTTGGAGCTATCTTGAACAGGAAGAGCAAAATTGGAGGATTTACATTACCTGATTTATATATTCTGGAAAGCTGTGATAATCAAGGCAGTGTGATAGTGGCATGAAGATTCACAGAGCAATGGAATCCACAAGCAGGAGGTGCCCACTCGGGTGGCCATTTGATTTTTGGCAGGAGGTCAAAGTAATCCAATAGGAAAAGGAAGTTCTTATCCATAAATGGTACAGTAAATAAAAGGAAATAAGTATCAATAAACTGGATATCCATAAGGAAAAAAACTGAACCTTGACCTCCAACTTATATTCTACACATACTAATAGACCAAACATGAAAGCTGACTCCATAAACTTTTAGAAGAAAACGTAAGAGAATATCTTCATGATTTGGGGTGGGCTAAGGGATTTGATTTAGGTCATACCTGAATGGTCTAGTAGTTTTCCCTACTTTCTTCAATTTCAGTCTGAATTTGGCAATAAGGAGTTCATGGTCTGAGCCACAGTCAGCTCCTGGTCTTGTTTTTGCTGATTGTATAGAGCTTCTCCATCTTTGGCTGCAAAGAATATAATCGATCTGATTTCGGTGTTGACCATCTGGTGATGTCCATGTATAGAGTCTTCTCTTGTGTTGTTGGAAGAGGGTATTTGCTATGACCAGTGCATTTTCTTGGCAAAACTCTATTAGTCTTTGCCCTGCTTCATTCCGTATTCCAAGGCCAAATTTGCCTATTACTCCAGGTGTTTCTTGACTTCCTACTTTTGCATTCCAGTCCCCTAGAATGAAAAGGACATCAATCCTGGAATTTCTTTAGAAGGAATGATGCTAAAGCTGAAACTCCAGTATTTTGGCCACCTCATGCGAAGAGTTGACTCATTGGAGAAAACTCTGATGCTGGGAGTGATTGAGGGCAGGAGGAGAAGGGGACGACAGAGGATGAGATGGCTGGATGGTGACACTGACTTGATGGATGTGAGTCTGAGTGACCTCCGGGAGTTGGTGATGGACAGCAAGGCCTGGCGTGCTGAGATTCATGGAGTCACAAAGAGTCGGACACGACTGAGCGACTGATCTGATCTGATCTGATGGTTCTCTGGGGTGACGGTGTCCAGGGGGAGATAGTCATAAGGGTCAAGAGCTCAGAGGAGAAGTCTAGGTTGGAGATACGGATTGTGATATCATCAGCTATATGATGATAGTTGACATTGCACCAATGGATGAGAAGTTCCAGGAGGCAGAACGTAAGTGAACGAGGCCTGAGGGGCTTCCGGGGTGGCTCAGACAGTAAAGAATCCGTGGGCACTCCAGGAGACCTGGGTTCCATCCATGGGTTGGGAAGACTCCCTGGAGAAGGGAATGGCAGCCCAGTCCAGTATCCTCGCCTGGAGAATTCCATGGACAGAGGAGCCTGGCGGGCTACAGTCCATGGAGTCAGAAAGCGTCGGACACGACTGAGCGACTAACACTTTCGCGTTTCGAGGAAGAGGTGCAAGCAGGGAAGGCCAAGGAGGAACAACGGAGAGCGATGTGTGAAGGTCTCAAAAGCACTGAGAGCAAACTTCATATAGAGAAGAAAACAAATAACTCTGTTCGGGCTTTGGGGATGAGAAGAGGATGCAAGAAAGTTTTCACAAAGGAAATGTCAATGAAACAAGACTCTGAAGGGCGAATAGGAGTCTTCCCATGCAAATAAAGGAGATAAAACAGAGGCAGGAGGGACAAAACGGTAGGCCAGAAGCTTAAAGAAGCCTTCAGGGAATATCAGGCCATGTATTTTTAACCCCAGTTTAGGGATTACGGTTTGGCTTTTTCACCAAATATCAGCCTGTTGGAATACAGTGTTGGGTTAGGGAAGGACGATATCTATATTTCTACCTGATATAAACCGTTAGCATTCAACTGTGGTGCACACCACAATCCCCCAGACAGCTTGTTAAAACAGATTGCTGAGCCCCACCTCCAGAGTTTCTGATACAATAGGCATGGGTGGGCCTGGTGATTTGAATTTCTAATCAGATCCCAGGTGACACCAGTGCTGCCGTTTCAGGGACCACAGTTTGAGGACCACTGAGAAGGCAGAGAAGAAGAGGTACCGCACTAGGCCTTCCCCCAACCCCCAAGCAGCTTCTTGGGCAGGCCTCGCGGCAGAGGGGACCACTTACACTGGGAATAAAGGACTGCCTCACACAGTCTTCACATCCTTCTCCCTTTCTTGGTAGACAGATCCTTCCTGTTCAACCTATACAAATTTTGGACAATTTCAAGGCTGGGTCCTTTTAAGAAAGCAAACTCCGGCTCACCCGAGTCCCAGGGCTGCCTCTGTCCACAAACCGTGGTGACACACAAAAATGAAAAACCACTGCTGTGCCTCTCTCCACAGTCTCGGCTGCCTTGTGGAGCTGTTTTACATCAGTGAATCATTTTACCCTCCCGAGAAGCCAGCCCAGGTATTCCTGGAAGGTTGAATAAGCAAGCATGGAGTGCTGATGACCTATCAAAGTCCCCACAGTAGATCCCGGTCTACTGGAGACCCTGGTGGTACCACGGCCTCTCCTAGAAACTGGTGACAGTTTTTCATGTAAAATTTAGCTCTTCCTCAGTTCTGCAACACTTCAACAACAGAATGTACTGCAAACGACCCAGATTAATCAGGAACTGTAGTCCCTCCTGGAGAAGGAAATGGGAACCCACTCCAGTATTCTTGCCTGGAGAATCCCATGGACAGAGAGGCCTGGTGGGCCACAGTCCATGGGGTTGCAAAGAGGTAAACTGCACACACACCACAGCCTCCCATCCTGGATTGCAGGGCTTTAGGGCCATTGAATTTAGGATGCCTATTGTGAGTCTGAGTGAACTCCGGGAGTTGGTGATGGACAGGGAGGCCTGGCGTGCTGCAATTCATGGAGTCACAAAGAGTTGGACACGACTGAGCGACTGAATTGAACTGAACTGAATCCCATGAGAAGGAGCTGCTTTGAACTCTCCTCCTTCCCCCTAAACCTTGAGATTGTGGAGGTCTTGGAGATGTCTCTGTGGCACCATGACGGGGGAACAGAGTAGTTGATATGTCTATAAGGTGAGTGCCAATTTACTTCCCCAAGCCTCCCTGAGATGGATGCAGGAGAATAGCTGGGCTGTTCCTGTGCCCACAAGAGGAGAACAGATGGGATGAACAAGGGTCTGAGGATCGAATTAGTTTGCAACAAGAAGCACACAGCATGACCTGTGGGGCCCACGACAAAGGCTATGGTGAGCAGGAAACTCAGCTCATTAGATGACTGATCATAATCCAGAGAGGTTCTTACATCAGCTAAGAAAATTTAGATAGGGAGAATTACACACAGTGACAGAGAAAGGGCCAAACTAGAGTATACTTGTGAGCTACGGCAGAGCTTTAGAAGGCATTCAGCTCAAGTGGGGCCAAAGATGCGATGAAGTGAGTCAGTTCCAGGACATTCTGAGAGAGACATCATCACCAAAATACCAGGCTTCTACAGTCTAAGCCATTCCTCCAGCAGACTAGGTTCAGTTTATGGTAAAGATATTAAAATGGGGGGAGAGGGTAGGATTCAGAGGATCAAAGGGCCATCTCCAACAGAGTCTGAGATCTAACAGGAAAAAACAATGCAGCTGAGACTCAAAAAGAGGCAATACAGGGGGTGCAACATTCAGAACTTAGAAGTCTGTCATGTGCCAGGGGATGAAGCGTGTGTGGATGGGTAGCCATTACAGGAAAATGATTTTCAAGCCAGACATATCATAAGGAACTTTCTAGAAAGTAGAACAGCCTGAGGACTTAGGAGCCTGGAGTTTGGAGCAAAGCTGCTTAGGTCTGAAGGTCCTGAGGTAACCTCAGACAAACGAGTTACCCTCTGGGTGCCCCAGTTCTCTCAGTTCTCGGCAAAGTGACGTCAAGAATAATATCTGTGGTGAGATTAAAGAGCTAGTAGATCCAAAATGCTTAGGCATTTTCTGGCACATACCAAGGGTTATAGTTGTGGAAGATCCCCTGGAGAAGGAAATGGCAAACCTCTCCAGTACTCTTGCCTGGAAAATTCTATGGATGGAGGAGCCTGGTGGGGTACAGTCCATGGGGTCGCAAAGAGTTGGACATGACTGAGCGACTTCACTTTTTACTTTCATTCTTGTTACTGACAGAGGTATCGACAGAACAGGCTTGAGCAGTAGTGTGTCCCTTTAGGGATTGTCTAAGCAGAGATGCACAGGTAGGTGGGAAATCAAGGAGAGAGGAAGCGGTGACTGGAGGGTCGTGACACAGGTTGATGTTTTAAGCTCTAGGTGGACAGAGGATTTCAGAAAAACTACCAAAGTTTAATTCTCCACCATCTCTGTCTCCACTCACAATGGCATCTTGACTACTCTATTCTGAATGTTGTTTTTGCTTTAGTGAAAGCACCAAAGCTCACTGCCATGGATGCTTCCACAATTTTAATCTCTTTCAAACTGTCTATAGATGATACACATGTTTTCACAAACTAATAACAGTCAATCCTGAAAAAAGTGAGCATTTCGAATTGGATGAGACGCAGGAACACATTCATCCTTGCATTCAGCGATTGTTGAGTCATTCATGTCAGGCACTGCCATATTTATATTAGTGTTCATAAGCTACAGTACTTGGCCTTCAAAGAGTTTATGATTCAGTCACACTGGCCAGAAATAAGATACAAAAACTTAAGAACCACTCTGTGAAATAAACCTAAGAGAAGTCTTTCAATACTGAGTGAGAATCTACAGTTTTGCAATTCTTGGCTTGGTAAGTAGCAGTAGCAACAGTCCTGTGGATAAATATAGCACAGAGAACAGACAAAATCGAAACTGAAGAAATCCTGAAGAACAACACCCCCTGCCCCGCCCCCGCCCTCCAGCAGCCTAGAATCAGCCTTGAGTTTGTGTAACATGTTGAGTTGAAAGCACTGAGGGTCACTTTGCTTTTGAGAAGTAAAGCATGAGGGCAAGAAAGAGCAATCCCTGTGTGATGAAGCAGAGAAATGACTTCTTCAGAAAGAAAACAGAAAGTCTTTAAAGTAAAATATAATCTAAAAGATAAAAGTCTACCTGGCAAGGATAATAGCCAATGAGGTGTTAAATACATGCATTAAATTCTGATTGGATGGGGTAGATAAACAGATGGTACAATAGATTGTCAAGAATCTTTATGAAAGCTACATATTGTAGTTTAGAAGCTGGATGAAAAAACTGTTGCTGAAGATAAATTTAACAAAGAATAGAGAATCTAAGAGAAACAATTTCAACAAAAGAAGTTTAAGGTAAAACAAAAATTTCTCCTGAAATCATTTTTAGTAAAATGTTGATGGAGACTAAAGTCTTCCAGGAAGTCATTACGTAGCACTTAAGACACATAAGTGTTCCAGCTCTCCAAAGCCAGATGGTATTCATTGTGGGGGTCCCAGGAGGACCCACATGTGCATGGCCATAGTATTGGTCAGGACATAAAATACAGCCTCAGTGTTAAGTTTTTACCTAAACATCAGACTCCGCTGGGAGTCTTTTTCTTGAATAAAGGGTTGAGAATTGGGTCCCATCATCTATTCCTGCAGAGGAATTATTTCTGGAAATTAGAAAGGTGTCTTATCCTCGGGAGATTCAAGAAATTTAAAAACCCTGAGCCTCTTAAATTCTAAAGCACTTTCTTCAAAGATTAATTGAATCAATATGCCCTTATAATCGTGATATATTCTGAAGTAAAAAATAAAATCAATATTCAATTTAAATTCTTTCTGGGGAAGGACAACAAAATGGGGAGAAAAATAATCCAACATTACTTTCTAAAAGTAATTTATATTTTTCTGGGTTTTTTTGCCCTAAATTTTGTCTCATGAATATGTATCACATCCATAACCAGGAAAGATGGTTGAAACAAAGAACTATAATATACTAGTATTAAAACATTTCTTAAATTGTGGTAGCTCTACTCAAAAAGATTTAGGATAGCCATAGCCAAGCATAATAAGAGTTAAGGCGACCATTCTGGATTAAGACTCCAATGGAGAATGCAGGATGGATGGTCCAGTGCATGGCATGAGATTGAACAGTCTAACATTACTTTATTCTAGAATAGAGAAAAAGTAATTAGAGACTTTTTGGAGCTATTTAAACACTCAGTGAAATCTAAGCAACTCCACATTTTCACCCATGGGCTAAGGGAAGAAAAGGGACATTGTATGAAGTTCATAAACAGGAAAATTAGTAAAAATATGAATTAATTTTTTACTTTATATAGAGCTAAAACATAGAATATTGTGTTGAAGATGTTAGTGGGGAAATTATGGAGGCATATATTTTATGATCATCAATTATATTTGTCTCCACCAGTATAAAAATAGTATTCTATCAATCTCTTTTGTAGGTAATGTGGAGCTATTAAAAGCAATAAGGCATCAGTTGATTACCTACAGAGGAGGTTGCATTTATTTTCCGTGCTCAGCAATATCACACATACCCACTGGTTATCATATAATGGGGTCAATGGCCAACTCATTTTGGTATTAGCAGACGCTAGCTACTAATGATACAGGATACCTGGTGAGCGGATGGGGCCAACAATTGATCATTTATGGGAGATCTTTATTTCTCTTACAAGATTTTTTTTACTGGAAGCTCTTGGTCTTAGGAAGACTAGTTTGTTTCCAGGGAACTGAAAGCTCTGTGTAAAATAACCTCTATTGTGCATGAGATACCATCTGTCTCTGGGTCAAAGAGATGATATACTGTGTTTCAGGACACTGGTTCCTTTTAGATTACGATAAAGTCAGACACTGGGCTTCAAGTGACTGTCTGTACCAGTCTTATATCCCGAAGTTTCCCCGTGGCCGGATGTCAGTCAGCAGTCTGGAGGGCAGAAACTCTTTCTATGTGGCAACAATACTTCATTTTGACTGATAGCTGACATCCTCCTTAAGAGCAATTAGCACACTGAAAACTCCCAACAATTAACCTTGGCGGGAAAAGAATTGCGATTAATGTCTTTACCAGGGTCAAAGACTATCATTTCAATGTGCTCATACCCTTGTTAGTACATAGATTTTCTATTAATTTGCCGATCAGGTATGGACTTCAGTCTCAGTGTACACATTTAAAATGTGTAGAAGTTGATCCTCTAAAAAACACTATCCTGTGACAGCTTTCCTAGAATTAAAATGCCTAAGCAGCCCTGCCGATCCAATTCTTCCTTTGCATATCTGACTTCTGAAAAACACACTTTCTCTTTGTAGTGCTGAAGCAAGTAGCCTTGAGCTGGAAGCAAGAGTGAAGGTCAAACAAGGGAGAAAATCCGAAATGAATCAGATACATTTCATTTTGCACAAGAATTTTCTATCACATTTACCTCTGTCGAAAAAATCAGCCTATCTTTCCAGTTTACTTTTTACCTGGAGTCAAAATTAGAGTTTGCAAATTGTAAACATAAGGGGAAAGATAATTTTAGCACACGGTTTTATCACCACCAACCCAGTGGTTCTCATAACTGAATCCCACATACTCTGAGAATGTCATGACTGCCTTACCGTGTGTGGAGAGCAGAGTGGAACAAGCCCATCTCCACCAAAGGTCAGAGAGAGAAGCCGAATGACCCGGAGAAGGACAGAGTGTGACCTGTTTGTGATTAAATGCTGAACAAGGTCAACTGAGTTAGAAGTTGACCAGTCGGCAGAGTCAGGGCCAAGGACGATGCACCCTGGGGTGCAGGCATATTTCCCAAGCTTCTTCAGCTCCCTTGCCCTGCACACCCAGAAGACGCAAAGGTTGCTAACTGCTCTTTCAGAGCAGGGCATAAATGCTCTTTCCTCAGGGTAGTCATTAAAGCCGGGAGAAGGTGAGGATCTCCTTTTGGGATGCCAAGTTGCATTTCTGTTGATTCCTTCGTATTTAAGGGCAGAAATAGGCAAGGGGAGTTTGCCCTGGGTTCCAACATCTGTCAACACCCTTGCAGAACCTTTCAGCAGCTGAAGTCAATCAGGTTCTGGAAAGTGCTGAGCAACCGTGCCAACTGCTCCCAACTAACATTACCTCCGAATGTGCGTGACGAGGCAGGTTTCAGCATGCTCTGCCAGGCGGTCTTGGTCACGTGAGCAATGCGCAGCTCACTTTACTTGCTGACTGGCTTAAAAAGAGAAAATTAAATACATTTCTCATAAGGATATTTTGTGGAATTTTTCCACATCATTAAATAAAACATAGCCCTGGTTTAAAGGCATTTCCTGAGAGAAAACATTTCTTAACCTAAACTAACTGGACAACGTGATACGGTCTGCCTGTATATACCATAATATTTTTTTTCCTGATTACATGTAATGACCCTCCTATCATCCTGCAAAGCTTACCTGTATCATCGGATTGTTTCCTGGCCGTCTGAAAAAATTGACTGCAAACTTTTTAAAGCGTTTCTAGGGAGAACGGGCGATTATTCAATTTTCTCCTCATAGTTACAAAAGGCTGAGTGGTATCGGAGATGACATTTCTGAAATAATTAAGAAAAATAACGATGTGCTTTCTTCAGCTAGGTCCATGCTTCCCTCGCAGCTTTGACATAACAAGCTATAACATTGCTTCCTTATTGTCGGAATAAGGAAGATAAGCTAAAATGTGACAGACAGCAAGAAGATGCTATAAAGCAGATGCTATAAAGAAGGACGGAATCAAATGGAAAGCTTTCTCGTTTGCCGTCAGAATGCCTAGTTTCACTTTCTTCCCGAAGAAGGGACTGTACTTCCCTAGTGAGGCCTTAAATCCACTCAGAGTTTGGATTTGCAACACTGTTTAATTACTTTGGATCCCCAGTGAGATATATTACCACCCTAACTCCATCAGTTCATGGTTTCCACATTGGGACAGTGTTGTACGTGATTTGTATATATATATATTATATATTATATATATAATTTGTATACATATATTATATATATGTATATATATTTAATTTTCCATTGGAATAGCCACATGAGATGTTCTGATTTTTTCAACAGACTCCCCTGGCCTCTTTGTCTGAGTCAGAAATTTTCTATTAAAAAGAAAGAAAGAAAGAAAGAAAATGCTCCTTCCAAGAAGATACCACACATTGTCTGTTTAATCCCAGGAGTCTTCTCTCCAATTTGAAAGTCAACATCAGACAGAGAGGTAATGCTTTTTTGTTTTGTTTCAATCCGAACTCTCACAGTTGTTCAAATTGAATCAAGAAGCAAGAATTTCAAGCTAAGTGGTGAGCTGAAATAAAATGGGGAGACATTCATTCTACAAGGTTGTCTGGGAGAAGTGCTGAGTACACCCTGAGAGAAAAATAAAGCAGGGGGCAAGGTTTCCATAAGAGGTTATGGCCGCACAATAATCCACAAAGCAGTGTGAAGGAAGAGCGTGCACATACCTCCTGCAGCATAATCCAAGCTGCTGTGATATGGCTTGGTGAAATATTTCAGCACTGGGGCTTTTGAAAGAACTCCTGTGAGTGAGATGCCTTCAGACATAAAAACAAAGTCGGGTTTCAAGAAGCTTTAGTGATTCTAGTCCCCAGCTGGCAACGCTGACCAGTGTGCACGTGTGAGTGTGACCACACACACACACACACACACACACACACACACGCAGGACAGGGGTGCTGTGTCTAAAGAGAAACACAGAACACCTTTCTCCTTGGGATGCTGGATCAAATTCCCAGTCTCCTAACTAAGTTAGGACTTGGTCCCTGCTTTGGGCATTGCCTTGTGGCAGAGAGTAACCTCCTGCTCATTGCCATTCCCTGCAAAAATAAAACCTTCAAGAAGAAAAGAATGTCCTATTGTTGGAGGAGAGTTATTCCTCCAGCTTCTCAAAGAGGAGGTATTTTTGGCATCTGGGAAGAGATTGTGTCCAGAGGGGCTTCTTAGTTTTACAGCTGGGTCCACTCAAACCCGCTCAACAAGCCAGCATCACAGAGAGACGCCCAGCCAAACACAGGCACTTCAATCATGCTCGATTCACTTGGGTTCTGGTAAATGAAATAAAACCCCAAAGCTTGGCTTTTTTAAAAAAATTTTTCTTAGGGCAAAGTCCATTTAGAATTGATATAATCGCTTGCTATGGTTACATATGCCACATTTATTTTTAAATAGCTCCACGTCCCAAGGGCTCCTGATTTCCATCCACACGGCAGGTAGAAAGGCTGCAGGAAAATGATTCGCAACACGGTCTGCGTGTTACCAGGTTCCAGAAAGGCACGTCTGGAGATGCACCCTAAGTTGGTAAAGAACTGGGCTGCTGGGTAAGTATGCCCTGCAATTTTGGTCCTACTAAGGGAAGCCCAGCCAAAGACAAGGCTGGGGGATGAAATCCATCCTGGGATCTGCTGGCCATGCTGACCGTCAGCTGCCTAGAGGAAGAGGCCTTTCTTTCCCACTCTGTAAATATGTCATCCGCCAGTGCGTGGCGGGCCGTGTCTCGCCAGTCACCCCACAGGGGGACGGGGCCCTGCTTACCAAGCCCTGTGTCTGCTCTCCACCGCCTGGTGCGGGTGACTCTGTTGGAGGCTGGCTCTTTGTGTTGGGGGCGCCTGGGTCCAGACTTTCCACGGCCCCTGTCAAAAGGCTGCATGGGATGTGGACTGGCCCTGGGATGAGACTGAAACATCTCCCAACTCTGGTGGCCCTGCTTCCTGCTGAATAGTACTTTGTGCTTTTCCCAAGGAAGGTGACCGTGTTAGCCTAATGGTATCCAAGTCCTGTGCTTCCTTCCCTCCCTTATTCGTCCCTTGCCATCAGGAACTAGGTCTCACTCATCTTTGGATGCTACAAATAGAACCCAACGACAGGGAGGCCTGGCGTGCTGCAGTCCAGGGACTCGCAAAGAGTCAGACACAACTGAGCGACTGAACTGAACTGAGTCTCTTGAGTTAATATTTTGTTTAATCCAGAAACTGCAAGCTGGGGCCTGTACACCAACCTGGCTACTTGTGTATCATTCAACACAAAGTTTGTGGTTGTTTAGTCACTAAGTCACATATGACTCTTTTGCAACCCTATGGACCATAGCCTGCCAGGCTCCTCTGTCCATGGGATTCTTTAGGCAAGAATACTGGAGTGGGTTGCCATTTCCTCCCCCAGGGGATCTTCCTGACCCAGGTCTCCTGCACTGGCAGATGGATTCTTCACCATTGAGCCACCAGGAAAGCCCTGATACAAAGTTTCACAAGTCATCAACTAGGCTTTATGTTTTACCTACATGCTTACATTTACAGACTGAGAGATTTCACATTAAAATCTGCACTTCTGGTTTCTCTGGAAAAGCTAGGCATCCTGGCATCACTGGGTTTGCTTCATCTCACCACAGCGTTTGGCTGGAGTAGAGGAGCTGCCGCGCTTCTGGATCTGGCCTGTTATCTAGGGTCAGGGTCACCATGGTGCCTTCCTCCTTCCTGTGAATTATCTGCCTTGCTCTTCTAGGCGTATGGTTTAATTGAATAGAAGTCCATTGGATTAATGATTCAATAATCTCCCTTATATTCAGTTACCAGACCCAGTGCTGTAGCATGGAGTTTGTCAATGTTTTTTTTTCCCTTCCTTATCATCCATGGTAGATGACTTTCACATGTACAACACACTCTCAAGGGTGCTGTCAGGGTTATTCTAGCTGTAACAGGACTGTGAGATGGTTGCTATAGCCTGGAAAACTCTCTTCTCAGAAAAATAAAGCAAATACTTTGCAGGCTTCAGAAAAACTATTACCGGTAACAAATTTCTTGTGACATCTCACAACTGATCGTGACACACCTGTGTGAAGTGAGAGGGCAGTTGAGAATAGCTTTAAAGCTGAAAAAGGAAAAGCATAAATAAGTTTAGAGAATTGTGTTTATAAAGCGTGATGGAAAAGAAGGCTTACAAGACCTCCAAGTAAATAATTTTAGGTCAGGGTAAATACTAGGTTTACTCACTTCAATTCAGCTCCCCACACGTGTGTTTATGACCAGGGCCAGCCCACTGCATGGGAGAAATTGGCAGCCACCTTCTTCTCATGATTGGGCTGGTAAGGAATCTCTACTATTAGACTCATTTCTAGGATTTAGGTAAAGACAGGGTATTGTCTCTAGGAGACTCTTGAAGACAGAGGAGATCAGCAGATTCTGTCAGACGCTCTCCTAGAACGTGAATGAGGGTCAGCATCTTAGATTTGTGGTGTGTATTAACAGAGTAGCAAGAAATCTGGATTTGCTTCAAGACGGGGCGAGGAGGCTGAGCGCTCACCAGCAATCAGGAGGGAAAAGTGCTCGGGTCTGGGTCAGGGGGTCAAGATTGACAGGGAGCCCTGGGGTGCTGGGTGCTGACTTAGGGAAAGAGACCCAGGAGATGAGCTTTTGAAAAAGAAGAAGGGAGTAATGGTGAAATCCGTGGGGACTACTCACTTCAGAAGTCCTTTCTAAAGCTTTGCTGGTGACTCTGAAATTCACCGGTGTTCGGCCAGTGCATTTAAGGCAAGCATGATGGACTGCATTGAGCCAGTCTTCAGCTCGGTGTGTGTGTGTGTGTGTGTGTGTGTGTGTGTGTGTGTGTGTGTAGGCAGGGGAGGGCGCAAATGGAAAGTCAGATGCTGGTTCCGAATGTAGAACTTGGTTTGTGTCTTAATCACCAGTCTGTTTTTCAGGATTTATAATAGGGTGACTGGAGTTTTGCCCAAGAGCAATAGTTTCTTAAGGTAAAGTATTGAAAGTCCAATGTTTCTAGGAATTAGACTGTTAACAGGACAGTAAATGGATCGGGGAGGGGGTTCATTTTTCTTCACTGGCTGGATTACGTACAGATGGGCCTGGGCAAATTAGGAGCCATCTATCGAGAATTAAGTATTTATTACGCTGCCCAGGCTCCAGTTTCTCCAGATTCAAAGATGAAGAATATGGAAAGAAAATGAAGAGGTCCCAGAAGCTTCTAAAAATGTGGTGTAGGCTAATGGTTTTCAGTCATAGCTCTTTAAAAATGCTTTACCACCTCTGAGAGGGACTTAAATTTCAGCTGTCGGAGGCTGGCTAATTACTGAGGTAAAGTTAAAAGTTGTTCTGTACCAAGAGAGGACTGGGGAATAAAAGCAGTGAACCGCAAAACTGTGTCAGAAAAAGTTTACTTTTCATGGTCATTGAATTAACGGAAGAACAAGCCAGCCCTGGTCCACCTCTGTCTGCCTCCGCGTCATGCTGGGCCTCTCTGCCACAAACGGGCAGACGCTGCTCAGACCCCAAACGCCTTTTCCACCAGAGGAGAGCTGCCAAAACCGAATGCTCCTTGACTAGGGGTGGGAGGTGGGGGAAAGATTGGAAATTGCTAATTCTCACTTTCCACTCACTTGCTTGAAATGTGACAGTCATGTTTCTGGGGCGTCCTTCGAGAGACACAAGGATAAGAACTGGCGGGCAGGGGCAGAAAACACAGCGCCTGCCTTTTTCTCCCCCTCTGTGGAGACAGAGAGAGCAGAATGACTTACAGGTGGCCCCATCTGAAGCCAAGAGGAATACAACGATTTGGAAAAGAGCTCTACCTATTTTTTTTTTTAATTGCAAAAGAAAAAAAGAAAATGAGAAGAAAATGCTAATAGTTGCAGCTAGAAAATATGCCTGGGAGAATGGCCTTTATCATCTGCTTTTTGAAGTAGGGGTTGAGAAAGAGATGAAGCCAGGGAGAGAGGACCCAGAGGGCTGATCCTGTGAACAGAGCGCTGTGGGCACCAGGACACAATTGGTACCTGAGGGAGAAACTTGCCTGTAAAGTCATTGCAGACTCGCTCGGCAATTCGGCGAGAATCATTAACATGGTCTTCTAAATGGTATAGCCCTGTTTCATCTCCAGACAAGAGTGTGAGAGGTGTTTATAAAGATCCTAGCCTCTGTTTAGGAATGTCTAAATACATTCTGGTAATTAGCTTAACTTTGATCCAATGCAGTGATTTTTCTTGGTAAAATAAATCAGTGAAAGGTTCTGGAATACTCTCCCCTTTGAGACCCCTGCCATTAATATCAAGCTGAATTCTTTCAATGCATATTGTTAAATCTGATGTGGTTTTTTTTTTGAACCTCCAATCTGGTTTTCCTGTTAATAATAAAAAAAAAAAAAAAATACCTTGCGTGCATGCATGATCAGTTCAGTCATGTCCGATTCTTTGCAACCCCATGGACTGTAGCCCACCAGGCTTCTTTGTGCATGGGATTTCCCAGGCAAGAAGACTGGAATGGGTTGTCATTTCCTCCTCCAGGAGATCTTCCTGATGCAGGGATCAAAGCCAAGTCTCCTGTGTCTTCTGCATTGATAGGTGTATTCTTTACCACTTAGCCACATGGGAAGCCCAATAAATAATATTAGCTATCTATTCCCTGGTGGCACAGATGGTAGAGAATCTCCTGTAGGAGATCTGGGTTCAGTCCCTGGGTCTGGAAGATCCCCTGGAGAAGGAAATGGCACCCCACTCCAGTATGCTTGCCTGGAGAATCCTATGGAGGGAGGAGTTCATGGGGTCACAAAGTGTCCTGGACATGAGTGAGCGGCTTTCACTTTCATCTATTAATAAAAAGTTCAAAGTGAAAAACTTTGCTAGTGCAATGCCTATCTTTTCTCATAAAACAAAATCTAGAAGTGTTCTATATAAGCCTGGTCCCACTTCAAGATGCAGTGAGAAACTGCATGTCAGCTCCTCACCACGTTGTTAGAAAGGTCTTGTCACATGACGCAAGCAACAAAGAGAAGAGCCACAGCTTAGCTCCCAAGCTTCTGCAGCAAGGGATGATTGTCCCACATTCCACTCCTTTAGCCATTTTTATGCATCCCTCTTCCCTGAAACCCAGAAGGGAGAGAGTGAGACAAAATCACCATTCAAGTGAAAAGTGTCACAGGCTCATATGTACCAGATACATTGTCACCCCCTTGTCCCTATCTCCTGGGATTTCCTAAGTTGTGTTGTCTGTGAAATGGGCTGGTCCCACATCAGACCTGTAGATATGAAAGGAAGTGTATTATTCCTTTACTAAAGGGAGAAAGAAAGAGATTTATCTCATTGTTTCACATGGACGTTGAATTCCATTGATAAAGAGTATAGTCTCATGTCTATACTAACAGATGATGTCTTTTAAAGAAAGATTTCAGAAGGCTACTTCAAATTATTTCACTGTAAGAGTTTCTAGATAATGTTCCTCTACAAAATAGACCTGACTCAAAAGGAATAAAAAAATATAGTTGAAGGCAGAAAATTTACTTGTATCTCATCACCTAGAGATAATCACAATTAACATTGTGAGCTATTCCTTTTCAGACTTTTTGTATGGACATAAGATGATATTTTTATAAAATTGGGATCCTGCTGCATATATAATACTGGACGTTTTGATTTTTTGTTCCAAGTCAAATCCCTTCTCCCATGTGTGATTTTAAAATGACCATTAGCTTTTTGTAAATGAAAATTACACCTTTATACGGTAGAGAAAAAAAAATACAGTGCAAAATGTGATGACGGAGAGGAAGACACTTTCTCGTTAAAAACCTCAGTCTTACTTCCTAGGGTGAGGCAAGCATGGTCACCAGTTTCTCACAGACATCAGCTTTTAGGGGCTGGGCTACTCTGTCTTTCTAAATTAGCATCACACTAAGGCATTGGACTGGAGAAGGCAATGGCACCCCACTCCAGTACTCTTGCCTGGAAAATCCCATGGATGGAGGAGCCTGGTAGGCTGCAGTCCATGGGGTCGCTAAGAGTTGGACACGACTGAGTGCAGGTCAGGAAGCAACAGTTAGAACTGGTCATGGAACAACAGACTGGTTCCAAATAGGAAAAGGAGTACGTCAAGGCTGTATATTGTCACCATGTTTATTTAACTTATATGCAGAGTACATCATGAGAAATGCTGGACTGGAAAAAACATAAGCTGGAATCAAGATTGCCAGGAGAAATATCAATAACCTCAGATATGCAGATGATACCATCCTTATAGCAGAAAGTGAAGAGGAACTAAAAAGCCTCTTTATGAAAGTGAAAGTGGAGAGTGAAAAGGTTGGCTTAAAGCTCAACATTCAGAAAACGAAGATCATGGCATCTGGTCCCATCACTACATGGGAAATAGATGGAGAAACAGTGGAAACAGTGTCAGACTTTATTTTTCTGGGCTCCAAAATCACTGCAGATGGTGACTGCAGCCATGAAATTAAAAGACGCTTACTCCTTGGAAGGAAAGTTATGACCAACCTAGATAGCATATTCAAAAGCAGAGACATCACTTTGCCAACAAAAGTTCGCCTAGTCAAGGCTATGGTCTTTCCTGTGGTCATGTATGGATGTGAAAGCTGGACTGTGAAGAAGGCTGAGCGCCGAAGAATTGATGCTTTTGAACTGTGGTGTTGGAGAAGACTCTTGAGAGCCCCTTGGACTGCAAGGAGATCCAACCGGTCCATTCTGAAAGAGATCAGCCCTGGGATTTCTTTGGAAGGAATGATGCTGAAGCTGAAACTCCAGTATTTTGGCCACCTCATGCGAAGAGTTGACTCATTGGAGAAGACTCTGATGCTGGGAGGGATTGAGGGCAGGAGGAGAAGGGGACGACAGAGGATGAGATGGCTGGATGGCATCACTGACTCGATGCATGTGAGTCTGACTGACCTCCGAGAGCTGGTGATGGACAGGGAGGCCTGGCGTGCTGCAGTTCATGGGGTCGCAAAGAGTCGGACACGACTGAGCGACTGATCTGATCTGATCTGGGTGACTTCACTTTCACTTTTCACTTTCATGCATTGGAGAAGGAAATGGCAACCCACTCCAGTGTTCTTGCCTGGAGAATCCCAGGGATGGGGGAGCCTGGTGGGCTGCCGTCTATGGGGTCGCACAGAGTCGGACACGACTGAAGTGACTTAGCAGCAGCAAGGCATTAGATGAAACATCCCACAGAGTGTTAATCAATAAAAAATGGCAAGTTCCCACACCGTACTCCGAAGATGATGTGAAGTTAATTCAACTGTTAATGTCAACCGAATTATTTATATGGTGGTGCAGGTGAACAACCGAGGATTTGCACAGGTAAGTGCAAAGAGCCCTGGAGAGTCTTATTCTGGTCAAAGGAGTGAGAGATGGCATGAGAGATGCCGTACTCTCGTGTGGCATCCGTGAGAAAGGCAAGGTACACGACACCGCAGCCCACGATTCCTCCCTGGCACCCTCCTGCAATCCCAAAGTTGCAAATTCAGCTGTGCCCTTGGCCAGGAGAAGCAACTGAGCAGCTCAATGGGAAGGTGTGAGGAGCGCCCAGGGACAGACGGGGACCATGGCACAGAGGGTGTGAGGGGGACTGCCGCTCAGACTGGGGCTTTGCGGAAAGGCAGCCTCGGGTGACCCTTTTGACTTTTAATGAGAAATAAGAAACCTACCTGTTCATGTGAATTTGCTCAATTTTTGTGATTGGCAATTTGTTTTTAAAAAATAATAACTGCACGAGACTAACCTTGCCGATTGGCTGCCTTAGAGTGCAGCCTTTTTTTCTTCTGTAAAATCTCCCTTGCGGAAGACAACTATCGTCTTAGCTTGACCTGCAAGCCATGGCTTCTCTGTGTTCTAGATCAGACGGCCCCCAGCCCACCTCTTTGCCAGCAGGAAACCCGTGTGACGCAGCTGGCAGGCACAGATGCGGACATGACATCACAGCTTTGTGCTGTGCACCCCCAGGGCAGGAGACAGGCAGGGCCGTGGAGCAGTCACACACTGAGGATGCTGCCATTCTTGTCACAGACAGAAAGTGGCATTTTGACCTCCTGGTTATGCTACTGTGATAAAGTAATGGGACATCAGGAGTGCGGGCTAGGATGGTGCCCACTGCCCCAGAATGCACCTGCTCTGTCTCCTGGAATGCCCCTTCCTGCGGGGGCAGCCAGGGCATGATGGTAAGAGATCTGGAAACGGTCTAAATATCCCTCTTAAGAAATCCACCGAAGATGGCCTAAAAGCTTCTCTTCCATTCTTAAATGCTCTCTCTGAAACCCAGCCCAGCTGCCTTTGTTTGTGTTAGTGTATTTGCTCTGGGTGAGTTTACTCTGTCACCTAAGAGGCAAAAGAAAGCAAATTCAATTTTCCATAAGCAAAATTGAAGCTTCAGGGCAGCACTGGTAGATGTTTGCACCAGGGGAATTTGAGACGTGCTTTGTAAAAATGACAAAGGTTGTTAACAAGCGTCAACAAGCCACTGGGAGCTGATGTCCCATAAAAACGATGGCTAGTTGGCACAGTCTGGGTGCCATCACGGGCCCTGGTTCACAGCCGAGACCTCAGGCCCCAGCTTTACCACGAGGCAGACATCAGTTCACTCAAAATGTCTCACAACTGATGCCTTTGCTATTCTCCTACCTAAAGCAGCGGCTCATTATTTGAATATTGAAACGTGGAATCAAACAAACCTATCAATCTATTTCTCCCAGTTATTTGCATTTCAAATTAGTGAGGTCTTTTAAAATATTCATGCTCTTTGACTCGGTAACACCACTTGCAGGAAATTATTCCAAGGAAACAATTCTAAACAATAGCAAAAAATAGAAAACAAGTTAAATATTCAATAATAGGTGAATGGCTAAGTAAACCACAGTTTATGATCACAGTGAAATGTTATATAACCACTGCAATGATTATAAAGACTATGCAATAACATCGAAAATACTTATGGTAAGATGTTGTCAGAAAGGCGAGATGCAAAATTCTAAACAAGTGTGATTATATATTACATAAACCAGTCAACTAGAGAGCAAAAAACCCCTTTGTACAGGAAATACAGGATTGGGGGAAATCATTGAAAAGTTAAGAGTAGCACTGTCTGGGGTGATATCAGTTTTTCTCTTCTTTCCATACTTTTCTGCATTTTCTTAAATGAGCACGTATTACTTGTATAATGAAAAAAGTGTACATTGAAAAATGGGGCTTAGCCCTAACGCTTTGGAAAATGACAGCCAACACCGAAACGAAGCGGCCTCTTGAACAAGTGGATCTCAGATTGTCACAAGTGGCTGATAAAGGCTCACCCCGTGCAGTGATGATCCAAAAGCCCTGCTTCTGAGCAGGGGAGGCAAACTTAGGCCTTTCCTCGGATAACTCTGCCAGTGCTGTGCGCAGAATCAAGTTCATCATTCCAAGGACGGTTTACAACCCGAAGCAGGAGATTTTCTTACATTTATCATCATCTCAGCAAAACCCTGTACACAGCGCTACCATGAGTAAGAAAGATTAACCATATTAAAACCCAACCGCAGCATGATGTGAGGGATTTCCATGGAAGCTGATTCAGAAGGCAGAGTGAAGGCAACGTGAAGTGGAATTTCCTTTCCTTTTGTGACCCCTCCCCTCACAAATCTCTTCCCTTCAATTTCATCAAGTGAGCCTTTGTTCTGACATTCTGGGCAGGAAGTGTGGAGGGAACTGATCCGCTCTCCTAACACCTCTCGTGAGTTTTGAATATGCACGTGTTTGAATACATCAAACACATCTGCTTCTAGACAGTCCACGCCAAGTATCCTCACCATGTGTAATTCATACTCCACGCCAGCCCCCTTCCTCTTGTCTCCCCTTCATGTAACAGCAGCGCACAGACGCACGCTAGAGCTTTCCTAGCCTGATTCTTAAAATGCAGGGAAACAAATTTGTTACAGGAATCTGAAAAGCGCTATGTTGCTTTGTCCAAATAAGCATCAAGAGAGAAATACATCAAATTCAGCCAGTGAGAGGAGAGTTGGGAGCTGGAGAGGGTGGGGAGGAGAGAGACTTAGGGTGGAAATTTCATCGTGTGGTTTTCAAAGGCTTCTCTGAGCTTTCTCATTTCTATTATCACCTTACAAATAGCCTGTTGAGCCAAAGAGGATGCAGATATTTGTTCTGGCCTTCTTGCTACCTTCTTCTAGAAGATGGAGAAAAATGTGAAAGAGGATATTTCATTCCTCTTGGATACTCTTTGTTTTGTTTATTTGAAGGGGTGATAAAGACGCAAGTGAACAGGTAAAAACAAATAGTACTCCCAATGCCACACTGACTTACTTTTTCATCTTTTCTTGGTGTGTGTGGCTAAGGTTGCTAGAAGCGATGTGTTGATTGGTTAACAATTATTCCTAAGAGCGGTCCACAGGGATGTGTATGAATTAAGTTTGTATGTTTAAGGATTAAGTTGGAAGTAGACAAAGTTTACATTAGCTTTCCCTAGTCATTATCATCTTTCCTTTCATTTGTACAAATTAAATACTGCATGCTTCCCCCTGGCCTCTTTCCTAATTTGCTTGGTTGTATCTGAAAAGTCTTCAAATTTGCTATGGCTTATCCTCAAAGGAACTGAACGACCGGCCCTGAACTTCTCCAACAAGGCTCCAAGTTGGCTTCTGAAAGTAATCTGGGCAGAATCACCATCTGTCTTTGAGCATTAGTTTACTTATTTGAGTCTGTTCACAAAACAAGGTTAATGGTACAGAGTGTAATTGAATGCAGTTCCTGAGATGTTATGGAAAACATCATTTATGGCAAACCATATCGTTTCGAAATCCCGTCAGCAACACTCCATGAGGGCGTGAGGATGGGTGGCCTACCACCAGATGCCACCTCGCCAATCCAGCGAGTCCTTCCCTTCCCTAACTGATTTTTGATTCACAAGGAGATCTGGCCTTTACCCTAGGGCTTCTTATTTCCTTTAAAAGTCAGGAAAAGAAATAGGAATTTATGAAAATGAGCTATAAAAGACCATCCATTCCTTAAAAGCTGGCTCTTGCCGCTCAGCTTTTCTCTTCGTCCGTCTCCACGGGGATCTGAAACATGACTCGAGTTTCCTAAGTCAGGAGAATAGTCTCTTTATTTCTCATGGCTTCCTATGATCCGAGTGTTAGGGGAAGCACCCTGAGTGAAGCCGCCCACCCTGGCCAGGCACCATGGTAACCATTTGCGTGAGTTGCTTTATGACAGATCCTAATAAGGAATACAGAACTAATTAGCCACCACCAACCGGAAGAGTTCTGGAAAGGTCGCACGGAGGCACCGTACATCCGTCCACTTTCCAGAATCCCTCTCGCTAGCATCCGTCTTGGCTGAGGGATGCGTGCGCCACCAGGGAAGACTCCGAATTAGAATGATTAGCCAAAGACCACCCGGACACTAATCCCATCACCATAAAACCCGAGACTGCCAGCCACGCGGCAGAGCAGTTCTCCTGGGTTCCCTTACCCTACTGCTCTCCACCCGGGTGCTCTCTCCCAATAAAATCTCTTGCTTTGTCAGCACATGTGTCTCCTCAGACAATTCATTTCCGAGTGTTAGACAAGAGCCCAGATTCAGGCCCTGGAAGGGGTCGGCCTTCCTGCAACAGGAGCGTATATTTAAAGTAGCGATAGCTTGCAAGGTTGAATGAACAACTCTGCACATGTCTGTGCTTACACACTTGTCAGGAGAGGTGGAGATGGCCTCTGAAAGGGTGGGAGATTGGCACAGTGCTGTTAGAATTAACCAAAGAGTCTTCCCTGGTGGCTCAGTCGGTAAAAGCGTCTGCCTACAGTGTGGGAGACCTGGGTTCGATCCCTGGGTTGGGAAGATCCCCTGGAGAAGGAAATGGCACCCCACTCGAGTACTGTTGCCTGGGAAATCCCATGGACGGAGGAGCCTGGTGGGCTACAGTCCACGGGGACACGACTGAGCGACTTCACGAGTTCCTGCATGAGCTGTTTCTCAATTTAAAAAATAAAAACAGAGCCCAGTAGCTATGGGGCTGTGTGCTAAGAACATTTCGCATTGTTTATTCCAACCTGAACGGCTCTGGGGCCTCTAGCAACCCTTGGTGTTTCCTCCTAGGCCTCTGCTCCCACTAGGAACCCTGCTAGGGTGTCACTAACAGCCACCCCAAATCTTTATTGGTCTCAGGACCTGAGTGATTCCACAGACGTCCACCTCAAAAACTTGGACGCTTCCTTTTATAGAGATGTTGGACGGACCATCTCTTTATGATTGTCTTAATGAAGATGGAATTCAGCTAGAATACACACACACAATGCCCTCCCCTCTTCACATACACAGATTCTCTTGCTTCCAAACCCAACTGCATTTACTTTTCTTTGATTTCCAGCCTGCCTTTTTGGGAGTGGAGAGCTACTTTGTTTGAGGCCAGTTTCAGTGAATGGGTCACCTGGCTGCCTTACTTCTGCGTGGCGAACACACGCATGATAACAATTAACGAGAGGAAGGGTTTTAATGATAGCGTCTAGCATCCGATTTTCAGCCCTTAAATTTTCCCTATATGCGCACGGATCCTATTACCTCTGGGAGAGCTCTTATTAATCTCAGTGTCAGAGCTGTTTCAACAAATCTACTGTAATAATGAAAAGTCATCTTATCACACTTTGCTCTCAGTAAATTTACCATTCTTTGATAAGGTTGCAAGCAACTGGGAAGTAATTGATCTGTAATTAGTGTGGCAACTGCTGAAGAGAGTCTGTGCTGGGGTTTCATCATTTATCTGCCCAGTACAGCGCATCCCGCACTGGAACTCTAAATTATTTAGCATTCCTTTCAAATACAAATGGTCTCAATGGGTTCTCCATTCTTTTCAGAACTTTCCGAAGAGGAGGCTAACGTTTAAACGTGTGATTGTCTGTCACCAGGGTGGTGCTTACAGGGTCTGTGAGTGGAAGGGCATCATTGTTCACACATGACTTGCCCGCTGAAGCCAGCCGGCGCTGTGAATGGTGAAGGACGGGGGCTCTTTGATCTCAACCAAACTTGCCCCATTTATCTTTCAAATGCACGAAAGCTTTTGATAAATGTCAATTTGACAATTAAATTCTTCAAGGGCCACTATACATCACGATCAGAGCGTCTGTTTTTGAGGGTCGGTCAGCCATGACATCTTTCAGCAGACAGCAGCGAGCAGAAGTCAGAGGGGAAACCACAGCTCTCAGGCCTTGCTCTCCCCCACGTGGTGTTTCTGTCTCTTGCTGAGTAAAAGAGCCCGGATCTTTTCCTTCAAGACAAGGCCCAGCTCTGACGGCAGAGTGGAAGGTCCGCCTTCAACCCAAAGGGATTGTGTTCAGGGTCTGTTAGCTGAAAGTTGGGGGGAAGTGAACAAAACTCTTCTGGTCTTTTGCCCTTTGTAACACTCTATTTGCTATATACATATATATACACACACACTCTATTTGCTACGTATATATACACACCTGCATATATATACACAGATAGTAAGTGCGTGAAGTTGCTCAGTCGTGTCCGACTCTTGGCGACCCCATAGACTGTGGCCCACCAGGCTCCTCTGTCCATGGGGTTCTCCAGGCAAGAATATTGGAGTGGGGTGCCATTTCCTTCTCTAGGAAATCTTCCCGACCCAGGGACTGAACCCAGGTCTCCCGCATTGTAGGCAGATGCTTTATTGTCTGAGCCACCAGGGCTGGTATATATACTATCTGAGCCACCAGGGAAGTTATATATATATATATATATACGTATATACATATATACGTATATATATATACATATATGCATGTGTGTATGTGTATATACAATGCCGGAGACCTGGGTTCAGTCCCTGGGTCGGGAAGATCTCCTGGAGAAGGAAATGGCACCCCACTGCAATATTCTTGCCTGGAGAATCCCATGGGCAGAGGAGCCTGCTGGGCTACAGTCCATGGGGTCGCAAAGAGTCAGACACGACTGAGCGACATTTACTATATATGTATTTACATATAAATTACATTTATAGATTACTTTTATATATATAGGTATAGATTGCTACTCTCAAAGCTATCTATTTTCTGTTGTGTTTTACAAGAGACAAGGTAGCCCGCCATTCTCAGAGGTCTCAGAGTTAGTCAGAGGGGTAGCAGTAGAATGACAGAGAGCCCTAACTCTGGTTTCATGCAAAACCCAGTTCAATGACGAAAACCATCAGGTCAGAGGGTGTGGACTGTAGCTGCAGGGTGACAAGGATGGAGGAAATAAACAGGAGGCACGGGGGTGGGAGATGAGGTCTCCCCTTCAAGGCCATGACAGTCTTTGGGGTACGGGAACTACAGAGTTATTTCATGCCTCAGCTTGGATCTTCCTAGGCATCTCTGAGAACTGAAATAGCCATCAGATCATGAAGAGGGACTGGCCTCTGGCTTCTCAGGGCTGATGTTCAAAAGCACTTCTCCTCTTTGCTCTTTTGGCTCCGCGAAAACTCAACCCTTACTGGAAGAATGACAATTGTAATGTGACATTTTGAAATGTTTCACATGAAAGATTGTTTCGAACTCCATGGTTACGAAGGAGTTTCTGAAGCGCTGACAAAGGAAGATGCTTTGGACACGGCAGCAATGCCTCTGTGATCGCCTTTTAAGCTCTCCCCTCATCGTAGGCAGTGCTGCCGTGGCCCAACGTGGCCCCACCACCCAGACATTTGGCACGGATATGATGCTATCTTTTGACAAAACTGACATTTCAGTATGATTGTGAAGAAGACTAAAGCTCCCAGATCAGTTAGCTGACCTGCTGAAAATACAGACATAAGATGCTGCTCTGATGTCTGCGTGGGACCTTTTCTCAAGGACAGAGGAGAATCACTGTAATCCTTACTATCTCTAAGAAAAAAGTGAAAAAGAACCAACGGACTGAGTGTCTTGAGGGCATCTCACTGTTTCCAACACAGATTAATTTTTTGGATGGGCTATCATGCAGTATTGTCAATCAAACCCTCCTAGGATTGTAGCGTGCCATCTGCCCTCAGTACAGCCAGAGTTGTGAATGCTGAAAGTTAGCTACGAAAGAAATGGAGGTCATGTCCCCGACTTTCAAAATGTTTGCAGGCTCTAACTTTCTGTTAAGGACTGAGCATAACAATTACTTTGAGTTGGTGCCGATGGAGGATGTTTGCCATGCATTTAAGGTTATTTCATGTTGGCAAAACTGAGGGTAAAAATGGGGGGAAATGTTATTTTGGTTACTGTCATTTCAAAGTATCATTCTTAATAGCGCCCACAACGCTAGACGAAATTTACCAAGTGATCATTTAGCTCATCCGTGGCAGCCGTGCAATATTTAAAGCCTTCGTCCTGCCACGCCTATTAAGAGAAGGTGCACACATGCTTGCAAGTAAAATCCTCTTTTCTACTTTTCTTGTATTTTCTCCAACTATATCTTATTGGGTACATTTAAGAGATCAGTAAATAGGTAAGCCTCTACTGATGGATCAACAATTATCTATTTCACGTACTGATACTCAGATATTCTGTATTTCATAATGCATGTTTTTCAGAGAATGGCAACGTCCTTTGGAATGACACTGATGATGGAATATACTCCTAAAATTTCATTCTCTTTGTAAATTATCTACTGAAGTATCACGGAATGGATCATGCACATTAAACATGAAATCAGATAGAAAATTAATCTGCATTTGAAAATCTCATCATTTCCCCCCATACAGCACTTAGTAAGTATCGCCTGTCATCTGGCACGCTGCCCTGCATCACTGGATAAACTGCTTCCAGAGCTGTGCAGAGTTTGGCCTTTTCACTGACTTGATTCTCACGCGCTGTGGGACAGACATAGACATGGCTGGTAGGTGGGGTCTGAGACAGAAGGACGCATACAGGCCCGTATATCACGCCTAAATGTTCAAGACTTACACATGACATCTAAAAATGACATGTTACACATTTAAACTAGTGCTTGGGACTTCCTGGTGGTCCAGTGGCTAAGACTTGGCACTCTAATCTGGGGGCCCCAGGTTCTATCACTGGTCAGGGACCCAGGTCCCAGATGTTGCAACTAAGAGTTCACAGGCTGCAACGAGAACTCCTGTGTGTCACCACCAAGAGCCGGTGCAGCCAAATAAAATACTTTTAAAACCAGCACTCCATATGTTTATTCTTCTACCTTGATAAATATATGTTCACAGTAACGAAACTGAGCAATGCATTAAAAGGAGCAGAATTTTTATATGACTGAAAGTCACCAGAACATAAAAGATGACAGAATTCAGTTACTTTTGCATATATCTGGATGTTTTGTTGATGTGTGGCTGATGTTTGGATGAATAATAAAATAAGACATATATAATTCATAAGTTATTATATATTTATCCCCTAACTTTTTCCTTGCCTTCCTTTTAGTGAAATTATGTTTAGCAAATTATGTTTATTTGCTCTTAAAATTTTTATTTAGGTGAAATTCACATAAAATTTTACCATTTTAAAGTGAACAATCAGTGGCACTTACTATAGTCACAATGTTATGGAATCTATTTCCCAAACACTTTCATGACCTCAGAAGGAAACCCCATACCCTTTAAGTACTTACTCTCCATTTCCCACTCCCACAACCCCAGCAATCATGAATAAAATTATATTGTAATGCTTAAGATCTTTGTTTCATAAATTTTTGTTCTACTGCCAAAAATCATTGGAAGCAGTAAATATGAAAGGGGTGTGTGTGCGTGTGTGTGTTAGTTACTCAGTCGTGTCTGACTCCATGACCCCATGGACTGTCCGCCGCCAGTCTCCTTCATCCATGGGATTCTCCAGGCAAGAGTACTGGAGTGGGTTGCCATGCTCTCCTCCAGGGGATCTTCCCGACCTAGGAAATGAACCCAGGTCTCCCACACTGCAGGCAGATTCTTTACCATCTGCACCACCAGGGAAGCCCAAATATGAAAGTCACTTCAGTCGTGTCCGACTCTGTGTGACCCCATAGACGGCAGCCCACCAGGCTCCCCCGTCCCTGGGATTCTCCAGGCAAGAACACTGGAGTGTGTTGCCATCTCCTTCTCCAATGCATGAAAGTGAGAAGTCAAAGGGAAGTCGCTCAGTCGTGTCCAACTCTTAGCAACCCCATGGACTGCAGCCCACCAGGCTCCTCCATCCATGGGATTTTCCAGGCAAGAGTACTGGAGTGGGGTGCCATTGCCTTCTCCAAATATGAAAGGTACTAGTCACCAAATATATGAAACTCAAATGCATTTTGATCAAAAACCTAAACCACTGGGTGGGAGGGGTGGCGCGCTGCCCTGCAGATGCTGGATCCGCTGGCCCCGTGGCTGCTCCTGCCCTGCTGCCCCTGTGACCTTGCGGGCAGACAGGATGCGGCTGTGTCTAGACTCAGCGCTCAGAACAGTGGGCGCGAACGATGCTGTGTGGCTGGAAACTGCCAAGACAAGCACAGAGCGAACAAACAAAAAAGACTAAAGTCAAAAATTTATCATTAATTTTCATCTATTTTTCCAAAAAGTGATTTCTCTTCTACAACATTAAAGTTATACATTAAAATTTTAAAGCAAAACATAATAAATTACAATTACTGAATACATAAATTTTTCATAAGTTTTCAAAACTAAAGTTGACTTTTAAATGAACTTTGCAAAAGTTTTATTCTTTTTTGCAAAAATAAAAACAATTTTAATGCAGTGTTCATTTATAGTATGATACCAACATATATACAAATTTAAAATTAATATTATTTTATAGTGCAAAGGATTCCTCAGCTACTGCATGAAACTATTGCAAATGTCACGCTAAGGTGTGCATATGGCCAGAACAATGAAAAGGGACGTGACTGAAAAAAAACAAACAAGGAAACTCGTGCCAGTGTTGTGGTGCTGAACCAGCATGAGGAGTGAGGGGATGTGTCCTGATTAGTAGTGTTTACCATTTTCATTTAAGGCTACCAGTGACTTAAAACCTGGCTTGCAAAAATTCCTGCCTCTTAAACCACTGGCGCTTGGGAGCTAGCATGAGCAGGTTCCAAGACTCCACTACTTGTCATCGTGGGAGATGATACTCAGTTAGGCCGGATTTGTAACATTTACACTGTCTGAGACCAGAACTTGAGAAGTGACTTAATTTGTCTTTTCTCATGCCCAAGCATCCTCCGTTCAGGGACGCCCATGCTCAGAAGCAGTCTCCCTCTGTGATGCACGGGGAAGCGCCAGCCTCAGAGTTTCAGGTCCCTTGGACCTAGTTGCCTTTTGTTGCAAAGACAGAGGGCAAGAAACGCGGAAGAGCGTTTCTCTGGGGCCTCAATGGTGTTCATGAAAAGATGGATGTTCAGGGATTCTAGTCACTCTGTGCCAATGCTGAGCATCAGATTCAGAGAGAAGGAGGCTCCTGTGTATTATTTAATCAATTTTATGTGTTTGCAAAATTCAGAGTCCTTTAAATTACAGAGCCCCGGGGTCCCTTAATTGATAAGTGAAGCTGCTTATCAATCAGATCAACTATACTAATTACCTTTGTTAGGTCTATCTCTTTTTTGAGGTTTTGACCTACTTGATCTGTTACAAACTCAAGAGAATTAAAATCTCCCACGTCTAAGGACTTCAATCTATTTTTCCTCGTATATCCTTGTGGTTTTGATATGCATTTTTCTCATGATTAATGACATGAAACACATGAGAAGGTGCCATTTGTGTATCTCCTTTGGAAAAACGTCTCCTCAAATCCTTTGACCATTTAAAACATTGAGTTATTTGTCTTTCTACTGTTGAATTGTGATAATTTTTATATAGTCAAGCCTTCTATCACATATAAGATTTACAAATACTTTTCCTATGTTGTGGCTATCTTTTCACTTTATTGATAGTATCTTTTGAAGCACAAAAGTTTTTAATTTTAATGAAGTCCAATTTATCTAACTTATCTATATATTTTTCTTTTGTTGCCTGTCTCTATGTCAAATCTAAGAATCCACTGCCTAACCCAAGGTCATGAAGATTTACTCCAACGCTTTGTTCCACATTTTATAGTTTTAGCTCTTATATTTAGATCTCTGACCCATTTTTAAGTTAATTTTGTATACGGTGTAAAGAAGGAGTCCAACTTTATTCTTTTGCATATGGATATACAGTTGTCTCAGTATTGTTTGTTCAAAGGATTATTCTTCTACCCATTCAACATTCATGACACCCTTGTCAAAAATATTCTGGCGTAAAGAGAAGAGTGTGTTCTGGATCTCAGTTGTATTCCATGAGTTTATATGCCTATCCTTATGCCATTATCACACTGTCTTGATTACTACGGCACTATAGGAAAATTTGAAATTATGATAGAAATGTCCTCAAACGTTTTCTTATTGAAAATTGTGTTGGCTACTCTGGGTTACTTGCACTTTCATATGAATTTTAGGATTGGCTTCCCAATTTCTTCAATAAAGGCATTTGAAATTTTCATAAGAACCATATTGAATATGTAGATGAATTTGGGGATTATTGTTGTTTTACTACTATATTTTTACTATATATTTACCACTATGTTAGGTTTCCTGATTCATAAAGATGAGACATCATTCCATTGATTTAGGTCTTTAATTTTGTTCAACAATATTTTGTAGTTTTAAGTGTCCAAAGAGCTTGCTCTTCTTTTGTTTAATTTACTGCTACTTTTTTCTTTCAGGTGCTACTGTAAACAGACTTCATTTTTAAAATTTAATTTCAATTGTTCATTGCTAATATGTAAAAAATATAGTCAAATTTTATATCCTACAACTTTGCTGATGTCATTTAGTAGTTCTAATAGTGTTGGGGGGGGTGTATATTTGTATTCCTTAGGATTTTCTATATACAAGATCATATCATCTGCAAATAGAAATAATTTTACTTTTCATTTTCCAATCTGCATGCTAAAAATTCTTTTTCTTGCTGAGGGTGAAAGAAGAGAATGAAAAGGCTGGCTTAAACCTCAAAATTCAAAAAGCAAAGATCGTGGCATCCAGTTCCATCACTTCATGGCAAATTGATGGGGAAGAAGTGGAAACAGTGACAGATTTTATTTTCATGGGCTCCAAAATTACTGTGGTTGGTGACTGCGGGCATGAAATTAAAACATGGCTTGCTCCTTGGAAGAAAAGCTATGACAAACCTCAGTTCCGTTCAGTTCAGTCACTCAGTCATGTCCGACTCTTTGTGACCCCATGAATCACAGCACCCCAGGCCTCCCTGTCCATCACCAACTCCCGGAGTTCACTCAAACTCATGTCCATCAAGTCGGTGATGCCATCCAGCCATCTCATCCTCTGTCGTCCCCTTCTCCTCTTGCCCCCAATCCCTCCCAGCATCAGAGTCTTCTCCAATGAGTCAACTCTTCGCCTGAGGTGGCCAAAGTACTGGAGTTTCAGCTTTAGCATCAGTCCTTCCAAAGAACACCCAGGACTGATCTCCTTTAGGATGAACTAGTTGGATCTCCTTGCAGTCCAGGGGACTCTCAAGAGTCTTCACCAACACCACAGTTCAAAAGCATCAATTCTTTGGTGCTCAGCCTTCTTCACAGTCCAACTCTCACATCCATACATGACCACAGGAAAAACCATAGCCTTGACTCGACGAACCTTTGTTGGCAAAGTCATGTCTCTGCTTTTGAGTATGCTATCTAGATTGGTCATAACTTTCCTTCCAAGGAGTAAGCATTTTTTAATTTCATGGCTGCAGTCACCATCTGTAGTGATTTTGGAGCCCAGAAAAATAAAGTCTGACACTGTTTCCACTGTTTCCCCATCTATTTCCCATGAAGTGATGGGACCAGATGCCATGATCTTCATTTTCTGAATGTTGAGCTTTAAGCCAACTTTTTCACTCTCCACTTTCACTTTCATCAAGAGGCTTTTAATTCCTCTTCACTTTCTGCCATAAGGGTGGTGTCATCTGCATATCTGAGGTTATTGATATTTCTCCCTACAATCTTGATTCCAGCTTGTGCTTCTTCCAGCCCAGTGTTTCTCATGACAAACCTAGATAGCATATTAAAAAGCAGAGACATCACTTTGCCAACAAGGGTCTGTATAGTCAAAGCTATGATATTTCCAGTATTCATGTATGAATGTGAGAGTTGGACCATAAAGAAGGATGCTTCTGAACTGTGGTCCTGGAGAAGACTCTTGAGAGTCCCTTGGACCACAAGCAGATCAAACCAGTCAATCCTAAAGGAAATCAACCCTTAGTATTCATTGGAAGGACTGTGCTAATGCTGAAGCTCCAATATTTTGGCCACCTGATGTGAAGAGTCAACTCATTGGAAAAGACCGTGATGCTGGGAAAGACTGAGGGCAAGAGGAGAAGGGAACAACAGAGGATGAGATGGTTGGATGGGATCACTGACTCAATGGACATGAGTTTGAGCAAACACCAGGAGATAGTGAAGGATACGGAAGCCTGGAGTGCTGCAGTTCATGGTGCCGCAAAGAGTTGGACATGACTTTGTGACTGAACAACAATAATTGCCCTGATTGGAATCTCTTGTACAATGCCCAACAGAAATGGCAAAAGCATAACCCCTTGTCTTCTTCTTGATTTTAGGTAAAAAGCATTTCATCTTTCACAATTAAGATGTTAGACATGGTTTTTCATAGGTGACTTTGATCAGGCTGAGGAAAGTTTCTTCCATTCCTAGCTGTTTTTTGTAGCATTATTTCATGAAATGGAGATAGATTTTGCCAAATATTTGTTTTTCTGCATCTATTCAGATGATATGTAGTTTTTGTTCTTTAACTCGATCCATATTGTGTTGCTGATTTTCAGATATTAAACCAATATTATACTTCTGAGATAATCCTGTTTAGTCATGATGCATAATCCTCTTCATATATGTTGCTGGATTTTGTTTGCTATGAATTTATTGATGATTTTTTCCCTCTATATAAAGAGTATTGATTGTAGTTTTCTTTTTTTGTGATGTCTTTTTCTGACCTTGATATCAGGGTAATTCTGGCCTCATAAGAATGAGTTGGAAAGTTTTCCCTCCTCTTCATTTTTGTGGAGCGGAAAGATTTCATATTAACTCTTGTTTGAGCATTTGGTATTGTTTTACCAGTGAAGCCATGTTTTGCTGGACTTTTGGAAATTTTTAATTACTAATTCTTTTTTTTTTAACTTGTTAAGAGTCCTTTTCAGATTTTCCATTTCTTCTTGTGTCAGTTCTGATAGAATGTGTCTATTAGGAATTTTTCTGGACTAGTTTATCTAGTCTGTCAGTACACGTTGTATATACATGGACATCACCAGATGGTCAACACTGAAATCAGATCGATTATATTCTTTGCAGCCAAAGATGGAGAAGCTCTATACAGTCAGGAAAAACAAGACCAGGAGCTGACTGTGGCTCAGATCATGAACTCCTTATTGCCAAATTCAGACTTAAATTAAAGAAAGTAGGGAAAACCACTAGACCATTCAGGTATGACCTAAATCAAATCCCTTGTGATTATACAGTGGAAGTGAGAAATGGATTTAAGGGCCTAGATCTGATAGATAGAGTGCCTGATGAACTATGGAATGAGGTTCGTGACATTGTACAGGAGACAGGGATCAAGACCATCCCCATGGAAAAGAAATGCAAAAAAGCAAAATGGCTGTCTGGGGAGGCCTTACAAATGGCCGTGGAAGAAAAAGAAGTGAAAAGCAAAGGAGAAAAGGAAAGATATAAACATCTGAATGCAGAGTTCCAAAGAATAGCAAGAAGAGATAAGAAAGCCTTCTTCAGCGATCAATGCAAAGAAATAGAGGAAAACAACAGAATGGGAAAGACTAAGGATCTCTTCAAGAAAATCAGAGATACCAAAGGAACATTTCATGCAAAGATGGGCTCGATAGAGGACAGAAATGGTATGGACCTAACAGATGCAGAAGATATTAAGAAGAAGTGGCAAGAATACACAGAAGAACTGTACAAAAAAGATCTTCATGACCCAGATAATCACGATGGTGTGGTCACTGACCTAGAGCCAGACATCCTGGGATGTGAAGTCAAATGGGCCTTAGAAAGTATCACTATGAACAAAGCTAGTGGAGGTGATGGAATTCCAATTGAGCTATTCCAGATCCTGAAAGATGATGCTGTGAAAGTGCTGCACTCAATATGCCAGCAAATCTGGAAAACTCAGCAGTGGCCACAGGACTGGAAAAGGTCAGTTTTCATCCCAATCCCAAAGAAAGGCAATGCCAAAGAGTGCTCAAACTACCGCACAATTGCACTCATCTCACACGCTAGTAAAGTAATGCTCAAAATTCTCCAAGCCAGGCTTCAGCAATATGTGAACCGTGAACTTCCTGATGTTCAAGCTGGTTTTAGAAAAGGCAGAGGAACCAGAGATCAAATTGCCAACATCCGCTGGATCATGGAAAAAGCAAGAGAGTTCCAGAAAAACATCTATTTCTGCTTTATTGACTATGCCGAAGCCTTTGACTGTGTGGATCACAATCAACTGTGGACAATTCTGAAAGAGATGGGAATACCAGACCACCTGATCTGCCTCTTGAGAAATTTGTATAAAGGTCAGGAAGCAACAGTTAGAACTGGACATGGAACAACAGACTGGTTCCAAATAGGAAAAGGAGTATGTCAAGGCTTTATATTGTCACCCTGTTTATTTAACTTATATGCAGAATACATCATGAGAAACGCTGGACTGGAAGAAACACAAGTTGGAATCAAGATTGCCGGGAGAAATATCAATAACCTCAGATATGCAGATGACACCACCCTTATGGCAGAAAGTGAAGAGGAGCTAAAAAGCCTCTTGATGAAAGTGAAAGTGGAGAGTGAAAAAGTTGGCTTAAAGCTCAACATTCAGGAAACAAAGATCATGGCATCCAGTCCCATCACTTCATGGGAAATAGACAGGGAAACAGTGAAAACAGTGTCAGACTTTATTTTTCTGTGTTCCAAAATCACTGCAGATGGTGACTACAGCCATGAAATTAAAAAATGCTTACTCCTTGGAAGGAAAGTTATGACCAATCTAGATAGCATATTCAAAAGCAGAGACATTACTTTGCCAACAAAGGTTCGCCTAGTCAAGGCTATGATCTTTCCTGTGGTCATGTATGGATGTGAGAGTTGGACTGTGAAGAAGGCTGAGAGCCGAAGAATTGATGCTTTTGAACTGTGGTGTTGAAGAAGACTCTTGAGAGTCCCTTGGACTGCAAGGAGATCCAACCAGTCCATTCTGAAGGAGATCAGCCCTGGGATTTCTTTGGAAGGAATGATGCTAAAGCTGAAACTCCAGTACTTTGGCCACCTCATGAGAAGAGTTGACTCATTGGAAAAGACTCTGATGCTGGGAGGGATTGGGGGCAAGAGGAGAAGGGGATGACAGAGGATGAGATGGCTGGATGGCATCACTGACTTGATGGACGTGAGTCTGAGTGAACTCCGGGAGTTGGTGATGGACAGGGAGGCCTGGGGTGCTGTGATTCATGGGGTCACAAAGAGTCGGACATGACTGAGCGACTGATCTGATCTGAGGGTGTGAAGGATGTCTTTTCTCTGATTTCTAATTTTAATAATTTGAGGTTTTCCACCTTTTTTTCTTGTCCATTCTAGCTAAAGTTTTGTTAATTTTTAAAAAATTATTTCAAGGAAATGACTTTTGATTCCATTGAGTTATTTCCATCATTTTTCTATTCTCTTGTCTCATTTATTTCTGCCTAATTTTCATCATTTCTTTCCTTTTCTTTTCAGTTTGGGATTGATTTGCTCCTCATTTTCTAGTTTCTTAAAATGCAAGTTTAGGTCATAAATTTGAGGTCTTTTTTCCCCCCTTTTTTTATATAGATACAGTTACAATTCCCATCTAAGCACTACTTAATTTTATTTCATAATTTTTGATATGCTATATATTCATTTTTCACCTCAAAGTATTTTCTGATTTCCTTTGTGAAATTTTTATTTGGCACTTTGCTTTGGAGTGGGGGTGGTTGTTGTTTTATTTTCATATATTTGGGAATTTCCAGAATTTCCTTGGTGTTGGTTTCTAATCTAATTCCATTTTGGTCAGAGTACATATTTTATATGATTTCAACTTTTAAAAAATGTTGTCTTATTTTATGGTTTAACATATAGTATTGTTCAAGTCTTCTATTTTCCTCAAGTCTTCCATCTTCTGCTTAGGTGTTCTATCTTTTATTTAATATGAAGTATTTTAGTCCTTAATTATGGTTCAATTTTATATTTCTCCCCTCACTTTTGTGATTTTTTTGACTTCATGTATTTGAAGGCTTTGTTTCTGTGCAGAAGTTTCTTTAATTTTAAAGATAAATATCTTTTTAACAATAAGTCCACATTTCAGTCTCAGTTTTCTCTGATACACAGTATGTCCATTCAATTTGTAGTACTAAATACACTTTTTAAATGATAAAAAATTTTATTAAATTATATCATTAAATATTTTCCCATTATTTGCATAATTTCATGGCCTCTAACTATGTGAATGTTACATCTCATTTGCCAGTGTCTGTCTGTGCCTGCAATTTTTCTTTCCAAATATATTTAATTCTTAAAATTTCTATTTCTTTTCCCCCAGCATTACTGACTTGTATTCTCTTACTGACTTTTCTTCCTTAGAATCCTTCCAGTTCTGTTTTTACTTGTAGGACACTTTTGTTCTCTTCTAGTTCTTTCCTTGGTTCTGCTGGTTCGTGTTTCATCTCTCCCGCTGGCTCATCTCTTTCTATTATTTTTATAATTCTATCTTGTGATGTCCCTGGAGGTGATTTTTTAATTTAAAAAATAATGGAGAAATATTTTATAACTATATTCGTTTTCTCTGTGGAAATACACTCTGTGGGTGAGTGTTATTTATCTGTGGTTTTGTTTGTTGTTACTGTCATAACAAAATGCTATAAACTAGGTAGCTTCCACAACAGAAATGTATTTCTTACAGTTCTGAGTCTGGAATTTCAAGATCAGGGTTTTTGGCAGATTCAATTTCTCTTAGAGCTTCCCTTCAAGCTTTGCCAATGACCTTGACCTTCTCATGGTGTTCTTACATGGACTCTCCTCTGTATACACCCTTGGTGTCTCTTCCACCTCTTAAAAGGACAACAGTCCTATTGGGTAAGTATCCCTTCCTTATGATCTCATTTAACCTTAAATACTTCTTTAAAGACCTGTCTCCAAATACAGTTACCTGGAGGCTTGGGGTTTCAACATATGAATTCTAGGGAGGCAATTATAGTTCAGTCCATACTGGTCAATACCTTTTGTTTTCATTTTCTGCCATTAAAAAAAAAAAAAAAAAAAAGGAATCTCTGTGTTGATGCTGGGCCTATTCCCTATTTCTTATCACTAAATGAGGTGAATTTTCCCATTCCAACTATTTAATTTTATAGCTTCTTCTCTCCAAATCAAAATTGGCCCAGTAGAAGGCCACACAAAGCTGCCACCCATCATTCCAAACAAAGTATATATGGTTTGTCTGTTTCCGAATGCCTCTCACCTTTAGGAAATGTATTTAAAAGTGAAGTATAATTTATATACAGTGAAATGCACTAATCTTAAGTGTTCAAGTTGATGAATTGAACTTCATCAATTGAATGACCGTATCAAGTTATGGGACGTTTCATCACACAGTAAAGTTTCTTACCTGCCAATCAATACCCCTTCCCACCTTCATTATCTTGCATGTCAAACGCTATTCTGATTTTTATCACTATAGTTTTGCCAGGCCTATGATTTCATATAAATGGGATCACATATCATGTACCCTTTTGTATATGGCTTCTTTCACTCTGCAAAATTTGAGCTTAATTCCTGTTGTTGGGTGAAACAGTCGTTCATTCTTTTTTATTGATGAATAGGGTTTCAGTGTAAGATTATATCACAAGTTGTCTTGTTGGTGGATGTTTGAGTTCTTCCTAGCCTTGATTGTTATGCCTAAAACTGGTAAGGAAATTCTTGTGCATGTATTTTAATAGAGAAATGTATTAATCTTGGGGAAATGCCTGGGAGTGGAAAGCTGCATCATCAGTAGATGTATTTTTAACTTTATGTATCAATCAAAGTTGTACAGTTTTATATCTGCACTGGAAATATATGAGAATTTCACATTCTCATCAATACTTCATCTTATGAAGTCATTTTAATTTCATCCATTTTCACAGGCTGTAGTGATATGCTGTACAACATTTTGTGAACACTTTGATCAATCATATATCTTCCATTACAGAGGTTCCTTTGCCCTTTGTAGTAAAAAAAAAAAAAGTTACTCCTGCCAAAGAGAAGTTCTGGCCTTTGCTTTTGTCTTCTGAAAGGTAATCTATGTCATATCTCATTGGAGTGTCTCTATTTAGGTCAGAGGCTGGCCACCAAAAGATTAACCATATGAATAGAGAGTAGGTGCTCTAGGTCACAGGGAGTCGATTAACCTTGTTGTTGTTCAGTCACTCGGTCATGTCCAGCTCTTTGCAACCCCATGGACAGCAGCACACCAGTCATCCCAGTCCTTCACCATCTCCCACTTTGCTCAAACTCATGTCCATTGTGTTGGTGATGCCATCCAGCCATCTCATCCTCTACTGTCCCCTTCTCCTGCCTTCAATCTTTCCCAGCATCAGGGTCTTTTCCAATAAGCTGGTTCTTCACACCAGGTGGCCAAAGAATTGGAGTTTCAGCTTCAGCATCAGTCCTTCCAATGAATATTCAAGGTTGGTTTCCTTTAGGATTGACTGGTTTGATCTTCTTGCAGTCCAAAGGACTCTGAAGAGTCTTCTCCGACACCACAGTTCAAAGGCATCAGTTCTTTGGTGCCCAGCCTTTTTTATTGTCCAGCTCTCACATCTATACATGACTACTGGAAAAGCCAAAGCTTTGACTATACTGACCTTTGTAGGCAAAGTAATGTCTCTACTTTTTAATACACTATGTAGGTTTGTCATTGCTTTCTTCCAAGAGCAAGCATGGTTTAATTATCATGGCTGCAGTCACTGTACACAGAGATTTGGAATCCAAGAAAATAAAAGTCTCTTACTGTTCCCATTGTTTCCACATCTATTTGCCATGAAGTGATGGGGCCGGATGCCATGATCTTTGTTCTTTGAATGTTGAGTTTAAAGGCAACTTTTTCAATCTCCTCTTTCACCTTTATCTTTAATTAAAGAGGCTCTTTAATTCTTCTTTTCTTTCTGCCATAAGGGTGGTGTTATCTATATATCTGAGGTTGTTGCTATTTCTCTCCATAATCTTGATTATTGTTGTGCTTCATCCAGCCCAGAATTTCACAAGATGTACTCTGCGTATAAGTTAAATAAACAAGGTAAACCATAAACAGCCTTGATGTGCTCTTTTCCCAATTTTGAACTAGTGTGCTGTTCCATGTCCAGTTCCAACTGTTCCTTGTGCTGAATACAGGTTTCGCAGGAGATAGGTAAGTAGGTCTGATATCCCCATCTCTTAATTTCCCAGTTAGTTGTAACATTTACATAGCCAAAGGCTTTAGCATAGTCAGTGAAGCAGAAGTAGATGTTTTCTGGAATTCTCTAACTTCTTCTATGACCCAAGGGATGTTAACAATTTGATCTCTGGTTCCTCTGTCTTTATAAATCCAGCTTGTACATCTGGAAGTTCTTGATTCGCATACTGTTGAAGCCTAGCTTGAAGGATTTTGAGCTTTATTTTGCTAGCATGTGAAATGAGTGCAATTGTGCAATAGTTTGAACATTCTTTGGCATTGCTCTTCTTTGGGATTGGAATGAAAACTGACCTTTTCCAGTCCTGTGGCAATCGCTGAGTTTTCCAAATCTGCCCGCATATTGAGTGCAGCAATTTAATCAGATCAGATCAGTTGCTCAGTCGTGTCCAACGCCCTGCGACTCCATGAACTACGGCATGCCAGGCCTCCCTGACCATCACCATCCCGGAGTTCACCCAGACTCACGTCCATGGAGTCAGTGATGCCATCCAGCCATCTCATCCTCTGTCGTCCCCTTCTCCTCTTTCCCCCAATCCCTCCCAGCATCAGAGTCTTTTCCAATGAGTCAACTCTTCACATGAGGTGGCCAAAGTACTGGAGTTTCAGCTTTAGCATCATTCCTTCCAAAGAAATCCCAGGGCTGATCTCCTTCAGAATGGACTGGTTGGATCTCCTGGCAGTCCAAGGGACTCTCAAGGGTCTTCTCCAACACCACAGTTCAAAAGCATCAATTCTTCGGCTCTCAGCCTTCTTCACAGTCCAACTCTCACATCCATACATGACCACAGGAAAGACCATAGCCTTGACTAGACGAACCTTTGTTAGCAAAGTAATGTCTCTGCTTTTGAATATGCTATCTAGGTTGGTCATAACTTTCCTTCCAAGAAGCAAGCATCTTTTAATTTCATGGCCGCAGTCACCATCTGTAGTGATTTTGGAGCCCAGAAAAATAAAGTCTGACACTGTTTCCACTGTTTGCCCATCTATTTCCCATGAAGTGATGGGACCAGATGCTATGATCTTCGTCTTCTGAATGTTGAGCTTTAAGCCAACTTTTTCACTCTCCACTTTCACTTTCATCAAGAGGCTTTTTAGTTCCTCTTCACTTTCTGCCATAAGGGTGGTGTCATCTGCATATCTGAGGTTATTGATATTTCTCCTGGCAATCTTGATTCCAACTTGTGTTTCTTCCAGTCCAGCGTTTCTCATGATGTACTCTGCAAAGAAGTTAAATAAGCAGGGTGACAATATACAGCCTTGACATACTCCTTTTCCTATTTGGAACCAGTCTGTTGTTCCATGTCCAGTTCTAACTGTTGCTTCCTGACCTGCATACAAATTTCTCAAGAGGCAGGTCTGGCGGTCTGGTATTCCCATCTCTTTCAGAATTTTCCACAGTATAGCATCATCTTTTAGGATTTGAAATAACTCAGCTGGAATTGCTTCCCTGAAGCAATTCTGCCTCTAGTGCAGGAAACCCTGGTTCAATTCCTGGGTTGGGAAGGTCCCCTGGAGAAGGGAATTGCTATGCACTCCAGTATTCTGGCCTGGAGAATTACAGGGACTATATAATCCATGGGGTCACAAAGAGTCAGAGCAGCTGAGCGACTTTCACTTTCACTTTCTTTCAGCTCAAATTCCATCACCTCCACTAGCTTTGTTCATAGTGATGTTTCCTAAGGCCCACTTGATTGCACAGTCCAGGATGTCTGGATCTAGTTGAGTGATTACACCCTCATGGTTATCTGGGTCATTAAGATCTTTTTTTGATAGTTCTGTGTATTCTTGCCACCTGTTCTTAACATCTTCTGCTTCTGTTAGGTCCATACCATTTCTGTCCTTTATTGTGCCCGTCATTGCATGAAATAGTCTCTTGGTATCTCTAATTTTCTTGTAGAAATCTCTAGTCTTTCCCATTCTATTATTTTCCTCTATTTCTCTGCATTGTTCACTTTAAAAGGCTTTCTTACCTCTCATTGCTATTCTCTGAAATTCTGTGTTCAGATCAGTATATCTATCCTTTTCTCTTTTGCCTTTCATTTCTTTCCTTTTTTCAATATTTGTAGGGCTTCCTCAGACAACCATTTTGCCTTTTTGCATTTCTTTTTCTTGGGGATGGTTTTAATACCTGCTTCCTGTACAATGTTACAAACCACCGTCCATAGTTCTTCAGGTACTCTGTCAGATCTAATCCCTTGAATCTATTTGTCACTTTCACTGTATAATCACAAGGGAATTGATTTAGGCCATACCTGAATGGTTTAGTGGTTTTTCCCACTTTCTTCAATTTAAGTCTGAATTTGGCAATAAGGAGCTCATGATCTGAGCCACAGTCTTGTTTTTGCTGACTGCATAGAGCTTCTCCATCTTTGGCTCCAAAGAATATAATCAATCTGATTTCAGTATTGACCATCTGGTGATGTCCATGTGTAGTCTTCTCTTGTGTTGTTGGAAGAGGGTACTTGCTATGAGCAGTGCATTCTCTTGGCAAAACTCTGTTAACTTTTGTCCTGCTTCATTCCATACTCCAAGGCCAAATTTGCCTGTTACTCCAGGTATCTCTTCACTTCCTATTTTTGCATTTCAGTCCCCTATGATGAAAAGGATATTTTTCTTTGGTGTTAGTTCTAGAAGGTCTTGTAGGTCTACATAGAACCTGTCAACTTCAGCTTCTTCAGCATTACTGGTCGGGGCATGTGCTTAGTCGCTCAGGCATGTGGGACTCTTTGCGACCCCATGGACTGTAGCCCCTCAGGTGCCTCTGTCCATGGGGATTCTCCAGGCAAGAATACTGGATTGGACTGCCATGCCCTTCTCCAGGTGATCTCACCAGTCCAGGGATTGAACCCAGGTCCTTTGCATTTTAGGCAGATTCTTTACCATCTGATCTACCAGGGAAGCCTAGGCTTGGATTATTGTGATACTGAAAGGTTTGCCTTGGAAACAAACCAAGGGAATTCTGTCATTTTTGAGACTGTACCCACACATTTCAGACTCTTTTGTTGACTATGAAGGGCTACTCCATTTCTTTTAAGGGATTCTTGCCCACAGTAGTAGATAAAATGTTCATGTGCCTTAAATTCACCCATTCATGTCCATTTTGGTTCATGGACTCCTAAAATGTCTTTAGTCGCTCTTGCCATCTCTTGTTTGATCACTTCCAATTGATCTTGATTTGTGGAGCTAATATTTTAGGTTCCTATGCATTACTGTTCTTTACAGCATCGGACTTTCACCACCAGACACATCCACAACTGGGCGTTGTCCTCACTTTGGCTCAGCCTCTTCCTTCTTTAGCTATTCTTCTTCCCTTCTCCAGTAGTATCTGGAAACCTACCAACCTCAGGGGAGAGGTTCAGCTTTCAGTGTCATATCTTTTTGCTTTTTCATACTGTTAATGGGGTTCTGAAGATAAGAATGCTAAAGTGGTTTGCCATTCCCTTCTCCAATGGACCACATTTTGTCAGAACTCTCCACCATGACCCGTCCGTCTTGGGTGGTCCTACATGGCATGGCTCATACTTTCACTGAGTTAGGCAAGGCTGTGATCCATGTGATCTGTTTGATTAGTTTTCTGTGATTGTGGTTTTCATTCTGTCTGTCCTCTAATCTGTGAGGATGACCTAGAGGCTTCAATCCTGCCAGTGTGTGAGTCCCCAGTAAACACCATGGATCACAAAGTTTAGACGAGCTTCCTAGGTTGGCAATGGGCTTCCCAGACGGTGCAGTGGTAAAGAATCTGCCTGTCAATGAGGGAGACGCAAGAGACATTGGTCGATCCAGGGTTGGGAAGATCCCCTGGAGTAGGAAATGGCAACCCACTCTAGTATTCTTGCCTGGAAAACTCCATGGACAGAGGATCCTGGTGGGCTACAGATGGGTGTGCAAAAATTCAGACAGGAACTGAACACACAAGTTGGCAGTACTCTGTGCGCACCGCTGCACGTTGGTGTTGGGAGGTAAGGCAGAAACTGCACATGTGGAATCCAAGCAGGCTCTGTCCTGGAAGTCTCTTCCTCTGGCTGGTTTTCTGAATTTCTTCTAATAAACTGTAGCCATGAATATAATAGCTGTCAGTGAGTTCTGTGAGTACTTCCAGAGAATTATTGAAGCTGCAGGTAGTTTTGGAAACCCCTGATTGACCTTGAACTTGGTGTCAGAAGTGAGGGTGGTCTTTGGAGAATTCTGCCCTTAGGTCCTGTAATTCAGCAAATACTGGGCATGTCCCCTTTAACTGAACTTTCTTTGTTATTGAATTACAGATATTCTTTACATAATGTGAATACAAGCACTTGGCCAAATACATATATAAGGCAAATATTTTCTCCTTGTGTGTGGAGTGCCTATTTACTTATTTAACAGTAACTTTCAATGAGCAGAAGTTTCAACTCTGAGGAAGTAAAATTCATTATTGGCTTCTTTTATAGTTACTGCTATCTATGTGCTAAGATTTTCCCATCCCTGGTGTCATAAAGATATTCTGTTTTCTCTAGAACTTTTATGCCCCTTATATGTATTTTAGAATTTGTTGATTATATCTGTCTCATATCTTCTCACTGAAAACGCTATTGACAAAAATTTCTTCATGTTCTTTTGTTTTTGTTGTCCAGAGCAAAAGGGAGATAATGCTGACCTCTGCTGCTCTGGTACTACCAGGAGTTTACACCAATGTAATTTGAATTTAGAAAACCAATCACAATATTCCATTAATTTCATATACTTGGAATCTGTTCCATCTCCAAAAGGCGTGGATTTCTAGCTCATTTAAAAGCTTTATTTCAGGAGACTGCAGTATCAGCCCCAGAAAAGCCAAGTACATGATATTGAAAGAATACCACGCTCCTGAGGAGGAGGAGGAGACTGACCACATGTGTTTTTGAGGAGGGGCATGGGGAGACAGGGCCCCAGCGCTCCATGCTGATACTGTTAGCCGGCAATGGCAACCCGCTCCAGTGTTCTTGCCTGGAGAATCCCAGGGACAGAGGAGCCTGGTGGGCTGCTGTCTGTGGGGTTGCACAGAGTCGGACATGACTGCAGCGACTTAGCAGCAGCAGCAGCAGTGTTTGAGGAAAGGGGGAACAGTGGAAGAGACGGGGCAAACGAGACCATGACACAGTTTTCAATCAAAGTGCTTCTTTTTTTTTCTTAAAATAATATTTAGAAAATCTGTAATTCCTGTTTCTATGATAAACTTAAAACCCCCTCCCACAGCTCTGAGAACTTTTGCAGACACTGGTCTGGGCCAGTTGAAGGAATGAGAACTACATGCTCTTTGCAAAGAAAAGAAATATTTGGTTAACACAATCTTAAGTAGGATTTGTATACTTAACTCCAGTGGTCATGTATGGATGTGAGAGTTAGACCATAAAGAAAGCTGAGTGCCGAAGAATTGATGCTTTTGGACTGTGGAGTTGGAGAAGACTCTTGAGAGTCCCCTGGACTGCAAGGAGATCCAATTAGTCCATCCTAAAGGAAATCAGTCCTGAATATTCACTGGAAGGACTGATGCTGAAGCTGAAACCCCAAAACTTTGGCCACCTGATGCGAAGAGCTGACTCATTTGAAAAGACCCTGATGCTGGGAAAGATTGAAGGCAGGAGGAGAAGGGGAAGACAGAGGATGAGATGGTTGGTTGGCATCATTGACTCAATGGACATGAGTTTGAGTAAACTCCGGGAGTTGATGATGGACAGGGAGGCCTGGTGTGCTGCAGTCCATGGGGTTGCAGAGACTCAGACATGACTGAGCAACTGAACGGAACTGAACTGATACTCAACTCATAAATGCAAATATGTTGTTGAGCCCTACTTACCACTAGTAAAATGTGAATGGGCTCAAAATTTCAGTGTTGCAAGAGGTTAGGTGGTGAGTTAGTAAGAAGAGTAGAAGGAAAGGGTAGGACAGTGGGTTTAACTGTTACTGAGGATCCTAGACTTAGTTGTGATGATGAGAGTTTGCTCCTGTGACACTACAGTAGGATGGCATTGCTGGGGGAAGGCGTTTGCATAGACATCTTTGTTGCCGTATCAGCTAAATGTGTACCTACATGCTGTATATAAATATGAATGTGTATTATTTGTAAAATAAGCATGTGGTTTTCCCATTCATCACTTCCTATCTAATAATCCAGGGCAATGACAATGTCTATATGAGTTACAACTAAGTAGCTGTCAAATTTTATTTATGTTTCCTTTCCAACTTTTTATGGTATTGGTGACTAGTTTAAGAAATTGAGATGTTATATGAGCTTTTTGGTCCTGCTTGTAAAACTTAAGACATTTAACTCATACTCTTTATAAAACCATACTCAGCTTTCTAATATGACAGTCTGAAAAGTTGTTTCAATAGGATATAGCCTGTCTCGTAAATAGGGTTATTTTTACCATCTTTCTAAATTCCATATATATGTGTTAGTATACTGTATTTGTGTTTTTCTTTCTGGCTTACTTCACTCTGTATAATAGGCTCCAGTTCCATCCACCTCCTTAGAACTGATTCAAATGCATTCTTTTTAATGGCTGAGTAATACTCCATTGTGTATATGCCCCACAGCTTTCTTATCCATTCATCTGTGGATGGACATCTAGGTTGCTTCCACGTCCTGGCTATTGTAAACAGTGCTGCTATGAACATTGGGGTACACGTGTCTCTTTCAATTAAATAACCCTATTTACGAGACAGCAAAAGAGACACTGATGTATAGAACAGACTTTTGGACTCTGGGACTGGGAGAGGATGGGATGATTGGGGAGAATAGCATTGAAATATGTATAATATCATATCTGAAACGAGTCGTCAGTCCAGGTACGATGCCCGATAACAGATGCCTGGGGCTGGAGCACTGGGACAACCTGGAGGGATGGTGTGGGGAGCAGGGAGGGAGGAGGGTTCAGGATGGGGAACACGTGTATACTGGTGGCAGATCCATCTCGATGTATGGTAAGGGCAATGCAGTCTTGTAAAGTTAAGCAAAAAAAAAAAAAAAAGAAAAGAAAAAATTAAAAACATAGGATATAGCCTGGAACCTGCCCCCTCGGAACGGCTCTGAAAGTGCTTTGTGGCTTCCCTGTGTTTAGAGGGGCGAATGTAATTATTGCCACTGGCTATAAGACAGTAATTTCCTTTCACAAATGGCGGCTGAAATCACTATACCTAATGAAAGAATATTCAACTGGTTCTTGCTAAATTCATGAAAAAAATGAAGCACAACTCCTTGGAACATAGAAAATATTCTGTCTTTTCTCTGTTTCCACAAAATGACAAGCGCATTAATGAATTGACAAATGAGCAGAGCGCCCAGTCCATGTGAGGACTCACCACTTCAGAAGTACAGGTGTGGAGTGCTGTGTTTTTAGACGTATACTTCGAGATGAGATTTCAACACTGCGATACCCTTGATACATAATAGAATATAAATAATATTCAGCTGTTATGTTCCATGCTGAAATTATCCTACCAATTCTTATCATTTATCATTCTTTTCTAACTAAAGAAATCTATAACTCTTAAACTGACAAGTTCTAACTCTTTCATTTACTTTGAGACTGTGATTCTTGCAGGATTAATAAATCCACTTCTTGCTTCAGTTCAGTGGCCATCTATAATCTCTATTTGACATATTTCAATCCCCTCCTTAATTTCAATAAAAAGGTTTTTTAGACACAATAAAAACAAAATAAGTGTATTGTATTTGCATTCACTGATTATATTCTGGAAGGCCTACCTATTAAAGCCACCAAGTCATTTGAACTTTTAATAGAACTGTATTCTGCTGACAGTTCTTTCCCTCTAGCTCATTTTGTGATGCAAAAACCCTGTAGCAGCTTTTTCCAAAGTGTATTTCATAAAGTATCTGAGTCTTGCAGGATACTGCAGGTTGTGAGCCGACATAAAGTAAAGCAGGATTTAACTGGACTCAAGAAGATCCAACCAGTCTATCCTAAAGGAAATCAGTCCTGAATATTCACTGGAAGGACTGATGCTGAAGCTGAAACTCCAATACTTTGGCCACCTGATGCGAAGAACTGACCCATTTGAAAAGACCTTGATGCTGGGAAAGATTGAAGATGGGAGGAGAAGGGGAAGACAGAGGATGAGATGGTTGGATGGCATCACCAACTCAGTGGACATGAGTTTGAGTAAACTCCTGGGGCCGGTGATAGACAGGAAGGTCTGGTGTGCTGCAGTCCATGGGTCGCAAAAAGTTGCACACAACTGAGCAACTGAACTGAACTGAACTGAAGGATTTAATTAGCAAGTATATTTGGGAAATTCTGAGTTAAGATAAGGGAAGGTGTTTTTACCTCTTTACTATAGAATTCTCAAGGATTTTGAAATGTTGGTAATGTACTGTGACCTTCTGAAAATGCCATGAACAGTAAAACTTTTCTCAAATATTGGAAACCATGAAGTCTTTCAATGTATTTTTTTAAAAAATGAAAACAGGTTGTATCAGGTAAATATCCAAATTCCTTTTCTGTCAAGATACTGAAGTCAATCTTAAATCAATTAAAGAATAAAGAAATAAATTATGAAATACAATGTAGAATGTTATAGAGCCATTAGAAATAATTCTTTAAAATATTTTAATGGTATGGGGACATGCTAATGATATAACAATATTGAGTAAAAATAATACATAACTATAGAGAGTTTGGCAATATCACTGAAAGTGATTGAAAATTACTGAAAATCAAGAGATAATAAGTAGAAAATTACTGAAAAGAAATAAGTGCAGAGGGAAAAGTGGCCATGGTTTTATGGCTTTTTTTTTCTTGAGGTTTTCTATAAAGTTTACTTTTTAGATATTAACATGTATTAAGTTTATAATATGAAGTTTCCCCTTCATTTTATTTTCTCTACTATCGTCAGCCCATCATCTCTCTGCTTTGGCTTACTCTTTTTTCTCTCTACTTCCCATCAATCTTCTGCATCAGGAGTCAGCAGTTGGGATGCTGCCTGCTTTTGTCCATAAAGTCCTACTGGAACACGATCAGGCTGACTTGTTTATATATTGTCTGTGGCCGCTTTGCTCTATGGCAGAGCAGAGTAGTTCAGACAGAGACCAGATAGCTTGCAAAGCCTAAAATGTTCACTCTGTCACCAGGCTAGGACTAGAGAGGCAAACAGGCCCCCAGGATGCACTCTCAGGAGAGGGGTGCTGCCTGTTGGGGCAACGATGGACTCAGATTCGTGGAACACTGTGCTGTTTAGGAGCTGCATGCGTGAGTCTGGGCCTCTGAGAAACATGCAGTGGGAGAGCTGGATGAGCCAGAGATCTGCTGGAGGCAAGGCCTGTGAAGGGAAGGAGGAAGAAGCAGCAGGAGGAGGTCTGTGTTGGGGAGGGGGGTCATCAGACCCCTGTGACAGGAGAGAGGGACAAGAGACCTGTTAGAGGGAGCCTTTAGCACGGAGCTGTTCTGACCCAGCATTGGCCCAAGTGGGACCCAGGAGCAAGCCTGACAGCAGAGCCTGAATCTAACAGCCCCCCTCGCCCGAGCATCCTGCTGGGTCCAGGGGTGCCGATGCTGGAGGCTGTCTGCTGACACACGCCTCACGGAAAGTTCTTCTGAAGGAACGTCTGACCCTGCTTACAACACGTGCCCATGTACGATTTGAGGTGTGTGGTGAACATTATGGTTATTTTCTTCAAATTCTCACACCCCCGATTTTAGGCTTGGGAAAGACTGATTCCCAGCCGTCCAGGATAGGTCGTCCGAGGTCACCGTGGTGCTCGGATGGCTCCATAGAATGAACTGTCGGCCTCTGATTCCGTGCGTAGGGTTTGTATAGGTCCCCTCTCCTTGAGTGTGGACAAGGAAGCACATAGCCCAGTGGTGGCCGGGTTAGTCAAGAAAGGTTTCAGCTAAAAGCATCCAAAACACCCCCACTGAAGCAGTTCGTTAGGGTTACAGAAGAAGAGGACCAGGGACGCAAGGTGGCTGGCCTCAGGTGGGGGTTTTGCGTGAACGTCACCTCCAAGAAGCTCTTGGCCTCCTGACTGCGGCAGCTCCATCCTCGCACAGCCACATTCGGTGGAGAGGGCGATGGAGCACACGGCGCGGCGCACCGCCGCTCCTCGCGGGCGTCCTGCCCTCCTCCCACTGCGCATGCGTAAGTGTCATTCTCAGACTCCCCGGAGCCACGACTGGGTTACACACCGAGGTCTGAACGAGACCGGGGACCCGCCTTCCCTGGCATCTGGGAATCTCTATTACATCACCTAGTGGGGTGGTCCCAAGAGGTGGGACAGGGCGTCTAGAGGGGCAACACCTAGAACCAGCACTCAGCCATCTTACAAGGCCAGCCTGGGTATGGAGTTGACACAGAGAGACAGACAGAGCTGGGCAAACAGAGAACCAGAGCCAGAGCCCCGATCTCACCCACAACATCCGCTCTGTGCATCTTTTGTTACGTGAACCGATTAACCCCTTGTCAGTCTTGGAAGTGTTAATCAGTTTTCTTATTCTTGCATCTGAAGAATTCCAGTTAACCGAAGGAAAGAGAGGTCCATTGTTCTTTAGACTTTCTAAAGTTGAACTACTTGGGCTTCTCTGGTGGCTCAGACTTGAAAGAATGTGCCTGCAATCCAGGAGACCAGGGTTTGATCCTTGACTTGGGAAGATCCCCTAGAGAAGAGAATGGCAACCCACTCTAGTATTCTTGTCTGGAGGATTCCATGGACAGAAGAGCCTGGTGTGCTACAGTCCGTGGTGTCGCAAAGAGTCGGACACGACTGAGCGACTGACACACACACACAAAGTTGAAAATAAAGGGGGTTGGTTGTATTAGTTAAGATGCTTTTGGCTATAAGTTCCAAACAAACAAAAAAAAATCCCAAACTCAAAGTGACTAAACAATAATTACACTTATGTTCTCTTCTAGCAAGAAATCTAAAAGTAAGGCAGCACCCAAGAATCCAGCAGCTCAAGCACATCGCCATGAAATGAGATTCTTTCTGCCTCTCCACCCTGCCATCAGCATCAACTTCAGCCTAAGGCCAAGACGGCTGCCACCGGCAGTGGAAGGTACGTCTAAGAGGAGAGGGAAAGCGTGCGGAAGCCCAGGGTTCTCTTCGGTTTGATACGGTCAACTTGGACCAATAACATGTGAAAAAACAGACGTGTGGAGGAGCAGCAGGGACAAGATTTGGGAAGAGCTTGTGTGTACATACATGCACATGCACACACACACTACATACGTGCATGTGCACACACTACACATATGAGCATGCACACACACATCTATGTAACTAGTGGCCTATTTCTTCAGTTTACAGTAAATATAGTCTCCAGTACAACTTTCATCATCATAATTACATAAACTAATAACTGCTAAGTGTCTACCATATGCCAGGCATTCTTCTAAATATCTGTACATGAGCTATCTCATTAAATCCTCACAGTAACGGCCCTTTGAGGCTGTTTTCATTATTCCTGCTTTACAGAGGAAGCAACTGAAGGCAGAGAAATGTTAAGTAATTTGGATAAAGTCACATAGCTAGTAAATGGCAGAGCTGATATTTGATTGATTGCAGGAAAAGAATCTGCCTGCGATGCAAGAGACCCCGGTTTGATTCCTGGGTCAGGAAGATCTGTTGGAGAAGGGACAGGCTGCCCACTCCAGGATTCTTGAGATGCCTTTGTGGCTCAGCGGGTAAACAGTCCACCTGCAATGAGGGAGACCTGGGTTTGATTCCTGGGTTGGGAAGATCCCCTGGAGAAGGGAAAGGCTCCCCACTCCAGTATTCTGGCCTGGAGAATCCCACAGACTATACGGTTCATGGGGTCACAAAGAGTCGGACACGACTGTGTGACTTTCACTTTAAGTACAGGTTTTAGTTTCAAACAGCCCTGGATGCTGATGCTGGGAAAGATTGAAGGTGGAAGAAGGGGATGACAGAGGATGAGATGGTTGGATGGCATCACTGATTTAATGGACATGAGTTTGAGTAAGCTCCAGGAGTTGGTGATGGACTGGGAGACCTGGCGTGCCATGGGGTCCCAGAGTCAGACACAACTGAGCAACTGAACTGAACAGAACTGAGTCCTGGATTTGGATTCCTGGCTCTGTTATTTTCCAGCTGTGTGATCTTGAGCAAGTCACTTCCACCTCTTCAAGCTTCATGTTCTGCCTCTGTGCAATGAGTTCAGATGACGGAGTATGATCAGCTTCATGGATATGCTCATCCTTGTCCTCGAGCTCCCCAAGATCACCCTATGATTATTCACTAAAAGGACTCGGGACTTAGAAAAGCTGTTTCACTTACAGTTATAGTTTATTATGATGAACAGATAAACATTAAAATCAGGAAAGAGTATAGTGCAGATATAAGCTTCCAATACCCTCCCTCAGTTGGAATCTACAGACAATGCTTAGCCCTCCCAGCAATGATGTGGAGCTCTATGCACTGAGCATTGCCAACCTGGGATGCTCACCTCAGTCTTGGTGTCCAGGGCTGCTGCTGGGGTTGGTAACATAGGCATAGAAAGCCCCCATGCCTGACCATAGTCACTGAGGCTCCAACTTCCACCAAGGACAGACTGATGGAGGGTGACTGAAGGCTTCCACCATCAGTCACATCATTGACGTAAGTTATCTGGGGTCACCCAAGGCCCCAGCTATGGAAAGTCACTCTTATCAAGCAGGATATTCTGAGGATTTAGACATTACTTCCAGAAGCCAGAGAAGAGCCAATCCTTTCTTTGGAGGATGGAGGGTTTGAACAACCCAGTTCTGCTTGTTAACTCTTTGGTGTATAATCAGATTACATTAAATGTGTAATATGTAATCTGCAGAGTACATCATGAGAAATGCTGGACTGGAAGAAACACAAGTTGGAATCAAGATTGCCGGGAGAAATATCAATAACCTCAGATATGCAGATGACACCACCCTTATGGCAGAAAGTGAAGAGGGGCTAAAAAGCCTCTTGATGAAAGTGAAAGTGGAGAGTGAAAAGGTTGACTTAAAGCTCAACATTCAGAAAACGAAGATCATGGCATCTGGTCCCATCACTGCATGGGAAATAGATGGGGAAATAGTGGAAACAGTGTCAGACTTTGTTTTTCTGGGCTCCAAAATCACTGCAGATGGTGACTGCAGCCATGAAATTAAAAGACGCTTACTCATTGGAAGGAAAGTTATGACCAACCTAGATAGCATATTCAAAAGCAGAGACGTTACTTTACCAACAAAGGTTCGCCTAGTCAAGGCTATGGTCTTTCCTGTGGTCATGTATGGATGTGAGAGCTGGACTGTGAAGAAGGCTGAGCGCCGAAGAATTGATGCTTTTGAACTGTGGTGTTGGAGAAGACTCTTGAGAGTCCCTTGGACTGCAAGAAGATCCAACCAGTCCATTCTGAAGGAGATCAATCCTGGAATTTCTTTAGAAGGAATGATGCTAAAGCTGAAACTCCAGTATTTTGGCCACCTCATGCGAAGAGTTGACTCATTGGAGAAGACTCTGATGCTGGGAGGGACTGGGGGCAGGAGGAGAAGGGGACGACAGAGGATGAGATGGCTGGATGGCATCACTGACTTGATGGATGTGAGTCTGGGTGACCTCCGGGAGCTGGTGATGGACAGGGAGGCCTGGCGTGCTGCAGTTCATGGGGTCGCAAAGAGTCGGACACGACTGAGCGACTGATCTGATCTGATCTGATGTAATCTGCAACAGTTGTCTTGTGGCAGTCACTCAGTTCTCTCCTTTTCATCCCCATCTTCACAGCCAAAAAATGGCATTTAGCAATTAAAGACTTAAGAGAACCTATCCAGTTTCAACTCATTGATTACTCAGAGATTAATACTCACTGTCCCTGGTCCCACAACTCATAGACATCAATATTGCTATATTTTGAAACTTCAGAAACAAGCACTTTTATAAGGGAAGATTTGTCAGAAGTCATAGCAGTTATCATAGTAAGAAATGCCAATGGTTTGGGATTAGACTTTAAGACAACACATCAGACTAGTTCCTTTTAAAATCAGATTATCTCTTTTCATTTTATTCAGAAATATGTAGACAAATCAAGATAGTTATTTTTCCATTTGTAGTTCTACACTGGAGAAGGAAATGGCAACCCACTCCAGCATTCTTGCCTGGAGAATCCCAGGGATGGGAGCCTGGTGGGCTGCCATCTATGGGGTTGCACAAAGTCGGACATGACTAACGCAACTTAGCAGCAGCAGCAGTTCTATGCCAGTATCTCAAAGATTTTTTCATTGCACACTACTTCTAAAATAACTTTGACCCATCCCCCCAACTTATGTGTTATAATCATAAATTGCATGCACCTATACTGCAATAGAAGAACTAAAGAGGCTCTTGATGAAAGTAAAAAAGGAGAGTGAAAAAGTTGGCTTAAAACTCAACATTCAGAAAACGAAGATCATGGCATCCAGTCCCATCAGATCAGATCAGATCAGATCAGTCGCTCAGTCGTGTCCGACTCTTTGCGACCCCATGAACCGCAGCACGCCAGGCCTCCCTGTCCATCACCAGCTCCCGGAGGTCACTCAGACTCGCATCCATCGAGTCAGTGATGCCATCCAGCCATCTCATCCTCTGTCGTCCCCTTCTCCTCCTGCCCTCAATCCCTCCCAGCATCAGAGTCTTCTCCAATGAGTCAACTCTTCGCATGAGGTGGCCAAAATACTGGACTTTCAGCCTTAGCATCATTCCTTCTAAAGAAATTCCAGGATTGATCTCCTTCAGAATGGACTGGTTGGATCTTCTTGCAGTCCAAGGGACTCTCAAGAGTCTTCTCCAACACCACAGTTCAAAAGCATCAATTCTTCGGCGCTCAGCCTTCTTCACAGTCCAGCTCTCACATCCATACATGACCACAGGAAAGACCATAGCCTTGACTAGGCGAACCTTTGTTGGTAAAGTAATGTCTCTGCTTTTGAATATGCTATCTAGGTTGGTCATAACTTTCCTTCCAAGGAGTAAGCGTCTTTTAATTTCATGGCTGCAGTCACCATCTGCAGTGATTTTGGAGCCCAGAAAAACAAAGTCTGACACTGTTTCCACTGTTTCCCCATCTATTTCCCATGCAGTGATGGGACCAGATGCCATGATCTTCGTTTTCTGAATGTTGAGCCTTAAGCCAACCTTTTCACTCTCCACTTTCACTTTCATCAAGAGGCTTTTTAGCCCCTCTTCACTTTCTGCCATAAGAGTGGTGTCATCTGCATATCTGAGGTTATTGATATTTCTCCCGGCAATCTTGATTCCAACTTGTGTTTCTTCCAGTCCAGCATTTCTCATGATGTACTCTGCATATAAGTTAAATAAACATGGTGACAATATGCAGCCTTGACGTACTCCTTTTCCTATTTGGAACCAGTCTGTTGTTCCATGACCAGTTCTAACTGTTGCTTCCTGACCTGCATACAGATTTCTTAAGAGGCAGATCAGGTGGTCTGGTAATACCAGTCCCATCACTTCATGGCAAATAGATGAGGAAACAGTGGAAACAGTAACAGACTTTATTTGGGGGGGGGGGGGCTCCAAACACTGCAGATGGTGACTGCAGCCATGAAATTAAAAGACGCTTACTCCTTGGAAGGAAAGTTATAACCAACCTAGACAACATATTAAAAAGCAGAGACATTACTTTGCCAACCATAGTCTGTCTAGTTAAAGCTATGGTTTTTCCAGTTGTCATGTAGGGATGTGAGAGTTGGACTATAAAGAGAGCTGAACACTGAAGAATTGATGCTTTTGAACTGTGGTGTTGGAGAAGACTCTTGAGAGTCTCTTGAACTGCAAGGAGATCCAACCAGTCCATCCTAAAGGAAATCAGTCCTGAATATTCATTGGAAGGACTGATGTTGAAGCTGAAACTCTAATACTTTGGCATGTGATGCAAAGAGCTGATTCATTTGAAAAGGCCCTGATGCTGGGAAAGATTTAGGGCAGGAGGAAAGGGGGCCAACAGAGGATAAGATGGTTGGATGGCATCACGGACTCAATGGACATGGGTTTGCATAAACTCTAGGAGTTGGTGATGGACAGGGAGGCCTGGCATGCGCAGTCCATGGGGTCATATAGAGTTGGACATGACTGAGCAACTGAACTGAACTGATACTGCTATAATAATATGATACATGTATGATAACTTACACATACTTGACAGAAATCTTAAGAAGATGAAACTGAAAAGTAAATGCAACTAGAAGCTCTAATACTGTCTTTCTTCCTTTACTTGAGTAGATCATCTTTTGAAACCTTTGCGGTACATGCCTGCCATGTGGATATCTTTATTCTCCACATCAGAACCACACCCTGATTCCTTTACCCTGATTCCTGGTCAGCCAGGACCTCTCTGAGGTCCTCACTTTAATATTATGTCAACAGCACTGAATTGTAAAGAGTTATCTTTGAAAAGATAGTAGGAGAAAGAATCTTTATGTAAGATATAGTCTAAAGCAATGGAACACTAAGCTGTGTGTCAAGGGGGTTAGGGATTAAGGCAAACAGATAATGGACTTACTGGACTAGGAAGTGTCCACAGAAGAGGGAGAATGTGGCTGGCTTCTCAGATGGATGGAATTGGGTTGGGAGGTGGAAACATAAAATGATGAAGGCCTGGAGGGAGGACTCAGATCAGATCAGTCGCTCAGTCGTGTCCAACTCTTTGCGACCCCATGAACCGCAGCATGCCAGGCCTCCCTGTCCATCACCAGCTCCCGGAGGTCACTCAGACTTGCATCCATCGAGTCAGTGATGCCATCCAGCCATCTCATCCTCTGTCGTCCCCTTCTCCTCCTGCCCTCAATCCCTCCCAGCATCAGAGTCTTCTCCAATGAGTCAACTCTTCGCATGAGGTGGCAAAACTGATTCAGCTAGCATCATTCCTTCTAAAGAAATTCCAGGAATCCCAGAATGGACTTTGATCTCCTTGCAGTCCAAGGGACCTCAAGAGTCTTCTCCAACACCACAGTTCAAAAGCATCAATTCTTCGCGCCAGCCTTCTTCACAGTCCAGCTCTCACACCAACATGACCACAGAAAAGACCAAGCCTGACTAGGTGAACCTTTGTTGGTAAAGTAATGTCTTTGCTTTGAATATGCTATCTAGGTTGGTCACAACTTTCCTTCCAAGGAGCAGCGTCTTAATTTCATGGCTGCAGTCACCACTGCAGTGATTTTGGAGCAGAAAAACAAAGTCTGACACTGTTTCCACTGTTTCCCCATCTATTTCCCATGCAGTGATGGGACCAGATGCCATGATCTTCGTTTTCTGAATGTTGAGCTTTAAGCCAACCTTTTCACTCTCCACTTTCACTTTCATCAAGAGGCTTTTAGCCCCTCTTCACTTTCTGCCATAAGAGTGGTGTCATCTGCATATCTAGGTTATTGATTTTCTCCCGGCAATCTTGATTCCAACTTGTGTTTCTTCCAGTCCAGCATTTCTCATGATGTACTCTGATATAAGTTAAATAAACATGGTGACAATATGGACTCCTTTTCCTATTTGGAACCAGTCTGTTGTTCCATGACCAGTTCTAACTGTTGCTTCCTGACCTGCATACAGATTTCTCAAGAGGCAGATCAGGTGGTCTGTATTCCCATCTCTTTCAGAATTTTCATAGTTTATTGTGATCTACACAGTCAAAGGCTTTGGATAGTAATAAAGAGAAATAGATGTTTTTCTGGAACTCTCTTGCTTTTTCCATGATCCAGCGGATGTTGGCAATTTGATCTCTGGTTCCTCTGCCTTTTCTAAAACCAGCTTGAACATCAGGAAGTTCACGGTTCACATATTGCTGAAGCCTGGCTTGGAGAATTTTGAGCATTACTTTACTAGCGTGTGAGATGAGTGCAATTGTTCGGTAGTTTGAGCACTCCTTGGCATTGCCTTTCTTTGGGATTGGGATGAAAACTGACCTTTTCCAATCTTGTGGCCACTGCTGAGTTTTCCAAATTTGCTGGCATATTGAGTGTAGCACTTTCACAGCATCATCTTTCAGGACTTGGAATAGCTCCACTGGAATTCCATCACCTCCACTAGCTTTGTTCGTAGTGATGCTTTCTAAGGCCCATTTGACTTCACATTCCAAGATGTCTGGCTCTAGGTCAGTGATCACATCATCATGATTATCTGGTCTTGAAGCTCTTTGTACAGTTCTTCTGTGTATTCTTGCCACCTCTTCTTAATATTTCTGCCCAGAAGAAATGGAGTGGCCACATAAAAAAGAGTAAAGAGATGCAATCTCAAAAACGATAAATATCTCTATTCGTTTCAAGGCAAACCATTCAATGTCACAGTAATCCAAGTCTATGCCCCAACCAGTAACGTGAAGAAGCAAGTTGAACGGTTCTATGAAGACCTACAAGACCTTTAGAACTAACACCCAAAAAAGATTCTATATAGGGGATGGAATGAAAAGTAGAAGTAAGAAAACTGGAGTAAAGGAAATTTGGCCTTGGAATAGGAAGAAGCAGGGAAAGACTAATAGAGTTTGCAAGAAAATGCACTGTCATAGCAAATACCCCTCCAACAACACAAGAGAAGACCTATACATGGACATCACCAGATGTCAAACAAATAGATCGATATGTCTTTGCAGCCAAAGATGGAGAAGCTCTATACAATCAGAAAAACAAGACCAGGAGCTGACTGTGGCTCGGACCATGAGCTCCTTATTGCCAAATCAGATGAAATTGAAGAAAGTAGGGAAAACTACTAGACCATTCAGGTATGACCTAAATCAAATCCCTTATGATTATACAGTGGAAGTGAGAAATAGATTTAAGGGCCTAGATTGATAGATAGAGTGCTGAGAACTATGGAAGAGGTTCATGACATTGTACAGGAGACAGGGATCAAGACCATCCCCATGGAAAAGAAATGCAAAAAAGCAAAATGGCTGTCTGGGGAGGCCTTACAAATAGCTGTGAAAAGAAGAGAAGCGAAAAGCAAAGGAGAAAAGGAAAGATATAAACATTTAAATGCAGAGTTCCAAAGAATAGCAAGAAGAGATAAGAAAGCCTTCTTCAGTGATCAATGCAAAGAAATAGAGGAAAACAACAGAATGGGAAAGACTAGGGATCTCTTCAAGAAAATCAGAGATACCAAAGGAGGGAGGACTAAATGTGATCAAAATGGGGGAGAATGTAGGACCAGCCCAGCTGGAAGACCCAACCCAGGCCAGCCCTGAAGCTCTTGACCTTTCTCCCATTAGGGCACTGAAGTGATTCGATCCTGTTCCTTTCCTAGCTCTCCGAGGCTGAAAGCTGCCTCTCAGGTCTCACCTGTCAGGGTAACTGAGGACGGTCCATAGTTCTCACAGCCCAGCTCCTTGCGAGCCTCTTTCCTGAGCTCTGGAGGCTCTGGCTGGCTTTCAGGCCCCTCCCCAAGCGGCCATCCATCCCAGGCCTTCTCGAGGTAGGACTAGGCTATCGGTGACAGGAAGGGAATCTCAGCCAAGACCAGGACCTCCCCGTCTGGTTAAGCAAGTCACGTTTTCAAGTTAAAAATCCTGACAGTAGGCTGTGTGGTATCTTGCGCTGTGTGCAGTGTTCATTTAAAACATGTGTGTGTCGGGCAGGGGCTACAGCTGAGATAAGATCCCGCTGGCACATCAGCTCTGTCTGTCAGGTTCTCTTGGGACCATGTCTTGAGGATGGTCCATCCCTCGAGAGCGGGTGTGGAGGGAAGGTCACCGCGAAGAAAGTGAGGATGGTGGGCGGGGGTGGCAGGACGTACATTTATGAAGTCAAAAATTATGGGCCAAAGAACTAAACAGACATTTCTCCAAAGAAGACATACAGATGGCTAACAAACACATGAAAAGATGCTCAACATCACTCATTATCAGAGAAATGCAAATCAAAACCACTATGAGGTACCATTTCACGCCAGTCAGAATGGCTGCTATCCAAAAATCTACAAGCAATAAATGCTGGAGAGAGTATGGAGAAAAGGAAACCCTCTTACACTGTTGGTGGGAATGCAAACTAGTACAGCCACTTTGGAGAACAGTGGAGATTCCTTAAAAAACTGGAAATAAAACTGCCTTATGACCCAGAAATCCCACTGCTGGGCATACACACTGAGAAAACCAGAATTGAAAGAGACACGTGTACCCCAGTGTTCATCACAGCACTGTTTATAATAGCCAGGACATGGAAGCAACCTAGATGTCCATCAGCAAATGAATGGATAAGAAAGCTGTGGTACATATACACAATGCAGTATTACTCAGCCATTAAAAAGCATACATTTGAATCAGTTCTAATGAGGTGGATGAAACTGGAGCCTATTATACAGAGTGAAGTAAGCCAGAAAGAGAAACACCAATACAGTATACTAATGCATATATATGGAATTTAGAAAGATGGTAACAATAACCCTGTATACGAGACAGCAAAAGAGACACTGATGTATAGAACAGTCCTTTGGACTCTGTGGGAGAGGGAGAAGGAGAGGGTGGGATGATTTGGGAGAATGGCATTGAAACATGTATATCATATATGAAATGAGTCGCCAGTCCAGGTTCGATGCACAATACTGGATGCTTGGAGCTGGTGCACTGGGACAACCCAGAGGGATGGTATGTGGAGAGAGGAGGGAGGCAGGTTCAGGATGGGAAACACATGTATACCTGTGGTGGATTCATGTTGATATATGGCAAAACCTATACAATGTTGTTGGAGAAGACGATAGCACCCCACTCCAGTACTCTTGCCTGGAAAATCCCATGGACAGAGGATCCTGGTAGGCTGCGGTCCATGGAGTTCTGAAGAGTCCAACACGATTGAGCGATTTCACTTTCACTTTTCACTTTCATGCATTGGAGAAGGAAACGGCAACCCACTCCAGTGTTCTTGCCTGGAGAACCGCAGGGACGGGGGAGCCTGGTGGGCTGCCATCTATGGGGTCGCACAGAGTTGGACATGACTGAAGTGACTTAGCAGCAGCAGCATACAATATTGTAAAGTTAAAACATACAAAAAAAAAAAAAAAAAACAGGATACATTACAAAAAAAAAAAAAATTAACCAGCGCGCGTGCAGTAACAGGAAGAAGGGAAGGAACAGACGTTGGGGGTAGACCAGTTGCCAGCACTCAGGGACGGCCGGTCTGCTTTTCTGCCAGTGTTCCACCCAAGATCTGGGGGGAAATAAGCTTGCTACCTCAAGGTCTTAATGGAACATCAGTCAGGGCTGTGGAGAGCAGGCTTGTGCCAAGGAGACGTCATCCCAAACCAGATTTCAGAGAGGCAGGGCAAGTGTGGGCTCTGCCCCCTACATGCGGCTTCAGACCCACCCCTTCCAGGCTTGCGAGTGCCTGGAGCATCTTCAGGAAAGCCAAACTTAAGGAGCCTGCAGTTTCCTCTTGGCCCCCACGCTGTGGCCCCTGACACGTTATGAGCCGCCGAACCTCCAGATGCAATCCGGGGTTGAAACAAGCCTCGGGCTGTGCTGGTTATTCTTCACAACGCGAGGACCTGTGAGGGCACTGAGGCTTCTACAGAGATGGGTTTCTGAGCATCATTCTGCTCCTTCACTAAGTCAGGACAAAGAAACGCAGAGGGGACTTTCCCAGAGGTCCAGGGGTTAAGACTCTGGGCTTCCGCTGAAGGGGTGCAGATTCCATTCCTGGTCAGGGAAGTAAGATCTCACATGCCAAGCAGCGTGGCCACAATGCGTTTTTAATAGTAATAATCATTAAAAAAGATACAATGGTGCTCCCTCCCACTGTACTTTGTGCAAGCCCAAGGCTACCTATAGGAAATCTATCAGTGAGCAAAAGAAACACTCCTGCCTTCATGGAGCTTACCTTCCAGTGGGAGAAGGTAATCCATAAACAATAGTCATGACAAATAAATTATACACTATGACGGAAGGGATGTGTGCTCTGGATGAAAAGAAAAAGGAGAGCAGAGTAAAGGGGAGTGCCTGGGCTGGATGTGCATGACAATTTAAAAAGAGTAGTCACAGAAGTCTGCTTCATTAAAGGTCATACATGGATATCAGTGGGCAGGGCATTTAAGACAGTGGCAACTGCTGCTGCTGCTAAGTCGCTTCAGTCGTGTCCGACTCTGTGCGACCCCATAGACGGAAGCTCACCAGGCTCCCCTGTCCCTGGGATTCTCCAGGCAAGAACACTGGAGTGGGTTGCCATTTCCTTCTCCAATGCGTGAAAGTGAAAAGTCAAAGTGAAGTCGCTCAGTCGTGTCCGACTCTTAGCGACCCCACGGACTGGAACCTATCAGGCTCCTCCGTCCATGGGATTTTCCAGGCAAAAGTACTGGGGTGGGGTGCCATGGCCTTCCCCGAGACAGTGGCAACAGTCAGTGTAAAAGTCCAGCATTGGGAGGTTCATGAGCAGAATGAGCAAAGGAGGGAACAGTAGGAAGTGAGGTCAGAGAAGAACAGGGCCAGAACACCGAGGATCTTAGAGACCCTTGCAGGGGCTTTGACTTTGAGTCCAAGTGAAATGGAACCATGGCTCTGTTCTGAGTAGAGAAGGGACATGATCCGACGTATTTTGAAGAGCTCTCTCTGATTGCAGTGTTGCAATAAGGGGCGGTTATAGACAGGCAAAGGGCTTAGGAGGTGAGCACAGGGATGCAAGAGAGAGATGATGGTGGCTTGGACCACCAGAGGAAGGTCAGAAGAAGCAAGCAGATTCTAGACATGTTCTTTTGAGACTGTTCTCCTCTTAAGTTATATTTGAGTGTCCTAAAGTGTGAGCTGCTGCATGGCCTTCACCATGTGCAAGTGACTCACTCTGTCTTGAATTTCCCGAACGTGCTTCTTCACAGAACACTCACTATGATGAATCTTGGAAAATGTAGTTTTAATGTCTAAGCCTCCGGGCAAAGATGGGTAACTTAGCATCCACAGGCTATATCTGGTATAAAGCTTTTTTGTTTTTGTGAAAACTGAACTAGCATTCTAAGAACAAGAGATGCACATAAAAATCTGAATTCCTAGTTAGTCTCACTTAAAAAAAAAAATCAGAAAGTTGGCAATACATTTTCTCATGGTAACCATCAGCTGGAAGTGAGACGATATTGTGTCCTCCGGTTCCCCCAGTCCCCGATGGCCGTGTTCGTATGTTGACACTATTCCCCTAGACCACACCCACATTAAGGTTTAAGAAACGGCCCTAGTCCAGGGGGAGTCCTGAGCGGGAAGAGGAGCCCCACTGTGGGTCTAGACCACATAGACTATTCCACTAGGCTGTTACCCCCCGACTCTGGGGTGTCGTGCAGACAAAGAAGTTTAAAGCTCTTTTGTCCAAATAACTCTCCTGCTCGTAGTTTCTCTACGGGCACGTCTGCCTCCCTCCCTCGGGCCTCTGCCCTCTGTCACGCGATGGTCTGCTGAAGGACACCAGGCCTCCTCCAGCTCGTGAGGAAGACTGCGTCTCTCCCATGGAGGGTCCCAGCTGGGCTTCCCGCTCTCAGAACCGTGGACTGGGAGGCAGAGGCCACGTGCCCTAGGCTTCGGGGGAAGACTGCACTCTCTTGCTTTTGTGACTACCATTTCTGCCTTTGCTCGCCTTCCGACAGGGAAGAGCCGGAGGGCCAACACTAGGAGGAAGTTCCAGGTGACAGGCTTGAGGCACCAGCTTTGGCCCCACTGCCCCCAGCTCTCCAGGGAGGCCTCTGGGCCAAATTCCTCTAGTCACGAAATGTGCATTTGTTTAGAGTTTCCCTTGTAAACCTGGAATGTCTATAAATCAATGGTCAAAGGCATGGTGCCCGGGGGCTCTGACCATCTCTTTCTACATAAGAGGTAAGAGGCCCTCAACTGAGAAGGCTTAGTCAAAGACAAATATTTCAAAAGGCCTTCTTCCTGCCACGGATCCTAAGGAGAGTGCCAGAAGGTCCACCTTACCCATTTTGAAAAACAACTTCAAGTACACGCTCTCCTCTAAGACCCTTACAAAATCACCCATACCCTGATGAGGCTTGAAATTCCAACAGTCTCTCACTCCGCAATTAAAAATAAGGCTCAACATGCAAGCTGCAGAAACACCATCCTCTGGTAGTGCTGGTCCTGTTAAGGTCTTAGGGAAGCATGGAGAATGCAGAGGTGATAAGAGACAGAATTCAGGAGTGTTCACCCTTCATCACATAATGAGAATCAAGCAATATCTTGGTCTAGGCTAGACTCAGAGGAGGAAGCCTTTACAAAAGTTTTACAGTTTCTCCTCATCTTTTCCTAATTCCCATGCTCCCATCACCATGGCAACCCACATGCTACAAAGGCAGGTGAAGAGATTTGTGAATCTTATCTTAGCTCCTTGACCTTCAGGCCTCTTTAAGTTTTATTCTGTGCTTTTGAAGAGCGTAAGTTACCTAACTTGTACATTGCAGGGGAGAGGATTCCTATGGAGGATGTAAGAAAAAGAACTTCTAAATGGTGAGCTGGAAATAGCAGAAGGGCCTTCACACTAATGACTGGCCGCTCCAGGCTGTTCTACCAAGAGAAGAAGGTGTGAGCCCCTAACTGAGAATGGCTGTGGAGAGGGAACTATGGATAAAGTGGTTATGATTCATCTACGTTCACTCCAGTCTTGTTCGAACGTTAGACCTTCTTATTATTAGAGTTTACCTTTGTATGCTTTATTTATGATTAGCGATAAGTAGAAACATCTGGGAAAAGTGATAAAACGTACACACACATTTCTGTATACATATATTCATCAATACACACACACACGAGCCCACACTCTCATTTTCAGTAAGGTCAAAAGGTCTGACTCAAGATCGTTCCTCAAGAACCCAGTTTTAAAGACAGGAAAGAGAACACCGGACCTAAGAGCAGAGGTGCACACAGCGGAGCGAAGAAAATCAACTCACTGGGAAAGTCCGTAGGGAACAAGTACAGGAAATGCAAGCGTGGAAGGCAATGGCACCCCACCCCAGTATTTTTTTGTTGGGTGCTGGGGGCCTGTGCGTGAGGTTTTTTTTTTTTTTGAGAAATGGGGGGGGGGGGGGGGGGGGCGGGGGGGGGGGGTAACACTGAAACAGTTGGTTTTTAAATGCGTGAATGACACCTGAGTCTGGAGTGCTGTGGGGATGTGTTGGAGGGATGGTCTTTGCTCTCCTAAAGGGGTTGACATGGTGAGCTTGATAGGGTTTTGAATGCTAATGCGTGTCCTGACTCAGGATGAAATAAAGAGTTCATATGGGTCTCAGCGTTAAATCATCCCTGGTATGAGGCAAGTCCATTCAATGTGGTTCCCAGATGCCCCTTAACAAACTCTAATTGGGGCCAGGTGCTCAGGCTCGGTCACCTCCCTGTACTCAACTTGCCCGGATGGCATATCCATGTTGCTAAGCCCGAAGAAGCCACGGTCAACGCCGTATTGCTAACGGTAATTAGCGGCCCTGCCGAGGTCTGGCCCTGCATGGGTCTGGTGCTGTCTCCTGCATGGAGCCACGTTTGTTGATGCCCACAGCCAAAGAACTGGCTCTTTTTTTTTTTTTTTTTCCCCTCACTCGTTTGAAATCTGAAGAGGGATTTAGACCTCAGGATGCGAATGACAAAATGCACATTGTATGCTTGTAAATAGCTGGAACCCCTGAGATTCTAGTGTTCCCATCACTGACACAAGGACCCAACACGCCAACAAGGAGAAAGATTCTGCTTCATCAGAGAGCGATTCCCGTGGACGTCCTGCTGTTCTCAAATAATAGTGCCGACACAGAGAAGCAGGAACACGAGATCAGCCATTCCGGAAATCAAAAAGAGATTGAGTACAGGGTGAGGTGGGGTAAGACAGCAAACATATGGAAGAGTTTTCAGTTATGGAGGAAGGAAGCCAAACACGGGGGCCATTATTTCAATTTTCTTCAGTTTTCAGCCTTAAGATTTGCCCAGGAAATACTTTATGCTAATTCTCTTTTCTTAAAAAGCTGAAAAATCTTTCAGAACTGGAGAGAAGTAATTGTGGCTTGCAACTGGTTTGGCTTTTTTCCTGTCCTTCAAAATAAATCTGCGTTTTTTTCTTTTCCCTACCCAGGAGTTAACTAGTTCAAAGTCGATACATGAGTGACGATTTCACTAAAATAATCAGAAAATATTTGCTATGTAGAAATTCTCATGAAGCTAAAGACTGCATGGGAGCGTTTTATGCAACACTGGATTCATTCACTTTTGAACATCCTGGACACATAGAAGATACTTTCCATTAAGAAGAGCACTCTGGGTTTTTGTTAATTTCCACAGTGCTTCTTGGCCTAGTTTCACCTTTTTGTCAGTAGCATTCTCTGCAGAGAAGCAATTTAGCTGAGAACAATAAACAGACCAGAATTTAAAGCAACTTTTATTTTTATACACCATACATGGTTTCTGATATTTCAATCAACATAGCCTAAAATTTTCATGGGGATAAATACCCTTTTGTACTATTTTTTGAACAAAAATTTTCATACTACCTTTCAAAAATTACATTAATTAATATTCATAGCTATCAAGGTGAAAATTGTACTAGTTCTATTATGAAGTCATTTTAATCACTTAATAAACATGGAGTGTTGATTGTTACCTTGGAAAGCAAGACAAGTCAATCAAAATAACAGGGTGAAAATAATCTCAGGCAAACAGAACCCATGGATTCTTCATACACATGTTTAAGTTTGTGAATGTGTGTTTGTACATGCAAGGTACCTTTTAGAGTAAGTTTTAATTCTCCCAAAATGTCCTTCTTGAAGCAAAACAAGATTAAAGGTGAAATTAAATTCAATCTTAGCAGTAGCTCTGTCTTTTAGTTAGTAATAGTACCACCTTTCGGAGAAGGCAATGGCACCCCACTCCAGTACTCTTGCCTGGAATATCCCATGGGTGGAGGAGCCTGGTAGGCTGCAGTCCATGGGGTTGCTAAGAGTAGGATACGACTGAGTGACTTCACTTTCAGCCATTGGAGAAGGAAATGGCAACCCACTCCAGTGTTCTTGCCTGGAGAATCCCAGGGACGGGGGAGCCTGGTGGGCTGCGGTCCATGGGGTCGCACAGAGTCGGACACGACTGAAGTGACTGAGCAGCAGCAGCAGTACCACATTTTTTAAAAATTATTTTTTATTGAAGGATAATTTCTTTACAGAATTTTGTTGTTTTTCTGTCAAACCTCAACATGAATCAGCCATAGGTATACCTATGACCTCTCCCTTTTGAACCTCCCTCCCATCTCCCTCCCCCTCCCACCCCTCTAGGTTGATACAGAGCCCCTGTTTGAGTTTCCTGAGACACACAGCACACTCCTGTTGGCTGTCTACTACGGTAAGTTTCCCTGTTCCTCTCTCCACACATCTCACCCTCTCCTCCCCTCTCCCCGTGCCCTGTGAGTCTATTCTCTGCATCTGTTTCTCCACTGTTGCCCTGGAAATAAATTCTTCAGGACCATTTTTCTAGATTCCATATATAAGTGTTAGAATATGATATTTATCTTTCTCTTTCTGACTCACTCCTCTCCATATAATAGGTTCTAGGTTCATCCACCTCATTAGAACTGACTCACGTGCTTTCCTTTTTATGGCTGAGTAGTATTCCATTGTGTATATGTACCAGAACTTCTTTATCCATTCATCTGTTGAAGGACATCTAGGTTGCTTCTGTGTTCTATTGTAAATAGTGCTGCAATGAACAATGGGATACATGTGTATCTTTAAATTTTGGTTTCCTCAGGGTATATGACTGGGAGTGGGGGTGCTGGGTCATATGGTGGTTCTATTCCTAGTTTTTAAGGACTCTCCATACCATCTTCCACAGTGGCTGCATCAGTTTACATTCCCACCAACAGTGCAGCAGTGTCTCCTCTCCACACCCTCTCCAGCATTTATTGTTTGTAGACTTTTTGATGATGGCCATCCTGACTGGTGTGAGGTGGTGGCTCATTGTAGTTTTGATTTGCATTTGTCTAATAATAAGCAATGCTGAGCATCTTTTTATGTGTTTGTTAGCCATCTGTATGTCTTCTTTGGAGAAATGTCTGTTTAGGTCTTTTTCCCACTTTTTGTTGGGTTGTTTGTTTTGCTGGCATTGAGTTGTATGTGCTGCTTGTATATTTTGGAAATTAATCCTTTGTCACTTGTTTCATTGGCTATTATTTTCTCCCATTCTGAGGGTTATCTTTTCAACTTGCTTATAATTTCCTTTGCTGTGCAAAGGCTTTTTAAGTTTAATCAGATTCCACTTGTTTACTTTTGTTTTATTTCCATTACTCTAGGAGGTGGTTCATAGAGGATCTTGCTTTGATTTATGTCATCGACTGTTCTGCCTATGTTTTCCTCTAAGGGTTTTATAGTTTCTGGTCTTACATTTAGGTCTTTAATCCATTTTGAGTTTATCTATGTGTATGGTGTTAGGAAGTGTTCTAATTTCATTCTTTTACATGTAGCTGTCCAGTTTTCCCAGCACCATTTATTGAAGAGGCTGTCTTTGCTCCATTTAATATTCTTGCCTCCTTTGTCAAAAATAAGATACCCATAGATGCATGGATTTATTTCTGGGCCTTCTATCTTGTTACATTGGTCTATATTTCTGTTTTTGTGCCAGTACTATACTGTCTTGATGACTGTAGCTTTGTAGTCTAATCTGAAGTAAGGAACGTTGATTCCTCCAGCTCCATTCTTCTTTCTCAAGACTGCTTTGGCTATTCAGGGTCTTTTGTGTTTCCATATGAATTGTGAAATTTTTTGTTCTAGTTCTGTGAAAAATGCCACTGGTAATTTGATAGAGATTGCATTAAATCTGTAGATTGCATTTGGTAGTATAGTCATTTTCACAATATTGATTCTTCCTACCTAGGAATATGGAATATCTCTTCATCCATTTATGTCATCTTTGATCAGTGTCTTATAATTTTCTGTATACAGTTCTTCTGTCTCCTTAGATAAGTTTATTCCTAGATATTTAATTCTTTTTGTTGCAGTAGTGAATGGGATTGATTCCTTAATTGCTCTTTCTGATTTTTCATTGTTAGTATATAGAAAGGACGTTATTTCTGTGTATTGATTTTGTATCCTGCAACTTTGCTAAATTCACTTATTATCTCTAATAATTTTCTGATACTATCTTTAGGGCTTTCTATGTACAGTATCATGTCATCTGCACACAATGAGAACTTTGCTTCTTTTCTGATCTGGATTCCTTTTATTTCTTTTTCTTCTATGATTGCTGTGTCTTGCTTTGCTCTAGGACTTCCATAACTATGTTGAATAACAGTGGGGAAAGTGGACACCCCTTGTCTTGGTTCCTGATCTTAGTGGGCGAATGCTTTTTTCAGTTTTTTCACTTCTCCATGGGTGGTGTCTCGCTCTGAGATTAATGTTTTGGCTGTAGGCTTCTTCCAGTCCGCTTTCTCTGTGTCTTTAGTTATAAATTACAATATGCAGCCTTGATTTACCTATGTTGAGGCAGGTTCCTTCTATGCCCCCTCCCCCCCCCCCCCCCTTCGACCTTTTTTTTTTGAAGAGTTTTAATCATAAATAGGTGCTGAATTTTGTCAAAGGCTTTTTCTGTATCTATTGAGATTATCATATGGTTTTTATCTTTCAATTTGTTAATATGGTATATCACATTGATTGATTTGTGTGTGTTGAAGAATCCTTGCATCCCTGGAATAAACCCAATTTGATCATGGTATATGAGCTTTTGGCATGTGAATTCTGTTTGCTAAAATTCTGTTGAGGACTTTTGCATCTATTTTCATCAGTGATACTGGCCTCTAGTGTTTGTGTGTGTGTGTGTTTTCTTTGTTTGGTTTTGGTATCAGGGTGATGGTGGCCTTATAGAATGAGTTTGGAAGTATTCCTTCCTCTGCAACTTTTTGAAAGAGTTTTAGAAGGATAGGCATTAGCTCTTCTCTAAATGTTTGATAGAATTCTCCTGTGAAGCCATCTGGTCCTGGGCTTTTGTTTTTGGGGAGTTTTTTTTAATCACAGCTTCAATTTCAGTGCTTGTAATTGGATTGTTCATAATTTCTATTTCTTCCTGGTTCAATCTTAGAAGATTGAACTCTTCTAAAAATCTGTCCATTTCTTCCAGGTTATCTATTTTATTGCCATATCAGTTCATCAGTTCAGTTGCTCAGTCGTGTCTGACTCTTTGCAACCCTATGAACCACAGCACGCCAGGCCTCCCTATCCACCACCAACTCCCGGAGTTTACCCAAGCCCATGTCCATTGAGTTGGTGATGCCATCCAACCATCTCATCCTCTGCCATCCCCTTCTCCTTCTGCCCTCAATCTTTCCCAGCATCAGAGTCTTTTCCAATGAGTCAGCTCTTCGCATCAGGGGGCCAAAGAATTGGAGTTTCAGCTTCAGCATCAGTCCTTCCAATGAACACCCAGAATTGACCTCTTTTAGGATGGACTGGTTGGATCTCCTTGCAGTCCAAGGGGACTCTCAAGAGTCTTCTCCAACACCACAGTTCAAACACATCAATTCTTTGGTGCTCAGCTTTCTTTATAGTCCAACTCTCATATCCATACATGACAACTGGAAAAACCATAGCTTTGATTAGACAGACCTTTGTTGGCAAAGTAATGTCTCTGCTTTTTAATATGCTGTCTAGGTTGCCATATAGTTGTTCATAATAGTCTCTTATAATCCTTTGTATTTCTGCATCGTCTATTGTAACCTCTCCTTTTTCATTTCTAATTTTGTTGATCTGATTCTTCTCTCTTTTTTTCTTGATGAGTCTGGCTAAGGGTTTGTCAGTTTTGTTTAGCTTCTCAAAGAACCAGCTTTTAGTTTCATTAATCTTTACTATTGTTTCTTTCATTTCTTTTTTCTCAGCCCTTATGATGTCTTTCCTTCTTTTAATTTTGGGGGTTTCTTTCTTCTTCTTTTTCCAGTTGCTTTAGGCGTAAAGTTAGGTTGTCTATTCGATGTTTTTCTTATTTCTTGAGGTAGGATTGTATTGCTATAAACTTCCCTCTTAGAACTGCTTTTGCCACATGCCATAGGTTTTGAGTTGTCATATTTTCATTGTCATTTGTTTCTAGAATTTTTTAAATTTCCCTTTTGATTTATTCAGTAACCTGTTGGTTATTTAGAAATGTGTTGTTTAATCTCCATGTGTTTGTGTTTCCTACAGTTTTTTTTTTCTTCTTCTTGTAATTGATATCTAGTCTCATAGCATTGTGGTCAGAGAAGATGCTTGATACAATTTCAATCTTCTTAAATTTACTGAGGGTTGATTTGTGACCCAAAATGTGGTCCATCCTGGAGAATGTTCTATGTGCACTTGAGAAGATGTATTCTTCTGCATTTGGATGGAAGGTCCTGAAGATAGTACCACTTTTTAATGTACAGCATTGCTCAGAAAAGAATTCCTCTAGCCTGGTCTTCATCTTAATATTCACACATTTAAATTAAGTATGTGTACTCCCTCTACATCTACAGGATCACTAAAACCATCCCATCCTTTGCCACAAGCAAGAAGTAAATCTATCATTATCACAGGCAATAAGGAGAATTGACACACTCACCATCCCTTGGTGATGGAATCTGCTGTATTTCTACAATTCCTTGTTGCTGCTGCTGCTGCTAAGTCGCTCAGTGTGTGCGACCGTGCAACCCCATAGACGGAAGCCACCAGGCCCCCTGTCCCTGGGATCTCCAGGCAAGAACACTGCAGTGGGTGCCACCTCCCAATGGAGGAAAGTCAAAGGGCGCCAGTCGTGTCGATCAGGACCCCACGGACTGGAGCCTACCAGGCTCCCCGTCCATGGGATTCCAGGCAAAAGTACTGGGGTGGGGTGCCTGCCTTCCTGCAATTCCCTGTTACTTCAGGGTAAATCCTTCTAGAAACTCAGCAGAGAGCCACACCAATCCTCATAACCAGCACCAAGGAAGCAGGCAATGGAGCCATGGAGGCCCAAGTGTGGGTGGGGAAGAACGTCTTTGAGGGAAACTAATCAGAAGTCATGGCTCCTCTTGCAAAAGCGGACAAGTTGACAACACCAGGCATACACGACCACCAGGAAATGCTGGGCTGGAGCCCTGCCTCCTTTAGACTTTCAACAGTGCTCATTCTGTCTGCAGGGCTGCTCACACATTGCCTGTCTCCCTCACACATTACCTTCCTCACACCTGTAGGCATTTGAGTTGGTTCTAGCTTCCCTGGTGGCTCAGATGGTAAAGCGTCTGCTTGCAAAGCAGGAGAGCTGGGCTTGATTCCTGGGTCAGGAAGATTCCCTAGAGAAGAGAATGGGAACCCACTCCAGTACTCTTGCCTGGGAAATCTCATGGACGGAGGAGCCTGGTAGGCTACAGTCCATGGGGTCGCAAAGAGTTGGACACAACTGAGTGACTTCACTTTCACTTTCTGGCCTTCCAGAACATGTGATCCAATGCATTTCACCTGGTAAAATTCTACGTGGCACTGGGCACCATCATCGAGGAGCGCCTGGATGAGGACCTTCAATGTCTCCTCTACAGATGATCCTAGGGTCCTTTCTCTGCCACTGCACTTTTCATGTTACCTTACAATGACAGGTTAGTGTGATTCCTGCCATATGCTCTGCCAGGTCCTGGAAGGAAACTAGAATTAGCATCACATATTCCCCCAAATACATGAAAAGACAGACAATGAAATAGATTAAGGGCCATATTCCTTGTTCACTTAAGGAGGTCAAGAAGGGCTTCTTGGAGCAACTGACATAGAAAGTCCTTTGTGAAGGTTTCCGCAGGACAAATAAGGCAGAGGATGTGGTCCCAAAAGGAAGAGATAGAAACCAGATAAGCATTTAGGGATCGACGAGTCTGAGGTTACAGGGAGGACGGGCGAGCAGGGTCGAGGGGTGGGCACTGAGACACAAACACCGAGAGCCCTCTGGGCTGCAGAGTGACACGGCCCGCACTGGACTGTGGTGACCCAGCAGGAGGAACTGGAGAGCAGAGACACAGAGTGAAAAGGAGCGCCTGTGTGTCGAGCGTGCCAGACCAAAGTACACGCTTTTTATCTATGGTTTCATTTTATCCTCACAGTCTGATGAACAGGCTGCTAGGATTTTTTGTTGTAATTTCAGAGGGGAAAGCTTAGACACAGCTGGTTAAGTACATTGCCGAGCTCTCAATCTTTGTACCCTTAACATCTTGCCCAGTGTTTGTTGCACGGGTGTAGACAAAACAAACAAATGCACGAGCAAACAAATGGCTGGCTGGCTCGAGTTGATACTGAGTCAGTACGGCCTCATACTAAGCCTTCCACAGGCTAGATGCTATTCCATAGGCAGGAACAGGCTCAGTGAAGGTTGGAAGTCAGGTTGCGGTGCTGAGAGTGGATGGAGGAATGGCTGGAGAGGAGGCAGTGAGCTCCAGGCAGCATTAGAGAAATCATTTCTAGGGAGACCAAACACCCTGACTGTCCTGGAAGTAAGGGGCTTTCTAGGAACAAGAAACTTCCAGTGGTAAAACCGGGACAGTTCCAGGCAAAGCAGGACTGTTACTTCTCCTAGGAGGGAAGAGTCACATATTCCAAGCTGGAAGTCCCAGGAAACACACAGGAAAAGAAGCCATGCTGTAAGTGGGCAGTGAGTGAGGGTTAGTCACTTCAGTTGTGTCTGACTCTTTGCAACCCCATGGACTGTAGCCCACCAGGCTCCTCTGTCCATGGGATTCTCCAGGCAAGAATACTAGAGTGGACTGTCATGCCCTCCTGCAGGGAATCTTCCCGACTCAGTGACCAAACCTGTCTCCCTCATTGCAGGCAGAGTCTTTACTGTCTGAGCCACCAGAGAGGCCCTGCAAGTGGGCAGAGGTGGTTCTAAAACCACCCGCAGGCACGGGCATGCCCTGGAGGGCTTATTGAAGCACAGAGTGCTAGATCCCACCCCCAGAGTTGCCGACTCAGTGGTGTGGGGTGGAAACACAGAGGGTCCGCATTTCTATCAGGTCACGCTGCTGCCGCTGGTTTGGAATCACACTTTGAGAGGCCTTGCTTTCCAGTTTGCAAAGCTTTTCTGCAGCCCCAGCTCATTTGCTCCTCGTGATGAGGAGTGGGCTGGGACCCCCGGGAAGGTCAGAGGATGACTGCTGGTGTGTGGAGCTGGATGGTCTCGGACCAAGGAAAATTAGAAATAAATGTCAGACCAGACACTGTCTTGGAGTCAAGTCCCTGGGGATTCCTGGGTACTTCCTTGTCAAAACCCATGCTAATCTTCTAATACTGGATATATGCATGCGCCTCCCAGAGAGCTTTTATGTACAGTGGATGTTGTCCTGAAGTCCCAGAACTCAGGAAGTGCGTCTCTTAGAACTAGACAGAATCATGAACCTTGCCTTTTCCCGCTTTGTACTGTACATCACTTACCCTGTGATCCTAAGCAAATGGTTTCTTTCATTCTTAGGGGTATGTTATTGGAGTATAGTTGATTAAGAATGTTGTATTAATTTCTGCTGTGCAGCAAAGTGATTCAGTTATACATATACAGACATTCTTTTCCATATGGCTTATTACAGGATATTGAATATAGGTCTTCCCCAAAGTTCTCTCCCAGAAGCTACCCTGTTCTGGTGTTTACAGAGACGCCTTGCATTTAGGAGAGGAGCTATTCATTTGTAGTTAACAATTTTCCAAAAGCACCCCTGAGTCTTTATCTGACAGTCCCTGGATAAAGCCCAAAGTTGCTGGTATCAGTTTTTATGCCTAACTCTTGAAGATGGTAATATAAGCTACCAACTTTTACAAAAGAGATCTGAGGGGGAAAAGCTTATTTTTATGTATTTTGATAGTTTACAAACTGCTTTCATAGGTTATATCTTACTTAATCCATATAAAATCTGGGTATATTCCACATTTTATAGATGAAGAGGATAAAGTGATGTACCCTAGAGTTGACAGTTAAGAAGCAACAGAGTTAGAAAACGATTTCAGTTCTCCTGTTGTCTTTCTCTGCCAGTCCTCAAGGCAGGAAGTCAAACCACCTGCATTCTTTCAACTGCACATCAGGAAACATGCATAATTCTCTCATATGAATGTCAAGTCTGTGAAATATCCAGATCCTAGCCAGCCCTTCAAACCTGTGTCCACATAGCAAACACCCCCTTCTTTCCTGTAGCTTGTCATCCACTTTGTATCATGAATTTCATACATATGTGTCTGTTTTCTCCAATTAGATGGTAAGTCCCAGCAAACAGAGTCCTGCCTTCCTCCCATTCTTCCGAAGACCCTGGAACAATGCTAAATACACAACAGGAGCTTAGTGAGAATGTGCTGGATGTCCAGTGACAATTAACTAAGGGCCTGGCCTTCACACAGCTCTGTAAGTACCAGACAGAGTGAGATGTGTTTCAGCTTCCTACTGCTGCTGTAACATATGACCACAAATCCAGCGACTTGAAACAACACAGATTTATTATCTTACAGTTACGGAGTCCAGAAGTTTGACATGGGCTTCCTGGGGCTGAAACCAAGGTGCTGGCAGGACATGCCTGCTGGAAACTGTGGGAAAGAATCCTGAAAACAAACAAACAATCCTTTCCTGGCTTTTTCTGTTTTTTGGGGACTGCCTGTATGCCTTGCCACCCTGTGTCTTCTCTCTGCCATTTTCAAAGCCAGCCTAGGCGGTTGAATCCTCACACTGTGCCCCTGTGACCTTCTCTCCTGCCTCCCTATGCCACTTTTGATGACCCTTGGTGACTAGTCAAGGCTATGGTTTTTCCTGTGGTCATGTACGGATGTGAGAGTTGGACTATAAAAAAAGCTGAGCACCAAAGTATTGATGCTTTTGAACTGTGGTGTTGGAGAAGACTCTTGAGAGTCCCTTGGACTTCAAGGAGATCCAACCAGTCCATCCTAAAGGAGATCAGCCCTGAATATTCATTGGAAGGACTGATGCTGAAGCTGAAACTCCAATTCTTTAGCCACCTGATGTGAAAAACAGACTCATTAGAAAAGACCCTGATGCTGGGAAAGATTGAGGGCAGGAGGAGAAGGGGATGACAGAGGATGAGATGGTTGGATGACATCACTGACTTGATGCACATGAGTTTGAGTAAACTCTTGGAGTTGGTGATGGACAGGGAGGCCTGGCGTGCTGTGGTCCACAGGGTGGCAAACAGTCGAACACGACCGAGTGACAGAACTGAACTGAACTGGTGACTAGCCATCGTAATTTCATCTGCACCTTAATGTCTGTATGCAGTGTAACATAATGGTCACAGGGATGGGCTGTAGAACCTCTTGGGAGGAGAAAAGGAACATAATTCTGAGACCACACAGAGAGAGGAAGAGAGTAAGAGATGTAGGGACACTGGTAAGATGCACGTGAGCATAGCCCACTGAAGGCACCTACGTTCCACTGCCTGCGGTCTGAGCACTTCCCTGCCTGGGAAGCAGAGGCAGAGAGAGATCACGCGACTTGCTTAAGACCCACACAAACGCCCGGCAAGGGGGCCCAGGTGGTGCTCGCTCGTCACTCCAGTACACCCAGCCTCCCGGGCCATCTCAGCTCTGCTCCGCAGGCCCCACACGGCCTTGCATTTCCCTTGCCCTCTTTCTTCCTGTGACTCTTGGCCTAGACCCTACTTAGCTGCATACAACGAGGGGTGGGGTAAAACGAGGCCCGGCAAAGCCCTCCAGCGGGTGGCTCTTAGGGGATTTGTTTTTCCTCTTATTCGTGTTGTTCAAGGAGACAGACGATAATTAAAATGTCAGAGCCCTTCATGCTTCCCTGATCAAGATAACTGCTTTACCACAGGTGATAGAAAGGCAAGGCAGAAAATGTCCGTGGTGGAGGAAGGGAGCTGCAGAGTCTGAGAAGGGGGTAAAGCTGGGAGACTGAGCCCCCTGAGTTCACTGGCGGGGGGCTGATTGCTGCTCAGGCTGAACTGGGCAGAGCTCACCCACGGGGTCTTCAGGGAGTTTCCTACCCCGGTCCTCCTCCCCCCAATCCCCTACCCCCACCAGCTCAAAGGGAGGCAGCTCCCAGGAGATCCATCCAACAGCTTGCTAATTCCATCCAATCTCTCCAATTCGGTTAATTCCTAGTTTCAGTAACAGAGGCAGCAGCTGTCAAGCTCAGCAGCTGTGTTCTTTGTCTCCCTAGCTCTCTCTCTCCCCTTTCTCTCTCCAAGTTAACTGAGTGGATCACATACAACCTTCCAGGGGAAAATGAGAATAAAAGTCTTGGGTAAAGTGAGAGAAGGAGAAGCCTATAGGTGCTTGGAAGTCACCTTGTCAGGTCATCTGGAGACAACAGAGAGAATTCTTTCCCAGTCTGAAGTCCCAGCGTAACACTGAACATCTCCCTGACACTCATGTACTCTCTGGAACAGTCAGTTCTTCCCAAATTTACTGTGACAGGGAAGTAGCTTTTTATATTCCAATATGTGGTGGGTGGGTGCTTGACTCTACTGTGCAGAACTAGGGAGCAAGCTGGCACACACATGTGACTCACCCCCAAGAGCAACAGTACCTGGGCTTCCCGACATTCTCTCAAGAGACCCCATACATGGACATTGCAACAATGACAAGCTGCTATAAAAAAATTCCTATACACTCCCAACTTCCGTACTTATCAACTAAGCTGCACTGTCCTGGCGGCATCGCCGGGAAAGTGGGATCTGCACTAGGGGTTAAGGCACATGAGTTAGCCTTGGGAACTTCTGGATGAAGTGTATTTTAGGTAGAGGGAACAGCCAGAACAAAGGTGGGGGATAGGATGGCTAGAGCTGAAGGCATCCGGGGAGAACTTAAAGATGATCTAGCAGCTAAGGGAGGGGATAGGTCATGTTGGACACTGTAGGTTCTTGAAAGATTTTGAATCTGGGGATTAAATGATGTGTGTTGTAGGACTGTGAGCAAAGGACTGGCGTGCTCAAGCTGCAGTATTGGGGTGGGGGGCAAGGCTAGATGCAGGGAGAGCGGTAGCTGCTATAATAATTCAGGCAAGAGATACTGAAGGCTCAGACCAGAGGGTCCACATTAAAGAGCCGAGGGCAGAGGGTAGACAGGGTACAAGAGAAGGAGAGGAGCCAGGGAGGATGCCTGAGTCACAGGAAGAGTGGAGCTGCCATCACTGGGTTGGGGAGGGCCTCGCGCAAAGTAAAGTTGGTGGAGGAGAATCAGGACTTTAATTTTCAACACACTGAGATTGAAATATCTCAAAGACCTCCAAACGGAGATGAAGAGGTGCCGCACAGCAGTTGGAGATCCAAGTCTGGAGTGTGGGAGACGTCTGGGCTAGAAATAGAAAGGGAGGAGTTGTCAGTATTTCAAGCCACGGGGTTCAGTGAGATTTCCCATGGAGCACATTTAGAAAAGAAGGTACTCTGAAATGAAGAGGTCAGGCAGAAGAGGAGGGATGGGTAAAGGAGGGTGGGGGACAGAAACCCAGAGAGGGTGGTGATGTGAGACCCAAGGGAAGAAAGTCACTGAAGCGGGGCCCCAGGCAAACTGCCAAGCCTCACTTTCTGCATCTGCTAAATGGGACTTCTGATGCCTCCTTAAAGTTACTGTGAGGATTATAAGTGAGTTAATCCATTTAATAAACATGTACTAAGCATAACTGCTATACTGGGGACGTGGATTTGAGCTACATATGGTTCCCTGCCTCGAGTGGGAGGTTACCATTTGTAAAACACCCAGCACAGGGCCTGACCCCCAGAAGGTGCTCAGACAGATAACATGACTGCTCGGGTAAGAATAGCAATTGCCTGTGTATGGCCTGTGTGGATTCACACTCTCCTCTGCTCCTTGAGACCAATTAAAATTACTTAGTGTTAATTAGTGAGTTTGGATAAGCAAGGGAGTCTCTCCCTTCCCCACAACTCCAACCCTCTCCCTCTAATGCTCAGGTACTCCACAGAACATATGCACTTCTTTCTTGGTTGGGGAATAAGAGGGGGCCACTTCAGGAATTAGTAATTGGTCTTACCTGGGCTAAGGCAAGAGTCTTTGGGGCCCCAGGCCACCCGAGGGAGGCCAGCAACCCAGTCAGTCACACTGAGAACACAACTTAGCCCCAACCCCCACCTCCCAAGCCTCCACGGAGGTGAAATACGGCAAAGGGTGGCTTCCAAAGGGGGAAGAGAATCAAGGAAGGGGAGCCCGTGGCCTGGAGGGCAGGCCCTTGGGAGGCTGGAGCGCGTTCATTTCGACGGCCCCAGGACATGCACGGGAGCTTACGGATGCAACCCACCTTTTCATTTTCCCACAGGCCAAGCAGCGGCCTCCTTTCCCTGTTCACTGGGACTTTGCAGCAGCCTCTCTTGCACGGGCTGGATCTACCTCCAGGGCTCCACAGGTCAGGTAGCCAAGGTGGCCAGGAGCCCCTGGAGCCCAGGAGGCCTCCCCGGGGATGGTCCCCACGGGCCGTGGGTTCCTGGCAGTGAGCTGGGACACTCTCCCAGCTGCCGGTCCTGTCCCCTGACGGCCCCAGCCACCTGGCCCACTGCGGAGGCAGGCTCCTGGGGCCGGCTGTTTTCTTTATGACTCTGGGTGACATTGCACAGGCGCTCCAGTTTCTCTCACAACTGCCTTTGTTTTGATCTACAAAAGTCTGCTGAGTTTCTTTCGGGCCTTGTCATGTTAACAAAAACAAATGTAATAATATGCACTTGAAAAGGCTCGCGTGTCTTGATATTTTAATAAGCTTTTGATTCTACAGGGACCTCGAAGGCTTTTAAAAGTTTAAAGTTAATAAAGAGAGAAAAAGAAAAAAAAAATGAATTGTTTTTAATTATTATTATACAGGATTAACCAAGCCAGTTGTGTATAATTAGACGGTAGCTACCTTGCATCGTAGAGGCAGTAAATAGGCCCACAGGGGGCTTCCAGAAGGTTGAGGTGTTTACAAGGCACTGGAGATGTGTTCACCAAGCACATAATCCCTGTTGCAGTTGCTGTTGCCGTTATAATGGATGTGTTCATTACAACCAGAGACTAATATGCGTATCCATCATCTTTCCAGCACGTTGACTCTTAAGTGGGGGATGGCAGGGGAGAGGGTATGATACAATTTGGTGGTCAAATCATTAACAGAGCCCATTAGCATCAGCTTCCTGTGTGGTTTTATTTTTGTTGCCATGGCCAAGAGGAATTTTAAGTTCAACAAACAATTGCCCAGGGAGTTATGATTAAGATATTGCTAAGACAGTGTGGTTGAAAAGAAAAAAAGAAAGAAAGAAAACCTTCCAGCGCTGGAAGCAATGGGTCATGAGTCCCAGGGCTTTGCGATGAGCCTCTCTGTGACTTTGGGGAATTCATTCATTAACTTAGCATTTATGGAGTGCTGTCAGATGTCAGACATTGTCCTAGATGCTGGGGAGTGGGATGGGAAATAACACGTAAGAAACACTGGCTCTTTCTTCCCAGGTATTCTCAAACAAGGACATCCCTCAGAGTCACCTGGGAAGCTTTTCAAAACATACTCACTGAGAATTACAGCCCAGAGTTGATAGAGCTGGGTATGACCCTGGGCATACAAGGTTTCTAAAAGTGTTTCAGGGATTCTGACGGTTGTTGATTGGAGTGGCTGAGATATATAACTAAACCACAACCATGAGTGCTTGACCAATCTGAGCTTCCAGTCCTGTGCTTTTGTCGTGGGGATGACATTGTCCTAAACATCTGCCTTGGCCAGGTTTCCCGGGAAGCCGACTCTGTGAGAGGCAGTGTGGAGGGAGTTTACTGGGGAGCGCTCTCAGGATAAGTCATCTTGGGATGTGGCTTGGGGCAAGGCAGCTCTCTCCAGCCCGGGGTAGTTCCTGGCTTGAGGCAGAGGTTGGCGGTCAGCCACCACCTCAGCCTGCACTCCCACTAGCTGGAGGAGTGAGGGCCTCGGTCCTGGAGCAGGACAGGAGAGGCACGTCACAGCACCTAGCAGAGTGGTTCTACAGAGACAGATACTGAGGCGGAAACGGGGAAGAACTTCAGGAGATAAGAAGACACATTTTCTATTGTTAACCCATCACCAAACTTACTCTCGACAATGGCTTTTTAATGTTATTCACTTTTGATGTGAGAATGACCTGATGTGACATCTTACCCCATGATTACCCTTGCTGATTAGGCTGAGCGAGCTAGCTGGGCTAATCCCCTATGCTTCCTGCAAAGCTCCTCATGTGTCCCCTCCTAAACGTACACACTCAGATGGAGAAGGAAACAAAAGGAAAAGACAACCCACAGAATGGGAGAAAACATTTGCAAACATTGTGACCAGCAAGAAATTAATCTTCAAAATTTACAAACAGCTCAAGTGCCTGTTTGTAAAAAGCAAACGCAATCAAAAAATGAGCAGAAGACCTAAACAGACACTTCTCCAAAGAAGACATACAGATGCCAAAAGGCACATGAAAAGACGTTCAACGTCACTAATTATTAGAGAAATGCAAATCGAAATTAAAATGCAATATCACCTCACACCAGTCAGAAGTGGCCATCATCAAAAAGTCTACAAATAATAAGTGTTGGATAGAGTGTGGAGGAAAGGGAACCCTCCTACCTATTGGGACAATGTAAACTGGTGCAGTCACAACAGAGAACAGTATGGAAGTTCCTTAAAAACTAAACATAGAACTACCATATGACCCAGAAATCCCACTCTAGGCACAGACCTGAGAAAACCATAATTTGAAAAGACAGATACACCCCAATGTTCACTGCAGCAATATTTACAATAGCCAAGACATAGAAGCAACCTAAATGGCCATCAACAGATGAATGGATAAAGACGTGGTGCATATATACAAGGAAATATTACTCAGCCATTAAAAATAATGAAATAATGCCATTTGAAGCAACATGGATGAATCTAGAGATTATCAAACTGAGTGAAGTAAGTCAGAAAAAGATAAATATCATATGATATGATTTATATGTGGAGTATTTTAAAAATGATACAAATGAACTTATTTACAAAACAGAAATAGACTCACAGTCTTATAGAATGAACTTATGATTACTGAGGGGAAGGGAGGGGGGAAGGGATAGATTGGAAGTTTGGGGTTGACATGTACACACTACTATATTTAAAAGAGATACTCAACAAAGATCTACTGTATAGCGCAGGGACCTCTGCTCAATATTCTGTAATAACCTAAATGGGGAAAGAATTCAAAAAGAATAGATAAGTGTGTATGTAGAGCAATCACTTTGCTGTGCACTTGAAGTGAACACAACACTGTTAATCCAATATAAACTATATTTCAATCCAAAATAAAATAAAATTAAAAAGAGAGAGAGAAGGTACGCTTTCAGGGAGAAAAGAACTGACTTGGTAAGAGACATAAACGACCTGAGGTCTCTTGCTGCACACTTGCAACAAGCTTGCAAGTTCCACTTACAGCGGTACTACTGCAAGTATTCAAAAGGTGGTCATTTTTTAATTCACATGTGTCAAATTTTTTCTTGATTCCCCTACTCAAGAATGAGTTGCTGGAGTTGTTTCACCCATTCAAGCAGGGAGTTTAAACCTGTGCTTCTCTATTCCAGCACTGAGAAACCAAAGGGTTAATTAAAATGACCTTTAAGACCTTCACTGATATATTCCTGGCACCCATGAGGCGAGTCTCCATCATAAATCTTAACTTAGGAATGCACCTGCTGCCTGCCAGCACACTCCCCCACAGCCTAGGTTAACTGTACAATCGTCACAATGGCCCCTTGGAGATGTGAAGTACAGCTCTGGGTCACCATGCACTTGATTCTACTCTGTGAGTTACCACGTAATAAATGGATCCAGTGATTACAGGGAGCTGCCTGCCTCATTCTTCAGTCTCAAGGAGGTACCCACTCAGTGCAGTGGGAAAGTTTTGTTCCCTCTGTCCTCAGACACCATGGAAAAGAGCAAAATTCAAAATGTCATGTTGTCTTTAACGGATGCATATTGAATGTGCACCACCATAAAATAAAAAACCATCATAAATTGGAAACCATCTATAATTTCTTAAACTGAAATCTGGGTTAGATTTTCTGCAAATCATATGTGTACCAACTTGTGCTTGGGGAAAATAATTATAATATGAAAATTAATAAATGATTTTAAAAGCACACACAAAAATAAAATGACCTTTAAGATTTCTCTGACTTTAACCTTCTCTGATGATCCAAGTATTTACCCTGGGCTGGGAAGACAAGATTTCTTCTCAGATGAGAGCAGGCAATACAAGGATACCTCCAAGTAGAAGCCTGCTTTACTAGAATTAAAGCTTTATAAAAAGTCTCTAAGTAATAACATAGTTGGAAGATTTTTTTTTCCATGCAGCTTCTCCATTGCTATCTCTTCCTTGTCTACACTGTGGAGCAGGCAATTCAATAAGTGATTATACACAAGGGCAGGAGGTGGGGCAAATAGGAAGATTCTATGAAATGGGAAAAAATTGATTGAAAATGGGGTAAAAAGTTAGAGTCTCCTTCATTGCCTTGGTGGGCATTTTCCATTACACTCATCCTCTTCCTCAAATCATGTTTACCCCTGTTCCTAATGTAGTCAAACAATCTACTGTGTCAAATTTTTTAAAAATTACTTTCATTTTAAGAGCCACGTCTCATCAAAGCTGCTCTATCTCTCAACATGTTCAAGAATATTTTAAACAACAAGAAATGCTCTATGCAACCTCACTGGGGCCTAGAGATCCCTGCTCTGGGAATCAAAAACTGTAAACAAGTTCACTGGGGGAGTTTGCCAATACACAAAGGGAGCTAGAAAAATACTTGGAACTTGAGAACCTAGATGGCAAGTTGTAAATGAATTTTCAATATACTCACTTGGCTTCTAGGACTTTGAGCTTCAACCACAGGCCATTTTATTGGACAGATATATAAACAAATATTTGTATAAATACATATTTGTATAAAATTTCCATAATTTCTTCCTCTGGAACTGGAAGAAATGGGGCCATCAGGACAACCTGCCAGGCCTGGAACCAGACTACTTTGGGGGCCTGAAAGGGAAATTAGGAGATGAAGTAGCTACCAAGATTTGGGGACCAGGAAAAGTGAATAATGGCAAAATGGCTAAAGAAAAGATAAAAGAACTACTTTGGAACAGAAATGGCTAGGAGGAATGTTAAGGGTCTGCTTTCATCGTGCTGTGTAGGAGGTAAAATACTAGGAATCCAACAAGGCACACCCACCCCTCTGCTAGAGCTGTGAGGAGTAATAGACAGAATTTTTAAAAATGAAATTTGAGACAGGCATTAGAGAGGAAACCGAATTTCCATGTTCCTGGGTGGGGGAAGGTGAACACACTCAGGGCATTTGAAAATTGAGGTTGAATTAAACTCTGGGAAATATTTTCTATTGTTGGCAACCAATCCATGCTGGCCCACTGGGATGGAGTACATCATCTAACAAGACGTATTCGTTTCTAATTTCTTTTAACTCCGAGGAAAATCCTTCCTGAATTCTCCACAAGTCTCCGCAGTGTTTACTAAGTGAAATAACTTGGTGCCCTCCGCAGCCTTCACTAACTTACTCTCCACTCGCTCTTCCGAATCAATAATAAACACATTAAATAACAGTGGTCCCCAAACGGACCCCTAAAGGCACCACACTATTAACCTCCCTCCCCTCCGAGAGACTGGCCGGCGCTGTTTCCTGCTGCTTAGCTGGTCTTGTAAGAATCTCCAGTTTTTCCATTCTGGTTTCCTCGGGGTGTATGCCCAGCAGTGGGATTGCTGGGTTGCATGGCGTTCTATTTCCAGTTTTTTAAGGAACCTCCACACTGTTCTCCATAGAGGCCTCACCCTCAGTTTAAAAAAAAAAGAAAAGAATCTCCAGTCTTTGCTGCTGCTGGGCTGGGAGAAGAGTCCACCTCTGTTGTATTCTTCCCTCTAAGGCCTCAGGACAATCGGGCCTGGACACGGGGTGCAGGGCTGGGGTGGGGCGACACCAGCTGCTCTGATGGGAGGCCCTGGAGGTTGAGCAAAGGAGGAAAAGCAGGGAGAAAATAGTTCATTGCTCCGGCTGAAACCCCAAGCCTGCTGCCATTTTCCACTCCCATTGAGAAATGTCAGTGCTCTCCCCCGCCGTCTGGCGGAGGCAGACGTGACCAGGTGTCCCCACGCGGAGTGGGCTCTCACAGTTGGGCTGCGCGTGTGTCACGAAGCTAAATAGGGAGCCCGCTCGGTGCGCCGCCCCCCCCCCCCCCCCCCGGCTTCTGCCGGCCAAATCTGGCCGCCCCATCTGGCGGTGGGGACGTCAGAAATAGCTGCCGAGCTGCTGTCCTGCTCGCATCTCCTGCCTCCAGCGGTGCCCCCCCCACCCAGACGCCCCACCACTGGGGGCCCCCTCCTTCTCCATCCTCCACTGTGACCATCCAGAGGTGAGCGGTCCTGCTCGCATCTCCTGACTCCAGCGGTGCCCCCCCCCAAGATGCCCCGCTGCTGGGAGCCCCCTCCTTCTCCATCCTCCACTGTGACCATCCAGAGGTGAGTGGTCCTGCTCGCATCTCCTGCCTCCAGTGGTCGCCCCCGCCCCGCAGACGCCCCACCGCTGGGGCCCCCTCCTTCTCCATCCTCCACTGTGAGCAGTCCTGCTCGCACCTCCTGACTCCAGCGGTGCCCCCCCCCATCCCCCAGACGCCCCTGCCGCTCGGCCGCTGGGAGCCCCCCCCTCTCCCCCTGTCCCGGGGCTCCTTCTCCATCCTCCACACCCGACCCCTCTGCTCCGTCCACTGTAACCATCCAGAGGTGGGCTCAAGGGGAGAAGGGCTCAAGGGGCTGGGGGCTGGACGTGACCACAGGAGCAAGCTGTCACCCAGCTAGGCTAAAAGAGGGGATGGGAGGCTGAGAAACACCAGACTGCCCGTGATACCAGGGGGCCAGATGGCTGACCCTGCAAAAAAAATCTCAAAAATCATTCTGAAGTGAATCAAACTGTTCTAAAGATCTGTGGGGCTCTTCTAAGCCTCTGTCTACACACAAACATAGACGGGAAGAGTTTGGGGCCAAGGCATTATTGACCGCTACAAAGTGCCAAGAATATATTCAGAGTTCAGACAAGGGGAGGGTTTAGGATAAGGAAAATATGTTACTAAATTAAAGATTTAGAAGCCAGTCTTATCAGAAGGAGGTAATATAACAGAAGGTATTTTCTTCCTAAAAATCATCTTAAAAAAAAAAAAAAGAAAACTCGGGCTTTACTTTACACAGTATTGGAGATACAGGAATGGTCAAAGAGAGTCAAGTCACTTTGCAGAAATTAATTGAGTGCCACTATATTCCCGGGCACAAGGAACACAAGGAGATATCTCCTGGCCTCCATTGGCCCTGGCCTGCTGAGACAGCCGGACAAGGGGAGGGCTGGCAGAGGAGGCAGACCATCCAGCGGCCAATTCTCCTTTTGGTAAGGAGAGTTCACCAATTTGATGGGCCTTGAGTTTAAACAAACACCAGGAGTTGGGGGACGGACAGGGAGGCCTGGCATGCTCAGCCCATGGGGTCGCAAAGGGTCAGACATAACTGAGTGACAAAGGAGAGTTTGGGAAGTGTCCGGAAAGGACACAGTGCCGTCTAAGCTACAGAGACCAGGGCGTTTTCAGCATGTCTGAGAGACAGCGAGTGGATCCACTGAGGCCGGGGTGCCTGGTGGGGAGACTGGCCAACATGGGCTGGGGAAGGGGACTACAAATGTGGGACAATGACGCCTTTGCACCAAGCATGTGGAGGCCGCAGGTCAATGCTGAATTTGTAGCTCTCGATTGTCACCTGAAGAATCCTCCCACTCGCTGGTTGACCCTCACGTAGGCTAACCAGAATATTTACATCTCTCCTAGCTTAGATCTCCCTTGGAGGAGTCATCCTTGCACCGTGGCCCCATCAGTATCATTTCCCAGAACACCCCCATTTTCACTGGGAATGTATAGGCATGTGTCCCCTGATGGACACTCCCTTCATATCTTCATAAAGTAGATAAAAGTTCTGGTCCAGCTAATGCTGGGCCAGGCCTCCCTCCTGGGTTCACACACACAAAGCTCTATGGGAAGCCCTCCCAGCCCTTCCTAATATACTCACGCACCTCCACCACCTCCTTTCCACATCGCTGTTGATTGAGAGCTGAGCAGAGACATTACTTTGCCAACAAAGGTCCATCTAGTCAAGGCTATGGTTTTTCCAGTAGTCATGTATGGATGTGAGTTGGACTATAAAGAAGGCTGAGTGCTGAAGAATTCATGCTTTTGAACTGTGGTGTTGGAGAAGACTCTTGAGAGTCCATTCGACTTCAAGGAGATCAAACCAGTCAAAACTAAAGGAAATCAGTTCTGGATAATCATTGGAAGGACTGATGCTGAAGCTCCAATACTTTGGCCACCTGATATGAAGAGCTGACTCACTTGAAAAGACCCTGATGCTGGGAAAGATTGAAGGCAGGAGGAGAAGGGGACAACAGAGGATGAGATGGTTGGATGGCATCCCCGACTTGATGGGCATAAGTTTGAGTAAACTCCGGGAGTTGGTGATGGACAGGGAGGCCTGGCGTGCTGCAGTTCATGGGGTCGCAAAGAGTTGGACACAACTGAGCGACTGAACTGAACTGTCCTTTCTCTTGGAGGACAGTGGGGTGGCTTCCCTCCTTGCTGAGCCTCCTACTTCCACACCTGCCTGGTGCACCCTGTACATCAGGAAATAACTGTTTCTCAAAGTTTTAGAAGAGCTAGTGCTTACTGAGAACTTTGTGTTTAATCTTCCACACCCATCTGTAAAATCAGTGGTATGCATTCATCCCCTCATACAGATGAGTAAATGGAGAATGGAAGGGTTCATGATCTGTGAGTGGGAACCAGAAGCAGAGCGGGGGTCTGGACTCTGGCACCTGGCTCCAGGCCCAGGCTGCACCAGCCTGCGTGGGGCCTGGTGGCCGAAAAGGAAGGCACGGTGGCCCAAGAAGTGGAGGTGGGGAAGGTGGTGGACAAGGAGTGAGCGGGGTATGAAATCCTTTCTTCCTTTTAGGCTCAAAGGACCCGGGCTTCTGGCTTTACCCCTGGCTCCCGACTTTGATCCGTGATAAGGCTGGACGTCCTCCAAGGTCGTGCCCGCCTCCCGACCACCCTCCCCAGCCCCGCACTGCCCACTTCAAGCTGCTGAGGCTTTCCCCGGGTGCCCCTAAGCGTCAGGCCCCTCCAGGCTCCCCACAGGCTCCTCATTCCTGCCTCTGACCCGGGCCCTGTTGGGAGGAGCATCTCCACACAGGTGAGAGGCCAAGGGCAGGGGTCAAGGGTTGCACAGTTCCCAGGAAATACAGGAGATGACTCGGAAACTGTAACCACCTGCTTGAGTCTCAAGTGTCCCATAACCCCCCTTGAGCCTGGGGTTCAAAGGGCCCCCAAAGTCTGAATCCTTCTCTGTTTGAAAGCCGTTTCATTACCTCGAAGTCTCCATTTGATGCCAAGTGGACAACGTTCTGTCCTGTCCTGAAAGTCAAGCCGGCATCTTCAGGGTGGTTTTCTTAAATAGACTGGACGCTGACCTGGGTGACGTGCTTTACATCGATCGTCTCATTGCATCCTCACGGCAACGGACGAGGAGGTGTTAGCATCTCACGTTTATAGGCGAGGAAACCAAGGCTCAGAGGAACAAGGGCACTCAGTCACCAGGGAGTGGATGGTGGAGCTGGGATCAGAACCCGGGTCTTTCTAAATGACCACTAGGGTGCTATGGTTTAAGAGCCCATTATGGCTGCCAGGATACTATCGTGTTTTTCCATCTGGGGCTCTTAAAAATAAGATTTTTGAGCAAGTCAAGTCTATTACCCAAAATATCGTAAGGAGTCAATGTGAGGATTTCTTTCTTAATCAAAAGTTTGATCGTTTAATGACCTTTTCTCTAAAGAAAATGAGCTACCAGATGAAAAAAAACCCATCTTGTTTCGCAATCCTAATTCTAGCTGGCCTAATCTTTATCTTTATAGAGAAAAATGGAAGGGGAAAAGGGAGGGGGATGGGGCAACATTGTCTGAATGGTTTCATTTGGGGATTTTTTTTTTTAACAGTTTTTGTCTAAGAAATTAAATGTGACAAGAAATTAATCCACATTGTGATCTAATTATTTTTAGAATTATGAGGAAAATGTAAGGTGTCTCAACTGCTTAATTTTGAAAAGTGTCTGTGAAAATTAACTTTTATTACCTTTCATAAAGATTTTTAGTTTTTTTGCTGTTGTTAAATGGCATTTTCACCCATCAGTACTGTTGCTACTGCTGTCATGCAAGGTCACTAGCATATAAGGTAGAGTGTCTTGCAAAGTCTGACTTTAAAGAACATGAGACAGATGATGATCTGAGCTTGTCCAAATATAATTTATCAAATTTATGAATCAGAATGTGGATTCATAAAGACCCAACCATTTTCTTGGCTTCCTTTATGTCTCTGAAGGATCAGCTATTAAGCAGGAAGGGACCCCAAACACGGGGAACTTTCTTGTGAGGTGTTAAAAACAGTGTCAATCTGAACTTTAAAAATTAAAGTAAGACCAACAATATGGGAAAAGTGGTTAAAGGGGATGGAATTAATTAACATAGTTTAAAATATTTGGATTCGGAAAGAAATCAAAATTGTGACATTTTAATAAGGAATGTTTTGGAGATGCTAAATCCCATCCATCTTTCCCCAAATATGTCCCCCGATTTCAGGATCCAGTGACCCAAATTCAGAAAACTGAAAATGATCTTCAGGAGGAAAAGGCACTGGATCCAGGAAGCACCAAACTCAAGAGTGTCCTCTGGGAGGGAACATGCCTGAGTCATCTACTTTCAGGAAAAGTGGGTTTTTACAGCACTTGGAAGAAGTCACTAGTAAAGTTTAGAGGAAAGGAAAGGGGAGGACGTGGGGCCCCGAAAGAGAGGGCCCACGGCGGCAGTGGAATCCCCAGGGCTGCAGGAAGGAGCTCCAGGGGTGGGGGAGCCAGGAGATGCCACGTTTTAGTTAGTTGGCGGCTCTGTGGACCCTTTCCTCATTTGCGATCCTAAATTCAGGGCTGGTGTCTGTGATCCCACACGCTGGTCCTCCTGAGGGCCTCCTGTAAGCCCCAGGGAAACCCAATTCAGTCTTCTTGCCCTAGATCCTCAACGCAAACGGCAACCACATCCAAATGCCACACCGGTCAGTGGCTGAGCAGGGAGCTGGAGGGGCAGGACTCCATCTCAGAGTACAGGAGGATTTCATCAGTCGAAGCTCTTAGGTAGGAGAGGCAACAAATTAATTCACTTGTCAAATTCTTCCCTTCATAAAGTTCAGATGCAATCGATTTTTACATAACAAGGCACCATTTCCTAGCAGTGCCAAGTTTCCATTTACTTGTTTCTCTTCTTTTTCCATCTGGAGATACCGAAGGTACTCGCCCACCAAGATGGCATTCAGGACAGCTACACGTGCCTACTAATGTGCACCGCCCTGGAGTTTGTGTCTATGGGTCTCTGTGTCACGTGGGTAAAGTATGATACTGCTTCTTTACATTGACAGTTGATGGACATTTAACAATGGAGCTGCGAATAGTTTTTTTTAACAAAAATATGTAACAAGACATATTTTAAAAGGTAAATAAAAATCTAGCCTTTAAATAATGTACATTAAAAAATTTTAAACTTTAAATAGAGTTTGAGCATTTTAAAAGAAACAAATAGAAATGATAAGAACAAATTTTACCATTTTACCCACTTTTAAGTGTACAGTGTAATAGTGCTAGGCTTCCTTGGTGGCTCTGGGGTAAAGAATCTGCCTCCCAATGCAGGAGATCTGGGTTCAATCCCTGGGTCAGGAAGATCCCCTTGAGAAGGAAACGGCAACCCACTCCAGTGTTCTTGCCTAGGAAATTCCATGGACAGAGAGCCTGGCTGGCTACAGTCCATGGGGTTGCAAGGGAGTTGGACACGACTGGAAAACAACACAGCAGTGGTAGCTACGCGCCTCTTGTTGCACAACAAATTTCTAGAAATCCTTCATCTTGCAAAACTGAATCCCTATATTCACTGGACAACGACAGTCCCCTTTTCCCTGTCCCCAGACCCTGGCAACCAACATTCACCTTTCTGCTAGAGAAAATTTTATTTTAAAATATAATTTTAACTTTTTCATTTTTAAGCTTTACTTTCATTTATACTTTTATAAAATTACATTCAAACTGCATGTATTTTAATAAAATTATATCTTATGATTTTAATTCTTTAGACATTACTTACAAGAGAACACAAATTATATGAAAAATCTTGCCTGTAACATTTAATTAGTGATTTGGTGAAATGAAGGCAAATAACACATTTTACAGAATAAATTATGATTTTTATGAATAAGGTACATCTTATTTTTTATTCATTCAAATATCTCTAGCTCATCAACATAACACTCAAGACATGCGATAACAATTAATTCAGTCAGTTTTGACATTTTGCCAACTTTAAGTCATATAAAGGCTATAATTATACTCTTGTTTTTCAGTTTTGTCTCTATGAAATATGTTTTTCAAGGAAGGAAAATAGAACATATTTTGTTTAACAGTTTATTAACTTTAAATATTTAGACAAATGGTATGTGGGCCTCTATTTGTACTCTTGTCTGCTCGCCCCCCCGCCCCAAATATGAGCCTGCTGGGTTGTAATTGCATGTCTAATCATCTGTCTTTATCATGTTACCATAAATTTTGAAGGGGCTATTATTTGTTTTGCTTATCATTGTAACTCCAGTGTTTGGCATAAACCTGGTGTATAGCTGATCCTTCCAGAAATGTGCTGAATTATACTGAAGTCACTATTGATGACAACTAATTGATCTATTGAGTGAGCCATTGTATTAAAAATTCACATGGGTCATACCATGGGCTACAGGCGGTCAGTCTTGCTAAGGCCCCGATCCCATGTGTAATATAAGGGTAATAAAACTACCTACTTTGCAAGGTTGCTGTGAAGATTAGGAGAGAGAATTCACAGGAGGCGCTTAGCCCAGGTCTGGCGCAGGGTATCCACTCAATAAATGATGGCAATAATACCAGTAGTAGCTTTGTAATAGTAGTGCTCCTGGAAGAGGTGGTGATAGTCACAATGTTAATGATGGCCGCTGATGGGGAAACTCAGGAAAAAGCATCTATGCGCTCAGATGATCAGTTAGGTCCTTGTGAAGGAAAACACTGAGGTATGGATAGTTGAGGGTACCTGAAAAAATATAGTTTTGAAAAGATGTGTCAAGGAGTCTAAGCTAGATAAAAAAAAGAAAGGAAGGAACCTGTAGTGGATGAAGGCAGCAGGAGAGGGGAGCGGGAGATGGAGCTGAATGTTACAAGCCCGTGGAGCTGGCTTGCAGGGGGAGAAGGCCAGGGAGTCATACAGAAAGCAGCAACAGCAAGAAGCAAAGAGGACTGATTCTGAACCCTCTTGCAGCCTTGAGGCTTACTGGACGGGAAAGGTTTGAGTTACATGAAAGAGCTTCAGAGGATGCAAAATATGGGGGAAAGACACAGTTTCAATTAGGAGACTGAGTTAAAGAGCGTACTCTGATGAAAGATTATAGACCAGGTCTCCTGGATTATGGCAACTCTAAGCAGCAAGGTGGAAGCGTGGACACTTGTGTTGAGGACTGGGTCAGGGGCCAGGAAGAAAACAGGTGGTGAAGCAGTTCAGCAGGATGCTGAAATATAATAGCGCATATATGTAATATATAATATAATACCGTCCCAGTCCTATCACCGAATCGCTATGAAGTTAGATAAGCAACCCAACTTTCCGTGTCCTTCTCTTCATTACAAACATAAACTCAATAGCTAAGTAGGTAAAGAATCTGCCTCCAATGCAGGAGACCTGCGTTTGACCCCTGGGTCAGGAAGATCCTCTGGAGAAGGAAATGGCAACCACTCCAGTTTTCTTGCCTGGAGAATCCCATGGACAGAGGAGCCTGGCGGCTGCAGTCCATGGGATCGCACAGAATCGGACACCACTTAACGTTTAAACCACCACCTAACTTAACAGTTGACAGTGGGTTCTGACATCTTGGTGATTCAGTTCAGTTCTGTTCAGTTGCTCAGTTGTGTCCGACTCTTTGTGACCCCATGACCATAGCCCCCCAGGCTCCTCTGTCCATGGGATTTTCCAGGCAAGGGTACTAGAGTGGGTTGCCATTTCCTTCTCATTCTACATACACTAGTAAATACATAGACACCGGTGGGAAGCCGGTGGGACAACAGCTTCAACTACCTGATGGATTTTTGTGAAACACAAGTGATCTAGAGCATCACTTGTGACAATAACCTCAACCATTGGCGTGTTATAAATCAAGCTGGATGAAGAGGTACATGAAGAAAGAAGAGAGGAGACTAGGGGATAGAAGCAAGGTCAGACATCTGGATGGTTCCGTGGGGGTGATGGAAGAAAGCACTGCAGAGAAAGGGTTCCACTGCCCTACCGGAGCTGCTCACTCCAGTACTCTTGCCTGGAAAAGACAGAGGACCCCAGTGGGACGCAGTGCATGGAGTTGCAAAGAGTCGGACATGACTGAGCGACTTCACTTTCACTGGAGACACAGCTCCATCACAGGCCACAAACTCAGCAGTCTTTAGTGAGGAAAGAGAGGATAATTTAACAAGACATACAATCAGTTCAGTCAGTTGTGTCTGACTCTTTTGACCTCACGGACTGCAGCACGCCAGGCCTCCCTGTCCCTCACCAACTCCCGGAGTTTATTCAAACTCATGTCCATCAAGTTGGTGATGCCATCCAACCATCTCATCTTTTGTCATCTCCTTCTCCTCCTGCCCTCAATCTTTCCCAGCATCAGGGCCTTTTCAAATGAGTCAGCTCTTCACATTAGGTGGCCAAAGTATTGGAGTTGCAGCTTCAACATCAGTCCTTCCAATGAATATTCACAGATGATTTCCTTTAGGATGGACTGGTTGGATCTCCTTGCAGTCCAGGGGACTCTCAAGAGTCTTCTCCAACTCCACAGTTCAAAAGCATCAATTCTTCAGCATTCAGCCTTCTTCACAGTCCAACTCTCACATCGATACATGACCACAGGAAAAACCATAGCCCCGACTAGACAGACTTTTGTTGACACAATAATGTCTTTGCTTTTTAATATGTTGTCTAGGTTGGTCAAAACTTTTCTTCCAAGGAGTAAGCATCTTGTTATTTCATGGCTGCAGTCACCATCTGCAGAGATTTTGGCGCCCCCAAAATAAAGTCTGACACTGTTTCCACTGTTTCTCCATCTATTTGCAATGAAGTGATGGGACCAGATGCCATGATCTTCGTTTTCTGAATGTTGAGCTTTAAGCCAACTTTTTCACTCTCCTCCTTCACTTTCATCAAAAGGCTCTTTAGTTCTTCTTCACTTTCTGCCATAAGGGTGGTGTCATATGCATATCTAAGTTTATTGAAATTTCTCCCAGCAATCTTGATTCCAGCTTGTGCTTCTTCCAGCCCAGCGTTTCTCATGATGTACTCTGCATATAAGTTAAATAAGCAGGGTGACAATATACAGCCTCAACGTACTCCTTTTCCTATTTGGAACCAGTCTGTTGTTCCATGACCAGTTCTAACTTTTACTTCCTGACCTGCATACAGATTTCTCAAGAGACAAGTCAGGTGGTCTAGTATTCCCATCTCTTTCAGAATTTTCCACAGTTTATTGTGATTCACACAGTCAAAGGCTTTGGCATAGTCAATAAAGCAGAAATAGATGTTTTTCTGGAACTCTCTTGCCTTTTTGATGATCCAGTGGATGTTGACAATGTGATCTCTGGTTCCTCTGCCTTTTCTAAAACCAGCTTGAACATCAGGAAGTTCATGGTTCACGTATTGTTGAAGCCTGGCTTGGAGAATTTTGAGCATTACTTTACTAGCGTGTAAGATGCGTGCAATTGTGCGGTAGTTTGAGCATTCTTTGGCATTGCCTTTCTTTGGGATTGGAATGAAAACTGACGTTTTCCAGTCCTGTGGCCACTGCTGAGTTTTCCAGATTTGCTGGCATATTGAGTACAGCACTTTCACAGCATCATCTTTGGGGATTTGAAATAGCTCAACTGGAATTCCATCACCTCCACTAGCTTTGTTCATAGTGATGCTTTCTAAGACCCACTTGACTTCACATTCCAGGATGTTTGGCTCTAGGTGAGTGATCACACCATCGTGATTATCTGGGTCGTGAAGATCTTTTTTGTACAGTTCTCTGTGTATTCTTGCCACCTCTTCTTAATATCTTCTGGTTCTGTTAGGTCCATACCATTTCTGTCCTTTATTAAGCCCATCTTTATATGAAATGTTCCCTTGGTATCTCTAATTTTCTTAAAGAGATCTCTAGTCTTTCCCATTCTGTTGTTTTCCTCTGTTTCTTTGCATTGATCACAGAGGAAGGCTTTCTTATCTCTCCTTGCTATTCTTTGGAACTCTAAATTCAAATGGGAATATTTTTCCTTTTCTCCTTTGCTTTTCGCTTCTCTTCTTTTCACAGCTGTTTGTAAGACCTCCTCAGCCATTTTGCTTTTTTGCATTTCTTTTTCTTGAGGATGATCTTGTTTCCTGTCTCCTGTGCAAAGTCGTGAACCTCCATCCGTAGTTCACCAGGCACTCTATCATGTCTAGTCCCTTAAATTTATTTCTCACTTCCACTGTATAATCATAAGGGATTTGACTTAGGTCATACCTGAATGGTTTAGTGGTTTTCCCTACTTTCTTCAATTTAAGTCTGAATTTGACAATAAGGAGTTCGTGATCTGAGCCACAGTCAGCTCCTGGTCTTGTTTTCATTGACTGTATAGAGCTTTTCCATCTTTGGCTGCAAAGAGTATAATCAATCTGATTTTGGTGTTGACTATCTGGTGATGTCCATGTGTAGAGTCTTCTCTTGTGTTGTTGGAAGAGGGTGTTTGCTATGATCAGTGCATTCTCTTGGCAGAACTCTAGTGGCCTTTGCCCTGCTTCATTCTGTACTCCAAGGCCAAATTTGCCTATTACTCCAGGTGTTTCTTGACTTCCTACTTTTGCATTCCAGTCCCCTATAATGAAAAGGACATCTTTTTTGGATGTTAATTCTAGAAGGTCTTGTAGGTCTTCATAGAACCATTCAACTTCAACTTCTTCAGCACCACTGGTCAGGGCATAGACTTGGATTACTGTGATACTGGATGGTTTGCCTTGGAAACGAACCGAGATTATTCTGTTGTTTTTGAGACTGCTTCCAAGTACTGTATTTCAGACTCTTTTGTTGACTGTGATGGCTACTCCATTTCTTCTAAGGGATTCTTGCCCACAGTAGTAGATACAATGGTCATCTGAGTTAAATTCACCCATTCCAGTCCATCTTAGTTCACTGATTCTAGAATGTCGATGTTCACTCTTGTCATCTCCTGTTTGACCACTTCCAATTTGCCTTGATTCATGCACCTAACATTCCAGGTTCCTATGCAATATTGCTCTTTACAGCATCAGACCTTGCTTCCATCACCAGTCACATCCACAACTGGGTGTTGTTTTTGCTTTGGCTCCATCTCTTCATTCTTTCCGGAGTTATTTCTCCACTGATCTCCAGTAGCATATTGGGGACCTACTGACCTGAGGAGTTCCTCTTTCAGTGTCCTACCTTTTTGCCTTTTCATATTGTTCATGGGGTTCTCAAGGCAGGAATACCGAAGTGCTTTGCCATTCCCTTCTCCAGTGGACCACATTTTGTCACAGCTCCATCACAGTCCACAAACTCAGCAGTATTGAGTGAGGAAACAAAGGATAATTTGACAAGACAAACATTAGCCTTGTGGAAGGCCCCGAGTCATATTTGGGTGGAACAGTGATGCCATTTTCCTGGTTTAGCAATATTTTTTCCCCAAAGCTTGGCTGTATAGTTTTAGTCATGCATCTCGAGAAAGTTGTAATGCACTGAAATCTCTCAAAAGTGTTAATATATCACACCGAGTGTTGACAGAATGGGTATTTAATTATCTGGGGGGTTGCTGTACTTTCTTTGCTTCGTGAGTAACGAACTGGATTCTGTAACAAAGTGTGAGGTACGTACAGCTTCTCTGAAACACCAGGGACTCTGCCTGAAGTCACACAGGGATTAAGCTCTTCACAGGTACCCCAAGAGGGTAAGTGAAGCAATTATCTGGAGATTTCAGGAAAATCACTGACTCATCTTAATTATCTGGATATAAGGAAAGTCCAATTTCAACAAACTTTAAGGCACTGTCCTAATTACTTTGAATGTTGAATACTGTTTACCAGAAGTGACTCATCATTTCGGCATTAGATCTCTGTTGTATAGGCTTTTATTGCTGTAATGGTGTCTGGGATAATTAGATTTAACCCGCTTGAATTATCTAGAAAATGGCCTTAAATTATCACTTCATTTTTGTAAAAGTATGTAATTCACCTTGAGTACAGACAAGCAGAAAATACCCTTATCAGTAATGTACTTGGATTTGCAGACCATGAACTCCGCCACAGTCAAATTATAGTTCTTACAACACAATTTATTCTGAGTTCACTGGAATAAAGGCAGCAGTGGGCTTTGGCCCCTTGTCAGTTTCGCATCCCAGGCTACTTCTGTAGATCAGCTTGCATGTGGTTTAGTTTAGTTGTTTCTGGGTATTGTCATTCCTTAGTCTGGTCCTTCACGTGGGCTAGTTGTCTGAGCTATTTCATTTGCCAAGGTCATCACTCCTTGGCCATGTTTAAGTAATACTCAACATTCAAAAAACAAAGATTAAGGCATCTGGTCCCATCACTTCATGGCAAATAGATGGGGAAACAATGGAAATAATGACAGACTTCATTTTCTTGGGCTCTAAAATCATTGCAGATGGTGACTATAGCCATGAAATTAAGAGATGATTCCTCCTTGGAAGAAATGCTATGACCAACCTAGACAGCATATCAAAAAGCAGAGACAGTGCTTTGCCAACAAAGGTCGGTCTAGTCAAAGTTATGGTTTTTCCAGGAGTCATTTCCAACTCCATATAGAGTTGGACCATAAAGAAGGCTGAGCACCAAAGAATGGATGCTTTTGAACTGTGGTGTTGGAGAAGACTCTTGAGAGTCCCTTGGACAGCAAGGAGATCCAACCAGTCCATCCTAAAGGAAATAAGTCCTGAATATTCATTGGAAGGACTGATGCTGAAGCTGAAGCTCCAGTACTTTGGCCATCTGATACAAAGAACTGACTCATTTGAAAAGGCCCTGATGCTGGGAAAGATTGAAGGCGGGAGGAGAAGGGGATGACAGAGGATGAGGTGGTTGGATGGCATCACCGATTCAATGGACATGAGTTTGAGTGAATTCCAGGAGTTGGTGATGGACAGGGAAGCTTGGCGTGCTGCAGTCCATGGGGTCACAAAGAGTTGGACATGACTGAGCGACTGAACTGAACAGGAGTGTATGAGGTTTTGTAACTGCATTTTAACATCATTATAAAGGCTTTAAGTGCTACAAAGCCACAAGATGAACCCCATTAAGAAATGGAAGAGCAGCCTACCAAAGTATAGCTGAAGGCCTGGCATGGTGTCTTCTGTACAGAGGAGGCATGAATGTTTCCTAAGTAAGCAAGAACATGGTATGCCTCCTATTAAAACACAGCTGCCAAAGAGCTATCTAAAAATTTGCTTTACACACTATCCAACTTTCCTTTTCAACTTCAAATCTATATTTTCAACTAGTCGATTGACATCAGTACCTTAAGGCCCCAGAGACAGCTCAAAACCAACATTCCAAAAGGTTGGCATTGGTTCAGTTCAGTTCAGTCGCTCAGTCGTATCTGACTCTCTGTGACCCTATGGACTGCAGCATGCCAGGCCTCCCTGTCCATCACCAACTCCCGGGGTTCACTCAAACTCATGCCCATCGAGTCGGTGATGCCATCCAGCCATCTCATCCTCTGTCGTCCCCTCCTCCTCCTGCCCTGAATCTTTCCCAGCATCAGGGTGTCTTCCAATGAGTCGGTTCGTCTCAGGCATTGGTAGGCAGCTCTTAAACTGGCTCCCACTGGCTCCTCTGGCGGCACGTCCTTGTGTAATCCCCTCCCTTGAATGGGCTGAGCTTGGTGACTTGCTTCTAACAGATGGCATCTAACCAAAATTCTGGGATGCTGACTGTGAGGTCGGGTTCCTCAGACTCTGGCATCTGTCTTGCCCGCCCTCTCCGCCTCCCTGAACCTCTCCATCTCTTGGCTGCTCACTCCCTCTCAGAGCCGGTGGCGAGCTTTGGGGAAAGCGAGCTGCTCTGCTGTGAGCAGCCCTGTGGAGAGGCCCGTGGGGCAAGGACGTGATTTTTTGGCCAAGAACCAACAAGGTCCTGCAGCCTGCCATAGCCGCCACATAAATAAGCTTGGGAGCGGACTGTGGAGACCTTCCAAGAAGCACATGAGGGAATTTAGACGTGGAGCCTCCTTCAGGCAGACCTTGAGGGGCCTGCAGCCTTGTGAGAAACCCTTGAGTCAGGGATATCAAGCTAAGCCGTGCCTAGGTTCCTGACCTGTAAAATAAGATAATAAATGCCTATTGTCTTACATGGCTAAAGGGAAAGTGAAGTTGCTCAGTCGTGCCCGGCTCTTTGTGACCCCATGGACTGTAGCCCGCCAGGCTCCTCCGTCCATTGGATTCTCCAGGCAAGAGTACTGGGGTGGGTTGCCATTCCCTTCTCCGGAAGATCTTCCCAACTCAGGGATCCAACCCTGGTCTCCCGCAATGCAGGCAGACGCTTTACCCTCTGAGCCACCAGGGAAGCCCTTACACTGCTAAGTTTTGGGGTAATCTGTTACACTGTATGGATAACACACAGTCCATTCTGCATTTTCTCAGGTATCCTAACAGTGGGATAAATGGCATTCTTGCTCCAGACTTCAATTTTTTTCCACCATAAATCTAGTCATAGTCATCTCACTACACATGTTTTAAGCACTGTTGTTGCTCCAAAAAAAAACTTCTAAAAATCTGGCAGAGAACACCCTGGGTCCTTTGTAATCTGGCATTTACCTGCAGCTTCTCAACCTGTTTCCTATCAGTGATCCAACTCCGAGATGTCTCTGCTCCAACTGCACCAAATCCCTGGCAATTCCCAAGCGCGTTGTGTGTTGTCATGGCCCTCTGTTCTGTCCTGGCTGTGTCCTCGGCCTGGTGTTCCCTCCCCACCTCACCCCTTGGCCTCCCGGAAAGCTCCTACCTGTCCTCAAGCCTCGGGCCCCAGCGTCCTCCTGTGCAAAGCACTCTCTGTGCCAGGCAAAGCCCAGCACCCACCCTTCCGCTTCCCACAGCACTCTGCTCCCATTACCCCACTCTCTCTCTGAATGCAGCGTGGGTTCTCACACGGAGGAAACATGTTTCATAGAGAATGACCTTCAAAAGCAAAGGATTGGGAGCCAAACTGACTGTGCTCAAAATCCTGTCCCTCTCTCTTTACTTAGCTGCAAGCCTTGGGCAAATTTTCTAACCTAACTCTCAATATCCTAATCTGTAAAATGAGGATAATAATGGGACCCGCGTATTGGGTTGTTTCATAGAATCTGCCTTCAATGCGGAAGACCTGGGTTCAATTCCTGGGTCAGGATGATCCCCTGGAGAAGGAAATGGCAACCCACCCCAGTATTCTTGCCTGGAGAATCCCATGGAGAGAGGAGCCTGGTGAGCTACAGTCCATGGGGTCACAAAGAGTCGGACATGACTGAACGACTAATATTTTCACCGTCATAGTTAAATGAGATGGTGAAATGTGCTGAGCATACTGCCTCATGGTTATAAGAATTCAATTCATGTTGTTATTATTTGCCTCTCTAGCCATGGAGACTAGCACAAAGTTAAATTTCAATTCATGCCTCATGATCCTTTGAAAACCCTTTGCACTTCCACGGGGAACAAAGGTTGGCAAAGACATAGATTTTACAGTGGTAGAATTTCAGGCATTGGACACCTGGTTTGCCTCCTCCTAAGGTTGGCCCTGGATATTAATATGAAAACAGCTAATAAATTAGCAGGTAGCAGAAAGAGCAGGGTTCATTTATTCACTGGGACCTATTTGTCAAGAGTCTGGAAATGAGAAGATATTCCCTATTAATGTGACAAAGTGATTATAGCTTGAAGATGAAGAAACCATTTCCTTTTCTGAAAGAAAAATTGCCAGGGAATCAATTTGAGAAGCCCCTGGTCTTTGACAAGCTCTTTCAAGCAGCAGGAGGCAGTAGAAAGGGCCTAGGCTAAGGAGGCTGGGGACCCGTTCAACTCTGCATTTACTGGTGTGTCTCGGGGGCTTCCCTGGTGGCTCAGAGGGTAAAGCATCTGCCCGCAATGAAGGAGACCCAGGTTCGATCCCTGAGTTGGGAAGATCCCCTGGAGAAGGAAATGGCAACCCATTCCGGTACTCTTGCCATGGAAAATCCCATGGATGGAGAAGCCTGTAGGCTACAGTCTATGGTAGGTTACAGTCTATGGGATCCCAAAGAGTCGGACACAAATAAGCGACTTCACTTTCTTTTTTTCACTCAGGGCAGGACACACTCCTGCCATCTGTACATTCTCACGAAGTCACAGGAGGGAGGAGCAAATGGGAGCATGTATAGGAAGACAATATTTGAAAGTTTTAGAAAACAGAAATGCATGATGTGTATATTTTTGTGGTTTCCTTTTAAATAAGAAATAGTCAAGCACATGTAAGGACAGCAATGGGAAACATAATTGATTCTGCTTATGTAAATGTGGGGTTTTTCTTACATGCTTTCCAAAAAACTCAAAGGAAGTCATAAGACTAAAAGTCATTTTAAGGAACTTTTTTTTTGTAAATTGGAGTAAAAGTGCTTTTTCTTTTTGGAACTAACAACCACTTTCAAAAAAAAAAAAAAAAACCCTGCGGGATCCAATATTCAACACAAAGGAACTCAATATTAAGAGCCAGGAACTAGCTTCTTTATGCAGTGCTTGAGTTCTCAGAGAAGTCACTGGGTCAAGGAGGTCAGCTCCTAAATATCAAGGTCTCCCTGTTTCTCAGGGGGGTCTATTTGGAATTTTCTTGTGGTTACTTATTTTGAAAGTGCCACCTATCTGATCTCCTTCAAAACTGTTGTAAATAGAAATTTTAAAACATCAAATGCAAAATATGGCTCTAGGTGAACTAGATGAACATGGTTATCCTTAAAGAGTAATTCATTCCAAGAGGAAAAAAAAAAAGAATAAAGGAAAACAGTCGCCACTCCACACAGTCTCCATATTACACAGAGCGCTCCAGATCCACAGGCTTCTCCTCAGGTCATCTCTCAGAGACAAAAACCACTCTTCACGATTTGAAACAAAAGGTAAAGGGAAGTTTGCAATGCTAAGAACTCCTGTGGAAATAAGGCGAATAAGACAAGGCCTTCAGACCTGTGAGAAAAATCAATCTGACGGAAAATTGACAAACTTGTTTAACGTGAGGCGTGAGAGCCAAGGGCTGACCCCAGAGACCTCCACTGAGACGCCCGTGAAGTTCCCGTCAGCTCCCTTAATCCATGCAATTACACAACAGCATCTCAAAGGGAGCCTTAAAAAAAAAAAACCAAACATCACTTTAAATTAACTTTTTTGCCATTGTGCTTTAAATTCCAGTTTCATTCTCTCCTCTATACTAAATTATTAAAATCACCAACTGCTCTACAATCAAAAATATTTCAGAAAGCAGTGATGCCAAATTTGGATTGACTAAAGTGAAATCAGACAGAAGGACAGATATTTTGAACATTTCCACGCTTGGTGCATTGTTTAAGGATATGGCAACAAGTAATTAAAATTGACTACTCGGCTTCTCCCCATGAAACCAGCGCTAAGCTCCATGTTTGGCTCCATGACAGCCTAATTCAGACCAGGGAGGCATCTTGAGTGGAATAAAACACATTAATATATTTATAAATAGACTGATTTTTTTCTTCATCCATAACTTGTTCCTTTTTTATATATATTTAGAAGTCACGGTAAGATGATAAAGTAAGTAATGTTACTTGTTGGTTGGAAAGCCAAATTGGAAAGTCGGGAAAAAAAAAGACAAGGTAGATAACCTTTTATGATTAGAGGAAGGAAAAGGTTCTTGATTGTTTTTAAAGAACAAATTTTACTCAAATGCTGCTTAAATGGACTTGCACGCGTAGCAAGCCATGGCAGTTCTGACCTGTATTCTTTTCATGTACCATCATCTATCCATATGCACGGACACAAGAAAGCACACACAGCCTCCCAGAGGAAGCAGAGCTGCACTCTGCCTTCACACACAAGTCACAAGCACACCTCCAGGGAAGCTGGCCTCCCTTCCTTCCGATGGGTGAGTTTCTGTTTAAAGCCCGTCAGCTCCCGGCTTTACTGCACTGTCCTATGCATCTGTCTTGTCAGTTTCATTCATTCAACAGCTGAGTTCAACCTGCTAAGTCGCTTCAGTCGTGTCCGATTCTGTGTGACCCCATAGACGGCAGCCCATCAGGCTCCGCCGTCCCTGGGATTCTCCAGGCAAGAACACTGGAGTGGGTTGCCATTTCCTTCTCCAATGCATGAAAGTGGAAAGTGAAAGTGAAGTCGCTCAGTCGTGTCCGACTCTTAGCAACCCCATGGAGTGCAGCCCACCAGGCTCCTCCGTCCATGGGATTTTCCAGGCAAGACTACTGGAGTGGGGTGCCATTGCCTTCTCCGGAGTTCAACCTACACTTACTCAATTTTCTCTGTGCCAAGCACTGTGCTATGCGCTAGAGATGCAAAATTGTTCCCTACTATCAACAAATTTAGGGAATGGTGAGTCCCTTAAAGTCCTTCATAGAAGGGCCCTGAATTCTAGGCAGCAAGGAACAGAACAATCCCAAAACTAAATAGGCTTTATTTTCTTTTTTTGAAAAGGTGGTGGGGCGTGGGGGGTGCTGGTGTTTTGACTGGAAATCAAGTAACATTTTTTTTTCTTTGAGAAAGAATATTCATGACAGTGGCAGTGGTTACATGGCTATGCATATGGATGCTTGTTTAACTCCAGTTCAGTCGCTCAGTCGTGTCCAACTCATTGAGACCTCATGAACTGCAGCACGCCAGGCCTCCCTGTCCATCACCTACTCCCAGAGTTTGCTCAAACTCATGTCCGTTGAGTCGGTGATGCCATCCAACCATCTCATCCTCTGTCGTCCCCTTCTCCTCCTGCCTTCAATCTTTCCCAGCATCAGGGTCTTTTCAAATGAGTCAGCCCTTTGCATCAGGTGGCCAAAGTATTGGAGGTTCAGTTTCAGCATCAGTCCTTCCAATGAACCCCCAGGATTGATCTCCTTTAGGATGGACTGGTTGGATCTCCTTGCAGTCCAAGGGACTCTCAAGAGTCTTCTCCAACAGTTTAACTCTTAGAGTTTATTCAACTTAGTTGAAATTCCCTTCAATGCCAAAAAAAAGTGCAATGAAAAGAAACTGTGCTGCTGTAAATGTGGACCATTTCAGATACGAGTTTCCTAGTTTTAAAAGAGTCTGCACTAACTTTCAGAACCTAGAAACTACTTTCAAATATTACCTCACTTGACCCCATGAGATCAGAGGCTTAGTGATCTCAGTTACTATAAATTAGGAAACCGGGCTCGGTGGGGCCAAGGAACGTTCTAAGGGTCACCTGGTTACGAAGCGGTGGTCCCAGCCTGAGTGCTTCCTGACACGAGAGCTGGTGTTCTTTATCCTGACTGAGCGTGTCTTCGGAGACCTCTGGGGTCATACAAGCTCTTGCACCAAGATGCTGAACTGTATTTAAGATTAGAAATAAAATATTCACCTAGAACTTCCAATGCTCCTGGTCCATTTGGTTTCTTCCTTGTGACTCTGAGGAGTAAATATATACCTTGGGGAAGAGGAAAGAATGAATTTATCCTGAAGCCATTTTTCTGGCAGAGAATGAGCAACTGGTTAGCCACAGTTTACTTGGCTTACTAGTCAGTTTTGGGTTCCATTTCTAGATAATGAAAATATTTAAAAAATTTTTTTGGTTTGGAAATCAACATACTGATTTATTAGAAAAGAAAGGAGCTGATGCTAAAATAAAAAGGCAATGTTTGTAAAGACGATTTGGTCTTTGGACATGAGTTGCCTTAATTTTTATTTATTTCTTAGATGAAGGAATTTAAAAAAAATGTCAAGTCAGTTATCAAGGCATTAGCTGTACAAAGAATGCACATTTTATCAAGCATCTTATGCAAAACGTAGATTCTTCAAGAAAATCAGACCTAAGTAGCTTTTCTACTTATGGGGACCCAAAGTGCCACAAAATGAGTGACACTTGGAAAAACTGATTTTAAAATTAGAATGTCTGAATTTCAGTCCTGTGCGAAAGATAAGGAAACGAAGCTGTTAGACCACATATTGCTAGGTTGAGTGTCAGAAGCAAATCTGTAGTGAGAAATGCCGTATCGCCTGCTATTTTTGAGCCCACAATCCGTCTTCTGTGTGAAGACCTGCCTTCGCCCCCTCCGCCCAACTCCATTTTACTTAGAATACACACGTAGTTGATTACTGTACCCTGTGATGGTGACATATTACTTTTACTCTGTGAATAGAATATTACACTTTCCCACATGTTACCAAGCTGTAAGCTTGTGTGAGCTCTCGTGGGAAATTTGTGACGGTGTGAAGTGAACTCCTGTCACCACTCAATGGATTGCAAAAATAGTGTAGCTCTTGCTAAAGACCTGGATCATATCTTGAAAGATTGCACTGATCAAATCAATACCTTCAGCAAGATCCGTTGTAGCCAACCTCATTTCAATGTGTGAAATGGATATAGTATGCTTAAGAACACAGAGTTGGCTATCTCTTTCCATTGTACTCCTTGGAGCTAATCCTTTGGAATGGATTATTACAAGTATAAAAAACACCCAGTAAGTATCTAAGCACTAACATTGGCATTCTGTGACAAGAGGAGGTTTTGGAGTCTCGGGACCTAGATTCAAAGCCAAGCTCTGTTGCTAAGCAGACATGTCACCTGGGGGCAAGCTTCCTAACCCTTCCATGCCTTGGTTTCCTTGTTTGTAAAATGGAGGTGATGATGTCTGCATTGCAGGCTTGAGAAGTCCTGAGCACAAAGCAGGTACCCGCTATAAGTCAATTTACTCTTTTTTCTTCCCTGGTAGGCACCATTTTCCTTTTTTGCTTCATGAGTCACTCACTTCTCATCTCCATATTATCACACTCTTGAGTATATCTGTACATTTATGTGTTCATGCATATGTATGGATTTATGCCTTTATATTAATACCATTGAATATTGAGCCCAACAGTGATTTTCTTCCCCCACATTACCTTTAGGAATTTCAAAGTAAGTTCCTTTTTATATGATTCAATATAGGTGCTTTAAAATTTTTAATAGCTATTTTCATTTCTAACTGGTGCAATCAATTAAAAGAAATATTCCTTTTGAAAATGGGATTTCTGACACCAACATATGTAAAAAGGACTTGTAATTAAAACAGAAAGTCTAAATGAGTTCTATTTACTTGAACAGTATCTATCTGACAATATACTGAAAAATGTAAAAAGGGTGTCTATATAGATTTACTCACATACTAAAGAAAATATTGACTTCTACATGGGATGGATTTAGAGTGAAATACTAGAAGAGATGGTGGAAGAAAGAAAGATAAAAACATTACTCAGGGCCCCAGGCTCCATTTTCATAGGAATTTTGCTCTTAGGATGTTTTCCCAGGAAGAAAAAGGGCAGGAAGGGAACAAGACAGATCATGCCAGACAGGCTCCTGGTAATACGGCCTTAGGAAGTGTCTGCACTCCTTTGTTTAAGCCGGACCTCAGAACACAAGTGTTTCAGCAAGCGGAGACGGACATAGGTGTGCCGAAAAGCTGCCTATTGAAAACCCAGCGGCACCACGTTTGCCCAGGGCTTCCATCCTGATGTGCCGCGCACCAGCCTTTAGCAAGCAGGCGGCAAGGGGCTGACTCGGAGGGACCTTCTCGGGAGAGATTATTGTTTCCTACGCTCTTTTATCCTTGTGGCAGAATATGCTTGAAATTTTAATCAGCCCATCTTAATCAGCCCTTTCAAGCAGCTGGGCCACTTTTAGGGCCGACGCTTCAAGGTGAGGCTGCTGCCACAGGATCAAAACTAAAATTGCCTCTGGCCGTTGTCATCCAAGAGCCGGGGCCCCTGAGTGTCCTGAGAGAGGAAGTGACCGAAAGCTTGAGCGCCGAGGATGCGAGTGGGAAAACGTGGAAATGCAGGTTTGCCCACCTCCGAGTCCTCAGACGAGAGGAAACTCCCTGGGCTGGAGAAGACAGAAGAGATCCAGGGAGGAGTCCTCGAGAATATGGATGCTGGCAGCTCCTGGACAAACGGGCCGTTTGTCCACGCTGAACGCTGTGGATGCAGTGAAACCCGAGACCCGTCCTAAACCCTGAGACTGGAAGGCTGCAGTGACTCCGGGCGGGGGGGGGGCCGCCGACCGTCTCGCAGAGACTTCCGGGCCTCGGCCCGGCTCGGGGCGTGAAAAGAGCCCGTGACGCCTCGGACACGGAGCGCGGCCCCGAGAGGCGGAGAGGGGCCGGCCTCGCGGTCCAGCCGCTCGGGAGCGGCCGGCGCGTGGACCACTGAGCGGAAACCAGGGCGGAGGAGGCGGCGCGGGCCAGGAGCGTCCCCGGTCACCGTGCCCCCGCGCGGCCCCCGTGAGCCTCCGGGCGCTGGCCCCAGAAGGCAGGGCAGCTAGGAGCCTGGATGGACGGCGCGGGCGGGGGCGGGTTCCTCCATCCTGGCAGAGCCAGGACTTGATGCAAAATTAACCAGAGTTAGAGAAAAATAGCAGAGACTTCCCTGGTGGCTCAGAGGGTCAAGCGGCTGCCCGCAATGCAGGAGAAGCGGGTTTGATCCCTGGGTCGGGAAGATCCCCTGGAGAAGGAAATGGCCACGCACTCCAGTACTCGTGCCTGGAGAATCCCATGGATGGAGGAACCTGTAGGCTACAGTCTACGGGGTCGCAAAGAGCCGGACACGACTGAGCGACTTCACTTTCACAGAAAAATAAATGATACCTGATCTGTGATGAGCAGCCTTATGGAAACCTAATTTAAAAACAAACAGTCCCGAGGCGAGACTGGCTTAGCTGCTGAGACAGCCGGGTCCGCAGAAGAGGGGCGGGACGCGCCAGTCGGAGGAGCATCCTCGGGCCCCTTGCCCGTCTCCTCTGACTCAGGGTTGAGGCTGAGAGACGAGAAGGCCCGGCAGAGGGGTCAGAGGCCCTTCGTACCTGGCACTGCGGTCAGTTCCTGAAGCAGAGCCGCTCCGGCAAAGTGCTTAGAAATGAAGCTCAGTTCCCACACGTTTAAGAGCTTCGGAAAGCTCACGTTTCTCTCTCATTTGTTCCGAAGGCTCTCCTTACGTCTGAAGCTCAGGGTTTTTTCCAGCTGTTCAAAAATGCCCTTGTTTGAGACGGGCACCTAGTTTCCTTTCCAAAGCAGCAGCGGTGGAGGATGGAGCACCAGGCCGGACCAGCCTCGCTTGCCAGGTCCCGAGGGAGGTCTGGGCCTCCACGAGGCATCGTCTGAGGGGCTGCAGGCTCAGACCCTCCAAGCAGAGCCAGGGGGAGCCTGGGTCCAAAGAGGAGGCTGTGCTCACTGAAACAATGAACAGCGAAGCGGAGGAGACTGCAGGTCACTAAGTCCCAATAACGCGTGCTCTACTACACAACGGCCTGGGGGTCGGTCCCTGGCGCTGGAGACGCTGACACAAACCATCCGAATCCCAGCAAGGAAACAGGACTGGCTGAATTTTAAGCAAAAAACCTTGGAACAACAAAAACAAATACGTTAAGGGGGCCGGCCAAGGGCAAGTCAATAAATTTAAAAAGGGACAGACAGGCTCCCTGGCGTGGCTGCCAGAGGTGGAGATGGATTCCTTCGCATGTGCTGCGGGAGAAGCTGCATGGCGAGGCCCTCCGTATTTCTGCTTCTAATCCCACCCTCTCCGGATAACAGGGGAGTGCGCTGGGCCAGATGCACGCTGCCAGGCCGGCCAGATAAGGGAAATGGATTCCTTGCAGCCGCCTCCCTGCAGTCTGCGGGCGCCGTGAAATCACTCATGCTGCCTCGGGGTTCCTTTCTCGAATGTGGGGAGAAAGACGACAGGAGCATCTCCTGGGGTCTGCGGGGTCCCCTTAAGCCTGAGAGCGGGGCCCCAGAAGCTGCGATCTACCTGCTAATATTTCAGTGACACCCAGAGGGCCCCTTGCCTGCCTCCGCCCCTTGCTGCCAGCTGCTCAGAACGCTCCTAGGTAAATTCAGCCTCTCTTGCCGCTGTTAGATACAAAGAATTTCACAGTAAGGTGTAGGTGATTGAGAGCATGTTCTCTCCCAAGAATGGGTTTTGATAAGAGGAAACTAAGAACGTGGAGCTATTATTGATGGCTGGAGGAGTGCCTTGGAGGAGGGGAGGAAATACTGTGTTGGGGGAAATGATGAAAAACGGGAAAGGTGAGGTTGCCAAAAGCTGATCCCTACATAATTTTCCAGGGGGCCTGTCTTACTCAGAAGCAATGAAATGGCTTTGCTGAGCCATGTGGAAGGGTCGTTTGGAAGAACCTAGTAGTTGAGAGATCTAATGCGTTCCACGTTATTAACACGGATGTAGGGAGAACCCCACTGGAGCATCCTGCAGACACTTGGCTTTCTCCGGCTCTGGCTCTCTGGGCTACGCAGCCTCCAAGTAAAATATACTTCTACTGCCTGCCCAGGTGAGCTCGCTGCAGTGCCTGTAAGGCAGCATTCAGAAGCCATCAGAATCCCCTTGGGCCTTTCACGAATGATGGACCCAAAGTGTTCTTGATCAAAAAGTCTTTTCATCATGAATATCCCAATTCTTCCTAAGTTATGAATTTGACATGAGCTCAGAAGAAGTATTAACAGTTCTTTTCTGTGTCTAAACAAGCTGTTTTTGGAGGGCAGGGGGGCTAGAAACCAGCTCTAGTAGATATTAGAACATAATAAAAAGTCTCAGTATTTAAAAGGTGTGACACTGCCACATAAAAAGACAAACCCTTGGAAGAGAATAGAAATTATAGGAGAATAAAATACATATAGAATTTAGTATATGATGAAAATGGACTTTTTCTGCTGGGTGTTGGGACAACTGAGTATCATATACTAAAGGAGAAAACTGGATCCATACTTTACACTGTACAGCAAAATTAATGATTTAAATGTGCAAAAATAAACCATAAAAGTACCAGAAGGAAAAATGGAGAATTCTTTTATAATCTTGGTATAGAACAGGCCTTTTTAACTATGACTAAAAATTTAGAATGTATAAAAAAAGAGATTGATAAATTCAGCTACAAACACACACACACACACACAAACCTTTCTCCATGCAAAAGTAGAATCGGCAAAGAGAAAAAATAATTGCAACTCATATATAGACAAAGTGATAATTTCTCTATATAAAGAGCTCCTAGAAAAGAAAAAGAGGCTAACAAACCCAAAATAGAAAAATGAGCAAATGACATGAGCTAACAGTTTGTAGAAAAAGAAAGAAACACAAAGGCAAAACCTGTATCAGGATTATCAGTGTCACTCATTACAAGAGAAACGCAAACTGAAACTCTACCGAGATATTATTTTTCCCTATGATATTGACAAAAATCCAGAAGTAGGACAAAACATTCTATTGGTGAGGAGGAAAAGAGGAACTCTCGTTTGCTGCCAGTCAGAGGGCAAAATGGCAAATTCGGAGGTAGATAATTTGTCAGTAACCTTCAGAAAAAGAATGCAGCTGCCACACTTCGGCTTCCAGCCATGATGGAGTAAGAAAATCCAAATTTGCTCTTGCATCTCAAACAGCGACAGCAAGAGAAAGGAAGAAACATTTGAGGCAAAAGCTTTTAGACCGTGGACTACAAGCAGCACAGGATAGTTCTGACGGCTAAGTTTACTTGTCAACTTGACTGGGCATACTGTGTGCAAATATTTGGCCAACCGTTATTCTGGGTGTGCCTGTGAAGATGTTTCTGGATGAGATTAACATTTAACTTGATAAACTGAATCAGGCAGAGTTCACTCCCTAGGTGTGTGTGTGTGTGTGGGGGGGGGGCCTCATCATACCTGTTGAAGGTCTGAGAAGAACCAGAAGTCCGACCCCACTGGGAGTACGAGGGAATTCCTCCTTACTGACTGCCTTCAAGCTATAACACTGGATTGGTTTCTGTTTGCTTGTTTTTTGCCTGTTTTCAGACACAGACTGAAACATTGGCTCTTCTTGGGTCTCAAGTCTGCCAGCCTTCAGACCGGAACTATACCACCCTGGTTCTCAGGCCTTTGGTCTTAAACCAAACGACACCATCCGCTCTCCTGGGTCTCTAGCTTGTTGACTAAGGACCTTGGGACCTGTCAGCCTCCACAATTGCTGAACCAACTCCTCACACTAAATCTCTTACCCCTGCTCTGTTAGTTTTCTTTCTTTCTGGAGAACCCTGACTAATACAACAGCCAACACTGAGAGGAAAGAAACAGACAAGGTGAGCCTGTGGTTGCTACAGTCGCCCGCCTGAAGAGAGTCAGGTTCCCGCCCAGGGAGGGGAAAGAACCCACAGCCTTGCTAAGTTGAGGAGACAGCATTCAGAGTTCTGAGAGGCCAGGAATTCACAGGGCAAAGTAGCAGAGAGGTGGGAGCTCGCAGAAAGCTCCGAGATCACTGGTTGCCACAGTGAGGACTCTTTGATCCATGGCTTGGCCTCAGTTCTGGGCTCTCGTGGTGAGAGCATCTATCCGGATTGTGATTCTTGACTTTAAAAGACCCATTTCCTATACAACAGGGTCTCTAAACCCCAACCCTCCACTTCACTTGGTGCATAATGTAAGAACAACTGTTAACTTGGCTGTTCTGGACTCAACGGAAGATGTGTTCATTTCTAGCATGCTGCCTTTCTAAGAGATTTCCAGAGGCTATTTGGACCACCTACTGTTTTCACCTGTGATAGGTTTCGTCTCTGTGCAAAAGTGCAAATCGAAGGAAGTGGCAAGAGTGCTGGGTTTGGGGTCAGGAGGCTTATTGTGGGTCTTAGTCTGTCGCCTAAACTCTCCAGCTTTGTTCCCATCTTTATACAAGGAAATCGCTCTTCTTCATGGTCTCTAAAACCCCTCGAGTTCTAGAAGTTTATGAAAATTTCTGATAAAACATCCCAGTCACAAAGAATTTACAGTGCTCCAAGATAAGGCATAATTGCACTAGTTCTAGAATATACAGTTATGCTATTTCATCTTACAATGAGATTTAATTAACTCTCCTTTTTTGCTGTCAGGAGCCTCAGTGGAATAATTGTCTTGGCGCCGGCGAAGAGTCTCAGCGCCCCGATTGGACACTCCAAACACCCGACTTGCTGTCCTAGTGGCAGGAAGAACCTTGGAAGGAGGTAGTGCTTTATTCACTGTGGAAATGGACGGCATAGTTGCCGCCCACTTCCATCCCTCCGCGGCCCCAGAAGAGCTGTGGTGCTAGGTGCCGGCTACGTGCCGTGAGGAGTTAGCCCCGTGGATAAATTTTGTTCCTTCGGCTGCCTGGAGCAGGTGGAATCATCTGAAGCAAATGTGATGAGCTGGGCTTTGTCCTACAGCCTTGTTGAAATAACCAGTGGCCCCAGGCTCCAGGGCCACTGGGGAACGTCTGACTTAACCACGGTTTTACTCATCTTTCAGCCAAAGCAGACCTTCAAACATCAGCCCGAGTCATCCGGGCACTGAGTGCATTTGTGACCCTCCCTGGAGGCGGTTGGCTCCAAACCCTGGGAACGTGTTATATGAAAAAATAAATGCCTTTTTTTTTTTAAACCATCTGTGAATGAAAAACATTCTTCATATGTTTAACTGTTTCAAACTGCCATATGTCACACACACACACACACACACACACACGCACACACACAGCATAGTTGCGGGGGGGCTGGGATTGAGTTGGTACTAGAGATTTGGGGCCCCTCTTCCACCCCTCTGCTTTTCCTTTCAAGGAGGCTATAGGTAAAAAGCTTCCAGGTTTGTACCCACCCAGAAAAGGCTCACTTTAAGTCTTGGTGGGGGTGCCGCGGCTGGCTTTTCTGGAATTTCAACCATCTGCTGCAGCCTCCCTCTCCCGTTGCAGCCATTCACGTAAACTGCCCCCATGCTGCAGCAGAATCATAAACATCTGAGGGCTAAAACTATGGCAAAATAGGGTAATATGCTTTATGGTGTTTTATTTTACAAGAGGGATGGATGGTAGAGAGAAAGAAGGAAGAGATTAAAAGAACCTTCTGAATTCAACTGTCCCTCGTTAACTGCGGAAGAGGACTAATCAGTTTCTTTTAGAGACTTTGGCTGTTTGCTTGCTTGAATTAATTTTTCTGGAAGAACTAACAAGCCAGAGCTTTCCTAATTGTCTAAAATTGCTCATGCATCGGTCCAAGCTGTTAGGGGATGAGGGCAGAAGCCCTCAGGGTACCCACTGCCGGTCTCATCCAATGATGGTGACTGAGGATCAGTCAGTGAGCGAGGTCGTGGCCCATGGAAGACATGATTCTCTAAATCTAAAAGGAAACCCTCCATGAGGGATGTTTAAAATTGACTCCCTGGTATTGCATTTGGTAGTAAGAGTCCTTTTATAGCAAGCAGTGGGTACTGACGTTGCTTATCCAAATCAATCGCCCTCCTGACTTGCTGGCACAAATGTTTCTTTGCCCCAGAGGGTTGACACTGGGTAGGGTGTCCACTCCACGTGGGTAGGGTTCCAAGGTAGTCATGATCGTGTGGCCTGGTTCTGGACAAAGAGATATAGGAGGCTTAGAACTTTTGCAGAAAGCTGAACAATACAGGCAACATTCACAAATATCTGGTTTTCCTTTACTTCTGAATACCTGGAAGATCGTACCTCCCTGTTCCCTTGCAGTGAGGCAGGGCCATGGCCGATTTCCAGCTGATGGAATCAAAGAGGAAGTTATGGTGAACTCTAAGAGTAAGTCATTTCAGGCCAAAAGATTTAACAGCAGCCTCCTCTTTCCTTGCCACCACGAATTCTGAAATTCTTTTTAAAATGAGAACTTGAATCAGTCTGGGCCCATTAGACGAAGCCAGCAAATTTGTGCAAGACACGGAGCAGGAGCAAGCAATGTATTTTAATTGTTTTTAAGCCACTAAGATTGGGAGGTTGTTACTGCCATATAATTTATTCTATCATGACTGATATAGCTTTTCTTTCTCTGGAGAAACAGACAGAAGATGCAATAAGAAAGAGCTTCTTTTCCTACGCTGGAGACTATTTTGGAAGAAATGACACTGGATCAATTCATCTCAGAGAAGGGTGCCAACACATAACAATCTCAAGGAACCAGGCTTCTGATGTGAAATAATCAGATCAGATCAGTCGCTCAGTCGTGTCCGACTCTTTGCGACTCCATGAACCACAGCACGCCAGGCCTCCCTGTCCATCACCAGCTCCCGGAGGTCACTCAGACTCGCATCCATCGAGTCAGTGATGCCATCCAGCCATCTCATCCTCTGTCGTCCCCTTCTCCTCCTGCCCTCAATCCCTCCCAGCATCAGAGTCTTCTCCAATGAGTCAACTCTTCGCATGAGGTGGCCAAAATACTGGAGTTTCAGCTTTAGCATCATTCCTTCCAAAGAAATTCCAGGATTGATCTCCTTCAGAATGGACTGGTTGGATCTTCTTGCAGTCCAAGGGACTCTCAAGAGTCTTCTCCAACACCACAGTTCAAAAGCATCAATTCTTCGGCGCTCAGCCTTCTTCACAGTCCAGCTCTCACATCCATACATGACCACAGGAAAGACCATAGCCTTGACTAGGCGAACCTTTGTTGGTAAAGTAATGTCTCTGCTTTTGAATATGCTATCTAGGTTGGTCATAACTTTCCTTCCAAGGAGCAAGCGTCTTTTAATTTCATGGCTGCAGTCACCATCTGCAGTGATTTTGGAGCCCAGAAAAACAAAGTCTGACACTGTTTTCACTGTTTCCCCATCTATTTCCCATGCAGTGATGGGACCAGATGCCATGATCTTCGTTTTCTGAATGTTGAGCTTTAAGCCAACCTTTTCACTCTCCACTTTCACTTTCATCAAGAGGCTTTTTAGCCCCTCTTCACTTTCTGCCATAAGAGTCGTGTCATCTGCATATCTGAGATTATTGATATTTCTCCCGGCAATCTTGATTCCAACTTGTGTTTCTTCCAGTCCAGCATTTCTCATGATGTACTATGCATATAAGTTAAATAAACATGGTGACAATATGCAGCCTTGACGTACTCCTTTTCCTATTTGGAACCAGTCTGTTGTTCCATGACCAGTTCTAACTGTTGCTTCCTGACCTGCATACAGATTTCTTAAGAGGCAGATCAGGTGGTCTGGTATTCCCATCTCTTTCAGAATTTTCCACAGTTTCTGGTGATCCACACAGTCAAAGGCTTTGGCATAGTCAATAAAGCAGAAATAGATGTTTTTCTGGAACTCTCTTGCTTTTTCCATGATCCAGCGGATGTTGGCAATTTGATCTCTGGTTCCTCTGCCTTTTCTAAAACCAATTTGATCTCTGGTTCCTCTGCCTTTTCTAAAACCTTTTCTAACTCAAAGAAATTAAGCCATGCCCGAGGGGCAACCTGTGAAATAATAAACACCTCATTTTGGTGCCACTTTCAATCAGATAATGCTATCTGTAGTCAAAAGCATCCTAACTGATATACTACAGAAGAGGTTATCTGCCTTTCTCCTTTTTGTATCATTTTTGTCTCCATCCATCCATCCATCCATCTGTCTATACGACAAACAGATACATCATTTATTTTTCAGGCCACACTATAGCCATAGAAAACGAAACACCGTGAAAGACCCCCATAGTTTAGACCAAAGCCTTCTACACAGAGTCCCCAGACGCTGGCTCCACAACATCACCCCGGAGATCACTGGTGCTGCTGCTACTGGGGACCACCTCCAGGAGCCCGTAGAGATTCTTAACGTATCCCTGGAGAGCTGAGGGTCATCTGAGCTACAGGGCCTCTTTCTTGGCTGCTTTCAGTTTTTAAATGGACTCTGTCTACACACATGTTTCCTGTATTATAAGCTCCCTGCTGAGCACTCCCTCGTGACCTCAGGGAACAACACGGCGCTGACTGTCGTGAAAAAGAGACGGGGCCTGGGCAGAGAGGTGAGACAGACAGACCGACAGGCCCATTGAGTACCGGGCTGCCGCCGTGTGCTGCGGCCGCTGGGTGCCCACCACGCTCTCCTCTGGACCCCGGTCTGCCGACGCCCTCTGTGCCCAGCGCTGGTCACTCACGTCAGCCACTGGGCCCGTCCTGCCGGCCCCAGCCTCCTCTGCCAAGGATGGTCAGGCCCTCAGAGGGTTTGGCTCTGCAGAGACTGAGGCCCAGACGTGGTTTAGAACTTTCCTTTCATCCCCCTCTTGCCACATTGCATCCCTACATTCCCCACCTCTAACCAGCGGTTGTTCTAGGGCCATCGGACTGTCCCTCGCCTGGAAAGTGGCCTCCCAGGCGTCATCACAGGGGTTGGGAGGAGGCATTCTTCTTTGTTCTTTTGTGTCTGGACTAAAGTTCCCTTCAGAGCTTGAAATGGAACGGGTTCTCCAGAAGCCGACTTGGGGACTTGGGGATACAAGATTTTTTTTAAAAGAGTGGAAGAGCTGTGAATAAAATGTAGAAGAAGGCGGTATTAGCAGAGGAAGAAGGGAAGCTATGGGACCAGACTGACCAACCTCCGCCCACCCTGTGTACCACGCTGGGCTAACTTGGCCAGGTCTCCATTCTGCCCCTCCTCGCCCAGTCACCCAAGAGAGAGGCTCCAGGGAGATCGTGACCCTGAGCAAGGACCCCTGCAGCTGGGCAGACCCCAAGCGAGCTGCCCACTGGAGCTGTGTCTGACCGGTCCCCACCGCAGGGTGGCAAGTCCTGCCCTGGAGGAGAGTGGGCTGACCCCGCTGGGGTCCACCGCAGCCCACCCTCAGAGCTTCTCAGAGCCCCTTCTGCACATGAGCTTGGCGAGCAGCCCCTCCGGGGGCTCTGTGAGCCCCTCGTGGAAAGTGGGAGACGGGCGGGCCACCACCACCCCCACTGGGGCCGTCCAAGCGAGGCACGTGCCTTCCGGGCTCACAGCTCATGTTGCTGCCCTTCCCCTGCCCTTCCTGGGGACCAGCTCAGCTGACCCGGACCACGCTTTCCCAAGGCCACCTCGCACCCCGACAAAGTTGCTGAATCTGCCCATCCGTGGTCACCACCAGCTGAGGAAGGAGAAAGGGGCACCCGTGTGGTCCCATGCATATCCCTCGTGGGCCCCAGAAGGTGTCACAGAAGCCTGCCCCGCCCTCCCCTTGACCGTTGAGCTTGGCTCGGTCCTCACCCATCTTGTCCCTGGAAACAAAGATCCTACAAGTCCCGAGCAGCGACCGCAGTGCGAACTCACTCAGACTCCACTGTGCCCCCCGAGGATGCCTGCCCCTGTGGGGCGACTCTGGGTCGTACGGACATAAAAGCAGAAGGTCCCCCGGTGCATCACAGGACGGGGGCGGGGGTCACGCCCACCTCCACCTGCTGGTCCCCAGACCCAGGTACGCTTCCTGTAAGAGCGGGGCGCCCTGGGGACCTGCTGAAGCCTTTGGTTCAGTGCATGCATCGTATCCTTCGGAGCAGCGGGGAAGGCGACACCACCAACGGGGTCCCACAGTGGTGCGGCCACTCCTCACATCTTTGCTGGAAAGTAGGTCCCCTGATGGGGTCCTTGTGACGTAGAATCCTATGCCCATGGGTGAAATGCTGCACGAGCCCCTTGGAGGGCAGGGCCTGCTATGCCCTGGAGTGGTAGGAAAGTCACACTTGATTCTGTTCTTATAGCAACAATCTGCCAGCCCTTCCAGAAGTGAAGAGGCTCAGAGTAAGGAGCTCCCCACCAAGTGATCAGCTATGCCCTGGGGTGGTGGGAAAGTCACACTTGGGTCTGTTCCTATGAAAGATGATGCTGTGAAAGTGCTGCACTCAATATGCCAGCAAATTTGGAAAACTCAGCAGTGGCCACAAGATTGGAAAAGGTCAGTTTTTTATTCCAATCCCAAAGAATGGCAATGCCAAAGAATGCTCAAACTACCGCACAATTGCACTCATCTCACACGCTAGTAAAGTAACGCTCAAAATTCTCCAAGCCAGGCTTCAGCAATATGTGAACCATGAACTTCCAGATATTCAAGCTGGTTTTAGAAAAGGCAGAGGAACCAGAGATCAAATTGCCAACATCTGCTGGATCATGGAAAAAGCAAGAGGGTTCCAGAAAAACATCTATTTCTGCTTCATTGACTATGCCAAAGCCTTTGACTGTGTGGATCACAATAAACTGCGGAAAATTCTGAAAGAGATGGGCATACCAGACCACCTGATCTGCCTCTTGAGAAATCTGTATGCAGGTCAGGAAGCAACAGTTAGAACTAGACATGGAACAACAGACTGGTTCCAAATAGGAAAAGGAGTACGTCAAGGCTGTATATTGTCACCCTGCTTATTTAATTTATATGCAGAGTACATCATGAGAAATGCTGGGCTGGAAGAAGCACAAGCTAGAATCAAGATTGTGGGGAGAAATATCAATAACCTCAGATATGCAGATGACACCACCCTTATGGCAGAAAGTGAAGAGGAACTAAAAAGCCTCTTGATGAAAGTGAAAGAGGAGAGTGAAAAAGTTGGCTTAAAGCTCAACATTCAGAAGATGAAGATCACGGCATTTGGTCCCATCACTACATGGGAAATAGATGGAGAAACAGTGGAAACAGGATCAGACTTTATTTTTTTGGGCTCCAAAAATCACTGAAGATGGTGACTACAGCCATGAAATAACAAGATGCTTACTCCTTGGAAGAAAAGTTATGACCAACCTAGATAGCATATTCAAAAGCAGAGACATTACTTTGCCAACAAAGGTCTGTCTAGTCCAGGCTATGGTCTTTCCTGTGGTCATGTATGGACGTGAGAGTTGGATTGTGAAGAAAGCTGAGGGCCAAAGAATTGATGCTTTTGAACTGTGGTGTTGGAGAAGACTCTTGAGAGTCCCTTGGACTGCAAGGAGATCCAACCGGTCCATTGTGAAGGAGATCAGCCCTGGGATTTCTTTGGAAAGAATGATGCTAAAGCTGAAACTGCAGTACTTTGGCCACCTCATGCGAAGAGTTGACTCATTGGAGAAGACTCTGATGCTGGGAGGGATTGGGGGCAGGAGGAGAAGGGGACGACAGAGGATGAGATGGCTGGATGGCATCACTGACTCGATGGACGTGAGTCTGAGTGAAGTCTGGGAGCTGGTGATGGACAGGGAGGCCTGGCGTGCTGCGATTCATGGGGTCGCAAAGAGTCGGACATGACTGAGCGACTGATCTGATCTGATGACAACAAACTGTGGCCCTTCCAGAAGGGAAGAGGTTGGATGTGAGGAGCTTCCCACCGAGTGACCAGCTGACCTCCTTCTGGACTGAGGCCACGGTGGGCGCTCTGTGTCACTGTCGCTGGAAGGTGGGCCCACCAGCAGAGGAAACAGAAAGCCAGCCTTGGGAAGTGGGCTTCCTGCGTGTGGGCTCTGTTGCTGTGGCCACTACAGTCATGTGCCCACTATGCCATCACCGACGTGACTGATGACCAAGGCTGGCTGATGTCGGCGGGCCTGGTCATCCTGTCTGCTTGGCTGTTTGCCGCTTTCTGCAGCGGTGACTCTCTGGAGGCTTCCGCGTTGGTGGTGTCACTGGCCTTGCTCATCTGCATGCCTCGTCCCCAGACTTTGCCTTATACCCAAACTTCTAACCTTTCTTCTACTGAGCAGCTAACCAGGGAGCCAGGACATTTGTTATATCAGCCCACATATATATTCTGGCGTATGTGCTGACGAAGTAAGTGCAATAGCCCACAGCCCAAAAAATGTACATATATTCAAAGTTAGGGTCATTTCTCTTTTTGTAGTTTGAAGACCAAAGACATCGGGAATGGCCCGCGATCCCTTGGCATGGTGTTTCGAGTCCACTCTTGAGCGTCTGCTGAGGCTGCCGCCCATTTTTGGCTTAAACCCGCATACTGAGCCAGTCCATCCATGTACTAAACTCAGGCATTTCCTTGTTCTCAGCTGGTCATACGAGCTGTCCTACACACGCATCAGCTGAGGCGAGGGAACGTGGAAAGAGGGCGGGTGCTCTGGGTCTGGTCTACCTGTTCATAGAGCTGGCTTGTGTGCTAGGTCCTGCTCACGTCTGATCCCAGATGGATCATGTCCATCTCATGATGAAGTGCTTCAGGGCCCACCCAACCTTCTGATGCGGCAGGTCGGACAGGACCCAAACTCTGATGGAGAATGCAGGCTGCCCGCTGACTTAGTATGACTGTGTGTTTACACAGTGTTGTGGGATTTCCCAGGATGAAAGACTTCCAGTGTTAAAAGTGAAAACCTGGGAAGGTCTAGGGCAAACTGAGATGCTGTGTTCCCCATCCTACCCCAGGCCAGGCACTCTGCCTCCAGGAGGGCCCCACTAATACGCCAGATTTGTATTTCAAAAGGTGTCTAATTCTCCCCTGAAGGTTGCGTGGCTTTGTTCCAGAACCCCTGGAGCCGGCTTTGTGGTTCTCCCACTGGGACTTGCCATGACTCTGTGAGGAAATCCACCCCGACGTTCTGATTGCGTCTGTCAAGGTCCCAGGTTTCCCAGCCTGGGTGCTGACCTCGGGTTAGCACACCTGTCTCGGCTGGTTCGTCTCCCCTGACTTGAAGGCCCGGCCTGGTCCTTGGCCGGCCGCACTCTACAGCTAGAGACGACGAGCACTTCATTGTGAGCAGGCAAAGAGGCCTCCAGCTCTCTTCTCTGACCTTCAGCCATCCTCGGGTGTTCCCCATCTTCCGTGGAGCAGCAGCAGCCCTTGGCGAGAGCCCCCCGGTCCCCCCGCAGGGCTGTATCTTCCCAACGTTTCCGTGCTTCGTACGCCGCTTCACTGGTACGTTCGCTGTTACAACACACCAGCCCGATTCACCACCGAGTAAGGTTCTAACAACAGGACCGCCGCCTGGTGCTGGAAAACGGGTCTTTATTGCTGGGTAGACAGTGAACAATGCAGCTCTAAGCTCCATCTTACCTTCTGCTGTCTCAGATGGCTCTCAGTACCCGTTGCTGCAAGGCTGGTTCTTCAAGCTGAGACAGCTTGGGAGCGAGACGGCCGTTACAGATGAATGTTCCTAGAGGGAACGGAGGAAAAGGCAGGACGGGCCCACGCAGAAGCTGGCCTCGGAGGCAGGCCTGAGGAAGTGCTGGCCACCCCAGCGCGGGGCTGTGCAGGCGGCGTCGGCCACAGGCCCCAGCGCGCTGGCCCTGCGGCAGTGATGGCCACGCGGCTTCTGTCGAAGGAGCCAACGCCAGCTGCCCGTCTGCAAACTGCACCCGCTCCCTGCAGCTGGGCGGGAGGGCCCTCCACGAAGGGGGCTTTGCACAGCGCACCCCCACGCCTACCCCCAAGCTCTCCTCCAACAATCAGAGCCCCGGGAGAGGGCAGTGGCATTGCACAGGGCCCCAGGAAGGCATGGGCCCCAAGGCGCACTGAGATTCCTGCTCGGGGGTTCTGCAGAATGAGCCCCTCAACCTTCTGTTGTGGAAGAAGAGGGAAGAGGGCAGGGAGGCCCCGAGGAATAACTGTGCCAATTAGGAGGGAAAAGGAGAGAAAAGCATCGCACGAGGTGAGGAAAAGAACAATGAAAGCTGGTCTCTCTCCCCGGATACCCTCATTCACTGTTTTCTTCCCCTTGGTTTCCAGTCCAAGACCCAGAAACAAAGCCCCTGGACTGGGAATTTCCTTAAAGCTGCTGGCAAAGAGCCAGACATGTTTGCACGGACCTTTCTTCAGGCTTCTGCCAGAAATGTTCCATCAAACGGTGACTGCTCTTCTTTGTATTCAGTGTCCAAATAGGGAGAGAGAGACCTCTTATCTTCTTCATAAACTCGAGTCCTAGGATTCCACCCCTGGCCCCATTGCCCACACTCTCCTCAACCATCTGTGTTGGCCCCACACTGACCATCCACAGGGAACCGACCTAGAGCGTCCCTTTGTGGTGACCAGCTGTGCAAATGTACTGAGACCACTTTTTAGAGGTCTACAACCCCGTGTGTTTAAAAAGTTATGAGCAATTTAAAGTGCAAGTATTACTCTGAAAATGCTCCCTAATTAATAAATGTTCTACATTTTTATGTGGGAATGTTTAATATTTAATTTTTCAATAATTTTATCATTTATAATTTATTAAATTTATTTTGTGGCTTGTATTTATTAAAAATTGATATACTTCCTATTTCTTTTATTCCAATGTTAGATTGTTTTTATGCAAAATGGGAAAAAAAAAAACAAAACCCTGGTTCTTTAAGTCATATGCCTCTTCGTTTTAAAGCCCCAATTGCAGTGTGTTAAGGCTTCAATATCCTAAACCTCCATTCTGGTGTCTCTCCTGACACTTCCTCAATGACGGTTGCCTTTGTAGAGGTCAGGGGGTCAGCAGCCCTTTACAAATCAGCTAAGATATTCAGTTTTCTCGGGGAAGGCAATGGCACCCCACCCCAGTACTTTTGCCTGGAAAATCCCATGGACAGAGGATCCTGGTAGGCTCCAGTCCATGGGGTCGCTAAGAGTCGGACACGACTGAGCGACTTCACTTTCACTTTTCTCTTTCATGCATTGGAGAAGGAAATGGCAACCCACTCCAGTGTTCAGTTTTCTTCTGCAAGGAGCCGGGAGTAGAAGTTATTATCGAGCTACATTTCATGGTGTTGGAATGGTATGGACTTGGAGCTGCAACAATCTACATGCCCCTAAAAATTCAGATGGCATGAATTTTCACGATGGGTTGAGGTGAGATTTCTGTCCCGCAGGGGTTGACAGCTGAAGTGAGTTATGTTTTCAGTCAGGTAATATAATGGCAGGACTGGAAGACAATACCAGCGGTGGAGTTACTGTTAAATGCCCCGGCTGTTCAAAGACAAATATTTTCAAAGAAACATGTCTGATGTCAGTGGTCTGGATTCTGCAAGTTTGCAGCCTCTGCAAGGGGATCCTTGAGACTTTGAACAGGAATCGGAATTATTGGGCCATATATCCTCATAGGCAGAAGGAGTGCCATTATTAAAAGACTCTTTTCCATACTGTGGATTTTAGGCAAGCTCGAGTTATGATTAAAGTCAGGAGACTACATGTGCATTGAGTGGAGGAGGCTACCAGGGTAAAATCAGTGAGCACACAGCAGGTCCAATTTAGTCAGCACTCACACGTTTATTGACCATTTACTGTGTGAGGGGCCCATGAGGTCAGATGCTCGGAGAAGCGCGAGGGCATTTGGTGATCACTGTCCACATGAACAGCAGAAGGGAAGCACGGACTTCAGCCCCTCTGTAGCTTAGCCACTGAGTTGTGTCCGACTCTTTGTGACCCCATGGGACTGCATGCCAGGCCTCCCCGTCCTTTACTACCTCCTAGAGGAAGCTCAGAGGGGAGGAGGAAGTGGCAGCCCACTCCAGTACTCCTTCCTGGAAAATCCCATGGACGGAGGAGCCTGGTGAAGTACATGGGGTCCAAAAGGTCCATGGGGTCGAAAAGAGTCAGACAGGACTGAGCAACTAACACCACCACTACTAGAGCTTGCTCAAACTCATGTCCATCAAGTCGGTGACGCCACCCAATCATCTCATCCTCTGTTGTCCCCTTCTCTTCCTGCCTTTAATCTTTCCCAGCACCAGGGTCTTTTCCAATGAATCAGCTCCTCTCATCTGGTGGCCAAAGTATTGGAGCTTCAGCATGAGTCCTTCCAGTGAATATTCAGGGTTGATCTCCTTGCAGTCCAAGGGACTCTCAAGAGTCTTCTCCAACACCACAGTTCCAAAGCATCAGTTTATTGGTGCTTAGCTTTCTTCATGGTCCAACTCTCACATTCATACATGACTACTGGGGACTCCGTAAATCACCAAAATTCTACAACAAAAAGCCCATCAAGCAGGACTGTTAAGTGCTATGAGATGCTGGGTTTAAAAATATAATATAAAATTGTCCATGTCAAAATCTACCATTCATCACATTTAACATTTTTTACGACAATTCTTGAACTGGTTTTCTCACTCCTGTTAGCACCACCAGCAGAGCCTACCTCTGTTCTGTCTTCATTTCCCTGCGTGCCGTACGGTGTGCTTTGTTCACAGTAACTCCCCTAAAAACGGGTCGATGAGTCCCTGTTTATACCCAGACCATCTCTAGTTTGTAAGTCCCAGGAGGGTAGATTGGAAGCATTTTTCCATTGGTATTCCAAAGAGCCTACATCTAGTGCTTTGCGTTGGATGGTAGCAAATAAACGCTGGTTCAGTCAAAGAGGAACCTCTGACACCCAGCTCTTTTCCAGATCACGGCCTCCCCAGTGTCCTTCTCCCAACCTGGCACTGCCACGTTCCAGCTCCGTTAGTGCCAAACACAGCTCGCTCCTGGAGTCTAGCTGCTGAGCGTCTGTAGCATTTTGATATAATGCATTAAAACATTTCCTCAGCCAAGTGTTTTACACAACATAAAATATTTTCCTATGCTAATGTTTCTTTTATTGAGTTTTTTACAAAAAAATTATCACACATTCTACAGATATTCAGCAACACTTACTCAACTGAAACGCAAAATAAAATTACAGAAACACTAAATACAGACATTCTCTCAAATTATCCAGGAAGAACTAATTGCTGGTGAGGAATAAACTATGCAAGCTGCTGCACGGCCACTGCCCCGGGCTCACTTTCACCAGACGTCACACTGGCTGGGCACTTTCCAGGTGGGTCAGCCCCGTGGTCCCTGATGACCTAGCAAACAGGACGAAGAGGTTGAACATTCCGGCTTTAAGTTCATGGAATAGGACTTACACTGTAGTGACAAGGGTCACAAAGCAGCCAGATGCTACACGTGGCACAGTCCAAGATGAAGGCAAGGGAGGAGGGAATGTAGATTCGGCAAGAGCTAGAGAGTTGGAGAGAAATCCCTGTTGCCAGGGCAACGTGGAAGCAGCCCCTGCCTGGGGAAGGACCATCATCTGGGGAAAGGTGACTCAGAGACATCAGAGGACAGCCGATGATAGAGGTCTGGGCATGGAGATGAGCTGGTGGGGAGGACGCGGGGTGGGGAGAATGTCAGGAAAGAAATCAGAGAGCGGAGGTCATGTGAAGACACTTCCCTTCTGGGAAGTGAGACCACAGCTTGGCTCCTGTGCTCTGGGAAGACTTAGAGGAACCGCCCAACACCAAAAAAAAGATGTCCTTTTCATCATAGAGGATTGGAATGCAAAAGTAGGAAGTCAGGAGATACCTGGAGTAACAGGCAAGTTTGGCGTTGGAGGACAGAATGAAGCAGGGCAAAGGCTAACGGAGTTTTGGGAAGAGAACCTGCTGGTCACAGCAACGCCCCTCTTCCAACAACACAAGAGAAGCCTCTGTACTTGGACATCACCAGAGAGTCAACACCGAAATCAGATTGATTATATTCTTTACAGCCAAAGGTGGAGAAGCTCTACACAGTCAGTAAAAACAACAGCAACAACAACAACAACAAAACTGGGAGCTGACTGTGGCTCAGACCATGAACTCCTTATTGCCAAATTCAGACTTACATTGAAAGTAGGGAAAACACTGGGCTTCCCAGTGGTGCTGGTGGTGAAAGAACCCGCCTGCCAATGCAGAAGATGTAAGAGATGCAGGTTTGATCCCTGGGTCAGGAAGATCCCCTGGAGAAGGGCATGGCAGCCCACTCCAGGATTCTTGCCTGGAGAACCCCATAGACAGAGGAGCCTGGTGGGCCACAGTCCATAGGGTCTCAAAGAGTTGGACACGACTGAAGTGACTCAGCACACATGCAAGGAAAACATTAGGTCATTCAGCTATGACCTAAATCAAATCTCTTATGATTGTACAGTAGAAGTGACAAATAGATTCAAGGGATTTGATCTGATAGAGTGCCTGAAGAACTATGGACAGAGGTTCCTAATAGCGAACAAGAGGCGGTGATCAAAACCATCCAAAAGCAAAAGAAATGCAACAAGGTAAAATGGTTGTCTGAGGAGGCCTCACAAACAGCTGAGAAAAGAAGAGAAACAAAAGGCAAAGGAGAAGGGGAAAGATGTGCTCATCTGCATACAGAGTTTCAGAGAACAGCGAGAAGAAATAAGAAAGACTTCTTAAGTAAACAGTGCAAATAAATAGAGGAAAACAACAGAATGGGAAAGACTAGAGATCTCTTCAAGAAAATTGGAGATACCAAGGGAACATTTCATGCAGAGATGGGCTCGATAAAGGACAGAAATGGTATGGATGTAACAGAAGCAGAAGATATTAAGAGGTGGCAAGAATACACAGAAGAACTGTACAAAAAAGATCTTAATGACCCAGATAACCACAATGGTGTGATCATTTATCTAGAGCCTGACATCCTGGAATGCAAAGTCAAGTGGGCCTTAGGAAACATCACTACGAACAAAGCTAGTGGAGGTGATGGAATTCCAGTTGAGCTATTTCAAATCCTAAAAGATGATTCTGTTAAAGTGCTGCACTCAATATGCCAGCAAATTTGGCATAATCAGCAGTGGTCACAGGAATGAAAAAGGTCAGTTTTCATTCCAAGCCCAAAGAAAGGCAATGCCAAAGAATGTTCAAACTACCGCACAATTGCATTCATCTCACATGCTAGCAAAGTAATGCTCAAAATCCTTCAAGCTGGGCTTCAACACTACGTGAACCAAGAACTTCCAGATTTCAAGCTGGGTTTAGAAAAGGCAGAAGAACCAGAGATCAAACTGCCAACATCCGCTGGATCATGGAAAAAGCAAAAGAGTTCCAGAAAAACATCTACTTCTGCTTCATTGACTCTGCTAAGGCCTTTAACACAACAAACTGTGGGAAATTCCTGAAGAGATGGGAATACCAGACCCCCTCATGTACCTTCTGAGAAACCTGTATGCAGGTCAAGAAGCAACAGTTGGAACTAGACATGGAACAATGGACTGGTTCCAAACTGGGAAAGGAGTACATCAAGGCTGTATATTGTCACCCTGCTTATTTAACTTCTATGCAGAGTACATCATGAGAAATGCCAGGCTGGATGAAGCACAAGCTGGAATCAAGATTGCCAGGAGAAATATCAATAACCTCAGATATGCAGATGACACCACCCTAATGGCAGAAAGTGAAGAAGAAACTAAAGAGCCTCTTGAAAGTGAAAGAGGAGAGTGAAAAAGTTGGCTTAAAGCTCAATATTCAAAAAACTAAGATCATGGCATCTGGTCCCATCACTTCATGGCAAATAGATGGTGAAACAGTGGAAACAGTGGCTGACTTCATTTTGGCGGGCTCCAAAATCACTGCAGACAGTGACAGCAGCTATGAAATTAAAAGATGTTTGCTCCTTGGAAGGAAAGTTATAAGCAACCTAAACAGCATATTAAAAAGCAGAGACATTACTTTCTTGACAAAATTCTGTATAGTCAAAGCTTTGTTTTTTCCAGTAGTCATATATGGATGTGAGAGTTGGACCATAAAGAAGGCTGAGCGCTGAAGAATTGATGCTTTCAAACTGGTGCTGGAGAAGACTCTTGAGAGTCCCTTGGCCTGCAAGGAGATCCAACCAGTCCATCGTAAAGGAAATCAGTCCTGAATATTCACTGGAAGGAGTGATGCTGAAGCTGAAACTCCAATACTTTTGCCACCTGATGTGAAGAGTTGACTCATTTGAAAAGACCCTGATGCTGGGAAAGATTGAGGGCAGGAGGAGAAGGGGATGACAGAGGATGAGGTGGTTGGATGGTATCACCAACTCAATGGATGTCAGTTTGAGCAAGTTCTGGGAGACAGCAAAGGATAGGGAGGCCTGGCGTGCTGCAGTCTATGGGGTCTCCAAGAGTCGGGCATTACTGAGCGAATGGACAACAACAACTGCCCAGAGCTCAGTCGTTACACTTCCATTTGTAACTCACATTACGCAGTTTTCCCCCTGTGAGTTAGAGGCAGGGGTCAAGGAGCCTCGATCCAGGCATTCAAGCCTATGTTCATTACTTCTGATCCTTGAAGTCACCCCCAAATTCATCAAAAATTAGTATTTTTACTCCTAATTGGCAGATGAGAAGAATAAGTACCAGGAAGTCTGAGCATCTTCAAAATGTTCCGCTTGGCAAAGAGGGGAGGCCCTGGACTGGGGTTCGGGTCTCCTGGCCACTCACCCACAGGTTTCCTTCCTTGTTTCCTTTGAAAGAAAGTGAAAGTGCAAGTCGCTCAGTCGTGTCCGACTCTTTGTGACCCCATGCACTATACAGTCCATGGGATTCTCCAGGCCAGAACACTGGAGTGGGTAGCCTATCCCTTCTCCAGGGGATCTTCCCTACCCAGGAATTGACCCAGGGTCTCCTGCACTGCAGGCGGATTCTTTACTGACTGAGCTATCAGGGAAGCGTTTGCTTCCTTTATCTCTGCTCAAATTTTACCGTCTCACTCCCTCACCCCTTTCCCTTCCCTTAGACTCATCACCAGCAGAAACACCAGCCCTCGCTTGCTTGTTTACTGATCATGCCCCTTCCTCCATCACAATGTAAGCTCAGTGCAAGCAAGATTTGTTTGTTGCTGTACCCTCCGAACTTCGAACTGTGCCTGCTACCTCACCCTTGCCTCATCCTATGTGAAATGTCTGGACCAGGAATTCTGAATGACCCGGGGAATCTGGTTTGGATACAGATTCCTACGCCCGGAGGCAGCGCCTGTGACACCCCTAAGGCTGATCAGGGGACCCCTCGCCATGAGGTTCGGTTTTCCTTTAGCTCTGACGTGGCGGTGAGTGGAGCTAGCTGGAGGGAAAGGTAAGGCGAGGCCAGAATGGCGGGGGGTGGGCAGGAGAAGTGGAAATGAACCTCTGATCGGGATTTCTCTAGCCTCAGTTGTTCCCCTTGATGTCATCTGGAATGTGTGACATGTCCAAGCAGTATTTGAGAAGCGGGTACTCCTCTAACCTCTATCCCAGAGCACTCTGATAAGCCCCCAGCCCCCAGGCCTACCAGATGACCACACTAGGAGCTACGCTGCTGTTGAAAACCTGGTTCAATTCCTAAGCCTGCCTTAAAAACAGAAAAGCCTGCAAGGCTGCAGCTGAAGGAACCACCTCTCTCAAGCAGGGCTTTTCTTTAGGGTCTGTTTGGCAAACACGTATGCGTCTTACTTAGAGGCAGGCCATGTCAGCAGTTTAATTTAAGGCATCAAATGAGAAGCAATCTGTCTGGTATAACCTTTTGCCGGTGAAATGAACAGCCTCTGAGCCAGCTCCCAGAGAACACTCTCATTATCCTGCTCGCCGTGACATGGGACATATTGTCTCTTTTCTTGACTTGACCTTAACACATCACTGATGCAAAACATATTTCTAGTTTGAAAAATAGTCATCTAGAAAATAAAAGCCATTTCATCAGCTCAGCCACAGTCCTGAGCCTCCATGCTATTGAAAAGATGTTTTATTTGTTTGATTTGTGCCACTGATGGATTCTACCCTTTTAAAAAATTAGGGAAATATTTGTGAGCAGAGAGATGCCCTGCAAAAAAGTATGCTTTCCATTCAAAACCTGAGGTCAACAGGCTAAGATCCATGGGAACATGGACTCTGATTCTGATCACCAAATGATCTTGGAAAATCAGGGCTAAAGGGACTTTTGTTTGGAAGTAAAAATTCATGGTCAAATTAAATGAAAAAATAGAATAAAGCATCCATAACTATGTAAAACGGTAAAAACGTGATCTACACTGTAGAGCTCCAGTGGAATGGGGGAGGAAAATTAGAGATCGTTTAGTGAGACATTTTCAGAGATTAGGAAGCTGTGCCCTAGAAGGGAGACTTGCTTAAAAATCTGTAGCTACAGTGGGAAGAGGCAGGACTAGAACTCAGATCTCCTGGTTTGCAGCCGACGCCCTCCCATTTCACACACTTTCTTGACAAAAGTTGTAATACAACACAAATGCTTGGACCATTAATAACTGGTGCATTACCCATATGAGCCTCCTGCGCCTACATCAGTAAGGATGAGCATCAGCTACTACTAAGCTAGAGCAAGATGAAAACGTATTTCCCTCATTTCATAGAACCCTGCTGGCAGGCAGATCTGGTGTGGGGATTGCACAGAGACTAGGGACCTCGCTCCTGGGGGATGCGTGAACTCTCCTCCATCCGTCTATTATCAACTCAGGACCCAAGGCGGATGCGGAAGCCCCACCTGCTGCGTCACACTACGTGCTGGGAAGGGAGAAAAAGAGAACAAGGGGCGCTCTGCTGTCTTTTTCCCTCTTAAAGTGATGTGTGCACAATTCCTCCCAATAGTGTCTGCTTATATGCAGCAGAATCGATATTGCCACAGAGGAAATTGGGAAATGTGACTTTCCATCCAACTGGGTTTTCCTGAAGAGGGCTTCCCTGGTGGCTCGGATGGTAAAGAATCTGCCTGCCATGCAGGAGACCCGGGTTTGATCCCTGGGTTGGGGAGATCCCCTGGAGCAGGGCATGGCAGCCCACTCCAGTGTTCTGGCCTGGAGAATCCCCATGGACGGAGGAGCCTGGTGGGCCACAGCCCATAGGGTCGCAAAGAGTTGGACACGGCTGAGCGACTTTCACTATTCCTGAAGAAGAAAGAGAATATGGGTATTAGAGGCAACAAGCTGTCTCTGCAACTGTACAAAGCATATTCGTGGCACTGACGGCAGTTCTCCAGTCTAAATTTGGCTTTTTTTAATATCAATACATAAGGAGTCGTGGGGTTGATAGTGGCACAGCAGTTCGTGTTGGATTAACCCTCCCACAGATAACAATTAAACTGTAGGAAAAAAACAGAAACATAAAACCTCTTGAAGTCACTGCAGAACAACCCAAAGTAGGCAGCTATTAAAGGGGACTCAACCATTTAAAGAGGAAGCACACGCACTGCGCGACACAGCTCTTCCCGAGAGGACTCCTCAGTCTGCGCGGCACCAGGGAGGCTAGAGACCGTCTAGGTTCGAGCAGAAAGCTGCCATCTCTAGACCTGAAGGGTAACGGAAGTGTCCAAGAGGTTGGAATTTGAATGGGAAGTCCTGGGAATGAAAGAGATCCGTCGGAATCTGCATATAAACCCGGCGCCAAGCCCTGGCCGACTCGTGTTCCACGCATGCGCGGAGGTGGGGGCGCCTATTAAAGAGTTCAGCGAAAGCAACAATCGGAAGGCTGAAAAGATTAAAAAGATATTTCAGTTCTGCCAACACAGACAAGAAAGAGCTTAGAGTTTAAGTCCTTCCAAGTTAGAGGCACGTGACTATTTTTTAAAATAATTTTCACCTCTATTCTCTTCTTCCTCTTTGTCTGGGGTTCCTACTGCGTTGTGCGTTAGGCCACCTGGGCTACACAGGGCACAGAGTCGTTTTTCTGTTTTCCCCGCCCAGCCTTTTCCCCTCTCCATTTCTAGATTAGATCATTTCTATTGCTATATACTCACATCCACTGACTTCTCCAGCTCCATTTGCTCTTAAACTCATAGGTATTGTACTTTTCAGTTCTAGAACTTCCATTTTTTAAATACAATTTCTGTTTCTCTGTTAAGATTCCTTATCTGTTCACTCATTATGACCTTTCCCCCCTCACAATACTTGGGCATATTTATAATAGTTTACTTTAAAAAAAGAAACTTTGCTCCAATATGTGGATCGCATCAGGTCTATTTCAACTCTTTTATTTTTTTCTTGAGTGCTGGTCAGATTTTCCTTTTGCCTTCTCGTATCTGTTAGTTTTTGATCGGACACAAGCCATTATAGACCATGTGTTGTAGAGATTCTGGCCTCTGTTATCTTCTCTGTTGATTTTTTTTACTTTATTCCATTAGTTAAATTATTGGCTAATGACCTTGAACTTGTGGAGGGCTGGTTAGAGGGAAACATAAATCTCTTTGTTAGAGAGAAAATATAAATCACCAAAAGCAGGACCGAAGAGGGGTATCTTTATAGATCTTATAAACATTGAAAAGGTTACAGGGAATTATAGACTACAACTTGACCCCAATATTCTAAAACCCAAGTGTAATGAAAAAACCCCCGTGTTGTCTCAACACAAAAATAATTTCACTGGAGAATTATTTTAACCATTTAAGAAATAAACAGTATGACTTTCACATCTTCTTTCAGAAAATAGAAGGACATTAAGAGGCTAGAATATAATGGAAGAAAATTAATGAAAGAATCTATATGATCATTATCAATCAGTTTCAAGAAATACTAAAAAGTGTTCTTCAAGATGAAGAAAAATGAAATTAGGAGAAATAATAGATATGACTAGATATTAAAATATTAAGCAAAACATTTGAAAAAATTCAATATTCATTTGTAATAAACATTCTAAGCAAACTAAAAATAGAAATGAATCTTTCCAATCTTACTATTTGCACATACAAAACCATATAACTAAGATCATAATTATCAAAGATGAAACAATTTCCCCTAAGACCAGGAAAAAGGAGGTCATCTCTCATGATGTGTATGTAATACTGTATTGGAGTTCATAAGCCAGTACAATAAATTAAGCAAAGGAAATGAAAGTTATAAAGATCAGAAAGAAACAGCATTGTTTTTATTACTGCAGATTTTTTTTTATTATTAAAAAAATCCTAGGGATCTGCTAGACAACTAATAAAAACTAATAAGTGAATTTAGCTAGGCTGCTGGATACAAAGGCAGTGTGCAAAAATAACTAGCAATTCTCCATACTAGTAGCAAACAATTTAAAAATTAAAAAATGTAGATTCCATTTATAATAACATCAAAGCACAATATATATAGGAATAAATTTAAGGAAAGCAGTCAAGATCTCTACTCTGAAAGCAACTCTGAGTTGCTGAAAGTAATTACCAAAAACTGTAAAAATAGAGAAATGTTCCATGTTAGTGGACTAGAAGATTCAACATTGTTAAGATATCAATTACCCTTATATTTATCCAAATATTAAAACAAAAGCCCATTTAAAGTTCTAATGGGTCCCTAAAATGGCTAAATTCGTTGACAATATCAACAGCTGGTGAGGAGGTACAATGATTCACTGAGCCTTTCGTTCATGGGTACTGGCAGCGGTGGAACATTCACTTAGGAACCAGGTTGAGAGTTTTCCTATAAGGACCATGTTTATAACATATCCCCTGACTTAGCAATGCCACTCCTAGGCATTTACCCAAGAGATTCCACTCCTAGGAATATACCCCATAAAAAAGTTACTAAAATATTTATAGCTCTTTATATACAGGAGACAGGGATCAAGACCATCCCCATGGAAAAGAAATGCAAAAAAGCAAAATGGCTGTCTGGGGAGGCCTTGCAAATAGCTGCGAAAAGAAGAGAAGCGAAAAGCAAAGGAGAAAAGGAAAGATATAAACATCTGAATGCAGAGTTCCAAAGAATAGCAAGAAGTGATAAGAAAGCTTTCTTCAGCGATCAATGCAAAGAAATAGAGGAAAACAACAGAATGGGAAAGACTAAGGATCTATTCAAGAAAATCAGAGATACCAAAGGAACATTTCATGCAAAAATGGGCTCGATAAAGGACAGAAGTGGTATGGACCTAACGGAAGCAGAAGATATTAAGAAGAGGTGGCAAGAATACACAGAAGAACTGTACAAAAAAGAGCTTCACGACCCAGATAATCATGATGGTGTGATCACTGACCTAGAGCCAGACATCCTGGAATGTGAAGTCAAGTGGGCCTTAGAAAGCATCACTAAGAACAAAGCTAGTGGAGGTGATGGAATTCCAGTGGAGCTATTCCAAAACCTGAAAGATGATGCTGTGAAAGTGCTGCACTCAATATGCCAGCAAATTTGGAAAACTCAGCAGTGGCCACAAGATTGGAAAAGGTCAGTTTTCACCCCAATCCCAAAGAAAGCCAATACCAAAGAGTGCTCAAACTACTGCATAATTGCACTCATCTCACACGCTAGTAAAGTAATGCTCAAAATTCTCCAAGCCAGGCTTCAGCAATATGTGAACCGTGAACTTCCTGATGTTCAAGCTGGATTTAGAAAAGGCAGAGGAACCAGAGATCAAATTGCCAACATCCGCTGGATCATCAAAAAAGCAAGAGAGTTCCAGAAAAACATCTATTTCTGCTTCATTGACTGTGCCAAAGCCTTTGACTGTGTAGATCACAATAAACTGTGGAAAATTCTGAGAGAGATGGGAATACCAGACCACCTGATCTGCATCTTGAGAAATCTGTATGCAGGTCAGGAAGCAACAGTTAGAACTGGACATGGAACAACAGACTGGTTCCAAATAGGAAAAGGAGTACGTCAAGGCTGTATATTGTCACCATGTTTATTTAACTTATATGCAGAGAACATCATGAGAAATGCTGGACTGGAGGAAACACAAGTTGGAATCAAGATTGCCGGGAGAAATATCAATAACCTCAAATATGCAGATGATACCACCCTTATGGCAGAAAGTGAAGAGGAACTCAAAAGCCTCTTGATGAAAGTGAAAGTGGAGAGTGAAAAGGTTGGCTTAAAGCTCAACACTCAGAAAACGAAGATCATGGCATCTGGTCCCATCACTACATGGGAAATAGATGGGGAAACAGTGGAAACAGTGTCAGACTTTCTTTTTCTGGGCTCCAAAATCACTGCAGATGGTGACTGCAGTCATGAAATTAAAAGACGCTTACTCCTTGGAAGGAAAGTTATGACCAACCTAGATAGCATATTCAAAAGCAGAGACATCACTTTGCCAACAAAGGTTCGCCTAGTCAAGGCTATGGTCTTTCCTGTGGTCATGTGTGGATGTGAGAGCTGGACTGTGAAGAAGGCTGAGCGCCAAAGAATTGATGCTTTTGAACTGTGGTGTTGGAGAAGACTCTTGAGAGTCCCTTGGAGTGCAAGGAGATCCGACCGGTCCATTCTGAAGGAGATCCGCCCTGGGATTTCTTTGGAAGGAATGATGCTAGAGCTGAAACTCCAGTATTTTGGCCACCTCATGCGAAGAGTTGACTCATTGGAGAAGACTCTGATGCTGGGAGGGATTGAGGGCAGGAGGAGAAGGGGACGACAGAGGATGAGATGGCTGGATGGCATCACTGACTCGATGAATGTGAGTCTGAGTGACCTCCGAGAGCTGGTGATGGACAGGGAGGCCTGGCGTGCTGCAGTTCATGGGGTCGCAAAGAGTTGGACACGACTGAGCGACTGATCTGATCTGATATACATTGGTCAAACAGGGCTTTCCTGGTGATTCAGTCAGTAAAGAATCCACCTGTGATGCAGGAGACCCAAGTTCAAGTCCTGGGCAGGGAAGATCCCCTGGAGGAGGAAATGGCAACCCAGTCCAGTGTTCTGGCCCGGGAAAGCCCATGGACAGAGGAGCCTCGTGGGCTACAGTCCATGGGGTTGCAAGCGCTGGACACGACTTAGCCACTAAATCACCATATATTGGTCAAAAACTGGTACTATCCCAAGTGTCTATTAAAAGTAACACAGATAAATCATGGCATATTCATACAGTGGAATACTACTTAGCAGCAACTGATACACCCAATAAGATAAGTCTCAAAGACAATGGTGCGAGGGAAAGGCATTAGACACAAAGAGTATGTGTCCTGTGATTCCACTTGTGAGATATTCAATAACAGGCAGAAATAATATGTGACAGAATCAGAACAGTGACTGAGGTGGAGTGAGGTGACAGGGAAAATGTCTAGGGTGGTATACACACACACATGTATTTATATGTGCACACACGCACGTATATTATATAGCTTGTTTTATATATATTGTACAGCTTGAGGTATTACAAAAATCTACATATTTTTCAAAGTTACAAAGAACTGGAACTTAACACATGTGCATTTTATTGTAGGCAAATTATATTTCAATTGAAAAAATATTACCTTATAAAATATGAGTTCCCATCAGTAGGGTATGTTTCAGTCTAAGCAAGAACAGTGAAATCCCTCTTATCAGCATGGCAAGGACAGCTAGCTGGTTACTTGATTTTAAAAGTTTATTAAAAATCATTTAAGTATATATTTTTCAATATTTTATTTTTCATATAAAAGCACACATATATGCCTTCATTTGCTAATCTTTGATGTATAGACAAGACCGATTTTCTTTGTGTTCTACATTGTCATTCTTGAATAAACTATAACACGTCATCTATGATTTCTAGCTTCGATTTCTTTAAAAAAGAGTCAGAAATTAAATTCATTTTTGAAGCAAACTAAACACAAAATCCCTCAGGTCTTTATAATGTTTTCCACATTCTACACCTTGTGTGCCCTATAACTAACCTGAAAGATTTTTCTTGTCCCTATCTTTTCATCTGAATTTTTTTTCAAAGCATTCAACTTTGTTTTTATAGCAGAGAAGTGACAACTCTCTTTTTTCCCATTCTTATTTCATTGGTTTACATGAGATTTAATTACATCATCACAATAATCATACAACTTTGCATTTAGGCAATGCTCATATCCCCATAATTTCTCATTTAAATCCAAGATAATGGCCTCCTTCCATACAAAAGGATGTAATGAAGTCATAGGAAGATGAGGGACTAGAGTGACAGGGAGATGAAGGGAAAGAAAGCTCTGTCCTTTCAGTCTGAAACCTCTTAAAGGGCCTCTCAGCTCCCTTGCCTACCTTGCTCAGCTTTTGTCCCCAGAGCTAAGATCCACAGTGAAACCGTGGCCTCCTCTCAGGCCTTTCCTGTCTAGGTTCCTTCTTTTATCTGAAACGGGAAGGCAAACATTGGTTTAAAGGCCTTTACAACCATTATTTCCTAAGTGGTCAATAAACAAATGAAACCGTACCCAGCTTCCTCATATCCTGGAGGATGCAGACCAAACAGTAATAAGACCCGACTGCAGGGCGACTGGAAGCAAGCAGGTGATCAGTAAGGACTTCCGTGCTCTGCTGGTGGAGATGGGGATTCCGTCAACAGTTTTGGGAAATGGTGTGGATTCACCCAAAGAAATGGAAGATCTGCAAGGCGTAGCGCTTTTTCTCCTAAGTGTGTATCCTGTGTGCTTGTCTGCACTGTGATACCTGTACAAGGACATGTTTGGTTTGCAAACAAACCAAACGCTTTTCAGTGGTAGAATAGCATTTCCACACAATAAAATGCATGGGTCCTACGAACACTATCATGTAAAAAAAGAAAGCTACAAAGCAATACACACCATGTGATTCTTTCATGTAAAGTTCAAAACCAAGCAAAACCAAACTACGTTTTTAAGGATTCAAATAGGTGGTATTTTTTTTTTTATCAAAATGCAGGTTTCCTGGAGTGCTTTTTATTAAAAAATGACCAATCTTTAATACTTCCCCATGTTTTATTTATTCTCCCCATGTTTCATTAATTTCCCCATGTTTCATTAATTTCTCACTCACTCTTTTAAGCTTCAGTGGTAGCTAGAAGACACTTTAAGATTACTCAGATGGCAAACCCTGAATCTCTTTGACCTCCTTTTTCTCTGGGCACACACACATTTTCTTTCCTTTATTTTCCATGAACAAAAACAAAAGCAAGAAAATGATTTCTGTAGAGGCCAGGAGAGTGATTTTATCTGGAAGGAGGGAATTGTCTGGGCTTGGAAAGGGGAATCTGGGATAGGGGCTTCTGGAGTGCCAGCCTTGTTCTATGTATTAAGTGGCACTTGCTCTGTGATTTTAATAAACTGTATCAAACACACACCTGCTTTTCTGTTATATTCACACGATATTTTAAAACAAGGAGTGTCTTATATAGTTTATTAATTCTCCCTGCCTCCCCCCAATTCCATGTTAGGGGATCACTTTCAAATGTATCATTCATCCCTGGAGGCAATGAAGACTCTGATCACTAATACTCTTAGACTCCGGTTAGCTCCATGGATGAAGTGTAACTAGGAAGAAATGGAGGCAGTAACATTCAACAGCAGCCACAGGGAAAGAGGAAGGAAATGGACTAAAATCCTTTAGGATACAGTTGAGCAAATTCAGTCATCCACGTTATCTAATAACGAGGGGTGCCAGTAACTTAATTTTCACATTAAACCCAGTTATTTCAGTTATCTATGAGTGTGTTTCCAAGCATTTGCCTCTCTATAGTCATCCATGGGCCCTGAATAGCAATCCATCTTTTGGTTTGGAATCGAAGAAACACTAATACAAGCTTCATTGAAATCCAATTATCAAGATGTCTTTTTTCCACTTAAGCCAATAAGTGAGTCAGTTGCAAGATGCTGCTTAAATTACAGTAGAATTATTTTCTAACAGAATCAAGCTTGCTGAGCTTTTACCATTCATTATGGTATTATTTATAAAAATTATCATTGTCAGTAGTCACCCAGACCCACCAAAGCAGTATCTATTTTTTTTTAAACAATGCTTTTAAAAAGCCCTTTAGTTCACTAATTTTTCATTTTCCATTATGTTAATCACTAAAAACTCCAAGAAACAAAGAAGACTAAAGAGATTGCTTTCAGTCGACATTGTTTTCTATTGAATGGTGAATATTGGCACATGGGCATACGCACAGCCACCCCACTGGAAATTTTCAGTTTATAGAAAGGAGCTCAGTGGAGCGCCTACCAGCCTGATCTAGCCATGAATTCTCAGGCCACTTGATCTGATGCCGAACCGAAAAAAGTATAAGCAACAGCCACCCATCACATGGTGAATAAAAGAGGTGAAATAAACACACGCTCTTTGGATGTTTCTCTTTTCTTGGGCTGACGGCATTCATACACATATTAGCCAAGCAAAATCATAGGAAAGGAAATGCTCTTTATGAGATGATGTTAGTTTTCCAAAGTTTATTTCTTGGAGATAGAAGGTTGCATTTCAGGGACTGAGGAAATAATACTGCTACATGTATTTCTACTAAGTATCTCAAGAAACTGGGGATGAGTTTTAGCAAGCATAATACCCACACGGGATACAGCCTAGTATTAAGCAATGGTAGGATCCGTAAATATATCGCGGTTTGTTCGTATAATGAAATGGATAGACTTTACCCTGACTGTTCTTTTCAGCTATAGATTTTCACATAATCAGACAAAAGCCTCTGTGTTACTAAAATGGTTTCGATACCAGATTTGACTGTGCAATTGAAAAAGAAGTGCTAGTAAAAGGGCCCCCGTGCGCGACAGAGCAGCACAGCGCTTCTGCGTGGGCAGTGACTCGGCGGACGCGCCCAGGAGGCCTCACCGCTGTTTCCCTCCCACGTGGACGGCTGTTCGGCTCCAAGTTCCGGTGATGGTCACAGAGAGTTAGGCAACGCTCTGCTCCCAGGGCAGCAGCGAAGAGGGGTTGGACCAGCATCTCTTCCGGTTCTGCCACCTGCTTAGACAGGGTCCTGGTAAACTCTGCTTCACACAGAGCTATACTCACCCCACACAGGCAGGGAAGCTCGCATCTAGGGTTAGCAATTCTGGGCCACCAGTAGACCAAGTTAGACAAGGTACGGAACTTTCTCGTAACATCTGACAAAGTATTGGATACAGAGTAGCTTGCTGCAGAGGCGCACATTGTGAAGCACCTTCATAAAACAAGCGCTGGTGAGTCCACTCTTCCCCTTACGGAGCAGAACTTCGGATTCAGTGGAAGCCCTCCGTGTGGTACCATGCCTGCTTGCCAAGTGTCACCACCACGCTAAACCTTTGCAAGTATTACCCTTTCCTTTTTCCATATTTATTAATGAACTGTCTCCCTGAGCAGTGGCGGATTTAATTTTGCTGGCTTTCACTTGATTCTAGGATAGAACATACTTGGCCGTCCGCCTTCCTCTCAGGTTATTCTGCCTCAGTTTCCTTTGAAGGGTTTGCGTCCTCTTCCTGCCTTCCAAATTTTGGAGTGATCAGAAACACAGTCCTTAGACTTCATTTTCTATTCAAAGTAATGGATGAGGACCACAGATAATAATTTCAGACAGACTCATGGTTTAAAATGCCATCTGTATACCTCTCCTCGGAACGGAGCTCCTGTATCAAACTGCCTAACTCAGTGTACTCATTTGGGTGTCTAATAAGCATCTCAAAATTAACCTGAAATTAAGCCTTTGATATTCTTCCCTAAAATCTTTCTTTTCTTTATAAACAAATGAAACACCATTATAATTTTAAACAATGCCATTCCTTTGTTCTATTTTCCCTCTGCAAGATTAGATAGATATGTGGTAGAGCCTCATACTATGTCCCGTGTGTCTTAACCTCTCAGCCATCCATATGGAAATTATCCACATGAAGGAAAAAAAAAAATGATTTTGTTTCAAGTTTTCTTTTACTTTACTCAGATCTACCTTTCAGTTTATGAATTCTCTCTACAGCCAAATCCTTTCTTCTAATGCCTTTCCATTTTAACATTCAATTATGTTTTCATTTCTAGAAATTTTATTTAAAAAATACTTTTGTTCATCTTTTGGTAGTTTTTTATACGTGTTATAATTTTTAATATATTTGAATATTTCAAACATCTATTCTGAATTATGAATCTTAGCCTTTAATACTGAAGCCTTTGAGGATGGGGGTCTAGTCTTGTCTTTTTCCCTATGGACTGGCAGTAATGCTGGCTTATTCCTGCTGTTCTCTACGATTTAGACAGTTCACGTTTGCTGGCATGCTATTTGTTGGTTGGGATGATTTCTGTCTGCTTTTGTTGGGCTATGGGAACTCCTGTAATGAAGCCTTTTAAAAATACAGTTGTATGCAACACAAATGATGCAAATACTGCAGGTTCAGATAAGCCCATGTGAATGGTAGCCAGTGACACCAATTTTCAGGAGACTCTTTTAAAAAACAATCTATAAATAGCCAAGGCTGAAAATGGTAATTTTTCTTACTGTCTGCCTCTTCAACTTCTGTTTTTCCTTGTTTTATTTTAGTTCACTCTTTGTAAAAGGGCATTGCCTTTCCTATTTGTGCTCCCTCTAATTATTACATCCACTGTGCTCCACTGCTATGGCTAGTTTTTAAGAATATCTTCTTGCTAGGCTATGAGCAATTTCAGGGTGTGAATGAGTTTTATTTGTTTTTAAATGCCCAGTGCCTGACACATGTTTTTAACTCAATAAATTTATTTACTTTGAGGAAAGAAAAAAGCTAAGTAAATGAATGAGTGTTTAGAAAATGGTACTTTAAACAAACCTATTATTTAAATTCTTGAGGTTTTCAATCTTATCTCAGTACTCACTGGCCAAATGAGAACCTCCTAAATTCAGTCTTGTTTATTATTCTGAGTTAGTTGAGCCTCAATGAAGTCTAGAGTGAAACACACAAGGACACAGACTGCTTCATGCCTCACACCCAACCAGCATCAGGGAGGCCATTTATTGTCTCTAAAAGAAAACAAAAGACACCGTGTTTTCTTTCTCTTTTATTGCAACCCATTGCAAGGTCAAAAGATTCACAGAAATATAGAAACTACAAACTGGATGAATTTCCTTTATCCACTCAAAAAGACATTAAAGACAAAAGACCAGAATTTTCCACTACAGCAATATATTTCATATAGTCTTTATTCTGAAAATACTGTTGACATTTTGGAGAGGATAAAAAGCCCGCGTTAAACATGTTCACATATATTTATGACATTCTAAGCAAAAAAAGAAACTTTAGATTGCCCAGGAAAAAATTCATTGTAAGCCTTATTTCAAAGTATCTAATGAGAACACATTCACCAACCATCACAGGATCATTCAAGGGGACGTTTTCTTGGTTGTTTTTGAGATTAGTGCTTTGAGGCTGGATATGGTATTTCTACAGATTCCTACAAATACACCAAAGCAGTTTTCTGGGGTTTGATGCATCTGGCTTTCTGGATTAGTCAACGTCTTAAAGAGTAAGTGCAAGACCCCCACCCCACCCCACCCCCCAGGCTAAAGCATGGTATAGTGCTGTACTTCAGGTTCAAACAAGGCAACATTTAAACAAAATCAATTATACACATTTGAAACCATTTGACAACCAAACTGTAACACTCCTAAGACTGTTACAACTTTGAACCAAAATGGCACCATCTATATCATTGATGGCTCTCCCTCTCTGTCTTTTAACTATTTAAAATATAGTGTGACATATATAAAAATTAAACTTTTGCTTATTCACTCAAGCTATTACTATACATGTTGTCTTATAAATTAGTTTTGGATTAAAAACCAGTTAAAATATTGTGAATTAAGATATTTTTCAGTGGTAGGGAAACGAATATGAAGACGATACAGTTGGATGTGTAAGAAGAATTACAATTTATTAATAGCACACAGCTTTTTTTCTTACATAAATTTTATTCCCTTCAAATTAAATTAGTAACCCATTTAGTGATGGAAAAAATACTTTTGGTGCTTAGCGACTGGATTTTCCAAACTGACTGGAATTAAAAGCAAAAACATGCCACATCAGAAACATGTTGACATGATGAAAGGAAACAATTGTTTATATAAAAAGAGTTACTATAAATAAGTGAATGGTACTTGAATGTAAATCTATTTTTCACTTCTTACAGCTAGTATCATTTTAGCAACACTGGGACTTCTATAAAGTGAAATTCAAATCTGAGTATATCTATTAAAGACCAAAAAAAACCCAAAAAAAACCAGTTATGTCCACATTGAGAAAGAATAAATAGCAAACTCACAAGTCAGGGTTTTGTATATCTACCTACTGTGAAAGATAATCACGCTTTAGCTTAAAAAGGCTCCCTGCTGTCTTGATTATAAATCAAGACATAGGAAAGGTTATTATGAGCCTGAGTCCCTACTATGAATTAATTGTAAAGATGTGTGAAATCAAAATGTATATTCATTTACTAATAGGTATTGCCTAAACTGAAAGCTGGAGATCTTTAATTAAACAAAGAAATGCTTATTTCTGACAAGTGTAAACAGAATCTTGATGAAAAGATTTTCTAATTTTTCTTCTAAACTCATACGTTAACCAGCAATAGATCTTTGCAATAGCATAAGAACTATTGAAAAATGTAACATGCACATCTCCAAAACACCTCTTCTAAACCCAAAGCAAAGCAAAAAGAAAAAAAAAAATCAATAGAAAGATTGTCTACTTATATCTCATTCATTAATCTTCTATTAATGTGACTAGCCCCGAATCTCAGAAATATACTTTCATAATTACCAAATTAACAAAAATAATTAAATGATCTGTAGAGTTTTTTTTTTTAAATAACTGCACACTATTAATTACACTGGTGACTTTAATGTGGATAATGTTAAGATTAGCTCCAAATATCATTAAAATATCCGGACCAGTTACTATCCGTGAAATAAAAGCTAATACAATGTTAACGTAAAACTCAAAATACTCAGTACTCCAGAGAATTTGGTAGAATAGTGAATAATCAACTTTTGTGAGCTGGCCATCGGGTTTCAGATCGGTGACTCCACACGGAAACTTCACAGACGGGCCTGCTCTCTCTAGTCCCTAAGCTGCCCACTGGACGGCAGGGGGGAGCCCCGTGGGGACGGTGTGCGAGGGGGAGTGGCAGGGGAGGGCGGGGCCTGGAGAAGGGCCCGTGTCAGAGAATGACCCAGGGAGAAAGTGCGTGCGTGTGCGCGCACACGTGTGAGACAGGATGAGAACCGACACCCGTGGATGTGCTTGAAATCCTGAAACGCACTAGTTCTCAGGCTTCTAATTAGTGCCACGTCACTCCCTTCTGGTCGCCATCCGCAGAACTGCTCAGTTCTTTCTCATCAAATAAGAAGGCAGTTGCCTTCATTTGGGGGCATCTCCAGTGGCAGTAATTAGAAGCTCAAAATAATAGATCCTTTTTTGTTTTTTTTTATTCCACAGTAAAAAAAAAAAAAAGAGAAATAAGCCTTTGAACTTAAAAACTAAAGGTTTGTGCCTGTCACAATCTTTCATTTTTAAGACAAACAGACCAGCTCACCTGGGGACAAATAGCAACTGCGTTGACGCTATGCAGCACGCAAATGAGACGCGGATACACGCAGGCGGGGGGACACACGGGGACACAGCACAGTCGCGACCTCGGCCGGGCCCCCGCCCCAGCTCCGCACCCTAGGAGGAGGCGGCCGACACGCCGGGCGTCCAGCCCATCTGGTAGGCCCTCTCCAGCGTCCTCTTGCAGTCCTGCAGGACGGTGCTGAAGGTGATGTGCGGGTACTGCTGCACCAGCTGCTCCACCGTCACCTCGTTGACCTGCAAGCGAAGAAGAGCCGCCATCACACACGGCACAGGGACCCGCCCCTCGTCCTTCTCAGCAGCGCTAGCAAGTGTTTGCTGGAAAGACCTGCCATCAGTACTACATTCTACGTGGTACTAGGCAGTACTAAGTCCTACATAGTACTAAGCAGTACTAAGTTCTGTGTAGTACTAAGTACTACTAGGTTCTATGTAGTGCTATGCTATGCTGCTGCTGCTGCTGCTGCTAAGTCGCTTCAGTCGTGTCCGACTCTGTGCGACCCCACAGACGGCAGCCCACCAGGCTCCTCCGTCCACGGGATTTTCCAGGCAAGAACACTGGAGTGGCTTGCCATTGCCTTCTCCGTATGCTATGCTATGCTATGCTAAGTCACTTCAGCCGTGTCCGACTCTGTGCGACCCCATAGACGGCAGCCCACCAGGCTCCCCCGTCCCTGGGATTCTCTAGGCAAGAACACTGGAGTGGGTTGCCATTTCCCTCTCCAATGCATGAAAGTGAAAAGTGAAAGTGAAGTCACTCAGTCGTGTCTGACTCTTAGCGACCCCATGGACTGCAGCCTACCAGGCTCCTCCGTCCACGGGATTTTCCAAGCAAGAGTACAGGAATGGGGTGCCATTGCCTTCTCCCTATGTAGCACTAAGTACTACTAAGTTCTACATAGTACTAGGTTCTACGTAGTACTAAGTACTATGTTCCCCCTACAGGTTTTTTTTTAAAGATGTAAGGAATAGGGAAGTTAGCACTTTCTATGAGTGTAAATGAGCTGAAGTGTGTCCTTTGAAGGGTGAGTGCCTGGGAGGGGAGGCAGCATGAGACAGCACTCTCATGTGTCTCTGACTCTGCCACCCACCTGGCAGCTTTTTAGGAGAGAACCATAGACTGCTGGAGAGGATGCACAGGACTCTGAATAGGAGTGCTGGGCAAAATGTTTATTTTTCTTCCCCTTAAATGTTAAGGTGCTGGCAAACCTCAGGTCCCTTCGTGGAAAAGGGCTGAAAACATGAGGAATCAATCACTAAAACATACATGGCTGGCAGGTCAGAGATGGCCCCAGTAGACCTTAGCCATCAAAGACACCACCTTGATTCTTGATTAGACAAGGCAATCAGACAGGCCTAATTAAAACTAACACCTTTTCAATTGCTGTGCTGTGAAGGGATTAATTTGTCAATTATTTTTAAGCTGATTGCAGTTCATATCACAAAAGTAGACAGCTTCCTTCATCCTTCAGATAAATAAATGATTAACCTAAGAACCCCAACTTTTAGGTTGCTTTATTTAAAATCTTTATCGAACACTTTGGCATTTTCAAATACAATGATGCTTCATTTATATTGAATAAGCTGGTCTGCAAGAAGGTTCTGCTGAGACACATTGTGCTTCCTCTCCATGTCTGCCACTACTGAAAAGATCAGGACCATCAGGAAAACCCTCAAACAACATCAGACCCTTGCAATTTGCTTTGAAAGCCAGTTTGGGAGTACGCTGACCGTGACATTAAGTCCTCTGCACTTTTCTGAAATAACATGGTGTTTTGTTAAACTATGTTACATGTAGTATTTGTTAAATTCAGAGTTGATATTTCCACATTGCACTGATGATGCTTATTTTTTGTCAGAATTTTCTATTCAAGACTTTCTTGTATTGAAATCAATTGTCATTCCAAATTTAACCAAGCTATGCAGTTCAATCTTTTTGTGTTACAATGTATGACTTTTGTTTACAAAAACATGAAGAAAATGATTTTGAATAAAAAGAAAAACTGATATACAAATCAGAATTGAGGATATCAACTGCTGACCTTAAAAGGACTTGTAAGCAATATAACTTTTTTAAAAATTAAATTCTACCTAAGTCTAGCTTGAGTTGAGCCTGCTTGAATCAGTAACTGACAAAATCTTGCATCACCTAGCTGTGCCTGTCTCTCTGGTACATCTTCGATATTATCCAATCACCTGACCTAATGTCAAGTTATCAAGCTGTCCAAGTCCTTTCTGGCTTCAGGACCTTTGCACCTGCCGTTCTCTTAATCTGGAATACTTTAAAATCCACCTCCCCCTGGGAAGCCCCTTCTCAGGGCTAGTCCTCCTCATTCTCAGGTCAGTGTCATTCCCCCAGGGAGCTTTGATCCTTGCCCTCAGCCTGCTTCCCTCCTCAAATCAGGCGAGGCTTCCAGGTTATTCTCTCTTCCAACACCGCCTACTTTTTCTTCATGGTACCTTCAAAATTCAGTTTATAATTGCTTTATTTAATGTCTGCTCCTGTTCCAATGTGAGATCCACAAGAACCACGATCGTCTTGTCATTCATGAGCCAGACTAGCTTCTCAGTGAACGAAGGAGAAGACAGTGACAGACTACAAATGACAAACAGAGACCCCGGAGCAAAGCGCTGCCGGACACCAGCGCGCGACCGGCCAAGGCCAGCGACTCCCCGGAACCGTCCTCAGCGCAGGGACCCGCTCCTGCAGGGAGCCTCCCCGGCCATGCTGGCCCTTGGCGCAGCTGCGCTGGGCACTCCTGCTCTGAACCCACGGCAGCACCTGCAGGCCTCTGGCTTCAGCGCCCTCACACTGCACCAGTCATCTCTCCACTCGACTCTGCTACCTGAACCAAAGTCTGGGCACCAGAGACTGCCTTTCCTCTGAGACTGTAGAGCTGGGTACAAAGCGGAGAGGAAACGTGGCGGCTACAGTGGACCTTGGAGTCAACCAGGCTCAGCTCTGAATCCTGGTTTCACTTCAAAATTCAGTTTCCTCAACTGTAAAAACAGGAGAAAAGTACCGATGTCATAGGACGTTACAAGGATAAAATAATATGCCTAACACTGTGACTGACATAAAAAAGTCCTCAAATGGTGGTTCCTATAGTAGAGCTGATGCTCAATAAATGATCATTTACTGAGTTAATTAATGCTATGGTACAGTGACCAATTCTCTACAGTGATGTTCAATATTGTTCAACTTCTGAGATATTTCAGAAATAAACCTTGATAACGTCCTCCTTGGAAGAAAAGTTATCACCAACCTAGATAGCATATTCAAAAGCAGAGACATTACTTTGCCAACAAAGGTCCGTCTAGTCAAGGCTATGGTCTTTCCTGTGGTCATGTATGGATGTGAGAGCTGGACTGTGAAGAAGGCTGAGCGCCGAAGAATTGATGCTTTTGAACTGTGGTGTTGGAGAAGACTCTTGAGAGTCCCTTGGACAGCAAGGAGATCTAACCAGTCCATTCTGAAGGATATCAGCCCTGGGATTTCTTTGGAAGGAATGATGCTAAAGCTGAGACTCCAATACTTTGGCCCCCTCATGCAAAGAGTTGCCTCATTGGAAAAGACTCTGATGCTGGGAGAGATTGGGGGCAGGAGGAGAAGGGGACGACAGAGGATGAGATGGCTGGATGGCATCACTGACTCGATGGATGTGAGTTTGAGTGAACTCTGGGAGTTGGTGATGGACAGGGAGGCCTGGCGTGCTGCAATTCATGGGGTCGCAAAGAGTCGGACTCGACTCAGCAACTGAACTGAACATTAGCTATCACCACAGGGTAAGAAGCAACCTTGATAATATACTTCATATATAAGAAGAATCTATCTTAATGCTCTCTGGAGAAGAGTCCAAAACTTTTCTTAGTAACACAGTCCAGGTTTTCAATAGCCACTTTTAGGAAACCCTCCCTTTCCTTTACCTGATGTTCCCCCAGGCTGTGGGAACTTTCTTCCCTGCTTCCACAAATAAACTTAGAAGGAGGCGGGTCTCACTCAGGGGAGAGCTGAAGTCCCCTGGCCGAAGCATTTTCAGAAAATCTCCCTCAAATGGCAGAGAAAGTAAATGTGGCCCAAATCACCTAGCATTCAAGAAACAACTAACTGAAAATAGATGAAAAACGGAGGCAGAAGAGAAAACCTCTAAAAACAACATAAAGATGGGCTTGTCTTCTACAATACATCTTTTCTAATCTACACATAGGCCTGTAAAAAGTTTTACACCAAGGACTGACAGGCATTTTGTTTTGGAGGCCCAATTTTTATAAAGATAAAGTATCACTTTGTGATAGCTGCTCTGCATGAAGAGAGAGAAAATTTACCTTAAGCAAACTTGATATATGAAGATACAGATTTATGAAGTACATGAATTAGCTTCAGTTAGGGGTTAACTGTCAACTCTAGCAAAGACTCATAGTAGGGTTAATTTAGTCAGTCAGCTCTCTTGTTTTATAGCCCCTGATTTACTGAAATTCAGTCTACCTTCTTCTGTTGCATAAAGCAAGGCCCACCCATAGCAGAGAATGCACAGTGGGCTAGGTTTCTGGCTTCACAAGTTGTGGGTTAAAAAAGGACAGCCATCTGGGTTTGTGCCGCTGTGTAAGAAATGCTACAGGTGATCCTCTGTGGACATAATGTGTCTTCTAAGCAGTCTGTCTGCTAACTGTGCCCTGTAAACTCCAGAAAATAAAGCGGTAGGGGAAATGCAAACCCTCATTTCAGGGCCTTGTTGGTAGAAGCTATTTGGGGGAAATACATGTGTTCCCTCTAGGGAAGGTTCTTTTACTTATAGTGTCTCCTGGCGATAAGGTGTGACACATTTTATACTGAAGTCATTTTCATTTACTCCTCACAAGTATACACTATGCTCACCTCTTTGTATAGACTCCAAAAGTGGTTTGGTGCCTTAGAGACAAAGTTGGGTGTAAGACATGGGGACGGTTCAAATCATTTCAGCTCCTCAGGCCTGCTGACACTTTGTCATGCACAGCTCCACTTGCTAGAATGAAAAGAACTATTCTCTGTTCCAACTCATAAAATGTATGTGACATAAAAACAGAACACGAAGATGAATTTAAAAAAATTTCCTCATGATCCTCGGTCGTCTGTTCTTAATTTCTTTTTCCTCTGCTGCAAACTATCAGTGGCCATTTCTATATTACACATAAGATTTGAGAAATGCAGTGGATCGTCACAGAGAAATACTCAGCAGTGTCATTTGGAGAAATTACTGTGATTAAAGGGGGAAAAAAAGCATGTACTACAGGTTTTTTTTTTTTTTTTAATGTAAGAAAAATTGGATTTTATCGTTCTCTCCAAAGACTGTATAACCATAATTTACATTTTTAAAATTATTATAACTCTTTTTAAGGTAGTAGCAATTTGTCTGGTATTTTAATCTATTTTGAGTTAACATCTATTAGCACTTTTTGAAAATGTGAGGCAAATTGCTGTGCTAATTAAGGTAAATCATATCACAGTTTCATCCTATTGCTGCTGCTACTATAGAAGGGTGAGGAGAGACTGGTCAGGGTTTCTGAGATTCAGTTTAACCTATTTACCTAAACTATCACCTGCTTCTTCACCTCCTTATAGACACTTTCCCAAGAAAATTCTAGAAAGTGTAAAATTAGGCCTAAATTATCTCCCCAATGATACCTATTGTTCAAAAAATACAATATCTGATGAAATCTATTGAAGAAACCATTCATTTTAAGTTATTCTCATTTCCTCTTTGACTCATGTTATAAAATAGAATGTATTTCTTGTGTCAAGGGGAAATATTTGGCACCAGAGTATATTAAAACTACACTTAAGAATATAATGATTTACTTAAAATCATTTTTTTTAATGGAGAAAGTTTCCCTGCAAAAAGTGAACATTAGTCCAAAGTATCCCAACAATAAATGTATTGCATTTTTCCTAGATCACAAGCTCCTTGACAGCAAGGAGTACGTTAGTCATCTCCTTGTTTTCAGCCCTGCACATACCATCTGGCACATTGCGTCCCATCAGAACATAAGCCCCTGCCTCTCCTCACGGCCAAGCCCCAGCAGTGGGCGAGTGCGGCGCGCGCAGCGAGCACTCAGTGCTGCTCCGTGAGTGTGTCCTGAGTAAGCAGAGGGGCACCCAACAGCACCGCATCCGGAATGGCGGAGACAAGCTCACCTTGGGCCCAGACTGTTGGGCCACGGTGGGGCAGGCTCTGGAAGCTTGGCATTAAGGCAGCTCCAAACTCCTTTAACCCTTTGAAGTTCACACACAAGGGGATTCTTGGTGCTCCTCTCCTTTCTCTTCTTGCCTTCTGACTCCACCGGGTACCTCTGTCCTGACACACCTTGCCCGGGCTTCCCAACACTTTTGCACAGGAGACCAAAGCAGCTCGAGACGGTGGTTCAGCATCACGAGCTGCTGCTTGCTGGGCCGTGTGGCTGCGAGGCGGTACTAGGAAGTGCCAAGGCGTCAGCCGCTCAGTCGTGTCTGACTCTTTGGGACCCCGTGGACTGTAGCCCGCCAGACTCCTCTGTCCATGGGATTCTCCAGGCAAGAACACTGGAGCAGGTTGCCATGCCCTCCTCCAGGGGATTTTCACGACCCTGGGACCCATCCCGGGTCTCCCACATTGCAGGCAGATTCTCTACCATCTAAGCCGCTGGGAAGCCGTAGGCTATACTTCAGATGGACTGATGGCAGCCCCTCCTATTAGGATGTGTGGCTCAGTGCACTGGGGAGGCAGCGCTGAGAAGCACGCTCATGGTGCCTGGCTATGTGCAGGTTCCCAAAGCTTTGCACAAACCCACATGATTCACAAGGTTTCACACTTCAGTTTGCAGCACCAGGGTCACCCTGCTCAGGGTAGCAGACCCAGGAGGGCCCCACAGAAGACTCTGAAATTTGGGGGACATTTAAGATTCCTTCTGAGGTCACAGTTGTCTGGTGACAGGGGAACTGTGGACAGAGTGTCTGACTCAGAGCAACGCTATTTCCACCTTCTAATTGCTTGGGCTTCAGTACCTCTGCACACCTTCACTGTTACTTGAGGGGCTCTTTTTGGGGGGGTTGGTGGTGGTTGGTTGGTTCCATCGTCACAGTCATATTTGGCATTTATTGTCTCAACTGTCCAGCAATCCCCCATCCTTTGTGGCATTGGGGGCTGGTTTCATGAGAGACAGTGTTTCCACGGACTGGGTGTGGAGGAAGGCTTTGGGATGGTTTAAGCACGTTCCATTTACTCCACATTTTATTTCTCCTACTGTTATATCGGCTCCACCTCAGAGCATCGGGCATTAGATCCTGGAAGTCGGGGACCTCTGAGCTACTACTGTGGGCAGTATAGTCCCAAACAGGGAAAAATTCTCCCACTGAAACTGCTGCATGCTCCCCACGGAGAAACACCGTACTCTCCCAGATTAGGTGCTCATGAGGTAGGACAGAAACTGAGGCCATTTTTTTCTTCCTGGTTTATTTTGGCAAAATACTTGAAAATAATTTATTTTTCATCCTAATGACCAATAAGGCAAAATGAAAGCACGTCCCCATCCTAGTAAGGACGGAGGGAAAATGTTCAGTGAGCACCTACCATTTTCCAAGCATCTAAGCACAAACACTGCTGGTTACAGATGAACCGCGCCTCAGACAAAATCAGCACTTCACGTGGGGTCACAGCTGGTGAACGCAGCCAGGATCGGAATCTGGACCCGCAACGCAGGCACTCTGGGCCCCGGGCCGCCCTGCCCTGCACGCTGTGCGGTGCACCAACCATCTCACCAGGGCCTCGCTGAGCACCCTCCTAGTAAATGGTCACAGACGTTCATTTTCCAGGGAACATGGAATGACTGCGGGCTACTGTAACACATTTCAAAGTCCTTTACGACCTCTTCAAAACGGCTGCTCTGCAGGAATGTGAATTCTAACGGATCTCCTTAATTCTAACAGATCTCCTTAATTCTAACGGCTCTCCTTAATTCTAACGGATCTCCTTAATTCTAACGGATCTCCTTAATTCTAACAGATCTCCAACGGCTCTCCTTAATTCTAACGGCTCTCCTCTGGCCTGCAGAACATCCTGTTATGGACCTGTGGTTGCGTGAGACCCTGAGACATGGAGGAAGCGTGATGAAGCCATAGGACTGCCGTGGGCCTTTGAGAAGGCCAGTGGCCACCCCACGCCATAACCCGGCATTCTCTCTCTGCAGTCTCCTGTCCTTCTGGGTCCCAGAGGCAGACGGGCCAGCCTGGCAGGGACAGCCCCCCGCCCTCCTGAGCAGAGAAGGTGGACAATGACAATAGGGAGGGCAAAGCCTAAGAAACACGTTCCAGGGCATGGAGAGGCGGCTGTGGGCAGAACTGGGCAGGCCCCGACCTCCGCCAGGAGGGCTGGAAAGGGCTTTCCAAAATCGGGGGTGTCTGAGTGGACTTCGGAAGGACACGGAGGTATCAGCTTTGATGCTACATGCATGAAATACACGTGTATTATTCAGGGGAGAAAGGACATGTGCTCAAGAGCGAGAAGAACACAGCTCATCTGTCCTTCACTTTGTAAGGCAACGCTTCTCCAGCCCGTCTCACAAACTTGACAGGGTAACTGAAGCAGGTTCTTCTCTACAATGGCACTGCTCTGAGCTTGGTGCGGTGGTGGGGGAGAAAATAGCGCCCCCGCCCCCGTTTCTGAAGGCCGAAGGGTAAGGAGCCCCAAGGGAGCTCGGGAAAGTGTGGCAAACAGCACAGGGGCCTCCTGCCTCCTAACTCCGGCTCTCCCCGTCACGCTGGTCTGCCATCCTTGTAGACTCCCCAGGCAGTGCCCCTCACTGCTCACAACCCCATGGGCTGACTCCCAGCGGCCTGGGGGCAGTGTGTGGTCTCCTAGGCAGTCAGGAGCGGCTCAGCTCCTGGGACACGTGCCGGCTCTCCCTGCGGCCTGGCGTTCGCTGGGTGCCAGCAGAAATCCTCGTGGGTGATGCAAATGCAAATGAGACCCAGTTGCTCTTTTGCCAAGTGCCCACTGGCCCCAAGATGGGCATGTACTAAAATGGATAAAATAAGGGGGACGGGAATTTAGTAATAATTCAAATTTGCATGTCAGTGAGATGAGTCATCTAAGTGCAGTGTAAAATGCTTTACACAGGCCACTAAGGACAGAATGAGAGAGCAGACCACACAGTGATTTTTCTCTTCAGGACCTGCACTGCCAACCACGAATGCCGGCTCTCCGCAGGCCGGGTGGGTGTTTTCATCATTCTGTTTCCCTCCCTTTGCAGCAGGACACCCACGGCCCTGTCTGGGTGACTCGCCACTTCCGGTCAATGCCACCTGCGACCAGGGCAGGAAGGTCTGGGACACCAGGAATTGGACGCCACTTCTATGGTCTCTTCTCTTGTCTGTTTCCCTGGGGCTGCAAGCTGAGCTTCCTGGCAGTCCAGTAGCTCAACAGGCAGGAGGAGGCTGCTGGAGGACCCGCAGTGAGGGGAGCGGCTGGGGAGGACCACAGGAGGACTCAGCGTGAGCAGACGGCGCCTGAGTCTGCAGGCAGTCACATGCCTTTCCACTCCGCTTCCTTTCTCAGCCAAACCAAGGTCCCTCTCCGCACCCCACGGTGACTCATACACAACAAATATCAATCTGTGTTTCCTGACGTGGGATGGATTCAACTGTGTCAATAATCCCCCCAAAAGAGAATTCATTTAAGAGGTCTCTGGACTTCAGCCTCAGCAGCCGCCAAAGAACTCCAGGGACAGTTTTATCCCAGAAAATCTCGTGCAGTTACTGAAACTAGGGGATAACTAAGAACATCCAGAATACCGCACACAAGGCTTAGGCAGTCTTGTTATATAACTTGCAATGGAGGCATGGAGGTGACTGCTAAATGAAAGTAATTAACAGGAACACGTTCTGTCCGCGGAGACTAAGGGGAAACAGGTGTTCAGCCTAGAAAAAACATTTCTCAGTGGATTTCCTTCAAAGTCAAAATGTCTTGGGTTTAACTCACAAAAATTTTTAAGTTAAAAAAAGAAATTAAACTGTGTCTGCAACCAAGAATACAAACAAGAATATAGTGGTTCCCAGTCCAATTGCTGATTAGAACCACCTGGGGAACCTTTGAAAAAAGTCTCAGTGGCCTGATCATATCCCAGACTAAATGCATGCCAGTCTTAGAGGAATGGGACCCTGGCATAAGTATGTTTTAAAGGCCCTGGAAGATTTCAGGGTGAAGCTCAGGTTGATTGACGAGATCCCAGAGACACAGGAGGTGGCCACCTGATCGTCCCAACACCTAACGGAGGGAGAGTCCCCTACACCCAGCTCACACAAGCACCCAGAGCTTGCTCAAGGACCACTCATGAGGTGGGAGAGGGCGCGTGCCTGAGGGTCTGATATAATCTTAAGGAGAAAACGACTATCTTATTGGAGTCTAAAAACCACCCGCTAAATACGCACGGTTACAGGCCACCCTTAATGCGCTAGGCCTCATGCCAAGAGCCCGAGGCCTTCGAGGATGTATTTTTTTATACAGAGGTAAGAAATATTACTCATGAGTGGCAAAAAACTCATCTCAAAATCCCAAAGCATAGAAAGAGACACTGAGGATGCAATGAGCCTGGCCGAGGCAGGCTCACAGACGCGGTCAGCCTGGCCAGGTGCAGCCTCTCCACCCAGAACCCACGATGGTCGCAAGTGCTCTGCTCTGTCAGTATCACAACAGGCCTGGCTTCATTCCGTGTCTCTTTCTTGGGAAATGTGGGTTGCCTGTTAACACTAGCATTGCTTCCACTCACCTGAGTTAGCACGGCGAGAAAGCTACAAGGAATCTGGAAGAATGGGGATCACAGAAACACCTGCAGCGCTGAGAACCGGGGTCACCGACCTGAAGCCTCTGATTAGAGACCAGGGTGACAGGCGTCCAGCAACTAGATCGTCAGAGAGAAAAAGCAGCGACGTTTTCATTCCCTGTTCCACCGAGCGAGCCTCCACCCAGAAGGATGTTTCAAGCCAAGTGGGAACTTCAGGTGTAGTCTGGGATAGGGTGTCCTGAGGCTGCAAACCTATGGTACTGACCCATCGTGCAAGGCTGTGCATCGTTCGTACAGATGTGCACGTGCGGCACAGCTAAGAACAGTCCTGACCTGTGTGGGACACCTGGATGGACAATGCCACTGGGGAAGACTTGGTGGCACCCTAAAAGACTACTTGAGAAAATCTGGGTCCTAATAGGATAATTAATAAACACTGTCACTGAGGGAGCAGTGAGTGTAACATATTTATGGGAACACATCTGTGTGTTTCTAAATTAAACGTGCACAAGTTACGCTGAAAAACACAATTGAGAGAGAAAATGCTCAGAACCTAAAATTATGTTTTCTTTTGAGCTTAATGGCTTTCTTGATTTCAATTTTTATTTTCTTACATAAAGCTTTAGGGTGATGGTAATCACTAGTGGACACCTGATTAAAAAAAAGAAATCTTTCCAAAACTGAATTTCCAGCAGGTAGAATTTAAGGATTTGACCTGTTTCCTAAAATAAATTTATTAGCAGCAAAAATTTCTTCTGCATAAACAAGCGACAGTTTTGCCTTTCAGAAGAGCGGCTCTACATGAATCAGAGCAGTTCAGGGTTGGGCTCTGACAGGTGTGAGTCTCGTCACACCGCAGATGTCTGAACTCTGTCCTTGACTGACCTGGGCCCCGGAGGCAGCACTCAGAACTGCCCAGCTACAGGGAACCAGTACTAAATCCAAGGTGTCATCTTTTTTACTCACTTATTTATCCGCCCCCCGTCTGAAAAGTGAAAGTGAAATAGATACATTTTTATTTTCTGACAAATGATTCAGAAGCGATGGGATCTAATGGTTTTCAAACTCGCTTTTGCGTGTATTTTGCTTCTGCAAACCAAAGCAGTAAATAAGTAAACAAATCAAATAGATAAACCAAGCGGATAAAGCAGTCAAAGCGGGGTCACTGGGGCTGCTGTTAGGTGCCGGGACAGGCCCTCTGGCCTCCGAGCCACCCTGTCATCCCTAAGAGGCTCGCAGGCGCCTCCTCGGGACCCTGGGGCCGCACAGAACGCGGGTGGGGACAGCTTGCAAGGCCCCTGGCCGCCGTCCACCGCGTGTTCGTTTGGCATCTGCTACGCACCAGCCACTGTGACAGGGCCTGGCTGTACAGCACAGGCTAGGACCCCACGGTCCTTACATTCTTAGGAGGAGGGCGTCCTGGGGATGAGGATGTAAGAACCCACCACCACTACGAGCACAGGCTAACACACATGACTTTCTTCATGGGAGGAACTTTACAGGCACCAACCCCCTTAATCCTCCCAATAGCCTTGAGATGGGTGCTGCCCTCATTCCCACTTTACGGATAAGGGAATGCAGGTGCAGAGAGGCAGCTTGGGAGGAGGCAGCAGGAGCCGGGAGCCTGGCGCCAGGTGGGTGCAGCTGCTCGGGGATGGAGCGAGCTGTGGTTAGGGAGGCGGAGAGTGGAGTTGGTGAGATGGAAGTTGCTGTCACCTGCAGCGTGGAAAGACCTGTCGGGGTGGTGAAAAGTAATGGCAAGTATTCACAGTCGGTCCTTTCCGGGAACTGAACCATCGAATGCCGGAAAGACAAAACTGCAAGGAGCGTTGCTGAAAGCCACGAGAGGCCAAAGTGAGGTTCTTCACACAGAAAAAACAGAATTTCTGGCACCCTGACGCCACTGTGCCTGCCCATTTGCTTGTCTGTCTTCCCCAGCAGGCTGCAGGCTCCATGGGCCAGGAACTCTGATTTTGTTGACTGTTTTTTTCTGACCTGTCCCGTTACAGTTACTGGAACATAGTAAGGAGCTCAACAGATGCTTCTTAAATACACTGATAAAACATATAATAAACATTGGAGGCTGGCGGGGGGTGCGGGGGGTGGGGAACTGAGGCTTTCTCTTGAAAAACTACTTGCCCAGACATGGTAGGCCCCGGTAGCCTGGCGCTGAGTAGCCGGGTTTCGGGAGGCAAGCTGGGGAGCCCCCTTCCAGGGACCCGCAGACCCCCAAGTCTCTGGAGTGTCAGCAGGTGGCCCTCATTTCTACTTTGCGAAATGAGATGCTTAGGAGTGCTGGGGTCAGAGTTCCTGTAAGAACTCCCTGTTAACCTTTTCTATTTCTAAATCAGAAAAAAACAATATGATCCTCCAACCTTAACTTTCTTATAATTACTTAAGCCAAATCAGAGTTCCAAGGAGATTATTTACTGCCAAGTAATGATGCTTCAGACAAACTCCAACATAACATTCTATTTACCCCACAGCTTTTGGAGAACAGCAGGCCTCCTCTTTCCTCCTTTGAAAAAACATTTCGCCATGCATCAGTCCCACGAAAGGAATGAGCAGGACACAAGCAGCTACTTGCACAGCCGCTAAAAGGTTCCAGAGACACGCGGTCTTCAGGTTTCTTCAGGTTTCCCTGAAGAAACACACCAGCCTGGAACTGACGGGAGGTCTGACTTGCCGAGCCCTTACTCTCTCTGTTCACAAGAAAGGACTTAGCCCTGCAGGTCTCGAGGTTTCGTCCTCCGTATGTTTGACCGTCATTTAATGGTCCTAACTAGCAGCAGCGGCAGCTAGTCAAAAAACAGATTAAAAAAAAAAAAAAAAAAGTCATTGTCTGAGTCTCAGGGGCCTAGGTGTTCTTTGTAAGATCTGAGCATGTGAATTTATATTCATGGCTAGAATATATGAACTGGGCAGTTCACATCATGGTTAAATATCCGATTCCAGGGCAGCCGTGTATATACGAGAGTCAATAATAACAGCCATGGTGGCTGACACTGCGCGTGTACAGACTGCGTGACCTTAAGCTAAGTCCTTTATTGAAGTATCTCATATAATCTCATAACCATCTGTGGGGCAAATATGATCCCATTTTTCAGATGGTAAAACAGGCTTTTAGAGCTTAAGCTCTCCAAAGCCCCTCAGACAGTCAAGTGAAGGGTGAAGAATGTGGAAACCTAGTGGTCTGCCCCGAGCACTCACCAGTGTGGCCCCTATGTGAGGTGCTGCAGCAGGCTCTCCCGCTTTATTAAACACCAGAAAGGCCTTCAGTGACTGCTCGGGAGAACTTCAGGCGAGGAGGGCTGGAAGAGGAGGAGATGGGGCCTTGGCTAAAATGAGGTTGAGAGATAACCTCTGAATTTCAGCTGATGTTTTTTTCCTTGTTTCAATTACCAGGGATAATCAGGGGAGGGCTGTAAAAATGTGTTTTAAAGTGTTCCTGTGTGGAAATCACTGGGAGAAACTGTTTTATCAGCAAAAGGAACAAGATGCTGATACTTCAAGCGAAGAACTAGAGTTTGAATTTTAGAGCCCTAACCACACACAACTCTCCAATTTTCACATCCTCTCTTGGAGCACGTGGCCTGGTGGCAGCTTGGGGAACAGATACGTCTCCCACGACCGCCCCACCGGATACCGTCAGCCCGCTCCCGCCTTGTCAGGGGAGCGCTTTGTTTTCTTTGATAAGGCATACATTTGCGACCTTAAAATTCTGGCTCCTGGCAACCTGGAGACAGCTATGGACACACTGTGGGCAAGGGCATCCCCCGTAGGTACACGCTCTGTTTCACGGCTGGACTGCTACCCAAACAGTCCTGGACACAGGGCCCCGCAAATTATTTTTCCCCTAAACTGATTTTTCCAGTTAGTTCTGTATATTAGTTACAGAGTCCTATATTATTTTCCCCGTAGGGCTTTCCTGCTCATGGCTCCTAAATAAGCTGATGAAAACTCCATTTTCTCCGCAGAAATCTTTAGGCTATTGAGGCTCTCTCTTACCATAATTACTTCCTGAAAAAAAACAACGCAGTGGTCAATTCCTCCTGAATATTTTTACATTACATTGGGCACGCAAAAGTTGGCCCTTGATATTTTAAGGTTGCAAAGCAGATTTCTGGCTTTAAGGAGCTGACTGGTCTCCCTTATTTTCTTCCAGCATTGACTGCTCATTGATTTGATTAAATCTCTCCACCATTTCAATGAGAGAAACTCTGTGTGAAAACAAGGATTTCTTACAACCTGAAGAAATCATCCCTTATTAAAAGAGATCATCTGTTTTGCTCCTCATCTAAGCACTTCAGGAATGAGGGCAGGTGAGGAGAAAGGTCTTGGCAGTGGCAGTTTGATGAGAAATGAATTAATTTGATTATTTCCATGGTGTGTGGATCAATAATAGTCGGCCTCTGAGGAGGCCCCTGGCCTCAAGGCAGCTGGATAATCAATAGGATCACAGAAGCAACTCTCCTCCCCTAGCAGCCTCTCTGATCTTTTTTTGGGCAGACTCTTCACGCCTGTGTAATTCTAATTTATGTCAACTAGAAATCAAAGAAATTCCAAGAGGCTTTGGTCAGAGGACATTGGGGTGGACCTTTCAGAATCTATTTACGTCTGCTCCTTAAGTCAGGTGGCCCCCAAGGCCCTCTTGGCGCCCCTACGGGCCGAGGCGAGGCGGCTTCCCCGCAGAAGGGCTGCTACCTGCTCTGGGCAGAGGCGCACAGTGGGGTGAACGGGGGCTCCCCACCCCCATCGACGACTCCGCAGACATGTGAACGCCAACAAGCATTTCCAGCCAAGTGCTCTGCCAAGAGTGGCTCCCTCAATAATGCTCTTTAATGCTACCCCAGACGCTGGCATTTTCAAATCAAATGAACAGTGTATAAAATTAGTTCTGCATGAAGTTACAGAAAAAGAAAAAAAATATAGAAAGTGAAAGGGAGCTTTTAAAAGCTCCAGAATTTCTTCATCCAACTGCTTTTCACAAGGGTTTGGCATTTGAGAATTGCTACATTTATGATGTTATTCGCTGCTCACAATTCAGGCCCTCTGTCTCCAAACTTCTGTATTAACACACGTTGCAGAGGTTTCCACTGCTACATTTTATCACGGAGGTTTCCCAAACCAGCTGGCCTGCCTCTGGCCAGGTCTGGTTTCTCAGCCAACGCAACGCCACTGGGCTCCCTTGCTTTTCATCAACCTTGTTGCCCCAAACATTTTTCGTTAACCTTGAACACTGCATCTCCATTGGCCCTACAGCTTTCCCAGGAACTTTTTTTTTTTTTTTTTTGGTCCTTCTTAGTTTTGTTCTCCATCCAAACTGCCATGTAAGAAGTAAGGAAAATACCACATTATTAGAAGAAACAGATCTGAATAGAATCTAGAATTCACTGAAGTTGTGAAGACGACTTCCATGACCAAAGCCACTGACTGTCTATAATTGCGGAAAGCAGAAAAAAACATATTGCTCTTATTAGAGAGTCCCGTTGGTTATACAAGTAGTTTTAACTAAATCACCAAATAAATGCGTGTTAAGTTGATAGGTGATTTCGGGTCAACTCTAATTCCCAAGGTCAAGTAAGCCTTTGAACAGTCTTTAAGAATATAAGTTCACCCCAATTCATCAAAGCCGTCTCACACAGCGTTTTCTTCTCTGTGCTCTTACAATGCACTGAAGTTTAGGGGATTAAGTGGCGTCGGCTTCAAACCCAAAGTAATGCCTCTAACGTGCTTATCCATCCAGCAATCGGAAAAGCTACTCACACAGGGGCTTCTTAATGTGCTTCCTAATTTTACAAGCACAAGGGAACGCTGCATTTGTCTAACGACTGGAGGACTCCTTCCTCGGAGTCACCCATTGCTGCCAGACAAATTTACTGCTGTTGAGTTTAGACGCTGTCTGATAATCTAAGTACATGCTGCTTTCATCTGCAAAGGATACATTTTTTCATCTGTTCTTTGTTTATCTAATGAAAGCGTAAAGAAGAAAAACACTCTTTTCCCCCTACAACAGATAACAATGCATTTTGTTATTTAATTCTTCAAAAGCTCAAGTGAGGGGGCAAAAAAAAGCAGACGTTTTTAAAGTATAGCTTCCAAATCAAATATAAGTGGCCCTGGGTGAAAGAAAATAGAATCGGGTTTCAGCATTTCGGAAAAGCCCAGGATCGCAGAGCACCAGCCCTGGGACGCAGACGTGATGAAGCCCATCCATCTCCAGATCAGGAAGCCCAGCGACCGCAGGCCTGCCAGGGGGGCTGGCTGTGGAGGCCAGGGGGGTCTCTCTGCCCCCGCCTTTGGCTCCAGTTGGTGTGCAGAGAGGGGACAGAGAACTCAACTGAAGAAGCCTCCAGGGGCTGGCAGCTTAGATTAAGGTGAATGGAGACGCGTGAGAGGCCCAGATGAGCTTTCCTCCTCCTGTCTTTGCTGGCACAGAGGGCCCCACGGAGACGGACAGCGGCTGTCTGCATCCTGAACAGAACTTCACTGCTTCTGGCCTCGGTTCTAATATCCTTTCCTTCACTGTTTTTCTTTTTTTCTTTCCTTTTGCTTTCCTGCCATTTGAATTGTTTCATCTTTAACTCACCTTTGTCCCCCACTGCAAATCTTTCTTCAGCCTTGTGCCTGGATCAGTAAGTTGATTCTAAATACACTATCCCTCAGAGGCATCAGTTTCCCTTAGTAGAGTGTGTTTAATATGCAATTATTGATCTATTTATGTAGAAATAATAATCTTAAATTTAAGTGAGGGAAAAGTGAAATGGCAACATCTTTGAGTTCATGTCTTTCCTCTTTCTAAAGATTTCCTTTCAAAAATGGGATAGCAGGCAATGCAATTTTTTCTCATTTGCAAATTCAAAAATCAAGACCCAGGTTAGTATAATATTGTTGATGATAAGAATAAGTATTAACATTAAGCATTTTATATATGACAAACATTACTCTGAGGGCTTGATATATGTCCACTCATGTAAATACAGCATTTCCACAAGACAGGTACAGTTATTATCCTTGTTTTACAAATAAGGAGACGGAACCACTCAGAGGTTAACCTGTCCGAGCTGACCCAGCTAAGTGCGGAGCCCAGATCTGCACCTCATCTCTGGCTCCAGAGTCCACGTCCTCAACTGCTACCTTTGGTTCTTTGCTACTCACATACTCCTTTGAATCCTGATAGAAATTTAGAATCTGGAGATGGACAGTATAATAGAAATGCGGAAGACAGAACACTCACACTGGATTTCCATCCAACTAAACCAACCAGCAGGCGCAGCTCAGTCCGTAAAGAGTCTGCCTACAGTGCAGGAGAGCTGCGTTCCATCCCTGGTCAGGAAGATCCCCTGGAGAAGGAAATGACAACCCACTCCAGCATCCTTACCTAGGAAATCCCATGGACAGAGAAGCCTGGTGGGCTAAGTCCGTGGGGTCGCAAAGAGTTGGGCACGACTGAGCGACTCACACTTACTGACTGACGTAAGTCAACCAGCGGGCTTCTAAGTGCGAGGCTCCACGTGTGCTCTGTGTGTGGTTTGGAAACTTCTTCCGTCCTCACAGAACCTCCTGTGTTTGGCCGTGAATTCTTTTAAGTTTGAGGACACCGGCCGGCAGGCTGCCTGCCTGCAGCGGGCTGGACTGTGACAGCCCTAATTTGGACGAATTTGGATTTATGCAGAAAAGGATCCTTCCACTTACTGAAAATTGGCAAAATGCTGATCAGCAAATACATCTGAAAGGATCTCCTCAACTAACTGGAGTACAAATTCAGCTCCGAAGAGGGTGCTGATCTCAATAGGCTTAAAGAGTCCGGACTAGAAACACGGTGACTTCCGCCAAAGGTTGTGGGCACTTGGATCCGGTTTTAAATGCTTAATCTCTCCCCTCCTTGCTTAGGGAGTTCGTGTGCAGCAATTCCTTCAGGCAGAAGCCGAAGAGTTCTGCTGTCACTGTTCAGGGTTTCTAGAACACTCTGCCTGCTATGGACTCTTTGACTTGTTTTAAAAGGAGTCATTATGAAGTGACAAAATAGCATTGTTAAGTTAGTTAGTAGTGAAATTTAAGAGAGACTTGCCACCCCGGGGTCTCCGCTGTTGCTCAGTAATAAACTCAGTCAGCTTTCTAGGCTGGGCTGAGTATATAAAATCTCTCTAATCATAACTAACTGGAAAGGTCTGGTGTAAGTTGGGATTGTAAAACATCTGGAAAAAAGAACGAGGTCAATTAACAAAACTGACAAAGGCACAGACAATGCGGGCCATTCTTATTTGTCCCCAGATTTGCTACATTTAGAAAATACACGGGGAAGGCAATGGCACCCCACCCCAGTACTTTTGCCTGGAAAATCCCATGGACAGAGGATCCTGGTGGGCTCCAGTCCATGGGGTCGCTGGGAGTCGGACACGACTGAGCGACTTCACTTTCACTTTTTTCACTTTCATGCATTGGGGAAGGAAATGGCAACCCACTCCAGTATTCTTGCCTGGAGAATCCCAGGGACAGGGGAGCCTGGTGAGCTTCTGTCTGTGGGGTCACACAGAGTCGGACACGACTGAAGCGACGCAGCAGCAGCAGCAGAAAATACATGTCCTTTGAGAGGCATATATATTTAGCTTCACTCTCTTTTGCTACATTGTCCCTAATCACCAATCACAAAAAGTAGCACATGTGTATAAATTGTTACAAGCTGCAAACATAATCAGAGCGAGTAGCTGAGGTGGGTCTTTTTCCAGGAGCAAAACCCTCCAAAACCCTTCTTTGGAGACAGCCCCTGGAGTGGACCCCAGGCACTGCACACAGGCTTGAAGATCTGGGGTGCCACCCTGGATGAGGAGTCTGGGGCCAGTGCCTGGTCCTTCTGAGCTCCGTTTTCTCCCCTTCACAGTACAAATAACTATCTCCTAGATTTGTTACCGGGGAAAACGTAAAAGAGACAAAGGGGAAAGTGCCTCTCCAATGCCTGGTTATCAGTACAGCTTTTGATCATCTTTATTAAATGCAGCCCAACTTCTCAAACTCAGGCTCACACCTCTGGCCAGCTCCACTGACCTTCGGTGGGGCCTCTGGGACAGCTTCTCGACATGCGTGAAAAGCAGCATCTGAAGTGTAGAGATTCCCACCTAACACTGCCTCACTGGCCCCTTCTTGCCCCCAGAGGGCCAGAACACAAAGACGCTGAGCAGTGGAATCGCACACTTCAGACCGCGACAGAATCATCTGGCAGTGGGCTTTCCAACTTCCTGCTGTGGGAAACTTGGAGCCCCGGGTGGAATTTTGCTGTTAAGCCGTGCACACTGCAGTGCGCTGTGCAAACACGTTTAATCATGGTCCACGGACTTAGGGACAGGAAGCCAAAATCTAAGTTGAACGTGTGTGTGATTGCTGTTTCCTTTCTGCATAAGCACAAACATTCATTTTTAAACAGAGATATTCAAAAATCATCCCAGATTAGTTTAGAAAACCAGGCAGCTTACCATGCATACCTGTAATAACATAAGCACGTGCATGTATGCATATATATACCGAGGGAGAGAGGAAGAGTCTGATATCAAGCTGTAAGCGACACTGACATGTAGGAAGGAAGTCCGACGGGCAACTCACTTTATCACATCTCATCAGCCCCAAGTATCTTAGAGACTTGCTGCTCTGTGCGATCAGGGTGGCTCCTTGGTCTGTGATCTCTTTACACCATCCCACATCCACAGTCTCTATGGTCACGCTGTATCGTCCAATGGCTATCAGAGCTGCAAGGGGAGACAGAGGAGGACAGGAAGCACAGATGTCAGCAGCGTAAGGGATCTCTATCTTATTACGACTATTTCTCTCATTTCCTCACTACATTTGTTTCTGAAATGTTGTGTATAAACGAATGTTTCATAAACGAAATCCAATTTAAAATGCTTTAGGAAAGCGTGCCCTATGACAGAGCCTTTCACAAAGTGAATAATCATTCCATAATTTCCCCTTTATTGGAACACAACCTTTTATCAGTTTTATTCATTACAAGGTTACCTGTACTTCCAAACATTCATATCTGTAGAGGGCATACACTCAAATGAATTACGCATATAACATTACAGGAAACCCCCAAGGAGTAATTAAATTTTACCCAAGATAAATTTAATAATTTTTAAAAAGAAAAACCTTCGGAAACACCATTTTGAGGTGTGTGAGTCTGCATATGAATTTCTTTACCAATTGGCACATTTTTTTCCCCATCTGTTCATGATCTGTAAAATGTAAGAGTATATAGTATTTTTCACATTAGTCCTTCTTGAGACAGCTGGGAATTAAGAGGACGTTACACATACAGTTGAATTTAGCTGGTGCTAGCATTTGTTACGGAGAAGGCAATGGCACCCCACTCCAGTACTCTTGCCTGTAAAATCCCATGGACGGAGGAGCCTGGTGGGCTGCAGTCCATGGGGTCGCTGAGGGTAGGACATGACTGAGTGACTTTACTTTGACTTTTCACTTTCCTGCATTGGAGAAGGAAATGGCAACCCACTCCAGTGTTCTTGCCTGGAGAATCCCAGGGACGGGGAGCCTGACGGGCTGCCGTCTATGGGATCGCACAGAGTCGGATGTGACTGAAGCAACTTAGCAACAGCAGCAGCATTTGTAATGGTGAATGTCCTCACCATATCGGAAGTCTTCCTCTTACTGACACAGGGAAGGAAGCCTGTCACACAAACACTATCCCTGCCCCTAGTCTACGTGACTCTTCAGCCTGTACCTCTACTGATGCACAGAGGTTTATCCCACAGTCTGCAATGCACACCACACATCACTGCAGGGCTCCATAACCTGTCACCTTGTCAGAGCGTCCAGTCGGCAAATGTGGCTCTTGGCTACAGACTTCTACTGAAACATATACACCTCTACCTTTGCAGCACAGCAAAACAGATTTCAATACCTCCAGCCAGAAAACGTTTACGGTGCATTGGTTTGTAAAGGAAAACTCTGAAAACAACGCCACAAATATTAAAAAGGAATAATAATTGTTTGCTAATTACTTCCTCATTCTAAGATAGGATGAGTTGATTCCTGTGACATTAAAAGCAGCCGATATTTTCCCATTGATTAGAATGATAAGAACAGAGTGAAGCACTCGTGTAAATGAATGCTAATTCTTAAAGCTTGCAGGGAAAAAAACCACATGGCAAGAATCTCTTTGCTAATTATCTCAGTAATTTTTTAAACTAGAAAACTCATGCCTATGTATTCAAGTATCAAAGCATTCCTAATGAGCCAGATATTTAAAGTTTATAAAAACAATAATCATGATCCCAGTGTTTTCCAGTGAAAATGCTATTAATATAAGGAAGAAAAAAAAATTCCCAGAAGCTCCTCAGGATATCAATTCGCTGATGTTCTCAACTGTGGACATGCTACTCTGGCATTTAGTTTTCCGAGGAGGCGGGACAGGGCAGGAGCAATCTGCCCAAGGTGTGCTGCGGGGTCAGAGTGATTTTTTGTGTAGTGTAAGCAGCATCTCAGGTTAATCCTATCGGTGTTCCTGACCTAGGAAAACTGTTGCTATCTCTAGTAGTGTCATAAAATTCATCAGTTCTGATATCCTCAGGCTCTCTTATGACAGAAGAAGTAGAAGGCACGAAAAGAAATCCCTTTCACTACGAAGTACTTGAATTATGATCTCAAAAGAAGGAGCGCCAGATGCAAGGCGACCCCACGCGGGTGGACTGTGTATTTCTACCGAGGCTTGGGGCTGGGACGTGGAAGCCCCTCACTCTGCAGACGACGGTCAATCAAATGACCAGCGGAGCTCCCCGAGGCCCTCGATGAGCACACGGACGGTTACCAACTACTGGTTCTAGGGGCTGACATCACTAGTGAATGGTAATTTCCTTTTTTCCCCTTCTTTCTTGTCTAAATTAAAACACACCATAAATAAGACAGCTGAAGATACCATCAAGGTATTCAGTTTCTGTTTTGCCATGGATCTGTTTACTGAGGTAAGAACTGAATTTCCCTTTTCCTTAACTCATCTGTTAATGCAACAAAAACTTTGGCAGCACACTGGAGCCTTGTCTCCAGCACGTACGGATGACCAGGAGCTGGGCACGGGGCTAGGACTTTCAGGCGCGCTTTCTCATTTAATCCGGACAGCAACTCCACAAAGTGGAGTATTAGTTCCTTTTTAAAGACCAGGGAACTGGGTTGCAGAATGCTGGGAGAGCCTTCCCGCCATCACCAGGTAGCCCGCTGGAGCCTCCCCCGGGTGCACTCAGCGCTGGGAGCCTGGAACCCTGGCCCGGCCCTGCGAGGCCTGCAGGCTGCAGGGCCAGCATGGGGCACCATGGGCCACACAGGGTCACAGAGCTCGGAGGGCCAGGCAGGGGGCGTGGGGGGCGGGGAGGGGGACAGCCAGGTAAAGAGTCACAACACAGGGCTCACTCCCCATCGCTTCCACCCCCAGATCTTGAGGCAAAGGTCAGCGTCTCAGAACCAATTACTCCATCATTTTTTCGCTATTACTTGTTTGCTTACTTAGCACTTTTTGTTGTTGTTCACTTTTCCCATTGGAATGATAGATCTATCCACTGCTGTATCCTCAGCACCTAGCATGCGCCTGCTACAGAGTCAGTTCTTAAAAATATTCGCTGAACGTACCAGTGACTGCAACGTGGCCAGCTCTATTACAGAGACGTGCCAACGGACAGGGCAGCCCTTCAGTCTTCAAGGGACGAGGGGGTCATGGGAGCCCTCATGGAAGAGCTGAGCCAGGTCTTGAGGGATCTTGAGAAGGGATGATCCAGAAAAACACAGGCGTGAGGGCTGGTGTGGCAGGCTAGGGAAATAGCACGTGGAAGGGTAGAGAGACGTGAAGGGACGGGGTAACTGCAGGTCATCCTACGTGGCTGAAATGAAAACAGGGCCAAGGAAGTGGTGGACGGAGGCAAGACATGTTCATTCAGTGATTAGAAGCACTGGGCCTAAGAGATACAAAGAGGAGCAAAACTAAGCAGAGTCCTCGATGCCACGAAGCCCACATTTTAGGAGGAGACATAGATGTGAAGCAAACACAGAAGTAAACATAATTCTAAACTGTAACACGCGCTTTGAAGGAAATGGAATGATCACTGTCAGAGTGATGTCTAGATGGCACCAGGGAGTCTTTCTGGTGAAGTTACTTTTAATCCCTCCAGTGACCCAAAAGTAGTCATGTGTGGATGTGAGAGTTGGACTATAAAGCTGAAGAACTGATGCTTTTGAATTGTGGTATTGGAGAAGACTCCTGAGAGTCCCTCGGTCAGCAGGGATATCCAGCCAGTCCATCCTAAAGGAAATCAGTCCTGAGTGTTCACTGGAAGGACTGATGCTGAAGCTGAAACTCCAAAACTTTGGCCACCTGATGTGAAGAGCTGACTCATTGGAAAAGACCCTGATGCTGGGCAAGATTGAAGGCAGGAGAAGGGGACGACAGAGGATGAGAAGGTTGGATGGCATCACCGACTCAATGGACACAAGTTTGAGCAAATTCTGGGAGATGGTGAAAGAAGGGAAACCTGGCGTGCTGCAGTCCATGGGGTCACAAAGAGGCAGACACGAGTGAGCAAACGAACAACAACAAACAGACCTACAAAAAGAACAGGCACAGAAGAGGCGAGAAAACTGAGGGAACACCTTCCAAGGCCCCACGCCTACCAAGTGGCTAAACGAGGGTGCGCATGGAGATGGCGTGGCTCCAGAGCAAGGGCTCACTGCCACAGCAGCGCCCAGGGTGGTGGAGGCGGCTGCGTGTACTCAGGGCACACTTCCCTGTGCCACCACTCAGGACTGAAACGTTACCACTCAGGGGCAGCCACGTGTTTGCCCTGAATTTGTAAAACAGGGTCCAAGAGAATCTTTAAATTCCAAAGTATATACTGAGTAATTTACCTCTCTGTGAATATGTCCTACCTTTGGATATTTTTTTCATTTTCCACGAGCTGCTAAACCAGTATTGTGGTATGCTCTCGAATTCACTTCCGGCCTTACTACTTAGTAGACGTTGAACTTAGAAGAACACTATAACTTCCCCGTGTCTCAGCTCACTTACCTGCATAATAAGGAGGCTGACTATTTGTTCTGCCTACTTCACAGGGTTGGTCTGAGGTTCAAGTGAGAAAATACGTGTAAAGGACTTTGCACTACATAAATATAGTGACTTATTAGATATTCTGCCACACCATTCTACAGTGGTCCAGTGGACTAAAAATGAAGACTTGAACGAGTTTTGAAACATGAAAAGCTCTGGGCAAACGACAGCATTACATAAATGCTCCGTCACCATGTCCCTGCTGGAGTTCTTGAATTCTCCTCTGCATCAGTGATCATGAACTCGTAGACTGCACCAGGGAGGAGAGGGTAAATGGAACGCACGATTACTGTCTTACTAGGGGCTGCTGACATATTGGAGAAGGCGGTGGCACCCCACTCCAGTACTCTTGCCTGGAAAATCCCACGGATAGAGAAATCTGGTGGGCTGCAGTCCATGGGGTCACTAAGAGTTGGACACGACTGAGTGACTTCCCTTTCACATTTCACTTTCATGCATTGGAGAAGGAAATGGCAACCCACTCCAGTGTTCTTGCCTGGAGAATCCCAGGGACGGCAGAGCCTGGTGGGCTGCTGTCTCTGGGGTTGCACAGAGTCGGACACGACTGAAGCGACTTAGCAGCAGCAGCAGCAGCTGACATATTACAATGGCAAAGCCTTTGTAATATTAAGGCTTGGCAAAGGATGAATTATGCAAAACTAATTCTATATCCCAAATGCAATTTTAATACATTTTAACATGCTAAGTATAACTAATAAAGTTAAATTTTAAAAAGTTACACAAATTCAAAGCTGTAATTCAGAAATATATGATGATCAAGGTAATACATGAACTCACCGAAAGGTGTTTCCATAGGCAACGGAGTAACTGAATGACATGAGCAGGTATGTAGCCAATTTCGACAAAGGAACGCCATTTATATGAATCTACCCTGAATCAGTTCAGCTCAGTCGCTCAGTCGTGTCCAACTCTTTGCAACCCCATGAACCGCAGCATGCCAGGCCTCCCTGTCCATCACCAACTCCCGGAGTCCACCCAAACCCATGTCCATTGAGTCAGTGATGCCATCCAACCATCTTATCCTCTGTCATCCCCTTCTCCTCCTGCCCTCAATCTTTCCCAGCATCAGGTTCTTTTCAAATGAGTCAGCTCTTCGCATCAGGTGGCCAAAGTATTGGAGTTTCAGCTTCAACATCAGTCCCTCCAATGAACATTCAGAACTGATCTCCTTTAGGATGGATTGGTTGGATCTCCTTGCAGTCCAAGGGAATCTTAAGAGTCTTCTCCAATACCACAGTTCAAAAGCATCAATTCTTTGGCACTCAGCTTTCTTTATAGTCCAACTCTCACATCCATACATGACCACAGGAAAAACCATAGCCTTGACTAGATGGACCTTTGTTGACAAGGTAATGTCTCTGCTTTTTAATATGCTTTCTAGGTTGGTCATAACTTTCCTTCCAAGAATATATACTTCTAATTACACAAAATTATACAAGTACAACTTTATTCATTAAAGAATTGATTGTTGCAAAATAATGGAAACGGCATAATGCTCATACACAGGAGAGTGGTTAAACAAACTATGCTACATCCTCACAACAGAACACCAGGCGGCTTTTAAAAACGTTAAATGGGGGAAGATCACTAGGAACTTTCAAGTCATTCAGTGAAAAATTAAGTACAAAAGAGTTTCCATGATGTGCTATCACCATGCAAAGCATATCAGAATTAAAACCAGGAATCTGCTCCTTTGTATGAAAGGAGTATGGGAAAGACAGCAGAAACTACAGAGACTGTTTAACTGCAGTGGCTGGTGGGGAAGGGGAGAAAAGGACAGGGTATGGAATGTGGGGTGGGGTGAGGAGGAGCACATACTGCTTGGAATATCTCTTTGGCTCTAGCTTTGACACCACCCTTACGGCAGAAAGCGAAGAAGAACTAAAAAGCCTCTTGATGAAAGTGAAAGAAGAGAGTGAAAAAGTTGACTTAAAGCTCAACATTCAGAAAACTAAGATCATGGTATCTGGTCCCATCACTTCATGGCAAATAGAAGGGGAAACAGTGGCAGATTTTATTTTGGGGGCTCCAAAATCACTGCAGATGGTGATTGCAGCCATGAAATTAAAAGACGCCTACTCCTTAGAAGAAAAGCTATGACCAGTCTAGACAGCATATTAAAAAGCAGAGACATTACTTTGCCAACAAAGGTCCATCTAGTCAAGGCTATGGTTTTTCCAGTAGTCATGTATGGATGTGAGAACTGGACTATAAAGAAAGCTGAGCGCCGAAGAATTGATGCTTTTGAACTGTGGTGTTGGAGAAGACTCTTCAGAGTCCCTTGGACTGCATGCAGATCCAACCAGTCCATCCTCAAGGAAATTAGTCCTGAATATTCATTGGAAGGACTGACGTTGAAGCTGAAACTCCAATACTTTGGCCACCTAAAGTGAAGAGCTGATTCATTTGAAAAGACTCTGATGCTGGGAGAGATTGGGGGCAAGAGGAGAAGGGGACGACAGAGGATGAGATGGCTGGATGGCATCACCAACTCAATGGACATGGGTTTGGGTGGACTCCGGGAGTTGGTGATAGACAGGGAGGCCTGGCGTGCTGCGGTTCATGGGGTCACAGAGAGTCGGACAGGACTGAGCGATTGAACTGAACTGAACTTGACTCTCTAAACCAGAGTAATGTTTTATATATCTCCCAAAATAAAGAAAATAAAACCAACCAGGATACTCTGCCCAAGCAGAATATCTATAGGAAGAAGCGAACCTAACTGTTACAGATGAACACCATGACCAGGACCAGTAATACAGCCACGCTGAACGGGATGGAACTAAGAAGTAAGTCGCTTTGGAAACACGATTGTGACTGAATGTTGTAAAGTGAAAACCAAACAGAACTGTCAGCAAATTACCGCACTCCAGTTAGGAAGTCCATTCCTCACAGGGTGTGAGCTAGTGATTCAGTAACCACTTCATGACCAGTACATTTTCTTGGCAAAACTCTATTAGTCTTTGCCCTGCTTCACTCCGTATTCCAAGGCCAAATTTGCCTGTTTGTCGGACACGACTGAGAGACTGATCGATCTGAACCACTTTATGCACAATCCAAGATTATAAATAATGAGAGCTAGTCTTATCACTGGTGAAGAAGTTACCAATAAGAAAAGGGGGAGGCTTAATAAGCCTTGTGGTACTGAATTGGAATCAGGGATATGAGAATGAACTCATGCTTTGTTAGACACATATGATAGATAAATACATATAGAAATAACTAATAAATATGGTATATGTTCATGTATGCATGGTTTAGTATACATACATATATTTCCTAGCTTATTCTGCTGAGTGGAAATAGGACCAAGGAAACCCCAGTAACAATGGTCTACAAGCACCCAGATCTAAATATCATTCTCCAATAAATTGAATAAAATGAATCAGCGTTTCTTAGAAAAATTCCAGACCTGGGACAGGTAAAATAGAAGCTGATTCTATGGTATCTTGTGATTGTAGAAAAAACGAAGTGCTTACGAAAGAGTGAGGGTATATCAAAAGGACAGAGGATTCAATTAGAAGGAGCTGCCAATGGCTGCAGCTAGAACAATTTGAGCAGCAAAATAAACAGTGATAATACTGGATTATGATTCAGAAAATTGAACGAGCATTCCAGCTTCATACTGATACAAACAAACAGCCGAGGGAGGGCATGTTATAGAAAAACTCCAATTAATAGACATATAAGGAATAAGGGAAATGAAAAACTGTTATCAGGTGAAGACCACAGTATTAATTACTGCAGGCAAGGTATACCAATGGACGCTGAAATCAGTGAATGAAGGTTTTGAGGTGAAACATACTATTGGCAGAGTGCTAAAGATATTTGTGTGTGTGTCAGCTGCTCAGTTGGGTCCAACTCTTTGTGATCCCATGGACTGTAGCCTGCCAGGCTCTTCTGTCCATGGAGTTCTCCAGGCAAGATTACTGGGATGGGTTGCCATTCCCTTCTCCAAGGGATCTTCCCCACCACCCAAGGATCGAAGCCAGGTCTCCTGCATTGCAGGCGGATTCTTTACTGTCTGAGCCACCAAAGGCATTTATCAACTATCAAGGGTTGTAACTTTACAGTGGCGAGACTTAGCAGATACCACCTTACCCAAATAATCAAAATTGACAACACTAATAATAACATATACAGACATAATGTATCATTTAGTTATTTCTGCAAATAATTATTCACCAAAATAAATAATTTCAATCTACTCATAAGAGACCACCACACAAACCCAAGTGAGAAACATTCTATAAATGATTCACCAGTAGTCAACAGAAGGATCAAGATAATGAAGGGTCAGAAAAGAATGAGGAACTGTCACAGCCTGGAGGGGTGTAAGCAGACCTGACAACTAGGTATCAGCACAGGGTGATATCCTGCATTGAATCCTGGACCAGACACGGAAATCAAGGAAAAATTTGGTAAAATTCAAACAGATTTGTAGCTCAGTGAATCTTATCGTTTAAAGTTAATTTCCTTGTTTGATAATTGCACTGTGGTTATATAAGCTGTCAACATTAGAGGTAGCTGGGTGAAGAATACATATGAACCCTTTACTATTTCTGCAACTTTTCTGTGATTCTAAAATTTATCTGAAAACAAAGAGAAAGAAAATGGATAAGCTAACAAGCGATATCAAGTGAATGAACTAAATAGAGGACTAGAATTTTCTAAGTGAAAAGCAGGTATTTTTACAGTGAAAGATCTGATACATAAATGTTAGGACTAAAAATACATTTTTTCCTCATAGGAGGAAGATTAGTCATGTGAGTGCATTAACAAGTGACCTACATGTGCCATTTTGTCCTTTCCAGTTCTATCATCTGCTGTGGATCTATGTACCTGTAATAAAATCAGAAGCAATGCCCCAGTGCTTGAAAGAATTAAGGTTAAAATTTAACAGTAGGATTAACATCTTTCATGTCATACTTGGATAAAAGCCATTTGCAAAGAAATTTCTTGGCACAGGTACAAAGACATGAATATGAAAAGTGCTCTTCTTTGTGAAAGCCACAGTAGCTCCCAAAACAAAGAGAGGCCTTTCTTGTTGTGTGATGGTCCCAGCAAAGGCTCCCTCTGCCCTGCAGGACTCCAGCAGGGGCTCCTAGCCCCGGTGGTTCAGGAGACTCACAGGCGCCTAGAAAGAGGACAGACACCCGAATCCCAGCCCTGGAGATTCTGACTCGGGAGCAGCTATAAAAGCTCCTGTGATCCCAACGTGCACTGACGGCTGAGAACCTCTGGAACAAAATAACCTACAACTCAGGCAAAGGCAGTCAACTGAAAACAGAGGAGCTCATCTTGAAGGATATAAACAACTTCTGTGTTCTGGTATTTGAAAACAACTTTGTCTCACCAACAGTCCCGACTTCTTGTATATAATCCAAAGCTTTAATCCCTTTGTTTCTAATGTATGGAGAAGGGAATGGCATCCCACTCCAGCACTCTTGCCTGGAGAATCCCATCAACAGAGGACTGTGGTGGGCTACAGTCCAGGGGGTCGCAAAGAGTCGGACACGACTGAGCGACTTCACTTTCACTTTCTTTCTAAAGTATAGCCTGTCTTCCACTTTTAAACATTATTCTGTTCCTCCCACTCCAGTACTCTTGCCTAGAGAATCCCGGGGACGGGGGAGCCTGGTGGGCTGCCATCTCCGTGGTCGCATAGAGTCGGACACGACTAAAGCGACTTGGCAGCAGCAGCCCAGTATTATGAAGCAAATCCAACAGTGACTACAGCCTATAACATTTTTGCCAGTTGTCCTTTTTTTGTTAAGTATTTTCCTTTACTTCATTGCACTTATATATATCTCTAATGCAGCACTGCTAAGAGTTGGTTTCATATTAGAATTATTTATCAACAAGCCTGTCTTCCCACTAGATGGTAAAGTCTTTGTAGCAACGAATGTGGAGAGTGTTTTCCTAGAACCCCTAAATCTCTGGAAACCAAGTGTCACTCAGTTTTTTTATAGTCTTAATATATTTTCAAGTGGGCCTTAGAAAGCATCACTACGAACAAAGCTAGTGGAGGTGATGGAATTCCAGTGGAGCTATTCCAAATCCTGAAGGATGATGCTGTGAAAATGCTGCACTCAATATGCCAGCAAATTTGGAAAACTCAGCAGTGGCCACAAGATTGGAAAAGGTCAGTTTTCATCCCAATCCCAAAGAAAGGCAATGCCAAAGAATGCTCAAACTACCGCACAATTGCACGCATCTCACACGCTAGTAAAGTAATGCTCAAAATTCTCCAAGCCAGGCTTCAGCAATATGTGAACCGTGAACTTCCTGATGTTCAAGCTGGTTTTAGAAAAGGCAGAGGAACCAGAGATCAAATTGCCAACATCCGCTGGATCATGGAAAAAGCAAGAGAGTTCCAGAAAAACATCTATTTCTGCTTTATTGACTATGCCAAAGCCTTTGACTGTGTAGATCACAATAAACTGTGGAAAATTCTGAGAGAGATGGGAATACCAGACCACCTGATCTGCCTCTTGAGAAGTCTGTATGCAGGTCAGGAAGCAACAGTTAGAACTGGTCATGGAACAACAGACTGGTTCCAAATAGGAAAAGGAGTACGTCAAGGCTGCATATTGTCACCATGTTTATTTAACTTATATGCAGAGTACATCATGAGAAATGATGGACTGGAAGAAACACAAGTTGGAATCAAGATTGCTGGGAGAAATATCAATAACCTCAGATATGCAGATGACACCACTCTTATGGCAGAAAGTGAAGAGGGGCTAAAAAGCCTCTTGATGAAAGTGAAAGTGCAGAGTGAAAAGGTTGGCTTAAAGCTCAACATTCAGAAAACGAAGATCATGGCATCTGGTCCCATCACTACATGGGAAATAGATGCGGAAACAGTGGAAACAGTGTCAGAATTTATTTTTCTGGGCTCCAAAATCACTGCAGACGGTGACTGCAGCCATGAAATTAAAAGACGCTTACTCCTTGGAAGGAAAGTTATGACCAACCTAGATAGCATATTCAAAAGCAGAGACATTACTTTACCAACAAAGGTTCGCCTAGTCAAGGCTATGGTCTTTCCTGTGGTCATGTATGGATGTGAGAGCTGGACTGTGAAGAAGGCTGAGCGCCGAAGAATTGATGCTTTTGAAGTGTGGTGTTGGAGAAGACTCTTGAGAGTCCCTTGGACTGCAAGAAGATCCAACCAGTCCATTCTGAAGGAGATCAATCCTGGAATTTCTTTAGAAAGTATGATGCTAAAGCTGAAACTCCAGTGTTTTGGCCACCTCATGCGAAAAGTTGACTCATTGGAGAAGACTCTGATGCTGGGAGGGATTGAGGGCAGGAGGAGAAGGGGACGACAGAGGATGAGATGGCTGGATGGCGTCACTGACTTGATGGGTGTGAGTCTTAGTGACCTCCGGGAGCTGGCGATGGACAGGGAGGCCTGGCGTGCTGCGGTTCATGGGGTTGCAGAGTCGGACACGACTGAGCGACTGATTTGATCTGATCTGATCTGAATATATTTTTTTGAAGTATAACCTGCATGCAGAAAACTGCACACGTCCTCAAGGAACAACTTGGTGAATTCTGACCAAGCTGCCACAGCCGGGTAACAGCATCCGGATGAGACACACAGCATGGCCAGCACCCCTAAAGCACCCTCACCCCCAACAGCAGTCATTACCATTCCCCCAAAGGACAACCACAATCTTGACTTCCAATTGCCTAGATAAGTATTCTTATTTTTGAATGTCAAACAGTCAAGACACATGTTTCTGGCTTTTTAGCTGTTCATTATGTTCCTGAGATTCATCTCTGTTGCTGTGTGTACTGGAAGTCTGTTCATTCTCAATGCTGAAAAGTCATCCACTCTGGTACAGATGGGCGTTTGGGTTGTCTCTGCTTTCTGGCCATTAGGTACATGCTTTTGTGGACACTAGCGTAGGTGTCTTTGTGGGAACACGTGTTCTCATTTCATTTGGGTAGATACCTGACATGGGATTAATGGGTCACACGGTTAAGTGTGTGCTTAGTTTCCTACAAAACTGCCAAAGCATCTTCTAAAGTGGGTCTGCTGGTCTACATTCCCACCAGTCACGATGCACGCTCCAGTGGGCCCACAGCCACGCCGACACTTGGTAGTATGTCTCTGATTCCAGACGCTCCAGCGGCTACCAAGTGGTGCCTCCCCGTGGGCTCCACTTTCAGCTCCCTAAGGACTAAGGGCGCTGTGCACCTTTCCCATGCCACACATTTCCAGAAAGCCCTAGCTTAGTGCCTCTCTCCTTGCAATCACTGGGTAAGCTATAATAACTATTAAATTGCTGAAGAAGAAAAGCACATACATATTTTTTCTATTATTAGGCTATAGCAGAGAATAGCTTTCTAGACAACATATAATTTTCCATGTAATTTGAAAAAAACTCCCAGTAAAATAAACTTAATCCTCTGGAGACATGAAAAGTCTTAAAGTTTCTTAAAATATGAAAGCAAATTCAAGGGAAGAAATAAGGTCATTGAGAACTTTCCAAATGCTCATTTCCTTGTGGAAATTTCAAAGACTGTGGAGTACGCTTCACTTTAGGAACTCTACACCTCTAAAAATCGACTGAAAAATAAAACTTAAACAGAAATTGTCCAACAATGGTGGGTAACATTAGAGTGGAAACTCTGCATTGTGCTAGAATTTTCAGGATGCTGCACACAGGGCATTTATTTTACGTGACTCTGTTTTACTGAGTTCTGAACAGCAACACGGGGGAACTGTCTGACTGAGGAAGGGAGCGAGCTGACTATGGCCCTTGACCTTTCAGGGAAGAGGCTCTCCTGCCCTATACATCCTGAAACGGAAACGCAAGCATTATTTATAGGCTGTGCCTGCTTTCCCTCCTATGAGATAAACAAGCTAGTGGAAAAGTTAAGACTTCAAATGAAGGAGTTTTTAAAAAATAAAGGTCTTTATATGCATCAGGAGCAAGAATAAATATTTCTCCCCTTTATCCCTTCTTGACTATTTTTATTTTAATGCAGAAAGACACAAATGTGATTGAGCAGGTTGAAACTACTTTTGAATGTGGGACTTCCAAAAATGTGTGGAACAAGGGGTGCATTTAGAACTAGCCTTCACTGAACAGGAATCTGATCCACGACTCTGATTTTCAGTGGTGCTGTATTTGCTGGTAACTAACCCTTTGAGTGGAATGTTAGGTTCCCCTGACAATCTCCTTATTAAATTTAGAATTTGAGATGAGGAATTAAAAAAAAAAAAAAAAAAAAACACCTTACCACTCTAACATTAGTGGAGAACCTAAAGTCCCTGGTTCAATGATTCTTTTTTATTCCAGCCTGCATAAATACATATATTACTTATAAAAGAATTATGCATCCTTTTCAAAATCCTGACATTATATTAGATTTCCTCACTTTATGAGAAGCAAATTCTGGGCTTAAATATGTTGGTTCATAGATATGGAAAAGTACAGTAGTGTCTCTGTCATCTCTTTGTTGGCCCCTTTCTGAACTGGATTTTCCAGACCACTGTAGAGACAGAGCATCAGTTTCAAGCAGGCATTGGCTACTAGCATCTATCTGTCCTGGAGTGCAGAAAAGTGCGATGAGATTTCAGCAACTGTCATTTAAGAAACACAAAGGCGAGTGACAACATGGGTGTTGCTGAGCCGCCCAGTCAGCATTGTGAAAGGACCTTGATACTGAACAGAAGAGAACCAGAGGAAGAGAGAACATGTAGGCATGTCAGCAGCCTGAATACATCGTTCTCTTTCTTTCAGCAAATGCTAACTGAGCACCTATGAGGCACCAGGAATGTTTCAGGAGCTGGGGGTAAAGAGAGCAGAGCCCTGCCCTTGTGAAGCTTGTATTATCAGATCAGATCAGTCACTCAGTAGTGTCCGACTCTTTGCCACCCCATGAATCGCAGCACGCCAGGCCTCCCTGTCCATCACCAACTCCCGGAGGTCACTCAGACTCATATCCATTGAGTCAGTGATGCCATCCAGCCATCTCATCCTCTGTCGTCCCCTTCTCCTCCTGCCCTCAATCCCTCCCAGCATCAGAGTCTTTTCCAATGAGTCAACTCTTCACATGAGGTGGCCAAAGTACTGGAGTTTCAGCTTTAGCATCATTCCTTCCAAAGAAATCCCAGGGCTGATCTCCTTCAGAATGGACTGGTTGGATCTCCTTGCAGTCCAAGGGACTCTCAAGAGTCTTCTCCAACACCACAGTTCAAAAGCATCAATTCTTCTGCGCTCAGCCTTCTTCACAGCTTGTATTATGAAAGTAAATAAATAATAAGCATATATGGGATTTTGAGTGGTGACAGTGCTTTGGAGAAACATAAAGCAGGGACCAGGGGTAGGAGTGCTCTGGTTTTAATCAGGACAAACAGGAAAGGCCTCACAGAGAGAGTGGTATCTGAACAAAGGTCTGAAGGGGAGGACATCAAGTCCTGCAGGCAGGTGTCCAAGGGAAAGGCCCTGCGTAGAGAGAGCCTCGTGCCGAGCCCATGAGGGAGGCAGGTTCCTGGCTTGCTCCAGAGTGAGCAGAAGAGCAAGATGGCGAGTAGTAGATTTTAGACTGGGGAGTTGGCGGAAAAGGGGGTTGGTCAAAATCATCTTTTAGGCCAATGTAACGACATTGGCTTTTACGCTAAATAAAGTGAGAATACATTGGAGAATTTGTGGCAGAAGGCTGTTGTTACAAGCTGAAAAATTTTCAAAGGACTTCTCCAGCTTCTGGATGGAGAACAGACTGTATGGGGGCAAGAACAGAACCATGCAGACCAATAAGCAGGCCACTGCGATTATCTAGATAAGAAGTGAGGGCGGCCTGGCTCAGGGTAGCATAGTAAGAGAGGGAGAGGAGTCGAGGTGTGAATTGATTTTAAAGATAGGACCAACAGCATTTGCTGATGGACTGGATATGGAATGAGAGAAGAACAATCAAGAACGTCCAGAGACAAGAAATCGCTAGGCGCACTTGGATTTGAAGGAAATTCCCTGCATGTGATTTTACACAGCGGCTCTAGGTATCCTTGCTTTGGCAGGGATTTACCAGGCTTCTTCTACTGGATACAAATTCCACTGAGAGGAGCAAGGACCGCCTTGCTTCATCTTTCCATCCTCATTTTCGAGCACAGGGCCTTTATTTGTGAGGTCTCAATATATGTTCAATATATATATTGTTCAATATATGTTCAATATATATATCAATATATATGTTCAATATATATCAATAACCTCAGATATGCAGATGATACCACCCTTATGGCAGAAAGTGAAGAGGAACTAAAAAGCCTCTTGATGAGAGTGGAAGTGGAGAGTGAAAAGGTTGGGTTAAAGCTCAACATTCAGAAAACGAAAATCATGGCATCTGGTCCCATCACTACATGGGAGATAGATGGAGAAACAGTGGAAACAGTGTCAGACTTTATTTTTCTGGGCTCCAAAATCACTGCAGATGGTGACTGCAGCCATGAAATTAAAAGACGCTTACTCCTTGGAAGGAAAGCTATGACCAACCTAGATAGCATATTCAAAAGCAGAGACATCACTTGGCCAACAAAGGTTTGCCTAGTCAAGGCTATGGTCTTTCCTGTGGTCATGTATGGATGTGAGAGCTGGACTGTGAAGAAGGCTGAGCGCCAAAGAATTGGTGCTTTTGAACTGTGGTGTTGGAGAAGACTCTTGAGAGTCCCTTGGACTGCAAGGAGATCCAACCGGTCCATTCTGAAGGAGATCAGCCCTGGGATTTCTTTGGAAGGAATGATGCTAAAGCTGAAACTCCAGTATTTTGGCCACCTCATGCGAAGAATTGACTCATTGGAGAAGACTCTGATGCTGGGAGGGATTGAGGGCAGGAGGAGAAGGGGACGACAGAGGATGAGATGGCTGGATGGCACCACTGACTCGATGAATGTGAGTCTGAGTGACCTCTGAGAGCTGGTGATGGATAGGGAGGCCTGGCGTGCTGCAGTTCATGGGGTGGCAAAGAGTCGGACACAACTGAGCGACTGATCTGATCTGATCTGAATATATGTTCATTTAAATATATGTATTTTAGATATCGTAATCACAGGCACTTAGGGAAAAAACTTAGAAAAAGGTTTTGCTTGTATTCTCTGGAGTTCATATTATTCTTTTGTTCTAAAAATATGTATTGAGTAGCCACAGTATATTAATCACTGTGATGACTGCAGGTATCTTTGAAGGAGACTGTGGGTAACATATTTTTCCTTAAATATTTGTTCATTTTCAGATGTTCAACATGAGGCATGTTTTACTTTCACAAAGGATTAAACACTTTTTATTTTTTGGAGCTCTATTGGACAGATCATTCAATTCTACCAGAGTAAAGTGAAAAACTCGACATTTCCTATAATGTCATTTCTCTCCCACTCGGCACTCCTAAAGGCAAACAAACACACTTACTGGCGCTGAAATTCAATATCTAAAATCACGGGAAATCATGGGAAAAAAGCAAAAGGCTATTTGTAAACCAAAACGAAAGACAGAAAGTGGAGTGCAGTGACTGCTCCTTGACTGTAACCAGCACAGCTGTAACTCAGGGGCCGCTGTCCTGCGTGCAAACTAGTTTAGAAACCAGCAATAATTCCTGCCGATGGGCACTTCTGCCCCACGAAGGGCAAAGTCAATAAAATATGAAATTCAAAGTGCTGCAGCCTGAGAGTTCAGAGTGTAGTGCAGGACTGGATTAAAATGTAGAGAACACTACACTTTCTCTACTCGTTTTTGTTTTCAAGGAAGAAGGCAGAGTCCCAGCCCTGGGTCTACTCACTTGGGACCTTGCATTAGGCACACAGGAGTGCACGCTCACGTGGACACACACACACACACACACACACACACACAGACACAGACAGGCAAACACACATTTATTCCCCAGTCCTACTCTACCCGTGGCCCACCTTGAAGCTAACCAAGTTAAGCTTCAGGGTCCGTCATTAACATGGCCCTTTACCAGGACCTGGATCCTAGAAATGTATCCACATGGTAAAGTATTTTTGTAAAATCTGTTAAAGCAAGATGCTTGAGACACCCCAAATTGTATAAACTCCAGGCCCTGGAAAATCCTGACTTTCTTTCTGACCTATCGCTTCAGGGGTGGATGCCAGGAAGCTGTATCTTTTCCTGCTTCTCCTTTTTTTTTAATGTCACCGGATGATTTTGATGCACAGCTAGGTTTGGAAATCACTGACGAAGGGCAATAGACTGATCGGTTTAATGAGTCTCTAACTTCCAGGTAGTATTTCTTTCTGGAGCTTGGCCACCACTGATTGGGACGTAAACCATATAACACTATGTAGTCTGGAAAAAGCTGACAACTGGCAACATTCGCTTCCACATTGCAGTGATGAATCACATAACCCTCTGTGCCGAGTAATTAACTATCCATTTGTATGTCCTGGCTGTAGTGACAGAGTTCTTTTCAACAAGGAAGGAAGGGAATTTGGACATAACATTAACAGTTGTTAATACCAAGCAAATAGAGTAAATTGGATTTATTAAAAAGAGTATGTGTGTGGATTTTTTTCCCTAGGAGTTGATATAATTTGTCTAGCTTTCTAATTATAGCTAGGACAGAAAATGGCTGAACCCAGAGACCTCTCACGGTATCTAATAAACTTTTACTTACAGGGAGAACGTTTCTTGGGCTGGAGAATGACAAATAATTTACTAAGCTTTTCCTGAAAGATAGCTAAAGGTGTTTCACCTATATCTAGCTGATGAATTAGCTTTAGCTAATAATCAGTGTCATGAGACAGGGAAGAAGCAGCCTGTAATTACTTTGAAAGGAATGAAGGAACAGATCTGATAAAGAAACTAAATCAGCTAATTCCTCTAGAGGCATACTGAGCAAGAGAGAGGCTTACTTTTCTGCAAGCTTAAAGTGAGACAAAGACAGGCGGCACTGGTCATTTTCTGTGCCCAGTGTCCATTCATCTGCAGTTCCTGGAAACGACCTTTCCATTTTCCTTTCCATGGGTGTAATTTTGAATCACAGGTCCCCTCCCTTCTCCAGGGCAGAGTCCCAAACTTGACTGAACACACTCCCCAGCAGGGATCTGCATCCTGCCTGCAGTGGCTTAGGGCAGCAGCTGGAGATCACGCACCAGGGGCAGCCTCCCTGAAGGGACTCTCCCTAGTCCCAGCCACCCAGAGGTCCCCTGTTCTTATCTTGCCCAAGGCCTATTTTACTGAGTTTTGGTTTTTTATTTTGGGAGCTCTCCCATTCTCTCGCAGTACCTGTCTTTGCCCTTGTTCTTTTGTTTTGTTTTTGCTTCTGTTACTTGCAACCAAAGAATCTTAACTGGCATAGAAAACCATGCACAGGACGGCTCAGTGTATTCTGCAGTTATACAAAAAGCCCCCAAGAGTTCTCAACAGCGCTCAGCTGGGTCACACCGGCAGAAAACATGAGGACGGCTCAGTTACTAAGCCCGTGTTTTGTTGGTAGATGTTACTGAAATATCTGTATATACTTTTTCAGCAGTCCAATCAAAATAACTTTATTCAGTTTCTTGATTTTTAAACAATGACTCTATTGACTCGGTAAAATGGCACAACTTATCATAAAAATTAAATCCATAAAGGAAAGTCCAAGAAAGTTTAAAAATTACCCCAAATCCCTCTATCCAGAAATACCACCACTAACTTTGGTGAGCATTCTTCCAACATCTTCTGCATATAGACAGATGAAATAAAAATAATTTCAGAAGTATATATTATTATACATGATTTTTTAAAGTAATCGGTTTTACTTGAATTCAATGAAAAGAAACTGAATTGAGATTAAAAGAATCATAGAAATTAAACTAAACATTTCTTTATCACCAAAGACAGCAATTCTTTAAAAAGTTTACATAAATAAAAAAATTCTGAGCTATTTTTAAAATTCTACACTTTAATCTTGGACAGAATCTATTGATTCTTTTCTTGGAAAGATAAGAAAACTGGCAAATATTTCTTCCTCTTTCTTCTTCTTATTTGTTAGGTATGTTATTATTTTTACACTGTCAGCTTTCAACATTTCCCTATGCTTTTCTAACCACAATTTTCATGGTTGTTTTGCTCTGGTTCTATATTAAATGGGTGAAATACCATGAGGTTTTCTATAATTTTTTTTTAATTCCTGAGATTTTTTTTTTTTTACTTTAATTAATCTCCTGGGTGGTTCAGTTCAGTTCAGTTTAGTCACTCAGTCGTATCCAAGTCTTTGCGACCCATGAACTGTATAGCACACCAGGCCTGTCTGTCCATCACCAACTCCTGGAGTTCACCCAAACCCATGTCCATTGAGTCGGTGATGCCATCCAACCATCTCATTCTCTGTCGTCCCCTTCTCCTCCTGCCTTCAATCTTCCCAAGCATCAGGGTCTTTTCCAATGAGTCAACTCTTCACATCAGCTCACACATTAGAGTTTCAGCTTCAACGTCAGCCCTTCCAATGAACACCCAGGACTGATCTCCTTTAGGATGGACTGGTTGGATCTCCTTGCAGTCCAAGGGACTCTCAACAGTCTTCTCTAACACCACAGTTCAAAAGCATCAATTCTTCGGTGCTCAGCTTTCTTTATAGTCCAACTCTCACATCCATACATGACCACTGGAAAAACCATAGCCTTGACTAGATGGACCTTTGTTGGCAAAGTAATTATGCTTTTTAATATGCTGTCTAGGTTGGTTATAACTTTCAAGGACTAAGTGTCTTTTAATTTCACGTCTGTAGTCACCATGTGCAGTGATTTTGGAGCCCAGAAAAATAAAGTCTGACACTGTTTCCACTGTTTCCCCATCTATTTCCCATGAAGTGATGGGACCAGATGCCATGATCTGAGTTTTCTGAATGTTCAGCTTTAAGCCAACTTTTTCACTCTCCAGTTTCACTTTCATCAAGAGGCTCTTTAGTTCTCCTGGGTGGTTAGGTAGCATCTTTAAGCAGTTTTGTTTTTTGTTTTTTCAAAGAAAGATTCATCGTATATTCCTAAATTCTTAAATGCTTAAAAAAGACTCTTACATTTAAGGAACAACATGGCTAAGTATTGAATTTGCTGGTCACACGTATTTTTATGTTCAGAGCTTTCAAAGACAAGTGTTTCACTTCTGCTGTGGAGAAACCCAAGTGCAACCTGATTCTTCCCCTTCATACGTGTCTTGCTTTTAATGTCTAGAAGTCATATGATTCATTTCTCAGGATCAACACTTTTATCGGGGCATGTCTTGATCATTCTGCAGTGATTTATCTCCTTGGAACCTGTCAGATCCTTCTGACATTTCCTCAAAACTCCTCAGACACAGATCCATGTGTCTCACTCTCGTTCTGTTGGCCCAACCGCCTTCCAGCCCCACCTCCCACCTCCGTCTTGCCAACAGTTTGCTCAAATAAAACGATAGGCAAAGATCTGCTCCTTTCAAAACCTCCTTTGAAGGACTGGGACTGGTTATCTGTGGGAAATGTGGGGAGGTGGATCACAAACTAGATCTGTCTGCGGCAACTCCTCAGGAGTCAGCATGTCCGGTAGAGTCACCACAAGTCTATTATCTCCTTTATCCGTTCAGGTTTCTATGTTCAGGATGCTCCACATCACTAATAACAACTGTCTGGACCACTTCTGTGTTGCAGTGTGGAACTTTCCGCCTGTCCCCCTTGTGACTCATCCACCTCACTTCTATCTGTATGCCCCATTCCAGGGCCAGCCGGTGGATGAGAGAGACGCCTCATCCATGTGGTTTCTGCTTTAGTGACCTCATCCTCAGTATTTCTGGAATGTGAAACTGGGGCTCTGATTGGCAGTCCCACCTCTAGGGACTCGGCGACTCAGGGCTGTAACAGGAACACTGCCGGATGTGCCTTTCTGAATGGGGATACCAATTTCACGTTAATCAGAAGCATTCCCCATGATTTGTGTGTGTGTGGGGAGAATGAAGTTAAAGAGAGTTTGATAATACTGAGAAATAACAAACTACACAGAGAACTGGTGAACTGTAGGTTAACTTGACTAATATTTGTATGATTACTGCACGCAAAATGACAAAGGGAATAAAATATGAAAGAAAAGAAAATCCTTGTTGCTTTGCTTTCAGTGTGGTTATGGAGAGTAAATAAAAGATAAGATACTTAAATTATTACGACTGTTTATATATGTTCACTGCTGAGCCAAATAGTTACCAAGAGTTGGCTTTTAAAAGAACTGGAGCCACTCATTCCTGATCTACAGCATGAATCCTGTCTTCCTTTTTGAGTAACTTCTAGAATCTCCTTTTCATCCTTAGCAATGTAACTCTTCCCAATGACGTGCCTTCATGTAGACCCACTTTCATACATGGCGCTGGGCGTTGGGTGGGCCCATCAGTCTGGAAACTCGCCTTCTCCTTCCTCTCAGAGCCGTTGGTTCTTCTTCAGGGATGTAATTGCTTTTCTTGTCTCTGAGAGCAGTGCCGGAGGCTTCTGAGGCTTTCTTTTGCTGTCTGCATTGCCTCTGTTTCCTTTCAGCTTGATTTTCCTGTTTGTTTTCATCTCTCTTATGTCAGAAGCTTCTTTCAAATATCTGGTCACTTGCGGATCTTTGACCGTATCAGGAGGGCTTTCTAAGTTCTCGGACGCTTCTAGGAGCTGAGACTTGCAGGGGTTCTGCAGGCTAACAGGCTGACCTGCACTAGCTCACCTGTCCTGGAGCGCTCCTCTGGGGTCACTGAGGCCATGAGCTTCACTGCTTTGTTAAGACTGCTAGCACTCCTCCATCCAATTTGTGTTTTCTAAAAATGTGTTGCCATCTCTCATTCTCATATCCTTTCCTACTCTCTCTCTCTCTCAAAAAAAAAAAAAAATCCCTTTAATGTCACTTTAGCAAGAGTTTAGGAAGAAGAGAAGATAAATGCAGGTGGATTATCAGCTATTTCAATTATTAAGAAAGAACATGGCCTTTCCTAGTTGTTTTCAATTTTAGGCATTCATTAAAAATTGCTTTTTGGGACTTGAATGAAATACATAATTAAAGGAAAGGTCAGTCTCTTTATATGTATATGTGTTACATGCATGCTGGGTCACTTCAGTCGTGTCCGACTCTCTGTGACCCTATGGACTATAGCCCACCAGGCTTCTCTGTCCATGGGATTCTCCAGGAAAACACTGGGGTGGGCTGCCAATACCCAGCTGATAAAAAGCAAACATTAAAGGTAGAGTGAAAGCAGGACGGCTTAGGATCCAGGGTGAGCAGTATATCCTGAAAATATAATTAAACCTAATTAAACAATAATATCTTCTTAGCTATTCCTAATTCCTGCACTATTACTCTGCTCTATATTTAGGTTTATCTATGTGGGCAAGTAGATTATTTTAAAAATCTATTGGGATATACTTTATTTTATCAGCTGCAGTATTATATCAATATTTACCACTGAGTAAAACAATATTTGAAATAGAATCCCAGATGCTTGAAAATTCTCCATATATTCTCAAGGAACAGTTTCTATAACTTAAATCTTTCCTCCATACATATTTGAAATGCTTTTTATGATTTCACCAAAAGCCTTAAGAACTGTTTTTACTTCAAGATTTTTGAAAATAAACAAGTAAACACTTATCATTTTATGCAAAAGGATATTCTCAGTAAAGGGACTATTTTTGCCAAAATAAATGCATTAACATGACTTCATTCAGTATGTTTTTTGGTAGGAGAATTCAACTCTATTTAATTGCAGCAAACTTGATGAAGTAGTATTGTGCTTCCATTTAATTTGTTCCATCATCTGTCCACAAAATATGTAATAGTCATTAAATTCAGCCAACTATTTTTCAGGTCCAGAGGAAGATGTCTTCAAGAACACAGACTATGATTGACAGTTCCCTTAAATCAGTAATATCATAAATATTTATATATACAGTTATAAACAAACTATTATTAGTTTAAGAAATGCAATTTATCCTCAGTGATAATAGGTTTGAAAGTTAAAAAGCAGAATTTAAACATTTTAGTTCTCTAGAATTTTATGCTTTAAACAAAAACAAAGGAATATCAGATAATGTAGTTCTCTACTAATTATTATTCCAATTTTTTTAGGATATGCATGCAGCTTAGTGTAACCACTATGAGCTTAAAAATTATTTGTGTGCACTAAATACGTTATTTGGAAGCACTGTTCAGGTGCTAAGAAATGAAAGAGTTTAAATAAAACTGCATCCCCCAAAGCTTCAATTTAAATCCTTTGCATTTACTGAAGATTCTTATAAAATCTACTGAATTTCAGGTAATGATCTCTTTTTAAGATAAAGCCTATGAAAGGAGAAAGCTGTACCCATAGAGAAGAACCAACAAAGTGTAATGCAGTTAACTTCCAGAACATATTTATTAGATGATAAATTAGAGAAGCCTCTCTAGAGAAAGCATTATATCTCAGGGGATTAGAAGATTTGTGAAGCTACTGTCCTCTCATAATGAAGGGCTTATCAACTGCAAAATGTTTCAATCATTATACTGCACGTATATGATCTCATCCATGAACATAAGCTGTATTTCAGACTGTAATGAAGCATGGTACTGTATGTTTTAATTGCTTTTATAAGCTTCACATAATATCTGTAACTGTTCTTCAATGTATTATGAATTTTATTAACCAGGATAAATCACCATCACATTTTTGATATTGTGGGAAAAGAAGGAATTCCACATAAGTGAAATAAGCAGATAGCAGAAACTGCTTTATAGCAGGTTAATCAATGTGAAGCCACCATTTTTCTGGGTCAAAATTATTAAATACTGGCAATTTCAAATGCTTCAACATATACACTGAAAGTTTATTATTTTGACTATTTTAGATTGAAATAGTTCTGGAAAGTTTTATCTACTTCTTTATCTTTTTACATAGCATTTATCAGACCTAGCAAAACTCTCCCTTGAGTACTATGCTTTACTGTAATTAGAAGCTGTGCTCCAAGCTATGGACTCTTTACTAAGTCCAATGCCTAAGGGCCATGCAGATCAAGTAAATGAGCAAAGCTGCTTTTATTGAACTATTTTGACATGGACCCACACTGTTTGCATATTATACACTGAAACATTTTTCCCCTCTATAAAAAATTTCACTTGCTTCCTTTCTTTCAATAACGCTCAGCCCATGAAGCCTACCTTCCTATTCCTCACTTTTGATGGAGACTTGGATGAACAAATGTTTTCTTCGGCTTCGTTTTAGCCAGACTGTAGATAAATACAACCAACACGGAGCCTCAGGGCTGGGGAGAGAAGAGGATGGGCAGGCATTGTGAGTACTGAAATGCCCTCCCTGAGATGGGGGCAGCGGAGAACTGGACACCACCGTCTGTGGTCAAATCACTACAGTCAGTCCAAACTCTTCAGACCAGTCCCTTTTAGGAACGTAGAGTTGCTGCTTCCCTGTCTTCATGGGAGACTTAAAATCAATTTTGTAAAATGTGAATCACCTGATACTTGAGCGTTACAAACTGAAAATAATCAACAAACACAAACAAAAATACAGTGCAGATGGACAGATTGGGAGTTAAGCTAAACACGTTCGTGAGACGGACGCGGCCCCTGAAGCACCGGTTTGGAATCCCTGCTCTAATTGTTCCCACATTATGCTGCCTGGTTTCACATCCTTCTATGTATTTCTCTCTCTTCCTGTTGTCACAGCTATTTTTTCAGCGACTCCAGGTTGTTGGACAGCTTGAGAAATCAGATAATTTCACTTGTCACAACAATATATAAAGTTGGAATGAATGGGTTTGGCAGGAGGAAAGGACAAGAGGGTTCTTTGAAAGTTTTTAAATTTACTTTTACTGATTCTAACATGACATCAAAGAGTGGGTTTTAAAGAAATATTTACTATTGGTACAATACTAATGCAACTAGAATTACCAGAGGGACAGGCAAGAAGAGTGGGTCCCATGGGTTACTACACTCTTACACCGTCACCCTGTTAGAGTAGAAGGAACAGTCAAAGTCATTAACACTTCAAGATTTCAAAAAGCTAAGCAAGCATTATCCTTCACTAACTAAGCAAAGTCTGGTACCTCAAAGGTTGTTTTCCTTTTTCCATAAAGTAAAGCAGCTATCTGAAGGTGATACATCTTCAAGACCATCTAAAAAAAATCTTTTTGTACTTTCTTCTCATCTGCCTTTATTTTTTAAAAGTTCTTATTATGGAAATTTAAAAACAAAAGTACAGAGATTTTATGCACGTACTTTCTGGTATCTATTTTAATTGCACAGGTTTCTTTTTTAAAAAAAAATAACTTGCAGGCTTTTGGGTTTGTGTTCAAGTTAAAGTTGGTTGATAATTGATCTCCAGACAATTGAAATTTCACTGTAGTTTGTATAATAAAAACCATCATTCACGGCATTGACTGAATAAAAATTGAAGAGAACAGAAATATGTTTTATCTCAGTAACTTATGAGACTGAAGAATTTTCATGTGCATTTCATCAACCTCTATATAACAAAAATGAAAATCATTAAATCATTTTGATTTTGTCTTTTTAAATATAACTTGATTTGTAATTTTAAGCAAAAAGATTTAGGCAACATACTTCTGGAAAATACTTCATTATTTCACAGATCTTATTGTAAAGACATTTCTTCCCATATGTATTTCACTTTAGATTTTCAATTTAAGCAATGTATGGGTGTGACAGTTGGATTATAAAGAAAGTTGAGCACCAAAGAATTGATGCTTTTGAACTGTGGTGTTGGAGGTGACTCTTGAGAGTCCCTTGGACTGCAAGGAGATCCAACCAGTCCATTCTAAGGGAGATCAGTCCTGGGTATTCACTGGAAGGACTGATGCTGAAGCTGAAACTCCAATACTTCAGCCACCTGATGTGAAGAGCTGACTCATTGGAAAAGACCCTGATGCTGGGAAAGACTGAGGGTGGGAGGAGAAGGGGACGACAGAGGATGAGATGATTGGGGAGGAGAAGGGGACGACAGAGGATGAGATGGTTGGATGGCATCACCGACTCAATGGACATGGGTTTGAGTGGACTCCGGGAGCTGGTGATGGACAGGGAGGCCTGGTGTGCTGCAGTTCACGGGGTCACAAAGAGTCAGACTGAGCGACTGAACTGAACCGAACTTTCCTTGATATCATTTTGAAAATAGTTAATTGAGGCATATTTATAGTAGTAGTAGTCAATCACATAACAGTTACTGAAAAATTTATTTATTGAGCACTCTCAAGATACTATAGACATAGTATCTCATGCTCACTGTAACGCTGCACAGAACTGGACTGGACCAAATCAAAAGACTGGACTGTCTTCTCTGTAGACTAAACCCTGCAACTGCAAACGAACCAGCCCATAAGTAGTATTAGCATAGTCTTCATGTTACAGGAAAGAACATGGAGCAGAGAGAGGTGTGCACAGCCTTGGACGGACTTATCCCAGGTCACGTTGCCAGTTAACAGCAGAGCTAGGATTCACAGCCAGGTGGACCTGGTCTCAAAGCCTGTATTCTTATATTAAAGAGCTGTAGTGGGGAACATAGGTGATGTGGTGTGATGACAGGTGAGGACAGAGCAAGGGGAAAAGGTGGAAGACAGTTCTGTAACTATGAGGGGTTTACAGTTTTCTTGGGGAGAAATAATCATATCAAAACTAACCAAGAAAAACAGAAATCATCATAGCGCAAAATGCAAAATGATGGGACATTCACTTTCACACCATGATCAGAACTTGACTAGTACACCTTTCCAAGCAATTTCTCCCTGTCCATCTTCATCCGTCCAGCCCTGGATTGGCTTTCTTGAGGCCATCAAAGCACATGTCATAAGCTGGGAGGAGGGAAGCCTTGGTCATATGGTACAAGGACCACAAGGGCAGCCTTTCCGAATCCACCTGTAATTGCATGTTTATAAGAAAAACATTTTGACTTTGATATCGGTGCAATTCACCATACAAGAATGAACTTTTAAAACATTGACTCCAAGCCTAGTCCCTCTTTTCAGAGCTCCACATTGCATTTTTGCACCTGGGACCTCACTTAGATGTTCTACAGGTGTTCAAAATAAACTCACCACTCTTGACGCCTATGACTCCTCTGCCTCCCCACCAGGAGATGGCACCGATGAGCTGCCCGGATCAGAGCCAGGAGCGGCATCCTTGACTCCGCTTCCTTGGCCGTCCTACTCAATCAGTGACTTGCCATTGATTCCATCCCTAGGCCACTCAGCCTGCCCCGGATTCTGCACACCCACTGCCTCTGCACGTCCTCGGAGCCTCACCATCACCCGCTGACCGATGACTCAAGTCAGGTGGTTTCCCTGCCCCTCCTTCTGCCCTGCCTTAATCCAGCCTTCACAGAAATAGAGCTTTCTGGTTTCCAGTCATATTAAGCATACTGAAAAGATGAAAAAAGATGTTATTTACTTACAAAACCCACTTCAGGGCTTGCACCCCAAAGCAGGATCAAAATAGACATCTCAATTTTTTGACAGGTAAATAATCCCCATTGACAACAAAGCTGGACCTATAAAATTAAGTTCTTAATAGAAAGTTTATACATGACAATAATCAAATGTACTAACAGAAACCAAAGCATATTTTCCCCAAATAAAGTTACTGAAGGACCAACGGTATCAAACAACTCCTTCAGTGCTGACATATTATCAGTCCACAGGCACGCTCAGTTGCTTCAGCTGTGTCCTGCTCTTTGTGACTGCATGGGCTCTTTGCGACCCCGTGAAGCCCGCCAGGCTCTGCCGTCCATGGGATTCCCCAGGCAGGAATACTGGAGTGGGTTGCCATGTCCTTCTCCAGGGGGGTCTTCCCGGCTCAGGGATTGAACCTGGGTCTCCTGCACTGCAGACAGATTCTTTACCATCTGAACCGCCCGGGAAGCCCCCCGATTACTAAGCAAGTATCCCCTTAAAACAAGGTATGTGGAATATCTCGAGACTTCTATTTGCTTAGTATTTGTGGAATAATGCATACTTAAGTCTCTTCTGTGAAAAATGAGACCTTAAAATATATCAAATATGCATACCTGCAGATATTTTTAGTTAAATACAGCCAGTTATAGGTAAATCTGAACATACAATGACAACATATGTACATATACACATACAGATACACACAACACACAACATATGTACATACATACAGCAGACGTACACATAAGGATACATCTCTTGTCTTTGGATATATCGTTCAAGTTATAACTTATCTACAAACTAAAAGGTTATCTTCAAACCTCTGTCCATCTAGAATTATTTTCACAGTGAAATTTCATATCACACTATTTGAGTGGAGACGTTCTTTTAGCACACACACCCCATGTGTTTCATATCTTCTCTGGGCCTAACTTGCCTCAGGCAGCTCATGGTAATTTGCGGGTCCACCTTCGTGCCTCTGGCACCCTTCTTGAGAAGGATGCCTGGAACTGCAGTTAAACTAAGCAAGAACAAAGGGACGCAATCGTGCAGAGAGCCAACCTCATACTAGGCCCGAAGAAACGGAAGAGGAGAAGAGGCGGGCTGCATGTATCAAGCAGGCTTTTCTCTAGGGGAGTTTAGCAACTCTGCTTAAACTCCCTACATCTAAATATGCATTTTCACCTGTTCTTGGAAACTAGGTGACAGGCCAATCAAATAGTGAGAATAATTTCTATTAATACATAGAAGTAATTAATACATATTTGTGAAAGCATGTTCCTTAAACATCAAAGGTATTCAAGATACATTATATTTAGCACATACATCCAAAGTTTGCTATAATACTTCAAGCTTCATACACTAAAGCATAATGGGTAAAAACTACTTCAAATGAAAGCAAAATAAAAGATAAAGCATACTGTATAATGGCCTATATGGAAAAATAACCTACAAAAGAGTGGATATATGTGTATGTACAATCAATCCACTTTTCTGTACAGCAGAAACTAACAACAGTGTAAATCAACTATGCTATGCTATGCTAAGTCACTTCAGTCGTGTCCGACTCTGTGTGACCCCATAGACGGCAGCCCCCCAGGCTTCCCCGTCCTATGCTCCAATAAAAATTAATTTAAAAACAAAGGAAAGTGATACAGCATCCACCAAACAGACTGTGAATAACACAGTAATAGCAAAAGGAGTGACCGTTTACGAAATGTGCTATCTGGATTTAGCCAGTTAATCCTCATCCCATTCTTGTGATGTCAGTGTTGCTTGTGTGTGATAAACGAGGGGCTACATTTCAGACGAGGTTCTACGACTTAAGGACCAGAGCTAATAAGAGGTGGGAACAGGACTGGAGCTCAGATCTGCTGACAGTCCCAAACTCCAACATCGCCTCTCCTCCCACTGAATAATTAGATACAACTCATAAAGGCAAGAAGGCAACAGGATTCTGGTGGGCAGAACATATCTAGGAATGTGACTAATAAATGTGAATTGTTATAAATAGTAAACTGGCGTAACCAAAGAGATTCAAAAGCAGCTAAGGACTCCCATTTAAACAGTTTGAACAAGACAAAGAAACTACACGGACATAAACATTACGTAACATTTTGGTCACTTATAACACTGCTGGTATATTACCTTTCTTTTAATTAGGCATATCTCTAAAGCAGTTTCCATATTCTGCATGGAAAGTAATGTGCTATTAGACTTCATGGAAGACACTTCCAGTCAGATTTGGAAATACAGTCAACTTCTGAATCACAATTAATATCTTAGTAAAACAGATAAAACTTCCATGACATATACAGTAATTCTTTGATAAACGGAGCAAAATATTACTAGCTAATTTGCACCTTCCCACCCTGATGTCCTCTACCTCTCCTTGGCCATATCATCCATTTACACCTCACATGTGCACCTTGTAAAGATCAATGACGTGTGACTACAGTGCGATGAATAAGGAATAGTCTCAAAAGATGACTAATTGGTAGGAGATCACAGTAATTTAAGTAGGAAAATTCCAGTATGTTGATTAAAGATCAGCCACACTACTTTATAGACATCCTTTGGGCATGGCTACTGAGCAGTTCCACACGCAATAGCCACAGTACCAATACGCTCGTGTGAGCTCAGGACCAACCCTGCCACCTCGGCTCAGGGCCAGGTCAGAACAGCTGCAAACTAACTTCTTTCCAAATCAAAGCAAAACAACAAAACACACAAAAAACCAACCGAGCAAACAAACACCCGACGGACTGTGCTTGGTATTCTCCCATACTTAGTATTAGGGACGGCCTGTGCTTGGTATTCTCCCATACTTAATATTAGGGACGGACTGTGCTTGGTATTCTCCCATACTTAGTATTAGGGATGGCCTGTGCTTGGTATTCTCCCATACTTAGGCTGAGAACTGATCCTCATGTATTTTGGTTACTTAGCTATGGTTAGATTTTTTTTGCTAGTTTCACAAATATTCAAAACACTGTCTTCTGCGTACAGGAAAATCCATTCATTTATTCAACAAATGATTTTTAAGTGCCTAGTAAGTTCCAGGCATAGTTCTTATGTATTAGAAAATGAAAGTATGGGTTGGGTGAAAGACAGATGAAAAATATATGGTTTTAAAGCCAAATATGTCCATACATTCAAATTTCAAAGGAACCCTGGTTTCATTCAAGAAGATGATATATATAAAACTGAGATATGTGACCAAAAATTTGTAAATAATTAATTCCCTGTAAAGAGCCATCTAGGGGAAGGCAATGGCACCCCACCCCAGTACTTTTGCCTGGAGAATCCCATGGACGGAGGATCCTGGTAGGCTCCAGTCCATGGGGTCGCTGAGAGTCGGACACGACTGAGCGACTTCACTTTCACTTTTCACTTTCATGCATTGGAGAAGGAAATGGCAACCCACTCCAGTGTTCTTGCCTGGAGAATCCCAGGGACAGTGGAGCCTGGTGGGCTGCCGTCTATGGGGTCGCACAGAGTCGGACACGACTGAAGCAACTTAGCAGCAGCAAAGAGCCATCAGGTCAAAGTAAGAGAGAATCCCATGGGTGCTGGAATAATCCAAAAAGACTTCATAGAAGTGGGCTGAGAGCTGGATCACGAAGCGTAAACGGGCTGAGTGATGAGAGGGTACCCTGGAAAGCGGTCGGGGACGCTAGGGCTCTTTGGGGGAGTGTGCCTGGTAGGATGGAGTTCAGCAAATCCATCCCTGAGCATATGTGTCCACAGAAACAACTGTGGGTGTCCAGGCAGCCAGTGCAGATGGGGCTCTTCCTACGACAGTCTGAAATGCTAGTTTGGGAAGCCGCAGTATACTCCAAGTCCCCAAGAGCTGTAGATTTATGGTTCTGGGACAGCGATCTCCTGATGGAACGTTCTTTCTGACTCCAGCACAGCAAGCGCCCACAGGGACGGACCCTGCCCCGCAGTAATTAGGGTCCACACACCTGTGATGCTCCCGCGTGTACACTTAAATGAACACAAATAGATGTTTAGAGCAATTTATCCTGAGATCCTGGAGTGGGGGCAGGGTGGATAAATGAACAGAGCTAAACAGAAAATTCTATACTTTGAGTCAACACAGACTGAGTTAAAAACACAGCAAAGGGCGTACTCTCAGTCAGACTATGTTGAAGACTCATTATTAACTTCTTTAAGTGGATCCTGAGTACTTAGGAAGAACAATGGCACCGAGTTTCCATGGAAAGAACCACAATTTGTGCACAGTGTCTCAAGACTGTCAAATTAGTCTCAAATAATGACACCTACTGTATGTGACCAATGTTTATTGCTCAGTGGCTACACATAACTTGCATGTTCTGTAGGGTAACAAAGCTTCAGACCATAATTAGCTGCCTTGCCTAATGAGCACAGGAAACTTTAGCAAGGTGGTTGAACGTAATGGTCTTTAAAATCCTTAAGCAACAATGGGAATGACGGAAATACGAAGAATAGCTATTAGTTCCAGAGGCTTTTGAAACCTCCCCTCCCCCGGCCCTGAAGTAAAACATTTCTCCAGCCTGTCCTGCACCATAAGCTTAAGTGGCACAATCCTCCTTCCCTCACTAATTAAGGGCTCTGTGCCTCAGGAACTGTTCAAGAAAACAAAATACAAATGGAGGCACCTCCTTCGATCCCTGCCCAGCACATTCTGAGACTTTAAGTCTTGAGACAAGAGAGGTGAGTGGGTGGGCCGCGTACAGAGGCCGGGAAGGCTACTGACGTGAACGGATGCTCAGGCTAACGGTCCCTAAAGAATCTCCTTCAGAATTCAGTAAGCTGCACACTTGAGGCCCTGGGACCAGGGCAGAGCTGTCTTCTACTTCAAGGTTTAAACATTTCAGGGATAAAATTCAATCTTGATGAAAGTGAATAAATATGTTTATATTTACCTCACTATTAGTGAAGCTAAACGGCTTAACATATAGGGTATACATTGGTTGCATTCCAAGAATCTGCTTTTTTAGATAACTAAGTTCACGACATTCTTTTTGGAGAGCTACACTGAACTAAAGTGACTTCACCATAAGCCACTCAAATAAATGCAGCTCAGAATCTCCCCTGTCATCTGCTCACAGTGTGGGATGGGGGTTGTGGGTAGACATGTCCCAGAGCGGGTGAAGGTCTAGCCAAGGGGTAATGGGGAATAAACTATTTAAGAATTCAAAAAAATACCCATTACAGGAAGAAAAGTAATGAAGGAATTGGGCCTGGCGCTCTTGAAAAGTAACGAAGAAGGGAATGAAGTAAATTAAAATTCTCTCGTTCTTAAAAACTCAATCAATGATAAATTACAAGTAAATATATTAAGACTTATGCTTTACAGATGAAGAAGGCTGACACGGAGTTTTAAGGCTGACTGTTTCTTATGGGAAACAGCATGGTGTAGTGGAGTCCCACCGAGTGTTCAGCTAAAACCCACAGCGGGGGCTCCCCTGGTGGTCGAGTGGTGAAGACTCTGCCTTGCATGCAGGAGACACCGGTTCTATCCCTGGTGAGTGAACATCCCACACGCCGGGGAACCACTCAGCCTGTGCACCACAGCTGCTGACGTCTGCACGCCTGAGCCCGCGCTCTCCGCAACGAGAGCCTCTGCTGCGCCGGGAGCCCAGCTCCAACCAGAGAGCAGTCCCACTCCCAGCAACTCGACAGGGCCTGCAAGCAGCAACGAAGACCCAGGGCAGCCAAAAATAATTAACTTCTAAACATTAGAAACAAACAAAACCCATAGCAAACATCAGACAGGAAGGTACAATAAGTTACTGTCCATTAAAGTCAGGATGGAGCCAGAGATGTCTCCGACATTGCTAGTACCCAGGGTATATACGGTCCTGGATAATGGCAGTAAAACAAGAAGAAATGTGAAGCAGAAAAGCTGGAAGGAGACAAAACGATCAGGATTTTCAGAAGATACAATTATTTACCTAAAAAGAGACTCAAACTGGCAAAATATTAAAAACATTGAGATTGTTGAGTAAGGTGGCCAGTTACGAGATGCAGTTAAAAAAAAAATGCTTTTCAGTATAGTAACAATCAGTTGGGCTTTTTTCTTTGTTTAACAGAGAAGGTTTATTGCAGGACCAAGCATGGAGAACAGGTAATAATGCTGTTGTTGTTGAGTCACGAAGTCGAGTCTGACGCTTTGTGACACCGTGGACAGCAACACACAGCGCTCCCTGTCCTCTACCATCTCCCTTGTTTGCTCAGACTCGTGTCCACTGAGTCAGGGATGCTCCCCAACCATCCCATCCTCTGCCGCCCAGTTCTCCTTTGGCCCTCAGTCTTTCCCAGCGTCAGAGTTTTTTCCAATGAGTTGGCTCTTTACATCAGGTGCACAAAGGATTAGTCCTTTCAATGAACATTCAGGGTTGATTTCCTTTAGGATTAACTGGCTTGATCTAGGAGTCCAAGGGACTCTCAAGAGTCTTCTCCAACACCACAGTTTGAAGGCATCATCTTCAACAGCTCAGCCTTCTCTATGGTCCAACTCTCACGTCCATACATGACTACTGGAAAAAACACAGTTTTTACTATACAAAGCTTTCTCAGCAAAATGATGTCTCTGCTTTTGATACACTGTCTAGGTTTGCTTTTCTTCCATGGAAAGAGTCTTTTAAATTTATGGCTACAATCACTGTCCACAGTGATTCTGGAGCCCAAGAAAATAAAATCTGTCACTGCTTCCCTTTTTACCCTTCTATTTGTCATGAAGTGATGGGACCGGACTCCATCATCTTAGTTTTATGAATGTTGAGTTTTAAGTCAGCTTTTGCACTCTCCTCTTTCAGCCCTCATCAAGAGACTCTTTAGCTCCTCTTCACTTTCTCCATTAGACAGGTATCATCCACATATCTGAGGCTGTTGCCATTCCTCCTGACAATCTTCATTCCAGCTTGTGCTTCATCCAGCCTGGTATTTTGCATGATGTACTCTGCAGAGAAGTTAAATAAGCCAAGTGACAATATACAGCCTTGACCTACTCCTTTCCCAATTTTGAACCAGTCTGTTGTTACATGTCCAGTTCTAATTGTTGCTTCTTCACCTGCATTCAGGTTTCTCAGGAGACAGGTAAGGTGGTCTGTATTCATTCCCACCTCTTTAAGAATTTTCCACAATTTGTTGTCATCTACCCATCAAGAGGCTTTAGCATAGTCCATGAAGCAGAAGTAGATGTTTTTCTAGAACTCCCTTGCTTTCTCTATAATCCAACAAATGTTGGTAATTTGATCTCTGGTTCATCTGCCTTTTGTAAATCCAGATTGTATATCTGGAAGTTTTTGATTCACATACTGATATGGTTTTTCCAGTGGTCATGTATGGATGTGAGAGTTGGACCATAAAGAAAGCTGAGCGCTGAAGAATTGATGCTTTTGAACTGTGGTGTTGGAGAAGGCTCTTGAGAGTCCCTTGGACTGCAAGGAGATCCAACTAGTCCATCCTAAAGGATCAGTCCTGAATGTTCACTGGAAGGACTGATGCTGAAGCTGAAACTCCAATACTTTGGCCACCTGATGTGAAGAACTGACTCACTGGAAAAGACCCTGATGCTGGGAAAGATTGAGGGCAGGAGGAAACGGGGAAAACAGAGGATGAGATGGTTGGATGGCATCACTGACTCCATGGACATGAGTTTGAGTAAGCTCCAGGAGTTGGTGATGGACAGGGAGGCCTGGGGTGCTGCAGTCCATGGGGTCACAAAGAGTTGGACAAGACTGAGTGACTGAGCTGAACTGAACTGATGAAGCTTAGCTTGAAGGATTTTGAGTATAACCTTGCTAAGCAGGTGAAATGAGAGCATGAATGTTGAATGTTAGTTTTAACACTCTTTGGCATTACCTTTCTTTGGGAGTGTAATGAAAACTGACTCTTTCTAGTCCTGTGGCCACTGCTGAGTTTTCCAAATTTCCTGGCATATTGAGTGCAGCATTTTCACAGCATCATCTTTTAGGATTTGAAATAGGTCAGCTGGAATTCCATCACCTCCACTAGCTTTGTTTGTAGTAATGCTTCCTAAGGCCCACTTGACTTCATACTCCATGATGACTGGCTCTAGGTGAGTGACCACACCATTATGGTTATCTGGGTCATTAAGACCATTTTTGTATAGTTCTGTGTATTCTTGCCACCTCTTCGTAATCTCTTCTGCTCCTGTTAGGTTCTTATCATTTCTGTCCTTATTGTGCCCATCTTTGCATGAAATGTTCCCTTTATAATCTCCAATTTTCTTGACAAGACCTCTAGTCTTTCTCATTCTATTGTTTTCCTCTATTTCTTTGCATTGTTCACTTAAGTCTTTCTTATCTCTCTTTGCTATTGACTGGAACTCTGCATTCAGTTGGGTATATCTTTCCTTTTCTCCTTTGCCTTTTGCTTCTCTTTTTCCTCAGCTACTTGTAAAGCCTCTTCAGTCAACCACTTTGTCTCTTTGCATTTCTTTTTCTTTGGGATAGTTTTGGTCACTGCTTCCTGTACAATATTATGCACCTTCATACATAGTTCTTTAGGCACTCTGTCGATCAGATCTAATCCCTGGAATCTATTTCTCACTTCCACTGTATAATCATAAGGGATTTGATTTACGTCATTCCTGGATGGCCTAGCGGTTCTTCCTACTTTGCTCATGTTACACGTGAATTTTGCAATAAAGAGCTCATGATCTAAGTCACACTCAGCTCCAAGTCTTGTTTTCACTGACGGTACAGAGCTTCTCCATCTTTAGCTGCAAGAACATAATGTGATTTCAGTATTTGCCTTTGGCGATGTCCGTAGAACTGCCTCCTGCATTGCTGGAAAAGGGTGTTTGCTATGACCACTGTGTTCCCTTGACAAAACTCTGTTGGCCTTTGCCCTGCTTCATTCGGTACTCCAAGGCCGAACTTGCCTGTTACTCTGGGTATCTCTTGACTCCCTGCTTTTGCATTCCAGTCCCCTGTGATGAAAAGGACGTCTTTATTTTGGTGTGAGTTCTAGACGGCCTGTAGGTCTTCATAGAGCCATTTAACCTCACCTTCTTTGGTATCAGTGGTCGGGGCACAGACTTGGATTACTGTGATGTTGAGTGGTTCGCCTTGGAAACAAATGGAGATCGTTCTGTCATTTTGAGATTGCACCCAAGTACTGCATTTTGGACTCTTCTGTTGAGTATGAGGGCTACTCCATTTGTTCTACGGGATTCTTGCCCACAGAAGTAGATATAATGGTCATCTCAACTAAATTCACCCGTTCCCATCCATTTTAGATCACTGATTCCTAAGATACTGATGTCTAATCTTGCCATCTCCTGCTTGACCACATCCAGTTTACCTTGGTTCATGGACCTAACATTCCAGGTTCCTATGCAGTCCTGTTCTTTCCAGCATCGGGCTTTACTCTCACCACAGACACATCCGCAGCTGAGCGCTGTTTCTGCAGCTGCCCCGCCACTTCCTTCTTTCTGGAGCTGTTAGTAACTGTCCACTCTTCCCGAGTATCATACTGGACACCTTCCGACTCGGGAGGCTCATCTTGCAGTGTCGAATCTTTCTGCCTTTTTATGCCCTTCATGGAGTTCTTGAGGCAGAAAATTTGGAGTAGGTTGCCAGTTCTGCCTCCAGGGGACCACCTTTTGTCAGAACTCTGACTATTCCCCGTCCATCTGGGCAGCCGTGCTGGCACGGCTCGTGGCTTTACTGAGTTACACGAGCCCCTTCATACCAACAAGCCTGTGATCCTTGAGGGGGCAGAATCGTGGCTATGCTCAAAATCCCCAACCTCAATCAGCTAGAATCTAAAAGAGAAAAGGATTCTACCGATAATAGTAACACACACAAAAACAGTGTTCTGTAGGAATAAACCTAATAAAACAGGAAATATCTTTGTGGAGAAAATCATTAGAGCTTATTAAAGGGTATAGAAGACCAGAAATGGAGAGTTTTATCAAATTTATAGATGGGAGAATTCAATGTTATGAAAAATATCCTCTCTTCAGAAAAACCTATAAATTCAGCGCAATCTTCCAAAATCCAACATTGTTTTTAAAAAAAAAAAAACTAAGAAATTGATTGTAAAATTGATATCAAAGAATGCAAAAGGCAACTCTGAGAAAGAATTAATGGGGAATAAATCTACTAGACTTCTTGTCAGAATAAAGTTACAATAACTAAAACAGTATAGTGCAGGTGATAGAATGGGTCACAGCGGAGATTACAGAAACAGGTTCCTAAACATAGGAAACATCTGTGTATGAGAGAAGTACCATGTCAAATCAGAGGAGAAAATCATCTATGAAAGACTCAGAGACAGCACATCATCATTACATAAAAATTGGTAGATACCAAAGTGAAGTCGCTCAGTCGTGTTCAACTCTTTGCAACCCCATGAACTATAGCCCACCAGGCTCCTCTGTCCATGGGATTTTCCAGGCAGGAATACTGGAGTGGGTTGCCATTCCCTTCTCCAGGGGACCTTCCTGACCCAGGCCTCACTCAGTGTAAGCAGGCACTTTACCGTCTGAGCCACCAGGGAAGCCCGGTAGATATCAATCTTACATGTTAAAAAAAAAAAAATCCCAAGTCAGTTAGAGACCTAAACAAAAGAAAATTAAATGAAAATAATTGTAATACCATAAAAGATATCTTTTTGACTTTGCGTTGAGGAAAGATTACTTAATAACGGAAAAGATAAAAAATAATACAAAATAGAAAATGGTGTTTCCTCTGTGCCAGACACTTTGCATGTATGAACCCATCCACCTCACAACAACCTATGAGGCATTACTATGTAACCTATGAGGTTATTACTACCCTCACTTTACAGCTGGGGAAATGAAGGCACTCAGAGATTATGCAAGTTGTCTAAGATCTCAGGGTCAGTAAGCGGCACAGCTGGGTTTCAGATCTTGTCTCAAGGCCTGAGGCACACAAGAAAACAGACTGCTGAATGTGGGCCCATAAAATTCAATCTCTTAAAGACAGATATTTTAAGCTATGGTAAACAAGTGGCAGACTGAGAGAAAATATTTGCAGCGTGTAACAAAGAATTAGTATCAAGAATACATTTTTTTAAAAAATGACAAAAGTCTACAGAAATAGAAATGAACAATGGCTACAGATAACTTAGAGGCGAAATCAAACTGGCTAATAAGTATGTAAAACTATTCATATTCACTACTAATCAAGGAAATGCAAATTAAAATACCACTGGATTTTCTTATTGGACAAAAGAGGAAATAAAATAGTCTGATAATATAAGGTGTTGGGATGAATTAGGACAATGAGTACTCTTAGTACTGCTGAGGAATTATAAATCTGTGTGGCTACTTTGGAGGACACATTGGCAATATCAATTAAACTAAAAAATGAGTGTAATTCAGGGTTCACATTACGCTCACATTATGGAGCATTTACTATGTTCTGACCTGTAACTTAGCACCTGATATATATTAACTCATCTAATCCTTCTTACAACTCTGTGATGAGGAGAATGAAGCTCAGATTGTTTAGGCAACTCATCAGCTAGTAAGGCAACTCATCCCACAGCTAGTAAGTAGAGAGCTGGGAGTTAACCAGCAAAATATACTGCTTCACTGCATGCAAAGAGGTCCACAAAGAGGAATTTATAATGGTAAAAAATGGAAAAGCTTAATGTTCATCAATAGGGGAATAGATGAATACAACATGACATGCTCATTTCACGTGATTCACAAAGTAAAAGAGCAAGCTAGCTCTGTAAGTTGGAAAAGGCTATGGCACCCCACCCCAGTACTTTTGCCTAGAAAATTCAATGGACGGAGGAGCCTGGTGGGCTGCAGTCCATGGGGTCGCTGAGAGTCGGACACGACTGAGCGACTTCACTTTCACTTTTCACTTTCATGCATTGGAGAAGGAAATGGCAACCCACTCCAATGTTCTTGCCTGGAGAATCCCAGGGACGGGGAAGTCTGGGGGGCTGCCATCTATGGGGTCGCACAGAATTGGACAAGACTGAAGAGACTCAGTAGCAGCAGCAGCAGCTCTGTAAGTATCAACATAGATGTATCTCACAAGGATTTTGTAAGGGTATATATGTATGAATGTGTATAAAAATAGTCTACAAGAAGCGCACCTGTCACAGAGCTTTCCATTAGGGAAGAGGAGCGGTTGCTGGAAGGAGGTTCAGATTTATCTGTAACTTCGTACAGGTTTTAAAGGACACAGTACTCATATATTACCAGTGCAATGAAAATATAATAATAAAGTTCACATCAGTTCAGTTCAGTTCAGTCTCTAAGTCATGTCTGACTCTTTGTGATCCCATGGACTGCAGCACCCCAGGCCTCCCTGTCCATCACCAACTCCTGGAGCCCAGGAGCCCACCCAAACTTATGTCCATTGAGTCAATGATGCCATCCAACCACCTCATCCTCTGTCGTCTCCTTCTCCTCCTGCCTTCTATCTTTCCCAGCATCAGGGTCTTTTCCAATGAGTCAGTTCTTTGCATCAGGTGGCCAAAGTACTGGAGTTTCAGCTTCAGCATCAGTCCTTCCAGTGAACTGAAATCCAAGGACTGATTTCCTTTAGGATGGACTGGTTGGATCTCCTTGCAGTCCAAGGGACTCTCAAGAGCCTTCTCCAACACCACAGTTCAAAAGCATCAATTCTTCAGTGCTCAGCTTTCTTTATGGTCCAACTCTCACATCCATACATGACTACTAGAAAACTCATAGCCTTGACTAGACGGACCTTTGTCAGCAAAGTAATATCTCTGCTTTTAATAAGCTGTCTAGGTTGGAGAAGGCAATGGCAGCCCACTCCAGTACTTTTGCCTGGAAAATCCATGGGCGGAGGAGCCTGGTAGGCTGCAGTCCATGGGGTCACTAAGAGTTGGACATGACTGAGTGACCTCACTTTCACATTTCACTTTTATGCACTGGAGAAGGAAATGGCAACCCACTCCAGTATTCTTGCCTGGAGAATCCCAGGGACAGGGGAGCCTGGTGGGCTGCCGTCTATGGTGTCGCACAGAGTTGAACAGGATTGAAGTGACTTAGCTAGGTTGGTCAGAGCCTTTCTTCCAAGGAGCAAGTGTCTTTTAATTTCATGGTGGCAGTCACCATCTGCAGTGATTTTGGAGCCCAAGAAAATAAAGTCTCTCCCTGTTTCCATTGTTTCCCCATCTATCTGCCATGAAGTGATGGGACCAGATGCCATGAGGACCATTTCTGAAGGAGTTTCAGTGGCTTAACTGGGGGTGGGGGGGGTGGGGGGGATAGCTATTGTAAGATTGTAAGTGGTTTATGTAAGCAAAACATTCTCTGACATAAATCGTACATGTTTTCTTAGGACACTCTCCCAAGGCAACAGAAATAAAAGCAAAACAAACAAATGGAATCTAATCGAAACACAAGTTTTGGCACAGCAAATAAAACCATAAACAAAATGAGAAGACAACATACAGAATGGGAGAAAATATTTGCAAAATATGTGATGAGCTTAATTTCCAAAATATACAAACAGCAAATACAACTTAACCAGAAAGCAAACAACTCAAACAAAAAATGGATGGAAGATATAAATAGACATTTCTCCAAAGAAGACATACAGATGGCTAACAGACACATGAAAAGATGCCCAACATCACTAATTATTCAGTTCAGTCTCTCAGTGGTGTCAGACTCTTTGTGACCCCACGGATTGCAGCACGCCAGGCCTCTCTGTCCATCACCAACTCCCGGAGTTTACCCAAACTCAGGTCCACTGAGTCGGTGATGCCATCCAACCATCTCATCCTCTGCCGTCCCCTTCTCCTCCAGCTTCAATCCTTCTCAGCATCAGGGTCTTTTCCAATGAGTCAGGTCTTCACATCAGGTGGCCAAAGGATTGCAATTTCAGTGTCAACATCAGTCCTTCCAATGAACTGAAATCCAAGGACTGATCTTCAGAATGGACTGGTTGAATCTCCTTGCAGTCCAAGGGACTCTCAAGAGTCTTCTCCAACACCACAGTTCAAAAGCATCAATTCTTCGGTGCTCAGCTTTCTTTATGGTCCAACTCTTATAACCATACATGATGAGTGGAAAAACCATACCCTTGACTGGATGGACCTTTGTTGGCAAAGTAATGTCTCTGTTTTTTAATATGCTGTCTAGTTTTGTCATAGCTTTTCTTCCAAGGAGCAAGCATCTAATATCATGGCTACAATCACCATCTGCAGTGATTTTTAGAGCCCCCCCAAAGTAAAGTTTCTCACTGTTTCCTTTGTTTCTAATTATTCAGTTCAGTTCAGTCGCTCAGCCGTGTCTGACTCTTTGCAACCCCACGGATTGCAGCACGCCAGGCCTCCCTGTCCATCACCAACTCCTGGAGTTTACTCAAACTCGTGTCCATGGAGTCGGTGATGTCATCCAGCCATCTCATCCTCTGTCGTCCCCTTCTCCTCCTGACCCCAATCCTCCCCAGCATCAGAGTCTTTTCCAAATTAGAGAAATGCAAATAAAAACTACATAATGAGGTCCCGCCTCACACCAGTTAAAAGTACCATCATTAAAGGGTCTATAAATGAGGGTGTAGAGAAAAGGGAATCCTCCTACAGTGTTGGTGAGAACGTAAGTCGGTGCAACCACTATGGAAAATAATATGGAAGTTCCTCAAAAAACTAAAAGTGCATTTACATATGGTCCAGCAATCCCACCCCCAGGCACATATCTGGATGAAACTCTAATTCAGTAAGATCCATGCACCCCTATGTCCACAGCAGCACTGTTCACAGTAGCCAGGACATGGAGACAGCCCCCACGCCCATCAACAGATGGCAGGGTGAAGAAGACGCTGTATATATACTGGGTTGGCCAAAAAGTTTGTTTAGATTTTTCCATATGGAAAAACCGAATGAACTCTTTGGCCAACCCAATATATACAATGGAATACTACTCAACCATTAAAAATAACAAAATAGTGCCATATGCAGCAACACAGATGGAACTGGAGATTATCATACTAAGTAAGTCAGGAAGACAAATAGCACACGTCATAGCACGCGACATCACTGACTTGTGAAGTCTACAGTATGACACACATGACCCCGTCTGTGAGACAGAAACAGAGCCACAGACACAGAGGGCAGACCTGCGGTCTCCACGGGGACGGCCGCTGGCAGGGGGTGGACTGGGGGTCCTGCTGTATAGTACAGGGAACTATACTCAATGTCCTGAGATAAACCATAAAGGAAAGGAATATATTAATTTTTAAAAATGTATATATATGTGTGTAACTGAATCACTTTGCTATACTGCAAAAATTAATATTGTAAATCAACCAGACTTCAATAAAAATAAATTTAAAAAATGATTGTAAGTGGTTTAAAAGACAAGGGAACATTTTGAATCAACAGTTATTAGCTTTTCACACAGTAGGTTCACAATAAATACTTACTGAATTAGAGACTTCAGAAGGATGTGTGTTTGAATGGGAGGGTGAGGAGGAGTTTCAGGAAGCTGGCCCGGACTGTGATATCACTCCCAAGAGATGAGCCATGAAGGAAAAAGGGGACGTGTCCTTTGTGTGGGACTGACAGGTTGAAGAGAGGTTTGTTTGGCTGCCTCTGTTATCTCCTGAGGAGGCAGAGGTACAGAAATGGCATCAAGTCTTGGCGTAGGGCAGGGGAAACGGGAAGAGAGAAGCATGTGCGCTGGGCTGAGAGAACAGACATTTTCTTTTGGGGCAGGAGCAAAGGAAAGAAGATCCACAGAGAGTCGGCGGTGGTGATAGTGATGACCACAGTGAGGAGGACGTCACCTTGCAAGTTTCCTTGATCTTCTTGGAAAACTACTTAGATAAGACGGTTGAGAACTCCCCTGAGAACCTTTGATCCTTAGGTGAAGCAGATCCATTAAACTTTTCATCACACCACATCCTGGAGACCATCCAACCAAAGGACAGCTAAGTGCTGGGGACTGTCTAACTGTGCAATTCCATGGACTGTAGCCTACCAGGCTTCTGCGTCCATGGGATTTTCCAGGCAAGAGTACCAGAGTGGGTTGCCATTTCCTTCTCCCGGGGATATTCCCAGGACGAGGGAAGGAGGATGAGAAATAATCAGGAAGCAGCCAACATATATCCCTGCAACAGTAACAAGGGTCCAGATTTGAATACCTAGGCTTGAATGAGCTGGAGGAAGTTCATCTTGTCCATTATCCCACTCTTTTCTCAGCAGAAGTTTGGATTTCCTTTTAGAACAAACCGATCCCCAGTACTTAGCTGTCCTTTGGTTTGATAGAACCCATCTTCAGCCCTGGAGTTAGGCTATGAGGAACTTAACACGTTTGAATTCCATCCGCAGAGTCTTACTTCACTCAGGATGATATTTATGAGGTACTGGGTCTACCACTGCTGCCTTTTTGCTACCACAAGGAGAATCTGCCTAAGGACAACACCAATAGGCTGAGGGAGGCAAATGGAAAGCAATGCAAGGAAACAGAGCTAGGGCCTGAGAACGTGAACTGCTGGTCCAGAGCTCACGGCTAGCTGGGACTGCCTCTTCAGGGCCTTCAGGGCCACGAACCAGTCGAGCCCACCCTTCCTTCTTTTGTTCAAACCAGCTGAATTGGGTTTTTTTATTAATTGCAACCAAAAGATTCCTGACCATATTCCATGTGTTTGATAAATGGTTTTAAAAATAAATGTGGATAGAACCCTAAACTACATTTTAGTCATTGATGGAGAGGCTAATAAACTTATCTTTTGTGTAGAGAAAAACTAGTTTCTTACTATAATTGAAAGTTTAAAATATATTATTTGCTTAGACCCAAGCGTCCCTTCATTATTTTTAGAACTTCCTAAAATTTATGCCATATGGAATCTGGAGGGGGATGTTTGAATTCTAAATGAAGAGTCTCAACCATTACAAGCTGCATGAAACATAAGTAAAACATTTTTGCCAATTTTTAAAATTTTATTTGTATACCCTATTTTAGATCTGGGAATATGACACTAAAAATGGTCTCAGATTTAATGTTGATTTGTATTCAATGCCAACAATAAAAAAAAGAACCCTAGTTAATATGTCTTTGGTGTTTTTATTTTAGCGAACTGCTATTTCATAAGAGCGGTTTCCCAGATTGAGTAGGGGCTGGAGGGGGCGGGGGGGCAAGATGGTTTATTCTTTATATGTGAAGAAAAATTTCCACCAATAGTCTGGAAAAAATATGCAACCGTCTTTTCTGCAAGAACTTAAGAAAGTAATGAGATTTTTTTTTTTTCCCCCCTTAGCTTCTAAGAAATTTACAGTGAACCACATTGTTCTTGTGTAATCTAGTCTTGGGACATATAATTTTAGAACCCGAATGTACCTTTCTGCATGTAAAAATAAAAGTAATTTTGGTGCTTATAATAAATCAATAGCTAAACAGGAGAGCTGTGTTTACTCTAGCCTCGTCTGCTGCCTTATTCAGCTGCTAGAACCAAATACCTTAATCCAAACCTGACTTCCCTAACATTTCATCGTTATTGCTAGTTCTCGCGGTCTCCCATCTGTGTTCAATCAGCCTGACATCTATTGGCTCAAAGAACGTTACACATCTGCCAGCAGACAAAGGGTGCCTGATGCCAGCGGCCCACGCTGACCCACAGGCACCCCTGGACTTCTCACTCTTGGCGTGTTGCAGGGAGTTTCTCTTATTATAGAAAAGCTCATTTAATACTTTCTTTCTCAGGCAATGGATGTTTCTTCTTGGGTGGGTGTTGGGGGGAAGTCTGCTAAGACCCTAAGCTGGCTGCTTCTGGGCAGAGCAGACCTCACCTGTGTCCCGCTGGATGGTGTAGCTGGTGTAGTAAACACCAGACACAGATCCCAGGTATTTGTCCGTATTTACTCTGTAAAGACTAGGTGGTTTGGGCCTGCGGTCATCAAATCCCTTGTTCAACAAGGTTTATAAAGAGCAGGACCACCTAAACGTAGTCTGGTGTCAAGTTTAAAGTCTAAGACAAAGTGCACCCTGGAGACGGGAGGCCCTCGGTAGTGGCTCAAGGCGCCGTGAGAGCCCCGGATCCACCCCACAGGCGAGCGCAGAGGTGAGCAGGGCCGCCCCAGTTACTTCAGCCTCTTTTCTGACTCTCTAATTTTCCTTAAAGCTCCATCGCTTCCTGCTTACCTTTTTTTAAAAATGTAGTTTCATGAGATAAAAATGATACCAAATAGATTTAAGAATATACGATTTCTGACAAGACTGTTCTTTCCTCCAAGAAATTCAACAATAAATAGGCATTATGTTTAATCATTTCAAATGAAGTCAAGTCTAAAATCTGCTATTTTTATTCCAGAGCACAGGCTGTAGGAACGTCTTTCTACTTTCTTATATAAGAAAATAAACTTCTTAACTGAGCTCTCCTATTTCCCCTGGCTGCTGGGCATAAAATGTGCCGTTTAACTCAAGAATATTTTACCTCTTCCCTTTATCCTGTTCATCTCTCACAAAATAATGTACATTTTTCACCTTCAGCATAGACTGAATGAGAAAATGCCTTCAACATGTGGTCAAAGAAGTTTGTTTTCTGAATTAAAAATCCTCAGAATAAGAAACCATTTTCTCAACATGCTAAAATTTTAGTCTTTGAGCATGATCAAAGGTTGTGTCACTAAGACAGAGCAACTTTGGGTCTAAGAATCCTATTTAGGATTTCCCATTTCACAGCCTGTCAGGGCATTCCTCTCCTTTCCTTAGGGCACTTCAAAGAAATGAGTAAAAGTTTCTTGAATATATAAATGCAAAATATATTTACCCTGTTAACTTGCAAATATCAGCAGATTGGGATCACCAGGACCACAAGAAGTATTACAACTGTGATTCCCGGCTGCTAACAGAAACTGTCAGCTTCGTAGAAGGGAATAAATATAGCGTGGGGGGCAGGTTTCCCTATTTTCTTTTTCTAATTTCTAAGATTCCTGAGGATTTAAAATGATCTTGTGAGGATGCTGGTAAAACCACAGCTGAAAATCTACAGCCTGAGCATTCTGTAAAACCTAAAGAGGAAATAATATCAAAAGCTTTAGAAAGCTGTGGGTTTTTTTTTTTTTTAAAGAAGGTGAAAGATGGAAGCAAACCCGCACAAGCAGCATACCAAGAAACAGACGGGCTTTAAAAAAATGAACCAAGCGCATGCCTTCCACAAGCACGCTTCTTAATTGTAGCATACTGAGCACTTTTATGCAGATTATTCCACTTGCTAAACGCAGAGCCGAATAAACGGGGTTAACTCATTGACATTAAGTGACGTCGTGTACTTGGAGCTCATCTACTATTTGGTCTGTAAACACCTGATATGCAAAATCGCATGAAGAAACTAGTGCCAAGCCGGTTTAAGATTAACCAATGTTCAGGGAAGATTTAAAAGGCTTGGCTTTCATTTTGCGAAAAGATGCTCCCTTTCATATTTAATCAATGAACTCAGTTCCGTTTTAAGCACTCCATTTAGAATGTATGATTTTGTTTCATTTCGGCTTATTCCAAAATGAGTTAAAAGAAGCTTAGGAACTACAAGGGGGAGGGGGAAGGGGGGAAAAAAAAAACACCTCAAGAACTTATACCAGTTAAAACAGAAAATTTCACAAGCGTAACTCCAAAACACATAGATTATTGACTTAACCTCCACTGGGCAGAGTGAGGACTAACAGCTTGAGTTTATTTCTATTTAGCACAGGGTCGTAGAGACATTAACGACGGCCCTGTCTGCCTGCAATCCGGGGGCCCCAGGTTCGATTCCTGGCTCGGAAAGAGCCCCTGGAGAAGGAAATGGCAACCCCCTCCAGTATCCCTGCCTGGAGAACCCCATGGACGGAGGAGCCTGTTTGGGCACAGTCCACGGGGTTGCAGAGAGTCGGACAAGCCTGAGCGACGTCACTTTCACTTTCCGGCCCGTGTCCTCCTCCTCACTTGGCTTTGCAGGTGCCGTCCGCTCAGGCCTTGGTGAGGGAGCCCTTCAGCGAGGGTCGAGGCAGACCGACCGACATGCAGGAAAGCAAACCGACATGCAGGAAAGCAAACCGCTCTCTCAGTTCCTTGATGGGAGAAGAGCGGGACCAGCGCGGGCTCTGCTCTGGAAAAGAGGGGGCAGGTCTCCCTGTGAGGGGAACCCGCAGGCAGGCACAGCCGGGGGCTCAGTGAGCGCACACGGCCGCCTCCAGGGCAGAGGGGCCTGGAGGGGCTGGAGCGGCCGTGGACACCGCGAGGAGAGAACTGCTGCGGTGAGGGCGTCTGAATCTGTTGTTCAACACGCGCGTTTTTTCAAGGCATCTGCATCAGCACGCTTTCATTAAAATTTGAGTACTAACTTTACCAACTGATTTATTTTTTTTTTCTCTTTGGGCAAAAAGCTTTGTGTAACTTACATGACCTCTCACTTTACTATTGCTCGTATTGATCACAACAGACAAGCAAATTCTGAAGACTGAAAGGTTTGTAACAAGGAAATATTCACATGTTTGCACTCACATAACTGTACTGCTCGTTGATAGATACATAAAATATATACATTGAAATATCTATGTATATAGATCTCTATTTAATCTATATTTATGTTTGAGTTACATGGCTGACATGCACCTCTGTAAATGATATAAATAAAATCCCAGTGCTCCACCGAGTTATGGGTGGCAAAATGGTTTCATTAGGCATTCAGCCCCTCAGGGATGAGGACGTTTCATGTCCCTTTGCATATTTCCGTGCCTAACCTTGCTGCGTAACTACACCAACCGAGGGGTGCTCAGCCGTCCTCTGGATTTTGTCCTCTGATTCAGGGAAGCCCTGCATGAGCTCTTGTTTTTGTGCTGCTTATATCTTAAACTTGACCCTCTATCTGCTTACGTTACTCATGGATTATATTGCGGGGGGTGGGGGTGGGGTGCGGGGCGGGGCTGTAGTACAGAACCTAAGCGTTTGGTAACTTAATTTTCAAGCCGCATGTCTTTCTCATGTTCCACCATAGTAACACTTTGGTTGTTGCTGCTGCTGCTAAGTCGCTTCAGTCATGGCTGACTGTGTGCAACCCCACAGACGGCAGCCCACCAGGCTCCTCTGTCCCTGGGAGTCTCCAGGCAAGAACACTGGGGTGGGTTGCCATTTCCTTCTCCAATGCATGAAAGTGAAAAGTGAAAGTAGAGTCGCTGGAGTGGGGTGCCATTGCCTTCTCCGAACACTTTGGTTACCTTGCAACAAATACTACTTGCATTGTGTTGTTGTTCTTTTTGGACACAGAAACACAGATTTCCCCTGAATCAGAAAAAGCCTGTAGGGTCCTAAGTAAATGAAAATTGGCTTTCTTGCTTTGGCTACTACATAACACGCAAGCGGGCTCTAACGTTGGCCGGCTCGCGCATCTGCGTCTGCTCCGTCAGCAAGTCTTGCTGGCTCTGCCTTCCGCTGATCCAGAAGCCAAGTGCCTCTCCGACCGCCTCTGCCGCCGCTCTGGTCCAAGCCAATCTCCTCTCCACCTGAACCATGGATGACTCCAACAGCATCTAATCCGCTCCTCTCCATCTGCCTTTGGCTTCCTAGAAACCACTCTCACAAACGGCCAAAGGGATCTTGTATCAGCGAATCAGAGTCCCCCTCCTCCTCGCAAGGACAGTCTCTCAAGTCAGCCTCACTCAGAGTAACGTCCTAAAATAAAGGCTTTAATGTTCTGGTCCCTGCTACCTCGCCATCGTCTCTCTTTCTGCCTCTGATGCTGCTCACTCTACTTCACTCACACTGCCCTCGTCACTGTTGGACCAACAGACAAATCACTCTTCCTTCTCACGGCCTTGGTACACCATAGTTCCCTCCGCGCAGATTCACTCAAGGCCCCTGGCTCCCAAATGAGGTGGCACTCTCACCTGCCTCAGACCTTTCAGGGTTCCTTTCTCAGTGAGATCCTCCCTCAATCTCCTTGATGTTTAAAACTTTTTATTTTATGTTGGCATATAGTCAATTAATAATGCTGTGTTACTTTCGGGTATACAGCAACGTGATCCATTTACACATACTCACGCATCTATTCTTCACCATCCAGGTTATTTCCGAGTGCTGAGCAGAGTGCCCCGCGTCATACAGCGCGTCTCTGCTGGCTGATCAATGGCACCACTCCCTGCCCTTCCCAAGCTCCTCAGCCTGGTCTTACTTACCAGCTGATTCTACTTCATCCCATACACTAGATCGGAAGCCTCCCAGGTCAAGAATTTTGGCCTGTTTCTTTCACTGCTTTATCTCCAGTACCTATGACAAGCCTGGGGTACAGTGCTAAATAAATACCTAAAGAATAAATGAACTGAATGATGGCTCAATAGTATAACCGAGCAAACTTTGAAGATCTAGTTTTATGCCAGAATTGCATAATGCATGCTCCAAACTTAAGCTCAAACAGCAAAATTATTTAGTTTTGTGACTCTTTTTCAGTCTTTAGATATACTTCAAAATCACAGTTCTTTTTTGACAAGTTGGAAGATTGAGAACCAAAGTGACTGGGCCTGCTGCACTTGTATCTAAACTGTGGACGTGAATCTGAATATATGGCCCACAAAAAGCTCTGCAGCTCGGACTTTGTTACTTAAGCAACAAAACTCTGGTGGCCAGAAAGAGTTAACCAAATTTTTAGATGAATATGAATTATTACAGAGGATTGGGACAACTTAGCTCAATATGAATCTGAGATTTTTTGGATGGTCAACTTTAAGGGACTGTGAAGTGACATGTGGGATATGAATAAATCCAACCCCAAATTCTGGACTGAACTTTTGAGAAAATCAAATGACTTCTGTCTAGCACCTTTTATAAATCTAGCAGAAACCAAATTTACATCAATGCCAAAGGCAGAGTGAATCTTTCTCCAGGAAGTGCCTAATCCTGCAATAAACCTGTTGAAGAGACAGGTTTAATGCTCACCAAGGCTAAGTGTTTAAGAGGCCTCCATAGTATAATTTATCACTACTACAACTTTTTGCTTTGCTTTCAAAGCCGTGAAAATTGCTACCTAATCCCACCAGGAACTAAGTTGCTCATATCAGGATCACAGTTTACAGTTCGTTTCTATTTTCATAGCACTTCTTTGTTTATTGCTTGATGAAAAAAATATATGCTATTATATGCACTTCAAAGCCACAGGATGTAATCACATGGAAATTCAAAGGGTAAAACATACTGCTTGACGATAATAAATTGAGTAAAAACAAGGCACAATAATTTGAATAGAAGATTTCAGATTTAAATAGGAAAAATGGAGGTGGTCACTGAATTTTTATTTCCAACCTCGTCAGAAGTTAATTATCCACATGCTCTTAGCACAACCTTAGAGTCCATGTGATTTATTCAGGAATTCTGAAGGCTAAACATCCCTGGGTTCTTTTCATCACACTAGTTATTAAAAAAAATGTGTGCTAAATTTACCATGTGCAACAGTGTTCAAAGTTAAGGTTGCTAAAGAGAACATTTTTCTGTTTACATGGCAAATATGTAAAAAGAATAAATAAATACACAGTTGGCAAAGACTTATTTCCATTTATTCTACTTTAAGAAGAAACCAATTTTTTAAATTGTGTAAGTCTATATGCATACACATACTAGTTTGGTGCCAAAGCCCATTTTCAGGAAAACACTTTATGACAGTACTAGTTAACTAATGGACGACAAGGGGGAAGGTCTAGGGAGCTTTCTATCGTTAATGATAAACTGGAGCGTTTCTCAGATTTCATCTCAGAGCATCCTTTGGCAGAGCTTTAGTGTAAAGTGTTAGGAGGAGGTCTGGTGCTGGTTTTCGAAAACCCTAAACATTTACCCCTGCCTTTTGATTATAGTTCCAGCTTTTTGCCAGCAAGTGCTTCCTTCCAAAATGGAATCTGATTTGTCTCCCGTCTCCTTCATCCCCGTGTTAGGTAACCTATAGGATGCAGGGGACACACGCTGGGCACATATATCCCCACATCCGCATACATCCCCACATACTCCACATACAGCACTAAGGCACCAGTGACACAAGCTTGGTTCCAATGAGCCTCATGTTGGATGTTTCACAGCAGGAATCAGCCACTGAAGAGGAGAGCAGCGCCCGAGGAAGGGGCTGGTCACAGGGAGGAGCGTGAAATAGGGGACAGCGAGCCACACTTCTTATCCTTATTACACAACCCCACGTAGAACCCAAAGAGCTACACGCCAGCCAGCTCTCACCGTGGATGCAAAACAGCAGGGAGCGGCAGGCAGAGCTGCCGGGGTGAACGGCCCAAAACTCCTGTTTCTGCACCGGCCAGGGGTCAAGGCAGCCTCCTGTGAACCCGGAGGGGTCCACGACCTCAGCCACGAAGCAGGGCAACGGAGAGGTGAGACGAGAAGAAGCCAAGGGTGGGCCAGAGACGAGGCCAGACCCGCGGCCACGACCGAGGGCGGCGGAGGGGGCGCGGCCTCCCCGGCCTGACGAAGACCCCTTCTCAGTGATGCCGGCCGCCCGCACTCGACACTGAAATAAAATACTCGATTCCTCTCCCCTCTCCTGCTGTGCCCACTGCTCCTCCCTCCACCTCCTGCTTTCCAGAGAGACAAAGGCACGTGACTCAAGCTGACTTGGCCCGGACTTGCTGAGTTCTGACTCAACTCAGTTTCAGTATCTACGGCGCCCTGTGACCGGGCAGGTGGGACAGTTCTGCTGAGGACTTAGAAGATTGTGGCAGACGCTTGGGGCATCACCAGGCAGGTTCTGAGCAAGGATGCCCGCACCTTACACGGGGCTTCCTTACACGGGTACCCAGTGAAGGCAGGAACGACGGGGAGAAGCCTGTAAGACCTGTTTTCCCTTTAGCGTATGGAACATTTTATTTTCCAAATGGGTTGAGGTCAGACAGAAACACCACAAGGCACACTGGATCTCTGAGTGTGGAAGGTTTGCAGTGTGTGCTCTGGGCTCCGGAGTCACTAATATGTATGAAAGTCCACAGGACCATTTCACCATGTAATGCATTACAACATTGGAAAAATCAATGTCCTAGGGCACACAAAGATGAATACAGAGCTTTTCAATTATCTTTTTTTTTTTTTTCCCCTAAAAATATTTCTCTTTTCAAACGGATTCAAAAGGCAATATGGTACTGTTTTCATTTTTTGTTAAGAAGATGTTGAGTCTATGCAAGGATCTCAACCGGTTCAATCCCACTGGGTAATGGCCCACTGGGCAAAAGCGGTATAGACCCCTGAAAACACAGTAGGTTAATAAAACTCTCCCTGAGAGCTCAATGAATGAAGATGAGGTACCTTCGGCAAATTGACTTGTCTAACAGTCTAGCTGCACCCAACTCAAGACTGACATGGGCTTTTTATTTTATTTTTTTTAAAACCAGTGTCTTCTGTCAGTAAGTACATGGATCACAGCATTGTTTTAAAATAAAATTTCCTGTCACATTCACATCTTGGGAAATATAACAGAAGCAATCCTAAAAGCCTAGCTTCTTCGTATTCAGTCAAATAAGAAACTCGAGTTGGTTTAATACCACAGGCAGAAATCTAACTTTCAATCTCAATTACCCAAAGGCTCAAGGTCATCTGCCACCTTTGAAAAACTAGCCCTGCACAAAGAAGATGCAGTATCAAGAACAGCCTTGGAGACTTCCCAATTTCTTAAGGGGCAGAAAGGAATATTCTAGCGGGACACAGAGCATCCCTTCTATGTTGCAGAACAGCTGTGTTCTGTCTCATGCCCGAAGCATTCCCTACTAGCGTTAATAAGGTGTGCAAAGAAGGCTTGGTGGGCTTGTTACAGCAGCAGAGCCCTTTGTCCAAACAAAATTTTACAAGAAAAGCCACAACAATACTGAAACCAAAGGCGGAGCACCTCCTTGGCAATGGGTATCCAAGTTGTGCTGGGGGTGGGAGGAGCAGGAAGCAAGGAGGTAGGGTCTAAACGGCGCTGGAGCACAAAAGATGTTTGATCACTACTTGTGAGAAGACTAAATGATCTATCATTTCAGGACAGGACAGACTGGCCTGCTCTGAGATCCCACGGTGTGTTCACCTCAAACACACCCCGCTTGTGCTTGCCTCTCGGGCCTATGGTGGCGTTTGCATCTTCATTCTGGCCTCGGTAAACAGGTCCATGGAACCAGGGAAGGACTGGGTTGTTTGAGCCATGAGCAAGTGGAGATTTATTAAGCCTCTGATTCCTCCTGTTTCTAGGCTGCTACGTGTCCTCTTAACTCCCAGGTACCTACCAATTGTATTTCCCCAGCTGCCTGGTGCATTGACAAACAGTGTCTGCTCGTGAGCATCCTCCGAACCCCAACAACTAGTACTCCTTTGTCAGAAAATCCACTGTCAACAGCTCAGTACTCTACTGCTGAGAGCAGGCCTCCTTTTCAGATCTTTGTATTACTGCTACAGTGAAGGAAAATGCCTTGTTTTAAGCTGGAAAGAGTTAAGGTCCTTTCTGACAACACTAAAGTACTTGATATGCTACGTTTATTTTCAAGGACACAGGATTCTTAATATCCATTCTTTCATTGATTCATTCAACAGAAATTTATTGAGCGCCTACTCTGTGGGAAGCACTGTCCTTGACATTGGGGTATAATGATGAATAAGACAGATAAATTCTCTTCCTCCATGGCGGGAATGTTCCAGTGGGAGAAGTCAAACAAACATACAAACAAATAAAGGAACAAGAATACATAAAGAATGTATTTATCAGCCCGGGGCGGGCTGATACAGATGAGGGCCTGGGACAGAGGGCTATTCTGGATGGGATAACCAGAGACCTTCCACCTGAGGAGGTGACATCTGAGTCCGTGAGACAAGACCTGAGAAAGTGTTCCCCTAGACTTCAGTTTGTATGTAGCCTACACCAGAAAATACCAAAAATATGAAGGAAGTACACAAAACATCTTTCTGTTTGTCTGCATTTATGTGGCTTAGTTTCCACTAAAAGCTAACCTCCATGGTGCAGAGTCACATACATTTCTAATCAGGTACGAGGAGTCATCTTAGAGAAGTATTTATCACACATAACTGGGTAGAATATTCCAGAGGGCGTCCGGGTATCTGCATAGCGCTTCATGTCAAATTAATAATCATTAATTAAGGGTTAGCATATTCAGAATAAGCAGGATTGAGTAAAAAAAAAAAAAAAGCAGTCAGGTCAGGATTTAACTGTCTATAAAACTTTTAAGCAGACAAGGTTGGGTCTTGAGGTTGCCCTAGTCTCCTAGAATTCTCTTTTCATCATACTCACCACCAGTGTACCTGGCGTCTACATACTTTACAGCTTAGCAATTCTGGATTTAACTAAATAATTGAAAGGATCTGCCCTGAAAAGAAGCTGAGGAACCCTCCTTTTAACCTAAAAGCAATTTCACCAGATGATCTGTTTTAAATTGAGTAAACCATCCATCACAAAACTCTTGAAACCAATTTAAGAATTCAACAAAACTCCTTGTGCCTAATAACACCTTGCTCAGCTGCAGAGGAAAGCTACAAAGATAATACGTGAAAGAGAGCAGTTTTGAAATCTTTGCATTTTCTGATTTGTGTTACAGTATAATACAATGAAAGAAATGCTTTTGACCCTGTCAAGTGGAACCTCAAGGACAAAGATTTTATCGTTTCTTTTCCTGGAAAATTGATGTAAAGATTCAATTTACTTTGGAGTGTCCAAGTGCTTCAGCAACTGAGGAGGAAAAAAAAGATTGATTTTTCATATGGATGTTATGTAATTAAGTTCTAATTTGATAAAAGAACTGATCAAAAAGTGGTGGCCATTCTAAAACGTTCCTCCTTGCCAAACAATTACTTGTAATGCTTTCAGAAAGAAAACTCTCAAGTATATTTTCCTCTATGTATATAATTCAGGTGCTGTGTTTCCATACTAATGTTTATGTCTATAACACACACATATATACAAAATGCTGGATATATATATATATCCATAAGATATATAGATCCATAGGATACATAAGATATCCATAAATATATCTTGTGGATATATTTATATCTTATGGATATATCTACATCTTATGGATGTATCTCCATCTTTTGGACATATCTATATCTTATGGATACATCTCCATCTTATGGACATATCTATATCTTATGGATGTATCTCTATCTTACGGACATATCTGTATTTTATGGACATACATCTTATCCCTCCTCTCGTGCGTCTCTGTCCTCTGAGCTTGTCACACACAGCCGTGTGTTGCAGCTGTGCAGTGTGGATCTGTGAAGCACCTGAGACCCTGATGCGAGAGTGCTCGGACCCCAGAGCACGCCTGGGCAGCACACGGTGCTGGTTGAAAATACTGAGGAATCAACTCCCCAGAAGCAGCCCTTGGCCAACAAGAGAAAGGCAAAGGTTGACAAATATCTCATTTTCTTCTTTCCTTGAGGAGACAACTCAGAGGCAACTTCTCCGTCACCTCCCAGAAGCCCTCAGAGGGCCTGGGTCCCAGCAGCCCCTGCATTCACATGTTCATAAGTCCACCCTCTCAAGGCTTTCTCGTCCTGCCCTGTCTCCATCCGTGACCCTCATCCCTGCTCCCCGAGACAGCCTCTTAGATATTTTATTTAAGTCCTTGCCTCAGAAGTCTACCCTGGGGAATTATAACCTAAAGTAACCTACAATCTCAAATATGTAAAGAGACTATTAATAATAAAGGATAGGTCCAGCTCCCCAATTTTTTTTTCATTTCTTATAACACCTACACTCACCGCTTTGTACACAAAACGTTGATGATGATGGGGAAAGCATGTCCTCTGCGTCAGGCACTGGGCCCTACTTTCTACCCCACTGACTCTCTCCATGGCCCTATGAGGGAGGTTATTACTAAAGATAGAGACTTTATTTCATCACTCACTGCTCAGAAGGAGTAAAACATTCCTAATTTATTCTGAAGCAGAAACAAACACTACCACTACTATGCCCTCTGCTTGCCTCCCTTCATATGATTACCTTTTTAATGATGATGATGATAATAATAATAATAATAGAGACATTTATTTTTTTATCTAGAACAGACAGGCTGTTATTATACCATCCTAACTTTACTGTGAAGCCTCAGGTCATACAACAATATCTAAAACATATCAGGCACTCATTAAATACCTGTTGCATAAATCCAGTTTTACGCAAGATGTAAGAGTGACTTAGAAAGGTAAGCAACTTGTCAACGCTTCTGCTGTAAATGACAGAGAGGATTCCAGAGTTCAACCTCTTAATCCCCCACTATACCAGAAGATGAGGAATGGGGAGTCCACTTAATATTTATTTGCTCTGGATTGTGGAGAGATAAAGAACTATGTGGGTTACTAATACATTTGCTGTCACCTCAAAAAAATAATCTGCATTATTTACATCTTCATTTACCGATCACCGAGCTCCCCTGGTGGCTCAGACGGTAGAGAATCTGCCCACAATGCAGTAGACCTGGGTTCGACCCCTGGGTCGGGAAGACCCCCTGGAGGAGGGCATGGCAGTCCACTCCAGTGTTCTTGCCTGGAGAACCCCATGGACAGAGGAGCCTGGTGGGCTACAGTCCACGGGGTTGCAAAGAGTCAGACACGACTGAGCGACTTTACTTACTGTTTATCGTCATAATTTCCTCTGTCTATCTGCATCCCTTCCTGCTCTTCCTCCTTGCATCTTATCATGTGCCTCCCTTGGATATGGGGAGCCTATTCCAGTGTGTAATTTGGTGATTAATGTGTCATGATCTCCAGTCAATGTCTTACTGTCTAACAGCCACCTCTCAAGTCAAAGGAAGCAGAATAACTGCTGCTGCTGCTGCTAAGTCGCTTCAGTCGTGTCCAACTCTGTGCGACCCCAGAGATGGCAGCCCACCAGGCTCCCCCATCCCTGGGATTCTCCAGGCAAGAACACTGGAGTGGGTTGCCATTTCCTTCTCCACTGTGTGAAAGTGAAAAGTGAAAGTGAAGTCGCTCAGTCGTAATCGACTGGTAGCGACCCCATGGACTGCAGCCCACCAGGCTCCTCCATCCATGGGATTTTCTAGGCAAGAGTACTGGAGTGGCTTGCCATTGCCTTCTCCGAGCAGAATAACTAGTCTATTCGAATTACGTAAAGAAGTCTCTCCTATATTGTTACCATGAGTGAAGCAGGTAGACAAGATAGTCATGGCAATATTTTTTCTACTTCAAAATAATTTAGGAACACTTGGCAACTAAAAAAAAAATTTTTTTTTCAGTTACTAATGAACATTTTTGAGTTGTCTGTACCTGACTTCTCCTCTTTGATAAGTTAATGGAGAACTGGAAACCTATTTATTTTTGTTGTGGACTACTGACTTGAATTTTGTTTTAAAACAAAGCACAATAAAGTAACTGATGAAACATTTAAAGAAAATACAGCAACAACAAATAAGTGTATCTAAAAATGATAATTGTAAGTTCAGATCAGATCAGATCAGTTGCTCAGTCGTGTCCGACTCTTTGCAACCCCATGAATCGCAGCACGCCAGGCCTCCCTGTCCATCACCAACTCCTGGAGGTCACTCAGACTCACATCCATCGAGTCAGTGATGCCATCCAGCCATCTCATCCTCTGTCGTCCCCTTCTCCTCCTGCCCCCAATCCCTCCCAGCATCAGAGACTTTTCCAATGAGTCAACTCTTCGCATGAGGTGGCCAAAGTACTGCAGTTTCAGCTTTAGCATCATTCCTTCTAAAGAAATCCCAGGGCTGATCTCCTTCAGAATGGACTGGTTGGATCTCCTTGCAGTCCAAGGGACTCTCAAGAGTCTTCTCCAACACCACAGTTCAAAAGCATCAATTCTTCGGTAAGTTACATAGATGAATAAGCCATGTAAAAAATATGTTAAACTTTGTTATCTATAAAACTGGCCTTCAGTGGTTATTAAAAATGATGGTCTCTAAGTCCATTGACTTTTAATAAAAAGACACCAAATAGGAAAACAAATGCTAAGTCAATTTCTCTTCAAATATTTAAAATGTTAAAGGTTAATCTATGTTGGTGAATTAGCCATGACAGAGTGTAATGTTATAAATAATAAATGGCCTCTAATAATAACTGTAACATTATATAATAATAACTGTTACATTATATAATAGCAGTATTTAAATAATGGTTCAGAGTCACGTTGCATGCTTTCAGCAATTAGCCATATGAGGAAAAAATGCAACAATAACCCCTACTACACAGTTATGTTGCCCAAGATCTCAGAGCAGAGCAAGGAAGTACGTATGGCTCTTTACAAAGCATTGAAGTCTTTGATTCTTGAGCATCCCATCTGCCCAACAGCTAAGAACAATCACTTCCTTTTATACAAAAGATTATGAGCCAAATGTGAAAACTGAAACATACAGAAAAGAATTTCTTCAGTTAATAAGCTCTCATAAGACTTTAACTATAAACACATAATGATTCTCTAGTAAATAAAACTGGATATAAAAGAGCATATTATCTATCACAAGGTTAGGGTTTTCTCTAACACAGTAGTTTTCTTCTCAAGAAAAGATTCTGTAATTTCAAAGAAGTATGCTTCAAGGGGAGGAAAAGCCCCTCAGTCTTTTAAAAAATTATGGTAATACACGGACACCCAACATAATGAACTCTTTTTCTTGACACATGCTGATTGGTATTCTGCATGTGACACAGGAATAAAAGAGACTGCACTTAACCTTTTTTCATATCATGTTAGCACTTACTCTTTCCAATTCACCTATTCTTATCACTGACCTCATTTGGCACAGAGATATTAAATACCCAAATATTTTAAGGATGGTAGATAATATTACAAAATGATTAATTTCTTACCATCCACCTACAGAGCCTTTAAAAATATTAAAGCTACCCTGGGAAAAGAAGCTCTTGGAGAGTTCCTCTCAACCATAATAAAGGAAATGCGAAACAATAATTAATATGAGAAAATATGATTGCTCTTTGAGCACTGGTGAAGGAAACGTGAGTGTACGTTAGAATTTGGTAAAGAGAAGCAGCATGGAGAAACACAGAGAGAGAGAACAGGGCTCCTGGGGGGCCACTCAGGCTTCAAGGGAAGCTCTTCACGAAGATTACAGAGGCAGTGGGAAAAAAAAGAGTTTGACTCGCTTTTCAGGAAAATACACATAACAGTAGCAATCCATCACACTCTTGGTTGTGAAACATTTATTCTTTTAAACCTTTATTTACTTAAGTGAGTTTAGCTCTAGGAGTCTTTCTAAGAGACAAAAAGCTACTTTGATTTTTTTAAAAGTTAGCAAAGATGACCTCCCCCAAAATACCTGCCAGATATTCCTTTTGAAGAGGTTATACTGCATTTAGAAACATCATATTTTTCACTTTACATACAGAAACTTCACAATTACTATTGCTTCTAAATGACCTTACATACTCAGATTTAAGGAAGACATATAACTTGCATATGTAGTTCACTGATCAATAGCTTCAAAATTTTATTTTTGGGGAAGAGACAAGAGTCTGAAGTGAAAGAGGTAGTGGTTGTAACAGGATTAATTCCTAACATATTATTACTGTAAGAGCAGGACGCATGTGTCCCTAATCTCCCCAGTAAGGTCCTTTCATCTGTTATGCACTGTGGGCCCGCCTGTGATCACACAGTCATCACTGTAGCTGCGTGCAGCCGGTTTGTAGAATGTGCTCTTAAAACAGAAGTTATGTATTTCCTAATTACCTCTCTGGAAGAATTTCTTGCTAAAGCAGATTCCCTCCCCCTGCAAACATACACTGACGCCAGGAAAGAGAAAACAATGTCTCCCCTCGTACAGGACTATCTCAGGCTCTGCGTCTCTGCACTGCCATTTCACCATTTACCTTTATTTCCATAGTTCAGTAGAAGGGAAATAGCACAAAGCAATGAAAGGTGAACTCTCCCTCTGCCTCAAAGGAGCCTGCATGGTGGTGGTGAAAAGAAACTCCCTGTCAATACTGAAGACTGTTTAGATTAAACAGACACAATAGGGAAAAAGTCTTCAGAGAAAAATTCACTTTTAAATGGCCTGCCCTTTTATTTCCTTTGGGGAGGGGTGGAGGATATGGAGCCAAGTGCTTTTGAAAGCCTAAATCTAATTATTCTGTGATTTCCAATTTTTCCTGATGCTTCGCTTCCTTCTCTAGTCTCATTACTTAAAATGAGCCACATTTGTTTGGCATTATTAAATCTGATAAATTAACCTAAATGCTATAAAATTACCTTTACTACTACTTAGTGGGAAAACATATTAAATTATTATAAAAATTATATATAACTATGAGAGGGTATATAAGTGTATATGTGTCTGCTAGCAAAAATAAAAATATTAAAAAAATTTTTTCCTGATTTCTCAATGCTTCAGCAGATTTTCTTGGATTTTACTCTCAATCTAAAATGTTGATTTATTTGCACAACAGAAATAGACTCACAAACATAGAAAACAAGCACAGTGACCACAGGGGAAAAGAAAGCAGGGGTGCGGGGCTCCATCTGGAGTTTGGAGTGACATACACTCACTGTTACGGGGGCGCTAGTGCTAAAGACAGAGGATGAGATGGTTGGGTGGCATCTCCGACTCAATGGACATGAGTGTGAGCAAGCTCAGGGATTTGATGATGGACAGGGAGGCCTGGCATGCTGCGGTTCATGGGGACGTGCAGAGTCGGACAGGACTGAGGTGTCTTAGCTCACACACTCATAAAAGATAACCAACGATTACCTACTGCAGTATCTTGTAATACACCTAGAAGAGAAAAGACTATGAAAAAGAATATATACTGGGCTTCCCAGGTACACTAGTGATAAAAAGCACTCTTGGCAATGTAGAAGATGTAAGAGATGCTGGTTTGCTCCCTGGGTTGGGAAGATCCCCTGGAGGGAATGGCAACCCACTCCAGTGTTCCTGCCTGGAGAATCCCATGGACAAAGGAGCCTGGTGGGCTACAGTCCGCAGGGTCCACAGGGTCACAAAGAGTCGGACACGACTAAAGCGATTTAGCATGCATCCACACACATGGATATGACTGCCTCACTTTGCTGTACACCTGAAATTAACACTTTTTAAATCAACTACCCTTTAATAATAAAGACATCTTTAAAATTAAAAACATAGAATGTTATGAACATGGCATAAAAGTAAAAAACAGCAGTTGTAATCAGGTATCTGTGAAACACAATGATGCTAAGAAACATTTGCCAATACAATTAAGGGCCCCATAATGCTTACAGAGCTTTGGGGAGGAGTCACAGAAACGCTGTAGGAAAGTGACTTGTTTCCTTGTTCCATGTCCTCCCTCCTCTGTGTATACAAAGTGTTTCTGTGGAGACCACCCCCAGAGGACAAAGTCCAAGGTGAAGGAAGGATGGGAGTTGGTAGCTGTGAAATTTTTACTCCCTATTTCCCTACATTTCCATAAGTCTGGATTTATACCTATTCTTCCTGAAAATAATGCTCTAGTAATTTCACATAAATTCCAGAAGAAAATCCAGTCCATCAGCAAAGTCTGTTTACCCCACCACCAAAATACACTCGAATCCGTTCACTTCTGTCCATCTCCGTGGCCACCACTGTTTGTCCCTGGACCACAGCCGCAGTCACCTCTCCGCCACACTGCCCCCAGCCCCAGTCCACTCTGTGCACAGCAGCCAAAGTAAATAAAACAATCATTCTTCTGATTACATTCCTCTGCCTAACACTCTTGGTTGGCTCCCACTGCATCTGGAGTATCAGTAACAGCTAAGTGCACTGCCCACACAGGACACTGGACCTGTCTATCGGACTTCCTCTTGCGTGTTCACCCTGGCATCCAGGTTGTGCCGGCCTTCCAGCAGTAACATCAACTCACCAGACTGGCCCTGTGCAGGGTCCTGTGTCTCTTTGCACGGCTTCTCTGTCCCACGCGTTGGTGCCTAGTCCCTTCTAGCCCTTGGCGCTGGGGCTGAGGTGTTTCCTTCTACGGACGGCCTTCTCTGCTAATGCTGCGGCAGGCTGGACCTCTGCTATGCCCTGCACTGTTCTGTCATCGAGTCTGGCAAGTTTCTTTAAGAACTATTTTATCATTTGGCTTCTCCATGTTTTCATGGACGACTCTCCAACTGGTATACAATGGGCAAGTAGCAGGAGTGATCAAATACGTTTACTCCAGGCTGCAGTCCCAGGGCCTAGGACAGTCCCTGGCATTATCGCCTCATAAGCATTTGTTAAACGCATAAATACAGCAGAAGGGAGTGAGGTGGACAGCAAATACAGCAACATCCTAAGTTCTTCTCTATTTCACTGCACACTATTACCTATTTATATATAATTAGGTCCTGCTGTACAGTTACTTCATGCTCGTCTATGAAAGGCGATTGATTTAAAAACTGAGTACCTCATTAATAAATAATAGAAAGCTATATCCTTTTTTGTTGGGGGGGGAGTTTTATTTACACTAATTTGTCAATGTTTCCTACCTTGACATTTTCAAACATTTTCAAGACTGTACTAGCATCTTGGAATTTACCTCTATGTATCACTTTGTAGTGCTGGTAAATATGGACATCTTTCCTTGGGGCTCTATATACAGCCTTTGTGAACAACCACTTCTGTTTGAGTTGAACAGCTGGTGCAGAACAGTAGAACCCAAGTACGCTATGGATAAATACTTCTGAGAGTTCGCTGCCTGCACAGCTAAACAGAAGTCAGTAGTGCTGACTTCAAGCAGAGTCACTTGATACTGCTTTTGCTATGAAATGTTTATGAAGCCAAGATCTCTTTAGCACTTTTGAGCTATTTTTTTTAATTGACTAATTTAAACAGGTATCTTTCTACTTTACTGCAAGGAAGATTTATTTCTACTCATTGCAAACAGACTTCATTCTGACATTTCTACTTCAAAACAGAATCTCTAGAACACTGTGTTTAATTAATTTCTGTGAAGGTTTAAGAGCACCACAAGCATGGAATTTTGGATAAATATTTGTCCATGTGCTCACTTCACAACAGGTCACATGTTCACATTTTACACTCATTAGAAACATAAACATAGAGTATTTATCAATGCCAATCCTATTATATGATTACTACCCAGTGTTGCAACTTATTTCTTTCCGAGTCCAACTTCTTGTTACACAGGTGCCTTTCAAATTAGTGAGCCTCAGAATCACTGGGTAGGTTATTCAAAAGTGCAGACTCCTGGATCCTATCTGCAGATTACGGCTCAATAGGTCTGAGGTAGGGAACGGGAATCTGCATTTTTACACAAACACTGCAGGTGGTCTGGACGCTGATGCCAAGGGCACACGTGCTCAGAGCCACTGACCCAGGCTCTTCTCCTTAGTGGGGCCTCTACCGTGTGCTTTTTAAGGTCCCCGTCACACTTTGCACATCATCTGGCATACTGCAGGCATTAATAAATTTTCACTGAATGAATTGTTCATGAGATTAGAAAGTTTATTTTATGACTTTATGAAACATCTAATGAAATATTCTCATTGGTATATCTTTTGAATAGTAATAGTAGCTAATACCAAGTTTTTTTTTTTTTCTAAAACGACCACATTTAAGGAATATGTTTATGTTTAAAACTATCTATGAATACAATGAGACTGAATATTTTAATGACCTCCATGTGGCTAACAGCAGGTGGGATTACTGTGAAGAATACAAAAGATAAGAGCTCTTTACTTCAATTCCATTAAAAGGTTTGAAATAAAGTGCTGACTGTTGTCTACTGAACTCTCAGTGCTAAATATACTTAATTAATGAATTTTGATTTGTTTTAAAAGCATGAATTGGAGAAGAAAATGGCAACACACTCCAGTATTTTTGCCTGGAGAACCCCATGGACAGAGGAGCCTGGCAGGCTATACAGTCCATGGGGTCGCAAAGAGTTGGACAGGACTGAGTAACTAAACCACCACCAAAAGCATTATTATATCTTAACTCACTGAAGACATAAGATGGTCTCTTTTCTCTAATATATGGCAAAAGATTTTTAAAGATCAAAGACAATCTTAAAATATTTGAATAGAATGTGATTTATTTAAAAATAAGAGGTATCTGTTAAAAATAAGTTTAAAGAGGAATTGGAAAGAATATCAGAAGGTGGAAACTCAGAAACTATCTCTAAAACAGCATTTAAAATCCGTAACTTTTAAACTGGAAAACTATCACTGCCAAAGGCAAGAAGCCTGCAAAGGATGACACAGAAAGTCTAGCTCAGTGTTGACTGTGGGTATAAACTAGGAATCCTAGGAGTTGAGTGTAAGCTCATGGTTATTACGAAAACTGAGCTAAAAGTTCGAAGAGGAAAAACTGGATGGAATCAAAAGACAGGAGGAGGTGGTGGTGAAGAAAGGAAAGGACCAAGAGTCAGAGGACATGGGCCTGAGGATCAGCAGCATGACCCTGGCCAGGTCACTTTAAAGAAGAATCAGCTTTCTTATTTGAGGGAAGAAATGAATTGTTGACTTACTCTGGGACACACCACGATTTCCGTTATGAGTGCCTTGTAAATGGCTGACTGTCCTTATGGGATTACCATTACAGAGCCACAGAAACAAGAAAAACAGATAAAGAGTAAAACGGGTCTTGGAAGATACCTACATTTGCCATTTTATCCAATTTCGTTTGTGCAAAATGTACCCCTCCTCTGATCACTCGGCACACACAGCCTGGGAAGATGCATCACAGGTGGCTGATTTACCAACAGTGAACGGTCACTTCAATTACACCTAAGGTAACGTGACTTAACTTCTCGAGGATTCGTCACATCAGATTAATCAGAACTCAAAAAAAAAACAGAAATTCTAAAGCCCTTCTGGTTTTCCTAATTATTTTAAATATATAAGGAATCTGTGGTGAGTATACAGACTTTAAACAATATCCCATTCCCCAGACAGGGTTCCAACACAGTCTCTGACATGTATCCAATACTATTTTCTTACATTTCACCGTGTTGATTTGATTCTGCTTGGGGTTTTCATCTTGACTTGCTATTCTCCCTTTAGCAAAGTGTAAGGCAGGGTTAAAAGTTAAAAATTGATGATTTATTTCAGAATACATTTCTCCCTAACTGTCTGACTTTAACCATTCCATTTATTTTCAATTGAGAAACTCTGAAAAAAAAAAAAAAAGATGAGAATCAGAGAAGAGTAAAGGGTGTCAACTCGCATCCCACATAATCAGCTTCATACCAGGATCATACAAAGGAAGACGTCTGGATTCTCAGGTGAGACGAGAACTTGGCTGCTCTCAGACTCAAGGGCCCATGACTGCGCGTCCACATAACTAGGACTCAGGGGTCAAAGCCCCACCATGAGACCCGAAAACCTGCCAATTCCTCTGTGGTTTCTGACATTCTTCTCTCTCTAACTAACTCATATTTGCTCCACCTCTTTTACTTTCCATGACAAATCTAGGCTTGGGAAAATAATTACTTTTATTGTAGAATAATAATAATACCAAAGTGAATTTTGAGGGGGAAAAAAGCTATTTCAAATGACATATTTAATTATGTACATTGCACTGCAGATTTCAATGAGAACAAGTCTAATCATTTTTTCACCCAATATATTAAATGAGCATTTTGTATAAATGAATCTTGTTCTGAATTTCAAAAGTTAATATGACAGAATAAACACACACAATATTCTGATACTCAAAAAATACTTTAAAATTTCTATGCCTACACTGAAGTTATTGAGAAGTTCAGTCAAGCCTTAAACCTTTTTAAGCAGGGTAACTTTGCTAAAGGTGTGTTTTTCTTTCTGAAACTAGTTACATAGTCAAATTGTTAAAGTTGCTTTATTATTTTCTTTCCTATTTTGTTTTCTTTCTTTGATTTTCTTCTCTTCTTTTACTACACACTCCGTCTACAGACTGGCTCTAGTTACTGTATCTGAAATGTGGCCTCCAGCATCCAGCCTGGGGGAAGGGGAAGCATGGAATCCCAGCCACTGTAGTGAGTGCATTTCAGACAGGCCCCTGACTTCAGGAGTCTTAGAGCTGGAATCTTCATGTATTATACTTCCTATAAAAGCATGAAAATGCATTTTAAACTACGTATACACATTTTATCACATACTTCAGTGTTCTTTGTCAATGCATAAATGAAGTCGCTCAGTTCTGTCCCACTCTTTGCAATCCCATGGACTGCAGCCCATCAGGCTCCTCTGTCCATGGGATTTTCCAGGCATGAATACTGGAGTGGGTTGCCATTGCCTTCTCCAGCGGATCTTCCTGACCCAGGGATCAAACCCAGGTCTCCTGCATTATAGGCCGATGCTCTACTGTCTGAACTCCCAGGGATGTCAGTGCATAAGGTAGTGTTAAAAAGCCATGTACCAAATCTTGGCTTAAAACACAGCACTGATATGACTGGAAATGCAATGTGCTCTGAAGGTGTGGATATCAAGTCAGGTGATCTTGTCAGGTGAGACTTATTCCAAGGAGGTTATCACTGTCATCTGTCTACAGAAAAGAATGGTCAGTAGATCAACAAGATGTCTTTTGTTCCACTGTATGTAGTTCACACAAGGTGCTATTTAAATAGAAAGTGGTACTTTATATATGTTTCTTACATGTCTATTTCCTTTGAGAAGATGCAAGGATGCCTAGATTAGACTCTGTTTGCCATGTATGAATAGCAGCCTTCAAAAATCAAGGACTCTTAAGAACTTTGAAAGTACTTAAGAACTTTCAAACTTTGATTTGAAAGTAATTGCTATCATTTTACATTGGCAGGAGACCTTAGCAAATGTTTATAAATATTATTGACTTGCCTTAGCTTTTCTGTAAAAACCAAACTAAAACAAACAAAATAATGTTCTTGATTCTCAGAAGAGGCATATGAACACACACACACACACACACACACACACACACACACACACACACATTTCTCTGCCTCTTTCTCTATATATACACATACATACACACACCTCTCATTTCAAAATACTGTCTGACATCCCTCTTAACAAGTGCTGTCAGTCATAACAGAAGACTTTCCAGTGATCCATAGGGGTCTTTACAAGAGAAGGTGATATGTATTCGCAGGGTTTGCCTTAGAAACATTTTATACCCTAGGAGTACTTTAGAAGGAATGATACAATAAAAAGAATGTCTTTTTTATTATATAATTCTATCAAATAGAATTACATATACCACTTTTTCTTTGATACTTCTGAAAGATGTAAACATGTAAGCTGGCATAAAGGGCCATTTTCCATTTACGAAGCCAAAGAAGAATGTTAAGTAACATATCTGAGCTGAAATGCCAGCACCAGTTTGTCCAATAGGTTTTCAAGATCTCATTCTGCAAATCAGACTGAACAGGGGAAGAAGCTAGGGAGGGGAAGCTGAGATTGTATCACTGCAGCACCAGTGGGGAGCAAGGGAGTGGGGGAAAAGGTACAGGACACCACATGCCACCTGCTAATCAATTAGGGGACCTGTTTGCAAGCCCAAGAAATCCTGGAGGCTCTGGGGCTGTAGACACCACTATAGTCAAGAGTCAAGTAACACAGAAAATTTTAATTGGGAATTCTTTTGAACCTAAAACACTCACTTATATTATTAACACCCATATGTTAATAATACTGTAGTTCATACCAGCCACTTTGCTGTATGCCATCTGCTCAAAAAAAGTCTTCTTTATCACTACTGGACATGTGATTGCTGTTTAAAAAGCTGCATTGATATTTTTCCTTTTAGTGTGCATCAACTGCACTATTGGATGAGTCTGAGAATGAACTTGATTTTTCAAATGCAGTCTTTTATAATCTCTCATTAAGATATTCAGTAGCTTCGGTGTTTATGTAACTGTTTTACACTCTTAAATCTGCTCATGTTCTTCATACTGAAAACATCAATGTATAAATCCTTTCCTTGTTTTACGTAACAAGATTATTCAACCTATTGCTGAATGGGGTCAGAGAGCTTGTAAATCATTTAATTTACTATATATTTCCTCTAAAATCATTCCTGGAGGCTGGGAGTCCTCTGAGGATTGCTGCTTTCCTTCCGCCTCTGGCTAACCACCCCGCCTCCCCTGTGCCACCCTCTACCTTGGAAGATCTGACAAGCATTCTTTTGTCCTGCTCTCCTGAATCCGGAACTATTGATGACTTCACACGAGAAGTCTGACTGATGTGTTACACAAAGGCCCCGATGTAGGTGAAGTCTTGAGATGTGCTAAGAAGCCCATTATTTTCACAGCACAGTCATCTGCCTGTGGAATTTTCTGCAAACATTTCCAAGGGACAAGACACGAGAGCCTCCATTCCTGTTTTGTGTTGACTTCTGACCTAACACCGGACCAGTAAACCCCTTGTGTAAATAGGAGGCTGGGTGGCAAGGCCACTTATCTAAATATTTCACAGTGGTAAACTTCCAGGTTATAAATTACAAGAGAAATAAGATGATCATCTTTCCCCACCATGAACTTGTATTCAGCACTTACTTTTCTATTATATTAAGCAGGCCAGCAGGAATTTAGCAGTGCACAGAAACTTAAAGAGGAACAAAAACGGGCCTAAACAATCCATCACTGCAGATAACCATGGGTGGGAAAAACATCTGAGAAAAAAATACAACAGCCAATGTGAGCATATGAAAATGTTTAAGTTTTTTTTTTTTTAAAAAAAAAAAAACAAAAAACAAAACAAGATAAAACTTGGGTAACAAATAAGTCCTATTATTTTAGGCAAAAATGCCATGTTCTCATAAACATAAAACAGCATGAATTAACTTAGAGATAAAAAAAATTACATGATGTATATGAAACATCCCATATCATCGGAACATAAATAGGCTGAGATGCTCAGTCACCAGTTGGTGAAGCAAGATGTCGATCAGCACCATCTTATTCAATCTATTGTGTGCAGTGATTCTCAGAGAGCAGAATAAAGCGCTCAGAAGCCAGTGTTAGGCTGATTTTCATCTTCTGGGAAACTCCACTTAACAGCTCTGAATGTCATTAACAGCCTGTGAGACAGTCACTCAAGGGCTGCTGCCGTAGGCTGATGTGGGAGCTTTCAAAATGCACACACAGAAAAGCAGCTCATGGTTATAGATCTTTTTGCAGGATAAATCCAGTGGCCGAGGTCCTGAAATGCTCACTCTGACCTCCCACAGCACTTCTCGTCTGTCTCTCCTAATTGTGAGATGGATTTTTGTCGGCAGGCAATAATACTGTAAGCCCCTTGAAGGGGGAAGATGTCCCTGTATTTCTTTCTCTCCTGTGGCACCTTGCGTATTTCTAAGCCAACGGCAGGCGTGCAATAAATAGATGTTGAACTGAATTACAGCACACGATCACATACTTGTCCCCATCAGCAGAACCCCATACACCGCTCCCTGCGATACTGAGATTGCAGGGGTCACTGGCAGCACTCTGCCTAATGGTGTGCTGACTGACAGGGTAGAAAATCAAATCAAGAAGGCCGGCACGACCTTTGAGTTGGGCAGACAGGGTGTGCACTCACTGCAGCAACAAGGTCAAGATCAAAGTGACGAATGTCCAACCTTTCGGGACATAGCCAGGGACCTGGACTGGCCACATCTGATTATCTGCGCAATTTTGCCAGCATCACCTGTGAGCAATACGTGGGCTAAAGACAAACAATGAGAGAGGAGCCCAAATAACACAACCCCGGACCACCTCAAATTCACCGGTTTGAAGAAGTGCGCTTGACAACAGGCTTCTAGTGGATTACGAAAGCCTGCCGGGGAGACAGGAAAACAACTGCTTCATGGTGACCCAAAATGGGATTAACGTAAGCCGGATGAGTGTTAAGAAAGTCTTTAAAGAACCCAGTGAAGTATCATTCAAAATGATACAGCCAAGCTGTTAAAAAAAAAAAAAAAATAGTTCTGGGAAAACAGAGAAGCTGAGATGAATCTGGTTATCAGTAATCAGGAAATGAGACAGCTCCTACTGAGAAAAACTGTGTGGGAAAACATGATTCCAGCCATCAAAGTCACTAGTTTCTATGAATCTAGGGTGGAAAGGGCTATTAGTCACTTAGCTGTCTGTTACCTGCATCAGCCTTCACAAATGGTAGGCAGATCATTTACAATACTAAAGACAAAAATAAATACACTGAATGTAAATATGTATCTAAATGATTTTTACTTTTAAAAACAACCTCACTTTCAGCTATTAAAAAGCTCCTTTAATTCTAAGAGAGACAGTCAGTGGGTGGCTAAGGCACTGCAATTTACATCTGCTTAGTGGTGATACATTAGTCCAATCTCCAGAGGGCTTCAACTTGACTTTCTCCATATGCTACCCATATGTTATACTACCATAAACATATCTTGTAGAAAACAGCCATATGCCTCACTTTTATACCTGAATAATAGTGGCCCTTCCTTATCCTTTGGTTGTTATCTCTTCTGTGGGTTTTGAAATATTTATTGGAACTATATATGAAAAGAAATATTTTCAAATCAGCGGAATATAATCTCTGTTACGCATAGCCCTGCATTTCTAGGATCTACAGACTTCTTTCCTATAATACTAAAATTCCCAAGCTTGAATATCCAAGATAAGAATCACTATTTACATTTAGGTCAAACATAATTTAGCTTGAATTTTAATGCATCTTCCCAGCCAGTGTTCCCAAGTATGATCTGGAAGTGGAGGCTCCTCCTCTATTGATGAATGAGTCAGGGATGATCATCATCAACCCCGTGATATCAGCAACAGTTCATGGTTACAGAATTCAGATGATGTGTGAGTATTGTGCTATGAGATATTGCATGTCACTTTTCATTTTACCTACAAGTAAAGTGTAGATAAAAATGGAGTAATGATGTTTACAGCTATATTATTTTCAGGTTGCACTCACTGTAGTTTCCAGTTATCACTATGGTGATTTTGCATATATGAGACTGTAAAAAATCCTGGTACTTTTAGGGCATACAACATGAGAAATAAATAACCTGACTCTTTGCTTGCTCTCTTTTTTTTATTTGTCTTTTTTCCTCTAGCCTTCTAACTACTAGAACCTCCACGAGCAGAAAGGGCTATGATGAGCAGGTTTCAGCAAAGACCTCTGGGTGGATGACTGTGGCCAACAAATATTAGTGTGTATGCAATTTTTTACTTAGGCTGTTTTAAAGTAGGAAATTCAGAGTCAGGCCCTACCCTCAGTAGAGTTTCATTATTTCATGTCCAATTTTGTGGGGGATCAACCTGTTTCTAGTATCTACTATTTCTAATCAGTAAAATTGTACAGAATAATTCTGCTCATACACAATTTGATTATTTCACTGTCTTGCCACAGCACATCCTTTCAAAACCCAGGATCATCTCTTTATCTTGCATAGTCTTCTACCAGCTGATTCCACATAGCTCTGTGTACTCCTTTCCAAGCGCCAGCCAATGAGGCCTTGGACGAGAAGGGTGGGAAGGCCCAGTCAACCTAGACTCACGCAAACTTCACTAACCATGTTTGACCCATTTCAAGCTCTGATCTCTATCTCAGAAAATACTTAGACCTATATCCAGATGAAAAACAATTAGAAGGTAATAATAACAGTGAACATCTGTTTATTCTTGCCTGAAAAATCCCATGGACAGAGGATACTGGTGGGCACAGTCCATGGGATTGGACACAACTGAGTGAATAAGCACAGACAACTAGGATCAGGCTAGCCACTATGCAAGCAGTTGTATCTCACTTAATTCTCACATGCCATGAAGTAGGAAACGGTATTATTCTCACCTACCAGAAAATGAAATTGAGGCTTAGAAACACTAAATACCTCGCTCAAGGCTATACAGTTAAGTGGTCAAGCTGCCAGTGGAAGCCAGGCAGTCTGTCTCTAACCTGTGCCACGGCTCCCCACAAAATAATTTTTCATAATAAATTTCACTCATTCCTATGTTGTCCTCACTCTGTTTTAGGCACTGTACAGTGTGACACAGATCAGCAATGGATGGGCCCAGCCCTCCAACATCTCCGTGTTTTATGTGTGTGTGGGAGGTGTCATATAGCTAAATGCGTGGGACTGCCTGTTCGAGAAAATGTGGAGCATTATTGTCATAAACACTTACGTATGTGTGTTAAATAATTATGCTATACCTTTTATACTTACACAGCACTACATAGCAATATCAATAAAACTGTATTTCAATAAAACTGGAAAGCCATGGAGTCACTGGAGGGTGTGCACATACCGCACACTAGCATGGGCTTCTCCACATGAGAAGTGCGGCCCTTGGCAGAAGGAGCCTGGATAAGCAGTTAGGCTGTTCTCCGTTGACAAAGGGCTTTCCAGTGTGGAGGCCCACAACTGGGATGTACGTTTTGAAAGGCTGGGCTCCTCAAACCAGGCCGCATGTTAGAATCATCAGGGGATCTTTTAAGGAAATACTGGAGCCCTGACCTCACTCCCAGAGAATGACACTCAATTAATCTGAGGGAGGGCCTGGGCATCAGTACTGTTAAAAGATCCCTGGGTGATCCAAACATGCCATCCAGGCTGAGAAGGAGGCCTCCTGGCTTCTGGTGTCTCATTCACAAAATTGAAACATGTACTTTGGTTAATACTTGCCACACAAACAGCAAAACATAGCCACCAATTCAGAAGATTTCACCTAAGATGATTCTAAACACTGTCTCAAAGAAAAATCATTGCTAAATCAAGTGAAAAATTAAAAAAAAAACAAAACCAAAACCAAAAACCACTTTGCTTGTGATTGCATGCTAAAGGTAAGGATTTGCTGGCAAGACAGGAGCCAGAATGCTGAGGGGTTATGTTACAGCACAAGGTGATGAAATAGCAGGAAAATGACATGTAAAGAAGTAAACAGAAAATCAACCACTCATCTTAAAAAATTCTTTTCTTAAAATTCCACAATTCTCTCTCAATGCATCTTGGGTGACAATAGTTAAAAATCAAATGCATTTTTCCACTGTTGGGACAGAAGCAGGGCTAAACTCTGCCAAGAACTGCAGATGATGCTCAGCTGAGGTGCAGAATGGACACCCCCGCAGTAGTGAACCTGTTCCAGCTCCTGGGTAGATGACGATGCCCCAAAGTTTGTTCTGCGGTGAGGCCACCGGGCATCTGGCTGCAAGCGCATATTTTTACAGACACCTCAGCTAATGTCGAAGTCCTAATGCAAACTTTAGTGCTTGGGAGCACTAAATAGGTTTGGGATGCTTCCCCGGAGAGTTTCAGTTCCATTAACACAAGACTTGGTGGCTGAGGAAGGATATAAACCTGATCTCACGTTAGAGATAGAGAAAGAAAAACTCCTCACTGTCTTCAAGTTAGCACTCACGTTTCAAAAGATAAGAACCTTTCAGGGTCGAGAGGACTGAAGAATTCAGGTGGAACTCAGTTCAGCATCTTACCCAGCGCCCTTCCCCGCGTGGGGCTCAAGTCGCAGAATACAGCTAAATTATCTCAGCAGTTAGAGGAGAGAAGGACTCTGGGGGCGTCCTCCCAGCACCGGGTGATGGGAAGCGCTGCTGCGCAGTGCTGAGCTGCAGGCCCTGTGGGCTCCGTGTTTTCAAGCAGCTCAGGGCGGCAGCTGTGCGTGGAAATGTCTATGGCCAGCTCGGAGGTGCTGCGGTGGGCACTGCGCGTGCAAGGCGTCTGTGCACGTGCAAGACCTCTGCGCGCAGGTGCTCCAGCGGGGAGCGTCCTCCTCCAGGCACAAGGCTGAAAGAAGCCTGGAGGGAGGCAATGCCACAAACCTACTGAGCCCCGTGGTCATTCATGGGAGCCCGACATTCCCTCGCAGGGCCCATGCCCACCCCCGTGGGCCCACGATTCACACAGGGTACGCTCTAAACCTAGTCACACCTCGGCATTAGCTGTTGCTGTTTAGTCAGTAAGTCAGATTCACTTCTTTGCGACCCCATGGACTGCACCCCACCAGCTCCTCTGTCCGTGTAATTTTCCAGGCGAGAATACTGGAGTGAGTTCCACTTCCTACTCCAACAGATCTTCCTGGCCCAGGGATTGAACCTGAGTCTCCTGCTTGGCGGGTGGCTTCTTTACTACTGAGTCTCCTAGGACGCCTTTCTATTAGCTGCTGCTGCTAAGTCACTTCACTCGTGTCCAACTCTGTGCGACCTCATAGATGGCAGCACACCAGGCTCCCCTGTCCGAGATGTCTATAAAAAGACAAGACTCTGTCCTCCTGGAGAGCTCAGAGACGAGGCAGAGGGGTGTCCAAGGACATGCAAGGCTCCTGGAGGCAGGTCCCAGAGCAGGTCTTCCCTCACGAGTGACCCCGGCCAATCCCAGAGCACCCCAACTGCCCACGGACACTCCTCAACAGTCCCTCAGCGTTCCGTCCTCTCCACCGGTGCGCTCACAGTCCTGACTGGGAACCCAAGTTTTTAATTCTTTTGACCCAATCCAGACCGATCACTCAGCTGATCTTGTCAGCGGTGCATCTCCTTCTAAACACACCGTCTACCACAGAGGTCAGGAAAGTACAGCCGAGGACCAAACCCTGCCCGCCACCCGTCTTCTCTCTTTAAAGAGCTGCTTGCTTATTTCCTTTGGGCGGTGCCGGTTGCTACATAAGGGCTTCCTCTGGCTGCCGCGAGCAGGCTGTGTGGCGTGGGGCCTCCTTACTTACGGCCCATGGGCTGGGGTGCCCTGTGGCATATGGGACCCTCAGGGACCAGGGACTGAGCCCGTGCGCCGAGCACGGGCAGGCGGGTCCTTGACTCCTGGACCACCAGGCAGCCCTGCTTGTCTCTGTACGTAGAGTTTAGTCAGAACACAGCCACGCCCATCCATTTCTGTTTTATCAATGGCTGCTTCCAGGCCACAAGGGTGGAGAGAGATGGTACGGCTCACAAAACCTAAATTATTTACACTCTGGCCCCTTATAGAAAAGTTCTCTAACTACACCGTGGTCAGGATGATTTTGCTCCAAAGTATAGATCCGATCGTGCTGGTCCCATGCTTGAAAGACTTTGGTGGCTGCATCTGGTGTGAGGGACAACACTGTGGTTGCCAAATGTAGCACTTGCGACCACATTAAATAAACTCCTGATCTTGAAGGTGCCTTGCATATTAACGCCACCTTTATCCTCCTGTGCCTCTGCTGCATGTTTTGCATATCATGCCCTTCATCTGAAGGATTTCTGTTCATCCTCCCCGGTTCAGTTCAAATGTCATTTTTATTATCACGTAGCCTTCGTTGACTCCTCTCAATGGTCAGATCCTCCCTACACACCTTCTTCAGTTTCACAGCACTTTATATATTTTTCAATTTTGCATGTATTTCTCAGGATTTCATTCATTCATCTATTTGCAGAACTGGCTGCCTTGCTAAGTCACAAGGAATTGGCTTAAATGTACCAGGATGAAACTTCCAAATAAACATAATGGCAATTTTCTGCCTGTATTTATATTGAAATTACTGTTATTTCAAACAAGTTTGAGAGTTTTTCTAGAAGTCTGCTTCAGAGACATTTAATGTTCACACCAAAAAAGTAGTCTTAAGAGTTTGGAAGTACATCTCATTTCAAGTTAAATTAAAAAAAAAAATCACTCTCTAGTTTCATCACTAAGCTTATTCTATAGAAATTCTAATCCTTGCCAAAAATTAAATCTACCTTTAAAGAAAAATATACCAATGATGATGGTTATTAAATACTTTATAGCAGACTTTGAATGTAATTTTAAAAAGATAAATTTCCAAGAGCAAGGGCAGCCATCTTGAGAGAAATATTTTTGTTAGGATATTAAGTCTGATGGGAGTGTTATATGGTTTGGAATGCATTTTTTAATTAATTAAAGGACACTGTGTAAAGGATGGAATACTCAACAAATGGTTAACACACTTTTAAAAAATGGATTTGGATGGATAACATCTAAGTATAATTTTGATTAAAAAAGGCCTCTAAAAGGCAAAATAGAAGGAACAAAACAGCAAAAAAATGATAAATACAGCTACATTAAAATGAGACACATTCGTGAAGATACCATAAACAAAGTAGAGCCGAGCCATAGATGGAGGAGATGTTTACAAAGCATGTAACCAACAGAAGCTTAGCATCCAGATTGTCTAAGAATGCCTCACATCAGTAACATAAAAACAATCTCCTAGACAGACAAACAAAAAGATACCAACAGGCAATCTAAGATAAGAAGGTCCAATAAACATATCTTAAAATTCTCTACCTCAGGAAAAAATCAAGTAAATACAAATTAAAGCCATAATGAGATATCGCTTCATATCAATCAGATTGGCAAACATGAAAAAGTCTGGCAACACCAAACGTTGGCAGGGACGTCGAGCAACGAGAAATCTTATACCTGATGGCGGGAGTGTAAATTAGCACAACTTTGGAGAGCAAACTGGCAATATCTAGCAAAGTTGGAGATGCACTCCTACATTTATTCTTAGACACAAAGAAACATATCCAAGGATATTCACTGCAGCACCATTTGTAATAGAAAAAGAGAAAAATCACCTAAATGTCCTTCAATTGGAGAATGAATAATTAAATTGGCACTATTTACAAGATGGCAAAAACGAATTAACTAGGACACACGTACCAACGTGGATAAGTCAAAAACGCATAATGCTGAACAACAACAACAAAAAAGTGAGCAGAAAAAAATGCATATAGTAAAGTATCACCTACATAAAATTTTAAAACCTGCAAAGGGACGATCTACACTGTTCACGGATACATACAAATGAAGCCAAAATAAACAGATGTGTGCGGGGCTGATGAATACCAAAATCAGCAGAGCGGTTACTTTTGCGGGGAAAGATGAAATGTCAAGTATGGACTTTAATTCTGCTGTAATCCTCTGGCTTTTTTTAAAGCTAAGGTATACTGATGCTTCCCATGGGGGAAGGCAAGGCAGCCCACTCCAGTGTTCCTGCCTGGAGAATCCCATGGACAGAGGAGCCTGGTGGGCTACGGTCCATGGGGTCGTAAAGAGTTGGACACAACTGAAGCGACTTAGCACGCACGCACCTATATTGATGTGTGTACACTATTCTCTATGCTTTTCTGAATATCTAGAATTTTCACAGTTTAAAAAGTCAATCACTTTGAAGACAATTCTTTCTGAAGGAAGTTGCCATAACATGCACCGCCACGATAATAAATTCAATAGCCAGACATGTTCCAGTATCTGACAGCAGACTGGTGAGATTTTAAGCTCCTCAGACAGTGTTATCAGTTCTAGAATTAGAATTTACCTCAAAGTTCGGTCAGTCTAGCCCTCTCTTGTTTACAAGGAAGGCCGTGGCAGGAGTACCTCAATCACAGCGCTGTCAGAGTGGCGAGCGACAGGGCTGGAACGGCAGGGTCTGCACCAACGCGGCCACGCAGCCTGGACACGGCGTGTGATCAAATAGCGGCCTTTTCAAGCACAAGGTCCAGTGTCCTCCCATTGTTACTTTCATCAATCTGACTGAATCTTGAGTCACAAATACATATCTTGAGACTTTCATTAGGGACAGAAACCCCTGGATGCATCCTGGATTTGAATGGCTCCTGTGATATGAAATAATTCTTTACCAGATGAAAATGGCAAGGAGCAGAAAGAACAGTGCGCGTAATGCGGCGCTGCTCTGGGAAACACGAAGGGAACAGGGACACTGTATCTGTTGGGCCTGCATGTGCAGAAAAGCACCCCTACAGGGTGCATCAGCACAGTGGCTCGCTGGTAGCAGGGCTGGGTGCTGGGAGAGCACCAGGACTGTGACGGTGACTTTTCCCTGCACACCTTTTTATAACTCTTACGTTATAAAACACACGTGGTTTTCCTCCTCCGTTGTTCTCCGTGAACTCAGTGAACTCCAGTTCCCCACCCATTATCATGAACTCCAGTTCATGTTATATATGCTAAGGCTGAGCGCCGAAGAATTGATGCTTTTGAACTGTGGTGTGGAGAGGACTCTTGAGAGTCCCTTGGACTGCAAGGAGATCCAACCAGTCCATTCTGAAGGAGATCAGCCCTGGGATTTCTTTGGAAGGAATGATGCTGAAGCTGAAACTCCAGTACTTTGGCCACCTCATGCGAAGAGTTGACTCATTAGAGAAGACTCTGAAGCTGGGAGGGATTGAGGGCAAGAGGAGAAGGGGACGACAGAGGATGAGATGGCTGGATGGCATCACTGACTCGATGGATGTGAGTCTGAGTGACCTCCGGGAGTTGGTGATGGACAAGGAGGCCTGGCGTGCTGCGATTCATGGGGTCGCAAAGAGTCGGACACGACTGAGCGACTGATCTGATCTGATCTGATAACATATAACATGTAACATGTTATATGTTATAAAACACACGTGGTTTTCCTCCTCCGTTGTTCTCAGTGAACTCCAGTTCCCCACCCATTATCATGAAAATTAAATTAAATTATCAGGAAAATTAAGAGCGTACGGACGGGTCTGACAGGCAGAGTACAGGCCATTACCCCGGCATAGCTGGTGGACCCCAGCTTCAGAGGCTCAGCTTCTTCTGCACTCAGGTTCCTGTTTTAGCTCCCTGGTGGGAGTGACTCACGCCTGTTGCTTTCTACTTAAAGCTCTGGTCTCAAGCTCCTGTAGGTCCTAAGCTTTTCTCCTAAGGGCACTGTCTTATAAATGCTTCCTGAAGACCATGAGGTAACACAGAAGGAGACCTGCGGGAAGCAGTGGCCTCTCCCTGGGCTGTCCGATGCTCAGCTCTGTCTTGGGTCTAACCCGTGCCTCCCGGCCCCCTTTGCAGCTCATCATGCGCTGACACGTGGGCGCAAGACGCCCACTGACTCCTGCTGTCGGGACATCTGACCTTGACGCTGTGCCGTTGGCTCTTACTCGGGTATCTACCCTAAGCTCTTTTCTCTTTTCACATGTCTCACCTGTTGATTGCTAAAATCTGGAGTTCTCACTAATATACATTTTTCTACGATTGTTTCCAACCATCAGGTGGAAGGTACTTCTCCCTGAACTTAGAATTTGGTTATTGTTCTACAGTTACTTCCTAAAGAGCTAGGTTCTAAAACAGAGCTTCAGGGAAAACCAAGGTGGTCGAGAGAGCCCGAGCTTGAGGATCTAGCGCGCGACGTTGGACGAAGCCCAACTCCTCTGGCCCTTAGGTTCCTCCGCACTGAAACGAGCAGCTCGGAAGGCGCTGTCTGTAAGGGTCCTTGCAGCCCTAAAACCCTGTGGTCCTCCTCTTTCTGTTCCTCCCTTGTACCTTCCTCCAGTTCCACTCCTTTTCTCACATCCACGTTTGAAACATACCCTGAACAGAGGTGTTTAGACACATGTACCCATGACGTAATCTCCTAGAAACAGAGAAGACTAAAGAGCTTGGAAACATAAAGGAACAAATGGGAATTGCTGCCTGCCAACTGTTCTCATGGAAAAAAGAAAGGCATTTTCTTCTAGAGAGAAAAATCTCTGGAGGTACTAAGGTTCTAAAAAAAAGGCTCCACTTTCTAAGGACATTGTCTTACAAAATTTTCCTTAATATGAGGTAATAGAGAAGTGAACCTCCAGAAAGGAGTCTTTAAACTTTACCATGTGTGATCCAGCCATTCATTCAGTCACCCACCAAGATATATTCTGAGCAGAAAGTCCTGTAAGTAATTAGGTCTCTTTAATTTGCATCAACATTTTTAATCATCAGAGTCATCTTGCAGCTGAAATCTGGGAGCCACCCCAGAGTACTCCCTTGCCCACACACCCAACCACCCACCACATTCTGAGGACTCCACTCCAGAACAGATCCCCCCTTCCACTTCTCTGCCACTCCTCTGCCCTCCAGGCCATGCCTGCTGAAACGCAAACAGCCTCCTGGGGGCCTCTTTGCCCTCTGGCCATTCTCCGATCTCTCTGCAGGGCAGCAGGAGCAATCCTTTGAAAACCACACACCTAGCTACATCAGTCCCCAGGAAGCACCCTTCAAGGTCCTGCTGCTGCTACTGCTACTGCTGCTAAGTCGCTTCAGTCGTGTCAGACTCTGTGTGACCCCATAGACAGCAGCCCACCAAGCTCCCCTGTCCCTGGGATTCTCCAGGCAAGAACACTGGAGTGGGTTGCCATTTCCTTCTCCAATGCGTGAAAGTGAAAAGTCAAAGTGAAGTCGCTCAGTCGTGTCTGACTCGTAGTGACCCCATGAACTGCAGCCTACCAGGCTCCTCCATCCATGGGATTTTCCAGGCAAGAGTAACTGGAGTGGGTTGCCATTGCCTTCTCCTTCAAGGTCCTACCAATGGCTTTTGAATCGAATCTACACCCTTTCCCTCGTCTTCAGGACACACAGGATTTGGTTTCTGTCTACCTTCCCGTCATTAACTAGCTGTGTGAGCTTCTGCAAGTTCTCAGATCTCTCTTTACATTATAAAGTTTATGCTATAAAAATGCAGCTAAGAAGTGGAACCGGCCTGTAAAGTGCTTGGGACAGTTCTTGGTACACAGCAAGTACTCAAAGAGTGGTCACTATTTGAATATTTCATAGTCAATAAAGACAGAGTATCTATTCTGGGTACCACACTAAGCTGCTGCTGCTGCTAAGTCGCTTCAGTCATGTCCAACTCTGTGCGACCCCACAGACGGCAGCCCACCAGGCTCCCCCGTCCCTGGGATTCTCCAGGCAAGAACACTGGAGTGGGTTGCCATTTCCTTCTCCAATGCATGAAAGTGAAAAGTGAAAGTGAAGTTGCTCAGTCGTGTCCGACTCTTTGCGACCCATGGACTGCGGGCCACTAGGCTTCTCCGTCCACGGTATTTTCCAGGCAAAAGTACTGGAGTGGGGTGCCACTGCCTTCTTCGACCACACTAGGCTAAGTGCTTCAAAAACTAATGAACCATTTCTAATACTTCTTCCAATATATATCCTTTCCTCATTGCTATGTCAACAAGGGGATTACTACATTTAACTTAACATTTTTATAAAAGTTAAACATATACATGTACATATATATGTGTGTGTATAATAAAAATAAATAAAATAAAAAGTCTTTGTAAATAACATATAAAGTCTTACAGTTGGGTTAAAATATCAATAGCACCAAAAATGGCTTAGGGCACTTCACAGTTAATGTGAAGAGAACCTAAGGATTTTAGTATCTAAGAGAAAAAAGTAGAGTGCATTCAAAACTACCTACCTATCCCAATGAGCACACAGAAAGAAAGCTAAAAACAACTTAGATGATGATACTATTTATATGCAAAGCAAGAGAAGTCACATGTTACACTGGTCAGATAGCATCTGGTTTTATTTTAGGGACCATATTTTAATAGTGACATTAACATGTGAATGAAGGACCAATTTAGGAAAGTAGGAAGGTAACAGTCCTGCTAAATGGCACCCCACTCCAGTACTCTTGCCTGGAAAATCCTATGGACCGAGGAGCCTGGTGGGCTGCAGTCCATGGGGTCGCTAAGAGTCGGACACGACTGAGCGACTTCACTTTCACTTTTCACTTTCATGCATTGGAGAAAGAAATGGCAACCCACTCCAGTGTTATTGCCTGGAGAATCCCAGGGACGGGGGAGCCTGGTGGGCTGCCGTCTATGGGGTCACACAGAGTTGGACACGACTGAAGTGACTTAGCAGCAACAAGGTTATATATAAGATAGTTAAGAGAATTGGAGTCTTGGGAAGAAAAAGCTTGGAAGAGAGGATGGAAAAGATATTTCAAATATTTGAAAAGACTTGTTATAGAAGGCACACTACAAACCTCCTGGTGGGCAGATGTAGCCCCAAAGTATAGAAGTCAAGAAGGAAACTTCAATTTTCACTATTAGAACAATTCAACAATGGTAGTAGGGGCAGGGGGGTGGAAATATTTGGGAAAGGAACAAATGTCTCTGCATAGGAAAGTTTTAAGTACAGACTGAATGACCATCCTTAAAGAACCACATGGAAAGAGATTCCTTTTTGGATAAGAGCAAGGACTAGGTATTAATAGCTAACTTTTCCTAAGCACTTAGTGATCAATGCTCACGACAACTCTATCAGGTAGACACTACCAATTTTCTGATGAGGAAATTGCCCATGGTCCAACAGAAAATAGCTGAACACGAGTCAAATCCAAGCTGCAAGGCTCCAGAACCTGGATTCTCAGCCTTCCCATCAACCAGCTTCTAATCTAGCTGTTTTCTGAATCTTCTTTACCTCTAATGTCCAGTAGGCCCGTGATTTCCTGTTTCTAAGATTTGTAAGGAAAAGGAAGTTTTTCTGAAATAGATGAATGTGTACCATTTCTCAGAGATGTACAAGAATGCACACGTAAGGAGAGAGAGTTGTACAGAAAGAGAACTCTAATCTACGCAGACTCACCAAGAAAAAGTCCCTGTACTCAAAAAGAACTCTATGAGAGGACCTCTGCTCATTTAGACAGACACTCTCTGAGATGGTTTTAGATATACAATCATTTAAAATATGTCACACTTAACAAAAAGATCCAAGAGAAAAATCAAAAGGTATAGCAACCTTTACAAATACTGTCTTGCCATTAGATTAAAAAGTGACAACTGCAGGAAGTTATTAAGACTGCTAACATTCTGAAAACAGAATAACCACCATACAATATCCCTATAAGGAGAGAGTTTATAGAGTAAAACCTTCAGTGATAATTTGAGATCCGTACAAAATTCAAGTGGATAAGTCAGATAATGGCGGAGAGCAGAATACCGCACAGCATGCACAGATATTCTCGCCTGGTAAATCACTACGGGTGTATCACTAGGCCTAGATGACTCGTCTGGTCTCCTCGGGCACAATTTTGCAGTGATAGGAAAAAATACAATTTGCTCATTTAGAACATGTTTTTGAGCCGGGTGAGAAATAATTTCCCTAAATTGAATATTTGGGAACCAATTACAACCCCAAATCTGCTATTAACCTCAAAATAGGTAATTGCAAGTTTGTATCTAAATCCATTTGTCATAATGGACCAAATTAAGAATCACATGACGATGTGATTCATGTGTGACAGCTATCATGAGCACCATGAGCCCAAACTAATAACAGCATCAAAAAGAGATTCCAAATGTGATGCAGCCATGAAGGCAAAACTAATTTTCGAATTATAATAGCGACATCCAAGAAAGGTAACATTCCTTTGTGTGACAGTCACGGCCGGGCATCCAGAGGTTGGCCGGCCACTAATGTCCTGGTGAGCGGTAGACACGTGCTGGAGAGGCTGTCACCATGTGGTGAGCGGCACAGACTCACTGCTGCCACGGTCCCGGTGGACCGGACTGGCAGCGGGTCACACAGGGCTGGAATAAAGGAAGTCTCGCTACCGGTCTGGGCTCAGGGCTCGACGTGCCCAGGAATTCTGATCCCTACTGCTGCACAAGCACAGTTTCAGTGCATACGGGTAACACTCCTTCCTGACTCTTCTGCAACCTGTCCGCCCTGTTTTCCTGTTGAGAGAATACCAGAAGTCTTGGGAAACACTTGGTAGTGTCACAACGAGAGTTTGCTTTAGGCAACAGTCACCTTGCAGCTGAGACAGGAAATTGTCCGAAGATTTTGGAAGAACAGAGGCTGTGGCTGATGTCACTTGATACCAGGGAGAACCCCCTTGGGCAGGCCCAGGACTGCCAGGGGAAACAAGGCCAGGCAGTGACCCCCACCCTCGACCCCCACTAGACTGAGGGCCATGAGGCCAGAGAGGTGGGGGAGAAACTCTCTCTCATCTTTACCTCCCTGGCACTGATCGGGGGCCTGGAACGGAGAGCCAAGAAATCAAGGACCACGTAGAAGAGAGGTAAGCAGACCGGCTCTGAGTCTTGGCTCTGCCGTGAACTCACTTCTGTGACCCCGGGCAGCTTACTTCAGCTAAGTCTCGGTTTCTTGCTGCAAAAACGAAAAACAGCGTGGGCATTAAGTGGTATATTAAAATATCGAATACACACTTGTGCTTTTAAAAATGGCAGATTATTGCATCAAATACATTTTAAGGATGAAAGCTGCCTAGGATGTATGAGACAAGAGGAAATAGAAAAAAGTTCAAGATAATCATTTTTCATAGATCAAAGTGGGCAACAAAAGTTCTCAGCATAGCACTCCATGAGGTGAATACAAATGACCTCTACTTGTCCAAAGCAGTTTAAAAAAAAAAAAAAGTGTAATTGGCTTTTTATCATTGTTCATACAATGGTTCAAAGAGAAAGTCTGCCTCAAAACAATAAATTCTCATGAGAGTGAATAGAATTTAGAATTAATATTTCTTATTCTCATTTTATCTCAACAAATTTCTTAAAATCTGGACATCTTAATACTTGTAAGACTGCATGGACAGGAATACGCATATGTTAAAACAAACGGGTTTTAGTCTAAGCTTAAGAATGACTATGTCTGTCAATTTAACCGTAGATACATGAAACAATTGATGGCTCATCTCTTTCAAACATTTTTATATTTACTCGTTGGTTTCCTCCATAAAGTCACCTTTCTATGGTTTTATCTCTTTTGACAGAATAAAATTTGGATTTTGATTTACATTGCTAATACTTTTAAATTAAAGTAGGTATTTTAGATGTTGGCAATTTTCCACATCTTCTTCCAACAGGATTCAAACTTTCTTAGTATCATCTCTGGGGATAAAGAACTAATTACTTACTTGAGACTCCAGTCACAGAATTGGTTATAAATTATGAGTAATTTAACACAATCATTTTTTACTGAAGGGTTAAATTTGAAAGAAAGAAACTGTTAGGCCTCCAAAGACTTCTTCAAATCATGATTTTTCTGATACATGTCAACTTCTCGGTTCACAAATGTGTTTGTGTCATTTTAATACCCCATCAAATAACTAAGAAAATCAAATGATGTTTGCAGTGGTTCTATTTAACACATTGGCATGTTTCTAAAATACAGACCTGAAATAACCAGAGATGAAAGCAAGGTTATTTGAACTATTTAAATGGCATAAATGGTACTTTGATATATCCTACATATTCTGGCTAAACTACATTGTGTACTTGACTATGTATCCAAGTATGATTCGGCCTAAAAAAGTCCAGTTTTGCTTAGAACAGTTAATAAAGTAATTTGACTTTCCTGATGCAGAAAATACAAATATTCAACGCCAGGGAAATCTGTATCTTGTGACGAGTGACCAGAGCCTCTGAGACAGAGCCTCCAGCGGCTCAGCAGAGGCCCCCCCGGCAGGAGGTCAGCAGGCGAGAGCTGCAACGGACGCGCGCCTGAGGTCGTTGCCCAGGCCGCCTTTCTCTCCATGACACTGTCATCCGCCCAGGACAACACGCTCCCCTCCACCCTGTCCTCAGCAGAGGGCCCGGCAGGAGGTCAGCAGGCGAGAGCTGCAACCGATGCGCGCCTGCGGTCGTCGCCCAGGCCGCCTCTCTCTCTCCGTGACACTGTCATCCGCCCAGGACAACACGCTCCCCTCCACCCTGTCCTCACCCACCACGAAGCTGCAGTGCTGCTCCAGGGCCAGCCTCCTGCCTGTACTCTCACCAAATACTCCTCTGCCCGTAAAAGGTCAAATGTACTTTTATGGACTCAGTGATTACTCCTGTGTGGCAAACTCTGAAATGTTTCTTTATGGAATGTTAACATGCAAGGAATTTCAAGACTCTTATGTATAAGACAATGGGAGCTAGGAGCCACCAAGTTTCTTGGTTAAACTTAACCTGCCTCGCTGGGCTCAGGGAGGGGTCTCGGCCCTTCCAGCCGTCTGCTCCGACTACAAAGCGCCCCGTTCCTGTCCTTGGAGCACCGTGTCACCGTGCGGTCTCTTCCTCCTACTGGATCTCATACCTCAAACGTCCCAAACCAGAATTTTTCAACTTCTCTCTCAAAGCCAGTTCCCAAGATACCTACCCCCAACTAATGTCATTTCACTCTTCAGGTTATCTCAGCATGAAATCTTAAAATCACCTTTGATTCCTTCCTTTAATCTTCTAAATATAAAATAATAAGTAAAAGGTCTTTGATACGGACATGACATTGAAATATACCAATCTTTGAAGGACAAGTATAAATACTATCTTTTCAACCAACCTGTCCAAAGTCATCAATTCATACTGATAGCACGTTCCTCTGAACTCACAGACCACTGATTGAGTCTGAAATTATTTTGATACTTAATCATATATCTTACTGTGTCACTAATTAGCAAATTTTAAATTCTTTTGTTAATTCTCATAACACCTAGAAAATTTTATACATACAGTAGGCACTCAGTAAATTCTCATTGTGTTAAATCATATTTTTTGTAACATGTTCTAGGCTATTCAGTTTAGTAGCTCAGTCGTGTCTGACACTTTGAGAACCCATGGACTGCAGAATGCCAGGCCTCCTTGTCCATCACCAACTCCTGAAATCTACTCAAACTCAAGTCACTGAGTCAGTGATGCCATCCAATCATCTCACCCTCTGTCGTCCCCTTCTCCTCCTGCCCTCAATCTTTCCCAGCATCAGGGTCTTTTCAAATGAGTCAGCTCTTCGCATCAGGTGGACAAAGTTTTGGAGTTTCGGCTTCAACATCAGTCCTTCTAAAGAACACTCAGGACTGATCTCCTTTATGATAGACTGGTTGGATCTCCTTGCAGTCTAAGGGACTCTCAAGAGTCTGCTCCAACACCACTGCTGCTGCTGCTAAGTCGCTTCAGTCGTGTTCAACTCTGTGCAACCCCCACCAGGCTCCCCCATCCCTGGGATTCTCCAGGCAAGAACACTGGAGTGGGTTGCCATTTCTTCCTCCAATGCATGAAAGTGGAAAGTGAAAGTGAAGTCACTCAATCATGTCTGACTCTTAGCGACCCCATGGACTGCAGCCCACCAGGCTCCTCCGTCCACGGGATTTTCCAGGCAAGAGTACTGGAGCAGGTTGCCATTGCCTTCTCCGCTCCAACACCACAGTTCATATCAATTATTCGGTGTTCAGCTTTCTTTAGAGTCCAACTCTCACATCAATACGTGACTACTGGAAAAACCATAGCTCTGACTAGATGGACCTTTGTTGGTAAAGTAATGTCTCTGCATTTTAATATGCTAGCTAGGTTGGTCATAGCTTTTCTTCCAAGGAATATCTATTTTAATTTCATGGCTGCAGTCCCTATCTGCAGTGATTTTGTTGCCCCCCAAAATGAAGTCTGTTACTGTTTCCATTGTTTCCCCATCTATTTGACATGAAGTGATGGGACTGGATGCCATGATCTTAATTTCTATATGTTGAATTTTCAGCCAACTTTTTAATTCCTCTTTCACTTTCATCAAGAGGTTCTTTGGTGCCTCTTCACCTTCTGCCGTAAGGGTGGTGTCATCTGCATATCTGAGGTTACTGATATTTCTCCTGGCAATCTTGATTCCAGCTTGTGCTTCATCCAGTCCAACGTTTCTCATGATGTACTCTGCATATAAGTTAATAAGCAGGGTGACAGTATGCAGCCTTGACGTACTCCTTTCTTGATTGGAACCAGTCTATTATTCCGTGTCCAGTTCTAACTGTTGCTTCTTGACCTACATACAGATTTCTCAGGAGGCAGGTCAGGTGGTCTGGTATTCCCATCTCTTTCAGAATTTTCCACAGTTTATTGTGATCCACACAGTCAAAGGCTTTGGCATAGTCAATATAGCAGAAGTAGATGTTTTTCTGGAACAACCTTGGTTTTTCGATGATCCAACAAATGTTGGCAATTTGATCTCTGGTTCCTCTGGCTTTTCTAAATCCAGCTTGAAAATCTAGAAGCTCACAGTTCATGTACTGTTGAACCTGGCTTGGAGAATTTTGAGCATTACTTTGTTAGTGTGTGAGATGAGTGCAATTGTGTGGTAGTTTGAGCATTCTTTGGCATTTCCTTTCTTTGGGACTGGAACGAAAATGGACCTTTTCCAGTCCTGTGGCCACAGGAGTGGCCAAATTTGAGTTTTCCAAATTTGCTGGCATATTGAGTGCAGCACTTTCACAGGATCATCTTTTGGGATTTGAAACAGCTCAGCTGGAATTCCATCACCTCCACTAGCTTTGTTCATAGTGATGCTTCCTAAGGCCCACTTGACTTTGCAGTCTAGCGTGTCTGGCTCTAGGTGAGTAATCACACCATCGTGGTTATGTGGGTCATGTAGATCTTTTATGTACAGTTTTTCTGTGTATTCTTGCCACCTCTTCTTAATCCCTTCTGCTTCTGTTAGGTCCATAACATGTCTGTCCTTTATTGAGCCCATCTTTGCATGAAATGTTCCCTTGGTATCTCTAATTTTCTTGAAGAGATTCCTAGTCTTTTCCATTCTACTGTTTTCCTCTATTTCTTTGCATTGATTGCTGAGAAAAATTTTCTTGAAGAGATCTCTAGTCTTTCCCATTCTATTGTTTTCCTCTATTTCTTTGCACTCATCACTGAGGAAGGCTTTCTTATCTCTCCTTGCTATTCTTTGGAACTCTGCATTCAAATAGGTATATCTTGTCTTTTCTCCTTTGCCTTTCACTTCTCTTCTTTTCTCAGCTATTTTTAAGGCCTCCTCAGACAGCCATTTTGCCTTTTGCATTTCTTTTTCTTAGGGATGGTCTTGATCCCTACCTCCTGTACAATGTCACAAACCTCCATCCATAGTTCTTCAGGCACTCTATTAGATCTAATCCCTTGAATCTATTTGTCACTTCCACTGTATAATCATAAGGGATTTGATTTAGGTCATACCTGAATGGTCTAGTGGTTTTCCCTACTTTCTTCAATTTAAGTCTGAATTTTACAATAAGGAGTTCAAGATCTGAGCCACAGTCAGCTCCCAGGCTTGTTTTTGCTGATTGTATAGAGCTTCTCCACCTTCGGCTGCAAAGAATATAATCAATCTGATTTTGATATTGACCATCTGGTGATGTCCATGTGTAGGGCCTCTCTTGTGTTGTTGGAAGAGGGTGTTTGCTAGGACCAGTGCAACTTGGCTGATGTAGCTCTAAAACATGATCAAGATATCTGCAAATATTTTCTGATAGCTTGAATATTAAATGAGAAAATTAAGTGCTAACTAAGTATTCTTCTTAAAAGAGCATCTCATTTAACATAATATTTATAAGTGAGAATTAAGATAAACAGGTGTACACAAAATAAAATGAATATAAAATAACTCATTAAGTATTATAGATATTACCAAAATACAACCATTTCAACCATGTTTTTCCTGGCACATACATGAAACAAAAATAATGTAAAACATCAACAGCTTTAAGGAGTCCGTACTGTCTCAGAACCGATCAGTTGGGAAGTATGCTGAACAATATACCCTGAACAGCAGTCCACCGCCTGCAGTGCAAGGGATGGAGCGCTGTTACAGAGTGCAGGGGTCCTCAAGGAAAACATCCTATTTCAATTTCCCACGTCTAACTTGTGGAATCATTAGTAGGCAAAGACAGCTGATTTCAATTGTTCCACTGGTACACAGGGAGAACGACAATCTCAGAAGTAAAGAATTCTTTTCCCTTCTAATTAGTCAGAGACAGTTGACATACCATGGCATATTCATGAGTCTACAGGAGAGGAAACAGATTTTAAAAGGAGATATGAATGAAAAGATAGCAGATGGAGAGAAAACAGTTTTGATCACAGAAGACTAGAAATGAAGTAAAGTTGATAAACTAATAGGAGAAAGCTGAAATGGTTAGTACAAAATTAATAAAAGTAAAAAGCAGAAATGAAAGGTTAACTATAGGAAAACTGACTTTCCCCTTTTCCTTATTATCTATAAAATTAGGCTCAAGGAACTACAGATTGCACAATTTCTGCTCTGATACAAAAAGCAACTTTAAAGCCAGAAATTTACTTCAAAGTCCACACAGGAAATTCAATCTCATTAATTTACTGACAGACCTTTATATATGTTAAGTATGGAATATGTGATGCATTTTGAAAATCCATTCTAAATTTTACCCAACTTCAAGGAAACAAAATTATTCTTTCAAATAATAATACATTTTTTATAAGTAAATGCTGAAAACCAGTAAAACATAAGTAATTTTACTTTTTATCACAGTTGCTGATATTTGACATTTGTTTCTAATGAAGAGAATAATTTATGTGAACAAAATAATGCATTAAGCAGGAGGAAGTACCAATCTAAAAGAATCACAAATTCCATAAATACCAAAACTCATTCTCCCTCATATCTAAATAGCTCTCAGTCTTAAGAATAAAAAAAGAAATTAGACTGATTTTCAGTAGTGTGGGCTGGTGATTTTTTTAAACAAATAACTAAGAAAGATTACATGTTTTAAAAAGTAATAACTAAGAAGGATCACAGAGATGCTTCACTTCACCACAAACTGATTCTGCAACCCTCCTTAATGTTGATTTTGCAATCAGAGTAGACGCAGCTCAGAGCTATTGTAGCTCCCTGTGACAAGAGTCTCCAAAGGAGATGAATGAGATCATCCTATTGATAAGGTCACGATCGATCTGAAGTAGACCTTTTTAAAATTAGCAAAATGTTGCAGCACTTTAGTAAGTGTCACCAATAGCCTTTCTCCATGAAAAATGCACTGGCTTATGGAAAACTAATTTGTTCAATTAAAAATTTCTCATAACAAAAGATTTGCTGCTATACCTGCTTTTCCTCAATTCATTATTATTTCAGAGACATAGATTCTCAAGGTAGCCTACACTTATATCTGGGTTCAGAATAGCCCATCTTCCAAAGATCTTTTAAAAAGTAAGTTATGTCCAGTAGTTCAAATCAATCTCTGTGGTTAAAAGTGTCAAAGAAATCTTTCTCAGAACACTAAGGGACATAAATCTCAAATAAAATTTGACCCTATCAAAATGAAAAGCAATACTTAAAAAGACTTAACTCCAAAATTAATTAACTCTTGAATAAATCTGAAGAAAGCAAAACCAACTCTTTAGCTTTCTTGGGAGGAAGAAAGTGGACAGAGGAGGGGTGCTGATAAAAAAGGGGTTGCCATTGAAACTATGAAAAACCTAAACATCATGTGGCAAGTCAGTTTTTTTCCCCCTTAAAGTAGAAACTATTACAGAAACTCTCCCATGTACATAGCACATGATGAGAGGCATGGATGGACGGATGGATATTTATTGACAGGTATTTTATTAATACCTATAGAAAAGTAATCCTCAAAGTGGACATCTGCTTCAGAATTTCCTGGGTTTGTTAAAAATTCAGATTCCTGGAGGTATATTCAGATTCCTCTGCAGATATAGCAAGGAATCTGCACGTTCACTACATTCCCCAATGATTACTTTGTACAGTCAGGGTTCAGAACGACCGCTGTGGACGTGTCCCCTTCGCTGAGTACAGTGTGGTGCTGGTCATCTCTAGCTTTCCTTCCACAGTCAGAGGTGTAGTGGCAGAGGGCAGGTAGACTGAGGCTCCAAGACATGTAAGTGACTTCAACTCTCTGCGATTTGGGTTCCCCACCCTGAAAATAAGGATTTTAATCTCCCATAGAGATGCTGTGGGAGGAAAGAAAACCCCTTGCACACAGGAGGCTCCCAAAGATTGCATTATTAGTTCAGTCCCCACAGTGACAATTAACTTATCCTGCCGCAGGCCCACAAGATGCACCTCAAAACAGCAGCCGAGAAGAGAGACTGTTCTAAGTGAGGTGCCGCTAAGTCTCTAAGATAAAGTTATCTGATGAGACTCTGACAATTTTCACCAGCTCTTCACAAAATTAATCTTATAAGAGTGGGCAGAAGAGAGACTGCCCGCTGGACAGTTCAGGGAAAGTCAAGAGAAGCACCGAAAAAGAAAACGGCTCCAAAACAAAGATAAATTATTAGATGCTCTGTGCCCAAATCTCAGCATCGATAGCGTTGGGAAGGTGGAGAATGGATTTGCATTGAGTTCACATTTAAAATGAGGGTATGATATGTCACCTTCAGAAGTGTGAGCTTGATTCCCTTCGTTGATTCCCTTTGTTTTAAATTCACATGGTTTCACCGCTTTAATATAGTCATTGCTTGATTATCAGTTTCTCTCCCGTGTCACTGATTAGAAATCCTGGTGCCAGAAGTACAGAGCTAAGAGGACGAAGGGCACTGGCTTTGTAACGAGCCCAGGTGAGGAAAACGGGACGGAGACCAGGAAGAGCACGCATAAACAACATCTGGTTCCACCAGCTGCTCCACGAGACCCAGCCAATTAGCGTGCTCAGGAAGTAACACGCTAATAAACAGTTCTCACACTGGAGAGGAGAGAAAGGAAACAGGATTTTTTCACCGGTTTAAAAAAAAAAAAAGGGCTTCAGGCAAAAGTGCCAAAAAAAAAAAAAATTACGACGAAGAGAATCTTTAATTCCTACTTGGAATACACATTTAGAAATACATTACGAAACAGCACTATGCTTAAAATTGGTATTAGTGAAGAAATTGTGTACGCCGTTTTTCAGAGCCTCCTACAGATTTTGTCTCACTTGACTACATTGGATTCTTCAACCTGGAGCATATTCCTTTTTTCCACCTAACATAACTGTATAACTTTCTGTCCATGTCTATTCAGGTGTCACCTAAGCTGCTCTGCACGCTCAAACACAGCACACACACACACTTAAAGCACACATATAACAAAGCTAGCACCTTGAATCGGAGAAGGCAGTGGCACCCCACTCCAGGACTCTTGCCTGGAAAATCCCATGGACGGAGGAGCCTGGTAGGCTGCAGTCCATGGGGTCCCTAAGAGTTGGACACGACTGAGAGACTTCGCTTTCACTTTTCACTTTCATGCACTGGAGAAGGAAATGGCAACCCACTCCAGTGTTCTTGCCTGGAGAATCCCAGGGATGGGGGAGCCTGGTGGGCTGCTGTCTCTGGGGTCGCACAGAGTCAGACACGACTGAAGCGACTCAGCAGCAGCAGCAGCAGCACCTTGAACTGCATTTTAACCACAGAGAATATGGTCCGCAAATATTTACACTTGTGGTGGCAACCTCCTGATGATGCCGTTGGACTGAGGAAAAACAAAACATGTTTCAAAATGAAGCTCCATTAGCATTCTCACTGAACAGTTTTAAGTGACCTCATTGATTCTAGAGGGTGACGGACAGTGACTTGTAGAATCATCCTTAAACAGCAGTTTGTGAACCAGGCGCTCTGTGCAGGGCATGAGGCCCTGAGTCCATGAAATAAACTCTTAGCCGCTGATGTGGCAGGGGAAACGTCTAAGCTGAAATGGTACAAGGGCCGTGTAATCCAGGTGGAGGGCATAATTACCTCCCTAAAGATTGTGAGTCAATTCTGGTACACAGAGATGAAGTGGCTTTTAAAAAAGTGAATCGTGAGTAAAATTAGAAGGAGAAAATATAGGCCAGATTCTTCTTTTTTGTCAACTGTTCTCAGCACATAGAGATACAGAACTGTTCCTTTATTTGGGGTAAGTTTAAGTATCTCCCTTCCCTTCATTGGCTAGCACCATTTCCCCTTCTTTAGTTTTAAGACTCCTATTGACTGAGATCAAATCTTTATTCTCAGAACAAAAGGTACGCTATATAGACCTCAGAGTGAGGTCACCTCAGCCAGCTAAAAATTTGTGAATCAACATCCAATAGATCCTCTTCCGTCTCCTTCTGTGAAGAAAGGAAAGCCTACATTATTTATCCCTCTACACCCAGGTCAGCTACAAGGTAACCTGCTGTTAAAAAGGACCAAAATGCAAATGACTGAGCTTTTTAATGCAGAGACACAGACAAGGTGCTTCTTTGTCCTATGGCCAAAAGATATCATCTATGTCTTAATTTTATTTCAAGCTGATGTCCCACAACTCAGTTCAGTTAAAAACATGGCAAATTAGAGAGAATTCACAAGAAACCACATCCTTTAAAACGTGACCTGCAGCCTGTCTGCATTGTGTCCACCTCAGAAAGTATATCATTAGGAGCTCCTTCCCATCCTCAAACCATCAGAACCCCCCACCCTTCAGCCGCTCCCCCTTCAGCAGCCAGGGCTCCTGCCCGGCTGGGGGTCCCCCATCAGCAGACTGCGAGTGAGCCATCTGACAGAGGCTCGGGATCACCCCGACTCTGCCCTCCCTTCCCCAAGGACGGAGAAAGGCTCGAAAATGAACTCCGCTGGGCGCTCCTGGCACACTTCGAAACAGCAATCGCTTCTCCTAGTCCTTGTCCCTCCTCAAAGCATCTGGCCGCGAGCTAACACTCTGTGGCCCGTTTTCCCACACTAGACAGGCCTGTGCTTTTTCCCAGGGTAAAATAGTAAAACATCCAAAATTGCACAGAAAACAATCCGGTCACAAGGCTAAGAAATGGGACAATGGAGGAAAATTTGCCTCGGGTTCCAAATTTTACAGGGATTATTGCACACCTTTCAAAATTTGGCCTCCTCGGTTTTATGAATGATGGAGCGATCACACATTTTTCTTAAAGTCTGTCACATTAGAGTTAAAAATGTCAAGTCTGGTCAAGGTTCTGTGGAAATTAGTGGAGACATGAAGATCAGGTGCTCCAGCGTCAGGAAGGGACTGGAATGTGGTCTCCATGGTAACAGCCTTGGTGCTTACATCAAAGGGCCTTCTCCTACATGCACAAAGCCCGTGATATTTCTGACGAGTGCTTGGGCCACGGGATCGTTCTCCTCTTAGGTGGGGGCCTTCTGCATTCAGGACCGATCACTAAGTTTAGTTCAGATGCTGATGGGTGAAATTCTCTTCACCGAACCCTGGGTCTAGCAAAGTACAAAGACCACTTTATATAAAAGAAAAATGCTCAGGAATCCTTGAGAAGAACCTCATGTATTTTCAACTTACTTTTTACTATTACACAGAAAATTCAAGCATCCTGAGTCACAATCGTTATTTAATATGCAGGGCTGAGAAATAATCACAGGACACTCACATGCGCACAGGCAGCTCTTTGTTATTGAGGTGGATTTTATTTCTGCGTGCTTTTTGTGATATGCCTCACCTGCCTTTCACCTGGTTCTCATCAACGTCATACCCCCTTTGACTCACTCATCAAGCTCACTAGCTTATTTGGCTGCTACGTTTCAATGATCACAATGTGAAAAGCATGCTAATCACTCCATCATATGTTGTATTTTAGCAGGAGTGGCTTTTATTATACAAAACAGTTCACGTGCCTGATGGATGTACAAAGTTTTGTTACAACGGTTCTTGTAACATGGGGACTAAGTCTGCTGAATTTTACCTAAAACATCAGTTTCAGGTTCCTTCCAACGTGGTCTCAACTGACACAGATCAGAGCTTCAAGTGGTTTGCTCAAGTTGGGACAAGAAATGGCCTCCGAGTTCCCTGCTTCTTTGACACTTTTTCTTTTTTGGTCTTTGGAACTAACATGGTCTCAAAAAGGCAAGAAAAGCTCCGTGAGGTTTATTCGGCACTTAGTAATAAAACGCATTTCATTTCGTTGCAGGGGCCGTCTCAGTAGACCTGTTCTCAGTGACTAACACTAACCTGTGTACTTTGCTTCTCGTGTCACGCACTAGTCCTGGTCCCTTGTTCTGTTGTGGAAACTGATATTCATTTTAACTAAGAACAGGGACAATACAGGCAGGAGGGAACCGGGGGACCTAGTGGTTCCTGAGGCTCCTGGTTCCTTTTTACTTCCGCTCCTTTGGCTACCTTGCTTTTCCTGTAGCCGGAGCACATTCACGGGTCCACGGGTCTGGGACTCGACTTGTCCTCCCAATAGACACAACCACAGTTGCTCAGTCATCCACTCTCATCTTAAGAGGAACCCCCAGAGGGTCCTGATAGGCTGAAAATACAAACACAGGACTCCACTGTGCTTGGGTCTGACAGGCTGACAACAATGGGCAAAGTTCTAAAACTGTAACATTTATTTAATAACTATTTATTAGAAGAAAAAGTATCAAAGAAGCAGGGAACTTGGAGGCCATTTCTTGTCCCAACTTGAGCAAACCACTTGAAGCTCTGGTCTGTGTCAACTGAGACCACGTTGGAAGGGACCTGAAACTGATGTTTTAGGTAAAATTCAGCAGACTTAGTCCCCATGTTACAAGAACCGTTGTAACAAAACTTTGTACATCCATCAGGCATGTGAACTGTTTTGTATAATAAAACAGTTTTGAACTGTGGTATTGGAGAAGACTCTTGAGAGTCCCTTGGATTACAAGGAGATTCAACCAGTCCATCCTAAAGGAGATCAGTCCTGAATATTCATTGGAAGCACTGAAGCTGAAACTCCAATACTTTGGCCACGTGATGCGAAGAGCTGACTCACTGGAAAAGACCTTGATGCTGGGAAATATTGAGGGCAGGAGGAGAAGGGGACGACAAAGGATGAGATGGTTGGATGGCATCACAGACTTGATGGACAAGGGTTTGGGTGGACTCCGGGAGTTGGTGATGGACAGGGAGGCCTGCCGTGCTGTGGTTCATGGGGTCACAAAGAGTTAAACAGAACTGAGAGACTGAACTGAACTGAACTGATTTACTGACTGCCTCCTCTGTGCCAGGTGCTCTACTAGGAAATAGGGTTATACATATTTACAAGTCACCCTGCAAAACCTTAGGGAGTTCCTGAATTAGAGGGCGAGAAGGCCAGTGAGTCCTTATTCTCAGCAGAATGTGACGCAGGTGAGCAGCGGTTTTGCACAGGACGTTGCGGAAGCACAGGGCAGAGGCAGGTGGCTGGGCACCAGAGGCTTCCTTGAGCAGGCGAGTCTGCGCCGAGCACCCAGTGACAGCAGTGACCAGAGAAGGGGGGGTTCGGGGAGGGGAGGGGCGCTCTGGCAGGAAAGGCAGCCCAGGTACGAGGCCCAGACGGGGGGCCGTCAAGCCTGATCAACAATTGCCAACTAAGGGGCTGGGGGGCGGGCGGGGGCGGGGGGTGGAGTAGCCTTCACTAAGATGGGACAAAGCCAGAGCAGATCATCAGAGATGATTTAAACTCATGGTGAGTCAAAATCAGTCAAAACTCAGCCCACCGTGGGTAAAACAGAACTAATGTCAAATGTGTTTCCTGGTAAATATGTCTTGAAAGACACCTGGCTGGAGAATGCTTTCAGTTGGATGTGAAAACACCTCTCTCGGTTGAACAGCTTTCTCAGCTACACTTGATTTCAAGTGATCACGGGTGGGAAGCTGGCAATGGGTGGGAGGGAACAAAAAGTAGGAGGTGGGTGCTTGGAGTCTAGGTAAGAAAAGACCAAGAGGTTTTGGAGATGATGTATTTTATTAATTAATTCATTAGAGTAAATGTGACTCATTGAAGAGTGAAATGCTTTTGGAATAAAAGAGAACATAATAAATGTATGTTCACTATAAATCTGATAAACACTTTTGTTGTCTAATTTTTTTCAAGTGAATAATATTTTAAATTTTAAGGTAAAAGATGTAACCGTTTCTATTTGAAAAGTTCTGGAAACAAAGGGATGATGGCTGTGCAACCCGGTGAATGCACTCAATGCTACTATGCTGTACACTTAAGATGGTTAAGACAGCACATGTTACGTGTGTTTTACAAAAAATTTTAAAATATGTAAAGTTATATATTATAGATACAATTGACCAACAACGAATTTGAACTGGATGAGTCCACTTACATGTGGATTTTTTTCAATAAATATGTACGACAGTACTTCATGATTGGTGGTTTGTTGAACTCAGGGATGCAGAACCATGTAGAGAAGGACAACAATAAAGTTATAAAGATTTTTAACAGCAAGGAGGGTGGGGGCCCCAAATCCCTGCATTGTTTAAGGGCCAACTGTATCTAGAAGTTAGGACTTACAGTAGAAAACCCTTCATGCAGGGCGGAACAGCAGTAACATTATTCAGTGACTCCTGTTTTCACTGTGACTAGCATTCCACTATGTAAACAGTTACTAATTATTAACCATCTACTCTGTCAGGCCGCGTATACAACACACAACACACGCTCTTTGATATTGGTATTACTCCCAGATATAGACAAGGATAAGAAACATGATTTAATGCAAAAATTGAAAGGCCATTACAAAGAAGTTAGTGCTGCTACCCTGCATGTCAAATGGGATTTTTAAATTTTTTTCTTACATTATTAAATATAGTTTAGAAGATGTCAGTGGGATAATTTGTTGTAAATAACAGAGCAAACATTAGTTTCTTAGAAATGAACGACTTTCCATTTTAAGGAAACTGTCTAACTATAAGCTAATTATTTTGTTCATAAAGTAGAACAGAGAAGTAGATATCAACAAATTTACATCATGGATAAATTTCTTTTAACAACTTAACTAATTTCAGGACTCACAGAGGATTCCTCAGATAGGCAAGAATTTAGCAAAAGCATAAAATTTTACAGAGAAAACAGTTAAACAACGCATGCCACTCATTAATCTAATTTTAAAAACCTATCTGAATAATTTCATGGTACAAAACCCACCCTCCTTTAGGAAAGTTTTTATCTGTAATAGAAAACTATGTATATTCATGATGAGAAAAGGAAAAACTTGAAATATTTGGAAGAAGTAGTCATACACTAGAAAAGAATATTTTCTTCTTATTACTTGTAGAATTCTTAAGAACTGATCTTTTATTAAGCTGTGAACACCGTGTAGCTCCCGGGACTTGACTGGAACACCTGGAGGGCCTGCGAGAGGTGGGGCTCTGCCGGCCCTGCTGCCCGAGAGCCCACTGTGGCCGGCTCACGGTGCCTGGTCCCCCTGCAGGCGCGGCCCCGTGCTTCCCAAACCGGGAACAAGACACTTGACAAGCAGTGCGCAGACATGAGAGACGCAGAAGGAGCTAAGACCAAACCAAGGGAGGAGTCGATTTTGCCACTAATGGCAATGAGCTGAGAGCAAAGGCTCTGAAGTCAGAAAAACTGGATTTCAATCCTGGCTTTTCCAGTTGGGTTACTTAATAGCTATGTTACTGAGTCTTTCTAAGCTTCGGTTTTCTTATCTGAAAGAAAATGAGACCAAGTATGTAAAATGTCTAAAAGTACCAACTGCACACAGTAGGTACCTTTGTCTTAATACCTCTATTTATTATAAAATATAAAAACTGAGCAGAAAACACATTTGACTTTGAGAGCACGGAAAATCACATTACTATTCTCTGACACTGTTGTTCTGTTATCCTTAGCATACTCAAATTTTTGAGATGCAAATCAACAATTTTACTACTTGAAGACTCACTTTACGGTTTATATAATAGAAAATAAAGTGTGGAAACTAGATTCTTTCCTAGTTAACGAGGTTAATCAGATAATTCAGAGCATCTGAAATCCCGGATAAACGCTTACGTTTGTCTTTCTTTGCCAATACAAAGGAGACCCAGCACACTTCTCACCTAGGCAAAGGTCGAAACAAACAACGTGTGAGGAATGTAAATATAATACACTTTATGTCAGTGAGAGCTTTTTAAGATTTACCATGGACCCAGTCATGCATAGACAGGTGAATTCACGCCACAGCTGCCTAATTTTTACTTCACTCGATGTAGGACGGACCTGGCGTGAAGCAGAGGTCCCCGTTTTCTCTATCCAAATGGAGAGTTTTGCCCAAAGAAATCACTGTGTCATAGAAGCTTTCATGTGGTGAGCTGGTAAATTTTTTGCTGCCTTACATGATCAAACAATAACAATAAAAATCACAGGGGATGCAGTGTACGGGAAGAGCACAATTAGAACCATGAATAATTCTCTTGGATAAAAAATTATTACTTAAGAGAATACACACCATGAAATTACTGATTATCCATTTCTTTCAAAAAGAAGTTACCCAAAACGGAGAGTACTTAAATGTAACACAAACAGCAAATGTAACAGAAGCATCCTGACTGAGCCTGACTGCATAGGATGACAAACCAGAGCCAGGAAGCGCCCACTGCTCAGGCCTTAAGTGAAGCGTCTCACTGGAAACGACAGCCCCATGCAGCGTTGTCCCATTAGCATTTGCACGCAGTTAAGACTTTATATCCAATGGATGGCTTTACCTCCAAGGCTATTTATAGGAAGTTAATAACTGAGACACCCAAAGACCTCAATTTGCATAAAAAGGAGGCAAGGCTACATTCACTCAGGTATACAAATGGCAACCATGTAGACAAAAGCTCTAAGAACTCATAATCTCTTCTTCTGGATTTAGTCAGGGATGGCTGGCTAATTGGAGGAACTCATGAAAGTTCCTTACAATCCAATTAGCACTTCAGTGCAATTAAGTGGTAGAGGCTTCCCTATTCTGCAGAGACTGGCTTTGATCTTGCAGTGAAAAGTGTCCTTCCTTAAAGCTGCGGTTTTGATTTTTTTTCCTAGTAATTAGTGCTAATTGTAAACCCAAGCCTGACCTGCTATAAACAGAGTGTTTTACTGCATTTGACACCAGGACCTTAACTCAGTGCTCTCTTTTGTCTATATTGTACTTGCTTATTAGAAGTCTGCCTATTTTGCTCATTATTTGATGCACAATGGCTAAGTACACACTAAAGTCAGCTGAAACAAATGCCTTGATCTTAAGAGCTTGTGTGGGCATTCTCACTGATGTCTTTTAAGCCCAGCTACCATAAAAGTAGTTGATTGAATTTCACTTAAGGAATATACTGTAGTTTTTCCATACAAAGAATGACTATTCAGAAGCAATTTCTAAAGAGGTTTAGTGACCCTTGTATGTTTGGAAAATAAAAACAAAAGATGAAAATGGTCTTTTCATAGGAGCAAACATAAAGAACTGCATAAATCAACTGCAGTAGTCTGCTGAAAAATACCTATTATAACAATGTCTGTTAAATCAACTCATTGTTTAGATTCATAAAAATGAATTAAAACATAAGCCTGTTAGTGGAGAGACCAAAAAGATATCTCTATATGGAAATAAGATGCTGCAAAATATAAAATCCCATTCCTTCTCTAAGATATAGATACGATCTTTTGAAATTAGCACACATTTTCTATGCAAATGTGAAGCAACCGGATATTAAGCTAGGATACCTTTCCCTCAAATATGTTTTTAAACATACCCTATTTCATCACTTAGTACAGTTTCCTCACAGGAAAAAAGAAAGATAATGGAAGCTAGCCCAGTTCATGTTATATCGTTAGACATTATGAATCAAGACCAATTTACTGATCTTTAAGTATACATAGTCCAGTGTGTTATGTTACTTAGTTGCTAATCACGTCTGACTCTTTGCGACCCCACCAGGCTCCTCTGACAGTGGGATTTTCCAGGGAAGAATACTGGGGTACATTGTACAAATATATAATTACTAGGAGGAAAATATCTATCTAAATATAAACATACAATACAAAAAAATATGATGTCGCCAATTAGCACTACTTACAAAAATATTTTGGTTAAAAAAATTTTTTCCCTTACGTAATGAAGTTAAGAATCGAGAAACAAGTATAGAAACAATCTAGAAACGAGAGCCTTTCTCTAAAGGGCAGTATGACTGAATTGACTGCAGCAAACAAAGGGCACGACGGACCCCTAGAAATCTTCCCTTATTTTATGTCTTTTAATCATTTAAAAACCCCAAAATATTGCATGCACACAGTTTCAGTTCAGTTCAGTTCAGTCGCTCAGTCATGTCTGACTCCCAGTGACCCGTGGACTGCAGCACGCCAGGCCTCCCTGTCCATCACTAACTCCCGGAGTTTACTCAAACTCATGTCTATCAAGTCGGTGATGCCATCCAACCATCTCATCCTCTGTCATCCCCTTCTCCTCCCATCTTCAATCTTTCCCAGCATCAGGGTCTTTTACAATGAGTCAGGAAAAGTCAGGCCACCTTTGTGTCAGGTGGCCAAAGTACTGGAGTTTCAGCTTCAGCATCAGTCCTTCCAATGAGTATTCAGGACTGATTTCCTTTAGGATGGACTGGTTGGATCTCCTTGCAGTCCAAAGGACTCTCAGGAATCTTCTCCAACATCACACTTCAAAAGCATCACTTTTTTAGCACTCAGCTTTCTTTATAGTCCAACTCTCACATCCATACATGACCACTGGAAAAACCATCAGATCAGATCAGATCAGATCAGTTGCTCAGTTGTGTCCAACTCTTTGTGACCCCATGAATCACAGCACGCCAGGCCTCCCTGTCCATCACCAACTCCCGGAGTTCACTAAGACTCACGTCCATCGAGTCAGTGATGCCATCCAGCCATCTCATCCTCTGTCATCCCCTTCTCCTCTTGCCCCCAATCTCTCCCAGCATCAGAGTTTTTTCCAATGAGTCAACTCTTCACATGAGGTGGCCAAAGTACTGGAGTTTCAGCTTCAGCATCATTCCTTCCAAAGAAATCCCAGGGCGGATCTCCTTCAGAATGGACTCCGTGCAGTCCAAGGGACTCTCAAGAGTCTTTTCCAACATCACAGTTCAAAAGCATCAATTCTTTGGCGCTCAGCCTTCTTCACAGTCCAACTCTCATATCCATACATGACTACAGGAAAAAACCATAGGCTTGACTAGATGAACCTTTGTTGGCAAAGTAATGTCTCTGCTTTTCAATATGCCATCTAGGTTGGTCATAACTTTCCTTCCAAGGAGTAAGCGTCTTTTAATTTCATGGCTGCAGTCACCATCTGCAGTGATTTTGGAGCCCAGAAAAATAAAGTCTGACACTGTTTCCACTGTTTCCCCATCTATTTCCCATGAAGTGATGGGACCAGATGCCATGATCTTCATTTTCTGAATGTTGAGCTTTACGCCAACTTTGTCACTCTCCACTTTCACTTTCATCAAGAGGCTTTTTAGTTCCTCTTCACTTTCTGCCATAAGGGTGGTGTCATCTGCACATCTGAGGTTATTGATATTTCTCCCGGCAATCTTGATTCCAACTTGTGTTTCTTCCAGTCCAGCGTTTCTCATGATGTACTCTGCATAGAAGTTAAATAAACAGGGTGACAATACACAGCCTTGACATACTCCTTTTCCTATTTGGAACCAGTCTGTTGTTCCATGTCCAGTTCTAACTGTTGCTTCCTGACCTGCATACAGGTTTCTCAAGAGGCAGGTCAGGTGGTCTGGTATTCCCATCTCTTTCAGAATTTTCCACAGTTCATTGTGATCCACACAGTCAAAGGCTTTGGCATAGTCAATAAAGCAGAAATAGATGTTTTTCTGGAACTCTCTTGCTTTTTCCATGATCCAGCGGATGTTGGCAATTTGAACTCTGGTTCCTCTGCCTTTTCTAAAACCAGCTTGAACGTCAGGAAGTTTACGGTTCACATATTGCTGAAGCCTGGCTTGGAGAATTTTGAACATTACTTTACTAGCGTGTGAGATGAGTGCAATTGTGCGGTAGTTTGAGCATTCTTTGGCATTGCCTTTCTTTAGGATTGGAATGAAAACTGACCTTTTCCAGTCCTGTGGCCACTGCTGAGTTTTCCAAATTTGCTGGCATATTGAGTGCAACACATTCACAACATCATCTTTCAGGATTTGGAATAGCTCAACTGGAATTCCATCACCTCCACTAGCTTTGTTCGTAGTGATGCTTTCTAAGGCCCACTTGACTTCACATTCCAGGATGTCTGGCTCTAGATCAGTGATCACACCATCATGATTATCTGGGTCGTGAAGCTCTTTTTTGTACAGTTCTTCTGTGTATTCTTGCCACCTCTTCTTAATATCTTCTGCTTCCGTTAGGTCCATACCATTTCTGTCCTTTATTGAGCTCATCTTTGCATGAAATGTTCCTTTGGTATCTCTGATTTTCTTGAAGAGATCCCTAGTCTTTCTCATTTTGTTGTTTTCCTCTATTTCTTTGCATTGATCGCTGAAGGAGGATAATGTAACTTAAATAGCACGGTAAGATTTGAACCTTTGGTTGATTTGAATGTCACTTTCATGCATTGGAGAAGGAAATGGCAACCCACTCCAGTGTTCTTGCCTGGAGCATCCCAGGGACGGAGGAGCCTGGTGGGCTGCCTCTATGGGGTCGCAGAGTCGGACACAACTGAAACCACTTAGCAGCAGCAGCAGCAGAGGAAAGGAGGAGGAAAAGAGGAGGAATAATAAGGCAAACAGCATCAAAGAAACGGAGCAATTCTGTTCTCAGGTAGGTATCCTTGTCATCTGTACTCTAGAGATGAAAGAGCCACGGCTCAGAAAAGTTAAGTAATATAACCAGAATCACACAGCTGTAAGTGACACAGCCACAGTCTGAATCCAAACCCAGTGTTCTCAACAACTTAGCTATGTGGCCAGTGAAAGTTTCCCAGTAACTCAAAAACAAAGTTTAGTTATGTGAATAAAGTAGTCTAGAGTAAGCACAAAATACTATAGTACACTGATCATGGCGAGGGCAGGGCAATTTCTTCTCATTTGAAAGGCAATTTAATCTCTTCTTTTAGAGAAGACACATCTGTTACTCTTGATAAACTATTCATCAATATGGAAAACACTGGATGAGACACAGTAAATTATGTCCATGAAAATGTAGCTGAAAAATTTGTTCTTACTTTCACAGAAATGTGATGTATAGTTATAAAAGCCTATTGATCTACAACAAGATTCTTTTAACAGAAAACTTATTTTCCACATTAACAATTTGTTCAAGAACCCAGAAATAAATAAAAGGGCCCCCAAGCAAGGCTTGAGAAGGAAAGCCAGAGTCCCTTGTCTAATGATTTTTATTTTACGTACAAATCTAACAAGCTAGGTTTTTTTTTTAATGTAGGCTAAGCCACATCAAAAGCAATAAACAGAAAAGGGTGAGATGTTGCTAAAGGAAGGAAATAGAAGAACACTGGAATACCAAGAAATGACAATAATGAACTTCTAATAAATTACTAGAGAAAGACAGCAGTTGAGGTCAGAGGTTGTCAAACCACAGACTGGAAGCCAAATTCAACCACTGCCGATACAACAAGGTCTCACTGGAAATCAGTTATGGACGTTTCACTAACGATTCGCCAAGACTGCCTTCGTAAAGCAGGGGCAGCTGAGGGGCAACACAGAGTACCTGGCCTACAAAACTTAAAATGTTTCCTACCTGCTGCTGCTAAGTCACTTCAGTTGTGTCCGACTCTGTGCAACCCCATAGACGGCAGCCCACCAGGCTCCCCCGTCCCTGGGATTCTCCAGGCAAGAACACTGGAGTGGGTGTTTCCTACCTGGCCCTTTACAAAAACAGTTTGTCCACCCTATGGTGGAGGCCATTAAAAGCAGGAGTAAATAGCTTTTCATATTCCACTAGGCAGAGTGAAATGCCCACGGTCACAGTAAACCTGAGTCATCCAGAAACGGCCAGCTCATCTGCAGTGTATTTCAGTATACACTGTTTAATACAGCACCGAAGGACATGATGCATTGTAGACCACTTTCTAAATGGCACCCCACTCCAGTACTTTTGCCTGGAAAATCCCATGGACAGAGGAGCCTGGAAGGCGACAGTCTAGGGGTCGCAGAGTCGGACACGACTGAGTGACTTCATTTTCACTCCCCCCGCCAAAAATGATTATTTTTTAACCAACACAGATCAAACATTTCAGGTAACCAGAAATCTGACTGTAAAGAATGCCCAAATAGATGACATTTCTAAAAGAAAATCTAAAAAAAAAAACTATTTAGATGCTGAAATCTTAGAATTATTCGCTGGCACAAGCAGGTGAGCAAAATGAAGTCATGTCAGATGTATTTGCTAAAGTATTTTTTCCCCTTAAGATCAAAGTTTGTGTTCTAATTTCCTTCAGGTGATCCACAGTTTCTGGGCTCCAGAAGCCTTGTGTTCCCTAACCTGAGCATACTGGAAACACTGATATCAGACAAGTGAATTGGCACTTTTTGAAGAACTACTGCTGTAATTTAAACTATGCCTTGATCTGCCCCCAAAGCATGCAAGAGAACCTAATTTCCATAAAACTTTCTAACCCAATTTGAACACAGTATAATGTGGACAGTGGGGAATAAATGGGTTTGATCAATTATGAATTTATGATATGTTAGTAAGCTATTCAGGCTAAGTCTTACAATTCAGTATTTTGAACACTAATGCCAAGCTACATAATTTTAAAATGGTGCATTTCAGAAAAAACTCACCAGGGCATATTTGCATATTTGGAAATCTAATTAACCCAAGCATATCTTAAAGCTTTGAAGAGAGAACATACAATAACATTTTTGTCAGCTGAATGTTTGCTTGAAGGATTTTATCATCTGCTGTAACGTAACCCTTCAGCTCCCGATTTTTACACGGGAATTACCTGTGGACAGACAGAAGCTTTCCCCCTCTCTGGGCCTGTGACTCTGGGGCTCAGCGTGAACAAGAGAACACTGGCCACTTCAAGAACACCCTCAAGTGTCTCTGATGACCCTGCTACACAATCCAAATCCAAAACTGTTTCCTCCCTGATCTCAGACAGTGTAGCACGGAGCGACACTGTTGCAGAAACCCTGGAATTAGGTGGAAAAAAAAAACCAACTACATTGCAGAAATAGCAAAACAAAACATCTTTTGTGGGGAAAAATATTTCAAAAGGAGACAGAAGCCCAATGAGGGATGCTGCTGAGCTGCCTCCCCAGCTGCTGCCTCCTCTGTCCTTAATGAATTTCCTCCAGTGAGGTGCTCCTCTTCCTCCAGGCCAGAATCTATGCCCACAGACAAAGGCGAGAGAGCAAAGAAGGAGCTCAGTTCTTTGCACCTACGGTCTCCCTGCTGAAAGTCAGCACACTGCTGTCGGCACCACTCTCTCTGCAAGTCTGGTTGTGGAGGCTGATCCATGGCCAAAGTCCTGCTCACCTGAGATTTCCCTTTGCATTTCTGGCCTAACCTTGTCAGAGGGAAAAAAAAGACCTGCAGTCCTTGTGACGGCATCTGCCTAAGAACTGCTGCAAATACAGAGGCTCAGACTGAGCAACACCGTTCGCACTCTCATGGCCCTCACTCGTTTCTCCAAGTTCCCTGCAGACGCGCCCCTGTTAGAGAAGCGGAGAGAAAAGGTAGTTCTGGAGAAAACGGAAGTCCCTTCTATCCTCATTAAGTAGGGGACTGGATTTATGAGGAATCTTGATATGACCAACAGAATCTCTATACACTGAGAGATTTTGGGAGATAATGTAAAAAAAAAAAATTATGAACTTAATTTGCAACAATATACAGTCAGTTTCGCAATAAGGTTTGTTTCAAAATGGCAAATCTGCTCCAACAGAATTGATATATGAGGGAACAACTGGAACATAATGAGAATTTCACGTTTGCTTATGCCAAGTTCTTGGTGAGAGAGACTAGGTGAGTGCAGAAAAGTGTACCCAGCTGAAATGAACTGTGGAGAAATTTGCGAAACACACTCAAGCAGCATCGCACACTTCTCACCTCACTTCCTGCGTTATGACTCGGTGGGGAGCCTTATCCCTCCTCATCTCCCATCAGGTTTCCCTCCGATTTCAGACGACCGCCCTCCACCGCCCTCCACTGCTTCACCCTCTACCCTGACCGCCACAAGTAAAGTTCAGGTCTCTTTCGAGGTACAGTGCCGCAATTTCTGCAGAAGCTGTGTAGTGCTGCAGTATTACTATGGACTCCTTAAATGTTCAAGGTGTGTAAACCATGCCACCATGTTCAGGAAGTCCCTCTCTTTGAAAACTTGTGTGTCCCCTTGATGAAGGTTTTGAGTGTTTGCCCCAACCCCATTTTCCTTTAGAGCTGCAATTTTCTGTGCTGCAGGATGAATTTAGAAACACGTATGTCACTTCATAACAGAAAACTAACTGTAAATCAGAGTTCATTGTTTTATTAAGTATCAAAGAAAAGGCAGAGGACAGAATCAATAACATTTCAGTTGACGAAAAGAAACAAATGCTTTTACGTATCTTGCTACAATCAGTTTTTGCCATAGTCTAAAACAGTTGGTATTTTACAGCACAATGGACTCCCTTCTCACCACAGCCCAGCTCAGCTCAGACGGCATCTCCTCCAGCAAACTCGAGACACTACCCTGCTCTGTGTCAGGTTCACCCACCGTGTCTCGTGTGTTCCCGGGCCACCTGCTCACACCTTTCGCACAGGCCCCATCACCTCACACTGCAACTCTGTTTACTTATAATTCTCATTCACCGGCCCATGGGCTCCTGAGAGCCATCTTTGTGCCTGGGACTCTAAGCATGTCATGCAGTGTCCAGCACAGTGGAGATGCCCATCAAATGTTTGTGAAGGCAAGAAGAAAGGACTGTTCGGTTATTTGCATCATTCATAGCCTTGAGCAGTGCTTTACACAGAGCAGGCACTCAACAGACATTGTTGAGTGAAAGGAAATGAAACGAAAAAAGAACTGCACTTATTCAGAGATAGGAAAAACAGTGAGCAAAGGCATCTTGTGAAATCGTCAAATAAAGCCTTCCTAGTAATAAGGTAAACTTATCTTTATAGAAGAACAGGGAAGGAAGATGACTACGATATTTTACGTTCACGACAGAACTGCTGAATTCCTCAAAACAGTTGTCTGGCTCAGTTCTACCATCAAGCAGGTCAACTCTTAAGCCTTCCAACCACGTGGGTGTTCATTCCATTTTGAACATCTTCAAAGATTATATTCTACTGCTTGGTAACCTTAGACAATGCTTATTGATATTTATAATCAAGAAACCCCTTCTAATGCAAAAGCAAGCCCCGCCTTGCTACTTTAAACTAGTTTCTTTTGTTCATTCTTCTGTAGGGATAGAGCACTGGTTTGCATCCTTATGATAAACCTCTACATACTGTAAGACAGTTATTAAGTCATCTCTGAGCTTTCTATTTTCCTGGCTAAGCAACCAAACTCCTTTAATCTTTCCCCACATGGCTTATTTTACATTCCATTAAGCATTTCTGTTGTTTTGCTATAGACCTTTTCCAATTTTTACACTTCCTTTTAAAAGGTAGGAATTCAAAGTCAACCAAAGAGTTTAATAAAAGCTTATACAACACTAAACATAACAAAGGATTACTTTCTAACTCCCTGAATCCCAGTATCACAGAAGCTGTGTAGCTTGCTTTGCTAAAAGCCAACAAGTTCTTACCACCTCTCCATGGCTGCTGATCCTCCTGTACGCCCTGAACCCTGGGGTGTGCGGGGGCCTGGCACCCCACTCTTTCTGTGGATGGCTGTTCGGAGGTGCCCTGGCACATGCTACACCCTCTTTCTGCCCTAGCTTGCTGAACTAGACTCTGGGGCGTGGAGCTGGTTCCAGGTGGATCTCATCTTAATTTTCTGTGGTTCTGGCCATGAAAGAGCTACACACGCCTCTGGTGGAGCAGGGCTGGCCCCGCAGTCTTGTTTCAGGGTGGGCGCCACTCTGCTGAGTCACCTGGAGCTCACGGTCCTTTTCTTATTCTCTCTGTGCTTGGACAACCTTCCTTCCTCTGCTGACAGTAGAGTTTACTTTTCTTTCTTAGGAAACAACCTTGAATTTGTTCCATATTTTTGAAATGTGATTTATATAATTTATTAAGGTCATGTCAAATTCTAGTTCTAGCTTTCCAAGCACTGCAACCCCTGTTAGCTTAGTGTAATCTCCAAACTTGATAGGAATGTCTTTTAGTCTGTCGCCCAGGAAATCATGAGAATGCAGAACGGAATCTATCATGGGCACCAGGACGGAATCTTCGACATCTTCAATGACCAGGCCCTCACAGCTTACAGTAAGGACTTCAGAAGGTAATCTCCTTACCAAAATGCACCTGATCGTGATGATCTTGGGATCTACTTAGACAATATCTTATTTATTGATAAAAGGTAGCCACTTATGGGGTGGAATCAAAGGTGATAGTGAATGGATAATGGCTCTGTCCCTTGCTTTCCTCTGGCCTGTAGGGTTAATATTTCAGCACAGAAGGAAGCTGTACCATTGTGGGTAGATGTGCAACTTGCAAAGCTGAGCGATAAAATTATAACCAAGGTTTTACTGTAAGGATCTTTATTATCCTAGCTATTGTCACTGCGCAACTTAAAAATAAATCAATACCAAATTAATTACTATCAAAAATGTAAAATGTAAAAATATTTTTAAGTCAATACAAGAAACTAAAGGTAGAAATTTGATCAATCTAGGTAATTGTGACAGTGGTATTATCATGAAATCAAGTTGCTAAATGATTCAACTGTAACTAGAGAGAAGCAAAATCTAGTGAAAGTAACTAAAATTAAATGCATTCAGCTAACATGATTGTTAGCTTCTAAACTTCAAACTAGATACCCAGTTAAAGAGTAACAAAATTATGTCAGTAATTGTAAAGACTCTTCATTGGTAATTTCTAACTGGATAAGTAAATTTAATATTCCACTCAAAAATATTTGATCCTGGAGCAATTTCCATCAATCATCATTTCTGTCACTTATTGCTACAACTGTCAGAAGACGGAAGACAATAAACAATAATGTCCTTAAAGAGCAGTGTTCAGTCAGTTAATCAAAAACATTTATTGACTGAAAATTTGACTATTATACAGAACCCCTTTCTTGATTGTTTCCTAGTTTCTTTCAGGTCCAGGTTCAGTTATTTTAGACTTGTTAGATTTTACAAAACTGTATGCACAAAAATAGGTCAAAGGAGAACTACAGAAAATTATCTCACTAGACTCAGATTTATGGAATCTTTGATAAAGGGATATCTTCTGTTAACAGAAAAAGGAAACTATATCAAAAAAGGAAAAAAAAAATCTGAACTGTGATGTTCGGCCAAGAGTTAGTGAGCTGACCTTGGAACAGTATTGTACAAACATACAATTCTCCCCCATTGAGTTTTCTGCTGGCATATACACTGTCTGCATATAATGTTAATGCATCATTTATTTATATCAAAAGCCTGCCCTAGACAATCGTCCTAAAAATGGAGTAAGATAACAGTCTTTGTTCTGGGAGTAAAAGAACTTGAGAAAGTTCCCATTCTTAAAATATGCCATTTTATAAAATCAGTTCTCAGATATTCAGTGTCTAGTCACTGAGCTATGGATTGCCTATAAATGTGCTCAAATAATACGTCTCTTCCTTTTTTTCAGGTATTGTCTTTGACTACTCATTAGTACATCCAGGGCAAGATAGATGGGGTGATACAAATCTATCAATTTAAAAGCCTCGCCAAAAACTTACAGAAATTCACTTCTCTACAGTAATCTTATTTTTCATTACAGTTCTTGAAAATATGCTTAATTAACAGGATTAAGTCTGAAAGTGAGAGTCACTCAGTCCTGTCCAGCTCTTTGCCACCCCATGGACGATACAGTCCATGGGAATTCTCCAGGCCAGAATACTGGAGTGGGTAGCCTTTCCCTTCTCCAGGAGATCTTCCCAACCCAGGGATCGAACCCAGGTCTCCCGCATTGCAGGCGGATTCTTTACCAGCTGAGCCACAGGGAAGCCCAAGAATACTGGACTGGGTAGCCTTTCCCTTCTCCAGCGGGTCTTCCGGGCCCAGAAATCGAACCAGGGACTTGTGCATTGCAGACGGATTCTTTATCAACTGAGCAACCAGGGAGGGATTAAGTCTAAAGTCAGGTAAACAGATCACATAAAGAAATAATATCCAACTCGCGTGCTCAGTGCTCAACCATGCTGACTCTTTGAGACCCCATGGACTGCAGCCTTCCAGGCTCCTCTGTCCATGGGACCTCCCTGGCAAGAATGCGAGTGGGTTGCCATTTCCTTCTCCAGGAGATTGTCATGACCTGGGTCTCCTGCATTTCCTGCATTGGTAGGTGAATTCTTTATCACTGAGCCACTTGTGAATATCATACTATATAATTTCAATTATAATATATTATCAACTTACAATGTATTCTTACTAAATACTATCTGATCTTTGCATTTTTTATATAGTATATAAGTGAGCCCTTTTAAAATTAATACATTTAAAAATTTTTTTGGAACAATCTATTCCATTAAAAGGGCTTCCCAGGTGGCTCAGTGGGTAAAGAATCTGCCTGCAATGCAGGAGACTCAGGAGATGTGGGAAGATCCCCTGGAGAAGGGAATGGCAACCCACTCCAGTCTTCTTACCTGGAGAATCCCATGGACAGAGGAGTCTGGTGGGCTACAATCCATGGGTTCACAAAGAGTCAGACACAACTGAAGTGACTGAGCACTCATAATTTTGCTAAGGAGAAACTGAAAAAATGTGTCATTGCCAGAGATATGTGTACTTTTTACATTTTAATGGCAATAGGACTAGTGGAATTTGACTTATGAATTGAAATGGGTTGGATGAACTTACTATTTTCTTAGGTAATACACAAAGCGAAAGAAAAGTGGAAGTGTAAGTCACTAAGTCATGTATAATAATGGGCACGTTATAAAGTGGTTGTATCATATCACAACAAATATGAATATTAGTTTACTCCAACCCTTTGCTTTATAATACATTTAACAAATGTGAAACAGGCAATTCAACAAAGGTTAGAGTGGTTTGTATGTCTGAATGCTGCTGATGGTGATCTTTTTGCCCTAATTTCTATATCTTTCAAATATTTGACAGTGAATAGATAGTATGTTTACAGGTAAATAAAAAGGTATTAATATAAAAAAGTTTAAAAGCTAAATACAACTGTGAGAAGGCTGGAAGACTTCTGCTAGCATTCTCCAAAGGATCATAAGTCTTCAGATGTCATATATGATACAATCTGACTTCTCTCAGGGCTGACATAAGGCCACTTGAAAGAATCATGACTTTATTTTAAAAGTCTACCTTTACTGGTTACAAGTATAAAGAATATTTTTAAGTGCTGAGGAAGAAGAAGAATCTAAGATTCTCCATCTGCAATTTTTCTTCTCGTCATTGAATTTCCCTTAAACCTAATTATTGAAGCTGATTGATATAAAAATGTTTGAAATACAGAGGGAAAAAGATATGTGAATTGTGCGTGCTTATTTGAAGGCAACACACAGCATTCAGCCAACAAAGAGTCAATGGGTAAATAGCTAATTTTAGGCAGTACTAGATAGTTAACAAAAATGAAGGCAAAAAGGCCTACCCTGTCCTTCTCAGCGGCAAATGTACAAACGCAAAGACGGGGCGGGGCTGACACGGGTGGCAGGAGCGGTCTGCCCGGGCTTCCCTGTCCTGCGAGTCTGGGCTTTCGGTATGATTCCCTGAAGACTTCCCAGGAGGCCCTGTGCTCAAGAGTCTGCCTGCCGATGCAGGAGCTGCAGGAGACAGGGGTTTGATCCCTGGATCCAGGAGATCCCCTGGAGGAGGAAATGGCACCCATTCCAGGCTTCTTGCCTAGAGAATCCCATGGACAGGGGACGGTCTACGGGGTCTCAGAGGGACAGACAGAACTGAGCACACACGCACGACACACGATTCCAGACAACAGAGAAGAAACAACCGTGGGAGATAAGATGCGAGCAGAAAAACAGACATTTTACTTCAAAAATGCTTTAATGACACCGTTTCTCTTATTCTTCGAGATATTTCATGTTATGGTAACTGGAGGGGGAAAAGAATAAGACAGTAAAAGAGATCATGGAACAGACTTCAATATAAATAGACTATTTAAACTGAGGTCTGAAGCTATCATATCCAGAGGTAAAACACAATTGATTCCAGTCTTGCTGGGGGAGAATGATAAGTATTAGAATACACTGAAAAAAACTGAGAGACAAACCCACATTCACCTTCATTGCCTTCCTTCCTTCCAAGCTGATTATCACTGGGGACTGACCGCAGAAAGGGGCTGGAAATTTCAAGGATGTTTGCCATTTAAGTACCAAATTAAAAGTTTTTTAAATGCTTATCCCTCACCACTATTATAGGACAAAGAATTTGTAGCTGGATGTAGGCAGGCTAAGTCTTCATGTATTATACTAGATTCTTCACTGAAGATAATTCTTTCCAAGCAGGTTCGCAGAGAGTCATAATATATTGTTTAGTAAAAATGGAGTTTACTAAACTGTGCACATTCCAAATACGTTTTAAAAATGACAAGCAACTGTGGTTACTCCTGAGTTATCATTTATCTTCTTTGCAGTTTTGTGCGTATCTTCCGAATGGTATGGAATGCACACACACAGTTTACTGAGTGCCCTTATGATGCGAGGAGCCTCACAGTCACTATCGCAATGTTCAAGGGTCTGCAAGGTGTGTGCTGTCACCCCCGCTCCAGAGAAGCCCCGAGAAAGCGAGCACTGTCCGAGTTCACACAGAGACAACTGTCAGAGATCAGACTTCTTTTATTTTTTTTAAAAGAAAATACACAATGGAACACAGAGGTCATGCTTTTTTAAAATAAAAAATACTGTTAGACAGAGATGAACTGCCTATTACGGTTTTGTGAGGGCATTCCGGGGCCTTCATATAACCTCGAGGATACTTCATGGCCGCTGCCTGAGAGAGCTCAGCTGAACTTCACAGTCACCCCAACGTGCTGACAAGTTCTGCGTACGTGTCTTTCTCTGGGCAGGACGTCCATACCTCTCATCAGATGATGATGAGATACGGTAGTTGTTCAAGGAAGAAAGCTAGCGAGTGGTTTGTTTTTAGTACCCTTACTTTGCACGGCTGGATTCACAAAAGCCGGCAGGGTGCTGAGCGGCAGGGCTGGAGGGCAGTGGGTAGACACCAGCAGGCAGCGGGGGCTGGGCAGGGGGCCAGGCCTGGAGGGGTGGGGGGAGGCCATGCCTCTCCACCTTCAGCATGACCACAGTCACCTGAAGGGATGGCCACAGACGGCGTCACTGACTCCACAGACGTGAGTCTGGGCAGACTCCGGGAGCTGGCGACGGACAGGAGGCCTGGCGTGCTGCAGTCCATGGGTCGCAGAGAATCGGACACAACTGAGCGACTGGACTGAACTGAACCCCAAGGGCTTCTGATTCTGCAGGGCTGCAGTGGGTCCGACAACCTGTGTTTCTGACAAGTGTCCAGTTAATGTCAGATAGGGAGCTACATATAAGGCTTGAGGCATAAGCTCTGGGACCCAACAGGGTTTAAGTCCTTTGTCTACTAGTTACTACTGTGGGATCGTTAACAAGTTACCTAACCTCTCTATCCCTCGGTTTTCTAATCTGTAAAGTGGAGATGATTATACTTAATGAAATTTAATAGGATAGTGCCTGTCAAGTGTTTATTCCCGTGCATGACACATTAAGATACATAATAAAAGTTATAGTCAACACACACGTACATACCTGGATTAAAGAAAATGATGTAATATTGAAACAACTCCTATGGACAATATGTTAAATCAAAGCCAACGGAATATGATCTAGTTTTTGTCTTTCAAATAAACAAACCCTTTTCAAGTTCTTGAGTCAAGCTAATCATATCGCTGCTATTTCCTTAAATTTGCAGCATGTCACTCACAGCAGGCCCACCAAGGCTAAGGGAATCCATGGTAACCACACAAAACAAACATCCACCCACCCATTAGTGCCAGCAATTATTTGGCATTTGTTATGTTAGTTAAACTGTGTAATGGTGTGTGAGAAATCAGTTTCTGCTTCCTCGACCCTTTGGAAAGACGGCTTCCCAACCCAGCGTGCCTTGCTGACACTCCAGAGTCTGACAGCTGGGACTCCGGGCAGTGGTTCCCTCGCAAGCCTCTTCTGGAACCGAGGCAGCAAACACTGTAGTCCCCTCTGAAGAGTAAGAATCTATTACAGGGGCTTGATTATTGATAATGACCATTGCTATTTTGGGGCTAACAGCTAACTAAGGACTTTGATTGTTCATTTTAACAACTCTGATTATTCATCGTGAACCCTGAACTATCCCTCGGAGAACATTCATTTTAGATGTATGAGATACAAGGAATACAATGAAAGGCTTATTTTCATGCCTTTAGGTTTCAAGGAATATATCCTGTTTACTTATACTGGAGATGTACAAAGAAAAGGAAAAGAGATTTAAAAATGAAGAAATCTATTTTAATAAGAACAGTTTTAAATGTTAATGCATCTTCATGCTTTTACAAATCCTAACCTTAATTCTAAAGATGTAAGAGACCTAAAACTACACAGAAATTTTTCCTAATGAAACATTTTTCAAGTCCATAGATATTTACTATGTCTCCTTAGTAAAATATACTGTATTAAATTCTGGAAGAGATATAAAAGCGAGTAAGTACTTGATTGTTATCAGGGAACTGATCGTTCGAAGTGGAGATGATACATGGTAGTGAGTGGAAAAGGGAAGGCATCTGAGGTATGGGCAAGATCACAGAGACGGGACCGAGGCCTTGAATGAGAAGCAGCCGGCTTGGCTTGGAGAGTTCAGGCTGGAGGGAAGCAGGCGATGATGTGAAGGAGAAGGAGACCCAGGGCTGAAAATGAATTTTTTGGATCTGACTGGCCCATCCATAGAGAAAGGTCGTCTTAGCCAAATCCTGACGTCAGCACAGCATTTTGTTCTGTTTCTGCACCCCTGTGCAGGGTCACAGACGTACCTAGGAAGACGCTGACAAGGAGCCACGGGTTGGGTTCTTCTCTGTCTCCGCAGGGGGAGAGGTCTGACGAATGGAGGAGCTCCTTGCTATAAGCAGACAGAAAGAGGAGCGGTGGAGAGCTGCTGAGTCAGGGCAGGAAAAGCAGGAGTCAAGGACTCACTACGGCTTTTCTCAGCTGCTCCTTTGGACTTGATGTGTCCCCATGGTCTACTGAGCACGAGCTCTGCTCCAGCCAGAAGAAACTATGTGCTCTTCAGAGAAATCTGGATTGGCAGTGGCAGCTCCTACATTAAAGCATAATACAACCTGGAACCAGGGCAGGGACATTAGACAGCAGACAAGATACTGCTCCCTGATACTCCTGCCAGCACGGCAAAGGGAGAAACGCCAACGAATAAACACGCTAAGTAAAAGCAAATGCCTGTTCTCCGGCCACACCCAGATGACTTTCTCACTCTTCCAGGTTGGTGGACCTCTTGCTCTCCTTTCTTTCACTGAAACCAAGAACCCACGGCCTCCCTATAGATAAAGCTGCACTTGCACGTAACTTTATTACAGAAATGCATAGAGACTGAACCAAGGCTCATCATGAAAATGTTAAACCTGACTTCTTGGTCATTGTGCAGCATTTCTAAAGTAATTTTAGAGCAACACAGAGTGGAGTCCTAACTATAATGACAACTTAATGAGGAGTCATATAGTACTCTTCAGGTGAAGGAAAAAAAGGCAAAAATGAACCCTGAGCACAAGGTTGATTACATTCAAAAACACGTATTCTTAAAGTCATCCCTCTGAGTTAAAGTCAAAGAGATTTTCATCTTTAACTGGTCTGGAGATGACACATAGATGAAATTTTCTTTCATTCATAAATATAAAGGCTTAAAAGGATACCTGTACAGTGAGTACATCAGGGCACACTTTACAGAATTAGAGTATGGGACCATCAATACTGGCCTTATTTATACAAAAAATTTTTACATTAGGATGTCAAGGAATGTACAGGTTCACATAAAGACTAAGTCCTTCAACATTCAGTAATGGAACGATGAGGTGGGTACTCTGCTTACAATCCTTTCATTCAAAGCACTGATGAGCAAAATATATGGCAATGAACTTGCCACGAACATAACACTTCTATTTAAAAATGAAACTTCTCTGTGTTGAGAACCAGAGGAAAGATGCATCCGTAGTCTCAGGGCGGTACACTGGCCGCATTTCATTTATGCAGATTTTAGGTTAGTAGATAGGACTCACCGACAAGGGTTCTATAAGCCATTTCAGTGAGCATACATCCTGATTATAATGTCACATTAAGAAATGGACTGCAATCTGTCTTCGTGTCATACTTAATAGATTTCTAGTAAATAGCCCACAAGCGCGCCTTCTAACAGGTGATGAATTACATTACTGCCCTGTAGTACTTTCCTAATGAAGGGTCTGGAAGGATTTCCATTATAATCAAGACTCTTCGCAGGGAGGAAACAGAAGCAGTGGTTTGCATGTTCCCACAGGGCTCCTTCAGGCCCCGATACCAGCTGGGGTCTTGGGGGACACACCTCTGAGGCCTGACTCAGAAAAGTGTGGGACGCCGGCTGCGTAATTATTAGCCACGGCCACTTTCACCAGGTCGCTCCCTTTCTTTCCCGCTTGCGCGCCCTCTCTCGGCCGCATGGGCCTCCTATCCCCGTCACCAGCAGTGGACCCGATGACCCTCTTTGATGCCCTTTCCTTTCCCACGCGGGGCTGCTGGCCTGCTGTTTGCTCTGGAAGAAACCTGGCCACCCTGCCCCTGAGCTGCAGGGTCAGACTCCTTGTGAATAACGATGAAGGGACTTCATAGTGAAAACCAACACCAAGACAGCCACTGGAGAGAGAAATGAGGTTGATGGGGACCTTCTCTCCACACAACAAACGTGAATTACCAAAACATTCAGAGGATGAAACTACAGCCTCTAAGGCCCACAGCAAAGCAGTGCCTCTGACAGTGAGTGTCAGAACAGCTAAGCCCAAAGGGAAGGGCAGAGCCGCGGAGGGCTGGAAGCGGATGCCCGCAAGTTTCCCAAGTTCTGTGTGGATGCACCACACCCCACCTGCACTAACGCAGATCAGAAATGGCAATGGGAAGGACGGGCAGCACAGTGGAAACAAAAGTTGAGGGGCGCTCAGGAGAAAGGGGAAGGCGCAGTTATGAAGAAGGTGAGCGAAAAGCTGAGAACCTGAGGGGAGCAATGGAGAGGCCCATCCTGCCCCTCACACACAAGCAGCTGGTAAGATGTCTTGCTATTCCCATCACAGGCAGAACACGTTGTCTCACGAGCAAGGACAGCCTTGGGGTTTGTACAGGCGACGCTTTTCATTCTCGGTTTCCCTCCTTATGAGCTGGTTGCATCAAACTGGACAAGTCACCGGGGAAAATAATACTATTAACTCCCCAGAGCTATTATGAAGGCACACTGAGATATTTAAAACATTTTCAAGGAGTCACATTTCCATCTCCTATTATGAAACTTCAAGCTATTTAATTTTGTAAATTTGTAACATAAGGTATACATACTTCTTATTTTTACAGAATTCAGTAATAGTATGTTGACTATTAACAAGTGAGCATACATTTTTGTAGTAACAATATTAACAAAAGTCCACTCCCCCATTCTGTGAGGTCTGCAGAGGTACTCAGGGTATCTTTAATTCCAGGGTAGAGGAAAACAGCTACACGACTTCAGTTCCCAGGTGCCTGTGAGTTCCTGGCAGCCACTCGCTGTAAAACAACTTTCTTCTCTAACGACCGATTCCTTTGCTCAAACCTGGGCAAGATTGTCTTACTTGCACCAAAAGGGCCTAAAACTGTTGAGTTAAAGTTAAATAAAATTTTTAAAAGGCTGACACACCATCTATCAGATCAAACCAGTCCATCCTAAGGGAAATCAACCCTGAATATTCATTGGAAGGACTGATGCTGATGCTGAAGCTCCAGTACTTTGGTTACCCGATGCTGGGAAAGACTGAAGACAGGAGGAGAAGGGGACGACAGAGGATGAGATGTCTGGATAGCATCACCGACTAGATGGACATGAGTCTGAGTGAACTCCAGGAGTTGGTGACGGACAGGGAGGCTTGGCATGCTGCAACCCACAGGGTTGCAAAGAGTCGGACAGGACTGAGCCACTGAATAACGACACACCATCTAATTTCTTACTTGTTTGGCAGTGGAACTCTATGATTGTAGAGAGGGAAATCATTTTTTATGCTTTTAAGGTAGATAAAAGATACATAAATATTGAAAGATATTATTCAGAAAATTAGTATTCATTTCAGCACACTATAAGGATACTGTGCATAGAATCTCCATATTTCATTCTTAGACAAAAAGAAGAAAGTATTTTTGCTGCTAAAGTTGTATGTACTTTTCTAGAGTAAAAAGTTTATACCAACCTTTTGTAGAAAATCAGAATGAATTAGCACAGTGTATACGATAACCTACTATGTCATCGTGCCAGAAGTTTGACCAATTCCTTTTCATGGAAGTTTGAAGATGTCAAGCTCATTTTTAAACCCATGGCTAGTTTCATCTACTTTAAACCAAAAGTGACAAAATAGGAATTGACTGGGGGAAAATTCTGCAATCCACTGTTCTTAATATTTGATAATCCATGTGCAGCAGGTTTACCACAAAATGCTATGACAGAACAAAGATGACAGATAAACTCCTGTGACCAAATTAATTGGAAATAGATGCCTCAGTCTTGTGATCCTCTTTCAGTTTTTGAAAGAATTATATGCACCTTCAGAGCACGCCGCGTCTAAGGATGATTAGTCCTTGTACCGCTGGCATTGGGCTGATATGGCACGTTGCCAAGGGTCTCAAGAGAAAGCCAGAAAGTTCAGTGGAGGTGTGCAGACTGTGCGGTTATTCCAGGATTCCCTCCGAGGACATTCTGGCTTTCCTGCTGAAAGCTTGTCAGAGTGTGACATCTACTCTCTGTGTGCCTGTGATGTGTGTTTTCAGACTGCCCCAAGTGGACCTTTTTAAATTGGCCTCTTGTCTTTATTCACTCTGCCATACTGCTAAGAAACATAAAAAAGTAACCTGGCATTTTTAATATGGCCATCTATACCCACATTATCTTTCCCCACCTTTATTATGATTTATACATAATAATGATCACAGTGATCTGGTACTAAACTATGGCAGCTCATACCAAACTCAGTATTTTCCATTTGCCTGAAAACAATGACACTATGCAAGAGCTAAGTGGTCAATCATCTATACGTGTGCAGCTAGCCAAAATACAGCTGAAATTAAATAACACCGCCAAGAAAGTTATTATGTGATTACATGTCATACAAACTACTAATCGTAAACGCATCATAATTTCTCCTGGATTTGCTTCCAAATAATTCTGTGTGTGGGAAGACAGAAGACAAGGTGAGCTATGTATAGAGGAAACAAGGCTGGCTGTCTGCTGAGAACTGTTGAAGTAGAGGAATATGCATTTAGGGTTTTATTATTGTTTTTTGTAGAGACTTTTGTTAACGTTTGAAATTTTCCATGATTAAGAACATTTTAAAAAGACAAAACCTAGGAACTTTAGCAGGTTATGAAATTATCTAATGTGGTTGAAATAAATTTACAGAATATAAATATAATCTACTGAATCACCTGTTATAAATCTATTTTACACAGTAACCATAATAAATTTATGAGATAAAATCTATCTGTACCTGGAGTATATATTACAATGTCTAATATAGATATATGTTTTTATACTAATAAGTCTACTTCTTGCCTTGAAACCAACCATAACTAAGATAATGCACAGAAACCTGAAATAATTATTTTAATACAGAAGTTTTTTGCTGGCATGTTTAACTTCTAATTACAAAAGACGGCAACTCTCTCAAATTAACCTTTTCTAGGGCTAAGAAAAATTATAAGATTAAACACCAAAGCAGTTTATTCAAATGCAGAACAACATAACACAAGCCTAACACTGATTTAGATATATTTGTTATTTGACCTGCAATGTGAATAAGGTTGCAAGAAGTATCCTTATTTATATTAAAAGAACCCAAACTTCAATCTTATATTGCGATAGCTTTTTTTTTGAATATAACAGGAATACATACTGAAATCAAGTAAACTGTTTTAAACAGACTTAAATCACTTAGAAGATTTTCTTAAATTATATTCTATCAGAATACTTTTGACAACTTGACAATTATTTTCATTAAAAAATAAGGCATATTACACATTAACACAATAAATGTTCTCGTTAATAGAGTGACAGTATTTAAAACTGGCAGCCCTATTTATAATGACAATTTTGAAAACTATCAGTCACTCAAAATTTAACAACATATTTCAATAATCACATTTGAGGGCGGAAATATCCAACAAATAAACAAATACCATGTTAACCTTACTGTAAAGTCAATTATGGGAAAACTATGCTTATATATGTTTGAACAATACTTTTTCTAATATAAAAGCTATTAAGTTTTTCAAATGTTTACACAAATTTATTGACATTTTAGGTTGAAAATTACTAATAAACATAAGCCCAAAATGTCATAACTGAAAGTTTTTTAGGCACACTTCTTAGCAGCAGCATTTATAAAAGGATGGCTGGATATGATTTGCTCCTTTAAGAAGAGAGAGATGGAAAAACACAGAAGTCAAATTTAAAATACATTACAGCTCATATGTTTTATATATTTTGTCTGTATGATACTTGGTTATTTGAAAAAAAAAGTGCCATTAGGAGGAAGATATTTTCTAAGTGAAAAAAAAAAAAGCCAAAACCATACAGTGTAGAATTCCAGCTTTTTGAATCTGCTACTGCTTAATTGTTTTTTAACAAACACTCATCTTTTCTTAAAAGAAAACAATGTCAGATTCACAATGGTCAGAGAGGTAAGTTAAATATTTTTTTCCAGGAGCTACAATCCATCCTGAAAAAAGATTTTCATTTTAAAACAAAAACAACAATTAATTACAGAATGAAATCTATCATAAGCCAAGGGCTTTGTGTAAGTTCTTTTATGCCCTTCTTCCTAAATTCCTCACTTTCTTTTTTTTTCAGGTGAGAAAAAAGGCTCGTGTAAATTTAGTAGCCCAAGACAGATACCTAACAAGAAATTGGCAGTGATTGGGCCTGAAGTTTGTGCATGCTCTTTGCATATTGTGTGTCCAGAAAATAAAACGTGTCTACAGGGGGCATCTTGTTATTGTTTTTAAGTAATGTCTACAAATAAATGCAAAACCAAGAAATCTAGCATAACGCAGGTTGGACAGATGCTCTGCAACAATGGCTGGGTTCAGGAAGATGACAAAACAGATTGGCACATCCTTGGGAAAGATTAAGAAGCTCTGTGGTCAGGCCCAACAATGACTAAATCTATACCTATTTTAATGATAAAGACAACGTTTTGATGCTAAAGCTGAAACTCCAGTACTTTGGCCACCTCATGCAAAGAGTTGACTCATTGGAAAAGACTCTGATGCTGGGAGGGATTGGGGGCAGGAGGAGAAGGGGACAACAGAGGATGAGATGGCTGGATGGCATCACTGACTCGATGGATGTGAGTCTGAGTGACCTCCGGGAGTTGGTGATGGACAGGGAGGCCTGGCGTGCTGCAGTTCATGGGGTCGCAGAGAGTCAGACACGACTGAGCGACTGAACTGAACTGAACTGAATTCATCATGGATGGATTAGATGAAGTTGAATTGACGCTCATAGCTAAGAGAATTATTTTCTAAATGAATTAAATCCTTTTGTATAAATATTAGCTAAAAGGGAACTCTGTTGGACTTATTTTTCTGTACATATATGTTGGAAAATAAAAATTAGCTAACAATTTTAAATCACCAAAATAAACACAAATATCATCAGCTTATTTTAGTGCACAGCAGCAATTCTAATATATTTCTTTTTTATTCTATAAGAAAAATAATTTTAAAAGTAAAGATCAAACCGTGAAGAAGGCTGAGCGCCAAAGAATTGATGCTTTTGAACTGTGGTGTTGGAGAAGACTCTTGAGAGTCCCTTGGACTGCAAGGAGATCCAACCAGTCCATTCTGAAGGAGATCAGCCCTGGGATTTCTTTGGAAGGAATGATGCTAAAGCTGAAACTCCAGTATTTTGGCCACCTCATGCAAAGAGTTGACTCACTGGAGAAGACTCTGATGCTGGGAGGGATTGGGGGCAGGAGGAGAAGGGGACGACAGAGGATGAGATGGCTGGATGGCATCACTGACTCGATGGATGTGAGTCTGAGTGACCTCCGGGAGTTGGTGATGGACAGGGAGGCGTGGCGTGCTGCAGTCCATGGGGTCGCAAAGAGTCGGACACAACTGAGCGACTGATCTGATCTGATCTGAAAGATCAAATTACTAAAAGTGCAAATGTCCTCTTCATAATATATGAGATATATATTATATATATATATATTTAGCTATAGTATCCTGAATTCTATGATTAGAATTCTATGATTAGTCTGAAACCAAGTAATTCTATATCTAGGAGTCTAGCAAGATATCACCTTTCAACCCATTACCACTTTTTCCCACTGCAGAAACAGATTAATCTGAGAACTTACTGGTCAAACAGTTCTTCCACTTTTGCAATTAAAAGAAAAATGTTCAATCATTTTCTCCTGAAGATGTCATACAGGGTGCTAATGCTTTCATAAGCACAATCAACACCTTTAGAGCACTGAAAAATTGATATGAGCTAAAAATACAGGCTGCTACACACAGTCCTTTCCTAAGTAGTTTAAAGAGAAGTATTCTACCAGAGAACTAAAGAAATGACTTTATAAAAACAAAGCAATGCATTTAAAGAGCATTTCCTATATACGATCATTTCCTATATACAAATAACCAGTGCTATTGACATTAGACCACATTTTTTTTTTTAATGTAAAAATTTGGCTTCAAGGGATTAAAAGAACAGAATTTCTCATCTAGATATGGCACTATATTTGAATTTTTGATCGATTAATTAATTAAACTGAAAAACAGCCTGATGATCTGATCTTTTATTTAGTGTTATGTAGTTAATTGCCCACCTGGAATTTAAGTCTAAGCTAAATCTTCTCTTAGACAGCAAAGAAACTGGAAAAAGAAAAAATCTGTGCAAAGGACTTAACTCTTGATTATACCTGATAATAAATAGGAAAATCCCAGAGGGCTATCTAACCTCACACTGTGACCATGCACCCGTGGACATGTTGTCATCTGAACATATAAATAACAGCATATTTGCTGTATGTGCAGTCTGCAGGAGTATTTCTAGATAAACAGTAAGGTCATAGGTGATTCCTTGAATGAATTTCCCCACCAGGTTCCTCCTGTTAACACCATCCAGGATCTCTACTCAAGAGGGAGCAGCACATCACTCCAACACAAAGCTTGGAAGTTCCTGTCTGTTGGTCTGTCTCCTCGTCTCTCTGTGGGAGAGGAGTGTGGATCTGAAGATGGATTCCAGGATGGTAACTGAGCAGTGTGTTCCCGGAAGAAACTTTCAGAGCAGGCACAGGGCTTTTGGGCACGGCCGCCCCGCGCTGCCCTCCTCCCGCGAGGCTCCGCGCACAGTGCGCGCGCGCACACCGCGCAGACAGGCAGGAAGGCGTGCAGGGCTGAGGACAGGCGTGCCTTTTGATTCAAGGAACTTAGTAAGTCTAAAATTGGTTTGGAGGCAGGAACCCATTGGTCCTTCTGCCTGGAAGGAAACCGACGAAAGGAACACAATGCTATTTTTTTCATGACAGTTCTGGGTTAGGTCTGGGGCCAAAACCCGTCATCAGTCACTGAAACCAGTCATCAGTCACGGGCTTAACGGTGACCAGGTGAGGAACAGACAAGGGTGCAAGCTCTGGGGTCAGTCTCTCTAAGTCTGAATTTCAGCTCTTATCACTTAATACCTGCATAACGTTGGGGACGCTATGTAATTTCTTTGTGTCGTAGTTTCCTCATCTGTAATAATAACTCCCTAGTAGGACTGTTGTGAGAATTAAGTTAATAAATGTGCCAACCCTTAAAATAGGCCTCACACATAAAGTGGTCAATAAACATTTTTTAATATAAGAAAAATGAATAATGCTGAGTCTTGCTGACAAGCAGCTAAGCAAGGGGGGATGCAGACAAACGTGAAAAACAGGGTCCCTGCCGGGGAAACTGCTGGGCATGCCTCTTCTTAGGGGCTGCTAGGATCTGTCCACGCCAGACTCCTGAGGTGAGGTGCCCTCTTAATAACCACCTACTTTTATCTCTATAACAAACATCAACTTTCATAAGGAAGCCAGGATCAAATCTGAGGGTAAGTGGCTAAAATCTTGTTTACATTTGAAGAAGCCCAATTTTGTACTTCAAACTTGACTTATTAATGAGAGATTTAAAAATTGGTAATATTAGCAGGCATGTGAAAGTAAGACTTCCTGAAGACGAATGGAAATGTACATGACTGTAGATAACTAGAAGCTAAAACACGAAGAACATCAGCCTTTATTCTTGGCTCCTTTATGCCCATCTTCAATCATGGGGGCTCCTTTTCTAAAAAGTCTCTGTCCGTTTTCTCTAACATAACTACACAGCTTCTGTAAGTAGAGACTATAAGAGGCTGAGTTTAAGGAACAAGGCTGAGGCGTCATGGTTTGTAATCCTGGAGGCCCGGGAAGCAATGTGGAAAGCAAATACTATACATATAGATGAGGTTTTTAAACACACTTTTTTTTTTTTTAAATTTGAAAGTGGATAGTGGTCTCTGGAGCAGTGATACTTTAATCATAAAACCCATCAATAAAACACTAAATAACATTAACAGAAAGCTACAGACCTGCCTGGTGGTAAGCTACAAGCTTACCACCCCTGCACCCTCAGGACACTGCTGCAGAGTCAAATTTTAGCAGGTCTGATACTGGGGTGGTAAATTGTACTCGTGTGTTGCCCCACCCCCTGCAAAGCTGCTCCGCACGTTTGAGGCAGTATCGGAACTGGATGCGCTCATCTCAGTCTGATCTTCAGAATCTTCTATTAGTCCCCAGCTCCCACAGAGACCTTGGTTTCAGAGGTCTGAGGTGGGACCTGGTGCTGGGGTCTTACAAAGCACTTCCCATCGTCCTCAGTCTGAGCGGTGTGCCAGGGGCCCTCGTGCGACGCTCTCCTGCTGGGCATATTACTACAAAACTGGATGCGACTTCTGCGCTTCAAAGCAGAGACCATGTGCCACCGTCATTACCAGAAGGCGTCACTGGCTCTTACCCCGAATAAGCCAAGCGCTGACGGGAGACACAACGGTAACCTGTTACATTCCAACCAGCGATGAAGTCAAACAACAGATAAGATTAAAAACTAAAAAAGAAAAAGTAAACTCCAGGATGACAAATGTGCTGCGTAACCTTCATCCACTTCCCCAGAAGGGATGCGAAGGCTGCTCTTTCCGGAAAGATCTAAGTCTCTCTTTCCAGTTTATCTCTTTCAGTCTGTGGTATTTAGATACTGCCTGTGCTGGGAGAAAACCTGTCCTTGCGTGGTTTATCTGCTGTTTTACAATATCCTGTCATCAGCTTGGAAAATGAGGCGTCAACATAATTTATTTTCAGGGGCACCTTATATAAAACACACTTTAACATACCTAAGCCAATCATTCCATTGCTTAGGGGACGGAGATTTCATCATAGTATTTAATGAAATGAAAACTAAATTAGAACTTCTATCCAACAAAGTGAAAGGAGTAATGAAACATGACTTTACCTGTTTACATCTAAAAAATACTGCAATAAAAGTTATATATACGTGGACAATGACTTTTGAAAATGTAAAATTGGGACAGGTATATAACCATGCCACTCCAGTGTTCTTGCCTGGAGAATCCCAGGGACAGGGGAGCCTGGTGGGCTGCTGTCTATGGGGTCGCACAGAGTCGGACACGACTGAAGTGACTTAGCAGCAGCAGGCAGTGTGTGAAGAGAAGTGAAGTTGCTCAGTCGTGTCCGACTCTGCGACCCCATGGACTGCAGCCTCCCAGGCTCCTCTGTCCATGGGATTTTCCAGGCATGAGTACTGGAGTGGGGTGCCATTGCCTTCTCCAAACAAGAGCCAGAAGGAAATAAGTACAAACCCTCTCTATGTAGTTTAATGATCGATTGATCTAGTCCAACTCGAAAAAAATTAACTTTCTATTATGGAAATCTATCTTTTCTCCTCTTGAACATCAGACAAGAATACTGTGTCTCCTTGAGACCGGAACTAGAACCCAAAAGCTGCTGACCTTGAGAAAGATGTATGAACAAAGCTACGACTCTTTCAATCTTTATCATTTTTTAATGATAAAAATCTTTTTGCCATTATGAAGATTTTGCAACAGGAAGAATTGTTCAGGTCAGTTCTAAGAGTGCTTGGGGGACACATTTTTGAAACTTTCTTATCATGGAAAATTTTCAACACATACAAAAGTTAAAAAAAAAAAAAAAAAACCAGTATAATGACCTTCCGTGTATCCATCACTTCAGCTTCAACAATTAACCCACAGGCAAAACTGGGTTCACGTAGACCCCTGCCTACTTCCCCACCCTGATGGGCGCACTGACTGAATTGTTTTAAAGCAAATGCCAAACAATGTGACATGCCATTGTGGGGGCAGGGGGGTGCTGGCGTTTCATCAAGCCATTAACCAGCACCTGAATAACTGATTTTGTTTTCTTTTTCAAGGCATAACTCTTATATTTTTTTCATTCCAAATCTTTTTTCTCTTCTGTCTTAATGCTTTAATAAGCTTGCCTAGACAAAAAGCTTCTTAGACTGACATGGTAGAATGCTGAGTGATCATTCTTTAGCCATGTATATTTCTGACGTGATCAGTGGCTCTATCAAAATAGATCATCCAGTAAGAAACTGGAGATGCAGGGGTTTTCTTAACTCCCATTTGCAAATATGTTCTAAACAAAGCTGTTAAACACGTGTAGCTTTTCTGACATCTCTGACGTATCAGCAAAGTTCAATGTCAGGGCAGCCTCTACTTGTGCATTCATTTGACTAAGCAATAAGTAGTCTGGGCAGATGTTTTTCATGTATCTAAAAGTCAAGGCCTACATAAATAGGAAAAGAAAGATAGCACTAAAAGTCGTGTCCAACTCTTGTGACCCCATGAACTGTAGCCCACCAGACTTCATTCATGGGATTCTCCAGGCAAGAATCCTGGAGTGGGTTGCCATTTCCTTCTCTAGGGGAACTTCCCAGCCCCAGGATTGAACCCAGGTCTCCCGCATTGCAGGCAGATGCTTTACTGTCTGAGCTACGTGGGAAACCCTCTAAATAGGAAAATTTCTTATATTTTTCTTTATTTAATATTCTAACACATTTTTCCTAGGCAGTTCCATTTTTACAGGTAATATCTTCTTTTATATAATGCATATGTTTAAAAAGTGGGTATGTTATTGTTCTTCAGGAATCTTCCTTTAAATCATAGTCCTTTGTATTATAGCATATCCTGAATAGATAACTTATGGCAAAAACCAAAATGTAGCAATGAACTGAAATTTATATCCAATACCGGAGCCAACCAGTTTTGGAAGAGAGCTCCCCCTCCTGGATCAGGCTCACTTCAGACTGGTGCCCTTCAGCTCAAAAGTGATGACCCCTTCAGTGTCCCAGTCAGGGCTGTGGTGCAGAGACTGAAGGGTAAGAATTAGCCAGCAGAGATTTTCAAAATTATGTTAAAATTATACCACAGTCATCATTATGATTAATTCCACATATTTTAAAATAAATTTTAAAGCTAAAAGTGAATAACCAAGAAGGTCTGGAAGAGACAGAATAACACTGAATCATAAATAAACACTGATTCATAAAGCTAGATTGTTTTTCTGACTATTCAAGGAGGTTTCAGAATTAATTCCAATAAAGGCTAGTGACATGAGATCACTTAAAAAAATTGTTCTTAAAAAGAAGATCTTTCATTTTGACGCCAAATAATTCCAAATGTTACCCCCCAAAAATCAATGAAATAGTGTGTTTTCTGAATATTGCATTGCTTTTATGTCAGAAAAATTTGTGGTAGGGCAAAATCTTTGTATGTGTGTGTGTTCATGCATGTGTTAGCCTAACTGCCTCCCTCTGAGGCCACAGATAATTCATTTATGAACCGTTCATCTTCATACTGAAGACAGCATTTCAAATTGAATATTTAAAAAATAAACATAAAAGACAATAAGCATACCATAAGCTCGTTTAGAAATTGCTACAGTGTTACATATGTTTAAAGAAAAGTGGTTTTTAAGTAGAAAAGCAGGAAAAATTAATCTCTGCTGTCAGAAGGAATGATACTGATTACTCTTGGGGGAGGGTAATGATTGAAAAAGGTAATGTTGGGGTGAGGATTTTGGGGTGCTGGAAATGTTTGTTTCTTCATCTGGACGTGAAGATTCACTAAACTTATATGTTCACTTTATACCGTACTTAGAGGTTTTCTTAAAAAACAGAAAATGAATTAAAATGGTATTAGACCATTTTCATACTACACCACCTGTAGCATTTACTAGTTCTGAATTTTATTTATTAGTAAATACTTCCACATACATGTGTATAAGACATATAGAAGTGGTTCTTCTAATTCAGTGGTGTCCAAGGCCAATTATTTCGTATTTAACCTTTTAAATAAACTTTAAAATACATGCCTTTGAGGTACTATGAATAATTCTGAATGTGATGTAAGCCCCCATTAAAGAGTGCTGCTGCTGCTGCTGCTGCTGCTAAGTCGCTTCAGTCATATCCAACTCTGTGCGACCCCGTAGACGGCAGCCCGCCAGGCTCCCCCATCCCTGGGATTCTCCAGGCAACAACACTGGAGTGGGTTGCCATTTCCTTCTCCAATGCGTGAAAGTGAAGTCACTCAGTCGTGTCCAACTCTTAGTGACCCCATGGACTGCAGCCCACCAGGCTCCTCTGCCCATGGGATTTTCCAGGCAAGAGTACTGGAATGGGATGCCATTGCCTTCTCTGCCATTGAAGAGTAAAGATGGCCAAAAAAATTCTTTAGTATAGGATATTTACAATATATCAGGTGAATCCGAATAAAAAACAAGGATATATTCCTCATCGGTTCCAGCAGGCCTTATTTTAAACACTACAAAACTTCCCTTTACTTTAAGGGAAAAAAATCATTTGTCCTTTTAAGAGTCTGTACATGTTTGTATGAATGTAACCAGAAGCCTAATGATCTCAAATTTCCACAGGGTTTATAAATTATTCAAAATCTTTAAATTATATTTGAAAAATAATATGAGATGTAAGAAATTCAAGTAGTCTCTAAAGTTTAATTTAATAATATTATCAAATAAAAATAAATAATATTAAATAAATTAAATAAATAGCATTAAATCAATGAGCATTTAACTTAGTTTTATGAAAACTAGTAAAAAGCATAAAACTGTTATTCTAAAAGAAGGTGAAAGTTCTAGGCATGGAACATGAAAAATGAAAAAAATGCAGACATGGGAAAATGCAGACATTAAAGGAGTCAAAAGTTGAAATCTGTGGCTGATGAAGTACAGGGGGGTAGCTGAGTCTGGAAGAGACAGCCCAGCAAAATAGATTTATTCTTTCAGCGACAGTTAGACACTCAGAAGAAGCTACTTAATTTAATGGTTAGCTTATGACCAAAAAACTCAACAACCTGAACCGTGGTCAAACGCTCACAGCCATTACCCACTCTGAAAGCTCTCTGTCTGCCACGCCTGGTTCCACCTTTGTTCACATGACACTGCTTCCTCTGTTGCCTAGTGTTCCGGTCCAAACCTTTCTTGCTGTCCTCTTCCACCAGTCTGTAATCTTCATTCTCTCTGAAATTTTCCCTGATCACAGTCCAGTGTTCAATTACGTTTTTCCTTCTCTGAATTCCTTGACACAGCTTAACTCCTGTGTAAGCAGTGTTTTATGAATGAGACTCTCATTTTTTTCTAATGGGAAAAGTAAAGGAAGGACAAATTCTATCTACTACATTTTCTCTTCGAATCTTTACAACAGTCCAATTCACAGACAAGAAATTGGGTCTCAGGGAGACTAATCTACTTGTCTTCACACGGATATTAAGAGGCAAGATTGGGTTCTGCATCCGGGCCTGCTTGATTCCAAAGTATTAAAGCCTCTGCCTTCAAGCAGATGGTGATTCAAGAAGACAGAGAGCATTATATTTCACCACGATACCACTCCTAGAAAATGGGACTGCATTACTAATTTCACAACTCCTAGCACATTACCTGAGACAGATGTAGATACAAAATGTTAGAAGAAAGATAAAGAATTCGCACGTGTTCGTACACAGTGTAAGTGGTAAGACAGGAACTAGAAACTGTCCCCGGAGTCCACTGTGCCACGTTCCACTCAACACTCACGACACAGTGTTCAGGGGAAAGAACATATCCAAGCAGGCAGCATACTTCAGTGGAAAGAATGCCAGATTCAGGGTCAGAGACATGTGGGTTTAAATCCTTCAGATCAGATCAGTCGCTCAGTCGTGTCCGACTCTTTGCGACCCCATGAACCGCAGCACGCCAGGCCTCCCTGTCCATCACCAGTTCTCGGAGGTCACTCAGACTCACATTCATCGAGTCAGTGATGCCATCCAGCCATCTCATCCTCTGTCGTCCCCTTCTCCTCCTGCCCTCAATCCCTCCCAGCATCAGAGTCTTCTCCAATGAGTCAACTCTTCGCATGAGGTGGCCAAAATACTGGAGTTTCAGCTTGAGCATCATTCCCTCCAAAGAAATCCCAGGGCTGATCTCCTTCAGAATGGACCGGTTGGATCTCCTTGCAGTCCAAGGGACTCTCAAGAGTCTTCTCCAACACCACAGTTCAAAAGCATCTATTCTTCGGCGCTCAGCCTTCTTCACAGTCCAGCTCTCACATCCATACATGACCACAGGAAAGACCATAGCCTTGACTAGGCGAACCTTTGTTGGCAAAGTGATGTCTCTGCTTTTGAATATGCTATATAGGTTGGTCATAACCTTCCTTCCAAGGAGTAAGCGTCTTTTAATTTCATGGCTGCAGTCACCATCTGCAGTGATTTTGGAGCCCAGAAAAATAAAGTCTGACACTGTTTCCACTGTTTCTCCATCTATTTCCCATGTAGTGATGGGACCAGATGCCATGATCTTCGTTTTCTGAATGTTGAGCTTTAAGCCAACCTTTTCACTCTCCACTTTCACTTTCATCAAGAGGCTTTTGAGTTCCTCTTCACTTTCTGCCATAAGGGTGCATCCTTTCCCTACTATTAATTTATATCCTCAGGCAACATTTGCAAATATCCTAAGTAGATTTCCTTATCAGATACTGAAGGTCTATAATGTGAAGACTAAGGGATCCAGCATGTGTTGCTGCTGCTGCTGCTGCTCCTGCTAAGTCGCTCAGTTGTGTCCGACTCTGTGTGACCCCATAGACGGCAGCCCACCAGGCTCCCCCGTCCCTGGGATTCTCCAGGCAAGAACACTGGAGTGGGTTGCCATTTCCTTCTCCAATGCATGAAAGTGAAAAGTGAAAGCGAAGTCGCTCAGTCGTGTCCGACTCTTAGCAACCCCATGGACTGCAGCCCACCAGGCTCCTCCGTCCATGGGATTATCCAGGCAAGAGTACTGGGGTGGGGTGCCATTGCCTTCCCCCCCAGCATGTGTTAAGTTACTAATAAAATACTCAGAGCTAGTTTCTGCCCCTCCCCACTTATATGTAACATTAAAATACTGAACTCTGGTATTCCACTGACACATCATTTCCAAGGGTTCATCAAAAAGCACAGCCCACGAATCAGACGATGCCCTCTACAGGGCATCCACTCCAGGGCCTCCGGGACCCTCCAGGCACCCTAATGAGAGAGCAATGCTGCTTGCTATTCATTACCCAAGAACGTTAAGGAGATGGCACCCTGAAAACAATTTCAAGAATTGATTATTATATCAAATGATACAGGTTTCATTACAAGAGAGCAAGGAGTTATGAAGGAGATGGTTTCCTTTTTTTTATTTCTGCCTGATTTGTTCCTGTCTTCCAAGATGTCAGATGAATAGTCTGCTTTATTTATAAATGAAACTACACCTGAGAACAAAGAATGAGATTATAAAAAGAAAGAAAAAGCCTCAGAAAGATGAAGAAGGAGGTAAATGTAAGGCCTATTAACTAGATGGATGAATTAACATCCTGAGTCACTGAGGCAATAAAATAAATAAAATCCATTTTCAGTGACTGATGGCGTCTTTGCCAGAAAGGAAAGAAAAACAGTAGTCAAACCGACATCCATTTTTCTCATATTTCACTAATTTAGAATGAATTCAGAAATGGAGGTTTACATTAAAGATGGTTAATCTCCAGCAGCACTCTCCAATACCATAGCCACTACAGAAATTAGTGCACACAGCTACTGAGTACTCGAAACATGCAGAGTATTAATTGAGACATGCTTAAAGGGAAAATACACACCAGATTTCAAAGATTTCAGATAGAAAAGGAACGTAAAAAGAATGTAAAACATCTCAGCAGTAATATTTTTAATTGATTACATGATGCAATGGTAATATTTTAGATGCATTATTAAATATAGCATATTATTAAAAGGAATTCCACCAGTTCTTTTTCACTTCAATACTCTACTAGGAAACTTTAAATTACATATGTAGCTCACATTTGTGACTTTCATTACATTTTGTATTGGACAGTACTGGCCTAGAATGAGAATCAAAGATACTTGAAATTCAGGCAAGTTACAATACATGAAAAATACTCTCTCCGACTCAAACAAAAGGGCCTGAACTTCATTAAGAATTCCATTTGCAAACTGTTTCTTGAGTCACAGATGCTGATGTGATTTTATACAGTATTTAGCATGTTACATTGGTCCCTGAAACATTTTTGCTCTTTAAGATTATGATCTACAGAGCTGAGATTTAAAGAACTTAATTCTAAGTATATATTATACATATAAATTCTAATATGTAAATATAAATTCTAAACAATACAGATGTCACTGGAATATGGAGTTCATATATATACATGTGTATATATATATATAAAGTTTTTGAGGTCAGAAAGTCAGAGACAAAAACCTTGAGAAAACTGAGGTGTGCCGTTTCTTTCCTAAACTCCTCCAATATCTGTCTTGTTATCAGTCTCTTCACTGATCTGTTCTCAGTGCAACTCATCCTGCACACCGTGGCAAGAGTTCTGTTTTGGAAGATAAATTAGATTTTGTCACTTTCCTCCTCAAACACCCTCCAATAACTCCCACCATTGGTAGCATAAAGTCTAAATTCTTTAGCATTAAAGCTCGCCACCATCTCCCTCTGAACTAAGTCTCCACTCTCATCTCAGAACTGTCCACCGCGGGCAAAAGCCTGGCCTGGCCAATCCCAGCGAGCCTGCACAGCTCCTCGGCCCGCCTTCCTCCCGGCGGCTGCCGAGCTGCTTCAGTGTGACCCGGGGCACCTCCACGGCATCTGCTGCCTGGAGGCCGTCATCCGCGCCACCCACCACCGTCCAGGGTGCACATCTAGCGGCCCCCCGAGACCACGAGAGGGGACAGGATGAAGAGAAGGACACTGGCAGTTTGCCTCTGTGGCCCCAGAGTCTAGTGCAGTGATGGACTCAAACAAGGGGCTCAATAAATATACTGGTTGCGACAATTATGGTTTTTTCATCTACCACTAAAGCCACACAAGACTCTCTTGTTTCTAAAGCATCCAGCACTTTTCTATACCCCTACTGTCCCACCACAGCCTGGAATGCTTTTCTTTTTGAAATTTGTTTACTGTTGGGTTCAGTTCTATCAGAACAATACACATTTACTGTTAAAAGAAAAAGTTAAATGCTATAACACGTAGTCTCGTGCTGTACATGTATGTTATTTCCAAACCCTACTTCCTGAAATCAACTACTTCCAACTCTTTAGGTCTATTTTTTTTTTTTTTAATTTTTTCCTCATTCTTACATTTCTAAGGCATTCCTTGTTTTCAAGGAGAACATAAGCAAGAGAAGGTAAGTCCATCTCAAACTTCATGCTAACTAAAATATCTGGTAGAATACTTTACATGTAACATACTCAGTAAACACTTGTTGGTTGATTAAACTAATGACTAAACGAAAATTCATGCATTTTGGTGCTTGAGCACATACTACTCAACAGTCTGAAGCAGAGATGCATTCATATACCACAGTCAGAGTGAAGGAACAAGTTAAAATGCAGTGTCAAGATGTAGTAGGAAGGAGATAATGAAAGGCAAGACTAGGTGGGTGGAAACAGGAAATCACATAATAGAATGTGAGTGAAATTCAGGTTCAGATAAATTTAGATTTGCCTTCTAGCTGAATAGCCTTGGAAAAGTTACAGAACTTTCCTGGGTCTTAGTTTTCTTATCTATAAAATGGGGATGATGCTCCTTCCCTTCCAGATTTGCTACAAGTGTAGGGTATGCTCTATAAACAGAAGCTGCTTTATGATCACTGGGTATGTACGTGGGGATAACAACAGCAACAACATCACTATGGCAACCATGAAGAGGAGGCCGACTTCTGGTTTAACCAGAAGCTTCTTACACACTTACTGCTGAGGCTTCCCCAGACCAGGGTGGACACAAAAAGAAGCAGGGTGCTGCCTCTTGGTGATGGAGCGTGTGGGGAGGATGTGAGGACTCTCCCCTTCTAGGTGCACTGTAAAGGCAGGATTCTACCTACACCTATATGTTCATTATCTTTCTGTTTGATGGTCTTTTCCCCAGAGAGACTACCGGGAAAAATCAAGTCTCTTTTTTTAAATGGCACACTCAGAAGCACAATAACAATTCAGAAATGACAATGGATATGTGATTACTGCTAAAATTTAATACATGTGCTTGATGGAAAAGTAAATTTCATAACATCCTATACTAATGTAATCCATACACTGAATAAAGACTCTATCTTCAACTTTCTATTTAGATAAATAAGCTGGAATCTCAAGACAATAAAGTCTCACTAGAGGGTATCCAATAGCAGAACTTTAAATTGCTTTCAGTGTCTCCATGACGATTCAGTGCATTAATGACAAGTGATTGGTTAAAAGCATTTAAATCAAACTTATGTTCTTGAAATTTTCCATGAACAAAGACAATATCCATTTAGAAAGATCTCACAAAAATGAGTTTGTTGTAGAAAAAAATAATAATATAATAAATTATTTTAAAGCATTTGGCTAGTGGATAACATAATAGAGTAGGTGGAATATAACCTAAGCCCTTGAATCACAAAAGAGTCATAGGTGATGGGTAAGCAAAAACATCTGTGCTCACTTACATTTACCACGGAAACATGGAACTATGAAATAGCTGATGCCCATAAGCTGATCTGCAGATAATAAAACCTCAAAGCAACTAACAACATTTGAATGCTGTCCTCACCGCCCTAAATAACCTGAGAGCAGAAAGAAGAAAAATTCTCTTCATGTATAGTAGTAGAGAAGTAGTAACAAAAGTCCACTTCATACGTAGTAGACTTTGTTAGTTTTGCCATATTTTTATATATAACAACTGTACTATTTACTAGCTATGATCCAAAAAGAGAAAAGAAAACCCCAAACAGCAATAAGGACGGTATGTATGGATGTTTTTATGTTTTTAATGAAAGCATGACAAGTGAAAACCAAGTCTCTAAAATGGAATTTCTAATTAGATGACTTCATCATTACAAATTTTAATTATCGTTATAATAACAAAAGTAGAATGTAAGTCATCTGAATTTAAATATTTGAGTAAATTAACAATGTATTTCTTTCCACCTCTTTCGATGGAAGCACAGAAAAGAAGTTTCTTCAGATTACCTCTCTTAAAGGCTGGCTTTTCTATGTCCCAGAATAAAATCAGAAACAAACTATAAACAAGCAAAAACCTTCCTTTTCTGAATGAAAATTTGACTTTTGCTTAACTTCCTAGATGTGTTCTCCAAAAACAGTACATGCCCCACTGCTTAAAAGTGTCAGTGATTCCCTATTGGTAGAGAGCATCTGTCTGGTCTAAGAGAACTATAAACAACCTGGTGAGGACCGTAATGATCAGACTCCCTGAGTACACGCACTCTTACGACCAGACGTGTAACTTCTAGGCATGCTAGACGCTGTGCCGATTGATTGCTTTAAAAGTCACCAGTTCCAGGGGCTGACACTTCTAAGCCAGGGTAGCGCCCACGCCCGTTCTACGTGGGTCTCATCTCGTGTACGTGAGCCTTCATCTGGTGGGGAAAGATGTCTCCTGACTGCTGCTGGGTGAGCTGTGGCTTGGGCTGCTGCAAGGCCTCCTACGGAAGACTGTCACCGCCCTGCGGCAAGCGGAGGTTCCCACCCTTCGCCCTTCGGAGTTAGATTGTGTCATGCGCATCCCATGAGAGCTAAACGTCTCAATGTTGAGTTGAACCTAGCATGATCCCAGGGCTCCCCTGGTGGCTCTGCAGTGAGGAGTCTACCTACAGTGCAGTAGAGGCAAGAGCTGCAGGTTCAATCCCCAGCTCGGGAAGAGCCCCTGCAGGAGGGCATGGCAGCCCACCCCAATATTCCAGCCTGGAGAATTCCACAGACAGAGGAGCCTGGTGGGCTATAGTCCACAGGGTCGCAGAGAGTCAGAAATAACTGAAGTGACTCAGCCCGCAAGGACAATATGACCTCATGGTAGGCAAGGCACCTAAATGTTTAACTTTTAGTATTTCTTTTGGTTTTAAGCCTATATGTAACCCAGGGTAAACAACAATACTGCTAAAATCATGAACAAATTAATAACATCTTCATTCATTCATATTATTTTAGGGGCTTCATTGTGGCTGCTCTGTGATAGACTATAAGGTAAGAGGAAGAAAAGAATATAACTCCGTGGCTAGGGTAGTTACCAGTGGCGACACTCGAGGTACATTTTGAGGGTAGAGCTGACCTGGCTTGTTAACGGATATTGATGAAAGGCATGAGGAAAAGTGAGGCACCAGGGACATTTACGTTTTGGCTGGAGTAACTAAGTAAACTGTGGTTGTTCAGTCACTAAGTCGTGTCCAACTCTTTGTGACCCCATAGACTGGAACCCACCAGGCTCCTCTGTCTATGGGATTTCCCAGGTAAGAATACTGGAGTGGAACTAAGTGAATAGTGATGCCATTTTGAGACAGAGAAGACCAGCAGTGACTGCCTTCCACTCTGCATTTGGATTAACCCTCTGAAGAGTAAGGACTTACATAAGCCATGTGGGGAAATGAGGCTTTGCGAACAGCGATGATAAGGATCCAGCTTTATAATCAGCATTACAAACTTAATTCCTTTTACAAGAAGCAGGAACGAATAAAGAAGAAAAAGGAGGAAAGGCAAAACACATCTTTAAGTCTGCAAGCACGTCATGTGTTAAATTGAAACAACCCCAAAGTTCAACTTCCTTCACTGTTCAAGGAGAAAATCCTTTACTAGGTACTTCAGGATAAAGGATTTGCAACTATATGGTGCTTGAGAAATATGCTATTGCTGTAATTTAACTCACTGTATGTGGGCTTCAAGATGCACAGTGGCATTCCAAACCAACTTTTAAAGAAAATTGCATGGAATTTTCAAGACATCAGGAGCGTTCTTAAAAGTTATGCAGAGAAAACGGATTTTTGATAGTTATGAATTACATTCAGTGCTGCCAGATTGTAGGGAACGCTCTTTTTGCCTCAGTATGGTTAGAATTACTGTTGACAAAGTTTTAATTTAAATTTTTAAGGATTTAAATGGAAGAATATAGGTCACTGGATTTTCATTCACTGCGTAAGGATGACTAGTGGCAGAAAGCAAGCGTGTTAGTGAGGGTCCAATTTTGGCCCTGGAGTCTATCTTTTCTGTAGTAGTTGGGAACTGAGGATGTGTTGGCAAGAATAATTTAGCTCTCAGTCAGGCAACCAGTGGACTGAACACACACAGTCAGAGACCTGCCTGGCACAGAAGAGAAACTCAGTTCAGAAAACACTAAGCGCATTTGTGAGACAGGCTCAAGGCCGCACAAATCACATATTACAATCACAGGCTGGAAGGGAGTCAATCTTGCCTAGCAGGTTGTAGATTTAGATAGATTTGTAATAGTCTGAAAATACACTACACAGCTCCAAAGTCTAATTCTAAAAATTTTCAACTGGTTTCCGGAAGTTGACAAAAAAGAGGTAAGTATTTGTAGAACCCACTGCATGTAAAACAGGTTTTAAAGAGCCTTGAGATATATCAGGAAATCGTAAGAAATTACAATAAGTATCTAATTTAAATGTTGTCTTAAAATAACTAATTTAAAAGTATATGCTATATAGGCTATTAAAAGTAAAAATCTTTTTTTTTAATAAAAAGTTAAAAATTCTATTTTTTTCATAAATCCAGAGACTAGAATAGGTTTCAAATCCACATTCCGTTTAACAAAAAGATGAAGCGTGAGCTGTGAGCAAAGCAGCGTAACTACTGAAAGGCCTTTCCGCGCGGTCCGCCTTTCTGTGTCACTTGCGTGGGGGATCAGGCCTCTGCTGGGTTTGGTGCCCTATTTGTCCTCGGTGCCCCCAGCACTATAATCTGTGTTTTCTTTCACAGACTGATGAATGTGATGGGAAATAAGGACACGTGTAGCACATACTCGTGTGCATTCCCTGAATTTGCTCTACCCCCAAAATAGTGTAGAAGTAAAAGATCATGACATACGTTTTTAGGGGTATATGCATTTATGGAGTAAAGGACTGGCCTTCCTAATAAAACAATTTATAAGCAAGTAAATAAATAACGGTATGCTGGTAGGCACCACACTGAAACCTCGGACAACAAAGAAGCCACAGATTACGTGCAAATTTCAGCATGCCTGCTAAATTCATCTCTCTTTCTGCCACTCAATAAAGTATTACCAGAATCCAAGTGCGTGAAAGTAAGAAACCCTACCGAGTCTAGTCTAATTCAGAGATTTTTACAGAGAAAGTGGTTTGCAAACCTCAACTGCAAGGTGTGCTTGACGGCAAAGTTGAAAACGAACGCTTTAGAGGATTTCACCCAATTTCTTATGTAAACCAGAGCAGAAGGTATGATTCTCATAAAAAGCCAAGTACATTTGCCTCAACATAAAATAGGACTGATTGAATTTCAAACTCTTCATTTATTTTGTAGAGCTGAAATGTTAAGTTCCTTATTGCTGTTCAAAATTGGCTTGAGTCTTATTTATTATGATATATATATATATAATGTATTTCATATATATGCTATTTAATATGTATATTATTATCAACACACACACACACATATATAAAACAGTAGCCCCTCTTTATCTGTGGGGGATACTTTCCAAGACTCCCGGAGGACGCCTGAAACTTGGATAGCACTGAACCCTATGTAAACCATGGTTTTTCCTATACACACATGCCTATGATAAAGCTTAATTTATAAGTTAGGCAAAGTAAGAGAATATCCAGACTGTCAGCATCACTATTCTTACACCTTTGGGATCCTTATTAAGTAAAATAAGGGCTACGTGAACACAAGCGCTGTGCCACTCCAATGATCAACCTGGGAACTGCAAGGACTACTCGGGGACAGGCAGAGCCAGCACCCTGGACTCAGGGGCACAGGAGGAATTCACCCTCCAGGCGGGCTGGTGCGCAGGGTTCAGCTCGCTGCTCAGAAAGGCACACGATGTGAAACTTACGAATTGCTTATTTCTGGAATTTTCTACTTAATATTTTTGGACCACGGTTGACTGTGGGTAAATGAAATCATGAATAAGGGAGACTGGCTTCCCAGGTGGCGCTAGTGGTAAAGAACCTACCTGCCAGTGCTGGAGACGTAAAAGACTCAGGTTCGATCCCAGGGTTGGGAAGATCCCCTGGAGAAGGAAATGGCAGCCCACCCCAGTACTCTTGCCTGGAGAATCCTGTGGACAGAGGAGCCTGCTCGGCTACAGTCCATGGCGTCGCAAAGAGTCAGGCCAGACTGATGCAACTTAACACACAGTCTTCTCATTCAGTTAAAGAAGCTTTTGGTTACTATAGGACATAAATGATTTTAAATTTCAAATACAATCCTCCTCCTCAAGGAGGTTCAGAAAGTGTCATTCTAGACGGAGCAGCTCCCTGCAAGACTGTCTCATCCTCAGTACCCCAGAGAAGCATCTCTGGACTTGAAATCTCCAAACTGGACATTCCAAGGCTGACTTTGGAAAGATTTACTAACAGAGGGCAGGAAGGAGCTGGGTCTTTGAGGGCATTATTGTGATTTCAAATCTAAAAGAACAGAAGAATCCTTCATGAGAGGAAATGAAATATCTTCAAAGCAAAACTGCTTTCTTGGAGAAGCTCCTAGAGCCATATGTGAGGAAAGAGATAGTAGGAAGAAAAAAAATTGGAAATTTAACCTATGAAAGAGAGATGATTAAAAATATATTACAAGTATCAATCAAACAGTACTTAGCTAGTTTTCTATATCTTTTTTTTCCTGCTTCTAAGAATTATTATATAAAAGTATTTAGGCAAGCAAAATTTACATTATATCAGTATGAAGGTAGTTCATTCTAAAGAGCCATAATAGAAATAGAAAAGTACCATAATAACAAAGTCCTAATTCCCTGAAGACAGAATTCTTTTTTGTTTACTCCTGATTTCTAATTTTTAAAATCTCCTTTTCTGTGCCCACACGCAGTCATTCTCCAGGAAAGACAAGCTGCTTTCAGGGATTCAGCACACACTGCATACAGAAGCACACAGGCTGGATCAGCCGTGTCAAACTCAACACAATTGTTTGAAAAGTTGAAAAGTTCAAACTATTTATTTAATGTCATGCAGATAAACCCAAGAAAAGGAATACATTTGACAGGTAAATTCTAATTGACTGAGTCTTAAAAAGCCAAGAGAATGATTTAGGATGAGAGTTAAAATGAACAGTTTAATATTTAAGTTATTAGTAAAAGTAAGTTTGACTTAATTAGGAAATTAAATTAACCAAACTATCTTTCTGCTTCAAAGTCCCATTTAATATCTATTCTAAGCAAAATCATAAAGAGAATCTGTTCGATTCTCTTACTCCCAAAGATATGAGAGAAAGGAATATTAACACTTATTCATGCATAAGATCAACACATGGGGTGTGAAGAGCTTGAGAAGGGTGGCAGCATCCATCTCCAGAACAGCGTCCACTGTGCACCGTGGAAACCCACCAGCTTCCTACTCAAGGGGTCCCTGACCGACAGGTCTAGTTCTCACCTATCCTGGGGAGGAGATGAACCGCAGCAGTGTTTCCCAAACTGCTCGTCATTCGAGTAAATGATACAATCACTTCAGTGAACACCCAACAAGCACTTTAAAGGCAAAATGTATTTTTCACTGTAGAACAAGGGAGTTTAAAAGCCCTGAAATGAGATGTTGTCACACCTTACAGTTGGAACACTTTTTCTACTTATTTCCAAATGGGTCCAAGAGGTCGTATTTTAGCACTTAAATGCAGAACATCTGAGACCAAATCGGAAGGAAATTCCCAGAGAATTCATGGGGCAGCTAAAATATAAAAATACTTCTCTTTCCCAAGTTCCACTCCTAATTTCTCCAAAAGCAGAAAGTAAGGTGAGAGTTAAGAGCGTGCTGGATACAGGGATACCTAGGAGCTTTGCAGGGCTGGTTCCAGATCACCACAGTAAAGCGACAATAAAGTGAGTCACACGGATCTTTCTGGTCTCCCAGTGCATACAGAAGTTATGTTTATACCATATTGTAGTCTACTGTGTGTGTGGTAGCAGTATTTGTTTAAAAGAATGTACATAGTATCTTGATTATTGTTAAAAAATGCTATCATATGAGCTTTCGGTATGTCATAGTAGTGACATCAAGACTACTAATCACAGATCACAAAGAAATACAGTAATAAAGGAAAAGCCTCAAACATTTTGAGAATTACCAGAGTGTGACACAGAGACACAGAAGCAGCTGACGCTGCTGGAGGGACGGCACCGCAGACCCGTTCTCCAGAGGGCTGCCACAGACCTCCCGGGTAACACTGCAGTGTCTACATGCAATAAAGCTGAGCAAGTAAAATGAGGTGCTCCTGTATATGGGACTAGAACTTTCTAGTGTGTTGAGAATCCCTAAATGAGGATTCTCTAAAACCCAGGGGGGCTGAACTTGCTGTGTTTATAATGCAAAGGTTGGACTTGTGATGGGAACTGAAATAGGTGTTAGGCTGGAGGAATGAAAGGCAGAAAATGCACTCAGAGCAGCACAGACATAGAAGATAAATTTCTTTAAAAAGCCCAACTCATTCAAAGAACCGAAGTTCTTCAGAAAAACGAGTGATGCCAGGTCTCCAGCGTGAAGTGCACAAGATGAGCCTGGCCCATCCTGACATCATAAGTCAGCGTCAAAAGGACAGGGGAACCAACCCGAAGAAGCGTCTACTACCAAAAGAAGGCCAATCTGAGTAACAATTAAAAAAATAACTGCAAGGGATTGTTGAGATTATAATAACACCTACACAAAAGTAATAACTCCTCATTGGTCACCTTGGAGAACACTGGAAACCAAATGAGCATTTTGAAAAATGGTAAGTAAAGAGGAAAAAAATCATGTACTATTCCTTCCTTTCCTATATAAATTGAACTCAAGTAAACCAAGAAGTTAATAAAGGAAAGTTGCTCTTAATATAAGGAAATCTTGCTAATAAATGAGAAAGGCCTGTGTCCGTGGGTGTAACAGTGTCCGTGGGTGTAACAATGTGAGCCCAATTAGTGAACGACAGACAGTAAAATCAATTAGTTTCATGTTTAATTTCTATTTTGCTACAAGTGTTACTATCATTTTCTAGTGGGAAAATTGGCAGAAGTTTTTGTTTTACTTTATTTTTTCCAAATAAATATCAGATACCAAGTGTCTTACATAGGCTAATTCACCAGGAAAGCGGGAAGGAGATTTAGTGAAAAACACAGCTGGGGAGGGTGAAGGGGAGACCCTAAGAGGCCCTCGCAGACCCAGCTCACTGCTGCAGCAGGGAGAGGTGGAGCCCTGGGCTTCCAGCCCCTGTCCGCTCCTGCTCACTGTTAACTCTCAGCAGATGAGGACCACTGATGCTAAAGACCCCAAGGCTGGGAAAGACAGAAGGCATGAGGAGAAGGGGACGCCAGAGGATGAGATGGCTGGACGGCATCACCCACTCAATGGACATGGGTTTGAGTGAACCCCAGGAGTTGGTGATGGACAGGGAGGCCTGGCGTGCTGCGGTCCATGGAGTCGCAGAGTCGGACACGACTGAGCCACTGAACTGAACTGAACCGATGCTGAAGAGCATAAAGGAGGCAGACAGCAGAGCCATACTGAAGAGGCTCCATTTTCACTCCTCAGAGGACATTCCTGGGAGCAGCTCTCCTGACAGGACAGAACTGAGAGGCACCCGACTCAGGGGATGACACTGAGACCCCAGGGACTTCTGAGCTCAGGCTCAAGGAAGAACCTAAAGAAGAGGGCAACTGCTGATGCTTCAGGGAATGGCACAAAACTGTGTGTCTCTAGCAGTAACTGTACTTTAAAACACTGCTGTGAAATCATGTCACTTAATATTAGCTGAATTGCTTTTAAAGATCATTTAAATAAAGAAATCATTTCTGTAAGAAAAGCTGGGAAATTTAAGAAGTTATCTGCGCATAATCCAGTAAACGATTTAGAGGCAGATTATAGTTCCAGTTTTGCTAATTAATGAAAACCTATATAGGCTCAATTTCCTCATCCATTAAAAAAGAGTAATAATATTTATGCTTCCTTCATAAACTTTTGGTAAAAATTTAGAAAGAGTGCAAGAAAAAATTTAACTCACGAAGAATTATATACAACTTTGAAATTAAGAAACATTTGTTGGATATATGAATACACATTAAGTATCAATGAGAGTCTCTACCTCCTGGCGCAGGAATGTTTAACAATAGAATGCAGCTAATGCTTGGTGTCAGCACAACAAAGTTATAGTGAATAATCACGTTAAACCTATTAAGTTCTATAACTATATAATTAAATCTCATGAGGTAGTTACTTTGTGATATTGTTTTTTTTTTATACAAAGATGGACAAAACACGGTATCATGAATTTCAGTTACATCATTTAAGCTTTGACAACTGGGACAATCCAACAAAGCTTTCTGGTAATAAATACTCCTAAGCACATCACTGACCTATGAGTGCTTATCCAAGAGACTGATCTATTATTGAATCCAGGCTGAGCGCCAAAGTATGGACGCTTGAGCTGTGCTGCAGCAGAAGACTCTTGACAGTCCCTCAGCTGCAAGGAGCTCCAACCAGTCCACCCTAAAAGAGATCAGTCCTGGGTGTTCATTGGAAGGACTGATGTTGAAGCTGAGACTCCAATACTTTGGCCACCTGATGGGAAGAACTGACTCATTGGGAAAGACCCTGATGCTGGGAAAGACTGACGGCAGGAGGAGAAGATGACAGAGGATGAAATGGGTTGATGGCATCACCAACTCAATGGACATGAATTTGAGCAAACTCTGGGAGATAGTGAAGGACAGGGAAGTCTGAAGTGCTGCAGTCCACGGGGTCGCAAAGAGTCGGACACGACTTAGTGGCTGAACAACAACACAGTATCACACACACAAACGATGTGAACCTGAGTCTCCACATCTGTAATGTAAGCTGGAATACCAACAATCCATGTCTAAAACAGGGTGCTAAGGGAATTAAATGAATACATTTAATTAAATGAATGAAAACATCTAATAAATGTTAGCTACTCTATTGTTATGAAAATTAACATTTCACTTTCTTTCATTTGAACTGGGTACTTGATTAGTAGTTAGAACCCAAAGTAGTGTTTCCTTTTATATATGTTAAGAGAAGTTGTTACCATGGGAATGGTGAATAAGACAGGAAAAGTCGAAATGAAAATTGGAAGTTACTCTGAATTTTCAACTAGAATATTTTCATAAGGTTTCTTCAAAATTTGCCCGTGTGTGCACGTAATCACTTTGGATGATTTCTGCTCTTTCTTTAGATTAACCAACGCTCACAAACTCACCCATTCCGACACCTGCTCACGCTCCGAGCCTTCCCTTGGACTGCGCCACCTCAAACGCCCTCCCTTCTCCTATCCGTCCTCTGCGCCTCCTCCACTGAAGACTTCAGTCTCTTATGGCCCTGTCCTCCGGAGTCCCTACACCTCATAGGGCCTTTTTTTTTTTTTTTTAATTTGACACCATCATGTTGCTCGAAACATTCGCACTGCTTATATCTGCTTTCCCTACGTAAGAGTATATACTTCTCACTCATCTCTGTATACTCCACAGCACCCAGCCAGCACACAGCCAGTAAACATCTGCTGAATGAAACAAAAATGAAGCCAGCCCAGTACACATCCCAGGATTAGAAAGAAATTTAAACATTATGTAGGTCAATTCCTTACCCCAGTGCTTCCAACTTTCTACCTTCTTTTCAAGAAATTATCTCAGTTTGAATAACTCTTGTAAGAAAGAGCTCACTACCACTTAAGACATCTGGTTTCAATAAGTCTTAAACATTAGGGAATTGTTTTTTTGTGTGGGCAATGAGAAACCTAGTATTACAGCAGTTATCTTGGTGTTTATTGCACTCCCCTTTAGATTTACTAATTGCTGATGTAATACTGATAATAATCAATAATGACCATATTACAGCACAGTTCAAGGAGAATGAATGCGCAGTCTGAATACTGAAGGGCACTAAGGGTACTCTGAAAAAAATGACTTTATGTGATTTGGAACAAGTTTCTTTTATCTATAACATAACTCCTTCATGAGATTAAAGTTAAAAGTTAATTAAAATTAAAATCAAGCTTTCTATTTTAAAAATGCTAATAAGCAATTGAGAAAAGGAAAGTGGAAGAGTAAATATTTCAGTTAACAATTAAGTTGTATATGGAAATTTAGTATTTGGCTATAAAAATTAATAAATTAATTGAAGCAACAACATTAGTGTATTTGGAGGTATAAGAAAGTTCTGGGCAAGCATAGAAATTGGTCCATTTGTCTTTTAAATATAAGTTAGAAGACTTCTTAATTAAAAAAACTCTATTACATACAAAGCTAGAGTTGGCCTTTGAATTGGTTATGGGAGACGTTTCTTAAAAGAAATGTCTTAAGAAGTGCTTCTTTTAATTATAATTCTTAAAAATTATAATTACCAAATTTTTGGTGAAAAATCATGACCATTACTGAAAAGAAAGAAAAAAAGACAATAACAGTTGTTAAGTACAAACGTAGACATACAAATCCAACGGTGAGGAACTCCAGGAATAAAAGAATTACAAGTGAAGAGAAATGACTTTTAAGATGGGCACACAAACAAGGAGAATTTGCAACGAAAGAAGATTTAGCATTTTAGTATTATTTTGTTAGAAACAGTAAAAGCTATCTATATTTAAATGATAGAATGGAGAGAAAATGTGAATAACTAACAGGAAACAATAAGGCACTCTTTTTGACCTGCAAATCTATTTTCTAAAGTTTCTCTCTGTCACTTTACAACTATTAGAGTCATTCCTGCTGACAAAAGGAGTTGACTCTTACCCAGCAATCTTGGAGTAGTCTGAAATACAATTTGAAAATGAAACAAAACATAAAAGAAAAAACACAAGAATTTAATTTTAAATGGAACATCACTGTATGTAATGCATACCTAATAATATGAAAAAATAAGATGGCATGAGAAAGGGCCAAACTATCTTTCATGTAAGATTTTCTTCTTGAATCAGCACTGGTTTGGCAAGAAGAAAAAAAAAAACAGAAAAAGAAAACATTCCGATACTAGTGCAACCCAGAATGCTTGTTGGGATCTCGTGTGTGCTTATTTTGATCATGTATCCAGGATCTAATTTGGGTTAACTGATAGCGGAAGAGGTCTGGTATCCCAGGAGAAAGCAGTGAACGTACCACCTATTAATCTTTCCATAGCGCTAGAAGGTCGGCAAGGCTGGGGGGAGGCGAGGGTTAGACCGGGGCAGAGACGAATGGCAGCGGGCACCCCCTGCCACTCTTGTCGGGGAAGGAGGAGGCGCGTGACCGGTGTTCCCCTCCTCCTTCCGTGACCAGCAGGCAGCGTTGTGCCCCGGGACCCGCAGGACTGGAGGCCCGGGGCGCACACACCGCAGGCCGCTCGAGCACCCGGCCCGCACGCAGCAGGCACTGGGGCAGTGTCTGTGGACAGGATGAACGTACACGTCGTGTCCGTCGCGCGGCAGGCCAGCTGAAATGGCATCTCACGTGATAATCGCTGGAACACCGACCTCCTTTTCTGGGAGGTCACTCTGGCCCAGCGTAACCCAAGAGCTTCCGCGGCAGGCCTGGGGTTGGGCTCTCAATCCCGGAGCAGGCAGAGGGCCGGGCGAGCACAGGAGGGGCGGCCAAGGGCTGTCCTGGGGGCAGCAGGGACCCTGGAGGCCCCAGACCGCGAGGTCAGAAGTTGAGTGTTTCCAGTCCTCTTTAATTAAAAGGTTATTTGACAACTTGAGACAGGAAGCAAAAAGATATCCCTTAGAGTGCATTTCCAGGGCCCTCAGGAGTGCTAAAGTCAAAGGAAGTGTGCTAACAACCCACAAACCAGGGTCCTTTTTACATCTGCTCCCTGACACGGGGTCACATTGGTGACCTTCACTGCCAAGATGCGAACCGAGAGAAGGGTTTTCTTCATCCATCTCGTTTATTAGACCGTAGGGTCTCCGCCTTACTGCCCAAGACTGGCTCTGACCTCCGCAGGCATGAATGATACAGGCTGACTTCTGTTCCCTGTTAATCCTAAGGACATACCTTTCTGAAGGAGAAGAATTTTTCAACAGAAAAGTATTTGAAGGCAAGCGGAAAGGCAGGTTGGAAATTCTTCATGGACAAATTATTATAAGAACAAAAAAAGCATGCTATGCTATGCTAAGTCACTTCAGTCGTGTCCGACTCTGTGTGACCCCATAGACGGCAGGCAGCCCACCAGGCTTCCCCGTCCCTGGGATTCTCCAGGCAAGAACACTGGAGTGGGTTGCCATTTCCTTCTCCAATGCATGCAAGTGAAAAGAGAAAGTGAAGTCGCTCAGTTGTGTCAGACTCTTAGCAACCCCATGGACTGCAGCCTACCAGGCTCCTCCGTCCATGGGATTTTCCAGGCAAGAGTACTGGAGTGGGGTGCCACTGCCTTCTCCGAAGGAAAAAAAAAAAAGCATAAGCGGAGCCAAATTATCCAAACAAAAATGAAGGTAATCCAGAGAAAAGACGGGGAAGACGCCTAAGATAGGGAGACGAAGATTCTCAGCTTTCTGGTGCATCTTTCTTTTCATTCCCTACAAAGAACAATGTGATTTAGACAGCTCAGGTGTGGGAGCCAGTCAGGCATGCGTGGACTAGTAAAGATCAAACTTATGAAGAACGAGTCCCACAAACAGAAAGCCACCCTTGGAGGAGGAAGAGGCCTGATTCTTCTTCAGAAACACAGAGAGTTCTTACAATTCTAGAGTTAGAAGAGCTGCTGGTTAGCGAGTGTCCACTGTGCCACCAGGCAAAATACAGACGTTTCTTATTCATTTTCACCACCTTTCATGGTCTGCGCTATCATGTGCTTATCAGATGACAAACCAAAAGGTTAAGTAACTTAGTCCAGATCATTGAAAAAAATACATGAGACAAATTCTAACCTAACTCCCTGACACCGTAGTTTGAATTTTTTTCCTGTGATAACAGCCCATAACATTTATTTGTTTAGTGACAGAAGAGTGACAATATTATTTTGTCTTTAGGGAGCAATTCCCCAAGACTGTATTTTCCATTCAGCTGTGCCTGAATTATTGATTTGTTTATAATTGCTATCCTTTACCATAAAGATCTATGTTCAATCTGGGGAATAAGAAGCCTATTAGAATGATACTTTTCTCCACAATAAGTATAAATGAACATAACTGCCTACCAGCCTGGCCAGGTGTCGCTAAGTACTAAAATACCACATTCAACACCTGTGAGAATCTCGACAAAAATTACAAATGATAAGCCAGGCGAACTGCTGTTTCTGAATTGATGCAACCTGCAAAGAACTTCAAAATTCTCAGGATACTGTACTGGGAGCACGTACAAACACACCAAGGGGAAAGGAGGTGAGGAGGAGACTGGCTGGAATATGTGCAAACCAACAGGAAGGAGAATTAGGGTAGTCTCTTGAAGGATGAGATTCCCCCTGGTATCAGGCACATCAAATTGTACTATTTCTAAGTAGTTTCAAAAAAAAAAAAAAAAATCCTACAGAATATATATTCAGTTAAAGAAGAAAAATAGCCTCTGCTTTTCTTTCTTAAAATTTATAATTAACACAGGGCAAGGGATCACACCCTCCCCTAGTAGAGCAGTTACTTCCAAAAACATGCTGTTTCTCTGGTTATAATGAATAATCTTTTCTGCTGTCTTTTTGACAAAACTGTTCATGTATTATTGGCAGGATACAAGGAGGAAAGGAGATGAGCTGAATGTTCAGTAATTTTTAAAAATTTTACAATCAAGTAACAATTACGGCACAGTCTCATAAACTACCAACCTCTACCCTTCTACCTCAACTGTGCCCCAACATCTTGAAGAACAGAACGGATGCACAGAGGCGTTCACCACAAATCCTCTGAGGACCTAAAACCCCAGGGAGAAGGGAGACGAGCTGGGCAGAGGGCTTGAGAGCTGGAGGGTATGAAAAAAAAATCCACGATAGATTTCTCCATGGAGAGAGGCAATCCTCAAAATTTTCACTTCTAGTTTCTCTCAACTAGACTAGGTCAGTGGTTCTCAATTTTGGCTGACATTGGCATCATCTAGGCACATTTTATTGCCCGGGCACCACCTCCCGGAAATTTTGAAATCCCTGTGTAAGATTCAAGCATCAGGATGCTTTACAACTTCCCCAGGTGATCTTAACCTGCAGAGGGGGTTGACAAGAGCTGACCTAAATAATTCAGAGAGATGGATAAAGGCAGACCACATGGGCAAAGGCTTAACATAATTTTCACCTCACCTGGAGGAAAAAACAAAACCTAAAATCTCAGAACACCAGAACAAGAGAACATCACTGAACAAGAGCAATAAACAATAACAACACATAATAGCAACAGCAACAACAAAGGCCTCTTCCAAGACCTTCCTTCCCAGGAAAGAAAAGGAGGTAGAAGAAGTGTGTGTGAATCTTCCCTCTGCCCCTCTCCTGCAGGAAAGCAAGTTCGCTCAGCAGTACACACTGCGCCCGCATTAGACCAGGAACACGCCGGGCTCGAAGTCAGTTTACACGGGAGGGGACGGCCTCAGAGGCGTGAAGGAACCTCCCAAAGGCCAAGGCACAAAGACCGAACTTGATTCCACAGCTGTCCCAGGTCTAAAGCGTTTCCTCTTTTCCACAACTTCCGGAACATTTCTTTGCACTGGCTAACTTACTGGTACCGCGACACTGTAATTTTAGGAACAGTTTCCACTGCGGGACTTGAAGGGTCCATTCTAAAGGACTTAGTCCACCCTTTTCCTGGCAGTTAGTAAGACTGGAGAGGCAGGTAGGGGACTAATGGTAAAGGATTTTGAATGCCAAGTAAAGCATTTGGAGTGAATGAATGTACTAGTTAATCACCAAATCTACAGGTATTGAGATCTGCCCGGTTGGGGCAGAGAGAACACTCTAAGGTCTAGACAAAAGGAAGGCGCTGAAAGTTTTAGATACTGTATCTTACAGGCAATCAATATGCCAAACCAGAAAACAAACCACAAGCAGAAAGAAAACATCAAAACACTCCTTTCTCATGGTATAATTACGAAAAAAGACAATAACCCAGAAACAGTATGGATAAATCCATGTAAGAAATTTACCATTCTCAAAAAATAAACTCTGAAAAGAAATTAGGGTTATCTTTAAGCCAAATCCTTTATGTTATTTTTTGTTATAGCTTTCATGGAGTTTTTCCAAAGGATGAATTTAGTAGCTGATAAAATACAACTCTCCCATCCAGTGTGATATTTTAGGATTAGAGTCAATTATCAGCATATGTTGGATTAACAGTAAAAAAAAAAACAAACACCAATATAATGAATTATTAGTTTCCTTCAAGGTAGAAATCATATTCTCCAATATAAAGAAACAAATGTAAAAATCAGAAAACAGAAATGGAAATCATTTAAAAACATCTAGTTAAAACTCTGTATTTAGATTAAATATGCAAATTAATAGTAAAAAATATTTATAATGCACTGGACAAAAGAGGAAAGCCTAGGTGGGTTATTTTCTTTATTACTCCAATAAGATGATTTCACACTTTTCATATTTTTATATAACTTGATTTTCTCCACTTGAAAGGAATATTTAAAATTAACATATTTAAACTTTTACAAACAAATGTATATACCTTTTACTTCCTTTATATCTAAACTTCCTATTGGAAGTTTCCAATGTTTTAAAGAATTTAAGGCATTAAGAAGGTTGGCATTTGGAATGTGAGCAAGCATGCATTCGACATGACATAAACTAAGCAAATCAACACAACATAATAATTACTTTATATTATATCAAATATTTAATTATCCTAATATTTATTTTCATCATATAGAAATTTTAGCCATATTTTTTAATTCTATGTGAGTTTGCGAGTATGTATATGATTTCATGTGGTGATAAAACTGATATGTATATACTCATTTTACTCTGGTTCTAATTTCAAGATTTCTTGATTTGGGTCAGTATGATCAGAGTTTGCCTAAGTAAAGATACAGCTCAATCTCTGTGAGATAGTAGCTTTTGATTTCTTTTAAAAAAGCTTTCAAAGATCTTGTACCTTTTAATTCTTGAAGATGATTAGGACAATGGCTCATTACATACCATAATCTGTGATTTTACAGGACACCAAATACAGCTCTTTCAGGTTTTGTCCTTCCTTTGCGATGACCTCCACACACCTGAAACACACACACAAGAGTGGCGAGTTACACTAATGTGTTTCAAGTTAAATTAGCAAGAGTTTGGCCTCGACTGTAACAGGAAGAGGCCAGCGTTTGATGAATGCCACAGCTCTCTTCTTTCCACAAACCGCTTTCAAGGTGTTTCAGGAAAAGGTATTATATTCCCTGCTTTTTAAACTCAAGTGCTTTAATACTTAAATGACCTTAATTAAATACATTTATAACTAGTGCATCTTGTAAAGCTAAACTGATGAAAAAGAGACACTCCTCTAACAGCACTGCTACACTTGGTAATAAGATCAGTAAACATATGCTATATAATGAATATTTATCATTTACATTTAAAAGTAATGAAACTGTGAATCGTGGATGCTCATTATAAGGGATTCCCTGGTAGCTCAGCTGGTAAAGAACCCACTAGCAATGTGGGAGACACCGGTTCGATTCCTGCGAAGGGAACTGGCTCATTGTTAAGTGAATGTAATATTGCTCATGGTTTAATTTTTAATGGTGGAGTTTGATCACACTGATATACATTTGTGAAATTTTATTAAACATAAAAGTGTTTTAGAAATCTGTGACACTGATTAAAGAAGAAAGAAAAATTATACATATAAAAACATTAAAATATTTTCCCTGGTTTTATTATTAATGTTTTAGATAAACTGTTGCATATATATAGGCCATTTAGATAATATAGATATAGATATGCAAGACTTAGAGTCTCTTCTGGTTTAAGTTAAAATTTTGAGTGGTGCACCCTGCTCTAATGTCCACAGTGGAACGTGTAACACAAAACTCAATGAACTTTATAAACAATGATTAACAACACTATTTGATGATTCAGTCCCCTGTAATATCAGAAAAACCTGTACAATCAAACTGACACAGAGGCATGTGCGTCCTTCCATGCGGTCCCCGTTTTAATCTTTATAAACAACAGTTAAGGAAAAGGGTAAAAGCACAAAGAGTCATTAACCTTTTCTAGGAAGTAAGGATCAAGTAATCTGATCCTATGTGTATAATCCATCAAAAAATTACTGAGTATCCATCTCTGTCTTTCAGATAGTTTATGTGCTGTCTGGCTTATTTGTAGGTATCTTTATAAAATGTCAGGAAATTTTATACAATTCTACGTCACATAATTCATTACTGAAGGTTAAATTAGTTATAGAGAAGACATATTTTTCTTTTAAAAATATTTTTATAGAATATTGTCTTAATAGAATGATAAACATTTCTAAGTTCCTCAGACTAACTGAATAAACATTTTTTTTGGCTATTAAAAAAAGATTTATTATAAAAAATGGGTAAGCTGTTCCATGGTTACAATAGAAAACTTAAAACAGTAACAATGTAATTATGATTGATATAGCTTATTATGAAGGGAAATTTTTAAACCTAATTCTGTATCATTTGATTTTAATGTAATATTTGAATAAAGTCTTAAAAAAGAAAAATAAGCAGAAATGAAACTACAGGCAACAACTACGTTTTACATATGACTTTAAAAACTGATTTTCATATCCTAAGGATAAAAATACAGGCCCGGCTTGGTTATAATATCATAAATAGTTAATTTAAAAAGTCTACTTTCTGCCATGCATAGCTCTCTGTCCGCATCCATCACCTTCCAAAAAAGTTAGCAGATCCAACATGTTGTATGACCACAAAATGAAATATTAGTGCAGAAATGTGTTCACATCATTTATTTTGTTTTCATGGTCTTTTTAAATAGTTCAAAACACCTGATTATGGAAACAAAACCTAAACAAACACGATGTCCCATCTGTGTTCTCAGCACCTGATTCTGTATCAGATACGCTACGAGCACACGTGACCGTAACAGACACACAGGGCAGGCTACAGACGGCAAAGAACACAGATTGATTTCCCTGTACAAGCCAGAGCAAATGCTATTTCATAGGCAACAAGAACTGGTATTCACATAAAATAAGATAATCAATCACTGGATAGAAACTGTCCTAAAAATGACGAAAGGCCAGGAGTATCAGGCTTCCTCCCTGTGAGAGAGAAAAGTTATTATGAATAGATAACACATATATATTTAGCCTACTCAAGAGGCAGCAGCCAAGAGAAAACACATGATTGAGAAATAAAGAGTATATATGGTTCAGAGAAATGTAAGAGAAGAGCATTTCACTTTTACAAGGATCACGTAGGATTTTTGCTCTGTTTTAAAAAGTTCAGCTACATAAGGTTTTCCAAATACTTTTAATTATCCTGTAATCACAACCAGTATGCTAAAAGTTATGTGCAACATAAAGCTATTCCTCAAAAAGGAAATCATAGAGGGGAAAGAAATGTTCCTTGGAAGATTTTTAGCAAAATTTATTATTTTTTAAATTAAATATCACTTATTTTTTTTGACAGTTGGAAATGGAAGTGGTTCGTGTTATCCTGTTAGTGAAAACTGGTGGAAAATGGAACCCCACATCCGGTTCCTGGCTAGCGTCTGAAGTGAAGGGTACTTGCTCGGTCATGTCCGACTCTTCGCAACCCCATGGACTGTAGCTAACCAGGCTCCTCTGTCCATGGGATTCTCCAGGCAAGAATACTGGAGTGGATTGTCATTCCTTTCTCCAGGGGATCTTCCCGTCCCAGGGACTGAACCTGTGTCTCCCACATTGCAGGCAGATTCTTTACTGTCTGAGCCACCAGGGAAAGCCAGTGTCTGAAGCCCTGCAATTGGTCTAGGTCTAGTTCCCTAGGCAGCCGTAGTGACAGCAAGTCATGGTGACATCCCCTGGCTGGTGACTGTCCTTTCCTCCTGAAACTTTTACGGTCCAGTCTAGAGCATATTTGGGGACTTCCCTGGAGCTCAGACAGTAAAGAATCCTCTGGCAATGTAGGAAACCTGGGTTAAATCCGAGTTGGGAAAATCCGTGGGGAGAGGGGAATGGCTACCCACTCCAGTATTCTTGCCTGGAGAATTCCATGGACAGATATTTACAACATGTACCCTAACACAACACATGTTCTGCTGAACACATTTACTCTAAATAATTCTACTCTGTTTGAAAAGTCTTGGCTCTAGTTGTGACCTTTGTGCTGTGCTGTGTTTAGTCGCCCAGTCGTGTCCGACTCTTTGTGACCCCATGGACTGCAGCCCACCAGGCTCCTCTGTCCATGGGATTCTCCAGGCAAGAATACTGGAGTGGGTTGCCCTCCCCTGCCCTCCTCCAGGGGATCTTCCCAACCCAGGGATCAAACCCAGGACTCCCGTGTTACAGGAGGATTCTTCACCATCTGAGCCACCAAGGAAGCCCAAGAATACTAGAGTGGGTATCCTATCCCTTCTCCAGGGGATCTTCCTGACCCAGGAATCAAAATGGGGTCTCCTGCATTGCAGGCAGATTCTTTACCCTGAGTCAGCAGGGAAGCCCAGTCATGCCCTTTAGTCAGGACTTAAATCAGAGCATTTCCCAGTTCACTGTATAGACTGTATGCAGGCAACAAAAAAAGGAGACAAAGCTTTAGGAATTAAACATTCTGACTACAGGTATTCATGTAAATTTTAAGAGGTATTTAAAATGATACCAAAAAGAGAGAGAAATGTTTGCAAAGTCACAGTCTGTGTGCAGGAACACAAAAGAACCAAAGACCACATTTAAAACCTTTGCTTCACAATCCTCTTGCCTATTCACAGATAATGAATAGGAGAATATTCATTAATCTCAATGATAAATCATAGTTTGTCCCCAGTGGTAAGCCATGAATCCCTAAACTCAGAGTTCAGAATTCAAAATCTGCCCATTCACCCACCCCGTCCCTGCCCTTCCTAAGGATGAACCTCAGAATACCACATGACCACCATTCTCTATGGGTCAGTGCATTCAAAGACTTCCTACTGCATGCATGACAACCCAAGGAATTATAAAACTTGGGGAAATAACAAGATCCTTCAAGAAAGGAATAATCTCTAACATTACCAAGAAAAATTCCTAATATAGGAATATGCCAAGTGGAAGATGCAGAAGAATATCAAATACCGTTAAAGGAGCCCGTGAACACCAAACACGAGCCTACTAAACCATCTCCCTGAGCTCTGAGAAGAGGAGGCATGTCTTAAGAGTGAATGAAGAATGGGAAGACGTACATTCTGTTCTCAGCTCCATGAAACCACAGACACCCCTATCTTCTTCAGAGTCCCACATTACCGTTCTTCATAACAATGAGGGCCTCTGTGAAAAGCTTCTCCAAATCAAATGTCCTAGGTTCATTTAAATATATTTTAGCTCATTCTGAATTGCCTCCTCTCAGATTATTTTCTTGCTTTTATGTTTTGGCAGGGTTCTGAATAGAATAAAAAAAATTGCACCCATTGTAAATTCTTGAGTAACAGCTGTTGAGAACATATATATATAAACTCTGTTAGAATACTGAAGAGGGCCAGAAAAACTGTTCCAAACTACCCAAAGCACTCAGAATAATTTTTTATAATAATGTGATTTTATGCTCACTTGCTTTTGATAATGTTCAAAAATACACCTGAAACATTTGATGAAATATGAAAAACAACAAAAAGGTTACTTTTGTGAGCACTATAGGTTTTTCCTTAAAAGAAGAGAAGGCATTACTTAGTTTCGGGAAAACAGTGTCTCCTTAGCAATAGATTCTTAATCACCTGATTTATGTGAAGGGTAAAGGTTAATGAATTAAGCTGTGTAAGCTTCAAAACTATCAAAGGAATTCAAAAGAGCCTCGAATTATGGAAAACAATGGCCCATTCTACATACATACCAAATTTTTATGTTTTTTGTCTCCCACTCAAAAGCTGGAACGTGGCATTAGTGACAATTGAAAAGAACTAATGAGGAAATATGACTACACTGCTTGCAAGAGGAGTGTCCTAGGAGACCTTGTTACTGTTTGTGATGTGCTTCAAATCCAAAAGAAGCTAATTGGAGCTGCCAGACACTGGTTTGCAAATCTCACTTTAAAGGACAGGCTCAATCACCTCAGAGGTGTGAAAAGAAATTTCCCCATTAGAGATGCATTAGCATGTGGCTTGGTGAATTTCTAAGTAAACTTTAGGATGTTCTTTCCTAAGTCACTTTTATATTTGAATAATAGACATATCTGCAAGCAGAAGAAAAAATGCAACAAGACAAAAACCACCCTACAGATTAAAACGAAAAGTATGAATCGTGCTGTAAAGCCATTGGCAAATAAGTGCATCAGGGAGCTAGGTAAGCTTAAGGTTGAATAAACATGTAGATCAAACCTTGAAACTCCTGAAATGCAAACACATCATAAAAGTGATCTATTTGCGGGGTGCAGAAATAGAACTCCAGTTTCATCATTTCCTGAAACTAGACAAGCCAACAAGCCACCCTGGATTATATTCACTATACGTGGGTAAAAGCAGACGAGGCTGCAACACACACACACAAACAAAAGAAAAAGGAATAAAAAGGGAGGCACAAAATCTACAAAGTGAAACAGGGGCGCGAACCTGGTCCAGTTCTGTGCTATGAAAGCTCGCCCGGACTAACTCATGTACGGGTCATGTAAACGACAGCAGAGGTCACCAAAACACAATGTGGCATCTTACACAAAGAATAATGATATTTGATTGATTTTTCTAAAGCCTCAAATCAAGTTTTACTGAGGAATAATCCAATCTCAGTGCAGGGAATGAATGGGCATGATTTACAGGTATATCCTGCTTTCAGAATGTGTACGATATAAAATATTTCTATGTTAAAAAAGATAAATTTACAGTTAAACATTTACAAGATGAATCAATTCAAGAATTAACAAATAGTACCTTTCTACTTATATGTGAATATAATTTCATTTATAAACATTCCATTAACAGGCACATTTTCCAGTAACACAACACCTTAACTTTACGGAGCATGAAATGGTTATTTCATCTTTAAAGAAATGCACATAAGGACAAATGGAAGACTATTCTGGGAAACTGACACATGGCGGCAAGTGGTGTGCTGAGTACCCTTTGTATTTCATGGGACACTTCCTTGTAAATGTTCTTCTGTTTTATCCTTTTAACAGCACAGTATCAAATATATACTTAAGTCAATTTTTCATACAAACATCTAAAGATAATCTCACAGAAGAGATGTTTATTGCAAGAGAGTTTTTTTTTTTTTTTTTTTTTAAGCCGTCTTGCAATTAAAACACTAAAGCGTTTTAAACATGTTCTTAATAAACCTCAGGGGCAAAGACTAGGAGCCACATGAAAAATGTCACTTACTCCACCAGTTACAACAATTGTCTTGGGGTATTCATTAAGTTCTCACTTGCCAAATGTTATTCTCTGGAAAGCCAATATCTGATTAGTGAATCTAAGATTAATTTAGAAATTTGCTATTTAAACAGTGGAAGACTGATGCCTATTCTGTCACACAGAGACAGTGAAAGGTTACAGAATGAGGAGAGGAGTTTACTTGTTTTTAATTACTACAGTAAGTAGCCTGTAAATTGCAATGTTACTACAGCGTTAGGTTCTGTGGGTCTGCAACTCTGCTGAGGGAGGTGCTGCGGCGCCTGCGGAGGAGGCAGAGCAGATGCCGTCACCTGCAGGCCCTTTCTGGGCCAGTCTTCTCCGGCCACCTCCAGCATCGGGAAGGTTTCCTAACTGGAGAGTAAGAGCCCAGGAGGCAGCACTGAAAGAGGAGGAACAAGACAACAAAAGAACACTTCCACCATATTGAGGGAGTGACCGTCACAAACCAGCTCTTACGGGACTATTTTGTTTCCTCATTTATACAGCAAGACATGTTTAAAGAAATAGGAATGAGTCCAGAGAACTTTAAAAATGTTTTTCAAATAGAATAAAGCCTGTGGTTTTTTAAAAAAGAACACTGTCCTTAAGCTGCTGAGAAACAAAATGGTTAAACGTCTGCCCAAAGCAAGAGGGTGGGGAGAGGGAAGCAAACTAACACATTTGGATAAGCTTGGCTCTGGCTCTAATACTGCAGATCCACTCATCCAAACGCTTGTTTTTAATTTTAGTCATTGTTCCATCCTTTGACTGCAGCTACACTAGACCTTTATATAATAACTCAAGCTAACTTTTTCTAAGCATGCCTCCGAATATTCAAGAAGCAGAAAAAAATTTCTAAGTGCTTACCTATTTATTTCAACAAGGTTTTATTAAGTGCAAACTATGTGTTAGAAATGTTAAAAGATCTAATCAGAAAGCCACATGGTTATAAAATGATGGACATAATACTTATAACCTTGATAGATCAACTACTATTTATTTTTGCTGCTATGGCTGATACTAATGTTCATCCCCAGCAGCAGAAAAACCTTATCACTATCTCTGTATCTACTGAAAATCAAGTGGAAAGAGTCGTATTTCAGGACTGAAGGAAATGTTAGAAGTGAAGGGGAAACTTTGAGGGCAAGGTTTCCTAACTGAGCAGTCTAGTCATTCCTCAATGGGGGGAAATGTATTTACTTTAAAATGAGAAAAGTTAAGAGATCTCCTCCATCCTTAAAGGTTTCTGAGTTTCCATCAATTTACAGCCATTATCTCTGGGGCAGTCTGGGCATTGCACAATGTTAATACAGTTAAAACTGGTGCTATGTTTATGGTAGTCTGGCATACTTTAAGATAGAGGATGGAAGAGAAGATTTTATTCTCCTATATGTAACAAAAATTTACTGTGTGGAAGCAAAAGCCCAGGCTTTAAAAAGAAAACAGGAATGAAAAAAACTATTGTTTTTATAGGTAAAACTACAGTTAGTCCAGTTCAGTGGAGTGTGGTTCATCAGAGGCCATTCCTTTTCTGAAAAGAAGCCAGGCAAAATGCTGGCAAGTTCCAACTCCTACCCACCTCCTGCAACAATATATAAGAACGTCAGTGGGAAAGCTAGAAATATTCCAGAGAGACTTGCTGGGATTCCACATGGCTAATATGAAATTTAGATGGAATATAAAACGTCCAGTGGATAATCTCCCTGCCCGTCTCCACCTCCGTCACCCTTACTGCTTTCACTACTGATGAAAAAGTCTCACTTCCACAAACATTAAGTGCATCTTTAATTTAAAATGAAGAAGACAAAATTATTTGTGTGGACTATAAGAGTATCCTGAAGATGCAATTCCAGGCATCATTCAGGAAAGAGTTAAATACTTCCTTACCAGAAGATGTCACAAGCCTTTGTAGTGACTAATTGCCTCTTTAACCTCTGCACTCGGGGAGCTGGCCTGCACTTCAATGCCAGTTTTGTGATAGAGCCAAAGACTGATGTTCAACACAGACCTCCTATGACCTGTGTAGCCCTGGAGTCAACTCAGACAAGATGCTGACAAAAGGTCTCCTTCTCACTTGGGAAGGCACAGAATCCCTTTTTGGATCAGCCAAATTCCCAGAAGACTAAGACAAAGCAGGTAAAGACACTGTCTGGAAGATAAAGAATGGTTTTACTGCTCCTGACAATATTTCCCAACCTTCCAATGTACCACTCAAAATTCTGTTTGAGGAAATGGTTTTAGTAATATGAAAAAAAAAAATACATATTTACTTTAAAATGCAATAAAGAGGGTACCTAGTTGGATATCTTTGAAAGCTTACATCATTAGATAGCTGTAGGAAGACTCAAAGAAGGCAGGTTAATCTTCTCCCTTACAAATGTTTCCCACGTGCTTTAAGCATTCATACTCAGGAAGTCTGTACTTTGTCCTTAATTTTTAAGCTTAGCAAATTTCTGGCTTGATCAAAAGCCAATAAAATAACTGTATAGTTAATTTAAGTACAATTAGAGAAAACTAATTAATCCTGCAATTTGGGAGAAGAAAATGGTGAAGGCTTCTTCTCAGTCTCTGACAAAGGTATGAGGAAGGAGTTCTGGGCTAGGGCCGGAGAAGAGTGCAGGCGGCGGGAGTAAGTCACCACACATCCATTCAGAGAGACCACGGGAAGGCCACGTGGTCGTGATGAAGACAAGGGCACTACGTCAACCTGACTTTACTGATGCTTAGCTGCACTGAACTCTGAACCTTTGAGGCTTAAATCCCATCAGCGCTGAATTCATAAAACCTTCTTCCAAAGCTCTGGGACTGCCATTGCTTTATTCCTATTTTCTTCCATATCATTACATATTAATGTGATGTCAGGGGTGAAATAACCTTTGTTGTAACACTCACAGGGAAGAGAGGCAGTGGGTCACCTTTAGACATTTTGGTACATCGTGTTTACACAGAAAGATAATTTTCTCACTTAGAAAAAAGAAATAATATTTACACTTCTTTAAAAATAAAAAAGAAACAATTTACGTCTTTCTACAAATGACAATAAGAGGTATTAACCAAGAACCCTCTTATGAAAAGTTTACATGTTTAATCCCAAGAATGACGATTAATTTCTGTTCATTTTTATTTATCTAAAGGATAAGAGAAACAAAGTCCTCCCCGTTTCCTTCTCAAATAATATTCAACTAAATACAAAAGAATGAGATTTTTTTAATTCCAGAGGAAGCCTACTGAACCTTACTTAGTTTTACTTGCCCACTTCAGTGATTCTTGAATAAATTACAGTCCACTTGCCTGTAAAATAAACTTTTAGATGATTCTTTCTTAATGCTTTAATTTATCCATCAATGACAACAACTGATTATCAACAATTTAATTTATACTCAAAGTAGTATGTAGTATAGATGCACACATGTATATAAATACACTTACAAATACAATTCTTAATATATCATTTTTTCCATTCCCAATTAACAAATATCTCATTGCTATAAATGCACTTCCTGAAGGAATTTTAGCAGCCTAGCCCCTAAAGTGCTGTGATCACTAAAATTCAGATTGCTTTGCTTGGACTAGTCCTCAGTCTATTCTGTACGGAGGGAAAACACATCTCCCTGTTCTTGGAGAAAGTGGTGGGAAGCTAGTGAAACCAGCGCTGAGACTGACGGGAACCATAAGGGGAAGCATCACCCGCTTTCTCCTCACAGGAAGTTGCAAAAGCAAGACAGTAAGGAAGCATGGAGAAGGACGACAGCACATTTCACTATTTGTTTCAGACAGCAGGCACCTTGCAGGCAACATCATGTCTGACAGCCAGCAGGAACAAGCAACACCCTCAGCTTTATGTTACTTGAAAAGGTAAATCAGACTGAACGGTGCATCCATCTCTGGCGTGCTTCTACATCCTCCTTTGTTTACTATAGTTACTGTTCTGTCTGCATAATCAACAAACCATGCAGCAAAATGGAGTAACAGCATTAATATTTCTGCTCTACACAGAAAAAAACTTTTCTTAAGTTCCCAAGGAAATAAAGAAATATATTCTGGTATTCACAGGAAGACTGAGAGGTGAAAAGAGGATAGATGATTGTTTTCAAAGGTCCTTAGGGGAGTCAAGAGGCGAGAGCGCTGCTAGACATTTGAAAGGGACGCCAGGAAAATGTGCTTGGGGTCAGGTGATTGCCTGTGTGTTCCTGTGGTTACCGAGGGTATCGTAGGTGCTGTCCTGGGAATGAGAGAAGTTAGAGAATGAATTCCTTTTTCTGATTCATTGTTGAAAGGTAAGCACATGCTCATCAGACACACAACACTCTTAGGCCATTTGGCAAAATTTGGAGCTTTGGGGAAATTAATTGTGATTCAGTACTACATCATACTTTGAAGAAAGTGAAAGAAAATATAAAGGGTAACAGGATAAGCAAAGCAGTGAATATGATATATACTCAGGGGCAAGTTAGTTGAAGTATGGGCTTGATTTAAGGTTGTTCAAAAAATATTATAAAGAGGAAAAAGAGAAAAACAATATATACAACATATAACCATATCTATATAATGTAACCAGTTGTTATATGTAACATATGCAATAATATATTCATATATTTAATAATTACTAAGGAGCCTAAGTTCATTTTATCTGTTTACTTATAAACAGCCTTATTTCTCTTGAAATGCACATGAAACTACAAAGAAATATTTGAGAGGAGCAAAGAAGGTGGAAAATATGGATAGCAAAATAATAAAGTCAGGGATATATTAGCCTCTGGAATTAGAATAAGATTTTGGAATAAACTTTCAAGGAGCAAAAGTAAAGATGAAGGTATGGTTATTTATACGATCTATAATATCAGTGAGTTTTAAAAAATCTGATGTTGAAAAGAAGCTACAAAAAGACTAGACAGACATCACATATTTCTGGGGAAAGAGTGAAGTTTTGAGAAAGTATTAAAATATTCTATACTATTTAAAAATTTCCTCCCATTTCTTAATGCCACTGTGGACTTACTTCACATGAAAACAGCCTCTACGTGTACACATACGGCCGAGTCCCTCTGCTGTCTACCTGAAACTATCACAACATTGTTAACTGGCTATTCTCCAAAGCAAGATAAAAATTTTAAAAATAAATACTGGAATGGTAAAAAAAAAATAAAAGACTTCAGTTTAAAAGTTTATTACACGTGACAAAAATTTAAAACTTAATACTGGAATGGTTAAAAAAAGATTTAAAAGTTTTAAAGTATATTACACATGATTGATAATGCAATAATAAAACAGATGATACATAGCTGTATTAAAATTTTATAAAAACTTAATGTTTATTATACAAAATCAGTTATGGACAGTGGAAATATGTTTCAGATGCTCAGAATGTTACAGTTTTTGTGTATGTGTGTGTAAGAGACAGTCTTAGGGTTGGGAATGTAATTCAACTTCTCTAAGTCTTTTCAGGAAAATTCTTGAAATTACAATACATACTTCCATAGATTTTGTAAAAGTTACATTTCATAATGTTTGCAAAAGTGCTTTTTGTTACTCAATAAACATTTATTAACCCTTATTCTGCCCCTAACTATATGGATACAAAGATGGAGAACACAAGTCTCTTTCCAAAGAGAATTCACAGTCTTGTCACTTTAAAAATCTTCCGCACAAATAAGACAGGCTTATTTAGGACTGAACAGAATTTTCTAAAGTATGTTTCTCAGAAAACTAACAATTTAGGGCTTCACTAGTTGACATATACAAGGAAGAAATGTATGCTCCAATAAGTTTATGTTAAACCAAATCAATTTTTTTCCTTAGTTAAAAAAAAAAAAGAATGTAAAGCACATAGGACAGCATCTAGCAGAGAGTAAACGATTAACTGTTAATTATTGTTACTGAGGCCCTAGCACACAACGTGGCACATTTAAAAAAAATGCCTGTGGTAGGCTTAGTAATGGCCCCCGAAGATATCAGGCCCTAATCCATGCAGCCGGTAACTGTTACTTTATATACAGTATCAGCGCATTCAGTTCAGTCACTCAGTCGAGTCCGACTCTTGGAACTTCATGAATCGCAGCACGCCAGGCCTCCCTGTCCATCACCAACTCCAGGAGTTCACTCAGACTCACGTCCATCGAGTCAGTGATGCCATCCAGCTATCTCATCCTCTGTCGTCCCCTTCTCCTCTTGCCCCCAATCCCTCCCAGCATCAGAGTCTTTTCCAATGAGTCAACTCTTCGCATGAGGTGGCCAAAGTACTGGAGTTTCAGCTTTAGCATCATTCCTTCCAAAGAAATCCCAGGGCTGATCTCCTTCAGAATGGACCGGTTGGATCTCCTTGCAGTCCAAGGGACTCTCAAGAGTCTTCTCCAACACCACAGTTCAAAAGCATCAATTCTTCAGCGCTCAGCCTTCTTCACAGTGCGACTCTCACATCCATACACGACCACAGGAAAAACCATAGCCTTGACTAGACGAACCTTTGTTGGCAAAGTAATGTCTCTGCTTTTGAATATGCTATCTAGGTTGGTCATAACTTTCCTTCCAAGGAGTAAGCGTCTTTTAATTTCATGGCTGCAGTCACCATCTGCAGTGATTTTGGAGCCCAAAAATTAAAGTCTGACATTGTTTCCACTGTTTCCCCATCTATTTCCCATGAAATGATGGGACCAGATGCCATGATCTTTGTTTTCTGAATGTTGAGCTTTAAGCCAACTTTTTCACTCTCCTCTTTCACTTTCATCAAGAGGCTTTTTAGTTCCTCTTCACTTTCTGCCATAAGGGTGGTGTCATCTGCATATCTGAGGTTATTGATATTTCTTCCGGCAATCTTGATTCAAGCTTGTGCTTCTTCCAGCCCAGCGTTTCTCATGATGTACTCTGCATATAAGTTAAATAAGCAGGGTGACAATATACAGTACTCCTTTTCCTATTTGGAACCAGTCTGTTGTTCCATGTCCAGTTCTAACTGTTGCTTCCTGACCTGCATATAGGTTTCTCAAAAGGCAGGTCAGGTGGTGTGGTATTCCCATCTCTTTCGGAATTTTCCACAGTTTATTATGATCCACACAGTGAAAGGCTTTGGAAACAGTATACTTGCTTTAATAGGAAAAAAAAAAGGTCTTTGCAGATGTGATTAAAGATTTGGATAGGGAGGGTATCCTAGATTATCTGAGTGGGCCCTGGACACTGACATCTTGATTTTGGCTCAGTGAAACTGATTTTGGACATGTGACCTCCACAACTGTGAGAGAATAAATATTAGTTGCTTTTAAGCTACAACATGTGTGGTAATTTGTTTCAGTAGCCATTGGAAATGAATACAGTGCCTAATAAATGGCATTAAACTAATCACAAATAGGGCACCAAGAAATATGATTTATAAAGGTAACAAACTAATTGCAATTAAGATGACATATTATAATTGGATAAGACAAAATTTTAAGTTGTGAAAGGGATAAAAAAGAAAACCTTAAAGAATTCTATCAAATATCATCCTGAATTAGAATAAATTCCAAAAAGGTATATCTTCTAAACTTTTTTTAGAATAAACACTCATCTTTGTACAAAATTTTATTATGGAAAATTTCAAGCATACCAAAAAAGTTGAAGGAATTGTTTACTGAAAAGCCATTAATCACCACCTAGATTCCGTAATTAACATTCATCTCAGATGTATCCCATCTACTTCTCTAGCCACCTAGGTATGTATGTATCCATTCTACTTTTTAACACATTTCATAGGAAGGGCAGATATCAGTACATTTCACACATAAACATTAATACTTTAGCATACACATCATTAACTAGAGTTCAATGTTTATAATAGCTCTCTCTTTAACAAAATAAAAAGATATACCCACTGTGAAATGCACAAATCTCCAATGATATCAGCCTATACTGTCTATCTTGCTGCTGCTAAGTCGCTTCAGTCGTGTCCGACTCTGTGTGACCCCATAGACGGCAGCCCACCAGGCTCCTTCATCCCTGGGATTCTCCAGGCAAGAATACTGGAGTGGGTTGCCATTTCCTTCTCCAATGCAAGCATGCACGCTAAGCCACTTCAGTCGTGTCCAACTCCATGTGAACCCATAGACGGTAGACCAAAAGGCTCCTCTGTCCACAGGATCCTCTAGGCAAGAATACTGGAGAGGGTTGCCATTTCCTTCTCCTAAGTGTCTATCTTGAACCCCTATCAAATCTAGACTATTTTGCCTCCCTTCCAGCCATTGCTCATGCCCACCCAAATGCAACTGCCATTGTAGGTTGTTTTGTTACTAGGTTTTATTTTACTATAGTCTAGTTTTGTCTGTTCAGGAATGTCATAAATATAGAATCATATAATATGTACTCTTTTGAATAACTTATTTTTACTCGTTGTCAGAGTTTGAGATTCATCTATTTTATTTCATATTGCATTAGTTTATCCTGATTGTATCTTTCAATTGCCAACTATTCCATTAAATGAATATAGCACAGTTTCTTTATCCATTCTTATCTTAAAGCTATGTGAATTGTTTGCAGTTTAGGGGAAAATCACTAATAACAGTGCTGCTGCTGCTGCTGCTGCTGCTAAGTCGCTTCAGTCTATCTGACTCTGTGGGACCCCACAGACAGCAGTCCATTAGGCTCCTTTGTCCCTGGGATTCTCCAGGCAAGAACACTGGAGTGGGGTGCCATTTCCTTCTCCAGTGCATGAAAGTAAAAAGTGAAAGTGAAGTCACTCAGTCGTGTCCGACTCTTAGCAACCCCATAGACTGCAGCCTACCAGGCTCCTCTGTCCATGGATTTTCCAGGCAAGAGAACTGGAGTGGGGTGCCAGTGCCTTCTCCGAATAACAGTGCTAGGAACATTCTTATACAGCCTTCTTGTGGACATATGCTTTCATTTCTCACGGGTTAAAAATAAAGGAGTAGAATTGCTAAGTCACAGAGTATTAGTAGTATGTATATAGTAGATGAATGAATTTCTTTGCAAAGTTGCTATACCATTATAAATGCCCAACAACATTTCTAAGAATTATAGTTTCCTCATATCCTCACCAATGTTGATGTTATCAGACTTTTAGCCATTCAAGTGAGTATATAATTAAGACCAGTTCTACTTTAAAAAATTTAAAGATCCCATCATGATAATAATTCTATTTTTATCTTTTAAGAAAATATGTAATAATAAAAGATTCCTGGAAACTTATCAATATTTTAAAATTTGTTTATTTCCAGAAATTTGTAATGCACACTATATAATAGTATACATATATGACATAATTTATTAATGAAGCCAGACACTGCCTGCTGCAGACTCTTTGTAATAGCTTTCTGGCCCAGAGTCAGTGTTCCATCTGCTAGTTCTCTGGAATATCTTCAACAGATATGCAATTCTATCTCTTCTATCATCTTTTTTCCAAGGAACCTAACTATGCAACAATAACTAGATAACTTCAGGAAATGGATCTCAGATATTCTTAGTTCTCAACATCATGCTGTCTTCTACATTATATCTTATCAACTGGAGTAAAAGTTTAAAAACCAATATAAAATCAGCCCCAAACTATGATCTCCTCAATAAGCATCATTATATAAGGTTGTGCCTTAAAAGGTAGACTGCTTATCCAATCACTAAGGGCATTTTTAAAATGTGTTCCCAGAAACTGGTTTAGGATTCTAGTATTATTCAGCAAATAATAAATAGCATGGACCTCTCAGCAAAATTTTCCTCAATCCGGGGAAATAAATAATGAAATTTCTATTCTTTTACTGTTCAGATCAGATCAGTCGCTCAGTCGTGTCCGACTCTTTGCGACCCCATGAACCGCAGCACGCCAGGCCTCCCTGTCCATCACCAGCTCCCGGAGGTCACTCAGACTCGCATCCATCGAGTCAGTGATGCCATCCAGCCATCTCATCCTCTGTCGTCCCCTTCTCCTCCTGCCCTCAATCCCTCCCAGCATCAGAGTCTTCTCCAATGAGTCGACTCTTCGCATGAGGTGGCCAAAATACTGGAGTTTCAGCTTTAGCATCATTCCTTCTAAAGAAATTCCAGGATTGATCTCCTTCAGAATGGACTGGTTGGATCTTCTCGCAGTCCAAGGGACTCTCAAGAGTCTTCTCCAACACCACAGTTCAAAAGCATCAATTCTTCGGCGCTCAGCCTTCTTCACAGTCCAGCTCTCACATCCATACATGACCACAGGAAAGACCATAGCCTTGACTAGGCGAACCTTTGTCGGCAAAGTAATGTCTCTGCTTTTGAATATGCCGTCTAGGTTGGGCATAACTTTCCTTCCAAGGAGCAAGCGTCTTTTAATTTCATGGCTGCAGTCACCATCTGCAGTGATTTTGGAGCCCAGAAAAACAAAGTCTGACACTGTTTCCACTGTTTCCCCATCTATTTCCCATGCAGTGATGGGACCAGATGCCATGATCTTCGTTTTCTGAATGTTGAGCTTTAAGCCAACCTTTTCACTCTCCACTTTCACTTTCATCAAGAGGCTTTTTAGCCCCTCTTCACTTTCTGCCATAAGAGTCATGTCATCTGCATATCTGAGGTTATTGATATTTCTCCTGGCAATCTTGATTCCAACTTGTGTTTCTTCCAGTCCAGCATTTCTCATGATGTACTCTGCATATAAGTTAAATAAACATGGTGACAATATGCAGCCTTGACGTACTCCTTTTCCTATTTGGAACCAGTCTGTTGTTCCATGACCAGTTCTAACTGTTGCTTCCTGACCTGCATACAGATTTCTTAAGAGGCAGATCAGGTGGTCTGGTATTCCCATCTCTTTCAGAATTTTCCATAGTTTATTGTGATCCACACAGTCAAAGGCTTTGGCATAGTCAATAAAGCAGAAATAGATGTTTTTCTGGAATTCTCTTGCTTTTTCCATGATCCAGCGGATGTTGGCAATTTGATCTCTGGTTCCTCTGCCTTTTCTAAAACCAGCTTGAACATCAGGAAGTTCACGGTTCACATATTGCTGAAGCCTGGCTTGGAGAATTTTGAGCATTACTTTACTGTTTACTTTACTTTTACTGTTATTAATTATCTAAATGAACTTGAAATAACATGAAGTCTGTTGATTTACATAGCTACAGATATTGTACATAAAAGACTTCACCAAAACATGCTGGAAACCATGGAAATTGCAAAGGAACACAAGAATGCTTAGTACTGCTGAAGATTCAGGGTTAATATTTCTCATTAATTACAAGAGTCCGAAATGCAGTACTTGGATGCAATCTCAAAAATGACAGAATGATCTCTGTTCGTTTCCAAGGCAAACCATTCAATGTCACAGTAATCCAAGTCTATGCCCCAACCAGTAACGCTGAAGAAGCTGAACTGTTCTACGAAGACCTACAAGACCTTTTAGAACTAACACCCAAAAAAGATGTCCTTTTCATTATAGGGGACTGGAATGCAAAAGTAGGAAGTCAAGAAATACCTGGAGTAACAGGCAAATTTGGCCTTGGAATACGGAATGAAGCAGGGCAAAGACTAATAGAGTTTTGCCAAGAAAATGCACTGGTCATAGCAAATACCCTCTTCCAACAACACAAGAGAAGACTCTGTACATGGACATCACCAGATGGTCAACACCAAAATCAGATCGATTATATTGTTTGCAGCCAAAGATGGAGAAGCTCTATACAGTCAGCAAAAACAAGACCAGGAGCTGACTGTGGCTCAGACCATGAACTCCTTATTGCCAAATTCAGAATGAAATTGAAGAAAGTAGGGAAAACCACTAGACCATTCAGGTATGACCTAAATCAAATCCCTTATGATTATACAGTGGAAGTGAGAAATAGATTTAAGGGCCTGGATCTGATAGATAGAGCGCCTGATGAACTATGGAATGAGGTTCGTGACATTGTACAGGAGACAGGGATCAAGGCCATCCCCATGGAAAAGAAATGCAAAAAAGTAAAATGGCTGTCTGGGGAGGCCTTGCAAATAGCTGCGAAAAGAAGAGAAGCGAAAAGAAGAGAAGCGAAAAGCAAAGGAGAAAAAGAAAGATATAAACATCTGAATGCAGAGTTCCAAAGAATAGTAAGAAGAGATAAGAAAGCCTTCTTCAGTGATCAATGCAAAGAAATAGAGGAAAACAACAGAATGGGAAAGACTAGGGATCTCTTCAAGAAAATCAGAGATACCAAAGGAACATTTCATGCAAAGATGGGCTCGATAAAAGACAGAAATGGTATGGACCTAAAAGAAGCAGAAGATATTAAGAGGTGGCAAGAATACACAGAAGAACTGTACAAAAAAAGAGCTTCACGACCCAGATAATCATGATGGTGTGATCACTGACCTAGAGCCAGACATCCTGGAATGTGAAGTCAAGTGGGCCTTAGAAAGCATCACTACCAACAAAGCTAGTGGAGGTGATGGAATTCCAGTGGAGCTTTCCAATTCCTGAAAGATGATGCTGTGAAAGTGCTGCACTTGATATGCCAGCAAATTTGGAAAACTCAGCAGTGGCCACAAGATTGGAAAAGGTCAGTTTTCATCCCAATCCCAAAGAAAGGCAATGCCAAAGAATGCTCAAACTACCGCACAATTGCACGCATCTCACACGTTAGAAAAGTAATGCTCAAAATTCTCCAAGCCAGGCTTCAGCAATATGTGAACTGTGAACTTCCTGATGTTCAAGCTGGTTTTAGAAAAGGCAGAGGAACCAGAGATCAAATTGCCAACATCCGCTGGATCATGGAAAAAGCAAGAGAGTTCCAGAAAAACATCTATTTCTGCTTTATTGACTATGCCAAAGCCTGTGACTGTGTAGATCACAATCAACTGTGGAAAATTCTGAAAGAGATGGGAATACCAGACCACCTGATTTGCCTCTTAAGAAATCTGTATGCAGGTCAGGAAGCAACAGTTAGAACTGGTCATGGAACAACAGACTGGTTCCAAATAGGAAAAGGAGTACATTAAGGCTGTATACTGTCACCATGTTTATTTAACTTATATGCAGAGTACATCATGAGAAATGCTGGACTGGAAGAAACACAAGTTGGAATCAAGATTGCTGGGAGAAATATCAATAACCTCAGATATGCAGATGACACCACCCTTATGGCAGAAAGTGAAGAGGGGCTAAAAAGCCTCTTGATGAAAGTGAAAGTGGAGAGTGAAAAAGTTGGCTTAAAGCTCAACATTCAGAAAACGAAGATCATGGCATCTGGTCCCATCACTACATGGGAAATAGATGGAGAAACAGTGGAAACAGTGTCAGACTTTATTTTTCTGGGCTCCAGAATCACTGCAGATCGTGATTGCAGCCATGAAATTAAGAGACGTTTACTCCTTGGAAGGAAAGTTATGACCAACCTAGACGGCATATTCAAAAGCAGAGACATTACTTTGCCAACCAAGGTTCGCCTAGTCAAGGCTATGGTCTTTCCTGTGGTCATGTATGGATGTGAGAGCTGGACTGTGAAGAAGGCTGAGCACCGAAGAATTGATGCTTTTGAACTGTGGTGTTGGAGAAGACTCTTGAGAGTCCCTTGGACTGCAAGAAGATCCAACCAGTCCATTCTGAAGGAGATCAGCCCTGGGATTTCTTTGGAAGGAATGATGCTAAAGCTGAAACTCCAGTATTTTGGCCACCTCATGTGAAGAGTTGACTCATTGGAGAAGACTCTGATGCTGAGAGGGATGGGGGGCAGGAGGAGAAAGGGACGACAGAGGATGAGATGGCTGGATGGCATCACTGACTCGATGGATGTGAGTCTGAGTGACCTCCGGGAGTTGGTGATGGACAGGAAGGCCTGGCGTGCTGCAGTTCATGGGGTCGCAAAGAGTCGGACACGACTGAGTGACTGATCTGATCTGATCTGATCTGAAACATAGTACAAACAGATCAGAGCTGTAACCCGCCCGTTCTCCCGCACCCCGCACTCCATCGTAAAGTTTGTTTCTTGTCTCACATAAAATGATTCACCTGGGATCTAGATGATTTGTGCTATGCAACCAAACATCAGGTGTTTTAAGAACTTTTTGTAAAACACGGCCTCCAAACAGGATCAAGCAAAGAGCTGCAAATCTTTTACAGCATTCAGTTTAAGTTCAAGACATAACAAAAGTTTGTGAACAGCCTGTGGTCATGTATGGATGTGAGAGTTGGACTGTGAAGAAGGCTGAGTGCCGAAGAATTGATGCTTTTGAACTGTGGTGTTGGAGAAAACTCTTGAGAGTCCCTTGGACTGCAAGGAGATCCAACCAGTCCATTCTGAAGGAATGGGATTTATTTGGAAGGAATGATGCTAAAGCTGAAACTCCAGTATTTTGGCCACCTCATGGGAAGAGTTGACTCATTGGAAAAGACTCTGATGCTGGGAGGGCTTGGGGGCAAGAGGAGAAGGGGACGACAGAGGATCAGATCAGATGGCTGGATGGCATCACTGACTTGATGAATGTGAGTCTGAGTGACCTCCGGGAGTTGGGTGATGGACAGGGAGCCCTGGCGTGCTGCGGTTCATGGGGTCACAAAGAGTCGGACACGACTGAGCGACTGATTTGATCTGATCTGATCTGATAGTAAGATTGCCAAGCACAGTGTAGATTTCTATACTTGAGGACATCTATTAGATATGAAAGATCTTTTTGATATATAATATAAAAATAATGAGGATATTAATAACATTAGGCATATACTATTAATACAAACCTCACATGACCGAAGCCTGGTATACAATTAGAGAAAAGATATTACACCTTCATTTCAAAATAGGTAAAAATATAAGGATTATATAACTATTAAATTATTTTTCAGAAGATTAATATTTGAAATGGAAACCACTGAGAAAAACTGAAAGTTATTAACTGTATGAAAGCTTTGAAAAGTCATTTTACATTTTTATATTACTCAATTGTACCATGCAACTTTTTTTTTTAAATTTTATTTTGCTTAACTTTACAATATTGTATTGCTTTTGCCATACATCAAGATGGATCCGCCACAAGTATACATGTGTTCCCCATCCTGAACCCTCCTCCCTCCTCCCTCCCCATACCATCCCTCTGGGTCGTCCCAGTGCACCAGCCCCAGGCATCCGTTATCAGGCATCGTACCTGGACTGGCGACTCGTTTCAGATATGATATTATACATATTTCAATGCTATTCTCCCAAAACATCCCACCCTCTCCCGTTCCCAGAGTCCAAAAGTCTGTTCTATGCATCAGTATCTCTTTTACTGTCTCGTATACAGGGTTATCGTTACCATCTTTCTAAATTCCATATATATGCGTTAGTATACTGTATTTGTGTTTTTCTTTCTGGCTTACTTCACTCTGTATAATAGGCTCCAGTTCCATCCACCTCATTAGAACTGATTCAAATATATTCTTTTTAATGGCTGAGTAATACTCCATGGTGTATATGTACCACAGCTTTCTTATCCATTCATCTGCGGATGGACATCTAGGTTGCTTCCACGTCCTGGCTATTGTAAACAGTGCTGCTATGAACATTGGGGTACACGCGTCTCTTTCAATTCTGGTTTTCTCAGTGTGTATGCCCAGCAGTGGGATTGCTGGGTCATAAGGCAGTTCTATTCCCAGTTTTTTGAGGAATCTCCATACTGTTCTCCATAGTGGCTGTACTAGTTTGCATTCCCACCAACAGTGTAAGAGGGTTTCCTTTTCTCCACACCCTCTCCAGCATTTATTGCTTGTAGACTTTTGGATCGCAGCTATTCTGACTGGCGTGAAATGGTATCTCATAGTGGTTTTGATTTGCATTTCTCTGATAATGAGTGATGTTGAGCGTCTTTTCATGTGTTTGTTAGCCATCTGTCCATGTAACTTTTAAGACATTCAGCCTAATTCTTTTCAAAGTAAACTTTAAACACTGATTAGAATCAATGTCTATAAATCCATACAAAGGAAGAATAAATGCATGTTTATTGCAAAAATTAATACAGAGCCCAAATCTATGAGTTTGTAAATCTCTCTTAATAGCTAGTACAATCAATGTCAAATTAATTATAAAGACATTCAACATTATTTGGGGAGAAAAAAGTTTTAACGGCCAGCAGGTGAGTAGTCATACGAACTGCATATGGCCACACCACATTTGCTATTGTGCCTAGCCTGCAACATCCATCCCCAGTTATCCTGAGTCTGGTCTTCAGCCAAACACTTAATTCCTCTGTGCCTGGAATCTTTAATTTTATTGGCTTATCCACACCAGATTAAGGCACATAGAGGTCATAAATCCTGGGGAAAAACATGGTTCCTCTTCCATCTCTAATTTCATAATAATTTAAAGATCCACCAAACTGCACAATTCATGAAAGAAAGGCCAAAGTCTAATTTTAGCATTTTTTTCAGACTGTTTCTGCTGCACTTGGGTGGCACTGTCTCGGGCGTGTGCTTGGCGTGCTCACTGGTGCGCCCAGCAGAGTGCGTGGCTCAGTGCCAGCCTACCGCAGCTTCTCTGGGACCTCTGCGCCCTTGGTTCATCTTTTTGCTTTTTTTTTTTTTTTGCTCAAATTTTGTCCCAAATCTATTTCTTTCAATGTAGTTTGAAAACCTAAGTAATAACTTCTGGCCCCAAAATTCTACATAAGTCTATCTGACTTGGCCCACTAAACACAGTTGTTATACAACTAGTTTCTCAAAACACTGAACTTTTCATGTACTTAGGCCTTACCAAGGTCACAGACAGGCATCCCAGCCATGATTGTCCCTGGACCAGATATACACTCTCCAGTTGCAATAGTTCCACAAATCTCTAGAAATGATTACATTTAATCCATTTGACTCACTTATATTCTATGTCTGGTCAGACTCCAGCAATGGACTCTTCTCAGGGACAGTTCCTCCTGACTCCTTGCTCTTCCTCCCTCTGTTGTGACCGCTGTGTGAAGTGTATGTCATCATCCTGACATGGGGCCTGTGTTCTACTCATCCTTGATGAGATGCTCAAGATAGGTTTGTTGAATGAATGTGTGAAGGTTTGAAGCACACTGATAAGACAAGTCATGCAGCTGTGTATACTTAGAATTCTGAATAAAAATAGCAAATGCACCACTGTTATAAAACATATGTCAACAAAGGAGAACATTATTTATAGGCACAAGGAATGAGTTACTTGCAGTTGTAAAGAGAATTATCTATGTAAAATCTGTCTAATAAAAAGGATAAAGAGCATGTATTAAAATACAGAGAGTCTTAAAGGCAGAAAAACTGTACGTGATGACAGGCAGACTTTAAAACGTAAATAATAGGATAAGGATGTGTAATGGAAACAGAAAGTGGATCCTGCTGAATTTCCCTCAGTAAACATATCTTCTACAACAGATAAACCAAACTGATTGAGAAGACTCTACAATATTGATCCTCACATAAGCAAAAGAAGCAATAAAAACTGTAACAATTTATTTTGTAAACAGTATAGCTATTGAAAATTACAAATAATCATTAATTTCAAGGAACTTAACCTTATATTTCTTGATGATGCAAAAGAAATATTTATCTATTTACCTAAGGGAAGTAAATTTGCTATCTATGAAAAGTTCCACTATAGGAAAAGGAAAATATTATAGCTTGTCAATGTGAGAGTAAGTACCACAGTAATAAAGTAAGTATGTTATTTTACAAGGTATTACTTCCAAACAAGGTAGATGTGGTAAACAACATAGCTCAGAAGTACTTTTTATTTAAAATACACACTCTTAGAACATTTATTTGCTTATAGAATTAAGACACTATGTTTACTGGAGGGTTCTGGTACACACGAACTCTTCTGAATGTAATTTAGAAATGTCACTGTCTTCAAAAGGCAGACCGGCAGGGTGCTCTGGAGCACAGACTCAGGAGTCTCAGTCCCAGAGACCAGATCAACCCAGCCTTGGGAACCTCGGCAGGTCATGTAGCCTCCCTGAGCTTCACTTTCCTTATCCGTACAGTGGGTATAATAAGAGCATCTACTTTAAAAAACTTGATAAAGATTAAAGGAAATGCAAAGTGTTTAGAATAGTGCCTTGTGCAAATTAAATGACAAATCTTATATAACTTCACCTAAAATTTCCATTACCTCCAGATAATGTGTCTCTTGATTTAACATATCCAGCACGACCTATATAGCATATCGTCCCAAAACTGGGAACCTAAATGCAATCAGAGTCTAATTTATCTATCAATTTATAGATACAAATTGATTTATAGCCTACCTCAGGAAACAAAAAAATCTCAATCTAACCTTACTCCAAAAGGAACTAGAAAAAGAACAAACAAAGTTCAAAGTTGGTAGAAAATAATAACAAAGATAAGAGCATAAATAAATAAAATAGAGGCTAAAAAAATAGCAAAGATCAATTAAACTAAGATTTGGGTTTTAAAAAAGACAAAATTGGTAAGCCATTACCAAGACTCACCAAGGGGGTAAAAAAACAAACAGGGAGGGCCCAAATAAATAAAATCAGAAACGAAAAGAGAAGTTATGACTGATACCACAAACATGCAAAGGCTCAAAAGAAATTGTTAAGAGCAATTATAATGCCACTAAAATGGACAACCTGGAAGAAATTCATTAATTCCTGGAAATGTACAATCTCCTGAGACTGAACCAGGAAGAAAGAGAAAACATTACCTGTAACGAAACTGAATCAGTAATTAAAAACTCCCAACAAATAAAAGCTCAGGACTAGATGGCCTCACTGGTAGAGTTCTATCAAACATTTACAGATGAGTTAATGCCTATCTTCCTCAAACTTTTTCAAACAACTGAAGAGGAAGAAATGCTTTCAAACTAATTTTCCAAGGTCAGCATCACATCAATACCAAAGCTAGACTGACTATACAGCACAAAGAAGGAAAAGAGCAAAGAAACCACAGGCCAGTGTCCCTGACGAACACAAATGGGAAAACCTTCAACACAGTGTTAGCAAGCTGAATTCAACAATACTCTAAAAGGCGCATGCACAGTAATCAAGTGGAATTTATGTCAGATATGCAACAATGGTTCACTATCCACAAATCGATCAATGTGATACACAGTATTAACAAATTGAAGAGTAAAACTCATGTGATCATCTCAGTAGGTGACAAAATTCAGCATCCATTTATGATAAAACAACAAATAAACTCTCAACAAGATGGATATACATTCCTCAACATAATGAAGGCCACATATGGCAAACCTACAGGCAACGTTTTTTTCAGTGAAAAGCTGAAAGCATTTCCTCTAAGATCAGAAACAGGACAAGGATGCTCATTCTTGCCACTTTTATTCAACATAGGAATGGAAGTCCAGAGAAGAAAAAAGAAATAAAAGGAATCCAAATTGTAAAAGAAGTAAAACTGCCGCTGTTTGCAGGTGACATGATTCTATGTGTAGAAAATCCTAAAAATGATTAGAACCCATAGATGACTTCAGTAATGTGGCAGGATCCAAAGTTAAGACACAGAAGCTTCAGATAGTTTGTTATCAGTGTATAGAATTACCAAATTATCAGAAAGAGAAATAAAGAAAACAGCACTATTTACAACAGCATCTAAGAGTAACATACACAGGAATGAATCTAAGGAGGTAAAAGACTTACACTCTAAGAGTGTAGATCAGATCAGATCAGATCAGTCGCTCAGTCGTGTCTGACTCTTTGCAACCCCATGAACTGCAGCATGCCAGGCCTCCCTATCTATCACTGATAAAAAGACACTGAAGACAATACAAATAAATGTGTTCATGAATTAGAAAAATTAATATTGTTAAAATTACCATCCTACCTAAGGCACTCAATCTACAAATTCAGTGCAATTTCTATCAAAATACAAAGGGCATTTTGCACAGAATGAGAACAAATAATTCTAAAATTTGTATGTAAACATAAAATACCCCAACAGCCAAAATGATCTTGAGAAAGAAGAACAAAATTGGAAGTGTCACACTCCCTAATTTCAAATTATACTACAAAGCTACAATAATCAAAAGCAGCATGGTACTGGCACAAAAACAGACATGTGTATCAACAGAACAGAATAGAGAGCTCAGAAGGAAACCCATACTCATAAAGCCAATTGATCTGTGTCAAAGAGACAAGAACGTAAAATGGGGAAAAGACAGCATCCTCCATAGACGTCACTGGGAATACTGTACAGCTATATGCAAAAGAATGAATCTGGACTACTTTATCACACCATAGACAAAAAATAAATGTAAAATGGATAAAAGACTTAAATGGAAGACTGGAAACCTTAAAACTGTAAGAAACATTGGCACTATTATGTTCTTTGACATCGGTCTTAGAAATATTTTTTGTATCTGTTTCCTCAGGCAAAAATAAACAAATGGAACTACACAAAAATACAGTGAAGGAAACTACCACGAAAACAGAAAGGCCCTCTACTGAAGCTGCAAATGATATATCCAATAACAGGTTAATATCCAAATAAACAAAAGACTCATACAACTCAGTATCAAGAAAACAAATAACCTGATTTTAAAAATGGGCAGAGGACCTGAATTGACATATTTTCCCCCAAAGACAGATGGCCAAATTAAACATGGAAAAGATGTTTAACATCACTAATCGTCAGGAAAATACAAATCAAAAGTACAATATCACCTCACGCCTATCACAACGATCATAAGACACCTAACAGCAAGTGTCGCAGAGGGTTTAGAGGAAGGGGCCCCTCACGCACTGCTGATGGGACTGCAGATCACTACAACCATTTTGGAAAAGAGCATGGAGATTACACAAAAAATTAAAAATAAAACTGTCGTGTAATTCAGCAATTTTACTTCTGAGTATTTACTTGAAGGAATAATAACAGTAATTCAAAAAGATGCGTTCACCCACTTGTTAACTGCAGTGCTATTTACAAACAGTAAGAAATGGAAATAACCTACATCCATCAAAAGACACACAGATAAAGAATATGTGGTATACATAAAACAGAATATCATTCAGCCATTAAAAAACAAAGCCTGGGACTTCCCTGGCAGTTCAATGGCTAGAACTCTGCGCTCTCAGCGCAAGGGACTCCGGTTCGGTCCCTGGTCGGGGAGCTGGATCCCACATGCTGCAACAAGCCCTGGCACAGCCAAAAAATAAATATTTTTTAAAAAACTGTCACTTGTGTTGACATGATTGAATGTACAGTGTGTCGTGCTCAGCGAGATAAAGCGGACAGAGAAAGATAAATACCGTGTGTTCTCACTCACACAAAACAAAAACACAGACGCAGAAATCAAACCGGCGGTGGCCAGAGAGACGGGAAGTGGGGAGAAATCGGTGAAGGGAATTAAGAGGAACAAATCTCCAGTTATAAAATAGATGAAACAATGAGAATGTAACACAAAACATGAGAAATAGTCAATAATAACGTAATAACTTTGTGTGGGGACAGACGGTTACTCGGCTTTATGACACTGATCATTTCATATATATGTATAATGTCACTCATTAATTCATTAAGCAAGCAGACAAATGTGAAAACTTAAAAATATTTATGGGAAAGTCTGTAAAATTGAGAAGGATTCTGCTGCTGCTGCTAAGTCGCTTCTGTCGTGTCCGACTCTGTGAGACCCCATAGACGGCAGCCCACCAGGCTCCCCCGTCCCTGGGATTCTCCAGGCAAGAACACTGGAGTGGGTTGCCATTTCCCTCTCCAATGCATGAAAGTGAAGTTGCTCAGTTGTGTCCGACTCTTAGCGACCCCATGGGAGCAGCCTACCAGGCTCCTCCGTCCATGGGATTTTCTAGGCAAGAGTACTGGAGTGGGGTGCCACTGCCTTCTCTGGAGAAGGATTCTACTTACACTGTTTCACAAGTGTCCCTACTTTAACGTACTGAAAACTGGAAATCTCTGATGATGCAGTTGGGGTGGGGTCTGTAGAAGAAAGATGATCTGAAACTCCCATCACCATGCTCTTATACAAATAAACTGCCCTGGTCCTTCAGGAGATTCATGAATAAATGGGCATTTATATAATTTTAAATTATGCAAATTCCTTGGGTATTTTATTTTACAATACTCCTGTCTTGACTCTTTCAATAAATGTATACTAATCTCTGTGAGGGGAGAAAACAGGGGCTTCCCTGAGCTACAAGTCTGCTTTGCTGTTCTTCAATAAAAGTTTTGGATCCCCTGTACAGTTAAAAGAGTCCAAAGGTTACCTGTGTTTTAAAATCCTGTTATTATTTCAGCTATTTAGGTTAACTGATCAATTCACAATATAAGATTAAAGTGGTATAAGCTGAGAAAATGATATGATGTTTTACAGTTTGAATAATGAAAATCATATTGCCCAACTATGGCCTCAATAAAAACAATCTGGAAGCTAGAAGGCCTTTCCAAAATCGCAAAAGGCTGTGTTTTGCATTTGACCAAACTATACAATGAAATGTACTGATATCAATGATACTTAGTAAATGCTACACCTGTGAATTTATATTATCCCTATTTGACAAAACAATTGGCAGCAGCTTACAATGAAAGAAAATGTTCACATTAGCTAGTCATAAGACAATAAGATGACTCTGAATTTTGCTCTAAAAAGAAAAAACAATGCTTAAAATAGTCTTCCTTCCAAAAGCCACGTTATGTGAAATGTTCAAACTCACTATTATCGAGTCCTCAGAATTTAAATATCTTTTCTGTTAAAAAAAAATATCATTGTCCATTAATACAGTTGAATAACAACACAAGCATAATTCTGAGTTTGATTCATATACACTGGGGACAACAGTATAATCACAGACAGAAAGTGAATGTGAAAGGCGCTCAGTCTTGTCTGACTCTGCGACTGTACAATCCATGGGATTCTCCAGGCCAGAACACTGGAGTGGTAGCCTTTCCCTTCTCCAGGGGATCTTCCCAACCCAGGGATCGAACCCAGGTTTCCCACATTGCGGGCAGATTTTTACCAGCTGAGCCACAAGGGAAGCCCCATAATCCCAGATCAGATCAGATCAGATCAGTCGCTCAGTCGTGTCCGACTCTTTGCGACCCCATGAACTGCAGCACGCCAGGCCTCCCTGTCCATCACCAACTCCCAGAGGTCACTCAGACTCACATCCATCGAGTCAGTGATGCCATCCAGCCATCTCATCCTCTGTCGTGCCCTTCTTCTCCTGCCCCCAATCCCTCCCAGCATCAGAGTCTTCTCCAATGAGTTAACTCTTTGCATGAGGTGGCCAAAATACTGGAGTTTCAGCTTTAGCATCATTCCTTCCAAAGAAATCCCAGGGCTGATCTCCTTCAGAATGGACTGGGTGGATCTCCTTGCAGTCCAAGGGACTCTCAAGAGTCTTCTCCAACACCACAGTTCAAAAGCTTCAATTCTTCGGTGCTCAGCCTTCTTCACAGTCCAGCTCTCACATCCATACATGACCACAGGAAACACCATAGCCTTGACTAGGCGAACCTTTGTTGGCAAAGTAATGTCTCTGCTTTTCAATATGCTATCTAGGTTGGTCATAACTTTCCTTCCAAGGAGTAAGCATCTTTTAATTTCATGGCTGCAGTCACCATCTGCAGTGATTTTGGAGCCCAGAAAAATAAAGTCTGACACTGTTTCCACTGTTTCCCCATCTATTTCCCATGTAGTGATGGGACCGGATGCCATGATCTTCGTTTTCTGAATGTTGAGCTTTAAACCAACAGAAAGCTACCCCAAATCCTGGTCTGTGTGTTCTAATAAACTGAAGTAGAAAAAAAAAATGGATCCCAATTAAAAAATTGTTATAGATTTGATTGAAATATAGCCCCTATTCCAAAGCTGTTGGAAAACGTGACAAAGCATCAAATCAGCATAAAATAAATGCATAATTAGTTCCTAAAGTCCCATGCTGGCATCACTCCTCATCATCACAGATTTAAAAATGACATTATTTGATTGTTTATTTAAAAACGGGACAAATGTTGAAGCATATTATTGTATATCTTGGGAAACAAAAAAGAAAACTTAATATTCTAGTGGCTCTAAACTGGGCTTCCCTGATAGCTCAGTTGGTAAAGCTCCCTGCAATGAGGGAGACCTGGGTTCCGTTCCTGGGTCGGAAGACCACTGGAGAAGGGACAGGCTACCCACTCCAGTATTCTTGGGCTTCCCTGGTGGCTCAGCTGGTACAGAATCCACCTGTAATGTGGGAAACCCTGATTCGATCCCCGGGTTGGGAAGATCCCTTGGAGAATCTAAACCAAAGTTTGGCTCTAAACCAAAGTTTCAAAATAATAAAAATTATATGTTTACATATAATAAAATCTTGAATGACAGATATATACTTAGGAATCAGACCGATACCATTTTCCAAACCAGTGGACTGTATGACTGCCCTTTAGAAGCCAACTGAAACACAGCCACCACGACAGGCCTCTGACCATTTGGAGCTTCGACTCTCACTCTAAGACCAGCTTACTTATAAAACGGTAACTGGGGACCTAATTGTCAACTTTCACACCTTGCTGAGGGGAAACAGAAATACATGTGGCAGCAACACAAGTTAGCAAAACCATTCTGGAGTGTAGTCTGCGATTATTCATTCCTTCATTTATATATTGTGGGTCATCCTAGGCGCCTAGGTGTCTTCTGGATGCCAGGAATACAAGATGAACAAAACTAACAAAGTTTCCAGTGAGTAAGCCCTATGATACAGAAATCCTATCACTGCAAACACAAACAGGAAAGGTTAAATAAATTGTGTACTCAGACGCAGAGACGAGATACGATGGTATTTTCCTTGAGATGTGAAGATTGCATGAAATAACGTGGAAGTAAAGTCACGGAGCAGCATGACGAATGACCCTTTCCGCACAATTATTTTGTATTTCTGACATATTCTTTTATCAGTTTGGAGTCAGTATCTTTCTTTTAAAACAGTAAGTTAATTGTCAAATGATTTGTAGGAATGAGGTGATAATATCTGAGGCTTTGTGAGGTTTTTACCAAGCAAGTTTACCCACAGATGTCTCATATACAAGAACATAAAGGCAGAATACAAACTTGGTAATGTAGGAGTGCTATGGATTAGATATTTGGGCAATAAAGCAGCTATTTTAAAAATTGCAATGTATTAGTACATCTGACGCATGAGACTAAATGTGGTTATTATTAACCTTGATAATAAAAGGGAGGGAATGACTTCATAGGGTTATCATAATGATAAAATGGTACAATATATGTATAGTGCTTTATATTCATAGATGCTCAGTTATTATTTTAATTGCTAGCTATTATTAAATACTTCCAAGTCAGAAAATATATACTTGTAAAACATTTTATGATTTTTTTCTTTAGTATTATATATTAAAAGTCTCTAACTGAGAATGTTCCTCCTTGGAACAACGGAGGCTCATGCTTAATCAACTTTCATGACTGGGTGCTAAGCAGAGTTTCTCATACCATGGTGTTGATACAGAGCTATGCCCAGAAACAGAAGTTACAGAAACTCATGGCCTCATACACTCTACAATAAACTCCTAGAAAAACCTCCAAGAAGCACTCTTTGCCATCAACCACAGTATGAAAATAGGCACGTGGTCCATGATCTTAGGAACTGTCACCAATTTAGGCGCATTTTAGACGGGACACAGTGTTACCAACGACTTACGTATTCTGAAATCGTTTCTTCACAACGCAAGTTTAAGACTTTTTCTGTCTACACACTTAACTCCTACAGGAGATTACAAAATGCCGACCTAACTATCGGCACTTGGAAAGTGAATTATGAAAACATAGCTGCAAGAGACAGAGGAAGCAGCAAGGGCTTTAGAGGTATATCTGGTAATCTAGATCTCCTTCCTAAATATCAAATAAGGAAATGGAGATTTATCAAAAAAGACAGGGAAGCTATCTGTTACCCCAAAGCATTCTGCAAATGTCTTCAAACCAGTAGTCTATTCAGAGGTCACAAACACAAATGAAAAACTTAGGCAAAAAAGTGACATAATGTGAGATAAGCATAATTTGTCTCACAACAAAATTTAAAACCTCGTGTTGTTGTTGTTTTTTTAAAAAAAATGCCCAAGTTTTTTGTAATAAGCTATCAAAATTTCCCATCAGAAATTAGTTTCAAAAGAAAACGCTTAAAAAAAAAACTGAACAAGATTTCAACGCCAAATCAAATCTTTGTTCTATGAAATTAAAGGTTTAATAATGACGTATCATAAATGTGACAGAAGAAATCAACGGTATGATTTTCAAGTAAGAGTTTACAGCATTAGTTTCCCACAGTTCTAAAATGTAGTTTTTAAGTCAAAAACAGATTTTTCATATCTTTCTCATTTAAGGGCCCCAAAGACTTATAAATTTTTAACTCCATCTCCCCAAGCTCTATAAATTCTCTTTTTGTAGACTTTCTAATGCGCAGATTTGATCTATATACAATTCAGCTAAAAATTAAATGCACAATCTTCAAAAACTCTAAATCTTTTACAGTTGTGCAGTTGAAGATGAAAGGACATGTATACAAATGTTTGAAAGGATATAAACCTTCCTATGTAAGATGGAAAACAAGAGGCTCAGTGCTTTTTCTTAAATCCATCCTAAGGGATTCTATTAAAAGAGTATGCTCCTCCAGCAATCCCATTACGATAGATATAGCACTGGGAACAGAAAAGATTCATGGTCAGACTCAAAGTCAATAATAATTTTACAACTACTAAAAATAATATTAATTAATACTTTAAAAAATCTTTTCAAATTAATTACAGGCCTGTTATCTCAGTTTATACTTTAAAACACCATGTAAGGTAGTTTTATCTTCACTTGATAAGTGAGAAGACTGAGTTATAGAGACATTAAATTGAAGGGTCAACAATATTATATAGTGGGGTAGTTAGTAATGAGTTAGCAATGTAATGAGGCCAGACTACTTGTTCCTACATCCAGGACCTCTCTGCCAGACAGTCAAAGAATAAACACAGCTAGCATCACTGAGCATTCAGGAGCTAATAATTTGCTAAATATTAGCTTACTCAGTTCTGTAAAATACAACTCCTTTCAACCATTTTACCATATCCATTTTTACAATGCAGAATAATGGCTCAGTCTGATAGACTGAGTTAAGTGGCAGATCTGAGTTAAAGTCAGCATGATTACAATTAAAAAGTTCATGCTTTTTCCCTAAGAGAAAGAACTTAAAGCTAGAAATAACCCAGAAACTAAGATAAGCACTCCTTCCCTACTACTTGTCTACATAAACACTTTCTTACATGAGAAAGGGGAGAGGGGAATGAATTCAAAAGACTGGGTAAATTTAGGCGTGGTCTGCAAATTCTTCGTGTTTTGACATTCTTACACTTCTGTCTAACCCTGAACTCATAGCCCAATGCCTTCAGGCGCTTCTGCAGCAGTTGCTTTGGAGGCCAAAACCAGAGAGCCAGATTTCAGGAAAAGGACCACTCACCTTGTCTAACCTTTGTTTAGTTGAATATGTCTGTGGAGAGACTGAAAACAGTCAAAAAACATTGTTTCTCAGAGTATAGAGACTGTCCACACAAAAACGGGGACTTCACTCAAACCAGGTGGAAAAAGACTGCATCATGGAACCCCAGAGCATTGGGTCACAATAAATTTAAGCACAGAAAAAGCTTTGAGCGGTATTGTAGAACAAAGGCCTATTTCACTTGGCTTGGCCAAGTAATTCTCAAGCATAAGACCTATTAATATTCTAGGGAACAGCTTCTGATATTTCAGACTTGATTCTGATAATAATCTGAGTTTGAAACACACTGTGTTTTTCTCTTAGGACGATTACTACAGAGTGACATCTTTAGGGCATTATCTACAAGGTACAGACATATATAGTACATTATCCTAAAGGTATAGACAAGAAATAGCTCCAGGGCAGATGAGACTAAATGCTGTGATCTCTGGATATTAGAACTGGCAGGGCCTTAAGGGTCTTATCATCTCTTCATTTACATAGAAGCGAGAGCCCAGAGGAATGGAGACCCTGCTCCAAGAACCCAGGACCCTGGAAAGGAGCTGCTCTGCCCATGAGAAATAGCCTCTCCTCAAGAGGACAAGTCTAGTACCGCAGCCGCGTGGCAAGTCAGGGGCTCGCCTTCACACCTTGGTATTTTCGGTTGGTCTGGTCCAAGACTGACAGGGAGAAAGGTGAAGGAGTTGTTTTACCTTCTCGCTTTGCTGCTTTGTTCTCAAAGGAATGTCATTTGCCATCTGAGCATGAAATGTTCGCAATGGGCATATCAGACAGGTGCTTACCATCAGACGTTTGCTTCCAGGCTAAGAGAACCACAATTTCTCAACTACTGTACTGATGGGCGTTTACAATACCCAAGCGTACTTCTAAATTTTATAAGGATAAATTGAGGAAAAAATGAGTACTCTTCACCATATCTATGTAGGGAGTGTTTTAAAGTGCTTTTCTAGGGTAAATATATATGTGTGTGTGTATATATATATATATATTTATAATATACATATATAATAGCTATATATAGATCTTATATATATAATATATATACACATATATTATATATAATAGATATATAATAGACATACAAATCTTTATATATATAAAATATATATACACATATATATTTACCCTAGAAAACCACTTTAATATATATTTACATTTATATATACACACATATATGTGTGTATATATTTTATATATATATAAGATATACATCTATTATATTATATATAATATATATGTGTATATATATTTACATTTATATATACATGTTTATAATACATGTATATATATGTGTATATATATGTGTGTGTATATATTTTATATATATATAAGATCTATATCTGTTATATATTATATATAATATATATGTGTATATATTATATATAAGATCTATATATATTATATATGTATATTATAAATATATATATATACGCACATATATATTTACCCTAGAAAACCACTTTAAAATACTCCCTATATAAATATGGTGAAGAGTATATATGTGTATATATATGTGTATATATGTGCATGTATATATATATTCAGTATATGTGTATATATACATTCAATAGGAATATAGTAGGAATTCAGTAGGAAATTCTAAATTTCAATATATGTAGTTATACTATCCTCTGGAGTAGAAAATGGCAACCCACTCCAGTGTTCTTGCCTGGAGAATTCCAAGGACAGAGGAGTCTAGCGGGCTCCAGTTCACAGCGGTCACAAAGAGCTGGACGTGACTGGGCGTGCACACACTAAGTGTATATCTACATTGTATCTAAATGTATCTTTATACCCACATATGTGCATATATAGACAAACTACAGCTAAAAAATATCTTGGCTAGTATTAGTAAATTCTGCTTCATACAGTTTTCAGTTAAATGGAGAGTCTTTATTAGAACTGACTCAGTAACTATATTATTTAAAAATTTAACCTGGTCTGTGTTACAAATGGTAAGAGGTACGGTGAGATGAGGAGGACATTCCTCTTCTGCTCAGCCAACCCATTCTTTGCTATTCTTAGCTCTCAGCCACCCATCACTAGCATGAACGTAGGCAATACAGCGCTTTCTGGATATACTTTTTTCACCTGGTAGAAAGTATCACAGGCTGGTGAGTTTAGTTACCCCTTACCCAGTGGCACTTTTAGCCACTAGTCTCTCACTTCAGAAAATCCTTTCCAGAAATCTGTCTTCCCAAAGTCCCGCTCATCACAGAAAGCAACAACTTCTAACCTCTACTCTGAAATCTCTAAATTTCACCATCACTCTCTCAAAGACACAGCCTTCCTCGGTTTTAAGTTTCCTCCTTCTACGGCTGCCTCCAAACCTTATGCCTTCCTTCTCAACCTAAGCCCATATCGGGTCCAGTCTACCCCCAACCCCACACGCATGTATATCACTAACCTGAACACCACCACCAAAAGTGCAGGAGATCAAAAAAAAAAAAACCACCTTCAGAGTCCTCAGTCCTTTGATTTTCTGCATCCTCAAGGCCCTGCCCCACAGATCCAGGGCAAAGCAAGTTGAGAATCACAGATGTACATTCAGAAATCTTTTAGAACAAGATGGTCTTTTTAAATTAATATTTTAAAAGGTTGTTTATTTTCTATTAATCTCTTACTCATGCTCTTATGACTAATAATACACATCTGAATTCCGTTGAGATAATTTATGTCTTGGGGGAAGGGGTGGGGAGGAGAGAGAGATTAACTGAGAAAGGGGCTCCTTCCTGAGAACCAGGACTTCCCGCTGCACCGACAAGACCCCAGCCATCAGCCCACTTAGCCACAGTCACACAACTCTAAACGGTCGGAATCTGAAAAAAACAAAAACACCACTTTTTCTTTTCAGTTGAGTTCTTTTAATAATTTTGATATTTAAAGTAACGCTCATCAAGTTTCCCTATGTCAGCACTCACTCTGGCTATGTCACCGGGCACTCTAATCGGGCCGTGAAAAATATGTTCTCACACCAGCTTTCATTCTGCGCAATTGTGTCCCTTGTCAAGCATGGCACACAAACTGGTATCCAAATCAAGAAATCCTGAATATTCTCACAGATATATATTTAATGAAAATCATGGCCTTCACTGTTGCAGGTGTGGGCTTCCTTCAGTCATTTAAGCTCTCTAGGTTTCATTTTTCCTACTTAAAAAAAAAAAAAGCCAGGGGAAACACTACTCATGCATAAAACACTCTGAGCGCCCCAGATGAAAGCCCGGGTATGTAAGTGTGATGCGTGTTTATCGCCTCTTCTCTGATGAAAAGTGGCAGCCTTCTGCTTGCAATGGGATTAGAAATTCTGACTATAACAGAGAAGAGAGAAGCACAAATGAGTAACAAGCAGTCAGAATAAATAAAACTGAAAAGATTGAGAGCACTCCTTTTACAAAAGGAACATCAGTTGCAAAACTTGTGGTTTAATTTGGTATGCTTTCCACTTTTAAAAAATTGGGCTTCACTGCATGTATAATAAGCTACAAGCAGAAGGTACATTCAGTAGTACATGAATAAAAAATGACCTTTTCATTTGCTCTTCCATAGCCTGGCATTCCTATATTATTAAAATATATTAAAGATTAAGCAAGCATATTAGCATACAGACATCCTGCTCATGTGGCCGTGGATACGAGGCTATCCAACATAAAGTTATTAATAGAAATCCATCCATATAAAATTTATATTTACAATACTATAGGTATCAATTAAAAAGAATACGAACTTCTCTAACAACAAACTCAGTTATTCCATAAGGGAAGAAAAAGAAAAGAATGAGGAGAGAATCAATAAAGAGAGCCACAAATAATTACAAGCTCTTCATGAGCTGGGAGTGAGCCACATTCTGTGCTATAGGAAACATTAAATAGATAAGCTCTCTAGCTTAATGAAACTCAAGACTCTACATCTAAGATTTAAAATACTGAGGCAATTTTTATACCAACATTTTTTGGGGGACAATAAGGTATTTAATAAATATTTTCATTTTCGATAAAGTATTCCTTTCTATGGTTTAATTCCCTCTCTCATTTTTCTTTATGACATATAAAACATAAATTTACAGAATATTAAGAGAATGGACCACAAAGTAATTGCAAAAACATAAATATCTTAAAATTACCAAGTTTCCAAAGGACAAGGCTTTCCTTTCACTTCATTATTATGTACGCAATATAGGTTCATAAAAAAATTGAGAGTTCAGCAAAGCGCAGTGAAAAAAGAAGAATCCTCTAAGTCTCATGCAGTCCGTGGTCACGTCTTTTGTACTTCCTTTACTATCTTCCAATACCCAGCCTTTTCTGTTTGCACCTGTTTTGCTTGTACCTCATATACTGTTACAGTGGAGACACAATGTTAAACCAGGCTCTTTTTCGTTAACATGTCAAGGTGCATTTTATACCCAGGGTTCATTTTTCCTTTAAAAAAAAGTTGCTTTATCTATCAAAATGGAAAGCTGACATTCCCTAAAACTCTTGTCACTTGTTCTATAGACTGTCCCTCAACGGCTTGACAAATGATGGTGATGGTGTTACTTGGAGCACTCCAAGGAAAGCAGATGCCAGAGTGCGCTGGTATGTAGAAGTAGAGGGCCCAGCATTTCTCCTAGTCAACCACGCAAGGATTTAGCCTCATATCTGTTACAAGAAAGCGTGAGGCAAAGATTATCCCACTCCAGTACTCTTGCGTGGAGAATCTCAGGGACGGTGGAGCCTGGTGGGCTGCAGTCTATGGGGTCGCACAGAGTCGGACACGACTGAAGTGACTTAGCAGCAGCAGCAGCAAAAGCTATTCATTAACCTTGGCTTAAGTTGGTGTGTAAAGATATGGGCTGCCACTCTTTCTTTTCAGCAGCTCGTCCACCGTCTGGGTGCCCTGAGCTTACTGCTGTTAATGTATAAGGAAAGAAGAAGCCCAGTCCTAGAACTACTATTCCCAGTTTGTCAGATTAACCAGTGAAGGATCTGTGTGTGAACACATAAGTACGAACAGGAGAGAAATTCCTTCATATATGCACTCATTAAAATGAATAAAATTCTTCCCTATGTTTAAGAAAATTAGGTTAAGATGAAAACCACACAAAGAGGAAGGCTAACTTGAAAATTTTTGGGGAAAACTCCAAATCTTTACTTTTAAAATGATGTAAAATCAAAACAGACATTTATAACAGATGTCTTTGCTTTCTCTGTTGTTGTTTTGGATGAAAAACAATAGGGATTTTTTAAAAAAACAGCTTGCTATGAACAAAATTTATCATCTACTGATGTATTATTTCTCAATTTATTTTTCTTATTATCTCTCAGAGATAAATGGCAATAACAAAGACACATTAAAATGACACTAAGAGCAGCTTTTTATAGTTTTAATTATTTTCTTCCTTTTTGGCAATAAAAATGATGTGGTATGTTTGCATGTCATATATTGAGAAGCAATAATACTGTTTAAAGATTCATAATTGTGAAGGTAATTTTTACTTGATATTTTAAATATGAACTAGATTGCTTCTAGCCCCTAATACTGTAGTCCTGTTTACTAATATTTACTGTAGACACACCTATATTGATGTCAATCACTTACTGCGCTTTTCATTCTATTCTGAGGTAGTCTGCATAGACATAATATTCTTTTATGAGTCCATCAAGTTTCACTGTCTGAGAAATAACTTCACAATTTGCAGTGTAGATAATGAGCACTCATTTCCCTGTGTCTCTTGGGAACTGAGCTCAGTCTGGTCTATGAAGTCAACACAGAAGAACTGAAATGAAAATCCATGACAAGGGCGCCCTGGTTACGGTCACGGAGGAGAGGGGCACTTGAGGGTGCTCGGCGGAGGTCTGGCAGGGTTCCCCAGGGCAACACTTCATCTGGATCACTTTAGCACTTGAGAAATGATTTTGTACTTAGAGTAAAACTGAAAAGTCTCTTTGGGATAAACCCATGGAAATCAAGTTCCTATATAATGTAAGTTATTAATTTAGAATAGCGTAACACATTACTGAAATGCAAGCTGTGTTTCTGAGCTCTGCCAGATTTAGTGCACTCTCATCCGCATGGAAACTTCCGGGACAGCACCGGCACTGTAGACCCAGTTAAGACATAAAAGGCTTGATGGTTTTTATCTCAGGCTTCCTAGGCTTAACCTGTTCAGAAAAGTCTTCCTTTTGTCAGAGGTTCTCAACTGGGCTGCTTCCTTTTAACTTTCTAAACATAATTTTAATTTTAAACATTCTGTTTACTACTAGACAGGCATGGCATTTAGATGATACAACAATGAGACAGTGAGGATGAAGTCCACCCCCTCTCCTGTCCCTACGTACCCAGCACTCTTCCCTGGAGGCCAGCTGTGCTACTGGCAGTTTCCTGAGTAGCCTTCCAGAGATAATCTACGCATTTATAAATATATGCCACATGTGTGTATACATATATATGTATCCTACATGTATATATACACACACATCTACATATGTATGTGTATATGTGCAATTTGTCTGCCTATAAATACCATATGCTGTTTTTGCATTTTAAAACTTTCCATATATAGAACTTTTTAAAGTATACACTGGACATACAAATAACACATACAGCAAATATTCTTAAACATTATTTCACCTACATGAGAGTTTATCTGTTAGATAAATACCTTGAAATGGAATTCTGGGTCAAAAAACATGCACAGTTTTAGTTTGGAAAGTACTGCTAATTTTTGGTAATATTTTATAATGGTTAAAAGTTGGAATTCAAAAACACAACATACAATTAACTCCTTGCATGTTGTAACCATGGAATGATTTATTGTGAATTTTTACAGATGGGAAAGACAATTCAAATTTGATAAATTTTGCTTCTAATTACCCTCTCATTCTCCAAGGTAATAATTCAAGGTATATGATTGGCTACTGAACCCTAGAAAATAGGCCATCAATTACATGAAGTATACTGCTTGATAGATGGGAAAGCAATAAAAATAATTGGATCGAACATGAAAGAAAAGATTTTAAACTTAGGGTTTAAAGGGTTCCGTTTTCTAGTAACTTTGTGGAGTTTCAGGGCAAAACTCCTCTTAAGCAAGAGGTGATGAGAATAAATTTTTTTTTTTAAGTGAGAAGAGTGAAATAAAACTACCAGGCTCTCTGAACTGGAAATTCTAACATTACACATAGAGTCTCATACGAGGAAGGAATGTTTGTCAAGGCGAATACTGAGGGAACCTGGGGAAGAACGGATTCATAAGCAGACTGGGGAGGATTGAAGATCAGGTTTCTGGAAGGAATTTTCACTGATATCCTTCCTGGAAAGAAATCTGTTCAAATGCTAACAAGGGGAAGGGAGGAAGAGAAACTGGGCAGACCATGTTATGGATCTTCGGACTCCAAACCCAAAATGTCTCTCTTGAGGATAAGAGAGATATCACGACACCAGTTAAAGGAAGGACGTGAAACCTCCGCCATCATTCTCATCCACTCACACTGTTAGAAGTCACCACGCTGGGCTAAAGAAACGTACTTTTAATATCCAAGATTTAATAAACACTAAAGTTGTTTTTTAACATAAAAACTAAATATATAGATTACCTTTTCAATATTTTTTAACTTAAAAAGTCTGGGATATAAATACTTGGCATGGCCTTACACATGCATATGACTCCCATTGCTTTATCAGAAGATAAATAAAAGAATCCATCATAATAATTATAATTTCCATCCTAAAGTGACTTCAAAAACATGTAATTCTAGAGGACTGCTGCTGCTGCTGCTAAGTCACTTCAGTCGTGTCCAACTCTGTGCGACCCCATAGACGGAAGCCCACCAGGCTCCCTTGTCCCTGGGATTCTCCAGGCAAGAATACTGGAGTGGGTTGCCATTTCCTTCCCCAATGCATGAAAGTGAAAAGTGAAAGTGAAGTCGCTCAGTCGTGTCCGACTCTTAGCGACCCCATGGACTGGAGCCTACCCATAATTTTTAAAAATTACCTATATATTAATTTTCCTGAATATAGCAGAATATAAAATAGGTTTAAGCATATAATTTACATCTAAAACTTAAGGACCGTGTCAAACTATTAAAGTGTTCTTTTAATTATGTATCATTTTGGAAGGGACTCAATTACAGTTTTCCACCATTTTATTATCATTTATACAAACTTGCCGGAGAAGGCAATGGCACCCCACTCCAGTACTCTTGCCTGGAAAATCCATGGATGGAAGAGCCTGGAAGGCTGCAGTCCACGGGGTCGCTGAGGGTCAGACACAACTGAGCAACTTCACTTTCACTTTTCGCTTTCGTGCATTGGAGAAGGAAATGGCAACCCACTCCAGTGTCCTTGCCTGGAGAATCCCAGGGACGGGGGAGCCTGGTGGGCTGCCGTCTATGGGGTCGCACAGAGTCGGACACGACTTAAGTGACTCAGCAGCAGCAGCAGCAGCCAAACTTGTGCATTTTCACAAAGCTATCACTTATTTTATGATTTATCTGAACAGGGATTTAAGTTTCTCACTATTATCCTCAACTATTCAAAACACAACAAAAATTCCTTTATATTTTCTGATTACTATTTGAAAGCAAATGAGAATTAACTGAAATTAAATGGAACACTTGAATCTTGAAAATGAGCAAGAAGTATTTAAACTTAAAAGTTAAATAATAGGTTAAAGCAAAAAATATATTTTACAAATGAAACTGTTCAGTTCATTCCCTGAAATGAATTATTAATTTTCATCTTGTATCTACAATAAAGGTCACAATACCATATAACTGAATCTACACAATGTTTTAAATAGATGTCTTAAAATACATGATCTAGACTTATCTCATGTTTGTTGAATAAATATTCTAAAAGAAATGTGATGATACCATTAATAATTTACATAACAGAAAAGTCTGTTATCATTAACATATGAATGTGGATTTTTTAGATAATTGTTTTGTTCAGTCACTAAGTTGTGTCCAACTCTTTGTGACCCCATGGACTGAAGCACTCCAGGCTTCCCTGTCCTTCACTGTTTCATGGAGTTTACTCAATTCATGTCCACTGAGTCAGTGATGCCATCCAACCATCTCATCCTCTGCCGTCCCCTTCTCCTGCCCTCATTGTTTCCCAGCATCAGGGTCTTTTCCAATGGCTATTCCACTACTTCTAAGGGATTCCTGCCCACAGTAGTAGATATAATGGTCATCTGAATTAAATTTGCCCATTCCCATCCATTTTAGTTCACTGATTCCTAAAACGTCTATGTTCACTCTTGCCATCTCCTGCTTTACCACTTCCAATTTACCTTGATTTGTGGACCTAACATTCCAGGTTATTATGCAATATAGTTCTTCACAGCATCAAACTTTAGTTTCACCACCAGACACATCCACAGCTGAGCATTATTTACGCTTTGGCCCAGACTCTTCATTCTTTCTGGAGTTATTTCTCCACTGATCTCTAGTAGCATATTGGGCACCTACCGACCTGGGGAGTTTCTCTTTCAGTGTCCTATCATTTTGGCTTTTCAGACTGTTCTTGGGGTTCTCAAGGCAAGAACACTGAAATGCTCTGTCATTCCCTTCTGCAGCGGACCACATTTTGTCAGAACCCTCCATGATGACCCGTGCATCTCGGGTGGCCTACGTGGCATGGCCCAGTTTCACTGAGTTACACAAGGCTGTGGTCCGTGTGATCACTTTGGTTAGCCTTTGGTGATTCTGGTTTTTGTTCTGGAGGCTGTGGAACTGTAGTTCTTGCGTCTTCTCTCTGCCCTCTGATGGATGAGGGTAAGAGACTTGTGCAAGCTTCCTAATAGGAGGGACTGGCTATAGGGAAAACTGGGTCTTGCTCTGGTGGGCGGGGCCATGCTCAGTAAAGCTTTAATCCAATTGTTGGCTGATGGGCGGGGCTGTGCTCCTTCCCTGATATAGCTGTTTGTTTTTTAGGTACTGCTGCCGTGCTACTGCTGCTAAGTCGCTTCAGTCGTGTCCGACTCTGTGCGACCCGATAGACAGAAGCTCACCAGGCTCCCCCGTCCCTGGGATTCTCCAGGCAAGAATACTGGAGTGGGTTGCCATTTCCTTCTCCAATGCATGAAAGTGAAAAGTGATAGTGAAGTCGCTCAGTCGTGTCCGACTCTTAGCGACCCCATGGATTGGAGCCTACCAGGATCCTCCGTCCATGGGATTTTCCAGGCAAAAGTACTGGGGTGGGGTGCCATTGCCTTCCCCGATTTTTAGGTACTAACTATGGTATATTTCAGTCACATTAAGTAGATAATATCTACCTCATATCAATTTATTGTTATATGTGTCCTTCTTTTATGTTCTTTCCAGGAACATATATATCATTACATTCCTATTAGTAAGCACTGCATTTCATAAATATTAGTTCAATAATTGATCACTCAGTGAATACTGAATGAATTGACTATAACATTAAATTTTCAGTTAAAAATGCTAAAGCACTCAAAGTAAGTGGTAAAATGAGAAAAATTACTATTATACACAGGAAAACAAAAACCTAACAGAATAATTATATTGACAAAAATGTTAATTTCTGTCATCTATAAGACTGAGGGACTCTAGATTGCATGAGCCCTTCCAAGGCCTGGGAGCAGTCCTAGCATTATAGTTGCACAGTCCTAAGTTTTCGTAAGATATTTTAACAGTTATTTAGACTGCTGCACATTTAGAGCCTAATTTTTTACTTTTAATTTTATGATTGATTTCTTAAGGCGTAGAGGGAAAATTATAAAAGTGGTAGGCTCCACAAACTTGGATCTGCTCCTCTAGAGTTCATTATACTGAGGATACCTGCACACAGGAATGAGAAGTAAACCAACATTTGGACAAGGAACAAAGACTTGGTTTGCACTTACAAATATGTGTCATTTCTTGTTAAAAAATCAAAATATAGCCAGTTCTAAGTTATGAGCTAGCATGTGACTCTGAAAACCAGTTCATCATCCAACAAATCATGTGGAGAGATCTCCATGAGGCAGGAGCACATTTTCTCAAATTGCAATTTTCATTTCTGGTAATTATTCTTGGACATTTACTGACAGTTAACAGCTGCTGTACTACTTCACTTATTTTACTTTGTGTTGACATTTCACATTTAACTCATATTTTCAGATAGCCTAAGGTGCTTGAGGAAAACAGTACTCTGATATTACTTTTTCAATTCTTTATGATTCATTCAGCATATAAAATATCATCAAGTTGCTGTTTTTGCCTGTGTAATCTAACGTCTCATTAAAAAGTGTGCAGTAATTACAATATATATATAACATTCAATTTTCAGTTAAATATTTTGACATACTTATTCTACCAAAATATCAAAAGTCAACCATCATGAAAGCACCATGAAATACTTTGAGTCAATGAAGTTTTTGTTAAAGCCAGAAAAAAAAAGTAAGTTTTCTTTACACAAGTGAAATACAAATACTCCTAATTGCTAACAGATTTTTTTTTTGACACGTGTTCGCCCAAAATGAATGTTTACAACCTATGCTGAGTAATGGATGCCTGGAGAATAGCATTTACATGAAAACCCTGACACGGTTTTCACCAAAAAAAATTTAAACATATATCCGTGGTAGCTTAAAGGGGCAGTTAGAATACTCTTGGCCTTGGAATGATGTAAGAAAACATTTAAAGAATATCTGATTCTGCTGAAAACAAGATCATAAGATTTTTGTTAAAACAAATGCCGGAAGGTGTGAGTGTGATATTACTTAGACACATACACAGACACACACACACACACACCATGGTCTACAGCAAGAAATATTTTAGATACTTTTCATAGGAATTTTGTTATTTTGGAGGCAGAAGGTAAGAGAAATAGGAAAAAATATATGGAGAACATATTCTAAAATTTACAACTGAATCATGCTTATTACAACTGTTATATCTTTTGCTTTCCTTTTTTATGTTATATCTACATTATTTTGTAGGGTATCTATTTTAAAAGGTGGATACTGAAGACTGAGGAGGACAGGACTTAGTTTGACTTGTAGGAAGGCTACTCTAGAATGCTTATTTCATTTTGAAAATATAAACACTAAGGAAATACTTTCTGATGTCAAGAAGATACGGTATATGAGTGATGGCTGTGTGCAAAGAAACCAAGGAAAATCATTTGTAAATGGATAATCCTGTGTTATCTCTTCTGTGTTTTCATGTATATGCACCATACCAACAGTAGGCCTAAACAGAAAACAAGAACTCACAGGAGACAGCTGCAAATCAAATCATCCTCATTAAAAAGCCAGATTCTATAACCTGTAAGTCAGAAAATCACAGAGGTAAACTAAACTTCCTGCTGATACACGGACAAAACGAAGATTACTTTATTTTTCCTGCTCCTTCCCCTCATCCTGCCCCAGTGGTTCGAATCAGTGAAGAAAGCTGTCTTGCTTCTCTTGGTTTCAAAGGGTGCCATGCCCCACACAGCTGAAGGAAGAAATGAGAGCTGAGGACTCCCACACATATCTTTCTAATTTCAAAACTTTCTTCATGCAGATGACTGAAACCAAGGGCTGATAAATGATTTTCTTCCATTTCATATTCTAGACTTCTAGATATTATTTCGAAGCTAGACAGCACTCCAGTGGTCAAACAACAAAACCAACCTGCAGACCACTCGTAGAGCTGCCCGCCTACATAAGCTCCTGATTCTTTCTCCATTGCTGTCCTAAGGTGGTTCCTGGGACACGTGGCATACATTTCAAATTAAAGTACTATGCATTAAAACAGCAGGTTAAGTACAAGTTTTTCTGCTTATAACAGATTTATAAATGAATCTATCAATGCTGGAAATCTAATCACAAATTACTCTATTCACTGTGTCATTCTCTTATATCCAATTAGGCCCTGCAAGGCAAATTCTGCAAAAGATTCAATAACACATCTAATCTTAAGGCTCTGATCAGGTTAACGTAGTTTCCTTCAGAACTGCATTCATCTTCACAAAGTGTGGGTGTCTTTGAAAAACTACTATTAGGTTCAGAGACATTAACTTTTAAAAGTACTTTTAACAGGTCTTCCCTATTACGAAAAATCTTACTTTTCGTGCTAGTTAAGTGCAAAGAGCTTTTCATAAGAGCGTAAAGAAGGAAACTGCCGTTAACATGAAAACTGAAAAACTGCACCTGAACAGGGTTTATTCAACAACAATACACTTCATCACTACCCATGCTTTCAACCCATTTCACAAGCTGCATCTGCTTCGTCTCCTGTCATTTCCACTGCATAAATCATAACAGTACTCATTAGTATAAAGTCATTAGGGTAAACCAAATCTCAGTGGCAAGGATCTCAGCATTTCTGGAAACATAGATATAAAGATATCCAACTTAATGTCACTTAATTAAAAATATAGAGTTTACTCTGGACAGTTTTTACTAACCTTGGTCCTTATTATCCGGACTCGTGAGATTAAGATAATTTAGGGCTGAACAGTTCAAGTGCAGCAGAGCATAAAGGCCTTCTAAAACAGAGAGGCCCAAATCCAGGATACCCACTACCATATAACTACCACTGGGAAATGCAATTTTAATTTGCAGGAGGATTTTAAGGAAACTTCACTGTAAATGAAAGTGAATCCTGACAACAACAACAAAAGCAATTGGGTGATTCTGCAGACGAAGCAGATAAGGCATTGCCACAACACTGTTCTTTTAAACCAACCAAATGCTGTTGACTGCAAAGAGTTCTCTGAGCTAATTAGAATGCAAAGCACCTTGAGATAAAATTCAATAAAATAAAGGACCAATTTGTGAAATTTTTTTTATGTTGTTAAGATAAAATGCACTACCATCCATAGATGGCACTGCTAGGACAAACTCAGGCCTCCCATTCAAATTCCCCAGGTGTAACTTACGGCTTGATTCCTAAAACCTGCATTTTAATAAATATCCTGTTCTATTGACTGTGGCTCAGATCATGAACTCCTTATTGCCAAATTTAGACTTGAATTGAAAAAAGTAGGGAAAACCACTAGACCATTCAGGTATGACCTAAATCAAATCCCTTATGATTATATAGTGGAAGTGAGAAATAGATTTAAGGGACTAGATCTGATAGACAGAGTACCTGATGAACTATGGACAGAGGTTCATGACATTGTACAGGAGACAGGGATCAAGACCATCTCCATGGAAAAGAAATGCGAAAAAGCAAAATGGCTGTCTGGGGAGGCCTTACAAATAGCTGTGAAAAGAAGAGAAGTGAAAAGCAAAGGAGAAAAGAAAAGATATAAGCATCTGAATGTAGAGTTCCAAAGAATAGCAAGGAGAGATAAGAAAGCCTTCCGCAGCCATCAAAGCAAAGAAATAGAGGAAAACAACAGAATGGGAAAGACTAGAGATCTCTTCAAGAAAATTAGAGACACCAAGGGAACATTACATGCAAAGATAGGCTTGATAAAGGACAGAAATGGTATGGACCTAACACAAGCACAAGATATTAAGAAGAGGTGGCAAGAATACACAGAAGAACTGTACAGAAAAGATCTTCACGACCCAGATAATCACGATGGTGTGATCACTCACCAGATAATCAGATAACCTAGAGCCAGACATCTTGGAATGTGAAGTCAAGTGGGCCTTAAAAACATCACTACGAACAAAGCTAGTGGAGGTGATGCAAATCCAGTTGAGCTATTTCAAATCCTGAAAGATGATGCTGTGAAAGTGCTGCACTCAATATGCCAGCAAATTTAGAAAACTCAGCAGTGGCCACCGGACTGGAAAAGGTCAGTTTTCATTCCAATCCCAAAGAAAGGCAATGCCAAAGAATGCTCAAACTACTGCACAATTGCAGTCATCTCACACAGTAGTAAAGTAATGCTCAAAATTCTCCAAGTCAGGCTTCAGCAATATGTGAACCGTGAACTTTCAGTTGTGCAAGCTGGTTTTAGAAAAGGCAGAGGAACCAGAGATCAAATTGTCAACATCTGCTGGATGATGGAAAAAGCAGGAGTTCCAGAAAAACATCTATTTGTGCTTTATTGACTATGCCAAAGCCTTTGACTGTGTGGATCACAATAAACTGCAGAAAATTCTGAAAGAGATGGGAACACCAGACCACCTGACCTGCCTCTTGAGAAACCTATATGCAGGTCAGGAAGCAAGTTAGAACTGGACATGGAATAACAATCTGGTTCCAAATAGGAAAAGGAGTACATCAAGGCTGTATATTGTCACCCTGCTTATTTAACTTCTATGCAGAGTACATCATGAGAAATGCTGGGCTGGAAGAAACATAAGCTGGAATCAAGATTGCTGGGAGAAATTTCAATAACCTTAGATATGCACATGACACCACCCTCATGGCAGAAAGTGAAGAGGAACTAAAAAGCCTCTTGATGAAAGTGAAAGAGGAGAGTGAAAAAGCGGGCTTAAAGCTCAACATTCAGAAAATGCTGAATATCACGGCATCTGGTCCTACCACTTCATGGGAAATAGATGGGGAAACAGTGTCAGAGTTTACTTTTCTGGGCTCCAAAATCACTGCAGATGGTGACTGCGCCATGAAATTAAAAGATGCTTACTCCTTGGAAGGAAAGTTATGACCAACCTAGATAGCATATTGAAAAGCAGAGACATTACTTTGCCAACAAAGGTCCGTCTAGTCAAAGCTATGGTTTTTCCAGTGGTCATGTATGGATGTGAGAGTTGGACTGTGAAGAAAGCTAAGCCCCGAAGAATTGATGCTTTTGAACTGTGGTGTTGGAGAAGACTCTTGAGAGTCCCTTGGACTGCAAGGAGATCCAACCAGTCCATCCTAAAAGAGATCAGTCCTGGGTGTTCATTGGAAGGAGTGATGCTAAAGCTGAAACTCCAGTACTTTGGCCACCTCATGCGAAGAGTTGACTCATTGGAAAAGACTCTGATGCTGGGAGGGATTGGGGGCAGGAGGAGAAGGGGACGACAGAGAATGAGATGGCTGGATGGCATCACTGACTCAATGGACATGAGTCTGAGTGAACTCTGGGAGCTGGTGATGGACAGAGAGGCCTGGCGTCCTGTGATTCATGGGGTTGCAAAGAGTTGGACATGACTGAGTGACTGAACTGAACTAGTAGGCATTAAGATTTTTATGATTCAATTATACTCAATCTGTGTGACGTTCTCAAGTGAAAGACAAGGGAGCAAAATCTGTGACAGGAAGGATGGGCTTCAGGACTTGATAACATTTGAAAAACAAAACCCATCTGTGTCATGTATCTCAGGCGTCTGCTTGAAATCAGAACCTTTCACATTGTGGCTGGCATCTTCAGTTGTCAGGCTGACTTCATTGAAGTGCATGGATTCTGCTTTGGGCCAGTTTCAATGGAGATCCAGACTGACATCAACCGGATGCCAGGCCACCGTCCGCATCCACAGCGCCTCCGCATCCACAGCGCCCGTGGTGCGGTGCGCTGGGAACCAGCCCGCCCTCTACCAGCTGGCCCTGGAGCCGCAGGGGAGCAGCTCCTCAAGCCTCATCTCCCCAGCCCCCAGGGCCCCTGCCATGCACAGTAAGAAACAAACACTTCATCCTCCTCCCTCGTTCTGGCACAGAGCTCCTAACATCCTTAGAATTCCCAAAGCACTGAGCGATACAATTTTGTCTTTTGTTATGTGAGTAAGGTGACTTTTGGATCCCATTTAAGGAAAGGGCTGATGGCCAGGAGAACCAACCCTGTCATCAGAGGACTGGAACGTTCTGTCCCAACCGCTTTCCCCTACCAGCTCTGGAAGCGGGGAGGGGCTGAAGGTCTAACTGATGATTTAGTCAGTGGTACCAAAGTAATGAAGCCCCGTAAAATCAGAAAGGACAGTGTCAGTAGGGCTTCTGGGTGGTGAGCACGGGGAGGTCTGGGGAAAGTGGCCAGATGGTATGGGAGTGCCTCGGCCTCTCCCCACCCCCTGCCCTGTGCGTCTCTTGTATCTGGCTGTTCCCGAGTTACATTCTTTTATAATAAACCAGTAATCTAGTAGGTAAAATGTTTCTCTGAGCTCTGTGAGCCGATCTAGCAAGTTAATTGAACCCACTGAGGGGGGACATTAGAACCTCCAATACGTAGCCAAGTCACTCAGAAGCATGGGTAACAGCCTGGGCTGCAACTGGCATCTAAAGAGAGGGTGGTCTTCTAGGACCAAATCCTTCACTTTGGAATCCGATGCTACTCTGGGCAAACAGTGTCAGAATTGAGTTGAACTGCAGGATGCCCAGCTGCAGGTGTCAGAGCTCGTTTTTGGCATGGGAAGGTATCTCCACACGTTGGAACCAGTGATCAGAATCCTGACCTACCTCATCCCAAACTTGTCCATCGTTTCCTTCGTGCTCCCATCTCCCAGTTTCAGTTGGCCTCTCTCTGCTTCTCCCTGCTCAAGACTCTCAAATTCTAGAAGGCACCTCCCGTATTCTGTTTTACCCCGAAGTCACCGTCACATTCTCCTTTCACCTTCTTGAATACAGGCCAAAGCATTTAAACTTGCTGTCCTTTCTGCCTCACCTTTCACTTACTCATTGGCACATCAGAATCTAGCTTCCGTCCTTCACGTATTAGATTATACTCCAGCAGAACTCCCTAGGTCATGCAGTCTCCCGAGTCCACCTCAGGACCGACCCCAAGCAGCTTCCGCAGCATCTAGTTTTGTGGAACACCCCATTCATGAAGCCGTCTTCTCTCTGGCAGCATCAGATTGGTTCTCCTGTCTTTCTGACTGTTTCTTAGTCTCCCAACATGTGGTAGAGGAATTCCCTCAGGTCCTTTGAATAGGGTAACCTCATTCATCTCGAGTGATATGTATATCATTCTTCCTGAGTGATTCCCAAATGCCTCCTTGGCCCTGATCTTTATCCGTAATCTTTATGCCTGTGACGCTTCTCTAAATAAACTTCAACGGAGATCTAACATGTCTAAAAACAGTCATCATCTATACTCCCTCATACCTGATTTTGCCAAACTAAAGTTTAAGAGAGCTCACGTGACATAACATAAAAAGTAAGAGCACTAAAAGAATTCTTACTGACACCCCCTAAGCCCTCCCAAAATATGATATAAATGAGAGAGTTATTGCTGAAAATTCAAGTGGGAGCAAAATCAAGTCAAGAACAGTTACAATGTCATGATCTGCAGAAATATTCCTAGAGAGGATGACAAAGAGTCTTCAGCCATATCTTAATCTTAACCGCCAACTCCTTTCCCATTAACTCTTTTGCATTAGAAACATTTCAGATGTCTCAGAGGCAAACTAAGGGGCCCTCAACCTTCTCGACACAAAATATTTTGCTTTCAGCAGAAAAATATTATAGAGCTGAACAAAAAAAGGACCATACCTGAAGTGAAAAAGACTTTTCAAAAAGGTAAAATCACATTAAAAATTCCTGAAAAACATGTGCTCCTTTTATGAGAGCCCTTTCTTCATTTACAGTTATTTTTAGTTCAGTAAGAAAATTTGTAGCCCTAAGTCAAGTTATTAAAGCTAGAAATACCAGTAAGGCTATATTTTAAGGCAATTTCATAGCAATAGCTGGTTAAATGGCAGAATAAAAAGGACAAAATAAAAAATGAAAAATTTTGTGTCTGTATCATTACATTTGGAACACAAAACCTAGGGAGAAATCATGCTTAATGGATAAAGACTGAACGGCATTGGTTTTGAAATTTCAGAGCTAAAGTGGGTAAAGGGTGGGGAGGGAGAAGAGTATGTTAAACATCGGTGACCACCTTGCGTGCTTCTCGAAGCATCTATGAAGACGTGAGACATAAGCTATAGAAAAGAAAATGTTACTCACGGCTTTAACTACTTTCAATGATAAGATATTATCTACAGGGATCCAAACTGAAGACAAAACCTACCATGAAAAACAGTACACAAGAGAAAATGAAGAACCATCAACACGTACAAATGAAGTAATTAACGTGCTCTATGTAAGACTCAGCAGAGGAAGGTGAGGAAACAGTATAGCAACACTTTATGGCATAAGCTAGTTCTCCTAAAATGCAATGTGTGAAGGCCTTATTACGGAAAGCATTCAGTACTATATTTACAAAGCATTTTCTATAATGAAATATAATAGAATAACATAAATTCTTCTCAAGGATTAATTCAATGCTAATGAAATCAGGCTCCAGGAGTTTTTACCTAGGGAAGAAGGGAAAAAACCCCAGGGGGCTGGGGGAATGACACTGTTACAGCTTCTATACCTATCTTACACTAAGATGCTGTATGACCAGATCACGCAAAGCCAAGATTAAAACCTTCTCTTGCCAGAAAAGGAGGAGGACACAAAGCTATCTGGAGGCTCGTTCACTCTTCACCCAACACTTGCCTATTGCCCATTAACTGCCAGCCTCTGTGCTGAGTAGTAACGAGGACAGTCCTCTCTTTACAAAAACAGACAAAAACCCCAGCAGCCTGGTGAGTGTGATCACAGAGGTTTGTGGGGTGCTCTGGAAGCCTAGGGGAGATATACCTAACCCAGCAGGCTTCTTTTGTTTAATGTGAAAGACTGGAATTAGAATTCCAACACAATTAGAATTAGGTTTGGATAAAATGCCAATCGACTGGGTTCCACACAAGAGGAAGCTACATTCAGGAATAACTGGAAGCAGGGCCAATGAAGTCCTCCTTTCTTTGTGTTTCTTTCCACTTCTCTCTATACATTCATTGGCTTTCAGAATAATTTTCTGCAAAACTCAGAACCGCAGCTGAGGATGCTCCAGGTTTGACACCTTCCCAGGTGTCACTGGCAACCGTGAGCTGTGTTTACAGTTGATCCGGAGCAATCACTGAACAGGCCCTCTCAGGAACACTACCTCAGAGGTCTGAAGTCAAACCCTTCTGATGTCTGAGAAGATAATGGCACAGGAAATGGCACCCCACTCCAATATTCCTGCCTGGAGAATCCCATGGACAGATGAGACTGGCGGGCCAGAGTCTATGGGGTCACAAGAGTCAGACACAGCTTAGCAACTAAAGCACCAGTCCTGTTTCAGCAGGAACTGCACTTCCTGGGCATGTTTTACTAGAATAAAAGCACCTCCGGGTGCCTCCTAGTGAGGCCGGAGGGAAACTTCACTGACCACCTTAATTATATTGCTAAAAAATAATATGTGTAATGATGGGGCAAAGTGATCCTAAAACTCTCTCCACACGTGCCTTTTCAGAATTTTGCACATACTCTTGATATAGTAAGTCTCAATATATAATTATTGACTCCCGATTAAAAATATAAATAATGTATTTGGTATCTAATGTTCTAGAAGCCACAGGGCAAAGTTCCAATGCTTTTAAAGACAAGACATTCCTTACCTGTGTTTTAATCCTCAACAATATATACAAGGACCAGAGAAATTCATTTGAAAAATACAAAATGCCCTCAAATTCAAAACTTCCATTATTATTAACCTGATTGGAAAAGTTCAATATGTAATTATAGACTCACCGGGAAAACATAACCAAAGTGGTTATAAACATTGGTATGGTTACTGTGTGGGTGCAAGCAGTGAGGTTTGGAGGATCACCTCCCAGGGGATTTAGAAGCAGCCAACTCACCTTGCATTTCTGGTCCTGTAAAGCAGGCTGGTCTCTTGTTTACTATCCAGCTATTGCAATGGGCCTCATTTACACAACAATTACTTAGAAGTAACTCCTCTGAAACGCATTGTGTGATTAATTGACTTGGCTTCAGGAATGCAACGTTGTTTCTACACTGTTGTTCACTTCAGCCTAATGCCCCCTAGAGCACAGATCCAATTAAGAAACAAGGCAGGGAGGCAGACTATTTCTGTATCACACAGCACTTTCATCCAGGACTGAACACCACCACCTACTGTCTGTAGGCTCTTGATTTATTCAGTGCATCCCTGTGACACTGGGGGTATAGGGGATGGAACCGAACTGGCTTTAAAGTAAATATCTTAGAGGAGAATTAAAACCAGACAAATTTCAGAGGTACTCTTTACCACAAAAGCCTAACTAAAGCTAAAACTTAATTTTCTCATAGAAATACAAAGGATAATAATCTGGCTTATGGATTATTCTGGTATGTAATGAAAGGAGAATTCTCCTCTTCAATGAGACGTTTCCAACCATTGTTTCTCCGTTGGCAGGGGGAATCATCCTTAAGTTTTCACAAGGATTTGCATTTCCCATTCTTTTAAGGAGAAATCACCCACTTAGGTATTAGAGGCCAAATCTGCAATCAGCTGAGTCGCATACAAAAGGCCCGTGCATTCTGAGAAATTAGGGCCCTATCTCCTCTAAGACAAAGGGCATGGGACAGTAACACGTAGAGTCACCATATAATCTCAGGTTCAAACAGTACTGGCAAGTGAGGTCCAAGTTGCTTCCCCCGGCCCCACTCAGTCTGAACCCATCCAGCTTCCTTTCCCTTTTCTCTCTCTACTCCAGTAACTCTCCACTCTGCCTACTTCACCATGCTCTAGCACCCTCTGGGCTGCAAATTCATTAGGAAGAAAAAGCGTAAGCCAAACTCTCAATTTTACATACAAATTGAGGCCAAGTGGCTTCCTGGTGGACCAGATCTCTGAGTTACCGGCACAGGGCGCTAGAGGCGAGAAAACTGGAAGCAGGAAGCACAGCTGTAACTGCCCCCTCAGCCTCCACTCTCTGACCTTGGGACCTGAGTGTCTCCCAGCCAGGTACATCCTTACACTCGCAGACATATGAAAAATGAGAAGGGCTACAGGAGACCTCTCAAAGTCCCTTCAGGAAATCAAAGCACTAAAGCACTACAACTGTGACGCAGGAAGAGCAGGAGGCCAAGCAGGGACTATGGGCTCAGACTGCCTGGTTCAAACGTCAGCTGGGTCATTTCCTAGCAATAAATGCCTGGCTTCTCATCTTTAAAATGGTGATATACCTCATGGCATTGCTATGAAAATTAAAGTATTCAATACCATCAATAAGCGCCTAGAATAACCCTCGGCACATATCAAATGTCCAGTATGTGTTAGTTGCCCTCACGGCATTCTAAAATATTCCAACTACAGATAGGTGTACGGAGCCACCCGACACACTGCCTCTGTTCAGAACAGATAAAATTTCACACATTAGCAAACTGTTCTGCTTATTTCAAGTTTTCTCACTTCCTGGCAATATTCCTTTATAATTTGCAGTGTGCTAGAACATGAGCTACAATGACAGCCCTGAGTGATCCATGAGTTCCTTTTTGTAAAACTTCAACTAATAATATTAATGAAAACGAGAACCGTAATGAGTATTAGTGTTTTGTCTTCAGTCCCTTTTGTAGAATTTATTTCCCAACTTTTGATGAACAACTGAATAATGCTGTGTCCAACTGTAAAACTAAAGTGAAAAAAGTTGAATTCTTGCAATACTGAGGGGGTAACCAAAGCCTTTTGGCAGTATCTCCGTAACAAAATTTCTTATTTAAAGAAATGTTGTCAATCAGCTACCTGCTCTTGTTCAGGAAGGCAATACTATGCATCAATATTGCAGAAATTTTATAGAATTAATACCTTATTTTTCCTCGCCCATGACTTAAAGGAAAAACAATTTTCAAAAAATATAAACCCACAAATAATCAGTATTTAAGAAGGTATAAAATATGAAAACTCATTAAATAGGAGCAAATGTGCACCCGAGGACTGTTTTTGGAGGAGGAAAATAAAGAAACACTAGACCCCCTCTCTCTAAGGCTTCACACTCACGCACACAGAGTTAAGATAGCAACTATTTTGATCATACATATAGGGATGCACATTTTGCATTCCTTCCCAAGCTCTGTGTATACTTACAGAGCATTGCTTTCTAGGATTTCCCACTTGTGAAGCAAAACATCAGTTTCAGAGTTGATGAAACCATTCACCTACAGGTAGCTTAAAGTACATGGGAAACGTAAATGTTCTCATTAAATATAATTAAACAGGACCAAAAATATATATGGCAGAATTGAACCAAAACAGAGCAGGCAGTCCTATACAGGCATCTGGGTTTGGACAGCAGCACTTAGCATTATCGGTATGAAAGATCTGTTCCACACCTCAGCTAGGAAAAAGAAAAAAGCAACTTTGAAAATGGAAAAGAGTTTCAGACTGATTTTCATAAGAAAGGTGGGAAACTCACTGTTTAATCGTTTCTACTTAGCAAAGAATTTATCTTTCATATTCTTATAAAGTGGCTTTCTTCTGTGTTATCAATAAAAACTAACACTGACCTTCCTCCTGGAAGGTTAAACTTCTAACTTCTGTTTGAAACGCTAGAGTGCCTTTTCTCAGAAGAAATGCTACATATACGTGCCGCGAGCAATGAAAAAGAATACACCATCTCCCCGACCCTTCATTAGTCAGAGAATCTTGGCAACAGCGATGCTACTTGTATACGGTCTCTGCATGAAAAACTGTTTTCAAAGGTAACCTTGCCAAGGGCTATGTCTTGGCAAAAAGAAGCAAACTTTACTTTTCTACCAATCGGTTTGCTCTGCATGAGAAACAGGTGTTATGGTATGAAACGGGGCTCAGAGCAGTAGCACACTAAAACTCACCCCCAAATAAGTTTCATCTGGGAAAAAAACACAACTCTGAGATAATAAGCCTGCAGGCCTGACATGTTTTTGCAAAATGCAAATCATGAAAACTAGTTAAGGGATTAAATGCTCTTTTGCAAAAATGACCATGGAGATTATAATCATTAATTAAAATCATGTAAATAATTTTCTGAAAGAACTCTCCCTTTTTATCTCATAGGTTTCAAACAGTCTAATGGTAAAAAGGTTTAGTCTCAGAAGAGATTCTCTAATTAAAACTAGAAATCTGGTATAATTAATAAGTGTCAGTCTGCAATCTCAACCACTTAGTAAAGGCAGAGAAATCAAATGCTGATGTTCTATAAAAATTTCAACAAAATCTCCATGAAAATGAAATTTTTATAGCCTCTATTTCCTATCTATACAATAGGTGTCCCAGATGGGACTAGGCAATTGTTAAATGGATAAATATTTTAACACTGACAATTCCTATATGCCAGTTTTATTCATTTTTCTTTCTCTTCGGAGTTTCAGCTTGACCCACAAGTCAGCATTCAGTGATTTAACTGGGTTTACATTTTTTAATTTTCTAAGATTTTGATTCTTTCACCCCCAAATGTCCCATTATCATCTCCACCCAGAGGTGAACCAGAGCAAAAAAGACAGGACAAACTCAACATATCCATTCCAAACACTGATTACTTTATCTGCACAGTCCCTCCATCTTCCCTCCCTGCACTGGAATGTTCCAACTCTAGGGCAGTTTCACTGTTTACAAGTTTAATTTATCTCCCAGATAATAGCTCAAAGAAGAAGGGAAACTGGGTTTTCAGGAACGAAGTTTCTGGTATATAACTTGGTCTGCAGTTAAGCACACCGAGGTTAGGAAAACGGATTACTTCTATCAGGCAACATACAGTACATTCATCAAAACCCCACGTGTCATCACTTGTTAGTGGCTTGCCCTCCTTTTTCAATAGCCCTCGACTTCTGGGAACCCACGGGTTCTAGAAATCCTCTCCATCCGGGGCTCCCCGGCCCCGGCCCCGATCCTCGGCTCCTCAGTCAGCGCCTTCTCCACCTCTGCCCGCACGCAGCTCCGCGGTGCAGGGGTCGGCTCAGGAGCGCGCAGGCTCTGTGCAGCCTCCCCAGACGCCCTTTCCGGCTCTGGCCCACGTGGATGCAGAGGTCAGCGGGGGACGGGGCGGGGGTAAGCCTGCGAGACGCCGAAGACGACAAAGTCAGGAGAATCCCGGGGAAGGCAGCGGGGGCTGCGGGATGAAGGACACTCGGAAGCCCCCCCTGCGCTGGGGCTCTGTTTCCAGGGGCCAGAATGTTCCTGACTGAATGAGTGTGAGTGGCTGTTCTTCCCCGTAACGCAAAGCAGCCAAACCAATATAAACGTATAGAGGGTATACAATTCAATCACATGGAAAATTATAAGACGGCATGTTAGAGATGAGGTATGCCGCTCGGATCCCCGTCCAAGCAAGGACTTGCTGCCAAATATGGAGTGGGGTCAGCACCTGCTCTGCGTGGACCTGGTCTTTCTGGTCAGCCTCGGCCACAGGGAGCTGGCTCACCCAAGCAGCAGCCGTCCGCTGGGACGGAAAGACCCATCTCCGCTTCAGCCCTGAGCGGACCCCGGACAGCAATCCAGCTCCACAGGCTGCGCAGAGGCCTTGGCAGCGCCAGCATCACGCTCCCAATTTCCCCTCTGCCCAATCCCCCCTTCACACTTGCTTTCAGAGCTGCTGCTGCTGCTAAGTCGCTTCAGTCGTGTCCGACTCTGTGCGACCCCATAGACGGCAGCCCACCAGGCTCCCCCATCCCTGGGATTCTCCAGGCAAGACCACTGGAGTGGGTTGTCATTTCCTCCTCCAATGCGTGAAAGTGAAGTCGCTCAGTCGTGTCCGACTCTCAGCGACCCCATGGACTGCAGCCCACCAGGCTCCTCCGCCCATGGGATTTTCCAGGCAAGAGGACTGGAGTGGGGTGCCATTGCTTTCACAGCAGTTGATCCCTAACAAACATCTTAGACTCCAACCAACCTCCCGCTCAGTGTCTGCTGCCAAAGAACCCAACAGTATCACCTTTCACATTAAAACACACCATAATAAAATAAGAAAACAGAAGAAATATATATATATATATAAACCACATGTGGGAAATCCTCACCTGAATTCCTGCAAACCAAAGGCACAGCAGATTTTTTCTACTCCACCCAGCATTCTGCGTTTCTAACCTTTCCTTGATAATAGTTTCCATCGGTCACATATAGAAATCTTGGTAGAGGAGGAAGGAATTTAACAAATCAGAGTAATACAATTAAGTTGGCTGAGAACCTACTGAAAATTGACAAGGCCTGTGAGCAAAGCGATATTTCCCAAGAGTCACCAATTTTGCTTTTTTTTCAAAGTCACTGTGAATGTTGCAACAACTTTTTCTCATTACTGCACTTTTTTATTAAAGGGGATTTGCTGTATAATCTAAGTAAGATTTTAAGTATAGGTGATAGGGAAAATATGTTTTCTATCAAAATATGCTGTGAAGCAAACTTACGTGAATCCTACTTTTTAATTAACTGCCATCATAAAGTTGGAGAGCAATTGAACAATAAAAAGATCACACCTGGAAATGCAGGTTTTCTTTAAAACTAATCTAGTTAAAAGTATAAATAACTTTGATAAAACAATAATTTAGGGATTCTATTCTTGTTTCCTCATCACAGTTCTTGCTTTCTAGCCTTGAGAGATGTTCATATCCCAAAATCCATGGACACTCTTCCATCCCGTTTTGCGGACTTCTCTAAAACTCTATCATTCCCCGGACACTCTTCTTCCTTTGACTCCTAACACACAACACTTTTTTCCTCTTTTTCCTCTCACTTTTTTGTACTTTCCGGCTCATTCTCTCCCACCTGGTCATTAAAAGACATCCCTTAACACTTAGTCAAGGTCCCCTTCCCTTGTTAGTCTATAAGCAGTCTCTAGTGTTCACAACCATACCTATGGTTCTAAAGCAGCACCGGTCCACAGATTACTAATACACAGACACATAAAATCCACTCACACACAGACCACTCAGAACACTTGAGATGAAAGCCTCAAAGGCAGCTCCAATTCCACATGCCAACGGCAGAACTCTTGACAGCCCTTCTCCCAGATTACCTGTCTCAGAGAATGGCTTTGCTCTTTTCATCCTGTACTAAAAAACCAACTGAAGTCTCAGTGACATCTCACTCCTTATTCCTCAAATCCAAATTCATCATCAAGTCCTGTTAGTTCTGCCTCCAAACTTATGTGTCAAGATAAACTCTTCTTTTTATTTATTTCTTCAACTACTGAAATGTAAAAGCCAGTTTTAGCTCATGGGCCACACAAAAAGGTTGGTGCATCAGAGTGGAACTCCATGCTGTGATTGGATGACCCAGGTCTTATAAGAAACAAACTGCATACCTTTCTACGCTTGCATCACTTCAAGATATTTTAAGGGGTTCTCAGACGTCTGGTCCTATTTTACTTTGTGGATTGTTATACATGAACACAACACACACACACCCACCCACCCACCACGTTTTGGGCGGGGGTGGGGGGGGTGGGGGGGTGGTGGTGTACACGAGAATAGCCAGTGGATTAACGTGAACACAACACACATACACACACTCACCACGTTTTGGGGGGAGGTGGTGTACACAAGAATAACCAGTGGATTAACTTGTGCCACTGAGTTTTGAGTCCCCTCCCTGCCGCCTTTGGGGAGAGTGGCTCTGCTTAAAAGAATCACTTCTCTTGCCATCTTGATTAAAATGAAGACTATCACGAGACAAAGCAAACTACTAAAACCAAACAAAACCTTCCACATACAACTACTTATTTGTATGAATTCAGAATCCTCTGAAATGTACAACCTAAACAAAATATAGAAATGGATTGAAAGCTAAGGCTAATGTTGTTTTGCAACTCCTATGCAAAGCATATAATTTAAAACTAATGGTAATAAAAACAAAAGTGAAGAACATTTACAGATTGCTTACTATAGACCAGCCCCTTTGCATTTTGAATTATTTCTTGAGTAAATATTATATACATTTGAGCTTGTATGACAAAATTACAGTTTTGAAAAATCACATTTCTCTGTTTTCTAGGTTGGAATTTGTATACAATTTCATTTGGAAAAGGAGATTGATTTTTATTTCTCCTTTAATACACCACCCACTTGGGCATTTTTTTGCATATTCTGTTACTGTTTGCTACTCTACTGTCCATTTTATGCGAAACTGTCTTCTATAGGCAGGCTGTTAAGTATGCTCCTTGAGGTCAGGCATCAGACCTTATGCCATTTCTCCTACTCCTTAAATACAAAATAAATATCCTATTTCAGTTCAGTTCAGTTGAGTCACTCAGTCGTGTCTGACTCTTTGCAACCCCATGAATCACAGCACACCAGGCCTCCCTGTCCATCACCAACTCCCAAAGTTCTCTCAGACTCATGTCCATCGAGTCAGTGATGCCATCCAGCTATCTCATCCTCTGTCGTCCCCTTCTCCTCCTGCCCCCAATCCCTCCCAGCATCAGAGTCTTCTCCAGTGAGTCAACTCTTCGCATGAGGTGGCCAAAGTACTGGAGTTTCAGCTTCAGCATCATTCCTTCCGAAGAAATCCCAGGGCTGATCTCCTTCAGAATGGACTGGCTGGATCTCCTTGCAGTCCAAGGGACTCTCAAGAGTCTTCTCCAACACCACAGTTCAAAAGCATCAATTCTTCGGCACTCAACTTTCTTCATGGTCCAACTCTCACATCCATACATGACCACTGGAAAAACCATAGCTTTGACTAGAAGGACCTTTGTTGGCAAAGTAATGTCTCTGCTTTTCAATATGCCATCTAGGTTGGTCATAACTTTTCTTCCAAGGAGTAAGCGTCTTTTAATTTCATGGCTGCAGTCACATCTGTAGTGATTTTGGAGCCCAAAAACATAAAGTCTGACACTGTTTCCACTGTTTCCCCATCTATTTCCCATGAAGTGATGGGACCAGATGCCATGATCTTCATTTTCTGAATGTTGAGCTTTAAGCCAACTTTTTCACTCTCCTCTTTCACTTATATCAAGAGGCTTTTTAGTTCCTCTTCACTTTCTGCCATAAGGGTGGTGTCATCTGCATATCTGAGGTTATTGATATTTCTCCCAGCAATCTTGATTCCAGCTTGCTTCTTCCAGCCCAGCATTTCTCATGATGTACTCTGCATAGAAGTTAAATAAGCAGGGTGACAATATACAGCCTTGATGTACTCCTTTTCCTATTTGGAACCAGATTGTTGTTACATGTCCAGTTCTAACTGTTGCTTCCTGACCTGCATACAAATGTCTCAAGAGGCAGGTCAGGTGGTCTGGTATTCCCATCTCTTTCAGAATTTTCCACAGTTGATTGTGATCCACACAGTCAAAGGCTTTGGCATAGTCAATAAAGCAGAAATAGATGTTTTTCTGGAACTCTCTTGCTTTTTCCATGATCCAGTGGATGTTGGCAATTTGGTCTCTGGTTCCTCTGCCTTTTCTAAAACCAGCTTGAACATCAGGAAGTTCATGGTTCACGTATTGCTGAAGCCTGGCTTGGAGAATTTTGAGCATTACTTTACTAGCATGTGAGATGAGTGCAATTGTGCAGTAGTTTGAGCATTCTTTGGCATTGCCTTTCTTTGGGATTAGAATGAAAACTGACCTTTTTCAGTCCTGTGGCCAATGCTGAGTTTTCCAAATTTGCTGGCATATTGAGTGCAGCACTTTCACAGCATCATCTTTCAGGATTTGAAATAGCTCAACTGGAATTCCATCACCTCCACTAGCTTTGTTCGTAGTGATGCTTTCCAAGGCCCACTGGATTTCACATTCCAGGATGTCTGGCTCTAGGTCAGTGATCACACCATCGTGATTATCTGGGTCGTGAAGATTTTTTTTGTACAGTTATGTGTATTCTTGCCACCTCTTCTTAATATCTTCTGCTTCTGCTTCTGTTAGCAAATGTGAAGAGATACCCCATGTCCAGGGTAAGAGAAACCCTAGTAAGATGCTAGGTGTTGCAAGAGGGCATCAGAGGGCAGATACACTGAAATCATACTCACAGAAAACTAGTCAATCTAATCACACTAGGACCCCAGCCTTGTCTAACTCAATGAAACTAAGCCATGCCCGTGGGGCCACCCAAGACGGGCAGGTCATGGTGAAGAGGTCTGACAGAATGTGGTCCACTGGAGAAGGGAATGGCAAACCAGTCAATATTCTTGCCTTGAGAACCCCATGAACAGTATGAAAAGGCAAAATGATAGGATACTGAAAGAGAAACTCCCCAGGTCAGTAGGTGCCCAATATGCTACTGGAGATCAGTGGAGAAATAACTCCAGAAAGAATGAAGAGATGGAGCCAAAGCAAAAACAATACCCAGCTGTGGATGTGACTGGTGATAGAAGCAAGGTCCGAGGCTGTAAAGAGCAATATTGCATAGGAACCTGGAATTTCAGGTCCATGAATCAAGGCAAATTGGAAGGGGTCAAACAAGAGATGGCAAGAGTGAACGTCGCCATTCTAGTAATCAGCGAAGTAAAATGGACTAGAATGGGTGAATTTAACTTAGATGGCCATTGTATCTACTACTGCGGGCAGGAATCCCTCAGAAGAAATGGGAGTAGCCATCATGGTCAACAAAAGAGTTTGAAATATCCTATACACTCTCCTAAAACAGGGCTCAGGCCAAAGGACCCTTCCAAGAAATGGACTGCTACTTATAAAAGTGAACTTTTAACTTAATCTGTGAGCTCCACAAATCTCCATTTGCATAAAATGCATTTCAATTAAATTGAGGTGCATGTAATTATTCCTGTAAATATTTAATAAACTCTAATCCGTATATTACACTGCAGATTAGAATAGTCTCTGGTAGCAAAAGAAAAAATTTAGCTTTAGTAGTAGTAAAAAATAATGATTTTTTTTGTTAATCTGGAGTCAGAAGCACTACCGTTGTGCCATGAGTTCCTGCTCCTTCTGCTAATATATGTGTCTAACTCCTCTATCCAGAAAACACAGTATCCCTCTTCTGTTTATATTCTGGCTTTAGCCTTGGCATCTGCTAGGCTGAGAAAAATTGTGACTTCAGACATCAAGTCTTTTTTAGTTCCATGTTTTCCTTTACACACTAAAATGTATTTGAATTTGCCAACAAAAATTAACTAGCATATTTGCTGGGATTAACAATCAACATATCTCTACAAAGCCTCCAGCTCGTACACGTGGACCAGTCCACAGCTGGACTTTTCCTAATGACCTGTCACATGCCAAGGAAAGGTGAACACAATGACATGAGCTGAATGACACAAAGACTCAGCCTGGAGAAACCAGAGTGAGGCTGAGCTGAGCAGGTCTGTATTTACACAAATAAGAAAACTTACAAAGAAACTGTCTATAGGTCTCATTAAAGACTTTCCTGAAATGAGTACACAAATAGGTCTTTTCAATTAAATACCAGAGGGATGAATGTTTCCCGAAGGGAAGAGAAGGAAAACAAGCAGTAAGTACTGGGTTTGTGCACACTGTTAAGATGTACTATATATTTTAGAGAATTTAGCTATTTCTGTTTTGAAGGAAAAAGGACAATGAATTGAAGGGCTAATTATAGTATGTTCTCTTCAGTCTCCAAATTAAATATATCATTAATCTGTGAGATAATTATCCAGAGAATCAGCAAAGGAGACAAGAATAAAACATTTTTAAACATTTACTGTAGATAAATACTAAAATATTCAATTAAAATTTTAACCTTACGCATACGTAGACTTCTTCACACCCACTCCCTCCCCTCTCCCTGTCCCATCCCAGAACACCCAGCATCATGCGTATTTCCAGGTGTGCCTCTATGGACAGTCAATTAAAATGCAATTTTTATGATTTATTAAAATTGAGAAATATTTCCCTATCAAAAACTATCACCTTTTCTGTATTTTACATGCCATATTTTATGATTAAAATTGGTAAATATTTCCCTATTGAAAAAAAAAATCACCTTTTCTATATTTTATAACGCATTCTTATAATAATAATCCCACTAAAAATCTTAATCTACTTTAAAAGAGTAAAATGCTGTAGCTTAGGGCAGCCAATTATCTCCCACTGGAACGAGAGCACCCCTGAATTTTATAAGAAAATTCAGTCTTGCAACATCTCCTCTCCCTCTATCTTGTCAGTAATTTACTAAGAAAGAGCAAAACTTTTAAGAAAGCAAAGGTGAATCCACTGATGTGAAGCATGAAAATGATCACCAAAGGAGATTTCCTCTGAATTTTTAATAAGAAACTCCATCTTGAAATGTATCCAAAAGCTAAAAAGGTAATTTATATACTGCTAGATATTCCCTAAGGGTCACTAATGAAAAAATATTCAAGCACGCAGTGTTTAGCATCTGAGTGTCTCAGAAGAATCTTCTTTACTACCCTGAATAGGTAGCAAAGGTGCACAACCCTACGCTGACAGTTTGTAACAGCTTTTGATTTAGTAATTTCACTGCATTTATATTTGCAAAGATCATACGCAGAGTGAGTGTTGAGTAGCTCTGTCTAAGGGTAATAATGACAACAGAATGAGATTCAAAATTTTTAACTCAGTAGGGTGTTTATGTTTTATTCTAATACCTAACTTTACTTCAAGATGTAAGTAAATGTATGATTACTGGAAAGAAACAGAGCATGATTTTTTAAAAATCAAAGCCATTAAAGTTCAGGACACCGGAGAAGAGCACATGTGCGTGTACTACAACCTTTAATTTCAGATGCCCATATTCTTCTCCTTTATAATCCCTCATGCAGTCAGTGTTCCAAAATAGCAGCATACAGCCTACGGTTTAAACATCAAAATTTGTACGTGCACATAGTATGCTCCCTGAAGCTTGCAAAGAGCCCTGGGCTCGTAAAATGATTACCAGAGCTCAGATATAAAACACAGTCTGTGGCACTTAGCAGCATGTGCTACTTCGGTCATTATTTCGTGCAAATTATGCTCCCTGCGACCAGTTAGCTAGTTAATCAAGAAGCAAGGGCAAAACACTAGGGGAAAGCTCTTCTGCACAAACAAGTTACAAAGTCATCTTTCTGATAAAATGGATAAAATTAATTAAGTATCTCTGTGTATCTCATATCCAGAAACTTGTCCAAACCCCGGTAAACTTGGCAATTTCACTTTAATATGATCAAGTTTCTGTAACACAAATGCCAGTAGGACAAGTGTAACAGTATATGCTGCTTGGAGAAAAAAAATCCAGGAAACCTCTCCCTACTTACTCATCCTATTTCTCTCCTATATATTTAAAGAACATCAAAACTATTTCTAAATTCCATGTTGTCCATTCATATGGACAATGAACATTTAGAAATTTCTCATTCATGCATAAAAACATGTCTGTGATTAAACAACAAAAAACAAAAGCTGCCAATGTGCTCCTACTGTTTTATGGGAGAAAAGTCTTTTGTAATTGAAAATATATTACTTTCAAAATCTGTAAGGGCTCTCATATTTTGTTCTAAAAATGTTACTGTCTAAAGCATTTCTCAGGACTAATTATTACATGATTCACTCTGATTAGAAATGTTATGGAAGGTGAAACCCAAAAAATTATTATAAAAGCCTGAATTTTAAAACGCTCATATTAAAACTGATAGAAACCAGGGTACAAAAAAATAAACCAGTGAGTGACCTCCTATGAGAAATCAATTTAATATTTGTCTGGGCAGGCCTATTTATTACGCATTTTATCAGTACATTTCAAAATTGGTAGGGAACCAATACTACCAACCATCACTCCAAGGGAAAAAACTTGCTTCTCTAGGCAAATATGGTAAGTGAAACATTAAGCTTTTCTATTTTACATATAAGGAGTCTCTCTTAGAAAGAAAATGTGTCATTTATACATTCATTTAAAAATCTTAACATGTCACATGCTTACATTCAGAGGGGCAGGAAGACATGTATTTTTCTTCCCTATTAAGTATTTTACACGTGTTCATAATCCTACTTTTGAAGATCTCTAAGCAACTTTTATAAATACCATCAGATGGCAAAGTTGTTTACCTATAATATGAAAATGAAGCAAGAACTGGGAACAGAAATCAGTGGGAACCTCAGACGCTTTCTCACTTAATATGTGGTATTTATTTAACCTTTACCATACTGTTATGAAGAAGGAGAAAGGATGATATTTATGCCCATTATGTGGGAAAACTCAAGCTACATAAAATTTAAATAAATTTATTTTAGTAAGCTATTAACAAAGGAACAGAAGTCTCCTCCAGCTTTCCCCCTACATAGTACAGAGAATAAATCAACTCGGTAGCTATTCAAATTAATGAGATGAAATCTAACATCGAACTGATTTGATAATTTCCTGACAACTGAGGTCATTTTTCTCTCCAACAAATCTTAGTATTTGTTGTGTTAGGAACCTTTATGTACAATTTATCATTGTTAATATTAGGCTGGAGGTAATCAATGGCAAATGCAGTTACATTTCATTCACAATAAGGGCTGATGTAATGATAAACGGCATCATTCATAGAGTTTTCACCTTTAAGTCAGATGCCAGAACACAATGACACAAATTCAATTATTTGAAAAGAACTAGGAATTTTATGAAGAGAACTGTCTTCTTAGAAATAAGAAAAACGGATATATCAATTTCCCAGACAGGTAAAATCAATTCTGAACATGGACACGCTGTCTCTGCTAAAATAAAACTTTTAAAAATAAAGATAAAATTGTTGTCTAAAAGTTTAAAATTCTTAACAGCTGAATATACTCTGGGTCTGTTTAAACAGTATGATTACCATATCAATCTAGTTATCTTCCTAGATATACACTCAAGGTGTCTTAGAATGGTTATGCTTATTAGCAATTTTGTAAAGTTAAAGACTCCAGAAAACATGATCGATTACTCCAACACAAAATACCCTATGATTTTGCTTATAAATGTTAGTTATCCTTTGCATATGTGCCGCAATTTATTCAGGCACTCACAGCCTACATAGGAGGAACTAGCAAAGTGATTCCTCAGTAAGAAACCATTATCCACTATCAATAACACAGCTCCTGTGCAAATGGAAAATACCGTGTTTTTCAGACATGAGCAGAACCAGCTTTTTAATTCAGTTACTCGCATACGATATCCTCCAGAATGTCTTTGGTGGTAGCTCAAAATTAACACCAAGTTTATGGGGAAACGTTTGTCCCAAAACACCACCAGAAACCGTGCTTGCATTGTTCTGGAGGGAGAAAGTGTGACAGAGAGCAAAGGGGCAGGGGAGAGTGGAGCAGGAGGCAGAGAAGCAGAGGACAGCCCACACACCGGCCCAGAGCCAGGAATCAGGGCCAGGGAGCACGCTCTTGGAAGAGTGAGTTTGGCAGCGAGAAAACAGACAATGAAACAGGCTTCCCTTATTTGGGGGTGGGGGTTCAGGTAGCAATACCGGGCCCTAGACGGCCGGTCGGTATAAAGCCCGGGAGGCGATGAGCTGTCCGAGCAAGCAGGAGGCACTGTGACCTTCCGGGTTAGAGCAGGCAGGCCCCAGGACAAACGCGGGAAGCCCACAGAAGCACAGCACACCCAGTGTCCTGCTTGAGCTCCATGCTGGAAGCTGAAGAGCCCCGTGGAAAGGACACAAGAAAGAAAGTCAACCTACAGACTCAGTGACGACAGACTGGTGCGGGTTCAACGCTCCTTCATGGGATACTTAGCCAGTCCACTGATTGGTCAAGTGGAATCAAAGTACATATACTATTCAGATAAAACCCTACTCCTAAGAAAGTGAGGCACAGCTGTAAGACTTTCGTTTTTGACACAAAGAACTAAGAAACTGATCTTTGTATGAAGGGCTCTTTGTGACATTCTCACACCAGGGTCAAGATTATATCTTCAGAGATGGCCCCCCTGAGCAGCCAAAATTTCTCTCCATCACATTCAGATCAGATCAGATCAGTCGCTCAGTCGTGTCCAACTCTTTGTGACCCCATGAACTGCAGCACGCCAGGCCTCCTTGTCCATCACATTAACTACTCTAATTCTGTAAGTATCTCTTTACACTATCTGATGAGTTTCTTAATTATCTACCACAACTCCAAAAATAAAAGTTTCATGAGAACAGGAAATCTGCCTATCTTATTGAAAACTGAATCTTATTGACCATCATACTAGTAGACACTGAGTGAATACAGGTCGAATGAATAAACTGACAAGTATCTGGACAGATGACTGAAAATATAATTGTTTAATTAAGTCCTCAATAAATAAACACTTGATAACTAAAGATTTTACTCTTTAAAGGCCAGAGGTTTAATCCAGACTACTGTGTGTGTGTGTGTGTGTGTGTGTGTGCTTAGTCGCTCATTTGTGTCCGACCCTTTCAGTCCTTTAGACTGTAGCCCACCAGGCTCCTCTGTCCATGGGATATTTCAGCCAAGAATTCTGGAGTGGGCTGCCATTTCCTTCTCCAGGGGATCTTCCCAACCCACGGATCAAACTTTCGTCTCCTGTGTCTCCTGCATTGCAGGTGGATTCTTTACCCACCGAGCTATCAGGGAAGTCCAGATTCTCAGCAGCTATCTATAGAAATAAATGATGATACAGCAGATGAATTTTTTTTTTAAATTAAGGCTTTGATCTCTAAGCAGTCACCTACTATCCATTTTAATTTGGAGCTAAACTGCCATAGAAAACAACATTTTAAAAAATATTTCTCAAACAGAATGCTGTCAAACATTCCAAAGGGAAAAAATAATAACTTAAAAAGAGAGAGAGACAGAGTAAACGATCATAAACATGAATACAAGAAGGACGTAGCATTATTCTAAGAACAAACGACCAGTTACCTGGACTCTTACATACTGCACTCAAGGAAATGTTAAGAGTAGCACTAAATGAAAACAGAGACCGCAAAGACTAATCATGTCTACCTGACAGTAATCAAAGTCAAAGCTATGGTTTTTCCAGTGGTCATGCATGGATGTGAGAGCTGGACTATAAAGAAAGCTGAGCGCCAAAGAATGGATGCTTTTGAACTGTGGTGATGGAAAAGACTCTTGAGAGTCCCTTGGACTGCAAGGAGATCAAACCAGTCAAAACTAAAGGAGATCAGTCCTGGATATTCATTGGAAGGACAGATGCTGAAGCTGAAACTCCCATATTTTGGCCCCCTGATTCGAAGAGCTGACTCACTGGAAAAGACCCTGATGCTGGCAAAGATTGAGGGCAGGAGGAGAAGGGGACAACAGAGGATGAGATGGTTGGATGGCATCACTGATTCAATGGACATGAGTTTGAGTAAATTCCAGGAGTTGGTGATGGATAGGGAGGCCTGGTGTGCTGCAATTTATGGAGATGCCATGATCTTAGTTTTCTTAATGTTGAGCTTTAAGCCAACTTTTCACTCTCCACTTTCACTTTCATTTTCATCAAGAGGCTTTTTAGTTCCTCTTCACTTTCTGCCATAAGGGTGGTGTCATCTGCATATCTGAGGTTATTGATATTTCTCCTGGCAATTTTGATTCCAGCTTGTGCTTCTTCCAGCCCAGTGTTTCTCACGATGTACTCTGCATATAAGTTAAATAAGCAGGGTGACAATATGCAGCCTTGACGTACCCCTTTTCCTATTTGGAACCAGTCTGTTGTTCACTTATCAATTAATTTTGGTACACAGAACATCTTTCATTCTCTTAACTGATATTCTGTAATCTAAAATTTTCCCATGTCTGCAATGTTATGTCAGTTATACCACAAAAATGCAACCACTTTCTCAGTTACCTTACAGAGAGTAAGTCACACCTGGTATGGTGTTACTCCTTGCACTGCAATATATTAATGTTTCAGAATACCGTTCATCTGTCGATAATCTATACTAGAGACTAATTTAACAATCTTAATTATCTCAAGGATGCTAGCATTTTAGGTAACACACTATTCATAGCATGATTTTTATATCCATATCCCCACTATCCATATTCCATCTAAATGGAATCACTAAAGGAAAAATTATTTACATATCAGAGTACTGTTTACATATTATAAGTCCTTGTAAAGTTTTTTTAAGATATCTTTAATTTCTAGGTTTTCATTAGCAAGAAAACATTTCATTTGAAGATGGCATCATGTTGAACCTCCAGAAATTATTTTAACTTTTTATTATGAAAAATCTCTAATTAGAAAAAGTAGAGGAAATAATTTCAAGGAGCATTCACACATGTACCCCTGGAGGTCAGCAATGACCAACTCTTGGTCACGCTTCTGTCACTCACTGGGGACACTTCCCATTTCCCTCCCACTGTGAATTGCTTTTAAGAGAATCTCAGAACTTATGTTATCATATTTGTATTTCAAAAATTATCTTTAGTAGATTCTCAGGTTTTAAATATTTACATAATACAGGGTTTTCGTGGTTTTATTAAACTGTTTATACTATACCAGGAGTTGGTTTCATAACACAAAACTAAAACATGTTTTAAAAGGACTCTTAGTAGGTTCCTCTTGATAATTTATAACATCAACAGCAGTTTTAACACAGCTAAAATACGGTGGTTTTTTTTTAATTCCTGGCTTCTTCAGGTACCTTCTGGCAGACTCTGATTACAGAATTTGTATTCTGTTTTTAAGAATAAAAATTAGGAAAGGCAAGTTATAATACCATAGTTTTAATCAATCAGTAGAGCTTAATTTTTCTTTGCTTTGCTTTCAAGGCAAAAATACTCATAAGAAGATCAATTCATTCTTAGAATTTAGATGTACTGAGACAAATTTAGACATTTCACTACAAATATAGATGGAGCCGTAAGTACAAAAGATCAGAACATCAGAAATTACATAGCAAAAATCTGTGGTAAATTACCACAGTTTTCAGAAGGAAGAAATTTGGGGGTGGGTTGGGGTGTAGAAAACAGTGGATCTCTGCACTGCTCTCCAGCTTGAAGGGTTTATTCTCCAAGTCTTTGATGTGAATTTCGGAGAGCTACCAAATGAAAGGGTAAGGCTATGTCATTTTTACATCAACCGCTTGTTTCTGGGCATGCTAGGAAGGCATTCAAGAACCTCTTCAGAACTTCGCTTTCAAAGCTTAATTATGAATGGAATAGCATAGCAGTAAGACAGAGAAATTCAATGTGTGTACACAGACCTCTGTCCACAGGCCAAGATTTTATTTCCAAAAGGACACAGGGCCTTCTCATCGAACAATGCCATGGTTAGCTCATCATACCGACACAGAGCTTGTGCCAGGACATTTAATCTTTCGATGTTCCACTATTCATTACTCCCTGATGCTTGCCAAGGACCAACCAGACTGAGCCCATTCAGGATAAACTTAGTGCCGGGCCCAATCAACAGACTTCAAGGAAAACATGAACAAGTGTTTTGTACGCAGAATCCAGCCGCTGGCAGTGTCTATCAATGGACACTGTTCCCAGCTAATTCTTCTCCCTTAGAAAATGGCTTCTGAACTAAACTGAGTTACCTCTCTGCTGTATTTTAACACTGTGTGTTTAGTTGTGCAGTCATGTCCAGCTCTTTGCGACCCTTCTGACACAAAAAGGAAAGACTGTTTCTAATTAGCCATTTTAAAACACACTCTGTGAGAGTCATTTTCCAAGCAATCTGCTCCCACGCTTTGCAATGGCACATGGACAGGGAGACTGGACAACAAGTACCAACTCTTAATCATCGTCTATACTATGTTCTGTTTTTATTTTAATTAACAAAATTTTCAAAAACACTAAAATATAGAATAGAATGTACAAAGGATGCCATGTCAGTTGGGAGAAATGGTAAGGATATACTTGATAAAAAAATTTCAAAATAGACATCACAGGGGCCAAAAAACCCCAACAACAACCTTGAGAAAATAGTGTGCTTGACAGGCCTGTGTGAATGGGTCACCAGTTCCCAGGGCAGCTGCACTCCAGGGCGGAGGTGCTCACTCAGTGCAGAATGTGAGTGGTTGGGACTCAAATGAGATGAGTTCAGTCAGTCTCGGCAGCCTGTCCTCAAGGAATGAGGATTAAATACATCTTTCTTCTTTCAACTCCCATTACGAACGACCGGGTTTCTGTCTCCAAAGAGTGAGATTCATGGAAATGAAATATGGAGAGAAGAGGGGTCATCAGCGAAGCTGTGTATGTGCTCAGACACTCAGTGTTTCTGACTCTTTGAGACCCCATGAACAGTAGCTCACCAGGCTCCTCTGTCCATGGAATTCTCCTGGCAAGAATGTTGGAGTGGGCTGCCATCTCCTACTCCAGGGGATCTTCCCGACCCAGGGATCAAACCCACATCTTTTGAGTCTGCTGACTGGCAGGCAGGTTCTGTACCACCATGCCACCTGGGAAGCCCATCAGAGAAGCTGATTACCTCCCAAACAGACTCCTTAGTGACATTGTACTATTTTTAAACATTGAAATTTTTAATGCCAAATCAGTCTCAAATTGGGAAAATAATTTATTACAAGTTTTAATCTCCATTTGGTAGCTCTATCTTAGCAAATTTTTAGAACTGAGGAAATAAAATCAAGAGTATGGTGATTAAAGAGATGGAGCTCAGAGCTGAGGTCTAATCCTGATTTCACCACTAACTGGGATCTTAGACAAATTATTTAATCGTTCTTAGTTACAAGTTCCTCATTTGTAAATGGAAATAATGCCTACATTGTGGCTTTGTATTTGGTGTGTGTGTGGTGAAGAGATGTCTTTCCATTTCAGCTTGGTCTACCCTGTTGACCTGTCTTACTGCTGGACTTCCCTATGGTTCTGCTCTCCTTTACGTTCACAACTGTACACACGACACCAACAATAAAAAACAGAAGACAAAAACCCACCCTGAGAAGATACTGCTGCAGACACAACACAGTGTTGTAATTTTCCGCATGTGTCACTCATGCTTGACTGTCTAAAGAATTCCTGGCAGAAGAAATATTTAAATTACATCATTTATAAGATGGGATATCTTATGAGAAAGCAATTTTCTCATGGCATTTTTTTTTCTGTCAATAATATATACTATTCTAAACAATGTAAAGTCAGAGTTGAGAGACTGCTGCTGCTGCTAAGTCACTTCAGTCATGTCCAACTCCGTGCGACCCCACAGATGGCAGCCCACCAGGCTCCCCCGTCTCTGGGATCCTCCAGGCAAGAACACTGGAGTGGGTTGCCATTATATTAATGAGTAGGAAAAGTCAGACATATGATAAACCCCACAATAAAGCCAATCAGAGGGGGAAAAAAGAGTATTTGCCATCGGAATTAGTGGGTACTTTGCAAATACACATACCATCTTGTGAAACTATGGAACTATCTAATTTTTCTGTCTAAAGGTTTTATTCTATGTGAGCCAGTTAATCTGTCCTTACTCTGCTTAAAACCATCAGCTGTGAATTCACTTTGATATAATTTGGAAAACAATCAGAGCAAAGAAGACCCATTTCATCAGCTTTATATAATTATGCAGTAGATAACCTGTATTCAGTAATTCAATTTCTAAAACTCCTGAAAACTCCCTGCAGCTTATGCTTTTCAGCTGCAGTCATTCTGTTCTCCAGTGGCACGCAGAACTTTCAAACAGCCTTCCTTAGAAAAACACACAAAGCTGGGCATTGGCTCTACTTCAAAAATAGTAATTTGTTGTTTTTGTTGCTTAAATGATCGTTTGGTCAGGGGAGCCTATCATCTGATATTTTCCATGTAAACCTGCCCTAGGAATTTAAGAAGCAATAAAACACAGCACTGGTCAGTAAGTTTGTGAGCACTAAAACTTAAAGAAATCATGTGAGAGTTTAATTTTGAGCTTTCATGTCATGTCACACATTTTATCAGGAAATCTCATACTCCTGCAGTAAAACTTTGTCAACTGTTTCACGGGAAAGATACTTTCTCTTTCATTTACCTCAATGCGTATACTGCTTTCATTCTGATGGAAGGGATGTCTTGGAGGCTAGTTGGTCTTTTATAGTTAGAAGGATAACAGGTCTCTTCTGCAGTCTGTGTACTGACTTTATTTCACTTCTCAGAAAGTTTCCCTTCATTCATCCTTTTTCTCAGTTCACAACCCAGCAAATTACACTTTTTTTTTTTTTTTAACTGATTTTCCCGTTTTATTCCCCTCAAGTTAACACCCTCTTTTCTGCTTCCATGGAACAAACTGCCAGACTCTAAGCTGTATGCAGGACATTCTCAAATTTCCTTCATCAATTTTGTTCTCTCCATTACCCAAATACTAATTTTACATGCGATTACATTTCTAAATGTTCTTTTTATTAGAAAGGTTACCTACAACAAAAATAGAGAAATGTATCAGTCCTCTAAGACTCCTGAATTTTACAAGGATCACACTAAGACAGAGGTTCAAAATGTCCAATTCAATCAACAGGACTTACTGAGCATCTCCTACAGGGCAGACCCCTGTGCATTCCTGATAAGGAAGAACAAAAGCTTAAGATATAGTCTCTGTCCTCTGAGAAGCTTCGCGCTTTAGCTGCACAAGTAGGACTAGCACACATGAAAATATTAAAAACAGATATGAAGAGTAAAAGAGTTTATTCACGGAGTGTAATATGTGATTCATGGTTTTGTGACAGAGCATGTGTCACAAAACAACATGTACAGGACGTCCCCGTTTCTATTAAAAACATATTAAAAATTACTGGAAAGATAGAACTCTGTAAGTAAAAAGAATTTTACCTTTTTCTTCTCACAATTTGGATGTTGGGTTTTTTTTTTTTTTAAAGTATGAATTAACAAAGAACCAACAATAAATAAAATAGATTCAGATGGGTAAAGAGAAAAGAAAGCTTCTTGGAAAAGGCAGAGCATCATGATGTGGGCAGGAAGAGAAAGCACACAGCACTGTGAAAGAAAAGCTGTTAGCACTTGGGAAAGACTGTAATTGTGCCAGTTTGTCTTCAGGAGGTGATTCAGGTAAAACTGTAGCAGAAAAGTTGGACTGTTGTAAACTGGTGAAGGCCTTTAGATAATCCTGTTATTAAGCCATTACATCTTGCATATGTTTCTCAAAGCTGCTTGTAATGATAAAGAAGGTAAAGGAGAAAACATAGCTTTCTCTGGATACATAACCAAGTTACAAACACAAATAGGAAAAATGTGGGAAGAAATTTAAAAAACTAGGAAAGAGAGTTACATTTAACTCTTGATTATCTGTATATGTAAATTATCTGCTTCACTTCTTATCCTAGACAAATCATCATATTCTTCCCAAAAGGAACTGGACAGAAAACAAGCTTTGCTTTCAATATTTTTGCTGATATAACTAAAGTTAACTAACAATTATACAGACAAAAAAAGAAAATTTAACTTTCACAGAGTTTATATTCTATTTTTAAAAAGGCCATTAAAGCGGGGGAAAAGAAAAAAACCTTAATATCTCCCTCTATTTATTTGCTTAATACACATCCCAAAAAAAGTAACAGTGACAGTGACAGAGAAGGATTAAGAAGAGTCTGATGCTTCACAATTTGCAAATTAACTTTACATACGATTTTACTGAACCACTGCGAGAAAGTAAGGGATTAATCCTACTTGAAATAGTGGGAAACGGAGGCTCACAGAAGTGGAGTGACTGATTTCTCAGGGTCACTCAAGTGGTACGTAAGAGGCTGGGTCTGAAGCCCACTTCCTACTCAAGGCTCTTTCCACTGTATCACTGCTGCCGACCCCACCACAGGACGCTGCCGCTTAGTCACCAAGTTGTGTCAGACTCTTGCAGCCCCATGGAAGACAGCCCACCAGGCTCCTCTGTCCGTGGGATTCTCCAGGCAAGAACACTGGAGTGGGTTGCTATTTCCTTTTCCCAGGGATCAAACTACCGGCTTCTGCATTGGCACCTGGATTCTTTGCCAGTGGCCCACCAGGGAAGCCTCCACGACAATGTGTAGTAGGGGAAAACTGAAAGTGTAGAATAACCAAAGCAGGACAGGATTCCTCTTCTCCTAAATGTGAAAATAAAATACAACTTAAAAGACAGACAATAACAAGTGCTAGCAAAAGTGTGGAGCAACCGGGGGCTTCATACACTGCTGGCAGGACTATCAAATGGTACAGCCACCATGGAAAAGGGGCTAGAGCTCCTCCAAGTGTTATACTTGAAGCTACCACATGACCCAGTCATTTCACTTCCAGACAGACAGAGAAATAGATAGACGGATAGAAACAAAGAGGACATATACAGTATGTATATTTTATACATTATAAACACAATTTTAAGCACACCTGTAAAATATTATATATATCTCCATTGCATCAAAGATGCCATCCAGTCATCTCACCCTCTGATGCCATCAACTACTTCTGCCCTCAGTCTTTCCCAGGATCAGACTTTTCCAATGAGTTAGCTGTTGGCATCAGATGACCAGAATACCAGTGCAATGGACATGAACTTGGGCAAACTTTGGGAGATGGTGAGGGCCAGATGAGGCCTGGCGTGCTGCAGTTCACGGGGGGCAAAGAGTTGGATACGACTGGGCAACCGAACAATAAATATATAAAAAATCTCCAAGGGAAATGAAAACATCTGCCCACATAAAAACTTACACACAAATGTTCATAACAGCATTATTCCAGATAGCCAAAAGTAGAAACAACTCAGATGTCTATTAACTAATGAATGGACAAAATGCGGGATATATATCCATTCAATGGAATATTATCTGACAATAAAAAATGAAGTACAAGGTGCTACAACATAGAAGAGCATTGAAAACACTGTGTTAAGCGAAAGAAGCCAGACACAAAAGGGCACATACTATTAGTCCATTGATACGACCTGTCCAGCTTAGGGAAGTCTGTAGAGACAGAAAGGAGATGAATAGTTGCCAGGGGCTGTGGAAAAGGGATAATTGGGAGTGAGTGCTACTAGTTACAGGGCTGATGAAATATCCTACAATTAGCTTGTGGTGATGGTTGTAATATAATAAATACACCTTAAGATGGTCGATTTAAAGATATGTGATATACATCCAATAAATGTGCCACTTTTAAGAGCTGGAAGAATTAAAAGCAGAAAAATTTTTAAAAATAGGAATTTTTACAAAAATATATAGAATTTTTCCCTAACAACCTCTGAACTTTAAACACAACTGTAAAAGTGCATTATTTGATATCTTTTGTTCACTGAGATTAAAAAAATCAAAGTTTTTAAACTATGATTAACTATTACATGAAACAATTCAGTTTCCTCTGTGGCTTGAAAATGTCATTTCACTAAGCTTCTTTAAAACATTCTTTTCACTCCACAAGTCTTAAGGACAGAGAAATAAAAAGGTGAATTACAGAATTCAAGCTGCCTTTATAAAATACTTCATTTGAATGAATATGCACTAACGGATAAAGCAAAGGGCATTTTTAAACGGATAGGTGACACGTACAGAAAGTAAATACACCTCTTGGGAGCCTAAAGGACTCTGACAGGTAAGGATGGGCACACATTTGCTTAGGATTGACAGGTAAGCCTATCCCACACCTTCTTTCTGCTCATCTTTCTCTGACATGTATCCTAACTGATGTCTGCCAAAATATACTTATTTTGATTCTGTTTTTATTGAAATTGAATTAATTATATCCTATGGAATAAAATAAAAATTTTTTCTAAGTCTTTATTTCTATTTTTATAATACTTGAGAATTTATCCTATGAAATGTGAATAATACTATCTTATTTCATTTTTACACACATGCTTACTCCTCTAGAGAAGTATGGTGTAGAGGGAAGTGTAGAACAGGAGAGCCAGGCTTCCTGAGTTCTAATCCTGGCTCTGCAACTGATTAGCCATGGCTCTATGAGCCCAAGGTAAGTCAGTCACTTGACCTGTCTGGGGTCAGGTTCCTCATCTTAAGCAGGAAAGTAATCATAACTTCCTTGCAAGCTTGTGTGATGATTAAATGAATTAATAAATACACATATATAAAGCACTTTGATCAGTGCTGTGTCCATGATATGGCAATAAAACAGCCCAAGAGTCAGCTCATTCCTTAGTAATGAAAACAGGAGCAATCTGCTGTCCCTGCCTTTATCTGCAGCTTACACTAGGGTCAGCCTTGGTCCTGCTGGGCATCTAGGCTCAGAGAGCGCAGGACGGCTGCCTCTGTTCCCTGCCACCCACTTCACAGAAAGCACCCTGTGGGTCCGTATCACAGAGAAGGAGTGTTGGGACCATCACTACAGAAAGACAGCAATATCCCCCGAAGATAATCCTGTCCATAAATGAGCTATTTTAATTCCCAATGTTCCTTTTTACTACTTGTTGCCTCCATTTTCTATCCTGTTCCTGATTTATAAGAGCCTTTTAAGTATTTCTTTCTCCCTCTAAAATTACACACGACAATCATTTATTGCTGTACTACTTAAGAAAGGTCACTCGGAATGGAAAGGAGAAATCAATCTTAAAGACACTGACCTATAATATTGAGTATGTCCTTTCACAAAAATGCAATGAAAATTTCTGTAGCCTTTATGGTGATAAAATAATAAAATTTGTTCATTACATACACAATGCTAATATATAGAATATTGCCTCCTTGCCTAAATATAGGAAGGTCTCAGTTTTCTGAACAGAAGGAAATGGAAAAGGCAATGGACTAGAAAAGGAACAAGCTTTCAAAAACACTCAACACCTTGGAAACTCCATTCCTTAGCTACAGTTGAGTACAGCAACATAGGGTTTTATGTGGGCCAAGACCAGTCATCAAGAGAGGACAGTCTCTCCTCTTTTTAGTTCCCACATATAATCCAAATTGACTATAACCTTAAACTATATGCTAATCTCCTGGGGGCTTTGGATCTCTGACAGCTTCCCAGGCTGAAAAGAGATCCAGAGCTCAAGCTCAGCACATTGTACCCTGTGCCATATCTCAGCTGCTTTCTGCTACTCTGGTTGATGAAGTATTCAGAATTGGAAATGTTGAGATTTCACAGGTCACTATCGTGGGGTTTATCAGAAATGCAGAGAAGGCTGCAACCACATTGTTTACAAGATAGATGACACGACAGCTGCACCCACGGATGTTCACCAGTGGGTTGACACAGATGATGCCAGCAGTGAAAACACTGTGGTACCTACAGAAACATATGTGAAAGTGGCTGGTCATCTGAGATTTTTCCAGAACAAGAAAAGCCTGGTAGCCTTTAAGATCATGCCCCGGGAGGATATGAATGAGTTCACCACACATATTCTGGAAGTAGTCAATGCACACATGATGCTGAGCAAGTCGAACGGCCAGCCTTCAGCAGGGAGAGCGCCTATCAGCAATCCAGGAATGGGTGAAGCTGGGAACTTCGGTGAGAATAACTTCATACCAGCAAATGGCCTCACTGTGGCCCAGAACCAGGTGCTGAATTTGGTCAAGGCTTGCCCAAGACCTTAAGGATTGGACTTTCAGGATCTCAAGAACCAACTCCAACACATGTCCGTAGCCTCAATCAAGCTAGATGTGGATTTTCTAAGCAACGAAGGACACATCTATTCCACCGTGGATGATGATCATTTTAAATCCACAGACGCAGAATAACTGGATCTAATTGGGTACCCAAGATATTTTCCAGTTGGACCTTTTTTTTGCAGCCTCTTGTCTCCAGCTGCACATGTAATTGGCGAGTTGACTTCTAGGAAGTGGATTTCATCTATAACAGATCCCAATTGACATCCTTTTGAAACTTGCTACTACTCTTCTGTGTTTTTGATGGGCTTCCCTGGTGGCTCAGACGGTAAAGTGTCTGCTACAATGCGGGACACCCGGGTTCGATCCCTGGGTCAGGAAGATCCCCTGCAGAAGGAAACGGCAACCTACTCCAGTATTCATGCCTGGAAAATCCCATGGACCGAGGAGCCTGGTGGGCTACAGTCCATGGGGTCACAGAGTCGGACACGACTGAGCGACTTGTGTGTGTGTCTGTGTGCATATGCTAATCTCCACTGCTATCATTCAGGTCCACACCATAATCACATCTTACTTAAGCTAACAGAAGACTGCCTAACTAACTTCTCTCCACCCTTTCCCTGGCACTGTGTATTCACTACTCACCAGCCAGCAGGATCATTTAAAACCATAAATGAGATCAGATCACTCTCTCAATTAAAACCTTCCAATAGTTTTTCAGCACATGTAGAAACCCAGACCTCTTCACATGACATACAAGGCCCCACATAATCTGCCTGCTGCTGAGCACCTCAACCTTATCCCCTCTCCCTGCTTCCTTCACGGACTCTGCTCTTTCTGCTTCTCAAACACACCAGTGTGGTTCTGATTCAAGGACTGTGTATTTGCTCTTTCCTCAGTGATTCCCATGGCTCACCCCTTGACTTCATTCCAGCCTCTGCTCCAGTGCCAGCTCTCCAGTGAGGCAGACCCTTTCACCAGCTGGAGGAAACTGCAAACCGTAATCCCCAAGCACACATCCTACTCCCTAGACCACTTAAGCTGTCATAGTAATACTCTTCTCACCACTATCTGAAGAATATTTGTATTTGTTCATTATCCATCCCTCCTCCTGGAAGGAAAATCCATGAAGACAGGGTCTGTTTTGTTCACTGTTGTAACTCCAGTGCCAAGAATAGGGAGAGCTCAGCAAGTATCTGTTGAATAAATAATCACAAGAATCTCAGGGAAAGTGCTTAGGAGACTACGAAATACGTGCTCTTCAGATACAGCAGTCATCTTTGCACCCTTAGGGCTGAGCACCTAGTAAATTTGAAGGATGAATCCATGAATGACTGATTGCAGTATGATAGATGGCTTCATGAATGAATGAAGTTATATTTAAGGATAATCAGGTTAGGCAAGGCCTATATATTTGAATGAAGATATGAGTGAATATATTCATTCATATATTTGAATGAAGATATGAGAGACTACTAAAAAAAGTTATTTTTATTACCCTCTCCATTTTTTTCAGCACCAAGTAGAACACTCCTTAGATAGCCTGAATATGTGTTCTTACCTGAAACAAGACAAACTGGGGGAGAAAGCTCCCCATTAGATCAGGTTCCCCAGTGGGCCAAAAGAGTCACATCCTCAGACAAAGACCTATCAGGAAAGGAAAAATTAGAGTAGGCAGGAAAATACCTGAGCTTTGCAAAAGGAAAGGCAAGGAGTAATGGAGAGACTGGAATAGTGGCCATGTCCCCCTCCCAGGATTCCCAAACGTGAAATCCTATGAGCTTTCATTATTTTTATTACTTATGCATTGGAAGGACTGATGTTGAAGCTGAAATTCCAATATTTTGGCACTTGATTCGAAGAGCTGACTCATTTGAAAAGACCCTGATGTTGGGAAAGATTGAAGGCGGGAGGAGACAGGGACGACAGAGGATGAGATGGTTGGATGGCATCACTGACCCAATGGACATAGGTTTGGGTCGACTCCGGGAGTTGGGGATGGACAGAGAGGCCTGGCATGCTGCAGTTCATGGAGTTGCAGAAGTCAGACACGACTGAGTGACTGAACTGAACTGACTGAATATAAAACAGCATATAGCAATACAAGAGCAATACATGATTAAGATCCTTTGTAACTTTTTTATAGTATTACTGTTACTGAAACCCAGGTACATGTGCCTGAGGCACAGTGACTTGAAACAATGCCAAAAGGTTGGGAGGCTGGGGCAGAGACAGGTTTGCTGAGGGCCACGGAAAGAGAGGAGGACTCATGCCTTAAACACCCCCAAACTCCCCGAAAGCTTTCAGCAGAGGCCTTTTCTAGGAGAGGTAAGGAGGGTGCAGGCGGGTTAGTTGTAAACTTTCTGGTGTCAGATCCTTTGCCCCAGAGATCAGGTTATGGTCTGGTCACGAGGCTCCTGTAAATCTCTATGTAACGGATGTTCTCCTCCCGACGAGAAAAGGCGAGGTCCCGGAGCTGGCTCCGGGAGAGAGGCGGGCGGCTCCCGCAGAGACAGGTCCTCAGACCCTGCTCCACGGTCATCGCTGAGGGAGCCTGGCGCCACAGGCTTCTCAGGCCGCCTGCGAGGTGGGGCCCAGGGCCCCCAGGCTGCACCCCAGGCAGATGGCTGCACTGGTGGGGACGGGAGGCCTGGGCCTGGCCGGCGGGTGGCATTGGCGAGGGCGCTGGAGCCCTGGGCACAGCCCCCGGCCTGTTCCTGGGCCCCCAGTTCACTGACTAGCCCGAGACCTGGAGAGAAGGGCAGGGCCCGCCTCTTCCCGCATGCTCCGCGGCTGACACGGCTGACCTCGCCTCACTGACCAGGGACGGCTCCCTGACAGGGGCAGCCTGTGGGCGGGGCCCAGGGCTGACCAATGGCTGAGCAGGACCGCGGCGCCTGCTGGTAACAGGTAATGGCGCCCGGCACAGGCTGCCGGCCAAGGGCGGCGCTCAGGCGCGCTCCGTTATGGTCCGTTACGCTACTACATTTTACCTCAGTCAGTCTTCACACATCAAATACTCTAAGTCCAAAGGAGACGGAGGAGGAGCCGGGGTGGGAGGTAAACTACATCCACGCAGTTAAAATCCGAGAGTTTCTCTTCTTTGTCACGTCTGTCAGATAACAGGGTCAAATGCCTGTCTTCTCTTCCAGCTCGAGAGCCAATAAAGCGGTTAACACTACAAAGCACAGACTAAGGCCTGGTTGTCGCCCCTCGCCCAAGTCCTGCACGGGATGGGGGTGCTCGAGCTCACTCCGGCTCTCAGACCAGCCTGGCAGAGCTCTCAGGGCTCTGGCGGTCCTCGGCCTTTTTCATTTGCTTTCAAATGTACTGAAAAAACTCCCTGGGTCCACGAACACCCAAGCAGAACTAGAAACATATTTCTTGATTAATCTCTTGCAAAATCCTCTTTTCAAATTTAATTTGAAACAAACTCTTCAGTAATGCAAACTGTTTATATTAACACTTGAAATCGACTAAAGTATGTTATTTCCAAGTACAGAATCTCTCAGATTTCTTAACTAGATATTAATAGAAATAATTACAGTGCATTATAGCTACGCCATTCAAAAAAGACAAAGAAACAAATGAACTAATACATGTATCATAAACAGAACTGCAACTTGACTGTAGGAATTAGATTTTAATTAATGGGCCCTGTCTCAAGTTTGTAAATAAAGTTTACTTTTTGAGAGCAGTTTCCTACGTAGACACCTAATTTCCACACAGAAGAAAAAGAAAAAGGCTTTAAATAATTTCAATTTTCAAATGCTGAGTAATGTAGAATTTTTTTCAAAGTATTCTATCAGATCAGATCAGATCAGTCGCTCAGTTGTGTCCGACTCTCTGCAAAACCCCATGAATCACAGCACACCAGGCCTCTCTGTCCATCACCAACTCCCGGAGGTCACTCAGACTCACATCCATCGAGTCAGTGATGCCATCCAGCCATCTCATCCTCTGTCGTCCCCTTCTCCTCTTGCCTCCAATCCCTCCCAGCATCAGAGTCTTTTCCAATGAGTCAACTCTTCACATGAAGTGGCCAAAGTACTAGAGTTTCAGCTTTAGCATCATTCCTTCCAAAGAAATCCCAGGGCTGATCTCCTTCAGAATGGACTGGTTGGATCTCCTTCAGTCCAAGGGACTCTCAAGAGTCTTCTCCAACACCACAGTTCAAAAGCATCAATTCTTCGGCGCTCAGCCTTCTTCACAGTATTCTATATTTTAATACTTAAGAATTTATTGACAATCACCATTTGTCAAGCCTGCTACACTATGCTTTCTTTCCTTGTAGTACATTAGCATGCTTTAAAAAAGAAAAAAGCAGATTTGTGCCTGAAAAATATCACAGTATTATTGGCTATGCCTTAATTCTTTCATGAAGAAAAAGCCCCACACACTTTAATTAGGATGGCATTTTATGTGTTTCCTTGAATCTGATTAGCAAGTCAAATAAAATACCCTAATAGTTATTAAACCTGGGGTCTAAGCCTCCTTCTCCCTCTTGCCAGTACACTGAAGACTATTACCAGCACCAAGTCTCTTTCATCAGGACAATGGCAACAAGAAATCTTCAACAAGTGTTGGCCTGACCCTTTTTCTTTTTCTGCAGATCCAGCTGAGCATCAAAAACTGCTTGAAATTCAGCAATCACATTTCTCACTGTTCCAGAATGACCTATTTCGCACTAGAATGAACCAGTGAATTCATACATATAAATAACTATCTGCAGATGCTGCTTTTCAAAATATGAACAGGCATAAGCAAAAAAAAAAAAAAAGGTTGGGGGAGCTATAGTTAAAAATCAAGATTTGATTGAATTGGTATTTTTCAACTGTTTGATATGACAATTAAAAACAAAGCAGATCTACATAACTTAGCTATCAATGCTCCACACTTAAAGTCTTAGAAATTGTCAATACATAATATGCATGAGAGTACAAGCTAAACCAAGTTAACTTTTTCTTAAAACACATATCCTCATGTTTTTATTGTGTATATGTTTAAGCTATCCTTTCTAGACCTAAGAGAAGAACATGTTAATATATTTCTAAGTAGACTATGCCTATAAATTAGTTGTAATATTCTTCACACACATTTATTGAACACTACTGTACACAAGATCTAATTATATGTTATGTCCTGCAAACACAGTTTTCTAAGACCTCCGGTCTCTCAGAAAGAGCCTTTCCATTCTTATAATCTTTCAGTCATTGTATAAAATTGTACATGTCAGCTTTTTCCATTAGAATATGGGATCATGCTTTATTCATTTCTATATTCCCAGTGACTAACAAAATCCTATCACGTAATGAACTCTCAATGAATATTTGCCGAATGGATTGATTACTTAAGTCCCAGCCCTTGAAAAGCTTATGCAAGTTCAGGCAGTGGCCACAGAGTACCCCCTCGTCACTCACATTAGAGCTCTGGGTCATGAACCTAGGGCCTAATGGCATACCTTGAACTGACCCAGGGATTCTGACTTCAGGCTCTGATAATATAATATGACCAAGAATCTTAGGTACATCAAGAGTTAAATATTTTTTTAATATTAATAAATTTCCAATCTACTCTGAAACTTCTGCTTCCAGCCATGATGAGAACAGGAACCAGATTTACACTCTACCTCAGAAAATCACTAAGCAAGACAAAATATTGAAAATTGGTATTCAGACACTGACAAAAAGCAATGCAGGACAGTGATCTCTGACAGCAGGGAAAGAAACAAGTGAGCCCTACACATCAAACACTCACTGGTGAGCGTACTTTCAGACCACCGCGTGTGAGAGGAGACCCCAAAAACGCAAGCACAAAAGTCTTGCTTAGTTCAAGAGACACGGTTCAGAGTTCTAGAACCCCAAGGAGGCTAGAATCTGCTGGACAGAGTACCAGAAAGGAGGGAGCTACACAGAGCAAGGGAGGTATCCAGTGGAGTCTTGACCTAAAGACTGGTCTGGGTCTGCATAAAAGAAAACAAATGAGGCTAGAGAAGGCATCGTCATTCAGGAGAAAGTGGAACAACGTCTGGAGCTCACACAGGCCTGGAAATACCTGAGACTTCCACAAGCCAGGACAGAAAGACCTGCTGACCCACAGGGCATCAACTCAAGGCCTCAGAAGGACCATGTTCCACTAGTGTGGCCAAATTAGCCCTTGGCTAAAAGCTTTTCTGGATCCATCTAAGAAAGCTTAAAGGCAAGCCATAGATGATCAAACTATGTCCAAGTAGCTTAACTGCATCCCAACACAAAGTCAAGACAAAAAAGGATATAAAAGAAAAAAATAAGCAACCAACAACCTAATAGCCACAATGTCTGGCATCCAATCAAAATGATCAGTCACGAAAAAGGAAGATGAAAATACATCCCATACCCAGGAGACAATCAACCCATAAAAATAAACAAAGAAATGGCACAGATGACAGGATTAGTGAATAAGGATATTTAACAGGTATTATAAATACACTGGGCTTCCCTGGTGGCTCAGAGGTTAAAGCGTCTGCCTGCAATGTGGGAGACCTGGGTTTGATCCCTGGGTTGGGAAGATCCCCTGGAGAAGGAAATGGCAACCCACTCCAGTAATCTTGCCTGGAGAATCCCATGGACAGAAGAGCCTGGTGGGCTACAGTCCACAGAGCCACACTGCTGTTCATAAAGGAGGAGGAGGGTGGCAAGTGAGGCCATGGAGTTGGCCCAGGAGCCAGAGTTGTTGTAGCCCCAGCTCTTTCACTTTCTGATGCAAAATAAGGGCCAGGAAAAAAAAAAAAAAAAAAAAAACGAGAGGAAAACAAAAGCATGATCAAGAGACAACTGAACGATACAAAAAGACACAAACCACACTTCTAGAGATCAAATGGTCTGCTGATACAGTTTAAGGTCAAACTATCCTATATTTAACAAACATTACCTTTTCATAAACATTTCATTTCTTTCTCTGACTTCTTCTGATATTTAAACTCTAAAATAGGGGTAAAGCCAGGGTAGGCAATTGTATTACTTTTCACTGGTTCCAATCACACTTCATTGGTTCTTAATCTGCCATTCATAGTCCTAAACTCCCTAATTTAATTCCTCATCACTGTACCCCCATTTACAGGTAGAAAGCTACTCCTCTAAAATTACACAGTGTACAGTGATCCAGTTGATTGCAGTCTAGATTCTGTCAATGCCTCATTCTACTTCTCTCATACGTCTCATACGTCCGCTTTCACGGAGACATCTATCCTCTAGCTGGGTAGTGTTGCAGATACATCAGGAGACACCAGCTCCCACCTCGGTTCTGGTTCTGTGTGAAAACCTCGAGGGCAAGTGCCTGGATCTCAGTATCTTTTCAATTAAAAGAGTAGATCATTTTAACCTTCACGGACAATTGCTTCTTTTTTCTTTGTTTTTCCGCTGTGCCACACAGCACATGGGATTTTAGTTCCCTAACCAGAGACTGACCCATGTCCCCTGCAGTGGAAGCACAGACTCTTAGCCACTGGACCACCAGGGACATTCTCAGTGGGCAGTTTGTAAACATTTTAGCCACTGAGCCCTTTGAGCCCAATAAGCAGGATAGGCATGCTCGGCTACTCCTGGAGCGGGTGTATACGTGCACACTGGAGGAGCTCAGGACGGGGGTGAAAACCTCCTCATCACTTTGTCTCTACCCACCGGCCCCAGACATCTAGTATAAAAACCACTGCATTATCTCTACCAGTCACCTCCAAGGACATTCACTTACCCATTCATTTTTAAGTATTATTAAAAAGAGGTGGCAAGAATACACAGAAGAACTGTATAAAAAAGAGCTTCACGACCCAGATAATCATGATGGTGTGATCACTGACCTAGAGCCAGACATCCTGGAATGTGAAGTCAAGTGGGCCTTAGAAAGGATCACTACCAACAAAGCTAGTGGAGGTGATCGAATTCCAGTGGAGCTATTCCAAATCCTGAAAGATGATGCTGTGAAAGTGCTGCACTCAATATGCCAGCAAATGTGGAAAACTCAGCCGTGGCCACAGGATTGGAAAAGGTCAGTTTTCATCCCAATCCCAAAGAAAGGCAATGCCAAAGAGTGCTCAAACTACCGCACAATTGCACTCATCTCACACGCTAGTAAAGTAATGCTCAAAATTCTCCAAGCCAGGCTTCAGCAATATGTGAACCGTGAACTTCCTGATGTTCAAGCTGGTTTTAGAAAAGGCAGAGGAACCAGAGATCAAATTGCCAACATCCGCTGGATCATGGAAAAAGCAAGAGAGTTCCAGAAAAACATCTATTTCTGCTTTATTGACTATGCCAAAGCCTTTGACTGTGTAGATCACAATAAACTGTGGAAAATTCTGAGAGAGATGGGAATACCAGACCACCTGATCTGCCTCTTGAGAAATCTGTATGCAGGTCAGGAAGCAACAGTTAGAACTGGTCATGGAACAACAGACTGGTTCCAAATAGGAAAAGGAGTACGTCAAGGCTGTATATTGTCACCATGTTTATTTAACTTATATGCAGAGTACATCATGAGAAATGCTGGACTGGAGGAAACACAAGCTGGAATCAAGATTGCCAGGAGAAATATCAATAACCTCAGATATGCAGATGATACCACCCTTATAGCAGAAAGTGAAGAGGAACTAAAAAGCCTCTTTATGACAGTGAAAGTGGAGAGTGAAAAGGTTGGCTTAAAGCTCAACATTCAGAAAACGAAGATCATGGCATCTGGTCCCATCACTACATGGGAAATAGATGGAGAAACAGTGGAAACAGTGTCAGACTTTATTTTTCTGGGCTCCAAAATCACTGCAGATGGTGACTGCAGCCATGAAATTAAAAGACGCTTACTCCTTGGAAGGAAAGTTATGACCAACCTAGATAGCATATTCAAAAGCAGAGACATCACTTTGCCAACAAAGGTTCGCCTAGTCAAGGCTATGGTCTTTCCTGTGGTCATGTATGGATGTGAAAGCTGGACTGTGAAGAAGGCTGAGCGCCGAAGAATTGATGCTTTTGAACTGTGGTGTTGGAGAAGACTCTTGAGAGCCCCTTGGACTGCAAGGAGATCCGACCGGTCCATTCTGAAGGAGATCAGGGGCCTGGAATTTCTTTGGAAGGAATGATGCTAAAGCTGAAACTCCAGTATTTTGGCCACCTCATGCGAAGAGTTGACTCATTGGAGAAGACTCTGATGCTGGGAGGGATTGAGGGCAGGAGGAGAAGGGGACGACAGAGGATGAGATGGCTGGATGGCATCACTGACTCGATGAATGTGAGTCCGAGTGACCTCCGAGAGCTGGTGATGGATAGGGAGGCCTGGCGTGCTGCAGTTCATGGGGTCGCAAAGAGTCGGACACGACTGAGCGACTGATCTGATCTGATCTGACTGAGTCGTCTGCTACGGGTCAGATATACGTCTGAGATGCCGGGACCTAGCAGTGGTTCTGACAGCCTGTCTCAATCCAGAAGGCTCCAGGGGCCTGAGGCGCTCTGAGCAAGGACGAGGGAGGAAACCCCACTCTGTATTTCTTTAGAGCAGTCGCAACCTAGTTTATTAGTATCAAGTAATAATTTATGCTGATATACTCTGATAATCAGGAAAGTACTACTGCATTGCCCTAATCCAGATTCTACATATGGTCTAGTTTATCGCTAATCGAGTTATTTGTTACCAATAATCATGGCGATTTTAAAATGACTAAAGTGAACATAAAGTCAGTGACTATTGCAGGTTACATAGAATGTGCTAGAAGAACTATTTTCTTAAATTTTGTTTTCAATATATCAAAGACAGGATGAATTATGAATGGACATAATATATGTGAATCTAATAAAGTGAAAAATACTGACAAGTGGAAAGAAAAAAGTACTTCTGAGATGTCTTTCTCAAAGGTGGGAATACTACTGAAAGACTCTCAGAACAGACACCATCAAAAACTGCTGCTGCTGCTAAGTCACTTCAGTCGTGTCCCACTCTGTGCAAACCCATCGATGGCAGCCCACCAGGCTCCCCCGTCCCTGGGATTCTCCAGGCAAGAACACTGGAGTGGGTTGCCATTTCCTTCTCCAATGCATGGAAGTGAAAAGAGAAAGTGAAGTCACTCAGTCATGTCCAACTCTAGCGACCCCATGGGCTGCAGCCCACCAAGCTCCTCCATCCATGGGATTCTCCAGGCAAGAGTACTGGAGTGGCGTGCCATCGCCTTCTCCTCAAAAACTGATGAGTATATGAAAAATGTCACCTCAGAAGTATACTCCTCCCATTGAAAAGATTCGATACTAAGGATGCCTTCTTGGAGGAAAGGAAGACCTGGAAAGTCTGTTCCCAGAATCTCTATACAACAAGTCCTTCTGCCTTTAAATAATCTCTGAACACGAACCATCCTAGGAATATAGCTGTGAAAGTCATTCTTCAGAATATTGGTTTTTCAAAAAAAAGAACACACATTTTGATTTCTTCTATTTCTTGGTTCTTTTACAAACAAAAGAAATTTTTAATTATTAATTTTATGAGTCATTTAAATGATAATCCTTTCTATATCTTTTCCAGTTATGGAAAGAGATCAGTGGAAGTGTCTATTTGGATTACACAGCAGGCTGTATATGAAGGTCATAAAGCTAATCTTGGTGACCATTATCTGTAATAAACAGAAAACATCCTCCAGGAGTTTATACGCCATTCTGTGAACACAACATGTACAGATTTCACACTCAACAATTCCTAGAACTTCACAATTGTTTATGGATTTATTGTGCATAGTGACAATTTGTTTACCCCTAAAGTACTTTTGATTTGTTAGTATCTTAGTGAACACATTTCATTCAATTCCCTATAAGCTGTTGTCTCTGGCTTCCAAATTACTATAAATTCAGCATGACATCAAGCATTAATCATCATTTATATTAATTGAGTGCAATTGTTATTGAAAGACAATTAGGTACACATCACTAAATGTCTGACTGAAACAAAATAGGCAGGAAAATAATTTTATAGCCTATAATAAGAAATAAAGTTGTTGTGTGTTCAGGTGCCCCACATTCTTTGCTTGTGATGGTGTAGGATACTAAGTGACTTTTATATTCTTATCTGTGGCCATTTGTTTTTCAAACTGTGTATATCATCAGAAAAACACTCAAATGGGCAAAATTTACCCTGATCCTGAATGAAGCACACAAATGCTTGGCACATTGCAAAATGTTTCAAGCTTGGCTGGCTTTTCAGTGCCTGAAAAGAGAATTAGAGATAGGCCACTGAGCGCTAATCACACCACTGCAACTCCTCACCGCATTGAAATTCTTAGGGTGAACATATTTATCATTGACTTGTGATGCTACATCATTTTTAAACATTGCTCTCAAGCTGCTGGATAGAATTTCATGTCCCAAGTCCAGAACACCAAGGTAAATGACAAACAGGTTGCAGATTTCTTTTCTTACTCGGAATATTAACAGAGTGTCTCTAATCCTAGGCAGAAATGTAATCCAAAAACACAGCCATGCATTTTTTAAGTGTACACAAGAGTGCAATCTCCAAGCAATTTTTTTAAACAAATGCAGTCACCGGACAATTGGGCAAATTCAAGACATATTAGAAAAACTGAGGAATAACTGAATAATATATGTCCAGGTGCAAGAACTTGATACAACAATAAGTGCTCAAGTTATGCAAACAAAAATATTTGTCCTTTCCAGCTACCCATGGTAAAATCAGTAAGTTTTTTCTAGTGGGAAAAAAAAACAAAAAAACAGAAGATGCCATAGGCTTTATTCACTGACTATGAAAACTAAATTAGCTTTTTAAAATGTGAGAATTTAGTGTGTGTGTATGCTGAAAATATATTTATAATAAACTAAAAAATTGTTTAAAATGCACATACTATCATATATATAAACATTAGTCCTTAACTTCTAGAACTAGCCTCATTTTCTAGACCCATCTGTAAGTAACAGCATACACATGGGGAGGGACTGGGGAAAACGGGAAAGCACAGGTCCCTCCAGAGATGGTAGTCAGTATTCCTTCAAGATGCTGGGAGAGCAGTGGGAACACATCCCGTATTTTCACATCTTCCAACTTTTAGGAAAAAAAAAAAAAGAATTTCCCAGTTTTTAAATTATTACAACTAATTCAAAGTTGAAAAGTTATTTCTCGGAGTAATTCTACAAAACGGCCCACATATACAGACCATGCCAGTAATGAACAGCTGAGCAAGATGAAAAGAAGTAATTAGAGCTATCAGAGATAGAGAAGGCCCCAAGACAGCATCTCACGTGGCCCCCTGCCTTCAGACAGGTAAGATACTCATCTAGTTTAAAAGCTGAGGCAGCCAAGCCTTAATGAGATTAAAATGAAATTGTTCACAGTCACAATGAAATTAAATAACAAAACACAGGTTGATCACCTATAACTGTTTTTTTGTTTGTTTTTAAGCTAAATAACCATTGGCTAAGATATTTTGCTAATGACTGGCTTCAAAAAAGACAAAAAGATGTAACAGAAATTTTGAAATAAAGATGACTGAATAAAATCTCCTTTGCAAGCATGTAGTAAACCAGAAAGATTGTAAAAAGAAACGAGAAAAGTCCTAAAGTTGTAGGAACATATAATATAGAATAAATACAGTAAGGTCCTTGGCCTGACGTCAGTAAAATGACTCCTGGAGTGAAGTCTAGGAGAAAGGCAGGGAAGCAAAGGAGGAAGTGAGCGTAGAACCAGGTCAGGTGATGAGAAGTCAGGAGGAATCCACAGAGGGGTAAAGAATATCGTAAATCCAAATCAGACACATAAAAATAGATTTTAAAAAAACCTTAAGATAGAGAATAATGGGATGAAAAATGCATGACCATTTTTCAAGAAAAACTCATGGGCATCAAAAATGTCATCACTCTGAAAAGTAACTGAGCTAGGTCCCTGCAGAAATGACCACTCAGGGTTCCAGTGCCTTGAATCCTTGAACCCTTCGCTTTGACAAGGCTGGGATGATGATCCTCTGTACTTTGTCAGGTAAGTGACTCTGCAATCCCAAAGAGGAAAGGGATACATACAAAAATAATGAAGTGTTTCAAAACAATAAATTGTATACTTTTGCTAGGATTAGGAATGTTTAGTTTGATATTAACGGTATTTGAGATATTTAAGAGAATCTGACACATTAGGAAATCTGACATTTTAGACTTGTGATTTTTATTTAAACTATTTAAAAGAAGCTGACTAAGAATAAACTTGAGACTTTAATTTAAACTACTTTAGGACAGCCTGATTGACTACGTTTACACAGTTTTTGAAGACTGATTGACTAATACATACATTAGGTTTCCAGTTTGTAAGTTGTGTTTAAGTGCTCAGGGAGGTTTTTCAAAGTTATCATGCTAAAGGTTTAAAATGTTCGGGAAAATTAAGTATATTGGGTGGGGGGGTGGGAAATTATCACTTGAAATGTCTAAAGGAATTTAATTAATCAAGTCTGAAATGGTGTGAAATGTTTAGGAGAATTCAGTCTGTCAAATCTCTGAGCTAATTGACTATTAATCAAGGAACAAATGAGAGAGTGTTTATAACCTAAAATTACTAGCTTTAAAAATGACGAGATTTATAAATTGAGCTTAAAGGTTTATAAAAACTTGGCTTTAATATTGTAAACCTTTAAAAACTGAGTATTAATTTAAAAAATAAAAGGAAATGTGAGTATTCCTTTCAGATATAAAAGACTCTCAAAGATTTAAAAGCCCAATGATTCATGGAGATGACCTTAACATCTCCAATCAAGAGGGTTTTTTTTTTGCAATACCTTGAGATATTAATAGGTATTCCTGGAAAAAGGAAAAAAAAAGAGGTCTCTACTTGAGAAAGAAACAAGTTCAGGAAGGAGCTAACCCCTCTTGGAAATTTCTAAGTAAGTGCACATTATTAAAGGTTTTGAGAAGAACTGGAATAAAGAAATGTTACATTTTGGTGGAATTTTTTTTTTTTCTTTTTAGTGTAGGAGTTTATTTAATGCATCTGCAGAATTGCAGGAGGTGCTTCATAGAACACAGTTTGGGAAACCCCTGGAATAAAGAAATGTTACATTTTGGTGGAATTTTTTTTTTCTTTTTAGTGTAGGAGTTTATTTAATGCATCTGCAGAATTGCAGGAGGTGCTTCATAGAACACAGTTTGGGAAACCCTGTATTAAATAGTTGTGGAAAATTCTCTCAAGGCATCTTCTTTGTCAGGAGGCTGGCAGAAGGAGGGAAAAAACAGCTTTAGAAGATCAGTTTCCATTACTTGGTGGAAGTAACACTACCATCACTCCACAGCTGGCAGGCAGTCTGCCATAATGATACAGGATAGCTCTGTCTCAGGAGGTGCTCATGTATTCTCAGAGTCCAAAACCACCATTTATGCTTTGCTGAGTATTAAACTTGAACCTCTTCTTTTCTCTATTACCCATGCATACAGACGATTTTCACTATGATCTTATATATATCCTGATGGCCCCAAAATCTTTATCTCCTGTCCTGATTTCTATCTTCAGATTCAGACCAAACTTTCTAGGTACCTACGGAATGTCTCTGCTTGGGCAACCATGGTAACTTCAAGCTCAACACGTCCAATACTGAGTTCATTCTTTTCCACCTGAAATCAGTTTATATTCCAATTTTCTACAATTTAGTAACAGCATCCCACCTACCCAGATGCCCAAGCTAAAAACTAAACTCTAGATCTCCTGGAATAGAAAATGGCAACCAACTCCAGTATTCTTGCTGGAAAATTCCATGCACACAGGAACCTGGCAGCTACAGTCCCTGGGGTTGCAAAGAGTTGGACACAAGTGAGCACACACTCATAACATGCAAGGGTCTCTCATCCCCTCGGCCTTTAAAACAGAAGACCTACACACATCCTGAATGACCCAGGTTTACCCTCTGCTTTCCATTCTGCTTCTCACTACTTCCTGAGGGTGAGGATGTCATAACTTCTTCCCCTGGACCACTGCAATAGTCTTCCTCAGGTTGCCCTGCTTCTGATCTCCCTCTGCTCCACCGTGTGGCTGTTTTTCTGTTTTTCAGTAGAAACCATCCAATGCCTTCCTATTACCCATAATGACAATTTCCCACCTTCTTAGTGAGACACCCATGGCCCTGCATGTTCTGGCTCCTATTTCTCTCTAAACCCCTCTCTCAGCTATGACCTCCACACTTATCCTGTGTTTTAGACCCTTCCAACTTCTTGCACTTCCTAGTACAGGACGTGACCCTTCAAATCTATCTTTACACATGTGGTTTCCTCAATCTGAAATGCCTTTACTATTCTCCTCTTCCAAAAACCTCCTAACTCATACATTAAGATTCAAGTAAAATGTCACCGCCCTGATGCTGAGAAAGATTGAAGGTGGGAGGAGAAGGAGACGACAGAGGATGAGATGGCTGGATGGCATCACCGACTCGAAGGACATGAGTTTGAGTGAACTCCGGGAGTTGGTGATGGGCAGGGAGGCCTGGCGTGCTGCAGTCCATGGGGTTGTAGAGAGCGGATGTGACTGAGCGACTGAACTGAACTGGACTGCAAGTGTCACCTCCTCTTGGGAGCCGCACCTATTCCTTGCGTTCTTCCCTTTCTGTGCCGATTCACTGAACTTGACTCATACACACAGAAGGCACGCATCTCAAATCGCTGCACTTACTCGCATCATACAGCCACCCCACCCACTAACACTGAGGCGGCATGCACTGTGGTCTAATTGTTCTTTTTTTTAAGTCTCTAGTTCTGTACCTAAACTGAGCCAATACTTCTTACACATTTTTAAAATCCTAAGTTTGCAATTTGACCATTTCCTTCCTCACTTATTCTAACCCTCTAAGAAACTCCAGAAAGAAGGCCTATCTTACATCCTTGCCTAGTCCCTCATTTTTCCCCCCACTGTAAACCATAAATGTCCCCTTCTGTCTTCCACAACTAGAGCACAGAATATACACAAGTTTCATATACCGTGATTCTAACATAAGTCTCTCTTGGTCACAAATCCATGTGCCTGAAGGGTATGAGGATCTCAAGGGCTTGGGCTGACCGTGCTGACAGCATCAGAGACCTGAGTCTCTCTTCCTCTAAGGAGAAAACTGATTCAATTCAACAAATATTCTCTGAGCAACCACTTAAAAGGCACCCTGTTAGGAGAGATGCAGCCCCACTAGGAAGATTCCAGTTTTCCTCTACTTGGAAAAACTACTCGTGACAGCTAGTCCTCTACCCACCTGGACCCTGCTTAAACACTCCGGGACTTGCAGCACAATTTTCTATCTACAAGAACTCTTTCTTCATCCCAGAAAGTGATCTGTTCTTTGTGTTTAAATATAACTTTAGGCATTTGGTTAGAACACAGTATAGGAGGATGTATTGGTTAATATGTTTCCTTCTACGTGCTTCTCGACTTCTCCATGGCTCCAGGTTTTCCCTCGCCTTGGGAACAGAAGCACTGCTTCCTGTTTTATTTCTGTTGTTGCTGATAGAACCCAGTGCAGTGCTCTGCATATATTACAAACTCTAAAAACACATGGTTTCTAAAAGGAAATATTCCAAGAGTACGATTTTCCTGATCCATGTATTAACATCTTTCATCAACAGTTCACTGAATTAACACACTTTTTGTAATCAAAAGTTACTAGAAAGTCAGGCTAGGATAAAAGCAAAAGAGGATATCAGTGGCTCATTAAAAATACAAATAAATGTGACAGAATGTGCTATTCCAACAGCCTCTTATCACTCCTGCTAAGTGCCCTGGGTGAAGACTGCACGGGGTCAGGTGGGAGGCTCCCACCCAGCTCCCACCTGACCCTGGCGAGGATAATCATGTCCTGAGGTGGTGCGAGGGGAATGCCACTAGTCCCAAGTCAACAAGCTTGTTCTATTCATAGCCTGGAATAAATTAGGCCCTTCAGGGAAGGCAACTGCTCTTCTCCCCAGGAGGAACCAAGGCTATATGAGCAGGTCAGAGTACCTGCCTTGGGCATGTCAGGTGCCCAGCCAGCTGTGAAGCTCTTCCAGCCCTGCTCAGTTGGAAGCAGCATAATAGGGTCCGTTGTTAACACTGAGAAAATCCAGAGCCTCAACTTTAGAAAGAATGCACTTCCCATCTCTCCGAAACTCCATGAAGAAACTTCTGGAATGTAGACCTTTAGAATCCATGAAATTGCCACATTCATATTTTTGTCAGAAAATTAAATGAGTACCTCTAATGTTCTAATGAGGCGCTGACTGTATAGTAACCTCCTACTAGACACTGCAGAAGTTTTTGTGTAATGAGAACACAAGTCAGCGTGGCCTACTCATTTTAGATTTATTCAGCCTCATGACATTATAACAATAGCAGCAACTCCTGATCGTCTCTCTATGTTTTCAAACAATTCTGGAGAACACTATTTAAAAAAATTAATCTGTGACTGGATTTCCATGGTACAGGGCCTGTCGAAATTCAGAAGGTGGTCCACAGACAGTGGTATCTGATGAGTTGCCCGCTGGTTCTAGGCATTGCTCGTCAGGCCCTGGCATTGGGCGAGCTCCGTGCTGTGCATTCACCACAAGCTGCGGCGGTGCTAACACACACTGCATTAGTGCCATGAGCACCGCCTTTATGACCAACATCTGTCTCCACGTCATCCCACCCCAAAAGCTAGGGGCCGGGTGGAGGGAAGTCTCCCTGAGAGTCGCAGCTTCACTTCATTACAGGAATACAAACTCCCTGCAGAGAACAGGAGGACAGAAAATATCCCTCTTCTGGCTCCTGAGCCTCTGGGAACAAAGCAGTCAATCCACAGGCTGAATAAAATGAGTTTAAACCAGAGAGCACACCACCACTTATTACCCAAATCTGATGGAAAAGGTGGCTTACATCAAGATGGGAGTTACAGGAACAACTGCCTCGTGCTTAATCGCACCTTGCTAAGAAATAATCTTCAGATTCAACCACTGCTATAGTAACTAAAGATCTTATGGAAGAGAAAAAAGTCATTTTAACTGCCATGCTAGGTAAAAGAAGAACTCTGTCCTGAATGTGTATATGTATGTCATTAATAGTTATAACCTTTAAGTTCCAATACCACAGAGGAAAGAAAACTTACTGGTTTATTGTCTGATCCAAAAGTTTCACTAATGTATCTTTAGTGCCTAGAACAGTAGCGGGTAGTATAATAGGCACTCCGCTATTGATTGACTGATTAATTGATTAACAGAATGAATGAGGCTATCCTCTTCACAATGTTTATTGTTTCTTTATATAAGTCAAAAGCTCAAAAGAATAAAGAGATTTCAGATTTAGTCCATCATTATTAAAGAATTTCTAAATAAACAGACTAACACTATTAAGAAAATCTTAATGTTTTTTGGCAATGAAATATGTAAAATGATGATAGATTGACAGACTCCCCCACATACACAAAGGATTGACAAAAATGAGAAAAGAAACATTTTTAAGTTTTACAGAATGATCTTTTGCATATTTTAACACAACTGTTCATTATACAAAAGACAAAGGCTATATAACTCTAACAGATACAAAAATATGGTTTGAATTTAAAGGTTTTCTTCATCTTATTTTTGAAAATAAGCGATGAAAAGTGACAATTTGTTACTTTGTATTTTTATATTCCACCCTAAACATCTTACATTTTTTGGATAACTAATACTCTTAATTTCACACATTGGAAGAGGGTGGAAGCAAATTAATAAATACTGAAACACCTTTGAAGAGCAATAATATATTCTCTAAAATTATATGTCCAATTTTGAAATTATATTGGGTCCTCAGAATACAAATATCAACAACAGCAATAGCCAACTCATACAAAGGACTTATCATATAATAGGCAGGTACTAGCTATAATATATATAGACAATTTTATATAATTCATTTAACTTCTAAAATAAAATACCAACAAATATATATGTACACACACACACATATATATACCCATACTTACATATACGAATACAAGTATATTTGATCCTACCAAAAATCCTATGAGGTAGATCCCATCTTTTCCACTCCAAAATGAGGAAACTGAGACACACAGAGGTTAAATAACTTGCTAATTAGTCATATACAAAAAAAAGAAGGCTTCAGGGCATTCTCTGGCAGTTCAATGGTTAAGACTCTGCATTTCCCCTGCAGGGAGCATGGGTTCCAGCCCTGGTAAGAGAACTAAGATCCCGTACGTCCCCAGACTAGGCCAAAAAAAAAAAGAAGCCATAGAGCTAATAAGTAACAAAGCTAGTACTCAAATTCAGACAGCCTGGCTCCTGAGTTCAGGGTCTTAATCCCTGCATTTCATAGAAACATGGATTTCAAATTTTTTGTAAAAGCATCACAAATTAAGTGCATTGTAAGAAAATGCAAAGAAAAGTGCCTGCAGTGTCTTCTAATAAATCCACGTATGAATTTCCCTTAAAACATGCACCTAACTTGCGTGCACGCGCATTTAGCTACTCAGTCATGTCCAACTCTTGGCCACCCCTTTATATCACCATAAATGGGAGGTATACACACATACAAGAGGAAAGAAACAGAAGTAACTTCTAGGGGAAAATATCTAAAATTAGAAGATCAACATTACAGGATTTAAAACTATGTGCCAATTTGTATTCACATAAAAACAAGACCTCTGAGTACCACATAGTCAAAGTCATCAAGGAAGATGCCAGCGATTCTCAGCGGTGTCCAGGGCAATATCTGTCGGCAGAAGTCTTCACAGAAAGTGCTCGAGGAGCTGCTCCTTCCAACAGCCTTTCAGAAAAGCACGTGCAAAGAACAGCAAGCTCCCACGGTCACCTGGTTACTGGCGGGGCTGCCACACTCACGAGCCGAACGTTCAGTTCACTGGAGGGCTTGCTCTGACACTGCGCACACACGCCCTTACTCCCGGCCACGGGGTGCAGGCCCATTATTTCTCACCCTCAAGTCTGACTTTACTCTGTATCTTTTGCTGCATGTAAGATTTCCTACTTCATTGTAACAGATCTTTTGGGAAAAGGATGTTTTCACTGTGGCACTGCTTGCTATATGTGTATATATATGCTTGGTATTTTGGCCACCTCATAGGAAGAGTTGACTCATTGGAGAAGACTCTGATGCTGGGAGGGATTGAGGGCAGGAGGAGAAGGGGACGACAGAGGATGAGATGGCTGGATGGCATCACTGACTCGATGGATGCGAGTCTGAGTGACCTCAGGGAGCTGGTGATGGACAGGGAGGCCTGGCGTGCTGCGGTTCATGGGGTCGCGAAGAGTCGGACACGACTGAGCGACTGATCTGATCTGATCTGATGCTTGGTCGAGATTTTTGCCTTTTTCTTTTTTTATGGCCACCACAGTTTTGGTAAAACCTTCCACAGGAGAGTCAAGATTCTATCGCAATTACTCAAATGTCTCTATTTTATTATAGCTTTCTCCAGAGAGAAGTGCATTAGTCTGTTTACTTCCTTCAACCTCACAATTTTTTCCCCTCAACACAGGCAAAGCATCAAAAAGTAACATCAAGCACTCTTAAAATAATTGAAGGAGGCTACCTAAAGATCCACAATCATGTTTATACTGCCAATTCCTAAAGAAAAATCTTAAAATAAACATCACTGTGGGCACTGAAACGTATTCAGCTACTATGTTTACATTTCTATTGACAATTTTAATGAAACAAATTATTTTCTGGTGTTTTGAATTTTTAGTAAAAGATGTATCATGGAATCTTTTCCTGGGAGCTTACCTTCTAGAACGAAAGAAAAAACAGCAGTCTGAGTGAGAGCAAGTCCTAGCTTCATCCTGTTTCAGCACCTCAAGCCTTCCCCTCACTGTCACCTTTTATTAGCTGGCACTCCCTACTCCCATGTCCCTTCTATATACCAATAAGGAGAACTAAACCACCGCAAAACACAGGATTTCCTAGACTTTGCAGTTGGTAAAGGGGAAGCAAAACCAAAGACCTACACTTTGAAGCGGCACATACAACACATATCACATCATTCTTAGCCAACAGCCACTCACAAAATGAGCTGAAATTCCTGGGTGCCTGGAGCTGTGAGTTCCTCTCCCAAGTTTCAACGACAGAGCACCTACCAACTAGGAGTCTTTTTGCAGTTATATTAAAGCTTCCACTGAGCTTGAGTCAGTGACTGTCTATTTGTGGTAAAGAATCACTTTACACGCCTGATGTTGACATTACTAAACTGCCTTGACAAAGTAAGATAAACACTGGATTTGCTTATGCTTACTTAGTCTATGGTTTTAGAGTTTTGGCCAACTTCACCAAATAAGTCCTACAAATCTACCTTCAACACTGCAATTTCAGGTCAAGTAGAGGTTAGCTTAAGCTGATAATAACAGATGTATTTATATTCCTGAAATAAACACATACTAATCACAACAATTTCCTTAGATATGAGGTGTATCAGAAAAGAGCCAAAGTGACACGGGAAAACCTAATTTTGGTCTCATTTATGCTAATTTCTAGGTCTCTGACCTTGGTACATTTCTTAACCCCACTAGGCCTCAGTTTCATCATATGTAAAATAAGAAGGCTGCCCCAGATAAACTCTACGGCTGTTTAAAAATTTTAAATTCCAAACTTAAGCAAATTTATCTGAACTTTAGAGAACGAACATAATTACAGATACTTAAGCACTGGAATAACTAAACTGGCCTATTAGAACAAGATGCAACGATACTGAAAACCGTTCACTTTGGCTAAAAATGTGATTCGACTTTAATAAGAGTGCTACCCAGCTAGTAAGCAAATACCTGCACATTGAAAATATTTTTACAGCAAGCATAAACAGTTTGACAATAATTTGTATCATTCTCACGGGAAAATAACTTCTCCGATCTCATCTTTCTAGTCTATGTAGCAGTGCCAATTTATAGGCATATAAAATTCGAAATCTCTTCTGTGCATCAATTATAACTTACGCAGCTCCCTGAGCAGCATTTAAAAAGCAAAGAAGTGCAAACAATATTCTGCTTGCTGACATAGTAAGAAATTTAGCTAGCATAGCTTTAGAACTTCACAATTTAACTGCAATCAAATATCCCCTTTTCAAGAAAGGAAAGCGATGAGGGCAGTATCTTAAGTCTAAAACTCCATCCCTGAAATTATCTATCTAATTACCCAAGGAGAAGGAATGCTAGGCTGGAAACCTGGCCAGTAATATTTTTCTTGCTATCAATGTACTAGACGCCATACAATCCTACATTATATTTTTGAAAGGAATGCATTTAAAATCACAGATATACAGATCTAAGAGATACACAAGGAAAAAATGTAACAGCATAAATAAAGAATAGTAGATATTAAAGCCTTTTCTACTTGTACTATACAGGAAGATAACAAAATTAATGTACATAAAAAAAAAAAACTTAAAGAAATTTAAAGTTTTGTGGAGGTTCCAGAAAAATCAATAAAAATAGGTCAAGGTCAAGACTGAACAAAATGAGAAAGATTTAAATATCAATTAGAATTTAAGTTAGACAGAAATAAGAATTTTCTCAATGAGATACTCAGAATTTGTATCTATGTATATGAGTAACTATTAGAGTCTTTGGGAGGGAGGGTAGGTTATGGAATTTTATGAAACCTTTTCTAAATCAGCAGACAGTTTTGATAAGCAGTGATAGCTCTGGTTGGCTATGTCAAAGGATATTCTGATTGACATTTACGTATACTTTTCATCATGCTACCAGAACTATGCTACAGTTGGAGCACAGGAGACAATGGATCCTTTCGGAGCTAAATGAGTGCCCAGAGGCAACTTGAAAACCCTTGCTTAGTCCATATATGTTCTTCCACCTCCCTGAGAAGTGAAACCAGTGAAACACAACACCTGCGTGTTCTCACAGTGCAAAGAGCCCAAAACAGTCAACGGAAATTCTAAAAGCCCACAAGGGTAAAAATCCTACTTCGCAACTCCTTAATTTTAGATTGCTCTGATGGAATTCGGCTTTTGAGAATTTTCTCTAGAGCCATCATGTGCAGCTATGAGAGGGGCAGAGGAAGTCGTTTCTGGTCAGCTGTAGACCAGAGATAGGCCTAGTGTACCCTGCTAATAACACATGGCTTAACTAAAATAGAGAGCATAATTTAGCCTCTAATTTGATCAGTTTAAAAATCAGGCAGAAAAAAATTGGGCCCTTAGGCTAGAACCTGGTATATGAGATATCAGCTCAAGGGCATATTTTCTTAGAAACTATTTTGGAGGTTTATAGGTAAAACTAGATTAGGTTCACTCACTTCTCTCTCTTTTCATTTAAGAGTCAATTTCTTTTGTTAAACCACTAAGCATTTTTTTAAAAAATTCTGTCTGCTAAAGAAATAAATCTGAAATTCCACCCAATTAAAATCAGACTATTTTTACTTCAGATTAAAAATCATTTTGTTAACATTCTAGACAGCTGAGACCGTAGGAGAAACTTCAAGTTTATACTTTTGACCACAGTCATAGCTTTATTTCATATATATGTGACTATATCACTAATTCTTACAACAAATATATAAGCATTGATCAGTTGTGAGCCTACTTTCTAAAAGAAGGGTAAGATGAAAATGCTGTCTTTAAAGCCATTAAGGCACAATATTTTAGAGAACCAGGTTTAGTCTGTTCTTTAGTTCTCTGAGAGACGCTGAAGAGAATGTTACAAACATCACACAGATTCCATTTCGAGTCACCAGAAGCCTTCGGGTATCTAAAATCTTCAAATCAACACAGTTTTGGTCCTGACCTGGTGTGTCTGTAGTACGTTTTGTTGTTGCTCTTCGGCTTGTGCCAATACAAATCATGAGAAAGACACAAATATAAAATTTTTGGCTAAGAAAGTAATCATAAATTTGGAAGTCAGACATTTGTCTTTGCAGAAGCAGCTTTCAAACTGTCATCATTATTGCAGCACTAACTAAGGCTGTGTGAGGCTACCGTGATAAATTCTGATGCTTGACAACAACGATGACTAACAGCAAACTGCTGCCGTTGTCTGTCCAAACTATAATAGAAGAAACGCAGCGCAGGAGAAGAGCTGTGTTGGCACACAGGGGCTGCGCATCTCGACTCTCTTCTGAAAACCGCCATCAACGCTCACTCAGCTCGCCTAAGTAAAATGCAGAGTCAGCAAAACTAACAGGACTTTGCGCTTCAAAGGAAGGTTACTGACACGGAATGCTCACGGAGAGGGAGGTGCTCAGCGTTAGGAAGATGGTGACAAAAGAGGTGCTTAGAGACCTGAGAAACTAGAAAGCATAAAACTCTGTAGCAAGCCACTGTTTCAAAAAATAAAAACTCAAACTTCATTAAATCTGTTTTTAAAATTCTGTCTCAGAAAACTATATTTAGTACAATATGAACTAAAGATCACAGCTTTTAGCTTTTTAAAATAATTTTTCTAACGCCAATTCCTTTTAATGAAACCAATCTAATAAAATCAAGCATGGATTAAAAGCTCATTCTTAAATATGCTATGTATAAAATCATCCCAACATTGAAAATGTTTGAATAACAAAGCCAACTGAGAATTTTAAATCTCAATTGCAAATTTCCATGAACAATTTTTTCTCCTTTCTCTACTTATTCATTATTAAGAATTTCTCCATAATCTTCCATTGACCAGAAAATCTGATCATCATTCAGTCATAATTTTTTGCTTTCACTGGATTTTTATCTATTATGAGTGGTGGGCAATGTTTTACACTTTTCATTTCTCAGTTGTGCTACTAAAGGTTCTTTAGTCAACTGGCCTGTGTCAGCTGCACTGCTGAAAATACTATTACAATCAGAAGGAAAGCCAGGAAACAGATGGAGTGAAAGGGTTAATATACCAACAATAACTTACACTTTATTATAACTTGCCCTGTGGCATACAGAAGCTCTATGATAAAAAAAAAAAACAATAACCAAGAAAGCTTCCCTTAACACCATACTCCTGATGGCTTGTCATGATAGCTGATTAAAATACCAAAGTCAACAAGAGTCTACAAAGCACAGTTAAAAATTACGTGAAGATCCATAACAATTTTTTTCAAAGCACTTTAAAATTTTAATGAGATACAGATGGTGCGACACTAGCTAAAGACGGTAACTGGAATAAAGCGGGGAGCACCGCTTCCAACATGTATTTCAGCAGGTAATGCCAACTGTAAAGAAAATAAACTTTTCAATATTATATATGATTTCAGCAGAAACATCTGGATATTTAAATATTTGCACTATAAAAACAAGCTCAACCAAGCTCAATTATTACATTTACGTTCATGGTACTGTAGGAATTCATTTCCCACCCAGCTATTTAAACAAAATTTTCCGGTTGATGTGATTTTTAAGTAGATGTGATACCAACAGCTACTGAGAATTGCATCCTCAGAGAATTGCATCAAACAGACTGACGTTAAAATGCACTCCAGTCTTGATTATTGTTAGCAGAAAATCTGAATTTAAGTATTTTCTTTCAACTGTAAGTAATCAATCTACCTATATTGCTTCCTGAAGGAACACATGAGTTAAGAAAGAGAAAACCAAAAGAAAGGTTCGTTGAGCAGTGTCTTTTCACAAACAGGATTTTACCAATTTGTTCTGTGGTTGTGTATGCTGTCAGGTATTATGGACTCAGTGCCATGTACTCACTGGTTGTCAGCCACGGGATGACAGTGTTGTAAACTGAGGGGCTGCATCTTCAAGCAGAGCTGCATACACGTATTTCTAAGGAATCCATTTGCACGCTGATTTATGCTCTTAAAATAGACAGCCTACCACTATCTGTTGAAAAGTCTCACAGGTATGAAATTGTCTAATTGAATATCATTTTCCTTTATAATCAAAGTAGGCTCCCGCTTAGCTTCAATCACTTTACAGTCTTAACCTTAATATTTTCTATACAGTGAAAATGAGTCAAAAGACTTCACGAACAGTTTTGAATAACATTACTTATTTAAATATGTCTCTACTGAGATGAAAATTACTGAATAAAAATATGTCACGGTAGTTGTATAACTCCAGAGGATATATTAATAGCAGTCCTTAAAGCAGTAATTCATTATCATGATAGATTGATAAAATCTATTCTAAAACCTAACTAGAACAAAGATTTTTCAAAATAAGTGAAAATAATTATTGGCAGGTACACTAAGATCTTTTAAATTTAAAATTACATTAAATTACCATTTGTTGGATAGGTTTTTAAAGAAGCCATTGCATAATCTTTTCACTGAACGATGCTTTTTAATCGTGTGTGTGTGCATGTGTGTTTATGTGTGTGTGTATATGTTAGTCCTTCAGTCATTTCTCTTTGTGATCCCATGGACTGCAGCCCACCAGGTTCCTCTGTCCATGTGATTTTCCAGGCAAGAATACTTGAGAGGGCAGCCATTCCCCTCCTCCAGGTGAGATCTTCCTGACCCAGGGATCGAACCTAGGTCTCCTGCATTGCAAGCAGATTCTTTACCATCTGAGCCACCAGGGAAGCCTTTAATCACATATGCATAATAAATCTCATAAAAATGACCAGGCAAGGTAAGAACTGATAAAAGTTCTGGTAAGTCCATGTAAACAATTCTATACAATTCTTCTATAATTTTTAATTTAAATAGCAATATTTTAATAGGAGAAAAATTGTTTTAAAGGAAGGATATTTATACATAGACTATTTTTTGGTTCCCTTTGTCATACATTATTATATACCCATGAAAGTGAAAGTGAAGTTGCTCAGTCGAGTGCGACTCTTTGCAACCCCATGGATTGTAGCCCACCATGGTCCTCTGTCCATGGGATTTTCCAGACAAGAGTACTGGAGTGGGTTGCCATTTCCTTCTCCAAAGGATGTTCCCGACCCAGGGATCGAACCCGGGTCCCCCACATTGTAAGCAAGATGCTTTACTGTCTGAGCCACCAGGGAAGTTCTCCATGAACATATACTAAATATAACTGACATTTAATATTTAGTTTTGATCATAGTTAAGAAAAGAAACACTAAAAAGGTTTTGTGAAGTCAAAACTGAGACTCAGAATAGGAAAGAAATGAGAGGAAGAACAATTTCTTTCTCTTACATACAGGGGAAATTGCCATTCTAATGTACAAATCACAAACCTTAAAACTGGCAGAAAAATCACATATCTTACTAATCAAGAAGCTGTAGGTGGGAGTGAAAAGAAAAAAGATACTATCTGGTCCCATCACTACATGGGAAATAGATGGAGAAACAGTGGAAACAGTGTCAGAATTTATTTTTCTGGGCTCCAAAATCACTGCAGATGGTGACTGCAGCCATGAAATTAAAAGACGCTTACTCCTTGGAAGGAAAGTTATGACCAACCTAGATAGCATATTCAAAAGCAGAGACATCACTTTACCAACAAAGGTTCGCCTAGTCAAAGCTATGGTCTTTCCTGTGGTCATGTATGGATGTGAGAGCTGGACTGTGAAGAAGGCTGAGCGCCGAAGAATTGATGCTTTTGAACTGTGGTGTTGGAGAAGACTCTTGAGAGTCCCTTGGACTGCAAGGAGATCCAACCAGTCCATTCTGAAGGAGATCAGCCCTGGGATTTCTTTGGAAGGAATGATGCTCAAGCTGAAACTCCAGTATTTTGGCCACCTCATGCGAAGAGTTGACTCATTGGAGAAGACTCTGATGCTGGGAGGGATTGAGGGCAGGAGGAGAAGGGGACGACAGAGGATGAGATGGCTGGATGGCATCACTGACTTGATGGGTGTGGGTCTGAGTGACCTCCGGGAGCTGGTGATGGACAGGGAGGCTTGGCGTGCTGCGGTTCATGGGGTCGCAGAGAGTCGGACACGACTGAGCGACTGATCTGATCTGATCTGATAGTCATATAATTTTGAGGGAGGCCTTTAAAACTACAATGAAATGATTGTTTCAATGTCATCAGGCCCATGGATAGGATTTCAAGGGTTGATATTACATGTGGCTTCAATTCACATGAATGAGAAAGAAAAAAAAATTTCTTTAAAGCTATCTATTCAAGATTTTTACTCTAGGTGGTAAGATGTTAAAACTCGGAACAACTTGATTTGTAAGGACTGCTTTTCTGCATACTGAAAATTTCTTAAACCAATTCTTTTCTATTGTTACCTTAGAGGCACATTTATCAACCACTAGGGTTTAAAGTGTTAAAACAAAATCCACTTTAAAACCTCACCGTATTTTTTTAAACTTTATATAGACTGTCAATGCGTTCCAACTACATGATAAGATTTATGCACTCAAAGACGGCCACAGCCACGGTAGGCAGGTGTGCTGAGGGTAGGACAGCTCGGACACACTCAGTTAATAGCCCCACACTGCTCTGACCTAACCCGAAACTAAAGTCACAGTCCTTATTTTTAATATATTTCCCATTTAGAACTTGATTCTAAAAAATGAAGGTGTAATAAGCAATATGTTTCATTACTCCAGATTTTTTAAGTCTTTCTAAACTTTCAAATGTTAGCAAAACAGCACAACTCAAGAGACATACTATCCATATAAATCTCCTTGTAGTTCTTGACTCTGCTACTGAAATAAATAACATATTTCAAACAGGAAAAGGGACAATTTTACAGGTTTAGATCTACTCCTGTTTTATGTCTATTCTGACACAAACTTCTTGGTTCAAGTTACTTCTGACACCACTAAATTATTAGTTACCGATTACATTAAAAGGTTCCTTGAGTATCTAATGAATCTTAAATAATAAATGTGTTTCTTTGACTGTTCACCACTGGAAGTTCTGAATTCTATTATAAATAAGTCCATGACTATTTGGTAATGATATTTTGCTTTACGAGTGATCTGTGAAAGATTTGCAAGCAACCCAAAACTTCAGGTATCAAAATCACAGATGAAGAGACCCCCAGAGTCCTCATTAATAGGATGACTATAAATGATTTAAAATTGTAGAGAGGCAATTTACTACAACTTACATGGGCATTCGAGAAGGCAATGGCAACCCACTCTGGTATGCTTGCCTGGAAAATCCTATGGATGGAGGAGCCTGGTAGGCTGCAGTCCATGGGGTCGCTAAGTCGGACACACTTTTCGCTTTCATGCACTGGAGAAGGAAATGGCAACCCACTCCAATGTTCTTGCCTGGAGAATCCCAGGGACAGGGGAGCCAGGTGGGCTCCCGTCTATGGGGTCACACAGAGTCGGACACGACTGAAGTGACTTAGCAACATGGGCATTATTGGTTTTAATAATGAGAATCCATACCTTTGAAGGAAAATCCTAAAAAAAGTAGGGGAAGAAGATACCCTCCTTATAAGCTTAATCACCAGTGTGAATCCCCTTATATTCCCAGAGAAGCAAGAGACCACATTTTCATCAAAATATAAATTGTTACCACAGAGGGAATTTAGAACACTGGCTAGATAGTTAAAAAATAATATTATAATATTTGTTATTATAATTATGAATGCCAATTATTACGTAGCTATCATAATTATGTTTTCATTAAACCTTCAATTTTCTCTTATAATATCTAAAATTATCTCAATAAATATCAAGGCTGAATTTAAGGAATTTTTTCATGGAATCCTTTTAGTTATTTAGCGTACAATTATTTTCTATTACCTTTGACTGAAGGAAATCTCTTTTAAGAAAAGGAAGAGTATAAACAGTTTACACATAGCTTTGAAAATTATCTCTTATATATACTTAACAATGACCACAACAGACGGAAATCTGTGTACTGTTATTAATATTAAACACTAAACAATTGAAAACCCTAATTAGCTAACACACTAGTGAATAAACTTTTTTGCTTCATGTAATATGCTGTGTTTATAACAAATATTCAAAGGCTATATATATAAATGGTGTTCTCCCTTTAAGAATTATTTCAAAAGGGCTTTGTTTTCTAATTGATTTGATCTGCAAGTTTAAAAAGCTTACATTTCAGTAGCCTTTCATCCAAGTAAACAATGATCTACAAAATACGTTTAACTTCATTACTCCTTCCTTTTGACAATATGTTTAACAATGATGTACTTACAGTCCAAAAGGTAAACTGATTTCCCAGGCCAGCCTGTGTAAACATCACTGCTGGGCCTCACACACACATAATCTGTAATCTCGAATATGAATAGAACATCTCACTCTAGGTGTCCTGGATTAGTTTACCTCACAGTCAGCACACACACATGGAACCAAGAGAAAGGAATATTATATGCATAAAAACAGCTGCCTACAGTATTGTTAGCACTGGGAAAAATCAGAAATAAATTTTCCCTTCAAAGAGGGAAATGTAAATGATTAAGTAAATTGTGGTAAACATGCACTCAGAGGCACATTTGGCAGCAAGCTAGTGATGAACAGGATCCTTCTGAAGAGTCTAGAGAAAGATGCAGGCAAAATCTGGTGGAATTATAAGCACTACAGTAATTAAAAAGCATCCATTACTAACAGTAAAGAGGGTGCAAACATTTAAAATTCTGAACTTCTTAAAGTAAATTTTAAACTTCTCACATAAACTATCTCCTCTCTGAACTACCCACTGTCTGTCCATGTGTAAAAAATTTTACATTAAATCTGGTTCTTTCTCTGAGGGGTTAGCAACCAGCACTGTATCTAGGGGACGTGGACACCTGCCATTTCCTAATAGTTCATTTTAAATTCTATCTGCTGAGTTCGTCTTATTTACTAATAGCAAAAAATAAGCTATTTGAAATTATAAGAGAAATCTTAAAGTTTCTATTTTCTCTATTCATTCACCCTTTCGCACATTCATTCAGAGGACAAACGAACAGCCCATTCTGGAGAATGAAAGTTAAGTTCCCTGACAGCAACACTGAATTCCCAGTGTCAACCACAGTGTTAGAGATTCAGAGAGCATGTAGAGATTTACTGGAAGAGAGGAAGAAAGCGAGAAATGGAGGGGTTATGGGAAAGGAGGTGGTCTATACATAGCAAATGAAAGTAAGTGAAACAAGAGGAAGAGGATGTGGATAAGAAAAGAGTAAAGACATGTTTACGTTTTAGAGTCAAACATGTCAGCTTGAATTCTTTCTGACTGAAAATCCTGAATATATTTACATTTTTATGTTCCCTTTTCCTCATCAGTTAAAATGTGACTCAAATGAGTTGGCATCTGTAGAAGGTTTAGTGGAAATCCAACACGTGGTAGGTACTCAGGACATACTTGCTGTCTTATGAATGCCTCAATACACAGTTGAAGAATACGTATTTTTAAATCACTGTTAATGTTCTAATACCATAAGTAGTGTTATTGCCAGGAACATCAGGCTGAACACTGGCCGCCCTTATTAGCTGTTCTGAAGGTATATAACCATCATTTAGAGAAGCCCAAAGATCTAACTTCATTTTTTCCAAAAACGGCAAAAAACAATAAATAGCAATTCTTAAGTCCAATGTCAAGCAATTCTAGTATTTGTTACATGACCATAATAGTCCACTGAGGGAAATTATATGGGAGAAAGAAAAAGATTCTTGTATTTCATCTGAGAATCAGAGTTAGAAGCAAATACATGAACTAGTATGTGATAATAAATATAGAAAATATATCAGCAGAGTCAAAGAGTAAACCTCTTTTGATTGTTTTGAGAAATCATTTTATGATGAAAATAACTCCCTCTTAAATTTGTCTTATTTTTTATTTTATAATTTAATACATCAGGTTTTCTTAAACTGGGGCGTACTTCTATGTCCACCCATAAATTTAAAACTAACAGATAGATGTAATTTCAGAAAATGACCAATAAAAAAAACACAACTAATTTTTCCCTCAAACCACACAGCTGAACCAGAGCCACTCTTTCTAAGATAATAGCAGAGCTCTCTTTCCAAGGAGGGCCTGGCACAGTGCAGTGAAGAAAAGCAAAGCACAACTGTGTCCACAGAGCCCCACAGGAGGTGAACACTGTGGCAAGAGGAAACCCTGGCAGTTCCCCACCAAGGCGCAGACTTCACCAGCGTCCACACGTGTAAAACGTGCCCTGCACTGATGGGCCCACTGACCCCCAACCCCCACCCCAGCAGCGTCCGGGCTCCTGAGGTCACCCACAGGCTGGCAGCTTCTCGCAGAAGTCCTCGGGCTCCTTACCTTCCACTTCTGTTGTGCCTTAAGCCTCCACTGCACTTCCTTCTTTCTTTCTTACTGACAGGAAAAGCTGTCATGGATTTAGAAACGTGTTTTATGAATTCACACTTTAATAATCACAGCATTATATATTTTTGTCACCATATGTTTAGATAGAAAGCACTGGTGCTCTCTCGTGGTCCAAAATAACACTTTGTGATCAGTAATTTACAAACTTAAAAGGACTGACAACCACCTAATATATCCCATATATTTAGTGGCAGCTTCAGATTTTCATTAGAAAAGGGGTTTGGGAGTATCAGTCATGTCACGCGAGCGTATGTTCCTCGGTTCTTTGTCTCGTCACAACAAAGATTTGGAGTGACGGACATTAAAGCCCCCTCAGCGTGTCACAGCTCTCAGGTCTTGGATAGACCGTCTTATAGCTCTCAGGTCTCGAACGGACCATGTTATAGCTCTTAGACAAATCAGTGTTAGAGCTCAGTATTACAGCTCTATTTTATTTAGAAGACAGCAGGAAAATCCATCTTCGAGGAGTGAGGGCACGTTGATCCAAGACACAAGGAGAACACCCCAGCGCAAGGGGGAAAGAGAGAGAGCTTGATTTGGCTCCTCTTTTTATATGTTTATCTCTCCCTGGGCCTGCCCTATGTAAACTGGGCCAGCTGGGAGTGTTGTTTGTTTTACCTGAGGTCCTCACTCAGGTCCTCGAACCTTCTTTTGTTCTATTTTTGTGGGCTTTTCCCTTCCTTGTCTTTTAGCCACCGCCATTTTGGACTCCTTTTCCCTATTCTACCTACCTAACAATCAGACGGGAGGAGTGTGTCTACGGAAATCATCTAACTGGGGTTTTTATACAAATGAGCCGTAGTTTTTGCACCCTATCTGTTCATTTAGCCTACGTATGGACGGAGAAAGCTGGTGGTGGTTCTGAGGAGAGCCACAGATCCCCACAAACCACTCAGTCCTTGACACAGCTCCTTCTGTTTGGGAGGGTGGCCTCAATGCCGAGCAGAAACAAAGGTAGGAGTCCAGAGAATACTTACTGACAGTGCGCTATTTTTGTGCCTGGTAACCTCACCCTGACAGTCAAGAGGGTGAGAATCACGCAACACCTGGATCTTGGTGAGAAAAGGGACTTGGTCAACTTCATGCATCCCTGAGACTCAAACCATGTTTGCAAGAGACTCCATCTTCTGCTAATGCCTGAAGCATCTCAGCATTGGACAAATTTAGATGTTTCTCCTCTCTGATCTCCTTCACAATTCTTCACACTGTTAAAAATTTCTTTCCCACTAAACAGCAAGGAACTTAGGCTACATGTGAAATTTTCAGGAAGCCAGAGACAGGAAGTAGGTAAGAAGGTCTTTATTTCAAAAGGTTAACATTTGCATTTGGCATTTCCTTTTCCTCTCAATTTTGGATTTGGGAGTTCAGGGGTAGAAAAATAAGATGGTTATTTCCTCTCTAATCAATCATTCTAATCTCTATAATAAGTTGAACATCTCTGATCTATCAGAAAAAGAAATATTTCAAGAGGCAGAAGGATGGAGGCAAAAAAGTTCTAAAATATTCACCTCTTCTCTCAAACCATCCAGCTGTCAGCGCCTCGAACACAGTTAGTGCTTCATAGGCACAACAAAGGTAAGGGGCATTTCAATCATCAGAGAGCAACGACAGCTGCTATTTCCAAACAAGGGAGCAAAGAGTAAGACTACTTCTGAAGAAGACATCTTGTTTTCATCTCTAAATGTATACATGTATACACTGCATACATATGTACACTTCTGTTTTCATCTCTAAATGTACACATGTACACACTGTATACATACGTGTACATATCTAAATGTATGTACGTGTGCTGTGTATCAGTAAAAGAAAAATACTGTTCATATTGTTAAGCTCAGTTAAACCTTTTAGATTTGGAAATGGAAAGACCCTTCTTTATTAATGAGCTCAACTCTAGAATTAATTCAAATTACTCCTAATTTGGCTAAGGTTTCTTGCCTGGAGAATCCCATGGACAGAGGAGCCTGGCAGGCTATAGTCCATAGGGTTGTGAAGAGTCCGACACGACTGAAGCTACTTAGCACAGCACAATGTTTCCTGAATCACTCATTTCCTCTAAGTTCCATTCATTCTCACAAAAAGGTAAATGGGCTTTTAAGCTTGCTAAATGTAAAAAAAAAAAAAAAAAAGTATTCATGTATCAGATCCAAAACCACTAAGTTGCAGTGATAGCAAGTTTCAGTAACATGCTTCTTGGTATGCTGTAATCAAGTTTAAACAATGGTATTTCTGGTCCTAAAGTGGGTTGTGGATATAAGAACTAGTTTTTCTTGCCCAGACAAGCAATATGGAATGAACAATTACAAATAAGGAAGTAGCTGCAAGAACTGCAACAGCCAATCTACACAAACACACACAATGTAGTATTTAATAGCACTTTGCTCACAGCAAATATATAAGTATATACACACATACACACACTAATATATAAAACTAACCCCTCAGAAAAAATGTTTATAATGATACTAAATTTGCACTGTTAGTAGAGCCCAACTGGTGAAAATTTATAGGACTTGGTAATCCTAGAAGTTTCTGTGAGTAGCTATTAGAAATGTGGTTCAAACTCAGAGGGAGTTTGAAACTTCTCATGCTTTTAAATTAGTCGGAAAAAAGTTATTTTGATCACTTCAGTTTTTCTTATTATAGCACAAAAAGAAAATATAATGAATCCAGGATTTTGAAATCAGGTTTTAAGTTACTATTTTAAAGTTATAACTTTAAATTAGATAGACAGACAGACATAAAGAAAGAAAAGGTCACATTTACTTTAAATTCCAAGAAACTAATTTTGTGGATCAGATAACATGATCACTCTTTTAAATGAAAAATAATAAAAATTAAAAACTAGTCATCAGAAATTCTTTATCGTAAAAAGTTGCCATCAACTGAAATTCTCTGTGAACAAAATACATCTCTCTCACGATGAAAATCGTAATGCTAAACCATGAAATATGGAAAAATCTTGAAACGTCATGTTTAAAGGAGGATGATGCTACTCACTGTAACTTCTTATAAGTGCAACTTATGTCACCCAGTCTACAGACGCGGCTGTCTGTGTATGGCGTGCTGGAGCCCAAGGCGGCCTACTGAGGCAGGGGGCTGTGGCGACCAGCCGCCACCCTACGCTGCGTTACAGGGCAAAGCCTCCTCCCTGCACTCTGTCTCCATTCAGGGACACGTGGCTCCTCATCCCCTCACCCACGTTCATAAAACCGGGACCACCACCCACGGCTTCTGTGTGTTTCAAAACGGGCATGACCACCTGCTGGCAATCATGCGTGAGAGCAAAGTGGCATGCCTCCTCTGAAAAGAGCTGCTCCAGATGTAACTACACACCGACCAGAGTCTTTAATTACCCCAGAGCTCATCACTGCCCAACAATTATCCACTTCAGAAAACACACTATACTGTGAACTAGCCATCTGCGGTGAGAGTCATGAAATCAGTTTGATAATCAAAATTTCTGGACAGGTATCTTATTAGTGCCCCTGTCTTCCTGATAATAAATAGTCTAAAATGACCATGTAAACGTTTATTTCAAAAAGTATCTGTTGAATATTGTGAAACTACAAATGACAAGAGAGGAGTATTTAGTTAACTTAGGTTCAGTGAAAACTGGATGAGGTGCCAGGAAATAACACTGCATATGGCTAGAACTATTGATAATTTGGGCATAACACTTCTAAGATAAAAACTCACAGCTATTAAAGCTATTCATCATGGCTTACTACTTGAATTTTAAGTTACTTTCTCTTACTTTTCTAGGACCTTTGTGCCTATTTTTTTGTTTTCAGGACTAGGGTGTTTCCAATGCAAAGATAACTTAAAGGTCCAAAATCAAAACGGCAACAAGACTGTTGGCAAGATAACGTATTGTTAAGGAACTCGTCCAAAGTTATTTTTAAAAAAATAAGACTCTAGCTAATTGGGGGAAAGAGCCTTATGAGCAACACTGAGAGCATGTCCGCAGCCAGACTGCAAGCACCAAGATCACTGACATTCACAGAAAACCTTCACTTCTTTCCCATTATCTCTGTCTGCTGGCATGTCTGGCAAATTTTTCATTGGCTTTACTCTAAATATGTATTATCCATAGAACTTTAGCACACAGAGTAAAAGAGAAAATTTTAAAACTCCCAATTTTTTTGTCTTGCAGTAATTTTGGTAAAAGATTTTGTGTGGGCTTTTGGACCATATGCAATTTTATGCTTTCCACCTATCTCATTGCTTAGAATAACTGGGCTTGACATCAAATAGAAAGTAAAACACCTCTTCTTGAACTGCAAAGGTAAACTGCATCTGGTGAAGGGGCAGAGACTCTGTGCAACCCCACAGACGGCAGCCCACCAGGCTCCCCCGTCCCTGGGATTCTCCAGGCAAGAACACTGGAGTGGTTTGCCATTTCCTTCTCCAATGCATGAAAGTGAAAAGTGAAAGTGAAGTCGCTCAGTTGTGTCCGACTCTCAGCGACCCCATAGACTGCAGCCTAACAGGCTCTTCCATCCATGGGATTTTCCAGGCAAGAGTACTGGAGTGGGGTGCCATTGCCTTCTCCGAGAGAAATTATAGCTCGTCACAAATAAAGTTTAAGCCTTCGTCTCTCTCACTCACAGCCTTTACCCTGAGGAAATAATGAATCACGCATGCGTTTATTACTGCATTGGTGCCTTTATTATTCACTTGCTGCTTACTGACTGTCTCATTTGTGCCGGGACACTGGAAACACAAAGGTCACTCCCTGCATTCACAGAACTCAAGACTGTACGGGAAAACCATGAAATCCTGTGATAGGTGCTTTATGGATAAGGCCTGGGGAAAAGCCTGCTTGAACTGGCAGGCAAAAGGACTCAGGTTGCCCAGCTAAAAGCGGGAAAAGACCTTCGGGGCAAGTTTTATAGAGAGGGTCCCATATGAGCTAGACTCTGAGGTGAGAAGTGCCTCAGATTTACTAATTCACTGGGAATGAGCATTTCTCTCTTTTTAAGGGACATCATTCATCAAAGGAAAAGCTTTTATTCTTAAATGACCAATTTAGAAGTCTTTAATACCTGGAACAAGTGATCTGACTGAAATACAGACACTCCCAGGCATAAAATAGGCACTAGAAGAATTAAAATCACATCATACTTCGTGTGTGTGTGTGTGTGTGTGGTGGACAAAGTGTGAGGGGAGGAGCATGTACAGTGAATGTTTCGTGTTTAAGTAACTGAGGACACTCCGAAGCAGAAAACACTAGATAAGAAACACATTATGTCCATTTAGCAGCTGAGATAGAACACTTGCTAAATCTAGAATTCATAAAAAGATTGGCTCTATACTGTCATCTACAAATTTGAATGTATGGAACCTGACACCTGTCTGGTACCATCCTAGGTTCGCGGCACCTCCAGATTCATTTCTAATCAACACTTTCTGAGTTTGCATCACTGAGTTGCTGAGTCCCCTGGAAGAAGTACAGCCATGTGGGCTGGCGCCACTACAAATGTATGGCTTCCAAGCTCGCAAAACCACTCAACAATTCTGCATTCTGCTGGTCAGCTCCTTCTATCCCTTCCCCCAGCAGCTTTCCAAAGTTTAGCTCCATCCCCAGGGCCCTCCCTCACAGCCTCAGGCTTTCATCTCAGAACTAGATAGGCTTCAGAGAACAGTTAGGGGCCATGAAGCTAACACTTCACAAACCCTGAGAATGTTTAATCGGCACCCCCCTCTACTCAGAACTGGAGGATTTCTCCCCTTCTCCAGGTTACTTCCTCCGGACCCTCCCTCGAGCCTAACCATGTCCCCTGAATTCCTCTTAGACCCCCTCCAGGAACTTCCTCCTCCACTCACCTCTGTCTCTCATCTCCTTTGACTCAGAGTCTCAACAAGTCAAATCTCACCCACCTTAAAAAAAAATGGACAAAACTCCTCAGTCTACTGTACTCTGGATTCTCCCCCCAACCACATTGGTAAAACAGCTTTCCCTAAAGCCAGCCAGCATGATCCTCACAAATGCTAAATCCACAGGTCTCTCCTCAGCCCTCAACTTCACAACCATCTCTAAGGCGCCTGACACCTCCTTCTAGAAAGTTTCCCTGCCTTTGGCTTCAAGTAACAACCACTTGGCCCATTTTTCTGACTCCTCCCTTTCCTTTTCTCTGGGGTTTCATCACTCTCTGCCCGTGCTTTATCCACCTTACACCACAGCAATCCTAGGAGAGCGGATTCACACCCACGGCTGTAACAGCTGCCAAACGGTACAGACATCTTCCAAAACCTGGCTCAGATTTCTCGCCCAAGTTCTCCCCTCTAGATTCAATGGCAAAGTACATAGAAACTCAAAGAGATCCCAGAACACTCGAGATTACTTACCTCATCCAGTAAAAGGCAGTGACAATGACCGCCACAAGGAGCCTGAGCCATCCCTTTTCCCACGGCAAGCCTTCCCAGACAGCAAGACTCACTGGTGACTGCTCCTGTTCCGTAAACGTATCCCCCATGATACTTCCTCCCTGTTCCTGCCTTCAGTCTGGCATCATCTTCTCCTGCCTGGACCACACAAACTGCCTCCCTTTCACCGATTTTCCTGAAGCCTGACCTTGAACTTTTCCTATTTGCCCTAACGTGGAACTGTGATGACATCACCTCTCAAGTCAGTTTTCTTCAGGATGGGCCCTGTCCACCTCTGCTGTCTTCTTCTTCCAGATTTCATGCTCTCGTAACAATGAACTATCTCTGTTCCTCCAGACGTGGGGCTACCTCCTGCGCTCTACCTTGGTCTCCTCAGAGTAGCTTATTTATCTGGCAGAATGCTAAAGCACTCGACCAGGTTCCACTCAGCTTCCAGGTGACAGATCCCTTGTGAGTTAAACAATCCTCAGGACGTCTCCCCCACCCACTCCCCTGAACACACACAGCCCTGGCATTTTCTCACATTCCTTTTCCTTTCATCATAATGACCACTATGACTACAGTTCTGCCACATCGCCTTCTGATTTGTTGAATGTCTGCTTGTCAGTTATTCTGTGAACAGAGCCCGCCAGGTTTCCTTGGCTTTGTCACTCCAGAGTCTCAGGTCACGCTCCAGCCACTGTAGAAGCCAATCAATATTTTATCAGGGAACAATGGGGGACTGGTCTGTTCCTCTTTCCAATCACTCTTCTCCTTCTACACAACTAGATGAGATCTATTTCTAAAAACAGACATGCACAGGTTGCACCTCTAATTAATCTAAAGCAATGAGAAACCCCTGAGGGAATTTCCAAATACCTCAAGACAACATCCAAGCCACTGCATGACCTGCTTCAACCTTCCTAGCTTCGCCACAATCACCCACAAATCAGACCTCCCCGCAGTATCAGACTATTTCTCGGTTTACACCTCCTGGCCTGTACACATAGGTACTACACTCCTCCAGGGGCTGTATGGGAAAACTCCCCTCATCCTGCAAGTCATTATGCCTGGATGAAAAAAAGTCCGTGTGTAGGCCTCACACCTCCACAAAACCTTTCTGACCTTACCATTCATCCCAGGCTGAGTGGATTCACCTGCCACCTTTAACACAGCTCTCTATGTTCCATTCATCTCACACTAATTATTTGTTTCGAAGTTTGCTTCACCCTGTGAGAATGGCAGCTACTTCAGAGAAGGAACAGTTACATTTACTTTCGAATCTCGGGACACATAAAAGCCTACGTTTCAAGCACTAGCAGGATAAGTAAAAAGACGAGCCAAGCACGTACAAATACAAACACACAAGCATTCTAGCTTGCGTTGGTTGGCATTAATTTGTCTACACTTAAAATACTCTCTCCCTCTATTCTTACCACTTTTGCACTGGCACTTTAGAAACTATAGGAAGCTACACTCTAATTATAATTATTTTGAATTCAATGTTTTGCTTCCCCTGTAATCTTTTTTACAAACAGTAATTTTTCAAAGACTATTTTGGAAATTTTTTCCCACTCCTTCCAGCAAAAGGAGATTCTTAAAAGGTGTTTAATGAGCTAAATCTGCAAAGACCCAAAATGATAACAGTAAATGGTGAATCAGTTGGGCTTGAATTTCCATACTTTCCTTAAATCAACTCAAAGCAACAGCACACTGGCATTAATAAGAGCACCTCTGTCCAAAAATGCTGTCTGTTTATAAATATATATGTTTGTTAACGGATTTTTCCCTGAAGCTGACATAAGTAATATTAATAAATAATACTAATCACTGCATCTAGAAACTAGTTGGAAACAAAGAACACAATAAAGAAGAAAATGTTGATGAGCAATTGGACAGGATTTTTTTAAACTGTAAAAAGTCCTTATATGACGGATTTCAAAGCTTAAGGAAGAAATGTATCACATTACAGATACATGTAGAATTATTCAACTATTAAAAACATTCTTCAATAAAATAAAATGAACATAGATTACTAATGTGTTTTACCAGAAGAACAGGATTCACATATAATTGAAAAAGTATGTATGATAAAGTGTTAGTTGCTCAGTCATGTCTGATTCTTTGCGACTCCATGGACCGTAGCCTGTGAGGCTCCTCTGTCTGTCCATGGGACTTCCCAGGCAAGAATACTGGAGTGGGTTGCCATGCCTTCTCCAAGGGATCTTCCCGACCCAGGGATTGAACCCAGGTCTCCTACATTTCAGGCAGTCTTTACGGTCTGAGCCACTAGGGAAGCGAACACACTATTCATGTGTTCATTCACTGCTGACGCATCTTATAAAGAATCTGAAGTGCCTCCATGCCTAGACTGCTTACAACAGACATTCACTCACAATGAAACACTCAGCTTTCTGACTACATCATGCTCTCTCCAGCCTCTGCTTCCACCAACATCTGCATCTAAAATACCTCCATCCTTGTTCATGTATGTGAAGATCTGATTATATTTTGAAGCCCAGACAGCTCTAACAAGGTCACATCCAATAAGCCTCCACTGGGCTTCTTAACTGCAGTGAACTGTGTGTCATACCTGTACCCTTTCATTTTTTATGAAAAAAAAAAGTAAGACTCCTTTCTTAGATGGACAGTCCCACCTGTGGGTGCTTCTGAAATTTATCTCCATGTGAATGTGGGAGAAAACTCCATTTTGGCAGGAAAAGTACAGCTCACATTCTTAAAATCTTTAACTTCTATTCCAGGAAGCTGGTAAAGAGACTTGATTTTTCTTAAAAAACTTAAGCTAGTGGACAAAAACTTAAGACTGAAAAATTATAGACAGATGTTATAACATCTCTTCATCTGTCGCTTTCAGAAAATATATTAGCAATGCAAGTCTCTAAGATGAGCAGAACCAAGGATGTGTGATAGCCCTGGAAACCTTACAGGTTCTCTAATACTTTGATATAACTGACACACTTAGATAAAATTAAAAGGCATCAAAAAATAAAGTTTTTTTTTAATTTGAACCATTTCTCAAAGGAGGAAACTTTACCTCATTAGATTAATGTAATCTAGTATACCTGATTATACTCTAACGCCCTCAAAAGTTAATGCATGTGATTCTTTAAAGGTGCTTAATAAGCTAATCCTACATGAACTCAAAATGATATAATAAATGTGAAATCATTTTGGCTTAAATTTATGTTCTCATGCATATATATGTATATAAATGTATATATATACACCCACACACATATATATATATATATATTAGAATTATTTCTAACATAAAAAAGCCCTTATTTAATCAATTGTTAAATGGAGAAAGCAATTTCCCATAGCTAAAACTATTTTAAAATCTGATATAAGAATAAAATTATATTAAAATGCAATAATACATGAATTTAGCCACTTGCCAAGGATAGATATGGACTTTTGCAGATTTCTCTTTTAAAGATGTACCAAGCATTCCAACATTTCTAATCATTTGATAGTCAATTGCTGTAGGCAAAAAACTGTACCCAGCAATTCTCTACTGCCAATATATTTTAAACTATTTCATAAACATTGCTCATACAGTATGTCTAATAGATTTTGCATACTTTTTCTTATCAGAAACTTTTTAAACATATATAATCTACTGAAATTCTCAAACTAAATTAAATCATAATAGGAATGAAACTGACAAAATCTTTCAGTTGGCCTGTTTTACCTGGAAAAACTGGTAAAATGGAATTCATGGCTCTGAATCTCCATATATATTGAAAATAAACATGCTAACATTTAATTTAGTTAAACTCTCAGACAATAATTTTAAGTAGTTTCCATATTTAAAAATGCAAATGTGATAGAAAACCACAGTAACATTTTAAACCCACTGTTTTAGAAATATGCACTCTTACTCTAAACCCACCAGAACCAAGAAATTAATGGCATTAAATAAACAAAACAATGCCTTAAATTACCAGTTTCATGAAAGTTTTTTTTAATAGAAAAACTGGACCCGATTATTTCTATACTTTGATCAATTCTAATTTATAGCACTTGCCAAAGACAAACTGAGAAACATGATTCTGATTTTAAAATACACATGAGGTTTACCTGACAATTCATTTTCTAGTGCTGTTATTGTGTGACATGAAAGCAGCTCAGTCATGTCTGACTCTTTGTGACCATGGAATTCTCCAGGTCAAACACTGTAGCAGGCAGCCTTTCCCTTCTCCAGGGGATTTTCCCAAGCCAGGGATCAAACCCAGGTCTCCCACATTGAAGGCAGATTCTTTACCAGCTGAGTCACAGGGGAGGCACAAGAATACTGAGTGAGTAGCCTATCCCTTCTTCAGGGGACCTTCCTGACCCAGGACCAAAAGCAGGTCTCCCACATTGCAGGTAGATTCTATACCAGCCGAGCCACCAGGAAAGCCCTGTTATTGTGTATTAAGATGTATTTGTACAATAAATACATCAAGAACAAAACAATCAACTCAATAAAAGCAAATGAGTAGGGATCACCGGGCAACAGACAGACTTCTATTTTTTAAGGACACTGGCATCTCAGATCCCCTGTGTCAGAACTCAGAGGGAGACAGAACTCTGAAATTCCATAGAAGCCAAATTCAGGCAGGTCAAAACAAGTTTCGTTTTAACTCCTCACCAAACCAGCTTACTTAAAATTTTCCCTAAATAAACACCTACTGGATGATGCTGAAAATGACGCTCCAATATTTTGGCCACCCACAATGCTGGGAAAGATTGAGAGCAAGAGGAGAAGGGGGCAACAGAGGATGAGATGGCTGGATGGCATCACTGACTCAATGGACACGAGTCTGAGAAAACTCAGAGAGATGGTAAAGGACAGGGGCGCCTGGCACGGGGCAGTTCATGGAGACACAAAGAGTTGGACACAACTGAGCGACTGAACAACAATTCCATTAAACTCAGCAGTTTCCTTCATTCTCCCACTTACTTCATCTACTGACACAGAAGTTGAGAAGTATCTTACAATGTTTATTACTGTGAGGAAGTCAAGGACATGAAAGAGGTCATATGTCAAGTGACAATCAGATAAAAAGAATTACTTTAAAAAACAGAGAAGTGAGCTTTAAAGAGTTATTTAATGAAGAACTTCCAGTGTCTGTTAGTTTCAAAAGAGCACTTTTAAAGGACAGAGAAAAAACTCTTATAGAATATAACACTGTATATTTGTTGTCTTAAAATTTTTTCTTACAATTTGAAGACAATTACTATCAACATTGAGAGAGAAATGCACAAAGATAGCAGTAGTAAGAATAAGCTATTAAGCCTCTTATCACCAAAGCAACCAGAGTCTTAGAATCTGAATTAAACTGTCACCTTCTTGGCACAAAAAGAGGGATTTACAAATTCCATTTAAATGAGGATTATTTTAATTTACACCCTTTAAGATAACTTTTTTCTAGTAGTCATGTATGGATGCAAGAGTTGAACCATAAAGAGAGCTGAGCACCAAAGAATTGATGCTTTTGAACTGTGGTGTTGGAGAACACTCTTGACAGTTCCTTGGACTACAAGGAGATCAAAACACTATCCCAAAGGAAATCATTCCTGAATATTCATTGGAAGGACTGATGCTGAAGCTGAAATTCCAATACTTTGGCCACCTGATGCAAAGAACTAACTCCTTAGAAAATACTCTGATGCTGGGAAAGATTGAAGGCAGGAGGAGAAAGGGACGACAGAGGATGAGATGGTTAGATGGCATCACTGACTTGAATGACATGAGTTTCAGCAAGCTCCCGGAGTTGGTGATAGACAGGGAAGCCTGGTGTGCTGCAGTCCATGGGGTCACAAAGAGTCAGGCACAACTGAGCCACTGAACTGAAGATAACTCTGGAGTTACTTTCTGTTTCTTTATCACTGTAGTAAGACTTAGTAACCGGGGAAGGCAATGGCACCCCAGTCCAGTACTCTTGCCTGGAAAATCCCATGGATGGAGGAGCCTGGTGGGCTGCAGTCCATGGGGTCGCCCAGAGTCAGACAGGACTGAGAGATGGAGCAGTGACAACAACAAGAAGGCAACAACACTCTTTGTTCTCGCCTTCTACACTCTCTCGCCTCTCTGTCAATTCAAAGTACTGTTTTTAGAGAAAACTGACAAAAATATAATTATGATAACCACTCCTCACAAAAAAATGAAAAAAAAAAAAACCACTTATATTCTTACTTTACAGAAATAAATTGCAAACATTGATAATTTATCAAATTATATTTTCCCATTTATGCTTCCTGGAGCTATCTTCCTTACTGATACTCCTTTTTGGCATTATCAAACTATTTACATCTTTTAAAGGCTTCTTTCTATTTTTTTCATAGTGTACACATGCTTTAACCAATTTTATCAATCTGCAATTATGGTGCTGTTAAAGTTATTTCTTCTAAAATAATTTTCCTTAAAATCTATGATCCCAGTCTTTATTTTTCTTTCAAGGACCTTTCTGTTTTGTTTATTATGTACTTTCTTGAAATTTAATTGAAATTTAAAAGGAAATACTAAATTATCCAGCAACTCAAATTCAAATAAACATGCTTTCAATTTTATAATGGTTTCATTGATGAAATGATAGCAAATCAATGGCTATATTAATTGTGATTTTTTAATTTAAATGACTACTACCACTCAGAAATTATTTGACATACAGCCAAGTTTACCTCCAACTGGAGGAACACTTTTCAAAGTAAGAGGTTTCTTTTAAACTCACAAATAAAGTAATTTGACACAAATAACAGATAAATCAAAGGTAAAAGATACACATAAAACCTTCTAGTGAGCCTTGATACTACCTAAAATTATGAAAACATATCTTAGAAAATAAAAGCACTTGATTTACATTCAAATTAAAAAGTGAAATAACACATATTTGTGAAATTGGGAAATATTTTAGATACAAAAATATAAATATCAATTTACATGATTATTTATGGAAGAAATACCAGTTTTCATTTTTCTACAAGACTTTGTGAATATTCTATTAGAACAAACCTCTGAGAGAAGGTTTCATGCTTTCATTCACTTTCATGCCTCAAATTCTTACAGTTGTATAAGTGTTCAGTCGCTACAGTTTTTCATATCCGACTCTTTGTCGGACCCAATGGACCACATCCCTCCAGGCTCCTCTGTCCATGGGATTCTCCAGGCAAGAACACTGGAGTGGGTTGCCAGGCCCTCCTCCAGGGGATCTTACCCACCCAGGGGCTGAACCCACATCTCCTGCATTGCAGATGGATTCTTTACCACTGAGCCACCAGAGAGCCCAAATTCTTACACTAATAATTTCTCACTTGTCTTAACTATATTCTTTACAATTTAAAGAAAATTGATATTGAGATCGAGAAATTCCAGATAGCTGTGAGGAAATTATTCAGAATCTAGCATAGACAGATAAAGAGAAGCAAAATATGAAGAGAAGTCAGGCGACACTGAGTGGGAGACACAGCGGAGGAAACAACATTAACCATAATCAGAATTCTACCCAGCAGGTCAGGGAGGGAAGTTTCAATCAGAAAATGGAAAGCATTTTTGAACTAATGAAAGCCCCAATCTTCAGATCTAAAAAGTCTAATAAATTATAAGCATAATATTAAAGAAATCCACAGCTTGATAAATCATCATGAAACCACACAACACTAAAGACAACAAAGAGATGTCAAAATCTACCAGAAAGTAAAGACTCCTATCCACAAAGGAACAGTAATTAGACATAAAATCACTTCCTAACAATCACAAAGGATGCCAAAAATGGTAAAATAAATCTTCACTGAGCTGGGAGAAAACAACTTATAAATCAGAATTTCATACTCAGCCAAACTATCTTTCAAAAGAACAAGGACAAAATAAAGACATATTCAAAAAACAAAACCTGGAAGAACCTCTCATTAAAGAAAATTCAAATACCTTGGAAGAGGAAGAAAAATTATCCCAGATGGAGGAGAGAAATGAGAGAAATAAAATGATAAGAAAAAGTACTGTTAAACATATGGGTAAATCTAAATAAACATCAATTGTATAAAACAATAATTTCTGATATGAACAGGGAAAGGTAAGTTTGACCAAAGAGTACATATTCATTAACTTTAATATTTTGTTACGTATTCATCTTAAAATAGAGAGAGTAACCACTGAAACAACAAACAGAGCATAAGAACCAATTCATTTGAAAAGACTCTGATGCTGGGAAAGATTGAAGGTGGGAGGAGGAGGGAACCACAGAGGATGAGATGGTTGGATGACATCACCGATTCAAAGGACATGAGTTGGAGTACACTCCAGGAGTTGGTGATGGACAGGAGGCCTGGCGTGCTGCGGTTCATGGGGTCACAGAGAGCTGGACACCACTGAGTGACTGAACTGACTGACTGAAGCTCTGCAGCTACAATTAAACTATTTACAGTAAAAGAAAGTCAATGTCTGATATATATTCATACAAAAAATACCAAATCAAAAATATTAACAGAGAAAAAGAGGGTCATGATAGAGTAATAAAACATTCTTAACAGAAAAATATAGAAATTCTAAACTTGTAAGAACTTAGTAACAGAGCCTAAAGCAAATAGTTAAGCAGCAATAGATAAGAAAAAAAAGTATCATCAATGACAAATGTTGAGACTACACTCTATGTAGAAAACCCCAAAGAATTTACAAATTAATAAGAGAAGATAACAGTTATTGAATAAAAAAATCAACATTAAAAGTTAATTTTATTTCTACATACTAGCAAGTCTCAGAAAATTTTTAAAAATTTTACAATAGCAATATCATATCTAAAAATGATAAAATATGTACTAGTTCTTGATGAAGAAAATTATAAAATCTTACTGTAAGACCTTAAAAGGCCTAAATAAATGGTAAATCATGCTACCTAATCCAGAAAATGCAAATTAAAACTACAATGATATTTCTTTGTAAATCTCACTAGTGATCTCTCAACTGTGTCTGACTCTTTGCGACCCCAGGACTGTATAGCCCACCACACTTCTCTGTCCATGGAATTGTACAGGCAAGAATACTGGAGTGGATAGCCATGCCCTTTTCCAAGAGATCTTCCCTACCCAGGGATCAAACCTGGGGCTCCTGCACTGTAGGCATATTCTTTACCATCTGAGTGAGCAATAATTAAGAAGCTGGTCTCACAGGCATTTGTGAGAATATGGAACAAAAGAACTCTGATTCGCTTCTGTTTTGAGTGTAAATTTATTTGAACACTTTGAAAACAGTTTGATATTCTACTGGGAAGTGGAACATGCACAATCCTACATACAATTCACCTGTTACACTCCCAGGGATATACTCTCAAGAAACTTTTGCACATGTGCTTAGGAGACATGTATAAGAATATTCATTTATTTGAGCAGCATTGCAGCAGCATGGTAATAGCCCCAAACTGGAAACAATCCAAATATACTACAAATTTAAATAGATAAATTATGTTAGGCTCATTCAGTCAAATCCTAAACAGTAAACTCCATCTCCATCCAAAATGGATGGATCTGAAAAAAAATTTTGAGTGAAAAACTCAGATCATAGGGGAATTTATACAGTATAATTTCATCTATATAAAGAAATAAATACAGACTGATCTAAGTTATTCATATAGGATTACATATATAGGTGATAAGCCTATGATAAAGTGTGCAAGGCTAAGAATGTGCTGAGATGACTCTGAAAAACTGAAGAGCCTCATGCAAAGGTGACAGGTCTCAGGGAGGGGTTTCAATGGGCAAACAGGTACACTACTTAATCTTCTACATTACTATAAATAACTTTGATAACTACAACCAAGCAGCAGATGGTGCTACAGATTCTGAAGAAAACACAGAATGTGAAAATGGGCCACAACAGCATCTTTACTGTTATTATATACGTGCTGTACTTGGTCCCTCAGTCGTGTCTGACTCTGAGACCCCGTGCACAGTAGCGCGCCAGGCTCCTCTGTCCATGGGGATTCTCCAGGCAGGAATACTGCAGTGGGTTGCCATGCCCTCCTCCAGGGGATCTTCCCAACCCAGGGATGGAACCCAGGGCTCCCGCACTGCAGGCAGATTCTTTCCTGTCTCTGAGCGGGTGTGTAGGAGGCATACTGAAATAAAGGACTGCTCAGTTAGATGGTCCACGCTCAGAACCAACCGTGTCACCACCACGCCAAACCCACATCACAGGTTTTAATGGAAAAGGAGGAGACTTGTATGAGTAGCCCAAAACAGTAAAACAACTGAATAATACGTATCATTATATGCAAACATTAAGAGATACTGTCATTTGAAAAATGACTTAGCTGAAGAGTTTCTGACTGGCACTCGGTTCCTCATTACCCTGGTTTTCAGCCATTTGGATTACTTAAATACAAGCAGATCTTACATGTAAGCCTCCTCAGTTTGCACTTTGAAGTGCATTACACATGCATAAAGCACTAAAGAGGGGGCTCTAGTCCTAGCTTCACTGACTGCCCACGACGCATGGCAAGGCTAGCAACTGCCGTCAGGGGCTCCTGGGGCAGTCCACGACAGTGGCTGCAGCCCATTCCACACAGGGACCCTGGCACCACAGCCCACACTCCTCCTACTTCCAGGAAGTCACACTCAGCCCATCTCATTTTAAACCCAAGTTAATTTTCCATTAATTTATTATGAATAGAAAATAATAGCCCTAACGTTAAGATATCACAGGTTCTCTGTTTTCTTATGTACCATATGGCTTGTGCTTAAAAAATAAGTCTTTTTCACCTTGATCGTTTTTCTCCAATGCATAAAAGAGAGAAAAGTGCTGGCAGTGAACTCTTGGGCAATTCTCCCTAATCCTATCCCCTTAACTTTCAACCTTGTATATAGTTAGGGATCTGATGTTTGTTTTTAACTTGTAATTTTGAAAAATTTCAAATGTGCTGAAAAAAAGAGTAGAATGTATACCTATAAATCCCCTCACCTAGATTTATCACTTATTAACTTTTTACCACATTTGTTGTATTGCTCTCTCAATACAGTTTTTTCTTTGTAGAATCTTTTGAAAATTAAGTTGCAAACCTCATAACATTTTATCTATAAATACATCCAAGAACTGGGACATTCTCCTATTAAATTATAGTATCATTATCACACCCAAGAAACTTAACTTTGATACAAGCCTTTTTTCTTATACACACTACCTCCACTAGTCCCATCATGTTCTTAGCAGATGTTTTTCTCAATTCAGGGTTCAAGGAATCATGCTTTGCATTTACCTGTCACGCCCCTTCACCTTTCCCTTATGGCTCTGTCACATGGACACTTTTTAAGAAAGGATCCATACAAATTGTCTTACAGGATGTCCTGTAATCTTGATGTGTCTACTGTTTTGTGGTTGATTTCAGATTAAGGATTTTTGTAAAGAATACTACAGGAGATTCTATAATTTCCACAGGATCACATCTGAAGGCACATAATCTCTCTTTTCCCCACTATGGTGGTTCCAATTAATCACTTGATTAAGATAATGTCTGTTGGATTTCAATATTGTAAAGGTACCTTTTGCTCTTCACAACTAATAATCTTTGATGTTATAAAATTATTTTTTTCCCCTACAATTTTTCGCACAGTAATTTTAGCATCACTGGTGAATATAACAACCGTGGTTTTTATGCGGCTCATCACTCCCTATGATTGCTGCATTAACCAAACTCTCCTCAGAAAGCTTATCTAAAGAACATGCCAAAAGGCTTTTTCATGAAGCCTATAGTTTTAACTGGGCTTTCGTGGTGGCTCAACGGAAAGAATCTGCTTGCAATCCAGGAGAAACAGGTTTGATCCCTGGGCTGGGAAGACCCCCTGGACAAGGAAACGGTAACATATCCAGTCCAGTACTCTCACCTGAGAAATCCACGGACAGAGGAAAACGGTGGGTTACAGTCCATGAGGCTGTGAAAGAGTCGGACATGACTTAGCAACTAAATAAGAAAACAATAACAAAAACAGTTTTAACGTAAATTTGCTGACATTCTCAGTGTAAAGAGTCCCTTTTTCCCTCTTTCTAAACCTTTTGAATTTTCTTTGAATAAGAGGTTCAAATATAGCATTTTGCATAGTAGTCACCTCCTTGCTCACACTGGACAAACACTGCCTTACTTTCTATAAAAAGAAAAAAAAGTCATCAAAAAAAGTAGGACTAAATTTAGCCAATCAAGCCCAGTTGTCTCATTGGTTAACAAGGAAAATCTTCTTTGCTTCACAAAATTACAGGACAATCTGTCAATCAAACTCTTAGCTTGTCTCCTAAAAGATCTGTACTGGGTTGCCTGTCATATCACCAGTGTTCTGTATTTGCTGTGGACCTTACTTTATCAGCTCTAATGAAGCAAGCTACATAGGAAGGTGAGATAAGGTTTCTATCAAAATCTTAATTCCCAAATCAGAAGTCAAGAGAGCAATCCTAGGAAGAGCATAGCCATCTGAAGACACCTAAAAGAAACTTTCCTAAGACAGATAATTATAATAGGAGAACTTTTTGAAAAAGTAACTGTGACCTAGGCTCAAATGTCATCCATAAAAATCAAAATTGATCTTTCTGTTATGCAAAATGGAAAAGGAATTTAAATAAGGACGTTTATGTTTCCACTTATATTTTTTCCTCTGTGAAAAACCTGGCAGACTTTTAAAGTAAGTAAAGTAAGGGATGAGCAATATGCATTAATGCCTCCAGTAATGAATACAATACAGTATGCTCCAATGACATTCTTTCTCCTCAGGAACTTTATATCAAAGGTTAAAACAAAACGTTTGACTTAAATGATGCATTGCTCCACAGTGAAGCCTAAATGGCCAGCAGAAACCACAGTGAGTAAGGAAATCTAGTCTCAACTTTGCCTCTATGATCAGTTCCTTCATTCATGAAAAAAGAGATTAGACTCGATGAGTTCTAAAGATTTTATACTCACAATCCTCTATGAACCCAAATACATAGGTGACTAACATTTTTTAAAAAGCAGATACTAAAATAAAATGACTACTGTATTCCCTCCAAAGATTAAACCAGAAGCACAAAACATAAAGGGGAACCAAAAATACTTAATGATCAAGATCATTAAGCGTTTGGTGCAATATGTAAAAAAAAAAAAAAAATTATTGTAAAAATCCACAATGAACAAAAAATAAAATTTTTATACAAAGGTCGTCACTGTTGCTTGTTTTATGACCCTGTATTAGCTGTGCAACAGGAATTATCCTTTCCAATTAGTTCCCAGTCCATGAGGCTGTTCACCGTCAAGAAGGGTTATAAGGGTTGAGCAGAGCATCCAACAGACTAGGCAATATACTTTACAAACAGTCATACTTTTTATAAAGTTTGTATCAACTTTTTCCACATCATCCAAAATATGAAAGGATATTTTGATAAGTGTACACAGGGACACATTTTAAACATTTTTCTGTAGCTCGACTCTTGCCTGGAAAATCCCATGGACAGAGGAACCTGGTAGGCTGCAGTCCATGGGGTTGCACAGTCAGACACGACTAAAGCGACTTAGCAGCAGCAGCAATGTGGCTCACTGTATTTAAGAATTCATTCTTTCAAAACTTCTGGCTCAGACGGTAAAGCGTCTGCCTACAACGTGGGAGACCTGGGTTCAATCCCTGGGTTGGGAAGATCTCCTAGAGAAGGAAATGGCAACCCACTCCAGTATTCTTGCCTGGAAAATCCCATGGACGGAAGAGCCTGGTGGGCTACAGTCCAAGGGGTTGCAAAGAGTCGGACACGACTGAGCAACTTCACTTTCACTTAGTCATACACTACAGTTGTTTGTTTGTTTGTTTGTTTCTTTATTTGGTTGTGCTGGACTTGGTTGGGACATGCAGGGTCGTTTGGTTGCAGCATGTGGGAGGGATCTAGCTCCCTGACCAGGGATTGAGCCCAGGCCTCCGACACTGGGAGCACGGGGTCTCAGGCACTGGACCACCAGGGACCTCCCTCTTCATGGTGTTTTAAATTGAACTTATAGCATATCAAAACTGCAGAATTCTGAGAGACAGTCTGGACAACCAGAGAATTACAAATCAAGAAGGTACCTTTTGCCAAAAAGGGGACGCCAATTAAAATTTAATTTTAATTCTATGAAAGCGAAAATTGCTCAGTCATGTCCAACTCTTTGCAACCCCATGGACTGTAGCATGCCAGGCTCCTCTATCCATGGGCTTCTCCACACAAGAATACCGGGGTGGGTTGCCGTTCCCTTCTCCATGGGGATCTTTCCAACCCAGGGATGTAACCAAGGTCTCCTGCACTGCAGGCAGATTCTTTACTGTCTGAGAACTAGAAGCAGCTTATGCATGGTTCTCATTAACCACATACAGTCTTATCTATTATAAACTACTAAAATTTTGGGTGAATATTTGCCTTGACCCTACTAAGGGATTGATTTTTGTTTCTCTTGATTTACAGTAAGCATCATACTATGCTATAGTTATTCATCTATTAATCTGTCTTTCTTCTTATTGATGCTGATGAGCAACTTAAGATAAGAGATCATATTATTTATTTACTTTTTTGTGCCCAGTACCAATCAGAACACATTAGGTGCTCAAACATATACATGCATGTTTGAGTTCAAACAATTAAGCAACAGGACAAAATTTATTTCATATATTACAGTGTAATATATTCAATCTAGGAACAAAATTTATGTACTTGATAGCAAAAACTTCTGGAGAAACGTACAGTAATGTCATTCTGGTTACAAAGTCCTACTTGTATATCCTAAACATACTATACTAAAGTACAAAAAAAGAATAATTGCATTTTTCACAACTTGGGGATTTAAAAATTTCTGGAGTAGAGAAAGTATCAAAGCTTGCTGGTAACATATTACTCTAAATCAACTGACACAGTTTGTTTACCCTTAGTTGGAGGAATTTTAAATGTGTTATTATTAACACTTAGTATCAGCCAATTTTCATTTGTTCATAAAACAGGTATTAACAATCATTTAATGTATCTGTCTAAAATGGGAGTTTTTCTTAAAATATATCAAAACACACAAAGAAGAAAAGCAGCAGTTCTGCTCTTATCTGAAGTTCCAAAAATAATAATTTGATTCTAATGCATGGCAGCTTTTATGCATGACAAACACCCCCTAAAAAAGAAGAAAATTAAGCATAACTAGTTACACAAATGACTAGACTAACAATCTATTAAGTAATATAATTATATGTTTAAGCATTCTTAAAATGATCTATATTACTCAAATTAAAAAACAAGAGTTTCAATAAATTTATTTTATATCAAAATGTAAGAATTAGATCTAGCTGTTACATATGCAAATATCCACCATCTGATTATGCATCATGCAGTATTCGATTTTTCACTTCATGCACTCCTATAAATGGCACTGAACTAGCTGGAAAAAAAGAGTAAGCTAAGAGCAACATACAAATGTGAGACAATTAAAGGAATTTTTTAAAAAACAAGTAAGTTAAGACGGTAAGATTTTTTTCAAAAGATTTTTCCATTCAATTTATTTTGCAGTACAATTTAAAATCATTAAAATACATTCCATCAACAAATATTCTAAAATTCTAAATCATTACTATAAATTATGCTTTATATAGATCTAGTCATGGAAATATGACCAGGTATCTCTTATAGGAAGGTTAGCTTTTTTAGGAGAAAATGCAACAAAATCCAATATGACACTTCTTTATTTGAGACATCATGTTAGCTGTGTTCTACAGAGCTTTAGGAATAGTCAATGAATATCCAAATAACCAGTGAATTCAACTTTGATTTTTCTGGAAAAAAAAAAAAAACTAAAAGGCATAGATGCACTTATTAGTTTCACTACACTATAGACAAAATAAATTACATAACGATACTGAGAAGAGCCAAACTTAAATATGGCTCCATAATAAAAAGACAGAAGAAAAAAGCCTCTGAAAGCCGATAAATGTATTCTTGATAGGACTCAAAAACAAAAGTAAAATTCAGTTTAGCCTTTTAAATGTTCAGCATTAAATAAAATTGATGCACCAATTATTTCTATAAATCACCCTTCAACCTTAATTACCCAGAGGTAACTTTCCATTAATACTTGTTACCATTTTGTTTCACTTAATATAACTGCTTTTTTAAAAGGGCGGGTGGGGTGGTTAGAGAAAGTTTACAGGAAGAACAAAAGATTTTTTAAAATTATGATCAAATATATGAATAGAATACAGTAAAAGGAAATAAAAGTCAAAATCTTTTTAAAAAGAGGGTAAATTTACCATTATCTTCAAATGGTGTGACTGTCTACCTTTATGAGCCAAGAGAATCAACTATAAAACTATTAGAAACTATATAATCAGAAACATGGTCAGTTATAAAATTTACATACAAAAGTATATTTAAAGTATACAAAAATGTATACTCTTATTGACCAATAATAACCAATTAGAAAAGATCAAATTGATATCATTCACTATAGCAATAAAATCAATATATAAAACTAAATTAATATGAAATATATAGGACCTATAATAAGAAAACTGTAAACCTCAGAAAAGGAGAGGTTTAAATAGGAAGTGTTATGTTTTATAATAAAGATATCAAATTTCCACAAATAAAACTGTGACTATAAAGCAGGAACAGCCAACCTCTATGGTGTGTGTGTGCACAGGAGCCAGGGGCTATCCAAGCGGACAGACAGACCAAGGACCATAAAATCAATTCCATCCAAAATGTGATTTCTGGAGGGTCAGGAAAAAAGTTATTTTGAAGAAAAGTGAAATATCTCAGCCCTGGTTTGACACAGAGCAAGGCAGACTTGATGGGGAGAGTGATGCAATCAACCATGACATATTCAGATTCAGGAATTCAAGACAATAGCTTCTAAGAGCTAAAGCAAGAAAAGAGAGCCAGGATAAGTCTACTCAGTTTTACATTTTCTCTTGAGTGCACAATACTGAAAGAGGCAAAGACAGCTAAGGGGAGTTTCATAGGCCTCAAGGTAAACCTTGACCCTTAATGGAGCAGGGAAAAAGGAAGCAAGATAGCAGGAAGGTCCCTAGCAAGTAAATGGTGGTATTTCAATTAATGATCCCATCTTTCAGATTTACAAAGTCTCAGAGATTAAGGATAAGAACGTCCTCGCCTAACATCACAGACAATTGCTCTAAACAGAGACGTGTACTCTGGAGTATTAAGTTGTAGGTATGTTCTCAGGGCTTTCACAAGTCAAGGCCAGACAAACTCAAATTTCCCACTTCCCCCTTCTTCTTGATTCAAAACAATATGCAATTTTATTCAAAAAAAAAAACTAATAAGGCAAAAGGGTTACCTAAGATAACATTTCAGATTTGCAAAAGCCTGGTGATATGTGAAACACCCTGCACAGGATATAAAGATATATTGAGAAGGGTTCCAACTTTTCATAAGGGGGTGAAATTAACACAAATATTTCATTTTCAATCATGTTTTCCTAACATATTAAATCCATGATGTTGAAAATCCTTAAATGCTACACAGATATAAAAGTGAAACTAGCAAAGAAAAGAAAATAGCAATGATACACCAGCTTAGGTCCCAGGATTATCTTCTCATCAGGACAGTAAGTTTCTAGGTTTTCCTGTATCTAGAACCATGATGCCAATGGGAATTTCAGTTAAATAGTATATCCGTGTTAGTCACCAGAAAACGTTAGAAAACCTACATCACAACAGGTTATTTTGTCAAATAATCAGAAATAAAAGGATCAACCAGTGACTGGGAAGGCGCATTCCTACTTACTATGATGATCAAGTTTTACAAAACCCAAATCCTAAAATCCATGAAGAGACACAGTGAAAGTGCGATTAATGTAAGTCACTTGCAATAATCTCTTCTCTGCAGCACCAAAGGCCTTTAAAAGAGTGAGTGTACCATAACATCAAAATGAGATTTATATATCCTAGAAGACGGGTTACACACTGATGAACAGCATTAAATTGACATAATGGCTCTTAGTGGTTATAAATGCAGCTTTTTCCGACTTTAATTGGCAATGACTAGACTGACCTTTTCTGTATAATTGTAACTACAGTACAGTAATTAGACAAACCACTACTTCTGAAGTAAAGAGAGGAAGAAAGCTCTCAGTCAACCAGCCTTGAAAACGCAGAGTAAAACTGGGTTGGCATTCTATATGGGGAGGGAGGGGGAACGAGCCACCAATAAGAAGAGCAGTTTTCCATAAATTGCGTTCTAGGTTGAGATGAAAACACCAGAGGAAAGGCCTTTCCGTCTACCGAGAGGCAGCGCCCCACTGGGAATAAAGCCAGCCTGCAGGCCTCCGTCCACCGCACAGCCAGGCTGCAGCCGCGGGCCCCGCACACCTCCTCCGTGCAGGCCTCTCCCCGGCGGGCCCGGGCCTTCTTCCCCACCGGCTGGGGGAGGCCAGTGCACCTGGCGTCCCTCGATGCAAAAGCAGCCCGGTGGCCGGGCCTTCTGCCCAGGCGGGAGAAGCTGCCTCACCACAGGCGCGTCCAGCCCAGCCGCTCCGGAGCTGCGTCCTCCAGGAGAGGAGCCTGGAGTAGTCCCCTGGACGGTCTGACTTTCCTGGGAGCGCGTCCCGTGGGAGCGGGGCGACCACCTGCAGGCGGCCGGGGGCCCCTCTGGGAGGGCTGCTCTAGAGCCCACGGCCCGGGAAGAGCCCCTCTGGGGTCGAGCTCCTGAAGCCTCTCCCTGGAGCCGTCACGCAGCTTTTCCACCACCCTGGAGCCCCCTCCCGGGCTAAGCACCAAATGGGAGAAAAGAAACGCTTTTTGCAGAAAAAAATAACATCAACAACAACAAAAGCTGTACTATATACTTGAGAATATGTCTCAAGTGTTCTCACCACACACACACAATAGGGCTCACGATGTGAGGTTATCAGTATGCTAGTTAACTTGACTGTGGTCATTTTTTCACAGTGTAAATGTTTATTATCACATTGTACACAGTGAAAGAAAGTGAGGTCGCTCAGTTGTGTACAACTCTTTGCGACCCCACGGGCTGTAGCCCATCAGACTCCTGTATCCATGGGATTCTCCAGGCAAGAACACTGGAGTGGGTTGCCATTCCCTCTCCAGGGGATCTTCCCAACCCAGGGATTGAACCCAGGTCTCCCACATTGCAAGCAGACACTTTTACCATCTGAACCACCAGGGAAGCCCATTGTACACCTTGCTGCTGCTGCTGCTAAGTCGCTGCAGTCGTGTCCGACTCTGTGCGACCCCATAGACGGAAGCTCACCAGGCTCCCCTGTTCCTGGGATTCTCCAGGCAAGAACACTGGAGTGGGTTGCCATTTCCTTCTCCAATGCATGAAAGTGAAAAGTCAAAGTGAAGTCGCTCAGTCGTGTCCGACTCTTAGCGACCCCACGGACTGGAGCCTACCAGGCTCCTCCGTCCATGGGATTTTCCAGGCAAAAGTACTGGGGTGGGGTGCCATTGCTTACACCTTAAATATACATAATTTTCCTTTAACAATTACATCTCAATAAAGCTGAAATAAAGATTACAAACATTAAAAAAAAAAAGTCCTAAAAAGTTTGAAAGTAAAAAAAAAAAAAAAAAGAATGAGGATGTTACTTGGGACACATGGAGGCAAAGCAGGAGCAGAGATCTAAAAACAATCACGTTAAAATCCCTAAGTGTGGTCCCTGCAGGGATGCCTTCCCCAGCCCGCATAATTCAGCAGGAAGGCAAGAGTCTTGACAGGCCTAAAGGAACAGCCAGTGTCAGTCCTCCCAGAAGACCCTTGGCAGAGGCTGGAAAGGAAGCAGAGCCCACCCTTTTGCCCACCCCGTTCCTGGGTCTCAGATGAAGGTCAGCCAGCCCCTACGCCGTTTTGCCTCCAAGGTGGGAGACACCAGGTCCCTGAAAGACAGGTGGGAGATTTCTTTTTCAGCATCCCAGACTGCACTTCAGTGATCACCTCTCTGCGAGACCCTGGAGGGAAGAATCCTGGCATATTAAAAGGAAAAAAATACTGCAAACTCAATCAGTGGGTGAGTCCTTATCACCAGGCACTACCCACTAGCATCCCAAGGCCTCCACACAGGTCAGCCTCTCTCCCCAGAGCTGCCGTAGTTGGCAGTCACACACGGGGCAGCCAGAATTATTTTCTCATTTGGACAGGAAAAGTTTACTCATCCCCCAATATGTAAAATGGAATATAATTGCAGTAGGAATACGATCTCACTTCTATCCCAGTTAGTCACTGAAAATAAGCTGGAAAATAAAAATGAGAGCCAGGGACCACCATCTTTCATCGGTAGAGCAATGAGATTTGGTGTTAATATATAAACAGCAGTTAAAGGAAGTCACTGTACAATATGAAACATTCCAGATCACACTCAAGTGCAATGTACGGTAACGAAAAACTACCTGCTCGTGCAAATTGGAGAACACTGACTCCCTCGATTATAGGAACAGCGAACAGGGCTCCAGAGCATGTTCAACAAAGTGCACAGAACTGATGGAAATGAAAAGCAGCGAAAGCATCGCACCACCGCCCAGAAGAGGCCTGGCTGTGTCAGAGGCGTGCGCTGCCCAGCACTCCACGGGGGCGGGGAACACAGGGCTTCTGCCAACTGTCCGTCCCCAAACGTCCCGTCATGCTGTCTGACAAATACCTGGCCAGTGAATAAACGATAAAAACATGCTCTGGAATTTTTTCTCACCAATTCTTGGGTCACACGACACTTACTTCTAATAATGTTCATCAGACATAAAAGAAATATGTGAATACTGCTTCTCTACAGGGTTCACTTGGGATAGAAAAATTATATTTTATTTACGTGACAATGGGCAACTTAATCTCTCATGCCTTGATTTCCTCATTTGAAAAAAATGGGAACAATAATAGTGCCTGCCTCACAGAGTTGTTAGAAACTTACTGTATGTAGAGCACTTCAACAGTGGCAGCAGAGTCAGCGCTCTGTGTGTGTGTCAGTGCTCTCTGCTCTTATCCTAAAATGACATGCAGGGAGGTTTTTAGAATCTTATGCCTATTGTCTTGCCAATACTAAGTTCAGTGCCTGGCACACAATCAGCGGTCAGAAAAGGCCGGGGGTGGGGTGGGGGGGGGTACACAATACATTGACTTAAACATTCATATTATAATACTACAATGTTCTCATCTAGATCTGAAGAAGCAGTCATCTAGACACATTATGATTCAGAACACAAATTTCCTACACAATAAATCCAAATATGATAAGCATCTCCCTTTAATACTTGATATTACCTAACTAAGGGACAGTTACAATCAAAGAGCTTAAAAATGTTTCCTTTTTGCCAGGGTCCAGCATGGTCAACCTCTATTCCTTTATATCCCTCCTTACCATTTATTTGTCAATTCAAAAACCAAACTGTCCACCCTTTACGTGTATTGTTGTGACACCAATAGCAAGGAAGGCAGATGAGAAGGTCTAACTGAGAATCAGGCACTAGGACACGGGCTACGGTGTCAACAATGCAGGACATTAAAACGTTTCTAAAAATCTGTGCTGAAGATTTGGAAAATATGTTTAGCATTACAAGCCCACTTGTGTGCAAAATAATATGTTAGAATTCTAAGGAAGTGTGGATCTGTTTTATTTATAAATTTAAAATTTTCCACCTAACTGCCATAATTCGCCCTGAAATAGTTCTCCCTTTGGTTTCAGAAAAATAAAGTCTCAATTGATACCTAGATGCAACATGCCGGATCATCAATAATCTGGCAATAAACTATTTTTCTCTGGCAATAAACCAAGTTTCTCTTCTAACATTTTTAAGCAGTAACTGATAGTTAAGAATGAGCTTTCCCCTGAGTACCTGGAAATAAGACTGTCCTCTAAATTAAACTATGAAATTGATCCATATAGAACAAATAAGCAAAGATAACAGTCAAAACAGCTCCCAGGCCAAAGCAAGAATTTGACATCACATCATCACAATGACATCCACAGAAAGTTATAATTCAGATAAAAGGGTGACCATGAAATTTATCACCCAACGATGACATTAAGCCAGACACAAACCAAGACTGTGCTGCACCAATTTAGACATAACATTCACTCTAAATCACAAAGGAGTTGGGAAAAAAAGAATACAAAACAGGAGACGAAATTTTGGTGTCACTCTTCTAAGTATTATAAACTTTGAGACTGCTCTTCCTGTTTCAGGAATATGCCAGTCCTGTGGTAATTAATGATATTTTAGCCCATGTCTGTTCTTATGGTGTAGGTTTGTGCTGCTATTTAACTTGATTACAAAACCCTTCATTCATTTCCGTCTTGCTTCTTTGGGTATATGGTGGGTCTCTTTGATCACTGGGATACCTGTGTCGCAAAGCCTCCATTCCAGCACTGTGCACCGTAAACTGCAGGTGAAAATCAAATGCTCACTGACAGCAGTACTAACAAGCACTACAGCAGGCACGCACGCAGTGGTTCAGGATGAGCCAGGACCTGTCCTAAGAGCTTTACATGCTCAACCACGTTTAAGTCAGACAGAAAGAGGATGGAGTGGGCATTACTGCAATCTTCATTTACAGACAGCAGAACAAGACAGAGGGAGGCTGCGGAACTCACCCAGCGACAAACGGGCAGCAAGTGGCAGAGTCCGGATCCAGGTCCAGACTGTCTGGCTCCAGACATAACTACTATGCTGTACTGTCTCTTAGTGGAAAACACACACGCTTAAATAGTTTATCTAATTATAATTCGACAGGACTGGAAAAGGTCAGTTTTCCAGCCAATCCCAAAGAAAGGCAATGCCAAAGAATGCTCAAACTACTGCACTACTGCACTCACCTCACACACTAGCAAAGTAATGCTTAATATTCTCCACGTCAGGCTTCATTAGTACGTAAACCGAGAAATTCCAGATGTTCAAGCTGGATTTCGAAAAGGTAGAGGAACCAGAGATCAAATTGCCATATCTGTTGGATCACTGAAAAAGCAAGAGAACTCCAGAAAAATATCTACTTCTGCTTTATTGACTATGCCAAAGCCTTTGACTGTGTGGATCACAATAAACTGTGGAAAATTCTTCAACACATAGGAATACCAGACCACCTGACCTGCCTCCTGAGAAATCTGTATGCAGGTCAGGAAGCAACAGTTAGAACTGGACATGGAACAACAGACTGGTTCCAAATAGGAAAAGAAGTATGTCAAGACTGCATATTGTCACCCTGCTTATTTAACTTCTATGTGGAGTACATCATGAGAAATGCTGGGCTGGAAGAAGCACAAGCTGGAATCAAGATTGCTGGGAGAAATATCAATAACCTCAGATATGCAGATGACACCACCCTTATGGCAGAAAGTGAAGAAGAAATGAAGAGCCTCCTGATGAAAGTGAAAGAGGAGAGTGAAAAAGTTGGCTTAAAGCTCAACACTCAGAAAACTAAGATCACAGCATCTGGTCCCATCACTTCATGGCAAACAGATGGCGAAACAGTGGAAAGAGAGATAGATTTTATTTTTATGGGCTCCAAAATCACTGCAGATGGTGATTGCAGCCATGAAATTCAAAGATGCCTGCTCCTTGGAAGAAAAGTTATGATCAACCTAGACAGCATATTAAAAAGCAGAGACATTACTTTGCCAACAAAGGTCTGTCTAGTCAGTTAAGTTTTTTCCAGTAGTCATGTACAGATGTGAGAGTTGGACCATAAAGAAAGCAGAGTATTGAAGAATTGATGCTTTTGAACTGTGGTGTTGGAGAAGACTGTTGAGAGTCCCTTGGACTGCAAGGAGATCCAACCAGTCCATCCTAAAGGAGATCAGGCCTGGGTGTTCTTTGGAAAGACTGATGCTGAAGCTGAAACTCAAATATTTTTGCCACCTGATGCAAAGAACTGACTCACTGAAAAAGCCCTTGATGCTGGGAAAGACTGACGGCGGGAGGAGAAGGGGACGACAGAGAATGAGGTGGTTGGACGCCATCACCGACACAATAGTTATGAGTTTGAGCAAGCTCTATAAGTTGGTAATGGACAAGGAGGCCTGGTGTGCTGCAGTCCATGGGTAGCAGAGTCGGACATAACTGAACTAAAGCTGAAATAATTTATTATAAGTTTTCAGTTATTAAACATTAAAATTATTTTTAAATGCACCAAAGTAGGTGATGATTACATCCAGGGTTGGCACAGGTATGGAGAAACAGATATTCTTCCCCAGCGACACAGTCGGATATTGATATACTCTGTGGGGAATGAGAAAGATACGTAAAATGTGTGCATTTATCCTTATATGCAGAAATTCCATTTCAAGATTTTAACCCTAAGTAGACAAAAATTAAAAGTATACAAAGACATAGGTATAAGAATATTCATCATACTAGAAATTATTAGAATGTCTATCAATTAGAGATTAGTTAAGTACAGTATATTAAACCCTACCATATATCCTTGAGAAATGGTGACACAGATTTGTATTTATCAAAATAAAAGTAAATCCATAGTATATTGTTGACATAAATAGAGCAAAATAGCAAACACAACGTAATTCCAGAAAGAGGCGGTGGGAGGACATGGACACATGTGTGTATCTAAAAATACGGTCACCAAAATGTCAACAATGGAAGATTTCGATAGTGAGATTTTAGGTAGTCTCCACTTTAAAAAAAGAAAAATTACTGAAAACCTCCCTGTGCATGTGTTGTTATTTTTACAAAGGGGCATCAGAGAAATACAAGAGCGCACCACCTAAGAGACACTCCAGTTCCATTCTAGGCCGTGAAAGAAAACAAGCGCTGACGGCAAATACGTGGCTACAATGGAAGGTGAGGGTCAAGCTCAGCAGCGTGGAACCGAGCAGCCTGAGAGCCCAGGGGAGCCCGTTCCCGGCCCATCCTCCGCACAAGCACGCTGCGCAGACCTGGCCAAGCCACGGGTGAGCCTGGGGCCTCAGCTTCGAAACAGCGAAACGAGAGCCCCAGGAGGCATCCTCAGAAGCCTTCTGAACCCCAAGGCTCTGGTTAAAACCTGCAGAAGGAGCAGAGGGAAACATGGCAACTCCTCACCCCCTTGCCCGTCACAGTGGATTACTCTATAGTCTCTCAGGACACGGTATTCTATTTGTACAAGACGTGAAACACCAAAGGCCAGAAAATGAGGACAGCAAGGAAAGCCCATGCACACACGCAGGCACTCGTTACCAGTAATATGATTATTCCTCAGAGAGCAGGACAGAACACGCTCCTAAGGAAGGAGCCCCTCACTATCCCAATAAAAGCTCATTCCCAGAGCCGAAAGTGTTCTTGTAACATTTCTTATACAGATAAAAAACTACAATATGATCCAGTTGACATCGTGGTTATTTATATTTCTACTGACAAAAATCTCAGGAAAAGAGTCAAGTGAGACCTTGATGTTGCATTTCACTGTTACTCAGATATATCAATAATCAAATCTGGAGAGCTGCCAATAAAAATAGAATAAACATCATTAGCATTTTAATAAACCTGCAAGCCAGAGGGCTGGAAAAACAGAGCAAGACAGAGCAAAGGGAAATGAGCGTGTTGAGTGCCTTCCCTCTAGCGGTTCGCCCCCGGCAGTCCGCCGTGTCCTCCCCAGGGCACTCCTGCAAAACACAAGCTCCAGGGAGATGTCGCTGTATTTTAAAACCTCTCATAGAGCTGCCCCGGCCCTAAAGTTCCGGGGGTATGTTGTAGACTTTTTTTTTTTTAACTGAGAATAAATAACCTAATTTTTAGAATACTTTTGGAAAGCATTGATCTTTTAATTATAAGCAGCATCTTGAATGTCAGATAGCCAGAATGTGATTTAATATGTTAACCAAATAGATTCAGATGAAAGATGAAGGAAGAAGTGGTAAGAAGTTGGGAGGGAAAAAAGAAAGAAAGAATATGCATGCATATGCAACAGATGAAGAGCCAGTAGCGTATAGGTAGATGGCTGAATTAGAGTCCTTTGAAACTATGTCTAAATCAGATCCCAGGATTCGTGGAGTATATCAAACACAGAATTACACATAAACATGCAAAGTAAACAGTTAATTTCCTTAATTTTCAGTCATTATAGTTCTTCAACTGAAATAGAAATTAGAAATTGAAAGCCCTGCTTTCTGAGATATTTTGAATTTCATTTAATCTCTTTATTCCATGATGCATGTGTAAGTATGTGTATATGTGTAGAAAATCTTAAAATATATTTTTTAAAAAGTGTAATATTAAAATAAATTTGGATGCAAACTGCAAGTGAAAAACATTCACAGAGGTAAAGTAGCTATGTACTAAGATATTTTATTTTATGGTAACAAAAGTAGGGATTGCTGTTTAAAAAAACAACAACTCCATTTATGAATCTGCAAACACTTCACCCACTTAATCTGAAAATAGAGATGTTTACAAAAATCTACAAAAATGAATATACACTAAATGCCTTATTTTCTTCAGGTAATTATGAACACTGCAGTGTCACCATACCATAAGCAATAAGTAACCTTCAAGAATCTGCTAGTGTCTTTAAAACATTTGATTTAAGACCTTTGCTGTCAATTTGCAGGGAACCATAAGGCTCCAACGGTGATAAAGCATCGATGATGGATGATACCACCCAAGCCACCATTCTAATAATGAACTAATGATTCATACTCAAGGTGCTTTTGAAACATGATTAAGCCTCCAAACATTTCACTATGGTAGGTTCTCATTACCCCAATCTATAAGTTGTTTTTTTTTTTATAAAAGAGAACTTAAATAAGTTTACCAAGGTTATATAGTGAATGACAATGGGTAAAGTCTGGACCAACAATAACAACAACTTCCCTAGTCCTCCGCGAGTCCTATTCATTAGTACTGCAGAGAAGACTTTCAGAGAAATTTATTTCATTGTTCTGCGTCTAACTGACCTTCTCTGGTAGCCACTGGCAAGTGTTTGCCGAAATGTCACTGCCCAAAAAATTCCTTACAACGGTATGTTTTATAAAATGAATATGTCAAGAATCAGATGAAAATGTCATCAGTGACACTGACAACAATAAAAGAAAATATTCTACAGACTTAAGGAATGGAAGAAGATCTAAGTTAATGGGGAAAAACTGAGAGAATGTCACCAATGACTACATTAACAAAAAAGTAAAAGAGATTACAGCTCTAGGTAAGGAAAGAAGACACAAATTAAAGGGGGCACAGTTCCTGGGAATCAAATGCTCTGTCATGGATCAGAAAGGGTAAAAGACTCCTTCTACAAGGGCTTCTGGGAAAGCTGCTGCTGCTGCTGCTGCTGCTAAGTTGCTTCAGTCGTGTCCGACTCTGTGCGACCCCATAGACGGCAGCCCACCAGGCTCCCCCGTCCCTGGGATCCTCCAGGCAAGAACACTGGAATGGGTTGCCATTTCCTTTTCCAATGCATGAAAGTGAAAAGTCAAAGTGAAGTTGCTCAGTCATGTCCAACTCTTCGCGACCCCATGGACGGCAGCCCACCAGGCTCCTCCGTCCATGGGATTTTCCAGGCAAGAGTGCTGGAGTGGGGTGCCACTGCCTTCTCCTCTGGGAAAGCTACAACATCTCATTTACGGATCATCTCATTATTTCTGGTGAAGACAGAGGCAACATGTCTAAGCACCCGTGAGAGCTCTTCAGGGCTGAATGCCAAAGTCATTGGGTTTCTTATTTGCATGTTAAAATGAATGACATAATTTGTGAATGTCAAAAGCAGTCACATCAAATTACATAGAAATTTAATTTGAACAAAAATTTCCACCACGTAGCCTTTAAAATATAAAGTCAAAAGCTGTCAATTTTCCTATTCTAAAGTCTTTGGAAGTTAAGTTTCACTTGTACAAATACTTGACATCAAACAACCCAGCTCGGTGTGTCTACTCTTTTGAAATTAAAAAAAGTAATTTCACTTTTAAAAGAATTACTTTTACACTAAGACTGAGTATTTATTTTAAATGGACTTAGCTTGCAAATGTGATTCTCAAAATAAATGATCGCAGCTTGATACTGATGATTAGAATACATTCTGGGTATATTCTGGAATTTTCACCTGTATATGATTAGCACTTTTAAATAACAGCTTTATTAAGAACTTTCAAAATAACGTCCATATTTTTGATTACCTGCCTGAGGATGAACTGCACTGAAGATTAACTTCAGTCCAGGTTTAAACCTAGAAGTTTTGTTCCACTTAAATGCTTATAGGACACTACACTATCCTCCCAACAATGAAATGAAATCCATGCCAATTAATACTAAAAACATGGAGAGCACATGTTAGGATTTCCTGCTACCTTGAATTCCTCACTGTTCCATGGTCTCCCCAGGTGTGCTGGCAAGCTCATCAGTGTGGATCAGCACAACCCTCAGTTCTTTTACCTGAGAACAGTGTGCATACACAACCTGTTTAGAGGATTGAAGTAGAAGATACAACTAACAGTGGTAGTTAGTGACCATTCAAATGAAGCATTAGAAAGATACTGTCAGTGGGGAAAGCATACAAGAAGCAACAGGAGTGTAAAGTTATGCTGACCTTGTCTCTTTTAAAACAGCTGCATTTTCAAAACAGGACATCAGCATCAAGCAGCCGCAGTGCCTGTGTGGATGTCTAAACATCTATTGGAGCCTGCCCCGCGATACTTCATACTTCTCCCCCTCTAACAAGCTTCACTGTTACTTGTTACATTTGTACTTGGGAGACCAATGCCAAAAGCCATTACCAAAAAGGGGAGGAAAAAAAAAAAAAAAAAACACAACTCCTCTATAACCTAACAATGCTGTCTTGGTACTTGGAATAAATTTGTAAAAGAAAAATCTTGGGAATAAGAAGATGGACAACTATATAAAGCTACAAACTATTAAACACCAGTAATTCCAATAAGAACACAGTATGCAAAATATTAACCATATGATAAGTAATATGTATTTCTTTGAAGATACTTATCCAACAAATAAATGTCTATAAATTTGCAGGAAAAAAATGTTACAGAAAACTCTCTTGTTTTGTCTCATTTTTAAATTCCTTACCAAGTTTAATGATGAAAGCCAGGGCACTGTCATGACATATTTTGTCGTCCCTTTTCCAAATAAATTGCTGCCACAAGGATGTCATGTTTCTTCCAGGTTTCTCTCCCCTTGCCTCCACTCAGTGCTGTTAACTCAGCAAGGTTAACCTGTTGTCACTAAAACTGGACCCATGAAGCTCTCTCATAAACCACTACTCTGTTAGAGAAGTCAGTTTGTGCCTCTTTAACTTTTCAATTACATTTATAAAGCATTTTTAAAGGTTAAGTCTACACTCATTACATGAACTTGACTGTTTTGACAGACCTATTTTGATTTGCTCTATTTCTTGACCAATATGAACAGTTGGCTTCCTTTTTCTTTTACCTTGAACACTAGCTCATGCTCACTAGGTTTATTTGTATTGCCATCTAATCAATCAACACACATTTACTAAACTTCTGGTTAGAAGCCCAGAACTACAGAAAAGACAAAATTCCCAGATATAGTTTTAATTCCTATGCGGTTATCAATGTCACATTCTAAGAAATTTACAATCCATCTGAGTATAAATTAAAACTAAAATAAAAAAATTCAACCTACTCTCTCTCTCCCAATGTGAGATTCTCCAGGTACACATTCACACAAAATATTCATCTGTGTGTGTGTGTGTGTGTGTGTGTGTGTAATACAACAAAACATCAAAATACTAAAACATGACTGTGTAGATCACAATAAACGGTGGAAAATTCTGAAAGAGATGGGAATACCAGATCACCTGATCTGCCTCTTGAGAAATCTGTATGCAGGTCAGGAAGCAACAGTTAGAACTGGTCATGGAACAACAGACTGGTTCCAAATAGGAAAAGGAGTACGTCAAGGCTGTATATTGTCACCATGTTTATTTAACTTCTATGCAGAGTACATCATGAGAAATGTTGGACTGGAAGAAACACAAGCTGGAATCAAGATTGCGGGAGAAATATCAATAACCTCAGATATGCAGATGACACCACCCTTATGGCAGAAAGTGAAGAGGAACTAAAAAGTCTCTTGATGAAAGTGAAAGTGGAGAGTGAAAAGGTTGGCTTAAAGTTCAACATTCAGAAAACGAAGATCATGGCATCTGGTCCCATCACTACATGGGAAATAGATGGAGAAACAGTGGAAACAGTGTCAGACTTTATTTTTCTGGGCTCCAAAATCACTGCAGATGGTGACTGCAGCCATGAAATTAAAAGACGCTTACTCCTTGGAAGGAAAGTTATGACCAACCTAGATAGCATATTCAAAAGCAGAGACATTACTTTGCCAACAAAGGTCCATCTAGTCAAGGCTATGGTCTTTCCTGTGGTATGTATGGATGTGAGAGCTGGACTGTGAAGAAGGCTGAGCGCCGAAGAATTGATGCTTTTGAACTGTGGTGTTGGAGAAGACTCTTGAGAGTCCCTTGGACTGCAAGGAGATCCAACCAGTCCATTCTGAAGGAGATCAGCCCTGGGATTTCTTTGGAAGGAATGATGCTAAAGCTGAAACTCCAGTACTTTGGCCACCTCATGCGAAGAGTTGACTCATTGGAGAAGACTGATGCTGGGAGGGATTGGGGGCAGGAGGAGAAGGGGACAACAGAGGATGAGATCACTGGATGGCATCACTGACTCGATGGATGTGAGTCTGAGTGACCTCCGAGAGCTGGTGATGGACAGGGAGGCCTGGCGTGCTGCAGTTCATGGGGTCGCAAAGAGTCGGACACGACTGAGCAACTAATCTGATCTGATCTGATTAGTAACTTGCTAAGGAAAAAAAAAAAAAAAAGATTAATCAAAACCAAAAATAAGAACCGAGTTTAAATTCAACTTAAAAGGAAAACAAATGGAAATTGTACTTCCCAAATGAAACAACTTCTCAAAATACCATAATAAGTCACAGAGGGAAACGTGTCCAGGCTTCATTTAACAGGCAGTAAAACCCCGAGGCAGGTTTGATTAGTGTGCTGCTGTGGTCAGTGGTACGGTGAGCTATGGCACACATATCAAAACCACCTACTAGTCTTAACTAGTTTACTGACGCATGGTCTTTAAGATGATAGTTAAAATTAAAAGTGTTTAAAACATGAAAAGATTCTCACTTCTATTTGTGGAATTTTTTGTGGTATTTTTGTCATAGGTGTTAGTACCATTATTGACTATATGCCATAGAAGTTATGTCCTTACAAGACTTATTATTAAAAAACACAGATGTTAAAGACAAACATAACTGTGATTAAGTTTCAGCCATAATTCTTCTAAGAGGTGGACTCCTTCTTTCCACTTCTCCTTAACTTGGCAATAGGGTAGAAAAGGTTCTATTCTGAATAATATGAAATACGGAAAACTGTTTTAAATATATCTAAAATCAAGGCCCTTTACTTATGTACTTTTAAGTTTGTATCTACACTATACCTTTCAGAAGACCTGTCTTCTTCCCCTTGCATTTTTAGGTGAATACTCAAAATTAAACAATAACACTAGAAACTTCAAATGGATGTTATTTTATTGTAATTTTATTTAATCAATGATATTTATTTTATTACAATGCAATTTAGCTAGCTAGCACTTACATTCAACAGACTCTACTGGTAGGTTTAACTGCTTATTGCAACTAAATGTATTTTAAAACTTAGAATAAGCTTCCGTGGGAAGTTTGGTAGATGGGACTGAGGTCAGGGAGACCTGCATTCAGTCCTGACTGTGCTTACTAGTTGTGACTCTCTGCAAAATCCTTTACCTTTCTTTTTTTTTTAACCTCATCTGTAAAATAGAGTGTAATGTTACCTAGGGGGCTTCCCCCAGTAGCTCAGATCCTTTGGAGAAGGGCAGGGAACCCACTCCAGTATCCTTGCCTGGAGAATCCCATGGACGGAGAAGCCTGGTGGCCTACAGTCCATAGGGGTCGCAGAGTCAGACACGACTGAACTGACTTAGCACGCATGCATGCAATGACACCCTGGCACAGAGTTGATGTGATAAATAGGGTAATGAATAAAACACTCTTGGCAACTTACTATAAAATTTCAACACAGATCAGCTACAAAATCACTGTCTGGCAACTTACTATAAAATTTCAACACAGATCAGCTACAAAATCACTGTTTGAGTAAGAGACCACACCAAAACTTCGTAGCTTAACAAAAACAACCCTTATCTGCTCACGGGTCCCTGGACCAACAATTTGGACCGGGTCAGTGGCACAGTCTTGCTGGTTTTATTCACAGGGCTGCAGGAATCCAAAGTTCTGTGTGAGGCTGGATGGTCTGACCCGGCCTCACGGACATGTCTGACAGATGACCCTGGCTAGACCTCTATCTCCAGGTGATCTCCCGTTCTCAGAGAGACAACTCTGGGCTTCCTCAGGCGGGGCAGCTTCCAGAAAGGCAAGAACAAAAGTTGCAAGGCCTCTTGAAGCAAAACCTGGGAAGCACTCCCACAAAATTTCCACTGCATCCTCTTGGTTAGAGCAAGTCACAAAGCCAGGGCAGGTGCAAGGGGCTAGGGAAAGATGCCCTCTTGATGTAAGGACAGCTACATCTTCACACACACAGGCACACACACAGCCATGGGAGAAGCATGTGGCTACATCTTCACGCACACAGGCACGCACACAGCCGTGGGAGAAGCATGTGGCTACATCTTCACGCACACAGGCACGCACACAGCTGTGGGTGAAGCATGTGGCTACATCTTCACGCGCACAGGCACGCACACAGCCATGGGAGAAGTGTGTGGCTACATCTTCACGCACACAGGCACGCACACAGCCGTGGGAGAAGTGTGTGGCTACATCTTCATGCACACAGGCACGCACACAGCCGTGGGAGAAGTGTGTGGTTATAGTTTGCAATCTTCTAAAGCCTGCGAAATAGTGACAAACTTTTATGACACCTATGCCATCTTTCAACTATAAATAACTGCAGAATTCATGTCTTAAAACCAAAAAGAAGAACTAGCTTGAGTTTCCCCCAATCTAGAGAACACTGTTCTGTTGCTTCAGTGACAGACTTAAAAGAAGACCAACATCCAGACCTAGGGACTGACACCATCGTTTAGATCTCTTTGTTTTTCTGTGTTCTAAGAGTCCTGCACATTTTTCTATTTAATCTAATCAGTATATTTATTTTCATCTGATTTGATATTTTAACCTTCAGCATGTAGCTTTCTAGTCAAACAATTCACAATGAATAGAATCACCAAGAAATCTGGATCAGTATGCTGCACTTCTAGAAACTATGACATTTTATTTTAAAAAGTAAAGAAAAACATATCATTGTAAAAACTAAATATCCTTTTGTTCTTCTCCATGAAAATGATCACTAGAGAAAAATAATTTTGTGCTATAGTTCATCAGCGAGGCTTTAGAAATCTAGTCATACAGACTTAAGCAGAAATAAAGAACAAGATTTTTATAGCCACTAACATGCAAAAAGTAGAATGCCAAAGCAAAACTTGAAGTTTAATTTATTGTATCAAATCTAATTTTAATGACTATCTTTCTAAATTTTTTGTCACAGCTATAGAAAGTCACCAAATGATATATGCTACCAAAACTTCCTTTAACATGACTGTCTCTAAAAGATTCATTTCAAGAGTCACAGTCCTTAATACAATACAATACAATCTGCTTTGGATAATTTCATGGGGCAGGATATGCCACTAAACACACTGCGTGATAAGAACTGCTCCGTAAGGAAGGAGAGAAATGAAGGAAATAGCTACTTGCTGTTTGACAATATGGTGAACAGAGAAGCGGTTTGGGGAATGGTTAATTTCCTAAACTTGACATTTTTTTTAGCAGAGGTTCAATTACAACATGGATTCATAAAGAAACAGTTGGAAACTCAAGTCGTTTTCAATTTTAGACAAATTGGTGCTGCCTAAATTATAATACTCAATAAAGGAAAACTTTAAAAACAGAGGGATGCCTAATCTGGTTTTTAAGACATTCAAAAATCCTGATTACATTATGAGAAGCCATACAAGAAGCCAAATACACATCTGTCTAGAGAAAATGCCATCAGCCAGTGCCGTCTGTGGTGTTAGGGACATTCCTCCTACGTGAACAAGCCTCCTTAGTGGGCATGATTGAAACTAGATCATTTGACTCGATAATTACAGATTAAAGATAACCCCCTGCTACCGTTCGGGAAAGATAATCTACTCAATTTATTTTTAAAGGAAATCTTGTGTGTCTAACATATTCCCATTTTGCTTTAATTATCTCAAAGTCCTTCCTGAGTGACAGAACTACTATATAGGCTCATATGGAATAGTCACCATTTTTTAAAAATAGTGGCAATTCTAACATTCTGTCATTATATTACTTACTAATCTTAACTGCCATGATTTCAAAAGACAGTTCCAAAGTGCATCTTGAACAAACAGAAAAGCAATTAGCCTAAATTAATTGCTTTGCTGATGTGATGTGCAGTAGGGATGCCTGGTGGTTTTGCAACTCCTGCCAGCGCTTTCACAAGTTGATGTTCTGATGATTTTTTAGCCTATTTTTGCACCAGAGCAATTAACCAGATAATTGTTCTAATGTGAACCTGCCCTTAATCAGTATGCTTAGGTTCATACTAACAATTAACCAAATATTAAACATACACTTAAACAGCAGCACTCAAAAGTGCTACAGGAAGAATTAAGAAAAAACTTGCAACAGTTTTCTCATACAGCCATACTCTTCTCACCAAGAAACAGACAAAAATGCTGTACCTGGCTCCTCTGCCTCTTTTCAATTAATATAAGATATCATTACATATGAAGAGCAAAGTTTCTGGGTCTTCATTTAAAAGTATTCCAAAGATTCTATTCAAAAGACAGAAGCCAACGATTCAACATTAAAACCTATGAGGAGGGCACGGCAACCCACTCCGGCATTCTTGCCTGGAGAATCCCCGTGGACAGAGGAGACTGCAAAGGGTCGGCCATGACTGAGAGACTAAGCATGGAGCACACCGTCCAAGACACGCAGCTGCTGCTTTCAGACAGGACGTGCGCACCACAAAAAGCGAGCTCTACCTGAGTCCAGACAGGACGGGAGCCCTTCCTTTAGGAAGTGCCGATTTAATTCAGAAATAAACAGAACCTGGGGAAAAGAGGACATGTGCGCCAACTGCCTGGATTTTAACCAGAGCTCAAGCCAAATTTAAAAACAAACTTACACGTCCTACAAAAGCAGCATTTATAATTTCCTCAACACACAGGCATTAAACTACTCCTCTGAGCTGGGCTCTATGCGAGGTACCCGGGGCTGAGGTTGGGGCAGACGGCCATGGACAAAGAGGCAGGTTCGCCTTACAAGGAGAGAGTCATGAGCAAAACATCACACAGCCACACAACGTCGTCTGCCGCCAGTCAACCGACGGACTATGGATTCAGCCACAGTGATGGGATACCGTACTCATTACAACCACCATTATTATTTCCTCTTTTCCTTAACAATAAAGGAATTCGCATTTATTTTAAGGCAAATTATTCGCAGTGCAACTAGAACTGTTAATGAAATAAGTCTCGATAACTTTTGAACTTCAGTAAGCAAGGAGTTATTTTATACTACCTTAAATATTTTATCAGTTGAGGAATGATATACATAAAACCTTTCCGTCTTCATGAGGCAAAAAGGTTCAAGCTGAAAGTACTGTGTCATTCTTCATGTCGTTGTGTCTTCTTTTTTAATTTCTAAAAGGGCCATCATACAGAAAATGGCCCAGGCACATACATGTCACGTCTGCCATTTTTAATTATTACCAGTCAAGTTCCAGCAATTTTTCCTCTGGTTAAACATGTGTGTACCTATCTTCTAAGATATTTCTTTACGCCACTGTTCATAAAATATTTTAGGCTGAAGCAAAATCTCTTGCACAAAATTAATAACTAATCACAGGAGATATTTATCATCTCAAGCCTTTTACAAGGAAATTGTCAGATTTAATCACCTTTCTCATATTTTCACTGTTTACTGGGCTTCATTTATCATACATTTTAAAATTCTGACAACAGTGAGTTATTTTAATTACCATTTCTGGTTGGGGATTAAGAATAAGACAACTCCTCAGGGAAGGGGAGGCAGGGCAGGAAGTCATATATTTGTCTGAACAGTCAATAAACTATTATCATTTTCATCAATAGATGAAGATTTTGTTCAATGTTGGCAATTTTAAAATGGGTTTGAGGTTAGGAAGTCTCCCAATGCACAGCAGTGCATTCTTCATCATATAAATTGTGTCCATCCTTTCCCATAATTTGATCATGAATTCTGATTTCATAAAATATAAAACATGATTTTTAACCCCACAAACTAACTGCTTAATATATACACTCACTCATCTTTATATTGCCTTAAAAAAAAGTAACAATATTTAAATAGCACATCCAGGAATACCAATAATATGGTACTATAAAAGCTTTATTATTATTACTTACAAAAATGTTTACTTATACATTATCATCGCTCACTAGGAACCAAAGACAAAGTGGAAATTAAAAATTACCATTGTATGTTGGAACTGTCATAAAAATTGACATTATTCCACAAGACAAAATAATGCGAACATGGAGAATCAATAAGACAGACTCATCTACGTCAAATCCAGCTTCCATCTCATCTTCAGAACTGGAGTTAAATATCAAACCTGGCTGACACAGATAAGATACAGATGATCTCATATAGATTTTCCTTTCAAGTAACTGTACTAGGTTAAATGCTTTAGTGCTATATATTAATTAATATTTCCTGTAAGTGATATTCAATAACTAGAATTACTCAAAAAACCAATATCAGAACTGATGTCCAGTATCACTACATACCAAACAATGAAAAAGTACCTTTAATTTGAATTTCATCTGAGGATAAAAGCACACATAATTTCATCAGAGAAACTTTCTATTCTATAAAAAAATATCATCAGCTATTTGAAAAATCACATATACTGTACAGATTAGTTATGGCAGTTATTTTTTTACCAAAGGTACTGAAATGTTCAATGAAGTTAACTTCCTTCTTTTCAACTCAGTAATACTTACTCAAAGTATATAGCACCTAGTATTCTCCTTTACTCTGCAATGATTAACTTATTACAACTGACAGCATCTGTAGAAACTAAAATATTTGTAAAAATAAATGTGCATCATCACATGCTTAAATAAATATCTATTCCAAATTCATCTTGAAATTCTTTTTGGTATCAAATATGAGCCAGATGTGATATTAGACATAAAAATGAGCAACACTTTCTACTTTTCCTCAATAAAGTTAGGAAGAAATAAGAGCATTTGTAAATGGCATTGTTGGGGAAAAAAATGTTTTTGTTACAAAATTTAGATGTTTTTAAAATCTATAAGTCTTAGTCAAACAAAGCTAGTAGAGGTGATGGAATTACAGCTGAGCTCTTTCAAATCCTAAAAGATGATGCTGTGAAAGTGCTGCACTCAATATGCTAGCAAATTTGGAAAACTCAACATGGCCACAGGACTAGAAAAAGTCAGTTTTCATTCCAATCCCAAAGAAAGGCAATGCCAAAGAATGTTCAAACTACTGCACAGTTGCACTCGTTTCACATGTTAGCAAAGTGATGCTCAAAATCCTTCAAGCTAGGGTCCAACAGTATAAGAACATCCATATGTACACGCTGGATTTAGAAAAGACAGAGGAACAAGAGATCAAATTGCCAACATCTGTGGGATCATAGAAAAAGCAAGAGAGTTCCAGAAAAACCTCTGCGCCATTGACTAAAGCCTTTTCACTGTATGAATCACAACAAACTATGGAAAATTCTTCAAAAGATGGGAATACCAGACTACCTGACCTGTCTCGTGAGAAATCTGTATGCAGAAGCAACAGTTAAAACCAGACATGGAACAACAGACTGGTTGCAAATCAGGAAAGGAGTATGTAGCTATATATTCACCCTGCTCATTTAACTTATATGCAGACTACATCATAAGAAATGCCAGGCTGGATGAATCACAAACTGGAATCAAGATTTCCAGGAGAAAAATCAATAACCTCAGAGAAGCAAGTGACAGCACCATTATGGCAGAACTTGAAGAAGAATTAAAGAGCTTCTTGATAAAGATGAAAGAGGAGGGTGAAAAAGCTGGCTTAAAACTCAACATTCAGAAAACTACCATCATGCCATCTGGTTCCATCACTTCATGTCAAGTAAATGGGGAAACAATGGAAACAGTGACTTTATTTTCTTGGGCTCCAAAATCACTGTGGATGGTGACTGTACTCATGAAATTAAAAGACGCTTGCTCCTTAGAGAAGAGCTATGACAAACCTAGGGAGCGTATTAAAAAGCAGAGACTTCACTTGTCAACACAGGTCTGTATATTCAAAACTATGGCTTTTCCAGTAGTCATGTATGGTTGTGAGAGTTGGAACATAAAGAAGGCTGAGCACATCAGCTTTCAAACTGTCATGCTGGAGAAGACTCTTTGAAAGTCCCTTGACAACAAGGAGATCAAGTCAGTCAATCCTAAAGGAAATCAACCCTGAATATTCACTGGAAGCTGAAAATTCAATCCTTTGGCCACCTGATGCGAAGAGCCCACTCACTGAAAAACACCCTGAGCTCCCATGAGGGCAGGAGAAGGGGGTGACAGAGGATGAATTGGTTGGATGGCATCATCGACTCAATGAACGTGAGTTTGAGCAAACTTTGGGAGATGGTGATGGACAGGGAAGCCTGGCGGGCTGCCGTCCATGGGCACAAAGAGAAGGACGTTACTGAAAGACTCAACAACAACAGGTCCTATCCGAAACTCTCACTTCTCAGATATCCCATAAGGAAAAGAAAAGGGAAGACTCTACTGACATTCAGAAAGATCAAGCATAGCCTGAGGTTAGGATGACCACAGAAGTTGCCATCCAAAGCAGGACACGCGGATCGCAGAAGGGGCGGCAGCAGCACGAACAGGAACGTGACAACACCCCAACGCCACGGGGAGGGGGTGGAGACTGGCCTGAGCGAACCAGGACACAGGGCAGGAGGCCTGAGGCAGGCAGTGCGCCCCTCGTGGTCAGACCTGGGGTGGAAGCAGGAAAATGGGCTCCAAGTCTCTTTCCACCAGTTAGGAGTCGAGAGTGGTCTAATCTTTCTGGACCCTAATCCCTTCGTTTACATGAGGCTAGTTTCTTCCTCAGGGTGCAGAGGTTAAATGAAACACAGGGTGTAAACACTCTGCACACTGTGTGGCACCGACCGTAGTGAATGGTAGCTATCACTACCTGGCATTATTAACCTTGGTTCAAGAACAAAGGAGGGAAAATATTATCCCCTTCAACCTCAGCAGCACCACAGAAAACAAGCGTGGTTTTAAAGAGAGGGTCTAATGGATAGGACACCAGAGGCATCATTTTCAATGATGGTCAGGGAACCTGAGGGCTTGGCAGGTGGCACCACTAGTAAAGAACCCACCTGCCAATGCATGAGCCGTAAGAGACGTGGGTTAGATCCCTGGGTCGGGAAGATCCCCTGGAGGAGGGCCTGGCAACCCTCTCCAGGATTCTTTCCTGGAGAATCCCATGGGCGGAGGAGTCTGGCAGGCTACAGTCCACGGGGTCACACAGAGTCGGTCATGCCTGAGGTGGCTCAGCACACATGCACGCACAGGGGCCTGGAAGAACACTCGCCTAGCCTCATTCTATTCCTCTAGGGGTGGCCTTACAAACAACGGTGACTATAAAAGAGAGGGCCGAAACCAAGCCAGCTTCAAACAAGTGTCACTAGCTCAGAAACGCTCCATTCTCTCCCTGCAATTCTCCCGGAAGTCAGTAAAACACAGTTATTCATTTTAAAAAATCTGAATACATACAGAACATACTCAAAACTACGCAGTAAAATTAGAGAAATAAATAAAATTCAGTTTTAGTAAAAGTCCACCCAACCAGCCCAGCCACATTATTAGGCACCAAAGGTATGCAGACAGGCTCCCCTGCAGTCTCCGCAGGCCACCGCGGAGCCGCTTCCATGGGCAGCACTATTTTTACTGCCTCTTGATTTCCAAGTTTTCGTGCTTTTATAGGAGAAAACTGTTCAAACTTCACACTCAGTACTCCAAGGTGAAAAGTATTTCTCTCCTCCAGACCACTTAACTTTAATAGAAAACAAAACATTCTCCAACTCAAATTCAACTATGCCTGCTGGATTTTAATGGATAGGTTTGTCCCCCGCTTGGGCAATCTTTAAACCTCTGTCTCTAGGAGAATTAAGTAATATTAGGGGATTGAAATGAAATAAAATTTTAAGTCCACTGTGACATGACATTCACAGGAAGATGGTAGATTATCCATCCAGTCCTTGAACACTTACAAAAACAATATATAGCATATGTTCCCAAAACAATTCTTGGAAATAAAACACAATGGGCACTCAGCAAATATTTTATATCGCCAACACCTGCTCAAATCCTCGCTGAACTTTATTTCTAAATGTCACCGTTTTTTATTGAATCAACGGAAATTTGAAAGAAGAAACAGAATAAACATCCAGAGAAGATCAAGGGAGTTAGAAAAATCTTTATAGAAAGCCTCATTGAGTTTTACATGAGCCAGGGTGCTGTCAGTCTTCCTGAAAGGGGCGGTGGAGAAATCTGTCACTCCACGACTTCAATCTCAGAGTGCCTAAAAGACTAAAAAGGGTTCTGTGTGGAAAAAGAACAAGAGAAGAGGAAAAAAGAAAGAAAAGAAAAGTCTTAAGGCTTTTCTAAATTTTATAAACAAAGGAATCGTGAATCAAATACTAAGCACTGCAAATAAATTCACTTTGAATCACAGACTTGAAGTTGGAGGTAGTTTAGTATACTAATTCAACTCTGTTATTCAGGAAACTCAAACACTCCTGTTTGAACTATAAGTGGGAATGAGTTCTCTATTTTGGAAGGCAGTCAATGAAAACCAAGGTTCTAACTTATTTTAAGCTGAATTCTGTCTCCCTCTGTAACTTCAACCTGCTGGCCAAAGTTCTAAGGTCTGAAATAAGAAAGAACTAATGTAGGTAAACTAATCAACTCTCTATTATCTGTTAATATATTTTATCAGACTCAATTTAAAAAGAACTATTTGATTTAAAACGAGAAATCCTTACCTAAAAATCTTTATATTCTGAATTTCAATAAGGGAGAATTCAATTTGTAGACTAGGTGGGGACAGGTGGACATTATAAAATAGATCATGCTGGGTGGGAATAATGGAGAAATTGAAGAATGGCAGACGAGAAAAGCCCATTACTCATCCTGGAAAGATCGCTGACATGAGAAAATATGGGTCCAGTGTTGCTAGATCTGCAACTTTCCCAAAAGAAGGCCCAAATTCAGATTTTTACATGAATGACCCAATTTTTTAAAGTTGGCAACTTACTCAATTTTTTAAATACTGTATGGGCCAAACAGAACAGCTCTGTGGACTGTACTCAACTCTGGCTCGCCAATTTGCAGTTTCAAAATGTTGTTATTTAAAAGTCTATTTAATGAGAAAACATTTATAGTTACTATTCTAAACACTAGTACATATAAAGAGAAACAGTAACATATTGCAAATGTTATTTTATACTTAAAAGAAACTGGTCACAACATCTCAGATTTAAAACTCCTCAAATTTTAGGATGTTCACTGATGCAACAGCCCCTTTTACATAAATATAAGACTCACGCAGCAAAGTAACTCCTTAAAGAAAGTGTCCTATCTGTCTTCAACGGAGTCAATACATTCAATTTTGTTTTAAACTGCAAATTCAAAGAATAAGTCTCTAGCTAGGTAAGAACCATTTAGATCTTTTAAAAAGTCATGCAGCTTCTGGACTTTATACCAAACATAAAAAGAAAAAAACATAAAAAATAAAACAGTGAAGACCAAATTGCATGTGAAATAGCAAAACAATTATATCAAATACAAGTAAACATTCCAACAAACTTCCAGTCAGAGAGAGTATAGGAGAAATAAAAACCAGATGTTTAATTTAAATCATCAATAGAAATAGTCAGTGTCTTCTTTTTATAAACCACTTGGATTTTATTAGTATTCAAAAGCAATGTAAATGTCAAATGGCTACTAGACCATCCTTCTGAATACAAGAAAATATGCTGCTTAACTCTCTAAATACAAAAAGTGCTTTTTAAAAAACAAAGATAAAGAACAGAATGTCTTAGTCACACAGATCAATTTGAGAACTACAAAATGCTAAAAGGTTCCGTGCGCTTAACAGTAAAGACCTTGAGTTACTAAATATTTAAAAATTTTGAACTTCGAAAATATTTATTGTTAAAATCTTTTAAAATCCAGGATAAATCTCATATCTAAAGATCGGAGAAGAGTATCAAACTTTATCTTCATGTGAAGAATTCATTATTAAGGCTAGCAGCATTAAACATAGATCCTTTTCATAGGCATTAGGTATAAAATACTATCTAAAGGTTCTATTATAACTTTATTATGAAAGAAAATAATGAGATTTGTGTTTTTTTAAAACTAAGAATGTTACGTATTAAAAAAAATGTTACGTATAAATGTCATTTGTGTGTGAATTCCAACTATGAAATGGAAATTTGACTCATTAGCCATTTGCTTTTTCTTGTTTGCCCCCATCCAATTTTCACTGCAGTAAAGATGGAGAAAACACATCGAATCGGAAAAGTCAAAGAAAAATTAAACAAACGGGCTAAATTTAATGGGAATAGTATGACCTTCAGCAGAACAAAAGATGTAGAAAGGATTAAATGAGAACAAGTGTAAAGTGCCTATCAACTACCCGGATGATAAAGGTTACTTTCCTTCCCTCTATCCCTACAAGGCTCACTATTATCTCACTCATTAAGTCTTATATCACGGAAAGAGGAAAGCCTTTGGGATCAGCAGGAATTCAGTGCCCCACAGTCTCAGGCACAGCACCAAGTATTTAGTAGGGGGTTAATAAATGCTTCCTGATTTACTAGAGGATAATAATAATGAACAAATGTAAAACAGACACTAATTGATAGGCTAAATGCATTAGTGCATTCTAGTGTCCTCCATGGGAAAGGTTACTAACCCATCCCGGCTAAGTGCTGAAATTATAATTAAGTCTGACGGGAAGTCCTAGATTTATACCAATATAATTACAAATATTACTTAGCTTAGTGATAGAGTATGGCAAGAACAATGAGCTGACTAATTTAGATGACACTGCAAAGTGGGTTTTAATGTCTGAAACTCCTATTACAGTACACAGGATAAGTGCAAGTGGTGTAATTAAAACCTAAAAGAGTCTGATCTTTAAAACTCTACCGCTCAACCTCATTAAAATGCATGTTTTCTCAATTAATTCAAACTTTTCCATTAAAAACATAAAAATACCCTTTCATTCCTTGCAAATAAATCTCTACAGTACAGCATTTAGGATCAAACACCAAATAATCATTATAGTTAAATAGGGGGAAAAAAACCAATTGAAATATTATGGAAAGGGATTTGAGCAGATGGAACCTAATAAAGGGAAGGAAAGGCAAGGTGAAGGCTGCTCTTTTTTTTTCGTGTGTAAATACCCAGTTATGACTACATAAGCATTTCAAGCACAAGAAGATGAGAAATCCTTGAGTATCTTTGTGTAAATGATACAAATTTAAGCAAAAGCAAAACCTGTTTACTAAGCAGATAACCCTTATGATCATATACGGACTGCATCTTACTTACCTCTGTAGGCTCCAAGTACTGAGTCTTTTCCATTGTTTTCATATCCATTTTGTGGCACAATTTTCACCTTTCAATCTGAAGCATTACTAAGAAGTTTACCTGAATATTATCAGATCAGATCAGTCGCTCAGTTGTGTCTGGTTCTTTGCCACCCCATGAATCGGAGCACGCCAGGCCTCCCTGTCCATTATCAACTCCCAGAGTTCACTCAGACTCACGTCCATCGAGTCAATGATACCATCCAGCCATCTCATCCTCTGTCATCCCCTTCTCCTCTTGCCCCCAATCCCTCCAGCATCAGAGTCTTTTCCAATGAGTCAACTCTTCACATGAGGTGGCCAAAGTACTGGAGTTTCAGCTTTAGCATCATTCCTTCCAAAGAAATCCCAGGGCTGATCTACTTTAGAATGGACTGGTTGGATCTCCTTGCAGTCCAAGGGACTCTCAAGAGTCTTCTCCAACATCACAGTTCAAAAGCAGCAATTCTTTGGTGCTGAGCCTTCTTCACAGTCCAACTCTCACAATCATACATGACCACTGGAAAAACCATAGCCCTAACTAGACGAACCTTTGTTGGCAAAGTAATGTCTCTGCTTTAGAATACGCTATCTAGGTTAGTCATAACTTTCCTTCCAAGGAGTAAGCGTCTTTTAATTTCATGGCTGCAGTCACCATCTATAGTGATTTTGGAGCCCAGAAAAATAAAGTCTGACACTGTTTCCACTGTTTCCCTATTTATTTCCCATGAAGTAACAGAACCGGATGCCTTGATCTTCATTTTCTGAATGTTGAGCTTTAAGCCAACTTTTTCACTCTCCTCTTTCACTTACATCAAGAGGCTTTTTAGTTCCTCTTCACTTTCTGCCATAAGGGTGGTGTCATCTGCATATCTGAGGTTATTGATATTTCTCCCAGCAATCTTGATTCCAGCTTGTGTTTCTTCCAGTCCAGCGTTTCTCATGATGTACTCTGCATAGAATTTGAATAAGCAGGGTGACAATATACAGTCTTTTCCTATTTGGAACCAGTCTGTTGTTCCATGTCCAGTTCTAACTGTTGCTTCCTGACCTGTATACAATTTCTCAAGAGGCAGATCAGGTGGTCTGGTATTCCCATCTCTTTCAGAATTTTCCACAGTTTCTTGTGATCCACACAGTCAAAGGCTTTGGCATAGTCAATAAAGCAGAAATGTTTTCCTGGAACTCTCTTGCTTTTTCCATCATCCAGCAGATGTTGACAATTTGATCTCTGGTTCTTCTGCCTTTTCTAAAACCAGCTTGAACATCAGGAAGTTCATGGTTCACATATTGCTGAAGCCTGGCTTGATGAATTTTAAGCATTACTTTACTAGTGTGTGAGATGACTGCAATTGTACAGTAGTTTGAGCATTCTTTGGCATTGCCTTTCTTTGGATTTAGAATGAAAACTGATCTTTTCCAGTCCTGTGGCCACTGCTGAGTTTGCCAAATTTGCTGGCATATTGAGTGCAGCACTTTCACAGCATCATCTTTCAGGATTTGGAATAGCTCCACTGGAATTCCATCACCTCCACTAGCTTTGTTCTTAGTGATGCTTTCTAAGGCCCACTTGACTTCACATTCCAGGATGTCTGGCTCTAGGTCAGTGATCACACCATCGTGATTATCTGGGTCGTGAAGCTCTTTTTTGTACAGTTCTTCTGTGTATTCTTGCCATCTCTTCTTAATATCTTCTGCTTCTGTTAGGTCCATACCATTTCTGTCCTTTATCGAGCCCATCTTTGCATGAAATGTTCCTTTGGTATCTCTGATTTTCTTGAAGAGATCCCTAGTCTTTCCCATTCTGTTGTTTCCCTCTATTTCTTTGCACTGATCGCTGAAGAAGGCTTTCTTATCTCTTCTTGCTATTCTTTGGAACTCTGCATTCAGATGTTTATATCTTTTTTTTTTCTCCTTTGCTTTTCGCTTCTCTTCTTTTCACAGCTATTTGTAAGGCCTCCTCAGACAGCCATTTTGCTTTTTTGCATTTCTTTTCCATGGGGATGGTCTTGATCCCTGTCTCCTGTACAATGTCACGAACCTCATTCCATAGCTCATCAGGCACTCTATCTATCAGATCTAGGCCCTTAAATCTATTTCTCACTTCCACTGTATAATCATAAGGGATTTGATTTAGGTCATACCTGAATGGTCTAGTGGTTTTCCCTACTTTCTTCAATTTCAGTCTGAATTTGGCAATAAGGAGTTCATGGTCTGAGCCACAGTCAGCTCCCGGTCTTGTTTTTGCTGACTGTATAGAGCTTCTCCATCTTTGGCTGCAAAGAATATAATCAGTCTGATTTTGGTGTTGACCATCTGGTGATGTCCATGTATAGAGTCTTCTCTTGTGTTGTTGGAAGAGGGTGTTTGTTATGACCAGTGCATTTTCTTGGCAAAACTCTATTAGTCTTTGCCCTGCTTCATTCCGTATTCCAAGGCCAAATTTGCCTGTTACTCCAGGTGTTTCTTGACTTCCTACTTTTGCATTCCAGTCCCCTATAATGAAAAGGGCATCTTTTTTGGGTGTTAGTTCTAAAAGGTCTCGTAGGTCTTCATAGAACTGTTCAACTTCAGCTTCTTCAGCGTTACTGGTTGGGGCATAGACTTGGATTACTGTGACATTGAATGGTTTGCCTTGGAAATGAACAGAGATCATTCTGTCGTTTTTGAGATTGCATCCAAGTACTGCATTTCGGACTCTTTTGTTGACCATGATGGCTACTCCATTTCTTCTGAGGGATTCCTGCCCACAGGAGTAGATACAATGGTCCTCTGAGTTAAATTCACCCATTCCAGTCCATTTCAGTTTGCTGATTCCTAGAATGTCGACATTCACTCTGGCCATCTCTTGTTTGACCACTTCCAATTTGCCTTGATTCATGGACCTGACATTCCAGATTCCTATGCAATATTGCTCTTTACAGCATCGGACCTTGTTCCTATCACCAGTCACATCCACAGCTGGGTATTGTTTTTGCTTTGGCTCCATCCCTTCATTCTTTCTGGAGTTATTTCTCCACTGATCTCCAGTAGCATATTGGGCCCCTACTGACCTGGGGAGTTTCTCTCTCAGTATCCTATCATTTTGCCTTTTCATACCATTCATGGGGTTCTCAAGGCAAGAATACTGAAGTGCTTTGCCATTCCCTTCTCCAGTGGACCACAATCTGTCAGATCTCTCCACCATGACCCGCCCATCTTGGGTTGCCCCATGGGCATGGCTTAGTTTCACTGAGTTGGACAAGGCTGTGGTCCTAGTGTGATTAGATTGACTAGTTTTTCTGTGAGTATGGTTTCAGTGTGTCTGCTCTCTGATGCCCTCTTGCAATACCTACCGTCTTACTTGGGTTTCTCTTACCTTGGGCGTGGGGTATCTCTTCACGGCTGCTCCAGCAAAGCACAGCCAATGCTCCTTACCTTGGATGAGGGGTATCTCCACCTGAATATTAAGCTAATACTAAACACCTAAAACCACAGGATGATGTTTTTCATGTACGTCTTTTTATCAGTTGTTACAGACAACATTTAAAAGATTATTTTAAAATCTGTCACATAACTGATCATGTGGAAGAATGTAGATTATACAAAACAATTTAATTTTTTTAATGTTCATCAATTTTCTTCAGATTTTGATACACCTCCCACAGTGACTATTATTCAGAAACAATAAACACCTTTTATAAATGATGACCATGGACCAATTCTGAATTAGTAAATTTTTCAAGAAAAATGTTACTAAGTAAGAGCCAAGTCAAAAGCTATCACACATAATTTAAAGGGCAATGCTGGTAGTTTATAGGAATGCCACTAGAATTTGCCATTCTTGGGGAAAATGGAGTTTACATGATTTTACTGTTAAAAGGATAAAAGGAAATTAAAAGTGAAAGCGGGAAATGTCTTAAATTTAAAGCATTATCTGACCCAAACTTTACAAATCACAGCTCTATTTTACAAAAAACATTTAAATCTAAATAGGTTGTAATTTTAGCTGAAATAGGGCTTTCTATTTTGAAAGCAATATATTTTTGGTGGCCTTTTTTAAAACTTATTTATTCTTGAAAAGCTACCGAGCAAGAACCTTATCTCATGCCTATATTTAAGAACCCACCTAAACTAATCAGCAGTAGGATTCCCTGGTGGCTCAGATGGTAAAGAATCCATCTGCAACGCAGGAGACGTGGGTTCCATTCCTGGGTCGGGAAGATCTCCTGGAGGAGGGCGTGGCAACCCACCCAGTATTCTTGCCTGCAGGATCCCGTGGACAGAGGAGCCTGGGGGCTTCGGTCCATGATGTGACAAAGTGTCAGACAAGCACAGAGTAAGCACAGAATAGTGGTACTCTGCAGTTGTTTTCATTACAAAGAAGTCTATTTACAAGGGTTCTTGCATTTTTTTCCCTTCATGCAATATTTCAGAGAAAAACTGACCTATCCATTATCGCTGTTTATTTTTAAAACTATTTTTAAAACATTTTAAATGCTATTTTTAAAACAGTTTACACATCTTTACACTACATATTAAACTATCCATCACATGACTTTAACGTTCAAAACAAATTCTATTTATACAGAAAACAAAATGTCATCCTAGAGAAAAGATCTGAATGCATAATGTTTGAAATAGTTTCTCAGAACCATTTTCCTTGATAAATGAACAGTAAAATCAACCACAAAAAGTTGCAAAAATATTAAAGTGACAAATAATATGTCTTGGATGAGTGACAATGAGAAGATTCAATAGACTTCTGTTGTTATAACTGTTTGGGCAAACATATGAATCCTATCACATAAACTTTGCTGCAAATATAAGCAAATGTGAATCATTCAGTAGTGTCCAACTGTTTGCAACCCCATGGACTGTAGCCCACCAGACTCCTCTGTCCATGGAGTTCTCCAGGGAAGAATACTAGAGTGGGTAGCCATTTCCTACTCCAGGGGATCTTCCACACCCAGGGATCGAATCTGGGTCTCCTCTTTCAGGCAGATTCTTTATTGTCCAAGCCATGAGGGAAGCCCCAAAACTGGATGGGTTAAAAGTATACTTCTAAATGTTTTTCAAAACTTAAAAATACCTATTTTAAAAGTCATGGCTATATCACATTTTCCTTAGAGTAGTCATGCCTTATTATGATGATAATCAGTGCTTGGTACACAGAACACATGCTTCCCTTTGAAAAAGTGTTTTTAAGATGTTAAGGTGGTTACCTGTCATTTATAATCCAGTTCAGGCAGAGATTGAGAGAGCTAAGATTTTTGCACCTCTTGACAATTTCCATCACGGTTTCATTATCCAGTTCAGTGATATGACGTAGGTCCAAGCTGGAAAGGTTTCTTAGCTAATGAGATAAATAAAATGAAAGATTAGAAAGATAAATACTACATCCTCAAAAACTATTAAGAACAGCTGATTACAGAATATCACTGCACTGAATAATAGACTATAGTCTAGAATCATTAAACTAAATGGTTAAATAATATTTTAATAAATAAGAAATGAGTCAGAAATCTAAGGTGAACAAAGAAATGGCAATAAACATTAAAATCAAGCAGATTTTATTGAGGCATCGTAAAAATCAAAAGTTAGCATTCTAATATGTGGGAAAGCTGTTAAGTCGATCACATTAATTACCTACAATTTGACATGATTATTTTCTTTAACAGTGATTTCAGATATTTATCTTCATGATAATACCATTTTTGTACAGGTTTTCTTTTTTATAAAAGATAAAATATGAGCAAAATTGTTAATCCAAAGATACCTTGGTGATATTTTATCAAGGTGGATAAACATGGCAGGCTCTTAATTATCTTCGTCACATAAACTATATCTCAAATAAGCTGTTTTTCCTTAATAACATGCAAAGAATTAATTTGGATGCATCTGATAGACTGAATAACGCCACTCCCAAGAACATCTATGCCCTCATATGCCACCTCACATGGCAAAAGAGATTTTGCAGATATGATTAAAGTTAAGAATGCTGAGATAGGTGCCTGTCCTGGATTATTCAGAGCAACAGAGAACCTCTCCCAGCTCAAGTCAAAGATGTGTTTGAAGAAGATGCAGGGGACATTTAAACTGTGAAAGGGGTTCCACCTGCCTTCTATGGCTTTGCGTCTGGAGGAAGAGGGCCAGGGGCCAAGGAATGTGGGCAGCTTCTAGAGCTGCTGGCAAGACATCGGGACTTCAGACCTACCAACTTAAGGAAGTGAATTTCCTCAAAAACCTGAAGGGACGAGAAAACATCTCTCAATTTCCCAGAAAGGAACACAGGCCAGATGATTCTAGTCTGATGGGGATGGGACCTGTGTTGATCTTCTCACCAGTAAACCATGAGGTAACAGATCTGTGCTGTTTTTAAGCTGCTGTGTGTGCAGTCATTTGTCACAGGGGCAGCAGAGAACCAGCAGCGGGCATTTCCAACGCCATCAGGGAGCCTGTCTACCTGAGGCCGCCCTAAGTCCTTCTGTAGGGGGAGTAGGTTCTTCCTGATTTGCGGGCATAACCTGACTGCCAGAGGCCTTAAAAGTGAGTCAGGTGAGCTTCACACCCGAAAGAAGACGCTGGTATCCCCACTGCTGCAGGACAAAGCACAAGAACATCTTTGGAGAACTTTCTGCAGTGACCGACATGATTCCTCTCTCTGGCGTCCAACACAGTAACCACTCGTCACACGAGGCCACTGGGTATCTGAAACGGGACCAGTATGCGGAAGGACCTGAATTTGTTCTCTCATTTCGTGCTGTTTCGTTTACATCTAGTCTATGTCTGCGTGTGGGCTCGGGCTCCAGGGTCGGGCAGAGCCGCTCTGGGGAGCCGGGCGGCGTGGGAAACCCTCCCCGCACCTCCGCTCTCAGCCTCGCGCTGCCGCCGCCGCCGCCCCTCAGAGCCACGCGGAGCGCGGGAGAGCCGGCGGGACCGCGGAAAGGGCCCCGCGGCGGGGAACACTTTCTCAGTAACGCAGGCCTCTGTCACAAGGGCTCAACTCCGAGCATTATTCAGGAAAACCTCTCTGCAGCTGGCCTCTCAGAGGAGACGTTCACAGAAGCCGCCTTCAGGGTGGGACTCAGCACGCCACCAGAGAATGGAGGCAGGACCCTGAAAGGAGAAACGGTTCTCAGACGCTCCTCCTCAAGCCGTCACAGACTTTCCCAACAACTGCGCCGGTACTCGGCAAACAAAGCGTAACGAAAGGGAACAGACTCACCTTTGTCAGAAACAGAAAACAAAACCCCAGACTGCTCTACCTCGGCGCACCCATACAGCTGAGCAGTCGGAACCGGGCTGACTGTGGTCTCCCTTCCCCCAGAGCCTCCTCTCTCACCGTCTGAAAACTGCGGCCACCACCACAGCCAGGGCCCGGACGGGGCCCGTGGGCTCCAACTTTATACCCGAAACACGGCCCTGGTCCTTACCTCGCCCCATAAATAAAGCAGGCTGGCATTAAACAAAACAATTTTTCTTCAGTAACAAAAGGAACGGTAAAAAAAAAAACCTACATAAAATACAAAATAGATAGCAATATAAGTTTCCATAATCTTCCGTGGTTGTTCACTTAGTCACTAAGTTGTGTCTGACTCTTTGTGACCCCATGGACTGTAGCGCACCAGGATCCTCTGTCCATGGGATTCCCCAGGTAAGAATACTGGAGTGGGCTGCCATTTCCTCATCCAGAGGATCTTCCTGACCCAGGGATCAAACCCATGCCTCCTGCATTGGCAGGCAGACTCTTTACCACTGAGGCACCAGGGAAGCCCATACTCTTCCAGACATCACTTAAATCATTTGTTATCCTTCAAACGTTCCCCTCAGTAATGTACTCTATTTTTTTCTTAAAACTATAAATGGAGTACAATCTATTAAAATTTTGAAACACTATGTTGTATTACCATAATCTAATATTGTCAACTATATCTCAATTTTAAAAAAATTTTCTTAAGCCACTTTATTTTTATAGTTAGCTTTCTTTACAGGGTACTTTTGATCCCAACACCCAAAAAATTTTCATCAGTACTGTCCTGGGGACATGTATAGAATCAAGTAGCCTCTGTGAGTAAGAGGCACTGGGGGGCTTGCTGGGCTCATATTCTGACAGTAGCCTCGTGTCTGTACCTCACATGAAATGGAACCACAGGGCTGCTAAAAACTATTTTGAAGGATGAATTTTGCTGTAACATGTGCGTGTGTGAAGTGTTAAATATGGCCACATATGATACATGCACAGCGTCACTTTATTTTCTCAACTATCCTGCATTATTGTCACCAGGAAGATGCAAAATCATAAAAATTCTATCCAGTCACATAAATACCTCCTACACACACATATTCTGGAGTCTAGCACAGCTTCTCACACAAAGTTGCTATGTGAATTATCACTTTATCTCTTAGCTTCCCTCACGGTAAAATATCACAACTTTGTGAATGTACTTGCTACCACTGAAAAGTACACTTAATAATGGCTTGAAAGGTAAACTTTTCTTATGTACATTTTACCACAGGAGAAAAATGACTGCCTCCACCAGCACACAGCGAGAGGATACAATCGAGGTCTGTGATAAAGAAAGCTTGACTTGTGCCAGTTTGGTCCTTCAAACCAGGGAAGGTAACTGAGGTTTGAATACTTACTAAAGCGCTGATAACAGGGAGAGATGATAGGAAACCTATTTTTCGGACTTAGGAAAATCCAAAATCTTCTAGAATGAATAGGACAGAAAGAAGTCACAATTCCAGAATCTACATATGATAAAACTCTCATTCTAGTTGATTAACTCCTAAGCTTTTAGAAATCCTGCCTCCAGGCCCACTCCTCAGGGCAAGGTGGGGCAGATGGTGAGTACCCTGGGTTTACTGTCCACCAATGAAGCATTTTTTTCTCTTCCAATGGAGCGTAAACTCAAACACGAAAAGAAAGGTTTACTTTGGTTCTCACATGCCAGCTGTCTATTGAGATCGTCAAGAGCGTTTTGCCCTCGGATTCAATTAAGGCGTATTTTTTCATGAGCTGACAGTCACTGACATCGGAAGTCTCTCCTGTGACCACACTGGCCAGTTCAGCCTGAAAAATGACAGCATCCAAAGCAGTTCCAGGAGGCTAAGCCCTGGGAACTGGCAACATTATAAGACATGTCCAGAGCACCTCTACAGGCTGTGGTGCTTTTATTCAGAACGCACAAACAGCTCTGTCAAATTCATCATACTCCTTGCCTTGCTAAGGGAATTTCATAATAGTACCCTCCAGTGTTTCATTAAAAGCTACCCAACATAATCCTTCATAGTCTGAAACAAATAATTACATTTAGGAAACTGACATTTTAATTAAACTGACTTTTCTTACAAATTCACTGGTAGTCTTGGGTTACACAAATCACAGAGGATTTGAATAAGCGAAGCCATACAACCAAGATCTTTGAAGGGCTTTGTTCCCATTTTTAAACAGTTTAGTAAGGTATTTGCAAAGAAACCCAAGTCAGAATGTAGACTGTAGGTAAATCAACTTTCAGTTTAATACCGCTTTTATTGAGAAAAAAAATATTACTTATAGCCAATTCAGGTTAAATGCTAAAATTAGTCAATGACTGTATGGCTGTGTATGTATTTGAGAACAAAATGAGACATTAAAATGTTACCTAGGAAACACAGACTTGGAGGATTATACAAAGACCTCAAATGGCTTACAAACTTTCTTAAGACTCTGAAAAAGTACAAACTGAAACAAGATCCTACTGTGCAGGTTGTGACTCCGGCGGGTAAAGCGACGGAAGGGACTCGGAGCGCCCTTGGCAAAGGCGGGGGCCGGGGGGGTCCACTGGTTCAGACCAGCGAGGATAATTTACATGAAGCCAGCTGGAGTGATAACTTTCGCGAAGGATAAAAACTTCTGTATGGTTAACCATGTTCAAATGTCAACTAGTCCCTAAATTACTTCCTGCCAGCCCTGCAGATGTTGGCATCACCGGGACCGGGTTTCAGAGCAATCAGTCGCAATCTTCAGGGAGCAACGTCAAGGTGAAGACAGGCTGCCGGCGCTGTGGATCGGCAACACACACCCGTCTGCCAGTCACTGGTCAGGCGCCAAGACGGGGACTGCAGGGGGGACCAAAGGCTCAGGGGAGAGAGAGGGGCCCGGGAAGAGCCGCCTATTGGGAACCACGAGGGAGACACAGGAGAAAGGGAGGGAGGTGTGGTGTGGGCACTGCAAACTGCAACTACGGGTAAAGACACCGAGATGCTGGGCACGGGTCGGGGCAGAGGGAATTTCTACCCCCGGCAAAGGAAGGCTTCCTCATCTTGACGGGGTCTACACTTAAGAGGAGAACTTGTTTGTCCGACGGGGAGGATGAGGGGCATCTGTTCTGCTCATCAACTAGGCCGAACCTCAGTTTGGTTGGTTACAGCTGGCACTTGAGAGCAGAAGTAGTAATAAAAGCTCAATAAGTCACACTGAGGACATCAGGGAAATCCTTCCCAGCACCTCACAGAACTGAGACCCTCAGGCTATAACTGAAAGCTTTTCATTGCCCAAGAGCCAGGCAGAGACAACAACAATTTCCAGTCCTAACCATGAAAAGGAGACTTCCAAGGCCTGGGATGCACATCGCATCCGCAGGAGCTGCCACGTGAGCTCTCTGGCCCCTCTCCAGGTGTCCCTCCAGCCACTGCCTTCTTAACCACACTGGTCTGCGGTCTCCTTGCTTTGTTTCCGAATCCGAGGCTGGCTGGCTCTCCTGCCCTTCTCCTGCTGGGTCTGCCGTCTCTCACCATTCTATTCACGCTCCGTCTTGCTTTCCAGGACATTTACTCACTGCTCCTCCTTAAAGCTATCCCTTCTAACTCCTTGCCACATTACCAGCCACAGAAATATTGTTTAAATAACTTTGATCATATCTCCCACCTTCTCTGAAACTTTGAGGAAACAGAAACCATTTCAATTGCAGACAGGAATTCCAGAGCATGCTTATCAAAGCCATCCCTACCGTTCCCTGACAGGTTAAGTTAAAATAGCTCAAATCTCCAAGTTTCAAGAAGTTATTCTCATTGTGCTCAGAGAACTGGACTCGTTATTTAAAACTAAGCTCACTTCCTGATTACTTCAGAGAGAAGAAAAATTAGTCTCAGAAATATAATATACCTGCCTTAACACAAATTACTAACTAGGCGGTCCCCATTGGAACTATGCCCTTTAGACAGAAAGCAACTGCCAACAGCTGCCAAGGAAGCAGGAGAACACACTTTCCTTCCTGCTACAGCTACTGGGCGTGTCCTATGTCTGCTCCATCTACTCCGCCTTCCCTTCACCCCTCCCTAGCGCCTCTCCTACCAGCCGCCCGGCTGTGCTACTCATGACCAACCTCTCACTGCACACATCTGACATCTGATCTTAATGCCTGAGCCAATCCAAATCCGCATCTCTGCTACATCTCTGCTACAGTTCGCTCTCATGCATTCATTCACACTTAGTGAATTCACACTTTAGTGAGCACGTGGTTCCAACCTTGGTGCACATTAGGATCAAATGGGGGAAACTTTTAAAAGATACTAATAACCACCACTACTTCTGAAAAAGATACCCAGTTGATTCCCTAGTGCAGAGCAAGTCATATTTAAATCCAGTTACTGAAAGGGTATTCCCTGGTGGCTCAGTGGGTAAAGAGTCTGCCTGCAACGCAGGAGAGCCGTGTTCGATCCCTGGATTGGGAAGATCCCCTGGAGAAGGAAATGGCAACCCCCTCCAGTATTCTTGCCCAGAGAATTCCAAGGAGAGAGGAGCCTGGTGGGCTACAGTCCACAGGGTCACAAAGAGTCAGACACAACTGAGTGACTAATACTTGCACTTTCACTGAAAGTGTAAAAACAATTTATAAAGCTCAGCCTCTTTAATCACTCAAAAAAAAAGCACTGAAAATATTATTCATATAGTCAGTGACTATTAGGCACCTATTATATACCAGAAAACATTCCAGCTGCTAAAAACACAGCAGTGAACAAAACAGACAAAAACCCCTGTACATAGCATGCCTCAGTAGAAGTAATAAGTAAGCAAATTATATTCTATGTTAAAAGGTGGTAAGTATATACTATAGAGAGAAAAAAAATGTAAAAAGGCAAGGTAGATGGAGAACAGTGGAAGGGAGGAAGATGGAGTGTAATTTTAAACAACCAGTCAAAAATGATCTCACTGGAAAGATACATGAGCAGAAGTTTGAAAGGGGTGAAGGCGCAAACAAAACCATCCTGATGTCTGGGGCAAGAGCTAGTGCAAAGGCCCTCCGGTGGGAACTTGTCTAAGGTGTCAGAGCGTTAGTAAGGAGCCAGAGCTCCTGGAGCAGAGTGGACACACGGTGACGGTGACAGTGAAGTCGCTCAGTCGTGTCCGACTCTTTGTGACCCCACAGACTGCAGCCCACCAGGCTCCTCTGTCCATGGGATTTTCCAGGCAAGAGTACTGGAGTGGGTTGCCATTTCCTTCTCCAGGGGATCTTCCCAACCTAGGGCTCGAACTCGGGTCTCCCACATTGTAGACAGATGCTTTACCCTCTGAGTCACCAGGGAAGTCCAGAGTGAACAGAAGGAACACTAATTGGAGGCAAGCCCAAACAAGGGAGCTAAGACAGGAAGACTGCACGGTGCCTTGCCAGTCACAGTCACAAAGTTCACCTTCTGCTCTGCGGAATGTGGGGACTCGGTGGGTTTTAAGCAGGTATGTGACATGATCTAACTTACATTTTAAATGCATTGTTCTAGCCCCTGTGTGAGTCTTAGACTAGAAGCAAAGGAGCAGAGAGGCTGTAATGACCTGATGAAGTCAGGCAGTAGCAGGGACCTGGGCCACAGTGACAGCCCCTGGAGGCGGTGTACAGTGACCAGACTCTGGATATATTTGAAATTAGAATCGACAGAATTTTCTGACAACTGAGTTATGGAGCATGAGAGAAAAAGTAAGAATCAGAGATGACGCCAAGGCTTTTTGGTTTGAGCAACTGGAAGGTATGATTGCAATTAATTAAGACACTTTGGGGAAGGTAGGGAGAGAGTTTGGTTTTGAAAATGCTACCTTTGAGATGCCTGAATATTGGAGGAGAAATGCCAAATAGATGTGGGGCTCATCAGCACACAGACAGCATTTACACGTCTAAATTTAATACGTAAAAGTCTTAATTATATATCAGTGTGCTCAGTTCATTAGGTTGGCTAGGCACAAGCATACTAGCCTTTCAATTTATAGTGGGTAAAAAAAATATTAATTAATTGATTAAACTACTGTGTGGGCATATATATCCAAAGTAAAAAAAAAAAAAAAAAAAGAGTAATAGCAAGCTAGCATGATTCTAAAAACAAAGCATTAGCATCATATTGTCCCAAGGCACTTGGAGTAGTTACAGGCTGGCTTCAGTTCCTATCAAAGCACAACTCAGGCTCACAGCCCCAACACACACCGTCTGTAAAACCTCCCAGGACTCGGAGTCGGAGACTCTGCCCTTTGTATACCCACCGAGGCGGCTCATTCTCCCACCACACACTGCTTTATAATTTAATCTAATTAAATGTGTGTTTCCCCCACTAGAGTCAAGGCAAGCTAATGCAGGTCAGGGCCCATGTCTTACTCACTTCTGAGTCAGCAGTGGCCTCACACAGAACTAGGTGCATCAAACCAAACTATCAAATGTCTATATTGCAGAATGAGCTTGAAATCAGGATCAAAACTTTAAAAATAACTTCATGGGTTCAGGTTTCCCAAAACCAGGATTCTGTTCTTGTAACTATTTTCAAACGCAGGATCTGCAGCTCTGAAGCTACATGTTTCTAAAAGTGATATATCTGAACATAAAGTTCACTAATATGTAAGCATTACATTAAAAAAAAATTCTCATTCCACACAATCAAAGGTTATCTTAGAACAAGAAGCATCATCTCTTTTCATATTTGTTCTTAAAATGAAGAACATTTAAGAAGTCTCTGTAATTTGACAGAGTTTTGATATGTATGGCAGGAATTTTGAGTAGTTCACCCAAAATTCTAATCACTGCTGCAGAGACGTGCGTTTGTTAATTGCATCCCTGCTTCTCCGAACAGACTCAGAATGGATCGGCTCCTCCTCTTCCAGTCTGGCAGGCAGCACTCTCTCTAATTGACTCTTTCCCTAGGACTTTTCTTTTCACCAAATCCCTTTCTTTTCTCCATGGAAGATTTCTAGAGCTCATAACAAACTACAAACAGCACTTGCAGTTAACAGCACTAAGAAGCCCTGTCAGATTTTTAGTCTGCAGGTGCTGGGAAGCAGAATTTCTCCTCAATTAAAAAATAAAATATTCATACTGCTTCGCTTACATAAGGGAAAAAAGCACAGCTTAAATAAATTAAGGGTAAATTAAATCAAATAGGAACCAAGCAAGGGGAGACTGCTTCACCTATGGGCTGGCTGTGCGCTTCTCTTTCATTTTCTCATAGCAAGTTCACAGATCCTTTTTATTTAAAGAAGACAATTCATGGGATTTTGAACCCATTTCAATCGCTTGCAACCATGTATCATACTACTTCAATGTGCCAAAAGTTTTGGAAATATATTCCAAATAAAAGTTTTACAATCTTATTTTTAAAAGTAGTAATCAAAATGTCATTAGCCTAGGACAAAAGTTTATCATATCCACGCCAAGTGACCTGTACACTGACTTCCTGATATTATACTATCAAAGCCAAAGAGTCAAATTATTCCATTCTTTATTGTTAAATGTGTGAAACTGTAAAGCAAAGAAATGACAATAACAATTTTTAATTAAAAAAAATACTTTGGCATATATTGCCATTTCCTGGCATTCAAAAAAAAATGTTACAGAAATGGTATACCTACTCTCTAAGATGAAATATCTTTTATTTCTTTCTGACTCAGGATATGTAACTGATTTCTTTCTTCCTGGTTTAGAATATTCATGGTCACATGGAAAATCTCTTGGGCTTACACTCTCATCTCTGAGCCTCAGAATAAAGTCAAAGTTCAGAATGAAGAGTGCCCCAAACTTAATTCAGGCACTAGTTCTTCCAATCTGTGACTGAGTACTGTTCAGAGCACCCGGGCACCCGGGACGGTAGCCACCAACAGGGTCACTGCTCGTTTTCCCACCTCCATAAACCGGAAACACATTTCCTAACACGTGGAGGAAGAGCGCGCAGCTCCATCAGTACAGCTCTCCTCTGGGGCTCACCCAGGGTCTGGGGCACCCTGCGTCCTTGGGGGACACAGCTAACCCAGGCATTCCTCAGCAGCCGTCTGTGTGAGGAGAAACATCCCCAAATGTATACATGACTCCTCCCCTCCCCCTCTCCTCCCCAATAAAGCCTCAGATACCCCTTTCAGAGGGAAAACCAGGCTGTACAATATAAAATGAATCAATCAGATCACCCCTACTAAGTAAGAAAGAAAAATATCAGGACACACATAGGAAAAATACTATTTCTTCCACAATCTTCACTTTTGGCATTGTACTTGATTTCATTATTCATGGTATCATCTAAATGCCAAAATCACCTATAATAATAAAAGAATGAACACTCTCTAAGGAAAATCTTAGAAAACTCAAACGTTCTAAAGAGCATGTAAGGATTCACACTCAAAGCCCAAGTCAAGACTCTACAAACATTGACTCAGGTCCCATTGGTTGTACTTAGCTTTACCTTTGTCCTAAAAAAAAAAAAGGTTATAAGAAGCAATAGCATTTGGTTTACATGTGTTTAAATTTAGAATTGACAAATCACACTCAGTGTTAAGAGGCAGAAGCGAATGACCTAAAATCCCAGGTTAATGACCGTGCTACAGGCAGTAGAGTGAAGGTGAAAGCCGCTCAGTCACCTCCGACTCTGTGCGACCCCAGGGACTGTATAGATTCTCCAGGCCAGAACACTGGAGTGGGCAGCCTTTCCCTTCTCCAGGGGATCTTCCCAACCCAGGGATCGGACCCAGGTCTCCCACATGGCAGGCAGATTCTTTACCAGCTGGGCCACAAGGGAAGCCCAGTATATCAGTTAACAGTAAGAAGTGGCACTCAGAAAGGCCTTTACAAGGTTTTCCTTGATATTAGATCGCACAGAACATGAAACTATTACTAGATAATGCAAATTTTTCAAAAATGAAGCATAGAAATTATATGTTTGATTTATATATTAAAGCACTACCTTCTGATACAAGGAACTAATTCTCTTCCCTCAACCACTTTCTTCCATCTTTGAGTTGAAAAGGTAATTGAGATGAAATTTTAAACAGCACTAAATTTAAACTTCAAAATTTATGATTTACTTCAATATTATGCAATTTGGGTCACTTATACTTTCTTACATCAACAAAAAGCATGACCAAGATCTAAAAGTCAAAAAATTAACAGAAGTACTGATATGGTATATTCACTGGAAGGACTGATGCTGAAGCTGAAGTTCAAATACTTTGACCAGCTGATGCAAAGAGCTGACTCTATTGAAAAGACCCTGATGCTAGGAAAGACTGAGGGTGGGAGGAGAAGGGGATGACAGAGGATGAGATGATTGGATGGCATCACCAACGTGATGGACATGAGTCTGAGTGAACCCCGGGAGTTGGTGATGGACAGGGAGGCCTGGCATGCTGCAGTCCATGGGGTCGCAAGGAGTGGGACAAGGCTGAGAGACTAAATGACAACAATGGATATGGTAATAGGTTATTTTTAATTGTCAGTCAAAACCATCCAATATGTAACTTTAAATGCTGCTGCTGCTAAGTTGCTTCAGTCATATCCGACTCTGTGCGACCCCATAGACGGCAGCCCACCAGGGTCCCCCGTCCCTGGGATCCTTCAGGCAAGAACACTGGAGTGGGTTGCCATTTCCTCCTCCAATGCATGAAAGTAAAAAGTGAAAGTGAAGTTGCTTAGTCATGTCCGACTCTTCTCGACCCCATGGACTGCAGCCTACCAGGCTCCTCTGTCCATGGGATTTTCCAGGCAAGAGTACTGGAGTGGGATGCCACTGCCTTCTCCATAACTTTAATTAACTGGTAACTAATAATAACTCAAATAACTACTGCTACTGCTACTGCTAAGTCGCTTCAGTCGTGCCCGACTCTGTGCGACCCCATAGACGGAAGCCCACCAGGCTCCCCCGTCCCTGGGATTCTCGGGGCAAGTACACTGGAGTGGGTTGCCATTTCCTTCTCCAATGCGTGAAAGTGAAGTCGCTCAGTCGTGTCTGACTCTTAGCAACCCCATGGACTGGAGCCTACTCAAATAACTAGTTTACAACAATTAACTTACTTAGTGAAATATTTATCTTTACATTTGCATCTGTGAATTGGCACACATTATAGCACTGAGAAACATTTAAATTTCACCCTTTCCAGGAACACGGCTTCCCAGGTGGCTCAGTGGTAAAGAACGTCCCTGCCAATGCAGGAGACCTGGGTTCAATCCCTGGATTGGGAAGATCCCCTGGAGAAGGGAATGGCAGCCCACTCCAGTATCCTGCCTGGAGAATCCCATGGACAGAGGAGCCTGGTGGGTTTCAGTCCACGGGCTCACAGAGACTCAGCCACGACTGAGCACTCACACAAAGCAAAAGGGGCATGCATAAAAACTATCTTTTTTATCTTTTTATAAATAAGCATCTGGCTTTCCATCCTACTCGTGGGAATTACCAAGAGCTATAGCTTCATTATTCCTAATTGTCACACAGCTACTTGTTTCTATCTATCGAGTTTTAGCTTATCTAGATCCAAGACAAGAGGATGGCTACAGATAGTCCAGGGAATGAAAGTGAGAGTCGCTCAGGCGTGTCCGACTCTTCGCAACCCCATGGACTGTCCATGGGATTCTCCAGGCCAGAATACTGGAGTGGGGAGCCTTTCCCTTCTCCAGGGGCTCTTCCCAACCCAGGGATCAAACCCAGGTCTCCCACACTGCAGGGTGATTCTTTACCAACTGAACCACCTGAAAAGCCCAAGAATCCTGGAGTGGGTAGCCTATACCTTCTCCAGCAGATCTTCCCAACCCAGGAATTGAACCGGGGTCTCCTGCATTGCAGGTGTATTCTTTACCAACTGAGCTATGAGGGAAGCTCTAGTCTAAGGAAAGGTCAAGTCTAATTTAAATGTTATACAGTGTGCAATTCTCTGCTTTGTGCTTTGATCTCATTGTTACAAGATTCTTAGAGGGGAGATAAATATCAGTTCTATTCTCTTAGAGGTGCTCTCATGTAATATGTTCTAGTATCTTACTAGGAAAACAAATCCCTATAAGCTGAAGGCAATTTCATTAAAAAAAAAAAAAAAAGGCTATTCTGATGAAGTAGAAGCTGAGAAGAGAGGCTACTGTAAGCCACAGATTTTCCAAAAGCAGGAGGCCACGAGCCACCCCAAGGCTAGAGAGACAAGAAAGAAGACTCAGTGTTCATGAAAACCACATGCCTGGTCTTCCAGTGCAAGCTGGGGCTGCGGGAGGTCTGTCCAGGGCTGGAATCACAGAGGAGATGAAGCCTGTTGCCACAAACGCAACCTGAGACAGAGAAGGAGGGAAAGAAACACCAGAGGGACTCCCTCCCTCGGCCTTCCTGCCTCCTGCTAAATGCAGCCTGCAGAGAGAAGCCCCCTGTGACACAGAAGAGACGCCTGGAGAGAAGGGAGGATAGGAGGGCGAACAGCCCTAGGACCAGCTCGAAGAAGAAGGAGAGAAAGGAGAAGGGCAGGCCAGCTTCCAAATGAAAAGAAACAGTCAGTCTAATGGGAGCTCATGGTGACAGCCCAGAAGGAGGAGGAACTCCCAGAGTACGCCCCACGCCTTGCCTGGGAACCCCAGGGTGCTCACAGATTTTGTTTTCTCCTCTGAGCCAGATGAAAGCGGAAAAGTATCCGGAGCTGCTGCCGGCTTCCTCAGGCACAGGGATATTGTTTCGTTTTTAAAGATCCAAGATTGATAGCCAATTGCATGTCGAAAAGTACCTCTGATCGAACATAATAACCAAGCATTTCCACTAGTGAATATAACAGAGAAAGCTCCAGTGGGCAGCTTTTTTCGTGGAGAAAAATGTGGATAGCCTATCATCCCACTGGGAGACAATCAATTGTGAGGAAGTCTACAGTAAGGAAGCGGCGATGCTCCTGACGGTTTTGCAAATACACTGTGATCAACAGCTTTTGTGTAACCACCTGTGATACCTCTGGGCTGGAGAGCAGACATATGAGGAGCTCAATTGCCTTTAGTCAATGGATGCTACTGGACTCTCTTGCTGGGCCAGCGTGCCCAGAGAAGAGGGAGCTCGCAAACAAACTCTATTCCAAAAATTATTATGGGAAGTAATGAGTAATATTATGTAGACCCAAATAAATATTGCGGTTCCAAGCTAAAATTTTTGAACCACACACCTTCTATGTTTGACTAATAGTGAGTTACCATGGAAATGAATTCCCTGTTTTCAAAGACGGTGACTTCAATAAAGATGCAACATAATTTATCTTTCCCTCAGCATCCAGGAGACCCTTAGGCCATCATTATTAACACTGCACAATGTTAAACAAAATTGTAAAGAAAAATATGATTATCTGGATTCTCTATGATTAATGACTGACACAGCGTGTGTTTGTGTGTAAGTGAATATATAATATTGCACATATGTAGGGACTTCCCTGTGGCTAACAGGAGCTGCCCAGGTGCACTGGAAACAGTGTTTAAATAAGATAGCTGAATGAGTTGACAATAAAACACCATTAAATATTTTATAAATGTTCAAAAACTTTTTTTTTTCAGTCGCTAATTTGTGTCCAACTCTTTGCCACCCCATGGACTGCAGCACACCAGGCTTCCCTGTACTTCACTACCTCCTTCCTGGAGTTTGCTCAAAATCATGTCCATTGAGTCAGTGATGCCATCTAACCACGTCATCCTCTGTCGCCCCTTCTGCTTTTGCCTTCAATCTTTCCCAGCATCAGGGTCTTTGCCAGTGAGTTGCTCTTCACATCAAGTGGCCAAAGTACTGGAGCTTCAGCTTCAGCATCAGTCCTTCCAGTGAGTATTCATGGCTGATTTCCCTTAGGATTGTCTGGTGTGATCTCCTTGAGTCCAAGGAACTCAAAACTATTAAGTAAATATAACTGTCAATGTTTTAATCAATTGAATATGTTTTAAATTAACCAGACTCTGTAATTTTCAATAAATGTTTATTTTAAATTAATAAATGATAAATGAATCATTTTGCTGTATAACTGAAACTAACTCAACACTGTAAATTAACTATACTTCAATAAAAATTAATTAATGAGATCCACTCACTTTTCTTCCCTCAGTGGTATATTTCCTCATTTAAGTTTCATTACAATTTATTCTTATCAAGCCCCAGATCGCATTCTCTAATTCAGGTAGTCTGTTCTGTCGACTTAGAGACATGACCCCATCTATGCCTGATACCATTAAGTATTTATATATAAACCACAAGACTGAATGAAGCAGACTCACACTGATCCTTAAATAAAACTTCTGTCACTACACAGTGTGAATGAATCTGAAAGTCAAAAAGAGCATGAAAGCAGTATCTCCTAATATCTTTCTTGGATAAAGACTGACCTCATGTGTTAGAGACCAGATAAGTAAAGTTGAAATCCTTGCCTACAGAAGTACTCTGTATTTATAAACAACAAGTGTGTGATAAAAACGCAAGGAGTAAACTGAGGCTAACATAAGCAAGGTAAAATGACATATAAAGTATAAAGCCAAGATCCAAGAAAGGTCCTCTCAAGAAAGATAGCCAACGTTCCTCATTTAATATTTATGGATTTACATTAAAGCCTGAAGAAACCATTTTATCAAAGGACAGATACAACAAAGAAATTTATTCGTTCATTTTACTTGTTAGGACTTCCACAAACTGAATTAATCGAAAGATGAATTCATTTATTTTACGAGCTTCACATTGATACATGCTGCTATGGCAGCTGCTGGAATGAAAATGTAGCACAAACAGACATTATAACTAGAGTGAGGGTAATAGGGTTGTAGCCTCACTGAACAGATATTACTGACTTAGAATGACAAAAGTAAAGTGATAAAATGCCGCCGCTTACGCAGACACCGCCCACACTAATTTGAAAAATAAAAATCAAAGTCACTCATTTGTGTAACAGCAGTAAGGTATAACATACCTTACGCCAGTCAGAATGGCCATCATTAAGAAGTCTACAAATAACAAACGCTGCAGAGGGTGGAGAGAAAAGAGGACCCCCTATACTGTTGGTGGGAATGGAAATTAGCACAACCACTATGGAAACCAGTACAGAGGCCCCTTAAAAACAAAAAAGTGAAGCTACCATATGATCCAGCAATCCCACTCCTGGGCCTATATCCAGAGAACAATATAATTCAAAATGATACATGCATCCCAATGTTCATAGCAACACTATTCACAATAACCAAGACAGAGAAACAACCAAAATGTTCAATGACAAGTGAATGGACAAAGAAGACGCAGTATACACATATACATGCGTGCATGCCCAGTCACTTCAGTCGAGTCCAACTCTTTGTGACTCCATGGACTACACCCCATCAGGCTCCTGTGTTGAGGGGATACTCCCGCAAGAGTACTGGAGTGGGTTGCCATGCCCTCCTCCGGCGAGCTTCCCAGCCCAGGGATCAAACCCACGTCTCCTGTGTCTCCTGCACTGCGGGCGGATCTGTCACCACTGAGCCACTGGGGAAGCCCTACATATACACACGTAGGTATGTAACACACACACACAATGGAATATTATAAAAAAGAGTGAAATAATGTCACTGCAACAACGTGGATGGAACTAAAGATTATCACCACACCACGTGAAGTCAGTCAGAAATGAAGACAAATATCATCCGATATCACTTACACGTGGAATCTAAAATACGACACAAATGAGCTTTTATGAACAAGAAAGCGAATCACAGACACAGAGAACAGACTCTGGGGGTGGTGGGCTGGGAGTGCGAAATCAGAGAAGCACGCAGTACCGCAGAGGACAAGCACCGAGGTCCTGCGTGCAGCACGGAGCAGGCACGTAAGCTATGACACACCACAGCGCAAGAGCACTGCTTAAGCACAACGCACACGTATGTGTAACTGAATCACTCTGCAGTGTAGTGGAAATTAACACAACAATGTAAATCCACTCTGTTTCAATAAGAAAAAATTTAAATGAGGTACAACACTATATTCCTCTGATTCAGTGCATTGCTATGGGAGGAAATTTTTGATGATTTAAAATATTATTTTAGTTGTTCAGTGGGTTAAAGGGGAGAAAGCAAACTCATGAAGAGCAGACAGTTATTCATCTTAATATTCTGAATTGGCACTCAGGTAGAATGAAGGGTCAAAAAGCTTTTAACTGAAATTTATTTGCATGAAAATCATTTTACATTTTTATTTTTATAAAAGAACATGAGTAGATTGGGACTTGAGAGTTATAAGCAGACTTTGTACGTAATAATGAACATTTTTACAATTACTTCTTTATATTATTTTTCAAATGCTGCTTTAGTATGTGCCACTCTTCCTCTACAGCCCAAGAGATAGGTAGATGCTATTATTATCATTTTACGGATGAGAAAACTGAGGGTAAGAGATTAGGTGAAATGCCAAAGTCTTATGATCAGCAGTCACACCATTAGCTTTGATGACAGCAGTAAGTGGCCTGCCGTCCCTTGCAAACTTCTAAGAAAAAAAAATCTATTAATGGATCACACCAGGCCTAGAGAATCATTGCCTAAATTCTCAAAACTTGGTTTCTAGCTCAACTCTTAACTCCCCCAAAGCTAAAAAGAACCAACAGCATCCTACAAACACCTCTTCAGAGTCGTCACTGGTCTACTCAAAAGGGAATATTTCAGAGCTGAATGAATTCAAGAACACACTTTTCACATCTCAAAATACCACTCAAGTTCCTATAAATTAATCAGAAACAAACAAAATGATAATCTATAACTTAACAGCAATATCACCCCAAAAGCAGCAAAATAATATGCTCTATCTTTAGAATAAGACATTCTAAACTGATCAGTTGTTTTGAAATTTAGAAGACAAGAAAGTTCATCTTTCATTTCTAGTCTCTGAATAAACATGAAAAGGAAGACAAGAATTGAGTTAGCTGCATGGATGAACATTCTTTCACTTATGTTAAATTGACTGAAAAAAAATCAATTTTGTTTTTCTTTAGAAAACATTTCATATTTTCAGCCATAAGCACTTTTAAAATATGTGTTTTACAAAAAGTTCTTTAAATATGATATGGTCCAAGAAAATATCTGAGTTTTTTTAGCTGCTACCTTCCAAAAAACACCTCTCCTTAAAAACAAAAACAAACAAACGTACCCATATCTGACATATCCCAAGAATTCAGTTCATGCTTATAAACTAAAAACGGAAACAACAATAGCTAAGATAGGCTTCCCAGGTGGTGCCAATGGTGAAGAACCCCCTTGCCAATGCAGGAGACATAAGAGACGTGAGTTTAATTCCTGGGTCAGGAAGATCCGCTGGAGGAGGGCATGGCAACCCCATCCCTGTATTCTCGCCTCGAGAATCCCATGGACAGAGGAGCCTGGAGGGCTACAGTCCACAGGGTCACAAAGAGTCGGACACGACTGATGTGACTTAGCATGCATGCACAGCATCAGAATTAATATCATTAATTAATTAACAACTTTAAAATATATCAACAATCTAAAGAGGAAAAACATCTACCCCTAAGGTATGACAAATATAAATTGTATATAGCATATAACAAAAACGAAGTTTTCTCAAAAATTCTTCATCTTTTTAACAGTCATTTATTGGCTAATCATTAAATGAGTGTTTAGTCATTTATGAATAAAACAGCATCTTCCTGACTATTGGTTGAGATCATTCGAAGTGACTGAAGTCAATTCACAATGGATCGGTGCCATGAAACTCATGAACTCAGAGGAGACGCCAAGTTTGCACACCAACCGCATGTTGTGTATAACACGCCCCTTTGACAGGTCAGACTCCGTTGGCTTATTTGTTCAAGTTTAAATTAATATTATATATAATGCACTTGAGTATTCATTATCATCCTGAGCTTTTTCCACGTTACTGTGAGTTCTTAAAAAGTATGTGATTGAATAATACGATTTATCATGTTATATTAATATCAGTTTTAACCTCTTAAAAGCTTCATTATTACGGAAATTTTCAAGGATAAAAAAAAGTAATGAGAATAACATAATGAACCCTCTTGTCCTATAACCTATCTCAATTATCTATATTTTGCCATTTTTGTTTCCTTTATTGGCCTATCTACTTTTCTGTTTTTTCATCTGCTCTATGATATTTTGATACAAATCCCTAATGCTACATCATTCCAATAGTAAATAACTCAAGTACGTATCTCGCTCCTCTGTCCATGGGATTCTCCAAGGCAAGAATACTGGAGTGGGTAGTCATTCCCTTTTCCAGGGGATCTTCCCGACCCAGGGATTGAACCTGGGTCTCTTGGATTGCAGGCAGATCCTTCACCGTCTGAGCCACCAGGAAGGTCCGAAAAAGTTTTGAAATATAACAAATATGTGGTAGAATTCACCAGTGAAGCACTCTGGGCAGGGAGTATCACTGAGGGAAGGTTTCTAACAACAAAAGTAATTTCTTTAAGTAACAGAGGCATCCAGGTTATCTACTGAATATTTCTTCTTGAGCGAGCTTCGGAAATTCACGACATTCAAATATATTTTCCATTTCATCTAACTTGTTGAATTTAGAGGCGTGAAGACGCTCATGATGCTCCCGTTACCCTTTTAAGATCTGGAGACTCTGCAGTTATGCTGCCCCTCTGAGTCATGGCACTGGCAATGTCTCCTCTCTTTTAATTAGTCTGAATACAGATTTATCTAGTTTATCAAAGAACCAGCTTTGTGCTTTCATTAATATTTCTGTTTTCCATTTCACTAATATCCACTGTGATGTTTATTATTTCCTTCCCTCTGCTTCAGATCAGATCAGATCAGATCAGTCGCTCAGTCGTGTCTGACTCTTTGCAACCCCATGAACCGCAGCACGCCAGGCCTCCCTGTCCATCACCAACTCCCGGAGGTCACTCAGACTCACATTCATCGAGTCAGTGATGCCATCCAGCCATCTCATTCTCTGTTGTCCCCTTCTCCTCCTGCCCCCAATCCCTCCCAGCATCAGAGTCTTCTCCAATGAGTCAACTCTTCGCATGGCCAAAATACTGGAGTTTCAGCTTTAGCATCATTCCTTCCAAAGAAATCCCAGGGTTGATCTCCTTCAGAATGGACTGGTTGGATCTCCTTGCACTCCAAGGGACTCTCAAGAGTCTTCTCCAACACCACAGTTCAAAAGCATCAATTCTTCGGTGTTCAGCTTTCTTCACAGTCCAACTCTCACATCCATACATGACCACAGGAAAGACCATAGCCTTGATTAGGCGAACCTTTGTTGGCAAAGTGATGTCTCTGCTTTTGAATATGCTATCTAGGTTGGTCATAACTTTCCTTCCAAGGAGTAAGCGTCTTTTAATTTCATGGCTGCAGTCACCATCTGCAGTGATTTTGGAGCCCAGAAAAATAAAGTCTGACACTGTTTCCACTGTTTCCCCATCTATTTCCCATGTAGTGATGGGACCAGATGCCATGATCTTCGTTTTCTGAATGTTGAGCTTTAAGCCAACCTTTTCACTCTCCACTTTCACTTTCATCAAGAGGCTTTTTAGTTCCTCTTCACTTTCTGCCATAAGGGTGGTGTCATCCGCATATCTGAGGTTACTGATATTTCTCCCAGCAATCTTGATTCCAATTTGTGTTTCTTCCAGTCCAGCATTTCTCATGATGTACTCTCTCTGCTTACTTTGAGTTTAATTTACTCTTCTCTTTTCAAGTTTCATAAGGTAGAAGCTACGGCTGTTGACCTGAGACCTTTCTTTTTTTCATATGTAGGTGTTTGGTGCTATTTAACCAAAGTGAGTACTTTAGCAGCATCCCACTAATTCTGGTGTGTTGTGTCTTTATTCTCCTTTAGTTCAAAATATCACTACTTCCTTCTTTCTCTTGGGATGTCTTTATTCGTGGGTTATTAGGACCAGATAAGCACGGGAGAGCACATACTCATCTCCGGGGTTTCCGACGCAGCTCTCTCCGCTCTGGTCCTCTGTCCTCCTGAGCCCCGGCCACCCCGGTCTCCCTGGACTTCCTGTTCTGTGTCTACTCAGGTTGCCTGCTCGGCTTTGCCTGGGCTATCCTTCCCTGTGCTATGAGCTGGAAACACTTCCAACACCTGAGAGAAGTCCTGGGTTGGAGGAGACGCAATTCTGCCGGACACTGCACGTCATTAACGTTCTCAACTTCGGAGGCAAAACAGAGACCTCAGAAGCTCTCATCCCCACTTCCAAACCCACTCCAGGAAAACTGACTACCTTCTCAACCTATGTGCGTTCACTGTTAGCTACTTCTGGACTTTCATTTACATAGTCATAGCAGCTTAGAAGGAAGTCCATTACTGCTTGAAATTAACAGAATGTATCTGAAGACTAAGGGTGTGTCATCAATAGAGTTCAGACAAGACGGACAGCATCAAAGTAAAATTAAGTCCACGAGACCACAGTAATAGAATATCAATATTCTTTCTTTTGTTCCCTGTCTTCTTGCCCTTGATTTAACAATCTAAGATGTCACAAATCCCCAATTTTCCCTTCTAACTTAGTAAGGACTTGACATTCTTTGCATTCAAGGACAGCCACTCAGAGTCCGTTCCAGGCCAACGACTCTTAAATTCAGAGATTTGTCTGGCTATAAGAAACTCCAGAGAGACAGGTCCCCTATTACAGACACGTCTCTTCACAGGAGGAAACTAAGGCACAGAGCTTTCGTGGCATTTGCCTCTCTTAGCAAATTTAGACTCACAGACTGGAAAGTAGGAAGTTGGAGAGATTTTCTCAATCATATAAAATTAAATATATTTATACTGATAACACTCTGCATTTCACATCCTCTAATCATTCATTTTAAAATTACATAAAATATTGAGAAAAAAGTATTGAAAACTATACACCGTGAGGACAATAAGGGTAACGCAACTTTCTAGGAACGTTTATATATTTACAAACATTGTGTGAATGTAAATTACATTTTGTATAATGTCTTAGTATAAAAACACTGTCAGAATGCAATTTAACAAAAAGCTGTGAGTTCTACCCTTGGTTTTCAAAAGCTGAAAAAACTAAACTAGCTTAGCCAAAGCAACGTACGTCTAAAAGGCTATCTTTCCTTTACCTGAATCCCTGAACAAAGCAGTGTCATGCCACAGACCGGTCTTCTCATCAAAACACTGTGCTGAGCACAGGGATAACCCTAAAATGCTGCGGAGCAGCTTTGATATGAATCCAGTAGATTCCGAGTGCTGACAGGCCAAACCCCCAATCCTGGTACGTAATCTTCAGAATACTCTTCGCAGCAAATTAAGCCTTCCAAAGCTGACATTTGCTGTCGCTGCTACTTTGTCACAGAAAATAATTCTGATCTTTTAAGCACCAGTGTACCATAATTTTTGGCCATCTCAGAACGTTCAGGGAAGCACTTACTGATCTAATAAGTCTTGTTTTGTCTTTAATGAGTACAATTTCAAGTGATCGTAAAAAGCCCACATATGGTCATTATAACACTTGTTGTGCACAGTCTGTTCATCCAAAGGCATTTCTACTCTGCACTATAAACAGCAGTGGATGATGTGATGGGAAAAACATTCATCCACGAAAATGTTCAGGCCAAGGTTATAGAAGATGAATAAAAAATTATAGTTACATATGGTCTTGGTTACACGAAGATGTTCTGATAGAGCAGTAATAGAGAGTAAAGTGCCTGTGCTCTCGGCTAGTTTTAGGGTCTAATCCTCAAAATGTAATTAAAGCCCATCAGTCATGGAAGACACAGAATAATTACAGGCAGTGTTTCAAATACACTAGAATAAAACAGTGGTTTGATTTTTTTTCCCTCAAAGTTTGCTCTAAACTTTGCAATTTAGTTATGGTAGGACTTCTTTCAGGGAAGGCAATGGCACCCCACTCCAGTACTCTTGCCTGGAAAATCCCATGGATGGAGGAGCCTGGTGGGCTGCAGTCCATGGGGTCGCTAAGAGTCGGATACGACTGAGCGACTTCACTTTCACTTTTCCCTTTCATGCTTTGGAGAAGGAAATGGCAACCCACTCCAGTGTTCTTGCCTGGAGAATCCCGGGGACGGGGGAGCCTGGTGGGCTGCCGTCTATGGGGTCGCACAGAGTCGGACACGACTGAGGCGACTTAGCAGCAGCTAAAGTTTACCTTTATTGACTATGCCAAAGCCTTTGACTGTGTGGATCACAATAAACTGTGGAAAATTCTGAAAGAGATGGGAATACCAGACCACCTGACCTGCCTCTTGAGAAATCTGTATGCAGGTCAGGAAGCAACAGTTAGAACTGGACATGGAACAACAGACTGGTTCCCAATAGGAAAAGGAGTATGTCAAGGCTGTATATTGTCACCCTGTTTATTTAACTTTTATGCAGAGTACATCATGAGAAACGCTAGGCTGGAAGAAGCACGAGCTGGAATCAAGATTGCCGGCAGAAATATCAGTAACCTCAGATATGCAGATGACACCACTCTTATGGCAGAAAGTGAAGAGGAACTAAAAAACCTCTTGATGAAGGTGAAAGAGGAGAGTGAAAAAGTTTGCTTAAAACTAAACTTTCAGAAAACGAAGATCATGGCATCTGGTCCCATCACTTCATGGGAAATAGATGGGGAAACAGTGGAAGCAGTGTCAGATTTTATTTTGGGGGGGCTCCAAAATCCGTGCAGATGGTGACTGCAGCCATGAAATTAAAAGACCCTTACTCTTTGGAAGGAAAGTTATGACCAACCTAGATAGCATATTCAAAAGCAGAGACGTTACTTTGCTAACAAAGGTCCGTCTAGTCAAGGCTATGGTTTTTCCAATGGTCATGTATGGATGTGAGAGTTGGACTGTGAAGAAAGCTGAGTGCCGAAGAACTGATGCTTTTGAACTGTGGTGTTGGAGAAGACTCTTGAGAGTCCCTTGGACTGCAAGGAGATCCAACCAGTCCATTCTGAAGATCAGCCCTGGGATTTCTTTGGAAGGAATGATGCTAAAGCGGAAACTCCAATACTCTGGCCATCTCATGTGAAGAGTTGACTCATTGGAAAAGACTCTGATGCTGGGAGGGATTGGGGGCAGGAGGATAAGGGGACGACAGAGGATGAGATGGCTGGATGGCATCACTGACTCGATGGACGTGAGTCTGGGTGAACTCTGGGAGCTGGTGATGGACAGGGAGGCCTGGCATGCTGTGATTCATGGGGTCGCAAAGAGTCGGACATGACTGAGCGACTGAACTGAACTGAAAGTTTACCTAGCACTTACCATGGTCCTGATACTGAGGAAAGCATCTTCCATATACTACTTCAATTAATTCCCTGAAAAATAATTTGTTCACTCAGCTGATTAATGGCAGAGCCAAGATTCAAGCACAAGCTGACAACAGAGCCTGGGTTCCTACCCTCCGGGCCTTACTGCCATCAGTTCAGACTTACTGTCATAGTCCTAGGTAATTTATAAACATTTGCTCTTTTCCTAGGAGGAAAGAGGGCTTCCCTGGTAGCTCAGTTGGTAAAGAATCCACCTGCAATGCAGGAGACCCTGGTTCGATTCCTGGGTCAGGAAGATCTGCTAGAGAAGGGACAGGCTACCCACTCCAGTATTCCTGGGCTCCCTTGGAGGCTCAACTGGTAAAGAATCAACCTGCAATGTGGGAGACCTGGGTTTGATCCCTGGGTTGGGAAGATCCCCTGGAGGAGGGAAAGGCTACCCACTCCAGTGTTCTGGCCTGGAGAATTCCATGGACTATATAGTCCATAGGGTCTCAAAGAGTTGGACATGACTGAGTGACTTTCACTTTCACTAGGAGGAAAGAAACTGTAAACTCTTTTCCCTAAACTGTAAGCTTGAAGAGACATGACAAATTTTTAATAAGACACAAGTAAATTTTATAGTAGCCAGTTTTCTAAAACATGTATATATGAATTAGTTCATAATTATTATAGAACTCTGAAAAACAGTACAGATGATGTGTGACAAGTGAGAGATTACAAAGGAACTGATGTTTTCATTATCACTAAAATATGAGATTTCCTGTGCTATGCTGCTGCTGCTGCTGCTGCTAAGTCGCTTCAGTCGTGTCCGACTCTGTGTGACCCCTTAGACGGCAGCCCACAAGGCTTCCCCGTCCCTGGGATTCTCCAGGCAAGAACACTGGGGTGGGTTGCCATTTCCTTCTCCAATGCATGAAAGTGAAAAGAAAAAGTGAAGTCGCTTAGTCATGTCCAACTCTTAGCGACCCCATGGACTGCAGCCTACCAGGCTCCTCCGTCCGTGGGATTTTCCAGGCAAGAGTACTGGAGTGGGGTGCCATTGCCTTCTCCGTAGCATTTGTATGTAAGTAAACTCTCTGAACTATGAAGTTAATTTTCGGCATACACTCACTTCTTTTTTCACCGTATATGTTCAGCTTAATCATATGAACTGACCATATTCACTTCTTAAAAGCCAAATACTCAGAAGATCTAATGATACATGACCAGTGAAAACTTTCATTAAAGTATCTAACACAATACATAACATTAAAATCTAAATAATTCTTGTCATATATATCAGTTTCTTTACTGTAGACATTCACAGTTATTAGCAAATGAAAAAAGACAAAAAGCAAGCTTCTTGTTTAAATGAATGTCCCATTTCAGAAAGGATAGATTTTGTATTGTTGACTTAAACTGATTTTAATTTTACCAAACACTACTTACACTTCTATAATGGTCTGACCAGTCCTCATTCAAGTATATGGAACATTGGGAGGGCGTTGGTATGAATGATGCTGGGAAACACCAGGAAGATGCAGCTGGGAAACAGCGAGAAGATGCAGCCGTGGAACCTACCTTGGTAAGATGAATGACTCCTTTAGAAGTAACCGAACAACCCATGAAGCCCACGCACTGCAGCTCAGGACAGTGCTCAGCGAACGCTTTCACTGACTGGTCCGTCACCTGGGGAGAGCAGGGAAGAGAGAGTCAGGACAGCACTGCAGGATTTCACCACTGCAAAGTCCCCTGGCCTTACTTGGCATCATTAACGTTTCCTTTTCCAGTGGACCGTTTGAATCCACAGACATGCTGCAAGATGTCGTGTGCTTTTTAAACCCGCCCTCAACCCCACATTCCCTTCTGTCAGCCCATGTTTGTTCACGTCCTCATGTCTCAGAGACATCACACTATCCACCTCCACTTCTTCATGTCTCCCTCAATAGACATGTATGCATTCTGACATTTACTCCACGTGCTATGAAATTCACCATTTCAAAGGGAGCAGTCTAGTGGTTTTTATCAGATTCACAAGTCAGGCCACCATCACCAACATCTAACTCCAGAACATGCTTCTCACCCCAGAAAGAAGCCCCATGCCCATCAGCAGCCGTTCCCCAGTTCCAACCCCTGCCTCCAAGTCCTGGCAGCTTTCTGTCACTATGGCTTTGCTCAGTCCCAACATATTTGATAACTGAAATTGTACGATTGTTTCCTAAAGGGCAACAACAGTCTCTTTATAAGGTTTCTCCCTACAAGTGTTTCTTCTAAGAAATCTGGTTTTGCCCCGCACTGCTTCAAACTTCTCAGATTTGGAGGGTATGATGGTTAAATTTATGTGTCATTTTGACTACACCATGAGATGCCCAAATATTTGATTAAAAATTATTCTAGGTGTGTTCGTGAAGGTTTCTGGGTGAGATTAACATTTGAAACAGCAGACTGAATAAAGCAGATTGCCTCCCCGAGGTGACCACTCAACCTCCGTCACATCCAGTCTGCTGAAGGAATGGAACAGAAAGGGGAGTAAAGGAGGATCTGCCCTCTCCCTTTCTCTCCCTCCTTTTCTCATTCTCTGCCTATCTTCACATTCAGACACCAGCTTCCCACCTTTAGACTCAACTTTGGATGGGAGCTTATATCATCAGCTCTCTGGGTTCCTATGCACTTAGACTCAGACTAGAACTACACCATCTGCTCTCCTTGGTCTCAAGATAGTCGATTTGGGGATTTCTCAGCCTCCAGAGTTATAGGAACCAAGTCCTTACAATAATCTCTTTTACACACACACACACACACACACCCCTCATACTAATTCTGACTCTCTGAAGAGCCCTAACTAATGTGATACATATTGGAATCCCCTGAGGAATTTATTAAAATCTCATAGTCAAAAGATGTGTAACCCAAGAATCTGATTTTTAACAAGCCCCTAAGTGACTCTTAGGGATGTGAAAACTTGAGGCCCCAGAGCTGCAAAGTTACATTGACAGCTTTTGGCATTTCTGCATGGCCCTGCTTTAAACAAAGGGCAGACTGAAATTCCTTTTTGTCTCCTCCAGCCTCCAAAACTTTCCATATATAAAATCATCTTCTTATAATTGTGCTAACATTTTCTCCACTGTTCTACAAGTTGTGGCATATAAAAGAAGGTCCAGATAATCTCTATGATAGGGTTAATTTCAGATTCACTTTCCTCAGTCAAGATGAAATCAGCAAGTCAAACACCACTGTTAGTTTTTCAAACAGCAGTGACTTCCATCTACTTTGCATTAACTTTAATATGGGCGACTCTTACTTTGTCTCTCCCTTATCTATTCTGAACAGATATTGGAAAATAAAGTTATGTGGGTAGCATTAATTCTGAAACAACACAAGAACGTTTTCCTAAAATAATCAAACCAACAGCATCCATGGTACATCTGATAAAAGATTAATTCTGCCCTCAAAAGTAAAGTGTGCTTCAGCATATTAAGACTAAGGGTGCAATTGATAAATTAAAAATGGGCCTTCCTGACACTCAGCTTTCTAAAAACATTATGTCAAGAAAGACTATTTAAGGCACTGAAACTGCCTGAAGCTTCAGTGAAAACCAATTTCTATTTAAAAAAAAAAAAAAACCTCAGGGGGTGGCAGGAAGGAGAGGGAAACGGGTTCAACACCTATGGCCATTTGGTTCAACGTCCTGCCTAATCTGACTTCAGGCTTCTCCCAGATCCATCTTTAAAGGGGGAAGAGGAATTCAGATAAGGATGAAGGACACAGGAAAGCTCAGGACCACGGCGTTAGAGCTTTCAGAGACAAAGTACGAAAACTGGCTTTCTGGGTCTACCTCTTTTAGCTCAAGGAGTCAAATGAGAGGCTAGAAGTGCCTCCTTGCAGCAACAGAGCCCTAAACGCAGAATAAGGCAGAGTGAGTGCCTGGGGGACAGGGCGCTCCGTGAGCCTACCACAGTTGTGCCACCACCACCACGATGCAGTCACAGAGCACCTCCACCACGATGCAGTCACAGAGCACCTCCACCACGCCGCCCTCAAAGGTCCCTTCCTCCCTGATGCCCACATGCAGTCAGTCAGCGCTCCTGCCCTGAGAGGACCCTTGATCTGTTTTACACATCTACAGCTGCCTTTTCTAGAAACTTCATGTAAATAGGATTCTATAATAAAGTCTTTTGTGTCTAGCTTCTTTCACTAGTAATTTTCTTGTTTGTTTGCTTGAGGTTCCCCCTCCTATTACCTGTATCAGTAGCTGGCTCGTTTTACTGCTGGGTAGATTTGCATGGTATAACTACATTACATTTTGTTTATCCACTCACTAGTTACAAACATTTTGTTTACAGTGTGGGGCTTTGATAAATAATGCTTCTGTGATCGTTCACATACAAGTCTTTGTATGGACATATGTTTCATTCTTCTTGCATAAATATCTAGGATTGGAATTACTGAGTCATATGATAAGCTTATTTTTTTAGACATTTTTAAATGTGAGTTGTTTTCTTATTAAGTTGCAAGAGTTCTTTATATAACTTGAATACACATCCTTTATCAGGTATCGGCTTCATAAATCTTTTCCTCCATTCTGTGCTTTGCCTTTTCATTTCCTTGATGGTGGTCTTAGAACTAACACTTAGGCCTATGGTGCTCCTGGAGTTAATTTTTGTGAACAGTGTGAAGTAAGGTGAAAGGTTCATTTTGTTTGCACATGAATTGCCCTATTTGTTGAAAAGACCATCTGGAATGGTTTGATTTTGAGGGATCAGACTTACTCACAGACTGTGATATAAAACCAGCCAGTAAATAAGAATTCATATGCAAAGAGAAATGTGGCTCAGGATTTGGAAAGTGGTGTCGGAAAATTAGGGGGAATGAGACCAGCTGGCAAAGCAGATTTTGACCTTTTAGTCAAAGCTGTGATGGAGAAAAAGAGAAGATGAACCTCAAATCCAACAGTGTCATCTCTTCACATGACAGAGACAGAGAGGACCATGTCCTTAAGTTGGCACTCTAAAAGCCAACTGACGTCCTGATACCAGCACGGAGAGGACGTGGTGCATCTAGTGTTACGATGAGGAATCGCACTGGTGACAAGGAAGGCCCTGTGCCTTCAGAGTCACAAGGGCCTTGAGGAGCCTCAGTAATACAGACACACACAAGATTCAGTGCAGCCTCCACTGTGAATCCTAAGGGGCCCTCTCTAGTTGCTGAAGCCCAGACAAATGGAAACCAGAAACCCAGAGGGCAAAGGCAGAAGGAAGATATGGGCTCTCAAAAGCTCCTGAGAGCGGCACTCAACCAGACATCCTTTGAGGGTGGTTTCTCATGATAGCAAATGTGGGCACAGGAAGAACTCTCCCCGGGAGGGAGAAATAAAAGGCCTAGAAAATGCAAAGACAGGGGCAAATGTAATGGCCACTATGGAAGAAATGTTCATATATGACTAACATATTCTTAACTAGAAGAAAGAGAAAAAGCAGAAGGTGAGCAGTACAGGGTCACTAATTTTGCTTGAAGAGTTACTGTTATAAAATTATTATTTATATTATTATTTATATAATATTTTTGAATTGCTGAATCTAGAGATTCAGTCTTTGAACACAGCTCAAAGCTTGGGGCACCAATAGCCAAAGAGCTTAAGAGGGAATAGAAAAGAAAATGGCTGTATTTACTAAGGCTTTACTGTGGGCCAAGCTAAGTTCTCTCTGCAACAGGGGATCCCTGTAATACCCTTGACAGGCAATATTAGCCCCATTTTAGTGCTAAGACACTTCAATCATGCCTGACTCTTTGTGACCCCATGGAGTATAGCCCACAAGGCTCCTCTGTCCATGGGATTCTCTAGGCAAGAATACTGGAGCGGGTTGCCATGCCCTCCTCCAGGGTAGACCTAGCCCCATTTTACAGGTAACTAAAATAAGCCTATCAGAGATTGGCTTCTCCCAAATCAAACCACTAACAGATAGCCAAGCAGGCTTTAAACTTTGGTCTTTCAGATTTTGTAATCCATGTTCTTTAACTTATATATACTAGGCTGTGATTCATTTCATGGTGCTAATTTCCATTCAAATGCAAAAGCAAATTTGAGGCCCTCCCTTTGGCCCCAGAGAGGTAGAGTGGCAGGGATCAAGGCACAATGAATCTATTTTTTTAAAGAATTTTCTAGAGAGAAGCACTACCCTTGATTACTTTTTTCATCTCCTAAGGATTGAACAGATGTGCTGAAATGCCATGATAGTTTCCTGTATATCCTAAGAATCCTCCCAAAATAAGAAAGCACAAAAGTGGGTTGTGTGTGTGTGTGTGCGCGCGCTCAGTTAAGTCCAACTCTTTGCAACCCCATAGACTATCAGCCCTTCAGGCTCCTTTGTCCATGGTGTTTTCCAGGCAAGAATGCTGGAGTGGGTTACCATTTCCTCCTCCAGGGGGTCTTTCCAACCCAGGGACTGAAGCCACGTCTCCCGTGTTTCCTGCACTGCAGGCGGGTTCTCTACCTGCTGAGCCTTTGGGGAAGCTCAAAAGTGGGTTGGGGTTATCTAATTCAGAAGTGATGAAGAAGCTGGGTTAATGGTAGTGAATTATAAAACCACATAAGTAGAAATTGATAATCCAAGAAAGCACTTTCACATAAAAAGGATTAAAATTAAAGACTAAGAAAATATGGATGGGAAAAGCTTTTACATAAATTTCAGGAATCTAAACAAAGAGATGCAGCTTCTTTGTATTTTAAGACAGAGTTTCCTTAGAACATGGGTGGAGACATCTATCTTTATCAGAATAAGACTGAGTCAATGAAAAGGGATTTGTAATCTGTGCTGAAAGATTAAATTTGGGGAGTGATGCTAGCATATCAATAGAAGACAGAAATTTATATCATTAATTCTAAAAAGGTCAAGAAATCTTTGTACATTTTTACACTTGGGACATTAAAAGAATTGCTCCATATAATTGTACATTAATGTATTAAATAATATAAAGTATTTCACAACTTTGCTCAGAAAAAAGTTTTCCCTAGAGTTTACCCCAAACCTACAAATTCAGATTTGGAAATACATATTTCTAATAAGTTCTCTTAAAGATTCTTATGGAGTCAATTCATAAACAACTCATAACTAAATCTAACAACTAAGCGGCCCCTCCAAGTGTTAGCACTGAAGATGGTCCTGGGCATACGTGGTGTCACAGGGTCATCTCTTTTCGGACCTGTGCTGACACCACAGACCACCGAGGTCCGGGACATGCCATCCTTCCGGACATTCTCAGCAGCCTGCACACTGAATGTCTTTCTGCCACTCCTGATTCCACAAATCTATCCCCCACCCGTCGAGCCACAGCGATCTTTCAGTGTGTACAAATCACATCATGTCAGTCTGCCATTCACAGTCCTCCAGTGATACCAATTACGCTAAGTATAAAATCCAAACTCCTATAAGCTACAAGGCCCTGCACAATCTGCCTCCTCCCTAGTTCTTCCACCTCGTTCATCATCCCACCATCCCCTATCCAGGTCTGAAACCAAGTCTGAAGAAGTAACCAGGTTATGGACGGTTGGATGTCTGGCAGAATGGTTGTGATTTGGTGTGGAAGGAATCTATTTTATTGATAACGTGAGACATACATGGGTTAAAGAAACTATAAGGTCCCTTTGAGCTCCAGCCTCCTGCAGGCACCTACCGCATAGTGCCGTTCATTAAAGGCTCTAATGGAAGGGTGATAAAGGGAAGCTGTCCTTCAAGTCCCAGCAGGTAAACTGAGGACCAACTAAGGGATATTCTGGCCTCAGGGGGGCTGCCAGAGGGTCACGCCTACAGCAGGGTCCTGCCCTGTGTGAAGAGCGGTATACTACAGCAAGGGGCACCTCCGGCAGCTGGGCCGAGCCAGTCAGTAAGCATCCACATCTGACAATGGATGAAGGAGTACTACTGTCATTATAGAAGTGCTATAATGATAAAAGTCCCAAGTGAAGAATCCGAGTAATTACTCGGATGTAAATGATTTAGATTCCGAGTAAATATACATGGGCTTCCCTTGTAGCTCAGCTGGTAAAGAACCACCTGCAATGCGGGAGACCTGGGTTCAATCCCTGGGTTGGGAAGATCCCCTGGAGAAAGGAAAGGCTGCCAACTCCAGTATTCTGGCCTGGAGAATTCCATGGACTGTATAGTCCATGGGGTCACAAAAAGTCGGACACGACTTTAAAATGAAATACAATAAAATTTCTCCATTTATTTAGTTGAGTCTTCAAACTCTATGAAAATTTCTTTTTCATTTTCACCTCCTTTGCTTTTCTGTATTCTATTTTTTCATAGGTTATAAAACACTTACAATTAATGCACCCTCCTTTGAAATAGTGTAACAAAAACACAAAAGAGATTCATACCGACCATATAAAAGCAAAGAGCTAAATATGGAGACAAAGTGCTTAGTACGGATTCGCCTTATGAATCATGTCAGTAAGACCTTTTCAGTATACTCTTACTGTAATAAAAATTTCATGTTTTTAGTGACTTTTAAAAAGAAATCTACCTTCATTTCTTCCTTTTCTAGTTGCTTTAGGTGTATGAAGAACTCCAGGGTTAGTAGAAGGAAAGAAATCTTAAAAATTAGGGCAGAAATAAATGCAAAAGAAACAAAAGAGACCATAGTAAAAATCAACTAAGCCAAAAGCTGGTAAAAAAAAAAAAAAAGAATGAAGAAGATGATAGAATTCTGTCTTCCTTCTTTCCTTTCTCTTTTGCTCTGATTTCCCTGCCTCAAAAATACTCTCCTTTTAAGATTTTCTTTATGAGGCTCACATATGAAGTGGGTACAGACACAAGGAAGGGAAACAAGCCCCGAGCTAGATACTAGACACTGCTGACGTTCCCTGTTGTAGAAGAGCCCTGGGCCGCCCCCAGAGGCCAGCAGTCCACCTACTCCCCAAAGAAATGCCAGTTACCATGTGTCATGTATGGATGTGAGAGCTGGACTGTGAAGAAGGCTGAGCGCCAAAGAATTGATGCTTTTGAACTGTGGTGTTGGAGAAGACTCTTGAGAGTCCCTTGGACTGCAAGGAGATCCAACCGGTCCATTCTGAAGGAGATCAATCCTGGAATTTCTTTGGAAGGAATGATGCTAAGGCTGAAACTCCAGTATTTTGGCCACCTCATGCGAAGAGTTGACTCATTGGAGAAGACTCTGATGCTGGGAGGGATTGGGGGCAGGAGGAGAAGGGGACGACAGAGGATGAGATGGCTGGATGGCATCACTGACCCGATGAATGCGAGTCTGAGTGACCTCCGGGAGCTGGTGATGGACAGGGAGGCCTGGCGTGCTGCAGTTCATGGGGTCGCAAAGAGTCGGACACGACTGAGCGACTGATCTGATCTGATCTGATCTGATGTGACACCCAATGGGATGTGCTGCCCAACTCACTTTGTACTAACCATCAGCAAGATGGAAAATGACTCCTCCCCACCATCACCCCCCTTCTTCCTTCCCGTTTCCCTCCCAGCCTTATGATAAGATCCCTTCCTTTGCCAAAAAAAATAAAAAATAAATCTAAAAGAACAATATTTAAACATATATTCTTTTAAACTACAGTCAGACAACATTTAGTGAGTAAATACTACGTGCCAAGCGCTGCGCTACACACCATGACCAAGACAAACCCCCTTCACGGAGCTTACAATCCAGTGAGAAGAGTAAATACAAAATAGTTATTATACGTGTGATCCCTCCCTTAATCACTTGCAGTAGCCTACCAATTATTCCTTTCTATATATGTGCAATAATTACATGGTACACAAAGAAAGTTGGGTTAGTGATTAAGAATCCACTTGGCAATGTGGGAGATGCAGGCTTGATCCCTGGGTCAGGAAGATCCCCTGGAGGAAATGGCAGCCCACTCCAGTATTCTTGCCCAGGAAATCCTAGGACAGAGGGTCTGGTGGGCTGCAGTCCGTGGGGTCACAAAAGAGTCGTATACAACTTAGCAATTAAACAACTACACACAGAAAGAAGTCAAAACTATGATTAAAATTATATTCAATTATACAAATGAGATTCTTCTCAAATATTTTCAGTTACTGTATGCCTGATATCATTATATGCCCAATATCATTTCAGTAGAGAGCTAGAATATGTATTGCTTTTATAAATCATGAGAAAAACAAGGATTACTTAAGGACTCATGCTTACTAATACAACTTTGGCTTTTAATTAGCATGATTCAACTATTTCATTAGGTAAATCAGAAGCACAAGACAGTAAAATCTTTTAACATTTTATGATGAAAAATTTCAAAAACATAAAAAAGTAGAAAAAAACAATAAAATAAATCTCCATTTACCAGTCATCTACCGCCAATAATTACTAGCTCATTGTCAACTTTGTTTTATTAATAGCCCTATCCACCTCTAAAACATCACATTTATCAGTAAATATTTCAGTATATCTCTAATAGATAGGATCTTTTAAAAATCAGAGCCATAATACCCTTATCATTCCAGCAAAAATGTTCATGTGAGACTTAATATGAAAAATGAACTATGTATAGTTTTATGGAGATAATAATCCAACATGGTAATTTAAAAATCTCATTAAAAATTTACAACAATTTTATAAAAACTGACCCTTTGTCAACAAGGGCACTGAGATTCATAACTAATCATTTTCTAAAACTCTAAAATTCCATTAGCAGCCAATGAGAATCTGATTATTTGATTGCTTGTTTGACCTTGCCTGATTTTTGCTCATTCTGTCTTGCTTAATGTTAGTCTGGGTTTAGAGAAGTCAGATTGGCTGGTAAAAAGAGATTTATAAGTTATGCATTAAAGTATTGTGAAAGGGAAAGACACAGGTCCAGAATTAACGGCACAGATACGTGTCCCTATTAAAAAGATCTATGCTAAGTCAGCTATGACTCAACCATTTCCCTCTAGTTTGCTGACCAAGTTTCTTTAACTAATACTTTATTTTACTGAAATTCAATACTTGGGTAATGTAAATGAAACAGAACAATTAGTCTATTCTGCATCAGCTCAACCTTTAATTAATGAGAGGAATAAATCTAAGAAGTCTCCAAACCTAACAATCATAGTTGTATTTAGCAACGATATTTACAAGGCATTTTCTAGTATACATACACATCTGTCCACTCACCCAGTTAGATAAGCAGGCGGGTGCAAATTTCATTTCACAAATGAAGAAAGTAACCTGCCCCACCGTATATGTCAGCCCAGTGCCCTTCATTACGACATGCTCAATAATGTACTTAAAATACAATCAAAGAATCTAGATGAGTGCTAAATTTGAGACCCCCGCAAAAAAAATAAAAAAATAAACAAATTTGAGACCCATTAAGTAATAAATAAACATGGCTAATAAAAAAAAAGTCCTTATTTCATAAACGTACAACTAATTTAATTCTTTGGTCATATCACAGAAAAAATGTTTCAATTCTCTAAAGGAAAGCATCTTCCATTCTGCCAAGCTTTCTTTCATTTCTAAACACAACTTTGAAATTAACAGATATGGTTAGTTTGAGGATTCATTTCAAAGAGTATAAAGTGAAATTTATAAGAATATGACTGAAGGCTAAATTAAATCCACCAGACAGATCACTTACCAAAGTCTGTGTGAATGCTCATGTGTTATGCAAGAAAACAGGGAAAATAGAAGTAGAATACACAACCTGAATTCTGACTCATCTAACTTTGAATGGGGTTTCATCACAAAGGGTAAAATGAACTGAAGTCCCAAAAAGCTCACACGCAAAGAACAGTGCTCAGAATAGCAGAAGAGCTAGTTAGTATTTCAAAAGGCTTGCTAAAAGTCACGGAGGAAGAGAAAAAACAACATGATAAAGGTAATTTCCTTAGACTCCCATACCATCGAGGCCTCTCTTTATCTACAAAAACAGGTGTTCTCTGCCTCCTCTTCAGCCTGCGTCCGAACACCTCCTCCGTGCCCGACATGTGCGGCCCTCTCCTCCACTTCCACCGATTCCCTTACCTCTCCCTGGTTCTTCTCCTTCCTTTTCCTCATGTTCCTTCTGAATCCTTTATGCCCGCTATTACACCTTTTCTTGAAGAGATCTCTAGACTTTCCCATTCTGTTGTTTTCCTCTATTTCTTTGCATTGATCGCTGAAGAAGGCTTTCTTATCTCTTCTTGCTATTCTTTGGAACTCTGCATTCAGATGCTTATATCTTTCTTTTTCTCCTTTGCTTTGCGCTTCTCTTCTTTTCACAGCTATTTGTAAGGCCTCCTCAGACAGCCATTTTGCTTTTTTGCATTTCTTTCCCATGGGGATGGTCTTGATCCCTGTCTCCTGTACAATGTCACGAACCTCATTCCATAGTTCATCAGGCACTCTATCTATCAGATCTAGGCCCTTAAATCTATTTCTCACTTCCACTGTATAATCATAAGGGATTTGATTTAGGACATACCTGAATGGTTTAGTGGTTTTCCCTACTTTCTTCAATTTCAGTCTGAATTTGGCAATAAGGATTTCACGATCTGAGACACAGTCAGCTCCTGGTCTCGTTTTTGTTGACTGTATAGAGCTTCTCCATCTTTGGCTGCAAAGAATATAATCAATCTGATTTCGGTGTTGACCATCTGGTGATGTCCATGTATAGAGTCTTCTTTTGTGTTGTTGGAAGAGGGTGTTTGTTATGACCAGTGCATTTTCTGGGCAAAACTCTATTAGTCTTTGCCCTGCTTCATTCCGTATTCCAAGGCCAAATTTGCCTGTTACTCCAGGTGTTTCTTGATTTCCTACTTTTGCATTCCAGTCCCCTATAATGAAAAGGACATCTTTTTTGGGTGTTAGTTCTAAAAGGTCTTGTAGGTCTTCATAGAACCGTTCAACTTCAGCTTCTTCAGCGATACTGGTTAGGGCATAGACTTGGATTACTGTGATACTGAATGGTTTGCCTTGAAAATGAACAGAGATCATTCTGTCGTTTTTGAGATTGCATCCAAGTACTGCATTTCAGACTCTTTTGTTGACCATGATGGCTACTCCATTTCTTCTAAGGGATTCCTGCCCACAGTAGTAGATATAATGGTCATCTGAGTTAAATTCACCCATTCCAGTCCATTTTAGTTCGCTGATTCCTAGAATGTTGACATTCACTCTTGCCATCTTCTGTTTGACCACTTTCAATTACCCTTGATTCATGGACCTGACATTCCAGGTTCCTATGCATATTGCTCTTTACAGCATCGGACCTTGCTTCTATCATAGTCACATCCACAGCTGGGTATTGTTTTTGCTTTGGCTCCATCCCTTCATTCTTTCTGGAGTTATTTCTCCACTGATCTCCAGTAGCTTATTGGGCACCTACTGACTTGGGGAGTTCCTCTTTCAGTATCCTATCATTTTGCCTTTTCATACTGTTCATGGGGTTCTCAAGGCAAGAATACTGAAGTGGTTTGCCATTCCCTTCTCCAGCGGACCACATTCTGTCCTTTCTTTGGAGGGAATGATGCTAAAGCTGAAACTCCAGTACTTTGGCCACCTCATGCAAAGAGCTGACTCATTGGAAAAGACTCTGATGCTGGGAGGGATTGGGGGCAGGAGGAGAAGGGGATGACAGAGGATGAGATGGCTGGATGGCATCACTGACTCAATGGACATGAGTCTGAGTGAACTCCGGGAGTTGGTGATAGACAGGGAGGCCTGGTGTGCTGTGATTCATGAGGTCGCAAAGAGTTGGACACGACTGAGCGACTGAACTGAACACCTTTTCTTAATTGGCTGTTCATAATATGAGCAATTTACGAAGGACTTTAAATATAATCATTGTATTAATTTCAAATCAGTGACAGTAAATTTTTCCTTTATCTAAGAAATGTAAGATTATCTGAAGTCACTGGACTCAGCCTGAATTGCAATCCAGCTCCTCGTCTTCCTAGCTGTCTGACCTTAAAGAATTTATCTGCTTTCAAAAAAATATGAAAATGAGATAGAAACCTAACAGGCTTCTTGTGAGCATTCCAAGAAAATTCCCATGTGCTGGACACACTCCATCGAGTGTACTACGCAGTGTATATGCATCCTTTCCCCCATTCCATGGAGCTGGAGCTCTGAACGTTACTGTACAAAATTAACTTTTTTTTCCTATCATTGTACTTGATAAAATATATAAAGCAGCATTTAGTGATAGTCTCTGTTGTGGTATGTCCCACCTACCGCCAAGTCATTAGAAACAGAAATGACAGTACATGAATGGTTCCATACTCATTCACCAGGTTGGAGTCACACATTGGGAGAAAAATGTAAGTTAAATGAGACTTTCAGTTGGTAAAATATCAGTAGAAAGTTTAACTGTACACAGGTTTACCTATACTTTGTAATACATTTAAAGCTGTTGGTAATAAAAGGAAGCAACGCAAACAACTCTCTATTTTCTAAGGGTACACTGAGTCTATTTTTAATGTTGTAACTTGCAAACTATTTTAGTCTAACAGCACTTGGATATGACAGTACATCACTACTATTCTTTCAGCTTTCAGAAAGCACAAGTATACACACCAAAACTGGGCTTTGTGATGCTCCTAAATATACAATGTGTCAGATCGTAAGTAGAATAGCGAAGTTTCTTTCCTGTGATTTTAAGGAACTCATCAATATATGAGAAGATTTGATTTATAAGTATAATATTCTATAACAAGAAAGAACTACCTCGTCCCTGGGAGGGTGATATATAATATGCAAAAAGAAATTATGTAGAATCAAGAGAACAACCTTCAAAAAGTCACTCGTGTTTGTGAAAATATTTCAGATTAAGTTTTAATATTTTAACAACAGAAAACGCTTCCCAGGATGAATAAAATCTAACCAAGGTATAAAGTCCTAACAATTTGTGTTTTAATCATAAATGAAAGCCAATAATCTCCTGTTTAAAAAGAAAAAATGTACCAACACCCTAATGTATGAATATAGAACATTTCTTACATATTCATGTTTAACATTCTTTAAACAAGAAAACCTATTATCAAAAAACAAAACCTAAAATTAGGTTATACATTTTTCATCATGTCAGACAAATACATTCATAGCTCGCTTTCTTACATTTCAAACAGCTCATAAAATCCCACCTCCTTTAATGAGGTTCCCACAATAACCAGAAGCAAGACAGCAAGTCCACCAACCACCCTGACCTAGTCCACTTGGTCTGCACACTTAACCTTCACAAAAGATGCCATGCTAAGTAACAAGAATATGAAGGAGGCATTTTCCTTGTCAATATTGGCAGAGGGGGGAAAAAAGTATGTATAGTATAAATATGTTTAACTTCATTTTTCAAATTAGAAGCTCAGAAAGAGCAGAGCTCATGAGCAATGTCAAGACCCAGATTCATCTCTCTAGGAAAAGGGGTCAAAGGAGGTCTTTCAGTATTTTCAAAACATCCCCTCTAAGTCCACGTCAACAGACACCTTCACTGGGCCTGGCAGGTAGTAGCTGCTCGCTGCACATTTACTGAATGTGTGAAGGGATGAAACCAACCGGGAAAGGCGGTGCTGGCAACACCAGCTCACTGAGGATGAAATAACGATACTGCAGAATTTCCACTGCTAAGAAAAAGTCGGGAGCTGAGTACCTATTTGCCAGGCACTGTACTAGCTGATTTTTATTTACATTTATGTAAACTACAGTGTAAAGGACTTCAAGGTGTTTACCCATTTTTACCCAGAAGGAGCACGTCTAGGGACCTCTGGGCAACGGGCCCAGCAGAGAGGCGGGCAGATTTGTGGGCCAGGACACTCACCACAGCAGCATTTACAGCAACAGAAGAACAGAAGCCTCTCAGAGGTGTTAAAATAGGATAATGGCTAAATTACGGTGCATATTTTTGATAGACTGCCAGGTAGCCATGAAAGATCATACCTTTTGAAACATTTGATGAGGTCAAAAAAATACAATGTGATAGAACAGGATTACACAATTGTTAGGAGTTTAAACACCATTCTGCTCAGTATAGAAGCAGGATGAAAAGACTCACACGATACAATGGTAACTGCCTCCTGCTAGTACGATTATATAAGTATGGTTTTAATTTTCTTTATGTTCCTCTTATTTTCCAGAGTTCTACATCAATATTTTTATATTCTTATGGTCACACAAAACAAATGCTTAAAAAGGAAAAAACTATGGGATAAGCCTTTTGAAAGCCTCCATGAACTTGAGGCATTTTCCCCAACAAGAAACTAGAAGATGAATTTTAGGTACATTAAAGAAATAAACACAGACAGCTTGCACAATCTCTAAAAAATAATAATAGAAATGAAATACAATTTACTCTTATTTAAACCTAAATAACTTTCTTGCAACTTTAGAAATTTTAAGAAATAAAGTGAAAGTTTTCTTAGAATTAAGAAAAAGAGAATATAACTTATTTTAACCTATAAAATATTTTTATTTATAAATAAGTACCATATTTTTACCTAGTCGTTATTCTTCCATGCAATAAGAAGAAAATATACTTTAAAACAATAAACAATAGACCTAAGTACACGTTCCTTGGGTAAGCCAAAAAACAAGTTTTTGAAAATCCATTTATATATTTTCCCTATATATAAAAAGATATTAAGAAACATAAAAAATACTATATAGAGTCAGTTCACTAGTTTAAATGAGAATATAGAGCAAAAAAATCAGATCAGATCAGATCAGTCGCTCAGTCATGTCCAACTCTTTGCAACCCCATGAATCGCAGCACGCCAGGCCTCCCTGTCCATCACCAACTCCAGGAGTTCACTCAGACTCATGTCCATTGAGTCAGTGATGCCATCCAGCCATCTCATTCTCTGTCGCCCCCTTCTCCTCTTGCCCCCAATCCCTCCCAGCATCAGAGTCTTTTCCAAAGAGTCAACTCTTCGCATGAGGTGGCCAAAGTATTGGAGTTTCAGCTTTAGCATCATTCCTTTCAAAGAAATCCCAGGGCTGATCTCCTTTAGAAGGGACTGGTTGGATCTCCTTCCAGTCCAAGGGACTCTCAAGAGTCTTCTCCAACACCACAGTTCAAAAGCATCAATTCTTTGGTGCTCAGCCTTCTTCACAGTCCAACTCTCACATCCATAAATGACCACAGGAAAAACCACAGCCTTGACTAGACGAACATTTGTGGACAAAGTAATGTCTCTGCTTTTGAATATGTTATCTAGGTAGGTCATAACTTTCCTTCCAAGGAGTAAGCATCTTTTGATTTCATGGCTGTAGTCACCATCTGCAGTGATTTTGGAGCCCAGAAAAATAAAGTCTGACACTGTTTCCACTGTTTCCCCATTTATTTCCCATGAAGTGATGGGACCAGATGCCATGATCTTCATTTTCTGAATGCTGAGCTTTAAGCCAACTTTTTCACTCTCCACTTTCACTTTCATCAAGAGGCTTTTTAGCTCCTTTTCACTTTCTGCCATAAGGGTGGTGTCATCTGCATATCTGAGGTTATTGATATTTCTCCCGGCAATCTTGATTCCAGCTTGTTTTTCTTCCAGCCCAGCGTTTCTCATGATGTACTCTGCATAGAAGTAAAATAAGCAGGGTAACAATATACAGCCTTGACGTACTCCTTTTCCTATTTGGAACCAGTCTGTTGTTCCATGTCCAATTCTAACTGTTGCTTCTTGACCTGCATACAAATTTCTCAAGAGGTAGGTCAGGTGGTCTGGTATTCCCATCTCTTTCAAAATTTTCCACAGTTTATTGTGATCCACACAGTCAAAGGCTTTGGCATAGTCAATAAAGCAGAAGTAGATATTTTTCTGGAACTCCCTTGCTTTTTCCATGTCCCGCAGATGTTGGCAATTTGATCTCTGGTTCCTCTGCCTTTTCTAAAAACAACTTGAACATCAGGAAGTTCACAGTTCACATATTGCTGAAGCCTGGCTTGGAGAATTTTAAGCATTATTTTACCAGCGTGTTGGAGAAGGCAATGGCACCCCACTCCAGTACTCTTGCCTGGAAAATCCCATGGACGGAGGAGCCTGGTAGGCTGTAGTCCATGGGGTCGCTAAGAGTTGGACACGACTGAGGGACTTCATTTTCACTTTTCACTTTCATGCATTGGAGAAGGAAATGGCAACCCACTCCAGTGTTCTTGCCTGGAGAATCCCAGGGACAGGGGAGCCTGGTGGGCTGCCGTCTAAGGGGTCGCACAGAGTCGGACATGACTGAAGTGACTTAGCAGTAGCAGTAGCAGTTACTAGCGTGTGAGATGAGTGCAATTGTGCGGTAGTTTGAGCATTCTTTGGCATTGCCTTTCTTTGGGATTGGAATGAAAACTGACCTTTTCCAGTCCTGTGGCCACTGCTGAGTTTGCCAAATTTTCTGGCATATTGAGTGCTTATACAGCATCATCTCCCAGGATTTGGAATAGCTCAACTGGAAATCTATCACCTCCACTAGCTTTGTTCGTAGTGATGCTTTCTAAGGCCCACTTGACTTCACATTCCAGGATGTCTGGCTCTGGGTCAGTGATCACACCATCGTGATTATCTGGGTGAAGATCTTTTTTTTTTTTTTTTTTTTTTTTTTTTTCCCTTTTTTTTTTATTTTTTTTTTTTTTTTCTTCCCCCCCTTTTTTTTTTTTTTTTTTTTTTTTTTTTTTTTTTTTTTTTTTTTTTTTTTTTTTTTTTTTTTTTTTTTATATCTTTTTTTTTTTTTTCTTTCTCTTGTTTTCCTCTATTTCTTTGCATTGATCGCTGAAGAAGGCTTTATCTCTTCTTGCTATTCTTTGAAACTCTCCATTCAGATGTTTATACCTTTCCTTTTCTCCTTTTGCTTTTTGCTTCTCTTCTTTTCACAGCTATTTGTAAGGCCTCCCAGACAGCCATTTTGCTTTTTTGCATTTCTTTTCCATGGGGATGGTCTTGATCCCTGTCTCCTGTACAATGTCACGAACCTCATTCCATAGCTCATCAGGCACTCTATCTGTCAGATCTAGGCCCTTAAATCTATTTCTCACTTCTACCGTATAATCATAAGGGATTTGATTTAGGTCATATCTCAATGGTCTAGTGGTTTTCTCTACTTTCTTCAATTTCAGTCTGAATTTGGCAATAAGGAGTTCATGGTCTGAGCCACAGTCAGCTCCTGGTCTCGTTTTTGCTGACTGTACAGAGCTTCTCCATCTTTGGCTGCAAAGAATATAATCAATCTGATTTCGGTGTTGACCCTCTGGTGTTTTCCCCTTTTGTATTCTTTTTTTTTTTTTTTTGAAGGGGGTGGTTTTTACAAGCCGGGTGCATTTTCTTTGCAAAACTCTATTAGTCTTTGCCTTGCTTCATTCCGTATTCCAAGCCCAAATTTGCCTGTTACTTCAGGTGTTTCCTGACTTCCTACTTTTGCATTCCAGTCCCCTATAATGAAAAGGACATCTTTTTTGGGTGTTAGTTCTAAAAGGTCTTGTAGGTCTTCATAGAACTGTTCAACTTCAGCTTCTTCAGCATTATTGGTTGGGGCATAGACTTGGATTACTGTGATATTGAATGGTTTGCCTTGGAAACAAACAGAGATAATTCTGTTGTAACACCAAATCCCTGTTCCAACATATAACTGGATAACAATGCTGTATTAAAAAATACTTTATATGAACACAAATATGAGATGCTTAGTGAAGAGATGCAACCCAGGAATTCTCAAAATCAACTGCTTTAGCGACATGGTGATAATATGCTTGCATTACACGGCTTCTCATCTGTATTTTATCTGAAAATAATAATAAAATATATCCCAGACCTCACTTGCATGGAATCATAAAGCTGGGTTTCCTTTGCTTTCAGGAACCTAATGAGGGAAGCAGAGTTCCCCACCACCCTGACTGGTGGGCACTGGCCTCTCTCAATGTTCTCCAGGCTTCTGAGATGCCCACAGCAGGCCCTCAAATCTGCTCAGACGCTTGCCTACTAGCTGCGGCTGCCCAGGGTGCTGCCCTGCTCTGACCACCACCTCTGGTTCCCATGGCCTCCACACCATTCAGCAGAGCTCCCAGCTTTTCCTGCTCTCGTCACTACTCTGGCGTGATTCCCTCCAAGGGCTGAAGCTTCTGGTCCTGTACCCATCCTCACCGCCTGAGCCCCAAAACCTTCTGCTTGGGGCACACCACCTGGCAATGCCTGTCTCTCTGTGCATCATTCCTTCCGTGCTGGTCCTCTCCTCTAACCACAGGAATCAAACCCGAGTGCCAAGGCTTCAGGCTTCCCAGGCGGCGCTAGAGGTAATGGACTCGCCTGCTAATGCAGGAGTCAGAGGAGATGTGGGCTCCATCCTGGGGTCGGGAAGATCCCCTGGAGGGGGGTTATGGGAGCCCGGTATTCCTAACGGGAGAATCCCATGGACAGAGGACATGACTGAAACGACACAGCACGTGTGCACCAAGGGCGGGTGAGGAACAGACGCTGTGCAGCCTGCAGCTTTGCTTACTGCCCTCCCACAGACCTCTCCCTCTTCCTCGCCTTGTCAAGCCATCAAGATCGGCAAAGCTAATGTGCACGAGCATGTACCTAAACAGAAGAATGGGCAGGCGGTGTCTCTACAGCTTCACACGGTCTAGGCTTGAACTCATGAGGACTAGACCAGAGTCACTCATTTCGCCTCCTGCCAGCGGCATACTTAACCTCTCCAGATCCCAATATTCTCATTGCAGGTACTTCAGTACCCAACCCCACTGAGCTGTGTGAAGACTAAAAAAGACAACGCATGTAAGGAATTCATATACTACAAACTCAATACAACTGCTTTCAAATGAATTCATTAATTTGGCAAAAGAGGGAAAAGATCATATCTTAATCTGGATGAAAACCAAGTTCTTGGAATCTCATAAAAAAAAAAAAAAAGAAAGAAACACTAAAGCATCAAAAGAAATATATCTTTGTTCAATGAGATTTTTGGTTTCCTTAGTTGAAGCTGGAATCAAGATTGCCGGGAGAAATATCAATAACCTCAGATATGCAGATGATACCACCCTTATGGCAGAAAGTGAAGAGGAACTAAAAAGCCTCTTGATGAAAGTGAAAGTGGAGAGTGAAAAGGTTGGCTTAAAGCTCAACATTCAGAAAACGAAGATCATGGCATCTGGTCCCATCACTACATGGGAAATAGATGGAGAAACAGTGGAAACAGTGTCAGACGTTCTTTTTCTGGGCTCCAAAATCACTGCAGATGGTGACTGCAGCCATGAAATTAAAAGACACTTACTCCTTGGAAGGAAAGTTATGACCAACCTAGATAGCATATTCAAAAGCAGAGACATTACTTTGCCAACAAAGGTCCACCTAGTCAAGGCTATGGTCTTTCCTGTGGTCATGTATGGATGTGAGAGCTGGACTGTGAAGAAGGCTGAGCGCCGAAGAATTGATGCTTTTGAACTGTGGTGTTGGAGAAGACTCTTGAGTGTCCCTTGGACTGCAAGGAGATCCAACCAGTCCATTCTGAAGGAGATCAGCCCTGGGATTTCTTTGGAAGGAATGATGCTAAAGCTGAAAGTCCAGTATTTTGGCCACCTCATGCGAAGAGTTGACTCATTGGAGAAGACTCTGATGCTGGGAGGGATTGGGGGCAGGAGGAGAAGGGGACGACAGAGGATGAGATGGCTGGATGGCATCACTGACTCGATGGATGTGAGTCTGAGTGACCTCCGAGAGCTGGTGATGGATAGGGAGGCCTGGCGTGCTGCAGTTCACGGGGTCGCAAAGAGTCGGACACGACTGAGCGACTGATCTGATCTGATCTAGTTGAAGAGGCTTGGTCTTTTGAAATCTGAAGCCATCTGTCCTCGCCTAATATTGTGGAGTTCATTATATTTAGAGGAGGCACTGAAACACGACAACGGAAGCACCGAACTGGGAGCCAGATTTTAATTTTACCTCAGTTTACAAATGTTTATCATCAAGTGTGTGAAAGCTCTGAACAGGATGTATGTATATGCAATGGTGGTGGAGAGTGGTCTACACAGGTCCCCATAATAACATGACATAAATGCTAAAACAGTTACATAAAAATTGCTTTTGTGAACTCGCATGGGGACCAAGTGTTATCCTGAAGGAGAGACCTTTAAAAGACCATTTCAGGCACAGGACGTGAGCTAGGACCACTTAGAACCACAGTACAAAGGCCCAGAGATGTGACTGTACAGAATACATGGTAAGAATGAAAACATCCAAGCATCAAAAATCTGGTTATGCCCTAGGCAGCACTTATAGCCACCTTAGAATTCTTATTATTTCTTAATCTTCTCTACCTCAGTTTTACATTCTGTAAAAATGGAGATAAGACTATCAGAGTTTTATCATATATAAGGTTATTCTCCTGTAAGTATAAACGATTACAGTTAACTTTGTTTTATTCTGCTATCTTATTCCTTCTAACGTCAGGTCTGAAATTTTTAACAAGATTTCCTTAAAAGTTAATATATCTAAACTTTTGATATTCAAAGTTGTTTTTTTTTTCTTCAGTTCTGAACACATTTTATTTTTCACTTTTGGCATTTAACACGGACTGCCTTCTGAACATCTTCAGGGCATTCACGGCTTCCGGGGGTTTGTATCGTCATCTACATTACGCTAGGAAGGGACATGATTCACATTTCCACATGTCAGGGATTAACATTCACACAGCATTTCTCTTCTAGCTCCAGAACAGAATGGATTAGCCTACTCTTCCTGAGAAGTACAGCAAAAAAAAAAAAAGGTGGGCATTATATATAAATAAAACAAATGTATGAAGGCTCTGACACTTTGGCCAGAAAAACCACAACAGTGGGGCTTTCCTGAGTTCTGCTTTTTTTGTTTTTTGTTTTTTTGGTTTCTTGCCTATGTTCACCGATGTTTCCAGACTGCTAGCTTCTCCAGCATTCAATCAGGGATGTGTGAGGCAAAAAATTAATACAGAGAATTCACCACGATGTTGTCTTCAGGTTCCCAGGGAAAGATCAAGAGATGCTGAAATTATCCAACAAAAACGTGAAGTCACACCTATAATAATGTTCCAATAAACAAGTGCAGACATTCTTGAAGCAAAATTTTTTAAATGTCTCAGAAAGATATAGAAAATATATTAAAAAAAAAAAAAACAAATGGAAGTTTTAGAACTGAAAACTGAAATAATCCAAAAGAAAAAATGTCACTGGATGCTACCAATAGTAAAATGAGGATAAGAGAGGAAAGAGCCAGTAAATGGAAGATAGAAAAATACAAAGTACCCAATATGAAAACAGAGAGAAAACAGACTGAGAAAACTGTAACATTCATGCTCTAAGTATTCCAGAAAAAAAAGGGAAAGAATGTGGAATAAAACAGTACTCAAAGATATAATGGTGGAATTTTCCCCAAACCTGGTTAAAAAAATAAACCTACAAATTCAAATAGATGAGTCAACTCCAAAAAGGATTAACACAAAGAATCACATGCTGTAGCATATCATAATCAAATTTCTAAAACTAAAGACAAACAAATCTTGAAATCAGCAAAATCTCTTTAAAGTTGGAATTTGAAAAACAATTCAATATTATAGCAGATTTCTCCTCAGAAACCAAGGACACTAGATGGAAATGGGACAATATTGTTCAAGTGCTGAAAGAAAAGAACTGTCAAGCCCAAATTCTATATCCAGCAAAAATATCCTTCAGAAATGACTAGGAGACCAAGATATTCATTCAAAGACGAAGAAAAACTTACAAAATTTGTTGTTGGCAGACCTACCCTAAAAAAATAGCAAGTAGTTCTTGAAAAGGAAAATAAACAATAAAAGAACTACTCTTGGAACACTGGGAAGTAAGAAAGAGGAAGAGAAGAAGTAAAAAATTGGATTAATACAATAAACTTCACTCTTCCCCTTGAGTTTTCTAAATTACATTTGATATTGAAACATTTGAGCAAGGATGGACTGAGAAAAATCCAAAGCCAGGTTTCAACCCATCCTAATCCTCCCCACACCCTATTCTTTTCTCCTTTTCAACTAGCAAATGGATACACTATCTTCATCATTTGGCCTAGAGACCTAAGTCCTTCCTGACCCTGCACTATATGTCTAGACGTGCTTTACCCCGGTTACCGCTTTAAGAAAGGAGGATTTCATCTCTTTCCCTGCTAGGGACACTGTGAGACAAGCCAGGAATGCATCTCATATAAGACCTCTGAACATTATTTTAACTATGATTTTTAGAAAATGATTAACAGCAAAGGCTGATTCCTACTTATAATCTGGCCAAACACTACTAAATATACTGCTTTATTCTGTACCAACATGCTAATTTACAGAAACAGAGTGAATCCATATTTAAAAGTTATCATGCATATTTTATTACTGAGAGAATTCTATATTTAACTTATTCAAATAGTGAAGCTGGTTGTCTGCTAGTATCTTTGTAAAGCCATGAACTTGCCTAAGAGTGCAACTTACAGACAGCATGAAGACGGAGCACTGCGCCCCTGCATTCAGAAATGCCCGCCCCTCTGTGGCCTTGGTCCACAGTCCACCACCCCAGGCAAGATGCCCCGAGGAGCAGCGCAGGGCTGAGAAAAACACAACACGTGTGACCCATGCTTTCTGAAATGCACTATTAGAGTTCACCTGCCCACCATCAGACGTATTCCTATACTAACAAAACATGAGTGCAGGGCAAGGCCCCACTGGAGGCCGCCACATTAGGGCAGGGAAACCAACTTCTCTTTCCTTTACCCAAAAGTAAACCCCAATGAATGAAGAGATTGTAAAACTAGTCAGAAAAGCCTGACATCTCTCTTCTACAACTGGGAAACACATATTTTTGCATGCAAGAAAAGAGTGACCTTATTATTTTTTAAGAACTGTTACATATCCAAGAAGCCATATAAATCTTTTCAAATGTTTTTAAAAGGTTTAAAAGCCAGGAAATTTAGATGCTTTAGCACCATTAATGCTAACCTTGGCACTGTGACTGCTCCCAATCAATTTTTTCCTTTTAGAAAGAATGAATAATTTTGATGAATGCCATTGCAAATTACACACTAAAAACATAATATTTCATATGAATGGGGCCAATGTCTTTTGGCACACTTGTCACCATCACAATATAACTACTAATCTTCAAATATAGTTATTAACTTCAGAAAATCATTTAGAAGACCGATTCTTTTTAAGGTCAATAATTATCACAGTTAATGACCAATTGGCTTCAGACATTACTGTTGTGCCCTTTACAGCATATTTTAAACTACCAAGACAATAAATAACTACTAATACCAACCTATTCTGAAGAGTATTTTTCAGTGACCATCTATACTTAACTGAAAACATTACTGTTTTTGTGTTTTATACAATCACTTTATTGATTTTTGCTTGTTTCCTTGCTGTAGCTGTATGTTTTATCATAAACGCAGAAATAAGGGTGGTGGGTGAAGAGACAGAAAATCAGAGATGAATTCTTTAAGCATTTAAAAAAACACACTAGTTAGACATGCGTTAGTTTAGAAAATATAAAGGCTACTGAAAACTACCAAATGAAAAGTAAAATCCCTCTTCTCACTTTCATTTCCCAAAGTAATCACTCAAGTTTCTTACCAAAAAGATTTTAATGTATATGCTCGTGTATAATATATGTTCCTGCGTGTCTTTCTTTTTAATTTCCTCCAACAGTTTCAAGCTTGACACATTGTTTTGCAGCTTTCCTGTTCTCACGCACAATATCCTGGAGATCTTCCACATCAACATGTGTAGGCTTACTTCAATTACATAACTGCAAAGTACTCTATCCTATGAAAATGCAAACTTATTTAACCAGTTTTATATTTGTGTTATTTATTGTTTTGTTGGCTATTTTGTTTTGTTATTGCAAACAGTACTTCACTGAATATCCTTGTATATATATTTTGAAAAACATGTGCAAGTTATCTGCAGTATTTCTGGGTAAAGAACATTTTCTTTTTAATTTTGAGAGATTTTGCTACAGTATCTTCTAGAAACACTATGACTCATATGCACCCCCCAGGTATTATCACACCTCTTGTTACTCTTGCCTGGAAAATCCCATGGATGGAGGAGCCTGGTAGGCTGCAGTCCATGGGGTCACAAAGAGTCGGACACGACTGAGCGACTGAGTGACTTCACTTTCACGCATTGGAGAAGGAAATGGCAACCCACTCCAGTGTTCTTGCCTGGAGAATCCCAGGGACGGGGGAGCCTGGTGGGCTGCCAACTACGGGGTCGCACAGAGTCGAACACGACTGAAGAGACTTGGCAGCAGCAGCAGCAAAATACAAAAGATCTCAAGGTATTCTCTCTTAGAATTCTTTAAGTACTAATAAGGAAGAAATAAATCTTCTCATGTTTATTCAGAGATAGTTGTTCTTAGCTATTATTATTTCCTTATTTAGTTAGAACAAGAAAATCAAGTCTGACCCTTTTAGTTTAGGGTCTGATAATAGCTACTTAGTAAATGCCTGATCCCTTATCAGTTGAATCAAAGGACCCTTTAAAAGAAATCCTTCTAGAGCCACACTTAATTACCCTGACAAAATCCAATATCTGGTTTTCAAAACTCACAAGGTTTCTTGAGATTGAGTAAAAAGAAGTTGGCAAGACTATACTGCAAGACAAGTAGGTAACAAACAAAAAGACATACAATGGTAAATACATCATATAGTTGCTTTCCTACAGCTACATCATAGATGTATACACAACACACATTTCTCCATACTATATAAACCCTCTAAAAAGCTAAATGATATTACACCAATCTTATAAAGCAGTATTTTACAGGTTTTATTCTTTCTATAAAAAGTATACTTTATATATCCTTCTACAGTTTGCTTTTCATTCAACATTATGTTGTTGAGATGGAGACGTATTGATACATAGAAATCTACTCCATCAATTTAACCACTTCCAATTCTTTAATACAGTGATATATTTATCAATTACATTATCAATTTATATTTAAATTCTTACAAAAAAAGTTGCAATGGACATTCTTGCATATCTCTTTGAAATATGTACAAAAGTCTCTGCAAGATACACATATATGTGTACCCAGAAGTGAAACTGCTGAATCCTTTTGCACAAGTGTTGGAGATAATATTAAAAAAGAGAATACCTTTCCATTATGTTGAGAGTATAAGTTGGCATAAGCATTTTGGAAAACAATTTGGACATATCTTTAAAGTTTCTATAGCTGCACATATTAGTTTATTACTTATATTTCTTCCACTCCTATAATTTCATAACTGGGAGATATTCTTGTTCAGTTCAGTCACTCAGTCATGTCCAACTCTTTGCGACCCCATGAATCACAGCACACCAGGCCTCCCTGTCCATCACAAAACTCCCGGAGTTCACTCAGACTCACGTCCATCGAATCAGTGATGCCATCCAGCCATCTCATCCTCTGTCGTCCCCTTCTCCTCCTGCCCCCAATCCCTCCCAGCATCAGAGTCTTTTCCAATGAGTCAACTCTTCGCATGAGGTGGCCAAAGTATTGGAGTTTCAGCTTTAGCATCAGTCCTTCCAATGAACACCCAGGACTAACCTCCTTCAAAATGGACTGGTTGGATCTCCTTGCAGTCCAAGGGACTCTCAAGAGTCTTCTCCAACACCACACTTCAAAAGCATCCATTCTTCGGTGCTCAGCTTTCTTCACAGTCCAACTCTCACATCCATATATGACCACTGGAAAAACCATAGCTTTGACTAGACGGACCTTTGTTGGCAAAGTCATGTCTCTACTTTTCAATATGCTATCTAGGTTGGTCATAACTTTCTTTCCAAGGAGTAAGGGTCTTTTAATTTCATGGCTGCAGTCACCATTTGCAGTGATTTTGGAGCCCCAAAAAATAAAGTCTGACACTGTTTCCACTGTTTCCCCATCTATTTCCCATGAAGTGATGGGACCAGAAGCCATGATCTTCGTTTTCTGAATGTTGAGCTTTAAGCCAACTTTTTCACTCTCTTTCACTTTCGTCAAGAGGCTTTTTAGGTCCTCTTCACTTTCTGCCACAAGGGTGGTGTCATCTGCATATCTGAGGTTATTGATATTTCTCTTTTTAGTTCCTCTTCACTTTCTGCCAAAAGAGTGGTGTCATCTGCATATCTGAAGTTATTGATATTCCTCCCGCAATCTTGATTCCAGCTTGTGCTTCTTCCAGCCCAGCGTTTCTCATGATGTACTCTGCATAGAAGTTAAATAAGCAGGGTGACAATATACAGCCTTGACGTACTCCTTTTCCTATTTGGAGCCAGTCCGTTGTTCCATGTCCAGTTCTAACTGTGGCTTCCTGACCTGCATATAGGCTTCTCAAGAGGCAGGTCAGGTGATCTGGTATTCCCACCTCTTTCAGAATTTTCCAGTTTATTGTGATCCACGCAATCAAAGGGTTTGGATTTTCTTGTTACCAGATATAAAACTGTCTTAGGCTGTATAACATCCAGAGCAATTAAGCAAAAATGGGAAACATACTAATACATGATTGAAGAATAGTGCTTGACAGATTTAAAAATATCATAAGTACAAAGTCAACTCAGCAAGTGTTTTGCTAAATCAGAAAATCATTGTTGGTAACAAATTTTGGAAAAACAATATTCTTAAAAAAACACTATTTTCAAACTGTTTCCAGAAATTCTGGAACAAGTGAAACTACAAAAACTAGGAAAAGCACAATAATATATTTGGTGTGGATTCCAGTAATCATTTCTTCTCTGCAAGTTGGCAGTGCACATGTCTGAGAATTTAAATACCATTTAAGTATACTATGCTACATACAGAAAGATACATGAAACACACATCAGACGATGCCTTGACTTGATTTGTGGTAAAAGTCATAGAAATAACTCCAGGCCTTCAAGAGAGCTTTCCTGATACCAGATTCCGTGACAGCAGAGGGCAAGCACCATTCTATCCAAACCACAGCTGGGTAACAGGGGCTGCTGCTGTTCCTTATGTTCCAACTGGGAAATTCTCAAATTCGCTTATGCATAATAAACCTGGGCCACCATCAGATGAATCTGTTACACTTGTATTCACAGGGGACTTTCCCGGAAGTCCAGTGGTTAAGACTCTGTGTTCCCAACGCAGGGCACATGGGTTGGATCCCTGCTTGGGGAGCTAAGATCCCACATGCCAAGCAGCACATCCAAAGAACACAAGAAAATAAGCAAACAAAAACCTATATTCATAAATCAGCTCAGCAAGTAAAAGCAAAGCAAGTCAATAAAACATTCTCAGAAAACAACATTCAAAATGGTTACTACATGTTCAAAGCAATGTTGAAGCTAATGTAGAAGAGCAAAGCTTTCCTAACCTGTCTGTGAAATTTCTCTTTAAAGACAATTGACATGAATTACAGAAAGGACATTCTACTCTAAGAAAACAAGGTTTTTTAAATCTTCATTTCTGTGCCTCAGCAGGTTGTCTCTAATGGTAATCCTTGCATTTAAGCATGTGGAATGGTTCTTTTGTGGAGAAGGAAATGGCAACCCACTCCAGTATTCTTGCCTGGAGAATCCCATGGATGGAGGAGCCTGGAAGGCTACAGTCCACGGGGTTGCAAAGAGTCGGACACGACTGAGCGACTTCACTCACTCACTCACTCACTCATGGTTCTTTTGAGATTGCTTTCACATCATTCATACGGGCTAAAAGTATTACTTTAAATCTTTACTAATATTTTTGCATTTGTTAAAGCATAAGACGCCACCTGTCCACTCACAGTCCTTTGGACTGCAGAAGCACTATCGCACCATTCAATGGCTTCTTTCGTGTCGGTGTTGTATGGCTTACCAGTATTACTTTTGAAACTCTATTCCCCTCTCCCTCTCCTTTCCGGCTCCCTCTCCCAGTAGGTCAGATTTTGCTACCAGCTGATACTCATCCTCCTTGCTTCTAACATCCAGCATTAACTACTGAGGATAGTTACAAGGAGCAATAATTTAAGAAATATTTAGGCAAATAATAAAAAATCTATAAACAAGTATCTACATGAAAGTAATAATAAATATGAAATCACCATTTCCTACAATATTGGTATCTTAGGTAAATTTGCGTTTTGAATTCAAGCAAAAAACTAATTAAGATATGACTACAATTTATAGAAGTTAGAACTTCCAACGTAAAGAATTTTCAAGGTTCATTACAACAAATAATTGGTGAATCAGTTCTTAAATGCCAAACTCTGCTTCTAAGAAATAGAGAATAGTTGTAAAAAATTGCAACATATTCAAGCAGATTCCCTCAAATGAGTTTGAATTGGCTAAATTATATAGTTGGTTGTATTTCAGAGGAGACATCAATTACCAATTTTCAACTCTCTGACTACACACAGCCTCTTTCTGAATCTAGTACCCACCTAAAGAGAAAACCGGCCCTCATGCTTTCCTTCTCTCCACTATTTAAATCACTAATGTGACGAAGTCTGATGACCCAATATAAATTTTAAGTAATCATTAAGACATCCTAAAGACATCACTTATTCCCAAGGGATGAACAGAATACTAAGAGAAAATGGAAATCATAAATGCCTCTAATTATTTTTCCACCATTAATTCTGTAATGTTAAAGAGTAACGGAGTCCTACTTAAGTGTACTCCAAAAACACAACATGCGAACTTGTAGAATACTCAATCAATTAACAAAAGCCATAATTTCACAAAAATATGTTTCTATCCCGCAAAGGTGAGTTAAGTTAGAATGGTAAAAACAAACGACAGAAGACAAGCCTTCTCTCTGCTCTCCCTACACAGGGCTGTCAGAGGTACTGAATACGCCCTTCAGAAAATTGTGCAAAACACAAGAATGGACCTGGGGAGTGTTACACTAAGTGAAATAAGTCAGACAGAGAACGACGAATACCATATGATTTCACTTACATGTGGAATCTAAAAATATAAAACAAAAGATGAAACATAAAACCAGTTTCACAGATTCAGAGAACAAACTGGTGGTTGCCAGAGGGGAGGTGGAGGGGTGTGGGATGGGTGAAATAGATAAGAGATTAAGAGGCACAAACCTCCAGTTACAAAATAAGTCGCAGAAATGTAAGGTACAGCACAGGGAATATAATCAACAACCCTGATAATTCTGTATGCTGACAGGAACTAGACTTAATCGTGGTAACCATTTTGTAACATATAAAAATATTTATCACTATATTATAAACCTGAAAATAACATAATCTTGTAAAATCAATTACACTTCAATTTTTTTAAAAAAAGAAAATTATTCAGAATCAATGCTTATTATGTTAATCTTAATATCCTCCTTAAATTGGCTCATTACAAGTTACTGGTTCACAGATTTATTGAAGTTGGATACTATGCAACCTGTGTACTACATTACTTTACACACGTATCTATGATATTAGAAATAGTTTACTGTGGCTTCAGTGAGTGCACAATAAATTCATACAACACAATGGAACAGTGTTGAGTAGCATCTCTGTCAAAGAGATTAATCTATCTGGAAGGAAATTTATATACATGTATCTCAACACACATTTGTTGTTTATTCTCTAACATACTGAAATATATTTTTCCACAATCCTGAAAAACGTTAAAACAGAGGATAATTGTGGCAGAAGATAATTATTTTATCAATAAAATAAGTTATGTTCTAGGGTCCTGAAAGCTTAACATGCAGCATATTTTAATACATATACACTGGAAACTTGATCTTAACTTTTTCATTTGGTTGTTACTACCTTTTTTGTAGTATTTCACAAAATCATAAATTTAGAAAATGATACACTTTTCAATATATGCTCATTGATCCCTACACTTAGGCAGATTCAAAGGAAATTCATAAAGGAGAAAGAACAGATTTCAGAATATTTTTAAGCAATCCAATAACAGACTTTTACTTCAGTAGCAACAGGTTTCCCTGGCTCTTGGGGATATAACAGAACTGTGTTGGGTTCATATTGAGGCTCAACTCCAATGAATCCTGAGCTGAGTCCATGGAAAGACTGACCGAGTGCATACCATGTTTTGGTTCTGCCTCCCAGGATGTCATTTCTTACACGTGAGACATGTCAATTTATTTCCACACTTGCTATTTTCACGTATTACATTGTTTCAAATTGGCTGAAAATCAAATAACGGAGTTCTTAAAATCCAAAATCATGCAATTTTTCCCAACAACATTATCACTTTTTTTCCTAAAGCCTCTTTATAGCTTGACAATCCTAGATAAGCCACTTAAAAAAACTCACATTTAAAGACTAAATCTGTTACTAAAAACAGATCTCAAACTTTTTATCTGGCTATCAGGGAGGGGCAGGAAATAATGCCTAAAGCACAAAGCAGTAATGAAGTGAGAACCTGTGTAAAAGTGCTCAGCAAAAAATACAGGCGCAGGGGAAGCATGGAAAAACTTTCAGCCACAACTTTGAGTACTGACTGCTCTGTTGACTCTAAAAATAGCCAACTCTCTGCCCTGAGACAAGCCGCTACACCTCTCTACGCCTGTTTTTTCACGGGTAAACCATGCTCCTGGATTCCAACCTTACAGTCAGAAGAGTCTCCGACTCAGAGGAGCAGTCTGGAAGGAAATCAGAGAGGACATCTGGCTCCGATCTCATATAAATATTATAAACAACCTCCAGAATATTTGCCTCTGCCGTACCGTAGATACTCAAAAAACATCTGTTCTTATATAAGTAAAATCAGAACTAAAAGTAGAGCTGCTAAAGATATTCTGTTCCTGCCTACCGGCCAAGTATCTTCCTAGGTGAAGCCCACTCAAAAAAGTCCTGAGAAACTGTGAGAAAAGCGTCAAGACCATCAAGAGTGGAAACAGATTAAAGTCTAGAACAAAGTCAACTCTGCAAATCCATAAATGAGACCAGATCACTGGAAGCATGAGCTGCGTGATTAACCTGAGGCCTGAGGCGCAGCTCAGATCCGGGAGGAAAGGCCGCTCTCCCTGCAGGTTTACCAGCCTCCATGCAGGTTATTTGCATATATCTCATCTCGTGACTAGATCACAACTTCCTTGGAAGCAAGGATTACTGTCTACATTTACATTCCCTGCCATGCCTAGTACCTTGCAGATATTAAATTAATATTAGGCAAATTAATTAAGTGTGATGCCTTGTAAAGAAAATCAATGCTTATCTTGCCATTCAAACAAAGCATCCGCTAAGTTAAAGTCAAAATATTTATCATTAGGCTAAAGTTTGCTTTTTTGCTTTCTTTCTTATTTTTAGCTCTCATTTTATTAAAGTTATATATGCATCTGGCTTGAATTAGCAAATAACTTCAGAAGGTTTCTTTTCTTAAAAAACAGCAGGGTCTTCTCCTCCATCCTAATTTCCCCCTTCCCAGAAGTAATAAGCATTCCCAGTTCTTTCACAAGATGATTTTGGAATTAACACCATGTTTCTATTTCTTGATTTCAAGTTTTAGGCCACTCTCTGTTGACTTTTCAATATGAAACAAGGGTTGAGTTCTATTTCCTCCACCCGGATCCAATATACACACAGTCTTTGCTACCTGCTGCTGCTGCTGCTAAGTCACTTCAGTAGTGTCCAACTCTGTGCGATCCCATAGACTAGTTATACTATAATTTTGGTTAGATTCATATTAGGGTTGGTATAATAATGACTAACAAACAATATCCAGAGCCAAAGCATGTAGTGAGATATTATTACTTTTGTGAGGTTCATCAGTGTCTTGGAGCTTGTTGTGGTGGTTGTTCTGTATCTTCCTTGCTTAGTTATCGAAGCGTGTATTGTGACTTCAACACCAAATTCCTTGCCAGAGAAAACATTTAGAAGTTTTGCTGCTCACTATGACTGTTGCAGTACTTGGGCATTTTCTGGAACAGCACAAACGTTTAAGCTATTTTTCATAGTGTTTCAGGTACTAACATGCTGCTTCAGGGAACAGGATGACACAAGGCCTGGGTCACAGACTACCTGGGCTCTACATGGGCCATACATATTTCAGATGTTACAAAACTTGATGCTAATCAGATCACCAGTCAAAAGTGTTAAATTGTTTTTAATATGGTATTGTGGAAACAGCTTCCTTGGTGGCCCAGCAGTAAAGAACCTTCCTGCTAATGCAGGAGATGCAGGTTTGATCCCTGGATCGGGAAGATCCCCAGGAGAAGGCAATGGCACCCCACTCCAGTACCCTTGCCTGGAAAATCCCATGGACGGAGGAGCCTGGTGGGCTGCAGTCCATGGGGTCGCTAAGAGTCGGACACGACCGAGTGACTTCACTTTCACTTTTCACTTTCATGCATTGGAGAAGGAAATGGCAACCCACTCCAGTGTTCTTGCCTGGAGAATCCCAGGGATGTGGAGGCTGATGGGCTGCCGTCTATGGGGTCACACAGAGTTGGACACGACTGGAGCAAAGCAGCAGCAGCAGCAGTATGATCCCCTGGAGCAGGAGACGGCAATTCACTCCAGTGTCCTTGCCTGGGAATCCCATGGCCCGGGTACCCAACGGGCTACAGTCAATGGGGTCGCAAGACATGACTTAGCAACTAAACAACAACAACAAGTAGAAACAGCACATATGAAGGCAGACCAGGGAGAGAACTCTGGCTCGCTCCAACTGAACAAGTACTAACTCCTCTGAGCCTCGGTTTCTTTATCCACAAAATAGAGATGATTGGAATATCATAAGTTGATTTCTGATTTTTCCACCTACAGGAATAATTCAGCTCAGTTCAGTTCAGTCACTCAGTCGTGTCCAACTCTGCGACCCCATGAATCGCAGCACACCAGGCCTCTCTGTCCATCACCAACTCCCGGAGGTCACTCAGACTCACATCCATCAAATCAGTGATGCCATCCAGCTATCTCATCCTCTGTCGTCCCCTTCTCCTCCTGTCCCCAATCCCTCCCAGCATCAGAGTCTTTTCCAATGAGTCAACTCTTCGCATGAGGTGGCCAAAGTACTGGAGTTTCAGCTTTAGCATCATTCCTTCCAAAGAACACCCAGGGCTGATCTCCTTCAGAATGGACTGGTTGGATCTCCTTTCTGTCCAAGGGACTCTAAGAGTCTTCTCCAACACCAAAGTCAAAAGCATCAATTCTTTGGTGCTCAGTCTTCTTCACAGTCCAACTCTCACATCCATACACGACCACTGGAAAAACCATAGCCTCGTCTACTTACCAAGGCCCTAAATGACAAAGTGAGAACTAAAGAGAGTAAGTTTGAGTCATTTGGGCCCCGATGGTCAGGAAGAATAGCAAATGAAGATAATGATAATCTGCATATTATTAACTGAATACTAGATCTGATAGATAGAGTGCCTGATGAACTATGGAATGAGGTTTGTGACATTGTACAGGAGACAGGGATCAAGACCTTCCCCATGGAAAAGAAATGCAAAAAAGCAAAATGGCTGTCTGGGGAGGCCTTACAAATAGCTGTGAAAAGAAGAGAAGCGAAAAGCAAAGGAGAAAAGGAAAGATATAAACATCTGAATGCAGAGTTCCAAAGAATAGCAAGAAGAAATAAGAAAGCCTTCTTCAGCGATCAATGCAAAGAAATAGAGAAAAACAACAGAATGGGAAAGACTAGGGATCTCTCAAGAAAATCAGAGATACCAAAGGAACATTTCATGCAAAGATGGTCTCGATAAAGGACAGAAATGGTATGGACCTAACGGAAGCAGAAGATATTAAGAAGAGGTGGCAAGAATACACAGAAGAACTGTACAAAAAACAGCTTCACGACCCAGATAATCATGATGGTGTGATCACTGACCTAGAGCCAGACATCCTGGAATGTGAAGTCAAGTGGGCCTTAGAAAGCATCACTACGAACAAACCTAGTGGAGGTGATGGAATTCCAGTGGAGCTATTCCAAGTCCTGAAAGATGATGCTGTGAAAGTGCTGCACTCAATATGCCAGCAAATTTGGAAAACTCAGCAGTGGCCACAAGATTGGAAAAGGTCAGTTTTCATCCCAATCCCAAAGAAAGGCAATGCCAAGGAGTGCTCAAACTACCGCACAATTGCACTCATCTCACACGCTAGTAAAGTAATGCTCAAAATTCTCCAAGCCAGGCTTCAGCAATATGTGAACCGTGAACTTCCTGATGTTCAAGCTGGTTTTAGAAAAGGCAGAGGAACCAGAGATCAAATTGCCAACATCCGTTGGATCATGGAAAAAGCAAGAGAGTTCCAGAAAAACATCTATTTCTGCTTTATTGACTATGCCAAAGCCTTTGACTGTGTAGATCACAATAAACTGTGGAAAATTCTGAAAGAGATGGGAATACCAGACCACCTGATCTGCCTCTTGAGAAATCTGTATGCAGGTCAGGAAGCAACAGTTAGAACTGGTCATGGAACAACAGACTGGTTCCAAATAGGAAAAGGAGTACGTCAAGGCTGCATATTGTCACCATGTTTATTTAACTTATATGCAGAGTACATCATGAGAAATGCTGGACTGGAAGAAACACAAGTTGGAATCAAGATTGCTGGGAGAAATATCAATAACCTCAGATATGCAGATGACACCACCCTCATGTAAGAAAGTGAAGAGGGGCTAAAAAGCCTCTTGATGAAAGTGAAAGTGGAGAGTGAAAAGGTTGGCTTAAAGCTCAACATTCAGAAAACGAAGATCATGGCATCTGGTCCCATCACTACATGGGAAATAGATGGAGAAACAGTGGAAACAGTGTCAGACTTTATCTTTCTGGGCTCCAAAATCACTGCAGATGGTGACTGCAGCCATGAAATTAAAAGACGCTTACTCCTTGGAAGGAAAGTTATGACCAACCTAGATAGCATATTCAAAAGCAGAGACATTACTTTGCCAACAAAGGTTCGCCTAGTCAAGGCTATGGTCTTTCCTGTGGTCATGTATGGATGTGAGAGTTGGACTGTGAAGAAGGCTGAGCGCCAAAGAATTGATGCTTTTGAACTGTGGTGTTGAAGAAGACTCTTGAGAGTCCCTTGGACTGCAAGGAGATCCAACCAGTCCATTCTGAAGGAGATCAGCCCTGGGATTTCTTTGGAAGGAATGATGCTAAAGCTGAAACTCCAGTACTTTGGCCAGCTCATGAGAAGAGTTGACTCATTGGAAAAGACTCTGATGCTGGGAGGGATTGAGGGCAAGAGGAGAAGGGGACGACAGAGGATGAGATGGCTGGATGGCATCACTGACTCGATGGATGTGAGTCTGAGTGACCTCCGGGAGTTGGTGATGGACAGGGAGGCCTGGCGTGCTGCGGTTCATGGGGTCGCAAAGAGTCGAACACGACTGAGCGACTGATCTGATCTGATTTGAAGGTACTATTCTCCTTTAACCCTCATTGCCAGCAGCTGTGAGGGGATTTTGTCCAGTTTACAGATGAGATGCTGAGGCAATAACGAATACCCCGCCCAGGTTCACAGCCATTTGGTGGCAGAGCCAGGGTCCAAACTTAAGAGGTGTTCTGATACCAAAGTACAAGGATGTGTGCCTTCAGTCATGATCTGATAATGCCGCCCAGGAAGGTTTAAACAGCAATGTAAACAATGAAATAATATTAAACTCATCAGAGATTTTTTTTTTTTAAACTTAGGCCTATTTGTGCCTGAACTGGAGAATTAGGAACAATCCTATAAGGGTGCGTGAGTTCGTTTTGCCAAAGGTTGCAGGAGAAACTGTGCTTGCATCCATCTGCCTCTCCTCAGACCAGTCACACCCTGACCTTGAAGACACATCATGTTAAGGCCATTGCGTCAGGCCTCTCAGCAGCTATAAGGCGTGCGAGCTACCTCACAGGGTTATGATAATAAAGAATACTATGGACTGAACTGTGCGCCACCAAAACTCATATGTTGAAACCTTGACCTCCTGTGATTACATGTGGAGATAAGGTCTTTAGGAAGTAATTCAAGTTAAATGAAATCACAATGGTAGGGGCCCTTATGGGATAGGACTGTGCCCTTATAAGAAAGTAAAAAAAAAAAGGACGGAGACCTCTCGCTCCTGTCCTGCCCTGTGCCATGTAAAGACAGCAAGAGTGGCAAGAACAGGGCTTTCACCAGAAAAGGAACTTGACTGGATCTTGATCTTAGGTTTTTCACCCCATAATTATGAGAAAATAAATTTCTGTTGTTTAAGCCACCTGGTCTATGGTACAGCCCACACAGACTAATAACAGAGCATGACTTTAGAAGAAATTTAATAATATTAGCTCTCTCTTCCTCCTCTTTCTCCCTTTTCCTATGTTGAAGCTAAAAACAGGCAGCAAGAAGCAGTCAACTGTTGAAAAGAAAACCTAAGTGCGGTTCCCACAAGAGGAACAGATTCGAGTAAAAACACAAAGTCTCTGTTTACTGTTCACTAAGGAGATTACGTGGAACACTGTAAAGAACGAGAGAGCTGGGACCAGAAAACCTGGCTTATAAGGAGGCTTGGGTCCTTATTTGCAAGCTGTTTTTGGCCAAATCATTTAATCTTTCCATTTGCCCAGACATGATCGGAGAAGTCAGGTGAGATGATCTCTAAGTTTTTTCTGCTAAAACACCCTAGGATCCTACAATGTAGGTGGTAAAAAACTAGTCAATAGAAGAGTCTGCTCAGGATATATTCTTAAAGCAATAACACACTGAGAATTTAAAAGAAATTCCAATGACACAAATTAGATCCCAGTAACCGGGAGAAAAACTGAACATAATAAAAACCTGTGATATGCTATATCCAGAGTACACATATTTCCAAGGCAGTCTATAGATCATAATGAAAGCAATTACATAATTTCCATTTAAATAACAAGTTACTGTGATTTAAAAGTGGCAGGTTTTTCCTCCCAACAATAAGTCCTTGGCTGCTATCAGCTATTTTCACAGCATAATCTGAATCAGAGAAAAAGAAAGCACAAACAACACTTTTTCAAGCTGTGAGATTCAGGAATTGAAGAGATTTGATGTAGGAGGGAGTCAGGTACAAAGCAAGTATTTTTGTTTAAAGAAAATATAATCAGAAATACATATCAAAGTTTACTACATGGGTTTGTGGCAATCCTTGGCTTAAAAGTTTCCAAATAGCCAAAACTGAAATTCATTTTACTATTAAAAAAATAGAATTAGGAATAGTTATCAAAAAATCCAGAGAATTCTGCTGCTGCTGCTAAGTCGCTTCAGTTGTGTCCGACTCTGTGTGACCCCATAGATGGCAGCCCACCAGGCTCCCCCGTCCCTGGGATTCTCCAGGCAAGGACACTGGAGTGGGTTGCCATTTCCTTCTCCAATGCATGAAAGTGAACAGTGAAAGTGAAGTCGCTCAGTCTTGTCTGACTCTTAGCAACCCCATGGACTGCAGCCTACCACACTCCTCTGTCCATGGGATTTTCCAGGCAACAATACTGGAGTGGGGTGCCATTGCCTTCTCTGAGAGAATTCTAATGTAAAGTAATTCTTTGCCACACAGTTGGAGCACATGAGACAGAGCCCTGGAACTGAACCTGACTGTGACACTGTGGCCAGCAAAGTGACCTCTCTGAGCCTTACGGCTTTTTCCACACGGCATCAGTTAGAAAGTAACGTGACTGCTGATGTCAACAGATGTTAAAGGGCTGCATAAAGATGCTGTGAAAAAAAGGGTGAGCTTTTAGGAAGTCCAAAGGCATGCTCAATTTCCCCATGTCAAAGATGTGACAATATGATATGTAGAAAGTACAAAGTAAAGCAAAAGGTAAAAAAGAATTCCCAAAGCAAAAGAATCATATTAGTATACCAACAGTACCCTTAAAAAAAAAACACATTATTTCAGTATCTGGTAAAATTAAAATCTGAATACCAGAGGCGGTGGAATAAAATACCATTTTTAAACTTTCTAACTTGAGACTACTAGTCCTTTAACCTCGGTGAAGATGAAACTTGCTCTGTAGCTACTTACAAGGTAGTATATTTCCTATCAAGATGGCTGTCTCCACAAACATCAGTTCAGGAGAAACCAAAGTTTAGTAAGGGAAGCAGTGCAAGGAACTTAAAAAAAGAAGGAAAAAGAAAACTGCACTGGAGTCAGTGCGCTGCAGGCAGGCTGGGGAGCCGGCTCTCGGCAGGGCCGCTCCTGCACCTCCCGGGAGAGGAGCGGAACGGACACACCTTCACCTTGTCACGGAGACAGGGCAGCAGAGGCCCAGCTGCTGATGTCAACAGGGTAAAGCTGAAACTCCAGTGCTTTGGCCACCTGATGCGAAGAGCTGACTCATTTGAAAAGACCCTGATGGTGGGAAAGATTGAAGGCAGGAGGAGAAGGGGACGGCAGAGGATGAGATGGTCGGATGGCATCACCGACGCAGTGGACGTGAGTCTGAGTAAACTCTGGGAGCTGGTGATGGACAGGGGGCCTGGCGGGCTGCAGTCCATGGGGTCGCAGAGAGTCAGACACGACTGAGCGACTGAACTGAACTGGATAAAGGGAGGCAGCTTAAAGACTTTCACAAGGTGAAAGCAAAACCCTTAGCTAGTGAAGAGACAAAGAGTCATCACAGGAAGTCAGCAGGCCCTGGAGTTCACTATGCAAGTGACCTTCTCAGTTCACATTAAGAAGCAGAGAGGCTATGTCCTGGGAAGGAGAAAAGATCTAGAAATCTAGACACTTGACTGAAGGACACCCACAGTTAAACACAGAACCCTAAGCACATTGGCTTTCCCTTCTGAGAGGTGTGAAGAAAGGATGGGAGATGGGAAGTGGAGGAGAGAGCAAAGCCATGCCAGGCGACCAGTTCTACAAGCAGGGAAGGAGGAAGTGGGTTTCCCCATTTCTCCCAAGTGTTACAGTCAGGCCCACAAAGAGAAGCGCCGCAGCGGCTGTCCTGCAATTAACTGAGCCGCACCCGGGGAAAGGAGCCAGTGGGTAAATGGCCACTAGGGGCGCGGTCCGCACCCAGCCCTAGACCAGATTTGGCTCCACCAGCGCCCTGATCTTCCAGCAGGGGAGATGCACAGGCTTGCTCTAGACACTCCACCAATACAGGTATCGCACATTCTGGCACTTACACCACTACAAACTGGGACCCCCTTAACTGTCCTTTGGAGGGGTTTTCTATATGTGCTGAGGCAGAATGATTAGAAATGATGTATCAATAATTTGGAAGTGGTCAAACAGGAGATGGTAAGAGTGAACATCAACATTTTAGGAATCAGTGAAATAAAATGGATGGGAATGGGCAAATTTAACTCAGATGATCATTGTATCTACTACTGTGGGCAAGAATCCCTTAGAAGAATCCACCTGCCAATGCAAGATCCTTGGGTCGGAAAGATCCCCTGGAAAAGGAAATGGCACCCCACTCCAGTACTCTTGCCTAGGATATCCCACGGACAGAGGAGCCTGGAGGGCTGCAGTCCATGGGGTCGTGAGAGTTGGACATGACTGAGCGACGAAACAACAACTGGGAAATAACTTTTAATAACATCAATGACAGAGGAATTTATGTTTATTCTATAGCATAATAAGTTGCAACTACTTAAAATCTCCCATAAAAATGATTTTAAAATACCATTAAAGTATTTAACATTTAGATATTACTGAAATTTTTAAAAGACTAGCATAATATTTTCAGGATTTTTCAGTAACAGATATCATTAGAAATTTTTTAGAGAATCATTAAAAATCTAGTTGGCATTACAGAACCAGTTTCCCTAAATAAAATAAACTTGAAGGGAAACAAATACTATTATCACTAATACTATATTTTATATTTGCCATTATGTTATATAATCTATCAAACATGTAGCAATGTTTGCATCTAGATATTCAAATTTTTCTATTAAATTCTTCATAATGTGTTTACCTAATTTTATTTTTTGGGGTTGATATGAGCTATAAGTTTGTTAAACAAAACTTACAAATACCACCTTGAAAAAAGGTTTAAGTTTGAAAACGTTAATATTTTCTAAAACGTTGTACCCTTTTGTTATTGAAAAGCTTCTAAATTTACACACATGAATCCAAATGTTCAAGATTATTTTTTTCCAACAGACTCGTCAGTTACTGTGTAACAGAATACCTAGTATTTCTGAAACGGCTATGCACAGAATCCTACAAACACAGTGCAGACAATATTTCCAAGACATACTTCACAACACGTTAATAAATTAGACCAAATTTTTTACTACTAGAATGAAAATCAAAAAGCTCCACTATGAAATGATATACAACCACAAAATATTCAACTTTTACTTTATATAGAGACTAATAATATATAGAGACTTTATATAGAGACAAATTTAAGTGGGTGGAAACTCTTAATTATATGAATTGTCAATATTCAGGACATTCATTTTAAGATTCACAATGTTACTTAATCCTACCCCTACTAGTAGTAATGTAACCTCGGTAAAATTACTATATTTTAGTATTTACTTCCATTTCTATAAAACAGAGAAAGTTGCTTCCCTTGCTGATGGTTTGTTCAACAAACGTTTTGTGCCCAGTCTGGGGCCGCAGTGTGCTAGAGTGGACAACTACCTGCCACAACAAATACGGGACACAGGCCAGCCGGTCAGTCCCATGAAGACAGAGTTGGGTGAAAAGATAAAGAAAGACTTGGGTTGCTCTATTAGGGTAGATAGAACTGGACATGGAACAACAGACTGGTTCCAAATAGGAAAAGGAGTACGTCAAGGCTGCATATTGTCACCATGTTTATTTAACTTATATGCAGAGTACATCATGAGAAACGCTGGACTGGAAGAAACACAGACTGGAATCAAGATTGCCGGGAGAAATATCAATAACCTCAGATATACAGATGACACCACCCTTATGGCAGAAAGTGAAGAGGCACTGAAAAGCCTCTTGATGAAAGTGAAAGAGGAGAGTGAAAAAGTTGGCTTAAAGCTCAACATTAAGAAAACGAAGATCATGGCATCTGGTCCCATCACTTCATGGGAAATAGATGGGGAAACAGTAGAAACAGTGGCTGACTTTATTTTTTAGGCTCCAAAATCACTGCAGATGATGACTGCAGCCATGAAATTAAAAGACGCTTACTCCTTGGAAGGAAAGTTATGACCAACCTAGATAGCATACTGAAAAGCAGAGACATTACTTTGCCAACAAAGGTCTGTCTAGTCAAGGCTATGGTTTTTCCTGTGGTCATGTATGGATGTGAGAGCTGGACTGTGAAGAAGGCTGAGCGCCGAAGAATTGATGCTTTTGAACTGTGGCGTTGGAGAAGACTCTTGAGAGTCCCTTGGACTGCAAGGAGATCCAACCAGTCCATTCTGAAGGAGATCAGCCCTGGATGTTCTTTGGAAGGAATGATGCTGAAGCTGAAACTCCAGGACTTTGGCCACCTCATGCGAAGAGTTGACTCATTGGAAAAGACTCTGGTGCTGGGAGAGATTGGGGGCAGGAGGAGAAGGGGACGACAGAGGATGAGATGGCTGGATGGCATCACTGACTCGATGGACGTGAGCTTGAGTGAACTCTGGGTGTTGGTGATGGACAGGGAGGCCTGGCGTGCAGCGATTCATGGGGTCGCAAAGAGTTGGACACGACTAAGCGACTGAACTGAACGTGAAAGAAGATCCCCTGGAGAAGGAAATGGCAACCCACTCCAGTATACTTGCCTGGAGAATCCCACAGACACAGGAGCCTGAGTGGCTATGTTCCATTGGGTCACAAGAGTCAGACATGACTTGGTGACTAAACCACCAAGGAAGATCCATCTGAGAAAGCTACATTTGTGTGGAGACCTATCCCTAGAATGCTTGATTATGTCCTTTTCATTTCAAATATATTTTCTAAATGTTATTATTGAAAAATTAACTTTCATTTATCCATTATAAACAGAGATGGCAAAAACAACTATATGCCAAGAAAAGTTTCCACCAAGGTTTGATTTTTAGTTCAGTAGCTGCTAACAAGGTACAAAGCTGGCTAATTTAAATTATTGTGTGTCCCAGGCATGTTCCACCCTCTGGTAGGTAGAGGGTTAGTAATGAGAAAGAAAAACTAGAAGTTTACTGGTAGGAAGTTAGAAGTGAGAAACAGGGGAGAGGGGAAGAATAAAGAGAAATAAAGGATCTGAATGATCAGTAAACTGGATAAACTGTTCATGAATAAATCATGAGTAAGTGACATTTCTATTTCCATTTTACTCCAAAGAGGCAAGAATTTTAGTGGAGTGGGGTGTGTGTCTCTGCACACAGGTGTGTGTGTGCCATGGTTTTTATACCAAACTTCACCCAGCACTTTCCCCTTTTTACTTTCAAAGCGTTTTATCTCAAAATGTAAGGTTTAAAGGCAAATCTGTAACCATGAAACGGCTCTGGTTCAACGTTATCAGAAAAGGACCAGAACTTTAGATTATATAAATTCTCATGTTTTTCTTCAGAGATGCATCAGCCACTTGGCACAATACTTCCGTCGCTGCAGAAAGCCTGATTCCTCACTCCTTCCCTGATAAACTGTTCAATCAGAACTATGTTCAATTTACTTTTAAGTGTCAAACTAAAAAGTTAGAACTCAACCTTTGGGGGAAAAAATGACTTTAGAGGGGAGAAATTCATCTTCTTTAAAGATATACAAACACTACTAACAAGAGTTGATATAAATTGTTGCTTGTTATAACTCTTTCTGTAGGTTTTTAACTTAAGGACTTTGCAATTGACTGTATAAATTAAATTATCTTGGAACGTACACTTTCCTTATACTGTTTGAAAGCTTTCAGTCCTTAACTTATGAGTACTGAGAGCATTATCTAGAGATAATTCAAGACAGGAATAATCTGAAGAACTTAATAGGAAGAATGTACACAGAAAGACTAACTTCATCAAACTTAATTATATTGGATACAAATGAAAAACTATGTGAATTCCTTTATTTTTGATGAGACTTTATTTTTTAAGAATAGCTTTGGGTTCAGAGAAAACCTGACAGGGAAGTGTAGACATTTCCCATATATTTCCTGCCTTCACACATAGGCATGGTCTTCGCCATTATCAACATCCCCACCAGAGTATTTTGATATATATATATATATTTGTTACAGCTGATGAACCTACTCTGACACGTCACAATCACCCAAAGTTCTTATTTTAATTATGACCCACTCTTAGTGCTGTAGCACATCCCATGTGTTTATTAGACAATGTATAATGACATCTCCATCATTATGGTATCACAGAGAGTATGTTACTGCCCTGAAAAATCCTCTGTGCTCCGCCTATTCATCCCCTCTAAATCTTTTCATTTATAAGTATTTTTTGTATCATCATAAAGCTGGGCACAAAAGAAGAATCTTGATTCTCCCAGCTGTAGCGATCTGAGGTGAAGCAAGAATATGAAAATGTGGGTACTGTATCTTCTCTCTTTCCCTGCCCCTCTTCTACCACCCAGACTCATATCTCCCCCCAAAAAACAAAGAGAGGACCATATACTATTCACCACTGAATCTCCAGCACCTAAGACAAAACTACCACAAAAACAGATATCCAAAGAATAATGTTCCTGAAATCTTTTAGATGAGTTTTTTTTTCCTCAACAAATTATTACTAGAAATACCAAGTAAAACTTTGGTACGGCCCTAAAACACATTCCTCCTTCTGTTACTACAAATCTCAGTGCCAAGTGGTATGGCTATAGCCCCCTCAGAAGCAGACTAATCAGGTCCCCACAAAATAAAAGAAAAGCAGCACCGGCAAATATCCAAAGCTGAAAGACTTCCTCAGCGACTCTGAAATAGAGTTTTCAAACATACAGATTAAAAAACAGAGAAGTAAACAATCTCCAAGAACCTAGAAGACATCTGAGGAGAGGTAGAAAGAAGGGCTGCCAGGCATGTTGCCATATAAATGGTAAGATTCCGAAGAAACAGCAGGAGCTCACAAGAACAAAAAGGGCACCTTGAATACTGAGAAACTCTTAAGTGTCTGCAGACATCCCACAAAGAAGTGAAGACTTCTTTACCCTCCATTCCACTGGCAGATCTCAAGAAGGTGCTCCCCTCGCACATTTACAAATGCAGCTAAATTGTACATTGAACAACCATTATAATAAAATGAAAAGGAGTCACGCTTTAGATTATTTAAAAAACCTCATGTCCCCAAGGAAATTCATCTATTAAAACTAAAGAAACAGCATTCATTAGTCATTAACCTTGAGAATGAATGCCACTTAAAATTTCCTCTCAGTATTAACTTTATACAAAGTTCTGTTAACAATATTTTATTTTAATATTATCAGTAGGGGGCAAAAAAATCACATAAAAACAAAGCACAATGGATTGCTGAAATTCGGTCCCGAGGTCTATTTATTCTCAGTACACACCCCTCTCCCCCTCTTTCCCCTTCCCCTCCCCCCTCATACCCTGGCTTGCACAGGAACTCATCTCCTTTTCACATAATTACATGATAAACAGAAATGATTTAGTAAGTAAAACAGTGTAAAAAAAAGAAAGAATGGCACAGGAAAGAAAATGGCTAATGAAAATCAGTACCTATACCTAAGCAAATCGTGGTAAAAACCCAGCTGGTGCTCTGACTTTCCCTAGTGAGCGACTGAAATAAACTGTTAAACCTGGAGCCTTCTTCCCTTTCTATTAAAAGATCTGTCTTCTCTACTAACCCCACAAGCGCCCACGTCGCGTTCACGTGTGGGAGAGGCCTCTCCTCCCTTCACTTGACATCCAGTATTTGTTTGCAATGAGAGAAGAAAACTACAACCAAAGAAAGGGAAGGTCATCTCATCCGTGCACTTATATGTATTCATCACAAGCATCTTCTAAGTTTCAGACCCTAAACCTGGGCTAGAAAGGATCGCTGCTGAGTAAGGAGGGCTGAAATTAGGGGGGAAGTTTGCTCCAAACCCAAGACTTAGTCCATGATATATATGGGCTCTCTGGCTTTTTCTGTTCTCTCTCTACCCATTCAGAAATCTAGTAACTACAAGAGAGAGGAATAAACACACACACACACACGGAAGAACAAAGGAAGTTAAGACAGTTGGTGAGCCCTTGACACCTGGTCAGAAGAGTTCTCTTTATTCATTACAACACAGATTCAAACTATGGAGGAAAAAATGGGAAGGTGCACCAACCCACTCACTATGAAAGATGGGCTTCTAATACAAATAAAACTCTTTTTATAGCCAATTTCTTAAGAACACATTTGTGTTCTGGTACGTGGTTTATGACTTGGGGATATACCTACCAATAAATTATGCACTATAAAACAACAACTGTACAATAACATGCTGAGAGATGGCTATAAATGCAAGGCTGCACCATGTATCTTTTTGTGAAATCTTAATATTTCATGTAGAACCTTTCACTCAGTTGGAAAAATCCTTCCAAAATACTTAGGAGAAAAACCAATATTCTCTTTGTCAAAAACCTATTACATATATCATGAGCCTCCTAACTGTCAAAAGTCATTTTATGAATATTTTTATACATGTGTGTATGTGTATATAAAAATAAAATAATCTATACAGTATGGAAAAATAATTATAATTAATAAATATGAAGCACTGTGTCTGGACTTTTGCATATCTTTCTTATTAATACTTGAGATATCTTCTGTCCATTTTTAGCTGGATTTTTGATACTGAGTTGAATGAGCTCTTTATATATTTTGGATATTAACCCCTTATCAGATAGGTGATTTGCAAATATTTTTCTCCCATTAGACAGGTTGTCTTTTCATTTTGTTGATGGTTTCTCTGCTGTGAAGCTTTTTGGTTTGATCTTCTCCCATTTGTTTATTTTTGCTTTGGTTGCCCTGGTTTTTAGTGTCAAATCCAAAAAATCATTGCCAAGACCAGTATCAGGAAGCTTACTGCCTATGTTTTTCAAGCTTTTAATCCATTTTGAGTTAGTTTTTATGTACTGTGTAAGATAAGGGGTCCCGTTCTCCAAACACCATTTATTTAAGTGACTGTCCTTTCTCCATTTTATATTCTTGGCTCCTTGTCGTAAACTAATGGACCATGTGTTGCCGTGCTGTGTAGTCACTAAGTCGTGTCCTGTGCTTTTGCAGGCTCAGTCCCTGGGGCTTCCCAGGCAAGAATACTAGAATGGGTTGTCGTTTCCTTCGCCAGGAGACCTGCTGACCCAGGGATCAAAAGTCCGTCTCCTGCATCAGCAGGTGGCTTCTTCACCACCGAGCCCAGCAGGGGGCCCAAGGACCACAGACACGCAGGTTGATTGTTGGGTTCTCTCAATTCTGTTCCATTAAATCTGTGCCTGTTTATGCCACCAAGATCGTACTGATCTGACTTTGTAATATAGTTTGAAATCAGGAAGCGTGAGGACTCCAGCTTTGTTCTTCTGTCTCAAGATACCTAAGTCATCTAAAAATGACACCACAAATGCCGGTACTATCACTGTCCTAATTAAGGAAATAAGGGAAGAACAGAAAGGTTAAATAGCCACCCAAATCCACACAAGGGAAGTGACTAAATCACAATTAAAGTCCAGGTTGTGTAACCCCAAATCGGAGTTGCTCATCAGAATGAACACTGCATCTACAATCAATTCACTCGGAATTTATATATACAATATACATGGACAGAGACAGACAGACAGACCTTTGAGATTACCTATCAAAAATGCTAAATGAAATGCAAACCTGTACCTCACAAAGTAGATGACAAGTATATGTCCTGCCCCATAACCTACGACGAGAGTTCTGGTTGACGGAGGTGGTGCTTAAGACACAAAATTCCAACAAACCATTTGATCAAAGGAGATGGGAGGGAGTTCAGGAGCCATATGTATACCTATGGCTGATTCATGCTAATATTTGACAGAAAACAACAAAATTCTGTAAAGCAATTATCCTTCAATTAAAAAATCATTTTTTAAAAAGTCAACTTCCTGTTTAGGTGGAGGTGGGGGGTATAATTTAAATCCAAACAGTTATATGAAATCATTATTAAAAAAAAAAAAAAAAAAGAGAAAAACGTTAAAAACGCATCACAATTTTCACCTTCTAGGCAGCATGGCCTATGGTAAACCTGCTGTGATTCACTCTTATTTTCCTGAAATGTGGATTGGTAACAATGCCTCCCTTCTACCCGCCTCTGTAACCATTAAAGAGATCAGTGCTTCGCTATCTCTGCTCTCCAACAGAGGGAGGAAGGCGCATCTTCGCAGCACTACTCTGCGTCCAGAACCACGCTGTTCTGCTCGGGTGCTCAGTCACGTCCCACACTCTGCGACCCCCTACAAAAGCTGTGAGATTAACCTCCACAACCACCACCTGGGCAAGGTATCATTCCCATTCTGCACAAACAGAAATGAGGACAAAGAAAGATTTATGGCTCTGGATTAGATCACCCATACATTAAGGACAGAGCCTAGATTTCAACCCCAAACTAACTACATGGCCTCAGCAACCAGGGATTCCGTAAGCAGCCCAGGATGCACACTGGAAAACACCTCCTCTGACTTCCTTCTCTGGGCCAATCTCCGTTCTAACTCAGCACTCCTTCCCATTTACAATCCCAGAACTACTGTGGATAAGGACTCCAAACAAAAGAGAATTGATACTGATCATCTGAATGCAGATTATCCCTTCAAAGTAATTCAGGGAAATTAATTTGAAGATATTAAAATATAAACTTTAACAGGGCATTAAAACTTGAAAACAAAAAAACAAGAAAGTAAGTGTGATCCAATATAAAACTATCTTTTATGTGTATGTATTCTTCAGCCAAAGACTTGAGTAAACTATCACTTGGAGAGAAAACATATCTATTTTCAAGGATGAAACGAAATGCTTAACGAATTAACTGGATTTTTTTTCCTATTTCCAAACTTTTTAATCCTTTCTATCACTTCATTGTTCCACAAAACTTTATAAAGTGGACATAGTAGCTTTTATTAAATATTTGAATTGCTTTGTTAAAATATGAAAACATTACTTTCAGAGATGCTATCAAATGACCTTGATGATCTACACAACATTCATTATAGACTGGTAAACATTTGTGAAAATCCTTGCTGTGATGATTGATTGCTTTTTTCCCTGCTTCAGTTACCTCAAACTAAATTGCCTGTCATTAAAATGATGACTTCTGTCAATGTAGTTTTTTAATCCTTCCTCAAGCCTTTCTAGCAATGACAATCTTAGAATAATATATTGTAAGTCTTTATGGATCAATAATGCTCAGTATAAAACACTGCAATCTACCACCAAGATTTTTATCCCCCTATTTACAATGATGTCTGACAAACTAACAGTAAAATTTCTTTCTAAGGAAAAAAAAAAAAAGACATCTAACCAACAAGCCAAATACAATACTATAAACAGCATATGCCAATCTAAACAAGTTAAGAACTTTGAGTGAAGTTCAATGTTAGCAAAATGCTTTTATCCTAAAGTAGTTAATGACTGAGATGTCATTTGCAGACTACTCAAGAAAAAAATTATTCAGGCCCTCACTTAGACATTTTGAAATGATTTATGGGAGGTTATTTATGTGAAAAGGCTTCTCCACAATGTCAGAAACAGAAAGCTTCCACTTAAAAACCATAAAAGACAAGCCTACATGCATACTCTGGTTAGATTTTTCCCACGGCAATTAGAAAAGACATTTTTTAGTTTATCTATATTTAGACTGTACCTGAACATCTTCATATGGAAATTAGCTTCTAACTGCCTCTAAACACTACAATTTAAATGTTTTCATGTACGCCAAGAATTACTTAAATGCCACTGTATCAATGAAAACAGAGGCATGGCACTGCTTTGTAACTGACAGTACCTCTTCTATATAATGAGTTATATCAACTATGTCTCCTCTAAATCTCCATGTATTTTATCACTTATTAAACTCAAATAACCTGAAATCTTTGACAGTGCTTAACTGGAGGGGCAAAGTTTCAACAAGCTAGCACTTCATAATATTTTTCCTCCTAAACTATTTAACCATAGGATAAGAATAAACAACTTTTATTTACTATTGGGTAATTTGAAAAAATATCAGATTTTACTGGATTTAGAGAATTAACTCTACATAAAATATCACCTTAAACTTTCAGGGTGGGGAAAGCAGGGAATATAAACTCCACGCATGCTTTCTCAAGAAACCACTGTTGGAGTTAAAATTGAGGAAGTAAAAAAGGTAACAGGAAAACACAGAAATCAGGAAACAGGGGTCTAACACCGAAAAGAGACAGGAGAAATCTGCACTGAAGCAGGGCTTACGGCTCCTGGAGCAATGTCTCCAACCAGAACACACAGACACACTCCTGCTTCACGTTAACTAGCTTCGTCATATTGAAGAGAGTTTATAGTTCTCTCAGAACTCAAGGTGAGAACTAGTAACCGGTACAAAGAAAACCAAGCTAATGGGGGGAGGGGGAAGTTAGTAACTCAAAGAAATTTACACAAGGGCAAAAAGTGAGCACAGTACATTACACAGCTGTGTTGTGAATGTTCGCACACATTCACAACAGTGAATGTGATATAAACACAATGTGAATGTGATATAAACACAATGGAAGAGGAGAAGAGAAGAAAAGGAAGCAGAGTACGGTCAGAGGGAAGGAGGGAAATATGCTAAATCATAATAATATGCTAAATATTTTAAATAATTTTCATAGTACAAAGACACTATGTAATTAAAACTGCAAATAGTAACAGAAAACAGTAGTATGAATTTCAGGACATAGAGGTGAATAAAAAGGAGAAACACAAACAAAATATTGAAAGCAGTTATCTCTCTGCATCTAAGGAATGAAAAGGGAGCTGCCCATTTTTCATTCTAAACCTATTTTGACTTTTTAAACTATGTACACTGAGTTTTCTGAATTTTTTTTAAATTATTGAATGAAGTGGAACCACATGAATCAACACTGACAAAATAACAAAAAGGATATTGGGGGGAGAAAAGAAAGTTGCAAACTACTGATAATCATTTATACCAAGTTTAAAAACAGAAACCCTAAACAGAGAGGGAAGGGTACAGAATTTGTTTCAAACTGTAACTCCTCTATTCACAAGCAATGACACCACGTACAAATGACTCACCGGCTCTTCACCTCCATTTTTTCATGTGAAAAATATGAGTGACAACAGTATCTACCTGATTATGTCCTGCTGTGAATTACGTGAGACACTGCTGGTGAAGCGGTCGGTACACGTGTGTGCTGAGCGGCCTGAGTCCCGTCCGACTCTGTGTGACCCCACGGACTGTAGCCGCCAGGCTCCTCTGAGCCCGTGGGGTGCTCCAGGCAAAAACACTGGAGGGAGCTGCTATACGCTCCTCCAGGGGATCTTCTCAACCCAGGGATCGCACCTAGGTCTCCCACACTGCAGGTGGATTCTTCACCATCTGAGCCACTAGGAAGCCCATTTCTCTTACCTGCGTGTAAATTCCCTAAGAATTTGTGCATCATTTATTTATATCTTTTTTGCAAAAGTTGTACAGAATGGCAGATATGTCTGAAGGCTTTTCCACTGAATTTTCCATCTCTGAAAGTATCTTTTCTACAACTCTGGTATGAACGAGAGCTACCAAATACTGAGCACTGCAGTGAACCATGTGACAGCTGCTTTAAGAATACCATCTTGACCCTCAAGCAACTCTGTAAGGCAATTTCTGTTATCCAGATTTTTACGTAAGAGACTGGAGCTTGGAGTTTAGGATTGCAGAACCAGTATTCTGACCTGGAAAATCCCATGGACAGAGGAGCCTGGCAGGCTACAGTCCACGGGGTCACAAAGAGTCAGACACCACTGGGTGACTTTCACTTCACTTCACTCAAGAGAAATGAGGATTAAGTTTTGTGGAGACACTGGCATTTTAAATATTCTCTGAAACAACGTATCCCACAGTGATGATGCATCAGTTTAACAGACAACATTTTTTCTCGCTGCTGCCGCTGCTAAGTTGCTTCAGTCGTGTCCGACTCTGTGCAAGATGGCAGCCCACCAGGCTCCCCCATCCCTGGGATTCTCCAGGCATGAACACTGGAGTGGTTGCCATTTCCTTCTCCAATGCATGAAAATGAAAAGAGAAAGTGAAGACGCTCATTCATGTCCGACTCTTAGCGACCCCCATGGACTGCAGCCCACCAGGCTCCTCCGTCCATGGGATTTTCCAGGCAAGAGTACTGGAGTGGGGTGCCACTGTAAAATAACAATGTTCTTAGATTCAGTGAAGTACAGTAGACAAGGATGAAGGGAATTCTGTACAGAATGGCAACCCAAGGCGCAGAACTGAGATTCTTAAGGCATGAATGTTGGTGTGTACAGTTCAGGTAGGCCGGCAGATAGCTGTGCACAGAGGAGCTAGGAAACACGGGCACAAAGGCAAACCACCCACTAGTTTACCCGGGTCATTAGCATCCTAGTGAATTAACTACTGCTTTGTGGGGCAGAGCATAAACTTTAGTATGGGATGGGGTAAGTTCACTCACACTGTTCTTCAAAATTATCTGGGTCTTCTTGCCCCTTACACTTCCATATCAATTTTAAAGTTAGACTATGTAATGCTGTAAAAAAAAAAAAATACTAGGTGGGATTTTGATCAGACATTCATTACTGAACTTATTAGATTTATTTGGGAGAAAATTTCTATTCTTATACTTTCCCATTCAAAAGCATAATATCCCTCTCCATTTATTTAGCTCTTAGGTTGCTGTTATTTAGGTAGCTCTTATTTAGCTTCTTAGGTTCAATGAAGTTGTATAATTTCTTCCATAAAAGTCATACACATCTTTTGTTGGATTTAGTCCCTGTTATTTATTGTTGGGGTTTTTTTACATTGCAAATGGCATTTAAATTATGTTCTGTAAATTGATAGACTATTTAGTAATCTCAAGCATATATGATAAGATTAATGTTAATATGTTTAATCTTGCTTTTCTATATATTTCACATATCATAATTTAAAATCTAACAAAACACTTCCAAGATACACAGAATATTAGGACTTAAAAAGTCCAAATAAGGATGGTAACATAGGTAATTTCATTTAAAACAAGTGAAGTACAGACTTAAACTGTTCTGGAAAGAACACAGCATCCAAAAGACCCTTATTCATGTATAATATTATACAATGCCTATAAAATGCTGGGCTATAAAATACTGGATGAGATTCATTCTGAAACCTTGAAATAAATGACAGGAGTGGTAGTGTGATATCAAAACAATTATTCTTGCTCACTTCAGTGATTTTATTGAAGTCAACTCTCAACTGCCCTCACCAACAGAGAGATACCCTGACGCATGCAACGGAAAACTACAGATAACCAACCCCAGGGAGTTGAAGGTACACTAAACAATCAGGCCTCCCCCTAAATTTATCAGTATCCGGAAAGCTGGGTCATCATCTGCTCTCCTTTCCCTCAGGACAACTTCATTGACTACACAAGACAGCTGGTGGCAGAGAAGAGGCAGGAGAAACGAATTCCAGACAGTCTCCTTAAGATCTGAAATGGACTACGCACAGACATCTATTCTCCCAAAATTCCTCTAATTCAAGTTCTAAAATGTCTTTATTCTCTGTGTTTAAGAGTCATGAGCAGAAAAACAAAAACCACTGATGAAACGAGTTTCGAACCAGCATGCCAACTTCCACAACTTCCAAATCTGTCTCTCGGGCTCCGAATCTGAGACGTCCGACTGCCTACCTGCACGTTTCCTATGCTAGAGTCCTCTGACATCCCAGACATGACCTGCTCACTAGGGCAGTCCTCCTCAACTGCCAAAACCAGGTCCTCGCTCCACCCATCCCTGTGTGAGTGAGTAGTGCGCCCACCTGGCAACCTAGAAGCCAGCTGCTCTTGGGCACTCGCACAGAACGTTATGGACACGCTGACTGACTCTGCCTCAGTCTCCCCCCGCTCTGCTCCCCGCCCTGGCGCTCATCATCTTTCTTCTAACTGCTGTAGTAACTGAGTGGTCTTTCCACCTTCACTCTCCACGAGAAAACCTTTTGAAAATGCAAATAGGTACATGTTACTCTCCCACTCAAAAATTCTTTAATGCCCAACCAATGTTTATAAGATAAAACCCAACATTCTTAGCACAATATCCAAAGAGCTTTTATAGCCCACGTTTGCAGTCAGCCTCACAGGTCCACAACCTCCTCTTCCTAGCCCTACTCTCTAAATGCCTCCACACCTCTGCACATAATGTTCCCTTAATCTAAATCCCTTCTTTACTTTCTATTACCAACTGGAAATATTCTTCAGATAAAACAAAGCCTCATCATCTCACAAAGACCTTCTCTGTACCCTGAAGAAGACAAGCACTGCTCTAAAGTTTCCTTTGAATCATGACTTATTATATAGCACATATAACACTGCATTTTAAATCTCTATTAATGTCTTTCTCTTCCTAAATAACATTTAACCCAGACTTCTAACACAGTGTCAGTATTCATCAGTCATCAAAAAACATCAGAATAAATACTGTGTATTTCTATTAGCTTCTTATTAATCTGAAAATATAATTATTACTGATACTTTGAAATTAAAATACTTCTGGGTAGGAGTCATTACATCTTACAATAAGGAATTTGCATTATAAAATGAAATACTAATATGATTTATATATAAAATTGAAATATTTTGTAATAATTTTAAGTGGCTTATTCATTTAAAAAGGATTAAAATCTTTCTAATCTTTAAGTGTGAAAGTTGTAAATCCAATAATTAAAAGCTATTTTTAAATATGAAGATGAGCATAATTTTGTTCCCAGCAAATAATTCTGGAATATTAATGTTTCCTCAAAGTTGTAATGTCCCTACTTGATTCTGGATATACAACCTGGAGGGAATAATTTTCAATTTACTGAACAAAAAAAAAAATATAACTTTAAAACTCTGTACACTAAATTCACACAGAAATGTTTAATTAAACCCCCCAAATAAGTTATATTTACTAAATCACCTTATATTTTATAACCATATGATGAAACAACATACAAAAATAAGCAGAAAGCCATCTGCAATTAAATTATTCATCTTAAACTGTACACATTACTTAGAAACACTATCAACAGGATCTCAGAAGTAATGCATATCAATCATTAAGAAAAAGAATTCAATGCAGGCACACAAAATATTAAGCAAACACAGATGGTCAATTTTATACTTATTTCTAATAAAAGCATTTGACCATAGGAAAAAATGATACATATCAATAATATTTTTAAAAACTTATGCAGTATGTATACTCAATGGTACCAGATTGCAAAATATGCAATTCAAACAGAAGATCAAATTTGTTTACTCTATTGTCTGAAATACATACATTTTATAATTCCAAGAAGTTGTAAGCTCATTTAAAATACTTTGCATTTACAATCTAAGTTAATATTAACTCTACTCAGTGATTCTCATTCATTATGAATGTTTTTATGAATTTTTGAGGAGAACTGTCTGATTCAGAAGCACAGATCCCAACGGATGCTTTTAACCTTCATCTTACCAATGCCAAATGGTGAATAAAAATCAGTAACTGAAGAAATCTGATCCAACTGCAACACTGCATGTGTGCATGAGAAACAGTTCCTCGACACGTCCTTACATCCCACCTGCCCTCCCTCCCCCAGGAACAAAGGATAGAAAACAGGAAAACCTTTACTTTCAACTTGGCTGAAGTGGTGAGAAAACCCATCACTCCAGCAAGGACGGAAAAGTTATAAGAGCAAAACATTAAACCGAGGACACTGACCATACTCACCCTACGATAAAAAAAACAAAAAGCCTCTGCTACATCTTCATTATTTAATTTAAAAATCTACCTAGAAAGACCAAGTGCCAATTTCGTCTTGTATTTCCAAACAATACTTCTCTATATAGCCATTACAGTTCACAGTTAGAGTGTTTTATGATAACATAATATAGCAACAACTCTAATAAATGATTAAACAGTTATTTATACACATGTGCATATTCTCCAAAGTCTTAAGTATAAGGTTACTAAACTTAACACAACTCAATGCTTAATTAAAAAATTTTCAAACAAAATTGTTTACATATATTCAAAGAAAGATTTTAAATTAGTTATAAAATGTGACATTTTATTGCAAAAAAAAAAAGATCTTTAAGAACTATGGTTCAAATTTGTGTACTTTCTCAATTTAAAATATATTATCTAACTAGCTTATTTCATTGTTAAAGTAAAAACTGTTATCACTTAGTAAGTTTACTATGTATCAGGTGCAGTTCTAAGCATATTACATATACAAACGCATTTATTTAGTGGTTGAGAAAATAAATTTCTCCAAGGGACAAAGGAGAAGAGCTGGGATTTGAACACAGGCAGTCTTGCTCCAGAATTCACACTCTTTACTATAAATGTACAGCCTCTTCTGTGCCAAGGTCTATACCTGGGACTTGCAACTCAAAGTTCACACAAACAAAACACACAGTCACTGCTTTCAAAGAGTTCATAACTATACACACATAAACCAGTAACTTTTCTAGTCATGAGAGACTTCTAGTAATATGATCCAATTGCTCAAAGAGCTCAAATCGGTGTAATTCTTAAAGTGGCTCAGATCATGAGCTCCTTACAACAAAACTCAGGTTTAAATTGAAGAAAGTAGGAAAAACCACTAGGCCGTTCAGGTATGACCTAAATCAAACGCCATATGATTATACAGTGGAAGTGACAAATATATTCAAGGGATTAGATCTGGTAGACAGAGCGCCTGAAGAACTATGGACAGAGGTTCCTAACTGTGCAGGAGGAGGTGACCAAACCATCCCAAAGAAAAAGAAAGGCAAGAATGCAAAGTGGATATCTGAAGAGGCCTTACAAATAACTGAGAAAAGAAGAGAAGGCAAAAGAGAAAGGGAAAGAGGTACACAGCTGAATGCAGAGTTTGAGAGAACAGGAAGGAGAGAGAAGAGAGCCTTAAGTGAACAATACAGAGATAGGAAAAAAAATTTATAGAGGGAAAGAAAATTGGAGATGTCATGAGAACATTTCATCCAAAGATGGCACAACAAAGGATAGAAACAGCAAGGCCCTAGCAGCAGCAGAAGAGATTAAGAGGAGGTGGAAGAACAGAGAAGAACTGTACCAAAAAGATCTTAATGACCCACATGACCATGATGGTGTGATCACTCACCTAGAGCCAGACATCCTGGAGTGAGAAGTCAAGTGTGCCTTAGGAAGCATCATTATGAACAAAGCTAGTGCAGGTGATGGAATTCCATCTGAGTTATTTCAAATCCCAAAAGAGGACTCTGGGAAAGTGCTGTACTCAATATGCCAGCAAATTTGGAAAACTGAGCAGTAGCCACAAGACTAGAAAAGGTCAATCCTCATCCAAATTCGTAAAAAAGGCAGTACTAGTACTAAGGAAGGAAAGTAATGACCAACCTAGATAGCATATTAAAAAGCAGAGACATTACTTTGCCAACAAAGGTCCGTCTAGTCAAGGCTATGGTTTTTCCAGTAGTCACGTATGGATACGAGAGTTGGACTGTGAAGAAAGCTGAACACCGAAGAATTGATGCTTTTGAACTGTGGTGTTGGAGAAGACTCTTGAGAGTCCCTTGGACTGCAAGGAGATCCAACCAGTCCATTCCAAAGGAGATCAGCCCTGGGATTTCTTGGGAAGGAATGATGCTAAAGCTGAAACTCCAGTACTTTGGCCACCTCATGCAAAGAGTTGACTCATTGGAGAAGACTCTGATGCTGGGAGGGATTGGGGGCAGGAGGAGAAGGGGACGACAGAGGATGAGATGGCTGGATGGCATCACTGACTCGATGGACGTGAGTCTGAGTGAACTCTGGGAGTTGGTGATGGACAGGGAGGCCTGGCTTGCTGCGATTCATGGGGTTGCAAAGAGTTGGACATGACTGAGCGACTGAACTGAATGAATATTCAAACCACTGGACAACTGCACTCATCTCCCATGCTAGTAAGGTCATGGTCAAAATTCTTCAAGGCTTCAGCATTACATGAACTGAGAACTTCCAAGTATACAAAGGATTTAGAAAACACAGATGAAACAGAGATCAAATTGCCAACATCTGTCAGACCACAGAAAAAGCAAAGGAATTTCAGAAAACCATCTACCTCTGCTTCTTTGACTATGCCAAAGCCTTTGATTGTGTGGATCACAACAAGCTGTGGAAAATTCTTTAAGAGATGGGAATACCAGACCACGTTACCTGTCTCCTGAGAAACCTGTATGCAGCTCAAGAAGAAATAGTTAGAACTAGTCATGGAGCAATGGACTGGTTCAATATTGGGGAAGAAGTATGGCAAGGCTATATATTGTCACCCTGCTTATTAGCTTCTATGCAGGGTACATCATGAGAAATGCCAGGCTGGATGGAGTCCAGGCTGGAATCAGGACTGCCAGGAGAAATATCAACAACCTCAGATACGCAGAGGATATCAATCTAATGACAGAAAGTAAAAAGGAACTGAAGACCCTCTTGATGAAGGTGAAAGAGGAGAGTTAAAAAGGTGGCTTTAAAACCCAAAATTCAAAAAAACCAAGATCATGGAATCCAGCTCCATCCCTTCATGGCAAATAGATGGGGAGAAGGCAGAAACAATGGCAGATTTTATTTTCCTGGGCTCCGAAATCACTGCGGATGGTGACTGAAGCCATGAAATTAAAAGACGCTTGCTCCTTGAAAGAAAAGCTATGACAAAACTAGACAGCGTATTAAAAACCAGAGGCATCACTTTGCCAACAGAAATTCACATAGTCAAAAGCTATGGTTTTTCCAGTAGTCAAGTATGGATGTGAGAGTTGGACTATAAAGAAAGCTGAGTGCCAAAGAATTGATGCTTTTGAACTATGGTCCTAGAGGAGACTCTTGAGAGTCCCCTGGACTGCAGGAAGATCAAACCTAAAGGAAATCAACCCTGAATATTCACTGAAATATGCATTGGAAGGACTGATGCTAACGCTCCAATACTTCGGACACCTGATGCGAAGAGCTGACTCACTGGAAAAAGACCCTGATGCTACGAAAGACTGAGTGCAGGAAGAGAAGGGGGCAACAGAGGATGAGATGGTTGGATGGCATCACTGACTCAATGGACATGAATTTGAGCAAACTCCAGGAGATAGTGGGGGACAGGAAAGCCTGGCGTGCTACAGTCCACAGGGTTACAAAGAGTTTGACACAACTTGGTGAATGAACAACAAAAACAACAAAGTGACTCTTCACAAAGCAGGTGACATCTGGTTTCAAAGGGTGGCAATGCGAAGGGGAACTCTAGAAAGGTACGTTAGAAACAAATGCTAAGGTCCCAGTGAATGCTGTTCTAAGGACATTAGCTTCAACTGTGTAAGCAACTGAGAGTGAACGGCTGTTTCCTCTGTCCAGCCAAGTGTTTCAGTTTCAAAAGAAAAATGCGAAAATACTCTTCAATGTTACTGAAGACAGGTGGAAAAGAAAAGCAGTTGAAGACAATAACATTATTTAGAAACCTTCTATTGGTCAGAAAGAAAATATAGAGAGAAGAAAGAATGAAGAGTCATTTTCAAAGTAGAGAAACTGAGTTTGATGGGAAAGATGAGAGACAGGATCAAGTCTGAAATTTCTGCACTGAAAGACTTACAAGTGACAACATTAAATGGATACAGAAAAAAGCAACAGAAATTGAGGAGAGTTGGGGTATAATTCATGATTTCAAACAGTATAGCTGACACTATAAGTCTTGATTTTAAAAATGAGTTGCTTTCTGTTACCATACATGAAATACTAATGTAAGTTCCTGAAACTTGTTTTCTTTGACCCTTATTTATACCATTTTCTTGTTATGAATACATCTAATACTAAGTATGGAATAATTTCTTCTTAGAAAGTATGACCTAAAATAAAAAGAACAACCTCCCTAAAACCCAAAAGCACTGATTTATTTACTGTACATTATTAATGTATGAAGGTTAAGACTTTGATACAGATGTAACACTCACTTTGATGTCAGTAGTAGTAGAAGTACCTCAGCTGCCTTCTATACTTAGTCTAAATGAAAATATATTTTTAATACCTTGGGGTATCAAATGTTACTTTTGACATTTTCTGAGTAATACTTTATTTTCTTAATTTTGTATTAATATATATTAAAATTAACATTAATAACTATTAAAATCAATTTGCTTTATTAATGTAAACTAGTTATAAGCATCCATTTCAAATGAAATAAAACATTCAATCGTCTATATTATAAAAGATATAAAACTGCAATAAAATTAGTAATTGCTGTTTTCAATACAAGAATTCATTGTTTTTAAACTTCAATTTGTTATTAAATAAGAAAAACAGATAAAAGATGATTTCATTTTCTTAACAATTAACACACAGGTACATGCTCAGTGGTGTCTGACTCTGCCAGGCTCCTCTTTCAAGGGGACTTTTCAGCCAAGAACACTGGGGTAGGTTGCCATTTCCTCCTCCTGGGGATCTTCCTCACTCAAGGATCAAACCCACGTCTCTTGTAGATTCTTTACCATTGAACCATCTGGGAAGCCAAGACATAGGTAATAACACAGGAATTGTCTAACTGACTTTCTCATTATAATTTCCACATGAGGCACATAAAATAATCATCTTCTTTAAAAAACTTCATAAATAAACCCAGCCTTGAGACCACTCACTTCTTTAAAAAAGGGTAGCTTTCTAATTCAGTGGCAAAGAGCAAAGTGATGAAAACTCAAATAGTAAAGATGGTAAAAGTGTATTATTTTATAATCTATAATAAGCCATTCTGGTGAATTTCATGAATATAACTTTTAGACATGAATCTATACTGTGACAGCATTATATAAGACATCAGCAGTTAAGGAATACAATCATTCAATTAAACCAAAAACATTTTTGCTGAATTCACCAATTAAAATACATTAGTTTGACCAACAGGTGGTGCTCAACCTCCATTTATAAAGAGAATAAATATTCCCCAAAGTATTTCCAAACAGACTTCCCTCGTGGCTCAAACAGTAAAGAATCCAACACATTGAAATCAGTTTAAGACTATGTGGCCATTTTAAAACTCAAACGTTAAAAAATCCAATGCATAAATTTTATTTTAAATGTTGTACTGTGCAGAAGAAAATTACTTTGGTTACACTGCAAAAGGATTTTAAAACTGATACTGACTGCCATTCATCCACAGAAGATTTTGTTAAAAGTTTTTAAAATGTTGCTGAAACATTTCTTTTGAAAAGTAACTTTCAATACTGTAAAATTTTACACAACACAGAAATAAACTTTTAAAATTTAGCCGGTATTCATGATAAATTAAGACATAACTAAAGTCATTTTATACCAGCTTAAATCATGTTTTAGAATTCTTATTAAGTATAATACTTAACATTCTATACTTTTCTAGAAAGTTTTTAAAACTAACAAAAAACTAAGATATTTGGCTAAAATAGAATCAGCCTATTTTTTAAAATTCAGGTTTCTATACGGCATTTATATTCTTTATTTGTAAAAACAGCTTAAGACTCAATTTTCTGGCAGATTCTAAATGTAAGCTATTCTCACCAAAAGCAATTATGTTACTTCTTATTTGAACCATGATGAAACAGTTTCACTTTTGCAATACCACAAATGTCCAAGTGGGGTTTATAAAAATTTACCTTATGTTACATTGCTAAATTTATTTTCTTCTTTGGGAGAAAGAAACACAAAGTACTATAGAAATTTTGCAATAATATAGCATATATGATAGAAAATGCCCTAAATTTAATCTATTCATGTAATAGTCTTCTTGCTACTTAATACAAAGGTAGGAAAAAGGCATATGGTATTTGGTTTCTAAATGTAAAAAAAAAAAAAGAACTTATGACACTAAAAAAAATTACTTTTTGTATAAACTGCGTTTAAAAAAAGGAGGGGGTGTGGCTACTCTACTAGTGAAAGGGAGTGCAATAAAGCAGGATAAAAATGGGTTTAAACTAAAATCTAAAAAAAAAACAATTTCGAGAGGCTTATATAAAAGTTTTATTGGGAATACCTAAAGCCTTAAGTTTTGCATTACAAAAATTAAATGCCACTGGTTACTAACCCAATCATGTTAAGAAGACATCAACCCAAATTCAGTCTGAGGTGGGAAACAATGTAATCATAGAACATATACATTTTTAAAACAGCAATGATCAACACAGAATATACTATGTTCCTTGATAACATACAATCTTCCTCATACAGAATGTTAAAGTGTCAGAAATCTTATTCTACATTCATTCTTTAATTTTTAGACAGGTTTATTTATTCACTGCTATTAACCACTAATTAAAAATCTAATTTAGTTCTTACATGTTTTCAAAATGAAGCAAAAATTTCAAACTGCATACTTCAGTATTTAAAACACATATATTTATTCTTGCAGTTTATAAAATGACAATCTCTTTTTCCTTATCCACACTGAAATTCTGGCTCACTGATTTAAAAATTAACATTTTATACAGTGCCAGTATTTCATTAAAATACAAATATATAATATTTTCCTTTGTTACCTAAGTGCCAATACTGAAACCTAATTTTTACATGAATATACATCTGAAACAGTAACCCCAACTTTATTTTGCTATTCTAAAACACTCTGATTTATTGTAACAGTTTTTTAAATTCTCTAATAGTGTTAAAGCCACTTAGACAAGATTTCACCAAAATCTTATTTTTCTTTTAAACGGATGGCAGAATTGGCTGTATCTTTCTGACATACAGACTAAATTCCCAATTTACAGTTACATAATTTAAAGCTCCGTAAGCAAATCCACCATTTCTACTTCCCTTGTAAAGGTGAGATTCTTACCCTCTGCCCAAGATACCATTAAGGTATACTTTGTGCATAAACAGAAATGTTTCAAATTGGTTTTCTTCATATGTATACATGCAGGTTTACATAACAGAAATATGCACTAGAAAACAAAGACATACCTAAAACTTGTATAGCCAGAAAAATGTTTAAGTTACAATATAAACATTACTGGAAAAGAAAAGTAAAACCAGCAGGTGGGCTCATTTCTACATAATCCTTCCTTTGTAAGATAAATATGCACTTACTGGGTTTTACTTTTTAATAGATAAAATGAATATCTATACTTTGAAATGCAAAAAAATATAAGAATTAAAATTTAAGGCCAAGGCTGCCCCTGTGCATGATTGGCTGCTTGTCCAGTAAGACCTGGGTCCCTAGGTATGTTATCCGCTCTGCAGGAGCTGATTGAAGCAGTGCATGTGAAATTCGGAAGGATCCAGGAGGAACTAAATAGCGTGGAACACAATAACACGATAAAATGTCAGTCGAGAATCTGAAAAAAAGGGTAGATGTCATGGACAAATCATTAGATATTTCTTCCCAGAACATCTGAAGTGATGGGTAAATGAACCTAAACGTCCAAATTTACCCCCTACATTTAAAGTTTCAGAAAATGAATTTCTTAAAGCTCAAAAGGAATGTGTCCATTCTCACAAAGAATTCTGATTACAGTTTTGAGTTAGTATAATTTTTAAAGTAGAATTTAAAATTTTTAAAGTAGAATTTTTAAAGCCACAAAGAGAGGTATCAGTGTCTCATTTTAATTTTTAAAACACATTTTAAAAGACTCATTGGTTGTGCTACTGTTTAAATTAAATGATTTAGTGTTTAGATCTCTTATTCAAAAAACTTTTAGGGACTTAAATAAGTTTCAAAAGTTTCACTCAATTGATACAATTCTTTCTATTTGATGAAAAAATTACAGCAAATTAAATTTCAATTCATTTGAAAATTAAAACATATTCCAACCTAAAACGAAGGATCCTTTACACTGCTTGTTCAGCGCCCCAATTTAGAGACAAGCAGATTCATGATTTTGTTTTCATGAACCATTTTGGAACTGCATAATAAATGCTTCCAAAAAGAAAAGATAATGGTTTTAATTAAATGTGTGGGCCAAATGATCTACTGTATTATAGGGCAGTTGTTAAAAAATTAATAACTATAAAAGAGCTGTTTCTTTTATACTACTTAATTATCTCCATATAGAGTTCTTTGTTTCCCTGTAAAGTATGTTTAACAGTGCTCTATGTACAGAATAGATGTATTAATTCTATTAAGTTTTGCTTAGTTTTATTTTGCTATGGCACCAATTTGAGAAAACCTAGAGGGCAGCTCCTAGACCTAAAAATGATTCGTTAGTATAAAATGACTCACTTAGCCTCTGTTACACAAAAACAGGCAACAAAGAGAAAGGAAAAATAAAGTTCTGTAGTTCTGGCTACATTTTCACTACCTCAAATTTTTATAAAGAAGGTCTATATGCAATTGCTTTACATATATAAGGCTAAAATTTCTCTAGTTCCAAAAAACTGATGACTCAGAATGACTTACAAAAAAGATGGTAGTTAGTAAAATAAAATGAGTATTAAAGAATATGTATATATGCTTAAATGTTGATAGTTTAAAATATATTCTGTAGCCAGATTATAGAAAGTAAAATGTAGTATACATATACATGAACATAATAAAAAGTAATGAACCTACTAAGGTTTTTTTTTTTTTTCGGAATGAAATTGATTCCTGGAGTAACCACTATAGCATTTTAGCATTTTAATTTTAGCTCTTTACTGGATTTTTGTCTACTGATTTTAAGAAAAGAATCAGATAAAACTCAGGGATCTTTGAACTCTATTATTCCCACCACTTATTAATTCTGTCACCTTTGGGTTTGTTGCTCAGTTTTCTGATTACCCTGTCTTAAAATGGAGGGGGCACAGAGTTATACTGAAAAATTAAGCGATAAAAATCTATGATGAGTTTAAGAGCTTTAAAAATTCATATTAATAAGGAAATTTTAAGAACAAAACAATTCTTTTCATGGAAAACTGTTAGCAACACTTGAATTGCAAAACAAATCTAAGCCAGCAATTTTACTAAATTTCTTTTAGCACACAATTACTACAGCTTGTCCATGATGCAAAATTCTTATAGCTTTCATATGCAGCACTTTAAGTTACAATTCCAACAGGCAGACATGTAAACACTGTATTAACTAACTACTATGTGAATGCAATGCAAGTTAGTTGTAGTAAGTTTTGTATTTTTAATTGCATTACCATAGATCCAACCCCAAGAAAACAGACAAACACTGGAGAAATAACACCTATTCTTATGTGAATTATAAACAACAAAACTGCATTATTCCTGGAAAATATGTATTAGGTAAGACTCTTGAGAGTCCCTTGGACTGCAAGGAGATCTAACCAGTACATTCTGAAGGAGATCAGCCCTGGGATTTCTTTGGAAGGAATGATGCTAAAGCTGAAACTCTAGTATTTTGGCCACCTCATGCGAAGAGTTGACTCATTGGAGAAGACTCTGATGCTGGGAGAGATTGGGGGCAGGAGAAGGGGACGACAGAGGATGAGATGGCTGGATGGCATCACTGACTCGATGGATGTGAGTCTGAGTGACCTCCGAGAGCTGGTGATGGACAGGGAGGCCTGGCGTGCTGCAGTTCATGGGGTCGCAAAGAGTCAGACACGACTGAGCGACTGATCTGATCTGATCTGATCAATATAAATGGAATGGGTTAATAACTAAGAGACACTATGATGGATAGGGAGGCCTGGCGTGCTGCAGTTCACGGGGTCGCAAAGAGTCGGACACGACTGAGCGACTGATCTGATCTGATCTGATCAAAAATTTGGGATCCAAAAATCTTTGGCACATCAGTTCTAGAAGATAATTTCCATGGATCTACAATTATCTATCATGTTTTTAAGTCTGCTAATAACAAAATCCAGGTATTTCTCATTCTTAGTGGTAGATACAATAACAGGATAACTAATTTTAAGAATACCTCCTAGCAGGACAGGGAATCCAACCATTTCTCATGTCGTGATTGGAATATGACATTTCTTTGCGCCAACCCATCATAAGTCTTTCTGAAAAACATGCCACAAATTTGGACCAATCAATAAAGCAGTTGGTCAAGGCTAACTTAGCTGAAAATACAAATGTCAATTTAACTAAACAAGCACATCCCAGGAAAAACAAAAGTTTACACTAAAATAGAGACAAACATAGGGTAATGATTATCCCTATGACTCTAAAGTCATCAGCATTCAAAATTACCTTCGTGAACACATCAATTCATGTTAACTGAAGAGAAATTTCTCTCAAAAAGATGGATGGAGGATTCACCTATGGTTTATGGAATAACCATTTCAAACAAAACTCCAAAATTAAACTTGGAAACACATACTGCTTCCTGACCTTAATCAGGCTTCTAATCTTAGAAGCCTCCCAAAGTGAGTTAGCCTCAGGAAACAATCACTTTCAAATTACCCCTTCTTAAAAAGTAAATTAGCTTATCATTGTTTAGGATGAGAGAAGTGTTGAAAAAATTAAGATGCTTGCAAAATATAACTCCTACATACAAAGTCTGAAAATTTTCTTCTAACTAAACAACTGCAATTAAGATAATAATTTACCTCATCAAACCCTTAAACCCAACTGAACCATTAAGAAATGTTTTAATTTAAATGCTCTGTTTAAATAATTCTTTATTATTTAAGGAATAAAAATGCTTGTATTTTTTTTTTTTTTCAGAAACTGACATGTATCTTTTACATATACACTAAGTTTTTTTTCTATAAGGTAACCTATGGAATTCACAGATATGTTTCATTTTTAAGAAGAATCAATATAGTGAAAATGAGTATACTACCCAAAGCAATCTACAGATTCAATGCAATCCCTATCAAGCTACCAACACTATGTTTCACAGAGCTAGAACAAATAATTTCACAATTTGTATGGAAATGCAAAAAAACCTCAAATAGCCAAAGCAATCTTGAGAAAGAAGAATGGAACTGGAGGAATCAACCTGCCTGACTTCAGGCTCTACTACAAAGCCACAATCATCAAGACAGTACGGTACTGGCACAAAGACAGGAATATAGATCAATGGAACAAAATAAAAAGCCCAGAGATAAATCCACGAACCTATGGACACCTTACCTTTGACAAAGGAGGCAAGAATATACAATGGAGAAAAGACAATCTCTTTTAACAAGTGGTGCTGGGAAAACTGGTCAACCACTTGTAAAAGAATTAAACTAGAATTCACTTTCATGCATTGGAGAAGGAAATGGCAACCCACTCCAGTGTTTTTGCCAAGAGAATCCCAGGGACGGGGGAGCCTGATGGCTGCCATCTATGGGGTCGCAGAGTTGGACATGACTGAAGTGACTTAGCAGCAGCAGCAGAACACTTTCTAACACCATACACAGAAATAAACTCAAAATGGATTAAAGATCTAAACTTAAGACCAGAAACTATAAAATTCCTAGAGGAGAACATAGGCAAAACACTCTCCGACATAAATAACAGCAAGATCCTCTATGAACCACCTCCAGAACATTGGAAATAAAAGCAAAAATAAACAAATGGGACCTAATTAAAAGCTTTTGGACAATGAAGGAAACTATAAGCAAGGTGAAAAGACTGCCTTCAGAGTGGGAGAAAATAAGCAAATGAAGCAGCTGACAAAGAAGTAATCTCAAAAATATACAAGCAACTCCGGCAGCTCAATTCCAGGAAAATAAACGACCCAATCAAAAAATGGGCCAAAGAACTAAATAGACATTTCTCCAAAGAAGACATACAGATGTCTAACAAATGCATGAAAAGATGCTCAACATCACTCATTATCAGAGAAATACAAATCAAAACCACAATGAGGTACCATTTCACACCAGTCAGAATGGCTGCTATCCAAAAGTCTACAAGCAATAAATGCTGGAGAGGGTGTGGAGAAAAGGGAACCCTCTTACACTGTTGGTTGGAATGCAAACCAGTACAGCCACTATGGAGAACAGTGTGGAGATTTCTTAAAAAACTGGAAATAGAACTGCCAAACAACCCAGCAATCCCACTGCTGGACATACACATCAAGGAAACCAGAACTGAAGGAGACACGTGTACCCCAATGTTCATCGCAGCACTGTTTATAATAGCCAGGACATGGAAGCAACCTAAATGTCCATCAACAGACGAATGGATAAGAAAGCTGTGGTACATATACACAAAGGAGTATTACTCAGCCATTAAAAAGAATACATTTGAATCAGTTCTAATGAGGTGGATGAAACTGGAGCTATTATACAGAGTGAAGTAAGCCAGAAAGAAAAACACCAATACAGTATACTAATGCATATATATGGAATTTAGAAAGATGGTAATGATAACCCTGTATGCGAGACAGCAAAAGAGACACAGATATATAGAACAGTCTTCTGGACTCTGTGGGAGAGGGTGAGGGTGGGATGATTTGGGAGAAGGGCATTGAAACGTGTATTATCATATGTGAAACAAATTGCCAGTCCAGGTTCAATGAATGATACAGGAGGCTTGCAGCTGGTGCATTGGGATGACCCAGAGGGATGGTATGGGGAAGTAGGTGGGAGGGGGATTCAGGATGGGGAACACGTGACCACCCGTGGTGGATTCATGTCAATGTATGGCAAAACCAATACAATATTGCAAAGTAATTAGCCTCCAATTAAAATAAACTTATATTAAAAAAATAAAGAAAATATATTAAAACTGAAAAAAAAAACTGCAATTAAGATAATAATTTACCTCATCAAACCCTTAAACCCAACTAAACTATTAAGAAATGTTTTAATTTAAATGCTCTACTATGTTTAAATAATACTTTAAGGAATAAAATGCTTGTATTTTGTGGGGTATTTTAATACAAAAAATATTTTTTCAGAAACTGACATGTATCTTTTACATATACACTAAGTTTTTTTCTACAAGGTAACCTATGGAATTCATAGATATGTTTCATTTTTAAAAAGAATTGATGCTGCAAGACAAATCGGTGATAATTCATTGTTCAGAATAAGTTTTCATTTTATAAAAAAAAGTCACGTAATTATTTTAGGCCCAAAATGTCACAACTAAACACGTTACCAAGATTTGCATTCATTTTTTAAAAAAGAGAATCTAATACCAAAAGCTACAAATACTACCATTGCAAGAAAACAGTTGTACATGAAATTGTACAGCTTCAACCATTACATTCAAGTACCTAGTTCAGATCCAACTAGTGGTAGCAACAACACAAAATGCTATGCTATGCTATGCTAAGTCACTTCAGTCGTGTCCGACTCTGTGCGACCCCATAGGCGGCAGCCCACCAGGCTCCACCGTCCCTGGGATTCTCCAGGCAAGAATACTGGAGTGGGTTGCCATTTCCTTCTCCAATGCATGAAAGTGAAAAGAGAAAGTGAAGTCGCTCAGTCATGTCTGACTCTTAGCGACCCCATGGACTGCAGCCTACCAGGCTCCTCTGTCCATGGGATTTTCCAGGCAAGACAAAATGATGAAATCTTAATATAAACACTCTCCGGAAGGCTTCAGAAAGATGAGATTCTCTCATATATAAGAAACGCTTCAAAATATAGTACCTTTACTAATTGTGGCCTCTAAACTACTAGGTACAGAGGTACAGCCATACACTGAACCATGACATATGGCTCAAGACAGAGCAAATGATCCCCCAGAACACACTTCTAGTATGACCTCGATTACATCTGACTAGACCACATCCACCACACACATACACACACACACTTCCCACAATCAATACTACCCATTCTTTTTTCCATATTTTGGTCTAATTTAAGACTAAATGCAAAGAAAGACAAGTCAAATTGCTTTATTTCATTGTGGAAAATAACTTTGAATTTGAGAGATATGAGTTTGCTCAACATTAAATATACATTTTTACTTCAACTAAAGGCTTCTCTCATTTACAATAAAGAAATTCAAAACTGAAGTGTTTTAACTATAGAAGCAACTTCTAAAGTTTGGTCCAGGGATTCTCTGCTTCAGGTATCTGCAATGTCAAACTTTTAATAATAATGTTAACACATGAATTGTTATATCCACTCATTCTCTGAATATACAGTGAAGTTCTTCAGAAACTTTATGACCTGTGATGAGATAAGTGGATGAATGGTGGAATATACGATTGTATACTCAAATTTTCTCATTTTTTATTTCAAAGGTCAACAAAACACAAACAAAAGCTCTTTACAGTCCTAAATAATTTTAGGAGTGTAAATAAGCCCATAAACCAGAGATTAAAAACCACTGAACAGGGACTTCCCTGGTTAAGAATTCGTCTTGCAATGCAAGGGACATGGCTTCGATCCCTCGTCGGGGAAGATCCCACAGGCCGTGGACAGCCAAGCCCAGGTACTGTAACGACCGCACCTGTGACCCACAGCTGCGGAGCCTGACGCCGAGAGCCTGCACTCCGCAACAAGAGGAATCACCGCAGGAAGAAGGCAGGGCCGCCCCGCTCTGCACAACTTAGCGAGAACCCAGGCGCAGCATCGAAGGCCCAGCGCAGCCAGAGAAGCACACGCAGGACCCGAGGAGGTCTGCTTCCCCCGCCCTCCCCCCCAAAAAAAAACCCTGCTCTCAGCGGGGGGTAGATCATTCACGGAGTTCCTTCCTCGATCTCTCTCACAGCCCCAAGACACCTATCTCCAGCCCTTTTAATTGTACTGCGGTTTTAAACACAGAACAATTTATCAGGAACACTAAACACTCTCTCGATACAGCTATTTTAAATAAATACAAAGCAGCCTCAATTTCCACCCAAATTTATATCTACTACTTTATGCTTCTTTAATTAAATCTGTTTTTCTTCAAGTACCAGCATTCAAGAAAAACTATGTCTTAATTTGAATTATTGATTCGGCTTTAGTGACTATATTTCAGTAGTGTTATCTATTTTTATTTCATTATAACTTTTAGTAGTTAAATCTAAGAGGTTAATCCCACATTTATAAAGAACATTATTAGCACTTATAATTGTTTTCATGAGAAACCACTTTCTAAATTCCAATCAAATTCATAAATAAACCTATGGAATACAATCACTTTTCAGTGAAGAGTTCCTCTAATTAATTGAAACTTAGCTGGTGAGTACACACAAATACACACGTTGCTTCACTTTTCCCTTTGGGTTGCCAAGAACAAAAAATCAACTCAAATGAACTCCAGAAAAAGGAAATCTCAACACTTATCAACACAAGAATGAAAAGACTTGGGCACCGGAAGAGCCTCTCACACTCTGTTTATTTTCTTACCTCACATCACACCCTTTATACATGCTTGATAAAAAAAAAAAAAAAACAATTGCTCTACCCTGTACACAGCAAGACCTCCTGAATCTTTCTTTATAATAAAGTAAAAAAATAAAAACATTGCCATTTGAAACTGATCCGCTACTAGAGGATCGACAATAGAATTTTTCTATGAAAAAAAAAATGATCCATTTTTTCTTTTCCAATTTCTAATTCCCAAGAGAAAAACTTGATCAGTTCTTAGGTAAACTTTCTAGGCTTCAATTTCCGCCTCTGAAAAATGAGGAGATAACAATACCCACCTCAAAAAGCTGTCATAAATCAACAAGTCATACAAGATGAGCCTGGAGAGAAACGGGAAAGAGAATTTTGAGCAGGAACAAGTGAGTGTGAATGACATGTTCTGCAAACCACATGTGGACTCAGCTAAGGCAGAGTGGGTTTGCAAGGACACAGCAGGAACAAGGCTTGCCTAGCAGAAACCAAGCCAAGAGGGGTTTTCATGACCATTTTAGAGCGTGGGGTTTCTGTCCTATGTGAGAGGAAAAAACACTTCAGGATTTTACCCCAAAGTGAGAAAACAACAGAAAAATAGACTGAGAAGTAGGAGGTAGGTAAAATAATGAGTTTAGTTCCACTGAGTTTTGGCATGATTAATTTGAACTAAAAATAATGGTTTATAAAGAGAAGAAGACTAAGAGAATTATCAGCAGTTTTAGCATACAGGGTGCAGCTCATGTCAGAACTCAGTTTGGTTCAGTTCAGTCGCTCAGTCGTGTCCGACTCCTTGCGACCCCATGAATCACAACACACCAGGCCTCCCTGTCCATTACCAATTCCTGGAGTTCACTCAGAATCACGTCCATCGAGTCAGTGATGCCATCCAGCTATCTCATCCTCTGTCATCCCCTTCTCCTCCTGCTTCCAATCCCTCCCAGCATCAGACTCTTTTCCAATGAATCAACTCATTGCATGAGGTGGCCAAAGTACTGGAGTTTCAGCTTTAGCATCATTCCTTCCAAAGAAATCCCAGAGCTGATCTCCTTCAGAATGGACTGGTTGGATCTCCTTACAGTCCAAGGGACTCTCAAGAGCCTTCTCCAACACCACAGTTCAAAAGCATCAATTCTTCGGTGCTCAGCTTTCTTCACAGTCCAACTCTCACATCCACACATGACCACAGGAAAAACCAGAGCCTTGACTAGACGGACCTTTCCAGGCAAAGTAATATCTTTGCTTTTGAATATGCTATCTAGGTTGGTCATAACTTTTCTTTCAAGGAGTAAACATCTTTTAATTTCATGGCTGCAGTCACCATCTGCAGTGATTTTGGAGCCCAAAAAATTAAAGTCTGACACTGTTTCCACTGTTTCCCCATCTATTTCCCATGAAGTGATGGGACCAGATGCCATGATCGTTTTCTGAATGTTGAGCTTTAAGACAACTTTTTCACTCTCCACTTTCACTTTCATCAAGAGGCTTTTTAGTTCCTCTTCACTTTCTGCCATAAGGGTGGTGTCCTCTGCACATCTGAGGTTATTGATACCTCCCGGCAATCTTGATTCCAGCTTGTGCTTCTTCCAGCCCAGCATTTCTCATGATGTATACTCTGCTTATATAAGTTAAATAAGCAGGGTGACAATACACAGCCTTGACGTACTCCTTTTCCTATTTGGAACCAGTCTGTTGTTCCATGTCCAGTTCTAACTGTTGCTTCCTGACCTGCATACAGGTTTCTCAAGAGGCAGATCAGGTGGTCTGGTATTCCCATCTCTTTCAGAATTTCCCACAGTTTATTGTGATCCACAGAGTCAAAGGCTTTGGCATAGTCAATAAAGCAGAAATAGATGTTTTTCTGGAACTCTCTTGCTTTTTCCATGATCCAGCGGATGTTGGCAATTTGATCTCTGGTTCCTCTGCCTTTTCTAAAACCAGCTTGAACATCTGGAAGTTCATGGTTCACATATTGCTGAAGCCTGGCTTGGAGAATTTTGAGCATTACTTTACTAGCATGTGAGATGAGTGCAATTGTGCAGTAGCTTGAGCATTCTTTGGCACTGCCTTTCTTTGGGATTGGAATGAAACCTGACCTTTTCCAGTCCTGTGGCCACTGCTGAGTTTTCCAAATTTGCTGGCACATTGAGTGCAGCACTTCCACAGCATCATCTTTCAGGATTTGAAATAGCTCAACTGGAATTCCATCACCTCCACTAGCTTTGTTCGTAGTGATGCTTTCTAAGGCCCACTTGACTTCACATTCAGAACTCAAGCAGTTGTTAAATAGTCCTTTTTGAACTATTTAGACCAATCTCCACAGAAACATCCATACATTTATCTATCAACTTCTAAAACTAAAGTTTCTTAAAACAACATTGACCTTTACTATGTAATACATCTGATAGCTTATATTCCTATTTCAAAAAACTGTCAAATTGGGTCCCATAAATTTATATCAAAACCTACTCCTAGAGGCTTCACTGACAGAATACTGATCTGCGGAACTCCTGCAGTGCTCAGAGCAGACGCCTATATCCAGGAGCCACTAGATTTGGATTTTTAAGCCTTATTCACAGCTATGTACACAGAAGAATATATGCATTTGTGTATTGTTAGAGGATCCTTTTGAGGGTTCTTTATGCATTTTCATGAAAAATGTATACATAGCATATATTTATCACTGTTTTTATTCTGTGAGCAGTTAAATATTCAGAGAGAATATGCCTTCCAGTGCCTCAAGTAGACCTAAAGATTTAATGTGTGACGCTGTGAATGAATAAGACAGATACACTGGTGGTTAGCTGTCTGACCCACATTACTTGTGGATAAAGGTCTCAAAGAGGTATTTTCACTAGGTTCAGCAATTTGCTATAATAGAGGGAGCAGAGAGCATTGGATTTTTAGGGTCACACTGCCCAGATTCCAACCTCGGCCCTGAAATTTACTAGCGATCATCTCTATGCTGCAAGTTTCCTCACCTGGATATTGGAGATAATAACAGTAGCTACTTCACAGGGTTGATGTGAGAATCAAAGAAAGGAATATACATACACTGCTTCACAGAGTGTTGGGCTGCAATGTTAAAGATTATTATTATTTAATGTATCCAGCTAGACTCTTACTTCTTTTACGTGAACAGGCTTTCACTGTGTGGTTTGTCAAGTATTTTATCTTCCTGTGTATAGCGAATAAAGCTGGCATTTTTCCATCAGTGTCCAGACTGCTGAGTCATAGTATTTGAAGTGCAATTTGAAGTTCTTATATAAAAAAGAACTTGAACCTCCATACTCTCTTCTCTAATTGTCACTTGTGAGTATATAAAAAATCCAAAACACGGACACTCGTAACTGCCCCTCCGCCTACGCCCTTCTCAATGGCTGTCAGTTTTCAGTACTCAACACTTTCCCTTTTTGATAGCATACCTAAAAAGTGATAAGTCTGGAACCACTGACTATCAGGTCAAGTACCCCATACCTTTCCATTATCCCTGCGTCTATCACTGTAGCTAACACAGTAATGTCACTGACAGTCACAGTGATGACCTCGAGCCACCAAGTAAAGGCTAATTATCTTCATACATTCCCTTTAACATGATACTTTAGAAAGACTGCCTTTACAAAAAGGTTTAAATTGTTAATGAGTGACATTCAGTTATCTAGTCTAAGATGTTAACTCCTTTTTAGTATAAGTAAAATCCCATTTTACTCTATAAACATAAACCTTTGGTTCTGTTGCTGCTGCTAAGTTGCTTCAGTCATGTCTGACTCTATGCGATCCCATGGACTACAGCCCACCAGGCTTCTCCGTCCCTGATTCTCCAGTCAAGAACACTGGAGTGGGTTGCCATTTCCTTCTCCAATGTGTGAAAGTGAAGTTGCTCTGTCGTATCTGACTCTTAGCGACCCCATGGATTGCAGCCTACCAGGCTCCTCCATCCATGGGATTTTCCGGGTAACAGTACTAGAGTGGGGTGCCATTGCCTGCTCCCTTGATTCTGTTAAACATATGTATCCATTTGCTTATATGTGATCCTTGAATGAAAGCAACTGGCCGATATGTAGACAATAAGATTTACTGGACAAAATACTCTATGTAACAAATTACCCATGGAGGTATTTGACCCATGGAGGTATCTTCTTTGTAATGAGTAGCTTCTATTGAGATACGTTGTTATAAAATATCGAGGAATAAAGAAAAGACTGACCATTAAAAGGGTTCTGAGACCTCCAGTTTGCTTTAAGTTTTGTCTGTGTGTATGCAGTTTACAAGAAAACTAAGTAGTATGTGTTATGAAAGACATAACAACAAGATATCATTTCCTAAATATCAGTTGATCAGTGAATACAGCCTTAAAAATTCATGTTCTAAGTTCTGTTTATTCCTTATAGATTGACAGAAACACGACTTTGTCCCCTTTCTACCCCATATGCCTAAGGAAATTGCTACTACAATTATTTCTCACTATCTTGCTTTTCGTTTTTTAATTTATATAGAGTAAAATTAAGAACTGAGAAAGAACATTTGTATTAATAGTAGAAGTAATAATGGTGATTGTACTAGTAGTAAAAATAATAGTAACAGGAATAGTAACAATAACAAATAATGGTGATTTTCATTTTTTGAGTACCTAGAATGTATAGGCACTATGCTAGGCATATTATACACACACACACACACACACATACACACACATATACATACACACACATACACACACATACATACACACACACATATATTCTCTATGAAACAATTATATGAGGAAAATATTATTACCATTTTATGCTTCAGAGAGGTTTATGTAGCTTGCCCAAGATTACATGGCTAGTAAGCAGTGGAACAGAAATTCAAACCAACTTGGCCTCCGTAACACTACATATAACCCTAACTCTTGCTAGTATATTCTGCAGTCAAAACAGATTTTGCTTTATAGAAATTTTAATAGAAATATTAATCTAACTTTAGGGGTACTTCCCTTGTGGAATATATGTAAGCAATTATTCTTTAAAACTGCTTAACTCCTACAAGAATCTAAACAAGCAGTGTGGCATCTCTTGCTGCTATTTAGCAGTGACCTTTGTCTTCATTTCCTCCATCCTTTGCCCTTAACAAATGAGAAAACTATTTTGCTTTGAAAAGAAAATAAATGTAACATTAATTTTTAATGAACACAACTGTTCATTAACTGATTTTCAGGAATTAAAAGATGGATAACAAATGGTTTAGAAGAGACACAGGGAAATGGGCACTCAGAGATACAGTAAGAGCACAGACTGACACAACCATTCATCCTGAAGTATATTCTGCCAACAGGTAGCAAATTTTTGAAAACAAATACCCCCTAGACTCCAAATTTTAACTTTCAGAATAAATTCCTGGGATATAATTACAAAATTGAAAGAAAAAAAGAAGAAACTGATACAGCAAAAGCTCATTACTTCAGGGATGTTGATGACAGTGAGAAGTAGGAAACAACTTAAATATGCACTAATAGTAATTAGTTACACAAAACACAGCACATCGACACAATGGATTACAAAACAGCTTTTACAAATAATGGCACAGTCCTGTAATTACTAACAGAAAAATACGCTTGAGATTATTTGGAAAAAGATTACACAAAGCAACACTTAATATGAGCCATTTTTATATTAAAATAAATATTTGTATCAGCTGCCTATATACATTAACAAGTCTAAAATAGAGTTGACTAGACTGTTACTAGCAGATTACGGAGTTGCAAAAAATCTGAAAACAAATACTTTAAGAAACACTTTTCTGTACTAAGTTCCAATCAACATGTATTATTTTCATAATAAGAAAAGGGGCCATTTTCAAGATATTCTTGCATTTTACATCCTTTAAAAACAAAAGACATAATCAAGATACCTATGAAAATGCATGTGCCAAGACATTCATTGAACTACACCACCATAAACAGCAAAAACCAAAACAATTTAAATACCAAATAAACATACCTCCCAGCCATGAAGAAATAATGTTCTATAAGACTATTTCTTGTTGTGGCATAATATTCAAAATATATTAATCAGTGAAGCCATAAATTAAGTATAACTTTCTTGGAAAATATAAATTCTATTTACATAAAAAAACAGAACATTTGCTCAGATATGAACAGTGGCTTATCTGCCTCTGTGTTAGGGACTGTGGGTAACGCGATTCCTCCCATTTGGGCTTTCTGTTTCCAGGCTTTCTCTGGTGAGGACGTATTGACTTTGTAATTTCAAAAGACAAAATAAAGAAATATAAGGATTCTTCGCCTCTTACCCGTTTATACTTAAGACACCAAGTTCTATATCCAACACTTCAAATGAAAACTATTCTATTTAGAATATGTACAATAGATGGCTAAAAATCACTAAAAAGTTTTTCTAAAATTGAAAATTTCTATCAAAATGCAAAGTATCAGTCTATAAATTAAATATTTAAGGGCTTTTTTTTTTAAAAAAGCAGGTGAATTTCTGTGCATTAAGGGCTACTTTTAAATAATTCTGTTTGAGGAAAATTCAAGGTCTTCCTGAGCATAACCAGGATTTTCTGAAACAGAATTTCCTATAGAAAATCAGTTTTACAATTGCAAGGTTTCACAAAAGAGGTAGTATGTGAGTGGGCTACCTTCTTTAATAGCTGCCAAAGGACTGTGAGGTTAAGAAAAAGCACTTACCACATATCCACTTACCCTGACCCTTATATTATGATCTAATCATTCCTTGACTATCCAAGTATCTCTTCATTACAAAATGTGAAAGCTATTTTTACTCTAAGAAACCATTTTTTAAAAATTCTCTGCCCCAAATTTAACTACCTTATTTCCATTTAATGATCCCATCAGGCTATCTATATTTCTAAATGTTTAATTATGTCAGAAACTGACCACTTAAACTCTATAGCTTCAAATACATAACCTAACTGTGGTTACAATATATATAATTTGAAATATTCTAATAAATTGAAAGAATAAAATATTAATTTCCATTAGAACTTTGAGATATTTTTAAACTATTTCAAAAAACCAATTTAGAAGTATCTACTCACAATTAACAAATTACGTATGTCAGGAAATTTCTTCAGTTTTACTGCAGGGCCCTTCTGTAACTGCCATATTAAATAACCATCACAGAAGCATCATACTGTGGAATTTAAGTCTTTGGTTTTAAACAAAAGTTATATGTGACTTACAAGCATCCCTTACTTACACATGTGCTACACAATCCAAGGATGAGAAGTCCACAATGATTTTCCTTCACTATCTGCTGCAGGCTGGCTGAGGTTTAACCTCCGAGCTAACCTTGTCAGCAAACTTCTTCAGGTTAACTTCAGCCATGCCATGTTGGTTTTGAATAAGACATAATTCCAGACCAAGTCAACATAATTTAAATTTAGGACTGAAGTGGGAAAGGGAGTGAGGGTAAGATAGTGAAAGTGAAGTCGTTCAGTCGTGTCCGACTGTTTGCAACCCCTTGGACTTGTAGCCCACCAGGCTCATCCGTCCATGGGATTTTCCAGGCAAGAATACTGGACTGGGGTGCCACTGCCTTCTCCAGGAGATCTTCCAGACCCAGGGATTGAACCCGGTCTCCCGCATTGTAGGCAGATGGTTTACCGTCTGAGCCACCAGGGAAGTCATGACTTCTGGAGGGTAAGATAAGCACTACTGAAATCACTGCATTTTTGCCTCTGATCCCCACTGGAGAAACTTATCTACCCTTTCCTCGTGTACTTTCTATCACTAATTCTCTTCACACTCCTCCTTAGGAATGGTCCAAGAAGTCTGAGTATTCTTCCAAATATATACAGAAAATGACTTTGTTTCTGGGCACCCCCAAACCCACCATTAGGATCTTTTCTTGGACTGATCCCTTCCTAGGAGTCTTTTTATTCCTTTCCCAAATCCCTATTTGTTTAGTATCTGTATAAACTCTAGAAAACTTTTCAAAAAGATAAAGGACTTGCTCTGATGAGAAGAAAAAAATGAAGAAATGCTAATACTATTTTGTGTCTTATAAATGAAGAGGAAAGAAATCCTAGTTACAAAAAGAATAGGTGGTAACAAGAGGCTAATAATGAACTGGGGAAAAGGAAGAAAAGAGATGAAGGCTCAATGCCCGCGAACTGGTGAGCGTGCGCCAGTACTTCCAATGGGAGAGTTCTAGTCAGACCCTTTGGCTCTCAAACTCAAAACCTGTTCTCTAGACCCCAATATCCACTCCTGCACACCCAAATGGCACCGTGGAGCCAACAACAGAAGACAGAGATGTGTCCTTTGAATCACCTAAAATAAGCTAGTGCTCTGAAGATTTTTTCCCACAGAAACATTCTTATAAAGGTTGGCTGGATCCCATTATAATATCAACATTACAGTTCGTGTAAAAGGCTACCACAGACCAGATTAGGGACCCATTACATAAAACACTCCCAGAAAGAAAATGTGTTCCTAGTTCAACTCCTAAAATACACAACCTTAAAAAACCACCTCTTAAAACACTGCTCATTTGTATATCATGAACTACCTATATGTTTCTGATGTAATCAAAGCTAGTATAGCAACATTTCCATGTAGAAAAGCAATTTCCTTTCTTCTTACATATATAAAAAAATGGATCTCCTTTTTCTAAACTTAAATATCCTCAGTAGCAGATTGCCTGATTGTAGCAGTCCAAGCCATTGCTGGAAGGCAATCCAACAGTAGGATGAGAGTAATTTCACACGTATCTTCTATTTAAGCAGTCACACATGTTATGACACTGTCCAAATGCCAAAGTGTGAGCAAAGAAATTAACTTTTATAAACCTAAGTTTCAGTTGAAGAGTCCCTTAAAACTTGAGGGAAAAAAAGCCTGGTGTTCTAATTCTGCATTTGTTACTTCAAAAGTACAGGTAAAGTAGTAAATGTTTATATAGCCTTTAAAATACAACCATGTAAATTTAGTACTTTGTAGAAATACAAAAGAATGACTTTTACTCCATTATTATTTGCAGGTCAACTTAATTAGTATATAATCTACTCACAAATGTATTATTTTTTTCAGAGCCCTCTAATTAAAATGCTCCAAAAGTGACCATTTCTAAGCTAATGCATACTCAGTTCAGTAGTTAAAACATATTCCTAATATCACCATAATAATGGGAGAGACTCTGAACTCTGTGCTTTTAAGTCAGACCCAAGTTACTCATATGAAACACAACATGAATTTAAACTTAATTAACTACAAACTCTAACTGGTGATTTCTGTCCTCTTCTCAAATGCAGCATTTCACTCACAGCCAAACCTCAGACACTAAAGACCTGGCTCCAATGTGCATGCTGCTTTTATTTCTCCTTCCATCTTCCACTTTCAGTTCTTCTGATCCGTTGAACACACAGGAGAATTTTTAAGAAAAGATGATGTATAAAGTCGTTAGAAAAAAGAATTCATCTATTCCAGTGTTCTGCCTGATGAGCAGTCCTTCCAACGATACTGATTCACACACAGACCCTTCTGTCCAGAGAGGCACGTGAGATCACACCACCTCTGGAGTAAGTCCTGCACGCCACTTACGTTTACTTCCCACCTTGGGCACCTGACTGGACACATACACTTTGGGACTAGATATGACCATCTAAAAACGGTGGACCAAGCATCTTCAAAACAAAGAAACTTTAGGCCCTTTAATTTGAACTGTACCTTCCACCACATACAATTCCATCACTGTGCTATCTGGGGAAAAATTAAAACACAGACACCTAATTCTGTCAGTCATTACAGCAAGGTAACAACTGCAAAATATACCCTTAGTAGCAATAGTAAACTATTTTGCTCACTAACCTTTCAGTCAGAGTTGGATAGTAGCAACAGAAAGATTAAACATAGGTCAGTAGCAGGCTTAGTGACTGTCCTCAATTATTTATATTTATATATTATGTATGTATATTACTTCTCTATTCATTACTAAGTTATCATTTCACTCAACAGCCTCAATGACAAAGAAGACAACACATTCTGTAAAATATGTAGGCAAACATCACCACTCACAATTCTATACATTGCGGTTATTTAATGCCTATAAGTCTTAGTCTCAAAGCATATATGAAAACCATTTCTGATATTCAATGTTACAGTGTTCACTTCATTTTATATAACAAAAGATTTAAATAGCAAAAGTGAAGGCAACCTAATTTAAATATCTGAAAATAAAATTCTTAGTAGTATAAGCATCGAGAAAAACATATGCTTTGACAATCAAAATATTAAAAATTAATAAATCTAATAAACAGATTAACAACTTAGTATACATAAAACAGATAAAAACAAGAATTCACTGCTTAGCACAGGGAATTATATTCAATGTCTTACAATAAAAATATAGTGGAAAATAATCTGAAAAACAACATATATATGTGTAACTGAATCACTTCGCCGTGGTTCTGGGTGTACAACCATATTGTAAATCAAATACCATATATAAAATAGCAAACAAAATACCATATTGTAAATCAAAATACAACCATCTTGTAAATCAACTATACTTCAATTTAAAAAATTGCTGAATCTAGGGAAAGGGTTTGTGAGATATCTGTACTACTTTTGGAACACTTTACTTTGAAATTATTTCAAAATAAAACAATTTAAACACCTAAAATGAAGGCAAGAAACATCAGATATGAAACACTGTCTTTAGTACAACCAGTATTTTAAAAGTAATCAATCAGCCTTAAATGCTAACATTTTCCATATTCTTCAGAATATAATACACCCTTATTTGTATTTAATCACACATTTTGCATAGCCTGCCAACATCAAAATGGTTTGATCAAGGTTATGTTTATAAAGACCAGATTTAAAAAAGAAAAATAATTCACTGTGAAACAGCACATTCTTAAGATTTTCCACAGGTAAATTTCAAAATGAGTGCAATAAGTGAAATAATGTATAATTTAGTATCCTATTCATATAGATGGCACATGTTGTGTTCCAAATGCCATATTGATGAAATATTTACTTTAACCCTCAATTTTATTCTTAGTTTATTTCTTCTTCCACATTATAAACTTAACTAAGTTTAATACAATGTTCAATAGTTATGGTCTGTCTATACTATCTAGAAATTAAGCATACGCACACACACACACACACACACAAATAGTAAAACTTAACGTTCAGATTCTGAAATTACTACTTACAAGAGTAATGAAATATTTTAACCTCATTTCATTACTTTAAAATCACTGCAGCTCAAAAAGATAATTACTATATTTATGTAACATTAATACCATATTTTAGTCTCATAACATTGCATGCCAAGTAAGATAGGTATCATATTACTAATAGAAAAGTTTTATAACCTATTATAAAATTTAAGATCACTTACTGTCTTGTTTTCATATTTTAAAAGTTTTTCAATTTTTATTTATAGCTTCATAAAAAGATACTCAACAAATCTCATGTAGTATATCACCATGTTCACTATGCGAACTATTTCTAAAAATCAATCAAGGATGACAGATTAATTGTTTTTGGAACTGATCAACTAACAAGGCTGTAAAAATTCAGTTTATAGAGAGTAAGGGGAAAATAACTGAAATTTAGGAAGAAAAATAATAATATATCAATAAGGTTACTTTATTACTGAAGTAAAAAAAAATAAATTCACAAAAGAATTCTCATGTATATTTTTCAGAATCTATCTAGAGTTATGAGATCTAGAGAAGACAACAGAGAGAAAATCAGCTTGAGTGACTTATTCTCAGTTTTACTTTTTTAAAATTTGTTGTTAAAAATAGAAATATCTTAGTATTGAGATCGATCAGAGAAAGAGATCATGAAGATTCTCTCATTTATAATTTAATATTTTGTTTTTCAATAATGAGAAAATATCTAATTTATGTTTAATTTTAGTAGCACTGCTATAAATTATGTTAAATACACTAAATTTCAAAACATTTTCTTATGTCAATGAACTGAAAAAACACTGTAAGTTACCCCAAATGTGCATAATTTTAGCTAAATCTGGTAACAGTTCTCTTTCACTATTTTTCTTCCAATTATAATACAACTAAGAGACCTTTCATATTCTCCCCAAAATATGAACCTTTAAGTAACTAAGTATCAACATACGCTTATTTAATTCAGTAACACAGTCTTATAAAGACTCAAAGAATCCTCAAACACAACTTGAAATTATGCTTTCTAATATATATCATTTGGTAATTCAATTAGGATATAAATCTAGTATCTTTCAAATATTTTAAAATACATATAGACTACTTAAAAACAAACTAACATGCTCTAAGTCTATATAATACTTTAGATTTATAATGTTAGGAAAGTCATCTTTGATACATAGGGTACAACTAATAGGTAATCATTTTTTAAACATCCTAAAATGGGTACAAAACGTAACTAGAGTCTAACCGCAATGCTGCCCTTCAAACACACACACCTTGCTGATGAGGCCATCTCAGGGTATCTATTTAACAAGGGTCTTCAGCAATGTAACCTCTTTGAAAGAGGTCCACAAAGATTATCTCGAACATGATGTATTATGATCCATGAAAAATGTTATATTATGTATCCAATGAAATTCTATCCTTAAGAAAGAGTAAGACTCGGTAAAGTTCATCCTGCTTACCTGACCCTCTAAAAACTTAACAGGAGAAAAAGTCTGGTGATGTACTAGTGAATACCTGCTAGACAAATACATTTTTTAAAAGGTAAACAAGAAAAGAACTACAGTCGAAATGTAAAACATTTTTATACAGCAATATGAAATTTAAGTTCTAATTTCTCATTAAATAATTCTCTATAACAATAAATTATTTTATTGTTATAGATTAAAAATTAAATTATAGATTACAAATTAAACCTAAAAAAGACACTTAATAGATGATTAATAAAATCCTATCATTCAAAATGCAAGCACTAGTCGTCATTCTGCTAGCAGACATTCAAAAGTTTATAAAGGACTGCCTTTGAAAAAGAATTGTAAAATTTTTAATATGAAAATGTCAAAACAAAAAGTAACATCTTCAAATTCAGAAGACAACACCTATTTCCTGTGTTCAATGTAATCTATTCATTATTAGACAACCAAGTAGTCATTTTTAAATAGTACAATAATAGCCTAATACAATAAACAAATAATGAACTAGCTAAAAAAGTACAGCAGAGGAGACCAAAAAATTATACATATTGGAAATCATGTTGTTGATATTTTAGAGATCAGTAGTGATTAATTCACAGCAAATTATTAAACTATTAGACACCTTGTAAGTTAGAAACCCAGCTAATTATATAAAATATCAGTTTTAATGTCAAGCCAATATAATTTCCTCATTAGCTTCTTTAAAAGCTATTTGTTAGTGTATCTATCCATCATATTTTAAAATCTTTATAATAATAATTTCAAATTATATATAATGGTCTCAAAATCTAGTTCTATACTATGTTTCTGTTAAATCCCATCAAGTTTCAAGTGGAATGGTTGGGCTGGTAAATGTTAACTTTCTTCTCATTAAATTTTCCACTGTAAAGTCTTTTTCAATATATCTAAATCTGACACATTAGTTCTCCAACAATTAAACCTATGTATATTCATTTGTTAAAAATCATATTCCCAAAACCATGGACATAAGTTTTTAAAAAATCTGACACAAAGACCACCTTTAATAATGACATTAATTTTTCTGCAGCCTGCTAAAGAACATACCTAACTATTTTGGTATAAAAATTAAAATGTTATGCTGAAGGTTAACCACCTCAAGCACAGTAAGAAAACATTTCCACACATCTTAACATGACAGATTCATGAAAAAAAATTACACAAGTCGGTACATACTACTTACAGTCACATTAAAAATATCATTCCAGAACAAAATGATTAAACATGTATTTTAAGATCTACTCAAAGTGTCAGTTGTCAATCAAGTGAGAGTACTGTTCACTGTAAAAGTAATAAGAATCTTACAAATATACATAAAGAAATATGGATATTTGTATATCCATAAACAAATATGGATATTTAAATGCAAAGGCATTTAATGTATGTATCTTTATCTGCAGATAATTACATAAGGCTTGTTTTTATTGATACTGTATTTGCCAAATGAAAGCAAATAAAATAAGATCACTAAGTAACTATACAATTCAATACATGCTTCTTTCCCAAAATGACTTGTATGAAACATTTCATAAAACAATTCAATGTCTGTACATACAATAAAATAACAGACTAAGAGATAGATATAAAGACTGTAAACATTCTTCCTTTCTAACAAATGAATGTTAGATTCCCTAATACAGAGATAAAAAACACATGCACAAAACAAAAATATATCCAGTATTCTTAATTAGAGCTATATCCAGGATACTGCTGCTGCTAAGTCGCGTCAGTCGTGTCTGACTCTGTGCAACCCCATAGATGGCAGCCCACCAGGCTTCTCTGTCCCTGGAATTCTCCAGGCAAGAACACTGAAGTGGGTTGCCATTTCCTTCTCCAATGCATGCATGCATGCATGCAAAGTCACTTCAGTCATGTCCGACTATATCATACTCAAAAATAGAATGCAACATCCAGTAACTTAATGCATTATGAGCAGGTTTATACCCTTCCTATGGCTTTGCTAAACAGCAAGTAGGACGTACAGACATCAAACAAAAACATTTACTGACTTCCTATTACTATCTTAATATATTTGCAATTACGTATTAATATATTTGTGGTATGTGCTATAGGTTAATATATTTGGAGTTATTTCTATTTCAATTTTTAAATGGGCCCCAAATAATCCAATATTGCTAAAAGAATAAATGCATACCGAAAAAAATGTTCTTCAATAACCAACATGCAAAAAGAACATGAAATTTTATGCAAGAATTGGAAACTAGTTTTAAAGATGGATAGCATTTGATGTCTTTTACTATTTGTATATAATTCCTAAAATATTATTTTCATTCTTCTTCACCAAAACTGTGCTTAATTAAGCTTTTCTGGCACTGGATGCAAACAGAAATAGAAAAGAGAAAACAGCAGTCTAATTTCACAGGCTTGAGAGACTTCCAGTACAAAGAATCACTAGCAACAGGATAAAGATACAATGTGACTGCTCTCAAATAGTGAAACATTTAGCATTCCCATCTACTGCATTTAAAATCATAAGCCAAACAAGCGATGGCTACAAAAACAACTGTCTAACATCCATTACATTTACGATGAGACAACTAATTAATAATTTAAAAATTCTTTTAACTTTACAGCTATAAAAATCAACAGTGGAAATTATATATTCATTTAAAAACCAAATTACAGCAAATCCCAAAATCAAGGCCATCACAACCATGCCTGATTTGACACAGCTGGAACATTCTGCTCTGTCTGCTCTCCAAAAGACACAAGGTGGGGACAAACAGAGCTGCCTTCCAGCAGTTTCATTCTACACATACAGATAACAAAAGAGATATTTTTTAAAAAGGCATTCACTTAGTTTTCTTCCATGTAACAGTGTTAAATTTACATAACCAACCTAATTCTTGAAAGGGACCATTCTAAGTACAGAACAAGCAGAATTATCAACATAAAAAAAGAAGAAAAATTCCTATAAAGACATTTTTTAAAACAGAAGATGTACTGGATATTTAAATTATCAGTGTGGCATTAAACCTACAGTGGAACAAAAACTAAGTATCATATTTCCTGGATTAAAGCAGTCCTATTTTTGTCAGGACAAGCAACTACCATTAGGGGGAAGTTATATTTAATGAATGTTAGCTGTGCACTGCCATACAGAAAGTATTAACAAATGAAAAAATTTGAATTACTAAAATTTTTCAACAGAATTTACTTCATAATACATTTGAAATAACATGAAGATTTTGACGTTTTATTATCAGCATTAAATTATTTCCTAAGCATTTTTAAATAAATGCAAACTAATAGCGAAAATAATTACTATTACCAACCCTAAAAATTGTATATTTTAAATAAAAATTAATACTCTAAAAGTAATTATTTTAATTAGATAAAATTATCTCAGAGAAACAATGTAATTTAATTTTTTGATAATTTTCATTTTAAATTTAACAATTTATTTCTAAATGTGTCACTTCTATTAATATTATTATAAAAACTAGAATAATTACCTCTAAAACCTAGGCTAGACACTACCAAAAAGTGAGCAGCAATATTTTTTCTCAAATATGTGTATCTGAAATGTGTGCAATGAAAAATAAGTCTATCAAGTATAATCTAAAATTTTGTCCTAAGGTCCAAAAGTGATCTGTTGGCCTTGAGTATTATTTATCCACCATGAAAAATTACTCGATTTTGATATCCCTAATTTTTTTTAAATTACTTTCTTTAAAAAAATTTCATTCTGTCACCTCAAAAAACATTTTCTAAGATGATAATGAGATCCTCCTTCAGAACATTTGCATTGCATACCTATCTCTCCCCACTAACTTTGAATTTATTTCGTCTTTTTTAATCTCCAAAATTTTCCTGTTCTTTTACCTTGAGCTTCATTCCTTTCCTTACCTTGTCTTTTACGCCCTTCTTTGTTTTTGTCTTTTCATATTTCATTCTTTTCTTTAAGCCAGCATCATCTGAAGCCAAAGTGGCTTATGTCCCCAGGTTGGAGACAGCTATAAAAAATAAACTCTTACTATTTTTAAGGGGAGGAAAATAAGCTAGTTATCATCTGCGACAGCATGAGGGGATTTTAACCCACCAGACAAGCCTGTCCAATAAAACTCAGACCTGAAGCAAGTGATTAGAACTTCTCATGCACACACATAGAGTTCTTGGAAAGCATCCAAATTTTTTTTTTTCATTTCTTCTCCCTTGTCGAGAAAAAAGGACTAAAAAAATAATTGGACTATAATAATTCAATCACTTTTACAAGTCTATTGAACACAAAAATTCTTTAAACAATATCTTTATAAGCTAGGACTTGAAACGTTTTGACAATTTTTTATTAAACACTGACATCTGAGAGAAGCCAAAACTGTTTTCTGCTTCTCACAATTTCTGCTTGAACTAATGGAGGGTCAATTACTAAATATGTAATTTCTAGCTTATTTTAGAATGAAAATCCAACATTTTGCATTAAAAATAAATAGCTAAATCAATTCCATAATCCTTTGAAACTTTGACTTTCAGCATATCATTATATTTGATTAGGTTATTTTCAAAATTTTTTTAAAAAAAGATTAGCTTTGCAACAACAGATAATGCTGATTTTAATTTCAGAACAATTATACAAATTCATTTAAAGAAAAAGCAGAAGTTTAACCCCTATTTCTGCAAACAAAGCTTTATGACAAAAATCTAAAGTTAAACAAATTATCACCTATTGGTTCACTTAGCAAGGGTGTCCTAATAGTATGCATTCAGTGATATATTTAATGAGCGTAATTTTCATGTTGCCTAACAGCTGTTGCTAATAAATATAATATTATTACTACTACTTATGTGGCATGTATGCACTTATTGTAATATGTTCAAATCTATAGCAATACTCACATTTAAAATCTTTAATTACTGAATATATTACCAATAAGGCGCTAAATTGAAAGAAATGGATATTGAAATGACTATGGCTAGAGATATATTCAGGACTTTATAATATTTATTCTGCTTCTCCTTTGCTGATACAAGAGTTAAGAAGGATGCTTGTTCCTAAATGCTAGCCAAATTTAAGTGCTGCTGCTGCTGCTGCTGCTAAGTCGCTTCAGTCGTGTCCGACTCTGTGCGACCCCATAGACGGCAGCCCATCAGGCTTCCCTGTCCCTGGGATTCTCCAGGCAAGAATACTAGAGTGGGTTGCCATTTCCTCCTCCAATGCATGAAACTAAAAAGTGAAAGTGAAATTGCTCAGTCGTGTCCGACTTGTAGCACCCCATGGACTGCACCCTACCAGGCTCCTCTGTCCATGAAATTTTCCAGGCAAGAGTACTGGAGTGGGGTGCCATTGCCTTCTCCAATTTAAGTGCAGATCTTGTATTAATGCAGATTGGAAAGAATGGCCGCACTCTTCCCACACTGTGTCCACATGTGCAGCGGGCTCTGCCTTGTGCAAGTGCAAGCTGGTGCTGGACGCTACCATGCAAGACTGCATCTGCATCCCAGTGTCCGGGAAGCCTCTCGGTGCCTCCCACCCACTAGGGCGTACAATGTAAGTGGCTGAACATAGCCCAGGCCATGCACAAAGTACTGCTTCTGCCTTTTTAACTGAAAACCAAGATTCAGAGGCCAAAAGGGGGAGGTGGGAGACCAATGCAGATTTAAAAAGTCATTAAAAAATAAAACTTCTGCATGGCACAAGTGCTACAGACAAAGGCTAAAGCAAAACAACAGAATGGAAAAAAAAAATTACAATTCCTACAAGGAATTAATAGCATATATTACAAGTGCTCCAGGAACACAAGAGAGGAAGATCATCAACTTGGTGGCAAAATACCCCAATGATGAATAATCACAAAGAAATCCAAATGGCTTTTTAAACATATGAAAAGCTGCCCAATCAGACTCATAAAGGGATAAATACAAATTAAAACTAACTCAGATACCATTTCTTGCCTTTCAAAACAGCAAAAATCGAGCGGACTGACAATACACTACTAGCAAGGCTGTGGGAAATGATCACTCTGGATGCAAACCCACTGCTTACATGAGTGCAAAATGATTCAGCCCCTGAGGAGCGGGATCCGGGAATATCTACCAATATCATAGGTCTTGTACCCACTGAACTAGCAATCTTACTCTGATAATCTCTCCTACAAATACACTTGTACAAAATTATAAATACATAACTGACCTAATAATTCTTGTACTAGCAAGAGAGTTGGCACAAATTAGATGCATACATGAATGAATGTATTATGCTACTTCCAAAAAAATTGGCTGCTATATCAGTTACAGAAGAGAGAAACAAAGAAAGCAACCTTATGGAAGAGATTATCATATTATGAGATCTAAGAAATGAAAAAAATAAAAGTGCAGTATATATACTAATTTAACTTTCGTGTAAAAAGCATGCCATTCTTTATGTAAGTACTATCTATTGTTTATTTAAGAAAAATATAGTATTCTATTTTCTTATATTTTCATTAAAAACACAGGTTACATATAGGGAGCAAGGGAGAAGATGGAAATGAACAGAAGCAAGATTTCTTGGTATGTTATTTATGATCCAGTAACTTCTCCAAAAATTAAAATCAAAATGGCTGACCTGCCAAATATTAGTGGCAAACAGTACTACGTTAGCTCTCTTAAATCATTTGTAAAATTGCCATCAATTATTTAATAGATGTTTCCAAACAGAATAAGATCACAAGAGCCATATAAACACCTGTAAAGTCATTAAATATATTATTGAGGTGCTTACTGGAAAAGAAGACCAAGTTTAAAACGTTAATGCCAATAAGCTTAGTGAGTTTACATCTAGAAGCAGTGAACATTGGTTGTAATCAATACTGTCCAATAAAAAACTGGGCACACCACAGATAGCATCCTATTCAAGAGTGAAATGAATATATAGAAAAGCTTTTCTATGAAGATCAGGAACCAGGCAAAGATGTCCATTTTTTGCCACTTCTATTTAATATAGTACTGGAAGTCAAAGTCAGAGCAATTTAGCAAGAAAAAGAAATTAAAAGTATCCAAATTAGAAAGAAACAAAATTATCTCTGTAGAGTATAAGATCTTATACATAGAGTACCTTAATATTAAACAAAAAAATAATCTATTAGAATAAATTAATTCAGTATAGCAGAGATGCACAAAGTCAAAACCAAAAAAAAATCAGTTTTATTTGTCTAGACTAATAATGAAAAATATGAGAAGGAAATTAAGAAAATAACTCTATTTATAATAGCAACAAATGGAAAATATTTAGAAATAAAGTTAACCAAGGGGTTTTAAGAATTGTATACTGAAAACTGCAAAACACTGCTTAAAGAATTAAAGTTGACACAAATAAATGAGAAGACACCCTGTGTCCACAGACTGGAATATTTAAAATGTCAATACTACTCAAATGGATATATATAGGTTTAATCAAAATCCCTACATCACTTTTTGCAGAAACAGAAAAATCTATCATAAAATGCACATGAAATTTCAAGGGACCCCAAACAGCCAAAGCAATTTTGAAAAAGAACAATGTTGGAGCTCTCACACATCCTGATTCAAAAAATTATTATAAAGCTACAGTAATCAAAAGTATAGACAGTACCATCATGAAGACAGACATATAGATCAATGGAAAGAACAGAAAACCTGGAAATAAGTCCTCACTTACACAGTCAAATGATTTTCAACAATGTGGCAAGACCATTCAATGGGGGAAGGACAGTCATTTCAACAAATAGTGCTGAGAAAACTGGATGCCTACATGCAAAAAAAAAAATTAAGTTGGACCCTTCCTTTACATCATATCCAAAAGTTAACTCAAAATAGATCAAAGATATAAACATAAAATTAAAGCTATAAAACTCTCAGGAAAAACCATAGGGGGAAACTTTCATGATGCTGGATTTGGCTGCGAGTTCTTGAACATGACACCAAAAGCACAGGCAATAAAAGTAAAAAGACCTAAGTTGGGCTACGTCAGAAGTTAAAAGTCTGTGCATCAAAGGAAACAATCAACAGAGTGAAAAAGTAATCTATTTTTTGGGAGAAAATATTTTTGAATCATATATCTGATAACATGTTAATAATCAAAGAACATATAAAGAACTCCTACAGCTCAACAACAGCAAGAAAATAATCCAATTTTAAAATGAGCAAAGGACTTCAACAGACATTTCTCCAAATATATACAAATGGCCAATAAGCATATGAAAAGATGCTCATTATGGACATACAAATCAGAAGCACAATGAGATAATAAATCACATCCATTAAGATGGCTAACACCAAAAAAACAAATGCAGATTCCTTCAGATTCCACTTATATGAGATAAAGGAATCAAATTCATAGGGATAAAAAGTACAATGGTGGCTCCCGGGAATGTGGGGTTGCTTTGTTGCTAAACTGGTATAAAATTTCAGTTTTACAAGATGAATAGTTCTAGACAATAGTTGCACAACAATCTGAATGTATTTAACACTACTGATCTGTACACTTTAAAATGGTTAAAATGGCAAATGGTATGTTACGTATGTTTTAAAATTAAAAATAAAATGATTTTTAAAAGAGGTAAAAGCTAATAGAAGGCACGCTTTCTCATGCAGTGTCACCATCAAATTCACTCAAGGAAAAAAAAAAGTGATCAACCAAGAAGCATCACCTCTGTAACCAAAGCCTTACCAAAGGAGAAGAATTCTTAACAAAGTAAAACAACCCAGAAGGGTAAAACATGATAGCATGAAACACTCAGCAAGACGATTTAGGCAAAAATGTGATCTTAAGAATAAGTAAAAGTCCTAAAGAGTAAGTAGAATTAATTTTGGCAAGAGGGAAAGAAATAGTATTCCAGAGATGAGAAGAAAAAACAAAGGTGACCACTATGAAAAATAACAACAAAGGGGAAGATAAATATTAAGATGGCAGGTTCTACCTCATCATCCACAATAAAACTTTAGTCAGTTTGCAAAAAAAAAAAAAAAAAAGTAGCACAGAGTAAATATCTTACTGATTTGTTTGAAATTGGTTTACAGGTAAACCCTAAAGGGAAGAGGGTGGCATCTGACAAGCTTAAGAAAATAACTGCACTATGGACACAAAACTAAAGGGCCTCGAACAAAAGAATGAGCCACAGGACTGGGGAAGCAAGGCCCAGTCAAGACAGGGTAAGGGTAAGTGAAGCATGGGGCATGGGAGAGAGTAGGACAAGCAATGGCTCCCAGGGGCTTGGGGTGGCTTTGTTGCTTAACTGGTATACAATTTTCAAGGCTATAAGACAAACAAATTCATTCATTCAAAAATTGCTTTTGAACAACTTCTACATGCTTGGCATTTTCTAGGCAGAAGATACATCTATGAGCTACCTACTCTGGAGTTTACACTCTGGGAGACGAATATGATACACAAACAGTAATGAAGAAAAGACAGCTTATACTAGCCAAAATTTTACAAACGACACAAAAGCAATCATCATTAAGGAGAAATGATAAATCTGATGTCCTCAAAACTATAACCTGTTCTTCAAGGGAAAATAAAAGTAAAAGGAAAGACATAGACAAGCAAGTAACCACAATGCACATATTTGACCCAAGAACTTGCATCTAAAATATATAAAGAACTTACAAATTGATAAGAAGAAATCCAAAATTTTTAAAAATATTTGTACAGACACTTCACTAAAGAAGTGAGTAATGGCTAACATGCACAGCCAACAGGCACTCAACACCATTAGGCATCAGGGAACACAAGCCAAAGCCACAGCAAGACACAGCCACACGTCCACTCAGGCTGGCTGAAACTTAAAAATCAGGCATTGCCACTGCTACTGAAGGCGGAGCACAAATGGAGCTATCAGATACCACTGGAAGGAGCATAAAGCAAACAAGTACTTTACAAGGACTCTGTAAAATCCTTTGGCAGTTATTCAGATAGTGAAATTTAAGTGATACAAAACACATGACCCAGCCATATCAAACCCAGGCACTCACTCAAGAGAAACGAAAACCTCTGTCCATTAAATATGTGTTCATGAATATTCATGGAAGGTTTATATTTAATAGTTGAAAAACTGGAAACAAGCCAAATGTCCATTAACAGGTAAATGGATAAAAAATTATTGTATGTTTATACTTTGCACGGAAATATCAAATTAAGTACAACATACTAGGTACATTGTAAACGGTACTAGTAAACAGTAATTAACTACAAAAATGCACAACATGTACTTAGGAACTACTGTCAACAATCTCTGAACTATAAACGGATCCAGACTTAGACTAAAGACGAGTTAGAAAAGAGCTAAGCAGAGTCAGAAAGAACAGGCTCCATACATACACAGTAAAAGATACTATATCAGATCAATCCGAAAACCTGACCGACCTCCACACACAGTAGTTATGAGCCAATAAACTAATTACTGTTTAACCAGGTTGAGTCAGGTTGTCTGTTACTTGCAATAAAGTGAATCATAGATGATACGATGTAGCTCATACTTCATTCAGTTCAGTTCACTTCAGTCCCTCAGTCCTGTCCGACTCTCTGTGACCCCATGAATTGCAGCACGCCAGGCCTCCCTGTCCATCACCAACTCCTGGAGTTCACTCAAACTCACATCCATAGACTCGGTGATGCCATCCAGCTATATCATCCTCTGTCGTCCCCTTCTCCTCCTGCCCCCAATCCCTCCCAGCATCAGAGTCTTTTCCAATGAGTCAACTCTTCGCATGAGGTGGCCAAAGTACTGGAGTTTCAGCTTCAGCATCAGTATTTCCAAAGAACACCCAGGACTGAGCTCCTTGAGAATGGACTGGTTGGATATTCTTGAAGTCCAAGGGACTCTCAAGAGTCTTCTCCAACACCACAGTTGAAAAACATCAATTCTTTGGCACTCAGCTTTCTTCACAGTCCAACTCTCACACCCATTCATGACCACTGGAAAAACCATAGCCTTGACTAGACGGACCTTTGTTGGCAAAGTAATGTCTCTGCTTTTGAATATGCTATCTAGGTTGATCATAACTTTCCTTCCAAGGAGTAAGACTCTTTTAATTTCATGGCTGAAATCACCATCTGCAGTGATTTTGGAGCCCCAAAATATAAAGTCTGACACTGTTTCCACTGTTTCCCCATCTATTTGCCATGAAGTGATGGGACCAGATGCCATGATCTTTGTTTTCTGAATGTTGAGCTTTAAGCCAACTTTTTCACTCTCCTCTCTCACTTTCATCAAGAGGCTCTTTAGTTCCTCTTCACTTTCTGCCATAAGTGGTATCATCTATATATCTGAGGTTATTTATATTTCTCCCAGCAATCTTGATTCCAGCTTATGCTTCTTCCAGCCCAGCTTCTCATGATGTACTCTGCATAGAAGTTAAATAAGCAGGGTGACATATACAGCCCTGACATATTCCTTTTCTTATTTGGAACCAGTCTGTTGTTCCATGTCCAGTTCTAACTGTTGCTTCCTGATCCGCATATAGGTTTCTCAAGAGGCAAGTCAGGTGGTCTGGTATTCCCATCTCTTTTAGAATTTTCCACAGTTTATTGTGATCCACACAGTCAAAGGCTTTGGCATGGTCAATTAAGCAGAAATAGATGTTTTTCTGGAACTCTCTTGCTTTTTTGATGATCCAGTGGATGTTGGCAATTTGATCTCTGGTTCCTCTGCCTTTTCTAAAACCAGCTTGAACATCTGGAATTTCACAGTTCACGTATTGCTGAAGCCTGGTTTGGAGAATTTTGAGCTTTACTTTACTAGCGTGTGAGATGAGTGCAATTGTATGGTAGTTTGAGCATTCTTTGGCATTGCCTTTCTTTGGGATTGGAATGAAAACTGACCTTTTCCAGTCCTATGGCCATGGCTGAGTTATCCAAATTTGCTGGCATATTGAGTGCAGCACTTTCACAGCACAATCTTTTAGGATTTGAAAGAGCTCAACTGGAATTCATCACCTCCACTAGCTTTGTTCACAGTGATGCTTTCTAAGGCCCACTTAACTTCACATTCCAGGATGTCTGGCTCTAGGTGAGTGATCACACCATAGTGAGATCGATTTCCATATTCCCCATTGAACAGTAGGAGGATTTAACTGCTAATGATGGGAGCTTATGGCAAAGAAAATGATAGGAATTCATGAAAAAAAGTAACAGACTGGAATAACCACTGTGGATAAGTTACTAGGAGTAAAAAATATAAAAGCAGTAAGAAACATACATAGAATGTATGGCAAAAACCACCACAATATTGTAAAGTAATTAGCCTTCAATTAAAATAAATAAATTGAAAAAAAAAAAAAAGAAACATACATAGTGTTTTGAGAAAACCACAAATACCAGGGGTTAAAATAATGCTTCCAAAAACTCCCCGGAAGATGGAAGGCTCACAGGGCCCTATCAAATGTGTAAAACAACCAACAGTACTTCTACCACCTGCCAAGCTGCTCAACAACAAAAATGTTCACCACCAGCAAACTTCTGGGAATGACTCCATTCCAGGTTTTCTTTAGTCACAAAGAGAGAGAAGTGAAATGGCAGTTGGGAAGTTAACAAGAAAAGACAGAAACGTTTAACTCTTTTACGTGAAATGTTTAATTACGAACTGCTATTTGCCAAGATACCTTGTTGGATGATACATATACACCATTTCAACCCATGCAACTTCATCAAAGGTCACGCAGAGTAAACGGTATCATCTCCAATTTAAACACCTGTTGTTGCTCAGTTGCTAAACTGTGTCAGGCTTTTTGCATCGCCATGGACTGCAGCATGCCAGGCTTCCAGGTCTTCACTATCTCCCAGAGTTTGTTCAAACTCCTGTCCATTTAACCTAAGGAAATCAAATCTTCAAAAATTTAAATCCAAGCGCTTAAGAAATCCAGAACTTGTGACCTGGTGATTGGTCATGCAGGGATTGGAATCAATACCTGTCTGACACAGAAGCTACCTTGCTCAACCTTTTGACGAGAATAAGCACTAAAAGGTGTCACTGGCTCCTTTGTCTGACCTGTCGTCCTAAGGGAAAGCATCAGTCACTTCTCACTAGAAAAACATGTCCCTTAATGATAAAACACAACACAGGAGTATCAAGGAGTTCCTAAAGTACATTGTTTTTTTCTTATCCCACCTCTAAGTGTAAAACTTTCTGATGTTTTCAAAAAACTCCAGCAGCGGACCTGGTCACTATTTGAAAGAAAAACAAAAACACTTGGCAGAGAGATAAAGGACAGTATGTAGAGAAGACATGCCTCTTAGTTTTGTGAAAGTTATCAACAAGATATCATAAAAAGGGTACATATGAAAATATATTCTTCTGCTAGAAAACCACTGAAATTTATAGGCATTATCATTTCTAACAGGGAACAAAATGAAAGAGCCACAGTATTCACTAATATTAAAGTCTGTAGAACAGAATATGTGGTGTACCTTTTTGAATTAAAATGTATATCTTCAGAAAACTAAAACAGAACTATCATATGATCCAGCAATTCCACTGCTAGGCATTCAGTTCACTTCAGTCTATCAGTCATGTCCGTCTCTTTGCGACCCAATGGACGGCAGCATGCCAGGCTTCCCTGTCCATCACCATTTCCCAGAGGTTACTCAAACTCATGTCCATGGAGTCGGTGATGCTATCCAACCATCTCATCCTCTGTTGTCCCCTTTTCCTCCTGCCTTCAATCTTTCCCAGCATTAGGGTCTTTTCCAGCGAGTCAGATCTTTGCATCAGGCAGCCAAAGTATTGGAGTTTCAGCTTCAGCAACAGTCCTTTCAATGAATATTCAGGACTGATTTCGTATAGGATGGACTGGTTGGATCTTCCTGCAGTCCAGAGGACCCTCAAGAGTCTTATCCAACACCACAGCTCAAAAGCATCAATTCTTCGGCGCTCAGCTTTCTTTATAGTCCAACTCTCAAATCCATATATGACAACTGGAAGAACCACAGTCTTGACTAAACAGATCTTTGTTGACAAAGTAACGTCTCTGCTTTTTAATATGCTGTCTAGGTTGGTCATAACTTTCCTTCCAAGGAGTAAGTGTCTTTTAATTTCATGGCTGAAATCACCATCTGCAGTAATTTTGGAGCCCCCAAAAATGAAGTCTGACACAGTTTCCACTGTTTCCCCATCTATTTCCCATGAAGTGATGGGGCCAGATGCCATGATCTTCTTTTTCTGAATGTTGGGCTTTAAGCCAACTTTTTCACTCTCCTCTTTCACTTTCATCAAGAGGCTCTTTAGTTCTTCACTTTCTGCCATAAGGGTGGTGTCATCTGCATACATGAGGTTATTGATATTTATCCCAGCCATCTTGATTCCAGCTTGTACTTCTTCCAGCCCGGTGTTTCTCATGATGTACTCTGCATATTAGTTAAATAAGCTGGGTGACAATATACAGCCTTGACATACTCCTTTTCCTATTTGGAACCAGTCTGTTGTTCCATGTCTAGTTCTAACTGCTGCTTCCTGACCTGCATACAAATTTCTCAAGAGGCAGGTAGTCCCATCTCTTTCAGAATTTTTCACCGTTTATTGTGATCCACACAGTGAAAGGCTTTGGCATAGTCAAAAAAGCAGAAATAGATGTTTTTCTGGAACTCTAGCTTTTTCGAGGATCCAACGGATGTTGGTAATTTGATCTCTGGTTCCTCTGCTTTTCTAAAACTAGCTCAAACATCTGGAAGTTCACGGTTCACATATTGCTCCATATGGCTTGGAGAATTTTGAGCATTACTTTACTTGCGTGTGAGATGAGTGCAATTGTGCAGTAGTTTGAGTGTACTTTGATATTGCCTTTCTTTGGGATCGGAATGAAAACTGACCTTTTCCAGTCCTGTGGCCACTGCTGAGTTTTCCAAATTTGCTGACATACTCAGTGCAACACTTTCACAGAATCATCTTTTATGATTGAGCTCAAATGGAATAATTGAATATTTTAGGAATAGCTCAACTGCAATTCCGTCACCTCCACTAGCTTTGTTTGTAGTGATGCTTCCTAAGGCCCACTCTAGGATATTACTCAGCCATGAAAAGGAATAGAATTCTGCCATTTGCTACAATGAGGATGCCCCCAGAGGGTCTATTTTGCTTGGCAAAATAAGACAGAGAAAGACAAATACTCTATGTTATCACTTACATGTGGAATCTAAAAATATAAACAAATGCCTATAACAAAACAGAAGCAGACTCACAAATATAAAGAAGAAACTAGTTGTTAGCGGTGTGAAGATGGCAGTGTGGGAAAGGACGGGATAGGGTATGGGATCTATGAGGCACAAACCAGCATGCACAGATGGATGGGTAACAAGGGCACACTGTACAGCACAGGGACACACAGCCAGTGTTTCGTCACAACTGCAAATGCCATGTATCGAGAGAAACACCGAATCACTATGTTTCTGAAATTAAAACAGTATTGTAAATCAACCATACTTCAATTTAATTTTTTAAATTAAAAATTTTAAAGGAATGATAGACAAATAAAAATATATGTATACATATTTGCATGTGCATTAAAAGCTTTCCAAAAATAATCATCAGATGGATTAGCAGGAAGTTTTCATTTTGTACTTTTCTATACTGTTAGAATTTTTAAACATGCATGAAGATTTTTTCTGACAACAAGGGTTATTTAAGTCTCTTATATTTCTTAGTATTTTGTAAGATCCTCTCAAATATTCTTTTAATTACAGTTCACTTTCAATATTATTAATAGTGTAATAGATAAATGACTACAGGAAAAGTCTCACTATTCACTTAATACAAGACTACCACTTTTACATAAACTGCCTGACGTAATGGGCTTCCCAGGTGGTGCTACTGGTAAAGAACCCGTCTGCCAGTGCAGGAGATATAAGAGACCCGGGTTCAATCCCTGCGTTGGGAAGGTCCCCTGGAGGAGGGCATGGCCACCCACTCCAGTATTCTTGCCTGGGAAATCTTGTAGACAGAGGGGCTTGGCGGCTATGGTTCACAGGGCTGCAAAGAGTCAGACACAACTGAAGCAACTCAGTACGCATGAGTACTTAGCACAGATGAGGAAACACCTCACAGGGATTTTCCCAAAGTCGCTCAACTAAGATACAGAAACCTTATATAAACCTGAAAGTGAAAGTGAAGTTGCTTAGTCGTGTCTGACTCTTTCGGACCCCAGGGACTGTGGCCCATGAGGCTCCTCAGTCTATGGGATTCTCCAGGCAAGAGTACTAGAGTGGGGTGCCATTTCCTTTTCCAGGATATATTCCCCACTGAGGGATCGAACCCGGGTCTCCTACATTGCAGGCAGACGCTTTAACCTCTGAGCCACCAGGGAAGCCCCATTATATATATATAAACCTATTGCTCCCTAATTCAAATCTCAAAGCACTTTCCATTACACCACACTGCCTATTCAAAGACAAAGGTGTTTTAAAGTAAAAATAAACTTGTATAAGTACTTCAGTTTGTATTTAGGTATATCCCTCCTCTTTCCAAAAAAGGAACTGAGACAGTTCATGGAAATTCACCCTACAGGAGAAAAACAAGTAGAAAATGAGGCACTGGAAAATAAGGGTTAAAACGAAAAAGTTATTCTATAGTAAACAGAGAAATTCTGAGTGTTTCTACATCAATTACTATGTTTCTTGATTTCTAAGATATTAAAGAAAAGAGGGAAATGAGACCACAATATCACTCATAAAATTCACATTAGTAAGTCATAAAGGAAAGCAATTGCTCAGAAATCTGGCTTTCCCCAGCACCAAGCCCAGAGAGACTATATAACTGAGGGTTCTTATGAGGGAGGACTCTGTGATAGAGATAGCAAAGTCCTTACAAATATACTACTAATAATTAAACAGAATAATGCAAAAAACTCAATTCAAGTACTGCTACCCATATACTATTACAGCTCAATGGAACAAATTTACCTTTAACAGCAAAGTCTTCTTTAAAAGGTAGCAAGTCATTTTAATGAACATACCATGTTTTCTTTGCGACCCCGTGGACTGTAGCCCACCAGGCTCCTCCCTCCATGGGATTCTCCAGGCAAGAATACTGGAGTGGGGTGCCATTTCCTTCTCCAGGGGATCTTCCCGAGCCATGGACTGAACCTGGGTCTCCTGCGTTCCAAGCAGACGCTTTAACCTCTGAGCCACCAGGGAAGTCCATACCATATATTAGCTCCTTTTAATTTTAATCTTCAAAATATTTCACCTTAGTTTGGTAACTTAGAGGTTATCATAATTAGCAAATAAAATATCTAGACATCATTATTTTCATATTCTTAAAATGTAGTTTTCAATATAAGAAAGGCTGAGTCTAAGCTCTAACACCTTGCCAGGGCGATGTTACTGTTCTCCCCAGTGGGCTCATCCACAGGTAAATACAGGATGGAAAGAAACTGCTCGTGTTGAGTGAGTTACTTCATAGTAAGCAGGCTGGCACAACCCAAGGAAACCTAGGTCTAGAAGCATAGCGCTGTGTGTGTGGTTCTGATGTTGCTGTCGCTTGGTTACTAAGCTGTATCCAATCCTTGGGACCTCATCGACCTTAGCCCGCCAGCCTCCTCTGTCCATGGGATTCTCCAGGCAAGAATACTGGAGTGGGTTGCCATTTCTCCAGGGTATCTTTGCAAGCCAAGTATCAAACCCACATCTCCTACAACAGCAGGTAGATTCTTTACCACTGAGTCACCAGGGAAGCCCATGTATGTGGTTATTACTCAATAAACACTTAATGAATGAATAAGTAAATGGGGGGAGATTGGACTTATGGAAAATAATTGATCCACGTAGTATATAACCATGAAGGAGCTAAGAAAAACACATTTTCCAGAATTACACCACTTGTAACTTTAGCACTATTAACCTATTAACTTCCAGGCTTTCAATATAATTTTCTAGGGTATAAAATATCATTCCACCCTCTAACCTTTGTCTCTAATTTTAGCTTCTCTTCTCCCAAATATTATAAATCAATGTATTTAATAATTTTTTCCAATAAATTACCTAAATGATTGGTCTACACTGAGAAAAACCAAAGGAACTATACCAAAACTAAGCCACCAAATTTTCCTGAAGCTGTCTGACAATTCTAAGAAGCATGCAAGGGCTTTACTGCTCCACTTCTTCAGGTATGCCTCACATTATAAAATATTTAACAAACCTCAATGGAATGAACTGCATGCAGCTTTTCAAACTATAATCCTAAATACTTAATGCCAGCTGTATTTATCACTCAAGCAATCTCACAAGATATACTTTAGAGAGGGAGAGGGTGGGATGATTTGGGAGAATGGCATTGAAATATGTATAATATCATATATGAAACAAGTCACCACTCCAGGTTCGATGCACGATACTAGATGCTTGAGGCTGGTGCACTGGGATGACCCAGAGGGATGGTATGGGGAGGGAGGAGGGGGGAGGGTTCAGGATGGGAAACACATGTGTACCTGTGGCAGATTCATTTCGCTATATGGCATAACTAATACAATATTGTAAAGTTAAAAATAAAATTAAATTTTAAAAAAAAGATATACGTTAGAGAACAAAGAAAGCCAAATCAACACTCAATGTGGACACCTCAGACTCCTTCATAAAGCAAAGCATAATCCAGGGAACAAAAAACTCCCTTTTAAATTCAAATTACATTAATTTGAAATTACTTCACTATCTTATATTATTTTGAATATATAGACAAAAATATATATTACATATGTTGTTATGTATAAGCACACATATACACACACATTTGAGATTTCCATTTAGACTGAAACTCTCGAAAAGTGGAAACTGGTACAAAATTTTATTCCCTATTCCACATTCTTACAGATATGATTGGTTATAACTCCTTCAAAGGAAAAAATCTGTGGCAATCAAAGTCGAAATGTGCTAATGTGATCTCCAAAAACATTTTATTAGTTAGCTCACTCAATATTTACGTATCATTAAACTGACTATTCCTAGGTATACAGAAAATACCTATGTACTGAGTATGAACTATTCCTAGGTATAATCAACCATATGTGCAAAAATATAAAGGCAGATATGAATATATATATGTCTCTCTTCACCACCGGGGAAGCCATTCTACAACCAAGTAGCTCTAAAATACAGGAGGCCTCCCTGATGGCACAGTGGTAAAGAACCCACCTGCCAATGCAGGACATGGTTCGACTCCTGGGTCAGGAAGACCCCTCGGAGGAGGAAATGGCAACCCATTTCAGTGTTCTTGCCTGGGAAATCCCATGGGCAGAGGAACCTGCTGGGCTACAGTCCAAAGGGTCGCAAAGAGTCTAGACACGACTAAGCACAAAATCAAAGTCTTAAAACCAATATAAATATTTAACGTAGCTTTTATTCCCCCAAAAGTTGTTATTAAAAAGTCATAATATGTCTAGCAGTCAAAGAAACTTAGTACAATCATCTTATTCTTATGAAAGATGACAGTGGTTGGATTTATTAAACTACCAGTGATATACTCTAAACTGGTAAGTAAAACATAAAGGTCATTTGGTAAGGTTAAAATTTACTTATCTCCATATCAAATTAGTAATTAGATAATCCTGACCAACTACCACTACCACTTAAAAAGTAAATGTTCCAACCTATAAATCAAGTAATGGGAATTGCTACAATTGCAGTATATCAAACCTAAGAAGAAAAGACCTCATTTTCCACATTTATGAAAACAATTTATATATGGAAGTTATAAAATCCAAGAGACCAACATGGAGCCACTGAACCTTCAATCTAACAATCTAAAAAGAACATAAAAATGCAACAGAGAATATTTTAAAAATTAGATTTAAATAGTATCAAGTTTAAGATTAGAAACATACTTTCCTTAGATTTACTAAATTATATCACTCTTAGATAATATGTTAAAATTTAGATTGTGTAATGAGTCTACAAGATTTCTTAAACTTTGAAGTTTCAAAAATAGAAATAGAATATTAATTTATAAGACATTTTATTCCAAATCAAATTAATCAAATAGAAATTTATGACACTGACTCAATGCCAATATTAGAATTCCTAAGTCAAATTACATACTGAAAAAGGAGACCCTGAATGAAGAAAGGAGATTTATGCTACCTAATTACCAAAAACAGATAAAAATGAAACTTTTGGCAAAGAGGAGCAGATAAATTATTAGATTAAAAATAATTTTTAAAATGCTGTAAATTCTCATTTGAAGACAAATGACTGCTAACTATGAGCCTGGATGAAATTCAGCAATATTTAAAATACCAAAAACTGGACAGTGAAATCTAGTAGCAGTCAAATCTTTAACCTTAATGTGAAGAAAAACTGAAATTTTTAGAAATATGCCTCAATTGTCAATTTATCCATATAGAAAACTAATGGAAAATAGAAATATCCTCCTCTTCCAGACTTTAGTCACATACATACAAAGATGAAAGGGCAGAGAAAAGAACTACACATATAAAACCTCAGTGAGACTGTCTCGTTAAATTGTCTATCAAATAACTTGGTTAGAAAGGGTTACCTTAAGACAAAATACAATAATAATTTCTAATAATAACAGTAATAATTTTCCCACTAGAGAGAAAGAATTAATTTGCTTTTTTTTAATTACTTAGTGAGGTTACTTTTGAAATTTTACCACTGAAGGGTCCTACTGTGTGCCATGCTTAGCATTTGTTATACATCATTATAATCATATAAATGTTCTGATTAGTTCTAGTTAGATGTTTGAAAGAAAGAGTTTGATGATTTCTCAGCCTGTAGTATACCATATTGAAATTTGCTTGTTCACTAATACTATCTCTAAAGAAATATTGATAACAAAGTTAGTAGGGGGAGTCTTTATATTTTATTCTACAGAGAATGACTCTATAACCTCTAGATAATAAAGTAAAACATTTAAACATCTAAACTGCTCAAGAACTAGGATGTAAAAATCTTCTGTACTCCAGTTAAGCTTCCATTCTGACTTCTAATTCACTGTACATCAAAGAAAATCAACTTGCCCTGACACAGAAAAACTATCCCCTTCAGTGATCAGGCAGGTGTTGAGGCCAGAAAGAGAGCCTATTTTCCACAGCCCTTTACCTTGTTTGATCACTGGTTACTTTTGATCTGACACTGCCCTCTCTCTAGTAATGACTTCCCCCTCGTAGACCCTACCTCACATCTGTCAGAAAGAATAAAGGGCATCAAACTGAGACCTGACAACGCCTATGGGCCAAGCGATGGGCTGCCAACTGAATGCTCCCCAGCTCCCACAATTTCCAATTCAGCTCCTTTTGTTCTGGTAGGTACAGGGTTAGGGCACCAGTGACAGCAGAAAGGATTATGCACCAACTGTGAGACCAAGCCTTCTTGAATATGCATCTTTTATCTCTGCTTCTTCATTTTCTTAAATGCTGCAAACTTCATGGTGGTTACTATGAAATACATATTCAACAGGTGCAAGAGAAAGTTTGTTTAAATCCTTTTCCAGGAGAAAACAAAGGACACAATGTATTGTAATCCAACGAGAAAGCTTTAAGGGAAAAGTTTCAAACCCACGGTGTGAGATTCATAAAGGCCAGCTGTCACAAAGCATGTTAATTGTACATGAAACCACAAAAGTTTTAGAGGACCACTACTCAGCACCATACACCACCTAAAATGGGAAGGTCCCCTAAAACAATGTGCATATTCAGAAGAGGGAAGGCTTAGATTGTTAAATTGTGGATTCTCACACTAATTTGGTGCTAATCAGTACTGAAAATAAGTTCCTCCAGTTTTGTTTAAACAATGTGGTGAGTATATGTAACCTTTCTTTAAGGCATTAGTAGCAATAACTTTAAATGCTAGAAAATTTTAAAATTTGGTCAAATACCACTTTGATACCATTTCACTAACAAATTTTCAACTGTTATTAGAATATTGCATGAGTTCTTATATATTCATTAATAAATAATCTTCACACACACACACAGAGCTCATCAGGCATGCAATAAAAGGATTTGCAGAAAGCAGGTTTAGAGCCTTCTAAGATCACTTTCAAGGTTAAGTCATTTAAAGGAAAGGCCAGAAGAAGGAAGTACTTGATCAATAATATACCCAAACTTAATATACCTTTAGTATTATAATGCATAAAAACAACTAACTTTAGACATGGATAAATACAAAATCTCAAAGGTGAGGAGGAAGCATTAAGGTGATTACAAGTTTATTCCAATAACTGGAGAAATTAGTATGTACAACAGCTAAAGAAACATATGCCTTGATGGAGAGAAAGGGAAAAGGCTCTCACATCTGAAGAATGAAACTGCAACACTGGGCAAATCCATACACCAACTGACACTGATTTATACCTTTAACGAAGACTGTATGTGAAACAGCTCCTATACTAATACTGACCAACGGTCAGCACGAGTTTACTCTTCTTGGAAAATAAAAGTCTATCTTGACTGTAATCTAAAAGTATCATAAAGTATATTATTATAATGTGATGGTTTTAAATATACTCTAATATATAACAACAGATGATGCTTATATATACACTTGGACTGACTTTACAGAAGAAAGTCATCTAGGTATACCAGAAAAAGGTAGCACTTCTAAACTGAAAAAGCACAATTTAATCCAAGGATAAACAATACAGCTTGCTGACCCAATACTTGCCCGATTTTTTCCTTAAGTTTTCCAAATGCCACTTAATTCTCCAAGAAAATGAAGAAATAAACTACATTATTCTAGCAAGATACCTATCTATGCTTCTTTTGCCATATTCTTTCCCTACTTTTTGATTCTATAAAACTATTAGGACATATTAAAGAACCAAAAGATAATAACATAAATGGAACCAAGTTATGATACTTAAAAAATAAGAATATAAAGTATTAAAAATTGTCAGTGTAATCTTCTGCATGGTATATCATGGTATATAAGCATGCAATGTCAATGTTCTAATTAGATTTAATGCCACATATATTTGATACATTTTCTGGGTACTATGCAATCAAGATGACACCATCTTGACAATCAAGATGACAATGCAGATGACACCACCCTTATGGCAGAAAGTGAAGAGGGGCTAAAAAGCCTCTTGATGAAAGTGAAAGTGGAGAGTGAAAAGGTTGGCTTAAAGCTCAACATTCAGAAAACGAAGATCATGGCATCTGGTCCCATCACTTCATGGGAAATAGATGGGGAAACAGTGGAAACAGTGTCAGACTTTGTTTTTCTGGGCTCCAAGATCACTGCAGATGGTGACTGCAGCCATGAAATTAAAAGACGCTTACTCCTTGGAAGGAAAGTTATGACCAACCTAGATAGCATATTCAAAAGCAGAGACATTACTTTGCCAACAAAGGTTCGCCTAGTCAAGGCTATGGTCTTTCCTGTGGTCATGTATGGATGTGAGAGCTGGACTGTGAAGAAGGCTGAGCGCCGAAGAATTGATGCTTTTGAACTGTGGTGTTGGAGAAGACTCTTGAGAGTCCCTTGGACTGCAAGAAGATCCAACCAGTCCATTCTGAAGGAGATCAATCCTGGAATTTCTTTGGAAGGAATGATGCTAAAGCTGAAAGTCCAGTATTTTGGCCACCTCATGCGAAGAGTTGACTCATTGGAGAAGACTCTGATGCTGGGAGGGATTGAGGGCAGGAGGAGAAGGGGACAACAGAGGATGAGATGGCTGGATGGCATCACTGACTCGATGGATGCGAGTCTGAGTGACCTCCGGAAGCTGGTGATGGACAGGGAGGCCTGGCGTGCTGCGGTTCATGGGGTCGCAAAGAGTCGGACACGACTGAGCGACTGATCTGATCTGATCTGATCTGATGCAATCAAGATATGTATCAAATATTATACTTATCTCTTTCTAACTGCAACAATAAAAGCAAGCTCTTCCAAACAAACATAAATGCAAGTTGTTAACTTTCATCTTTTTAAGAAAAATCAAGTGATTAAAAATGACAACAGAAAAAGGCCCACAATTCTAAGCAAACTCAAGAGATTTTTGTTAAGAGTTTTCTGAAAGCAAGGAAGGAACGAAAATACACTGGTGAAAGCACTGGAACAACTCAAATATCCTCAATGGGATGCAAACCAAGTATCTAACAGGTAATTTGCAATAAAAAAGAAAACAACTTTAAAGTCACAAGCCTTGATTCAGCTTTTAAAAATCAGTTCTTAAAAGCTACTTAATTCTTGAGGAGGACATACCTCTCTCTTATCTTCGAGGAAAGATTTTACTTCCTCAAAGTATGACTGCCATTTTTCTGGGAAGAACACCAATGAACATCACTTGACACCACTAGAGAATAAATATATTTCACCAGTTTAGCTGTTAATAAAAACTGAATCTTTTATACTAAAAGGTATCTTATATATACATACCAACATATAAATAATCATACTTAAAGTGACTGACATGTGCCTCATTAAAGATATTAGCTTTTAAGATCTTTCTTTTGGGCACAAAAAGAATTTTTCCAGAAGAAAACCAAATGGACTTCAGAAGAGAATCGTTCATCTTAACTAACTGTCCTTTTCAGAAAATTTATAATTTTTAAGTATAAAAAGATTAATTTTTAGCCATTTCGTCAAAACATTAACAAATATACAGTCAGTTGCTGCTGCTGCTGCTGCTAAGTCACTTCAGTCATGTCCGACTCTGCGTGACCCCATAGACGTCAGACATCCCCATTTTTAAGGAGCTTACATGATTCGACTGAAGCCTAGAAACCTACAACAAATTATCAATGGATTAATAAGAAATAATAAAGGAAGTTGACAGAGTACTAGAAAGTAATAAATGTGGTTGAATTCTTAAAGAATATTTAACCAAAAAAATCATGTATCGCTCAGCTTGAACACATATTGGAAGAAAGCAAGATGACAACAGAAAATGTAGAATAAATAGACTAGTTGAGAGCATAATGAGAACAGAGACAAGTAACTGGAGAAATTTTTATAGTCAACCACTACAAGTTCCTGAAATGATGAATACAGTAGTTTAGCAAGAGTATTTCTGGGTTGTAGATTTAAAAAATAACAAAGCCAGTCTTTAGAAATGTCTTAAGCCGTGACAGAATCCAGTGGAATATACAATATATCATTATCTTTCACACAGTTTTAAGTTCTTCACTCATAAGTTTGACACAATTGTAGTTTATGAAAATATATCATAGAATACACAATGGAACTGACTACAGTTATATATGATTGAAAAGTACTTATTAATCTATCAATATATGTGTGTGTATAAAATTGTATCCTGCAAGAACTTAAAACTTATAAAATATCAAACTATCTATAAGTGTTAGTGACTCAGTCGTGCCCAACTCTTTGCAACCTCCCCCATGGACTGCAGCCCACCAGGCTCCTCTGGCCATTAGATTTTCCAGGCAGGGATACTGCAGTGGGTTGCCATTTCCTTCTCCAAGGGATCTTCCCAACCCAGGGATTGACCCGGGTCTCCTCCTGCACTGCAGGCAGATTCTTTACTGACTGAGCTACAAGGGAAGCCCCCACACTATCTGTAAGTATCATCAAATATTTAAAGTTAGCATTAACCTAGTAAACAGGCATGGGACTGTATTTTGATTCCCACTCAGTGAACCTACAAGTCACGGCTTAACCTAATTATACCTTGTTCTCAGAGGAGTCAAAGCAAAAATCCAGCATTATATGACGAAGATAATTTTATAATCTGTAGTCGTTTGATAGGCATTTTAAAAACAATGTATATAAATATAAACCTTCCTCTTTGTTTTCTCAGAGATATATATTCAATAAGGGGAAAATAAAAGATAAGAATAATCACCCAGACACAGTTTAATTAGGAATCTGATATATAACTATTTATCTTTGGATTACAAATTCTCAATATATTCATTTATGTATCACATTACAGTGAATGATAAATACCTAGATATTATGCTTAAATCAAAAATAGTCAATGAAAACCTGGCAATAGACTCCACAAATTTTCTACTCCCAAAGACTCTCCTGGAGTAACTAATTTCTATCACAGTTTAGAAACCAAAAATAGTGAAGTAGAGCACTCATTAAAGAAAAACACAATATTGGTCTTTTCTACAACCTAAATTTTATGTGGCTACATATAATAGGAAGCAATTGGAGGGTTAAAAAATAAGTAATATCAAAATAGTACATATTTCATCTGGCCTCAATTTCTCAGCTACTAAAAACCAGAAGGTACAGTCCAAGGGAAAGATTTTACCCCAATACTCTCATCTGGGTAACTCATTCTAGACCTTTAATAAGAACACGAAGAAAGATAGCAAAAAGAAACAATCTAGGTAATATGGATAAGCAAAGTCTGCAGCAGAAATAGGAACAGTCCTTACCACAGGATGTCTAGATGCACTTTCATGACAATGCATCTTCTGATAATAACTATAATAAAATACTTGGAAAGAAACATCTTATCACCTGGTAGCCAGATTCAACTATAGTTTACAAATAAAGACCTTCTGAAACGCACATCTTAAAAAAGAAAGAAAAAGAGAAATTCTTCTCCCCTAAAGCCTAATCAGGAAAACAGTAAATAGAATTAAGTCTTGTCTATCTTAATACACTAACAGCCCTGTGACAGCTATAAGCCAAAACTTCTCACCAGATCTAAGCAACTTGTGGACTGACAACCTAGAAAGGTAGTTGAAGAATGTGTGCTCATAAACGGCAGACTTAATGTACTCCCAGCATTCCACTGTCATTTAACTTTACAAAGTTTCTATTTGCTAAGTCTAACGATTGGCCCTTTATCTCAACCCACTTGCCAATACTTGAGGACAGAGACTGAGACAGCACTTTCACATTTATATTTGAGAAATGACTTGATTTGTTCCAAATCTCTTTCTGATTTTTTAATATGCACTCCTAGAAAAAGTAAACAAAAACTACGTTAAAAAAAAAAAAAAAAGGATCTAAACTACAGAGTATGTAAGTGGAACATAACACCAGTAAAAGAACTGCAATACCAGGGATAACCAATCAACTATAAATTTTAAACCCAGAATAAATTTATTTTCAGTAATCTAGAATCTGATGCCCCCCCCCCCAAAAAAAAATTAACAACATGCAAATACTATCTGAGTCTCCTATTCTGAGTTTCCTAGTGGCTGAGTGGTAAGGAATCCACCTGCAATGCAGATGTGACTGGAGCCTCAGGTTCAATCCCCAGGTCAGGAAGATCCCCTGGAGAAGACTATGACAACCCACTCCAGTATTCTTGCTTGGGAAATCCATGGACAGAGAAGCCTGGGAGACGATAGTCCATGGGGTTGCTAAATAGTCAGACACAACTTAGCGAATAAACGACAACAACAACAAAACGTTTAGCTATAATAAATTTTTCATTATCAACACTGGAATATCTGTATCAGTTTTTAACACCAAGCTTGCTTCAACTTGTGATTGTTTGAATCTGAGGATGCCTATCTTCAGCTGATGGGCCACCAAAAATCTGTGAACTAAATTTAATGTCATTAAATTAATACAATTAGTTAAATAAACATGCTGGGTAAAAAAGAAACAAAACAAAACTGATGCAATCCAAAGAAAAATTATTTGGATATTATCGAAACTATTGCCTGCCTCCACCACACCGGTCCACAGGAGGAGAAAGACACACACATGCACACTCATTCTTCACAGTTTTCTATGCCTTTAAAATGAAGGAATACGGAGGAGCTAAGATGGCGGACGAGTAAGACGGGAAGAATACTTTCTCCTCCACAAATCCATTAAAAGAACATTTGAATGCTGAATAAACTCGATAAAACAACTTCTGAATGCCGGCAGAGGACATCAGGCACTTAGAAAGACAGCTCATTGTCTTCAAAACGAGAAAACGAGCCCTGCGGTAACTCCTTTTGCGGAGAACTGGCGCGGACACCAGCATTTGCTATTGGCAAGTGGGGGCTGGGCTAGGAGGAGCGGCGAGGCCTGCATTGCTTTGAGAAAGGATTTGGCCTGGCTATCTCGGGCGCTATCTGAGCGAAATAACCAGACTGTCGGTTATCTACTACATCAAAAGCCAGCCCTAGCTTAAGACACCACCAGGACTACCTACGGAACAAAGGGCTGCACAGAGTCGGCCGGCTGCAGGCCGTCCCACTCTGGTGACAGGCAGCCAGGGCCAGAGGTGGGCAATTATAGCCCTAGAGAGACACTGTCTAACGGAACTGTGAGTAGGTTTCTGTGCTGACTCACGCTTCTTGGGGCTCTGGATGGTCAACATCTGCCTGAGAAAGTGCGCTGTTTGTATACCCAGAAAACTGAGCGGCGGAGAGGCGATAAGTCGCAGCACCTGCGCTCGCTGAACATTTCATCACCTGCGCTACTCGGATCTGGGAAGGGCATAAAACGCAGACTCAACCAAGTCTGTGCTTCTGAGGATTATCTGAGTGCCTGAACCTGGACGGTTTAGATTTGGGTGTTCATCTCTGCCCCCTCTGTAACAAGGCAGAGATCAGATATTGAAAAGACCCGTAAACCGCCTCAATAAAGAGAATTCAACAAACTACCAGAATATAGTAAGAACACTCTAAATTTGGCAATTTTAACAAAATGAAGAGACAAAAGAATACCCAGCAGCTAAAGGAACAGGATAGATGCCCACCAAACCAAACCAAAGAGGAAGAGATAGGGAATCTACCTGATAAAGAATTCTGAATAATGATAGCGAAATTAATTCAAAATCTCGAAATCAAAATAGAATCACAGTTAAAGAGTCTGGAGACAAGGATTGAGAAGATGCAAGAAAGGTTTAACAAGGACCTAGAAGAAATAAAAAAGAGTCAACACATAATGAATAATGCAATAAATGAGATCCAAAACACCCTGGAGGCAACAAATAGTAGAATAACAGAGGCAGAAGATAGGATTAGTGAACTAGAAGATAGAATCCTAGAAATAAATCAATCAGATGAAAAAAAAAGAAAAACGTATCAAAAGAAATGAGGACAATTTCAGAAACCTCCAGGATAACATCAAACGCTACAACATTCGAATCATAGGAGTTCCAGAAGAAGAAGATAAAAAGAAAGATCATGAGGAAATACTTGAGGAGATAATAGTTGAAAACTTCCCTAAAATGGAGAAGGAAATAACCACTCAAGTTCAAGAAATCCAGAGAGTCCCTAACAGGATAAACCCAAGGTGAAACACCCCAAGACACATATTAATCAAATTAACAAAGATTAAATATAAAGAACAAATATTAAAAGCAGCAAGGGAAAAACATCAAATAATTCACAAGGGAATTCCCATAAGGATAACAGCTGATCTTTCAATAGAAACTCTCCAAGCTAGGAGGGAATGGCAAGACGTAATTAAAGTGATGAAAGAAAATAACTTACAGCCTAGATTATTGTATCCAGCAAGGATCTCATTCAAATATGAAAGAGAAATCAAAAGCTTCACAGATAAGCAAAAGTTGAGAGAATTTTGCACCACTAAACCATTTCTTCAACAAAAACTAAAGGACATTCTCTAGATAGGAATCACTAAAAGGGTGTATAAATTCGAACCCAAAACAATAAAGTAAATCTTATTTATCAACAATTGCTTTAAACATTTATGGGCTGAATGCCCTAATCAACAGACAAAGACTGGCCAAATCGATACAAAAACAAGACCCCTACATACCTTGTCTACAAGAGACAACCAAAAGACTAAAATGGGTCAAATGGATACAAAAACTAGACCCCTATATATGTTGTCTACAAGAGAACCACCTTAAAATAGGGGATATATACTGACTGAAAATGAAGGCCTGGAAAAAGATTTTCTATGCAAATATGGAAGGCAATGGCACCCCACCCCAGTACTCTTGCCTGGAAAATCCCATGGACAGAGGTCCCTGGTGGGCCGCTGTCCATGGGGTCGCTAAGAGTCGGACCCGACTGAGCGACTTCACTTTCACTTTTCACTTTCATGCCATTGGAGGAGGAAATGGCAACCCACTCCAGTGCCTGGAGAATCCCAGGGACGGGGGAGCCTGGTGGGCTGCCGTCTATGGGGTCGCACAGAGTCGGACACGACTGAAGCGACTTAGCAGCAGTAGCAGCAGCAGCATGCAAATATGGACCATAAGAAAACAGGAGTAGCAATACTAATCAGATAAAATTGACTTTAAAGATCCTGAAAAGGAGACAATGAAGGTTACACATAACGACTTAAAGGAACAATCCAAAAAGAAGTTATAACAATTATAAATATATATGCACCCAACATTGGAGCATTGATATATCTAAGACAAACATTAATTAATATGATAGAAGAAATATGCAGCAATACAATAATAGTGGGAGACTTTAATACCCCACTCGTATAATCTGGCTGTAATAGACAAAGTAAAGAGCAAAACATATTTACTTATGAGCCTCAAAAAATTCAGTTCACTCAGGAGAGTTTAAAAAAAAAAAAAAAAAGACTTATTTGTTCACTCTGTAAAGGTATATTGACTATTTTATGGGTTTGGTACCACTTTGGGTAGTAGGGAGGAAGAGTTGACAAATGTGATCCTGTCCTAAATAATATATTGTGGTAAAGATAGACCTAACAATACAAAATACCAAGATGTGCCTAAAGATGAGGACACCCAAACTGGAGTTTCTGTTTTCTGAACTTTTCATTTCGAGAACAAACCTCCTAATATAGGATGAATTCAACATGATTTTTTTTAAGTGTTCTTTGTGATTAAAAATAGAAAGCCATTGGTTAAGAAATTACATATACTCCTCCCCACCATCACTCCCCTTCTTTTTTCCCATTTCCCTCCCACCCTCATTGATCCTTTCCTTTGTCCATTTTCCCCTGCAAGAAAAAAAAATAAACATATAATAGAAAAAATAAAAATGAAACAGCAATAACATAACAGTAAAAAAAAAGGAATTAGTAAAAAATAAAAGATAAAAACAAACAAAAAAAAAGTCAGAAAACCACTGACTCTGCATCTTTAACCTATTTTTCAAGCTTTTATTTATAAGCTTAAGTCCACCCACTTTTTAAAGCATGTTTCCAAAATGCTAGAAGAAATACCTTTAAAAGTATATTCAATTCAACAGTAAGCCATTAGTCACTAAACCAACATTTACTGAATATCTATTATGTGCCAATATGTGGGTGGATGGGATAAAAAGGAAACATGATACTCTTTACCCTCGAAAGAGCTGACAATCCATCAGCAAGATACACCTGTAAACCATGATTTCAGTTACTCATGAAAAGCAATTTGACATTATCTATCAAAAATTTCAAAATGTATCTGATATCTTAGCTTCCTTTAATTACATTTCTAGACTAGCTCCCAGAGAAATTCTTATAGATAAGCCAAGAGACTTGCACAAAGCTTTTATTGTTTACCTTACCTATAAAGCAAAACAATGGAAGCAATATAAGGGTCCCTTAATATGAATGGATAAATAGGAGATACATACATATATAGAACACTAAAAGTTTAAAAGAAGGAATTACATATTCATTAAGCTAGATACCAAAAACAACTTAAAAGTAAACAAAGGATATAGATTCAATGCAATCCCCATCAAGCTACCAACAGTATTCTTCACAGAGCTAGAACAAATAATTTCTCAATTTGTATGGAAATACAAAAAACCTCGAATAGCCAAAGCTATCTTGAGAAAGAAGAACGGAACTGGAGGAATCAACCTGCCTGACTTCAGGCTCTACTATAAAGCTACAGTCATCAAGACAGTATGGTACTGGCACAAAGACAGAAACATAGATCAATGGAACAAAATAGAAAGTCCAGAGATAAATCCACACACCTATGGTCACCTAATCTTTGACAAAGGCGGCAAGAATATACAATGGAGTAAAGACCATCTTTTTAACAAGTGGTGCTGGGAAAACTGGTTGAACACTTGTAAAAGAATGAAACTAGAACACTGTCTAACACCATACACAAAAATAAACTCAAAATGGATTAAAGAGCTAAATATAAGACCAGAAACCATAAAACTCCTAGAGGATAACATAGGCAAAACACTCTCTGACTTACATCACAGCAGGATCCTCTATGACCCACCTCCCAGAATATCGGAAATAAAATCAAAAATGAACAAATGGGACCTAATCAAACTTAAAAAGCTTCTGCACAACAAAGGAAACTATAGGCAAGCTGAAAAGACAGCCTTCAGAATGGGAGAAAATAATAGCAAATGAAGCAACAGACAAACAACTAATCTCAAAAATATACAAGCAACTTCTACAGCTCAATTCCAGAAAAATAAACGACCCAATCAAAAAATGGGCCAAAGAACTTAATAGACATTTCTCCAAAGAAGACATACAGATGGCTAACAAACACATGAAAAGATGCTCAACATCGCTCATTATCAGAGAAATGCAAATCAAAACCACTATGAGATACCATTACACGCCAGTCAGAATGGCTGCGATCCAAAAATCCACAAGCAATAAATGCTGGAGAGGGTGCGGAGAGAAGGGTACCCTCTTACACTGTTGGTGGGAATGCAAACTAGTACAGCCACTATGGAGAACAGTATGGAGATTCCTCAAAAAACTGGGAATAGAACTGCCTTATGACCCAGCAATCCCACTGCTGGGCATACACACTGAGAAAACCAGAATTGAAAGAGGCACGTGTACCCCAATGTTCATAGCAGCACTGTTTACAATAGCCAGGACGTGGAAGCAACCTAGATGCCCATCCACAGATGAATGGATAAGCAAGCTGTGGTACATATACATGATGGAGTATTACTCAGCCATTAAAAAGAATACATTTGAATCAGTTCTAATGAGGTGGATGGAACTGGAGCCTATTATACAGAGTGAAGTAAGCCAGAAAGAAAAACACAAATACAGTATACTAACGCATATATATGGAATTTAGAAAGATGGTAACAATCACCCTGCTTATGAGACAGCAAAAGAGACACTGATGTATAGAACAGACTTTTGGACTCTGGGACTGGGAGAGGGTGGGACGACTGGGGAGAATAGCATTGAAATATGTATAATATCATATCTGAAACGAGTCAGTCCAGGTACGATGCCCGATAACAGATGCCTGGGACTGGAGCACTGGGATGACCTGGAGGGATGGTGTGGGAAGGGGGGAGGGAGGAGGGTTCAGGATGGGGAGCACGTGTATTCTGGTGGCGGATCCATTTCGATGTATAGTAAAAGTAATACAATATTGTAAAGTTAAGAAAAATTAAAAAAATAATAATAATAATAAAAAAATTGTAATAAAAAAAAAAAAAAGTAAACAAAGGAGACTGCAGACTGGCAAACTACCTGAGACCAGAAGTTAACCATGTAACATCAGACACAAGCCGCTTGTGACCGCACACTGAGCAACACTATGCTGTTGTTTGTGGTCCACTATGTTTGCTAAAGCTGCTGGTTTTTCAAGCATTTTAGATCATCACAGTAGTTACCTCTAGAAAGAGACAGTGGTAACATGGGATGTAAGACAAGAGACTTCAAGTTTATTTGCTTTACTAATTCAAGAAGAAACAAATTTAACAAAAAGGCTAACAACTGTCGATGTCTAGGTGACAGGCATATATTACAGATGTTATTACTCTTTTCAGTACTTTTAATTTTTTTAACTTCCTAAAATTAGAAAACATACAAGACTGAAATACTTGACCACATTTCAAATTAGAAATCTCAAACTACAATCCCAGTTACCAAGATATACACAAATTTCTTAGCATGACACTCAATAAACTTAACAACCTGGTCCCTACCTTCCTTCACAGACCCAATTATGAACACTCCCCCCACCACGATAAAATCCTAATCTTACTTGGACACGCACTACTAACTAGACATCCCACATATTTTTTTAATGCCTTGTTTTTGTCGATGTTATTTCCCACAGCAGCACTTTTCTCACAAAAATGTTTGCTTGCGTCACAATTACCACATCGCTACATATCAATCAAGACCCAGTTCAAATGCCACCGATTATTTACAGGATTTCCTGATCCCTCCCTGGTCTCTCACAGAAGTACTTATTTTGCAACTGGCATTTCCACAGCACTTATCACTAGAAAAGGATATCCTTTCTTTGGCAGTATAACTTTTTAAATTCCTTAACACTATTTTGAGTGCCTGGCACACAGTAGGTATTCCATTTTTAACTGCACCAAATCAACATCTGAAACACAGTTAAGGGATAGAGTAGAAAGCTCTCAGTTCATTAACTCATTAGAATTTTTATTAAATCTATTAGACAAAAATGAAATAGTATTTAGCTTCTAAATACAAACTTCATAAAAAATATGTTTGTGAAAAGTAAAAAATGTTGCATGAGTGCAATTCTAATAAAATTATGTTTATATTTATACAGGGTTAATATCAACATTAAATACTCTCCAGAAGATACTTCTTCTCTTTGACAATTTTACTACAAAAGAGTTCAGTATATCTCTATTAGTATTAGCAGCTCCCCCTAAAAAAAAGTTATTATTCTAGCAAAAGGATCTGCTCATGCTAACAATTAACTTCCTCCTTTGATGCCTTACAGCACCTGCCAGTAAATATTTTAAGAGGGATAATGCCTTTTGGAAATTACTGCTTGGTTCAAAGGCATATAGACTGAGCTCCATCTGTGATGTATCCAGGCAATCAAAGGTCTTGAAGACAAATGCTTGGGAATCCGACAGATCTGGGTTAAAACCTTGACTGTGACATTTACCTATTGTTACTTAATCTTTCGAGGCCTCAATTTACTCATCTATAAAAATGGAATCAGTGAAAATTAATTATGTAAAACTACATTGTGCCTGGGTACATGATAAACACTTACTGAGATAACCACTACTAAGTCTTTTTAAATATCAAAAACTGAAAGCAAAATTCTGAAATGTAGTAACAAAGACAAGATGAAGTTTAATAACTTAATGTCACCTTCTCTAGAATGCCATATTTGTGCATCACTGTTTACTGGAAACTACCACTCTTAATGCAAGTAAATGTTTTGTCCATTCAGAGGGGAAAGGCAATGAAGATGAATATCTACCCTAGGAGACCTTGGAAGCCAAAGTGAGTACTTACAAAATGGAATCCTTCATAAATGTACATCACTTATGTCTGGGATTACAAGTAAACTCACTTCTCAGGGAGTATTTGAGGAATAAGATAACAAGAATGTAGTGGGGGTACTGGAGGGTAGCGGGGACCAAATCCCTTAATATATTCACTCTAAGTTGAAAAGCAAGAGTCAGAAAAGACAAGCCTTAATAGAATGCTGAATTAGTTACTGCTACTTAAGCTTTGATACAAATGTTTACCTTACCCTATGCTATGCTAAGTCACTTCAGTCGTGTCCGACTCTGTGTGACCCCAAAGACGGCAGCCTACCAGGCTCCCCCGTCCCAGGGATTCTCCAGGCGAGAACACTGGAGTGGGTTGCCATTTCCTTCTCCAATGCATGAAAGTGAAAAGTGAAAGTGAAGTCGCCCGGTTGCGTCCGACTCTTAGCGACCCCACGGACTGCAGCCCACCAGGCTCCACCGTCCGTGGGATCCTCCAGGCAAGAGTACTGGAGTGGGGAGCCACTGCCTTCTCCTTACCTTACCCTAGTTGATGATAATATGGCTACCAGTCTACTCAGCTGCTTCAACAACCTCAAATTACAGCAAGCAGCAAAAATAAAGAATTGAACTGTGGGTAACTAATGGATGAAACAGTCAGTGGCAGCAGGCACTGACAACGGCCAGTTCACACTGGTAACTCCAGAAAGTGAACTCTGATCAGGAGAAGAAGAAAAAGGCTTTTACTAAAGACTTTTACATTTGGAAATAAATGCAGCATATTAAAAAGCAGAGACATTACTTTGCCAACAAAGGTCCGTCTAGTCAAAGCTGTGGTTTGTCCAGTAGTCATGTATGGATGTGAGAGTTGGACCATAAAAAGGCTGAGCGCTGAAGAATTGATGCTTTTGAGCTGTGGTGTTGGAGAAAACTCTTCAGAGTCCCTTGGACTGCAAGGAGATCCAACCAGCCCATCCTAAAGGAGATCAGTCCTAAATAGTCACTGGAAGGACTGATGCTGAAGCTGAAGCTCTAATACTCTGGCCACGTGATGTGAAGAATGGACTCACTGGCAAAGACCTTGATGCTGGGAAAGATTGAAGGCAGGAGAAGGGGACGACAGAGGATGATATGGTTGGATGGCGTCACTGACTCAGTGAACATGAGTCTGAGTAAACTCTGGGAGCTGGTGATGGACAGGGAGGCCTGGTGTGCTGTAGTCCATGGGGTTGCAACGAGTTGTATACAACTAAACGACTGAACAACATTTTGTACTTCACCTCGATCTCTTTTAGTCTTATCTGCCTAAGAACAAGTCTGAGGTAGTATTATATCCTTTCTACAAACAAGATCAAAGTATAAAAATTAAGATAATTAACTACATCACATGATTAAGAAACAGTTGGATCACAGGATGAATTGATTTCAACTCAAACTTAAGTATTTGCTTCATTCATTCCCTAAAATGCTTCCAGCCTGGAAGAAGGAAACCAAGAGAGGAAAATTTAGATCCTACTTCATACATGTAGGCCTCCAAAGGATAGCAACATTAAAAACAATGTTACAAATAATGTTACAGCAGGAGCCAAAGGTGATGGTACAGAATTATAAAACTAGTAAAATAATTCACCAGGAGGTTGAAAAAAAACAAAAAGTCATAATTAACTGACAGGAAACCAAGTTTTAACCAGAAAACATTCATCATTTCCCAAAAACTTTGTAAAATCTATTCATAATATATTACTAGTTTCTTGGGTAACTCCAAAATCTATACGAGTTCGTAACTCAACTCTACAAAGTAGAAGATGCTAAAAATTAGCCAAATAAATATAACACATATATATCAAATATGCTGACCCTAAACCTTAGGATATAAACCATTTTCAAAATCATAAAACTTTAAGACATCTTTAAGACATAAGTACTTCAAGACATCACGTTGGAGATAGCAAATGTAGATAATCTATCTGACCCCATCATTTTAAAATTAAATAAAAAGGTGCCCAAAGAACTTCTGTCCAAAATGTAGAGAAGCAGAATCTGGAGCAAGGAAATTAAAAAGCAGAGAAAATATACTTAATGAAGTTTCTAGATCACCAGTAACTATATACACAAACTAAACATGGCTTTAGAATAATTTGTAGCCAGTCCTGCACAGAAGTGATGCTAATGCTACAGCTAGTAGACAACAGACAGCTGCACACCATATGCTAGACACCCACTGCAGTTGTATTCCCCAGATCTGTTTTTATAATCTATATGACATTTTATAGAAAATGCAAAATACATCCAATCTAGGTGCATGGCACCTGTCTCATTCAAAAAATGACTAAAACAAAAACCCATTATTTGGGGGGGAAGATTTTACATCTAAGTCCTCAATTCTTTGCTTCACCATCAATCATCTGAATCCAAAAATGTCCAGTCATTGTCCTCACTTGACGCCTGCATAAAGCTCCCCTGGTAAATAACGCATCCCTTTCCCCATTCTAACGTCTACCTTACTTACAGTGCCACAAATAAGCACACTCAAATATTCTGCTACTTTGGGTAAGATGGCAAGTTCACCATGTAACACTCAAGATAAAGCTAAGCATTTCATATTTTTAAAGAAAATTTCCCTAAAATCATTTAAACGACAAAATTAAAAATAAACCATAAATATCTGCAAAAACCCATGTACAAGCATTTTATCTTTACAGTTACATCAAGGACACAAAAGCTATGTCACTGAAATATACAAAGACAATGCTGCCATCTAAAGGCCAAGACACAGTCAAATACTCAGTGTATATAAAAGCACACAGTTTGATATTCTAAAGTCAGCAAGCTTTATGCTTTAGAAAAGCACTGCACTGTGATTGTTTTCAGGCCACACAATGAAACTCTAACACTCTCGAGAAGGTTCTTCTTAAGAAGACTGATACGACAATTAGCAAAATAATTTGGCTAATGATCAATATCTATCTGTACAGGTAAAGTTCTACTAGCATCCTTTCAAACACAATATTCTCCTAAGTATCTGTATTAGTTGTTTGCTCTATTAAATGACACTTATTATCCCTGTCTATAATTAAATATCAGAGAAGGCAATGGCACCCCACTCCAGTACTCTTGCCTGGAAAATCCATGGACGGAGGAGTCTGGTAGGCTGCAGTCCATGGGGTAGCTAAGAGTCGGACACGACTGAGCGACTTCACTTTCTCTTTTCACTTTCATGCATTGGAGAAGGAAATGGCAACCCACTCCAGTGTTCTTGCCTGGAGAATCCCAGGGATGGGGAAGCCTGGTGGGCTACCGTCTATGGGGTCACACAGAGCCAGACACGACTGAAGTGACTTAGCACAGCATAATTAAATATAAAGTATAATTATATATCTGCATATATATATATATTATTTATCATTAAGCAGATTATTATTTCTACTTACCCTGTTTAAAATATTCATTGCTAAGGAACTAATGATAATACATCTCAGAGCGAAAAAACCCAGACTACTTCAAGTCACAGCTTTGCAAGTAATTCAAATATTTCTCCTTATTTCATAATTCCTAAAAATACAAACCAAAGTTCCTATGGGAGATGAGTTATCAACAGCTTAACTGTCCAACAGAAAGAGTTCAAATGATTCTCAATTTCTCTTTCTAAATTGAAAGAATTTCATTGAACTAAAATATAGGAAAAATTACTTCAAATTTACAATGAAATCAAAATGTTTACTGAATAACACTACATAAAAAACTTATTTCCTTTAGCATCTGCTGCTGCTGCTGCTAACTCACTTCAGTCATGTCTGACTCTGTGTGACCCCATAGACGGCAGCCCACCAGGCTCCCCCGTCCCTGGGATTCTCCAGGCAAAAACACTGGAGTGGGTTGCCATTTCCTTCTCCAATGCATGAAAGTGAAAAGCGAAAGTGAAGTCGCTCAGTCGTGTCCGACTCTTAGCGACCCCATGGACTGCAGCCTACCAGGGTCCTCTGCCCATGGGGTTTTCCAGGCAAGAGTACTGGAGTGGGGTGCCATTGCCTTCTCCACCTTTAGCATCTAAGTACATAATATCTTTCTAATGGACCATAATATCAAGGATATTTGAATATAACTAGGACTTCCCTGGTGGCTCAGATGGTAAAAGTGTCTGTCTACAATGTGGGAGACCTGGGTTCGATCCCTGGGTTGGGAAGATCCCCTGGAGAAGGAAATGGCAATCCACTCCAGTACTATTGCCTGGGAAATCCCATGGACAGAGGAGCCTGGTAGACTATAGTCCATGGGGTCACAAAGAGTCAGACACAACTGAGCGACTTCACTTCACTTCAGAACCTTCAAAAAACATGGTTAATTCCTTTGAGAAACTACTGACCAAAATTTTTCGCTGAAACAAAGATGTTTTGAGCATCTTCTGTATGTGGGATTGTATGCTCGGAGCAGGGTCTCAAACACGCTCTTGGAATCAGTGGCTCACAGACGTCTAAATTTCAAGAGACAGGTCAAGAAAACTGGCTTGGGTGCAGAGGTGCCACCTTTGTATTTTGTAATGTTGATTTGGGACATTAAAAGTGAACAACCAAACAAACAAGACTTTGATCAGGTAGGATTTGTTTTGTCCTTTCTAAATGTCAATTTTAAATTTCATTTTATGTTGTTTTCTCTAATTAATAAAAGGTTTTCACCCTAAAGACAAATACAAAAAGAAAAATGTTTCTCTGGTTTTGCTCAACAAGAAAACAAATATTAATCAGTCAATAAATGTTTCCATTATGTGAGAAATATTAAAAACTGTAAGTCAGGATTACCATCTTTTAATTTATCTTGAGTGTAAAGTGAAAACAGACGACACACACAGTCAAGATCTCATAAAAACCACTAGTTTTTTATGTTTCCTATGAGTCAAAATTAATATTGCACAATTTAAGGACATTATGTCATTTAATCCTCAAAACCACAACCCACAACAAGACAAACACTAATAACACAATTTGCAAAAGACATTCAGAAACCCTAGGTAGCTTTCCCAGGGTCACAATGCAGGATTCAAAAATACACTCTCTCTGACCTGGAAGACCTTAGTGTCTCCAAAAGAACATAAAGACTCAGGAGTGATTATTAAAATTGTATTAAATGTAAAGAGGAATAGGAAGTATTTTTATATGTAATTTTAGAGAAATATATAATTCTATGTGTTAATAAAAGCATATACTTTTAATTCAGTGTTTCAATTTTTTTCTTACTATAATCTTTTTTTTTTCTTTTTTAAAGCATTATCTTACATGACTTGCTGAGGTTTCTTAGAGACTTTTCAAAAGTTACCTTAATACATGAGAGGTATTTACTAAATTTTGTAAACTAACTCTAAGGACGGGGGGACAACAAAAAGATCTCTTAATATGCAGATACAGTTCAAAAGCACATCTTTGTAAATCTGATACATGGTCAGGACCATCTTGCCTACATTTTAATGTAGAGTATTTTTTCAACATCAAGAACTCTACTAATGCCTCTGCAGTGACAACTTTTTCTGTTAAAAAGTTTTCTTTTTGTATATTGCATACTCATCAAATCAAAGTTAAATGAATTTGGAATACTATTCAGCTATAAAAAGGAACGAAGCTCTGATACATGCTACAACACAAATGAATTTTGAAAAAACATGGTAAGGCAAAGAAGGTAGATACAAAAGACCACATATTGTGTTCTGTTTATATGAAATGCCTGGAACAGACAAATCCATGGAAACCAAAAGTAGACTACCAGTTGCCATGAGCTAGAAGAAGGCGGAATGAAGAGGGACAGCCAATGGACACAAAGTTTCTTTATGGGATAATAAAACCATTTTAGAACTAGTGATGACAACTGCATAACTTTATGAATGTACTAAAAAATACTGAATTGTACATTTTAAAAAGGTAAATTTTATGATACGTAAAGTATATCTCAAAAGAGAAAATTACACGGTTTTAAATATATTTATAAAACAGTGTGTATGATTATCTACTGCTAAGTTATTTCAGTCGTGTCCGACTCTGTGCGACCCCAGAGACGGCAGCCCACCAGGGCCCCCATCCCTGGGATTCTCCAGGCAAGAACACTGGAGTGGGTTGCCATTTCCTTCTCCAATGCATGAAAGTGAAAAGTGAAAGGGAAGTCGCTCAGTCGTGTCCGACCCTCAGCGACCCCATGGACTGCAGCCTTCCAGGCTCCTCCATCTATGGGATTTTCCAGGCAAGAGTACTGGAGTGGGGTGCCATTGCCTTCTCCGATGATTATCTACACATGTGCTTAAAACATAATATAAATTCTATGTAACACTCTAAAACCTATGTAACTCCCAAGATTATCTGTCTCAATTTACTGAATCCCAGTTTACACCATACGAAGTGAAAGGCTCTATTTCACAAAAGTACATCTTGAATATCAAAAATTCTCAACTATCTAAAATTATTATAATCCCTAGGGGAATCAGAAGGCAGGGCAACTACATACTCATGTCTGGCAGCCAAAAATCATTTTTTCTAATTAATTTTTACCACTGTCACAGTTTAGAAAAAAACACATTAACACATGCTAATGAAGAATTTTTAACATGTAAGTACCACATATAAGCAAGCATCCACATGACTATAAAATCAAATTATAAATTTCACTGTTTTAAGAAGATTCTTGTTTTGAAGTAGAATTTGCCTCTAAACCACCAAAAGAAATCAGCAGAAAAAAACTGATAAACACTGAGTTATAAGGAATTTAAGAATTAAATGAAAAACAGAAGGATGATAAGAAGTACTTACTAATTTGTTTTCCTGCATGTATATTCTCTGTAATTTCAGACAGCCCTTAGCTATGACGATCATGCCTTCATCTGAGATCTTGTAACACTGGCCAAAATGAATATCTTTCAGTTCTCTGCATTTCGACCCCAGCTGTAAATAAAGAGATTTCGCTGAATGCTCCAAAAATAACAAAGTCAACACATTTCTAACGGGGTTTCCAAATAACTTTTTAAATAGCTATACCAAAGTTAAATAATTATAAATTCCTCTTAAAATAGAACGCAGGCAATCTCTCATTTAAAACACTGCCGTGTAAGCCCTGTGACCTCCTAATCATTTCCTTGCTTCAACTGCCTCACCCTCTCCATCCACCAAGAGGCCTAGGTTCCTTAACACTTCAAATTTGTAATCTGTGTTACTCTTAAGTCTTTTTATCAGTCATACTGTTAGACTGAAAGGAATAGAGGTCCAAGGGATAAAACCCAAGTCCAAGAAGTGAGCCATGATGCAGTGAGTGCGTGAATGAGTGCTCAGTGCTTGAGATCCTGCTTCCGCTCTGACTGCCCGCAGTGCATCCTTTCTCTCCATCAGCCCACTGACAGTGATGGAGAAGAAAGACCAAATGTGCTAGAGCTAATATTCCAGCTAACACTTATTTACACACTTACTGCAAACACTAAAAGAAAAGGGACTAGTGATTTCCTGATTACTTTCCTCAAGTGTACATTAAAAAGTTACAAGTATAATGTCCCCATTAAAAAACATGAAGCACCATATAGAACAAATTACATACATCTCTTTTCAAAATCTAGAGTAGAAATTAGATAATTAAAGCAAATGACAAATAAACATTGTTTTATGAGTATTACATATGAAGTCATCTTAGATAAAAAGAGAAAATTTAGTAAAAATCTATAAATCAAAAATTATCTAAAAAGTTGCATTAAAACAAGAAACCCAGTGTTAACAAAAGTTAAAAGTGTACAAATTATTACTAAAAATTATGGAGGATTTAGAAAAAATCGGCCTGAAAAATATATGACTCGGCATCTAAATATTTATCAAAAAATGTAATAAGAATGGATAATTGACTAGATGTAAAGTCAACACACCAAAAGTTAATTATACAACCTAGATAGTGGGTATTCAGATGTCCATTCTAAAATTCCTTCAAATTTTCCATGTATTGAAAATTATTCATAACATATTATTGAAATAATTAACTAAAGGTGTTTGGTAACAGTTAGCTACAAGAAATTAGCACAAGATTTTTTTAAATAGTAAAATAGAGAAAATGACAAAGTTATAAATTATGGTGTTTGCATAAAATTGAATATTAGATAACCATTAAATTGAAATAATCTTGGTTCATTTCCAAGGAAACCCACCCATTCAATATCACATTAATCGAAGTCTATGCCCCAAGAAATGGTATGGACCTAACAGAAGCAGAAGATATTAAGAAGAGGTGGCAAGAATACACAGAAGAACTGTACAAAAAAGAGCTTCACGACCCAGATAATCATGATGGTGTGATCACTGACCTAGAGCCAGAGATCCTGGAATGTGAAGTCAAGTGGACCTTAGAAAGCATCACTATGAACAAAGCTAGTGGAGGTGATGGAATTCCAGTGGAGCTATTCCAAATCCTGAAAGATGATGCTGTGAAAGTGCTGCACTCAATATGCCAGCAAATTTGGAAAACTCAGCAGTGGCCACAAGACTGGAAAAGGTCAGTTTTCATCCCAATCCCAAAGAAAGGCAATGCCAAAGAGTGCTCAAACTACCGCACAATTGCACTCATCTCACACGCTAGTAAAGTAATGCTCAAAATTCTCCAAGCCAGGCTTCAGCAATATGTGAACCTTGAACTTCCTGATGTTCAAGCTGGTTTTCGAAAAGGCAGAGGAACTAGAGATCAAATTGCCAACATCCACTGGATCATGGAAAAAGCAAGAGAGTTCCAGAAAAACATCTATTTCTGCTTTATTGACTATGCCAAAGCCTTTGACTGTGTGGATCACAATCAACTGCGGAAAATTCTGAAAGAGATGGGAATACCAGACCACCTGATTTGCCTCTTGAGAAATCTGTATGCAGGTCAGGAAGCAACAGTTAGAACTGGTCATGGAACAACAGACTGGTTCCAAATAGGAAAAGGAGTACTTCAAGGCTGTATATTGTCACCATGTTTATTTAACTTATATGCAGAGTACATCATGAGAAATGCTGGACTGGAAGAAACAGAAGTTGGAATCAAGATTGCTGGGAGAAATATCAATAACCTCAGATATGCAGATGACACCACCCTCATGGCAGAAAGTGAAGAGGGGCTAAAAAGCCTCTTGATGAAAGTGAAAGTGGAGAGTGAAAAGGTTGGCTTAAAGCTCAACATTCAGAAAACGAAGATCATGGCATCCGGCCCCATCACTGCATGGGAAATAGATGGAGAAACAGTGGAAACAGTGTCAGACTTTATTTTTCTGGGCTCCAAAATCACTGCAGATGGTGACTGCAGCCATGAAATTAACAGACGCTTACTCCTTGGAAGGAAAGTTATGACCAACCTAGATAGCATATTCAAAAGCAGAGACATTACTTTACCAACAAAGGTCCATCTAGTCAAGGCTATGGTCTTTCCTGTGGTCATGTATGGATGTGAGAGCTGGACTGTGAAGAAGGCTGAGCGCTGAAGAATTGATGCTTTTGAACTGTGGTGTTGGAGAAGACTCTTGAGAGTCCCTTGGACTGCAAGAAGATCCAACCAGTCCATTCTGAAGGAGATCAGCCCTGGGATTTCTTTGGAAGGAATGATGCTAAAGCTGAAACTCCAGTATTTTGGGCACCTCATGCGAAGAGTTGACTCATTGGAGAAGACTCTGATGCTGGGAGGGATTGGGGGCAGGAAAAGAAGGGGACGACAGAGGATGAGATGGCTGGATGGCATCACTGACTCGATGGATGTGAGTCTGAGTGACCTCCGGGAGTTGGTGATGGACAGGGAGCCCTGGCGTGCTGTGATTCATGGGGTCGCAAAGAGTCAGACACGACTGAGCAACTGATCTGATCTAATCTGATGCCCCAAGCATTAATGCCAAAAAAATTGAAGTTGAACAGTTATTATGCAGACCTACCAGAAGTAGGTCTAGTTACTTCTAGAAGTAATGCCAAAAAAAAAAAAAAGAAGTCCTTTTCACCACAGGGGACTGGAATGCAAAAGTAGGAAATCAAGAGATACCTGGAGTAACAGGCAAATTTGGTCTTGGAGTACAAAATTAAGCAGGTCAAATGCTAACAGAGTTTTGCCAAGAGAATGCACTGGTCATAGCAAACACCCTCTTCCAACAACACAAAAGACTACACATGGACATCACCACATGGTCAATACCGAAATCAGACTGACTGTATTCTCTGCAGTCAAAGATGGAGCAGCTCTATAAAGTCAGCAAAATCAAGACCAGGAGCTGACTGTGGCTCAGATCATAAACTCCTTATTGCCAAATTCAGACTTAAATTGAAGAAAGAAGGGAAAACCATTAGGCCTTGCAGCTATGACCTAAATCAAATCCCTTCAGATTACACAGTGGAAGTGAGAAATAGATTCAAGGGATTAGAACTGATACAGTGCCTGAAGAACTATGGACGGAGGTTCGTGACACTGTACAAGAGACGGTGATAAAAAACCATCCCCAAAAAACAGAAAGGCAAAAAACAAAATGGTTGTCTGAGGAGGCCTTACAGATAGCTGAGCAAAGGAGAGAAGCGAAAGGCAAAGGAGAAAATGCAAGATATACCCATTTGAACTCAGAGTTCCAAAGAATAGCAAGGAGAGATAAGAAAGCCTTCCTCAGTGATCAGTGCAAAGAAATAGAGGAAAACAACAGAATGGGAAAGACTAGAGATCTCTTCAACAAAATCAGAGATACCAAGGGAACATTCCACGCAAAGATGAGCACAATAAAGGACAGAAACAGTATGGAGAGAAGCAAAATACACAGAACTATACAAAAAAAAGATCTTAATGACCTGGATATCCACGATGGTGTGATCACTGATCCTGGAATGTGAAGCCAAGTGGGCCTTAGGAAGCATCAGGACAAACAAAGCTAGTGAAGGTAATAGAATTCCAGCTGAGCTATTTGAAATCCTAAAAGATGAAGCTGTGAAAGTGCCGGACTTTTCCAAATATGCCAGGAAATTTGGAAGAATCAGCAGAGGCCACAGGACTAGAAAAGGTCAGTTTCCCTTCCAATCCCAAAGAAAGGCAATGCCAAAGAATGCTCAAACTACCACACAACTGCACTCATATCGCATGCCAGCAAAGTAATGCTCAAAATCCATCAAGCTAGGCTTCAATAGTATATGAACCGAGAACTGCCAGATGTATAAGCTATTTCAACAAGGCAGAGGAACCAGAGATCAAATTAACAACATCCGTTGGATCATAGAAAAAGCAAGCGAATTCCAGAAAAACAGCTACTTCTTCTTCATTGACTACACTAAAGCCTTTGATTTCAGGCAGTTCTACACTGACTGACTAATAATTTCTACCAGTGAATCCAAAAGGAAATCAGTCCTGAATATTCATTGAAAGGACTAATGCTGAAGCTGAAGGAAGCTCCAATACTCTGGCTATCTGATAGGAAAAAATGACTCAGTGGAAAAGACCCTTATGCTGGGAAAGACTGAAGGCAAGAGGGGAAGGGGATGACAGAGGATGAAATGGTTGAATGGCATCACCAACTAGATGGACATGAGTTTGAGCAAGCTTCAGGAGTTGGTGATGGACAGGGAAGCCTGACGTCTGCAGTCCATGGGGTCGCAAAGAGTCGGACATGACTGAGCCACTGAACTGAAAGCCTTTGACTTTGTGGATCACAACAAATTGTAGAAAAGTCTTAAAGAGACTGGAATACCAGACCACCTGACCTGCCTCCTGAGAAACCTATAAGCGGGTCAAGAAGCAACAGTTAGAAACAGACTGGTTCCAAGTAGGGAGACGAGTATGTCAAGGCTGTATATCGTCACCCTGCTTAATTTATATGCAGAGTACATCATGAGAAAGGCCAGGTTGCATGCAGCACAAGCTGGAATCAAGGTCGCCGGGAGAAATATCAATATAAATACGCAGATGACACCACCTTTATGGCAGAAAGCGAAGAGGAACTAAAGAGCATCTTGATGAAGGTGAAAAAGGAGAGTGAAAAAGCTGGCTTAAAACTCAACATTCAAAAAACTAAGATTATGGCATCCCATCCCATCACTTCATGGCAAACAGATGATGAAAAATGGAAACAATAGCAGACTTTATTTTCGGGGCTCCAAAATCACTGCAGATGATAACTGCAGTCATGAAATTAAAAGACTTGCTCCTTGGAAGAAAAGCTATGACAAACCTAGACAACATATTAAAAAACAAAGACATTAATATGCTGACAAAGGTCCATTGAGTCAAAGCTATGGTTTTTCCAGTAGACATGTATGGATGTGAGAACTGGACCATAAAAAGGCTGAGCACTGAAGAACTGATGCTTTTGAACTGTGGTGCTGGAGAAGACTCTTGAGAGTCCTTTGGACTGCAAGTAGATCAGTCAGTCAGTCCTAAAGGAAATCAACCCTGAATATTCATTGGAAGGACTGATACTGAAGCTGAAGCTCTAATACTCTGGCCATCTGATGTGAAAAGCTGACTCACTGGAAAAAAAACCTGATGCTGGGAAAGACTGAAGGCAGGAGGAGAAGGGGACAACAGAGGATGAGATGGTTGGATGGCATCACTGACTCAATGGACATGAGTTTGAGCAAGCTCCGGGAGATGGTGAAAGACAGGGAAGCCTTGTGTGCTGCAGTCCATTGGGTCACAAAGAGTTGGACATGACTGAGTAAATGAACAACAACAACAACAAAAAATTGGAAGTAAACACTTGACAAATAAAATGTAAACTGTACATGTTTTTATAATATAATTCCACTAATTATGAATGTTTATATATACATATTTAAAAATATATATATGTAGAGAAAGGAGATGAAATATACACCCAAGTGTTTACAGTAGTTATTTCTGTTCGGTACAATAATGGGTATTGTTTTTTTTTTTTTCTTTTTTACCAATCTTCTCACATCTTTTTGCAAATAAATCATTTGTAAACAAAAACTTCCAAGTTTTGTTTCAAATAAAGTAAGAAAGATACACAATTTCAACTATTTTTCTAGGAATGGTGATACACACAAGGCATGTTAATCTAGGTAACACAATAACCAAATATATATTCCACTGGAAATATAAACTCCATGAAGACAGAGATTTCACTAATGGAGCTCTGGTGCCCGTGTCTAACAGTCAGCTGATACTTAGTAAGTATTTGTTGAATGACTGAAAAGGTTGATCCGAGTTTTTCATTGTAAAGAAGTCTTTTTGGAAAATGGACAAATAAAGGGATCCATGATTATGGTCCCATATACTACCGTGTTCTATTTAGTTCAACAGTTCTAATTGGGTCCACAGGTGGAAATCAAGGATTCCAGGTAAATGCATAAGGAAAAAAAAAAGGTACATTTTTATTTACTTGCTATTCTCTAATGAACTTTAACCTCTCCTTCACTTATTAACAGAGAATCATAGTAGTTTAGCACTATGCATAACTCTGTAAACAACAGGAAGCAAAAATAATCCCATGTAACATTACTGCTGTTGCAGATACAGTGACAGCATTTTTGTCATCAGTTTTCATCATATTCGTTAGATGTGCTACTAGATCTTACAATGCATTATAAAGGCACATATATTTCTAGAACAAACATACACTGGTATGTTACTCAGACAAAAGAAAGCTGAATTGAAAGTAAGTGAAGAAAGCAGAGCAGTAGTATCTTAGCTCACAACGAACACACACAACAAGCTCTCATGTGTACAGCAGCGAGGGCAAGGCTGGTGTGGAAGACGCCAGGGCTCCTGAGAAGTGCAGTAAAGAAGCAGTCAGCCCCTCAGAGCACCGCCCACTGCTGCAGAGCCCGCCCCTGCCCACTCTCAGACAGCAGGGAAAAGACTGGTTCACTGAGGTGCAGCAGCAGAGCAAGGCTGGCGTGGAGGACGCCAGGGCTCCTGAGGAGTCCACTGAAGAAGCAGTCAGCCCCTAAGAGCACCGCCCACTGCTGCAGAGCCCACCCCCGCCCCGCTCAGAGAAGCAGGGAAAGACGGGTTCCCTGAGGGCCGTGCACCACAGCGTCCTCCGACGGGGGCAGGCCACGGACAGACGAGACCAAGAGCACACTTCTGAAAACGTGAGGATGATTGTTTTCAAAGTGAAAATGGAGGAATTAAAAGAAATAACTCCATAAAATGTTCCAGGATGAGAGGATATGGACTTCCAGACCAAAAGGACTCGGCCGTAAGTCTAACCACAAATGACAAAAGTAGATCTAATGCCAAGGCAAATCATCATAAAGTTTCATAACTGTGGGTATAAGAAATATTCTACATATTGCTAGTAAGAAACAGATTTCATACAGAGTATTAAAGATGAAAATAGCATCAAACTTCTTAATGACAACACTGAAAGAAAGCAATAGAGCAACGCCATTAAATACTGAAGGAAAATTATTGCCAATCTACGATTCTATTCAGTGTGAGGGGTAGAAAAGAGACATTTCCACACGTGCAAATTCTCAAAAAAGACTTACGTCCCATATATTCATACATCCCATACAGGAAGTCTGTGCTCTATAAAACATAAGAGTACATCCAGAGAAAGAAGGCATGACGTCTAGGTAATAGGACATCTCACAGAACAGCAAGAAGAAAACATCGAGAATAACAGTGAAGGTAAGACACGAAGATGACCATTAATGCAAAAGCAGGACAGGGGAGCCTGGTGGGCGGCCGTCTACGGGTTCGCAGAGTCGGACACGACTGAAGAGACTTCACTTTCACTTTTCACCTTCATGCATTGGAGAAGGAAATGGCAACCCACTCCAGTGTTCTTGCCTGGAGAATCCCAGGGACGGGGGAGCCTGGTGGGCTGCTGTCTCTGGGGTCGCACAGAGTCGGACACAACTGAAGCGACGTAGCAGCAGCAGCAGCAGCATACATTCAAGAAGTCCAGACTTCTGTCTGCTTTAAGAAAATAAATTTAACTAAGCATCTATATATGGATACTAAAACAGGTGGGGGGAAGCTGTGGGCTCCATCACTGTTAAGATATAAAAACTAGTAAAGTAAATGAGGACAAAAGGTATTTATTCATTCCGATAAAAACAAAATTCCAAATGGAAAAAAGGTAAGTACACAATTATAAAATGTAAATACTGAATACTTAATCAAAATTAGAACTATTTTGATACTCTGAAGGGATAGGAGATAGAAAAGGATAAGTGAGCTAAATCCTCATCGTTCCATAACAAGGAAACAGCACAGACGTTCTAAAATGAATAAATCAAGAAAACACACAGAGAAACAGACAGGAAATGCTTCTCTACTATTGCGTCCTTCCTGTGAACTCTGGTCTAACTCCTGCTCTCTACACGGATTGTTAATTAGCTTATATTAATAAGCTGAATATGTTCAGTTCATCTCTGTTCTTTTGCCCCTTGAGAATAAACTGCCCACAAGGAGCACCTTCTACATTTGCAGGACACTGCTGATTCAGCCTAGTGAATGAGGACTGTGCCCACTGACCAAACTATAGCATTTGCATTAACAGATGTATTCAACTCTATTAGTAAGCAACATTCCAAATCTAGCCTTTCTGTGTATTAAAGCTGGTGTTTTCCCTCTGCCACTATTCCAATGTCTTATTTGTCAGTTTATTCAGATACTGAGCAATAAAGAGACCTCAACACTTAGTGCACCAGCCAGGATTACTGAGAAACAGAACAGAATCTGGATAAAAGAAGTAACAGGTATCTATAAGACTCTTAGACATCAATGTCTGTGGACAGCTTGGTAGAGTCTAATGTTAAAACAGTTAAGTTATACTGCTGCAAAGGTCCATCTAGTCAAAGCTATGGTTTTTCTAGTAGTCACGTACGGATGTCAGAGTTGGACTGTGAAGAAAGCTGAGCGTAAAAGAATTGATGCTTTTGAACTATGGTGTTGGAGAAGACTCTTGAGAGTCCCTTGGACTGCAAGGAGATCCAACCAGTCCATCCTAAAGGAAATCAGTCCTGAATATTCACTGGAAGGATTGATGCTGAAGCTGAAACTCCAATACTTTGGCCACCTCGTGCAAAGAACTAACTCATTGGAAAAGACCCTGATGCTGGGAGGGATTGGGGGCAGGAGGAGAAGGGGACGACAGAGGATGAAATGGCTGGATGGCATCACCAATGCGATGGACATGAATTTGGGTAATCTCCAGGAGTTGGTGATGGACAGGGAGGCCTGGTGTGCTGTGGTTCACGGGGGGTCGCAAAGAGTCAGACACAACTGAGCAACTGAACTGAATACTGCTGCAGTCTGGAAGAGATGTTTAAACCAATTACATGGTGTTTTGACCTTAGCAAGTAGCTCTGATGCCTTTATCTACAAACAAGTGACTGTGACTTTCCATAGAGCAAACAGCCACATGGGCAGGCACACATACATAAGAACCATGGTAATGGTCTCAACAGATACGAGCAGCACAGGACTCTAATACCTTACTAGGGAAGAGCATCTCAAGGGACAATCACCATCCTTTAGTCTCACTGAAGAAACTGATGTTCTATTTTAGACAACCTCACTGAACATACTAGGAAAGACTGCATCCATATTGGTGTCTATCTGTACTAGTCACTGTTACCCCAAATAAATGTTCTAAAGTTCCAGGAATAAATTTAATCAAGAAGGTAAAAGATCTATACTCTGAAAACTATAAAACAATGATGAAAGAAACTGAAGATGACACAAATAAATGGAAAGATAAACCATTCACATGGACTAGGAGAATACTGTTAAAATGACCATGTAGCCAAAGCAGTCTACATACTCAGTGCAATAGCTATCAAAATACCAACGGCGTTTTTCACAGAACTAAAACAAATAATCATAAAATTTATATGAAACCACAAAAGACTTCAAATAAAGCAATCCTTAGAAAAAGAAAAAAGCTGGCCGCATCACACGTTTGATTTCAAGCTAGACTAGAAAGCTACAGTAATCAAAGCAGTCTGATGCTGGCACAGAAACAGGCCCAGACCAACGGGGCAGAACAGAGAGCCCAGGAATAAACACAAACACACACACACTCACACCCAGCCTGCCCTTCAATGCTATTTGCACCTGACATTCCAGGCACAATCCGAACTCTCATTCTTCACCAAGTAAATGGTCTTAGGTACCTAAGACACAGAACCCCAGTATGTCATTTAGGAGGCTATGAATCTTTATCAATTCAAGTCCAATATCTGGTTCCCTAGGAAAGGTGCAAGTTGAATGAACAGTAATAGAAACTCTCCTCTAACTCTAATGTGTCAAGGGTACCCATCAGTCAACTTTGAAAGAAAGCATTTAATACAAAGGGTGTTATCACTTAAATGAAGCCACCTATTAATCCATAGTTCATTTTAGCACATGACAGCAATTACAACTATAAATAGACTAAATTAATATAAAAAGGATTATCCTTATTCTTTTCCTCTTTAAAACAGTCATTTAAGATTCTTTTCCTTTAAGATTATTCACAGTTTTGCTCAAGAGCCTTGAGTGTTAGTCACTCAGTCATGTCCAACTCTTTGTGATCCCATGGATGATGTAGACCACAGGGCTCCTCTGTCCATGGAATTCTCCAGACAGGAATACTGGAGTGGGAAGCCATTACTTTCTCCATGGGGTCTTTTCAACTCAGGGATCGAACCCAGGTCTCCTGAATTGCAGGCAGATTCTTTACCATCTGAGCCACCAGGGTAGCCCCTAGAACTCCAAAGGTATTTTTCAAAATTTTCTCTAAAATACTTTGAGATGATTTTCCCTGAATCTCAAAATTTAATTAAAATTTTGCACACTACCCTTAAGAATTTACAAAAGAAAATATGTTTTAACAAGCTATTTGCTGTTACTGGGTTACTTTTATAATAAAACAAACACCTTAGGAAGAGTATAATTCGACAAAGAATCTAGATAACTGAAACCACAACACAGAATCACTGGGATAAAAGATTAGGTTTTCCAAGGTCACAGGAAAGTTTTCCAAAACCAGTAGTAAAAACATATTTTTAAAACATGAGGTATGCCTTCAATAGAAGAGGGAATTTGTTCCTTCTTTCCATTCCTGATATATCACCACTGTCATTATAATACATATGCAAAAGAAAGAAGTGAAAAAAACCTAATTCATATCTTAGAGTAACTTCACCCAACTACACTAAATATTCATGTTTGTGAAATCATGAAAATAACAATTTCCTAATTTGATTCAGTAGTTTCACCACTGGTAGTAGAGGAACACAAACAACAAGACATGAAAGAAAGCAAAGCAAATTTTGCAAACTGCCACTTATCTGACCCACTTTAAGGACTCAAATTTGAATCATTTTCCTAGATTTATATTGTTCGACTTTATGAAACACTGAAATCATTATGCAAGTGATAAGCCAGACACAGAAGAGTTAGGAGTGTACAAGTCCACCTACATGAGGTAGCTAGAATAGGTCCTGAAAGTCCACTAATCAGAAATCACAATAGAGCCCACGATGGTTACACAACATCGTGAACGTACGTAATACCACTGAATCGCACACTTAAAAGCTGTTCAAATGAAAAACTTGCTAAAACAGTAAATATTATGAAGATTCTACCACAGTAAAAAAAAAAAAAAAAAAACACCACCACACTGAAAAAACAAATGCCAGGAAAACTTGAGATTAAAAAAAATAATAATAAGTCAACAGGAAGTGATGTTTCTTTCCAAACCTGTTTTATCTAATTATAATTATTTTAACATAATTACATTAGATATTAAATAAACTGACTTAAATGAGAAAGAAAAAGAAAGCTCATGCTATAAAAAGTAGGTTGAATGTTCTACATTCAATGAGAACAAGCCATAAAAACATGACAACAAATTAGTTTTCAGTAAGACACTATAAAATTATAAAATATTGGGAAAATCACAATCTCAAAGAAGCTCCACCCATATTCCTGTCCCACTTCAATTTTTAATAAAAACTGAAAATCAGCAGTGCCAAATCATTGTTATACGTAAATAAAATCTATCCATCCATCACATGCTCGGTCGACGTCCGACTCTGCGATCTGATGGACTGCAGCCCACCAGCCTCCTCCATCCATGAGATTCTCCAGGCAAGAGTACAGGAGTAGGCTGCCATTTCCTCCTCCAGGGGTTCTTCCCGACCCAGGAATCAAACTGTGTCCCCAGCACTGCAGGCAAATTCTTTACCGCTGAGCCATCGGTAAATCTATGTAAGTAAAATAAAGTAAAACTCTATCTCTAATTCAAGAAAAAGGCCTTGACTCTATATCAAAAGATTCACTAAATGAATCTACAATTATATAACACTTTTAATTAAAATGTTTATCATACATATTGATTTTGTGATTCTATCATTTAACTGAATTTCAGTTAACTGATCAACTTCCATTCTTAGGCCCATTAGGTGAGAAGACTTACACTGAATTTTAACAATGCATACCTGTACCTCACTGAGTGTGGAGATTTTTTTAAAAATAACAATTAGAAATGCTTACTGGCACACTAAAAAGCATATAAAAGTACTAAGTAAATGTCTTATACATTATAATTACTATCAATGGGTACAGAAGGAAGCTATTAGAACACTATTCACTAGGATTCATGAGAAGAGAAATGTTTATAAGTACTGTAAATATAAATTCCCATGAAGAGGCCTTCTTGAATTAGATGAAGCCTCAATACTCCCAGTTACAGATGGAAAATATTTTCTATAGTCATTGAATTGTACATCTCAGCTTAAAATCCAAGAATACGGTCTCACATGACAAGATTCAGAAATCAAGCAAAACAGAAAGAGAATATTGGCTCCATAACTTCCCAACTATGTGAACGTGGGTAAGTTACTTAAATTTCAAAAGATTCGATTTTTCATCCTGAAATACCTCAGGGCTACTATGAAGCTTAAAGTGGGTAACAAAATAAGAAAGTACAAAATACAATGCCTGTCACATAAAAAGCACCCAAAATACATTTACTTCCCATTGTCAATTGTGATGCTAATTTAGAGACAGACTGTTTAAAACACTATTCAACTACTTAACTATAAAACATTTTGATAAAGAATGCTTTTCAAGATCTCTATTTTCTCAGCCTCATTGTAAGTAACAATTATCATTACAGGGATAAAAAATGAGTGTTATGATTTCCCAGGTGGCACCGGTTAGTAAAGAATCCGCCTGCCAATGCAGGAGACATAGGTACCATTCCTGAGTCGGGTAGATCCCCTGGAGAAAGAAATGGCAACCCATTCCAGTGGCAACCCATTCCAGAATTCTTGCCTGGAAAACTTATGGAGAGAGGAGTCTGGCAGCCTGCAGTCCATGAGGACACAGAGTCAGACACAATTGAGCAGGCAGACAAGGATGCCATGTGCAGAGGGAAGAAAATGAGCTAACTGGGCTGAGCATGAACTCAAGGCGTCTCTGGATATGAATGGATATGAATATCACTTACTACTTTATCTCAGGTAAATTACTGGTAGTCTCTCTGTAACAACTTACTCATCTATAAAAATGAAACAATACCAATCTCACAGAGTGGCAATAAATCAAGAGAGAAATTAAATGTGTGAATATACAGTCAGAATATATGAACAGTGGCTAACACATGGCAGAGTGCCAAAGAACTGACGCTTTGGGACTGTGGCGCTGGAAAAGATTCTTGAGAAGCCCCTAGACTACCAGGATATCAAACTTGTGAATCCTAAGATAGATCGATCCTGAATATTCATTGGAAGGACTGATGCTGAAGCTGAAGCTCCAATATGCTGACCACCAGATGCGAAGAGCCAACGCAATGGAAAAGACCCTGATGCTGGAAACACTGAGGGCAAGAGAAGGGAGCGACAGAGGATGAGATGGTTGGATGGCATCACCGACTCACTGGACGTGATTCGGAGCAAACCCCAGGAGGTGCTAAAGGACAGGGAGGGCTGGAGTGCCGCAGTCCATGGGGTCACAAAGAGCTGGACACAACTGAGTCACTGAACAGCAACATAAAGGTTACATCTGCTGCTGCTAAGTTGCTTCAGTCGTGTCCAACTCTGCGACCCCATAGATGGCAGCCCACCAGGCTCCCCCGTCCCTGGGATTCTCCAGGCAAGAACACTGGAGTGGATTGCCATTGCCTTCTTCAATGCATGAAAGTGAAAAGTGAAAGTGAAGTCGCTCAGTCGTGTCCGACTCCTAGCGACCCCATGGACTGCAGCCTTCCAGGCTCCTCCGTCCATGGATTTTCCAGACAAGAGTACTGGAGTGGGGTGCCATCGCCTTCTCCATAAAGGTTACATACCTGCTCTTTATTTAACTGACTATCACTACAACATGTAAAGATAGATTAGATGAGACTGAGAGTTCCCTTTATCTCATAGAAATTCAGCATCTAAAAATAAGCAATGTTTCTTTTTTCCTTTATTGTGGTAAAATATATGTAACATAAAAATAGCTATTTTAACCACATTTAGGTATACAATTCAGTGACATTATTTCCATAGTGTTGTGCAACCATCCCCACTCTTTCCAAAACTTTTTCATCACCTCCAACAGTAACTCCCTACCCATTAAGCAATAAGTACCCCTTCCCTGGGCTTCCCCAGTGGCTCAGTGGTAAAGAATCCACCTGCAGTGTAGGAGATGCAGGTTTGATTCCTGGGTCAGGAAGATCCCCTGGAGGAGGGCATGGCAACCCACTCCAGTATCCTTGTCTGGAGAATCCCATGGACAGAGGAGCCTGGTGGGCTACAGTTCACGGGGTCGCAAAGAGTCGGACACGACTGAAGCCAACTGAGTACCCATTCTCCACTTTCCCTACCCCATGAAACACTCTGCCTACATCTGTCTCAATGTATTTGCCTCTAGTAGGTAATTTACAGGGCTTCCCTGTTGGCTTAGCGGTAAAGAATCTGCCTGCACTGCAGGAGACCCAGGAGACCCAGGTTCGATCCCTGGGTTGGGAAGATCCCATGGAGGAGGGCATGGCAACCCACTTCAGTACTCTGGCCTGGAGAATCCCAAGGACAGAGGAGCCTGGCAGGCTACACAGGGTCGCACAGTCAGACGTGACTGAAGCAACTAACAGGGAATTTACATAAGTACAACCTTACAGTATTTTCTGTGTCCTGCCTATTTAACTTGGCATGTGTTTTCAAAATTCACTCACATGGTAACAGGTACAGCATTTCATTCCATTATAAGATCTAATAGTATTTCATCACGTATACATACATTTCATTCACTCATTCATCTCAATGGGCACTTGGGTTGTTCCTACCCTCTGGCTGTTACCAATAATGATAAATGAAAACAAGTAAACAAGGATCTATTCGAGTCACTATTTCCAATCATCTGGGGTATATATTTAGGGAAGAATTACTGGGTCATATGATAGTTCTATGTTTAATCTTTTGATGAACCACCAGATTCTTCCACAGCACACGCAACACTGTTTCTGTTCCTGACCTTAAGAGAAAACTGTTCAGCTATTCACCACTGAGTATATCAGCTGCACTTCGGTCACATAGAACCTTTATCATGTTGAGAAACATGATACCTTTCTATTCCTTTCTATTCTACCTTTCTATTCCTATTTCATTGTGTGTTTTATCAAGGAAAGGGGCTTGACCACCAAATGCATTTTCTGAGCGAATTAAGATGATTATGTGGGTGCTTCTTCCTTCATTCTGGTAACGCAGTGCATTACATTGACTGATTTTTGTATGTTGAGTCATCCTTCCATTCATGGGATAAATTATACCTGGTCATAGTATATAATCCTTTTAACATGCTGTTGAATGCTGTTTGCTGTATTTTGTTGAAGATTTCTGCATCTATAGCCATTAAACATATTAGGCTATAGTTGTCTTTTCTTGCAGTCTTTCCCTGGCTTCAGAATCAGGGTAATTCTGGCCTCACAGGAATTACCAAGTGTTGCTTTATTTTAAATATTTTGAGAGTTTGAGAGACGGATTGGTGTTATTTCTTCCTTACCTGTTAGACCAAATTCCAGATTTCACCTTATTGAAAGGATTTTTACTACTGATTCAATCTCCTTACTTGTCACAAATCTGCATTCAGATTTTCTACTTATCTCTGCATCGGTTTTGTAGCTTGTACATTTCTAGGAATTTACCCATTTCATCTAGGCTATCCAGTTTTTGTTGTATACAGTTGTTCATAATTTTCTTATATAATCCTTTTTATTTCTATAGTTAGTGGTAATGTCTGCTCTTAAATTTCCCATTTAGTAAGTTGAGTCTTCCTTTTTACTTAGTCAATCTAGTTAAAGGTTTGTCATTTTTGCTGGTATTTTCAAAGATACCAGTTTTGGTTTCACTGATTTTCTCTATAACTTGTCTGCTTTCTAGTTCATTTTTCTGTGCTCTGGTCATCATTTCCTTCCTTCTGTTAGCTTTGGATTTAGTTTGGTCTTCTTTTGCAAGGGCCTCCAGGTATTAAATTACACACTTCAGTATCCTTCCCGGGATGGACAGAGGAGCCCAGTGGGAGTCCATAGGGCGGCAAAGGGCTCGACACAACTCAGCAACTGAGCGTGTCAAGTATCCAATTAAGCCCTCCAGGCGTGCAATTAAGTTACTTATTTCAGATTTTTCTTCTTTTGTAAACATAAACTTTTACACTATAAATTTCCTTCTGAACACTATTTTTGTTGCCATAATTTTGGTATATTGCATTTTCATTTTCATTCAATATATTTTCCAATTTTCCTTGTGATTTCTTCATTGTCCCATTGGTTGTGTAAGAGAATATTATTTACCTTACAGATATTTGTGTATTTTCCAGTTTTATGTTATTGATTCTTAGATTCATGTCATTATGGTCAAAAAAGATTCTTGTATGGCTTCAATCTTCCCAAATTTATTAAAAGTTGTTTGTGTTTGGAAATACAGTCTAACTTTGAGACTATTTCAAGCACACTCTTTTGTTGCTGCTGCTGCTGCTAAGTCATTTCAGTCGTGTCTGACTCTGTGCGACCCCATAGACGGCAGCCCACCAGGGTCCCCTGTCCCTGGGATTCTCCAGGCAAGAACACTGGAGTGGGTTGCCATTTCCTTCTCCAATGCATGAAGGTGAAAAGTGAAAGCGAAGTCTCTTCAGTAGTGTCCGACTCTGCGACCCCATAGATGGAAGCTCACCAGGCTCCCCCGTCCCTGGGATTCTCCAGGCAAGAACACTGGAGTGGGTTGCCATTTCCTTCTCCAATGCATGAAAGTGAAAAGCGAAAGTGAAGTCACTCAGTCGTGTCCGACTCTTAGCGACCCCGTGGACTACAGCCTACCAGGCTCCTCCGTCCATGGGATTTGCCAGGCAAGAGTACTGGAGTGGGGTGCCATTGCCTTCTCCACTTTTGTTGCTAAATGCAGTCTATTGTATGCATCTGTTAGCAGATACATACTGTAACTGGTTTACAGCACTGTACAAGCCCTCTGGTTTACTGTTGATCTTTTTCTCATTGTTCTCTCCATTAGTGAAAGTAGGGTATTAAAATCTCCAACTATTAATGTGTAATTGTGCGCCGGTCGCGGGAAGGCGAGGTCGCTCTTAATTGTGCGCCGGTCGCGGGAAGGCAAGGTCGCTCTTAATTGTGCGCCGGTCGCGGGAAGGCGAGGTCGCTCTTAATTGTGCGCCGGTCGCGGGAAGGCGAGGTCGCAATTGTGCGGTCGCGAATGCAACTGGAATGCAAAAGTAGGAAGTCAAGAAACACCTGGAGTAACAGGCAAATTTGGCCTTGGAATACGGAATGAAGCAGGGCAAAGACTAACAGAGTTTTGCCAAGAAAATGCACTGGTCATAGCAAATACCCTCTTCCAACAACACAAGAGAAGACTCTATACATGGACATCACCAGATGGTCAACACCGAAATCAGATCGATTATATTCTTTGCAGCCAAAGATGGAGAAGCTCTATACAATCAGCAAAAACAAAACCAGGAGCTGACTGTGGCTCAGACCATGAATTCCTTATTGCCAAATTCAGACTGAAATTGAAGAAAGTAGGGAAAACTACTAGACCATTCAGGTATGACCTAAATCAAATCCCTTATGATTATACAGTGGAAGTGAGAAATAGGTTTAAGGGCCTAGATCTGATAGATAGAGTGCCTGATGAACTATGGAATGAGGTTCATGACATTGTACAGGAGACAGGGATCAAGACCATCTCCATGGAAAAGAAATGCAAAAAAGCAAAATGGCTGTCTGGGGAGGCCTTACAAATAGCTGTGAAAAGAAGAGAAGCGAAAAGCAAAGGAGAAAAGGTAAGATATAAACATCTGAATGCAGAGTTCCAAAGAAGAGCAAGAAGAGATAAGAAAGCCTTCTTCAGTGATCAATGCAAAGAAATAGAGGAAAACAACAGAATGGGAAAGACTAGGGATCTCTTCAAGAAAATCAGAGATACCAAAGGAACATTTCATGCAAAGATGGGCACGATAAAGGACAGAGATGGTGTGGACCTAACAGAAGCAGAAGATATTAAGAAGAGGTGGCAAGAATACACAGAAGAACTGTACAAAAAAGAGCTTCACGACCCAGATAATCATGATGGTGTGATCACTGACCTAGAGCCAGACATCTTGGAATGTGAAGTCAAATGGGCCTTAGAAAGCATCACTACGAACAAAGCTAGTGGAGGTGATGAAATTACAGTGGAGCTATTCCAAGTCCTGAAAGATGATGCTGTGAAAGTGCTGCACTCAATATGCCAGCAAATCTGGAAAACACAGCAGTGGCCACAAGATTGGAAAAGGTCAGTTTTCATCCCAATCCCAAAGAAAGGCAATGCCAAAGAATGCTCAAACTACCGCACAATTGCACTCATCTCACACGCTAGTAAAGTAATGCTCAAAATTCTCCAAGCCAGGCTTCAGCAATATGTGAACCGTGAACTTCCTGATGTTCAAGCTGGTTTTAGAAAAGGCAGAGGACCCAGAGATCAAATTGCCAACATCCGCTGGATCATGGAAAAAGTAAGAGAGTTCCAGAAAAACATCTATTTCTGCTTTATTGACTATGCCAAAGTCTTTGACTGTGTAGATCACAATAAACTGTGGAAAATTCTGAAAGAGATGGGAATACCAGACCACCTGATCTGCCTCTTAAGAAATCTGTATGCAGGTCAGGAAGCAACAGTTAGAACTGGTCATGGAACAACAGACTGGTTCCAAATAGGAAAAGGAGTACGTCAAGGCTGCATATTGTCACCATGTTTATTTAACTTATATGCAGAGTACATGATGAGAAATACTGGACTGGAAGAAACAGAAGTTGGAATCAAGATTGCTGGGAGAAATATCAATAACCTCAGATATGCAGATGACACGACTCTTACGGCAGAAAGTGAAGACGGGCTGAAAAGCCTCTTGATGAAAGTGAAAGTGGAGAGTGAAAAGGTTGGCTTAAAGCTCAACATTCAGAAAACGAAGATCATGGCATCTGGTCCCATCACTACATGGGAAATAGATGTGGAAACAGTGTCAGACTTTGTTTTTCTGGGCTCCAAAATCACTGCAGATGGTGACTGCAGCCATGAAATTAAAAGACGCTTACTCCTTGGAAGGAAAGTTATGACCAACCTAGATAGCATATTCAAAAGCAGAGACATTACTTTGCCAACAAAGGTTCGCCTAGTCAAGGCTATGGTCTTTCCTGTGGTCATGTATGGATGTGAGAGCTGGACTGTGAAGAAGGCTGAGCGCCGAAGAATTGATGCTTTTGAACTGTGGTGGTGGAGAAGACTCTTGAGAGTCCCTTGGACTGCAAGAAGATCCAACCAGTCCATTCTGAAGCAGATCAGCCCTGGGATTTCTTTGGAAGGAATGATGCTAAAGCTGAAACTCCAGTATTTTGGCCACCTCATGAGAAGAGTAGACTCATTGGAGAAGACTCTGATGCTGGGAGGGATTGAGGGCAGGAGGAGAAGGGGACGACAGAGGATGAGATGGCTGGATGGCATCACTGACTTGATGGGTGTGAGTCTGGGTGACCTCCGGGAGCTGGTGATGGACAGGGAGGCCTGGCGTGCTGCGGTTCATGGGTTCGCGAAGAGTCGGACACAACTGAGCGACTGATCTGATCTGATTAATGTGTAACTGTCTTTTCCTCCCTTTAAGTATTTATATATTTAGGAGCATTTTTCCTTTATATATTTAGGAGCTGTGTTGTTTGGGTCATATGCTTGTAACTGCTGTATCTTCCTGATGAACTGAAATTTTTATCAATCTATAATGACCTTCATTGCTTCCAGTAACCTTTTTACTTAAAATTTTTTTCATAATAATACAGATCCTTCTCAATTTACAAAAGACTTAATTCCTGATAAACCTGTAAGTTGAAAATATCATAAGTCAAAAATGCATTAATACACCTAATCTACTGAACACCACAGGAGAGCCTAGCCTACCATAAACAGGCTCAGAACACTTATATTAGCCTACAGTTGGGCAAAACCACCTAACATGAAGCCTACTTTATAATAAAGTGTTGAGTACCTTGTATAATTTCAACAAAAGTGAAAGAGAGAACCGCAGTATGGGTACAGAATGGCTGTCACTGTGACAGCTGTTTACCCTCGTGACTGTGTGCCTGACTGGGAACCACAGCCCACTGTCACCATCCAGAAACCTGAGTGTCACATCACATACTGCCAGCCCAGGAAGAGATGAAAATTCAAAATCTGAAGTACAGCACCTATTGAATGCATATGGCTTTCACACCATCATAAAGTCAAAAAATTATTAAGGCAAAACACCATAAGTTGAGGAGCACTACAGCTTTCCTTGGTTATTAGAATTTGAGTGGAATAATTCTTTCCATTTTTGTTAACTTTCAACCTCACTGTGTCAATATCTAAAAGGAATGTTTTTTTAGACTTTATATGCATGGTTGATTTTTTTTTATTCTGCCAATCTTTGCCCTTTAATTAGAGAACTTAATCCAATTATAATCAAAGTAAGTTCTGCAGTCATGAAATTAAAAGATGCCTGCTCCTTGGAAGGAAAGCTATGACAGATCTAGACGGCTTAATTACAAAGCAGAGATATCACTTTGCCAACAAAGGTCCATATAATCAAAGCTATGGTCTTTCCAGAAGTCATGTATGGATGTGAGAGCTGGACCATAAAGAAAGCTGATTATCCTAACCAAAGAAATTCTCTCCCTGGCTTTTTCTTCTCAGGCCTTGTGTGATCCAGTGCATGATTCAGCCATAATCTTTTGCCCCAACGAATGCAGATTTTTGTATTTGCTTACAATACCCATCCTGAATGTATTTTGAATTAGGTGAAACAAATATGAGCATCGTACATGAGTCCTTTAAGAAGCTCCCAAGCAGGTTAGAATACACAAACCCAGTAAACTGGGAATGAAGTCTGCTCTGCTCCCTCTGGAAGCAGGGACAAACACTGGGAGCACAGGCTGCTTCTTCAGCATTGCTGCCAAGCTGGGGAAGGTAGGAGGCACAGACAGGTCAAGTGTCACAAAGCTCATCACTGTTTTTAAACTGCCTTTCCCCTGCCCCAGCATTCACTCTGCTGTCAAACACTGTTTTTCTGAGTTCTGGCAAAGTTGGTTCTAATGATTTCTGTTTGTTTTCAAATGTTTCTGTGGAGGAATGGGGTTTGGGAGCTGTCCACTCCATCATTCTGCTGATCTTACTTTACATATTTATTTTTAAAGGCCTAAAAACCCATAATAGAGCAAGACCCAAATTTACTAATGCAACATCTATTATTTTGTACATTTTAATCTAGGAGATGCCTTCAGTGGCTATTGCCAGAATTTCTACAGAGATCCATTAACTGGATTGAGGGGTTAAACTGTTGTAATCAAATACAAGCAGTCACATAAATTATTAACTTAATGGATACAATTTCTTAGATTTCTTTGAATACTTTCACTACTCTGCTGTCTCTTGTTTGCTGTGACATGCTAGATGGTAGTAAAATACTAGAAAAACATACACGGCCTACTATTCTTAATTAAATAGCTCTTTTTCCCCCTAAATATGTGATTTTAGTTTTACAAGATACATATAAATAACAGAAATATGGCAATGATAACTTTAATAGAAATAAGAATATCAGGATTTCAAGGTGGTATTTCACAAAGAACAGAGAATACAGCCAAAAACAGCCTATCAGGTATTTCACCAAAGTTTAAGAAACATTGTGAGGTGAATGCAATACTTAATGTATTAAATTTTAGATCCATTACAACTCCAAACTAAAATGATTTATGTAACTGCTTTTATAAACTGAAGTCAAAAAATACATTCAAACAGATGGAGAGATACACAGTTACTTGGACTGGAAGAACCAATATTGTGAAAATGACTACAGTGCCCACAGCAACCTACAGATCCAAGGCAATCCCTATCAAACTACCAATGGTATTTTTTCACAGAACCAGAAAAAAAAATAATTTCACAATTTGTATAGAGCACAAAAGACCCTTAATAGCCAAAACAATCTTGAGAAAGAAAACAGGAGCTGGAGGAATTAATCTTCCTGACTTCCTGGCTTCCCACGTGGCTCAGTGGTAAAGAACCTGCCTGCCAATGCAGGAGATGCAAAAGATGCAGGTTTGATCTCTGGGTCCAGAAGATCTCCTGGAAAAGGAAATGGCAATCCACTCCAGCATTCCTGCCTGGAAAGATCCATGGACAGAGGGGCCTGGCGGGCTACAGTCACAAAGAGCTGGACAAGACTGACCACACAGCAGGACTTCAGACTATACCTCAAAGATACAGTCATCCAGACAGTATGGTACTGTCACAAAAACAGAAATGCAGACCAATGGGACAAGACAGAAAGCCCAGAGATAAACTACACCCCTACGGGCACCTCATCTTTGACAAAGGAGGAATATACAATGAAGAATACAGTAAGAATATATAATACAAGGATATACAAAGGACAAAAGTCACCCTCTTCAATAAGTAGGGCTGGGAGAACTGGACAACTGCATCTAAAAAATGAAACGAGAACAACTCCTAACACCATACACAAAAGTAAACTCAAAATGGACTAAAGGCTTAAATGTAAGTTCAGAAACTATAAGCTCTTAGAGGAAAACATAGGCAGTATACTGCTTGACATAAACCACAGCAAGATCCTCTATGACCCACCTCCTATTTATGGAAATAAAAACAAAAATAAACAAGTAGGATCTAATTAAACTTAAAAAGCTTTTGCAAAGCAAAGGAAACTATAAACAAGTTAGAAAAATAACCCTCAGGATGGGAGAAAATAATAGCAAATGAAACAACTGACAAAGGGTTAATCTCCAAAATTTACAAGCAGCTCAGACAGCACTAGAAAAAACAAGCAACCCAACCAAAAAGTGGGCAAAAAACCTAAATAGACATTATACAAAGACATACAGATAGCTAATAAACACATGAAAAGATGCTCAACATCACTCAGTATTAGAGAACTGTGAATCAAAACTATAATGAGGTATCACCTCACACAGGTCAGAATGGCCATCATCAAAAATTCTACAAACAATAAATACTAAAGAGGGTGTGTGCTCTTGCATTGTTGGTGGAAATGCAAATTGATGGACAAGAAGGAATAAAACTACCATATAACCCAACAGTCCCCCTACTGGGCACATACCCTGAGGAAACCATAGCTGAAAGAGACACATGTGCCCCAGTGTTCACTGCAGGGCTCTTTACAACAGCTGGGACATGGGAGCAGCCTAGATGTCCATCGGCAGATGAATGTATAAACAGGCTGCGGTACACATACACAGTGGAATAGTACTCAACCACTACACTGGAGTCAGTTCAAATGATGTAGATGAACCTAGAGCCAATTACACAGAGTGAAGTAAGTCAGAAAGAGAAAAACAGATGTCACAGATGAACACATATATATGGAATCCAGAGAGATGGTACTGATGACCCCAGTCGCAGGGCAGCGACAGAGGCAGACCTGTGGACGCAGTGGGGGAGGGGGCGGGTGGGATGACCTAAGAGAGCAGATAGGAACACACACGCTGCCATGTGTGAGACAGCCAGCTGGTGGAGGCTGCTGTACAGTGTAAGGAGCTCAAACTCTGTGCTTCTAGACAACCCGGGGGCGTGGGACAGGGCGGGAGGCGGATTCAAGATTGAGGGGACATATGTACATGTTGATGTGTGGCTGAAACTAACATAATATTGTAAAGCAATTATCCTCTAATGAAAAATACTTTTTTTAAAAAAACACATTCATATCAGATCAGATCAGATTCATATGGTATTTGCTAAAGTCAACTAAAATTATAGCAGTTATGATAAAAATATATTTGTAAAGATACTATCAATAAAATACATGTATACTATTCTAAAACATTTGTCAGTTTTTACTAACAGGAAAATATTCTTAAAACCTTTTAACTTGATCTGTAGAATAAACAATTTAATAGCTATGTTTATGAGTAGAAAAGAAAAAAATACCAGGAAAATTCATCAATTATGAAAGTTCCATCCTAGGCCTTTGAAACTTTATTATACATTTTTAAGTTGTTAATTCACTAAAACTGTAATACACTCCACAGCAGAGCTTATCAAATACCAATGAGAAATTAATTTACTGAGTGAATCAAGATCAATATTTATTTAAGATAATAGTATAGAATAGAAAATTGCTTCATGAAACCTTTAGTTGTATTTTATGTATACATGAAAAGCCATTCTCTACTATACTACTCTACAACACTATTCCATCAGAACAAAGAGGCTAAAAGAGGACACACACACCCCGCCACAGCACAGTCTTAAGCACAGGAAAGGATTACTCACTGAACTGCAGTGAGGTTCAGAGGCAATTACTTTGAAAAATTACTTGGGATGAACAGAAACTCAGAGAACAGATTCATATACACAGCGGGGCCCGGCGGGGGCGGGCAGGAGAGGGTGAGAGAATTGAGAGAGCAGTACTGAAATGCATCCATTTATCACGTGTAAACAGACAGCTAATAGGAAGGTGCTGCGTAACGCAGGGAGCTCAGCCCAGCACTCAGTGACAACCCAGAGGGGTGGGATGGGTTGGGGAGGCAGGAGGGAGGTTCAAGAGAGGGGGGACAGATATGGATACCCATGGCTGATTCACACCAATGTACAGCAGAAACTAATGCAGCCCTGTAAAGCAATTATCTGCATCTTAAAAATGAATTTTTTAAAAAAGAAAAACATATAAAAAATTTTTAATTAGGATGAAAAAGATTTAAACTATTTTATTACTTTTATCAGGTTATTTCTTCATATATAACTAATTCATAATTCAGAAACCATAAAAATCTGAAGCAAACTTCTGTCATAAATTAACAGGTTTCAAAACACGTCACATTCTAGGAAAGATTTACATAATTAGTCTCAAAGCTGTAAATATTAGATAAATTCATAGTACTTATGTGGCATATTAAATCTTGCTCCTTAAAGAACTCTTTAGTTTCCCTCTATTTCAACCATAAATATGACTTTACTATTAGGTATGTACCATGGCACTCTGCTCAGCTGGCACCTATTTGTGTTACATCAGATTTAAATATATAACAAATTTAATCCATTTCTTAATAAATATATAGACTTTTTAAAATGTTTCACTGCAAAGTATAATTTGCTGAGAAATTTCTAATCACAAAAAAATCACACCATGTCTATAAAATTTATAGTTTACCCTAAAGATTATTTTAATAGACTTAACTGTGTAAAATGCTTTGCTAGTGAGTAGTCCTGTAGATAGCAGAAACTGTTATTACACAATTAGTCTATGCAGAGAAAACAAATGAGCGAATGAATGAACTTGCTCAGTCGTGTCCGACTCTTTGCGACCCCGTGGACTGTAGCCCACCAGGCTCCTCCGTCCGTGGGATTTTCTGGGCAAGAATACTAGAGTGGGTTGCCATTCCCTTCTCCAGGGATCTTCCCGACCCAGGGTTCGAAGCCGGGTCTCTGGCATTGTAGGCAGACGCTTACCGTCTGAGCCACCAGGGAACTGAAGTGTTCTTCCTGCGTAAACTGGACTGACAAACCCAGTTCCAGTTAGGACAGACTTTCCAAATTCCTTCTAGTGCTCAGTTTTCAGTTAATCCATATATAAGGCCTAAATTTAGGGATAGACATGTTATTTCTGGTTTCACCTAAGATGAGACTTACATCTAGGACTTCACTGATATTCTGCTTTTACTAGGAAGTATTAGGACTACATCTCAATTCTGAATTAAAAAAACTGTTCTGACAAAAAGTTCTTAAACAGAATGATTAATAATTCTTTTTTTCAACAAATGTTTGCCCAGGGCACTGTGTGTAGAGTGGTAAATAAATGTGCATAGCTTCTGCCTTCATGGAGAGGCTCCCTTATTCGAGGTCCAGGAGAGTACAGTTGATTGGCATGGAAAACCAGAAAGATAATAAGGCAGCAGGGCCTCAGGGAACCCAGGCTTCAGTCCCAGGTCCACTGTCTGCCAAACACTAGCCAAGTTTCTTAATCTCTCTAAGACTCAGTCTCTTCCTTTACAAAATGAAAGTTAAACAAAAAGTTCAATATCAATATCAACAACACCCACAAAGTTACTTCAAGGGTTAAATATAAAAACACAAAAAGTGACCAGTACATTAGTGGTAATATTATTAAATATTCAAAACATTCACAAATTCAGGGACTGGCACATAGAATCCATTCAATATTCACTCTGAGACAAGAAACTTTAAACACCATTTCCAAAGAAAGTGAATCAACCAGAAAATACACGATACTGTATTTAAACCCAACTACTGTGCCTAATATAGGTAGTTAACGTCTTTTGCTTCATTTTATACTCAACTTACGAGTTGCATTTAAAAGATATTTTAAAATATGTAAGCATTTCACCTAGTAACATAAAAGAGTAATTAAAAGTTAATTTTTAAAAGCTCATGCTAACCCAAACTGCATACTGTTGTTACATAAAGCAAGTGCAAGTTGCTCAGTTGTGTCCAACTCTTGGAATTCTCCAGGCCAGAATACTGGAGTGGGTAGCTGTTCCCTTCTCCAGGGGATCTTCCCAACCCAGGGATCAAATCCAGGTCTCCCGCATTGCAGGCAGATTCTTTACCAGCTGAGCCACAAGGGAAGTCCAATAATACTGGAGTGGACAGGTTATCCCTTCTCCAGAGGATCTTCCCGACCCAGGAATTGAACCAGGGTCTCCTGTACTGCAGGTGGATTCTTTAACAACTGAGCTATCAGGGAAGCTCCTACATAAAGCAAAATTCAGTACAAAATTTAAGTAACAAAAGAATAAAGAAATAAAATGGCTGGTCAAAGAAGTTCAAGCACTTATTAAAACACCCAAAGAAGTTAATTTGTCCATTACAGCCATAGCACTCTAGCTCATGAACCCAAATATTCATGAATACATAAAAAAATGACTTATTCTCTGAGGATTACTTTTAACATAAAAATCTTTCAAAGTGATGCTGCAAAAATACACATTAATACATGCAAAACCATCTTATAGATCCTAAAATTTACCTGTTTGAGTCCTTCATCAGTCAGTTTGTCCTGGTTGCCTACATGAACTTTCTGAAGTAAAGGACAGTGAGAGGCAACTGCAATAATAGAGGTGTCAGAAAGCTGTTTACACCTGTAAGCTGTATACCTAAGAAGTCCAGGACATTTAAATGCTAGAACACATACTCCAGTATCAGACATACTGCGACAATCAGAAATGTTGATTTCAATTATATTTTGACTTCTTGATGCAATTTTTTCCAATAATTCATCAGTGACCTATGAGAGGGGAGAAAAAAAAGCAATAAATTTAAAACTTTGCTAAAAATGGAAACTTACTTTCTATTCTTTCATTAAATTTTCTCTAATATATAACAATTAGATTATAGCATGAAAACCACAATCAAAAAGCTTCTTAATATTAAAGCATAATAAGAACTGTCATAATTTAAAAAATATATTTGGTCTTTTGTCTGCAATTCCTAGAACAGAGCTCCTAAAGTCCTAGGAATTTCCTGAGTGATGGGAATGTCTTTTGTTTTCTTTAGCTAGCCCCTTGTGACGATGCCTGAGTTTACAGTAATGAAATAACCTAAGTGGGGGCCCTAGAGAGCTTTAGGATGGGCACCGGTCACCAGAAAGACCAAACACCATGTGATTAGAGTGTGGAAACATCCAGTCCCATCCTCTGACTTTCTGGGAAGAGAGGAAGCTGAAGATGGGTTATAAAAACTCTTGAACAATGAGATTTGGAGGGCTCCTGAGTTGGTGAATATTAAAGTGCTGTGAGGGTGATGGGCCTTTAGAAGACAGGGAAGCTCCATACCCTCTCCCTGAAACCTTGCCCTAGGCATCTTTTCCATTTGTCTGGTCTTGGGGTATATCCTCTACACTAAAACAGTAAACATTAGTATTTTCCTGAGTTCTGATCACTCTAGCAAATTATCAGCTTGAGCAGGGGACATGGGGAACTTCTAGTTTTAAAGATGGTCAGTTATAAGTATAGGTGGCTCCAGACTTCCCTGTAGCTCAGATGGTAAAGCGTCTGCCTACAATGCAGGAGACCCGGGTTCGATCCCTGGGTTGAGAAATTCCTCTGGAGAAGGGGATGGCAACCCACTCCAGTACTCTTGCCTAGAAAATCCCATGGACAGAGGAGTGTGGTAGGCTATGTCCATGGGATCGCAAAGAATCGGACGTGACTGAGCGACTTCACTTTCAGGACTTGTGATGGGTATATTAAGCAGGGACAGTCATGGGACTGAGCCCTTAAACTGTAAGGTCTGCACTAACTCCAGGAGTTAGTGTCAGAATTGAACTGAATTGTGGGACACCTAGTTAGCGTCAGAGAATTTGTTAGCATGGAAAAAAAGCACACATTTGGTATCAGAAACAGCAAGTAATAATATAATGTACTGGCTTTCAATAAAAGCCTAAAAATCCATCCTTGTTAGGAAAACACACTTTAATTAAACCTTTAAACTCACCAAAAACTCCCCACAAACAAAACTGTATTAGAATTCTGAGTTGGTTCTTAACACAACAAATGGTATGTATCAGTCAACATGATGCATAAATCTTGACTTTTCACACATAATATTAGATGATACCTACCTCAGTGATCAATGCAAAGAAATAGAGGAATACAACAGAATGGGAAAGACCAGAGATCTCTTCAAGAAAATTAGAGATACCAAGGGAACATTTCATGCAAAGATGAGCTCAATAAAGGACAGAAATGGTATGGACCTAACGGAAGCAGAAGATATTAAGAAGAGGTATCAAGAATACACAGAAGAACTGTACAAAAAAGAGCTTCACAACCAAGATGATCATGATGGTGTGATCACTCACCTAGAGCCAGACATCCTGGAATGTGAAGTCAAGTGGGCCTTAGGAAGCATCACTATGAACAAAGCTAGTGGAGGTGATGAAATTACAGTTGAGCTCTTTCAAATCCTGAAAGATGATGCTTTGAAAGTGCTGCACTCAATATGCCAGCAAATTTGGAAAACTCAGCAGTGGCCATAGGACTGGAAAAGGTCAGGTTTCATTCCAATCCCAAAGAAAGGCAATACCAAAGAATGCTCAAACTACTGCACAATTGCACTCATCTCACATGCTAGTAAAGTAATGCTCAAAATTCTCCAAGCCAGGCTTCAGCAATATGTGAACCGTGAACTTCCTGATGTTCAAGCTGGTTTTAGAAAAGGCAGAGGAACCAGAGATCAAATTGCCAACATCTGCTGGATCATGGAAAAAGCAAGAGGGTTCCAGAAAAACATCTATTTCTGCTTTATTGACTATGCCAAAGCCTTTGACTGTGTGGATCACAATAAACTGTGGAAAATTCTGAAAGAGATGGGAATACCAGACCACCTGACCTGCCTCTTGAGAAATCTGTATGCAGGTCAGGAAGCAACAGTTAGAACTGGACATGGAACAACAGACTGGTTCCAAATAGGAAAAGGAGTACGTCAAGGCTGTATATTGTCACCCTGCTTATTTAACTTATATACAGAGTACATCATGAGAAACACTGGGCTGGAAGAAGCACAAGCTGGAATCAAGATTGCCAGGAGAAATATCAATAGCCTCAGATATGCAGATGACACCACCCTTGTGGCAGAAAGTGAAGGAACTGAAAAGCCTCTTGATGAAAGTGAAAGAGGAGAGTGAAAAAGTTGGCTTAAAGCTCAACATTCAGAAAACGAAGATCATGGCATCTGGTCCCATCACTTCATGGGAAATAGATGGGGAAATACTGTCAGACTTTATTTTTGGGGGCTCCAAAATCACTACAGATGGTGACTGCAGCCATGAAATTAAAAGACACTTACTCCTTGGAAGGAAAGTTATGACCAACCTAGACAGCAGTGTTCCTGCCTGGAGAATCCCAGGGATAGCAGAGCCTGATGGGCTGTTGTCTATGGGGTTGCACAGAGCTGGACACGACTGAAGTGACTTAGCAGCAGCAGACAACATATTGAAATGCAGAGACATTACTTTGCCAACAAAGGTCCGTCTAGTCAAGGCTATGGTTTTTCCTGTGGTCCTGTATGGATGTGACAGTTGGACTGTGAAGAAAGCTGAGTGCCAAAGAATTGATACTTTTGAACGATGGTGTTGGAGAAGACTCTTGAGAGTCCTTTGGACTGCAAGGAGATCCAACCAGTCCATCCTAAAGGAGATCAGTCCTGGGTGTTCATTGGAAGGGCTGATGCTGAAGCTGAAACTCCAAAACTTTGGCCACCTGATGCAAAGTGTTGACTCATTGGAAAAGACTTTGATGCTGGGAGGGATTGGAGGCAGGAGGAGAAGGGGACAACAGAGGATGAGATGGCTGGATGGCATCACTGACTCGATGGATATGAGTCTAAGTGTACTCCAGGAGTTGGTGATAGACAGGGAGGCCTGGCATGCTGCGATTTCATGGGGTCGCAAAGAGTCGGACACGACTGAGCGATTGAACTGAACTGAACCAAAGTATATAAATTTCAATTGCTTTCCTACTTCTATCAGAATACATTACATATAATTAAATCCACAGCTTATACTATATATCGTCTTGGATATTAGGACACCAAAGACTATATATAAAGGCCATTTGAAGACTCAGAGCTAAATATAAGTAATCTTAAAATTCATCTAGTGAAAAACTCACAGGACCATCTTGATATTTTAAACAATTTTTAAAAACCAACTCTACACATTCCCTGCCCAATCATACTTCCAAAAAGAAAAAAAAAAAAAAAAAACAAGAGTTACCATTATTGAAGTGTTTTGAGTAAAAATAATGATGAGAAAATACACATGATTAAAGTTAGAAAGGAAGAAGAAAAGAATTGGGGCATGTTGAGGAGTACAAGGTGTAAGAACCAAGGCTGAAACAACCTTTGTTTCTACTTGTTGGAAACAGTGTGCCTCTTTCTCTATTTTCTTTTTTTTTTTTTTAAACCTCCAAACCTAACTACCAGGAGAGAAGAAAAGCTAATAGTCTGAGTTTGTAACAAATAGCTGGGATATTCAAGACTGCTGCTGCTGCTGCTAAGTCACTTCAGTCGTGTCCGACTCTGTGCGACCCCATAGACGGAAGCTCACCAGGCTCCCCTGTCCCTGGGATTCTCCAGGCAAGAACACTGGAGTGGGTTGCCATTTCCTTCTCCAATGCATGAAAGCAAAAAGTGAAAGTGAAGCCGCTCAGCGACCCCATGGACTGGAGCCCACCAGGCTCCTCCGTCCATGGGATTTTCCAGGCAAAAGTACTGGGGTGGGGTGCCATTGCCTTCCCCATATTCAAGACTAAGTAAGTTAAAACCCCATGGATTACTTCACATTACTGCTCTCTACACTCTCAGCCACAACTAACCAAGTATTCACCATCCCCCCTGGATACAAACGTCATGAACTCAGGCAGGTAAACACCGTATAACTGTCTTAACCCTTACCAATAAGGCAGGCAAACAAAAAGGAAACTCAAAAACAAATGCTCAGAAGTTGTTATTTTTTTACAGTGCATGTGTTATAAACAGACACATATGCTACCAGTGGTATGCTGGAGTTGGCTTGTGCCAAATCAGAGAGTCTGGAGTATGTATCACTTTCCACATCAGTGATAGCATCTCATTCTGTGACATCACACTTTTAACTTGAAATTGGTCGTGGGGAGAGTACCGGGGCTTTTTCTTTGTTCATTTGTTTTTGGAGGCCAGCTGTTAAAGCACTCACCAGCGCACCACTACTAACAAGATCATGGGAGGTTTCGGGCGGGTTTAGTACTCTAATAAAACCCTATTTTTAGTGGATATTTTTTTATGTTTCCAACACCAAGTACTGACAACCAAGGAAGAATTTAACAAGTCCAACCAACTGTCTGAAATAAGGCAATATAAAGCACTTTCTTTCTTAAATGACAACACCATATAAACATAGTGGGCGGCTGGGCAATGGGGACGGTTGGAAAACTCATCAAAGTGAAAATTAAAACAAAGTAAGTTATCTTATTCCATTTTGCTTCCATTTCTTCACACAAAATAACATTATAAGAATACTATTATCAAAAGTATAATAATTATTATATTAATAGAGATAATGATAGTATCAACTCATAAGGTTGTTGATCAAATGAATATACATAAAACTCACACAACAGTATCTACATGGCAAGTCAACAGTATTATTTAAGTGTTTGCCATCACTGTCTACTAATTCTCTCTCTAAAAAATGAAAAGTTTAGTAACTTTTTCAAATGTAGTAGAAAAAAATAATAATACGGTGGGGGAAACAAAGAGGACTACAAAAAAAAGGATTCAGAAGCAACCCCAAATTGCCAATCCAAACTAAAAGATATATCCATCACAGAAACCTAGCTTCAACTTGAATTTGAAAAAAAAAAATTACTAAAGCACAGAATTATAGATTTTAGTCATCTGAACTATCCTGAAAAACTACAGTGTGAAAGAAGTAATTTCTAAGAAGAAAAAAGATATTTTTTGAGTAGGTCAAATTGAGTGTTTTTGTAGAATCAGAATTCATACCTGCTGACGACTGCTAAGATCCAGCTGCTTCCAAAACTGGAAATCTAAACAAAGGTCACGCCAGTACTTGCAAACCAATGATGCAGAAAGGCAACGTTCATCCAGAGATAAATTGGAAAATATCTGTGAATAAAAAAGGAACCACATAATATGTGTTAAACATTTTAAAGGCAATAAAAGTTTTTACCAGTTAGAAAAAATTAATCTTTTTTTAAAAAATGTATCCCTTGTATCAAGGACTGATCACAGCAAGGGGGCTGCTCCGCTATATAAGAAACCCCAAGCACACTGTCTTTGAATGGCTGAGCACTAGGTTCCCCACAAATGTGTGCTGTATGACCCCACAGAAATGTGGGTGAGGGGGTAGTCATCCTTCCAGCCATGAAAAATTAACTTTTTTAAAACAGAAAACCATTTTAGTATGTGACCATTATTAAAAGAGTCACTATTACGGGCTGTCCTAAAGAGGAAGTAAGATATGGGAGTAGCTAAGGTCACAACTGAGAAAGGAAAAAAAGAACACTCAATCTACTAAAATCATGAATACAAAGAGATATTATTACCAACCTTACAAAAAAAGAAAGAATTATAGGGGAGTACTATGAACAACTGTATGCCAACAAATTAAATAATCTAAACGAAACAAACTTCTAGATATATACAAACTACAAAAAACTGATTCAAGAAGAAATAGAAAATTTCAATAGACCTATAATAAGAGAAAATGTTGAATCAGTAATCAAAAACTTCCAACAAAGAAAGGCCAAGAACCAGACGGCCCTAATAGTGATACATTTAAAGAACAAATAGAAATCCCTCTTAAATGATTCCCAAAACTGAAGTATAAGGGAACTCTTGCTAACTCTATGAGGTTAGCATTACTCTGACAGTAAAGTCAAAGACCTCATAAGAAAACTAAACACCAATGTCTCTTACGAATTTAAATGCAAAAATCCTTAAAAAAGCCTACTTAGCCCTTGAATAATGTAGGTTTTGGAATGCTGACCCTTCATGCAGTTGAAACCCAGGTGTAACTTCATAGTCGGCCCTCCCTATGTGCAATTCATCACCCACAGATTGAACCAACCAAGGACCACGTACTATCACAGTGTTTACTGCCAAAAAGAAGCCTGCGTGTAAAAAGACCTCACAGTTCAAACCCATGCTATTCAAGAGTCAACCATGTCACCAAAGTGAATCAAGCAGCGTATTAAAAGGGTCATATGCCACGGTTCAGTGGCATTTATCCCAAGAACGAAAAAATGGTTCAACAGGCAAAAAGGAATCCATTTAACACACCACATTAATAAAATACAGGTTTAGGAAACGCAACCATTTCGATTAACGTAGAAAAAGCATTTGACAAAATGCAATACCCTCTCTTGGCAAAAATACTCAGGAAACTAGGAATGAAGGGAACTTCCTTAATGTGATAGACGGCATGTGTAAAAATTCTGCCATTATTATTACACTTAATAGTGAAAGACTGAATATTTTCCCCTGAGATGAGGAACAAGACAAAGATTTCTGCTGTCTCCACTTCTATGCAACACCGTACTAGAGATTCTGGCCTGGGCAATTACATAAGGAAAAGAATTAAAGGGAATTCGGATTAGAAAACTAAAATGTTCTACAGTTACAATTATCATGATCTTATATAGAAAAATTAAACACACAAAAAATTAGAGCTAAAAAGGAAATATTTCTATACACTATCAATGAACAACTCAGAAATAAAATAAGGAAGGACTTCCCTGGTGGTGCAGTGGATAAGAATCCACCTTGCAGAGCAGGAGACACGGGTTTGAACCGTGGTCCAGGAGGGTTCCACATACTGAAAAGAACTAAGCCCGTGCCCCACAGCCACTCAACACTCAATCTGGAGCCTGTGCTCTGCAAGAGAAGCCTCCACTCACTGCAACCAGAGACAGCCTATATAATCACAAATAAAGAAATACAATTGTAAAAAAGGAAAGCACTTCTATTTTTAACAGCATCAGAAAATGCTTTTTTACAGTTTCCATGTCTTTATATTGAAACTTTCCATTCTTTGGGTCAATGTTATAATCTCCTATAATTTGAATAATGTTCCCTTCCATTCTTTAACATGTTTATTATAGTTTGAAGTTTTTATCTCCTAAGTCTAATATCTGTGCTTACTCAATTTCTATTAACTGTTTTGTTTCCTCTCATCATAGGCCACTTTTTCTCTGTCTCTTTACATGTCTCATAATTTTTCATTCAAAACCAGACATTTTAGGTAACATTTGTAGCAACTCTGGAATTTGATTTACTTATCTGAAATCTGTTTCAACTTTAATCTCCCTGGCCTTAAATGGTAGGATCTGAAGTTTGAATGTTTGTTTGCATGTCTCTGCTCAACTTTTAATTCTTATTCATATTTCTTTAGCGTGGCTTCCCTGTGTCTAAATTTGGGCCAAAAAAAATGCTCAAATACCTCGAGCGTGCCCTTCAATCTGTGCATGGGTTGGAAAGAGCATATTCAAGGCTTATTCTCAAGGTTGCTTTGGCCCTTGCTTTCTGCTAGATACTCTCAAGTCTCTCCAGGACATGTGCATAGTTTGAGTAAACCAAGGATATGTGAAGAGCTTATTATCCCTTTATGGGTCTCTCATTTCCAAGATCCGCTGGTTAAATTCTTAGCTGATCCCCACCTCATCCCAACTGGCACCACAATATGAAACTTGAAAATATGTGGGTTTTAACCATTTTCTTCCTACAAAGTTCATCACAGTTAGCTGACAGATACAGGTTGTTATTCATTGTCCCTAACTGAGTTGGTGATAGCATCATCGACTCAATGGACATGAGTCTGAGTGAACTCCAAGAGTTGGTGATGGACAGGGAGGCCTGGAGTGCTGCAATTCATGGGGTCACAAAGAGTTGGACACGACTGAGCAACTGAACTGAACTGAACTGAGTTACTCTCTTAAGACACCAAAACAGCTAGTTGTTGCTATTCAGCCACTAAGTCGTGTCTGACTCTTTGTGACCCAATGGACTTCAGCACACCAGGCTTCCCTGTCCTTCACTATCTCCTGAGGTTTGCTCTGATTCATGTCCATTGAGTCGGTGATGCCATCCAACCAGCTCATCCTCTGTCATCCCCTTCTCCTCCCGCCTTCAGTCTTTCCCAGCATCAGGGTCTTTTCCAATGAGTCAGTTCTTCACATCAGGTGGCCAAAGTATCGGAGCTGGAGCCTCAGCATCAGTCCCTCCAGTGAATATTCAGAACTGATTTCCTTTAGGATTGATTGGTTTGATCTACTTCTGTTAGGGGTCTCAATTCAAGAGTGGTATAGACTTCCACTATTCTTACCTGAAGCTCTAGTAGTTTTCCTAAGAATAAATACATACCAATTTGTTGTCTGCCTTTGGTCAATTCCCAAAGCCCAAATAGTTTAAGGCAATTTTGCCCAGTTATTTACATATATATGTATATGGGTATTGGTATGTGTGTATATACATATATGACATATGTGTGTCTGTGTATATATACATATACATATACTGTTTGCAGAGAGGATTCACCAAAGTTTCATGCAGCCAAAGTTAGAAGTTCCTCTCTGGTAGATTTTTTTTATGCTTGTCCTCCACATTTCACAGACAAGAAAATAAAGATTTAGAGAAACTAGATTATTTGTTGAAGGTTAAAGGACTACATGATTTTAAAGGGCTAATTTGTCCCTTAGCAAACACAAGATGTGTGGCATATTCTGGAACCAAGAAACACCTTGTTTAAAATACGTGTGACTTTGGATAGCACCTTCTTTGGACCTTAATTTGTTCTTTTGCAAAAGTAAGATGATTGTCACAACAGATAATTGACTAAATCTAGGTAGATTTTATTCAGGTGAAAGGAAATTCAATGAGTGAGTGAAGGGAAGATAACACCAGTACCAGCAAAGATGGATTTAAAAAAAGCAAAATCGAAGTTGAAACACCAGTGCATATTTAACAGATCTCTGCATATGGTTTGTTGTAGGCAACCTATCAAATGGCCCTCACTGACCCCACCTCCTAGTAGTTACACCTGTGTAAGCCTCTCCTCATAAGTATAAGCGGGGTTTACTGACTCACTTTTAATGAAAAGAGTATGGCAGAAGAGACTGGGTTAAGAAAACCGTGTCGTCTTATTTGGATGTTCTTGACTCTGCTGTTGCATGTGCTTAGCCCTCTGGAGAAGTCTCAAATGGCACAGTAAGGAACTTCAACATCTGTCCAACAGCCAAGCAAGACCTGAGGCCTGCCAACAACCACGTGTGTAAGCCTGGGTGAAAACTCTCAAGCCCCAGCTGAGCAGCCCCAGCGACACCTTGATCATAGCTCCATAAGAGACCTTGGATCAGAGGGACCCAGCAAAGCCATGAAAAGATTCCCACAGAAAATATGAAATAATAAATGTTTGTGGCCTTAAACTGCCAAACTTGTTAAACAGAAATAATTAACTAACATATTTTTAATATACCGGCTTTTCTTAACAGCTATTAAAATGCTATCTCGCCCATTCCCTAACTCCTCAGAAAATAACCACTCCGCCCCATGGTGTTTTTCTTAATTCAGTTAACAAACATCTGTGCACATGTACCTGGACTTCTATGGGAGACACTAAGGTATGAGATTTGTTCACTGATCTCAAAATTATATATTCAAAGACATGTCTGAATTATTTTTGGATAAGCTGAGATTGAAGAGAAAGAGCATTTCAAAGGTTGCTTTAAAGAAAAAGAACATAAAGGACTGACCTGGACCAACATTTTTGTTAAATAAGAAAGAGGAAAAAAATGACAATGGAAAAACTGAAATGGCACTTGGATCAAGCAAGGAAGCTGCTTAGGTTAACACAGTCCTGTTAAGAACAGCTTGAGTATGACAAAAGTCCACACCAAGAAGGTATTCTAAAGATAGAGGCATGGGTCATCATATATTTGCTGCTCACTGTCCTAAAATACAGGGGAAAATAAGTTACTCTTTTAATCCAGGTCATCTAGCCCTGCCTCCTGAAAAACTTGTATGCAGATCAAGAACAGTTAGAACTGGACATGGAACAACAGACTGGTTCCAAATTGGGAAAGGTGTACATCAAGGCTGTATACTGTCACCCAGCTTATTTAACTTATACGCAGAGTACATCGTGCAAAAGGCCGACTGGATGAAGCACAAGCTGGAATCAAGATTGCCGGGAGAAATAACAACCTCAGATATGCATATGACACCATCCTTATGGCAGAAAGCGAAGAGGAACTAAAGAGCCTCTTGATGAAAGTGAAAGAGGACACTGAAAAGGCGGGTTTAAAACTCTAAGATCATGACATCCAGTCTCATGACTTCATGGCAAATAGATGGGGAAACAGTGGAAACAGTGACAGACTTTATTTTGGGGGGCTCCAAAATCACTGCAGATGGTGACTGCAGCCATGAAATTCAAAGATGCTTGTTCCTTGGAAGAAAAGATATGACAAATGGCACATTAAAAAGCAGAGACATTACTCTGCCAACAAAAGTCCGTCTAGTCAAGGCTATGGTTTTCCCAGCGGTCATGTATGGACGTGAGAGTTGGACTATAAAGAAAGCTGAGCGCCAAAGAATTGATGCTTTTGAACTGTGGTGTTGAAGACTCTTGAGAGTCCCTGGGACTGCAAGGAGATCCAACCGGTCCATCCTAAAGGAGCTCAGTCCTGGGTGTTCATTGGAAGGACTGACGCTGAAGCTGCAGGACTCCGGGCACCTAAGGTGAAGAGCTGACTCATTAGAAAAGACCCTGATGCTGGGAAAGATTGAGGGCAGGAGGGGACGACAGAGGATGAGATGGCTGGATGGCATCACTGACTCGACAGACAGGAGTCTGAGCATGCTCCGGGAGATAGTGAAGTACAGGGAAGCCTGGCATGGTGCAGTCCACGGGGTCACAAAAAGTCTGACATGACTGAGCGAACGAACAACAACAAGCCCTGGAAAACAGAGGAGGAAGCAAAGGACAAGCGGCTGCCTTTTACAATATGACTTGGAAGTTGTATACATTGCTTCTACTCCCACCCTATTACCTAATATTTAGTCACAGCCACCCCTACCCATGAGAGGTTAAGAAACAGTCTCTGGTTAGGTGGCCATGTGCCTAGCTAGAATGCAGTAGGTTCTGTTACCAACAACAATATAAAGGGAACAATATCCAGAAACATATATGACTTCTAGTCAAGACCTGGGTTGAAAACACACTTAATATTCCTAGATCTTTAGGGGCGGATCTGGACAACGCAACTGAACTATTAATTACCAGAAAATGTACAAGTCATATTACTGATACAATCTGAACTAACCACTACCAGGCCAATACCCAAGTATTGTCAAGCCTTGAAGATTCTACTTTTGACGAAGGCATTGCTATAAGTCATCAAAAGATACTTCAGACTAAAGAAACTTTCAGAGAACGTATTGTTGCTTAACATTTGGGCATACATATCCCACAGACCTTTAAAAATCAACCATGCCGACACCTATATTTGGCCATTTCTTTTCTTAATGAAGAGATCTTACCTGCTATCAGACATTACTACAAGATGGTGATTAAGGTTTATAAGCAAGCAAGTTTCATGCAAGTTATAGAAAGAAAAGAAGTAAATCTGTGTAGCAATTTCATATTGACTATCTTCTCTGTATCAGTTCAACTTTTCTGGTGTTTTCAATTTTTTTCCTATGAACATCATATATTGCCTCTTTCTTAAATAGTCTACTTACAACAACTTGCCAAAAGCCTGAAAGAAACATTTACTAATTAGTCTGTTGAATAAAGCACCACTTAGAAAAACAGAGACACAGAATATATTTCTTGTATTTTTTCCTTTTTTTTTTTAACCTGCACTGTGCAGCTTGCAGGGATCTGAGTTCCCTGACCACGGAGTGAACCCAGGCCCGGCAATGAAAGCATGGAGTCCTAACCACTGACCTCCAGGGAATTCCCTTTCTGGTATTTTTCTAACCATACAGCCAAAGGGAAGTCATAGATTCTAAAACTATTTCCTAATCTATAATCAAAATAATTTCTCATAGTTTAACCTTTAAAATTTAAAGCACAGCAAGCCAATAAAACCCCAACTATGACTACACAGAGTGTCAGTCTATAGTCAAGTATCACACAAGAATAAGTTTTACTCTAAAGCAAGTCACCAAATTCAATAAAGCATGACTCCTTTTTGAGTGTTCGGGGAGGAGACACTATGAAACAACATGTCCTCTGACACACCTCCAGGACTCTCTGAGCACTTCCTTGTGTTCTGGCACAAAATAGTCTAAGCTCATCTTGTGTCTTCCTTGTCCCAACTCTGGAATCAGTCATTTCTCCAAGAACACTGATTCCTTTTCACAGAGAATGGTACTTAGAAGCTAAGATACAGACACTAAGCATACTCACTGTCTTGGGCACTGCTGCTCAGAGATCCTCTCAGGGCAGAGGAAGGCACTGCATCCATGAACGCACACATGCAGCCCATCTCCCGACATGCTCCTAGCTTCTCCCCCCACACGGGTGTCCTTACACATGCAGCCCATCTCCCGACACGCTCCTAGCTTCTCCCCCCACACGGGTGTCCTTACACATGCAGCCCATCTCCTGACACACTCCTAGCTTCTCCCCCCACACGGGTGTCCTTAAACATGCAGCACATCTCCCGACACGCTCCTAGCTTCTCCCCCCACACGGGTGTCCTTACCACGCCACCTGGGCTCCAAACTGGCCAAGACTTGGGCAAGATTCACTATTTCTAATTGAAGTATGGTTGATTCACAATATTATGTTAGTTTCAGGTGTACAACACAGTGATTCAATATATGTACAGACTATACTCCATTTGAAGTCATACAAAATAATGGCTGTATTTCCCTGTGCTGGACACTATGTGCTTATTGCTTCAAGACTCTTGATAAGCATAAAATAGGATATTTAATCAAAGGAAAATAACTTTTTAAGAAAGTATTTTAATAGTAAATGCTTCCATATTTGCCTTCACGTATCTTCCCTCACATTCCCTATCGTTTATAGAACCTGATATCTTAAGCTGATAAAGAACAGCTCAAGGTTAACTCCCTTGAACAGCTACTCATTACAAGGCACCAAAATTTACAGACTTTCCAAAATGAGAAGAACACAAGTCTCACCTTTTGGTAACCTGATTTAATTACGTTATCCAAGATTTCTAGGCATTCTCCAGCCAAAAGATATCTTGAACCTGACTTCCTAAAGACACTTCATTTCAGCACTGGCTAAGATCATCCCTGGAACTCCAGAGACATACCTTTGAGAATTTATGTGGTACTGGAACCTTAGGTCAAAGCATTCACGAAAAACTACATTAACTTAGTTCCTCTTACCCACTACTAATCTACATTCAAAGCTTTAAAAAGTTGTATTACTCATTTTCTTTGACTCCCATTTTCATTGCTTTTTTCATATCTGAAAAAAACAGATCAGATATATAAGCTTACCTCCAAAACACATTTCTCTTATAAAACTCTTCCCTGATCTCTAAAGCAACCTGTTGGTAATAAAGCTCTAAAAACACAGATTTAATTAACTACTGACACACTATCAGAGACGCATTCATGGTAAAGTGGTTTTCTAATGGTGGTGATGAATTCTCGATCTCTCATCGGGTTGGCTTGGAAAAGAAACAGTCTGCTGACAGAGACCAAGGTATCTAAATATATAGCACACAAAGCCTCTGAAATTTAAATATAGATTCAAAATACCCAGTTACTCAAATAGCAACTACTTAAAAATATTCCACTGCTGTCATTTGATAAAATTGTTATAGTAAAAAAAAAAAAAAATTGTTATAGTGATTCTACTATATAAAAACCTAATTCTGATATCAGTAGGCAAGACTGCTTAAAGTTTTAAAGGCAACAGTTACCAAAGACTGAGGCTAACTATCTGATCTAAAACAACGTATTAACCAGTTCAAGATCAAACGTTAATGGGCTTAATTAAGTGTTCAATACCTAAGAAAATTATATCCTCATAGTTGAACTTTGAAGGGCCATTCCCTGCTTCGCAAATTTCTTGTATTTAAAACAATCCAACCCCAAAGACCCAATTATAAAATTAGCCTCTGACTCATAATGGTTAGAAGCTGACTGGTGTTACGTTTCCACCTGCCCTCCAATTAAGGAATTTCTTTCATAAAATCTCTGAGAGAAGGTTAATCAAGCCCTCTTACACCGTATGTTGAAAAGACCTCACAACCTGGAAACACTGAGCTGAGTTCTAGCCCAGGGTCTGCCATTCACTATCTAAAATGCCCTGGGGTAAGCCATTTCACTTCTCTAGGCCTGCTTTTTTTCATGCATAAGGAGTAGAGAGTGATCAAATGACCTCAAAGGTCTCTTCCTGAAGTTACATAATTACAATTGCCAGTGAAGCTCACCATTTGAAGAATTCATTTTTACACAGCTCCCAGGAGGAAAAGGGGAGACAGAGGATGAGATGATTGGATGGCATCACCGACTCCATGAACATGAGTTTGAGTAAACTTCGGGAGGTGGTGATGGACAGGGAGGCCTGGTGTGCTGCAGTCCATGGGGTCGCAGAGAGCTGGACACGACTGAGCTACTGAATTGAACTGAATCACACTATATTGAAATAAATACAGTATTGCATAATACTGTGGGATACTACACAACTAAAAGGAAGGAAATCATATACTAACAACAAAAAACCTCCAATTCATACAGCTAATTAAAAAATTGAAGAACATATACATTTTTATGCCATTTGTGGAAACGGCTATGAAGTTTTACATAGGCCTTTCTACAATGAAGAAAATATTCTGGATATGCAGAGTCCAATACAGTAGCTACCAGCCACACGTTGACTACTGATCTCTGAAATAGTTATTGTGACTGAGAAGCTGAATTTTAAATTTTACTTAATTTTAACTACTTTAAATTTAAATAGTAATCAGTTCAGTCAGTTCAGCTGCTCAGTCGTGTCCAATTCTTTGGGACCCCATGGACTGCAGCACGCTAGGCCTTCCTGTCCATCACCAACTCCCGGAGTCGATGATGCCATCCAACCATCTCATCCTCTGTTGTCCCCTTCTCCTCCTGCCCCCAATCCCTTCCAGCATCAGGGTCTTTTCCAATGAGTCAGTTCTTCGACATCAAGTGGCCAAAGTATTGGAGCTTCAGCATCAGTCCTTCCAATAAATATTCAGGACTGGTTTCCTTTAGAATGGATGGTTGGATCTCCTTGCTGTCCAAGGGACTCTCATATAAATAGTAACATGTGACTAGAAACTACTGTACCCCACAATACAGTAGGTCTAGGAAAAAAATCTAAACTGGTAATGGTAGTTAGTGACCTCTGGAGAGAAAACTAGAGGAAAGGTAGTGGTGAACCAAGGCAAACTTTTGCTTTCCCTGCATTACGTGAACTTAAAGCAGGTAAACTCACTACTTACATAAAAACAAAACTGAAAAAGACCTATTGATATTGAGTCAAAAATTTGACTGAAGCAGAGTAAAAAGAATTGAGTTTTTTCTCTTTTGCTTTTACCATACCTGGGAAAAACTAAACAAGTATGGTAGTTTGAGTCAACTCCCCTAAAAACATCTTTAAATCATATTTTGTCACATTTTTCTCCCAAACTCTCTCCCCTCCACCTTCCCATTCTCTGTAACTATAGTAACTTCTGGTACAAAGGACTCAGCAGTACAATTTTAGAAGTTATGGCCCATTATCAGGGAAGTTGGGCATACTTTCTAATGGGGGTAATGGATTTCTGCCTCTATAAGCACAACCCTCTGGTACTGTTAAAAAAAAAAAAAAAATGTCATAGCTCCCTAAGTCCTTCTTCAAGCCATAATACAGCCAGAAACTTTCCACCATCCAAGGCTCTATTGACGCTCAAAACAACTCAGGATACAAACACTTCTTAGAGACTTCCATTATTGGCACAGTGTATATTCACTCAGAGTCTCAACCCAGACTTCCTAAACACCTGGTCATTCACTCCTTCATCAATATTTACTGAGTGCTGTTAAATGCCAGGCACTGCACTTAGGGGAGGAGACAGAGCAATGAACAATATTTAAACAGAAAGAGCCTCTGCCCTTCAAAGCTTGATCCCCAAAAGTTAATTGGGTTGCTAAACACTAAAAAACTCTAACTTCAATTCATTCTAGACAGTCCAACTCATGCTTATGCTGAATATCACGGGGACCATGAAAACCACAGAGTGGCTCTATCCTTGTTTCTAATACAAGTAATGGAAATCTACATAACGTGTAAATACTGCAACACAACAGGGGAAGTCCAATGAATAATTTCCCCAAATGTTCCTTAGAACAAGGTTTCAACAGTCCTTACCAAAAATGTGGAAAAGAACAATGTTGTAAATAAAATACACTTATTGTATTGGAACTCTCTTTATTACGAAATCATGTCCTTCCTCCTTTCTTATCTTTTTCTTTTCTTTTTTGTTTTTGTATTAAAATGTCCTCTACCTCATGAAATAATGATAGTTTAGGTAGAAAGTGGGAGGTACCTGCTTTTTACTTTGTTTTTAAACAGTCTTACTTACCAAATAACAAGACAGCAATCAAACCTCTATGCCAAATATTTGTTGATATTTCATTTGTCCATGTTGTCCACTAAGTTAAAAGATTCAAGAACATTCCCTCTGCCCTAAAATGCACAGCCTGAACATACAGAGTCAGTAATTACTCCTTCAAAAATACACCACTGAAAGGCGAACAACTGCAGTTCAGTCGCTCAGTCGCGTCAGACTCTGCGACCCCATGAACCTCAGCAGGCTAGGCCTCCCGGTCCATCACCAACTCCCGAGTGTACCCAAACTCACGTCCCTCGAGTCAGTGATGCCATCCAACCATCTCATCCTCTTGGACATGTGGAAAAACTAAGCTTTCCCAGTTCTTTGCTGTATTATTTACAAAAATATTAATATCACAGTAAAACAAATCCAAACACACAGGATTATAAACATGCAAAAAGTCCAATCAAAGTATATTGTTGAGAATAAAAATTATAATTGATGACAGCTACTTCAGTAACAATAAAATTAGCCAAATTCTTATCTAGGTTTTTCTAGTTAGTCTTAAATATCATCCACAGTGATAAAGGGGGTTTGTATTTATTGAGCTCCAGAAAGCTTAAGTGTGGGGGGTGAGAGAAGAGAGAAAATGAACGGAAAAGAAACTTTTTAATACTAACTTACTACAAAGTATCACATAATTATGTTTATCATTAGCATTGACAAAACTGCAAATTTTACTTGGTAGCTGAAAGTGGGACAAGGTTTCCACCAGATACCTCTTCCCCACTCACGTATCCCCCCAACAAAAAATACACTTGTCCTTACCGTCTGGTAATCTGTCTTCTTTACCTAAGATAATAGAACATAGCATAAATAAAAGGGTTTTCCAGTCAGACAGGCCTAAACTCCGCAGATCTGTCTGTGTGTAACCTTGGGCAAGTCATTCAACCCCTTCAAGCCCCCCTGGACTGTAAGCTCCATAGGAACACACACCACGTCGGCCTGACTTACGACTGTAGGCATGGGGCGCTGATGCATCGGTTTCTTCTTGTGTAAAGATGTTAACAATATTTCCTTCACGGCGTCAACTGAAGGATTCGGTGAGATACTGTGTATATAAAGCTCTGGCACTGTGCCTGATCATCGTGGTCAAGTACTCGATAGATAAAAGGTAACTGTTTTTCGACATCAGCTAGCAGTTATCAAATCTGAAATTACTGTCTGAATACTTTCCAACACTAATATACAAGTCTTTACCCGGTTAAGCGCAAACCGCTCAAGGGATTTAAAAAAAAAAAAAAAAAAACATTTCACAGAAAACCTACAATTTCTACAACAGTGGGCTTGGGACTCTCCTAGGTGGACCCGGGATTACGCGCAGCAGACTCAAGCGATTAAAAGGACCTTCAGCGGACTCCAAGCCCCTGCACTTGAAACGACCGGCTGTCAGGGAGCCCCCCGCGCCGGGGCGTGCAGCAGAGAGGACCCCCGATCGGGCCCGGCCGGGGCGGGGGGCGCGCAGACCCACCTTGAGCAGGATGGAGGGCGGCAGCTGGTTGATGTCCGGGGCGTCGGGGGGCGGCTCCCGGTGGCAGTCGCTCGGCGGCTCGGGGCCCTCCGGACAGTCGGCGTCGCCGCACTCGTGCTGCGGCTGCCGGGCGGCCGAGGGGGCGGCGCCCCCCGCTCGGACCGCGTCCCCGCCGGCCTCCGCGGGGGCCCCTCCCGGGGCGGCGGGGGAGCGCGGGGCGCGGAGCGGCGGCGGGGGGTGCTGCTCGGGGCCGCCGCCCGCAGGCCCGCCGCCGCTGCCGCCGCCGCCGCCGCCGCAGGCGCCCCCGCCGCAGCGGGGCTGCTTACAGGGGGTGCAGGCGGGGACCCCGGCCCCCTTCCGCTTGCACACCATCTCGGGGGGCGCGGGGGGCTCGGCCGGCGGCGCCCGGAAGGGCCGCGAGGCGGCGGGCGGCGCGGGCGGACGCACGGGCCCCGCGCGGGCCCACAGGAGGCTCCGGGCCGGCCGCTCCCGGGCGGCGGCGGCGGCCGGCCCCAGCTCCCCGCGGCCGGGTGCGGGCGGCGCGGCGGCGGCAGCGGCGGCCGAGAGCAGGAGGCGGCGCGCGGCGTCCTCAGCGGCCAGGCCCGCGCGGCGCCGCGCCGGGGGCTGTGAGGAGGCGGCCGCGCCGTAGGCCCCGAGCGGCCGCGGCGACGACAGCGGCGGCTCCTCCTCCGGGCCGGCGGGGGCGGGCGCGCCGGGGCCGTGCACGACGAGGCAGAGCATGCAGGGCCCGCGGAAGAGGCAGTCCCGGCCCCGGGGCGCCGCCGCCGCCTTGGCCGGAGCCCCGCGGGGCCACCTGAGGAGAGGCCGGCGGCGGCGGCGCCACCAGCTGCCGCAGCGGGGCCGCTTCTGGCGCGGGCGGCGACGCGGCTCCTTCGAGAGCAGGAGGCCCATAGGGGAGGCCCCACGCAGGGGCCGGGCCGGGGCAGGCCGCGCGGGGGTCGGCCTCGGGCCCGCGGGCACACGCGGGCACACACACACACACGGGCACACACGCGGCGCTGGGGGGCTACATGCTCTGCCCCGGGACGCCGAGAGACCACGGCGGGGCGCGAGCTCTGGGGACGCGACGGAGGCCGGGGACCCTGCTGACCGCGCGGCCGCTCGCGGCCGGGCCCGCCGCCTCAGTTGGTCAGCGGGGCGGCGGGGAGAAGCGCGGGGCGCGCCTCAGACCACTTTAACGGCGGCTCTGCCGGGGGCGGCGCGCGCGCCCGCGGCACAGCTCGGCGCGCCGGGAGCGCGCGGCCCGATCGAGAAGGGGACAGGGCCGCGGCGGAGGCGCGCGCGGGGAGGGGCGGAGGGGGGAGCGCGCGGCCCGCTCGGGAAGGGGGGGGGGGGGCCGCGGCGGAGGCGCGCTCGGGGTGGCGGGCGGGGCGCGCGGCCCGCTCGGGAAGGGGGTGTGGCCGATCGGGAAGTGGGAGGGGCCTCGGCGGCGCGCTCGGCTGCTCGCCCCCTGACTGCCGCTTGGCCGGGCCCGCCGTCGCGGGTGCAGCCTCATCGCTCCCTGTCCCCGTCGCCCGCGGTTCCCCGGAGCCCACGCCCTCTTCGACGGGCTGGGAGGAGCCGCCTCCGAGCTCTCCGGGTGACGTCCGTGGGCACAGCCACGCTGACGTCGCTAGGCGCACGTTCGGGAACCGCCATTGGCCGGGAACCGGCGCTCTCACCGCCCGACCCGGACGCCGAGGCCGCTGAGGAGACCCGGTCCCGCCCGAGGCCAGCCCCGGTGCCCGGCGGGCCCTCCGCTGCGTCGGCGGGAACGCGGCCCCGGGCCGGCGAGAATGGTTCTCCCGCGAGGGACTCATGGGTGGACCGGCTCTGCCGTGTTTCTACGGTTGTCTGCAGACACTTGTTGCTAGGGACGGACCGGCTTTCCCTAAGTGTGTTTCGGGATGAACGCACTTATCAGGTGATTTCAGTTCAGTCGCTCAGTCGTGTCCAACTCTTTGCGACCCCATGAACCGCAGCATGCCAGGCCTCCCTGTCCATCACCAACTCCCCGAGTTTACCCAAACCCATGTCCATTGAGTCGGTGATGCCATCCAACCATCTCATCCTCTGTCGTCCCTTTCTCCTCCCACCTTCAGTCTTTCCCAGCATCAGGTTCTTTTCCAGTGAGTCAGTTCTTCACTCAGGTGGCCAGAGTATTAGAGTTTCAGCTTCAACATCATGAATATTCAGGACTGATTTCCTTTAGGATTGACTCGTTAGATCTCCTTGCAGTCCAAGGGACTCTAAAGAGTCTTCAACACCACAATTCAAAAGCATCAATTCTTCAGCACTCAGCTTTCTTTACAGTCCAACTCGCACATCTATACATGACTACTGGAAAAACCATAGCTTTGACTAGACGGACCTTTGTTGGCAAAGTGTTGGCTCTGCTTTTTAATATGCTGTCTAGGTTGGTCATAGCTTTTCTTCCAAGGAGCAAGCGTCTTTTAATTTCATGGCTGCAGTCACCATCTGCTGTGATTTTGCTGCTACTGCTAAGTCACTTAAGTCATGTCCGACTCTGTGCAACCCCATAGACAGCAGCCCACCAGGCTCCCCCATCTCTGGGATTCTCCAAGCAAGAACACTGGAGTGGGTTGCCATTTCCTTCTCCAATGCATGAAAGTGAAAAGTGAAAGTGAAGTCGCTCTGTCGTGTCAGACCCTCAGCAACCCCATGGCCTGCAGCCTTCCAGGCTCCTCCATCCATGGAATTTTCCAGGCGAGAGTACTGGAGTCTGTCACTGTTCCCACTGTTTCCCCGTCTATTTGCCATGAAGTGATGGGACCAGATGCCATGATCTTAGTTTTCTTTCTTAGTTGAGTTTTAAGCCAACTCTTTCACTTTTTCAGGTTATTTAGACACACAGATAAACACTTTCTCAACCCAATTAGTCATGCAGCATCTCAGGCCGCACGGCTATGGAGGACTCCATCCTCTGTACCCATTGTTCCATCCATCACACTCAGGACTTTTAAAAAATGATTGCTTACTGCTTGCTCAGAGATAAAGGGCTCTAGGTGGACTTTGGAGACTCAGATTTCCCCAGAAAACTAGGAAATAATCTAGTCTCAAATCTCCAAAAGACAGCCCTTTTGGAGACTTGAGTGTAATGAAACCAGAGACATAAAGCAGTAACTAGGAGTGGTACCTGGTGTTGAAAAAAGGTTAGTTTCCACAAGGGAGAAATTGGGAATGGCTTTCACAAGGACTTGGACATGCGGATGGGAATGAGCCAGTATAAAGGAGGAGGTAGGGAAATAAAAAGAGGTTGTATTACCTTGAGAAGATAAAATGGCAATTATCTGTGGACAGATACAGTCTTCATTGTGATTGGAAGGAAGGAGGCAAGGATAGATCAAGGATGACTGAGAAAACAGTGTTGCAACATTTCAAGGTCTATCTGCATAGAGACCTTTGAGCCTTCCTGACTTTACCACCACACTGGCCAGCCTTACCCAGTCTTCACCTGACCTGCCATCAGACTTTTGCTAATAGAGAGGAATCACTTTTATTTTAAGATCTCCCTTTCTGAGTTTGATCACAGTGAGATGAAATTCCAAGAAACCTACAGGCAGAGATTCATCAAAGGGTTTTACATAGGTTTCTTCCAAGGTACTGCCCAAACTGCATTCACCTACAGATATTATCCACACATCTTTCATCCCTCTGACTTTAAGGAATTTCTCAGGGTTCCGGAAGAAAGGTGAGGAGTGACACGGTTATCTGAGGCTTTTTAACAAGATCCTTTGTATCTCTTCCAGACTACACTTTGAGCAAAAGAAGAGGGTATTTTAAGCTTTTTATTTCTCTATTTCAAAATTGTGGACCCATTAGTTGCATATAAATTAAACTTACAACCCAGCAATCCCACTTAAAATAAAAGCATATACCTACAAAAAGACTTGTGCAAAAATATGCATAGCATTTTATTCATAACAATCAAAATCTACAATCTGGATGTCCATCAGTAAAGAATGGCTGAACTGGTGTACTAATTTGAAGAATACCACTCACAATTGAAGTGAAGGAGGTAAACAACATGCAGGAATCTCATAACCTTTTGGCTGTATTAGACTCTGGAACGGAGAAGGCACTGGCACCCCACTCCAGCACTCTTGCCTGGAAAATTCCATGGACAGAGGAGCCTGGTAGGCTGCAGTCCATGGGGTCGCTGAGGGTCGGACACGACTGAGCGACTTCACTTTCACTTTTCACTTTCATGCACTGGAGAAGGAAATGGCAACCCACTCCAGTGTTCTTGCCTGGAGAATCCCAGGGACGGGGCAGCCTGGTGGGCTGCCCTCTATGGGGTCACACAGAGTCGGACACGACTGAGGTGACTTAGCAGCAGCAGCAGCAGACTCTGGAATCAGAGGCCCAGAATTCCTGATTTTAACAAGGTCCCTACATGATGACTATAGAGACAGCCTGGCACCATGCAGACCTATCCGAACTACACGTAAAATCTACCTACAGCTTCTTGTTTTCAGAGAGAAGGCAAGTGACTCTGAAACTTCTGAAAGGGTTTCTGACACTGAGAGCACTGGTTCTTCCTCCCAGTTCCACGGCCACTCAGCCAGAAGCAGGTGCCTGCTCTCCCGCAGCATGCAGCAGAGGGGTTCCTACGTTTTAGTAAGTATTAAGCTACTACTATCGTCACCAGACATAACTGAATTTTACAATTCATGACTCACTAATATAAGTATTTTAAATATTCAGGAAACAGTTATGAACAAGAGTAACAAATTGCAATTTGGAGACAGTGATAGCACTGGATGGCTGTGTTACTGAAAAAAAGGAAAGCAGCCTGAACAACCAGCAGCTGGCCTGGAACTATTGACCAGGGCTTGATGTTACTGGTGTTCTCAACTGGATTTAAGTGTTCTGTTGAACAAAACAATCTCACAAGACATCAACATCGGACATGGCCACTCTGTGTGACTATGAGAAGACAAAATAAGATGCCTCCATAATCATGTCCAAGACGACAAACACTAGGACACTCCAAACCACAAAAATGACCTAACATTCTGCCTAATATGAATTATTATTACTTTTTCTTGAACAATTGCAATGTGAGCCTTGTTTTACTCTTCCTACATTCTAGCTAGCAATTATTAAAATACCCAATCACAGAATAACCTCTACTTCCTGAAAGCATCCGATCCAGAGCAAAGAAGCCTTAAACCTTCCTCAGAAATCACCAAGCACAAACCCAGTCCTGCAGACCTTTTCTGCCTTCTTACTGAGACTCTCAACAGTTCCTCATAGTGTGCTCTGTGCTCTTTGTAACAGGTCAGTAAACCCAACTTCATTTAACTATGCACGTGTTCCTGTTGGTCTTTGGCTAGAGGGCATTAACGTTCGTTACCTCCTTATCAAATGTCACTACCATATCTAAAGGTATTCCTTCCTTACGCTGCATGTTTATGTTTATACTGTGTGTCAATTATCAATTAAACTGAGATAAAATAAATTACACCCTCCTTTACTTTTCCTCTTGCATGCCTGCTCAGTCATGTCCTGCTCTCTTCAGCCCCATGGACTGTAGCCCACCAGGCTCCTCCGTCCGTGGGATTTCCCTGGAAGAGTACTGGAGTGGGTTGCCATGCCCTCCTCCAGGTGATATTCCTGAGCCAAGGACTGGTGCCACATCTCTTGCATTGCAAGGAGGATTCTTTACCACTGGGCCACCTGGGAAACCCACTTTTCCTCTTACCACGCTTTTACTTTCTTTATATTGCATCAGATCAGATCAGATCAGTCGCTCAGTCGTGTCCGACTCTTTGCAACCCCATGAACTGCAGCACGCCAGGCCTCCCTGTCCATCACCAACTCCCGGAGGTCACTCAGACTCAGATCCATCGAGTCAGTGATGCCATCCAGCCATCTCATCCTCTGTCGTCCCCTTCTCCTCCTGCCCCCAATCCCTCCCAGCATCAGAGGGTTCTCCAATGAGTCAACTCTTCGCATGAGGTGGCCAAAATACTGGAGTTTCAGCTTTAGCATCATTCCTTCCAAAGAAATCCCAGGGCTGATCTCCTTCAGAATGGACTGCTTGGATCTCCTTGCAGTCCAAGGGACTCTCAAGAGTCTTCTCCAACACCACAGTTCAAAAGCATCAATTCTTCGGCGCTCAGCCTTCTTCACAGTCCAGCTCTCACATCCATACATGACCACAGGAAAGACCATAGCCTTGACTAGTCGAAACTTTGTTGGCAAAGTGATGTCTCTGCTTTTGAATATGCTATCTAGGTTGGTCATAACTTTCCTTCCAAGGAGTAAGCGTCTTTTAATTTCATGGCTGCAGTCACCATCTGCAGTGATTTTGGAGCCCAGAAAAATAAAGTCTGACACTGTTTCCACTGTTTGCCCATCTATTTCCCATGTAGTGATGGGACCAGATGCCATGATCTTCGTTTTCCGAATGTTGAGTTTTAAGCCAACCTTTTCACTCTCCACTTTCACTTTCATCAAGAGGCTTTTTAGTTCCTCTTCACTTTTTGCCATAAGGGTGGTATCATCTGCATGTCTGAGGTTATTGATATTTCTCCCAGCAATCTTGATTCCAGCTGTGTTTCTTCCAGTCCAGCATTTCTCATGATGTACTCTTCATATAAGTTAAATAAACATGGTGACAATATACAGCCTTGAAGTACTCCTTTTCCTATTTGGAACCAGTCTGTTGTTCCATGACCAGTTCTAACTGTTGCTTCCTGACCTGCATACAGATTTCTCAAGAGGCAGATCAGGTGGTCTGGTATTCCCATCTCTTTCAGAATTTTCCACAGTTGATTGTGATCCACACAGTCAAAGGCTTTGGCATAGTCAATAAAGCAGAAATAGATGTTTTTCTGGAACTCTCTTGCTTTTTCCATGATCCAGCGGATGTTGGCAATTTGATCTCTGGGTCCTCTGCCTTTTCTAAAACCAGCTTGAACATCAGGAAGTTCAAGGTTCACATATTGCTGAAGCCTGGCTTGGAGAATTTTGAGCATTACTTTACTAGCGTTTGAGATGAGTGCAATTGTGCGGTAGATTGAGCACTCTTTGGCATTGCCTTTCTTTGGGATTGGGATGAAAACTGACCTTTTCCAATCGTGTGGCCACTGCTGAGTTTTCCAAATTTGCTGGCATACTGAGTGCAGCACTTTCACAGCATCATCTTTCAGGATTTGGAATAGCTCCACTGGAATTCCATCACCTCCACTAGCTTTGTTCGTAGTGATGCTTTCTAAGGCCCACTTGACTTCACATTCCAGGATGTCTGGCTCTAGGTCAGTGATCACACCATCATGATTATCTGGGTCGTGAAGCTCTTTTTTGTACAGTTCTTCTGTGTATTCTTGCCACCTCTTCTTAATATCTTCTGCTTCTGTTAGGTCCATACCATTTCTGTCCTTTATCGAGCCCATCTTTGCATGAAATGTTCCTTTGGTATCTCTGATTTTCTTGAAGAGATCCTTAGTCTTTCCCATTCTGTTGTTTTCCTCTATTTCTTTGCACTGATCGCTGAAGAAGGCTTTCTTATCTCTTCTTGCTATTCTTTGGAACTCTGCATTCAGATGTTTATATCTTTCCTTTTCTCCTTTGCTTTTCGCTTCTCTTCTTTTCACAGCTATTTGTAAGGCCTACCCAGACAGCCATTTTGCTTTTTTGCATTTCTTTTCCATGGAGATGGTCTTGATCCCTGTCTCCTGTACAATGTCATGAAACTCATTCCATAGTTCATCAGGCACTCTATCTATCAGATCTAGGCCCTTAAATCTATTTCTCACTTCCACTGTATAATCATAAGGGATTTGATTTAGGTCATACCTGAATGGTCTAGTGGTTTTCCCTACTTTCTTCAATTTCAGTCTGAATTTGGCAATAAGGAGTTCATGGTCTGAGCCACAGTCAGCTCCTGGTCTTGTTTTTGCTGATTGTATAGAGCTTCTCCATCTTTGGCTGCAAAGAATATAATCGATCTGATTTTGGTGTTGACCATCTGGTGATGTCTATGTATAGAGTCTTCTCTTGTGTTGTTGGAAGAGGGTATTTGCTATGACCAGTGCATTTTCTTGGCAAAACTCTAATAGTCTTTGCCCTGCTTCATTCCGTATTCCAAGGCCAAATTTGCCTGTTACTCCAGGTGTTTCTTGACTTCCTACTTTTGCATTCCAGTCCCCTAGAATGAAAAGGACATCTTTTTTGGGTGTTAGTTCTAAAAGGGCTTGTAGGTCTTCATAGAACCGTTCAACTTCAGCTTCTTCAGCGTTACTGTTTGGGGCATAGACTTGGATTACTGTGACATTGAATGGTTTGCCTTGGAAACGAACAGAGATCATTCTGTCGTTTTTGAGATTGCATCCAAGTACTGCATTTCAGACTCTTTTGTTGACCATGATGGCCACTCCATTTCTTCTGAGGGATTCCTGCCCACAGTAGTAGATATAATGGTCCTCTGAGTTAAATTCACCCATTCCAGTCCATTTTAGTTCGCTAATTCCTAGAATGTCGACATTCACTCTTGCCATCTCTTGTTTGACCACTTCCAATTTGCCTTGATTCATGGACCTGACATTCCAGGTTCCTATGCAGTATTGCTCTTTACAGCATCGGACTTTGCTTCTATCACCAGACACATCCACAGCTGGGTATTCTTTTTGCTTTGGCTCCATCCCTTCATTCTTTCTGTAGTTATTTCTCCACTGATCTCCAGTAGCATATTGGGCCCCTACTGACCTGGGGAGTTTCTCTTTCAGTATCCTATCATTTTGCCTTTTCATACTGTTCATTAGCACATGTTTATTTTGTCTTTCCTTTTTTCACTTTTAATCTCTCCCACTAAAGTGCAAACTCCATGAGGACTGGGATTTTGTTCAGTTTTTTAGGAAGATAATCTGGCAATTGTATAGAAAATAAACCAGAGTAGGAAGAGGCTCTTAACAGTAAGACCAGTTAGGAATTGTTCAGTGGATGGACTTTAAAAGCATGAATTAAGGCCATCATGGTGGGGATAATGAAGTGTGGAGTGGGATTGAGAAACAGTCTTCAGGATTTAGTAACTTATTTATGAATTAGGTAGAGAGAGGTGATGGGTAGGGAAGAAATGAAGGGCCCAGGAAAGCAACTTGTACATTCATATGCCTTCAGTTCAGTTCAGTCGCTCAGTCGTGTCTGACTCTTTGTGACCCCATGAATTGCAGCATGCCAGGCCTCCCTGTCCATCACCAACTCCCAGAGTTCACTCAGACTCAGGTCCATCAAGTCGGTGATACCATCCAGCCATCTCATCCTCTGTCGTCCCCTTCTCCTCCTGCCCCCAATACCTCCCAGCATTAGAATCCTTTCCAACGAGTCAAATCTTTGCATGAGGTGGCCAAAGTACTGGAGTTTCAGCTTCACCATCATTCCTTCCAAAGAACACCCAGGGCTGATCTCCTTTAGAATGGACTGGCTGGATCATATGCCTTATTTCAGTTTAATAATGACTACTAGATTCTATAATACAAAATATGTACATATTTGAATAAAATTCAAACATGGGGGGGTATATATGTGTTATACTCAAATTCACACTAAAAACCAGTATCTAAATTTAAAATGTTTAAAGCTGTTTAAAAGAAAAGCCTTTTCTTTCTTCTTTGGTGATATAAAATATATATACTCACTTTGAAGTTCACGTTTGCCTGTAAAAACACACCCACAGACATAAGTTTCTCAGGCTTGCAGTTGGGTAATGATGGCTGTTATAAATGGCCAACACACTCTATGGCACCAGCGATGTAAGTAGAGCTCAGTCAATGTACTGTTGGTCTCACTGGTTGTGGCAGGGGCATTGGATGGCCTACAAGGACACTCTGGGGGGGCAGAAGACATGGTTTTATGCATCTTGAAATCATGCAACACCCCAAGTGTTGAATAAACTTAATTCATTAGTCAATTGTGTTTTTGCTGCACTACTAAAAGCCAAAGATGGAGAAACAGCCAGCTTTCAGGAGATTTCCTTCAGGAAGTGATCTGTACTCTTGAAGAGTCTGTTTCAGTTCAGTTCAGTCGCTCAGTCTTAATTGTGTTTTTGCTGCACTGCTGCTGCTGCTGCTAAGTCGCTTCAGTCGTGTCGGACTCTGTGCGACGCCATAGATGGCAGACCACCAGGCTCCTCCATCTCTGGGATTCTCCAGACAAGAATACTGGAGTGGGTGCACTACTAAAAGTCAAAGATGGAGAAACAGCCATCTTTCAGGGGATTTCCTTCAGGAAGTGATCGGTACTCTTGAAGAGTCTGTTTCACTTCAGTTCAGTTCAGTCGCTCAGTCGTGTCCGACTCTTTGCGACCCCATGAACCGCAGCACGCCAGGCCTCCCTGTCCATCACCAGCTCCCGGAGGTCACTTTAAAGAGAAGCTATTCCCAGTGGCCTGATGTAATGGTGGGAAATCTTTACAGACAGTCAGATGGTGAGATTCAAAGCAGCAGTGGTTGCTTCACTGTTGGCTGGGAAGACGCAGTCTCCCTTGCCGAGGAGGGCACCGGGGCCCCATCCCACGGAATTCGGAGTTCTTCGGACAGACCTGGGAGAAGGCCGTGGGCTACAGAGAGCCCCGCCCTGCGAACGCCCGGACTCCAGCCCCCTGGGGATCTGCGCCCAGGCCAGGACCCCTGACTACAGAGCTGTGAAACAGCAAATCGCTCCATGTGTCGTCATTTGTTATCGAGGGAATAGAAATGTTTTCACCAAAGAGGCCTGTGAAACTAAGCCTTCATGCAGCTTAACGGGAGAAAAAGAAAGCAAAACAACCAATTATCACCCATAACTCTCCAAAGATAATTCAGGCTCATGAAAGGAAGCAATTAACCCAGTTTAAAACAGAAAATTCATTGCTCTCCCACTTTTATATAAGTTAATGTGGTGATTGAGGCAAATGCAGGGGCTTCTCTTCCTTTGTTTTTAACTTAAGATTCACATATTCATCTTTTATTCTGCCGGGGGATCAAAGCCGTTCTCCTGGTCTCCTGCATTGCAGGCGGGCTCTCAACGGCCTGAGCCACTGGGGACCCCTAAGTGAAATGACGAAAGCACAGAGACGGAGCTCCGCTTGTTGCTGCTTACTCACTAAGTCACGTCTGACTCTCTGCACCCCCATGGACTGTAGCCCGCAGGCTCCACCATCCATGGGAGTGCCCAGGCCAGCGTTCTGGAGTGGGTGGCCGTTCCTCTCTCCAGGAGACCTTCCCCACCCACAGAATGAACCCCGTCTCCTGCATCGTCAGATAGGTTATACTGCTGAGCCTTATTCCCTCAATTCTGTGCCCAGATTCTATGTTACAACTAATACTTTTTTACTGTCAACTGGTAAAGTAGGAACTTTAGAAAGAATTAAGTTACGCGTGACTCCCTAACCAATTTAATGTTTTTCCCTCTTAAATTTAATAACATTTTTGTTTCTTAATATATCAATTTAGAAGAGTTATACAGTTGCTCACAATAAAGAAATGACAGATAATTATAATTACTATTAAGCGACTCAGAAATGGCAGGCCACAATTCTAAATGTTGACAATTGGTGGTATCAGTATAATAATCAAGTGTCTACACTCCAAATTTGTTTGCTGCATTCCCAAATCATATCACGAGTGTCCAGTTGCCCCTTCATAACCTGTTCCCTTTTTACTAAGGGTTTTCTCTCTCCTTCCAGAGGTAAGGCAGTCAGTCATAACCAGGATCCACAAATTAGAGGGACTGGATGGACCGTCAAGGTTTAACCCCTTCTGGGGCAGGTGGGAGACAGGAGGGTGGCCGGAGAGGTGATGTGGGGTGACTCTCACCTCTTTTCTGACTTCTGCCTGACACTGCTGGCTCATTAGCTGCTGGATTTTTAGATTTTCTTGTTTTATGTTGCCTCCTTAGCCAAGTGATAAGATGTTCTTTTTTGCCATTCAGGGAGTAGATACTTCTCTTTAGATGTAGAAAGGGATGATAAGGTACTTTTTAAAGTTATTTTTCTTTTCTAAAATATTTTTTATTTTTTTCCAAAGATATAAAGTTAGAGTCATACCTAAGTATGAAACAATGGAAGAAATGATTTTAGCAACTGTTCTCTTTAACCTCATAAACTACATAAATTCCCTCAACTTTCTGGAAGGACACACTTTATCGGTATACCACCTGTGTTATCCTGAGTAGCTTTGAGTTTCAAGTCTGTTCCACTTGCTTTTGAATTGCACATTAATGTTTGCTGATGTTTAGTTTAGTTTTTTGTGTGTTTGTTCAATTATGCCTACAGTATGTTGTGAAGCAAACAAATCAACCCCATTTGGAGTCCATCATTTCCCACTAATTAAATGTTAAGACTAGGGTACAGGAATTAAAAATTATGTCATCTATAACCCAACTGTGAAGGCAGAGATAAACACAATCTCTTCTAAGTTTGGTTATGCAGCAAAGCTTGCCATTCAGAGTCAGCTCTCGCACCTCCCACATCCACCTAACGATGGGAATGAAGAAATAGGGTCCCAGGACCTTTTGCCCCCTCCAGGGGAATAGATCCAGAGAGCTGAGAACCACTGTTTTTCTAGTAGTCATGTATGGATGCTCAAGTTAGACCATAAAGAAAGCTGAGCGCCGAAGAATTGATGCTTTTGAACTGTGGTGTTGGAGAAGACTCTTGAGAGTCCCTTGGACTGCAAGGAGATCCAACCAGTCCATCCTAAAGGAAATCAGTCCTGGGTGTTCATTGGAAGGACTGATGCTGAAGCTGAAACTCCAGTACTTTGGCCACCTGATGCAAAGAGCTGACTCATTAGAAAAGACCCTGATGCTGAGAAAGATTGAGGGCAGGAGGAGAAGGGGAGGACAGAGGATGAGATGGTTGGATGACATCACCGACTCAATGGACATGAGTTTGAGTAGACTCAGAGTTGGTGATGGACAGGGAGGCCTGGCGTGCTGCAAGTCCACGGGTCGCAAAGAGTCAGACATGACTGAGCGACTGAACTGAACTGAACTGATCTCTTATATGAAGCATGCTGTTTTTTGTGACTTCTTTTCCTTTCACTTTATATATTCATTTCAACCTTACGTTGGAAGTAAGTGTGTGTGTGAGTGTGTGTGTCTTGGGGAAGAATATAGGGAAAGAGGACTTCTTCCCAATTCCTACTGCTCTGCCAGTGATTTCCCCTGACAAATCCTTGTATTTTCTTCCGTATTTGTAAAAACTGGATCTAACTGGAATAGTTTGACTCTTTATTGGGCTACACATCAAAGGCGTTTACCTCCTGACAGGTAACAAAACGGAGATAGTGCTAGGTGGTGTCTCACATGCTGTGGACCAGAGGCACTCTGGTTTTAAACTTAAAATAGCTGTTTTCCATGTCAACCACAACATGATAAACAACAATTTCCCTATGACCAACATACCATATACATTCTTATAAATTAAAAATTGAAAGAAGAAATTTTATTTTGCGGTCTTACGGGCATGTCAAGTGTCTCAGAATCTTCACTGAAAAGATGTGTGGAGCACACAGTCAAGTGACTAGGATAGGAACTGCAGGAAGATTTGTTATTTCAAAAGACACTTAGTTCTAAGCAACAGTAACCCTAAAACCCTAAAACCTATGGCATGCTGTTTCACCTGCTTTCATCACCAACCAGCCTCCCCTGCCCCCGAAATGCCTCATTTCTGAGTGTGCCTCTCCACTTCAGCCTACACCTCAGCAGTACTGAGGTACGCTCCCAGAGTCTCTGCTTATAGATCAAGTTTTGGAGAATAGTCTACGGAGAAAACGAATCATTCTTTTCAGACACAGTATAAGGACTATTTGCTGAGATCACATTGGAGAATGATTACACTGCATAGAAATTCTAAAGGGTGGGTGAATGGGGGAATAATCATTTCTAAAGGAAAGTACGAACATGGAACACATTTTCTGTGAAGCCATCAGTTCTTTGACTGTGAGCTGCCTGTAGGTGTGTGTCTCCATGCAAGAGAGAGATAACGAGAGATAAAGCCACTTGTGTGTGCCCCCATTGATAACGATTTCCAAGAAGTACCTAACAATCCCTAAATTTCTTACTTTGGTAGAGAAACTCTGATTCACACAAGCAGGTAAAAAATATCAGGAACATTTTGGCAGCCTTCTGACTAGACTGAGACAGGTATCATGACTGGTTTATAGTCTAAGCCCAAAGAGAGAAAACTTGAACGGGGGAAACAAACAAACAGGCAACAGACAAATGACCTGAATATTTTGGTGGGCTAGTGTATTTTTAATGGTACTTAGTCCAGAAACTTTCCTGACCCCTGAAAGATAGGGCTCCATCTTCCTTAAGGCAATTCAAAGTAATCTCATTGAGATGCCATCCCACCTGTACCGGAATGGCTAAGATTTAAAACGTTAACACAGCAAACGTTGGCAAGGATGTAGAACAACTTAAACCCTCATGGACTGATGGTGGAAGTGCAAAATGGTAACAGTCATTTTGGAAAACATTCTGCCAGGTGTTTATGACATTAAAGACACAGTTACCATATGAGCCGGAGATCTTAATCCTAAGTGTTTATGAAAGAGAAATGAAAACATATGTTTATATAAAAGCCTGTATGCAAATGCTTATAACAACTTTATTCACAACGATTAAAACCCGCACACAAACATTCTCCACTGCTGAAGAGATGATCTGTGGTAAACCTACACAATGAAAGAATCTTTGGCACGTTACCCTCAGTGAAAAAAGGCAGACTTAAAGGCTTCATCCTGTATGATTCCATTTACATGACTTTCCCCAAATGGGCAAACCTGCAGGGACAGAAAATAGAACAATAGTTGCCAGGACCTGGCACTGGGGGGAGGGTTCACTTCCAAGAGGCAGAATGGAACTCTGGGGTGGGAGAAATATCAATAACCTCAGATGTGCAGATGACACCACCCTTATGGCAGAAAGGGAAGAGGAACTAAAAAGCCTCTTGATGAAAGTGAAAGTGGAGAGTGAAAAGGTTGGCTTAAAGCTCAACATTCAGAAAACGAAGATCATGGCATCTGGTCCCATCACTACATGGGAAATAGATGGGCAAACAGTGGAAACAGTGTCAGACTTTATTTTTCTGGGCTCCAAAATCACTGCAGATGGTGACTGCAGCCATGAAATTAAAAGACGCTTACTCCTTGGAAGGAAAGTTATGACCAACCTAGATAGCATATTCAAAAGCGGAAGCATTACTTTGCCAACAAAGGTTCGCCTAGTCAAGGCTATGGTTTTTCCAGTGGTCATGTATGGATGTGAGAGCTGGACTGTGAAGAAGGCTGAGCACCAAAGAATTGATGTTTTTGAACTGTGGTGTTGGAGAAGACTCTTGAGAGTCCCTTGGACTGCAAGGAGATCCAAGCAGTCCATTCTGAAGGAGATCAGCCCTGGGATTTCTTTGGAAGGAATGATGCTGAAGCTGAAACTCCAGTACTTTGGCCACCTCATGTGAAGAGTTGACTCATTGGAAAAGACTGATGCTGGGAGGGATTGGGGGCAGGAGGAGAAGGGGACGACAGAGGATGAGATGGCTGGATGGCATCACTGACTCTATGGATGTGAGTCTGAGTGACCTCCGGGAGCTGGTGATGGACAGGGAGGCCTGGCGTGCTGCAGTTCATGGGGTTGCAAAGAGTTGGACATGACTGAGCGACTGATCTGATCTGATCTGATATCTTGATCCTGGCAGTGGTTGCATGACCGAATGAATTCATCAAAATTCATAGAACTATCCACTAAAAAGGACGAATTTCATACTATATAAATTATATCTTAATAAACCTGAGTTTAAAAGAAAGGAATACAAACAGTAATTTATAAGACATACAAACCAGACTTTTCAAAAATTCAGTCATTAATTTTAAAAAAAGAAAAGAAAGTAAGTATCTGAACTAAACATAAAGAGACTGAAAAAGCAAAAATATCAAATGAAATATATGAACCTAGAATGGATTCTAGTTTAAAATAATGTAACAAAACAACCAAGATAATTATCTTTGTACACTTGGGGATATTTGAATATGGACTGGGTATTAGATAATACTACATAATTATTTTCAATTCTCTTAGGCATTAAAAGAATATTAAGATTACATATTTTTGTTAAGGAGAGGTATGCTAAAAGATTTAAGCTGAAATGTCATGGTATTTATAACTTACTTTCAAATTGTACTGCAAAAAAAAAAAAAGGCAGGAAGGAGACATGAGAAATGCTGACCATTATTGAAACCAGCTGGAAGACTCTTACCACACAATGTCTTTTCAGTGTAGTGATAAAACTCTGATACAGAACACCACCTCTATTATATATCAAATGCCCATGAGTCTTATGAGTAAAAGGAAAATGGTAGGCAAATATGTATCACACAATTCAAGGTTTTTAGAGTACATATGGGATTAGTGTATTTGCATCTGTCTTCATCAACTCCTAAATAATTTGGTGATGACACACATCATATTGTTAATAGTGGTACCCACTGGCAAATGAAGTACAGAATCAGAATTCAAGTAGAAATTTCATTTAGTACTCTACAGTTAATGCCTTATATACTTGAAAAGGTTTTTGAATGATTTTTACTTTTCTTGTAGTAAGAGACTCAAGGTGGAAAGGAAGTCATCTAAAACTTTATCACTTTTAATCCTTAGTTTCATATCTGTACAATGAGACCAAAATTCTTCCCCAAAGACTTTTGATGCTTTCTAAAATCAAATCCTTTTTAAATTAATTTCTACAATAGTGCACTTCTACATTTGAAGGCAATTCCAAAGAAGAATTCTGAAAAACATTCGCAACAAAAACAGCAGGATTCAGAAAAGTATCTGCAGTTCATGGATAAAACAGGCAATTCCCAGTATAACAGAGTAATTAAAAATTCATAGATTGTTACTAATTTTTAGTGATGAAAAATTATGAAAGTAGGACTTTTACCACCTCTATTTTTAAAAGCTGTAGAAATGTTACTAAGGTATATATATACGAACATAGCGGCTCTGCCTGCAATGCAGGAGACCCAGGTTCAATCCCTGTGGAGGGAAGATCCCCTGGGGAGAGAAATGGCAACCCACTCCAGTAGTCCTGCCTGCGAAATCCTCCATCGAGAGGAGCCTGGTGGGCTACGGTCCATGGGGCGACATAGAGCTGCACATGACTGAGCGTCTTAGCATGTTTTTATATATATAGTTGGTTAACAATGTTGTGTTAGTTTATTACGGTTTTTATTTAATCAAAGAATGTTGCTTGAAGTGCATAACACATTTTTCCCACAGCAACAATGTTAAAAGTGTTAAAACACATGAAGATCAGATTGGAAAAGTTTATTCAACTCAAATGTGACTGAGCTAGTACTAACAGTCGGCCTCAATAAATACTTGTAGTGTGAGAATAAGTGAGTGGATGAGTCAGTATTAAGGACCAGGATGTTCTCTAGATCATGAACTCTCAGAGGAAGGAACTGGTCTTCCATATTCATGTTTGTATCCCCAACACTCTGCCACATAGCTGGTGATTAGCAGATGTTGACTGGATAATCCACAAGCTATTCTCTTTTCCTCTGGGTGTAAACTAGATGTTCATAATTTCATGTTTGTCCTAACCTATTATTAAGGGATACATTTTTGTAAGATAAAATCACGAACCTTGTGCAAATATAAAATAGACATGTGTTAAAGAATGTTCTAACTCAATTATTGAGGAAACTAGAGAACTGTAAAAAGCCAGTTTAAGGAGATTTTGAAGATAAGACACAAATAATGGCAATCAGGAGTACCGAAATAAATTTAACAAATGAAAAAATGGGCAAAAATCACAGGGAAGTTATTAATTGCATCTTCACGGGCAAAAATCATTAGCATTACTAGCAGTTGACTGCAAGTAAGGATGTGGTAAAATTACTCAGAGGGAGTGCGAGCTACAAACCATGACCAACAGGGGACTGGACCGCACCAAGCATTTCACAGGTCACCTCTCATGGTTTTCCTTTTGTCATTTCAAAGTCTTCCACAACTTTTCCTTGCAGTCTCCTCTCCTTGTAATAAGGATAATTCTAAAAGTTATTCTTAATACACACACACACACACACACACACACACACACACACACACACACACACACAGACTGGTTTTCTTAGGTTTGGCCTGATTGTCTGTATAGGTGAAGCGAGGGCAAGAATCAGCGAAAGACAGCCTTGTCAGCAAACAAGATCTGACTCTCCAAACCTCCTGCAAGTTAGGAATGGTTTTCACATTTTTAAATGGTTGGAAAAAAACCCCAAAAGATGAATAATTTGCTGTGACATAAAAATTATATGCAAATCAATTTCAGTCTCCATAGCTAAAAATCCACTGGAATACCTTCGTTCAATGACACGTCTGTCGCTGCTTTCTGGATACACTGGCAGAATTGAGAAACGCCACAGAGAACATATGGTTCACAAAACAAGACCAGGACGGGGTGAAGTGGCTGAGGAGCATCCCCTGGGCACAAGATTTAAGAGGGCACCAAAAACTAAGTGATGAAGTAATGAATGAATGATACTTTGACGCATATTTTTTAAAAATCGAAAGAATGTCCCCCTCCCCGCCCCGACCCCACCCCCGCAAATTGACCACAATGTCAAAATTTTAAATGAAGACAGGATCAGCAATGTTGTTGTCTTCCCTTTTCTCCATTTAGCCTCAGGCTCCAATACGGCCTGGCAAGGAATTGCTGCATTTCACCGCACCCTGATCCTGGCCCTGTTGCAAAGCTTAAAATATTTACTACCGGCCTTTCATAGAAAAGTTTGTGATCAAGACTGTTAACCAACCATATAAGCTTCCTTGAGTTTGCTTTTCAGACTTAACCACTAAGCGTTAAGCCCACAAAATAAACTTCTGATTGGGAAATACTGTAAGGAATCTCTTTTTTGGAAATACTGTAAGGAATCTTGGACTGGAATCTTAAATGCTGCTATTATTTGCTACCCTGAGGCTAAGAAATCAAGTTCCCAAACCTCTCTCCACCAGATTTTTTCTGCAGTATCTATAAATTTGATGACATCCACTCTTTCTGAGGTCCTCAAAATTGGCTAAGTTTGCTAGCTTGCCAGTAAATAATATTTTCTTATCATTTGTAGGCCTGGGACTCTAAAAGGCAATTTTCCTAGGTGGGCTTAACAGGTATTGGTCCCATTGTAAAATCAATCTTCTTTTTCCATAAAAATGACCTGCCTAGCTGATTAAAAGGGCTATTCTTGAATCATAAATTCCAGGCAGTTTGTCCAATTGTATCCTGATAGAAAGGCAGATGGATTCTTATTGAATGTATCCAAATAACTACATTATCATAAAAAGCAACGAGACCATGAAAGTGTCCGAATTTGGGAGAGCAAGTGAGAATCAAATACCATATAAAAATGTTTTGTTTTAGCTCACAAAAGCAGTCTACTAAGCTGTATGTGTTATAGATTGCTTAAGAAGAAAGAGAAAGGGCTTCTTCATTGAACCAAAAAATGAAACAACAACACAGCATCAACAATATTCCAAACAGGGGGGCTCCTGAACAATATTCCAAAAAAGCAGTCATCCCCACATCCCCCCTCACTCCATTAGGCCTCTGTCTTAATGTCTGCTTTGCTGGCTCTTCATCAGTCCGCTCTTGGGACTAACAAGAGCTCCGGAAGTTCTGACTCTATTTACTGATAAGGTCTGAAAGTTAACTAAGTGGGCAAGAGTTTGGTTTAGAAATGCCAGCAGTCTGAAGTGCTTGTTATTGTCTTTTCGCACTAGTTTCTAACACGGTCCTTATTTGTTAGGACACAGACTCTGGGCTGTAACTTACAGCAGAGTCCTCAGGCACGCGTCGGATTACAGGCTATAGATGATGGATAGAAAGGTGCGTCCGTGCACGCTCAGTGGCTCAGTCGTGTCCAGCTCTGTGAGACTCTGCCAGGCTGCCAGGCCCCTCTGTCCACGGAATTTCCCAGGCAAGAATACTGGAGTGGGTTGCCGGGGATTTTCCCAACCCGAGTCTTTGGGTTCTTTACCACCTTGTCACTTGGGAAGCCATATAGATAGAAAGAAATACATAGGTAGATAGAGATAGGTTTCAAAGACTCAGTGGCTGTGGTTCATTTATTACTGTGGCTAATAACATCAGAATGAAAGAAAGGAAAACTCTCTACTGGGGTACGGTGCACACATATTTCGTGAGTTTTCGTCTGATTTCCCCTGAGAGTAAACACCTATTATGCGCAGCAAGGGCACTGGCAAACCTCTAGGGACATTCAGTAAAGAATAAAACTCTGCGGCTTCCCTGGAGGCTCAGTAGTAAAGAATCCAACTGCCAGTGCAGGAGATGCGGGGTCCATCCCTGATCTGGGGAGATCCCACATGCCGCGCAGCAGCGAAGCCCGTGCACCACGACGACTGACGCCCACCGGCCTTAGAGACTGCGCGCCACGGCAAGAGAGGCCGCTGCGAGAGAGGTCCGCGGACCTCAGCTAGAGGAGAGCCTGCGCTCGCCGCAGCCGGAGAAAACCCCACACAGCCACAAGGACGAAACTCAGCCAAACAGAAATAAACAGAGTTTTTAACAATCAGTTTCTTAAAAAGAGATACAAGCTCTGAAAGTCATCTCAATATTTGTCTTTCCGAACCTATTCTAGACAAGAGTGAACATCTCGTCTGATATGACGACTCTTCCCATCCAAGTCTCAAAATAGGAACATCTCAAATGAACCTATTTTTAGCATCTATCTATAAGATGAGAAACCAAATCATTGCGGTTTTCCCAGTAACCTTTTCCAAATCCAAAGACACATTTAGCTGTAAAGAACAACCTGATATATTTTTTCCCCTAAATTTAGTGTTTTGATTTTGGGAGAGCAACTCCGAAAGAACTGGCAGAGTATATGTGGATGCTTAATTAAGGTAGGATCATGGGTTACTGAGCAACAACACTGGGTTACTTAATCAAAATGACAATAAAATATTTTAAAAGTAAATATATATGGTAACATGAATGTAAAGAACCTTAGTCCTTTCAAAAGTGAGATTTTTTTTTCTTAAATAAAATTATTCTGATAAGCCACAGAATCTCGACTATGTAGGCAGATAACACAAAAGTTACAGAATGAGCTTTCGTATTATAATTGAAGGTTATTAATCAGTGAACCAAGGAAGTAATCCATTAAAATGGAGTCATCTTTGCTAAAATTTAACATATTTTATAGCCTCGTTTCAAACTCAGGTGTTATAAAACTAAACAAAATAAAATTTACTTTCCAAGTTTTCTCCATTATACTGTTTCATATTCTAGAATAAACTGACACTTTTCTTAAAGACCTTATTAATCCATTTGGGCTTCATGGGAGAAATTTTCACATACAGAGGTATAGGGAAGTCATTCTGGCTTATATGTGATTTGGCCTGAACTTCACGTTAACTCAAACAACCTGTTTTATGGCCTATATCTGCTTTAACCATTAGAGAAAAGAATGCGGTTAAAAATCATAATGAAATTACTGTGGTTCAGATATTCAGAATGAAGCCAGGTGGCCCTTGTGGGTGTGGTTTCAGAAGGATTCCTGCATCAGTGAGAACTTGGATTTTGTGAACTGTATCAGTCCTAAGGACACTGCTAGCCATTCTCAAAACAATACCTGCTAGCATGTGGCAGCTGCAGTCTTACGGTCTCAATGTCTCCCCTTGGAACTAGGCAACCATTTTGGACCCTTGCTTAACACGTACCCTTGTGCCTGCGTGCCAAGTCGCTTTAGTCACGTCTCACTCTTTGTGACCCCATGGACTGTAGCCCGCCAGGCTCCTCCGTCCATGGGATTCCCCAGGCAAAAATACTGGAGGGCGTTGCCATGCTCTCCTCCAGGGGACCTTCCCCACCCAGGGATGGAACTCTCATCAGCAGTGGATTCTTTACCGCGGAGCCAGCTGGGAAGCCAACAAGCACACTTAACTTCCTGCCAGCTCCAATCCTAATTCTTTTTTTATCCCCAATTCTAACTCTTAACAAACAATTTATGTAATTCTGTCGGGTTTGCCTTTAAAAGCCTCCCCCATTTTGTAGTCCGGAGAAACACAATTCAGATCTTCTTGAGTCTGTGTCTCCTGGGCTATGGTCCTCGGTTTAGCTCAAATGAAACTCTGCTCCATTCCTGTTGTAGACTGGTTTACTGATTCCTTCTGTCAACCAGCTGCTATAACAGAAGACTGCATAGCGGGCAACTTAAACAGTAAACATTTCTTTCTCACAGTTCTGCAGGCCAGGAGGTCCAAGGTCAAGGTCCTGCAGACTCAGTGTCTGGTGGGAGCCCCGCTTCTTGGTTCATGGATGCCTGAGTCTTACTGTGTCCTCTTAGGACTGGAAGCTGGTAAGAGGGTTCTCTGGGGTCTGTTTTGTAAGAACACCAGTCTCTTTCATGAGGGCTCTGCTCTCCTGACCTAAGCACCTCCAGAAAGCTCCACTTCCTAATATCAACATATTGGGGATTAGGTTCAACATATGAATTTTTAAGAGGACGCAAACATTCAGTCTATAGCAAGGACAGAGCCCTAAAGCTCATTTCAGGGATGCACAGAGTAAAAACTGTTTTCATAACAATATTAAAATGTTTTTTGCCTTTCTCATTCTCATTTCACTTTCTCACAAGTGAACATACAGTACAGATGCTATGGAATGTGTAATATTACAACTGATTACGTGCAAAAGGAGACATGAGACTCCAGCTTTTTTCTGGTAAGCCAGGCATTTAAGAGATTTCAGAAACACAATACCATTGTCATATTGTTGGCTTTAGAAAATATATTTTTCATAAAAAGATATTATTATTTTAATATGCATTGGGTTCCTATGGCTTCCCTCATAGCTCAGTTGGTAAAGAATCTGTCTGCAATGCAGGAGACCTGGGTTCGATCCCTGGGTCGGGAAGATCCCCTGGAGAAGAAAATGGTAACTCATTACAGGATTCTTACCTTGAGAATCTCATGGATAGAGGAGCCTGGCAGGCTACAGTCCATGGGGTCACAAGAGTCAGACAGGACTTAGCGACTAAACCACCACCACCTATAATATTGCTGCTTTCCAATGATCAAAAAATAAATATTTTGTATATTTCTCATACAAACAAAAGCTTTCTGGAGTCCTCAATCATTTTTAAATGTAAAGGAGTCCAGAGAATAAAAATATATACATTTTAAAAGAAAAAACCCTACTCTTGTTTTGATGAACAAAAGCACACTCACAATTTTATTTCTGTCACTCTTGTTCCTATCATGGTTTCAACTACTCCTAACAATTTTAACTTTTAACTAAGTAACTTTTATTTCACAGAAAAGAGGATGGCCTGGGGGTGAAGGAATTACAAGTTCTTTAAATTTAGAACATCTGAACAATCAGCTGCTCCAGAAAGAAACATTATCTGTACTTAAGCAGATACTCCTGAAAACACGACTGCCATTGACCCTTCTCCGAGATTTTCCTATTTGAAGGAGACTGGCCCTTCGCCCCAGGCAGTGCAAATTCAGCTACTCATTAGCATCTTGATGCCCAGTAGAACTTTCCATACTTTCCACTGAAACCCTAAACCTGCCTCTTTTTTGTTAAGTTGGTATATAAACCTTTGCCCCCAGCTGTTCAGTGAGTTACTCATTCCTCTGGGAGCCTGGTGTATTCAAATAAACCTTGTTTTTTTTTCTCCTGTTCATTTGTCAGTTAATTCACAAGGCCCCAAAGAATTGAACCTAAGTGGATAAAGGAAAAGTTTTCTTCCCCCAAAGGATCAATTATTGAACTAGATATCATACATAAGCACTTGAGCAAACTAGCCTGAGACGCACATAAGTTTCTCCAGCAATGCACAACTCTTTTACCCCTCTTAAGATGGTAAAAATGAGCATATTCATTAACATAACTGAAAGATACAGTCTTTCTGTAGTATATAAAATAAGAAGGAAAGTTAATAAACCTCAAACTTTGCTTCTAATTTACTTAGAATTATCCTGGTATTCAGGGATTATCTGTTAGGTAGTTCAAATTACTAACAGTATAAGGTTTTAAAGTAACTAAAGGTCTTGATTCATCTTAAATCTGACATAATAAAACATAATTGCTGTTGAAATTAACAGTTTGTCAGAATACCGGGACATGGAAAGAATCTAAGCGCCTTAGCAGCAGATGATTACATTATGAAGATGTGGCGTACAGGGGTTTCCCTGGCGGTGCAGACAATAAGAATCTGCCTGCAATGCAGGATGCCCAGGTTCGATCCCTGGGTTGGGAAGATCTCCTGGAGAAGGGAATGGCTACCCACTCCAGTATTCATGCCTAGAGAATTCCATGAACCTGGCAGGCTACAGTCCATGGAGTTACAAACGGTAGGACGCAACGGAGCAATTAACACTTTCTTTTTTTCTTTCCATACATACATATAATAGAATTTTACTCAAACGTAAAAAGGAATTAAAAAGCTGCCATTTGCAGCAGTGTGGATGAACCTAGATCATATTATGCTTAGTGAAATAAGTCAGAAAGAGGAAGACAAATACTATATAATGTCACTTATTCATGGAATCTAAAAAGTTATACAGATGAATTCATATACAAAACGGAAACAGACTCACAGATGTAGAAGACAAGCTTGTGGTCACCAAGGGGAGAAGGGACGGAGGAGGAGGGACAAATGAAGGCCCTGACAATACACACTGCTGAATATAAAGCAGACAAGCAGCAAGGATCCACTGTGCAGCACAGGGAATTACACGCGTTATCCGGTAACAACCTATACAGTGGGATATAATCTGCAAAGTACTGAATCACTATGCTGTATTCCTAAAACTAACACAATATGGTAAATGAACTATGCTTCAATAGAATAAATAAAATAAAAGCAACTGTCTTAAAAAGCTTATCAGAATAGTGACTTAATTTAACAAAATTTACATTTTCCACAGTCCTAAATATTGTGTGAGAGCAACATCAGTTTATTTGATCAATATACTTATAACATAAGAAAAATAAATCCAAGTAACATGTCCAGGAAGAGGTCCAGAATTTGCTACTGCAGCACAGAAGTTATTTTGAACAGAAGGCATCTGAGTGCCTGAAATCCCTTATCTGCCTTAAAGCAGAGCCTCTGAAAGAACTCAGAAGAACTTGATGGTCATAACTCCCCTCCCTGGGAGCAACCAGGGGAGACTGAGCCATTACCTGAAATGAGAAGACTCCACACCACACCTGAACACACACTGCAACGAAACTCTGTCTCCCCCGTGACCCGTTTATCTTTCCAAACAGTCATGTGTTTCTCCATAAATGCTCTTCTGTTTTGCTCCTGTCCTTTCGAAGTGCTATATAAGCCTCAAACTCTGATCACCCTTCGGAGTCACATTTTTCTGTGAAATTCTGTTACATATATGTAGATACATACCTAAAACTCTATCTTTTCTCTTGCTAATCTGTCTTTTGTCAATTTAATTTGAAGCACCCAAATCTTAAACCTAAGAATGTAGAGGAAAAGTTTTTTTTTCCATGACATACATTTATATTATTCTCAACACTGAGAAATCAAAGAGAAGACAAGAATGCTCTTTTTTTTAACCAAAATTATTTAGCTATTCTCTTTTAGCCAAGATTCACCTAAATTATGTACATTTAAATTCTTAAAATGTTTGACCTTCACTCTTTCTGTAGGACAGATTTATTTTTAAGTACAAGACTTTCAAAATATTGGATATTTAATTTCTTTATTTTCTGCATACAATTTATATAAACCTTAGTTCTTCATAAACCAATCAGAATAAAGTTGTTTAAGTAATTTTATTAACTACTATATTAATATTCGGAGAAGGCAATGGCACCCCACTCCAGTACTCTTGCCTGGAGAATCCCACGGATGGAGGAGGCTGGTAGGCTGCAGTCCGTGGGGTCGCTGAGAGTCGGACATGACTGAGTGACTTCACTTTCTCTTTTCACTTTCATGCATTGGAGAAGGAAATGGCAACCCACTCCAGTGTTCTTGCCTGGAGAATCCCAGGGACGGGGAAGCCTGGTGGGCTGCCGTCTATGGGGTTACACAGAGTTGGACATGACTGAAGTGACTTAGCATATTAATATTATCCAAAGATAGGAAAATCTTTGGATAATAGATTAGGCCAATAGATAAAGGCCAAACCAAGAGGTTAAGGCCTTTCTTCCCTGGCGGCTCAGTCAGTAAAGGGTCTGCCTGCAATTCAGGGAGCCCAGGTTCAACTCCTGGGTCGGGGAGATCCTCTGGAGGAGGGAATGGCAACCCACTCCAGTATTCTTGTCTGGAGAATCCCATGAACGGAGGAGACTAGAGAGCTACTGTCCATGGGGCTGCAGAGAGTCAGACGCACCTGAGTGACTATCACTTTCAAAGGCCTTTCTGAATTATAGACACACACACACACACACACACACACACACACAGATGCATTGAGTACTCGTAACTCCAGTTCTATAGCTTCAGCCACAAGTTAAGATTAAACAAAGAAACATAAAAACTCAGAGATCTATATAAGTTTGTATCAACAGTGGGAAAAGTCAACAAAGACTAAAATTCTGGTATTGCTTAGTATTCGTCTCCTGGAGCCACAGCGGAGGTGGTGGGGCTGCCTCTCAGGTCTGTGTTCCCTGGCTCTGCCAGGAAAAGCCACTGGGCATGTTCGAGGATGATCTCTTTAATTATTAAAAATTAAACCTTTTTTAAAAAGGAAAATCATAGCTGTTGATCAAATGTAAAATGAATATATGTCAAAGATATTTTTTAAATGTGTTAATTAATGGTGTAACCAGGAAGGTGTTGGAAAAAATGGAAGGTGTTGAAAAAAACAAGTCAGAAGAGACTTCAAAGAGCAAACAAAGATACATGCAATCAGATAGGTTAAAATGAATTTGGCAATAGATGCCAAACTGGTCAATATTCCCAACACAATAATCAATTACATCCCCACTAGCAAAAACTTGTTTGTGTTTCTACCCACATGAATTATTTGTATTTGTGGGAGAGGAAAAACATTTTCCTTGATACTCTTAAGTGTCCTTGGCTGAGTCTGAAAATTAAAATGAACAAGAGAAAAGCATGTGAGTTTATTTCAGTTTTATCTGACACGAGAGTCTTCATAAGGAAACAAAGAACTAAAGAACTGATTAAACCTGAACGTTTTCCCGCGCGGTCTGCCAAGGCGTGGACAGTCGTGGAGAAAGACTGTGGGACAAAGGGTATGAGGCTGCGGCTCGCGGCTCAGTCGCTAAGTTGTCCGACCCTTGCGACCCCGGGGCGTGCAGCACATCAGGCTGCCGTGTCCTTCACCATCTCCCAGAGTTTGCTCAGACTCACGTCCATCGAGTCGGGGATGCCATCCAAGACATTCTTCCATCTTGGAGACAGGATTGACCCTTTCCTCCGGGGATGGGAAGAGGCCTTCTCATAGGACAGTCCTATGAGTTCAGGGGAGAAGGGAAGGCGTTGGGGTGCTGAAGGAAGTGTCAGAGACGTCCTCTTGCTTCTGTAGTTTCTCAGACTCCTGCAGGCTCAGACGTTCAATGGTCCACGGTGCCATACTTTGGAAGTGTGTCCTGAGCGGCACCATATTACCTTTTCCTTCAGTGGACAGTGATAAGATATCTCTGAGACCATGAAAGATGTGGGCAACCAGGAAGCTTGGACTGGATAACACCTAACCTTCCATAGAACACTCAGTAATCCTTTTTCCCATTTTTCAAAGTCTTGCACAACTTCTCCTGACATGACTTTTTCCAGCTCTCAGCATGTCCCTTCCCTCCATCCTCACAAAGGCAGCCTGATGACACCTGCCCTTTCCCTTTGTATTTCCCCTCCCTCATCACAAGTCCATTCACCTTTGGCTCCGTCTACTTCATCTTCATTAACAGTGAGAAAAAGCACTAATTTATTAAATATGACCATTTATAGTAAGAAGCCATCAGCCCATTACACCTTATCTTCTCAAAGGTGTGGGTACGCTAACAGCAATAGTAAAGATGCTTGTTGTCCTAAAAGAGATCTCTAACTGAAGGTATTTTTAATGGGTAGCGAAATACAGTAAAAATTCTTTAGACCGTTTATAGGGATTAAGTTTTTGATGCAAGGGAAACAGGCAGTCCAGCTCTAGCCCTTCTTGATCTTCAGATCTTCTATTTTCACAGACAAGCTCACAGCAAAGGTCATATGAAATCCAGCAGCCAGGGAAATGAACAGGGCTCGGCAGGGCCTGGATGTATGGGTGGGTCTTGTATATGTGGCAGGCTTCCCTGGTGGCTCAAGGTAAAGAACTCGTCTGCAACGCAGGAGGTGCAGGAGATATGGGTTCGACTCCTGGGTCAGGAAGATCCCCTGCAGGAGGAAATGGCAACCCACTTCAGCACTGGAGGACCCCAGGGACAGAGGAGCCTGGCGGGCTAGTCCTTGAGGTCCCAAAGAGCAGGATGCTCATAAGCACTTGCATAAGAGGCATGTTTCGAAATCTGTACCCATCTGTTTTTTGAAGGGGACGATAATCATTGGGTGAACGACTAAGCTCTAGTCATTTAAAACCATTTTGCTCATGTAAGTCAACTTATAGTGACAAAATGTGAGTAATGTGTTTTCCATTTTGCAAAAAGTGGGAGAATTGTTATGAAGTACTTTAATTACTTGGGCTTCCCCGGTGGTTCAGCTGGTAAAAACCCCTGCAATGCCGGAGACCCTGATTCTATTCCTGGGTCACGAAGATTTCCTGGAGAAGGGATAGGCTACCCACTCCAGTATTCTTGGGCTTCCCTGGTAGCTCAGGGAAGCCCAAGAATCTGCCTGCAATTAGGGAGACCTGGGTCCAATCCCTGGATTGGGAAGATTCCTTGGAGGAGTGAAAGGCTACCCACTCCAGTGTTCTTGCCTGGAGAATCCCCATGGATAGAAGAGCCTGGTGGGCTAAAAACCACAGGGTCACAAAGAGTGAGACAGAACTGAGTGACTAAGCACAGCACACAACTTTATTTACTTAAAACAAAAGTAGATACTTCAATGCGGTGATTTAGATCATTTATATTTGGTGATGTTTCCTATTTTTATTAAGGAGAGTTGAGATAGTTAAAGATCTGCTGTTACAGTCTTTAATGTTATTTTTATTTTCACATTTCTTCACATTTCATGCAGTTTTTAACACTGTGGAATTTATTGAAACTAACTACACATGTCTATTGTAAGTTATTGCAATATTTTCTCCTGCAAATAATGGTGACCAAGATTCTTTGCTTGACCAAACTTTAGTCAAGCTCCTGAACCTTCTCCTAGGTCCATCCATGAATTTCCCTGTAAAATCTAATTTTATCAAGAACCCTGCTAGTCACTTTAACCAGAGTCCTTCACCTAGATATTTGATAACCCAGGATAACTAATCAGGTTGCTAATCCCCTCCAACAACCTCTGTGCTTATTCAGTCAGTCGTGTCCGACTCTTTGAGGCCCCATGAGCTGTAGCCCACCAGGCTCCTCTGTCCATGGGGATTCTGCAGGCGGGAATACTGGAGTACTGCATGCCTTCCTCCAGGGGATCTTTCCAACCCAGGTCTCCCGCATTGCAGGCAGATTCTTTACCAGCTGAGCCACCAGGAAAGCCCAACACCCCTACCATCCCCCAGAAGAAGTCTGTATACCCTGGCCTGTCTTCAGCAAAAATCTGGTTAATTTTTTGCCAGAAATCTCCTGATCCCTGATTTTTTTTCTATTAGTAATTTCCCATCCACTGATATCCCATCCTGCTCCTTGGCTATAAATTTCCATTTTCCTATGATCCCTGGTGGCTCAGACAGTTAAGAATCCACCTGCAATGCAGGAGACCTGGGTTCGATCTTGGCCAACCATTCTGACCCAGAGTCCTTCCTGTTGGCAAACACATTCCTCATCCAAAATGGATGCCAGAGAGGATTCTGGGAGGCGGTCAGACACGTGGAGTCTCCTTTTGACCTTTCCCGAACTCTTCCTATCAGTGGTGGCTTGTTAGTTCCCTGTTCCTTACTAGGACCTCCCTACGTAAAATAACTCATGTAAATTGTTAGTATGGTGCTTGGCCAGGGTGGGCGATTTCAGTCAGTGTGTTTCTGCTAACAGTATCTAGGGAAAAATTCTTATTATTCTCATTTTTGGGAGAAAACAATCAATAAAAATTTGTGTTCATCTTAGCATCTCTCCAGTCCCTACCCTTTTGATTTACTATCACCAGTTAGAATTCAAGTTCTCATTTTCCTTTCTCTGAGCTAAGTTTCTAAGAACACTGTGAGGAAGTACCAAAGGTATAACAAAGCGTAGGCCGGCAAATTTTTATCATTTTACAGTCACTTTCCTCTGACAGGAACTAATGATTCACCCTGGCTGGGCCAAAATGTCACACACGATCTATACCATTGCCCAGATCTTTAAATGAGCCTCAAAGGTTGCAAGAGATCAGCTTTATCTTGCTACTGCTACTAAGTTGCTTCAGTCGTGTCCGACTCTGCGCGACCCCCTAGACGGCAGCCCACCAGGCTCCCCATCCCTGGGATTCTCCAGGCAAGAACACTGGAGTGGGTTGCCATTTCCTTCTCCAATGCATGAAAGTGAAAAGTGAAAGGGAAGTCGCTCAGTCGTATCCGACTCTTAGCGACCCCATGGACTGCAGCCCACCAGGCTCCTCTGTCCATGGGATTTTCTAGACAAGAGTACTGGAGTGGGGTGGCATTGCCTTCTCCGAGCTCTATCTTAGAAAAACATTTAAAATATGTTTTCCTTCTTTGTACATTGGGTAGAAAATCTTAAGACACAGAGCAAATTTTGAAGTTGGATATAACAAGATTTCCTCACTTATTTAGAGGAGCCACTGATTGGGGGGTGGGGAGGAGTAAACAATTATCTATGAAATGAGACAGAATAAAAGTGCTGAGATCAGGAGTAAGAGAACTCCTTTGAGAGGCCAGAAAAAGGATCAGCTAATCCTGATGCTGGAGAAGGCGATGGCACCCCACTCCAGTACTCTTGCCTGGAAACTCCTATGGACAGAGGAGCCTGGTGGGCTGAAGTCCATGGGGTCGCAAAGAGTCGGACAGGACTGAGCAACTTCACTTTCACTTTCACAGAGTAGGGCAGCTGAATGGGTTTTCAAGAATAAAAATGAGAATGCCAACAATTAACATTTGTTAGTTAGGTACACTTCAGTGCAGCTTGCTGGTGGTCTGAGACTGGAAGGAAAGATTTTGGAAAGGTAATTTGAATCCAGGTTATGTAAAGTATTCAGTTACTTCCGGGGAAACCAACAATAGATATGCAAACTTTGGCAGGACTTGACTGGTGAAAAAAAAAACAACGGACAAAAATCACCTTCTCACCCTCTATCTTACATTCCTCTTTCTTCTCAACTTATTCATAGCACTTTCATGATCCCTCAGCCATCTCCTACCCATGCCTACCCAAGTCTTTCCAGTGACTTTAGTTGCCCTTCAAAAATGCTGTTTTCCCCAGTAACAAAAGAGAAAAAATACACAATATTGCTACTGTATCAACTCCATTCCTTTACATAAGAGTAGGAAAAGGTTTTTTGGTTGTTTTGTGGTGGTGGCTGGAGGTAGTGTCAGAATTTTCAAGGGAGGTTTCAGTTACCTCTTAGAAAAATATTACTTTTTTAACCCAAAACTCACTCAGGCTCCTTGTCTTCCAAAATTCTTGCTTATATTCCATGTTCAGTCAATAATTCAGTTAATGAGTACTTCCCCCATGACTCCAGCAACAGGACATGCATTTGCAAGTGGGCACACAAACTTTTTTTCTTCTTTAACTCACACTTCTTTGGGGTAGTAAGAGTGCATTTTATCAGCTCAAAGTCAGCTTTCCAAATCCCTCAGGTGGAGATAGGATTCATTAACATGTGAATGACTGCTATCTCTTATCTAAACCCTTCCTGCCAGACAATGAAAAAGTTGATTTAAATCCGATAATTCTTTAATAGAGCTTCCTCCAGGTCATTTAAAAAGATGCTAAGTAAAGTGGATTCTACCACCAATTCTTAAGACATCATCTCTTCACAATTCTCACTTATCTCCTCTATTTGCATTCTGTCTCCAGGCCAACTTTCGGTTTTGGACAAATCCCACCCATTTTCCTGTCTTATTTCCATAGTGGATTGTTAGAAAGACTACGTCAGCATTTTCTGCTTCGAAGAGTTTCAATAAGGCATACTTTCATATTGCAAAACACCATCCCCATATTGGTTTTCCAATTCATAATCCTTAAACTCACAGAACCCAGGAGCTCAGTTGCATAGGAAAGTGAGAGTTAAGGCAAATGACTTCTCTGGCAGTCAGTAATCTTAAACGTTAAAAAGGTCCATACCACAGACCCCTTTCATGGCTAACAGACAATTATCAGAGGCCCTAATAATACAATGGATCTTCCCTGGTGGCTCAGAAGGTAAAGCGTCTGCCTACAACGCAGGATAATTGCTGGGAGAAATACCAATAACCTCGGATATGCAAATGACACCACCCTTATGGCAGAAAGTGAAGAGGAACTAAAAAGCCTCTTGATGAAAGTGAAAGTGGAGAGTGAAAAGGTTGGCTTAAAGCTCAATATTCAGAAAACAAAGATCATGGCATCTGGTCCCATCACTTCGTGGGAAATAGAGGGGGAAACAGTGAAAACAGTGTCAGACTTTATTTTTCTGGGCTCCAAAATCACTGCAGATGGTGACTGCAGCCATGAAATTAAAAGACGCTTACTCCTCGGAAGGAAAGTTATGACCAACCTAGATAGCATATTCAAAAGCAGAGACATTACTTTGCCAACAAAGGTTCGTCTAGTCAAGGCTATGGTCTTTCCTGTGGTCATGTATGGATGTGAGAGTTGGACTGTGAAGAAGGCTGAGCACCGAAGAATTGATGCTTTTGAACTGTGGTGTTGGAGAAGACTCTTGAGAGTCCCTTGGACTGCAAGGAGATCCAACCAGTCCATTCTGAAGGAGATCAGCCTTGGGATTTCTTTGGAAGGAATGATGCTAAAGCTGAAACTCCAGTACTTTGGGCACCCCATGCGAAGAGTTGATTCATTGGAGAAGACTCTGATGCTGGGAGGGATTGGGGGCAGGAGGGGAAGGGGACGACAGAGAATAAGATGGCTGGATGGCATCACTGACTCAATGGATGCAAGTCTGAGTGGCCTCCAGGAGTTGGTGAAGGACAGGGAGGCCTGGCGTGCTGCAATTCATGGGGTCGCAAAGAGTTGGACACGACTGAGAGACTGATCTGATCTGATCTGACAACGCGGGAGACCTGGCTTCAATCCCTGGGTCGGGAAGATGTGGACAAGGAAATGACAACCCACTCCAATATTCTTGCCTGGAGAATCCCACGGACGGAGGAACCTGGTGGGCTACAGTCCATGGGGTCGCAAAGAGTCGGACACGACTGAGCGACTAGCACACTGCAACTAGCTTCTGAGTGCCCATGGCTATGGCGGGTTTATGAAGTCTGGCCAACAGTGGTGCAGTTTTATCCGCAAATGTCTTCTGAGTTCCAAGGTGTTTTACTCACTTTTTTCTTTTCTGCCCTAAATCTTTTCATTAATGAAGCAGGATAGTCTGTGCGTGCACACATGTGTTCTGTCAATGGAACTTGCAGTATTTTAAATATGAATCTCCCTTGATGTAGTAACTCACACATTCATTTCAGGGGATCATGTATTCATTCAATCAACAAATACTCTTGAGCATCCACTCTGAGCTGCACTTCTAAAATACAGTATTGAATTAAACTGTCTCTAAGTTCCTGCGCTCAAGTGCTTTATATTTTAGCAAATAAGAGTATGTTAAGGAAAGCCTCTTGGTGAGACATTTGAACAGGATGAGAAATGCAATGGTAAGTAGGTTATGCTGATACCTGTGTGTGTGGGGTTTGTGGAGCAGGGAGGTCCAGTGCAAAGGCCCTGAGTTAGGAGTCCCACAACAGCAGTTCAGTTCAGTCACTCAGTCGTGTCCGACTCTTTGCGACTCCATGGACTGCAGCATGCCAGGCCTCCCTGTCCATCACCAACTCCTGGAGGTCACTCAGACTCATGTCCATTAAGTCAGTGATGCCATCCAACCATCTCATCCTCGGTCGTCCCCTTCTCCTCCTGCCCCCCATCCCTCCCAGCATCAGGGTCTTTTAGCAGAGAGCCAGAGTAATTGAATCCGAGTGATTGAAGGCAGAGTGTACCAGAAATTACAGAGGCAGGGAAGGACAATATCAAGAATGACCTTCTTGACCATTATAATGAACTTGGACTCCATTCTGAAGGATATAGAAAACCATTAGATAGAATTTTATTTCAGACTATGCTTTTCTGGTCTTTTAAAAACAATGTGCAAAGTCAACTCAGTCTGCACACTACTTTATTTTGACCGTGGAGCATACTCTTAGTTGTATGAAAATGATCTGATGCAGAGAAGAAAAACATATGTACAGGACCAGACAGTAAATATTTTTGACATTTCTGTCTATGCAGTTTTTGTTGCAACTACTCATGGTTTTTCCTGTGGTCATGTATGGATGTCAGAGTTGGACCGTGAAGAAGGCTGAGCGCCGAAGAATTGATGCTTTTGAACTGTGGTGTTGGAGAAGACTCTTGAGAGTCCCTTGGACTGCAAGGAGATCCAACCAGTCCATTCTGAAGGAGATCAGCCCTGGGATTTCTTTGGAAGGAATGATGCTAAAAGCTGAAACTCCAGTACTTTGGGCACCCCATGCGAAGAGTTGACTCATTGGAGAAGACTCTGATGCTGGGAGGGATTGGGGGCAGGAGGGGAAGGGGATGACAGAGAATGAGATGGCTGGATGGCATCACTGACTCGATGGATGCGAGTCTGAGGGACCTCCAGGAGTTGGTGATGGACAGGGAAGCCTGGCGTGCTGCGATTCATGGGGTCGCGAAGAGTCGGACACGACTGAGTGACTGAACTGAACTGAACTGAACTGGATAAAATTTCAAAAATGAGAGAATGACCCCTGTTTGTTTCCAAGGCAAACCATTCAATACCACGGTAATCCAAGTCTAAGTCCCAACCAGTAATGCTGAAGAAGCTGAAGTTGAACAGTTCTATGAAGACCTACATGACCTTCTAGAACTAACACCTCAAAAAGATGTCCTTTTCATTATAGGGGACTGGAATGCAAAAGTAGGAAGTCAAGAGATACCTGGAGTAACAGGCAAGTTTTGCCTTGGAGTACAAAACAAAGCAGGTCAAAGGCTAACAGAGTTTTGCCAAGAGAATGCACTGCTCATAGCAAACACCCTCTTCCAACAATACAGAGAAGACTCTACACATGGACATCACCACATGGTCAACACCAAAATCAATTGATTATATTCTTCACAGCCAAAGATGGAGAAGTTCTATACAGTCAACAAAAACAAGACCGGGAGCTGACTGTGGCTCAGATCATGAACTCCTTATTGCCAAATTCAGACTTAAATTGAAGAAAGTAGGAAAACCACTAGACCATTAAGGTATGGCATCAATCAAATCCCTTACAATTACATAGTGGAAGTGAGAAATAGATTCAAGGGATTAGATCTGATAGACAGAGTGCCTGAAGAACTATGTTCATGACATTGTACAGTAGACAGGGATCAAGACCAACCCCAAGAAAAAGAAACACAAAAAGGCAATACGGTTGTCTGAGAAGGCCTTATAAATAGCTGAGAAAAGAAGAAAAGTGAAAGGCAAAGGAGAAAAGGAAAGATATACCCATCTGAATGCAGAGTTCCATATAATAGCAAGGAGAGATAAGAAAGCATTCCTCAGCGAACAATGCAAAGAAATAGAGGAAAATAATAGAATGGGAAAAACTAGAGATCTCTTCAAGAAAATTAGAGATACCAAGGGAATATTTCATACAAAGATAGGCACAATAAAGGACAGAAATAGTATGGTCCTAACAGAAGCAGAAGATATTAAGAAGGGGAGGCAGAAATACACAGAACTATACAAAAAAGATCTTCATGACCCAGATAATCACAATGGTGTGATCACTCCCCTAGAACCAGACATCCTGGAATGTGAAGTCACGTGGGCCTTAGAAAGCATCACTACGAACAAGCTAGTGGAGGTGATGGAATTCCAGTTGAGCTATTTGAACTCCTAAGAGATGATGCTGTGAAAGTGCTGCACTCAATATGCCAACAAATCTGGAAAACTCAGTATGGTCACAGGACTGGAAAAGGTCAGTTTTCATTCCAATCCCAAAGAAAGGCAATGCCAAAGAATGGTCAAACCACCACACAAATGCACTCATCTCACACGCTAGTAAAGTAATGCTCAAAATTCTCCAAGCCAGGCTTTTAACAGTATGTGAACCATGAACTTCCAGATGTTCCAGCTGGATTTAGGAAAGGCAGAGAAACCAGAGATCAATTTGCCAACATCCGTTGGATCATCTAAAAAGCAAAAGAGTTCCAAAGAAACATCTATTTCTGCTTTATTGACTATGCCAAAGCTTTTGACTGTGTCGATCACAACAAACTGTGGAAAATTTTTCAAGAGTTGGTAATACCAGACCACCTGACCTACCTCCTGAGAAATCTGTATGCAGGTCAGGAAGCAACAGTTAGAACTGGACATGGAACAATAGACTGGTTCCAAATAGGAAAAGGAGTATGTCAAGGCTGTATATTGTCACCTGTTTATTTAACTTAGATGCAGAGTACATCATGCAGAATGCTGGGCTGGATGAAGCACAAGCTGGAATCAAGATTGCTGGGAGAAATATCAATAACCTCAGATATGTAGACGACACCACCCTTATGGCAGAAAGTGAAGAAGAACTAAAGAGCCTCTTGATGAAAGTTAAAGAGAAGCATGCAAAAGTAGGCTTAAAACTCAACATTCAGAAAACTAAGATCATGGTAGCTGGTCCCATCACTTCATGGCAGATAGATGGGGAAACAATGAAAACAGTAACAGACTTTATTTTGGGGGTTCTCTAAAATCACTGCAGATGGTAACTGCAGCTGTGAAATTACAAGAAGCTTGCTCCTTGGAAGAAAAGCTATGACCAACCTAGATATATTAAAAAGTAGAGGCATTACTTTGCCAACAAAGGTCTGTCTAGTCAAAGATTTGGTTTTTCCAGTAGCCATGCATGGATATGACTTCAGTTCAGCAGTTCAGTTCATCCTTTGACAGAGGATGAGATGGCTGGATGGCATCACTGACTCAATGGACGTGAGTCTGAGTGAACTCTGGGAGTTGGTGATGGACAGGGAGGTCTGGTGTGCTGCGATTCATGGGGTCACAAAGAGTGGGACATGACTGAGCAACTGATCTGATCTGATCAGTTCAGTTCAATTCTTCAGTCATGTCCAACTCTTTGCAACCCCATGGACTGCAGCATGCCAGGCCTCCCTGTCCATCACCACTCCTGGAGTTTACTCAAACTCATGTCGATTGAGTCGGTGATGCCCCTCCAACCATCTCATCCTCTGTTGTCCCCTTTTCCTCCCAGCTTCAATTTTTCCCAGCATCAGGGTCTTTTCCAATGAGTCAGTTCTTCACATCAGGTGGCCAAAGTATTGGAGTTTCAGCTTCAACATCAGTCCTTCCAATTAACACCCAGGACTAATCTCCTTTAGGATGGACTGGTTGGATCTCCTTGCAGTCCAAGGGACTCTCAAGAGTCTTCTCCAATACCACAGTTCAAAAGCATCAATTCTTCAGCGCTCAGCTCTCTTTATGGTCCAGCTCTGCCCAGGAGGCAGCACCAGATAGCTCAGAGAGTGCTCCAAAGATGTAGTGGAGAAAGGTCAATATATAAGATTTCAGTGAAGGGGGACTGCAATGCAATCAAGTGTTTACTTTATCAGAGGTTTTCTGCTAGTCGTGAAAAGACATCATGAAGATCTGATGTCATCATGAAGGGATTTAGTGCCTCTCTAGATAAGAGGAGATGTAAGGATTAGGATCATAAAATCTGTTCCTGAAAATTTCCAACTATCTAAAGACAGGTCCCACCAGATTCCATGGAGCACAGAGCGCCTCAGTCCATCCTGAACTCCCTCAGGGGGTGTTGAAAGTGAACAGCTGCGGCAGCACAGGGCTCAGTCTCCATGGAGGCAGATGGCAGATGCCCTTGTTGTTCAGCTGCTGGCAATGCTTTTGGCATTTTGTAGTTGACATTACTACAAAGCTGCTCAGTTGTGTTCGACTCTTTGTGATCCCTGAAGCCCACCAGGCCGCTCTATCCATGGAATTCTCCAGGCAAGAATACTGGAGTGAGTAGCCATTCCCTTCTCCAGGGGATCTTCCCAACCCAGGGATAGAACCCACATCTCCTGTGTCACAGGCATACTCTTCACCATCTGAGCAATCAGCAAAGCCCAACTACTAAAAAGTTAGGTTTTCATTTCTAGGCTACTTAAAGAAGAAATGAGGACTTGTGGCAGAAGGAAAAAAAAATCAATCCCATTTGAAATATCTCAAGTAATGCATTATTTTATATATTGAAGACAAACATGCAACACTGTAAATCGACTGTGTGTGTCTGTCAGTCGCTCAGTCGTGCCCGACTCTGTGACTCCATGGACTGTGTAGCCCACCAGCTCCTCTGTCCATGGACTTCTCCAGGCAAGAGTACTGGAGTGGGTTGCCATTTCCTTCTCCACAGGATCTTCCTGACCCAGGAAGATTGAACCTGGGTCTCCTGCATTGCAGGCAGATTCTTTACTATCTGAGCCACCAGGGATGCCCAAATCAACCATACTCCAATAAAATTAAAATTAAAAAAAAAAAAAAACATGAAAATTTACTGAAACTTTAAGTGAATACAATCTGCAGTCTTTGTGGTTGGAAGAAATAAGGGTCTATGTAAAATGGAGAAGGAAAAAATAGCTTTTGTTAGTAATCTGAAAAAGACATCTATATTTTAAGAGCTTAGAAATAAAATAGAAAGTATATTCAGAAATAAAGCTTTAAATGTGGATTTTTCTCAAGAATCTAAAGCCAGAGTGGATCTTAAGTGCAGGAAAAGGATGACAATCATTATTGAGTAATTTCTGGGACAATGTACAAGTACTAGCACCTTCCAAAATATGTTTTACAATCAGCTCCATGATATCCAGTTTCTTTAAACAAGATGAATGATTTTAGTTCATTAATATAAAGTTTGAAATAGAGTTAAGGTTTAAAGGATAAAAATAGGCATTCACAGCCACGATGATACCGGAAAACTTTCCAAAGTGTGCACTTACACGAATAGTTGTAAGTGATGTCACCATTTTTGTGTACTTTTTCCTGAGGTTGATCTGCCTGAAATACCCAGTGGTATGAGATGATGGCATTCCTGTCTTCCACCCCTATTTCAGATCTCACCATAGTGCTTGGCTCATACCTATGAGAGCAAAACAAGCAAGTATCAACGCTTTTGTTCAAGTAACCCTCTTACAACGATTAAACAAAGCATAGGTATCTTACATACATTTCTATTAAAAGTGAAGTTTAGCCTGAGAAATAGGGTGTTAAGCCCATGTTGGAACATTAAATTCACAACAGGGTAAAAAGCATAGATAATGATGCTTATTCCTTCAAATATAAATCGAATGGTTTGTGAGGCTACCAAAATGATTATGTATACACTGGATAACATCCACAGATAAAGTGCAATATCACTTTTTTAGGTGAGCTATGCTTATTCAGCAAGCTGCATGTATGCTAAGTCACTTCAGCCATGTCTGACTCTTTGCGACCCTATGATTTGCCAGACTTTGCCAGGCTTGGCAGGCTTCTCTGTCCATGGAATTCTCCAGGCAAGAATACTGCAGTGGGTTGCCAGGCTCTCCTCCAGTTGGAGAGCTTCCTGACACAACCCAGGGACTGAACTTGTGTCTCTTGCATTGGCAGGTGGGTTCTTTACCACTAGTGCCACCTGGGAAGCCCATTCAGCAGAGTAGTCAAGACCTATTTCATCAAAATGTATTTTAACATATTGATTCCACTTATAATCAATCATTCTAGTTGAAATTATAAGATATTTAATATTTTGGACCATCTATTAATAAGAAGGCTTTCCAGGTGGCACAAAAGTAAAGAATCCACTTGAGAATGCAGGAGTCACAGGAGATGTGGGTTCAATCCCTGAGTCAGGAAGATCCCCTGGAGCAGGAAACAGCAACCTGCTCTAGTATTCCTGCCTGGAGAATTCCATGGACAGTAAAGCCTGGTGGGCTACAGTCCATAAGGATACAAAGAGTAAGACACAATTGAGCAAGCACACATGGGCATGATTAACAAGAAACAAACTTATTCAAATGTATGATAAAATTTTAGTGATTTTAAAAATGAGCAGTAAGCAGTCATCAAAAAGAATGAAATAACACCATTCGCAGCAACATGGATAGGCCTAGAGATTGTCATTTCGAGTGCGGTAAGTCAGAGAAGGAGAAATAGCATATGACATCCCTTACATGTGGAATCTAAAAAGAAATGATACAAATGAAGTTATTTACTCTATTTACATAGAGAACAAACCTCTGGTTGCCCGGGGAAGGATGAAGGTAAGGGATAGTTAGAGAGTTTGGGGTGCACAGGTACACACTGCTATATTTTAAATGGACAAGCAACAAGGACCTGCTGAACAGCATAGGGAACTCTGCTCAGTGTTGTGTGGCAGCCTGGATGGGACAGGGGTCTGAGGAAGAATGGACACATGTATATATATATGTGTGGCTGAGTCCTTTCTCTGTTCACCTAAAACTATCACAACATTTTTAATCTCCTACACTTAAATACAAAGTTTTTTTTTTTTTTTTTTAATTAGCAGTAGGGTACACAGATTTTCTTACTTATTGTAAACAATAAGTGAACAAAAATGAAGACAACTGCCCTAGAGAATGGAGAGAGGCACTTGGGTCCCTCTCCAAGAAACCAAGAGGACAGGGGAAGGTGGGAGACCTTGGGAAATTTGGGGGCAGCACAGAAAGGGTGCTGAGGAATCCACACACACACACACACATACACTTCACAATTATCCCGAATAACAGCGCTGGTGCTGCCTACAAAACCTACCCCCTTTCCCTCCCCTCCATTTGTGAGTAGGGAAGAGGAAGCAGCTTTACTGGAGCTTCTGAGGGCAAAGAAAAGTTGAGGGTGATTCCAGTGGGATATGGGTCTTCAGCTGATGGTACCTGGCCCTGGGAAGATTTAAGGCAGGTGAATAATGGTTTGATATGTGAGAATAAGACAAATATAGGTCTGGGATTGGTTGATTTGTCTGTAAAGGATGTGCTTCCAGCGCAGTCTTCGCTGTCTCTAAGAACTGGCTATCCCTGGGAGGGGCAGTCTCTCCCCAGATAGCTTCGTAACCTGTCTGCTAAGCTGATTCAGTCGTGTCCGACTCTATGCGACCCCAGAGACGGCAGCCCACCAGGCTCCCCCGTCCCTGGGATTCTCCAGGCAAGAACACTGGAGTGGGTTGCCATTTCCTTCTCCAATGCATGAAACTGAAAAGTGAAAGTGAAGTCTCTCAATCATGTCTGACCCTCAGTGACCCCATGGACTGCAGCCTACCAGGCTCCTCTGCCCATGGATTTTCCAGGCAAGAGTACTGGAGTGGGCTGCCATTGCCTTCTCCAACCTAGACAGCTTATTAAAAGCAGAGATATTTGCCAACAAAGGTCTGTCTAGTCAAAGCTATGGTTTTTCCAGTGGTCAGGTATGGATGTGAGAGTTGGACCATGAAGAAAGCTGAGCACTGAAGAACTGATGCTTTTCAACTGTGGTGTTGGAGAAGATTCTTGAGGGTCCCTTGGACTGCAAGGAGATCCAACCAGTCCTTCCTAAAGGAGATCAGTCCTGAGTGTTCATTGGAAGGACTGATGTTGAAGCTGAAACTCCAATACTTTGGCCACCTGATATGAAGAACTGACTCATTGGAAAAGGCTCTGATGTTGGGAAAGATTGAAGGCAGGAGAAGGGGATGACAGAGGACGAGATGGTTGGATGGCATCACCGACTGGATGGACATGAGTTTGAGTGAACTCCGGGAGCTGGTGATGGACAGGGAGGCCTGGCCGTGCTGCAGTCCATGATGTCGCAAAGAGTCCTATACACTGGGCGATTGAACTGACAGGAACTGGACAAGGGCTGGGGCAGTAAAGCTGGAGAGGAGGAGTTGGGGTGAGGGTGGTGGCTCAGGGGAACGAGCACAGGCGGGTCAGTGTGAGCGCGGTGGGCAACCCGCCCCACCCACGGCTGTCGCGGTCTCTTGAGAAAGTGAAGTCGCTCAGTCGTGTCCGACTCTGCGACCCCATGGACTGTAGCCTACCAGCCTCCTCTGTCCATGGGATTTTCCAGGCAACAGTACTGGAGTGGATTGCCATTTCCTTCTCCAGGGGAATCTTCCCGACCCAGGGATCGAACCCAGGTCTCCCGCATTGTAGACAGACGCTTTACCGTCTGAGACCCCAGGGACGTCTTGAGGGCTGGCGTCAGTCTTCGGAAGGCCGCTCCCGCCCCCTGGCTGTCACCTCTGAGGTGCAGCGGGGCACGCGGTGCCGGGCCTGGGGCCCCCGTGCTGTTAGAATCGCCAGCTGTCGGGAACAGACGGGAGCGAGGTCGGGAAGGACGCGCACAAGTCGAACCTGTGGGTCTTCTGCGTCTGTCATTGCGCCTCTCGCCCCAGCGACCTTCGGGGAGGTGCGCCTGCAGCTTCACTTCCGGGTCACCTCTCACCCGGAACTAGATTGCCTGCCTGCAGCCCTTCAGGGAGCTTTGGGGTGTGCGTTTCCGCTAAGGATCACCAGAGGGCAGCAGAGGGCGCTGGTCAGACAAGCCTGAGGCCAAAGCCGCGTCACAGGGAATCCTCACGCACGGCACAGGTGCGGTGTCGGCTGCAGCGAGGCCGGCCGCGCATCCGAGGGCGTTTGGGGAGTCTCTATGAGGCATTCACTTGTCGCCTCAGTGAGAGTCGCTCAGTCGTGTTGACTGTTTGCGATCCCATGGACTCTCCAGGCCAGAATACTGGAGTGGTAAGTCATTCCCTTCTCCAGGGTGTCTTTCCTGACCCAGGGATCGAACTGAGGTCTCCTGCGTTGCAGGCGGATTCTTTACCAGCTGAGCAGAGAGGGAAGCCCCCTCAGGGTTGTGCCAAATTGTGCAGCCGGTACCGAACATCATCTGGACGGTCATGTAGACTCCACCATCCTTGCTGGCTGGGCCAGGGCAGCTGGAGAGTTTTGTTTGGATGAGCCAGGTCTTACTTGAAATAGTGAGGAAAGCACTCTAGAATATAATGATCAGGTGTGGTCAGAAAATCTTCCTAAAGCGATGTTTTATCACTTCTACCTGGAACGAAATTCTTGCCCCGACTGGAAGCTCCCCGAGAACAGGCACTTCGAATCCTTTATCAACTAAGCATGAGTACTCTTTTCAAAACAAAAAGAATTCCTCTATCTGAGAAGTTGCATAATTTGTAAATGGAAGGTTAGGCTTTATTATCTACCTGTGAAGAGATTTATAATAGAATTTTTGTGTTTTCACCTCTGCATTGTGTTTTTATGTAAAATATTTGATTATTAACATAAAATATACAAGATGCGATGGACACGAGTTTGAGTAGGCTCCAGGAGTTGGTGATGGACAGGGAAGCCTGATGTATGTAGTCCATGGGATCCCAAAGAGTCGGACACGATTGAGTGACTGAACTTATACAAGAGTGTATAACATATGTTATACAAAATATAAAGAATGAAAATAAAATCTCACTCTTTTAAAGGAATAATTCATTCAGCAAATGTAGAACATCTGCATAAAGATGGAAATGCCTAAAAATATGCTTATTCATTCATCTCTCCATTTTCTCCCCATTTGCTAGCCTTTTTTTAAACACCTCTCTTTTTTTCCAGCTTAAATTAAAAGGTTTATCATTTCAACTATGCCTTTGCTTATTCCCTAAATTGCTATGCCTTTTCTCTTTTGTTCCATGTCTAGCAAAACCTTACCCTGGATGAACCTAGCTTTCTGCTGTTCACGTCTGCACCAGCACAGCTAGCTGGGCCCTAATGAAAGTCACATCTGAGAAGGCTGGTAATCTTTGGACTCAATCCTAAACCCTGGATTGATCTGAGCAGTTCGCTCTCTTGTCTCACAAAGCCATCCCACCTCCTCCAGCCACTGGAGGTTTCCTTGCTGCCCAGGACTAAGGTCCCTCAGTGACTCTTCCCCTCTCTCAGGTGAGGAGTCCCAGTGGGTGACAACCCAGTGGACTGGAGCCTGCCTATAGCAGGAGCACGTGACCTCACAGGGCCAGGGGATGCGGCATGGGAACCAGCTGTGTCTGCTCCATCTGGCATGAGTGAGTGGTGAGAAAATACCTTAGCGAAAAGGCAATAATCTGACCTTTCATGTTTCAAGAATTAAAAATAAAAACTCTGCTTGCTCTGTGGATTATTTTCTGTGGTGAAAGGCAGACATAGCTTTGACATTATGCTGCTGCTAAGTCACTGCAGGCGTATCTGACTCTGCAACCCTATATGTAGCCTACCAGGCTCCTCTGTCCGTGGGATTCTCCAGGCAAGAACACTGGAGTGGGTTGCCATGCCCTCCTCCAGGGGATATTCCAGACCCAGGGACCAAACCCGCCTCTCTTAAGTCTCCTGAGTTGGCAAGCAGGTTCTTTATCATTAGTGCCATCTGGAGAGTGCCCTTTGCCATCAGGAAGAAGTCACAATCAGAAACCAGTCCCACCCCAGAACTTCTGACCCAACAGGAACCCTGAGATGTACCTACATATTAAAAAAAAAAAAAAAAGAAAGAAAGAATTGAGCACTAAAAGCTACTCTCTGAGGAGCCCAAGAGTGGGACTAACTTAGCTGGACAGCTCTGAGGATCCCTCCCTTTCAAAGGACAACGTGCCCCTGACAGGGGTCTGTGTCAGGATTAGGTGAATTCTATGGACTTAGAAAAATCTTCCTATTTTGAAATAATTCTAGACTTACAGAAAAGTTGCAAAAATTGTACAGACAATTCCCATTTGCCCTTCACTCAGCTTTCCCTAAAGTTAACAACAGATTCCATAATCTTAACAGAATTACCAAAACCAGGAAGTTAACTTGGAAATAGTAAACTGACTGACCCACAGAGCTTATTCACATCTGTTCAGGGTTCTTATTAGTGTCCTTTCCCCAGGCCAGTGTCCTATTTGGGATGCCACGCTGCCTTTAGTTCATGCTTCCTTCACCCCCTCTGTCTGTCACACGTTCTCAGTCCTCCTTGGTCTGTCTCCTTGACACTTTTGACGTATACTTACTGGTCAGTTACTTTTTAGAATCTCCCTCAACTTAGGTTTTGTATTTTATCATGCACAATTAGATGGAAATTACATATTTTTGGCCAAAAAAAAAAAAAATCCCACCAAAGTGAAGATGTTCTTATCTGTGCCTCCTATCATGAACTATAACGATTTCCCATTGCTGGAAAAGACATTAACCTTGATCCCTTGGTTAAAGTGGTGTTGGCAGCGTTTTTCCAATGTGGTGTTTTGATTTTTTCTCTTCAATCAATAAAGATCCTGGAGGGAGATTATTTGAGACTCATTTTGGCATCCATGGATGGCTCTCTCCTGCCACATTTTTACTCTCTTATTTGCCTAATGGTGACCTGCTTTTAGCCTCATCTATATGAACTGATTTTCAGTAACCTCTTGGGTTGCAGTGGAGGCTACTGAAGTGAGCAGACAAATCTTGATGCAGTTCTATTCCTGCATAGAGGTGGAGGCCAGAGTGGCCTCCTTTTGAACTTTTGGAGACTAAGAATGCTTGGATAGATCTGTAGGAGGATGGAGATTCAAGAGGGAGATAATTGGACTTCCTGCTAATAAAGCAGCTGGGAACCTGAATAATTAAATCAAATGAATAAGATGTTAATCATATTTATACATGATTTTGTAGAGCAATTTATTCCAGTTAATTAATTTCTATCTGTGGTATAATGATACCTTTATTTTTTAATACAAAATCTGATTTTATTTATGTTTAATGATCTCTTTAAATCTGTAGATTTAGGTAAGCCTCTACTTACTGACTATGCTAAAGCCTTTGACTGTGTGGATCACAATAAACTGTGGAAAATTCTGAAAGAGATGGGAATACCAGACCACCTGATCTGCCTCTTGAGAAATTTGTATGCAGGTCAGGAAGCAACAGTTAGAACTGGACATGGAACAACAGACTGGTTCCAAATAGGAAAAGGAGTATGTCAAGGCTGTATATTGTCACCCTGCTTATTTAACATATATGTTTATTTAATATATATGCTGTATATTGTCACCCTGCTTATTTAACATCATGAGAAACGCTGGACTGGACGAAGCACAAGCTGGAATCAAGATTGCTGGGAGAAATATCAATAACCTCAGATATGCAGATGACACCACCCTTATGGCAGAAAGTGAAGAGGAACTAAAAAGCCTCTTGATGAAAGTGAAAGTGGAGAGTGAAAAGGTTGGCTTAAAGCTCAACATTCAGAAAACTAAGATCATGACATCTGGTCCCATCACTTCATGGGAATTAGAAGGGAAAACAGTGGAAACAGTGTCAGACTTTATTTTTGGGGGCTCCAAAATCACTGCAGATGGTGATTGCAGCCATGAAATTAAAAGACACTTACTCCTTGGAAGGAAAGTTATGACCAACCTAGATAGCATATTGAAAAGCAGAGACATTACTTTGCCAACAAAGGTCCGTCTAGTCAAGGCTATGGTTTTTCCAGTGGTCATGTATGGATGTGAGAGTTGGACTGTGAAGAAGGCTGAGCACCGAAGAATTGATGCTTTTGAACTGTGGTGTTGGAGAAGACTCTTGAGAGTCCATTGGACTGCAAGGAGATCCAACCAGTCCATTCTGAAGGATATCAGCCCTGGGTGTTCTTTGGAAGGAATGATGCTAAAGCTGAAACTCCAGTACTTTGACCACCTCATGCGAAGAGTTGACTCACTGGAGAAGACTCTGATGCTGGGAGGGATTGGGGGCAGGAGAAGGGGACGACAGAGGATGAGATGGCTGGATGGCATCACCGAATCAATGGACATGAGTTTGAATGAACTCCAGGAGTTGGTGATGGACAGGGAGGCCTGGCGTGCTGCGATTCATGGGGTCGCAAAGAGTCAGACACAACTTAGCGACTAAACTGAACTGAACTACTTATTGAAAGTTTTAAAAAATTGTTAATGTTCTATAGAGCCTGTCCTTTTATTTGTACCAATTCTTTATAGTCTGAGTTTTTATTGTTTTTCTTCTATATCTAATTATCTTTTTTTCTAAATTATCTTGATCCATTTTTTCTTCTGATTTTTTTGGACATCTTAAACATATCTTAATGCTATTTGTTCATTTTTCTGTAGGGTAAATTCTGCAAATGAATTTGAGATCCAGCAATATTATCTCCCCCCTAAAACACTGAACTCTGTAGAGGGAATTTCTAATAATGTACTTTCACAGCCTTGAGAAATTTCATAGAAATAGCATCTGGAAAAACAACATATATCAAGAAACTGTGTTGATAATTATTTTTTATGTTTTTCTTAGAATAATAGCCTTGTTACAGACCCAGGGCCAGATCCAGAAGGGAGTATGACTGGGATCATGAAAGCATGGACCTTGGAACACCGGGTCAGCGTTAGGTATGAACATTGCTGGTTGTTCCTGAGACTATCTCAGAAGGGAATGGCCTGGAGTAAAAACAAGCAGATCTGGACTATGTCAGTGTAGTGTCTTGGGAAAGATAGATCAAAGAAAGTCTTGTAGTGTGCAATCGGGAATAAAAGCTGGACTCAGAGTAGACTCTGCACCTCAGTCCAATAGAGGCTGCAGGTCCCCTGACCCATTGCACCAGATTTCCTGTTCTGTCTTCATTCTTGTTTCTCGCTCCCAGACCTTTAGGGCAACAGAACTCTGTGCTATAAAGCATGGACCTTGGAACACCGGGTCAGCGTTAGGTATGAACATTGCTGGTTGTTCCTGGAAACTATCCAGAAGGGAATGGCCTGAGGTAAAAACAAGCAGATCTGGACTATGTCAGTGTAGTGTCTTGGGAAAGATAGATCAAAGAAAGTCTTGTAGTGTGCAATCGGGAATAAAAGCTGGACTCAGAGTGGACTCTGCACCTCAGTCCAATAGAGGCTGCAGGTCCCCTGACCCATTGCACCAGATTTCCTGTTCTGTCTTCATTCTTATTTCTCGCTCCCAGACCTTTAGGGCAACAGAACTCTGTGCTATTTTTGTTTTAGTCTCGTGTCAATTTTCTCTGACATTATTAAACATTATTTTCTAAAGTTTTTTCCTAATTTTTATTTGCAAGAGTAAACTTTAGGGTATGCTGTTTGATGCTGGTGTTTGATTTCTTTTTCTCTTTTATAGATATTATTAAAGATTGTCTCTTTGTCTCTTTTATCCTGAACTTCGAATCAGAATAATTTCCTTGAAGTTATTATTTGCCTAGAAATACCACCTATGGCTTCGTACTGAGTTATCCTACTTCTCTGGGCACTGTTTGAATCTTTAGAGCCTGAAGATGAAATGGTTTGTATTCTCTGTTCATTTCTGTAGCTGCATGAGACGAATAGGGAGGAAGCTATGTGTATAGGTACCTGTCTTCAGGGAAATTTATCTCTGCTTTCTCTTTCTTCATAGTTCTATTCACACTCCTGAGGCTAGATGAACTGAGATGGTGATACTTCCTAACCAACTGTGAAGACATTTTACTTTAGCGTGGTTTTCTCTTCTCTTTGGGATGAGTGAACCACTTTGGGGAACAGTCATCACATAGTTTGTCTCGTGTGTGTGTGTATGTCGGTATGTATGTGGCTACACCTACTTCTCCACTCTTATCCGCCTTTACGTGCCACTGTCACTCGAGATCAAGATAGTTGTCCCCGCAGAAGACCTTTACAGACATTCCTCCAAAGAAGACATAACAATGGCCAATAAACACATGAAAAGATGCTGAACATCTCTCATTATTAGAGAAATACAAATCAAAACTACAATGAGATATCACCTCACACCAGTCAGAATGGCCATCATCAAAAAATCTACAAACAAAAAATCCTGGAGAGGGTGTGGAGAAAAGGGAAACTTTTGCACTGTTGGTGGGAATGTAAATTGATACAGCCACTGTGGAAGACAGTATGGAGATTCCTTAAAAAACTAGGAATAAAACTACCGTATGACCTAGCAATCCCACTAGTAGGCATATACCCTGGGGAAAACAAAATTGAAAAAGAAACAGGTACCCCATTGCTCATTGCAGCTCTATGTACAATAGCTAGGGCATGGAAGCAACCTAGATGTCCTTTAACAGACGAATGGATAAAGAAGCGGAGGTACATATATACAATGGCATATTACTCAGTCATAAAAAGGAATACATTTGAGTCAGTCTAATGAGGTGGATGAACCTGGAGCCTATTATACCGAGTGAAGTAAGTCAGAAAGAGAAAAACAAATATCATATACTTAACGCTTATATATGGAATCTAAAAAGATGGTACTGATGAACTATTTGCAGAGAAGCAATGGAGAGACAGACATTGAGAAGAGACTTATGGACACGGCTGAGGGCGGGGGAGGAAACAGTGTGGAATGTGTGGAGAGAGCAACATGGAAACATACACTACCATATGTGAAACAGCCAAGGGGAATCTGCTGTACGACTCAGCCCGGGGCTCAGTAACAACCCAGAGGGGTAGGACAGGGAGGGAAGCGGGAGAAATGTGCAGGTGGGAGGGGAAAAGGGGAAACCTGTGACTGATACGTGTTGCTGTTCGGTAGAAACCAACACAATACTGTAAAACAACTATCACTCAATTAAAAATAAATAAATTAGGAAAGAAAAAGATAGCAGTCCCAGGATTTATTCCCATTCCTTCTCCATTTAGTGAGGGGTCAAGGACAGCAGCTCTCCTGCTTGCTGTCTCTTGTAACTTCTGTCTTGGAATGTGGGCTAAAGGGCTTCAAAGACCAAACTCCATGTCGTTTTCCCAGTATGCTTCTGTCATCAGTTCCAGCTCTGATACTTCCTCATTGGACAGCATGAGAGAAGCTTTTTACAATGTCTTGCCCTGCACGCTTGTCCTTTACTCTTTGCTCCTGCCATTTACACTTACCCCACTCGAAACTGAATCATTCTTCGCTGGTGCCTCATGAAGTTTATAGACAAGATTACACATGTCCCCTGAGTTCTGTGTTGATAATATCGTCTTTAGCTTTGCTTGTTTTTTTTTTTTTTTTTTTCCCCCGCTGTGGTTGTGGTTTAGTCACTAAGTCGTGTCTGACTCTTGTGACTCCATGGACTGTAGCCTGCCAGGCTCCTCTATCCATGGGATTTTCCAAGTAAGAATACTGGAGTGTGTTGCCATGCCCTCCTCCAGGGGATCTTCCCAACGTAAGGATCGAACCTAGGTCTCTGCACTGCAGCCAGTTTCTTTACCGACTGAGCCACCAGGGAAGTCTGCGTGTGTGTGCTGTTATATATGTGCATATATATGTATATATTTGGTTTTGATATCTTTTAAATTGATTTGTGGGAGGAATCATCTGCAAAATCCCTATATATTTCCAGAATTCTGAATCAATACATATTTTGTAACCTAAAAACAATGAAACAAGATAAATCTAGCTGTCATTTTTTGTGTGTGCATTTTTGGAATTCAAAATATCCCCTAATTGATTTTCATCGTACATAAATCCCTTATTACTTTTGTAATCTACAAGTTCTCTGCAGGTTTTGAGCCGTCTATGGGGTCGCAGAGAGTCGGACACGACTCAAGCGACTTAGCAGCAGCAGCAGCAGCAGCAGGTGGCGCTAGTGGTAAAGAACCTGCCTGCCAATGCAGGAGACATAAGAGCTGAGGGTTCGATCCCTGGGTGGAGAACATATCCTGGAGAAGAAAATGGCACGCCACCCCAGTGTTCTTGCCTGGAGAATCCCCATGGACAGAGGAGCCTGGTGGACTACAGTCCATGGGGTCTCAAAGAATCGGACATGACTGAAGCTACTGAGCACAAGTTTTACCTCAAAACAACTTTTGAAGTTCATAAAAAATTAAAGTACTCACTGAAACGTTTTTTATTTTTGTTTCTTCAATAAAAAGGAGCCTTAAAACTATGCCACTTTCCAAGGGCATAGTTGTATGTAATGAACCTATATGATCACCAGATGTCACTCTTGCTTCATGCTTTATTGCAACCGACAGCTAGAAGGGATAATGCAATGCAGGTTTTCAAGCGGTAAAATAGTTTTATCAGCAGGGAAGCCTTATACCTTCTGATTAAGCAAAAAGACTTAAAAGGAAGTTCATTTTTGATAGCAGGGAGACAAAAAAATGTACTTGGCTTTAATTACCAAAAAAAAAGAGGCAATTCTTTAAAACACATGTCACCTAAAGAATGAAGGGATTATCTTAGGTTGCTCTTAATTATACACTGGCTTTATTAAGTTGACATACACTATGACTACTTCATACTTTTAATATATGTCAATAAAGTTACAATAAAAATGTAAAGGGTTATTTTCTCCTAAGTTTTAGCAGAATGGATGAAGTTTAAGGTAGGTACAAACTAAAAATTATTATGTTTTAAATTGTCCTGTTAAAGAAAGAAAAGTGTTAACTTTTTCAAAGGTCACTCTTTTTAAGATAGGCAAGGTCATTTAACTTCATAAATAGTAAATGAAACCTATCTTAAGGTTTTGCACACTTAAAAATTTAAGGTCAATACTTTAAATTGCGTTTCATTTCTAACATTTATCATGTACTTACCTGATACCAGGGAGTATTGAAAGCACTTTTTATGTTTTAACTCGCTTCATCCTCTCAATAAACCTATGAGGTCAATACTCACCATTTCGTTTTTAGAACTGACCAAAACAAGCCTCAAAGGAGTTCAGTAAACTACCCAGGTTCTTGTTTTTCAAACCCATGCAGTCTGGTTCCAGGCTCCATTGCTATGCCATCCAGTAAACTTTTATACACCAGTAAACTTAGACTTTTTTAGATGTTAAACTATCAGAGAATATACAGTAGTTAGCCATTTCAGAGTACTTTTACAAGCTTGGTTATACATCAGAAAGTTATAGTCCCTCAGTTTACGTCTTCCCTACTCACTTTCAGAGCTAACATTTCCAGTAGGGAACAAACTTAAACATCATCCAGCAGCTAGAAGAATACGTACAAATGTGTGTATGTGCATATATATATATATATATATATAACATAAAGACTCTACATTAAGATGCTGACTGGAATAAAACGATGTATATAACTTCATTCCTTCCCCAAACCATGCTAAAACTTTAGGCAAGGTTTTTCCCCCTCCTAGTTTTATTGAGGTATAATTGACATAGAGTGTCGTATTAGTTAAGCTGTACAACATAATGATTTGGTATATGTATATATTGCAAAATGATTACCACAGTAACTATAAATTAAAATCAATCACCTCATATAGCTACAAATTTTGTTTTTTGTGGTGAAAACTAAGATCCACTTTCTTAGCAACTTTAAAACCGACAATACAGTATTATATTAACTATAGTGTTAGCTATAGTCACCACGCTGTTTTATATCTTTTGACCACAGACAAGGTATACTTTAACAAGTCGGGACTTCCCTGCAGTCCAGTGGCTAAGACTCGGTGCTCCCAATGCAGGCGCCCAGGTTCCATCCCTGGTCAGGGAACGAGGTCCCACATGCCACAACTGAGGGCTGCAACTGAAGAGCCCCGAGTGCCACAAATAAGACCTGGTGCAGCCAAGATAAATAAACAAATACTGGTTTTAAAAAGCCATAAATTGTCAACATGGTCCCAAGTTGAGAGGCGAAAACAGCAACACAAGGTTGTAAGGTGAAAAGCGGGTTGTGGAGAGTGAACCAACTAGAAGCCCAGCTCTTGTGCTAACAGCTGAGAGACTGAGAATGAACACAGTTCACAGCTTGTTCCAGAGTCTTGAGAAGGCTCAGGAACTGTTAGTTCCAGGTACCTTTGGGAGTGGATGTGAAGTGTGTTTGATATGAGTGTGTGTGTGCTGGGGTCAAGCTATAATGAAGAGTATAAGGTAAATACCATCCATGGGGTTCCAAGACAAAAGGAGAAGGGGATGGCAGAGAAGGAGACGGTTAGCTGGCATCACCCACTCCATGGACGTGCATTTGAGCAAACTCTGGAAGAGGGTGGAGGACAAAGGAGCCTGATGTTCCACAGCTCATGGATGTCACCAAGAGTCAGACACAAATCAGTGGCTGAACAACAATAGCAACAATAATAATGTTAATATCTTTTGAGATATGACTAGATTTTAAAATTCCCTCCTCCTCTCCATGCCTCTAGCCAACTGCCCACTGTCCATCCAGGCAGGAAGATGGAGGTTTATCTCTAGAGAAAGTAAAACAGGATCTCTGTACAGCCAGTGATAGTAGAGAGAATTCATCCACATTGAGGGAACATGAGTACAAAGCCAAAATCAGGGGGAATAAGTGACTGTTTACTTAACTGAATGCAGAGACCCACGTCCTCAGTGAGCTTCTGGAACAGTTAACTGGACTCTGGCCCTTCAGTCATTGTCAAAAGACTCTTATAGCTACAGTCAGGCCAAGAGGAAATCCCTAAATATATCAACGTCAAATGGACTCATCCAGATAAATCAAAAGAGAACCTCAGAGTGGACAGGCTTCATTCACATGTGAAGTGTTCCTGGGTAGCTTTTCGATCTCCATAGTGAAGGGCACAAAGCCAAGGACTTCCAGGCACATGAGGAGAGCCAACGCAGAAAACAGGACTTCCAGGGAAGATACAGAAATGGCCAAGAACCACGGGAAAAAGAGGCTCAATGTCACTAGTCCTTAGAGAAATGCTAACCAAAACCCTGAGATATGACTTCACCCTTACTGTAAGAATGGCTGTAATATTTTGTTTTAAGATGGTAAATAACATGTGTTTTTCGGGGGGAGTGTGGTGTGATTTTCTTGGTTCTGTCTCATCACAACAAAAATTTGAAGTGATGGACCAGTGTTAACAGCTCAGTTTTATTTAGAAAGTAAAGGAAAATAAATCCTCGAGGCCTGAGGGCATGCCTGCCCAAAGGACACGAAGAGAAGAGAGACACCCCTGGCCCTTCGGCTCTTCTTTTTCTATATTCCGCCCCGCTCCCTGGGCCTGCCCTGTGTAAACTGGGCTAGCTAGGAGTGCTGTTTGTTCTACCTGAGGCCCTCACTCCGGTCCTCTGACCTTCCTTTGCTCTATTTTCACGGGCTCTCCCCTTCCTTATCTTTCAGCCACTGCCATTCTGGGCTCCTGTTTCCTATTCTAACTACCAAACATGTTGATGAGAACCTCTGCCCCTTAAGAGAAGAGGAGCCGCTCCTTTCCACAGACCCCATCATCTCTGAGTCCATGGCTAGCATTCTCATATCACTCCTACAAAAGCCAGCACTTCCAAACCACACTAGGTCATCCTCTCCCCTTGAACCTGGGCTGGCTTAGGACACTTGCTTAACTAATAGAATGCAGGCGTCATGGTATTATACAATTCCCAAGTCTAACTCCTAAGCAGTCTTAGAGCTTCCACCCAAGTCATTGGGAACGCCACCTCTTGGAGCCCAGCTGCATGCAGCCCCAGCAGCTCTATGGAGAGGAACTGAGTCTCCCCAACATCCCATCAGGGCTTCTGGACAACAGCTGGTACCACCTTGCTTATAAGGGAGCTCTCTTGGCAGCTGAATTACAAGCCCCAATCAAGCCATTTCAACTAAAGCTGTGTGAAGCAGAGATGGACTGACTCTACCAAATCCTACCCAAATGACAAGTTCTTGAGCAAAAGAAATAGTGGGTGTTGCTATGTTCTTCCTTTTTAATCTGTTAATTTTCTGTTGTTAAATTCCTTGTGCTCTTGGAATATACGTTTTTAAAAACTCTCGATTCAGTCCCATAATTTGGACACTTATTTCACTGATAATAACTTCACCATTTATGGTAAAATAAATTTATCAAGCAAATGAACAATGCTAGAAAATGTATAAAAATGTCTCACCTATTTTAGAAAATCTGAGACACATCAGATCAGATCAGTCACTCAGTCGTGTCTGACTCTTCGCGACCCCATGAATCGCAGCACGCCAGGACTCCCTGTCCATCACCAACTCTCGGAGTTCACTCAGACTCACATCCATGGAGTCAGTGACGCCATCCAGTCATCTCATCCTCTGTCGTCCCCTTCTCCTCCTGCCCCCAATCCCTCCCAGAATCGGAGTCTTCTCCAATGAGTCAACTCTTCACATGAGGTGGCCAAAGTACTGGAGTTTCAGCTTCAGCATCATTCCTTCCAAAGAAATCCCAGGGTTGATCTCCTTCAGTATGGACTGGTTGGATCTCCTTGCAGTCCAAGGGACTCTCAAGAGTCTTCTCCAACACCACAGTTCAAAAACATCAATTCTTCGGCGCTCAGCCTTCTTCACAGTCCAGCTCTCATATCCATACATGACCACAGGAAAAACCATAGCCTTGACTAGGCAAACCTTTGTTGGCAAAGTAATGTCTCTGCTTTTGAATATGTGATCTAGGTTGGTCATAACTTTCCTTCCAAGGAGTAAGTGTCTTTTAATTTCATGGCTGCAGTCACCATCTATAGTGATTTTGGAGCCCCCAAAAATAAAGTCTGACATTGTTTCCACAGTTTCCCCATCTATTTCCCATGAAGTGATGGGACCAGATGGCATGATCTTCATTTTCTGAATGTTGAGCTTTAAGCCAATTTTTTCACTCTCCACTTTCACTTTCATCAAGAGGCTTTTTAGTTCCTCTTCCCTTTCTGCCATAAGGGTGGTGTCATCTGCATATCTGAGGTTATTGATATTTCTCCCAGCAATCTTGATTCCAGCTGTGTTTCTTCCAGTCCAGCGTTTCTCATGATGTACTCTGCATATATGTTAAATAAGCAGGGTGACAATATACAGCCTTGACGTACTCCTTTTCCTATTTGGAACCAGTCTGTTGTTCCATTAGACCACATTAGGTAGTCCAGAAGGATTCCTGGCCGGCACCACTGTAAAACCAATTTTCTTTATTTCACACTATTAGACTTTTAAATTTGGAACCCTTAATCCAAATGTGTTGTATTTTTCAAACTGTTTTGAAGGCTGCACTTGAAGTTTAGTTTAGTTTGTTTGTTTGTTTGGCTTTTTGCTGTGTATGTGTGTGTGTTTTTGGATTTAACATAGGGACTTGATTAATGGCATTCCATTTAGAAAGTAACCAAGGCTTTACTAATCTAAAATCATCAGAGGTGGAGTTTTCTCTTTTTCTCCCTCACTCTTTCTCTCTTTGTCTTATCTCAGTGACTCTTTGACTTAATGCATATAATCAATTGTTTATGTAAAAATGGAAAAATACAAATGAACCTTGAAAGGCCTTTGAAAATGAAAAATTGAAAAAAGAGAAGAAGGTTGCCTAGAGGCTGGCAGTAGTTTGAAAATTTTGCCAAGTGCAAAAGATGTTTTTCTGCTTTTCAGACACACAAATATTTAGGAGAGACCCTCTCAACCATCCCCAGTCTCCACCTCCTACTCCTGCCATCACCAACCCCCACCCAAACTCTCTCTCTCTCCCCTGCCACGCGATGCTCTTTTAACCACTTCTCCAGAGCAGTCTTTCTCTGGTGGAACGCTTGCCTCCTTCAGCTGTCTTACCACTGCCACCTTAAGACACCTACACTCCAGGAAAAAGAGAGACACACCTAGCTGCTGCTGCTGCTAAGTCACTTCAGTCGTGTCCGACTCTGTGCGACCCCATAGACTGCAGCCCACCAGGCTCCCCCGTCCCTGGGATTCTCCAAGCAAGAACACTGGAGTGGGTTGCCATTTTCTTCTCCAATGCATGAAAGTGAAAAGTGAAAGTGAAGTCGCTCAGTCGTGTTCAACTCTTGGTGACCCCATGGACTGCAGCCTACCAGGCTCCTCCATCCATGGGATTTTCCAGGCAAGAGTACTGGAGTGGGGTGCCATTGCCTTCTCCGAGACACACGTAGAAGCCCTAGCAAATTCATTTTGGTTGGACTTCCATTTCTAAAGTTTTTCAATTAAAATGGCCTCTAAAGGGTGCCTGCTCAGAGAAAGTTCCTGGAGCCCCCAACAGCGAGGGACCAGCATTTATCCAGAAGTGACAGGACCAGAGAGCAGAGGTCCCAGCGGGAAGCTATCCTTATGTAAATGTGCCTGCAGGACAGCCCTCCTCGCAGGACAGATGACTTGTCAGCGACTTCTTAATCAGCCTGTCTCTAGCAATAACAATCTAATCACTGGTCACCTAATTAAAAATGAAAGAAATCAGTGTCTTTTCCAAATCTGAGCTTCTAGCATCCCGGGTTGCAGACTGTCATGAAGCCAAGGGGCGTCAGTTGTTTGCTCGTCACATCACGGGTGGGCAGACCCTTGCGAGGGGCCTCATGCTCTCCTCGGTGACTTGATTATCTTGCCATCATGCAGTTCATGCATTGATCGGGATGATCTGCTGCGATGGACCCCTGCTCACGTATTCATTCATTCACCAGTGCCACCACAAGCGTTTACTGCAGGCTCGCTGTACGCTAGGGGATGTATTCTGGGGATAGAAAGGTGAATAGGACACTTGTTCAGCATCTGGCAGATCTCTCTGTGGAGGAAACTGATATAAAAGTATTTAGCTATGATACAATTCGATCAAGCCGTAATACAGAAAACAGATACATAATGCATATTATGAATGAAGCAAGATGGTGCTCCACTGGATAGAATTTAAGATTTTTTAATAATTTAAAGAAATAAATTTAAGAATTTAAGATTATTTATTCAGGGCATGTGCCTCTCAAGTTACCAAAGGCTCCACCATATCCTAATTTTTAAAACTTCATCCACTTCCTTCATGCACGTGACCTTCTTGGTCCTTGTTAAGAATTTGAGTTTCAGATGCTGATGCAGAGATAGATCTGTCAAGCAGATATTTGCCATTAGATGTGGTTTTAAAATTTAAGTATTGTTCTTTCAAATTAAAGAAAATTATGTGATGTGTTTTAAAAAATTCTTAATCACACATTTCTCAGGTATGGGAAAAAAAAACACCTCACCAGCTACCTGTGCCCTATAGCAGGAAACACAACCAAATTTTAAAACAAGCCAGCTTAGTATCTTAATCTGTCTCCCTTTTGGTTGTCTTCATTGCCATCATCGAAGGGGAGATTCATTCTCTTTGGGCTCAAGGCTCATTCTTCTTTATTTTAAATTTTCTCTTTATTGGGGTATATGAATACTTGCTTTACAGTGCTGCATTATGTTCTTTTAAAAAATACCTTTTATAGCTTTTGAATGATTTCATTTGTTTATTTACTTTTGGCGGCACGGGGTCTTCCTCGCTGTGCGGGCTCTTCTCTGGCTCCTGTATGCGGGCTTCCCGCTGCGGCGCCTTCTCTTGCTGCAGAGCACAGGCTCTAGAGCGCCTGGGGTTCAGGAGCTGCGGCTCCTCGGCCCTGGGGCGCAGGCTCTAGCGTCTTGGGGCGTAGGCGTCATTGCTCCAAGTCATGTGGGATCTTCCCAGATTAGGGATGGAACCCCGGTCTCCTCCACTGACCGGCAGATCCTTTGCCACGGAGCCACCAGGGAAGCTGCTGTGCTAGTTTCTGCAGGACTGGAAGTGAACTGCTGGTGAGTCCACGGTCACAGTCTCGCGCTCTTGGCTCCAAAGTGTCCACTCCTGGAGCCTCCGCCTCCTGACCTCAGTGCCTGCTCACACATAGCCAGCCCTCTCAGCACTTTTAGGCTACACTAAGGCAATGGCACTCCACTCCAGTACTCTTGCCTGGAAAATTCCATGGACGGAGGAGCCTGGTAGGCTGCAGTCCATGGGGTCGCCAAGAGTCGGACACGACTGAGCGACTTCACTTTCACTTTTCATTTTCATGCATTGGAGAAGGAAATGGCAACCCACTCCAGTGTTCTTGCCTGGAGAATCCCAGGGACGGGGGAGCCTGGTGGGCTGCAGTCTATGGGGTTGCACAGAGTTGGACATGACTGAAGCAACTTAGCAGCAGCAGCAGCAAGGCACAGCAGGTCAGGAAGCAACAGTTAGAACTGGACATGGAACAACAGACTGGTTCCAAATAGGAAAAGGAGTACGTCAAGGCTGTATATTATCACCCTGCTTATTTAACTTACATGCAGAGTACATCATGAGAAACAATGGACTGGAAGAAGCACAGCTGGAATCAAGATCACCGGGAGAAATATCAATAACCTCAGATATGCAGATGACACCACCCTTGTGGCAGAAAGGGAAGAGAAACTAAAAAGCCTCTTGATGAAAGTGAAAGTGGAGAGTGAAAAAGTTGGCTTAAAGCTCAACATTCAGAAAACGAAGATCATGGCATCTGGTCCCCTCACTTCATGGGAAATAGATGGGGAAACAGTGGAAACAATGTCAGACTTTATTTTTTTGGGCTCCAAAATCACTACAGATGGTGACTGCAGCCATGAAATTAAAAGACACTTACTCCTTGGAAGGAAAGTTATGACCAACCTAGATCACATATTCAAAAGCAGAGACATTACTTTGCCAACAAAAGTCTGCCTAGTCAAGGCTATGGTTTTTCCTGTGGTCATGTATGGATGTGAGAGTTGGACCGTGAAGAAGGCTGAGCGCCGAAGAATTGATGTTTTTGAACTGTGGTGTTGGAGAAGACTCTTGAGAGTCCCTTGGACTGCAAGGAGATCCAACCAGTCCATTCTGAAGGAGATCAGCCCTGGGATTTCTTTGGAAGGAATGATGCTGAAGCTGAAACTCCAGTACTTTGGCCACCTCATGCAAAGAGTTGACTCATTGGAGAAGACTCTGACGCTGGGAGGGATTGGGGGCAGGAGGAGAAGGGGACGACAGAGGATGAGATGACTGGATGGCGTCACTGACTCGATGGACGTTGAGTCTGAGTGAACTGAACTGAACTGAACTGAACTGAACTGACTGAAGGCACCGAAAACTTTCAGTTTAGTCACTCAGTCGTGTCCGACTCGTTGTGACCCCACGGACTGCAGCAGGCCAGGCTTCTCCATCCATCACCAACTCCCGGAGTTCACCCAAACTCACGTCCATTGAGTCAGTGACACCATCCAACCATCTCATCCTCTGCTGTCCCCTTCTCCTCCTGCCTTCAGTCTTTCCCAGCATCAAGGTCTTTTCCAGTGAGTCAGTTCTTTGCATTAGGTGGCCAAAGTATCGGAATTTCAGCTTCAGCATCAGTTCTTCCAATGAACACCTGGAACTGATCTCCTTTAGGATGGACTGGTTGGATCTCCTTGCAGTCCAAGGGACTCTCAAGAGTCTGCTCCAACACGACAGTTCAAAAGCATCAATTCTTCAGTGCTCAGCTTTCTTTATAGTCCAACTCTCACATCCATACATGACCACTGGAAAAACCATAGCTTTGACTGGACAGACCTTTGCTGGCAAAGTAATGTTTTTCCTTTGTAGCATGCTGTCGAGGTTGGTCATAGCTTTTCTTGCTTTTCTTTCAAGGAGTAAGCGTCTTTTAATTTCATGGCTGCAGTCACCATCTGCAGTAATTTTGGAGCCCCCCAAAATAAAGTCTGTCACTGTTTCCATTGATCCTCCATCTATTTGTCACGAAGTGATAGACCAGATGCCATGATCTTCGTTTTCTGAATGTTGAGTTTTAAGCCAACTATTTCATTCTCCTCTTTCCTCCTTCGCCAAAAACTTTAAATTCACCAAAACTCATGAATAGACTGTTGTGTTAATTGTACCGAAGAACATAGCTTATGCAGCATTAGTTACTTGAAATTTCCTGGAACTTGCCCTAAGACCTTGCTTGTGATCAATTTTAGTAAATATTCAATGTGTGGTTGAGAAGAATATGCTTCTCTAATGGTTGAGTCTACATTGGTGTTATAATCTATGTAACAGATTAACACACATTTAGAGGTTTAAAACATCCATTTTTAATATCTCACAGTTTCTGTAAGTCAGAAGTTCAGGCATGGGTTCTCTGCTTAGGGGATATATACGTATACAGCAGCAGTGTTCTCATCAGCAGCTCAGTGTCTTCTTCCAAGCTCACTGGGTTGCTGGTAGATTTCAGCTGCCTGCAGTTGTAGACCTATGTTTCCCAGCTGAGACCCTCAGGCCTCACTTTCTTACTGGGTCCTGGCCCAGGTCTGCTCTCAGCTCCTAAAGCCCACTCTGCTCCTAGCCCTGTGCTTTCCCACCTGATGTGTGTGTTAGTCGCTCAGTCTTGGCCAACTCTTTGCTGTCCTATGCACTGCCATCCAATGGGCTCCTCCGTTCATGGAAATTATCTTGGCCAGAATACTGGAGTGGGTAGCCTTTCCCTTCTCCCGGGGATCTTCCTAACACGGGGATTGAACCCAGGTCTCCTGCATTCCAGGTGGATTCTTTACCAACTGAGCTATTTTAATCCTTAATATAGTTGTGCTGATTGTGAATTTGCCTATTTCTTCTGTAGTTCCATCTTTTTCTTTTTTCTACTTTATTTTCAGAATATTTAATTAGATGTATGCAGCATAGAATTATATTGACCCTCTTTAATAATAGTTTTTGTCTTAAAATCTATTCTGTTTGGTATTAATATAGAATGCTGAACTTTCATCTTGTTAGTATTTGCCATATGTTATTACTATATACTAATATTTTTATATATATATCAGATCAGATCAGATCAGATCAGTCGCTCAGTCGTGTCCGACTCTTTGCCACCCCATGAACCGCAGCACGCCAGGCCTCCCTGTCCATCACCAGCTCCCGGAGGTCACTCAGACTCGCATCCATTGAGTCAGTGATGCCATCCAGCCATCTCATCCTCTGTCGTCCCCTTCTCCGCCTGCCCTCAATCCTTCCCAGCATCAGAGTCTTCTCCAATGAGTCAACTCTTCGCATGAGGTGGCCAAAATATTGGAGTTTCAGCTTTAGCATCATTCCTTCTAAAGAAATTCCAGGATTGATCTCCTTCAGAATGGACTGGTTGGATCTTCTTGCAGTCCAAGGGACTCTCAAGAGTCTTCTCCAACACCACAGTTCAAAAGCATCAATTCTTCAGCGCTCAGCCTTCTTCACAGTCCAACTCTCACATCCATACATGACCACAGGAAAGACCATAGCCTTGACTAGGCGAACCTTTGTTGGTAAAGTAATGTCTCTGCTTTTGAATATGCTATCTAGGTTGGTCATAACTTTCCTTCCAAGGAGCAAGCGTCTTTTAATTTCATGGCTGCAGTCACCATCTGCAGTGATTTTGGAGCCCAGAAAAACAAAGTCTGACACTGTTTCCACTGTTTCCCCATCTATTTCCCATGCAGTGATGGGACCAGATGCCATGATCTTCGTTTTCTGAATGTTGAGCTTTAAGCCAACCTTTTCACTCTCCACTTTCACTAGTCTCCACTCTGTACATTTTATTTTGGGTGTGTATCAGTTCGCCTAGTCAAGGCTATGGTCTTTCCTGTGGTCATGTATGGATGTGAGAGTTGGACCGTGAGGAAGGCTGAGCGCTGAAGAATTGATGCTTTTGAACTGTGGTGTTGGAGAAGACTCTTGAGAGTCCCTTGGAGTGCAAGGAGATCCAACCAGTCCATTCTGAAAGAGATCAACCCTGGGATTTCTTTGGAAGGAATGATGCTAAAGCTGAAATTCCAGTATTTTGGCCACCTCATGTGAAGAGTTGACTCATTGGAGAAGACTCTGATGCTGGGAGGGATTGGGGGCAAGAGGAGAAGGGGACGACAGAGGATGAGATGGCTGGATGGCATCACTGACTCGATGAATGTGAGTCTGAGTGACCTCCGGGAGTTGGTGATGGACAGGGAGGCCTGGCGTGCTGCGGTTCATGGGGTCGCAAAGAGTCGGACACGACTGAGCGACTGATCTGATCTGATCTGATCTGATCAGTTATCTCTAGAGAAGGGAACGGCTACCCACTTAAGTATTCTTACCTGGAGAATCCTATGGGATATAGGAGCCTGGCGGACCACATTTTCTGGGGTCGCAAAGAGTTGGACATGACCGAGTGATTCACACACACACACACAATTTATCTATTGCTGCCTATTATACTGTTCCAAAATGTAGAAGCTTATTAGGGCAACCACTTGACTTGCTCATGATTCTGTGGTTCAGCAAAGTGAACTGAACTCAGGCAAGGGGTTCTCCTATAGGTCTTCAGTTTGGTTCAGTTCAGTCGCACAGTTGTGTCTGACTCTTTGCAACCCCATGAATCCCAGCACGCCAGGCCTCCCTGTCCATCACCAACTCCCGGAGTTCACTCAAACTCAAGTCCATCGAGTCAGTGATGCCATCCAGCCATCTCATCCTCTGTCGTCTACAGGTCTTACCTAGGATTATTTACATGGCTGCAAGTCATCTGGCAATTTGACTGGAGCTCGATGTTTTAAAATGTCTTCACAGATTTGGTGGTTGGTGTCAGCAATTGATAAAGCCACTCTCTTATTTACTAGTCTCTTATTTTTGAGGCTGATGCCTGGGCTTTGTGTGGTATGGGAAGGTGAAGACTGAGAGCAGAAGCTGAAAACCCTTTGAGAACCGGACTTGGAAATCCAAGGGTCCCTTCTCTAGTTTTCCCACTGTGCTTAGTCATTCTGGCTGGGAGCATTCGGGGGGTGTGTTGCCTCAGTGAGAAACTTTTGAAGGTTTAGACATATGTCATGTGTGTCAATAATCCTCCTCACAGTAAGTTCTTAGAGGGGTGAGTGTGGGCAGTGCTCCTTCATGGCCATTACATAGATGTGGTTAAATGCAATATAAAAAAACACAAAAACTTCTGACATCTGCTATCAATGAGAAATCTTGTTGTTGAATTCTATTTTGTGTTTTCAATGGCTGTCTTTTCCTCTCATATGTATCATATAAAGCATTCAAAACATGAAAGAATGAAGATATATCTAATAGATGTAGATTTACTATTAAAAACCAATTGCTTTAACCATTGGTCAATTGACTCACACAAAAACAATAAATTTGTTTCCTGATATTTTGAAAAATTCAACTACTTTTAAACCACTAGCTCTAAATGGCTATCATCAAGACAATGTAATTATGTAGTAAAGATCTTAAAAGACATTAAAACAGCAATTAACTCCTGCTTATTGACTCTATTTCTCAGCTTCAGGGTGTAGTCTGCAGAGTCACATTCATTCGTATTCTCTCCTTTCTGCAGCAGAGATTATTGGCTCTCCATGTTTGTCTTTCCTTTTTCTTCAGCCGCATGGTATGCGGAATCTTAGCCTCCCGACTAAGGAGCGAACCCATGCCCCTGCATTGGAAAGCTGGAGTCTTAACCAGGGGACCTCCAGGGAAGTCTTCTTTCTTTCTTCAGTTTTTCTCTGGGCATATGGCTACCACTAATGGGCTTCCCAGATGGCTCAGACAGTAAATAATGTGGGAGACCCGGGTTTGATCCCTGGGTTAGGAAGATCCCCTGGAGAAGGGAATGGCAACCTACTCCAGTATTCTTGCCTGGAGAATCCCGCGGACAGAGAGAGGCCTGACAGGCTACCGTCCATGGGGTCCGGACACGACTGAGCGACTATTACTTTCAATGAAGCTAGTTGTATAACTAAGCTCTGGAAAATGGGGGTATTTATGAAAAAGACACTTCCAGAAGTGTCTGTGAAGAGAAGATGAATAGCCAGCACCTCCTCCATTCCTCTTTTCTATTGGCTGAATGGAGACAAGAGGGTGGAGCCAGAGCCGCCATCTTGAATCATCAGGGCTGACAGAGCTGCAAGACAGAAGACACCTCCGGCTAGCGTTCAACTCTAGGCCATAGGGCCGGGCATTTAGAGGAGAGGAAAATAAAATTCTCTCCTGCTCAAGCCATTGTTAGTTGGGGGTTTCCATTACCAGTTGCTCAAGGTAATCCTAAACATCTTTCAGGTATTTGTTTGCTTTTGCTCCCAATTTTATCCCAGCAGTTGTTATAGTTCCTGACAGTAACACAACTCGGAGAGGCAGCCACCCCGCAGGAGAACTATGATGGACCTTCCGCAGCTGAAAAGATGTGAGTTGAAATTAAGGACAAAACTCACATCTGTCATACAACAGGCAGTCTATGAATATTGATATTTGTTGAATGAGTTAATTCATTCATTCATTAATGAGTTAAGTAATGGCAGGGGGCTGCCATGTTTTTGAATCCAATGTCATTACTCTTTAGAAGATCCCCTCCTTCCTACACTAGTTAGCTAACTCCTACTGATCTCCCAAGATCCAGCTTCAATGTGAATTTTCTGTCATGCTCTCTCAGGTTTTCCTAGTATTGGGTAATCCCTCCCTTCCTATCTGTATATATCTCTGCCTCCCTCCCCCTCTCTCTCTTGTTATCTCCTCATATTGAAACTGCAGACTTCCTTATTCATGTTAACACCCAACATGATGTCTGGAAGGATGGAGGAGAAGCAAAGAAAGAACACTTCTATACATGGAAAAAGTCATATAGGACTGTCCTCTGAAGATTTAGGAACTGGATTAGTCAGTGTTCTACAGAGAAACAAAACTGAAAGGATGTGTGTGTGTGTGCGCGTGCGCGTGCGGGCATGCATATATACGTATAAAGGGAGAGATTTATTTTAAGGAATTGGCTTATGCCATTGCAAGAGCTGGCAAGTCTGAAATCTGTAAGACAGGCTGGCAGGCTGGAAACTCAGGGGAGAGTGGATGTTACAGTCTCAAGTCTCAGGGTGATCTACTAGCAGAATTCCTTCTTCCTTAGGGAGATCTCAGTCTTTTCCTTTAATGCCTTCACCTCATTGGAGAGGCCCACCTGCATTATGGAAGGTAATCTGCTTTACTCATAGTCTGTTGGTTTAACTGTTAGTTCTACCTAAAAAATATCTTCACTGCAATGTCTCCATTGGTGTTTGGCCAGCAACTGGGGCACCAAGGTCTAGCCAACTTGACACCAAAAAATTAACCATCACGGAACCATAAAGATAAGTGAGTTTATTTAATAATTTTATGTTCAAATATTACTACTTAGATGACCTCTGCCAGGAAAGCTACATTAATTATTGAGCATTGTAGCAGGTCATTAGGAAGCCAGGAAAAAAAAAAAAGAAGAAACAACAATTGAATATGATAAATGAGAGAGAAGGTCCTATAGAAAATAATTAGAAATATAATCAGATCTATTTAGCAACTTCAAATTCATTATTATTGTGTGCATGATTAAAGAAAGTTCAGTCCCACAGAGGATTTGCTAGGTAACAGAATTAAGCTGAGCTTATTTGAACCAAGATCTCTGGGAGGAAAACAAGAATGCACACATCAGCAATATTCACTTAAGGTTAAAAGATTTTTGACTATTATTAATCAAGAATTTAAATATCCCAAAGATACAGTATTTCTTTCTTCAGGACAGGATGTCCAATTCATAGCCCAGATGAAAACTATATAAAAAGGAGAAATGGAGGAAGTGGTCCCTAGTATGCATTGATCTAAACTAATGGTTGCAGTGTGCAATGCTGTAAATTCAACTTCTCCTGCTGTTTGTGCACTAAAGGGTACTCACTTGGCCCAAAAGAATTAATGCAACTTCTAAAAGTAGGCCAACTAATTTATAGGCAATAGCTTTCATACCAGGAAAACTGGATCAATAAGTAATGTATATTTATTTCCAAGAAACCTAGCAGTGCTTTTCTCACTGAAAAGTGAGCAAGAATGAAGTCAGTCAGAAAGGTCTTTTTTCTGAGAGTTGAATGAGCCCAGGAAACACCTCTTTCTGAGCAAGGAGGTGTATGAAGCGGCATCCAAGGAGGCAAACAGGAGAGAACACATGGCAGAAGAAGTCTGACGGACCTTTCTTAGCCTGGCAGATGGAGGCTAGGCTCTTGGGTCAAAATCAAGTCCAACACCGAGAAAGAAAAACCATCTTCTCTGGCACATCAGCTACTTCATCCCCTCTTTGATTCATTCATCCGCAACCCCCCATTTATGCAACTGTATGTTGCTGGGAAAGATTGAGGCAGGAGGAGAAGGGACCGACAGAGGATGAGATGGCTGGATGGCATCACCGACTCCATGGACATGAGCTTGGGTGGACTCCGGGAGTTGGTGATGGACAGGGAGACCTGGCGTGCTGCAGTTCATGGGGTCACAGAGTCACACACGACTGAACTGTGAACTGAGTGTGGTTTATGAATAACTGCATAAACTACAGGTAGTTTAGAACTACATTAGAGATGGAACGCAGGTCCCTGGTTGGTAGGGGCAGGAATGAGGCTGGGTCCACCTCTAGATGAGTCGTATGACAGGGATCTTTGTGGAGCTAAAAAGAGCTCTGCCTCTTAATTGTGGTGTTGTTTGCATGAATCTATGCATGGGATAGACATGCATAGGACTCTCTACACACAGACACATGGTAAGCTGTGAGAACAGGATCTTGTCTGCCCTGTTCTATAGTAACCTTGCATAGTTCTTCATGAAGAACTATACAAACTACGTGCAGTTTATGAAGAACTACGTAACTACTACCCGAGGCTCCCGTGGACGAAGCGTTTGCTCCTGCCCAGCCTGTCTGAGGCTGCCTGCACACAGTTGCCATTCGCGGTGCCCGGGGCTCCTCAGCCATCTCTCCTAAGGCCTGGGCTTGTGCTCACAGATGCTTGAATGCCTCTGGAGGTCTTTCTAACCAATGGGCCCAGGAGGTGTCTGATGAATGTGCCAGCCTCCCGACCCTTCCAGTGGACAGACCTAGTGCGATCCCAGTGCTGACCTGCCCATTGGCGGTCGTTGCTTTTATTGACTTTTCCTCCTCTGTCTCTCTTCCCTTCCCTCTCCTTTCCAGGACTGCCTAGGCCTGTGATTACTTCCCTAGTAACCAGATATTCTTCCACTTAGGGAGTAAACCAAGCTAAGACGGCAGGGAACAAGGCAGATAAGGTCCTGTTCTCATGGATCTTACCGGTTGTCTGTTTGTCAAAACTTCTATGCAATTTTATCCCATACATAGATTTGTGTAACCAACACCACAATGGAGATGCAAAGCTCTTTTAGTTCCACAAAGATCCCCGTCATATGACTCATCTAGAGTTGGGCACACCTTCCTTCCTGCCCCCTACCAACCACTGATCTGTTTTCCGTCTCTATAGTTTAGTCATTTTAAGAATGTTACAAGAGACTTCCCTGGTGGTCCAGTGGTTAAGAATCCACCTTGAAATGCAGGGGACTCAGGCTCGATCCCGGGTCAGGGAACTAAGATCCCACATGCCGTGGGACAGCTAAGCCTGTGAGCTGAAACTACTGAGCCCACACACCACAACCCAAGAGTCCACGTGCTGTAAGATCCCACACAGCTAAGACCTGACACAGCCAAGTAAATTAATTAAAAAAAAAAAAAAGAGTGGTATACAAGTACAATCATCTAACATGCAGCCATTCGAGACTGGCATCACTCACTAAGCATAATGACCTTTTCATTCATTCAAGTTGTTTACAGATCAATAATTTGTTCCTTTTTATTGCTGAGTAGTATTCCATTATATCTGGAGAAAGAAATGGCAACCCACTCCAATATTCTTGCCGGGTAAATCCAATGGACAGAGGAGCCTGGCAGGCTATACAGTCCATGGGGTCACAAAGAGTCAGACACGACTGAGCACACACACAGTATATTCCATTATATGAAGAAACCAGAGTTTGTTAACCATTCGTTTATTCATTTGGATTGTTTACAATTTTGACATTGAAAATAAAGGTGTTTTGAGCATTCATGTACATAAGTTTGTGTGAATGTTACGCTTTGGTTTCCTGGGATAAGGGCCCAGGGATGTGACTACGGGTGTGTGGCAGGGGCATGCTTCATTTATAATAAACCGCCAAATTATTTTCCAGAGTGGCTGTGCCGTTTTACATCCTCACCAGTAATTTATGAATAATGCAGTTTCTCTGCACACTTTCCAGTATTTGGTATTATCACCATTTAAAAATTTCACACATTCTGATAGGTGTGCAATATCTCATGGTGACTTTAATTTGCATTTCCTTCATAGTTAATGATGTTGAACAGCCTTTCCTGTTTATTAACCATTCATATTTCATCTTTGATAAAAAGTCTCTTTGTGCCTTTTACCTATATTCTATTTGGATCTGTTTTTTTGCAGTTAAGATATGAGAATTCTTTATATATTCTAGATAAAATTCCTTCAGATATGTGGTTTGCAACTATTTTTCTGTGATCTGAAGATTGTCTTTTCATCTTCTTAAGAGAGACTTTCACAGAGCAAATGTTTTAATTTTTGATAAAGTCCAGTTTATCATTTTTTCTTTTATGCTCTTCTTATTGATTTTTAAGGGCTCATATATTTTAAGGAATTCATCGTATGAGTGTCAGGTGTGTTGGAAGTACTTTTCAAATTTTTATATTAGTTTATTCATGGTACCTTGTTCCATGTCCAAGTTTCTATTTGTGTAGTCTAATTCTCCATCATTTTAATTAGTGTTTTGTCCTATGGTTTTCTTAAACTCTCTGCTTTTTAAATTTGTTACTCTTTTGGCTTCTCTCATATACTCTCTGATTTTGTTCAGCTGCCTGAAAATGTAAGTGTCTACAAAATATTCTGAATTATTCACATTTTAATACAGTTTCTTATCTCTCTGTAGATTTTTTTCCAACTGATCTCAAGTTTTCTTACATCTTCAGTGATCATCTCCAGCTTTGACTTATATTTCTGAATCCAGACTACCCTTCCACCATCTCAAACGCCAGTGTCCCCAGAGGAAATCATTATTTTCCCCACTTTGGTTAAGGACACTTCCATCATCCTAGGCTAGAAACTGCAGCATTGCATTGACCTTCTTCCTTTCTATAACACAGGTCAGTCGTCACCAGTTCCTGCTGATTTTATTTTGTAGGGCCCTTCAGATCTTTGTTTCCCTCTTTCAGACTGTTGTGCGCATGTTGCTCAGTTCCTCAGTCGTGTCCAACTCTTAGTGACCCCACGAACTGTAGCCCACCAGGCTCCTCTGTTCATGGGATTATCCTCCTAAGAATACTGAATTGGTTTTCCATTTCCTCCTCTAGGGTATCTTCCCGATCCAGGGAGTGAAGCTGTGTCTCTTACATCTGTTGTCTTGGCAGGTGGATTCACCACTGTGCCTATAGTTACCACGAATTCGAGATGGAATACATGCCTCCTAGATGATATTCTCCATAGCTTCTCTCTTTCAGTTCATTCTGTACATTATCATCAGTGCTGTCTTCCTCTTACAGAGTCCAAATTTATCATTCTCCTGCTCAAAATTCTGCAATAAAAGGGAGAGATACAAAGATATATTGTCACCCTGCTTATTTAACTTGTATGCAGAATACATCATGAGAAATGCTGGGCTGGAAGAAGCACAAGCTGGAATCAAGATTGCCAGGAGAAATATCAATAGCCTCAGATATGCAGATGACACCACCCTTGTGGCAGAAAGTGAAGAGGAACTAAAAAGCCTTTTGATGAAAGTGAAAGTGGAGAGTGAAAAAGTTGGCTTAAAGCTCAACATTCAGAAAACGAAGATCATGGCATCTGGTCCCATCACTTCATGGGAAATAGATGGGGAAACAGTGGAAACAATGTCAGACTTTATTTTTGGGGGCTCCAAAATCACTGCAGATGATGACTGCAGCCATGAAATTAAAAGACGCTTACTCCTTGGAAGGAAAGTTATGACCAACCTAGATAGCATATTCAAAAGCAGACACGTTACTTTGCCAACAAAGGTCTGTCTAGTCAAGGCTATGGTTTTTCCAGTGGTCATGTATGGATGTGAGAGTTGGACAGTGAAGAAAGCTGAGTGCTGAAGAAGTGATGCTTTTGAACTGTGGTGTTGGAGCAGACTCTTGAGCGTCCCTTGGACTGCAAGGAGATCCAACCAGTCCATTCTAAAGATGAGTCCTGGGTGTTCTTTGGAAGGAATGCTAAAGCTGAAACTCCAGCACTTTGGCCATCTCATGCGAAGAGCTGACTCATTGGAGAAGACTCTAATGCTGGGAGGGATTGGGGGCAGGAGGAGAAGGGGACGACAGAGGATGAGATGGCTGGATGGCATCACTGACTCGATGGATGTGAGTTTGAGTGAACTCCAGGAGTTGGTGATGGACAGGGAGGCCTGGCGTGCTGTAATTCATGGGGCAGCAAAGAGTTGGACACAACTGAGCAACTGAACTGACAAAGATAAAACATTAAGGATGAAAAATTATACATAATTACCATGGGAAATATGGGGAAACAGTGGAAACAGTGTCAGACTTTATTTTTCTGGGCTCCAAAATCACTGCAGATGGTAATTTGCAGCCATTTAATTAAAAGACGTTTACTCATTGGAAGGAAAGTTATGACCAACCTACATAGCATATTGAAAAGCAGAGATATTATTTTGCCAACAAAGGTCCGTCTAGTCAAGGCTATGGTTTTTCCAGCAGTCATGTATGGATGTGAGAGTTGGACTGTGAATAAAGCTGGGCGCTGAAGAATTGATGCTTTTGAACTGTGGTGTTGGAGAAGACTCTTTGAGAGTACCTTGGACTGCAGGGAGGTCCAACCAGTCCACCCTAAAGGAGATCAGCCCTGGGTGTTCATTGGAAGGACTGATGCTAAAGCTGAAACTCCAATACTTTGGCCACCTGATGCAAAGAGTTGACTCACTGGAAAAGACCCTGATGCTGGGATGGATTGGGGGCAGGAGGAGAAAGGGATGACAGAGGGTAAGATGGCTGGATGGCATCACCGACTCAATGGACATGAGTTTGAGTGAACTCCGGGAGTTGGTGATGGACAGGGACGCCTGGTGCACTGCGATTTATGGGGTTGCAAAGAGTCGGACACGACTGAGCGACTGAACTGAACTGGTAAGTGAGACTGTAAAACTTGTATAGAAGAATATTATATGCAACTCTATGATAATGAATTTGAAAATCTAGGAGTAATAGTTTTCCTATAAGAATATAAATTATCAAAATTTAATATAAAACTTGAATAGGCCAATAATCATGAAAGGGAAGCCGAAGATTTACCACTTGAAAAGGCAGCAGACCTAGAGTTATTATAGGGAGAGGCGGAGGGTGGGGGAAGCCCTAAGGAGCCCACACGCTAATGAATTTGTCGCCCACCATAAAAGAAAGTATGCAAAATTAGCTGCAAACAGGCCGTTTTGATAGAGCAGAGGTTGGGCCAAGCAAAGCACGGGAGTGAAATTGTTTAGGTTACTCTCTTTCTTTCAAATTATTTACATATATATAATTATTTATTTTCTCCCCCACAAATTGAAACAGATTTTTTGTGTTTTGTATTATTTTTGTGCTCTGGAAACCTCAAGATGGCAGTGTTTTACTTTGAAAGAAGGTGTTCGGTGTTTTTCTATTCATAACAGCACCCTGGAGTCATGCTGTCGCTAGCAGGAGGGGAAGGAGACAAGGTGGTAGATGTGTTTCAAAATATTCTGACCTCTCACACTCTCCCCTAATTTACTATGCACTGTAAACTGACAGTTCGGGTAAGTAGTTTCTCTACAGTCATTATAGAAACAGGTATTTTATTCTAGCTCCATTTGTACTATTCTAGCTAAATAGCTGACTTCTCTGTTCCCAACACACCAGTTGTGCAGAAACGATTTTTATTTTTCATCTTGGAATAAGGCAGCAGAATATTATAATAGCGCATTAGTGTCGGCCTTTGCTTGAGCTACTGAAACGCCCTTCCACTTGTCTCTCCAAGTCTCTTTCCCAAACTTCACATCTTGTCCCTCGCCTGTTGCCGACTACCCAATGGCTTCCCACTGCAACCCAAGGAAACCCAGCCTCCTCACCATGGCCCACATGTTCTGCAGGGTCTGGCCCCTCCCAGTTCTCGGTTCCTTTGTGTCATATTTTAGATTCCACATAAAAGTGATCTCATAAGGTGTTTGTCTTTCTGACTGACTTCCTGTAGTATGAGAATCTCCAGCTGTATTCAGGTTGCTGCAAGTGTTATTATTTCATTCTTTCTTATACCACTGTATATGCATCTTCTTCATCCATTCCTCCGTCAATGTTTCATGCCTTGGATATTGTGAAGAGTGTTGCTATGAACACAGGGATGCATGTATCTTTTTGAATTATAGTTTTGTCCAGATATATGACTAGGAGTGGGATTACTGGACCATATGCTAATTGTATTTTTAGTTTTCTGAGGAACCGCCATACTGTTCTTCACTGTGACTGCACCAACTCACATTCCCAGCAGTGCAGGAGCGTTCCCTTTTCTGTGGAATTCATTCTTAAATGAAATTAATTTTTATGAGAAATTATGCGAGTTACCAAAGAGAACTTTTTACCTATGTCAAACGAGTATCTGCATGACTAATCATGGGTATATTTTATCTGCAAAACAATTCTAAGGCATACAACATACAATATTTAGGCTGTAAAAAAAAAAGTAAATAATTAAGATGTAAATTCAATTATGGTCGTCACCATTACAGTTCTTTTTAAGGGAATAGAAATATCCTGCATCTTTGGTTTATAAATGAAATTATAGCTGGAAGCAAGCGGGTGGAAGGAGAAGTTGTGAAAAGTTCTCAGTAGATAAAAAGCAATTCATTAAACATTATCCCTAGTTATACACATAATATTTGATTCAGTTTTGCAACTACATAGAATAGCAAAATAAAAATATAATACAATGTTTAAAAAATTTTCTATATTGAAAAATAGTAAGATAAATCCTAAACCTTTTTTTAGTAACAAAAATAATTTAAAGTTAAAATATATTATTAAATATCTTCTTCTTTGAAGTAGAATTAGGAATTAAAAGTAGGGCATGTTTTTTCATAGTAACTTACTGATTGTCCTCCCTATCATTTTTCTAAATGCTCATTAGCTTAATTCTTATTATTTTAAATAATAATTTTAATTTGATCATTTTGTTCACATCACGATAACTAATGGTAACAACTATGCCCCTTACGTGTTTTACAATGTGATAGGCAGTATACCTGGACTTGCCAGGTGGTGCTAGCGGTGAAGAGCCTGCCTGCCAATGCAAGACTGTTAGAGACCTGGGTTTGATCCCTGGGTTGGGGAGATCCCCTGGAAAGGGGAATGCCTACCCACTCCATTATTCTTGCCTGGAGAATCCCATGGATAGAGGAGCCTGGCAGGCTGCAGTGTACTGGGTGGCAGAGAGTCAGACATGACTGAAGTGACTTAGCATGCGTGCAAGCAAGCAGTTGTACCTAGCATATTGAGATTACTTAATTAACACTCATGGATTAGCCCTGGAACCCAGTCACCATTTATAATACATCTTCAATGGAAAAATAGATTCCAACTTTAAAGGCATTGACTTACAAATGAAACTTTTTAATACAATGTATTTATAAGAAGAGAACTCTCTGAATTGGGTGACTGCAACTTCTAATGAATGGAAATCTAAGCAGCATGACAAACTGAGTTAAATCAGAATAACCTTTGTGTACAGGAAAATGTAGAAACTCTTTCATATTTTATTTCCAAATAGAATTCTTGGCTTTTGAAGGTATTACTGCTGACAGCATTGCTTTCTGCATATTTGCAAAGCCACAAAGTCTGACGAATGCATGACTTGCAGTTATTTTCACAAGAAGAATCATCCGCGTGAATTCAGTCTGTTGACTATGGTGTGGCAAAGTACTTTAGTAGCAATGCCTCTCTACCCTCTATGCTAAAGGTTGCCTTTGCCCAAATAGCTGCCCATCTCAGGTTGGCACAGCTGGCTGGTATTCTGCTGCGGCTCTGTGTACACATCTGCATAGATTTGATTCAGGGAAACCTTGTTTGACATTCTTTGGCTCAGTCTTGCCTTAACTCTTTTGTTGACCATGATGGCCACCCCATTTCTTCTGAGGGATTCCTTCCCCACAGTAGTAGATATAAAGGTCCTCTGAGTTAAATTCACCCATTCCAGTCCTGTTCGTTTCCAAGGCAAACCATTCAGTATCACAGTAATCCAAGTCTATGCCCCAACCACTAACGCTGAAGAAGCTGAACGGTTCTATGAAGACTTACAAGACCTTTTAGAACTAACACCCAAAAAAGATGTCCTTTTCATTATAGGGGACTGGAATGCAAAAGTAGGAAGTCAAGAAACACCTGGAGTAACAGGCAAATTTGGCCTTGGAATACGGAATGAAGCAGGGCAAAGACTAGTAGAGTTTTGCCAAGAAAATGCACTAGTCATAACAAACACCCTCTTCCAACAACACAAGAGAAGACTCTACACATGGACATCACAGGATGGTCAACATCAAAATCAGATTGATTATATTCTTTGCAGCCAAAGATGGAGAAGCTCTATACATTCAGCAAAAACAAGACCAGGAGCTGACTGTGGCTCAGACCGTGAACTCCTTATTGCCAAATTCAGACTGAAAATGAACAAAGTAGGGAAAACCACTAGACCATTCAGGTATGACCTAAATCAAATCCCTTATGATTATACAGTGGAAGTGAGAAATAGATTTAAGGGCCTAGATCTGATAGATAGAGTGCCTGATGAACTATGGAATGAGGTTCGTGACATTGTACAGGAGACAGGGATCAAGACCATCTCCATGGAAAAGAAATGCAAAAAAGCAAAATGGCTGTCTGGGGAGGCCTTACAAATAGCTGCGAAAAGAAGAGAAGCAAAAAGCAAAGGAGAAAAGGAAAGATATAAACATCTGAATGCAGAGTTCCAAAGAATAGCAAGAAGAGATAAGAAAGCTTTCTTCAGCGATCAATGCAAAGAAATAGAGGAAAACAACAGAATGGGAAAGACTAAGAATCTATTCAAGAAAATCAGAGATACCAAAGGAACATTTCATGCAAAGATGGGCTCAAGAAAGGACAGAAATGGTATGGACCTAACAGAAGCAGAAGATATTAAGAAGAGGTGGCAAGAATACACAGAAGAACTGTACAAAAAAGAGCTTCACGACCCAGATAATCATGATGGCATAATCACTGACCTAGAGCCAGACATCCTGGAATGTGAAGTCCAGTGGGCCTTAGAAAGCATCACTACGAACAAAGCTAGTGGAGGTGATGGAATTCCAGTGGAGCTATTCCAAATCCTGAAAGATGATGCTGTGAAAGTGCTGCACTCAATATGCCAGCAAATCTGGAAAACCCAGCAGTGGCCACATGACTGGAAAAGGTCAGTTGTCATTCCAATCCCAAAGAAAGGCAACGCCAAAGAGTGCTCAAACTACCGCACAATTGCACTCATCTCACACGCTAGTAAAGTAATGCTCAAGATTCTCCAAGCCAGGCTTCAGCAATATGTGAACCGTGAACTTCCTGATGTTCAAGCTGGTTTTAGAAAAGGCAGAGGAACCAGAGATCAAATTGCCAACATCCGCTGGATCATGGAATAAGCAAGAGATTTCCAGAAAAACATCTATTTCTGCTTTATTGACTATGCCAAAGCCTTTGACTGTGTAGATCACAATGAACTGTGGAAAATTCTGAAAGAAATGGGAATACCAGACCACCTGATCTGCCCCTTGAGAAATCTGTATGCAGGTCAGGAAGCAACAGTTAGAACTGGTCATGGAACAACAGACTGGTTCCAAATAGGAAAAGGAGCATGTCAAGGCTGTATATTGTCACCCTGCTTATTTAACTTCCTATGCAGAGTACATCATGAGAAACGCTGGGCTGGAAGAAACACAAGCTGGAATCAAGATTGCCGGGAGAAATATCAATAACCTCAGATATGCAGATGATACCACCCTTATGGCAGAAAGTGAAGAGGAACTAAAAAGCCTCTTGATGAAAGTGAAAGTGGAAAGTGAAAAGATTGGCTTAAAGCTCAACATTCAGAAAATGAAGATCATGCCATCTGGTCCCATCACTACATGGGAAATAGATGGAGAGACAGTGGAAACAGTGTCAGACTTTATTTTTCTGGGCTCCAAAATCACTGCAGATGGTGACTGCAGCCATGAAATTAAAAGACACTTACTCCTTGGAAGGAAAGTTATGACCAACCTAGATAGCATATTCAAAAGCAGAGACATCACTTTGCCAACAAAGGTTCGCCTAGTCAAGGCTATGGTCTTTCCTGTGGTCATGTATGGATGTGAGAGCTGGACTGTGAAGAAGGCTGAGTGCCGAAGAATTGATGCTTTTGAACTGTGGTGTTGGAGAAGACTCTTGAGAGTCCCTTGGACTGCAAGGAGATCCAACCAGTCCATTCTGAAGGAGATCAGCCCTGGGATTTCTTTGGAAGGAATGATGCTAAAGCTGAAACTCCAGTACTTTGGGCACCCCATGGGAAGAGTTGATTCATTGGAAAAGACTCTGATGCTGGGAGGGATTGGGGGCAGGAGGAGAAGGGGACGACAGAGGATGAGATGGCTGGATGGCATCACTGACTCTATGGATGTGAGTCTGAGTGACCTCCGGGAGTTGGTGATGGACAGGGAGGCCTGGCGTGCTGCGGTTCATGGGGTCGCAAAGAGTCGGACATGACTGAGCGACTGATCTGATCTGATTGCCTTAACTCGCCAGAGGATAGTTCAGTGTAGGAAAGACATTTTGATGGAGACTCCCACAGCTCCTCAAAATGTTTTGGTAAGATGGCAACTTAATCTTCTGGCGTGCCAGGCTGAATATAATGGACATCTGTGGTTTATTCTGTTCAGCGTCTGTTTCCCTATACTGAGGTAAAACCATTCTCTTTTGGGGGAAGCACACTCTTCCATTGATGCAGCCTGTGAATCAGCCAGGGCTGAACCTTCTTTTGAAGCCAGTAGTTGGTACATGACAGATGAGAGCATTATATGCCCTGGCCAGAGAGACTAGTTCAGAGACAGACATGTGACCCAAACATGCCAGTCGGAGCCATGAACTTTCTGCTTTCTGGGAATGCTAAGCCTAGACCTTCTAATACTCATTTTGCTACCCCTTGCAGTCAGTCTGAGGATGAAAGCAACATGGGGTGTGAGCCAACTTGGAGGTAGAGAACATACAAACTACGTTGTTTGGGCACCTAGATCTAGCTTCAACTTAAGCCAGTGGTGAACCCTTAAAACTACATTAGCTTAAGTTAGTTGAGTTGGTTTCTGCCCTTTGCAATGAAAAGAATCCTGAATAACACAATGGGAGTGACCAGAAACTGAATCTCATGAGCAGATGTATGGCTGTATTTGCCTTTGTAAGGAAGTACTGTTACACTGAGGACTTCAGCTACTAAGGAGGAGCCCACAAATTAGGGCTTCCATAGTGGCTCAGCTGGTAAAGAATCCACCTGCAACTCGGGAGACAAGGGTTTGATCCCTGGGTTGGGAAGATCAAAGATCTCCAGTGGAAGATCTGCTGGAGAAGGGAATGGCTACCCACTCCAGTATTCTGGCCTGGAGAATTCTATGGGCTGTATAGTTCGGAGGGTTGCAAAGAGTCAGACATGAGCGACTTTCACTTTCTTTCCACAAAATCAGCTGTTGCCATGTTCATGAAGATCAGCAACTGTATTGCAGGTTCCTGGTGCTGTGTTTTGGAATTCTGCTTTATTGTCCTTTATTCTTTTTGTAAAACTGGCATGGCAGAGAGCTATGACCAGCTGGTGCTGATAATCACCACAGGTGCTATATCATCTTGTCAACTCCATAATTTTGAAACAAATCTTAGTATTTGGTTGAAAAGTACAGTAATTAATAAAAAGAAGACTTCCTATGTGATGAATAGTTATTTGAATTTAGGTTTTGCTCCCTAGATCATGGTCAATTTACTAACCTCCCAACCACAGTTACTTCATATTTAAAATAGGAATATTAATCTTGCCTGAAAGTGCAGGTCACTCAGTTGTGTCTGACTCTTTGCGATCCCATGGACTATACAGTTCATGGAATTCTCCAGTCTAGAATACTGGAGTGGGTAGCCTTTCCCTTCACCTTGGGAACTTCTCAATCCAGGGATCAAATCCAGGTCTCCTGCATTGCAGACAGATTCTTTACCAGCTGAGCCACCAGGGAAGCCCCAAAATACTAGAGTGGGTAGCCTATCCCTTCTACAGTGGATCTTCTCGACCCAGGAATAGAACTGGGGTCTCTTGCATTGCAGGCAGATTCTTTACCAGCTGAGCTACCAGGGAAACCCTAATCTTGCCTAATAGGGCTTAAAAAAAATTAAATGGGTTAATGTAGGTCATAAGCCTGTAACAGTCCTTGGGTATAAAAGAAGTACTCAAAATGCTTTAATACTAGGCATCACAACCTATGGCCCAAGAATAGGTCCTTGGATTCTCACATCATGATGCCATCCTTATTGCTTTCTTTCTTTTTTAAAAAATATTTATTTATTTATTTGGCTATCCCATGTCTTAGCTGAAGGGTGCGGGATCTTCGATCTCCCTGCAGCATGTAGAATCTTTCTAGTTGGGAACTCTTAGTTGCTGCATGTATGATCTAATTCCCTGACCAGGGACTGAACCCAGGCACCCCCACACTGGGAGCAAGGAGTCGTAGGCACTGGGCCACCAGGGAAGCCCCTCCTTGTTTTTCTCTTCAGCCCCATTTGGACACAGTCTGACAGCCCAAGGTACAACACAAGACTCTGGGCCAGACCTTAGCGTTTCCAGTTTCTTGTAGGTTAATGGTTAATACAGAAAAGCAGCAAAGTATGACTGCTGCATCAGGATTTTATTCAGCCTGGAAGAAATTTCCATTTTTATGTGTTCACTTAGAATACTTTGTATGATATGAAATCAATGAGAAGAAAACTCTGTTGGCAAGAACTCTCCCTAGTAAAAAAAAAAAAAAAAAAAAGACATTTTCTTAGACCACATATGCCTTTAAACATTGTTACTTAAAATTTTTTTATTTCCTGGCAAAGATAGGATTACAGTATTACAAGGAAGACATTGTAGTTCAATAGGTACAATAGCCTTCATTTAGCTCCCTTGAAGCAAATGTTATAGCTGTCTAGTGTAAGTACAACCACATGTTGTAATGGGAAATTAAGTAAAGGATGTAACATCTGAAATTGGTCAGAAAATCAGAGAAAGTTAGGCTTTGGGGGCACATTTTTAAACCATTCTCTTTTGGCTTCTATTGTACAATATGAGCTTCTATTACAGAAACAAAATTATTAGAAAGTGAAAATACAGCAGTAAGATGATTTAGTGAGGACTTTTTTTTTTTTTTAACTGAGGTAATTGATTTTAGTTTCAAGTAAACAATTACCACATCTCTCAATTTCTGGCCGTTTTTATTACTTTTTCCGCCTCCTTCTTTATTGTCAGACTGTCAGCTCTCAAATATTTCAATGGTCAGAATGCCTGAGTCTAGAAGCTACCCCCTTTAATTTCCTGCTTCTAATGTGCAATGAAGAGAGGAGTTAGATTTTCTCTAAAGTAAGAGTGAACAGCCTCTAAGTGAGAGTCAATTTTCTCATGGAGAATTGAATAATCTTAGTGTACGGGTTGGTTTTTCCCCCCTCTGGATATTCAAAGGTTCCTTGTTGCTTTCTTTCATGTTTTCTCAACCATGTCCAGATGAGGACATGACCTTTGGTTAAGTGCTTTTATAACTAATTTAAAATTTCAGGGACTTTTTATATAGCTAAGCTCTGCACTTATGCATAATTTATTTTCCCTTGCTTACTATCTTGTTCATGACCTTTCAGTGAGGGTGTTTGATGTCAAGAGGGACCAATCCATAGTCTATATTTTGTAGTAGCTCTTCTTCTAAATTGACCCCCTCTTCTTTCTGTAGCCAGTCCAAGACCATCATTGGCCTTATCATTGTTTCCTGAAATTGCCTTGCTTGTTCTTGCATTTATGCAATATTTAAATAGTTGCTTTGAGTTAAGGCACATTTTCCTACCTGTCTCAACCCTCTCGTGTGTCCAAAGTCATCTCACAGTCTAATGTTTCCAGACTAATTCTGGCCCACCTGAATCACTCCCCATTCAAACTGTCTGTAACTGTATGGTCGTTCCCACGCGTTGGAGAGCTGATCGAATACTGTTATTTATTGTTCTGTGTTTGGGAGAATGCAAGCTTATTATCACTATGTTATTATCTGCTCTGAGCAATTGCATGCTCCTTATTCAGGATAGAGAAGAAAAGAATAATGTACCTTTTTATATTATTCCCATCATCTTGTCTTGTGTCTGGTAGAAAAGAAATGACATTATTCAGTCAGGGATGATGGAGTAACACAAGAAGGCTAGAGATCTGAGCAAAACTGTTGGCCTTTCTTTGTACACATCGTTGCTTCTCCTGGCACAAGCCTTGTTTGTTTAAAGGGGTCGATGTTGTCATGCTACGTCACAGTGGGTAGGAAAAGTGATTCCTCAGTCTTCCACATACACCTGTGTGGGGATTTAAAGGAAACTTGGCCTCAGAGATCTAGTTGCATACACAAAAGCTGAGCGATAAGGGCCATCTGTAGACAGAAGGTGATTTCAAGGCATTTTTTTTCCCAAAAACAAGATTTCTTGTTTCAAGCATATGGTCCAGATATGTGACTAATAGAGCTCTCTAATCGTGAACATCTCATTTTTCCAACTATTAAAAAAACATTTAAAAAATAATCCTCTCTATGTTTTATCAAAGGAAATATTTTCCAATATGTTTTTTTCTGTTATGAAACCACTTTAATGGAAAATCTGCTCTATTTATTTTGTACATTCCAGGTTATTCTGCTCTTGTTCTGATCACTTGTCAATGAGTCACAGAAATCCCTTGGGTTTTGCTGACCCAAATTTCTTTAAAAAAAAAAAATCTCATAAAATGGTAAACACTTATTAGAGATGAATAAAATCTTTCTTGGAAATAAAATTTATATCATTAATTGGGTAAGCCATCAGAGTCCCTGCTTAATTATTTATGGAACCCAGCGAAAGACTCAAAGTTATCCGGGGTGTTTGGTTACAACATGATGCTAATTACATAAGGTCAGAAGAGCCTCATTTCAGCCCAAGTGGTTTTATGCTGATGAAATTTCTGTTCTAAATATGTACACTGTTTTTTTTTAGTGTAGACAGTGATCTCAGTGAGTCGCCTGCTCTGTAAGGAAGAAAACTGAGTGGCAACCTCACCATTGTGAGTGAAGTTCCAAAGTGAGGAGCTCACATTTCTGTGGATGCAGGGTCCATGTCAAACCAGAGTCATTTATTTCTAAATAATATCAGAAATTAAATATCCATATAATGCTGTGTTCCAGCCTGTGTTGACCCAGCACCCTTCTCTTCCTGATGCTATAGCTAGTTTACAAAATGACACAAAGCAACAACCAGCCATATTTCTTTACCTGTATGCCTACATCCTTCTCCAAAGATTTTTATAAAGGAGAGTTAATTACAGAGCTAACTGACTACGCAAGGCTGACACATATAACATAGAAAAAGCTTTTGATTGCCAGATAAATGCTTTCTCAGTTGCACTCACATTGAATGGCAAGTACTGAGTCCCAAGAGTGACTAATTACAGATCTGAATTCCCAGGGGATTATGGTAAGGCTGTAGCCTGGACTCCACCTGTTTTAATAGAGGCGTGCATTTGAATTGGGTAGAATTTCTTACATGCTCATTACCTACAAACTTACATTTTGACTCAAAAGGCAAATGATTAGTATAAACTACATTTTATATTTTAAATACATTAAATAACAGTAACCCTGGAATTTGACATTCTTGAAATTTTATACAGAGATTTCTGATATTTTCTCACTTGTCCCCACCATTTTCTTGTGTATAACATGTTCCTTTGTAAGTTTTCAGTGGAGACATGAAAGTTTGAAGGAAACTGTTACAAAAGAGTAAAGGATTAAAAAATAATCCACATCTTTATTCTGTTATACTTACAAGCAACTTTTAGGATCCTGTTATTGCGTGGATGTCTGGTGGAGAATTACTGTTTCTAACTGTAGTGTTCAGATCATTTATGTTGTAACTTCCTACTCTCCAGTGTCACGACTTCCTACTCTACTTGTTCACGTGTCCATTTATTCTTTGGCTATAAACAATCATGAAGTAGGCCAAGCTTCTCATAACATTAACTCTCACTGTGGTTACACATTAGTGAAAGCGCTCTCATGGAAAATTTGTATGCCTTGTTAATAATAGGATCTAATTGCAAAAGCTTATTCTTTAAATAATTTGTGTCTTTTTTTTTGTCTTCACCATACAGCACGTGGAACTCCCCTGACCAGGGATTGAATCAGTGTCCCTCCTGCAGTGGAAATGTGCAGTCTTAACTACTGGACTACCAGTAAGTCCTCAGGGGCCTTTTTGATATTAATTATTGCATTAAAATTTTCAAACCAATTTTTAAATAAGTAATACATGCACATAGAGTTTTAAGAATTACATACAGTAAAAAAATAAGCCTCCTTCTTACTCATCTTTAGGGAAACCACTGATACGAATATATTTTTTATCCTGCTACAGATATCCTGTGCTTATACACATACATGAAAAAAATCCACCCACTTTTATATACACATAGCCGCATAATATATTACATCTGTACACTTTGCCTTTTCTTATACCAATATATCTTGGAGATCTGTACATTCAGCTATTTTATTGGCTTTTATGGTGATATGGCCCTCCATCACAATTCTTGAATATGCAAAGGACTGACCTTTAATGGCAGCTCACTCCAGTGTTCTTCCCTGGAGAATCCCAGGGGCAGGAGAGCCTGGTGGGCTGACGTCTGTGGGGTCACACAGAGTCGGACATGACTGAAGTGACTTAGCAGTAGCAGACCTTTAAGATATATTTAAAATAAAAAGATGGCAATCAGCATATATAATGGCTTATTTTCCTATTTTAGTTTAGAATATTTTTGTACAAGAAGCCTAATGTAACATGTTTGTTTGTGCAAATGACATGCAAATAGAATGTGGTTTCCAGTACTGGCACTTTTAGAGAAGTGACTCTGAGTCTTCTCACTTATAAGATGAGGTAGTATATCTCAAAGGATTGTTGGGAAGATGAAATAAACGAGCGAGTATGACACACCTTGGCTCGTTCTGTGGCTCACAGCGCTGTGTGCAGAGTGTGAGCATCGTATTGCTCTGTACATCTATGCCTTATCTGTGTTTACATCTGTACATGTCATGTCTACAGGAAGGCCCATAGCGTCACTGTATGGAATTGAAATTAAGATGACTACTTCAGAAATCACCCATGCCTTGATCCTTTTTCTGTTTTCTATTTTTCTTCACAGCAGTTATGGACATGAATGACACAGCACGTGACATTATATGTGTGTGTGTACACTCAGTCACTCAGCTGCGTCCGACTCTCTGTGACCCCATGGACTGTAGCCTGCCAGGCTCCTTTGTCCATGCGATTTCCCAGGCAAGAACACTGGAGTGGGTAACCATTTCCTCCTCCACAGGATCTTCCAGATCCAGGGATCAAACACCTGTCTCTTGCAGCTATGGGGATTCTTTACCTCTGCGCTATTGGGAAGCCCTTACATTAATAATATATTTACCTACCATCTATTTGTTTCCACTAGAATATAAGCTCCAAGAGAAAAAAAGTCCTTTTTGTCTATCTTGTTTACCACTTCATCCTGCAGTGTCTAGAATTGTGCTTGAAATGTTGAATGAAGGAATACATTTTATAGATATTTGTTGAATATTTATATTAAGTCATACATTGCACTGGACTCTTACAATTAAAGTGTACTTTGAATATTTAGTTTGAATCTTATTAAATATGGTACATGCTATGTGATGGCATCTTAGAAAAAGACCAATAAGAGTGCATGGTATGCATTATCAGAGCTTCTGGTCAGATAAAACTATTAGTATTTCTAGACTCAGACTGCAGCAGATGAAGGACATCTGAGTGATCACAGGTCAGGCTCCTCAATTCACGAGTAAAGAGAGTTTAGCCTGAGGGGTAGAGCTGGAATTAAAAAATGGGATCTCCTGACTTGAGTACTTTCTACCAGATTAATTTGCCTCTCAAACAACTATTCTGTGTTCAAATCTCTACAAATCACTGTGGGAATCTAGAGGTACACATCAAGACTTCAAGGACCTTATTTGAAAAGATTAACTATTGAAGAATACCAGGAGATAACACAGTTCTAAAGACCACAATATGCAGTAAAATAACTCAGAGTCAAGGAAAGGCATTGTGGGAGCCACAGATCTCCAGTCAGGCTGTGAAAAGTGACTTAACTTGGAAGGGAAGTTTGGGAGAAATGTTGCTACTGCTAAGTCACTTCAGTCCTGTCCAACTCTGTGCGACCCCATAGACGGCAGCCCACCAGGCTCCCCTGTCCCTGGGATTCTCCAGGCAAGAACACTGGAGTGAGTTGCCATTTCCTTCTCCAATGCAATAAAGTGAGAAGTGAAAGTGAAGTCGCTCAGTCGTGCCCGACCCTCAGCGACCCCATGGGCTGCAGCCTTCCAGGCTCCTCTGTCCATGGGATTTTCTAGGCAAGAGTACTGGAGTGGGGTGCCACTGCCTTCTCCGGGAGAAATGTTCAGTTCAGTTCAGTCGCTCAGTCGTGTCCGACGTTTTCGACCCCATGAATCGCAGCATGCCAGGCCTCCCTGTCCATCACCAACTCCAGACTCATATCCATCGAGTCAGTGATGCCATCCAGCCATCTCATCTTCCGTCGTCCCCTTCTCCTCCTGCCCCCAATCCCTCCCAGCATCAGAGTCTTTTCCAATGAGTCAACTCTTTGCATGAGGTGGCCAAAGTACTGGAGTTTCAGCTTCAGCATCATTCCCTCCAAAGAAATCCCAGGGCTGATCTCCTTCAGAATGGACTGGTTGGATCTCCTTGCAGTCCAAGGGACTCTCAAGAGTCTTCTCCAACACCACAGTTCAAAAGCATCAATTCTTCGGTGCTCAGCCTTCTTCACAGTCCAGCTCTCACATCCATACATGACCACTGGAAAAACCATAGCCTTGACTAGGCAGACCTTTGTTGGCAAAGTAATGTCTCTGCTTTTGAATATGCTATCTAGGTTGGTCATAACTTTCCTTCCAAGGAGTAAGCATCTTTTAATTTCATGGCTGCAATCACCATCTGCAGTGATTTTGGAGCCCCAAAAATAAAGTCTGACACTGTTTCCCCATCTATTTCCCATGAAGTGATGGGACCAGATGCCATGATCTTTGTTTTCTGAATGTTGAGCTTTAAGCCAACTTTTTCACTCTCCACTTTCACTTTCATCAAGAGGCTTTTTCCTCTTCACTTTCTGCCATAAGGGTGGTGTCATCTGCATGTCTGAGGTTATTGATATTTCTCCCGGCAATCTTGATTCCAGCTTGTGTTTCTTCCAGCCCAGCGTTTCTCATGATGTACTCTGCATAGAAGTTAAAGAAGCAGGGTGACAATATACAACCTTGACATACTCCTTTTCCTATTTGGAACCAGTCTGTTGTTCCATGTCCAGTTCTAACTGTTGCTTCCTGACCTGCATACAAATTTCTCAAGAGGCAGGTCAGGTGGTCTGGTATTCCCATCTCTTTCAGAATTTTCCACAGTTTCTTGTGATCCTCACAGTCAAAGGCTTTGGCATAGTCAATAAAGCAGAAACAGATGTTTTTCTGGAATTCTCTTGCTTTTCTCATGATCCAGCGGATGTTGGCAATTTGATCTCTGGTTCCTCTGCCTTTTCTAAAACCAGCTTGAACATCTGGAAGTTCACGGTTCATGTATTGCCGAAGCCTGGCTTGGAGAATTTTGAGCATTACTTTACTAGCGTGTGAGAAGAGTGCAACTATGCGGTAGTTTGAGCATTCTTTGGTATTGCCTTTCTTTGGATTGGAATGAAAACTGATCTTTTCCAGTCCTGTGGCCACTGCTGAGTTTTCCAAATTTGCTGGCATATTGAGTGCAGCACTTTCACAGCATCATCTTTCAGGATTTGAAAGAGCTCAGCTGGAATTTCATCACCTCCACTAGCTTTGTTCATAGTGATGCTTTCTAAGGCCCACTGGACTTCACATTCCAGGATGTCTGGCTCTAGGTCAGTGATCACCCTATCGTGATTATCTGGGTCATGAAGATCTTTTTGTACAGTTCTTCTGTGTATTCTTGCCACCTCTTTTTAATATCTTCTGCTTCTGTTAGGAAGTCAAGAAACACCTGGGGTAACAGGCAAATTTGGCCTTGGAATATGGAATGAAGCAGGGCAAAGACTAATAGAGTTTTGCCAAGAAAATGCACTGGTCATAGCAAACACCCTCTTTCAACAACACAAGAGAAGACTCTACACATGGACATCACCAGATGGTCAACACCGAAATTCAGATTGATTATATTCTTTGCAGCCAAAGATGGAGAAGCTCTATACAGTCAACAAAAATAAGACCGGGAGTTGACTATGTCTCAGATCATGAAGTCCTTATTACCAAATTCAGACTTAAATTGAAGAAAGTAGGGAAAATCACTAGACCATTCAGGTATGACCTAAATCAAATCCCTTATGATTATACAGTGGAAGTGAGAAATAGATTTAAGGGCCTAGATCTGATAGATAGAGTGCCTGATGAACTATGGAATGAGGTTCGTGACATTGTACAGGAGACAGGGACCAAGACCATCCCCATGGAAAAGAAATGCAGAAAAGCAAAATGGCTGTCTGGGGAGGCCTTGCAAATAGCTGTGAAAAGAAGAGGAGCGAAAAGCAAAGGAGAAAAGGAAAAATATAAGCATCTGAATGCAGAGTTCCAAAGAATAGCAAGAAAGAGATAAGAAAGCCTTCTTCAGCAATCAATGCAAAGAAATAGAGGAAAACAACAGAATGGGAAAGACTAGAGATCTCTTCAAGAAAATTAGAGATACCAAGGGAGAAATGTTACAGATGAGCAAAACGTGGAAATGAGCACGAGTGTTTATGAATCAGAGAGAGGGGAGGCAGGTGACACACTGCAGAAGCACATGGTGGGCAGGCGGGGAGAAATACTGCTGACAGGGAGTGTGGGGAGAGGAAGGCCAAAGCCCCTCATAACACTCATTTCTCTGTGATTTGAGAGTTAAGGCTCTTTAATGGTAAAGGAGCTGGGAAGAAATGGAAGGATTTAAAGAGGAAACTGAGCTGTTGAAAGTGGTACTTCAGGCCAGCAGTGGAGGTGATGATGTGCTGAAATGTTTAGGTGGGATTTAGGGCAGCCAGAGCTGTTGGAAGGGAGATACCATTTTCCTCTTGAATATGTTTGGGGCTTGCAGCCCTCACTTGCCAGTCACGAGACTGGATGCTGTTAGCTTCTCTTCATCACTGTTGTGTGTCTGCTTCCTCATACTGCACTCCCTCAAATGACTCTGCCAAAGTCATCTCTGAACTTGCCAAGCTGTGAACTATACTTTCTCCTTTGTATCACTGGGCATTTCATCTCAGTTACTATTTGCTGTAGTTGTTTAGTAGCTAATTGTGTCCAACCCTTTTGCAATCCCATAAACTGTAGTCCGTCAGGCTCCTCTGTCCATGGGATTATCCAGGCAAGAATGCTGGAATGGGTTGTCATTCCCTTTCCAAGGGATCTTCCCAACCCAGGGATTGAACTTGCGTCTCCTGTGTTGGCAGGCGGGTTCTTTACCATGGATCCACCTGGGAAGCCCCAGTTACTATTTATCACATGCTAAATGGGATATTTACCAGTTTTACTCTGAACTTTTTTTAGTTTATATAGGGTCTGACTCATGACTTAATACAGTACCTGACACCAGGCTGGCCTTTGTGAAACTTCACTGAATTGTTGCATACTTCCATTCAGTCACCCTCTCCATGGCTTATCCTTGAACCACACTGGATCCCACTGAAATATTAAACCCCTGCACATCCTATCATTTTGTTCTCATAGTGCCTTACTCTGTAGTATCCTGCTCGTTAATCCATCCATCGTCTCTCAGGTTATCAGCCTTGTCCTGGCTTCACCTCCTTCCTTCTGGCAAGGATCTGTGACATATAAGCACCATTCACTCTGGCCACTTCTTTTCACCATAGCCTCCATGGAGAAGAGCCACTCAGTCAGGCTGCTATGGGACTTTCACAGATTTGTGACCTCCAAATGTATGCTAGTCTTTCATGTTACCTGGAATTGGTCCTAATTCTCCTAAGTAGCTGTCTTTCTCTATCACTTTGGCAACCACTTCAAGCCTTTAATACTCTCCTCATATCTTTCAACCTACCATGACTCTCAAGAAAGGATCTCATCTCCTGCTTCATGGAGAAAATAGAATCAGTCAGGCAGAAACCTCTTCAGTTTTCCCCAAGACACCGAGTGATTCAGCTGTGTCTGTGTGGAGATAATTGCTCTACCCCTGCTCGTCGTTTTCGCATTTCTACTCTATGTGAAATAGCACCTCTTACCGCTGGTGTTTTAATATCCAGCCTGCTCCATCTGTTACCTCCTTGGAGGCAAAGTTTGAGTTTTTTCTGTCTTTAGCACATCACCCACAGTAGAAACTCAATAAATGTTTAATGTTAAAAAATGTATACATGTGATGGATGAAACTAGGAACATTATTGATGGGGGCATTTATTGAGAGGTAAAACATAATATTGAAGTGAAGTCGCTCAGTTGTGTCCAACTCTTTGTGACCCCGTGGACTGTAGCCCACCAGGCTCCTCCGTCCATGGGATTCTCCAGGCAAGAATACTGGAGTGGGTTGCCATTTCCTTCTCCAGGGGAATCTTCCCGACCCAGGGATCGAACCCAGGTCTCCTGCATTGCAAGCAGATGCTTTAACCTCTGAGCCACCAGGGAAGCCCCAAAACATACTATTAGAAGAGGATAATTTTAATTTTTCACTACTGGCAGCTTTCTGGGAAGGATAGACGGGACCAGATATTTCTGAATAAGAAAAGATTTGGATTCAAAGAGAACACTGAAAAATATGGAGAGGAAGCAGGTCAGATTCAGGGAGAATGAGAAGCCTTGAAGCAAGGCCAGGCCCTCAAATTTTGTTTTGTTACATGAGACCTGGTCATAGTCTGCTTTGCATGAGGGCTGAAGGACAGAATTATAAACAGTAATATCAGAAGGTACAACACATATTATCAGTTCAATTCTAGTGAAGCTGAAATGCTGTAGAGACACAGTTTTAATAATAAAATTGGTAAAATCTTATGGAAGACTCAGGGGAGAAGGAAAGCTTACCTGAATCATGAATTATTCACACTTCAGTGGAGAACAATGAGGCAGAACCTTGGCTTTTATTACTGCTTTTGATATGAAGTGATTAGTTTTAATTTTAGATGATTGCACACGCTTATGTAACACACCAAATTCTATTTGGATATTAACTTTTCTGTTTTGACCATTCCAATTTGAAACGATTTACTTGAGGTTATGGAATTGTTTCTTCCTAATGAATGCATTAGAATTGAATATTAAGATATATAGAAGACTTCTCCCCAGTTCTCAGAGTTAATCAAATAAAGTAATTTCTGCCTCTGATGCAGAACCAGAGACAAATGGATCTTTGAATTGAAATTAGATTAAACCGACACAGTCATCTGAAGAACAGAAATATATATACCCTTTGCTAATATTTATTACAAGAGAACGTTCTTATTTTCTGCTGTTGATTTTAGAAGCACTGGCTGTGGTGTGTGCTAAGTCACTTCAGTTGTGTCTGACTCTTTGTGACCCCATGGACTGTAGCCCACCAGGCTCCTCTGTCGATGGGGTTCTCCAAGGCAAGAATACTGGAGTGGGTTGCCATTCCCTTCTCCAGGAGATCTTCTCAACCCAGGGATTGAATCAAAGTCTCTTACGTCTCTTGCATTGGCAGGTGAGTTCTTTACCACTAGCGCTATCCAGAAAGCCCTGGCTGTACCATGACTGAAGTCACAAGTTGAGTTTCTAAGTTAGCAAGGTCGTTCAGCTGTTTCCCCACAACCAAGAGTATTGGTTACGTAGTGCTAAACAGAAATAATTTAATATTAGAGTTGTGCACCATAGTAATCACATGAATTCAGTCAGAGATTTCCTGTTTGATTTTTGTGGATCAATAGTTACCACAGGGGTTTTTTAATCCTGAATTTGTTTGGTTATCTTGCATATTCTGCATCTCTTCAGGTTAGAGGGAGGAATAGTTGTGGATCCTTTCTAAAGCTTGTTTTCAATCTCTTGACACTTTTATGTATTAATATTTTAAAGTAGACATTTATATTTTTGTTAACCCAGTCCTAAAACATAGTGACTGAAGCAAAGAAAATGGCCATTCTTTCTGTGATATCATAAACTCTACTGCTGTAGGGGAAGTCAAGAGAATGGCTGCAAGAATTTAAAAGACAACTGGGCAGGACCTCCCCTAGTGGTCTAATGGTTAAAAGGCAACTGGGCAGGACCCCCCTAGTGGTCTAATGGTTAAAAGGCAACTGGGCAGGACCCCCCTAGTGGTCTAATGGTTAAAAGGCAACTGGGCAGGACCCCCCTAGTGGTCTAATGGTTAAAAGGCAACTGGGCAGGACCCCCCTAGTGGTCTTGGTTAGGCAACTGGGCAGGACCCCCCTAGTGGTCTAATGGTTAAAAGGCAACTGGGCAGGACCCCCCCTAGTGGTCTAATGGTTAAAAGGCAACTGGGCAGGACCCCCCTAGTGGTCTGATGGTTAAAAGGCAACTGGGCAGGACCCCCCTAGTGGTCTGATGGTTAAAAGACAACTGGGCAGGACCCTCCCTAGTGGTCTAATGGTTAGGATTCCAAGCTCCAGTGCAGGGAGCCTGGGTTTAATCCCCGGTCAGGGAACTGGATCCTGTATGCCACAACTAAACGATCTTGCATAACACGACTAAGGCCCTGCACAGCTAAATAAATACATACTTTTTTTTACAAAAGAAAACAATGGGGTGAATTTTTTTTTCAGTTAGCCAAAAGTTATCAATGGAACTTAACATTAAAAATGTTGGTTTTAGTGTTAAGGAGATGATAACTTAATGTTATGACCAACACAGTTTAGATTATCAGACAGTCAGAAAACAGCAACCTTAAATGCCTTTAGACCCCTAGTCATCACAGACTGTGCAAACAGGCCTCAGAAAGAAATGAGTCTCCTGAAGTGTGTTTTTTAAAGAATTCTTGTGATGGCCTGAATTTGAAGAAAAGTTTTAGTTTCTCATTTTGAAATGTGGAGGGATTTAAAATATCTTAGATTTCAGAAAATTATTTTTCACCTCGATGTTATACACTTTGAACTAAAAATGTAAATTTTGTTCAAACAGTAGTTGTAGAAATAATTATACATGCTGGGATCATTTGTTAAGTTGTTTACCATCCCCCCCCCCCCGCCCCCTAAAATAGCAGGAAACCCAGACCTTAATATTTGGAGAGAATTGTCATAACCTAATTGTATTTTTACTCTGAATAGAGATAAAACTGATTTAGGAAATCACAGATGTAATACTCTCCCCCAGATTATAAGGATGAAGGTTCAGCCCCAAAGACTCTGTCAAGCAATATTTCTCAATCCTTTTTGATACAGGACAAGAAACAGCCATCTATATTTTCAGAGATATGAGAGATAAGACACAAGGGCTACCTTTAGTTGCCCACAGCCTTGTTCTAGCCATCAGTGGCAGGTCCTACTGTTTTCTGTGGTGTCTTACAGCACAAAGTGGAATGGTGTCCCCTCCTTCCTGTCTCAGAGTTCCTGTGGTAATACTCCTCCCTCAGGCCATGTGAAAAGCTGTGTCTTTCCCCAGTCAGAAGGCCCAGAAGGTCTCCCCTCTGCTTAGGCGCACCCAAACGAGCTGGCCTTTGTCATCACACAATCCCCACCCCATACATTTCCCTCACCCATATTCTGAAAAATTAAGCCCATCGGAAAATGAATGACCTCTAGAATACTGATTCTGAAAGGCTGATGGCACTCTGAAGACTTAGATTGGATCAAAAGGGGAGGGGATATTTCTGTGTATGGCTGATTGATTTTTGCTGTACAGCAGAAACTAACACAATCTTGTAAAGTAACTATACTCCAATAAAAATTAATTTAAAAAGAAAAAAGAAGTTAATTTTAAAAATAAAGCTATTTTTGCGAACACGGGGTAAAAAAGACATATTGGGTCAGATCATTCTGTGGCTCTTCCCTTTATCTCTAACAATTTCCTCCTTCACCTTCTCACATCTCACTGAAATTGAGCAACTCTTCTCCTGGAAAAAGCAAACCAGGAAAATGTCAGAAAGCACTGTATTTTTCTGAAGCTTTAAGAACTCACTCAGAGTTCAAGTTGAGGTTCTAGAGGGAAGATGTAAAAACTAGAGTGGAGGAATGTGATTGTGATTAACACACAGTGTTCAGTGGATTTTGGCTAAACGTTACTTTTTTGAAAAATATCCTTGGTTTTTATACCCAGAGAGAAATCCTTCTTGCCTAGCTAGAAGAGTTTTGATACCGACAGCACATCTACAAACTGTGAGGTCTGCACGCACACCCAGTGCTGACAAGGGATGCGCAGCTGCGGCGTCTTGGATGTCTACCAAGCACAGGCGCTGGGGGGGTCCATCAAGCCAAGAACAGCAGCCACACTCTCAGAACTACTTTGGGAGGAATAGCACTTCAATGATGTCTCATAATGTATCAAGTCTAAAATACTACATTCTCTCCATACTCTGAGGGGGAAAAAAAAATCTCAACTTTGAATTTGCATGGCATAGAAAATAAAACCACAGGAAGAGGCAAGACCTATGTTTTATACAGGGTAGAGTCAGTTTGTGATGGACACAGTCCACTAGTTCATTCATTTTATAAACATATATTGGGCATCGAGAATTATTTGCCAAGCATTGTTAATTAATAAATAATTAAGACTCTATTCCTCTCAAAGAGGGTTTCAGATGAAGAAAGATGGACATGTCATTAAATAATTAATTTACTACACAAAAAATTTAAGTTACAAAAAATAAAAGATCTCAGAAGAGATTTGAAAATACAAGCAGCCATTACCAGAGAAGAAATATGAAAAGTTGTCAAAAAGCAACCCCTCAAGTATCATCAGATCCAGATGTTCTCACAGGAGAATTCTACTTAGCTCCTAAAAGACAGATAATTCCAGTGCTATGTAAATTGTTACAGAACATATGAAACAAATTAAGCTTCCAAATTGTTTTCATAAAGTGACAAAATAGAAATACCAGAACCCAAATATGACAACAAAAAACCAAAAAGGAATAAAAAGTAAATGACAGATCAATCTTTTTTATGAATATCCATGTAATAAATCTAAATAAGACATTAACAAACAAGACTTAGCAGCACATTAAAAAGATAATAAACCATGGCCAAGTGACATTTTATCTGGAAGTGCACAAATAATTGAACATCAGAAAAAGCTACTAACATAAGATCATATTAATAAACCAAAATGGAAAATCACATGACCATCTTTGCACATGCTGAAAATGTTTTTAATAATGCTCAATGTTTATTCTTCATAAGGAATCTATAAATAAAGCAGGAAGGATGAACCCACCCTCAAATAATTTAAGGTTGTACTGGAAATGGCCCTTAGAGTGATGAGCAAGATAAAATGTCATAGCTAACTCATATTGTTCCAGAAGTTCTGGTCAACATTAGACAAGACCAAGAAACAAAATGAATATACGTTAGTAAAAGCACGTGTAAGTATTATTATTTTTAGATGATAAAATGATATACATGAATAAAATAAGAGAATCAACTGAAACACTATGTAAACCTTGAGAAAATTCAGTAAGGCATCAGAGCACAAAATTATATAGAAATGCATTATCTTCGTAGATGCAAAGAACAGGCAACACTGAGCAACCCAACCACTGGTAGAGGCTCAGCATTTCCAGTAATACTGAGAAATGCTGAGATTTTTCGTTGTTATGTGAGTATACCTTAGAAGTGAGTTACCCAAGGCTGTTAGTGTTCTTTTTTAGGTAGGTAATCAGAATTTCTCTCTGGTAGCTTTCAGGATTTTCTCTGTAATTTTGATGCTCGCAGCCTCACTGTGATGTGGTTAGATGTGCACTGGTTTTACTCTCATTTTGGTATGTCCTTTTTATTTTCAACCTCATGTCTCCTTACAATTGGAGAATCTGTCATTTTTTTAATTACATGTTGCCTCTTCCCATTCTCTCTATCCCTCTACTCCTGAAACTTCAGTTGGCTATATGTTATACCTGATCTTTCTAGTCTCCATGTCTCAATATCTCATTCATGTTTTCTATCTTTTCATCTTGTTTTGGAATTCTCAGTGTGTTCTCTAGGTTTCCCAATTCAATACCTCACTTTTGGTTGTATTTAGGCCACTGTTCAACTTGTGCTTGGAGGCTTAACATTTTTTAAAATTGAGCTTATTTATAAATGTAAATTTTTTAAGTGAAATTTTAATGTACTTGAGGTGGAGAAGGAATATCAAACTATCATACGGACCAGAAGTCTATAAACAGTTTTTTATATGAATAATTACTCATGATTGCATTAATTTATGTTTAACATTTTCCAATTTTTCACTACTGAACTTGTTTCAAATCTCTGCTAACGTGAATAATTTTGAAGTGAATTATCTTTATGCACAAGCTATTTTGTTTCGTTTTAGATTATTTTCTTAGAAGGGACTGAACCAAAAGTATACCTGGCTTTAATGCTCTCAGTATTTATTGTCAAAATAGTCTTTAAAAGAAGGAGCCAATAAAAAGACAGCCTGGATCAAAGTGACAGACTCTGTCACTTAAGCAGCGCTGGTTATTTTAATTTCATTTAATTTTTTGCTGACTTAAAGAATGAAGGCAATATCTTCATTTAAGAATTTGCATTTCTTGGATTACTGGTAGGGACATAAGGACTGAACATTTCTTCAAGCTTGTTTACTGGCTGTATTTACTCTTTGAGGATTATCTCTGTGCATTTTGCACTTCATTTATTAGGATCTTGGGCTTCCCTGGTGGCCGAGATGGTAAAGCATCTTCCTGCAATGTGGGAGATCCGGGTTCGATCCCTATGTCGGGAAAATCCCCTGGAGAAGGAAATGGCAACCCACTCCAGTATTCTTGCCTGGAAAATCCCATGGACGGAGGAGCCTGGTAGGCTACAGTCCATGGGATCTCAAAGAGTCGGACACAACTGAGCGACTTCACTTTCACTTTCACTTATGATTTGATTAATCTATAAATTGTCACGAATGCATCTATTTTCCTTGAAATAAAATCCTTTGTTCATTTCATTCATCTAAGTTTTGACAGCACCCTGAGGCATGTGGTATCTTAGTTCCCCAACCAGGGATTGAATCCACATCCCCAGCATCCCCATTTTTTTAAAAAAAATTGTTTGGCTGGGTCAGCTCTTAGCTGTGGCACACGAGGTCTTCGTGGTGTCATGCAGGATCTTCTGTGGAAGTGCACAGACTCTGCGGTTGTGCCGTGTGGTCCTACTTGCTCTATGACCTATGGGGTTTTAGTTCCCCAACCAGGGATCAAATCCATATCCCCTGCACTGCGAGGTGGATTCTTAAGCACTGGACCACCAAGGAAGTCCTGAAAGACAGAGTCTTAACCACTGGACCTCAAGTAAGTCTTGTTCATTTTAGTCAGCTTAATTCTGAGAATGCATTTTCTTCATGGAAATATAATAGGAACCAAAGCTCTGATTTCAGCTCCATGTGATTCAAAATGGCCTGTAATGCCGTCCCTCCAAGGACTGAGAGTTGCAGTGGTGATGGCCCCTTGATAAAGCTACAGTGCTACTGGGTGGGACAAGTAGGGGCTGTCCAAGTGAAAGAACCGTGGCCAGTACAGTATGAAGTTACCACGAGATCAGCACACATTCAAGCTAGCTTCAATAGCTCAAGTCTAAAGTATATTCACATACTCAAGAGAAATTCCCAAAGAAATTATTAGACATGCTGAATAACCTGCTAACAGTTAGGTTTCAAAATGTAACCATGGAAATGTGTATACACTGTGGCTGAGTCATTGTCCCTTTTCAAGTAATATGGGCTGAATTATGAAATATGCAGTTAGTCTAGTTCTAAGAGTGACTGCATAGACTCAGAGATTTGGGAGATATATTCAAGCAGGTGTTATGAAATTTGTGACTATAATCTTGCCATTTGCAACCATATGGATGGACCTTGAGGGTACTATGCTAAGTGAAATAAGTCAGATGGAGAAAGACAAGTACTGTATGATTTCACTCATACACGGAAATATGACAAGCAAACAAAACAAAAATAAGCACACAGATACAGAGAACAGATCGGTTGTTACCAGGAGGGAAAGGGGCCCTTGGGAAGAAAGGCTGAATGCTAAAGGGGGTTACCTGTATGGTGATGAATTGAGACCAGACTTTTGATGGTGAGTATATATATATATATACACTTCTGTAGTGTATACAGAAGTCAAATTCTGTTATACACATGAAACATAATGTCATAAGCCAAAAAAATTGTAAATATATATATAGTGTTAGAGATTAAACAGAGGATGTAATCAGGAAAACATAGCATGTGTAATAATCAATATTATTCAACTTGGAGCTAACTGGCCCCAAAAGAGCCAAACCTGAATCGATGCCAGATGAGTGACCCTGAACTGGCCGTGGCCAACACGGCTGATACAATCAGTGAATCCAAAAGGGGAAGAGTGCGCTCCCTGAATGGAGATAAAAATTGCATCTTTAAATGTAGGTTCCACTAGATCCTCTGCAAATGGCAAGCCACTCTACTATTCTTGCCTGGGAAATCCCATGGACAGAGGAGCCCAACAGGCTACAGCCCATGGGGTCGCAAAAGAGTTGAACGTGACTGAGCAACTGAAGTCCCCACCACCACTCTCCCAATTCCAGTAGAACTGCTTAGATTTAGCCTCAAGGGCAGGTTTGTTTTTAACTGTAAATGTAAATCCAATTGTCTGGGGGTTTCTAGCCTTTCTGCTCAGAGCCCGGTGACCCAGAACTTATCTTTTGCTACTGAACCTGAGTCTCTGCTGTCTGGAGGGCCCTCTCTCTGCCTGGAAACCCCTAGTGACCTTCTGTAGACCCTACTCAGCCCCCTCATCTGATTTCACGGACAATGGTAATCAAAAGAAACCAGAGCCCTGTCCCCAGGCCTTTTATTTCTGAAAGCTAACTGAAGCGATGAATTATATTTCAGACTTCCTACACAGAGCTACAGGATTTATTTTCCACTACTTGGCTTCCACATCTCAATAAAAGCCGTTACGCTAACCATGGTAATCAGCTCTTTTCACTAGCAATAAAGCACAAATGCCACAGGTTTGAGTTCATTTTTAAAAGAAGCACAATTTAAAAACCTTCAGAACGTTGATGCTTAGAGCTCTGTGGTATAATGACCTCTCCTTTCAAATCAACATTAGACCCGGATGGTATTTCCAACTGGAAAGGCTGCTGGGCCAGAAAAAGTGACCTTTGGCTGAGTGACCACTTGTTACTGGGTCAGCTTCAGGGCTGCCTGCCATTAGCAAGAACCACCAAGTAATAAACTATTACAGTGGGCACTTATCTAGGCCCTACAGTGCACTTTCTGGGGAGGACAGGAAAGCAATTGATTTTCTCTATTCGATAGTCCTCATCTCATACTTAGGTCCTCTAACTGCCCAGTATCACTTATGTTCAATTCTCAGGGTACCTTACATAACAAGGGGGGTAGGGGAGGTTTTTTTTTTTTTTTTTTGGACAGATTTAAAAAGCCTAGAGCTTTTGTATGGCATAAACTAATACCTAGAGCCGTAGACAGGTGAGGTACAGAGAAAAGGAACCCAGAAAGAGGTTTTCTTGTCCTAAAAGATCTCATTTGAACCAAGCTATAAAAGGAATGTCTAAATGCTTTCCCCATCCACTGAACCATTTTTATTCTGATGAATTAAGAATCATTTCCAATTCCGGAAATTTCTTTGGAAAAAAAAATTTTTTTTTTTTTTTTAAAGCAAATTCACTTAATCTCTACAAATCTTGGTTTTTACATCTGAAAAACAGGAAGTTCTTTTGCCTCTGCAATTGTCTAATTTTAGGAAGTAGATATGCACACACACCCACAGCTGGAAGTTTCAACATACTATAGCCACAGGTGAAATGCTTGATAGCAAGTTGTTCAGAATGGTCCAAACAGATCCAACTGTAGGGTTTACTGACCTAAAGACTTCAAGGCAAACTCTTCAATAATGGAACATATTATGTTGTCTCTAACCATTTATAGCTCCTATGCCTTGGAATAACAATTTTTATGGCAGTACCCAGCACATCTAAAATCATGCATATTATGCTTTAACACGACCATGAATATACTTGAGGCAAAGATGCTGAGTCGGTCATTTAAAAAAAGTTACACTAGGCTACATTTTGGAGAAGGTGATGGCACTCTAACTCCAGTACTCTTGCCTGGCAAATCCCATGGACAGAGGAGCCTGGTGGGCTTCAGTCCATGAGGTTGCAGAGAGTCAGACACGACTGAGCGACTTCACTTTCACTTTTCACTTTCATGCACTGGAGAAGGAAATGGCAACCCACTCCAGTGTTCTTGCCTGGAGAATCCCAGGGATGGGGGAGCCTGGTGGGCTGCCATCTAAGGGATCACACAGAGTCGGACACGACTGAAGCGACTTAGCAGCAGCAGCAGCAGGCTACATCTGCTAGAAAAATCGCCTAACAGCATGTCTTGACTGCCTGGTCAATGTCTTGGCTTTGGTAAATTGCAGTCATTTGTACCACTTTTCGGGGAAGGCGATGGCACCCCACCCCAGTACTTTTGCCTGGAAAATCCCATGGACGGAGGATCCTGGTAGGCTCCAGTCCATGGGGTCGCTAAGAGTCGGACACGACTGAGTGACTTCACTTTCATTTTTCACTTTCATGCATTGGGGAAGGAAATGGCAACCCACTCCACTGTTCTTGCCTGGAGAATCCCAGGGACGGGGGAGCCTGGTGGGCTTCCTTCTGTGGGGTCGCACAGAGTTGGACACGACTGAAGCGACTTAGCAGTAGCAGTAGTACCACTTTTACCATTAGAAGGTTCGTGGTGCCAATGGTGACGCAGTACACAGCAGTGATTTGCACTGGAGAGTGGGTTCTGCCAGTTATTTAGCTGTGAGATGACTGCAAGTTACTGAACTCTCCAAGGGTCTTTCCTCATTTGTAAAATGGGTACAATAATACTTCCTAGCTCACAGGTTTTTGACGGGATTAAATAAGGTAATATGTTTAAAATGCTTGGCTCAGTGCCCATCTCATGATAAATGATTGATAAACAGTAAGTATTACTGTAATAGAAGTCATTTAAAAGACTTTTGAATGGCCTCTCATACTCTTCACCACCCCCCGCCCCATGCTGCAGGCAGTGGGAGCTCTGCCCCTTGTGCTGGCAGTCTTGCCTCAGGGCTAGTCTTTCCCCACCAGTGAACCCGGGGTTATCAGTGTCAGGTTTACTCTCCCAGGCAGAACTCTCTTCTGTGGCTTGCATTTACCACCTCTGGTCTGCAGACCAGTGTGCAGAGGGCCATAAAGGCAGCCAGGGTGAGACAGGCAGGATCCTGGTGCACTGATGGCCCACCCCTTCTCGTTACCCCCATTCTAGGGAACGGTGACCCGCTTCATTTCTCTGGCCAAGGAGAAGCCTGGCACAGCTCATTTTGTCCTTCCTGTGAAAGAAAAGGTCAAACACTCCGAAGCAAGGCCAGGAACTGAGAGACAGCCAGGGCCTTGAGAGGAAAAGGTCTGCTTTGCTGACGCGCTATCCCGGCACTGTTGTCAAGTTCTGGGGGTGTAAGTAAAATACACATTGTTCCTGCTGTCGGAAAACTGAAGAGATTGATGTGGAGGAAAAAGTACAAGAAAGGATAGACCTAGGGCCTGACCTAATCAAGAATGCTCCCCCTGGGGAGGTGACATTTGAAATGAAATCTGAAGGTTCAAGAAAATTCAGCCTGCTAAAGGGATGACATACAAGCTGGGCAGCAGATGCCCGAAACCTGGGGCAGGAGAAAGAATATTGCTTTTCCATCCAGAGAAAGGTCTTTGTGAATGGAGTGCAGAGAACAAAGGTGAGAGTGTGCAAGATGAGCCCGGAGAGGCTGGTGGGCCCAGACCTTGCAGGGCCTCTTCTGTGCATGCCCGCACATTAAGTCACATAAGCTGGTTCCGCTTCTTGCCCACCAGGCTCCTCTGTCCATAGGATTTTCTAGGTAAGAACACTGGAGTGGGTTGCCATGCCCTCCTCCAGGGGACCTTCCCAACTCAGGGATCAAACCCGCATCTCCTGCATTGCAGGCAGATTCTTTACCTCTGAGCCACCAAATAAGCCCACAGGGCATCTCTGGCCAAGCTAATTATTGTAGTCCTCATCCTGAGAGCACTGGGAAGTCACTAGATGGTTCTAATCTAGGGAGAGATTGACACACTCTCTTGCATTTTTACACACTACAGGGAAGAGTATAATGGGAGTGAATACTGAAGGCCACAGAGGAGCTACTGCAGGAGTCCCTACAGAATATGCGAGTGCTGTGGTTGGGGGTGATCATCCTTGGGGATTTGATGCACTAGATGTTGTGGACACGCTTGCTTCCTGGAAGAACCTAGATAGCATATTAAAAAGCAGAAATATTACTTTGCCAACAAAGGTCCATCTCGTCAAGGCTATGGTTTTTCCAGCAGTCGCGTATGGATGTGAGAGTTGGACTATAAAGAAAGCTGAGCGCCGAAGAATTGATGCTTTTGAACTGTGGTGTTGGAGAAGACTCTTGAGAGTCCCTTGGACTGCAAGGAGCTCCAACCAGTCCATCCTAAAGGAGATCAGTCTTAGGTGTTCATTGGAAGGACTGATGCTGAAACTCCAATACTTTGGCCACCTGATGCAAAGAACTGACTCATTAGAAAAGACCCTGATGCTGGGAAAGATTGAAGGCTGGAGGAGAAGGGGACGACAGAGGACGAGATGGTTGGATGGCATCATGGACTCAATGGACATGAGTTTGGGTAAACTCCGGGAGTTGGTGATGGACAGGGAGGCCTGGCATGCTGCAGTCCATAGGGTCGCAAAGAGTCGGACACAACTGAGTGACTGAACTGAAGGTTTGGGGGCCTGCACAGTGGGGAGAGAAAGGGGGGAGGCTGTAGGGTGGAGTTGTTCACAGGGTGAGCAGGCCTCAGCCTCTCTCTTGGTTCCCCTTTGCACCCCCATTTCCCCATGGAACCTGCTTCCCCTGAGTTTCTGCCAGAAAGACCAGAATTCCCCGCTCAGTGCCACACCATCCTCGGAGTTGTCCTGTCTTTGCTTTGTTTAATCTGTGAACAGGGTGGCCTCCTTTTTATCTTCCAGAAATTTCTCAAAATATAATATGGGCTTATTTCTTTACTGCCATATTACTGGGGTCTAGGAAGAAAGAGGAAGTAAGTATATGTTATAAATTTGCTGCTTGAACCACAAATTCCAATTTGTATCTTCAAATGTATAATAAATATAAGTGAATAGTGAAGTTGCTCAGTTGTGTCTGACTCTTTCAGACCCCAGGGACTATAGCCCACCAGGCTCCTCTGTCCATGGGATGCTCCAGGCAAGAATATTGGAGTGGGCTGCCATTTCCTTCTCCAGGGCATCTTCCTGACCCAGGGGTCGAATCTGGGTCTCCTGCATTGTAAGCAGATGCTTTACTGTCTGAGCCACCAGGGAAATCCACAAATATATTTCTGTAGAAAGTTAACTAAGATATTTTGAATCTCTTACTAATGGACAATGGCATTTAGGTTTGGAAGTTTTGGCCCAAGATAGCATTTCTTGCACTGAAACCAAGCTGCGAAAACCGTACTGTATAGCTTTCACTGGCCTAGTCTTTCAGGTGAGATTTTAAATATGGCGTTCAAGTAAGTGCCTCTTTGATTTCCCTGATGGTTTCACAGTTGAGAACCCTCCTGCCAAGGCAGGGGACACCGGCCTGATCGCTGGTCTGGGAAGATTCCACATGTCTTGGGGAAACTAAGCCCAAGCACCACAACTACTGATCCACGTGGTCTAGCACCCGTGCTCCGCAACAAGGGAAGTCACTGCACCGAGCAGCCAGCACACTGCAATGAAGAGTAGCCCCTGCCCCCTGCAGCTAGAGAAAGGCTGGGTGCAGCAAGGAAGACCCAGCGCAGCCAGAAATCAGTCAATCATAAGATGCTAACTAAGCACACAAGTGTAAACACTCATCAGGCCCCGTCTCGAATAAAATAGGAAACTTCACAGGAATCGAAAGTAGAGAAGGAGAGCGTGGAAGAGGATGACGAACTCCTAAGTCGACTGGTAGAACTTCCTGTATCAGAGGAGGGAACACACTTTTCTGTAAACATTTAATTTCCATTTGAACATCACCACTGAGCTTACCATCATCACTTCTTTAGGGAAATGGTACCTCTTTCCGACTGCAATTAGCTCCAGGAATATTTTCCTCCTATCAGTTTGAGGTTGCCCTTTGCTCTGGTTTTGCTGTTCTTCAGGTATCCTAGGTCTAAAGTCTGCTTTCCTCTTAGTTAGCCACTATTTTTAAAAGTGTTTTTCTACCTGAAATGTCATTTCTTCCATCTAAATAAATTCAGATCTCCTGAGCTCTTTCTGGTAGTTTCTTTCTAATATCGGCACTTTTTCGGGTTTATTTCTAGGATTTAAGGTTCTTTTACCATTTTATCTCCCCAATTCAATTTTCACATAATGGATAAGTCAATCTTTTATCCAAATACAAAGTACCACCCTAACCATTAGGTGGTGAAACCCCTTTCATCACTTTAAAATCACAACTGGGTGAACTTTTCTTTGAGAGATGCATACCCTGTATGCAATAATGCTTATAATAGGTCTCCTGGGGTGGACTCCTAAGGCAATTTTGAGAATCATATGCCATTCACTGCCTTATATGAACTCTCTTTTGTGCTTTTCAACCCATCGATTCTGCAAGTGTTACTTTATTAACTGATAAAACCCACAGCTATTCATGCAAACCCTGACCCCAATCATTCATTCGTTCAACACCAATTGTGTGTCAGACACTGTGCTGGGCACTATGAAACAAGAGTGAATCAAAAGCAATACAGCAGGGCAGAAAATTTCAATCATGATGTAAGTGCTGTGAAAGAAAATCATGGGATTAACTGATGGGAAGAGAGGTGCTCAGGAGCTTGCTCAAGATCAGCATCAGAGATGCTACATACATTTATTTGTGTGCTTGCATGAAAGTGATATTTAAGAAGTATCTGGGACTTAAACAGCAATAGCTTTTTTTTTTTTTAAACGGGTTCACTGCTCATTTAAATGTCTTCCTTGGAGGAAAGCTTTCCCTGTTGGCTCAGAGGGTAAAGAATCTGCCTGCAATGCAGGAGACCTGGGTTTGGTACCTGACTTGGGAAGATCTCCTGGAGAAGGGAATGGCTACCCACTCCAGCATACTTGCCTGGGGAATTCCATGGACAGAGGAGCCTAGCAGGCTACAGTTCATGGACTTGCAGTCAGACATGACTGAGCAACTAACACTTACACTTTTCTTTTGGAGAAATGTGTATTTAGATCCTTTGCCCATTTTTAATTGGTTTATTTGCCTTTTTATTATTAAGTTGTAAAATTCTAATAGGAATAGTTTTAATTCCAAATTACTGGGCAACATTTTGAAAAGGAACTCTTCTTCATTTCAGAAAAGATTCCAATCTGTAAATCCTAGAATGTTTTTATGTCTTCCAGTACTGCAAGGATTTACGGCAGGTAGTTATTCCTTGATTTGATCCCTTTAAGGTTTTCACATGAAGTCAAATGATCAATTCTAAAAAGAAGAGAATCTCACTTTAATTCAAAGCAATAGTCAAATAGCTAAAGCTTATTATTACACCCTACAATTTTGCTGTTCCCCTATACAACAATTTTCCTTGGATTCTTAAAACTGTTTTGGAATTGTGTTTAACTATATCTATTTCCACTTTTCATTCCTTTGAACTTGGTTAGACTCATTGAGTTTTATAATTATACCATTTATACCACTCTTGGGTCATGGGCAATTTTGATTCATGTCACATTAACTCACATTTGATTAATGTGAAATGTATTCAAGGTTATTAATGAGAACTCATACTTGGGATTTATGAAGCATTTTCTACATACAAAGCACTCTTCAGATAGTAATTAATTATACTTTACAAAACACCTGAAAGATTGATTTATTACTAATAATATTTGTCCTGATGTCAAACTCCATGAAGCACCCACTTGACATAAATGTCTAATGTGATATAAATTAATTGAGAAGAACCTCTGTTTTTCAACTTGCAGGCAACTGTTTTTCAGATATCACATCACTAATCTCTTGGCATATTTTTTTTTTCAAAAGTGATACATCAAAATGTTACTAAAGCTTGATAAATTATACCTTGTCTTAGGAGAGGAACTTTTAATAAAAATCTGCTCAGTGGTATTTGATTTCAAGATAAAGGAAGGGGAAATGATTCAATTCTTTTTTTTTTTAGTTTGAAAGGTAAATGTCTTGAGAAATGATTAACCTACTTAAAGCACTTTGAATTTCAAGTGGATTATTTGAATACGTAACAGTGGAATAAGTTCAATGATTACTAAGGATGAAGGGAATGCTAAGGATCACAAGAATTGAGTTCTAATTGAAAGTCTGACACAAGTACTTCTGGGATGCTCAAGCAGGCCTCCTAGCCTGTTATTTGCTCACACAATCATGGGATCACTCATTTCATACAATGATAGACAGCAGTCTGAATGGAGTCCCAATTAGCAACCATTGGTCCACACAAATTTTTTTTTTTTTTTTAATTTGAGCTAATTTGCAACATGCTTTAAAAGGCAGATTACATATACAAATTCAGATTTCTAAATTCTCTTGAAAAAAATCAGGTAATCTGCCAATAGTGGCCCACACCCTTGAGTGACATTTGTTTGGGGGTAGGTAGTGCCCCATTGCTAAACAGAGCCATGCCTGGCTTGCTGCTGCTAAATCACTTCAGTCATATCCGACTCTTAGCGACACCATGGACTGCAGCCTACCTTAGGTTACTCATTTATGTCACTTGCTAGCTTTTGTAGTCACTTCAGTGTGCTCCAAAAAAAGTAGGATATTTTAGGGCATTTTTTCCCCTAAAGCATTTGTGGTATCTGTGGCAGAAATCCAAGATGGCCCAGGGAAATTCCACCTTTCCCTGTTGTACAATATAATCCCTGTATAATCCCCCTTCTCAAGTGTGGGCTGAACCTGTGAGTATAATGCAAGACACCCTCATGATTATGTTATGTTATATGGCAAGAGATATTATAGACACAACAAGGTCCCTAAACAGTTGACTGTGACTTAATCAAAAGGAGAACACCTGGGTGGGCTAATCCTAGTCAGGAAAACCCTGAAAGAGTCAAGAAACAGCAAATACTTTCCTGTGCATCTTAAAGAAACTAGTCGTGCTGTGAATTGCCTACACAGAGAGGTGTCCCCAGAACCTGAGGTTCTCAGACGCACACCTGCGAGAAACCGAGTTCTGCCCACAACCTGAACAAACATGGGAAGAGGACCTCACACATCAGATGCGACCCTCATCACTAGTTGACACCTTAATTTCAGCTTAGTAAATCACTGAGCAAAGGACCCTGCTAATTCATATCTAGTATCTTGACCCAGAGAAACTGAGAAAATAAAGGTGTTTTAAGCTGTTAATTTTGTGGTAATTTTTTAATGCAGCAATAGAAAAGTAATATAGTCTCTATAAAGGAAATACATATTTAACATCAAGGAATATGCCAAGAAATTTAACTGTTTAATGTATGACATATATTTTATTTAAATAGAAGGCTATGAGTCTAAAGGGAGGACATGAAGAGAGGTGGACCCTTGGTTTCAAAAGAACTCTGGATGTATAATAGAGTTGAGCAAATGAATTAATATGCTGATGCTGGGCACATGAGTTTCCAGTGAGGAAGAAGGGATATATAAATATGCACTATGGGAATGGACTGGAGTTGGAGATATGAACTGTATAATGTATATATGAACTGTGAAAATGTATATATGCATGTATATAGGCACATATCAGTTATCTATTGCTGCCTAACAAATTATCTTAAAACTCAGCAGCTTGAGACAACAAACATCTATTATCTTATAGTTTCTGTGGGTTAAAAATCAGGGAATGACTTGACAGGGTGGTTCTGATTCATTGTCTTTCGTGACATATTAGTCAAGCTGTTGACTAAGGCCACAGTCATCTAAACAGTTGGTTGAGGCTGGAGGACCATTTCCAAACTCATCGATATGGTTGTTATAGAAAATTCAGTTCTTCTCCATATTGGCCTCTCCATACGTTGCTCGTGGCAGTTGACACCCCCAAAGAAAGAAGAGGGAGAAAAGGAAAGAGAGAGGAACCAAAATGGAAGCCACAGTGTGGTTAGTAACTAATCTCAGCAGTAAACATAGCATCACTTCTGCCATGTCCTGTTGGTCCCACAGATCAAAGTGAAAAAGTCAAAGTGTTCGTTGCTCCGTCATGTCCTGCTTTTTGTAATACCATGGACTGTAGCCTGCCAGACTCCTCAGTCCATGGACTTCTCCAGGCAAGCAGTACTGGGGTGGGTAGCCATGACTTCTCCCAGGGGATCATCCCGACCCAGGGACTGAACCTGGACCTTCTGCATCACAGGTGGATTCTTTATCTTTTGAAGGGAAGCCCAGACTCAGACCGAATCATATATTAACCACAATGTTGTATGCACAGCAAGGTGTGAACACCAGGAAGCGAGGATCACTGTAGGCCATCTTGGAAGCTGGCATGGCTATCATAAAGCATGTGTATATGTGCATGTGTGTACATTTATTTGTGTATGTATACGAATCTGTGGATATAAAGGTGTATATTTTCTAGCACTGTCTGCAGAAAGGGCCAAAAGGAAAAGACATGCTAGCAGCAATCAGTGTACCTAGCATCCAGATTTTTATCTTTAATATCAGTTTCACTAAAAACAACTAAGTTTTCTCAGAGAAATAACTGATTCCAGGATTGGGGCAGGGTAGTTAAAAGATGATACAGGATCACTATGCTATTCTAGAAACTAAAGAAGTACTCAAAAACATGATAGAGACATGTCACAAAGACATAGAAGCCAGTTGAAGGAATTTCCATTTACAAGTAAGTAAAGTAATGTCTTAATAATGAGTTTCCCAAGTGGCTCAGTGGTAAATAACCCACCTGACAATTTAGGAGCTGCAGGAGACAAAGGTTCCATCCCTGGGTCAGAAGATCCCTTGGAGGAGGAAATGGCAACCCATTCCAGTATTCTTGCCAAGATAATTCCATGGACAGAGAAGCCTGGCAGGCTAATACAGTTCATGGGGTTGCCAAGAATTGGACACTACCAAGCACAAATGAGTTTTAAATAAATGGAAAAATATGTATTCATAAAATTTTACTGGTGATGGATAGGTGGATGACTTCTCTTGCTTAAAGTTGAATGACTAGGCCTTTCTGGTACATGTAGAGAATGCTGGATTCAGGAAGTCATCATATGGTGAAGACTGGATTATACAAGAATCATCAATGCATGGTAGACCTAGAAGAGCAGAGCAGGATATTTGCATCACCTTAAAGTAGCTCCTCACAGAATGCTTACTGCAGGTTAGGGACACACCCCAGAAGTTAAAGAGGGGAGAAACTGGGCAACACTTCAATCAGGTGATCAAAACTAGCATTGTCCACGTGGGAAAAATTCATGTGTGCTTCCAGATGACAGTCTAAGAAGAACTCAACATCTCTGCCTGTGCAAACTTCCACCCAAGAATGCAAAACTTTAAGAGAAAATATTGGACAAGCACAACAGGAAGAAATTTTTAGAGGGATGTGTGTGCCTACATGCTTGACTCTTTGTGACCCCATGAACTGTAGCTCGCCACTTGCCAGGCTCCTCTATCCATGAGGTTTTCCAGGCAAGAATGCAGGCGGGGGGTGCCGTTTCCTACTCCAGGGGATCTTCCTGACCCATGGATCGAACCCACATCTCCTGCAACTCTTGCATTAGCAGATGAGTTCTTTACCATTGTGCTACCTGGGAAGCCAGGCTCTAGAAGGGATAGCTTTATTTAAAAATGTCAATGTTGTGGGGGGGGGGGGGAAGCTATGGAAATGTTTCAGATTAAAAGAGGTTAGAGGCATGACAGTTATATGCAATTATCCCAAACTAGATTCAGCCTGTATTGCAGGAAGTAAAAGTGCTGTCGGTCAGCTGCCAAAATGAAATATGGGCAATAGCTTACATAAAAGTATTGTGGTGGGAAAAATTGGTCTTTTAATGCTGGCTAGAAATTGGTTTGAAAGCTACATTCACCTCTCCTCAATGTGTGATTTCTGTGCCATGTAGAAAGCAAAATGTGATCACTACAAAATTTCCTGTCACCCCTAATAGAATGAAAGATTTACATAATTTCCCTAAGCATATATCTTACCACCATGGGGTAATTAAGGCCATTGCTACATGTGGTCTGATTTTTTTCAGCTGCTTTAATTTTAATGGTCAGTGTTGGCACAGTCAATCAGACTGGCTGCACAGCCCTGCCATTTGATAATTAACTGCCAAAACCTGTTTTGATTATTTTCAGAGTGTTGGATGCCTGCTGAATATAAAATGAGACATGACACCAACCCAGCAAGCTGGTGGTCTTGATGCCAACACTGTCTTTTCTTGTGTCCTATAGCTTCTGTTTAGGACATTCTATCAAAGACATTCTTCCAAAAAAAATAAGTGACATTTCAGCAAATATAGAATTGAATTAGAATTTGAACCACATTCTTTACTGGAATTTCTTAGAGTAATGAAACTATTATTGAAAGAGAGTGTATAATTACCTTCCACAATTTTTACCTCTTGAGTAGTTTTTTAGCAATTACCTTTTTACTAACAAAGGCAACTCAGGAACACAGTCACAAAAAATTGTCACATAGCACAAAACAAGTTGCTGGAACTTTCACATAAATGTACCCCATACACTGACTGTCTCTCCTACTGAGTCCTTAAAGCAAGATTAGATCACCCCGTGCACCCAGTTAGTCCAGTCTGCAAGAATTACTTGAAAAGACAGAAATTATTCATAGACATGTTTTTAAAAATTTATCCTTTTATTTTGGAAACAACACATTCACTCCAATACTCAAAATGTTCAAAAAGCCATATGGTGAAAAATTCTCCTTGAATCTTTATTCTCAAGCCATTCAGTTTCCCTTGCTGGGAAATCAATGATATGAGTTTCTGGTATGTCTTTCCAGGCATATTTTGTGTCTATACAAGCAAATCTTAATTGTCCCCCTCCTGTGTGAAAGATGGCATATTGCACACACTGTCCTTCATTCTATTTTTATTTTTCACCTGTAGTAGATCTTGGAGATCCTTCCACAGCAACTCATAAAGAACATTACTGTTCTTTTCTGGGGTTAAGAATATGTAATTGTATGACTGTACCATTATTTAATCAGTCAACTACCAGTAGATAGTTTCCTATCTTCTGCTCTTGTGAGCAATACTGCTACAAATACCCTTGTGTATGTGTCAGTTTGGACAGATAAGAGAGTATAGCCAATTAACATTTTAATTTTTATTATTTATTTAGTGGAGTTGTTTTGGATATTGCTGTTGTTGTTTGGTCACTCAGTTGTGTCCGACTCTTTGCAACCCCATGGACTGCAGCACGCCAGGCCTCCCTGTCCATCACTGTCTCCCAGAGTTTGCTCAGACTCATGTCCATTGAATCGGTGATGCCATCCAGCCATCTCATCCTCTGCTGCCCCTTCTCCTGCCTTCAATCTTTCCCAGCATTAAGGTCTTTTCCAATGAGTAGGCTCTTTGCATCAGATGGCCAAATTTTTGGAGATTCAGCTTCAGCATCAATCCTTCCAATGAATATTCAGAGTTGATGTCCTTTAGGATTGACTGGTTTGATCTTCTTGCTCTCCAAGGGACTCTCTCAAAGTCTTCTCCAGCAGTTTGAAAGCATCAATTCTTCAGCGCTCAGCCTTATTTATGGCGCAACTCTCACAATCATACATGACTACTGGAAAAACCATAGTTTTGACTGTATGGATCTTTGTCGGCAAAGTGATTTCTCTGCTTTCTAATACACCGTCTAGGTTTGTCATAGCTTTTCTTCCAAGGAGCAAGTGTCTTTTAATTTCATGGCTGTGGTCACCATCTGCAGTGATTTTGTTTTGGATAATATCAAAAGTTTCTTTTCACAGAAAAACAAAATTGTAAGGAATACCACTTTTTTCCCGGCTGGACTATATATTTTAATACCAGCTTACTCATACTCTTCTCTCATGAAGTGAAACATTCTGTAGTAAGTGCTATGAAGGGAGTCTTGAAGTATGTTCATTTTAGATGGGCCCCAGAATGATCATTCACCCCTCTAGTCTTGGAGAAAAGATCTAGGGACGTTCCACTCTACTCACATTTGCTACTAATTACTTTAGGGTCTCTAATGCATTTGGGCTTCAGGGATGTTCCACTGAGCCTGGAAAATTGCATGGACAGAGGAGCCTGGTGGGCTACAGTCCATGGGGTCTGATGCGACTGAATGACTGAGCATGCATGATGAATTTAAAATAATATAGACACTTTTCTTGTTTGAGTCAATGATTCATTCAAATGCTTATTTCCTCTGAGTACTCTAAATGTTCTAAGTGACTGTCCATTGAAATGTCTCTCTAAATACAGCACTGAGAACCTGGGGGCAGCAACACCCAAGCAAGTGATTTCAAGACTAAACATGTAGCGTCAAAAAGACCTTTCTAATATATCTTAATTTTTAAAGGCATTTATAAAGTTTGGCCCTACACCATACCTGATAGCTATTAGGAGTGATATCAGAACAAATCTTTTTTGAACAAATGCCATCCAGTCCAGTCATAATTTCAAAATGGTGCAATTGTATGTTGTCTTCCTGTTTCACCTTCATTTTTAAGAGCAAATCTTCACACTCAACATGGATTTTAGAAGAACTCAACTTTGTATCAGGTTGGTAGCCCATGAAAATCGCAAGGGAGGAACATAAAAGCTCCAAAGTCAGGCAGCGGAAGTAGACTGTCTTCCAGCCTAGATTTGATCTGAGTTTGGGCTTTGGCTGAACCCCTGGGGAATAATGAAGAAAATGTACTAATTGTGTAAATTTTGCCTGTTTACACAGAAAACACATCGAAGACTCTTTTCTTGTATAGCATTATTCTAAATTGTCATTATGAGGGATGCCCTTTGTATAAGACATTTACAAATGTCTTATCCTTTGTATACAGTGAAGTCAAAATCAAGACAGCAGAGATTAAGAGAATAATTGGAAGCCACAACGTCCCTGAGGATTTCTAATGACGAGGAAAGAGCTTCACCTGCTGTGAAAGAAGTTCACGCTCTCTTTTTGTAATAAGCAGAATGTGAAACAGTGGGAAACGGAAATCCTCCATTCAACCACAGGACAAAAATAAGCTTTATTCTCATGGTTGATATTCAAATATGTGCTCTGCATGCGTGCTCTGAGGAGCTCTGAGCATCTTGCAAACTTCAGTAGGAATAGCACACACATCAGCTTTTCTGAGGTTAGTCCAGAATTTCAGAATACTCAACTCATCTCCAACGGCGAAACTGATCAAGAACTAGGACTCAGCAAAATACAAAAGCAGGCAATGCTTTTCATTTCTGCCTTCCTTTTCTGTATCCTGTTCCACACTGTTAACATTCATAACGCAACCCAAAGCACTAAGCTTTCCTTGGTCGCACTTCTAAAACTCCTGTTCTTGTCTCCACCTTGAAGAGGCAACAGGAGCAAAGAAAACCCTGAATGTCTACCTGAGTTTCTATAGGCCTGACTCTATAAAGAAGTAGATGTCAGATTAAATGTTCATCTTTATATCTCAGTGGTTTCTAAGCATCCCAGAGTATCAGCATTCTGTATTTTATATTAAAGTATAAATGACTGACAACCAGGCATGTTAATTTACCCCACACCAAGTAAGTTCAAATCCTGAAACCCCTCTCTCTCAGCCTTTGTGTTGGAATTGGGAGAAGAGCGATAAAGCAAGCAGGATCACAGAGGCTCACAGGAAGAAGGGTGATGAGAAGAGACTATCAGAGGCTATACTGGACGATTCTACCATTTCTGCTTCTTCTAAAGAGACCAAAAAAAAAAAAAACCAAACTGGAGTTGGATAGACCTGCGTTATAATGGGTATATATGGCTTATATGTTGCCAGGCTAAAAATAAAATATTGGCCCAGATTTCTCTAGCTCTGATATTTTCTTTGATCCTTTATTGACACTCCAGTTATCTTTTACTTATCAAAATTTCACCTGAAGAGCAGGCATAAAAACAGACATAGAGCACTGGAACAGCACATACAGCCGGAAGTAACCCCTTGCAAATACAGTTAAATGATTTTTAAGCAGGGTGGCAAGATCGTTCAATGAAGGAAAGGACAGTCTTATCAACAAACAGTGCTAGAAAAATCGAATATCCATATGCAACAGGATGAAGTTGGGCCCTTACTTTACATTACATGCAAAAATTAATTCAATAAATATTGGTTGAATAAAGACAAAAACACTGATTGATTGAAGCTTATTTTTTCTTTTTCCTTTCTCACTTTGCTTAGTGAGATAAAGAGAAATTAAATTCTGAATTCAGTACAGTGTTAGAAAAAGGGACAGTCAGTAATTATTCATCATGTTGAAGTACTCAGAATTAGCAGCTATGAGAAAAAGGTTTTTGATGAAAACTGATTTAATTCTGAAACACTTTTTCTAGGATAGAAGTCCTCAGCCCTGGCTAAACACTGAAATAATATGGGCCAGTTGAAAAAAATTACAGGTTTCCAGGTCCTACCTGAGAACAAGTGAACTGGTTCATAGGCATCAGAGTGTTTTATAATTACTCCAGGTGGTTGTATGTACAATGAAGTTTCTAGGAGCAATATGTCTCCCAGAGACAAGTTCAAACAAGTTAGAAGGCAATTATTAATACAACATGGAGAATTAGCCAGAGTAATACTCAGATCAGATCAGTCGCTCAGTCGTGTCCGACTCTTTGCGACCCCATGAACCGCAGCACGCCAGGCCTCCCTGTCCATCACCAGCTCCCGGAGGTCACCCAGACTCACATCCATCGAGTCAGTGATGCCATCCAGCCATCTCATCCTCTGTCGTCCCCTTCTCCTCTTGCCCTCAATCCCTCCCAGCATCAGAGTCTTCTCCAATGAGTCAGCTCTTCGCATGAGGTGGCCAAAATACTGGAGTTTCAGCTTTAGCATCATTCCTTCCAAAGAAATTCCAGGATTGATCTCCTTCAGAATGGACTGGCTGGATCTCCTTGCAGTCCAAGGGACTCTCAAGAGTCTTCTCCAACACCACAGTTCAAAAGCATCAATTCTTCGGCGCTCAGCCTTCTTCACAGTCCAGCTCTCACATCCATACATGACCACAGGAAAGACCATAGCCTTGACTAGGCGAACCTTTGTTGGCAAAGTAATGTCTCTGCTTTTGAATATGCTATCTAGGCTGGTCATAACTTTCCTTCCAAGGAGTAAGCGTCTTTTAATTTTATGGCTAGAGTAATACTAAGCTGTTATCAAAACAATTTAGAGTTTATTATTGGAAAAGATATCAAGTTATCTCTTTTCAGACAGTAGCTCATTTCCTTGTTTTTCTTCTCTCCCATGAGTTAATACAAGTAATTGCCCTTATGTGAAATTCCACCCCATTTCCTGAGTCCATACAGTGGGAGGTAGTAACAATGTTTAGAGTCCTAGGCTTGTGCTTCTGGTCAAGTTACAGCTATAGCACCCTTCCTATTCAACGCAGCCTGTACTTCAACCATGGTAGCTGATACTCAGTTCTTACTACATGCTAGAATGCTATTCTCAGTGCTTTATTATGTATTGATACTAAACTTCCCAACAATGCCATGAGTTAGGTGCTATTGTCATGCCCGTTTTCCATATAAGAAAGTTCAGCCTTACAGAAGTAAAGTTAGTAAGTGGTTGACCAAGGAGACCAAGCCAAGCCTCTGCATGACCCCAACCCACTCTCTTCACTTGCCAAGTGCAAAGTCCCTTCACCCTTTGCTGCTGAGCCATCCCCCAAATTAACTATGTGTTTATTTCATTAGAAGTAGCCAAGTATTGGAGAAGGCAATGGCACCCCACTCCAGCACTCTTGCCTCGAAAATCACACGGATGAAGGAGCCTGGTAGGCTGCAGTCCATGGGGTCGCTAGGAGTCAGACACGACTGAGCGACTTCACTTTCACTTTTCACTTTCATGCACTGGAGAAGGAAATGGCAACCCACTCCAGTGTTCTTGCCTGGAGAATCCCAGGGACGGGGAGCCTGGTGGACTGTCGTCTCTGGGGTTGCACAGAGTCGGATAGGACTGAAGCAACTTAGCAGCAGCAGCAGCCAAGTGTACGAAAACATTAATATTTACTAAATCCTCACTCTGTGCTCTGCACTGTTGCAAAGCACTTTTGCAAAGCACTTTTGCATTTGACTTTCACAATAACTGTATTCGTTAATGTTGAAGTGGGTTGCCATTCCCTTCTCCAAGGGATCTTCCCAACCCAGGGATCGAACCCGGTTTTCCTACACTGCAGGCAGATTCTTTAACAACTGAGCTACCAGGGAAGCCCCCAATATGATAATTAGTCCTGTTCATTCACAGGTAATGAAACAATGGCAGAGAGAGAGAGAAAATAACAAGCCCACACCACAGACAGAGGGTAAGGCCTGAACTCAAAGTCAGGACTCTGACTCCCTAGCACATGGTGCTATATACCTCTTAAGGGAAATGTTAAATATATCTTTGTGATTTAGAAATTCTAATAAAGAGTTACAGCTTGAGGTTCTGTTTTTCTTTCAGGTAGACTTTGAAAATACAAGATTCGTGATATGGATTTATCTGTGTTTCTGGAAACATAAACAAAATCAGAGCATCTTTGGTGGCAGTTCCCCTCATTGTAAAAGAAGAATCTTAAAAAAAAAAATTTCTTCCAAGAACTTGTCAGCTTAGAGTCAGTGGTGCTCGGTGGACCACCGTCACTGACTCCAGGTCTGATTACCTGTATCACTTCTCAACTCAGCAGTCTTTGTCACACTGGTGGCTTGGAATCAGCCATGGTGTGCGAATTTACACTGAAGAAATTGGTGAATGTTACAAACCAGAATATTTTCCCTGCAAAGGGCCAGCTGCTAAAGTTATCAGCACATTACTGTCTAAAGTTATAAAATAGGGACAAGTGTCTTGATATTTAAGTAACTTAAAATGGAAGAGAATGGTGTTGTTTTAGGAAATTATTAGCATCGTGTTTCTTTTTCACTGGCATTTTGCATTTAGGAAATTGAAAAATTAAGCTTTTCAAATGTCATCAAAGTTAAAGAAGATGTTAACTTAGTTCCACCTCAGAGGAAGTACTGAAAATGGGTTCACTCTCATTTACCCGTGTTGTGTTCTGGCCGCCCTGGGCTTTCTCTAGTTTCCGTGAGCGGGCTTCCCGCTGCGGCGGCTTCTCTAGTCGCGAGCCCGGGCTCCAGGGCCTGTGTGCTCAGTGGTTGTGGCACTCAGGCTCCGCTGCTCCACGGATGTGAGATCTTCCCAGGCCAGGGACTGAACCGGTGCCCCCCGCACTGCAAGGAGGATCCTTAACCACTGGACCACCAAGGAAGCCCCTACCCTTTCTTTTTGCAACAGACATGCTACCTGGGCCACTGACCAGAAGACTTGGGTGATGATTTCATCTTACAAATTCAAGTACATACCAGAACATTAATTTTCTAACTCCTCTTGCCTTTCTTTAGATTTATATAACTGAGGAACAGAGCTTCAGATGTTCTGCCTCAAAAGGAATAAATGTGAAACATCTGAAAAGGTCTATGATAGACATGACTGAATCCTTGCTTTTGGAGACAAGTACTTTATATGTCTATTAATAGTCATGTTTGAATTTTAGAGTAATTCTCCCCCTTGCTGTTTAACAAAACGGAGCATTTTTATCAAATCTATGTGATGTTTCAAATATTCAGTGTATTCAGTATACACGCAGTTGCATATACACTGTGTGGGACCCATTCTTTCTGAACACCTCCTTCAGCACTACCGCCTCACCACGACCTGCCCCCTGAAGATTTAGGGCTGATCCATCTGCAGTGTCTGGGCTGGGAACTGCAGGTAAGAGCTGGAGCTTGTTACTCTAAGGAAGATACTGCACCCTGCTGACATCCGGAGAGACAATTCCACAGGACAAAGCTGAAGCTCAAGGACACTGACAGAAGAGTTGAAGCAGGGGAGGGGGCTTGTAGAGCTAGGAGTTCAGAGCGAGGTTTGTGAAGTCAGGAGATAGCGAGGTCCTGATAGGAGATACTGATGTCCAGACACCAGTAGCGGATCTTACTTCGCAGCCTGGAGGTTGATTTTACAAACATGTTTCAAGCTGTGGTGCCCTGATTCAGTGTTATATTCTCCCATTAGAATGACACTTCACTGAAGGCAGGGTCTTCGTCTAGCTCTTGCTTATACCTCTAGCATCTGGAACTCTGCCTGCCATATAGTGGACAATCATAAATGCTCAGTATTCATAAATACTTGTGCAACAAATGAATGGACAGGTAGGTGCATCATTATGTTGTGAAGTACATGAAAATTTTTTTTAAAGAAACCCACATCTGGTTGGGTTGTCAGTTTATTCCTTTAGAATCTGTTTACTTCAAATGTGCTAAAGGAAAAAAAAATGTTTTTCTTCTTCAAAATTATGACATCTTTCCCCCAAAGCATTCTATGATACATTATTTCTTCAAGATGCTATCACAAAAAGATTAAGTAATAAAATAAAGTGGAGAAATGATGAATCAAACAGAAATGAAAAAGATTCTTTGATGCTGGACTTCTCAGAACTCTTAACATGCTATAATCATGTAGTCTCCAGAGAAAGGAAAGAGCAAATGGGATTTTCCAAAATCGATTTGCCATGGAGCACTTTTATACAGAGAAGCTTGGACCAAGTATTTCAAGGAAAAAAATCTGGAAATTCTTGTCTAGATGTTATGTGACCAAACCAGGTTGGTTTTGCCCAATGTGTAACAAGCCAAAATGCTGACATGCTGGGATTTTCAGCAGAGGGTTAATTCACAAAGCAGACAAGCAAGGAAACAGAAAATCAAGTATTAGAACCACCACCCCAAAGGCCAGAGTCTTGGGTATTTATGGGATAAAGAATAAAGCAGCATGCGGTCTGAGGCCTGAGGAGTGTGGGGAGCACAGGGAAAGGTGATTGGAAAAACGTGTGGTAGTCACTGCCCTGAGCGAATGTAACTTAGGCTATGGGCCTCTTGCGGGTACAGACATGGAGGTGTTTAGCAGGATCTGAGGGTGGAGCTTTCAGCCTTCCAACATCAACACGTCACCAAGCCACCAAGCGGACACACACAGGACCACATGGAGGGTTAGTGGTCCTAACCAGTCTTAATCAGCTCAGATGGAACTAGACCCAGCTGACCGCAAGTTCATGGGAAACAGCTCTGGCAAACATCTTAAAATTGCAGTTACACGCTGATTGGAGGGCATGCAAGTTTTTTTTTTTTTTTTTGGCCGCACCCAGAGGCATTTAGGATCTCAGTTCCCAGGCCAGAGACTGAACTGCACCTCTGGCCTTGAGAGCACAGTTTCCACCACTGGACCAGTAAAGTCCCCATGCAAGTCTTTTGTGGCAACAATTACAATTTTTGTGAAGGCATGTGAAACGGGTTTGACTAATAATTACCCACAGTTTCAGTTTCTGCAATTTTACCCTACTTAAATTCAACACAAAGTCCTTTCATGATCTGAATCTGTCTTGATCTGTTCCATACTCCATCAAAATATGTGATTTTAACCCATTTTCACCGGACTCTGCCAGGGAACTGACTAGTCTGATAAATTATATTGAGGTAAAATGTTAGGCCTCTTGAGGTAAAATGAGCCTCTTGATGAAAGTGAGAGGACAGTGAAAAAGTTGGCTTAAAGCCAAAGAATTGATGCTTTTGAACTGTGGTGTTGGAAGAGACTCTTGAGAGTCCCTTGGACTGCAATGAGATCCAACCAGCCCATCCTAAAGGAGATCAGTCCTGAATATTCACTGGAAGGACTGATGCTGAAGCTGAAACTCCAATACTGTGGCCACATGATGCAAAGAACTGACTCATTGGAAAAGACCCTGAAGCTGGGAAAGATGGAGGGCGGGAGAAGAAGGGGACGACAGAGGATGAGATGGCTGGATGGCATCACCAACTCAATTGACATGAGTTTGAGTAAACTCCGGGAGTGGTGAGGGACAGGGAGGCCAGGCGTGCTGCAGTCCATGGAGTTGCAAAGAGTAGGACACGTCTGAGCGGCTGAACTGAACTGAACTGAACTGAAAATGTGAGGACCCAATAAGAGCTTTCTTACTTTCCCAGGCTACCTTGGGCTTGAAAAGAAGTTTCAGGTAGCCCCAGCTCGAGTCAGCCAATTCAGAATTTCAACGGAAGGAGAAACAGGGCTGAGGATAAAAAACAGTTTGGTTTGGAAGCATAAGGTGTTTTTTGTTTTTTTTTTAGTCTTACATTGTGGCCATGCGGCCTGTAGGATCTTAGTTCTCTGATCAGGGATCAAACCCATACCTCCTGCAGTGGGTCTTAACCACTGGAGCACCAGAGAAGACCCCTGGAAGCACCAGGTTTTTGATAACCCTTCAAATTAGATCCTGTACAGATCACCTGCTCTCCCTACACAAACAGCAAGCTGGTTATGTCCCCTGCTGTGAAACTGATTCTGGTGAAGTCTCTTTCTTCTGCAAAGAGGCAAATATCAGTCAGATGACCAACCATCCCAATTTTTCTAAGACAGTGGGTTTTCTGGGACATGGCCTTTCAGGTCTAATGCCAGGAAGGTTCTAGGCAACCATGACAAGATGGTTACCCTCACAAAGCAGTCACTTCACAAATTGAATGACTCTCTACGTCTTTAAAATGTCTGGAATCAGAAACTTCAATGTGAACCACATATACTATTTTTCACTGATTTACAAAAGTGCATTTACGAGCTTGTTTGCTTACGGTAAAGGACAAAACTTCAGGAAAAAAAAATATGCAGTATTCTCTCTTGGTCATTTGAAACTTTATCATGTAGTTGGTGGAAGGCCAGCCTCTTCCCTCATTTTCCCACTCTCCTTTCCTTTCTGACCTTTTCACTACTTTTTCTTTTTGCAAGAGCACTAGAAGGGGCACTGAAGCTGGTGGGAAAGCTCGGTTCTGTGGGTTGAGGCTACTCCTGGTGTTCTGACCCTGCTTTTTTCCTCACTCCTCAATCCCTCCAACCTTTTGAATGAAGTGCATCCAGGCATTTTATTAAATTTTACTCATTTTTCCTATGTTTTTTATTTTGTTTGCTTTCCTAGTGTTATTTTCTAATTTTCCATGAGAAACAAGAAAGATATCCAACACTTACTCCATCATGAACTGTGCTGTATAGACTTTGAATACATTTTATCTAATTTTCATAAAATCTTAGGGTGAAAAAATAATTTATCCCCATTTTACCAATAAGACAGGTGAAGCAACTTGCCTGAGGTTATACTTGATAGATGGCAAAGCAAGGATGCCAATCTGGGTTGTCTGAGTCTGAAACCACTATCCCTAACCCTGCTTTTAGCTGCGCTGTCTCTAGTTTCCCAAGGTTGGAAAGAAACCTAATGAGACTTTGCCACCCTAGGCTGCCATCACCAGGTGAGACGGGTCTGCATGGTAAATACTCTTATCAGTCAGACTGTCAGGTATTTTTATTACACAAAGACTTATTTCTATAGGTGGATTTCCTCTTTTCTCTCTGGCTGTTCCTTTTTAGTCTGCTCACGTACTTTGCCTCTAACTAGTCATTAAATGACGAGATTCTTCAAATCTCATTCCTAGCCCTCTCCTTTTTTCATTCTTTTACTTTGTCCTTAGGTCAACGTCTCACAACTTTACATCTAGATACTCTCTTCCGAGCTCCAAAACCATATATCCAGCTGGTTACCTGCCTTCATCCTGAATGCTGCAAAAGCCCCTCATAGCAAATATACTCTGAATCAAACTAAAGGAGCTCCTCACTGTGCTCACTTGCTTGACTTGGAAAGCTTTTTTTTTTTTTTTTCCCCCAGCATTCTCCATGTTAAAGCCACTATATCATCTGGTTATGCAAGCTGGAAACCTAGGAGTAATCTTCATTATCTCATCTTATCCATGACAAGCACAATTAGTCTCTCTTGGGCAGCTGATAAAATGTCCTAATTGACATACCCACATCCATTCTGGCTTTCTTACATTTGTTTTCAGTATTACAGCCAGAGAAATCTTTTTAAAAAATGTATCTGATCGTGTTAGCGTGATTGTTCCCCTACCTATCTCTTCAGTCTCATCTCATACTAAAATCATCCATCTATATCAGCCAGGGTTCCAGCAAAAATTCCATGGTATAATCAAGCTGGATAATTTGTAAAGAGTTTAATAAACATATGGGCAGTGTTTATGGACTATGGGGATACTAGTAAAGAGGTAAAAGGACCACCCAATGCCAGAGGGGCGAGAGTGGGAGAATTATCATAATGAGGAGATGGTAAGTGACAGAAATATTATCTGGCTGGAGCCGGGGCCTTGGGTAGAGGGATGCAGACACTCCGTGACCACCTGTCAGGGAGGGTGCGGGGGAATCAACAACAATTATCATATGAATACATTAACACTGAAACAAAGTGAGTTGTTTAAAGAAATTGACACACCTCTAAAAAAAAATTCCAGCAGGTGTTTCATAAGTACCTGTCAGTTATTTAAACTGTAAGATTCTTATGGGAGATGACGGTATGCTTGTGCTGACTGCCATATATTTAGAATATTTAGGAAAAACTTTAGAGACTTTTACTTCCAGAAATTAAGCAACTTTGATATTTTGAAAAACTCTCTGCTGTACAAAGTAAAATAAACATATTTTAAGTGTGTAAATGAGCTCACAATAAAACAATGAAAATCTGCCAGTGTCAAAAATGAAGAAATAAAACCTCATGGTGGTGATGCCTACAGGCTGCCCTGGGGCATCTCAAGTCCTGAGGAATCTGGAAACTAGGCTGTAAACAGGACCTGAAATTAGGCATGGGATGCTTATCAGATGGGGTGTTGGAACTGACACCCTTGTACAAAGCCCAGACTCTCAAAAAGTCAGTATTTTTCTTTCTAGAAGAGGATGCTATATAAAGCTTTAAAATAATAAAAACGAATATTAGATATTTTGATGGGATATAAAATAACGCTGGATTCTGTTTATGGGAGGAGGACAGGAGTGGGCGTAAAGGAGGCAAACGCAGTGAAGGGCACACATAGGTGTCTAGTATATTTGCAACGTTTTCTATCTTGAGGGATGTCCAAATGACTTTGTTATATTATATCTTGTATTTTTGAAATATTTTAGAATGAAAAACTGTAAAGAAAAATGAGGTTACCAAGTAGCATGTATCTGTATGTGTGTGCACAGGCATGTGTGTAGGACTTCTAGAAGGATGTACATTAAAATACAAAGTAAGGTAAATGGCAGAAGAATTCAGAGCACAACACACAATTTAAAAGATGCAACGCAATAATAAACCATGGGATGTAATATACAGCATAAGGAATATGATCAATAATACTGTAGTAACTTTATATGGGGACAGATGATTTGTAGGCTTATTGTGGTGATCATTTAACAATATATGCAAATGTCAAATCACTATGTTGTATACCTGAAACTAACATAGTATTACACATCAACTTTATTTCAATTGATAATTAAAAAAAACTTGCAACATAAAACTACTGTTACTCAAGGATGCATATCCGTATAATATAATTACCAAAAAAATATGAGAAAGATAAACACCGAATTAAGCCCAGTGATTACACTGCAGGGGAGAGTGGGGAAGTCTCCTAGGAAGGGCCATACTGGGTGAATTGAACACTGTTGGCAATATATTGTCACTTAAGCTGGTAAGAGTACATAGGTATTAGTTATGTTATTCTTCATTCCCCTTTTGTAATTTCTTAAATTTAAAATGAAATACATTGGTAATCTTCTGAATAGCAGCTATTCATTCCTAAGGTCCTGAAGAGGTGCTGGTGGTCTGATAACCTGAGGAAGTGAACTCTTCTCCCAGAATTGTATTTTTAGTTTTTTTCTAATTCAGTGATGTATTTTATTAATAGTATTTTTGAATTTCTACTATGTCACAGAACCTATTCCAGGCATTGGAGATAACATATGTGATTAAAACCAACAGAAACTATATTCTCCTGCGTATCAGATTCAGACAACATCAAGAAAATTGCTAGATATTTTCTCTTATCTGCTGTTAGTGGGATTGGTAGATGGGTTGGTAGAGGGTACAGAAGGTTCTTTGGGATTCAGTTCTGAAAATGCTGTACACATCCTCAAACAAATCTAAAAATTTTGATTGGATCCTGTATCAGTATCTGATAAAGTGAACCTATAATTACTACATTACACACTATTGGGGTAGACTCATTCGATAGGCCTGGAGGGAAACTGAATTGGAATTAAATTGGACAGTATGATGGTATTTTTTATTTATAAAAGGAGATATTCTTGATATTATTGTGGTTTAGACTATCTTAGAAAACAGCCAGAAATCTACTTCTGAACCTGTGAAGCCAGCATTCAGCACCCTCATTCTTTTTTTTTCCCCATCATTCTCATTCTTAAGTGTTGATTATAGTTTCTTTGCATATCAATCATATCATTAAGTGATTATAACCTTTTTTTTTTTTTTAAGGAGTAGAGACTCAGGCCTTCTTTGAAGGATAAAAGTCAATCTACCGGCTTGTCACTTCACAAACCAGCCAAAACTTAATCCCTTATAACAAGAGTCATTTCATTAAGCTCAAAATCTTTAGGTTAGGAATGTTAGCTAGGCCATTCTCCTGCCTCGTGGGTCATTGATTGGGGTCACTCAGTTGTATTTATTTGGTGGCCATTTAGATTTGGAGGGTGCAAGAAGGGTTCGTTTACATGTCTGGTGCCTCATTTGTGTTGACTGACGTCTGGGCTGCGGGGCCCCTTACCCTCTCTTGTAGTTGCAGGGCTTCCCCACGTGCTCTTTCCACAGAGTGGTTGAACTTCTTACCTGGTGGCTCAAGGCTCTAAGAGTGTGTTCTCCAGCGCAGGAAGTGAAAGCCCCCAGCTCCTTAAGGCCCTGGCCCCAGATACCGGCACAGTGTTACCATTTCTAAGCCTCTGGAGTCTGTTCCCCACAACGGTCCTCCTGCCCGGTGTCGCTCCAGACAACAGAACGAGACCAAGTTCGGTTCAGGAGCAAAAGGAAGCTTTAACGGAGAGGTGTGAGAGGACCCCCCCCCCGGAGAAAGGAATGGCAACCCACTCCGGCCTTCTCGCCTGGGGAAGCCTCTGGACAGAGGAGCCTGGCAGGCTACAGCCCATGGGGTCGCAAAGAGTTGACAGCACTCTGCAGCTGAGCACGCAGGCCTGCACTTACGTTCTGCACTAGAGCGCACAGCGGAGAAGGCGGTGGCACCCACCCCAGTACTCTTGCCTGGAAAATCCCATGGACGGAGGAGCCTGGTGGGCTGCAGTCCATGGGGTCGCTAAGAGTCGGACACGACTGAGCGACTTCACCTTCACTTTTCACTTTCATGCATTGGAGAAGGAAATGGCAACCCACTCCAGTGTTCTTGCCTGGAGAATCCCAGGGACGGGGGAGCCTGGTGGGCTGCCGTCTACGGGGTCACACAGAGTCGGACACGACGGAAGTGCCTTAGCATAGCATAGCATAGAGCGCAGTCCCCGACAGCCCGCTGATGGGGCTACTTTGTAGGGTTCCTGTCCTCCAGAAATGAGGGGGCAGGGTTCTCACCGTCAGGCGCACCGCGCTCCTGCTGTGCGCTGCTCCTCCCGCCGTGCGCAGCGCCTCGAACACCAGCGCTTCAGCCCCGAGTCCCCGCCGCCATCTTGAAGCGCAGGGCGGCGCTTGCGCGCACGCGCAGTGCAGCTGAGGCGTCAGGAACAGCCCTTTGACGGCCGGAGCTCCAGTCCGAGACAAGGGCAAGGCCTCCGCACGCAGTGCCCCGTGAGCGAGTGAAACGGGGCCGAGACAAAGGAAAGAAAGGTTCAGTCAGGTCAGTTCAGTCGCTTAGTTGTGTCGGTTCTTTGCCACCCCATGGACTGCAGGATGCCAGGCCTCCCTGTCCATCACCAACTCCCGGAGTTTACTCAAACTCATGTCCATCCAGTCGGTGATGCCATCCAACCATCTCATCTTCTGCCCTCTCCTGCTCCCGCCTTCAATCTTACCGAGCATCAGAGTCTTTCCCAATGAGTCCGTTCTTCACATCAGGTGGCCAGAGTATTGGGGTTTCAGCTTCAGCATCAGTCCTTCCAATGAATATTCAGGACTGATCTCCTTTAGGATGGACTGGTTGGATCTCCTTGCAGTCCAAGGGACTCTCAAGAGTTTTCTTCAGCACCACAGTTCAAAAGCATGAAGACTTTATTACCCAGGCTCTATTTTTATTTCCCTGGAGAAGGCAATGGCACCCCTCCAGTACTCTTTTGCCTGGAGAATCCCATGGACGGAGGAGCCTGGAAAGCTGCAGTCCATGGGGTCGCTAAGAGTCCAACACGACTGAGCGACTTCACTTTCAGTTTTCACTTTTGTGCATTGGAGAGGGAAATGGCAACCCACTCTGGTGTCTTGCCTGGAGAATCCCAGGGACGGGGGAGCCTGGTGGGCTGCCGTCTATGGGGTCACACAGAGTCGGACACAACTGAAGCAACTTAGCAGCAGCATTTCTATTTCCCAAGAATTGTTAATGGTGACAAATCCCTCTTCCATCTTTTGTCCCACTCCTCATTCTGGAGGGGCTCTGAGGGGTGAGGTTCCTCTTCTGAAACTCTTTCCTACTGAGTCTGGGCCTGGTCCTATCCCCGGGTGGAGAAGGCCTTCTCCCAGCCTGTTTTAAATGTGGGTGATGTCACCAGGCCTCAGGGTTGATGGTTCATGCTTCTGAGCGACCACCATTTGTCTAAAGTTTTGGTGACAAAGGACGCCAGGCAATTTAAGATACATGGCCAAAATATTAGCAAGAGAAAAGTGGTCATGTGTCCATGTTTTCCTAAAAATGAAGTTATCTAGGCCTTTAGTCTGTAGGCATAAGTGTGCCCTGATGTTGAGGCTCGCTGCCATGACATGAGCCTCCCTGGTCACACTTGTTTTCCTGGAAGAGAAACTTAAGGTCAGACAGAAATAGTCAAGGGCAGCTGTGACTGCAGGTTGTCTCTTTGGCAACTGGGGCTTGGGGCTCTCTTTGCTCAGGTGTGATGTGCCCACAGAGTGATCCCTGCAACTTCAGGGCAGCTTGGGTGGTTAGGGTCACCCAGTGGGGTCTACTCCACTTAGCTGGGAGGGGGTCTTTCGGGTTGCTGGTTTTCCACATTTTATGTGCACCCAGTCTCCTGGCCTGAAGGGGTGGAGAGCCAGGTCAGCGGGTGCAGACAGCACCTGGTTACCATATTTTTGAAAGAGATATATTTATTCATTTTTGACTGTGAGATTTATTTACTCATTTTTGATTGTGCTGGGTCTTTGTTGTGCAGGCTTTCTCTAGTTGCAGGGCGTGGGGGCTACTCTTTGTTGTGGGGTGCGGGCTTCCCACTGCGGTGGCTTCCCTTGTTGGGAGCAGGAGCCCTAGGCTCATGGGCCCAGTGGCTGCTGTTCGTGGAATTTAGCACACGGGCCCAGTAGTTGTTGTGGTGCACACGGTTAGTTGCTCTGTGGCATGTGGGATCTTCCCAGACCAGGGCTTGAACCCATGTCCCCTGCACTGCGAGGTGAAATCTTACCACTGGACCACCAGGGAAGCCCCCTTGGTTACCATGTTCAATGAGATCTTTCTTGGTTTCTTCTACCTGAGGGCCTAGTTGAGTTGTTCACTTCAAGGGGCTTAAAGAGTCTCTTCTCTGGGGCATCGGGGAATGGAGTTCAAATGCACTTATCTCCAGGGCTAACCACTTGCAGAGCCAAACAATCGAAAGCAACTTAATTCAATTTTCTTGGGTTTCCTGATATAGCTCTGGTAAGGTCTGTGTCAAGTTCTCACTGAATTTCTCTACTTGCCTGGACGATTGAAGTCTCCAAGCTGAGCATAAGGTCCTTTTATGCCAGGACATTCATTATCCCCTCTGTCATTTCAGACACAAATACTAGGTCATTATCACTTTGTAGAGATCCTGGAAGCCCAAACTTGGGGACTATTTCTTTCATTAATGCTTTGGCCACTTCAGCTGCTGTTTCAGTTCTGTGTCCACAAACAACAAGAGATACCTGAAATTTCCTGGTACTCTTGACATGACAGTAAAAGTAATCTGCCAGTCTTCCCCAGGATATATTCATCTGGTCTGGTTGGGCCTTATCTGGGGACCTCTGGGGGTGGTATAGTTTTGGAGTTGTTTATTGTGCAGATGGAACATGTCTCACTATTCGACTGATTTTACCTTTCATGCCAGGAATTACCATTTCCTCAGCTGACCATTTATATAGGGCTTCTCTCCTGTGTTCCTGGATGAGCCTTTCTGACTTGATAAGCTGTAGTTTGAGGAAAGAACTATTGCCCATGTTCATTAACTAGCCACGCATGGCCTCCTAGATCTCCACTGGAACCCCATTTTTGGAATTTGTCTAATTCGTCCTTTGTTTAGATTGGGGAGTCACTGGATTTGACCTTGGAGTATGAGAGGTGTTGCCAATTTAGCAATCCAGGACTGCCCTGTGGACGGCTGTGGCAGCTTCGTCATCTCCCCTGACCACCTCTGCGTCCCTCTGTGGGTGAGCCCTATGGTAAGTCACTGCTGCGCTTTTGGGAAGCTGCACTGCTTCTAGGACTCTCAGTATGTTTCAGCTGTGTTTCATCTGTTTAATTCTCTGCAGTAAGCATACCTCTTTCCTTCTAAATAGCCAAGTGTCAGTATAGGATGACATATGTGTACCTGGAGTCTGTGTAAGATCTTTCCTATCTTGAGCTCTAAAGCTCAGGTGAGGGCTCTCAGCTCGGTCTTTTGGGCAGAAGTCCCTGGGAGTAGGCTTCTTGTCTCTGTGACTTGCACCTGGAAGGTTACTGGGTATCCCACCAGCCTTTTCCCCTCAGTCATAAAACTGCTTCTGTCTATGAACCATTCCTCTTTGGCATTTGGGAGAGGTTTACTTCCTAGGTCAGGCGACTGGAAGAGATCATGACTATTGGCTGGAAAATCCCGTAGACCGAGGTGACTGGTGGGCTGCAGTCCATGAGCTCACAGAGAGTCAGACACAACCTGGCAACTAAAGAACAACAACGGTTTCTACACAATCATGCCTCAAGGAACCTGTTTCTGTGGGTAGCAGGATGGCAGGATTTGGCATGTGACAGGTTTCTATGGTAGCCACTGTGTTGTCTAAAAGCATAGCCTGAACTTGAATTGACCTTCCAGGGGACAGACATTCCTTTCCCTTAGGACTTACCAAAACCTGAACTTGGCGGAGTCTGCATAGTGATTAGCTGACCAAATGCTGACTTTTCAGCTTCCTTAACAGGGTGGTGGCAGCTCTTCTGCCCATAGGAAAGGAGGTCATCCCTTAGCGGTTTGATGATCTGATTTTTTAGAGAAATAAGCCAGAGTAAGAGGTACCAGTGAGAGATACTTGTCTGAAGAAATACTTGTTCTCATGGGTCCTGTAGTCTGTTGGAAGGTAGCAACAAATAGGTAAATGATTAAGTAATTACAAAACATGACAGATTTGGCAGGGAGTGAAAACCCATCGGTAATCAAGAAAGACTATGGAGTGGACATTTAATCAGATTACCTGTTACTAAGGAATCAAGATGGTAAGGAAACACATTCTAGAAAGAGACAGAAGTGCCAAGTTGAAGGAGCAGGATAAAGGGCAGTGTGTTTGGAGCAGTATGGATGATGGGAGAGTTGTAGGAAATGAACATGGAGAGAGAGGTAGATAATTGGGGGACTTGAAAGCCTTGGTAAAGAGTTTGGATTTTATTTGGAGTGGGAGAGGAAGCCCAGAAAGGGATTTAATTCAGAAGAGTTACATAACTTTATTGATGTTATAAAAAGACCTCATTATAGAAAGATCCCTTCAGCTCTGTGAGGAAGGGGGGAGGGATGGACTATGAGAGCACAGTAATGAAAGGAAGGAGACCATGGATTGGGAATGGTGAGTGTGTGTGTGCGTGTGCATGTGTGCACGTGGGTGTGTGTGTGCCTGTCCACCTTGCTGAAAGCTGAAGGTCAGGTGTTCGTGGTGGAGATGGAAACAGCAGATAGATTCAAGAGCTATTTAGGAGGTACCATCAATAGGGCTGCATGAAGGATTTGAAGGGCAAGAGAGGAAGAGGAGGCCTCAGTGGGGAGTCTAGGCTTCTGGTGACTGGGATCCTGGTGCCATCTCAACTTGCCTTGTCATCCAAACCAGGACAGAGTATTTATTTAGATCATTATTTTCACTCATCTCAGCTTGCTTTTGAGACTGAGACTTCTCTACCACCATGTGGCTTCTATAAATGCTACCAGCAGTGAGCACAGAAAAGTTCAAAGACACTAAATATAATTTCAAAGTGTCTTTCAGTTCACCAAGGGGAAAAGGGGGAAGTGCTTCCTAACCCTTTCACTGTCAGCATATTTAGCCGAGCCAAGTAACACAAGCTTTCCCCCCACGTGAGTGTCATGGTGCATCTCTGAAAAGCAGCTAAGCTGATCATGAAAATGACATTGAGAGACTCAAGCTCTGTGGGAAACTGACTCGTTCTCCCAGCCTGCCACAGAAACAACTCTGAGATACCTCACTTCCCGGCCACATGATACTGCTCCCCTTGGTTTATTTTCTCAGATGAAGGGACATTGAATGATCACAGCTCTAGCTTGGTGCTATCATGACCGACCTTAATCAATTATGGCCTCAGATCTGGGCCAAACAAGATGCCCGAAGAAAATATGAGTGAATGATTTCCCGGGCAAACATTTACAACTCTTCAGATTGTAGTTTGCCATTCCAGCCTGAGTGGAAGGTGGTTTGGACACCAGAATATTGACGTAAGGAGTAACAGATGGGCACTCTGAAGACACAGCATTGGAGGGAAATAAATGTGCTCTATTAACCATAAATTGTGGTCTCTGGCAAGGAATTGCGCTGGGTTCAAATTTTCAGGCCTGTTTGGTTTCACGGCTTAGCTGTTTGCTTATCTTCCTTGTGTAAAAATATCTAGGCTCATGTGAGAAACTTGTACAAGTCAATTTAAAGATGAGAATCAAGGATTTCCCTGGAAGTCCAGGGGTTAAGACTTCACCCTCCAATGCAGAGGGTGTGGGTTCCATCCCCCATTGGAGAGCTAAGATCCCACATGCCTTACAGCCAAAAACTCAAAACAGAAAACAGAAACAACATCATAACAAAAGTCAATGCTGCTGCTGCTACTAAGTCACTTCAGTCGTGTCCAACTCTGTGCGACCCCATAGACGGCAGCCCACCAGGCTCTGCCGTCCCTGGGATTCTCTAGGCAAGAACACTGGAGTGGGTTGCCATTTCCTTCTCCAATGCATGAAAGTGAAAAGTGAAAGTGAAGCCGCTCAGTCGTGCCTGACTCTTAGCCACCCCATGGACTGCAGCCTTCCAGGTTCCTCCGTCCATGGGATTTTCCAGGCAAGAGTACTGGAGTGGGGTGCCATTGCCTTCTCCGAACAAATTCAATAAAGACTTTACAAATGGTTCTCATAAATGATTCTCATAAAGATGAGAATCAAAGCACTTTAGTAATGAAAAAATCTCTGATTCTTATCTCCAACAAGCAAATTTTGCCTCAGCAGAACTGCTTCCCTCGCTCTTCACATCCAGCAATGTATAGTATACAACATGGAGCAAGAGGTTTTAAAATTACATCTGAACAAGTCTGTGCTGTGTATGCTAAGTCACCTCAGTCGTGTCTGACTGTCAGTCATGAGACCCCATGGGCTATAGCCTACCAGGCTCCTCCATCCATGGGAGTCTCCAGGCAGGATTACTGGAATGGGTTGTCATGCCCTCCTCTATGGGATCCTCCCCAATCAGGGATTGAACCCGCATCTCTTATGTCTCCTACACTGCCAGGCAGGTTCTTTACCACTAGTGCCACCTGGGAAACTTATAAATCAGTCTAAATGTGCACAGATAAATGTGAATTTACAGTCAGTACCTTCTGCTCTATTTGTACCAGGCTAAGAGTTGTAAAGACTTAAATGTTTGGACTAAATATCCCCCACTCACGGCCACCCTGTGGGAGGACTCCCGTGGATACTATTCACATCGCATTCCCTTTGAAGCCTGCATCCTGGGCAGTGCCAAGAGGTGCCATCCACATGCTCCTCCGAGCTGTGGAATGAAGCAGACCTCTGTGCTCCTTCATCCATGAGCCAATCTCATGAACCTATTAAATGCCTCTTTCCCACCTGTGACAGGGCCTGTGGTACCTAGAGAATGGCTCCTGGGCATCTTGGGCTTACCAGGCTGCAGAATTTCCCCTTTTCCCTGGTGGTACATACCGTTTATAACTGGGCTTTTGCTTTGGTTTCTTAAAGTGTTTTGTCCTGCTGGTACTAGAACCTTGCCGAAAACCCACCCAGCACTTTCATTCTCTTCTCTAGGGAACTGGAATCTATTATTTGTAAACATCCTTGAGGTTCTACCCCAACATTTGGCTCTGGTCTTGTCCCATTAAGCTAAGTTTGCTTTAGTCTACTCTAGACATTCTTTCTAGCAAAACTCATCTGCCATATCCAACCCAGATCAAGTCCCCTAAGACATTGTGACTTGGCCTGCTGTGGAATCAAGACCAGCCTTGATCCTGCCATCTTGGACTTATTCCCTTATTCTTACAAGATCACTTTTAAGGGCAGCACAAGAGATGACATTATCCCATTATAGATCCGTATTTGTGGACCTTTCACAGTGTGGGCCAGGTTATAAATTACTTCAAGAGCCTCTGACAGCAAAGTTTTAAATTTAGTCCATGAAATATGTCAATAAATACCATATTCTTTCTACTTTTTTTATATATATATGAAAAGCTCAAAATATTTGGAATATCAATTCCCAAGCATCAGATCCTCTTATCCTGAGCCAGGGAAGGACACACTATAATTCTCTCCTACCCATCTGAACCCCCTTATCTTTTCACCCCACAGAACCCTTAGAAGTTTGGGCAAAAGGAAGAAGTTAGATCTAAGAGCTGGAAGCCACAGAGTCGCTGTAATGGTTGTTTTCCTTTGTTATGAGTAATATTCGATCTGTCCTTATCTTCCCAAAGGGACTCATAAAACCCTGGATGTAATGAGTTTTATTCTGAGAAATAAACCAAAAATTGATGTTTGGATTTTTTTTTTTTTAAGTGCTATAGTCCAGTGAGTCAAAGAAAATAACAAGTTGAGTATTTATAAACACTATAATGTGACTTAGTCATGCTATTATAACTTGGACACAGATTTAAGACACATGAAATCCCTGTGCTCCCTGTTGGCCATCTAGGGGTGACATCACTTATTATGAGGTTGAGAGGGAGTATCTCAAAGAATGTAATGGAAAAATCCCAAATGCACATGTAATTGGTTATGAATTCCAGAAAGTTCTCTGTGTTTATACCAGGAACACTGACTGCATCTTTTAGGAATCAGGAGTCTATTGCTGTTACCACAAAACTGTCTGTGTAAGATCCTAGTCCTCCCACTTATGGACCCGTATTTTGTTGGTTGGGGACCCAGACGGAAGCACAGGGAGCTTCAGGCACTGCCCTTTTGAGAAGAATGGGAGGTGGGGCATCCAGGGACAAAGGGTAAACCCCACTCCTTGTCTCTGACAACCTCTCCCCACGTTCAGAGTGAGGGGATTGGGATAAATGACCAAGGACTGTTTTCCTGGCTCTGTGCAGTAACCACCTATGTACTGGCTTAGTGCAAAGCACCCTGCTCTGACGTGGGACTCACTGGCCACCATCGGCTTAAAGTGCCTTATTCCCCCTGTTTCCTCACATGCAAATGTGGGGATAAAAATACCTACCTCACAAGAATCATTGTGAGAACTGAAGATGATAAATAGCTATTATTTTCATATTTCCTATGGAGTAGAAATTTATAGCCAATAATAGCTATTATAAGTGTGTGTCATCATTATTATTTTCTGATCATCTTCCGCTTCTATCACTTCCTCCTAAGAATTCCTTGCAGTGACAGCTAAGTCCTGAAAAACATTCTCTTTCTTGCTTTCTCTAGGAGTGACCTAGGTACTGAGGCAGAGATATTGCCCAGTCTCTCTCCTGAAGTTGCTGAGACTTCCTCAGCCTTATGCACACCGCATAAGTCACCTTATTCAGAACTTGAACACGTAGAAGCTGTCTTTGTGGGGCCCCCTCTTCTGTGCTCAGAGAGCCCCAGAGACAGTCTATACTCCCACTTTACTAGTTGAAATCTAGCCGTTCAAATGATGCAAACATCTGTTCATGGGAGGCTTTGCCACTGTTGTCTGAATGAAGGAATTTCTTTGCTTGTGTATCAAAAATGGTCAGACACTTATTTCTAATGTTGAATGCCTTTCCCACCATAAGCATAGACTTACCCATGACTATAGCTTTAAAAAGTATGTACTACTGAAGTCTGTAGACATGTAACTTTTTCATATCTTCATGATGGAATTCAGCTGACTCAGGACCTCACCTTATCCCCACTCACCATTTCTTAAATCAACAAAGCCAAAAGCTGGTTCTTTGAAAGGATAAATAAAATTGACAAACCATTAGCCAGACTCATCAAGAAACAAAGGCAGAAAAATGAAATCAATAAAATTAGAAATGAAAAAGGAGAGATCACAACAGACAACACAGAAATACAAAGGATCATAAGAGACTATTATCAGCAATTATATGGCAATAAAATGGACAACATGGAAGAAATGGAAAAATTCTTAGAGAAGCACAACTTTCCAAAACTGAACCAGGAAGAAATAGAAAATCTTAACAGACCCATCACAAGCACGGAAATTGAAACTGTAATCAGAAATCTTCCAGCAAACAAAAGCCCAGGTCCAGATGGCTTCACAGCTGAATTCTACCAAAAATTTAGAGAAGAGCTAACACCTATCCTATTCAAACTGTTCCAGAAAATTGCAGAGGAAGGTAAACTTCCAAACTCATTTTATGAGGCCACCATCACCTCAATACCAAAACCTGACAAAGATAGTGGGGAAAAATAATTTTGACCTTGCAGATTAAGGATAATTTAAGCATATTCGGTTTAAAAATTAGTCTCTCAGTTAATTAGGTTCAGTTCAGGATTTAGAGTCAGTCACACAATTCGAAGTTTATAGTCTTTCCATCCTCCCCATGGTCCTGGGGGTCCCTGGGGTGCCGGGGGAGTGTACATACCATCACTTGTGTTGGGGCAGTATATGTGGTTTACCATCTGGCCTCAGCTCTTTGCCAACCTCCACCAGCTCCTTAGAGACCAGTCTTTGTAGGGCTTCATCTGCTGCTGAGGTACCAGGTTACATTTGGTTGGGGGGCCTGGACAGGAAATGATGCCTATACTGCTGTTTCAGTCAGAGACTCTGGCGACCAGATCCATCTTCTGCATCCTCTTCTCCCTCCTGGGGCCTCTGCATCGTCAGGTCTTCTCTCTGCCTAAACACACCATCCTACCCATCCATCCTGAGACAATGCCAACTGAGAAGTCTCCTTCCGCAGTTCCAGACAGGAAATGGGACAGAAACCTCTTCCGCTTTCAGGCTACTCCCAAGCCGCCTGGGATTTTCAGTCTTCCTTACAATCAAGGGGTGGGGGACATTACTGGTGGTGATTCTGTTAGCTCTTCCTTCCATCCTCCTTGCTACAAGAAACCGAGTTTTATTCAAGATATCAAAGTGATCAGTACAATATTTACCTTTTCAGACTTCCTTTCGCTAGGGATGGCAGTAAGATATAAGTAAAATTACTGGGTAAGTTTCTCAGAAGTTAATGTTTCCAAGAGAAAGAAGAGAAAAAGCCTCTAGCCTTTGTCTCACCCCTTCCTTGCTGATTAGAATGCGCAAGTGATACCAGGAAGTAGAGCAGCCATCTTGCAACCAGCAAGATGCATACTGGCCACAGTGAGAAGCTTGGAGGAGGCCTCGGTGATTGAGGACCCTTGATGATTGAGCACAGATTGAACTACTCATGTATTCGCTTATCTTTAACCATTTTCCCCTCTAACAACCAGTTGTTAGAGGGGCAAAAAGAAAGCCCTATTTACTTAAACCTTTGTGATCAGATTATGTGAAGGTAAAAACAAAAAAAATTGACTGACTTGAGCAGCATATTTACCTTAGTCTTGCTGACCATAAATATACCTCCACCTGCACCCCCCAGATTAGTGAGGGTTTTTTTATTGCCATGCTACATGTCAGGAAACCACTATTACATCATGGTGGGGAAATAAAACTTCCCTGGATTCCTTAGTGCTATCATAAAAAGCCTGAGTCTCCTGAGACATAGAAAAATGTAAATGATATAAAGATAGAGAATATTGGCTTTCATTTCCCCTGGACACATTTTCACAGACCATAAGGATTAGATCTGGAGCCATTTGTTTCCCTAATGATACAGCTAATTGCTCTGATCTGAAAGGATAATAAAACTTTCTTATCTCTCCCCAAACCAAACATGCGGAGATAAGCACCCAGGTTGGCTCCTAGGAATATATCTATAAAAAGATGTGAAGCCAGAGACCTCTGTAGGTGGAACACTCTGGGCTGGCTGACTCCTAGAGAGATTTGATTTACAATCCAGATGGTTAGGGTAAAAACCTAGCATCCTTTCCATCTTCATCGGAAAACAACAAAAGGTTTTTTCCTCTCTTGCTTCTCTTATTTTGGGAGGTGAGTGGAGGCAGCTCCTCTCCTGAGCATAAACAGAAAATCCATTATTCTTCAACCCCCACCCGCCAACACAACTGAAAAGATTCCATGGCTGTCATCAAGAAGCCTGTGGTTCTAGATGTGAGGGGCTCGTGCTGCAAAGGTATTCTGGTTGTTGATCTGGTCGTGTCAATAAAGAGCTCTCCTCTGGCCCACATGCTTCCTGCCTCTGCAGTGTTCACATATAAAAAGTAACTGTGCAAGTGGCATAATACTTCACAGTTATTGAGAAAACAGTTGTGTCTTTATCCTTCCTATTCGTGGTCCCTTTTACAACTTTGATTTCTGATTCCCCATAAGTTCGGGCTCATTTAAAACTACAAGTCCTTCCTGGCAGTAAACAACCTGAGACTCTCACACCGTTGTGTGTAATGGGCTTGATGAACTTAATGAGGAAGGCTAAATGGGAACATAGAAACTTTTGTCTTTGCTGTGTTCTTCCGTCACTCTGAAGAGGGCCTTTGGAGAAGTAATCTTATAGGAATAAAATATGGGTAGTAAAATACTTCAAAATATTAGCCTGGTATACTTTTTTAACTAGCTAATATGACGTTCTCATATTACAGATGCTGTGATCTTTCATGATATAAATGTAACTCATTGTCAGACTCCTCCAGAAGCACAGTAGCAGTGCCTCTGCTGACCTTCCTATTCATTTCACACTGGGCCGTTTCCCTCTGTCTCTCTTCTCACTGTTTTTTCTGCATGGACACGAGAGTTTGGATCTTGGGGTGGTGTGATGTGTGTCCATCAACGTCTTTTTTTCCTTTCAGATTTGGTGGATTAAGTGGCCCAAAATTTCTCGATCTTTTTCCATTGACAGGGCATGTTTATTTTCCTTCCCTCTCAATTTATGCACTGCCTGTGATGGTGACCAAGAGAATACAGCAGAAGCAACACTGCGCCGGCCTCTGGGCCGCTTCTGCTTCCTCTTCACGGGAAGCGCTCCTGAGCCACCACGTAAGCAGCTCGGTTACTCGGCAGAAAAGGTGATGTGGAGAGCACGAGGGGCCCAGGCAAGCTGAGGCTTCCAACCTCCTCGTCAAGACATTGAGTCCGTGAGATGGGTCATCTTGAACCTTGCAGGCCAGCCCATCCTCCAGCCAAATACCTGAGTGACTCCAGTGGATGCCACATGGAGCAGAAGAATTGCCTACCTGAACCCTCTATTAATTCCTGACCCCCAAATTGTGAAATATAGTTAACGTGGCTGTTGTTTTTAGCTGCTGCCCTGAGGGGAGTTTATTACACAGCAATGATAACTGCAGCTCCCAATTCATTGCCGTTCCTCCTCTTTGTCGTCTCTCTCTGTCACTAGCATCTATATTTTCCCCCTTCTTCTCCCCAGGACAGCCTCACAGCTTCCCCAACTTTGGCTTTATCCAAATGTTATTTATTATGATAACAGTGGTTCAGAGAACAATATAGAAAGTTAATTGCTAGACAGATTGCTTAATAGACTAGAATGTGGATTGTAATCATTGTGTTTGGATGTCCAGGATTTAGGTCTGTCTTCTACATGGTGAGACAATGTATTCACTCGGAAATAGAGTTTTTAAAAGCTCTAATCAGCACTGTAATTACTTATGCTCATGGAAGTATTGGTATTACTAAGCCCTATGGAGCCTCAAGGTTTGACTTTCTTTTCCATTCAGATCTGTCAGAATTCATAAAGTGCAACCTGAATTAATGCAAAGAAATGTATCTAACCTGCAGTGATGTAATTAGTGTCCAAAAACTTAGAGGAAAAAAATAACATTTAAAAAATATTCAAAGCAGAATCAAGTTTGGAATTCTGGGTTTCTCAGAGGGATTTAGAGAGATGAGAAAAGAAAAGGTGAAAAGGTTGCAATCGTTTGCACAGTCATGCCGTTTTGATTTTTCTCCTAAAATTTTAGACCCTTTCTTCTTCCAAAGTTGTTTATTTTCACTGGAGCCTATCCACATTGCCTTGTAGACAAAACAGGTCCAAAGCCCCTCCACCAGGGGATGTTGAACCTATCAAACCCAAGTCCCCCTTCCTCTCCTAAAATGAATTCATAGGTAATGTGATCTAGCTACACAAATATTTTTAACAAAATATTTCATGTCCTAATTTTAATGAAAAAGAGAAATAGATTCCTTTTTTTCATACGTAAGAATCTGAGCTCAATATTGTAAGAATAGTGAATAATCCGTGGGCACACACATGATCTGCCTCTTGAGAAATTTGTATGCAGGTCAGGAAGCAACAGTTAGAACTGAACATGGAACAACAGACTGGTTCCAAATAGGAAAGGGAGTACATCAAGGCTGTATATTGTCACCCTGTTTATTTAACTTATATGCAGAGTACATCATGAGAAACGCTGGACTGGAAGAAACACAAGTTGGAATCAAGATTGCTGGGAGAAATATCAATAACCTCAGATATGCAGATGACACCACCCTTATGGCAGAAAGTGAAGACGAACTAAAAAGCCTCTTGATGAAGGTGAAAGTGGAGAGTGAAAAAGTTGGCTTAAAGCTCAACATTCAGAAAACGAAGATCATGGCATCTGGTCCCATCACTACATGGGAAATAGATGGGGAAACAATGTCAGAATTTATTTTTTTGGGCTCCAAAATCACTGCATAGCATATGCACTCCAAAATCACTACATAGCATATTCAAAAGCAGAGACATTACTTTGCCAACAAGGGTCCGTCTAGTCAAGGCTATGGTCTTTCCTGTGGTCATGTATGGATGTGAGAGCTGGACTGTGAAGAAGGCTGAGCACTGAAGAATTGATGCTTTTGAACTGTGGTGTTGGAGAAGAGTCTTGAGAGTCCCTTGGACTGCAAGGAGATCCAACCAGTCCATTCTGAAGGAGATCAGCCCTGGGATTTCTTTGGAAGGAATGATGCTAAAGCTGAAACTCCAGTATTTTGGCCACCTCATGCGAAGAGTTGACTCATTGGAGAAGACTCTGATGCTGGGAGGGATTGGGGGCAGGAGGAGAAGGGGATGACAGAGGATGAGATGGCTGGATGGCATCACTGACTCGATGGATGTGAGTCTGAGTGACCTCCGGGAGTTGGTGATGGACAGGGAGGCCTGGTGTGCTGCGATTCATGGGATCGCAAAGAGTCGGACATGACTGAGCGACTGATCTGATCTGATCTGATGATGGTGACAGCCACAGATAATTTGTGTGACATATTGGTGACTCAAATACCATGCACACTGGTGCCACAAGTGATACAATTTTCTGGAATGACTCTTGGTAACATACGAAATGAAACGTGGTATTAATAGAATCAGCCTTGAATGTACATAGTTGTTGCCTTTTGATTTTTAAGACTCTATTACATGCTAAATTCATTATAGATTAAAAGGACTCCTACTTTGTTTTCCTGAGTGTCCAGTGCGATATTCAGAAGTCACATGGCTTTGGGACAATTCTCTGTCTTGTAAGAGTGGTCAACATGTGCACAATATCTTGTATCCCTCCTCCCTTCATCACCGTGGTGACAAAATTCCTGCCACAGATTATAAAAAAAAAACCTCTCTAGGCTTATCTGATTAAATCCAGGATGCTTTGTTATATTTGAACTTCAGAAAAACAGCAAAATATTTCTCAATATAAAATTGTGCTATACAATATTTGGGACATACTTCCAATGAAAGAAATTTATGTATTTGAAATCCATATTTTACTAGGCATCCTGTATTTTTCCTTGCTAACCCTGGCCACCACACCCTAGAAGGAGGTACTGATCTCTTGAGAACCACTGCTCAGCAGGCTACCCTCAAGACCTCAGACCAAACATCCAGCACCTGGAACATGACCCCAGGGCACACGGCAGCATCTAGAAAGGAGGAGAGACAGGCAGCAGGAGCGAGCGCACAGTTACTTCCGCTCCGCATCGCCCGCTCAGCATGCAGGAATGTTCTCGTTTCAGAAACTGTTTTGGGGGTCAGTCCAAACTCGCCTACGGCATTGGGTTTACTTGTCATTCTGCTTGTTCTCTGTGATAACTTTATTTTTATTTTTAGAAATAATCATTCACTATTCCTTTAGAAGAAACTAGTTATTTTATTTTGCTTATTTATTTTTCTTTTTTGGATCATACAGCATGTGAGATCTTACTTCCCCAACCAGGGATTGAACCCATGCCCCTGCAGTGGAAGTCTGGAGTCTTAACCACTGGAACACCAGGGAAATCCCTCTCCTTGCTCATTTTAATTTAAAGGAAGTCACAAAGGGCTCCAACACCCATTTTTTCTATGAAACCATTTAAAACACTTGCCATATTAGGAGAAGGGACAGTTGACCTTTCCTGATTGTTATGTTGGTGTATCTTCTGTCTGGAGATAATGAAGACAAATAGAGAAAGAACATAGCTCTGTGCTGCATCTTAGGCTGCAGGTATTGCTTCTGGACACCAAAGACAGACAGAGGTGATATGAAGAGAGACGGAACACAGGGAAGAGAGACATGAAGGTATACGTGTCTGGCTCGCCAACACGACTGAAAACTTCCTTGAGGAGAAGGGTCATTATTCTTTCCCATTCATCTCCCCAGAAGTGCCTAGCAGAGTACCTTGTAACAGCAGAAACTCAGTTTCTCCCTAATGTGATAGAAAGAAGCAAAGGTACCACAGTAAAGCAGGCTTTATATTAAATAACATCATGACAAATCGTGAGCCCCAAATCAGTAAGCTATTTTTAAAAGAGCTAGAAATATGTTGGAGCAAATTTCCTCAACTTTATAGATGGAAAAAAAAAAAGTCAAAGAGGTCTTATCTTCTGTGAATAATATGTTGGAGCTGAAAGTTGGGCCTCCTGAAAACAGCTTCACTTTCCAAAAAGTGTCCTTAAAAGGAACTGTCTTGGGAGATGTTCTAGGAGAAATAAAATTTTCTTTAATAAAAGAGCTGGAAGAGGGAGTTCCCTGGTGAACTTGTGGCTCAGTCACTGGTTGGGGAACTGAGATTCCACAACCCGCTTGATGTGGCCAAAATAAATAAACAAAATTTAAAAAGAAGGTAAGAAGAGATTTGTATTATCCTCTTTACCCCAGTTCACAATGTACATTATCTTATTAAAATTTTTGAAAAGTCCTACAGTGAGTAAATTTGTTTCACTCTGACTAACTCATAACTTCCCATATTTGCTCATGGATCTCTGCCAATATCACGCCTAGGAGCTTTAAGAAACAAAGCTCTACACTTTGTTGTCCCAGAAGAATTAGAAATATATAAAACTGACATTAGCCTCGAAAGCAGTGGTCAAAGTCTCAGTGGGAACTGAACTCTATCCTAGAGATTCCCAAGTATTGATCAAAATCACAAAAGGAACTTGTGAGCATGCAGCCTTTTTGATTTTACATCCCCAAATATGATTCTCCAGATCTGCATGCGGCTCAGGAATGTGTATTTGTAAAGTTCTGTAAGGCTGTGAACTGCTGCTCATCTAGAGTTGTTCGGTAGCTCAGTCGTGTCCAAGTCTTTGTGACCCGATGGACAGCACACCAGGCTTCCGTGTCCTTCGGTATCTCCCGAAGCTTGCTCAAACTCATGTCCATTAAATCAGTGATGCCATTCAACCAGCTCATCCTCTGGTGCCCCCTTCTGCCCTCACTCTTTGCCAGCATAAGGGTCTTTTGGGTGAGTCAGCTCTTCACATCAGGTAGCAAGGGTATTGGAGCTTCAGCTTCAGCATCAGTCTCTCCAGTGATTATTCAGAGTTTATTGCCTTTAGGATTGACTGGTTTGATCTCCTTGTTATTCAAGGGACTCTCAAGAGTCTTCTCTAGCAGTTTGAAAGCATCAATTCTTCAGTGCATAGCCTTCTTTATGGTCCAGCTCTCACATCCGTACCATGACTACTGGAAAAACCATAGCTTTGACTATACAGACCTTTGTCAGCAAAGTGATGTCTCTGCTTTTTAATACACTGCCTAGGTTTGTCATTGCTTTTCATCCAAGGAGCAAGCATCTTTTAATTTCAAGGCTGCAGTCACCATCCGCAGTGATTGGAGCCCAAGAAAATAAAGTCTATTACTGTTTCCATTGCTTCCCCATCTATTTGCCATGAAGTGATGGGACCAGATGCCATGATCTTGGTGTTTTGAATGTTGAGTTTTAAGCCAGCTTTTTCACTCTCCTCTTTTACTTTCATGAAGAGGCATTTTAGTTCCTCTTCTCTTTCTGCCATTAGAGTGGTGTCATCTGCATATCTGAGGTTACTGATATTTCTCCCAGCAATCTTGATTCCAGCTTGAGTTTCATCCGCCCAGATTTCATATGAGTACTCTGCATGTAAGTTAAATAAACAGGGTGACAATATACAGCCTTGATGTACTACTTTCTCAATTTGAAATCAGTCCATTGCTTCATGTCCAGTTCTGATTGTTGCTTGCTGACCTGCATACAGGTTTCTCAAGAGGCAGGTCAGGGGGTCCAGCATTCCCATCTCTTGAAGAATTTTCCACAGTATGTTATGATCCACAGAGTCAAAGACTTTAGCGTAGTCAGTGAAGCAGAAGTAGATTTTTTTTTGGAATTCCTTTGCTTTTTCTATGATCCAATGGATGTTGGCAATTTGGTCTCTGGATCCTCTGCCTTTCTAGAACTTACTTTGAAAAAGGCTGCAAGTTACCTGATGTCCTGTCAGCACATGTTAAGGCAATGTAAAATGTGTCCCATCTTGAACTTATGTTTCCTATGATCCCAGTCTTTGAGGAACTTGACCTGGAGATACTTGCACATGTGTAACAGGGAAAAATGCAAGCTTATCTAAAATCAATTGCAGGTTGTTAGGTTGTGAAGGCAGACATCTATATGGTTACAAAGAGAGGATCTTCATGGAGTCTTTAGGATTTAGGTGGAAAGCTGAATTTTGGACCTATAGAGATACAATATATTTTGAATTATGTGATATTATGGGTTGAATAGTGTCCCCCCTTTCAAATTAATAGTTTGAATTCCTAACCCCCAGGACCTCAGAATGTGACCTGATTTGGAATAGGGTTGGTTGCTGCAGATATTAGTATAATTAGCTAAGATGTGGTCATTCAATCATATATGACTGGTGTCATTGAAGAAAAAAAAGGAAACTTGGACACAGACATGTACCCAAAGCCAGGGCCATATGAAGATGAAGGGAGGGGTCGGGGTGTTTCTTCTACATGGCAAGAAATGTTAAAGATTGCCGGCAAGCCATACGAAGCTAGGCTAGAGGACTGGAACAGAGTCTTCCTCACAACCCTCAGGAGAAAAAAATCCAAACAACTTGCTCCCAGCCTTCCAGCTCCAGAATGGTGAGACAAAGCATTTCTGATATTTGGGCCACTTACTTTGTGGTGCTTTATTATTACAGCCCTGGGGCTTCCCAGGTGGTGCAGTGGTAAAGAATACACCTGCCCATACAGGAGACATGGATTTGATCCCTGGGTTGGGAAGATCCTGCTAAGGAGCAAAGGGGAACCCACTCCAGTATTCCTACCTGGGAAATCCAAGGATAGAGGAGTCTGGTGGGCTACAAACCTTGGGATTGCAAACAGTCGGACAAAACTGACCAACTGAACACGCATTGTTACAGCCTTAGCACAGTAACACAGAGACAGAAGTTACCACAAGCCACGAGGTTACCCTCCTGTTCCTGTGTCTCCACAACCTCCAGAGCCCCCCACCCTCTGACGCCTTCAGCCCTACCACTTCCATAGCACTTCAGTAGCAAACTTCAGTGGATAAGAAGTTAGGGAAGTTGTTGATAGCAAACTGCCCCCTCTTTCCTCTTCCTCTACAATCCTCCAATAATATTATATTAATAAAAGCAAACATGGCCTTTCAGACCCATCATTATTATTACGCATCACTATTAGTAATAATAGCAATGAAGAAGCTGTTGTGATTATACACAGCTAAGAAGCTTAGAATTTCCTTCTTATTACTTTTTTTTCCCTAAACACACTTAGAAGTTGAGCTCAGGGTAGGAGAGAAGCACAGATTTTCAGTGACACAGTTATCAAGTCACTTAGCATAACAACCTGATTCTGAAACCAGTTCCTTTAACTTCCAGTTTACACACAAGACAAGTCTAATGATTTGAAGAAGATGCTATTGGATCTGGCCCATAAAAACTTTTATCACTCACCGTGCTGGTCGACTTAGATATTACAAGCACTCAGAACTCTTTACCTGAGACCTTTCTCTCAGCCCAATCAAGTACAGGCTAGCTATTCCCCTGGGAACAGTCCTGAGCCAAAGACAGACAGGCGTTAAAGGGAAAATATCCTACTTGACTTATCCTACAGATGAGACATCTTCTTTGGAGTACTGTCAGAGGGTTTGAGCCCCAATTGCCCACAGTAACAACTATTATCACACACTCATTTTTAGCTTTCTTTCCTTATTCTTTTACATCGTTATCTACTATGATCTAAATAAATTAATTTATTAATTCTAAAATAAATTACTTCTACTCAATTTCTTAGGGTTTGCTTCTAGGGAAGCCTAAGCTAAGACAATTGTATAATGGTATAATTTATTTCCTGGGGCAGGGCATGGCAACCCACTCCAGTATTCTTGCCTGGAGAATCCCATGGACAGAGGAGTCTGGTGGGCTACAGTCCATGGGGTCACAAAGAGTTGGACATGACTAAAGTGACTGAGCACCTAATTTATTTAGTTAATTTTTAATCTGTTATTTTATGCATTGATCTGTCTGTAACTGGTGAATTCCTCTACAGAGCCTAAAGTACTTTTATTCCATAGACAAACATGGCTGTCATTGGGGATGTTGGCAAGTATCCTGTTTCTTCTCTTCCCAGGCATATGTAGAATTGCATCTCCCCTCTCCCAAGATATTAATTTCATTAATCTCCCAAGTGGCACAGTGGTAAAGAATCTGCTTGTCAATGCAGGAGACATGGGTTCAATCCTTGGGTTGGGAAGATGCCTTGGAGAAGGAAATGGCAACCCACTCCAGTATTCTTGCCTGGAGAATCCCCATGAACAAAAGAACCTTGTGGGTACAGTCCATGGGATTGCAAAAAGTCAGACATGACTGACCACCAGCACACACGTCTCCCAAGATAGTTATGACCATGTGACTTGGTGTGACCAGTGAAATATAAGTGAAGTGATGTGTCTTTAAGGTTCCGTGCATGGCCCCTCACGTTTGCTTTTCTCTGTCTTGGCGAGTGGTGGACAGAGCCTAAGATGATCCCCAAAGACCTCTACATCTTGGAATTCATGTCCTTGTGCAGTCCTTTTGAGTATGAACTGGTCTGATGACTCAATACTAACCAGTAGAATATTGCAAAGGTGATGGGATGTCATTTCCATTATTATATAACATAAGATTTTAAGTTCTGTCTTGCAGGCCTATTCTTGTCCTTGTGGGCTTTACTGAAGCAAGGTGCCGTATTTTGAGTTGCTGTGGTGAGGCCCACATGGTAAGAAACATAGGTCCCCATCCCACAACCTGCAAGGTACTGATTCTTGCCAACAACTACATGAACTTAGAAGTGAATCCTTCCCCAGTCAAACATTCAGATGAGACTCCTGGCCCTAAAATCTTGATTGAAGCCCTATGAGAGACCACAAATCCAAGGACCCAGCTAAGTGGTACCTAGATTTCTGGGCTACAAAATCTGTAAGATAATAGTGTGTGTTATTTTCAGGTGCTAATTTGCAATAACTTGGTACACAGCAACAGGGGAGTGGTTGGCAATTGCGGCAGCACAGAGATATAATCTGCTCTCAGCTAGGTCTTAGCTGACCTAATGAACAAGTAGTATGATTGAAAAATATATATACAAAGCTGTGATATTGTAAGCCACTATGATTCTGCAGTTGTTACTCCAGCGTAGTTTAGCCTGTCCCAACTGAATCATAATGCAGTCTTTTGCTCTCCCCACCTGGCTACCAGATTTTTTAAATAAAGAAAAAAAAAAAAATTCAGCTATATTAGTTACCTCGAGTTATGTAGAAAACAGAATTTTACATGGAATCAAACTTAGTTAAAAAATCGTCCCACTAAATCAATATCAAGCTATAATTATCTCTGTCTTTCCCCGCTACTGGTTTTAAAATGTGACCATATCAAAGTTAAGACAGATTCAGATCTCATATTTAACATGCAAATATCCTGATAAACAAAGTGCTAATATCCTGCCAACTTTCAGAATGAAAAGTGAAAGTCGCCCAGTCGTGTCCGACTCTTTGACTCCAGAACAGTTACCTCAAAAATGAAAACAGCTAGTTCTATTCCTGTTGAAAATAACAACAACACAGCATCTAGCTCTAGTTTGATGATTTGCCTTTCTGACATTTCGGGTTTAGCAGGAGGTTAATTAGACACAATTGCAACGCTGCTGTGCTGCCCTAGGGCACAACACAAAGGGCCAATTTGGAGGCAACTGTATCTTAGAAACCCTGGGAGATACCAGCTTGAAATTTCCAACAGGTTTAAAACAGAATCTTCTTTACAAATTTAGTGGCTTTATTGGAACCTTAGGTCTGTGGCATAAACCTTAATTGGGCTAAAGTTTCCATTGCAGTGATCTGCTCAAGGACATAATGAAAAGTCAACGTTCTGATGTGTTTATCTACTTTCTGGCTCCAAGGCACAACTGGAAATGCTAATATCCAGATGCCCTTCTCCATAAAGAAACCGGGGCTTTTTATTGGAATTATAGAGTGCAGGTTTTTCTGTACCCCAAACTAACTCAGTTAGAAAGTGAGTATAGAAGAGGCAGCCGCTTAGCTCTCTGTATAACAAGAGGAAGAGGTGATCGACCCCAGGATCGCGGGCATTTCCTGGGCAGGCAGGCATGCCTCAGGCTCTACCCTCCAGTCCCTGTTCCCTCAGAGCCCAGCTCAGGAGGCCCTTGTTCTTCCCCCTGCCAAAGCTTCCTTCCTTCAAGACTCTGCTCAAGTCAGATCACTTCTCCCCCTAAAAACTCAGGTCATTGGAGGAGAGAGGTCTGGATTTTAGTCCTTGACCCCCTCCCTTACTAGTTTACATGGATTTTATCAAATTATTTTCCCTCTCTAAACTTCAGTTTCCTCAAATGGGAACAGTCACTCAGAGGTGGTAAAGAAAATGGGTGAACAGTAAGTGGAAAGTCGTCGGCCCAGGGCTGGGCACTTTGTTAAGAATTTTGCCTACTTTTTAATACCGCTCATTCTGCTTAGCAGCTAATTACAGTTGGCCTTGAAATACCTGAAAAAGAGTTAAACCAGTCACATTCCTCAGCTAGAGTCTAGGTTTTATAAAAACAATGACGAGTCGTCATTATTCTTTACAGCCCATGCAACATCTAACGCACGGAAACAGTCGGCTGTGTGGTGAAAACGGGGAATGCATCCACCTTGCAGGGCCCGTGGGTGTCTTGCCTTCAAATGACTTAAAGCACTGAATGAACGAGGGGACACACAGTAGAGGGGTCACAGTAGTGCAGATTTTGGTGACTTTGCAGGAATGTGATAATCTCACTAATCTGAATTATAAATATGACCACTTAAAATGAATAACTTGTGTTTTCAAGATTTCTGGGCAAGAAACATTGTTTGCTGAGCTTTATAAAGAGTCATTTGATTTGTCTCTATAGGAATGCTTTCAGGCATATTCTTGTATTAATTAAGTCTATTTTTCAGAGATTTTCAGCAGTACATGCTCGCATGTATTCAGGCATGAAAGGCAAGATCCTCTATACATATTCATCCATTTGGAGAGGAGATTTGAGCTTCTCAGAGGAGGGTAAATTTGTGGCACCAAGGTCTCAGATGCTTGAGGCTGTTTTATCTTCCAAGGAGAAATGCTCACATTGGCCTCTTTTGCGGAATATTCAAAGGACTACACAAGTCTATGAGACTTCTGACACCCAGAGACATTGCCCTGAATCTAGAATAAATTCTTTAGTATGTAGCTAAGCAAGACTAGTGAATAAAACAAGTATTCTCATTTATCTCATTGTTACATTAAAAACCTTTGGAAATAGAATTCTAATTATACAGAGAAACCTAAAGACAGCCTCACTGCCAGGAATTTCTGTCAGCCTGCAGCTGCCCTGAGTCTCTGCTTAGCCAGCCTTATCTATTGAGGATAAAAGGGGTGAGTGGCAGAAAGCAGGCCTGTTCCGCGGCAATCTAAACAGGTGATAGATTTTACCTAAAGGCACAAATTGGATAGGCATGTTATTCCTCCGCTGTTCTGCCCTCTGTGAGTGGTATATTTGCCCTAAAGTTTCACTGAAACTGTCAATTTTGGTTTCAAAATGTATTTTAGTACCAGTTACTTAGCAGCAAATGTATTTCCAAGAGAAACACTACTTGTGGTTCCATGTATTAGCTACATCTCTCTGTTCCCATTTCTCAGTTACACTCTTGCCTTTTCGAAAGAATCTGTAGGCATGTCACCTCCTGTCTGACACTCCAGTCTCTGGTGAGGTGGCATGAAGCCTGCACATGCACACTGCTCGGCATGAAAACACTCCTCAGGGTGTATATTTGCGACTGTCATTGTGTCTTCACGGGGTGTTATATTGTACCTATTATGCTGTATGTTGTCATTGCGGATTTTTAAATATGCTAATCTTGACTTGAGAAGTCTATCAGTGAATACATTAGGTGGTCATATTATATATCATTGGTCAATTATGCTTCATTAGATCAGATCAGTCGCTCAGTCGAGTCCGACTCTTTGCGACCCCATGAACCGCAGCACGCCAGGCCTCCCTGTCCATCACCAGCTCCCAGAGGTCACCCAGACTCATACCCATCGAGTCAGTGATGCCATCCAGCCATCTCATCCTCTGTCATCCCCTTCTCCTCCTGCCCTCAATCCCTCCCAGCATCAGAGTCTTCTCCAATGAGTCAACTCTTCGCATGAGGTGGCCAAAATACTGGAGTTTCAGCTTTAGCATCATTCCTTCCAAAGAAATTCCAGGGCTGATCTCCTTCAGAATGGACTGGTTGGATCTTCTTGCAGTCCAAGGGACTCTCAAGAGTCCTCTCCAACACCACAGTTCAAAAGCATCAATTCTTCAGTGCTCAGCCTTCTTCACAGTCCAGCTCTCACATCCATACATGACCACAGGAAAGACCATAGCCTTGACTAGGCGAACCTTTGTTGGTAAAGTGATGTCTCTGCTTTTGAATATGCTATCTAGGTTGGTCATAATTAGTCATTATCAAAAAGGGTAACAGCTATGCTGGATCTTACAGCAGTTAAAGTTTTCTACATTGTTCCATTAGTCAGGACACAGGCTAAGCCGAGGTGACAAAGAGACCCCGAATAATGTAACTTAAATTAGAAGTTTCCTTCCTTTTCATGTAACAGCTCAGAAGTAAGCAATCTGTTACCACCTTCTCAGCCAAAGAGCAGGGTACCGTGTTGGCCCAAGCATCTTTGCTAGGCAACTTCCATCTCCATCCAAGGCAGCACCTCTTGCTGTTGCCATTTCCCCATGGTTGATGGGAGGAGGCAAAGAGGGAGACCGAGGAGAGGGACTTGCCTTTATGGATATGACCAGAGGTTCCCACGTTCCTTATGCTCTGCTCCCAGTGACCTGCATCCCAGCTGGCCTCATGGAGCCACCACACAAGCTGAGAAGAGCAGTCTCCAGCCAGTCAGTGACGTGTCAAGCTAAAACTGAGGGCATGTTTTTTTTTAAGTGAAAGGAACAAAGGAGAATGAATCTGAAGGATAGCTAGCACTGTCTTTTACATTCTGAAGAGTAATTAGCACATGAACCAGAATGGAGCCTGCAAAGAAACAGACCCACCTGCGTGGCCAGGGGAGGCCACTCATCTTGTTACACAATTTCTCTCTGGTATCCAGTAATGTTTGATGATCAGTTAAGGCACACGTTTCTGGTGTCTGCCTAACTTTTATGACATCTATGGAATCACTGGACCCACCCAATAAAATATCAGTTCTAGGAAGGATAGGAATAAGAGGCCTACTTTGACTGGAACCTTACACTCCACTATTCTTCAAGAGTTGCTAGACTTCCTGCACGATTTGCAGTCGTCAGCCCAGTGGTCGACCTTGTGAGCCCCAAGGTGTGGGGACAAATGCTCCATGTCCTACTTCATGGAGAACCAACACGTGGAGAGCAAAAAGAGGATGACCAGCAGATGCTGCAGGGGGCACTGGCCCGGAATGTGTCAGCAATAATAATAACAGAAATACTGGATCTTGAACATGCGCGTGTTTGTCAGACACACACAGTATTCAGTTTAGAATCTTTTGGTTTTGCTAACTGAAAACTGATAAAAGAAGTTACCCTATCTAGGGCTAAACCCATGTTCTACTTTCATGAAGCATAAATAACATCAGCCAACTGATCAGTGTATAAAAATCCCTTTCTTCTTGTTAAAAGAGAATTTTGCATAGTTTAAATGTAAAGCTCAAAGCCTCAGTTTATCTAGTTCAGGGTTCTTTTTTTTTTTTTTTTTTTTTTTAGGATAACTGCTCCTAATATTGTGGTGGTCCCTGCTGTAGATCAGCACGAGTCAGTCATAATTATATACATATAATCTCCTCCCCCTTTAGCATCCCTGCCCCTCCCATTCCACCCCTCTAGGTCGTCACAGAATGCCAGGCTGGGCTCCATATGTTATGTAGCAGCTTCCTGCTAGCTCTCTGTTTTAAACATGATAGTGTCTATGTGACAATGCTACTTTCTCCTGGCCTTTCTATTAATGTCTGTTGATCAGTTTCCTTTTGTTCTCCACGTGTTGGTCCTCCATAAAGTGGGACATGTAGCGTGGGTACCTGCACCATGGGGTTCACAAGGTCTGTAGCTGGGCTGATGACTGCCAAACTATGCAGGGAATCTAGGAACTCTTGAAGAAAATGGAAAGTAAGGTTCAAGTCTAAGTAGGCCTCTTCTTTCTATTCTTTCTAGAGCTGATATTTTATGTGGCAGATTCAATGCTTGCATAGATGTCATCAGGGTTAGACAGAGACTAGAAATGTGTGTCTTAATTGATCATCAAACATTTCTGGATGTGGTGTCAGAAAGGACACTTGTGTATCCACAAGTTCTTTCTCTATGTCTGTGGCTCCAGTTCCTCTCTGTACATAGCTTTGTCAGTACTGTTTTTCTAGATACCATGTATGTATGCATTAATATGTGATATTCGTTTTTCTCTTTCTGACTTACTTCACTCTGTATAACAGTCTCTAGGTGCATCCACCTCACTACAACTGACTCAGATTTGTTCCTTTTTATGGCTGTAGCTCAGGGTCCTTTGGGTTCCAAAACTAGTAGATGATGGAACAGTCTTCTGACAGCAAAAATTAATAATTAAAATGATGATTAAAATTTGTGCACAAAACTTATTGAAAAAATATGCATTTTTAAAATGTAACTACAAAGAAAAGTAAATAATTCTAAATACATTTCTATAACTGCATTTTATGCAATTTCTAAAGAATAATGCATATAAATATAAGACTTTTTTACACTATAGATCCAGAATCATATTTTTATCACTGTACTGGGCAAAGCATATTTGTAGTTCAGATGAAGGTAGATATTTATATAAGTATCATATCACTTACGATTACATGTAACAGAATCCTTGGCTAGTTATTTCTGTATGTTTGATAAAACATCCTATGATCTATTTAGTAAAATTCTCCCCCAAAATGGGGAAGAGGATAAATTTTTTAAGTGTGATTACAGAACTAACGTAGTAATGACTCCAAAGTAAAAAAAAAAAAAAAAAGGCATTGCTTGTTTTGACTCAAAATCATAACAGATTTATTCATTATAAATAACTTTTATAATATTAATGAAAATTAATATTAAACCCCTCCTCTCCTTCAAATAAGCTCTGATGAATTGAAGTATATAATGTCATGAATTAAAATTTAGCCCCATACTACAGATTCTTAGGAGAAAAGGTTGTGTGATGAAGATAAGAAATTTCCACTTTTCAGGTTGCTTTTCATTTTTCTTGCTGTTAAAATAAAAAAGTGTCATTCAATTTATACTTCTGGCTTCCTCTCATCCTCCTATAAGGTTAAGAATTTCAAAAGATCTGGTTGATTGATTTTTATAATAAGAATCGAGTCAAATCCAATTAGGGTGGCCTTCAAGGACTAACTCAATTCTATACTCACACTAGAATTCAGCTTCAACTTGTAAAAAAAAGCAAACTAAGCAAGCATATTGTCTGGGACTTAGGGAAATTTAAAGACCATAGAGATTTCCATTGTGATGTTATATTGAAAATTGGGACTTGGCTGAGAGCCAAAACAGTGAAGCCTTGTGGAAGGGCCAGTAGGTTAATGGAGGGGCACCATAGAAAGGCCAGGAATTCAGAACGGAGCTAAGCACAAAAGCTCTAATCATCGATGACATCTGTCGCAGGCAGGTTATATGCTGAGCAGGAAGGGTAAGACAGAGGAGAGTTAGAATGCGCATGTTGCTTCCATGAGATGGAAAGAAAAATATTCTGGGCCAGATAGGTCAAATACAGAGGGCATTTTCATACTGCCTGCAATGCAAGAGACCTGAGTTCGATCCCTGGGTCAAGATCCCCCAGAGAAGGAAGTGGCAACCCACTCCAGGATTCTTGCACAGAGAATTCCATGGACAGGGGAGCACGGTGGGCTAGTCCATGGGGTGGCAAAGAGTCAGACACGACTGAGTGACTGAGTCTCACTAATGCTGTTAAGTGCATTTTGTTCTTACTAACTGCATGTATAGTTGACAATTTCAAGTGCTTTTTTGAAGATCTAATCTTTCCAGATGTTATAAAATACCTGATACATATTAAAAGTAGAAGTAATGATACATCACATTTTGTAAGTATATTTTTGTTAAAATTCGTATGAAATGTTTTTTGGGAGGAATAACCAAAAACGTCTTTAAGCAGTACACAGGGGAGGGCAGAGGAGAGGGAACTAGAGAGCCCTGTGCCAGCGTGTTTCTACCGATGCGAGAACTCACCGCTGTCTCTCCTGCTCCTGATCTTTGTTGTGTGGACAATGGACAAATGCATACTGTGTGTATAATGGGCAAGTGAGTCCTAACTGACAACATCTAGTCTTTCTAGACATTAAAGAGGTTGCAGGGTATGAAAAAAAGTTGAGTTAGTAAACCGGTAAATTTGGTGCATTTTGCACAAAAATTTCTGGGAAAAGATCATCTGAAAATTTGAGCATTATAGACCCCTAGACTGACAGAGGGATGAGAGGAGGGAAGGGTTTTAAGAATATTGACATTCTGAAGACACTTTCAGATTATAGCTGTTGCTACATGTGTGTAGTTTATTAAAGACTATGGATATATATATGTATATAAATGCTTGTTTATACACACACACATATATATACACATGCTTTCCTTGTTCAGTCACTCATTGTGCCTGACTCTTTGTGACCTCATAGACTGTAACACGCCAGGCTTCCCTGTCTTTCACGATCTCCCAGAGTTTGCTCAGACTCAAGGCAGGAGGAGAAGGGAATGACAGAGGATGAGATCGTTGGATGGCATCACCGACTCAATGGACATGAGTTTGAGTAAACTCTGGAAGTTGGTGAAGGACAGGGAGGCCTGGTGTGCTGCAGTCCATGGGGTCACAAAGAGTCGGACACGAATGAGAGATTAAACTGACTGACTGTTTGGTCTCCTTGCAGTTCAAGGGACTCTCAAGAGTCTTCTCCAGCACCACAGTTTGAAAGCATCAATTTTTCAGTGTTCAGCCTTCTTATGGTTCAACTCTCACATCCATACGTGACTACTGGTAAAACCATAGCTTTGACTAGGTGGACCTTTGTTGGCAAAGTGATGTCTGGGCTTTTTAGTACATTGTCTAGGTTTGTCATGGCTTTTCTTCTAAGGAGCAAAAGCACTTCATGGATGTAGTCACCATCCTCAGTGATTTTGGAGCGCAAGAAAATAAAATCTGTCACAGTTTCCATTGTTTCCCTTTTTGCCATTTGCCATGAAGTAATGGGACCTCAATATGCCAGCAAATTTGGAAAACCCAGCAGTGGCCACATGACTGGAAAAGGTCAGTTGTCATTCCAATCCCAAAGAAAGGCAACGCCAAAGAATGCTCAAACTACTGCACAATTGCACTCATCTCACACGCTAGTAAAGTAATGCTCCAAATTCTCCAAGCCAGGCTTCAGCAATATGTGAACCGTGAACTTCCTGATGTTCAAGCTCGTTTTAGAAAAGACAGAGGAACCAGAGATCAAATTGCCAACATCCGCTGGATCATGGAAAAAGCGAGAGAATTCCAGAAAAACATCTATTTCTGCTTTATTGACTATGCCAAAGCCTTTGACTGTGTGGATCACAATAAACTGTGAAAAATTCTGAAAGAGATGGGAATACCAGACCACCTGACCTGCCTCTTGAGAAATCTGTATGCAGGTCAGGAAGCAACAGTTAGAACTGGACATGGAACAACAGACTGGTTCCAAATAGGAAAAGGAGCATGTCAAGGCTGTATATTGTCACCCTGCTTCTTTAACTTCTATGCAGAGTACATCATGAGAAACGCTGGGCTGGAAGAAGCACAAGCTGGAATCAAAATTGCTGGGAGAAATATCAATAACCTCAGATATGCAGATGACACCACCCTTATGGCAAAAAGTGAAGAGGAACTAAAAAGCCTCTTGATGAAAGTGAAAGAGGAGAGTGGAAAAGTTGGCTTTAAACTCAACATTCAGAAAATGAAGATCATGGCATCTGGTCCCATCACTTCATGGGAAATAGATGGGGAAACAGTGTCAGACTTTATTTTTTTGGCTCCAAAATCACTGCAGATGGTGACTGCAACCATGAAATTAAAAGACACTTACTCTTTGGAAGAAAAGTTATGACCAACCTAGATAGCATATTGAAGAGCAGAGACATTACTTTGCCAACAAAGATTCGCCTAGTCAAGGCTATGGTTTTACCAGTACTCATGTATGGATGTGAGAGTTGGACTGTAAAGAAAGTTAAGTGCTGAAGAATTGACGCTTTTGAACTGTGGTGTTGGAGAAGACTCTTGAGAGTCCCTTGGACTGCAAGGAGATCTAACCAGTCCATTCTGAAGGAGATCAGCCCTGGGATTTCTTTGGAAGGAATGATGCTAAAGCTGAAACTCCAGTACTTTGGCCACCTCATGTGAAGAGTTGACTCATTGGAAAAGACTCTGATGCTGGGAGGGATTGGGGGCAGGAGGAGAAGGGGACGACAGAGGATGAGATGGCTGGATGGCATCACTGACTCGATGGATGTGAGTCTGAGTGAACTCCGGGAGTTGGTGATGGACAGGGAGGCCTGGCGCGCTGCAATTCATGAGGTCGCAAAGAGTCAGACATGACTGAGTGACTGAACTGAACTGAATGGGACCTGATGCCATGGTCTTTGTTTTTGGAATGTTGAGTTTTAAAAAGCCAGCTTTTTCACTCTCCTCTTTCACGTTCATCAAGAGGCTGTTTAGTTCCTCTTCGCTTTCTGGATGAAGCTCAAGCTGAAATCATGATTGCCGGGAGAAATATCAATAACCTCAGATATGCAGATGACACCACCCTAATTGCAGAAAATGCAATTGCAGAAAGTGCAATATCCACTATATATATATATATCTATATCTATATTAAGTCCTTATTGGAAACATCTAGTCTATCAATAATTTAGAAATGCCTGGTATATGTAAAATGTAGAGGTAGAAAAATACGCTTTGTAAATATCTTTTTTGCTAAACTTCATAGGAAATATTGTCTTTGGAGACTAGAATTATTAAATCACCTCTGTGAGTGGTATATTATTATCTATACTTTTCATTGGTTTGCAGGAAGTGGGAGGAAAAAAATTGCAAAATGTTATAGATTTATGTGTTCACACTTGAAAAATGAGTCCTAATTTTGCAACATCTAATCTCTGGTTGTTAAAGAAGTTGCCAGTATATGATGAAGTATTTGGTAATGTTAGTACATATTGTACACTTTGTGTTGAAATTCATGGGAAAGCTTGTCCTCTGTAAATGACTCTCAGATATGAATTTGTCTGAATTCACCTCCAAGCCTTACACATGCCTGCACTTGTCCACAGGATTGGTGGTGAGGAATGGGAAATGAGGAGGGAATGGTTTAAGGCCCGAATGGTCGTATTTGAAAGGTACCTCAGATTATCACCGTTACTGTGCTCAGTTGCGTCTGACTCTGCAGCCCCATGGACTGTAGCTCACCAGGCTCCTCTATCCATGGAATTTTCCAGGCAAGAATACCAGAGTGGGTAGCCGTTCTGTCTCCAAGGGATCTTCCTAACCCAGGGAACAAACCCACATCTCTTACATCTCCTGCGTTGGCAGGTGGATTCTTCACCTGGAAAGCCCCTGTAATCAGCAATTTTATTTAGTAGTGCTGTGTACATAGTGGACAGGTAAATTCTTATAGCTAGGATTTCCAGATATTTAGAAGTGCTCAATGTATTTAAAAGTAAAAGCAGTAAGTAATGCTTTTTTTAAATAGCGTTTAAAAATTGATGGGGAAAAAATTGATGGGAAATTCATTTTTATTTTATTCATTTTATTTTGGAAATTCATTTTATTTCATAAAGATGAAATTGCCACACCACCTCAATGAACAGTATGCTGTTCTTTGTACTTGTTCATTAGATTGAGGAGGCAGGAGGGAAGAAATTCTAAAAGGTGTTTTGTTAATGTGTACTAGAGAATTTCAGCTTATCCATTGGTACATTTAATGTAACTTTGCTATGTGATTATCTTTATCTACCCATCTTTACTTTGGTTACTAACTCCTGATTTCTTCTCAAAACCAACTTCTCCGTTTTCTTTTCCAGTGCCTCAGGAAATTCAGGTAATTCATTTAGCCAGTCAAAACTTGTATTCCCTAATCTGTAGTTATGGGTTCAGAGATGCATACACACTCTATCAGAGCCACTGAAATATAATAAGACTGTTTGCTGAGTATGCTGAGGAAAAGGCAACTTGTTGTTGTTGTTAGACTTAAACCTGGAAGGTTGTTGGTGTGAAATTACTGGTGCCTTCTTATCACCACCTGCCATCTAAGAGTGAAGAAATGGGAAAGCCTCAGAGTCAAAGAAAACAGGGGACATACTGGGTCCCCATGACGCTGTTCCATCCACACGTGGACCCATCAGATGCATGAAGCAAGAAATCCTTATGTGCTAGGCTACTTTTGGTTAAATTTTCCAAAACTTGCAACCAAGAGAGTTATGAATGATCAGCTGAACAGCATGATGCTTTGTTAGGAAATAAAAAGCCAACTGGTGTGCCTTTTCTCTTGTCCTTACTCCTGAAAAGGAGGTCAGCAGAGTGTTTTTGAAAGCTTGAGCACATCTCTCAGGGGTACGTTAAGTGTTTTTCCATTTCAGGCTCACCGAAGAGACTAGACCTCAAGCAACAATGATCCTTTCTTACTTCTTACAGTTTCTGGAGTGGGGATGACTCATCCGTGCTCCACAGTGTTCGGGGGCGGAAATCTCATGAAAGTGTCTTCATTCCCAGGTCTCCCTGTTAATCCTGGCTGTTGGCTGAGGACCTGGCTGAGACTGCAGGGCAAGACACCTACATGTGGCCTCTCTGTGCGCCTCAAGCTTGCTCATAACACAGTGGCTGAGTTCCAGTGGCAAGTGTCTTGAGAGACAGACCAGACAGAAATCACACAGCATTACTTCCGCCACATTTTGTTAGAAGTTAAATAGTGCCTGCTTTGAGGGAGAGAGGAATTAGAGCTCATCTTTGAAAAGAGGCAGATCTAAAAAATTGTAGACATATTTTGAATCTACCACGGATGATAAGGGGAAGAAGAAGAGTTTCCTTAACACAAGGGAAAACTATGACAGTGTATTTTTCTGACAGATAATTCCTTCCAGATTGCTCACTATGTGCATTTAGGTATGCTTAGGGGAATTATGTGGGTTTCTCTATCTGTTTTTCCATGCATTTTCCAAAGTGGCCCGTTGGGGATACTATGCAGCTATTATGGTTTTCTGAAAGCTTCTGGTCTCTGTATTCTTCCCCACTCACAGAATCAGGACTCCTTGGAGAAATGGTTGATTCTAGGTGTAGGGCAGATAAAGAACAAGCTGTTTTGCCAAAAAGCAAGTCAGTAACGATTAATGGAAGTGTATTTAAAGAACACAAAAACCAGCCTGAAGGGGTTCCCATTGATGAAATTTGAGACTTTAGTGAAAGAAGGATAATTATAATTTATGATTCAAAAAGTTGAATCAATGAAACTTCATGAGTTTTGTTGGGTGCACACAAGAATAGGTGCACTTTTGACACTGGCTATTAAGAAAAGGATGTGTGAGGCAGGGCAAGGGCTGCCAGGCTGATCAGGTAATCAGTGAGCCAAAGTGAAAATCAGATACAGCACCTAAAAAGAAGCCCAGCAAAGCTCTGACTTGTACAGTACACCAAAAGGAAATAAAGGATACTGTATCTGTTGGAAAACTTCCCACCAGTGCCCACTGCGTAAAGAACATGGTTCAAATTTGTGTTCAGCCCATATTCAAAATTTACATTTTAAAAGAAAATGTTATTCCTTTGTGACATTTGCAAATTTTGGAAAAGTGACTCATGCCCATCAAAAATGTGCATATAGGATTTTGAATTCCCCTGTGGTCCAGGGGTTAGGACTCCATGCTTCTACTAAGGCTTCACAGGTTTGATCCCTAGTTGGGGCATAAGGACCCTACATGCCATTCGGCACTGCTGAAAAAGGAAAACAAAAAAGTATTCAGGGTTCATGAAGGCCAAGGCTGACTGTGCGGATGGTATGTTCCTCACAGAAACTACTGCATGCAAGATGCCAGGATTTGGCTAATTATGCACAAAGCCACTTCACTGCAAGTGACAGTGAAGCAGTGTAACATCAGGAATGATCTGCACTCCAGGTCAGGTCAGATCAGTCGCTCAGTCGTGTCCGACTCTGCAACTCTATACATGGACATCACAGATGGTCAACACCGAAATCAGATCGATTATATTCTTTGCAGCCAAAGATGGAGAAGCTCTATACGATCAACAAAAACAAGACCAGGAGCTGACTGTGGCTCAGACCATGAACTCCTTATTGCCAAATTCAGACTGAAATTGAAGAAAGTAGGGAAAACCACTAGACCATTCAGGTATGACCTAAATCAAATCCCTTATGATTATACAGTGGAAGTGAGAAATAGATTTAAGGGCCTAGATCTGATAGAGTGCCTGATGAACTATGGAATGAGGTTCGTGACATTGTACAGGAGACAGGGATCAAGACCATCCCCATGGAAAAGAAATGCAAAAAAGCAAAATGGCTGTCTGGGGAGGCCTTACAAATAGCTGCGAAAAGAAGAGAAGCAAAAAGCAAAGGAGAAAAGGAAAGATATAAACATCTGAATGCAGAGTTCCAAAGAATAGCAAGAAGAGATAAGAAAGCCTTCTTCAGCGGTCAATGCAAAGAAATAGAGGAAAACAACAGAATGGGAAAGACTAGGGATCTCTTCAAGAAAATCAGAGATACCAAAGGAACATTTCATGCAAAGATGGGCTCGATAAAGGACAGAAATGGTATGGATCTAACAGAAGCAGAAGATACTAAGAAGAGGTGGCAAGAATACACAGAAGAACTGTACAAAAAAGAGCTTCACGACCCAGATAATCATGATGGTGTGATCACTGACCTAGAGCCAGACATCCTGGAATGTTAAGTCAAGTGAGCCTTAGAAAGCATCACTACGAACAAAGCTAGTGAAGGTGATGGAATTCCAGTGGAGCTATTCCAAATCCTGAAAGATGATGCTGTGAAAGTGCTGCACTCAATATGCCAGCAAATTTGGAAAACTCAGCAGTGGCCACAGGATTGGAAAAGGTCAGTTTTCATTCCAATCCCAAAGAAAGGCAATGCCAAAGAATGCTCAAACTACCGCACAATTGCACTCATCTCACACGCTAGTAAAGTAATGCTCAAAATTCTCCAAGCCAGGCTTCAGCAGTACATGAACCGTGAACTTCCTGATGTTAAAGCTGGTTTTAGAAAAGGCAGAGGAACCAGAGATCAAATTGCCAACATCCGCTGGATCATGGAATAAGCAAGAGAGTTCCAGAAAAACATCTATTTCTGCTTTATTGACTATGCCAAAGCCTTTGACTGTGTAGATCACAATGAACTGTGGAAAATTCTGAAAGAAATGGGAATACCAGACCACCTGATCTGCCTCTTAAGAAATCTGTATGCAGGTCAGGAAGCAACAGTTAGAACTGGACATGGACCAACAGACTGGTTCCAAATAGGAAAAGGTGTACGTCAAGGCTGTATATTGTCACCCTGTTTATTTAACTTCTATGCAGAGTACATCATGAGAAACGCTGGGCTGGAAGAAGCACAAGCTGGAATCAAGATTGCTGGGAGAAATATCAGTAACCTCATATATGCAGATGACACCACCCTTATGGCAGAAAGTGAAGAGGAACTAAAAAGCCTCTTGATGAAAGTGAAAGTGAAGAGTGAAAAAGTTGGCTTAAAGCTCAACATTCAGAAAACAAAGATCATGGCCTCCAGTCCCATCACTTCATGGGAAATAGATGGGGAAACAGTGGAAACAGTGTCAGACTTTATTTTTCTGGGTTCCAAAATCACTGCGGATGGTGACTGCAGCCATGAAATTAAAAGACGCTTACTCCTTGGAGGGAAAGTTATGACCAACCTAGATAGCATATTCAAAAGCAGAGACATTACTTTGCCAACAAAGGTTCGCCTAGTCAAGGCTATGGTCTTTCCTGTGGTCATGTATGGATGTGAGAGCTGGACTGTGAAGAAGGCTGAGTGCCGAAGAACTGATGCTTTTGAACTGTGGTGTTGGAGAAGACTCTTGAGAGTCCCTTGGACTGCAAGGAGATCCAACCAGTCCATTCTGAAGGAGATTAGCCTTGGGATTTCTTTGGAAGGAATGATGCTAAAGCTGAAACTCCAGTATTTTGGCCACCTCATGCGAATTGTTGACTCATTGGAAAAGACTCTGATGCTGGGAGGGATTGGGGGCAGGAGGAGAAGGGGACGACAGAGGATGAGATGGCTGGATGGCATCACTGACTCGATGGATGTGAGTCTGAGTGACCTCCGGGAGTTGGTGATGGACAGGGAGGCCTGGCGTGCTGCGATTCATGGGGTCGCAAAGAGTCGGACACGACTGAGTGACTTATCTGATCTGATCTAAGTACCATCCACACTTATCTGAATCTAATTTCCTATAACTGGGTTAGGGTCGACTGAAAAGAGAGCTAAAAACAAAATTAGTTTTAGGGAATAGCTCATTTTAGTGAAGCACTTTTCAAATATATGATTGCAAAAGAGGGGTCCTCGTTATGGACGAATTGTACCCAAGTTTTTTTTTTTTTTTCATGTCCCATCTAGAAATGCATACTGAAGTACATGAAAGCTGACTCTATCTTTATTTGGGGAAAATATTCCAACCATCACTTAGAGCTCTAACTCTGTGGGAAGAGGAGAGGCATGTGGATCCATACAGCCTCCATTGTCAGTTATTCCTAAGATGAATGCCATTTGTGAACTAAATATGTATCTTAAATTTTAAGAAATGAAATTCCAAACGGATGTGCTTCATTAAAAATATCTGCTTGGTAAAGACATTTAAAATGATACCAGTTAAATCACAAATCAAAATGTTTGAGATTCAGACAAAACTACACTGAGAGGAAAAATAAAAACCTGAAGTATATTCTTGGGAGAGAAATGATTTTTTCTGAAAACTCTGCTTGCCATTCACAGATACACACAACCCTTCAACACTGGCTAACCATAAGTAAGAAAAGGACGTCCTTCTCTGAGGGCGGTAACTTACTGCTCTGCTCTGACTGGCGGGGCACTCAGACCTCAGACTCTGTAAAGAACCCAGCTGGTTGGTGTTTCCAGAGCCAGAAAACTCAGCCTGAGTCCTACCCAAGTTTTAAAATCTGGCTTTTAGAAGCACAGTCCTCTGCCAGAGACGGGAGACCAGTCACTGTTCGGCTCTGTCTTTTACGTCAGTCAGGACACAGGCTCTGCGCCATCAATTCTCTGACCCCAGCTCTCTCCTGAAATCTTGAATTCTGGTTCATGTTCAGCCATGTTGTTGAGAAATAAGTGTTAGGATATTAGTTTTATTCATTTTTTTGCTTTTATTTTTTCTCTTTTTTGGTTGCACCGTGCATCCTGTGGGATCCTGGTTCCTTGACCAGAGATCACACCTGTGACCCCTGCAGTGGAAATGTGGAGACTGCCCTACCAGGGAAGTCCTGGAGTAATAGTTTTAATCCTTCCATTACAGATCTTTCATCTTTTGAGATTTTTGTTTTTGTTTTATCTAAAGACTATTTTCCAGGATCTGTCTAATCAAAAACCTATTTGGGAAATAATTTTTTTTTTCAGATATGATATTATACATATTTCAATGCTATTCTCCCCCATCATCCCACCCTCTCCTGGTCCCAGAGTCCAAAAGTCTGTTCTATACATCAGTGTCTCTTTTGCTGTCTCGTAAATAGAGTTATTTTTATCATCTTTCTAAATTCCATATATATGCATTAGTATACTGTATTTGTGTTTTTGTTTCTGGCTTACTTCACTCTGTATAATAGGCTCCAGTTCCATCCACCTCCTTAGAACTGATTCAAATGTATTCTTTTTAATGGCTGAGTAATACTCCATTGTGTATATGTACCACAGCTTGCTTATCCATTCATCTGTGGATGGACATCTAGGTTGCTTCCACGTTCTGGCTATTGTAAACAGTGCTGCTATGAACATTGGGGTTGGGAAATAAATTTTTAAAAATGGAGCAAAAATCAGACAAGTGGGGAGGATACTCCTGTTTTTATTTATTTATTTATTTTTTTTATCAAGAATCTCTTTTATTGATTATCAGAAACATTACAAACATCTAATATGAACAAATTGTAACATGACAGTATTTAGTTTGAACAATTAATACATTTCAGATATAATATTATACATATTTCAATGCTATTCTCCCCAATCATCCCACCCTCTCCCAGTCCCAGAGTCCAAAAGTCTGGTCTATACATCAGTGTCTCTTTTGCTGTCTCGTAAATAGGGTTATTTTTACCATCTTTCTAAATTCCATATATATGCGTTAGTATACTGTATTTGTGTTTTTGTTTCTGGCTTACTTCACTCTGTATAATAGGCTCCAGTTCCATCCACCTCCTTAGAACTGATTCAAATGAATTCTTTTTAATGGCTGAGTAATACTCCATTGTGTATATGTACCACAGCTTGCTTATCCATTCATCTGTGGATGGACATCTAGGTTGCTTCCACGTTCTGGCTATTGCAAACAGTGCTGCTATGAACATTGGGGTACACGTGTCTCTTTCAATTCTGGTTTTCTCAGTGTATATGCCCAGCAGTGGGATTGCTGGATCATAAGGCAGTTCTATTCCCAGTTTTTTGAGGAATCTCCAGACTGTTCTCCATAGTGGCTGTACCAGTTTGCATTCCCACCAACAGTGCAAGAGGGTTCCCTTCTCTCTGCACCCTCTCCAGCATTTATTGCTTATGGACTTTTGGATAGCAGCCATTCTGATTGGCATGAAATGGTATCTCATAGTGGTTTTGATTTGCATTTCTCTGATAATGAGTGATGTTGAGCATCTTTTCATGTGTTTGTTAGCCATCTGTATGTCTTCTTTGGAGAAATGTCTATTTAGTTCTTTGGCCCATTTTTGATTGGGTCATTTATTTTTCTGGAATTGAGCTGTAGAAGTTGCTTGTATATTTTTGAGATTAGTTGTTTGTCTGTTGCTTCATTTGCTATTATTTTCTCCCATTCTGAAGGCTGTCTTTTCACCTTGCTTATAGTTTCCTTTGTTGTGCAGAAGCTTTTAAGTTTGATTAGGTCCCATTTGTTCATTTTAGATTTTATTTCCAATATTCTGGGAGGTGGGTCATGGAGGATCCTGCTGTGATGTAAGTCAGAGAGTGTTTTGCCTATGTTTTCCTCTAGGAGTTTTATGGTTTCTGGTCTTACATTTAGCTCTTTAATCCATTTTGAGTTTATTTTTGTGTATGGTGTTAGAAAGTGTTCTAGTTTCATTCTTTTACAAGTGGTTGACCAGTTTTCCCAGCACCACTTGTTAAAGAGATTGTCTTTAATCCATTGTATATTCTTGCCTCCTTTGTCAAAGATAAGGTGACCATATGTGTGTGGATTTATCTCTGGGCTTTCTATTTTGTTCCAGTCTAATCATAGAAGACGTATCAAATTTTATGTCAGTCACACAATGGAATACTATGCAGTCATCTAAAATGATCCATATGTATGTTTGTTGACACTGAAAAGATTTTTCATACTATATGATTAAGTGAAAAAGTTACAAAACAGAAGATAAATACTAGTTCTCATCAGGTTTGTATGACAACTAATTTCAGTAACTTAGCCATGTCAGTCCAATTAAAGGAGAATTATTTTAGCTACAAAGAGATTCATATGAATTTCTAGAAATACAAACCATAGTACCGCAGGATGCCACAGAAACAGGCGCAGAATCTGGGAGGACATCTAGCCCCAGGGCAGTTCTCCTCACACACACGATGACCACATGGAAAGTACAAAACGACCAAGTGCTGCTTTAAATTCTTTCCTTCTGGTTTTCACCTTAGCTTTGTTTTACTGAAAATTTTTAATAATTGTCTTTCATTCAAAGCTTTTTTAAAAATTAAAAATGGAAAATTATAGCTCAGATTGAGAAAACTAATAACCCTCTTCCTTATATCAGGATATTTTAAAAAATTTATTTATTTTTTATTGAAGGATAATTGCTTTACAGACTTTTTTTGTTTTCTGTCAAACCTCAACATGAATCAGCCATAGGTATACATATACCCTGGGGAAGGCAATGGCACCCCACCCCAATACTCTTGCCTGGAAAATCCCATGGACGGAGGAGCCTGGTAGGCTGCAGTCCATGGGGTCGCTAAGAGTCAGACACGACTGAGCGACTTCACTTTCACTTTTCACTTTCATGCATTGGAGAAGGAAATGGCAACCCACTCCAGTATTCTTGCCTGGAGAATCCCAGGGACAGAGGAGCCTAGTGGGCTGCCGTCTATGGGATCGCACAGAGTCGGACACGACTGAAGCGACTTAGCAGCAGCAGCAGCATACATATACCCACTTCCTTTTGAACCTCCCACCCATCTCCCTCCCCTTCAGGATATTTTTAATGTGCTCACAGAGAAGGCAATGGCACCCCACTCCAGCACTCTTGCCTAGAAAATCCCATGGATGGAGGAGCCTGGTGGGCTGCAGTCCATGGGGTCGCTAAGAGTCAGACACAACTGAGCGACTTCACTTTCACTTTTCACTTTCATGCATTGGAGAAGGAAATGGCAACCCACTCCAGTGTTCTTGCCTGGAGAATTCCAGGGATGGGGGAGCCTCGTGGGTTGCCATCTATGGGGTCGCACAGAGTCGGACATGACTGAAACGACTTAGCAGCTTAGCAGCATAATTTGTATTTATCTTTTTCAAACTTTTGTTTGGACATATGTTTTCAAATATCTTGGGTGTATACATAAGAGTGAAATTGTTGGGTCAAATGGTAACTCTACATTTTAACATTTTAAAGAACAGCTATTTTCCAAAATGGCTGCACTATTTTACATCTGACCAGCAATTTATGAAGGTTTTAATTTCTCCATATCCTCACCTATGATTGTTTTCCTTTTATTTTTTTGGCTATAGCATTCATCCTAGTAGGTGTTAAGAGTATCTCATTATGGTTTTGGTTTTCCTTTTCTTAGTGACTAAAGATATTGTGCATATTTTCATGTTCTCATTCACCATTTGTTTATATCCACTGGAGAAATGTGGATTCAGATTCTTTCCCATTAAAAAGAGTTTTTGTTATTGAGTATTAAAGTTCTTTTTATATTATAAACACTTGATTCTTTTCAAATATATGATTTGAAAATGTTTTCTCCCATACTGTGGACTGTCATTTAATTTTTTTTTTTTACTATCCTTTGAAGTACAAAAATATGAAATTTTTGTGAAATCCAATTTATTTATTTGTTTTTTGGTAGCTTTTACGCTTTGGTGCCATATCTAAGAAACCGTTGCCTATTCCAAGGTCCCCAAAACTTACACTTGCATTTTCTTCTAAGAATTGTATGGTTTTAGCTCTTGCCTTTAGGTCTTTGATCATTTTGAGATAATTTTTATATATGGTGTAAGATAGGGGGTCTTCATTTTTTTGCATGTGGATGCCTAGTTGTTCTAACACCATTTACTGAAAAGACTATTCTTTCATTGAATATACTTTTTTTTAATGCCATTTATCTTGATTTGAGAGTACCCTCAAATGAGATTTTTACAGTATTGGAAGTTAAATATCTTTAGAAATGTAATAACATTATTTGTTGAGAAATTGCCGTGTGTTAGGCACTGTGTTGATGTTAGTTCTCTTTTTAAATATATTTATTCAATTCTATGTGTCTTCGTTCTGGATCCTGGTTATTGGTTAATGCAATAGCTGTACAGAGTGTCTAGAGATCAACACAGAGTCTTCCTGAGGATTACATTCCACTGGGGAAGATACACTGATAAATATATAATGTAATTTGAGAAACTAAATTTTGTTTTTTAAAAATAAGCAAGAAACACTTTATTAAACATTATTGCAATAGGAAAGTGATGAAACATGTGGTTCATTTTCAAACCAAAATAACCATCAATTTTTTTAATACAGTATAACTTGAAAAAGACTTAGTAAACAAACTTTTAAATCTCTTATATTAACATCATCAACAAAAGCCAGAAGTCCATACTGGACAAAAGAAAGAGGGAGAGAAAGAGAGAGAGAGACTTTATTTTCCATCTTGGGAGGGACAATAGTACCGTTCTTCACTCTGAAAATTGCAATGAAAGACTAAAGAGTAAACATTTACTGAGTCTTCTTAGGAGAAAATATAGTTTATCAATATAGTTTATCCCAAGTTCAGGGAAATTTCATAATTAGAGAAGAATATCAGCTAAAACGAATAAGTGAATTTAAAAATGACACCACTTGCAACACCATTTGAAAGAATGTTCCAGGAAAAAATAATCAATGCATGCTAAAATCATGAGATGAAAGACTATGAGGAGCAGAATATTTGAAGGGTCCTATAGTATCATCCCATGGATTATTTGCTAATTGCAAAGGAAGTATAGTGTCTTCCTAATGGAGAGATCTGGAAATCATCAGCTTACCTGAGAACTCAAACTTAGCATCACTAACAATGGAGAAAACTCGACACTTTGTGCCTCCTAAAGTGATGCACCCTGAGGTGCACGGTGTAACCTACAGAACGTTCTTGCCAAATATATTTTACCTCAATCTAATTAAACTTCCAGTCTTACTGTTAATATATAGGATACAGTTTTAGACGAGGAGTAAGACATCAAGAAGGGATCAAACAAATCCAAAATATGATAAAACATTATCCTGTAAGATGACTGGTTTAACTTCTTAAAAAGCAAAGAGAAACAGAGAGTGGAGACCTAAACGTATACACACATATAGACATGATAAAAGACCGTTGGATAAATTTAATGTAGAGCAAAATTACGGAGAAGGCAATGGCACCCCACTCCAGTACTCTTGCCTGGAAAATCCCATGAACGGAGGAGCCTGGAAGGCTGTAGTCCATGGGGTCGCTGAGGGTCGGACATGACTGAGCGACTTCACTTTCACTTTTCACTTTCATGCATTGGAGGAGGAAATGGCAACCCACTCCAGTGTTCTTGCCTGGAGAATCCCAGGGACGGGGGAGCCTGGTGGGCTGCCGTCTATGGGGTCGCACAGAGTCGGACACGACTGAAGTGACTTGGCGGCAGCAGCAGCAGAGCAAAATTAAGATGATCTCATGATGGTGTTGCCTGGAAAATCCGATGGACGGAGGACTCTGGTAGGCTCCAGTCCATGGGGTCGCTAAGAGTCGGACACGACTGAGCGACTTCACTTTCACTTTTCACTTTCATGCATTGGAGAAGGAAATGGCAACCCACTCCAGTGTTCTTGCCTGGAGAATCCCAGGGACGGGGGAGCCTGGTGAGCTTCTGTCTATGGGGTCGCACAGAGTCGGACACGACTGAAGCGAGTTAGCAGCAGCAGCAGCATGATGGTGTTAGCATTTTTCTTGGGTGTGATGATGCTATTATGGTTTCTGTAGGAGAAAGTCATCACTAAAGTCACCCACTCATGCTGATCGAGGGTACTGGTTTGTCCAGGACTGGAGGGGTTCTCACAACACAGACAGTCACTTTAAAAACCAGGAAAATCCTGGGCAAATAAGGATAAGTTTATCACCCTATGCTGCTGCTGCTAAGTCTCTTCAGTCGTGTCCGACTCTGTGCGACCCTATGGACAGCAGCCCACCAGGCTCCTCTGCCCACAGGATTCTCTAGGCAAGAGTACTGGAGTGGGTTGCCATTTCCTTCTCTGCTATACCCACCAATGAATTTGGGGGTGAAGTGACATGATATCTGCAATTGATTTTCAAATGGCTTGGCAAAATATATATGTACATATATTGTATATAGATATAGATAAATTATAGTAAAATGTTAACAGTTATTTGAATAGTGTGCACATGATTATTATCATACTATTCTTTTATTATTAATTAATCTATTCACTTCTATTATATTTTCAGAGTGACTGAACTAACTGATTCTTTCACCATGTATGTATGTTTGAATTTTTTTGTAATAAAATGTTGGGGGAAACACGCTTAGATAATGAAAATAATTCAAATATGAAACTAGACTGGATTCAAGTTCTATTAGAACCTGAAACTAAACTTATTAGAAAAAAAAAGTTAGAAACTGGAAACCCGTTAGAAGCTGAAAATATAATAGAAGAGAATAGATTAATAGAAGAATTGAAAGACATTAAGGAAATATCCCAGAAAGTAGAGAAGAACAAAAAATGGAAAATAAAGAATCAAAATGAAAATAAAATTAGAATATTAATTTAGTAAGTCTTAATGTTCAAATAACTGGAGTTTCAGAAAGAAGAAAGAAAGAAAAATAGAAAGGAAGAAATAATGAACAAAGTAACTGAGGAGGGAACTCCTGGATGCACAACTTGGTTTCCAAGTTGAAAGGCTGCACCACGTACGCAGCATATGTGGATGGAAAGAGATCTACACTGATGTGCACCCCTGAGAAATTTCAAGACACAGGACACGAAGAGAAAAAGAAAAAGACACTGGCCAAATATTAAACAGGTTGGAATCAGAAAAGTTCAGGATTCTCACCAGCAACCTTGAAAGCTTGGTGGTGGCAGAATAATGCCTTAAAGAAAATGGTCCAAATCCAGATATCTGTTCCCAGCCAATCAGTGTGTAAGACCTACATAAAGTGTCTTCAGACATGCAAGTTTCCCAAAATATCCTCTCCCATTTCTGTATTTTCAGGGATCTTGGAGATTAAGTCAGGAAAGAGGAAAACATAGAAGAGAGGGACCAGGAGAGGCAATGGACTAGAAGACAAAAGGAATGCCAGGGTGATGGAGGAAGGAGATCCCAGGATGAGAGCTATACATCAACCAGGAGACCCAGCCTTCCAGACGGATCTCGGCAGGAGTTTCTGTAAGGCCTTTCTTTAGAAGGGTAGGATGGAGGCAGTGCTAATCAGCCTGAGAGCACTGAGAGGAACTTTTGGCAACGGATGGCAAGTCAGGGAATAAATTGGCTGGTGGTGGGTTAGTCGCTAAGTTGTGTCCGACTCTTGCGACCCCATGGACTGCAGCCCGCCAGGCTCCTCCATCCGTGTGGTTTTCCAGACAAGAGTACCGGAGTCGGTTGCCATTTCCTTCTCCAGGGCGTCTTCCTGACCCAGGAGTCACACCTGGGTCTCCTGCACTGCAGGCAGATTCTTTACCAACTGAGCTCTGAGGGAAGCCCAGGGGGGATAAATTAATGATAAGTAAATTAAAAAATCAAGAAAATAAAAAATTAAGACAATTATTAACTCCAGAGAAAAGATAATTGTGCAAGAAAGAATAACAGCTTATATAAAAGTTTATATCAGAGTTTACCATTCCAGCTATAGATAGCACTTACATAATCAAAATAAATCCTGTTTTTATTAATTTTATTAATAATTTATTAATTATAATAATAAAATATGATGCAATCATATTAGGAGGATAAGGTAAAAGAAAGGGAACACATGTATGGTAGGATCAGGGAAAGAAAAGGAGCCAACTCTAATTTTTATAATGGGAAGGCAATGGATAATGTCTAAAGCAAAAATTAATGACAAAAACTCAAGCACCTTCTTTCAAGTCTTGGAAGGAAATGCCAAAACTCAGCTAAGAGTTGAAATCTATTGTCTCTTGGAGAGGTAAATACTGAAGTGAGAATGGAGAACTACTCTTTTTCATTATAAACCTTGTAGAACTATTTGATTCTATAGTATGTACATATAAAACTTGGATTTTATTAGTTAAAAATAAGGAAAGATACTGAGAGCTAGAAACGAATTGAGTTCAGAAAAACAGAACCTGTTAACAAATGCAGAGATGTGTAACTTATTTTTAAAGGAAGTATAGAAACTTTTAAGTCTGTAGAAAAAATTTAAGTCTGTAGAAAAATTAAGAAAAATAGCTCTTTTCAAGATGTAGTCTAAGAAAGTTATAAAACATGTAATATATCCAAAATGCCAATATGTAAAATAGGTAACTAATAAAGACCCACTGAATAGCATAGGAAATTCTTCTAAATACTCTGTAATGACCTATATGGGATAAGAATCTAAAAAAGAGTGGAGATATGTATATGTATAACTGATTCACTTTGCTTTATAGTAGAAACTAACATCGGGAAGGCAATGGCACCCCACTCCAGTACTCTTGCCTGGAAATCCCATGGACGGAGGAGCCTGGTGGGCTGTAGTCCATGGGGTCACTAAGAGTCAGACACGACTGAGTGACTTCCTTTTCACTTTTCACTTTCGTGCATTGGAGAAGGAAATGGCAACCCACTCCAGTGTTCTTGCCTGGAGAATCCCGGGGGCGGGGGAGCCTGGTGGGCTGCCATTTCTGGGGTCCCACAGAGTCGGACAAGACTGAAGCGACTTAGCAGTAGCAGCAGAAACTAACACAGCACTTTAAATCAACTATTTTGTTGTTCAGTCACTAATTCATGTCTGACTCTTTGCAACCCCATGGACTGCGGCTTGCCAGGATCCTCTGTCCTCCACAACAAAATCAACTACACTCCTACAAATTTTTTTTAAAGAGAAAAAACACAATGGCAGTGTATGTGACACACACCCAACCATCAGTTCAGTCCAGTCCAGTCGCTCAGTTGTGTCCACTCTTTGTGACCCCACGGACGGCAGTACACCAGGCCTCCCTGTCCATCACCATCTCCCGAAGTTCACTCAAACTCATGTCCACTAAGTCATGTCCAGCCATCTCATCCTCTGTCGTCCCCTTCTCCTTCCGCCTTCAGTCTTTCCCAGCACCAGGGTCTTTTTAAATGAGTCAGCTCTTCACATCAGGTGGCCAAAGTATGGGAGTTTCAGCTTTAGCGTCAGTCCTTCCAATGAACACCCAGGACTGATCTCCTTTAGGACGGACTGGTTGGATCTCCTTGAAGTCCAAGGGACTCTCGAGTCTTCTCCAACACCACAGACCATAAAAGGATCTAAATGTTAAATAAATACATCAAGTTATTTCCAGTGGAAAACAAAGACATATTGCTGAAAACAGGAATGGCGGGTGCAAAAGTAAACAGGACACAAAACAGATATGTAATCCATTTTTTAAGAAGCAAGTATGATTTGGGTGAGCATCATCTGGTTGTTCTTATGTCAACAGATTAAAAAGTTGTAGTGCAGCTATTGAAAGAGCAAACAACCAGAGCACAGAAGAACTGAGTCTCACAGAAAGCTGGCTCTGCATAGCGGGCAGGCAGAACTCACTGGAACAACTCCCAAGGTGGAGAGAGGGAGAACCCTGCCTAACTGATGAATGTGGGTGCCAGTGGATCATTGTATCTGAGCCTCCAAATCTTATTGACAAAATTAATTCAAAACAGGCTTGAATAAGAATCTAGTTATACTGAAAATGCTTGGGTGATTATAAACAATCTGAATGATTAATGATCGCATAATTAAGTCTAGGGCAATGTGTAGTGGGCTGTTGCAAAGGTCCATGTTGCGTCTGGTCTAGTTTAATACCTTTAATGAACTGGAAAAGGAAGTGAATAGAATTTATAGATGCTCCTCAATTTTCCACTGAGTTCATAGCCCTAAATAGAAGGTTTTCCTGGCATGGTGTGGATGGCACTCAATCTGGTATAGAAAAGGATGGATTACAATCTTGAGTCCTTCACCCTTGAATGCTTGCCTTGCATATTACAATTAGTATTCTTTCCACCTGGCCCATTTTGCAAGCCCTGGCTTTCTCTAAAACATCTTTCCTCTGATTCCCTTTACTATCCTTTCTGCTGAAAGAACATGTGAAATGGCTCTCCCCTGTATTATATGTCAGTTACTATTACTCTCTCAGGGTAGGAATTTATGCCCTGGTCTCTTATATGCATTTAGCGTACAGGCCCACTATAAATTGAGTTCAAATCTGACCACCTGTGAGTTGGGCCAGTCAACTTGTATAGGTATGTAAATGTTGTATATGTTGTTTGATTTCGTACTTCCATGCCCTTTCAAAGTCTGATTCTTTAAAATCTCTCCCTTAAATCATGGGCTAACCTATGCTGTGTTATCTCTGGATAAGACACTCTGCATTTCACTCTCCAGTCAGGAAGCTCCATCACTCCCTGTGTAGTTGTGCTCTCGCAGGGTTTCCACATTAGTTCCCTAAGAGCGGTTGCTAACCTGATTCCACTCTCTTTTTGCATCTGATGGCTTCTTTACAAAATCTATTTCATCAAAATGTTCTAGTCATTTGAAGGCGGTGAAACTGCCTTGGTTATCCATGCATTGGGTTTTCAGGTGGGGAGAGAATCCATTAACAATGCAGAGGCATTATTACAGTCTTTGCTGTGCATACAGTACAGCCAGAAATTTCAAGCAAAATCAACTTCTTCACAGTGGATAAACACAGTGGGAACAGAAGTATTTGAGAATGAGTTGAACTCCAAATAAAATAACTCCAGGTTACAGAAAAAATATCCAGCTAAATGCTATTAACCAAGATACAAGCTGAAAATGACACAAGAGGTTTAAAAAGTAAAAGGAAAACACAGATATTCTAAACAAAGGCTATAAAAGAAAACAAATGTGACAATAGATTTGAAAGATAAAATGTATTAAAAGAAAGAGAGAATGATGTTTAAATTCAGCAGGCATTATTATTCACCAACTCCTCGTAACAGTCAAGAAGTTTTATGCATCTGAAAAAATAGATTTGAAATATGCTGACAATCACTGATATGTAAATTTATCATTATGTTTACAAAGAAAAGTTAAAAAAACAATTTTAATAGAAGATGTCAACTTACTCCTCTCATAAATAGTTGACAAAATAGATGAAAAATAAGCAATGCTATTTAAATAACAACGTTAGCAAGTATGATCTAATAGCTATACAAAGAATTTTGAAACCCACAAACTGAGAACAGTGTGGCACATACTCCATCATATATAAAAAATCTGTATATTGTTTAGCCGGAGAAGGCAATGGCAACCCACTCCAGTGTTCTTGCCTGGAGAATCCCAGACACGGGGGAGCCTGGTGGGCTGCCATATATGGGGTCGCACAGAGTCGGACACAACTGAAGCGACTTAGCAGCAGCAGCAGTGTAAGATAAAGGAAGTGTTTCAAGCGCGTGAGAAAAGAATAGATTATTTAGTAATAGTTGGATTAACTAGTTATCCATTTGAAAAAAGAAAAAGTCCGATGACTACTCTGTACACCAAAAGAAATTCCTATGATTAAGGGATTATTTATATAAAATAAAAAGCTACAGAAGTATTAGACCTAAAACAATGTCAAGATTATATAATGAATTCTTAAAGCTCATCAAGAAAAAGACAAACATTCAAACATTAAAATGCATACAAAGAATAATCACAGAAGAAAATATATAAATAACTAATAAAGGTAATTTTAAAATGGTTTACTTCTTTAGATATGAGAACAAAGCATACGAAGTAAATAGGTGTAATTTATTCTCTATCTTATTTTCAAAATGAGGACACTAGCTGCTGAGGGTAAGGGTGTAAGGGAAGCAGATATTTTCTTGCATTCTGGTGAACAGTGACCAAGCCTTTACTATAGAACAGTTTTGTAGCATCTAGTAAAGTCTTTTGATTCTACCTATGACCCAGAAAGTTCACTCTCAAACATCTACTCTAGGAAAGCACAAATATGCACAATCATGGAGCAATCGCATTGCTTGGAACATTATTTTTAGTAGTGAGAACTACTAGTGAGGGGTTCTTACTCGCGTTGTTCATAAAGAAATGCACATCAGATAGGTTATATGGTCCATGCATTACTATGAAATAGGACAAAGTTTAAAACAGTGCGATCAGTCATGGGGCAAGCTTCCCAGGAGACATCATAAACGGGAAAAAGCAAATTAAACCATGACACATTGTTATTTAACTTCAGTTTTGTAAAACATACAGAAAATAACTCTAGATATTTTTATGTGTTCCTACATCAATATCATATACTTATGTATCAATTTTTGTTGTTGTTCAGTCACTCAGTCGTGTCCGACTCTTTGCGACCCCATGAACCGCAGCACACCAGGCCTCCCTGTCCATCACCAGCTCCCAAAGGTCACCCAGCTTCAGATCAGATCAGATCAGTCACTCAGTCGTGTCCGACTCTTTGCGACCCCGTAGACTGCGGCATGTCAGGGTCCCCTATCCTTCACCGTATCCCGGAGCTAGGTCAAGCTCATGTCCATTATCAGTGACGCCATCCAACCATCTCATCCTCTGTCGTTTCCTTCTCCTCCCGCCTTCAATCTTTCCCAGCATCAGGGTCTTTTCTAATGAGCTGGCTCTTCGCATCAGGTGGCCAAAGTATTGGCATTTCAGCTTCAGCATCTGTCTTTCCAATGAATATTCAGGACTGACTTCCTTTAAGATGAATTGGTTTGATCTCCTTGCTGTCCCAGGGACTCCTATCAATACATATATAAATTTTAGAAATTCAGAAAGGTACACACAGAACTGTTAAGAGCACTTGGTTGTCTCTGGAGACTGGATTGGAATTGGCAGGGAGTGGTAAGGATTATGATCGTCACTTTATATTCTTCTGTACTATCTGTTTTTAATAAGAGATATTTGCAATTTTCTTGTAAAAAATTGATAGTAAAATACTTAAAGAAGAGCACTTCTCTAAACAGTCTATATTTCCTCTTAGTGGTTAATTTTAGTTTAGCCCCAAACGTGTACAGAGAAAAATACACACTACCTTCCAAATTAATTGATACTCAAGTAACATTAAGAGAAGGTGTTATTGATTTTTTTCTATCTCATTACTGAGAATTAAAACAGTGACCAAGGACTTTCTCGCAGAGCCTGCACGTGCCTGCCGAGGAAAGGCACTGGAGCACTGGGCGGCAGGTTCCAGTGGGCTCTGATGGGCGTGAGGTGGGAGGACGGGAAGGGGCCAGAGACTCAGGAGCGGTGGAGAGGGAGTCGAGCACCGACGGGCAGGTAAGGGGACATCCAGACCTTCCTTTCGCTGTCCAAGGGCACCTGTTTTCATTCTGATTTGAGAATCGACCACCTGGGTAAGCATGACCCCACTCCAGGGGCTCTGAGACCAATTCCCTACTGCATTAGTATGACAGCAGTTTAGCAGAGCCTGGAGAAATGCATATTTGCAATGACAGGCAGCAGGCGGCTGAGATTTCTCTATTACTCTTTAAAGTCATTTGCATCTGAATCTGATCAAGCAAATCCTAGGCCCCAAATCAGTTCCGATTTATTTATTGAGAACCAACCGTGTGCTGAGCCCTGAACCGAGTACTTTCGCATACACAGTGCATTTATTCCTCAAAACAACACACACATTATCACGTGTGAAAAATAACTGTGCTTATTGCTTTTGAAACATGAAATCAGTCCGAGGATACACAAAAGCAGTTTAGAATCCTCTTCCTTCCTCCATTACACTCAGAAATTTGAAGATTGTCTTAAAGGTTGAACGGTTTTAATGATAAGACATCAGCATTGAGAGCTTACTTTTGTCCCCCACTTCCCACCTTTTTAAAAAGACTAAATCAGTAGTGCTCAAATTTTAGAATTACTATTTAAAGTTGCATACACAAACCATTTTAGAAAATTTCTAAGACAATTTTGACTACAAGGGATTTCCTTTTTTTCTTTGTGAGTCTGTTGACTCATGTAAGTTTGTCGGTTCCCAGCTTCAACTGCCAAGCGCTGGGGGCAGCCTGTGCTGCTTCAGGGAAACTTAAAGGAAAGAACCTCAGGACAAATGGTCCCGGCAGCTGATAGGGTATGGCCCCATATTCCACAGTACAAAGGATTTCTGACTTACACACAAATTTTAGAACTCAATGCTAATGGAATATGTATAATCTAAAAGACATGGGATTGAGTCTCGGATTTTTAAGTTCAGAAACTCCTACACTTATGTACAGTTTAGATTTCCAAATTCAGTCTGTTCAGTTCAGCTGCTCAGTCGTGTCCAACTCTTTGTGACCCCATGAACTGCAGCACACCAGGCCTCCCTGTCCATCACCAACTCCTGGAGTTTACTCAAACTCATGTTCATCAAGTCAGTGATGCCATCCAGCCATCTCATCCTCTGTCATTCCCTTCTCCTGCCTTCAATCTTTCCCGGAATCAGGGTCTTTGACAATGGGTCGGTTCTTCGCATCAAGTGGCCAAAGGATTGGAGTTTCAGCTTCAGCATCAGTCCTTCCAATGAATATCCAGGACTGATTTCCTTTAGGATGAACTGGTTGGATCTTCTTGCAGTCTAAGGGACTCTCAAGAGTTTTCTCCAACACCACAGTTCAAAAGCATCAGTACTTTGGTGCTCAGCGCTCTTTATAGTTCAACTCTCACATCTGTACATGACCACTGGAAAAAGCATAGCTTTGACTAGATGGACATTTGTTGGCAAACTAATACCTCTGCTTTTTAATATGCTGTCTAGATTGGTCATAGCTTTTCTTCCAAGGAGCAAGGGTCTTTTAATTTCATGGCTGCACTCACCATCTGCAGTGATTTTGGAGTCCAAAAATTCTGTCACTGTTTCCATTTTTTCCCATCTATTTGCCTTGGACTTATGGGACCAGATGCCATGATCTTAGTTTTCTGAATGTGGAGTTTTAAGCCAATTTTTTTCACTCTCCTCTTTCACTTTCATCAAGAGGCTCTTTAGTTCTTCTTCACTTTTTGCAAGAAGGGTGGTGTCATCTGCATACATGAGGTTATTGATATTTCTCCCAGCAATCTTGATTCCAGCTTGTGCTTCATCCAACCCCACATTTTTCATTATGTTTTCTGCATATAAGTTAAATAAGCAGCGCAACAATATACAGCCTTGACTTATTCCTTTCCTGATTTGAAACCAGTCTGTTGTTCCATGTCTAGTTCTAACTGTTGCGTCTTGACCTGCATACAGATTCTCAGGAGGCAGGTCAGGTGGTCTTGTAATCCTATCTCTTGAAGAATTTTCCACAGTCTGTTGTGAACCACACAGTCAAAGGCTTTTGCATAGTCAGTAAAGCAGAAATAGACGTTTTTCTGGAACTCTCTCTCTTTTTCAATGATCCAGCGGATGTTGGCAATTTGATCTCTGGTTCCTCTGCCTTTTCTAAATCCAGCTTGAACATCTGGAATTTCATGGTTCAGATACTGTTGAAACCTGGCTTGGAGAATTTTGAGCACTACTTTGCTAGCGTGTGAGATGAATGCAATTGTGTAATAGTTTGAGCATTCCTTGGCATTGCCTTTCTTTGGGATTGGGATGAAACCTGACCTTTTCTAGTCCTGTGGCCACTTCTGAGTTTTCCAAATTTGCTGGCATATTGAGTGCAGCACTTTCACAGCATCCTCTTTTAGGATTTGAAATAGCTCAACTGGAATTCTATCACCTCCACTAGCTTTGTTCGTAGTGATGCTTCCTAAGGCCCACTTGACTTCACATTCCAGGATGTCTGGCTCTAGGTGAGTGATCATACCATCGTGATTATCTGGGTCGTGAAGATCTTTTTTGTACAGTTCTTCTGTGTATTCTTGCCACCTCTTCTTAGTATCTTCTGCTTCTGTTAGGTCCATAATATTTCTGTCCTTTATTGAGCCCATCTTTGCATGAAATGTTCCCTTGGTATCTCTAATTTTCTTGAAGACATCTCTAGTCTTTCCCATTCTATTGTTTTCCTCTATTTCTTTGCACTGATCACTGAGGAAGGCTTTCTTATCTCTCCTTGCTATTCTTTGGAACTCTGCATTCAAATGGGTATATCTTTCCTTTTCTCCTTTGCCTTTTGCTTCTCTTCTTTTCATAGCTATGTTTAAGGCCTCCTCAGATAACCATTTTGCCTTTTTGCATTTCTTTTTCTTGGGGATGATCTTGATCACTGCGTCCTGTACAATGTCACAAACCTCCATCCATAGTTCTTTAGGCACTCTGTCTATCAGACCTAATCCCTTGAATCTGTTGGTTACTTCCACTGTATAATCATAAGGGATTTGATTTAGGTCATACCTGAATGGTCTCATGGTTTTCCCTACTTTCTTCAATCTAAGTCTGAATTTGGCAATAAGGAGTTCATGATTGGAGCCACAGTCAGCTCCTGGTCTTGTTTTTGTTGACTTTATAGAGCTTCTCCATCTTTGGCTGCAAAGAATATAATCAATCTGATTTCAGTGTTGACCATCTGGTGATGTCCATGTGTAGAGTCTTCTCTTGTGTGTTGGACGAGGCTGTTTGCTATGACCAGTGCGTTCTCTTGACAAAAACTCTGTTAGCCTTTGCCCTGCTTTGTTTTGTACCCCAAGGCCAAAGTTGCCTGTTAATCCAGGTATCTCTTGACTTCCTACTTTTGCATTCCAGTCTCCTATAATGAAAAGGACATCTTTTTGAAGTGTTAAATCTAGAAAATCTTGTAGCTCTTGATAGAACTGTTGAACTACAGCTTCTGGTCAGGGCATAGACTTGAATTATTGTGCTATTGAATGGCTGGCCTTGGAAACGAACAGAGATCATTCTGTTGTTTTTGAGATTGCACCCAACTACTGCATTTTGGACTCTTTTGTTGACTATGATGGCTACTCCATTTCTTCTAAGGGATTCTTGCACACAGTAGTGTATATAATGGTCATCTGAGTTAAATTTGAGTTAATTCCAAGTTTGATCCTAAGTCCATTTATCTATAAGGACAACACGTCTATTGACAATGTATGAATATTTGTGTAGAGACAATTACTTTGGTTTCCAGCATAAACTTGCACCTGTTTTTCTAAACACAGTGAACACTATTATGATTTTGCACTTAGGGAATCTGACAGGGTTTGTATTCGATCTGGAAACAGAGCACAAATGTGACAAACTTGCTAACGATCAACACTGTGTCAGCAGACAACTACCGACCCCATTTGTCTACAGAGGGGGCTGATCTGACGCTTTTGCACAAGCATGCAATTTAGCTTAATCTCTCCACATTCCTAAGTGAAAGTTGGTTTGTAGAAGAGCTGCTGTTTTACTGTCTTTATCCCAATACTCCTATCTCCAACACATCATGTCAAAGCAAATTTGGTCAGTTAAACACAGGGAAGGAGGAAAATTTCATACCCTTAATTACCTTTCCTTGAATTCCATGGCTACTGAGATATTTAGACAATGCAACTATTGTTGTTTAACTATCACCTTAACCCCTGTTACCACCCAACAGTACAGTGCAGAAATGGCAAACTGCACTACTTTATTATAATTCATGCACTGTCTGTCTCTCCAAATAGAACAGTTTCTTAAGGGCAGAGATTTCATCTTTGTCGTCCATCTCTGTACCCCCATGCAAAGAAAGATGTCCAGTATCCATGCAATAAAGAAAGAATAGAAAGGAAAAAAGGAGGAAGAAAGAGGAGAAGGAAATAATAGGAGCAAGAGTGGAAGAAATTAACTGAAATTTATTACAGTTCTAATCTAGCAATTACATTTCCTATTACACTTTTAGACAACCAAAATTTATATTTGACAAATGATGCAAGAGAATGCAGTTCTCTGCCCACAGATTTTATTTTCAATAAGCTTTTGATCTCTCAAAAGCTTGATCTCTCAAGTCAGTTGTCACCCTTATGGGAAAAAAAGCTTTTTAGAATTTTCTTCCTCTCCTACAAATGAACTTGCACTGTAAATCAAGATAACTGCTAGAAAATCCTCTTGAATACCCTGATGATCTTTAGTTCAAGTAAAGAAGGGAAAATGTGCATGTGGCTAGGTGGGTAGGCTGTGTAACATAAATCAGAAACTAGTAGAACTGAACTGATTGCCCACAAGTGATGGATGAGACCAGAATGGAAGGAATAGGGAAGGAGTGAGACCTTTTGAGTACATCTTTTAATATAAGTCTTACCTTTGAATCAAATCAGTGTTCTATATATTTAAACTAGTATAATTATAGCAACAAGGAGGGGAAAAAACCTAAAAGGGGATATAAACAGAAACAAATTAACCTAAAATTTTTCATATCAAATTTGCAACATGAACACAAAAATGCATCAATTCAAGGAACATCTGAACACGGTCTATTATACGTACACAGTTATGTGCTCAGAACTGCAAAGAAATCTGGGGTTTTACTTAGCTGGCTTATTATTGGTATTGGTATAAGTATGGTGGCGCAGATGGTAAAGAAGCTGTCTGCAAGCACGAGACCTAACGTGATCCCTGGGTCAGGAAGATCCCCTGGAGAAGGATTCTAAAGTGATTTTATTTTTATTATAGAATAGAGTAAATGATTAAATATATCAATGTTTGGAACCCGAGTCCTCACTGTGGGAGTAAAAAGACCATAAGAAATGGAGGTGGTGTTGAGATGGAATAGAAAATATCCATATGAACTGATGATTAAGAAAAAGAACCTCATATTTTTTCTCTTTGTCACTGAAATGGTCTAAAAATAATGACACATGTGAAAATGTGAAATATGTATAATATCATGTATGAAACGAGTCGCCAGTCCAGGTTCGATGCACAATACTGGATGCTTGGGGCTGGTGCACTGGGACGACCCAGAGGGATAGTATGCGGAGGGAGGAGGGTTCAGGATGGGGAACACATGTATACCTGTGGCAGATTCATTTTGATATATGGCAAAACCAATATAATATTGTAAAGTTAAAAAAAATAAAATTTAAAACAATAAAAAAAAAATAATAATGACACATGTGGCAGTGAGCACCTTTAGTGCTCGGGTTTCTCGTCGCTACTCCCCAGTAAAAGGAACCAAAAGTCCATGGAGAAATGATGTGACTCCAGGCCTCAGGCAACAAAAACACAAAGCAAGCCTGGAAGACGTTATGCTAGGAGGAGAGCGCTCAAGGACCGATGACAAGTCAAGGAAGGTCACAAGAGCCGGCCTGAGGGCGTCGTACCGGCCAAATGTGGAATTTGGGACAACTTGAGCATCAAAAAGAATAACTGTGAAAGACAAGACATTGAATTTTAAAAATAGAGTGAGCTTCTGGCTTCCCCTTAGGATCAGGAAAGTTAGAAGAAGTGTCATTCCCATCCGAGGGACAGGCACAGGTTGTATATTGTATAACCGTTTTCTTCAACCCATCTAAGAGCTGAGTGCATCCAACCATCACAAAATCTGAGTTTAAAATAGATGCCTTCAAGAAGAGAGAGTGAGCCCTGGTTTGCCTGAGGCAGGGCACCAAGGGAGATGGAAGTGGGAGGATTTCAGGTCTCTTCTAATGAATTGCCGAAAGATGAGGCCGGCGAGCACAAGAACACACAGCCTCTGGGTGCCTCAAACACAGGCCGCCCTGGCACTCCCAGGCTGCGCTCATAGACCCCCAGGGGCCGTGGGTGGAGAGAGTGGATAGCCTCGCTCCGGGGGCAGCTGGGAAGAGGGGGCGACCACCCCTGAGGAGAACTGGCTCTTTAAGCAGACAAATTTTATGGCATTTGGGGGACAATTGAGCTCATTTGAATACAGACTTTACATAAGAAACCATTTTTTTCAATATGATCGTAGAATTGTGGTTATGTAGTACTTAAATGTGGTTCATGTCCTTGTTCTTAGGAGATACACACTAAAGAATTCAGAAGTGGAGTATAGTAACGTCTACAACTTTTACTTGGCATAAATAAAATGTGTTTGTGTGTGTGTGTGTGTGTGTGTGTGTGTGTGAATAGAGAGAGGAGGAGAGAGAAAGAGAAAACAATTGCAGCAAAATTTTAATGACTAGTGGATATAGGTATGGAGTATATGTGTGTCCAACTGTGGTCTTCCCAGGTGGCACCAGTGGAAAAGAACCTGCTCACCAATAGAGGAGACGCCAGAGACACTGGTTTGAGCCCTGAGTCAGGAAGGTCCCCAGGAGGAGGCATAGCAGCCCACTCCAGTACTCTTGCCTGGAGAATCCCAGGGACAGAGGAGCCTGGCGGGCTACAGTCCATGGACTCACAAAGACTCCAACATGACTGAAGCTGCTTAGCACACACGTTTGTCCAATTGTATTTATAATCTTTCAACTTTTCTGTGTGTGTGTGTGTAGCGTGTGCTCAGTCATGTCCAACTCTTTGCGACCCCATGGACTGTAGCCTGCCAGGCTCCTCTGTCCATGGGATTCTCCAGGCAAGAACACTGGAGTGGGTTGCCATTTCCTTCTCCAGGGGGTCTTCCTGACCCAGGGATCGAACCCAAGTCTCTGGCGTCTCTTGCATTGGCAGCCACATTCTTTACCACTAGCACCACTTGGGAAGCCCTTTTCTGTAGGGTGTAGCAAACACTCTAGTTCAGGTGTTATTTGAGTTTTAAAACTTTTTTACTGAAGTATAACAGTTATAACAGATGTATAACATTTATACAGAAGTGTAAACGAATTATGCGGAGAAGGCAATGGCACCCCACTCCAGTACTCTTGCCTGGAAAGTTCCATGGACGGAGGAGCCTGGTGGGCTGCAGTCCATGGAGTTGCGAAGAGTCGGACACGACTGAGTGACTTCACTTTCACTTTTCACTTTCATGCATTGGAGAAGGGAATGGCAACCCACTCCAGTGGTCTTGCCTGGAGAATCCCAGGGACAGGGGAGCCTGGTGGGCTGCCGTCTATGGGGTCGCACAGAGTTGGACACGACTGAAGCAACTTAACAGCAGCAGCAGCAGCAAACTAATTATGAGTGCACAATTGGATGCATATTTATGAATTGAGCACGTCATATACTCAGCATCCAGATAAAGACACCTTGCATTCCTACATATAAGCCCACGTATACAGCAAAGATGTTGTACAATGTAGACCCTGTGCTTTGAGTCAGCAGATTGTATGGGAGTAATAGTCATACACATGATACAAAAAGAAGATAAACACAACTTTCTTCACCTGTTTGGGTAGTACATGTAGATACTAACATGGGACCTACCTGTTACCATTGGCTAATTGGCCGTATGTACAAACACAGAAACTTCAATACTTTGGCCACCTGATGCGAAGAACTGACTCATTAGAAAAGACCCTGATGCTGGGAGAGAGTGAAGGCAGGAGGAGAAGGGGACGACAGAGGATGAGATGGCTGGATGACATCACTGACTCCACGGACACGCGTTTGAGGAAACTCCAGGAGATGGTGAAGGACAGGGAGGCCTGGTGTGCTGCAGTCTGTTGGGTTGCAAAGAGACTCACACGATTGAGCAACCGAACAAACACAGAGACACCGGAGGAAGAACATCAATGATGAAATATCCTAAAAGGTGAAAAAGTACTGAAAATGTTTCCTTGGCGTATAGTTGATTTGCAACAGTGCATTAGTTTCAAGTGTACGGCAGAGTGCATCCATTTTTCTTATCCGTATACCCACTCTTGCTTTACGATTCTTTTCCCATCGGAGTCATTACAGAGCATTGGGTAGAGTTCCCTGCGCTATACAGCAGGTCCTAATGATCTATGTCGTGTATAGCAGTGTGTGTATGTCAATTCCATTCCCCCAGCTTATTCCTCCTCTCCTTACCCGCTGGTAATGATAAGTTTGTTAGGAAACTATACTTTTTGATAAGCTTATTTTATTGATTTCAGCGTGGCAAATTTTTTTGGTGACCAATGAAGTTGAGTACATTTTCATATGTTTGTTGGCCGTTTGGACATTCTCTATTCAAGTAATATTTTGTATTGTCTGTGTTTTTCTTAACACAACATGTTTCCAAGTCTTTGGCTGGATATCTGTACTACAAATATCTTTCCTCACACCATGAGCTGTAGTTTTACTCCTGTAATAGTATCTTCTGATACACAGTTTTTAATCTTATAGTCCAATTTATCAGTTTTTTCAATATACTTAAATGCCTTGCGTGTCTTGTTAAAGATTTTTTTTGCCTGTACCACAGTCATGAAGATATTCTCCTGTTTTTTCTCCTAAAATGTTAGCCTTTCACCAATTAGAATCTGCAACCCTTTTAGAATTTATTTATATATATATCCTTAGGGGAATACAGATTCTTTTTTTCTGTACAGACATCCAATTTACCAGCACTAATTGCTGAAAAGATAATTCTTCCCCCACTGCACTGCATCGTTATCTCTGTGATGAATAATTTCTAGAGAGCTAATTACAGCATGGTGAATACAATTAACAAAACTCCATTGCACAGTTGAAATTTGCTTGTGTTCTCACCACAAAAAAGGAAAAATGGTAACTATGTGAGGTGATGGATATGCTGTTACCTTGATTGTGGTGATCATTTAACAGTGTACACATATTTCAAAAGGTCAAGTTGTGTACCTTAAATGTATACAAATTTCATTTGTCAATTATACCTCAATAAAGCTATTAAAATACATATCAATCCTGTATAATAGATGCCATTCAAGTAAAGTCCACTGCTTCATATTAATCCTCACTCTCCACTCTGAGTCTAATCATTTCACATCACAGGGTAGACAAGGCAGATAATGATGGAAGAAATAGAAAGAAATGAGGGTTCTCAGAGTTCTCATGAAACTTGCTAAAATCAGAGCACTTTGAAATTCCAGTCGAGCTGATTCACGTCCCTTCGTTTTGTTCTCTTACACTCAGGTTGAAAGGAAACAGAAGTAGAGCCTAGTCCAAGCTCGCCCACTTGTTATGCAGGTCCTGGCTGCCGTCAGCTTCTCTGAGGAGCAGCCCCTCACTCCCAGCTGTTCTGCGTTATCATGGTCTGCATATATGCACTCTGTCTTTCTCCTAATTTTCACATTCCACTTGCAGCTCATGGTGTATCATTTCAGTGTTGTCTTCAAGTGACAAATGAACGTTCAACTTCCTCTCTTTTCATGAGAATGTTATGGTCTCTAAAACTCAAGAAGTGGCATACTATCTTTGTGAAACTGATAATAATACTGTCAAACCTGTGGGAAATTTCTTTGGACAAAGGAATAAAGAGAATAAATCTGTGTCAACAGGCTTCTCTGTCCACTGGAATGAGAATTTCATGCCAGCCACATTTAAAATCTTGTATGATATTAATACTAATCAGTGTTTATTAACATTCAGACATGTTCACAACTGTTGTAGCAGCTGAGCGCCTGTAAGTTAAATTGATTTTAGTCCTTAGATAGCCATTAACAGCCCTGCTTCCCATTTCGGTAATGGAGTACAGTTGTTTGGCAGGGTGTTTATGAAATGACATCTATTTGATTTATAAGTAACCTTGACTAGGAAATCTCTGTGTGTGAGAATGTAAATGGTCACCTCCCCCACTTTGATTGCCACATTGCAGCTGTGCGTTCCCATTTCCAAACCGTTAGAGACCACAAAGATCTGGAAACACAACAAATACTAAGTCTCTCAGCCTAGAGCAGATACATTAAGGGAAATAGCTTTTGGATTTGCTTTTAAGGGACCTAACCATGGGCCCACAAAGGAGACTGTGATGATGCACTGAAGAGACCTTGTGAGGGTTTCTGAATTCAAAAGAAGACAGTGTTTTGAATTTTGGCTCAGTGTGCTAGCCACCTATTCTCAGACACATTTCAACCCCGAAAAACTTGAGTCTGACATGTCTCGTATTGACTTGAAATGTTCAGTCAAAGCAAACTCCAGAGGCACAGAGAGAAGAAAATACCACTCCATGGTGGCTGCCAGAAGGGAACTCAAGGGCCATTTCAGAGCCTTTCTGGGACCAACCTGGTGGCAGGGTCTTGACACCTCCCTCATTCTCCGAAGAAGTGTGCGCAGAAGGAATAGAGTGATTGAAAGACTGTCCTGCGTTCTGATACGCCCTTCTGAATACATTTATTTAAAGCATTCTTCTTTCTCTTGGATGAGCGTGAGGGTATCGGCCAAGATAAAGCTCCAAGCACTCCTCTCCTCCGTGTGCTTGCCAAGTGGCTCAGTCACATCTGACTCTTTGTGACCCCATGGAGTGTAGCCCACCAGGCTCCTCTGTCTCTGGGATTATTCAGGCAAGAATCCTGGAGTGGTGTCCATCTTCTCCTCCAGGGGATCTACAGAGGGGTAAAGAGTCAGGCAAACATCCCAACCCAAGCCCACTTTTATATTATAACTACCTCCTTTCTGAATTTTAGCTTGAGAATTGCATCAGTTTTATTTTAATCACAGAACTTCCAACAAAATTTTGTACTTCAGTGTCATTATTCAAGGTTGAATGACAACGTCCCTTATGCAGGTATTGAAAAGCAAGTTTATAAATATGCTTACATATTTTCCAGGGGGATTCTTTAAGTACCAGATTCTTCTTTGTGGAACACTAAAGGAAAGAAGTGTGGAGAAGTGTGGAACACTTTCTCGCTGTTTGTATGGCGAGAAAGTTATCCGAATGCTGATATTCTGAGCATCTCTATTTTAATTTACAGGCAATAATACTCTGTTTTCATGGACTGTAAAATTTTTTTCAGGGGATTTTGTGAAAAAATCCAAATAAACGACTATAGAATTAAGCATGAAATATAAAAACTTGCAAGTCACACTTGGGATAATATAGATAATAGAAAACATGGCGAGAAATGGGCGATAAGAAAATAAGTAAGATAGAAGCACAACAACACGCATGCATCAGGCAGAGGTCCAGGACAAGCACAGACACCACGCTCTCTCAGGGAGAGAACGGAGCTACTAGTTCCTGGGGTTGGGGAGAGTTGATCTAAGATAATATGGTAAGAACAACAGTGAAACCCAAATCTATTTCATGGATAATTTTTATGAATCTTCACCCTCGATTCTTGTCTACTCTACGATATAACACCCACCTCACATGTCCTGTACTTTAAAAACTGAGCAATCCAGAAGTGGAAGGTTTATAGATCTTCAAGGTTGTTCTGCTTTATTGACTATGCCAAAGCCTTTGACTGTGTGGATCACAACAAACTGGAAAATTCTTCAAGAGATGGGAATACCAGACCACCTGACCTGCCTCTTGAGAAACCTGTATGCAGGTCAGGAAGCAACAGTTTAGAACTGGACATGGAACTACAGACTGGTTCCAAATAGGAAAAGGAGAACATCAAGGCTGTATATTGTCACCCTCCTTATTTAACTTCTATGCAGAGTACATCATGAGAAACGCTGGGCTGGATGAAGCACAAGCTGGAATTAAGATTGCCAGGAGAAATATCAATAACCTCAGATATGCAGATGACACCACCCTTATGGCAGAGAGTGAAGAAGGACTGAAGAGCCTCTTGATGAAAGTGAAAGAGGAGAGTAAAAAGTTGGCTAAAGTTCAACATTCAGAAAACGAAGATCATGGCATCTGGGCCCATCACTTCATGGCAAATAGATGGGGAAAGAGTGGCTGACTTTATTTTCTTGGGTTCCAAAATCACTGCAGATGGTGATTGCAGCCATGCAATTAAAAGACACGTACTCCTTGGAAGGAAAATTATGACTAACCTAGACAGCATATTAAAAAGCAGAGATATTACTTTACTAACAAAGGCCTGTCTCATCAAGGCTGTGGTTTTTCCAGCCATCGTGTATGGATGTGAAAGTTGGACTGTGAAGAAGGCTGAGCGCCGAAGAGTTGATGCTTTTGTTTTTGTTTTTATTTTATTTTTTAAATTTTATTTTATTTTTTAACTTTACAATATTGTATTGGTTTTGCCATATATCAACATGAATCTGCCACAGGTATACACGAGTTCCCCATCCTGAACCCTCCTCCCCCCTCCCTCCCCATACCATCCCTCTGGGTTGTCCCAGTGCACCAGCCCTAAGCATCCAGTATCGTGCATCGAACCTGGACTGGCGACTCATTTCATATATGATATTATACATGTTTCAATGCCATTCTCCCAAATCATCCCACCCTCTCCCTCTCTCACAGAGTCCAAAAGACTGTTCTATACATCAGTGTCTCTTTTGCTGTCTCGTACAATGGAGCCTATTATACAGAGTGAAGTAAGCCAGAAAGAAAAACACCAATACAGTATACTAACGCATATATATGGAATTTAGAAAGATGGTAAGAATTGATGCTTTTGAACTGTGGTGTTGGAGAAGACTCTTGAGAGTCTCTTGGACTACAAGGAGATCCAACCAGTCTGTCCTAAAGGAGATCAGTCCTGGTGTTCATTGGAAGGACTGATATTGAAGCTGAAACTCCAATACTTTGGCCACCTGATGTGAAGAGCTGACTCATTTGAAAAGACCCTGATGCTGGGAGGGATTGAGGGCAGGCGGAGAAGGGGACGGCAGAGGATGAGATGGTTGGATGGCATCACTGACTTGATGGACGTGAGTTTGGGCAGGCTCTGGGAGTTGGTGATGGACAGGGGGCCTGGCGTGCTGCGGTCCATGGGGTCACACAGAGTTGGACACGACTGAGTGACAACTGAACTGGACTGATCAAGGCTGTTCCTGGTAGTTGTCTTTGCTCTTTTCCTCTTCTCCCTTGTCTAACTCTCTGCTTCCACCAAATTAACATCTTGGCTCTGCAACCTTCAACTTTTCGTCCTGCCTTTAACTGTTTGTCTGCCCTTCTCTCTAAGGGAGTCTGCTGTCCTGCTTTGTCCCTTCCCTCTCTAAATTGTCTGGACAAACCCTCAGACCGACACAGTGTGCAGTGCCAAGCCAGCCAAACCACCGTTCACTTCCCGTCAGAGGTCCTGAGCTGACAACCAGGTCTAAGGCCAATGATTTCTTTACATAATAAGCTCACCATCCAGGCCACAAGACACAGGCAAAATTTTTCTGTGGGATGTGTGTGTATTTTCTTGTCTGGTTTTGTTTGTTTGTTGGTTGGTATCTGTTTTTTGGAAGGGTAAGTTTTGATGAGGGATAAATTATATGGATTGTTCTGAACTGTAACTTTAGTAGTTTTTAGAGGGATCTGATCACATTTTTCCTAGGATTGATGCTTTACTTTGATGAAAATTCCCATGGTTGTGGTCAAATTTTAGTTCACTCACTCTGTGTAGAAACCTGGGCAATTTAGATACTGTCAGCCTCAATATGCTTACTGGAAAATACGGAAATAATAATTTCTATCTAACAGGGTTTACTAGGACTGTCTGAGATAATGTACGTGAAATTCCCTTACGCTGAAGCCTAGCCCTAAGTGGGCACGCGGTGCATCCTTGTTTCCCTTCCTTTCACCATCTTTGTAGATGCCAAATAAGAAGTCAGTTGCTAAATTGTGTCCAACTCTTGGTGACCCCATGGACTGCAGCTCTCCAGAGCCCTCTGTCCTCCACTGTCTCCCATCGTTTGTTCAAACGCATGTCCATTGAGTTGGTGATGCTATAAAGAAGCTAAGGCATGTTAATGTATTGCTCCCATTCTTTTGGGGATAACAGTCATCTGACTACATTAGAATGAATTTGTTGTACACTTTCACTGACTTGTTTCCTACTGAAGTGAAAGTGAAGTGAAATTTGCTCAGTTGTGTCCAACTCTTTGCGACCCCATGGACTCTACAGTCTATGGATTTCTCCAGGTCAGAATATTGGAGTAGGCAGCCTTTCCCTTCTCCAGGGGATCTTCCCAACCCAGGGATCAAACCCAGATCTCCTACATTGCAGGTGGCTTCTTTACCAACTGAGCTATCAGGGAAGCCCATGTTTCCTGTTAGATGTCTTTAATAATTAGCCATTTGCCCTCCAGATCAGATCAGATCAGATCAGTCGCTCAGTCGTGTCCGACTCTTTGCGACCCCATGAACCGCAGCACGCCAGGTCTCCCTGTCCATCACCAGCTCCCGGAGGTCACTCAGACTCGCATCCATCGAGTCAGTGATGCCATCCAGCCATCTCATCCTCTGTCGTCCCCTTCTCCTCCTGCCCTCAATCCCTCCCAGCATCAGAGTCTTCTCCAATGAGTCAACTCTTCGCATGAGGTGGCCAAAATACTGGAGTTTCAGTTTTAGCATCATTCCTTCCAAATACATGCATTACATAAACTAAAGTTTTCTTTAAGCTGCATCTAATGAAATGAATAGATTTTAAAAACGTGCTCTGAATATACCTAAGAGCAGTATTCGACAGAGAAGAGCAGCAAGAGCAGGGAAGTATTCTGTTGGAATGAGCAAAGAGGAATCTAGCTGAAGCCAGCTGACAGGTCACCAAGCTTTGCAGCGCCTTCCCCGCCTACGGCCCTCAGACCCTCTACACCTAGCGTCACAGGGCACGTCCCAGGTCACCTAGCGTCACAGGGCACGTCCCGGGTGTGATTGGTCCTTGTTTGTTCCCAGACCGCGCAGCGAATCCCTGAGCCTATGTTTCTGTCTCTGGCCTATACTCTAAGCTTGATGCATTGAACTTCCCAAATGCAGTCTGCTCTCTTGGTTGCTTTTGACAATTACAATTTTATAGCCTGAAGTCATCTGTTTGAGGGAGGGAGCGCAGCTCTGGGTAACCTCTGCGGTGATTGGTGGGACGGGCTTTCAGCCTCTATAATAACACGCAACAGCTGCCGAAGAACATCTCCGCCTAAGTGACACCACGTCGGAAACGGAGAACCGGCCTCCACAGGCGTTTGTACAGTCATTTGTATGATTGAATTTCCCATTTGGAGGGAGGCAGATGACATTTTTATCTAAAAACAATTTAGCTTGCATTCTTTGGTGAGGAGGCGCGAGATCTACCAGCTGAATACAAAGCAGGTGATGCAAAGAGGAAGAAGGTCTGGCTGGATGGAAATGAAGCAAAACAATGAAGTAAGGAATTTACATCCACTGGTTTTTTGCACAGTGATAACACGAGTTTCTACCCTTGAATGCTTATTCCCTTAAATGGACTCCCCTTCAGGGGCTCATAATAGAGAGAACAGCCAAAAGTTTTTGTATTTGTATTTATCACCACGTGGTCGAATTGCTGGGCATTTGAGCCGCTTCGGGACAGGGTAGCTGCCTGCAAAGGAAGTGAGAGCTGTTCTGAGAGAACTAGGTGCCCTTGCGCCAGAGCCCTGCGCGATTCAGGCCAGTTGTCCACTGACTGAATGAACCCCAGCCGTCTCCAATCCAGCAGAGCCCTCCCACAAGCAGGTTAGTTCAGGCTATAAATGTATAGTCTTTAATCTGCTGTCATGACTAAGGGAGTGTCAGATTGTACTCTGGCTGTAACATCTAAAATCACAAAGGGCATTGTGATGGAAAAGGCTAGGTTTTAAGATACAGTTCCATGTACAGTCCCAAAGCATGGCACTGGGGGAGGAATTATGAGCTCGAACCACCAAATCCAGTGTTTGTGCTTACTCTCTCTGTCATGTCCAACCCCTGGAGTCCACCAGGCTCCTCTGTCCACAGGGACTCTCTAGGCAGGAATACCGGAGTGGGTTGCCAGGCCCTCCTCCAGGGGATCTTCTCCACTCAGGGATCGAACCCAGGTCTCCCACATTGCCGGCGGATTCTTTACCAGCTGAGCCACCAAGGAAGTTTCCTGCAGATTCTGAGTTCTTTCTGTGTCTCTTTCAAATTTCTCTTCTTCTGCTCTTTCTCTTTGGGAGTTTCCCAGAACTTCTTTTAAGAAGGAGGGAGCATTTCCCGCCTGACTTCCCACAGGCTATTTTCTGTACACCTCTGCACATTTCCCAGACAGAGGGCAGGACAGCTGGATCCCTGCCTTGGCAGGTTAGCAGGTGCCACTGTGACCACATCTTCCTCATAACTGCTTTTCTTTTTAGTTTAACATAAGGTTTTACATTCTAAGCAAACCCAGGTTTATATATGAGCTACTCTACTACTGAGTTCTTTTTACTGAGTTCATTCTTAAGGAAGTGGTTTGAATTCTACTTGAAAATCATAACGTGTTGGGCTATGACTTAGCAACAAGGAATAAAATAGCAAGGGCTACTGCAGCCATGAAATTAAAAGACGCTTGCTCCTTGGAAGAAAAGCTATGACCAACCTAGACAGCATATTAAAAAGCAGAGACATTACTTTACCAACAAAGGTCTGTCTAGTCAAAGCTGTGGTTTTTCCAGTAGTCACGTATGGATATGAGAGTTGGACTATAAAGGAAGCTGAGCACCGAAGAATTGATGCTTTTGAACTGTGGTGTTGGAGAAGGGTCTTGAGACTACAAGGAGATCCAACCAATCCATCCTAAAGAAATCAGTCCTGAGTGTTCATTGGAAGGACTGATGCTGAAGCTGAAACTCCAATACTTTGGCCCTTAGAAAAGGCCCTGATGCTGGGAAAGATTGAAGGCAGGAGGAGAAGGGGACGACAGAGGATGAGATGGTTGGATGGCATCACCAACTCAGTGGACTTGAATTAGAATAAACTCTGGGAGTTGGTGGTGGACAGGGAGGCCTGATGTGCTGCAGTCTATGGGGTTGCAAAGAGTCAGACACGACTGAGCCACTGAACTGAACTGAAGAGTCTAAAATACAACTGTGCTGAGAGCAAAGTGGTGTCCACGGATCCCTGCAGAGGTGGCACAAAAGTGCAACGAGATCTCTAAATTCCAGGCTGTGTGTATACAGGGAATGGCAACATTATCTCTTTCTATGACACCTCTATAAACAGGATGAGAGTCATCAAAAAAGAAGTAGCACAATAGTGTTATTTTCCTGGGGCAGCCTCTTTTCCAGGGTTTTCCCGTTTTTGCCGACAACCAGGTATCCTCCTTGTTCTGAGACATCAGTCTGGACATAAGAAAATTGTTCTATTTGATGACAAGAGAAAAAAAAAAAATAGGTCGCTGAGCCTGATAAGAGAAAAGGCTGCTTAGAATAAAGTATTCTGAAATAAAATGATTGCCAAGATTTCCTCTCTCCGTATTGAAAGAGGGGATTGCATTTTGTTAGGAGTACATACTGAGTTAATACATGGAGATGTGGGAACTGTTAAGTACAGATTCGTCATGAACCGGAGCTGCTGTCTTTCTACTAATGTGCCAGAAAAACTGAAATTTAGAGAGAAATTCATTATTTGTAAACAAGAAACAGGTAGCCTTGTTAGTCATCAGCAGCCATCTCACTACCTGAAGGAAGCCAGGCTGAAGGACAAATGAACCCAGCAGGAGGGCAGAGCCAGCACTGCAGGAAGAGGAGCCAAAGCCCCGATCAGACCACGCCTGAAGCCTCCCTTCCACCACACGACCAGTAAAGCACTTCTCAGGTTTTTATACCACTTTCTATATTCTAATGCCTTCAGCCAAATGCATCCTAACAGACACAGAATTTATTCCCGGAAATACGGTGCCTAAAGTGACAGACTATAAAATATGAGAGCTATTGAATGGAAATTAGGTATTGAACACACTTTATTCTAAGCTGGAAAACTGGCAACCATTGTCATATGATAGCAAAACAAGAAGTTAAGCCTAAGAATGGTGGTCATGAGACTAATAAGGATATAGCACTAGAAACACTGGTGAGAAAAATTCAGTGGGTTAGACTGCTTTATGGTGTTCACTAAGATCCTAAAATAAAAAGGCAAGCTTAAGGGTAAAGCTTTGTTCTTGTACAAAAACAAAGAAGAAAGTACATGTTTTCTAAGAGAGGCCTTCTCTGGAAGCCTGCGTCTGCAGTGCTGGAAAAGCTAAGAGAATGACAGAGAAAGACAAAAACCCTAATCAAAGCTCACTTGAAGCCCCGACCATAGATGATATAAGCTATACATCCCCCTTCCAAGCTGGAGTTGGAGTTTTAGTTATCTATTAGTTCAGCTCAGTCAGTCGCTCAGTCATGTCTGACTCTTTGTGACCCCACGGACCACAGCACGCCAGGCCTCTCTGTCCGTCACCAACTCCTAAAGCTTGCTCAAATTCATGTCCATGTCATGCCATCCAGACTCAGCTTTCTTTATAATCCAACTCTCACATCCATACATGAGTACTGGAAAACCATAGCCTTGACTAGATGGACCTTTGTTGGCAAAGTAATGTCTCTGCTTTTGAATATGTGATCTAGGTTGGTCATAGCTTTTCTTTAAAGGAGCAAGCATCTTTTAATTTCACGGCTGCAATCACCATCTGCCGTGATTTTGGTATGCTAAGTCACTTCAGTCGTGTCCTACTCTGTGCGACCCCATAGGCAGCAGCCCACCAGGCTCCCCCGTCCCTGGGATTCTCCAAGCAAGAACACTGGAGTGGGTTGCCATTTCCTTCTCCAACGCATGAAAGTGAAAAGAGAAAGTGAATTCGCCCAGTCATGTCTGACTCTTAGTGACCCCATGGACTGCAGCCTACCAGCCTCCTCCGTCGGTGGGATTTTCCAGGCAAGAGTACTGGAGTGGGGTGCCATTGCCTTCTCTGGCCATGATTTTGGAGCCCCCCAAAATAAAGTCTGTCATTGTTTCCACTGATTCCCCATCTATTTGCCATGCAGTGATGGGACCAGATGCCATGATCTTAATTTTCTGAATGTTGAGTTTTAAGCCAGCTTGTTCACTCACCACTTTCACTTTCATCAAGAGGCTTTTGAGTTCCTCTTCACTTTCTGCCATAAGGGTGGTGTCATCTGCATATCTGAGGTTATGGCTATTTCTCCCAGAAATCTTGATTCCAGCTTGTATGACTTAGAAAACTAAGTTGTTTGGGAGACAGGTGGTGCTGGTGGTAAAGAACCTGCCTGCCAACATATCAGACATAAAACACGCGAGTTCGATCCCTGGGTGGAGAAGATCCCCTGGAAAAGGAAATAGCAACCCACTCCTGTATTCTTGCCTGGAGGGTTCCATGGAGACAGGAGCCTGGCAGGCTACAGTTCCACAGGCTTGCAGAGTCAGACAGGACTGAAGCAACTTAGCACACAGTAACTTGTCTTCCACTGAAGCTTTCTTTTCCTTTAGTTGCTTTCTTTAAATCAATACAATAAAGCCTAAAATGTGTTGTTGTTGCTTTTTAACCTTTATTCAATTGTATTGTCCTGCCTCTTCCAAGATTTGAATATTATTTTCTGAGTGCTTGGCTTCTGCATAATCCTAAAAGACAGATAAATTAAACGCTATGCTATTACTACATGGTATGAGATCAGGATTCAGAAAATAAACCCGAGTGTGTGCTTTAGCAATGGTTCCTTGATGAGACAGTGATGTAGCTCTGGACAAATCTGGTGTCTGAATGAACAAGTGGTCTCTTGGTGATGTTGGTTGATAGCTTGCTTTCTGCCTTTTTACTACGGGCTTGATTTCTTCTGGAGCCAAGCCTTGGGCATGTACTTCTCCACACCTCCTCTGCTTCCAGCTTCCCAATATGTATGTGATCTCTCCAAAAAAAAAAAAAAAAAAAAAACCTACTTTAAAAAAATTTTTAAATATTTATTTATTTGGCTGAACTCCGTCTTAGCTGTGGCCCGAAGAATTTTAGTTGCAGCATGGAGGACCTAGCTCCCTGAGCAGGGATCACTCCTGGGCCCCTGCGTTGGGATGCAAATCTTATCCACTGGGCCACCAGGGAAGTCCTTCCAGCCCTTCCCCCCCCCAAAAAAAACTCCCTCCTAGGATGGTCATGACAAGAATTGGATAGTCTTTTCCATATTCTTAATTAAAGCAGAGATTTCCATGGATTCTCAAGATCTCAGTGGTAAGGTGTAGAAACACAGTTCCAACTGTTTAAAGAAGAAATGAATTAACTTACACAACACACCATGGAAAAGCTGGGATCTGATCCCAGGGATGATTGGATATAGGACTCAAAGGCTGAACAAAGCAGCCTCTCTCTGTGTGTCTTTTCAAGCTTCTTCTCTGCTTCTTTCCATATGTCAGCTGTGGTCTTCCAGGCCAGCTGTCCTCACAAGGCTCTGGGAATGGCGAGATTTAGGTTTACGTCCTGGTAACTTCCTGACCCAGTACGAATGAGAGCTCTGCCCTGCCACCTCCAGGAAAATCTTGAGGGATGATATAAGCTATAAATACCCTTACTGGCTTGACATAGGTCACACACCATCCCACAGTCACTGTGGCCCAGAGGAAGTGATCAAATATTTGACCAACCTGGGCAAGTGCCTGCTGTTCCTGACAGATAGAGCCCTGCAGGCCTCTACAGAGTTCCATGGTCAAAATGAGTGAGCAACACTTCCCAAAAGAAGGGCGGGAGTGCTGTTCTAGGTAGACTGAATAATGCCTGCCCACTAAGGATGGCAATGCCGGCAAAGGAAGCATTTGTTTGGTGTGGTGACTGCTGACGCACCTGCTGCAGATCTTCAGTCAGCGCTACTGAATACATAGGTTAGTCTTGAGTTCTCTAGCTTTAGAAACAGGTTTTACTCATTTCTCTGTCTGGAAATTTCTGTTTAACCTATCCCATCCCTATTGTCAATCTGGGGTCCTTCTGCCTAACTTCTCAAGGGACCCGATGATTTTTTCACAAGTAAAGCTAGCAGTCAGGCCATTTGTTTCCCTTGATCCTTTTGAAAATTGAAATAGTTTTTCCTTCTCAACCTTTGCTATCCCTCAGCCTCAACTCCCGGCTCCTGTTTGAACTTAGTGGCTTCTATAGCCACAGTCATGGTGTTTCCGAAAAGAATCATCCCGTCCTCTAGATGCAAGATTTATTTAAGGTATGCAAACACCACTGGCAAAAGCATGATCACACACAGTCTATATTTAGGAACCTAGACCACTGCTCCCATGGAGATGCCTCCGAGTGTGGTAAGCCCTGATGTGCTGTGGTGACGAGTGCAGAATGAATGCCGGCACACCAGGAGATGGTGCACGTTCAGTCCCGGACCACCATAACAAAGCCAATAGTGCAACAAACCGTGTCATGGGAAATTTTTGATTTCCAAGTGGGTGTATAAAAGTTATGTTTATACCGTAGTGTAGACTGTAGTGTGTGGTTAAGCCACTTCAGTTGTGTCTGACTCTTTGTGATCCTATGAACTGTAGCCCACCCGACTCCTCTATCAATGTGATTCTCCAGGCAAAAATACTGAAATGGTTGCCATGCCCTCCTACAGGGGACCTTCCCAACCCAGGGATTGAATCCATGTCTCTCATATCTTCTGCACTGGCAGGTGGGTTCTTTATCACCAGCACCAGCTGGGAAGCCCTGCATACTCTAGTATGTACATACCTTAATTAAAAAATACTTCATTGCTAAAAAAAAGCTAACCATTATCAAGCCTTTTGTGAACTGTAATTTTTTTACAATAGTAACATCACAAATCACCAGATTTAATAATAATAAAAAGATTTGAAATTTTGTGAGAATTATCAAACCATGACACAGTAAGAAAATGCTGTTGGAAAAAATGGCACCAATAGAGTTACCTGAGACAGAATTGTTACAAACCTCCAATTTGTAAAAAATGCAGTATCTGCAAAGCACAATAAAGCAAAATGCAATAAGATGAGGTGCAGCTACACTTCCCAAGTCCTGTCTCTGACCAGCAATAAATGTGGGAAATCCTGAAGCCAGTCTCCACTCGATTTCTCATTGAACTCTCTTGCCAGCTGATTGCCTTCTTACAATCGAACATGTGGAACACAGACAAGAGCTCCTGAAGAGTGATATTTCGTTGACTATAAATAACGGGGAAACAAATGTCCACGGGAAGCACCAGGAGGATTAGCCTGGCAACTAATGTAACAGAGAAGAAATGGAAAGGGATAATTGCTTCCTTCTTGGTACGAATACAGAGAAATGGAACAATCGCTCAATGTCTGAGAAATAAGAAAGTGCATTCTTCTGAAAAACAGGGTAATAAAATTATGTATTGCTTCGGAAGAAAAGTAGACTCAGAATCACACCTTTGTGCAGCATAACTACAAATAAGAAACAGATAATTTCAGATAGAAGCACACGGTCACAGCATTACCACCATGAATCCTCTGAGACAGACACAAGAATCTAAAACATTGATTCTGGCAACACTTGTATGACTCTCCATTACAGCAAAGTTACTGAAGTGGAAACGGGGACTGCCATTGTGCAAAAAGGATAATCTCAGAAACACGGCTGTCTTGAGAACATGAAGACATTGGACTCTCTGTTTCTCATCTGTCATTGCCAGATTTCTCAGAATTCACAAAAACAAAACAAGATACTTGGTTAACATTTACTGAGTTGGAAAAAAATAAAAATCTCCTATCTGGTATGTCAGATTAGTCATTGAGAAAAATGCAAATTAAAACAGCTTGTGAGGAAAATGTGATGCTCTGTAAATATATCTAGCAAGTTTAAAAAGGAAAGTGGTAGAGGATAAAAGGAAGCTCATGATATTAAGAACAGCTGATGTGACTTGTTCAAAAATATCTATCAGAAACTTGTATGCGGTGGGCTTCATAACTTATCACTGAAAATGTCAGTCTCTCTTATTAATTGAATGATGGGCACTCAGAGTTAATTTCAAACACTTAATCTTTATTACTTGTGTTTTTTTTTTAAAGCAAAATACATTTCAAGAGAACATTATGAAGATTAAAAATCAAGAAAATTTTAAATGTCAGAACAAATAAACTATTTATTTATGATATTAAGGATATTCTTCCCAAAAGAAGTCACATTTTAAACACAAACATATTGTGTTTCTCTTATCATAAGAGATGGGTGTGAATCCCAAGATTCATGGCTAGAGGGTGACATAGTGAGAATTGGTATTTACTTAGATAATTCACAATCATAAAAAAAAAATTGTAAACAGTGATCAAATTTAGAAAAAGAAAAAGAAGCAATGACTTTGCACTACCACAGCCACAGAGAGGCGATAGATGTGGTCGAAGCTGGAGCGCTCACAGAAAGACAGCCGCAGAAGCGGCCCGTGTCGTCCGGGGCGTTCCATCCAGGGCCCACATGTGTAGACAGCCGCAGAAGTGGTCCTGTGTCGTCCCGGGGCGTTCCATCCAGGGCCCACACGTGTTGGTGGCATGAAGAAAGATCACGAGTTGATTCCAGAAGTATGAATTCATGGAACATTTGCCCTTGAGGAAGCCCTTCAGTGAGCCCCACCCTTCCATCTGACATGCAGAGGAGGGGCTGGGGGATTAGCTTAAAGTCACAGCATCTTTTCAGCTCTTTCTGTCTGAAGACAACTTTTGGTGAGTTTCTCTAGTCTCACCATCACAAACACAAGACCGTTGAGGGCCTTGTCCCTGGGAAATAAGCATAGGTTAAATTTCATTTTTTTAAGTCTCCATTTTCTGTCTTATAAAAAGCAGCTTCAAATTTGCAATACAGAATATATGAATTCTAGGGAAGTCCAAAGGACAGAGCTTTTTTATTTGACTTGCATTCTGTGCATTTGTGACTTGCATCTCACATGCCACCTGGAGAATCTTAGAATTCTAGAAGGTTTGCAATTGAAAGGTCTAAGGAGTGCTCGTGGTAAAGAACTCGCCTGCCAGTGCTGGAGACATGAGACTCAGGTTCGATCCCTGGGTCGGAAAGATCGCCCAGAGGAGGGCACGGCAACCCACTCCAGCGTTCTTACCTGGAGGACCCCATGGATAGAGAAGCCTGGTGGGCTACAGTCCACGGGGGTCGCAGAGTCGGACACGACTGAAGCGACTGAGCACGCGCGTGTGCCCTGCTTACAAAGAGCAGGCGCTCTCAGCTTCAGGGCTCTCAGAGGAAGCCCCGAGGAGGCAGGGGGGCCCAGCTGTCCTGACCACCACCCTAACTCTGCTCCCACTGCCCCTACTTCTTCTCTAGCTCTCAGTTTCCTCCTCAGCAAGAAAAAAAGAGAGACAAAGAAAGAGAAATCAGAAGTTCTCACACTGACCTAACACATAAAGCCTTTTAATTATGTGACATTTTTGCCAATAATCCGTAGTATCTATTTGGGAAATCATCTTCAGGTCGATAAATCACCAGTGCAGCCCTCTCATTTATAAATGACCGTTGCTCGTGGCCTGTTCGGGAACTGCACTTTCTTTTGTTCATAGACTCATTCAGCAAATACGTACTGAGAAGTTCCTCTGCCAGAAACTGCTAGGTATGGGGAGAGACAAACCCTTTCCCTTAGAGGCTGATAGTCTAGTCGGAAAGACAGATGCACATCAAACACAAGCGCGTTTCCATGTTATGGCTGCTACACTACAACTGCTCTACAATCCGATATAGTGATTTAGCACCGTGGTTAACTGACACGCTGCCAGGGGAGGTTTCTCACTTCTGGTCCTCCTGAAAAATGACTTAATCTCTCTGAGCTTCGGTTTCCTCCTTTTTAAGCTTTAAATAAAAATTAGTTTTTATGGCATACGTTGTTAGGAAGGTTAACTGAGATAAAACATGTAGACATGACTAGCTTATAGTAGGTGCTCATAACTGTTAGCCATGGTTACTGCTCTTTCTACAGTAGAGATGAAAAACCTGTTTTATTTGGCTTGTGAAGGTCTAAAGATGCTTTCCATCACTTCATGGCACATAGATGGGGAAAAAGTGGAAACAGTGACAGACTTTATGTTTTTGGGCTCCAGAATCACTGCAGATAGTGACTGCAGCTATGAAATTAAAAGATGTTTGCTCCTTGGAAAAAAAGCTATGACCAAACTAGACAGCATATTAAAAAGCAGAGATACTACTTTGCTAACAAAGATCCATCTAGTCAAGGCTATGGTTTTTCCAGTTGTCATGTATGGATGTGAGAGTTGGCCTATAAAGAAAGCTGAGCACCGAAGAAACGATGCTTTTGGACTGTGGTGTTGGAGAAGACTTGAGAGTCCCTTGGACTATAAGGAGATCCAACCAGTCCATCCTAAAGGAGATCAGTCCTGGGTGTTCATTGGAAGGACTGATGCTGAAGCTGAAACTCCAGTACTTTGGCCACCTGATGAAAAGAGCTGACTCAGAGGAAAAGACCCTGACACTGGGAAAGATTGACAGTGGGAGGAGAAGGGGACGACAGAGGATGAGATGGCTGGATGGCATCACTGACTCAAAGGACATGAGTTTGGGTGAACTCCTAGAGTTGGTGATGGACAGGGAGGCCTGGCGTGCTGCAGTGCGTGAGGTTGCAAAGAGTTGGACATGACTGAGCGACTAAACTGAGCTGAAAGATGCTTCATGGAAAGGCTTTCCTCTAGCTGAGTCTTGAAAATAAATTAAATCTCTGCCAGGTAATTGTGGGGAGGAATAGATTCTGGGTAAAAGTTACATGGGTAGAGTGCTAAGAGCAGGGCATAGCCTGACACATTGGAGAACCTCCCGGCCACAGGGAGTAGCCAGTATTCAGGACACAGGCCTGCCTGTCCCCACACAGGGCCCAGACAGGGACAGGGGTCAAATGCTCTGAGGACTTAGTTCTGTCCTCCTCTCCTTCCCCTGGGCCAGCCGGCCCTTTGCCTTGGCCTTAAGTTTCTTATTTGGAAATTAAAGTGATAAAAGTAGAGGACTGCTACCATCACTCCTAGCTCCAAAATGGTAAGGTTTTATCTTAGGATCTAATAAAGTCAAGCCAGAAGGTTTATGTGGCATACTGGCCAAAACCAAGTGAGCGTTCTGAGTTGGGAGGCTGCTTAAGAAAGATACGAGTACTTCTGTTACCAAACCAAACTTGGGTCTATTTGCCTGATGTGCAGCAAAGTCAATTGACTGACATTCGTTTTTGGTGAAATAAAGAACAGTATTTAGTGCAAGTTGTCCAAAGTGGGGCCAAGCCAGGAGAACGAACAGCTCCTGCTCAAAGACGTGAACTCTCTCTGATGGCTTTTGCAAGCATGCATGCTAAGTCTCTTCAGTCGTGTCCGACTCTGTGCGACCCCTTAGATGGCAGCCCACCAGGCTCCCCGGTCCCTGGGATTCTCCAGGCAAGAACACTGGAGTGGGTTGCCATTTCCTTCTCCAATGCATGAAAGTGAAAAGTGAAAGTGAAGTCACTCAGTCGTGTCTGACTCTGTGACCTCATGGAGTGCAGCCCACCAGGCTCCTCTGTCCCTGGGATTCTCCAGGCAAGAACACTGGAGTGGGTTGCCATGCCCTCCTCCATGAGATCTTCCTGACCCAGGGATCAAACCGATGTGTCTGGCATCTCCTGCATTGGTAGGCAGGTGTTTTGTTTTGTTTTGTTTTTTACCATGAGCCCCACCTGGGAAGCCTGATGGCTTTGGGGGAAGGGTTTTTAAAGACAAAGTGAGGGAGAGGGTCACAGCTTGATCAGTTTGTGAATGACTCTCTGATTGGTTGATGGTGAGGTCTCAGTCCCACAATTATCAATTCTCAGGCGCCAGCTGGTCTGGGGGCTGCGTGCTCATGGTCATCATGCAGTTAGCTTCTTCCACCTGGTGGGGGTTTTAGTGTCTACAAAACAACTTGAGGATATTGCTCAGGATATTATCTATAGTCCTTGAGGAGGAACCAAAGATCCTTGACTTTGTATTTTGTCTTCAGTTCAGTTGCTCAGTCGTGTCCAACTCTTTGCAACCCCATGGACTGCAGCACGCCAGGTCTCCCTGTCCATCACCAACTCTCGGAGTTTACTCAAACTCATGTCCATCGAGTCGGTGATGCCATCCAGCCATCTCATTCTCTGTCGTCCCCTTCTCCTCCCGCCTTCAATCTTTCCCACCATCAGGGTCCTTTCAAATGAGTCAGTCAGTTCTTTGCATCAAGTGGCTAAAGTATTGGAACTTCAGCTTCAACATCAGTCCTTCCAATGAACACCCAGGACTGATCTTCTTTAGGATGGACTGGTTAGATCTCCTTGCTGTCCAAGAGACTCTCAAGAGTCTTCTCCAACACCACGGTTCAAAAGCATCAATTCTTCGGCGCTCAGCTTTCTTCGTAGTCCAACTCTCACATCCATACATGACCACTGGAAAAACCATAGCCTTGACTCGATGGACCTTTGCTGGTAAAGTAATACCTTTACTTTCTAATATGCTGTGTAGGTTGGTCATGACTTTCCTTCCAAGGAGTAAGCGTCTTTTAATTTCATGGCTGCAGTCACCATTTGCAGTGATTCTGGAGCCCAGAAAAATAAAGTCTCTCACTGTTTCCATTGTTTCCTCATCTATTTGCCATGAAGTGATGGAACCAGATGTCATGATCTTAGTTTTCTGAATGTTGAGCTTTAAGCCAACTTTTTCACTTATCTCTTTCACTTTCATCAAGAAGCTCTTTAGTTCTTTTTACTTTCTGCCATAAGGGTGATGTCATCTGCATATCTGAGGTTATTGATATTTCTCCCAGCAATTTTGGTTCCAGCTTGTGCTTCATCCAGCCCAGCATTTTGCATGATGTACTCTGCATATAAGTTAAATAAGCAGGGTGACTAGTATTATTTTTTGTCTTGCTTGACTGTTTCCCCCTGTATCTGCATTTTCTCACTTCTCTGATTAAATTTGCTCTCTGGAACTTGGAGAAGGCCTAGGAGGCTAGAGCTTTCCTACAAATGAGAGGCAGATGTAGGACCTGGCGGGTGAGGGAGTCTGTCTCCAGGAAGGCGCCTCAGGAAGCTGCTCAGTTTCTCCTCATGGAAGTCTGTGTGGGGATGCGGGGGATTGTGGGAAAGGGGCACAGACTCCTGAGTGGCCACTGAAGGAGAGAATCTGCTCCCTGGAAGCGAGGGCTGACACAACTCAAGGACAGGACACTGCTGCCCTTCGGACTTGTGAACTCGTTCAGTTTCCACTGCAAGGTATTCACATGCTTCTGCTTTTGTCATTACGTAATTTCTCAATGGATAAGAAAGACCTGCTATTATAACGTGGTGATCAGGAAACATGTTTAACCTGTTAAAGGATCTTAAGTGTGAAAACCCTGAGAATCACTAGACCCTGCTAAGTTGCTATGAATTGATTTTTATCTCAAAGCTAAAAGCTAATCCACACAAACTGAAACATTATATAAAATATATATATAAAGAAAGTAAAATGATGCTGAGACAAATACAATGATATTAAGGGAAAGTGAAATAAGACAGAAATGGAGAAACCCTCTGAAGAATGGAAGCAGTCTTTCTTGGAGCTTTTCTGTATCGGAAATCTGGTACTGAAGATACTGATAATGTGGGAGGGATCATGGACTTTCCGTAACCAATCCCTCACTCCCCTGAGTTTGAAAGTTCTCAACCAAACAGTTTACATAAAAGATATCTGCATGGCGGAAACCACCACCAGGCCAGGTTAGTCCTCACTGGTGCTGACTGGTGTGACGGTGAAAGCTTTTCATGTTTTCAAAAGCCCAGATGAGCTCCATGTTTGAAGACAGGGTTCATTCATAATGGAAGCTACCCCAGGAAGGGTGTGAGACATAGGCCAGAGTCAAAGACAGTTCTCTACTCTGATGCAGGGGTATTATCTCCTGTCCATTAGGCACATCTCAGAATATTCACATCAACGGTGTTTTAGGAAGTTGAGGCTCCAACCTAAGGGAATGCAGTGTAGTAGTGGGGAACTGGGGTATGGAAGAGACAAACGTGTGAAACTTCTTACAGCTGTAGCTGGCACGGAGATCACATGCACCCTTCAGTCTATCTGGAGGGTTCAAACCATGACTTAATGTGTGGTCTGTATGTACAAAGGGCATGGTCCTCGCCCAACACTCTCGCTCATCAATACTTCTCTCACAGGTCCCTTCAACACTCTCAAGGTTAAGTCAGTAGAAGCTTTCTCACTTCTACTTGTATAAATAATTCAAGAGCTCTCATTTAAAATTTTTTTTGGTCTTTTTTGGGTTTTCCTTTCTTAGAAGAATCTTCCATTTATGTTAGGAGCATTGGGGAAAGCTAATTATTTATGGTTCTGGCTGTATCAACATCCTAAACCAAAAACTTGGTGGTATTCTTCCTTTGAAGTTGTCATAGCTTCCATATTTGGTTATCTATAGGGTCTCAGAAACAAATCCTGCCTTATTTTTAATGTCACTTAGATGCTTCAAGTGTGACAGGAAGCAAGTGGATGCAGTCTGTTGCCTTGTGGGCTTTGCTAAGATGAAAAGACAGCAAAGGTGAGATGAGAGAAAAAAGCAGAGCTCCCTACGATGACCGGCACTGGTACATACGATACTGCAGCACAAGGTCACCGCACCGGTGCCCTCAGCCAGAGTCCTGGAGAAAATGTTCCAGAAAAAAGGAGATGGGCCCGTGTAGGACACACACAATTTGCATATATTATTTCCTTTAATCTTCACAGTAATCCCTACTGATTTGTAAATGAGAAATCTTGTGTTTCAAGAGATGAACCAACTTGTTCAAAGAGCTAAGAAGTGGCAGTGCCAAGATTAAAATCTTGCTATAATTTCAGGCTCAGAAGAGAGGGCTTATTGAGAGTAAAAATTTATTACCCTTGCTGGTACAGGAAGTTTGGTTGTTAAAATTAATTTTGTGTAGTGGTTTTCCAAATACATTCTTAGAAAAACTACTGCTCTGAAGTTTTAGTGGTTCGTCAGTGGTTCCAGAATATTTTACTTTAACTTCATTCATGAAATAGAGTTCTATTTTAATAAAATACATGTCTTATATACTAACACCTAGGAAACCATGAAATTATTCATTTGAATTCTTATTGGTTAATTTCATAAGTAAATGTTACAAGTTAGGACTTGCAAAAACAAGGGGATTCTATTAAGAAAATAATTGTTATTCTACAGTTGGAATTTTGTCACCATCCCATTTCTCTGCTTCTCTTTTCAGCGATATCTATTGAAAGAATTACTCTTTGTTCTTACATCTCCTAAACCTCCATGTTCCCATCAACCCACTCCAGTCGGGGTTCAGTCCCATCCACTTCACAGAAGCCTACCCTAGCCTGTGCCAACACTGCCTTGGCCAAATTAAACCAGACAAATTTGGGGTCTTTTTTTTTTTGGCTCTGATTTTATGTGACCTCTCAGAAACATTCAATATAGATGACAGCTCCATTCTCCAAACCTCTTCCATCTCCCCTCATGTCTTCCAGGATGCCACATTTGTCTGGCTTCCCTTCTTCCCTGACATCCCTCACGGTGCCCAGCACTGCATCTTCTACCTTAATTTGGCCCCTAAATACTGGGGAGATCAGCACTCTCCCCTCTGCTCCTCCCAGTAACCCTCTCTTTAGGCTATCTAATCCAGTCTCAAGGGTTTGCACACTACCTACATGCTGGTAACTGGCAGCACAAGCTGGAATCAAGATTGCTGGGAGAAATATCAATAACCTCAGATATGCAGATGACACACCCTTATGTCAGAAAGGGAAGAGGAACTAAAGAGCCTCTTGATGAAAGTGAAAGAGGAGAGTGAAAAGTTGGCTTAAAGCTCAACATTCAAAAAACTAAGATCGTGGCATCTGGTCCCATCATTTCATGGCAAATAGATGGGGAAACAGTAGCAGACTTTATTTTCTTGGGTTCCAAAATCACTGCAGATGGTGATTGCAGCCATGAAGTTAAAAGACACTTGCTCCTTGGAAGAAAAGCTATGACCAACCTAGACAGCATATTAAAAAGCAGAGACAATACTTTACCAACAAAGGTCTGTCTAGTCAAAGCTATGATTTTTCCAGTAGTCATGTATAGATATGAGAGTTGGACTATAAAGAAAGCTGAGCACAGAAGAATTGATGCTTTTGAACTGTGGTGTTGGAGAAGGGTCTTGAGAGTCCCTTGGACTGCGAGGAGATCCAACCAGTCCATCCTAAAGGAGATCAGTCTTGAATATTCATTGGAAGGACTGATGTTGAAGCTGAAACTCCAATACTTTGGCCACTTGATGCGAAGAACTGACTCATTGGAAAAGACCTTGATGCTGGGAAAGATTGAAGGCAGGAGGAGAAGGGGACGACAGAGGATGAGATGGTTGGATGGCATCATGGACTCAATGGACATGAGTTTGGGTAAACTCCGGGAGTTAGTGATGGACAGGGAGGCATGGCGTGCTGCCGTCCACGGGGTTGCAAAGAGTCGGACACAACTGAGCAACCGAACTGAACTGTTAACTGAACTAGTTTCACTTTGCCAAAGCCCTGACATGCTGAAATTTGCAGTAAAGAGAGGATATATTTGCAAGGCGGTCAAGCAAGGAGAGGGGAGAGGTCTCAGATGTGCCTCTCCAAAAGCAATGGGCTGAGAGTAATTACAGGATAAAGAATAGAGAAGCAGGCATGGGGATTGTGGGGAAAGGTGACTGGAAAAGGCGTGCTGTTATCCAGCACAGGCGTAACTAACGCCAGGTCTCTGCAGGCACTCAGCACGCTCTGAGGGTGGAGCTTTGGCCCTCTGACGTCACAAAAACCACCAGGTGGACACTTGCGCAGGCCCATTTGGAGCGCTGGCGGTTCTAACCGGTCTTAACCAGCTCAGCTGGAACGAGACGCCACTGACTACAAATACCTTATTGTTTAGGTACCTGCAGCTTGGGGGACGTGCAAGTCTTTTGAAGACAACCTTGATTAGTGAAGTCAGGCGAAATGGATTTGGCTAATGAGCACCCATGGTTTCATTCCTAACCCTGACATTCAGTTTGCGATTCACATTCAGTTGCTCACGCCATCTCTCCACGGTCTAACAGATGTCACATTTAAGATGCCCAGAGCAAAATTCCTGAACTTTCCCTTCTCAATCTAGTTCTGAGCTGTTCTTTCCCACCTTGGAAAATGACTTCACCATGTATCCAGTTGCTCAGACTAGAAGTGTGGGAGCCACCCTTGACCCCTTTCCTTAACGTCCTGCAGCCAACTTATCCAACTTACCCTGAGTCAGTCCACCTCTCTCCAGCTTTGTTGCCGCCATTTTAGTCCAAATAACTGTCATTTCTCCTGGGTTCCTGCCCCAGGCTTCTTCCACTCTTTCCTCCTTCCTAAAATATCACATCTTTACACCAAAGCCCAGAGTTTCTCGACTAGAGCAGTCCTGACAGTTAAGGCTGTCGGTCTGTTTGCTGTGGGGCTATCCCAGGTATCTTGGGGTGTTTAGCAGTGTCCCTGGCCTCTGCCCGCTAGAGGTCAGTAGCACTTTGCAGTTGTGACAACCAGAAATGCCTCCAGGCAGTGATAAAGGTCCCCTGGGGCGCAAAATCGTCCCCTATCAAGAATTACTGCCACAGCCAAAGCAATTTTTATTAAAACAACAACAACAAATCACAGATAATACATATTAAGATAAAATAATAAAAACTAATGTCACCCCCTACTTTAAACCCTCCGCCGACTCCCCAAGTCTTCCGCACGTCCAGGAAGGCTCTGCATGATCTAGCTCTGCCAATTTCTCTCACTTTGAAGCTCCCAGTGGCTTGACTGCTGTTCCTCCTATAAATTAAGCGCATTCTCACACAGGACACTGCCCTTGGTATTCTTTCTGTTTAGGCTGCTGCTGCTGCTGCTAAGTCGCTTCAGTCGTGTCCGACTCTGTGCGATCCCATAGACGGCAGCCCACCAGGCTCCCCCGTCCGTGGAATTCTCCAGGCAAGAATACTGGAGTGGGTTGCCATCTCCTCCAATGCATGAAAGTGAGAAGTGAAAGTGAAGTCACTCAGTTGTGTCCGACTCTTAGCCACCCCATGGACTGCAGCCCACCAGGCTCCTCTATCCATGGGATTTTCCAGGCAAGAGTACTGGAGTAGGGTGCCATTGCTTTCTCCGCTGTTTAGGCTACTTCTCCCCTAACTTCCTGACTTCTGCATGACTTCTCTCTGCACATAATGGACCTAGCTTCTCTGCACTTCTTATCTCACTACGCTGCCTTCCTGTCCAGTTTTCCATTTCCACATGGCCTTTCTTCACAGCATCTCCAGGCACCTGAAATTACCTTATGTCTATGTTTGCTTGTCTGTCTCGGTGAAGGGAAAGTCCCTAATCTGTGACACAGCGTCTCTGCAACTCCAGTGCCTGAAATAGCACTGGGCACACAGTAAACACTCGAGAAATATTCATTGATTTTTAAAAGTCTTCCTGTCTTGACTTCACATACTGAAAAGATTACACGTGAAACTTCACAGTGTAAACATTAAAAAAAAAAAAAAAAGGTGTTGTTGTTGTTGTTTTCCACTAGACCAGGATATCCATCCCACAGAGCTCAAATGAATTCCTGTGCCAAGGCCAAGTGTTCTAGGTGACAAACGTGGGGAATGCCCCTTTTGTAAGGAAAGGCTGCTAGTGTGATCAGATTGTGACTGGAGCCCTAGTGCCAATAAACAAAGTTTGGCAAAGTCCACATCGCGAAACTCTTCCTAAGTGACCTAAGCTGTGTGCAAACCTGTCCCCAAAGGTGTCGTCCTAATGAATCTATCTCCTGTGCCAAAGAACCTTCTGCTTGATAAAGGCTTTGTCAGGGGAATGAGGTCTACACGTTTTAATGTCTGCGGATTATGGTAATGTGCTTAACTATATCGATCTGTTCAGCAGTCTGTACTTGCTTTGGCCACCAGCCAAGAAACTCCAAGAGAAGGAAGTGTCCAGATGGCCATAACACAGGCTGTGAAAAGGGATCAGAGCGGCAGCACATCAGTGTTATTCATAAAATGTTAGACAGCACATTCTGACACCTCACTTAAGCCGCAAGCCTATTGGGAAGGTGCTTCACGGGCTGCATTAATCCCTCCGCTCACAGAAACCAGGTGTGTGACGCGAACGAGCAGTCCTCAGCTGGCCTGCCGTCTGGAGGGCAGGGCAGTGGCTCTCCACGAGGGAAGCCCTGAGGCTCTGCCATCCGGGCAAGGACCTCAGAAGTAGTGTGGGTGGGGGTCACGCAGAACCCTCGGGGTTATTTTCGGGAGGGCTGGCCGAAGGCCCAGGGCAAAAAGCAGCGGAGTTGGAGAGCGCTCGGGCTGGGAAGCTGGGCAGTCGGGGCTCAGCGCCCACTCGGCGCTTGCTGGTGGGAAGAGCGTTTCTCCTCTCATAAGACGGAAAGAGCATGAAACGTGCTAATGTAAACTCCCTGCGCCAGGAAGAGCGAGTCAGAGCTCCTCCTCCTCCATCCTTCCAGGCTCGGGCGTCTCCTGTGATCCGGACTCCACGTGCCTTCACTGCCTGACCTTGAAACCAGCAAAGACCTTCAGACACAAGCCCGCACTCACCCTCTGTTCTCAGCGGCTTCTGGCAGCTGCCTCGGAGGAAGAATGAGACTGTGCGAGCCGCCCTCTCTTCTGTGAAGGTGATCGAAAGCTTGGCAGGACGGAGCACGTGGGGGAGCGCCTGCGCCCACCCCAGATTGCCAGCCGGCAGGAGAAGGGCAGGGGACAGCAGACCCGGTCCTGCTAGGCTGCTCATCACAGATGCCCCTGACACTTCACAGCTATTAGGGTAAAAGCAGAGTCTGCCAGCCCTGGCTTCACATGATGGGGGAATAAACAATAGCTTGCAGATTAAATAATGCAGGATATTTTATATTCGAGTTTGAGAGTTTAGCAGAAACTGAGAGCATGATAAATAAAAAGGACTGCACTCGCCTTTAATAAAGCAAACAGACCAAGGAGCCATTCATTTACCATATGAAGGATTTGTTTTCCAGGGCAATCATGCAAAAAGGCTTAGCCTATCTTGCAGATGAAAAACTGGCCTGACCCTATCCTGCCCAGCTGACTGAACTTTGCAAACAGGGTTTTCAAAGTGCTCTTTTTCAATTAATGTTTTAATATTTTGAGGCTTTTCATGGAAATTATAGCTCTAGCTGTTCAAGATGACTTCAGCAACTGCCTGATTTACAAATGCACCCAAGCAATGCCGATGGCCTTTGCAAATTAGATTTTTGAAATAATTCACACGGTGGCTTTTTAATGTACTCAAGTGCTTCCCGTATGCCGCCTTCTAGCCTCATTCCGAAGCACAGATATTTCAGAGCATAGTGCACATTTCAACTCTATTTTTTCATGCCTTTCCCTTTTAGATAGCTTCAGCCCTGCTTTCATTTATCAGAATAATGAAAAGAGAACCACAAGGCTCAAGATGAGATGTCAATCATCAAGGCTGCTTTCATGTTGAGTCTCAGATCGTCACCAAATCTTCAACCCTCTCTCATCATCTAGTCTGTTTTGTTGCCACAGCTCCTTGCTGTTTTGATCCACTCTGTACATTTGAGGCCAAGATCTTCTTCTTAAGATATTGCTCTTATCACTTTATTCCCTGCTCAAGAAATAAAAGCACCTTGCTGCCTCCAGTCTAAACTTTCCATACTGGCTTTTTTGCCCCCACTTAAAAAAAAATACTTTCTTTTTAGAGTATTTTTTTAAGACCAGAGCAAAGCTGAGCAGAAAATGAAGAGTTCCCATATATTCCTTTCCCCCATGCCACCCTAAGACACACAGCTTCCCTCATTACCAGCCTCCTGGACTAGAGTGGTATGTTTGTTACAATCGCTGGGCCTGCATTGATACACCATTATCATCCAAAGTCCTTAGCTTCCGTTAGGGTTAACTCTTGGTGTGATATTTTGGGTTTTGACAGATGTACAACGACCTGTCCCCACCCCAGTGGTCTGTACAGAATGGTTTCACTCCTCTAAATCCTCTGCGCTCTGCCTGTCCATCCCTCTTTCTTCTCCAACCCCTGGTAACCATGGATCTCACTGTCACCATAGTTTTGCCTTTTCCAGAATGCCATGTCGTTGGATTCATGTATTACACAGCCATTTCAGATGCTCTTTTTCACTTAGTGATATACATTTAAGATCGCTCCATGGCTTTCCATTCTCTTTAGCATTGAATACTATCCCACTGTCTGGATGCACCAAAGTTTGCTTTTCTCTGCACCTGCTGAAGGGATTCCCATTTGCTTCCAGGTTCCAGCAATTACAAATAAAGCTGCAATAAACATTCGAGTGCAGGTTTTTGTGTGGACGCAATTTTCATCTCATTTGGGTAAATCCCAAGAAGAGCAATTGCTGGATTGTATGGTAAGAATATGTTTAATTTTGTGAGAAGCTGCTGAATTATCTTCCAAAGTGGCAGTTGCTTTTTGCGTTTCCACTAGCGACGAATCCGAGTTCCTGCTGCTTCACTTGCTCGCCAGTGTTTGGTGTGGCCAGTGTTTTGGACTTTTGCCATTCTATAAGTGTTGCGGCCCGACTTTTAAATCCTGGTTCTATTTACCTGTGAGTGTTGCGGCCCGACTTTTAAATCCTGATTCTATTTACCTTGTCTCTCCAAATGCGTTTGCCGTTTTTTCAAATAAGAACATCCTGCTGTTGTCCAGCCTGTGTTCCAACTGAGCCCCCACCGGCGCTGGTTCCAGGTCTGTACCCTTGATTTTCCTCACATGAAAGTCTGCCACCTTCTGGGTCAAACCATGCTGTGCTCTTCCCCATGGGATCTTCTTGACTATACCAGACATCATTTCTCTTCCCTTGCTGTGAATATCTCTAAAGACATGCTTGTCAACCCAAAAGATACTGCAGACTAGCTCCTATCCCTGGAGATTCTGACGTTACTGAACTATGAGCAAGGACCTTTAAAAGTCCTCCCGATGACTCTAGATGTGCTCCCAAGGTCAAGAATCAAACACTAGGACTTACAGTCTTCATCAGATGATCCAGTACCTTGTATGATCAGGGTCTCTGGAGGAAGGACTCAGCACCAGTAATTTTTAAAGCTCCCCAAGTGATTATAACGTAGACTTCAGACTGAGCACCACTGCGATTCTACCTTACAACTTGCCCCACATGTATTTTATCTACTTAACTAGATCCCCAGTTAATATTTGGGGTTTCAAAGACTCACAGTTAATATTTGGGGTTTCTACTTTAAGATTGTTGATTGCAACCCATCCTCTATTCCTAAAATACATCATAATACAGAATACACAACAGAAATTCAGTTCAGTTCAGTTGTTCAGTCGTGTCCGACTCTTTGCGACCCCATGGACTGCAGCACACCAGGCTTCCCTGTCCATCGCCAACTCCCAGAGTTTACTCAAAGTCATGTCCACTGAGTCAGTGATGCCATCCAGCCATCTCATCCTCTGTCGTCTCCTTCTCCTCCTCCCTTCAGTCTATCCCAGCATCAGGGTCTTTTCCAATGAGTCAGCTCTTCACATCAGGTGGCCAAAGTACTGGAGTTTCAGCCTCAGCATCAGTCCTTCCAATGAATATTCAGGACTGATTTCCTTTAGGATGGACTGGTTGGATCTCCTTGCAGTCCAAGGGACTCTCAAGAGTTTTCTCCAACACCACAGTTCAAAAGCATCAATTCTTTGGCACTCAGCTTTCTTTACGGTCCAACTCTCACATCCATACATGACCACTGGAGAACCATAGCTTTGACTAGACGGACCTTTGTCGGCAAAGCAATGTCTCCAAATATGCTGTCTAGGTTTGTCATAGCTTTTCTTCCAAGAAGCAACTGTCTTTTAATTTCATGGCTGCAACAGAAATTAATAGTAAGTAAATATCTAAGTAGATAAATAAGTAAGTCTAGGTAACCTGTTTGATTTTATCAGTTGTTTAAGCCCAAGGATTATAGGCAAGATCATATGTTTCAATATCAAATAGGTTATTTATGAAATTACTATCCCTTGACCAAAGGCTAAAAATGTACCCTCCGCTAAGTGCTTGATAAACGTGCCATCTATTAGAGCACAGATGAGCTGAGTGAGTGTTGAGCTTTACTCCAACAGTGGATGGTCTGTCACACCATTGAGGAAAAGAAAAATGTCAATAAAAATGAGGAAAAGAAGCATTCACTACAGATCTTTTGTGTTGAGAATTTTGCTGATTCTTGTTTCATGGTTTTGTATGATGTCATCATTACCACTTGCTGACTTAAAAAAAAAAAAAAGACTGTCAACCAGACAACAAATGTTACTCACTGGCCCATCTGAGTTGAGCCTCTAGATTTTTCTTACCAACTTCACTGCATCCTGAAAATAAGATTCAGACCTCAAGAAATTAGCTTTCTTCCTTTCTTTCCCAGGCACAAAGCATATCAGGAAAAACCCACTGATGGTCCATCACAGCCAAGTTCCCATCTGGGAGAGATGAGTCCCTCCCAGACAGTGATGTTCATAACTAGTCCATTGACTCAGTTGTCTGCTGGAGTGGTTGAACTTTGCCTTCCCTAAAATTCACCTCTTTTAACGTTTTCTGCTCACTATGATGCTGCTGTAATAAGAAAGCAGTGAGAATGTTTACTTGGTGAAAATATGTTGCTTTTAAGGATGCAAATGATGTTAAAGTGAACTTTAAGCCCATCAAAATGCAGAAGCCAGGTTCTGGTTCAGAAAGTTGACTGAAAACCTGTGTTTATTTTTTTCCTCCTCCATATCCCAATGAAATGACAATCAAGATACCCAAAGAGGGATAAATGATGGTAATATGTGACACTCCTCCTTTCTTTTATCCTTTCAAAAAAAATTTTCCTTTGAGTAGCCTTTAAACAGTTTTCTAAAATGTGTTGCTGATGTCCCCTGATACCATAGGATGTGGAAATCCTTTATTGTTCACATGATTTTCTAGGCAATGCAGCCGTACACATCAGTGATAAGTTATGAGCTGCCTTGTCTCAGATGGGCCAAGCTTGAGAACATCTGCCATGCCCACAGCCCTTTTCAGACGCGATCGTTCCCAAAATCTCACTGTTGCATGTGATCTCCAACCCAATTTAGGAGAGCCAACAGGTGAGTTTTCCCTAGAAAGATTCCTCTCAAGAGTTCAGAATTTAAGGCGTTAGAATGAACCATCCATTTGGGGAATTAAGTGAAATACCCAAGGAAAGAAAGTAAGACATCAAAGTCATGAATAATCAGGAGTAATGAGCAACAATAAACAGAAGCCGTGCCAAAGAGGGGAAGTTGGTGGAAAAGAGCAGGAGCAGGAAAAGCAGAAACAGGAAGTAGATGAAGGCCAGTGAAATCAGACAGGGCCTTGGGGAATCCTTTTAAGGAGGACAGCCTTGGTCAGCATGCTTTTGTGGCTTTTAACCGTTCATGAAAATAACAGTCCCATACACTAAAAATATCAGTGCAGGAAGGTGGGGGAAAAGTGCAGACTATCTGAAGTTCCTTTTCTAAGCTACTTACTAAGGAAAATACAACCTCCCCGATTTCTTTTCTGCTAAGCTATAAAGAAGCTCTTCAAGTATATGTAGCCTATGGCAGTGAAGAAATACAGTGGGGAAAGGTCTGGATTTCAGCCCTAGGATTCCTTTTGAATTCAATGTCTGATTCCATAGGTTGTGTTTATATGACATCAAAGTAACTATTTTAACTTGTGGGGTGAAAAGGGAGTCTTTGACACCACATAGACAAGAGACTCGAGGATTTGTCTTGTTTAAGCTCTTCAGTTAGCATTTACAGAAAGAGCCCCTCTTCTGCCAGACTGCAGTGTCATTATTTTCTGCTTCCATAGAGGAGCCATAAATCACTTAGAGGATAAACTGGCAGGTGTTATATAAACACTGAATACAACTGAACATTCCTTTCACATAGTGTCATGGTAAAACCCACAAGGCTCAAAGAATTTGCAGTACTCTGAAGAAGAAAGCAATACAATAGCCTCAGAAATACTGACATTCCTAGTGAAATAAATCTACAGTATTGACTTTGAGAAGAAAAAAAAACCCCAAACACTAAAGCAACAACAAAACAACAACAAAGTCTATATTTAAAAGGAAGCAGCCAATATCAAAGGAAATGAAATGCCTTCCTGTAGCCAGAAGTCCTGCTGCTTCCCACAGGTTCAAAGTGCTTTTGTGCCCCAAAATTATAGTTTACTGTCACTCGTGTGATTAAGGAAGTACGGTGGAAATGCCCATGTATCTTCTGGAATAGGTAAGAAGTGGAAAGGATAAAAGCTATTTCCTGTTGTTTTTCTTAGGACTTCAAGTCAGCTCTCTGCAACAAATGTTAGCTTTATTTTTTCACGGGAAACCCCTCTATTTTCCTATTCTCTTTGGTCCAAGTCACACTAGTTTATTGAGCATCTAGTATGGGCCACTGATGAGAGATGCCGAATCCTTAATGACAGAGAGGCCTCAGTGTGGAGAGTGGGATTCAAACGGGGGCAAGAGTCTATGTGGCCACAGGGCAGAAAAGACACAAGATGGGAAGGAACGTCCGAAACAGACCTAAAAAGACCGGGTGGGTGGAGATGGTGACAGGCTGCGTTCCATGTTGGAAGAACAGCACAAGCCTGAGCATAAAGATCATCAGCTCTGAGACAAGGGCAAATAGGTTGGTGTAATTGTACAGGGGTAGGAGGAGACAGTTGAAAGGATAGGCGAAGGCTGTATTAGAATTCTTTAGGTTCAGGATTCTTTAAGCTCAGAAATACAAGAATTGGCCCACTTCACTGCAAAGTCAAGGGGAGCTCTGGCTTCAGCCAAAGCTGGGTCCGGGACTCCCACCTTGCCCTGTAAATGTCACCTCTTTTCTCCCTGTTGGTTTCATTATCACGTTTTAGTTGTTAACTCCTGGCAGCTTCAGTCTCTTATCATACCAATTCTAGCAGTCCCAACAGAAAACGAGCTTCTTTTTCTCAACTGCTCAGCCAAGACTCAGAATAGAGATCCTTTGATCTGACTTAAGTCATTTCTGCCTCTCCCTGAACCAATTACTGTGTCTTATGTCCATTCCTGGAGCCAAGAAGAGGGATCAGTGCCAGTCAATTCATAGGGATGAGGGAATGAGTCCCCATAAGGAATCTTACAGACATTACCACAACAAGAGCTGGCTTCTGGGGTGGAAAAACAGCAGGTGTCCCCACAAGGGGCCATAATTTGGGGGCTCCGAAACCAAGCTGAAGAATATGCACTTGTTGCGGCCGTGGAGAGTCATCAAACACTTTAATGCAGAGAAGCAGAATAATGGAAGCTGTTCCAGAATGATCTGGCCCCAAGATGAAGGAAAAAATAAGAGAGTTGAGAGATAAGAGGCTCTCTTATGAATAATCTTATCGATAATCATTTCTGGAAAATGAGCATCCAAACTAGAATTGTAGTCCTAATGTGAAGGTGATGGATTAGAGATGGAAGTTGCATCAACTTGGTTATCAGCTGAATTCTGTGAAAGAGAAAGAAAATTAGTCATCAAAGATGATTGTTGTTTGCAAACCTGGTCAGCTGGAGAAACAGGGAGTTAGGAGGAGGAGTTTTGGGGTGAAATTAGTTGAGTTGGCAGTACTGAGTTTGAGGATAGGTGATGCTCCCAGTGGAGGTTTTCATCAGGCAGCTGGAAAGGGAAGTCAGTACAGTCCAGAAGCAGAGCCATGTGCATACAGGTAAAGGGGAAATGTCAAGATCATCCCAGGAGACAGTAACGGAGGGGCCCAGGGCAAGAGCGATCCTGGGGCGGATGACCCTTCGAGCTGGCTTCTGTGTTCGCATCCATCGGTTGTGTGACGGTCCTAGGAGGTGGTGAAGAGCCGTCAAGAGTCTGGGGTCTCGCCCAGGCGGTCTCAGTGGATAGGCACCAGGAAAGCGCAGGGCAGATGGTATGAGCAGCTGATTTGTTTCTTGGTCTCTTCCCTAATAATTAAAAGTTCTCATTTCTTCCTTCCACTGTCTTATCATTCCTCATGTATACTCTGACGCTCCAAGGCTGTTAGCAGGTCCGCACAATCTTTCTGTTCCCAAGTCTCTAGTTAACTGCTCTCAAAGTAACTCCTCTGTGGATCATCAGCCCCTCTCGTCTCTGCCACATCCATTCCAACAGCTCTTGTGAAAGCAGCATTCCAGTGCAGGACTAAGATCTTTGCTCTGGAGCAGAGTCACCGTGTGACTGTGGCCAAAGTATTGATCTTCTGAAACCTCCATTTCCTCACCTGAAAAAAAATGGTAACCATACCTACTTTATAGGGTTGCTGTGAAGATAAGTAAAATACGTGTGGTGCAGAAGCAATAACGGTGTGTTTAACATACCTAGTGAAAAGGAATTTGCAAGGCAGGAGTTTTAACCTGGATAAGAACTCCATCGTCCTGCTCTTGAACTGTTTTACTCCACTCCTCACTGCGCCCTCCTCCATGCTCCCCTCCCGGAAGCACACGGACAAGTTCAGTCTGAGACCCCCGCAGACAGCCCTCAGCTGCACAGGTCACAGAGCCTATGGAGGAAGCCTTCACCTTCGCCAAGAGCACCGTGAGGCTGCTGGCCTGGCAGAGGGCTCGCGGCCCTGGGTGTGCAGGGGCAGGGGAGGGCGGAGGGAGCTTCCAAGCCTCTGAGCTGTGGTCTCCTCCTTCACAAACAAATCAGAACGCTGCTAACATTCGTTCCAACCCAAGTGAGGGCCTAGGGGCGAGTAGGGGGTGGAGGTGTGTTGTCATGAGAGATGGTGGGCGAGAGGCTGGCATGTTCCAGGAAGGGGGAAAGGAGCGGGACAGGGCTATGAGCACAGACCGGCAGGTGAGCTGAGAAGACAAGTGGTAAGAAGGAAATGGTGCCACGTGAGAGAGACGCAACAGGCAAGGCAAGGTTGCCGAAGCCAAGGATCGTGTTATTGTCTGTGTTCTCGAGGCCAGCCTCCAACCTCTTACTGTGCAGAGGGTGGGAAAGAATCTGAAGGGTTAAGAAGCCCAGGAATATCTAGTTTAGAAAACCAGCTTTGCCAGATTTTCTACTTTGTTCATTTGCTACCGATTAGAGTCAAGAGCCTGGACTTCCCTGGTGGCTCAGTGGTAAGGCAGGAGACACTGATCTAGGAGGATCCTACCTCCCACGGAGCAACGAAGCCCACGTACCACAACCCTGGAGCTCTAGGGCCTGGGAACTGCAGGTACTGAGCCCACCTGCCCTAGAGCCGTGTTCGCCAACAAGAGAAGCCACGGCAACTCGAAGCCTGGGCACTGCAGGTAGAGAGTGACCCCCACTCTCTGCAACTAGAGCAAAGCCCATGTGCAACAGGGAAGACCCAGCACGGGGAAAATCAATTTTAAAATAAATAAAATAAATTTTTAAAAAGAGCATCAGTTCAGTTCAATTCAGTAGCTCAGTCGTGTTTGACTGTTTGTGACCCCATGGACTGCAGCACACCAGGCTTCCCTGTCCATCGCCAACTCCCGGAGTTTCCTCAAAGTCATGTCCACTGAGTCAGTGATGCCATCCAGCCATCTCATCCTCTGTCATCCCGTTCTCCTACTGCCTTCAATCTTTCCCACCATCAGGGTCTTTTCAAATGAGTCAGTTCTTCACATCATGTGGCCAAAGTATTGGAGTTTCAGCTTCAACATCAGTCCTTTCAATGAATATTCAGGACTGATCTCCTTTAGAATGGACTGGTTGGATCTTCTTGCAGTCCAAGGGACTCTCAAGAGTCTTCTCCAACACCACAGTTCAAAAGCATCAATTCTTTGGTGCTCAGCTTTCTTTACAGTCCAACTCTCACATCCATACATGACTCCTGGAGAAATCATAGCCTTGACTAGATGGACCTTTGTTGACAAAGTAACATCTCCGCTTTTTAATATACACCTTCCTTATCTTTATGTATTTTGATATCCCACCAAAAGAGTGAAGCAGGAGGACGTGAAAAGCGGTGCGGGTGGCCCCAGAGGGGACAGGAGGCCTGTGTGTGCTGCAGGCGGGCCCGTGCATAGCACCGTGGATCCCTCGTTCCCAGAGTGGGACTAGGCCAGCAGCAAGAGCATAAGTAGGAAGGACCCTTTCGTGAATCGTGCTATTTTGAAAGGGCCCTTCATGCATCGGGCTGACCCAAAATAAATACAACCGTCACATTCGGAAGCCCCGAAGAAAGCCTTCTCTTTGGCGCTCGGATTACTGCTGGAGCTGACGCGGCACAGAATGCAGTGATTTATGCAGTGGGAAGATGACTGGCTGTGGGGCAACAGGGAGGTTTTCTTCCGCAAAAATTTCTGTCGTGGCCTCTCCTGACCCTTCACTCTGGTGATTGAAATTTAAAAGTAAAATGAATGCCTTTTCCATGAGTTATTGAGTTTTCCTCTCCTGCACTTAGCATAACTTGCTACTTGGGGGGATAAAAGGGTAAAGGGCTCTGTTCAGTCGAATGTCTGAATTAATGATCTCCCTGAGCATCTCGGATTTAAATGGTAGGTTTGAGGGTACAGAGAGCCTGGGTGTTTCCAGTGAGACATACAGCTTTATTAGGGCTTGTAAGAGAAAGAGAAGCTAATCAGGAAAAGGGTGATGAAATCCCAGGAGGATGATGGCCTCAGCTTAGAAGTGATCTTAAGCTGTTCCAGTGAATGCCAGAGGGCCTTGGTTTCTGAGCCCTCTGTTCATGTTGACCTGGTTTCAGGAAACTGATTCACACAAACACCAGCCCTGACCTTACCAAAGAGGAGTGGTAAGAAAGAGGATGAAGTGTGTTTACTTTAGATTTGCCAAAATAAATTTGGTGATTAACCGAAAAAGAATGAGCGTCAGTTAGAGCTGGGGGCGGAAAAGGCCCAAAGGAACCATGTGACGGATCTCTATTTCCCTGAAATTGCTTTAACATTTAAATCAAAAGTTTTCAAGATATTTTTACAATAGCGTTTGACACTACAGGAAGTCAGGGAGAAAGGACGTCTGCTGTCCTACAGTGGACAGAGCGCAGGCACCAGCCTGTGGGTTGTCGTTGTTTCCTTCGAGACAGACGTGTTCCCTACAGCCATCAGCATCTGTGACAAGGCAGCTGTGAGAGAGTGAGCCTGGGATGCAGACGTCCGCGTTGAACAGCTGAGACAAGCAGTGTGATGCAGAGAGACAGCATCTGATGGGAACCAGGACACCTTCACCCTGGCTGGCTGCTGCGACACCCTGCACCACAGCAACCTCACAGGGAAGGACAGGAGAGGTTCTGAAAGGGAGGCTTCCTGAAAGCCTTCCACCCACCACGTCTGCCTGTCAAGGGCCAAGTGCCAGAGGCCCAAACACGGAAACGAGGCACTTGGCATTGGATGTGTGAGCAAAACCTGCATGATGCAAAAACGCAATGTCACACACATGCAGAAATCTCACGGTCAGCTTTCTGACAATCTCCGGGACCCACAGGGCCTGGCAAGTCAAGATGAGGCTCCAGCATCCAACAAGCGCTGATTTAGCAGCGCCCACGCCCCAGGGCAGGGGGCTTTGTCTGTGCCGTACACTGCTGTCACCATTCCAGGTGGAACAACATCACTGGCAGCTACGCAAGCCCTGTGGCACCAAGTTTCCATATATTAGCTCATCAACCTAATGAAATCGACACGATCATTCCCATTTCATAGCTGAGGAAATGGTGACTTAGACTGGAAAACTGGCAGAGCTGAAGGACAGGGAAGCAAAGATGAACCCGAAGAGTCAGTAGGAGGAGGGCACGGAGGTGCCACGGGGTGAGAAATGCAGAAACACGAGAACAGATGGTCAGGTGCAAGTCAGTCCACAAGCCAGGGGTTGGCAGCCTGTGAAGTCTGTACCCGGGAACCACAGATACTGAGCGCTCCTGCTCGACAGCGCCGGGGCCACAGGCTTCTCACACTTCAGCGTGTCTGTGAAGCACCCGGGGTCATGTTCAAACTGCAGACTGATTCCACCAGTCCCGAGATCCGGCATTTCTGACAGATTTCCAGGTGACGTGATGCTCCTAGTCTAAGTTGAATTAGAGTAGTAAGAGTCCAGATGGGCCCGTATGCTGGTCTAAGAACTAAGGCTCGATGGCCTAGAAGGTCCACAAAGCTCCGTGAAAACAATGAAGACGATGGACTGAGGTTTCTTTTTCTTCTTCTCTTTACTAGATTGCTGGTTTACCATAAAAGGATACCACTCGGAAGAGCCAGATGGAAGAGGCGCGGTCAGGACAAGGTGTGAGAGAAGGGGTGCAGTTTCCACACCCTGAAAGGTATGCCTCCCTCCCAACACCCCAACCCAGATGCTCTTCAAACTCCAGTTGCTGAGCTTTTATATGGCTAACTTCATTCAGCTTTTTTCATTTATGTTGTTATAGTTCACTTTATTTGCAACACACTCGTCCTATTACAATAGACCAACTATATGAACCAAATTTAATCACAGACTAAAACGTTGGGAACCCAATGTCAGTCTCCATGTTTTGTTTTTTTTTTTTTCAAAAAAGCTAAACTGCAGAAGTGACCCAACCTTTCAATTTATAGATGGGGAGACTGAAGCCTGGAGTGGAGAAGTGCTTTACCAATTACTAGAAGATGCAAGCTGAGCATCTCTTGGCCCTGAAAGGCAACGAATAAGGCTGCAGAGGTAGGTAGGTTAGAATATGCTGCAGAAAGCATTACTTGTCACATTGAGAAACCTAGGTTTTGTCATACAGGCAAAGGCAAATTTTGAATATTCTGATAAGGAAAAGTTGAAAATTCTGAGTTAGGGTAACGAATCTGGCAAAAGAGCATAGCATTAAGTGCCAGAGGCTGAGAGATCAATTCAGAATCTGATGCCTTATTAGCTTGATCTAAGGCAATGGCACCCTACTCCAGTACTCTTGCCTGGAAAATCCCATGGATGGAGGAGCCTGGTAGGCTTCAGTCCATGGGGTCGGTGAGTTGAACATGACGGAGCAACTTCACTTTCATTTTTCACTTTCATACATTGGAGAAGGAAATGTCAATCCACTCCAGTGTTCTTGCCTGGAGAATCCCAGGGACGGGGGAGCCCGGTAGGCTGCCGTCTATGGGGTCACACAGAGTTGGACACGACTGATGTTCAAGCTGGTTTTAGAAAAGGCAGAGGAACCAGAGATCAAATTGCCAACATCTGCTGGATCATGGAAAAAGCAAGAGAGTTCCAGAAAAACATCTATTTCTGCTTTATTGACTATGCCAAAGCCTTTGACTGTGTGGATCACAATAAACTGTGGCAAATTCTGAAAGAGATGGGAATACCAGACCACCTGATCTGTCTCATGAGAAATTTGTATGCAGGTCAGGAAGCAACAGTTAGAACTGGACATGGAACAACAGACTGGTTCCAAATAGGAAAAGGAGTACGTCAAGGCCGTATATTGTCACCCTGTTTATATAACTTCTATACAGAGTACATCATGAGAAATGCTGGACTGGAAGAAACACAAGCTGGAATCAAGATTTCCGGGAGAAATATCAATAACCTCAGATATGCAGATGACACCACCCTTATGGCAGAAAGGGAAGAGGCACTGAAAAGCCTCTTGATGAAGGTGAAAGTGGAGAGTGAAAAGTTGGCTTAAAGCTCAACATTCAGAAAACGAAGATCATGGCCTCCAGTCCCATCACTTCATGGGAAATAGATGGGGAAACAGTGGAAACAGTGTCAGACTTTATTTTTCTGGACTCCAAAATCACTGCAGATGGTGACTGCAGCCATGAAATTAAAAGACGCTTACTCCTTGGAAGGAAAGTTATGAACAACCTAGATAGCATATTCAAAAGCAGAGACATTACTTTGCCAACAAAGGTTCGCCTAGTCAAGGCTATGGTTTTTCCTGTGGTCATGTATGGATGTGAGAGCTGGACTGTGAAGAAGGCTGAGCACCGAAGAATTGATGCTTTTGAACTGTGGTGTTGGAGAAGACTCTTGAGAGTCCCTTGGACTGCAAGAAGATCCAACCAGTCCATTCTGAAGGAGATCAGCCCTGGGATTTCTTTGGAAGGAATGATGCTAAAGCTGAAACTCCAGTACTTTAGCCACCTCATGTGAAGAGTTGACTCATTGGAGAAGACTCTGATGCTGGGAGGGATTGAGGGCAAGAGGAGAAGGGGACGACAGAGGATGAGATGGCTGGATGGCATCACTGACTTGATGGATGTGAGTCTCAGTGACCTCCAGGAGTTGGTGATGGACAGGGAGGCCTGGCGTGCTGCAATTCATGGGGTCGCAAAGAGTCGGACACGACTGAGCGACTGATCTGATCTGATCTGATCTGATGTGATTTAGCAGCAGCAGCATAGAACATAAGATGCTATCAGTTATAAGAAGCACTTATGTTCCTCAAAGAAAGAAAAATTTCTGTCACTACAACTATGACAAAATGATTTATCACTTTGGAGTGTTTATTTTATATGTATTGAATTGGTCTCATACTTACTTAGACATTACTTTTTTTTTTTACTATGTATTACCCTTATGCATTCATAAAAATAAACCATGAGCCAAATGGACTGGTTAAGGTCATGGTTCCCAAAATATGTACCAAGCCACCTCAAGGAGCCAGTGAACTAAAGGGGGTACCATGGGACGGTTTATATTTTCAGGGGAAACACAATAATGTTTGACATATGTTAGACATGGTGCCTACTATGAGCTCCAAGTTATTCATAAATTCAACGTGGGATCAGAGTACACTTCAATGACACTGTATTTTGTCAAGTTGGGTTATTGGCAACTGCGGTGATAAAAGAAAGCCAGTACTGAAAAGACAAAGTGGGTCAGGAAGGGAAGGTGCCAGTGTCCAAGCTGATTCCATGGTCTGAAAACTTATGTAGCGCCCCAAAGGCACACCCGTTCCATTAGTGAGTATTCTAGTTATCTAAGAGTGAAAATAAAAGGGTTTTTTTTTTTTTACGAGCTTACTTCTGTATTTATTTCTGTTTTTGGCTGTCCTGGGTCTTGTTGCTGGCGTGGGCCTTCTCTAGCCGTGAGCGGGGCTCCCCTCGGTCCGGGGCGCAGGCGTCTCATCGTGGTGCCTCTCTAGCGGCAGAGCACCGGCTGTAGTTGCACGGGCTTCCGCAGCCGGGGCTCGAAGGCTCGGCTCAGGGATGGGGGCTCGCGAGCCCTAGAGCCCTGACTCCGTAGCTTAGTTGTTCTGTGCATGTGGAATCTTCTCAGATCAGGGATCAAACCGGTGTCCCGGGCATTGCAAAGTGGATTCTATCCCCTGTGCCATCAGGGAAGCCCCAGAAGTTATTTTTACAAATGGCTATTAAGTTGTTGGATCAAAGGATTTTAAAAATGAAACTGTTGGATATTTCTTTTAGCCTAGATGTGCTATCAGAAAGAACTCAGACCCTAGAAATGTCATGAACCAATAAAGCTGGAGACCCTCTGGGTGTTCCTGAAGTTTGTTCACATTCATAATGCACCTTTCCTGGGTCCCTCTCAGTTTCATAGCAGCCTGCACCCACGCTTCATCTGCTCGGAAACCTCCTCTGCGCCACGGATGCCCTGGTGGCGTGCCACGCTTTAAAGAATGCTGCACTACTGTTTCTGCCATTTTAAAGCCCCATTCATTCTGAAAATATTGTTGCTGGAAAATATCCCAGTTTGTTCAATAGAAGGTTTTAAGGCAATAACCAAGACTCATATTCCTTCCTTGAATAGTCTGTTAGGAGCTAGCAGTTGACAACAATGAATTCCATTTATTTCACCAGGAAAAATATGTCAGATGGAGCTAGCTTAGGCAATGACAAATACGCCACTACTGATACCTTGCTGTTAATATGGCACCGCTGCCGCACGGGGAGCAAGTGTAAGTGGCCATTGAGAATAAAACCCATTACAATTTCAAAGACGTTACAATGTGAAAAAAGGTTTATGTATCAAGAAACTGACAAAATATAATATCCATCTCACAATGCCGTGAGAGTTGAGGTGATAATGTGAAAAGATGTATCGGAAGTAATATTGTTCTGATTAACTACCGGGAGATAAGGGCCTAAGGAAAATACTGAAAGAGGCCACAGAAAAGGGGCCAGGGCACTAGGAGGCGCTGAAGTAGAATCAACAGGGTTTCGAAATTAGAACATAAACTTGCATCATTAGCAGCTCTCAGCTGGTGAAGACTGTCCCGTAAGTGCTTGGTGAGGCCCAAGCACCTACGTTAGAACCTCATAAGAATCGTACAACCCACCTGGCAAGTCCTTGGTCCTCTTTAGATCTTGTTCCAAAGTCACAGCCACGGGCTCAGCCGTGTGCTCTTGACCCTGACAATATATTCAGTGGCTGATTCAGAGAGAGCCCTCGGTAAAGCGAAGAAATGTCCTGCATATTTACAGAAAATCATATATATTCATTCTTGAAAAGAAGTATAGTTTGATGAAAGAGAAAGTCACTGAGTCGTCTCCAACTCTTTGTGACCCCAAGGAATTTAGAGTCCAGGGGATTCTCCAGGCCAGAATACTGGACTGCGTAGCCTTTCCCTTCTCCAGGGGATCCTCCCAACCCAGGGATCGAACCCAGGTCTCCCGCTTTGCAGGCAGATTCTTTACTAGCTGAGCCACAACACAGTACAAGGTTATTATAAAATACTGACTGTACTCCCGACTTGGTGGCGGCGGTGGTGGTGCTCATCCTGTCTGACTCGTTGTGACCTTATGAACTGCAGCTCACCAGGTTCCTTTGTCCACGGGATTCCCCAGGCAAGAATAGTGGAGTGGGTTGCCACTTCCTCCTCCTCCAGGGGATCTTCCGGATCCAGGGATCTCCTGCAATGGCAGGCAGATTCTTCCTGCGTGTATACTTTCTGGCTGCTTTAGAGAGAGCCGGAAGCAGCTCTTTGCCATCTCTAGCCTTTCCTGGCACTAAGCAGAACCTTCTATCAATCCCTTGAAGTGATCATTCTTTTTCAGACTTTCAAGGAAGCCAGCCCAGAATGGTGAGGCAGTCACAAAGCATTTCTTGGAGTCAGAAAAATGTGCTACATTTGGAGCACAAGATCTCAGATACACGAGCCCACTTCATGCCCAATTCATGGGCTCAGGACTGGGGATGAGACAGAGAAGGCAGCTTGTGTCCACTCCGCTGGTCTGGCACAAACTTTTGTTGCACCAACTGAGCTTATAGACATTCAGTGAAAGTGACCGATGTCATTTTTTATATTTCAGGCAAGAATGTCTTGCAAATACGACAGGCCTGCAGGTCAGTGGGGTCCCGGAGGTGAAATGCCTGGACTCTGGCAAACACCCGTCTGGGGCGGTCTTTGGGACTGCTGCAATGCCAGCTGGGAGGAAGCATTGCGCCTGGTGCAGGGAGGCATTAATGTTTTCTGGGTGTCCTCTGATACGTCCATTCACAGCAGCTCATACAGATTCTGAAGCCAAAATTTTTTTCTGGGCGTGTTGAGATTGTGCTCAGTGCTTGTGAGATAGTCAGGGGTGTGGTGGGCAACCAGGATACTGTTCCAGACTTGTTGGGTGCAGGAACAACGCACAACACCCCTTGGTGGAGTAACACCCTGCTGGAACTGTTATCAGATCCAACCATCTAGGGAGAGAGTCCGCAGCTGCACGTTGCAGCCCTGTGACCTTTACTGGATAACTGGGAATCTGTGCCTCTTAATCCCCTTCATTTATCTCACCCCTGCCCGCACCCTTCTTGCTTCTCATCACCATGAGTTTGTTCTCTGTATCTGCAGCTTTTGTTTCTGTTGTGTTATACTTGTTTGCTTTTTACAGTCCACATGTAAGGGAAAGCATGCAATATTTGTCTTTCTCTGTTTGACTTAGGGCTTCCCTGGTGGCTCAGCTGGTAAAGAATCTGCCTGCAGTGCAGGAGACCCCAGTTCTATCCCTGGGTTGGGAAGATCCCCTGGAGAAGGGAAAAGCTACCCTTCCAGTATTCCAGCCTAGAGAATTCTCCATGGGATCTCAAAGAGTCAGACATGACTGAGCAAATTTCACTTTCAGGTCCATTCAAGTTATCACAAATGGCGAGATTCATTCTTTTCTATGACTGGTATTTCAGTGTGTGTGTGTACACCGTATTTTCTTTATCTGTTGGTAGACACTTAGATTTCTTTTGTATCCAGGCTATTATTAACAATGCTGCTATAAACTTGAGGTGCATATATATTTTCTAATTGGTGTTTTTACTTTCTTTGTATAGATACCCAGGAACGGAATCTCTGGCTCGTATGATAGTGCTATTTTTAATTTGGAGGGAAACTTCCATACTGTTTTCCATGGTGGCTGCACCAATTTACATTCCAAAATATCCTCGCCAACACTTACAGTTTGTTGGCTTTTTGATGATAGCCATTCTGACAGGTCTGAGGTGATATCATTGTGGCTCTGATTTCTAGTTCCCTGATAATCAGTGATGTCGAACATCTTTCCATTTGCCTATTGGCCATCTGAATGTTTTCTTTGGAAAAGTGCCTGTTTTTCAAATTATACTGTTTGTTAACTATATGCCCATTTTAAAATTGTATTGTTTGTTAACTATAATGTTTATTATCTGTGTGAGCTTGGGTCTCTTAGCCTCAGTTTTCTTATATCATAAAATAGAAATAATTGTAATAGCTCCTTCTTAGAATTGAAATGATTAAATAAGATAAAGCATAAACCACAGATCTTGGCTTACATTTAGTGTTTAAATATAAAAAAGGCTAAGACAGTCTAGTTCCTTTGCCACTTCTTTGACAGAATTACATTAGTTTCTCATGGGAGTTTGTTTTCCTGCCTAAAATTTCATTTGGAAAAGTTTCGTGAGCAGTTAATAAACAGGAGCCGGAGGCAAACGGTACATAGGCTGTTTTCCCCGCTCCGCCTTTGCCCGTGTCCCCCTGGTCTGCGACACCGTCGTGTTTTCCCTGAGCCAGAACTGCACCTTCTCATCAGGATCCTCGCGTCCACTCTCAGCACACTGGGATCTGTTCTCTGCCCACATTTCTAGCTGTTCTTTGGAGCCTGTCACTGCTCAGGTTAAAATCCCCCGGCAGCTTCCCACCATGCTGAGTAAAATCCAGACCCAGCGCCTAGACCTCCACCTGCTGCTTCGGCGCGACTCCCACCATGCCCCCATCTCCTCTCTCCACCCACGGTGACCGGCCTTTCGTTCCTGCAGCATGCCAACCCCATTCCCACTGTCGGGACTTTAATGTTCCCCTACATTTATCACTTTTCACTCTGATATTTTTCTTGTTCATTAATTTATTTGGCAGCCATGTTTTCTCCACCTACCCCCAGCCCCAGCCTTCAGAAGCTAAACTCTGTGAGAGCAGACATTATTTTCTCTTTGCCATTTTCCCAGTGCCTTAAGAACTATCCGGCATTTATGAGGTATCCTATAAATAACTGCTTCATCATAAATAAATACATACTCATCAGACATCAGCAAAATACCATTACCTGTGTACCCTTCTGGGTACACAGTTCTTAGGAGACAATATTCTGTAAGCATACAGCAGGATCCGTGTCTGACAGGGACGGACTGAGAGTCTGGCCCAGGTGCTGACAGACAGACAGCCCAGGAAATGGTGTTTCATTGTCACCTCCCTTTGTCTGAAACTGTTTTGTAACCGAAAGCTCATGGTACGATTTTTTTCCTCTTATATCTAGAAAGTCTTTGGGTTCTGGCTCCTGAAAGATTTTCTTGTCAGTCTTTACAGACAGTACATCTCAAAGATTGACGTTCTATAGCAAGCTGAACAACTTGCAATTATTTGTTTCTCCTAGCATTTAACAAGTAAGCTATTCCAAAATTCCAGGCTAGGCTCTGAATAGCTACCAAAGGAGGAACTTTATCTCCTCATGTTCATAAGCACATAGGAATCTCCCTTTCTTTCCCCCTCTCTCTCTCATTATCTCTGTTATTTGTGGACAGAATGTCAATTTATAGTTGAGATTTATTTCTTCAAATTCTTTACTCATGAATCGGGCAGGAACTGCAAGCCAAACATGTTTATTCCATTCTGAAGGACTAGTCTCTTTCAAGCCATCAGCAGTAACAGCATATAAATCTGTCAGCATAATAGTAGTTGTTCAAGGCAAATCTGTAGCTTAATTACTGAGAAGGTGCAGCAGAAGAAAATGGTCCTCAAACTCTGAATTGATGTACAAAAGATTGTTCAATTTATTTAAATTAAAATGTTCACTGAGCAACCACCGTTACTTTCCAAGTACAATGCAGTTAGCAAGCTGGACACCTGAAGGAAGAGCTTTGGGAACAGTGTGCAAAATGTCAAGTGCAAGGCTAGGCACACAGAAAGTGCTCAGCAAACACTGGATTTCCCCTAAGTATCTTGATTTCTCCTGTGAATCTGGGCATGTGTCTTCAAAAGTACCGTGACTCAGCTCAACTCAGATATGTCCCCAGGCGGGCCACGCAGAGGGGAGCAGCCCAACTTGACAGCCTCGTCTGTGCCCTGCATGGTGCAGAGCTCTAGTGTACAGAAAACCTCCTTTCTATCTCCATAGGTTAGTCTTTTGTTCCCATTTGCCAAAATAGGAAATGGGAGCACTTGGAGATTAAATACATTGCTCGATAATGTGTGATAGATACAGAATGCAAATTAAGTTTTGTTCAACCATAGCCATATTCATCTCATTCAGAACACATTTATTGATCACCTGGAATCCCTGAGGCTGAGGATTCAAACAGGACATGCTCCAAATACCCAAAGAGCTTTCACTTAATGTGGGATGATACATATAAACCAAGGACCTTCTTGAAAGTGGGAATATCATCATGGAGGTACACTTGGTAGGCTTCCTGAGTGGTTCATACCGTAAAGAATCTGCCTGCAATGTGGGAGACCCAGGTTTGATCCCTGGGTCAGGAACATCCCCTGGAGGAGGGCATGGCAACCCACTCCAGTTTTCTTGCCTGGAGAATCCTATGGACAGAGGAGCCTGGTGGGCTACAGTCCATGGGGTCGCAAAGAGTTGGGCACGAATGAGTGAGTAACACTTTTACTTTTCACTTTTCTCATACTTGGTAGGACAGAAGAGAAAATGGCTCATTCTGCCAAGGAGGAATAGTGAAGAGATAGTGAAGACTTTTCCAGAAGGAAAGCTATGACCAATCTAGACAGCATATTAAAAAGCAGAGACATTACTTTGCCAACAAAGGTCCGTCTAGTCAAGGCTATGGTTTTTCCAGTGGTCATGTATGGATGTGAGAGTTGGACTGGGAAGGAAGCTGAGTGCCAAAGAATTGATGCTTTTGAATTGTAGTGTTGGAGAAGACTCTTGAGAGTCCCTTGGACTGCAAGGAGATCCAACCAGTCCATCCTAAAGGAGATCAGTCCTGGGTGTTCATTGGAAGGACTGATGTTGAAGCTGAAACTCCAATACTTTGGCCACCTGATGTGAAGAGCTGACTCATTGGAAAATACCCTGATGCTGGGAGGGATTGGGGCAGGAGGAAAAGGGGACGACAGAGGATGAGATGGTTGGATGGCATCACTGACTTGATGGACATGAATTTGGGTGGACTCTGAGAGTTGGTGATGGACAGGGAGGCCTGGTGTGCTGTGATTCATGGGGTTGCAAAGAGTCAAACATGACTGAGCGACTGAACTGACTGAACAATAGGCGAGTTCTGAAAAAATTAATAGGAGCTCACGGGGCGGTCTATGGGAGGGAGAGAGAGAGACGGGAGTGGCGTGGGAGTGCTGTGGCGTGCATGTGGGGACTGCAAACACTGGGTCCCCGGGACTCGAGGAACAGCAAGTCGTTCAGTTGGCCTGGAACATGGGTGGTGTGACGAGGGCAGCAGGAACTGACCCTGGGGGAGGGTGCAGAGGGGCCAGCAGGAGGGGATGTCAGACTAGAGAGTTCAAGCTTGACCTGAAGGTCATAGGGACCCAGCAACTGGTTTTAAGCAAGAGGATGACACCCTTAGAAAGGTATGGTCTAAAGTCCCTCACTGGTGGTTTGGGAAAAGGTTAGAGGGAGACTTATTCAAGGAGGCAGGAAGCCCTGAGAAGGGGCTTCTCCACCAGTCCTGGCAAGAAAGGGCCAGAGAGATCCACGCAGGTGCTCAGAAACACGCCCTGAAGCAGCTATGTGCCCCCAGAGACAAGAACTGACTTCAAGGAGCAGGACAGCCCTGCTCTCAGCCTCACGCTCCTGTTCAGCCCTCCGACTGGATTTTGTGAAAGCCGGCATTCCAGTGATGCTGACCTTGCAAGGGCCCTGAAATGAGCCCATCAGTCACTCCTTTGCATCAAGTTAAGGAGACCCCTAATAAAGGGAACGGCAGACACCCCAGGAGGAATGCAGCATTACCAGCCACTAATGCCCTGCCCTTAATTGCTTCACCAGATTAATTAGGTGGCTCCCCAGCAAGGCCCTAATCAAACGGGGACAGAACAGGTAAATGTTGACGCGGTGAGGGAGTAAACGAGATTCAAAGCACTAGGCACAGCCTGGGAAGAACGGAGCTCAGGAATCTGGGCAGAAATGGGGCCCCGAATACAAAGGAGAAGAGTCAGGAGAGAAGGAGGGGCAAGGAGCCCTAACAACCAGAGGAGGCCAGCAGGCTCTTCAGGCCCGCAGGCCGCCTGGAAGATGCCTTTCCCCACCTGAGACAGGTTCTGTGTCCTAGAGAGACCCTCACCTGGGACGGGAATGGGGCCCAATCAGTGTCACCTTTACATCCAGCCACGCCTGTAGAGCTCTGAGCAGAACACTGGATGCTGTCTATGCACGCCCTCAGTTAACCACACAACCATGCTATGAGATACCCTTACAGTTTCCAGGTTTCCCAGGAAACTGAAGCCCAGAGAGCTTGGGTAAATCGCCCACACTCACACCACTGAGCACCAGAGTCAGAGTTTGAATGTAGACCTGTTTGGCTCCAGTATCTTAACTGCTAAGTCAGCTCACACCTCTCACCACCCGCTCCAGCAATCACTGCCTTGAGTCTTCTGACTGGCGTAGGGTTTCCATGGCCTGCGGAGGTGGTTTGACATTGAGAAATCCTTGGATGCATTTTAAAAATGCCAGCCCAGCTCCATTTGCACCCCACATGGGCAGACTTTACTGCACCCTCACCACTGCCTGGAGCTGTACTCTGCGCTCCACCCGGAGACTCATCCTCCTTGCTGTCTGAGTGCCAACAGAAGAGTTACATACCGGGGAAGCCGCTGGATTCCTATAGCAGGAAGTGATAAAGCTGGAATTACAACCCCAGTCTGTCTGACCTTAAAGCAAATGCATGTCTACTCCATGACCTTCTCAGATGATGCTTGAGCTGAGTTTGACCAATGGGGCTCAGAGGTGTAGAAAAGTGGAAACTGTCGGCAGAGGGAACACCGCAGGGAAAGGCGTGCAGTGCAGGGACGGCGTGGCCAAAACAATGCCTGGAGAACGGCAGGGAAGCTAATATGCTGGTGGGAGAAGAGGGGTGGCGGGAGATGAGGCTGGAAAAGGAGCTTGGAATGATGGGAAAGCGATAATCCGGGAGGCATCCAGGGGAGGGAAATGCCCTCACGGTTGATGAGACGATGTGGGCGTATGGTGACTATGCGGAGTACACAGCCTGCAGTGTTGCTGGCTGGTTGCTACTAAGTTATACAGAAGCCTCAGAGAGGGATAATCAGAAACCAAGGCTCAAGGTGAGCGCTTAACTAGTTTACAAAGAGGCCCTTATCTCCTGCAGAGGGAGAGCATCAAGATCTGGTTGCTGAACATCAGTGATACTTAAGTATTCAGCCAAAGCAGGTCTGTGTGATAAGTGAAGGGCTGGAATGGGGAAAACCTGGGACACAGAAATGGGAAATGGGAAAATCTGGCTGGGTGCTTCTTTGCGGAGCCCCCTGAATTACCAGAGCTTGGAGAAGTGGCCCGCCTCCCTGGAGGGAGAACCAGCAGCTCCAAGAAGGAAGATTCTGCTGAGTTATTTTTCCCACAAAGCACCAGATAACCCCCTCAGGAACTAATTCTACCCGCATGTCTGACTGCCAAGCTAATTACTGGGATTAACCCCACGTTACCTGACTGAAGACTCGCTGTGTCTGAGAAGGAAGGTAACCGATCTCTGTTGAAGAAGCTGAAAGAAGTAGCATGTGTTATATTAGTACATGAACTGGAGATTGCCTCTGGGACTGAATTCTGGGGATACAGCACTTGATCAAGGGAGTTACAAAATAAAACTGGATAAGAAAACATTCAGTAACCTGAGACAGTTGACATGGGATTTTACTACCCTGGCAAGGACCCAAGGGGATGGGACAAACCTTCAGCTATGATGGCTCTTAGAAGCCTGGAAAAAACAATGTCCTAGGCTGGACAAAGTGGAAATGCCAGGGAATAAAAAAGCTAAAGAAACTGGGATGCTGGAGTAGATATATTATTGATGCTAGGAGGCCTACTGAGGGATTGTATATTCCATGAGGGGCCCAGAAGATTCCAAAGCCACTGGCAATGTGCTGGTGAGAGGGGCACCAATAACACGCAGGTGTTCAGGGGTGGCCTTGCCTGCAGGCCAGGCAGTTCACAGAACTGCACTCAGGATGGGAAGTAAGAGACGCTAGTCGGTGGAGCTCAGCCACTAACAGCCAGAAGGCCACAGTTATCATAACAACCAGCAAGGACAGGGTGGTGGCCAAGGATGCTTGATCCAGGAAGTTGTAGAGAAAATTAAGAGTATGGTATCCCAAGGGGCAAAACTGGCCAGTGCTGCTTAACGTTTACACACAGGAGCAAGACCAGAGGGCAAGAATCAGCTTCATGAACAGGTAACCTCTGTCCCAGATCACATCTAGGACTATCTTTGGGGCTCTTTAGGAGGAAAAAAGCCTAAGCTTGGTATGCCTATGGACCAGGTCAATATGTGGGTGGAAACTAAAAGTGGATGGTAGTTGTACATAGCGATATTCAGAAATGGCTTTGTGACACAGTTGCTGCTAATTCCCTTCAGTCGTGTCCGACTCTGTGCGACCCCATAGACGGCAGCCCACCAGGCTCCCCCGTCCCTGGGATTCTCCAGGCAAGAACACTGGAGTGGGTTGCCATTTCCTTCTCAAATGCATGAAAGTGAAAAGTGAAAGTGAAGTCATTCAGTTGTGTCCGACTCTTTGCAACCCCATGGACTGCAGCCCACCAGGCTCCCCCGTCCATGGGAGTTTCCAGGCAAATGGAGAGCAGAAAGCTCCCCAAAGGGCAAGTGATGTGTCTCATCATTAATTTTATGTGTAACAAAAAGAGGCCCTAGGCAAGAATATATATATATATAGATTCCTGGGCAGTGACTGATGACCTACCCAGACCAGGACAAGAAGTTCTGGGACAGAAGCAAATAGATAGCAAGTTGTTGTGTGCACAGAGTATGAGGAATTTTTATTTTCCACAGTAACGCCTGGCAGAAAGTCTCTACTGTGGAAGAGATGGTGAGCAATCAAGTAAACAAAAATGACAGTTGACATGAGCCAGCTTTCATTAATGTCACGGCAGAGTGGAAATTCTGAGCCAGGAGCAGTGATGACCGCTGCACGTGACTCTACAACGTGCACTCTGTTTACTGAGGCTGATCCAGCTGCCACCGCCTCTGAATGGTTAGCCTGTGAACCACAGACAAACTGGTGTGATTCCATGCTCTGGCTTTACTCATTGAGCAAACCAAACCGTCTGCGTGGCAGCAGGCAAACAGCACTGAGCCCCTCCTACTTTAGAAGGGCCGGTAGTCTGCCCTCAGAGGAATCGATCCCTGTTCTGGATACGCATTTGCCTTTCCTCTTCACAGATGCTCAGGCAGTGTCCCTGTCTGGAGGCTTACAGAATGCTTGAGCCACAGGACAGAATCCCACGTAACATGGCATCCAATCAGGGGACCACTTCCCGGCCAAGAACACAGTTGGTATCATCCACTGCCCCCTCCAGAATCAGCCAGCCTCACAGAAGACACATCGGAAGCACCATCTTTAGGCCCAGCAGGCTACCAGCAATGGGCTGGCATCAGAGGGCCTCTAAATGTCTCAGTAGGAAGAATACACGGGGCTTCCCAGGTGGCACTTGTGGTAAAAAACCTGCATGCTGATGCAGTAGATGTAAGAAATATGAACCCCCTAGGTCAGAAAGATTGCCTGGAGGAGGGCACGGTAACCCACTCCAGTATTCTTGCCTGGAGAACCCCATGAACAAAGGGGGTCGCAAAAAGTTAGACATGACTGAAGCGACTTAGCATGCACGCATACAGGAAGAATACGTGCACCTGGGAACCATGAGTGGGCACAGAAGTAGCCCCACTTATCACCACTCTCAGTGACCTTTCGGGGTGCTCTGGGCATCTCCTTCCTTCAGTTCTGGACTCTGCAGGGCTGGAGGGCCTGGTCACCGATGTGGTCACACTCTTGTGTGGAAAGATGGCAAGACTCCCTTGAACTACAAGCTAGGACTGCTGCCCAACCGCTTGGACCCCTCCAATTCAAGGACCAGCAAGTGAGAAGAGGAGTCAGCATCTTGGCAGAGATCGTTTACCCCAACCAACAGAAGGAAGGAGGGGCTGTATCGACAAGACGAGGGCAGGAAAGAAGCTGTGTGGAAGCAGGATGGCCCAGCTGGGTGCTCCTTGGCACTCCTTACCCAGCTGTAACTGTGAACAGACGTGTGCAGCAACCCTGGCCTGAGAAGGCTGTGATTTCCAACGTATTTCCCCTCGGGCAGGAGGGTTTGGGTTACACCACTAGGTAAGCCAGCAAAGGGGGTGTCTGGGAGTGAGGAGGGCTGAGAGTGGAAGGAGGGAAAGCACGGTTATCGCTGAGGCCGTGAGACCTAATGTAGCCACGGGAGGCACAGTTCATGCCACGCACCTCCCTCTTCCAAGCGTCCCGCCAGGCATAAAGGCACGTTATCCTCCTGCTGCTCCGAGGAGCACCAAGCCACGCTTCCCTCAGGCCGCCTGCCCTCACTGAGCCCAGCACGAGTGGGAGAGCCGCCCGGCCCTGCTCCACGGCTTCCCCAACAGCAAACTTCTGCTGGGTCCGGTCCCATCAGCACAGTTGAGGCTTTCTCGGAGCTTCTCTCTAGCCTGCGACTTCTCCCATCCCACCCTTCCGTCCTCTTCTCCTTTGATGGTGTCCAGGAGCTCTCCCCGCCTACACCAGCTCCCAGCCCTGCACGGGCACTTCCCCCAACGGATCTCTTGCATGTCTAACCCTGTCTCGGCGACTGTTTCTTCAGAAGCCCTGAGATACACCCACCATATTTTGTGTTCCATGAAGGCGGGACTCACACCTGCCTTGTTTGCTGCTGCGTCCCCGGTGCCCTGCACCATTCCTAGGAACTCAGTCCGTCAGCGCACTCCTTAAGCACAGCAGCATGGACAGCGCGGTAGGAGTGCAACCCAGACTGGACGGAAAGGAAGGCAACAAGGCCGGTCCGCTGTCAGAAACACTGGCAGCGAAAGAGAAATGTTAGCAGGACTCGGGGTGAAGGCAGCTAAGGAGGAAGCACGACAGACAGTTCTTTCGGAGCGGGAAAGGCGCGGCCACGCTTCTGTGCTGAGGAGAAGCCAGTGAAGAGGGCAGGACTGCGGGCGCTCACCGCGGAGGAACTGGGTGAGTGAGGCGCGGAGCTTGGCGGGAGCGGAGCTGAGCCGGCGAGCGCCGCCGGGAGTCTCTGGGTTTTAGTGTCATGGGAGGAAAGGCCGTCTGCTGAGAGACGGAAAGGGTGTGAGGGAGGGGAGAGGCCGTGAGGGGATGAGGGAACTAGCCCCGCGGTGAACGCCGCAGAGCACTCTGGGCCGGGCGGAAGGCTGACAGGAGCGGCTGTCCTGAGGCCAGAACAGGGCGCCCGTACCTCCAGCCAGGGATGTCTTCAGCCTCCCTGAGGGGCCTGGGAAGAACTGCAGGCGGTAGACCGGTGTCTTCAGCCTCCCTGAGGGGCCTGGCAAGAACTGCAGGCGGTAGACCGGTGTCTTCAGCCTTCCTGAGGGGCCTGGGAAGAACGGCAGGCGGTAGACCGGTGTCTTCAGCCTCCCTGAGGGGCCTGTGAAGAACTGCACACAGTAGACCGCTTGGTGATGCAGGGAGGGGAAGCAGCCCCCGAGGAGGGCCGCGGGGCGGAAGCCAGCGACTGAGAGGAGGCTGCCGGTCCCGATTTTAAACAGCGATACCAAGGCCACGCGTGGAGGAAGGAACTCAGGCTGAAGGAATAATAACCTGACCACCTTTCTTCCTGTATCTTGTCTAATTCTCCCACATGAAAGTATTTTCTGCCCACAGATGAAGTCCTGGAGGCTCAGAGAGGTTTGTAGAACATGCCCAATACTTTCCCTCAAAGTTCTGTGTATTGAAAAACTCATCCAAGATGTGGATTAGGTCAAGAAGATATCTCTCCAAGGGAATGGAGATAATTGCACTGGCTGTGTTCAAAATGGGCTCTGGCAAGAATTTTAAGAAGTTGTGCAAATAAGATGGCTTCTAAAAACTTGTTCACTCATTATGAGGCCCCCTCATCCATTATCTGATAAAGATAATTTGAGTCAAGTAAAGACTGAAGTTCAAAATGAAAGCAATAAAAGATTTATTTTCAAATCTGGTGATGACTGTCTTCCCATAAGCATTCTAGTGATGCAGATTTATGGACATATGTGACTCTGCAACAGGTCTTAAAATTATAGTGCATTCCCCACGGTGCCATCTTTGACAGCTGGTCCCACACAAATATGAGACTGGACTATTAACCACACAACATCACAGATGAATGTGGGGGAAATGGTTCAGGCTGTCATTTGTTTTAATTTTTTAAGGAATTAACTAGAAGAAACATGAAAAGATTCATTATATACAGAAGAGGAAACGAAATTACTTTCCTGGTGTTTTCTTACTGGAGCTGAAAGAGATAATGCACTGAATTACGTGTAATGTATAACCACTTCATTAAGGAGAAATTTTACTAAAATACTATTTTAAAAATCCAAAATGAATCAGATCTTTGGAAAGTTTATGAATTGTTTAAAAGAAAAGAAAAAAAAAGGTCATAGGAGTGCCAGAAAGAATTTGTGCTACAAGTTGATTCTGAATCACTGTTAATGTTCTAAGACCCTTGCTCATTGCAAGTAATACCCAGATTACAATGGATTTGTTTCTAATTTTTCATAAGTGAGTAGTTCAGAGCTTGAGACATCTGGCTAAAGAAAAAAAAAAAAATACCGCTACAGAACCAATATGGGTCAGACTCATCATGGTAGGAAGTTTTAAATACCCAATCCTTTGCAGAGCTGATCCAGTGAGGCTGTTCGTTTCATGATGAAAGATTGGAGGCCCAGAGGTAGCCCACATGGAGCTAGTCTACCCTGGCAGGGCCAGTCTATGCTCTGCATCCTGTGAGGGGCCGTGGTGTTTGAGAGGAAAGACACAAAGCTTAGAGAAAGTGAGAGTGGGAGGCATTCAGTCGTGTCGACTCTTTGCAGCCCCACGCACCATACAGTCCATGGGATTCTCCAGGCCAGAATACTAGAGCAGGTAGCCATCCCTTCTCCAGGGGACCTTCCCAACCCAGGGGTCAAACCCAGGTTTCCCGCACTGCAGGCGGATTCTTTACCAGCTGAGCCACAAGGAAAGCTCAAGAATACTGGAGTGGGTAGCCTATCCCTTCTCCAGCGGATCTTCCCAACCCAGGAATCAAACCCGGGTCTCCTGCATTGCAGGTGGATTCTTTACCAACTGAGCTATCAGGGAAGAGGCTTAGAGAAATGCTACCTAATTCTTAGTTACAGAGCAGGGCCATGAAGAGTGCAAGTGCTCAAAAGAGTAATATCCTGAAGGTCTAGAGCCTTACTTGTTCAGGGGAAGGTTAATGACTTTTTATTTTCAAAGTCTTGATTTTTTAACAGCAAGATTGTATAGAGTGTGAGGCCTCTGTTAATTGAATAAGAGGGGGTAGAACCCAGCTCTAAGTATTGAATACAATTGCCTTCTAGAACCTAGAACAAGTGGAGAGGTGGTGGAGTTGACAGTTGTGCCTAGTGGGTGACTTGGTGCAGAGGCAGTGGATACAAGGATCAGCAGAAAACCACATAATCACAAATCGTGAGTGTCTCAGTTCAATTCGGATGAGCTCAGCACCAGGCTCATCAAAATTCTGGGGATTCTGGCCACCTGGGATCTTACACAGTACCAGAGAGACTCAATCGCTCAGTCATGTCCAACTCTTTGCAACCCCATGAACGGTAGGCTACCAGGCTCCTCGGCCCATGGGATTTCCCAGACAAGAATACTGGAGTGGTTCAATCCAGGGATTGAACCCAAGGTTCCTGCACTGCAGGCAGATTCTTTACCATCTGAGCCCCCATGGAAGCCCATACCAGAGAGGAAGGCCTCCTAATGAGAATTGTAAGCAATGTGAAACAATGAAAATGTGAGGAAAAGTCCTGGGCTTTGGGGGATCTGTTCAGCTGCACTTGCTCCTGAGCATACCACCCCCAACTCCTCCATTTCTGAAGTGACACCTTTTGAAGTTCCAAGGTGGTTTCCGTTCTCAAAGTTCCAAGGTGATGTTGGGTTGTTTATTTCTGCTCTCTGATGGAGCCGTCAAACAGAAGTTAGTGTAATAGAACATGCCCAGTGCACAGAGCCACTGAAGTGTGTGAGGTGGAAGTTGCTCAGTCGTGTCCAACTCTTTGCGAGCCCTTGGGCTCTACAGTCCATGGGATTCTCCAGGCCAGAATACTGGAGTGGGTAGCCTTTCCCCTTCTCCAGGGGATCTTCCCTACCCAGGGATCGAACCCAGGTCTCCTGTGCCTCCTGTATTGGCAGATGGATTTTTTACCAGCTGAGCTACCAGGGAATCCCTACACACAGCTATTGCTATGAATCAAATACTCTCTATACCAGGGAAGATCTCTCAAACTACTCATTTTATTTCTGAATAGCATTTAAAATAACCAAATGAGATCAGTCATTTGTGCTTGGAGACCTTGAAACCGACTGCAGGAAGCATTTAATCTTTAACATTTCAGTTCAGTTCAGTTCAGTCGCTCAGTCATGTCCAACTCCTTGCAACCCCATGAATTGCAGCACGCCAGGCCTCCCTGTCCATCACCAACTCCCAGGGTTCACCCAAATCCATGTCCACTGGGTCAGTGATGCCATCCAGCCATCTCATCCTCTGTCCCCTTTTCCTCCTGCCCCCAATCCCTCCCAGCATCAGAGTCTTTTCCAATGAGTCAACTCTTCGTATGAGGTGGCCAAAGTACTGGAGTTTCAGCTTTAGCATCATTCCTTCCGAAGAAATCCCAGGGCTGATCTCCTTCAGAATGGACTGGTTGGATCTCCTTGCAGTCCAAGGGACTCTCAAGAGTCTTCTCCAACACCACAGTTCAAAAGCATCAATTCTTCAGTGCTCAGCCTTCTTCACAGTCCAGCTCTAACATTTTCTCACCCAAATAAACCAGTCATTTGTCTCTGTTCGTGAAAGAAAATTATATTGACTGAAATCTCTTCTCATTGTTTTTTTTTCCTCTCCTAAGTATGTATTTTGGAGAAGGCAATGGCACCCCACTCCAGTACTCTTGCCTGGAAAATCCCACGGACGGAGGAGCCCGGTAGGCTGCAGTCTATGGGGTCGCTAAGAGTCAGACATGACTGAGTGACTTCACTTTCTCTTTTCACTTTCATGCATTGGAGAAGGAAATGGCAACCCACTCCAGTGTTCTTGCCTGGAGAATCCCAGGGACAGGGGAGCCTGGTGGGCTGCCGTCTGTGGGGTCACACAGAGTCGGACGTGACTTAGCATAGCATAAGTATGTATTACACTTGATCAGAGCAGTTAGCCGTGATCCAATTCAGGTAGGAAGGTATTTTCAAAAGACTGACAACCAATCTGAATTCCAAATCCATTGCCAGAATGGCTTCAGTGTGTACACACGTGTGCCCTGTTCAAAATCAAGGAGGAAAAGGATGAAGTGCTCTTAAAGGTGGCCCGAGAGGACGGCACTGACACTCGCTCCTGAGGACCGCTGCTGAGCTGTTGGGGGAGGTGTGCCCTGGCGTGCAGATAGGACGTGAAGGTGTCACGGGAACCAGTGAGCAAACACAAAGTGTGCCCAGACCTCCTGTTCGACATTCTCAAAGCAGGAGAAAGAAATCAGCTGCAAGTCTTTTTTTATAGATGCCACGGTGGCTTTTTAAAGATTATCATTCTAAACGCCAGATGGTTAATGAAGGTCAGGCAGGCAACGTTCATAATTTGTCATTATGAGTTTCGCTGTGTGCCTTTATTAGGATTTGATGGATAACTTCCTACTTGGCTATATTTTAGGGAGTATTCTTCCTGTAATATGAAAGTATATAGCATAAATGCCACTTAAAATTCTTTTTTTAAAAAAATAGAACTAGGAAGGCAAATGAATTGCTCAATAGCCATATTTGCGCAGCCAGATGAGATTACTTGCTTGTTTTACTTTCACCTGGAGGAGTCTTTGTGCATCTGAATCACATTTTTACTGATTTTTAAGTTCAAGAACCAAAGCTGAGGAGGATAAAGCTGAAAAAAACTGCTGTTAAAATGGCCTTTGCAGTACAGATTTCAGAGGCTAGAGGGCATGGTTGCTATAGCTGATCCAAAGCAAGGAAAAGCAAAATCTATTCATCTGATTCTCATACAAGGACCTGGAGGCTTTAAATTTTGGATCATGAGAGCAGGCTTGTTTCTCATTAAAAATCCAAGTCAGTATCTGCAAGAAGGAGCAGCAGAATAAAACGTGCGTTTTCTGTGGTTGTTGTAGGCGTTTCTTGCAGAGGCCTTGGGCTTGTGCGAGAAAGTGGAGCACCCTCCGAGGGGCCCTTTGGTTCTCCGTATTTTCCTATCTTAGGTTCATCAAGCTGTCTGCTTGATTTCCACTTGGACTTTTTGTCCCCAAAACAGGAGTCCTCCTATCAAAGAATATGTATATATGTATGAGTGTATGTACATATAATGTACTTGTGAAGGATCTCGATGCATTTCGTTAGTAATGCATTTTTAGGAAATGACCAGATTAATTCCAGGTAGTGAGATTTGACTTACAGGAAAACGGTTTCTATTTAAAATGTACGAACCTTGATCATTTTTCTTCCAAAGTGGTTAGCTAATCAGGGATGCGTGGACCTACTGCTGTTTCTGCCTTTATCTCGCCTCTTCCTATTTAGGACTTTCTGGGTCTTTCCCATTTTCCCTTCTTTACTATGACAAACTTCTTATTTCCCTCATCACATGTTGTATGTGAGCTCAAGGCTGAGATCACCTTCCTCTTCACTTATTCTACTCTTGTTTATGCCACCATACCCATATAGAAGAACAGTGGAGAAAGTAACTTCCACACTCATTAATTCTTAATTTCATCCTGTCTTTGCCTCACAAACCACAATTCCTATGATCACATTCAAATTTTTCTTGAATGAGAGTGGCCTTTCCCCTGTTTTTGCACATAGAAAGCCCTCAGACAGGATATTTGTAGACTAATCCATGCCATGTACTCAAGGAAATGATGGGGGCCTGTAAGAAGTTTCTAAAGAAGGGGTAAATGTCTCATTGGATAAAATATGAAATATTTTTTGAAGCACATCTTTTCACCTACACCTCCAAAATATATTCCAAACTCGTCTATGGTAGGCAGAATTTCGGTCCCCTTGATCTTTACTTTGTCATGTCTCTCCTGTGGATATGTTACTTTACATGGCGGAATGGACTTTGCTGGTATAATTAAGGTCACTAATCAGATGACTTTAGAATAGGAAGATTATTCTGGATTATCCTGGTAGGCTCAATGTAGTCACATGAGCTCTTTAAGGAGGAGAGATTTCTTTAGCTATTAGCAGAAGATGAAGGCAGATAGTCGAAGCATCAGAAGGACAGTTGAGCTCTTTCAAATCCTGAAAGATGATTCTGTGAAAGTGCTGCACTCAATATGCCAGCAAATTTGGAAAACTCAGCAGTGGCCACAGGACTGGAAAAGGTCAGTTTTCATTCTGATCCCAAAGAAAGGCAATGCCAAAGAATGCTCAAACTACCGCACAACTGCACTCATCTCACATGCTAATAAAGTAATGCTCAAAATTCTCCAAGCCAGGCTTCAGCAATATGTGAACCGTGAACTTCCTGATGTTCAAGCTGGTTTTAGAAAAGGCAGAGGAACCAGAGATCAAATTGCCAACATCTACTGGATCATGGAAAAAGCAAGAGAGTTCCAGAAAAACATCTATTTCTGCTTTATTGACTATGCCAAACCTTTTGACTGTGTGGATCACAACAAACTGTGGAAAATTCTGAAAGAGATGGGAATACCAGACCACCTGATCTGCCTCTTGAGAAATCTGTATGCAGGTCAGGAAGCAACAGTTAGAACTGGACATGGAACAACAGACTGGTTCCAAATAGGAAAAGGAGTACGTCAAGGCTGTATATTGTCACCCTGCTTATTTAACTTCTGTGCAGAGTAGTACATCATGAGAAATGCTGGGCTGGAAGAAACACAAGCTGGAATCAAGATTGCTGAGAGAAATATCAATAACCTCAGATATGCAGATGACACCACCCTTATGGCAGAAAGTGAAGAGGAACTAAAAAGCCTCTTGATGAAGGTGAAAAAGGACAGTGAAAAAGTTGGCTTAAAGCTCAACATTCAGAAAACGAAGATCATGGCATCTGGTCCCATCACTTCATGGGAAATAGATGGGGAAACAGTGTCAGACTTTATTTTGGGGGGCTCCAAAATCACTGCAGATGGTGATTGCAGCCATGAAATTAAAGACGCTTTCTCCTTGGAAGGAAAGTTATGACCAACCAAGATAGCATATTCAAAAGCAGAGACATTACTTTGCCAACAAAGGTCCATCTAGTCAAGGCTATGGTTTTTCCTGTGGTCATGTATGGATGTGAGAGTTGGACTGTAAAGAAGGCTGAGTGCTGAAGAATTGATGCTTTTGAACTGTGGTGTTGGAGAAGACTCTTGAGAGTTCCTTGGACTGCAAGGAGATCCAACCAGTCCATTCTGAAGCACATCAGCCCTGGGATTTCTTTGGAAGGAATGATGCTAAAGCTGAAACTCAAGTACTTTGGCCACTTCATGCGAATAGTTGACTCATTGGAGAAGACTCTGATGCTGGGAGGGATTGGGGGCAGGAGGAGAAGGGGACGACGGAGGATGAGATGGCTGGATGGCATCACTGACTCGATGGACGTGAGTCTGGGTGAACTCCAGGAGTTGGTGATGGACAGGGAGGCCTGGCATGCTGCGATTCATGGGATTGCAAAGAGTCGGACACGACTGAGTGACTGAATTGAACTGAACTGAACTGACTTAAAGATGGAGGAGGCCATATCAAGGAAATGGAAGCTTAGTCCTGTAAAGCCCCAGAGAACTAAAATCTGCCAATAATCTGAATGAGACAGAAAGCAGGATCTTCCACAGAGTCTCCAGATAAGAGCCCAACACAGCTGATACCTTGATTTCTTGATTTCAGTTTGGGAAGGCCCTCAGTAGCAGACCCTGTTGAGAGAGGCTGTGCGCAGACTTCTAACCCATGGAACTGTGTTTGTGGTCATTATTTACAGCAGCAGTAAAACTATTAGAGTGCTCCTTCTTGTTATATGGGATTTAAAACCTTTGTTATTTATAGCTCAAAAAAGTATTATATCTGCTTCTCAAGCTGTGAAAATAAATCTTGAGATTAGAACTTTCCCTTCATGACTAAGGGACTGTTCTATGTATGGGGCTTCCCAGGTGGCGCCAGTTGTAAAGAATCTGCCTGCCAATGCACACAGGAGAAGTGGGTTTGATCCCTGGATTGGAAATATCCGCTGGAGGAGGGCATGGTAACCCACTCCAGTATTCTTGTCTGGAGAACCTGATGGACAGAAGAGCCCGGCGGGCTATGGTCCATAGGGTCACAAGGAGTTGGACACAATTGAAGCGACTTACATGCGTTGTATGTATTGGCCTTTTGATGAAAGGATACAACTCTCTTTGCATTGGCTGAATGTCTATCAGGGACAGGCTATTTAGTTTACAGACGCTACTTTCAATCTTGAGAATAACTTTTATGTTCCAGAAAAGAATATAAATGATCAAATTGGGGAAGAAATAGTAACCATCTTTGGTGGTAAGAGGAACAGGCAAACATCATTCCAAAAAGGAAGCAGGTATATAAGGAAACAGCTCATTTTTTAATCTGACTCCAATATACAAAATAACCAGGCTTTCAGCCAGCTACAGAGCAGAAATGTTTCTATTTTTAAGTCTTATGACACAAACTGAACTGTACAATAAATAAAATTTTAAAATTTTTATATGACAGCTTAATTGTTTACTTCTGAGTCCTATAAAAGGAATATTGTGCCAGACCCGTAAAATAGTCAGGGAAAACTTTATTCAAGATGATTGCAATAGGGGAGAGAAATTGAATTCAGTTCCATTGACATGAAAAGTGGGAGGATTTTTAAGTACTGAGATGAGCTAGTGGAAAATTATGGGAGCGGTCTGTCAATGTGATTAGGCTATCCATATTTACTAATTGTCACTTATCAAAGTTAGGTTCCTAATTTCTGCCAGAGACTAGGAGACAGGGCCTCTATCTTTCTTGATGATTAAATTTCAAAAGGATGGCTCCCTTGGTCCCTGAGAAAAACATTTCTGGGTTGCATAAAATTTACATTTCAAAGAGAACAATAATTTAGAACTGCAGGTTTTCTAAACTCCAGGAAAGAGATGGTCAGGAGCCTATCGTCAAGGAGGCTTTGTGAGCCTGTGGACTGCAGCCTGCCAGGTTCCTCTGTCCGTGGGGTTTTCCAGGCAAAAAGGCTGGAGTAGGTTGCCATTTCCTTCTCCGGGGGATCTTCCCAGCCTCACGTCTCCTGCCTTGCCTGCATTGGCAGGTAGATTCTTTATCACTGCGCCACCTGGGAAGCCCTTGGTCAAGAACGAGTTCCTCTAAAGCTTTGTCAAGCTGAGGGAAATATTTAGGCCATCTTGGTCAGCCCCCATTTTGCTTACCTTCAAAAAATGTAAACATGGTCTCTTTGGAGAGCTTTGCATCCCAATTCTAGGATTTGTTCCAACCCCTCGCTGCCTCTCATCAGTTGGGTTGTGGTTCCAGACAGCTCTTGGAGTGTCAGTTGTCCACAAGCCCAGTTTATGGTCCACTGTGCTGGTCAGCACAGCTCCTGCAAGACCAGCGGCTCTCTGCTGTTCCTGTGCATCATTTGGAGCACAAGAATTGTACTTGGAAGTGGCGTGTGAGCAGTCTGCCTGATAGCCAGGATAGTTCACCCTGCCCCATTCCCCATCTGATCGAAATAATACATAGCCTGATGGAGAGAAAGGCAGAAGAAGAAATGAAAAGGAAGATAACGGTTCACTTCTCAAACATACTTTCCTGCTGCACATCCTTAATAGGCTGATTCAGTCAACATACACAAAAGCATTCAGATGCTAATGTGGCGCCTTCACATGCTAATTCAGGAAAACAAAGAAAATGCATCTCATTAGCCAAAAGTCTTTAGAGGGAGTTGAATCATGCTTTCAGTGTAGTTTCTGTAGCATTCTAAGAACTCGTCAAGATTGGAGCAGTAAATTTAAATATTAAATACATACATTTTTTTCAATAGCACCCAGTATTGGAAAACATACCAATCATTTCTTTTTACATGTTTTTCACTCTCACATTTTTGAAAGTTTTTGGTTGTGTGCTGTTGTTAGCTATATAAGGATTTTCACATTTTAAGATTTTTTTTCTTCTTTTTTTGAACATTCTGATAATCACATTTAGTGAAAGAAGTATAGGACAGTGTATAACATACAACACAGAATGCATCTATTTGTATAATTCTGCAAAAATAAGGTGTCGTTTTATACATAATCTCTGAGCATGAGAATGAAGCCTGTGATAAAATTCTTAGAGACTGTTTATGGGTTCAACATGGATCTGGTGTTCACATCAGGAAGATGCATCATAAGTCCACAGAAAGATTTCTGAAGAGATTGAGAGAGAAAATATGAAGACTTTCATTTTTAGAAAACCTTGCAGTTTTAAATAGCATAGCAGACGTGGACAAGCGTTCAGGTTGAACAATTCAGTTCATGATGTTGCCATGACAACAGATCTCAAGAAAATGAAAAGTGAGAATAAAGTTGAATGGAAATTTGGGTTGCAGACCTCATTTGATTATGATCAAATCTTTAATTTTTTAAAAAGAAATTTTCCAATGGAAGGGTTCCTGCAAGAATTCCTGGGCAAAGCACTTATCTCTTTGCCTCCTAAAGGTTTTTTGACGCTGCCACTGCACCCAGCCTCCTGAGTCTCTCTGCTTCCTTTGACTGGAGGTTGAAAAGTGGCACACACACACAAATTTCATTATTTGGTGGTGCAACAGAAACAGCTTGGAATACTCCAAAAGAGAGTTTGATAAGAAAACAGAAAAGAAATAAAAGCAATATGAAATCTCCCCAAATTATTTTTCAACAATTCAAAGGTGTATCTGGAACTTTTTCCCAGACCTGATTGGTCTAAGAATAATACAACTTTCTTTCCCAGTGACTGGTTCAGAAATGGTATATGGCTGCTTCCAGGCAGTAAGATGTGAAGGGAAGTTCTGATGGAGAGATTTGAGGAAGTTTTCTCGCATCTAAGACAGAGTCACAAGAAGTAATAGACTCTCTTCTTCTTGAGACTACTGTGAATTGTGGATGGACAACCATCTTACTTTCTTCCAGCTCTGAAGGCTACAGAAGAGATTAGTGGAACCTAGTTTTCCAATGGGAGAAGGCAATGGCATCCCACTCCAGTACTCTTGTCTGGAAAATCCCATGGATGAAGGAGCCTGGTAGGCTGCAGTCCATGGGGTCGCACAGAGTCGGACACGACTAACGTGACTTAGCAGCAGCGGCAGTTTTCCAATGACGCTGATGAACCACTGAATCGCAACCCTGAAACCTACCTCCCTCCCCCTCCATACTTTTATATGAGATACATTTCTCTTTTCTTCAAGTAAGCTGTTTCTGGTACTTGCAGTTAAAATTATTCTGACAAAAAGTATTTTATAAATTTTGCCATTACAACAAACTTGGCACATAATCTTTGTCTAGCCCTCAGATTATTTCCTAGAATAGAATCTCTGAAGAGAAAATCCTAGGTCAAAAGGTAGTAACATGTTTACTATTCTTCATATGTATTGCCAAATTTATTCCAAGAAAGGCTGCATCATTTTACACTCCCATCAGCAATGGACGAGTGACTATTTCAATGTACCTTTACCAGCATCCCCTGGAGAAGGAAATGGAGACCCACTCGAGTGTTCTTGCCTGGGAACCCCTTGGACAGAGGAGCCTCGCAGGCTACAGCCCATGGGGCCGCGAAGAGTCAGACACGACTGAGTGACTGAGCACTTACTCGTATCAAATACCATCTTTTAAAAACTTTTCATTGTTGTGATGGAGATAATAGTACCTCATTATGATACCATTTGAGTCTTTGTTGAGAGGGTTGAACATATTTCCATATAAGCAGTTTTTAGTCACTCGTGTTCAGCATCTGCACCTTGTCTACCTCATCTGTGGCTGCTTTTTCTTATTGTTTTCTTAATTGAAATTTGAGGACAAGCAGTCATTTTAAAACATTGGTTATAAATGATTATCATTCTAGTTTGGATGGAAAGGCATATTATTACAGGGAAGAAACTGATTTTGGCTGGTTAGTTCATAAAATGAAAAAAAAACCTCAAACTCACTAGAGACACAAAAAGCATTTCTTCTTTAAAACATGTTCATATCTATGGGGTGTGGCTAAATTCATTAAATAGTTTAATTTAACCCAATGTCACATGGAATTAAATCTTTTTAATTTCTCTAATCAGTACTCAGACAACTGAACTCATTTTAAAGCTTCATTTATGACCCGTTTAGCAATATTTAGGGTTCCCTCTACTTTCTAATGGGGAAGGCAATGGCACCCCACCCCAGTACTTTTGCCTGGAAAATCCCATGGATGGAGGAGCCTGGTAGGCTCCAGTCCATGGGGTTGCTAAGAGTCGGACACGACTGAGCGACTTCACCTTCACTTTTCACTTTCATGCATTGGAGAAGGAAATGGCAACCCACTCCAGTGTTCTTGCCTGGAGAATCCCAGGGACGGGGGAGCCTGGTGAGCTTCCGTCTATGGGGTCGCACAGAGTCGGACATGACTGAAGCGACTTAGCAGCTACTTTCTAATAACCCACTACGACTTTCCTCATGCAGCTGCTTTCTGTCAGAGTTCAGCAAATTTGTGATCAGCTGGAGAGAAACATGGGTGTGTAGAACAAAAAATGAGCTCTGATAATGATACATACTCAAGACAGAAGAGCCCACACGTGCCCATTTTTATTCTGAAAGTGCCTGTTTTCCATGTGTCTGCATCCCTGGAAAACAATGTAATGCATTGAACTGCATGCGTTCAATGGCACCTTTTTATACAGGCTAGCGTTAGCGAGGTGCTCTCTTGGGAGAAAAGGGGAGATGTGATAAACAATACGTATGTCCTCGCTGCCAAACTCCTCCCATGACTTTTCCTGGATCGGAAAGAAGAGTGTCGCCAAGTAGGCAGCCTGCTTTGCCCAGGAGCTGTGTCAGAAGGAGAATCTCTGTCTCCCCTGGGTCTGGCCTGTGTGTATGTCGGTGTGCAGGAAGCAGGGACAGCTCCTCAGTGTACAGTTGTTGGGCTACTGGTCCTTGTCTTTACGGGTATTTCACTGCCCTCACCCTCAAGGACCCTACAAACAGCATACCTGCATAGCTCTCATCTGGGCTGACTCTGCAACTCACTTTTTGACCAGGGAGATGCAGTAGAAATGGAACTGCATAACTTCTAAGCCTAGGCAATAGAATATCTGGTAGCTTCTTCCTGGGTCCTGAAACGACCCAGTCTTGGGAGGGCCAGACTTCATATAAAAATTCTGTCTACCCTGTGACTGCTATGCTGTGAGGAAGCCAAGCTAGCCAAGTGAAGGGGGCACACAGAGAAAGAGACAAGTGTCTGACCAGCCTCCTCACAGTTCCAACCATCTCCATCTCGGCTGAGGCAGAAGAAAGGGATACTGGATGGAAATTTGAGCCTAGGCAAAGAAATAAAGAGCAGTGGAAATAGTAAACATGTGCAGGAAAAATAATAATTTTTCTTATTTAAAAAATCCTTAAAAAAAGATAATGGACATTAAGCAAAAATAGTAACTGTGTTATGGCGGTTATAGAATGCACGGGAAACATTTAACATATGACAATAATAGTACAAAGGAAGAGAGGAGCAGAACTGGAAATGAACTCTCGTGTCGTTCTAAAAGACACTTTGAACTGGCGCCATACTATTTACAGGCATACTGTGGTAAGTTCAAGATGTGTGTTGTAAACCCTAGAGCAGGAGTTAGCACACTGTAGCCTGTGAGCCAAATCTGACCTGCCATGCCTTATAAATAAAGTTTTATTGGACCACAGCCAAGCCTGTTTATTTTCATATCTGTGTGGTCCACAGAGCCTAAAAGATTTACTCTCTGGACCTACAGAATAAAATCTGTCAAGCATGCTTTAGAATAACCACTGGAAAACCAACAAAACAAAGGCGTATAGCTAATAAATCTATAGTGCAGATAAAACAGAAGCATGAAAAAAACACTTAATTCAAAGGAAGCCAGACAAAGGGGAATAAAGTAGCGATGCATCTGCTCCAGCTTGTGTAACTGAGCTCGTGTAACTGAGCTACCCTTGACTCTCCCCCTGCGCCTCCAATTGACCCTTCTCAGTCTCCTCCCCAGGCCTCTCTGCCTCTTAGATGCTGGTCCTCTCTACCTCACTAGCTTGTCGGCCACATACATACATCCTCCTCCCCAGATGCGCAGAACCAGCTACCATCCTGAACGCTCTGCGCTAGGTCTTGGGCCAAGACTTTCCGTCTGTACGGCTCTCCTCGCTCCTTTTGTCCCTCGGCCCCTGCACCGGCTACTGCCCTCTGCCCGTGCCGACTCTGCTTAACTCTAGTTCAAGTGTGGGGATTTAACTTAGACATGATCTCATCCAGCCCCAAAGCTGTCCCTCAGCCCACCCCACCCAGGCCCAGCCTTCTTTCTGCTATTAAGGCTCTTACTGCACCGAACTGTAATCACATGTTTACTTGATTTTCTTCTCCATGAGACCCTAGGATCCCTGACTCTAGTGATAATGTCTTCCCCCGTACCTATACGAAGTAAGGTGCTGAATAAATAATTGTCAAATACATGAGTTAAATGAATACTTATGAAATAAAGATATGATAAAATTAACTTGAATAATTATTATTAAGGATACTTACATGCCAAGCACTGTCCAATGTGCTTTACATGCATTAACTTATTTGATTTTCTAATAATCCCTATTAAAAAGAAAAGTGAAAGTGAAGTTGCCCAGTCGTGTCCGACTCTTTGTGACCCCATGGATTGTAGCCACCAGGCTCCTCCATCCATCGGATTCTCCAGGCAAGAACACTGGGGTGGGTTGCCATTTCCTTCTCCAGGGAATCTTGCCCACCCCAGGGATTGAAGCTGGGTCTCCTGCATTGTAGGCTGACGCTCTGAGCCACCAGGAAAGTCCTGGTGGACTTGGTAATAGTAATCCCTCTTAGGCAGGTATTATTATCCTCATTAATTGATAGCTCAAGTGATTTTCCTGTGGCAGTAAAGAAGTATCCCAGGATTCAGACCTGGGCCTTCTGATCCCACAGCTGAGGTACAGATATGAGAGTTAAAAGAATCCCTGTAGACTGTGTCCTACCCACTTCACTTCAGAGATGCAGAAACAGGTTCACGGGGCTGGTGTGTCTTGACCTTCAAGAGGATAACTGAACATTCAGAAACATTTGTAAATTTGTCGTCTTATTTAGTTTATGCACTAAGTGTCTTCAAACTGTAAATGCCTCCAGAAAGTGGCGTTGGGCAATTCCAGTTGTGTTACAGGGCAGTGAGCAGTTCTCCTAGCAACCACTGTCTTAATGACAGAGTGGAGTGTGCAGAATTTAATAAACATTTGGAAATCCTTGGAAGACAGAGAGAGATGCTGCTAAAGATAGAGGAAGACAGTTAATTCAAAGAGAATGTATGGATTAAAACCCAGGAATGAAAATATTTGTACTTAAAATTGAAAATAAAGAAAGATAACAGAAGACAGGAATACAGTAATTTTGTTATCTATAAATAGGCACTCATGGCAGACACTGTGTGACTTTATTTGTGCTTGTGTTTATGAAAATGTAATATCCAGAAGTCTATATGCTGGGGTTATTTTTCCATTAATATGGACATAGTACGATAAGAAACGAAGTCCTGCATTCCTACCCAGTCCATGGTAGGCAAGTTTTGTTTTCTCATCTTTGAAAACAATTAAGAAAATCTGAGACCAGCTATTTTTACTACTCCATATGTAGGATTTAAAATTTTTATATCATATCTTCAGTTCAGTTCTGAATGTTCAGTTGTTCAGTCATGTCTGACTCTGCAACCCCATGAACGGCAGCACGCCAGGCTTCCCTGTCCATCACCAACTCCTGGAGCTTGCTCAAACTCACATCCATTGAGTTGGTGATGCCACCAACCATCTCATCCTCTGTCATCCCCCTTCTCCTCCTGCCCTCAATCTTTCCCAGCATCAAGGTCTTTTCCAATGAGTCAGCTCTTTGCATCAGGTGCCCAAAGTATTGGAGTTTCAGCTTCAACATCAGTCCTTCCAATGAACACCCAGGACTAACCTCCTTCAGAATGGACTGATTGGACCTCCTTGCAGTCCAAGGGACTCTCAGAGTCTTCTCCAACACCACAGTTCAAAAGCATCAATTTTTCTGTGCTCAGCTTTTTTTTATAATCCAACTGTCACATCCATGCTCAAAATTCTCCAAGCCAGTCTTCAGCAATATGTGAACCGTGAACTTCCTGATGTTTAAGCTGGTTTTAGAAAAGGCAGAGGAACCAGAGACCCAATTGCCAACATCCGTTGGATCATGGAAAAAGCGAGAGTTCCAGAAAAACATCTATTTCTGCTTTATTGACTATGCCCAAGCCTTTGACTGTGTGGATCACAATAAACTGTGGAAAATTCTGAAAGAGATGGGAATACCAGACCACCTGACCTGCCTCTTGAGAAATTTGTATGCAGGTCAGGAAGCAACAGTTAGAACTGGACATGAACCAACAGACTGGTTCCAAATAGGAAAAGGAATACATCAAGGCTGTATATTGTCACCCTGCTTATTTAACTTCTATGCAGAGTACATCATGAGAAACGCTGGGCTGGAAGAAACACAAGCTGGAATCAAGATTGCTGGGAGAAATATCAATAACCTCAGATATGCAGATGACACCACCCTTATGGCAGAAAGTGAAGAGGGGCTAAAAAGCCTCTTGATGAAAGTGAAAGAGAAGGGTGAAAAAGTTGGCTTAAAGCTCAACATTCAGAAAACGAAGATCATGGCATCTGGTCCCATCACTACATGGGAAATAGATGGGGAAACAGCGGAAACAGTGTCAGACTTTATTTTTTGGGGCTCCAAAATCACTGCGGATGGTGACTGCAGCCATGAAATTAAAAGACGCTTACTCCTTGGAAGGAAAGTTATGTCCAACCTAGATAGCATATTCAAAAGCAGAGACATTACCTTGCCAACAAAGGTTCGTCTAGTCAAGGCTATGGTCTTTCCTGTGGTCATGTATGGATGTGAGAGCTGGACTGTGAAGAAGGCTGAGCGCCAAAGAATTGATGCTTTTGAACTGTGGTGTTGGAGAAGACTCTTGAGAGTCCCTTGGACTGCAAGGAGATCCAACCGGTCCATTCTGAAGGAGATCAGCCCTGGAATTTCTTTGGAAGGAATGATGCTAAAGCTGCAACTCCAGTATTTTGGCCACCTCATGCGAAGAGTTGACTCATTGGAAAAGACTCTGATGCTGGGAGGGATTGGGGGCAGGAGGAGAAGGGGACAACAGAGGATGAGATGGCTGGATGGCATCACTGACTCGATGGACGTGAGTCTGGGTGAACTCTGGGAGTTGGTGATGGACAGGGAGGCCTGGTGTGCTGTGATTCATGGGGTCACAAAGAGTCGGACACAACTGAGTGACTGAACTGAACTGAACTCACATCCATACATGACCACTGGAAAAACCATAGCCTTAACTAGACAGACCTTTGTTGACAAAGTAATGTCTCTGCTTTTTAATATGCTATCTAGGTTGGTCATAACTTTCCTTCCAAGGAGTAAGCATCTTTTAGTTTCATGGCTGCAATCACTATCTGCAGTGATAAGATATCATGTCTTAGAAGTTATAAAATATTATAACCATATTTTATCGTTTCAAGTTTTTTTTTAACCTCAAATATTTATCTATATCTGTGAGCAGATATCAATAACAAGATAATCCCATATAATAATTCTAATGATAAGACTGGTGATAACAGTTGCAAAGGACAGGTAATATATGTTCTGCATTCCCGGTGTCCTAACACAAGCAAATTATCAATGTAAATTACAACTGAGACCTGAGAAATCACTGCAGACAAAGCAAAAAGACAGAATTTTATGAGGGGAGCTTCGTATTCATAGAGTTCAAGGCCTGGCAGTTTTAGATTAAGTGTTTGCCTGCTGAATTTATAGTAAATTTATAGTAAATTTATGGTAAAAAAAAAAAACTCTCCAAATTCCCAAGTTTGGCCACCTGTGAAAGTCTTTGTGACTCCATGGAATCCATGGAATTCTCCAGGCCAGAATACTGGAGTGGGTAGCCTTTCCCTTCTCCAAGGGATCTTCCCAACCCAGGGATCGAACCCAGGTCTCCTGCATCATAGGCAGATTCTTTATCATCTAGCCACAAGGGAAGCCCAAGAATACTGCAGTGGGTAGCCTTTCTCTTCTCCAGGGGATCTTTCCAACCTAGGGATCGAACCCAGGTCTCACGCATTGCAGGCAGATTCTTTACCAGCTTAGCCACCTAGATGGGTTCAAATATTGAATGTTAAATGAGAAACAAGACTTTGATTATGATGGAAATCATTTCATTTTTAAGTTGTTATTCAGTCTAATTATCCTTGGAAACACTTTTCTAGATTTAAAGAAAATATCAATGGTAATAGCCACATATTAAATACATTAAATATTATAATCCCAAGCCACATTTGGATTTTTCTGCCATGCTTTATTAGAAGGCCAACATTTTTTTTTTAGAGTGAATATATATTTCCCATGAACAAGTTTTCGGCTTTTCAAACTCCGGGGATATTTAATCCTCTTTGACCTACCTCTGGATTTGTACCAGTCTCTCTCCCTCTCCTTAAGGAGATGAGTTGTGGGTGCTTTCTTTCTAGGAGGCAATAACTGCAGCCTCCACTAAATAATCTCAGTGGCTGAGGTATTTATAGGAAATAAACTCAAAGCTAAAAAGCTAGAGGGTTTTTTAGCCTAGGATTTGATGATAATTGAGTATTTCCAGGAGTACACCCTCAAGTTAACTGTTATATTAAATTGGCATCTCTCTCCCTCTTTCCATTTTTCTTCAAGAACTTCTTCACTGACTCCCTCCACATTTAGAGGGTAAATCTAAAAATTCTGTAATTAATTTCTCATTTCTCCATAACAAATGCTTAATTTTTAAACTGCCAGTCTTTAACCTTCCTGCAAACTCATCAATTACAAAGTCAATACACAGCAATCGAAATTTTAAAAGGAAAGTGTTTGGGCCTCCTCTTCCTCTACTACGAGAAGCATAGGAAAAGCATTTATTGGCACTCATGATTTAGAACTAATTAAAAACTATATGAGAAGGAAGCAAACAATTTTTAAAACAGTTCTGAACTCTGGGGAAATTTCAATTTGACTGTTTACTATCTGTGTCTATTTCAGTTATGAAATGCAATTTGTTACCTATATAAAGAAAATGGGTTTTCTTAAATAAAATGGAGTCTTTGCTTGCTTATTGCTATAGGATGAAAAAGTAGCTGAACAGATTTTCACCAGTTTGTATGTTTAGGGCGGTTTGATGTAACAAAAGCAAATAAAAATTAGGTCACAAGGGTATACACACGATTTATTTTAAAAAGTCATTAGGATGGCATTTCAATGAAACAAGACCACATCCTTCAGAACACCTTTAGACTTTCAGACCTGCAGGGGCAATTCGATCACATGTACTTACATATTCCGTGTGAAAGCAGCAGTTATTGACAATGGTTAGTGATACTCCAGAGCAGTGCTGGGTTGGCCCAGGTAATGCTGCACATGTTTTTAAATATGTAATTCCACCTGTAATCAGTTGTACTGTGGTCTTGGAAATGAACATCATTTACCTACTTTGTTTTTATATTATAAAACTTCCTTAAACTGAGAATTAAAGCTGAAAGTTAATTTTGTTACAATTTGACTAAAGCAGAAATTCACTTATTTATGAAGTAAGCTGTTCTGACAGAATTAGTAAAATTTCTGGTGATCTGAATTAATCCATGTCCTGTAGCGGATGCTGTCAGCGTCCCACTCGTGTGTCACGGGCCTAACCCAAAGGTGTCCTGTGTTTCACTGGCGGCTCCCACGTACACCGAAGTCATCCTTGCTTAAACACCTGGACCTCTGGCTCAGCACGTGTATGCTGCAGACCAGACACGCCTGGGAATTAACCCCTTTAGGAACCTCAATCCGTCAATAAAGGACGAGAATTTGCAGGTAAATATGCCAGCTTCCTTGCTCCTCGGTCCGTCCGTTTTGAGCTGTGTTCTACAGTGTCTCAAAGTTCCCAAGGGGACCGACCCCACACAGAAATGTGTTCGTTAATGTACCCTTCATCAGCCCCCTCCTTTCTCCGCCTGACCTCCTCACCCTGGGCCTCCTGAGATTCCCCCTCAGATGACCTCACATACATTCAAAGCCTTGTCTCAAATTCGCTCAGAGGGGAATCCAAGCTAAGATAAATTTACAGAATTAGCAGTTCCTTATTTGGGTGGCACTATTTTTTTTTTTCTTTTTTACAGCTAATTAAGAGGTTAAAATCATATGCTTTTCCACCAAGCAGGCCTAGATTTAAATCCTGACTTCTCCTCTAATTAACTGGGTAATTTGGACAAGCTGCTTAACTTTTGTGAGCTTCAGTCTTCTGTGTCTACACGTGCTAAGTCGCTTCAGTCATGTCCTACTCTTTGCAACCCCATGGACTGTAGCCCACCAGGCTCTTCTGTCCTTGGGATTCTCAAGCCAAGAATACTGGAGTGGGTGGCCATGCCCTTCTCCAGGGGATTTTCCCCAGCCAGGGATCGAACCTGCGTCTCTTACGTCTCCTGCATTGGCAGGCAGGTTCTTTACCATTAGCACCACCTGGGAAGCCCTCTACATCTATAGAGCATCAATACCAACAGCACCTATTTTAAAGTATTGTGCCTTATGTCTATGGAATTAAATAATACTCTCTTTGTAGTGTAATACATATAGTGCCTAATGTAGACATACCTCGGAGACATTGCAGGTTTGGTTCTAGACCAATGTGATAATACAGATATTGCAATCAGACAGGTCACAAGTATTGGGGGGCTACCCAGTATATAAGAGTTATGTTTATATAATACTGTCTATTAAGTACGCAATAGCATTATGCCTAGAAAACAATGTACCTACCTTATTTGAAAAATATTTTATGGCTAAAAATTGCTAAACATCACCTGAGCCTTTAGTGAGCTGTAATCTTCTCTGGCAGAAGGTCTCCGCTTGATGCTGAGGGCTGCTAACTGATCGGCGGTTGGCTGCTGAAGGCTGAAGTGGTTGCAGTAATTCCTTAAGACAAGACAACAATTAGCCTCATCTGGGCAATTTTCTTTTAGCAGTTTCTCTGCAGCATGAAGTGCTGTTTGATAGCATCTTACCCACAGTAGAACTTCCACACTTGGAGTCAATCCTCTCAAACCCTGCTGCTGTTTTATCAGCTAGGTTTGTGTAATATAATCCTTGTTTCCGCTTCAACAGGCTTCACAGCATGTTTACCAGGGGTAGGTTGCATTTCAAGAAACTCCTTCCATAGGAAAAAAACTCTAATGCATTAAAGTTTTATCATAAGGTTGCAGCGATTCATTTGTAGCTTTGGGTTCCACTCTTAATTCTAGTTCTCATGCTATTTCTATCACATTTGAAGTTGCTTCTTCCACTGAAACCCCTCAATGTCATCTGAGAGGGTTGGAACTGACTTCTTCCAAACTCCTATTAATATTGATATTTTGACCTCTTCCCAGGAATCACATGGAGAAGGCAATGGCACCCCACTCCAGTACTCTTGCCTGGAAAATCCCATGGACGCAGGAGCCTGGTAGGCTGCAGTCCATGAGGTCCCTAAGAGTCAGACATGACTGAGCCACTTCACTTTCACTCTCTACTTTCATGCATTGGAGAAGGAAATGGCAACCCACTCCAGTGTTCTTGCCTGGAGAATCCCAGGGACGGTGGAGCCTGGTAGGCTGCCATCTATGGGGTCACACAGAGTCGAACACGACTGAATCGCCTTAGCAGCAGGAATCACAAATGTTTTTCATGGCATATAAAATGGTGAATTCTTTCCAGAAGGTTTTCAGTTTAATTTGCTTAGATCCATATGAAGAATCACTATTGATGGCAGCTGTACCCTTATAAAACATATTTCTTTAGTAAGACTTGAAATTCAGAATTACTCCTTGATTCATGGGCCTCAGAATGGAAGTTGTATTAGCAGGCATGAAAACGGCAAAAACCTCACTGTACATCTCCATCAGAGCTCTTGAGTGACCATTGTCCACGGGCAGTCCTACTTTGAAAAATATTTGTTTTCCTGAGCAGCAGATCTCAAATGTGGGCTTGAAATATTCAGGAAACTGCGTTGTGTGCAGAGGTCCCGTCATTCAGCATTTCCCCCCTTTTATGGAGCACCGGCAGAGTAGCTTTAGCGTAATTCTTAAGGACTCTAGAACTTGAGGAATGTAAACGAGCATTGTCTTCAACCGCAAGTCATCAGCTGCCTGTCACTCCTAATAAGAGAGTCAGCCTACGCTTGAAAAGTTTGAAATCTGGCATTGACTTCTCCTCTCCAGCTATGAAAGCCCGAGAAGGCATCTTCCTCCAAGAAAAGGCTGTTTTGTCTGCACGGAAAACCTACTGTTTAGTGCAGACACTTTCACTCGTTATCTTGGGCAGATCTTCTGAAGAGCCAGCTTCTGCCACCTTCAAACTTGCCTTCCGCGGCCTCCTCACCTGTCAGCCTTCCCGGAATGAAGACTCAGGACCTCGCTCTGAATCAGGTTTTGCCTTACGGTAACGCAGTGGCGGTTTTGATCCTCCACCCTGACTACTAAAACTTGCTGCACATCAACAATAAGGCTGTTTTGCTGTTTTTTGTCCCCACCCCCCACCCCCCAACACATCATTTTTGTGTTTACTGGAGTAGCACTTTTCATTTCTCTCAAGAATTTTCCCTTTGCATTCACAGCTTGGCTAACTGCTTGGTGTCAGAGGCCTAGGTTTGGACCTGTCTTGCCCTTTGACGTACTTTCCTCATCAAGCTTAACTGTTTCTGTGTTTTGATTTAAAGTGAAAGATGCAGGACTCTTTCACTTGAACACTTAGAGGCCACTGTTGGCTTCTTAATTAGCCTAATTTCTACTTATTGTGTCTTAAGGAATAGGGAGGCCCAAGAGGAAGGTGAGAGATGTGGAAACGGCCCATCAGTGGAGAAGTCAGAACACATACAACATTTAAAGCTAAGTTTACTGTTGTATCTGGCTGCGGTTTGTGGTGCCCCAGAGCAATCACAACAGTGACATCAAAGATCATGGATCACAAGTCGCCATAACAAATATAATAATAATGAAAAACTTTGAATATTGGGAGAATTACCAAAATGGGACCCAGAGAAGCAAAGTGAGCAAACACTATTGAAAATATGGACCTCCTCAAACCTGTGTTGCCAGAACCTTCAATTTGTAAAAGATGCAGTGTCTGCAAAGTGCAGCAAAGTGAAACACAATAAATGGGCCTGCCCGTGCACATGATGTGCGTTCTCCGTCTCTGTCGTGTCTGACACATTGTGACCCCATGGATTGTATATAGCCCTCCAGGCTCCTCTGTCCATGGGGTTCCCAGGCAAGAAGACTGGAGTGGGTTGCCATTTTCATCTCCACGGGATCTCTCTGATCCAGGGATCAAATCCTACATCGGCGGGCGGATTCTTTAGCCAGTGAGTCACCTGGGAAGACTGTACATACAATATAGTATTTAATAATATAGTATAATATAGTGCCTAATACATATTCAGTAAGTAATAGTTATGGCTACTTAATTTAATAACTTCTTGTTTTGTTACTAGAAACATATAACCAATAGGTATTTATTGAACAAAGAATAAATACATTTTGAAAATCACAACCTTGGATGCCTAGACTGACCAAAGACAACACTTCCAGAGTCTTAATGTAGGAAGGGCTCTTACAGATTCTTTGTCCTCCTCACTGTAAAGGGTGAATGATAAACTTAGGCTTTAAAAGGTCACACAGCAGGTGGTGAAAGTCGGGGCCCAAGCTGCCTCTTGCTTTTTAAGTAAGCAGCGGGCTGAAGTCTTCTTGCCACTGGTGTCAGTAACAGAGGCCCCGGCGTGTTCTTTCGGCAGCACCACCCGCTACCACCCGTGTACACATGCGATGCCCTCAAGCCCTGGCCCCAAGTTCCCCAGGCTCTTATTCCTCTGTATTCCTGATGGCAAAAAGCAACTACTGAGTCCATCTAATTTAGACAAACAAAATGAACTTACTGCCAGGTTATTGGGCAGCCAGTCCACTGAGCTGGAATGTGAACTAACATAGAATGTGAACTAACAGTGCACAGGAGCCAGTGGGGCCAACCCACTCAAAATCACACCACAGTACTAGTCTGTGACCATCGGATAGGTGTTCATGCCAATCACCAGGCTCCACCTTCCGGCAGGATGGCATGAGTGCTGGCTGCCATGAAGAACCCATCTCAGGCTATGCCCTGACCCGCACCCCACAAAGGCACATCCAGTTGGCCAAAACTGGTGTATACACACACCTTCCCTCCCCAAGTGCCTTAGCTGATGAGAGAGGGACTATTTGCTACTCTTCAGGTTTATTCACAGGAGACAGGGCTTTTTTTTTTTTTTTTAATGATTTCTATGGGAAGTTTTTATGAATACATCTCAACAAAATCATTGACTTTGGTAGAAATTAGAACTAGGATTAAAAATACATGTAATTTCCTGCTCTTGGATTAGAAGAATTAACATTATTCAAATGGCCATACTACCCAAAGCAATCTATAGATTTAATGCAATTCATATCAAAACACTCATGATCTTTTTCACAGAATTAGGTCAAATAATCCTAAAATGTATATGGAACCACAAAAGATGCAGAACTGTCAAAGCAATCATGAGGAAAAAGAACAGATTTGAAGGCATAAGCCTCCCAGAGTCCAGACAATACTAAGAGGCGCAGCAATCAAAACAGAGTGGTGCTGGCACGGAAACAACCACGTGGGTCCCGGGGGCACAGTCCAGAAACTGACCTACATGGTCAGGGTCAACTAGGCCAGTGTTCTTGCCTGGAGAATCCCAGGGACGGCGGGGCCTGGTGGGCTGCCATCTATGGGGTCGCACAGAGGCAGACACGACTGAAGAGACTTAGCAGCAGCAGCAGTCTTCAACAAAGGAGACGAGAGTATACAATAGGGAAACGCCAGTCTCTCCAGCAAGTGATGTTGGGAATGCTGGAAAGCTACATGTAAATCCCTGAAGTTAGAACACTCCACACCATACACAAAAATAAACTCAAAATGATTTAAAGTCCTAAATATAAGACAGGACTCCATAAAACTCCTGGAAGAGAACACAGGCAAAATGTTCTCTGACATATATCATAGCAATACTTTCTTGGACCAGTATCCCAGGGAAAGAAAAGAAAAACTTAACAAGGGGACCCAATTAAACTTAGAAGATTTTGCACAGCAAAGGAAACCATAAACAACAGAAAAAGACAACCTGCAGAGTGGAAGAGAATATTTGTAAACAGTCCAAATGATAAGGAGTTAATATCCAAAATTGGAAGGACTGATGCTAAAGCTGAAGCTCCAATACTTTGGCCACCTGATGCAAAAAGCCAACTAATTGGAAAAGACCCTGATGCTGGGAAAGACTGAGGGCAAGAGGAGAAAGAGACAGAGGATGAGATGGTTGGATGGCATAACCAACTCAAAAGACATGAGTTTGAGCAAGCTCCAGGAGATAGTGAAGGACAGGGAAGCCTGAAGCCTGGTGTGCTGCTGTTCAAGGGGTAGCAAAGAGTCAGACACCACTGAGTGACGGAACAACAACAATCCAAAACACATAAACAGCTCATACAACTTAATACAGAAAAAACAACCCAATCAAAAAAGTGGCAGAAGACCGCAATGGATATTTCTCCTAAGAAGACACAGATAGCCAATAGGCACATGAAAAGATTCTCAACATTGCTAATAAGTAGAGAAATGCAAATCAAAACCACAGTGAAGAATCTATCACCTTACTCCAGTCAGAATGGCCGTCACCAAAAAGTCCACAAATAATAAATGCCAGAGAGGGTGGAGAAAAGTGAACTCTCCTACACTGGTAGGAATGGAAACTGGTACTGTCACTATGGAGAACAGAATGAAGGTTCCTTAAAAAACTAGAAATTAACCATATAATCCAGCAATCCCACTCCTGGGTATTTACCAGGAAAAGATGAAGAAAACTCTAATTTGAAAACATACCTGCACCACAGTGTTCGTAGAAGCACCATTCACAGTAGCCAAGACATGGAAACCAAATGCCCATGGACAGAGGACGGATTAAGAGGATGTGGTGCGTATATAGAATGGAATATTGAAAGTGAAGTCGCTCAATCGTGTCTGACTCTGTGCGACCCCATAGACAGCAGCCCACCAGGCTCCTCCGTCCACGGGATTTTCCAGGCAAGAACACTGGAGTTGGGGGCCATCGCCTTCTCCGAATGGAATATTACTCAGCCACAAAAGGGAGAATAAGATACTGCCGCTCGCAGCGACATTGACAGACATAGAGAATATCATACTAAGTGAAGTAAGTCAGACAAAGGCAAATATGATACCACTCGTATGTGAAGTCTAAACATTAACACAAATGTACATACAAGCCAGAAACAGACTCACAGACACAGAAAACAAATCTATAGTTACTGAAGGGCAAGGGGGGGTGCAGGAATAAGTTAGGAGTGTGAGATTAACAGGTACAAACTACTGTACATAAAATAGATAAGCAACAAGGCTTTACTAACACAGGGAACTGTATTCAGTATCTTGGAATAATATATAATGGAAAATAATCCCCAAAATGTATATATATATGACTGAATCACTTTGCTGCACACCTGAAATTAACACAACATTGTAAATCAAGTATACTTCAACAAAATAAGGAAATAAAAATTTCCAGCACCCTTCCAAAGGGCATGTAGTTTTCATGGAGTTTAAAATTGAGTGGAGCACATAATGATAGATCGCTAAACTTCCTGCAGCCGAGCTGAAAACCCTAACATGTTCACTGTTAGAGCCCTTTAAGAGCTTTTCTTCCCTTTCGTAAACCCACAGTAGTAGATTCATAAAGTTACAGTTGTGATTTTGATAGGATTGTATGATAGGAACAAATTATATTTAAAATATAAACTTAAAGTGTAAATTTTTTAAACTTTCGTAAGGCCACTACAAAGATACTGTGTTGTCTTGAAGTCTACTTGTTACGCCAATGTTTGATGTGTATTTATCTATTCTAATCACCAAAGATCCAACCAGTCCATTCTGAAGGAGATCAGCCCTGGGATTTCTTTGGAAGGAATGATGCTAAAGCTGAAACTCCAGTACTTTGGCCACCTCATGCGGAGTTGACTCATTGGAGAAGACTCTGATGCTGGGAGGGATTGGGGGCAGGAGGAGAAGGGGACGCCAAAGGATGAGATGGCTGGATGGCATCACTGACTCGATGGACGTGAGTCTCAGTGACCTCCAGGAGTTGGTGATGGACAGGGAGGCCTGGTCTGCTTCGATTCATGGGGTTGCCAAGAGTCAGACACGACTGAGCGACTGAACTGACTGAAAGTGATTGTAAATTCCTTGAGAGCATAAGGCTTGTCTTATTTTCTTGGCCCACAGACCTCCGGTATTCTGTAAATAGCAGTTAATGAAGGAATTGCTGGCTGATGGACTAAATGAATATATACATGCACTACACATTGCTTTTCCAGTAGTAGATTTATTTTAATTTGCAGTCACTTTCTTGCTCATCATCGTAATAAGAACTGCTGCTATGAGGTGGAGTCTGCGGCTGTAAAACCCTTTGTGGGTTTTCCTGAGACTCGGATTCTACATCTTGCTTGGCTACACCGAGTATTAGTTCCTTTGCCTAGGCCAGACTCATATGTCAGGAATTCCTGCTTAGTCATGAACCACAGAACAAATTCACACCCTAGGAGGGTGGCAAGGGCAGCCTCTGATCTTGGGCAAGTTCTTCTACTCCTCTAAGGATCATCCTAGGAATTGAAAGAAGGAACCGTGGTCTCTGGCAAGCACTCCAAGAATGCTGCTGCTGCTGCTAAGTCGCTTCAGTCATGTCTGACTCTGTGTGACCCCATAGACGGCACCCGTCGCTCTTATTCTGCCTGGGTGTGGCGTAGGTGGTCGGAACGCGACACTAGTGAACTCTAGCTTCCCTCCCCGGTGGCCGCTGGTCAGCCACACCCATTCCTGTGCTGACCTCAGGGCAGGATTCACCGGGGCTGGAGATTTGGTGAGAAGCACGAACCCAGAAAGCCAGCTCCACTGCAGGTTTTAAGCCGGGGGATGACGGGGTTTCGTTCATATCACAGAGCTCAGAGAACAAGTGGAGGTGTGGGATGTTCTTCTGTATGATTAAAATGTCACACGATTAGCATTTTTTAAAAATAATTTAATCTATTTTTGGGGTCACAGTCGAGCTACTAATGTCATTTGTATTTCAGGCAGTGTGGAATGAGTTTTTTCCATCTCACCATGTAGAGATGTGTACAATTTTTTCATCGATTTTTATTGATGAAATAAAAGTCTGTAGTCTAAGGCAAGGAAAATTTAAACAAGAAAATTTCCCCTGCCCTTTGAGCTCCTCTCTCCCTTCTACGGTACACTGTGTAACCTCGTCATTGACTGACCAAACCTACCCATCCACAGAAATAGCTGCTCAGCCATTAAGAGCAACATTCTCCTAGTGTCAACAAGGTAATTCCTCAGGAGATAGCCTTTCTGCTTAATCTTGGAAGGGTCCACAGCAACACATGACCCTCTACCCGCTTTGTACACTGAGATCAGGATCGTGCCAAATGTTGATAATACGTCAGTGTACAGCCTTCTGTCTCAAAAGCTCATGTAAAAGTGTGCTTTGACCTTTAACCAGCAGAACAGTTCTTAGAGCTGAGAGGCTGTCCCCAGGTCATAATCCTCAACTTGTCTTGAATGAAAATTTCAATTTCTTTCTTAGATTGACTATTAGTTTTTTTTTTTTCAATCAACAAACCAAAGGTAGCCCCTCCTATTTTAATTCTTAGAATTTACTGCAGAATTTAGAATTAAATTCTTAAAATTTATTCTTAGAATTTCAAAGGTGCTCAAAGACATATTTAGATTGACATGTTCGGTGCCTTGTTTGTGACAGCAGAATGCCCTGAGAGCCCTACGCATCATACACACGGAGCGCACACAGCTGAGGACTGATTAACTAATTTCAGTGGGCGGCTACTGTGGAACACGGTGCGGTTTATGGTCAATCAGCATTTAGCATCCATTCTTTTCCAGAAGAAGAAATTATTTTTCTCAAACTCTCTTGTGGCTAGGGCTCTCGATGAGAATTTGCTTCCACCAAGCAGTGTGTGTGTGTAAGATTTGGAAGCTGGAAGTTAGAGGAAGGCCTCCCTCGTAATGAGCTGCCAGCTCATTAGTGTTTGCAGCCAGTCTCAACATTCCAAGGTCTAGTTATCAGCCTTGTCATTATCCAGAGGCCGCAGCCCAGATGCAGCAGTCAGAGCCTGGTCACCAGCCTCAGGGCCATCTGAGGCCGCTGTGGGCTCTAGCAGTGAACAAACAGCAGCGATTGGCTGACCCCTGCCCTTGAAATTGGTATTTGGTAGCACATTGCCGTCCTCTGCTCTTGAACCAGACCGCAACTGCGTAAGTACCATATTTAAATCCCTTCCTATCTGAAGTACTTGGATTGATTTCTGTTTCATGCACTGAATCCTGACAGATAAAAATACGATATGGATGTCAAGAAGAATTAAAATTTCTGAGGGCTGTAGAACAATATTCAAGTTATAGCATTAGACTAAATAATAAAAGTCGAGAATAGTATGTCAAGTGTATTTTCATTCGTGTAAAAACTACATGTGTGTATACTGAATTATATTGTTGACCTGAAACAAGTAGCCATACATTTGTCCAGCAAGGATGGGTTTATTTGGCATCAGACGGAATCACAGTTGGGTGTCTGCAGCCACCACCTGGCAGGGGAAAAGAAGCCTTTGACAGAGGGGGAGAGGAAGTTGGGAGGCTGTAGGGACACAGAGGCCTCGGCTTTTCATTGGCTGAGTCCCTGCCAGCAAAGAAGCATCTGCTTCCTTTTGAACTCTATCACCTCACGGGGCGACAGAGCTCCCCATTCTGGTCTCCAACTCTATGTAATTTCTGTTTATTACATATTCTGTTTATTAATATTTTACACCATATGCATATATGTTTGTTCATACATAGGAAAATTTGAGAAGTTCATATAAGAAAATGAAATCAGTAATTGCTTCTGGGAAGACAAAAGTGGAGTCTGGGATTGGAAAGAGCTTTATATTTGCTTTGTATATACCCCTTAACCTGTTGACTTTTTAAAATTTTTGCTAGGTTCATTAAATACATTTTTTTCTATTAAAAACATTTTTTAATTATAAGAAAGTGGCAAGTTTTGTAACAGTTTTTAAACAGAAAGGAAAAAAATACTAATTAACACCTGCCAACCTATTATTATAGGTTTTTTGGTGTACATTTTCTCTAAATCCACCTTTATTAAATTCTTGCAGCAAAATACACATACACACTAGTTTATAATCTGGTTTTATTTTTGCTTGCTTGGTTTTTGTTTTGATTTTGTTTATCTTATATGTAACTCAGGAAATAAATACTTTTCATATGATTAGAAATATCCTCAAATCATATTTCATGGGAATTAAAGTGTTATTGACTTAAGATGAATCACTACCTTATATATAATTAAGAAAGAACTTTAAAAAACTGCCTGCTAAATCATTACACAGACAACACATGGACCTTCCCCTTCAAATGAGCCACGTGTGTCTGGACGTTAGGCAGCCTCTGTCTAAAGGCAATAGGGCATTCCTGGCCCGCTGACTCTACCACCGATGATGGCTCTACAGGAGGCGTGAGGTGCTCAGACCACCCTCTCATTCCTTTGGGATTGCTTTCATCAATTTCAAGCTATTTCATGGTTTCTCTTGCCCTCTGTGGCACTGGTTGGTATACAAGCTCGTCTCACAGCAACAAAACACAACAGCCTCCTCTTCAAGGCTGCTTTGCATGACTATGTGGAATTGCAGTCTTTCCTTTCAGTTCAGTTCAGTTCAGTTCAGTTCAGTCGGTCAGTCATGCTCGACTCTTTGTGACCCCATGGACTGCAGCACACCGGGCTTCTCTGTCCGTCACTAACTCCCAGAGCTTGCTCAAACCCATGTCCATCGAGTCGGTGATGCCATCCAACCATCTCATCCTCTGTCACCCCCTTTTCCTCCTGCCCTCAATCTTTCCCAGGATCAGGGTCTTTTCCAAGGAGTCAGCTCTTCACATCAAGTGGCCAAAGTATTGGAGTTTCAGCTTCAGCATCAGTCCTTCCAATGAATATTCAGGACTGAGTTCCTGTAGGGACAAATATTTGTTTGCTCGTATCACAGGTAAGTCCTCCTGTTCTGTTAGTCTGCCTTGTCCATACACAATAACCTTGATTTCCATGTTGATCATAGTGTGATTATAAGGGACTTAAAATGGCAATTAAATTCAGATTGTTGCTACTACGATGTGCGTAGCTCAGCTGCTGTGACAGTCACATGAACACTGATGGCCTGGTTTACACGTGTGAGCAGCAGCACCCTATGATCATGAGACACCTTCAACGGTGAGTCACAGTCCAGGACCAGAGATGTGTGAAAATATTCTCCTTAGAATAGATGAAACATTATCCTTTTGATGCTCAGAAAAGCTTTAAGTCAATTCTATTATTCCTCAACTAAGAAAGCTGGGAATCAAAAAGGTTATCAAGATATTTAGCTATTAAAAAGCAGATGTTTTTAAAATGCACTCAATCTGGTTCAGACGCCCACTGTTTCACTCAGTGAGCTGCTGTCCTTCTTCTTCTAAAACTTTCCCTTTGTGTTTACATAATATTCATAATATGGCTGCTGAGTATTTCTTCAAAAGGGCAAATCAGAATTTAATAATTATCAAAATTAGATAATTTAATTCAGTTCAGTCGCTCAGTCATGTCCAAATCTTAGCGGCTCCATGGACTGTAGCCCGACAGGCTCCTCTGTCCATGGGGCTTCTCCAGGCAAGAAAACTGGAGTGGGTTGCCATGCCCTCCTCCAGGGGATCTTCCCAACCTAGGGATCAAACCCAGGTCTCTTAATAAAGATTATAAATTGCATTTTATACGTTTGTACAGATTAGAGATGGCATATTTTTAAAAAATATCGCACAGCCAAATTATTTTAGACAGCAGGTTCACCTTACAAAGAATAAGCTGGTGAGTGGACAACTAGACACCTTGTGTGTTACTTGGATGCCACTGAGCTTCATTAGAGGTGCCCTGTGCTGCCTTAATGCGAGTGTTATTTTGCATCAACGATAAAAAGCAGTCAAGTGCCTGGTGAAATATTTGCATTTGGAGGCAAATATTCTCTTCCCCCTCCGTGTCCCCGCCCCTCCTCCCCCCCATTATAAAAGCAAAGGTTCCTTGAGTGAGGCACAGTCACGGAGTGTACACTTAAGAGTAAATCTACAGCTTCCCTGGTGGCTCAGACAGTGAAGAGTCTGCCTGCAATGCAGACCTGGGTTTCATCCCTGGGTCAGGAACATCCCCTGGAGAAAGGAATGGCTACCCTCTCCAGTGTTCTTGCCTGGAGAATTCCATGGACAGAGGCTACCATCCATGGGGTCGCAAAGAGCTGGACACAACTGAGCAACTAGCACTTTCACTTTCTCACTTTTCTACACTTCAGCAGATCAAATAAATGATCCCTTACTCACAGCACACAGTTGATGTCCCTAGAGCAGCACAGCTGAATGAAGTATAATAATCAGCAGGCCAGCTCACAGTGCTTCAGCACTGGTAACTCTGAAACCAGAGTGATCTTAAAATGACTTGTCGATGGAGATATAGGTTATTCTTTCTCTTATTATAAAATGAAATTATAATCCTGTTATATTAAAGGTATTTGGATATATTTAAATTATTGTGTGTTGCTTTAAATTTACAAAACGCTATAGCATTTTAAAATGTCTATAAAATGGCACAGTGGTAAAGAATCTGCCTGCCAATGCAGGAGACGCAGGAGAGCTGGGTTCTATCCTTGGGTTGGGATGATCCCCTGGAGTAGGAAATGGTAACTCATTCCAGTATTCTTGCCCGGAAAATGCCATAGACAGAGGAGCCTGGTCAGCTACAGCGCGTGGGGTCACAAAGAGTCAGACCCGACTGACTGGGTACATCGCATAGCTCCCTTGGGAAATAAACCAAGAAACTCTTTGACAAGAAGAAACCCCTGATGACTTTGACAGCCGCTGGGGTCATGGGCTCCTTGAGGAATGGTAGGGACAGAGCTTCAAATACATGAGATCACTACCTCAGAGTTGTGAGTTTTGAGGGGGCAGAAATATTGTCATATGTGTTCATTCCTTTTACAACACTGTATGGCTGGACCCGAGTCAGTGCTCCATAAATGTTTGTTGGATAAACAACTTATATAGAGAAGCAGTGTTTTCCATGGTGGTGGGACATCAATGTTTAGGAAGCTCTTCACATGCAGAGCCTGCTGAACCAGCAGTCTACGAGGATCTGTCTCTCGGTTTCATTGTTCCACTTCCTTCGTGTCCTCCACGTGTGACACTGACTCATTAGGCACAAAGGGAAGCACACTGCACTTATAATTAACCTTTTATCTTGGCATGTAATTGAAAGGCTGCGACGGCTGAGGATGGGAGCATTTATAGGGCTGGCTTTGTTTCACTAAGCTTGGAATAATAGTCATTTATTTTCATTGATACATTATGTATATGATATATTTTTATTTCAAAATGGCTAATGACCTTCTAAAAGCTTAGATGTATTATTCTACTCCTATTCTGGAATAGAGATCTGATTTCAACTTTGTTTTCACCATAATATTGGGGATCATACCAGTTGAAGTTCACATAAAGTTTTACAAAGTATGAATTTACTTTCATCTTTATTTTGTTGAGATAATTTTACTATTGTGCTACTATTCAAAATTAAACTGTCAAAAGAATAACATTTTAGATGAACTAAATGAATCTTATACAAAATATATATTAAAGTTTACATTAAACTAGAACTTAAAACTATTTGTACTGCTTTACAATGCATTGCAAAACAAACTTATCAAATAATAGTTATTTTGCACAAGATGGAATTTGATTTTTAAGATTAGCTCTCCTTTATATAGGAAGAAATATTTTCCCACTAAATTTAGTAGGCTACCTTTGAAAGTAAAAAGTGCCTATGGTAAGGAAATAGATTACAAAGTAAATAATTTTTCACTTATTTGGAAAAAAATCTAATTGGCTTGCCAAATGAAATATGAGAGATTTTTCAGTTTTCTTCTAAACTTAAAAGTGTCTCACAATTTCTACGTTGTAAAGAACACGGACATCCAACCTCTGTCTTATACTTCTTGGGCTTCTATGTCTTGTGAAAAACCTCTCTAACAGCATTTAGATCAGATATTTTCTTGAAGTCCTATATTTTATCATGTCAACCGGTTAAGGTTAAAATGAACTGCTGGAACTCTTGTTCAAAGCATCACTTTTCCTCATCTGTACTGTAGCAAAGCACTCTTTTTATACCTTTTTAATTCATTCTCTAAAGTTTAAACCAGAAATAGTAGATATTTGCTCTATACTTAGCAATTTTCCTTGGCTTCCAATTAAATTTTCAAATTGGAGCTTTACCTATAATTATCATCATTATTATTACTGTTGTTGGTCTTTGGTAAGGACAGCTTGTGTTCTGCTGACGCCCTTCCCTCCAGGCTAGTTAGAGGGATTTGATCTTTGACTAAGAGGATTTTGCTGTTGCCTTTACCACCCTTCTCCCCCCGCCCCCCGCCCGCATTTATTGACCTAATTATTTGAAGAGCATTTATTGTGTTCTATGATTTAATAATGGTGACTTTTATAGTAAAGGGTTTTTTTAAGAAACGTATTTTAATAGCATAAAATATGCGAGTTGAAGGAAGTAAAAATGCAATATGAAAGACATATGAAAAGAAGCAAAGTTTAAGTTAGCTGAATGGTGGTCTTCTGTTTAGGAAATTCCATCTTTCTTATGAGACCTGAGATAAATCTTGTTGATTTTTGCTTAGGATGGGGAGGAAAAGTGGCTTTTAGTTACCTATTCCATTACCTATTCACCAGGAATCTGGGCACTAGTTTTCATTCTACATTTTTACTACTATCCTCGAGAAATTCTTTTGTTTCCAGTGATTGCAATGGTCCCTGTCTTTGGAGAGTTGCTGATCCAAGGTTAAACTTTACATTCCCTCAACCTTCTTACAAATGTTTTACTAAATGGCATCTGTCTGTGCTTAAATAATAGGTAGCAAAGCTATTAGGAAGAAAAGCTAGGAGGATAGCAGACATAAATATCTTTTTCTGTGCTGCGGGGACAAGGTGACCTGGAAGACACTCACAGGCTTGTTAATGAGGATAAACAAGCCCTACAGGAAGACTCAGACTGTAGAACCCCGATCACAATGTCTGGTTCAAGGCGTACCAGGCTTTGTGGTCGGAATGCAGAAACAAATGGGATGCTCGGCCTCGCGGAACTTGTCTGAGATTCTTTTTTCCTGTGAGGATAGGAAAGACCTCTGGAACTGAGGCATCACTGTTGGAATAATGTAGTGGACATATCTCAGAATGAGAAAGGTCAGACTTTGTGTGACACAGAATTTTTAGGAAAAAAATAAAACAAAACATTTTAGCAATCACTACTACTCATCTCCAGGCTGTTACTACTACACTTATCAAATGGCTGGTATGCCACTGCCATCTCCATATCCTTGACATTTCATTTCTTAACCTCTCGAGATCGGATGATCTTCATTGATGATCGGATAGAGCTTCACCATGCCTCTGAAACTATAATGCATTCTGATCACTTAACTGAAACTACATTCTAAGAGGAAGTAATCTCCTGGTTGTTAATGGTAAAATATTGACAGAACAGCAAGGGAGTTAGTTCAATGAGCTTTGAAATCAGTGTTAGTTGCTCAGTCATGTCCAGGAGAAGGCAATGGCACCCCACTCCAGTACTTCTGCCTGGAAAATCCCACGGACGGAGGAGCCTGGTAGGCTGCAGTCCATGGGGTCGCGGGGGTTGGACACGACTGAGCGACTTCCCTTTCACTTTTCACTATTATGTATTGGAGAAGGAAATGGCAACCCACTCCAGTGTTCTTGCCTGGAGAATCCCAGGGACAGGGGAGCCTGGTGGGCTGCCATCTATGGGGTCACACAGAGTCGGACACGACTGAAGTGATTTAGCAGCAGCAGCAGCAGCATGTCCAGGTCTTTGCGACCCCATGGACTGTAGCCCACCAGGCTCCTCGGTTCATGGGATTCTCCGGTCAAGAATAGTGGGAGTGGGTTGCAGTTCCCTTCTCTAGGGCATCTTCCCAAAACAGAGATTAAACCCAGGTCTACCTGCATTTCGGGAAGATTCTTTACCATCTGGACCACCAGGGAAGCCATGTAAACTACATTCTAAGAGAACATAATTTCCCGATTGTTAATTTAATGGCAAAATGTAGACAGAATAGCATGGCAGTTAGCAGGATGAGCTTTGAAGTCAGAAAACCTGGGTCAAAATTCTGATTCCATTACATACGAACTAGACCTGTGACTTTGAAGAAGCATTTTTTAGAACCTTCTCTGAGAAATCAGAATAATAAATTCATCTCATAAGATTACCACAAGGATTGAGAGAAAATGTCTAAAGAACCTATCATACGCAAAACACAGAAGTGATACTCAACACCCTCATGATTATTTTTAAAAGGCTTTTTACACTCTTTATTTCACCTGACATTTCTATTTGCTGTTGTTCAGTCACTAAGTCATGTCTGACTCTTTGTGACCCCATGAACTATATAGCACGTCAGGCTTCCCTGTCCTTCACTATCTCCCAGAGTTTGCTAAAACTCATGTCTGTTGAGTCAGTGATGCCAACCAGCTATCTCATCCTCTGTCAACCCCTTCTCCTCCCGCCTTCAATCTTTCCCAACATCAGGGTCTTTTCCAATGAGTCAGCTCTTCGAATCAGGTGGCCAAAGTATTTAGCTTCAGCATCGATCCTTTCAAAGAATATTCAGGGTTTCCTTTAGGATGGACTGGTTGGATCTCCTTGCAGTCCAAGGGACTCTCAAGAGTCTTCTCCAACACCACAGTTCAAAAGCATCAATTCTTTGGTGCTCAGCCTTTTTTATTGTCCAGATCTCACATCCATACATGACCACTGGAAAAACCAGAGCTTTGACTATATGGACCTTTGTTGGCAAAGTAATGTCTTTGCTTTTTAACATGCTTTGTAGGCTTGTCATAGCTTTCCTTCCAAGGAGCAAGCTTGTTTTTTAATTTCATGGCTGCAGTCATTCTCTGCAGTGATTTTGGACCAAGAAGAAAGAATCTGTCACTGTTTCCACCTTTTTCCCTTCTATTTGCCATGAAGTGATGGGACCAGATACCAAGATCTTAGTTTTCTGAATGTTGAGCTTTAAGCCAACTTTTTTCACTCTCCTCTTTCACTTTCATCAAGAGGCTTTTTAGTTCCTCTTCACTCTCTGCCATAAGGGTGGTGTCATCTGCATATCTGAGGTTATTGATATTTCTCCCGCCAATCTTGATTCCAGCTTGTGCTTCATTCATGCCTGTATTTCGCATGATGTACTCAGCATATAAATTAAATAAACAAGGTGACAATATAAGCCTTGATGTACTCTTTTCCCAATTTGGAACCAGTCTGTTGTTCCATGTCCAGTTCTAACTTTGCTGTGATCCACACAGTCAAAAGCTTTAGCATAATCAATGAAGCAGATGTCTTTCTGGAATTCTCTTGCTTTCTCTATGATCCAATAGATGTTGGCAATTTGTTCTCTGGTTCCTCTGCCTTTTCTAAATCCAGCTTGTACATCTAGAAGTTCTCATACTGCTGAAGACTAGCTTGAAGGATTTTGCTAGCATGTTAGACAAGTGCAATTGTGCGGTAGTTTGAACATTCTTTGTCATTGCCTTTCTTTGGGACTGGAAAGAAAACTAACCTTTTCCAGTGCTGTGAGCACTGCTGAGTTTCCAGATTTGCTCGCATACTGAGAGCAGCACTTTCACACTACCATCTTTTAGGATTTGAAATAGCACAGCTGGAGTTCCATCACCTCCACTAGCTTTGTATTTAGTGATGCTTCCTCAGGTCCACTTGACTTAACACTCCAGGATGTCTGATCTAGGTGAGTGATCACACCATCATGGTTGTCCTACATATTAAAAATATTTTCTTTCTTCTTCTAGGGCACAAACCTTTAGTTCAGTTCAGTTGCTCAGTCGTGTCAGACTCTTTGTGACTCCATGAATTGCAGCACATCAGGCCTCCCTGTCCATCACCAACTTCTGGAGCTCACTATAAACTCATGTCCATTGAGTCGGTGATGCCATCCAGCCATCTCATCCTCTGTCATCCCCTGCTCCTCCTGCCCCCAATCCCTCCCAGCATCAGGGTCTTTTTCAATGAGTCAACTCTTCGCATGAGGTGGCCAAAGTATTGGAGTTTCAGCTTTAGCATCAGTCCTTCCAATGAACAACCAGGACTGATCTCCTTTAGGATGGACTGGTTGGATCTCCTTGCAGTCCAAGGGACTCTCAAGAGTCTTCTCCAACACCACAGTTCAAAAGCATCAATTCTTCGGCTCTCAGCTTTCTTCACAGTCCAGCTCTCACATCCATACATGACCACTGGAAAAACCATAGCCTTGACTAGACAGACCTTTGTTGGCAAGGTAATGTCTCTGCTTTTGAATATGCTATCTTGGTTGGTCATAACTTTTCTTCCAAGGAGAAAGCGTCTTTTAATTTCATGGCTGCAGTCACCATCTGCAGTGATTCTGGAGCGCCCCCAAATAAGTCTGACACTGTTTCCACTGTTTACCCATCTATTTCCCATGAAGTGATGGGACCAGATGCCATGATCTTCATTTTCTGAATGTTGAGCTTTAAGCCAACTTTTTCACTCTCCTCTTTCACTTTCATCAAAAGGCTTTTTAGTTCCTCTTCACTTTCTGCCATAAGGGTGGTGTCATCTGCATATCTGAGGTTATTGATATTTCTCCCAGCAATCTTTGTTGGGAAGCCCAGTACAAAATAGCCAGTTGGAGGAAGTCCTTGGGAAAATGGCGAAGGGCCAGAATTACCCTGGCTTGATACTGAGAGCTGAAAAACATCTCCTGCCTTTGGCTATGCTTGGCACTAAAATTTAGCGATTAAACATTAAAGATGTTGCTTGAGAAAATGGGTCATGGATAAACACATGGGTTGTTAAGAATGCCTGGTTCTTGTAGTATCTTTTACTGATTATTTCTTAGCCTTGTACGTGCTCTGCTGGCCGTATGCTCTAAGCTCTTTGTTCCTTGCTCCTATAAAAAGGCTTGACTGCAGAAATAAAGTTGTCAGGCCTCATAAGAGACTGTCCAAGTGTCCTTCTTTCAGGTTCGTCGCTTCCAAGTCCCGGGGAGAAAAACCCCAACAATCTTGATCCCAGTTTGTGCTTCTTTGAGCCCAGTGTTTCTCATGATGTACTCTGCAGAGAAGTTAAATAAGCAGGGTGACAATATACAGCCTTGACATACACCTTTTCCTATATGGAACCAATCTGTTGCTCTATGTCCAGTTCTAACTGTTGCTTCCTGACCTGCACACAGATTTCTCAAGAGGCAGGTCAGGTGGTCTGGTATTCCCATCTCTTTCTCTTTCAGAATTTTCCACAGTTTATTGTGATCCACACAGTCAAAGGCTTTGGCATAGTCAATAAAGCAGAAACAGATGTTTTTCTGGAACTCTTGCTTTTTCGATGATCTAGCAGATGTTGGCAATTTGATCTCTGGTTCCTCTGCCTTTTCTAAAACCAACTTGAACATCTGGAAGTTCACGGTTCATGTACTACTGAAGCCTGGCTTAGAGAATTTTGATGCTTTACTAGCATGTGAAATGAGTACAACTGTGCAGTAGTTTGAGCATTCTTTGGCATTGCCTTTCTTTAGGATTGGAATGAAAACTGACCTTTTCCAGTCCTGGGGCCACTGCTGAGTTTTCCAAATGTGCTGGCATATTGAGTGCAGCACTTTCACAGCATCATCTTTCAGGATTTGAAATAGCTCAACTGGAATTCCATCACCTTCACTAGCTTTGTTCGTAGTGATGCTTTCTAAGGCCCACTTGACTTCACATTCCAGGATGTCTGGCTCTAGGTCAGTGATCACACCATCGTGATTATCTGGGTCGTGAAGCTCTTTTTTGTACAGTTCTTCTGTGTATTCTTGCCACCTCTTCTTAATATCTTCTGCTTCTGTTAGGTCCATACCATTTCTGTCCTTTATCGAGCCCATCTTTGCATGAGATGTTCCCTTGGTATCTCTAATTTTCTTGAAGAGATCCCTAGTCTTTCCCATTCTGTTCTTTTCCTTTGTTTTTTTGCATTGATCGCTGAGGAAGGCTTTCTAATCTCTCCTTGCTATTCTTTGGAACTCTGCATTCAGATGCTTATATCTTTCCTTTTCTCCTCTGCTTTTCATGTCTCTTCTTTTCACAGCTATTTGTAAGGCCTCCCCCAACAGCCATTTTGCTCTTTTGCATTTATTTTCCATGGGGATGGTCTTGATCCCTGTCTCCTGTACAATGTCATGAACCTCATTCCATAATTCATCAGGCTCTCTGTCTATCAGATCTAGGGCCTTAAATCTATTTCTCACTTCCACTGCATAATCATAAGGGGTTTGATTTAGGTCATACCTGAATGGTCTAGTGGTTTTCCCTACTTTCTTCAATTTAAGACTGAATTTGGGAATGAGGAGTTCATGAACAGCTCCCAATCTTGTTTTTGTTGACTGTATAGAGCTTCTCCATCTTTGGCTGCAAAGAATATAATCAATCTGATTTCGGTGTTGACCATCTGTTGATGTCCACGTGTAGAGTCTTCTCTTGTGTTGTTGGAAGAGGGTGTTTGTTATGACCAGTGCATTTTCTTGGCAAAACTCTATTAGTCTTTGCCTTGCTACATTCCGTACTCCAAGGCCAAATTTTCCTGTTACTGCAGGTGTTTCTTGACTTCCTACTTTTGCATTCCAGTCCCCTCTAATGAAAAGGACATCTTTTTTGGGTGTTAGTTCTAAAAGGTCTTGTAGGTCCTCATAGAACCGTTCAACTTCAGCTTCTTCAGTGTTACTGGTTGGGGCATAGACTTGGATTACTGTGACATTGAGTGGTTTGCCTTGGAAATGAACAGAGATCATTCTGTCATTTTTGAGATTGCATCCAAGTACTGCTTGGCACCCCACCCCAGTACTTTTGCCTGGAAAATCCCATGGACGGAGGAGCCTGGTAGGCTCCAGTCCATGGGGTCGCTAAGAGTCGGACACGACTGAGCAACTTCACTTTCACTTTCACGCATTGGAGAAGGAAATGGCAACCCACTCCAGTGTTCTTGCCTGGAGAATCCCAGGGACAGGGGAGCCTGGTGGGCTTCCGTCTATGGGGTCGCACAGAGTCGGACACGACTGAAGTGACTTAGCAGCAGCAGCAACTGCATTTTTGGACTCTTTTGTTGACCATGATGGCCACTCCATTTCTTCTAAGGAATTCCTGCCCGCAGTAGTAGATATAAAGGTCATCTGAGTTAAATTCACCCATTCCAGTCCATTTTAGTTCGCTAATTCCTAGAATGTCAACATTCACTCTTGCCATCTCTTGTTTGACCACTTCCAATTTGCCTTGATTCATGGACTTGACATTCCAGGTTCCTATGCAGTATTGCTCTTTACAGCATCAGACCTTGCTTCTATCATCAGTCACATCCACAATTGGGTATTGTTTTTACTTTAGCTCTATCCCTTAATTCTTTCTGGTGTTATTTCTCCACTGATCTCCAGTAGCATATTGGGCACCTACTGACCTGGGGAGTTTCCCTTTCAGTATCCTATCGTTTCAGAGAAGGCAATGGCACCGCACTCCAGTACTCTTGCCTGGAAAATCCCATGGATGGAGGAGCCTGGTAGGCTGCAGTCCATGGGGTGGCTAAGAGTCCGACATGACACAGCAACTTCACTTTCTCTTTTCACTTTCCTGCATTGGAGAAGGAAATGGCAACCCATTCCAGTGTTCTTTCCTGGAGAATCCCAGGGATGTGGAAGCCTGGTGGGCTGCTGTCTATGGGGTCACACAGAGTCGGACACGACTGAAGTGACTTAGTATAGTATATATAGTATCCTATCATTTTGCCTTTTCATACTGTTCATGGGGTTCTCAAGGCAAGAATACTGAAGTGGTTTGCCATTCCCTTCTCCAGTGGACCACATTCTGTCAGACCTCTCCACCATGAACCGCCCGTCTTGGGTGGCCCCACACGGCATGGCTTAGTTTCATTGAGTTAGACAAGGCTGTGGTCCATGTGATCAGATTGGCTAGTTTTCTGTGAGTATGGTTTCAGTGTGTCTGCCCTCTGATGCCCTCTTGCAACACCTACCATCTTACTTGGGTTTCTCTTACCTTGGACGTGGGGTATCTCCTCACTGCTGCCCCTCCTGACCTTGAACGTGGAGTAGCTCCTCTAGCGCGCAGCCACCACTCCTTGGACCTGAGGTTGCTCCTCTCAGCCGCTGCCCTGACCTCTGGCGTGTGGTGGCTCGTCTCAGCCACCGCCCCTGACCTCGGGCGAGGGGCAGCTCCTCTCCACTATGCTTCTGCACGGTCCGTCGCAGCCGGCACGCTTCTGAATCCTTATACACACAAACCTTGTACAACCCTTAATGTTTAATCCTTGTAATGTTCTTCTTTACTCCGTAAGAAGCTATTATCACTCTTTACCCAAAGGGATGCAGGGAGTGACTTGTAAAGGGAGTGTACCACTTTTAGAAAAGAAGTAACCCTCAGTCAACCCAAGACAGCACTGTAGTAGCTAGAGTAGTCAATATTACCCTGCTCTCACTCTCCTCCTTCTCTCTGATCTACTGCTGGGCCCCTTATTGACTAAGAGAGCCTGAAATCATGGGAAGCCGTGGATGCAGTGTGTCTAGTCTGTACTTCCACATACATTCCATATGAATACTCACAAGTTTCCAAATTGGTTTGATGCAAATTAATTGTTCTACTGAGGCTGTCTTTGATATGTTCTATGGGAAACACAGCTTTGGTTTTATGAATGCCTGAGCCTTGTACACAGAACATATGCAATTAGAAAAAAGTACAGATGTGAGAGTTGGACTGTGAAGAAAGCCGAGTGCCGAAGAATTGATGCTTTTAAACTGTGGTCTTTGAGAAGACTCTTGAGAGTCACTTGGACTGCAAGGAGATCCAACCAGTCCATCCTAAAGGAGATCAGCCCTGGAATTTCTTTGGAAGGAATGATACTAAAGCTGAAACTCCAGTACTTTGGCCACCTCATGAGAAGAGTTGACTCATTGGAAAAGACTCTGATGCTGGGAGGGATTGGGAGCAGGAGAAGGGGATGACAGAGGATGAGATGGCTGGATGGCATCACCAACTTGATGCACATGAATTTTGGTGAACTCTGGGAGTTGGTGATGGACAGGGAGGCCTGGCGTGCTGCAATTCATGGGGTCGCAAAGAGTCGGACACAACTGAGCGACTGAACCGAAATGACAGCTAGAATGAATGAATGATCACATTAAAGAATCTGTTATTTTACAAAATTTCATTCTTCTATTTCTCACTTATTAAGTTTGTTGGATATATACATTCCCAGGGTTGTGCACAAACAGGCCTGCTTTTGCCCACAAGGGCCATTTGGAAATATCTGGGGCAGTTTTATTTGCTGTACGGGTGGATGAGGGTGGCTGCTACTCACAGTGAGTGTGTTTAGTGGTTAGAGAGGCCAAGGCTGCCTCTAAACAGCCTACAGTGCACAGGCCCGTCCCCCAGAGTAAAGAATTACTGACCCCAGAGCAAGTGATTAACAGCGCCAGGGCTGAGATACTGCTCTAGTGGAAACTAAAGACACCAACAGCTCTGATGAACTTACTAAAGACTTTTGTCTCTATAAGTTTAGTATATGAAGAAAGGTAAAATGTTCTTTTAAAACATATATATGGATATAATTTATACTGAATGTACATATATGACAAATGCTTATAAAGTAATGAAACCACTCTGATAGCATGTGAAATTAATCACTAACATTTCAACAATGATTTACCATTTACAAAATTCTTTCTCAACACTCTCTCCGTGGCAATATTATCTATTCCCACAGCCTCAACTTTCATCTCTATAATTATGACTTTCTAATATTTATCTCTAGCCCAGGCTGCAATATGTTACCGCATCCTGACTTTCTGTCCTCAGTATTTCCGGTCACTCTTGCTGCCCTCATACCCCTGCCTTGCTTTGGCCTTATCCTTGTTTCCTGGATTACTATGTGACCTCATTGTCCAAGATCACACCACCCTGCGGCTATAAAAAAGGAAACACCTTTTTCTTAGTACACAAACTATGCTGCTGCTAAGTCACTTCAGTCGTGTGCGACTCTGTGTGACCCTGTAGACGGCAGCCCATCAGGCTCCCCCGTCCCTGGGATTCTCCAGGCAAGAATACTGGAGTGGGTTGCCATTTCCTTCTCCAATGCATGAAAGTTAAAGGTGAAAGTGAAGTTGCTCAGTCGTGTCCGACTCTTCACAACCCCATGGACTGCAGCCTACCAGGCTCCTCCATCCATGGGATTTTCCAGGCAAGAGTACTGGAGTGGGGTGCCATTGCCTTAGTAGTCTCAATTCTGACTAATCCCCAGAAATCATCTCGCCAAATTATCTGCCAGCTGCTTCTGAGACCTACCAGGGTTCTGCTCTGTGGTCTCCTGAGCAGGTGGTCCGCAGGGTTCTCGCCCTTGCTAAGGTTTGAATGCTGCTGTGTCTTCCTTAAGATCACACTGATGCCTCGGTTGGGCATGGCTTACTGCAGACTGGTCTCAAGGAGGAGGTATACTGCAAACCTCTTTGGGTCTCAGGAAGAGCATTTCCTGAGTCCCTCCATGGTGTAGAGTCCAGACTGTCCGTTTTAACAAATTTTTATGCATGCTTAGGGATTTTAAAAAAGGATATAGAATGAGGTAGTTACAACTTGCTCAGGGCCAGAATTGCTTTCAATTCAATTCAATCAGTCCATCCCAAACTGATTCTGCTACCAGAAAAAGGGTAGTTTCCCCCTCATTTGATTTAAATTCCTTGTAGACAAAACTTCACCACACCCCTCACGTGGAAGGATATGACCCAGTCCCCCAAAATTATACTATCAGAATAGTGCCAATTTCAGCCCATTTGTCAGAGCGTGGATAATTCAATCTTAAAATAATCTCTCAGGGGCCATCAACAACCCAGTGAAGTTGTTTGGCTGCACCAACCTTATTCTAGTTTATTTTCAGTCTCATGAAACATTTAAAATCTCGAAATCAGTCTCACCAAGAATCACCTGGTTATGACCAAGATGACTTTACAACTAATCTCCTTCTTCTGGCCCAGTCTCACCGAGTTCCTTCCTTCCCTGCTGCCTAACGTGTTTCTCAGAAAGGCAGATCTGGTCACGTCTTAAGACGCCACAGTGACCCCACACAGGCCTTGGGACTCCCTCTGCTTATCTCTGCAGCCCATCCCTTCTCCTGTCCCCACCTAATCACTGAGCTCATGTTTGGACATTCAGATCAGATCAGATCAGATCAGTCGCTCAGTCGTGTCCGACTCTTTGCGACCCCATGAACTGCAGCACGCCAGGCCTCCCTATCCATCACCAGCTCTCGGAGGTCACCCAGACTCACATTCATCGAGTCAGTGATGCCATCCAGCCATCTCATCCTCTGTCGTCCCCTTCTCCTCCTGCCCTCAATCCCTCCCAGCATCAGAGTCCTCTCCAATGAGTCAACTCTTCGCATGAGGTGGCCAAAATACTGGAGTTTCAGCTTGAGCATCATTCCTTCCAAAGAAATCCCAGGGCTGATCTCCTTCAGAATGGACTGGTTGGATCTCCTTGCAGTCCAAGGGACTCTCAAGAGTCTTCTCCAACACCACAGTTCAAAAGCATCAATTCTTAGGCGCTCAGCCTTCTTCACAGTCCAGCTCTCACATCCATACATGACCACAGGAAAGACCATAGCCTTGACTAGGCGAACCTTTGTTGGCAAAGTGATGTCTCTGCTTTTGAATATGCTATCTAGGTTGGCCATAACCTTCCTTCCAAGGAGTAAGCGTCTTTTAATTTCATGGCTGCAGTCACCATCTGCAGTGATTTTGGAGCCCAGAAAAATAAAGTCTGACACTGTTTCCACTGTTTCTCCATCTATTTCCCATGTAGTGATGGGACCAGATGCCATGATCTTCGTTTTCTGAATGTTGAGCTTTAAGCCAACCTTTTCACTCTCCACTTTCACTTTCACTTTCATCAAGAGGCTTTTTAGTTCCTCTTCACTTTCTGCCATAAGGGTGGTATCATCTGCATATCTGAGGTTATTGATATTTCTCCCAGCAATCTTGATTCCAGCTTGTGTTTCCTCCAGTCCAGCATTTCTCATGATGTACTCTGCATATAAGTTAAATAAACATGGTGACAATATACAGCCTTGACGTACTCCTTTTCCTATTTGGAACCAGTCTGTTGTTCCATGACCAGTTCTAACTGTTGCTTCCTGACCTACATACAGATTTCTCAAGAGGCAGATCAGGTGGTCTGGTATTCCCATCTCTCTCAGAATTGTCCACAGTTTATTGTGGTCTACACAGTCAAAGGCTTTGGCATAGTCAATAAAGCAGAAATAGATGTTTTTCTGGAACTCTCTTGCTTTTTCCATGATCCAGCGGATGTTGGCAATTTGATCTCTGGTTCCTCTGCCTTTTCTAAATCCAGCTTGAACATCAGGAAGTTCACGGTTCACATATTGCTGAAGCCTGGCTTGGAGAATTTTGAGCATTACTTTACTAGCGTGTGAGATGAGTGCAATTGTGCGGTAGTTTGAGCACTCTTTGGCATTGCCTTTCTTTGGGATTGGGATGAAAACTGACCTTTTCCAATCTTGTGGCCACGGCTGAGTTTTCCAAATTTGCTGGCATATTGAGTGCAGCACTTTCACAGCATCATCTTTCAGGATTTGGAACAGCTCCACTGGAATTCCATCACCTCCACTAGCTTTGTTCGTAGTGATGCTTTCTAAGGCCCACTTGACTTCACATTCCAGGATGTCTGGCTCTAGGTCAGTGATCACACCATCATGATTATCTGTGTCGTGAAGCTCTTTTTTGTACAGTTCTTCTGTGTATTCTTGCCACCTCTTCTTAATATCTTCTGCTTCCGTTAGGTCCATACCATTTCTGTCCTTTATCGAGCCCATTTTTGCATGAAATGTTCCTTTGGTATCTCTGATTTTCTTGAATAGATCCTTAGTCTTTCCCATTCTGTTGTTTTCCTCTATTTCTTTGCATTGATTGCTGAAGAAGGCTTTCTTAGCTCTTCTTGCTATTCTTTGGAACTCTGCATTCAGATGTTTATATCTTTCCTTTTCTCCTTTGCTTTTCGCTTCTCTTCTTTTTTGCACCCGGCCTACCCGCGAGCGCCGCACTGAGAGCTCCCGGCCTGCCCGCGAGCGCCGCACTGAGAGCTCCCCGGCCTGCCCGCGAGCGCCGCACTGAGAGCCCCTCGCCGGCCGAGCGGCACACTGAGAGCACGCCTGAGAGGAGCTACCCATCGACCGAGGAAGGACGGCGGTGAGGACTTGGACATTCAGAGTTCCTACAAATCCCTGACCTTGGATTCTCCCTCAGGCCTCTGTCTTTGCTGTTTTCTAGGTCAGGAATGCTTTTCACCCTGTCATCAGGAGGCCCTATGGTATTCATCCTCCATGATGCAACCCAGTTACCACTCTTCCAAGAATCCTCTCTGCCCCATTCCCAGGTCTGGAGCACGTCGTTCTCATGTCTGACATAGCTCTCATCACACTGCACTGAAATGGTTGGTGCCTTCCACAGACATGGAGCGCCCGAAGGCCAAGGAAGCGGTGCTGCCCTCTGCGTTTTCAGGCACCTGGCACAGGGCATGCAAACCCTCAGTCAAGTTTAATGGATGTTGACTCTATTTTCACTTGATCTTCTTAACACTGGGGAGCTAGTAATATTTCCAATAGTGCTGGAGGAAAGCAGTGAATCCATTTAATTTAAGATGAAAACAACCATGAAAATTACGGTTACGGAATATAATGTAAAGTTTATGAATTGTGACAATGTAGACATAATACAATTAAAAAAGAGGAAAGGAGAAGCGAGTGTAAAGATGGGATGTGTGTAAGCTGTTGATTTGCTGTGTTACAGATGAAGTTGTAAAGTTAGGTTTTAAAACTGACAGATCAAGTAATCATTGTATAACCACATTTCAAGATATAAAAGCAAACATTAGAAAAAATAGAAAAATAATGCAGTTAATTGAAATTAGGTTTTAGAGGGTAGGAAGTAGAAACTGGATACTATTCATGGTATTCAGTTATACCATAAATACATATATATTAATTTTTATTATGTATATTAATATCTTTAAAAAAGAAATAGAGAATAAAGTATGTTTTATAAAGTTATAGTAACTTTGAACTTAAAACAACGGAGAGTACTAATTTTTTTCACATATTCAGGAGAAACACGTGTACAAAATATAAAATACAAATATAAAAATATATGGAGCATATTTAGTAAAAAATAAAAGCTAGAAAGCAGAAGGGATATCTATCATATCAATAAATTTACCTATGAAAACAAAATGACTCTCAAAAGGATTGTAAAACAAAATCTAATTAAATGCTATATATAAGATATATTCCTAATACAAGCTATTTTAAAATATTAAGCATTAAAAAAGTACAGAAGCAAGTCACAGAGTGAAACATAAATAAGATGGAGAAAATACTTGCTGTAAAATATTAACAAGAAGACCGAAGGAAAACAATAGACGAGCAGGCCAGCAGCTAGAGCAGACATCGTTACAGACCGCATTTCTCGTGAACACGTGGACGGTGCTCTACCTCACTGCGGCTCAGGAATTAAAGCTGCAACAGGGCGGCGGCAGCGGGTTGCTACAAGAAACGGCATAGAGTTCGCTGTGCTGCGTGGTAGGTCCTTGTTGTTAATCCATTTTGTATGTAGTAGTGTGTATCTGTTAATCTCAAGGTCCTAATTTATCCCTCCCTCACCTGTTTTTTTAACCATAAGTTTATTTACTGTGTCTGTTTTATAAATAAGTTTATTTGTATCATTTTTAAAGAATCCACATGTAAATGATATTTGTGATATTTGGCTTTGTCTGATTTACTTCAAGCAGTGTGATATTCTTCAAGTTAAAAAAAAAAAAAAAGAAATTAATACTGTTACAAACCCACCAGAATGGCTAAATATTAGAAAGACTGAAGAAAGCCCGTGTCAGTGAGGATATAGAGAACTGGGAAGTCTCATACACTGCTGGTGGGGGTACAAACTAACAGAACCACTTTGGAAGACAACTTGTTACGTCATTAGGTTGAAGAATGTGTTCTCCATGAAGCAGCCGTTCAATTTCTAGATATATACTCATTAGGAATGTGGACATACACGTCCCAGCAGACATGTATAAGAATGCTCATTGGCCAAAACCCAGAAACAATTAAATGTTTGTCAAGGGTACTGATAAATTTATACCCTGTAAAACAATGCAACAATGCAAATAAAAGCAGTATAGTGTGAGCGATGACACAGAGACATCTCATGCCCGTAATAAGCGATGACACAGACACATCTCATGACTGTAACGCCGCTCTAAAAGACTACACACTGAAGGATTACTGTGTGATTCCATTTATGTAACTTCAAAAACAAGCAAAGCTCAACTCTAATGCAAACAGATTCATTCTTACATAGTAAAACAGTGACAAGAAGTAACTACGTGATACTTCCACAAGTATCAGGAACGGACTACACTTAAGAGGAAGCTGGTTGGGAATGGGCCTGGAGGTCGGGGTGCTCCTTGAGTTTTGCCAGTGATCTGCCTCTTTACCTGAATTGATTACACGATGTTCAAATTGTAGTCATTCATTAAACTGCATGTTTATATTTTACGCAATGTGCATGTTCTATGTATGCTTAACAATAACAAACTTTTAAACTATGTAACAGATTCCAAAACTTCCCTTGCATTTTTTAAATAGCCTTTGAGAGATGTTAATAAGTTTTTAGTGTAAGAATGGTTTTATTTTAAAAAGTCTTTTGAAAAGGAAAAGTCTAGAAGAGGTTACAATGACAATAATCATCAAATGCATTGTATCTGCATGAAAACTTTATCCAGACCACTCATTTGGCAATTCACTCCTCTCAAAGGCTATTAAGTTCTAATGCTTTTCTCACAATGCTACTATAGCTTTGCTTTGAGATAACTTTGGCTGTAGTCATTCAAAGTCACCTTTTAAATTTCAAACAATAACAAACTCGAAAGTTATAAAGAAGGCATATTTTAAGATTAGAAAAAAATTCATGAGTCTGGTGGCATTACTGCAGTTTAATAAAGAATTTAAAACATCTAATGTTTTAAAAATTTCTAGTATTCATTCGATGTTAACTATTTCTAAAGCAAACTATGAAAAGCAAAAAGAAAAGCTTTTACAGGAATTTCCTGGTGGTCCAGTGGTTAGGACTCAGGGCTTTCACTGCCGGAGCCTGGGTTCAATCCCTGGGCAGGGAACTAAGATCTCCGCAAGCCACAAGGTGCAGACAAAAAAAAAGAAAAAATTGAAAAGCATTTACTATTGATTTCTAATAGTTGGTAGACAGGTGTCACAAAAAATGATTAACATTATATGCTACAACATATGATTATGTAAATTAACTGATTTTGTCCCCCTAGGGATATTTGGTGATGTCTGGAGATATTTTTGCTAGTCACACCAAAGTGAGGAATGGTACTCATGGCATCTAGTGAAAAGTGATGCTGTTCAACACCTTAAAACAGAGAAGCCCTGCCTTCCCTTCTCTCCCCCAAAAAAGAATTATCTGGCCCAACTATCAATAACTCTGAGGCTGAAAAAAACTCTTGAAAAAGTGAATCAAAAGAAAAAAGTTATCACATATTTTTAAGCAAAAAAGATTACAAAAGGCTAAACTTGTGTGATTCCATTTTTATTAAGAAGTGTGATTGTCTCTGTGTATGTAATGTGTGTGCAAGTATATTTACACAGTGCACAAAACTGTCGGCCCTGAATGATGAAATCATGGATGAATTTTATGTCCTTCTGCTTTGTTTTGCTTTGCTTACCTGGAATTTCTAATTTTTTTCTCTTGGTCATTATATTACTTGAACGAGAAGAAAAATACAAATTTTGGTTTCTACCAAAGAAAGACTCAGTCTCTTTGTCAGTAGGGAAGTTTAATTAGTGAGTGGAGAATTCAAAAAACTAGTCATAATGTGAGAATCCTGTCCTGGACATATTCACTGGACACTGTGGAAGCAGAGAGGAGGAACAGTTAGCTACGCTAGCTGACACCACCTACTATTAACATCCTACAGTATTGTGACTATGCTACCTTACAATCAGATCTCTTTTAGTTCACAAATAAAACAAGAAATTTTCTAATCATCAACAGAAAAGACCAAAAAAAGCAATGGTTATGACTATAGAGAAGATGCCTAAAGTAGAATTATAGTACTGTGAGCAGCAATAAGCAAATGAAATTAAAGAATAAGATATATACACAACATGCAGTCAGGCAGGAAAATACATGGTGGGATGAGGTGAGCCAGCCTCCATCCTAGCAAAAGTTGTAATTGAATAGGGAGCCTGGTGGGCTGCAATCCATGGGGTCTCTAAGAGTCGGACACGACTGATCGACTTCCCTTTCACTTTTCACTTTCATGCATTGGAGAAGGAAATGGTAACCCACTCCAGTGTTCTTGCCTGGAGAATCCCAGGGACGGAGGAGCCTGGTGGGCTGCCGTCTATGGGGTCGCACAGAGTCGGACTGAAGTGACTTAGCAGCAGCAACAGAGAACTAGGTAAGCTCGTTGGCTGACGGCATTTGAAGGCAATGAGAAACCACAGATGATACGATACTGTTTTATTTAGCTTTTCAAAAACATCTTGTTTTGATCCAACAGGAAACAGAAACTGCGTGGTGCTTTAGTATAAGTAAAAACCGATCAGGACCAAAATTAGCCTTTGACCATGGGGAGGGGAAAGACATAGAGGAGGAAGAGGAAACAGGAGTAAAGCCCACTGTTGGAGCTTTGCAAATCCTTCCAGCGTCAGGCCTCACAGCTACTCTTCCTAGGCGTGCGATACTAGCAGACTCTGCCTGATTCTTCCTCATCTTTCAGGTCTCTTCCCCATTTCCACCTCCTTCCCATAGGAATCTTCCTGCTATAAATCCTCAACGCCATAATTAAAATTATGTGTTTTGGGGGTTAATTATTTAGAATCTGTTTCCTTTTCCTCTTTCATATGGAGAAGTGCACGGCGACCCACTCCAGTATTCTTGCCTGGAGAACCCCATGGGCAGAGGAGCCTTGTGGGCTACAGTCCACAGGGTCGCAGAGTCCGGACACGACTGAGTGACTAGCACACGTCGTCTTTCATACGCCAAGCACTCGCTCATCTTCAAATAAGCGTCAGAAGGGCGCGGGCCCTGACAGTTTTGCTCACCAAGGGGTGAGTGCTTCACCTCGCAGCATCGCAGGCGCCTTGCAGTGTTGACTGCTGCACGGCACGCAATCTCCAAGCATTTACTGAAAAGAAGTGTTTCCGTGTTTAGTGGTTAACAATACCAGGCCCACAGGAAGCGGTCAAGAAATAAACAGCACTGACTCGCGTCCACACCTATTTTCTCAGTTCTTTCTCACAAAGCCCGCTACGTATGGAGGCCGGTATTGAGGGGGGGGATCTAGAAACCTTCCCCGGCGGCTCAGACGGGAAAGCGTGTCTACGATGCGGGAGGCCCGGGTTCGATCCCTGGGTTGGGAAGATCCCTTGGGGAGGGAAACGGCGATCCACTCCAGTACTATTGCCTGGAAAACCCCATGGACAGAGGAGCCTGGTAGGCTACAGTCCATGGGGTCGCAAAAAGTCGGACACGACTTCACGTTCACGTTCAGAAAACTCGGGAAGGCTCACCAGGCCGCCCGAAGTCAGGCGACACGAGAGGGAGCGCGCCCGGCCCGGGAGCCGGCTCGGAGACGAGCGCGTCTCCGCGGCTGGAGGAGGCCCGAGGCGGAGGCCGCGGGGGCCTAACAGGCGGAGCCGACTCCTCAGAGGGAGCCGCCCCGCCTGGGCGTCGCCACCTGACGACAGGACTCAGGCCAGCGCCCCCGAGCGAAAGACGGCCGGCAGCTTCCAGGACCGGAAGCGGGCGGCGGAGCTCGGGCGGACCCGGGCCCAGCGCCGGCTGCTGCGGCCGCTCTAGGACGCCGGAGGCACCGCCGCTCTGTGGTTGGGGCCGGGCCGACCCCGCCGGGACCGCCCACTTTCGGGCGTGTGTCCCCCCGGCTCGGGCGCGAGACGCAGGCCTGGGGCTACTGCTCCTGAGAGCGCCCGGGGCTAGGAATTGGAGGAAGGTTGGAAGAGCGGAACGCTCCGGCCGGTGCTCTGCTTCCACGGGCTGGCTGTTTCTGGAAAATCTGTGATTTCTAAAAATCTCAGAGAACAACCGCGGTCAATTTTAGCCCACAATTCCACCTCTCTTTGCTGCGTGGGGAAAAAAAAAAAAACACCCTAGTGTTTCTTAGTCTGTCTTTATTATCTTCAAACGACTTCTTGTGCATTTTTTTGTTTCTAATTCTGCTAAAGCAGCTCCATGTGGAGGAAGCGGATGAAAGGAGCCCCTCACAGCGATAGCCTGAGCAGTGGGCAGAGAATGGGATGAGGACTCCCCTCCGCCCCCAACCCCATATAGAACTAACAACGTTCTTTGTTATAAGTACCAAGGAAAGGGGGGAAAATGATATTATTAGAACCGCAAACATTAAAGATGAGAAGTTCACAGAGCCGAAAGTACTGAAAGCGTGCCTTAGATCCCATTTGAAACTTGGCTTACTCTGAATGAGATAAAAGGAAAAGGGAGAAATGAAGTGGTTGGTATATGTGTGTATAAATGTAGGCTTGTCAACCAAAAATAAGTATTTTATGCCGGTTTGTTGAAGAAACATGCACCAATTTCTATATATTCTGCAATAAGAAGACTTTCTACCTTATGAAGGTAGTTTAGAGGACTTTAGCAAGATGGTGAGGAGTGACTGCTTTCATACCCTTATTCTTCATTCAAAAGGCTTTTGTCAGTAACCCAGATCTTTAAAAATAAGCCTAATTCCACTTATTTTCACATGAGTACTCTAATAAATACCAATCCCGAAGTGAAATGTTTCTTCGTGTTTAGATAGATACAGGTAGATACATTCTTGCCTGGATCAGCAAAAAGGTATAGATGATTTAACTAAACAGAAAAAAATAACAATAAATTTGATTCCTTTGACTGGTTAAGAGCTCTAAGGAATTCAATTTCATTTGGAAAATCTTAGAGCTATTTCAGAATACTTATTAATGAGCTTATTATATTATCCATTTTAAGAAAGTGTCTTGGCAATCTTTTATTTTTAGTGGCTCCCTCTGATAACCTCATTTTATTGCTGTGTGCATAATGATGTTCTTTAGTATATCCCAGAGAGTTTTTGAAGTTGGAATATACAATGACTCAAGTTTCACTCTAGCAGCTTGAAAGAGTGATAATGAGGTGATCTCTTTTTTTATATTTGTATTCCCCTTCCAGGTGTATAATTTCATTTAAAAGTTGATATTGTCCTTCCAGATTTTTTATTCAATAATGAAATGCAAAGCAATGATTGTTCCCCTGAGAACAACTTTAAGTTTTCTGAGAGTTATGCTAAGGACTTTGCCATGAACTCTGAAGGTGCCATTTGGGAATTTAACACAATATGCTTCAAAACCAGATAAAAAGGAAGGTTCTGCATTAAAATGTGTGGATGAAAATCTATAATCTGGCACTAAATCAGTTGAGACATAGTGGGTGGCAAATAAAATTGCAAGAAGAAAGTGAAGATTCTGATTGCCTGGAGATTTAATGGGCCGGGGTCAACTCCTGCTTAAATTGTAGGAAGAATGACTCAGACTACAAAGACAGAAGGGAAAGGGGTGTTTGAAGATAAGAAACTCAAGTGAGTAAAATACTAAAAATAATAGTAACAGTAGCTAACACTTGTAAAGCAATTATTAAATGCCAAGCGCCTGATAAACATTTTACGTGCCTAATGCCATTTACTCCTCATGACAACACTGTGAAGTTGGCACTATTGCGGTCCTCATTTTGACAAGTGAGAGCATTAAGGTTTAGGTAAATAATTTACCTAAGGCCACAAAGCTGGGAAATCATGGAGCAGGTTCTCAAGCCTAGGTTTATTGTGCTTTTAGAGCAATAAAGAGATCTTTAAAAAATTTTTATTTTGTGTTGGGTTACAGCTGATTAACAAACAGTGTTGTGATAGTTTCAAGTGAACGGTGAAGGGACTCAGCTATACATATACGTGTAGCCATCCTCCCCCCAAACTCTCCTCCCATCCAGGCTGCCACGTAACATGGAACAGAGTTCCACGTGTATGCAGAAAGTCATTGTTGGTTATCTGTTTTAAATAAGGTAGTATGTACATGTCCATCTCAAACTCTCGGACTCTTCCTTTCCCTCAAACTAGCCCCACCCCCCACCAGCAACCATAAGCTTGTTCTTGAAGTCTGTGAGTCTCTTTCTGTTTGTTAATTTCTTTGTAGACTCCTCATTTAAGGGGTGTCATAAGATATTTCTCCTTCTCTGACTTACTTCACTCAATATGACACTCTCCAGGTCCATCCATATTGTGGAAAATGGCATTATTTCATTCTTTTTCATGGCTGAGTAATATTCTGTTGTATATGTGTACCTCTTCTTTTTTATCCATTACCCTATTGATGGACATTTAGACTGCTTCCATGGCTTGGCTATTGTAAACAGTGCTACTATGAGCATTGCAATGCATGTATCTTTACAGATCATGTTTTCTCCAGATATATGCCCAGGAATATGGCTTCTCTGATGGCTCAGATGTCAAGAATCTACCTGCAGTGCAGGACACCCAGGTTCGATCTGTGGGTTGAGAGGATTCCCTGGAAAAGGGAATGGCTACCTACCCCACTATTGTTGCCTGTAGAATCCCATAGACAGAGAAGCTGGGCAGGATAGGGGTCTCAAAGAGTCAGACATGACTGAGGGACTTATTTACTTTTCATGCCCAGAAGTGGGATTGCAGGGTCATATGGTAGCTCTATTTTTAGATTTATAAGGAACCTCCATACTGTTCTCCATAGTGGCTGTACCGATTTGCATTCCTACCAACAGTGTAGGAGGGTTTGCTTCTCTCAACACCTTCTCCAGCATTGATTGCTTATGGAATTTTTGGTGATGGCCATTCTGGCTGGTGTAAGGTGATAATTTATTGTAGCTTTGATTTGCATTTCTCTATAATTAGTGATGTTAAACATCTTTTCATGTTCCTATTTGCCATCCACATGTCTTTTTGGAGAACTGTCTATTTAGGTCTTCTGCCCATTCTTTTAGTGTGGGTCATTTGTTTTGATGCTGTTAAATGTCATGAGCTATTTGTAAGTTTTGGAGACTAATCCCTTGCTGGGCTCCCCTGGTAGCTCAGCTGGTAAAGAGTCTGCCTGCAATGCAGGAGACCCTAGTTCAATTCCTGGGTTGGGAAGATCCCCTGGAGAAGGGACAGGCTACCCACTCCAGTACTCTTGGGCTCCCCTGGTGGTTCAGTTGGTAAAGAATCCACCTGCAATGCGGGAGACCCAGGTTCGATCCCTTAGTTGGGAAGATCCCCTAGAGAAGGGAATGGCAACCCACTCCAGTATTTTTGCCTGGAGAATCCCATGGACAGAGGAGACTGGTGAGCTATAGCCCATGGGGTCAGAAAGAGTCAGATATGACTGAGTGACTAACACACACACATGTTTTCCTCAAGGATTTTATAGTGTTCAGTCTCACATTTAGCTCTTTAATCCACTTTGAGCTTATTTTTGTGTATGGAGTGAAAGAATGATCTAATTTCATTTTTTTTTTTTACTGGTATCTGTCCAGTTTTTCCAACACCACTTATTAAAGAGACTGTCTTTTCAACATTGTGTAAACTTGCCTCCTTTGTCAGAGATTAATTTACCATGGGTGCATGGGCTTATTTCTTGGTTTTCTATCGTGTTCCATTGGTCAATATTTCTATTTTTGTGCCAGTACCATACTCTTTTGATCACTGTAGCTTTGTAGTATAGTCTGAAGTCAGGAAACCTGATTTCTCCAGCTCCATTTTTTTCTTTATCAAGATTGCTTTGGCTATTCAGGGTCTTTTGTGTCTCCATACAAATTTTGAGAACTTTTTGTTCTCGTTCTGTGAAAAATGCCATTGGTAATTTGATAGAGTTTGCATTGAATTTGTAGACTACCTTATAGTTAGTGGTATAGTTACTCTAACAATACTGATTCTTCCAGTCCATGAACATGGTATATTTTCCTGCCTTCTTCAGTTTCCTTCATCAGCCTCTTATAGTTTTCAGAGTACAGGTCTTTTGTCTCCTTAGGTAGGTTTATTCCTAGGTATTTTATTTAAAGAGATTTTCATATTAGCTGTGCTATTAAAAAAATAGCATGCTATTTAAAAATCTGATATCTCGTACCATTTTGTCACTTTGCTTGGATGTTGATCATCCTTCTTTCCTCTCAAAATCACTCACCCGCTTCTGAATAAATAGACTTGACTGGCAAAGCAGTGCAGAGAGTAGTTAAAAGGCTCTCGCGTTAGGTCTTCTGGATTCAAATCACAGTGTCTATACTGACAAGTTGTGAAACTAAAAATCATATATTTAACTCTCTTTTCTTCTTCTTGTTTTAGCCTCTGCAAATTGGGATAATATTAGTGCCTATCCCACAGGGTTTTTATAAGACTTAAAATGATACAGTGAGTATAAAAGCACTTGCTACATATCTAAGTGTATAACAAATACTCAGTGTGTTATTTTTATTGGAACCCAATACTGCATATAAAAACATTCTAGGCAATGGCACCCCACTCCAGTGCTCTTGCCTGGAAAATCTCATGGACGGAGGAGCCTGGTGGGCTGCAGTCCATGGGGTCACACAGAGTCGGGCACAACTGAGGTGACTTAGCAGCAGTAGCAGCAACATTCTCTAACCTTATGATTATACAGTGGAAGTGACAAATAGATTCAAGGCATTAGATAGAGTGCCTCTCATAGACAGAGTGCCTGAAGAACTATGGATGGAGGTTCATAACATTATATAGGAGGCAGATCAAAACCATCCCCAAGAAAAAGAAATGCAAAATGGTTGTCTGAGGAGGTCTTACAAATGGCTGAGAAAGTAAGAGAAGTAAAAGGCAAAGGAGAAAAGGAAAAATACACCCATCTGAATGCAGAGTTCCAAGGAATAGCAAGGAGAGATCAGAAAGCCTTTTTAAGAGAACAATGCAAAGATGTAACCTAAAATAACAGAATGGGAAAGACTAGAGATCTCTTCAAGAAAATTAGAGATACCAAAGGAACATTTCATGCAAAGATGGGCTCAATAAAGGACAGAAACTGTATGGACCTAATAGAAGCAGAAGAGATTAAGAAGAGGTGGCAAGAATACACAGAAGAACTATACAAAAAAAGGTCTTCAGTACCTGGATAGCCATGATGGTGTTATCACTCAACTAGAGCCAGACATCCTGGAATTTGAAGTCAAGTGGGCCTTAGGAAGCATCACTACAAACAAAGCTAGTGGGGGTGATAGAATTGCAGCTCAGCTATTTGAAATCCTAAAATATGATGCTGTTAATGTGCTGCACTCAATATGCCAGCAAATTTGGAAAACTCAGCAGTGGCCACAGGACTGGAAAAGCTCAGTTTTCATTCCAATCTCAGGACTTCCCTGGTGACTCAGCTAGTAAAGAATCCACCTGCAATGCGGGAGACCTGGGTTCACTCCCTGGGTTGGGAAGATTTTCTGGAGAAGGGAAAGGCTACCCACTCCAGTATTCTGGCCTAGAGAATTCCAGACTGTATAGTCCATGGGGTCACAAAGAGTCAGACACGACTGAGTGACTTTAAAAAAAAAAAGCATTCCAATCTCAAAGAAGGACAATACCAATGTTGTTTATAGTATGAACTGTGAATGTTCATGCTGCTGCTGCTGCTAAGTCACTTCAGTCGTGTCCAACTCTGTGCGACCCCATAGTCGGCAGCCCACCAGGCTCCCCTGTCCCTGGGATTCTCCAGGCAAGAACACTGGAGTGGGTTGCCATTTCCTTCTCCAATGCATGAAAGTGAAAAGTGAAAGTGAAATTGCTCAGTCGTGTCCAACTCTTAGTGACCCCATAGACTGCAGCCTACCAGGCTCCTCCATCCATGGGATTTTCCAGTGCACTCATTTCACATGCTAGCAAGGTAATGCTCAAAATCCTTCAAATTAGGCTTCAGCAGTATGAGAACTTCCAGATGTTCAAGCTGGATTTAGAAAAGGCAGAGGAACCAGAGATCAAATTGTCAACATTCATTGGATCATTGAAAAAGCAAGAGAGTTCGAGGAAAACATCTACATATGTTGATTGACTTCACTAAAGCCTTTGTGTGGATCACAACAAACTGGAAAATTCTGAAAGAGAGGGGAATACCTGACCACCTTACCTGCCTCTTGAGAAACCTGTATGCAGGTCAAGAAGCAGCAGTTAGAACTGGACATGGAGCAACAGACTGGTTCCAAATTGGGAAAGGAGTACATCAAGGCTGTATATTGTCCCCGTGCTTATTTAACTTATATGCAGAGTACATCATGCAAAATGCTGGGCTGGATGAAGCACAAGCTGGAATCAAGATTGCTGGGAGAAATATCAATAACCTCAGATATGCAGATGATACCACCCTTATGGCAGAAAGTGAAGAGGAACTAAAAAGCCTCTTGATGAAAGTGAAAGAGGAGAGTGAAAAAGTTGGCTTAAAGCTCAACATTCAGAAAACGAAGATCATGGCATCTGGTCCCATCACTTCATGGCAAATAGATGGGGAAAGAAGGGAAACAGTGTCAGACTTTTTTTTTTTTTTTTGGCTCCAAAATCACTGCAGATGGTCACTGCAGCCATGAAATTAAAAGACACTTAGTCTTTGGAAGGAAAGCTATGACAAACTCAGACAGTGTATTAAAAAGCAGAGACATGACTTTGCTGACAAAGGTCCATGTAGTGAAAGCTATGCTTTTTCCAGTGGTCGTGTACGGATGTGAGAGCTGGACAGTAAAAAGGGCTGAGCAGTGAAGAACTGATGCATTTGAACTGTGGTGTTGGAGAAGACTCTAGAGAGTCCTCTGGACTGCAAGGAGATAAAAGCTGTCAATCCTAAAGGAGTCAACCCTGAATATTCACTGGAAGGACTGATGCTGAAGCTGAGCTCCAATACTTTGCCCACCTGATGCGAAGAGCTGATTCATTGGAAAAGACCCTGATGCTGGAAAGATTGAAGGCAGGAGGAGAAGGGGATGACAGAGGATGAGATGGTTGGATGGCATCACCGACTCAGTGAACATGAGTTTGAGCCAACTCTGGGAAATAGTAGACAGGGAGCCCTGGCGTGCTGCAGTCCATGGGATTGCAAAGAGTTGGACTAAGTGAGTGAACAATAACATCTGATACTCAGAGGCCCAGCTGATAGAAGAAGACAGTAAAACCTTTACGTTTAGGCCCCTTTGGGCTTGTGAGTAGTTCACTCAGGCTTGGGGAAGAGGAGATGAAATATAAACTTATCAGTGAATAAATGCAATCTATAACTGCTACAAGAAGAGCGATTCCTGTGTATTTTATGCCACTGATAATGGACCAAGTATTAAAGAGTTTTTACTAAATTTGGACATTGATTCATGTCATTAAATAGGCAACAAAATCTCAGGCTCACTCCACAAGGAAAGGATTTTTTAAAGAATGCCTTTTTATATCAATCAAACTGTGCTCATTAAAGCAAGGAAAAAAATGTTAAAGGCGCTAAAATAGAAGGCTTTCCCCCACCTTTCTTCTGCAGCCTCTTTTTCTTTCTCTGTCTCTATTGAGATAGGTTTTTTATTTGCCACTAGATAGAATGTTTAATTTTAAATTATTTTACCATTCATCTTTCTATGATGTGTTGCTGCTGCTGCTGCTAAGTCACTTCAGTCATGTCCAACTCTGTGCGACCCCATAGACGGCAGCCCACCAGGCTTCTCTGTCGCTGGGATTCTCCAGGCAAGAACACTGGAGTGGGTTGCCATTTCCTTCTCTGATGCATGAAAGTGAAAAGTGAAAGTGAAATCGCTCAGTCGTGTCCAACTCTTAGTGACCCCATGGGCTGCAGCCCACCAGGCTCCTCCATCCATGGGATTTTCCAGGCAAGAGTACTGGAGTGGGGTGCCATTGCCTTCTCCTATGATGTGTTAGCGATTTTAAATGCCTGTATAAGAGTATTTAACTTGTATAATCACTAAAAACTACAGAATTCATATTACATAGTTCATATATGAGTATGTATTTCATTCTTACCAGAACAGTGTAAACTACACAAAACTGCTTTTTTTTTTTTTTCTAACTCAGGTTTTAAAAGTTCACTTTTAGATGTTCGCACATCTATCAACTGTCTCTAGCTTTAGCTTACTAATGAGTAACAAAGACCAAAAAAAGAAATCTGTCCTCACTTTATGTCATCTGTTCTCATGTATGGTGTGTCCTCATGTGCCATCATTTTAATAATGAGTAGTTGGCCAATACAGGCAGGAACACAAATCAGAAAGAATAGGATAAGATTCCTATTGGTTCACGCTTCAAAGGATGCCACTGACTTCTTCCTGCATTTGAAGCCAAGTTCTAACTTGAATGGAAAGCCTAGCTTCTCTAGGGTTGTTGGTGTCCCGGGTGACTCGGTAGGCGTGACGCGCTGGCCTTGTGCACCTGCGGATGGCTGAGCCCTCACGCACGTGGGTCCCCGGGCGGGCGGGACGCCGGGGCGCTGGGCGCACTGCTGAGCACAGCGGCAAGGAACAGGGCAAACTCGCACCGTGCGCGTCTTCTCTGTGCACAGCGCATTCCGTCGGTTCCTTCCGACTCGATGTACAAGGCACAAGGTCAAAGATAAAGTTACTAAGCATCCCAAGCCTGCCAAGGGGAGCATTCAGTGAAGGGCAGGGTCTCCTGAGCGTGGGCACCTGTGCTCACTTTGCTGACTGGGCCCACCCTCTCCTTGCTAAGCTAAGTCGCTTCAGTCGTGTCCGACTCCATGCAACCCCATAGACCGCAGCCCACCAGGCTCCTCCCTCCGTGGGATTTTCCAGGCAAGAGTACTGGAGTGGGGTGCCATTGCCTTCTCCGACCCTCTCCTTAGAAAGCCCTGTTTACCATAAGCCTCTGGTCTTAAAATATTTGGGGGAAATATCAATCCTATGTACTTTCCTGGATTCCTAGGATAGTGCTGCCTGGGATACTAATTCGCTATGGGCTCCTTGTTTGGTTCTTAGCACTAATTCTAGGCCTAGCAAAGAGGCTGCATTTAAATTTAGCAAATCATGACCTTTTGACAAATCCAGTTAGGCTAAATGGGCTCTAGAAGAGACCAAAGCTTATGATTTTCTAAGAAAATCATACAACTAAGAAAATATCAGATCAGATCAGATCAGTTGCTCAGTCGTGTCTGACTCTTTGCGACCCCATGAACTGCAGCACGCCAGGCCTCCCTGTCCATTAGCAACTCCCAGAGGTCACTCAGATTCATATTCATCAAGTCAGTGATGCCATCCAGACATCTCATCCTCTGTCGTCCCCTTCTCCTCCTGCCCCCAATCCCTCCCAGCATCAGAGTCTTCTCCAATGAGTCAACTCTTCACATGAGGTGGCAGAAATACTGGAGTTTCAGCTTTAGCATCATTTCTTCCAAAGAAATCCCAGGGTTGATCTCCTTCAGAATGGACTGGTTGGATCTCCTTGCAGTCCAAGGGACTCTCAAGAGTCTTCTCCAACACCACAGTTCAAAAGCATCAATTCTTCGGCGCTCAGCCTTCTTCACAGTCCAGCACTCACATCCATACATGACCACAGGAAAGACCATAGCCTTGACTAGGCGAACCTTTGTTGGCAAAGTGATGTCTCTGCTTTTGAATATGCTATCTAGGTTGGTCATAACTTTCCTTCCAAGGAGTAAGCGTCTTTTTTAATTTCATGGCTCCAGTCACCATCTGCAGTGATTTTGGAGCCCAGAAAAATAAAGTCTGACACTGTTTCCACTGTTTCTCCATCTATTTCCCATGTAGTGATGGGACCAGATGCCATGATCTTCGTTTTCTGAATGTTGAGCTTTAAGCCAACCTTTTCACTCTCCACTTTCACTTTCATCAAGAGGCTTTTTAGTTCCTCTTCACTTTCTGCCATAAGAGTGGTGTCATCTGCATATCTGAGGTTATTGATATTTCTCCCAGCAATCTTGATTCCAACTTGTGTTTCTTCCAGTCCAGCATTTCTCATGATGTACTCTGCATATAAGTTAAACAAACATGGTGACAATATACAGCCTTGACGTACTCCTTTTCCTATTTGGAACCAGTCTGTTGTTCCATGACCAGTTCTAACTGTTGCTTCCTGACCTGCATACAGATTTCTCAAGAGGCAGATCAGGTGGTCTGGTATTCCCATCTCTTTCAGAATTTTCCACAGTTTATTGTGATCTACACAGTCAAAGAAGGAAATGGCACCCCACTCCAGTACTTTTGCCTGGAAAATCCCACGGACGGAGGAGCCTGGTAGGCTACAGTCCATGGGGTCGCTAGGAGTCAGACATGACTGAGCGACTTCACTTTCACTTTTCACTTTCATGCATTGGAGAAGGAAATGGCAACCCACTCCAGTGTTCTTGCCTGGAGAATCCCAAGGATGGCGGAGCCTGGTGGGCTGCCGTCTATGGGGTCGCACAGAGTCGGACACGACTAAAGTGACACAGCAGCAGCAGCACACAGTCAAAGGCTTTGGCATAGTCAATAAAGCAGAAATAGATGTTTTTCTGGAACTCTCTTGCTTTTTCCATGATCCAGCGGATGTTGGCAATTTGATCTCTGGTTCCTCTGCCTTTTCTAAAACCAGCTAAGAAATATAAAACCAACTAAGAAAATATACAACAGTATATTTGGCAAAAACCCAAACTGAAGGGAATTGCTATTTCAACAAAATAGATAAAATATATAACTTAGAGTTTTTCCATTTTCTTAACTTTCTATAACTATATACTTAGACAAATACATATTCATGAATCCATGTAAGACTATATACACCTTCAGAATATGCTTTGCCAGATCTGCCCTCCTTAGATATGACCTCCCTAAGGCTAAAACATAATGTGACCAATTTGAAAGCTGTAAGATGGTGCCATACATCCATAGTACTTATTATTTTAGTCAATAAAGTTTCATTTCATTCCATGGGAACATATTGCAGTATATCAAGTGTCTGGCAAATACATTTAGGTTTTCAGTTTAAAAAGAGACCAGAGTATAAGAGTATATTTACTAGTGTACACTGTTTTACAGAAAAGTAATAATGGCTGAGAAATGTTCATTCATTCACCCACTAGTGGTCCAGACATATGAATTCTAGTTCATCTGGTCTTTGAGTTTTTCACAGAGATGAAATTTGAGTTGAGCCTGAAAGAATGAAAAGCGTTTCTTTAAAATCAGAGAGTTATATGCTGCCTACATGCCCTTCATCAGATGTGTGATTTGAAAATATTTTCTGTTGTTTATCTATTCATTCTCCTGCCCATAGCTTTCATAGATCAATTTTTCCCTAATTTTAATCAAGGCCAACTTACCAACTTTTTCCTTCCACGTGTAGTGCTTTTGGTGTTTTGTTGAAGCACTGTTTTGTTAACTGATGATCATAAGGATTTTCTCCTGCTTTTTTTTTTTTTTGTTTTGTTTTTCATTTTATATTTAGGTCTTTGGTTCATTTTGAGTTAGTGTTTTTGTGTAAGGTGAGAGATATGGGTAAAAAAACAAGCCACCAGAAAAACTTTTGCAGGTCAGTGTCCCAGAATCACAGCATTACTTGTTGAAAAGGCAGTTCCTTTCTCTTCTTAATTGTCTTTGCATGTTTGCCAGTAGTCAACTAATCTTATTTACATGAGTATATTTTTGGTTTCTTTATCCATTCCATTGATCTGTATGTCTATGTTTTCACTGATACCTCATTCTCTTGTTTATAATAAGTCTTAAAATCAGATCATAATAGTCCTTTGACTTTGTTCTTTCTTTTCAAAACAACAATCCAGTTTTTCAAATGGGCGAAAGTTTTGAACACATACTTCACCAAAGAAGATATGTGGATAGCAAATAAGCACATGAAAAGATGCTCAACACTATTAGTCCATCAGATCAGATCAGTCGCTCAGTCGTGTCCGACTCTTTGCGACCCCATGAACCGCAGCACGCCAGGCCTCCCCGTCCATCACCAGCTCCCGGAGGTCACTCAGACTCACATCCATCAAGTCAGTGATGCCATCCAGCCATCCCATCCTCTGTCGTCCCCTTCTCCTCCTGCCCTCAATCCCTCCCAGCATCAGAGTCTTCTCCAATGAGTCAACACTTCGCATGAGGTGGCCAAAATACTGGAGTTTCAGCTTTAACATCATTCCTTCCAAAGAAATTCCAGGATTGATCTCCTTCAGAATGGACTGCTTGGATCTCCTTGCAGTCCAAGGGACTCTCAAGAGTCTTCTCCAACACCACAGTTCAAAAGCATCAATTCTTCGGTGCTCAGCCTTCTTCACAGTCCAGCTCTCACATCCATACATGACCACAGGAAAGACCATAGCCTTGACTAGGCGAACCTTTGTTGGTAAAGTGATGTCTCTGCTTTTGAATATGCTATCTAGGTTGGTCATAACTTTCCTTCCAAGGAGCAAGCGTCTTTTAATTTCATGGCTCCAGTCACCATCTGCAGTGATTTTGGAGCCCAGAAAAATAAAGTCTGACACTGTTTCTACTGTTTCCCCATCTATTTCCCATGTAGTGATGGGACCAGATGCCATGATCTTCGTTTTCTGAATGTTGAGCTTTAAGCCAACCTTTTCACTCTCCACTTTCACTTTCATCAAGAGGCTTTTTAGCCCCTCTTCACTTTCTGCCATAAGAGTGGTGTCATCTGCATATCTGAGGTTATTGATATTTCTCCCAGCAATCTTGATTCCAACTTCTTTTTCTTCCAGTCCAGCATTTCTCATGATGTACTCTGCATATAAGTTAAATAAACATGGTGACAATATGCAGCCTTGACGTACTCCTTTTCCTATTTGGAACCAGTCTGTTGTTCCATGACCAGTTCTAACTGTTGCTTCCTGACCTGCATACAGATTTCTCAAGAGGCAGATCAGGTGGTCTGGTATTCCCATCTCTTTCAGAATTTTCCATAGTTTATTGTGATCTACACAGTCAAAGGCTTTGGCATAGTCAATAAAGCAGAAATAGATGTTTTTCTGGAACTCTCTTGCTTTTTCCATGATCCAGTAGATGTTGGCAATTTGATCTCTGGTTCCTCTGCCTTTTCTAAAACCAGCTTGAACATCAGGAAGTTCACAGTTCACATATTGCTGAAGCCTGGCTTGGAGAATTTTGAGCATTACTTTACTAGCGTGTGAGATGAGTGCAATTGTGCGGTAGTTTGAGCACTCTTTGGCATTGCCTTTCTTTGGGATTGGGATGAAAACTGACCTTTTCCAATCTTGTGGCCACTGCTGAGTTTTCCAAATTTGCTGGCATATTGAGTGCAGCACTTTCACAGCATCACCTTTCAGGATTTGGAATAGCTCCACTGGAATTCCATCACCTGCACTAGCTTTGTTCGTAGTGATGCTTTCTAAGGCCCACTTGACTTCACATTCCAGGATGTCTGGCTCTAGGTCAGTGATCACACCATCATGATTATCTGGGTCGTGAAGCTCTTTTTTGTACAGTTCTTCTGTGTATTCTTGCCACCTCTTCTTAATATCTTCTGCTTCTGTTAGTCCATAGGGAAATGTAAATTAAATCCATAACAAGATACCACTATACACCTATCAGAATGAGAAAACAAACCAGTAATCCTCATCCCCCTCCTCAAAAAACACTTGACAACACCAAGTGTGCGTGGAAATGAGGGATTAGGTGGAACTGTCGTGCATTACCGGTGGGAGTGTAAATCCATGTGGCCGGATTGGAGGAAGTTTGGCAGTTTCCTGCAAATATGCCCTGAGCACAGGGCACAGCGATCTCGTTCTTTCGTATTCTCCCAAGTGAAATAAGTCTTTGTGTTCACGCCGTGAAACGTCTATGTGAATGTTTATGGCAAGTTTTTTCATAATCGCTGACAATTGCAAAACAAAACCCAAATGTCCCTCAACTGGGAAACTGATGAACAATGACATACTACACTGCAATAAAATGGAAAAAGCTACTAAGGCATGCTGAAACATAGATGATTCTCAAATGCATTATTCTAAGCGAAGGTGTCGGACTCAAATGCTGCATACTCTTAGGCTGCATTTAAATGACATCTCGAAAAAGGCGAAACTATAGAGGTGGAGAAGAGATGAGGGGCTGTGTGAGGCAGCGTCGACTTCAAAGGGGTAACGTAAAGAGCCTCTGTGTGTGGGGGGCGGTGCGAGGGCAGGAGAGGCTCGGAGCTGCTCTGCATCTTGATCAGGATGGTGGTTCCATGGCTATTCCATGCTCAAAACTCATGGAACTGTATGCCAAAACAGTGACTATAACTGTATAGAAATTAAAAATAAATTAAACTACATGTGGAGGCATAACGTATTCTATCGGTGAAGGTGAATGGGGAGAAGCAACAGTGAGGTGGAGAGAAGTGTGGATAGTCAGATTGCTCGTACATTTGCCAAGGCTGAAGTCGAGGTTAGGAGACTAGATTTGCGTGCAAGCTAAAGCATGTGAATGTGGAAACATCAAAATGAAAAGGATGGTCAGGTGGCTTAGTCTGTGGACAATGTGTACTGTAGAACACTAGGGAAGCAGGCCAAGAAGCCAACTACAGACTGATAAGGGCTCTCCAAGGGTGAAAAACCCTTACATCTGAATAGGAATTTATTCATTGAAAATTCATTCATTTACTCTATCTCAATTATCATAAGAATCAGTGAAGATGGAATTACTATGTGCAATTAATAGGTATAGAAATGGAGGCTCAGAATGGCTAAGGATTTTGTTTGCGTTCATAGTATACTGTTGGGGGCCGGCGTGAGGCACTCCTCCCGTGGCAAAGGTCATGAGGAAGGAGGCTTGACATACACAAAGGTGGGGTCGAGCCTCAGGAGTCCCCCTGGAAATCCTCGAGCATCTACCCCCAAAACCAGAGTCTGCCTACTTTCTGCTTTGTGCTCTCACCTACACCTCTGACTTTACGGGGGGCTGTCCCCCACCACCTCTTTCAGAAAAGGAGTTAAGTTAGAGCTCCAGTTAATAAAAATTCTTGGGAGTGACAGGACTGTTTTAACCTACAAACTCCTCTGAAGGTTCTCTAGCCTACCTGACAGGCTTGTCCGGCCACATGTGATTACTCACAGCCTCCCAACAGTGGGAGGCACGAGATGCTCTTAACCTTCTAAAAACAGGTTCTTTAGAGAAGTGAGAAAACTATTAGGATAAGTATAATGGGCTGATTAGAAATTGTATTGGTGAAGGGTTTTTCATTTGTTGAGCCAATGATTGCTGTTAAGTCTCCACTTCCCCTGCCCTTATACACATTAATGAATATATAGAAGAAATAAGGATTAACCTTTGATATTAACCTTAATCACGTTAGACCTTAGGCTAAGTAAATTCTTTCCCTGACTAAAACCCACTACACCCTCACCCTATAGGAATGTAAATTTATCTAGTGGAGTCTGTTTTAAGAATAATCACCCCTGGAGAAATAAATGTCCTGTATTGACCGCTGTCACAAGGAGAGGGTCATAAATTGTCAGCAGGCCCCCTGGCCAGAAGATAATGTAACACCCCTAAGACCTCTGTATACATTTGTATGAAGCACCTGACTTTGATACAAGTCAGGACTGCTGACCCCGCGTGACTTTTGTATACCATCTCAGTGTATAAAAGTAGACCATGGAAAATAAAGAATTGGGATCAGTTCCTCGAAAGACTGGTCTCCCCATGTCTCTCTCTCTCAAATTCTGGCTGAGTCTCCATCTGGAGCGCGGAACCCACCATGCTTACTAATTATGCCTGGGCTTCTAAGATCGGACCAGGGAGGCCTCAGTGTCTCCTCTCCTTCGGGAGAACGGAAAGACGCCTGCGGCCTACATAAGTGGTGCAAACTTCTTGTCTTGAAGTTTTATTGGTCCCCCGCGTAAACCAAGCTACTCAGCCTCTTTTCTCCACTGAATTTTCCTACTGAGCTATCCTCGTTCTATTATTCTTTATATCTCTAATTATAACTATCGTGTCCTGACCCCCACTGATGCTGTCCTCGCTTCGAAGTCCCTGGATCAGCTGGGACTGGTCCCCAGCAGTATACTGTGAAGTAGAGCTCGAAGCTAAGACCTGAGTCTTAGCTGTTTGATTCTTTCCAGTTCTCTTTGTCTTTTCCCATTTTATTCATTCCCTTCCTAGCCTTATCTCTTTCGATGGTCTGCAGGTTTCTGGCTTATTGTCTACATCTCCGACTTGCATGCGGGTGAAGAGGCTTGCCCTGCAGTTTCCTGTCATATCCTCAGAGCTTCTCACAGTGTTTGACATGTGACAGGTGCTCAGGAAATATCTGAGTGAATAGACAGCCGAGTTAGAAAGCAGATTATGTCTGGCATGATTCTTTTAACTACGTATATTATATGCAGTGATAGAGACAGGTGTTCCTTGTCCTGTTCTTTCTCCTGAAAGTGTTTCTCCCTCAGTTGTGTCCGACTCTTTGTGACCCCCCAAGACTGTAGCCCACGAGGCTCCTCTGTTCATGGGATTCTCCAGGCCAGAACACTGGAGTGAGTTGCCATTCCCTTCTCCAGGGGATCTTCCCGACCCAGGGATCAAACCTGAGTCTCCCGCTTTACAGGCAGATTCTTCACCATCTGAGCTACCTTAAATCTGGCTGTGTGACAGATTCACCAACATACTCTTCTTAATGTTTATGTTTATCAAAGCAATGCAAGTGAAATGATGGCCCGAGATTCATGCCATAAGGGAGCCACTGTCCCTAACCACTGTTACTCTTCAGCTCCCATCCTCCTCCCCATGCTTGAACTCTACTTCCCAACACTGAACTTTATCCTTGCAAGTGTGAGGCAGACTTTGAATACCCTGTCTTGATTTTTCAGAATTAGCAAATATATGCTGACTTCCTACTATTAAAGAGGAAGATTTAGTTCTCTCAAATTATTTCCACTCAAGAGTTTCCTTCACTGTATTCCTACAGTATTGCAAGAATTACAATATTGTAATTTTTTGTTGAATCAACATTCAGTGTTTAGAAGAGGATGATTGTGTAATTATCTTTTTAGGCTGAGTCACATGTACACTTTGGTTACATTTTTTAATGTAAAGTTTTTTTTTTAATAAAGTTACATTCCTGTGGCTCATAATTGTCACTTTTCATTTGCTTCATATCTTATATGCCCACTCTTTAAGGCATCTCCAGATTGTGTCATGAAGCTAATGCATCTCTTCTGGTAGTAAAATGCATCAAGTTCTCTACTGATCCCGTCACTGTTCTCATTTTTTGGAGACATCAGTTCTCGAGACTTCCATTCTCTTGCCTCAGTCTGTACTGGCTGCTTTTTAGGTCTCTCATATGGTTATTATCCTGGAAATTTCCTTCATCATCATTCTGGGAATTTTCTTTTTCCAGTATTGATTCATGTCTTTATCTCTCTTTTTCACTCCTTCTTTTTGGTGGAAAACATTTTCAAGTGTCCTCCGAATAAAACATTCCTTTCAAAGAAAACTTTCTGAGATCTTGCATATCTGAGGATGCCCTTATTGTGTTCTTAGACTTGATTGATGGTTGAGTTTATAGGAAATTGTAAATTGTAAGTAATAGCCCTTTGGAATCTGAAGAGATTGCTCTGTTTTCTTCTAGCTTCCAGTTTTATTGTTGAAAAGCCCAATGTCATCCTCTATTATCATGTCTGATCTTTTGTCTGCAATCTGTTTGTTATTCTATTTGAAGCATTTAGGGAATTCTCTTTATCTCTGCTGTTCTGGTATTTTAGGATTAAGTGCTTTTCTGTGAATCTTTTTCATTTATTTTTCAGGCACTCACTAGATCCACTTCAATTTGGAAACATACTTCTTTTAGTTCTGGGGAAATGCCTTTCTTTGATAATTCCACACATCCTCCATCCTGCTCCCCTTCTCTTTTTGTAACTGCTATAGTTTACCTGTACAACTTCCTGGATTGATCCTGAATTTCCTTTTATCTCATATTTTCCTAATGGCTTTTTGCTTTTCTCTTGAAACTTCTCAACTTCATTTTATCATTTACTACCAAGTTAAGACTTTTCATTTTTTTAATTTACAAAAGTTCATTTTTTCCTCTGAATATTTCTCTTTTTAAAAAGCATCCTCTTTTTATTCATGGAATTTCTTTCTTTAATGGCATTGCTCATAGTTCTGAAACTTTCTTCTGCTCTTACCTTTGGTTTTGTTCAAATCTTTCTCACCTCTTCTGGTAAGTTTTTTGTTTTAGTGTCTGATTTTCAGGACTGTGGTTTCCTCAAAGGTGTGGTAATTCCCAGCGTCTCCTCATATTTAAGAATGAGAGAAGTTAATTGCATTACTGGAACTTGTGGATTGACAGACTTCACTTTTGATGTGATAAGGCAATGAATCTGAATGTTGGAAGATTCTCCCCTCCCTAGAGTATCTGTAGAAGTATTTTTCCATGGACAAGTCAGTTTCCATAGAAAGTATTGACTTAAAAAACAAAACAACCAGCTATAGTACCAGCAAAATAAGTTTATTTGGGAATTGTTGTGGTGGTGGTTTAGCTGCTAACTCATGTAATCCCATGGACTCTAGCCCTCTGAGGAGGCTCCTCTGTCCATGGGATTTCCCATGCAAGAATACCGTACTGGGTTGCCATTCCCTTCTCTAGGGCATCTTCCCAACCCAGAGATTTAACCCAAGTCTCCTGCTAGCAGGCAGATTCCTTACCACCGAGCCACCTGCTGCTGCTGCTGCTAAGTTGCTTCAGTTGTGGCCGACCCTGTGCAACCCCATAGACGGCAGCCCACCAGGCTCCCCCATCCCTGGGATTCTCTAGGCAAGAACACTGGAGTGGGTTGCCATTTCCTTCTCCAATGCATGAAAGTGAAAAGTGAAAGTGAAGTTGCTCAGTCGTGTCCGACTCTTAGCGACCCCATGGACTGCAGCCCACCAGGCTCCTCCATCCATGGAATTTTCCAGGCAAGGGTACTGGAGTGGGGTGCCAGTGCATTCTCCACCTAGGAAGCACCTATTTGGGAATAGTGAATGAGTGCTCAATCGCTCAGTCACTTTCAACTCTTTTGCAACCCCATGGACTGCAGCATGCCAGGCTTCCCGCTCCTTCACTATCTCAGAGTTTGCGCAAATTAATGTCTATTGAGTTGGTGATGCTATCCGACCATCTCATTCTCTGCTGCCTGCTTCTCCTTTTGCCTTCAATCTTTCCCAGCATCAGAGTTTTTTCCAATGCAAAGAGTTGGCTCTTTGCATCAGATGGTTAGAGTATTGGAGCTTCAGCTTCAGCATCAGTCCTTCCAATGAATATCCAGTGTTAATTTCCTTTGGGATTGACTGGTTTGATCTCCTGGCAGTCCAAGGGACTTGGAAGAGTCTTCTCCAGCACCGCAATTGAAAAGCATCAATTCTTCGGCACTCAAACTTCTTCATGATCCAGTTCTCACAGCATACATGACTGCTGGAAAAACCCTAGCTTTGACTATATGACCTTTGTCAACAAAATGATGTCTCTTCTGTTTAATATGCCATCTAGGTTTGCATAGCTTTCCTTCCAAGGAGCAAGTATCTTTAATTTCATGGCTGCAGTCACCATCCAGAGTGATTTTTGAGCAGAGGGGGAAAAAAATCTCACTGCTTCCACTTTTCCCCTTTTATTCGTCATGAAGTGATGGGACCAGATACCAGGATCTTTGTGGTTTTTTTTTTTTTCTCTTGAGTTTCAAGGCAGCTTGTGCACTCTCCTCTTTCACCCTCATCAAGAGGCTCTTTAGTTCTTCTTCACTTTCTGCCATTAGGATGGTGTCACCTACATATCTGAGGTTATTGATATTTCTCCTGGCGATCTAGATTCCAGCTTGTGATTCATCCAGTGTGGCATTTCACATGATGTACTCTGCATATAAGTTAAATAAACAAGGTGATAATATACAGCCTTGACATACTCCTTTCCTGATTGAACCAGTCCATTGAACCAGTCCTGGTTCTAGCTGTTGCTTCTTGACCTGCATACAGGTTTCTCAGGAGGCAGGTCAGGTAGTCTGGTATTCCCATCCCCTTTAGAATTTTCCAGTTTCTTGTGATCTACCCAGTCAAAGGCTTTAGCATAGTCAATGAAGCAGATGTTTTTCTGAAACTCCCTTACTTTCTCCATGATCCAACAAATATTGGCAATTTGATCTCTGCTTCCTCTGCCTCTTTGAAACCCAGCTTGTATATCTAGAAGTTTTCAGCTCACATACTGCTGAACTCTGCTTAAAGGATTTCGAGCATTACCCTCCTAGTATATGAAATGAGCACAATTGTATGGCAGTTAGAACATTCTTTGGTATTGTCCTTCATTGGGATTGAAATGAAAACACCTTTTCCAGTCCTGTGGCCACTGCTGAGTTTTCTGACTTTGCTGACATATTGAGTGCAGCACTTTAACAACATCATCTTTTGGATTTTAAGTAGCTCAGCTGGAATCCTGTCAGTTCCACTGGCTTTGTAGTGATGCTTCCTAAGGCCCACTTGACTTCACACTCCAGACTGTATGGCTGTAGGTGAGTGACCACACCATGGCTATTATCTGGGTCATTAAGATCTTTTTGTATAGTTCTTCTGCATATTCTTGTCACCTCTCCTGCTTCTGTTAGGTCCTTGTTCATCTTTGCATGAAATATTCCCTTGATACCTCAAATTTCCTGAAGAGATCTCTAGTTTTTCCCATTCTATTGTTTTCCTCTATTTCTCTGCACTGTTGATGAAGAAGGCCATCTTTCTCTCTTTCCTGCTCTCTGGAACTCTGCTTTCAGTTGGGTATATCTTGCCCTTTCTCCCTTGCCTTTCACTTCTCTTCTTTTCTCAGCTATTTTGTAAAACCTCCTCAGACAACCACTTTGCCTTCTTGCATTTCTTTCTGTTTGGGATAATTTTGGTCACTGCCTTGTGTATAATGTTACAAACTTCTGTCCATAGCTCTTCAGGCACTCTGTCTACCAGATGTAATCCCTTGAATTTATCCATTGCCTTCAATATATAGGGGATTTGATTTAGGCCATACCTGAATGGCCTACTGGTTTTCCCTACTTTCTTAGATTTAAGCCTGTTATATCTCTTGACTTCCTACTTTTACATTCTAATCCTTTATGAGGAAGAGGACATCTTTTTTTGGTGTTAGTTTGAGAACGTGTTTAGGTCTTCACAGAACCGGCCAACTTCAGCTTCTTCAGCTTAGTGGTTGGGATCAGATCAGATCAGATCAGATCAGTCGCTCAGTCGTGTCCGACTCTTTGCGACCCCATGAACTGCAGCACGCCAGGCCTCCCTATCCATCACCAGCTCTCGGAGGTCACTCAGACTCACATCCATTGAGTCAGTGATGCCATCCAGCCATCTCATCCTCTGTCATCCCCTTCTCCTCCTGCCCCCAATCCCTCCCAGCATCAGAGTCTTCTCCAATGAGTCACTTCTTCGCATGAGGTGGCCAAAATACTGGAGTTTTAGCTTTAGCATCATTCCTTCCAAAGAAATCCCAGGGCTGATCTCCTTCAGAATGGACCGGTTGGATCTCCTTGCAGTCCAAGGGACTTTGGTTGGGATATAGACTTGGATTACTCTGAGGTTAAATGGTTTGCCTTGGAAATAAACTGAGATCTTTCTGTCATTTTTGAGGTTGTACCCAATTACTGCATTTTGGACTGTTTTGTTGACTATGATGGCTACTCCATTTCTTCTAAGGGATTTTTGCCCACAGTAGTAGATATAATGGTTATTTGAATTAAATTCACCCATTCCTATCCATTTTATTTTACTGATCCTTTTTTCCATCTCCTGGAAGATTCTTCCATCTCCTCTCCACATCCAATTTACCTTGGTTCATAGACCTAATATTCCAGGTTCATATACAACGTTTTTTAGCATTGGACTTTTCTTTTACCACCAAACACATCCAGAACTGAGTGTTGTTTCTGCTTTGGCTCAGTCACTTCATTCTTTCTGGAGCCGTTAGTAACTGCCCTCTGCTCTTCCCCAGTAGCATATTGGACACCTTGACCTAGGATGCTAATCTTCTGGTGTCATATCTTTTTGCTTTTTCATACTGTTCATGGGGTTTTCGCGGTAGATTTGTAAAACAAAATGACATAGCCATTTTAAAAGAAACTGAAATTTAGAAAGGAAAAACAAAAATTAAAAAATATCAAAATAAAGTTTCACACAGACATGACCTCTAGTGATAGTATTCATTCAAGAGAGCAATTTAAAAATCAAAGAAATGTGTATGCACTGAAAGCAGAAACTGAAGTATGTACAGTATAAAGGTAGGTATGGTTTCCATATGGCATGCCTCAAGCCTCTTCATTTAAGGAGTGATATGTGTAAACTGTTAGGTATGAATTGTGGATTAGAGAAAGTGCAAAGCAAAGGAGTTGGTGAGCCAGAGGAAAAGAGGAGATACAAATTTAGGGAAAAGAGGGAAGGATAGATGTGGAGGCCACTGAACTAAGATGACACGTGGCCAAAATTTCTCTTAAGACGATCGTGAGAGACGATTACACATGTGCATGGGAGTGGGGGAGGGGCTACACAGGGCAAGGAAAAAACGTCAAATCATTTTTTACTACCTAAGGTTCAACATCAATGTTATTGTATTCATTTGTTCAGGTTAGTAATGTTACTAGAACAGCAGAAAGTTGGCACTTGGGAAATGGACTACACAGCAAAAGCTTGTCTATAGCAGGAAAGACTGTGGCGTTCCCACAGCCATTGGAGTGCCTGGTATAGACCTAAGTTTTGATGACAGAAGATGCATCTTTTAAGTCTTATGCTAACAACTTCACATGAGATACATATCCCTTCAGGCCCTTTGTGGGTGTCTAGTATTTTATGGATCCCATAGATCATCAAGACAGGAAATTATTTTCCTTTATTCTTCTGTAATCTCCCTACGTTTACAAGATGTAAGGAAATTTGCACAGCAATCAAGTGAAACAAAGCGTTTGCTAATTGTGTTGCAATGCACAGTGATAATTATAACAGAAGGGAACATTTTAAATGGATTTCCTATCATTGTTTTTTTGAGTTTCAAAAATATAGCATCGACTTTTGCCACATTCATTTATTTCAAGTACATTCATTCAAAACTGCATTTCTTGGCACAGTGCTTGGCATATGGCAGGCAGTTTTTGGGTTGGAGTGAACAGGTGAGAACTGAGAGAATTGTTGAAGAACTAGGAAGATCCTTAATCTTTTCAGAGATTTGAGTTCCTTAAAACACACACACACACACACACACACACACACACAAAGACACAGTGTATAGCAAACAGTTCTATTTTTCACACCAGACTTTTACTTAAAACTACTCTCTGCAAATACGTGATCACAAATCAACAAACACATCTTCGCAGGTCTAGATTTTTCTTTGTATAAGGATGGAGGCGTTCTAAGTTTCTTGGAGAAGATGTGCCTTGGTGAAGCAATCCCCAAAGTTGTATTTTGCCTTTGTCTAACCATTTCACGCATAAACATTCATCAATTTCTTTCATATTGATTTGACACATACCACAGAATTTAATATTCACAGAAAATGTTCTATTTTAAGAGGTTTATTCACCTCTCTTTAGTTTGTGCAGTGAACAGTCATTACAAAATACACACCAAACATTAATTTTATTATTTCTGACTGTATTAAAATGTATTTTTAGTTTCGGTGATGTTATTACCCAATGTGACATCACTTTCAAGAATAAATAAAAAACTAGAAACTAATTACTTTCTTTAACTTATAGTCTCAATATTTTGGGCATAGGTATTTTGGGGAGAATATAATTAAAAACAAAATGTTCTCCCGACCCAGAAATTCTCTCCACAAAGGTAGTGGAGAAATAAAACACTTTTCTTATTGAATAAGCATTAGACCAGAATGTGATGGGCAGTGCAGGCAATCCACAAAGAGACTGCAAAGATAGCAGGCAAACTTTTACACAGCCCAGCAGATACAACCTACTACTTAAGTTTCCAAGTTAAACAATAACTAGTCATCAAGTAATAGGCCTTGATAACAAGGCACATATAATTGATCTTACCTTTATTTCATAATTGGGATGACCATCAGTGTTAGCTAATAAGTATTATCCACAGGAAAAACAAATGTTTCATTTTTATGACAGAAGGTAGTTTTGCAATTTGGAAAAATTTCCCCAAGAATTTTGGCTCCTACCATCCCACAGAAACTGGGAGAGAGGCGACTTAGCCTCTCTCTCTCCCATCTGTTTAATTGAGGTATAACTGACATATATTATTACACTAGCTTGAGATGTACAACATAATTCCTTATTTTTATATTTTTAAGTGATCACCACAATAAGTGTAGTTAACATCCATTATGTATTACACAATTTTTTTCTTATGAAGAACTTTTTTAAGATCTACTTTTTTTTTAGCAACTTTCAAATATACAATACAGTATTATTAACTGCAGTCATCATGATGTCTATTACATCCCCATTATTCATTTTATATCTGGAAGTTTGTACCTTTTGACCACTTTCACACATTTCACCTACTTCTCATCCCTTGCCTCTGCCAACCACCCATTCTGTTTTCTGTATCTGTGATCTATGAGTTCTTTACTTTTTAACTCCGCGTATAAGGGAGATTACATGGCATTTGTACTTCTCTGTTTTATTTCACTAAGCATAATGCCCTCAAGGTCTATCCATGTTGTTGAAATGGCAAGATTTCATTTTTTTTTAGGCTGAATAATATTCTATCCTGTATATGTATGTATACCACAACATCTTTACCCATTCATTGGCACTTTTTTTTTTTGATATTTGCATTTCAAAGAGAGAGGTCCCAGGTCCTTAATAAAGACATTTCTGGGATATAAAGCTAACAAAACAAAATGACTAAGACCTATCCAGTCTTCAAAATAATTTGTATACATTTCAAAGCGATGAGAAAGCATACAACAATTACCAATTTTCTAAGGCAAATATTCTAAGAAAGGGAAATAACTTCTAGCTTCAGTAGGGTGAATTAAGCAACTTTTTAAAAGTTTCTATCTTTACATTTTGATTCTAATTGGTTATGTCTAACCTTCGTAATTTTGCTTAACCTTTCTCAAATATAGAAAAATTTAAGAATAAAAGCTCTTTTAGTCTTGAAAAAATACAAATAAACAAAACCCCCAAAAGACAATAGAAAAAAAAATTTTTTTGTTGTCTTCACAGCACATTTTGGTTTCTTAACAGAGTATACATGTAAAGTCTAAAATTTGTTTTTCTATGTATAGGGCTGTTCATTACAGTAAAATAAGGAATTATTTAGAAGTAATCAACTATGAATTAATTATTCACTTTTGTCTGGTTCCCATGTAATTCACAAATTTTGGAGGGGGAGTTGGAGTTTGGGTTGACCTTAAAATTTGCTCCAGAAAAAGAATGTGGTCCAGCCAACGCAGTGTTACTATACAACGCTTTAAAGAGTTAGTTACAGAAACACACCCTAGACCAGTGACTAATAACACCTGTCACACAGTTACAGATCACCCAGGTGTCTTTGTTCAGCTCCAATTACTCATTTTCCACTAAGTTCTTTTGGGGAAGGGCGCCTCAGAGGCGGAGCAAACCAGCTTCAGTTCTTCCCTCATTCCAGATTCTGGAAGAGGTGAGAACTTACAACATGGAACTACTCACAGAACTGCTGTATGCTTTTTAACAGCATCCATCACACTCACTCTCACAGAAATCCAAGTCTATGCCCTGACCAGTGTGCTGAACAAGCTGAAGGTGAACGGTTCTATGAAGACCTTCTAGATCTAACACCCAAAAAAGATGTCCTTTTCATTACAGGGGACTGGAATGCAAAAGTAGGAAGTCAAGAAATACCTGGAGCAACGAGCAAATTTGGCCTTGGAGTACAGAATGAAGCAGGGCAAAGGCTAATAAGAGTTTTGTCAAGAGAATGCACTGGTCATAGCAAACACCCTCTTCTAACAATACAATAGAAGACTGTATACAGAGACATCACTAGATGGTCAATACCGAAATCAGATTGATTATATTCTTTGCAGCCAAAGATGGAGAAGCTCTCTACAGTCAGCAAAAACAAGACCAGGAGCTGACTGTGGTTCAGATCATGAACTTCTTATTGCCAAATTCAGACTTAAATTGAAAAAGTAGCGAAAACCATGAGACCATTCAGGTATGACCTAAATCAAATCCCTTATGATTATACAGTGGAGGTGAGAAATAGATTTAAAGGACTAGATCTGATAGATAGAGTGCCTGATGAACTATGGATGGAGGTTACATTGTACATGGTACAGGAGACAGGGATCAAGATCATTCCCAAGAAAAAGAAATGCAAAAATGCAAAATGGTTGTCTAAGGAGGCCTTAAAAATAGCTGTGAAAAGAAGAGAAGCAAAAGGCAAAGGAGAGAAGGAAAGATATACCCAACTGAATGCAGAGTTCCAAAGAATAGAAAGGAGAGATAAGAAAGCGTTTCTCAGTGATCAATGCAAAGAAACAGAGGGAAAAAATACAATGGGGAAGATTAGAGATCTCTTCAAGAAAATTAGAGATACCAAGGGAACATTTCATGCAAAGATAGGCTCAATAAAGGACAGAAATGGTATGGACCTAACAGAAGCAGAAGATATTAAGAAGAGGTGGCAAGAATACACAGGAGAACTATACAAAAAAGGTCTTTACAACTCAGATAATCACGATGGTATGATCACTCACCTAGAGGCAGACATCCTGGAATGCTAAGTCAAGGGGGCTATACAAAATATCACTACGAACAAAGCTAGTGGAGGTAATGGAATTCTAGTTGACGTATTTCAAATCCTAAAAGATAATGCTGTGAAAGTGCTGCACTCAATATGCCAGCAAATTTGGAAAACTCAGCAGTGGCCACAGGACTGGAAAAGCTGTTTTCATTCCAATCCCAAGGAAACACAATGCCAAAGAATGCTCAAACTACCACACAATTGCTCTCATCTCACATATTAGCAAAGTAATGCTCAAAATTCTCCAGACCAGGCCTCAGTAGTACATGAATGGTGAAATTTCAGATGTTCAAACTGGATTTAGAAAAGGCAGAGGAACCAGAGATCAAATTGCCAACATTCACTAGATTATACAAAAAGCAAGAGAGTTCCAGAAAAACATCTACTTCTGCCTTATTGACAATGCTAAAGCCTTTGACTGTGTGGATCACAACAAACTGTGGAAAATTCTTCAAGAGATGGGAATACCAGACCACCTGACTTGCCTCCTGAGAAATCTGTAGGCAGGTCAAGAAGCAGCAGTTAGAACTGGACATGGAACAGCAGACTGGTTCCAAATCCAGAAGGGAGTATGTCATGGCTGTATTTTTTCACCCTGCTTATTTAACTTTTATGTGGAGTATATCATGCGAAATTATGGGCTGGATGAAGCACAAATTGGAATCAAGATTGTCAGGAGAAATATCAATAATCTCAGATATCCAGATCACACCACCCTTATGGCACGAAGTGAAGAAGAACTAAACAGCTTCTTGATGAAAGTAAAAGAGGAGAGTGAAAAAGTTGGCTTAAAGCTCAACATTCAGAATACTAAGATCATGGCATCTAGTCCCATCAGTGCATGGGAAATAGATGGGGAAACAGTGGCTGACTTTATTTTTTTTTTGCTCCAAAATCACTGCAGATGGTGACTGCAGCCATGAAATTAAAAGATGCTTGCTCCTTGGAAGAACAGTTATGACCAACCTAGATAGTATATTCAAAAGCAGACATTACTTTGCCAACAAAGGTCCGTCTAATGAAGGCTGTGGTTTTTTTCAGTGGTCATGTATGGATGTGAGAGTTGGATTATCAAGAACGCTGAGCACAGGGGAATTGATGCTTTTAAACTGTGGTGTTGAAGACTCTTGAGAGTCCCTTGGACTGCAAGGAGATCCAACCAGTCCATCCAGAAGGAGATCAGCCCTGAATGTTCATGGGAAGGACTGCTGCTGAAGCTGAAACTCCAATACTTTAGCCGCCTGACGTGAAGAGCTGACTCATTTGAAAAGACCCTGACGCTGGGAAAGATTGAGGGCAGGAGGAGAAGGGGACGACAGAGGATGAGATGGTTGGATGGCGTCACTGACTGGATGGACACGAGTTTGAGTCAACTCCGGGAGTTGGTGATGGACAGGGAGGCCTGGTGTGTTGCAGTCCCCGGCGTCGCAGAGAGTCCGAAAGACTGAGCGACTGAACTGAGCTGAACTGATCACAACTATAGCACCTCGTGTCTTGTCTTTTAAAAAAGAGGGTCTCAGGTACTGGGAATTACAGGAATGAGAAGGAGCTGCCGTCTTTATGGCACTTCCAGCCGAAAGCTAGTTGAAGAGAATGAAGGCTACAACAGCTGCATGTAAGATACACGAACAGAAGGAGTGACACGCGCGCACTCCAGATGGAGGGTCCGCGCCCCCAAAGCCAACGGCGGTGCCCGGCCTCGCCCGCGGGCGCCCTTAGCGTTTTAGTCACGCCCCCGCCCCCACGCCCTGAATTCCCTCCCTGCCGTCGAGCCGTCGGGCAGGCCCTTCCAGGCGGCCCCGGCTTATCGCCCCCGGCCCGGCCGCTTCCCGGCCGCGGGCAGGCAGGCCTTCCCAAGCTTCCTGTGACGACGCCGGCCGCCGCCCGCAGCCCGCCGGGCGGGCCTGGAGCCCGGGCCGCGCCCCGCCCCCCGGGAGCTGGTGGGGGAGGGCCGGGGTCGGACGGCAGCGCCCGCCCCCGGCCGGTGCCCATTGGCCGGCAGCTCTCGGGCGCCCGGAGACCGGAGCGCCGCCGGATTGGCCGCGAGGGCTGGTGACGGCTGCGCCCATTGGCTGGGGCTGCCCCGTGACGCGGGGTGGCGACGGGCTCCCGCGTCCGAGGGGCTCCCGCTTGTCAGGTTCTAGGTAGGTGAGTTCCGCGCCGCCCGCGGCGGGCGCTGTTGCCTAGGGCAACGCGGGGAGGTGGGGTGGAGAGCGGGGGAGGCCGGCCGAGAGCCGGGGCCACGCTCCGCGCCCGCCGAGGGGCGCCCGGGGCTCCGTCCTCGCCCTCAGCCGCCGCCGCCGCCTCCTCCCGCTCCCGGCGCTGGGGTCTCCGCGGCGTCCCGCGCCCGCGGCGGCGCGCCCCTGCTCGGGGCTCGGGCCGGCCGGCCGCCCGCCTGACTGGGCGAGGCCCGCGCTCCTCACTGCCCGCGACTGGACGCTGAGGGGGCGCGTGCCGGCGCCGCGGGGCTGAGGCGGCGGGGTGAGGCGGCCCGGCGGCCCCGCCCGCTCGCCGGGTGCGGGGGCTGCGCGGTGCGGGGCGTTGCCCGGGCAGCGCGGGCGCGCCCGCACCCCCTGGTCTCCGCGGAACCCTCCGTCCGTCCTGGCGCCGCGGCCTCTCAGAGCCGCTGCGCCCGCCCCCAGCTCGCCCCTGTCACCCCTGACCCCCGGCGCCCACGCCCCGTCCGCCGCGGCCGGCAGTGGCCCTCGGGGGGCGGACGAGGTGTGAAGCTGGCTCCGCCGGGTCCGCGCCCTCCTTGCCGATTAGGGCTGGGGGAGGTGTCTGGAGGCTCCTGGGGCCAGCTCTGTGCTTCGTCTCCCACATTCAGGTTCCACCTTCCGAAACACGCTACCTGGGTTGGTGTTGGTAGGGTGCTAGGTTTTGCACAAATTAACTGTGAAGCCGTCGCTTTTTACTTTTGTGCATTTTTGATTTTGATAGGCGGTGCAGTGCAGCCCACCGTGTGTTAATTTCATAAGGCTGGCACTTTCATTTTCGTTTGCCTTAGGGTTAAAAAGCCTTAATCTTTTAAATTCGCAAGCCACTGCATATTATATATTCGTAGCGGCCCCACTATCAGTTTGACATAAAGTACTCTAAAGGTGTGGTGCTTTTTTTTTTCTCTTTCTCCAGATGTTTTAAAATACTAAATTGGCAAATGGAGTCAGCGATGTAAAAAGTCTAATAGAAAAATCAGTAAGAATAGACCAAAACTATTTCAGTGATTAAAGACTAGAAAGTATGTTTCATCTTACGGAATGGGGACTTTAATTTTGCACAGTGTAGTTCTGGGACTGAGCAGTGCTATAGTCCTGCTGCGTCCACCTATGTGGGCTTTAGGAAAACATACACGTGAAGAGCCCAGCGTTTTGTCAGTCAGTGCAAAGGAAGACAGTGTGTGCTTTGTCATCTGGATCGTCTTTTCTGCTAGTTCTCTTGAGCCAAGAGAACTGTTTTCAAAGGGAGTACATAGGCATAGTTGGAAACCTTTTCCCAGTTTTCTTCCATGAAAGACCTTTGCAGAAGATCTGTTTCTCTTCATTAAATATATACCATGTAAAATTATTTGGGGTCGGGTTAATGCAGCTTCTGCACTATTTCAAAGTTTGATGTAAGTAGTTGAAGAAATAAGTCAGGCTTTTGGTAGACCTGCTCTTTTCATTTCATCTTCAGCTATTAGTGTAGCTATAACTCTGGTCTGTGAACATTTTACGTTTGTCTTTTTCCCCCTCCAATATTTCACGTTGAAAAATTTCAAACAATACAGGCAAGTTCAGTTGCTGGTAAATATTCACCAACTATACAGCAATAATAGGAACAGCTGTTACATGGTATATACTAAGGAACAGAAGAACTGAAATGATCAACTTTGAAAACCAGAATAAAAATGTATTATACCAAAATATTGTCAAGTGCTTATTTCCGTTTGTAGATGGAAGTAGTGTTTATAAAAACCATAGTAATTGAATTCTGTGAGACGATTACAAAGCAGTCATCAGCTTTGTAAATCAAGGCCTTAAGTTAATTGTGTTTTGGTAATCAGAAAAAAAAGGAAATCTAATGAACTTGTTATTACAAATAAAAGTTTTGTTTTGAAATTGGACTTGTGTTAATAGATTATACTTTTGTACTTGATTTTTAAATGAGCATGTTTTGCAGATGAGTTGAAGGGACAATCAATTATGCACTGTTGGTAACATAATAAATTGAATCAACCTTATGTATGTTGTTTTGGAATAAGAATGTTTTTGTAGTGGAAAAAGAAAGCTTACAAACACGAACTTTTTAAATATAACTTTTCCATTGAAAAGGAAGTAATTTAGAGAAATGGAAGTTAATTTTGGTAGGACTCAAAGCTGTCTTGTGTGTTATTTCATGGTGTTGCTAAAGGAATATTTTAATACAAAACTTCAATTTATGATAAAAAATAAGAAATGGGTATAAATTCATGTATGTGTATATTTATAATTTTCCCATACTTAGGAAATTCCTGCCCTTCTTTAAGTATGTGAATCCTGCTTTTCAGGTTTTTTTTGTTGTTGTTAAGTCGCTAAGTTGTGCCTGACCCCTCTTTGCAATCCCATGGACTGCAGCACACCAGGCTTCCTTGTCCCTCACTGTCTCCTGGAGTTTGCCGAAGTTTGTGATCATTGAATTTGTGAAGCTAACCAGACATCTCAACCTCTGCCACCTTCTTCTCCTTTTGCCTTCAGTCTTTCCCAGCATCAGGGTCTTTTCCAGTGACTTGGCTGTTCACATCACGTGGCTAAAGTATTTCAATTTTAGTATGCCCAAAATCTGTTTTTCATACTTAATATTTCATTCTTAAATATTGAAATTGAGCTGTGCCTCGGAATGTATAGATCTTTGGATTGCCTCATTATTTTTCCATATCTCATTTGACTTTGGCATGCTTCAGTTCAGTTCAGTCGCGTCCCACTCTTTGCCCTTGAATTGCAGCACGCCAGGCCTCCCTGTCCATCACCAACTCCCAGAGTTCACCCAAACTCATGTCCATCGATTCAGTGATGCCATCCAGCCATCTCATTCTCCGTCCTCCCCTTCTCCTCCTGCCCCGAATGCCTCCCAGCATCAGAGTCTTTTTCAATGAGTCACCTCTTCACATGAGGTGCCAAGTACTGGAGCTTCAGCTTCAGCATCAGTCCTTCCAATGAACACCCAGGACTGAGCTCCTTTAGAATGGACTGGCTGGATCTCCTTGCAGTCCAAGGGACTCTCAAGAGTCTTCTCCAACACCACAGTTCATAAGCATCAATTCTTCAGCGCTCAGCTTTCTTCACAGTCCATCTGTCACATCCATACCTGACCACTGGAAAAACCATAGCCTTGACTAGACGGACCTTTGTTGGCAAAGTAATGTCTCTGCTTTTCAGTATGCTATCTAGGTTGGTCATAACTTTCCTTCCAAGGAATAAGTGACTTTTAATTTTATGGCTGCAGTCACCATCTGCAGAAGTCTGACACTGTTTCCACTGTTTCCCCATCTATTTGCCATGAAGTGATGGGACCAGATACCATGATCTTCGTTTTCTGAATGTTGAGCTTTCCATGATCTTAGTTTTCTGCATGTTGAGCTTTAAGCCAACTTTTTCACTCTCCTCTTTTACTTTCGTCAAGAGGCTCTTTAGTTCCTCTTCCCTTTCTGCCATAAGGGTGGTGTCACCTGCATATCTGAGGTTATTGATATTTCTCCCTGCAATCTTGATTCCAGCTTGTGCTTCTTCCAGCCCAGCGTTTCTCATGATGTACTCTGCATATATGTTAAATAAGCAGGGTAACAATATACAGCCTTGATGTACTCCTTTTCCTATTTGGAACCAGTTGGCATGCTTATGTATGGTTAATTTTTCATGCCATGCCATTGGGAAATAAAAGGGAACAAGCAGGTCATAGTTCTGGAACTTTGGAAAGAATAAAATATTGAGATGTTTTTTAATCAAAGCTCCAAGTTTTCCCTTCCATCTCCCTCAACCATTTTTTTTTATTACGAAAGTTAAGTGCTTTAAAATCAAGTCAGAAAACTACAGAAGAACAGTAATTCCATGATAGTTAATGTTTTGGAAAATACCCGAAGCTCTTGTTTCTTCTGCAACACTTGACCAATCTGCAGTTTTACGGGCTTCGTTGCAGTGTGTCAGCACTTCCATCTAAACTTGGAGGAGTTCCTGAACTTGAGACTCAGTTAGCCTAAATTAGAAGAGGGCTCCAAGATCTGGAGGAAAAATGGAAAAGAATCAATAGAGAACAGAAAAGAGTCAGAACAAAAGAATCAGACCCAAGCAATTACCCACTTTTTCTTTTTTCTTAAGTATAAATATAGTCCCAGTTAACCATATGAGACTGCTGTAGAACTGACATAGTATGAAGCCTTTCACGTTTTTTCTTTGGAATTCAGAATGTCTAAATAAGATGATGTTTACTTGCTGCCTGTCTACAGAAATTTTTGGATTTTTCTATTTTGGAGAGATACTTCATGTTCAGCTTCTAAAAATTTAATGTCATGCATAACTTGGAATTATTTCCTAAATATTAATTTATACTTATCAAACTATGACTAATTTTCAGCCTTATAAGTTACCACTGCTCACTATAAGCTTAATATTGCCTCCTCCTTCAGAAGGTTTTGATTAAAAGACTGTAAAGTTCAATGTATGTGTTTCTTGTGTTTCTTGCAGGGTATAGTGAAAAGAAAATTCTTTTTATTTTGGAGCCAGATAATCTGGGTTTCAGTCAGAAATTAGGATTTTCTTTTGTGGGATGCAAGTTTTTAAAAATCTCTTTAAACCATAGTTTCTTTTTTTTTTTTTAACTTTTTAGTTCTGAATTGGGATATAGCTGATCAACAATGTTGTGATAGTTTCCAGTGAACCTAAAGGAACTCAGCCGTGTATCCATTCTCCCCCAAACTCCCCTTCATCCAGGCTGCCGCATAACAGTGAACAGAGTTCCGTGTACTATACCAAAGTCCTTGTTGTAGATCATAGTTTCTTCATCTGTAGAAGGCAGTGGCACCCCACTCCAGTACTCTTGCCTGGCAAATCCCATGGACGGGGGAGCCTGGTAGGCTGCATGGGGTCGCTGAGGGCCAGACATGACTGAGCCACTTCACTTTTCACGTATTGGAGAAGGAAATGGCAGCCCACTCCAGAGTCCTTGCCTGGAGAATCCCAGGGACGGGGGGAGCCTTGCTGTCTTTGGGGTCGCACAGAATCAGACACGACTGAAGTGATGCTGCAGTAGCAGCAGCAGCAGCAGCATTAATAAAATTGCCTCATAAGGTTGTTATGAAGAAGAAATGAGACAGTTGAGGTAAAATGCCTAAATTTAGGGAGCACTCAGGTTTTACATTCAGTCCCTTTCATGGTAGTTTTTATTTTACCTCTTCAGGTGTTACTGTGTTTATTCTGCCATCCTGAAAGCCCGTAAGCTTTAAACTTTGGAAATTAAAATAATGTACATTAAATTGACTGAAGTTGAAAGACATTTACATTTGTGCTAACCAAATAATAGAAATATCTCAGATTAGCTATTTTCTTTTTCTTGGTAATAGTTCTTGGCTATTGTATCTCAGTAGTGATAATCAGAAATTGACCTTAAATGATTTTTACCTCAAAATATGTCCAGTTCGTCTGAATTCCTGAATTATTTTTCTTTCATATTAGATTATCATCTGTTGTTGGATGGTTTCCCTACATTCCTTTCAACCACAAATATTCGCCTAACAGTGGTACAGAAAAATGTTACCTTCTTAAATCTCTAACTAATGCACCCCACCACTTAAAACTACATTTACTTAATCTGTTTAGAACTTTGTACTCAAATGTAATAATACACAGAACTCTTAATTGAGTGTTTTCTGTCTCCTACAGAAATGTCTCCTCCAATTTCCTATAGGATTATTTTTTAGGGAGCAATATTTTACAGGTATCCCTGTTTCAAAATGTGTGTTCAAAGTGTGGGATTTTGATTCTTAAAGAATGCAATTATAATTAAATACACAGACCATCCTGTAGTTTTTGGGTGTTGTGACAAACTCTGAACTGAGATAAGATTTGAACTAAATAGTCCTTACTGTCTCATCAGCAGGAAAACAAAGATTTTGTGGTTTAAGTCAGTGATTCTCAATGTTTTCCCCCACCCCAGTACAAGAGATGTACACGTGTGACGTATTCTAACACGTAGTTTGCTAGTATGCCCTCTGTAATTCCATCTTGTGATGGAGAATGCCACTGCTATAGGGATAAACTTGAATCTACTCTTATTGAGGAAAGTGGGTCATTAACAAAAGCACTCGAGACACACCTTGTAGTACTATCATTGAGGCCCAAGTTATTTCTGCCTTTTCCTGAAATGAGTACTCTTCACTTTTTCATATCAGTCTTGTAATGCTACAGAAGAGCTTACTAATTTTATGTAATTGATACTGAAGAGCCTTAGGTTTTTAAGAGTAACTGATTATGCTATGCTATAGCACCATGGTCTTTATAGTAAATAATACTACTATAGAAAAATTGAAATTAGTTTTCCAATATAAGTTATTTTGCTTATAGAAAATGTATTTCCAGAGTGGGACAAATGGTTTTAGGGAAAGGGGAAACTCTTAATAGTAGACTATTTATATTCTAGGTGTTTAGTATAAATGATGTTCTTTACCTTCTCTCAATCAGAAAAAATTTCTTTAAAATTACATTTTGTGAATGAAATTGCTCTTAAATAGTTCATCCTACATAGAAGTAGTGTATATAATATATAAGTTGAAATAAAGATTTAGAAAAAATTATATTCATTAGACCCTTGGCATTAGCAAGTGGTATTTCTTGAAATCTTTGCGGACCTAGGATAGAATTACCTTCATAAAATGCAGTCAGATTTAATTGAAAAATTCAGGTGATCCCTCAGACCCTTAATAATTCTATAAACAGAACTCCAGTCCTCAAAGTTGTTAAACAGTTTTTTTTTTTTTTGCTTCTAAAATGAAGGCTGGATGACTTTACATTATGTTACTAGTGTACATACGAAGTTTCTTCTACTTGGCTTTTCTTGTCTGTGGGTTTGTGGACCAGAAGAGTGTTTCTGGCTTGACGGCAAAGCTTGCTGCGCCGCCACGAAGTTGGAGAGTTCGTCCTCGGTCACTGTAGTGCTTGCTGCTGTTTCTTGGTGATATTTGACAGCAGTCGGACACTCAGGAGTTTGTGTCCCTTCTGCTTCCTGAATGTCTTCAGCTTGGGAAGATTTCCCGAGCTTTTCCCGTCAGGTGTTTGGGCTTTTTGTTAATTTCACATTCTGCAAACAAAAATGCATTTGACTCTACCGATATTCAGTTTTGGCAACAGATGCGTTGGTAGCCACCTAACAGCCACACGATTACTTCATCAGAATGTTTATACAGTATTCTGACTTTCTCTTGAATTACATTTGCTTCAGAATCACATGCTTTCTACATACATTCTTATACAGATTAGCCATCATTTTAACTTTCATTGAGGATTAAACTTTTGCTTTGGTAGGAGCAAAAGGAACATGGTTAGCATTACCTTTTTGTTGGTTTTAGTGTAGAGTTTGTGGTGTCTGGTGGAATTTCTAATGATTCTGATCCAGTCACTGTTGTATTTTTTTTAATCCATCCTAAATTTGTTCCAAATTCATATATTCTGACTAAGTACCATCACTTTGTGAAGCCTCTTTGCTTTCTGTATATTACATAAATTGGCAGTAGAAGAGGGATTAAAGGGAGCTGAACAATGCAGTTGTCTCAGGTAATTTTTAACGACAAATAACTTGATAAATCATTATCCTGATTATTATAAATGATTATGTTGGACAAAGTATAAGAATTTTCATATTGACTTATAGCTTTTTTACAAAGCAGGAGACTGATTTCTTTTTCTTACCAATAGTTATGTACATGTATGTATGTATGTATATGCATGTATATGGGCTTCCCGGGCAGCTCAGTGGGTAAAGAATCTGCCTGCAATGCAGGAGATGGCAGGAGACGTGAGTTTGATCTCTGGGTCGGGAAGATCCCCTGGAAGAGGAAGTGGCAGCCCACTCTGTTATTCTTGCCTGGAGGATTCTTGCCTTGTGCATGGACCGAGGACCTGCCGAGGACCTGGTGGGCTACAGTCCACAGGGTTATGAAGAGTTAGACAGAACTGAAGCGACTGAGTGTGCACGCACACACATATATATTGTGTTATAATTCTTTTTATGTGTAACCCTTTATCCCTTCCTCAACATTTTAACCTCAAAGTAAGAAGCAATTTCTGTCTGTAAAAGTTTTTGAGTACATTACATGGATTCAGATATTGTTATGAGCGAGGGGCATTGGCATTTCTTTAGTACTTGCTAAAAACGTTAGACTTTTCTATGCATTTGTTTTGATTTTCATCACAACCTTGTAGATTGGATAATTTGTATTTTCATTTTGTGATCTGGAACCAATCTTAGGTCATATCCAAGGAGATTTTGCAATAAAGTGATACCTGGGATTTGAATTTAGGTCTTTCATATAAATGATAAACATAAAAATATAGTGAACCATTAGAATTCCTGGATTTAACAGAAATTTCATCCACTTGGGAGTGACTCAGAGTTCATGTTGAAATATCTGAAGTGTTACTGAAATAATTTCCTCTTATTGGAAGTGAGATCCTGAGACATTCACGACCCCACTCAGCTGCCCAGTGTCCACGTGTCACCTTGACTGTGTTCTCAGTTTGAAGTTATCCTGTATAATAACTTTCGTCAAGTGATAAAATGTTGGCTGCTTTGTAAAAAAAATTTATTGAAAAGGAACGCAACTGCTAGAAGTGAAGAAAAGTAGAGGCATAAGGAAGTGCAAGATCAGAGCCAGAGAAGAGAAAGTTTTCAGTGTGTTTAAAATGGGGTGGTGAGCCCAGTGAGTCTGGATGTGGATCAGTGTACTTCTAGGGAAACAAAGTTGACTCGTGAAACATCATTATCTAATGTTCAAGCTCTGTCAAAAATTCTCATAGTTTTTAGATTTTTTGAAAATGTCAGGGGTCTTAATATTCATAAGTTCTATCCCATTTCCCTTCTCTCTCACACTCAACAATAATATTAAAATAGATTTCACTCTAAGTAGCTGCTCCTATTTACAAGTTAATGTCATTCTGACAAATATTTTAAAATACTAACATAAATAATAGTATTCTCATTTATAAGATGATTTGGGTGTCCTTTTCTGAGTTTTACGATTAATTATAACAGAATAGTTGCTAGTCAGTGGTGATGGCCTTTTTCTAAGGTTCTGATGTTCTGTTATTATTTTGGATACCCTAAGATTGAAGTGGCTTTGCTTAGAGACACTTGCTATTACATGTCTTTACAGTAGCTTACATTACAAAAATAATGCAGAAATGTTCTGTGTTATTCAGGAGGCAAGTTGTTGCAGGAATGGGACAGAAAGCAGGAAGTTTTTGGTTGTTTAACATATGCTATATTCACTTCAGGTAAGGTCTTTTTGTCTATAGGGGATTTTAAAGCACAGAGAAGTTTCACACTGTTTTCTTGAGGAAGAGTAGATGTTATGCAAAGAGCATTAGAACTAGACCCACTTAGAGTTGGATCTGTGCTACCAGTGATTAGGTGTATGAATTTAGGAAATAATTTTAATTCTTGGACAGCAAGGAAATCCAACCAGTCCATCCTAAAGGAAATCAGTCCTGAATATTCATTGGAAGGACTGATGCTGAAGCTCCAGTACTTTGGCCACCTGATGCAAAGAGCTGACTGATTTGAAAAGACCCTGATGCTGGGAATGATTGAGGGCAGGAGGAGAAGGGGATGACAGAGGATGAGATGGTTGGATGGCATCACCGGCTCGATGGATATGAGTTTGGGTGGACTCCAGGAGTTGGTGATGGACAGGGAGGCCTGGCGTGCTGCAGTCCATGGGGTTGCAGAGTCGGACACGACTGAGCGACTGAACTGAACTGAATTTAATTCATATTGCTTCAGGTTGTTTGTTTATTTTTGGTTTGAAAACTAACACCACTTTTGTCTGATAACTGGTTAACTGATATTAGGTTTTTCAATATCTTTCAGTTGCATGAGACCAAACCCCCATTCACAGTATCTTAGGGCACTGGGACCAAGATGGGTGTACTCTCTTCAGGTGTGGATGGACTGAGGGGCTCAAGCGATGACCTCAGCAACCTCGGTGGCTCTCTCTTTCAGGTAGAATTTTTCCTTGTGGCGCTCCCTGTTGGCTTAACACTGTTTCAGGTTAGCAGGCCCAGCCTAGACAGCCCTTTTCCTACTCGTAATTTTAGCAAAGGCCCTGGGATTGCATTTCATTGAAGCAGTTGGGCCAGCTTTTCATCCCCTGTGGTCCGGGCAGTTAGCGTATGACCATAGCTCAGATCTGAATCACGTATCAACTACTAGAGCTGAGACGAGGCAGCCTGGTCAGTCCGGTGGTGGGAGCCAGGTAGACGGCGGGCCAGGTGGGAGGTTCACTGAAGCAGGAGGAAGGTCCTGTTGACTGTGGGGAGAGGGAGTGGGTGCTAGAGCAGCGTGATGAAAAGGCTTTCACCGCAGTCTTCCCAGCTTGCCTCTGTGTCCTCCCTTACATAGAGACCCTTGAAAAAGTGCCCTCCCTAATGAGATGCAGTGTTTCACTTAGAGCTTCCAATGCCTCTACCACGTGAGCCCAGCAGAGCAAGACAACTCAGAGACTTGTTTAATTACTGCCTAAGTCTAGGATCAACCCACTCCAGTCCTCTTGCCTGGAGAATCCCATGGATGGAGGAGCCTGGTGGGCTACAGTCCATGGGGTCGCAAAGAGTCGGACACGACTGAGTGACTTCCCTTCCCTTTAAGTCTAGGATCACTGGGTGATTTCTCTCAATTCTGTTTGAAAAGACAGCCTTAGGGTCAAGGAACTTACGGTTCAGTCATAAATATAACTGATTATAATAAAGCCAGCGTTCAGTAATAGAAGAAGAAGAATCTAAGTACAATAAAAACTCTGAATCGGAAAAGAGCAAAAGGGGAAGAAACCCACGGAGATTTTCCAGTTCTCGCTGTGTACGTATTTCATTGGTCAGGGGTGGCACAGACTCTTCGCCTTGGCAATGGAATCAGATTTTTGGTTAGCCACTGTGTCTGTCCATTTTCTACCCCCAGGAAGGTCGTTGTTGTGTTTCCTCCTGGTCACGGCCAAGATGGGTGTTGAGAAGAATGCCCTTACCGGGGGCTGCGTGGCCTCAGGAGCTGCTTCGCTGTTGATGAGAGGTTGGAGTCCAGGGAGATATTTTGAGGGTTGGGCAGTAACAAAGCTTTGTTGGGAGTTTCTTTGGCAATACAGCTTTCTTATGAACTTAGTAAGTTTTTGATTTATTTGTATTTGATTAACTTCTCCCAGGTTCCCAAAGCCCAAATCCTGGTCTTTGGATCAAACTGTTGCCTGGTATGTCTCTAAACAACTCTGCCCCCTAACCCAGTGAGTGGGTCTCCAACAGGCGGCTTTTTTTTTTTTTTTTTTTTTTTTACCCTTCAGGGGCCTTTAGCGATGTCTGCAGACATTATTATTGTCACAATAGGGGGTTGAGGGGTGAGTCCGCAGGTACTGCTGGCGTGGAGAGGTAGTGCCCCAGGGTGCTGATAAACATCCTGCCATGCAAAGAACAGTCTCCCACAACAAAGAATTTCCATTTTCAGTGTGTCAATAGTAATGAGATCTGAAATCAAGCAAATCCTAGGCTTCTCAACCTTCATCTTGGCCTCCATCTCTAGGCCACTCTGAGCAACTCCTTGGAAGTAACAGTGTGCAGCTCATTTGTCCCTGCTCCAAGGGTGTTGATATATCTTTTGCTAGGATGCTTGTGTTTTATTGACCTTTTATTTTGTGTGGTTAAAAGCACGGATTTTAGTTTAGGGATATTTGATTTTCAGCATTGTAAATTGCAAGATTATCAGCCATCTTGGATTTGCGGTGAAAGACTGAAAAGGTTTTCCTTTTATTAAGGCTTGACTCAAAGTGTGCCACTTTTTTGAAGGGCCTCACTGAAGCCTGCGGCAGAGTAGGCAATATACCAACAGCCTGGCATTTTTACTAAGTGTCCTCCTGTTCCATTCTTAGTAGGCAAGCAGTCTGATTTTCAAGAGCTGTGAGTTTACTAGATGTTTTGCTGATTATGGATCAGTCACTTCTTACCCTGTATTAGAGGGTACCCTTCTGTTTTGTGTGTGTATGGAAAAAATGCATGACACAGCTTAGGAGCCTTCCAGCAAATATTTGTTGCATAAAATAATAAGTAGGCCTTGTAGCTCAGTTGGTAAAGAATCTGCCTCCAATGCAGGAGAAGGAAATGGCAACCCACTCCAGTTTTCTTGCTCGGAGAATCCCATGGACCTTGGGCTGCCAGGCTCCTCTGTCCATGGGGTCGCAAGAGTCGGATAGGACTTAGCGGCTGAGCCACCAGAAGTGATTTATTGCCTCATGTTACTAAGTGCAAAACAATGGGGCTGAGAACACCCTGCAGCGGGAGAGAGATGAGTCACTGAGTGGGTCTGAGGGGAGAGAGGTAAAGTGTCTTTAGATTTATTAACCTAGAATATTGGTCAATATGAGTAAATAATATGATGTACCATAAGAAATGTACTGGGAATAGAACTGCCTTATGACCCAGCAATCCCACTGCTGGGCATACACACTGAGAAAACCAGAATTGAAAGAGGCACGTGTACCCCAATGTTCATAGCAGCACTGTTTACAATAGCCAGGACGTGGAAGCACCCTAGATGTCCATCCACAGATGAATGGATAAGCAAGCTGTGGTACATATACACGATGGAGTATTACTCAGCCATTAAAAAGAATACATTTGAATCAGTTCTAATGAGGTGGATGGAACTGGAGCCTATTATACAGAGTGAAGTAAGCCAGAAAGAAAAACACAAATACAGTATACTAACGCATATATATGGAATTTAGAAAGATGGTAACAATCACCCTGCTTATGAGACAGCAAAAGAGACACTGATGTATAGAACAGACTTTTGGACTCTGGGACTGGGAGAGGGTGGGACGATTGGGGAGAATAGCATTGAAATATGTATAATATCATATCTGAAACGAGTCAGTCCAGGTACGATGCCCTATAACAGATGCCTGGGACTGGAGCACTGGGATGACCTGGAGGGATGGTGTGGGAAGGGGGGAGGGAGGAGGGTTCAGGATGGGGAACACGTGTATTCTGGTGGCGGATCCATCTCGATGTATAGTAAAAGTAATACAATATTGTAAAGTTAAGAAAAATTAAAAAAATAATAATAATAATAAAATAAAAAAAATTAAAAAAAAAAAAAAAAAAAAAAAAAAAAAGAAAAGAATGTAAGTGAATGTCCACCCAGGAAGGGAAGGAAAGGACTTTATTTCTCTGAAGCTTGTTGGAGATCCCTGTCTTTAGGGAGTTACTCTTTCCATTTCTGAGTCTATCTGTTACGCAGGTATCCTTGTAGTACCTTCTCCTTAGGAGACTCTGACTGAGCAGGGACTTGAGAAATGCAGAGAGAATTGTTTCCCTGCATAACTCCGAATTCCAGCAGCTGCATCTGAACTCCCCTGAACTACAGGTGTGAGTAAAGCTAGAGACAGAACGTGTTCAGAGTTTCATTCCCTCTTGTCACCTCCTCGTGCTTCTTTGGCTTGGCTCACTGTCAAGTGGGAACTTGCTGTGTTCTCCTAGTTGAGCAGTCTCGGCTGGAAGTTGTCTTTCCGGGTAGTTCCTATAGAATTTTTCGATTGAGTCTTATCGGTCCAGTTGGGTCACATGCTCATCCCTGAAATGCTGCTTGGGGCAGGGAATATGCTGATGGTCCAGACCTGGATGCCTGGTCCACCTGCCCCTGTTCCAGGAACTTAAGAGTGGGAAATGATTGGTGCCACCCAGACTACAGAGATTGACAACCGAGAGGGGTAGTTCAACAGAAGGAAACTGTGAAACGCTGCTGCCCAAAGAAAGGGGGCTTCCTAGGTGGTGCTAGTGGTAAAGAATACACCTACCAGCGCAGGAAATGCAAGAGATGTGGGTTCAACCCCTGGGTCAGGAAGATCCCCTGGACATGACAGCCTGCTCCAGTATTCTTCCCTGGAAAATTCCATGGATGGAGGAGCCTGGCGGGCTGCAAAGAGCTGGACACAAAGAGCTGGACACAACCGAGCCCAGTACTGCTGCTAAGTCACTTCAGTCGTGTCCTACTCTGTGTGACCCTGTAGACGGCAGCCCACCAGGCTCCCCCGTCCCTGGGATTCTCCAGGCAAGAACACTGGAGTGGGTTGCCATTTCCTTGGAAGGGAGGACAACACAGGTCAAGCTCATAGACATGCAGTTTTCGTTTTTTGTGAAATATATTTATTTAGTTTGGGCTGTGCTGGGTCTTGGTTGCTGTGTGGGCTTTTCTCGTTGTGGCGGGTGGGGGCTGCTTGCTTTTCTCGTTGTGGCGGGTGGGGGCTGCTCTTCATCGCGTTGCTTGGGCTTCTCACTGTGGCGGCTTCTCTCGTGAAGCATGGGCCCTGGAGCGCACGGCTCAGTGGTTGCAGCATGCAGGCTCCGTGGCTGCAGCTCCTGGGCTCAGAGCATAGGCTCAGTAGTTGTGAAACTCCGGGTTAGGTGCTCCGTGATATATGGGGTCTTCTTGGCCCGGGGATTGAACCTGTGTCTCCTGCATTGGCAGGTGGATTCTTAACCATTGAGCCACCAGGGAAGCCTGCAGCTTCCTTTTTATTTTTTTTAAGACGTAGGCCCTTATTGTATATCATTACATTGTATAATAATATATTGTATATATATTATTCCTACCTAATCTATTTTGCACCTGACGTTATGAACAAGAAATTTTCTTTGAAAACATGATTTTAAATGAATATAAAACGAAATCTGAATTCATTGCCTAATTTCAGATATTTGGTTTGTTAGAATTAGATTTTGGTTTATCAGAATTGGGACATTCCTGATTAGAGAAGCAGGAGAAGTAAAGCTTAGAGAGAGAGACCGGGACACAAAGTGTACGTCGCTGCTCACTTTTAGGATCATGCAGCTGCAGGGAGACACTTGCATGGCCCTGAGAATGAGTGTGTCTCTATTTTACACCCCAGGTCTCTCTCGGGTGTCAGCCTAGTCCTCTCACAAAGGGAAGCACGTTCAGGGAATAGGAACTGTGTTTGGTTATGAGTGTGAGTTAGAGATGGTAGCCTGTGTAGCTGACCAAGTTGGTGGGGATGATTAAGGTGAACTAGAAAGTAATTATTACACATTTTCACTTGTCTGTAGAAACCTTTGCCGGGCTCTGATAAGGATAATAATACCTTTGAAGTAATACAAGGAATGTAAGTTTTATTCATGAGTTTGTTTGAACAAGGAAATGCTCCATTTAGAGCTACTACCCTGAAAGCTGTTACTTATTTTTAACCCAAACTATTTCAAGTGGAAAATATGACTTTTTCATTGAATAATATTGAATTTTTATTGAACAATAAAGATTATAGAAAAGACTTGAGTTAAGAGAGTGATGCATAAGTAACAAATGGGTACTCTCACTAACTTCCTTAAGCAAAACGTTTGCCACTTCTCAATGTCAGATATGAAGTCCCAGTTGAATGGTTGTCTCACATGTTCCTAGGTCTTTGAAAGTCATGTTTCTTTATCACAGTGAGAGACTAGAATATGGAATTGCTAGACAGTTCTCAAGTTCTTTTGCTGATCAAGAAGCTGAAAGAACTTTTAATTAAGTGAATTGTCCAATAATTTTGAAGTCTGTGTTTGAAATGGAATTAGGTGACATATGTAATGTGTGCACTTAGGTACATTCACTGCAGCTTTGTTTCTTGGAAATCCACAAGTAGCACTGTTCACTACAAGACTGAAGCTTAGACTGAAGACACTCTGTTGGAAGCAGTTTAAGAGAGAAGTCATGATTAAATTTTCATACTTAAATACCATCTTCATCAATACCAAGTATTGATTTTATCATTTACTGTTACAACTCTTGTTAAAGCCTTACTTTACCCTAACCCTAATCAGAGGAAGTCGTAATTCACCTTGGAATTTAACCATTTGGTAGTCACTTGTTTGGTGGCTGTAAATGTTATGGGTATTGTGTGGGATGCTGATTGTATGTGTAGGGTGCTCACTGTATGTCTGGGATGCTGACTGTATGTGGGATGCTGACTGTAGTGTGTAGGGTGCTGACTGTATGTGTAGGGTGCTGAGTGTAGTGTGTGACGGTGACTGTATGTGTGGGATGCTGTGTGTGTGTGTAGGGTGCTGACTGTATGTGTAGGATGCTGACTGTAAGTGTAGGGTGCTGACTGTAGTATGTAGGGATGCTGGCTGTGGGACACTGACTGTATGTATAGTTTGCTGACTGTGTGTGTATGGTGCTGACTATGTGTAGGATGGTGACTGTGTGTATAGGGTGCTGACTGTATCTGAGGGGTGCTGACTGTATGTGTAAGGTGCTAACTGTATGTGTGGGATGCTGACTGTGTGTGTAAGGTGCTGACTTATGTGGGGGATGCTGACTTATGTGGGGGATGCTGACTTATGTGTAGGGTGCTGACTGTATGTGTAGGGTGCTCTCTGTATGTGTAGGGTGCTGACTGTATGTGTGGGATGCTGACTGTGTGTGTGGGATGCTGACTGTATGTGTGGGATGCTGACTGTGTGTGTGGGATGCTGTCTGTGTGTGTGGGATGCTGACTGTGTGTGTGGGATGCTGACTATGTGTGTGGGATGCTGACTGTGTGTGTGGGATGCTGTCTGTGTGTGTGGGATGCTGACTGTATGTGTGGGATGCTGATTCTGTGTGTGCGATGCTGACTGTATGTATGTGATGCTGACTGTATGTGTGAGATGCTGATAATAATCCCTGTCCTTAATTATGTCACGGTTTAGTGAAAGAAGAGGAATTATAATAATACTTTCATTGTATGTAGATGTCCTACCCATTCGAGCATTGAGAACCTTGCCACATCTGGGAGTGAAATGCTTATCTAGGGGCAAAGAAGGGATGGTTTTGGAAACGGGTAAAGTGCTTAGACGAGAAGGGGACTTGGAGGATATTCCTGATGTACTGTGTTTGGTTAGTTTCCGGACCAGGAAGAAAGGAGTAATGTTATTTATCGGTTGAAGTATATATGTTAGTCGATCAGTTGTGTCTGACTCTTTGCCACCTCATGGACTGTAGCCTTCCAGGCTCCTCTGTCCCTGGGATTCTCCAGGCAAGGATTCTGGAGTGGGTTGCCATTCCCTTCTCCAGGGGATCTTCCCGACCCAGGGATTGAACCCGGGTCTGCACTGAGGCAGATTCTTTTCCATCTGAGCCAAGGTTGTACATGTTTATTGGTAACATCTGCATGTTTCACGTGATTCATGTGGAGGTGAAGGAAGCAGGGGAGATGATAGGATATAGAATAGGTAAACAAAAAAGAGAAGCTTGAAAGAAAAGAGTTAATTATAAACCAAGAAGTCAAGGTTAGAAATGTGGAGGCATGAGACAAAAAGTGAGACACTGTGATGGGGGTGTAAACCTCAGATTTCAACATCAGCAACAGAGCAGAGAGTCAGTGGCCAAGGAACATCTTAGAGATTCTCCTGGCTTCAAGGATTGAGAGAACAGCCAGTGCCGGAGCCTTGCTTTGGCATACTGAGTCATGGTAGACAGGGACAGTAGGTGTCTGCCAGGAGCATCCTTCCAAACCTTCTCAGCCTTTGACTAAGTTTTTCTTACATAGTTATTTCTTAGGCTGTAATATCTTAACATATTACATATAAATATTTAACATTTGGCGTCTTCTTATATGCTTCAAACTTGAAATTGGTTTTATGCTGTGAAAATGGAGGAAAAACATGAATTACCTTTTCAAAACTGAAGATACAGGTTAGGGAGAAGATAATACGCTTTACTCACGGGGAAAGTTGTGGAAAGAAAGGGAAGAGAGGAAGCAGAGAATGGACAAGCTAGGTAAGCAGAAGATCCTGGTTTTCAACGTGGTGAGCCTGGTAAACTGTAGGAGCCCACCACACTCCACGGGTCCATTTTTTAGCTTTCTGTCCTTAGGGAACAGTTCTGACTCGTTGAATCTCTTCTTGCAGCTCATGTTTTCTGCACAGACCTGTGGTCGTTCCGCATGAGACTTCACTGCTCATTTTCTCAAGTGTCTTCCTCACCCCTAATGCTTTGTCCTTCAACATGGATCTGCTGCTTTAGCTAAGATATGACCAGCAACGAATAGTAGTAAGGTAGGATTACTTTACTCTTCTTAGTAAATTACTAAATATATATACATATATATACACACATATATATGTGTGTGTGTATATATATATATATTTTTTTCTCTCTCAAACTGAAGCAGTTTTGGCTTATCTTAATTTCATAGTGTTCTTTATGTTAGATTGTTCTCCTGCTTAGGCAAGCTGCGATCATTTTATATTTGTGTTACTAATTTTTTTTGCTTGGCATTTATCCTGAATTCTGTTAATCTCTGTGATGTAATTACTCTTTTTTTTCCAGCTAACACAATCAGCAGAAGCCCAATCTGTATCTCTTCCCTGACCTGGGTGCTCATCAGTCCCTTATTTTGAATGACGTGGCACCAAACTACATGTATTTTATTTTTCTTCTCAAAGACTTATTTCTCCTTCTGGTTTTTGTATTTCTACTAATAGCATTAGTAGTCCATTATTTTAGCATAGTCCTATATTCATTTACTGTTTTATTCATTCATTTAATGTATAGTAATAGATTTCCACTTAAGGATCAGAGAATTTCTTGATTCTGGGGATATCAGATCAGATCAGATCAGTCGCTCAGTCGTGTCCGACTCTTTGCGACCCCATGAACCACAGCACGCCAGGCCTCCCTGTCCATCACCAGCTCCCGGAGGTCACTCAGACTCGCATCCATCGAGTCAGTGATGCCATCCAGCCATCTCATCCTCTGTCGTCCCCTTCTCCTCCTGCCCTCAATCCCTCCCAGCATCAGAGTCTTCTCCAATGAGTCAACTCTTCGCATGAGGTGGCCAAAATACTGGAGTTTCAGCTTTAGCATCATTCCTTCTAAAGAAATTCCAGGATTGAGCTCCTTCAGAATGGACTGGTTGGATCTCCTTGCAGTCCAAGGGACTCTCAAGAGTCTTCTCCAACACCACAGTTCAAAAGCATCAATTCTTCGGCGCTCAGCCTTCTTCACAGTCCAGCTCTCACATCCATACATGACCACAGGAAAGACCATAGCCTTAACTAGGCGAACCTTTGTTGGTAAAGTAATGTCTCTGCTTTTGAATATGCTATCTAGGTTGGTCATAACTTTCCTTCCAAGGAGCAAGCGTCTTTTAATTTCATGACTGCAGTCACCATCTGCAGTGATTTTGGAGCCCAGAAAAACAAAGTCTGACACTGTTTCCACTGTTTCCCCATCTATTTCCCATGCAGTGATGGGACCAGATGCCATGATCTTCGTTTTCTGAATGTTGAGCTTTAAGCCAACCTTTTCACTCTCCACTTTCACTTTCATCAAGAGGCTTTTTAGCCCCTCTTCACTTTCTGCCAAAAGCAGAAATTCATGGGGTTGCAAAGAGTCGGACACGACTGAGCAACTGAACTGAACTGACTGAAATGCCTTGGAGATACGGTCTCAGGAGCCACTTCAGAAGCAGAGTCACAAAAAGCTCCTCTGAGGACTTGGTATTGAAGGGGAAACCTGTATGTGAGAAGGAGCTGTTTCCCAGAGGCTGTGTGGGAGGGCGGCAGTGGTGATGGTTTTGGTGGTGGAAGCGTTCTCATTAGAAGAGTCAGATCAGATCAGATCAGATCAGTCGCTCAGTCGTGTCCGACTCTTCGCGACCCCATGAACTGCAGCACGCCAGGCCTCCCTGTCCATCACCAGCTCCCGGAGGTCACCCAGACTCACAGCCATCAAGTCAGTGATGCCATCCAGCCATCTCATCCTCTGTCGTCCCCTTCTCCTCCTGCCCTCAATCCCTCCCAGCATCAGAGTCTTCTCCAGTGAGTCAACTTTTCGCATGAGGTGGCCAAAATAGAAGGAGTAGAAGGGTGAAATATGTCAGACAGAGCGATGCTGTGTGCACTCGCTTTTTTATGTGGAATCTTAAAACGCCAAATGCATAGAAAGAGTGGCATTGTAGTTGCCAGAGGCTGAGAAGTGGGGGAAATAGGGAGATGCTGGTCAGAGTACAGACTGCTAGTTATAAGATGAGTAAGTTCTGGGGATCTCATGCAGAACATGGTGACTTTAATTAGAAATGTTGTATGCTTGAAAATTTTCAAGAGAGTAGATTTGAAATATTATGACCCCTGCTACACAAACACAGTTGTAATTATGTGAAGGTATCTCCATGTTAACCAACCTGTGACAATCATCACAGTATATACGTGCATCTAATTGTCACATTGTGTAAGTTAAACTTACATATGTTGTACACCAATAATATTTCAATAAAGCTGAGTGGAAAAAAAAAAAAGGAATAGCGGGTACAAAAACTTTGAAGGAGAAAAGAGCTTGGTCAATTTGAGGAACAGAAAAAACTTCAGTGTGGCTGACAGAGTGGGAGAGACCAAGATAGGCAGGAAGAAGTTACAGAAATATTCATAGTTTTGAAGGGTTTGGCATGTCGTTTGTTTTGTCCTTAAACGATATCATCATTCTAGCTACTATGTGAGGAATGGACTGAGTGGCTGAAGGTAAAAGCTGACAATTTTAGGAGCTGAGGTGAGAGAGAGTGGTGCCCTGATAAGGTGCTGGCAGCAAGAAGGAGATGGATGAATTTGAGATTCCTTTTTAAAAAAAACCTGTGGGTATTTTTGGTATGGCAAGAGACAACACACTCAAGCATGATTTTTAGGTTTTGGGCAACTGTGTGGATGCTAGCATCAGATACAGAATCTTTTTAGTTTATTATCTTTCCCGTTACCTCAAGGATTGGTTGTTTTTCCAAAAGGGAAACTAATTATAATGCTACAAATAGCATTAGTGCTGGAAATAAAAGCCTCTGACAAATTTGTTACATGTACTAGTTAATACTTTGTTTTGCTTTATTTGTGGCTCAAACTGACAGTTTTTAATTCAGTAGAAATTGAATAGATATTAAAGTAGATCTTTCCAATTTTGTGTTACTTATTTTATAAGTTAGTTATATCTATCTTTTTTTTTTTTTTTGCTGAAGAAGTTTTACAATATTTTCAAAAGAGTTAATATTTATTGTCTGTGTTCTATGTGCCAGGCATTTGGCTAGTTGTTTTAAGTGTTTTTTTGACAGTCCTGTGTCTTCATATCTGGTTATCTTTTGAATTTTAGACCTGAGAAGAAGTAGTGGAGTAATGGGGCTTTTCGCTGGAAGGTTACCTTAGAGGTCATCCACTTCCTCCCCTTTTAGCTTGGCTGAGACCTACGGCAGGCCGTGAGCTGCCCCTGATCACAGCGCTGCCTTTACCTCTGGCGCGTGCGTCCAGCCGGCAGCCCCGCGTGCGGTCACCCCCTCAGGATTTCATTCTGAAAGCGCTCAGTGCTGCAGAGAAAAGTGACCGTGCAGGGCGGTGAGCACCCACGCCACCATTCATCTGCGTCTGCTCACCCCAGCGTGCTGCTACATGTTCTCTCTTTATATATTTTAAAAACCATTTGAAAATATATTAAATATATCTCTTACATTATATTACAGTATAAATTAAGCATGTATTTCCTAAGAATATGGATGATTTTTTGCATGATTATGTCAGTATTTAAGAAAATTAACATCAGTTTAAGAATATGTTTAATGTCATGTTTCATATACATATATCCCGAGTTGTCCCTGAACTTTTTTTTTTGAGATTTTTGGATTCAAGATTCAGTTAGGTTTCATGCATTGCATTTGAGTCTTAACCTCTTTATTCTGTTAATCTTGAACAGTCCCCACCTTTTTGTTTTTCATGATTTATCTGTATTTTCTTTTACAATATGTAGTTTATGTATGTTTAATACCTTTCTTGAGACTTCACTGGTTTCATGGAACATTATTCATTCAAAGTTTATTTGCAATTTACTTTTTCCTTCCAATTCTCTAAGGTTGCTGGAGATAAAATTGTTTATTCTGAGTTTTTATTTTTTTAATCATTCCAGCTTTATATATATATTTGCTGAGGTTTTTACATTTGGTTGCATTAAGTGAAAGATAAAAAAAAAAGAGCTAGGAGATTTATGCTGTATCCAACCCATGGGTGTGCATGTGTGTATGTTAAGTAGCTTCAGTCGTGTCTGACTCATTGTGGCCCCATTGACTGTAGCTCGGCAGGCTCCTTTGTCCGTGTGATTTCCCAGACAAGAATACTGGAGTGGGTTGCTATGCTCTCCTTCAGGGGATCTTCTGGACCCAGGGATCAAACCTGTGTCTCTTACATCTCCTGCATTGGCAGGTGGGCACCAGCTGGCAATTACAGTTTGCTTAAAACAACAGAAATCTGCAGGAATTACTCCCCCACCCATCATGGCCCACTCCCAGCTCCTAACCAGTTGTTTTTCCTTAGGAATGTGTATGTAATCGCTGTGGACATTATAAGGCTGTAGCACCCTACATTTTCATCTTTGAAAAATGCACAGTTTCAAGGGGGCAGTAGGCTGAAGTGCCGGTGATACATAAGCAAGTGTGTAGAGGCCAGCAGAGCGAAGCACGAAAAGGGACCTCGGCACCTGCGCCCTCTGCTGCTTGCGTAGGACTGGCTTGCAGTCACTGCTGTCTTCCTTCCTTCCTTGCTGGCTTTTGAGTTTCAAAGATTTGGTTGGTTTTCTTTAACCATTACACGGCATTTAAGAAAGTAGGAGGTAAGATTTTAGCAATATTTTCCAGGTGGAGAGAGTCATAGTTTGGTTGGGAGGAAAGGAAGAAAGTGGCAGTGTGGAAAGCACTGCTCTGGATGTTCTGGGGCTGTCTGTGAAGGCTTTTCCTTCCTTTACTTCAGCCGGGACTCTGTCGTGCGTCTGTTTTTACTGCACTTGGTACAGGGATTCCTTAGAGCAGTCACTGTTTGATGTTAGAGCTCTTCCTTTCTTCTCATAAACTTCCTGAGGCTGCGGTCAGAACTCTTCTTATCTCTGTGCTCAGGACCTCACTCAGCGTCTGACGTATTGTGGATTTTTTAGAAGTACTTATTGGATGAATAAATGAATGGATGAAAGTCTTTTATTGAGACCCTGAGCAAAAAGACAGATTGCTTCCCTAGACAACCACAATAATGGTTTGACCTACAGTTTAGACCAATTTATCGTTGAGGTGCTGAAATTAGAGCTAGAACTGGTTCATATAAAACCTGAAAAAAATAAGGGACCAGAGAAGGGTGAGACTTTTGGTTCAAGAGTCTGGGATATGGAACAGGGATGAAATTGTTCAGTGGAGACCGGAAACGTTCTGTGAGAGAAATTATTTTTTATTTCTCCTTACATTGTAACTCTCTTTGAAAGGAAAAAAAAATTGGCCTAAACTTGAAAATTGAACTCTTTTATAATAACTGATCATATAGGAAGAGTTAAAAGTCAAGAGGTACCTAGATAACTAGTCAAGGCTATGGTTTTTCCAGTGGTCATGTATGGACGTGAGAGTTGGACTATGAAGAAAGCTGAATGCCGAAGAATTGATGCTTTTGAACTGTGGTGTTGGAGAAGACTCTTGAGAGTCCCTTGGACTGCAAGGAGATCCAACCAGTCCATCCTAAAACAAATCAGTCTTGAATATTCATTGGAAGGACTGATGCTGAAGCTGAAACTCCAATACTTTGGCCACCTGATGTGAAGAACTGACATTTGAAAAGACCCTGATGCTGGGAAAGATTGAGGGCAGGAGGAGAAGGGGATGGCAGAGGATGAGATGGTTAGATGGCATCACTGACTCGATGGGCATGGGTTGGAGTGAACTCCAGGAGTTGGTGATGGACAAGGAGGCCTGGCGTGCTGCGGTTCATGGGGTTGCAAAGAGTCGGACACCGCTGAGTGACTGAACTGAACTGAACCTGGATAACTTATATTTTTGCAAGTTAGGACATACGGATTTCTATGCCGTGTGGCCACACTTGATCCTTTTAACCTTTTGTTCCCGTTTTCCTTCAGAGTAGCCGTGGTTCACACACGTGGTCTCCACTTTCCCACCTGCTGTCTTTGCTTGTGTTCAGACTTGTGTTTAGAAAGGAGCCCTCTTCCATCACCTGCTCTATCATGCTCTCTATCTCATGATTTCTTAGCAATGACCACGTCTTAATGTCTCTCCAAAGCCTTACATATTAAATACTTGATCTCTTCTGATCTTCACAACAGCCCTGCAAACTCAGTATTACTGTCCCTATTTTAAAGATAAGATCTTTTAGGATGTTAATTAAAATGCACAGTTACTCAGCTCTGACATGTTGGGTTAGGACTTCAACCCAGGAGTGTTTCCAAAGCCGCCGCCTCCGCACACCTTTGCACAGAGACGTGCGTGTACTTGCACTCCTTTCATGACTATTCATCAAGGCTTGCCAGGGATTTTCTTTTTTTTAAATTAACAATAGTTTTTCTAGCTTTAATGAGATATAATTGATATGCAGCATTGTATGAGTTTAAGGTGTACAGCATGACACACCTATGATTGTGAAATGCTGTTTTCTTCTTAGTAAAGGTTTTTTGAGTGCTCTGCTCAGCTGTACCTCAGGTACTTTGTACCTCAGGGTTTCGTATTCTGTGAAGACTTCGCTGATGGTCTCTGGATGTATCCCAACTGAGCTTATACCCGATCTGTGTTTGTGAACCAGTTTAATCCTATGGCATTTCTTTGTTTCCCTGTTTGTTACGCCTAGTAGGTGGTGAGCTTTTTGAGACTAGGGGCTATAATTTTATGCATTTTGATATTCCTGGCACTGAAGAATATGCTGGAAAATAGGTCCAGCTCTTTTTCAACCCCTTGGACTGTAGCCCTCCAGCCTCCTCTGTCCATGGGATTTCCCAGGAAAGAATACTGGCGTGGGTTTCCATTTCTTTCTCCAGGGGATCTTCCCAATCCAGGGACTGAACCTGCGTCCTGCCTGGAGTGTGGATTCTTTACCACAGAGCCAGGCTTCCTTGCATTTGTTCTTAATACATCATAACTTGTTTGAAGGCAGTAATCCAAGATTTTATTTATCTTTGCATCCCTAACAGTATCACTCCCATGATTACTCAATAAATAGCTGTTGGTTTAGCTTAAAACACACACAAAAAATCTGTTAATAATCCTGCTCTGCCCAAATAATTTTAAATATCAGTATTTCAAATACATTTTTTAAATGAAAAAAAAAAAGTTAATTTCAAAGCGAACATGTTGTTCATTTGTTTATAACCTCACACAGAATTTATTCAGTTCAGTTCAGTCGCTCAGTCGTGTCTGACTCTTTGCGACCCCATGAATCGCAGCACGCCAGGCCTCCCTGTCCATCACCAACTCCCAGAGTTTACCCAAACTCATGATGCCATCTAATCATCTCATCCTCTGTTGTCCCCTTCTCCTCCTGCCCCCAATCCCTCCTAGCATCAGAATCTTTTCCAGTGAGTCAACTCTTCGTATGAGGTGGCCAAAGTACTGGAGTTTCAGCTTTAGCATTGGTCCTTCTAAAGAGCACCCAGGGCCTATCTCCTTCAGAATGGACTGGTTGGATCTCCTTGCAGTCTAAGGGACTCTCAAGAGTCTTCTCCAACACCACAGTTCAAAAGCATCAATTCTTTGGCACTCAGCCTTCTTCACAGTCCAACTCTCATATCCATACATGACCACTGGAAAAACCATAGCCTTGACTAGACGAAATTTTGTTGGCAAAGTAATGTCTCTGCTTTTGAATATGCTATCTAGGTTGGTCATAACTTTCCTTCCAAGGAGTGAGCGTCTTTTAATTTCATGGCTGCAGTCACCATCTGCAGTGATTTTGGAGCCCAGAAAAATAAAGTCTGAAACTGTTTCCACTGTTTCCCCATCTATTTGCCATGAAGTGATAGGACTGGATCCATGATCTTCGTTTTTTGAATGTTGAGCTTTAAGCCAACTTTTTTACTCTCCTCTTTTACTTGCATCAAGAGGCTCTTTAGTTCCTCTTCACTTTCTGCCATAAGGGTGATGTCATCTGCATATCTGAGGTTATTGATATTTCTCCCTGCAATCTTGATTCTAGCTTGTGTTTCTTCCAGTCCAGCGTTTCTCATGATGTACTCTGCATATAAATTAAATAAGCAGGGTGACAATATACAGCCTTGACGTACTCCTTTTCCTACTGGGAACCAGTCTGTTGTTCCATGTCCAGTTCTAACTGTTGCTTCCTGACCCGCATACAAATTTCTCAAGAGGCAGATCAGGTGGTCTGGTATTCCCATCTCTTTCAGAATTTTCCACAGTTTATTGTGATCCACACAGTCAAAGGCTTTGGCATAGTCAATAAAGCAGAAGTTTATGTGGTATTCTCTCTCAGTGAAACATCATTGTCTATTAATGCTGTTGCAGTAGGTGGTCTGCTACTCTAGTGCAGTTTCAGTTGGATGCACTGACATATATGCAGTACCATGTGTAAAATAGATCGCTAGTGAAAAGCTGCTGTGTATCACGGGGAGCTCAGCTCCTGCTCTGTGGTGACCGAAGGGTTGGGCGGAGTGGGAGGAGGCTCAGAGGGAGGGGCTATACATAGCTGATTCATCTTGTACAGCAGAAACTAGCAACATTGTAAAGCAGTTATACTGCAATTAAAAAAACCAGGAAACAATTAGACAAGTTTAAAAGCCAGCAAGAAAAAAGCACCGGTTATTTTGAATTAATCTAAAGCGACACTTTGAAATAAGGAAAGTGTAGGATGAGTTTTAGGATCCAAATCTGAAAGGTGGTCAAGGTCAGTATATATTAACTGGTAATGAATGATGTTGTCTTTGTAGTTAAACTCTGGTGACCATTCATTTCTTCCTGCTTAACTGCTTCTGAAGAAGCACCCTGTTTTGTATTCATGTGAGGTCAGTTTTTTGGTTTGTAACTGTGGTTATTACTTGCACACTCGGCTTTTTGTGACCTTTTTTTCTGTCTTAATGCAAGCAGCTTAAAATTCTGCTCAGATAGTCACAGTTTCTTGACTTCTGTCAGTATTGAAGCATATGCAAGGTAAGAAATACCATTAAGTAATTATTTCTGTTCTTTGGTTAATGGTTTTATGGTCTTTATCAATGAGCAAACATATTCTGATAAAGTAACTTGAACCATAAACTGCTTTGATGGGTTTTACTAATTAAAGATTATAGATTCAAACTCTGTTAAATTTCTTCTAGTTTATGAACATCTGTCTTGGGTGAAGAATGAAAGGCTTCCTGATTCTTTACACAGCTTTTATTCACTTATCTTTTGATTTTTCTAAATAAGCATATCTTCCATGGTATATTTCATTTTTTTCAGTGTTAAGAAAGGAAATATTTAAGGAAATATTTTTGACTACAATATACCATCTGTGTTAAATTCCCCTTACTTCAAAAGAAGTATTAAATACAGATTAAAGTCTCCTTATGCTATATAAAAACATTATTTTCATCTGTGTATTTGCTGCTAAGTCACTTCAGTCGTGTCCGACTCTGTGTGATCCCATAGACAGCAGCCCACTAGGCTCCTTTGTCCCTGGGATTCTCCAGGCAAGAATACTGGAGTGAGTTGCCATTTCCTTCTCCAATGCATGAAAATGAAAAGTCAAAGTGAAGTCGCTCAGTCGTATCCAACTCTTAGCGACCCCATGGACTGGAGCCTACTAGGCTCCTCCATCCGTGGGATTTTCCAGGCAAGAGTACTGGGGTTGGGTGCCATTTGGAGGATGTAAAAAAAAAAATTGCCAGTTGTGAAGCCAAAAGTTGAAAATCAGGAGGCATTTTAGATACTTACACACGTCCTTATAAAATACGCCGTTGGAATTCCATTGTCCTCCCAGAGAACCTAGGTATCTGTTTCATAGTTTGCTGTTTAATAATGTCAGTTTTTGTCTAAGCAGTATGTATTTATAGATGTATTTTATACAGAATGAAATTCTAGCTTTTGAAAATATGGCAACTTTTAATGGTTCTTTTAAAGTCTTTAGTGACTATTTATGGTGAATTGAAAATTCGAGATAACTTACTCGATCCTAAATACCAAACTGAATACCATTAAATAAGAAAGATTTAAATAAGTCTAAAAAGTCAGTAGTTGTTTAGGATTTTTATTAGTTTTGCCTTTTAAAAAGATGTATTTTAAAATGAACATCCTTGCTAATAACATGCACGTCCTTTTGTATATTACTCTATTTCTTCCTGACTTGTAGTTGGTGGTGGTTTAGTTGCTAAGTTGTGTCCGACTCTTGTGAAACCTGCCTGCAGCCCAGCAGGCTCCTCTGTCTGTGGGCTTCTCCAGGCATGAATACTGGAGTGGGCTGCCATTTCCTTCTTCATGGGATCCTCCCAACCCAGGGATCAAACTTGAGTCCTCTGCCTCGCAGGCAGGTCCTCTCCTGACGGAACTACCAGGGAGGCCCCGGTTTGTGCTCAGCGTCCACTAAATCATAGGGATGTTTGTTTAAAATCTTATTTATAAATCTTTAAAAAAAATGAATTCACTCTTGCAATTATTTGATAAATTGAATGCCTATTGCATATGGGTGGAGAAGGCAATGGCACCTCACTCCAGTACTCTTGCCTGGAAAATCCCATGGATGGAAGAGCCTGGTGGGCTGCAGTCCATGGGGTCGCTAAGAGTCGGACACGACTGAGTGACTTAGCAGCAGCAGCAGCAGCAGCAGCATTGCATATGGGTAGTAATATTAGCCCCTGTGGTAGAAAGATGAAAATCTGTTATAGTCTTTTTTTCATGTAGATTTCATGTAGATTCCATGTATGATGGGAGAGATGGACCTGACCAAGTAATTATGCTGTGAGAAGTGCTGTATCAATCACATGTGCATACATGATCCCTGAGAGCTGAGAAAAAGGGACACTTGAGTTGTCCTGGGTAGTGATGGTTGTATGGCTGGTCAGAGAAGGTTTCACAGAGAAAAATGGCTTTACAATTTAGTTGTTGGTAATTCTCCAGGTGGACAAGGGACAAAAACATTTAGACTGAAGGAACAACATCTCCAAAGGCAGAGAGGTATGATCGTGAGACATTCAGGGCCCTTAGGACTACCTAACTTGTGGTTCTGCTTTTGAGGGTGGAAGGCGATCTGAGACCAACTTGGATTACCAGGCAAAGGGATTTGAATTCTAACCTATAGATCAGGGTTGTAAACGTAATACTTAGTATTACAAGTAATGATAGAATTAATATCTAGAATCACTGAGTATCCTAAAGAATTAAGAGGGCTAAGTGTGGATTGTAGGGCATGCGGAGATGTGTGTATAAGGCAGGGGAGATGCAACCAGTTAGTTCATGTACCAGATTTTTATTGTGTACTATGCAAGGCATTGGCACCCCACTCCAGTACTCTTGCCTGGCAAATCCCATGGACAGAGGAGCCTGGTAGGCTGCGGTCCACAGGGCTGCTAAGAGTCGGACACGACTGAGCGACTTCTCTTTTACTTTTCACTTTCATGCGTTGGAGAAGGAAATGGCAACCCACTCCAGTGTTCTTGCTTGGAGAATCCCAGGGACGAGGGAGCCTGGTGGGCTGCCGTCTATGGGGTCGCACAGAGTCGGACACGACTGAAGTGACTTAGCAGCAGCAGCAGCAGCAGCAGCATGCAAGACACAGTTTCAACCACTGAAGAGCTTAGTGGGGGAAGAGAGCAGAGTAATTCCTTGCCCAGTAGGAACTTCGATTACAAAGAAGTCTGTATTATACCCCCACCTGCACTCTGTCTTTCTTCGTAAATTTTGTCTGTAACATGACTATAATTTCTTTATATTTTTCTTTTTTTGCCTTCTTTGTGGTTGATGTAGGAATTTCTGCCCTATGACTTGTGGAAGAAAGTACCTAAGTTTGTAACATGCTCTCCGCATTATTGTTCTTCCCCCAACCAATAGTTTGAGGTCCGGGCATTACTTTTTAAAAAACTTTGGAGGTAATTATAGATTAATATGTAATCATATGAAATAATAATCCCTTTACATTTGGTCCTATTTCCTCTCTTAGTAAAATTTAGTAAAACTATGACAACCAGCATATTAACACTGACATAATCCACTGCCCTTATTCATATATTTCTCCAGTTTTAATTGTACTCCTTTGCTGTGTGTATATTAAGCTCTGTAGTATTTCATTACCAGTCTAGATTGATGTATCCGCCACTACCACCAAGATACTGAACAGTTCCAACACTGCTTCTGGTATCCTTGGTATTCTCCTTCTATAACCACGCTTACTCTAAGCCCTAAACCCTGGCAACCCCCAATCTGTCGTTTTCCCAAGATTTTTCACTTCAAGAATGTTATGTAGATGGAATCATAGAGTCTGTAACTGTCGTTACGTTTTTGTCCACCGGGGCTCCTAGAGATGCGTCCGGGTCGCTGTCGCTGTCAATGCATTGCTCCCCTTTGACGTGGGTTGTCGTCCACTGTGTGCACTCACCTGTGGAAGGGTCTCTGTGCGGATTCCAGCTTTTGGCTTCTACAGATAAAGCTGCTGTGAACATTTGGGTACAGGCTTTTGTGTGGATGTATGTTTTCATTTCTATGCATAAATGTCCAAGAGTGCAATGGCTGGGTCATATGGTGTTGAACTAAAGTTTGATCAGAAACTGGAGTGGCTGTCCCACTTCCTGTGTACTGACCAGTAGCAATCAGCAGCCCAGTCTTTGCGTCTCCATACAGGCATTTGGTCGTGCCATGTTTTATTTAGCCGTTCTGATAGGTGTGGAGTGTATCTCACTGTGGTTTGACTGCATTTCCCCGGGGGCTGGCTTGTGTTGAACACCCTTTCATGTGTTCATTTGCCGTTTTTATACCCTCTTCTGTGAAGTGTCTGTTGTCTTCTCATTTTCTAGTTGGATTGTTATTGTTTTTAAATGTTAAATTTTGAGAGATATAATGAATTCTAGGTACTAGTTCTCTGTCAGATATGTGGTTTGCACAATCTTCTCCCAGTCTGTGGCCTGTCTTTTTCTCATCTTCACATGTACTTTCACAGGGCAACCTTTTTACTTTTGATGAGCCCAGTTTACCAATTTTTTCCTTTTTTGGATTGTGTGTTTTGTTTGAAGTCTAAGAACTCTGCCTAGGTTGAGATTCTGAAGATTTTGCTTCCGTTTCTTTTTTCTAGAAGAGTTGCAGTTTAAGTTTATGACTCTTTTGAATTAATTTTTGTGTATGGTCTTAGGTCAGGGTTCATTTTTTTCCCTTTTATTTAGCCTATAGTTACCTAGTTGGTTCAGTGTCATTTATTAAAAAGGCTCGTTCTCTTTTGCTGACTTTTTTCTGGACCTTTGTCAAGAAACAGTTGAATGTGTTTGTGTGGGTCTGTTTGTGGGTTCTCTCCTCTCTCCTCTTGACCTGTTGTCTGTCCTCTACTGATACAACACTGTCGTTATTTCTGACTTGTGAAGAATCACATAGTCCTCTGAATACTCTTTCGGCCCTACTTCCTCCTCTTCTTTTGGAACTCAAGATGATACAACTGTTGGGTCATTTTTTTAAGACTTTAGAATATTACTTATTTTTTGGCTGCATGGCATATTGGAACTTATTCTCCCACCAGAGATTGAACCCTCATCCCCTGTGGTGGAAGTGTGAAGTCTTAGCCACTGCAATGCCAGGGAAGGTCCCCAGATGTTGGGTCTTTGTTATTGTCCCACAGGTTCCCAAGGCTTTATTATTATTATTTTCTGTTTGTTTGCTCTTTCTGTTTGGATTGATTGAATTCTATTCCTGTATTCTTACATTCACTGTATCCTCTGTTGTCTACTCCTGAGCCCATCTAGTGAGGTTTTTTATTCCCGTTATTGCATTTTTAATTTCTATAGTGTCCATATATTTAAAAAAATGTCTTCTATTTTTTTGCTTAGATTTCCTGTTTTTACAGTTTTAAGGGAATTTATAACTGTTGTTTTGCATTTGTTTTAAGAGAATTTATAACTGATTGTGGAAGCGTTTCTTATGGTGTTGGATTTAAAAATCCTCTTCTGATAATTCCGACATCTGATTCATCTTGATGTTGGTATTAGTTGTTTGTCCTGTTTCAACTGTAATTTTTTTTTCTTGGTTCTTGATATGACACGTGAGTTTCAACTGAAGCCTCAATGTTTTGTCTGTTAGGTTAGGAGACTCTGGGGCCTAGTTCAATCTTTTATTTTTACAGGCAGTCCGTCACTGTTTAGATTTAGCATGCAGTTGTTGGCCTGTTCTCGTGGGCTGTGGTTCCAGCCACAGTTCCGTGTTCAGGGTCTTCGTGCTGTTATTTTGGTTTGCTTGATCTGGTGTCACGAGGGCTCCCGCTGGTCCTTGCTAGTGCTGTTTGAGGGAGTACAGGACGTTCTTCTTGGGCTGAGCTGCTGGCTGTTGGTTGGTTAGGCAAGGGGTGAGATTGGGTTTCCTTCCCATGCCCCTCGCTGCCCTGTCGCCTCTGGGTGGGAGAGGAGCACCCTAGCCTCGCAGGGAGCAGGGGCTTCCTGGACGGGACCTCCTGCTGCAGCTCAGCCCTCTGGCCAGTTCCGTGCACCGGCTCTGGAGTTTCTGGGGGCAGGAGAGCCTGGGGCCTGCGGGGCGGAGAGGGCTGCTGTGGGCTCTTTCTGTGGCCGGGTCCGTCTCGCTGGTTCTTCCTGCTGTGTTCCCTTTCTCTTGGCTGAAAGGGGGATTCTCGGGCCCCGATGGGCAGGAGGCTGCTTCCCCTGGCTGTTTGTTTTTGGGGAGGCTCGCCGTCTGTCTCCCTTGCTGGTGGTGCTGGCTGGCCCCATGTTGCCAGAGGGACCCCGTGGCATCCCGGGGAGCTGGCCTTCTCCGACGGCCTTTTGTTCCCAGACAAGCGGGTGGGCAGCCAGGGATGGACCACCTTCTGCTGTTGGGTGAGGGGAGCCTAGGATACCTGCCTCTGCCTCTGCTGTAATGACATATTAATTTTTTTTCTTATGTCTTTTTTATATTTTTGCTCTCATCAATCTATTTTATACCTAGCTTCCATATTAAAATCTATATTTCTCTCTTTTAATTAACTAACATACATATTACTTTGCCAACAAAGGTCCATCTAGTCAAGGCTATGGTTTTGCAGCCAAAGATGGAGAAGCTCTATACAATCAGCAAAAACAAGACCAGGAGCTGACTGTGGCTCGGACCATGAACTCCTTATTGCCAAATTCAGACTTAAATTGAAGAAAGTAGGGAAAACCACTAGACCATTCAGGTATGACCTAAATCAAATCCCTTATGATTATACAGTGGAAGTGAGAAATAGATTTAAGGGCCTAGATCTGATAGATAGAGTGCCTGATGAACTATGGAATGAGGTTCGTGACATTGTACAGGAGACAGGGATCAAGACCATCCCCATGGAAAAGAAATGCAAAAAAGCAAAATGGCTGTCTGGGGAGGCCTTGCAAATAGCTGCGAAAAGACGAGAAGCGAAAAGCAAAGGAGAAAAGGAAAGATATAAACATCTGAATGCAGAGTTCCAAAGAATAGCAAGAAGAGATAAGAAAGCCTTCTTCAGCGATCAATGCAAAGAAATAGAAGGCAGAGGAACCAGAGATCAAATTGCCAACATCCGCTGGATCATGGAAAAAGCAAGAGAGTTCCAGAAAAACATCTATTTCTGCTTTATTGACTATGCCAAAGCCTTTGACTGTGTAGATCACAATAAACTATGGAAAATTCTGAAAGAGATGGCAATACCAGACCACCTGATCTGCCTCTTGAGAAATCTGTATGCAGGTCAGGAAGCAACAGTTAGAACTGGTCATGGAACAACAGACTGGTTCCAAATAGGAAAAGGAGTACGTCAAGGCTGCATATTGTCACCATGTTTATTTAACTTATATGCAGAGTACATCATGAGAAATGCTGGACTGGAAGAAACACAAGTTGGAATCAAGATTGCTGGGGAACGCGTGTATTCTGGTGGCGGATCCATCTCGATGTATAGTAAAAGATTGCTGGGAGAAATATCAATAACCTCAGATATGCAGATGACACCACTCTTACGGCAGAAAGTGAAGAGGGGCTAAAAAGCCTCTTGATGAAAGTGAAAGTGGAGAGTGAAAAGGTTGGCTTAAGGCTCAACATTCAGAAAACGAAGATCATGGCATCTGGTCCCATCACTACATGGGAAATAGATGGAGAAACAGTGGAAACAGTGTCAGACTTTATTTTTCTGGGCTCCAAAATCACTGCAGATGGTGACTGGAGCCATGAAATTAAAAGACGCTTACTCCTTGGAAGGAAAGTTATGACCAACCTAGATCACATATTCAAAAGCAGAGACATCACTTTGCCAACAAAGGTTCGCCTAGTCAAGGCTATGGTCTTTCCTGTGGTCATGTATGGATGTGAGAGCTGGACTGTGAAGAAGGCTGAGGGCTGAAGAATTGATCCTTTTGAACTGTGGTGTTGGAGAAGACTCTTGAGAGTCCCTTGGACTGCAAGGAGATCCAACCAGTCCATTCTGAAGGAGATCAATCCTGGAATTTCTTTGGAAGGAATGATGCTAAAGCTGAAACTCCAGTATTTTGGCCACCTCATGCGAAGAGTTGACTCATTGGAGAAGACTCTGATGCTGGGAGGGATTGAGGGCAGGAGGAGAAGGGGACGACAGAGGATGAGATGGCTGGATGGCATCACTGACTTGATGGGTGTGAGTCTGAGTGACCTCTGGGAGCTGGTGATGGACAGGGAGGCCTGGCGTGCTGTGGTTCATGGGGTCGCAAAGAGTCGGATACGACTGAGCGACTGATCTGATCTGATCTGATCTGAACATACATATAGAAAAGTACACAAATCACAGATGCTGAGCTTTAGGAAATTTTTCAAACTGAACAGACTTGTATAACTAGCACCAGCAAGTTAATCATTTACCACATCACATTCATGACTGTGTCATTTTGCCTTAACAGCAGTTGGCTAAAGGGGTTTGAGCCTCATTGGTTTCCCTAACTTGAGAGTAGCAAGAGATAAATGGGCATGCCACTGTTGGCAACATGTAGCTCGATTTTGGAGACATTTCTTTTTTACTTCACCCCTATTCACTTATTTTCTCTATATTGCTTCCTGAAATACATTTCCTTTTTGATCTTTTATCATCTAAATCATGATTATTCAAATCTTAGCTCATATCTCACCATTTCTAAGCAACTTTCCTGGGTCACTGCAGGAAAGTTTTTTTCTCTTTCTCATCAAACCTTTTTTGGTTGTTGTTCAGTTGCTCAGTCGTGTCCTGCTCTTTGCCACCCCATGGCTGCAGCACGCCAGGCCTCCCTGTCCTTTACTGTCTCCCGCATTAAGCTCAGACCCATGTCCCTCGAGTCGGTGACGCCACCCAACCATCTCATCCTCTGTCGTCCCCTTCTCCTTCAGCCTTGAATCCCTCCCAGCATCAGGGTCTTTTCAAATGAGTCAGCTCTTCGCATGAGTTGGCCAAAGGATTGGAGCTTCATCTTCAGCATCAGTCCTTCCAATGAATATTCAGGGTTGATTTCCTTTAGGATGGAGTGGTTGGGTCTCCTTGCAGTCCAAGGGACTCTCAAGAGTTTTCTTCAGCACCACAGTTCAAAAGCATCAATTCTTCAGTGCTCAGCCTTCTTTGTGATCCAACTCTCACATCTGTACACGACTACTGGAAAAAGCATAGCTTTACCTATATTGAACTTTGTTGGCAAAGTGATGTCTCTGCTTTGTAATATGGTGTCTAGGTTTGTCATAGTTTTTTATCCAAGGAGCAAGCGTCTTTTAATTTCATGGCTGGTCACCATCTGTGGTGATTTTGGAGTCCCAACATGTGAAGTCTGTCACTGTTTTTATTTTTTCCCTATCTTTGCCATGAAGTGATGGGACCAGTTACCATGATCTTAGTTTTTTGAATGTTGAGTTTTAAGCCAACTTTTTCACTCTCCTCTTTCACCCTTGTCAAGATACTCTTTAATTCCTCTTCACTTTCTGTCATTAGGGTAGTGTTATCTGCATATTTGAGGTTATTGATATTTCTCACAGCAATCTTGATTCCAGCTTGTACTTCATCTAGCCCAGCATTTCTCATGATGTACTCTGCATATAAGTTAAATAAGCAGGGTGACAATATACAGCCTTGATGTACTCCTTTCCCAATTTAGAACCAATCCATTATTGTATCTCTGGTTCTGTTACTTCTTGACCTGCATACAGGTTTCTCAGGAGGCATGTAAGGTGGTCTGGTATTCACATCACTTTTACGAATTTTTCACAGTTTGTTGTGATCTACGCTGTCAAAGGCTTTAGTGTAGTCAATGAAACAGAAGTTTTTTTGGAATTCCCTTGCCTTTTCTATGATCTACTGGATGTTGGCAGTTTGATCTCTGTTTCCCTTGCCTTTTCTAAACCTACCTTGTACATCTGGAAGTTCTTGGTTCTTATACTGTTGACATCTAGCTTGAAGGATTCTTGCAAAAATTCTTTAATTCATTAATTTTTGCATATCAGTATGTTCACTTAAAACAAACTTTAGACATTCAGAAGGGCATATGATGAAAGTCTCTTCTCATTCCTGTGTCCCAGTCGCTGTATGTTCTAGAAATATTTTGTGTACTTACAAGTACATTTAATTTCTATTTTTTTGCTTTCTTTTTGTACAGTGTAAACAAACCTAGTTCTGTGTCTTACTTTTTTCTGGTAATAGCTCTTGACGATGGCTCCAGATCCACACGCGGACTCTGGTTTATGTGTTAGGGCTGAATAGTACTCCACTAGGTGTGTGCCACCGTCACGTCCACCACTTGTAGTTGTGAGGACTGAATCCTGAACAGACTCACATAGACCAGATTTGAATGGTGCTCCCTAGGGTTTCTCAGTTACAATCAAATGTAGTAGCTTTGATTGTAATTTACGTAGTCAATTCCTTTTAACAATATTTATGGTTTTTAAAAAAATTCTAAACACTACTGAATTGAATAGTCTTACATACATTGTTTGACATCTATGGAATAATTATCTGTTGGATACCATTTCCTTTAATTCCTAAACTGTTTATCATCTCTACTAATTTAATAATTAGACATAATCAGTTAATTATGGAGTTGTTTAAAAATTTTTTTACTTGTCATTCTTCAAGGAATGGTACCATACTTTGAATCCTTTTATATTTGCCCTGACCTAGAATGTTGGTGTAGATAAGCAAGCCCTCAGAGTGGACTGGAGTGTGTCTCAGCTGCCAGATTCTGTTTCCATTTTTATTCATCTAAGCTCTTCATCTTTCTTTTGAAATTCCTAATCATGAGAGAAAAAAATTATTGTCAAAGCTTAGACCACAGCTAGATGCATTTAGAAGCAGAAATGATATTTATTCTAAGTTACAGAATAAAATGAACCACAGTCTCAGAAATAGTTTCTTAAAAAAGCAAAATGTTTCACCTTTCTTTGTCTGGAAAAAAAATGTTTCTTATTCTTCCATTGAAAACGTGGTATGAGATAGAGTATATCTTCACTGAGACTTAGTTGAGCTATATGTAAAATAACGGGAAAATTTTCTTTTTTATCAAAAATTTTTTTGATACAGTAAAGTAATGCTCAAAATTCTCCAAGCCAGGCTTCAGCAATATGTGAACTGTGAACTTCCTGATGTTCAGGCTGGTTTTAGAAAAGGCAGAGGAACCAGAGATCAAATTGCCAACATCCGCTGGATCATGGAAAAAGCAAGAGAGTTCCAGAAAAACATCTATTTCTGCTTTATTGACTATGCCAAAGCCTTTGACTGTGTAGATCACAATAAACTATGGAAAATTCTGAAAGAGATGGGAATACCAGACCACTTGATCTGCCTCTTGAGAAATCTGTATGCAGGTCAGGAAGCAACAGTTAGAACTGGTCATGGAACAACAGACTGGTTCCAAGTAGGAAAAGGAGTACGTCAAGGCTGCATATTGTCACCATGGGAAAGGCTGTATATCTTATTTAACTTCTATGCAGAGTACATCATGAGAAATGCTGGACTGGAAGAAGCACAAGCTGGAATCAAGATTGCCGGGAGAAATATCAATAACCTCAGATATGCAGATGATACCACCCTTATGGCAGAAAGTGAAGAGGTACTAAAAAGCCTCTTGATGAAAGTGAAAGTGGAGAGTGAAAAGGTTGGCTTAAAGCTCAACATTCAGAAAACGAAGATCATGGCATCTGGTCCCATCACTACATGGGAAATAGATGGAGAAGCAGTGGAAACAGTGTCAGACTTTATTTTTCTGGGCTCCAAAATCACTGCAGATGGTGACTGGAGCCATGAAATTAAAAGACGCTTACTCCTTGGAAGGAAAGTTATGACCAACCTAGATCACATATTCAAAAGCAGAGACATCATTTTGCCAACAAAAGTTCGCCTAGTCAAGGCTATGGTCTTTCCTGTGGTCATGTATGGATGTGAGAGCTGGACTGTGAAGAAGGCTGAGGGCTGAAGAATTGATGCTTTTGAACTGTGGTGTTGGAGAAGAGTCTTGAGAGTCCCTTGGACTGCAAGGAGATCCAACCAGTCCATTCTGAAGGAGATCAGCCCTGGGATTTCTTTGGAAGGAATGATGCTAAAGCTGAAACTCCAGTATTTTGGCCACCTCATGCGAAGAGTTGACTCATTGGAGAAGACTCTGATGCTGGGAGGGATTGGGGGCAGGAGGAGAAGGGGACGACACAGGATGAGATGGCTGGATGGCATCGCTGACTCAATGGATGTGAGTCTGAGTGACCTCCGAGAGCTGGTGATTGACAGGGAGGCCTGGCGTGCTGCAGTTCATGGGGTCGCAAAGAGTTGGACACGACTGAGCGACTGATCTGATCTGATCTGATCAAAGTACATTTTTTAAACTACTGCCTACAAAGTGAAAAGACTGGAAGTATCCTGTGGTGTGCCTAGACGCTCAGTCATGTCCGACTCTTTGTGACCACATGCACTGTAGCCCGCCAGGCTCCTCTGTCCATGAGATTCTCCAGGCAAGAATACTGGAGTGGGTTGCCATGCCCTCCTCCAGGGGATCTTCCAAACCCAGGGATTGAACCCATGTCTCCCACATTGCAAACGGATTCTTTACTGTCTGAGCCACCAGGGAAGCCCATGAATACTGAATTGGATAGCCTATCCCTTCTCCAGGAGATCTTCCCATCCCAGGAATTGAACTGGGGTCTCCTGCATTGAGGCAGATTCTTTACCAAGTGAGCTACCAGGGATGCCCCTGGAATTCTCCTACTTGATATTAAAGTGGATAAGTCAGTTACTTGTATTGACTTATTTGTGTTAAGGTCCATTTAGTGTCCTGGTTGCCTCTTTGGAAACCTTGATGAAGTATATTTTCCCACCATCTTTCCCTCCTACCCCCCGCCCCCCGCCCCCCCTGCCAACTTATTTGAGTATAAAACTGAACAGTTTTAAGTTGGGAGAAGATTGAAATTTGCTTCCTATTTGGAAAACTCACAGTTTTATCATTTTAAATGTGTATCACTGAGGTTAGAGAGATAAATCTCGTTTTTCTGATTAGTCTAGAGGATTTCAGCTCTATTAAATTGACTTCTGTTATGAGCCGGACCTTAAAATTAAAGATGTGTTTTGTTTCTTTCTTATAACTGATCCTGAAACATTCACTGCCTGAAATTCTAGGAGGCTGGAGGGGAAAATAAATTCTATCATAGTTCTTGGGATTTGTATCAAACAAGCAGGAGTAGATTTGGGATAGTTTTCTGATAATTGACCTTTGGGCTTAGTCAGTCAGGTGTGTCTGGCTCTTTGTGACTCCCACGGACTGTAACCTGCCAGGCGCCTTTGTCCATGGAGATTCTCCAGGCAAGAATATTGGAGTGGGTTGCCATGCCCTCCTCCAGGGGATCTTCCCACCCCAGGGATTGAACCCAGGCCTCCCACATTGCAGGGAGATTCTTTACCATCTGGACACCAGGGAAGCCCAAGAATACTGGAGTGGGTAGCCTATTTCTTCTCCAGGGGATCTTCCTGACCCGGGAATTGAACCAGGGTCTCCTGCATTGCAGGCAGATTCTTCACTAGCTGAGCCACCAGGGAAGCCCATAAACTATTCTACATTTCCTAATTAATGGTGGCCTTAACCAAGACACAGACTCCTCAGTGGTGATTGCTTCTGTGGAAGAGTGTCCTTAAGCCATCAGGGAAGCCCCACTGACCTTTAGATGGTTATAAGTTATGCTCTAGTGATTTTTTAAACAACTTTCAGATATAACTCACATGCTGAATAATTCACCCATTTGTATTGTACAATTTAGTGGCTTTTATTGTTCACAGAGTTGTGCAGCCATTGCCACAATCCATTTTGGAGCACTCTCCTCACCACAGAAGGAAACCCATTACCCGTCAGCACTCGCCCTTCATTTCCTCCCCCATCTGCCAGCTTTAGTCAAACACTAGTCTGATTTATGTCTCTAAAGGCAGATTTCGGACAGTTCATGTAAGAAGACAGGACAGCATGTCAGTCTTTTGTGTTTGACTTCTTCACATAGGATGTTTGCTAGGTTTATCCGTGCCGTGCTGTTGCTGCTGCTAAGTTGCTTCAGTCGTGTCCGACTCTGTGTGACCCCATAGACGGCAGCCCACCAGTCTCCCCCGTCCCTGGGATTCTCTAGGCAAGAACACTGGAGTGGCTTGCCATTTCCTCCTCCAGTGCATGAAAGTCAAAAGTGAAAGTGAAGTCGCTCAGTCGTGTCCAACTCTTAGCAGCCCCGTGGACTGCAGCCCACCAGGCTCCCCCGTCCCTGGGATTCTCCAGGCAAGAACACTGGAGTGGGTTGCCATTTCCTTCTCCAATGCATGAAAGTGAAAAGTGAAAGTGAAGTCGCTCAGTCGTGTCTGACTCTTAGCGACCCCATGGACTGCTCTCACCAGGCTCCTCCGTCCATGGGATTTTCCAGGCAAGAGTGCTGGAGTGGGTGCCACTGCCTTCTCCCTGTCCATGCTGTACCTTGTATCAATTCCTTTTCATTGTCAAATAATGTTTCCTTGTATAGTTATGTTTCATTCATCCATTCATCTGTTGATGACCATTTAGCAGATATTCATATACAAGTTTTTGTGTGGGCATATGTTTTTATTTCTCTTGAGTATATGCCTAAGAGTGGAATTTCTTGGTCATATATGATAACTCTGTGTTTAATTTTTGAGGAACTCCCTCTTTTAAATTTATACCACCAACATATGATGGTTCTGATTTCTTCACAATCTCCAACATTTGATATTGTCTATCTTTTTCTTATAGACATCTTAGTGATACGAAATGATATCTCATTGTGGTTTTGATTGGCATTTTCCTAATGACCAGTGAAACCGAACATCTTTTCATGTGGGAGAAGGAAATGGCAACCCACTGCAGTGTTCTTGCCTGGAGAATCCCAGGGAGTGGAGAGCTTGGTGGGCTGCCGCCTGGGGTCGCACAGAGTCGGACACGACTGAAGTGACTTAGCAGCAGCAGCAACAGCAGCAGTGGACATCTATAAATTTTATTTGGAGAAATGTCTAGTTATATCTTTCTTTTGCCCGTGTTAATTAGTTTGTCCTGTTGTTACTGATGTTAAGAAATCTTTGTATAATCCAGATAGATGCTGCTTATCAGATACATAATTTGTAAATATTTTCTCCAGTTCTGTGGCATTATCACGTACTTGATGTGGGCCTTTGAAGTGTAGAAGTTTTTAATTTTGACGAAACCAAATTTATATATGTTTATTTTGTTTCTTGTACTTTTGGTGTCATAAAGAAGCCATTATCTGAGCCAAGGTCATGGATTTACTGCTTTAATTTCTTCTGAGAGTTTTACAGTTTTAGCTCTATTTGAATCTGTGATTTGTTTCGAGTTAATTTTTTTGTATATGGTCTAAGGAGGCATCCTGCTGAAGTCTTTTGCATGTGGAATTCAATCGTCCCAGCATCTGTAGTAGAGAAGACTTTTTTTCCTCTGTTGAATAGACATGGCACTGAATTCTGAGTCCTTCAACTCTGTTCTTTTTCTTCATGGTGTTTTGGTTTTTTTGTTTGGTCGACTGTTCTGGCTCCCTTGCATATCTAAGTAAATTTTAGGATTAGTTTATAAATTTCTGCAAAAAAAAAAAAAAAGCTAGCTTAGATTTTATTGTGGATTGAGTTAAATTGGTAGATCAAATTGAACAGGATTGCCTGTTTAACAATATTAAGTCTTTTGGATCCATTAACATGAGTCTTTCCATTTATTTAGGTTTTCTTTGCATTTTTCAACAATATTTTATAATTTTAAGAGTAAAGTTTTGTGTTTATTTTGCAAAATTTATTTGTAAATATTTTATTCTTTTTGATGCTGTTGTAAATGGAATTATTTTTAAGTTTTATTTTCAGATTGGTCATTGCTAGAATATAAAAATACAGTTGCTATTTGTATATTGATCTTGTACCCTGTAATATTACCGAGCTCATTTATTAGTTCTAATACTTGTAAAGTTGTACTTCTTAGATTTTCTAGATACAGTGTCGTATCATCTGTAAATAAATATAGTTTCATTTCTTCCTTCCCAGTTTCAATGGAAATTGTTTCATTTCCTTCATTGTACTGACTAGAACAAGGTTGAGTTGAAGTGCTGAGACTGGACATTGTCATCTTGTTCCTGATCTTTGGGGGAAAGCATTCAGTTATAGTGATTTTTTTTTTTCACTCTAAAAAAATGGGCCATAACTTTGCTTTGAAGATTAATTTGCTTTTGATTTAATATTCTTTTCTTTTTGTTTACATACACAGATATGTGCTGATTAGAAGGCTCAGTTGTGCAGTGTGGAGGATAAGACAGTGCCTTACAAAGATGGGGTTTGGGAGTGACCTGAAGAATTCACACGAAGCTGTGTTAAAATTGCAAGACTGGGAATTACGGTTACTGGAAACAGTGAAGAAATTCATGGCCCTGAGAATAAAAAGTGATAAAGAATATGCATCAACTTTACAGAACCTTTGTAATCAAGTTGATAAGGAAAGTACTATCCAAATGAGTTATGTCAGCAATGTATCCAAGGTAAGAAGAAGAATTTCATCATTTGTCGTCTGTAGCTTCGTAATTGTCCTTAAAGCAAACAGATAATGCTATTGAATAAGCACACCTAAGTCAGCATTCTAAAGCAGTGGTTCCAAAATCCTGCTGACCATCAGAATTGGATGGAGAAAATTTCAGAAACTGTTAAGATTTGGGTCCATCTCCCAATATTCTGGGTCATTAGGCCTGAAATTTTTGAGCTTTGAAATCTTTTTTTCCCCAATAGGTGTCCAGATTATTCTAATGATTAGTCAGCTTTGAGAACCCTTCTTAAAGTTCTGTCTTCTTAAGTGCCCTACTTCCTTGGGCCCCTTGAGCTCTGCTGTTTTATCCTTTTGGCACAAAGTTTCTTTATAACCCACCTTCCTTGGATTCTTCTGAGTTGTTAGTATAGTCATGGAATATTTTAATGTGTAGGTGTTCTTTGCTATCATTTCATTACTAAAATGCTAATATACTGATGATTTAATGACACATAAAATTCTTTGAATAAACAATATGGTTTTTTAACTTAAAGATTATATTATTATTCATTTTATCAAATATATAAAATTAAAAATTAAGGGCTATAAAAATAAAGGTCCCTATTATACTGCTCATTATCCTTTGAAGGCGTAAAAGATGAAATATTACACACGTTAATAGTCTTGGATTTTTGCTCTGTTTCCATTGTCTTCACATTTCACTGTATTTATTCAAAGTTAAGAAAATTTTATTTTACTTCAGAAAGTTAGAATTAGTGTGTTTCTTGCCCTCATGGGTCTTAAGATCTGAGTAGATTGTAGAGGAAGCCTAGTTTCTTATGGGGATTGTGTGTGTGGTGTGTGATCTGGGAAGGATCTTTGATTTCACTGAGAACTCCTAATGGAATATCTTTAACTTCCTTTCCTGGGCCAGTGAGGTTCCCTGAAGAACATTTCTCTAGGTTCTAGTCTGAAGGTAGGGTTGCCGGCTGTAGCATATTAAAATATAGGTCACCAGTTAAATCTGCGGCAACAATGAGAAACGCGTAGCCTGTGCGCTCAGTCGCTCTGTCGTGTCCCACTCTTTGCGACCCTGTGGACTGCAGCCTGTCAGGCTCCTCTGTCCATGGGATTCTCCAGGCATGAATACTGGAGTGGGCTGCCATTTCCTCCTCCAGGGATGCATACACTAAAGTCTATTTTTTGTCCGCTATTCAGATTTACCTGGTGTCCTGTATTTTGTTTGACTACTGTTATGGAAATATGTAGAGAAAGTAGATTGAGTGTTCAGAGAGTCATGTTTTAGTTAATCCTCCTGGTTTGGTAAGCTGCCTGCTGTCTCTGCATCCAGAGGCTCTCTGGTTAAATTTTTCTGCTTGTTTCTATCTGCTCTGGGGGAGGAATAGTTGCCTATCTGTGGGCTGAGCAATAGGCCCTAGAATTCTGGCTGTTCCTTATGCAGCCTGAACCGATCCTCCTGTTTCAGCACCCTCTCCTTTTCCTTCATTTAGCTCTCTCCAGTTCCCGGGCTTTCCTGGAGTTATCTGGCCCTGTAGATGGGTCTTTTCTTCTCCCTGCCCCCCAGAGTCTTATTGAGATATCATTGACATACATCGCTGTATAGATTAAGGTATATAGCATGATGGTTTATGTCTGTTGTGAAATGATTACTGCAATAGATTGTAACTCTTTGCAACCCCATGAACTAATACAGCTCCATGGAGAATTCCCCAGGCCAGAATACTGGAGCGGGGAGCCTTCCCCCTTCTCCAGGGGATCTTCCCAAGCCAGGGATGGAACCCAGGTCTCCCACATTGCAGATGGATTCTTTACCTGCTGAGCCACGAGGAAAGCCCCATTAAAAAGGGAAGAAAACGTTTCTCCTTTGGATAAGAACTCTCAGAATGGACTCCCTTCCCTTAACAGCTCTCCCATCTCATACGTCAGTGTGAACCATGGTCACCGTGCTGCGCCATCCCTAGCGCTTACTTGTCTTATTACTGAAAGTTTGGCCTCTTCGCGCATTTTCCTCCAGTTCCCCCTCCTGTCACAAGGCCTTCTCTTCTTGACCTCTACTTTGTAGAACACTTGTGTTTCAGCTCTTCCTGATGGTACTCAGTTACCCCTTCCTGCTTTTATAATATTTTCTAACATTTTTTATTGGCATGTCTTATCTGTGATTGTTGCCTTTTCTATCTTCTTTGTGATTGTAAATTTATATTTTACTTTGTACTTCAGTGGGATTTTGGAAAGGAGTGGAAAAATAGCTATACGTTTTATTGACTATGTTTAACTGGAATTACACTCCTTAGGAAAGTAAGGTACTGAAAGGAACAAGAGATGGGATTAATGGGTAAGAAGATACAGGATTTGTGAGGTCAGGACAAAGGAGGAACCATCAACATGTGTATTGAAGTGTCAAGTGTTAAGGTGAGGAATCAGCTCAGTTCAGTCGCTCAGTTGTGTCCGACTCTTTGTGACCCCATGAACCGCAGCACGCCAGGGCTCCCTGTCCATCACCAACACCCAGAGTCCATAGGTGGAGACAAATGCTAAGATGATTAAAAAAGGCAGTAAAATGTGGGGCATAGAAAAGGGGGCTAGGGAAGGGTGATAGATTGAGAGGAAGTGGTCTAAGTGGGTAGTGTTGCCTTTCAAAGAGGAAACCTTGAGAGCTAATGGTTGAACAATGGTAGGAAACCCAAAGAAAAACAAGGAGTATGTCAGCTTTTCCTCTTAATGCTGAAAATGCATCATTTATTCTACCTAAAAGTAAAGTTCAATATATCAGTTTTTTCTTTAGCTCATCAGGTTTTTCACGTTATGTCTAAAAAAAAATCTGCCTGATCCAAAGGTGTTTTCACCTGTGTTTGCATCTGGAAGTTTTATACTTTTATATTTATGTCTATGACCCATTTTTAGTTAATTTTTGTATATGGGACAAGTTATAGATTAAAGTCAGTTTTTGTTGTTGTTGTTGTTGTTGTTAATGGAGATCCATTTATTCCATCAACATTTTTAGAAAGGATTAAACTTTAAATTCTCCAAGCCAGGCTTCAGCAATATGTGAACCGTGAACTTCCTGATGTTCAAGCTGGTTTTAGAAAAGGCAGAGGAACCAGAGATCAAATTGCCAACATCCGCTGGATCATGGAAAAAGCAAGAGAGTTCCAGAAAAACATCTATTTCTGCTTTATTGACTATGCCAAAGCCTTTGACTGTGTGGATCACAATAAACTATGGAAAATTCTGAAAGAGATGGGAATACCAGACCACCTGATCTGCCTCTTAAGAAATCTGTATGCAGGTCAGGAAGCAACAGTTAGAACTGGTCATGGAACAACAGACTGGTTCCAAATAGGAAAAGGAGTACGTCAAGGCTGCATATTGTCACCATGTTTATTTAACTTATATGCAGAGTACATCATGAGAAATGCTGGACTGAAAGAAACACAAGTTGGAATCAAGATTGCCGGGAGAAATATCAATAACCTCAGATATGCAGATGACACGACTCTTATGGCAGAAAGTGAAGAGGGGCTAAAAAGCCTCTTGATGAAAGTGAAAGTGGAGAGTGAAAAGGTTGGCTTAAAGCTCAACATTCAGAAAACGAAGATCATGGCATCTGGTCCCATCACTGCATGGGAAATAGATGGGGAAACAGTGGAAACAGTGTCAGACTTTGTTTTTCTGGGCTCCAAAATCACTGCAGATGGTGACTGCAGCCATGAAATTAAAAGACGCTTGCTTCTTGGAAGGAAAGTTATGACCAACCTAGAAAGCATATTCAAAAGCAGAGACATTACTTTACCAACAAAGGTTCGCCTAGTCAAGGCTATGGTCTTTCCTGTGGTCATGTATGGTTGTGAGAGCTGGACTGTGAAGAAGGCTGAGCGCCGAAGAATTGATGCTTTTGAACTGTGGTGTTGGAGAAGACTCTTGAGAGTCCCTTGGACTGCAAGAAGATCCAACCAGTCCATTCTGAAGGAGATCAATCCTGAAATTTCTTTAGAAGGAATGATGCTAAAGCTGAAACTCCAGTACTTTGGCCACCTCATGTGAAGAGTTGACTCATTGGAGAAGACTCTGATGCTGGGAGGGATTGAGGGCAGGAGGAGAAGGGGACGACAGAGGATGAGATGGCTGGATGGCATCACTGACTCGATGGATGCGAGTCTGAGTGACCTCCGGGAGCTGGTGATGGACAGGGAGGCCTGGCGTGCTGCGGTTCATGGGGTCGCAAAGAGTCGGACACGACTGAGCGACTGATCTGATCTGAAACTTTCTTTATTGAATTACAGTTTCATTTTGTTGAAAATCAGTTGACCATAATGAGTAAGTCTGTTTCTACACACTTGATCTGTTCCATTCATTTCTTTGTCTACCGTGACACCAGTAACACTATTTTGATTACTGTGACGTTCTAGTAATCTCAAAGTTAGATAGTGTAATTTCTGTTTGTGCTTTTTTTCTCCAAAATTGTTTTGACTATTTTAATTCCTGTGCATTTCCATATGTATTTTAGAACAACTCATCAATTTTTTTAAAAGAGGCTACTGAATTTTTATTGGAATGCATTAAATATGTATATATAGGTAAATTTTGGGAAAATGTATATTTTAACAGTATTGGAACTTTACAATACACCATATTACATTGGAGCTTTATATATACACCATAAACATGGTATATCTTCTTTCTGAATAATCTTACAGTTTTCAGTATATAGACCTTTCAGATTTATGTGTATTTCATATTTTTGGATGTTCTTATAAGTAGCATTTTTCCTAATTTTCCATTTTCCACTGTTCATTGTTATTATATATGTCAATCTCATAACGTAAACTTTGTAAAACATACTTATTTGCCCTTTCCTTGTAGATTCCATTGACTTTTCTACACAGATGATTATATTATCTGTAAACAAAGAGAATTTTAGTTCATCTTTTCCAATTTGGATGCCTTTTATTTATTTTTCTTGCCTTTTAACAATAGCTAAAATCCCCAGTGCAAAATTCAATAGAAGTATTGACAGCAGACATCTATATCTTGTTCTTGATTTTAGGAGAAAAGCATTGTCTTTCAGTATATGTTATGATGTTAACTTTGGTAGATATCTTCTATACGCTTGTGAAAATTCCCTTCTATTCCTGCCTAGCTAAGACTTTGTTCATTAACATTGGATTTTGTCAACTGGTCTGTCTTCTGCTTAGATGATTATGTTTTTTTTTTCTCAGTTTGATAATATGTTGAAATGTGTTCATTGATTTTCAGGTGTTTGAAACATTTGATGATTGCTAAAAAAAAAAGAAAAAGAACAACAAAATGCGACTTGTATTCCTACATTAAATCCCTCTTCATCTTTTTTTGTATTATTCCTTTTTTATAGTACTGGGTTCAATTTGCTAAAAATTAGTTTTTGGAGAATTTTTTTATCAGTATTGCTGGGGGATTTTGATCTAGAGTCCCTTTTGTTTTAATATCTGATTTTGGTATCAGAGTTATGCTGGCTTCATTATACAAGTTGGGAAGTATTTTCTCGTCTTCAGTTTTCTGAAGAAGTTTATGTAGAATTGGTTTTATTTCTTGCTTAGATGTTTGATAGAATTCACCAATGAAATAATCTTGGTTTAGAGTTTTCTTTGGGAGAAGGCTTTTAGTTATAAATTTAATTTTTAAAATAGAGAGCTATTCAGATTATCTTTTTCTTCTTGAGTGAACTTTGGTGCCTTTCGGGAATTTGTTAATTTTTTTCCATGTTGTCCATTAATTTTTAGTGTTGTTTATTATTTTGCCTTATTGTCTTTTTCCTATTTGGAGAATCTGTAGTGGTCTTATCTCTTTCATGCCTGACATTGGTAATTTATGTCTTTTTTTTTCCCCCTGATCAGACTGGCTAGAGATTTCTCAGTTTTACTGATGTTATCTGCTGCTCCTGCTGCTAAGTCGCTTCAGTTGTGTCTGACTCTGTGTGACCCCATAGACGGCAGCCCACCAGGCTCCCCCGTCCCTGGGATTCTCCAGGCAAGAACACTCGAGTGGGTTGCCATTTCCTTCTCCAATGCATGAAAGTGAAAAGTGAAAGTGAAGTCCCTCAGTTGTGCCCGACTCTTAGCGACCCCATGGACTGCAGCCTACCAGGCTCCTCTGTCCATGGGATTTTCCAGGCAGGAGCAGTGGAGTGGGGTGCCATCTGGGAACAGTCTTTTATTTCATTCACTGCCTCTGTTGGTATTCTGTTTTCTGTTGCATTGATTTCTGCTTTGCATTCTATTAATTTTTTTCCCATTTATTCTGGGCTTCATTTACTCTTTTTCTTCTCTGAATTAATAAAGTAGAAGTTGAGATTAAGCCCATCTTCTTCTGTAGTATTCTCAGTTTTCTCTGAGTACTGATTTAGCTGCATTCCAAAAACTCTCTGATGCTTATTTTCATCGTTTTCAGTTCAGAGTACGTTTCATTTTCACTTTTGATTTCTCCCTTGACCCATGTAGTCTATTTTAAAGTCTATTATTTAGTTTCCAAGAAGATTTTTCTTTTAAGAGATATTTTTGTTATCGATTTCAAATTTAGTGCCATTCTTTTCCAGGATCTAATTTTATGTGACTTGAACCCTCCTAAATTCACGGGTGCCTGTTCCCGGCCCAGCGTGCGCTCTGTCCGGGTGGCTCTCCGTGTGCACGGTGTGCTCTGTGCTTATTTGCACTGCTCTGTAAAGGACGGGTCACGACGGCTGATAGTAGTGTCTTCACTCATTTCTGTCTTCCTGTCCTATCAGTCGTTGAGAGGGGTGTTGAAAGCTCTGATTATAATTGTGACTGTCTGTTTCTCCCTGCAGTTTGGTCATTTTTTATTTCCTATCTTTTGAATCTCTGTTACAAAGTACATAGTTATTTAGACTTGTTCTCCCTTTTTTGACAAATGAATTAACCTTTTTCCCTTCCTTCCTTCCTCCCTCTTTTTCTTGATAGGATAGTTTTTTTGTTTGTTTGTTTTAATTCCAGCAAAACTGGTGTCCACTATAGAGTGCGCATTACACTGTCTGGTTATCATCCCGTAGCATGTAATTGACCCCTTCACCCTTTTCACTAACACCCAAACCCACTTTCCCTTTGACAACCAGCAGTCTGTTACTGCGAGGTTTGTTTTCTTTGTTCATTTGTTTTGCTTTTTTAGATTCTGCATTTAAGTGAAATCATATGCTGTTGGTCTTTCTCTGACTGACTGATTTCACTTTGTATAGTAGCCCCACAGCCTGCCCATAATGCTCCCATAAATGGTAGCATTTCCTTCTTTCCTGTGACTGAGAAGTACTCTGTCGTCTATATGTACACATCTTCTTTATCTCTTCGTCCCCTGATGGACACTTAGGTGATTTCCATGTCTGACTGTTTTAAACAGTGTTACAGTGAACATAAGGAGGCATCTGTCTCTTTAGTTGGTGTTTTTGTTTACTGTAGATAAATATGCAAAAGTGGAATAACTAGACCATACGGTTCTAGTACCATATGAGGTATGTTATTAATCATTTGAGGAGCTGTCGTATTGTTTTACACAGTGGCTGCACTAAATTACATTCTCACTCACAGTGTATAAGGGTTCCTTTTTCTCTTAACATTTCCAACACTTGGCCTTTTGCTAATAGCTGTTCTGACACACGCGTGATGGCATCTCAGTGTGGTTTTGAAGTGCATTCCCTGATAGGTGGTGGTGGTGAGCATCTTTTTATGCACCTCTGCCCGCTTGAGAGTTGGGTTTTGTTGTTCTTGTTTAGTTGTATGAATTCTTCATATGTTCTAGATATTAGTGCTTTACTGGATGTGTGGTTTGCAAATATCTTCTATTCTGTAGGTTGACTTTCGGTGTGGTTGATGGTTTCCTTTGCTGTACCGAAGCTTTTTGATGTAGTCTTGTTTATTTTTGCTTTTGTTGCCATTACCTTTGAGTCAGATCCAAAAATATCTCTAAGAGTGATGAAAAGGAACATAGTGACTATGTGTTCCTCTAGGAGTTTTATGGTTTCTGATCTTACATTCAAGTTTTCAATCCATTTTGAGTTGATTTTTGTGTGTGGTGTAAGATAGTAATCCAGTTTTATTCTCTTGCATGTGACTGTTCGGTTTTCCCAGTACTATTTATGAAAGAGATTGCCCTTTCCCATTGCATATTCTTGCCTCCTTTGTTGTAAATTCAGTTTAGTTCAGTCGCTCAGTTGTGTCTAAGTCTTTGCAAGCCTCCCTATCCATCGCCAACTCCTGGAGCTTACTCAAATTCATGTCCATCGAGTTGGTGATGCCATCCAACCATCTCATCCTCTGCCAATCCCCTTCTCCTCCCGCCTTCAGTCTTTCCCAGCATCAGGGTCTTTTCTAATGAGACAGTTCTTCACATCAGGTGGCCAAAGTATTGGACTTTTACCTTCAGCATCAGTCCTTCCAATTAACATTCAGGACTGATTTCCTTTAGGATGGACTGGTTGGATCTCCTTGCAGTCCATGGGACTCTCAAGAGCCTTCTTTAGTACCACAGTTCAAAAGCATCAATTCTTTAGTGCTCAGCTTTCTTTATAGTCCAACTCTCACATGCATACATGACCACTGGAAAAACCATAGCTTTGACTAAATGGACCTTTGTTGGCAAAATAATGTCTCTGCTTTTTAATGTGCTGTCTAGTTTGGTCGTCATTACTTTTCTTCCACGGAGCAAACATCTTTTAATTTCATGGCTGCAATCACCATCTGTAGTGATTTTGGAGCCCCCAAATAAAGTCAGCCACTGTTTCCACTGTTTCCCCATCTATTTGCCATGAAGTGATAGGACTGGATGCCATGATCTTAGTTTTCTGAGTGTTGAGTGTTAAGCCAACTTTTTCACTGTTCTCTTTCACTTTCATCAAGAGGCTTTTTAGTTCCTCTTCACTTTCTGCCATAAGGGTGGTGTCATCTGCATATCTGAGGTTATTGATATTTCTCCCGGCAATCTTGTTGTAAATCGGTTGTCCATTTACGTGTGGGTTTGTTTCCTGGCTCTCTCTTCTGTTATGGAGCAAGAGCTGACTAGATAAACTAGAGTAACAAAGCAGCAACCTGGAAGGGCGCTGAACTCAGCCAGACAAGCAGGCGTGATCGGTGTGTCTCATGTCAGCACCGTCCTGTTTTCATTGATGTGGTTTGGGGTCCGGGAGCACGGTGCCCACAGCTTTGTTCCTTCCTCCTCTCTTTCCTTCCTCAAGATTGCTTTGGCTATTTGGGGACTTTGGTCCCATACAAGTTTTAGAATTTTTCTAGTCTGTGCAAAATGCCATTAGAATTTTGATAGAAATTGCGTGATATTATTTCAAGCAATTTATTGAGACTTGTTTTGTGGTCCAGCATGTGGCCGAATCTTGAGAATGCTCCACCTGCCCTTGAGAATGTGTGTTCTGCTGCTTTGCGGTAGAATATTCTGTGTATTTCTCTCAAACCAGTCAGGTCTAATGATTCATTTCAAGCTGTTATCTCCCTGTTGATGTTCTGTGTGGAAATCTATCCTTTGATGTAAATGGGGTAGTCTCCAACAATTATTGTATTGCTGTCAAATTTTCCATTTAGATCTGTTGATAGTTGGCTTATATATTTAAGTGTCCCTATGTTAGGTGTGTAGAGATTTACAAATGTTATATCCTCTTGTTGAATTGACCCCTTTATATTATATAACGCTTTTCCTTGTCTTCTGTTGTGGTCTTTGTTTGAAGGCCTGCTGTGTCTAATGTTCAGTGTAGCCGCACGAGCTTCTCTCCATTTCTCTTTGCATGGAACACCTTTCTATCCCTCTGCTTTCAGTCTTTGTGTCCTTAAACCTGAACTAAGTCTCTTCTTGGAAACGTATAAGTTAGTCTTTTATTTTTTAATTTTTAAAAATTTATCCATTCAGCCAACCTGTATCTTTTAACCGGATAATTTGGTCCAATTACATTGAAAATAAATTTTGATAGGTGTGTACTTATTAATAGGTGTGTACTTATGTCCTTCTGTTGCTTGTTTTCTGTCTCTTTTTGTCATTTCTGTCTGTTCCTTTCTTCATCTCTTGCTTGTTTCTCTTGTGGTTTGATGAATTTCTTTAGTGTTATGTTTAGATTCCATTCTCATCTTTTGTGTGTCTACTGTATATATATATATTTTTGTGGTTACCATGAGGTTTACATATAATGATCTATATATATAGCAGTCTAGTTTAAGTTGGTAGCAACTTAAATTTGAACACATTCTGAAAACATGCATTTTTATTCCCCTCAGTCATGTTTTATGTTTTTGATGACATATTTTACATCTTTTTGTGTATCCTTTAATTCTGTAGTTTTAATTAATTTTGCTACTTTATCTTTTAACCTTCTTACCAGTAGTTGTGGTTAATCTACTACTTTTACTGTATATTTGCTCTTACCGGCGAGGTTTTTGCTCTCATATATTTTTCATTGGTTAGTGCCGGTTCTTTTCAGCTTAGAGAAGACCCATTAACATTTCCTGTGAGCCTTGTTAAGTGGTGTGAACTCTTTCTCATTGTTGTTTAGTCACTAAGTCGTGTCCGACTCTTTTGCAGCCCTCTGGACTGCAGCCTGCCAGGCTCCTCTGTCCGTGGGATTTCCGGCAGGAACACTGGAGTGGGTGCCGTGTCCTCCTCCAGGGGACCTTCCTGACTCTTTTCGAACCCGCATCTGCATTGGAGATGCGTTCTTTATCACTGAGCCACAGGGGAAGCCTGAGGAACTCCTTTAGCTTTTGCTTATTTAGAAGACTTTTTTTTTAAATCTACCCTTCAGTTCTGAATGATAGAGTGTTCTTGGTTGTAGGTTTTCCCCTGTTGTCACTTTAAGTATGTTGTGTTATTCCCTTTTGACTTGCAGAATTTCTCCTGGAAAATCAGCAGATGGTCTTGTGGGAGTTCCTGTTTATACAACAAGTTGTTTTTCTCTTGCAGCTTTTAAGATTCTCTCTTTATCGTTACCTTTTTTGATGTTTTGATTTATTGTGTTCACCTTACTTGGCACTTTCTTTGCTTCCTGGATCTGAATTGTTTCTTCCTCAGGTTGTGGGAGTTTATGGTCACTGTTTTTTCCCTCCCCCCCCCCCCCCCCCCCTTCTCTCTCCTCCTTCTGGGCCCCTCTGATGTGAGTGTTAGTCTGCTTGATGGAGTCTCATAGGTCTCGTTATCTTCACTTTGTACAACTCTTGCTTCTTTTTGCTGCTTGTCTGGGTGAGTTCAGCTGCCCTCCCAGGTTGCTGCTTTGTTGCTCTAGTCTATCTGGTCAGCTCTTGAACCCTCTCGTGTATTTTTCGGTTCAGTTATTGTGTTCTTTGGTTCTGTGGCACCCGTGTCATGGTTTAGAATACTTTCTGTCCGTCCATTATAGCTCCCACAGTGTTCATTCATTCTTCTTTGGAGTTCAGTAAGCATCTCTTTACCTCTGTATCATGCATTTTACTTATATCTGTTATATTAAGGTCTTTCTCTGAGGTTTCATCTTACTCTTTCGGTTGGAATATATTCCTGTTTTTTTTCTTTCTTTGCTTGACTCCGTGTAATTTTTTCTATGTATTAGATAAAAAAGCTCCCTCTCCCAATCTTGAAGAACCAGGCCTTATGTAAGAGAGGGCTGTGCTCATTTAGCCATGCTCAGCTCTTGATTGTCTCTGGGTCCTGTGTGCTCTAAGTAGTCTGATTTATTCTTGATAGCTCTCACTTGTCCAGGGTGTGCTAAGAGTTCTAAAGGGAGTGTTCTAAAGGGAGTGATCTCAGTCAGCACCCGGGTTCAGGCTGATTGGAAGCCTGTTTCTCAGATAATAGCTTTTGAAGTAATCGGCTAGATACATGAAGTCTTACAGCACAGGATTGTATACCCTGCTGACCTCCAGATCAAGTTCCAGAGGTGTCCCCTTGGTAGCTGTTGGAAGAACTGGGGCTTCAGATGAGTGCACGTGCTTCTTTCTGGGAGGTACCAGCGTGCTGTTGTGAGGGTGCGATGGTGCGCAGATGGTATTTCCTTGCTTACGCTCCCACAGAGAACCCATATAGCCTGTAGGTATATTGCAGACGTGAAACCTCCTGCGCAGGTTGAAGTCTGGGACGATTAATGGGGCCTTTTTCATGTGCAGACCAGGGGTGTTTCCTTTTGCTCTTTATGTAGCATGCTGGGTGTGGTATTCTGCCCAGAACTGTCTTTCTGACTGTTTGAGTCCCGTGGGGCCAGGAGTGAAAGCTCTTCTGGCCCCCAGAACTGGGCAGTCAGGAGGGCTCCTTGTGTAGGCTGTTCTTCGAGAGCGTGAGTGTGGCTGTGTGAGAGTGCTGGGATGGGGCTTGCCCCCGATTTAGGGAGGCGGGAAAGGGGAGAGTGCTGGGGAGGGGCATGCCTGTGGTGTTCTCCGTCATGGGGGTGGAGTGGTAGGAATGGGGCATGCCTGTGCTGAGCACTGTGGGTGGGGCAGGCTCTTGGCTCTAGACGGATGGTGTGCTTTCCCCCTTGCAGCAGCAAGGTGGGGTCAGAGTGCAGAAACCCAGGAGGAAAAATCCCAGGTAATCTGTCCCTCCAGCAGACGAGCAGCCACATCTCCTTCAGGTACAATCCAGTCACTTTCCAAACTGGCCTCTGTGCTGGTTCCTGGAACCAGTGAGTCCGCACCTGAACCCCTTCATAGGAGGATCTCAGATCCACACAGCCCACCCTGGATGTAAGCCCCATTGGTTTCTAAAGCCAGATATTTGCAGGCCTTGTCTCTCTGGCGCAGGTGCCAAGGGTTCGGGTGCCCAACGTGGGGCACAGACCCTTTAATCCTTAAAGACACACTCTGGGCTCATGAGATGCCTCCCAGCTGTGTGCCACTACACTGGGGGCCAGGTTTCAGAGTCACTGCGCATCTTGCTGTGGTCTCTTTATCCCTTATTGTGGAGCAGCCCATTCAACTAGTTTATAGTTCTTTTTTACTTGGAATTATTACATGTGTTCAGTTCAATTCAGTTCAGTCACTCAGTCGTGTCCAATTCCTTGTGACCTGTGAACTGCAGCACGCCAGGCCTCCCTGTCCATCACCAACTCCCAGAGTTTACCCAAACTCATGTCCATTGAGTCAGTGATGCCATCCAGCCGTCTTCATCCTCTGTCGTCCCCTTCTCCTCCTGCCCCCAATCCCTCCCAGCATCAGGGTCTTTTCCAGTGAGTCAACTCTTCGCATGAGGTGGTCAAAGTATTGGAGTTTCAGTCTCAGCATCACTCCTTCCAATGAACACCCAGGACTGATCTCCTTTAGGATGGACTGGTTGGATCTCCTTGCAGTCCAAGGGGCTCTCAAGAGTCTTCTCCAACACCACAGTTCAAAAGCATCAATTATTCGCTGCTCAGCTTTCTTTGTAGTCCAACTCTCATATCCATACGTGACCACTGGAAAAGTCATAACTTTGACTAGATGGACCTTTGTTGGCAAAGTAATATCTCTGCTTTTTAATATGCTATCTACGTTGGTCATAACTTTGCTTCTAAGGAGTAAGTGTCTTTTAATTTCATGGCTGCAATTACATGTGTTATATGTTGCCAAATTAAGACTTAAATTGAAGAAAGTAGGGAAAACCACTAGACCACTCAGGCATGACCAAAATCAAATCCCTTATGATTATATAGTGAAAGTGATAAATAGATTCAAGAGACTAGATCTGGTAGACAGAATGCCCAATGAACTATGGATGTAGGTTTGTGACATTGTATAGGAGGCAGTGATCAATACCATCCCCAAGAAAAAGAAATACAAAAAGGTTGTCTGAGGAGGCCTTACAAATAGCTGTGAAAAGAAGACAAGTGAAGCGCAAAGGAGAAAAGGAAAGATATAAGCATCTGAATGCAGAGTTCCAAAGACTAGCAAGGAGAGATAAGAAAGCCTTCAGCAGAGATCAGTGCAAAGAAATAGAGGAAAACAATAGACTGGGAAAGATTAGAGGTCTCTTCAAGAAAATTAGAGATACCAAGGGAACATTTCATGCAAAGATGGGCACAATAAAGGACAGAAATGGTATGGACCTAACAGAAGCAGAAGATATTAAGAAGAGATGGCAAGAATACACAGAAGAGCTATACAGAATAGATCTTCACAACCCAGATAATCATGATGATGTGATCACTCACCTAGAACCAGACATCCTGGAATGTGAAGTCAAGTGGGCCTTAGGAAGCATCACTACGAACAAAGCTAGTAGAGGTGATGGAATTCCAGTTGAGCTATTTGAGATCCTAGAAGATGATGCTGTGAAAGTGCACTCAATATGCCAGCAAATTTGGAAAACTCAGCAGTGGCCATAGACCTGGAAAAGGTTGGTTTTCATTCCAATCCCAAAGAAAGGCAATGCCAAAGATTGCTCAAACTACTGCACAATTGCACTCATCTCACATGCTAGCAAAGTAATGCTCAAAATCTTCCAACCCTGTCTTCAACAGTACATGAACCATAAACTTCCAGATATTCAAACTGTATTTAGGAAAGGCAGAGGAACTGGAGATCTAATTGCCAACTTTGTTGGATCATTGAAAAAGTACGAGAGTTCCACAAAAGCATCTACTTCTCTTTATTGACTATGCCAAAGCCTTTGACTGTGTGGATCACCACAAACTGTGGAGAATTCTTAGAGATGGGAATACCAGACCACCTGACCTGCCTCCTGAGAAATCTGTAAACAACAGTTAGAATTAGACTGGAAGAACAGACTGATTCCAAATCGCGAAAGAGTACGTTAAAGCTGTATAGTGTCATCCTGCTTATTTAACTTATAGGCAGAGTACATCATGAGAAATGCTAGGCTGGATGAAGCACAAGCTGGAATCAAGATTGCTGGGAGCAATATCAATAACCTCAGACATGCAGATGACACCTCCCTTATGGCAGAAAGTGAAGAAGAACTAAAGAGCCTCTTGATGAAAGTGAAAGAGGAGAGTGAAAAAGTTGGCCTAAAACTAAACATTTGGAAAACTAAGATCATGGCATCTGGTTCCATCACTTCATGGCAAATAGATGGGGAAACAGTGTCAGATGTTATTTTTTGGGGCTTCAAAATCACTGCAGATGGTGACTGCAGCCGTGATATTAAAAGACGCCTGCTCCTTGGAAGAAAAGTTATGACCAACCTAGACAGCGTCTTAAAGAGCAGAGACATTACTTTGCCAACAAAATTCCATTTAGTCAAAGCTATGGTTTTTCCAGTGGTCATGTATGGATGTGAGAGGTTGGACTATAAAGAAGGCTGAACGCCAGAGAATTGATGCTTTTGAACATGTGTTGGAGAAGACTCTTGAGAGTCCCTTGGACTGCAAGGAGATCCAACCAGTCCATCCTAAAGGAAATCCATCATCATTGGAAGGACTGATGCTGAAACTGAAACTCCAATCCTTTGGCCACCTGATGTGAAGGACTGACTCCTTGGAAAAGACCCTGACGATGAGAAAGATGGAAGGCAGGAGGAGAAGGGGACGACAGAGGATGAGATGGCTGGATGGCATCACCGACTCAATGGACTTGAGTTTGAGTAGACTCTGGGAGTTGGTGATGGACAGGAAGGCCTGGTGTGCTGCAGTCCATGGGGTCGCAAGGAGTCGGACACGAGTGAGTGACTGAACTAAACGGATCACATGTGTGGTTGTAGATTTGGAATATCAAGGGGGGAGGTATGTTAATGGTCTTCCTGTGCAACTGTTTTGGACCGGCCTCCCCCTCGAGCTCTGTAGTAATTGTATCAGTGAGTTAACTCACCCTCTCAGACCTCTTCTGTTCCAACAATATCATTGCCTCCTTCCTTCTTCCTCTGGCAGTGCCACTTCCTGTCTCACCAGTATTTCAGTTTAAATATGCCCCTGTTTGCCAGTCCTTCATCTTTTCATACCTTTCGAACCTCCATCTTCCTTTTACCCCACACCTGTGTTTAAGATGGAAGATTTGGAGAGAAGGAAAGAGAAAGGAAGTGCTTGAGTGATTTGCATGTTGAAAATGAGCAAATCATTCCTGAATCATCTGTAGTAGTTCAGTGTGAACCCTTTAAAATCTCCACGTCTGTACTTAATGTGTGTGTTCTTTCTTTTAACTTTATGAGCCTATGGAATGCCATCATAGTGACTCTTATTTTCCCTGTCTTCTGTTATTTGCTGTTATTTCTGGACCAGCTGATTTCTCTCCTCATTTTGGGTTGTATTTTCCTGCATCTGCATTCCCTTGATATTGGGCATTATCAATTTTACCTTTTTAGGTACTGAATAGTTTTACCTTTAAATATTCTTGAGTTTTGAGATATGATGAAGTTACTTGGGCCCAGCTTGATGTTTTTGGCTCTTGTTTTTTATATTTGTGTGGTGGACCAGCAGTGTGTGTGTAGTCTTAGGTGGATTTATCTCCTCTACTGAGGCAGGATCATTCTTAATATGCAAAGGATGCTCCCTATACTTGAGATTTTAAATTCTGGCTGTTGGGACCTCGTACTGTTCCACATGAGCCCTGCGCAGTGTTTCCTGTCATAATCCTTTTGGGTGGATTATTCCCTTGGCATAGAGTCGTTTCCTCATGCCCTGACCTGGTCACTACTTAGCTAAAACAAATCACGGGTGAGTCTCTCCAGATCTCCCGAGTTTTCTCTTCGTGCCACTCTTTTTTCTCTCGTCTCTGTCCTTGTCTCTTCACCAGCGCGCTGACTGCATTGGCCTCTCTGTGCTCGGAACCGTCTAACTCTCGGAGATTGCTGTGTTCTACTCAGCTCTTCTTCCTCGAGCCATATCCTGGACATTCTCAGCATTCAGTAAACTAGGATAACCTTAAGGTTCACCTCATTTATTTACAGTCTCTCAGAGTTCACTGCCCTTACTCACTTGACGTACAGTGACTTGAATGCTATTTCTTATACTTTTGTCCAACTTTTAGTTGTTTTATCCAAGAGGATAAGTTCCTCTTGTTCCCCTTGCTTGTTCCCCTATCTTGAGGGAAGCATAAATCTTGTAGCTAGTAATTTTTATGTGTCTTTACTTGAAAACATTAAAATGTGCAACAACGTTTCAAGAATAGAACCAAGATTCCCCTATGAACTCTACTCTGTTTATTAATTGTTAGCATTTTGCCATATTTGCTCTGTAGTTCCCTTTCTCTCTGTATATAATTTGTGTTTTATATATATATATATATATATATATATATGTACATTTTTCTGATTGATTGGCAGGTTGGTTGAAGACATCATGTCTCTTTATTTTTAAATACTTAAACATGTTTTTTTCTAAGAGCATATTCACAATGTAATGATTTGGGATTTGGGAAGTATAGCATTATTACCATGCTATCATCAAAATTATATTGCATATCTAGCTTCTGTCAACTTTTCCAATAAGGTCTGCTTTTGGCAGAGAAAATTTTTTTTTATCCTGATTCAGGATCTAATCGAGAATCACTCATTGCATTTAGTTGTTAGGTTCCTCAGTTCCTTTAATCTGGAACATGTTGGTGAGAAGTCACACTGTGTGCTTTGGTACTTTTTCTTAAATTTATTTTGAAGGGTGTATATTCTGTCTTTAATCCTGAGGGCATGGTTTTGTGTGTGTGTGGTTTTTTTTTTTTTTAATTTTAATGTTTTCATTGTATTGCTTTTGGAAAAATACTGGGTGATAGAAGCCTAGGTAGGCGTGTTTTCTTTCAGTTACCTGGAGTGTTTTCCTAGATTCTTTGAATACTCTCTATTTCCTGGCATACTAAAATGTTCCAGGCTCATCTTTTGAATGTTCCATTTCCAGACCTTCAGTAAACCCTTTCCCCAAGGGATCCTGATTCCTTTTTAAAAACAATTTATTTAATTTGTTGCTGTTACTCAGTCAGTAAGTTGTGTCCAACTCTTTTGTGACCCCACATACTGTAGCACACCAGACTCCCCTGTCCTTCTCTATCTCCTGGAGTTTGCACAGATTCATGTCCATTGAGTTGATGGTGCTATCTAACCATCTTATCTCCTGCTGCCTGCTTCTCCTCCTGCCTTCATCTTGCCCAGCATCAGGGTCTTTTCCAACAAATTGACTCTTCCCATCAGCTGGCAAAAGTACTGGAGCTTCAGCTTCAGTATCAGTCCTTCCAAAGCATTGATTTTCTTTGGGATTCACTGGTTTGGTCTCCTTGCAAAGGACTCTCAGGAATCTTCTCCAGCACCATAATTCAAAAGCATCAATTCTTCAGCACTCAGCCTTCTTTATGGTCCAACGTTCACATCCTTACCTGACTGCTAGAAGAAACCATAGCTTTTGGTGTTGGAGAAAGACTCTTGAGAGTCCCTTGTATAGCAAGGAGATCAAACCAGTCCATCCTAAAGGATATCAGTCCTGAATATTCATTGGATGCTAAAACTGAAACTCCAGTACTTTGGCCACCTCATGTGAAGAACTGACTCACTGGAAAAGACCTTGATGCTGGGAAAGATTGAGGGCAGGAGGAGACGGGGATAAGATGGTGGAATGGCATCACTGACTCAGTTGACATGAGTCTGAGTAAACTCTGGGAGTTGGTGATGGACAGAGAGGCCTGGTGTGCTGCAGTCCATGGGGTCGCAAAGAGTCGGACACGACTGAGCGACTGAACTGAACTGAAGTGAACTAGAATGGGAGATGAGTCCAATTGTCTGATGGTTAGCATATTCTTTGGTACTGCCTACATTCCTGGAGATTTCTAAGTCATTTCTAGGTCAAAGTGTAAATGTCTTTGTAGTGCTGCTATATCGTCACTATAAATATAAATTTCCTTTGTAGCCATTGCACCATTTTGTGTATCTAACAGGAATACATGAAATTACCAGCTTCTACTTGATCTAGGCAAGAGCTTATGTTGTCAAACGTATGAATTTTTATTAATCTGGTAGGTAGAAATGATAGCTAGTATAGCTTAAATTTTTATTTCTCTCATTATGCATGAAATTGAGCATCTCTTGTTATTTTGACAGCTGTTTTAGTTTGAATACTTGTTTTATTCTATGCTAATGTGAGTTTTACTTTGTGTTTCTTTATTTATGTAAAATTACACCTGCCAGAAATGAAAGGCATCCAAATGGGGAAGGAGAAAGTCAAGTTGCCTCTGTTTGTGGAGGACATGATATTATACAGAGAGAATAATAAAAATAATACCAAGAAACTAATAGAACTAATAGGCGAATTCAGTAAAATATGTTTTGTTTCTATACACTGATGATGAACTATTTGAAAAAGAAAGACAGTGATCCCATGTACAACATCATAAAAGTTACAGTTCTTAATAACGAATGTGACCACACAGGGAAGGCCCTGTGCACTGAACATTACAAGACTGAGGAGAGGGACTGAAGAAGACACAAAAGTGGAAAGACATTCTGTGCTAATGAAATGGGATAGTTAGGATTTTTAACATGTCCTTACTGCCAGAAACCATCTATTGATTTAATGCAATTTCTATCAAAATTCTAATGGCATTTTTCACAGACACAGAAAAACAGTCCTAAAATTCATATGGAATCACAAAGACCCCAAAATAGCCAAAATAATTCTGAGAAAGTGGAATAAATCTAGATGCATCACACTTCCTCATTTTAAAATTTTTTGCAAAGGTGTGATAATCAAAACAGTATGGTACTGGGTTAGAACCAGAGACCTAGATCAATGGAACAGACTTGATAGCCCAGAAATAAACCCATGAGTATATGGTCAACTAAAATTTGACAAGGAAGCCAAGAATGGCCTTTTGCAAAAGGATGAAGCATGACTCACACCACTCATAAAAATTTAACTGGAATGGACAAAAAGCTTAAATGTAAAACGTGAAACTGTAAGACTGTAAAGCTGCTAGAAGAAAACATAGGAATAAAAAAAACCTCCTTGACATTGTTCTTTGCAGTGGTTTTTGAAAAAGACACAAAAACTCAAGCAACAAAAGCAAAAAATAAATCAGCAACACAAGCATTTATGAAAAGCTTCTATGTAGCAAGAAATTATCAGCAGAATGAATAGGCTGCCAACCGAATGGGAGAAAATATTTACAAAACGTCTATTTGGTAAGGAGTTAATATATAAGGAACACATTTTACTCAAGAGCAAAAATCAAGTCATCCAATTAAAAAGTCATCATGTGCACATGAGATACTCCCTTTGTCTCTCCCTTTTAATCTACAAGTTGTAAAATCCGTAACTCAGCAAATGTGCCTCTGTGCACAGCACTTGGATGCTGGAGAATCGCTCGTGTCTGTCCATCTGAAGGTGGGCATCTGGGAACACACAGAGGAGGCTGCAGGGGGATGTGACAGGCAGTGCTGTGACCCCAGAGCCCTGGCCGCTGTCTGAGCCGCAGCCCCAGAGAGCCCGGTGGCATCGGCTCGGCAGAGGCAGCGGCAGCTCCCTGGCCGCAGAGCTGTCCCCAGCTCCCAGCAACAGCAGCAGGGACCGTGGAGCCCGCAGCTGCATCTGTGCAGCTTCAAAAGTGCCCAGCACTCTGCCCTGTGCCCACAGTGGCAGGACCTGGGCACCCTACAGCCCGGTCACAGTAGAGACACCCGTGACCCTGGCCTCCCTCCACACCCCCCCACCCCACTAATGGCAGCAGACCCTGCCACCCGGGAGACTCTGAAAGTGCCAGAGGCACCTGACATCCTGGTTTGCCAGGGGATGATCCTATGGACTCTAGCAGTAGTAAGGCATCAGTAACCCTTCAGGCACAAGCAGTGACTTCTAGGGGACTGGGTGGTACCTGTCAGTGGGTGGTACCAAGTGGAAAGTGCCAACTCTCAAATACACCGGAGGCAGCTCAGGTGGGACAAGCCAGAAACTTGTGCTCTTGTGCCCCCTGCTGTAAAACAGCCGTCATGAAGAAAAGTGGGGAGCTACAAGGAAACGCAGAGAGGCAGTTCTGTGAGCTCAGGAATAAAATGGAAGAACAGAGGCAATACTTTACCAGAGAGATTGAAACTCTAAAAAAGAACCAAACAACTTCTGAAGCTACATCAATAAAGGAGATGAAGAATTCTCTCGAAAGAATTGGAAGTTGAGCAGACTGTATGGAAGAGAGAGCTAGCTAGTCCAAAGACAGAAATCTAGAAATGGTAGTTACAAGAGGAGAGAGCTTTAAGATCTTAAAAGAAATTCTGTGAGAAACACCCATTTCTATCAGAAAGGGCAACATTAGAATACTGGGTATCCCAGATGGAGACAAGAGCAGAATGGGAGCAGAGACTTGAAATAAAGAAGTAACAACTGAGAACTCCCCAGACCTGGGGAAGGAGCTGGTTACATGATGCCAAGAGAACTCCTTATAACCTCAGTGCAAAGTGACCTTCTCCAAGACACGCTATTGATGCTTTTGAACTGTGGTGTTGGAGAAGACTCTTGAGAGTCCCTTGGACTGCAAGGAGATCCAACCAGTCCATTCTGAAGGAGATCAGTCCTGAATATTCATTGGAAGGACTGATGCTGAAGCTGAAACTCCAATACTTTGGCCACCTGATGTGAAGAACCAACTCATTGGCAAAGACCCTGATGCTGGGAGGGGTTGGGTGCAGGAGGAGAAGGGGACGACAGAGGATGAGATGGTTGGATGGCATCACCGACTAAATGGACATGAGTTTGCGTGAACTCCGGGAGTTGGTGATGGACAGGGAGGCCTGGTGTGCTGCAGTCCATGGGGTTGCAAAGAGTCAGACACGACTGAACTGAATGGAAGACCCATTATATTAAAATTCTCCAAAGTAAATGCAAAACAAACAAACAACAACAACAACCCCCCCCCCCACCCCACCACCACCAATGTTCAAGGCATCCAGGGAAAAAAACGGATGGTAACCTTCAAAAGAGCCCACATTTGACCATCAGCGGATTTCTCAGCAGAAACTCTACACGCCTGGAGAAAATGGGATGACATACTCAAAGTACTGAAATATGAAAAGTGCCAGCCAATAATATGACATTCAGCAGAGTTATTCTTCAGATATGAAGGAGAAAAAAAGTCTTTCCTAGAGTTCATTACCACTAAACGTGCTTTATAAGAAATGTTGAAAGGCGCTCTTCTCCTAAAATAAAAAGGCAGAATGCACAAAAGTATGACTAAGGTGATAGAACAGAATCAGGAAATTGCAACCCTATCAAAATAAGTTGTTAAACATTCAATTATTGGATAAAGGTTGGTGGGGGGAAACAGAAATAAAACAAAATAAAACTATGGCTACTTCAACGTGGTAATAAACACAACATAAAACGGATAATTTGAGACAACAAAATACAAAAGTGGAAGAAGGAAAGGAAGCAACCCATGTAAGCAAATGAAAACTGTCCAGCAGAAAAAAGGACTGTTTGATCTGTGAGATATTTTGTGCAAACCTCGTGGTAAACACAAAACAAATCGAGCAGAGACATGAGAAAAATTTTTTTTTACTTTAAAAAGGAAACTGAGAGAAATCTCATGGAGAATCACCAAAGTAAAATGGCAGACAGAAAAACAAGAAAAAAGAAGCAATGGAGATACAGAACCACCAGGAAACAAAGGACAGCAGTGCTCAGTGCTGACAAGCCTGTGGCTGGACCAGAAGGAAAAGAGAGAAAACTCTGGTAGTCACAGTTGGAAATGAAAGGAGAGAAATGGCAGCGGATGCCACGGAAATACAGTGGACTATAAGAGGATTTTATGAGCTGCTCCCCACTAACAGGTTGGACGCCTAGAAGCAGTACACAGTTTTTTCAGTCACACCATACAACCTTCCAAGGTTGAATCACAGAGAAAATGAGACAGTGATAAAAAAATTCCAAAAAAAAAAGTCCAGAACCAGACTGCTTCACTGTTAATTCTGCCAAACATTCAAATTCTCCCAAAAAACTGAAGAGGAGAGAATGCCTCAACTCATTTTATGAGGCTGACATTACCTGAATTTACAAATCAGATAGAATCACAAAGAAAATTACAGAGTATTATCTCTGATGAACGTAGATGCAAAAATCCTCAACAAAATATTAATAAACCAGATAAACAGTACAGTTGACCCTTGAAAACACAAGTTTTGAACTTCATGGATCCACTTATACATGGCTTTTTTCCTTGTAGTAAAGACATCACTATACAGTGTACAGTTGGTTGAATCCACTAGTGTGGAACCATGGATATGGAGGGCCAGCTATGGGACTTGAGTATCTAGCAGGTTTTGGTGTCCATGGCAAATCTTAGAACTAATCCCCTTTGGATACTGCAATTGTATGTTAAGAGGATCATATACCATAATCAAGTGTGATTTATTCCAGGGATGCAAAGATGGTTTGACACCCACAAATCAATCAATGTGATTCATCCCATTAACAAAATAATGGGTTAAAATCATATGATCATCTCAATTGATGCAACAGAACATTTGACAAGACTCAGAACCCATTTATGATAAAAGCTCTCAATAAAATGTGTATAGAAGGAATGTGCCTCAGTATAGTAAAGGGCATATGTGACAAATCCACAGCTCCCCTGGTGGCTCATCTGGTAAGGAATGCTCCTGCAATGTGGGAGACCTGGGTTCCATCCCTGGGTTAGGAAGATCCCCTGGAGAAGGGAAAGGCTACCCACTCCAGTATTCTGGCCTGGAGAATTCTATGGGGTCTCAAAGAGTTGGACACAACCACGTGACTTTCACTTTCATGACAAATCCACAGCTTATATTCAAAGGTGGAAAAGATCTCTAAAATCAGGAACAAGATGATGATGTCCACTCCCACACTTTTATTCAACAAAGTATCAGAAGTCCAAACCACAGCCATCAGTCAAAACCAAGAAATAAAAAGCATCCGAATTAGAAGGGAAGAAGTAAATCCATCACTATTTGTGAACCCAGTGGTGTTATGTATAGAAAACCCTAAAGACTCCATAAAAAAACCTTAGAAATAATTAATGAATACAATAAAGTTTTGGGTACAAAGTCAATGTAAAACAAAATTTTTTTGTGTGTTCCTATATGCTAACAACCAACTCGAAGGATAAGAAGTTAAGAGTCCCATTTACAATTGAAACAAACAGAATACCGAGGAGTAAATTTATTCTAGGATGTGAAAGACATGTACACTGAAAACTGTAAAATGTTATGGGAAAAGATTAAAGATGACACAAAGAAATGGAAAGATTCTATGCTCATGGGCTGGAAAAATTAAGATTGTTAAAATGATGTTCCTGTTACATAAAATGATGTATGGATTCAGTGTAATCACCTGTGAAAATCCCAGGGCTTCCCTGGTGACTCAGTGGTAAAGAACCCCCCTGGTGGTGCAGCAGATGTGGGTTCAACCCTTGACTGGGAAGAGCCCCTGGAGAAGGAAATGGCAATCTACTCTAGAATTCTGACCTGGAGATCCTACGAACAGAGGCGCCTGGTGGGCTCCACTCCATGGAGTCACAAAAGAGGTGGACTTGGCTTAGCAACTAAACAACAACAACAAATCAAAACCCCGAGGATATTTTTCACAGAAATAGAATAAAAAATCTTATAATTTGTATGGAACCAAAAAGACCACCATTAATAACTAGAATAATCCTGAGAAGAGAGGGCAAAACTGGAGGCATCACACTGCCTGACTTCAAGTTATATCACAAATCTATTATAATTAAAACAGCATTGTATTGGCAGAAAATTGGACACATAGATCAGTGAAAAGAATTGTGAGCCCAGAAACCCACACAAATATATATATTATATATATATATATAATATATATATATATATATATAAATATATATAATATATAATATATATATAATATATATCTATATATAATTTATGACAGAAGAGCAAAGAACATACAATGGAGAAAGAATATTCTCAATAAATCGTGTTGGGGAAATGGGTAGTCACATGCAAAAGAATGAAACTAGGTCACTGTCCTATGTTGTATAAAAGAACTCAAACTCTATTAAAGACTTGAATATAAGACCTGAAAATTTGTAGAAGACATAGTATACTTTTTATCAGTCCTAGCAATATCTTTCAAAAAACCAAATCAACAACAAAACCCACATGAGACTATATCAAATTAAACGCTTTCTGTCCCCATCAGCAAAATGAAAAGAGAGGCTACCAGCTGGGAGAAGATGTTTGCAAATCATTTATCTGTTGAGAGACTAATATCCAAAATATATGAAGTACTCATACAACTCAACAGCAAGTGAAATGTCAGTTGAAGAAAAATAAACAATTTTACTCTTAAATGGAATACTTTTATTTATTTATTTATTTTTAAATGGAATACTTTTAAAAATAAAGAAAAACCCCAACTAAATGAGGAAACTAAATGTAACAAAAGCTAACACATAAATACAGAGTAGAGAGTAGCGGTTATCAAAGGGGAAGGGGCTGGGGCGAGGTGGAAATGGGTGAAGGGGAGTGACTGTATGGTGACGGACGGAAAGCAAACCTTTGTTGGTGAGCACACTGCAGAGAATATAGAAATGGAATATTGTATGAAGTGAAAGTGAAAGTCGCTCAGTCGTGTCTGACCCTTTGCGACCCCATGGACTGTAGAGTCCATGGAATTCTCTAGGCCAGAGTACTGCAGTGGGTAGGTAGCCCATCCCTTCTCCAGGGGATCTTCCCAACCCAGGAATCGAACCCAGGTTTCCCGCATTGCAGGCAGATTCTTTACCAACTGAACCACAAGGGAGGCCCAGAATATTGTATACATGAAACTTATATGATGTTATAAACCAGCAAGAAAAAAAAAAGGAGCTTAAAATTCAAGAGCAGATAATCAAACAGTCCATCTAAGAAATGGGCACAGGATTTGAATAAACATTTTTCTAAAGAAGACATATAGAAGTTGTAAAGTGGTGCTCTTACTTTGGAAAACAGTGTGCAGATTTCTCAGAAAATTAAAATAGAAACATATAATCCGACAGTTCCACGTCTGAGTGTATGTCTGCGAGAAATGAAATCACTGTCTGGGAGAGATACGAGTGCCCTCAGGCTCATTGCGCTGTTTATGACAGCCGAGATTCGGGAGTAACCTCAGCTTCCATCAGCGGGTGAGTGGGTGAAGAGAATACGGTATATGTACTATATATACACAATGTAGTACTATTCAGTCACAAAAAAGAAGAGAATCTGCCTTTTGTGACAGCATATTTCTTGAGGTCATTACGCTAGGTGAAATAAGTCAGACAGATAATACATGTTCTCAGTTACATGTGAAAACTAAAACCCAAACCCATGGAAATAGAGAACAGAACAGTAGTTGGGATGAGCTGGGGGGGTATGGAAGAAGTGAGTAGGTGTTGATCAAGGACTGTAAATTTCCAGCTCTGGATATGTACAGCGTGGTGACTCTAATTAACAGTGTTGTATTGCTTGAAAGTTGTTAAAAGAGTCGATCTTAAATTATCACTGTAGGAAAAAAAAGTAATTATGTAAGAGGATAGAAGTATTTAACTGACCTTATTGTGGTAATCAATTTACAATATGTGTGTGTAACTAATTATCATGTTTTCTACCTGAAAGTTGCATATAGTATAGGTTACTTATGTCTCAATAAAGCTGAAAAAATAAGTAAAAATCAAAGTATATCTGTAGAATACAGTCAACTTTCTTGTGAAATAGTATAGTGATACAGATTAATTATCAAATAAAATAAATTATTTGAAGGGAGATATTAAGCTTATAAGTCTACTTATATAAGTAGATTTCCCTGGTGGCTCAGAGGTTAAAGCGTCTGCCTCCAATGCCTCCAATGCGGGAGACCCGGGTTCAATCCCTGGGTTGGGAAGATCCCCTGGAGAAGGAAATGGCAACCCACTCCAGTATTCTTGCCTGGAGAATCCCATGGACAGAGGAGCCTGGTAGGCTACAGTCCACAGGATCGCAAAGAGTCGGACACGACTGAGCGACTTCACTTCACTTCACTTCATTAAGCTTACCTTTTAAACATGAAATGGCTTGAAATAATGACAGTGTTCCATGTACTATGTGGGCGTTAAAAGTAATTAAAGATGCTCTTTGAGGGGCCGGTAATAAGCCAGCCTTATTACTCACAGTCCCACTTAGATGCAGATGCCTGCTACAGCACAGCACTCTCCGAGGTCGGTTACATCTGAGGATCTAGAGCTCACATGGTGAGGGCCAACTGTAAAGTTACATGGAGATTTTCTGCTAGGTGGCGGGTTGGTGCCCTCAACCTGCAAGTTGTTCAAGAATTCAATTAACATATAACTAGAGTTCCAACTTCCTTTGTATCTTAAGGCAGTAAGTCTTAAGCCTAAGTGTAGAGTCAGTTCTGCTCTAACACTGGATTTAAGAACATGAACTTGTTCCTGTGCAATGGACTTATCAGGGAGCAGTTTGAGCATAATGGGTTTTACAGTTGCTTATGCACAAACCTGGAAGACTGCTGCAAACTGCATCTCTGAACTGATCTGCTTAGGAATATATACGCACACACACACACGTGCGTGCTTCTCTCGTTTACAGGCTACCTTGTTTACCCCCCTTGTGTTATGAGGAATATCCACTTACATGTGATACTGCAATTTTCTGTCAAACCAGATAGCTCTTTCTGTCACTTTGCGATAACTGACAAGCTGCAACCCTTGTGATGCCTGCTTTGATGAGCAAGCTTCTTTTCAAGGTAATGTCATGTCTCCCTCGAGGTTGGGGCTTCTCTGGTAGCTTGGCCGGTAAAGAGTCCGTCTGCAATGCTGGAGACCCCAGTTCGATTCCTAGATTGGGAAGATGCCCTGGAGAAGGGAGAGGCTACCCACTGCAGTGTTCTTGGACTTCCCTGGTGGCTCAGATGGTAAATAATCTGCCTGTAACGCGGGAGACCTGGGTTCTATCCCTGGATTGGGAAGATCCCCTGGAGAAGGGATAGGCTACCCACTCCAGTATTCTGGCCTAGAGAATTCCTGTGGACAGAGAAGCCTGGCGGGCTACAGTCCCTGGGGTTGCAGAGAGTGGGACATGACCAAGCACACAGTACAGCCACTCTTGAGGAGACCAAAATCCAAGGGACCCACGTTCTTTTATCAAATGGTGTAGTGTTTGTGTATAGGCTAGTGTGTATCCTCCTGTTTACTGTAAATCATCTCCAGATTATTTATAATACCTAATGTAATATAAATGCTGTTTAAACAATTGCTGGTATACAGTAAATTTAAGTTTTGCCTTTTGGGACTTTGTGGAATTTTTTTTTTTTTGGAGTATTTTTGATCTGAGGTTGGTTGAGTCTGGGGATGTGGAGCCCGCCATTATGGAGTACCGACTTTACATCTCAGTTATTTAGTGCAAACAAAATCATGTAAAGTTTTTATTGTTCTTTTTTTTCTTTAATCTTAAAAAAGTTATAGTCAATTAATATCCCTGAAGACGTTCTTGAGCATTGTACCTTTAACACTGGTTTCCCATAAGGTCTTTGGTTTTTACTGTGTGATTTTGCATGTCACAGTGATTTAGAGACACAAATGTTTTGTTGTAGCAGAACTTATACATTAGAGTTACTTGGAGAGCTTTAAAATACTGACGCAAGACCCCATTCCAAACCTATTAAATCAGAGTCTCTGGTCATGGGATTCAAAATTGGTATTTTTAAAAGGCTGCCACGTGATTCTTATTGTAGAGCTTATTGCAGAGCTGGCCTGGGAAAACTGGGAAACTTAAAAAAAAATTGCAGAAAGGTAGGCTCTTCAGAATGGAACCTGCCTAAGGTTTCCCTTGCACTTGCAGTTCAGTCTTTGAAAAGATCAATTTTAGGGAACTTTAATGGCTTGTCTTCTAAATTTCTGTATCACACAAGAATTCAGAGATTTCAAAAACATCTTTGTTTTGTAATGGGCAAACTCTGAACAAAAAGTGTTGTTTCAGAGAAACATTTGTTTTGAATTATTGTGTGTAGAAACTGTACTTTCCTCTTTAGGTATTTTTATGTTGTATTTAAAAGTGTTCAACCAAGAAGAAGGCAAGCAAGTAGTTGGAAGATATACTTTGTAGAGAAAAGCTATTTACGACAACCATTGTTTAGGTATTTTCCAAGCGTGAGTCACTTTGTTGATTATTCTCAATCTTTGCTATAATTACAGCTCTCGTAGCGGTTCGTTCTCTGACTCAGTGGCCCAGAATAAGTGTTTTTTGGTATAACGAACTCAAAACACTTAAATTACTACCTGTTTGTGGAATACTCATTTATCTCACCACGTATCTGTTAGTTCAAGCATGCTTTTCTAAAGGTGCTTTTCTAAAAGACAGAAAACATTTCCCTATATGTAGTTTTCTGCTTTCAAAAAATTGAGTACAGTGCTTACTTTTTTATATTGTGCATTCATTCTAGATTACCAGTAATGTTTACCTCTGTTGGCTTCCTAAGAGTGAAATGGACATTTCAGGAGTTACGCTCATTGATTTAGAAAGCTGGGATGATATCTAATGTATGCAACTGGTCTCCTTTTGGGAGGGGAGGGGATGTAGAAGAGATTAAAATTTCTATAAATTGAATCATTATTTGTCTTTTTTACAGTGAAAGAAGAGATGCATATATTTCTAGGAATTATTTTTGATCACAAAACAATGTGACCAAATATAAATATAAAATAAAATGTAAAATAATCACATTTAGGAATTCAGAAAATCTTTTGAAATAATGCATTTCCCAAGTGGTGCTAGTGGTAAAGAACCTGCAGGAAACATAATAGACATAATCCCTGGGTTGGGAAGATCCCCTGAAGGAGGGCATGGCAACCCACCCCAGGATTCTTGCCTGGAGAATCCTATGGACAGAGGAGCCTGGTGAGCTGTGGTTGATAGGGTCACAAAGAGTTGGACACGACTGAAGTGACTTAGAATGCATGCATGTAAAAAACACTATTTTATGAGATAATATTAGTGTTCTTTAATATATGAATCGATATTCTGAAAAATGTTCTAGACATTGAAAGTCCCAAACCAGTCATTTTGTTTTCCTGGAGCATAAAGAAATGTATACTACTAGTGTGTCCAACTTAAACTGGTGCTGTTTCTAATTATTCAGCGTGGTACTGGGGTTGGTTAGGTAAAATAATTATTTCTTAATGATTTTGCTTAGGGAGATTTGAAGTGTGGCTCGTTATTCTTAAATAAGTTCGTTAGGAACTTAAATGCAGCGAGAGTCCTCTTCTGTTTCTTCTAACAGAGTGTGTCACACCAAGAATGACTCACTGATCTTGGCCTGCGAGGACTGCTTCACTTGAGCTGTTTGTGACTCATGCTGCAAAGCAGGTGGTCTGCAGGGAGTCCATGGCTTTTCCCTCTGGCTCTTAAGCTTGTGATTTCATGATAAAGTGCTAAATACAGATTACTGTAATACGTAACCAGTTTGTAAGGTCCTCTCATCAGTTTATTGTAGGTAATTATTCTCAAAGTAGTTGTTACTACTTTGATGCCGGAGTCGTTAGGGTCCAACCCTTCTGTATCCTCCTGACATGTGAGGTTGTATTAGGTCCAGCTCACTAAGAGGAGGGTTTGGGTTGAAGTTGAACTCCTCCATTTGTTAGCTGTATGATCTTAAGTAATTAAGATTACTTAATCTCTCTGATACCACTTATAAGATGACAATATGTGTTTCAGATTATTGATATAAGGGGTAAATAAGAGAATCTATGGACATATCACAGGTAGATAATGTTAAAGAGGAGGAGGAAAAGGCTGTCTAGACAAGCAAGGTCATCTTTAATAGGGGTAGAGTTGGGGAGAAGTAATGGAGAACATAAAACTCACCGCTTGGGTCTTTATTATAGAGAATGCAAGAAAAGAAAACAGCATTTATTCGATAGAACTTTGGAGAAAGGGAGTATCTTAAGTATACAGCCTGATTCATGCCACCTGGGAACAAATGCAGAGTTTTAATTTTTTCTTTAACCCCTCTATTTCAGGGGTTTTAAAAAAGATTAGATTGAGCAGTAGCTGGAAGAACTGGTTAGACTGAGGAAGTAAAGAGTTGTTTTCATACAATATTTTGAACTGAAAGCCATTCGAGGAAACTTTGAAGATGCAGGAACTAGAGAGTGACAGAACTGCTTCCCGGGGACGTGGCCGGGGAGCGGGGAACGGGAGTGGGGCGCAGCAGGGAGGACGGGAGTATTGACACACACACTGGTGGGGGAGTAGGCATGCACCTCCGTCCTGTGACCTACTGCTTTCTCTGAAATTTCCCAACAGGCCATCCCTGTGTTAACACAGATCCACTAGAGCTGGGTCAGCAAAGGAGTCCTGTGGCTATGAGCCACAGGGAGGTTGAAAGGTTGACGAGGGAGGTAGCTAAGCAGAGAACTGTCCCTGGGTGTTGGAGCTGGAAGGGACTGCGGGGATCTTGAATCTAGCCCCTAACTTTTGGTAGGACAGACTGCCGAGCTGATGCGATTTGCTTCTGATGGACAAAGGTGACTCTGGCCAGTTAGTTATCTCTGTTCCTCAGAAGAACAACAAGAGTGACCTTTAAGTCCAAGAAGAACAAAAGCAGTTGAGGGGCGCTGAGTCTAGAAAACTGGACGAAGTATTAGAAAAGAAAAGGTAATGCGGTTTCCTGTGTAGCCCGCATCTGTGCTTGGACTTTCCTTTTTAAAGCTGTACCAGTGGCATGGGGATCTTAGTTCTCTCAGCTCCTTGGTTCCCCGAACCCTTGCCCTCTGCGTTGGGAGCTCGGAGTCGTAATCACTGGACTCAGGGAAGTCCCTGCTTAGACGTTTAGACTTGCTCTTTTTCAGTAGCAGCAGCAGTATTCTAGTAGTGCTGTGCTTTCCTTACTGCTGAGGTTGGATGACGAGTGAGCTGATGTGGGTCAGCATATTTGGGACCAGTCTTTAGAACCCAGATACTGACTTTGATTGTGTTGGTTGTTTTGATTCTATTTTAAAGTGTTTGATAATTATTTTGCCTACCTAGTGTTTTTATTCAGAATTTGTTTTTATTATGTTAAGTGTTTGATAATCTGAGAATTTATAGTACTTGAGTAACAGGGTCTTCACAGTTTCAGCCCTTCCGTTGTTATGAAGGTGGACTTCCCTTTGTAGCTCAGTCAGTAAAGAATCTGCCTGCAATGCAGGAGACCCAGGTTCAATCCCTGGGTCTGGAAGATCCCCTGGAGAAGGAAATGGTAACCCACTCCAGTATTCTTGCCTGGAGAATCCCATGGAGAGAGAAACCTGGCAGGCTACAGTCCATGGGGTCTCAAGAGTCGGACACGACTTAGCGACTAAACCACCACCTATTAAACAGAGAACCTGAAATTCCCCTGATGTTAAAGGATGTATTTAACTCAGATGACCCATTTCTTGCTGACTCATTAAGTAAACTCAGTCCTTTGGTTCTTTAAAAATATCCATCAGATGAGATCATATCTGTAGACATTTCTGGATACTGGGATATAAACCATGAAGAGAAGGAGACTAGTCAATACCTGCTCTGTTTACAGGAAAAGAAACTTTAAATGCTGTAAGAAAAAAAGATATCCAGAAAGTCATCAAAACAAATTATGCAGTTGATGGTTTCATATATGTAATTAGTTTATGAAAATTACTGTAGTCATTATAAAACATTTGAATGTCCCAAGGCTGCTGACTCAGATATGGTTCTGATTGTTGTTTTTCATACACTAAGTCGTGTTTGATTCTTTGTGACCCCAAGGACTGAAGCACACTGGGCTGGACTGGGGTCCTTCACTGTCTCCTGGCGTTTGCTCAAACTCATGTCCATTGAATTGGTGATGCCATGCAAACATCTCATCCTCTGTCGTCTTCTTTTCCTCCTGCCCTCAATCTTTCCTAGCATCAGGGTCTTTTCCAGTGAGTCAGTTCTTCAAATCAGGTGGCCAAAGTATTGGAGCTTCAGCTCCAGCGTAAGTCCTTCCAGTAAATATTCAAGGTTGATTTCCTTTAGGATGGACTGATTGGATCTCCTTGCTGTCCAGGGGACTCACAAGGATCTTCTCCAATACCGCAGTTCAAAAGCATCAATTCTTCAGTGCTTAGCCTTCTTTACAGTCTTATTCTCACATCCATACAGGACTACTGGAAACACCATCAGTTTAGTTAAGTCGCTCGGTCGTGTCCAACCCTTTGTGATCCCATGAACCGCAGCACACCAGGCCCCCCTGTCCATCACCAACTCCCGGAGTCCGCCCAAACTCATGTCCACTGAGTCGGTGATGCCATCCAACCATCTCATCCTCTGTTGTCCCCGTCTCCTCCCGCTTTGACTATATGGACCTTTGTTGTAAAAGTGATGTTTCTGCTTTTTAATACACTGTGTAGGTTTGTCATAGCTTTCCTTCAAGGAGCAAGCATATTTCAATTTCAAGGCTACAGTCACTGTCCACAGTGATTTTTGAGCCCAAGAAAATAAAATCTGTCATGGTTTCCATTGTTTCTCCATCCGTTTGCTATGAAATAATGGGATGGGCTGCCTAGATCTTGGTTTTTTGAATGCTGTGTTTTATGCCAGCCTTTTCATGCTCCTCTTTTACCCTCATCAAGAAGTTTTAATTCCTCTTCACTTTCTATCATTAGAGTGGTATCATCTGCATATCTGAGGTTGTTGATATTTCTCCTGGCAATCTTGATTCCAGCTTGTGCTTCATCCAGCCTGGCATTTCACATGATGTACTCTGCATATAAATTAAATCAGCAGGGTGACAATATACAGCCTTGACATACTCCTTTCCCTATTTTGAACCAGTCCATTGTTCCATGTCCAGTTCTAACTGGTGCTTCATGACCCGCATACAGGTTTCTCAGAAGATGGGTAAGGTGGCCTGGTATTCCCATCTCTTTAAGAATTTTCCACAGTTTATTTTGATCCACAGAGTCAAAGGCCTCCCTGTCCATCACCAACTCCTGGAGCTTGCTAAAACTCATGTCCATTGAGTCAGTGATGCCATCCAACCATCTCATCCTCTGTTGTCCCCTTCTCCTCCCGCCTTCAATCTTTGCCACCATCAGGGTCTTCCAATGAGTCAGCTCTTTGCATCAGGTGGCCAAAGTATTGGAGCTTCATCTTCAGCATCAGTCCTTCCAGTGAATATTTAGGACTCATTTCCTTTAGGATTGACTGGTTTGATCTCCTTGCAGTCCAAGGGACTCTCAAGAGTCTTCTCCAACACCACAGTTCAAAAGCATGAATTCTTCAATGCTCAGCTTTCTTTGGGGCTTCTTTTGTAGCTCAGTCGGTAAAGCGTATGCCTGCAATGCGAGAGACCTGGGTTCAATTCCTGGGTCGGGAAGATCCCCAGGGGAAGGAAATGGCAACCCGTTCCAGGATTCTTACCCAGAGAATCCCATGTACAGAGGAGCCATGGGATCGCAAAGACCTGGACACGACTTAGCGCTATCTTTCTTTTTTCTCACACCCATATATGACTACTGGTAAAACCATAGCTTTGACTAGACGGACCTTTGTCAGCAAAGTGATATGTCTGCTTTTTATAACGGGGTCTAGGTTTGTCATCGCTTTCCTTCCAGGAAGCAAGCATCTTTTAATCTCATGGCTGTAGCCACCATCTCCTGTGTTTTTGGAGCCCAAGAAAATAAAATCTGTCAGTGCTTCCTCTTTTTCCCCTTCTATTTGCCATGGAGTGATGGGACCAGATGCTATGATCTTACTTTTTTTTTTTTTTTAAGTTTGTTTATTCTTGTAGTATAAAAATCCATGCTTCAGAATTCAGTGAACACTTATAAAGCATTTTCTGCCTCCTGCTGGTTGTGGAAGCATTTTCCCTGAAAAATATTGTCAAAATGCTTGAGGAAGTGGTATTTGGTTGGTGAGAGGTCAGGTAAATATGGTGGATGAGGCAAAATTTCGTAGCCCAATACATTCAATTTTTTTTTTTTTTGCAGGGGAAAATGGACAAAGGAAAGAATCAATGAGGGTGGGAGGGAAATGGGAAGAAAGAAGGGGAGTGATGGTGGGGAGGAGTATATGTAATTTCTTAACCAATGGCTTTCTGTTTTTAATCACAAAGAACACTTAAAAAAATCATGTTGAATTCATCCTATATTAGGAGGTTTGTTCTTGAAATGAAAAGTTCAGGAAACAAAAAGTCCAGTTTGGGTGTCCTCATCTTAGGCACATCTTGGTATTTTGTATTGGTAGGTCTATCTTTACCACAATATATTATTTAGGACAGGATAACATTTGTCACCTCTTCCTCCCTACTACCCAAAGTGGTACCAAACCCATAAAATAGTCAATAAACCTTTACAGAGTGAACAAATAAGTCTTTTTTTTTTTTTAAACTCTCCTGAGTGAACTGAATTTTTTGAGGCTCATAAGTGAATATGTTTTGCTCTTTACTTTGTCTATTACAGCCAGATTATATGAGTGGGGTATTAAAGTCTCCCACTATTATTGTATTGCTGCATATTTCTTCTATCATATTAATTAATGTTTGTCTTAGATATATCAATGCTCCAATGTTGGGTGCATATATATTTATAATTGTTATAACTTCTTTTTGGATTGTTCCTTTAAGTTGTTATGTGTATCCTTCATTGTCTCCTTTTCAGGATCTTTAAATTCAATTTTATCTGATATAAGTATTGCTACTCCTGTTTTCTTATGGTCCGTATTGTCATAGAAAATCTTTTTCCAGCCCTTCATTTTCAGTCAGTATATATCCCGTATTTTAAGGTGGTTCTCTTGTAGACAACATATATAGGGGTCTAGTTTTTGTATCCATTTGACCCATTTTAGTCTTTTGGTTGTCTCTTGTAGACAAGGTATGTAGGGGTCTTGTTTTTGTATCGATTCAGCCAGTCTTTGTCTGTTAATTAGGGCATTCAGCCCATAAACGTTTAAAGCGATTATTGATAAATAAGATTTACTTTATTGTTTTGGGTTCGAATTTATACACCCTTTTAGTGATTCCTATCTAGAGAATGTCCTTTAGTTTTTGTTGGAGAAATGGTTTAGTGGTGCTAAATTCTCTCAACTTTTGCTTATCTGTGAAGCTTTTGATTTCTCCTTCATATTTGAATATCCTTGCTGGATACAATAATCTAGGCTGTAAGTTATTTTCTTTCATCACTTTAATTATGTCTTGCCATTCCCTCCTGGCTTGGAGAGTTTCTATTGAAAGATCAGCTGTTATCCTTATGGGAATTCCCTTGTGAGTTATTTGATGTTTTTCCCTAGCTGCTTTTAATATTTGTTCTTTATATTTAATCTTTGTTAATTTGATTAATATGTGTCTTGGGGTGTTTCGCCTTGGGTTTATCCTGTTAGGAACTCTCTGGATTTCTTGAACTTGAGTGGTAATTTCCTTCTCCATTTTAGGGAAGTTTTCAACTATTATCTCCTCAAGTATTTCCCCATGATCTTTCTTTTTATCTTCTTCTTCTGGAACTCCTATGATTCGAATGTTGTAGCGTTTAATGTTATCCTGGAGGTTTCTGAAATTGTCCTCATTTCTTTTGATGCGTTTTTCTTTTTTCTCGTCTGATTGATTTATTTCTAGGATTCTATCTTCTAATTCACTAATCCTATCTTCTGCCTCTGTTATTCTACTATTTGTTGCCTTCAGGGTGTTTTGGATCTCATTTATTGCATTATTCATTATGTGTTGACTCTTTTTTATTTCTTCTAGGTCCTTGTTAAACCTTTCTTGCATCTTCTCAATCCTTGTCTCCAGACTCTTTAACTGTGATTCCATTTTGATTTCAAGATTTTGGATTAATTTCATTATCATTATTCGGAATTCTTTATCAGGTAGATTCCCTATCTCTTCCTCTTTGGTTTGGTTTGGTGGGGATCTATCCTGTTCCTTTAGCTGCTGGGTATTCTTTTGTCTCTTCATTTTGTTAAAATTGCCAAGTTTAGAGTGTCCTTACTATATTCTGGTAGTTTGTTGAATTCTCTTTACTGAGGCGGTTTACAGGTCTTTTCAATATCTGATCTCTGCCCTGTTACAGAGGGGACGGAGATGAACACCCAAATCTAAACCGGCCAGGTTCAGGCACTCGGATGATCCTCAGAAGCACAGACCTGGTTGAGTCTGTGTTTTATGCCCTTCCCAGATCCGAGTAGCGCAGGTGATGAAATGTTCAGCGAGCGCAGCTGCTGCGACTTATCGCCTCTCCGCCGCTCAGTTTTCTGGGTATACAAACAGCGCACTTTCTCAGGCAGATGTTGACCATCCAGAGCCCCAAGAAGCGTGAGTCAGCACAGAAACCTACTCACAGTTCTGTAGACAGTGTCTCTCTAGGGCTGTAATTGCCCGCCTCCGGCCCTGGCTGCCTGTCACCAGAGTGGGACGGCCTGCAGCCGGCCAACTCTGTGCAGCCCTTTGTTCCGTAGGTAGTCCTGGTGGTGTCTTAAGTTAGGGCTGGCTTTTGATGTAGTAGACAACCGACAGTCCGGTTATTTCGCTCAGATAGCGCCCGAGATAGCCAGGCCAAATCCTTTCTCAAAGCAATGCAGGCCTCGCCGCTCCTCCTAGCCCAGCCCCCGCTTGCCAATAGCAAATGCTGGTGTCCGCGCCACTTCTCCGCAAAAGGAGTTACCTCAGGGCTCGTTTTCTCATTTTGAAGACAGTGAGTTGTCTTTCTAAGTGCCTGATGTCCTCTGCCGGCATTCAGAAGTTGCTTTATAGAATTTATTCAGCATTCAAATGTTCTTTTAATGGATTTGTGGAGGAGAAAGTATTCTCCCCATCTTACTCGTCCGCCATCTTAGCTCCTCCTCCAATACGTTCAATTTTTGAAGTGTTAGTTGTGTGTCTGATCTTACTTTTTGAATGTTGAGTTTTAAACTAGCCTTTCACTCTCCTCTTTCACCCTCATCAAGAGTCTCTTTAGTTCCTCTTTTCTTTCTGCCATTAGAGTGGTATCTCTGCATCTCTGAGGTTATTGATATTTCTCCCAGCCATCTTGATTGCAACTGATTCATCCAGCCCAGCATTTCGCATGATGTACTCTGCATAGAAGTTAAATGAGCACGGCCAGAATATTGGAGTGGATAGCCTTTCCTTTCTCCAGGGGATCTTTCCAACTCAGGGACTGAACCCAGGTCTCCCACATTGCAGGCAGATTCTTTGCCAGCTGAGCCACAAGGGAAGCCTGAGAATACTGGAGTGGGTAGCCTATACCTTCTCCAGCGGATCTTCCCGACCCAGGAATCCAACTAAATTGTATTTGGTTGAAAGAAAGAATTTTGATTATATCAGCTGAGTAAGTTCAGCCTGTAAAAAGGATGTTAAGTTGTGGGTAAAATATGCAAATGAAGAGAAATATAGTGTACGAATTCTATATAAAAAGGTAAAAAAAAAAAAAAAAAAATTGCAGGTGGATTTTTTTACCAGCTGAGCTATGAGGGAAGCCCCACACTTTTTTTAGAGGTATTTTATTGATAATTGGCTAATAATAACCATGTATTACATGGTTATTGGCCTCTTTGAATTTTTTATCTGTAAAAGTTAGGATTCAGTCAGGAAAACAAAACGTATACCAGATACTTCAATAAATATGATTTAATTGGGGCAAATATGTTCAAAGGTTTTTGAAGATCTAGGAGTGAACATAGGAAGGTAAGGCAACTCAGAGATTAGTAACACCATGGAGCCTCTGCCGTCTGGAAGCCCCAAAGGGCTAAGGAAGGCTCATTACAGTCAGCAAGAGAGACAGACAGAGGAAGAAATCTGAGCGGAGAGAGGCATACATCCAGGTTTCTCCCTTCTTCCTGCCTCTCCGTCTTGTGCCAGGACCTCCAGTTTCACAACAAAACCAAAAAAAAAAGCCAGTTACTAGGAGGACGCCTGGGAAATACAGTTTGCAGAGATCAGGTTCTAGCTGGTAAAGGACTGAGAATGTACCTGTGAGCAGAAAGTGGGATGATCTGTGTGCTGTCTCTTGAAATGTCAGTTTTACTAATTTGAGTTTATCTTTAAAAGAAATAAAGGAGCCACTTCATTTATTTTCAGATCAGTTTCATCTTACCTTATGGTGATTTCTCTTTCCTAATTACAGATCTTATGTACTTTATTTCTTTTATTGTTATTTCCATTGTCATTGCTAAGCTCTCCTTTTTAATGCCATCAACATTATTTTTTCTATTTTTAATTTGTCTAATTCATAAATATTTTAAATTTTTTCTTTTCAGTTTCTCCTGTGTACTTTCCTTAGTTTTACATTGTTCTACCTTTTCTAACTTCAAAACTTGAATTTTAATAAACTTTTTTAAACTTTTTTTACTTAGAAATAGAAGTAAATCTTTGAGCAACTTGAACTATATATCATGGATCTTGATAGTTTTTTACTGACTGTTATTTCCAGGATTTCTTTTAGATTAAAAATTTGTTTTGGCCTGTGCATTTTGTAGATATGATTTGATTTTTTCCTTTAAAAAATTCTGATTTTTTTTTCTTTAACTGAAAGAAGCTAGATATTGGAATTAGTATGCCCTATTTCTATTTTTGAGAAAATTTATACAAATTTTTATAGTCCAATATTATCTAATTTTTAAAAATATTCTTCTAAAAATAAGAGATTTTCTAGATCTATAGTGTGTAGAGTCTTATATATGATGATAGATCAAACATATTAATTACTAAATTTCTTGTTCAGATACTCTGTATTGTTAATTTTTTTGGTTTAGTCTATCATAGGTAGAGATGAGTATATTTAATTCTCCCACCACTTTTGATTTATCATCGCGTTCCCTCATTTTTGCTTTTTGTTTGGATGCACTGATTTCTAGAATGAGAAGAATCACAACGGTTATATATTATTGTGAGTGATATTCTATGGCATTATACTTTGCCCTTCCTTGTTTTATATTTTGTGTCCAAAATTCAGTTTTAGATCATTTGAGTATAATGACTGTTGAATTTTATTTTTCATATTTTTCTGGAGTGATTTCCCCTACCATTTTTTTTTGTTGTTGTTACATGTTTTTTTTACTTTACTGATATTTGTTATTTATAGTGTACAATGAAGTCTTTCCCCCTGATTTGCTAATAATTTTCCTTCTTGTAGATGTTTAACAGGTAATATTTTTATGTACTGCTTAACAGATGTTGTTATTTTTATTTTGCAGCTTATTTTTATTTTGAATCATTTAAAATTTTTAAATTTTCTTTCCTTTTTTAGTGGACAGTGTTATCTTTCTTTAAAAATTATTTTTGTGATAGAGGAAGCCTGCAAAGTCTGCCTTTTTAAACATTTACTTGTTTAATTTTTGAAGCTTAAGAATTATAAGCTTAAATCTGTATCTCTTTATTTATAAACTTTCTAGTTAATGCTGTCTATTGACTTATATATGGAAGGTTAAGAAATGAATATTCTTCTTATTAGTCTCTCAGTCTTGATTTTTGTTAGTATCCTTTGGGATTTTTGTCTAGTTTATTACAGTTAAATTATTCCTACTTTAATATTTTGTAGCTCTTCTCTGAAAAGTTAATATACTTATATTCTATTCTGTAAACTTAACCACAGTGGTTTTATTTTCAAGTTCTATTATTCTTTGCCTGTGATTAAATTTTTGTAAAATTAAACCAGTTATTTTTACTTTTTAAAAATTTCTTATTCTGTCTGTGGCTTTCAGCATCAGTGACTCTGACTGCTGGTAAAATTCCATTATGAGGAACATTATTAATCATTTAAACAGGATTCTGTATAATAAAGCAATTTGAATGTCTGCAGATGGCCTGCAGATGAGATGATTATTTTGTTTATTAGGTTATAAGGAATTATCTTCCAGAAATTATCCTAATCAACAAATATTTTATGCTTTGACCAGTGCTGTGCCAGAACTAAAGATCCATATCTGCAAAGTGCTCTATCAGTTTTACTATAAATGTTGAAAAGCATCCTTATTTGTTTGTTTCTTTACCAGGCATCCGTTACCATTTTACTCATTATCTCTATATAACAAACGTTCCAGCCATGTGTCTAATTCTCGTTGTACACCACCCGAACATTTTCTTGCCCACTCACTCACTCACTCCTTTTAGGCCAGTACTTCTTACTGCATTATGTGCTGCTCTGATCCCTCGCTTGTTTCATCAGTTGAAGATAGACCTGTTAACTTTTCCTTCCCCATTGTAATTGGCATTGCTTCATGCTCTCTAACCCAGGAATCAGACCTGGGTCTCCCACCCCACTCCAGGATTCTGGCCTAGAGAGTCCCATGGACTGTATGGTCCATGGAGTCGCAGAGTAGGACACAACTGAGCGACTTTCACTCACTCACTCATGCTATCTAATTCCAGTTTGAAACAATTTAAAAAAATCTTTTAGTGGCATATTTTCACTTCATGGTTTTATATCACCATTAATACATAAAATAGTGAACAAGGAGACACAGTACTAACCCTCATGGAGCTTCCATTGTAGTTGGAGAGATCTTAAAAAAAAAAAAACAAACCAGATGTACACACAAATAAATAATTATTATTTTTTAATTTATTGCCCTACTTTATTTTTTATTTTTTTTATTTTTATTTTATTTAACTTTACAATATTGTATTGGTTTTGCCATATATCAAAATGAATCTGCCACAGGTATACATGTGTTCCCCATCCTGAACCTTCCTCCCTCCTCCCTCCCCATACCATCCCTCTGGGTCATCCCAGTGCACCAGTCCCAGGCATCCAGTATCATGTATTGAACCTGGACTGGCGACTCATTTAATAATGCCATTCTCCCAAATCATCCTACCCTCTCCCTCTCCCACAGAGTCCAAAAGTCTGTTCTATACATCAGTGTCTCTTTTGCTGTTTGTATACAGGGTTATTGTTACCATCTTTCTAAATTCCATATATATGCGTTAGTATACTCTATTGGTGTTTTTCTTTCTGGCTTACTTCACTCTGTATAATAGGCTCCAGTTTCATCCACCTCATTAGAACTGATTCAAATGTATTCTTTTTAATGGCTGAGTAATACTCCATTGTGTATATGTACCATTGCTTTCTTATCCATTCATCTGCTGATGGACATCTAGGTTGCTTCCATGTCCTGGCTATTGTAAACAGTGCTGCAATGAACATTGGGGTACACGTGTCTCTTTCAGTTCTGGTTTCCTCAGTGTGTATGTCCAGCAGTGGGATTGCTGGATCATAAGGCAGTTCTATTTCCAGTTTTTTAAGGAATCTCCACACTGTTCTCCATAGTGGCTGTACTAGTTTGCATTCCCACCAACAGTGTAAGAGGGTTCCCTTTTCTCCACACCCTCTCCAGCATTTATCGCTTGTAGACTTTTGGATCACAGCCATTCTGACTGGCGTGAAATGGTACCTCATAGTGGTTTTGATTTGCATTTCTCTGATAATGAGTGATGTTGAGCATCTTTTCATGTGTTTGTTAGCCATCTGTATGTCTTCTTTGGAGAAATGTCTATTTGTCCCATTTTTGGGACATTTGTCCCAAATGTTCTTTGTCCCATTTTTTGATTGGGTCATTTATTTTTCTGGAATTGAGCTGTAGGAGTTGCTAGTATATTTTTGAGATTAGTTATTTGTCAGTTGCTTCATTTGCTCTTATTTTCTCCCATTCTGAAGGCTGTCTTTGCACCTTGCTTATAGTTTCCTTTGCTGTGCAGAAGCTTTTAAGTTTAATTAGGTCCCATTTGTTTATTTTTGCTTTTATTTCCAGTATTCTGGGAGGTGGGTCATAGAGGATCCTGCTGTGATGTATGTCGGAGCGTGTTTTGCCTGTGTTCTCCTCTAGGAGTTTTATGGTTTCTGGTCTTACGTTTAGATCTTTAATCCATTTTGAGTTTGTTTTTGTGTATGGTGTTAGAAAGTGCTCTAGTTTCATTCTTTTACAAGTGTTTGACCAGTTTTCCCAGCACCACTTGTTAAAGAGATTGTCTTTAATCCATTGTATATTCTTGCCTCCATTGTCAAAGATAAGGTGTCCATATGTGCGTAGATTTATCTCTGGGCTTTCTATTTTGTTCCATTGATCTATATTTCTGTCTTTGTGCCAGTACCATACTGTCTGATGACTGTGGCTTTGTAGTAGAGCCTGAAGTCAGGGAGGTTGATTCCTCCAGTTCCAAGTATGGAAGTTTCTCAAGACAGCTTTGGCTATTCGAGGTTTTTTTTGTATTTCCATACAAATTGTGAAATTATTTGTTCTAGCTCTGTGAAGAATACCGTTGGTAGCTTGATGGGGATTGCATTGAATCTATAAATTGCTTTGGGTAGTATACTCATTTTCACTATATTGATTCTTCTAATCCATGAACATGGTATATTTCTCCATCTATTAGTGCCCTCTTTGATTTCTTTCACAAGTGTTTTATAGTTTTCTATATATAGGTCTTTAGTTTCTTTAGGTAGATATATTCCTAAGTATTTTATTCTTTTCGTTGCAATGGTGAATGGAATTGTTTCCTTAATTTCTCTTTCTATTTTCTCATTGTTAGTGTACAGGAACGCAAGGGATTTCTGTGTGTTGATTTTATATTCTGCAACTTCACTATATTCATTGATTAGTTCTAGTAATTTTCTGGTGGAGTCTTTAGGGTTTTCTATGTAGAGGATCATGTCATCTGCAAACAGTGAGAGTTTTACTTCTTCTTTTCCAATTTGGATTCCTTTTATTTCTTTTTCTGCTCTGATTGCTGTGGACAAAACTTCCAAAACTATGTTGAATAGTAATGGTGAAAGTGGGCATCGTTGTCTTGTTCCTGACTTTAGGGGAAATGCTTTCAATTTTTCACCATTGAGGATAATGTTTACTGTGGGTTTGTCATATATAGCTTTTATTATGTTGAGGTATGTTCCTTCTATTCCTGCTTTCTGGAGAGTTTTTATCATAAATGGATGTTGAATTTTGTCAAAGGCTTTCTCTGCATCTATTGAGATAATCATATGGTTTTTATTTTTCAATTTGTTAATGTGGTGTATTACATTGATTGATTTGTGGATATTGAAGAATCCTTGCATTCCTGGGATAAAGCCCACTTTGTCATGGTATATGATCTTTTTAATGTGTTGTTGGATTCTGATTGCTAGAATTTTGTTAAGGATTTTTGCATCTGTGTTCATCAGTGATAGAGCCTGAGCAGTGTGGGCAGGGAGGCTACACAAGAAATAAATAATTATTTTAAGTGCTCAGATAGAGAATAGCAAGGATGAGACCTGCATGAGATTTAGCTGGTTCCTAATGGAAGAGATGGATCTTGCCATGTGAAAGAGAGGATAAGCTCCCAGGAAGAGAGAATATTCAGGAAACTAAAGACAAACACTCCTGGAATTTATTCAGCTGGATAGAAGATGACAAAATGGAAACTGGATGGATAGATAGAGGATATGTAATTTGAGACACTGTAGGTGTTGGAAGGAAGTTTGGATTTTCCTTTAAATGAAAAGGAAAGCCTGTATATGGTTTTATGCAGGAGGATGGCAGTTTCTTTTGCTACTTTAAGGGGATTGGTGTGAAAAGGAGCATCAGAAGAGAGGACACCAGTTTGGTCTAAACCAGAGACAATCAAAACTCCCAAGAGGGGTGGCAGTGACTATGAAGTGAAGTGGGTAGGTCCGTGGTAGCCTTTGGAGGGAGAATCAGAAGGACTTGCTGATAGATTGTTCATGTTCAAGGGTTTCTTCAGCTTCTGAAGAGGTTGTTAGTAGTGGGATCGAGCAGATTTTTGTTAAAGATACAAGATAAATGGAAAGTTCTGATAAAAAGCATAAGGCGTTTTCTAATCACAGAGCAGGAGTTCTTTACAGGATTCTATAGATTGTGCCCTGGGTCAAAATGGGAAATATTGAGGTCACTCTGGCATTGACAGTCGGGGTGATAATATATTCCTCAGGAGGTTTTGACTTTCTACAGTGACTACAGTGAACAGGGCTATTGGACAGGCTGAGATATGCTGTCCTGCGAGGTGGAGGGTAATCTGACCTACTTGCGTGACCTTTAACCTTAGCTTCTAAGAAGACTTCTCTCTAGGCTGCAAAGACTCCTAACAGAGAAACCCCAAAATTTATTGCTACAAAGCACTTAGAGAATATTGGTTTCTTGAAGATAGAGGATATTTGTTTTTTGAGAAAGAAATAGATTCTTCTCACTTTATTTTTGGTAGCCTTAACATTCTGCACATGCTATATAGAATGTTTTCCTAACACTGTATTTCTTAGAGTGAAAATATCATGAAAAAGGCAGAGCTATGGCAGTTACTAGGGCAGTTTAGATTATATTCTAAATCCATATTTGTATAGTTTTTTGTTTTCATCTTTCTTAAATTTTATATTTTAATGGAAGAGCTACGTCAGTTTTAATTGGCTTTATGTATGGCACCCCACTCCAGTACTTTTGCCTGGAAAATCCCACGGACGGAGGAGCCTGGTAGGCTGCAGTCCATGGGGTCGCCAAGAGTCGGACATGACAGAGCGACTTCACTTTCACTTTTCACTTTCATGCATTGGAGAAGGAAATGGCAACCCGTTCCAGTGTTCTTGCCTGGAGAATCCCAGGGACGGGGAAGCCTGGTGGGCTGCCGTCTGTGGGGTCACACAGAGTCGGACACGACTGAAGTGACTTAACATAGCATAGCATAGCATGGTGTCAAGAGCATCTTAGTACTCAGGGTTTTGAATTTGAAAGTAAATATGATGAGTTCATAGGCCACCTGTCTTATTTTGTGTTTGTAAAAGCAGCTGAAATTTTACAACTAAAATGACCTTTTTCCCTAAAGAAATGTTCTCAAACATTACTTTTTTAAAAAGAACATATACTGCAGTATATTAAACACAATAATACCCAGTTAGACCCTGGAGAGTTCTGACTGTGACCACGAATTTGCTTCCTTTAGGCTAGCCTATGATTTAGATACTTACTAAATTTTGTTTTAGGATTACCTTGGAATACTAACAGTAACAAAATTAATTCTGTTCATTCACAGATCAAAAGTAATAGTGTAGAAAAATTACTCTTGAGAAATATCCAAATATACCTTGTCTATTTTTTGTGTGTGTGTCTTTAATATGGATCCTCTCTGACCAAACTAAACTTGTTTCTGAATAGGATTTTGAAGACCTATAGTGAAGAGCATTCTTCTGTTGCTTTCCCCCAGTACTTATATGCTAGAAAGTCTAATGACAAATGACTTGTTCTTCCAGCTGTATCTATATGCCCACTTGTCCCAAACCCAGCATTCTGTGTGTCTGCTGGTGAAGCAATGTGTTAAGCTAGAAAAACGAGTGGTTTATAACTAATTTTTTAAGAGAAGAGAAAAGATAGAAATCTACAGAATTCAAGTATTTAAGACATAGGCAGCAAAAGGAGAGCAGGTATAAAGATTGAGAAGGCGTTTGTAGAAAGGGAGGAAGGCAAGTCAGTATGTTGGAAGAAAAGAGGCCGTAGAAACCAGCAAGGAGAGTTTGAGGAAGTGTGAGTCCGTAGGATCAGATGCCGCAGAGAGACAGGTTCAAGTGAAGATGGGTCAGTTTCTGTTGCATTTGACTGTTGGGAAGTGGACAGTAGAAGAGTGTGGGCAGAAGCAATGTTCAGTGTGGAAAACAGACAAGAAGTGGTAAAATGAGGACTGCAAGAGTGGGCTCTCCATGAGTCCCTCAGTCCTGCCCTGGTGTTCTGCACACTCTCTGCTTACTGAATTTTGAAGCATTTGTACTTGAATTTAAAGATGTTGTATACAAAACATTTATATAGCTTATTGCATAGTTGCCAGAAACCTACTATTTTTATATTAATGTAATAATTTGTGTAAAACTAAATGTTTAAAGTTCCGGAACACAGTGAAATGGAAGCCTCTAACACAAATGCTAATTTTGTTTCTTATTTTTTTTTACAAGTCTTGGCTACTTATGATTCAGCAGACGGAACAGCTCAGCAGGATCATGAAGACACATGCAGAGGACCTGAATTCCGGGCCCTTGCACAGGCTCACCATGATGATCAAAGACAAGCAGCAGGTGAAGAAGAGTTACATAGGTGTCCACCAGCAGATCGAGGCGGAGATGATCAAGGTTTGTCTTCCCACTCTCAGATTCTTTCTTTAGTGTGAGTTTTAGATTCACTGAGATGCTGTATCCTGTTTGACTTGAAAAAGTGTTTAGTCACTATTTCCTGGTAAGAAATAGATTTCAATGTCTTTAATAAATAGTATCTTATTTTCATTGAATATAAAACATTATTCATTATAAGATATGTGATTATATATTCGCACAAAAGAAATGCTGCCAAAATAAACTCGTTGGGATACTTCTAAATTTTCTTCACAACCAGTGTCCGTCCCTTCTGCCTAACTTTTTACAGTGGTTTTAACTGTGAAAATTTGCAAGTGTACAGAAGAAGAGAGAATATTTCTGCCTAACTTTTTACAGTGGTTTTAACTGTGAAAATTTGCAAGTGTACAGAAGAAGAGAGAAGAATTACGTGAACTCCCATTGACTTATCCGTCCACCTAGTCAATATTTTGGTTTGTTTTTTCATCTCTACTCTCACCTACCTTTCTTCTACATTGGATAATTTTATAGAAAATTCCAGTGTTTTACTTTTATCTGTAAATATTATTTATTGCTAAATAATTACTCTTTAAGAAAACTATGTTATGAACTCACCTAAAAGTAAAGATAATTCCTTAATATTATTAATTATCCCGATTGTGCTCAAATAATTGTTAAATGTTATTTTTGCAGTTGGTTCATTTGAATCATGATCCAAACCTGGCTTATACATTGCCTTTTAATCATCCCGTTTAATCTGTAGGTTCCCCCTGCCACCCCACTTTTAAAATGCTGTGCATTTAAAGAAACTGGGTAATTTACTCAATAGAATTGAATTCTTTCATTTAGGATTTTGCTGTTAGTATCTTGTAGTGCAGTTTCATGTATTCCTTTATCCTTCAGTTTTCCAGCAAACTGGAAGTTAGATCTAGAGGCTTGATAATACTCTTGCTGTTTATTTCGGGCTGGTATAGATTTCCTGTTGTTTCATAACAAGAGGTATATATTATCTGCTAATAGGTTCCAGTGTTGCCAGCCTTATCAATCTATTAAAAATTTTCTCTTCAGCCTTTCACCTAATGAAGCACTTGATGTCCACTGCTTAGATCCATTAGTTCATTGGAGGTTGTAAAATGACAATATTTTACTTCTGTCATTCCTAATGCAATTGTTGGCTGGAATGTTCAGTAAAAAATTTTCCTGTATCAGCTATTTGGTTGCCATGAGGTATAGATCATGTAAGAAAGGTAGGACAGATACTTGCTTTTGACATTGATTTGCCAGTTTACGAACAGTGAATTGGTTCTTTAGCAACTTCAGAAGTTAAGACTTCCATTTTCCAATCCAGCATGTAAGAAGCTTGGAAGTTGTCACTCCATCCTAACAGCAAATAAAAATTGGAACAAATTGAAAAATCAGCAACTCTTCTTAGATCCATTAGAGAAGATAGTCACAGAGCAAAATGACTGTCCCCCAAACTGGACAAGTGCATATAGAGAATCACAGCTAATCAGAGCAAGGATGTTTATCAGGGATAAAGAGGAGAGTTACACAGTGTTGAAGGGGTCAGTTCTCCAGGAAGACAGTGAAATCCTTAATGTACATGTGCTTAACAGCATAGCATCCAAGTATTGGTAGGACTGCGAGACGTAAAATCGTGGGGAGAGACGAGTGGGCCTCCATTACAGCTGGAGATTTCGGTACCTTTCCCCCACCCCCATCAGAAATGGACAGGTGCAGCCGACAGAAAGTGAGTAAGGACAGCGTGAACTCAATAATGTCATTAATCAGCTAGATACGATGAACATCTGTTGACTACTTCACGCAAAAACAGGGGAATACACATTCTTCTCAAGCTTATATTGCACAATTCAGCAAGATATTCCATATTCAAGGTCATAAGCTACATCAAAATATATGTAAAAGAGTGGAGTTGATACAGTATGGTAGCTAGAAAATCCCCAAATACTTGGAGATTAAACAACACACTTCTAAATAACCCATGGACCAAGGAAGAAATCTCAAGAAAAATATAAAGATATTTTGAACTAAATGAAACTGAAAAGAAAACTTATCAAAATGTGTGGGATATAGCAAAAGCAATGCTTAGAGGGAAATTTATAGCATGGACTGCACGTGTTAGAAAGAAAGATCTAAAATCAGTCATCTCTGCTTCTACCTTAGGGCAGTAGAAAAAGAACAAATTCAATCCAAAGTACACAGAAGATAAGAACTAATGAAAATTAGAGTAGAACTCAGTGAAAATGAAAACAGGAAACTAATTGAGAAAAGTCAACAAAACCAAAATCTGATTCTTCCAGAAGGTGAATGAAATCAACAAGTCTCTAGCCAGGCTAACAAAAAACCAGTGTGGGTACAAATGACTAATATCAGAAGTGAAAGGGGAGACATCATTATGTATCCCATGGCTATTAAAAGGATAATGAAGGAATACTCTTTAACCCTGTGTCCATAAATTTGATAAGTTGGGAGAAATGGGAGCGTGCCTTGAAGGACACAATCTGCTGAAACCCACAAAGATGACATGGACAGTCTGAACAGGCACGTCTCTATTAAAGTAATTGAACGATCATTAATAACCTTCCAAAACAGAAGGCACCAGGCTCAGATGGCTTCAAGCTCAGATGCCGTCACTGGTGAATTCTGTCAAACATTTAAGGAAGAAATTGCACCACTTTTCTACAAACTTACCTCAGAAACAGAAACAGAGAGAAACTTACCAATTCCATTCTACGATGCTAGTGTTATCAAACACCAAAAGCAGACAAAGGTATTAGGAAACTATAGACCAGTGTCTCTCATGAACATAGATGCAAAAATCTTTGAACTATTGAGAAATAAAATCCAACAGTGTAGAAAAAGAATTTACACACCTTGACTAAGTGGAATTTATTTCAGTTGTGAAAGTTTGGTTGAATATTTGAAAATCAATTAATGAACTCCATTATATCAACAAACTAAAAAGAAAAATTACATGAGCATATGAATAGATGCAGAGAAGGCATCTGACAAAATCTTCCACCAATTTGTGATTAAAAACTCTCAGTAAACTAGGAATAAAGGTGAACTTCCTCAACTTGATAAAGGATATCTACAAAAAAACTTCCAGCTAACATCATACATAAATGTGAGAAACATGTAACTTTCCCATTAAGATCAGAGCAAGACATGTATGTCCCCCCCTTGCCACTGCTTGTTAAAAAAAATCCTGTCTATCTTGACTAATGAAGCACGACCAGGACAAGAAATAAAGATTGGGAATACAGATTGGGAATGAATGTCATTATTTACAGATGACATGGTTGTTTATGTAGATAATCCGAGACAATCAACCAAAAACTCTTGAAACAATCAGTTATAGCAAGTTTGCAGGAAATGGCAACCCACTCCAGTATTCATGCCTGGAAAATCCCATAGACAGAGCCTGGCGGGCCACAGTCCAGGAGGTTGCAGAGAGTCAGACACAACCGAGTGACTTCACTTTGCAGGATACAGTGTTAGCATACAAAAATCAATCACTTCCCCATATATTAACAATGAACAGGTGGAATATGAAATTAAAAGCACAATGTCATCTACATTAGAACCTCAAAAAATGAAATACTTTAGGTATAAATCTAACAAAGTATATGTATACAATCTATAGGAGAACAATGACAGAATGAAGAACTAAAGAGCCTCTTGATGAAAGTGAAAGAGGAGAGTGATAAAGTTGGCTTAAAGCTCAACATTCAGAAAACAAAGATCATGGCATCCGGTCCCATCACTTCATGGGAAATAGATGGGGAAACAGTGGGAACCGTGGCTGACTTTTATTTTTTGGGCTCCAAAATCACTGCAGATGGTGACTGCAGCCATGAAATTAAAAGACGCTTACTCCTTGGAAGGAAAGTTATGACCAACCTAGATAGCATATTCAAAAGCAGAGACATCACTTTGCCAACAAAGGTTCGCCTAGTCAAGGCTATGGTCTTTCCTGTGGTCATGTATGGATGTGAGAGTTGGACTGTGAAGAAGGCTGAGTGCCGAAGAATTGATGCTTTTGAACTGTGGTGTTGGAGAAGACTCTTGAGAGTCCTTTGGACTGCAAGGAGATCCAACCGGTCCATTCTGAAGGAGATCAGCCCTGGGATTTCTTTGGAAGGAATGATGCTCAAGCTGAAACTCCAGTATTTTGGCCACCTCATGCAAAGAGTTGACTCATTGGAGAAGACTCTGATGCTGGGAGGGATTGGGGGCAGGATGAGAAGGGGATGACAGAGGATGAGATGGCTGTATGGCATCACTGACTCGATGGATGTGAGTTTGGGTGACCTCCGAGAGCTGGTGATGGATAGGGAGGCCTGGCGTGCTGCAGTTCATGGGGTTGCAAGGGGTCGGACACGACTGAGCAACTGATCTGATCTGAAACTCTGGGAGTTGGTGATGGACAGGGAGGCCTGGCGTGCTGTGGTTCATGGGGTCGCAAAGTCGGACACGACTGAGCGACTGAACTGAACTGATGCTGAACTGATAAGAGAAATCAATGGAGAAATAATTGTTATCCTGTGTCCTCAGTATTGTCAAGATATCAGTTTTTCCCCTTTTGCACTATAGATTTAATACAGATCCCAATCAAAATCCCAGCAAATGCCAAACTGATTCTAAAATTCATATAGAGTAGCAAAAGACCCAGAATAGGCGACAGAATATTGGAGAACAAAACTGGAAGACCAGCATTATGTGACTTCCAGATTTATTATAAAGACACAGTAATCAAGAGAGTTTGTAAAAGAAAATAAAGAGATAAACAAATAGATCAGTGAAATGGAATATAGAGTCCAGAAGTAGATTCACATAAATATAGTTGACTGATCTTTGGAAAAAAGGGGCAAAGTCAGCACAGGGGAGAACTGTTAATATTTTCAACAAATGGCACTGGAACAGGGACAAAAAAAAATGTACAAATAATGAATCTTTACACATATTTTACACCAGTCACAAAAATTAACTAAAAATGGATCACAGACCTAAATGTAAAATTTAAAAATGTAAAACACCTAGAAGATAAATAGAAAACCTAGATAACCTTAGATACGGAGATGATTTTTTAGATAGAACGCCAAAGGCATGATCCATGGAGAAATCATTGATAAGCTGGAATTCATACAAATGTAAGACTTCTGGTCTCTTTTCTGCCCTTCCTTTTTGTCTCTCTTTCTTTAAAAAAATGTTTATTTTTGGCTGTACCATACAGCTTGTGGGGTACTATTTCTCTGACCAGGGATTGAACCCAGACCCTCAGCAGTGAAAGCACAGAGTCCTAACTGCAGGACTGCCAGGGGATTCCCTCCTTTCTCTCTTTTTTAAAAAATTATAACTCTGCAGAAGTGTGTGGGACACGTGTGGCATACAGCAAAGGAGCAACTTGAGTTTTCATTCCGATAAATTTTACTTATGTTGGATGCGAGTCAAAGCACAAAGCTGTGACTCTAGTCTCCAAGGGTGTGGCATCTTTATTACGGAATTTAGAGGAAGGTAAGGGTGGATCACAACAGACTGGAAAATTCTGAAAGAAATGGGAATACCAGACCACCTGACCTGCCTCTTGAGAAATCTGTATGCAGGTCAGGAAGCAACAGTTAGAACTGGTTATGGAACAACAGACTGGTTCCAAATAGGAAAAGGAGTACGTCAAGGCTGTATATTGTCACCCTGCTTATTTAACTTCTGTGCAGAGTACATCATGAGAAACGCTGAGCTGGAAGAAGCACAAGCTGGAATCAAGATTGCTGGGAGAAATATCAATAACTTCAGATATGCAGATGACACCACCCTTATGGCAGAAAGTGAAGAGGAACTAAAGAGCCTCTTGATGAAAGTGAAAGAGGAGAGTGAAAAAGCTGGCTTAAAGCTCAACATTCAGAAAATGAAGATCATGGTATCTGGTCCTACCACTTCATGGCAAATAGATAGGGAAACGGTGGCAGACTTTATTTCTTTGGGCTCCAAAATCACTGCAGATGATGACTGCAGCCATGAAATTAAAAGATGCTTTTTCCTTGGAAGGGAAGTTATGACCAACCTAGACAGCATATTGAAAAGCAGGGACATTACTTTGCCAACAAAGGTCCATCTAGTCAAGGCTATGGTATTTCCAGTGGTCATGTATGGATATGAGAGTTGGACTGTGAAGAAAGCTGAGCGCAAAGAATTGCTGCTTTTGAACTGTGGTGTTGGAGAAGACTCTTGAGAGTCCCTTGGACTGCAAGGAGATCCAACCAGTCCATCCTAAAGCAAATCAGTCCTGAGTGTTCATTGGAAAGACTGATGCTGAAGCTGAAACTCCAATCCTTTGGCCACCTGATGTGAAGAACTGAGTTTTTGGAAAAGATTCTCATGCTGGGAAAGATTGAAGGTGGGAGGAGAAGGAGATGACAGAGGATGAGATGGTTGGGTGGCATCACCGAGTCAATGGACATGAGTTTGAGTAAACTCTGGGAGTTGTTGATGGACAGGGAGGCCTGGCGTGCTGCGATCCACAAAGAGTCAAACACGGCTGAGCAACTGAACTGAACTGTCAGATGCAGTAGGGTCTCAAGCACACTCTGGGTAGTCTGTAAGCAAGTATAAGCTATATAATGACTTCACAAATTTCAAAGAACAATGAACTGAAAGCAGCCTGATACACCAGATAAAATGAATCAGTTTGGGAAAATTTCTAGACAGGTTTCAACAACAGATATGAATGGGATACAGCAGTTTAAAGGTGTGCCAAATGGAAAAACGTTCAATTCCCTGAGACCAGAGCAGTAAACTGTGATGGGCAGTCATGCAGATGAAAGTGTCCATATTTCTTGCCTGCTGCAAATATATATTTATACACACACATACACATACATATTCTCCTCAAAAAAAAAAAAAAAAAACAAACCCACCACAAACAAACCAAAAACCACACTTCTACACAATACAATGTCAAAGGAATGAGAAGATGAAGTGTAAACTGGGAGAAAAAATTTTTAAGGACATTTGATAAAGGATTGTTATCTACAACACAGAAAGAACTCCAAGTCCGTTAAGACAAGAAGCGACCGTATGAAAAGGTAAACACGCCACAAAGAAGATACACAGGTGGCAAATAAGCAGGTAAAAAGTTGCTCAGATTTTATGCCATCAGGGAAATGCAAACTAAAGGAACAGTGAGATACCACTGCCCCAAATTAGAATGTCTCAAATCCAGAACACTGACGACATCAAATACTGGTGAGGTTATGGAGCAACAGGAACTCTCATTCATTGCTGGTGGGATTACAAAATAATTCAACCACTTTGAAGACAGTTTGGTTGTGTTTTAGAAAAATAAAAATAGTTTCACCGTAGGTTCCAAAAACTGAGCTCCTTGGTATTTATCCAAAGAAGTTGAGAACATATGTCTACACTAAAGCCCACACATAGCAGTTTATAACAGCTTTATTCATAATTGTCAAAACTTAAACACCACCAAGATGTCTTTTAGTAATGAATGGATAAACTGTGGTGCATCCAGACAATGGCGTATTATTCAGCGCTCAAAGGAAATGAGCTGCTGCTGCTAAGTCACTTCAGTCGTGTCGTGACCCCATAGACGTCAGCCCACCAGGCTCTCCTGCCCCTGGGATTCTCCAGGCAAGAACACTGGAGTGGGTTGCCATTTCCTTCTCCAATGCATGAAAGTGAAAAGTCAAAGTGAAGTCGCTCAGTCGTGTCCGACTCTTAGCGACCCCACGGACTGGAGCCCACCAGGCTCCTCAGTCCATGGGATTTTCCAGGCAAAAGTACTGGGGTGGGGTGCCACTGCCTTCCCCGAACCCTAACCCTCCCCCTCCCCCTCCCTAACCCTAACTTAAATAAACAAATAATCAATCAATCAGAAAATCCCGGCGGCTTACGGTCTAAGTCCCGCCCCTTCCAGGCTCAGCCCCGCCCAGCCAAACAGATCCTAGCCCTAACCTGGGACTCGAACTGCTAGCCTACCCGGCCTACTTGCCTGCCCGCCTCTACCCGCTATGCTACTGCGGCTTGTGGGCTCTTGGCCGCGTTTTGGCCGCCTTTCAACCTCCGATTCTCAATGTAAGTAAGTTGTATGCTGCTGCTGCTGCTAAGTCACTTCAGTCGTGTCCGACTCCGCGTGACCCCATAGACGTCAGCCCACCAGGCTCTCCTGCCCCTGGGATTCTCCAGGCAAGAACACTGGAGTGGGTTGCCATTTCCTTCTCCAATGCATGAAAGCGAAAAAGTGAAAGTGAAGTCGCTCAGTCGTGTCCGACTCTTAGCGACCCCATGGACTGCAGCCCACCAGGCTCCTCCGTCCATGGGATTTTCCAGGCAAGAGTACTGGAGTGGGGTGCCATTGCTTTCTCCGAAGGAAATGAGCTACCAAGAAAGATATGAAGGACCCTTAAATGTATATTACCAAGTGAAAGGAAGTGAAAATGTTTGTTGCTCAGTTGTGTCTGACTGTCTGCAACCCCGTGGACTGTAGCCCACCAGGCTCCTCTGTCCATGGGATTCTCCAGGCAGGAATGCTGGAGTGCATTGCCATTCCCTTCTCCAGGGGATCTTCCCGACCTGGGGACTGAGCCCAGGCCTCCCACAATGTAGGCAAATTCTTTACCATCGGAGCCACCAGGGAAGCCCACTAAGTGAAAGAAGCCAATCTGAAAATATGTATGACTCTACCTGTATGGTATTCTCGAAAAGTCAAAACTATGAGGGCAGTGAAAAGATCATTGGTTGCTAGGGGTTCGTGAACAAGTGCAGCACTGAGGGCCTTACAGCGGTGAAACATCTGTGTGTGGTCTTGTAGTGGTGGGATACATGTCACGGTATGTTTGTTCAAAACCATAAAATATACTCCACGAGTGGAACTTAATGTAACCTGTGTACTTCTGTGATAATGATATGTTCTTATAGGTTCATCAGTTGTAACAAATGTACAAACTCTAGTGGAGCATGTTGATCAGTGAGGCCGTGCACAGGTAGTGATAAGGAACAAATGGGAAATCTCTGTACTTTGTGCTCAGTTTTGCTGTGATACGAAAGCTGCTCTAAAAGGTAAAGTCCGTTAAAACATGTTAACCAGTGAGGTTTTCTTTTAAAAGGAAATGATTTGAAGTCATTTCTATCTATATCTGTATCATGGGCTTCCCTGGTGGCTCAGTCTGTAAAGAATCCGCCTGCAATGCAGAAGGCGCAGGTTCGCTCCCTGGTCGGGAAGATCCCCTGGAGAAGGACATGGTGACCCGCTACAGTGTTCTTGCCCGGAGAATCCCATGGCCAGAGAAACCGTGCGGGCTATAGTCCATGGGGTTGCAAGAGTCAGACGTGACCTACTGACTAAATGACAAACGGTCTCTATATATTATGGGGCTTCCCAGGTGGCACTAGTGGTGAAGAACCCTCCTGCCACTGCAGGAGATATAAGAGATATGGGTTCCATCCCTGGGTTGTGAAGATCCCCTGGAAGAGGGCACGGCAGCCCACTCTAATCTTGTTGCCTGGAGAATCCCATAGACAGAGGCGCCTGGTGGGCTACAGTTCAGAGTCGCAAAGAGGCGGATACGACTGAAGTGACTTAGCACATCTCTATCATAGTTGTTGACATTTTTGTCCACTTATACAGTGTTGTCTTCCATGCTGCCAAGAGCCTTGGTGATGCAGGATTTGTTTAAAGTAGGCTCTGGGACTTTCTTCCAAGACCAGGAGCTGACTGTGGCTCAGACCATGAACTCCTTATTGCCAAATTCAGACTGAAATTGAAGAAAGTAGGGAAAACTACTAGACCATTCAGGTATGACCTAAATCAAATCCCTTATGATTATACAGTGGAAGTGAGAAATAGATTTAAGGGCCTAGATCTGATAGATAGAGTGCCTGATGAACTATGGAATGAGGTTCGTGACATTGTACAGGAGACAGGGATCAAGACCATCCCCATGGAAAAGAAATGCAAAAAAGCAAAATGGCTGTCTGGGGAGGCCTTACAAATAGCTGTGAAAAGAAGAGAAGCGAAAAGCAAAGGAGAAAAGGAAAGATATAAACATCTAAATGCAGAGTTCCAAAGAATAGCAAGAAGAGATAAGAAAGCCTTCTTCAGCGATCAATGCAAAGAAATAGAGGAAAACAACAGAATGGGAAAGACTAGGGATCTCTTCAAGAAAATCAGAGATACCAAAGGAACATTTCATGCAAAGATGGGCACGATAAAGGACAGAGATGGTGTGGACCTAACAGAAGCAGAAGATATTAAGAAGAGGTGGCAAGAATACACAGAAGAACTGTATAAAAAAGAGCTTCAAGACCCAGATAATCATGATGATGTGATCACTGACCTAGAGCCAGACATCTTGGAATGTGAAGTCAAATGGGCCTTAGAAAGCATCACTACGAACAAAGCTAGTGGAGGTGATGGAATTCCAGTGGAGCTATTCCAAGTCCTGAAAGATGATGCTGTGAAAGTGCTGCACTCAATATGCCAGCAAATTTGGAAAACTCAGCAGTGGCCACAAGATTGGAAAAGGTCAGTTTTCATCCCAATCCCAAAGAAAGGCAATGCCAAAGAATGCTCAAACTACCGAACAATTGCACTCATCTCACACGCTAGTAAAGTAATGCTCAAAATGCTCCAAGCCAGGCTTCAGCAATGTGTGAACCGTGAACTTCCTGATGTTCAAGCTGGTTTTTGAAAAGGCAGAGGAACCAGAGATCAAATTGCCAACATCCACTGGATCATCGAAAAAGCAAGAGAGTTCCAGAAAAACATCTATTTCTGCTTTATTGACTATGCCAAAGCCTTTGACTGTGTAGATCACAATAAACTATGGAAAATTCTGAAAGAGATGGGAATACCAGACCACCTGATCTGCCTCTTGAGAAATCTGTATGCAGGTCAGGAAGCAACAGTTAGAACTGGTCATGGAACAACAGACTGGTTCCAAATAGGAAAAGGAATCCGTCAAGGCTGCATATTGTCACCATGTTTATTTAACTTATATGCAGAGTACATCATGAGAAATGCTGGACTGGAAGAAACACAAGTTGGAATCAAGATTGCTGGGAGAAATATCAATAACCTCAGATATGCAGATGACACGACTCTTATGGCAGAAAGTGAAGAGGGGCTGAAAAGCCTCTTGATGAAAGTGAAAGTGGAGAGTGAAAAGGTTGGCTTAAAGCTCAACATTCAGAAAACGAAGATCATGGCATCTGGTCCCATCACTACATGGGAAATAGATGGAGACACAGTGGAAACAGTGTCAGACTTTGTTTTTCTGGGCTCCAAAATCACTGCAGATGGTGATTGCAGCCATGAAATTAAAAGACGCTTACTCCTTGGAAGGAAAGTTATGACCAACCTAGACAGCATATTCAAAAGCAGAGACATTACTTTACCAACAAAGGTTCGCCTAGTCAAGGCTATGGTCTTTCCTGTGGTCATGTATGGATGTGAGAGCTGGACTGTGAAGAAGGCTGAGCACCGAAGAATTGATGCTTTTGAACTGTGGTGTTGGAGAAGACTCTTGAGAGTCCCTTGGACTGCAGGAAGATCCAACCGGTCCATTCTGAAGGAGATCAATCCTGGAATTTCTTTGGAAGGAATGATGCTAAAGCTGCAACTCCAGTATTTTGGCCACCTCATGCGAAGAGTTGATTCATTGGAGAAGACTCTGATGCTGGGAGGGATTGAGGGCACGAGGAGAACGGGACGACAGAGAATGAGATGGCTAGATGGCATCACTGACTTGATGGGTGTGAGTCTGGGTGACCTCCGGGAGCTGGTGATGGACAGGGAGGCCTGGCGTGCTGCGGTTCATGGGGTCGCGAAGAGTTGGAAACGACTGAGCGACTGATCTGATCTGATCTGATCTGGGACTTTCTTCCAAGTTGCTTATGTCCCTTTAGCAAGTTTTTAATGATCCGATTTCTTAACTCTTCTCAGAAGTCTTGTTAGATGTTTTTCAGATACCATCTAAGATTCTCAGTTTTTTCTTGAATGCTTTTTATGGCTGACTGCAGAGTCAAGGGCTTGGATTTGTCCAGCCTTTCTGCAGAAATAATAACCAAGTTAATGTGTGCATGCTGTGACCACTGCCATGAATGCTGCCTGGTCAGCATTAATCGGATGCATCTTTTCAGAGATGTTACAGTGTAAAAAAAAATTCATATTAGAAATGATGAATTATGACCACTCAGAATTATTCTGTATAATTTAAATAAGAATTTTAAATTAGTTTATTAGAGAAAATATTTCTGTAGATAGCAATAAATTATTGGCCTCTACATTTTAGATAATGACAGCACTAGTTATGATTTGCTCTTCTTTTTAAGAAATGTTTTTCTTTTTTTCATATGCTTTGAATTTATCACCAATTTCTAAGCTAAGTTTAGTTTATTGTTTATAATTATATATTAAAGAGCACTTCTGACTCATAAGCAGTAAAAGATGCATCAGTTAATGCTTTGAAATTTAAGTTCTTCACAGGTGTAAATTTAAACTTTTAAAAATCTTTTTGCATTTCTTTTTTTTTTGACAGGTTACAAAGACAGAATTAGAGAAATTAAAAACCAGCTATAGACAATTAATAAAAGAAATGAATTCCGCCAAAGAGAAATATAAAGAAGCTGTAGCTAAAGGTATGGCACAATTAGGAATAATGTGTATTGTAGTGACTTTTGTTTTTATCATTTGAAAGTTATAAGTGGTGGAATGAGTCCACTTAGACTGATTACCATATAGGTATATTAAAATAAGCCTAAATAGATAAATTATCAAACTGAATAATTTTTTCTTTTTGAGGTGGAAACTATTTTTGAGTAGTTCATACTAAATAGAATTATGTAGTACTTGTGATAGGGTGCAAAGGATGTTTGAAATTTTCCATCAGCCTTCAGATTTACTTATTGAATTAATATTAAATAAGAAAAATAAAGTCATATTTGTTTAGAAGTCTTTATTGATCCTCTTTTTACCTGTATTTAAGTACCATTAAAATCACAAGTCATTTTATAGCTTAGTTTTGCTTTTATAGCTCTATTTTATTGTCCTAAAATTTTCATAATACGCTTTGGAAATAAATGGAAAGAGAAACATTATGTTTTTAACAGAGATTTCTGGTTATAGTTGTAAATGTGACTAAATAGTCTTCATATTTAGATTGTGTTAATTATAAAAGTTTTTTTTTCCTTGGTTATAAACATTATTAGCAGCTCTTTTGGGGATGGAAATGGGAGCCAACTCCAGCATTCTTGCCTGGATGATTCTGTGGACAGAGGAGCCTGGGGGCCACAGTGCTTGTGTGCTCCAGTCCCGCGCAACGAGCCTCTGAAAAAGTTTTATCATTTAGCTTATCTTCCTCTTTTATTACTGTATTCTCTCTTTGTCCTCTGCTTGCATATTCTTCTGTTGTGTTGTTGAGGTAGATAAACAGCTCCGGTGTTTGGATATGTTTTGCACAGCGAGACTGTGGTGTTCCTGTTAGTCCCAGTAGACTAGAAGAGAGGGATTTGGAAGCCGAGTTCCGCTCTCCCTTCTCCGTCCCGGCCTTTCAGCCTCCCTTCCCCGCCTCCTCCTGCAGCCGTTTCCGGCCTTCCTCCCCTGCCCCCTCCCCGCCTCTCCCCTGCCTCCCTCCCCGCCCCTCCCCTTCTCCCTCCCTGCTGCCCCGGTCCTCCCTGCAGGACTCCCTAAAGCGTTTCCTTGGCGTCCCTCTCTCACCCTGTCTCTACCCCTCTCACGTTGTTTTTCCTGTTTCTGTTTCTTGCAGGGTTTCTGCTGCTTTTTTAGGGAAGATGAATTAATATTCACAGTTTGCTTATTTTTACTTATTTTTTCTTGTGCCTCAACTAACATTTTGAGACCCTGATCTCTTTTTAATGCAAATTTATCTTTTAAAATGCCTTTGTAGTTAAGTTATGTAAGTTATTTAAGTGCAGAAAAGAAGAAAAGTGCAATAGCAGAAAAATCAGTCAGACTTTGGAGTCAGTCTTGGATGTAAGTTCCAATGTTGTATGATTATTTCATAATTTTCAAATTTCATATACCTAAGTATTATTCCTTTTTTGTCTTAAAGAGTGCTTTATATAATCAAGAAATATTTACTGAGTATTATTTGCTATCTTTAAGTTGTTGAGGTTCAAACATTCAAGGAACTTACCCATTGCTAGTTGATGTTCTAACTTGGGAACTTCAAGTCTTCTCCTGATTCAAAATTTAGCCTTTGCTAAGCCATCATTGGAGAAGACTCTGATGCTGGGAGGGATTGGGGGCAGGAGGAGAAGGGAACGACAGAGGATGAGATGGCTGGATGTCATCACTGACTCGATGGATGTGAGTCTGAGTGACCTCTGAGAGCTGGTGATGGACAGGGAGGCCTGGCGTGCTGCAGTTCATGGGGTCGCAAAGAGTCGGACACGACTGAGCGACTGATCTGATCTGATCTGAAGCCATCAAGAGTAATTTAAAAACAGTTTTGTACATTGAGCATTACTACTCAGTCTGTCAAAGAGTAAGTTTTATAACGTTCATTACCTAATGCTTGGCTAGCATTCTCAAATTTCCTATAGTATAAATATCCATATTTGAATTCACCCAGAGCAAGTGATGACTTAATTCATTTATATTGTAATCCATCTATGTGAAGTATTTCACAGTAGGTCTACATCTGTTGGAGAATGATTAGTTAGGAAAAGAAATACATTATTACTCCCAAGTCTTTGATACCTACTTTTAATGATAGTTTATTTTTGTTTAAAACATGAAATCTAATTCTGGTATCATAAATTTTAAATAGTTCTTGTACCCAATGTTTATATTATCAAAGATTATTCACAGGTAATAATTGTTCTTTATTACTTTTGGTAGAGATAAAACACCATTTATTGCTGTGTTAGTAATAAGAAGGAAACTAGAAAATCTGAAGACCATAGCTTTAACTGATCTTAAGAAGTATATTATTTGACTGAGTCTTCTGTTAAAATATATGAGCTTATTTATTAATATATTTTCTTTCTAAAGGTGTTAGTGGTAGTGTATTCCTGTTTTCAAGAATTTGATTCCTCTCATTAAATCAACTTATAATGTGTAGAGGATGTACTTTTAAAATAAGTTCTTATGTAACTATGTAAATGCATGAGACATATGTAAGTTTCCCTTTTATAATCATAGCTATCTTTATACTCCTGTTTATATGAAAAAGTATAAAACTGTACTTTTGAGAAGCTGGTTTTCAAACTGCTTCTACATTTATCATGGAAATAGGGGTTGTTTGTGTGTGTGTGAGGTTGTTTACTCTTTATAAGCATGACGTGTGGGCAGATTCTTGCAGCATTTACAGGTTTTATGTCAGAGCTGTAGTTTATCTGGGGAGGCCCCACCAGGCCAATTCTGGAATGGGCTCTAGGAGCTGCTGGGGTACTGGTGGTGGAGAGCCAAACCACGGGTCTGGCGTTTAGAGTCCTTACTTTAGGAATTGGGAAGTCTTGGGAAAGCTATTTGAAAACTCAGTCCAACACATGGGATCCACCCTGAGAAGACAAGGCTCTGGAGGATATAGCACCTGGCAGTAGTTCCTGTAGTGAGTCAGAGTTAAATTCTGGATTTGATGGAGAACTGGTTTAGAATCCAGGTTCAGTGACTGCAACTGGAGGTTCAGCCACAGTAGTAGATCAATAGGCAGCCTGGGTTCATACTGACGTTCCAGACTCCTGACCCTGCTGTGTGGATTACACAAAATACTTTCAATGTTAGAATTTATATCAAAGAAACACTGATTTACTTTCAGTTTTCAATGTTAGAATTTATATCAAAGAAACACTGATTTATGTTATCGAATGTCAAGGATAGCATTCATTTGTAATATTAGTAGAGCATCATTTTTGCTTCACTTCCCTGATAGCTCAGTTGGTAAAGAATCCGCCTGCAATGTGGGAGATCTGGGTTTGATCCCTGGGTTGGGAAGATCCCCTGGAGAAGGGAAGGCTATCCACTCCAGTATTCTGGCCTGCAGAATTCCAGGATTCTGGCCATGGAGTTGCAAAGAGTCGGACATGACTGAGCGACTTTCACTTTCATTTTAGTTAAAGTTTTTTGCTTTTGCAATATATCCTAAATATCAAACTCATTTTGTTCTCGTCTATGTTGCAGGAACAAAATTTGTCTTAAATTAACTTGGACTAATTTGGACAGTAGTCTGTTGCTTTTTACTTATAACATGTATGCTGAGAACAACCAAATTATGAACTGAAGTTAATAATTTAGAATGTTTCTTGATAGCATGGAATAGTAAGTTCTTGAGTGCAAAACACATAGATTTTCCTTTCCTATTGCATATTATTCTGAATACTTTTAGTTGATTAAATACATGGTTCAATTCAGTTCAGTTCAGTCGCTCAGTCGTGTCCGACTCTTTGCGACCCGTGAACTGCAGCACGCCAGGCCTCCCTGTCCATCACCAACTCCCGGAGTTCACCCACACTCAAGTCCATCGAGTCAGTGATGCCATCCAGCCATCTCATCCTCTGTCATCCCCTTCTCCTCCTGCACCCAATCCCTCCCAGCATCAGAGTCTTTTCCAATGAGTCAACTTTTTGCATGAGGTGGCCAAAGTACTGGAGTTTCAGCTTTAGCATAATTCCTTCCAAAGAAATCCCAGGGCTAATCTCCTTCAGAATGGACTGGTTGGATCTCCTTGCAGTCCAAGGGACTCTCAAGAGTCTTGTCCAACACCACAGTTCAAAAGCATTAATTCTTCGGCACTCAGCCTTTTTCACAGTTCAACTCTCACATCCATACATGACCACAGGAAAAACCATAGCCTTGACTAAACCGACCTTTGTTCGCAAAGTAATGTCTCTGCTTTTGAATATGCTATTTAGGTTGGTCATAACTTTCCTTCCAAGGAGTAAGCGTCTTTTAATTTCATGGCTGAAGTCACCATCTGCAGTGATTTTGGAGCCCAGAAAAATAAAGTCTGACACTGTTTCCCCATCTATTTCCCATGTAGTGATGGGACCAGATGCCATGATCTTCATTTTCTGCATGTTGAGTTTTAAGCCAATTTTTTCACTCTCCACTTTCACTTTCATCAAGAGGCTTTTTAATTCCTCTTCACTTTCTGCCATAAGGGTGGTATCATCTGCATATCTGAGGTTATTGATATTTCTCCCAGCAATATTAATTTCAGCTTGTGTTTCTTCCAGTCCAGTTTCTCATGATGTACTCTGCATATAAGTTAAATAAGCAGGGTGACAATATACAGCCTTGACATACTCCTTTTCCTTTTTGGAACCAGTCTGTTGTTCCATGTCCAGTTCTAACTGTTGCTTCCTGACCTGCATACAAATTTCTCAAGAGGCAGGTCAGGTGGTCTGGTATTCCCATCTCTTTCAGAATTTTCCACAATTTATTGTGATCCACACAGTCAAAGGCTTTGGCATAGTCAGTAAAGCAGAAACAGATGTTTTTCTGGAACTCTCTTGCTTTTTCCATGATCCAACAGATGTTGGCAATTTGATCTCTGATTCCTCTGCCTTTTCTAAAACCAGCTTGAACATCAGAAAGTTCCCGGTTCACATATTGCTGAAGCCTGGCTTGGAGAATTTTGAGCATTACTTTACTAGCGTGTGAGATGAGTGCAATTGTGCGGTAGTTTGAGCATTCTTTGGCGTTGCCTTTCTTTGGGTTTCCTTTTCCAGTCCTGGTGCCACTGCTGAGTTTTCCAAATTTGCTATGTTTGCCATAAAACAATTTTGTGAGTCCATAAAGCTTGTATCCAAACTAAGGTTCTGACATAATGGTTGTAAGTGGAAAAATTTGCTGTCGTATCCTTTCTTTTTAAAATATTTTTTATATTAATCTTTTTTAATATTTTTAATTTCTTTTTTATATTGGAGTAGAGCCAGTTAACTATGTAATGATATTTTCAGGTGGTCACATCTTCCTTATAGAGAGTCAATAACTACTCAGGAGGACTTCCACAGGATCGTATTAGCTGTGAATAAAGACAATTTTCCTTTTCAATCTAGAGGGTTTTTTTTTTTTTTTCTTTTTCCTTGCCTAACTTCCCTAGCTAGAATCTCCAATATAGTGTTGAATAAAAGAAGAAAGAGCAAGCATGTTTGCCTTGCTGCTGATCTTAGCGGGGAAGGCTTTCATCATAAGGATGAAGTTAACTATAGTTTCTCAAAGATTTTTGTTTCTGTTGGCTTGAATAAGTTTATTTTTATTCCTGCTTAGTAATGGAAGTTAGATTTTATCAAATGATTTTTCTGTATCTGTGGAGATGTGTATTTCTTCTTCTTTTAGTTTGATACAGTGAGTTGTTTTGATTGATTTTCACATTTTTCAAATATTACAACCTCACATCCGGGGGATAAACTCCTCTTGGCTATGATGTATTATTATTTTTGATGTTATTTGATATGATTGGCTAAGTTTTTGTGAATTTTCATATTTGTCTTTGTTTCTTTTAATAGCTAGTCTCATTTTGGTATAATTTTAACACTTGTCCTCTGCTTGATTTTCCCCCCTCTTCAGTTTTGTAGAGATGCTTGTGTTCAATTCATAATATTTCTTAAATATTGGTAGAATTCACTTGTGAAGCCATGTGGGTCTGCTTGCTTTATTTTTTTCTTTTCAGCTAAAATTTTTAAATGATAAATTCAGTTTCTTTAGCTGATACCAGCTATTTGTTTATCTTTTTCTTTGAGTTTTAGTAGGTTATGTCTTTCAAGGAATTGTTCGTTTGTTAAGTTTATTGGTACTAAGTTGTTCAGGATACTTCCTTTTTCACCCTTTTACAGAGTCTTCGGTGATATTTTCTTTCTCATTTTTGTTATTGACACTTTGTGTCTTGTCTTTACCTAATGATTCTGGCTAGAGGTTTACTGGCTTCATTAACCTTCTCACAGGTCAGCTTCAGGCTTCATTTTGTTTCTGTTTTTCTTTTAAATTGATTTATACTCTGATCTTTGTTTCTTTTCTTCCTTGTGCTTGCTTTAGGCTTTGTTTGTACCAATTTGTCCAATTTTTTTTTTTTAAATGTAGAAACAAAGATCATTGATTTGAGAATTGTCTTCTTTTCTAATATAGGCATTTAGTGCTATGAATTTCCCTAAGTACTGTTTTAACAACATTCCATAAATTTGTATGTATTATGCTGTCATTTTTATTTAGTTCAAAGTACTTCAAGTATTTTTTTTTCCTTTGATCCACAGGTTATTTAAAAATGTATTAAGATTCCTAAAGTTTTCACATTTAAAAAAGTCTCTATTTTTGATTTATAATTTAATTTCACTTGTTCTGATAATTTGTTTTATGATTTTATTCCTTTTACACTTATGAATATATAAGGTCCGTGGTTGGTTTATCTTGGTAAATGCGTCGTGTGCACTTTATAAGAGTATGTCTTCTGCTGTTGTTGGTTGCCGTGGTCTGCATTGTTGGCGTGGGCCAGTTGGTTGACAGTATTATTAAAAGCTGTGTTCTCACTGACATTCCGTTTACCTGCTCTCTTGATTATTGAGAGAGGGCGACTGAAATCTCCCAGTGTGGTTGTGTTTGTCTCTTCTCGGGGTTTTGTCAGTTTTTTGCTTAATGTGTTTTGAAACTTGCTATTGAGTGTAATAAGCCGTCATGATTGTTCTCCTAATGCTCTGACCTTTCTCATGAAATGACCTTTATTATCCCTGGCATTATTCTTTACTGTGTTATCTGTTCTGATGTTAATATTAGATATTTTGACTAATGTTTACATGGTATTTTTTTAATCCTTTCACTTCAACATTTTTTAGTGTTTATAGTTGAAGTGCATTGCTGATAAGCAGCATATAATGAAGTCTTGCTATTTTATCTTGATAATCTCTACCTTTTAATTGGGATAGTTAGAATATGATGTGATTGATTTGACAGTGTTAGGTTTAAATTTGTAATCTTGCAATTTCTTTCCCCCTTGTTCCATCATTCTTCATTGTACTTTTCCTTTTTTCTTCCTTCTTTGAATTAATTGAAAAAATTTCTTAAGATTCTCTTTGTTGTCGTACCTCCTTTGTTGTCTTACTAGCTATGACTGTTTTGGTATTTTATGTTTATTTTACCAAGCATACCTTCCAGTGACAGTGTATCACCTTGTGTACAACGAGGAATCCTGACACTGGTATGGTTCCTGTATTTGTGCTATTGTTGTGATGCATTTTACTTTTGCGTATGTTTTTAACTTTATACTGTAGTGTTAATGTTTTTGTTTTTGTTTGGTCAGATATCTTTAAAATTATATTAAAGCATCTTATATATTTATCCATGTAGTCATCTTTCATAGAATTCTTTATTCCATCTGGTATCATTTTACTTGTTCATTTAAGAAAGCCTTCTTTTCTCTCCTTGCTTTTCTCTGGAACTCTACATTCAGTTGAGTATATCTTTTCCTTACTCCCTTGCCTTTTACTTCTCTTCTTTTCTCAGCTATTTGTAAAGCCTTCTCAGTTAAACCAGTTTGCCTTCTTGCATTTTGTTTTCTTCGGGATAGTCTTGGTTATAGCCTCCTCTGCAATGTTATGAATCTCTGTCCATAGTTTGCTGGATAATCTGTCTACCGGATCTAAACCCTTAAATCTATTCATCACCTCCACTCTATAATCATAAGAGATTTGATCCAGGTCATGCCTGAATGGGCTAGTGGTTTTCTCTACTTCAATTTAGCCTGAATTTGGCAATAAGGAGTTCATGATCTGGGCCACAGTCAGCTCCTGGTCTTGTTTTTGCTGATTGTATAGAGCTTCTCCATCTTAGGCTGCAAAGAATATATAATCAATCGATTATACCCAACTGAATGCAGAGTTCCAGAGAACAACGAGGAGAGATGAGAAGGCCTTCTTAAATGAACATTGCAAAGAAGTAGAGGAAAACAGTAGAATGGGAAAGACTAGAGATCTCTTCAAGAAAATTGGAGATACCAAGGGAACCGTTCATGGAAAGATGGACATGAGAAAGGACAGAAACAGCAAGGACCTAACAGAAGCTGGAGAGATTAAGAGGAGGTAGCAAGACTATGCAGAACTATACAAAAAAGGTCTTACTGACTGAGGCAACCACAATGGTGTGGTTACTCACCTAGAACCAGACATCCTAGAACGCGAAGTCAAGTCAGTCTTAGGAAGCATTACTACCAACAAAGCTAGTGGAGGTGATAAAATTCCAGCTGAGCTATTTCAAATCCTAAATGATGATGCTGTTAAAGTGCTGCACTCAACATGTCATCAAATTTGGATAACTCAGCAGTGGCCACAGGGTTGGAAAAGGTCAGTTTTCATTACAGTTTCAAAGAAAGACAATGCCAAAGAATGTTCAAACTACCACAAACTGTGCTCTTTTCACATGCTAGCAAGGTAATGCTCAAAATCCTTCAAGCTACGCTTCAGCAGTATATGAACCGAGAACTTCCAGATGTACAAGCTGAGATCAAATTGAAAACATTCATTGGATCATAGAGAAAGCAAGGGAATTCCAGAAAACATCTACTTGATTGACTACACTAAAGCTTTTGACCGTGTAGATCATGACAAACTGTGGAAGATTCTTAAAAAGATGGGAGTACCAGACCATCTTCCCTGTCTCTTGAGAAACCTGTATGTGGGTCAAGAAGCAACAGTTAGAACTGGTTGACTGGTTTTAGAACAGTTGACTGGTTCCAAATTGGGAAAAGAGTATGTCGAGGCTGTATATTGTCACCTTGCCCATTTAACTTCTATACAGAGTACAGCGTGTGAAATGCTGGGCGGGATGAAGCACAGTTGGAATCAAGATTGCTGGGAGAATTGTCCACCTCAGATATGCAGATGATGCCACTATATTGCAGAAAGCAAAGAGTAACTAAAGAGCCTCTTGATGAAGGTGAAAGAGGAAAGTGACAAAGCTGGCTTAAAACTCAGCATTCAAAAGCTGAAGATCATGGCATCCAGTCCCATCACTTTGTGGCAAATAGATGGGGAAAAAGTAGAAACGGTGGCAGATTTTATTTTCTTGGGCTCCAAAATCACTGTGGATGGTGACTGAAGCCTTGAAATTATGGTTTGATGTTCTTGCTGTCCAAAGGACTCTCAAGAGTCTTCTCCAACACCAGAGTTCAAAAGCATCACTTATTTGGTGCTCAGCTTGCTTTATGGTCCAACTCTCACATCTATACATGACTACTGGAAAAACCATAGCTTTGACTATATGGATCTTATGAAATTATGACACTTCCATCTTGGCAGAAAAACTATGACCAACCTAGACAATGTATTAAAAAGCAGAGATATCACTTTGCCAACAAAGATCCATATAGTATCTTATCAAATTATGACACTTCCATCTTGGCAGAAAAACTATGACCAACCTAGACAATGTATTAAAAAGCAGAGATATCACTTTGCCAACAAAGATCCATATAGTCAAAGCTATGGTTTTTCTAGTAGTCATGTATGGATGTGAGAGTTGGACCATAAAGCAAGCTGAGCACCAAAGAAGCGATGCTTTTGAACTGTGGTGTTGGAGAAGACTTTTGAGAGTCCCTTGGACAGCAAGAAGATCAAACCAGTCCATCCTAAAGGAAGTCAACCGTGAATATTCATTGGAAGGACTGATAGTGAAGCTGAAACTTTGATACTTTGGCCACCTGATGCAAAGTGCCAACTCACTGGAAAAGACCTTGTTTTTGGGAAAGATTGAGGACAGAAGGAGAAGGGGGCGAGAGAGGATGAGGTGGTTGGATGGCATCACCGACTCAATGAACATGAGCTGAGCCAGACTCTGGGAGATAATGAAGGACAGAAAAGCCTGGCGTGCTGCAGTTCATAGGGTTGCAGAGAGTCAGATCCTACTTAGCAACTGAACAACAACAAAGTCTACAAGTGGTAAATTCAGCTTTTGTACATCTAAAAAGGATTTTATTTCACCTTTTTTTTTGGAAATATATTTTGTTGGGTAGAGAATTTTTCTTGGCAGGTTTTTTTTTTTTTTTTTTTTCTTGTTAGGTCTTTAAAGATGTTGCCCTTTGTTGCTCTGAAGGAGAAATCTGTTCTAATCATTTTCTTTGTGCTACATGGTTTGTATTTCTTTGGCAGCTTTTAGGATTTCCTTTTATTTATTGTTGATTTTGAGGAATTTTATTCTGATATTCCTTTATGTGATTTTTTTTATTTATGGGTTTTGAGCTTCTTATATCTGAAAGTTTATAATTTTTATCAACTTTGGGACACTTTCAGCCATTATTTCTTCATGTATATTTTCTGTCTACGTTTCTCTCTCTTGTTTCCTTTGGAGACTGCAGTACATGTGCATTATGCAGTTTGTATTTGCTTACAGCCTTCTGATGGTCTGTTTACGTTCCCCCTTGTTCTGTATTATTTCTCTTTCATGTTGGTTAGCTTGTATGGTTATGTCTACAGTTCTACTAATCTTGTGTTCTGCAGTGTCTAACCTGCTTTTAACTTCATGCACTGTATTTTTCATCTCAAGTGTTAGAGATTTGCCTGAATAATTATGATTTGGGTCTTTTTTTCAATCTTCCGTATATCTACTTGGCACATTCACTTAAGTTTTAGAGTCTTAGTGGACTCTATCATTCCTTATCATTTGTTGGTAAAGCTGTATGAGTTTATTCATTCCCAGATTTTGTTTGTTTCACTGTCATCTTGAGAATATTGTAGAAAATATGCGTCATCTTTATCTGTATACTTCCATGCACAGCCTTGTTTGTACGCCATGTTAGTACCTTTTTCAAAGTTAAAAAATACTTCTAAAGAGTAAACGCATGCTAGTTTTATAAAATATAAGGAATGCTATATAGTATTGAATTAAGTGAATTTAAATATGATTCTCCTTTGAAGTTCTATAGTTTGCTCAAAGATATACTGAAATATTGGAAAAGATATTCAAAACAACTGCTTCACAGCTGTGTATTCTGATAGCTAGAATTACACTAATTTACTAAGCCTCAAAATACCCACAAAGACATTTGTGGGGCTTCTCGTACATGGGTGGGAGTCTCAGTGTGTCTGCTTTGTGCATATCATATTCAGAAAAGACAGGATGAACTCTTCCGCACTATACATGCCCATACCAGTCAGTCTAGAGAAGCTTGTGAGGAACATTCTTCATCAGCTTTTATAACAAGAGAGAGGAAACAAACTCTTTTTCAAATTCTTTTCTTCTCTATGAGAAACAGAGAGGAAAACTAAAGCATTGGTAAAATGCCTGATTATCTACAAGCCCTCACTTAGCCAAAGCAGACAGAGTACGAGCTTGTCTACTGCTTGAGCTGTGGGGATTACTTGTAAGTCTCATTCAAAAGTAAAATTTTCTGTAATGGGAAAGTAGATTTTCTTAAATTGCCTCTTCATGCATTACGAATGGTTCTGTGATATATTATAGCCAATTAAAAGTGATTAGATCCATTGAGTTGTCTCTTTGGAGTACTTTAATTATGAAAACCAGTTTGAAATGAGCCCAGACTTGAGACAGATGGTTGAATTTGTGTTTAAACAAATCTAAATCTTAAAAATGAATGAAACTTAGGAAAAGCTCTTTTAGTTGATTTCCTTGAGTCCACTAAGAATGGCAGCTGGCTTTCTTATTTGATAACCCCTAAATATTGGGGATTTAAAAAATTCAGAATCATGTATGAATGATGTATGGAGGTCCTCTAGGAAAATACTCTGAAATTCAAATTACCTCTCAGTTCAACATATGGAAGAAATGTGTTTTGAATACAGAATTTACTAAAGACCAAAATAGAGTTCAGGCTATCTTTTTTTGGTTATTGGTCTGTTGAAATGAGCTGAAAGTGGGAGGTTTTTCTCTTTTTTTGGATCTACTTATTTATATATATCAGCAGCTAACTTATGGCATGAATGTTTTTCAGTGTATGGAACTTAATATGATAGGGCTTTTACAAAGTCATAAGGGATAATGGCACTCTTAGTTATTAGTCTAATTCACATTGGGTTACAGCTGTATAAATTGGAATGACAGTTATAGTATTTACATCAGATGCTGAAATATTATGTGGGATAGGATATGCTACGTGATTCATTTATATTCTGTAGATAACTTCCTAAAAAATAATATGAAAGAGCAATAATTTGATTTGTCCCTACTTTGCTTAGTTTTATTAAGTAAATAAAGCTAAGTTTCATATACATCAAGATTAAGAGAAGTTATATTCTTTTGCTGATTTTCCTCTATATTTTGTAGGTGAGCTCCTTAACAATATTAGTTTTGGACTTGATTACTAAAAAGATGATATAAACAGATGCAGAAGGTAAAACTGTAATCTTTCTCTAACTTTTAATTAAAATAATTATTTAAGTTTACTTTAAAAAATAAGAACTATATCAATTTGTACATTTTCTTGTTATTTACCGGGCACTGTCATTTGTATAAGTGATATTGTAGATAACAGAGCACAGGAAATCCCTGCCTCTTAGAGCTTATGTTTTAGAGCAGAAGCTAGCTAATCAGTAAAATAAGGAAATGAAACATATAGTGTGTCAGGTGATAAAAGATGTGATGGAGAAAACCTGGTAGGTAGATAGGATGTAGAGGATGATGAGTTAGGTGTCACAAAAACATTTAAATGAAGGGTGAAAAGTGAGGGAGTGAACATGTGGTTATCTGTACTCCAGAGAGAGGGAAAAGTGGAAGCAAAGTCCCTGAGATGGGACCATGTCTGGAGCCTTTGAGGAGTAGCAGAGATGCCTGTGTGGCTGGAGCTGAGGGGTTGGTAGAGGAAGGGTGTGGAGGTACGAGATGAGAATGGAGAGGAAGAACGATGGTAGGTGGAAGGGAGGCACAGGTTATGTGGAGCCTTGCTAGGGCTTCCCTGTAGCTCAGTTGGTAAAGAATCTGCCTGCAATGCAGGAGACCCCGGTTCGATTCTTGGGTCGGGAAGATCCACTGGAGAAGGGATAGGCTTCCACTCCAGTGTTCTTGGGGTTCCCTGGTGGCTTAAGGAATTAAGCCTTAATTGTAAAGAATTAAGGCTTACTGGTAAAGAATCCACCTGTAATGTGGGAGACCTGGGTTGGGAAGATCCCCTGGAGAAGGGAAAGGCTACCCATTCCAGTATTCTGGCCCGGAGAATTCCATGGACTGTATGGTCACAAAGAGTCGGACACGACTGAGGGACTTTCACTTTGCTAGTGGAAAGCCATTGGAGGGTTTGAGCAAAGGAATGACATGAACTTAAGTTTTAAGAGTAGAATTCTGGCAGCTTTGTTGAGAATAATATGAGTGGTTGGGGAGGGATGGAGGTACTATTACTTCTAGGCTACTGGAGTAATCCAGGCAAGGGCTCAGTGCTTTCTTGGACCTGGCTGGCGGCAGCAGAGGTGATGAGAAGTGGTCAAATTCTGGGTGTATATACACCATTGATTCTTGTTATTTGTGGTAGTTACATTCTATGGAATCAATGTGAATACTAAATTAGCATTAGCTGATTACTGAATCATTGCCCTGGGTGAGGATAACATAAGAAATTGGATCTCTTTAAGCAGGGTCACTGGAGAAGGGTCACTGGCACCCCACTCCAGTGTTCTTGCCTGGAAAATCCCATGGATGGAGGAGCCTGGTAGGCTGCAGTCTGTGGGGTCACGAAGAGTCAGACATGACTGAGTGACTTCACCTTCACTTTTCACTTTCATGCATTGGAGAAGGAAATGGCAACCCACTCAGGTGTTCTTACCTGGAGAATCCCAGGGACGGGGGAGCCTGGTGGGCTGCCGTCTATGGGGTCACACAGAGTCAGACACGACTGAAGCGACTTAGCAGCAGCAGCAAGCAGGGTCACAGCATTTTTGACCATTGATCAATACACCACTTCATTTTTTCTGTGCTTCTGTTTAAAGACACCTTCTTTAATGTATATTGTTGACTCATTGATATTACATGCACAGCTAGCAGTGTTGTAATTCATGACTCAGCAGAGCTGTCTGACACGCGTTTGTGCCGTAAGACGTCGCAGGCCTCCTGAGCACAAAAGCCCACGCAGCACTCGGGCACGGTGCTGGGGGTCGTTTCCAACGGCAGAACCACCAACAAAAGGAGCGCAGGGTCATAAAACAACGCTTCTGCCGTCTTTATTAATTTTTCTTATTGTCTAAGTATACCTGCTTTGAAACATACATATTAAAACCAAGTTTTTTTCCTGTGATTGAGACTTTTTATCTCTGGGCTAAATAACTGAATTTTTAGATATAATGAACATTTAGATACTTATGAGCTTTAATGAGTTGTTACAACTTTCTATTTTTAATTTCGACACTATTTTGGAACAACAGAAGTTTTGGAATATTAATACAAAGAATTCTCATATATACTTCCGCCATATTCTACAAATATTAATGTGTTAGCAACTTTATCATTTTCTCTGTACATGAGAAGGAAGCTGAAAACTGGTTCCCCTGTCTTTTTGGCATGCTCCTGTTATTTATTGAACACTTATTTTCTGGCTCATCTTATACTTTTCCTGTCCTGGGTTTTGCTTCATTTCTCTAAGGGTCCGTAGCTTTTACTTAGTGGAAAATGATAAGTTAAAAACCAATACTTGGCACTGGGTATGCTCATTGCTACTGGGATGTCTTTGTTCTCAGTCCTTTCAGTGGACGGAGATAGGAAATAAGCAAGTGCACACACACATACATGCATACATCTGTGCCTACTTCTGTATCTGTTGCTCTATTTATATTGAAACTGAAGTATTCACATTGATATTTTGATTCTACTCAAACACCAAACAGTTCATTCTGTCTTTTCCTATTTACATACTTGTAATCTCCTTCTTTAACAGAAACCTGGATGTTATTATTTACAGTCTACTTATCTGTTCACTCCTAAAAGATGATTTCAGAATTGCTAACTTATGCCTCTGAAAAAAAGAAACCTGCTTACTGTAGTTCAGGATTTGTTTAGAGCTCTTTTCGCCTTTTCTTGTCCACTGTGGTCAGATGTTGTTTGCCAGGTTACTTGGGTTGATTTTTTCCCCACTGTTTACACGACAAGCTGGGGAAAGCACTTTGGTTCTTGTTTCTTGTTGTCCAGTCACTCAGTCATTCTGACTCTTTGCAGCTCTGTGCACTGCAGCACACCAGGCTTCTCTGTCCTTCACTAGTTCTGGAGCTCGCTCAAACTCATGTCCATTGAATCGGTGATGCCGTCCAACATCTCATCCTCTGTCATCCCCTTCTCATCCTGCCCTCAATCTTTCTCAGCATCAGGGTCTTTTTCCAATGAGTTGGCCCTTCACATCAGGGGGCTAAACTATTACAGCTTCAGGATCTGACCCTCCAAAGAATATTCAGGGTTGATTTCCTTTAGGATTGATTGGTTTGATCTTGCAGGCCAAGGGACTCTCAAGAGTCTTCTCTGGCACCACTTTTGTTTCTACTGTATCCCATTTTAAGTTGCATTTCCTCTCTTACCCTGCTGCTGCTGCTGCTGCTAAGTTGCTTCAGTCGTGTCCAACTCTGTGCAACCCCATAGACGGAAGCCCACCAGGCTCCCCCGTCCCTGGGATTCTCCAGGCAAGAACACTGGAGTGGGTTGCCATTTCCTTCTCCAATGCATGAAAGTGAAGAGTGAAAGTGAAGTTGCTCAGTCATGTCAGACTCTTAGCGACCCCATGGACTACAGCCTACTACGCTCCTGCATCCATGGGATTTTCCAGGCAAGAGTCCTGGAGTGGGGTGCCGTTGCCTTCTCCGCTCTTACCCTAGTTGACTTAATTTATTTTGTTAATGGTTAGACATTCAGTTCAGTTCAGTTCGTTCAGTTGCTCAGTCATGTCTGACTCTTTGCAACCCCATGAACTGCAGCACGCCAGGCTTCCCTGTCCATCACCAACTCCCAGAGTTTAGTCAGATTCATGTCCATTGAGTCGGTGATGCCATCCAACCATCTCATTCTTTGTTGTCTCCTTCTCCTCCTGCCCTCAATCTTTCCCACCATCAAGGTCTTTTCAAATGAGTCATTTCTTCGCATCAGGTGGCCAAAGGATTGGAGTTTTAGCTTCAGCATCAGTCCTTCCAATGAACACTCAGGACTGATGTGCTTTAGGATGGACTGGTTGGATCTCCTTGCTGTCCAAGGGACTCTCAAGAGTCTTCTCCAACACCACAGTTCAAAAGCATCAATTCTTCAGTGCTCAGCTTTTTTACAGTCCAACTCTCACATCCATACATGACTACAGGAAAAAACATAGCCTTGACTAGACAAACCCTTGTTGGCAAAGTAATGTCTCTGCTTTTTAAAATGCTGTCTAGGTTGGTCATAACTTTCCTACCAAGGAGTAACTGTCTTTTAAATTTCATGGCTGCAGTCACCATCTGCAGTGAATTTGGAGCCAAAAAAAAAATAAAGTCAGCCACTGTTTCCCCATTTATTTGCCATGAAGTGATGGGACCAGATGCTATGATCTTAGTTTTCTGCATGTTGAGTTTTAAGCCAACTTTTTCACTCTCCTCTTTCATTTTGAGCAAGAGGCTCTTTAGTTTTTCTTCACTTTCTACCATACATATGGGTGGTGTCATCTGCATATCTGAGGTTATTGATATTTCTCCCGGCAATCTTGATTCCAGCCTGTGCTTCTTCCAGCCCAGTGTTTCTCATGATGTACTCTGCATAGAAGTTAAATAAGCAGCGTGACACTATACAGCCTTGACATACTCCTTTTCCTATTTGGAACCAGTCTGTTGTTCCATGGTTAGACATTAATGGTTCCAAAAGTCAGATCTGTATAGAACTATATTCTTAGAGAATATCTCCCTCATTTCTCTTTATTTCTTATACAAAAATAGTAATATTATGCTATGCTTTGTCATTTTGTTTTTCCACCTGACATTGTGTCCTGAAAGATCACAATATTTCAGTTTGTAGATTTCTTTGTTATTCTTTTTAACTGTTGCATAGCACTTCATTATAAGTTATTCAAGCACTTTTTTATGTATGAGCATGTTTAAATTTTTTTCAATTATTTACACTACTACCATGAGTAAACTTGTACATAAAGTTTTCTGTTTAATTGTTGAAGCAATGTCTTTATTTTTGAAACAGTACCTTAAGTATAAATTTCTAGAAGTGTGAATGTAAGGTAGTTTTGTTAGATATTGCCAGATTTTCTTCTATAATAATTATACCAATTTACATTCCCACTAACTATGTATAAGAGTATTGGTTTCTCCACATCATTGTCAGAACAGTGTTTGTTAATTTGGTCAGATCAGATCAGATCAGATCAGTCGCTCAGTTGTGTCTGACTATTTGCGACCCCATGAATCGCAGCACGCCAGGCCTCCCTGTCCATCACCAACTCCCGGAGGTCACTCAGACTCACATTCATCGAGTCAGTGATGCCATCCAGCCATCTCATCCTCTGTCGTCCCCTTCTCCTCCTGCCCTCAATCCCTCCCAGCATCAGAGTCTTCTCCAATGAGTCAACTCTTTGCATGAGGTGGCCAAAGAACTGGAGTTTCAGCTTCAGCATCATTCCTTCCAAAGAAATCCCAGGGCTAATCTCCTTCAGAATGGACTGGTTGGATCTCCTTGCAGTCCAAGGGACTCTCAAGAGTCTTCTCCAACACCACAGTTCAAAAGCATCAATTCTTTGGCACTCAGCCTTCTTCACAGTCCAGCTCTCACATCCATACATGACCACAGGAAAGACCATAGCCTTGACTAGGCGAACCTTTGTTGGCAAAGTAATGTCTCTGCTTTTGAATATGCTATCTAGGTTGGTTATAACTTTCCTTCCAAGGAGTAAGCATCTTTTAATTTCATGGCTGCAGTCACCATCTGTAGTGATTTTGGAGCCCCGAAAAATAAAGTCTGACACTGTTTCCACTGTTTCCCCATCTATTTCCCATGAAGTGATGGGACCCGATGCCATGATCTTCATTTTCTGAATGTTGAGCTTTAAGCTAACTTTTTCACTCTCCACTTTCACTTTCATCAAGAGGCTTTTGAGTTCCTCTTCCCTTTCTGCCATAAGGGTGGTGTCATCTGTATATCTAGGGTTATTGATATTTTTCCTGGCAATCTTGATTCCAATTTGTGTTTCTTCTAGTCCAGCGTTTCTCATGATGTACTCTGCATAGAAGTTAAATAAGCAGGGTGACAGTATACAGCCTTGACGTACTCCTTTTCCTATTTGGAACCAGTCTGTTGTTCCATGTCCAGTTCTAACTGTTGCTTCCTGCATACAAATTTCTCAAGAGGGCAGATCAGGTGGTCTGGTATTCCCATCTCTTTCAGAATTTGCCACAGTTTATTGCGATCCACACAGTCAAAGGCTTTGGCATAGTCAATAAAGCAGAAATAGGTGTTTTTCTGGAACTCTCTTGCTTTTTTGATGATTCAGCTGATGTTGGAAATTTGATCTCTGGTTCCTCTGCCTTTTCTAAAACCAGCTTGAACATCAGGAAGTTCACGGTTCACATATTGCTGAAGTCTGGCTTGGAGAATTTTGAGCATTACTTTACTAGCGTGTGAGATGAGTGCAATTGTGCGGTAGTTTGAGCATTCTTTGGCATTGCCTTTCTTTGGGATTGGAATGAAAACTGACCTTTTCCAGTCCTGTGGCCACTGCTGAGTTTTCCAAATTTGCTGGGTTATTGAGTGCAGCACTTTCACAGCATCATCTTTCAGGCTTTGGAATAACTCAACTGGAATTCCATCACCTCCACTAGCTTTGTTCGTAGTGATGCTTTCTAAGGCCCACTTGACTTCACATTCCAGGATATCTGGCTCTAGGTCAGTGATCACACCATCATGATTATCTGGGTCATGAAGCTCTTTTTTGTACAGTTCTTCGGTGTATTCTTAGCAGCTCTTCTTAATATCTTCTGCTTCTGTTAGGTCCATACCATTTCTGTCCTTTATAGAGCCCATTTTTGCATGAAATGTTCCTTTGGTATCTCTGATTTTCTTGAAGAGATCCCTAGTCTTTCCCATTCTGTTGTTTTCCTCTATTTCTTTGCATTGATCATTGAAGAAGGCTTTCTTATCTCTTCTTGCTATTCTTTGGAACTCTGCATTCAGATGCTTGTATCTTTCCTTTTCTCCTTTTCCCATGTTGCTCTCTCTCTCAAATTCTGGTTGAGTCTCCATCTGGAGCGCGGAACCCACCATGCTTACTAATTATGCTTGGGCTTCTAAGATCTGACCGGGGAGGCCTCATTGTCTCCTCTCCTTCGGGAGATTGGAAGGACGCCTGTGGCCTACATAAGTGGTGCAAACTTCTTGTCTTGAAGTTTTATTGGTCTCCTGCGTAAACCAAGCTACTCAGCTTCTTTTCTCCACTAAATTTTCTCACTGAGCTATCCTTATTTCAGCTTCTTTTCTTCACTGAATTTTCCTACTGAGCTATCCTCATTTTATTGTTCTTTATATCTTTAATTAATATTTGTTTAAGCAGTTGTTTCCTGACCCTCACCGACACCGTCTACACCTCGAACTCCCTGGATCAGCTGGGGCTGGACCCCAGCATCCTTTGCTTTTCGCTTCACTTCTTTTCACAGCTATTTGTAAGGCCTCCCCAGACAGCCATTTTGCTTATTTGCATTTCTTTTCCATGGGGATGGTCTTGATCCCTGTCTCCTGTACAATGTCACGAACCTCATTCCATAGTTCATCAGGCACTCTATCTATCAAATCTAGGCCCTTAAATCTATTTCTCACTTCTACTGTATAATCTAAGGGATTTGATTTAGGTCATACCTGAATGGTCTATGGTTTTCCCTACTTTCTTCCATTTCAGTCTGAATTTGGCAATAAGGAGTTCATGGTCCGAGCCACAGTCAGCTCCTGGTCTTGTTTTTGCTCACTGTACAGGGCTTCTCTATCTTTGGCTGCAAAGAATGTAATCGATCTGATTTCGGTGTTGACCATCTGGTGATGTCCATGTATAGAGTCTTCTCTTGTGTTGTTGGAAGAGGGTGTTTGTTATGACCAGTGCATTTTCTTGGCAAAACTCTATTAGTCTTTGCCCTGCTGCATTCCGTATTCCAAGGCCAAATTTGCCTGTTACTCCAGGTGTTTCTTGACTTCCTACTTTTGCATTCCAGTCCCCTATAATGAAAAGGACATCTTTTTTGGGTGTTAGTTCTAAAAGGTCTTGTAGGTCTTCATAGAACCGTTCAACTTCAGCTTCTTCAGCATTACTAGTTGGGATGTAGACTCGGATTACTGTGACATTGAATGGTTTGCCTTGGAAACGAACAGAGGTCATTCTGTCGTTTCTGAGATTGCATCCAAGTACTGCATTTCGGACTCTTTTGTTGACCATGATGGCCACTTCATTTCTTCTGAGGGATTCCTGCCCACAGTAGTAGATATAATGGTTATCTGAGTTAAATTCACCCATTCTAGTCCATTTGCGTTCGCTGATTGCTAGAATGTCGACATTCACTCTGGCCATCTCTTGTTTGACCACTTCCAATTTGCCTTGATTCATGGCCTGACATTCCAGATTCCTATGCAATATTGCTCTTTACAGCATCGGACCTTGCTTCTATCATGAGTCACATCCACAGCTGGTTATTCTTTTTGCTTTGGCTCCATCCTTTGTTAATTTGGTAGGTAATTTTAATTTACATTTCTTCTACTATGAGTGCGGTTGAACATCTTTGCATATCTTTAAAGGCCATTTAAAAGTAATTTTTAGTGAATTCTTTTGCCCATTTTTTAAAATTGAAGTTAGATTTTTTCTCCCTATAATTTAAAGAATTTAATATATGTTACAGTGAATCATCCCTTTTCTGTTATACATGGGACAGAAATTTTCTGTGAGTCTGTTGGTTGTTGTTTGACTTTGTTTAGAATCTTTTTTTCCACAAATGATGATATTCTAGTTACTCATAAATAAACTGAGAAGTAAAGTATCCTTTGTCTCTGTCCCAAATCTTGTGTCTTTTGCCTGCATCCATGAAATTGAGGCAACCCAACTGTTTAGCTTTCTGAGTAGGGTACAATCTCACGTCTTTCACTTTTGTGACATAAATATGCTTCCTTACATTTTTGTTTGCTTTTCTGTAGGATTTTTTCCTTTCTCCCTTTTCAGAGTTCTTTCGTGTTACCACTCCTCCCTCTGAAGAATCGCCTTGCTAAGACTACCTCTCTTGCCTTTCACGAGCATTTTGAAGTCCCTGTCTCGAGGTCAGTTCTGTGATCAGCCATTACGCTTTTTCAGTATTTTCACATGTAGGGTAGACCTCCACATTCTGATGGCTTTAGATGAGCCTTAGGCATACTGCTAGCTCTTGTACGTCTCTCTTTTCTCTTCAGTGCATTTTTCTTTTTATTTCCTTTTTTTCCCTCCCAGAACAGTCTTTGGTGCCCATGAAGGCTTGCAGTGGGAGGATGCAAGATCATTTTCAAAGATTTGATGTTTATTTTTCCACTCACTGCAAATTTAAACTTTGAACATTCTCTGTTATACTGAGGGTACAGGTTTCATTTGTTTTTCTTTGTGTTCTTTATTATATTCTTAGATAATATGTGGGAGATTCAGAATTATGCTGCTGCCCCTATTGTAGCTACTCAGAATCCCCCCATTGATAGCGTTGTTATTAGGAATATAGATTTGACTATGAAATATCATTGAATTTGTAGGTCATTAAAAGACTGTGGGTCAATTGAATCTAGCAGTCTCTGTGTACACGGGAGTGACATTGCACAGAGCTAGGGAGCTTGCTTTTTAAAGGTATTTTATGTTGAATTTTAAAATATCACTATTTTAGTTCTTTGAACAGTCTAAAACCTGTAATGTGTTTCAATAAATATTTCTTGATTGATACATAAAGCTTTGTTATACTAGTATGGATGCATCTCATGTTTTTTAAAACTTTATAGGAACATATAATCAAAAAGGTTGTTTTCCGCTCTCCGAATTCTGTCTTCTTTGTTATTAATTGTGCATTTGACAGTTTTCCGCCATTTAATTTCCATCACGACCCAGTGCATTGAGTAGGGCAGACGATTTAAGTCCCAGGATTAAAAATTAGAAGCTGAAATTTATATTAAATGACATGCTTGGATTGTACAGCTAATCAAAGGAGGAACCGAGATGAAAGTGACTTACCTTTGTTGTTGTCAGAATATTGCTGAGTAAAATAGACAGGTTGTTCATGGTTCCAGCACAGCACACTCTCCCCGCTCTAGCGTCCCTGAGAAGAATCACATGCAGACGTTTGAGCCGAGTGGCTTGGAAGTTACCATGAATTCTTGTTCATGTTCTTCTTACTCAGAGTAATGTGTGTTGTATAGTTGAGGAGGAATGTTTTGAAAGAAAGGAAAAATGTAAGGTGATAAAACATTTATTTATCCACATCAAAGCAGAGACTACTTGTAGGCACTTTACTTTTGGAAAATAATCACCTCTCATTTGTTACCCGGAGGCTTTTCACCATAATATTTAACAAATGGTAAATGCTTCAGAGGTTTTTAATAAAAAATATTTGACTTTCTAGACTAACTTAATGACTAGTCTAGCCGGTCTCCTGTAAATGTCAAACATCCGTAATTGAGTTTTGCTAGCTTCATAATATTGTTTGTGGCATGACATGTTGTCTACACACTCTGTTATTACAAACATTAAATGGATTTTTCAACAAGTGGAGGAAGAAGAATAGTGATTTAGTCTCTTTATGAATTTTGTTATGTGGAGGAGGAAAAATTGGATGTTTTTCTCCCTGTTAATTGACACGTAGAATGAGTCCATGCCCTGCTTCAGTGCTGGTTGTCGTTAAAAAAAATAAAAGCATACATCACCAGAGGTGTGATTCTGTGTCTGTCAGGAGAATTTATTTATTTATTTATTTTTGGCAGGGGAAAATGGACAAAGGAGAGGATCAATGAGGGTGGGAGGGAAATGGGAAGGAGAAAGGGGAGTGATGGTGGGGAGGAGTATATGTAATTTCTTAACTAATGGCTTTCTGTTTTTAATCACAAAGAACATTTAAAAAATCATATTAAATTCATCTTATATTAGGAGGTTTAATCTGGAAATGAAAAGTTCATGAAACTAAAAGTCCAGTTTGGGTGTCCTCATCTTAGGCACATCTTGGTATTTTGTATTGGTAGGTCTATATTTACAACAATATATTATTTAGGACAGTATCACATTTGTCACTTCTTCCTCCCTAATACCTAAAGTGGTACCAGACCCATAAAATAGTCAATAAACATTTACAGAATGAACAAATAAGTCTATTTTTAAAAACTTTTTTTAAAAAACTCTCCTGAGTGAATTGAATTTTTTGAGGCTCATAAGTGAATATGTTTTCCTCTTTACTTTGTCTGTTACAGCCAGATTGTATAAGTATGAATGGGATATTAAAGTCTCCCACTATTATTGTGTTGTTGTATATTTCTTCTATCATACTAATTAGTGTTTGTCTTAGATATATCAATGCTCCAGTGTTGGGTGCATATATAATTGTTATAACTTCTTTTTGAATTGTTCCTTTAAGTCGTTACGTGTAACCTTCATTGTCTCCTTTTCAGGACCTTTATTTTAAAGTCAATTTTATCTGATATGAGTATTGCTACTCCTGTTTTCTTTTGGTCCATATTTGCATAGAAAATCTTTTTACAGCCCTTCATTTTCAGTCAGTATATATCCCCTATTTTAAGGTGATTCTCTTGTAGACAACATATATAGGGGTCTAGTTTTTGTATCCATTCGACCCATTTTAATCTTTTGGTTATCTCTTGTAGACAAGGTATGTAGGGGTCTTGTTTTTGTATCGATTTGGCCAGTCTTTGTCTGTTGATTAGGGCATTCAGCCCATTAACATTTAAAGTAATTATTAATAAGTAAGATTTACTTTGTTGTTTTAGGTTCGAATTTATACACCCTTTTAGTGATTCTTATCTAGAGAATCTCATTGAGTTAGATCTCATTGAGTTAGACAAGGGTGTGGTCCTTGTGTGATTAGATTGACTAGTTATCTGTGAGAATGGTTTTAGTGTATTTGCCCTCTGATGCCCTCTTTCAAGACCTACAGTCTTATTTGGGTTTCTCTTACCTTGGGTGTGGGGTATCTCATCCCGGCTGCTCCTGGCTGCTCCCGGCCAGCGAAGCACAGCCATCGCACCTTACCTTGGACGAGGGGTCTCTCCTCACCGCCGCCCTTCCTGACCTCGGTCCTGGGGTAGCTCTTCTCGGCCGTGCTTAGTGCGCTGGCCCTCACCATCGTCCTTCCTCGGTTGTGGGGTAGCTCCTCTCGGCCGCGCTCTTAGTGCGCGACGCAGCCGGCGGGGCGCTCTTAGTGCGCGACCGCAGCCGGCGGGGCGCTCTTAGTGCGCGGCGGGCGCTCTTAGTGCGCGCGCAGCCGGCGGGGCGCTCTTAGTGCGCGACGCAGCCGGCGGGGCGCTCTTAGTGCGCGACGCAGCCGGCGGGGCGCTCTTAGTGCGCGACGCAGCCGGCGGGGCGCTCTTAGTGCGCGACGCAGCCGGCGGGGCGCTCTTAAATGGCAACCTGGGATGGGTGGGTCATGGTGGAGAGATATGACAGGGTGTGGTCCGCTGGAGAAGGGAATGGCAAACCACTTCAGTATTCTTGCCTTGAGAACCCCATGAACAGTATGAAAAGACAAAATGATAGGATACTGAAAGAGAAACTCCCCAGGTCAGTAGGGGCCCAATATGCTACTGGAGATCAGTGGAGAAATAACTCCAGAAAGAATGAAAGGATGGAGCGGAAACAAAAAGAATACCCAGCTGTGGATGTGTCTGGTGATAGAAGCAAAGTCCGATGCTGTAAAGAGCAATATTGCATAGGAACCTGGAATGTCAGGTCCATGAATCAAGGCAAATTGGAAGTGGTCAAACAACAGATGGCAAGAGTGAATGTTGACATTCTAGGAATTAGTGAACTAAAATGGACTGGAATGGGTGAATTTAACTCAGATGACCATTATATCTACTACTGTGGGCAGGAATCCCTCAGAAGAAATGGAGTGGCCATCATGGTCAACAAAAGAGTCCGAAATGCAGTACTTGGATGCAATCTCAAAAATGACAGAATGATTTCTGTTCGTTTCCAAGGCAAACCATTCAATGTCACAGTAATCCAAATCTATGCCCCAACCAGTAACGCCGAAGAAGCTGAAGTTGAAAGGTTCTATGAAGACCTACAAGACCTTTTAGAACTAACACCCAAAAAAGATGTCCTTTTCATTATAGGGGACTGGAATGCAAAAGTAGGAAGCCAAGAAACACCTGGAGTAACAGGCAAATTTGGCCTTGGAATAGGGAATGAAGCAGGGCAAAGACTAATAGAGTTTTGCCAAGAAAATGCACTGGTCATAGCAAATACCCTCCTTCCAACAACACAAGAGAAGACTCTATACATGGACATCACCAGATGGTCAACACCGAAATCAGATCGATTATATTCTTTGCAGCCAAAGATGGAGAAGCTCTATACAATCAGCAAAAACTAGACCAGGAGCTGACTGTGGCTCGGACCATGAACTCCTTATTGCCAAATTCAGACGGAAATTGAAGAAAGTAGGGAAAACTACTAGACCATTCAGGTATGACCTAAATCAAATCCCTTATGATTATACAGTGGAAGTGAGAAATAGATTTAAGGGCCTAGATCTGATAGATAGAGTGCCTGATGAACTATGGAATGAGGTTCGTGACATTGTACAGGAGACAGGGATCAAGACCATCCCCATGGAAAAGAAATGCAAAAAAGCAAAATGGCTGTCTGGGGAGGCCTTACAAATAGCTGTGAAAAGAAGAGAAGTGAAAACCAAAGGAGAAAAGGAAAGATATAAACATCTAAATGCAGAGTTCCAAAGAATAGCAAGAAGAGATAAGAAAGCCTTCTTCAGTGATCAATGCAAAGAAATAGAGGAAAACAACAGAATGGGAAAGACTAGGGATCTCTTCAAGAAAATCAGAGATACCAAAGGAACATTTCATGCAAAGATGGGCACGATAAAGGACAGAGATGGTGTGGACCTAACAGAAGCAGAAGATATTAAGAAGAGGTGGCAAGAATACACAGAAGAACTGTATAAAAAAGAGCTTCAAGACCTAGATAATCATGATGATGTGATCACTGACATAGAGCCAGACATCTTGGAATGTGAAGTCAAATGGGCCTTAGAAAACATCACTACGAACAAAGCTAGTGCAGGTGATGGAATTCCAGTGGAGCTATTCCAAGTCCTGAATGATGATGCTGTGAAAGTGCTACACTCAATATGCCAGCAAATTTGGAAAACTCAGCAGTGGCCACAAGATTGGAAAAGGTCAGTTTTCATCCCAATCCCAAAGAAAGGCAATGCCAAGGAGTGCTCAAACTACTGAACAATTGCACTCATCTCACACGCTAGTAAAGTAATGCTCAAAATTCTCCAAGCCAGACTTCAGCAATATGTGAACCGTGAACTTCCTGATGTTCAAGCTGGTTTTTGAAAAGGCAGAGGAACCAGAGATCAAATTGCCAACATCCGCTGGATCATGGAAAAAGCAAGAGAGTTCCAGAAAAACATCTATTTCTGCTTTATTGACTATGCCAAAGCCTTTGACTGTGTGGATCACAATAAACTATGGAAAATTCTGAAAGAGATGGGAATAGCGGACCACCTGATCTGCCTCTTAAGAAATCTGTATGCAGGTCAGGAAGCAACAGTTAGAACTGGTCATGGAACAACAGACTGGTTCCAAATAGGAAAAGGAGTACGTCAAGGCTGCATATTGTCACCATGTTTATTTAACTTATATGCAGAGTACATCATGAGAAATGCTGGACTGGAAGAAACACAAGTTGGAATCAAGATTGCTGGGAGAAATATCAATAACCTCAGATATGCAGATGACACGACTCTTATGGCAGAAAGTGAAGAGGGGCTAAAAAGCCTCTTGATGAAAGTGAAAGTGGAGAGTGAAAAGGTTGGCTTAAAGCTCAACATTCAGAAAACGAAGATCATGGCATCTGGTCCCATCACTGCATGGGAAATAGATGGGGAAACAGTGGAAACAGTGTCAGACTTTGTTTTTCTGGGCTCCAAAATCACTGCAGATGGTGACTGCAGCCATGAAATTAAAAGACGCTTGCTCTTTGGAAGGAAAGTTATGACCAACCTAGATAGCATATTCAAAAGCAGAGACATTACTTTACCAACAAAGGTTCGCCTAGTCAAGGCTATGGTCTTTCCTGTGGTCATGTATGGATGTGAGAGCTGGACTGTGAAGAAGGCTGAGCGCCGAAGAATTGATGCTTTTGAACTGTGGTGTTGGAGAAGACTCTTGAGAGTCCCTTGGACTGCAAGGAGATCCAACCAGTCCATTCTGAAGGAGATCAATCCTGGAATTTCTTTAGAAGGAATGATGCTAAAGCTGAAAACTCCAGTATTTTGGCCACCTCATGCGAAGAGTTGACTCATTGGAGAAGACTCTGGGGCTGGGAGGGATTGAGGGCAGGAGGAGAAGGGGACGACAGAGGATGAGATGGCTGGATGGCATCACTGACTCGATGGATGCGAGTCTGGGTGACCTCCAGGAGCTGGTGATGGACAGGGAGGCCTGGCGTGCTGCGGTTCATGGGGTCGCAAAGAGTCGGACACGACTGAGCGACTGATCTGATCTGATCTAGAGAATGTCCTTTAATTTTTGTTGGAGAAATGGTTTAGTGGTGCAAAATTTTCTCAACTTTTGCTTATCTGTGAAGCTTTTGATTTCTTCTTCATATTTGAATGAGATCCTTGCTGGATACAATAATTTGGGCTATAAGTTATTTTCTTTCATCACTTTAATTATGTCTTGCCATTCCCTCCTGGCTTGGAGAGTTTCTATTGAAAGATCAGCTGTTATCCTTATGGGAATTCCCTTGTGGGTTATTTGATGTTTTTCTTTTGCTGCTTTTAATATTTGTTCTTTATATTTAATCTTTGTTAATTTGATCAATATGTGTCTTGGGGTGTTTCGCCTTGGGTTTATCCTGTTAGGGACTCTCTGGATTTCTTGAACTTGAGTGGTTATTTCCTTCTCCATTTTTAGGGAGTTTTCAACTATTATCTCCTCAAGTATTTTCTCATGGTCTTTCTTCTTATCTTCTTCTTCTGGAACTCCTATGATTCGAATGTTGTAGTGTTTAATGTTATCCTGGAGGTCTCTGAGATTGTCCTCATTTTTTTTGTTTCGTTTTTCTTTTTTATCCTCTGATTCATTTATTTCTAGGATTCTATTTTCTAATTCACTAATCCTATCTTCTGCCTCTGTTATTCTACTATTTGTTGCCTCCAGGGTGTTTTGGATCTCATTTATTGCATTATTCAGTATGTGTTGACTCTTTTTTATTTCTTCTAGGTCCTTGTTAAACCTTTCTTGCATCTTCTCAGTTTTGTCTCCAGACTATTTAACTGTGATTCCAATTTGATTTGGAGATTTTGGATTAATTTCACTATCATTATTTGGAATTCTTTATCAGGTAGATTCCCTATCTCTTCCTCTTTGGTTTGGCTGCTGGGTATTCCTCTGTCTCCTCATCTTGTTGAAATTGCCAGATTTAGAATGTCCTTACTATATTCTGGTAGTTTGTTGAATTCTCTTTCTTGAGGCTGTTTACTGGTCTTTTCAATATCTGATCTCTGCCCTGTTACAGAGGGGGTGAAGATGAACACCCAAATCTACGCCGGCCAGGTTCAGGCACTTGGATAGTCCTCAGAAGCACAGACTCGGTTGAGTCTGCGTTTTGTGCCCTTCCCAGGTCCGAGTAATGCAGGTGATGAAATGTTCAGCGAGCGCAGCTTCTGTGACTTATTGCCTCCCTGCCGCTCAGTTTTCTGGGTAAACAACCGGTGCACCTTTTCAGGCGGATATTGACTGTCCAGAGCCCTCAGAAGCATGAGTTAGCACAGCAACCTGCTTACAGTTTTGTAGATAATGTCTCTCTAGGGCTGTGATTGCCCGCTTCGGCTCTGGCTGCGTCACTGGAGTGGGACGGTCTGCAGCTGGCTATCTCTGTGCAGTCCCTTGTTCCATACTTAGTCCTGGTGGTGTCTTGGGTTAGGGCTGGCTTTTGACATAGTAGATATCCGACAGTCTTGTTATTTCGCTCGGGTAACACTCGGGATAGCTGGGCCAAATCCTTTCTCAAAGCGATGCAGGCCGCACCGCTCCTCCTAGCCCAGCCCCGGCTTGTTAATAGCAAATGCTCGTGTCCGCGCTGCTTCTCCGCAAAAGGAGTTACTGCAGGGCTCGTAATCTCCTTTCGAAGACAATGAATTGTCTTTCTAATTGCCTGATGTCCTCTGCCAGCATTCAGAAGTTGTTTTGTAGAATTTGCTCAGTGTTCAAATGTTCTTTTAACGAATTTGTGGAGGAGAAAGTATTCTCCCTGTCCTACTCGTCTGCCATCTTAGCTTCTACCCGAGGAGAATTTATTTACTGTGTGTAGTCCACAAGATTGCTGGGAGAAATATCAATAACCTCAGATATGCAGATGACACGACTCTTATGGCAGAAAGTGAAGAGGGGCTAAAAAGCCTCTTGATGAAAGTGAAAGTGGAGAGTGAAAAGGTTGGCTTAAAGCTCAACATTCAGAAAACGAAGATCATGGCATCTGGTCCCATCACTACATGGGAAATAGATGGGGAAACAGTGGAAACAGTGTCAGACTTTGTTTTTCTGGGCTCCAAAATCACTGCAGATGGTGACTGCAGTCATGAAATTAAAAGACGCTTACTCCTTGGAAGGAAAGTTATGACCAACCTAGATAGCATATTCAAAAGCAGAGACATTACTTTACCAACAAAGGTTCGCCTAGTCAAGGCTATGGTCTTTCCTGTGGTCATGTATGGATGTGAGAGCTGGACTGTGAAGAAGGCTGAGCGCTGAAGAATTGATGCTTTTGAACTGTGGTGTTGGAGAAGATTCTTGAGAGTCCCTTGGACTGCAAGAAGATCCAACCAGTCTATTCTGAAGGAGATCAATCCTGGAATTTCTTTAGAAGGAATGATGCTAAAGCTGAAACTCCAGTATTTTGGCCACCTCATGCGAAGAGTTGACTCATTGGAGAAGACTCTGATGCTGGGAGGGATTGAGGGCAGGAGGAGAAGGGGACGACAGAGGATGAGATGGCTGGATGGCATCACTGACTCGATGGGTATGAGTCTGGGTGACCTCCGGGAGCTGGTGATGGACAGGGAGGCCTGGCGTGCTGCGGTTCATGGGGTCGCAAAGAGTCGGACACGACTGAGCGACTGATCTGATCTGATGGTTATTTAAAAGTTAGGAAAGTATAATGTTGATCTGAGATATCCTGAACTAAAATGCTATGCAGCAGGAATCATGGTGCATAGTTTTTTTGTAATGTATTTTGTTAAGTGAATAGAATTTTAAAAAATTTAGTTATAACTGGTTTTCACACAGTGTTACTTTTTCTTGAATTTACTTACATAGTCCCTTTGGAACCCTAAATATTTTTAAAAAGAAATCAAGTAAAAGTGCACTAGATTCTCTTTTCAAAGAATGGCATGTTTTTGAAACTTTTTATTAGTATCTCCAAGGGAGGAAGTACAGAGTGCATGCACACGTATAACCAAGTGCACAGGTGTCTTTGAGTGTGAAGGACAACAAACTACACTAAGACATTCCCCTGATTTATTTCAGTTTTAGACCCAAAGCTATTTTAAAAGAAATTTTCATGTTATCTATTATTATTATTATTTTTATATAATGGATTCTGCCTTGGATGTTTGCAAAGGGTTTTAATTGTTTTCTAAATTTGCAGACAACTACTGGTAAGCTGTTCATAGACTTTGGCTCTGATAGCTTTCTGCACATTGTTGATCATACACTGGATCTGATAGACCGTGTCGTCACTCGGTCCTGTCCGACTCTCTGTGACCGCATGGACCGTAGTCCACCAGGTCCTCCGTCCTTGGGATTTTCCAGGCAGGAGTACTGGAGTGGGTTGCCATTTCCTTCTCCAGGGATATCTGATAAAGAAAAAAAATTAGCTGGGAAGTTCTTAAGTTTTCTAATATTATCTTGGATTATAAAATCTTAGTGAGCCAAGTGTGGCATATTTCGTGAGTCATTTCTATACCAGCAAGAAAGACAGATGGGTCGTGTACAGCTTAAAAATCTGTGCAAATAGGAAGACAGATGGGTGGTTTAAATGGTTTAAATATCTCCATGAAAATGTTTGTGTGAAAAGCTTAACTCCTGAAATTTCACTAAAAATACTTAAGTAATTAATTGGGAATAATAGAGTTTATACAAAGAAAGCAACATTTTTTTAAGGAGGGGGAACAATGTGGAATTCATTGAATTTGGTAGTTATAATTTTAAGGTTACAATAAAAATGAACAAATTAGAATACAGTTAGAATGCAGTTAGAATACAGTCCCCAAATAGTGCTGCCTTGTTTTCTGATTATGGACATGTGGACTCTAAAAGACTTCTTTATTACTTGGAGTTGATTTAACTGCCTAATTGTACGTGAAATTTTGACATATCTGTTGTCAGAATTTGTTGAATATCAAGCAAGAGCACCGTAAATCTGCTTAAAAATGATGAAACCAAACCAAACCCAAACAGAACCAACTCTAAGAAAAGGACCTTAGAAAGAGCTGCTCTGGCAATTTCTGCAGCAAATTTTCATGGACTTTCACTGCAGCAGGTGTTCAGGCATTAATGTGATTTAGCTCCCAGCTGAGAGATTTGTTCCTGTTTGATTGGGTGTACAGTTTGGATCTCAAGTGACAGCTTCGTATGGGAGTCTCTGCGGGTTGGTACAAAAGGGGATTGTTATTTTAGAGGAAAGCTGCAGGACTGGTCATAGATGTACATAGATTACATTTTTGAAATGTATTTCTGCAAGAAGGATGTTAAGTAGCAATGTTTATGGGCAAATTATTTATACATAGTATTCGATGAAGAAATGATTAAAGTAACTGAACATGTAAGCAGATGTGTTCCTAAGAATGTTTAAAATCATTTGTGATTATTATTATTGAAGTGTCTTATTAATTGCTAAGTTAAAAAATTAGCCTTCATGTCATACAGAGTAAGTTACAAACACTTTAGGAATTTATATTAACAGAGGACAAAAATATGTTGGTTTCTGAATGAACATTTTTAAAAATTCAGATGATAGAATTTTTTTTAAAAAAATCACAGCATCCTTCTCATAATAAGGATAAAAATTTTTAAATGAATTTTTTATATCAGTTATATATTTAAAATTTTATATGATTATTTACTAGTTCGTAGCATATAATAATATGGACTTCCCTGGTGTCTCAGACGGTAAAGCGTCTGTCTACAACGTGGGAGACTTGGGTTCGATCCCTGGGTCGGGAAGATCCCCTGGAGAAGGCCATGGCAGTCCACTCTAGTACTGTGTGTGTTGTAATCAAAAAGTGAGAAAACCTACTTCTTTGATAGCTAATGTTATCTTTTTCTGATCCCTTCAGATCAGAACTGAATTAATATATTTGCTCCTATACTCCTACTGTAGTATTAGGACCTCTTTCCAGTCAGCTATGAAAGGGCTTAGGAAAGACACTCTAGTAATTAAATTACTTTCTCATCAACGAGTTCTTTATGTTATAAAGTTAAATAGGTTATCCAGGGCAATATTCTGTGAATAATTTGTATAATTATTAAAATATCCTCATGTGCACAAACAAGCTAATGTCGGTAACTGGAGAAGTCAAGCTGCACTGTATGCAGCTTCCCTGGAGGAGTCAGTGGTGGTTCTAGTATTTGGAAACACTAGAATTTGTTGGTAATAGAGACATGCCAGTTTGCTGGAAGGATTTGTTCACTTTTTCACCAGCTGAATGTGGTTCCTTTCCTTCAGCATTAGCAGAGTGATGAGAAAGACAAAATTGTTCCAATTCTGTTGGTCTGCCTAAGGAAGTCTGATGCCTCCACTCTTTACAAAAACTCTGGGTGTTCTCTGTTTTTGGCCCTGGGCTGGGGACGTTTTTTTTTCCACTTGAAATTTTTTTTTTATATATATAAATTTATTTATTTTAGTTCAGTTCAGTTCAGTCGCTCAGTCGTGTCCAACTCTTTGTGACCCCATGAATCGCAGCACACCAGGCCTCCCTGTCCATCACCAACTCCCGGAGTTCACCCAAACTCACGTCCATCGAGTCAGTGATGCCATCCAGCCATCTCATCCTCTGTCGTCCCCTTCTCCTCCTGCCCTCAATCCCTCCCAGCATCAGAGTCTTTTCCAATGAGTTAACTCTTCGCATGAGGTGGCCAAAGTACTGGAGTTTCAGCTTTAGCATAATTCCTTCCAAAGAAATCCCAGGGCTGATGTCCTTCAGAATGGACCGGTTGGATCTCCTTGCAGTCCAAGGGACTCTCAAGAGTCTTCTCCAACACCACAGTTCAAAAGCATCAGTTCTTCAGTGCTCAGCCTTCTTCACAGTCCAGCTCTCACATCCATACATGACGACAGAAAACACCATAGCTTTGGCTAGACAGACCTTTGTTAGCAAAGTAATGTCTGCTTTTGAATATGCTATCTAGGTTGGTCATAACTTTCCTTCCAAGGAGTAAGCATCTTTTAATTTCATGGCTGCAGTCACCATTTGTAGTGATTTTGGAACTCCCAAAAATAAAGTCTGGCACTGTTTCCACTGTTTCCCCATCTATTTCCCATGAAGTGATGGGACCGGATGCCATGATCTTTGTTTTCTAAATGTTGAGCTTTAAGCTAACTTTTTCACTCTCCACTTTTACTTTCATCAAGAGGCTTTTTAGTTCCTCTTCCCTTTCTGTCATAAGGGTGGTGTCATCTGCATATCTGAGGTTATTGATATTTCTCCCAGCAATCTTGATTCCAGCTTGTGTTTCTTCCAGTCCAGCGTTTCTCATGATGTATTCTGCATAGAAGTTAAATAAGCAGGCTGACAATATACAGCCTTGACGTACTCCTTTTCCTATTTGGAACCAGTCTGTTGTTCCATGTCCAGTTCTAACTGTTGCTTCCTGACCTGCATACAAATTTCTCAAGGGGCAGGTCAGGTGCTCTGGTATTCCCATCTCTTTCAGAATTTTCCACAGTTTATTGTGATCCACACAATCAAAGACTTTGGCATAGTCAATAAAGCAGAAATAGATGTTTTTCTGGAACTCTCTTGCTTTTTCGATGATCCAGCGGATGTTGGCAATTTGATCTCTGGTTCCTCTGCCTTTTCTAAAACCAGCTTGAACATCAGGAGGTTCACGGTTTACATATTGTTGAAGCCTGGCTTGGAGAATTTTGAGCATTACTTTACTAGCGTGTGAGATGAGTGCAATTGTGCGGTAGTTTGAGCATTCTTTGGCATTGCCTTCCTTTGGTATTGGAATGAAAACTGACCTTTTCCAGTCCTGTGGCCACTGCTGAGTTTTCCAAATTTGCTGGCATATTGAGTGCAGCACTTTCACAACATCATCTTTCAGGATTTTAAATAGCTCAACTGGAATTCCATCACCTCCACTAGCTTTGTTCGTAGTGATGCTTTCTAAGGCCCACTTGACTTCACATTCCAGGATGTCTGGCTCTAGGTCAGTGATCACACCATCGTGATTGTCTATGTCGTGAAGCTCTTTTTTGTACAGTTCTTCTGTGTATTCTTACCATCTCTTCTTAATATCTTCTGCTTCTGTTAGGTCCATACCATTTCTGTCCTTTATCGAGCCCATCTTTGCATGAAATGTTCCCTTGGTATCTCTGATTTTTTTGAAGAGATCTCTAGTCTTTCCCATTCTGTTGTTTTCCTCTATTTCTTTGCATTGATCGCTGAAGAAGGCTTTCTTATCTCTTCTTGCTCTTCTTTGGAACTCTGCATTCAGATGCTTATATCTTTCCTTTTCTCCTTTGCTTTTCGCTTCTCTTCTTTTCACAGCTATTTGTAAGGCCTCCCCAGACAGCCATTTTGCTTTTTTGCATTTCTTTTCCATGGGGATGGTCTTGATCCCTGTCTCCTGTACAGTGTCACAAACCTCATTGCATAGTTCATCAGGCACTCTATCTATCAGATCTAGGCCCTTAAATCTATTTCTCACTTCCACTGTATAATCTAAGGGGTTTGATTTAGGTCATACCTGAATCATCTAGTGGTTTTCCCTGCTTTCTTCAATTTAAGTCTGAATTTATTACTTTACAATATTGTATTTGTTTTGCCATACATCAACATCAATCTGCCATGGGTATACACGTGTTCCCCATCCTGAACCCCCCTCCCAGCTTCCTCCCCATACCATCCCTCTGGGTCATCCAAGTGCACCAGCCCCAAGAATCCTGTCCTGCATCGAACCTGGACTGGCGATTTGTTTCTTACATGATATTACACATGTTTCAATGCCATTCTCCCAAATCATCCCACCCTCTCCCTCTCCCACAGAGTCCAAAATACTGTTCTATACATCTGTGTCTCTTTTGCTGTCTTGCATACAGGGTTATCGTTAACATCTTTCTAAATTCTCTATATATGCATTAGTATACTGTATTGGTGTTTTTCTTTCTGGCTTACTTCACTGTGTATAATCGGCTCCAGTTTCATCCACCTCATTAGAACTGATTCAAGTGTATTCTTTTTAATGGCTGAGTAATACTCCATTGTGTATATGTACCACAGCTTTCTTATCCATTCATCTGCTGATGGACATCTAGGTTGCTTCCATGTCCTGGCTATTGTAAACAGTGCTGTGATGAACATTGGGGTACATGTGTCTCTTTCAGTTCTGGTTTCCTCAGTGTGTATGCCTAGCAGTGGGATTGCTGTCTCTAACAGGAATTACTTTTCAGACTCTTGTCTATAGGGAGTACCCAAATGGGTGCTGAGTCTAAACAGAGTGGAAGCAGAGAAAAGCCTCTGGCATCAGTAATTCTCAACATAAGATTTATTTTGGAGGAAGGATTCATTTGGTAAGCTCTTCTTGGATAGAGGGCAAAAACTTTTTATGCAGTCTAGATAATTGACAAGAAATATTTTTTCCGTTTGCTTCAAAAATCAAAGATCTGCTTAAAAATTTTATTTGTTTGTATCATCATTCATTTATATTGTCAACTTGTAAATATTTTCTGAATGATTTTAGTAAGGGAATCATAGAAATTTCTAATTTATTACTTTGTCATCTTCTAGACTTGTTCTGTATCAAGTCTAAATTTCTCTGCTTAATCTTCAAGTCATTCACAACCTAAAACTATCTGAGCTATACAGATTATTTCCTTCATTTCCTCAAAACTTGCTGTCTGTGAGCTGTTTCCTTGCTTGCCTATGTAACACTGCTATTCTCCCCATGTTTTCAGTCAGTATTCCAAATCACCAGAGCATGGGCTGTTGTCAAAGACTCTGTTTTGCCAAAGCTGAATTCCCAGTGTCTAGCATAGTTCCTGGGGCTGAGCAGTTAATGATATTTATTGAATGAAACGAAGGAAGAAATGGAGAAAGAGAGTGAGGCGAAGGAACTATTATTGTCTCTCCTGTCTTTCTTATACCTTTCCAGACTTGCCTTTTCTTTTAAGGTCTGCTTTCTGCACAGAGTCTCCTCTGACTTCCCTGGTCTTTACTGACATCTCAAAAGTAGACCTTCCCATTTAACATTATTTACAAACTGTCTTGTTCTCTTGGCTATGCCGTTTCGTGTGCACTGTCCTTCCAGTTTGGTGTAAGCTCCTTGAAGATGAGAAGGAGCATATATCTGTACAGTTTTTCAGAAAAAATTGTATATTGACCTTTATTCATCAAACAGCTCCTGCAGGGTGCACTTGCTTCAGAGCATCCTTTGTACAAAGTACTGACAAATAAACATAATACGTGTTCAGTAGCCTTTTGATTATTCATAAAATGTGTGAGATAACATGAATTAGTGGTAACTCAGTTTGCATATAGTGAAGATAGAACTTTTAAATTATCTCTTAACTTTATTCAACTTTTTTTTTCCCAGGGAAAGAAACTGAAAAGGCTAAGGAACGTTACGACAAAGCCACAATGAAACTCCATATGTTGCATAATCAGTATGTTTTGGCATTGAAAGGGGCACAGCTTCATCAGAATCAGTATTATGACACTACACTTCCTCTGCTTCTCGATTCCTTACAAAAGATGCAAGAAGAAATGATAAAAGCACTGTAAGCGTCATTTCCCATTTGATTTAAAAGTCCTTCCTGAAGTGATTGTAGCATTGCTTTTTCCTCCTAGTTAAAAGTTTTGTGTAAAATTTGTCTTTGTTTTGTAAGCTGTGTCACTGGACTAGCTCAGAGGGTGTTTCGGACCTTTTCTCCCTCAGTCCTCCTTGATTTTCCTGTCTGGTGTCCCTTCATCTTATGCTCACTCACTCCTCTTTGTGTATGCTTTTGTTTTGCTCCAGTTAGCTGGAAATTTAAATGAAAAAAAAAAAAAAATCATTGTTTTGAGAAGTATTAAGAAGTGGATGGAGAAGGAAATGGCATATCTATCTGTAGACCACTGAATGTTTAACTCTCGAGCATCTGATAAGCCCAAAGGAAATTATTTATTTATTTGCCTGCTTCTAGCTGTGTGAGATTACAGTGAACACATGTTTATTGAAATTGTCTGTATGCAAAGCACACTGGTGCTTGGGAATGTAGAGATGAGTAGGGCACAGTTTTTGCCTTCAGGAAACTAACAGTGTTGGTTAGTAATTCACATGCATACATGTTTACCATACGTATCAGCTCAGTACACCACCCTCTGGTAGACCTCATCTCACTATTGATGCTGGTGAGGTCCTGCTTTTCCAATAAAGGATAAAGTGATTGTAGTCAACTTGAATATGTCAACGTTTAAGGGTATTGATAAAATAGTGAGATGCCTGCTTAAAATATTTAATTAGTTATGTCTTCTTTAAATTACATATTATTGACTTATAAGTTTATATTTCCTTTCCTACTTTCATTTTATGAATCAATGTTTTCTCAAACTCCCCATATGAATATTCAGTAACAGTATCTTGACCGTCATGAGAACATCCTTTAGAGACATTTAGTAATTTCAGAAGTGTATTATCTTTACTGTCTAGTAAATTTTTTTTAGATCTAGCATTAAAAATATAATATCACTAAAATTGAATCCTTTGTCACACTCATTCATATAACATTAGGAGACTTCTTCCTTTTTCCCCCCAATTTGTCTTAAATATGTGTGTTAACATCATAACCATTTACTGTATTGCTATATAAGAATTACCTAAAGAGGCTCATTTACATTCATATCATCCAGTACTTTCAAGTGTGAGGCCCCAAGGATATTTACTAAATCTGAATTAAATTTTTCTACCTAGCTGTTTTCTTTCAATTGTATCTATCAGGTGATTTCTGTAATCATTGAAAATTAGCATTGCCTGAAGCAGTTTGAATTTAATTTTTTTGTTTTTTTTTACCCAAATAGTATTTCACTATTCAAAATAAAGTAAAAGAATTCTTCAAAATAAGAGAGATTTTGTAAGGATCCTTTTTGTGACTGATGATTTTGGAAAAGAAAATCAGAGTCTTATATTTATTTGGGTACATGCAGGATAAACATCTCTGTCCATACTTTTTAAGGCTACTAAATGAGCAGTTGTGTATTTTTATAGCATAGCATTATCAAGTTGAGGATTAGGGTCTTTGCACAGAATAGTTTTCTTTTTGCACTTATTACGTTAGGGTAATAACTGTTATGATCATTTTTGCTACTGACTGATGGTCAGAAGAGATTGAAAGGTCATTGGAGATATAAGCCAGATAAACTCTGAGTATAATATGGAAAAGAACAGAGGCTGACGTGCAAGAGAAGACCCAGGAGGTAGGGCTTGTGAGGAAGCCGCACACAGTGAAAGTAACATTCCGGGCACAGGACCTGACCCACAGTTCATGTGACGGGATGAGCCTGTCTGTGGTACTGTTTGGAAGTAGAAAGTGATCAGTTCAGGCTTACATTTTTGTATGTTAGATAGATGTTGAAAAATGTAACGTTGTAGATCATTTGCAATTATTCTGTTCTATCAAATGTAAATTGTTAATGCATACATTTTTATACTCCGTTTACTTCACTATCCAGGTAAATGAAATAAGGTGATGCTCGGAGCCACCGTCTGTAAACATTGGCATTACATTTCTCATTTTTATCGTTCTATCGTATAAATCCTTTCTGGGCCTGTGTTTCCCTGATAAAACTTTAAAATGTTGTAAAACTTTCTTCTTCTTTTCAGAAAAGGTATATTTGATGAATACAGCCAGATAACTAGTCTTGTTACAGAGGAAATAGTGAACGTTCATAAGGAGATTCAAATGTCAGTTGAACAGATAGACCCGAGCACAGAATACAACAATTTCATAGATGTTCATAGGTATGTATAGATACTTTCATTCTTCTTTCAGTATTTTTGACAGTATTATTTTTTGCCATGTATTATTTACTGAATTAAAATAAGAAATATTGACGAGCTTTGTTAGGACATAGGCTGTTTCATATTAGTCTGTTTTTAATTATTTTCAAAGTCCTTTCTCAGTGATTATAACTTTTGATATTTAATTTATATAATGATCTTTAAAAGTTTTTCAGTTGTTACTACATCATTGCTTAAACCCATATTTAATTCATGAAGTAATATTTTCTTTTTAACAATTATGTAATAATAATAAACCTATTATTTTCTGTTTGTGTTAAATTTTACAGTGATACTACATTTATTATGTTTCCATGTATGCATCATCTTATTTTAAATTAATTATCATCGAAGAAGGAATAAAGCAGATTAATATCTGTATTCTACAAATGAGGAAACTAAGCTGAAATTACTTGACTAGATCTTTGAGGCCTAAGGTTTAGTTTGATTATACTATTTATTTTTGCTCTACTTTCTTAACATAATTTTAAATAACAAATATTCTGCCTTTAGTGTATACTAAGACATATTATGATAGGATATTCATATTGATCAAAATTGTTTGGCACGCTTTACTAGAACGACGGCTGCTAAGGAGCAAGAAATTGAGTTTGATACTTCCTTACTAGAAGAAAATGAAAATCTACAGGCAAATGAGATTATGTGGAATAATTTAACAGCAGAAAGTTTGCAAGTAATGTAAGTATTTATAAAATCTGAAGCTTAAATATTAGTGTTACTATTTATAGTTTAACTTTATCAGATTAAAATTCCAGTTTTTGTTTTCTGGAAAGTAATGAAAAGTAATTAAAAATGAACTGCTTTTTGTTTTGTCAAAGTAAAATGTTGTGAGAAATATGTTAACTTTACCCATTATCTTCACTAATTTTAGTAATTCTGAGAATAAAAATTCTGTGTGATGTTACATTCATTTGCCCAATTATTAATGACATAAGAATATTAGAATAATGTTTTATTTTTTCCAAAATTTATATAATTTTTTAACCCCATTTCATGCTTTAAATGGCAGAGATATTTGGAAATGTGGACAATGAGTATTAGAGATAAAAAGAGACTTACAGATGTCAAAAGCATTTATTATAAAAATTTGACTTTTCAGTTTTCTCTTTAAGCAGAAATGTCTTCTGTTATAGACTGTTATAACACTTATAGACTATTATAACTGTTATAGACTATTATTTGGCCTTGGAGTACAGAATGAAGTGGGGCAGAGGCTAATAAGACTTTTGCCAAGAGAGCGCACTGGTCATAGCAAACACCCTCTTCCAACAACACAAGAGAAGACTACACATGGACATTACCCGATGGTCACTGAAATCAGATTGATTCTATCCTTTGCAGCTAAAGATGGAGAAACTATACAGTCAGCAAAAATAAGACCGGGAGCTGACTGTGGCTCAGATCATGAATTCCATATTGCCAAATTCAGACTTAAATTGAAGAAAGTAGGGAAAACCATGAGACCATTCAGGTATAACCCAAGTGAAATCCCTTACGATTAAACAGTGGAAGTGACAAATAGATTCAATGGATTAGATCTGATAGAGTGCGTGAATAACTATGGACGGGGGTTCGTGACCTTGTACAGGAGCCCTGGATCAAGACCATCTCCAAGAAAAAGAAATGCAAAAAGGCAAAATGATTGTCTTATGGGGCCTTACAAATATCTGTGAAAAGAAGAGAAGCTAAAGGCAAAGGAGAAAGGAAAGATATACCCATTTGAGTGCAGAGTTTCAAAGAATAGAAAGAAGAGATAAGAAAGCCTTCCTCCGTGATTGGTGCAAAGAAATAGAGGAAAACAACAGAATGGGAAAGACTAGAGATCTCTTCAAGAAAATTAGAGATACCAAGGGAACATTTCATGCAAAGATGGGCTCGATAAACAAGAGAAATGGTATGGACCTAACAGAAGCAGAAGATATTAAGAAGAGGTGGCAAGAATACACAGAAGAACTGTACAAAAAAGAGCTTCACGACCCAGATAATCATGATGATGTGATCACTGACCTAGAGCCAGACATCCTGGAATGTGAAGTCAAGTGGGCCTTAGGAAGCATCGCTACGAACAAAGCTAGTGGAGGTGATGGAATCCCAGTTGAACTATTTCAAATCCTGAAAGATGATGCTGTGAAAGTGCTGCACTCAATATGCCAGCAAATTTGAAAACTCAGAAGTGGTCACAGGACTAGAAAAGGTCAGTTTTCATCCCAATCCCAAAGAAAGGCAATGCCAAAGAATGCTCACACTACCGCACAATTGCACTCATCTCACATGCTAGTAAAGTCATGCTCAGAATTCTCCAAGCCAGGCTTCAGCAATATGTGAACCATGAACTTCCTGATGTTCAAGCTGGTTTTAGAAAAGACAGAGGAACCAGAGATCAAATTGCCAACATCTGCTGGATCATGGAAAAAGTAAGAGAGTTCCAGAAAAACATCTATTTCTGCTTTATTGACTATGCCAAAGCCTCTGACTGTGTGAATCACAATAAACTGTGGAAAATTCTGAAAGAGATGGGAATACCTGTATGCAGGTCAGGAAGCAACAGTTAGAACTGGACGTGGAACAACAGACTGGTTCCAATTTGGAAAAGGAGTACGTTAAGGCTGTAAATTTTCACCCTGCTTATTTAACTTCTATGCAGAGTACATCATGAGAAACGCTGGGCTGGATGAAGCACAAGCTGGAATCAAGATTGCCAGGAGAAATATCAATAACCTCAGATATGCAGATGACACCACCCTTATGGCAGAAAGTGAAGAGAAACTAAAGAGCCTCTTGATGAAAGTGAAAGAGGAGAGTGAAAAAGTTGGCTTAAAACTCAACATTTTGAAAACAAAGATCACGGCATTCGGTCCCATCACTTCATGGGAAATAGATGGGGAAACAGTGGAAACAGTGTCAGACTTTATTTTTGGGGGTTCCAAAATCACTGCAGATGGTGACTGCAGCCATGAAATTAATAGATGCTTGCTCCTTGGAAGAAAAGTTATGACAAACCTAGACAGCATATTAAAAGCAGGGACATTACTGTGTCTGTCTAGTCAAGGCTATGGTTTTTCCAGTGGTCATGTATGGATGTGAGAGTTGGACTGTGAAGAAAGCTGAGCACCGAAGAATTGATGTTTTTGAACTGTGGTATTGGAGAAGACTCTTGAGAGTCCCTTGGACTGCAAGGAGATCCAACCAGTCCATCCTAAAGGAGATAAGTCCTGGGTGTTCATTGGAAGGACTGATGGTGAAGCTGAACCTCAAATACTTTGGCCACCTGATGTGAAGAGCTGACTCATTGGAAAAGACCCTGATGCTGGGAAGGATTGAAGGCAGAAAGAAAAGGGGACGAGAATGGATGAGATGGTTGGATGGCATCACTGACTCGATGGACTTGAGTTTGAGTAGGCTCTGGGAGTTGGTGATGGACAGGGAGGCCTGGCGTGCCGCAGTCCATCGGGTTAAAGTCACAAAGAGTCAGACACGACTGAGTGACTGAACTGAACTTACAGACTATTATATCAGTTTCTTTTCCACTTTTTGTTACTACTGCATAAAATTTTACAAGGGTTTTGAGAAATCTTAATTTTTTTTTTTTTTTCAAACTTTAGGAAAGATGATTAAGGCATTCTTCTTTTAATGTAAATTTAGGACTTCCCTGGTGGCTTCTTGTAAAGAATCTGCCTGCCAGTGCAGGAGACATGGGTTCAATTACTGGGTCAGAACAATCCCGTTGAGACGGAAATGGCAATCCACTCCTTTATTCTTGCCTGGAAAATCCCATCGACAAGGAAGCCTGGCAGGCTTCAGTCCATGGGGTTGCAAAGAGTCAGACATGACTTGGTGACTAAACAACAGCAACAATAAAAATATTTAAGCTGTCTCCTGGTGTTTTTCAGGAATGACAGAAAGAAACTAAAATTTGTTGGTAAGTGTTGTATGTACCTATCCATGTGTGAAAAATACAGCTGGACGTTTTCTCTGTTTCTCTTCAGTTTTGCACATGTTATATCATCTGACTTAATGAAATTTTATCTCAAAAGATTCAGCAAAAAAATCCCTATGTAATATAATCAAAGAGTCTCCCTTCTACTGCTCAGTAATGTAGCATTTACAAACAATTAACTATGTGGTAGTATCCTGGGACTAGCTCTTGGTAAGGGTTAATGTCTTTCAAGTTGCTCAGATGGGGTTCTGAAGAAACTACCAAATACTTGTTGAGTTACCTTGTTCAAGCTGAAGGCTCAGCAGTTATGGTGGGCTGACCATCGCTGAGAGGAACGGTGCATTGGGTGTGCCCTGCACTAGTGGCTCTTTCCAAGAAGGTGTGATGTGATTCTTGAAGAATCTATTCTTCTAAGTTTGATACCCTTCACAGGAGACTCACTTTGACGGCTATCTCTAAATCAGTGGTTCTTACCTGGGCAGTTCTTCTCAAGGGACATTTGACAATGTCTGAGATATTTTCATTTATCAGATGGTAAGGTAGAGGCCATGCATGCTGCTAATCATCCTGCAGTTCACAGGACAGCCTCCTGCAGCAAGGAGTTATCTGGCAAAAATGTCAGTAATGCTGAGGTTGAGGAACTGTGCTTGTAACAATAGAGTTGACTGCATGTCATGAAATGGATGGTAGAGTTTCTCAATTCTTGTGCAGTAATAAATTCCATGCCTTAATTCCTGAGCTGCTTGGTGAAGGAACATGACATAAATTACTCTTGTTTTTTTAAACCATAATATTGCCCCATTAAGATATATTTACTGTGTGTTTAAGGTTGCAAGGTTTAATACTCTCAAGGAGTTTAGGCTATAATTGATCAATTTATTTTAATACACCAAGAATGGATGAGCATATAGATATTGGAGTGTTATGTGGTAAAACTAAAAATTGCTAACTGTTATAAGCATATATAAGGTAAGAGATTTTGGGCCAAAGAAGAATTTGTTTTATTGCTTTTTCGGGTATAATTAGAGCTAAAGCTAGTTATACTCATAAATAATTATTTCTAAATTATGGTGATGAAGCAGTGAACAAAAATTCAATAAATTAGAGATAATAAGTCTTTGATAATGTGATGGAAGATTTAGTTGCTTACATCTTACTGAGGTAAAGCTTTAGCTACATTTCAATGAATAGTGTCTAAATTCAGGTTATGAGCTCAGGATTAGACTATCCTCAAGAAGTTTATTCCAAGAATGAGTTATTCAGTGTGTCTCTAGGCACTGTTAAAATAATTCAATTCCATTAAAAAATATATATGAATGTATATGTGTGTATATATTTTAATGTAATACAAGATGAAAGAATTATTAAGGATTTACTGAGCATGGCCCTGCCAATGGAACAAGACCCAATTTCCCCTTCAGTCAGTCTCTCCCATCAGGAAGCTTCCATAAGCCCCTTATCCTTCTTCATCAGAGGGCAGACAGACTGAAAACCACAATCACAAAAAACTAACCAATCTATTCACATGGACCACAGCCTTGTCTAGCTCAGTGAAACTATGACCATGCCGTGTAGGGCCACCCATGACAGATGAGTCATGTGGAAAGTTGTGACAAAATGTGGTCCACTGGAGAAGGGAATAGCAAGCCACTTCAGTATTCTTACCTTGAGAACCCCATGAACAGTATGAAAAGGCAAAAAGATAGGACACTGAAAGATGAGCATGCCAGGTCGGTTGCTACTGGAGATCAGTGGAGAAATAACTCCAGAAAGAATGAAGAGACAGAGCCAAAGCAAAAACAACACCTAGTTGTGGATGTGACTGGTGATGGAAGTAAAGTCTGATGCTGTAAAGCAGTATTGCATAGGAACCTGAAATGTTAGGTCCATGAATCAAGGTAAATTGGAAGTGGTCAAACAGGAGATGGCAAGAGTGAACATCAACATTTTAGGAATCAGCGAATTAAGATGGACTGGAATGGGTGAATTTCACTCAGATGACCATTTATATCTACTACTGTGGGCAGGAATCCCTTAGGAGAAATGGAGTAGCCATCATGGTCAACAAAAGAGTCTGAAATGCAGTACTTGGATGCAATCTCAAAAATGACAGAAGAATCTCTGTTTGTTTCCAAGGCAAGCCATTCAATATCATGGTAATCCAAGTCTGTGCCCCAAACAGAAATACTGAATAAGCTGAAGTTGAACGATTCTCTGAAGACGGACAAGACCTTCTAGAACTAACACTCAAAAAAGATGTCCTTTTCATTATAGGGGACTGAAATGCAAAAGTAGGAAGTCAAGAATCATTTGGAGTAAGAGGCAAATTTGACCTTGGAGTACAGAATGAAGCAGGGCAAAGGCTAATAGAGTTTTGCCAAGAGAATACACTAGTCATAGCAAACATCCTCTTATAACAACACAAGAGAAGGCTCTACACATGGACATCACCAGACGGTCAACACCGAAATCAGATTGATTATATTCTTTGCAGCCAAAGATGGAGAAGCTCTATACAGTCAGTAAAAACAAAACCGGGAGCTGACTGTGGCTCGGACCATGAACTCCTTATTGCCAAATTCAGACTTAAATTGAAGAAAGTAGGGAAAACCACTAGACCATTCAGGTCTGACCTAAATCAAATTCCTAATGATTATACAGTGGAAGTGAGAAATAGATTTAAGGGATTAGATCTCATAGACAGAGTGCCTGATGAACTGTGGATGGAGGTTCATGACATTGTACAGGAGACAGGGATCAAGACCATCCCCAAGAAAAAGAAATGCAAAAAATCAAAATGGTTGTCTGAGGAGGCCTTACAAATAGCTGTGAAAAGAAGAGAAGCAAAAAGCAAAGGAGAAAAGGAAAGATAAAAGCATCTGAATGCAGAGTTCCAAAGAATAGCAAGGAGAGATAAGAAAGCCTTCCTCAGTGATCAATGCAAAGAATTAGAGGAAAATAATAGAATGGTAAAGACTAGAGATGGCTTCAAGAAAGTTAGATACACCAAGGGAACATTTCATGCAAAGATGAGCTCGATAAAGGACAGAAATGGTAGGGACCTAACAGAAAAGTAAAAGTAAAAGGAAGTCGCTCAGTCATGTCCGACTCTTTGCGACCCCATGGACTGTAGCCCACCAGGCTCCTCTGTCCATGGGATTTTCCAGGCAAGAATACTGGAGTGGGTTTCCATTTCCTTCTCCAGGAGATCTTCCTGAACCAGGGATTGAACCCAGGTCTCCTACATTGTAGGCAGATGCTTTACCGTCAGAGCCACCAGGGAAGTCCACCAGGGGCCTACCAAAAGCAGAAAATATTAAGAAGAGGTGGCAAGAATATGCAGAAGGAAGTGTACAAAAAAGATCATCATGACCCAGATAGCCATGATGGTGTGATCACTCACCCAGAGCCAGACATGCTAGAGTGTGAAGTCAAGTGGGCCTTAGGAAGCATCACTAGGAGCAAAGCGAGTGGAGGTGATGGAATTCTAGTTGAGCTATTTCAAATCTTAAAAGATGATGCTGTGAAAGTGCTACCCTCAGTATGCCAGCAAATTTGGAAAACTCAGCAGTGGCCACAGGACTGGAAAAGGTCAGTTTTCATTCCAGTCCCAAAGAAAGGCATTGCCAAAGAATGCTCAAACAGCTATACAGTTGAATTCATCTTAGTTCAGTTCAGTTGCTCAGTCATGTCCAACTTCTTGCGATCCCGTAAATCACAGCACGCCAGTCCTTGTCCATCACCAACTCCTGGAGTTCACTCAGCTCATGTCCATCGAGTCAGTGATGCCATCCAGCCATCTCATCCTCTGTCGTCCCTTTCTCCTCCTGCCTCCAAATCCTCCCAGCATCAGGGTCTTTTCCAGTGAGTCAACTCTTTTCATGAGGTGGCCGAAGTATTGGAGTTTCAGCTTCAGCATCAGTCCTTCCAATGAACACCCAGGGCTGATCTCCTTTAGGATGGACTGGTTGGATCTCCTTGCAGTCCAAGGGACTCTCAAGAGTCTTCTCCAACACCACAGTTCAAAAGCATTAATTCTTTGGCGCTCAGCTTTCTTCACAGTCCAACTCTCATGTCTATACATGACCACTGGAAAAACCATAGCCTTGAGTAGATGGACCTTTGTTGGCAAAGCAATATCTCTGCTTTTGAATATGCTATCTAGGTTGGTCATAACTTTTCTTCCAAGGAGTAAGCGTCTTTTAATTTCATGGCTATAGTCACCATTTGCAGTGATTTTGGAGCCCCCCAAAATAAAGTCAGCCACTGTTTGCGATGTTTCTCCATCTATTTGCCATAAAGTGATGGGACCAGATGCCATTATCTTAGTTTTCTGAATGTTGAATTTTAAGCCAGCTTTTTCACTGTCCTCTTTCGCTCTCATCAAGAGGCCATACACAAAAAATCGGTGTTTTCTCAGCACCAGTTGAACAGTTTGTCTTTTCACCATGTGTATTCTTGCATCTTTGTCACAGATTAACTGACCGTAGGTGTGTGGCTGTATTTCTGGGCTGTCTATTCCTTTCCATTGATTTATGAGTCTGTTTTTGGAACAGTACCATTCTGTTTTCATTGCTGTAGCTTTGTAGGGTAGTCTAACGTCAGAGGCCTTGATTCCTCCAGCTGTTTTTTTTTTTTTTTTTTTTGGATCTATTTGGGGCTCTTATATGTTTATCTGTATTAGTTTTTCTTTTAGTTTTTAATGCTTGGAATGATAAGCACTCTGAGCACAATTCTTAGGTTTTTCAGGGACTTCTGGAAATACTTGATATCTGAAAAATTTTTGTTTGTTCCAAAATATGACAAGAAAACTGTTGTAAAGCATAATCTTACTGTCATTAATTATTTAATTGGGTATACACGAAAATATTTCAATTTGTAGGTTAAACTTTCTCACTTTTTAATATATGTGTATAAATGATGGTGTGTATACATACACACACACACACTTTGGCCAAGTGAGGCCAAGTATTGTAAAGGTCTCTAAGTAGTCCTTTCATTTTGGCAAAATACTGGGAATACCATAAATATTCATCACTAAGGAACTGGTTAAATGAATTATAGTAGGTCTATACTAATCCCATGATTTTTTGATATTATTCAGGCTTTAAATAGAATAAGATAGGCTTTTATATATGCTTTTATGAAAAGATCACCAGAGAATATGATAGAGAGCAAAAATAAGCTATATGATAATATTTATGGAATGAGTCTATTAATAAATAAAAGTCCATATAGGTTTGTATATACATAGAAACTATTTAGGAATGGAGATGAATTGATGGGTTTTATAAGGAAGCATGTTGGGGCCCATCTTCATAATAATTTTAAATAAATACAATATTATTTCACATCTTTTTGCAGTATTATTTGAAAGCTTATGTTAGTTCTCCAGAATATAAGCTAAATATTTTCCTTCCCATTATGTCAGTTCTCATCCTTTCACTAAGCATTTGTTCATTAGTAAGATTGCTTTAGGGCTTCCCTGGAGGCTCAGTGGGAGATAATCCACCTGCCAAGCAGGATATGTGGGTTTGATCCCTGGTTTGGGAGGATCCCCCTGGAGAAGGAAATGGCAACACACTCCAATATTCTTGCCTGGAAAATCCCGTGGACAGAGAAGCCTGGTGGGCTACAGTCCACGGGACGTGACATGATTTAGCAACTAAATAACAGCAGCAGCACTGCTTTATACAGTTTTATAATAGAGCGCTCTCAAAGCTCTTTTTGAAAATGCTAATACTTAATGGCCTATGTTTCCCTGTGTTCTACATTTTTTCTTGTCCCATGTGAAAACTTTAATGCGTTATTAAGGGATGGTATTAAAGAAGACTTCAGAAATATTTTCCTTTTTGTTTTGCATTCCTTTATGTTTAAGTGATCCCTGACCCTATCCTTTGTGAAAGGTGATATTTGTTTGGAAGTGAGAATCATTAGTTTTTGACTTGTGGAGTTTTTCTGTAAATAGGTGTCACACTGGCAATCTGTCAGACTGCTGATTAGTCGTGACCATGAAACAAAGAAAAAATTGGGCTGCATTTCTCTTGGATTCTTCAGAATTTTTGGCTAGATGTCAGATGTCACAGATGATTTATGAACATCTTTGTTGAATGAGTGAGTGAATGGAGATATTTTATGGAGATTTTGGGGAGTTTCTCAGTAGCAGGTCTCATCTGTGGCTTCATATTAGGATCACTGAGGGAGCCTTCAAAAAGTGCTGATGTCTGGAATCTGACCCAAAGCAGTTAAATCAGATTTTCTGAAGGTTAGATCAGGCATTGAAATTTTTTGTAAACTTTCCAGATGATTTTAGTGTGTAGAAAGGATTGAAAATCTGCCATAAGCCCACTAAAACTGTTTGTAGAAATATGTGTTTTACTTTCTGTGGGAAGGGTGTGTGCAGGTTTTCTGAGGGTTTCTCAACCCTAAATGCCTGAGGACTGCTCTACTTGAATATCTTTCATATTTAAAGGTGTCTTTTTTGTTAAACTTTTCTAGTGATGCTAATTTCTCAAATTTATAGTAGTATTGGCAAAATTGAGCATTTTTTGTAGTGGTCTAACTGGAATTTTAAGCACTGTTTAATGGGATAATTACTGTACAGTGTTGTGTTGGTATCTTTCATACAGCAATGTGAAGCGGGGAATTTCGTTTTGACTCTTTTTCTTCTTTTGATCTGCCATACTTCTGGTCTAGTCTTGACTGGTAAAGTATTTGAAATTTGAAGAGATCCTCTTTTCCTGAGGTTATCTTTTTCACTTTGCTAGACTTCACTTTCGCTTTTCACTTTCATAGGTTGGAGAAGGAAATGGCAACCCACTCCAGTGTTCTTGCCTGGAGAATCCCAGGGACAGGGGAGCCTGGTGGGCTTCTGTCTGTGGGGTCGCACAGAGTCGGACACGACTGAAGCGACTTAGCAGCAGCAGCAGTCATAAAAAGACACCCATTAAGTTTTCTTGTTTTAGATTCCTAAATATAACATAAAAATTGTTGTTTTCATTAACCACACTCATAAATTTAATAGTTTAGGTTGCCCTTGAGTGTACGGTGTAGAGGTTTCTCAAATAAATGTATGGGATTCTGAGATTATTACACAATTACTATTTACATCCAGAACAAGATTATACAATGTTACTCCTTGCCTCTTTTCAAATCTGATAGAAATCTAATGCTACTGCTAAGTCACTTCAGTCGTGTCCGACTCTGTGCGACCCCAGAGACGGCAGCCCACCAGGCTCCCCCGTCCCTGGGATTCTCCAGGCAAGAACACTGGAGTGGGTTGCCATTTCCTTCTCCAATGCATGAAAGTAAAAAGTGAAAGTGAAGTCGCTCAGTCGTGTCCGACCCTCAGCGACCCCATGGACGGCAGCCTTCCAGAAATCTAATGATATAATACTAAATGGCAAAGTTACTGCATTTATCCATGTAAATATGTGCCACAAAACATTTTTATCATACTCTCATTATTTGTCTATTAACCATAACTCTAAAGGTCATACCACTGCCGTATTCTTGCCAGGAAAATCCCATGGACAGAGGAACCTGGTGGGCCACAGTACATAGGGTTGTGAAGAGTTGGACTTGACTGAGTATAATATCACCGCTGCCCACCCCCACCCCAGCATATATGCAGAGAGAGGAATTCATGTCAGCTATTTGCAGATTGTTTGTTTATCTCTTGTATATTGGAAATGTTTTTGAATGGTAGATTGCTATGTGGGAAAGGGCTATTTCTCAGCCTGTGATAAATTCTGGCGCCTGATCATGCACATGCCACCACACGTGCGTTCAGGTTGCATCACCTTCAGGCTTGGGTCTGAGACTGCTCCCTTTGTCTCTGTCGTCTGCAGCCTCTTTGCTTCCCCTCCATCACCGCTTTCACGTCTACCTCATTTTTGGATCTCCCTTCTTGGCCAAAAACTGAAAGAGAATACTAAACTTTTGTTTAGGATTATATATGTAAATATTTCATATTATATATTATATATGTTATATATATAATATATATTATATATGTATTATATACTACATATTATATGTATTATATATAACACACATATAATATATATATTACATATAATATATACATATATATACGTAATATGCATATACATATACATATTATATACATATAATATATATACTACACATTATATATATATAAAGACTGAAAGAGAATACTGAACTTTTGTTTAGGATTATATATGTAAATATTTCATATTATATATTATATATGTTATATATATAATATATATTATATATGTATTATATACTACATATTATATGTATTATCAGATCACATCAGATCAGATCAGTCACTCAGTCGTGTCCGACTCTTTGCAACCCCATGAACCGCAGCACACCAGGCCTCCCTGTCCATCACCAGCTCCCGGAGGTCACTCAGACTCACACCCATCAAGTCAGTGATGCCATCCAGCCATCTCATCCTGTGTCGTCCCCTTCTCCTCCTGCCCCCAATCCCTCCCAGCATCAGTCTTCTCCAATGAGTCAACTCTTCGCATGAGGTGGCCAAAATACTGGAGTTTCAGCTTTAGCATCATTCCTTCTAAAGAAATTCCAGGATCTTTCACGTCTACCTCATTTTTGGATCTCCCTTCTTGGCCAAAAACTGAAAGAGAATACTAAACTTTTGTTTAGGATTATATATGTAAATATTTCATATTATATATTATATATGTTATATATATATAATATATATTATATATGTATTATATACTACATATTATATGTATTATATATAACACATAATATATATTGCATATAATATATACATATATATTATATACGTAATATGCATATACATATACATATTATATACATATAATATATATACATAATATATATATTACACATATATATATAAAGACTGAAAGAGAATACTAAACTTTTTGTTTAAGATTATACATGTAAATATTTCATATTATATATTATATATGTTATATATATAATAATTATATTACATATTATGTATGTAAATATTTTCATTCGAATCCCAAAGAAAGACAATGCCAAAGAATGCTCAAACTACCACACAGTTGCAATCATCTCACACGCTAGTAAAGTAATGCTCAAAATTCTCCAAGCCAGGCTTTAGCAATATGTGAACCATGAACTTCCTGATGTTCAAACTGGTTTTAGAAAAGGCAGAGGAACCAGAGATCAAATTGCCAACATCTGCTGGATCACGGAAAAAGCAAGAGAGTTCCAGAAAAACATCTATTTCTGCTTTATTGACTATGCCAAAGACTTTGTGTGGATCACAATAAACTGTGGGAAATTCTGAAAGAGATGGGAATATCAGACCACCTGACCTGCCTCTTGAGAAATTTGTATGCAGGTCAGGAAGCAACAGTTAGAACTGGACATGGAACAACAGACTGGTTCCAAATAGGAAAAGGAGTACGTCAAGGCTGTATATTGTCACCCTGTTTATTTAACTTCTATGCAGAGTACATCATGAGAAACGCTGGGCTGGAAGAAGCACAAGCTGGAATCAAGATTGCTGGGAGAAATATCAATAACCTCAGATATGCACATAATATCACCCTTATGGCAGAAAGTGAAGAGGAACTCAAAAGCCTCTTGATGAAAGTGAAAGTGGAGAGTAAAAAAAGTTGGCTTAAAGCTCAACATTCAGAAAACAAAGATCATGGCATCCGGTCCCATCACTTCATGGGAAATAGATGGGGAAACAGTGTCAGACTTTATTTTTTGGTGGGCTCCAAAATCACTGCAGATGGTGATTGGAGTCATGAAATTAAAAGACGCTTACTCCTTGGAAGGAAAGTTATAACCAACCTAGATAGCATATTCAAAAGGAGAGACATTAGTTTGCCAACAAAGGTCTGTCTAGTTAAGGCTATGGTTTTTCCTATGGTCATGTATGGATGTGAGAATTGGACTGTGAAGAAGGCTGAACACCGAAGAATTGATGCTTTTGAACTGTGGTGTTGGAGAAGACTCTTGAGAGTCCCTTGGACTACAAGGAGATCCAAACAGTCCATCCTAAAGGAGATCAGCCCTGGGTGTTCTTTGGAAGGAATGATGCTAAAGCTGAAACTCCAGTACTTTGGCCACCTCATGTGAAGAGTTGATGCATTGGAAAAGACTCTGATGCTGGGAGGGATTGGGGGCAGGAGGAGAAGGGAACGACAGAGAATGAGATGGCTGGATGGCATCACTGACTCAATGGATGTGAGTCTGAGTGAACTCCGGGAGTTGGTGATGGACAGGGAGGCCCGCTGTGTTGCGATTCATGGGGTTGCAAAGAGCTGGACAGGAGTGAGCCACTGATCTGATCTGATCTGATTTCCTCTCATCCAATCACTATTTAATTGACTAATTTGGGATTGATTTAGTTTATCAAAATAACTTGAAAAAGTCAAGTCTGTTGAACATTAGAAGAATATATTTAAGTATCGGTTGTGTGGATTTTTGCATTTTGGATCAATGAGGCATTGATTTGTGATCCAGTGCAAACATAAAGCAGGGTAAATGGAGTTATGAATCCATAGTTTAAGCTAGGCAGATTACGGATAGCAAGTTGTTCCAAAATATGAACAGTAACATGTCTGCCAAAAAAGGAATTTTTATTAATTTTTCTGGAATGGTGGAGAGCAAAGGGCCTCTGCCTTTTTGTGGGGTCAGTTTTCCAGTTTCGGATGAGGTCTCTTAATGAGTTGTTACTACCTAGCAGTAGGAAATAGATTTGAGTTCCAGAAGACTGTGTTAAATATCTAGTTGTATATTCTGAAGTAAAGCCGAGTCTCAGGTCTCATGTTTCCCAGATCATTTAACAAAATTTAAAGTCAAAATGTGATTAGCTTTATAGTGAAATATAAAAAAAGATGTCTTAATTGAAGAATGAGAATTCTCTACATGGGAAAGTGATTATTTTGGATTTTTTGAGCTGTGAATGAGCAATCTATAGCCTACTGGTCACATCCTGCTAGCCACCTTACCTTGTGCAGTCTATGAGCTAACACTGCTTTTTACATTTTCAAACAGTTAAAAAAGTCAAAAGCAGAAGTATATTTTGTGATATATGAAAGTTACATGAAACTTAAACATCAGAGTACATCAGTTACATTGGAACACCGCCGTGCTCGCCCTTTACCTGTTGTCTGTGGGTGGGTTTCTGCTTCGGGCAGAGTCAGCGGTTGAGACAGACCATGTACAGCATTCTCATCACCTCACACCGCTGCTTGGCGCACTACAGACCGCAGCGCCATGGTTGTAACTCAGCAGTGTTTTGAATGCCACGCACATCACTGGACTACCGCATTTATTTCCTTTTCATTGTCAGTGCATGCATGTCATGTCAAGAAGAGAAGAGAAAATGGCTTTTGGTTGTCACACTTTAAGACACAGTAGAGTGCAGGTTATTTTGTTGTTGAGTTAGATGGCACAGCATTGTGTTCATCATGCACGGGCAGTGTAGCTGTGCCAAAATAATGTCTGTTGACATTTCCAGATTCAACACTCTTGTCAGTGTTACTGACACACAGGGCAGCAAGAGTCAAGAAGAATTATAAAAGTTAAACTGAAATGCTTCATCACAGCAGACTTTTTTCAGAAAAATAAAATATGAATGAAGATAAAATCAAATGAAAATAAGTTTCTGGGTGACTTATTTGTTAGCCAAGCAGGGAAAGCCCATTTATCAGTGGTAATTTAATTAAATAGTGTTTTAAAGAATAACTGAAGAAATATCTTCAGAGGGAATAAGTTTGTTTATGACCACTACATTTTCAGTAAGGACATTTGCTTAAGGGGTTGAGAACTTTGGGAGCTTCATCATTAGTTAATTAATAAAAAACATGACAAATTATTCAAAGTGGTTTTCCCTGGCTCTTGACGAGTCAGCAGATATGATCCAAACTACTCAGTTGTTCACTTGAAAAGTCAAACCAGGTGTGAAGTGATTGAAGAATTACTTTCAGTGATGTCCTGTGTGGGTCACCTACAAACAGGAGGATTTTCAATAAAGTTAAGAAAACACTAACCCAGTACAGACTGAAGTGGAATCAGTTACGACGTATTACAACTGATGGTGTTAAGAATATATGTGGATCAAAAAGAGGTTTAGTTGAACAAAGACCTGTATGTGGGTCAAGAAGCAACAGTTAGAACCCTGTACGGAACAACTGATTGGTTCAGGATTGAGAAAGAAGTTCGACAGGGCGGTCTGCTGTCACCCTGTTTATTTAACCTCTACACTGAGCACATCATGAGAAGTGCTGGGCTGGATGAGTTACAAGCAGGAATCAAGACAGTCTGGAGAAACATCGACATGTGGATATGTGGATGATACCACTCTAACAGCAGGAAGTGACGTGGAACTAAAGATCTTCTTGCTGAGGGTGAAGGAGGAGAGTGAAAGAGCTGGCTTAAACCGAATTTAAAAAATGGAGATCATGGCATTTGGCCCCATTTCTTCATGGCAAATAGAAGGGGAAATGGGGGAAGTAGTGACAGATTTCCTTTTCTTGGGCTTTGAAATCAATGCGGATGGTGGCTGCAGCCATGAAGTCTGAAGACAGTTGCTTCCGACAAAGCAAATGCCAAACCTAGACGGCGTGCTGAAAAGCAGAGATGTCACTCTGCCAACAAAGGTCCGTGTAGTCAGGGCTGTGGTCTTCCCAGTGGTCACGTACGATTGTGAAAGCTGGACCGTTAAGAAGGCAGAGCATTAAAAAACTGAAGCCTTCAAACTGGTGTTGGAGAAGACTCCTGAGAATCCCTTGGACAGCAAGGAGATCAATCCAGTCAATCTTAAGGGAAGTCAACCCTGAAAACTCATTGGAAGGACTGAAGCTGAAGCCCCAGTGTTTTGGTCACCTGATGCAAACAGTGAGTCATTGGATAAGACCCTGATGCTGGGAAAGATTGAGGGCAGAAGGAGAAGAGGGTACGAGAGGATGTGACGGCTGAATGGCATCACCGATGCAGTGGACATGAATTTGGGCAGACTTTGGGAGATGCTGAGGGACAGGGAGGGCTGGTGTGCTGCAGTCCATAGGGTCACAAAGAACTGGACATGATTGGGCAACTGAACAACAATAGCGAATAAGGACTCTCAAAAAAGTTATATCAGGCAACTGTAACCTTTTTTGCATTTGGGTTTTTATTAACCCAAATGTCAGAATTAATGAAACAGTTTTGGGAATTTTTAATTTATATTTTTTTAGGAAGTTGGATCGCTTTAGAAGTGCTCGGAGATTTAAATAATGATAGAAAATGGTTTTAGGATATAAAAAGTATTGTCATGAGTACTGAAAACTTATCATCCGCAATAGTTGCTTTAGGCTTTTGTATCTTTAAATATACATAGTAGTTGTGTGAGGAGGCCTGACAAATAGCTAAGAAGAGAAGTGAAAGGCAAGGAGAAAGGGAAAGATATACCCAACTGAATGCAGAGTTCCATAGAATTGCAAGGAGATATAAGAAAGCCTTCTTAAATCAACAGTGCAAAGAAATAGAGGAAAACAAGAATGGGAAAGAGTACAGATCTCCTCAAGAAAATTGGAGATACCAAGGGAATATTTCATGCAAAGATGAGCTCAATAAGGACAGAAAAGGCAAGGACCTAACAGAAGCAGAAGAGATTAAGAAGAGGTGGGAAGAATACCATCTGAGCCACCAGGAAAGATCCCCTGGAGGAGGAAATGGCAACTTGCTCCAATATTCTTGCCTGGAGAATCCCATGGACTGAGGAGTCTGTCGGGCTACTGTCCAAAGGGTTGCAAAGTGTCGGACACGACTGAAGCGACTTAGCATGGCAAGAATACACAGAAGAACTATACAAAAAAGATCTTAATGACCAGGAAAACCATGATGGTGTGGTCATTCACCTAGAGCTAGACATCCTGGGGTGTAAAGTCAAGTGGGCTTTAGGAAGCATCACTAAGAACAAAGCCAGTGAAGGTGATGAAATTCCAGCTGAGCTATTTCAAATCCTAAAAGATGATGCTGTTAAAGTGCTACACTCAATATATCAGCAAAATTCCAAAATTTGGAAAACTCAGTAGTGGCCATAGGCCTGGAGAAGGTCAATTTTCATTCTAATCGCAAGGAAAGACAATGTGAAAGAATGTTCAAACTACCATACAATTGCACTCATTTCACATGCTAACAAGATAATGCTCAAAATGCTTCAAGCTAGCTTCAACAGTGCGTGAACCAAGAACTTCCAGAAGCACAGGCTGGGTTTAGAAAAGGCAGAGGAACCTGAGATCAAATTGCTAACCTCCACTGGATCACAGAACAAGCAAGGAGTTCCAGAAAAACATCTACTTTTGTTTCATTGATTACACTAAAGCCTTGACTGTGTGGATCACAACAAACTGTTGAAAATTCTTAAAGAGATGAGACTTTACCTGTGTCCTGAGAAACCTGTATGCAGGTGAAGAAGCAACAGTTAGAATCAGACATGGAACAACAGACTAGTTCAAAATTGAGTTTGAAGTTTGTCAAAATTTGAGTTTTCAAAGGAGTTTGTCAAGGCTGTATATTGTCACCCTGCTTACTTCTGTGAAGAATACACTGTGTGAAATGCCAGGCTGGATGCGTTGCAACCTGGAATCAAGATTGCAGGGAGAAATATCAATAACCTCAGATATACAGATAATACCACTCTCATGGCAGAAAGTGGAAAGGAACCAAAGAACCTCTTGATGAGGGTAAAAGCAGAGAGTGAAAAAGCTGGCTTAAAACTCGGCATTCAAAAAATGGGGATAATGACATCCAGTCCCAATACTTCATGGCAATAGATGGGTAAAAAGTGGAAACAGTGGCAGATTTTATTTTCTTGGTTTCAAAAATCGCTGAGGACAGTGACTGCAGCCATGAAACGAAAAGATTCTTGCTCCTTGGAAGGAAAGCTGTGACAAACCTACAGTGCATATGGTAAAGCAGAGATACCACTTTGTGGGCAAAGGTCTGTATAGTCAATGCTATGATTTTTCTGGTAATCATGTGAGAGTTGGATCATAAAAAAGGCTGAGCACTGAGGAGTTGATGCTTTTGAGTTGTGGTGCTGGAGAAGACTCTTCAGAGTCCTTTGGACTGCAAGGAGATCAAACCAGTCACTCCTAAAGGAAATTAGTCCTGGGTGTTCATTGGAAGGACTGATGCTGAAGCTGAAGCTCTAATACTTTGGCCACCTGATGCGAAGAGCTGACTCATTTGAAAAGACCCTGATGCTAGGAAAGATTGAGGGCAGGAGGAGAAGGAGGCAACAGAGGATGAGATGGTTGGATGGCGTCACCGACTCGATGGACATGGGTTTGGGTGAACTCCAGGAGTGATGGACAGGGAGGCCTGGCGTGCTGCAGTCCATGGGATTGAAAGAGTCAGATAGGACTTAGTGACTGAACAACAATCTTTAAATACAACTAAATCTTTAAAAATCATCTATATATAACCTGTATCTACTAGAATGTTTTTCTCTTAATCCATTCTACTGCAAGTGGAAAAAAGGCAAAATCCTTTCCCTATATAATTCTGTTCTTCTAAATCATTTGTCTTTTCTACTTTGGGTTTACAGCCATGGATCTATAGAGACTGAGAAATATTAAGAAGTTTTGACTTCAAAGGGTTATCTTTGCTCGATTTTTTTTTTTAAAGAAGATTTTGCATAAAGCGTGGGCGTGTTTTGTTTGTGCGAAGGCTGTAAAAGATTAAGGCCTCAAGAAGGGCCACTATTTTCCTTATATGATCAAGAGCTAGAAAAAGGAAAGTTAGCTAATATTATCATTCCTTTTCCTCTGATCTCCCTTTTCTTATTCTTATCTCCTTTCTTTTTCCAACCTTCATTGCTTAGTGAAACAGGTAGTAAATTGTAGGTGGTAAATTGTAGGTAACACAACAGATCTGCCAGAGAACAGAAGTATTGTTAGCTCTTCTAGGCCTTTGTTTAATTTCTAGAGTTTCCAACTCCTTAGAGAATCTAATACGCTGGTGGTAGGACTCTTCGAACTGGTGCTGGAGAAGACTCTTGAGAGTCCCTTGGACAGCAGGGAGTTCAAATCAGTCCATCCTAAAGGAAATCAGTCCTGAATATTCACTGGAAGGACTGATGCTGAAGCTGAAACTCCAATACTTTGGCCACCCGATGCGAAGAGCTGACTCATTTGAAAAGACCCTGATGCTGGGAAAGATTGAAGGCAGGAGGAGAAGGGGACGACAGAGGATGAGACGGTTGGATGGCATCACCGACTAAATGGACATGAACTTGGGCAGAGTCTGGGAGATAGTGAGGGACAGGGAGATTGGCATGCTGCAGTCCATGGGGTTGCAAAGACTTGGCAACTGAACAACAGCAGCAACAACAGTTTTCTTTCTCTTTCTGGATTCAAGTTTTAGCACAGATCAGATGTTTGAAAAGAGAAATAATTGTGAGTACCACCTCATTGTTCTCACAGATGAGAGTACACATGTACTCCACAAGTTGAGCATATACAAAACTTCAAATCTAATCCCTCACTGAGAGCCTAAGGGATATTTTCTGAAGGCTGGATGCTTGCTAAGGGAAGTGAGAGTGTGGGACTTTAATATCCTCTGTTAGAATGCACATGTGCCAGTGAGCTCTGATAAATAGCATTAGGCTGTGTCATGCGGCTCAAACAGAGGATCAGGACTCTGGCTTTCACCCCATTCCTCCCTTCTTACCCCTTTTCACAGTAAAAGAGGGCTGTCCTCCAGTTAGCTAGGGCAAACATGATGTCCACCACAACCAGATGTCTTCCCTTGGATTTTTCTCAATCATATGTGTGAAGAAATCAGTAGTAAATCTCCTCAGTTTTTGACTTGTTGTGATATTGTTAACCGTTAGGTCACATCACATCAAGATATATGTGTGTGTATGTGTGTGTGTAGAGATTTTTTATTATTTTGTGTCAAGGATAGCAATGACACGCAAGCTTACGTTAATTTCTCTTGAACTGAAATTTTCCACATTTCTAAAACGTGAATATTCTTGGAAATGACATTGTTGTAAAGGGAAAAACAACTTTGAATTATGAGTAACTCGTGTACTTTTAATATAGAATTCTTACAATATTTCTTTACTTGTCCTTAACTGGGAAAAATGTATAAATAGTATAATCTGTTCTTAAGTTTTATTTAAAATACATTCAGTCTGACCCCTGCCTTGGGAACAGTGTTTATTTTTGCATCCAGTGTTAATAAAACACTCTATAAAAAAGGTAGAAGTCAAAATTTAATTTTCAGAAAAAATGTTTCTTGATATCAGTAGTAAAATTGGTTAATAATATATAGTTACATTTATAGGAAATATTCTATGCTTAAAAATCCATACTCAGTTCAGTTCAGTTCAGTCGCTCAGTCGTGTCCGACTCTTTGCAACCCCATGAATCGCAGCACACCAGGCCTCCCTGTCCATCACCATCTCCCGGAGGTCACTCAGACTCACATCCATCGAGTCAGTGATGCCATCCAGCCATCTCATCCTCTGTTGTCCCCTTCTCCTCCTGCCCTCAATCCCTCCCAGCATCAAAGTCTTTTCCAATGAGTCACTCTTTGCATGAGGTGGCCAAAGTACTGGAGTTTCAGCTTTAGCATCATTCCTTCCAAAGAACACCCAGGACTGATCTCCTTTAGAATGGGCTGGTTGGATCTCCTTGCAGTCCAAGGGACTCTCAAGAGTCTTCTCCAACACCAGAGTTCAAAAGCATCAATTCTTCGGCACTCCGCTTTCTTTATAGTCCAATTCTCACATCCATACATGACTACTGGGAAAACCATAGCCTTGACTAGATGGACCTTTGTTGGCAAAGTAATGTCTGCTTTTCAATATGCTGTCTAGGTTGGTCATAACTTTTCTTCCAAGGAGAAAGCGTCTTTTAATTTCATGGCTCCAGTCACCATCTGCAGTGATTTTGGAGCCCCCCAAAATAAAGTCTGACACTGTTTCCCCATCTATTTCCCGTGAAGTGATGGGACCAGATGCCATGATCTTAGTTTTCTAAATGTTGAGCTTTAAGCCCACTTTTTCACTCTCCACTTTCACTTTCATCAAGAGGGTTTTTAGTTCCTCTTCACTTTTTGCCATAAGGGTGGTGTCATCTGCATATCTGAGGTTATTGATATTTCTCCTGGCAATCTTGATTCCAGCTTGTGCTTCTTCCAGTCCAGCGTTTCTCATGATGTACTCTAGAAACTTAAAAAATATGTATCATAGTTCCATGAACCCTTTAAGTTAGATATGAAATTAATTTCCATTTTATTAGAGGAGAAAATGGAAGTCTAGAAAACTCAAGTAAATATTGAACCCTAAGGTGTCTGCTTCTAGACCTGCTGTCTCTTTTACCAGGGTAAGGAGCTTTACAAAATGCAGCAGAGATGGGTAGAGTTGCAAACACAAATGATTTTCTTACTCTGAGGTGGAAGGTAAGGTGATTAGCTTGATGACAAAATGTTTATGTGAACAGCATCAGTCCTGTGTTAATGACGTCTGTGTAGAGAACCAAAGCTGCCTTCACTGCGGCGTGGTTCATGCATCAGCTTAGCAGTTGTGGTGGGAAAGTTGTAAACTGTGCTGTTCCCACAGTGAGGGAGCTCTCTGGTTTCTCTTTCTAGATAATTCAGAACGATAGGTATCAGAAGAGCCTTGGGAGTTATTAGGAAATCGCAGAAAAAGCTTAATGTGTGAGATGCTAATGAGACAAACAGGACATGCAGAACCGAGTTGGGCATCTACCATGAGAAAGACAGAGCTAGGTTGAGGGCTGAGCAGTGAAGCGGAGGCCGTGCTGCCTGCGTCTTAAAGGTCGGTGGGGTTATGTGTTTATTTCAGGGTGGAGCAGAGAAAGCGGTGCAGTGAAAACTGAGAAGAAACTAGGACAGAAAGAGTAACAGTCAGAGAGGAAAGGAGGAGAAGAAAAGGGAGGGTCGGAGGGCAAAGGTGGTCCCCGTTTCTTCTGCTAGCATCTACGTCTCCTGAAGCCAGACTTGTTTACAGTTTATCCCGAGTGTCTAACAGTGTGCCTGTCACAGGGATGGGCTTAGTGAAAACCTGGTAAATGAATGAGCGAGGAACTGAAAAGAGGGGTGAGTGGAAAACTGAGCAGGAGGAGCTTCGGGAAAGGTGTAGGAGAGCGAAGTAAACGACCAGAGGGGAGGGCAGTGCTCAGAGAGGGGAGCTTTCTTTTCGGTCCGTGGTGCAGCATGGCCAGGGCAGTGGGAGAAGCTGGTCCTTATTCCCCCCAGGCTGGGGTGGGGACAGGCACAGAGGTAGGGCCAGTGTTCCAGACTCCCATGAGGATGAAATGAGGTCATATATATGGCAGAGTTTTATAACGTGCGAAGCATTATGTGTGTTACTAATTTATATTATTTGTAGTTAGTAATAAGTAACTTGAAGCCAGAAGTTGAAGTGTAGATTTCTTGATAATGACCTCAGATTTTAATGTAGTAACTTTGTGTGTCTAGTAGTCAGGGTATGAACTATTCCACAGAAGTGCATTTTCCAGTTAAACCCAACCTTGTGTTGCTATCGAGTTCAACAAAATAAATTTACTAGATTTGATGTATGTCTCATAAATATATGTATATTCTTAATGAAAAATACTTTAATTTTTCTCTTATGATTCTGGATCATTATTATAAGCATCATCGATTATGTTTTGTATAATAATGCCCTCAGAAACCTGTTGAGGTTTATTATGTTGCTTAACTCTAAACATGGATGAGAAAATCTGGATTACTATATTTTGAGTTTTATCATGTTTCATGGTTTTTCTGCCTTTTCTGTCTCCATTACCTATTATTTAATAGCTTAAGTTCAAATTCATTTTTGTTATGAGATTTAAATATAATATAGATAAATACAGAGTAAAATATGAGAGACTTTTTTGTCCAAAAGTGAAAGTCACTAAGTCGTGTCTGACTCTCTGTGACCCCATGGTTATATAGTCCATGGGATTCTCCAGGCCAGAATACAGGAATACGTAGCCTTTCCCTTCTCCAGGGGATCTTCCCAATCTAGGGATCGAACCTAGGTCTCCTGCATTGCAGGCTGATTCTTTATCAGCTGAGCCACCAGGGAAGCCCAAGAAAACTGGAGTGGGTAACCTATCCCTTCTCCAGCGGATCTACTCAACCCAGGAGTTAAACGGGGGTCTCCTGCATTGCAGGCGGATTCTTTACCAATTGAGCTACTAGGGAAACCCTTTTGTCCTTAAATCACCCCTATTCTAATCCCATACCTGTCAGAGTGATGATGAAAGTTTGGTTTGTAGTAATCTGGTTTTTCTCCACACATAAATATGTAATAGTGTATTACTCTGCTATGGCCACCATGATAAAATACCGTGAATGAGTGGATTAAACAATAGCAATTTATTTCTCATTGTTCTGGGTGTTACAAGTTCCAGATCTTTTCCTGCTTGTAGACTGCTGCCTTCTCCTGTACTCACATGACCTCTGCTTCATCTAGGCCTGGGTCAGATCAGATCAGATCAGTCGCTCAGTCGTGTCCGACTCTTTGCGACCCCATGAACCGCAGCACGCCAGGCCTCCCTGTCCATCACCAGCTCCCGGAGGTCACTCAGACTCGCATCCATCGAGTCAGTGATGCCATCCAGCCATCTCATCCTCTGTCGTCCCCTTCTCCTCCTGCCCTCAATCCCTCCCAGCATCAGAGTCTTCTCCAATGAGTCAACTCTTCGCATGAGGTGGCCAAAGTACTGGAGTTTCAGCTTTAGCATCATTCCTTCTAAAGAAATTCCAGCATTGATCTCCTTCAGAATGGACCGGTTGGATCTTCTTGCAGTCCAAGGGACTCTCAAGAGTCTTCTCCAACACCACAGTTCAAAAGCATCAATTCTTCGGCCCTCAGCCTTCTTCACAGTCCAGCTCTCACATCCATACATGACCACAGGAAAGACCATAGCCTTGACTAGGCGAACCTTTGTTGGTAAAGTAATGTCTCTGCTTTTGAATATGCTATCTAGGTTGGTCATAACTTTCCTTCCAAGGAGCAAGCGTCTTTTAATTTCATGGCTGCAGTCACCATCTGCAGTGATTTTGGAGCCCAGAAAAACAAAGTCTGACACTGTTTCCACTGTTTCCCCATCTATTTCCCATGCAGTGATGGGACCAGATGCCATGATCTTCGTTTTCTGAATGTTGAGCTTTAAGCCAACCTTTTCACTCTCCACTTTCACTTTCATCAAGAGGCTTTTTAGCCCCTCTTCACTTTCTGCCATAAGAGTGGTGTCATCTGCATATCTGAGGTTATTGATATTTCTCCCGGCAATCTTGATTCCAACTTGTGTTTCTTCCAGTCCAGCATTTCTCATGATGTACTCTGCATATAAGTTAAATAAACATGGTGACAATATGCAGCCTTGACGTACTCCTTTTCCTATTTGGAACCAGTCTGTTGTTCCATGACCAGTTCTAACTGTTGCTTCCTGACCTGCATACAGATTTCTTAAGAGGCAGATCAGGTGGTCTGGTATTCCCATCTCTTTCAGAATTTTCCATAGTTTATTGTGATCCACACAGTCAAAGGCTTTGGCATAGTCAATAAAGCAGAAATAGATGTTTTTCTGGAACTCTCTTGCTTTTTCCATGATCCAGCGGATGTTGGCAATTTGATCTCTGGTTCCTCTGCCTTTTCTAAAACCAGCTTGAACATCAGGAAGTTCACGGTTCACATATTGCTGAAGCCTGGCTTGGAGAATTTTGAGCATTACTTTACTAGGCCTGGGGAGAGAGAGCAAAACTCTCAGGATCTCCTCTGAGGACCTTAATCCCATCATGAGGCTCCACCTTCACGAGCTCATCTAACCCTAGTTACTTCCCAAAGTCCCCCTCTCCAAGTATCATCACTTTGGGGGTTAGAATTTCAAGATATGAATTTTGAGGGAATACAATTCAGTCAGTAGTATGTGTATACACATACATTGATTTCAGTATAAAAGGAGCCAGGCTATATGTACTTTTCTGCCTCATGCCTTTTAAGTAATGCCTTGGAAGAACCTTTTATGTGTTGGATGAACCATGCTTTGGAAGAACCTCATTCTTTTTAATGACTATTCTGTTTCTTTAAAATTTCTTATTTCACCTTTAATTGGAGGATAATTGCAGTGTTGTGATGATTCCTGCATCAGCACGAATCAGCCTCGAGTGTACACAGGCCCCTCCCTCGGAAGCCTCCCTCCCACCGGCCCCTCCCTTCCAGCCACCCCTCTAGGCTGTCAGGGAGCCCCAGCCTGGGCTTCTCTGTGTCATGCAGCAAATCCTCACTGGCTTGCTGCGTTACAGATGGCAGTGTGTATATGTCATCGTACTCTCTCAAATCAGACGAAAATTTATTCAGCTATTCCCCTATTGATGAACAATTAAATATTTTCTGGTTGTTTTATAAACATTGTAGTACAAACATCTTCATATGGACTAATTGTGAGCATATGTAAAGTATATTGATAAGACAGATTTTTAGATGGTCAAAGGAGATTCTAATTTGAGGTTTGAGAGACAGTTCCAAGTTTCCTCTCTCCTTTCCTTCCTTCCTTCCCTTCTCATTCTTTCTACAGTTTTGAGAATACTGTATATTATCACTTGTTTTCATGCTTGTCAGTTTTAGTAGGTGAAAAATAATTTACTGATTATTTAATCTGAAGATTTTAAATTGTGGTTCAGGTTGTAAATATCTCCGTGTACTTATTGATCATTGGAAGTTTTCTTGGACTTCCAGCTGTGTTTTTTGTTCATTTTCATTGTAGATTGACTTTTTTCTAAGAGTTTTTCTACATGAGCTTTTGCTTGTAACTTCCATTGCAGATATTTCTTCATGGTTTGACTTTTGACTTCATCATCTCTTTAAGTTAAATTTAAATTTTCATATACTTGGATTATTTAGTATTTTGTATAGTTTGGGTTTCCTGTCTTGCTTTAAAAGGCTGAAACAATAAAAATTTTAATGTGATATGATAGCTGTGTGTGTATATTTTATGATTATAGCGATTTTATTTTTTGTTTTTTTAATTAAGCTACAGTTGATTGAAGATACTGTATTAGTTTCAGGTATATAGCAAAGTGATTCAGTTAGACATGTATTTATCCTTTTTCAGGTTTGTTTCCAATGTCTATCACTATAGGATATTAAATACGACTGTCTGTGCCACAGGAAACCCTCGTTGTTGGTCTGTTTTTCATGCAGTGATGTGTATCTGTTAATGCTGCACTCCTGATTTGTTTCTCCCCCCTCTATCACGTTTGATAAACATAAATTTGTTTTCTGTGTCTGTTAGTCTGTATTGAAGAATAAGTTCATTTGTATTATTTTTTAGATTCCAGTTGTGTATTTTTGTGATAGAAATATTTCTATTCAGGGCCAGATGCATTTTATGTAATCAAAAAATGTCTGATGTATGGGTACAGACTAATTTTATACATACTAATTTCAAGTCTATATAGACAGTACCTCCAAAACATTACTGCAACATGTGAAAACAGAAATAGCTTATATTAATTTAAATTACCGTGTGACTGAGCCTTACTTTCTTTGAGGATAACAATATATATCTCATAGCTTGTTGTGAGAATTAAATGAGATAACATATGCAGATAATACTAGATGTTATTTACTCAAATGCCTATTAAGTACCATTCATCATTTACACATAAGTGTATTTCATCTTCAAAACAGTGCACTGAAGCAGGTGTTACAGCTCAAAATATGAGTGAGGAGGCAGAGTCCGTGAGCTGGGGAGGCAGAGTCCATGAGCTGGGGAGGCAGAGTCAGTGAGCTGGGGCAGGCTCCATAGGATCACAGAGAAAAAGTGGTAAAAGCTAGAATACACGCACACGTTAGTCTGAAACAAAAATCATGGTTATTTCACCATGCACTCTTCCTGGGAGAACTACAGGTATTGTTTCTTTAGTTTTTTTCTCTTTCTCCATTTCCTGCTTCTTTTTCTCTTTTGCTGTTTGACGAATAAAACCCTCTAAAACAGACTGCCCAAGAGAACTCACTGTGATTACTGAAATGTTCTTTTCTCTGTCCAGAGAGGTAGCCATTAGCCGTATGTGTCTGTTCAGTGCTTGAAATGTGGCTAATGCAACTGAAGAATTGAAATTTTACTGTTATTTACTTTAAGTTAAACTGCTGTGGCTCCTGTGTTGGACACTGCAGCCTTAGGTGTATGGCTGCTTTTCTGGTCTGTGTGAAGTGAGCGTGATTAGCATGTTGACTGACAATGAGGAAACCTCCTCCTAGGTTGCGAACTTTGGCAGAGGAACTAATGCAGACACAGCAGATGCTTGTGAACAAGGAGGAAGCTGTCCTGGAGCTGGAGAAGAGGATCGAGGAGGCTTCTAAGACGTGTGAAAAGAAGTCTGAGTGAGTACAAAAGGGGTTATTTGAAGAAAGAAAGTTTAATTGATGTAATTTTAAAGAAATACTTTATTTTACATGGAATTAGAGACATAAAATCCCCAAAGTTGAAATTTCACGTATAAAAGTATGAAACTGTGTATGGCTGAGTTACTCTCGAGGACTCTCGAGGAATGATTTTGTGTTTTCATCCGTATAATGTTACCTATCATTTGTCTCAATGTTTTAGTGGTTTGAATTATTTTCTGAAAAGCCCCATTAAAACCTGTCTTTACTTCGCCTTAAATGGCGACCCATTCCAGTATTCTGGGCTGGAGAATCCCATGGACAGAGCAACCTGGCAGGCTACTGTCCATAGGGTCACAAAGAGTCGGATATGACTGAAGCGCTTTGGCACAGCACAAGTCAGAGTCCAGCGTATTCTCTGTGAATTCCTTGTCTTCACCATTTGAGCCACCGGGGAAGCCCCTAAGAAAGTGTTGCTGCTGCTGCTAAGTCACTTCAGTCGTGTCCGACTCTGTGCGACCCCATAGACGGAAGCTCACCAGGCTCCCCTGTCCCTGGGATTCTCCAGGCAAGAATACTGGAGTGGGTTGCCATTTCCTTCTCCAATGCATGAAAGTGAAAAGTGAAAGTGAAGAAAGTGTTAGACCAGTGTAATCAGGAAACCGGCTTCCCCTGTGTTAGGAGGAAGCAAGTGAACACTAAAAAGGAGCAGTCTGCCTCATGCGTCCTTTTGAGACCCGCCGTAGTGTTGTCTTACTATCGCCTTTCGTGTTGGGGTCTGAATCAGTAAGCATGTTCGTGGATCCTCTGACTCGTTTTGCTGTGTGTACTGATTTCAATACTTACGTTTTCTCTTGTTTTCAGGTTTATGTTTTGATCTGAAATTTAAAATTTCTAGTCTGACTTTGGTCACTGTTTGCATCTTTAATGAGGATTACTTTTCTGTGGTTTCTCTAACCCCTAACTAGAACATATATATTTCTTGCTCTGGTACTTGTACAATTGGCTTGATTTGTCAAGACTTCCAAGGAAATTGTGATGTGTGACATTTCTCTGGTCTCTACTACTTGCCCGTACTTTCTGTGCAACTTTTCAGATACTTTCCGTGTCTCTCCAGTCTCTGATCCTGTTATATGCCTGATCAGAGTTGACAAACGGATGTCTCCTACATTACAGAAAAAACGAAAATCACCAGGAGGCAAATGCCTCATTTTTTTTGCCATTACATGTCTAAATTCGCCGCATTTGTACTCATTCTCTTTCCTTACTTTCATGAAGGGTCTGTTCCTTGTCCTCTTTCTTGTCCCTCCTTTTTATCTCATCATTTCTTACTTGCTCTGAAACTTTACTTTGTTTTATACATTATGGTTACCTTTTCTTCTCAACTGTGTCCTGTGCTCACTTTTTAAACATTTGTAAGTCCTGACTCCTAAAAGTAGCCTCTACCACTCTGCCCACCCTAGATAACCCTTCTTTAATCTCAGTATTCCCTCTCAGTTGCTGGCTTGGCCTTCTGTTTCCTTAGTCAGACTTGTTCTAAGAGTGCTAATGTGCACTCAGTACCTCGACTCTTCCTTAGTACTTAACCCACGAATCCCTGGTTTCTGCCCCAGCATTACTGAAGTAGGTATTGATAAGATTCTCAGTGACTTTTTTGTTGTTCAGTCGCTCAGTGATGTCCAACTCTTTGTGACCCCATGGACTGCAGCACACTGGGCTTCCCTGTTCATCACCAACTCCCAGAGCTTGCTCAAACTCATGCCCACTGAGTTGGTGATGCCATCCAACCATCCCTTTCTCCTCCTGCCCTCAATCTTTCCCAGCATCAGGGTCTTTTCTAGTGAGTCAGTTCTTCGCATCAGGTGGCCAAAGTATTGGAGTTTCAGGTTCAGCATCAGTCCTTCCAGTGAATATTCAGGACTGATTTCCTTTAGGATGGACTGGTTTGGTCTCCTTGCTGTCCAAGGGACTCTCAAGAGTCTTTTCTAGCACCATGCTTCAAAAGCATCAGTCCTTCCAAACTCAGCCCTCTGTGTGGTCCAGCTCTCACATCCACACAGCACTACTAGAAAAACCATAGCTTTGACTAGATGGACCTTTGTTGCCAAAGTAATGCTGTCCAGGTTAGTCATAGCTTTTCTTCGAAGGAGCAAGCGTCTTTCAATTTCATGACTGCAGACACCATCTACAGTGATTTTGTAGCCCAAGAAAATAAAGTCTGTCACTGTTTCCATTGTTTCCCCATCTATTTCCCATGAAGTGATGGGACCAGATGGCATGATCTTCATTTTTTGAATGCTGTTTTTTAAGCCAGCTTTTTCATTGTTCTCTTTTAGAGGAAAGCGTAGTTCCTCGATGCTTTTGGCCATAAGCATGGTGTCATCTGCATATCTAAGGTTATTGGTATTTCTCCCAGCAATCTTGAATCTAGCTTGTACTTCCTCCAGCCCAGCGTTCTCTTGATGTACTCTGCATATAAGTTAAATAAGCAAGGTGACTACATACAGCCTTTCCAGCATACAATGTAAAGGCTGACAATACTCAATGACAATATATACATTTCTAAATTTTGCAACTGTCTTACTTGACCTCCTCAAAGAACCTTTGTTGACTTCCTTTCCCTTGGCCTTTGCGAACCAAGATACCAGATCTTACCTCTCCCTTTCTGATCACTCCTTCTTTGTAAACTCATTCTTCCCCACTTGGGCAGTGTATTTTGGAGTTAGCCACGGCGTGGTCCTAGGCTGTGCCAGTCTCCTTCCTGCATTCTGTCTCTGGGTGGCCCCCTGAAGATGACTCATGCTTATTACTCTAGCTCAGATTTCCTCGGGGAACTCGATGCCCATGTAATCGGTTGCTTACTTGACATGCCTCCTTGGATGTCTTAGTAGTACCCTGCATTTCTCATATCTAAGACTGAATTAAAAATCCCCTAAATACAATCCAACCCAGCCCAACCTAGTTCACTTTTACTATTTTTTTTTTCTCTCAATATCAGTGAATAACAGCACCATCTATTCTAGTATGCAGCTCAGGCCAGTAGGAGCCTACCTCTCCCACTTAAGGAAAGGGAAAGTGAAGTTACTCAGTCCTGTCTGACTCTTTTCGACCCCATGGACTGCAGCCCACCAGGCTCCTCTGTCCATGGGATTTTCCAGGCAAGAGTACCAAAGTGGGTTGCCATTTCCTTCTCCACTCCCACTTAATACTATGGCTCTTATTACAACTTGGTATTAAATGTCATATTGAAATTGATGAGCCTTTTAAAGGCGAGAACAGGAAAATATGAGTTACTCTGGATATTCCTTTAATAAATCTGAAAAATTTCAGTATTGAATCAGGATTAGATTTTCTTTGGATTATAAAGATAAATTTTATTAACCATTGCACATATAAAAGTAAAAATATAATTATCTTTTGTTTTTCTTTATTTGCAACTAAATCTCTGCACATGTCTACAGATGACTAAGGAGTTCTACTTTTTATAGTTTTGTAAATGTACACATTGTAAATGACTTTTGTTTTAAAATTTATTAGATATAAAGAAATACAGTAGGACCCTCTCACCAGCATGTCTGGTTATATATTGTTGAGGGAAACAATCTTTAAGGGTTATCTTAACCTAGAATTTGTGAGCTTCTTTGATTTTTTGGGTATGTTTTCCTGACTCATATCTTCAGTTCTCACGTCATCTGCATAATCAGGGTGATCCACATTTCTCCACCTGTTTATATTTATCAGGAGATAAGAATGGGATGAGAGGAGAGGAGGCTTAAAGGGTGATGGATATGTGGGAATCAACACCTTTTGAGTTCTTACTCATTTCCACATATTATGCTGGATATTTTATATATATTAATTCATTTTAATGTTATCTTTACTATGCTCTCCGTGTAATTATGAGCATTTTACCTTTAAGACTTAGAGAATTTAGATAACTTAAAATCACACACCTAGGAAGGGATAGAAAACTCTTGAGTTCTTGACTCCAAAGTTTCTGTCTGATCACAGCAATTGCTTGATCGCATGATTTTGGAGGGTTCTTAGGAGAGTAAGAAGGGTTAAGTATGTCTGGCAGTTCAGCAAATGAGTCCTATTTAACCCAAATTTTGTTTGCACTCTATTATCATGGAGTTTTTATTGTTAACTTCAGGGCATAATCTTGAAAATGTTAAGTATATTTATATAACTAAATAGTCGTGAAATCTCATTAATTTAGACATTGGTAGGTTGAAGTTTGTCTTTGAACTATATGTTAAAATAATTTGCAAAACAAACAGTCTGAAATGAATTCTAGGGTAAATGTTTGCATTTCATCTTCTGAATATTTCTTAAACATTTCTATTTATATATATATACACATATATATATGTGTATATATATATATAAAATCTGTTGCTGTTTAGTCACTAAGTCGTGTCCGACTCTTTTGTGACCCCCATGGACTGTACCTGCCAGGTACCTTTATCCATGGAAATTTCCAGGCAAGAATACTGGCGTGGATTGTCATTTCCTTCTCCAGGGGCTCTTTTAGACCCAAGGCTCAAACCTGCCTCTCCTGCATTGCAGGCAGATTCTTTACGGCTGAGCCACCAGGGAAGCCCTGTATATATGTCTACAGATACTTATTTAAATATATGATTAAAAGCAATTTTCATCTAATTTCAAAGATTTATTTTTACTCCAGAACTTTCTTAGCTTCAAATATCATGTTAGTTAAAAGTAATAAAACAATGAAACAAAACTACATTTCCCCCAAGACTAAAAATATCCTATATATTTGCTTTTCTTAAATGATCTCTAAATTAATAAAATTATGTGAATTTTTACTTATTATAATAGCACTCATGTTCTTATGAAAGTATAACATTTGAGAGATTAATGTTAAAACCTTTGAATTTAGATTTGGCTTAAGTTTCTCCAAGACATAATACAGTGAAAAAATAAACTACATGAAAAATCATATGATAACTTTGATTCTTATAATTGAATTATATAAAATGAAAAATGAACTTAAAGAATGGTTTTTATGTGACATGAAATTCACACTAAGAAACAGATTTTTGGCTTATATAAATAATGCATGTCTTAGTTGAAATATAGCTATTGAAAATTTTTATTTAAAGAAATAAGATGAAAGAAATAAAACCAACTTTTTGAAGTGGTATAATTTAATACAACACAAAGTGTCACTCTATTATACATATCTTTACTTATTACTTCCAAAACATATTTATTCAAGTGGAAGTAATATTCAATTTTTCCTGATTTATGATCCTTGACTACTGTATTAGAAAATAGTTTATGGGAAAATATACCAGGCATATGTCATTTATGACTCATTGGCATAAAGATCTGGTAATGTTGCTACTCGTTTTAATGCTTGATTTGACTCCAGAGAGTGAATGATAACTCAGTTTTGTATAGTTATGTACCATTATCACCTGGTACTTAAAAATACTTTACACATTATAAAATCATAACTTTTAGAGCCATGTGGAGTCTAGAGAAATCAATTTGATCATCTAACCTTGCAAATTACTGGTAACTGAGGGCCAGAAATTTTCAGAGACTTCGGAAGATTCACATCCAGCTTATAGTGAAGGTGATGCTTGAACCATCTGGAGTATTGTTCTAGTTTGCAAATTCAAGTATCTGTTTTTTATTTTTGTCTCAGAATGTTTCAGTTATATTTACTAGGTGCTATGAATGGAGTGAAACGTAAGACACATATGGGCACATGGCTCATGAAGCTTATGCTTTTGTGGAGTCAACCAATACAAAATGTGATATTAACAATTGTGATAATTGCTATGAAACAAGTTCAGGTAGAAGAATGACAGAGGAGCACTCACTTAACACGGGTGATCAGGGGTCTTCTAGGAATGGCATTTTTGCTGAGACCTAAGGGTAGAAGGGCTTCCCTGGTGGCTCAGATAGTAAAGAATCTGCCCACAGTGTGGGAGACCTAGGTTTGATTTCTGGCTCAGGAAGATCCCCTGGAGGGAAATGGCTACCCACTCCAGTAGTCTTGCCTGGAGAATCCCATGGACAGAAGAGCCTTGTGGGCTACAGTCTATGGGATCGTGAAGTATCTAACTTCACGACTGGATCGACTGAGTATCTAACACTATCTCTCTTCACCAAGTGAAGAGTGTGTGGAAGGAGTAGTCAGAAATAAGGAGTAAATAGCACATGCATAAATCCTGATCCATGGCGTGTTTCAGATTTATTTATAGCTTCCTGTGCATCTTGTTTTATACAATCAAGCATTTATTATAGTTAACTTCTTATTGAAATATGTATAGCTTGTTTGCTGAATGGTGTTGTAAGCATATAAAATAATTATATAATGATTACAGCAATATTTTTAAAAAAGTAATTATTAAACAATAATAAGATGATAATGTATTTGAAATGGTCATTATACGTAGAGCTCAGTGAACTTAATTGGATGAAGGTAATCTTGCTCCTTAATTTGCTGATCAGATGTATTAACTAAAAAATGTTTGGACTAGAGCTATATAATAGGGCATCTACCTCCCCAAAATCTCATTGTTCTTAAAAACAACTAAATTAAAAGCCAGGATGCTTATCTATTTACTAATTTATTTATTAAATTTTTATTTTATGTTGCAATATAGTTGATTTATGATGTGTTAATCTCAGGTGTACAGCAAAATGAATCATTTATCTGTGTATATATATCCATTCTGTTTCAGATTATTTTCTTATGTATGTTATTATAGAATATTGAGTAGAGTTCCCCGTGCTATACAGTAGATCCTTGTTGATTATGTAATTTACTTATAGTAGTGTTATCTATTTGAATCCCAAACTCCTAATTTATCCCTCTCTGCCACCTTTATTCTTCAGTGATCATAAGTTTGTTTTCTACATCTGTGAGTCTTTTTCTGTCTTGTAAACAAGTTCATTTCTATCATTTCTTTTTCAGATTGTATATGCAAGTGACATCACACGATATCTGCCTGTACCCTGCTCTATCTCACTTCGTTTCTATCATTTCTTTTTCAGATTCTGTATGTAAGTGACATCACACGATATCTGCCTGTATCCTGCTCTATCTCACTTTGTTTCTATCATTTCTTTTTCAGATTGTATATGCAAGTGACATCACATGATATCTGCCTGTACCCTGCTCTATCTCACTTCGTTTCTATCATTTCTTTTTCAGATTCTATATGTAAGTGACATCACACGATATCTGCCTGTATCCTGCTCTATCTCACTTTGTTTCTATCATTTCTTTTTCAGATTGTATATGCAAGTGACATCACATGATATCTGCCTGTACCCTGCTCTATCTCACTTCGTTTCTATCATTTCTTTTTCAGATTCTATATGTAAGTGACATCACATGATATCTGCCTGTATCCTGCTCTATGTCACTTTGTTTCTATCATTTCTTTTTCAGATTCTGTATGTAAGTGATATCACATGATATCTGCCTGTATCCTGCTCTATGTCACTTTGTTTCTATCATTTCTTTTTCAGATTCTGTATGTAAGTGATATCACATGATATCTGCCTGTATCCTGCTCTATCTCACTTCATTTCTATCATTTCTTTTTCAGATTCTGTATGTAAGTGACATCACATGATATCTGCCTGTGTCCTGCTCTGTCTCACTTGGTGTGGTACTCGTTAGGTCCAGCCGTGTTGCTGCAGGTGGCAGTATTTCATTCTTTTTTTATGGCTGCATAATATTCCATTTTATGTATTTCCTATTCTTGGAGTTAGGATAGTGTCTCAAAATGTCCACGAGTGATTTCATATATGATGCAATAGATACTTAGAACTCCTGAAGAAAAATTTAAAAAGGCCTGTTTTAAAAGAGATTACTTAAGAACCTGGAGAAGGCAATGGCACCCCACTCCAGTACTCTTGCCTGGAAAATCCCATGGATGGAGGAGCCTGGTAGGCTGCAGTCCATGGGGTCGCTGAAGGTCGGACACGACTGAAGTGACTTCACTTTCACTTTTCCCTTTCATGCATTGGAGAAGGAAATGGCAACCCACTCCAGTGTTCTTGCCTGGAGAATCCCAGGGACGGGGGAGCCTGGTGGGCTGCCATCTATGGGGTCGCACAGAGTCAGACACAACTGAAGCAACTTAGCAGCAACTTAAGAACCCAAGGTATATGAGATAATAAAATCCTCGCATTACAACAGGAAGCACCAGTAGCAGTGAAACTTCCTTTTCTCTTTTTGCTCGCATCGTGTAGCTTGTGGCGTGTCAGTTCTCCAACCAGGGATTGAACCTGGGCTGCAGCAGTGCCAGTGCTGACTCCTAACCACTGGACCAGCAGGGAGCTCCTGGTGATGCGTATTTTTAAATTAGTTTTTAATGGAGATAATCACCATTGGAGAAGGAAATGGCAGTATTCTTGCCTAGAGAATCCCGCTGACAGAGAAGCCTGGTGGGCTACAGTCCATAGATTTGCAGAAGGTCGGATATAACTGAGCACCTGTCACTCATGTAGTTGGAAGAATTAACGCAGAATGATTCCATTAAACCCTAGGCCAATGCAGGAGACATAAGAGACACAGCTTTGATCCGTGGTCGGGAAGATCCCCAGCTTTGATCCGTGGTCGGGAAGATCCCCTGAAGGAGCACCCCACTCCAGTATTCTTGCCTGGAGAACCCCATGGCCAGAGGAGTCTGGCAGGCTGCAGTCCGTAGGGTCACAAAGAGTCACACATGACTGAAGCGGTTTAGCATGCATGCACATACCAGGATGCATGCCCACTAGCAATGTGTTAGTGATCATCTTGCCTCATCTTCACCAGCATTTGACATTGTCATTACTTTTTATCTGAGCCATTCTATTAAATCTGTACTGATACATCATTTTTTAAATTTAAGACTTTTTTAGAGGAGTTTAAATTTCACAGCAAAACTGAGGGGAAGGTATAAAAATTTCCGATATACTTCTCCCACAATACATAGTCTCCCACATTATCAGCACCGCCCACCAGAGCATCAGCTTTGTTACAATTGAAGAATCTAGAATGACCCATTATTATCATTCTAAGTCCGTAGTCTGCATTCGGTTTCACTCCTGGTGGTGTGCATTCTGTGGGTTTGAATTGGTGTATAGTGCCCTGTGCCCATCATTATGGCATCATATAGGGCATTTTTTACTAAGATACTCTGTGCTGCACACAGTCGTCTGTCCCCGCAGCCCCAGCTGTTGGTGGCCGTGGTCCTTCTACTGTCCCTTTGTGTAGTTTTGCCTTGTGCAGAGTGTCACACGCTTGGAATCATGGGGTATGCAGCCTTTCAGACTGGCTTCTTTCGCTTAATGATGTACTTTTAAGAGTCCTCCATGTCTTCAGTGGTCTAGTGGCTTGTTTGTTTTGAGTCGTGAAAAGTATTCCGTTGTACAGTTATCCTTTCTTCTGATGACTGACGTATTGGTTGCTTCCCAGTTTTGACAGTTATGAATAAAGCTGCTGTAAATATCCATGTGTGGGCTTTTATGTGAGCATAAGTTTTCATTTCCTTTGGGTAAATACCAAGGAATAAGATTGCTGGATCCCATGGTAAGAGTATGCTTAGTTTGCAAGAAACTGCCAGTCTGTCTTCCAGAGTGGCTGTACCATTGTGCATTCCAGGCAGTAATGCCAGTCCACACCTTCACCAGCAGTTGGTGGTGTCAGTGTTCTGGGGTTTGACCTTCCTCATTTCTAATGCTATCTCATTGTTGTTTCAGTTTCCATTTTCATGATAGTATATAATGTGAAGCACTTTCTCACATGCTTATTTGTCATCTGTATATCTGTAAGGTATCTGTTAAGGTCTTTGGCTCATTTGTAAAGAAGTTTGCTTGTTTTCTTGTTATTGATATATAAGAGATCTTCGTATTGTTATTGATAGTTAAGAGATCTTCGTATTGTTATTGATACATGAGAGATCTTCGTATTGTTATTGATACATGAGAGATCTTCGTATTGTTATTGATACATGAGAGATCTTCGTATTGTTATTGATACATGAGAGATCTTCGTATTGTTATTGATACATGAGAGATCTTCGTATTGTTATTGATACATGAGAGATCTTCGTATTGTTATTGATACATGAGAGATCTTCGTATTGTTATTGATACATGAGAGATCTTCGTATTGTTATTGATACATGAGAGATCTTCGTATTGTTATTGATACATGAGAGATCTTTGTATTGTTATTGATATATGAGAGATCTTTGTATTGTTATTGATGTATAAGAGATCTTCGTAGACGTTGGACAACGGTCCTTTATCAGATATGTCGTTTGTATATCTTTTCTCCTTGTCTGTGGTTTATCTTCTTATATAATAGATCAATTTTTTAAATTGACGTACAGTTGATTTACAGTGTTGTATTAATTTCTCCTGTAAAGCAAAGTGCTTTAGTTATACACGAATATACTTTTAAAAAATGCTCTCTTCCATGATGATTTGTCAGAGTATTGAATATAGTTCTCTGTTATGCAGTAGGACCACGTTGCCTATGATCACCTCTATGATTTTTAGGCATCTTGTTTTACAGTTAAGTCTTTAGGCCATTTTAAGTTTATTTTGTGTGTGGTGAGCATGTTGTAACTTCATCGATTTACATGCACTGTCCAACTTTCCCAGCAGCATTTGCTGAAGAGACTGTCTTTTTCCAAACTGTCTGTAATCTATTATTAACTTGCTTTCAGCAGTGCATGGCACAGTCCTTTCAGATACTAGTATACTAAATATGACAGCGTTTTCAAGGTGTTTCTCACCGCTGCTGCCTGTTTTCTTGTGGCTTTAAGATGGGCAAGTTAATTTGAAATTCCTATTAGGGACAGCCTTGAAGGGTGAAGCTCTACAGGAGGAATGAAGAGGTCTGCTGTCTCTCTAGTGGTGCATGTTGGAAGATTTGAGGGCTTACACTTATTCAGTAGTCCTTGTCAGAAGACTTTCCCTAGCTCTGAGCACACGATCCTCACAACAGGCACAGAGCTTGCTTCCAGCTGTCACCTTGATTTGATTTATTCTCTAGGCACAGATCTGATTTTAGCTATATTCCGTTTGAGATTTAAAATAAATTAAGATTCTGCTTCAGTCATATTAATTCATTTTAGGCTCTACATTTCTGGACCAAAATGTCTGTACTTTGTGAGGTAGACGGTTTAGCTGTAAAATAAAAAGAGTGCCATAGATCGTAATAATGTGAAAGCATTTTGAATTTGGTTTTTGCTTCCAAAAACTTCCTTTAATTTTGTTAATGCTAACGTTTAACAGCTACTGTGATGACTCAAAATCTGTTTAGTTTCATAATTCTTATAGTTCTGAAAGACTCTTATAAAGAGGAAAATGAAGAAAGGAACATAATCTACATATATACAGTATATGATTTCCTTCAAAGTCTTTATTTCTTAGAGTAGTTGAAATAATTTATATTAAATGTGTTCTCTTTTAGTATTGTACTTCTGCTAAGCCAAAAACAGACACTTGAAGAGCTGAAACAGTCAGTCCAGCAGCTGAGATGCACCGAGGCAAAGTTTATAGCACAGAAAGAATTGCTGGAGCGAAAAGTGCAAGAAAATGATGGGAAAGAGCCGCCTCCAGTAGTCAATTATGAAGAAGACGCGCGATCAGTTACATCTATGGTAAGCCAAAAAGTGAACAAATGAGAAAGTCGAAAGAGTTGTATATAGGTAATAAGTGAATACAAACATTAATTTTGGTTGCTATAACAAGTTATTACTCTTGTTAATATGCAGGTCCTATTAAACTTGTGTGTACATGCAAAATAAACTTGTCGGTCACCTCAGGTCACCTGGAGAACACTTTCAGAAACCACCTGTAGAGTCAGAGGAAAAAGCTCTTCTCTTGCCTTTAAATCTGAAAACAAAGACTGCAGTTGTTTTTATTCCTGGGATACAGCAGGAAGGTAGGGTGTTATTCTTAAGGTAGAAATAAGAAAAAGATATTTATTGATTTTTTTTTATTATTAAGAACAGCAGAAGTTTATCTGAGATTGATGATGTTTTTGTTGTTTCCACAATACAAAACATTGATTTTGCTTATAAAGATTTTTTCTTATAAATATCTTTTAACTACAATAAACACATTTGAATCTAGCAACTAGTAATTCAGCTTTATTTTATATAGATTTACTAACTGTTTAAGAATGCTAAGAGTAAGTACTTTTTCTCTCTTCCCCTTCCTTTCTTCCTTCTTTCATCTCATGTTGGTGGTTTCTATCACGGGACAATTTTGACACCCACGGGTCATTTGGAAGTATCTCCAGACATGTTTGATTTTCCCAGCTGGTGGATGATTTTCCCAGCTGGTGGATGCTCTTGGTATCTAGTTGATAGAGTCCAGTGATGCTGCTAAATATCAAACAATGCCCATCGTAGACCCTCTCTTCTTATTTCCAACAAAAAAATACTCAACCTCAAATATTAACAGCGCCAGGGTTGAAAAAGACTGAGCTGTGTCCTTGGTTTTTTCTGTGAGTAACTGAGTAACTGGATGCAGTCCATAAGTAGAACTATTATAGTTAATGATACTATAGATGATATTTGAATAATTTTTAGTTTATGTTATTCTAAATAATACAGTTTAACTGTTAAATGAATTTATAGGAGATGTCTCCATAGGAAAAAAGATTGCATTTGAAATTTCCAATTCCAGATAAATCTGGATATGAATATGAAGTGTTTAAGTTACTGTGATATTGCTCACTAATTGAACCATAGTGATCTATGCAATACATTGTGAATATAATTCTTTGCTCTCCTTTATTGTCCTGCCAGATAATAAGGATCTTATTATATAGACCAGGGTCCCTACTAGGTTAATTTTCTTATTTCATGATTTTTGGTAACTATCTGGTATATGTCTTCTTTTTTTTTTTTTCCGAGAAACTTCTGAAGGTCATTCTTTTGCTTGGCTTTCAAACCTTAGTAAAGCTTTTACACTCTGAGTATGGTTTATAATATTTCCTTGTCCCCATGTGGCTGTGGAAGTGGTTACTTCATAGCCTGATTTAGTGGTAGATTGTCACTAAATGGTAACATATCCCCATTTTATAACTACAACTAGAATCTAGAGTTTGCAGTTTATAATAGTTCATTAAGTATTTCATTAAGAATTCATAATCCTTAAGAGTTTTATCTTTGATAATCGTTGAAGAAGAGGTTTTTCAATAAATGAATAAATAGTGTTTTAAAGAGTATATATAATACTGTAATCCTAAGTGGCATTAGTGGTAAAAACCCTCCTGCCAGTACAGGAGAAACAAGAGATGTGGTTTGATCCCTGGGTTGGGAAGGTCCCCTAGAGTAGGGCATGGACAACCTGCTCCAGTGTTCTTGCCTGGAGAATCCCTTGGACAGAGGAGCCTGACTGGCTATGGTCCATAGGGTTGCAAAGAATTGGACCCAACTGAAATACAACATAATACAGTTTAAGAGACTAATCTGCTTTCTGGTACTTTCAGACCGTCTCTTGTACCCATATATTAAATGATGATAATATCTTATGAACGTTTAGCAAGTGATATCAGGTGTTTCATTTTATTCAATTTATTTTAGATAGCTGAAATGCTGTTTGTTTCTATACATCTTTTCATTGAAGTAATGCCTTTAGTAAGTCTTTAAGGAATTTACAAAGAATTGCTGTGTGTAATTTAAGGTAATAAGTAACATTTTATAAATCAAACAGAACATTCCATCAATTGATGCCAATGAATGAGGTTCTACAGTATGTTTTATAAAACAAGTAAAAACTATTTTCAGTTCATAGTTCTTACAACTAAATAATACTCCCACATATACCAATGAAAATTTTGCATAATTCAGCCTTTTAGTAATAATTAGAATATAACTTTTCATTTTATTTTAAAAGTCAAAATATTAAAACTATAAATGGTTTTTCCCCAAATGTCTGTTTAAGCATTATGAGTAATTTTGCCAAAATGCTTGGAATTCAGGTAAGCAGGCCCATTGGTTTTTCCTCTTTATAAATTGTATCTTTATAAATGATATCTTTGTATTTCAATAAGGGAAATTTAGTTGAGTATTAGAAGAATTGGAAGAACTAAAAATTAAACCATAATATAGTGAAAAATAGTAAAGCTTGGCCTAAATATAAGAGCAAGTATTAACTCTTCTGTGCTGTACTGAGTCTCTCAGTCGTGTCCGACTGTGACCCCATGGACTCTCCAGGCAAGAAAACCAGAGTGGGTTGCCATGCTCTCCTCCAGGGAATCTTCTCAACCCAGGGATCAAACCCAGGTCTCCTGCATTGCAGGTGGATTCTTTAGCATTGAGTCACCAGGGAAGCCCAAGAATATTGGAGTGAATAGCCTGTCCCTTCTCCAGAGGATCTTCCCAACCCAGGAATTGAACCGGGGTCTCCTGCATTGCAGGTGAATTCTTTACTAGCTGAGCTACCAGGGAAGCCCATTAACTATTCTACATTTCCTAATTAGTGGCAGTGTTAACCCAAATACAGACTCCTCAGTGGTGATTGCTTCTGTGGAAGAGCATCCTTAAGGAACTGTACTGCTGAGATGAGCCATGGATTGTATATTCTTAAAAAGTTCCAAGGTGATTCAGATAATCATGGTTAGAAGTCTCATTAGGCTGTTAGATGTATTGACATTTATTTCAGCTTTGTAATTTTATGAGAATAAAGGCCCATCTATTAATTTACAGAAATCTGAAAAATTGTGTAAGCAAGTAATACAAACATCTTTGCCAGGAAAGCAAGAATGAAAGTTGCTCAGTTGTGTCCACCTCTTCATGACCCCATGGACTATAGCCCTCCAGGCTCCTCTGTCCATGTAATTTTCCAGGCAAGAACACTGGAGTGGGTAGCCATTCCCTTCTCTAGGGGATCCTCCCGACCCAGGGGTTGAACCCAATTCTCCTTTATTACGGACAGATTCTTTACCGTCTGAGTTACCAGGGAAGCCGATCCTCTAATGTTGTCTTTTTCACCTAAATCTAATTTTGGCCAAAATACCAAGGAAAAAGTGATAAATGTCAAGTATTGAAAAGTAAGGGCTTCCTTAGTAGCTCAGACAGTAGAGACTCTGCCTGCAAAGCAGGAAATGTGAGTTCGATTCCTGGAAAAAGAAATAGCTACCCACTACAGTATTCTTGCCTAGAGAATTTCGTGGACAGAGGAGACTTGCAGGCTGCAGCCCATGGAGTCGCAAAGAATCTGACACGACTGAGCCGCTGCTGCTGCTGCTGCTAAGTCGCTTCAGTCGTGTCCGACTCTGTGACCCCATAGATGACAGCCCACCAGGCTCCCTGGAGATTCTCCAGGCAGAATCCCTGGGATTCTCCAGTCAAGAACACTGGAGTGGGTTGCCATTTCCTCCTCCAATGCGTGAAGGTGAAAAGTGAAAGTGACATCACTCAGTCCTGTCCAACTCTGTGAGACCCCATGGACTGCCACCCACCAGGCTCCCCCTTCCCTGGCATTCTCCAGGCAAGAGCACTGAAGTGGGTTACCATTTCCTTCTTCAACGCATGAAAGGGAAAAGGGAAAGTGAAGTCACTCAGTCGTGTCCAACTCTGTATGACCCCATGGACTGCCGCTTACCAGGCTCCCCCATCCCTGGGATTCTCCAGGCAAGAACACTGGAGCTGGTGCCATTTCCTTCTCCAACGCATGAAAGTGAAAAGGGAAAGTGAAGTCACTCAGTCATGTCTGACCCTCAGCGACCCCATGGACTGCAGCCCACCAGGCTCCCCTGTCCCTGGGATTCTCCAGGCAAGAGTACTGGAGCAGGTGCCATTGCCTTCTCTGGCATAATGAAGGGTCATGTGTTTTCTCCGAATGAAAGGGAAGCCACTGGGTGAGGAGGTTATAACAGAAGATGGACATGCTCTGACTTGTGATTTCAGTGATTGCTGTGTCGATAGTATCACTTAAAGGTGATAAGGTTGGAAGAATAGGGTTTTGCACACCAGGGCGGTGGAAGGTGACAGACCGAGGACGGTGTCAGGGAGGCAGTGGAGAGGTGACTCGTTTCTGAGTGTGGTTTGATGGTTGAAAGTGAAGGTGAAGTTGCTCACTCATGTCTGACTCTTTGCGACCCCATGAACTATATTATAGCCCACCAGGCTCCTCTGTCCATGGAATTTCCCAGGCAAGAATACTGGAGTGGGTTGCCATTTCTTTCTCCAGGGGATCTACCTGACCTAGGGATCAAACCCGGGTCTCCTGCATTGCAAGCAGACACTTTTACCGGCTGAGCCACCAGGGAAGCCCATGAGATTTCCTGTGGATTAAGTCTGGGGAATGAGAGAGAGGATTCGAGGACAATTTTAAGGTTTTGAGGAGAAGCTCTAGAGAAATAGCATTTGTTTCAAGTGCAGGGAAAGACTACACACAGAGTAGCCTTGATGAGGAGGAGCAAGGGTTCTCTTTGTCTTTCCAAAAAAGAAAGAAAGAAAGAAAAAAAAAAACACCCAATCAGTGTGGAAATTTGATAGCTCCAGAGCATGGTTTGGACTGGAGATACACATTTGAGAGTTGCAGGCATCAAATGGTGTTTAAAACTATTTGACCATAGAAGATCACCAAGTGAAAGGAGGCAGAGAAGTAAAGGGAAGCAGGGGCTGCTCTCTGGGGTGCTGCAAGTTAGGTCCAGACAAGGAGGAGTCGGCGTAAACTGAGGAGGGGTGCCCAGTGAGGGGGCAGAAGGCCAAGAGGGTTGGTGTCCTCAAAATATGTTCCAAGGAGAAATGAGTTCTGTGGTTTGGGACCTGCCTGATTAGGGCAACGTCCTGATTTGACTGCAGGACTTTGCTAAACTTTCTGTAGCAAACACCCAAGAGGAGAACTATAACACAGAATGCTCTCTCTCTGGAAATACTGGTCCCATCCTTTCTCAATCCTTTTTCAGAGTGTCCTGAAGGGACCGCTGTGCAATGGAAACTGTACTTCGAGAAGTGAATTAAAAGACAAATCCTTTCTTATCTATCTGATTAAATGTGCTGTTTTTAATCTATCTGATTAAATGTGCTGTTAATGCTAAAGGCATTTTGTGTTGTTTAAATGCTCTATGGACCCAAGGATTATTTTATCTTATTCTTCAATTTTAGCTCTGCAGGCAGAAGAATCTGTCTTTTGGGGCAGAGTAGAAGGGTTAAACTCTTTATTGGCTGCCCTTGGATAATGATGGCAATACCAAGATTTCTAGTCCCTGACTAAATATCGCCTGACTTTACTCTCTCGCGTTCTCTCTCTCAATTTGTTAAAAAGTATTACATGATTGTTTTTAGCTATCTAGTTGTAAAACATGATAAATTTTCAACCAGTGTCTGTTGAATTGAGGAATTGCACTTCCTTTTTATTCCAGAGTAATCTAATTATTTTACTTTATAGCAGCGTGTACATTAGGCCAAATATAGTGATTTTTGTTCAATCTCCTTTATATGTCAAATATAGCTAGAATTGATGGCACCATGGAATGAGTTCTTTTTAAGTGTTTTTAGCTATACTGTAAGGTAATTGCCTTTACTTTGATGTTTCTGAAGTTGTACATTTTAAGCCCTTTTACTAGTGTAATGCACAGTATAAATTTATCTTCTCTTATTATTTTATTGGTTTCTGCTTAATCAGAAATGACAGCCCACTCCAGTGCTCTTGCCTGGAGAATCCCAGGGACGGGGGGAGCCTGATGGGCTGCTGTCTATGGGGTCGCACAGAGTCGGACACGACTGAAGCGACTTAGCAGCTTAATTGAACAGCACTGTCAATAAAATCCTGTTTGTTACGTTTCGACCAACAAAATATCTTGTTTGTTGATGAAATATTGTCTGCCATTATGATTCAACGGTAATTCGTTTTTACCACAGTGGTCAATGTATTTCCAGGTTTTATAGTTAGTCCCTGAATTGGAATGTTATCAATTGAGATGTCATATTGATAACATTATTGAAGCTTTATCTGTTTTCATCATCAGGTACATTTTCTTTCGTTAAACATAGAAGTTAAATGTTAATTCCAAGCCTTACTGTCAAATGTGCTGAGCAAAGTGCCCAACTAAGATCAGGAGACCTGACTTGAGCTTTGCCTCTGTTGTGGAACTCTTGTGAGGTTACTTAACCTTTCTGAGTTGGTTTTCTCTTTCCATAAAAGGAGCAAATGTGTACCCAACTTGTCTGCCAGGATTTCTGTGACACTGAAATGAGATTATGTAAAGTATTTTACGTTTTATGAAATACTGTTAAAACACGTTTCTATTTCATTTCTTTTTCTAATAATGGACTTTAGTTCACATTTAAATTAATTTGTTAGATACTTACTGAGTTCTTAATTATGAATTATAGATATTTCTGCTGGATTATCTTTTGTATTTCTTATTTATGAAGGCAAACATCGTAATTAATTTCTCTGAATATGTAGAACATATGCACGCACAGGGGTCTAAGTGTCCTTTTGTGAGTCCTCAGTTCCCTACCTCAGAGGTAACTTTCCAGAAGCATTGTATGCACATATAAACATGAATTTATACTACATGTTTTCTGCTCTTTTGACGTAAATGGTAAAGCATATAACAATACTGTTTACTTTTCTGCTTAATATATTTTAAGTATCATTTACAACAGTGAATATAACTTCTTTTTTTCATTTATTTGTTCAACAAATAAGTATTTATTTCATGTCAGCTATCAGGTACCATTTTAAATTCTGAGGATGCAGTAGTGAACAAAATAAACTTTTTTTTTGTTCTCATGGACCTTGCACTCTTAACTGAAGCAGACAGACAGTAAATTTATATATCTATATGTGTGTGTATATACACACACACACACACACACACACATATATGTGGTCAGGTGGTGGTACGTTCTTTGGAGAAAATAAAAAGATGGAAGAAGAGGGTATGAAGGAGACAAGACAGTAAATTTATATATATGTATAAAGTGTCAGGTGGTGGTATGTTCTTTGGAGAAAAATGAAATGGGAAGGAAGAAGAGGGTGCTGGGAGGTGTTTTATATGGATGGTGGTCGATCAAGTGACGATTTTATACAGAGATCTGAAATAACTAAGGAGCAAACGGTGGGATTGCCTGGGGTGAGAATATTTCAGGCAGTGGAAAAAGCAGCAGGAAGGCTCTGATGCAGGAGTTTGTTTCTGGTGTTGGTGGAACACCTAGGAAGGCAGTGTGCTTGGAACAGAATGAAGTAGTAGGGGTGGGGTCGGAGAAATAGCAAGTGTTGAGATCACACAGTCATGCAGACCATTGTGGGCACTGTGATGCTGACTCAGAGAAATAAGATTCTGAGCAAAGAATGACATGTTTACATGGTTTATAATATTTTGTTATTATTCAGACAGTTTTGGTGAAATCCTATACTTTTTCTATGTATATAAATGGAGATTATATGTAAGATCCATTCTAGAGGATTTTTGTGCTGTTTATATAGGTTTAGATTTTACTCTAAAGTAATTTAAAAGTTTCTTAATCTGAGAACAATGTAAGTTATGGATAGTAATTACTATATTAATATTGGCATTAGTATTTCAGTCTTGCTGCTGCTGCTGCTGCTAAGTCGCCCCAGTCGTGTCCGACTCTGTGCGACCCCATAGACGGAAGCTCACCAGGCTCCCCCATCCCTGGGATTCTCCAGGCAAGAACACCGGAGTGGGTTGCCATTTCCCTCTCCAATGCATGAAAGTGAAAAGTCAAAGTGAAGTCGCTCAGTCGTGTCCGACTCTTAGCGACCCCACGGACTGGAGCCTACCAGGCTCCTCCGTCCATGGGATTTTCCAGGCAAAAGTACTGGGGTGGGGTGCCATTGCCTTCCCCGATTTCAGTCTTATAGATTAATAAATTCTTGCTTTCAGCTTTCCTTTGACATAGATTTTTATCATGCTGATCTTTTAGTAGCTCTCTAGTTTATTAAATTATTAAATTCTCCAGTGGACCTGATACTTAAAGAGAATTTAGAGATACGTGCTTTATGTTTATTTGATGGACAGATTTGTAATTTATAAAACAAAGATGTTAGGAGGTGATAATGGTTACATTATAAAAAATTTGTTGATTTTTGCAAATGACTCAGGTCAAGATTCCTTAACATCCTAACCATAGGGGAACCGCCAGTCAAACCACAATGAGATATCACCTTACTCTGATCAGAATGGCCGTTAACAAAAGAACAATAGATAACAGTGTTTGGCAAGGGTGTGAATGGGCAGGAATGCTTCGGCACTGTGGGTTGGAATATTAATTGGTTCAGCCCCTATGGAAAGTGGTATGGAGGTTCCTCAAAAAAATAGAACTGCCACACAATTCAGTAATTCCATTTCTGTGTATTTATTCCAAAGGAAATGAAAACACTAACTTGTAAAGGTAGTCTGCACCCCATGTTCCTAGCAGCTTCCCCGGTGGCAAGAGTGGTATAGAATCTGCCTGCCGCTGCAGGAGACAGAGGATCAATCCCTGGGTCGGGAAGATCCCTTGGAGAAGGGCATGGCACCCCACACCAGTATCCTTGCCTGGAGAATCCCATGGAGAGAGGAGCCTGGTGGGCTGCAGTCCATGGGGTCGCACAGAGTTGGGCACGACTGAGCAATTTTCCATGTAGCACAAAGGGTAGAGAAAGATTTGGAAACTTGAGTCAAACTGTCATGATTTTCATTGTGTTTAAGTAGATTTCTACCTCCTCCCACCTTAGCTCAATTTCATCTGTAAAATGCGGTTAGTAACATGCCCTTCATAGGATTGTTATCAGGACTAAACGAGTGTTGCAAAGGCAAAGGGGCTCTGTAGAGCTCTGGGTGGAGTCAGGAAGGAAGGTGTTTACGCACAGTCGGTTTCGTCCCCTTTCTTTTCCCTCTTCTCTCCCTTTCTCATTTTCTTCTTTTCTTCTGTGTCTTGCACTTTTGTCCCTGTTTCTCTTCTTCCTTCCTTTGCCTTCTTAGTAAACAAACAACTTGCATGAATATTTATTGTGTGCCACGGATGGAGACATCCTAAAGTAAAACAAAGTCTCCGTACTGAAAAATCTACATTCAGCAGGCAGAAAGTTGTAATGAATAATTGATTAACAAGAAAACATCAGAGTTAAGGGCTGTGATGAAATTGATCGTTAATATTCCTCAGATTTTCGCCTTTCCCCCAAGGCCTTCTGTTCTTTGTAGTTATGTTATCTGTGGGCTTTGTTACCCTCTGTCGTGATTTAAACGTTAACTTATGACTCCCATATCTACATGTCCAAGGAAATTAGGAGTACTGAAATATTACTCAAGACAAACATAAAAAATGAAAGCAGAGAAGTTAAGTGCAATGTGCAGATTCACACAAAAAGGTTAAATTAATACAGATTTTAATTTATTGACAATTTCATTATTATTCATACACTAATTAGATTTCATTTTTGTGTATTTTTTTGGACTGTTTACTTATAGAAGTAGTGTTAACTGACATTCTCTCTTATTTAAAATTAAAAAAATTAGACCATCTTATGGTAGTTTAATGCAGATACATTATTTGAAAAGACAGAGGAGAGATCGCATATGAAGAACAGAAAAGACTTTTAAGTACATGACTAATTTGTTATAATAATTGTGAATAATAAAATTGCTAACAGTTTCTATTGATAATGAATACATAATACATTATGTATTTTTTCCATAATACATTAATAGTCTTGTTTTTTTTTTTGGACCCTTTACAAATAGGTCAGTCAAAAGCAACTACTTGGCATATAAACTTTTGCATATCATGTTTAGGACATTCTTTTAAATTTTAAAAATTATCTAACTTCCTTCAGCCTGAAAATAGTTATTTCAGTCTACAACTTATTTGCTAATTCCTGTATTAAGTTGAATAGTATTTGTCTTGAGATTCATGTGAGAATATATCATCTTTTGATTTGAATTATAGGCAGACAGTTGACCTTGCATGTAGTAAGGAATTCATATATTTTTATCTTCAAAGCCTTTCATCTTAAATTTTGAAAATTATTTTATGACATATTAATTTCTTTAATTGAAAGATTTAATAAAGAGGATATGTGAATATTATGATTGATTGCTTAATTTGGTACCTAATGATAGAATTTTAAATCCTAATAAATTTTCTCTTTTGTTATGTATTCTGTAGAAAATTATTTCTTAGTATTAGTATTTAAAAGATTAAGACTCAAGTGTTAATTTTTAAAATCATTGTTTTATTGCAAATTCCAGGCAAATCATAAGATCTTGAACTAAGGAAGATTTTCTTTGTCAGAATATATCTAGAGATCTTTTAGAGTAGAGTCTAATTCTTGCAGATACATTCTCAGAATTGCTTAAAAATCATTTAATCCTTGGAAGGAGAGATAACTCTATCAGAAAGAAATCATTTATATTCCTGCTGTGTATTTACTATGTGGTAGATGTTACAGGGGCTACAAGAAAAGATAAACAAATTCAGATCCTTTCATCTGCCTTCATTTTGAAACTTGAGTGTTTCTTCCATGGACAACATTTCTCCCTTCCTTTCTCTTTTGCAAACAAGCCATAATTAGCTATAGTGCTTGCTGTGAGATTGTTGCATCCTTCAGCATGTTTTGGGGTTGAAAAAAGTTTGAGGACTGTTGGGCAAAGAATTTTGTCTTATAGAGCTCTTTTAAAGTTCTGAATGCCTCTTGTGAAAGTAGCATATTAAGCATTGTGAGATAATAAAAGGTTCCTCAAATCAAGGCTCGGGGACTAACCAGTGGCAGTTACCCTGGACATGGGCAGTGCTGGTGTGGGGAAAGACCCTGTGAATGAAGTCCTGATATAGATGGTAAGCTGGAGAGTGGGCGTTGGTGTTAGAAAGGAGACTCAGAAACTGCTGGAGATGAATTTAGTTTCTTTCATAATTTTGTCTTTAAGCTTGTCCCTTTCCTTTTTCAGAAGTAGTTTAGGTTTAGAGAGGTGGGGAAAAAATTAGGATAGAGGAGAAAGCTCAAGGAAAAGGTCTTAAAATTTTGGAAAGGAGAACAGACCTCTTTTTCTGTGATATAACCAGAAATGGTAGAGGGCTGCAGGTGGAAACACATGGGCTTAGCAGGAGCAAGGAGCACGTGGGGTAGGTGGGCCAGAAAGGCGAGCGGCAACTGGTTCAGAGGCTGGTGAGCCAAGCACGAAGAGCAGGGCTGCTCAACAGGATCAGGTGGTGAGGGGAAGAAGACAAGCAGGGGGAAGAAGGTGGCAGGTGACGAGCAGGAGGGAAACAACACACAGAAATAAGAGGTAAGGAGAGAGTAGAGGGGACTCGGAAGAAGCAGACGGCAGAGGACTGTGCACTAATTGAAAATAAAATAAAAATATTTATTGAACCAAGCTAAGGGTGTCAACATTTTTACTTTGTAGTTCAGAAATATCTAATATATGGATACAGTTTGTGGTTCCAATATTCATTCTTATATTTTTAAGTTTTACGTCAAGAGCCAAATTATAGTGAGTGATTCCCAAAGATTTTTATTGGATGGTATTTAATAAGAAAAAATAAAATGGGAAATTTTAACATTTACCGACAAACAGAAATAATTTAGTTCCAAATAATTAGTTCCCCCAAAGAGAAATAAGTAATTTATTGGTACAGGGTATGAGTGAGAATAGACTTCCATTATACCTATAGCTGCTTTGATTTGCTATTACTTATATCATGGGTTGGAGAAGGCAATGGCACCCCACTCCAGCACTCTTGCCTGGCAAATCCCATGGACGGAGGAGCCTGGTGGGCTGCAGTCCATGGGGTTGCTGAGAGTCGGACACGACTGAGCGACTTCACTTTCACTTTTCACTTTCATGCATTGGAGAAGGAAATGACAACCCACTCCAGTGTTCTTGCCTGGAGAATCCCAGGGACGGGGGAGCCTGGTGGGCTGCCGTCTATGGGGTTGCACGGAGTCGGACACGACTGAAGCAACTGAGCAGCAGTAGCTGTAGCAGCATATCATGGGTATTTGAGATAGCTTATGTTAATAGTGTGTAGTTGTTACAGATACCTATACTTTTGATATTGTGAGCCTTTTTCATTTTTCTTATTTATAAAATAGTTATAGTCTTTGCATGTATTAGTCTCCAGTGCAGGTAAATTATTAGCAAAGAAGACTGTGAGATAACTCTTTATGTTCACTCATGGTTGGATGACATAAGAGGAAATTCAAATCAATGTGAAAATTCTCACTGAGATCCTTTGTTGTCCTCCGTTTGTGCATAATCGAAAATGCATAGACTTTTTCTGTAGCCATAGTTTATATCACATTTGATCATGGTTTCAATAATTTAATTCCTGAGTTTACAACTAATAAAAACTAATTGATCATGGGACCCTACATTTTGATCAGGCAGTATTTTCTGAGATGATGCAGTGAGTATTTCATATCACCTTTTATTTGTGTAATGGTCTTAGTATAATAAGAATGTGTGTAATCAGAAAGGCTCTCTGCCAGGCTCTTGGGTGATGATGACGACCCTCGAGGCCTCTTCTCTTTACTGGTGTGCCTGGCGGTACACGTGTGCTGTTGGGACGAGCACGTTGATTCTTGCTCTCCCCGTTTAACTCACCAAGAGGAGGTGCCTTTGTACTTCCTAGCGTTTCACGACAGCATCCAGTTTAGAGGTCTCATTATAATTTAGTGGTTGCATGTTATAATTTGAAAATTGTGCTGAGGGATTAAATTATATCTATTTTGAAATACAGACCGTGTTTTGATGAAATAATTTGTGTAGATAAGATATTTGGTATGTGAGGAGTGAAACAAGCATGGCGTAGCCATGCTGTGAAGAGAACGCTGGTCTGTTGTTTTCCATAGGCATTTGAAAGCCTAATTTAGCTTTTGTTTGCTATTCCTTGTGGTAGAACTTCTTGGATGGTTTTTAGGGATGTTGCCTCTTTCCTGTCTCCCAGTGTCAGACTCAGAGGCAGTGATTTCTTGCTCGGTGGCTGTACAGTGTGACTGGGGATTAGAATGCTGAAAAGCAAAGAACACGAGGAAGTCTTCTGTGTCCTCTGCTGTTTCCTCAGAGTTCCTCAGCTGATTGATAGGAAGTGAAAAAGCGCTGTTGCTGGAAGCTTCAGCTGTGTCACTTCTAAGAACGGCAGCCTAGGAGAATGCCCGTGTCTGGGGCTCTGAAAATTGCAGAGACAGTGATGTCACCAACATTAGATAACCGGGTTTTGTTTTAAATTGTTTACCAAAAAGACTGTTAACTCTGGGAATCTGTAATCGTCACATTCCAAGGCTTTATGTATACATTTCAGATTTACTCGTTATATACTTGTGTCATTCTCTCATTCACTTCCTGCCTTAGTCCTCAGAGTATTTGAGGTAGCTAATGATAATGATATTCAGAAAAATATAAATAAAAAATAAAACCAGAACCAGAAAACAGGGAGGCTGTAACAGGGGTATGAAGACTGGAGGAAACACTACGTAGGTTGTAACATGCTTGGTCACTACAGTAGAGCTATCGTTTTGTCTCTAAGCTTCCCAAAGGCCAAAATGAAAAAGAAGTTAGTAGTTACTGTTAAATAAAAGAAAGCATGTCACATTGCAGGGGAAGCAGAGCTTTTTGCTGTATTTAGGTGTAATAGAATTTCTTCTGGAGGCTTTAAGAGTGACTTCTGCCGTGACAGTGCCCTTGACGATATCACTACAGCTCACGCTGGAAAGAGATTCATAAGGCCATCTCTTTCAGAATCTAGAATCCCTCATGGAAGTGGAGGCCATAACATCAGAATCAGTCCATGGATGTCTAAAAATACAGCTGTCTGTAAATTTGAGTCTATCCAGGAATAAAATCTCGGTTTAGAATAATTCATGAGCTGTATGTACTTCTGATGACTCTTAGTACCATTTTTCTCAGCTGCAGTTGGCTTATGCAGTGAGTGATTATTTTCCCTGGAAAAAGTTTTCAACTGCAGGTATCCTGTGCTTATTTGCAGGTAGATCTGCAATGTTAGAAGGATTTACTAGTAAATTAGCTTATGTCTAAAAATTTTTGAAGACCTATATATTCTTTGAAAGTTATTGGAAATATTTTATATGTTTAAAATAAGTTTGATGTGTTTGTGAAGACAAAGCTCCCATAAAATTATCTAAAGCTTGTCCTTTGTTAGGGCTAGAAACTATTACTGATGGTTTAAAAGGAAATTGTCAATGTTAAACTTCAGTTTTCACTTGCAATGTTCAAGATAAATTGATGTCTCATGGTTTATCTCACTGTTTACAAGGTGATCATTCTTAATTTAACTTGGTAGATTTTTTTTATTGGCTTTATGTATAATCACTCTGTAGATTTTAAAGATAAGTAAAGAATTCCGAAAATCTTGCTGTTATTTAAAATGTTCCATCTCGGAGGATTTTTCTGAACAGATTTTTTCACTGTTTATTACAATTCAAAATTTAAAATTTCCTGAAAGATTATTCTTTTAGAGACAGTGGATTTGACTCATTGACATTTGGCCAATTAAAGCCTCGTACATTAGGTTGCTCTAATATGTTCATTCAGTAAAATTACCAAAAGAAACTGACTGCATGCTAGACATCAAATGTTGTCACTGGCAAGCAACCTCCAAGGAAGCAGTGATTCCTGCCTTACAGAGGAGAACATTGTAACTTGGAGAGATTAAGGAATTTGATCAGAATCAAAGTGGCAGATTCAAGCTCAGAATTTTCTGTCTAAATTCTCAGCATTGTCGCCAGTTTACAAAGCCAGCAGACTTGTAGTCAGAGAGAATTTAGTTCAGATCCTCTCTATGCTGTTAAAGATATGACCATATGCGAAGTCACACAGCCTTTCTGAGGTAAATATTCTTGTAAAATGTACCAAGTCATAGAAAATCTCATAGAATTGTTTTGAAAATTAATGAGGTAATGTTTTAAAAAATGTTTAGCACAGTACCTGGCATATAGCTGTGGTGTTGGAGAAGACTCTTGAGAGTCCCTTGGACTGCAAGAAGATCCAACCAGTCCATTCTGAAGGAGCTCAATCCTGGAATTTCTTTAGAAGGAATGATGCTAAAGCTGAAACTCCAGTATTTTGGCCACCTCATGCGAAGAGTTGACTCATTGGAGAAGACTCTGATGCTGGGAGGGATTGAGGGCAGGAGGAGAAGGGGACGACAGAGGATGAGATGGCTGGATGGCATCACTGACTTGATGGGTATGAGTCTGGGTGACCTCCGGGAGCTGGTGATGGACAGGGAGGCCTGGCGTGCTGCGGTTCATGGGGTCGCAAAGAGTCGGACACAACTGAGCGACTGATCTGATCTGATCTGATCTGATAAAGAGAGAAAAAGTTACCCTGATGTATTCTAAGGCAAATAGATGGAGAAACAGTGGAAACAGTGTCAGACTTTATTTTTTTGGGCTCCAAAATCACTGTAGATGGTGACTGCAGCCATGAAATTAAAAAAAAACGCTTACTCCGTGGAAGGAAAGTTATGACCAACCTAGATAGCATATTCAAAAGCAGAGACATTACTTTAAAGGTCTGTCTAGTCAAGGCTATGGTTTTTCCTGTGGTCATGTATGGATGTGAGAGTTGGACTGTGAAGAAGGCTGAGCGCCGAAAAATTGATGCTTTTGAACTGTGGTGTTGGAGAAGACTCTTGAGAGTCCCTTGGACTGCAAGGACATCCAACCAGTCCATTCTGAAGGAGATCAGCCCTGGGATTTCTTTGGAAGGAATGATGCTAAAGGTGAAACTCCAGTACTTTGGCCACCTCATGCGAAGAGTTGACTCATTGAAGACTCTGATGCTGGGAGGGATTAGGAGCAGGAGAAAAAGGGGACGACAGAGGGTGAGATGGCTGGAAGGCATCACCAACTCGATGGACGTGAGTCTGAGTGACCTCCGGGAGTTGGTGATGGACAGGGAGGCCTGGTGTGCTGCCATTCATGGGGTTGCAGAGTTGGACACGACTGAGCGACTGAACTGAACTGAACTGATGTATTGGAAATGTGATTTTTCAGTTTATTCATGTTGGAAGCTATATTCTACATAAACTTAAAAAAATTTTTTTTGTAGTGTAATACCTAAAGATAAGTTACCAGCAGGTGGAGCTCAGTGTCAGAGAAACCAAATTTCTGAAATTGAGCTATTTTTTAACCTTAAGTTTTAAAAATAATATAAATGCATACGGTTTTGAAATTTATATGTGAAGGTTTTCTATTTTTAGCATGCCTACCAAAAGTCATCACCCTGCCAGCTGGTTCTTGAATATGTAAAAATAGTGCTTTGGTTATTCATATAATTTAAAATTCTTTGTTATTTCTGGTATTATATAATGGGTGACAGTTATTTGCCTAAAGAAGACATACTTAAAGTGAACTTTGTTTAAGAGATTGACTTAGAATTTGATCATTTCATTCATATTTGGACTGATAATCTCATATTTTATTGGTCAAAACCCTCAAACCTGTCACTCTCACAGTATTCCACTACTTAGTAAATGGTGTCACCTTTAATCAGCTGCTAAAGCCAAAAATCGTGGGTATCACCCTTGTGTTCACATTTTCAGAAATCTCATATCCATTCTGTCTGTAAGTTCTCATGGTGTTGCCTCCAAAATACACCCCACATCTGACATCTCGTCAGCTCCTTCCCTGTGGTCACCCTGAGAAAGCACTCTGTAAGTTGCAGCCTGGCCTGCTCCCGTGTCCTTGCCTCCCACACTTGTGTTTCCCATGTTATGGCTGAGTGCCCTCCTTGTGGTCTTGTGTCTCTCCTCCGTATATGCTCCAGAGGCACCCTAGTGTAAGTAGAATGAGGCTTCTCAGCACAGCTTAAACTGCACGAGCACGTCCCTGCCTGCCTCCTCTGAGCAGAGCTGCCCACTGCTTCTCACCCCCTGCTGTCTGGCCTTCCCGATTTTATTTGTCCTTTGATCAGGTCACGCTGCTCCCATCTCAGGGTCTTTCTGTTTCCTCCCTCTTTAGAAGAAGAACTCTTTTCATCATTTCAACCCAAATGTCAGTCTGAGACACCGCTCTGACGACTCTAGATATAATAGGCTCTTTGACTGCCTCGCTACACCTTGCCATGGTTATTTATCTTGTCGTGCTTTTCCATTTCTTACATGGCGCTTCTAGTATCTTTGCTGCTGCTACTACTATTCTGTTGGCTAATGTTTACTATATGGTAGGTTTTTTCTAGGGCTTTCCAGGTGGCATTCAGTCGTGTCCACCTCTTTGGGACGCCATGGACTGTATGATTCTCCAGGCCAGAATGCTGGAATGGGTTGCCTTTCCCTTCTCCAGGGGATCTTTGCATGCCAGGGATCGAACCCAGGTCTCCCGCCTTGCAGGTGGATTCTTTACCAGCTAAGCCCCCAGGGAAGCCCCCAGATGGCACTAGTGGTAAAGAAACCGCTGGCCAGTGCAGGAGACGGAGAGTCAGGTGTGATTCCTGGGTCAGGAAGATCCCTGGAGGAGGGCACGGCGATCCACTCCAGTATTCTTGCCTGGGGAAGCCCATGGACAGAGGAGCCTGGTGGGCTGTAACGCAGAGTCAGGCATGACTGAAGCGACGTAGCATGCATGCACAGGTTTCTCCCATGCGTTTCTATGTATTAAATACTTTAAAATGTGTATTTATATGTTAAATAGCTAATTCATTTAGCTATGGAATTTTATTATATACGAATCTATGATTTTGGTGTCTATTTTCTTCCCTATAGTCCCTGCTAGACCTCCAAACTGTAGCTCCACAAAGATAGGCACTTTCATTTTGTTTACTGTGAATTGTTACTGAATTTGTTACTGTGAGTTCCATGGCCTTGAGCAGTACTTGGCAAATAGAGGAGACTTAGTATATATTTTTTGAATATTGGGCAGGCTGTTAGAATTCATAATAATAAATAGAATCATCAAATATTTAAGTAAAAAATAGTCTAGGGGAAAAGGAATAGTTTCTAAGGAAGGAATCATGCCTAACTGATAATTCTTAGAGTTCTTTTTTATGAAAGTAGTAGAGAACAGAAAATCATCTACTTAGGTTTTAGGAAAGACTTGGCAATGTTCTTTACTAAAGATTACTACATATTAAGTCACCACTGGGTGGGAAATATACTTTTAGCATTGGCCCAACAAAAGGTTTAAACTCAGAAATCAGAAGGTACGAATAAATAGGTATTTCTTGAACTAGAAAATGTAAAAATCACGGTGTTGTAGTTCAGTTGTTCAGTCATGTCCAGCTCTTTGTGACGCTGTGGACTGCAGCACACCAGGCTTCCGTGTCCCTCACTGTCTCCCAGGGTTTGCTCAAATTCATGTCCATTTAGTTGGTGATGCTGTTTAACCATCTCATCCTCTGCCACCCCTTTTTCCTCCTGCCCTCAGACTTTCTCACCGTCAGAGTCTTTTTCCAATGAGTCAGCTCTTTGCATCAGTTAGCCAAAAGCATTAGACCTTCAGCTTTAGCATCAAACCTTCCAGTGAATATTCAGGGTTGATTTCTGTTAAGATTGACTGGTTCGATCTCCGTGCAGTCCAAGGGACTGTCAAGAATCTTCTCCAGCACCACAGTTCAAAAGCATCAATTCTCCAGCTTCAACTGAAGAATTATGGTCTAACTCTCACATCCATACATGACCACTGGAAAAACTGTGGCTTTGACCATACAGACCTTTGTCGGCAAAGTGATATCTCTGTTTTTTAAATACGCTGTCGAGGTTTGTCATAGATTTTCTTCCAAGGAGCAAGTGTCCTATAATTTCCTGGCTGAAGTCCCCATCTGCAGTGATTTTGGAACCCAGGAAAATAAAATCTATCATTGCTTCCATTTTTTCCCTTTCTGTTTGCTATAAAGTGACAGGACTGGCTGTCATGATCTTAGTTTTTTGAATGTTGAGTTTTAAGCCAGCTTTTTCACTCTCATCTTTCACTCTCATCAGGAAGCTCTTTAGTTCCTCTTCACTTTCTGCCATTAGAATGGGATCAACGTACCTAGCTATTAATAATCCTACCTGTTACAGGTTGAATTGTTTCCTCAAAAAGGTATGTTGAAATCCCCACACCCAGTTCTTGTGAATATGGCTTTAATTGGAAATAGTGTCTGTAGATGTACTCAAGATGAGGTTATTGGAGTAGGCGCTGACTCAGTATGACTGGCGCCCTTGAGAGCAGATAGACTGACATACAGGACGTGTAGTCACGTGAAGATGGAGGCAGACGTACACTGCTACAAGCAGAGGATTCCAAGAGCAAGGAAGGCTACTTCCTTAGAGGTTTTGTGGAGCACGACCTTGTCAGAACCTTGATTTCAGACTTACAGCCTCTAGAATTGTGAGAAAATAGGTTTCTTTTCCTTTAAGCCACCCAGTTTGCGGTATTTTGTTAACAGCGGACCTCGGACACTGATGTGACATCCATTGTGCTTATTATCTTTAGAAGTGACCTGCAGGGCTGCCTAGTGAGGGCTCTTGTGTGGTTGTTAGTGACTCTTGGTGACCCCATGGACTGTAGCCCGCCAGGCTCCGCTGTCCATGGGATTTCCCGGGCAGGAGTACAGGAGTGGGTTGCCTTTTCCTTCTCCAGGGGATCTTCCTGACCTAGGGGTCGAACCCGCATCTCCTGTGTCTCCTTCGCTGACAGGCGGGCTTCTTTACTGCTGAGCCACTGCCCAGTGAAGTCTCTAGATGACGTAGAATTTTTCTAATTCTGAACATGAGAAGTAAAGGGTACAGATGATCACAGGAGGAGAAATAACTGAATTAGCTTTTTTTCTGTGTTAGACCAAGAGGCAAGAAATCTAGCTTCTCTAGACTTTATATGCCTTGACTGTGAACATTAATTTTGATTTATTTTATCTCCAAGATTGTTTTAAGATTTAAAGTTTTGTGATTTTATGAGCCTGTGAATTTATATGCCAAGCATCTTGTAAATGCTCAGTGAATATTGAAACAATAAATAAAACCTACAGGAAATAAAGAAAGGTAGGAAAATACAAGTAAATCTTTGTAGGTGCAAAACTACAAATTATATTTTTAAAAGGGTCTAGGGAAAAGGTGAGGCGAAGGAAAGAAAATTGAGAATCAAAATTCATTGTTTCTTGAGTGTGTCAGCATATAGCAAAAAGAAAATTAATAAATTGCTAATACACCCTTTGAGGCTCTGTTTTGGCAACAGAATACTTTCAGTGAGCTGGAGCAGAGGTTTAACCTGAGAAGCGGAGTATAAGTTAATTCTATAGATTTTTGGGGTAGAGTTCCTTGGACTTGAATTCTGAGTTACCCACATATTGGCTGTATGACTTAGGGCAAGTTAATTAACCTTTCTGTGCCTCAGTTTTTTCTTCTATAACCTAAGGTTTGTGATAGAACTTGTCTCATAACGTTATCGTGGGGTATTAAGTGAGCTTTCCGTTCAGTTCAGTCACTCAATTGTGTCTGACTCTTTGCGACCCCATGAATCACAGCACACCAGGCCTCCCTGTCCATCACCAGCTCCCGGAGTCCATCCAGACTCATGTCCATCGAGTCAGTGATGCCATCCAGCCATCTCATCCTCTGTCGTCCCCTTCTCCTCCTGCCCTCAATCCCTCCCAGCATCAGAGTCTTCTCCAATGAGTCAACTCTTCACATGAGGTGGCCAAAATACTGGAGTTTCAGCTTTAGCATCATTCCTTCCAAAGAAATCCCAGAACTGATCTCCTTTAGAATAGACTGGTTGGATCTCCTTGCAGTCCAAGGGACTCTCAAGAGTCTTCTCCAACACCACAGTTCAAAAGCATCAATTCTTCAGCGCTCAGCTTTCTTTATAGTCTAACTCTCACATCCATACATGACTACGGGAAAAACCATACTAGGAAAAGGAGTACGTCAAGGCTGTATATTGTCACCCTGTTTATTTAACTTATATGCAGAGTACATCATGAGAAACGCTGCGCTGGAAGAAGCACAAGCTGGAATCAAGATTGCTGGGAGAAATATCAATAACCTCAGATATGCAGATGACACCAGCCTTATGGCAGAAAGTAAAGAGGAACTAAAAAGCCTCTTGATGAAAGTGAAAGAGGAGAGTGAAAAAGTTGGCTTAAAGCTCAACATTCAGAAAACGATGATCATGGCATCCAGTCCCATCACTTCATGGGAAATAAATGGGGAAACAGTGCAAACAGTGTCGGACTTTTTTTGGGCTCCAAAATAACTGCAGATGGTGACTGAAGCCATGAAATTAAAAGACGCTTACTCCTTGGAAGGAAAGTTATGACCAACCTAGATAGCATATTAAAAAGCAGAGACATTACTTTACCAACAAAGGTCCGTCTAGTCAAGGCTATGGTTTTTCCAGTGGTCATGTATGGATGTGAGAGTTGGACTGTGAAGAAAGCTGAGCACCAAAGAATTGATGCTTTTGAACTGTGGTGTTGGAGCAGACTCTTGAGAGTCCCTTGGACTGCAAGGAGATCCAACCAGTCCATTCTAAAGGAGATCAGCCCTGGGATTTCTTTGGAAGGACTGATGCTAAAGCTGAAACTCCAGTACTCTGGCCACCTCATGCAAAGAGTTGACTCATTGGAAAAGACCCTGATGCTGGAGGGATTGGGGGCAGGAGGAGAAGGGGACGACAGAGGATGAGATGGCTGGATGGCATCACTGACTCAATGGACATGAGTTTGGGTGAACTGTGGGAGTTGGTAATACACCGGGAAGCCTGGCGTGCTGCGATTCATGGGGTCGCAAAGAGTCAGACATGACTGAGCGACTGAACTGAACTGAACTGACTAGACGGACCTTTGTTGGCAAAGCAGTGTCTCTGCTTTTTAATATGCTGTCTAGGTTGGTCATAGCTTTTCTTCCAAGGAGCAAGCGTCTTTTAAATTCCTGGCTGCAGTCACAACCTGCAGTGATTTTGGAGCCCAAGAAAATAAATTCGGTCACTCTTTCCACTGTTTCCCATCTATTTGCCATGAAGTGATGGGACCGGATGCCATGATCTTAGTTTTTTGAATATTGAGATTTAAGCCAGTGTTTTCATTCTTCCTGTTTTACTCTCATCAAGATGCTCTTCAGTTCCTGTTTGCTTTCTGCCATAAGGGTGGTGTCATTTCTGTATCTGAGGTTATTGATATTTCTCCTGGCAGTCTTGATTCCAGCTTGTGCTGAGATAATCTACCTAGATATTTTAAAGATGGTCTGGCTCATAAAAGGCTCCCCATCCTATGTTGTCTATTATTATTATTTATTAATTCTAACATTTTATTAAGTTATTCTCAAAATATAAAATGAGGCTTTTCCCTAATGGACATGATATAAAAATGAATGATTGTTGTAACAGCAAAATCAAAATGTGTATGTGTTTAGACTAGAGAAGTAGAGGAAATTATACAGGAGATACCTCTTTTTTTTTTTTTTATTTTAAGTGCATGGAATTGAAAAAGGAAGCAAAGGATTTAAAAAAGAGACTTTATGTCAGAATTGTGAGCTAGGAAAGTTTTATTGAGTAAGACTTTTGTATAGTTGGTTTCTCTTGCTTTTCTCCTGTTTTTTTCTTATTTGTTTTAAAAAAAAGTTTCTTGGAGTTTGGCCCGTTTTAAAGACTGTTCTGCACAGTATGTGAATGTGCTGTCTGGCATCTAATAGAAGCACTGTGCCTTCTTCTAAAGAAATGAGTGAATAGAACAAGGGTTTATATAGCAGTGAACAAATTAGTATAAAACAGAGTAACAAAACAGGAGCCTTATTTTCAAATTAAACATTTGTGATGTTAAGTATCCTGAGCATGATATTGCTTCTCCAGCCCTTTCACCTCATTGTACATTGTTAAGCTCAACACATTTCTGTACAGACATCTGTAGTTTTTATTTAGACCTTAAAGATTATTTTTGTGTATAATTTAGATTCTTTCTCTTTGTATCAGATGAATTTTAAAGCATTGGAGAATTATCCCTTCTTGAAATCAATTAAAATATACTGGGTTGAGAAAGGCTTTTTAAGAAGGCTTTTTACAAGATTTTTGTTTCAAGAAGTGCTTGAAAGTTTGGTCTGTTCTTAGAGATCTCAACATCCAAGTTTCCAAAGCATATGACTTGTACCGGTTGTATAGAGAGGGGACAAGGTATTTTAATTTTAAAAGGTCAGCTGCAGCGTGGGTTTGTTTCTGAAATAGTGGGTCTTCACAGTCTGTGGCCCAGTACCCGTTCCCTTCGTGGTGTGTGTGAGTCCCTCCTCCGGGAGCTGAGTGTCAGACTTGGTGCCGACAGGGGGACACAGTGCCCAGCGGCGGAGCCGTGTTCCTGCCCTGGCTGCCGGCTCGGGAGGCCGAGAGAAGGTGCCTCCCGCGAGCCTCGCCCGGCCCTCGGCGGAGGCCCGCCATGGAGAGGAGCCATCGGGGCTCGCAGGGTGAGGGCGCGCCGGAGGCTGCCAGTGACCCGCAGCCCTCCGAGTCCTACGGGCCCGGGGACGGCTCCGAGGCCTCCTCCTGCCCGTCCACCTCGGAGGACAGGAGGGAGCAGGTAAGGCGGCCCGGGGCGTCCGCCCACCCCGGGGGGCGGACGGAGAGGCAGGCGCCCTGGGAAGGGGAGGGCCGCTCCACAGCCGTCTGAGGAGAATCACTGCGGGGACGGAGAAGCAGGCGTCCTGGGAAGGGGAGGGCCGCTCTGCAGCCGTCTGAGGAGAATCACCGCGCGCTGGGCAGAGGCAGGCGCCCTGGGAAGGGGAGGGCCGCTCCGCAGCCCTCTGAGGAGAATCACTGCGGGGATGGAGAAGCAGGCGTCCTGGGAAGGGGAGGGCTGCTCCGCAGCCCTCTGAGGAGAATCACTGCGGGGATGGAGAAGCAGGCGTCCTGGGAAGGGGAGGGCCGCTCCGCAGCCGTCTGAGGAGAATCACTGCGGGGATGGAGAAGCAGGCGCCCTGGGAAGGGGAGGGCCGCTCTGCAGCCGTCTGAGGAGAATCACCGCGCGCTGGGCAGAGGCAGGCGCCCTGGGAAGGGGAGGGCCGCTCCGCAGCCGTCTGAGGAGAATCACGTCTGAGGAGAATTCTCCTCAGACGTGATTCTCCTCAGACTGCTGCAGGTGCCCTGGGAAGGGGAGGGCCGCTCAGTCAGCCGTCTGAGGAGAATCGCCGCGGGGACGGAGAGGCAGGCGCTCTGGGAACGGGAGGGCCGCTCCGCAGCCCTCTGAGGAGAAGCAGCGCTCGGTTTAACCTCTGTGGCGGGGTTGCGGTTTCTTTATCTCCAAATTTCAGTTTCTTTATTGGCTGGTGAGCCCAGTTTGACCCTCTTAGTTTCAATTTCCGTCAGCAAAGGGAAATAATATTCTTCTCGGATGGTATTAAGTAATCGGTAATGACGCCTGGTAAAGCTTTTCACTGTGACGTGTATAGCTGAGTGCTACTTTTGTCATCAGTTCTTGTGTTCGAATTCAGTTATCTGGAACACACTAGTACTTTAGGATTTTAGCGCCTGTCATTTCTATATAAGAATGGGGTCCCATCTTAAATTTGTTCGTTAACGCATGTTTACATGCTCTTTTGCAGTTTACATTCAATTGCCTGCCTCCCGCAAGTCGCTCAGTTAATGACCCCGTATTTTAGGCTGTCATTCTTCCAGATTCGCTACATTAAGAACAGTAAATTCTGGCCTTCAGATAAGAATGGGAAATGTCCAAAAGGAACATTCAATGACTTTTTAGCTTCATATATTTTTTCTTTTATATTTGAAGAGAATTTAATAGACATAATTTCTGTTTTAATGTTACAAAACTCGTAGTTATGGTGTTCTAAATACTAGTGTCTTAGAGTCATTGGGCAAGTACCATTTATAAGAATCATTTCTTATATTTGTAAGTTTTATGTTACCTTGATTTAAGGAGTCATAAAAATGCTAGAGGATGTAGAATCTATGGGTGTCATCCTGTCTAATCTGTCGTTTTATATATAACAATGTCTGTGAAGACCGAGATAATTAGTGACTCATGTAGCTAGCTAGTGACTTGTACAACTGTAATTTTCCGTAGCTTTAAAATAAAGTCTTGCTTCCTTTTCACTTTTCTCTTCCCGATATATTTTATGATCCTTATTTGATATTTTTCTGTACTTCTACTTTTTGTGTATCTCATTACTGTTTTTGCAAAACAGACTTATGCTCTGTATTTCTTGTTCTTGAAATTGTGTTTAATCCTCTTACTTTTTATCTTTTTCTTTTGTGTCAACTCTGCTGCATGTTTTCAAAATAAAATGGAAAAGATTAAAGTTTTATTATTAGCCATTATATAAATTTCTACATCATTCTGCATTACTCCTACATTATCTTAAGGCACACAGAATAAGAGTTTTTGTCTTGATGGCTGTCAGGCACCATCCTCAGGTAGATATTATGTATAGATATGCACACTATTTTCAAATAGATATTTATTGAACTCTCATACCTGTGAATGTCCATCTATAACATTGATGATTTGTTTTTGGTTATTAGCCAATGCTGGCCTAAATATAATGGGACTTTTTAGATTATGATAAATCTGTAAGTATACTTTTAAGCACTTAAACATTTATTGTCAGTCTTGTTTAGTCAGATGTTACTACATCCACTCAGAAACACACATATTCAGATTCATTTATATTAGCTTATGTGATGATCCATACCTGAATTGATCAAAGGAGGGTTCTGTACTCTTATGAAGTCACTGTGTGCTGTGCTGTGTTTAGTTGCTCGGTCGTGTCTGACTCTTTTTGACCTCATGGACTGTAGCCTGCCAGGCTCCTCTGTCCATGGGATTCTCCAAGCAAGAATACTGGAGTGGGTTGCCATGCCCTCCTCAAGGGGATCTTCCCAACCCAGGGATAGAACCCAGGTCTCCCACATTGCAGGTGGATTCTTCACCGTCTGAATCACCAGGAAGGGCCAAGTAAACTGGAGTGGGTGGCCTGTTATTCAGGGGATCTTTCCGACCCAGGAATCGAACCAGGGTCTCTTGCATTGCAGGTAGATCTTTACCAGCTGAGCTACCAGGAGGCCCATGGAGTCACTGTTCATCCTCCTTTCATAGGGATGTTCTGACCTCTTTCATTTTTACTCTCTGTTATTATTTTATGATGTTTTTGGTGAATCCTTATCACCATAAGATATATACTGAGTAATGAGGGCTAATTTTAGGCAGGGGCCATTCTTTTTACTGGAAACTCGGGCTCTGGTGACAGATGCAAGCCTGCTTTGTCTTCTTTTGCTGAGCTTTGCCGCCATGCTGCTTTCTCTAGCCGTCTTCTTCCTCTTTCAGTTAGTGTGTGATATTCGCTCTGTGTTATATATGGCACGTTCATTCTTTACCTTAGTTTCACTTCCCCGGAGCATCCTCAGACAGCTCTGCACTTTCTGACACTTCTTTACTGTGCCCCCTGGAATTTCATTCTGCTAAGTGCGCTTCCTTCTCAAGAGATTCATCCTCTCATATCAGTATAACTCAGTGTTAAGAAATGTTCACAAGTACTACCTTTTTTATTCTTTCACTTTATGTGAAAGCCTCTGTGCTGTCAAGGCTTCTGGAGTTTGGTTGTACTATATATTTACTTCTTCTCTGAAGTAATTTTTTCATTTTTTCATGAATTCTTTTATGTTTCTGGTTATTCCTATTCATTTATCAAAGAATAAGTGTTCTGTGGTTCATTGTCTCTTTTTCTGCCCCTAGCCATTTGGGATAACTTTAGCATTCATGTGTAAGTTCCATCCAAAATTGTAGTTTCTATGTTCATCAATCTAAAAATAGTATTGATTGATGTCTCATAGCTGGTAAGCAAGTTTAGGTCAAGAGTCTTTTTCTTAAAGATGGAAGAGGACTCCTTGACCCTTGTTCCTCTCAAGTTTCTGGCATCAACTCTGGGCTGCTTACTTTATAAGCTTCTTGTTTTATAAGAAACACAAAACCTGATTTGGTTAGGTTTAGATGTGTTTTTGAATGCAGTTCTGAGTGGAAGATTAAGTAAAGTTTTAGTGAAAATAGAAAATGTAGCACAGCACAAAGCTTCTATTTTTATTGTTATTATTTGTTTATATATTTGTATGTTTGAGAAGGTGCTAGCTTCCACAGGAGCTTTTGTGGCACTCAGATTATTAAACTAGAAGAATTTCAATGCATCAATAGGTGTTATTGATTCTAATATTAAAGAATCTGGCTATCACATTTTGTTTTCATAAATACCTCTATTTTGAAAGCATGGTAATCTACTTCGCCCCCACCTCCCTAGGTTTGGTTGAATTATTAGGGAGACTTAATTGCCTCTGTAGCTTTATAGCATATTACATGCTTTTAAAGTTATATACATATTTCAGTGTTTGGTGATATGATATTATGAATGAAAGTAGTTAATTTGGTGAGTTCTTGAGATTTATTGTAGGATTTAATCTTCTTCATGAGGACAAAAGCAAAGATTTAAAGAATTTATGGGCTTTTACATATATTAAAGGAAAACAGGGTCATTGTACATATTTCAGGTTGTCCTTGCTAATTTTATAGTTTTAGGTTATTGCTTTATATTCTCAATTTCTAATTAATTTCTGCATAAGATTTATTGCAGGTATGAATGATGTGATTTTTATGGCTTCTGCCTTGAAAGTATACATTTATTAAGACTAATTTTGCTTGTTTCTTAAGAGGATGAGAGAGGGTGGCAGTGGAGCAGGTATGGTCAAAACTGTAAAATAAGCAAAAAGGAAGAATGATAGACGAATACTCTCGACTCTGTAGCCAGTCATTCAGCCAGATAATCCCTAGAATCTTTACAGTTTACTCTTTACAATGCTTTTCTATGTACTAAAAACATTGTTATGTAAAACTTTATTCTGATTAAGAAGCATACCTATAGATATCTGAGAACATTGGATATATGTTGAAAATTCATCCCAAAGTACTCTAGGACCCCAGAGGTTACAGATGAAAGAGAAATGGCATGAGATGTTTTTTAGCTTCTTTTACTCAATCACAGCAGGTAAAGTATTTCTACATTTCTAATTTTATAAAGGTATATATCCTTCAGTAATTAGTAAAGTCCACATCTGTTGTTTTGTTTGCAGTAGCAAGAAAGCATTGGCTACCTTAAAGCCTCTTCCTCTCCCGGTACTCCCCCCACCCAAATCTTGAATTAAGAAAGCACACAAAAGTAGATTGCTCTGTTCTAGGATATGTTGCACTGATCAATCTAAGTGCTGATAGGACCAAGAGAACATATTTCATCAAATAAAGCTAAGTCTTACAAGTCAATTCTTGTCATAACCAGAAGTTTCTGGGTAGAATCTAGATATCATTTGAACTATATTTACTGGAATTCCAGAAATCCTTGATTATGTGGTTTATCTATTGCATTATTCAACAATGGAAGGTTAGCTTTTGTGTTTCATTTATATTAACAGAAATAAGATACACAGGCATCTTATGGAATTGAGCTTGTAAAGATTATAGCTGCTTTTTTTTTTTTTTTTTAAGCTAAAGCGAAGGTCACCAAGAATGACTGGCCAGAGAGAAATGAAGACTCTTATGACTTGCTTATCATGGGCTCTCTATCAATGGGGGGAACAGCAATAAAGAATAACAGTAGAAAGTGGTAGGAAAACTACTACTTATTTTAAAATTATGATTTGCTACTTAATCACAAATCTCTGCTATTATTTGTCTTTGAAATAAACATAGAATGCTTATTATAAACATAAAAATTTTGAGCTCCACACTTAGTTGACTGTTCATATAAGCATTAACATCTAACAGATTTTAAATAGATGTTAATGTTTATATTTTATCAATTATTATAGACTTTTCTGTCTAAGGCAGAGAAGCAAGTATGATTTTTAGGGGGTGCTCAGTGGGCAGGACGGAGAAGGCAGTGGCAACCCACTCCAGCACTCTTGCCTGGAGAACCCCAGGGACGGGGGAACCTGGTGGGCTGCCGTCTATGGGGTCGCACAGAGTCGGACACGACTGAAGCGACTTGGCAGCAGTAGCAGTAGCAGTAGTGGGCAGGGAGATGACTGACCGCCTCTGTGGAATGAGTGACAGGGAGAGACAAACGTGGGGTGGAGGATGGCCACCGACAGGTGACGGGGGTCATACTGGCTCCATCCACCTAGTGCCCTGAGCAGGGGGACCACCAGGCCATGCAAGGACTGAGTTCAGTGTGGGGTAGTCACAGCCTGAGGTGTGCAGAACTTCTTGTCGAGATGAGTAGCTGCAGTTTGGGATGTCCTTCTGAAGCTGGAGATGAAGACTTGGAAGTGGCCAGTGTAATTAAAGAGGAAGAGAAAAAAAAAGAAGAAAGTAGGGTAATTTGAAAGATAGAAGAACAAAGGAGTAGACAGTTCAGTGGAGAGACAGATAAGGCTGAAAAGCTTTCTGTGGCTTTGGCAGCTTTAGAGGTTCTCAGTGAGCTCAGAGGGAACTTACGTGCTGTGGAGTGCGCAGGGAGAAGGCCGGGTTTCAGTAACACAGGAGTGAATGGGTGAAGAAGTGGGGTTTCAGCTGAGCAAATGGTTTCAGAATATTGAAGGATAAGATGTATTCCAGATTGGGTTCAGCCTGAGGGACTTTAGACACTTACTTGGGCTTCCCTGGTAGCTCAGACAGTAAAGAATCCACCTGCAATGCTGGAGACCTGGGTTTGATCCCTGGGTCGGGAAGATTCCCCTGGAGAGGTAAATGGCAAGCCACTCCAGTGTTCTTGTCTGGAGAATCCTGTGGACAAAGCAGCCTGGCGGGTCACAGTCCATGGGGTGGCAGAGAGTCGAACATGACTGAGCGACTTCCACTTTACCTCCCTGAGTCTGAGTTTCCTAAAAAAGATTGGCAATTTGAATCTGGAACACAGGAGACAGTTTTGTCTTGATTACAACAGAACCAGTGAACCTTCCACAGGAGCAAGAGTTGTTTTTTTTTTTTTTTTTTCCCCTAACCTCACTGATAGCTCCCTAGAGCTTGCATTACTATCTGGAACATTGTAGTTGGTCAACAAACATCTAAAAAAGGAGAGAAATCACACAGGAAGATGGTAGAGTTTGAGGAAAAGGCTCAGACCAGAAGCTTGGGGAACCTGAGGAGGATGGGGAAAATAAGTCTCACAGTGGAGACAGGAATGACAAGAGGAAACGAGAGTCACCCAAAGAAGCATTTCAGGAAAGGAGCCACCAGTGACATGCAGAGGCTGAGAGATCTTACTTTCCTTTTCTATGCTATGTTGCCAACCACCACTTTTTTACTGGCTTCAAAAAAGCCCTGGATTTAGCTCCTGTGGGTCAGAAGTCCAGGCCTGGCCCAACTCCTTGCTCAGGATCCCATTAAAGTCCGGTTGTTTGCTGGCTATCTTCTCACGTGAAGCCTGCGGGTCTGCCTCAAGCTCCTGAGGTTGTGGCAAAAGTCACTTCCTTGCATTTGAGGATTGAGGCCCTCATTTGCATGCTGGCTTTCACCTGGAGGTCACCAGAATACTTTGCTGTATAATCCTCTCTGGCAGTGGAGGACGTTCTTCACACTGAATCTCTTTTAAGCTTTAAATCTCTGCCTTCAGGGAGATGCCAGTCTCTTTCAAGGCTCACCTGATTGGGTCAGGCACATTCAGAATATTCTCCCTTTTTAAAAATCAACTGTGTCACATGCACATAACCTAATCGTGGAACAAACTCCACCACGTTCACTGTCCCAGTGATCATGCGGGAAGAACACACCAAGGGGTGGGAACTGTAGAGACCGTTTGAGAAATCTGCCTTCCCCAGGGCTCAAGTAAAATGAAAGCTGAAGAGAGAACAGGAGATATGGCAATACCTTTTTCCAGGATGGTGGTGAAAACCTGGAAAGGCTCCTAATTTAGGGCATGCAAGTACGGGGTGGCACTAGTGGTAAAGAACCTGCGAGTCAGTGCCGGAGACATAGAGACATGGGTTTGATCCCTCGGTCGGGAAGATCCCATGGAGGAGAAAATGGCAGCCCACCCCAGCGTTCTTGCCTAGAGAATCCCATGCACAGAGGAGCCTGGTGGGCTGCAGTCCGTAGGTCACAGAATCAGACATGACTGAAGCGACTTAACAGACATAGTTTCACGCTTAAAAGCAAGTAGGAAAACATCCAGTTTCTCCATGGATCGTTGTCTCTGTGACTTCTACTCTGAAACAAGAAGTACGAGAAAAAATATTCTATTTGGATTTCACAGATGAGTGTAAGTTCACATAATAAAGATCAAATGTTCTTTCTACTCTTGTTTAGAAGCAGTTGTAAAGAAGTTATTTTCATGATTTCGCCAAGTATTGTAGATTAGAGAGAGCAAATGGTAAATATACTGAGTGCAGGCGTGTAGTGGCAAGGGACTGTGGGAGGAACAGAATCGGGCATTGTCAGTGGGAAGAAGTGATGACCCGTATTTTAACATCAGTGGAGGAATCTGGAGGGTGGGGAAAGGCCTGAAATTCAGATGGAAGAAAGTCTGAAACAGTTACCTTGTAGTTTTGACTTAGCAAAGTAAGATTATGTTCATTTTGAAGCATGTATTATTGATAGGAACACAGAAATATAAATTTGTTTTGTGAAGATAGTCTTTTTTTCAAAATATGGTCTAATGAGGCATCTCATTAGTGCCATTTAGTTCAAAAGTAAGTTATTCTTTTAAAAAATTCTTAGTTTCCACTGAAGTTTAAAGATACCGTAATTCACTATTTGATTTTATTTTGTACCTTTTAAGACTTAAGGCAATTTGTGGGTAATCTTTTGAAACTTTGTATGATTCTTAGAGCCCTGAAGCTGGTTTTTTAAAAATTCTAGACATTAATCTTTTGGTTCTGTAGATTATCTTGTTCCTACCCAATCATTGTAGGGAAGAGATCAAGTGATGTGATTGAGATTACAAGATTGAATGTAAGAATTAGTATTCTGGATGAGAACTTATTATTGCCCTTGCAGAAGTTACTTAACCACTTCAAACTTTGGCTTTTTACTATATGAAGTGAGGCTAAGAGGGCCTGCTCTGTAGTGTTAGAGATGACTAGATGCACAGAAGACTGCGTGGGCAGGCTGCATGGTGCTTGGCACATAGCTCGTGCTCAGCAAATGTCAGCTACCGTCAGAGCCATTTTCAGAGCATGTCCGTATTTTCTCCACAGTGACCTCAAGCAGTGTATTATGGCTGTCCTCTTTAACAGAGCCCCTAAAATTTTAGCAGTAGTGATGTTATTCTCAGTTTTATTTAAGTATTTGACAGTATTTAAAATCATTTGGCTTCTCACTGAACTACTTTGAAATGTAACAGAATTTATAGGCACTGAATGAAGCATTTCTGACATGTGGATCCAGCCTTTCCTGTATCTGTATTCAAAGAGCTCTCCCCATCTTAGTTTTTATCTTTAGTAGAAAAAAATAGATAATTTTATCTGTCTGATGTTTCGTAGTTTTTGGTCACGTCTAACATTTTGCCATTCCAGTAAGTGTGTGTGTCCCAGTGCCTCTGTGTGTGTGTGTGTGTGTGTGTGTGTGCGTGCGCGTGCATGAGTGTATGTTCTTACTAGCAGCATTCTTTAGTCTTGTAATTATTTTAAATTTTTACTGGTCTTTTTATGTTTTTATTACATTCTTGAGATATGGTATTCAAAATAGTGCATCTTTTGGGGTGTAAATGAACAACAGTTTTTACACTAAATGTTCTAAGTTTGAATGCAGTCACTATTTCTATGTAACATTTCTACTTTAATGTCATTAGAGCATTGTCTCCTCACCTCACGCTAAATTTCTGAATGAGTGACCAGCGCCCAGCGTTGGTTGACTCTGTGGATGTAATCTAAGCCAGATGTTACAGTAGAAAAGGGAGTTGGCTTTGTCATCATACACGTGTCATGAGTTGAGTCATCTCACTGCTGATCTCCATTTTTCTCAACTATGTGAAGTGAAAAGTTTGAAGTAGAAAACTAGCTAGCTTGGAGGAGTCCTTCTAAACCGTTTCTATACAAACCATGAAAAAGATCTGGTAGAATAAAGACTGTGGCCAGCCGTTTCATCCTCACTCTCAGTGCTAACCTTCTTACTGCACGCCCGACGTGCGTAAACTTATGTCAATTCGTGTTTTTCATTAGTGGCTGGTTGCCTTTGAAATTCCTCTTTTCTTTGCTGGCGCCTTATAATTGGAAACAATACTGGATCCAAAAATGTGAAAACCACGTGTGCTAATTAGTGTGAAAATAGATGCTAGCAAAGCAAATAAAAAGTTAGCTGCTGTTCCAGCCGCCACACTGTAAATGAATAAAAAGGTCCTGTGACCTTGCTGCTGCTGAGCTGTGCATATTGCTGTATAGTTTCTGGAGCAATCAGGGTTCCTGTTGGGAAAAACTGTCTTTGAGACTGCAGCTATACTTCTGATAGTACATTTGAGGGCACGGTGTTGTTTCGGCCTGAGTTAAGTGTCTAAAACCTGGAGTGGAAAGAGTGAACAATAAAAATGCATGTATGCACATTTTAATCTCACTGTATAGAATTTATGAGAATAATGCAATTTTTGGACCAGTTTTCCTGATTAATAGAATTCATGTAAGCTTGGGGGTTTTTTGTTTTGTTTTTGATGCTTAGGGCAGCTGATGATCATGTTACAAGGTGACATGTCAGTGACTCTGTCATCTGTGCATCAGTTTCCTAGGACTGCTATCACAAATGACCACAAACCTGGTGGTTTAAAAACAACATAGATTTATTCTCTCATAGTTCTAGAGGCCAGAAGTTAAAAATCAAGGTGCCCCCAGAGTTGGTTCCTTCTGAGTGAGAATGCCTCCCTCCAAGCTTCTGGTGGGTAGCTGCTGGCAAACCCTGGCATTTCTTGACTTGTGGGCACATCATGCCAGCCTATGTCCCCTTTCTTCACACCACCTTTTCTTTTGTGTGTTTTCCTCTCCTGTTTGTCTTCTTGTATGGAAGCTTATCTTTGGATTCGGGACCCGCACAGACAATCCAGGTCGATTTTGTTTTGAGATCCTTGATTATAAACTCCTTGATTATAGACTCCTTTTCCAAGAAGGGTCCCATTTATAGGTTCTGGGTGGATATACCTTTGGCGGGGGCTCACATCCAGCCCATTATAGCTGTGTATATTTTCTCTTTAATTGTCAAATTTTTCAAAAGTTGAAGCTTTGGTTGTGAGCAAGACCTTTAACTTTGAGAGAAGCTGGTTCTTTTGACCTTTTATTCCAATATTTTTTTGAGTACCTATTGTGTGAGCCCCTGAAATATTAAATAAATTACCCAAGGTCATATGGTCGAGTAGCTGAAATGTTAATCCCGCTTTGATACTGATTTTTTTGCTCTTAATCACTGTGCTGTTGTGTTGGTCTAGAGTAGTCTTTGCCAGCCCCTGACCTCATGCTTCCCAAGAACTCTTTTCCAAATCCCTCAAAAAGGAATGTTGTCTAAATTTTGGTCAATAAATGTCTACTAAATTGCTACAAAGATAGAATAAACAGAGGATTTTCTGGCCTGAAAATATAGATAAAGACACTTGATTCTAGTTCTGGTTTTGATTTTAACTCGGACTTGAACCAGAAACATCCTTGAGCTTCTGGTGAAACAAAATTACTTTTATGGTATCTCCCAGTTGGGAAATGTTATGGCTGTTTTTTAAAAGATTTTTCTCTAATTATGCCTGTAGACATTTGGAAGTAGAATGCCTTTGCGTATCAGGATGTGTATTATTATGAGATAGAACTTTTCCCATGTTTTGATTATGACAGCAACAGCATAATTATTTGACTCATTATTGGATGCTAGGAACTTTGCTTAGACCCTTCTGTGCCACATTTCATCCTTAGAGTAACCCTGTTCAGTTCAGTTCACTCCAGTCACTCAGTCGTGTCTGACTCTTTGCGACCCCATGAATCGCAGCATGCTAGGCCTCCCTGTCCATCACAAACTCCCGGAGTTCACTCAAACTCATGTCCATCTAGTCGGTGATGCCATCCAGCCATCTCATCCTCTGTCGTCCCCTTCTTCTCCTGCCCCCAATCCCTCCCAGCACCAGAGTCTTCTCCAATGAGTCAACTCTTCTCATGAGATGACCAAAGTATTGGAGTTTCAGCTTTAGCATCAGTCCTTCCAATGAACACCCAGGACTGATTTCCTTTAGAATGGACCGGTTGGATCTCCTTTCAGTCCAAGGGACTCTCGAGAGTCTTCTCCAACACCACAGTTCAAAAAAATCAGTTCTTTGGTGCTCAGTTTTCTTCACAGTCCAACTCACATCCATCCATGACCACTGGAAAAACCATAGCCTCGACTAGACGGACCTTTGTTGGCAAAGTAATGTCTCTGCTTTTGAGTATGCTATCTAGATTAGTCATAACTTTCCTTCCAAGGAGTAAGTGTCTTTTAATTTCATGGCTGCAGTCACCATCTGCAGTGACTTTGGAGGCCCCCCAAATAAAGTCTGACACTGTTTCCACTGTTTCCTCCTCTATTTCCCATGAAGTGATGGGGCCAGAGGCCATGATCTTCGTTTTCTGAATGTTGAGCTCTGAGCCAGCTTTGTCACTCTCCTCTTTCACTTTCATCAAGAGGCTTTTTAGTTGCTCTTCACTTTCTGCCATAAGGGTGGTGTCATCTGCATATCTGAGGTTATTGATATTTCTCCCAGCAATCTTGATTCCAGCTTGTGCTTCTTCCAGCCCCGCATTTCTAATGATGTACTCTGCATATAAGTTAAATAAGCAGGGTGACAATATGCAGCCTTGTTGTACTCCTTTTCCTATTTGGAACCAGTCTGTTGTTCCATGTCCAGTTCTAACTGTTGCTTCCTGACCTGCATACAGATTTCTCAAGAGGCAGATCAGGTGGTCTGGTATTCCCATCTCTTTCAGAATTTGCCACAGTTGATTGTGATCCACACAGTCAAAGGTTTTGGCATAGTCAATAAAGCAGAAATAGATGTTTTTCTGGAACTCTCTTGCTTTTTCCATGATCCAGCGGATGTTGGCAATTTGATCTCTGGTTCTTCTGCCTTTTCTAAAACCAGCTTGAACATCAGGAAGTTCACGGTTCACGTATTGCTGAAGCCTGGCTTGGAGAATTATGAGCATTACTTTACTGGCATGTGAGATGTGTACAATTGTGTGGTAGTTTTGAGCATTCTTTGGCATTGCCTTTCTTTGGGATTGGAATGAAAACTGACCTCTTCCAGTCCTGTGGCCACTGCTGCATTTTCCAAATTTGCTGGCATATTGAGTGCAGCACTTTCACAGCATCATCTGTGTTCATTTCCAAGGCAAACCATTCAATATCACAGTAATTCAAGCCTATGCCCCAATCAGTAATACTGAAGAAGCTGAAGTTGAATAGTTCTATGAAGACCTACAAGAACTTTTAGAACTAATACCCCAAAAAGATGTCCTTTTCATTATAGGGGGCTGAAATGCAAAAGTAGGAAGTCAAGAAACACCTGGAGTAACAGGCAAATTTGGCCTTGGAGTATGGAATGAAGCAGGACAAAGGCTAATAGAGTGTTGCCAAGAGAACACACTGGCCATAGCAAACACCCTCTTCCAACAACACAAGAGAAGACTCTACACATGGACATCACCAGATGGTCAACACCGAAATCAGAATGATTATATTCTTTGCAGCCAAAGATGGAGAAGCTCTATATAGTCAGCAAAAACAAGACCGGGAGCTAACTGTGGCTCAGATCATGAACTCCTTATTGCCAAATTCAGACTTAAGTTGAAGAAAGTGGGGAAAACCAGTAGACCATTCAGGTATGACGTAAATCAAATCCCTTATGATTATACAGTGGAAGTGAGAAATATATTTAAGGGCCTGGATCTGATAGACAGAGTGCCTGATGAACTATGGATGGAGGTTCGTGACATTGTACAGGAGACAGGGATCAAGACCATCACCATGGAAAAGAAATGCAAAAAAGCAAAATGGCTGTCTGAGGAGGCCTTACAAATAGCTGTGAAAAGAACAGAAGCGAAACGCAAAGGAGAAAAGGAAAGATATAAGCATCTGAATGCAGAATTCCAAAGAATAGCAAGAAGAGATAAGAAAGTCTTCCTCAGCGATCAATGCAAAGAAATAGAGGAAAACAACAGAATGGGAAAGACTAGAGATCTCTTCAAGAAAATTAGAGATACCAAGGGAACATTTCATGCAAAGATGGGCTTGATAAAGGACAGAAATGGTATGGACCTAACAGAAGCAGTTGTTAAGAAGAGGTGGCAAAAATACACAGGAGAACTGTACAAAAAAGAGCTTCACGACCCAGATAATCACAATTGTGTGATCACTCATCTAGAGCCAGACATCCTGGAATGTGAAGTCAAGTGGGCCTTAGAAAGCATCACTATGAACAAAGCTAGTGGAGGTGATGGAATACAGTTGAGCTATTTCAAATCCTGAAAGATGATGCTGTGAAAGTTAACACTGTTACATGAACTATTATTGTTCCTAATAGGCAGTACTATTATTATTCTCAGCTTATAGAGAAGGAAACTGGTGAAGAGTTAGGCAACTCGTCCAAAGTCATGTGGTTTGGAAGTAGGGAGGTCGCATGTGAACCCCACTCAAGACTGTGGAACCTGTCCTCTTAGCCTCTGCTATATCACCTCTGTTGTGTAGCTTCTGTAATTTAAGTGACGTAATAGGAGTTTCAAGACCCAGATAATCATGATGATGTGATCACTGACCTAGAGCCAGACATCTTGGAATGTGAAGTCAAATGGGCCTTAGAAAGCATCACTACGAACAAAGCTAGTGGAGGTGATGGAATTCCAGTGGAGCTATTCCAAGTCCTGAAAGATGATGCTGTGAAAGTGCTGCACTCAATATGCCAGCAAATTTGGAAAACTCAGCAGTGGCCACAAGATTGGAAAAGGTCAGTTTTCATCCCAATCCCAAAGAAAGGCAATGCCAAAGAATGCTCAAACTACCGAACAATTGCACTCATCTCACACGCTAGTAAAGTAATGCTCAAAATTCTTCAAGCCAGGCTTCAGCAATATGTGAACCGTGAACTTCCTGATGTTCAAGCTGGTTTTAGAAAAGGCAGAGGAACCAGAGATCAAATTGCCAACATCCGCTGGATCATGGAAAAAGCAAGAGAGTTCCAGAAAAACATCTATTTCTGCTTTATTGACTATGCCAAAGCCTTTGACTGTGTAGATCACAATAAACTATGGAAAATTCTGAAAGAAATGGGAATACCAGACCACCTGATCCGCCTCTTAAGAAATCTGTATGCAGGTCAGGAAGCAACAGTTAGAACTGGTCATGGAACAACAGACTGGTTCCAAATAGGAAAAGGAGTACGTCAAGGCTGCATATTGTCACCATGTTTATTTAACTTATATGCAGAGTACATCATGAGAAATGCTGGACTGAAAGAAACACAAGTTGGAATCAAGATTGCTGGGAGAAATATCAATAACCTCAGATATGCAGATGACACCACTCTTATGGCAGAAAGTGAAGAGGGGCTAAAAAGCCTCTTGATGAAGGTGAAAGTGGAGAGTGAAAAGGTTGGCTTAAAGCTCAACATTCAGAAAACGAAGATCATGGCATCTGGTCCCATCACTGCATGGGAAATAGATGGGGAAACAGTGGAAACAGTGTCAGACTTTGTTTTTCTGGGCTCCAAAATCACTGCAGATGGTGACTGCAGTCATGAAATTAAAAGACGCTTACTCCTTGGAAGGAAAGTTATGACCAACGTAGATAGCATATTCAAAAGCAGAGACATTACTTTACCAACAAAGATTCGCCTAGTCAAGGCTATGGTCTTTCCTGTGGTCATGTATGGATGTGAGAGCTGGACTGTGAAGAAGGCTGAGCGCCGAAGAATTGATGCTTTTGAACTGTGGTGTTGGAGAAGACTCTTGAGAGTCCCTTGGACTGCAAGAAGATCCAACCAGTCCATTCTGAAGGAGATCAATCCTGGAATTTCTTTAGAAGGAATGATGCTAAAGCTGAAGCTCCAGTATTTTGGCCACCTCATGCGAAGAGTTGACTCATTGGAGAAGACTCTGGTGCTGGGAGGGATTGAGGGCAGGAGGAGAAGGGGACGACAGAGGATGAGATGGCTGGATGGCGTCACTGACTCGATGGGTATGAGTCTGGGTGACCTCCGGGAGCTGGTGATGGACAGGGAGGCCTGGCGTGCTGCAGTTCATGGGGTCGCGAAGAGTCGGACACGACTGAGCGACTGATCTGATCTGATCTGAATAGGAGTTGCACATTATGGCCCATGGGGTCGCAGCTGGCCTGCTGTGTCTATATTTGGGTGGCTTGTGAGCTAAGCCTTGTTTTTATATTTTTATTTTTCATTGATTGATGGTTGGTTTACAGTATTCATTTGTTTTCTGTCATACATCAGCATGAATGAACTGTAGGTGTACGTATGTCCCCTCCCTCCTGAGTCTCCCTCCCACCTGCTGCCCGTTCCCACCCCTCTGGGTTATTCCAGAGTTTGAGTTTGAGTCTGCTGGTCTCACAGCACACCCTCCTTGGCTGCTTGTTAACATATGTTAGTGTATATGCTTCCTTGTCACTCTCTCCATTCCTCTCACCTTTTCCCTCTTCTCCTCCAAAATGATTGAAAAAATTTCAAAAGAAGGACTATTTCATGATACGTAAAATTTATATGAAATCAGGTATCAGTGTCTATAAATAAAGTTTTATTGGAACACAGGCTTGCTAATTTTTTTGGCATATTGTCTGTAGCAGCTTTCATAATACAGCGCTACAAACGTTGGCCTTGTTGGGTAATGATGACTGATACCATATGGGCCAGGAACCTAAAATATCTCCTGTCTAGCCCTTTACAGAAAAACGTGCTAGCCAATGTAGTATCTCTGATAATTATTATTTTTACCTTTTTATTGCTTTTATGGCAAAAATGTTAAGAACTTCTTTTTAGGTTTCTTTTTCAAAAAGGCAGTTTCTAAATAAAGTTTTAGATTTTTGACATTTATTTTTAATATTATATGCCATAATAAATATTCGACAGTAGTCGGGGAATGGTAGTGAATATTTGCGTGCTAAGTTGCCTCAGTCAAGTCTCTGTGCAGGTCTATGGACTGTAGCCTACCAGGCCTCTTTGTCCATGGGGTTCTCCAGGCAAGAATACTGAAGTGGATTGCCATGTCCTCCTCCAGGGGATCTTGCTGACCCAGGGATGGAACCCACATGTCTTAGGTCTCCTGGAATAGCAGGCAGGTTCTTTACCACTTGTACCACCTGGGAAGCTCCAATAAATATTTAGGAAATTATATAATTGGGAATTTTATGTAAAAATATATTTGTAGGCTTATTAATAATAGTTTGTAAATTATCATAGAATATTATGTCAGCTTCATAATGCAGTGTCTAAAATTATAGTAAATATTTTTATACCTGAGGTAATTGCATGTCATAGAATATCCCTTGTTATTTTCATGATTTGTATTTAATTATTTATATATGAGAAGTACTTCCCGTCTAGCACAGAGGGCTTCCCTGGTGGCTTAGATGGAAAATAATCTGCCTGCAACGCAGGAGACCTGGGTTTGATCCCTGCATCAGGAATATCCTCTGGAGAAGGGAATGGCACCTCACTCCAGGAGTTGGAGAAGATTCACATTCTTCACTGGTATACCTGATTTATGCTTAGTATGAAGAAAGTGAGGATATTGTTTAAATCTCAAGTGAAACTTCTGTTTGCTTAAATGTAATAAATGTACTTGAATAGTCCAGTTAGCTCATCAAGAATAGGTATCCCATACAGATTTCTCATTTAAATACACCAAAGGTCTTATTTAAGAGAAGTGCATGTTGCAATTCTGGTGAAATTACATTCTTGTATGTATCTATCAGATGATTCCTAGTGAGCTGGTACCTGCCTGTTGAAGGCAGAAGTATGGAATTGTAATAGTTGTCACCCAGACAGCCACATGAGATTGAATCCATGTACTTGTACGTGGATTATATAAGCGCTGTTGCATTATTTATATAAAAGCAAAACTGGTTAAGAAAGTCTTACCCTCTTAAGTATTCGGGTTAGTCATAGGCCAAATGATTAGAGTTACATCTGTGTAACCTATTTTGTTTCATTAATCTCTTTTCATCATGCATTTCAAAATCATGAGTTCTTGTTGATTTTTTACACCTAATATTATATGAGTAGTATTGCTTTTTGTTAAAGTTATAAGAATTTCAGGATAAACTCTATAATCAAAGTTATTTATAGCAGATTTGAATCTTTCAAAATACAGTTTTATTTAAATTTAGTTTTTTAAGAATCTATTCCCGTGAGATAATTCAGTATGCTTGAGTACTTTGCTGGTTGTATTGTGTTCATTGGCTGATGTAGTTTTTATTATACTTTCTACTTGTTTGCTCTTGTGTAAAAGCTTTAAAATAATGAGAAATATGTATAATGTGCCAGCCAGTCTTGAATTTATGTATTTTGATTTTTCTTTAAAAGCTTTTTCAGACTATGGTATTTTTGTAATTCAAATGAATGGACTTTTGAAGAATAATTTTTACAAGTAAACATAAGTAAATGGTAGAACAAATATCTGTGCACATTAAATTGTAGGGACCGAGTTAAAACATCTTGTTCTGGTACGGAGATCATTACTTTATGTAATAGCTTTGTAACTTTCTATCTCAGAAGACCATTAGAAAACATATTTCAATGAAAGATTTTAGAGACAGTTTCTCATGTTAACCTTTGCAAAATAATCATTATAGTTTATCTTTATAATAATATAGTTATTAAGTTCAGTTTAGTTCAGTCGCTCAGTCGTGTCCGACTCTTTGCAGCCCCATGGATTGCAGCACGCCAGGCCTCCCTGTCTATCACAAACTTCCGGAGTTTACTCAAACTCATGTCCATTGAATCGGTGATGCCATCCAACCATCTCATCCTCTGTTGTCCCCTCCTTCTTCTGCCTTCAATATTTCCTAGCATTAGGGTCTTTTCCAGTGAGTCAGTTCTTTACATCAGGTGGCCAAAGTATTGGGAGTTTCAGCTTCAATATCAGTCCCTCCAATGAACACCCAGGACTGATCTCCTTTAGAATGGACTGGTTGAATCTCCTTGCAGTCCAAGGGACTCTCAAGAGTCTTCTCCAACACCACAGTTCAAAAGCATCAATTCTTCGGCGCTCAGCTTTCTTTATAGTCCAACTCTCCCATCCATACATGACTACTGGAAAAACCGTAGCCTTGACTAGATGGATGTTTGTTGGCAAAGTAATGTCTCTGCTTTTTATTATGCTGTCTAGGTTGGTCATAACTTACCTTCCAAGGAGTAAGTATGTATGGACTGTTATAACATAATAATAATGGTTAACCAAGTGTTTGATGAGGGGATGCATCTTTTTATAGAAGTATTCCAACTAATAAGTGGGAAATGAATGATAAGATTTGAACACCACCATTTACAATACCCTGTGAACTGGTAAATGTAAACGCTGAGCATCAGTCCCTGCTGACATCACAACAAGAGAGAACCAGACATTAGTTCCTGGTACATGCCACCATGCTTTCACCGAAGATGTTGAACCCAAGTCTGATTTAGTCTGATCTATATGATCCCAGCTGCTAATTTGTAGAAAAGAGGACAGAGGACATGCCGTACTGCCCCTGGAGTGTGGAATCATGCAATCCCATGCCGTTAACCCTGAATCCTATGGCTGGGTCTTTAAACAGCTAAATTGTAAGTAAAATATAGGGACAGAGAGGGAACTTATCAATTAAAAGGTGCTTAAAGATACCGTAAATAAAATGTTAAAAATGCCCCAAACCAAAACTATCTTTTCTAGGGATGCGCACCAAAGACTAACAATAATGCAGGTGAATGATTTGTTATGGACAGCAGGATAGTGGTAACCTCGGAGGGAGGCATGCAGGTGGTTGTGCCTGGGGCGCGTTGAATGGAAGCCACCTGCAGTATTTAGCAGGGCTCTATTTCTTGACTTCGGGGATGGTTACAAGGGCATATATATTTCTTGTGTTTGATTGTCAGTTTTTTAATGGTAAAAAAAGCTGAGATAGTTTAATTGTCCAGTTAAAATACTTGGAAATTCTCGCCTCTATCCACCAAATCTAACTTACATAGTAAAATTGATAGAGAACATATTTACTGATTCACCAGATTTTATGTATGTGTGTGACTGTGTGCTGTTAATGTGTAAACTCGGTGTGTGTGTGTGTGTGTGTGTGTGTGTGTGTGTGTGTGTGTACTCTGGCAGGCACTATTCTGATTTCCTATTCCTATGTGACAGATCACTGCAAAGCTTAAAGGCTTGAAACACCCAGTCATTTTGTTTGTTCATGAATCTCTATTTGGAAAGAATTCAGTGCAGAAGGCTTATCTCTCTTCCATGTGCCATAACTGGAACACTTGGACTAGACGCCTTCAGCTCCACCTCCTAAGTGGTTCAGTCCCATGATTTGCAGTTTGGGTACTGCTGGCTCCAGGCTCAACTGAGCTCTGTTTATCTCCTGTGGGTCTGTCTGTGGGTTGCTTGAGGCTTGTTACAGCTTGAGGTGGCTAGGTTCCAGAGTATATGTTCCGAGAAAACCAGAAGGAAGCTGGTTGTGGGACCTGGGCTTCAGCCGTCATGTCGTGTCCCGTCACCATAGTCACGTACTCACCCAGAATCTCAAGGAGAGGACATATGTCCCACTTCCCAAGAAAGTGGAGTCAGAGTCTTTATGGTAAGAAGGGTGCGTGTGATGGAGGTACTATTGAGGCCATTTGGGGAAGTTCATATACCACATGCACTGTCTTACCTTTGAATACAAAGCTGAGTGAGATTAAGTCCTTGTCTGCAAGGAGCTCAGAGTTGAGCAAAAGACAGGTTAGCAGATCATTATGACAAGAATATGGGGAGTTTGATGAGGGTTAAGCCTGGGTCCCATCAGAGAACATAAGACGATGCCCTAGATTTAGAGCTTCAGTCCTCCAAGTGAAGGTCTGCTTTGTGTCTGAAGAAGACACGGGGCTGGACAGGCCAGAAGACAGAAAATTGGAATAGTTTTTCAGGTAAAGGGAGAGGCATCATGTATTATTCGGGTAAGAGAAAATATGGTGTGTTCTAAATCTTCAGCATTTATATTTGACCACATTATGGGTATGAAAAGTTAAGTGGAGAGAAATGAGATTGGATAAGTATGTCGGAGCTTATACTATGGAAAAACCTTTGTGTGTGAACTGGGGTTTTATGGTGACCGCAGTGCGGCAGACATTCAAGACAGTAAGCTGCAGAGTGAATCGATCTGGCTTACCTTTTGACACAGAGGACTCTGGGGGTTTTGTAGTGAACAGGAGCAAAGGACTACCCAGGCCAGGGAGGCTGGTGCTGAACTAAATCGAATCAGGGAGTACCGAGAGAAAGGGGCTGACGCTTAAATCTGTCTTTGTTTTTTGTCTGTGCTGCGCCGTGTGCAGGATCTTAGTTCCCCAACCAGGGGATTGAACCTGTGTCCCCTGCAGTGGAGGCGTGGAACTGTAACCCCTGGACTGCCAGGGGGTCCCTGAGGCCAGTTTTGGAGGTATTTTATAGATATAGACTTTGGAATCTGGGAACTGATTGGAGATGGATATGAGGGAGAAAGAGTACCAAAATTGCCCTCCACAGTTCTGCCTTGGGAGTTCTGTCATTGGTGGTGCTTGCTGCAAAAGATGAGGGTCATCGGAACAGAAGTACAACAGATTGGACTGGGTGAAGGATGGCGAGTGCTAGTTGGAGGTCAGGCTGCAAATGTGGCTGTTGGGAATCCTCAGCACGCAGTTTATAAGTGAAGTGATGGAGATACCTGTGTTCGACTGCGGGGCAGGAGAGGAGGGCCACAGAGGGAATGTTGAGTGACTGGTGTTGAGGGCCGGGCGGAGACACGGGATGGGTAATAAGGGCTTTCCGGGTGGAGCACTGGGGAAGAAACTGCCTGCCATGCAGGAGACCCATCGGGGAGGGCTGGGAAGATCCCCTGTGTAGGGGACAGCAAGCCCCTCCAGTGTACGTGCCTGGGAAACTGCATGAACCGAGGAGCCTGGCAGGCTACCATCCATGGGGTCGCAAGGAGTCAGATGTGACTGAGCACACACACAGACAGACACACAGATGCACACAGACATGCACACACACACACACACACGGGAATGAGATGGATCAACCAGACAGAGTAACCTGGCAGGCTACAGTCCGTGGGGTTGCAGGGAGTCAGACGTGACTGAGCACATGTCAGACACATACACACACACACACACACACACACACACACACACACACACACACACACACACACACATATACACACACATGGGAATGAGATGAATCAACCAGACAGACAGAGTAACCTGGCAGGCTGTACAGTCCGTGGGGTCGCAGGGAGTCAGACATGACTGAACACGTGTCAGACACATACACACACACACACACACACACACACACACACACGAATGAGGTGCATCAAGCTGACAGACGGAGAAAACCAAGAGGCAACCATGTCACTGAAGCAGGGAGAGACGGGCGTTGCCAGAAGGGAGCACCGCAGAGCCCGCAGGTCTGGCAGCGCTGAGGTCCTGTGGGGGCAGGTCAAAGGTCAGTGACGTGCGGGCAAGTAGACGACAAGGGACAGGGGCACATGGGCATGTGGTTGGCTTTTTCCCTTTTTCTATCCACACTCTCAGGTGGCTAAGTTTCAGAGGGAAGGAAAAGGTAGCATGGTGATCTGTGGAGAATGAGGGTGTTTTAGTTGTACTGCTGTCCCAGTGCTGAGGCTGACCGCTGTGGGTTACTGGTCTTCCCCCCACCGACAAAGTGCTTCCTGATTGTCTGCTGTCCTTATACAGTTTTCCTCCATTAACTCATCTGTTTTATCACATGAAGCAAAAAGAACGTAGGCTAGGGTACTTTTCATAATGCTTTCATATTGCTTCTGGTCGGTTATTTCATTGCTTGTATTTTATTTTTTTAATGAGAGGAAAATTAAAAAGAAAAACTTTTTAGTGAGATAATCTTTTTTCTTTATCCTTTGATAAAGAGGATTATTGTTTAATTAAGATTCATCCTTTATTGAGTTATTTCTCTTGGTATTATTTCAAATGAAAATATTATGTTTCTGTCAGTCAGTTCTATAGATATTATTGAGTGGTACTGATAAAAATTGGGTTTTTGATTGGAATAAAGTATAGCTATGCAAAAGTATTCTGAATTAGAAATAATGCAAATTAATTGTGCAGTTTCAGTTACTTCTATGGCCAAATATTGAAGATTAGAAAAAGCAATACCTATCTTCTTTCAGCTTCATATCTGTTAGAGATAAAGTTCTTTATGCTCTTTGAATTTTAAATGTGAATTGTGAGCTTATCATGAAGTAAGCGGGTTTAAAATGCTTTCTGAGGGATAAATTTTGTCTTCTGAGAAGCTTATTTGAATATGGCAAAATGGCATTTTGAGGCTCTGGAAAAATTTTTGCTGTGTCTAAGGCCATGAAAATATGATTAGAATCAAACACATCTATACAGTATTATTCTTGTTCTCTTGAGTGTATATACACACACACACATATATATATATATATATGCTATGCTATGCTATGCTATGCTATGCTATGCTATGCTAAGTCACTTCAGTTGTGTCCGACTCTGTGTGACCCCATAGACAGCAGCCCACCAGGCTCTGCCATCCCTGGGATTCTCCAGGCAAGAACACTGGAGTGGGTTGCCATTTCCTTCTCCAATGCATGAAAGTAAAAAGAGAAAGTGAAGTCGCTCAGTCATGTCTGACTCTTAGCGACCCCATGGACTGCAGCCTACCAGGCTCCTTCGTCCGTGGGATTTTCCAGGCAAGAGTACTGGAGTGGGGTGCCATTGCCTTCTCCGATATATATATACACACACACACATATATATATATTTCTGCTGAGCTTACTGTGTGCCTTTGAGCATAGCTATTCATGTTAAATTAGACCTAGATAGACTGTAAACCACTTCCTCTTTTTCTTACCCATCCTGAGAAGTTGTGAATTTATCTAAGTACTACCAGACTTTATATGTATTTGTATCAGCTTTCTTCCAGTTTTATAGGAAAATTTCTTCTCTATAAACTATTTTGAATCTCAGATAAAACACATTGGAGCTACTTACAAGGTAGGAAGTTAACTCTTGGCAAGGAGAAAATATTTTGAATATATATCTTGAAATAGGAATGCCAGTTTGACTAAGAAATGAAGATAGTATAGAACAATCAAGGTGCCTTTAAAAGCTGTGCTTTCTAAGATATGTAGGTCATGCAAACCTAGGGAAGTTTAGTCAAGACAGTTGATGTTCACTTTGGCTATGATTTAAAAAAATACAGCCTCTCAACTTTTAAGGCCGCCACTTCCAATTGAACCAATCACTTTTTGCCTCTAGTTGTATATTGAGATAGGTAGAATATCAGATCAGATCAGATCAGTTGCTCAGTCGTGTCTGACTCTTTGCAACCCCATGAATCGCAGCATGCCAGGCCTCCCTGTCCATCACCAACTCCCGGAGGTCACTCAGACTCACATCCATCAAGTCAATGATGCCATCCAGCCATCTCATCCTCTGTCGTCCCCTTCTCCTCCTGCCCCCAATCCCTCCCAGCATCAGAGTCTTCTCCAATGAGTCAACTCTTCGTATGAGGTGGCCAAAGTACTGGAGTTTCAGCTTTAGCATCATTCCTTCCAAAGAAATCCCAGGGCTGATCTCCTTCAGAATGGACTGGTTGGATCTCCTTGCAGCTGTGGGAAATGTTGTTGTCATCAGGAATAAAAATTTAAACACCATTCATAACTTTTTAGGTACTTTTATTAGAATCTTAATGAAGTTTTGCTCTGAATGAGGTAACTACAGGAAACCTTCTTGGAGAGGCTTTTTTATTTAAGGGCTTAGTCAACTCTGTATTCAGTGGTATAGTGTTTTTTCCTCAAGCTGCTAGTATTTCTGGACTATACTTTCTTTGTCATAATCTTGTCTATGAGCATTTCCAATAGGTATAAATTAAGGTATCCTCTATAAAGACAGAAATAGACAATGCTAGTTATAAAATCCGTGGAGAACTCAGTAGAAATAAGGGGATTTACGGGATGTTCAGATTCTCGTATCTCTAAACTTTTTCTCCAATGTAATAATTTTGCTTAATAAAAATATAATTTTAATTATTTAGAATTATTGTACCATTATGTACATTGTGTTCACATATACCATTATACGTTAATAACTTTGTGAGACCATTGGTACGGTTAGTTAGTGAATACCCACTCTTATTTATCAAATGAGAACTTGTGGCTTGTATGCTGATACCTAATCAGAGTCCTTCCTGATTTACAAGTGTGATATTTGGGGCTGCACATTGAGTATTCTAGGCTAGTAGTTTGGTGTCTCCTTTTTCTTATTGATTCTGCTCTGCCTGTTGCCAAGTGGTGAAACAGTGAATGAATTTCTGAAAATACCAGTAAATATAAAGAGTGCTTTATTAATTTAAACAGATTAATACCTGTTACTTAGAAACAGAGACTTGGTCCCAAGATTTCTAGCTGACATAGATAACTCTTTTAGGGATTTTTTTTTTCCTTTTGTGAAGAGCACACAATAAATGTATGTGGTTAAGGGAAAGGTTCATCGTCTCCTCTCTTCATTGCTCTCTTCTTCCTCCTTTTTCTCCTCCTAACTCTTCTTGTTTTCCTATGAGAGCAACTTAAATATAAAAGTCAGTGGGACAGTGCATCACAGAGAGGTCTGTTAGGTTTTTAAAGGTGTAAAGTCCTTGGGAGGACAGAAAGGCAGGCAGTACAAGTAGAGTGGTCGTCCTTGGTGGGAGAGAGACAGCTCCATGTGTCCACGTGGGCATGGGAGTAGAATGGGAGGGGAAGGAATGCATTTGTGGGTGTGAAAAGGGACGCTGGAGGGGTTTCCTCCTTGTAGTTCCTTTCTAAAGAGGCAGGGGAGGGTAGATCAAGGTGATTTAGACACAGAAAGTAGGAAAGGGTGGACAGTGGAAATGGGAGCGTTAAGAAGTGAGTTGACCAGCGAAATGCCATCGTATGTCAGATATTTAGGGCCCATTTGAAGCAATCATTACGTGAGTCTCTCAGCAGTGGTGGGTTGCCAAATGTTAGCTCAGAGAGAGGAGAAAGTTGGATCTGTCCATGGTTGGGGTTTGCTGTGTCGGGACAACTAAGAGATCAGAGAGCAAGGGGATTGAGAATGTGGCGAGTGCCAGTGGAGTGAGGCATCATGGGCATCTCAGTGAGGAAGAGAACAAAAGAGAAGGTGATGGAATGGAAGAAATTAGGAGACTCAAAGCCTTAGGGCTTCAGTGAAGTTGAAACATGGTTTTAGTGGAACTAGTTAAAAGCACCAGTGGGGTAGGTGCTTGTGGCCAGAAAGAGACAAACTGGAATTCGTTAATTTGGACCTGTTATATGTGAAGATAATATCTAGGAAAAGCCGTGACTGATGTAAAGTGGAAGAGAATGTTTTATCTCCTACTGCCTTTAATGAAATCCTCATGACATCATTTCTTGAGGTGAATTTTGTAGAATAATATTCCTCCAAAAAAGTACATTACTGAGGCTCTGAGATATGTTGCATTTAAGAAATCTGCTTAAATATTTGTTTAACTGAGCAGTTCTAAAATCTGTGCAGTTACTAAACCTTTTGCAATATAATATCTATTAATAACCGTCTACATTGGGGTTTTCACCAACACTTTGGGCAGTTATTTCGTGTGTCATGTCCTGAAACTGTTCAACTAATGGGAATCAGTAAGAAGGAGCACCACAACGTAGTAAATGTTTATTTTGCAAAGAATTTTGACATTTATGTTGATGCATTTCAATACTAAAATATTCATTTTCCTGTTAGAAGTTAACATATGTCCAAAACGTTAAAAATGTTAGTGCGTTATTTTGTTAGTGACATTTGTGATGTAATCATTTATTAGTAATCTTTAATTACTCATGAATATTCTAAGAAAGCCTACTGTATTCATTCCATAATAGCAGTCAACTATGGCAGATTAGTTAAGGCAAAATAGAGCATTTGTCCCCTCAGATTTCTGGATGTGTCCAGAGATCCCGAATTGTGGCGTCGGGCACGTGCCCTGGTTTCTCCATTGTGCCTGTTATCTTATCGACTTCACTCCCTGCGGTGGTGCCACAGTGCTGCAGTGTGGTACTATCTCGGGAGGGCTGAGGCTGAGACAGGCGCTTAGAACCTGGTTTGTTTCCTTCTAAAACAGGTTTCCCGGTTGGATTTTATTTGCTGATAATGCAAGGGTAACATTATACATACCACATTTCCTTTCTTTAAAATTTATGATTTTCTCTTTTTTAAATCAGGATTCTCTTTTGAGTCCTGCTGTTTCTGATTCCATTCTAATAAAGTCTTGACTGAGGCCTTGAAACTTGAAATGTTCTCAGTTCTAGTTATAAAAGGAGCTCTGAAGAGATAAGAGGATTATTGATACATGTGCGGTATGAGACTATCAAACAGTATGTTTCCATTCATGAAACTTCTCAGATAAAGTTGGAAACTTAAAACCTTTTACAAAAAATGAAATATGTTACACAGTAGTCTTTATAGTATCCTTGTGAGGTCTGCAGCAAATACAAGACCAATAAACTTCATCTCCCTTACCTCCCAAAAGTAATCAATAAAAGAAAACCAAAACAGAATAGCAATCAAAATTTTTGAGAAGTCTGGACGTTAACCCTTTAAATAATTTTCTGAGAAATGTAGTCTTTAAAGGCCTTTTGTGATCATTGACTGCTTTAGAAAATAGTTAAATTCAAGCCTGTAACTTTTGATAAATTAATGACTTCTTACTGAAGACACTTAAAGTATGTCTTTTTATTTTCTTGATTTGTGAATAGAGATAAATAAAATGATGACTAATAGGTTACTTATCAGAGAATACAATACAAAAGAATAGTTAAAAAAAAAGACTCATCAGAGATCTGAGGACAGAAAGAAACCTAAATAAACCCAAATCCAGAAAGTGACAAGCTTTCTTAGGGGAAAAAAAAAAAAAGACCTATGATTTCCTCCATCATGGGTGGAGCTGTGTGATAAGAAGAAAGTTCCACTGAAAGGAATAAGGAGAAATCAACTGAACAAGCCTTAACCAAATTGGTGATAGCAGTGTAGGCTGGCAGGACAGATTAGAATCTGGGGGAGCCCTCCCCATAGAATGAGGCCGCTTCTGGTCTGCTCACGTCTTCGCTGAGTTCAGCAGGCAATCAGAGATGGACGCTTGAGAAAGATATTCCGACTGACATCATCCTCATGTGTAAAAAGTGTTGCAGTATTGTCTGGGGGGGCGTAGGGTGGCTGTTTGAGGTTAAGGGCAGGAGCACTGAGCCCTCTGGGTTTTCACCGACAAAAGAATGTAGGTGCCCTCTCTCAGATGGATTCTCTGCAGGGATTTGTGGGTCTTCACAGAGTTGGGAGCAGTGGCCTTCTAAAGGCTAGAGAAGGTAGAAAATTATCTTAGATATAAAGTAGCGGGTGAGCCTGGTGAGGAAAGAGAGCTCCCCAGAGCCCGCCTTCTGCCCCCCCTCACCCCTGCCAAAGAGCTTGCTGGAATCTGGCCACAGTTCAGATTCCATCCGTAGCTAAAGAAAAACTTGCTGCTGCTCCTGCTAAGTTGCTTCAGTCATGTCCGACTCTGTGTGACCCCATAGATGGCATCCCACCAGGCTCCCCCGTCCCTGGGATTCATCAGGCAGGAACACTGGAGTGGGTTGCCATTTCCTTCTCCAGTGCATGAAGGTGAAAAGTGAAAGTGAAGTCACTCAGTCATGTCCGACTCTTTGTGACCCCATGGACTGCAGCCTACCAGGCTCCTCCGTCCATGGGAGTTTCCAGGCAAGAGTACTGGAGTGGGGTGCCATTGCCTTCTCTGGAAGAAAAACTTGATCTAGCCCCAAATATTTGAAGCTGGTGATGGATTAATTCAAACCAAAGCAGTAGCAGAGGACAAGCCCAGCTTATTAACTACAGCCCCAATTCTAGCATCCTGAAAGGAAAAAAGAGTATGTGTGCCTCTTTCTTGAGGTAAACATACAGAATTCAGATTCTACCCTTTTTTTTTTTAATAGAAGCCATCTGTTAAACATTGTATGGCCACTAAAAAGTAAGAAATGTGACCTCCAGCTCAGAAAATAAGCAGACTTAGAGATGGCCCTGGTATTATTAGTGTCTTTAGTATGCTGCTGCTGCTAAGTCGCTTCAGTCGTGTTCGACTCTGTGCGACCCCATAGACAGCCGCCCATCAGGCTCCCCCGTCCCTGGGATTCTCCAGGCAAGAACACTGGAGTGGGTTGCCATTTCCTTCTCCAATGCATGAAAGTGAAAAGTGAAAAGTGAAAGTGAAGTCGCTCAGTCGTGTCCGACTCCTAGCGACCCCACGGACTGGAGCCTACCAGGCTCCTCCGTCCATGGGATTTTCCAGGCAAAAGTACTGGGGTGGGGTGCCATTGCCTTCCCCGGTCTTTAGTATAGCTTATGAAAATGCTTAGGGGTCTAAGAAAAGACATACAATGTGTGTGAAAAGATACACAGTGTGTATGGAGCAGTTCAGCAGCAATGTGGATGCTATAAACATAGAAATTCTAGAATGAAAAATTTATCAGAACTGAGAAATTCATTAGCTGAACTTGTCAGTAGACTGGACACAGGACAATTACAGTGAGCTGTGAAGACAGGTGATAGAGAGCATTTAGAATGAAGCAAAAAGATAAAATAGACAACTGAGTATTTGAAATCATGGGGTAATATCAAAAGGACTAACATACATGTTTAATAATTAGAATTTAAGAAAGGAGAGAGATGGGAGTAGAAACGTATTTGAACAGACATGGTTGTGTTTTCTAACACTTTCAATCCAGAAGTCCAGGATATTTAACAGACCCCAAAAAGAATAGTTAAAAGAAAAATTTACATGTACTTATATCCTAGTTGATTACAACGCAATCAGATAAAAAATAAGCGTTATATACAGGGGAATAATGACATGAATTCTTGCTGACTTCATACCAGGAACAAAGGAGATCAGAACGCAAAGCGCTGGAACAAAAGAAAAAAAAAAAGCCTCAACTTTGACTTCTATCTTCAGTGAAAGTATCCTTAAAAAAATGAAGGCAAGCAGCATGTTACAATCACTGGGATGTTTATAATCAGAAAAACAGAAATAACAAGTGTTGGTGAGGATGTGAAAAATTTAGAAGCCTCATACATTGTTGGTGGGAATGTAAAATGGGTCAACCAGTTTGGCAGTTCCTCTGAAAGTTAAAATATAGAATTGCCATCAGGCTATCTCCCTTTATTTTTTCCTATGACCAACCTGAAACCAGGAGTATGTATTCTGAAAGGCCAAAATGACATTACAATTTTTGTTGACTGAGTAAAATTAACTGGGTAAATTTCTTGAGTTTACTCAAGAAAAATAAGGATATCTATTTTTAGAATGGCTATAGTAGTGATGATATTACGTGTAAATGTTCTCAACTCAAAAGCATTAAAATATAAGCTCCATTAACCATTGTAACTTCCACAGATAGAACAACGCATAGGACATGGAAATGAAAGTCACTCAGTGTTGGGAGCCACCGTGGAAAGGCACTCTACTCGTGACAAAGGTCATGAGGAAGGAGGCTTGGCAAACGCAGTGGCTAGATCAAGCCTCAGGAGTCCTCCTGGATATTCTCGAGCATCTACCCCCCAAAAACCAGAGTCTGCCTACTTTACTGCTTTGTGCTCTCACCTCTGACTTTACTGGGGGCTGTCCCCCACCACCATCTCACTCTCTCTAATAACGAATTAATTTACAGCTCCAATTAATAAAGTTCCTGGGCATTAGGAGTGTTCAAATCCAAACCCCTCAGATAGCTCTCTAACTGGCCTGACAAGTTTACCCGGACACCTATAGCTATGCATTCGATTGTTTACAGTCTCTCAGCCTCGAGAGGCAAGGGAAGCTTAAGATATTCAAATAGCTTAGAGCCTCTCAAAGAGTTAAAAACTGTCAGAATAAAGACTAGTTCATTAATGAGCCAATGCTTTTTGCCAAGTTTTCACATCCCCCGTTTTGTATCCTTGAATGTGTATAGTTGGTTTGTAGAAAAAATAAGTAGTGGCCTTGGTGCTAGTAACATTAGACCCTTAAGGTACTAAATTCTTTCTTTGTTGTAAACCCACTGCGCCTCCCCCTATAGGAATGCAAGTTTATCTAACACCTGCAGATAGAGATGGCGCCAAACCTTAAAATAATTACTCTTAGAGAAAATAAGTCTTGCGGTTGACAAAACTTTGTCAAGAGTCATAAAGTGTTAATAGGCCTTCTGGCCAGAAGATGATGTAAATCACCTGAACCATTTGTATGCGATAAATTTGCAGGAAAGAAACCCTGGTTTTTGATAAGGATCAAAGACTGCTGGCTTTGCATGATTTCACATCCCCTATTATCCTCTATGTGTAACTTAGGGTATAAAAGCCCTTGTTAAAAATAAAGCTACGGGCCTTGCTCACCAGAGCTTGATCTCCCCATATCATTCTTTCTCCCAATTTCCATTTCCGGCTGAAGTCTCCATCTGGAGTGTGGATATCCTCTGCGACCACTTATTTGCCTGGGCTTCTAAGACCCACTCAAGAAAGTGCCTAAGGTGGGGCACTTTCCGCTATTCGAGCGGGTGCCTGCGGCCTCTGTGGTCAGAGCTAACCTGGTGTCACAGGTTATATTGATTTTCCGCGTAAACCAAGCTACTCAGCCTCTTTGTTCCTCTAAATATTCTGAGCTATACTGAGCTATCCTTTAATTACTCTTAATGTCTCTAATTAATATGTAAATGAGTCGTCCACGCCGTTCCCCCCTCCGAAGACCCTGGATCAGCCGGGGCTGGACCTCGGTAACTCAGTCATGTACGACTCTGCAACCTCATGGACTATACCATCCCTGGAATTCTCGAGCCCAGAATACTGGAGTGGGTAACCTTTCCTTCCTCCAGGGGATCTTCCTAACCCAGGGATCGGACCCAGGTCTCCTGCACTGCAGGCAGATTCAATTCAGTCAGTTCAGTTGCTCAGTTGTGTCTGACTCTTTGCAACCCCATGGACTGCAGCACGCCAGGCCTCCCTGTCCATCACTAACTCCCAGAGTTCACTCAAACTCATGCCATTGAGTGGGTGATGCCATCCAACCATCTCATCCTCTGTCGTCCCCTTTTCCTCCCGCCTTCAATCTTTCCCAGCATCAGGGTCTTTTCAAATGAGCCAGTTCTTCACATCACGTGGCTTCAGCATCAGCCCTTCCAATGAATATTCAGGACTGATTTCCTTGAGGATTGACTGGTTGGATCTGCCATATGACCCAGCAGTTCCATTCCTATTATAAATCCCCAAAAGAGGTGAAAACAGATACTCAAGTATGTTTGTATGAATGTTCATTACAGCACTATTCACAACAGCCAAAAGATGGGAATTGCCTACATGTCCTTGTCAGTATTAGTAAAACCCAAATAATGATGGCTAAAGTTTATAAGCTCTCGCTGTGACCCGGGAGACGGATGGGAGGAAAGAAGGGAAACGGGAGATAGAGAGGAAAAGGAAGAGAGAGAAGGAAGCCGCTGGGAGAGACACATGCCGCTTACACAGCTAGTGACAAAGGGATGGTTTTGGCCTGATCAGAGCAGTTTGTTAAATATAATAATGAGCTTGGGAGTTAGTGAGGGTGAGGCTGAAGTTGGTAAAGTGCCTTGATTACTAGACATAGGGACCTCAAATGAAGTTAACACTTTCATTCTCCATATAGTCTATACATTATAACATATATGTTTTATAATTTGTTAGTTTAAGCAAAGGGAATAAATGTATGATCTTATTATTATGTCCCTTATTTATTTTAATAGCAGAATTTCAGTTAAGATGTCTTAATAATTTAATTCATAATAGTGAACTTTTTAAAGTTACTGAAATGCACAGTTGCTTACTGAGCAAAATCTATCTGTATGTAAATTGAGTCAGTGAAGTCCTAAAAAGGAAACTGGTTGGTGTGCATCTTGTACTTCTGGAAAGTTTATTAAAAAAATTATAATATGTATTTATTCCTACACTTGAGAAAAGCTCCATGGAACACAAAATACGTTTAGATGTTGAACAGGAAGGGAGCTAATGATAGCCTGACGCTTGGGATTTGTTTCCCTAGAGGAGAAGTCACCTTATTTAAGGGGATACAGAGTCAGGAAAGCAGGCAGTATGATGGGGAGCTTTACAGCCTGGGTTTCATTGAATGAACCCCATTATGTTATACCATATGGGGAAGGCAATGGCACCCCACCCCAGTACTTTTGCCTGGAAAATCCCATGGATGGAGGAGCCTGGTAGGCTGCAGTCCATGGGGTCGCTAAGAGTCAGACATGACTGAGCGATTTCACTTTCACTTTTCACTTTCATGCACTGGAGAAGGAAATGGCACCCCACTCCAGTGTTCTTGCCTGGAGAATCCCAGGGACGGGGGAGCCTGGTGGGCTGCCGTCTATGGGATCGCACAGAGTCGGACACGACTGAAGCGACTTAGCAGTAGCAGCATGTTATACCATAGATTTCTTCAGCATTGTTATTTTAAGACAAAATCTTAATCATTCAAGCATTCCTTTTGTGCATTTATTTTCCTATTTCATTATTTCAAAAGGTAAAAATGCTTTACTTAGCAAGGAGGTTGTCTTTCTTTTTTTTGGGCTTCCATTGTAGATTGCTGGGAAAAATATCAGTAACCTCAGATACACAGATGACACCACCCTTATGGCAGAAAGTGAAGAGGAACTCAAAAGCCTCTTGATGAAAGTGAAAGAAGAGAGTGAAAAAGCTGGCTTAAAGCTCAACATTCAGAAAATGAAGATCATGGCATCTGGTCCCATCGCTTCAAGGGAAATAAATGGGGAAACAGTGGAAACAGTATCAGACTTTATTTTTGGGGCTCCAAAATCACTGCAGATGGTGACTGCAGCCATGAAATTAAAAGATGCTTACTCCTTGGAAGGAAAGTTATGACCAACCTAGATAGCATATTCAAAAGCAGAGACATTACTTTGCCAACAAAGATCTGTCTAGTCAAGGCTGTGGTTTTTCCAGTGGTCATGTATGTATGTGAGAGTTGGACTGTGAAGAAGGCTGAGTGCCTAAGAATTGATGCTTTTGAACTGTGGTGCTGGAGAAGACTCTTGAGAATCCCTTGGACTGCAAGGAGATGCAACCAGTCCATCCTAAAGGAGATCAGTACCGGGTGTTCATTGGAAGGACTGATGCTGAGGCTGAAACTCTAATACTTTGGCCACTTCATGTGATGAGTTAACTCATTGGAAAAGACCCTGATACTTGGAGGGATTGAGGGCAGGAGGAGAAAGGGACGACAGAGGATGAGATGGCTGGATGTCATCACTGACTCGATGCACATGAATTTGGGTGAACTCCGGGAGTTGGTGATGGACAGGGAGGCCTGGCGTGCTGCGATTCATGGAGTCGCAAAGAGTCAGACACAACTGAGCGACTGAACTGAACTGAACTGTGGTTCAGCTGGTGAAGATTCTACCTGCAATGCAGGAGACCTAAGTTGGATCCCTGGGTTGGGAAGATCCCCTGGAGAAGGGAAAGGCTGCCCACTCCAGTATTCTTGGGCCTTCCTGATGGCTCAGCTGATAAAGAATCAGCGTGCAGTATGGAAGTCCTGGGTTTGATCCTTGGATTGGGAAGATCCCCATGAGAAGGGAAAGACTACCCACTCCAGTAATCAGGCCTGGAGAATTCCATGGACTGTATAGTCCACTGGGTCGCAAAGAGTCAGACACAACTGAGCAAATTTCACTATTACTGTCTTTACTTTAATAAATATTCTTAATATGCAAGCATCCAAGAAAAACAGTATGACGAAAGAGTTTCCCTGGCAGTAAATACTTCTAAAATGATTTGTCTTCAGTAAGAAACCAATTGCTAGAATAAATCATTTAGAAACTGTTTTAATGCTTAAATTCTGTACTGTGATGGGAGTAGAAACTGTGTGTCCTTCATTCTCTCCAGCAGATCAACATCTGCAAAAGACTAAGGTATTTGTTTATTTATAAATCCATTCCTTTTATGAAGGACTTATTGATATTTGCAGTGTTTTATTTACATTATGGAGTTATCAACTGTTTAAAATTTTTTTTTGAGAGACAATCTTCTCTAGCATTGTAATTTTCCTGCAGCTATTCCTCACAAAATCACTCCAAATTTCATGGCTGCTTTGCATAAGAAGTCCCAAAGATATTTGGCACACAGCCTGGAGGTTGAGAGTGAATATTGTGGATATTATCTTTTTCTTGAATCTTACCGCCTGCTGATTTGAATAAACATCTGACTGTTCTGCAGGGACGAATAATCCCTTTCATTGTTCCTTCTAAGAATGTTATTTGATTGAGTTTATTTACAGAAGTCTATGAGAAACAATACATGGTTACTGCCTCAATGAACGCGCAGTTATTAACCAAAGAATGTTCTGGTGTCACCTCTCTCCATAGTTCTTTCCCCCTTCTTGGGGACAAGTTCTGGGGGCACCATCTGTCAACTGTGACTGAGTCCCCCAGGGGGAGTAACTCTGGTTGCCAGCCTGATCCCGTGCAACCCTTCCGTGAGAGCGTCCTTAGTGATCAGCACAGTACAGATGACTGGGGAGTCGAGCAATGGTCACAGAATTTTCGAGATGAAAATTTTTGTCTAGTCCAGTGTTCTTCTATTTGCTGATATGGAAACCTAAGAGCCAGAGTAGTTAAGTGGTTTGCCCAAATTTCTCTTCTGACATCAAGAATCTTATTCTTTCTTCCTTCAGTTCAGTTTAGTCGCTCAGTCGTGTCCGACTCTTTGCGACCCCATAAATCGAAGCACGCCAGGCCTCCCTGTCCATCACCAACTCCCGGAGTTCACTGAGACTCACGTCCATCGAGTCAGTGATGCCATCCAGCTGTCTCATCCTCTGTCGTCCCCTTCTCCTCCTGCCCCCATTAGTGCCTCCTTTAAGAGCCTTGCTTTGAGACCTGTTACGTGCTTTTTGGTTCAGGTCGTTAGTTTGTAATTTACTTGGGCATCTATATGGACTGTCATTTGGAAGGGCTGTTCATTTTTAGCAAAAGATCAATATTTGCCTTTGGACAGGAGATGAAGGTAACTTGAGAGCCTATTTTACTATAATTTGAGAGTTTCAGTGAAGAGTGATTTGGAAACTGGATAGGTTTGGTTTTACTTGAACTGTAATTAAGATATTATTTCTTTCAGAATATTTTGAAAGAGTTGTCATAGATAGGCTTTTAATTATTATGGAAGTCTCTTAGTTATTATATATATATGTATATATATTGAGAGGGATATTGAGAAGCTCTGCTTTAATTTTAATGGAATGAAAAGCTGTTCTTAAATGAGATGTGAAACTGATACTGCATCTGTTCTTTCTAGATAGCTTTATGGCTGTACTATAGAATTATTATAGGCTACTCATCATAATATTATTTGATAACACCATATATTTCTTCATCACATTGCCTCTCATTTCCCTCCTTCACTGGCCCACAGCTGTCTCCACTTTGAGGGACTTTTAGCTAGAACTGATCCTTGTTTATCTGGAGAAATCTCTTTACCTTGTTAATCATCACCAGCCTTAGCAGGCCTACAGGCAAAATTAGACGCTTGTCCGTGGTAACTGAAGAGCAGCTTTTTAATTTTAATTGTTAAAGTAGACATTTAATTCATTGATACAACACTCAGCATAATTTGATGTATCGTTAGGTGTATTATTTAAACTTGATATGTAATGCTACACTGACCAGAAATTCTTTTGGTAAAAGAATTTCACATTTATTTGTGGAAATCTGGGCACCAAGTGAGCTGACACTGGTTAAAATGTTTTATAAACTCTAAACCATAGGACTGGATAAGATCAGTTTTCATTCCAATCCCAAAGAAAGGCAATGCCAAAGAATGCTCAAACTACCGCACAATTGCACTCATCTCACACGCTAGTAAAGTAATGCTCAAAATTCTCCAAGCCACGCTTCAGTAATACGTGAATCATGAACTTCCTGATGTTCAAGCTGGTTTTTGAAAAGGCAGAGGAACCAGAGATCAAATTGCCAACATCCACTGGATCATCGAAAAAGCAAGAGAGTTCCAGAAAAACATCTATTTCTGCTTTACTGACTATGCCAAAGTCTTTGACTGTGCATCACAATAAACTGTGGAAAATTCTGAAAGAGATGGGAATACCAGACCACCTGACCTGTCTCTTGAGAAACCTATATGCAGGTCAGGAAGCAACAGTTAGAACTGGACATGGAACAACAGACTGATTCCAAATAGGAAAAGGAGTGCATCAAGGCTGTATATTGTCAACCTGCTTATTTAACTTTTATGCAGAGTACATCATGAGAAACGCTAGACTGGAAGAAGCACAAGCTAGAATCAAGATTGCCAGGAGAAATATCAATAACCTCAGATATGCAGATGACACCACCCTTATGGCAGAAAGTGAAGAGAAACTCAAAAGCCTCTTGATGAAAGTGAAAGAGGACAGTGAAAAGGTTGGCTTAAAGCTCAACATTCAGAAAACGAAGATCATGGCATCTGGTCCCATCACTTCATGGAAAATAGATGGGGAAACAGTGGAAACAGGATCAGACTTTATTTTTCTGGGCTCCAAAATCACTGCAGATGGTGACTGCAGCCATGAAATTAAAAGACGCTTACTCCTTGGAAGGAAAGTTATGACCAACCTAGATCACATATTTAAAAGCAGAGACATAACTTTGCCAACTAAAGTCTGTCTAGTCAAGGCTATGGTTTTTCCAGTGGTCATGTATGTATGTGAGAGTTGGACTGTGAAGAAAGTTGAGTGCCTAAGAATTGATGCTTTTGAACTGTGGTGCTTGAGAAGACTCTTGAGAGTCCCTTGGACTGCAAGGAGATCCAACCGGTCCATTCTAAAGGAAATCAGTCCTGGGTATTCTTTGGAAGGAATGATGCTAAAGTTGAAACTCTAGTACTTTGGCCACCTCATGCGAAGAGTTGACTCACTGGAGAAGACTCTGATGCTGGGAGGGGTTTGGGGGCAGGAGGAGAAGGGAACGACAGAGGATGAGATGGCTGGATGGCATCACTGACTCGATGGATGTGAGTCTGAGTGAACTCTGGGAGTTGGTGATGGACAGGGAGGCCTGGCATGCTGTGATTCATGGGGTCGCAAAGAGTCGGACACGACTGAGCAACTGAACTGAATTGTGTTTGATTATTCCTGTATATAACTTAGTCTATTTATTGCTTCTAATAATACATTTTTTTGTTTTTGTTTTTGTTTTTAATTTTATTTCATTTAACTTTATAATATTGTATTGGTTTTGCCATATATCAAAATGAATCTGCCACAGGTATACATGTGTTCCCCATCCTGAACCCTCCTCCCTCCCCTACCATCCCTCTGGGTCGTCCCAGTGCACCAGCCCCAGGCATCCAGTATCGTGCATCGAACCTAGACTGGCGACTCATTTCATATATCATATTTTACATATTTCAATGCCATTCTTCCAAATCATCCCACCCTCTCCCTCTCCCAGAGTCCAAAAGACTGATAACAATACATTTTTTTTTTTTTTTTGCAGGGGAAAATGGACAAAGGAAAGGATCAATGAGGGTGGGAGGGAAATGGGAAGAAAGAAGGGGAGTGATGGTGGGGAGGAGTATATATAATTTCTTAACCAATGGCTTTCTGTTTTTAATCACAAAGAACACTTAAAAAAATCATGGTGAATTCATCTTATATTAGGAGGTTTGTTCTCAGAATGAAAAGTTCAGGAAACAAAAAGTCCAGTTTGGGTGTCCTCATCTTTAGGCACATCTTGGTATTTTGTATTGGTAAGTCTATCTTTACCACAATATATTATTTAGGACAGGATCACATTTGTCACCTCTTCCTCCCTACTACCCAAAGTGGTACCAAACCCACAAAATAGTCAATAAACCTCCACAGAGTGAACAAATAAGTCTTTTTTTTTTTTTAAACTCTCCTGAGTGAACTGAATTTTTTGAGGCTCATAAGTGAATATGTTTTGCTCTTTACTTTGTCTATTACAGCCAGATTATATGAGTGGGGTATTAAAGTCTCCGACTATTATTGTATTGCTCTAGAGAATGTCCTTTAGTTTTTGTTGGAGAAATGGTTTAGTGGTGCAAAATTCTCTCAACTTTTGCTTATCTGTGAAGCTTTTGATTTCTCCTTCATATTTGAATGAGATCCTTGCTGGATACAATAATCTAGGCTGTAAGTTATTTTCCTTCATCACTTTAATTACGTCTTGCCATTCCCTCCTGGCTTGGAGAGTTTCTATTGAAAGATCAGCTGTTATCCTTATGGGAATTCCCTTGTGAGTTATTTGATGTTTTTCCCTTGCTGCTTTTAATATTTGTTCTTTATATTTAATCTTTGTTAATTTGATTAATATGTGTCTTGGGGTGTTTTGCCTTGGGTTTATCCTGTTAGGGACTCTCTGGATTTCTTGAACTTGAGTGGTTATTTCCTTCTCCATTTTAGGGAAGTTTTCAACTATTATCTCCTCAAGTATTTCCTCATGATCTTTCTTTTTATCTTCTTCTTCTGGAACTCCTATGATTCGAATGTTGTAGCGTTTGATGTTATCCTGGAGGTTTCTGAAATTGTCCTCATTTCTTTTGATACGTTTTTCTTTTTTCTCGTCTGATTCATTTATTTCTAGGATTCTATCTTCTAGTTCACTAATCCTATCTTCTGCCTCTGTTATTCTACTATTTGTTGCCTCCAGGGTGTTTTGGATCTCATTTATTGCATTATTCATTATGTGTTGACTCTTTTTTATTTCTTCTAGATCCTTGTTAAACCTTTCTTGCATCTTCTCAATCCTTGTCTCCAGACTCTTTAACTGTGATTCTATTTTGATTTCGAGATTTTGAATTAATTTCACTATCATTATTTGGAATTCTTTATCAGAAGCAGAAGATATTAAGAAGAGGTGGCAAGAATACACAGAAGAACTGTACAAAAAAGAGCTTCAAGACCTAGACAATCATGATGATGTGATCACTGACCTAGAGCCAGACATCTTGGAATGTGAAGTCAAATGGGCCTTAGAAAGCATCACTACGAACAAAGCTAGTGGAGGTGATGGAATTCCAGTGGAGCTATTCCAAGTCCTGAAAGATGATGCTGTGAAAGTGCTGCACTCAATATGCCAGCAAATTTGGAAAACTCAGCAGTGGCCACAGGACTGGAAAAGGTCAGTTTTCATCCCAATCCCAAAGAAAGGCAATGCCAAAGAGTGCTCAAACTACCGAACAATTGCACTCATTTCACACGCTAGTAAAGTAATGCTCAAAATTCTCCAAGCCAGGCTTCAGCAATATGTGAACCGTGAACTTCCTGATGTTCAAGCTGGTTTTAGAAAAGGCAGAGGAACCAGAGATCAAATTGCCAACATCCGCTGGATCATGGAAAAAGCAAGAGAGTTCCAGAAAAACATCTATTTCTGCTTTATTGACTATGCCAAAGCCTTTGACTGTGTGGATCACAATAAACTATGGAAAATTCTGAAAGAGATGGGAATACCAGACCACCTGATGTGCCTCTTAAGAAATCTGTATGCAGGTCAGGAAGCAACAGTTAGAACTGGTCATGGAACAACAGACTGGTTGCAAATAGGAAAAGGAGTATGTCAAGGCTGCATATTGTCACCATGTTTATTTAACTTATATGCAGAGTACATCATGAGAAATGCTGGACTGGAAGAAACACAAGTTGGAATCAAGATTGCCGGGAGAAATATCAATAACCTCAGATATGCAGATGACACCACTCTTATGGCAGAAAGTGAAGAGGGGCTAAAAAGCCTCTTGATGAAGGTGAAAGTGGAGAGTGAAAAGGTTGGCTTAAAGCTCAACATTCAGAAAACGAAGATCATGGCATCTGGTCCCATCACTGCATGGGAAATAGATGGGGAAACAGTGTCAGACTTTGTTTTTCTGGGCTCCAAAGTCACTGCAGATGGTGACTGCAGCCATGAAATTAAAGACGCTTACTCCTTGGAAGGAAAGTTATGACCAACCTAGATAGCATATTCAAAAGCAGAGACATTACTTTACCAACAAAGGTTCGCCTAGTCAAGGCTATGGTCTTTCCTGTGGTCATGTATGGATGTGAGAGCTGGACTGTGAAGAAGGCTGAGCGCCGAAGAATTGATGCTTTTGAACTGTGGTGTTGGAGAAGACTCTTGAGAGTCCCTTGGACTGCAAGAAGATCCAACCGGTCCATTCTGAAGGAGATCAATCCTGGAATTTCTTTAGAAGGAATGATGCTAAAGCTGAAACTCCAGTATTTTGGCCACCTCATGCGAAGAGCTGACTCATTGGAGAAGACTCTGATGCTGGGAGGGATTGAGGGCAGGAGGAGAAGGGGACGACAGAGGATGAGATGGCTGGATGGCATCACTGACTCGATGGATGCGAGTCTGGGTGACCTCCGGGAGCTGGTGATGGACAGGGATGCCTGGCGTGCTGCAGTTCATGGGGTCACAAAGAGTCGGACACGACTGAGCGACTGATCTGATCTGATCTGATCTGATCAGGTAGATTCCCTATCTCTTCCTCTTTGGTTTGGTTTGGTGGGCATCTATCCTGTTCCTTTAGCTTCTGGGTGTTCTTTTGTCTCTTCATTTTGTTAAAATTGCCAAATTTAGAGTGTCCTTACTATATTCTGGTAGTTTGTTGAATTCTCTTTATTGAGGCGGTTTACAGGTCTTTTCAATATCTGATCTCTGCCTTGTTACAGAGGGGGCGGAGATGAACACCCAAATCTAAACCAGCCAGGTTCAGGCACTCAGATAATCCTCAGAAGCACAGACTTGGTTGAGTCTGCGTTTTATGCCCTTCCCAGATCCGAGTAGCGCAGGTGATGAAATGTTCAGCGAGCGCAGGTGCTGCGACTTATCGCCTCTCCGCCGCTCAGTTTTCTGGGTATACAAACAGCGCACTTTCTCAGGCAGATGTTGACCATCCAGAGCCCCAAGAAGCGTGAGTCAGCACAGAAACCTACTCACAGTTCCGTTAGACAGTGTCTCTCTAGGGCTATAATTGCCCGCCTGTGGCCCTGGCTGCCTGTCACCGGAGTGGGACGGCCTGCAGCCGGCCAACTCTGTGCAGCCCTTTGTTCCGTAGGTAGTCCTGGTGGTGTCTTAAGTTAGGGCTGGCTTTTGATGTAGTAGATAACCGACAGTCTGGTTATTTCGCTCAGATAGCACCCGAGATAGCCAGGCCAAATCCTTTCTGAAAGCAATGCAGGCCTCGCTGCTCCTCCTAGCCCAGCCCCCACTTGCCAATAGCAAATGCTGGTGTCCACGCCACTTCTCCGCAAAAGGAGTTACCGCAGGGCTCGTTTTCTCGTTTTGAAGACAATGAGCTGTCTTTCTAAGTGCCTAATGTCCTCTGCCGGCATTCAGAAGTTGTTTTATCGAGTTTATTCAGCATTCAAATGTTCTTTTAATGGATTTGTAGAGGAGAAAGTATTCTCCCCGTCTTACTCGTCCGCCATCTTAGCTCCTCCCCCCACAATACATTTTTTTAAGATCACATTATTTGAAGAGTGTCTTTAAATGAAAGGTTCTTTCACTGATCATATTCCTTTGAATATAGACAATATTATGCTTTGTAACTTGATATAAGGGAAGCAATTTTTTTATTCTACACCTAGACATATCTACTAGTCTTACCTAGTTAGTAATAGCTTTTTAAGACAATGTTTTTCTTTAGCATTACTAAGAGGCTTGGGCAGAAATTGTTCTCTTTACTTTCGTAGGATTTGATGCCCACGATGTAGCTTGAGGAGAGTTATTTTTATCATGACAGTGAATATTGCTGTAAACATATGCAAGTAAAATACATTCTAATACTTAAATCTCTCCATTGAATATTCTACTTTTCTGCATAACCTCCCATGTAATTTTCAGTTCTGTTCTCATAGTACTCCTACATAGGGATTCTACTCTCTTTAATGTTTTAAGAGCATTGACTCAATTGATCTCCTAAGAATATTTTAAAGTATTAGTAGGCATATGTTTGTAGAATAATAAAAACTAACAGTACCACAACTCGTAGAATAACAGCAAGTAACCTGGCAATAAGCAAGTGGAGAGACAAAGGTTATATTCCAGGAAACACGATGTTTATCAGGTAGCATGTGACAAAAAATATTCACTATATAAAGAGACATACTATAGTCTAAGTATTGGAGACAAAGTGTCAATTGAAAAAAAAAAAACAACAAAAAAACACACAACCTAAAGCTTGGGAATTAGGTTTTATCGATGGGCTTGTTGAGGACTTAAGCCGAGGACAGAGCCTATCAGATAGGTCTTGAGAGATTGCATTGAAGAGGTGAGGGAGTCATAACAGATAGGAATTTTTGCCACCAGCCAGGTAGTTGGAACATCAGTAGATCACTGCTGATTAAAGTAAGGTGGACGTGTCATGTTAATGGACGCAGCCCTTGTCTGCGTGTGGGAGGCGCAGGAGCCTGGCTTGCTGACGGTGCCCTCTGCCGTGCGCCTCTGGTGTCGAGGGCCACTGCCCACTGTCTTCTGCGTCCTCGGTCCTCTCAGGGTGGGCAGCTGAGGCAGCCGCAGAGGTTGATGGTGTGATGCCATGACATCCTTTGTTTACTGATGTGGCAGGAAACAGTGTTTATCTATGAGAGGAAACGGAAGATGCTGTTTGTGGCCTGCTCTAGTTACTTTTCCATGACGAGTAGAGTCGAGCATCACTGCTGTTGGAAGACATGGAAGTGCAGAGCTTGGCGCTGTGGTGCCTCCTTCTTTGCCTGCTGCCAGCAGTGGAACTGGAGTCGCTATGGGACCGTTAGTCAGTGCTCTTACTACCCTCACACGCGCTTTGCTGTCGTTCTTCTCACCTCCAGGCTCTCAGCGTTGCTTTCCTTCCCGCTCTTCTTTCCTGACCTGTCTTACCTCTCCCATCACCTGTGTCTGTAGAACGGATCTAAGGATTTGAAATTTTAAGGAAGAGTTTCCTTCCGTTGTGGTATGTGACCTGCAGAAATGCGTCCCGTAGCCAATAGTAGCCTGGCTGCGCCCCCATAGTGGCAGAGCTGCCGCCCTGCCTGCTGGCTTTGCCTTGTCCTTTCCGTTGCCATTGTTCTCCTCATCATATCTGTCTCTGGGAAACCTCCACGCTGCTCAAGTGAAACTCGCTGTTTAGAAATACATTCCATACAATTCTCCTCCTGCCCCCTCCACTCCCATTTTTTCCTTGAAAATCCCTCACAACCGTCAGAAATTTTCTGTTAGACTGATTCTTTCCAGTTTGTGTCTCCCCGGCCCCGCCGTGTGCTAATGCTTGTGTTGCTGTGGGTTTTCTTTGCATTTCTTGTTTTCTCTTATCTCATGAATTTCTATTTCTTATTTTTTTCCCAAATCATGATATTTATTGAGCATAACAGGCAAATAAAATGCTGCAGAGCTCATGTGCATTTGATTACTTATCACTTGGAATGTTAGGAAACTTGCATTTTATTTACTTGCAAGACAGTGAATGGACTTAAGCTGCGGATAAATGCCTGATTGCCTAGCGTAGCTGTGTATGTGCCCGACAGTTTACTACTGCTAACAGTTTCTTTCTGCATCTCTCCAGGAAAGGAAGGAGAGGCTGTCCAGGTTTGAATCTATTCGTCACTCAATTGCTGGAATCATTAGGTCTCCAAAATCTGCACTGGGCTCTTCAGTAAGTATGATGAACTCTATACATTACTGAAAATAGTCATTGTCTAGCTTTTTTCTGATGTATCAGTGAATGTCATGTAAATTTGTATTTATCAATGGAAAGGTAAGTAGACAATTTATCTTTATGTGTGCACGTGAATCTGTGTGTATATTAATGATATGTGTATAGTGAGACCCATGTAACAGTGAAATAGGGAGGAAAGGAATAAATTTGATTTGTAGACTTTCTGTACTACGTATAAGTACTTACAGTATTTTATGTACTTTGTAGCATTATTTGAAGAAAACTATGCTAAGTCGCTTCAGTCGTGTCCAACTCTGTGCGACCCCATAGACAGAAGCTCACCAGGCTCCCCTGTCCCTGGGATTCTCCAGGCAAGAACACTGGAGTGGGTTGCCATTTCCTTCTCCAATGCATGAAAGCGAAAAGTGAAAGCGAAGTCGCTCAGTCGTGCCCGACTCTTAGCGACCCCATGGACTGGAGCCCACCAGGCTCCTCCATCCATGGGATTCTCCAGGCAAAAGCACTGGGGTGGGGTGCCATTGCCTTCCCCGGAAGAAAACTATAAATATAAGTATTTTACAGTGAGACATTTTTATAATAGGGATTATTATATATGTATTTTAAAAATATATCAGTTTATATATGTTCATATTTTTAAGAATGTTTTAATTGGAAAATTAAAGTCCATTTGAAATTTGGGCATGGCACGTGGTAATGTATAGAATATTCACTACTCCTAGTAATAGTGGCTATAGCCAAGCAAGATAAAAAAAATTCTTATTCCATTTATATATAAAAGTATAAAGTATTTTTTGCTTCATTACCTATAATACTAAGTCATCAAGCTTTTTATTCTAGCCATGCCTCACTCACAGTATAGAGCTTTATAGTATTTTATTGAATGATGGTTGAAACAATATTCAGTACAAACTAATTACATGCTTTTCCCCCCATCTTGCCAAGTTTCTACAACATAATATCTTAATATTATTTCTTGTTCTTTAAAAGTTTAGCTAAAACAATGTGACCTACTCATATATTAAAAAAAAAGTGCTTCCTAACCTTAGATTAGTTCAATGTTCATTCACATTTTGGATATATTTGCTATAGTTCCTTTTCAATATGTGGCTTTCCTGGTGCCTCAGTGGTGAAGAATCCACCTGCCAAGCAGGAGCTACAGGTTTGATCCCTGGGTTGGGAAGATCCCCTGGAGGAGGAAATGACAACCCACTCCAGTATTCCTGCCTGGGAAATCCCATGGACAGAGGAGCCTGGTAGGCTGAAGTCCATGGGGCCGCAAAGAGTTGGACACAATCTAATGACTGAGTATGCATGCTTTTTAATATGTTAGACATATTCCCATATTTATTCTACTCAAGCAACAATCTTTTATACACAACTGTGGCAAGGCATCAGGTATTTTAATTAAAAAAAAAGGAAGAAAAATATATTTTGCATAAAAGAGATTTTCAACTTATCTTTTAACTGTTGATGCTGCCATTGTCAGAAGTATCCACAGGAGAAAACTAATGCAGACCGTCTCGTGTGGCATTAAGTAGCAAATGAAAATTAAAATCATGTGCAGGAGCCACATGACAGAGTACGTCTCTTTCAAGCCTTATCTCCTCTTACTGTCGTAAATTTACAACTTTACAGATAAATAGTAGTTTATCAGACTTGGTTTATTATGATTTGACAGTCAAAGTAAAGCATAGGAGACTTGATTAAGAATTCATGAGAAGTTTCAGAGACTCTATGAGGAGAGTTTTTTTGATAATTTTTATTAGAAGAAAAGAGCTTCCCTGGTGGCTCAGATGATAAAGAATCCGCTTGCAATGCAGGAGACCTCGATTCAATCTGTGGGTTGGGAAGATCCTCTGGAAGAGGGCATGGCAACCCACTCCAGGATTCTTGCCTGGAGAACCCCATGGATAAAGGAGCCTGGTGGGCTACAGTCCATGGGGTCACAGAGAGTCGGGCATGACTTAGCGACTAAGCATAGCACATTAGAAAGAAAAAAACAGTTCTTACAAGGAAATATGTATTTTTTAAACAGAGGATGAAAGAGGTTTTTCTTTTCCTTTAAGACACATTGATTTACATCTAGAAACAAAGGAGAAATCCTGTTTGTTCATTAAGATGAAGTTGTATGGGGTTAGCACTCCTAAAAGTACGTCAGATATAGTGTACACAATCTTCATAACTAATTGATATAAATCATAACTTTTTAAATGCCTTAAGATATTTACATGTTTTGTCTCCACTTAAAAGTGGTATTTACTTTATTCTTAAGTAAAATTACTAAATTGGCAGTGATTGATATAGGTTAAATTTGGTGTTTACTAACTGCTTTTATCTGAAATGAAGTGCCTTTCCCACAAAGCATGTACTGCATTCATATATACATTTTAATAACCTTATCAACATCCTTGAAGCTATGAAATGCCCGTTTCCTCTAAGAAAATTTCCCTCTGTAATCAAGAATTCTAGGGAATCTGTATGTTGTCTTGCATTTGATCACGTTTTTATCTTCATGATTAAGGCAGTCATTATATCCATCAGTTAAGAGCCCTTTGACATTCCCTGGTTTATTCAGAAGTCTTATGAACTAAGAAGACTGAGGTAGTCTGCACTTTATGACGCTGTGGTACACTGTGAGCAAAGGTACAGAACTACTCCTGTAAGGTGTTAAATATCCTGTTTACTTGAAGAAGATTTTCCCCTCAACTACACAGGTAACTGAGGTCTTATGTCTTACTGTCTTATTGTGAATGTGCAGGTTTCAGGTAGTATGATAGTCTAAGATAAATAAACTTTAGAGGCTATTTAATTATAATTAAAATTTTTTTCTGACATAGTTTAGTATTTTTGAGTATTCTAGTCTGGTAAAGGTAGTGTAGAAGAAGAAAATTTTTAATTACTCTAAACGAGTTTTTCTTTAAAACTTTTTAAGAACCCTGCCAAAATGGCAAAGTTAAGCCAATTAATTTATTTTTTTGTGATAGACTTCACACAATGCAAAACTCACCATTTCAGCATATACACACAGTGGTTTTAGCATATTCATTGTTGTAGAACCATCACCATTATATAAATACAGAACCTTTCAGTCTCCCTAATTAGAAACTCCTATTAGCAATTGGTCTTAATTTCCCCCCTTTTCAATTTTCTGGTTATCACTCATCTATTCTTGATCCTATGGATTTGCCTTTTCTGGACATTTCCCCTAAATAGAGTCACACGCTATGTGGCCTTCTCCTGCTTGGTTTCTTTCACTTTGTGTAATGTCTTCTTGATTCATCCACGGTGTAGCATTATCGGAACCTCATTGCTCTTTATGAGTGAACAGTGTTTCCTTGTGTGGGTTTCTCTGACATTGTTTACCTATCCGTCAGCTGACATTTGGGTTGTTCTACTTTTGGGCTATTATGGATAAAGCTTCAGGGAACATTCAAACACAAGTTTTATGTGACTGTGTGTTTTCAGCTCTCTCAGTTGTGTACCAGGGAATTGCTGGCGCATGTGGTGATTCTGTGTTTACTTTCTGAGGAACTACCAAACTGTTTTCCACAGTGTTCGCAGCATTTTGCATTCACACCAGCACAGCGTATTATTTGAGTGTTCCAGTTCTCTACAATCTCAACACTTTTTATTTTTCCATTTTTTTAAAATTATGGGCATCCTAGTGGGTATGAAATGATATCTCATTATAGTTTTATTTGCAGTTTCCCTGACAATTGATGATGTTGAGTATCTTTTACTGTGATTTGTTGTCACTTGTATGTATTCTTTGGAGATATGACTGTTCATATCTCCTGTATATGTTTTAATTGGTGATTTTCCTTGATTGTTGAGTTATGAGTTCTTTATATATTCTGAATACAAGCCCTTTATCAGTTATATAATTTAAAATTTTTTTCTGTCATTTTTGGAATTGTCTTGACACACAAAAGTTTTTAATTTTGAGAAAGTCCATTTATCTAATTTTCTTTCATTGCATATACTTTTGGTGCTGTATCTAAAAAAATTGTCTAGTGCAAAGTCATGCAAACCCTCACCTGTGTTTCCTTCTAGAGTTCTATATGTAGTTTTACATATAGGTCTTTGATCCACTGCAAGTTAATATTTGCATATGGTATGAAGTGTATATTCAAATTATTTTTTAATGTGTGGAAGCATATTTAAAATCTAAAAGCAGCAGCTATGAAATCGCTGGTTTTTTACTCAAACATATAAAATTGAGAGCTTAGAGCATAATTTTAGATAAAATAAAACTGTTAATTGCATTATACAAAGGGAAATGGATTAATCATGATAGTATTCCCATTGAACTTCTCATAGCTACTTATTTTGCCATTTTTTACACTGTGGCTAAAATGTAGATCTCTCTGTGAAGACAGTCTGATGGAGCACTTTAATCAGAAATGTTGCTGGGGGGAAGAATGTCAGATAATTAGCTCATAGGTGAATTTGACTTTGACAGACTATAGTATCTGATGATAGATGTTTAATATTTACTGTTATGGTGAGATTAGTATTTTAATATGCTGTATCAGCTCCAAGCAGGTGTTCCTTTTTTCTACTGCACTAAAGGAGTTAAATAGCCTGTCCTGAGTCCCTCCAGGCACTGAGGTATGCTTCATATCCTGCATCTTTCATGCTTCAGGTGGTTATAAATTTGCATTGAGGACTATTTCTCATAGACTCCTTCTGAAATCAAGGCCAGGGGTGTTAGACAGGGTTCATTGTATAATCTGAAAGCCTACAGGTGATCATGAGGGTCCATTTCCATTGAAAGGCTTTCAAACCACATTATATTCAATGAGATCTGTTCTAGTCATATCAAGAATACTGCCCTTTCTCCAGAGTCATTTTTTTACTGCAGAATTTTTGTTGTAAGTGGCTGAACAATCTCTTCTGTCTTACAGCCTCTTCTGAGTAGCAGTTGTTCACTGATGAATGGAGTACAGAACACATTTATAATAGTAGCACTCTTTGAAAAATGTTATTTAAAATAAAAATAAAGCAGACTTTGGTCCAGATAATTGTTCTTTAGATGTCAGAAGAATTATTAAATTATTCTTCTGTCACCTTAAAATTAACATTTTTCTGGATCTAGGTTTTTTAAAATTTTTGAATTACTTTGAACTTGATTGAAAATAAAAATACTGAAAAATAATGATGTGCACCCATAATAAATAATAATATACTAAGTAAGATTTGCTTGTTTGCTTCTGTTTAGAAAATAAGCAAATTATCGTTCAGTTGTGTTTCTTGTACATTGGTTATCATGTTGGTATTATAATGCTGGGCTTTCACCGTTGGCATAAGGGAATATAGTTATTTTCATTCATAACATAAAAAACTGCTCATGTTTTTTAGTGTCTTTCTTCAAGTCCAACAGAACAACCTTGTACTTCCTCTGACAAGGGATGTTGTTAAGTTCAACTTAGATATTATGTATTTTAAACCTTGGTTGTCTTCCTTTATCCTTAAGGACTTAATATTTATTTATTTATCCCAGACAGTAACATGTAGAAAAATGACAAATAGGAAAATAGAAGTTTAAAAAATAGAAGTTTTAAAAAATTAAACTTCTTACATCATATCACTGCCATAAATAGATTGAATTCTCCATGTAGCTAGTCATGCCTAAGAAAACTAAATAATATTCTCAGAATTACATGTTTTGAATCACTAGTATTATACATTATTTTCAAGAAGAGCTTATCAGGCTTTCAGTTCAGTCAGTTCAGTTGCTCAGTCGTGTCTGACTCTTTGCGACTCCATAAATCGCAGCACGCCAGACCTCCCTGTCCATCACCAACTCCCGGAGTTCACCCAGACTCATGTATATTGAGTCAGTGATGCCATCCAGCCATCTCATCCTCTGTCGTCCCCTTCTCCTCCTGCCTCCAATCCGTCCCAGCATCAGGGTCTTTTCCAATGAGTCAGGTCTTTGCATCAGGTGGCCAAAGTATTGGAGTTTCAGCTTTAGCATCATTCCTTTCAAAGAAATCTCAGGGCTGATCTCCTTCAGAACGGACTGGTTGGATCTCCTTGCAGTCCAAGGGACTCTCAAGAGTCTTCTCCAACACCATAGTTCAAAAGCATCAATTCTTTGGTGCTCAGCTTTCTTCACAGTCCAACTCTCACATCCACATGTGACCACAGGAAAAACCATAGCCTTGACTGCTGCTGCTGCTGCTGCTGCTAAGTCGCTTCAGTCATGTCCGACTCTGTGCGACCCCATAGACGGAAGCTCACCAGGCTCCCCCGTCCCTGGGATTCTCCAGGCAAGAATACTGGAGTGGATTGCCATTTCCTTCTCCAGTGAATGAAAGTGAAAAGTGAAAGTGAAGTCGCTTAGTCAGGTCCGACTCTTAGTGACCCCATGGACTGGAGTCTACCAGGATCCTCCGTCCATGGGATTTTCCAGGCAAAAGTACTGGGGTGGGGTGCCATTGCCTTCCCCGACTAGACGGACCTTTGTTGGCAAAGTAATGTCTATGCTTTTGAATATGCTATCTAGATTGGTCATAACTTTCCTTCCAAGGAGTAAGCATCTTTTAATTTCATGGCTGCAATCACCACTTGCAGTGATTTGGGAGCCCCCAGAAATAAAGTCTGACACTGTTTCCCCATATATTTCCCATGAAGTGATGGGAGCAGATACCATGATCTTAGTTTTCTAACTGTTGAGCTTTAAGCCAACTTTTCACTCTCCTCTCTTATCAAGCTTTATTTTTTATTATTTCAGTACATAGAGAGTGTTTGCTAAGTCACTTCAGTTGTGTCCCACTCTTTGCGATCCTATGGACTGTAGCCCACCAGGCTCCTCTGTCTATGGGATTCTCCAGGCCAGAACACTGGAGTGGGTTGCCATGCCCTCCTGCAGGGGAGCTTCCTGAACTAGGGATGGAACCCAAGTCTCTTCTGTCGCTTGTACCGGCAGGTGAATTCTTCACCGCTAGTGCCACTTAGGAAGCCACATAGAGAGTAAGCCTCTTCTTTTATGTGTTTGCTCAGATGCTTACAACATTTGACCCAGAGCATGTCAGAATGACAGTGTTCTGTACAGGCAATCCCAACTTGATGATAAATTTTCAAATTTACTGAGCTGTGATTTCATACTGATTCATCAGAATGATCTGGTAATAGTTTTAGTTGAGATGTGTAGTATAGCATTTACACTGAAGACAGTTAATGGACTAAAATGTTATTATTGATGCAGTGGTACATTTTCTCTGCAACATTGTATGAGCTTCAGGTCAGGATGTTTGATTTGGAAAAAATAAAGCTGTAGAAAAAATAGCAGCAATGTGATGAGATGAAAGACAATGAATGAGAGTCACAGGCACAACTGGAAAAAGTAAATGGATAAAAATAATAATGAGAAAAAAGAACGATTACTCATAAAAAGAAGTTGAGTAAAGGAACTAAAGAAGCAGGGAAGAAATAGCAAAGTCAGGAGAAATCAGAAGGTATTGGAGAAGTATGAGACCAAAAATGAATGACCTTTAAAAAATATATTTTGCTAGAGATAGGGTCTTTTATTAGAGATCCTGGAAGGTGCACAAATAGGCAGTCAAGGAAGTGGAAAGTCATGTAGTAAGGTGATATTCAAGTTTGATTTAGTTGTATATCTTTGGGGAAGAGTGACATTAATATTGTTTGGGGAAGAATTGTATAAGAATGTGAATCTGATCAGCATATAATTCTGCCTAATCATTATGGTAATCATAGTTGTATTATTACCTAACGACTGAACAAACTCAAAGTCTCAAAAAGTACAAAAATTGTTAATTAAGGAATTTGTTAAGAAGAGTTTTGCTTCTAGTTTCATAGTATAAAGTGAACAGTAGGTAAAATAACATATCAGTGCATGAAAAAAAAGATCAATTCTACTTTATTCCTAAAAAAACAGGATTTGTCAATTTACAGATAGGCCTTTGTGCCTGTTAAAGATGGAAACACTGCTTTACATCCTGTTTGTCCAGCAGGAATGCAAACAATCATGAAGATGAAACATCTAGAGTATTTACATTGCCCTTTCATAGAAAGTAGCCTTTACTGCCGTCAAATTCCTACTCAGTAGGCCAGTACTTCCCACCTTTTGCAAGTGTTTGGTGATTCTCTTCTGTTTGTATGACATTTGACTCTTAATCGCCCCTAAAATCTCTCATTGATATATAGCTTTAAAATTAAAGGAGTCATTATGGAATTTTTTTAGAAATGTTTAAAATCCTATGAGTTACTTGTAGACACTATAGTATATTATTACACTCGGTTTGAAATAATTCTTTACTTAAATTGTTAAACTAATAACTAAATTTATATAAGGATTTAGAAGAGAATTATGTTCACTTTTATGTTTATTAAAAATTCATAAAAACTTATATGTTAGTGTTGAAATTTTATTTAGCTTGTTTCAAACTCACTGAGAGGTTTACTTGCATATTTTCGATGCTTTTTTATATATATATATTTTTAATGGTTTCTTATTTGGGTGCTTAATTTGAGTAAAATCCAGACATTGATTTTTTCTTAAAAACATTGTTGTCTTTGCCTCTCATAAGGAGCTAATCTTGTGCTCAAATGTTTGAGATTAAAGCATACAAAAATTCATTAAATTCTTGGTAATTAGGCTTAATTAGACTAAGACAAAAAAATAACCTCTTATTCTTAAGTCTGGAAAAAAATTTTCATTTTCTTGGGCTGATTCCTCATTGCCTCTTCATTTAAACCAATCTTTTTATTAAACTAAGTTCAGTATGTTTTTGCTAGAATATTCTTTAAGAATAAGGTCTGGGGAAAATAGGTAAATAGCTCGTCAATCAGGAAAGCTTATCTTAGTATTATATAACTTGTTAATTATGTTATATTACTGCACATATGAAAATGGAAACTTCATCTTCCCCATGTCTTTGACAAAAATTTTAGATAACAAGGAAAAATCTTTCCCCACTTAGGCTGAGAAAGTTGTGATGTTTGAAGTAAAAGCTTCCTTTCATTTTTGATGTCATTATGAAAGCCTTTGGAATGCTGAATTTCATTGCTGGCACGTCCTTCATTCTGTTACTGTCAAGCTTGCAAAGCTGTATTAGAATTTAATTGAAAGCACATTAATAAAACGTTTTTTTCCAATGTTTCCAGGGAAATTCCTGAAAGGCCTTGATAGACGCAGTCAGGGGCTATGTACAGCCTTTTCCTGTGTATGCATGTCTCACATGTACACACACATACACCCATAGTGACTTCAGCCTGCGTTCCATGACAGTATTGTCTAGGGCCAGGAACGGCAGATGGCGAAGTTTTCCTTCCTACCCAAAAGACCTTATAAAACAAAAAACCAGAAGTATAATCCCTATGAAATACCACTGTAAGTTCCTTCCCATTTATTTCTCTTTTTAAAACAAACAAACAAACTTAGATGTTTCAGAATGATTTTTTTCCCCCAAAATGTATCCCTCACTTTCAGATCCTTAAATGAATTTCTGTGTTAGCTGAGCTTTTGTATTTCAAATGCCCTTCTGACTTAATGAATTCCCCAGGCTCTTTGTTGTCCCACTTCTAAATAAATCAGCCTTTTGGAGGTTAGGTTGGTAGGAGAGGAAATCAAGCACATGACATCCTTGTTTGTGCTGCTTTTGTATTATGTAGACCTTTTAAAAAAGAGATAATAATAAAAAGTTTTTTTTTGCCTAAAAGTGACACTGAATTTCTTTCTATATTCTTCTCAGAGGAAAAACATCAATAAAACACTCTTCATCGGCGAGACTTGAAAATATTTCTATAACAGTAAAAATTTTAGTATTTTCTATATTGAAATCCATTGTGACAAAATTTTAGAGAAGAAATATTTAATCATTCTACCAACTTTAAGAATTATAAACTGTTAGTATCAGTATACACAAAAATTAATTTCATATGGATTATGCATTTGTTTTAAAAAATAATTATTTTTATCTCATAGTTGTGGCTCAGATCAGATCAGATCAGTCGCTCAGTTGTGTCTGACTCTTTGCGACCCCATGAATCGCAGCACTCCAGGCCTCCCTGTCCATCACCAGCTCCCGGAGGTCACTCAGACTCACATCCATCAAGTCAGTGATGCCATCCAGCCATCTCATCCTCTGTCATCCCCTTCTCCTCCTGCCCCCAATCCCTCCCAGCATCAGAATCTTTTCCAATGAGTCAACTCTTCGCATGAGGTGGCCAAAGTATTGGAGTTTCAGCTTTAGCATCATTCCTTCCAAAGAAATCCCAGGGCTGATCTCCTTCAGAATGGACTGGTTGGATCTCCTTGCAGTCCAAGGGACTCTCAAGAGTCTTCTCCAACACCACAGTTCAAAAGCATCAGTTCTTTGGCGCTCAGCCTTCTTCACAGTCCAGCTCTCACATCCATACATGACCACAGGAAAGACCATAGCCTTGACTAGGCGAACCTTTGTTGGCAAAGTAGTGTCTCTGCTTTTGAATATGCTATCTAGGTTGGTCATAACTAGTTCTTTATATAATTCAATTGTAAACCCATTTTGGGAATACAATTTAAATTGTTTTGAAAGTAAAGTATTTGTCATAATTCTAACAAAAGAAAAGGCTTATTCAGCTTATAAACAATTTCCATGTACAGATGGATCATATATGTATTTAAAGAATTAATCTCACAGTGGCAGGGCTTCCTTGGTGGCTTGGATGGTAAAGACTCTGCCTGCAATGCGGACGACCTGGGTTCAATCCCTGGGTCAATAAGATCCGCTGGAGAAGGAAATAGCAACCCACTCCAGTATTCTTGCTTGGAGAACCCCAGGGACAGAGGAGCCTAGTCGGCTGTTGTCCATGAGGTCGCAAAGAGTTGGACATGATTGAGCCACTGGCATTCACGCTCACATAGTGGTAGAAGTAGAAACCAAACTGTGTACTCTTCTTTGAATTCTATTTGCGATTTCTCAGTTTTTTAAGTCAGTAGGATGGGCTTTGGGCTTTGGCTAATATAAAATGGAACTTTGACCACTACATTTTAGGCTTCTTCAAGTGATAAAACTTGAGGGCTTCCCTAATAGCTCAGTCAGTAAGGAATCTGCGTGCAATGCAGGAGACCTGAGTTCGATTCCTGGATTGGGAAGATCCCCTGGAGAAGGAAATGGCAATCCACTCCAGTACTTCGGCCACCTGATGCGAAGAGCTGGCTCATTTGAAAAGACCCTGATGCTGGGAAAGATTGAACGTGGGAGGAGAAGGGGATGACAGAGGATGAGATGGCTGGATGGCATCACCGACTCAATGGACATGAGTCTGAGTGAACTCCGGGAGTTGGTGATGGACAGGGAGGCCTGGCGTGCTGCAATTCATGGGGTTGCAAAGAGTCGGATACGACTGAGCGACTGAACTTAACTGAACTGATTCTTGCCTGGAAAATCCCATGGACAAAGGAGCCTGGTGGGCTACAGTCCGTGGGGTTGCAAGAGTCAGACACGACTTAGCGAGTAAACCACTGAGTGAGGCTCTCTTCAAACTAGTTCTCGTTTACCATAAAGTTGCCTGTACCTTACCTGTGAAGAATTCTTATGACCTGGGAGAGTTTAGTTTCTGTGGGTGATAAATATAAACCAACAAACAACTTTTTACTTGTAACCATAAGATGTATGATTTCATCTATTTTTAATATAAATTTATTTATTTTAATTGGAGGCTAATTACTTTATAATATTATATTGGTTTTGCCATACATCAACATATTAATTAGAAACATTTCAAAGAAACATAACCAGCTCTGAGTTATCTCTATTTGTGTTAGCATCTGGCCTCCTAAAATAACAGATAACTTGCTTCCTGCTGTGCTCATGGCTTATATCCCACCCCTTGTTTTTGTCGCCTGTCTGTCAGTGCACCTTGGTGGTTTCAGGGGTGCTGTTTCAGCTGAGCCTTTGTCTGCCGTTGCTGTGTGGGATCAGGACCAGCCATGTGGCAGAGGTAGTGGTTAAGGAAGTCGGAGGAGCAAGATGAGCAGGCACAGCAAGAAGGCAGCACCAGATGAAGCCTTAGTGTTTCTGGGACCCATGACGTGGGCAGCCCATGTGATTAAGAGTTAATTCCATAAAAATATATACTTCAGCTTTTAATTCTTTGAAAATGAAGTTGTTTATGATGTCTCTGAGAATACTCTCATTTCATCATAATCCTCTGATTGAAGATTTTTAAATATATGTATTTTATGATATGGTGACTCAGACTATAAGTGCTAACTCTAAATGCTAATATTGTGTGTATCTATGTCTAATAGCAAAAAGAAATAATCTCGCAGTATTTAAGGGTATGTATTACACTTCAGCATCAGTGCTCCAGGAGGTATTAAAAGATTATGAACATTTCAGATTTTTCAGATAACGTTTAATTGATCAATTAAAGGGAGGTACATAGGTAAGAAGTATTTATAATTGCTGTTAGTCCTACCAGAAAAAAATTGCTATCTTCTCTAACTTAATGTTCTTTTTTTTTTCCAATATTTGCTCAAGTTCTGTGATACGATCCCTGTACTTGAGAAACCTCTGGCAGAACAGGACTGGTACCATGGTGCAATTCCCAGAATAGAAGCGCAAGACCTATTAAAACAGCAAGGAGACTTCTTGGTGCGAGAGAGTCATGGGAAACCTGGTGAATATGTCCTTTCTGTATTTTCTGATGGACAAAGGAGACACTTTATCATACAATATGTTGATGTACGTTTCCACTTTAGTTTATATGTATATTTTGATGTAGTTAATTGAGGTATACTTGTAATAAAATGATGAATGATTTGTGGTAAATGCCTATAACAATAACTTTAGCACTTAATTTTTTTTTAATTCCTTAAATTCATTGCTGCAAAATGCACTGAAATTTTCATCTTTTAAAGGAAATATGCATTTTAAAACATTAAGTTAAAATAGCTACAATTTGCATTAAATTTAAATGCATTAATATTTTAAGTTAACTTTGTTTATGATCCTTTAAATTAAAAATGAAATACGTGATTATTACAATTTTTTTCTAGAGAAACTTAATTATGATTTTTATGCTCTTAAAATTGGACCTTGAAGTTGCACAAAAATGTTGCCACAAGATTTTTAAGAAATATTTTATTAAATAATAATAATGAAGTACCTTAATGAATGAGATGGTGATAGTTGAATTGGTTTTATGATTCATTGAGAATTAAGGGGGTTTTTTCCATTTAAGTATAAGCTTTTATTTGTTGGTGTTAACAGTAAATAGGAATTTAGGAAGAATTTTAAAAGTGATCAAGTCACATTGCTTGTTATACTGATTTATTTATTGAAGTTTTAAGTATTGTAAGCTGTTTCCTTTTGTGTTGCATTCTTTATTAAGCACTAAACAGATGAAGAGTGTTTCAAAATTTTTAACTTTACCCACTGAGAAATTTTAAACTTTTTGGCATTGGAAGGAATTAATGCTTCTGTTCGTCATTTTTTAAACTTATCATTTCAAACAGCATGCCTTTTCAGGCTGGCTGCCGATAGGATTTCAATAAATGTCCAGGCACTATAGCGACACTAAGTACTTACAAGAAGATTGAACCATTATCATTAGATGAATTTCAGAGGGTTTTGTTCCAGTTCATACATAGTTCATATAACATATAAATTCATCTAATGATAATACATTACATTTTATCTATGTGTTACATAGATATAATTCTGAGCTGAAATTCACATATCATAAAAATAACCAATTAAAAGTTGTATTTAGTGTAGTCACATCTAAGATTTATATTTAAAGGAAAATAGATGCTGTTCAGATGGGTTAAGTTAAGCCTTTTAAAGTGTATATTTTATATTTTGTTAATTTTGTATAGTATTCAGATCTCAACTTGATTATAATTGTTTACTCTCATATATCAAAATAACTGTTTCTAATAGTATGTCATTCCTTATTTCCTTGGCAAACTGTTTTATAATTTGCATCTATCTTTAAATTATGGGTGTATTGATAGATACCCTTCCTTATTACAACCTGTGACCATGTTGGCAATATTTGTAAAATGGTGTGAGAATTTAGAAGGAAAGAAGGTAGGTAAAGTATGAACTAACTACAACTTATATGAATGTTTCCTTCTATTTTCTAAGCTCTAAAAGTTACTATTTTGAAATGTTTCATATAGTAAGACTAAAATATTTCTTTTATTACCTATTATAGTTTAAAATGTAACCTCAGGAATTTAAATTAGTTTTTTTTAGAAACAAAATGGAAAGGGTCCATTTGGAAATTATCACCTGTCTTTATATTTCCATTTTGTTTTAAGTAACTAAAGTGAACAGCATTATATATTCTAAAAATGAGACATTGTTACAAGTTCACATTTAAAGATTTTATTTGGCTTCCTCTGACACTGAAATTTTGCAGAGATCTTTGAGAGTGCCTATGTTTCTGTAAATGCCTCCAGTTTTCCACTGCCTAATTTTATTTAATTTGCCCTCCTTATATAATGTTGAGTTCTTTGGTCATAAGAGTTTTGAAATAGACTACTGGGAAAAATTTTAATTCTTTTTCTTTTTATGTAGGTGATTCTTACTTGGTCTAAAATTATTCCATTTCCTTGGTCATATACCTGTTGTCTGGAAGGGTTTTATAAATGGAGGAAGTCATTACCAGATATTTATTATATTGCCTATTGAAATTTTATTCTGATCAATGACTTTTTAATCCATTACTAGATTATAAAAGCTGTACATAAGTGAGGGGACAGGTGTCCTCAGAGAGGAAGATATAAAGACATATAGGATTTTAGAAAATGGAAAAAATGTCAAGTAGTAGACCAGTGGAAACTTGGGTTTCAAGCCCAGATATGTACTTGATAAAGCTCTGTGGTTTGGGATGTAATGGGGGTAATAGCCAATACAGTGCTTGTGAGAGTCGGAGAGTGAATATATTTTTATTAAGTTCTGTGCAGATCATTAGGCATTTTTACCATTGTTTGAACACTTTATTTGAGAAAACATACAAACGTAGGTTGTATGGAATATCAGTGTAATTGGAGAATTTAAAAATTCTTTCTGGTTCCTGTTGAGATTTATTTGTGAAATTTAAATAATGGTGGAAATGTTATTTTGGAAATCATATATTTAAGTTTGAGGTGTTCATTGATCACAAATAATGTTGTTTTTAGTAACGTTGTCTCTGCCAGCTAGAGTCTAGTTTGGAGGTTAGTTTGAAGCTTTATTCTTGTATGCCTATCAGTTATTTTACAACATGGTGTGAAGCTGCGTGCTGTGAACATTATGGCTGACCTGTATGGATGCAGATACTTTCAATTTTCACCTTTCTTACTATGCTAGCAGAGAATGTCTGTTGTTTTAGCTAGTTCAAGGAGGGACAACTGTACTTTTTATTGGATGTTAATGTATTAAGTATCTGAATATCAGTGTAATTCTAGTGTTACTTACTGACTATTCCATAGTTATTAACCTGTTTATGGTGCATACTGTAAAGTCACAGTTAGAGTTTGTACCTAAAACTATTTATCTTGTGTCATAAATATTGGTAGATTTTCATAGATTCAAATAGCGTCGTTAGATTTCATATGTTAATGTATAATCAAATCCTTGCTTTTGTATAAGATAAACAAAAATATGTGATAAAGTATTTCAGAGGAAACTTTTATGCTGTTATTAATAGGAAAGTACCAATTCATATTTCTCTGATTTATTTATCTGACACATTTGCTAAAAACACATTTTGGTAAAGTATCATTTTATTTATGTTGGGAGGGTAGGAAGTATCCGTGTTGGCAAGGTAGGAAGGTGAAATTAAAAATGTATGGCCTACTGCTTGATGAGCTTAATACCTGGTAGGTGAGACATTAGTAGAATTTATGAACAGAGAAACATTAAAGATGCAGAATTAGAGATGACTGAACCAAACATTTGAATTAACATCTGATAATGAATTGAAAAATAGCAACATAGTAAATATTTTAAAATAAAACTTGGGTGAAAGTCCTCTGTGTAACTGCATATCATCATTTTTTATTTCTTCACTCATTTCAATCAAGAAGTACTAGTTGAGCAAGTACTCTGTAGGACCCTGGGATGTGGGCCAATCAAAAATAACACAGAAGTGGAAGCCGTGAGTAGTAACTATGTGAAATTAGGTATCTCAGCATGTTGTATCAGCAGTTCATTCAGCAGGTACTTACTGGATGTCTGTCATGTGCTAAGTTCCGCTTTGAGCTGATGGATTAGTCTCTGAATGTACCAGACAGATTTGCTTTGTTTTGTTGCCACAGTCTCTAGGCTCTTTGAACTACCTTTTTAATCCATACTATGGGTCTTCAGATAGACTGAGTGAAAGTAAATACAGATCCACAGTTTGTTTGTATGACAGTCAATTCCAAGTTTATAGCCTTGTCCTTGTATGCTTAAGATTCTTTTAACTGTTTTACTACCCAGACATTCAGGGATTCAAGAGAAGGCCGTATATACCTTGAAGTCAAAATGAAACCATCATGAGATGACATTTTCTGTGCCCCAGGCACATGAACAGGGACTTAGGAGACTTCCTCCTTAACAATAAAACAAATCCATTCCAAACCCTGATTAATTAATTTCCAGGAAATACTAATTGAGTGAGTGCTTTTGAGGCCCAGACATATTACGATGGAGCTTACATGGTGGGGAGAATTCACGGTCATTTATAAATCGCATCAGATCAGATCAGATCAGTCGCTCAGTCGTGTCCAACTCTTTGCGACCCCATGAACCAGAGCACGCCAGGCCTCCCTGTCCATCACCAGCTCCCGGAGGTCACTCAGACTCACACCCATCAAGTCAGTGATGCCATCCAGCCATCTCATCCTCTGTCGTCCCCTTCTCCTCCTGCCCTCAATCCCTCCCAGCACCAGAGTCTTCTCCAATGAGTCAACTCTTCGCATGAGGTGGCCAAAATATTGGAGTTTCAGCTTTAGCATCATTCCTTCCAAAGAAATCCCAGGATTGATCTCCTTCAGAATGGACTGGTTGGATCTTCTTGCAGTCCAAGGGACTCTCAAGAGTCTTCTCCAACACCACAGTTCAAAAGCATCAATTCTTCGGCGCTCAGCCTTCTTCACAGTCCAGCTCTCACATCCATACATGACCACAGGAAAGACCATAGCCTTGACTAGGCGAACCTTTGTTGGTAAAGTAATGTCTCTGCTTTTGAATATGCTATCTAGGTTGGTCATAACTTTCCTTCCAAGGAGTAAGCGTCTTTTAATTTCATGGCTGCAGTCACCATCTGCAGTGATTTTGGAGCCCAGAAAAATAAATTCTGACACAGTTTCCACTGTTTCTCCATCTATTTCCCATGTAGTGATGGGACCAGATGCCATGATCTTCGTTTTCTGAATGTTGAGCTTTAAGCCAACCTTTTCACTCTCCACTTTCACTTTCATCAAGAGGCTTTTTAGCTCCTCTTCACTTTCTGCCATAAGAGTGATACAATATATGAATTTATAAACCATAGTAAATGCTATAAAGATACACAGTGCTCTGAAAGCTTTTAACTGGAAAACTTAAGGAAGTTAAAGTTTGAGACAACATCTGAGGAATGAATAAAAGTTAACTAGGAGATGCCATGCCAGGATCATTTTAATATTATTCCTCAGATTCCCCAACAACCTTTTCTGTTTACTGGTTTAACTGGTAATATGTTACAACTAGTCAATGTGTTGTTTTTATTTGAGAAAGCTAAAATTTATGTTTTACATTTTTAGATTTGGGTATTACCCCAGAAAGGAGTGTTTTAGCATTTTGCTTTTATTCAGCTTATTCATCTTGGCCTCTTTCAGAAATGATTTTCCTTCTTTCCTTTTTATTTTTTTCTGAAGCATGCTTATCCTCAATTTCTTTTTTTTTTCAGATCTCCTCAGGCATAATATTTCAAATTAACATTCATTGAATCCCCTTCTCATTTTTATGTGCTTATGCTGTTCTGTCTGACTTTCTTGCATAATAATAGTCTTCTGGAAATACGTGTAGCAACAAAATCTGATTCTGCTTTTTATGTGTTTTTCATCAGTATGCATGATTGATTCTTAAGTTGCTCAGTGATAAATCAGGAATGAATTCTGGATATTGTGAATGTTTTAAAAACAAAAGTAATGCATACTCTTAGTGAAAATTCAGAAATATGTATCACGGAATGTGTGCTTCACAGCAACACCCCCTTATAGACTCAGGGAATATCCTTTGAGATTTAAAAAATATCTAATCAGATCAGATCAGATCAGTCACTCAGTCGTGTCCAACTCTTTGCGACCCCATGAACTGCAGCACACCAGACCTCCCTATCCATCACCAGCTCTCGGAGGTCACTCAGACTCACATCCATCGAGTCAGTGATGCCATCCAGCCATCTCATCCTCTGTCTTCCCCTTCTCCTCCTGCCCCCAATCCCTCCCAGCATCAGAGTCTTCTCCAATGAGTCAACTCTTCCCATGAGGTGGCCAAAATACTGGAGTTTCAGCTTTAGCATCATTCCTTCCAAAGAAATCCCAGGGCTGATCTCCTTCAGAATGGACTGGTTGGATCTCCTTGCAGTCCAAGGGACTCTCAAGAGTCTTCTCCAACACCACAGTTCAAAAGCATCAATTCTTCGGCGCTCAGCCTTCTTCACAGTCCAGCTCTCACATCCATGCATGACCACAGGAAAGACCATAGCCTTGACTAGGCGAACTTTTGTTGGTAAAGTGATGTCTCTGCTTTTGAATATGCTATCTGCTGCTGCTACTGCTGCTGCTAAGTCACTTCAGTCGTGTCCGACTCTGTGCGATCCCATAGACGGCAGCACACCAGGCTCCTCCGTCCCCGGGATTCTCCAGGCAGGAATACTGGAGTGGGTTGCCATTTCCTTCTCCAATGCATGAGAGTGAAAAGTGAAAGTGAAGTCGCTCAGTCACGTCTGACTCTTAGCGACCCCATGAACTGGAGCCATCCATGGGATTTTCCAGGCAAGAGTACTGGGGTGGGGTGCCATTGCCTTCCCCGGAATATGCTATCTAGGTTGGTCATAACTTTCCTTCCAAGGAGTAAGCGTCTTTTAATTTCATGGCTGCAGTCACCATCTGCAGTGATTTTGGAGCCCAGAAAAATAAATTCTGACACTGTTTCCACTGTTTCTCCATCTATTTCCCATGTAGTGATGGGACCAGATGCCATGATCTTCGTTTTCTGAATGTTGAGCTTTAAGCCAACCTTTTCACTCTCCACTTTCACTTTCATCAAGAGGCTTTTTAGTTCCTCTTCCCTTTCTGCCATAAGGGTGGTATCATCTGCATATCTGAGGTTATTGATATTTCTCCCGGCAATCTTGATTCCAGCTTGTGTTTCTTCCAGTCCAGCATTTCTCATGATGTACTCTGCATATAAGTTAAATAAGCAGGGTGACAATATGCAGCCTTGACGTACTCCTTTTCCTATTTGGAACCAGTCTGTTGTTCCATGACCAGTTCTAACTGTTGCTTCCTGACCTGCATACAGATTTCTCAAGAGGCAGATCAGGTGGTCTGGTATTCCCATCTCTCTCAGAATTTTCCACAGTTTATTGTGATCTACACAGTCAAAGGCTTTGGCATAGTCAATTAAGCAGAAATAGATGTAATTCTTATTTTATAAAATTGAGCCATAACATATTTTTATTTATACTTATTTTTAATGATATATTACTTGATTTTTAAAAATTTTTCAGGATGGGGAACACATGTATACCTGTGGCAGATTCATTTTGATATATGGCAAAACCAATGCAATATTGTAAAGTTAAATAAAATAAAATTTAAAAAAATGTAATACAAATGACAGTCAACACAATTTTGTCAGAATTTGTGGAAATTTATTCTCTACTACTGTTTTTATTGCTTCTTTTGAAATTCACATAGAAATCATTAGTAGCTCCAAAAAGAAATCTCTTATTTAAAAATGAATATGAATTCTCTCAGTCACATTATCATTAAAGCCACATTAACAGTCACATTCTTATTAAAGTAAAGAAACTTTAAAAAGAGCCTATCTATATGTGAACCCAACCTCTTAGCTGAATTATAATACATTTGCACAGATTTGTAAAAGGTCGAATGTAATATTTGGAATTTTGAGTGTATCAAGAAACAAGTCTTCAACATTTTTTGAATGTACTTTTTAGTTTTTTTTAAATAGAAGTATAAATCATCTTCCAATATTGCATTTGTTTCAGGTGTACATCATAGTGATCTGATATTTTTACGCAGCGCAGAATGATCTGTCACTATAACGTCATTACACTCTATTGACTAGGCTCCCTGTGCTGTGCGGTGTGTCCCATGACTTCTCTGTTGTAGCTAGAAGTTTGTACCTCTTCACCTCACCTGCCTGTTTCTTTCATCCCTCTGCCCTCTTCCCTGCCAGCAAAGACCAATCTGTGCTCTGTATCTAGGAGTCTGTTTCTATCTTGCTAGTTTTGTTTTTTAGATTCCATACATGATATTTGTCTTTCTCTGACTTATTTCACTTAGCATGAAATCTTCTAGGTCCGTCCATGTTGTCACAAATGGTAAGGTTTCATTCTTCTTTTTGTCCAATTAATATTCCAGGTGTGTGTGTGTGTGTGTGTACATCTTCTTTCTTATCCATTCACCTATTGATGGATATTTAGGTTGATTTGATATCTTGGCTATTGTAAATGATGCTGTAATAAACATAGGGATGCATATCTTTTCTAAGTAGTGTTTTTATTTTCTTTGGAAAAATACCACATTGGGGAATTGTTGGATCATATTATACTTTTTCCCAGGTGGCACTAGTGGTAAGGAACACGCCTACCAATGCAGGAGACAGACAAGGGTTCGATCCCTGGGTCAAGAAGATCCTGTGGAAGAGGGCATGGCAACCCACTCCAGTATTCTTGCTTGGAGAATCCCATGGACAGAGGAGCCTGGCGGGCTGCAGTCCATGGGGTTGTACAAAGTCAGACATTCCTGAGCACACACATATTGCCGTTCGAGTTTCAGTCTTTTGAGGGCGTGTTATACTGTTTTCTGTAGTGACTGCACCAATTTCCATTTCCCCCCGACAGTGCGTGAGGGTTCTGTGAATGTACTGTTCTTCTCCGCAGTTGTTTAGATGAACTTTGTGAGCAACTGGATTTGGCATTATTTTTAGATTCTTTATCTTCATCTTTAAGAAAAGGAGTTGATGGGTTTTGTACTGTGTTAGGACTCAGGATGTCCCTGATGTCAGAAGGATTGCTTTAAACAAGTAATTGTCGGGAGTCAGTTTCTCCTTTCAGCCCATGAAGGAGGTACCGCTGCTTGTGTTACTCTCTGTATTACTCCATCATGATTGCTGTGTCAGTGGCAGAAAGCCACCTTCAGATTAAAAACTAGATATGTTCTTTAGAATTGGAAATGGAAAATTCCCATTATTTTATTCACAATTTCTCCAGTTATAAGAGATATATTAGAAATTTATACAAGATCTTAGGACACTAGTGGCTAATTTGAAATTTCGTTTTCTCTGTCAGTTTCATCTCATTATTACATTTTTATTAAACACTCTCCTGTTTGACTACATCCAGTTCACCTTGATTCATGGACCTAGCATTCCAGGTTTCTATGAAATGTTGTTCTTTACAGCATCGGATTTTACTTTCACCACCAGATACTTCCATACCTGAGCATCGTTTCTGCTCTGGCTCAGTCACTTGGTTCTTTTTAGAGCTATTAGTAATTGCCCTCTGCTCTTCCCTAGCTTACTAGACACCTTCCAACTTGGGGGCTCATCTTCTGGTGTCACATCTTTCTTGAACATTGATGTCTTAGGAATCAGTGAACTAAAATGGATGGGAATGAGCCAATTTAATTTAGATGGCCACTGTGGGCAACAGTTCCTTAGAAGAAATGGAGTAGCCTTCATAGTAAACAGGAATCCAACATGCAGTGTGTAGGTGCAGGCTCAGAAACCACAGAATGATCTCAGTTCGCTTCCAAGGCAAACCATCCAACATCACAGTAGTCAAAGGCCCCGACCACTGATGCCGAAGAGGGTGAAGTTGACCGGTTCCTAGAAGACGTACAGACCTTCTAGAACTAGCCAAAAAAAAAAAAAAAAAGATGTCCTTTTCATCATAGGGGACTGGAATGCAAAAGTAGGAAGTCAAGAGACACCTGGAGTAACAGGCAAATTTGGCCTTTGATAACAAAATTAAGCAGGGCAAAATTTAACAGCGTTTTGCCAGGAGAACACACTGGTCATAGCAAAGACCCTCCTCCAAAAACACTACAGACAACTCTACACGTGGACATCACCAGATGGTCAATACAGAAATCAGGATGATTATATTCTTTGCAGTCGAAGATGGAGAAGCTCCATACACCAGGAAAAACAAGATCTGGAGCTGAGTGTGGCTGTGATCATGATCTCTTTATTGTACAGTCAGACTTAAATTGAAGAAAATATGGAAACCATAGGCCATTCAGGTATTACTAAATCCAGTCCCTTATGGTTATACAGTGGAAGTGACAAATAGATTCAAGGGGTTAGATCCGATTGACAGAGTGCCTGAAGAACTATGAATGGAAGTTCATAACATTGTACAGGAGGCGGTGATCAAAACCATCCCTAATAAAAAAGAAATGCAAGAGGGCAAAGTGGTTGTCTGAGCAGGCCTTACAAATAGCTGAGAAAAGAAGAGAAGCAAAAGACAAGGGAGAAAGGGAAAGATATACTCATTTGAATACAGAGTTCCAGAGATAGCAAGGAAAAATAAGAAGACCTTTTAAATGAACAGTGTAAAGAAGTAAAGGAAAACAATAGAATGGAAAAGATTGGAGATCTTTTCAAGAAAATTGGAGATATCAAGGGAGCATTTCATGCAAGGATGGACATGATAAAGAACAAAAATGGTAAGGATCTAATAGAAGCAGAAGAGATTAAGAAGATGTGGCAGAAATACACAGAAGAACTATAGAAGAAAGGTCTTTAATGACCCAGATAATCAAGATGGTGTGTGGTCACTCACCTAGAGCCAGACATCCTGGAGTATGAAGTCAAGTGGCTTTAGGAAGCACTACTATGAACAAAGCTAGTAGAGGTGATGGAATTCAGGTTGAGTGACTTAAAATCCTAAAAGATGATAGTGTTAAAGTACCGCACCTAATATGTTATCAAATTTGGAAAGCTTAGCAATGACCACAGCCCTGGAACCGGTCAATTTTAATTCCTATCCCAAAGAAGGGGAATGCCAAAGAATGTTCAGCCTACCATATAATTGTGCTCATTTCACACTGTAGTAAGGTTATGCACCAAATCCTTCAAAATAGGCTTCACTAGTGCATGAACCAAGAACTTTCAGATGTAGAAGCTGCATTTACAAAAGACAGAGGAACCGGAGATCAAATTGCTAACATTCATTGGATCATATCGAAAACAAAGGAATTCCAGAAAAACGTCTACTTTTGCTTCATTCACTACAAGAAAGCCTTTGACTGTGTGGATCACACAACAAACTGTAGAAAATTCTTAAAGAGATGGGAATACCAGACCCCGTTACCTGCCTCCTACGAAATGTTTGCAGGTCAAGAAGCAACAATTAGAAGTGGACATGGAACAACAGACTGATTCCACAGGGAACAGAGTACATCAAGACTATATATTGTCACCCTGCTTCTTTAACTTCTGTGCAGAGCTCATGATGAGAAATGCCAGGCTCGATGAATCAGAAATTGGAATCAAGATTGCTGGGAAAATATCAACAACTTCAGATACGTAGTTGATACCACTCTAATGGCAGATAGTGAAGAGGAACTAAAGAGCCTCTTGGTGAGGGTGAAAGAGGTGAAAAGCTGACTTAAACCTTAACATTCACAAACCAATTTGCCTTGATTCATGGACCTAACATTCCAGGTTCTTATGCAGTATTGCTCTTTACCAGATTGGACTTTGCTTCTATTACCAGTCACATCCACAAGTGGGTGTTGTTTTTGTTTTGGCTGCATCTCTTCATTCTTTCTGGAGTTATTTCTCCATTGATCTCAGGAGTGTACTGGGCACCTACCAGCCTAGGGAGTCCATCTTTCAGTGTCCTGTCTTTTTGCCATACTGTTCATGAGGTTCTCAAGGAAAACTGGTGGAGTGATTTGCCATTCCCTTCTCCGGTGGACCACGTTTTGTCAGAACTCTTCACCATGACCTGGAATGTTAGATCCATGAATCAAGGCAAATTGGAAGTGGTCAAACAGGAGATGGCAAGGGTGTACGTCAACATGTTAGAAATCAGTGAACTAAGATGGACTGGAATGAGTGAATTTAACTCAGATGACCATTATATCTACTACTGTGGGCAAGAATACCTTAGAAGAAACGGAGTAGCCCTAATAGTCAACAAAAGAGTCCAAAATGCAATACTTGGATGCAGTCTCAAAAATGACAGAATGATCTCTGTTCATTTCCAAGGCAAACCATTCAGTCTCACAGTAATTCAAGTCTATGCCCCGACCAGTAATGCTGAAGAAGCCGAATGATTCTATGAAGACCTACAAGACCTTATAGAACTAACACCTCAAAAAAGATGTCCTTTGCATTATAGGAGACTGGAATGCAAAAGTAGGAAGTAAAGAAACACCTGGAGTAACAGGCAAATTTGGCCTTGGAGTACAGAATGAAGCAGGGCAAAGGCTAATAGAGGTCTGCCAAGAAAATGCACTGGTCATAGCAAACACCCTCTTCCAACAACACAAGAGAAGACTCTACACATGGACATCACCAGATGGTCAACACCGGAATCAGATTGATTATATTCTTTGCAGCCAGAGATGGAGAAACTCTATACAGTCAGCAAAAACAAGACTGGCAGCTAACTGTGGCTCAGATTATGAACTCCTTATTGTCAAATTCAGACTTAAAGAAAGTGGGGAAAACCAGTAGACCATTCAGGTATGACGTAAATCAAATCCTTTACTGTTATACAGTGGAAGTGACAAATAGATTCAAGGGATTAGATCTGGTAGATAGAGTGCATGATGAACTATGGACAGAGATACATGACATTGTACAAGAGTCAGTGATCAAGACCATCCTCCAAAAAAAGAAATGCAAAAAGCAAAATGGTTGTCTGAGCAGGCCTTACAAATAGCTGTGAAAAGAAGAGAAGCGAAAGGCAAAGGGGGAAAGAAAAGATATACCCATTTGAGTGCAGAGTTTCAAAGAATAGCAAGGAGAGATAAGAAAGCCTTCCTCAGTGATCAGTGCAAAGAAATAGAGGAAAACAATAGAATGGGAAAGACTAGAGATCCCTTCAAGAAAATTAGAGATACCAAGGGAACATTTCATGCAAAGATGGGCTCAATAAAGGACAGAAATGGTATGGACCTAATAGAAGCAGAAGATATTAAGAAGAGGTGGCAAGAATACACAGAAGAACTAAACAAGAAAGATCTTCATGACTCAGATAATCACGATGGTGTAATTGATCACTCACTTAGAGCCAGACATCCTGGAATGCAAAGTCAAGTAGGCCTCAGGAAGCATCACTACGAACAAAGCTAGTGGAGGTGATGGAATTCCAATTGAGCTGTTTCAAATCCTAAAAGATGATGCTGTGAAAATGCTGGGCTCAATATGCCAGCAAATTTGGAAAACTCAGCAGTGGCCACAGGACTGGAAAAGGTCACTTTTCATTCCAATCCCAAAGAAAGGCAATGCCAAAGAATGCTCAAAACTACCACACAATTGCACTCATCTCACACAATAGCAAAGTAATGCTCAAAATTCTCCAAGCCAGGCTTCAGCAATATGTGAACCGTGAACTTCCTGACGTTCAAGCTGGTTTTAGAAAAGGCAGAGGAACCAGAGATCAAGTTGCCAACATCTGCTGAATCATGGAAAAAGCAAGAGAGTTCCAGAAAAACATCTATTTCTGCTTTATTGATGATGCCAAAGCCTTTGACTGTGTGGATCACAATAAACTGTGGAAAATTCTGAAAGAGATGGGAATACCAGACCACCTGACCTGCTTCTTGAGAAACATGTATGTGGGTCAGGAAGCAACAGTTAGAACTGGACATGGAACAACAGACTGGTTCCAAATAGGAAAAAGAGTACGTCAAAGCTGTGTGTATTGTCAACCTGCTTATGTAACTTATATGCAAAGTACATCTTGAGAAATGCTGGGCTGGATGAAGCATAAGCTGGAATCAAGATTTCCCGGAAAAATATCAATACTCAGATATGTAGATGACACCACCCTTATGGCAGAAAGCAAAGAAGAACTAAAGAGCCTCGTGATGAAAGTAAAGAGAAGAGTGAAATAGTTGGGTTAAAGCTCAACATCCAGAAAACTAAGAGCATGGCATCTGGTCCCATTACTTCATGGCAGATAGATGGGAAAACAGTGTCAGACTTTATTTTGTGGGCTCTAAAATCACTGCAGATGGTGACTGCAGCCATGAAATTGACAGACGCTTGCGCCTTTGTAGAAGTGTTATGATCAACTTGGACAGCATATTAAAAAGCTGAGCTATTACTTTGCCAAGAAAGGTCCATCTAGTCAAGGCTGTGGTTTTTCCAGTAGTCATGTATGGATATAAGAGTTGGACTATAAAGAAAGCTGAGTGCCCAAGAATTGATGCCTTTGAACTGTGGTGTTGGAGAAGACTGTTGAGACTCCCTTGGACTGCAGGAGATTCAACCAATCCATCCTAAAGGAAATCAGTCCTCAATATTCTTTGGAAGGACTGATGATGGAGCTGAAACTCCAATTCTTTGGCCACCTGATGTGAAGAACTGACTCATTGGAGAAGACTCTGATGCTGGGAGGGATTGGGGGCAGGAGGAGAAGGGGACGACAGAGGATGAGATGGCTGGATGGCATCACTGACTCGATGGATGTGAGTCTGAGTGACCTCCGGGAGTTGGTGATGGACAGGGAGGCCTGGCGTGCTGCAGTTCATGGGGTCGCAGAGTTGGACACGACTGAGCAACTGATCTGATCTGATCTACTAACTTCATGTGTTGGAATCACAAGTGTGAAGATGTGACTGTGCTGATGTGCACAGATTTATCTCTGCTGCATTTTCTCTATCAAGTGTATGTGAATGACTGTATAGTTTTGTTTTTTTGACTGTGTGGTTTGATGAAAGAATAATACATGAATAACAATGATGCTAAAGCTGAAACTCCAGTACTTTGGCCACCTCATGCAAAGAGTTGACTCTTTGGAAAAGACTCTGATGCTGGGAGGGATTGGGGGCAGGAGGAAAAGGGGACGACAGAGGATGAGATGGCTGGATGGCATCACCGACTCAATGGACGTGAGTTTGAGTGAACTCTGGGAGATGGTGATGGACAGGGAGGCCTGGTGTGCTGCTATTCATGGGGTCGTAAAGAGTCGGGCACAACTGAGCAACTGAACTAAACTGAACTTAACCCAAGTACAGAAAAATCAATTCATACTGTATTGATGAAGGGGAATATATGGTCATCAGAGGTATTCGTAAAATATTATTATATTGGGTATGCTTCCACAGACTTTTGACATTATTTTTGATCTTGAAAGCTTTTTCAAATGAAACACATATGGAAACGTATGTACACATATTTCTGTTGCTTAAATGTATCCTGTATTTTATTTCCTTTGGTTATTATTTTAGCAAAGTGCATTCTAGGTTTGTAAATTTTTCTTTTCTTCTGGTTTTTTTTTTTCTTTTTAACAATCTGAATTACATTTAGTCATTTATGAAAATTTGTTTCTTGATGCAAAGATTATTTTTTAGCATGTTGCAATATCATTTATCTTTATTTTTATCATTTTAACCATTTTTAAGTATATTATAATTCAGTAGTGTTAAGTATCTTCACATGGGTGTACAACAATAGATTTTCTTAAATGGAACTTTATTGATGGATGAAGTGTTGCTTAAGCAATGTCTTCATGATTATTCTACTTTATTGTTCTTTCTCCAGAATATGTATCGTTTTGAAGGCACTGGGTTTTCAAATATTCCTCAACTTATAGATCATCACTATACAACAAAACAGGTCATCACGAAGAAGTCAGGTGTAATTCTGCTGAATCCTATTCCTAAGGTAGGTGCTTACGTTCACTTTTTTTTAACAAAAGAAAAAGAAAGGACTGCTTCGTGAGTTATGTCCCACACTAAATAAAGTTCTTAGGTTATTTATAATTTTGGAAACAAATATAGTTAAAGCGTTAAATTTCCTTGGTTGTACTTAGATGGCAGATGGGTTGTCTTTTTATTCAGTGTTTGATAGGTTACAAATGGCCTGTCTTTTTTTCTTTTTCCTTTCAGGTGTTTCTTGAAAGACTTGAGGCTTTCCTTGACAGTGTAAGGTTCAGATTTTAAAAGGTTTAGTTTATAAAAGATTCTGAGATGTAGATGTTCAAGAAAATGTCCAGTATTAAGAGCTCATTAGAATTTTACTTTTTGGTGTTGTGTATGATATATTGTAAAATATTGGAATTTTTAAAAACTGCACTGCTCTTCTAAAGGGCAATAACCATAGCTTCACTGGAGAGTCAGCTAGCTGGGTGAGAGATTGTTCTAGGTCATCGTTACGTCTAAGATCTATCACAGAGCAGACTGCATTTATGTGCTTTAAGCAATCTGTGAAGTAGTAAGTGGGTTGAGGAAGGCTTGTATTTTTAAGGTGAAACCTGTGGCATCTGGACTAGGGGGAACAGTGGAGCCAGCCTAGCTTCTAGGCACTTCTATTGGTCCTGGAATTGAGTTGGGGTCAACAGGAGCCCCTTTCCTTAGGGCGCCATCTCACATGAGGAACAGTGTAGAAACAGGGAAGTCATAAGACCTGGGAGGTTAATATTTGCTGATTTGAGGTTTACATATCCAGGGATGACTTGTAATATGAAGCAAGTGTTACTTCCAAGAATGCTAGTATATAATCTAAATTCACCTGAAATTTTAAAAATTTAGAAAGCAGTTGTTATACTTCCCTCTGTTAGCCTGAAGCATGGTGTCTGTGTTTGGACTTGTATTATGTATTTATTACTCACTCTTTATTTTTACATTCCACCCACAGAAGATTTCAGCAGTCAGTTACTAAACATTAATTTGGTGGCTAAAGAATTGTCCTTTTTGCATAATTTTCTAGAATTATGAGTTTGGCTCATTCTTTGTTAGTGTTTTTCCATTCACTTTTGTTTTATATTTTAATTGCAGAAAACCCTATAAAAATTCTCCTTTAGTCTGGAACAGGTTGTCATATTTTTTCTCTAGTTAAAGAAAGGTCTATTAATGTTTCATCTTTCATCAATGAATAACTGCTGTCTGTTCTCGTTATTTACTATTAAAACATCAGTGACTTGCACATTTATGTTTCCAGCTCAGATATATATCTTTCCCAAATCTAAAAGTTTCTACTTTTCACCTAAAACTGAATTTATCACATTTAACTACAAAAATTGTTCTTCCTTTATAGTAAATGGTATCACCAAATACCCAGCTGCTCAAACTATAAATCGAGGGGTCCTTTGACAGCTCTTCACCATTGCCCTGCCTCAGCACTTCAAGTGCCAGGAGTTTTGTATACTTAATTGTACATGTGAAAGTATGAACTCGAATTCTAGTATATCCCAATATGAAGTAAAGTTCAATGCGGTGAAGGTACCACAGTTTGACCATGTTAGGTTAATGAGAGATGCTTGGATTTTCAGAGATACTGATACAAATGATTTTGACTCATTTCACAAGCCAACCTAGTGTTTGCATTGTCTACTTGCTTAGGCAAGTCTAAGTTGAGAGATCAGAGCCCTAAAAGAGGCACAAAAAAGTGCTTATCTGGCCTTGGATATGAATATATAAGTAAAGCTGTATCCTTCATAATATGAAATATTCCGTGAAATGATCATAGAGAAATTGAGTAGATGCTCTGGACTGTTAACATGGCCAGTTATTCTCTTCCTCTCAAACCCCCAACTCTGGCTGTGGAGCCAATTATCCCAGCATTTTATAGCCTTAGTTATGAAAATAACTACACTGAAAGCTATAAAAGATTAAGGGGCTACATATGATTGTTTTATGAGGTGGAAATTTGAAGTTAATCTAGTTGACTGTTAACTTGATCTAAAGTACTGATATTTGAAATATGCAAGTTATTATCTCAATTTATGGTAAATATTATTATGCACTTGATTTAAAGAATCATATCACTCTTTTTAAAAGAAAATCACAAAACAGGGTTATGAGAGCAGGTAATTTTCAATCATGAGTGGGGAACAATTTTCTTATGCTAGTCTTATCTGTTACATATCTTCTCTTGGAAAGTTATTTGTCGTCTTATAAATGGAATCTCTTTCCTGCTTTAATTTGTGTAAGAAGTTAATGTCTTTGACCATATAATGTGCTATAAAACATCTAATTTCCATCTTGCCAGACTTCATTTTTAGCCTACATAAAGAATGCTATTTTGGTCTCAGTATAATTTCTGTTTATAGTACCTCATGCCTCTCTCCACTTGTTTCCCTCTTACTCATGAGAATATACGTGTACATCATTGTCAGAGTAGAGGACGTGACGACCAGGGTAATTTCTCTCTTATTCCCAGAGGCACACGAAACTAGACAGCCTGAGTTAGAGAAACTGACTTTCTCACGATGGTAAAGTGAACTGATGTCCCACCCACACATCCCTCCCTCTGCCCTGGCTGACGTTTCCTCCTCTGCCTCCCAGAGCCTGTGGGAAGGTATGCGAGTGAGAGAGGTGTCCCACACAGGTTACTGAGCATGATCTTCATCATCATCCTAGCAGCACGGTGGGACGCACAGGGCCTGTTCTTTCATCAGCTCAGACTCTGTTCAAATGTCACTTCATTGGGGAGGTCTTTTCTGACTGCTGCCCGTGAAATAACACCTTTACCCCCTTATATCTCTCTCTTGTCCTCAATTTCTCTTTGTTACAGTTCTGTTCACCTGACATCATACTATAGGAGGTATTTTTGGTTGTCTATCTCCTGCAAGAGAAATGTAAGTTCTGTAACGTCCAGCATTGCATTTAATAATCAGTCCAACCAGTACCTAAAACAGTGCTAGCTACTATGTGCTCAGTTGCTTCAGTCATGTCCGACTTTTTACGACCCCATGGACTGTAGGCCACCAGGCTCCTCTGTCCGTGGGATTCTCCAGGCAAGAATACTGGAGTGGGGTGCCATTTCCTCCTCCAGCTAGCTAGTAGGTGTTCAGTAAATATCTGTTAAAGAATTGAATTCACTGGGCCATTGCTAGAAGCCAGATACTTCCAAGCTTCTTACATGCCTTAACTGTATATATTGCCATGAAATAAATACTGTTACTAACCCCATACAGTTATGAACCTGGAACTGAAGTTTACAATGGTAAATTACTTTCACAAAACAACACAGCTTTTGGCAGAGTTGAGATATTCAACCCATGTTCTTAACTGCTATCTGCCTAGACTGTAGAGTCTGAATTTTAGAGGCTGTAGGGAATAAAATGTTTATTTTACGGGACATGTGTATGAGTTTAATGGAAAGGAAATATCTTTGGTTGCACAAAACAGTAAATTGGAAAAATCTTTACCGTAGCAAAAACTATAGGTCTCTACAGAAGGGAAAATATTAGACAGTACTATTGGGTGACAGAGTTGAAATTTAAAGTATAGCAGAGGATGTGGTAAGATGTAGGTAAGGAAGACATCTAATTCACCTTTAACATTTGAAAGTCTGGCTTGTGAAGCTTAATATTTCTTTAGATTTAGCTCTTTAAAAATTTTTTTCTTTCTGAATGGAAGTTAAAGTTCATGATTTAAATTCAGGCAAGTTAGGCAGTAAGCCGTTAAGTTGAACCTTTAGGTAAATGACTTGCCTGCCAGCTTAAATCAAGTAATTCTGGCTTTTTAATCAGAATTTTTGTAGTATGCCATAATATTAGAAGCAGATTTTTGTGGAGAGAGTAAACCTGTGGCTGAAATTAACATGTCGTGAGGTGGCTGATTTCTGGTGACGGCTTCTTGGACAGACATGTGCATGCGAAGCAGAGAGGAGAGCGTTGCTCTTCATTGAGGTGCTCCGTTCACACTGTGAGGCTCCAGACCACTGAAGACTGTTCATTTACCTTATGCTTGAGTCACATAGTCACTACTCACCAGATACCTTGTTTATTATAAAAAGACACAACTCAAGAAAAGTCAAATTTTCTCTGTAGATTTTGAAAACTATAAAATACCATATACTTTCCTGTTCAAAAACTTTCTTTAACAGGACAAATAGAACAGAAGGAAAATTTGGAAGATTTTAAATTGTGAAGGAAGAAATGTATTCATAGAGTGTATAGTCTGTTGATAATACTCCAGTTCTATTATTTTATTGAATATTTTCAACAACTGTGAACTGAGTGTTAGTATTATCCCCATTATTAGGTGAGGGAACTCAGAAATATCTGAAACCACATTTCTCATAAATTTTAGAGTGGTAACATGAAAATGATTCTGTTCTATTCATCACTTTTTACTACAACCCTAGCTAGCATAAAAGGGCTTCCCTGGTGGCTCAGAGGTTAAAGCGTCTGCCTGGATTGCTGGAGACCCAGATTCAATCCCTAGGTCGGGAAGATCCCCTGGAGAAGGAAATGGCAACCCACTCCAGTATTCTTGCCTGGAGAATCCCATGGAGGGACGAGCCTGGTAGGCTACAGTCCATGGGGTCGCAAAGAGTCGGACCCGACTGAGCGACTTCACTTTCACTTAGCTAGCATAAATTATAATGTATAGTCTTTGTTACGTCAATAGTTAAAGAAGAAATTCTTTCCGTAGTTCAGTATTCTAACAGTAGTATGTACCAGTGAACTTGACAGTTACAGTCCTATCTCGTGAAAATTAGTCTTACAAGAACTATAACAACATGTTGTATTCAGGGAAATACAGATAATGTCTGAATGTTTACCCTTCATTTTTCATAGTTTGTAAAATCAAATTAAGCTTGGATTTTAGGTTTGTTCCATTTAATGAAATAACATAACCTTGTCATTGAACGTACAACACATAGACTGACTTTCAGCTTTCTATCTCAAAATTTACCAGCAGGTATTATGAGGAAGAGCAACGTTGGACTCAAAAAATTAATAGAATTTGGAGGCCACTAATGATGTCTTATGTGATGTCTCAAGGGAATTTCATGTATATGTCTGCCTCAGACTTTATTAAATATCATATTTTTAGTCTGGGCAAGGTTTTTTGGTAGATAAGAATATTCTTTGTATCTACCATATAAATAGATGGAAGGGTGATAAAATACTCAGATGGGGGCTGAAAGGTTAAAAGAAAAGTCATTAAAGTTTTTTTTAATGTAGATTAAAGGATAGGATTTGGTATTTACAGCACAGATGTTGCCTGGAGTGTATCATTTCATCGTTTTAAAATATTTACAAAATCTGTGCATATGGACTCTGGGAAAGGGAAGGTGTTAGTTGCTCAGTGATGTCTGACTCTCTGCGACCCTGTGGACTGTAGCACGCCAGACTCCTTTATCCATGGAATTGTCCAGGCAAGAATACTGGAATGGGTAGCCATTCCTTTCTCCAGGGCATCTTCCTGATCCAGAGATCAGCCCCAGGGCTCCTGCATTGCAGATGGGTTCTTTATTGTCTGAGCCACTAGAGAAGCCCAAGAAGCACATAGAAATGTACACAGAAAATGTATAAAAGGATTTCTAGTATGAACGTGGTTACGTAACAACATTTTGTCCCTGTTAACTGTGGAAACCATAGAACAATAACAACAAAATAAAAAAGTATAAACTGCATTTTTCACGAAACTAGGAGCTATATATTATCCATAGACTTAATTTTTTTTTTTGAGAATCAGAATGCAAAAAATTTATTTTTTTAAATTTAATTTAATTTTATTTAACTTTACAATATTGTATTGGTTTTATCATATATCAAAATGAATCTGCCGCAGGTATACATGTGTTCCCCATCCTGAACCCTCCTCCTTCCTCTCTCCCCATACCATTCCTTGGGGTCGTCCCAGTGCACCAGGCCCAGGCATCCGGTATCAGGCATCAAACCTGGACTGGCGACTTGTTTCATATATGATATTATACATATTTCAATGCCATTCTCCCAAATCATCCCACCCTTTCCCTCTCCCAGAATCCAAAAAGACTGTTCTATACATCAGTGTCTCTTTTGCTGTCTCGTATACAGGGTTATTGTTACCATCTTTCTAAATTCCATATATATGTGTTATACTGTATTGATGTTTTTCTTTCTGGCTTACTTCACTCTGTATAACAGGCTCCAGTTTCATCCACCTCATTAGAACTGATTCAAATGTATTCTTTTTAATGGCTGAGTGATACTCCATTGTGTATATGTACCACAGCTTTCTTATCCATTCATCTGAACAGTGCTGTGATGAACATTGGGGTACACGTGTCTCTTTCAATTCTGGTTTTCTCAGTGTGTATGCCCAGCAGTGGGATTGCTGGATCATAAGGCAGTTCTATTCCCAGTTTTTTGAGGAATCTCCATAGTGTTCTCCATAGTGGCTGTACTAGTTTGCATTCCCACCAACAGTGTAAGAGGGTTTCCTTTTCTCCACACCCTCTCCAGCATTTATTGCTTGTAGACTTTTGGATCGCAGCCATTCTGACTGGCGTGAAATGGTACCTCATAGTGGTTTTGATTTGCATTTCTCTGATAATGAGTGATGTTGAGCATCTTTTCATGTGTTTGTTAGCCATCTGTATGTCTTCTTTGGAGAAATGTCTATTTAGTTCTTTGGCCCATGTTTTGATTGGGTCATTTATTTTTCTGGAATTGAGCTATAGGAGTTGCTTGTATATTTTTGAGATTAGTTGTTTGTCTGTTGCTTCATTTGCTATTATTTTCTCCCATTCTGAAGACTGTCTTTTCACCTTGCTTATAGTTTCCTTTGTTGTGCAGAAGCTTTTAAGTTTAATTAGTTCCATTTGTTTATTTTTGATTTTATCTCCAGTATTCTGGGAGGTGGGTCATAGAGGATCCTGCTGTGATGTATGTCAGAGAGTGTTTTGCCTGTGTTCTGCTCTAAGAGTTTTATGGTTTCTGGTCTTATGTTTAGATCTTTAATCCATTTTGAGTTTGTTTTTGTGTATGGTGTTAGAAAGTGCTCTAGTTTCATTCTTTTACAAGTGTTTGACCAGTTTTCCCAGCACCACTTGTTAAAGAGATTGTCTTTAATCTGTTGTATATTCTTGCCTCCTTTGTCCAAGATAAGGTGTCCATAAGTGCGTGGATTTATCTCTGGGCTTTCTATTTTGTTCCATTGATCTATATTTCTGTCTTTGTGCCAGTACCATACTGTCTTGATGACTGTGGCTTTGTAGTAGAGCCTGAAGTCAGGCAGGTTGATTCCTCCAGTTCCATTCTTCTTTCTCAAGATAGCTTTGGCTATTCAAGGTTTTTTGTATTTCCATACAAATTGTGAAATTATTTGTTCTAGCTCTGTGAAGAATACCGTTGGTAGCTTGATGGGGATTGCATTGAATCTATAAATTGCTTTGGGTAGTATACTCATTTTCACTATATTGATTCTTCCAATCCATGAACATGGTATATTTCTCCATCTATTAGTGTCCTCTTTGATTTCTTTCACCAGTGTTTTATAGTTTTCTAGAAGGCAATGGCACCCCACTCCAGTACTCTTGCCTGGAAAATCCCACGGATGGAGGAGCCTGGTAGGCTGCAGTCCATGGGGTCGCTAAGAGTCAGACATGACTGAGCGACTTTACTTTCTCTTTTCACTTTCATACATTGGAGAAGGAAATGGCAGCCCACTCCAGTGTTCTTGCCTGGAGAATCCCAGGGACAGGGAAGCCTGGTGGGCTGCCATCTACGGGGTCGCACAGAGTTGGACACGACTGAAGTGACTTAGCATAGCATATATAGGTCTTTAGTTTCTTTAGGTAGATATATTCCTAAGTATTTTATTCTTTTCATTGCAATGGTGAATGGAATTGTTTCCTTAATTTCTCTTTCTATTTTCTCATTATTAGTGTACAGGAATGCAAGGGATTTCTGTGTGTTGATTTTATATCCTGCAACTTTACTATATTCATTGATTAGTTCTAGTAATTTTCTGGTGGAGTCTTTAGGGTTTTCTATGTAGAGGATCATGTCATCTGCAAACAGTGAGAGTTTTACTTCTTTTCCAATTTGTATTCCTTTTATTTCTTTTTCTGCTCTGATTGCTGTGGACAAAACTTCCAAAACTATGTTGAATAGTAATGGTGAAAGTGGGCATCCTTGTCTTGTTCCTGACTTTAGAGGAAATGCTTTCAATTTTTCACCATTGAGGGTAATGTTTGCTGTGGGTTTGTCATATATAGCTTTTATTATGTTGAGGTATGTTCCTTCTATTCCTGCTTTCTGGAGAGTTTTTATCATAAATGGATGTTGAGTTTTGTCAAAGGCTTTCTCTGCATCTATTGAGATAATCATATGGTTTTTATTTTTCAATTTGTTAATGTGGTGTATTACATTGATTGATTTGTGGATATTGAAGAATCCTTGCATCCCTGGGATAAAGCCCACTTGGTCATGGTATATGATCTTTTTAATGTGTTGTTGGATTCTGAGTGCTAGAATTTTGTTAAGGATTTTTGCATCTGTGTTCATCAGTGATAGAGCCTGAGCAGTGTGGGCAGGGAGGCTATACGCGAAATAAATAATTGTTTATTAATTATTTATAATTACTGTAGTGTATTACATTGATTGATTTGTGGATATTGAAGAATCCTTGCATCCCTGGGATAAAGCCCACTTGGTCATGGTGTATGATCTTTTTAATGTGTTGTTGGATTCTGAGTGCTAGAATTTTGTTAAGGATTTTTGCATCTGTGTTCATCAGTGATATTGGCCTGTAGTTTTCTTTTTTTGTGGCATCTTTGTCCGGTTTTGGTATTAGGGTGATGGTGGCCTCATAGAATGAGTTTGGAAGTTTACCTTCCTCTGCAATTTTCTGGAACAGTTTGAGTAGGATAGGTGTTAGCTCTTCTCTAAATTTTTGGTAGAATTCCGCTGTTAAGCCATCTGGACCTGGGCTTTTGTTTGCTGGAAGATTTCTGATTACAGTTTCAATTTCTGTGCTTGTGATGGGTCTGTTAAGATTTTCTATTTCTTCCTGATCCAGTTTTGGAAAGTTGTACTTTTCTAAGAATTTGTCCATTTCTTCCACGTTGTCCATTTTATTGCCATATAATTGCTGATAGTAGTCTCTTATGATCCTTTGTATTTCTGTGTTGTGATCTGGATCTCTCCATTTTCATTTCTAATTTTATTGATTTGATTTTTCTCCCTTTGTTTCTTGATGAGTCTGGCTAATGGTTTGTCAATTTTATTTACCCTTTCAAAGAACCAGCTTTTGGCTTTGTTGATTTTTGCTATGGTCTCTTGTTTCTTTTGCATTTATTTCTGCCCTAATTTTTAAGATTTCTTTCCTTCTACTAACCTTGGGGTGCTTCATTTCTTCCTTTTCTAGTTGCTTTAGGTGTAGAGTTAGGTTATTTATTTGACTTTTTTCTTGTTTCTTGAGGTATGCCTGTATTGCTATGAACTTTCCCCTTAGGACTGCTTTTACAGTGTCCCACAGGTTTTGGGTTGTTGTGTTTTCATTTTCATTCATTTCTATGCAAATTTTGATTTCTTTTTTGATTTCTTCTGTGATTTGTTGCTTATTCAGCAGTGTGTTGTTCAGTCTCCATATGTTGGAATTTTTAATAGTTTTTCTCCTGTTATTGAGATTTACTCTTACTGCATTGTGGTCACAAAAGATGCTTGGAATGATTTCAATTTTTCTGAATTTACCAAGGCTAGATTTATGGCCCAGGATATGATCTATCCTGGAGAAGGTTCCGTGTGCGCTTGAGAAAAAGGTGAAATTCATTGTTTTGGGATGAAATGTCCTATAGATATCAATTAGGTCTAACTGGTCTATTGTATCCTTTAAAGTTTGTGTTTCCTTGTTAATTTTCTATTTAGTTGATCTATCCATTGGTGTGAGTGGGGTATTAAAGTCTCCCACTATTATTGTGTTATTGTTGATTTCTCCTTTCATACTTGTTAGTATTTGTCTTACATATTGCGGTGCTCCTATGTTGGGTGCATATATATTTATAATTGTTATATCTTCTTCTTGGATTGATCCTTTGATCATTATGTAGTGACCTTCTTTGTCTCTTTTCACAGCCTTCGTTTTAAAGTCTATTTTATCTGATATGAGTATTGCTACTCCTGCTTTCTTTTGGTCCCTATTTGCATGGAAAATCTTTTTCCAGCCCTTCACTTTCAGTCTGTATGTGTCCCCTGTTTTGAGGTGGGTCTCTTGTAGACAACATATGTAGGGGTCTTGTTTTTGTATCCATTCGGCCAGTCTCTGTCTTTTGGTTGGGGCTTTCAACCCATTTACATTTAAGGTAATTATTGATAAGTATGATCCCGTTGCCATTTACTTTATTGTTTTGGGTTTGAATTTATATATCCTTTTTGTATTTCCTGTCTAGAGAATGTCCTTTAGTATTTGTTGGAGAGCTGGTTTGGTGGTGCTGAATTCTCTCAGCTTTTGCTTGTCTGTAAAGGTTTTGATTTCTCCTTCATATTTGAATGAGATCCTTGCTGGGTACAATAATCTGGGCTGTAGGTTCTTTTCTTTCATCACTTTAAGTATGTCTTGCCATTCCCTCCTGGCTTGCAGAGTCTCTATTGAAAGATCAGCTGTTATCCTTATGAGAATTCCCTTGTGTGTTATTTGTTGTTTTTCCCTTGCTGCTTTTAATATTTGTTTTTTGTGTTTGATCTTTGTTAATTTGATTAATATGTGTCTTGGGGTGTTTCGCCTTGGGTTTATTCTGTTTGGGACTCTGGGTTTCTTGGACTTGAGTGATTATTTCCTTCCCCATTTTAGGGAAGTTTTCAACTATTATCTCCTCAAGTATTTTCTCATGGTCTTTCTTTTTGTCTTCTTCTTCTGGGACTCCTATGATTCAAATGTTGTAACGTTTAATATTGTCCTGGAGGTCTCTGAGATTGTCTTCATTTCTTTTAATTCATTTTTCTTTTTTTCTCCTCTGATTCATTTATTTCTACCATTCTATCTTCTAATTCACTAATCCTATCTTCTGCCTCTGTTATTCTACTGTTTGTTGCCTCCAGAGTGTTTTGGATCTCATTTATTGCATTATTCATTATATATTGACTCTTTTTTATTTCTTCTAGGTCCTTGTTAAACCTTTCTTGCATCTTCTCAGTGCTTTTCTCCAGGCTATTTATCTGTGATTCCCTTTTGAATTCCAGATTTTGGATTAATTTTACTATCATTATTTGGAATTCTCTATCAGGTAGATTTGCTATTTCTTCCTCTTTTGTTTGGTTTGTTGGGCATTTATCCTGTTACTTTACCTGCTGGATATTCTTCTATCTCTTCATCTTGTTTAAATTGCTGAGTTTGGGTTGTCCTTACTGTATTCTGGCAGTTCGTGGAGTTCTCTTTATTGTGGCGTTTCCTCACTGTGTGTGGGTTTGTACAGGTGGCTTGTCAAGGTTCCTTGGTTAGGGAAGCTTGTGTCGGTGTTCTGGTGGATGGAGCTGGATTTCTTCTCTCTGGAGTGCAATGAAGTGTCCAGTAATGAGTTATGAGATGTCTATGGTTTTAGGGTGACTTTGGGTAGCCTGTATATTGGAGCTCAGGGCTGTGTTCCTGTCTTGCTGGAGAATTTTCTTGGTATGTCTTGCCGTGGAACTTCTTGGCCCGTGTGTGGTGCTTGGTTTCAGTGTAGGTATGGAGGCATTTGATGAGCTCCTGTCAATTAATGTTCCCTGGAGTCAGGGTTTGGACTTAAGCCTCCTGCTTCCAGTTATCGGTCTTATTTTTACAGTAGTCTCAGAACTTCTCCTTCTATACAGCACCATTGATAAAACATCTAGGTTAAAGATGAAAAGATTCTCCACCGTGAGGGTCACCCAAAGAGGTTCACAGCATTACATGGAGAAGAGAAGAGGGAGGAGGGAGTTAGAGGTGACCTGAATGAGATGTGGTGGAATCAATAGAGGAGAGAGCGGGCTAACCAGTAATCACTTCCTTATGCGCACTCCACAACTGGACAACTCAGAGATGTTCACAGAGTTATAGAGAAGAGAAGAGGGAGGAAGGAGACAGAGGTGGTCAGGAAGATAAAAGGAGAGAATGAAAAGGCTAGAGACAGATCCAGTCAGTAGTCAGTTCCCTAAGTGTTTTCCATCGTTTTAAACACACAGAAATTCACAGAGTTGGGTAGAGTAGAGAGGGGTTAGGGAGGAGATGCAGGCGACCTGGTGGAGAAAAAGGAGAGTCCAGAGGTGGAGAGAGCAGTCAAGACAGTAATCTCGCTCCCTAGTAAGAAGTGAGTACTGAAGATTGGGTTCTTAAAGGTACAGAATTGTTAACAAATACCTAAAAGCAAAAATTAAAAATGTAGAGTAGAGTTTGGAGTTTCAAAAATACAATGTTAAAGAAAAGAAGAGGGAAAAGAAAGAGAGAAAAAAAAAAAAAAAAATTCACAAAAGTTACAAAGAAAATATAGGTACAAAATTGATAACAAATACCAAAAAGCAAAAGTTAAAAATCTAGAGTAGAGTTTGGAGTTTCAAAAATACAATGTTAAAGAAAAGAAGAAGGAAAAGAAAGAGAGAAAAAGAAAAAGAAAAAAAAGATTCACAAAAGTTATAAAAAAAATATAGGTACAAAATTGATAACAAATACCAAAAAGCAAAAGTTAAAAATCTAGAGTAGAGTTTATTGTTTCAAAAATACAATGTTAAAGAAAAGAGGAAGAAAAAGAAAGAAAAAAAAAAGAGAACAAAAACAAAACCAAAAACAAACAATGTCACAAAAATTATAAAGAAGATATAGGTACAAATTGATAACAAATACCAGAAAGCATAAATTAAAGATCTAGAGTAGAGTTTGGAATTTCAGGAATACAATGTTAAAGAAAAGATGAAGAGATAGAAAGAGAGAGGAGAAAAAAAGTCACAAAAGTTATAAAAAAAAAAAAAAATAGGCACAAAATTGATAACAAATACCAAAAAGCTAAAATTAAAAATCTAGAGCAGAGTTTGGAATTTCAAAAATACAATGTTAAAGAAAAGAAAAAAAAAACATCACAAAAGTTATAAAAATACATATATATGAAGTTTGGGTTTTTTTTTTTTTTTTAAAAAAAAAGGTCTTTTATTTATTTATTTACAAAGTAATAGTATGTTATAAAAGTGAAAATTAAAGGAGTAATAGAGGATTTAAAAAAATTTTTTTATTAAAAAAAAAAAAAAAACAACAGAAAGAATGATCGTCAAAATAGTAAAAAAAATATATAGGAGTTTCTCTCATATTGTCGTGGGTATCGTGGGTTCAGTTCCTTTTCGGCTAGTTCCTTGTTCCAGCTTATGTTTCTCAAGATCTATAGGCCCCTTCCTATGTAGTTGGTACTGACCACGGGGTTTTAGTTTATTGCCTGTCGCTTCCATGGCAGTTCCCTCTGTTATAGCTTCTTCTGTTTGCTGGTCTGTTCAGTGTCTGATTTCCACCCTGATACAAAGGGGGCGGAGGTGGACACCATTTTTTTTTTTTTTTTTTTTTAAGACTCACTTGTTCAGTTGCGCTGTGGGGAGGGAGGGACGCTGCAAATAAATAACACTGGCGTGTGCTCGCAGTGCCTCAGCCACACGGCCTGTCACCACTCACGGTGCGTGTAGCTTCCCTGCCCACACTGCTCAGGCTCTAGGTTTTTCCGCGGGGAACCATCCGCAGCCGGCCCTGGGCTGCTTGCCCCTCCCAGGTCTAAGCCGCTCAGGTTCAGTCACTCGGGTAGTCCTGAGGCCCAGACTCGGTTGGGCCTGCGTTTTGTGCCCTTCTTAGGTTTCAGCAGCGCAGGTTATGAGGTGTTGAGCAAGCACAGCTTCTGTGACATATCGCCTCCCCGCCACTCGGTTTTCTAGGTGTACAACTGGCACACCATCTCAGGTGGATGTTGACTGTCCAGAGCCCCAAGAAGTCTTAGTTAGCAAAGATGCCTGCTTACAGTTTCAGTTTTGTAGATAATGTCTCTCTAGGGCTGCGATTGCCTCCCTCCGGCTCTGGCTGCCTGTCACCAGAGGGGGACGGTCTGTAGCCGGCTATCTCTGTACAGTCCTTTGTTCTGTGCGCGGGCCTGGTGGTGTCTTAGGTTAGGGCTGGCTTTCCGTGTGGTAGATATCCCATAGTCTGGTTTGCTAGCCCAAATTATTTTGCTCAGGTAGCGCTCGGGATATTTAGGCCAGATCCTTACTCTAAGCAATGCAGCCTGCGCTGCGCCTCCCTGCCCAGCCCCCGCTTGCTAATGGCGGATGCAGGCGTCTGCACTGCTTCTCCGCTGGGGAAGTTACCCTAGGGCTCATAATCTGTGGGTTTTAATTGTTTATTTATTTTCCCTCCCTGTTATGTTGCCCTCTGTGCTTCCCACGCTCGGCACAGACTCGGCAGTGAGAATGTTTCCTGGTGTTTGGAATCTTCTCTCTTTTTAAGACTCCCTTCTCTGGACAGAGGTCTGTCCCTCCCTCTTTTGTCTCTTTTTTATGTCTTTTATATTTTTTCCTACCTCCTTTAGAAGGCAATGGGTTGCTTTTCTGGGTGCCTGCTGTCCTCTGCCGGCATTCAGAAGTTGTTTGTGGAATTTACTCAGTGTTTAAATGTTCTTTTGATGAATTTGTGGAGGAGAAAGTGTTCTCCCCGTCCTATTCCTCCACCATCTTCGCAAGGTCCCTATCCACAGACTTAAATAAGTACATGTTTAGGTAGCCAAAAGCTCCTTTGCTTAGGCAAAAGTTGTATAGCACAAAGGTAAGAGAAGAGATGATCAAAGAACCAAGTTGCTCTAGGGCTTACTAACCTCTACCAAAAATACATGTTGAAAGGAAAGAACTCTAAATTTCTATATTCTTTGCTTGCATCAAAGAATGCGAGACATGTGTGGGGAAAACAAAATTTTTCATATAGCTAAGTGATACAGACAAAACTGCACTTGGAGGAAAATTCAGTACCTTAAAAACTTAACATTGATAAAACAAAAAGAATGAAATGAATGAGTTAAACATCTAATTCAAAAAATTAAGAGGAAAAAACACCACAATTAAAAGGAAAGCAAAAGAAAGGAATTAAGAAAGGTAAAAGGACCAGAGAAGGCAATGGCACCCCACTCCAGTACTCTTGCCTGGGAAATCCCATGGGTGGAGGAGCCTGGTAGGCTGCAGTCCATGAGGTCACCAAGAGTCAGGCACGACCGAAGTGATTTAGCAGCAGCAGCAGCAATGCTTCTTAAAAAATGCAGCGCTTGGAAGCCTGTTAGAAAGATATTTTCTGGGAGATTGTTGAAATGCAGTCATGGACCTGCCTCAGACTCACTAAATTAGCCATCCTACTTTTTAAAAAATGTGTTTACTTTCAATTGAAGGATAGAACATCTACTTTTTAATAAGACCCCCAAGTGACTCAGGTGCACATCGTGACTGAAGAAGAAAAAACTAGTCTAAGGTTTCTTGAAATTTCTGTGATTTGAATTTTGAAAATGAGCTATGAAGTTTGCTAAACACCAGCATACATTTAATAAGTATACTACAAAGCAGCAACTAGCTTTTATGTTTTATTTCCTTAAAATCAAATTTAACTTGTATGAAGATTTAATAAAATATTTTAATCCTTTCCAAGAAAAGTAGAAGGAATAACTTAAAACAAAATATAAAAAAATAAAATATATATATATATAATAACTGCTTTTTATAAGAGCAAAAGAAAATTAAAATACTTGCTGATTTATTCAAGAAAACACATACCACACGGGGCTAATATCTAATATATAAAGAATCTCTAGAAATTAATGCTGCCCTGGTTGCTCAGACGGAAAAGAATCTGCCTGCAATGCAGGAGACCCGGGTTTGATCCCTGGATTGGGAAGATCCCCTGGAAAAGGAAATGGTAACCCACTCTAATATTCTTGTCTGGAGAATTCCATGGACAGAGAAGCCTGGCAGGTTACAGTCGGTCAGATAAAGACAATCAAAAAGGAAAAATAGCAGTGGGCATGAATGGATAGTTCAAAAAAATGAAAATACAAATGGCTTTTAAAATATGACAGATGATTATATTACTCAGAATAAAGGAGTATTAAAACTAGGATGAGATATCATGTTTTTACTTAGCAGATTGGCATAAACTCAGTTTGATAATTTACTTTCTTGGCAAAGATATACAGATAAAAACCCTTAGATAATTTGGTGATGGGGATATAAATTAGAAAAACCTCTGTTGGGCTTTCCTGGTGGCTCAGCTGGTAAAGAATCCGCCTGCAATGTGGGAGAGCTGGGTTTGATCCCTGGGTTCGGAAGATCCCCTGGAGAAGGGAAAGGCTCCCCACTCCAGTATTTTGGCCTGGAGAACCCTCATGGACAGAGGAGCCTGGTGGGCTACAGTCCATGGGGTCCCAAAGAGTTGGACATGACTCAGCACACACATTGTAGAAAGCAATGTGGCACCATCTATAAAAATGATAAAATGTATCTAACTGTGACTTAGCAATGTGACTTCTGCAACTTATCCTTTAGTTATATCTGTATATGTATGAAATGATATCAGTATAAGGTTATTCACTGCAGCATTTATAATATCAGGAAATTGAAATAATTCAAATGTTCTTTAATAGGAATCTGGTTAAATTAATTATTGTACCCCATCCAATGTAATACCGTGAATGAGAAAGCATCTATATACTGGTTGGAGAGAGTTCCAAGATACAGAAGCAATGTTTCTAAAACTCTTTTTTCCCATAATGCATAGAAATTGCATATTGAGTCCCAGGACATACCAAATTGGAAATGTTGGTCTGGATATGTGTTCATATTTGAGAGAGATTTTATGAAACTTTTTACATTTCTTAATGTGATGCGTTGTATTAAGAATGCATCCGAAAAGTCGACATCCAAAAAGTTGATTTTATGAATCTCAGTTTGAAAAATATTTTATAAAGGATTTTTAAAGCAACAGTATGTGAATTTAGAAGAAGAACATACAGCCTAGGAATAATTCACAGAGAAATGTGGACTTGAAGTAGGTCTCAAGGATAGGCCAAAAGACTAGGGAAATTGTTTGGGGTTATGGTAAGGGACTGGAGGAGGGTGTGGCAGCCCATTCCAGGATTCCTGCCTGGAGCACCCCATGGAAAGAGAAGCCTGGTGGGCCACGGTCCATGGGCTCGCACAGAGTCAGACACAACCGAAGCAACAGAGCACGCATGCACACATGCACTCATGGTAAGGGAAGTCTCTAAAACATGGGAAATTCCTAGACTTGTTCTAAGGAAGGCAAGATCAGTTGCCTTGACAGAAGCAGATGATTTAAAAAGATGAGTAATCTGAAAGTTCAGTTTTGAGAGCTTTGAATACCACAATTAGGATTTCTCTGTGGAAATGCCATTCCATTGCAGGTTTATAAGCAAGGGTGGGATGTGAACTAAACACATCTAAAGTGTAGCTAGTGATGCCTTACGAAAATACTGAAGCCTGACCAACCTTTTGGAGAAGGAAATGGCAACCCACTCCAGTATTCTTGCCTGGAGAATTCTATGAACAGATGAGCCTGGTGGGCTATAGTCTGTGGGATCGTGAACAGTCAGGCATGTCTGAGCAACTATCACTCATCCAGCCTTTTAAATTATTGGCACATTTATAAAACAAATCAATTTTGATTTTACTATGCTTCACAAAGAACTTGTGTAGCCATATCCAAATTATATTTCAGTGAATAATGTCAAAATATATATAGAAAAAATATCAATACCAGGAAAAAATAATTAATAGTGGAAATTTAACAGCAGTAAATAAAATACAAAATGCAGTTTTGTTTTGTTATTAAATATAAAAACCCAGAGACTCTTGTTAGAGTAGTTCGCTAAAATCAAAGAATAAAAGAACTAGGTGAAATTTCAAGATTAGACAGTTCATTCCCTGTTACTTTACAAATGAGGTAATAATCTCTAAGGCAAGAGGCTCATGCTCAAAGTCACAAAATAATTAAACATTAAAGTCAGATTTCCAGGTTCCTTTCAGTAAAAATATATTTCTTATTACATTGCATGTTGTTGGTCTCATCATTGTACATTTTATTTGAAAGAACATATAGTTTAGCTTGTATCCAGCTCATGTAAAGCTGGCATATGTAACCACAAATTTAAATTTTCAAAATTATAATACATAAGCAAGACAACAGTTATAGTCTCTGGAAAAACAAATATTTGAAACAGACATGATTAATGAAATTATTAATAGGATGGTCAGTCGAGGAAGAAAATTACTTGTTCACAAATTATTACATGAAAGGATGAAAGGAATTAACTTCATATTTATTGATCTATTTTATTGTACACAGAGCATATCACCTAAACCGTACAATAAAATTTTAACTTCATTTTAGAAAATACCAACAATTAATTGTCTGTATTTGTTTAAAATAGTTAAGATTTACATGTGTTATGCTACTTGCTCAAATCAAATATCTAGTAAATAATAGGTGATTTGAATGTGGTTTTGTCTGACTAGAAGTTCAATCTTAAATTGTTATAGTTGTTGATGCTTGAGATAAAATAACTTGAATTAAGAAAAGAGGATATTTTATGTATTTTAATAAAATATATGGTTTTTAACTAACAAGCAAAATGTAGTTTCTTAAAGACCTATAATAATTTCCGTGTTGAGCTTGAAGTTTAGCTATAAGTCATTGTAGAAAAAGTTAACAAGTGTCATGGTTAGAGAGGAGGAACGATATTAATTTATTTAAAGCAAAGTTTTACTACCAATAAGTTCTAAAGGAAATTTCTCCCTTGGGATTTTAGATATAGCAGTGTCCTTAAAAACATTTCTGCAAAAGTTTAAGGGCAAATTTCATAGATTGTTGCTTTTCGTGTCCTTTCATAATAGCCAAGGGCATAACATTAAGTTGTATTTTATACAATGTAATGAAACACATTCTGTGTTGAAATTTTTCGTCTGTTTCCAATTTTTGCTGAATAGAATAATAGAATTCTAGGATCCAGATTTATGGTCAAAATAGTAGTAACCTTATCATTAAATACAGTAGAAATTTAAACAAGTACCAGAATACCAGAATATCACACGTATGATATTTACAAATCTCTTAATTATATACCTGAACAATTTAAATTTAGCCAAGTTGGTAGAAGATCCACAGACTGAGTGCAGAATATCTTAACATGGAATGAGGTATTGTTGAAGTGTTGTTTTCATTCATACTTTGCCCTTAATGGGGAAAAAAAAAAAAGCCCTGATTATGTTGCCAATAATTGATCATTCAAATTTTTGTAAATTATCTTTCCTGGATAATTTAATGGATATTAATCCCAGGGACGATGGAGCCTGGTGGGCTGCCCTCTATGGGGTCGCACAGAGTCGGACATGACTGAAGTGACCTAGCAGTAGCAGTAGCGTTATGTCTTTTACTGTCTTACTTTTAAAATCTTGAACTTAAACACTGAGAATATATTTAATTGTTCTGAAATCGCAGAATACAATGGATTTAAGTTAGTGAGATCTGGAAAGCAAGGTAGGTCTGTACCAAGAAGAAGACAAGGGCATTCTGATGCAGTTTTATTTTAATTGGAGGACAGTTACTCTGCAGTATTGTGATGGTCTTTGCCATGGGTCAGCCCGAATCGGCCACAGGTGTACACTGTCCCCCTCCACCTCCCTCTGCACCCCACCCTGCTGGGTTGTCCCAGCGCACCAGCTTTGGGTGCCCTGCTTCTTGCATGGGACTTGCACTGGCTGTCTCTTTCACATATGGTAATATACATGTTTCAGTGCTATTCTCTCAAATCATCCCACCCTCACCTTCTCCCACTGAGTCCAAAAGTCTGTTCTTTACATCCGTGTCTCGATGCAGACTGTTCTTAACGTTGGGACTTGTCTGATGCAAAGCCGTAGAGACGTCAGCAGGGTAGGAGGGACGGATGAGGTGGTCAGGAGTGAGAGAGGGGAGCTGGTAAGGAGACTGTGGCAGAGAGACAGATGGGGCCCACTCTGCCTCCGAGCCAGGTTAGTCTCTTGAGTCACATACTCCCTTTTCCCTATAAACACTCTGTCCTGTGCCCCTAGAGCCTGCAGCCCACAGAAACTTCTGAGGGAGAAAACCTCTGATGACTGTGTGTCATTTTCATTTTACTGTTGGTCAGTTTTAGTTAATATATGTATTTACTATTCCATCCATAACTGCTCCCTTATAAGTAAAATGAGGGCATCCTTGGTGGCTCAGCTGGTAAAGAATCCGCCTGCAATGAGGGAGACCTGGGTTCAGTCCCTGGGTTGGGAAGATCCCCTGGAGAAGGGAAGGGCACCCCACTCTAGTACTCTGGCCTGGAGAATCCCATGGACTGGATAGGCCATGGGGTCGCAAAGAGTCGGACACGCCTGAGCGACTCTCCCTTCCCTTCACTAGTCCACGAACATGTCCTCCCCTCCGGGCTCGCCCCCTGCTGTGCAGTAGTCACGAGGCTCACTTACCTTCTGCTGTTACTGCCCATCCGTAGTCTGACGTCCCCACGCGATAATAAGCTCCGTGAGAGCAAGGAGGATGGTTTTACTTGTTCTTTATGTATCTTACACCACCTGATGCATCATTCACTAAATATGTGTTGTTATTTTTGAGAAAATCTGACTTGATAATTTATTATCAAGTTAATAAATGCGTGATAAATATTTGAAAAAATCTAATAACTTAAAGATATTAATACTTTTTATTTTTTTAAATTTTATTTATTTATTTATTTTTACTTTACAATATTGGTTCTGCCACACATCAACATGAATCCGCCACGGGCGAACGCGTGTTCCCCATCCTGAACCCTCCTCCCACTACCATCCTCGTACCATCCCTCCTGGTCATCCCAGTGCACCAGCCCCAAGCATCCTGTATCGAACCTGGACTGGCGATTCGTTTCTTATATGATATTATACATGACTCTCTGGGAGAGGATGATTTGGGGGAATGGCACTGAAACATGTATAATATTCTCTTTTTATAGTAAATATAAAAATGTTAGCATGGTTTAGATTTATAAATGAGATTCCTTTGGAATTGACACACTTCATTTCAGTTCTTTTTATATAATAGCTTTTTCATTATATTTTTCATTTCCTTCTTATATTGCTTTATATTAGAAGTTGCTTTTTTAGGTAGTTATTTTTCTCTTGTAAATTTATAAGTACTTTTAAGTACAGATAGGAAGTATTTTTAATGTTCTCTTACTTAATAGCTTATATGTATTTTATACTATTGTGAACTGTATACGATTGGTTCCATAAAATCCATTTGACACCTTAATGAGATTTCTCTCTGATATTAACTTTAAAATAGTGAAGCAATCTTGTATAATATTTAATATTTCTTGCTTGCAAATTATTGTCCTGTATTAACCCATTTCAGAAGTGGAAATGAAATACAAGAATTGACATTGCTTATGTTCACTTTTCAAAGACCACTTACCATTCTTTACCACATCAGCTAAACTAGTGCCCCTTCTGCTGTGCTGTCCTTGAGGGGAACAGTTTAATTGTGCCACAAAGGACTTGCCCCACGTCCTGCTTTACAGTGACTAAATACGCATGCCAAGAAGTTTAATGACTTCAAAATAATAGGATTTAAATTAGAAAGACCAAGGACGTTAAAAAGATGTCTTCGAGTGATTTTTAAAATGGTTGTTCATATATAAGCCTTAGAGAAAATGAAACTGTAAGGTTTTCTTTCTGTTACTTATGTTAACAACTGGCATACATTAAAACTATACCAAAAATTAAGGTCTTATAAAAGAAATACCCATGCTTGGAAATAATAATCTAGTGGACGTCCTTGAATCTTGACTGATAACTATTTAATGAGAAATAGACTCAAGATCAACAAAGATCAGTTATAATTTATGTTATAACTTATAAGATCATATAATACATATAATATTACGAATATATACAAAATATAATACAAAGATCAGTTATAACTTTTATAAGTTATAACAAAGATCGGTTATGATATCTATCTCTCTTTGTAATAAAAGACCATCATGTTCAATTCATGGCCCTCACTGTTTTATTATTAGAAATATTTTTGTAATGGTGAATTCAAGAGGTATGATTTTACTAATACTTTCTAGTAATGCTATGTTCTCTTTTAAATAATAAATGTGTGTCTTTTTTTGCCCCTAGAATAATTTAAGGTGGTGTAAAAGAGTAATTTTTTAATGTCTATAACACTGGACTGTGAGAGAGTCAGTAGAGTTTTAAAAGTCTTCTCTAGAAATAACTTCTAAAAAAAAATTCCTCCATTCCTCTTGTCATCTTGAAAGTAGGGTTTCTGGAAGGTCATCAGTATTCATCTAAAGTAAACAGGTCAAACTTTTCTAGGAATTCATAGGTTTTAAGCATGTCTCTTTAGTTAGCATTCAGTAAATGTATATTGTGCCTATATTAAAATAGAAATTATATTCGCTACTGGTTTATACCCAAAGAAATTAGAGTCTGGTTGGGAAGACAGACAAGTAAGTAAGAATTATGCTTGAGGTGCTAAACCTTATTCTAGAGGCAATTGATGGTCTTTTTAGAGGCCGTAAGAAGGGCCTCTTACCTTGACAGTCCAGGGAACGCTTCCAAGAGTTGTGCAGGGTGACAGAGTGTGCTGTGAGGAGCCTGCAGATCATAGTGTTTGAAACAAAGCAGCTGATCTTGGGGTGAGAGATTCTGTGCAATAGCTGAGGATACAAGAATTCCACTTTATACACCTGGAATGGAGACTATCCCAGCAGTCAGGGAGGAGGGGAGAATAAATATGGCAGGCAAAGTCATGCCTCCCCACGTGTGTCTGTATCCTGGTCCTCAGAACATGCGGGTGTGTTCTGTCACATAGCAGAAGGGACTTTGCATCTGGAGATGAAGAAATTATTGTGTTTTATCCAGGTGGGCCCAATGTAATCACAGATTCTTCTAAGGGAGAGAGGGAGCAGGAGAATCAGAGACAGAGTAGGGTGCCAGTCCTTCATGGGTCTGGAATCCCCGTCACTTCTCAGCATGGGATTTGCTGCTCCTCACCTTTCCATCTTTGTACCTGGCACACATTTTGCGTGTCATTTTCTTTTGAAGCCTGTCTTCACCCAACCAGTTCAAATTAGGTTCTCCTTTCCTTGTGCTTCCACAGAATTCTGCACAAGCCATGATAATAGCACTTATTTTGTAGTATTTCAATTATTTTAATTTTTACATACTTCAAGTAGTGGATCTATGAAGTCACGGACTATACTGATTCCTTTTTGTCTTCCTTGAGCCTTGTTTAATGGTGGCTTATAAAAGACCCTAAATAAATATAAATTGAAAGAATACTTTAAAGAATATAGGATAGCATGAACTTATAGATGCTGTTGTATACAAGATGTCCAAAAATATCTAGGTATTAATTGGAGTATTACAATTAATAAACTGGGTGATAGTCTGGTCCTTGTCAGTGTCTGTAGTAGTACCTAGATGACTTAGACTATAATACTAGCAGCCACCTCCAATAAAGAGGCAATGAAACTAGAAAAGGCCCAGATTGGGAGAATTGTAGGGATTACTACAATGGTGGAAGTGTTACACAACTACCAATAATTAAGGAAAGAGTTACTGTTAAGTGTTTCAGTGGTTTCTTATGTGTATCATCCTCTCAGGACATATTTATCGATAATGGAGTAAATTTCTAGGCTGTTAAAAGAGTGTGCAAATTATTCCCAGCTACCACAGGTCATGTGAATCAAAATATTTTCTTAGATGTTTTGGAGAAGCCCACATCACTGATTTAATTGATGGCAAGTTGTATTTTCTTATTAACCCCTTAAAAATTCTAGTTTGGAGTTGAAGGCAATAAAGCAGTGCTCTTCCCTTTAAGATTTTTCCTGATTATTTCCTGGAGCTCATTAGGCAAGAAAGGCTGTTCAGAGGCTGATTCAGGTTGACACCTGCTCCATCAAATGTATGTTCACTGATTCTTTTTCTTAAAATAGTTGAGACAACACACTTGATCTCTTTGAGACCCAATTTATGTTTCTGTACCTACTGTGCAGTGCAGCTGTAAAGACACAGTGGTGAAAGCACTTTGTAAATTCTCAAGTACTTTAAAAAGTCACATTATCATATAGTATGCAATGAAATTATGGCTAACTAGGTTGGAAGGTTTAATATCCATAGACTTGGGAAAATGTACTATCCATTAAGCTTTGAGAGCTTTTAAAAAATCAAGATATCTGGCTACTGGTAATCGTTTTCATTATAATGTACACTTCCTTAATATTCATTAGGTTCCTATTACAATGTAAGTTTGACCTAGATATATTAAACAGATATCCTTGCAATCGAGGACAAAAGACAGGAAAGACTCTGTGTTATTGTGTGGGTAATAGATTGAAATAATGAGTTATACTGAATGCATTCTGAAAAGAGAAAGGTAACTAGGTATATTTCAATGGTGAGGTCTCTCATTTAATAACCTAAAAGACAGTAGTGAAGAAACACATGGAATTCAAAGTTATTAAAATGGAAAAAGGTGGAACAATAATTCGAAAATGAAGAATTTATAGAGGCTGTGTTTAATTTATAGATGGTATATTTCATATTTATGTATTAAGGTATATTTCACATATGTATTTAGTCAAATATTATATATTGTCAAATATTGAAGAATCAAGAAATGTTATATAATATTACATTGAGTGAAGAGGACATAATTTTTAAAAATTATTTTTAAAAGTAATCTATGTTGTAATAGGGGGAAGGCAATGGCACCCCACCCCAGTACTCTTGCCTGGAAAATCCCATGGACGGAGGAGCCTGGTAGGCTCCAGTCCATGGGGTCGCTAAGAGTCGGAGATGACTGAGTGACTTCACTTTCACTTTTCACTTTCATGCATTGGAGAAGGAAATGGCAACCCACTCTAGTATTCTTGCCTGGAGAATCCCAGGGACAGAGGAGCCTGGTGGGCTGCCGTCTATGGGATCGCACAGAGTCGGACACGACTGAAGCGACTTAGCAGCAGCAGCAGCATGTTGTAATATCCCTTTCTTATCTAAATATATCACTAACTGTGGTATAAAAATCCTAATTCTCTTAATACTGGATATTATGCAATATTACTTCCCTCCATTACTTTTAAAAAATAATTCATACTACAGGCTAATTTTGCTATGTCAACTAAGTGGCCATGAAAACTATTATATCCTGTTTTGATAACGTCTCTGTTCCAATTCCTCTGTCTAATAGAAACCATTCAAGCTAAAATACTTTTAATACTATTTCTCTGATGCTGTTTCACCTGAAATATATAAAAGTGTGAAACTTCATCCCAGATTCCTGTGTCAAAAACTAACGTATTTGAAGTTGTTTTCAAATAGGTTGATTATTTAGGCATTTTGGCAAGAACATAGGACGTACCTAGCAGTCACAGTGAAAAAACTGTGCCTGAGGGTTTGGACTAATAAGAAAATGTGAATTTCCAAACACCCAGTTGAGCATACTTACTCTTGTCACCAGATTGCCTTAGTCCTCAAGTGGTCATTCAGTACCCACAGTGAGTCTTCCTGAATGATACGAAGAGGCCAAGAAACCAGTGAATGCTGGCCTCACATTTTGTTGCAGAAACATGTACCCTAATAAAGTCTCTTGCCATTTGTTCACACTTTAGTGAAAACTGGATATTTGTTTCTATTGGGTAGGGTTTTTAGAGAAGTTTTTCTAAAAGGGATTTAGGTCATGGTTTGAAGTAGATGGATAAAATAGCCTGTTCTACTTCATCATTTTGTCAAAGGCACTGAAGAGTAGCTGAAGTAGTTTTTTTTCATGAAGCTTAATTTGTTTTAGTTTACTTTCATTGTTTAATAATTATGGTAAACATTAAAAAGAGCTATAATATTTATTGGCTTATTTATGCATAGCATACTTCATTTGGAGACTCTTGCAAATATACGGTTAATACAACAGACTAAAAATTAGCTGATGATGACACTAGAGTGAAGAGAAAAAAGCATAATTAACATGTTTAATCGGGAAATAACTGTTATATAGCAATGTTTATGAGACTTTGTGAGGTAATAAATAAAAGTAGGAAAAAAGGAAGCTATCAGAACAAAAACCCATACTTCTGAAATCTGAGAAAAAGCCCCTGGAAAGTCTTCCCTGAGGAAGTGTTGTGTGGCCCCATGGCCTGCAGCATGCCAGGCCCCTCTGTCCTTCACCAGCTCCAGAGTCTGCTCACACTCGTGTGCATGGTGTCGGGTGCTTCTCACCAGCTCACCCTCCGCCTCCCCCTTCTCCTCCTGCCCTCAGTCTCTCCCAGCAGCGGGGTCTCTCCCGAGTCACTCTTCATATTGCTATATACTTTGTATTAATACTGATCTGGTCTGATCTGGTCTGATCTGGTCTGATCTGGTACTCTAACTCAGGTGTTGGTCCAAGTGCTGTCCTCATTCAAACATCAGAACCCTCTGAGGCAGTATTGTTACTTTCCCACTTCTGTAGATGAGGGAAGTGAAGCCCTGAGAAGTTAGGGAATTTTCTCAAGCATACTTAGGTGTTAAGAGGAAAATAGATCCTGGATTCCAACACAAGCAGTTTGCCCTCCGAGCATTTGCTCTTAAACACTATGCGGTACTGCGTTCGCAAGTGCATGCAGAGGACAGGACCTGCCATGCCATCTCTGAGTGCGTACACTGACTTTTGTGTGACTGTTCTCAAGACAGCTGTCAGTGACGCTAATTATGGACCAGTGAAACTGAGTTACTTTAAGAAATGTCAGGACTTTCCACTCTTAGTTGTATAGCTCCCTGAAGTTTACCCCCTAGACCTGTGCTTTTGAAAGTGCATTCTCTGGGTCAGTAGCATCAACATTCCCTGGGAACTTGTTAGAAATGCAAATTTCCTGGTGTCACCCCAGACCTACAGACTCAAAAAGTCTGGAGTGGGGCCAGGCTCTGCTTTAAAAAGTTCTTTAGGGCTTCCCAGGTTGCTCAGATGGTAAAAAATCTGCCTGCAGTGCAGGAGACTTGGATTTGATCCCTGGGTCAGGAAGATCCCCTGGCAAAGACAATGGCAACCCACTCCAGTATTCTTGCCTGGAGAATCCCATGGACAGAGGAGCCTGGTGAGCTACAGTCCGCGGGGTCGCAAATAGTCAGACATGACTGAGCAACCAACACTTTCACTTTAGGTGATTCTGATGCTCCCCAAAGTATAAGCACCGTTAATTTAGATGAGTAAAAAAAGAGCTATCCTCTCAAAAAACTGGGAATAGAACTGCCTTATGATCCAGCAATCCCACTGCTGGGCATACACACTGAGAAAACCAGAATTGAAAGAGACACATGTACCCCAATGTTCATAGCAGCACTGTTTACAATAGCCAGGACATGGAAGCAACCTAGATGTCCATCCACAGATGAATGGATAAGAAAGCTGTGGTACATATAAAAAAGAATACATTTGAATCAGTTCTAATGAGGTGGATGGAACTGGAGCCTATTATACAGAGTGAAGTAAGCCAGAAAGAAAAACACAAATACAGTATACTAACGCATATGTATGGAATTTAGAAAGATGGTAACAATAACCCTGTTTACGAGACAGCAAAAGAGACACTGATGTATAGAACAGACTTTTGGACTCTGGGACCGGGAGAGGGTAGGATGATTTGGGAGAATAGCATTGAAATATGTATAATATCATATCTGAAACGAGTCGCCAGTCCAGGTACGATGCCTGATAACAGATGCCTGGAACTGGTGCACTGGGACGACCCAGGGGGATGGTATGGGGAGGGAGGAGGGAGGAGGGTTCAGGATGGGGAACACATGTATACTTGTGGCGGATCCATCTTGATGTATGGCAAAAGCAATACAATATTGTAAAGTTGAGCAAAATAAAATTTAATTAAAAAAAAAAAAGAATTAATCAAAGAAATGTTTGCTCTTGGGAGAAATTATCAAGCCCACCTTTTTTCCATTTTTAAGGTTGAACAATTAAAATTTGGGGAAGTATATAGTTTTCTTATAAACTTTGATCAATTATTAATGTAACAATATCAAAATTTTATGTAGGCTTAAGTTAGCTTTTAGTAATGTAATAATTTTAAGAATTCTTATCATTCTAGGACTTCATTAAAGATATTTTGGAGTGAAAAAAAAAAAAATAAAATTTAAAAAAATTAAAAAAAAAAAAAAAAGAGCTATCCTGAACCTGTAAGTTCTCTTAACTACCTTATGTCTGTAACTTAGACAGGGAGAATATGGGAGGAATTTGAAATAATGATATGTGTATTCTGCCTTTGGAAATAGGAGAAGAAATCACATTAATCAAGTAATAGGCTGATAATTATTTGAGGTATAAGCAATGACCTCTTTAAACTTTAATCATCTTAAAATATCCTAGTGATCAAGAATCAGTGAAGCAGAAATGCCTATTTTATGACTCTTTGGAGAAGTTGATGTTCCAAAATTGGTTTTCACAGTCTCATCAGAATTCACAAGAAAGATATCTAAAATGATATTCTGCATGAACACTGTATTTTTTGGTTTTCTTTTTATGAGCTATATATTCACTGTGATTCTGAAGTGATTCTAAGACAGAAAATGATAAAGTCCATCTACTTAAATTATAATTTTTAACCCTGTGTTTGGTTAATTGTAATGTGGTAAACAGTTATTTTTTCAGAGCAGTGTCCTTTGACCTCTAGGAAAATCAGATACCCTGAAAACATTTTAAATTTCCTCCTCAACATTTTCCTTTTTTTGTAATTATACATTTACTAGGGTGACCCTGTTTAAGCCTCATTCCCTTACCCATAAAGTGGTAATATCCTCACCTTACTGGTTCTGTTACCTCTGGTGAGATAACATGCTTGGAAAACGTGTAGTTGTTTCATAGTCATTTGTTTAATCCTGCTAATACAGTGGTACTGCCACCCAGTAAGCCCCACGAGGTCATGTGCCACTGTGTCCTGTAGCGCTTTTTAATTATCAAGTATTCGTTGAATGGGTTGATGGACTGAGTGTCTCTGACTTTATGAGAGGCCGTGGCAGTGTGAGGCAACGTACAGCACCAGTAACAGTTTCAGAGATCATTGAGCTTCGTGCTTAGCATTTCTGGTGAAGGAGTCATGGGCACAAAATTTTAAGACTGATAGCATCTCTAATCAAGATTTATAGGTAGGCAATGACATAGCACATTCTCCCTGTCTTACTGCTTTTCTGCTTCCTCAAAACCCCTATTCTCTTACTTTATTCTCTGTTTGCTTAAAATATCTTGATGCTTTCAGTCTAAACCAAGTTGAAATCTAATGATGTTTTGAAATTGAGTTGGTTTTTGGAAGAAATCTGGACAGCCAATTCATAGTATTCTTGATATTTTCATAGTATTCTTATCATACCTACTTTATTCATAAATATGAAACATATGCAAAGTAGTAAATTAACTTTTGGCCTCTCATGACAGTGAAATTTCTGACAGGGCAGTCATGGTTAGCAGTTTTATTGGCACATGGGGCAGATGAATGGTGTTTCTAAGCCATCAGAGCAGAGGAAACAGTGGTGTTACTCATCAGGAGATCGTCCATAAAATTTGATTTTAGGCACTTCAGAATTTTATTTGTAGCATCGAGGTCACAGAGGAGCAAAAGAATCAGCAGAATTTAAGAACAGTCAGAAGATAAATGGTACTTTAAAAAATTACAAGTCCTAGATCAGATAGAGTGTCTCACCCAGGTCCTTCTTCCATGAAAGGAGAGAATTGTGAGACAGTTCGAGAATCCTGCTCAAGGCTTGCTAGCCAGGCACACACACACACTCACGTGTGCTCCCCCCTCTCTCTGTCGCCTCGTCTCCTCCTCTCTCTCTAGTCTCTCAGTCTCTTTCACGCCTCTCTCTGTCACCTCCTCTCCTCCTGTCTCTGCTCTCTCGGTCTCTTTCACGCAATCAGCATTATTCACTGAGCACCCTCTGTGCAGCTGGTGCTGGCATTGCAGTGGGGAACGCGTGGTGCCTGCTCTCTTGAAGTGTGTGCTCTCTGTTACATGATTGCTCAAGAAGATCCCCTGAACAACCTAATCCTACTGGCACTTTTCTGTCCTCTCCATGGCTTGCCTTCCTTTCTGAATACTGTTGCAGAAGTGAAAAACTCCTAAAAGACTTCCTAGAACTCTGCATCTTACCTTTCTTATGTCTTAAACTTCTCTTTGTGGAGAATTAAAGTTAATGAAGGCAAAGATCTAGAGGCATGTGAGAAAAGGAATTGGGAATATACTCACCAGGTTTCCAGAAACTACTCAATTAGTCGAGTTAAAAATAACTTGGTTGTTGTTGTTCACTTGCTAAGTCGAGTCTTGACTCCACTTCCCCATGGATTGCAGCATGCCAGGCTTCCCTGTCCTTCACCTTTTCCTGGAGTTTGCTCAAATGCGTAGAAATAAAAAAATTGAATAAAATGTCCCACCCAAACCAGTTAATGATATACACAAGTGTATCTTTAGGGTCTAAAACTGAAAAATATTAAATGTTCATTGACAGAAAAATGGATAAGGAAGATGTGGTATATATATGTATAATGGAATATTAATCTTCCAGAGTAAACGAATGTTATAATGCCATTTGCAACAATGTGGATGGACTTAGAGATTGTCATACTGAGTGAATAAGTCAGACAGAGAAAGACAAATATCATATGATATCCCTTGTATGTGAAAAAAATGGTATAAATGAACTTATTTACAAAACAGAAACAGAATCACAAATGTAGAAAACAAACTTATGCTTACCAGGAAGGACGGGGTAAAGTGGGAGGTTGGGACTGACATGTCCACTACTACACATAAAACAGGGAAGTAAGAAGGACCCGCCGCACGACACAGGGAACTCTGCTCCTCGGTGCTCTGTGATGACCTGGATGCAAAATGAACCTTCACGAGTAGGCATATGTATAACTGACCCACTTTGCTGTAGCTGAACACCAACACAACATTGTATATCAACTATCCTTCAATAAAAATTAAAAAATCAAAGTAAAATTTTTATTGAGGTATACTGGCTTAATAAATATTTACAGGTATTCAATATGACTCAACTTTTAAAACATTATACTCCATTTATAGTTATTACAAAATATTGCTGTATTATGTACCTTTGTAGCTTATTTTTCTAACAGTTTGTACCTCCTAATGCCCCACCTGTATATTGCCCCTTCTCTCTTGCTGCTCCGTACTGATAACCATGAGTTTGTTCTTAATATCTGTATGTTTCTTTCTTTTTTGTTATGTTCAGTAGTTGTATCTTTTAGAGTCCATGTAGGAGTGATATCTTACAGCATTTGTTTTTCTCTGTTTGATTTATTTCACAGTATAATACCCTCCAAGTCCATCCATGTTGTTGCAAATGGTGAAATTTCTTTAACTTTATTTTTTTGGTGACTGAGTAGTATTGCCTTGTATATGTACACACATCTTCTTTATCCATTTATGTGCTAATGGACACTTAGGTTGCGTCCATATCTTGAGAATTGTAAATTATGCTGCTGTGAACATCAGAGTGCATGTGTCTTTTCGAATTACTGTTTTCTTTCACACATATACGTACTCAGGAGTGGGATTGCACTGTTTTTCTTTCATATATATATATATACACACATACATACTCAGGAGTGGGATTGCACTGTTTTCTTTCACACATATACGTACTCAGGAGTGGGATTGCTGGGTCATTCTGCTCTCTGTTCGTCTGCACCAGATCTTAGTTGCAGCAAGTGGGATCTCTAGCTGAGGTGTGTGGAATACAGTTACCTGACCAGCGACTGAACCCAGGCTCCTTGCACTGGGAGTTGAGAGTCTTAGCCACTGCACCACCAGCAGAGTCCCTGGTTTTAGTTTTCAGTTTTTGGGAAACCTGCATTTTCTTTTCCACAGAGAGGGCACCAACTGCCATTCCCATCAGTAGTGTTCCAGGGTTTCCTTTTCCCCACGTTCTTGCCAACATAGTTATTTGTGTTCCTTTTGATAACAGACATCATGACAGGGGTGAGGTGTTATCTCATCGTGGTTTTGATTTGTATTTCCCTGATGATTAGTAATGTTGAACACATTTTCAAGTGCCTGTTGCCATCTGACTGTCCTCTTTGGAAAATTATCTACTCAGGTCTTCTGCCCAATTTTTTATTTTATTTTTTTTTTGATGTTGAATTATATGAGCTGTTTATATATTTTGGATATTAACCCCTTGTCAGTCATATCTTTTGTAAACATTTTCTATCATAGACAGTAGGTTGTCTTCATTTTGCTGATGGTTTTTGTTTGTATGCAAAAGCTTTTTAAGTTTGATTAAATCTGTTTTTGTTTGTTTTTATTTTCTTTGCTCTAGGGTACAGTTCAAAAAATATTGCTGTGATTTATGTCAAAGAGTGTTCTACCTATGTTTTCATCTAGGAGTTTTATGTTTTCTAGTCTTATTACATATAGGTATTTAATCTATTTTGAGTTAATTTTTGTATATGGTATTAGACAATGTTCTAATTTCATTCTTCTCCCTGTAGCTATCCAGTTTTCCCAGCACCATTTATTGAAGAAACTGAATTTTCTCTGTTGTATATTATTCCCTCCTGTGTCATAGATTACTTTACTTAAAGTGTCTTGGTTTATTTCTGGGCTCTCTATTCTGTTTTACTGATCTGTGTGTGTGTTTGTGCCAGTCCTGTCTTGTTTGCGTGGCCTTGTATTGTTTTGGCGGCCCTGTATTGTTCTGAGGACTGCAGGTTTGTAGTAGTCTGAAGCCAAGGAGCATGGGCCTTCCAGCTCTGTTCCTTTTCTTTCAAGATTGTTTTGGCAGTTAGGTTTTTTGAGTTTTCAGACACATTTTAAAATTATTTGTTCTAGTTCTGTGAAAAATACCATTTACAAATTCCAGTGATAAGGATTGCATTTGAATCTGTAAGTTGCCTTTGGTCATTATAGCAATATTAACAGTTCTAATCCAAGAACATGGTGTATCTTTCCATCAGTCCTTCAGTTTCTTTCATCAGTGTCTTAAAAAGTATAAAATTTGAATGAAGGATTAACTAAGCATATTTGGAAATATAGAAAAAAATCTGGGAGATGAAATTGTTCTTAAATGAAGATATTATGCTGTACAGTGAATAAATGCCAGTCAGTAGTTATTTCTCTACATTCTTCATAGTTAGATGTCATTGAGTATTATGCTCTTGTCTTTTCTTACACAGATGTAACCAGTTACTCTTCATGTAAAAGTATATGGGAAAATATGATAAAGAATGTGTCTAAAATCAGTTGGAAAAGGGATTTTCTCTCAATCAATGTCAGTGTGATAGACTAGTTAGTTTACTAAAGCAACAAGTTAGACACTGCTTGTCACAATATTATGTATTTAGAATTAGACGCTGCTTGTTACAATATTATGTATTTAGAATTAGACTTAGCTACAGGCCTCCCGGGTAGTGCCAGCGGTGAAGAGCCTGCCTGCCAGTGCAGGAGACGCAAGAGACACGGGCTCAGTTCCTGCCTTGGGAAGATCACCTGGAGAAGGAAATGGCAATCCACTCCAGTATTCTAGCCTGGGAAATTCCGTGGACAGAGGAGCCTGGTGGGCCACTGTCCATGGGGTCGCAAAGAGTCAGACAAGACTGAGCATACACGTGCAGGCAGAATTACATATAAAAATTAAATCATAATAAAAGAGAAAATAGAATTTAATATTATAACCTTCTAGAGATAGAGATGAAACCTTCAAAGTTAGAAAACATATAGAAAATTAATAAGGATAATATGACCTATTTTGATTATCTGGCTGGATGGCATCACTGTCTCGATGGATGCGAGTCTGAGTGACCTCCGGGAGCTTGTGATGGACAGGGAGGCCTGGCGTGCTGCGGTTCATGGGGTCGCAAAGAGTCGGACACGACTGAGCGACTGATCTGATCTGAACAATAAACTAATCTTAAATTTTAAAAGAAAAAAGTCTCAGATAAAAGAACAAATCGCAAATTTAGCTGCATGTGTGTATTTTTCTTTACTTGATCAGATTAGGATTTTTACATTTTTTTTTCATTCTTGTATACGACCTTTTCTTTCACTGTGATGATTAGGATAAGCCTTTGAAGAATGTTCAAGAAAAATTATGTAAATATAATTATTATATTAGTAGTATTTCCATTATTAAATTGTATGTAGGATAAGCATGGGAATACAGAACTATTAATATGAAGGCGTTTAATATGATATAGGGAGACATTTGGGCTTCTCTGGTGGTGCTAACAGTGCCTGCCAATGCAGAAGACGTAAGGAAAGCGGGTTTGATCCCTGAGTCGGGAAGATCCCTGGAGAAGGGGATGGCAACCCACTCCAGTGTTCCTGCCTGGAGAATCCCATGGATGGCGGAGCCTGGTGGGCTGCAGTCCCTGGGGTCACAGAGTCGCACGCGACTGAAGCGACTTGGCATGCATGCGACAGGTAGACATTTAATACGTTTCTGTTCATTTGAATAAGAACATCTGTACTCTATTCGCCAGTGTTTGTTTCAGTTATTTGCAAACACTCATATTGTCCTTGTAGTCAGCCTAAGACAAGATGTATATCAGAATGATTTTGAAAGTGCCTTGTACTTGCTAAGGACTCAATACGTGTTTCTTTTGTGTTCCCTGGTGGCTCAGAGGATAAAGCATCTGCCTGCCATGCGGGAGACCCGGGTTCCATCCCTGGGTTGGGTAGATCACCTGGAGAAGGAAATGGCAACCCACTCCAGTATTCTTGCCTGGAAAATCCCATGGACAGAGGAGCCTGGCGGGCTACAGTCCACAGGGTCGCAAAGAGTCGGACACAACTGAGCAAGTTCACGTTTCATGTTTAAGAATTCATTAGGTAATTTGGGCCACACCACAGATACAATCCACTTAATTTTTTTCTACTGAAAACATACAAAGTAAGCTGCTTCTTAACAATAATCTATGTCAGTAAAAGCCGAAAAATATTTTTTTTAAAAACTTAGCTAAGTCATGAAATAAAACATTGATGAATCTGAAACCACACTAATACTTATAAGATTCTTTTTGTGGTTAGTCAAGTCAAGCAATATTTGAAGAAAAGCTTATGATTTTACTAGCCTACTTTAACCTGGCATTTCTCATTTATATTTCACTTGTGTAGATAAATATTGAAATCATAATGTAAAAAGCATGGTTGATAAATGATTTGATGAAGTTTCAAAATGCCAGAATTAAATTCTGTAAAAAGTGTTATAAATGGCATCTTGACTTATGCATAGTAATGTATTTCAACTTAGAAAATCGTGGTGATCCTTGTTACAGTATTAGGGTACGCATGTATGTATGTATAGGTACCTGCATCCTGCCTGTCCGCTTACAGAAGAGAAACAAACAAAAAGAGATGGAGATTTGAAAAAATATTGGAAATGAAGAGAGAATGAAAGAAATGGAGGTGAGGGTGCCAGAAAGTAAGTCAGTGCTTTATGAGTGTTTTAGAGGGGTCAGCATTTTGGTGTTGGAGAGAGGCGGCGTGGGCACCAGTGTCAGTGGGGCCATGGAAGATACATCTTTATAGGCAGGAAATAAGGGGGAAACGGCGAGAGTTGTTACTCAGTGAAGTCGAGAGCTGAGCTGTTTTCTTTAGCGTCTGGGAAATAAAGCTTAAATAAAACCAGGCAATACAGAAAGCCTTTACCCAAGTATACTGCAGAGCTGTTCATTTTAGACAGACATTCATGATTTGTCATACTGGTAACTACTAAAATAGTCTCAGCACGCTACACTTGACATTAAAATACGTACCAAACTTATGTGGCATGAAATAAAGCTCTTTGAAAATGTATTCACACATGCATAGGTATATACACATATACAGAAAGGTATGTCTCGTACCACGGCGCTCTTATTCATAATGAGACAGAAGGGGTGCTGTCAGCAGTACAGTGTGTTGGCGAAAATGTCAGTGCTGACACTCAGCACCCAGGACGCACGCCCATGTACACACACATACACACTCGCCTGTATTTCACCCGGATTCTAGTTTATCATTGAAGGAGTTGATTGGATTATTACATAATTTAATTGTTCTAGTTACTAGCAAGGTAAATGAAAAAAGTATAGGCATATTTTTTAATCCTCAATGATTATAAATAATGACTTATCATGTTTCCTACAAAACAAAAAACTCAAAAAATTATTGATTTTGTTACCTATATATGACTATAAAATTTAATGAAAAGATACAGATTTAATCGAAATAAAACACTTTTCAAATAGATGGACCAACTTTGATATCTTATTTTTTAAGAGATATATATGGTTCTTAGGATTGTCATTTATACCACATTTTTGCAAAATTTGTCATTCAAACAGATGAACAATTTTTTAGTACCTCGAGATCTCCTCCTTCACTCATTTTTATTCAATGTTTTTATTAAGTGCTGATTTCTCTTTTTTTTTTAGCACTTGATATTTTACTGAGGAAAAGCTCTCTTTAAGCAGTTTCAAGCCCTCAAGCTATATGGCTCAGCCACAGAAATACATTAAATCATCTCAAAGTTTTCGCTTCCTTTGGCTCGCCTAGTTCTTTTTCCCTGCTGTATATCTCAAATTTGAGATGAGGATGTTCTTCTGATATTGAATAGTTGAATGATGTATATTGTCCCGCCAGTTCATCCTTATCTGTCTTTGTATTGAAAGCTTAATGTCAAACTTGAGACCAGTTTTGAAGGTGAATGAAAGGATAGGAACTTTGAGCTTGTATTTAACATTTAATCATCATTCTGTGCCCTCTGCATGCTGGGGATGCTTGATGAATGTTGATCAATAGTGATAACAAATAAGATGAATAAGATGAATTGAGGTAAAGCTATACCCAGAAAGAGGCTTACAGATCTCCAACAGATACCAGAATCCTTAAGTAGAATCTAGTCTCTGTAAATAAAATGCAACAAAGTTAGTGAAAGGTCCCCTGGCCATAAAGGCAGGGTTTCTCTCTCTTTCTCTCTCTCTCTCTCTTTTTTTTTTTGTACCTTTTCCTATTAATACATTTTCTCTGTGAATTCCCTTGTGGGTCCAAGTCAGGGCACACACACACAGAATTAACCAGGAAATGCATCCTCGCTACGAATTTTTATGTTTTGCATCTCTTCCCAGTCTGCCTGCCATTGGTAACTTTTCAGTCCTCAGATAATTGGTTTACGTATTTGGTCCAGAGTTTTTGTTGTAAGCAGTGGAAGAAATAGATGGGAGTGAGATTGCTTCATTTTATTTGTTATCGGAAGTCTCTACTCAGATTGCTTTTTAATTGATTTATATACATTTTATTTTTGAAAAAGATTCTAGAGAATTCTTTGTAGGCTTTTTTTTATTAGTTTTGTAATATGAATTATTTCAAACATGAAAAACTACAGAGAATAAAATAGTATGTACCCATATCCAAACTCATTTAAAGTTTTTCTGACATTTTACCATACTTAATTTTTAAGAAGTGAAACAACATGGATAAATGTGAAGCCCTCCTTGATTCTGCTACTTTTTAGTCTCCTTGCTTCCTACTTAATCCATCCTTCCTTATATTTTATGCTATAATTATTCTATGCTTTTTGTACTAGCCAAGCACAATATTTTTTTTGTTTTGCATTTGTTGCATGTTTTTCAATATTTATAAAGCTGTATCATTCTGCAACTTGATTTCTGTACTAAACACTTTAAAAAGTTATATTTGCCCATATTAATACTGTTACTGTTTAGTCACTAAGCCACATCCAGCTCTTTTGTGACCCCATGTGCTGTAGCGTGCCAGGCTCCTCTGTCCGTGAAATTTCACAGGCAGGAATACGGAAGTGGGTTGCCATTTCCTTCTCCAAGTGATTTTCCCAACCCCGGGATCTAATCCACGTTTCCTGCATTTGCAAGTGGGTTCTTTATGTCTAAACCTCCTGGGAAGCCCATTAATAGTTTAGCTCAGGTTTATTTAACTGGTTTTAATTTTGTAATCATTTCAAAATTTTAGGGATATAATGCAGTTCATGTATTTTTTTGTTAATAAATATTCTATGTTTTAAAATTTGTTTTTAGTTATTACTGACACAAATAACGAATGAAGAACATCCTTTATGTAGATGTGAGGTATGTGTGTGAGTTTCTCTTAATCAGTTCAGTTTAGTTCAATTGCTCAGTCGTGTCTAACTCTTTGTGACCCCATGAACCACAGCACGCCAGGCCTCCCTATTCATCACCAACTCCTGGAGTTTACCCAAACTCATGTCCATTGAGTCGGTGATGCCATCCAACCATCTCATCCTCTGTCATCCCCTTCTCCTCCTGCCTTCAATCTTTCCCAGCATCACGGTCTTTTCAAATGAGTCTGTTCTTCACATGAGGTGGCCAAAGTATTGGAGTTTCAGCTTCAGCATCAGTCCTTCCAGTGAATATTTAGGACTGATCTCCTTTAGGATGGACTGGTTGGGTCTCCTTGCTGTCCAAGGGACTCTCAGGAGTCTCCTCCAACACCACAGTTCAAAAGCATCTATTTTTCTTCTCTTATTATTTATACCTAAAAAGTGGAGTAGCGAGATGAAAGGGTATGCACGTCTCTGATTTTGTTTCATGTTGTTGAATTGCTTCCTGATGTGTTTGTACCAATTTATACTCCTATCAATAGAGTAAATGTGTTTTCATTTTCCCGCATCTCTGCCATGCTTATTATTTTTTGGTATTCTGATAGATATATTCTGATATATATATATATTGCTGTTCTCTGGGAGTTGGTGATGGACCAGGAAGGCTGGCTTGCTGCAGTCCATGGGGTCGCAAAAATTTAGACATGACTGAGCTACTGAACTGATTCTGATAGATATAATTTCAATTATATCCCACCATCACTAGAGAGATTGAAAATCTTTTTCTGTGTGTATTGTCTGATCTGGTTTCTACTTTTGTGAATTGTATATTTGCTGTTTCAAGCTGAGAGCCTGGATCTATTTTTAGTTCTTTTCACTAAGGAGAAGAAAGTTACTTTAGTATAACTAATTCCAGGTACATAACACAGAAGTACAGCAGGTGCAGCATTAACTCCACTTACTGCTTTGTGTCTGTATATGTTGAAAGTATTAGTTTTGTTTCTGAGTCCAGCACAGCCTTTTTGACTATTTTTATATTTTACCTGTCATTTGTGTGTGTTTGAGGCCTGCCTCATGTTTTAAAGTATGAATTCACTGTTTCATCTTGACCCTTTTTATTTTCATAAAAGTAATGAATAAACTGTATAAGTTGACATTTTATCTAAATTGGCTTGAGATGAAAACACAAGCCTAAGATCAATAAATTTAAATTAAAATATAATACTTCTTTGTATCAAAAAGCATCATAATAGAATTGGAAAATTATTTGAAACAGATATGAGCAAGAATTCATTTAATATATAGAGACCATTTATTCTAAGAAAAGCAAATTCTCCCTCTAGTAGAAAAATTGACAAAGGAGAAGAACAGTTCACAGACATTCACACAAGAAACTGAAAACATGAAAAATGTTTAACCCATGCATTTAAAGAAATATATATTAAGAAACAATTCCATCTATTGCCTAGAAAATTGACAAATAATAGAAAATAAAAGATGTCATAGCTAATGAATGTATGAGGAAATGAACACTCATTCTCTGCTGATGAAAATGTAAATTGTGCTTTTTCTAGGTGACATTTGGACATTCTGTATCTAATGCTGTGCTGTGCAGTACTACACAGCCAGTAGCCACGTTGGCTGTTTACATCAAATGTTTATTTCTTCAGTCTAACTCACCACATTTCAAGTGCTTAATAGACTTACAACTTATTGTTGTTTAGTCGATAAGTCATGTCCAAGTCTTTCAACCCCATATAGACTGTCATCTACCAGACTTCCCTGTCCATGTGGTTTCCCAGGCAAGAATACTAGAGTGGGTACCATTTCCTTCTCCAGGGGATCTGCCTGAACCAGGATTGAACGGCGTCTGCTACCTTGGCAGGCGGCTTCTTTACCAGTGAGCCACCAGGGAAGCTCAGACGTGCAGTGAGTGGCTTCATATTGCAACACAGCAAATACAGTTTCCATTATCACAGGATGTTTTATTGGATGTCACTTATCATAACTTTCAAAATATTCACATCCTTTTACCCCAGTAGCCCTACTCCTACTTCTAGGGATGTAGTCTAAAGAATTATTGGAAGTTTAAGGATCATCATCAAAGCACTGAAAAACAGTAGTAAAATTTTGGAAATAATTCAAATGTCTGCAAAAAGGAACAGATAAATGATTATAAATTCATGTATTAGGATATTATAAAGCCTATTAAACTATGTTTTTACATTTGTTAAATGTCTTGGAAATGTGCTCATAATATACTGTTAACTGAACAAACAGGTAACAGACTTTGTTTATAGTAATAGCATGATAGTGTTGCAAATTTTTGGTAATATTTTCTATCTGACACACAAGCCCACTCATATATTACTTTTATTATTACAAAACTTAAAAAATCAAAAGTACGTTGGTTTGGGATATGTCTGGTTTTGAACCTTATGAAGCAGTTGGTAATTGTAGTCATTTTAGGTGTTTAGTTTCATTTGAAATTTAGTGTTAGTTGGTATATTTATATGTTTAAGTATCACACTGTGTATATGTAGGTGATATATCTTTGTAAAGATGAGTAAAAAAATTGTAATTTTAAGTTTCTTTTTTTTTCTATTTTTTATTTTTTTAATATACATTTATTTTAATTGGAGGCTTATTACTTTACAATATTGTATTGGTTTTGCCATACATCAACATGAATCCGCCACGGTTGTACACGTGTACATTCTGAACCCCCCTCCCACATGCCTCCCCATCCCATCTCTCTGGGTCATCCCAGTACAACCAGCCTCGAGCATCCTGTATCCTGCATCGAACCTGGAGTAGAGATTCGTTTCACATATGATATTATATGTTTCCATGCCATTTTCCCAAATCATCCCACCCTCGCCCTCTCCCACAGAGTCCCAAAGACTGTTCTATACATCTGTGTCTCTTTTGCTGTCTTGCATACAGGGTTGTCTTTCTAAATTCCATATATATGCGTTAGTATACTGTATTGGTGTTTTTCTTTCTGGCTTACTTCACTCAGTATAATAGGCTCCAGTTTCATCCACCTCATTAGAACTGATTCAGATGTATTCTTTTTATTGGCTGAATAATACTCCATTGTGTTCTTCTTGAATAAATCTACTTTTATATTATTTTCTAATAATTATATAGCCTAAAGTGATTGTTATGTTTTATATGGTGGCAAAATCTTATCTACCTCACCTTAGTTATTAAGATTATTAAAGCAGTGTATTAATTCTGAGAGTAACTTTGTAGAGAAAAAACTTCGGTAAAATTTTTTTTCAGTTATCTGTTTTAATTTAGGTACTGCATAAAATTAAAATACTATGGAATGTATCCTTTGTATATTCTGATGTGCTTAGCAGATGTCATTATTATTGGAAAAGGTATAGTTAACAGTTTTGTTTTCTGTAATAGGTTATTTGGAAAATTGAGAAATGATATTTAATTTCTCTTTATTTAGCATTTAAAAGGTGGTTTTAATTACATGGTCTACTGATATTCGTTCAATGGAGTTGTGAAGTAACACTTCACATTCTAAAATGCTTGAGTTGTTATTGACATTATATTAGTATAGTAATCCCATTGTGTTTTCATTCAAAATAATAAGAGACAGCAGCCTTTGCAGTGTCATTTCATCTTGCAAAGGCCCTGTACATTGTTTTAATCAGTCCAACCTAGATTGCATATTCAAAAGCAGAGACATTATTTTGCCAACAAAGGTTCGCCTAGTCAAGGCTATGGTTTTTCCAGTGGTCATGTATGGATGTGAGAGCTGGACTGTGAAGAAGGCTGAGTGCCGAAGAATTGATGCTTTTGAACTGTGGTGTTGGAGAAGACTCTTGAGAGTCCCTTGGAGTGCAAGGAGATCCAACCAGTCCATTCTGAAGGAGATCAGCCCTGGGATTTCTTTGGAAGGAATTATGCTAAAGCTGAAACTCCAGTATTTTGGCCACCTCATGCAAAGAGTTGACTCATTGGAGAAGACTCTGATGCTGGGAGGGATTGGGGGCCGGAGGAGAAGGGGACGGAAGAGGATGAGATGGCTGGATGGCATCACTGACTCGATGGATGAGTGACCTCCGAGAGTTGGTGATGGACAGGGAGGCCTGGCGTGCTGTGATTCATGGGGTCGCAAAGAGTCGGACATGACTGAGCGACTGATCTGTTCTGATCTGATGGAGAGATACTTTATAAACAGAGAAATCAATCTTTTTTAGTATGTCTAATGATTTAGACAAATGCATAGTTATATAACTTCACCCACAATCAAATTCCAACACCCTCCAGAATTCTCCTGTCTTCTTTTCTAGTCAACCTTTAAACTGTATTAAGAATATCATATGAAAGAAATCATACAGTGTATATCCTTCTAAGTTTGACCTTCACTGAGCAAAGGGTGAATGCCTTTCATCCATATTGTCACACAGACAAGACGTTTTCTCCTTTTTGTAACTGAGCAGCAGTCTGTTCTATGGCTATACCACAGTCTGTTTTTCCATTCTTCACTTGAAAGGTATTTCCAGTATTTTGATTATTATTAACCTAATCGCTGTAAGCATTTGTATTCAGGTTTTGTGTGAACGTAAGGTTTCATTTCTCACGTGTATGCCTGTGAATGGGAGCGGTGGTTTTTCTGATAAATGTATGTTTATAAGAAACTGCCAGACTTTTCCAAAGTGACTTTGACATTTTGCATTCCCACTAATGATACTGGAAAATTTCAGTCACTCTACCTTCTTGTCAATACTTGGTTTTATCACTTAAAAAAATTAAGTATTATTTCATGACTTAGCAACTAAACAACAACAACAACAATAATGATGTCAAGTATAATTTCAAGTGCTTATCTGTGATCCATGAATCTTCTTTGGTGGGAATTGACAACCACGTAATACAGAAGCCTGTGTATTAAAATGATAATCCTGCACTCATGGAGGAAATAAAGTATGCTCCTCTTTAACATTATATTACTGTGTTTACTCATACATGGGATTGAGTAAAAATACGGTCTTATTATTTATTTAAATAGCAGCATAGTGATCCTTCTCCCTAACCACAGCTGTCCCTCCTTGCTTGTCAGTGTGTAGGCTGTTATGCTTGGCACGATAGTTCCCCTGTTGCACTGTTTCTTCTCCCCATTCCCCACGGCTGTTTCCAAACTTGACTGTTTTTCTCACGCTCTTGAAATAGTTTCTGCTCCTTCAGTCTTAACAAGTGATCCTGCTTTCTTCTTTTTTTCTAAGAGCCTGGGTAAGAAAATCCTGCACACTCTACCAAGGATTATTTTCAGCCATCCTGACCTGGCTTACTCTCTTATCCCAGCTGTTATCAGTTCACCTAGCTTTTTTTCTTTTCACTTTCCTCTGGTTAACTCAACTGTTCTGGACTCTGCATGTTCATGCCTCCCCTCCCGCAATTCACACGTTGAAACCCTGTCACCCCATGTGGAGGATATTAAGACGTGAGGGTCTCTGGCGGGCAGGGAGGGTTAGATGAAGTCACGAGGGTGGAGCTTCTGCGATGGGATCAGTGTCTTTGTAAAGAGAGGAGCCAGGAGAAGAGGTTTGTCTGCAAACCAGGAGGGCTGTTCTGTACCTGCTGATGCCTCAATCTTCCAACTTCTCAGCCTCCAAAAATGGTGAGAAAGAAATAGCTGTTTGCTGTTTAAACCACCTAGTCTTTGGTATATTGTTAGAGCAGCCTGAACTAAGATACTGCTCACCTTCGTCCCGAGTCTTTGCACCTCCCTTGGGCATTTGATACACTGGTTTTCTCTATTTAAAAAAGAAAACAAAAAACAAAGCATTTTTCATTTCTCTTGCAGCTGCATCCTTAAACCATCGTGGACACAAGATTTCATCCAACCAGTCTTGCTCTTCAGTCTTATAAAATAGCTCCTGTCTTTCTTATAAAGTAACTTACAAGAGTAATCCAATTTTCCGTCAGTCTTGCTCCTCAGCTGCTCATTTGGAATCTTCTGAGGAAGCCCTCTACCTTTTCCACATGACTGACACTGAACTCTCAAGGATCTGAGATGAGTTCTCTTCACTTGCTTCAGTGACCTCCTCTTAGCCCCCAGCCTGTTTAAAAATCTCTGCTACTTCGTGAAAATTCTGTCTTTTAGTAGAAACTGTCTTCTGCCTTTGCTTTTTGCTTCTTCCTGGATACAGCTTTCTGTTGGTTCTCAATTTCAGTTAATTATATAAAACACTATCCCCAAACTTAGTATCTTAAAATCATGTTTTGTTATTTCTCATGGTTCTGGACAGTTCTGCTGGTTTAAGCTGGGTGCACTCATTTGCGCTCAGCTGACAAGGTAAGGGCTGGGCCCAGCTGACAGCTTCAGTGACTGGTCTTTAATGCCAGGCTTCTTCCTATAATATCATCACGATCTTGGCATACTGTTTGAAGACAGTAAACACAAAAACTTCAAGGCTTCTTGAGGTCTAGACTTTGTAATTTGCCCAGAACCACTTCTGTCACAATCTGTTGTTCTAAGTAAGTAATAAAGCAGGCCAGGATTCAAGGTGAGGAAGAAACTCCATGTCTGGAGGGGAGAAAAAGTACTCACTCTTCAAAATGGCATATATATACGTGGGTGTGGTTATGAACCAGTCTTCTACAACTCTTGACTTTTGAAACTTGCTGTTTTCTCTTTAACTCTCCTTTTCTTCTCTTCTTGAGATGTTCTGTACTGCCTCTCTTACAAGTCTCGTGAACTTTTGACCAGTAGTTAGAATTGTCTCCAAGGAGGAACACCTGATGTGCGTGTCCCAGATTAAAATGGTACAAAAGAGAATTCATCATCTTCACTCCTGATCCTGTGCTTTTGTCTCTTCTCCTGATTTTATGGCGTCACCGTGACCCATGGAGTTACCATCTGTGCAGATAAGCATTCTAGGTTTGGGACTGTCACCCCTTATCTCCCAAACAGAGCTGCTCATGTCGTTCTGCTGACTGTCAGTTTAAACAGCTGATTACTTACAAGAAGCTGTTATTAAGATTCATGTACTAAGGGAATATAAAGTATTCCTTTTACTTGATTATTATTTTTACAGTGTTTTGGAGTTTTGAACATTTGGGTTTTGGTGCAAATGAAATGAATTTATTTTGAAAAATGAGAGAGATGGACATACGAAAATACAAAAGAAGTTAATCCTTCTCTTTTTCTTATGTTCCTGACACTTGGTTCACAATGTTAATATTACACCTTCTTATTTATTGTTGTGATGATGTCTGTGACGGTGAGCTTCTCAAATGTGGAGATCACGTGTTAATAGATGCCTGTCACGTGACGTTGTCGTGGTTCAGTTGCTAAGTCGTGCCTGGCTGTGACCCTATGGCCCGCCAGCTTCCCTGTCCATGGGATTTCCCAGCAAGAATACTGGAATCGGTTGCTATTTCCTTCTCCAGGAGATCTTCTCAACCCAGAGATGGAGCCTTGTCTCCTGAGTGTCCTGCCTTAGCAGGTGGATTTGATACATTTATATATTGCAGTATGATCACCACTGTAGCACTGGATGCCTATCACATCACAGAATTATAACTCCCTTTTCTTGCAGTGGTAATGATTAAGGTCTAGTTTCTTAGCAACTTTGGCATTTATATGAAACAGTATTGTTGACTATAGTCACTGTTCTAGCTCCCCAGGACTGATTTATCTGCTAGTTCCAGTTTTGTACCTTTTTTTTTTTTTTTTTCATTTCTTTCAAAGTAAGAGCTTTTTTTTTTTTTTAAAAAAAACAATAACTTTGCTTCAGGTAGTATAATTTCCAGAAAGTGATTCCAAAATTTGCCTTCTTTGAGACTGGTGTGGTGTTTCTGTGTGATGTTACTATGATGGCACATTAACAGTTTGCATAGAGCTTGAAATTGGAAAGATTTATTCAAAGAGATACATTTATGTCTCATGGGACATTAAATGTAAATGTGTGGATAATAATAAATGCAACAATTTATTTTAAATTATGGGTTATTTTCTTCCTTTGCTTTTGTCAGAATGGAAAGGGAAAAAATAAAGGCAAATGCTCTAAAGTGTAGGAGAATATGATAAATGATGAAGAAAAGTGAAAACTGCCCAACTCTTGTCTCACAGGTGTGAGATAATGAAGGCGAAGGACAGCAGCCGTAGACGCCCTCTTGGGCACTTAGCTCACTGACTTCTCCCGCCGCTGAGCTTGCAGAGTGGGATTACCTGCTACTAGAAACGGGGAGTCCTAGGAATTTTCTGACTTTAGTGTTATCCTTGTTTTTAAAGTAATCTTTCTAAATGCTGATTTTTAGAGAACATTTTGTTCTAAATGTCTCTGTAGGCGTTAACGTGAAAGTATGATATTTATGTTTCCAGATATAATGTCGGACTCAATATAGTTATCACAAAAAGTTGTTCTTGCATTTGACAGTTGCATGAATTTTGACTCGTATGTGTGTGTGATTTCATAAGCTCCCTGGTTCTAACACGGAGCAAGACAGCGTTTTTATTGAAGCAACATCTGCTGGCCGCTTTGCAGTCATCAGAGTGGAATCATCATTTCCATTTAAAGTTTTTGCTATTCAAGCCTTTTAAAACTGGGCTGAATCAGTTTCCTGTGACTGCTGAGACAAAGGACATAGTAAGATTTTCATGCTGTATTAATAAATGTTATATATTCACACATAATATTAGTCATTTTTGGATCCTCTGCAATAGCAATTCACATGAAAATGCAGAACTTATCTCCATACAATATTCATTTTAATTCTTTTAGCTTGGTCCAAAAAAAAATTCATTTATCTTTTATTCTGTTGAATAATTCTGGAGGAATATATTATGTTACTGACCTTAACTTTTTTATGGTTATTTTATTTAAGTTAAAATATGTCCTTTTTGCAATGAATAGATCTTTACCTGAAATGCAGTGGACGTATAACACTGTGTGGGTTTTGGGTGTGCACTGTGTCGATTTGATGCATTTGTGTATTGCAGTATGATCACTACTGTAGCACTGGACGCCTGTCACATCACAGAGTTATAACTCCCTTTTCTTGTGGTGGGAACAATTAAGGTCTAGTTTCTTAGCAGCTTTGGCGTTTATATGAAAGAGTATTGTTGACTATAGTCACTGTTCTGTGCATAGCCCCCAGGACTGATTGATCTGCTGGTTCCAATATTTACCCTCAAACAAGGCACCCTTGGTTCTCCCAAACACTGGCCTCTGGTGACCACCCTTCTCTATCTTTTTGAGTTTGGCCTTTTCAGATTTCACACATAAATGACAACAAAGAGTATTTGTCATTGTTTAGTATTTGTCGTTCTCTAACTTGTCTCAGTATAATGCCCTCAGAGGCCACTTACCTTGTTGGGAAACGGGAAGATCTCCTCCTTTCTTGTGATTGGACAGCTTCTTCCCCTCACCCTCAGTGGCCACCTGAGTTGTTCTAGTGAGTTGTCCATTGTAAACAATGCTGCTGTCAGCAGTGGGTCACTTGTATCTTCTCGAGATAGTGATTTTGTTTCCTTCACGCAGATATACCCAGAAGTAGAATTGTTGGGTTACCGTACAAATGCACTCATCTCACACGCTAGTAAAGTAATGCTCAAAATTCTCCAAGCCAGGCTTCAGCAATATGTGAACCATGAACTTCCTGATGTTCAAGCTGGTTTTAGAAAAGGCAGAGGAACCAGAGATCAAATTGCCAACATCCGCTGGATCATGGAAAAAGCAAGAGAGTTCCAGAAAAACATCTATTTCTGCTTTATTGATTATGCCAAAGCCTTTGACTGTGTGGATCACAATAAACTGTGGAAAATTCTGAAAGAGATGGGAATACCAGACCACCTGATCTGCCTCTTGAGAATTCTGTATGCAGGTCAGGAAGCAACAGTTAGAACTGGACAGGGAACAACAGACTGGTTCCAAATAGGAAAAGGGGTACATCAAGGCTGTATATTGTCACCCTGTTTATTTAACTTATATGCAGAGTACATCATGAGAAACGCTGGGGTGGAAGAAACACAAGCTGGAATCAAGATTGCTGGGAGAAATATCAATAACCTCAGATATGCAGATGACCCCACCCTTATGGCAGAAACTGAAGAGGAACTAAAAAGCCTCTTGATGAAAGTGAAAGTGGAGAGTGAAAAAAGTTGGCTTAAAGCTCAACATTCAGAAAATGAAGATCATGGCATCCAGTCCCATCACTTCATGGGAAATGGATGGGGAAACAGTGGAAACAGTGTCAGACTTTATTTTTCTGGGCTCCAAAATCACTGCAGATGGTGACTGCAGCCATGAAATTAAAAGACGCTTACTCCTTGGAAGAAAAGTTATGACCAACCTAGATAGCATATTCAAAAGCAGAGACATTACTTTGCCAACAAAGGTTCGCCTAGTCAAGGCTATGGTCTTTCCTGTGGTCATGTATGGATGTGAGAGCTGGACTGTAAAGAAGGCTGAGTGCCGAAGAATTGATGCTTTTGAACTGTGGTGTTGGAGAAGACTCTTGAGAGTCCCTTGGACTGCAAGGAGATCCAACCAGTCCATTCTGAAGGAGATCAGCCCTGGGATTTCTTTGGAAGGAATGATGCTGAAGCTGAAACTCCAGTACTTTGGCCACCTCATGGGAAGAGTTGACTCATTGAAAAAGACTCTGATGCTGGGAGGGATTGGGGGCAAGAGGAGAACGGGACGACAGAGGATGAGATGGCTGGATGGCATCACTGACTCGATGGACAGTCTGGGTGAACTCCAGGAGTTGGTGATGGATAGGGAGGCCTGGCGTGCTGTGATTCATGGGGTTGCAAAGAGTAGGACACGACTGAGCAACTGATCTGATCTGATCTGATCTGATCATATTCTGTTTTTAATTTAAGGAACCTCCATTCTGTTCTGCATAATGACTGAATCACTTTACATTTCTCGTAACAATATATAAGAGTTTCCTTGTCTCCGCATCCCACCAACACTTGTTGCATCTTGTCGTCTTTATGATGGCCATTCTAATGGATTTGAAGGGCTATCTATTGTGGTTTTGTTTGCATTTCCCTGGTGAAATGCTGAGGATCCGTTTCATGTGCCTGTGGACTGCATGTATATCTTCTTTGGAAAAAAGTCCTCTTAGCTCATCTGCCCATTTTTTAAAATTGAAATTCTTTGGTTTTTTTGTGACTGAGTTTTAGTAATTCTTTATGTATTTTGGATATTAAACCCCTTACCTAATATATGGTCTGCAATTTTTTTTCCCATTTCACAGGTTGCCTTTTTATTTTCTTAAATTTATCTTGTTGTGAAGAAAATTTTTAGTTTGATGTAGTCCCACTTGATGTTTTGGCTTTTACTACCTGTGCTTTTGGTTGTCTTATCCAAAAACTCAGAGGACCCACAGAAATTATTTGCACTGACTAGAAAGCGGCAGTAAGAATCATTAAAGGTAATACTTCTGCTTTATCTTGCCCATTTAAAAGCATACTTGTCTTCATATTGAGCATCTAAAGATTTAGGACTGATAATCAGTTTTAACTTTTTATTTTGTTTTGGGGTTGAGCCTATTAACAACGTTGTGCTAGCTTCAGGTAAAGAGAAAAGGGATTCAGCCATACATATACCTGTATCCAGATAATCAATTTTTATGATGATACAGTTAAAATAATACCATATCATTGGAATTGTACATACAGAGAACTCTAGATAACCAAGGTTTTTATACCCCCTTTCCCCATTATCTTTTTGCCCTTTTACAATTTTCAGTATCATTCGGCAGTGAAGAATATAGACGTGAGTATCCAATACCTGAATCCTAATGTTGCAGATATGCAGGATGAGTCAATTTATCAATGAAAGCTTAAGTTTCCTCATCTATAAATGGAATTTATGACTGCCTGTTAGGTTTTACAGATTTAAATAGGTGCCATATGTGTATTATCATATAAATCATATACATGTAAAAATTACAGTGTCTGGCATAAAGTAATCTTTTAAAATGTCAGCTAATTCCTACAGCATTTTAAAGGACTCACTATGATCTCCTAGCAAAATACAAGCCTTTCAAAGGGCTCAAGTTGCAGAGCTGCATTTCCATCACACTGTTTTCCGATCATCTTTACCAGCCCCTTGGTTGGATAAACTGTAAGGAAAAATGCAAAACAAAAATGTGGAAGTTTGGTAACTAGTTGGGTAATACCACTGTTAGATCATGGGCTTCCCAGGTGGTGCTCGTGGTAAAGAACCTGCCTGCCAGTGCCAGGAGACTAAGAGATGAGGGTTCAGGCCCTAGGTCGGGAGATCCCCTGGATAAGGGCATGGCAGCCCACTCCAGTGTTCTCGCCTGAAGAATCCCACGGACAGAGGAGCCTGGAGGGCTACAGTATATACTGTCGGGGCGGGTTGGACATGACTGAAGCAACTTAGCAGGCACGCACTTTAAACCATGGGACTTTGAGAAATTCCTTAACACAAAAGGCTGAAATGGCAAGGCTGTTCATGCAAATCGCAGCTGTCTTCCAACAACAAAGTATTATAATAATTCAAAAGATAATGCGGAGAGTGAAAATGTTAGACACTCGGTCATGTCAAACTTTTTTGTAACCCCATGGACTGTAGCCTGTCAGGCTCCTCCGTCCACGAAATGTTGCAGGCAAGAATACTAGAGTACGTATCCATTCCCTTCTCCAGAGGATCTTCCCAACACAGGGATCAAATCCAGGTCTCCTGCATTGCAGGTGAATTCTTTACCATCTGAGCCACCACGAAAGCCCAAAGCAGAAATCAGGCGCAAATGTAGTGTTCTTTCTCCCCTTGGGGCTTGTGTCCATGATGTATAGCTTTCAAAAGCTTCCTTTTCATCACAGGAGGGTAAGTTTTGAATTAACAGAATCAAAAGTTTCAAGCAGTGTATGGTTTGGGGATTCGGTTCTTTCAGTCCATTAATTCCACACACAAAAATTCTTACATGAAACTGAAGTTGCTCAGTTGTGTCCAACTCTTTGTGACCCCATGGGCTGTAGCCTACCAGGCTCCTCTGTCCATGGGATTTTCCAAGCAATAGTCCTGGAGTGGATTGCCATTTTCCTATTCTCTAGTCATGCACTCATAATTATTGGTTATTGTAGATAAACGTATCTAGAAGACCAGGTAAAGACCTTAACTTTATGGGTAAGCCCGCTCTGGTAACTTTCTCCTAGGTTTATCCATTTAGTTCATTTCAGTCACTCAGTCGTGTCCCACTCTTTGTGACCCCATGGACTGCAGCACGCCAGGCCTCCCTGCCCATCACCAACTCCTGGAGTTTACTCAAACTCATGTCCATTGTGTCAGTGATGCCATCCAACCATCTCATCATCCTCTGTCGTCCTGGGTTAATACCAAAATATTATTATTAATACTGTCAAAGTGAGATCAACAGACGAGCAGCATCAACTTCACCTGGAAACTTAGTAGATATACAAATTCTTGGGTCCTTCACCAGATCTACTGACGAGAGAGTCTGGGGGTGAGACCTGTCAATCTTACCAACTCCTCCACATGATTCTGATGCATGCTGAGGTTTGAAGACCAATCTGTCCATAACTTTACCAGGACATCTGGTGGAGGTCATTCATTCCTCCTGGCATTCTTCCTATAGTGCCGGGAAAGATGTGAGTCACAAAGCTGATAACTCTTTCCTTCCCAAGCTTCATATCAGATCGGATCAGTCGCTCAGTCGTGTCCAACTCTTTGTGACCCCATGAATTGCAGCACACGAGGCCACCCTGTCCATCCCCAACTTCTGGAGTTCACTGAGACTCACATCCATCGAATCAGTGATGCCATCCAGCCATCTCGTCCTCTGCCGTCCTGTTCTGCTCTTGCCCCCAATCCCTCCCAGCATCAGAGTCTTTTCCAATGAGTCAGCTCTTCCCATGAGGTGGCCAAAGTACTGGAGTTTCAGCTTCAGCATCATTCCTTCCAAAGAAATCCCAGGGCTGATCTCCTTCAGAATGGACTGGTTGGATCTCCTTGCAGTCCAAGGGACTCTCAAGGGTCTTCTCCAACACCACAGTTCAAAAGCATCAATTCTTCGGCACTCAGCCTTCTTCACGGTCCAGCTCTCACATCCATACATGACCACAGGAAAGACCATAGCCTTGACTAGGCGGACCTTTGTTGGCAAAGTAATGTCTCTGCTTTTGAATATGCTATCGAGGTTGGTCATAACTTTTCTTCCAAGGAGGAAGCGTCTTTTAATTTCATGGCTGCAGTCACCATCTGCAGTGATTTTGGAGCCCAGGAAAATACAGTCTGACACTGTTTCCATTGTTAGCTTATACCTATACATATAAATACAGCTATAAAGCTGCTTCTGTAAATTTCTAAGACCAATGTAAAGAATTCTGATAATGATTTATGCTTATCAGCAAGATAATTTTGGAGAACAAAAATTCTAACCGCTGTGCTGCTTTCCTAAAAATGCTTTAAAGTTTATTTATTTTGGGGACTCCCCTGGTGGTCCAGTGGTTACGACTCTGTGCTCCCAGTGCAGAGGACCTGGGTTCTCTCCCTGGTCGGGGAAAGATTCTACATGCTGCAACTAAGACTCAGCACAGCCAAATAAATAAATATTTTAAAAAATTATTTCTTTGGGGTTTGACTTAAGGGTAACGTTTTCACCAATACAAAATGGGTCTCACTACTTGGCAGTCAAGTTGTTTTTTAGCAGATTTGGCCTACCTACCACCTACCACATCCACCAGATTTGGCTCTTAGTTACTGTCTTTACAAATTCCATTTCCATAGGTTGATATCTGCTAACATTGGATACATTCTTAAGTTCTGAAGGCAGTTTTTAAAATGGATTGCCAGAGTTGTTTTTACCAAGAGCAGTGTTTGTGGAGTAAGTTTACTTAGAAATTGTGTTTTAAGAATCTGTAATATTGTTTTATAGTCATAAATAATGTATATATTTGGTTATGTCTCTGATCTCTACCACAGTGTAGGAATACTCTTGAGTCAAATGGCATTTTTAGTACCTTCATAACATACAGACTGTTGTGGTCTCAGTATACCTGTAGCCTGGAATATTCTACCTTTATTTTCCTTTTTTTCTTTCCCATAAATTTATTCAGTTTACTCAAAGAAATTAACATAATTTGAACTGCATTAATTGCACCTACCTGTTTAATTCACTCTATTTCTTTCATAAGAAATCATTTGATTTTCTGATTGTTAATATAGGCAGTCTACAGTCAAAGTGAAATTTAAAGAAGAAAATTATTACTACTCAAACCCTAGAGATAGCTCCTATTGATTAGCTTCTTTCCTTTCAATCTGTTGTGTTTTTTTCAATTCGAATTATTTTCAGTATTTTGCTTCACATATTGAGTAAAATGAGTATATTGTAGCTACTTTAATATGTCTGTGTCATACATGCCAAAATATTTCACACCCACTTCATGATTAGATTCAGAGAAACAAATGACTTTTTGTTCTACCCAGTGCTGTTTATTACCATTATAATTAACAAACATAGGTTTTTAGCTGGTTTGCAGGAGCACTGTAAAATTAAAGTTTGGCAAACCATCTGCCTTTTTAAAGTTTTCTTTGATGTGAATAACAGTAATATCAGGGGCTTTAATATTGGATTCTCTGTTGTGGAATTTTCTTGAATCTTTCATCTTGAAATCAAGTAACTTAGTTTCTATTGTTGCTAAGTCGCTTCAGTAGTGTGCAACCCCATAGACAGCAGCCCACCAGGCTCCCCTGTCCCTGGGATTCTCCAGGCAAGAACACTAGAGTGGGTTGCCATTTCCTTCTTCAATGCATGAAAGTGAAAAGTGAAAGTGAAGTCGCTCAGTCGTGTCCGACTCCTAGCGACCCCATGGACTGCAGCCCACCAGGCTCCTCCATCCATGGGATTTTCCAGGCAAGAGTACTGGAGTGGGGTGCCATTGCCTTCTCCTTAGCTACTATGAAGATATACAATTTAATACAAAATGCATAGTATAGTGGTATGTTTAAATAATTAACAAGTCATTTAATGAAAATTTGACTCACAAGCAGAAATTGCTTTTAATTTTTAGTTTCTAATGATTTACTGGAAGAATGATTCTACATATGCTGAGTATAAAATATATTAGAATATTAAAGTAAACTTTTTTATTGGCCAGGTTCTTCCTACCTATTGTTGTTGTTCAGTTGCTAAGGCATATTCAATGCTTTGCGACCCCATGAACTGCAACATGCCAGGCTTCCCTGTCCTTCATTATCTCCTAGAGTCTGCTCAAACTTATGTTCGTTGAGTTGGTGATGCCATCCAACCATCCTATCCTCTGTCGTCCGCCTTTCCGTTAGTCTTTAGTTTATAATGAGAGATTTCTTGGTATTTATCTCAATTTTTTATAACATTCCTAAGGCTTTAGGATAACATATATGCCATCTTATAAAATAGTAATAGATAACTTGTACTAAACTGAATCTTACACAGGTAAGATTAGCTGAAAGGCAGCGCTTGCTTTTCTTAGATTTGATAAGTTGTTTGTTGTTATTGTTCAGTCACTAAGTCGTGTGTGACTCTTTGCAACCCCATGGTCTGTAGCCCACAGGCTCCTCTGTCCATGGGATTCCCAGCAAGAATCCTGGAGTGGGTTACTATTTCCTTCTTCCCAGCCCAGGGATCAAACCCATGTTTCTTGAATTGGCAGGCAGATTCTTTAGCCCCGAGCCACCAGGGAAGTCCAGATTTGGTCGGTATTTATTTGCAAACATGACCTTTTGAAACATTTTTTCTAAAAGTTGTTGTATTTTCCTGTTATCATTGTAAGAACTATAATCCAGCAAATAGTTATAAAATAGCAGTAATGTATGTGTCAGACATTACAAGCCAGACAAAGCTTCTATAAGCAGGCAGCTTACCTTTTAGAGGGAAGAGGTACAGAAAAGTAGGCTTCCCGAGGTGGCGCCAGTGATGAAGAGCCTGTGTGCCAGTGCAGGAGACACAAGAGACGTCATGAGTGCTGTCCCCGGGTTGGAAAGATCGCCTGGAGAAGGTCATGGCAGCCCACTCCAGTCTTCCTGCCTGGAAAATCTCTCAAATAGAGAGGCCTGGTGGGCCGCAGTCCATGGGGTCGCAGAGAGTGACTGAAATGACTTAGCACGCATGCACACACGCATACATAAAAGTAAACAGATGAGTTAAAAGAATTATAGTTTAATGTTGCTAAAAAGGAAACGGGTGAACTGGTGAGATCCTTAGACCCAGAAAGACTTTACACAGCTCCTTCTGTGGCTCTGCGTTGGCACTCCACCAGTTGTGCTCTGCCTGCAGTTGAGGCACTCGTAGTCCCCGGGATGTGGACTGTTAGGACCACACAGAGTTGGTTGATTCCCTTTCAGGGCCTCGAGGGCATCAGATACCCAACCCCACTGCCCCTGAACCAGCCTCCATGGCCCATCCAGGCCCACGCTCTCAAGAATAGACCGTCCGAAGAGTGACCTACAGGTGCCTGTTGGTGGCACACACAGGTGCAGCTTGGATGCTCAGAAGGGGGTGTCCACAGGTGTGTACATGCCAGGCTCCTTGAGAAGTGCAAATGGGATCACTAGTGGGAAGAGATGCAGCAAACTTAGAGAATAAGACTGGGATCAGATTTTCCTTACAGCATCGAATGGTTTCTTCTTAAAGTAAGCCATTTTAATGAGCATCTTTTTACCACGTTCCACAAATTGGGGGAGGCACATTTGTCAGAGGAATGTAATACAATGTGTTTTATGTTACAGTCTGTTAATAGAATAAATAACTTTTACATGTTTGGATAAGTGATACTGGGTCCTCAAAATGTCAGTGACAGAAATAGTATACTGTCATTTGGAGTCCATTTTAGATTGGATGATCAGATACAGTTTCTTTGAAAAGATACAGTTTGACTCAAAGACCTGCAACATGAAATGCATTAACTATGGTTAAAGTTACAGAGATGAGTAAGTTCTAGGTAGAGTGACTTCACAGTACAGAGTTCAAAATCAACAATAACCAGAGACATAGTCTGTGTAAAGAATGTGAAGAAAGCCCTCAAAAGGGGGAGTGGGATAAGATCAATGTAAGAACTGTGGGACCCAGGTCTTGTCCTGCTGTGCTGTGGGAGAGAGTCTGCATTTCATTCTAAGACCAGTGCAGCATTATTGGAGATTTTTAATAAAAGGGAAGGCAGTTCTTAATTACATTTTTTAAAAGATTATTTGCAACCCTCTCCTGCATTCAGAATATTTATGAGGTAAGGATGGATGCAAGAAATCAGGCTAAAGGACTCTTACAGTGCTCTTGGGGAGAAATGACGTTTACTTGGTCTTCAGTGGTGGGACTCGAGACAGACAGAAGGTAGATGTGTTACCTTTTGGAAGTAGATGCAACATGTCCTGGTGGGTTGTCTATGGGAGACGAGGCAGAGAATAGACTCCAGAACAAGTCTTTAAGACTTTTGGTTTGAGGAACTGGTTAGCTCATCAACACTCAAGTGGGGAGCACTGTGAGAACACAGTTTTTGGAGAGAAGAGTAGAGTTCTGCTATGAACATGGTTAGTTTGAGACAGGATCACACGTTCAGGTACAGAGGTCAAGTATATAATGGTATGTCCATGTGGAGAACCCCAAGGGTCAACATGGGCTGTTTCTTGGACATACCACGCTCTCCCCATGACTTAGAGCCTTTGTTCCAGCTGTGTGCCTTCTGTCTGGAACATCGTTTCCTTGTCTCTGCCTGGTCCCAGACTCAGTTTAAATGCCAGTCTATTTAAATAGCTATCTCCACTTTATTCATTGTCTCAGTATTGTTGGTGCTTTTTAATTTACTTAGTAATATGTAAACATGTTTTCACTTCATCCTGCTCTCAAGAAGAGGGGCTGGCTTCTGTCACCTTCTTTAGCCAACACCCAACACAGTGATGGTCACTCAATAGATACTCGATAAATGCTCTTTGAGGGGAGGAAGGTCCGAACAGGATCATCGTTTGCTTAAGAGGGGAGTCAAGGTGCTGGAGGTAGATGAGTGTGAGAGATGATGAACTGCCCTTTTCCCAGATGTTTGAGGGATTCTGAGCAAGGAGAATGCTTGGCGTTTGGTAAATGCTTCCTGTGTGTCAAGCACTGTGCTGAGCTCTTTAAAAAATCTCATTTAGTATTTGGAGCCACTCTGTACAGTAGCTGCTGTTCTTGCCTTCACTGTGAGGTAGGAGATGGGGCTCCGAGAGGGGAGGTCGCTGGTGTGGTACCACACAGCCCTGGGTAAAGCCCACGCAGTTTGGCTCCACCGCCTCCTGGCTCCACCTCTGCAGAGCACAGGGCGCTCGGGCTGCACTGATGTAGATCACCGCGTTTCTGGAGCCTTTGGACCCTTTGAGGAAGGTTCTGATCAATCCCATGGAATTGTCCTCAGCCCCCCTTCAGCCTCCCCTTCACCAGTATCTGGATCAGAAGTCACTCCACTGACCCCCGTCCCCATCGCCCTGAGAAGAGGGCAAGACGCACCCCTTGCGTGTCTTGCCTGTGAGGCTGCCGCCCTCCACGCAGACTGGACACGGGGCCCAGAGGGCAGGCTCTGACCCATTCCTCTCGAACACGCCTCCTCCTGCTCAGGGGGCACTGGGGAGAGAGCCAAACCCACCTGAGAGGGACTCAGCTCAGTGGCCAGGGTGTGGGGTAGGGAGCACGGGTAGGGGCCAAGACTAGACCGAAAAAGCTAGAAGTTTTCTCTCTCGTTCTCGAGGGATAAAGGTACCGCACAGTCTGTTTCTCTTGTTCTCACTGGATAACAACTCCAAGAGCATAATCTATACTTTTCTGTCGTCTTAATGAACCCCTGTCCCTTTCACAGTGTGTTTGCTAAACTCAGTTCCGTCAGCAAAAGGGATAATTATCCATGACATAATGATGGTATGAATGGATGAAGAACAAGGTGTGTCTTGCAGGAATTTGATAGACCATGTTGAACCTGCATATTGTTCTAGCTGGCTATTTTTAGTCATTTAGTTTCCAGAATGTGGAAAGGGTCTGTATCAGCATGTTTCTTTACTTGTTCCAGCTACATGTATCCCTTTGGAGGGTGACCCAGCTGTGAGAGTTTTCGTTGAGAAAAATGAGATGTTCTAAAGTTCAGATGAAAAACGAATTGGAAGATATTAATGTCTACAGAAAGTTATACAGCCTTTTTTCAATTAATTGTATACTAATAGGAACAGAAGTTTATAAGTAGGGGATTTGAGTAGACATGAATTAAAAATAAGAATTAAGTTTCCCTTTGAAAGACAAAAGTATACCATACACGTAGAGAAAGTATTTTATGAAACCTGCAGATACAATAATGAAATATTTGCTAAGGTGACAAATAGAAGTCTTTCCCAAATAACCATTTGGGAGCAAAGAACTTTTGAATTATTTAGCATTAATTTGTAGAGTATTTAAACAGGTATTCAATTACTAAAAGCTATTCAAGCGGAGTCCATAGTGGCAGGCTTCTTTGCATACTTGCCAATGAGGATTTTTATTCTAAAGCAACCCTGATAACTTTAATGACAAAGCTGATCAAATTCTGAGTAATCCTTGGACTCTAAAAATACACCGTGGCTGTGACTTTGAGTGGAACAAATGTGCTAAGCAGGCTGAGCAGGTAATGAAGCAGACTGACTGAAAAGCTGTGTTGAAGAGAAAAGTAAAGAGAACAATTACTTCTCAGTATGAACAGCAGAAAAATTACAGACTCTGACAATCATTTTATGTCCTGTATTGTGGCATTCTGTTAATTATTCCTCCTAAAGATCATAGTTGGGCTTGTGGCTTCAAAATAAAAGCTCATGTTGCCAATATGTTCAGAAATTTATCTGCTTTAGGTGTTCAGTTGTAAATTGTGAATCTAAATTGTAGTTAGTTTTCTTTTTAAAGTCTGTGTTTGTTGACTTTAAAAAATCCATTATCCTGGATGATTACTTCCATCCACTTGACCATGGATGGATAAAGCTTATGTTTTCACTGTTTTGGGTAACTGACTCCTTAAGTTGGACCTGTAATACTTGGCTCTTGCTTGGGAATAGGTTGTATTACTGTATTAGTGAGTTGTCCTGTAATTGGTTAAGGTAGAAGTCATTACTAAAAAAAAATGTAAAAGTGAAAATATAGCTTTAAAATTTATCTCTTCTCCACCCTATGGAAGAACTCCTTTTACTGAATTTTGAATATGGGAAGGGTATGGTAATAGCTAAGATTGTTTGTGGTATTCCTGGTTGTATTTTAGGTGGGTTTTCATCCTGGAGAACTGACTGTTCATTTAAAGCATGCTCTTAATCACTGAGTTATCTGCTTAATCTAACTTCAGACAGGTCCCTGTAACCCTGTTTGCTAAGTCACTTCAGTCGTGTCCGACTCTGTGCGACCCCATAGACGGCAGCCCACCAGGCTCCCCCGTCCCTGGGATTCTCCAGGCAAGAACACTGGAGTGGGTTGCCATTTCCTTCTCCAATGCATGAAAGTGTGTCCCTGTAGAGCTCTTTAAAAGGATAACTGTAGGAAGAGATGTACAGCCATCACAGAGCAGTTTGGCAGGGATTAATTGGCATAGCAAGTAAGGACCATCTGCAGCCTGTGGCAGGCCACCAGGAAGCCCGATTAGGCCCCCGCAGCCCAGGCAGGCGGCGGCTGGTGGTCCTCCACAGGAGAGCAAAGGGAAGTTGCTTATTCACTGCCTTGCTCAGGTCATTTAAAATAGCTACTTTGTGAAGCCACAGTAATTCTCTCCAATTCGTGTTTTAACGTTTTCAAGCTGTCATCGTTTCTTATTTGCAGCTATTTTTATAGCTTTTGCCTTCTATTATACCTATTCATGTGCAAAGATGAAAGATTGCAAAAGCCTAGTGTTTTCCTGAAAGTGGAAAATATTATTGGTATGACTTAATTTTTTCTTGTTTTTTATTTCTTTAAACGTTATAGAAAAATTGATAGAGTTACTATGAGAAAATGGAACTTCTGTCATATCTAGTCGGAATAAGTGGTCTGAAGACTGAAGTCATTATTATAGGTTATATAAAAATTTTACAAAATTGATTCATAATTTTGTCAGCTATGTGGTGCCATTTTACTTAATTGCAAACTGTGAATGTGCAAAGTGTAAGCCTTTAAATTAGATATAATGTAGTCAGTTCAGTGAATGAAGAGCAATCTATGATTGGATTACATAGGCATTGTTTGCTGAAAACAAGTATATGAAACATAAGTCAGAAATCTTTTAGAACTAGAATTTGAAACAGAACATACAACCCATTGTGTTTCAGTTAATTAAAACTGAATTGCATGATGGGCTTCCCTGGTAGCTCAGCTGGTAAAGAATCTGCCTTCAGGGAGATCTGGGTTCGATCCCTGGGTTGGGAAGATGCCCTGGAGAAGGGAACAGCTACCCATTCCAATATTCTGGCCTGGAGAATTCCATGGAGTAGTTAGTTCGTGGGGTCACAAAGAATCGAACACAACTGAGTGACGTATATTGCATGATAGTCAATCTCTGAAGTTTAAAGATTCAATGCATTGCTTTCAATATATTACTCTATCTTGGGTGGCAGCATGGCTTGTTAGAAAGGACATAGTCTGCAGAGTCGGAAAGTTGTGGATTCAAACAGTGTTTCTGCCACTTGCTGCCTGAGGAATCTATCTCTCAGAACCTGCAAGCCCCCAGAGTGTCTTGATAGCTCAGCTACCACCTGCTAGTTCAGACTTTCACTGAAAAGTGTTACGTGACTTAATAGGGAGTTATACTCAAGGCCAAGATTTATTATAGCAGAGTGTACAAGTGAGCAGGAATGGTAAAGGAGCAGTCAAGCTCAGGATTCCTTGCTCTATTTATGGTCATGTCTTTCCACCTACAAACTGCAGAGATATACGCAGTATACTCAGAGATATACTCTGAGTCTTGGAGTCCAGAATTCTCCAAGGGAGTGGACCACATTCCTGCTCCATGACCAGCTGTGGTGAGGACCTCATGCCACACCAGATGCACAGAACAACTCCAGGTTTATTTTAAACAAGCCAACAGCGAGTTCATCTTGACCCGCCGTTTCAGGCATATAGACTAACATTACTCGGTAACATCTGAACATTGCAGAAGTTCTCAGCTTTAACTAAGAGTATGCTATCCATACTATGGATATCCATGCTATCCATACAGAGAAGGCAATGGCACCCCACTCCAGTATTCTTGCCTGGAAAATCCCACGGACCGAGGAGCCTGGTAGGCTGCAGTCCATGGGGTCGCTAAGAGTCGGACATGACTGAGTGACTTCACTTTCTCTTTTCACTTTCATGCATTGGAGAAGGAAATGGCAACCCACTCCAGTGTTCTTGCCTGGAGAATCTCAGGAACGGGGAAGCCTGGTGGGCTGCCGTCTATGGGGTCACACAGAGTCGGACACAACTGAAGCGACTCAGCATAGCATAGCATAGCATGCTATCCAGATAAGCAGGAGCTGGGTGAAACCGACATGCTTAAAGAGTGTTAACTCTTTCCTCGAACGGAGTTAAATGAAAGTTGAAGGGAAATTGTCCCATGAGTTACTTTTCCTATGTCTCACCTCTCCTGACTAACATTCTGCTGTCTGTAGTATCTGGGGTACACAAAACAATTCACTGAGGAGTAGAGAGAAAATATTACAACTCTGTTTATATTTATTCTTGATCACATCCTTGTAGTTTTCCTTCATCCAAGAATACCTTTTTTTTTCCCTTTACTCTTAAAAGATAGTTTTGTCACCTGTAGTGGTAATGGACAGTTCTTTTCTTTCAACATTTGAAAAACTGTGCTACCTCCTTCTGAATTCCATAGCTTCAAGAGGGAGAAATCTGCCTTTGAATCCAGACTTTTTCTTTGTCCTTAATTTTCAGAGTGTAATTTTATGTCTTATTTGAACTGATTTTTTGGGGTTTATCCTATGTAAATTTGTTTCAGCTTCTTGAATTTGTAGATTTGTGTCTTTGAGCAAATTTGGAAAATTTTCAACCGTTACTCGTTTCAGTGCTTTTGCAGCATTACACACACTCTGTCTCTCCCCTCCTTCTGAGACTCTGATACAAAGGTTGGGCCTTTTCTGTTGTCCCATGTGTCTCCAGGGCTCTGTTCCTTTTTAAAAACTTTTTTCTTTGTTTAAAGTGAGTGAATTCTGTTGGTCTGTGGCCAAGTCCAGTGATTCTATCTTCTGTCATCTTCATTTTACTGAATTCCTCGTTCCATCAATTTATTTTTGTTACTGAGTTTTTTTAGCATTATGATTTTCACTTTTCTGGTTTATAACTTCTGTTTCTATTGCTGAGTTAATCTGTTTTTATTTCGAGAGAGTTTGATTGTTGAAGCATTCTTTTAGCTGCTTTGAAATTCTTGCGAGATGATCCCAACATGTGATCTGTCCCAGTTTTCGTGTCGGTTGATTGTCTTTTCTCATTCAGATTGTGATTTCCTTGGCTGTGGGTTTGATGGATGATTCTGTGCTGTCCTCTGAACATTTTATTTTGTTGGGAGACTTTGGGTCCTATTTAAATCTTCTGTTTTCACAGGCGGTCACCTGGTCTAGGTTTGGCGTGTAAGACCTGGCTTGCTTCTGCGGGTTGTGGTTTAGCGACCGTTAGCTTCTTGGAGCCTTTGTGGTGTGACTCTGCTTTGCTGGTTTACCTGGTTTCCACCTGCTCCCCTCCCTGTGATGGGCCGCAGTGTCGGGCATGTAGGCTGCCTGGTTGCCTGGTACTCATTTGGCTGAACTCCGCTGCCCGTAAGAACAGAGAGCACTTCGCAGGCTGGCTGCCTGTGGTCGGGTTCTGTCAGTTCCCTTCCAGCGCCAGCTGCCCCTGTCTGGGAAGGAGATGGGAGTCTTAGCTCTGTGGGGACAGAGGCTTCCCAGGTGAGTCTGCTTTTGTCTGGCAGCATTTCCCTCACCAGCAGCCTAACTACTTTGGTAATTCTTGGTCTGGGAGAGGAATATCAGGTCTCTGGGACCAAGGACTTCCCAGTCTTGGCCACTGTTGTTCTGGGGTCCCTCCTGCCCTTGCTTTTGGAGGCACCCCCATACTTCTTGGCAGGGCAGGGAGTCTCAGTCCCAGTGGGAAAGAGAGGGTTGGCCCCGACTGCCCCTGTCCGCCGAGCTCCCCACTGGCCCCTCGCAGGTGATGCTGGGTTTATCTGATGCTGGGCAGGACACACATGTGATCCTGGAGGGGAATGGGCCCCCCGGGCTGTCTTCTGTTGCCACTCTGAGAGTTAAGCCTCCTTTGTCCTTTGGGGGACATCCTGCGACCGTGCCCCCATCCCTGGGGTCCCACGCAGCTCACCTTCCTCTTATCTCCGTTCAAAGTTCTTTCATCGTCCCTTCATCATTTCCTGGTTTATAGTTGTGCTTAATGAAAAGCAGCAGGGACAAATGTATTTACAGCATTTGCCCAGGGACTGCATCACATTAAAAAAAAATGAATGATAAAAGTTTAGAGACAGTTGGGTATAAGATTCAGTGAATACTAGATTGCTTGGTACTTAAAGCTCTCCATGTTTTGGTCAGAAAATATATCTCTAGTTTTTCTACCCATTCAGTTCAGTCGCTCAGTTGTGTCCAACTCTTTGTGACCCCATGAACTACAGCATGCCGGGCCTCCCTGTCCATCACCAACTCCCAGAGTCTACCCAAACCCATTCCCATTGAGTGGGTGATGCCATCCAATCATCTCATCCTCTGTCATCCCCTTCTCCTCCTGCCTTCAATCTTTCCCAGCATCGGGGTATTTTCAAATAAGTCAGCTCTTCGCATCAGGTGGCCAAAGTACTGGAGCTTCAGCTTCAACATCAGTCCTTCCAATGAACACCCAGGACTGATTTCCTTTAGGATGAACTGGTTGTATCTCCTTGCAGTCCAAGGGACTCTCAAGAGTCTTCTCCAACACCACAAGTCAAAAGCATCAATTCTTCGGCACTCAGCTTTCTTTATGGTCCAACTCTCTCATCCATACATGACTATTGAAAAAACCATAGCCTTGACTAGACGGACCTTCGTCGGCAAAATAATGTCTCTGCTTTGTAATATGCTGTCTAGGCTAATCATAATTTTCCTTCCAAGGAATAAGCATCTTTTAATTTCATGGCTGCAGTCACCATCTGCAGTGATTTTGGAGCTCAAAAAAGTAAAGTCTCTTACTGTTTCCCCATCTATTTGCCATACCCAATACTACTGCCTGTAAAAACTTAGGGGTCTACAATATTGGTGTGAGGGCTTCTCTGGTGGCTCAGTGGTAAAGAATCGGCCTGCCAATGCAGAAGACACGGGTTGGGAAGATTCCCTGGAGAAGGCAATGGCAACCCATTCCAGTACTCTTCCTGGAAGATCCCATGGACAGAGGAGCCTGGTGGGCTATAGTCCAGGGGGTCTCAAAAGGGTCATGACTTAGTGACTGAACAACACAAGACTGGTGTGTTCACTCTTTTTAGACAATCTGTACTTTTTCCTGTGTATTTACTGAAATTATTTTCTCCTTTTAGTGTATCAGAATTATAACCCTGTTCAAGACTTTTCTTTTTACTTCTTTCATGAATTTTTTTCCCTAAGTTCTCAAATACAATATGGATTACTTTTTCTGACTTTTAACATCTGTTACTCATGTGACACTTTAACATTTTGAACAGAGTGTACTCTAAACGTTTATTCTTTGGAGATGAACTTTGCTAGAGAAGCAGTGCTTGCAATGACATTTAGATTCTTAAATTTATTGGTCATGTATTTAATGTTTGGGTTGTAACCACCTTGTCATAAGGGTCTAATAGAACATACCCTTATGTTTTGAATCTGTCTTGAAATTCCAGAACGATGTATCTCCCTAGCGTTTCATCTTTTCCCCTCCAGTGTAGTTGTAACATTGAGTTCCATAGAAGTGATGACTTTTATGGCTCATATCAGAGACTACTGCCTGGTCTACTAGGAGAAATTTTGGGGGGAATGGAATTAGAAAACAGACCATCTAGTTTCTAGAAGAAGAAAGTATCAGTAGAATGATGACAGTCATTAGCTATAGATAAAGAAACTTCGGGATCCCTGACCAACCCCTGTGTTTCACTCCTGCAAAGGTACGCATACCTCTTGTGCTTTTTTTTTCACCCCAAATAGCTTCCATTTAACCTTTATCTTTTCAAGGATCGTAGGGAGTAGCAAGCACTGTAAGCAAGTTCTGAACACCTAAAGCAGGAACTTTATGGTTTTCATAGTTTAGTAGCTTGTAGGAGGTTAACGAAAAGTTACTCTGAGAAATCTGAGAAACCTTTCTACCTCTTCTGTGAAGCCTTTTTATGCATCTTTATATAGACCACATGTATCTCAGTGTTCTAGTCTTCTCACTCTTTATTCTCATATGCTTATATTAAAGCCTTTGAGAATAGGAACTGTGTTTAACTTACCTTTGAATTCACATATCTTTGAATTTCTAGTGCAACTCAGTGTGTGTTTGTGTGCATAAATATAAAATCAGGATGGATTCAGAGCCAGGCTGAGTTGTATCTCAGCTTCCGTTGTTTCCCCAACATGCTGTTTCACTGGCTTTGTTTTAGTAACCTGCCATAGCCTGGTGTATTCCAGACTGTTCTGTATCTTCTTGTGTATTATGTTGTGTCTCAAAGTGAGTCCTGGAAAAATCTTTCCTAGTAGTCTCTTTGACTGTATAGAGTCCATTCATGTGTATTATATGAAATAGACCAGACCTTTTGACTGCCTAATTTAGAAGTCTTGCTTTCTTCCAGAAGAGTATAATTACCTTTTGTTGTTATTTTACCATGGTATTCGCAGGTGTGTTCTACTTTTCACTCTTCTGTGCCTCATTTATTTGCATTCCTTTCAGAAAAGGAAAGGAAAGCCAAAAAAAAAAAAAAAGAATCACAAGACAATTAATTTTTTTTTTCAATTCTGGGACTAGAATGGATGAAGGTAGAGGTTATAGTCTATAAAGAATCTATTGAATAAACTTCCACGTTCCTTTTATACGAATTTCTGTGATTTAAATGCTTTCTCTGGTATTTATTGTGAAATGTTTCATTATAAGAAAGATTGACATATAAAAATTCACTCTAATAGAAGGAATAAATTTAGAAATTACCTGATGGCTTAGCTATGAATTTTAACCTTGTTTCAGAGAAAAAATTTACCTTTAATTCACTCTGTGAAGCGTTTTAATCAATATTGCTATTTTATGTTTCAGCATCTGCTTCTACTTTTATCTGTATTTACTAATTTATTTCTGAAAGCCAAAGGTTTTAAGAGAAATAAGAAATAAGGTTTGAGTTACCAAATAGAATGGTCATGGTATTGTGCTTTTAGAATATGGTGCTAAAATTGGATTAACTCCTAATGGACCTTTTAATCTCTGTTGCTTTTCTTAAATTTTATTCTTATATTTACTTTGAAATATTGTGTAAAACACGGACAATAAGCCTGGTTAGTTAAATTCATTTCTTACAACTGATTTTACATATGAATTATTCACATTTTCTTACAAAATTATCATTTGCCCTAGAAGCATGTGATTTACAATGATTGATCACATTCACAGATAAGAAATTTGGCCTCAAGATACATCATTCCTAAGAATATGACATTAGAATATTTAATTTTTCAAATTTCAGTTTATTTTTAGGCAACTTTAAGTGTCCTAAGTATGTAAACAATTCAGTGTTAAAAATTATTCTTGGGAGATTTTTTTTAGATATCAGTAGTGTTTTCTAGCAATATTTGTCATTGTAATTACTATATCTCTTTGATAAGACTTAAAGTAAAAAGTGAAATCCCTCAGTCGTGTCTGACTCTTTGTGACCTCATGGACTGTAGCCCACCAGGCTCCTCCATCCATGGAATTTTCCAGGCAAGAGTACTGGAGTGGGTTGCCATTTCCTTCTCCAGGGGATCTTCCCAACCCAGGGATCGAACCCAGGTCTCCCGCACTGCAGGCAGACGCTTTACTGTCTGAGCCACCAGGGAAGCCCTAGACTTAAATTGAAGTATTAGGTGCATTCCAATGGCTTTTGTGGGGGGGGGGGAGTCATTATATGCTGATTATACTAATCTTAAACACAGGTATTACTGCCAGAGCCCATTGGAATGTTTTCTTCTCCCAAGTGCTGAAACGCCTCCTCTCTTGGTAATGAGGGTGAATTCCGGATGCTCTTTGTGTCATAAATCTCCAGGGAAAGACCTCCTAGTATCAGAAGTCTCCTAGTGGAGACCATGGAGGCACAGGTGTGTACTTTGTTACAAAAAGGTTCAAAATGAGATCACTAAAAAGACACTGAATATTATATTAATGTAATAACTAAATATTAAGATAAAACCCCAATGTTAATAACCTGTTAACTATATTGAATATTTGTCTAGCTTACCTCAGTCATCTAGTTGTTTAGCTTAGCTGTTAACTTAGAATTGCCCATTTCTTTTCTGTCTTTAGTAAAGTAGGTATAACTGGTATTACCTTTTGAAATGTAAACAAATGTGCTTTTACATTCAGTGAGTAGTTTAGACTTTGCGAACAAATATATATGTGGGGGAAATTTAAAGACAGAAAGAGTAACAGCTCCGGGGAAGGCAATGGCACCCCACCCCAGTACTTTTGCCTGGAAAATCCCATGGACGGAGGAGCCTGGTAGGCTCCAGTCAATGGGGTCGCTAAGAGTCGAACACGACTGAGCGACTTCACTTTCGCTTTTCACTTTCATACGTTGGAGAAGGAAATGGCAACCCACTCCAGTGTTCTTGCCTGGAGAATCCCAGGGACAGGGGAGCCTGGTGGCTTCTGTCTGTGGGGTTGCACAGAGTCGGACACGACTGAAGTGACTTAGCAGCAGCAGCAGCAGCAACAGCTCTGTACTCTGTTAAAGCTGGGATTTGGCGCGGACGGGAGGGCAGCAAGTTCTGGAGGAGAGGCGTCCTTTAGGATGGTGAGCCTCTGGGAAGGTCAGGACACGTGGGCGACGCGGTGCTCCCAGGGCAGCGCTTGTCTTGTGCGAACCTTATTCACGCAAGCCTTGAAATTCACTGCAGGACTTTTTCTCTTGGTTGCCTTCTGTTCAAGGGTATGAAAACTGGGGAGCTCGTGAAATATTAAAATCCCAATATGTAGTGTTGGGAAAGCTGGACGGTTACGTATAAAACAATGAAATTAGACCATTCACTCACAGAAGTAAAGACCTAAAGGTGAGACGTGGCAGCACAGAACTCCTGTTCACAGAAGAGAACGTGGGCCAAATACTCTTTGACACAAATTATAGGAATATTCAGTTCATTCTGTCAAGGCAAAAGAAATAAAAGCAAAACCAAATAAATGGACCCTAATGAAACTTAAAAGCTTTTGCTCAACAAAGGAAATCAGTAACAAATCCAAAAGACAGCCTATGAAATGGGAGACATTATTTGTAAATGATTCCACCCACAGAGGGTTAATATCTAAAATATACACCACTCACAAACTCACGATCAAAAATGCAAGCAGGCCAATCAGAAAATGGGCAGAAAAGCTAAATAGACTTTTTTTTTCCCATGACGACATGGGCACATGAAAAGATCCTTGACTTCTCTAGTTATTAGCAAAATGCAAATCAAAACAGCAATGAGGTGGCATCTCACCCCAGTTAGAACAGCTGTTGTCAAAAAGTCTACCAATAACAAATGTTGGAGGCAATGTGGAAAACAGGGCACCCTTGTACATTGTTGGCTGGAATGTAAGTTGGTGCTGCCGTTATGGACAACAGTATGAAGGACCTTAAAAAACTTAAGAGAAATTCCACTCCTGAGCACATATCCTGAAAAAGCAAAAACTCTAATTCAAAAAAAATACATGCACTTCAGTGTTCATGACAGCACTGTTTGCAATAGCCAGGACATGAAAACAATTCAGGGGCCCATCAAACAGGTGATTGGCATAAGAAGTGGTTTATATACACAATAGAATATTAGTCATAAAAAGACAGAAATATTATCCTTTGCTGCAGTGTTGGTGAACACAGAATATTATGCTTAGTGAAATAACTCGGAGAAAGATAAATATCACATGGTATCACTTATATGTGAAACCTGGAAAAAGCACACAAATGAACGTAAACACAACCAGAAACTGACTCCCAGACACACAGACAGTTTACATTTTACCAAAGTGTGAGGGCCAGGTTAGGGGATGGATGAGCAGATAAGCAGCAAGGGTTTACTGTGTAGCACAAGGAATTATACCCAGTGTTTTTCTGTATAATCTGCACTGTGCTGTATACCTGCAACTAACACAGTATTGTAAATCAACTATATTTCAATAAAAAAATCCAATGCTAGACTCATTTACCAGTATAGTTTAGGAGTGTGTTTGCTCTCCTATGTTAGAGAGGAATTTCGATGTAAATATTTGATACTACAAAAATGAAAATAACTCTAATAATTAAAAGATAAGTAACCAATAGAAAAAATTATTCTACACTTTTATTTCTTATATTCTAGTCTTGTATCTACTTGTAATGCAGTGATTTACTGATTTTTTTTTTAATGTGCCATTAAAGCACTGATATATCATTAGAGTAATAATTATGCAATGCATGCTTATTATTAATAGTCCTGCTGCTGCTGCTAAGTCACTTCAGTCGTGTCCAAGTCTGTGAGACCCCATAGACAGCAGCCCACCAGGCTCCCCTGTGCCTGGAATTCTCCAGGCAAGAACACTGGAGTAAGCTCTTTATTATGATAAGCTGCGTTCATGAAGTTTACCCGTGGTGTCTTTTTTTTTTTTTTTTTTATCAAGAAATAGTTGTAAATTGGAACTTGGCATTATTTGCTAACACAATTTTGGAGACCACAAGATTTAAGGGAACAGAATACAAATAATCTTGATACATCCTAAAACTTTGAGAAATGTTGCTATGACAGTCATCTTTTAAAACTGTACTTAAGTTTACCCATGAAAATAAATGATGAGTTACACTCTCAATGTAGACTTCTAATTTGGCACTTGGAGCAAGCTGGAATCAGTCTTATTGCCACAGAGGAGGTGTGTAAATTTTTATGCAAGGTGTGCTTTAGGGAGAATTCTCATATCTCTTAGCTTAGTTGCCTCAGTGATTCAGTCGTCAGAACTGCTTCATTGACCTTCCTCTTCTATAATTCAAATGAAAAACTTTTTGGAATTGATTATATTAAATATAACAGTTAAAGGTCTCAGTGAGACTTTCTGAAAATTTTTACCACAAAGAGCCAAGTGTGGCATGAATTGGCTCTTTGGTAACATAACATTCATTTATCATATACTGTAGATAAATATTTAAGACTTTAAAAATTAATGGCACACTTTGGCCACCTCATGTGAAGAGTTGACTCATTGGAAAAGACTGTGATGCTGGGAGGGATTGGGGGCAGGAGGAGAAGGGGGCAATAGAGGATGAGATGGTTGGATGGCACCACTAACTCAATGGACATGAGTCTGAGTGAACTCCGGGAGTTGGTGATGGACAGGGAGGCCTGGCGTGCTGCGAATCATGGGGTCGCAGAGAGTCGGACATGACTGAGCAACTTAACTGATTCATGTTATAGAAAGTATGTTCTTCATTTGACTCTTTTTAATTACATGATATGATATATGTATTATTTAGAGTCAGAAAAGTATTATACTACTGAGTTTTATTTTAATGTAATGTTCCTTACCACACTGAAGAGACTAGTGAAATAAAAACAGAGTATGTTGGAACAGTAGGCCAAAAGACAGAAGACTGAAGTTCTTAACTGTGAAACTTAATACCTGTGTGATCACAGTCAGAATTTCATCTTCTCAAGGCTTCGGTTTTCAATGTGGAGTGGAGATGATACATTCAGTCTGATGGAGGTTCTTCGGAGATTCAGCCAGCAGGCGTGTCTGGGAACATGTTAAAACTGTGTCCCTAGCTTTTCTTTATAAAAGTTTGGTTTTCAGACAAGTGATGATACTTACTTGCCTTTGCTTGTACTGTGTGTGAGTGCATGCTCAGTTGTGTGTGACTCTATGCGACCCCGTGGACTGTAGCCCGCCAAGCTCCTCTGTCCATGGGATTCTCCAGGCAGAAACATTGGACTGAGTTGCTTTTTTCTCCTCCAAGGAAATCTTCCTGACCCAGGGATCCTGTGTCTCTTGTTGGTAGGTGGGTTCTTCACCACTAGTGCCACCGGGGAAGCCCCCTTGCCTGTACTGTGGGCTGGCTTTAAATCTGCTCTTGGGCAGTTTTAAAGAATATTCTGATCAGTTGACAAAACCCAGAAATTCTTTTTTGGGAGCGGGGCGTGCCACAAGGCTTGTGGGATCTTAGTTTCTGACAGGGGATCAAAGCTGGGACCTTGACAGTGAAATCACCAAGTCCTACCCACTAGATCACCAGGGAATTCTCCAGAAATTCATAGTTTAGAAAATGTATTCAGGTCTTAGAGTTTCCTTCCATTCTCCCCTTTCAAAATGAGTTGTCCAATTTAGACCAAATAATTTGATGTTTCAAAAAAATTTTTTTTCATTTTCACAGGTAATTGATAAATGGAAAAAGTATAAGTTTCTTTCATCATAGTAATGAAATGTAAATACTTGTGAATTAAAGCATAAAACCCTAATGTCAAGAATATTTGAACAGTCTAAATCAAGTATTTTATAGCTTTTGCATCAGGGAAATTTAATCATTAGTTTTGAATGTAGGTTTGTAGATATAATGGTGATAAATCACTAGCCAGCAGATGAAACAAAACTGTTAGCTCTATTCATTACAATTTTGATTCATAGTTTTATGTCTCTATTGACTTATACTTTGGTGCAATCTTGATTCCAACTTGTGTTTCTTCCAGTCCAGCATTTCTCATGATGTACTCTGCATATAAGTTAAATAAACATGGTGACAATATGCAGCCTTGACGTACTCCTTTTCCTATTTGGAACCAGTCTGTTGTTCCATGACCAGTTCTAACTGTTGCTTCCTGACCTGCATACAGATTTCTTAAGAGGCAGATCAGGTGGTCTGGTATTCCCATCTCTTTCAGAATTTTCCATAGTTTATTGTGATCTACACAGTCAAAGGCTTTGGCATAGTCAATAAAGCAGAAATAGATGTTTTTCTGGAACTCTCTTGCTTTTTCCATGATCCAGCGGATGTTGGCAATTTGATCTCTGGTTCCTCTGCCTTTTCTAAAACTAGCTTGAACATCAGGAAGTTCACGGTTCACATATTGCTGAAGCCTGGCTTGGAGAATTTTGAGCATTACTTTACTAGCGTGTGAGATGAGTGCAATTGTTCAGTAGTTTGAGCATTCTTTGGCATTGCCTTTCTTTGGGATTGGGATGAAAACTGACTTTTTCCAATCTTGTGGCCACTGCTGAGTTTTCCAAATTTGCTGGCATATTGAGTGCAGCACTTTCACAGCATCCTCTTTCAGGGTTTGGAATAGCTCCACTGGAATTCCATCACCTGCACTAGCTTTGTTCGTAGTGATGCTTTCTAAGGCCCATTTGACTTCACATTCCAAGATGTCTGGCTCTAGGTCAGTGATCACATCATCATGATTATCTGGGTCTTGAAGCTCGTTTTTGTACAGTTCTTCTGTGTATTCTTGCCACCTCTTCTTAATATCTTCTGCTTCCGTTAGGTCCACACCATCTCTGTCCTTTATTGTGCCCATCTTCCAACACAAGTTGGAATCAAGATTGCTAGGAGAAATATCAATAACCTCAGATATGCAGATGACACGACTCTTATGGCAGAAAGTGAAGAGGGGCTAAAAAGCCTCTTGATGAAAGTGAAAGTGGAGAGTGAAAAGGTTGGCTTAAAGCTCAACATTCAGAAAAGGAAGATCATGGCATCTGGTCCCATCACTACATGGGAAATAGATGGGGAAACAGTGGAAACAGTGTCAGACTTTATTTTTCTGGGCTCCAAAATCACTGCAGATGGTGACTGCAGCCATGAAATTAAAAGACGCTTACTCCTTGGAAGGAAAGTTATGACCAACCTAGATAGCATATTCAAAAGCAGAGACATTACTTTACCAACAAAGGTTCGCCTAGTCAAGGCTATGGTCTTTCCTGTGGTCATGTATGGATGTGAGAGCTGGACTGTGAAGAAGGCTGAGCGCCGAAGAATTGATGCTTTTGAACTGTGGTGTTGGAGAAGACTCTTGAGAGTCCCTTGGACTGCAAGAAGATCCAACCAGTCCATTCTGAAGGAGATCAGCCCTGGGACTGATTTCTTTGGATGGAATGATGCTAAAGTTGAAACTCCAGTACTTTGGCCATCTCGTGCGAAGAGTTAACTTATTGGAAAAGACTCTAATGCTGGGAGGGATTGGGGGCAGGAGGAGAAGGGGATGACAGAGGATGAGATGGCTGGATGGCATCACTGACTTGATGGGTGTGAGTCTGGGTGACCTCCGGGAGCTGGTGATGGACAGGGAGGCCTGGCATGCTGCGGTTCATGGGGTCGCGAAGAGTCGGACACGACTGAGCGACTGATCTGATCTGATACTTTGGTGCAGCTTTTGTTTTCATGCAATACTAATAAATCTGTAAAACCAGGGAAGACACTGCTACTCATGTTGCTTGCAGGCAGTCTGCGTCCATTCCTCTTGATTCTTCTCCACATACAAGAAGGTTGCACAAGTCTACTTGCCCCTCTATAGAGAGCAGAGCGAAGATAAAAATAAGAATATGGGGTATAATTTCCATGTGCGCTCAGTCGCATCTTGCTCTTTATGATCCTGTAGACTGTAGCCCACCAGGCTCCTCTGTCCATGGCTTTTCCAGAAAGAAGGCTGGAGTGGGTGCCGTGCCTTTCTCCAGGAGATCATCCCAGCCCAGGGAGCGAACCCACATCCCCACATTGCAGGTGGATTCTTTGCCTCTCAGCCACCAGGGAAGCCCTGTAATCTCTGTAGAACATACCATGCCTGGGACAGTTGTTGAGGAGTGAGCTGCAGCTGTTTCTGGCAGTCCTTCTGAGTGTGGCTTTTCTTTCCTGTGTGCTAAGGCGAGAAGAGAGGTCAGTAAAGATGATGGGCAAGTCAAGGAGGATCCAGTCTCCTTCAGCAACGCTCCATTCTCCAAACTCCATGTGACTCAGTGTCTCTGTTCCCTGCCTTACCTTGGAATTATCTTCTGAGGAGTTTCTGCCTTTTGACTTTCTGTTTTCCCCAAGGATAAAGTTATAGGAAACCTCCTTGGGTTCAAGGATTCATCATCACCTGGGTCAGAGGTGTAGTGTTCAGTGAAGTTTAGTGTCATCGTGTGTCTCAAGTTGCTTGCCTTTCTCAACCACTCAGCGGCCCTGGTAGGAGTATTTCATTTATTTTGTAAGGGAGGAGTTGGATCGTTCCCCTCTTCAGGGATGTGTCGAGTGCTGCTGCCTTTTTCCAGTTTGACAGATTGGAGTTTGCCCCTCTGTCCATATTTCTGTTAAATTGCAGCTATCAAATTGTCAATGGATTCCCTTTGGGTATTTTGTCCCTCCCTCTTACAGACAGACTCACAAATCTAAATTCTGAGGCTCTAGGCTCCTTCCTTCTGATCTTCGTTTTTAGCTAAAACAGATTAAGAGCAATCTAACTCTTAACGGACTGCTCCTCAATTGCAGTGATTTGGTTATCCAGTTAGTCTTCTCCCCAACTAACGTGCTTTTCTGCCCATCAGTAGAAAGGTGATTTTCGTGACTTCAAACCAGGAGTGACCCTCTAGATAACAGCCATTCTGGTGATAATAAGAGTTCCAGATCCCCTTTTTGCTGTTACAGCCCTAGATACGACAGTAGCACCCCTCATCTTTAACCCCAGGCAACACCGTGAAAGTGAAGCCACTCAGTCATGTCCAACTCTCTGTGACCTCATGGCCTGTACCTGCCAGGCTCTTATGTCCATGGCGTTTTCCAGGCAAGATTACTGGCGTGGGTTGCCATTTCCTTCTCTTTACCGTCTGAGCCACCATAGCCATTATTTAAATTTCAGACTTAGGGACTCTTTCCCAGGCAGAGGCTCTTCAAGGCATTTCTTTGTTCTGATTGATAGATAGTAAATTTACAATGTTGTGTTGGCTTCGGGTGTATAATAATTTATATTTGCTGATTCCATACTCCTAATTAATTTATCCCTCCCTACCTCTTTGCCTCTTTTTAACCATAAGTTTGTTTTCTATATCTGTGAATCTGTTTCTGTTTTGTAAATGAGTTCATTTGCATCATTTTTTAAGATTCCACATATAGGTGATATCATATGATATTTGTCTTTCTCTGACTTACTTCACTTCATATGATAATTTCTAGGCTTATCTATGTTGCAGCAAATGGCTTTATTTCATTTTTTCATGGCTGAGTGATAATCCATTGTGTGTGAGTGTGTCTGAGTGTGCATGAGTGTGAGTGTGTGTGTGTGAGTGTCTCTGAGTGTGTGTGTGTGACTGTGTGTGTGTCTGTGTGTGTATGTGTCTGTCTTTGTCCCTGTGTGTGTGTGTGTGAGTGTGTATATGTTGCAGCAAATGGCTTTATTTCATTTTTTCATGGCTGAGTGATAATCCATTGTGTGTGAGTGTGTCTGTGTGAGTGTGCATGAGTGTGTGAGTGTGTGTGTGTCTCTGTGAGTGTGTGTGAATGTGTGACTGTGTGTGTGTCTGTGTGTGTGAGTGTGTGTATGTGTCTCTTTGTCCCTGTGAGTGTGTGTGTGTATGAGTGTGTTGTGTGTGTCTGTGTGAGTGTGTGTGTGTGTGAGTGTGTGTGTGTGTGTACACACACCACATCACCTCTATCCATTCCCCCGCCCGTGGCGTGTGGGTTGTCTCTGTGTCTTGGCTGTTGTAAATGGAGGGCGCTTCATTCTGATGGTGTGAAGTGGCATCTTACTGTGGTTTGTTTTTGTATGTTACTGACTAATGATATTAACACCTTTCGATGTGCTTATTGTCTATTTGTCCATCCTCTTTTGTTAAGTATTCTACCTAATTTCTTAAAATTGGATTGTTTGTCATCTTGTTTTTGAGGTGTGCGTTCTCTGTGTTACATAGAAATGATTTGTCATTTATATGTGTTTCAAAAATGTTCTGCCAGATAGTAGTTGGACTTTTCATTTTTTTTAACAAGATTTTGGGGAAACACATGTTTTTAATTTGATGAATTCCAGGTTGTTTTTGTGTGTATGTGTGTGTGTGTGTGCGTGTGTGTGTGTGCTTTTTGTCTCCTAGGAAATCTTTGTTTACACACTTGGTCATGAAGATATTCTCCTGTGTTTTCTTCCAGGACCTTTATAGTTCTGGTTTTATACTTGGGTTGAAAGACTTGTCATGGAGGCAGAAAACTTTCCTCTATCCTCCTAGATTCTCTGACTAGTCTAACATTTAAATTGACACAAGACAGATTAACAGGAGAAAAAAAAAATTCTAATTTTGTGCATGTACATAGACGTGAGAAGTTTAGAGTTAGGAATCTAAAAGATATATATGCCATCCTGAGCTAAGGGATGTATAGGAGCCTGAGGCTTCAGAGAGGAGGAGGGTAGTTCTCAGAAAAGAAGAGCAGGTGTTTAGTAATTGGATGTTTGCCCTGTCATTCAGATAGGTCATGAAAAGTTATTTCTGGTAATGACTGTAACTGTGGGAAAATCACCATATTTCAATTCTTAAGAGGGAGGTAAAAATTTCCCTTGAGTTCGCAGGGTCTCCATTGCCTTTAGTCCAGAGTAATCCAAATGCCAACGTAGTGTGTCTTGAGGAGACCTGTGAGGAACCCCTGCAGATCATACATGTAAAGTGTTCTTTCAAAACAATCATTCCCTTTGTTGACCTATCAGAGGGTGGTGGCTGGGTACAGAGTGCTTTAGAAGGTAAACTACTTCAAAATGGCTGTGCAGGACATTTTAAAGCCATGGTTGGGTGAGTTTTTACTTCAAGATGTTTGACTACGTGTTGCAATTGGTCCGATAGACCACAGTTGTATTTCAGTCTGTGTAATGGGGGAGTACTATGCTTTAATGCAAATTCTTTTACATAATAAATAATAAAACATATCGCTCCAGGATTTTTCTTTCTTTGCCTTATTTTCCCTTCCCTCCTTTCTCTGGTCTGTTTCCTACCTTGTTTCTTCCTTCTTTAATTTATATGTCTTTCTGCCATTATAGCATTGTGTGCTCTCATAGCTGAGACTTTTTAGATGATAAAATATTCCCTAAGTAGTGATTAGTTCTTGAGGTCAGATAATGGAGTGTTCTTTTATAATGACACGCTTGCATCATTGGTCGTGTGTGCCTTGATGATACTGTAATTGATGTTGTTGCTTTATTATGCTATAGGAAATTACTTGGGAAAGATGTGGGTCTCTATTCACTCTAATAGGCAGCCATAACTCATGACCAGCTGTGGAAAAATTAGATCTTAGGAATGTGGTTTGGGTAGAAAAATAATTCTGTATGATGAAGTGAGGATTGGAAATTTAACATTGCAAAATGAAATTTCCTCATGTACTGATGACACAACATTCTGAAATGACAAATAACAGCATAGCCTAAGCTTTATGGTGGGAGGAAAGTGTATGCTGTGTTCTAGTTATAGGGATACTATCATTTTGAAGTCTGAGAACTCTGATAAAAGTTTGCTATAATGTAGATCTTAAAGTTCTGTTGCGTAGTAACACTTCTTAAATCTGTTTTATAACCTCTTGAGGTTACAACTTCTTCGTGTGCTGTTGATTGAATGGTATGAATGAAATATCCCTTAGGTCTATTTGCCACAGCCTCAAATGCATCTTAGAGCAATTGCATTTCTCACCTAAGCTAAAAAACCATTCTTTCTTTTTGCCATAGGATAAGAAGTGGATTCTCAATCACGAAGATGTCACATTAGGAGAATTACTGGGCAAGGTATGTAATCCACTGAGCTGAATGACCAGAAATCTTTATAGTGATTGTGACCTCTGTGATTCTTTGTTTCTTCAAAGCCTTTCTAATATTCCTGCACACAGCAAGGTACATTCGCCTGTGAACCTAGAAGAGCGCAGTGCCGTATCTGTTACAAATACTGTGGTGTTCACGGAAAAAGAAGTGTGAAAATCTTTGAAACGTTTAAGGATTACCTTGACTTTTTAAAAACTAATATATTGTAAATTTTCCTCTGAAAGGATTAAAAGCCACAGTAATTTTTATTACACTGTAGTAAAACCAAAACTAGTGAGCTGAGATTTGGAAAGGAGCTGTTAGGTAATAAGAATGTATACACCAGCAGTCTTATTCCATGTATGTCTGGTTACACATGGTAGTCAGAAAACAGGCAGGCCTACTCTTCGGGATCTCAGGACGTGTATAGGACCACAGCATGTGGCACCACGGGCCGTGTTATTTCAATATGAAAGCAATGTGGACAGGACACGTGTCTCAGTGCACCCATTCTGTAGCTAGCTGTGCTAGTGGCCACAGGAAGTAGCTATATATGGTAAAGTCACTTTCCTTCAAACTGGTTGGAAATTTCCAAATCATAGGCAATATGAAAGTATATTATATCTAATAATAATGGCACATATTTAATAATCAAATGGGTTATTTGGACATTGATGGTTGATTTATAATTGAGTTCCAATAGATAAGCATTAACGTCTTTATCGATGGCTTAATTAGTGAAGTTTGAATTGAGTTGGGGTTCATAATACAATAGGAAAAATAGTGTAAAATACAGGTAGGGAAAACTGTTACGCATATACTTCTGAGTGATCAGTACTAAAATTTAAGGCTCAGCATTTCAAGTAAAGAAATAAATGATTATCCACTACTTTTCTTGATTCAAATGTAAACTTGATCAATTGACAGATTTCTCCTATTTTTTAGCCTCGCTATGTGTTAAGAAAGCGAATCCCTGTTGAAACAATCTATTTTGCAGAATCCTTATTATTTTAAAAATATTTTTCCAAATAGAAGCATTAAATTGCTATTAGAAAACAGTTTCTATTGATTGCTAATACTTATTTAGTAAGTAAATTCTAAAGAATTTCAAGCTACAGTAGTTATTATGTTTATTTCCTCTATTGTAACCATAATTCTTAAGGAAATATTATACTTTTTCATTACTTTAAGTAACTCAGTATGAGTGATTGGGCTAAAAATTATTACAAAACAAATAAAGTAATTTCCATGAAAATACAATTAAATATAAAGTTATAAGATTAAACCAGTTACTGAAAAAGGGTGTTGAGAAGGGCAGATTTTTCAGTACTAGGGAAAAAAATGTTTTCAGTTAAAAAGAGTTATTTCAGTTATTTTTATGTGTAGTTTAAAGGTGATACACGATACTTCACATATTAGGAAGTATTAGTAAATACTTCACATTTATCCATTAGGTCCTTACTTGGTAAGGTTATTTGAAAGAATAATTATTGTCAATGACAAGGCAGTAGCATATACCAGTTTTAATAAATTTAATCATTTTAATAAAACAAACACTTCAACTTTAGAGACATGTATGGCTTAATTTCAGGCTTCCTGGTAGCTCAGATGGCAAAGAAACTGCCAGCAATGCTGGAGACCTGGGTTCGATTCCTGGTTTGGGAAGATCCTCTGAAGGAGGAAAGGGGCAACCCACCTCAGTCTTGCCCGGAGAACCCGCATGGACAGAGGAGTCTGGTGGCTGCAGTTTGTGGGGTTGCCAAGAGTTGGGCACGACTGAGTGACTAAGCACATAGCTTAGTTTCAGCAAATACTTCTGAGTTGAAAATTGTCATTTAATATTTTCATTACCTGTTCTGAGTGTTTATCATATACTGCTTGAAAATGCATGAGAAAAAAAGAGGATTAACCTATACTTACATACTTTGGGATTTAGTAGCAACATAAAGTTGATGTGGTAACTGTAACTTTTACTGAGCACTGTATTTCTTCATACTGTGCTTGATAGCTGGTAATCAAAAATATTAACTCTTCAAATATTTATTGAATGCCTATTGTATGCCAGGCACTCCCCAAGGAACTCGGAGTACATCCATGAATAAAGTAGACAAATGTCCTTGCCCTTGTAAAGCTCATATTCTATCTAGCAGGGAAAGACAGACAAACAATAAACAATAAATAAGTGAACTTCATAATGTTAAAGGTGCTAATCCTATGAAAACATGAGGAATTTAGAGTGCTGTTGGTTGGGGTTGCGATTTTTAATAGGGGTATCCAGGTAAGCCTTATCAAAATTGTTACTTTCCGATAAAAACCTGGCAAGAAGGATTTAGCCACGTGGTCAAATGAGGAAAAGGATTTTAGGCAGAGGGAGTATCAATGCAAATTACATTTGATGAGCGGGAGAGGCAGTTTGTTGTAGCTGAGTAGGCAAAAAGGAACAGACTCAGACAACAAGTGTCTGAGGTGGTACAGAGCATGTTGAGCCATGCTGGTCAGTGTAGTTACTTTGGCTTTGAATGTGTGTGAAAGGGTAAGCTGGGGGATGACTTTGCCTGGAGGAGTGAGATGATCATACCCTCTACAGAGTTCACTCGGGCTCCCGTGTTGAGAATAGGCTGGGAAGGTTCAGAAGCTCTTGTCCTTACCTAACTAATGATGATGGTTACTGGTCAGATCACAGAAGTGGCAGTGGAGATGGGGGAATGTGGCGGGTTCTGCTTTCATTTTTACGGTTGACCCAACTGGGGCGTGAGACATGGAGGGCATTGGCTTAGGTATAGCAGGTTTGGGGGACTGAGATTAGGGGTTTTGCATGTAAATATTAAGGTTTGTCTACTAGACTTCCCAGTGGAGCTGCTGAGAAAACAGTTGGGTATTAAGTCTAAAGTTTAGAAAAGAGGTGTGGATCAAATTACAGATTGAGTAGTTGTCGCTTACTTGGTGGTTTCCTTTGATGAGTTCAACAATGAAGTGAGTCTAGGTAAGAGGAGAGAGAACTTGAGCTCTGGTCACTTCAAAATCAAGAGGCTGCAGAGAAGAGAAGCAAGAAGATTGAGGCTGAGAAAGAGAAATCTCCAGAAAGGCAGAAAACTGGGAGACACGATGTCTTAGATGCCAAGAGAAAAAAGTATTTGAAGGAGGAGTGATCGGTGGTGGCATCTGCTGATGAGAAGTCAGATGAGACGATGATGGAGAATCACTGAATTTAGCAATGGTGAGACTCCTGGTGACTTGACTGTGCACTTTCTTTAGCATGTTTTATGTGAAAACCAAGCTGGAATATATGTAAGAGAGAATGGGAGGAGAGGAGATAGAGATGGCAAGGATGCAACTCTGAAGCTTTGCTGTGAAAGGAAGCAGAGACGGTGGTGGTTTCAGAAGAAATGATTTGTGTGCTGTTGGTTAACCTGAGAAAACAAACATGCTGGTTTGAAGCTGGGAATGATGTCGTGAAAAATTCATGATTTTTAAAGGAGATGAGAGTCATCAAGAATTCAAGGAGGAAGAGCTAAGATGGTGGACGAGTAGGGCGGGGAGAATACTTTCTCCTCCACAAATCCATTAAAAGAACATTGGAATGCTGAATAAATTCTACAAAACAACTTCTGAATGCTGGCAGAGGTCATCAGGCACTTAGAAAAACAGAGATCAGATCAGATCAGATCAGTCGCTCAGTCGTGTCCGACTCTTTGCGACCCCATGAACCGCAGCACGCCAGGCCTCCCTGTCCATCACCAGCTCCCGGAGGTCACTCAGACTCACACCCATCAAGTCAGTGATGCCATCCAGCCATCTCATCCTCTGTCGTTCCCTTCTCCTCCTGCCCTCAATCCCTCCCAGCATCAGAATCTTCTCCAATGAGTCAACTCTTAGCATAAGGTGGCCAAAATACTGGAGTTCCAGCTTTAGCATCATTCCTTCCAAAGAAATTCCAGGATTGATCTCCTTCAGAATGGACTGGTTGGATCTTCTTGCAGTCCAAGGGACTCTCAAGAGTCTTCTCCAACACCACAGTTCAAAAGCATCAATTCTTCGGCGCTCAGCCTTCTTCACAGTCCAGCTCTCACATCCATACATGACCACAGGAAAGACCATAGCCTTGACTAGGTGAACCTTTGTTGGCAAAGTAATGTCTCTGCTTTTGAATATGCTATCTAGGTTGGTCATAACTTTCCTTCCAAGGAGCAAGCGTCTTTTAATTTCATGGCTGCAGTCACCATCTGCAGTGATTTTGGAGCCCAGAAAAATAAATTCTGACACTGTTTCCACTGTTTCTCCATCTATTTCCCATGAAGTGATGGGACCAGATGCCATGATCTTCGTTTTCTGAATGTTGAACTTTAAGCCAACCTTTTCACTCTCCACTTTCACTTTCATCAAGAGGCTTTTTAGCCCCTCTTCACTTTCTGCCATAAGAGTGGTGTCATCTGCATATCTGAGGTTATTGATATTTCTCCCAGCAATCTTGATTCCAACTTGTGTTTCTTCCAGTCCAGCATTTCTCATGATGTACTCTGCATATAAGTTAAATAAACATGGTGACAATATGCAGCCCTGATGTACTCCTTTTCCTATTTGAAACCAGTCTGTTGTTCCATGACCAGTTCTAACTGTTGCTTCCTGACCTGCATACAGATTTCTCAAGAGGCAGATCAGGTGGTCTGGTATTCCCATCTCTTTCAGAATTTTCCATAGTTTATTGTGATCTACACAGTCAAAGGCTTTGGCATAGTCAATAAAGCAGAAATAGATGTTTTTCTGGAACTCTCTTGCTTTTTCCATGATCCAGCGGATGTTGGCAATTTGATCTCTGGTTCCTCTGCCTTTTCTAAAACCAACTTGAACATCAGGAAGTTCACGGTTCACATATTGCTGAAGCCTGGCTTGGAGAATTTTGAGCATTACTTTACTAGCGTGTGAGATGAGTGCAATTGTGCGGTAGTTTGAGCATTCTTTGGCATTGCATTTTTTTGGGATTGGGATGAAAACTGACCTTTTCCTGTCTTGTGGCCACTGCTGAGTTTTCCAAATTTGCTGGCATATTGAGTGTAGCACTTTCACAGCATCATCTTTCAGGATTTGGTACAGCTCCACTGGAATTCCATCACCTGCACTAGCTTTGTTCGTAGTGATGCTTTCTAAGGCCCACTTGACTTCACATTCCAGGATGTCTGGCTCTAGGTCAGTGATCACACCATTATGATTATCTGGGTCGTGAAGCTCTTTTTTGTACAGTTCTTCTGTGTATTCTTGCCACCTCTTCTTAATATCTTCTGCTTCTGTTAGGTCCATACCATTTCTGACCTTTATCGAGCCCATCTTTGCATGAAATGTTCCTTTGGTATCTCTGATTTTCTTGAAGAGATTCCTAGTCTTTCCCATTCTGTTGTTTTCCTCTATTTCTTTGCATTGATCTTCATTTCAATTGCATTTGAAGACAATCCATTGCAATTCATCGAGAAAATGAGCCCTGCGGTAACTCCTTTTGGGGAGAAGCAGCGCGGACACCAGCATTTGCTATTAGCAAGCGGGGGCTGGCCTAGGAGGAACGGCGGCCTGCATCGCTTTGAGAAAGGATTTGGCCTGGCTAGTTAGGACCAACCTAGATAGCATATTCAAAAGCAGAAACATTACTTTGCCAACAAAGGTTCGCCTAGTCAAGGCTATGGTCTTTCCTGTGGTCATGTATGGATGTGACAGCTGGACTGTGAAGAAGGCTGAGCGCCGAAGAATTGATGCTTTTGAACTGTGGTGTTGGAGAAGACTCTTGAGAGTCCCTTGGACTGCAAGAAGATCCAACCAGTCCATTCTGAAGGAGATCAATCCTGGAATTTCTTTGGAAGGAATGATGCTAAAGCTGGAACTCCAGTATTTTGGCCACCTTATGCGAAGAGTTGACTCATTGGAGAAGACTCTGATGCTGGGAGGGATTGAGGGCAGGAGGAGAAGGGAACGACAGAGGATGAGATGGCTGGATGGCATCACTGACTTGATGGGTATGAGTCTGAGTGACCTCCGGGAGCTGGTGATGGACAGGGAGGCCTGGCGTGCTGCGGTTCATGGGGTCGCAAAGAGTTGGACACGACTGAGCGACTGATCTGATCTGATCTTGGCCTGGCTATCTCCAACGCTATCTGAGCGAAATCACCAGACTGTCAGTTATCTACTACATCAAAAGCCAGCCTTAACTTAAGACACCACCAGGACTATGTACGGAACAAAGAACTGCACGGAGATAGCCGGCTGCAGACCGTCCCACTCCGGTGACAGGCAGCCAGGGCCGGAGGTGGGCAATCACAGCCCTAGAGAGACACTGTCTACAGAACTGTAGGTAGGTTTCTGTGCTGACTCACGCTTCTTGCGGCTCTGGATGGTCAACATCTGCCTGAAAAAGTGCGCCGGTTGTATACCCAGAAAACTGAGCGGCGGGGAGGCGATAAGTCGCAGCAGCTGTGCTCGCTGAACATTTCATCACCTGCGCTACTCAGATCTGGGGAGGGCATAAAACGCAGACTCAACCGAGTCTGTGTTTCTGAGGATTATCCGAGTGCCTGAATCTGGCCGGCTTAAATTTGGGTGTTCATCTCTGCCCCCTCTGTAACAGGGCAGAGATCAGATATTGAAAAGACCAGTAAACCGCCTCAATAAAGAGAATTCAACAAACTACCAGAATATAGTAAGGACACTCTAAACTTGGCAATTTTAACAAAATGAAGAGACAAAAGAATATCCAGCAGCTAAAGGAACAGGATATATCCCCACCAAACCAAACCAAAGAGGAAGAGACAGGGAATCTACCGGATAAAGAATTCCGAATAATGATAGTGAAATTAATCCAAAATCTTGAAATCAAAATGGAATCACAGTTAAAGAGTCTGGAGACAAGGATTGAGAAGATGCAAGAAAGGTTTAACAAGGACCTAGAAGAAATAAAAAAGAGTCAACACATAATGAATAATGCAATAAATGAGATCCAAAACACCCTGGAGGCAACAAATAGTAGAGTAACAGAGGCAGAAGATAGGATTAGTGAATTAGAAGATCAGATCAGATCAGATCAGTCACTCAGTCGTGTCCGACTCTTTGCGACCCCATGAACTGCAGCACGCCAGGCCTCCCTATCCATCACCAGCTCTCGGAGGTCACTCAGACTCACATTCATCGAGTCAGTGATGCCATCCAGCCATCTCATCCTCTGTCGTCCCCTTCTCCTCCTGCCCTCAATCCCTCCCAGCATCAGAGTCTTCTCCAATGAGTCAACTCTTCGCATGAGGTGGCCAAAATACTGGAGTTTCAGCTTGAGCATCATTCCCTCCAAAGAAATCCCAGGTCTGATCTCCTTCAGAATGGACCGGTTGGATCTCCTTGCAGTCCAAGGGACTCTCAAGAGTCTTCTCCAACACCACAGTTCAAAAGCATCAATTCTTCGGCGCTCAGCTTTCTTCACAGTCCAGCTCTCACATCCATACATGACCACAGGAAAGACCATAGCCTTGACTAGGCGAACCTTTGTTGGCAAAGTGATGTCTCTGCTTTTGAATATGCTATCTAGGTTGGTCATAACGTTCCTTCCAAGGAGTAAGTGTCTTTTAATTTCATGGCTGCAGTCACCATCTGTAGTGATTTTGGAGCCCAGAAAAATAAAGTCTGACACTGTTTCCACTGTTTCCCCATCTATTTCCCATGCAGTGATGGGACCAGATGCCATGATCTTCGTTTTCTGAATGTTGAGCTTTAAGCCAATCTTTTCACTCTCCACTTTCACTTTCATCAAGAGGCTTTTGAGTTCCTCTTCACTTTCTGCCATAAGGGTGGTGTCATCTGCATATCTGAGGTTATTGATATTTCTCCCGGCAATCTTGATTCCAGCTTGTGTTTCCTCCAGTCCAGCATTTCTCATGATGTACTCTGCATATAAGTTAAATAAACATGGTGACAATATACAGCCTTGACGTACTCCTTTTCCTATTTGGAACCAGTCCGTTGTTCCATGTCCAGTTCTAACTGTGGCTTCCTGACCTGCATACAGATTTCTCAAGAGGCAGATCAGGTGGTCTGGAATTCCCATCTCTCTCAGAATTTTCCACAGTTTATTGTGATCTACACAGTCAAAGGCTTTGGCATAGTCAAGAAAGCAGAAATAGATGTTTTTATGGAACTCTCTTGCTTTTTCCATGATCCAGCGGATGTTGGCAATTTGATCTCTGGTTCCTCTGCCTTTTCTAAATCCAGCTTGAACATCAGGAAGTTCACGGTTCACATATTGCTGAAGCCTGGCTTGGAGAATTTTGAGTATTACTTTACTAGCGTGTGAAATGAGTGCAATTGTGCAGTAGTTTGAGCACTCTTTGGCATTGCCTTTCTTTGGGATCGGGATGAAAACTGACCTTTTCCAATCTTGTGGCCACTGCTGAGTTTTCCAAATTTGCTGGCATATTGAGTGTAGCACTTTCACAGCATCATCTTTCAGGACTTGGAATAGCTCCACTGGAATTCCCTCACCTCCACTAGCTTTGTTCGTAGTGATGCTTTCTAAGGCCCACTTGACTTCACATTCCAGGATGTCTGGCTCTAGGTCAGTGATCACACCATCATGATTATCTTGGTCGTGAAGCTCTTTTTTGTACAGTTCTTCTGTGTATTCTTGCCACCTCTTCTTAATATCTTCTGCTTCCGTTAGGTCCACACCATTTCTGTCCTTTATCGAGCCCATCTTTGCATGAAATGTTCCTTTGGTATCTCTGATTTTCTTGAATAGATCCTTAGTCTTTCCCATTCTGTTGTTTTCCTCTATTTCTTTGCATTGATCGCTGAAGAAGGCTTTCTTATCTCTTCTTGCTATTCTTTGGAACTCTGCATTCAGATGTTTATATCTTTCCTTTTCTCCTTTGCTTTTCACTTCTCTTCTTTTTGCAGCTATTTGCAAGGCCTCCCCAGACAGCCATTTTGCTTTTTTGCATTTCTTTTTCTTGGGGATGGTCTTGATCCCTGTCTCCTGTACATTGTCACGAACCTCATTCCATAGTTCATCAGGCACTTTATCTATCAGATCTAGTCCCTTAAATCTATTTCTCACTTCAACTGTATAATCATAAGGGATTTGATTTAGGTCATACCTGAATGGTCTAGTGGTTTTCCCTACTTTCTTCAATTTCAGTCTGAATTTGGCAATAAGGAGTTCATGGTCTGAGCCACAGTCAGCTCCTGGTCTTGTTTTTGCTGATTGGATAGAGCTTCTCCATCTTTGGCTGCAAAGAATATAATCGATCTGATTTCGGTGTTGACCATCTGGTGATGTCCATGTATAAAGTCTTCTCTTGTGTTGTTGGAAGAGGGTATTTGCTATGACCAGTGCATTTTCTTGGCAAAACTCTGTTAGTCTTTGCCCTGCTTCATTCCATATTCCAAGGCCAAATTTGCCTGTTACTCCAGGTGTTTCTTGACTTCCTACTTTTGCATTCCAGTCCCCTAGAATGAAAAGGACATCTTTTTTGGGTGTTAGTTCTAAAAGGTCTTGTAGGTCTTCATAGAACCGTTCAACTTCAGCTTCTTCAGCATTACTGGTTGGGGCATAGACTTGGATTACTGTGACATTGAATGGTTTGCCTTGGAAACGAATAGAGATCATTCTGTCGTTTTTGAGATTGCATCCAAGTACTGCATTTCGGACTCTTTTGTTGACCATGATGGCCACTCCATTTCTTCTGAGGGATTCCTGCCCACAGTAGTAGATATAATGGTCCTCTGAGTTAAATTCACCCATTCCAGTCCATTTTAGTTCGCTAATTCCTAGAATGTCAACATTTACTCTTGCCATCTCTTGTTTGACCACTTCCAATTTGCCTTGATTCATGGACCTGACATTCCAGGTTCCTATGCAATATTGTTCTTTACAGCATCGAACTTTACTTCTATCACCAGACACATCTACAGCTGGGTATTCTTTCTGCTTTGGTTCCATCCCTTCATTCTTTCTGGAGTTATTTCTCCACTGATCTCCAGTAGCATATTGGGCCCTTACTGACCTGGGGAGTTTCTCTATCAGTATCCTATCATTTTGCCTTTTCATACTGTTCATGGGGTTCTCAAGGCAAGAATACTGAAGTGGTTTGCCATTCCCTTCTCCAGCGGACCACACCTTGTCAGATCTCTCCACCATGACCCGCCCATCCTGGGTTGCCCCACAGGCATGGCTTAATTTCATTGAGTTAGACAAGGCTGTGGTCCTGGTGTGATTAGATTGACTAGTTTTCTGTGAGTATGGTTTCAGTGTATTTGCCCTCTGATGCCCTCTTGCAAGACCTACCGTCTTACTTGGGTTTCTCTTACCTTGGGCGTGGGGTATCTCTTCCCGGCTGCTCCAGCAAAGCACAGCCATCGCACCTTACCTTTGATGAGGGGTCTCTCCTCACCGCTGCCCTTCCTGACCTCAGTCGTGGGGTAGCTCCTCTGGGTCGTGCTTAGTGCGCCAGTCCTCACCGCCGTCCTTCCTCGGTCGATGGGTAGCTCCTCTCTGGCGTGCTCTCAGTGCGCCGCGCGGCCGGTGAGGGGCTCTCAGTGCGCCGCGCGGCCGGCGAATTAGAAGATAGAATCCTAGAAATAAATGAATCAGAGGAGAAAAAAGAAAAACGAATCAAAAGAAATGAGGACAATCTCAGAGACCTCCAGGATAACATTAAACACTACAACATTCGAATCATAGGAGTTCCAGAAGAAGAAGATAAAAAGAAAGACCATGAGGAAATACTTGAGGAGATAGAAGTTGAAAACTTCCCTAAATTGGAGAAGGAAATAACCATTCAAGTTCAAGAAATCCAGAGAGTCCCTAACAGGATAAACCCAAGGCGAAATGTTGCATGACACATATTAATCAAATTAACAAAGATTAAATATAAAGAACAAATATTAAAAGCAGCAAGGGAAAAACATCAAATAACTCACAAGGGAATTCCCATAAGGATAACAGCTGATCTTTCAACAGAAACTCTCCAAGCCAGGAGGGAATGGCAAGACATAATTAAAGTGATGAAAGAAAATAACTTACAGCCTAGATTATTGTATCCAGCAAGGATCTCATTCAAATATGAAGGAGAAATCAAAAGCTTCACAGATAAGCAAAAGTTGAGAGAATTTAGCACCACTAAACCATTTCTCCAACAAAAACTAAAGGACATTCTCTAGATACGAATCATTAAAAGGGTGTATAAATTCGAACCCAAAACAATAAAGTAAATCCTATTTATCAATAATTGCTTTAGATGTTAATGGGCTGAATGCCCTAATCAACAGACAAAGACTGGCCGAATCTATTCAAAAACAAGACACCTACATACCTTGTCTACAAGACATAACCAAAAGACTAAAATGAGTCTAATGGGTACAAAAACTAGACCCCTATATATGTTGTCTACAAGAGAACCACCTTAAAATAGGGGATATATACTGACTGAAAATGAAGGGCTGGAAAAAGATTTTCTATGCAATTATGGACCAAAGGAAAACAGGAGTAGCAATACTCATATCAGATAAAATTGACTTTAAAGATCCTAAAAAGGAGACAATCAAGGTTATACATAACGACTTAAAGGAACAATCCAAAAAGAAGTTATAACAATTATAAATATATATGCACCCAACATTGGAGCATTGATATATCTAAGACAAACATTAATTAATATGATAGAAGAAATATTCAACAATACAATAATAGTGGGAGACTTTAATACCCAACTCATACTTATACAATCTGGCTGTAATAGACAAAGTAAAGAGGAAAACATATTCACTTATGAGCCTCAAAAAATTCAGTTCACTCAGTAGAGTTAAAAAAAAAAAACAATATTGACTTATTTGTTCACTCTGTAAAGCTTTATTGACTATTTTATGGGACTGGTGCCACTTTGGGTAGTAGGGAGGAAGAAGTGACAAATGTGATCCTGTCCTAAATCATATATTGTGGTAAAGATAGACCTACCAATAACAAAATACCAAGATGTGCCTAAGATGAGGACACCCAAACTGGACTTTTAGTTTCCTGAACTTTCATTTCCAGATCAAATCTCCTAATATAGGATGAATTCAACGTGTTTTTTTTTTTTTTTAAGTGTTCTTTGTGATTAAAAACAGAAAGCCATTAGTTAAGAAATTACATATACTCCTCCCCACCATCATTCCCCTTCTTTTTTCCCATTTCCCTCCCACCCTCATTGATCCTTTCCTTTGTCCATTTTCCCCTGCAAAAAAAAAAAAAAATAAAGGAGATGAGAATTGCTGAAATAATATCATTGAGTAGACAAGAGGGAATGGAATTTAGTTTACAATGGAGGACTGATTTTAATAGAAGCAGAATTCATCTTGTAACAGCAAGGAAGATTGGTAGGAGGGTCAGTGTGGACCTGAGAGCTGGAAATTGCTTCAATTTTCTCAGTAAATCAGGAAGCAAGATTATTAGCTGAGAATGAGGTTGTAGGGGAGGTGCGGGATCTTTAAGAAGGGAGTCGAAGGGTGAGGAAAAGTTCATTAGAATGAGAGTGTTCATGTTCTAGGGAATTGTATAATAATTATTGAGCAGTATTAAGGACCCCCTAGAGGTGTGTGTTCTTAAAGTGAAACTAGTCAACATTGGTGTGGACTTTCTCCATCCACACTGAACTGTATCAGCCCAGAGGAGGCCGTGCCACATTGGTTCTGGATTGTGGACTTGACAAGGGGGGTTCTATAAATTAAGAGGAAGAAAGAAGTTGGGAGTCTATGATAGACAGTAACTATGAGCCATGGAGTTTAAGTTGAATAAGGAAGAAGCCAAGGCTGTTAAGGGGGTTATGGACAATAAAAAGTAATAGGATCTAAAGATTTGGTGTTTCCTATCATGAGAAATGCTGGGCTGGAGGAAGCACAAGCTGGAATCAAGATTGCTGGGAGAAATATCAATAACTTCAGATACGCAGATGACACCACCCTCTGGCAGAAAGTGAAGAAGAACTAAAGAGCCTCTTGATGAAAGTGAAAGAGGAGAGTGAAAAAGTTGGCTTAAAGCTCAACATTCAGAAAACTCATGGCATCTGGTCCCATCACTTCATGGCAAATACATGGAGAAATGGTGGCTGACTTTATTTTTCTGGGCTCCAAAATCACTGGAGATGATGACTGCAGCCATGAAATTAAAAGACACTTACCCATTCTGAAGGAGATCAGTCCTGGGATTTCTTTGGAAAGAATGATGCTAAAGCTGAAACTCCAGTACTTTGGCCACCTCATGCGAAGAGTTGACTCATTGGAAAAGACTCTGATGCTGGGAGGGATTGGGGGCAGAAGTAGAAGGGGACAACAGAGGATGAGATGGCTGGATGGCATCATCGACTCGATGGACATGAGTCTGGGTGAACTCCTGGAGTTGGTGATGGACAGGGAGGCCTGGTGATGAATCGCAGCCCCATGCTGAGATTCACGGGGTTGCAAAGAGTTGGACACGACTGAGCTACTGAACTGAACCGAACTCCTTGGAAGGAAAGTTATGACCTACCTAGATAGTATATTAAAAAGCAAAGACATTACTTTGTCAACAAAGGTCTGTCTAGTCAAGACTATGGTTTTTCCAGTGGTCAGGTATGGATGTGAGAGTTGGACTCTGAAGAAAGCTGGGCACTGAAGAATTGATGCTTTTGAACTGTGGTGTTGGAGAAAACTCTTGAGAGTCTCTTGGACATCAAGGAGATCCAACCAGTCCATCCTAAAGGAAATCAGTCCTGAATATTCACTGGAAAAACTGATGTTAAAGCTGAAACTCCAATACTTAGGCCACCTGATGCGAAGAGCTGACTCATTTGAAAAGACCCTGATGCTGGGAAAGATTGAGGGTGGAAGGAGAAGGGGAAGATAGAGGATGAGATGGTTGGATGGCATTATCGACTCAATGGACATGAGTTTGGATAAACTTCGGGAGTTGGTGATGGACAGGAAGGCCTGGCGTGCTGTGCTTCATGGGGTCACAAAGAGTCGGACACGACTGAGTGACTGAACTGAACTGAACTGATAGGATCAAGGAATTTTCAGTCTGGGTGGTAGAGGAAGTAAGCTAGAAAACTGAAAGCCAGCCAGAAGATGAGTAAATGCAATAGATGTTATCGAGGAGTGGTGGTATTGGTGATGGCAGAGTTTAAGATCTGAACCTAGAAAGTAGGTTGGACTGCAGATCATTGGAGGAGAAATGGTCACAAAACAGTTTGAAGTGTTGGAAGGATCCTTAATTGTTTCTTGAAATTTCCAAGTATTAAGACAGGAGTAACACCTGGTGCAGTGATTCAGGAGCTCAAATAGTCAACAAATGAGGGAAAACATTTTCAAATGCAGTAGCTGCTAGCCAGGGTATTGAGTATATAATCAAATGATAAAGTTTCAATGGTAGGGGTTTTTAGGAAGGCAGTAGAGAAAACGTTTTAAAAGCAGTGACAGACAGCTAGTGGAATCCTTTATTCTGTCTCCAGGGCACTGGGAGAAGGCCTGGTGTATGTGTATAGGGGACTGAAAGGAAATCACAATTTTAGAAGCCAAAAGAAACTCACCCACCATTTGAGTGTTCTCAAGTGAGAGTGAGATTTCTATTAGAGCAAGAAGGTGAAGAGCATGACCAAAGAATAGATCAAGATAAAATTTTAATGATGGACCAGAAGTTCCCAAAGACACAGTGGAGGCTGGGGATAGAAGAGAAATAGTTGGAGACAGCAGGAGTCTGCCCTGCCTGATCAGAACCAGAGAGGGGGGATGGACTGCCAGGACCTTCTGTGGGGACAGACCTAAACAAGACAAGAGACACCATTAAGCTTAGCCTCATGGACGTGGAGCCAGCAGTGGAGATGAAGCTGCGCCTGCTAGGTGGTAGGGAGCAGTGGGTGGCCTATCCTTTTTCCTGACCTGTTTGGATGAAGAAGGGGTGGTCTGTGAAGCAGAGTCTTTTTCTCCGTGTTTGAGATTCCTCCCTTGATCACTGTTAATAGAGTTGATGTCTTCTGAGTGAAGACTGTTAAATGAATGTTTAAAGTTTTAAAATGCTTCCTATGAGCCAGGACCTATAGGTCCGTACAGGACAGAGACCAGTGTAAATGAACCACGGGGCCAGTAGGATGACAAGTGTTCGGGAAGGACAGAAATCATCCAGGGAAGATCAGGAAGCCCTTCATACAGGAGGGGCAGGAGAAATGCACTTCCAGAGCAGTTAGCTGGTTCTCTGATTGGAAGTAGAGGGCAAGTATGTAGAAGGCAGAGCACATATTTTGAAATCCCTGTCTGAATTTAGGATACATGTAGCAGTCAAAAACTACAAGAGGGAGCTAGACAGAGGCTGAGAGAGTAATGGCCGTGGAAGGCTAGATGTTGAAGAAGGCAGGAGTGTTTCTTGCAGCAGTTAATCTGGCGGTGCTGTGGTGGGTGGGTTGAAGGCCTGAAGAACTGATGGTGAGGTCAGCTGAGGTGAGGAAAATGAGAGCAGGCTGTCTGAGGTGTGTGGGGGACAGCAGTTTCCGGAGGGTCTGAGGTGTGCGGAGGACAGCAGTTTCCGGAGGGGCATCTAAACGCTTGGCAGAGAGAACAGTGGTCCTGCTAATTTAGTCAGCAAGTGTCTTCTAACGAGTTAAATGTTAATGAATTTTACGTGCTTCAGAATCATTCAGGTAAATAATGGTCTAGCAGTAATCTTGTATACTAACACCTTTACTAGGTCTGTTTCTGATATAATCAATGATGTGATGATTGTAGGAAGGAAAAAAACCCTTGAATAACACGGAAGGATATAAAGCTCAACTTTTTCTGTTTCTAGCTAATGATGAATGTGTACTCTGTGGAATTTATTGGATGTTTACTTTTCATGTAATCAGTCATCGTTTTCAATAAATATTTGAGTTGAATATTAGATTTAATAGTAATACTATTCATTACTTAAATACAAAAGTATGCTTTATACTAAGTAAAATCAATGTTATTTTAAGCAAAGAGCAATTAGCTAATAAATAATGAGTTTATTAAAATCAGTATTTCAGTAATTTTCAATTATTACGAACATTTAAAATTTATATACTGTGGACTGTTAAGAATTATGTTGATCTTAGAACTCATACTCATTGATTTTCAGACCCCTCAAGTTACTTCTTGCTCAACAGCGGTAGCATTAAAGCTATTTATGATGTTGCTTATTACAGTTACAGCTAAGAGTGCACATGTGTACAGAGAAAGCCTGAAAGAGAACACCTAAAGACAGCTGTCATGTTGGCTTTATAGATCTCTTATTTTTTTCGTACTTATCGTAAAAGAAACTTCAAACTAGACATAAGTCATTTTAAATCAGAGTATGTTCAAGCCATAGAGTAGGGTTCGGAGCTCAGACATCTGGCAGAGATGAACTCGCTGTGGTGCTTGCATTTGGACAAGCTCCCCCTTCCCTGGTGCCTTCCAGAGACCGCGGAGCCGCAGGGCGCTGCTGACGGCTCTGCCTCTCACTCTTCTCCACTTAGCCCTGGCTGTGTGCATCAGTGCCCCCAGTCACCTCACAGCACCGTGGCTTTACCTGTAAGTGTTAATGGGGACTTTAATACACTGATACCAAAATGTAGAGCTTGAAGGTAAAGGGGACTAGGCAGAGTGAAGTGTAGGTGCTTCTGACAGTGTTAGTCTTTCCTTTTACACTTCTTCAGTTTTTTCCCATTTCCTTTCCCATTCCCCTCAAGCCTCAGTATCCCAAATGGCTGCTGTGTTGGATAGTATATTTAAAGTTGGAGAATTGGAAAGAGCAGCATGCCGAGTCCTTATTTCTGCTTGAAATTGAATAAAGCTAACAGAGTACTCTAACTCAAAAATCATCATTACATGCTTGCCTGGAATTTTGCAAAGACTTATGTGACTGTCTTACACACCAAACGATAAATATGTTTGTATTTTCAGGGAAATTTTGGTGAAGTATTTAAGGGCGTATTAAAGGATAAAACTGCTGTTGCTGTTAAAACGTGTAAAGAAGATCTTCCTCAGGAACTGAAAATAAAATTCTTACAAGAAGCCAAGTGAGTTCTTTAAAATAATGTTAATATGTACTACCTAAAAGTGATTCATTAAAATGTAAGTTTGAAGATATCTTAAATTATGATTTGATGAATTAGAAGTAGGTACTTTCAGAGTCTTCAAAAGTAGACACTTCAAAAGTAGGCAGTCTGAGAACAGAAAGATTCTCTTTTGAAGTGAGACTCTAGGTCAATTAGCAGTTACAGTCAAAAGAGCCAGATGCTAAGAACAGTGAATATTCTTCAGGTCTTTAAAAAAACATTGCAGTATTTCTTGCTTCAATCACATGCATATACACATATGTATAGATGTAGTGTTGTGATTGACCTTATAATAAAAATACTCTGTATTCTCCAAATAAAATACTTACTGTAAATATACCTTGAAAATTTAATGACATCTTCCTTGCTCTCCTTAGATGTTACGGCTTGATTGTTTGTTCCCAGCTGTCAGTGTTCTTTTCTGAGAATCTCAGATTTCCCTTCAGCTCAGTGTCTGACCTTGTTCCAAAATCTGCATTGTTTCTTTTCTAATTGATCTCCTAGAATGATTGTCTTCCCTTTTTATGTTTTAGCTAAAATTTAATATTGCAACTTCCCAGCTCTATATTGCAAGTAGTTAGAACTGTTAGTGGTAAAATCTAGTATATACAACAAAACACAAAACAAATGGAAAGGGGCTTTGGACAGAGAATGGACATACGAATGGGAGCTGTATGGATGAGTGGGTGGACGGTTGGGAGGGAGAGAAGAAGGGTGTATAGATCATAGATTAGTGTAAAGGGAAGGAGGAAAAAAGGTGTGTGTGGGGGCCTGTTACCTGCTACCTGGCATTATATACAAAAGCAAAGCTTTCCTAAAGTGTGAGTGTGGGGGCGGTGGGGGGGGGGTGGGTGTGTTACCTCCTTCATGGCGTTATATATAAAAACAAAGCTTCATAAAGTGCCCTGGAATAACAGAGGACATGCAATGAGGGAACTAAATCCCGTAGAGTGGAGCATCTTGATGTCATTTCTCCAGGTAAACTAATAGATATTTATAGCAATGTATTAAGCTAGTTGGGTACATTTATTAAATATTATCTATGGAATAACCCTTATGATTATACAGTGGAAGTGAGAAATAGATTTAAGGGCCTAGATCTGATAGATAGAGTGCCTGATGAACTATGGAATGAGGTTCGTGACATTGTACAGGAGACAGGGACCAAGACCATCCCCATGGAAAAGAAATGCAAAAAAGCAAAATGGCTGTCTGGGGAGGCCTTACAAATAGCTGTGAAAAGAAGACAAGCGAAAAGCAAAGGAGAAAAGGAAAGATATAAACATCTGAATGCAGAGTTCCAAAGAATAGCAAGAAGAGATAAGAAAGCCTTCTTCAGCGATCAATGCAAAGAAATAGAGGAAAACAACAGAATGGGAAAGACTAGGGATCTCTTCAAGAAAATCAGAGATACTAAAGGAACATTTCATACAAAGATGGGCTCAATAAAGGACAGAAATGGTATGGACCTAACAGAAGCAGAAGATATTAAGAAGAGGTGGCAAGAATACACAGAAGAACTGTACAAAAAAGATCTTCATGACCCAGATAATCACGATGGTGTGATCACTGACCTAGAGCCAGACATCCTGGAATGTGAAGTCAAGTGGGCCTTAGAAAGCATCACTACGAACAAAGCTAGTGGAGGTAATGGAATTCCAGTCGAGCTATTCCAAATCCTGAAAGATGATGCTGTGAAAGTGCTGCACTCAATATTTGGAAATTTGGAAAACTCAGCAGTGGCCACAAGACTGAAAAAGGTCAGTTTTCATTCCAATCCCAAAGAAAGGCAATGCCAAAGAATGCTCAAACTACCACACGATCGCACTCATCTCACATGCTAGTTAAGTCATGCTCAAAATTCTCCAAGCCAGGCTTTAGCAATACACGAACCGTGAACTTCCTGATGTTCAAGCTGGATTTAGAAAAGGCAGAGGAACCAGAGATCAAATTGCCAACATCCGCTGGATCATGGAAAAAGCAAGAGAGTTCCAGAAAAACATCCATTTCTGCTTTCTTGACTATGCCGAAGCCTTTGACTATGTGGATCACAATAAACTGTGGAAAATTCTGAAAGAGATGGGAATACCAGACCACCTGATCTGCCTCTTGAGAAATCTGTATGCAGGTCAGGAAGCAACAGTTAGAACTGGTCATGGAACAACAGACTGGTTCCAAATAGGAAAAGGAGTTCGTCAAGGCTGTATATTGTCACCCTGTTTATTTAACTTATATGCAGAGTACATCATGAGAAACGCTGGACTGGAAGAAACACAAATTGGAATCAAGATTGCTGGGAGAAATATCAATAACCTCAGATATGCAGATGACACCACTCTTATGGCAGAAAGTGAAGAGGAACTAAAAAGCCTCTTGATGAAAGTGAAAGTGGAGAGTGAAAAAGTTGGCTTAAAGCTCAACATTCAGAAAATGAAGATCATGGCATCCAGTCCCATCACTTCATGGGAAATAGATGGAGAAACAGTGTCAGACTTTATTTTTGGGGGCTCCAAAATCACTGCAGATGGTGACTGCAGCCATGAAATTAAAAGACGCTTACTCCTTGGAAGGAAAGTTATGACCAACCTAGATAGCATATTCAAAAGCAGAGACATTACTTTGCCAACAAAGGTTCGCCTAGTCAAGGCTATGGTCTTTCCTGTGGTCATGTATGGATGTGAGAGCTGGACTGTGAAGAAGGCTGAGCGCCGAAGAATTGATGCTTTTGAACTGTGGTGTTGGAGAAGACTCTTGAGAGTCCCTTGGACTGCAAGAAGATCCAACCAGTCCATTCTGAAGGAGATCAATCCTGGAATTTCTTTGGAAGGAATGATGCTAAAGCTGGAACTCCAGTACTTTGGCCACCTTATGCGAAGAGTTGACTCATTGGAAAAGACTCTGATGCTGGGAGGGATTGGGGGCAGGAGTAGAAGGGGACGCCAGAGGATGAGATGGCTGGATGGCATCACCGACTGGATGGACGTGAGTCTGAGTGAACTCTGGGAGTTGATGATGGACTGGAAGACCTGGTGTGCTGCGATTCATGGGGTCGCAATGAGTCAGACACGACTGAGCGACTGATCTGATCTAATCTGATGGAATAAAGTTGTAAGCATTTTTCATATATATCACCAGCAATTCAGAAAAAATATTCTATAATGAATTTAAAAGCATCCTATTGGAACTGAAATTCATGGGCTCATCATTTTAGTTACTCACAGATATCTTAAAGTATCTTGCCTTCTAATTTGTGAATGTTTATTGAAAAATAGAGTTTAATTTCTTCTTCTAATGTGAAACTATGAAATTTTCTGTTAAAAATGACAGGTATATCCTTGCAAGCTCTCAAGTATCTTTTAATTAGAAGATAGATCTATATATTTAAATATTTAATGTTGTTTGGGTTCATCCTGGCTGTTTTGTAGAATTTCTTTATTAAGCAGTTTTCAACCTAAGAAATGACATTTTGGATTAAAGTCAATCATTCTAGAACTCCCCTTCTAATTCATCATAGAAACTGCAAACTCGGTTATTAACAGTATTTTTTTTATCTCTAGAATTCTTCCTAGTCTGTCTTCATTTGTTAATAAACATTGAACATTTTCAATTTATGACATTTTTCTTAGAGCTATCTCTGCTTTAGTTGTACATGTATAGCACATATATAAACTATTTCATCTTTCTCCAAATGAAGTTATTTTTTTCATTCTCCTAGGAAGGAACCTGTGTTTTTTCAAATATGAGTGAATTTATAACTGTGTCAACAGGATAATATGGAATATCATTTGATAACAGGAATCATCAGGGCAGACAGGCCTGTGAGGGCATCTAATCTGTTTTTAACTCATGCTTGGAGTCCTGTAGATGAGTCTTTGCTACTTTTATAGCCCTCTGAAATTCTGCCTTTATCCAAACCAAAGCTTCTTGCTTTGACTTAAATCTAATATTACTTACTGTTTAAACTTTCTGCCAGGCTTCTCAAGACTTTTGAGTTTATACTATATGAAATTGACCATGATGTCAAGTCGGTGTTATGGAATCTAAATATGAAGTGATTATTGTAGCCTTTACCAATGTGAATTGTTCTTAAATTTATCTGTTTTAAATGAATTGTGTACATAAAACTAAACAAAAAGATGCTGCCCTAACAGCTTACAGTTTTTGGTCCACTAATACTCTTCAGCTTTTGTGGGGGCATCGAAAAGCGGATGCTTTGAAAGGAGTTCCACATATTTTGGACTGAGTAAGTTATTCAGATTTAGCATGGTTGTTAGTTATTCAGAGTGGATACTCTGAATTTTTAAATTCATTAAATTTTTAAATGAATATTTAATTAAAGCTGACTCATTCTATTTTTCCAAGATTTATCAAAACTTATATGCATCCCATTTATCATAATTTGTGTTTGTACTTACGTTTTAAAAATTGTGTATTCTACTTGTGCACACTACACATGATCATGAATTAATACTTACTACTTAAATGGTGACTATTCTTATATTTCTCTCATCCAGAATTCTCAAGCAGTATGATCACCCCAATATTGTCAAGCTCATAGGAGTCTGCACACAGAGACAGCCTATCTACATCATTATGGAACTGGTTCCAGGTAATACCGTTATAGCGATTTCCTCGATGGCATTTTAATGTCTTTCTATTGCTTTTATATATTGTCTCTTTGATTTCTCCTTGTGAAGTTTCCAGTGATTTCTTTAACATTTTACTCATGATGAAGAGCTTGTACATGTACTCGTTGTTTTTATAGTCTCTAATACTTGCTGTTTTCTAGAAAATGTCAACCAACCTTTTTAAAAGGAAATATACTATTATGTTGTAGTTGCACATGGAATTTAGTTATATACAATGTCTCTGTGAGAAAGACTATTTGGAAAAGTTGTCTACTTAGTTTGACTTTATGGTAATGATAGTACTAAGAATTTAGATCATTTATGTCATTTTACAAGTACATTACCACACCTCTTCTTGTTAAGTTGTACATAATAATACCATAATGCTTTGGGTCACAAACTTTGAACTTCTTTAATATGTGGACAAAAAAAAGATAATCTCTCTTGGAATTTATCCTTCTGGTGACTTTTAAAACTGCCAGGTATTTTGGTTAACTACTTTTGCCAACAAATAAGGATAACATCAAACTGATATCGTCTATCTTTATTTTTATTATATTGATGCATCTTTCTGTTGTAGAAAATATAATCAGAGGCAAAATATGATCTTTATAAGATTTACAAATACAGTATCTAATAACTGATAAGCATTTGCTTTATTACCTTAACTGTTTACTCATTTTAAAAGAAGAAACTTGAAGGAATATGAAAAATATTTCTAACTTTGAATATACATCACATAAGCCTGGTATTGCTGATTGCCCACTGAAAACTTTTCACATAATCCTTTCATAATTTAAGGACAGTGGTCCAATTTTACCATACTGGTTTGATTGCTATTGGAATATTTCTTTATCACCATGTAACTGCAAGATTCCTAGATTATATTCATTTTCGTTCTCAAGATGGCAATATATATTTGCATGATTTACACTACTTGTGATTAAATCTCAAAGTAGCTTTCATACAGTTAAGAAAAATAGACTATAGTCTAAAATTTTATAAACAGTTGAATAGCCTCTGATTTTACCTAAAATAGTATGTTTAAGTATTATGAATACATAAAACATTTACATAATCCAGATGATGCCCCCAGATAATAAGAGATGTCACCGAAAAAGTTAGATTTGAGAGGTGGGGCAGACTTGATGAGGAAAAATAATTTGGTGTTACTGTAACTGACTAAAGGAGCATGATAACAAATTCCTGATCGAGGTCCAAATTGAATAAAACAAAAGATAGCTTTGGAAGAGAGCCAGGGAAGTGTTTCAGATCAGATCAGATCAGATCAGTCACTCAGTCGTGTCCAACTCCTTGCGACCCCATGAACTGCAGCACGCCAGGCCTCCCTGTCCATCACCAGCTCCCGGAGGTCACTCAGACTCGCATCCATCGAGTCAGTGATGCCATCCAGCCATCTCATCCTCTGTCGTCCCCTTCTCCTCCCGCCCTCAATCCCTCCCAGCATCAGAGTCTTCTCCAATGAGTCAACTCTTCGCATGAGGTGGCCAAAATACTAGAGTTTCAGCTTTAGCATCATTCCTTCCAAAGAAACTCCAGGGCTGATCTCCTTCAGAATGGACTGGTTGGATCTCCTTGCAGTCCAAGGGACTCTCAAGAGTCTTCTCCAACACCACAGTTCAAAAGCATCAATTCTTCGGCGCTCAGCCTTCTTCACAGTCCAGCTCTCACATCCATACATGACCACAGGAAAGACCATAGCCTTGACTAGGCGAACCTTTGTTGGCAAAATGATGTCTCTGCTTTTCAATATGCTATCTAGGTTGGTCATAACTTTCCTTCCAAGGAGTAAGCGTCTTTTAATTTCATGGCTGCAGTCACCATCTGCAGTGATTTTGGAGCCCAGAAAAATAAATTCTGACCTTTATTGATATTTTTTAAATGATTAAGAATAATAAATTTCATTAGAAAAGTCAAATTGTAATGAAGGCAGAAAATTCAAAATAAAAACCTCCTAGTCAACAATCTAATCTTAATCCAAAGCGAACTATTTAGTTTTTTGTGGTTCCCCTCCAGGAAAATATTTAATATAGAATACCATGATTTTATATAAATCTTTTAATTATTTAAAATCATAAAACTTTCTTTTTTCTCTAATATAACATGATTTCATCGTTTCCTATTCATCCATATAGTTCTAGCTTTTCTTTATAATGGCTGCAGAATATTCCATTATTTGGTTTCATATAATTTAATTTGGCCTTCTATTTATGGACACTTTGGTTGTTTCCAATTTTATTCCTTTTTTTTTCTTTTTTAAGCAGTGTTCAACTTGGGTCTGAGTTTATGTGCATTTTGATTTATGGAAAGTATATTAGCTTTCTCTTTATGAACAACAAGTGATCATAACTTAGCAGCTTTACATAACATCCATTTATCACCTCACAGTTGTGTAGGTTAGAAGTCCAGGCAGGCTTGACTGGGTTCTCTGCTCAGGGTCTCACAAAGCCAAAAATCAGGATATCTAACTGAGTTCTTATCTGGAGGCACTGGGGAAGAGTGCCAAACTCCTCCTGGGTGGTGGCAGAATCTCATCTCTTGCAGTTGAGAAGTGGCCTGAGGTTCTCTTTGTTTTCTTGCTCTGAGCCAAGGGCATCTCCCAGCTCTTCACGGGTTTCCACACTCTGATCTTCAGACCTGGTGTGTCACATCTTTCAGATGCTCTGAATTTCTCTAACTTGCTCTTATGTTTTTTATTTTGTTGTATTTTGTTTTTCAAAAAAGCTGAGAGAATACTCTGCTGTTTTGAAAGGTTCTGTGATTAGAACAGGCTCCCCTGGCCAAGCTGCCTGCCTTGAGGGTAGCTGTGCTGCATGACAAAATATAATCATGGGAGTGCCTCTAACCACGTTCACACGTGTTCCAGGGGTTAGGGCGGGCATGACTGGGGTGCCATCTTCACATTCTGCCTACCATAGTAGACTTTGCTAAATTTTCTTGAAGGTTTGTTGCCGTGTGGGATGTGAAGCCACACTGAACTTTTCATACTCTGTCACATTAATTCAGTTGGTTGATCTTGTAAGATGAATGCATGATTTTTGTAGCATCATGCTTTGTCATTTCTCATTTGGAAAATATCAAGTGACCGAACAGTGACATAATTCATTATGCACTATCAAAAGATCACATTCATTAATGCCATCCCTAATCTCACTGGAAAAATAATAGGAAGTGTCAATTTCTTGACAGAAAGTATGTGTTTTCCAAAATTTTAATTTGCATTGGAAAACTGGAATGTTGTCCCTGGCAGCAAAAACTGTCGGTTTTTTTGCCTTGAAATCTCAGACTTAACTTCACTCAGTCTTGAGAGAATGTCAAATGTCTAATATTTAATAGCCATAATTTTTGAATCTTTTTGAAAATATATTTGTTGACATGTAATTGATTATACACTATATATGTGTGTGTGTGTGTGTGTGTGTGTGTATAAAATACTGACATGTGTATACACTTGTGAAACAGTCACCACAATCAAAGTAATTCATTTTTCTCACGCCTTTCAGTCCCTTCCTCCTCCCTCTCTCACCTCCTGTCCCAGTCCAGCACTGATCTACTTTCTGTGACTGTATGTTAGTTGACACTTCTTAGAATTTAATATAAATGGAACCATACAGTCTGTACTTCTCTTTTCTTGTTTGGGTCTAGTTTGTTTCATTCAGCATAATTTTGAGATCTGTCCATGTTGTAATGGTTTTCAGAAGTTCACCTTTTTATTGCTGAGTATAACTGCATTATATGAATATGTCACATTTGTTATCAATTATTGATAGACTTTTGGATTGTTTCCTGTTTAGGGCTACTGCAAAGTAAGCCGCTATGAACATTTATGTACAAGTCTTTGTACTGACATGCGCTTTCATTTTTCTGCTGAAAATCTACCTAGGAATGGAATAAGTGAATTAGATAGAATGTACAAGTTTAAAATTTTAAGAAGTTGCTAAATTGCTTTCTAAAGTCATTATACTAGTTGACATTCCTAACTGCAGTTTCTCTACATTTTCATCAATACTTTGTACACTCAACCTTTGGACATTATAATTTTATGTTGAAGTGTCTTACTGTGGTTTTAATTTGCTTTCCCAACTGGCTAATGATATGAACATCTTGTCATGTGCTAATTTTACATTCATAATCTTCTTTGATGTATCTATTTAAATAACTTGCCCACTTTTTAAACAATTGGGTTGTTGTAACAGGGGCCTCCCAGGTAGCGATAGTGGTAAAGAACCTGTCTGCCACTGCAGGAGCTGCAGGTTCAACCCCTGGGTGGGGCAGATCCCCTGGAGGAGGGCATGGCAACCTACTCCAGTATTCCTGCCTGGAGAATCCCCAAGGACAGAGGAGCCTGGCGAGCTGTAGTCTGTGGGGTCACAAAAAAGTGGGACACAACTTAGCAACTAAACAGTGACAACAGAGAGTCAGACACGAGTGGGCAGGTTTAGCACACGGACGCGGTCAGCACAGGCGCACTGCCGCTGAGTCCTGGTCCTTTATGTCCTCTGGGTACAGGTCCTTTGTCAGATGTATAGTTATCAAATATTTCCTTTCAGTCTGACTTGTCTCTTCATTCTCCTAACAGTGTCTTTTAAAAAGCAGATTTTTTTTTATTTCAAAGTTTAAATTATTTTTTTTTCTTTACAGGTCATGTTTTTAATGGTAAATCTAAGAAATCTCTGAATCCCAGATTACAAACTTTTTCTCCTATGTTTACTTATACAATTTTTATAGTTTTAGAATTTAGAACTTACAGTTCAGTCTGTGGCTTGTTTCATATGGTCGTGAGGAATGGTTTGAAGTTCGTATTTTTGGCATATAGATATCCAGTTGTCTCTGCATCATGACTCCTCTTTCTCTCCTGATTTTTTACCTTCCTTTTAAAATATATTTATGTGTAATTATATTTCTGGATTCTGGGCTTCCCTGGTGGCTCAGACAGTGAAGAATCTGCCTGCAGTGCAGAAAGCACAGGCTCAGTCCCTGGGTCAGGAAGATCCCTTGGAGAAGGGAAGGGCAGCCCACTCCAGTATTCTTGCCTGGAGAGTTCCATGGACAGAGGAGCTGGGTGGCTACAGTCCATGGCATCCCAAAGAATCAGACATAGGATTGAGCGACTAACATGCACGCATATTCTGGACGCTAATTTCTGTCAGTCCTTCTGTTTGTTGTAATGCCAATACTACAGATGATGTTAGTTGTCTAGCTTTGTTCTTTTTTAGAATTGTTTTGGCCATTAGAGGTCTTTTGCATTTCACTATCAATTTTATGGTTAGTTTTTCAGTTTCTATATAAAGGGTTGCTAAGACTTAGTTTAGGGTTAAATTGAATCTATAGATCAATTTGGGGTGAATAGGCTTCTTAACAATATTGAGTCTTCTGACCCCTGTACATGGCATATCTTTCTAGTAAGATAGATCTTTAATTTCCCCCTGAAAGGTTCTGTAGAGTTTAGTTATATAGGACTTTCCATCTTTTGTCAGACTTCTCTCTGAGTATTTGGTTTTCTGAGATGCTATTGTAAGTGATTTTTTAAAAAATAAATAAATCCACTATGGAAGTCATAATATATATGTGAATAGCACTGTCAGTTTGATGTATTGACCTTTATAGGACACTCTACACAACATCACCAAGATATACATTCTTTTCAACTATATAGAGAATGTTTACCAAGATAGACCATATCCTGGGCCATGAAACAAAACTCAATAAATTTATACGAATTTAAGTTCTGTTGGCTTCCCACGTGGTGCTAGTGTTACCCACCTGCCAGTGTAGGAGACATAAGAGATGCAGATTCGATGCCTGGGCTGGGAAGATCCCCTGGAGAAGGGAAGGGCAGCACACTCCAGTATTGCTTGGAGAGAATCCCATGGCCAGAGGGGTCTGGTGAGCCACAGTCCTGGGGGTGCAAAGAGCTGGACACCACTGAGCAACTAACACACACACACACACACACACACACACACACACACACACACACACAAGTTCTGTGAACACAACAGAAATAAAGTAGAACTTAAGGACAGAACAATTTCTGAAAAATGTCTAAATATCTGGAAAGTAAGCAATGCATAGCTGAGTGGCCAGTGAGTCAGAGGGGAGCTTAGAAAGTACTTTGAACTAAGTGAGAAAAAATATCTCAGTATTTATATGATTTATATGATGCCTATTCAGCAGTGCTCAGGGACGTAAATCTAGCACTAAATACATGTATTAGAAAAGAAGGAAGAACTCAAAATTATGATCTTGACTTCTACCTTACATGCAAATTAACTCAAAATGTTTATATAAAAGAAAGGAAAAAATATAACAGGAAAAGGAATCAGTAGAATCCCTTGATATTAATAAAATTAATAAAACCTCTACATAAAGTCTTCAGAAAAAAAGATACAAATTATCAATACCAAGAATGAGAGAGGTGACCTCATTACAGGTTCTACATAATTAAAAAGATATCCATAATATTTTCTTAATCACTGTATAAAGAAATTCAACAGCTTAGATGAAATGGGAAAATTTTCTGAGAGACAAAAACTGCCAAATCTTATTCAACCTTCATAACCCCATATCTTTTATAGAATTAGTCACTAAGAAACCATCCTTGTAAGAAAACTCCAGGCCTATATCACTTCACTGGTGAATTACACCGAAGTTGTAAGAAGAAGCACCAGCTTTACACACATTCTTAGAAATGAAAAGGAGAGACTACTTCTCAACTCATTGAGGTCATTGCTACCTGATTCTATAACTAGACAAAAATATTACAGGAAAAGAAAACCACTGAGCACAGTTTTAATGAAGCAAATTAAGCCATAGACAAATACATCATGATCAAGTGCAGTTTATCCTAGGACTAGCAGCTGATTTAACCTTCAAATAGCAATCAATATGATTCAGATTAATATCATTTAAAATTATACAATCAGAAAATGAAGAAAAATCACTTGAGAAAATCCATCATTCATTCTTGGTAAGAATTGTCTGAAAAGGAGGAATAAAAGAGAACGTCATCACCATGAGTGACTTCTGAGAAAGTCCTACAGATAACATTGTCCTTAATGGCAAATGTCTGAATGCTTTGCTCATTTATATCAGAAATAAGACAGATTTGCCTACATTTACCACTTAAACATTGTATTCTCAGTGTTCTAGCTTCCAGGACAATACAGCAAAAACTAAAGCAAGAAAAAGTAAAAATCATCTTTTAATATGTTTACGGTATTTTTCACCTCTGCCACAATATTTCTGTCAGTGTTTGAAATTAAAATGCTGCCTACTATGCTCATATAAAAGACATTATAGAATTCTATGGTAAAACCACTACAGCACTTAAAAATAAATGATTTTTTTTTGTTTTAAACATTTTAAAAGTAATAGAAATCATCTTAGTGGTTTTTCTCTTTAGACGCTGCTTTGAAATCTCTTATATTGAGCCAGTTATAATCTAACATTATAATATCATGAAACCTGGGCCAGAGTAGCAAGTTCAAAACAATAAGCTCGTAATTTTGACATTTTCAAGCTTCAAGTTCAGGCTTGGTAAGAAACTTCGCGTTGTCTCTATAGATTTTGTTTAAGTCTTAAGCATCTTTTCCTTTCTCATCAGTGATCATGTTTACATACAGAATATAAAGGCAAATACCATAAGATTCCTTGTAAAAAATATTTCCACTATAAGATGAAAAGCTGATAAATACATGGTTATAAAAATCTTAGGAAGGATTTATCCCAGGTATGCAAGCTAGTTTCAACATTTGAGAATTCATTAAAGTAATTCATCACAGTCTGCTAGAAGAAAAATCAAGTGATCATATAGATAGATACAGGCAAAGCTTTTAACAAAATTTAACACTCATTTATGATAAAGGTTTTTAAAAGTCAGTAAACTTAAGGATCTTGCTTAGTTTTTTTTTTTTTTTTTTAATCTATAAAAACCCTACAGCTAACATTATACTTAATGGTGAGAGACTTGAAGCTCTCCTACTAAGATCAGAAAGCCAGGCATGGATTCCTCTCTGACCATTCCTTTCCAACATCTTACTCAAACTCCTGGCTAATATAAGACAAAAGGATTCAATGGGCTCTGTATCACCTTTGATGAGAGGGAGGTTCAAAAGGGAGGGGATATATGTGTACCGGAAGGCAGTGGCACCCCACCCCAGTACTTTTGCCTGGAGAATCCCATGGACGGAGGATCCTGGTAGGCTCCAGTCCATGGGGTCGCTGAGAGTCGGACACGACTGAGCGACTTCACTTTCGCTTTTCACTTTCATGCATTGGAGAAGGAAATGGCAACCCACTCCAGTATTCCTGCCTGGAGAATCCCAGGGACAGTGGAGCCTGGTGGGCTTCCGTCTATGGGGTCGCACAGAGTCGGACACGACTGAAGTGACTTAGCAGCAGCAGCAGCATGGCTGATTCATGTTGAGGTTTGACAGAAAACATCAAACTTCTGTAAAACAATTATCCTTCAGGAAAAGAAAAAAAGACAAAAGGAAACAAAAGTTATACTGATGGGGAAGGAAGAAATAAAACTTTATTTGCAGAAGACAGTTTGGTGGTTTCTTATAAAATTAAACATAATTTTACCATGCAGTCCCTCAATCACATTCTTTAGAATTTACATAAAGGAGTTTAAAACTTATATCCACACAAAAACCTGCACAAAGATGTTTATAGTAGTTTCATTCATAATGTCAAAACTTGGAAGCAGCCAAGATGCTCTGCACTAGGTGAGTGGGTAACCCAGGGTACATCCAAACAATGGAATATAAATCAGAGCATGAAAGAAATAAACTAGCAAGCCATGAAAATTCCTAGAGGGAACTTACATTACTGCATAAAGGAAGTCAGTCTGAAAAGGCTGTATTCTTTATGATTCCAACTCTGTGGTGTTTTGGGAAAGGGAAAACTATGAAGAGTGTTTAAACAAATTTCAGCTGAGGATTGTGAAGGAGAGAGGTATGAACAGACATAGCACTGAGGACTTTTGTAGGCTATTTAAGCTACCACGTATGACATAATAGTACATGCATGTCATTTTGTATTTCTCCAAACAGAAAGAACATACATTACCAAGAATGAATCCTGATGTAAACTATGGACTTTGGATGATAATGATGTCAGTATAGTTCATCAGTTGTAACAAATTTTAGCAAGGGATTTGATATAGAATCTATAACAGATTCTAGCAAGGGATTTGATAATACAGGAGGTACTCTCTTTTTCAGTTCAGTTCAGTCACTCAGTCAACCCGACTCTTTGTGACCCCATGGAATGCAGCACGCCAGGCCTCCCTGTCCATCACCAACTCATGGAGCTTACTCAAACTCACATCCATTGAGTTGGTGATGCCCTCCAACCATCTCATCCTCTGTCTTCCCCTTCTCCTGCCTTCAATCTTTCCCAGCATCAGGGTCTTTTCAAATGAGTCAGTTCCTCACATCAGGTGGCCAAAGTATTGGAGTTTGAGCTTCAACATCAGTCCTTCCAGTGAATATTCAGGACTGATTTCCTTTAGGAGGGACTGGTTGGATACCCTTGCAGTCCAAGGGACTCTCAAGAGTCTTCTCCAGCACCACAGTTCAAAAACATCAATTCTTTCGTGCTCAGCTTTCTTTATGGTCCAACTCTCACATACATACATGACTACTGGAAAAACCAAAGCTTTGACTAGATGGACCTTTGTTGGCAAAGTAATGTCTCTGCTTTTGAATATGCTGTCTAGGTTGGTTGTAGCTTTTCTTCCAAGGAGTAAGCGTCTTTTATTTTCATGGCTGTAATCACTATCTGCAATGATTTTGGAGCCCCCCAAAATAAAGTCTGTCACTGTTTCCACAGTTTCCCCATCTCTTTGCCATGAAGTGATGGGACCAGATGCCATGATCTTGGTTTTCTGAATGTTGAGCTTTAAGCCAACTTTTTCACTCACCTCTTTTGAGTTTCATCAAGAGGCTCTTTAGTTCTTCTTTGCTTACTGCTAGAAAGATTGTATTATCTGCATATCTGAGGTTATTTATATTTATCCTGGCAATCTTGATTCCTGCTTGTGCTTCCTCCAGCCCAGCATTTCTCATGATGTACTCTGCATATAAGTTAACAAGCAGGGTGACAACATACAGCCTTGATGTACTCCTTTTCCAGAAACATTTGCTGAAATTAAGTGACTTTGCTTAGTCACTCAGTTGTGTCCAACTCTTTGCGACCCCACAAACTAGCCCACCAGGTTCCTCTGTCTGTGGGATTCTCCAGGCAAGAACATGGAGTGGGTTGTCATTTCCTCCTCCAGGGTATCTTCCTGACGCAAGGATTAAACCTGCGTCTCCTGGCTACATCTGCTGCACTGATAGGCAGATTCTTGACCACTCGTGCCACCTGGGAAGCCCTTATGTACATATATGTATATATACACACACACATATATATACATAATTTATATTTATATATATGATCTTGAGACATTACTCCATGGTTCAGGGCTCCCTGGTGGCTCAAATAGCAAAGACTCTGACTGCAACGTGGGAGACCTGGGTTTGATCCCTGGGTTTGATCCCTGGGTTGGGTAGATCCCCTAGAAAAGCCCATGGCAACCCATGGGCAGGGGAGCCTGGGGGACTACAGTCTGTGGAGTTGCAGAGAGTCGGACATGACCGAGCAACTCATGCTGCCTCTATATAGTCTTAGATGGCTGTGTTAGTTGCTCAGTCATATCTGACTCTTTGTGACTCTGTGGACTGTAGCCCACCACGCTCCTCTGTCCATGGGATTTTCCTGGCAAGAATATTGGAGTGAGTTGCTTAACCATTATAACTACTCTGTGTATTCTCATCATCATGTTATAATTTTTATTGTTATTATTTTATAATTGGGCAATACAATTGACCAATTAAAATGACTCCTATAATCTGGCAGAACTTTAACCCAACCTTGGAACTTGCCCTGCCCTGCCCTCTAACCCTAACCCTAGATTTCTTCAGCCAAGTGTGACATGACAGCAAATTGAGAAACATAACATTTGTGTTTAATTCTCCCCTTTCCACCACCGTAAATGACTTTGCACCACAACGTGTGTATGTTTTTAGTATTTACATTCATGGGTCTTTCTTAACTTATATATAAAACTAAAGTTTCTGGATTAAATGGCTTCTAAATTTTAGCTCTGATCTATAATATTTTAATTAAGAAATTTTTTCTTTGAGACTTCTCATAACAAACAATTAGATTATTCAAAATAGTGTCTTTCTGTCCTATCCTTATTTTACAAAAGGCACGATGGGGAAATAACCAACTAGTTTTCATTCTTATTAAAGTAGCATAACAATACACAGTATTTTATATTTACATAATATTTTTAGTTGTCAAAGCACTTTAATTAACATCATATCATTTGCTCTACCAGGCAGTATTGTTATCTCCATTTACAAATAAACTAAATGAGGTTCAGAGGGCTTAGAGTGACTTGTCAACCTCAGTAAATAGCAAGTGGGAAAATAGTGCTCTTTTTTCTCTCCTGTCATTCAACTTATAAGTGGGTCAAAGTGTATAATCCTTTTATGAATTGAAAATATAAATGAAAATTTAAGCAAAATGTCTATGCAAGATACTCTGTGGGCAAATACATGAATCCCTATTCCATAATTTCTCAACCTTGTGCACAGATAAGTAAATAGCTTATTACAGCAAACAGGAAGATTTTTGTTTGAGTTACTTTTTTCTCTACTGGGAATCAAGCTGTGGAGAGAAGATTTAGAGGACTGGTGGGTTAAAAGCAAGATTTAATAACTGCTTGGTGTCTTAGATACAAGCCATTTCAGAAATGTATTATGCAGAGATTTAATATGCTCCTGTTCTCGTCAGATAACTGAGCCCTTTGGAAACATAAATCTGAAATACATTTCAACCAAAGTAATGTTTGAGGAGATTATAAGCATTTGAAAATTCAGGTTTAGAGTGAATACTCCAAGATTATCCTGTCTTCATTTGAATCATCTCTTGAATTACAAACACTATATTTCTTGCTTGCTTTTAGGTTGCTGGATAAATAAAATCAAACAAAAGACAATTCTAAATGGTGCTGGAAAATACTGAAAACAAAACAAACTCTAATATGCTAAAAGATGATCCAACTTTATTTTGCAAACAAGTTGTTTTTTACTTAGTGCCCCAAGTGAAGAAAAGGATGAGAGGACTTTTTTTTTTAATGACAAGTCACAACTTAAAGGAATGTTTGTGGTCTAGGCAGCTGTCATTTCTTTTCACATCTGTAGTTATATTAGGGCTGCCGTAAGATACCTTGATGAATAAGAAACCAAACACCTTAACCTCTAATTACAATGTTAAGTACGTATCCTGCTGCTGCTGCTGCTAAGTCGCTTCAGTCGTGTCCGACTCTGTGCGACCCTATATAGACGGCAGCCCACCAGGCTCCCCCATCCCTGGGATTCTTTAGGCAAAAACACTTGTGGGAGTGGGTTGCCATTTCCTTCTCCAGTGCATGAAAGTGAAAAGTGAAAGTGAAGTCGCTCAGTCATGTCCGACTCTTAGCGACCCCATGGACTGCAGCCCACCAGGCTCCTCCATCCATGGGAATTTCCAGGCAAAAGTACCGGAGTGGGTTGCCATTGCCTTCTCCGTATCCTAGGTGGAGGTAATTAATTTTAGCAAGACCAGCGACTGAACTGAACTGAACTGAACCATCAGACTCTAGTCTTATACTAGGTCTTGCTAACTTCTCCTTCTTTCAGGGATATTCTGAGTTGAGAAGTTCCTGGAACTAATTGAATGTTATATTTTCTGGTCCATTCCTCAGGTCATACAGACCATGCCCTTGGGCAGTCCTCAGACTTATCTGTATTTTAAAATGATTTATGGCTTTGGAGTTTTTAGAGTTACTGAGGGATTTTTACCGAGTTTTATGCATCATCAAAACATCTCACCTGTATAACAAGCTTAAAAAAAAATTGAGCTCATGTAGTTTATATTGTCTAGAGATTCTAGCTTAGAAATTTGGACATTATTATTTACGTTGTTCTCATAAATGTCTTTAAGGCTTTCAGTGGAAATCTTTCCATTATCATAATTTTTTCTATTAATTACTCATTTCATTTGTAATTTCTAGGGTAAGTTTGCTAATTTTAGCCAGAAGCTTAACTTCTTTTAAAGAATAATTATTTTTCCTTCCAATTCATATTGAACTTTTATGAATATTTTTATGTGATTCTAACAATCAGTTTGATACGTGACATCACAACTGTAGAAGGTTATTATGGTAGTCACTGGAAACAACAGTTCCTTTGATAACAAGTCCCAATATTTTGGCTCTAGATCTTTGTCTGACATTTGTTTCTTTCCCTCATTATAAATATAGAAAGGGTACATTCTGCCAACAAAAAATTAAGGAACATGGCTCCTGGCACACAGTAAGTTAAGTTCAGTTCAGTTTAGTTGCTCAGTCGTGTCTGGCTCTTTGCGACCCCGTGGACTGCAGCACACCAGGCCTCCCTGTCCATCACCAACTCCCGGAGTCCGCCCAAACCCATGTCCACTGAGTTGGTGATGCCATCCAACCATCTTATCCTCTGTCGTCCCCTTCTCCTGTCCCCTTCTCTTCCTGCCCCCAATCCCTCCCAGCATCAAGGTCTTTTCCAGTGAGTCAGCTCTTTGCACAAGGTGGCCAAAGTATTGGAGTTTCAGCTTCAACATCATCCAGTCATCCTCCCAATGAACACTCAGGACTGATCTCCTTTAGGATGGACTGGTTGGATCTCCTTTCAGTCCAAGGGACTCTCAAGAGTCTTCTCCAACACCACAGTTCAAAAACATCAATTCTTTGGCACTCAGCCTTCTTCACAGTCCAACTCTCACATCCATACATGACTACTGGAAAAACCACAGCCTTGACTAGATGGACCTTTGTTGACAAAGTAATGTCTCTGCTTTTTAATATGCTGTCTAGGTTGATCATCGGGGAAGGCAATGGCACCCCACCCCAGTACTTTGCCTGGAAAATCCCATAGATGGAGGATCCTGGTAGGCTCCAGTCCATGGGGTCGCCAAGAGTCGGACACGACTGAACGACTTCACTTTCACTTTTCACTCTCATGCATTGGAGAAGGAAATGGCAACCCACTCCAGTATTCTTGCCTGGAGAATCCCAGGGACGAGGGAGCCTGATGAGCTTCTGTCTATGGGGTCGCACAGAGTCAGACACGACTGAAGTGACTTAGCAATAGCAAGGTTGGTCATAACTTTCCTTCCAAGGAGTAAGCGTCTTTTAGTTTCATGGCTACAGTCACCATCTGCAGTGATTTTGGAGCCCAAAAAATAAAAGTCAGCCACTGTTTCCACGCAGTATAAAAGAGCCCTCAAAATCTGAGCTGGCACCTAACCTTACATAGATTTAACCTATCCCTCATCATACAATCCATTGCCAGTTATATAACAATATCACTTCATAGCAGTAAATTTGAGTTTGAGGCAAAGGACAAACAGTAATTATAAGATAAATATTTTGTGCTAAAAATGATAAGATACATCAACTCAGTGGCTGTCTTTTATGTTGCCAATAAATTACTAACTTTATGGGTTTTATTACTTTGTTGTTTGGAGATGTTTATGAAAAACCATTTTAAAACAGATTTTGTATGATTCTAAATGAGTTATTATAAATTAGCATGTTGTAAGTCTCCATTTTGAAGAATGGGTAACTTTTCTATGTTAACCAATATTATAATATCTAAACTGAAATATTGGTCTTTATTTTATAATTTAAGCCCTTTGCATTAATGAAAAGCAAAATAAATGCACTTAACTGACATTTTCTATCACAGATAATATTTTTGGTATAATGTAAAATATTTCCAAAACAACATTTTAAAAAGATAGCATCTTTAAATTGATATTTCTTTCTCAGCCAAATGATATATTGGGTTGCCCTAATGTTTCATTTGCTGCCTAATATCCCAAAGCAAATGCAGATGGGCTAGTTTAAACTGGCCATTTCTCCAGACACTAAAGACACTAATATATTTTGAAGTTAGTTACTTCATTTAATTTATGCACAACTTAAATGGATAACCTGGTGGTATTCCATACACGTGATATTAGCATTTTTCTGTTTGCTTTTATTGGGGGGTAGACCACGCCCTTCTAACAGTGCATATTCTTTCTCAGAGGTTGAGCTAAACTCTGGAAACATTAACCCAAAGGAAAGCTATGAGAAATGAAATCTAAAATATCACAATTGTTACTGCGGCCCCTCTTGAGTGGTTGTAAAGTGGTGTGTAGGGATTGTCTTCTCTGTAATGAGCAAAGGTTGGTGCGTTTTAACAAATACTAAGTTTCCATGGTGCAGTTGAGCTACTGATGCATTGTCTATATCTGAGTAGTATGACTCACTTTTTTTATGTTCTGAGTATCTGAAGGCATTTATACTTGTAAAGTATCTCCTGCACGGAGGCAGAAAGCTTAGTGAGCAGGACAAAGCATGTTCTGAACCGTATTTTCACTTTTAGATCCTGTTTTGAAAATGTCTTTATGATAATTGAAGTTCCATAATGAATTAAAGGAAAACAAAAGTTACAAACATATATGCATTCTTCCACATGTATAAAAATACTGGTGAGTTTTAGTTTTGTTACTGTTTTTAAGTTTTTGTTACTGTACATGGAAAAGTCTTTAAAAACTTGCTAAGAAAGTTTAAAGTAGTATTATACATGATAAAATTTTCTTTTTTACTATATTTGTTGTAAATCTTAGAAGTATGAACAGGGCTAGTTAAACTGTAGTGAAAATAGCTGAAATAAAAATTTTTACATATAATGTTTTGGGTTTTGATAAATAGGTTTTCCTCAGTTTTCTACCCAGGTTTATGACTCTGACAGAGCCTATGAGCTTGGAATTTTCATATTATCAGAATTATAAGGAGAATAGATATTAAAACAATGGGGAACACAGAATATTTCCAAGATTAAGACAACTGAAAATCAGTTGAATCAAAGTTCTTTAAAAATACTTATTTTACTTATGATGGAAGTTGAACAGTTAACATGTGGGAATTTTTCTATTTGTATTGTAGTGCCATAAATGTTCAAGCTATTTTATGTAAAAGCTAAACTTCTCTTGTCAACATCAGGCAAAGATATTGTAATGTTCACTTCTTTTTTTATGTATAAAGTTTACCCCTTTCTAGTTGTAAGTTATTTATATTCCTATTTAGTTGTAAATTACATGTGTATTCAGAAATTATGCACAAACTCTGGACTCTTCCTAAATTTGCGGATGAAATGAAAATTTTACCCATTAATACTTGAGAAGGTATGCCATGCTACTCAGATATACCAGTATATTTTAAGTAGAATATTATTTAAAAAGTATTTAAGGCTAGATATTCTGTTAGATTATTCAGTCATTTGCTCAGTTACTGAGTGCCTCCCATGTATGCCACATACAAAAGACCCCACAAAAAACAAAACTTCTAGCTTTCCTGTACCCTGTGTCCTGGAGGGGGAAGAAGTCTATTATATGAGTAAAGTACTAGTGTGTTAAATGGTATGTAAAAACAAAGCATAGAAGGAAGAGGATAAAACTGTTGGTGCGGGCACAGGTTGAGTGTTTGGCCAGGGAAGGCCTCAACAGGAGTAGAATAAAGTGAGTAAAGTGCCGGTGGAAGTGAGGGGACATGCTGTGCAGATGCCTGGAAGATGAGCCTCCAGGCTTCATGGAGATGCAGAAAGAGCAGGGTGGATGGAGCCAGGATGAGGGGGTATCATAGGAGATGAGGTCAGGGAAGGGACGGAGTTCAAGACATGCACGGCCTCGTAGATGAGAAGAATGAATTTCATCTTAAGGAGCCACCTTGCAGCAAGCCCTCACCTATACATGCCCTGTGCTCTTGCTGTCCTTCCCAGCTTTCAAGGTAAATACCGTAGAGAGCTTCGTCTTTATGGACAGTTCTTTGGGAGACACTTGAGTGTATTTTAGGCTCTCGAGACCCAAGAGTCTGGGTTATGTTATCTCCAGTGGACAGGAATATGTATCTTTTTGCCTTTTCCTCTCATTTCCTTCATAAATTTGAGTAAATTTTTGAGGATTTAAATCAATCTTCTACTTGCTAAATGCTGGTTTTATGACCAGCCATGTTAATTACTTATGAAAATCTATTATGCATTTTTAAAATTTTTTCATTTCTTCACTAGTCTGCTGGTCATATTTAATATCTCTCTTTTCATTTAGATTCTCTTTTTTCTGTTTTTAGATTTTCAGCTGCTGTGTAACATAACACCTTTTCACAGATCCATCTTGAGGGATTGCATGTTATGTTAAGTATTGCATAGCTTCTTGTCATTTAAAATGTGAAAGTAATATTAGGAGCTGTCATTAGAATCAGGTTTTGTGTGTATGGGACTTTTTGGCTCTTTACTTGGCTTCATTTGTCCTTTTCTGTAAAACTGAAGTTGATTGTCATTGGTGCCTGTTTATGGGCATGGATTTCAATTCCAGAAAGAATATTATTCAGTACCTGATACAGCTGTGCCTCAGACTGATCACTTAATAAATACACCTAGAAAATGTAACCTTTGCTAGAAAAAAAAAATTTTGCCTAAATTCTGTGTCAAAGTTGAGAAAACATTATCACATTTGACATTATCTGCATTCAAAATGAAAGGCTTTATATAACAATCTGGGAGAGATTTAGAAAGTGACTTTATAGCATCTTTAATACTTTTGTTTCTTACAGGAGTACATGTATTCCATATTTTCTGTTTTTTAAGATATGTTTTTGTCTCTTTTTTTCCTTCTCTTACATGTTAGTCTGTGGATTAGTGTTCAGAGCATTTTTGAAGATCTCTGATAAGACTTTCAAATGAATTTATCTTCTAAGATATTACTTGCTAGCAAGTGGTATTCATTATTTCCCATCTTGGCTACTAAAATTAAGGAAAAAATCCTTTCTATCTTTAACATCTGTCATTTGTTGAATAAAATAAAAGTCTTGGATATCTATCTTTGCCTTTTTTTAAAACATTTTTTTAAAGAAACCATAGCAAAAATCAACAAAGCCAAAAGCTGGTTCTTTGAAAGGGTAAATAAAATTGACAAACCACTAGCCAGACTCATCAAGAAACAAAGGGAGAAAAATCAAATCAATAAAATTGGAAATGAAAATAGAGAGATCACAACAGATAGCACAGAAATACAAAGGATCATAAGAGACTACTATCAGCAATTATATGGCAATAAAATGGACAACGTGGAAGAAATGGACAAATTCTTAGAAAAGTACAACTTCCCAAAACTGGATCAGGAAGAAATAGAAAATCTTAACAGACCCATCACAAGCATAGAAATTGAAACTGTAATCAGAAATCTTCCAGCAAACAAAAGCCCAGGTCCAGACGGCTTCACAGCTGAATTCTACCAAAAATTTAGAGAAGAGCTAACACCTATTCTACTCAAACTGTTCCAGAAAATTGCAGAGGAAGGCAAACTTCCAAACTCATTCTATGAGGCCACCATCACCCTAATACCAAAACCTGACAAAGATGCCACAAAAAAAGAAAACTACAGGCCAATATCACTGATGAACATAGAAGCAAAAATCCTTAACAAAATTCTAGCAATCAGAATCCAACAACACATTAAAAAGATCATACACCATGACCAAGTGGGCTTTATCCCAGGAATGCAAGGATTCTTCAATATCCGCAAATCAATCAATGTAATACACCACATTAACAAACTGAAGAATAAAAACCATATGATTATCTCAATAGATGCAGAAAAGCCTTTGACAGAGTTCAACATCCATTTATGATAAAAAGTCTCCAGAAAGCAGGAATAGAAGGAACATACCTCAACATAATAAAAGCTATATATGACAAACCCACAGCAAACATTATCCTCAATGGTGAAAAATTGAAAGCATTTCCTCTAAAGTCAGGAACAAGACAAGGATGCCCACTTTCACCATTACTATTCAACATAGTTTTGGAAGTTTTGGCCACAGCAATCAGAGCAGAAAAAGAAATAAAAGGAATCCAAATGGGAAAAGAAGAAGTAAAACTCTCACTGTTTGCAGATGACATGATCCTCTACGTAGAAAACCCTTAAGATTCCACCAGAAAATTACTAGAACTGATCAATGAATATAGTAAAGTTGCAGGATATAAAATTAACACACAGAAATCCCTTGCATTCCTGTACACTAATAATGAGAAAATAGAAAGAGAAATTAAGGAAACAATTCCATTCACCATTGCAATGAAAACAATAAAATACTTAGGAATATATCTTCCTAAAGAATCTAAAGACCTATATATAGAAAACTATAAAACACTGGTGAAAGAAATCAAAGAGGACACTAATAGATGGAGAAATATACCATGTTCATGGATTGGTAGAATCAATATAGTGAAAATGAGTATACTACCCAAAGCAATTTATAGATTCAATGCAATCCCCATCAAGCTACCAACGGTATTCTTCACAGAGCTAGAACAAATAATTTCTCAATTTGTATGGAAATACAAAAAACCTCGAATAGCCAAAGCTATCTTGAGAAAGAAGAACGGAACTGGAGGAATCAACCTGCCTGACTTCAGGCTCTACTACAAAGCCACAGTCATCAAGACAGTATGGTACTGGCACAAGGACAGAAATATAGATCAATGGAACAAAATAGAAAGCCCAGAGATAAATCCACGCACATATGGTCACCTTATCTTTGACAAAGGAGGCAAGAATATACAATGGATTAAAGACAATCTCTTTAACAAGTGGTGCTGGGAAAACTGGTCAAACACTTGTAAAAGAATGAAACTAGAACACTTTCTAATACCATACACAAAAATAAACTCAAAATGGATTAAAGAGCTAAATGTAAGACCAGAAACCATAAAACTCCTAGAGGAAAACATAGGCAAAACACTCTCTGACATACATCACAGCAGGATCCTCCATGACCCACCTCCCAGAATATCGGAAATAAAATCAAAAATGAACAAATGGGACCTAATCAAACTTAAAAGCTTCTGCACAACAAAGGAAAGTATAAGCAAGGTGAAAAGACAGCCTTCAGAATGGGAGAAAATAATAGCAAATGAAGCAACAGACAAACAACTAATCTCAAAAATATACAAGCAACTTCTACAGCTCAATTCCAGAAAAATAAACGACCCAATCAAAAAATGGGCCAAAGAACTAAATAGACATTTCTCCTAAGAAGACATACAGATGGCTAACAAACACATGAAAAGATGCTCAACATCACTCATTATCAGAGAAATGCAAATCAAAACCACTATGAGATACCATTTCACACCAATCAGAATGGCTGCTATCCAAAAGTCCACAAGCAATAAATGCTGGAGAGGGTGCGGAGAGAAGGGAACCCTCTTGCACTGTTGGTGGGAATGCAAACTGGTACAGCCACTATGGAGAACAGTCTGGAGAGTCCTCAAAAAACTGGGAATAGAACTGCCTTATGATCCAGCAATCCCACTGCTGGGCATACACACTGAGAAAACCAGAATTGAAAGAGACACGTGTACCCCAATGTTCATAGCAGCACTGTTTGCAATAGCCAGAACGTGGAAGCAACCTAGATGTCCATCCACAGATGAATGGATAAGCAAGCTGTGGTACATATACACAATGGAGTATTACTCAGCCATTAAAAAGAATACATTTGAATCAGTTCTAAGGAGGTGGATGGAACTGGAGCCTATTATACAGAGTGAAGTAAGCCAGAAACAAAAACACCAATACAGTATACTAACGCATATATATGGAATTTAGAAAGATGGTAAAAATAACCCTATTTACGAGACAGCAAAAGAGACACTGATGTATAGAACAGACTTTTTGACTCTGGGACCGGGAGAGGGTGGGATGATTGGGGAGAATAGCGTTGAAATATGTATAATATTATATCTGAAATGTATTAATTGTTCAAACTAATCACTGTCATGTTACAATTTGTTCATATTAGATGTTTGTAATGTTTCTGATAATCAATAAAAGAGATTCTTGATACCTAAAAATAAAATAAAATAAAATAAAATGTTAAAAGCAAAAAAAAATAAAATAAAAGTGCTTTTTAAAAATAAAGGATAGGTGGTGTTGGAGAAGACTCTTGAGAGTCCCTTGGACTGCAAGAAGATCCAACCAGTCCATTCTGAAGGAGATCAATCCTGGGATTTCTTTGGAAGGAATGATGCTGAAGCTGAAACTCCAGTATTTTGGCCACCTCATGCGAAGAGTTGACTCATTGGAGAAGACTCTGATGCTGGGAGGGATTGAGGGCGGGAGGAGAAGGGGACGACAGAGGATGAGATGGCTGGATGGCATCACTGACTCTATGGATGCGAGTCTGAGTGACCTCCGGGAGCTGGTGATGGACAGGGAGGCCTGGCGTGCTGCGGTTCATGGGGTCGCAAAGAGTCGGACACGACTGAGTGACTGATCTGATCTGATCTGATCTGAATCATATATTAAAAATTTGTAAGTGTTGAAGAATTGATATTACTTCTAAGAGTCATATTTATATTATTCAGTTCTTTTTAGAGTGGAATTTATAAGCTAATGAGGCTATAATTTGAAGGAGTTTTATTATTCTGTCAAAAATATTCTAACCAGTCAATTTTGATGAAAAATAAATACAGAAATAACTATTTTTTTGAAGCACATATCACCTTGTTTTTTAGTGACTTCAAAACTTAGAAATACACCCCTTTTTAAAAGAGGGATATTTCTTTCTTTGCATTCTTTTTAAACTTATTGTTGTGAGATTTGGGTTAATTACTTTATTTGGTTAATACTTAGCATCAGTTGCATTCCATATACCATATACATTGGTGGAAAATATAACTATGATCTCTTCCGTCATGAAATTCAGTGTATTTGGAGAGACATATTGTTTAAACAGGAATCTCAAATAAATTTATTATTGCAAACTTTACTATTAAGAGTGTTGCTCAGAGAGAGAGTCACAGGTAGCACCTAACTGATTTTAGAGTCTTCGGAAACATTTCTGGAAGGTGGCTTTTGTGTCTAGATGAAAGATTGAAACTCCTCTCGCTTTGCCAAGGGCTGTGGGAAGCACAGAGGAATGCCCTGCAGAGCTGCGGGTGGGCGCGGCTTCTATGTCTGAGGAGTGGGAGAAGCACGCTGTGCCCTGGGCCTGTAGCCTGAGAGGGGGCTAAGGTGAGGTCGGAAAGACAGGAGAGACCAAGTGACGAGGGGTCTCATGGTCAGGGGGACCAGCTTTTATTTCCAACATAATTATGATTCAGGCATCTGACTTTTTAAAAAGTTTTACTCTCAAAGAGTACATAGGAAACACAATAAAAAACCATTTTTCTGTCCCTAACTCTGCTTTCCCTTTGGAATTCTTACATGTGGAATCTAGAAAAATAACGCACATGAATGACACAGACGTAGAGAACAAACATACGGATAGCAGGAGGGGAAGGAGGATGGACTGAATTGGGAGAGTGGTGTTGACTTATAGACACTGCTGTGCATGAAATAGACGAGTAATGAGAGCCTGTTGCACAGCTCAGGGGACTCTACTCAGTGCTCTGTGATGAGCTAAATGGGAAGGAAATCCACACAAGAGGTGTGTGTGTGTGTATCACTGATTCACTTTGCTGCACAGCAGAAGCGAGTGCAACATTGTAAAGCAACTATAATAAAAGTTAATTTTAAAAAAGAACATGGTACCGTTCTTAACACATTGTGAGTGTTTAATAAATATTCAGTTCACTGCAGTGGCTCAGTCACGTCTGACTCTGCGACCCCATGGACTGCAGCACGCCAGGCCTCCCTGTCCATCACCAGCTCCCAGAGTTCACTCAAACTCACGTCCATTGAGTTGGTGATGCCATCCAAGCATCTCGTCCTCTGTCATCCCCTTTTCCTCTCTCCTTCAGTCTTTCCCAGCGTCAGGGTCTTTTTCTAGCAAGTCAGTTCTTCACATCAGGTGGACAAAGTATTGGAGTTTCAGCTTCAGCATCAGTCCTTCCAATGAATATTCAGGACTGACTTCCTTTAGGATTGACTGGTTTGATCTCCTTGCAGTCCAAGGAGTCCAAGCTAATAATAAATATTAGTTGCTACTAAAGTAATCTGAGCTGAGGAGCAATATGAAGTGTAGATTAGATTTTCAGTTCAGTGAGCTATCAGATTACTATCAGGCCCCACTACTCAAAAGAAAAATATCCAGCCTTAGAAAACCATCAGTAGTTTTAAAGCATGAGTAGTTATCTATTTTGGCCTAGATTGTTCAATCAAAATGTTAATTAATTAAAAATTAATGTGAGGCATGCATTTCTTTGCCTTCCTACTAGAGTATTCCCTGGCAGCTTAGCAGTAAGCAGTCTGCCTGCACTGCAGAAGACATGGATTCGATCCTTTGGTTAGGAAGGTGCCCTGAAGAAGGGAAGGGCGACCCACTCCAGTACTCTTGCCTGGGAAACCCCAGGCAAGGAGGAGGAGCCTGGTGTGCTACAGTCCCTAGGGTCACACAGGGTAGGACGTGACTGAGAGACTGAACCCCCCTACTTCCTGGTTGTGATGTGGATGGTCTGGAAACCGGAAGAGCATGGGGAGACAACTGAGTTCTAATTTAATAGAAAAGAGTGCTCTCAATGTGTAGGTCAGTAAGTTCTCTCTTGATTTTTAACACATAAAACCTTTAGATTTTTGGAAAACATGCAAACAATTTCAAATAGCAGTAGGCCAAACATTTTGTCTAAAGTCACCCATAAATAAAGAAGGAAATATGAATTCTGAGATAAAATATGAAGCATTTGTCATAGGAAAGAGTTTTAAGTGCAGTTCAAGCAGAGTGACAGTTTGCAAACTCAAAAATTCATAATGAGAGATAGACTAATCTGGGTTGGAAGACTAGTGGAGATGCAGGAGGTGGCTTGGAGGACAGGTAACCTTTGGAGAGCTCAAAACCTGTCAGAGGTGGGGAGCAGTGAACAGAATAACAGTTTCTCAGACGTGCTGGATGTACAGAAGACCAGATTATATAAGACAAGCTTAGATGATAAGACAATTTGGCTGAACTGTCTCCACCCCCTGCATGTACTGAAGATAGATTTATGAAGAGTGTAATTTTAATAGTTGAGGTGGGAAATGATTAAGCCATGAAAAGTAGTTTTTTTAAGTCCAAGTTAGGATATGTTCTGGCAGTATCCCAGGGAAAACGACAAGGTTTTTGCCAAAAGGAAAGATGATACTGATGTCAAGGATCTTTCAAAATGTTCTTGGATTTCCAAAGCAGTGTTGAGGTATGCATGATATCCATCTCATAAAGATAAGCCATATGGGTTTTTCTATTTGAATAACAATCTAGGTTGCTAAGGAAATAAAAAGTTTTTACTGTGATGAATTAAATATTTGACCTATTTTACTTCATTTTTTAGGCAACTAAAATTTTCATTGTTGAATTAACATTGAAGTTATTTTATATAATCCATAGGCAGGTATAAACTATTGAACAAGTCCAAGAACATGCTTCCAAAACTTTATACAGTAAAGTTGACAATAAATATTAATAAAAACCTTGGGGTTTGTGTGCTCTCCTATTGAATGTCAATTGCGCTCATTGACAAACTATTTTTCAGACCTATTACACGACAGATTAAATGAAATGCTGTGGTGCATACTCGGTCGTGTCTGACTCTATGTGACCCTATGGACAGTAGCCTTCCAGGCTCCTCTATCCATGGAATTTTCCAGGCACTAATACTGGAGTGGGTAGCCTTTTCCTGCTCCAGGGGATCTTGCTGACCCAGGGATCGAACCCAGGTCTCCCACATTGAAAGCAGATTCTTTCCCATCCCTTTTCTATGATCCAATGTATGACGGCAATTTGATCTCTGGTTCCTCTGTCTGTTCTAAATCCAACTTGAACATCTGAAAATTCTCAGTTCATGTACTGTTGAAGCCTAGCTTAAAGAGTTTTGAGCATTACTTTGCTAGTGTGTGAGATGAGTGCAATTGTGCGTTCTTAGGCATTACTTTTATTTTCTTTTTTTAATCATTTTATTTATTTTAATTGGAACCTAATTACTTTACAATATTGTGGTTTTTTCCATACATTGACATGAATTAGCCTTGGCATTGCCTTTCTTTGGGATTGGAATGAAAAGCGACTTTTTCCAGTCCTGTGGCCACTGCTGAGTTTTCAAAAATTTGCTGACATATTGAGTGCAGCACTTTCACAACATCATCTTTTAGGATTTGAAATAGCTCCACTGGAATTCCATCACCTCCACTAGCTTTGTTCGTAGTGATACTTTGTAAAGCCCGCTTGACTTAGTGTTCCAGGATGTCTGGCTCTAGGTGAGTGATCATACCATCATGCTTATCTAGGTCATGAAGATCTTTTTGGTATCATTTCAGTTCAGTTCAGTTGCTCAGTCGTGTCCGACTCTTTGCGACCCCATGTATCACAGCACACCAGGCCTCCCTGTCCATCACCAACTCCCAGAGTTCACTCAGACTCACGTCCATCGAGTCAATGATGCCATCCAGCCATCTCATCCTCTGTCGTCCCCTTCTTCTCCTGCCCCCAATCCCTCCAAGCATCAGAGTCTTTTCCAATGAGTCAACTCTTCGCATGAGGTGGCCAACGTACTGGAATTTCAGCTTTAGCATCATTCCTTCCAAAGAAATCCCAGGGCTGATCTCCTTTCTTTGTATTCTTGCCACCTCTTCTTAGTATCTTCTGCTTCTATTAGGTCCATACCATATCTGTCCTTTATTGTGCCCACCTTTGCATGAAAAGTTCCCTTGGTATCTCTAATTTTTTTGAAGAGATCTCGAGTCTTTCCCATTCTGTTGTTTTCCTCTGTTTCTTTGCACTGATCACTGAAGGAGTCCGCATTCAGATGCATATATCTTTACTTTTCTCCTTTACTTTTTCACTTCTCTTCTTTTCTCAGCTATTTAAGGCCTCCTCATACAACCAATTTGCTTTTTTGCATTTCTTTTTCTTGGGATGGCTTTGATCACGGCCTCCTGTACAATAGCTCAGCCAGTGGCAGCTGGACAGCCCCCTGTGTCCTCCTGACCCCACTCTTGGACTCAATGCCAGCCTGTGCTCTTGAAGCCATTTCTGGCAACATGGGAATTAAGTGAAAGGAGCGTGTTTCCTTTTGTCAGTGTATCTACGTTGTTTGGCTTATGATCTTACTGTGGTCACGTTTATGGTTAGCATTTGGTAGTTTAATAAACCTGTCTTTTTTGATAAATAGCCATTGTTTTTTGTTCTCAAATACATTTTTAAGAGCGTAAACCAAAGTGAAGAAGAAACCCCAAGCTGTACATGGCATTTTCCCTCTGCCATGTTGCTCACTGAGCTTTTATTTATGTCATAAATGAAAATAATATCCAATAAGAAATGACCAGCAGTAACTGGAAGAAAATACTCATGTATCTAAATCTTTTGTTGGTTTCTCTGTGACATTTAACCTATCACTTTAATGAAAATAGTTTTAATTGCCTATTTGCACACCATGTTGCACTAAGTGAGTTACCTGCTGGGATGTGCCTTCTGGGAGTTGATGATAAAAGCCCTGGAAAACTTCATGTGAGTAGTTGCGAAAAGGTCACATAGATAATAACTTAACAAAAGATCTATTTAAAATTAATGAAATATTTGCTGTTCGTAAAAGTGAAGTTATATGGATTACGAAGGAAGAAAGGCTGTGTTATTCATTTTAAACTGGTGACACTGGTAAAGGTCAACTTCTGTTGAATAAGGAAGAAGCTTAAGGGTTTTACATCTGAATCATGTGAGCAAATTAGCTGGAAAAGAATAAGGCGGGATGATTCCATTTTCTTGCCAGAATTCAATATCAAAAAACCCAAAGTTCTCACTAATTCCAAAGTGAACAGCTAAGTGCTTGTGTAAAGCACATACACTAGAGGTTAAATGATAGAGGTGCGGAAGTGGATTATACACGGGGTGTGCAGAGTGAAGTATGCAAGCAAGGAAGCAGAGAAGCGATGGCAGTGATGCCTGGGATGGGGAGTATCAGGAGTGGGAGGGCGTCTGGAGAGCTCCAGCCTCTTCGGCAGGCCACGCACACAGATGACAGAGCCCCAGCCCTGGCCCAGCAGGGAGAGTGGACGGCTGCCGTGCAAGAAAGATAGGACTGCAGGCAGCGTGTCCAGAGCAGAGCGGCTTAAGACAGGGAACCCGGAGGTGGTGCCTGCATATCCCCGCTTTCTATTCCACTGAACTTCGGGTTCTAGATTGGAATTTTGAGGTCCATCTAACCCAAAGCCCTTTATGTAATAGATGGAACCCAAAGAAATCAAGCAGCTTGCCTAAGTTCCTACAACTAATTACAAAGTTGAAATGAGAAGACAGTCTGCAAACTTATGGAGTAAAACTCTATTAAAGTTAATCTTAAAGATGTCTAGCACCTGTTTTCCTTTTCCATTATATGACTAGAATTCTACCCCATGCATGGTTCTTCTCTCCTTCCTGAAAGTACTTATCCTAAGAGAAACATTTAAGTCAAATAACCTTAATATATCTTTTTTTTACCCACTTAGATTTGAGAACATTCAGTGTAATTACGAATCCATTTCATGATGATCTGAATTAGGAGGAATATCGGTTTATGGCCAAACATCCTTATGCTTCTAGAGAATGATAATTATTTCTAGCACAGAGTAACATTCTACTAGAAAAACTCCAAAGAAGGAATTAATGTTTATTTTATATCCAAAATCAAGCTTAAAGAAAAAAGATGATCAATATTTTTGACATTAGAGTGAACCCAATTTAGTTTTTCCCCCTCAGCAGTTACCCAGGAGAAAGCTTCAATTATTCATCATCAGTCGTGCCAGTTTAGTGCAAAATATTCAGCAACAAAAATAGAATGAACTCATACAGAAATGGGAGTCTTGGTTCTGTGGCTGTTTACTTCCCGTGAGCCCTTTGTTTCAATTTCTGTCTTTCCCTTCTAACATAAGTTCAGCTGGTTCTTCTGCGTTTTCCCCTCCTTGGAACCCCACTGCGTCTTTCACAGTGTTACTGACTTTCTGAGTCTTTCTCTGGCCCCAGAAGTCAGACCTCACTGTGCGTTTCTGAACCATCACTACGTGTTACTTGTGTGTGCATTTCCCTGCTGTTTCACCTTGTCTTTTATTTTCCCTTCCGGCCTGCTCCGGGTCCTAGTTGCCACACTTAGGATCTTAAATCTTCCTTGCCCGCAGGATCTGGTTGTGCAGTGATAACTCTTGGTTGGTAATTGCAGCATGTGGAATCTAGCTCCCAGACCAGGGAGAAAACGCAGGCCCCCTGTATTGAGAACACAGAGTCTTAGCCACTGGACCACCAGAGAAGTCCCAACTGTGTCTTTTAATATAGTTTTTTTCCCCTAATTTTTTTATCTTCCTTATTAGATTGAAAACGGCTGGAAGAAGGAGTATCCATTAATCTTTAGTAGGCCTTAAAGTTCTTTGAATACTGCTGACCCCTGTATCCTTTCCTGATGTGTCACGAGACCTTCTGTGGGGTGGCTGCACAAGTCCTTGTCTGTGTCCTGAGAGCCGGTACCCTGTGCGGCCCACCAGGAAGCCCCTGCTGCCCCTTCACCTGTGGAAGATGGACAGCAAGGAGATCCAACCAGTCCATCCTAAAGGAGCTCAATCATGAATATGCATTAGAAGGACTGATGCTGAAGCTCCAATACTTTGGCCACCTACTTCAAAGAGCCAACTCACTGGAAAAGACCCTGATGCTGGAAAAATTGAAGTCAGGAGGAAAAGGGGGTGACAGAGGATGAGATGGTTGGATGGCATCACCATCTCAGTGGACATGAGTTTGAGCAAACTCTGGGAGATAGTGGAGGACCAAGGAGCCTGGTGTGCTGCAGTCCATAGGGTTGCAAAGAGTCGGACACAGCTTAGCTACTGAACAACAACATTAGAGTGTCAACAGTCTTATTCTATATGTTTACCTAAGATAGATCAAGTTAAGCCAGCTTAATCTGCTAGAAAGTCATCCATCCTAGGAAATTCTGATTCCTCTAAAATCACTTGTCCAATATGAGTAATCATCTTGTTTTTTATCATTGACTACTCATCATTGTAGAAGTATGTCACACTCATCACAGGTACTCACTTTGTATTTTTTTTTTAATCCTAAATGGTAAGCAACATAGCTTTTCTGTTCTAAGCAAAAAGGGAAATAAATTTTCCTGATGCAGATATTTGAAGGTGGAAAAGACAGTGTTAGCTCACACACAACATTTCTCTTACTCTTTTTTAAGAAATAATTTAGACAGGATATCCTGGCACACAAAATATCACCCTTACTTGAAACCTGAAGTTAAATGAGAAATAAAGTTCTTATTTCATTTTTTTTTAAAAGCTCTTTATATATTTGAAATCAGCTTTGATATCACCTCGGGTCATGAAGAGTTGGACACAACTGACTGACTTTCACTTCACTTTTTTGATATCACCTCAAAATGTTTTTGTCAGATTATTAGAACAGTTCAGTTTCCTTTTTTGTGCTGCATATAACATTTTCTTTTTGTCCTCATCCAAATTTTTGCCAAAAATTTTGAAAAATGAGAGGATTAAGCATAGAATTCCAAGTCATACTTGATCTCGTCCTAAAAAATTTCCATCACATCTTAAATCTAGATTCCCTGGGTATCATTGTTCAGCTCACAAATCCATTTAGCTATAATTATGTCTAATGCATTTCATTTCAACCTAGTGATTATAATGATGAGTTAAATGGCTTGCAGAAATATTGTTGCATTATATTTATGACTTTCCTCTGATCTACTTTTTTATAGTATTAGAAATCTAGTAAGCTTATTATTAAGGTATGTTACAAGATACTCTTGCATTGATTTATTGCATTCCTACTCACCTTACTGGGTATGCCAAGAATACAAGGCCCTGACAGATCTTTATCTGGGCCATTTCTCTGGGGTATGTTTGTGATGAACAGCTTCTAGGGACAAGGTAATGTCTCCCTTTCAGACAAAGAGCAGTCTTGCTTTGTTGTTACTGTTCAATCACTAAGTCACGTCCGACTCTTTATGACCCCGTGGACTGCAGCACATCAGGCTCCTCTGTCCTTCATTATCTCCTGGAGTTTGCTTAAATTCATATCTGTTGAATCGGCGATGCTGTCTAGCTGTCTCATCCTCCGTTGTCCCCTTCTCCTCCCACCTTTGATATTTTATCATCTGTGCACATGCTAAGTCATTTCAGTTGTGTCCGACTCTTTGTGACCGCTTGGACTGTAGCTTGCCCGTCTCCTGTGTCCTTGGGATTCTCCAGGCAAGAATGAATGAGTTGCCATTTCCTACTTCAGGGATTTCTCCCAACCCAAGGATCAAAGCTGCCTCTCTTACGACACCCGCACTGGCATGCAGGTTCTTCAGCACGTGCGCCACCTGTGAGCCCCAAGCACCATTTGTTGCTGTTCAGTCACTGAGTCATGTGTGACTCTCTCTGATGGACCGCAGCACACCAGGCTTCCCTGTCCTTCACTATCTCTGAGTGTGCTCAAGCTCATGTCCATTGAGTCGGTGATGCCATCCAACCATCTCATCCTCTACCACCCTCTTTTCCTCCTGCCCCCAGTCTTTCCCATCCACAGGGTCTTTGCCAATGAGTTGACTGTTTGCATCTGGTGGTCAGAGTACTGGAGCTTCAGCATCAGCATCAGTCCTTTCAATGAATAATCAGAGTTGATTTCCTTTGGAATTGACTGGTTTGATCTCCTTGCTGTCCAAAGGACTCTCGAGAGTCCTCCAACACCACAGTTCAAGAGCATCAATTCTTCTGCGCTCAGCTTTCTTTATAGTCCAACTCTCACATCCAAACATGACTATTGGGAAAACCATAGCTTTGACTAGATGGACCTTGTCGGCAAAGTAATGTCTCTGCTTTTTAATATGCTATCTAGGTTTGCATAGCTTTTCTTCCAAAGAACAAGCATCTTTTAATTTCATGGCTGCAGTCACCATCCACAGTCATTTTTTGGAGCCCAAGAAAAGAAGATCTGTCACTGTTTCCATTGTTTCCTCATCTGTTTGCCTTGGAAATGATGGAACCGGATGCCATGATCTTAGTTTTCTGAATGTTGAGTTTTAAGCCATCTTTTGCACTCTCCTCTTTCACCCTCATCAAGAGGCTCTTAGTTCCTCTTTGGTTTCTGCCGTTAGGGTGGCATCATGTTCATATCTGAGATGGTTGATATTTCTCCAGGCAACCTTGGTTCCAGCTGGTGATTCATCCAGCCTGACATTTCCCATGATGCACTCTGTTGGCTTGCTTACTGCCTGCTAAAAAACAGCAGCTTTTTGAAACTCATCATTCCTCTCCCAAAACACATCCTACTTTGTGTTCAAGGATCCGTATATGCTTAACCCACGACAGCCCCCTGCTGTGCTGTGACTACTGAAGTTATTTATCTCTGACCCATGAAAAAATAATAATTTAACCTATTAGTTTATATATAGGGTGAAATACTAGCTCAAACAAAATATAACACATACCGAAGAGTATACCAATTATAAGTTTGCTGCTGCGTCGCTTCAGTCGTGCCCGACTCTGTGTGACCCCATAGACGGCAGCCCACCAGGCTCCCCCACCCCTGGGATTCTCCAGGATTATCAAAAAGTATACACACCCATGGTTACCATTTTCTGGACTTATAAAATAGATTCGTTTGGGCTGGTTTTGGACTTTGTATAAATGGAATCAAACCTTTATCTCAGGGAGACACTACTGAACTATATACTTAAAAATAGTAAAGATGCTAAAATTTATGCATTTTTTTACCATAATGAAAATGGTTTCTAAGTTAAAAAGTCAATTCTGTGGCTCACCTGGATCACTTGTATAACATTGTCGATATAATTAGCAGTATTACACTTAAAATTAAGAGGAAAATTTTATAAATGTTTTTACCACAACTTTTCAAAAAGTGAAAAAAGATGCTCCTGTTTTTTGTGATTTTTTTTTCCCTCAACACTGGCATTCCAAGCTCTTTGTTGCACTGTGTTCTTTAAAATTATAAAGTAATACTTTTTAATTAATTTTGATAGAAAGTTTCATAGTTTGTAAATGTGTTTATGATTAAAACCTTTGCATAAATTAAATTCTGACCATATCCAACAGAAATGGGTAAACATGAAGATATAAATATGTTTCTAATTACTTTAGAGAATAAGATTATATAATAGTTTTTCTAAAGTAGTCACTGATTTGTTTTCAGGGACTTAATGTCTCTAAAATATGTAGCCTATGATAAATTCAATTTCTAAAAATATTGTTAGCTTTTATAAACATTTTTTCTCTTATGAAATTTAAATGTACTTTTGAGTTGGTCTTTTTATCCCACATCTCTTTAAAAAATCTAAGAAAACTTGAATTGATGCCTCTTTCTTTTTTCTCTGCAGGTTTTCCTGTAGTAGGTAGATACATCAAAATAAGCATTTTTTTGAATTTTTTATTTAGAAAAAAATGTCTTTGTAGCATCTAAGTATTTAAAGGGTATTCCAGGAATGAACCTCTTTATACACCTGATCGTCCTGTCCATTCTTACCTTTATATCAAAGGCAGCTTTCAGGGGCATAACAGGCCACAAAATAGAAAAGTAGGTTGTTCGGCATGAAAGCAGGGAGAGACAGTATAATTTCTTTGTCTTGGTGGCAGATGGTGGGTTGTGGATGGGGAGGACACCAGGGGTTTATGATCTCACTCCTCATATGTTTTTTTCTGTGTGAATATGTTTGTCAGCCTTAGGACTTAAAATTAATTGGTGAATTTACCTTACCACCCTCCTCCTTGAACATTAAAAAATGGCACTATTGAGCCCTCACGCAAAAAAGAAAGCACAGTGAACAGTAAGATCTTGGTTGAAAGTAACCAAGGCGATCATGAGAACCTTTAAATAGAGGGACTGCAGCGGTATGAAATCCTGAGTAATACCTCAGAGCAAGAGGCAGTGAGCTTTTTCTGTAAAGGACCAGGTAATAAGATGGTTAGGTGTTGACGGCTGTCCAGTCTCTGGCCATCCTCAGCTCCACCATCATAGCTCGAAAGCATCTGTAAACAGCAGGTAAAGGAATGAGTTTAAAGTTTCCAGTAAAACTTTATTTACAAAAGCAGGCATGGGGCTGATTGTGCCTCTTCGGGCCATAGTTTGCAGGCACATGCCTTAGAATTTCAGTTATGTCACCAAAATTACCACCTTACAAGTAAAAATCAGGTGAGTTCAGCTCTCTCCTCCACCGTGTAATAAAGCGATTATCTCCAGAGTGCTTTCTGGAAGCCAGTGTTCTGAAGGTCTGTGAAACCTGACTCTGCATCTGTCCTGGTAGGTCACATAATATCTAGCAAGATTATAGCTGCTGCCCCTTGAACCGGCAAGTTTAAAAGTACTGTGAAAGGCACTCTTTTATTTCAGAGAACTGGTTTTACGACCATTAGAGAGTTACGTTGTTAGAGATCATAGAGATCATCTGCGAAGGAGAAATGCCAAAGGCCCCGGTGCCCTGCGGTGCTGGCAGAGCGTGGTTATTAAGGAAGCTCATCTGAGAAGATGAATGTCATGCATTAATCTAAACTGGGAAAACCACGCTCTCAGTGCTGCCTTTGGTTCAGCTGCACTGCACAGGGCGCAGGCTCTTCAGCAGGCGCTGCTTTGGAAAGCAGAGCGTGACATCAGAAAAGCCAGTGTGTCCTTGGAGTCATTTTCAGCTTTTCTGTGTTGCATGTTTCTCATCTTTCCTCACAGACTGACCCATGTCCAGCTCATTAGCGAGTCTTTCAGATCTAGTGCTGTGGTCTGTGTGTGTGTGTGATGGTTCTTGGAAGAAGCCCTCATCACCTCAGTTAACAGCCAGCGCATTCTCCTGTCCAGTCTCTCTTTCTGTGAAAGCTGCCTTTGCTACGTGTGCCCTGTATAGCAGTCAGTATCGGCGTCTCAGTGTCTGCATCGATCCTTTTCTTCTGGAATGTGTTTTAACTTACCTCCTATTACACAAAATCTATTCTGTGTCTCACAGAGCGCAGATTAAGTCAGCACTCGTTGTTATGATTGTCATATAAATGTGTACCTGCCTGAGTTTTGATGGGCTGGCCCACAGCCAGAACTCTAATTAAAGACAAGAAAAGATGAAAAGTTTTATTTTTTAGTAACAACTCTGAACAATGACATAAATGGATCCTCTATAATAGCTAACCACTAGACCATTCAGGTATGACCTAAATCAAATCCCTTATGATTATACAGTGGAAGTGAGAAATAGATTTAAGGGCCTAGATCTGATAGATAGAGTGCCTGATGAACTATGGAATGAGGTTCGTGACATTGTACAGGAGACAGGGATCAAGACCATCCCCATGGAAAAGAAATGCAAAAAAGCAAAATGGCTGTCTGGGGAGGCCTTGCAAATAGCTGTGAAAAGAAGACAAGCGAAAAGCAAAGGAGAAAAGGAAAGATATAAACATCTGAATGCAGAGTTCCAAAGAATAGCAAGAAGAGATAAGAAAGCCTTCTTCAGCGGTCAATGCAAAGAAATAGAGGAAAACAACAGAATGGGAAAGACTAGGGATCTCTTCAAGAAAATCAGAGATACCAAGGGAATATTTCATGCCAAGATGGGCTCGATAAAGGACAGAAATGGTATGGACCTAACAGAAGCAGAAGATATTAAGAAGAGGTGGCAAGAATACACAGAAGAACTGTACAAAAAAGAGCTTCACGACCCAGATAATCATGATGATGTGATCACTGACCTAGAGCCAGACATCCCGGAATGTGAAGTCAAGTGGGCCTTAGAAAGCATCACTACGAACAAAGTTAGTGGAGGTGAGGGAATTCCAGTGGAGCTATTCCAAATCCTGAAAGATGATGCTGTGAAAGTGCTACACTCAATATGCCAGCAAATCTGGAAAACTCAGCAGTGGCCACAAGATTGGAAAAGGTCAGCTTTCATCCCAATCCCAAAGAAAGGCAATGCCAAAGAATGCTCAAACTACCGCACAATTGCACTCATCTCACACGCTAGTAAAGTAATGCTCAAAATTCTCCAAGCCAGGCTTCAGCAATATGTGAACCGTGAACTTCCTGATGTTCAAGCTGGTTTTAGAAAAGGCAGAGGAACCAGAGATCAAATTGCCAACATCCACTGGATCATGGAAAAAGCAAGAGAGTTCCAGAAAAACATCTATTTCTGCTTTCTTGACTATGCCAAAGCCTTTGACTGTGTAGATCACAATAAACTATGGAAAATTCTGAAGGAGATGGGAATACCAGACCACCTGACCTGCCTCTTGAGAAATCTGCATGCAGGTCAGGAAGCAACAGTTAGAACTGGACATGGAACAACAGACTGGTTCCAAATAGGAAAAGGAGTACGTCAAGGCTGCATATTGTCACCATGTTTATTTAACTTATATGCAGAATACATCATGAGAAATGCTGGACTGGAAGAAACACAAGCTGGAATCAAGATTGCCGGGAGAAATATCAATAACCTCATATATGCAGATGACACCACCCTTATGGCAGAAAGTGAAGAGGGGCTAAAAAGCCTCTTGATGAAAGTGAAAGTGGAGAGTGAAAAGGTTGGCTTAAAGCTCAACATTCAGAAAACGAAGATCATGGCATCTGGTCCCATCACTACATGGGAAATAGATGGAGAAACAGTGAAAACAGTGTCAGAATTTGTTTTTCTGGGCTCCAAAATCACTGCAGATGGTGACTGCAGCCATGAAATTAAAAGACGCTTACTCCTTGAAGGGAAGTTATGACCAACCTAGATAGCATATTCAAAAGCAGAGACATTATTTTGCCAACAAAGGTTCGCCTAGTCAAGGCTATGGTCTTTCCTGTGGTCATGTATGGATGTGAGAGCTGGACTGTGAAGAAGGCTGAGCACCAAAGAATTGATGCTTTTGAACTGTGGTGTTGGAGAAGACTCTTGAGAGTCCTTTGGACTGCAAGGAGATCCAACCAGTCCATTCTGAAGGAGATCAGCCCTGGGATTTCTTTGGAAGGAATGATGCTAAAGCTGAAACTCCAGTACTTTGGCCACCTCATGCGAAGAGTTGACTCATTGGAGAAGACTCTGATGCTGGGAGGGATTGAGGGCGGGAGGAGAAGGGGACGACAGAGGATGAGATGGCTGGATGGCATCACTGACTCTATGGATGCAAGTCTGAGTGACCTCCGGGAGCTGGTGATGGACAGGGAGGCCTGGCGTGCTGCAGTTCACGGGGTCGCAAAGAGTCGGACACGACTGAGTGACTTATCTGATCTGATAATAGCTCTCTATAATTTAATACTTGCTTTCATTATGAGCCTGTTTTAAATGTGTACGTGAACACAACTAAACCAAACTTCTCTGGAGTAAATTGATATCCTAAAAAACAAGGGTAATGAATTATGCATTTTATATATCACTAGGGACTGGTATCTCTTAATTTAATAACCTTTAAATTTATTTGAAGATAAATTAAGATCTCTACATGATTCAATGACAGAAAGTCATTAGTGGTATAGCCTTGATGATCCCTTTTCCCTAATGACAAATTGACAAATTCGTATTCTTGTTTACATAATAACCTCTATGAGTTTGTTTAATATGATCAGTTCCTCAGAGTCCTATTAATACAGAAAGAACAGATAGGATCAGATTTCCATAGCACAGAGTAAGAAACCTTTGAGAAAGAGCTGTTAAGAATAAAACAGTCTTCTATTCTCTTACTAAATGTTGGCTGTAAACAAAATAAAGCACTTCTATTTATTATTTCCTACTTATTCTAGACATTTAATATATCAATGTATAGTATCTTTTTAATTCTCAGTATCTTCTAATACAGTTATTATTTTATCCATAAAGAATCTTTGAGTGGCTAGTATGGGAGTTATATAAAAAAAATTATAGAGCTTTTATTTGTTCATTCAACTCAAAAATCTAGAAGAAAGTCATTCTTGAGGCAGCGTTTGATCCAGTGGCTCAGAGATGTCACCAAAAACTATTCTTTCCTTCACTCTTCCTGGTGAAGCTTCTGCATGGCGACAGCTTCATCCCAGGGCTGCCAGTCTTTGTGGAGCACATGCTGCCCTGCATACTTCCACTTGCAGAGAAGCTCCTTTCCTGGTACTTGTCTTAAAAAGTTTCTTTCATTCATCCTTTGAAAGTTATCTCCTGTATCTCAGTGGCCTGAATTAAACAGTGTACCTACCCCTGAGTCTGGCTTCCCTGGTGGCTCAGATGGTAAAGAATCTGCCTGCAGTGTGGGAGACCTGGGTTCGATCCCTGGGTTCGGAAGATCCCCTGGAGAAGGGCATGGCAACCCACTCTGGTATTCTTGCCTGGAGAATCCCATGGACAGAGGAGCCTGGCCGCCTACAGTCCTTGAGGTCCCAGCGTCGGACATGACTGAGCGACTGAGCACACATCCCTGAATCCGTCACTTGAAAATGCAACTCCATTGATAATTGGGTTAAGCAAACCTAGGATTGCCTTTAGTGCTAAGATGAGATACTCTCCAAAGTGAGAGAAAGGCAGCGAGGTGAGTGAGGAAAAACTAATGTTGTGTGACAACCAGTCCTTGCTGCAACTGTTCCTGGTTTTATATGCAAAATAACTTTAACAAAAAGAGTAAGTTACACTACTGTTTATTGTGTGCACCACATGCTAGGTAGACATTTACTTTGTGGTTTAGATACATTTTGGTCTTCAAAACCACCTTGAGAAATAAAAGGCACTAATCCTTATGTTGTAAGGAAGGTTAGAGAGATTGAACAGTTTACCCCAAGTTACATGCTAATCAGACCTAGATTGCTGAGGCCTAACTATCCATGCTTAAATTAAAAGACGCTTATTCCTTGGAAGGAAAGTTATGACCAACCTAGATAGCATATTCAAAAGCAGAGACATTACTTTGCCAACAAAGGTTCGTCTAGTCAAGGCTGTCGTTTTTCCAGTGGTCACTTATGGATGTGAGAGCTGGACCGTGAAGAAGGCTGAGTGCCGAAGAATTGATGCCTTTGAACTGTGGTGTTGGAGAAGACTCTTGAGAGTCCCTTGGACTGCAAGGAGATCCAACCAGTCCATTCTGAAGGAGATCAGCCCTGGGATTTCTTTGGAAGGAATGATGCTGAAGCTGAAACTCCAGTACTTTGGCCACCTCATGCGAAGAGTTGACTCATTGGAGAAGGCTCTGATGCTGGGAGGGATTGAGGGCAGGAGGAGAAGGGGACGACAGAGGATGAGATGGCTGGATGGCATCACTGACTCGATGGACATGAGTCTGGGTGAACTCTGGGAGCTGGTGATGGACAGGGAGGCCTGGCGTGCTGCGATTCATGGGTTCGCAAAGAGTCAGACACGACTGAGCAACTGAACTGAACTGAACTATATCCATGCTCTTTTCACCATGTGATGCTGTATCATTAGTAAACTAGAAGTTGTTTATAAAAACATTCTATGAATTGTCTTAGAAATTCATCACTGAAGAAATCTAGAAAATAATCCATCCTGTCTTAGCTTAGTATGTGGTGTATCCATACAGAAATAAGCCTTGGTAAGACAGAGTTACCAAAGAGGAGTTGTTATCTCGTTTCACACATTTTTGAGTACCACCACCTAACTGCAGTGGTCAGGTGGGGTACTCTAGGCTACATGCATATGCAAACATGTATGCTCATGTGCTGCATATGTGATTATTAGGTAGATCACACGTTCAAAGAGGTTCTTTAAAGTGGCACAGTGAAAATGACAAAAGATTCTCCAGACAGGAATACTGGAGGGGCTTGCCATGCTCCCCGCCAAGGAAGCTTCCCAACCTAGGGATGGAACCTGCATCTCTTATGCTCTTGCATTGGCAGGCAGGTTCTTCACCACTGGCACCACCTGGGAAGCCTCTGCTGGTCTACAGTCTTGTCTATTAAGAATTGCTCCTTTGCAAATTATTTTTTAAAATGATGCAGTTTGTAAAGCAGCAGTGTTACAGAAGCATCTTATCAAGGTGAGCTCAGAGTTTTAAATATACTAAGTTTTATTTTGGAATCTAAAGACGTTTATGGCCTCTGTCAGTGATGCAGTGTTATCCTTTTCTAAATATGAATTTTGAGCAAGAACTTGAAAAGCATAGTTCCCACCATTGGAGAGGAGCTAAGGAAGAAATGACTAAAATTAATAAAAAATTTCATATGTAGATTGTCTTCATGGGTAGCTTATAAGCTACATGGAAGAGATTGTTTTTTACATTATTTACTCATTCATCCAAGAATGCTTATTGAAGTATTTTGACATTCTAGACATCCTGTGGTGTTTGCTGAAATTAGCCTACTGACTAGAGGTGCAGTTCTCCTCACTGGGTTTACAGGCTGGGCTGGGGGTTAAGGAGGAGTAGGTGAAAGTCTAAATTTAAACAGAGCAGGAGGCAGAGGAAAAGTGCTGAATGTGAGCTAATTTTGGAAAGAAGAAATATTAGGATTCCACAGAACACTGAGGTTATGTCATATGCTGCTTTAATCAAATTCCAGGAAAGATTTCTTTCATTTGAAAGTTATTCCAGATGAATAAACAAAATGCTGTATGGTTTCAAAATTAGAAGGGTGCGCTTCTTCTAAGCTAGGCCAGTGTATCAATAAATGTATCTAACAGTATATGAGAACATTGGCCCAGGAAGTAACTTGAACTAAATATTGATTTCAAGTCCATTTTAATAGACATTTTTTGCCTATTAAAGTTGAAAAATTAGTCGCTAATTTTGCTGTTTACTGTTGCATTTAGGTTTTTTTTTTTAAAGAAAATTAGGCTTGATAGAAGCTATTTCAGTAATGTTCTTAGTAATAAGTTTGATATTCTCTTTGGAAGAACAGAAAAAAGTAAATAATCTGACACCATTAAGATTACTTTAGAAGCATATAGCTTATTGATTTCGTAAATAGTCCACCTAAATTTGTATAATGCTTGATTTATCAACAGGGGAAAGAGATTAGAAAGAGAACTTTCTAAGGAGAGTTAGGCTGGTGTTTGTTTTCTTGAGACTCTCATTAAAGAAAAAAGCCATTTAATCTTCACCTCTAGAGTTCTATTTAAGGAGGCTAGATCCCTGGTGAAGAGTATCAAAAACATCAGGAAATGACAATTAAAATGCTAATCCCTCTTGCAAAACTCTGGCTTAATGTCTGAGGTTCTAATAGACAGAAAAAGTAGGAATGACTTTTTAGAGAACGTTCATTCAATATATTTTGACTAGGTTTTGTTTTACTTTGTTGACTAATGTAGTACATTATAATGTGCATTAGCAAGGAAGAGTGACCAAGCTTTAACCATTAATGCCATGCTGTTAGTGACTGTGGTCTAAGGCTGTCCTGTTTAGTCTGGTGGTCACTGGCCATATGTAGCTCCTGAGCTCTTGAGTTTTGACATGTGTGCTTCTAAAAGATGAACTGTGAGTTTCACTCCATTTTATATGATTTAAATTAAAAAATTTCATTTCCAGTACTATGATTCAGTTATTGGAAAAATTTAAGTATAATATTTTTGGAACAACCTAGGTATGTGAATCTGCGTTTTTTAACCATGAATTTGATGAAATCTAAATACAGATCAAATATTTCTGATGGAAATTTGCATCTAAATTGAGATGTTCCATAAATGTAAAATACACAACATGTTTTAAAGAGTTAAGATGATGAAATGTAAAATATTTTCACCGTAATTTTATAATAGTGCATGTTGATTTAATAATATTTTATACATAATGGAACTAAAGAAAAATGTATTACTTCAGTCACTTTCACCTTTTCATTGTTGTTACTTTTAAAAATGTGGCTATGAAATTTCTAAGTCGCTTGCATTACACTTCTTTTGGAACATGCTGGTTTGAGGAGTTCTCTCAGATATCACTGGAATCCATTTGATGCGTGAAAATGCAATCTGGCTCAGCAGCTAAATATTACCAAACTCATAGCCTTTTTTTTCATGGTGTTACTCTGTTTATCATCGTGTTAGTAATCTCAGTTTTTTAAGCAATCATTGAATCTGGTAACTAATTCAATATCATTTACTTTTTATTTAACTCATAATAATTATAATCTTTTATCTGGTATTAGAGACAAAAGGATTTCTTAGAAAATTTTAGCCAGGCAGATTGGTGAGAAATTATGACCGAGGAAAAAGTATGACTGAATATTATTATGTGTTGAGTAATAGACAGTGTGAAGCCCTTGAAGTACTTAAACTGCATCTAAGAACATTCATGGCCTGCTTTCTAATAAGATGTGTTCTTTTCATATTTTCTTTTATCCTCCTCTTAAATGAGCAGAAAGTATGGTTAAATGTGAAATACTTTTTGTTCTGGAAGGTGTGTCTAACAGGTGATAAATATGACTTTCATCGTGATCTTCTCATGTTGTTGATTCTTCTAGGAGGTGATTTCCTCACGTTTCTGAGAAAGAGGAAGGACGATATAAAACTCAAACAGTTAGTGAAATTTGCATTAGACGTTGCTTCTGGTATGGCCTATCTCGAGAGTAAAAACTGTATACACAGGTAAGAATATTTTTAAAACATTTCCAGTTCTGTTAATAGGATATTAGAAAACTGATGTATTTGCTATCATAAAGCAATGAATTTTCTTTCACAATATGTATTTCTTGTTGGTTTTCATATTTTGTGTGAAAGCATTCTTTGACATTTTATAGAAACACTTGTCTGTCTTCCTGAGGTAACTCCTTATTAGACAATTATTTACTAATTAAAAATTTATTATACTCATGAATAGTATAGTGATAAGATGTGCCTCAAGCTAATCATATAAGCAACTATAATCTTATAACTGAATAATATTGTTTCATGTGTTCTTCCCCCTTTTTAAAGAAATGATAAAGTTATGGGAAATCTTAACAGTAAAATAATCCATGACTGTGTATGTGGCCAAGGGTAGAAAGGTTTTAGCACACTGGTTACTTCAGAGGCGATTTTAGCAAACTTGCTCTAATTATATTAAGACCAGCAACTTGGTCTTACTGCCTTATAGACTGTGGTTTTAGTTGCTCATAGCTGAAAGTTTTTTGTTTTTGTTTTTTGCTAAATGTGAGTAAAAATTAAGATATCTTGCAGGATTCACGTCAGAGCCTAAATATGGCTGTGTATATACATGAAATAAGGTTTAGGATTTGATACAGTTTCTATCTGCTGGAAGCAGCACATGATACTGTTTAATGTGGGGAGGGTTCATTGTCAGATGAAACCATTATGTACTTTAAGCTGGTTGGTTATTGAGATGTATTTTTTCCTCCTGTGTTTCACCATGTAGCCTTTGACCTAATATTCTGGTGAAGTTGTACAACGTAGAGTTGCAGCAGAACAAAGTTATATTCACCTGAAATACACATTTATCTCAATGAACATTTTTTACTTAATGTCCCCGCCCCCAGTTTTGCTTAGTATTCAGTTTTATTCTGAAACTAAAATTATAGCTAATGTTTCAAATATGATTCAACAATCACATGTGTTTTAAAATACATTTCAGTAGGGATATTCAGTTCAGTCATTCAGTCATGTCCAACTCTTTGCGACCCCATGGACTGCAGCACGCCAGACCTCGTCCATCACCAACCAACTCCTGGAGTTTACTCAAATTCATGTCTGTTGAGTCAGTGATGCCATCCAACCATCTCATAGGGATATTATATTTCTGGAAATTAAGACAATGAAAACTAAGTCACTATCATGTTCCTGTTTTACTTTATATCAATAGTGACTGTATTTACTTTTGATAAATGTAGATCGAATTACAATGTAATAGATATTTGAAAAGACTCTAAAAATTGGTTTTGGACAGGAATTGTGTAATAACTTTGTTACTTTATGTTAAAAGTAACAGGAAAGGATTGCCCTTTACTCAGAGAAAACCTGTAATTTGGATTGTTCAGGTGTTAAAGTTACTTTGGGTATCAAATTCTACTGTATTTTTTTATTCTGTCTCAGATTTTTTTAAAACTGGTAGACTATCAATGACTTTAAACCATAATAAATACCCATTCTTGAAACTGTTGTATTGTCAGTTACCAATAACACTCTTTAATTGCTTGTGTGTTGTGGTTGAGGGAACTGCTGATTAAATTTCTTGCTGCTTTTTAGTGATGGCTTTTCTTGCAGATGGATGACTGTATTTTTTTTAAGTGCTTCTATCATCAGAATTGAAACCATTCTAACTTGCTGATGGCAGTTAACTTTTAAAAATTTATCCCACTTACAAAATCACAACATTATCTGCTATAATTTTTATTTTCTCCTTTTGCTTAAAAATGTTCATGCGTTTACAAATTTTTGAAAGTCAGCCCACACTTGAACACCTAGCTTAGAAGACTGTCCCTCGTCCTGTACCACTTGCCTGTGAGGAAGGCTCCTGACTACACGTCTTGAGCGACGATGCTGAGAGCAAGTTAGACAGACAGGCCTCGGCAACTGGTCGCGGCTGTCTGCATGGCGCATCGAGAAGGATTCCAGGGCCAGTGACGGAGCCCCATGATTGATGAGTCACATCTGTTAGGGTGCTCACCAGTATTAACATAAAACCCCCAGATTTGTCACCTGTCACATAGAATGTCTTTGTCTTTAGTTTCATAAATACATTTTGGATGTGATATTTTACTAGCTGTATTATAGCAACATGGAGTATTTTTCTGTGCTCACTTTTACTGATAACCTTCTAAACTATCTACTGTTCTTTTCTTGTTAATCATGATTACTGGATGAATTATATGGTATCTCTAGCCAGTGGTCTTTTGTTTCTCTTCACACTTAGGTAAATGATCTTTTGGATGAATTCAGTATTTTTTTTTTTCATTTTAGTATCTCACCAACACATGACGCTATATTAAGAAAGTAAATCATTCTTTCTGCTGAATTTTTCATGGAAGTGACTTGTGCTTTGGAACTGTGTTCCTCTATGTCTAATTCTGTGGTAGCAGTAGGAATTGCTGCTGCTGCTGCTGCTGCTGCTGCTGCTAAGTCGCTTCAGTCGTGTCCGACTCTGTGCGACCCCATAGACGGAAGCTCACCAGGCTCCCCTGTCCCTGGGATTCTCCAGGCAAGAACACTGGAGTGGGTTGCCATTTCCTTCTCCAATGCATGAAAGCGAAAAGTGAAAGTGAAGCCACTCAGCAACCCCATGGACTGGAGCCTACCAGGCTCCTCCGTCCATGGGATTTTCCAGGCAAAAGTACTGGGGTGGGGTGCCATTGCCTTCCCCGTAGGAATTGCAATGGAGTTTTAATTGATTTACATTTAATAGATATCCTCAAGACATGCATTTTTTCTAAGAAATAAAATATATATATTTATGTAGTATAAATATAGCATAAGTATATAAAAATAACATATATAGTGTATACTACAATGAAGAGTATTTTTCCTCATTGGAGAAATTTTAGTGAGGTATTTCAAAATTCAATTAAAATTTCTAAAGTGTAATTGAAGGTTTCCTTTCAGTTTTTCAAGAAATGAAGAAAGACACCAAGCTCCAATCTTGACATCCCAAAATATATATAATACATGTCCATGAATTCTAAAGTATTTGTCCTACAAATCAAAGCAAAATATTAAATATGCTTTAAATTTTATATGAAGTTATAAATTTACAACTGTTCACTGATTAGAGGTCACTGGAATTCAGAACCTGAAAATATTTTTAATTGTGTTTCCCCAAAATAGTATCTTCACTTTGGGGGGGGAGGGGGGAGATGCATTGCTTTACTTTAGCTTTGTTTTGTTTTGATTACCATGAGAAAATCAGAGCAGTGTTTCATTATAGATAAAAACGTGTGACCTGTAAAATGGAAACAAGTAATTGCATAAAGAAATGGCCTGCTTTTGGAAAATGTTCTTGTAATTTCCATTTCACTTCCAGAAGTGTTCTCTTGATACACTAAGTTTCTAATTGAAACCATTTCTGTTTAGAGTGTTGGATATTTAGTGTTTCAGTTTACGTGAAATCAACCCCATTTACTTTATAATTATTCAGTAAGCCAATGTGAATTTTCTTTTCTCCCTTTTCATACAAATGTTTGAAGTACATTGACAAACTTTGAGAGGGGATGTTACTTACAATGGCATTAGATTGCTAGGTATCACTCTAAAAAGGATTAAACCTGATTATTCTGAATGTTAAGTGGATTGAGGGTTGACCTTATAGTAGATTTAAATGGTAATGGCATTTATGGTTTTATTGCTGATGAGTTCTACTGCAAGATTTTTTTTGGGGGGGGAGGTTTATTTTTAAGAACTGGTTTTGGGCTGTGTTCTTTGTCAATGAAAAGTAAAGGAGGATAAACTCTTGAATGCCATGTATTCGAGTAAAAGACCATACTTTGTTGGGAGTGTTGGAAGCATTTCTTAATTTCCTGATATTGTTATGTCATTGTCAAGGCCAGAAAAGGTGTTTTGGAAGACTACTATAGAATGTGATTTCTTTTTCTATTTTAAGTCTTACACTGATTCCTCTTCATTTTCGATTACTCTACCACAATGATGGTTTTTTGTTACGAAGTAAGATTAACAACTCTACAAATTAAAGTATATAAGACAAAAGTATTTTATTGTTTAGTTAAGGTTTTGCTTGTCCATTGAGAACAGTGATGTTTCCGGTACTTCATAAACATGGACAGTAGCCTATTCTGTACCAGGGTGATAACAACATGAGAATTATGGTCCCTGCCTTCAGATGGATGTAACAGAAAATAATGCAAAGAGATACTCAGTTTAGTGACAACATGTCCAAAGCACCATAGGAGTAATATCAAGAAGGTCTAATATGATGTGTCATTGTGGGAGCTGTGGTGGGGAGCAATTGGAAAGTTTTGTGGAGGTTATTGTTGAGTGATACTTGATGGATGGGTTTATCACTGAATACAAGGGGAAAGAATATTCTCGCTGAAGGAAAGTTGAAAACAAAGTTTTGTATTTCATGAGAAGGCGTGATTTAATCCTGAAGTACAGAGAGTTCAATGTTATCAAAATGGGCCGTCCAGGGAGCATTGTGATGGGCCAGATAAACAGAGCCTTTCTTAGCCGGGGCCGTGTGATGCCGTTTAATTTGGCTAAACCTGGGAATGTCTAGCCCTGTGTTCAGATAATTTTAAGATGGTTAAAAGTCTACGGGTTTTAACTGAAAAAGGAAAGTAATTTCAAAAGAATTTACAAAACCTTGAAAAACATATAATCTTGTGAAAAGGTGTGGGTATGAGACCAATTTTATTTTTAAGTTTCAATGGAAAAACAAAATAAGGAAAGCTAAGATTGCTAGAAAGGAACATATTACATTTCTCTTGTATGTTCTAGAAGGAGATTATTTCATCTAATGATTTCTGATACGGTAGCCATGTATACTTTTTAAGATAAATGTAAGATGTCACTTATTTTGGGGTTTTGTGATTTCATGTTTTATGAAGATTTGGTATGATAGTGATCATTTATGTTTTTCCCTTTCTTGAGAGTTTTTCTTTATTTTTTAAAAATGTGACTGAATACCTAAAATCTGAGTTTTTTCTAAGGTTTTAATGTACTGGAAAGGCATTCTTGTGTATAATGCATCTTCATGTTTTCTTTAATCTCTTCTATGTCTTATGATCTGCCATATATTTAATAGGAACAATCTTAAGATCACTTTACAGATTGAGTAATTGAGGCTCAGAAAGATTAAGCAAATGTGTGACCGCATTCTGACACATTGCTATTCCAGTGTTCTGTCTCAATCAGCTATTCACGATCCTAACAGCTGACATTTACGGATTACTGAATACTAGGTATTATGCTAATCAAGTGCTTTAGATGCAGTATATAGAACATAAACTTCAGGAGGGCAGTAATTTTCAGTTATACTATTTGCTCTTGGATTCCAAAAGGCACCTTAAGTCTTGACACTTTAAGGAGAATGAATGAGTCCTCAAGGCAACAGTAGGTACTGTGTTGGGCCCATTGTAACATGAGGAAAACTATGTTTAGAAAGGTTGAGTATCTTGCCTAAGATCATATGAGAAGAACATGGTGGATCCAGGATGTAGATCCTGGGAATCGGGTTTGAGAGCCCCAACTCTGAATCTACCCTGGACTCGCCTACTCTGCACAAGCCATACGTCTTCTGACCAATCAGGAAATTCAGGGCAGAAGGTGGTGTTTGGTGTGATGGCTCAGCTTATGATCAATATCTGGTTTCTTTATGATCACAAGTAAAAACAGAAGAGGATGTTGAAGCCTGTGAAACATAATTTTAGAAAGACATAACAAGATTTTTCTGTTGTTTTTTTTAATGAACAGTTGCTGAAATGCAGCAGTATTTTCTTATTGCTTCTCCATTTAATTAGAGCTTGAAAATTTGTTTTTTTCGTTTTTATACACTATTGTTTAGATACCCCCTTCTGCTTTATCTGTTAATTAAAAACACAAGATTAGCATAGAAATGTGATCATCTCAGTTGACTAAGCATTTATGACTGATTTTCTTGTTCTAACATCTGATTACAATTTTGAATATATTAAGCTGTACTTTTATTTTTAGCTTCTAAAACCATTTTGCTACAGTACAAAAAGGAATGCTCAGTAATTTTAAATGTCTCAAAAATATATAGTCCTCTCTACTTTAACCTTTTTTTTTAATCTAGTGTGGCTTGGTATTCACAAGAACACCTTTCTAAAACTTACTTATCCTGCTACTTTATTCAGTGTCAGAATTTCCTATTGCTAATTTAATTCATTTTCATTAAGGGATTTTTTTACCTTAAGTCACATATATGTTTCCAGGAATGAAAAAGACCTTCTCTTATACTGGAATCAATTAACAAATTGGCTTAAGTTAATGTACCAGAGTATCCATCTGCCTTCTGGAAAAATAGAAATGGGGGATTTGGGATCACAGGTCATAGGAAAAATGAGTTTTGATTTATGGTTACTAGTAGGAAAGATGTACCATATGTAGGATACTGTTCAGGAGTTCTGCTCAATCCAATAAACAGAATAAAAGTCCTCGAGAGGAAGCAGAGGAGTACGTGAGTGGTCTCCTGGTTTAGTGACGGCTAGCCTTGTCTTCGGAGAAGGCAATGGCATCCCATTCCAGTACTTTTGCCTAGAAAATCCCATGGATGGAGGAGCCTGGTAGGCTGCAGTCCATGGGGTCACGAAGAGTTGGACATGACTGAGTGACTTCACTTTCACTTTTCACTTTCATGCACTGGAGAAGGAAATGGCAGCCCACTCCAGTGTTCTTGCCTGGAGAATCCCAGGGACGGGGGAGCCTGGTGGGCTGCCGTCTATGGGGTCGCACAGAGTCGGACATGACTGAAGCGACTTAGCAGCAGCAGCCTTGTCTTATATTACATAGAAATGGTAGAAAGAAATTGGCCTATACCTCATTCTCTGTTATTTCTGATTTTTATTCACTTAATTGCATTAAGTACCTTCCTGGTTTAGAATGTCTAAAGTGATCCTTTACTTTCAGTTGAGTCGCTCAGTCATGTCCGACTCTTTGTGACCCCATGGACTGCAGCACGCCAGGCCTCCCTGTCCATCACTAACTCCTGGAGTTTACTCAAACTCATGTCCATTGAGTCGGTGATGCCATCCAGCCATCTCATCCTCTGTCATCCCCTTCTCCTCCTGCCTTCATCTTTCCCAGCATCAGGGTTCTTTACTTTAAACAAATGCATAGGTGAGTCACCGTTTTCTCTTATGTCCTTTCTGATTATGAAGAACAGAAACTGCTGAAGCTAGTTTAAGCAATAGGAAGTGTATTAGAAGAAAATAGAGTTATCTCATGAAACGGAAACGACAGGAAGTTCAGCCAGCTCTGGGCGTCACTGCAATTAGGACCTGGGAAGCAGTCAGGACCCAGAGCATATTCTCTCTCTGCTCACTCTTCTGTTCACTCGGTCTTCCATTGTTTCTTCTTGCTGTGTTGCTGCTTCATTTCCCTCTTGCTCTGAAGACTACGTTTCTCTGTCCTATCTTCAGAGGTCGTTCCGGTGACATCCACGTTACCACCTTCCAAGCCCCACGTCTGCGGATAATGAATTAGTCTTTGAGGTCTGGTTTCAGATTCTTGGCAGTAAGAATTGACTGACCCAGCTTAAGTGTTTGTGCTGTGCTTAGTTGCTCAGTCGTGTCCGACTCTTCCTGACCCCATGGACTGTAGCCCACCCACCAGGCTCCTCTGTCCATGGGGATTCTCCAGGCAAGAACACTGGAATGGGTTGCCATGCCCTCCTCCAGGGGATCTCCCCAACCCGGGAATCGAACCCAGGTCTCCCACATTACAGGTGGATTTGTTACCATCTAAGCCACCAGGGAAGCCTATATTTAGTGTTTATCCCATTTTTAATCAATAACATGGCTAGACAGAGAAAAGTAGGCAGGATGATGTTTACAAAGATTTACACGAGCCAATTACTGTGTTGTTCTCTGTCCATGGAATTTTCCAGGCAAGAATTCTGGAGTAGGCAGCTGTTTCCTTCTCCTGGGGATGTTCCTAGCCCAGGAAGTGAACCTGGTTCTCCCGCATCGCAGGCAGATTCTTTACCATCTGAGCCACTTAGGATGGTATAATACTCAGAGGATGGAGCCTGGACTAAGCAGGCTTCCAAAAAGAATGGCTGCCATGCATTCATTGAGTGCTTCCTATTTGGCAAGTACATTCATTATCTTATTTAGTCCTCATACTTCTATGGCCATTTATCTCTACTTTAGAGTAGAAAAAATTGAGGCATCAAAGTATAATAAGTATGTTGTCCAATGTCATATACCTGGTGAGTGGAAGGTCTGAGTCTGGATCAAGTGGGTGACAAAGCCTAGGAAACTAAGCAGAACACTTCAGCTACGTGCTACCTGTAATTTCCTGTTTCTTCCCTTTTGTGAATATGATCAGCCATGTGGGCATCTTTCACAAGGAAACCATTTAATAGACGGGATTTAGAGAAAGCCTCACTATAGGGATGAGAGACTCCTTTATAAGTCTTCACTTCGTCTTTTCCTGGGATGGTTCATCCCCACACAGTTCCATGGTGCAGGGCTGGTGGGTTCACTCCTTCCTGCAGAAGGTCCATGCAGTCTCCTTGAATCCTAGCTCACAACACATCCATACAACAGACAGGAGATTAAGCCCAGAACTGTGCAGTTGGGTTCATGATTACCCCAAGAATTTGGGTAACCATTGGTCAAATTAATGTTCCGAAGTAAAACCTTGTTTACACTAGAGTAGCTAGCTTTTCCTACTTATTCTGGTCAAGCAGAAATTCTGGCCTTTGAGGAATCCATTAGAACACAGAAGACATAGAAACAAGCTTAACCTTCTTGCTTGCTTTTTTTTTTTCTTACTGTTTTCGGGGGGGTTGTTTCCTGTTCTCTGGCCTCCAAGGCAGGATCAGAGCAATCAACACATGGAACTGGAGAACTCAACCCCGAGCCACTCACTGGGCATGACTAACCTCACTAAAACTGAGACTTTCTAGAGGCTTTGTCCAATAGACTTCCCTGGTGGCTTAGACAATAAAGCATCCGCCTACAATGCGGGAGACCTGGGCACAATCCCTGGGTTGGGAAAATCTCCTGGAGAAGGAAATGGCAACCCACTCCAGTATTCTTGCCTGGAAAATCCCATGGACGGAGGAGCTTGGTAGGCTATAGTCCAAAGGGTGGCAAAGAGTCAGACACAACTGAGCGACTTCCTTTTCACTTTGTCCAATTATCATCCTTAATTTTTTAAATTTGATAAAATATAGAAGGACAATGAGAGGCCCTTTTTACCCCCAGATTTCCTTTTCAAGTGTCACTGTGCCAGTCTGATTGTCTCCTTCTGCATTGCCAACTAGTCTGCAAGCTTTCAGAGCCATTTAACAGCTTCTGCACAGTGGTTAAGATGACCGGTTTGGCGCTGGAATGCTCAGAGTTTGAATCCTGGCTCTATGGCACATAAGCTGTGTGACTTTGGAGCCCTACCCTGCCCCACCCTCGCATTCCCTGTAACCTTTACCCGGCTTTATTTTTCATCAGTCCTTACATGACCTGACATTTATCTATGTCTACATATGTACCTACATGTGTTTACATATATGAGTAAGTATCACAGTGGTGCTATAGGTGCATGTGTCTGTGCGTGTTCAGTCTCTCAGTCATGTCCAACTCTTTGTGACACCATATAGCCTGCCAGACTCCCCTGTCCACCCAGTTTCTCAGGCAGGAATACTAGAGTGGGTGGCCATTTCCTTCTCCAGGGAATCTTCATGACCCAGGGGTCCAACCCGGGTCTCCTGAGTCTCCTGCATTGGCAAGTGGATTCTTTACCACTGAAACACAGGGAAGCCCACAAAGACATGTATAAATAAAGTGAATGCTGGTTTACTTGTTAGTTTATACCTGGACATCACCAGATGGTCAACACTGAAATCAGATTGATTACATTCTTTGCAGACAAACATGGAGAAGCATTATACAGTCAGCAAAAACAAGACCAGGAGCTGACTGTGGCTCAGATCTTGAACTCCTTATTGCCAAATTCAGACTGAAATTGAAGAAAGTAGGGAAAACCCACTAGACCATACAGGTATGACCTAAGTCAAATCCCTTATGATTATACAGTGGAAGTGAGAAATAGATTTAAGGGCCTAGATCTGATAGATAGAGTGCCTGATGAACTATGGAATGAGGTTTGTGACATTGTACAGGAGACAGGGATCAAGACCATCCCCGTGGAAAAGAAATGCAAAAAAGCAAAATGGCTGTCTGGGGAGGCCTTACAAAAAGCTGTGAAAAGAAGAGAAGGGAAAAGCAAAGGAGAAAAGGAAAGATATAAGCATCTGAATGCAGAGTTCCCAAGAATAGCAAGAAGAGATAAGAAAGCCTTCCTCAGCAATCAATGCAAAGAAATAGAGGAAAACAACAGAATGGGAAAGACTAGAGATCTCTTCAAGAAAATTAGAGATACCAAGGGAACATTTCATGCAAAGATGGGCTCAATAAAGGACAGAAATGGTATGGACCTAACAGAAGCAGAAGATATTAAGAAGAGGTGGCAAGAATACACAGAGGAACTGTACAAAAAGATCTTCACGACCCAGATAATGGTCACGATGGTGTGATCACTGACCTAGAGCCAGACATCCTGGAATGTGAAGTCAAGTGGGCCTTAGAAAGCATCACTACGAACAAAGCTAGTGGAGGTGATGATTTTCCAGTTGAGCTCTTTCAAATCCTGAAATGCTATGAAAGTGCTGCATTCAATATTTGGAAATTTGGAAAACTCAGCAGTGGCCACAGGACTGGAAAAGGTCAGTTTTGATTCCAATCCCAAAGAAAGGCAATACCAAAGAATGCTCAAACTACCACACGATCGCACTCATCTCACATGCTAGTAAAGTCATGCTCAAAATTCTCCAAGCCAGGCTTCGGCAATACACGAACCGTGAACTTCCTGATGTTCAAGCTGGTTTTAGAAAAGGCAGAGGAACCAGAGATCAAATTGCCAACATCCGCTGGATCATGGAAAAAGCAAGAGAGTTCCAGAAAAACATCTATTTCTGCTTTATTGACTATGCCAAAGCCTTTGACTGTGTGGATCACAATAAACTGAAAAATTCTGAAAGAGATGGGAATACCAGACCACCTGATCTGCCTCTTGAGAAATTTGTATGCAGGTCAGGAAGCAAGTTAGAACTGGACATGGAACAACAGACTGGTTCCAAATAGGAAAAGGAGTACGTCAAGGCTATATATTGTCACCCTGCTTATTTAACTTATATGCAGAGTACATCATGAGAAACGCTGGGCTGGAAGAAGCACAAGCTGAAATCAAGATTGCCAAGAGAAATATCAATAACCTCAGATATGCAGATGACACCACCCTTATGGCAGAAAGTGAAGAGGAACTAAAAAGCCTGTTGATGAAAGTGAAAGTGAAAAAGTTGGCTTAAAGCTCAACATTCAGAAAACTAAGATCATGGCATCTGGCCCCATCACTTCATGGCAAATAGATGGGGAAACAGTGGAAACACTGTCAAACTTTATTTTTTGGGGTTCTAAAATCACTGTAGATGGTGACTGCAGCCATGAAATTAAAAGACGCTTACTCCTTAGAAGGAACGTTATGACCAACCTAGATAGCATATTCAAAAGCAGAGACATTACTTTGCCAACAAAGGTTCGTCTAGTCAAGGCTATGGTTTTTCCTGTGGTCATGTATGGATGTGAGAGCTGGACTGTGAAGAAGGCTGAGTGCCGAAGAATTGATGCTTTTGAACTGTGGTGTTGGAGAAGACTCTTGAGAGTCCCTTGGACTGCAAGGAGATCCAAGCAGTCCATTCGGAAGGAGATCAGCCCTGGGATTTCTTTGGAAGGAATGATGCTGAAGCTGAAACTCCAGTATTTTGGCCACCTCATGCGAAGAGTTGACTCATTGGAAAAGACTCTGATGCTGGGAGGGATTGAGGGCAGGAGGAGAAGGGGACGACAGAGGATGAGATGGCTGGATGGCATCACTGACTCGATGGACATGAGTCTGAGTGAACTCCGGGAGTTGGTGTTGGACAGGGAGGCCTGGTGTGCTTCGATTCATGGGTTGCAAAGAGTTGGACACGACAGAGCGACAGATCTGAACTGAACTGAACTGAAGCTCCATGAGGACAGAGGCTGTTGACTTGTTCATTCCTTGACCCAGAGAATAATTACCAGCATCTAGTTTTGGTGTTCAGTAAAAGTTTGTTGAATGAATGATGATTAAAGTTACTGTACTTCTGTCTCTTCTGATATAAAATGAAGACAATAATATTCTACATGACATACTGATTAGTGTTAGGGCAAGGCTACTTGAGTAGGAAAGAGGTCTCTCTAGGACCTCCAATAAGAAACATCCCCCGAGGCTTCCCATAGGTCACAACTTAGTAGAAAGAGATCACCACATCTATACCATTGGATGGACATACCAATCAGACTCAGTTGTCTATTTAGCCAAGGGTACAGAAACTTGGAAAAGGGTGGCCATGTAAAGCTAAGCAAACGCAGAATATTTCCGCTCACCTCACCATGGTTTCCAGAGTCTCTAATGATGACACATCCTGCACAAGATAGGGCCTTACTGAATCTGAACAGCTTATTTCCTTGCTAATGCCGTGGTGTGGAGCTTACAGTACCATTCATGGAGTACTTATACATCTGTGTGATTTTGCTTAATGTGATGTTTTAAACATTGGGCTCCATTGGTTCTTGTTGTTGTCAACAGGCTACATCCTCACCCTGAGGAAAAAATGAAACGAAAGCCTGTGTATCTCCAGTCAGGTACCCCTATCTCCAGCCCTTTTCTCCACAATTTGCTGCCTTGCTCTCATTACCCTCTTAGCTATGTGTTTCCCCCCTGGGTGTGTTTGTGCCAGACACTCGTCTAGATACTATGGCTAGTGCAGTACAGGCGAGGATGGTAATTTTCCCTCTCCCCTCCTAGATTCTTGACTGAGACCTCCCCGTAATGGAAGACACATTAACAGGAGAATAACTGAAGTTTAATAACAAGTCCACCTCCTGTATGTGTGGGAGATGCCCAGGAAAACTGAGTAACTCCCCCAAATAGCCCAAGCCACCACCTTAAATACCATCACCAGCTAAAGACAAAAGGAAGATGTTGGAATGAAGGGAGACAAGTTATGTAAAGATACCAGTAAAAGCACAGTCGACAAGGGTAAGGCAGTTATGCAGACTTTTTAAAATCCGTCTTCTCCATTAGTAAGAGTTTTCAGAGATTTAGTTCTTCCTTTCTTCCTGGTACAGACAGGGAGAAGTGAAGTGAAGTGAAGTGAACATTCCTCGGTTGTGTCTGACTCTTTGCGACCCCATAAACTATACAGTCCATGAAATTCTGCAGGCCAGAATACTGGAGTGAGTAGCTGTTGCCTTCTGCAGGAGATCTCCCCCACCCAGGGATTGAACCCAGGTCTCCCACATTGCAGGTGGATTCTTTGTCAGCTGAGCCACCAGGGAAGCCGAGAAGAACCCTTACAAATAGAAATTTCCCTTCTAAATGTAAATGCCTCTTACAAAATGGTAACTAAGTTTTCAGAGCTTCTTCTGTGTCTGCTCAAATAATCAGCTCAAAATAATCTTAAAGTGTAAAAGGCATATTTTGGGGTGGCAAATTTTGCTCCCTTCAGTGGTGAATAAACAAAACTCTCCCTTTATGGGGCTCACAAAACTGAGGGGAAGCAGATAATAAACACAAATGAAAAAGAATAAGCAACTGAATACACGATACTCCACACGCTGATAAATGTTACAGGGAGTCATAAAATAGGATAAAAGGGAATGGGAAGGTGGGGCAGGCACTGTTTCACAGTCCGTAAGAGAAGACCCAGAAGAGAGAGAGGGGTGAGCCCTGTGAATATCAGTGAGGAGAACTTCCCTAGCTGTGGGTGGAGCAGATACAAAGGGCCCTGAGACAGGCGCAGGTCAGGTGCGTCCAAAGAAGTCCAAGGAGGGAGACAGGAAGAGAGGTTAGAGTGTACTGCAGCCCGATCAGGCAGCTCTTGTAAATCACTGAAACGCTTTGCTTTTAGTCTGCATGAGATGGGGGCCACTGAGGACTGACTTGGTCTGTCCCAGGTTTTGGAAGGATTAGTTAGAGTTCTGTTTCAGAAATAAACTCTCAGGGAACACGTGCAGAAATGAGAAGACAAATGAGAGGGCTGTTGCAGTAATGGAAATTAGAGACACTGGGGAAGGTAGTGGTGGAGAGCAAGAGGCGCGGCCCATTCTGGGGGAATGGTGAAGGCAGAGCCAGCAGGATTTGCTACTTGTTGTATTAGACATCAGCTTCCCTGGTAGCTCAGCTGGGAAAGAATTTGTCTGTGATGCAGGAGACCCAGTTCAGTTCCTAGGTTGGGAAGATCCCCTGAATAGGGGATAGGCCACCCACTCCAGTTTGCTTGGCCTTTCCTGGGTGGTTCAGACAGTAAAGAGTCTGCCTGCAAAGTGGGAGACCTGGGTTCGATCCCTGGATGAGGGAGATCCCCTGGAGGAGGGCGTGGCAACCCACTCCAGCATTCTTGCTGGGAAAATCCTATGGACAGAGGAGCCTGTCGGGCTACAGTCCATGGGGTCGCAGAGTCAGACACGACTAAGCACACAGCACATATTAGACATTACATGTAAGTGAAATAGAGTGACAGATAACTTCATGTCTTTACAGACATCAGATGGTGATCCACCTGTATAATCTTCCTCATAAATTCAGGTGCCTGTAAGACACTCTCCAATGTTTTATTTCCTGTAATTCCAGAAATTCAAGTATGAATCTTTCAAACTACAATGAGCCAAATAAACACACAGTTCGTAGTTTTTCCTCTACTGGGAGCTTCCTAAATACTGAGAACTGTGCCAGTGACGGAGCCGAGAGGATGCAGAGCGCCACTCCTGGCATCCTCACTTTCCCACACTGACTTTATATTTCTTCTGATGGAAGAAAATAAAGGAATGTAACCTCAAGAGCTCATCTGCAGTTTTTCCATTTAATTGGACCTATGTTTTCCAAATAAGATGCAGATCTTTAAGATCTGCAGATAGAATCCTGTGTCAGATAGTATCCTGTGTCACAGACCCACTGATTTAAAGAGGTAATTAAAATTAAATGTATGCAAACTTTATAGAGGGTTACATTTTCACCCAGGTTTCTGATTTTATGACTTCTAAATGAAAATAATTGTTTTTTACCGAACCTAATAACTCGGTAATTGAGGACCTCCGCCCATGGCAGGCAGTGTTGCTCACTAGTGATGCCAGTGGTTTATGTCTGATTCTTGGAGATTTGTCGTCATCTGTAGAACTGCAGTGACACAAGGGCAAAGATGTCATTCACTTGCTATTTCTTTAGTAAACAGAGGTCATTTCCTTCTGATGCAAGGTTATGACTTCTATTGGAATTAATATTACGTTTTCATGAAATAGCTTAGAGACAGTAGTATGTATTTGTGGCCTGTGGACAGTGAAGCCCTGAGAGTTTATTTCTGAAACCGAATTCTAACTAATCCTTCCAAAACCTGGGACAGACCAAGTCAGTCCTCAACGGCCCCCATCTCATGCAGACTAAAAGCAAAGCGTTTCAGTGATTTACAAGAGCTGCCTGATCGGGCTCCAGGACCCTCTAACCTCTCTTCCTGTCTCCCTCCTTGGATTTCTTTGGACGCACCTGACGTGCGCCTGTCTCAGGGCCCTTTGTACCTGCTCCACCCACACGACTGAAGTGACTTAGATGCTTTTGAACTGTGGTGTTGGAGAAGACAATCTTGAGAGTCCCTTGGACTGCAAGGAGATCCAACCGGTCCATTCTAAAAGAGGTCCGTCCTGGGCATTCTTTGGAAGGAATGATGCTAAAGCTGAAACTCCAGTACTTTGGCCACCTCATGCGAAGAGTTGACTCATTGGAAAAGACTCTAATGCTGGGAGGGATTGGGGGCAGGAGGAGAAGGGGACCACAGAGGATGAGATGGCTGGATGGCATCACCGACTCAATGGATGTCAGTTTGAGTGAACTCCAGGAGTTGGTGATGGACAGGGAGGCCTGGCGTGCTGCAATTCATGGGGTCGCAAAGAGTCGGACACGACTGAGTTACTGAACTGAACTGAAGTGACTTAACAGACACACTCATACACTTACTTATACTTCATAGGAATAGATATTCTTATTACTATAGAAAAGAAACACTTGCCTATTCTTTGTTCTCAAACTGACTCTTTAATACTGGACAATTTTTATTGCATAGTTTGATTTCCTTTTTTTTGTAGGGAAGGAAATAGTGCAAATTTTCTGTGCACATTTTTCACAGGGTGCTTTTCAAATGGTAGAAGTGTGATAAATATCTGCTGTATGAATGAATGAATATGTGGATAAATTAGTGAATAAATGAAATAGGCCTCTAATCAACTATACAAAGTACCGATCAAATGCCATTAGATGACTAAGGACTTTCTGGGAAAATAATCCTGAATTGTTTCACCCTTAAATGTTAATCTTCTATTTTTATTTTCCACTGATTAATTTCTTTAAATGGCATAAATGAAGAAGTAATTATTGTGATACAAACCAGTATGTGTCATGCAAACAGACCAAAATTCCTTTTCTGCTGTGAAGACAGAATGAAGGTTTTAGGATGCTGAGAGCGTTTTCTTGAATTGTGTGAATGTGACCATCTCAGAAATTTAGTGAGACCGTGTCAGTGCTCTTCTCTGGATATTGTCATCCTCCAAGAGTCACAGAAGGTGACTACTATCCTGTTTCAATCCATTTTCCTCTTAACAGTAGTTATTTGTTATATTGACTGTCCTGTTGCAGACAATGATCAGGACTTACGAAAGCAGGAGTAGTTTATAACATGCTGGAAAGTATTAATTTTTAACAATGTACTTCAGAATAATAGGGCAGCAAACATCAGATGTGTTGCTGTGTGTGAGAGTCATCAGGCATGTGTTTCTTTCAGCCTCTCTCCCTTGGGCGCTCTCTGCCCATTCACTGTGTAAATCACTGGAGAATGGGAACCGTGCAGCCAGAGTAGTGCTGAGGCAGGTAGTTCCTTGCCGTTTAAGCCTGTTTATAATGAGTAACTTTAATTCTCAGGGAGCAGTATTTCTCCCTTCATCCTTAAAATTCCCATTATGCTGCTTTAAAATTAGGAATCTGTTTACACATAAAGTAGTGACGGAATAAAATTGAAATAATTATGTCTGCTATTTGAGATGTTTTAAAACCCAAGGCAGGACATAAACATATGGCATGATATACAAAGAATCTGGAAACCTCTTTGTAACCAAATGAAAGCATAATTGATATGTAATTTAAAAATTTATTTTTTATCACGTTGTGCCATATTATAAATATTTAAGACTGTTTTTTCAAATATATATTATCTAAAGGAAAGAAAATTATACTTTTCATATCCTACTTATACTTAAATGTGTGTCCTAGTAGAAACAATTATTGGGATTTCTATATTTTTGCTTTATGATATCATGTAAACATGCCTGGTGAAATTCCTCAGTTTATTCATAATTTCTAAAGCCTCTCTATATCCACACACTAAATTAATCAAAAACCCTGTATTGAATGCCTTCTTTGTATAAGTTTTCTGTTTAATCATGCTCCCTACTCTGAAGGAAAATGAGAAAATTAAAGATATTTGATAATTTCATAAAGTGCATTGGGGGAAAGGAGTGGACAAGACACAATAATAGGATTTCTAAGTACCTTTTATAGTAGGATTTAGAAAATAGCATATAGAGGTCTAAATTGCAAGAGCTACCCGATAAATATTGGGGTCAATTATTGAATTTCTTTTATGTGACCAGGTGTATTAAAAATTAGCTTAATTCCCAAGAGATTTGCAAACTGAATTTTGACCATATTTAGCAGAACTTAGAAATGTTTTACTCCCCACTACCCGAAAGTGGAGAGTGAAAAGGTTGGCTTAAAGCTCAACATTCAGAAAACGAAGATCATGGCATCTGGTCCCATCACTACATGGGAAATAGATGGAGAAACAGTGCAAACAGTGTCAGACTTTATTTTTCTGGGCTCCAAAATCACTGCAGATGGTGACTGCAGCCATGAAATTAAAAGACGCTTACTCCTTGGAAGGAACGTTATGACCAACCTAGATAGCATATTCAAAAGCAGAGACATCACTTTGCCAACAAAGGTTCGCCTCGTCAAGGCTATGGTCTTTCCTGTGGTCATGTATGGATGTGAGAGCTGGACTGTGAAGAAGGCTGAGCGCCGAAGAGTTGATGCTTTTGAACTGTGGTGTTGGAGAAGACTCTTGAGAGTCCCTTGGACTGCAAGGAGATCCAACCAGTCCATTCTGAAGGAGATCAGCCCTGGGATTTCTTTGGAAGGAATGATGCTAAAGCTGAAACTCCAGTATTTTGGCCACCTCATGCGAAGAGCTGACTCATTGGAGAAGACTCTGATGCTGGGAGGGATTGGGGGCAGGAGGAGAAGGGGACGACAGAGGATAAGATGGCTGGATGGCGTCACTGACTCGATGAATGTGAGTCTGAGTGACCTCCGAGAGCTGGTGATGGACAGGGAGGCCTGGCGTGCTGCAGTTCATGGGGTCGCAAAGAGTCGGACATGACTGAGCGACTGATCTGATCTGATCTGACCCAAATTAATTGAAGAATCCTTTATCCACTTACTTTGTAAGTATCTGGGTATTGAAAAGCAGGCACGGGGCAAGTGTTCCACAATGTTAGTTCAACTGAAGTTATCACGTTTACTTAAGTACTTTCTATGTGTAAGCACATTGTTGGTGTTTGGAATACATAAGTTGAGCCAATCAGATAGGGTCTTTGTCCTCCAGGAGCTTAAAATCTAGTAAATGACAATGCAGATAGTCATGTAAGAATGCATTTTAAAGTGGGATATGATCCTACCCTGGGGCCACAGAAGACATCTTGGAAGAAATGACGTTTGGCCTGAAAGGTGAATAACTAAAGGAAGATGGGGGAGAAGAGAAGAAATAGGCAACTGGGGGAGAGTGGCTTGGAGGCTGGAAGCAAAATGGCCTTTCGGGGCAGTGAGAGGCAGCCAGACTGTGAGTAGGTGAAATTCCAGGTTGAGAGGAGACTGGAGCGGTGGCAGGGGCTGACCCTGGGAGGCGGGTCCTCACAGGGAGGTTTGTGCAGAGTCTGAGAGCAGGGGAAGCCACGGTGGGGTGTTCAGTAGGAGAGACCCCACACATGTTCCATGCAGAGTGTTCTGGCTGTGGTGTGGAGAGTCAGTGGAGGGAAGGGACGCTTTCAAGGAAGCCGGCATCAGGGCGCCTTCCATGTTTCTTGCTTGTCCGGGTGGATGACAGGTCTTTCTTCTCGAAATCCTGGAAGATGAGCAGGGTTTTTTGGTTTGCTTGGTTGGGGGTTTGGGGGAGGAGGGATGGGCCGGGATTGTGGATGACAAAGGGAGTTTATTTTGAGGCATGTGAATCTGACGTGCCTGTGAGGTATTTGTGAAACCCTTGAAAAGGCAGGTGAGTGTTTAAAAGTAGAACTGAAGAGACAGGTCTGATGTGGAGCTAACAGTGCGGAAATGATGAAAGCAAAATGAATGAATTAAATGGATTTGAGAATCAGTGAAACTTTGAATTACTCATGAATGAGTGAAAGAAATATTTGAGTACAAGAACATATCTGACTTTTTAAACCATAAATTTGTAATATATATAGAAGCTATCAGGTCATTTTGCCTGTAGGTTTTTAAGTTCAGTGATAATTTTATTTATTTTGGCCATGTGCGGTCCTTGTTGCTGTGCAGGGGCTGTCTGGTTGCAGTGAGTGTGCCCCGCTCCTGTGCCGTGGCGGCCTCTCGTGCTGGGCTGCGCTAGCCATGGGTGAGCTGCTCCGCAGCACGCAGACACTTCCCCAACCGGGGATCAGACCCACGTCCCCTCGGGGATTGGCAGGAGGGTTCTTATCCGTTGTAGGGAGCTGGGCTGCACTAGCCGTGGGGAATGAGCTCAGCCGCTCCGCAGCACGCGGAGGCTTCCCCGACCAGGGATCAGACCCACGTCCCCTCGGGGATTGGCAGGAGGGTTCTTATCCGTTGTACCGACAGGAAAGTCCCCCTAGCTTTTTTATTATTAAATGAGGAGGCAATTTCAATATTACTTTTGACTTTTGATGGTAGTATCCAATGTTTGTCATTTCTAGTACTATTAATCTAGTTTGACAATAAAAATAACTCTAGAATAATGTTTCTTTATTTAGCTTATTTGCTTACTTAAAGATTCACTTTGAGAGTTAAGTGTGTCCTTTAAAAATCTTGATATGCATTTATTTCATCTTGGATAACTTCATAGTACCACAAATAACAGTGACAACTGGAAAATGTGAAGTGGGAAAAATATTTCCATTGTATTCAGAAATGTCCCTAACACTGTACAAACAAACTATCAGTCAAAAGATTTTTACAAAAGCACCGTTCGTAGAAAGAAACCTGTTTCCTTTGGAGAGTTTTTTCCTCTGGAAAGAAAACCAGGAGCATGACTGACTTTGCTTCTTGGGAGTCCAGCTCTCTGGCCAGTAGAGCTCACTGTAATGTTTGAAATAATGCAACAGTGAGCAGTGTGAACACCGATCACAGCTTTGTGAGAGTGAGAGTCGCTCAGTCATGTCCGACTTTTTGTGACCCCATGGACTGTAGAGTCCATGGGGTCACAAAATTCCCCAGGCCAGAATACTGGAGTGGGGAGCCTTTCCCTTCTCCAGGGGATCTTCCCAACCCAGGGATCGAACCCAGGTCTCCCGCATTGCGGGCAGATTCTTTACCCGCTGAGCCACCAGGGAAGCTTTGTACTGTTCTTAAATGACTGGGACTTAACAATGGCAACACAGAAACTGTCTCTTGTTATTTTCACATCTCAAGGCATGTATATTGGTTAACCTAAAATAAAGACATTTCCCTAGTTTTTCTATGACTAAAAAAAAATAATAAATTTAAAGAGAAATTGTCTTCTGAAAAAGGTGTATTATATCTAGATTTTCTCCCTCTGGTAAGGGAGGGTTAATACTTACTTCACAATCAGCACCATAAGGTTAAATTAAGAGATAAGAAAGCCTTTGAATAAAGTAAGTGACAATTCAAATGATACATAGTGGAAAATGACTGTCCAGTTCCAGAGGAAGACTGAGTTGTTTACCAAGTCTCTTTAGAAAATGAAAGAAAACAAAGATGGATGAAAAAAATAGATGGGTTAAAATTGTCAGCAGAAAGGTTTGAGTGAGGTGAAAGCAGACGGTGACCATATTCTGGGTTTGGAGCGTGGTCTGTGTGTATCCGCAGTTAAGGACAAAGATGCGGTCCACAGCCAAGGTGCTCAGAGGTCAAGTTTCCTGTTGGCAGTGTGGCCTTCTCGGTGGGCCTCCCATGGGCTGCTCCAAACTGACTGCTGAGCGAGGTCACTGCTCAGAGCTGTTTGACTGCAGATTTTCATATTTACTTTTTTCAAGGCTTTATTTATTTAGAAGAAAAATACTAAAACAGGAGGAAAAAAAAAGGTTTATGTGATAGCTGTTAGTTTTCATTACAAAAGAGAGGAACTAGCTTTTCCCCCATTATGTTTCATAGCTCCCTGTTCTAGAGCTGAATTGAAGCCATTCCAATCCTAATATCCAGTATATGGGTATTGCTTAAAAAGGACCGTCCCTGCAGCAGGGCCCGGTGCGCTCTCCTCCTGTCGGTCCCCGCGCCGTCTGTGCCCGCCGGGGGAGCAGACAGGCAGCTCCTATCTGACGTCTCAGATAACGCTGCTTCCCCTCCACAGCCTGAAACCTGCACATTTTCGCAGAGATCTGTGCCCATTTCATTCATCTGCCTGTCTTTCCCGATCCATCTGCCTGTCCAACTGTCTTTTCCAGTGCCAGAAAACATGGTCGTGCTCTAGAATCCCCTAGATTGTGAAAAGAGATAAGAATAGATTTCTGTCGCTGCTGAACCGAAAGCCAAGCCTGCGGCACTGGAGCGCATTGCGTCTCCCGGAATCCTTGTTCACAGTTGCAGGATTAATCCTGGGGCGGGGGCGGGGCCTTTTATGTCATTGGTGGACGGAAAGGTGGTTTACTCTTGCCTGCCTGAGCTCGGTCTGATCTAGCTTCTTCTGCCTGTGTGCCTCTGACTTAGACGTACCAGTACCGGAAGTCCTCAAGTGCAGGAGTAAAGGGAACTCCGCCCCGCCCCCCCCGCCCCCCGCAAAAAAGTGTATTTTACATCTTTTTCTCACGAAACAGGAAATTTCAGGAAGCTTTCTTTTAAAGACTTCTAATGTAATTTTTATTTAGCTAGTTATTTTTAGCCGTTCTGGGTCTTAATTGTTGAAGAGGAAAAACGCGGGCCCTTTTTCCAGCTGCTGAGAGCGAGTGCTGCTCTAGATGTGGTGTGTAAGCTCCCCACTGCAGTGCCTTCTCTAGCTGGAGAGCGCAGGCCCTAGGGCGCAAGGCCCTCGGTAACTGCGGTCCCAGGCTCTAGAGCACTGGCTCAGTAAGTGTGGTGTGGGGGTTTAGTTGCTTCAAGGCATGTGGGATCTTCCTGGACCAGGGATTGAACGCCTGTCTCCTGCATTGACTTCCCCAGGGGGCTTCCCTGGTAGCTCAGCTGATGAAGAATCTGCCTGCAATGAAGGAGATCCTGGTTGGATTCCTGAATCTGGAAGATCCGCTGAAGAAGAGATAGGCTACCCTCTCCAGTATTCTTGGGCTTCCGTAGAAAAGGGAAAGCCTACCCATTCCAGTATTCTTGGGCTTCCCTGGTATGTCAGATGGTAAAGAATCTGCCTGCAATGCAGGAGACCTGGGTTTGTTCCCTGAGTTAGGACCATCCCCTGGAGAAGCGAAAGGCTCTGCCCACTCCAGTATTCTGGCCTGGAGAATTCTATGGACAGAGGAGCCTGGCAGGCTACAGTCCATGGGGTCGCAAAGAGTCGGACACGACTGAGCAACTTTCACTTCACTCCTGCATTGGCAGGTGGATTCTTTACCACTGAGCCACCAGAGAAGTCCCAGGAAACTTCTTCTATTACAAGATGAGAGGGTTTGAGAACCACTGCTTTCAAACAGTATCTGTCGAAGGAAATCTCTTTTTACCTATTGGGGCATCAGAAGTTCACTTAAATTTTTTATTTTGAAGCTCCTCTCTTGGAATTACTGAGTTCTTCATCCGAAGTTGTTTAAATATGGTTGCTTTAAACTTATGCACATGCACAGCAAACTGTGACTGTCTTGAGAGGTGAAACTGGACTTCATTCATGTTAAGGCCTTACTCCCATCAGTAGCACAGTGCCTGGCACATAGGACAGCTGACTAATGTGTGTATTAAAGAATCTAATGTAGCTTATTAGTTAAGAATCTTAGATTTTTTGCACCACAAAATATATTCAATTTTTTAAAATACTATTTTATATTGATAAAAAAGTAAATTTCCCTCATAGTATACTCAAAATGTTATCTATGCTAATTACTTAATATGCAAGAGAAAAGCCATGGGAAATAAATAATGGGTAAAGCAAGGCATCCGCTTAGAAAAGGATACAGTCAGAGTCGTAAGAATGGCGCGTCTAAGGCAGTGCTGCCCTTACGTGCTCTCAGTGCATGTGGTGATGATATTTCATGCTAAAGGACATTCTTCAAATGAAAGACTGTGCACACAGGCATTTAGAGGCAGTGATGAGTACTTACTTCCCTCTCTCTGCTTTCATGTTCCTCCCTTGTAGGGACAAGGACTTGAGATAGGATAGATTCCATAAGCCATGCCTTTCGTAACTTACCGTGAATACAGATGGTGACCATGGCTCACCCAGGACTAAGTTCAATATCACCAATTTCTTTTAAGGTTCCCAATAACAGTCAATTATTAATTTTTTCATTTGCCACTTTCAAATTGTACAACACTGTGCTTAACATTGCTCAGTCATGTCCGACTCTTTATGACCCCATGGACTGTAGCCCACCAGGCTCCTGTGTCCATGGGATTCTCCAGGCAAGAATACTGGGGTGGGTGACCATGCCCTCCACTAGGGGATGTTCCCAACCCAGGGCTCCTGCATTGCAGGCAGATTCTTTACCAGCTGAGCCACCAGGGAAGCCCACAGAAATAAGCTAAGCTTTGTGAAAGTGATTTTCTGTGACTGGTCTAACCTTCGTCATTTTATATATACTGATACCAGACCTCAGTGCCTATAAAAGTGTCTGTAGTACTGTGCACAGGATGGTAACTAGAAATTTTGGGGAATAATAAAAGCATTAGACAGGCATGTATGAATCCTTGCTCTGGAACTGTTTCTTTAGGCCACATCATACTCTAGGCTTTCCGGGTCATCTCCACCCCAGCTGCGCAGCTCTGCCATCAGAGCACAAAAGCAGCTACGGAAAATACATAGACAGAACGGTGTGATGGTTTCAGTAAAACTTTGGCTTGTGGATGAAACATTTAAAAAGGGCTTCGTCACTCTTCCCAGCCTTTCTCTTTGTTCCCTTGGAGACCAGGCTCAAACCCTCCCTCCCCCCCCCCCCCCCCCCCCCCCCGGTCTGCTTCTCCTGCTTCTCTTTGTCCCTGGCGGCTATTCTGTATGCTGTTGTCTTCCAAAAGGAGCATCTTGCCTCTCCACCACATCGTTAGCTATTTGGTTGTTCCCTTCCTTCCTTCTTCACTCCTTCCCTTCTTGCCATCCTTTCTCCTTCTGCCGCCTCAGTTCTTAATAGATGAGCCAGTAGATATTTGTTGTGAAAAGTGAGTTTAACTCGGAGCTATCATTATAAAAGATACTGGAGAAGTAATTATTTTATTTTAATGTCTCAGGCCCTAATAACCATTCGGTGCTTGTTTGTTGCTAATGAAGATCTTACATTTTTCTCTAACAGATTCAGTAAATTATGCTCTTAACATATAAGACTAGGGAGACCAATTAGTCAAAATATTAGAAAGGCCCAAACTGCTGGGGCCTCCCTGGTGGGTCAGATGGTAAAGAATCCACCTGCAATGCAGGAGACCCGGGTTCAATCCCTGGGTTGGGAAGATCCCCCGCAGAAGGAAATAGCAGCCCTCTCTAGTATTCTTGCCTGGAAAATTCCATGGACAGAGGAGCCAGGCAGGCTATAGTCTGTGGGGTCTCAAAGAGTCAGACACAACTGAGCGAGTAACACTTTCACTTTCGTACTGTAGTAGATACGGAAAAAATGAAAAATTAAAGATGATTTGTGATTTATTGACAGGAGTCAATGATCTCATTCCCAAATTGAATACAGATGTTTTCCAAATAATACTGTCATGATACTAACTAACCTGGGCAGTCATGAGTGGAAAACGGCTTACACATACATAGCAGAATAAGTGGCACACCATCTCCACATCTTGTAGCTCAGCCAGTAAAGAATCCGCCTGCAGTGGGGGAGACCTGGGTTTGACCCCTGGGTTGGGAAGATCCCCTGGAGAAGGGAAAGGCTGCCCACTCCAGTATTCTGGCCTGGAGAATTCCACGGATATAGTCCATGGGGTCACAAAGGGTCGGACACAACTGAGAGACTTTCACTTCACTATCTCTACAAGTTGGAGTTTTGTGAGATTCACTTATAATAATGGTTTTCTTATCTTCAGGTTTTTCACCCTAAGATTATGAAAACACTCCAAGTTATTTTTAGACCCCTCAATAAGTAAGGCTTGTTAGTACTCCACCAGACAGATTTTACAGGGGCTTTTGCCAGGAAAGACTCCACTGTTCTTTTGGAACGATTAGTATTTTCAGCTTCTGCTGACTTCTTGCACTTTGTGATATTTTTATTAGGTTTTGTAGTTAGAGGCTTTTTCTTTATACCTCAAAATGCTAAGACTATACCATGTAAAATATGACTATCAATTCTTCTTCTTTTCTTTCTTCTCCTCCTGCCTTTTTCAAGCCCTGTTGGTATATTCTGCAGACATCATACTCTGCTTGTTCTGTTGGGGATTCTCAAATGAGTAAGAAACTCTCTTAGAAGGAGTTTTTCACATTAAAGAACACAAAAGACATACATACACAACCAGACAATGACATGGAAAATGATGAGCTACAAAAGTCAGATAAGGACTCTGAATTGGGGAAATGTGACTTTCGTTAGGTCAGATGATTGAGCAGGAGAGAATGTGTGCGGGCCCTGTGTGTTACTGGTCTCAGACTGATGTCCCGAAGAGGGTCACCACACTCCCCAAAATGCTTGACCTACACTTAGAGAAATACGGGTTTTTACCCAGTTTTCTTTGCTGATAGATGTTGACAAACAGTGTGATACTGCCGACTATAGATATTGGCTATAATGGAACTGCACTTTTAGCTTTGGTAGGAGCTTTGACTGCTCCCGTTTCTTCATTGCTGTAACAGTCGCTCAGTTGTGTTCAGCCCTTTGCAACCTCATTGACTTTACAGTCCCTGGGATTCTCCAGGCCAGAATACTGGACTGGGCAGCCTTTCCCTTCTCCAGGAGATCTCCCAACCCAGGATCGAACCCCAGTCTCCCTCCCTGCAGGTGGGTTCTTTACCAGCTGAGCCACCAGGGGAGCCCCGTTCCTTTGCAGATTTTCTCTTCCATTTGCAAGGAGACCGCTCTGTCAGATGATCAGAAACAAAACAACAGTGTCAGCAACAAATGACTTTATTTCTGTTTGCAGGTACAGTTTGACAGTTCATTTGGGTAAAATGGGAAGACGTTAAATCACTCTTCCAGTTCCATGGCATATCCAATGAATTAAATAAAATCTGGACCAAGTTACTTGTTTAAAATGTTGCAGCTCTGCCTTATTCTGAGAAACAAACGGATATCCACGCTCTCCTTGTGCTGGTGTCCTTGACTGTAGGCTGCCACCGTGTTTCCTGATGGTTATTTCTGATGCAGCCGGTCTTCATCCACACAGAACATTTGCATTGCGTTTTGTCTTTGGGATGTCACTCTGTAAGAAAGACAAATGAATAGTTTGAGTGAAAAATGGCATTTTAAGCATAATATCATGTTCCACGTCTTCCTCTTCTGTGAATGAAAGTTCTCTAGCAGTTTAGAGGAAGAGCTTAGTGAAGTACATAATGAAAAAGTACATCTATATGTGAGCGTGCATTTAAAAATGTCATAACAGAAGACGAATGGAATTTTCATGTTTATGATAAAAGATGTAGCTTCCTTTTGCCAGTATATGTCAGAACTCTTGGATAAGAACCTACTGTGAGACAGTCTGTCCAAGCGTTTAGGTTTCCATTTCATCTACCATCTGGGATTTTATTTTATTTTAAGGAACTTTGTTGATAGTATTGATTCTTTCTCAGGTGTAATGTGTTAACTCCATTATGCTTACAATGTTACAAGTACAGAGAAGTTTTTCACTCCAGGGTAACTTCCTAGAATGGTAAAGGTCATCCATTAAATGCTAAGCTCGTTTCTCTGTACACAGATGAGATCACTGTATGAAATTCTGCATGCTTTTAATGTATGCCTTATAATGCCACAAGTTCATGCCAAGCAATGAATATCAAGCTCTTATAAATCATATGGATATTGTTACATACTCAGGTAGGGGTAACTTTACGTTGATTATTTTGTGAATTTAAAATGTCAGTGATGGTAAACCATATGAATATGGGGTTCCCGAGCGTAGGATGCCTGAATTCTTGTGGTAATTAGCTACGAATTTTTCTGATGTCCTTCCTCAGTAGTGAAATGTAATGATAGTTCTGCTCCCCAGTTGTTTAGCAGGGAACTTTGCATCAAGTCGTAGTCACCAAATGTTTATAGACTGAATGATAATCAGATCAGATCAGTTGCTCAGTTGTGTCCGACTCTTTGCAACCCCCTGAATCGCAGCACACCAGGCCTCCCTGTCCGTCCCCAACTCCCGGAGGTCACTCAAACTCACGTCCATCGAGTCAGTGATGCCATCCAGCCATCTCATCCTCTGTCGTCCCCTTCTCCTCTTATCCTCAATCCCTCCCAGCATCAGAGTCTTCTCCAATGAGTCAACCCTTTGCATGACGTAGCCAAAGTACTGGAGTTTCAGCTTTAGCATCATTCCTTCCAAAGAAATCCCAGGGCTGATCTCCTTCAGAATGGACTGGTTGGATCTCCTTGCAGTCCAAGGGACTCTCAAGAGTCTTCTCCAACACCACAGTTCAAAAGCATCAATTCTTCGGCGCTCAGCCCTCAGCCTTCTTCACAGTCGAGCTCTCACATCCATACATGACCACAGGAAAAACCATAGCCTTGATTAGATGAACCTTTGTTGGCAAAGTAATGTCTCTGCTTTTGAATATGCTATCTAGATTGGTCATAACCTTCCTTCCAAGGAGCAAGCGTCTTTTAATTTCATGGCTACAGTCACCGTCTGTAGTGATTTTGGAGCCCAGAAAAATAAAGTCTGACACTGTTTCCACTGTTTCCCCATCTATTTCCCATGAAGTGATGGGACCAGATGCCATGATCTTCGTTTTCTGAATGTTGAGCTTTAAGCCAACTTTTTCACTCTCCACTTTAATTTTCATCAAGAGGCTTTTTAGTTCTTCACTTTCTGCCATAAGGGTGGTGTCATCTGCATATCTGAGGTTATTGATATTTCTCCTGGCAATCTTGATTCCAACTTGTGTTTCTTCCAGTCCAGCGTTTCTCATGATGTACTCTGCATATAATGTAATCATGTAAATAAAAGTTATTTATAGATGGTAAACTATACAAATAGGTAACATTATTATTTTTATTATATAGGATCAGACCTAGAAGCTATTTTGTTGAAAAAAAATAAAGTATTATGTACCCCTTACCTGACATAGTTCTTAAACCCATGAGAAATATCTTTTAAATACTTTCTCATTTTCTTTGCTTAATAACATTGCATTCACATGTACTATCATTTTGTAACATATATAAAAATTGAAGTTTTAAAACTTGGGTCAGTGAATGCTAGGCAGAAGAAGATTAATTCACATTTTTATCATTGCTTCTTTTAGCTGCAGAATATGTTAATTTTCCAGTCATCTCAGACTATCTCAGTATCTCTTTAAGTCTATGAATTACTCTTACGAGCTTATGTTAGCAGTGTTACTGGCCAGAAACATTTCAAAGGAACAGAAAACTAGGTGCTTGGCGGTTTCCTTTATCCTTGTTACAATAACCAGTTTGAAAGACAAAATGCAGGGGGAAATTATTAGCAGTATTTTTCCACTTAGTGGCTTGTACAAAGACCAGTAATTCATACAGAGTGTGAGTGCTCTGTGCTCTGGTGAAATGGAAAACGTTTTTCATTAGAAGCCTGTGTAAGTTCCAAGAAGTCATTGTGCTGGATTCTCCTCCCTTCCTCTGTATTCGGAAAGGCATCATTTGTCCTGAGAAGTATAACACCTGTCAGCTGTAAGATTTGGTCTGTCCTTTCTTACAGACATTTTTGTTAGTAGTTTTTCTTTACTACCTTCCTTGATGGACAGCAGCCTTCAACTGACATCTCGAAACTGTGACTCTGATCCAATCACTTAACCTCTTGTGAGAGAAAAGCACTTAATAGAAGGAAAATATAAGACAAGAAATGTGAGTTTTCCTTTTAAGACAAGTTGACTACCACTCACTAGGGAAGGTCTTAAAGCATTTTTTTTTCCTTTCAGTAAACTTACTGTTCTCAAGATCCTGATAATTTGGGAGATAAATATTTAGAATTATTGACTATACTTCCCCCTTATAAATATTAGAACCATATGTGTAATACAGTGGATTCAAATGATTTGTGAACCACTGTTTGGATAAATATATTACCATAAAGTAACAGTCACTGTGAAAATAGGGGTTTAAACATAAGTTTATATAAATTATTTTATGGAAGAACTTTACCAAGTTTTTCTTAGAGGTGAATTATATTCAAAGATTGTAAAAATCTGCAATTAAGTTCATTATCTCCTCCTACCACAGACATATCTTTTAAATAGCATAACACACCCTGCTCCAAACTTGTATACAGTCTGTAAAATTGGGGTAATCATAGTACTTAAAAGATTTTGGTGAAACTTGTGTTTAGCACAGTGCCTGGAATATTCTAATCACTCCGTCAATGTGAGTTAGTGTTAGTAGTCACAGTATTAGTTTTGAAATGTTACAGTAGCAGACCGGAAGAACTGCATTTTGCTTTCACCTCTTGATGTGCTACTTCTAAAAATCTGATATTCCCATTTGTTTTGTATTATAAATCGTCTCTTAGGAGGCTTTGTCACTCGAGAGGTAGGAGTTTTAGGGAGCGGCACTCACACATTGTCCTTAACATGCTTGTTCCTAAACTGGAAATTCTTTTTAGGCAGCATCTACAGGACTCCTTGTTCTTCTGGCTTGCCGGAAAGGATGAGACAGTGAGGGCTCAGACTGCTACCTCCCTGGGGGCTCATTCATTGCTTAGTGCTCAGAGACTCATATCTGCAGCTGTTGTTTTTATCCTGATGCAGCCAGTAATTTACTCAGTTCCAGAAACCATACCTTCAATCTGAGAGACTCCCTGACCTTTACTGAATTCTCTATGGACAACTACAGTTACGTGCCTGGAAATAATTGCTGTTGTTACCCCTAAACATTGACTGTGTGGTCTCGGGTAGCTAATTAAGTGCAGAGGGGCTTGCCGTCCCCTCCGCGCACCCAGTTGTCTGGTCGTCTGGGCCTCCTCTGTGTGCGCTCCGAGGTCAGGCCACGCAGGTCCCACACTGGGCAGACCTTGAGGAAGTCTGCCTCTGCTCCTCTCGGAAGGGCTGGGCAACAGCAGTGGTACTCCCTTGCTTTTATCCTCTGCTTACTTACGTTATTCCTTATATATGGAGCTACTACACAGAAGGTGCTTGAAAAAAAGAGGTTGAGATCTTAATTTCAACGTATACCCATCAAAACCCAAGCATGGTCCAGGAAGATTTTCTAAGTCAACATAATTGGATAATTTTCATTTTCAATAAGAAGATTGATTAATGAATAAGAATTTATTGCCTATTCACAGCTATGAACTTACAGCGACTAGAGCAAACCTCCTCGGGCCTAATCTCTGCTTTGTTTAATTTTGCAGACATTTACTGGACTATTCATTTTGTGCAAAGCATTGTATTAGGTACCAGCTGTATAACTCCTTTTTACAATCAGGTAGGGATGGCAGTAAAAAGGTAGACACATAATTAGGTACTCACTAGTTGTGACAGAAGCTGTGATGGAAGCAGACAGGGGGTGATGATGAGAATGAACTGTGAGAAGTGGGTGGGAAAACCCTCTCATGTGGCAAGTCGGGAGAGACCACTGAGAATCCTTCACTCTGGAGAAAACCGAAGGAGCTAGCAGTGTGCAGACGCAGGGAGCCGGCTCCCAGGCTCTGTCTTGGGAGGTCACTAGGGGGTCCACCAGCCAGCAGAAAAGACTGCAGTAGCCTCTAACCCTTGCACATACTTCCAACACATAGAAACCTGTTAACAGGCAAAATTCCGAGATTATTTTTTTACCATGTTTTAAATATTTGTTGGCATGTATTATATGCGGTTCCATCTAATCTTGATGTATCTTTCAATATAGTCACTTTGGGGAAATAAGGAAGGCTCTGTCATACATCTGTATTGAATACCAGTACAAAACTTCATTTTAACATTATCTGCCTTTGGGGGTTATCTCTGCTACTATTTTATTGCAATACATTTTGAAAAGTTGTGTATATATTGTGTATTCATTGTACCTAAAATAATAATAAATTATTAATACAAAAAGTATTAATATTAATCCATACAAAGTATGCTGTTGAAAATGAAAGCTAAAGTTTTTGTTTGTAAAGATTGCTGTTTTAAGAAAGATATTCCTAATTAACTATATTGGAAGTCATAAAAAGTGAAAATATCCTTCATGTTTTTATGTTCAAAGTTAATTTTTACATTTCACTAGGGACCCAGAATCAGCAAGTACTTTCAGAAGTAGGCCCCTGAAATCAATACATATATTCTCTAACAATTATTATTTCATAATAGTATTAAAATGCTAATTTCAGTTCTTGATAATTTTTTTCTCCTCCTCTCATTTTCAACATTTGCTCTTTACCTATAGTATACAGAAACTATTAAATGTCATGTTAGTCATTCATTATTCATTGAATGAATAAGTCTCTACTGTGTACAAGGAGCTGTGCTACATGCCAGAGGAAGCGGGGTACTGAAATAATTCATGCATGATACCAGTGTATTGGGGTTACTTCCTTGAGTATACTGAATATATATATTCACATTAGGTAACTGCAAAACAAGCAGATTGTTCATGCATTGACTGTTGCCATAAATTTTTAATCACTTTATCACTTAAATGTCACTATGTTATGAAGGGTCATTGCCAGCAGGAAGAAATAACAGTTCTTATGCATACCAGGCATTTTATCTCTCTTTTTTTTCTGTACCACTTCATCCATGTTTGGTTTTAGCTTTTGCCAGTTTTATTGAAAGCTGTAAACCAGAAATTACATAAGCCTCTGATTTAGCATTTAAATTGATGTTTAAAATATAAAAGTGGGCCTGTCAGCTGCAGGTAGCAGTGTTGAAGGTGGTTTGTTCTAGCATGGACACAGGACATATATTTCCTCAGCCCCGCCTTCTCTACCCAGTTATTGGGCACACACATCCTGGTCATACCTTTTTTTTTTTTTTGAAATATACAAGTTTTTTCATGAGAAATAAAAACTATTTCTTAATTATGAAGTAACATATTTTCAGTTCCTAGATCCTCAAGGTGCATTTTTTTACATGTAATTATGAACTTTGGCATGTCTATGACATTGTAAATATCTGTGACCACTTTGAGTGGGCATAAAATAATGGTCTTCATATTAAGAAAGCATTCACAGAAAGCACTCTTAGTGTCAGCAGGTGATTTGGACTGTGGTCTTTGGCCTAGTTAATCACTTGATGATGTTTCTAGCTCGTGTTTGGGCATTCCTTAATGAAGAGCAGGGAGGTGCACTCAGGGTGGTTGGTCAGCAGCTGGGTGTTGCCGCTGAACAGTGCACACTTCATCCTGTGTGGAGTCCGCAGTGGAGCAGCGCAGAGTGGTGACTGCAGGGATCATGGCGCCCAGACTGCATGCAGCAGTGCCCGAGGTGAATCAGGCATATGGCCTGAGGTATGTGGGTAACAAACTGTTAAAATAATAAATTCACGTATTGTGCAAGTGAAATGGGTTGCAATTTTTATATTCATAGCTGGAACATGCATTTAATGTGCTTCATATTAAAATTGAGTGTTTTGGTTTGTAAACTTTATATAAAATGACTCTAAAGTATATATAGAAAGATAAATATGCAAAATTAATGAAGAAAGCATTGTAAAGGCAAAAAGGATGAAGAAATTTCCCAGTTGTATGTTAAAATATTTTATAAACCTATAATAACTAAAATAGTAAGTGTGGGCATAAGTATATATAAAATATTGGTGAATATAGAATATAATGTCAAGAATTAGACAATAGTATAAACTATAGAGATTTAGAGTACAATAAAAGAGGTATTGTAAATTAGTAGAAAAACATTTATTTGAATCAATGGTCCTGGACCAGTTAGCTAACCATCAGTGATAGGGCTATGATGACAGCAGAGGATTAAGGTTAAACACTTATACTTTATTTTATTACAAAATCAGCTCCAGATGGAGAATCTGAACACTCTGCTAAGGTTAAATAATTATAATTGGAAATACAGAAAATTTGTAACTTAAAAGTTTAATGCTCCAAATATGTACCTTAACATTCTCATTCAGTTCAGTTCAGTTCAGTCGCTCAGTCATGTCCAGCTCTTTGCGACCCCATGAATCGCAGCACGCTAGGCCTCCCTGTCCATCACCAACTCCCGGAGGTCACTCAAACTCACGTCCATCGAGTCAGTGATGCCATCCAGCCATCTCATCCTCTGTCGTCCCCTTCTCCTCTTGCCCCCAATCCCTCCCAGCATCAGAGTCTTTTCCAATGAGTCAGCTCTTTGCATGAGGTGGCCAAAGTATTGGATTTTCAGCTTTAGCATCATTCCTTCCAAAAAACACCCAGGACTGATCTCCTTCAGAATGGACTAGTTGGATCTCCTTGCAGTCCAAGGGACTCTCAAGAGTCTTCTCCAACACCACAGTTCAAAAGCATCAACTCTTTGGCTCTCAGCTTTCTTCACAGTCCAACTCTCACATCCATACATGCATATCCATACATGCATAACTATATATACTAACTTGTTTATTTTTTGCTTGTTCTATTTAATTCCAAAAAAAGGATATATTAAATTTCTGTATTATTTAGTAATTTTATCAAGACCTCCTTGAATTTCAAGACTCTCTGCCCTTCATTCCTCTGTTATGTACTTCCACATAGCAATCAACCAATCACTGTTACATGGAAACCTGGAAGACAAGGTTTGAAATAGGTGTGGTAAACTAAATCTGAATATTACATAATGTATAAAGAGATCTTAAAAAGTAATAAAGAAGCAAATAGAAAACTGAGGAGAGAGCATGAACAGGCAGTTAATTTAGAATATGAACAAGTTCATTAATTTCTAATAAACATTTGAAAATGAAATGTAAATTTAAAACAATGAAATACCATTTATGCTATTGAATTGGTAACGATTTTTTAAATCTTTCATTCCTATTATAAATTAGTAGAGAAAAACACATCTTCATATGGAATAGGTATACATTTGTGCAAGTTTTTTAGATTCAAATTATTAAAATGTAGTAAACATCTGTAAAAATGCATACCCTTTGACACAGCTTTTTATTTCTTAAGAATTTACCTCAAAGCAGTAATCAAAGAAGACATTTAAAAAGCTTTGAAAACTATAATGTTTTGGGTTGGCTATCATGTCATTGCATGTAACAGCAAATTTTAGGAAACATTCTAAATCTCAACATAAATGAGACCCTTCTTTTACTACTAATAGACAGTCGCAATACTAAATAAAGTATGATTTAATTTTATAAAAATAAATTTTTATTTCCGTATTTTTGCATATCCTTGCCTGGAAAATTCCATGGACAGAGGAGCCTTGCAGGCTACAATCCTTGGGGTCACAGAGAGTCAGAAATGACTGAGGACTCACGCTAACACACACACACATTTACATACAAGTACTTTAGGACGTGTAGCAGTGTATTAATAATTGTGGATAGCTTTTCTTTTTTACTCTTTATCTCTGCTTTCAAAGTGACTGAGTGGACATACTTTACAATAAAAGAAAAAAGCCATCTTCATATTTTAAAGATGATAAAGAAGATGACGAAAGACTTTATACCTTAGTAAATAACACAGTTAAAATATATTTGCTCATTTAAAAATTTTATATTTAATATGAACATATATTTGGTGATCTTTAATTGATTTTTTTTTCTCATTTTGTTGCTTAAGAGATCAGTTTTCTCCTGAGAAGGCTTTCTTATACTCCTTCCTCTCTTTACTGAACTATCCTAGCACTTATCAAAGATGACAACCTATAGTCCTCTTAACTTATCTGTTTCTTCTATTAAGCATGTCCAATAAATACGTAATATCAACCACTGTGTTATTTAAAGGGCTTCCCTCATAGCTCAGTTGGTAAAGAATCTGCCTGCCATGCAGGAGAACCCAGTTCGATTCCTGGGTAGGGAAGATCCCCTGGAGAAGGGAAAGGCTACCCACTCCAGTATTCTGGCCTGGAGAATTCCATGGACTATACCATCCATGGGGTCGCAAAGAGTCAGACATGACTGAGCAACTTAAAAAAAAATGTTATTTAAAATATTCTAGTAGCAACACTAAAAATGTAAAAAGAAAAAGGTGCTTTCAGTAGTATAGCTTACTAACTTCTCATATTAAAACAGTTCATTTTAACATGTAATTAATATGAAACTTGTCATTGAGTTATTTTGCATTCTTCAGAATCCCGTGTGTATTTTATGGTGAAAGCACATCTCCGTTTGGACTGTTTTAGATGTCACGTGTGGCTAGCGGCCGCCTTACTGACCAGCACAGCAGTAGACTGTTCATTAGACTGTCAGGCTCTCCGAGGACCAAGTGTCTCTCTTATTATTGTATCTCCAGTGCCTAATAACTGTCTAGAACTTAGTAAGCACTTTTAATATTTAAACTAGCTTCTGCAGTTTTTGGGGGGTGTGTTTTTTTTGTTTGTTTTTTTTTTTTTTTGCTATTCCTGCCTCTGTAGTGGGGCTTCCCTGGTGGCTCAGACTGTAAAGAGTCTGCCGGCAATGCAGGAGACCCCAGGTTTGATCCCTGGGTCGGGAAGACCCCCTGGAGCTCTGTCATGCTTTTCGCTACATGCCCATCTCCTGCATCTAAGTGTGTGCTCCTCAAGAAAGCAACCATGTTTTATTCAGCATTACGTGCCTGACATGGTAGATGTTCCATATATGGTTATCAGAAGGAAATTGGAGAAGTGAGAACACTCATTTTTTATTTCAAAGAACTTTTTTTTCTTGGTAATTCACTCTCTTGAAATATGTTAAATCTCACAAAGTTAGATAGAATTACATAGCACTTAGCACTGAAAGTAAAGTGGAAGGCGCTCCGTCGTGTCCGACTCTTGCGACCCCATGGACTGCAACCTGCCAGGCTCCTCTGTCCATGGAATTCTCCAGGCTGTTGTTGTACTGTGTTGTTACCAGTGTGTTGCCATTCCCTTCTCCAGGGGATCTTCCTCAGCCAGGGATTGAACCCAGGTCTCCTGCATTGCAGGGGGATTCTCTACCATCTGAGCCACCAGGGAAACCCAAGCACTTAGCACTAGAAACTGAACAACCTCAACTGTTCATTTGTTGGGTCTTTAAATGATTAAGCCACCAAAATGGCTGATTGCTGATTTTCTTTTTTAAGATCCCTATTGGTTAGAGCTTCAATAACTTTCCTTAATGTAACTCTGTCCTGTATTTGACTAAATTTTATAGCCGCAGGGTGCTGCCCTGTCAATGCTGATAATCTCTTGCAGTAACGTAAGACTTCCTCCTGTGATCCTAAGTGGAGATGGACAGCTACCAGGGTCCAGCCCCAGTGGATCCAGGGAATTCGAAGGGGAGATGGCTTTGGCAATCAGAATACAATAGAATTAAAGATAAAAAGAGTGGTTAAATAAGGATAGCTCAGTGAGAAAATTCAGTGGAGAAAAGAAGCCGAAGAACTTGGTTTATGTGGAAAGCTAATAAAATTCCAAGATAAGGAATTTGCGTCACCTACGTAGGCCGCAGGCATCCTCCCGGTCTTCCGAAGGAGAGGAGACACTAAGGCCTCCCCAGTCGGATCTTAGAAGCACAGGCAAATTTAGTAGGCTTGACGAGCCTCCATGCTCCAGATGGGAATTCAGCCAGAAGGTAAGAGAAAGAACGACATGGGGAGACGAAGCTTCGGTGAACAAGGCCCACACTTTATTTTCCAAAGTAGTTTTTATACCTTAAGTTGTGCATAGAGGATAATGGGGGAAGGGGTAGAGTCATGCAAGGACAGCAGTCCTTGATCCTAATCGAAGCCAGGCTTTCTTCCTGCAAACTTATCGTATGCAAAAGTTTAGGTGATTTACATCATCTTCTGGCCAGGAGGCCTGTTAACATTTTATGGCTCTTTCTTGAGAAAACTTATTTTTCTCTAAAGGTGATTATTCTAAAGTCAGGCACCACCCTCCAAAAGCATTAGATAAAGTTGCATTCCTATAGGGCAAAGGTGTGTTGGGCTATAACAAGAAAAGAATTAACTCAAGGGTCCAAGGTTACAAACATTAAAGCTACTACTTACATTCCTATACACCAATTATAGTAATCAACACACTCCCAGGGATACGGCAGGTAAGGGATATGGAAACTTAGCAGCAAACATTGGCTCAACAAGTGAAAAACCCTTCACCAATACAATTTCTAATCAATCTTTTAACTGCTCAAAGGAATCTGTATTTAGACAGTTTAGAACATCTTATGCCTCTCATGGTTGGGAGGCTGTGAACAATCTCATGTGGCCAGAAGAACCTGTTGAGGCAGGCTAGAGGACTTCCAAAGGAGTTTGTAGGTTGAAACACTCTTGTCACGCCCAGGAACTTTATTAACTGGAGCTGTAAGTTAGCTCTTTTTCAGAGAGAAGTGGTGGGGGACAGCCCCCCGTAAAGTCAGAGGTGTAGGTGAAAGCACAAAGCAGTAAAGTAGGCAGACTCTGGTTTTGGGGATAGATGCTCAAGAATTTCCAGGGAGACTCCTGAGGCTCGATCCCGCCTTTGTGTAGCCGAGCCTCCTTCCTCATGACCTTTGCCATGGGCGGAGTTCCTCACGCTGGCTCCCTGCAGACAGCAGTTGGTCAGATTAACCATAATAGTGAGCTTTCACGCTAGTAATATCACTTATTGTATTTTCCTTCAGCTTTTTCCCAGTTATCAAACACTAATTTTTAAAAGTTTACATCATAGAATTTTTAAGGCATATTTTTCTAATAGAAAAGACGAGATCATAATGTGTTTGTTTATTGGGTCTGTGAGAGGCTGTTCCCCACATAAATAATGTTTTCAGTGACACTAGTGAATACTTTTACTTTGTCAGTAATAATAACTGAGCAGCCATCAAATGCCAGTGTGGTGTCAGTTGCTAAGAGCAAGAAAAATATTTAAATTTGTTTTCTGACTTGGTCTTAGCTAATTGTTTTATTTTAGGTAGGAGCCTGGTAATCATTGTGGAGCCATGTCAGCATCAACATATAATAATCAATTGCTATTATAATTATCACTAATATTGTTATTGTTTTCTTTAAAGAATTAACAAAAGATGCTGTTGTCAATATTCAAAAACAAATGCTGTTTATCTTTAGAAACTTAAAAAGTACCAATAACCTGAAAAAAAAAACAAAATATGCAACTGGTGGTAAGCCAGATGGCACATTTGGAATATGGACTTCAACCTCTCAGTCTCTCCACATAGGAAAGATTCAACAAGCTAAGGAAATTCCTGAAAGAAAGGACAAGTAAAATAAGTACTATGCAGGTAAACTGCTACCTCGGGAAGGTATTCATTTGTTCGTTCATTTAGTCTCCTGAGTGCTTTATTATGTCTCAGGCACCACTCTAGGAGCTTGGGATGTGTCAAGAGAACCAAACAAACATGCCCACCTTCCAGTGTTCCCGGTGAAGTTCATGCTTTAATCTTAACCCTAACAGGCTCTGCTATAAGGCCACATTGAGAGAAGAGTAAAGCTGGAAAGAGGGTGGCCCAGGAAAGGAGGTCGCCTCTTAAAGTGTCCCAAGACAGAAGGCATCAGGCCAAAGTCCAGAACCTGTGTCTGAGGATTCTAGCACCCTGAAGTCCAGTTCAGGTTGAAATTGGTACCCGAGAGCCCTGTGGGTCTATAAGGAGCGCCAGGCTGTGGAGAATCCAGTGTGAGCGGGGAGGTGGAGAAGGGCCGGGCTGTCCTTCCTGGGAAGGAGGGCTCACGGCTCAGAGGCAAGCCCAGAGGGCAGCTCCTGGTAGTGCAGGGACTGCCAGGGCCTGAGCCGCAGCTGGCGGAAGTCAGATGGACGCCAGGCTCCTCTGAGTAGCTAGAGGAAATGGAAACACAAGTGGGTGGAGCCTGATGCGTGGTGGCTGCCGGAAGGGCCGGGAGAGCAGAGTGGAGGCCTGTGTGCGGGGAAGCCTGCTGCTGCCACGCCAGAGCGTGTTTGCTCCTGTGCGGTTCCTAAAATGATTGTAACCACCGGGTATGAGTCATTGCGCAAGATGTTTACTGTACATGAGTTGGAAATCATTCATACTGGAAATTTCAGTTTTATTAAAAAGAAAAGATCAGTGTGTTTTGAGGGGAACGATTGCCCAGCTTGATATAATTCATTCTGCCACAGCAGCAAAAATGATCGAAGTACCAGCCAAGACTGTTGTTAGCTGTTTCAGGGATTACTTACTTCTAAATATGGGTAAATGATGATGGTTTGCTGACTTTGGCTGTTTTACTGGGAAACTTCTTAAAGAATAGTAAAGGCAACATTTTAAACATGTGTTTGTAGATAGTTTTCAACTGGGTAAGTTTTGATTCTATATAATGACCAAGGTCTAAAAACGATTACTAATATATCTCAGATAAAAAGGAGGTGCATGTTATCTTCAGTTTGACTGTTTGGAAAACTGAAGCAAGATCCAGTCAAGGAAAAATGACCCCGTCTCTGTCTTCTCCATTTGTCTAATGACCGTTCCTTGATCCAGGTCCGTGCACGCAATCTGCGTTCAGTCACTCCTGTCTGTCACCTAGTTTCTCCATGGTGTCTGCTCTCTACAGCACTTTTGTAAGGGCAATAAGCAGAATTTAGTATAAAAAGTTGCATCAAAGGTAGCCCAAAGTCACTCTTCAACTCTGATACTTGTCCTTAAAGACTAGTACTTTAATCACAGATGCTATTTTTACCTCTGATTAATAATTAAACCCTTAATTAATAATGATAGCTAAAAGATTAGACTAAGACATCAGAAATAATTTTCCCTTCCTAAGTTGTTATGGTAAATAAATAACTTTTCTATTTTTAAGGAAGTGTATTAGCTTGTGAGTATCTCATTTCTCTCATTTGGAAAAATAAGTTTTTCCTGTAGTTGTCTTCTTGGGAAATTGAAACATGATTTCAAATGGCTAACCTGTCATACAAAAGAATTCGGATATTATATTTATAGATGGAATGTTTGAGGGGCTTTGAGCAGGGAAATAAGATGAAATTTATTGGGACACTGAACTACAGACTCTCTGGTTCATCATAAGTTTATAGGTAGGACACAACAGAAGTATTCTCCAGAATTATCCACCACCCTCTCACTCCAGCCCTGACTCACCCCTATCTGTTTGTAAATTGAGCTGATCCCTCACCTTTGGGCCTTCACTGTCCCTTGGACTTTTGCTGACACCTTGCTGCTTCTGATGACTTCTGCCACTGCAGGCTGGAGTTCTAATAACCAACACTCAAAAGTAGAGAAGAAAGCAGAGAGACTGTAGTAAAGCTCTCCTTCACAGCCATGCCTTCTTTTGCTTGGCCTGGGCCCTCCCACATTTACTTGTGAAGCATGTTGGTACAAGACTGGGTATGAGCTGGCTCAAGAAGCACAGGGGTGAAAAAGGAATACATATATGAGAAGGTGTTTTCACTGGCTGGCTTTTGGCCCTGTGTTTTCCGTTGTAAATTTTTGTTTGATTGCTCTGGATCTTCCCTGTTGGTGACGGCTTTCTCCAGTTGCAGTGAGCAGGTGCTGCTCTTCATGGCAGCGCACTGGCTTCTCGCTGTGGTGGTTCTCTTGTTGCGGAGCACAGGCTGCAGGCACGTGGGCTTAGGAGCCACAGCACGCGGGCTCAGCAGTTGTGGCGCCTGGGCGTGCATGGCTGCCCCGCAGCCTGTGGAATCCTTCTGGGCCAGGGGTCGAACCCATGTCCCCTGCATTGGCAGGCGGCTTCTTATCCACTCTCCCAGGAGGGAAGACCTGTTCTGTGTTTTTGAAGTGTCCTCAAGTATGAATGGGCTTCCGAGGTGGCTCAGTGGTAAAGAACTGGCCTGCCAGTTCAGGAGATGGAGGAGTCCTGAGTTCTATCCCTAGATCGGGAAGATCTCCTGGAGGAGGGCGTGGCAACCCACTCCAGTATTCTTGCCTGGAGAATCTCATGGACAGAGGAGCCTGGCGGGCTACAGTCCATGGGGTCACAGACAGTCAGACACGACTTAGCAACTGAGCATGCAAGTGTGAATAGCACGTGCATACCACATACAGAATAATTTTGAAATGTTTCTCATGGTTATTCTCTAAGTCATACTCTTTTGAAAGACAATCTTGAGAGTAATGATAGCAATTACATTTATTTAGATTGTTATAGCTTCCAAATTACTCTCATAAACAGATTCTCATTTGATCCTCTTAGAAACCAAGGGAGGTAATTATCACCATTTTATAGGTGAAAGAACAGAGGTTTAATGAGGATGCATATGCTTTCAGAGCTTCCATCCAGGATTCCTAACCTTCACATCCGTCCTTTTATCCCTGCATTGCAAAATCTGTTTACATCGATAAATGTAATAAATCAAGAGTGTTTTATTAAAACTGGATAATAGTTCAAACTCATGAGTCTCCAGTCTGAGCGTTAACTTACTTTTATTGTGTTTGTATAAAGCAAATAGCCTCTCAACTCTGATTATTACTAAGGCAACCTGTAGTATTTTTATGGTCATAAAAGTAATTTTGATGTTGTCTATATGAAGTGAAGAAGCCTCATCCTCACATACCAGTTAGGCAATACAGGCTTTACAATTTATCTGTACAATCTCATGCTGTAGCTTAAATTTTCCAAAGTCTGTTGGTTTCTTTGAGAGGAAGTATTTTTGAATTGTGTCTTAATTGAAATGGTTTTTCTGGGCTCCAGAATCGCTGCAGATGGTGCTTGCAGCCATGAAATTAAAAGATGCTTACTCCTTGGAAGAAAAGTTAGGACCAACCTAGACAGCATATTAAAAAGCAGAGACATTACTTTGTCAACAAAGGTCCGTCTACTCAAGCCTATGGTTTTTCCAGTGGTCATGTATGGATGTGAGAGTTGGACTGTAAAGAAAGCTGAGTGCAGAAGAATTGATGCTTTTGAGCTGTGGTATTGGAGAAGACTTTTGAGAGTCTCTTGGACTGCAAGGAGATCCAACCAGTCCATCGTAAAGGAGATCAGTCCTGGGTGTTCATTGGAAGGACTGATGCTGAAGCTCCAATACTTGGGCCACCTGATATGAAGAGCTGACTCATTGGAAAAGACCCTGATGCTGGGGAAGATTGAGGGCAGGAGGAGAAGGGGATGACAGAGGATTAGATGATTGGATGGCATCACTGACTCAATGGACATGGGTTTGGGTGGACTCCGGGAGTTGGTGATGGACAGGGAGGCCTGGCATGCTGCAGTCTGTGTAGTCACAAAGAGTTGGACACGACTGAGTGACTGAACTGAACTGAAATAGTAGCTTTTATAAACTACCTGGTCTGTTTAGTTGGCTCTGTGAGAGAGAGGGGCATAGAGAATTAAGCCTCCAGCCTAGAGCCAGTCCTGAGAGCTTCAGAGCTCTGCTCACGGCTTCTGGGGGAGGAGAGTGGGGGGTGGCATCAGAAGCCCTGGCTCTCCTTGATGGTGGCCAGTCAGTGGTTGCCCGCCCCGCACCGTCGCTGACCTCCCGAGGGTGAGCCGAGCCTGGGTATTCTGCCGTGCTTGTGTGTGGCCAGCTCTCACGTCGGGCCTCTGTTTCTCTGCTCAAGTGTCTCTGGAGCCTCTGTGAAGTCGCTAACCTTGGTCTGACCTATAGGAATTCGGGGAAATAGAAGAGGAGGGTAAGGCTTCCAGTGATAGGGAACCAGATCCATGGGGGAACCCAAGACAGTGTTCCGTCTCATTAGTCTCTAAATCCATCTTGATGAAAATCCATCTCGTTAGTCACACACTGATCCAACAAGCTTTCCACCCAGAGGTACCATAAACAGAAGTGCCAGCCCCTGATGGCAAGGAGCCATAGACAGGGACAGGAAAATCAGAGGTGGTAAGAGGCTGAGCTTGGTGAAAGGTGCTCTTTATAGCGCCCTAGTGGCTTCAGCCCTGTGAGCAAAGAAGCAAATGAGGACACCGAAACCAATTTTCAATTCCACTCCAGTCTTTAGGGCCTAAGGTTTCCATCAGGCCCGATCCTTCTCTTCTCCTCGGGAACTTGGCCCCCACCCATGTAACTTGGGATGGACGTCCTGCCCTCCGGCAATGTCATCCTGAAGACACCACAGGCCTTCCGCCCAGCCCAGCCCCGGACCAAGGCACCGATGTCCTCTCCTGGTCCCTGTAGTCCACCTCAGGCCAGGAGGTTCCCTTTCACACTGAAACCGGAGGGAATTCTGCCTTGGGAGTGTAGGAGAGAATGTCACCTGTAGGGCTGGAGCAAAGGATATTCAGGAAAAGGAGGGCAGGAAAAAGAGCACCTGCTCCTGGTTTAAGAGGGAAATACTTCGTCTCCCTAAATTGCCCATGGGATACTTGCAGGTCCTCAGGAGGTTTCATCACTCATACTATTCATTATGAATTTTCTTGCATGTTTCCTGTAGTGGGCATTTCTCATAGAGACAGTAAATGGAAGAGAGATTCTGTGAGACCATGTTAACTAAAAGCCCTACTAGACTTAGCTACTGTCTCCAGAACTTCCGTTTTTTCTTATTTGAAGCAGTGCTGCTACCTCAAAAATTCCTCGTGTCTCCAATTCCTCCCAGTCTTTTAGGATACAGTTAGCTCTCCCTGAGTTTCCGTCTGATGCTTCACAGGTTGGGGGCTGTGCAGTCACTTCCCGTCTCAGAACAGTTAGGGGAGTACTGTGGTTGTCTCAGCGGGCAGTGAGGGCGTGTCCTGTGACACGTGCAGTGTGACTGCCAAGGGGGGTGGATTCACGAGTTTTCCCAGATGTAGAACAGTTGTAAATTATTGGTGTGTAGCGGGAAGGAGAGGGAAGCATCAAAGATCATCTCGAGTGTGTGTTTCTAATGTCAGTGGGGAGCCCATGGCAATCCATCAACCAAGATTGGGGGGAGGGTGGTCAAGACTGATGTTTTTTGAGACTGAAATATCTGTAGCCATCCAGGAAGAGGAATCTTGAAGAGTTCTGCTGAAGTAGTGGAGTGGGAAATATGAAACTGGGATGCTGGCATCAGCCTCCCCTGATGCCGCTGTGTGATCATTAAAGCCACAGAGAATAAGAATCATACAATCACACAGAGCCATGAAGGGGAATAAGACAGCCCAAGGGAGAGAAGGAGGCGGGCCTGGGCCAGAGCCACGTTTGAGAACAGGAAGAGGAGCCACTGAAAGACTCCAGAAGCGTACAGGGGCCCAGATGGGTCAAGGGAGGTATAGATGGGCCTTGGGTCTTCTCTGTAATAATCAGCAGCTTCCCCGTCTCCCGCAGCCACCTTCCTGAATCTCTGTCTTGCTGCCAACAATGCCGAAGATTCCCTCTCCTACCCTGTACCCAAAAGGACAGGGCCCCTGTCTTCTCATAACTTAGGGACCCTAGTAAAGGACAGGGAAATTGTTCCTATTGAACAACCGAACGTTCCTATTGAACGCTCCTTTACCAAAGGAGCATTTTTAAGGAAACAAAAGTTTGACCATCACTTCAGATGTCAGAACCAGGGCTTCCCTGGTGGCTCAGAGGTGAAAGCGTCTGCCTGCAATGCGGGAGACCTGGGTTCGATCCCTGGGTCTGGAAGATACACTGGAGAAGGAAAAGGAAATGGCAGCCCACTCCAGTATTCTTGCCTGGAGAATCCCATGGACGGAGGAGCCTGGTGGGGTACAGTCCACGGTGTTACAGAGTCAGACACGACTGAGTGACTTCACTTTCACTTTCAGATGTCAGAAGTGTTTTGGGTTTTTTTTGTTTCCATTTCTTCTTAGTAAGATTTAGAGGTTTTCTGGTTAAATCAATATAAAAATTGCCCTATTTACATATGCCCTGGGTGTGAAAGCAAGCCCTCCTCCCTTCATTTTTTTCTGGCTAGAATGTGTAGATGTGGGAACACACATTTTGCTGACATGTTCTGAAGCTTGGTATTTTGATAAATGGACCCAGGAACAAGAATTGATGGAAAACTTCTCACTTTTACAGTGGCGAGGTAAGTATGAGTTAGAAGGATGGGCAGCCAGGTAGCTGACAGGGTCTGCACAGAGCTAGATGGATCGCAATAAAAGCATGAGTCACAGAGAGAACACTGCCATCCGTTACCAAGCTGACTTGTAAGTATGTTATTGAATCATAGCAGAAATAAAGGACAAAACTTTTTTCTCTGACTCCCCAAAAAAGCTCAAATTGCAAATACCTTTAGTGCCTAGTAAGCAAAACAGTGCTGCCTTATGTAATGTGAAGTATTGCTGTAGACAATGAAAGCGCTTAGGTGTTTTTTTTGTTTCTTTTTTTTTTCTGTTAGCAGATTAAGCCTATTTTTATCCTGTGAACACAAAAACTGTATTCACGTTACATAAAAAAGGAAGGCATTATGTTAGTGGCTTTTAATACTGATTCATATAAACCCTTAAATAGAAAACAAATGGGCTAAAGTAGAGCAGAATTATACCTATAAGAAAATCACATTTCCCTTTCCACTGTATTGGATAATTACACAGACACAAATGAAGAAATAGTGCAAAACCTATCCTTTCTGAAGCAATATTAAAGGCTTCTTGAACTGGAAGCTTACCATACATTAATCATAAGGTTGGTTCATTTCATGCTCATATTGGCCAAATTTTTCACATAAATCCCATGGGAAAGAGTTTGGCTGTCATTTGTAACATGCATATCATCAGTGGTATTGTTACTTGGGGCACAGAAATATTGAAAAACAGTGTTATGAACTAGAAAATACATCTTTTTAAAAATTATCATCAGAAAGCTATTGACAACTTTTTTTGAGAGAGCAGGGGGAAAATGACTCAATGCTAAACCCACTGAAATTATTTTGATGTTTGATGCTGCCCCTTATGAAAGAGGCAACCCAGATAATCATGATGGTGTGATCACTGACCTAGAGCCAGACATCCTAGAATGTGAAGTCAAGTGGGCCTTAGAAAGCATCACGACGAACAAAGCTAGTGGAGGTGAGGGAATTCCAGTGGAGCTATTCCAAACCCTGAAAGAGGATGCTGTGAAAGTGCTGCACTCAATATGCCAGCAAATCTGGAAAACTCAGCAGTGGCCACAGGACTGGAAAAGGTCAGTTTTCATCCCAATCCCAAAGAAAGGCAATGCCAAAGAGTGCTCAAACTACCAAACAATTGCACTCATCTCACACGCTAGTAAAGTAATGCTCAAAATTCTCCAAGCCAGGCTTCAGCAATATGTGAACCGTGAACTTCCTGATGTTCAAGCTAGTTTTAGAAAAGGCAGAGGAACCAGAGATCAAATTGCCAACATCCGCTGGATCATGGAAAAAGCAAGAGAGTTCCAGAAAAACATCTACTTCTGCTTTATTGACTATGCCAAAGCCTTTGACTGTGTAGATCACAATAAACTGTGGAAAATTCTGAAAGAGATGGGAATACCAGACCACCTGATCTGCCTCTTGAGAAATCTGTATGCAGGTCAGGAAGCAACAGTTAGAACTGGACATGGAACAACAGACTGGTTCCAAATAGGAAAAGGAGTACGCCAAGGCTGCATATTGTCACCATGTTTATTTAACTTATATGAAGAGTACATCATGAGAAATGCTGGACTGGAAGAAACACAAGTTGGAATCAAGATTGCTGGGAGAAATATCAATAACCTCAAATATGCGGATGACACCACCCTTATGGCAGAAAGTGAAGAGGAACTAAAAGCCTCTTGATGAAAGTGAAAGTGGAGAGTGAAAAGGTTGGCTTAAAGCTCAACATTCAGAAAACGAAGATCATGGCATCTGGTCCCATCACTACATGGGAAATAGATGGAGAAACAGTGCAAACAGTGTCAGACTTTATTTTTCTGGGCTCCAGAATCACTGCAGATGGTGACTGCAGCCATGAAATTAAAAGACGCTTACTCCTCGGAAGGAAAGTTATGACCAACCTAGATAGCATATTCAAAAGCAGAGACATCACTTTGCCAACAAAGGTTCGCCTAGTCAAGGCTATGGTCTTTCCTGTGGTCATGTATGGATGTGAGAGCTGGACTGTGAAGAAGGCTGAGTGCCGAAGAGTTGATGCTTTTGAACTGTGGTGTTGGAGAAGACTCTTGAGAGTCCCTTGGAGTGAAAGGAGATCCAACCAGTCCATTCTGAAGGAGATCAACCCTGGGATTTCTTTGGAAGGAATGATGCTAAAGCTGAAACTCCAGTATTTTGGCCCCCTGATGCAAAGAGTTGACTCATTGGAGAAGACTCTGATGCTGGGAGGGATTGAGGGCAGGAGGAGAAGGGGACGACAGAGGATGAGATGGCTGGATGGCATCACTGACTCGATGGATGTGAGTCTGAGTGAACTCCGGGAGTTGGTGATGGACAGGGAGGCCTGGCGTGCTGCGGTTCATGGGATCACAAAGAGTCGGACATGACTGAGTGACTGATCTGATCTGATCTGATCTTATGAAAGTTTCATACCTCAAATGCATTTTCCTTTAACACCCTCTGAATGTTAGAAAAAGATTAAAGCCTTCTACCTTATAACTGGAGACATTAAGGATACATACACAGTGCCTTTCATCATCTGAGTCATCTGATCCTAGGGATGGACTGTGGGGAAAGAGTGTTGCGTTGTGGAGATCAGATCAGATCAGTCGCTCAGTCGTGTCCGACTCTTCGCGACCCCATGAACTGCAGCATGCCAGGCCTCCCTATCCATCACCAGCTCTCGGAGGTCACTCAGACTCACATTCATCAAGTCAGTGATGCCATCCAGCCATCTCATCCTCTGTCATCCCCTTCTCCTCCTGCCCTCAATCCCTCCCAGCATCAGAGTCTTCAATGAGTCAACTCTTCGCATGAGGTGGCCAAAATACTGTAGTTTCAGCTTTAGCATCATTCCTTCCAAAGAAATCCCAGGGCTGATCTCCTTCAGAATGGACTGGTTGGATCTCCTTTCACTCCAAGGGACTCTCAAGAGTCTTCTCCAACACCACAGTTCAAAAGTATCAATTCTTCGGCGCTCAGCCTTCTTCACAGTCCAGCTCTCACATCCATACATGACCACAGGAAAGACCATAGCCTTGACTAGGCGAACCTTTGTTGGCAAAGTGATGTCTCTGCTTTTGAATATGCTATCTAGGTTGGTCATAACTTTCCTTCCGAGGAGTAAGCATCTTTTAATTTCATGGCTGCAGTCACCATCTGCAGTGATTTTGGAGCCCAGAAAAATGAAGTCTGACACTGTTTGCACTGTTTCTCCATCTATTTCCCATGAAATGATGGGACCAGATGCCATGATCTTCGTTTTCTGAATGTTGAGCTTTAAGCCAACCTTTTCACTCTCCACTTTCACTTTCATCAAGAGGCTTTTTAGCCCCTCTTCACTTTCTGCCATAAGAGTGGTGTCATCTGCATATCTGAGGTTATTGATATTTCTCCCGGCAATCTTGATTCCAGCTTGTGTTTCCTCCACTCCAGCGTTTCTCATGATGTACTCTGCATATAAGTTAAATAAACATGGTGACAATATGCAGCCTTGGCGTACTCCTTTTCCTATTTGGAACCAGTCTGTTGTTCCATGTCCAGTTCTAACTGTTGCTTCCTGACCTGCATACAGATTTCTCAAGAGGCAGATCAGGTGGTCTGGTATTCCCATCTCTTTCAGAATTTTCCACAGTTTATTGTGATCTACACAGTCAAAGGCTTTGGCATAGTCAATAAAGCAGAAGTAGATGTTTTTCTGGAACTCTCTTGCTTTATCGATGATCCAGCGGATGTCGGCAATTTGATCTCTGGTTCCTCTGCCTTTTCTAAAACCAGCTTGAACATCAGGAAGTTCACGGTTCACATATTGCTGAAGCCTGGCTTGGAGAATTTTGAGCATTACTTTACTAGCGTGTGAGATGAGTGCAATTTTGCGGTACTTTGAGCACTCTTTGGCATTGCCTTTCTTTGGGATTGGGATGAAAACTGACCTTTTCCAGTCTTGTGGCCACTGCTGAGTTTTCCAAATTTGCTGGCGTATTGAGTGCAGCACTTTCACAGCATCATCTTTCAGGATTTGGAATAGCTCCACTGGAATCCCATTACCTCCACTAGCTTTGTTCATAGTGATGCTTTCTAAGGCCCACTTGACTTCACATTCTAGGATGTCTGGCTCTAGGTCAGTGATCACATCATCATGATTATCTGGGTCGTGAAGCTCTTTTTTGTACAGTTCTTCTGTGTATTCTTGCCACCTCTTCTTAATATCTTCTGCTTCCGTTAGGTCCATACCATTTCTGTCCTTTATCGAGCCCATCTTTGCATGAAATGTTCCTTTGGTATCTCTGATTTAGGAACCTGTTTACTTTCTGTTAGGGACTTAATGGGTTTTTTTTCACTAGGAACAGCTTTTTACATGCGTTTTTGAAAGCGTTAAATGAGTTATGAGTGAACCGCAGTAGAGCATTTGAAAATTCACTTCACTTCTTCGTTTGCTTGACTTGTAATAATCTGACCCCAACTCCCTTCTCAGTTGTTTTTATTATTTAGATTATATGCATGGCAAGTGTGGGTGTCTTGTTTAATGGTGAGTCACTGAGCAGGTGTGCGAATTAGACAAACGAGGCTTCAGTCCGGGACGTTTTCATAAAAGAGGTAGATCTTTAGGGACTACAAAGTGGTTAGGAATTTTTAAATGACAAGAACTATACTTAAGGGAAATAAAAAGAATGGCATGGCTTTGTGAAGCATTTATTAAACAAGTGCTATAGTACGGACTGTGCAAAGTGTCGGGGATCCAAAGAAGAGTGAGAAATGATCTTCCCTTGAAAGGCATTCAAAGCCTTTCCGAGCGTACGGTATTGATGGGGGAGCTCGGGAGGGAGATTTATTCAAAGGCTTCAGAAGGCAAATTCCACTAATAAAATTTGTCAGCTGAAGATGGACTAGCGAATACGGAGAAATTAAGAGCAGACTTCTAAGTGACTGTTCAGTATACATAAGCTCTGAGCTCCTTTTGCACTTCATTTCGGCCTCTTCTGTGAAATCTGGTATTTTGTGGGAAGCATAGAGCATTAGAATTGCAGACTGTGTTCCAGCAGTGAGTTCTAAGTAAGCTGGGCTGTTCTGCCTCTTCAGTGTTAGAGAGACTGATGGGCGGACAGAACCGAAGGGGAGTTTGTTGTTGTTGCTGTTCTGTCACTAAAGGTGGGCTGTGCTTACTGGAGGACAGAGCAGCACCTGGGCATCTTTTCGGGCCTGTCTGATTTAGGCAAGAGCCCAGCTATGCTGAGTGACCTGCTCCTATTTCATTAGGAAGGAGTTCAGGGTCAGTGAGAAGCAGCAGCAGCTCTGTCATCTGGTTAAGTATCTCGGACGGTTCACGTCCGCATTTGCAGCACTCTTGGGCACATCAAGAAGGGCTGTATCAGAACCGCACAGCTCGGACCATGTCCACCAGGGGGATGCAGAGAAAAGAGCTTATTCTGTGTGATAACATGCTTGACTGTGAGTTGTCTTCTTGCCAACCTGAAAGATAGATTGCCTCATCAGTCTTCCGAGTATTGGGTGAAAGAAAGAACCAGCAAAAACCTTTGGGGAAAATCAGAGGCCTAACTAAGGTCCAGTGTGAATAAATTTTCCTTTACCTTATTTTATTTAACTTTCCTTTAACTTATTTTATTTAACTTTCCTTCAACTTTCCTTTCCTTTAACTTATTTCTCATCTCAGACCTTTCTACCAGCCTGACTGCCACTCACACTTCAAAATTCCCAGATCTCCTCCCCTTATCAGCCATCACCTCCTTGGAGGCCTCCTATCAACCCCGTTAAAATCACCTCCTCCTCTCCCCTTACAGTCTGTATTCCTCAGTTCAGTTCAGTTGCTCAGTCGTGTCCGACTCTTTGCGACCCCATGAATCGCAGCACACCAGGCCTCCCTGTCCATCACCATCTCCCGGAGGTCACTCAGACTCACATCCATTGAGTCGGTGATGCCATCCAGCCATCTCATCCTCTGTCATCCCCTTTTCCTCCTGCCCCCAATCCCTCCCAGCATCAGAGTCTTCTCCAATGAGTTAACTCTTCGCATGAGGTGGCCAAAGTACTGGAGTTTCAGCTTTAGCATCATTCCTTCCAAAGAAATCCCAGGGCTGATCTCCTTCAGAATGGACTGGTTGGATCTCCTTGCAGTCCAAGGGACTCTCAAGAGTCTTCTCCAACACCACAGTTCAAAAGCATCAATTCTTCGGTGTTCAGCCTTCTTCACAGTCCAGCTCTCACATCCATACATGACCACAGGAAAGACCATAGCTTTGACTAGATGGACCTTTGTTGGCAAAGTAATGTCTCTGCTTTTCAGTATGCTATCTAGGTTGGTCATAACTTTCCTTCCAAGGAGTAAGCGTCTTTTAATTTCGTGCTGCAGTCACCACCTGCAGTGATTTTGGAGCCCAGAAAAATAAAGTCTGACATGGGTTCCACTGTTTCCCCATATATTTCCCATGAAATGATGGGATCAGATGCCATGATCTTAGTTTTCTGAATGTTGAGTTTTAAGCCAAATTTTTCACTCTCCTCTTTCACTTTCATCAAGAGGCTGTTTAGTTCCTCTTCACTTTCTGCCATAAGGGTGGTGTCATCTGCATATCTGAAGTTATTGATATTTCTCCTGGCAATCTTGATTCCAGCTCAGCATTTCTCATGATGTTCTCTGCGTATAAGTTAAATAAGCAAGGTGACAATATGCAGCCTTGATGTACTCCTTTTCCTATATTCCTACCAGCTCCTTTTCCCTAGTAACCAAGACAGCCATCAGCAACTGTATTACTTAATTACTTGCTTATTGTCTGTGTGTCAAACTAATCTGTAAGCTCCATGAGGAAAGGAATGAGAGTAAGTTTTTATGAGAGTAAGTAGTAGTAAAATATTGCTAATTTTAGAATTGAACATTAGAATAGTTCCCTGTGTCTCAGAGGTTGTAGGGGGACCTTTGTAAAATGGAAAGGGTAAATATTCCTTTTCTGCTGGTGGGGCCTCTGACTAGCCGTCGGCTTCCTCAGAGATTCCAGCCTTCCGTGTGCAGTGAGGAACTCGGATGGAATTCTTCAGGGCCTTCCGCCCTGTAGCATCCTATGTGATCATCTACGTCTGGGTGATCTTTTCTCACCTCAGTTATATCCCTAAAAGTGGGAGTATCTGAGAAATGGGATTTGTTTGTAGGTTTATTATTTGGGGGGTTTGTTTTAGTTTGGTTTGTTTTTCCTGCTGAGCTAGCTGAAACAGGAAAGTTGTTTATTGGTGGGGTTTTTTTTTGGAGGGAGGGATACTCCATGGCTTAAAAGATCTTGGTTTCCAGGGATCAAACCCAGGCCCCAGCAGTGCAGGTCCCAAGTCCTATCTGCGGGGCCATCAGGGAATTTCCCAGGAAAGCCTTTTAAGGACCTGGTCCATTTCCCTTCATTCCTGGAATCACAAAGGCCAGAGAGCTACTGCTAAATGTAGTTTGAGCCTGACAAGGACACAGTGTTTCAAGAGCTTACTGCATCCGGAGAGCAAGAGAGGAAGTATAATGAACACGGAAACAAATGTGAATACCTTTTGTATTCATTCTAATTCCACATTAAGAAAACTGAAGAATAGGAGAATAAATATATTGAATTTGTAACAGTGTCTCTTTAAATCTTCGATGAGTAATCTTCAAGTTGTGGAGAGACAAGTCTGTTGTTTTTATTCATCAGATCTCCTTTTCCTGGTTTATTTTTTCAGGAAGCTCAAATAATCTGAGTAGGATTGTTTATTGATTAAAAACCTAACTCAACTTTCCTTGTTATGTTTCTTATAGACAGGAGTACACATTTGTGTTGATAATGTGCAGCAAACAGCCACAGAAAGCTCTGCCGAGCCAAAGTCGGTTTCTCCCTTCGTTGTAAACGTTCTCACAGCTCCAGGGTTGCACGTGCACATGATATCACTAACTAGCCAGTGTGTCCCGAGAACAAGGTGACCCTCACACGAGCCTGCACAGTCAAAACAGGAACTTGACTCTCTCCCCACAGGAATTGTTCTCTTTAAAATCTCCAGCAGACCTCTCCTTATAGAGCTTCACTGCAGTGACATAGAGAAGGAAAAGTGAAAGTATTAGTAGCTCAGTCGTTTCCAGCTCTGCATTCCTGTGGACCTTAGCTCGCCAGACTCCGCTGTCCATGGAATCTTTCAGGCAAGAATACTGGAGTGGGTTGCCATTCCCTTCTCCAGGGGATCTTCCCGACCCAGGGATCGAACCCAGGTCTCCCACACTGCAGGAAGATTTTTTTACCATCTGAGTCACTATATGAAAAAAAAAATTTTTTTAACATCCTGATAAGGAAACAAGATGTGAAAATTATTTTTCATATGATTTTATGAAGCAAAATTTACCTTCAAATAATGTGCCTCAGTGCTTTATGTTTGCTTTACAAATGTGCTCTTCCTGAGTTGTAAAGCATTCTCCTCACCCCTCCTTAAATCACTCATTTATGCTTTGCAATACATGGCATCAGCCTGTGCTTGGTATCTTTGCATGGAGGCAGACCCAGGGGCCATCCTGAGGGCTGGCAACATCTAACATTCAGAAGCAAAATAGTGTGTTCCAGGGGACCTTTATTCAAGTGAGGTAGAACATTTTCTGAGATTATTCTGAGGTTGGGTTTTTGTGTTTTTATTTTTTTTTTTTGAGATTTGTGGACGAGAGAGGCTGTATACATAGAGAATGTTGTTACTGGAACTTTATTATAGTCGCATTGATAATTACATTTCTCAGGAAATGTATGTTAATGTGTTTCTGCCTGCTTTTTTTTAAGGCCTTGAGTAAATGGGCTGAAGTTATTCGGCTGCCTGCAAAATAGACCTTACAGTTTATAATCTGTATATTATTATGTTTAAATAAACAATAATAATCTCTCAGGACTTTGTATAAATAACAGAGAGATAGAGAAACTTAGGTGATTTACATCTCAGTATTTACTTTTTAATATATGTACAGGTAACATACCGGGAAAGCAATGACGAACTATATGGTATGTTCCTCAGGAAAATTAATAACACTTTTTCATCATCATTATATGACAATAAACAACAAAAGAGGGAGTCTGGTTTATATTTTCAGCCAAAATAAATTTAGTTTTCAGCACTTTTCTAGGAGTTTTAAAATATTTTTCAGCCATGAAGTAGAGACTTAGGTCCAGCCCCTTCCCATCTCAGAAACAAAAGTAGAAAACTCCTGATGTAAACCACCTGTCAGTAGAGAGATTAAATATCTGTATTCCAAGGCTACTGACATGAGTAGTAGTATTGACTACTAATCTTTTCATGCTTATAGCATATCTATCTATATATATCTCTTCTTTCATTTTCATAATTGTTATACCTGGCTTGGTTGTTTGTTTGTTTTACCTTTCTACATGCAGTAACACTTACTTATATGTCAGAATTTCTAAACTATGTTTTTGTGACATTTATCCATGTATTCAACCTGTTCAAAGTACCTATGATTTGTAAGGCATCGTATATAATTATGTGTGCTTCAAAAAGACACAAAGTCCTTCCCAACCCACATGTCACAGATGAAGTAGTGACAGAGTGAGCGGCAGCGTTTAAAGCATGCTCCATATGGCGAGTGTGGCATTGGCACAGCTCAGCTCAGCATGTTGCATGCGTCATTATCTCAGAACTGATGGGCTGGGAAGAAGTGCAAAGGAGACTGTTTTAAAAAGCAGAGAGAAGTCTTTGAAAATGTATCAAAGGATTCAGTAATGTGATAAAGGAGCAATAAAGAGACAATTGATGTTTTGTTTTAAACAGTGAGAATATAATTGAGACCAAAATGTTGGGAAAATATATATGAGACAGATGATATCTTTTTCCACAGTTTCCACAGTTTCCACTGTGGAAAATTCTGAAAGAGATGGGAATACCAGACCACCTGATCTGCCTCTTGAGAAATCTGTATGCAGGATAGGAAGCAACAGTTAGAACTGGTCATGGAACAACAGACTGGTTCCAAATAGGAAAAGGAGTACGTCAAGGCTGTATATTGTCACCATGTGTATTTAACTTATGTGCGGAGTACATCATGAGAAATGCTGGACTGGAAGAAACAGAAGTTGGAATCAAGATTGCCGGGAGAAATATCAATAACCTCAGATATGCAGATGACACCACCCTTATGGCAGAAAGTGAAGAGGGACTAAAAAGCCTCTTGATGAAAGTGAAAGTGGAGAGTGAAAAGGTTGGCTTAAAGCTCAACATTCAGAAAACTAAGATCATGGCATCTGGTCCCATCACTACATGGGAAATAGATGGAGAAACAGTGGAACCCATGTCAGACTTTATTTTTCTGGGCTCCAAAATCACTGCAGATGGTGACTGCAGCCATGAAATTAAAAGACGCTTACTCCTTGGAAGGAAAGTTATGACCAACCTAGATAGCATATTCAAAAGCAGAGACATTACTTTGCCAACAAAGGTTCGCCTAGTCAAGGCTATGGTCTTTCCTGTGGTCATGTATGGATGTGAGAGCTGGACTGTGAAGAAGGCTGAACACCGAAGAATTGATGCTTTTGAACTGTGGTGTTGGAGAAGACTCTTGAGAGTCCCTTGGACTGCAAGGAGATCCAACCAGTCCATTCTGAAGGAGATCATCCCTGGGATTTCTTTGGAAGGAATGATGCTAAAGCTGAAACTCCAGTATTTTGGGCACCTCATGCGAAGAGTTGACTCATTGGAGAAGACTCTGATGCTGGGAGGGATTGAGGGCAGAAGGAGAAGGGGATGACAGAGGATGAGATGGCTGGATGGCATCACTGACTCGATGGATGTGAGTCTGAGTGACCTCCAGGAGTTGGTGATGGACAGGGAGGCCTGGAGTGCTGTGATTCATGGGGTCGCAAAGAGTCAGACACGACTGAGCGACTGATCTGATCTGATCTGATATCTTTTACTCATAAAGACTATTTATAAATGAATAAAAAGTAAACAACTCAATGGAAACATTGGTAAAGCAATGAAAAGGCAATTGAAAAATGACGAAAAGGTTATTCACAGAAAAAATGATAATACAAATGCCCCTCCAAAATAGGAGAATTTAACACATGTATATATTTAAAGTTGTAACGTATTTGAAAAAATGTTAAAGTCCCATAGTCATAAAAATGCAAGTTAAAAATTAATATCATTTTTCTCTTGCACATTGGAAAGAATTGAAAAGAATGCTACAGATCTGTGTGAATGAGGCTGTGGAGAAGCAGATGCACACACAGCCCTGGGGGAGTGCACTGGCAGATCCGCTTTGGGCCATGACTCTAGAATATGTCCCTGACATCAGGCAGGTTTGTCTGCCTCATCCCAGGTATTCCACTTCCAAGGATCTACTCTGTGACACCAGCTACAGAAGAGCAAGAGGATGTGTATGGCCACACGTTCCTTGCAGCCTCATTCATGATAGCCCAACAAGGAATGGAAAGATCTGGGAAAATAAACCAAAATGCCCAATGATCTAGTGTTAGTTATACAAAGTATGCCCATTAGTGGAACACAAATGCTGACATTAGATTTTTTTGATGTCGTACACATTTATATGGTTAAGCAGAGTAGAGGCACCTCTTACGTACACTTGAGTGCCAGAATCTGTAATAGCTCATTTACCTAACATGCGATTAATCAGCAACTCCAGCTATCCGGAGCACAGTTACGAATGGGAAATAATCCATGAAAGAACTCTGAAGTCTAAAGAAATTCCATAAAATCCCCAGCATAGAAACTCCCGCACTTTTGAAATGGGAGTTTTCCTTTGGAGCATCTTTATTTTTAACTTTAAACATAAGCCTCTTAAGTTTGTTTTTCAAGTTCTCACAGAGTTGAATTAGCAAATTAGAAAAGACCATGGCAAGAGTGTAGACCAGGGAGAGAAGAAATAGGTGCTTTGAGAAAACAGACAAGACAGAACAAGAAGGAATCAGTATTCTCAAAGCAGCAGATAGCAAATGAGAAGAAACCTTCTTATTTTTTAACAGTTTAAAAAATATATATATTTTATGTTGGAGTATAGTTGTGTTACTTTCAGCAAAGTGATTTGAAAAACTACTTAACTTTTCAAGTCTCACTCAAGCATCACTCTCTTTTACCAAAATTTAGTCATTGGTATTAATAGTGATTACCAGTAAGTCATGGATGCCAGAGAGAGGTTCATTTGCCTAGGAATGTAAGAGTGTGTACCTCATTTTAGAAGATTCTTCATTAAAAGTGGTTAAAACTGTTTAAAGAGTTTTCTCAAAGGATTATTAACCCTTAGTTATCTGGGTATTTTCCTTCTGTTAAATACGTATTTCCTTGTCCAGGCCACTCAAAATGAGTGTTTGCTGTGTGTATATTCTCACAAAGCAGGAGACCACTTGCAACATGATTTAATAGTTGAGATCATATGTACTAGAGTGGCAATGTGTGTGCAAAATAGTCTTGAGGATGCTGAGAATTAGAAATATTATAAAAATAAGATTTTTATAGAGACTTGTATTTTAACCTGTAAGTAAATTATAATATTATTTTGGAGAATAAAATATTGCCAAATTGTATCTACTTTACCCCTTGTGATAAATTACCACCTAACCAAGTTCAATCAGAATCTCAGGTAAAAATGGTTACTCAGATCACCTTCCTATTTTCTGTTATATCAAAAAATACAGAAATGCAAAATCAGGTTGTAAAAATAGTGACATCATTTTAGTATCCAGACTGTCTCTGTGATCATATATATAACCTCGTTTAGATAATGAAAAAGTCAAATTTGAGGCCTCCTCAATGTAGAGGTTTCACCAAGAGCTCTCCTGCTCCTTCCACTGACCACCAGCCCAAAGCACAAATAAGACGTGATTGTGTGTGTGTGTGTGTGTGTGTGCATGCGCACAGGCATGCTCAGGCATGTCCGACTGTGACCCCATGAACTGCAGCACACCAGTCTCCTCTGTCCATGGGGTTTCCAGACAAGAATACTGGAGTGGGCTGTCATTTTCTACTCCATGGGATCTTCCCAAACCAGGGATCAAACCCATGCCTCCAGCACCCCCGCCCCCACATTGGCAGGAGGATTTTTTATGACTGAGCCACCTGGGAAGTCCTAAGACATGACGGAGATCACTTTGTGATGGGGGTAAGGAGGAAGAGGGGATGGAGGAAAGGCTTCGGCATGAGACCCCCCAGATCTGAGTGTCCACAGTCGCATCCCTGAGCCCGAGCGTCTGAGGACAGAGGGCCCTGATCAGCTGGTGCGCCGGGTCCTGTCACTTAGGGCACCTGCTCTGAGCCCACTGTTCCCGGTAAACTTCTCTTGCCTCCCGTTGGCTTCAGATACACTTTCACTTCCTCTGGAGCGTCCTTTACGCACCCCACCTTGTTACTTCTTTCAGACTCCAGTTAGACCTCATGTCGCTTAGCAGGGACTATTTCTCTACCAAATCTTGGTCACTTACCTTTCTTTTTACCCTATCACAGCACTCACTACACTAAATTATCATCGTTTATTTAGTTGTTATCTTTCTCCCCAATAAGCTTTAGGGACAACGCTCTAGAATGCAAAGTACTACCTGGAGTTATCTAGGAGGTAGAAAACTAACATTCATAGAATGCCATGGACGTCAGCTAGCTGGTTCTTTTTGCTTTGTCTGTTTTGTTTCTGGCCACACCAGGTGGCTTACAAGGTCTGAGTTCCCCGACCAGGGATAGAACCCATGTGCCCTGTAGTGGAAGCAGGGAGTCCTAACCACTGCACCCCCAGGGAATTCCCAGTTAGCTCGCTGGTTCCTCAAAGAAAAAATAGAACAATAAAGTCCATTTTCAGGCCCTAGAATTCAATATGTCTTTAAAGTGATACTTGTTTTAATCACTATCATTAGTACTCGCCATGCATATAAATTTACTAGAAGCTAGTAAAAATGATGTTTCAGGTGTCTTTGCTCTTTTGTTATTCTGTAATCTATTTGTGACATCTTAATCATTACACCTTGAAGTAGAGCCCACTGCAAATTTCTCATACTTATCTCTGAATCATCTAACAGTGTTTAAACTAAAATAGTTTAAGATAATCAAAATGACATTTTACAAAACGGCTATTATACTGGAAATAAGTGATGGACTCTATAAAATAATGAATTATAGACAAGTGTTTGGAAAAGCTTGTATCTTCAACTATTTGTTTTTTTCCCTTTGAAAATGGAAAACTAGCCTAAAATGTCCCTGCTGGACAGAAAATTGTTATAATTCATTGAATGATACTTTCCTGCTATGCTATACATTTTTGATGGAGGTTTCAAAAATTTTTTTAAAGAACATTGTCTATATTTGTTTTTTCTATTTTTGTGTGTTAGTAGGTCCATGGACAGAAAGAGGAGCATGGTGGGCTGCAGACTGAGTGTCTCAGCTTTAGTGGTCATATATTTTTTTTTTTCACAGACCACGTTGAGACATAAGAACTAGAATCATAAGTTTCAATTCAGCCAAACTGAATATGTGGTAAGACTGCTAAGTTCAACTTTAAAATTAGCTTGTCTGTTTTACATAGAATATACTGAATTATCACTTCAAAGACCATAATAAGGACTCTTGCTTAACAGAAGAAAAAAATGTTAATTGGTAAATTTACAAACTGGTACAAAAGCTATTTGTTATTTTCAGTCACCAAGTCGTGTCTGACTCTACAACCCCATGGGCTGCAGCACTCCAGGCTCCTCTGTCCTCCACTATTTCCTGGAGTCAAACTCTTGTCCATTGAGCCAGTGATACTATATAACCATCTCATTCTCTGTCGTCCCCTTCTCCTCCTGCCTTCAATCTTTCCCAGCATCAGGGTCTTTTCCAATGAGTTGGCTCTCCACATCAGGTGGTCAAAGTGTTAGAGCTTCAGCATCAGTCCTTCCAATGAATATTCAGGGTTGATTTCCTTTAGAATTGATTGGTTTGATCTCCTTGCAGTCCAGTGGACTCTCAAGAGTCTTCTCCAATACCACAGTTCGAAAGCATCAATTCTTTGGCACTCAACCTTCTTTATGGTCCAACTCTCACATCCACACATGACTACTGGAAAAACCATAGCTTTGACTATATGGACCTTTTTTGGCAAAGAGATGTCTCTGCTTTTCAACATGGTATCTAGGTTCCTCATAGCTTTTCTTCTAAGGAAAGCATCTTTTAATTTCATGGCTGCAGTCAAATCCACAGTGATTTTGGAGCCCAGGAAGATAAAATCTGTCACGGTTTTCATTTTTCCCCATCTATTTGCCATGAAGTGATAGGACTGGATGTCATGATCTTAGTTTTTTGAATGTTCAGTTTTAAGCCAGCTTTTGCACTCTCCTCTTTCACCTTCATGAAGAGGCTCTTTAGATTCTCTTTGTTTTCTGCCATTAGAGAAGTATCATCAGCATGACTGAGGTTGTTGATACTTCTCCTGTAACCTTGATTCCAGCTCATGATTCATCCAGCCCGGCATGTTGCATGATATACTCTGTGTAGAAGTTAAACAAGCAGGTTGACAATATACAGCTTTGACATACTCCTTTCTCAATTTTGAGCCAGTCCATTGTTCCATGTCCAGTTCTAACTGTTGCTTCTTGCTCTGCATACAGGTTTCTCAGGAGGTAGGTAAGGTGATCTGGTATTCCCGTCTCTGTAAGAATTTTCCACAGTTTGTTGTGATCCGTACAGTCAAAGGCTTTCTTGTAGTGAATGAAGCAGAAGTAGATGTTTCTGGAGTTCCCTTGCTTTCTCTATGATCCAATGAATGTTTGCAATTTGATTTCTGGTTCCCCTGCTTTTTCTAAATCCAGCTTGTACATCTGTAAGTCCTTGCTTTGTGTATTGTTGAAGCTTAGGTTAAAGGATTTTGAGCATTACCTTGCTAGCATGTGAAATAAGTGCAATTGCATGGTAGTGTGAACATTATCTGACACTGCCTTTCTTTGAGATTGGAGAAAAAATGACCTTTTCCAGTCCTGTGGCCATTGCTGAGTTTTCCATATTTGCTGGCTGAGCGCTGAAGAATTGATGCTTTTGAACTGTGGTGTTGGAGAAGACTCTTGAGAGTCCCTTGGACTGCAAGGAGATCCAACCTGTCTATTCTGAAGGAGATCAGCCCTGGGATTTCTTTGGAAGGAATGATGCTAAAGCTGAAACTCCAGTATTTTGGCCACCTCATGCGAAGAGTACTCATTGGAGAAGACTCTGATGCTGGGAGGGATTGAGGGCAGGAGGAGAAGGGGACGACAGAGGATGAGATGGCTGGATGGCATCACTGACTGGATGAATGTGAGTCTGAGTGACCTCCGGGAGCTGGTGATGGACAGGGAGGCCTGGCGTGCTGCAGTTCATGGGGTCGCAAAGAGTCGGACACGACTGAGCGACTGATCTGATCTGATCTGATCTGAGTGCAATACTTTCACAGCATCATCTTTTAGGATTTGAAATAGCTCAGCTGGAATTCTATCACCTCCACTAGCTTTGTTCATAGTAATGCTTCCTAAGGCCCACTTGACTTCCCACTCCAGGATGTCTGGCTCTAGGTGAGTGATCACAACATCATGGTTATCTGGGTCATGAAGATCTTTTTTGTATAGTTCTTCTATGTATTCTTGCCACCTCTTTTTAATCTGTTCTGCTTCTGTTAGATCCTTGCTGTTTTTGTCCTTTATTGTGCCCATCATTGTATGAAATGTTCCCTTGTTATCTCCAGTTTTCTTGAAGAGATCTCTAGTCGTTCTCGTTCTGTTGTTTTCCTCTATTTCTTTGCATTGATCACTGAGGAAGGCTTTCTTATCTCTCCTTTCTATTCTCTGGAACTCTGCATTCGGTTGGGTATTTTTCCCTTTCTCCATTGCCTTTGACTTCTCTTCCTTTCTCAGCTATTTGTAAGGCCTCCTCAGACAACCATTTTGCCTTCTTGTGTTTTTTTCCCTTTGGGATGGTTTTGGTCACCTGTACAGTGTTACAAACGTCCATCCACAGCTCTTCAGGCACTTCATCTATCAGGTCTGTCAGTGGCTCTGTTCAATCATAAGGGATTTCATTTAGGTCGTACCTGAATGGTGTAGTGCTTTTCCCTACTTTTTTCAATTTAAGCCTGAATTTTGCCATATGGAGCTCATGATCTGAGCCACAGTCGGCTCCCGGTCCTGTTTTTGCTGACTACATAGAGCTTCTCCATCTTTGGCTGCAAAGAATATAATCAATCTGATTTCAGTACTGACCATCAGGTGATGTCCATGTGTAGAGTCATCTCTTGTGTTGTTGGAAGAGGGTGTTTGCTATGACCAGAGTGTTCTCTTGGCAAAACTCTGTTAACCTTTGCCCTGCTTTATTTTATACTTCAGGGCCAAACTTTACTGTTACTCCGGATGTCCCTTGTCTATTGTATTCCAGTTCCCTATGGTGAAAAGGTGACAATATACAGCCTTGACGTACTCCTTTTCCTATTTGGAACCAGTCTGTTGTTCCATGACTAGTTCTAACTGTTGCTTCCTGACCTGCATACAGATTTCTCAAGAGGCAGATCAGGTGGTCTGGTATTCCCATCTCTTTCAGAATTTTCCACAGTTTATTGTGATCTACACAGTCAAAGGCTTTGGCATAGTCAATAAAGCAGAAATAGATGTTTTTCTGGAACTCTCTTGCTTTTTCAATGATCCAGCGGATGTTGGCAATTTGATCTCTGGTTCCTCTGCCTTTTCTAAAACCAGCTTGAACATCAGGAAGTTCATGGTTCACATATTGCTGAAGCCTGGCTTGGAGAATTTTGAGCATTACTTTACTAGCGTGTGAGATGTGTGCAATTGTGCGATAGTTTGAGCATTCTTTGGCATTGCCTTTCTTTGGGATTGGGATGAATACTGACCTTTTCCAATCTTGTGGCCACTGCTGAGTTTTCCAAATTTGCTGGCATATTGAGTGCAGCTCTTTCACAGCATCATCTTTCAGGATTTGGAATAGCTCCAACTAAAGCTGAAACTCCAGTACTTTGGCCACCTCATGCGAAGAGTTGACTCATTGGAGAAGACTCTGATGCTGGGAGGGATTGGCGGCAGGAGGAGAAGGGGACGACAGAGGATGAGATGGCTGTATGGCATCACTGACTCGATGGATGTGAGTCTGAGTGACCTCCTGGAGTTGGTGATGGACAGGGAGGCCTGGCGTGCTGCAGTTCATGGGGTCGCAAAGAGTCGGACACGACTGAGCGACTGATCTGATCTGATCTGATGGTGAAAAGGACATCTCTTTTTCATTTTAGTTCTAGAAGGTCTTGTAAGTCTTCACAGACCCAGTCAATTTCAGCTTCTTCAGCATTAGTGGTGAGGGGTGTAGACTTGGATTACTGTGATGTTGAATGATTTGCCTTGGAAACAAACTGAGATCATTCTATCATTTTTGAGATTGCACCCAAGTACTGAATTTCGGACTCTTTTGTTGACTATGAGGGCTACTCCATTTCTTCTAAGGAATTCTTGCCCACAGTAGTAGGTATAATGGTCATCTGAATTAAATTTACCCATTCATGTTCATTTTAGTCCACTGATTCCTAAGGTGCTGATGTTCACTCTTGCCTTCTCCTGCTTGACCACATCCAGTTTACCTTGATTCATGGACCTAATATTCCAGGTTCCTATGCAGTCCTGTTTTTGACAGCATCAGGCTTTACTTTCACCACCAGACATATCCACAACTGAGCATGGGTTCCACCTTGTCCCAGCCTCTTCATTCTTTCTAGAGCCATTTCTCTGCTCTTCCCCAGTAGCATGTTGGACACCTACTGACCTGGGGTCTCGTCTTCTGTTGTCATGTTGTTTTGGCTTTCACACTGTTCATGGGGTTCTCGAGGCAAGAGTGCCAAAGCTACAGACACACATTTACCCAGGTAAAAGATAAAAAAATATGCAAAGTTATAAAACATGTCAAGGGTGTGTAATTTCTGTTTTGCTTTCACTAATAGGAGACACTTTCCTTCATTGATGGATTAAGGCATTTCGGTAGCAAAAATTAGTGAACTTGACCCCAGAAGAAATTTCTCCAGCAAAGAAACCTTTATAAATTCATGTTGTCATTACTTTAACAGCTGTCATCTTCTGTCAGAAAAGTTGCAATAACTGTGGTCAATGCATAATCTGACATCATCTCAAAACAGGGTTCATATTTCTGATGTTTCAGAGACAGTCCGATGGACATGTTTACAGACATTCAGAAAGATTTTCCAGGTCTCATCCCAAATTGATTTCTAAAATCAAAAAGCAAATGATTACATTATTTTAGCTCCTTATAAAGTATCTTCCAATTTACAGTTTACTGTGATGCCTCCTGTTCTGAGGGAAAATCAATATAAGAATTGTCAGTTTGTACAGCTTTTCTGAAATTTTGGGGTAACCATAGTTGAAGATGGTCAAGATCATTTATCCTAGGAGCTATAGACATGAGTTTAGTTCCAATGTGCTACCTTTCACCTTAGAAAAGTCTCTTCAGCTATTAGAGCCTCAAAAATTAAGGTCTCAGCCCCACAGTATTGTGTACAGTTTGACTGGAAGCAGCAGAAAGCATCAGCTAGCAGAGGAGCAGGGAATGGGTCTCTTCTCAGTGATCTTCCTTGCTGATGTCAACAGATGTTTCCTCTAGTCACTGTCCTATATTTAAGTGTCTCTAGGTTTACAGAAACTAGCAAGGGTACTGACACTTATATTTGCCGAAAGTGGCAAAATCAGACTCTTGGAAAGTTACTAGGTAGCTCCAGCCTGCTTAAGAGTTTAGTTCTTAGAAGTCTCCCACTTGGAATCAGAAAATAGGTGTAACAGGTGTTTGGTCATCATACATCTTCTCATCAAGTGTCAGGGATGTCTGTATAACATTTCTGAACGTTTACCAGAGGGGTGAAAACTGAAGGAATAGGAAGAAGCCTGCAAAGATTGTACCATATTGGTTTTGCTGCTGGAGGGCATCATCATGCTTGCATGCTGGAGGGGACTTACATGCAAGGTGATCTTTACAGTATATAAGGTGAGGACTTGTGAATTGATTTCTGTGTTCTATGTGACTGGGAAAGATAGAATAAATAATTCAAAAACGAAAGGAGGAGAGAAATCTGTTTTTAGTAAATAAAAAATAAGCAAAACCCATGTCCGTAAGATGAAAATGGTAAAATGGGAAGGTTTAAGAATACAAGGAGTAGAAACTTGTATCCAGTAGCACCTACTATTCGTATTTGGGGGTTCCCTGATAGCTCAGACAGTAAAGAATCCACCTGCAATGCAGGAGATCCAGGTTCAATGCCTGGGTCAGGAAGATTCCCTGGAGGAAGAAGTGGCAACCCACTCCAGTATTCTTGCCTGGAGCATCCCCACAGACAGAGGAACCCGGTGGGCTACAGTCCATGGGGTTAAAAGAGTCGGACACGACTGAGCGACTGACACACACACTGTTCATATTTAGAAAAGAAAGGGAAGAGTAGTTTAAGACATCATTCTTACTTAGACATGTTTACGTCAGACTCTAGAAAGTCATTTTCACAATTTTCAGAGAAAGGAAAAGTACTATTCAACATCTGTATTACTTTCCGGTTGCTATTATAACATCACCACAAACTTATTGATGTAATGCAACACGAATGTATTCTCTTAGAGTTCTGAAGGTTAGAAGTTCAAAGTGGGTCTCTCAGGGATGCAGGCAAGGTGTTGGCAGGGCTGCACTCCTCCTGGGGTTTCCAGGGGAGTCTGTTTCCTTGCCTCTGCCAGATTCCTGAGGCCCCCTGCATTAATAGTTCAGGGCCCCTCTCTCAGTCTTCAAAGTGCATCACTCCAACTCTGCTTTTAGTATTTTATCACATTCCCTTTTTCTGAATGGCCTTACTGCCTCCTTCTCCTAAGGCTGCGATTACACTGAGCCTGACCAGATAATCTGGGATAACGTCCCCAGCTCAAAATCTCAAATCCCTTTGCCACGAAAGGTAACATATTCACAGGTTTCAGGGTTTAGGACAAAGATATCTTTGAGAATAAGAGATGACTAAATTATTCAACCTATTTTAGCATCTTAAAATCCTAATGGGAAAAAAATGACTCAGTTGGATCAGGAGCCCTACAAAACTAAAATTTGGAAATAATAGTGGAAAATGCCATGTTAGCTAGGAAAAGCTAAAATATGCTGCAGCCATACAGAAATGCTGTGTCTCGAGGCTTACTGCCTGAAAGAGTATGTCTTGTTAATGGGACATCTGTCGCAAGTCTCGCACCTGTAGGGCATCTCCCTTCCCAGCAGTGACCTGGTTATCAGCGTGGTTTCAGCTTATGCCTCCACCATCGCAGGGTGCGCCGTGGTCACCAGGGCGAGAGGAGAGCTGGGTGGCTGGAGGGGGGCTTTTCACCCCCTGAGCCCAAAGGTGACACGTGCCGCACATTCCTTTGTCATGTGGCCCACCTAGTTGTGAGGAGGCGAGAAAAGGCAGTTTTCCACATGTTCAGGAATGAAAGAACCAGACACTGATGTGTTAATATCTTCAGTAACTGATATGTTACTGCCTAAGATACTTTCTAGTGAGAAACTCTGTAAAAACAGCATCAGCAGGTTAAAAATTAAAATGAGCTGAAGCTATTGAAAATTTGAAACATAATCAAAATAAAAACCTGGATTTTTGGTGGATAGTAATGCTCAGACCAGGGAGAATAGAGCCAGTTCTTCTTGGGTAAGACGCGATCGTTTTAGCAAGTGACAGGGCAAGTTAGGAGAGAACAGAAAAGAGACCAACATTGCTAAGAGGTCCTCTGAGTTCAGCAGTGATAAGAAAGTGTCAACATAACTGCTTAGAATGAGTTTTCTGGCTGAGGCGAATTGCAGCCCAGGGTACAAAGAAAACCCAACAATGAGATAACTAAATTAGAAGGACTGATGCTGAAGCTGAAACTCCAATACTTTGGCCACCTGATGTGAACTGACTCATTTGAAAAGACCCTGATGCTGGGAAGGTTGAAGGCAGGAGGAGAAGGGGACGACAGATTGGATGACATGGTTGGATGGCATCACCGACTCAATGGACATGGGTTTGAGTAAACTCTGGGAGATGGTGATGGACAGGGAGGCCTGGCATGCTGTAGTTCATGGGGTTACAAAGAGTCAGACACAACTGAGCGACTGAACTGAACTGAAACTGTTGGTGGTGATATAAAAACTCATGGAGAACAGATAATGAGCTGAAACACTATACAATCTGCAAAGACTGTTTTGATCATTCACATGAATGAAAACGTAAATTGAATTTTGTACCAGTAAGCTCGATGATGCCCTCTTAAAAATCCTCAAATGGATCCTTAAATAGATTGTGAGACCACAGAAGGGAGAGTGATGGTAAGAGGAACAGCATGAACTTGTCAAGAACATGTCTATTTGTTCATTTTTTGAGAGTATCATATGCCAGTAGACTAAAGGCCCTGTGATTGTAAGTGGATCTCATCAAGGTGTCTGATGAAGTTCCTCGTGATATTCCTGTGGAGCAGATAAGGAGGAGTTCTCATTGACCGTGTAGTTAAGATTTGTAACAAGTGAGTTAACACGAGAAAGTAAAAAAAAAAAAAAAAAAAATAGTAATAATAATCCAAAGAAATAGACTAGAGCTAAATCATGAAAATCCTTATAAGCTATTTTAAGGGATTCAGACCTTTTCTTGAGGGCAGTTTGGGTTCATGAAGGTTTGCCTCACGGGAATATCACTGTCTGCAGTGTAGAGAACGGGCTGAAGGAAACTAATGCTGGAGAGGAGCCAGAGGGCGGGCGGGCTGGGCTGCACTAAGGGAATCAGAGAGAGGGTAGTTGGTGGGCTTAAAGGTCTGAAGTTGCCGGGATGGGCAGGATTTTTCGTTAGTAGAATGTAAGGGCAGAAACACAGCGAAACATGAATGTGGCGCTCTCTCCAGTGTGACTGAAGCGGCGTGGATGTGGGCGCCATTCTTTGTCAGAGGGACACAAGAGCAACGCACTTGCGTCCTGATGAACCTTAGGTTTCTGAAGGGTAGTAAAATGGCGATGTCTGCAGGCCTGTGGGGAAGCTCTGGAACAGAGGAGGCTCCAGGGTGGAGACCCAGGTTTAGGAGTCACGAGGCTGGAGGTGGTTATCAGAGGTGGAACAGTGGAGACTGTCCAGAGGCAGCCTCTGGACTAGAAGGGAAGCTCCTGGGACCACACCTGGGGACAGTGATGCAGAAGGGTTTGAGGACCCAGAGAGGGGTGACGTCGTGGAGACGGGGGTCGGGCGGTGGGGGGAATGGGGGGGACTGCAGCGGGCTGAGGGCACGCATGTGTGCAGTAAGGCGGCAGGGTGAACGCAGGCCACCACGGGCCCAGGGAGGGGTGAGGTCGTGGGGACGGGGGCACTGGGGAGGGACTGCAGCGGGCTGAGGGCCGGGGGCATGGCTCTCCATCCAGCTGATAATGGAAAGAGTCAGATAGGAGGAGGCGGGGCAAACTAGTAATACATCAGTGTACTAAACAGACCCAGCCACTTATTTCTCAGAGGCCATTTAACCCAAAATATCATGTTGTCGAAAATCGCTAAGTTACCTGGATTTCATGCTGGTTACATTGTTTGGAAGCCGGGTGTAGCTGTTTACTCCCTCCACAAGCCACTGGAGCCTGTGGACTTAATATTTTTCAGTGAATTGAAAATATATCCACAATTAGATTGAATCAAGTCTTCATTATCTTTCGAGAGACACTGTTTGTGTTTTTAAGTCTGCGGGCAGTTCAGTGTTATAACCGATTTTCTCAGTGACTTTTCTGTGAAAACGCTTTAAAATGCAGTTTACAGCTGTCATCAGCCACAGGGGAAGGCTGTGAAATCTCCACTGTTCTAAATTCTGTTCCCCTCCATCTCTCGAGCCTGGACTAAATATTTTTTAAACCATTTATCTTCTTGTTGGACTTTTATGCAGGAGTATACGCTGCTAGTGGTCTTATTTGATCACTGGCAATGAGTTCTAAACTTTTTTCTGATACTGAGCATTAAAAGCGGCTCCCTAGGGAGACGGCCTCTGCACTGCAGTGCTCTTATCTGTGATGGACTTCCTGTTATGAGAATAAGCTCCAAAAGTAATCGACTTCCTTTCTGTAGTGATTCCCCATTTTTATGAAATTTCCTTATTTGTAAAGTTGTAGATTTTAGTTTGCCTACCACTAGTTTAAATTTAGCTTCCGTATTTAAGTAACATCTGAATACTGGGGATTTGGGAATCTTCATGCATTAGTTCAGCGGACACACATCATGGATGACTCTGTGGCGTGTACCTGAGTGTGGAGGTGCCAGGGTCTCATCAGAGGCTCTGCACAGGGCTGACGTTACAGCAGTCAGACAGGTAAACCTGTGGTTAGCGTTCAGTGAGACACACGGTGAACTGGACTGCGGTGCACAATCAGCAAAGACTTTACAAAGGTAACGGTCCTTGATTACGTTTTGAAGAATGAGTGGGATTTAGCTAGATGAGGCAAGTAAGGAAGAAAAAAAATCTTGTTTTAAAAAGTACTCTATTTTGTGGAAAGAATCTGAGAGTCTGTGAAATAAATCAAGTGGAAAATGGTGGCAGGGAGAAGGCTTCACTTAGAGTTAATCTCCTCCTAGAGGTATGGCCCCTCATCTCTCCTTCAGTCCACCATCTAGTCTTGCTTCAATATTCTCATAAAATCCAGCTCTGCCCATGATACCACTTGAGGAAATCTTTAGTGGCTCAGCACTGCCTTTGGATAACGTTCAGAGTTGAGAACTCGTCTTCATGGGCTTTGGGCCCCCTGATCCTCTTCAGAAACCCCAGTGCTCACTGTCCCCTGAAGCCACTGCACTCTTCCACGTCTACATCCTTGTTTAGATTGTTCCTTCTGCTTAGAATAATTCCCTGTCCATTCCCTTTAGAAGCCTTTTCATCCTAAAAAGTTAAAATATCTCAAAAAATGATACATCCATGCAGTGTAAAGTCATTAAAAATAGTCCTGTGGGACGAATAGTATAAAAAGGTTATTTAATACATTAATGGATAAAACAAACAGGATACACTGCAGTATGTTTAATCACAGTTTTAAGAAATGAACATGCACAACAGGGGACCTCAGTGTATCAACATGACAGGAACAGCCGCTGCCTCTGGCTTGTCGGGTAATGGCTGCTTTTTCCCCCTTTTCTGTCTAGTCTATATTTTCCATTTTTTTCATAAGAGTATAGGTGGTGCTTTTACAGTAGGGAAGAAAGTGACAGATGGTATTTTCAGCTTTTTTAAAGTGTTTTTAAACCCTTCTCTTTCCTGAAGAGTTTCAACTCATTATTTCCATCTTAGATTCTTCTGTGGTCCACCAATCAGAAATAATATTTACCTTCTCTCTACTACCATTTTGACCTTCTTACATAATAACATGCCATTTTCTATATTATGTTTTAATTACGTGCTGCAGGTCCCATAGTAACCAACTGGCATTATGAGCAGAGACCACTACTTGCTGAATGAATGACGAATGGTTATGGGAATTCAAACAACGACCGTTACTTTCTATACAGAACATAAAATCTTACTGGGGAGATGATACACATAGTCAAGAAAAATATAAGTTAGTTTATAAGACACTAGTTCCAAAGAAGAGCAAGAAGAGATAAGAAAGCCTTCTTCAGTGATCAATGCAAAGAAATAGAGGAAAACAACAGAATGGGAAAGACTAGGGATCTCTTCAAGAAAATCAGAGATACCAAGGGAACATTTCATGCAAAGATGGGCTCGATAAAAGACAGAAATGGTATGGACCTAACAGAAACAGAAGATATTAAGAAGAGGTGGCAAGAATACACAGAAGAACTGTACAAAAAAGAGCTTCAAGACCTAGACAATCATGATGATGTGATCACTGATCTAGAGCCAGACATCTTGGAATGTGAAGTCAAGTGGGCCTTAGAAAGCATCACTACGAACAAAGCTAGTGGAGGTGATGGAATTCCAGTGGAGCTATTCCAAGTCCTGAAAGATGATGCTGTGAAAGTGCTGCACTCAATATGCCAGCAAATTTGGAAAACTCAGCAGTGGCCACAAGATTGGAAAAGGTCAGTTTTCATCCCAATCCCAAAGAAAGGCAATGCCAAGGAGTGCTCAAACTACCGAACAATTGCACTCATCTCACACGCTAGTAAAGTAATGCTCAAAATTCTCCAAACCAGGCTTCAGCAATATGTGAACCGTGAACTTCCTGATGTTCAAGCTGGTTTTAGAAAAGGCAGAGGAACCAGAGATCAAATTGCCAACATCCGCTGGATCATGGAAAAAGCAAGAGAGTTCCAGAAAAACATCTATTTCTGCTTTATTGACTATGCCAAAGCCTTTGACTGTGTGGATCACAATAAACTATGGAAAATTCTGAAAGAGATGGGAATACCAGACCACCTGATCTGCCTCTTAAGAAATCTGTATGCAGGTCAGGAAGCAACAGTTAGAACTGGTCATGGAACAACAGACTGGTTCCAAATAGGAAAAGGAGTACGTCAAGGCTGCATATTGTCACCATGTTTATTTAACTTATATGCAGAGTACATCATGAGAAATGCTGGACTGGAAGAAACACAAGTTGGAATCAAGATTGCCGGGAGAAATATCAATAACCTCAGATATGCAGATGACACCACTCTTATGGCAGAAAGTGAAGAGGGGCTAAAAAGCCTCTTGATGAAGGTGAAAGTGGAAAGTGAAAAGGTTGGCTTAAAGCTCAACATTCAGAAAACGAAGATCATGGCATCTGGTCCCATCACTGCATGGGAAATAGATGGAGGAACAGTGGAAACAGTGTCAGACTTTGTTTTTCTGGGCTCCAAAATCACTGCAGATGGTGACTGCAGCCATGAAATTAAAAGATGCTTACTCCTTGGAAGGAAAGTTATGACCAACCTAGATAGCATATTCAAAAGCAGAGACATTACTTTGCCAACAAAGGTTCGCCTAGTCAAGGCTATGGTCTTTCCTGTGGTCATGTATGGATGTGAGAGCTGGACTGTGAAGAAGGCTGAGCGCCGAAGAATTGATGCTTTTGAACTGTGGTGTTGGAGAAGACTCTTGAGAGTCCCTTGGACTGCAAGAAGATCCAACCGGTCCATTCTGAAGGAGATCAATCCTGGAATTTCTTTAGAAGGAATGATGCTAAAGCTGAAACTCCAGTATTTTGGCCACCTCATGCGAAGAGCTGACTCATTGGAGAAGACTCTGATGCTGGGAGGGATTGAGGGCAGGAAGAGAAGGGGACGACAGAGGATGAGATGGCTGGATGGCATCACTGACTCGATGGATGCGAGTCTGGGTGACCTCCGGGAGCTGGTGATGGACAGGGAGGCCTGGCGTGCTGCAGTTCATGGGGTCGCAAAGAGTCGGACACGACTGAGCGACTGATCTGATCTGATCTGATCTGAAGGGCGATAATTGTCAAAAAGCATATAATGTGGAATGTGGGGTGGAGTCACTGATGGAGGGATTTTTATAAGGTGTCAAAAGAATCCTATTTGCCAAAATGAGATTCAGGGATTATAGCTGAGATAGGTGCCAGGAGAAAGCACTTTTATTTGGAAACATGCTTCGGTGACATTTGAAGGTCACAATATGAATGCAGAGTCACGGACTGTGAAGAGCCCCAGCCCACCCTCCCCAGGACTGTGAAGAGCCCCAGCCCACCCTCCCCAAGCCTGTCCTGCTGGCTTGGAGCAAAAACAGAATGTGGCTGCAGCGATCTACCCAGCAGATCATCCGCACTGATAGCAGGCCATTGACTAGTTCTAATTTACCTGCCTATTGAAATCCTGTTTTGCTGGTTATTAAAGTGACAAAGAAAAGGACTGCATCTTTTTTTCTTTTTTTCTTTGGTCCCAACTTGAATCTTATAAGAGCATCTGCTGAAGAGGAAAGAAAATGAACTCAAGGCATCTTTCTGTCTCAAATATTTGGTGATATGTTGGAATGCTATTCATGCTTACTATTTTCAGATATCATTCAGTAAGAAATAAGGCATCTCATATAGCTTTCTCCCCCTACAATTAAAAGTTAGCCTGTGGAGCTGCACGCGTGTCTCTTAGGGATTCAGTCAGAAACCAGACTCAGAGATCCTGATGGTTCTGTCTGCAGACCACATGGGAGGAGGCGGCGAGGAATCAGATGACAGGGCTGAGAACCCTGGCCTCCTGGTGGCCCTGCTGCTTTCTGAATGCAGAGCTGGTTTAGTCAGCCTTCCCTCATCTCAGACATAACTGCAAAGAGTCTTTGTAAATGGTGCATGAGAAAGAAAGTCCTATTATGGAAGCTTCCAGTCATAACTGGCTGTGCAAGACACTAGTCCATCATATACGTCTTCTTCCTCGCTTCAGGTGTTCATAACTGAGAGCTGTTAGACTTCAGTTCCTGTCCTAAGCGAATTAATTCACCAGAATCCTATTTCACAGCGCCTCCTCCTCCCTGTCTTGGTATTTTGTTTTCATCTCTGTCACCCTTATTTTGTCTCATTTTAAAATGAAGAGTAGGCTCGGCTTGGCAGCCCTTGACAGCATCCCACGCGCTTTTCTGTGTCTCCTTTCGGAAGCAGGATGTCGACTGTTTGGCTCACAGATGAAGGGAGAGACAAACCTTTGGGACCAGACCAGTTGTGTGACTCGATAAAAACACTGTGAGAATGTTTCTATCTAGATTCTGAATTTAAGCTAAAAGTAGACCTCAGCACCTTAACTCTCTTGGGAGTCTCATAGGCTGATGGATGCAGCATATGGGAATCTGGGGGGAAACCACACCTTGATGTATTATTTTGTTTTTCCCCCACTCTTGGCATGATTACCTTTTTCAAATTCTTTCTCTTCAGCGTACACTAAAGGCTTTCAGAGGACTATCATCCATAAACATCAAGTGCAGAAGTCAGGAGCAAAGTAAATGCAAAAGATTAAAAATAGGACTAATTGCTTAATGTAAAGTATGACACTGATATGGTGAATGTACTCCTCTTTCAGCTTCACTGTTTGCAAAATGTTCATTATTTGTTTAATTATCATTTACTAACACTTTCTCTAGGATGCTTTTTTAAAACTTTTTAATTTGAGGCCATAACAATCTTAAAAGAATTTATTAAATGTTTTCAATGGTCTAAAAAAAAGTCTACTTTTTCAGAAATGCCTTGCTCTCAAGTTGTTTTTGTACTGTTGGTATCTTTTGAAAAATGTGAAGTAATAAAAAATACGTAAATGATGAGTTATGTTATACCTAATAGTATAGCAATATCTAAGCTATAAGAGTTCTAGTTTTTAGCTTCTTTGGTAAGAATTTGGCATTTTAAGCTCTTAAAGGAAAATAAAGGGTTTTCATTTGGGTATGTAATGTAGACACCATTTTTATGAGATAATATCCTTAAAACAGGCCACCCTGGTTGCTCAACAGTAAAGGAGGTGCAGCACAGTAGATGCAGGTTTGGTCCCCAGGTTGGAAAGATCCCCTGAAAGAGGAAATGGCAACCCACTCCAGTATTTTGCCTGAAAAACCCCAGGGACAGAGGAGCCTGGTAGGCTATAGTCCATTGGGTTGCAAAACAGTCAGACATGACTTATCAACTCAACAACAATCCTTAAAGTAATACAGAGGCAGTTTATTGAATTTTCATTTGACTATTTTACCAAAAAAAAGACCTGTAAGAAAAGTTCTTCTTACAAAAGAAACTGTAAGTGCCATAAAGACCAGTTAGCTGCTCAGCATTAGAAAAAGTCATTTAAGAGCCACAAAACTCTCCTCCAAGCCTTACTCCTTCACTAACAAATACTGGGCAAACACTGATGCTGTTCCTGTGAAAATGACTGAACAGAAATCTCACCAATTTAGTCAAGAAAGCAGAACACTTACCCTCAGAAGCATTTTCACAAATTAAGGAGAGACAATGTTTTAATATATTTATTTGCTTGGTTTAACTTAAAAATGAATTATTTGTATGGTCCCTTAATTATTTTGAAATCCCATATAAATACATCCCAAAGTAACATGCTATCCCAAGTTCTTTATTAAAAATAATGCCATTAACTTTAAAATGATGAAATAGCCTGTAAGTATCTTAAGATGCCCTACATATTTTTAATTATCTTTATGGTGATATGAAGACAAGAAAAAGCACCAGTTTTGAGGGTACAATTTGGCAAGTCTCCCCCAGTGTGTGCAGACCGGCTGCCAGCAGAGCACGCCCATCACCCTGAGGTCCACTGTGCCCCTTGGGCTCAGCCCCCTCCCACCCCAGCCTGACAGCTGCTCATCCTGTCTCTCCCTGTGGCTCATCCTTTCCTAGAACTTCAGGTAAATGAGATTATTTAATATATACTTTGGCCATCTGATGCGAAGGGTTGACTCACTGTAAAAGACCCTGATGCTGGGAAAGATTGGGGGCAGGAGGAGAAGGGAACGACAGAGGATGAGATGGCTAGATGCCATCACCAACTCAATGGACATGGGTTTGGGTGGACTCTGGGAGTTGGTGATGGACAGGGAGGCCTGGCGTGCTGCAGTCCGTGGGGTCACAAAGAGTCGGACACGACTGAGCCACTGAACTGAACTGAATATATACTAGTCTTTCGTCCTAGCTTCTTCCACTAAAAACAATGCTGTTGACGCGCCACTCCAGTACTCTTGCCTGGAAAATCCCATAGGTGTTAGAGCCTGGTGGGCTGCAGCCCATGGGGTCGCTAAGAGTTGGACACGACTGAGCGACGTCACTTTCACTTTTCACTTTCATGCATTGGAGAAGGAAATGGCAACCCAGTCCAGTGTTCTTGCCTGGAGAATCCCAGGTAAGGGGGAGCCTGGTGGGCTGCCGTCTATGGGGTCGCACAGAGTTGGACATGACTGAAGCGACTCAGCAGCAGCAGCAGCATTCCATTTTATGTTACAGTTTGTTTTCCCAGTTTCCAGTTTGATGACATATGGATTATTTCCACTTGGGGGCTGTTATAAACAAAGGTGCTATGAATATTCATATACGTCTTTGTGTGAATGTTTTTGCTTTTCCTGGGTAAATATCTAGAAATTAAATGACTGGGTTGCATGGAAAAAATTTTGAGAAACTGTCAAACTGTTCCAAGTTGCATTCTACTTGTGCGTGCTCACCAACTATGCAGGGCAGCTGCACTTGAGCCCTGCAGTAAGTTACACTTGTTACCAGTAGTCTTTTTATCATCTTTCTGGTAGGAATGCAGTGCTATCTCATTATGAGTTTAATTTTTGTTTTACTTTCCTAAGGACTAACAATACTGAGTCTCTTTTCTTGTGCTTATTTGCCATTCATATGTCTTCTATGAAGTGGCTGTTCAAATCTCTTGCCCATTTTTCTGTTAATCAAGCTTTTGTCTTTAAGTTACAAGCATTTGTTATTTTTTGGAAAGAAATTCCTTTATCAGATAGAAATTTTACAATTTTTTTTCTCTCAGTGTGTGGCCTGCTCTTTCCTTGGTTTTCTTTTCAAGAGATATTTCTAATTTTAATGAAATCTAGTCCATCAATCTCTGCTTTTATAGATCACGCTTATGGTGGCATATCTAACAACTCCTTTGTAACCAGAGTTGCGAAGGTTCTCTATGTTTTTCTTTTTAAACATTTTGCGGTTTAATTCTTGTTTTCAGATCTGAGACCCGCAGGATTCCTGCCTCTTGTCCATGCTTTCTCACCTTTTCTCACCCTCCTCCGCGGGTTCTTTACCTGCTCTCCTGCCTGTTTCTGGCTCTGCACACCTTCTGGTCAGAACATATCCTGTCATCTTCTGGGGACTCCCAGTTCCAGTCCTATCCCTTCCTGGAGGTCAAAATACAACAGAAATCCCTTTTTAATTGTCTGCCTTTTCCCATTCCTGTGACTTTTCAGTACCAAGAATATTTCCTTAGGTGTCCTATACATAGCTCTTTCAAGCCACCTTTTAGAAAAAAATCTCAAAACATTTTTATTTGCCTGGTGAAATGCAAAGGTTCAGATGTACATAGGGCTTGAAATAACCCTTTAAAGTTTTCAGTGAGCAAATATTTTAACTTGACTAGAACTCAGTGCAAAGTTCAGGAAACCCCATTATGCTGATTTGATAGCACTGGGAGACTGATTCAGTTGACCCTGTGTGTGAGGATAAGATTGAGAGATGTTCTTTCCCGGCTTACATCATACACAGTTTTTGTGTCTGGATAATTGCCCTGGCAAGTCTACAGTCCCTTAGTGAGGCTCTCTTCAAGGCTACGGCGTTTCAGGGTGCCCCGTCTTCTTGTCTGCGCCCACCCTGCCCTCTAGCCCTCTGCCGTCTCTCCGACAGCATGGCTTGTTACTGATAAGCCCTTGAGGACAGAACCTATTTTTTCCTAACACTGCACAGAACTTGCCACATATTTGGTGCCAGGAAATGCTTGCTGCATCAGTCATCTGCCCCTTTAACATTCCCAGATAACAAATCGTATCATCTCCCTTCATGCTAACATCCTAAAAATCCCTGTGCACAGAAATTCTGCTATTTCATCTGTTAAATAATTTGGACCCACTTTCTCCAGTCTTGTCTTATTTTGCTTAATAACACAGTCAACTAAAATGTTTACCCACTGACTGACACGCTCTGGTACACCATTGGCATTTTATTAAACCATGTAGATACTTCTGAGTTTTTAGTAAATAATGTCCTTTCTTTGAGTGTGTCCTTTATCTTTATGCCACATATCCTTTGGACCAGGAAGACTTTATCTTTGAGTCATCTTCCTGAACCATTATTAGTTCAGCACGCCGCTGCTGCTGCTGCCAACTTGCTTCAGTCGTGTCCGACTCTGTGCGACCCCATAGACGGCAGCCCACCAGGCTTCCCCGTCCCTGGGAGTCTCCAGGCAAGAACACTGGAGTGGGTTGCCATTTCCTTCTCCATTGCATGAAAGTGAAAAGTGAAAGTGAAGTCGCTCAGCCGTGCCCGACTCTTAGCGACCCCATGGACTGCAGCCTACCAGGCTCCTCCATCCATGGGACTCTCCAGGCAAGAGTACTGCAGTGGGTTGCCATGCCTTCTCCAAGTTTAGCATGAGAGGAATTCTTTTTGTTATTGCTGGAGAGAACTTTGGTATGGCAGATTTTGCAGAAAAAAATTTTGGGATATTGGTATAAAAATAAACATCTACTCTTCCACTAGCATCAGAAAAAAGAACAAAATTATTTTTAGTATATAAAATTCAGTTTTAGAAAATATTCTTTTGAAAACATAGCTGCCACTTAGTATATTCTTTGATAATCTGACATAAATATAATCAAGAATATGGGTAATAAAACCTTTATAGAATAGTTTGGTTGCCTGGTATGATTTTAGATAATCATTTTATTGTTCAGCACATGGCAATTTAATGAAATTTACGTGTCTATTTTACAGCTAATGTAATGGATTATAGAAACATTAAGAAAATAAAACCGTCTGCATAATAGTTGAGATTTGCCTGTTATTATATTAATAGAATCAGTCACCAAAAGAACTAAACTGCAGAAAACCTAAGCTATTTATTATAGCTTTGACAATAATCATGATAATTGGTTCTGAGATTATAGCTGTAAAGGCCTTGTGAAGGTTTGCCGGTTCTTTCTCAGAGACAGACTTGTTCCCAATAAGGTGCCCCCAGAGGCCCTGATCAGCCGGCTTCAGTAAGCTGAGAGTGAGACAGACACAGCTTCTCCACAGAATGACATCACTCCCGGTTAAGAGTCAGACCACACACTGGTACAGTGTGGGATTCCGTAATTACTCTGATTGTTTCCACATGGACTGAATCTGAATGCCCCCTCTCCCATTAGTGAGAGAATTATTAAAGTACTCAGAGATGGCCTCCATTTCCTCTACCCGTGTTTCAGCGGCTGTTTGCTTGGAAAGCAGGTCCGCCGCTGGCTGGCTGGTAATTGCCTCTGATCGCGTCTCCCTTCCTCTCTGCTGATTCCGCTGCCATTCCACGTGCTGCAGGCTTTAGACGCCGCCCCCTTCTAAGCCAGGTCTGTGTTCACGTGGAATTGTGCTGCTTTTGTTTTGTACCTTTGCTCATAAAATGTCTGGGTTTCCTGTTGTTTTCACTCTTGATGCATTTCCCCTTTAGGATCAGTAATGTGTCATTTTGGTGAATTCTACTTTTTTAGAAATGCAGTTCTTTTTATTCTTATTGGTGCTCTTTTTCTGCTTTCTGGTGGCAGTGTCGCCACAACTGCCTGTGGCTCAGCTGGTAAAGAATCCGCCTGCAACTCAGGAGACCCCGGTTTGATCCCTGGGTTGGGAAGGTCCCCTGGAGAGGGGAAAGGTTACCCGCTCCAGGATTCTGGCCTGGAGAATTCCGTGGACTGCGTAGTCTGTGGGGTCGTAAAGGGTCAGACACGACTGAGCGACTGTCGCTTCAGTTCACGTGCACTTCTTACCCCTGAGCGTTTCATATCGTAGTCCCCTTCTCTCACGGGAGCAGGCCAGTGCCTTGAGCACCAATCATCCTAGCCACCCCTACCTCCTCCCTTCCACTTAGCATGTTGAAGAGGTCTAGGACCCTTTTTTAACAGAATGGATCAACAGTTATATTGACATAATTGTATCACTCATGTCTTTGCTTCTGCTCTTTTTTGCACACTACATCTTCCTCTTTTACGGATCTCTTTTTTGCATTATGTCAAATATGTCCTTGAGTAATTCTTTTAGATGTATCCTATTTGATAATGCATCATTTATCTAGTTTGTGCCAAAGGAACCTAAGTTTCATAAGAACATAAATTTGTGTGTCTTGTCACTGTTTTGCCTAGAAGAGTGCCCAGCAAATAGGAAGTACAAATTACATACTTTTTGAGGAAAGCAAATCAATTTATCACTTGGCCTTCTCCTTGTCAATTTTAAATCTTTCATGGAAATAGTTAGAAAGTGCCTGTCACATTTTCCTACCTGCTGATACCAAGTTTTCCCCGTAGCTGTCACCTTTACTGATGACTCAGGGCATCGTTACCTGTATCACTCATTGTGATTTGTTCTATTCTGAGAGCAGAACTCCCTGAACGTGTCTCAGGGAAGTGTGTCTCTAAATGAACTAGCTTCCACCTGCCAGATACTCTGTTTTTTTCTGTTATACCCGGTTGGAAGTGACTGGTCGTAAAGAGATGGGACCAGGTGGAGCCCTCTGGCAGTGTCATTTTTTGGACACAGAACAGCCGCGTCTGGAAGAGACTCTCGTCAAAGAGCCTGGTGGTCATAAGCACAAAGAGAAAGCTTGAAAGGGGAAAATTCAGCCCATAAAAGCTCTATGGCCCATAAAAAGCTAGATGAGAAAACAAGCTGAAAGCAGAGGATCAGGAGCCAAGCCCGGAGAAACAGCTGCCCCGGTAAGAAGGTGCCTGCGGTGCTCCCTTAGGTGTGGATGGGGAGCCGCAGGGAGCGGCTGTGGGACTTCCCTCAACAGCGAGCCTTGTTCTCCGGTCCCCTGCCCTCCCCTCTTCCCTTGCTGTTGAGCTCTCCTCATTCTCAGTGCTAATAAATGCTTAATAAATCTGCTGTTCCCACTGTCTAATGCTTCATCAAATACCTTCCCAACAGAGTGGCTTAAAACAGCATTTCTTTTTTGTCTCACCAGTTCGGGTCAGTAGTCTGGGCTGGCTCAGCCGAATGGTTTTCTGCGTTTCTCCCCTGGGGTCACTCATGTGGCCTCAGACACCTAACAGTTTGACTGGGACTCGGGGGTTAACACAGCCCCACTCGCACGGCCTGGGCCCCCTTGCACACTGGAGGCTGTGCCCCTCTCTCTTTACATGGCGTCTGCCCAGGTTTTTTTCCAGTGTCTGGAGTTTTCCAGGAAAACTAGAGTGGCAGCTGCAAGGCCTCTTAAGGCTTACACTCCAGAACCTCATAGCACTACTTCTGCACGTTCTGCTCGTCACAGTCACAAGTTAGCCTAGATACAAGGGATGGAGAAGAACAAAATATTATGGCCATGATTTCATACCACATCTGAGAGCCGATTCCTAATTTTCAGACTGGTCACCTCCAGTATTGTAATGTGTGTACTTGCATAGCTATTTCTTGTAATATTGAGTTTCCTGAGAGAAGGGATTGGGCTATCTTTAACTGCAGCACACAGCAGAAGACCCAGTACCTATTTAGTTTAGTTCAATTCAGTCGCTTAGTCGTGTCTGACTCTTTGCGACCCCATGAACCGCAGCATACCAGGCTTCCCTGTCCATCACCAACTCCTGGAGTTCACCCAAACCCATGTCCATCGAGTCAGTGATGCCATCCAACCATCTCATCCTCTGTTGTCCCCTTTTCCTCCTGCCCTCAATCTTTCCCAGCATCAGGGTCTTTTCCAGTGAGTCAGCTCTTCGCATCAGGTGGCCAAAGTATTGGAGTTTCAGCTTTAGCATCATTCCTTCCAAAGAAATCCCAGGGCTGATCTCCTTCAGAATGGACTGCTTGGATCTCCTTGCAGTCCAATGGACTCTCAAGAGTCTTCTCCAACACCACAGTTCAAAAGCATCAGTTCTTCAGCATTCAGCTTTCTTTATAGTCCAACTCTCACATCCATACATGACCACTGGAAAAACCATAACCTTGACTAGATGGACCTTTGTTGGCAAAGTAATGTCTCTGCTTTTGAATATGCTCTCTAGGTTGGTCATAACTTTCCTTCCAAGGAGTAAGCGTCTTTTAATTTCATGGCTGCAGTCACCATCTGCAGTGATTTTGGAGCCCAGAAAAATAAAGTCAGCCACTGTTTCCACTGTTTCCCCATCTATTTTCCATGAAGTGATGGGACCGGATGCCATGATCTTAGTTTTCTGAATGTTGAGCTTTAAGCCAACTTTATCACTCTCCTCTTTCACTTTCATCAAGAGGCTCTTTAGTTCTTCTTTACCTTCTGCCATAAGGGTGGTGTCATCTGCATATCTGAGGTTATTTGATTCCAACTTGTGTTTCTTCCAGGCCAGCATTTCTCATGATGTACTCTGCATATAAGTTAAATAAGCAGGGTGACAATATACAGCCTTGACATACTCCTTTTCCTATTTGGAACCAGTCTGTTGTTCCATGTCCAGTTCTAACTGTTGCTTCCTGACCTGCATACAGATTTCTCAAGAGGCAGATCAGGTGGTCTGGTGTTCCCATCTCTTTCAGAATTTTCCACAGTTTATTGTGATCCATACAGTCAAAGGCTTTGTCATAGTCAATAAAGCAGAAATAGATGTTTTTCTGGAACTCTCTTGCTTTTTCAATGATCCAGTGGATGTTGGCAATTATTAATGCCTTAATAAAGAGAAGTTGAACCATTGGTGAGCTCATTGGTTGATAGGTACATACAGTGCATGGATGGATACTCTCTTTTATGTACATTTTATAGCTAGATTCTAAGATAAATGGAATAGTAATTTTAAAAGTACAAAGTAAAGTAGAAATGTGTCTTTTTGATATAGAGCAGAAGAAGTGTTTGTACGTATCAAGCAGTAACTATAGAATCCTGGGTTGTTAGAACCTAGAAACTCATCTCTGTAACAGAGACTCAGTAGTGTTTCCTTAAAGTTCCCAGATCAAATAACCAGAGATTATTTCTTTCCTTTTCTGTACCATTGTTATCACAAAGGTTGGGCGTCATAGTCTTAAGATATATATTAGTCTCGCGGCATGCATTTAGTGTCAGATTAGTGAACATTTGTGCCAAAGTAGCAAGATCTTAATAAGACAGTCTGTTTGCAAATGCAGCCTCTAATTCTTTTGCTTTAGAAATACTTTAAATAATCTAAAAGGCTCAACTATTACCTAATGTTGGCTAAGATTCGACTGATGGCACTAAAAGAAGAATTTGGTATCTCGTGGAATTTAAAAGTCCTGTGTCCCAGTTCAGTTGCCTCATAGGTGACTGTTTTCCATGTAATTTCGCGAAGATTCAGCAAGAGCCGCCCTGACTTGCCCCCTTGCTGCGCACCGTCCTGAATGTTGTCAAAGCAGCTGTCACATTTCCCTCTCAGAGTCTGGAGAGGACTGTAATTTGCAAAAACATGTGGACTCCTTTACGCATGATAGGCTTTACACATATATAAATTATTATTTTGTCCACTTTGAGTCTTTCAGATACTTTTGTTTAACTGCAGTGTGCAAGTTGGTAAATGCTGATTTTGTTAAGAGACCAAAAGGACACATGTGTATGCAAAGCTAGTATTTGCTTAGACAAGTAATCCTTCATGAAGGCAAAATGCAGATTTTGTGTGGATTACTGCAAAGAATCATGGAACGAATAATAATTAATCATAGGAGGACATTTTTGTGAATATTTTAAAAACTTTTTACCTTGTAGAAGTATACAAGAAAAATAGTTACATATATGAAACAAGTCTTAATATAATACCATAAAAATGAAGTCTTATCAAACATAATAGAGAATTAAAAATGAGCGAAGATAAAGCAAGCGCTCCTGACTATGAAAAGAAAATACAGAGAGACAGAAAAGAAATTGAATTTCAGATCTTTGTTTCAAGATAAAAATGAATTATTATAAAGTAGACCTTATTCATAAGTTTGGCTCTCCTTACTTGGATTTCATATACTGAAAGCGGCGATAGGACTGAAGGAAAGTTTATAACAAGAGTCACCAGGGATTCCACTTCGTAAACCTAAAAACAGGGATACCACTTCATAAACCCAGAAACAACATTAGAAATTGACATGGGAATCATGAAAACAGCATTTGAAAGGAATGGAAATGGGAGGCAAGGAAAGAATTGTTGAGACACATGAAAGGAACTCATTACTTCTGTTGAATTCCTGTAAATACTTAAAAGTGTTCTCCGTTAAAGGGGCTGATGCCCCAGCGAACGGGATGGACTCTTTCCCCTGCACACGGGCTCGGGCTGTGGTTGGGCGACTCTCCGTGTTCCTACGCCAGGCGTGGCCGTTCTGCTCGACCAAGAGTGCGGCCTGAGCGGCTCCCACGTGTCACCAGACCGACAGCTGTGTCTGGCGGAAGAAGTGGGGACAGGGCACTGGGGGGACAAGTGCGAAGCCTGTGGCCGTCCCTGCACGGAGAAGATAGTCCTGCAAAGCGTTAAGCATCTGCGGATGTTTCGGTATCTGCATCGAGGTGCATTCCACCGTGATTCATGTATGCGAGTTGATTAGTATCTGGACATTTTGCAGACTGTAAAAATTCAAATGGTCTTGACGCACAGATTACACACAGTTGCTCTCCTTCTTCACGTGCCTTTGGTGTCTGAATTTGGGTGCCAGTGTGAGTCCATGTGTCACACAGTGAAAGTGTGAGCAATAACAAATGGTTTGGGAGCAATCATTCTGTGCCTTTATAATTGTCATGTGCCCTTACCTAGGACAGAAAAATACAATAGCCAAGGTAGCGCATGTTAGTCCTCTCCGTATAGTCGGTATTCCGGAGCTTAAGCACTGAGCAGGACTCTATGTCGTCAAGTCTCAGGAACAAGGTGGCAGAAGCCTGTCTACTCAGGGGCTGCCGAGCTGAAGTTTTGTCAAGATAAAAACAGTCGTTCAAAGGAACCAAAAGGATACTCAACATTGTAGAATACTGGAAGCACACAAGCTTTGGAGCAAGACAGATTCCACACTCAGCTACTTGTCCACTGCATCTCCTTGAGCAAGTTATTTAATCTCTGTGCCTCGGTTTCTTTATCGGTACGATAGTGTCAGTCGTGTCTGACTCTGCGACCCCACGGACCCCACGAGGCTCCTCTGTCCATGGGCATCTCCAGGCAAGAATACTGGAGTGGGTTGCCATGCCCTTCTCCAGGGGATCTTCCCAGCTCAGGGATCGAACTCAGGTCTCCCGCATTGCAGGGGGATTCTTTATCACCTGAGCCACCAGGAAGTCCTGGTGATGCCTCCATTTAAGACAGAGATACCTACAAGGAGAGCCCACCAGCCCATCCTACAGGAGATCAGTCCTGGGTGTTCACTGGAGGGACTGATGCTGAAGCTGAAACTCCAATACTTTGGCCACCTGATGCGGTGAGCTGACTCATTTGAAAAGACCCTGATGCTGGGAAAGATTGAGGGCAAGAGGAAAAGGGGATGACGGAGGATGATGGTTGGATGGCATCACCAACTCAATGGACATGGGTTTGGGTGGATTCTGGGAGTTGGTGATGGACAGGGAGGCCTGGTGTGCTGCGGTTCATGGGATTGCAAAGAGTCGGACATGACTGAGCAACTGAACTGAACTGTCTGAACTACCTACATTTAAATAGCAGTTAGGGATAATAGGTTAAGCTCCTTGCATCATGCCTGTCACATACTAGGTGCTAAACAAGTGGTCACTCTTATTATTCTTACTGGGTCAGGAAGTGTGTTTTCTTGATTCAAGCGTGTAACTTGTAACTAGCCCTCCCAGCTTTACTTCCATTCATCAATATTGGGGTTCACACTTGTGATAGAAAGGTAGGAAACCCTTCACCAGGACCGTCAAGCATCCCTGTGTGGTGAGTTCATCCAGCTGGTTACAGGGGGACAGGGCCTTTAACCAGAGCTTACAGAACGTTAGAGTGGAAAGGGCCATATGCTGGCTACCGCGTGCTGGACCATGGCCCACCGGCTCCTCCAAGCTACTGCAAGTGTCCAAGGGCGCATCGAGCTTCCTTTGAGACAGAATAATGTATCTGTATATGTCCATATATGAGTCCATATCTGTATATGTCCATATATGAGCCTGAGTGACCTCCGGGAGTTGGTAATGGACAGGGAGGCCTGGCGTGCTGCAGTTCATGGGGTCGCAAAGAGTCGGACACAACTTAGCGACTGATCTGATCTGATATGTCCATATGCAGTACTGTTTTACTGTTGTGATTAGTGGAATACAAATTTGTTTCAAAATGTTTTTGAATCCTTAGGAGCTTTTTCATTATATTGTATCTTATTTGTCAGCCATTGTAAAAATACAACTCTCACATCAGGGTAAATGTGGTACAAACAAGTCATGAAATGGTTGCATATTATGTGGAAGACCTTATGCTCAAGAAAGTCAAGAACTGGTGCTCTCTTCCCGAGGCCCAGGAAAATGATGCATGGGGTACTCGTTTGCTCGGCTTGTTAAGGAAAACGCCGGTGATAACCCAGGTCTGCAACTCCTGGTCCAGAACCCCAGGCAGAGGAGGTGTTCTCACTGTTGCTCCTGGAAAAATCTGAAGTGTATTTCATGTTCGGATCAGTACTCACAAAGCTGAGTATTGACAGGAAATGAATTGTTCAAAAAAGATTTAAAACAGTACCTGACAAATGTAAAACATTCAACGAATGGTTGCTGTTGTCTTGATGACTGTTCAGTAAGGAGTGATTCTGTCACTTTCTTCTGTCTGTTGCTCAGAGGAATTAGCTGCATCCAAGTGTAGCGTAGGTTTATCATCAGTCACTCAAGCAAGTGGCTTCTTTATCCCACTGTCAGAACAGGAGTGGGTGGATATTTTTAAAATCTCCCTTCCAGAAGTCTTAGGAGCAGAGGCTCTTGCCATTAGTACTGAGACCAAGAGTGGAGGGCAGGCATCTCATGCTTAGGACAGCTCTGCTTTGCTGTTGAATTCTCCACTGGGATTTGGTATGTTTCTGTGAACTAAAGAGATTTCAGTATTTACTTTCCATCAATGTTGTTTCATTTGTCTTCCCCACTACCCACCATGCCCCAGTTCTTCTTGACTAGACTCTTTCTTTATTAATAGGTTCACCTTTAGATCAGTATTTATTTATAATTTGTAGTAGTCTCTACAGATTTGATATCTAACATCATCATGTGGCCCTCAAGTGATAGTAGAAAGTTGTGAATAAGAGATGCTTAGTTCTGACTGTATAGACAGAGGTTCATAACGATAAACCATCCAGATTAGTCACAGTACTTAAAGACAAAGGAAGTTCCCCTTGGGTTTTTCGGGTAAATTGAGGACTAAAGCAGGTGTTATCACTGCATGTTTGTGGTTCTGGATTTTTTTCAGTATCCGTATTTGTGGTATGAGTTCCCTTTCTAACTAGGAATCATCTATAAGCTGAGTGAAAGAATATGCCTAGTCCATACTTGCGTGTATCCAGCTAGGATTCTCTTACAGGGAAGTTGCTGACGGAAAGGAAATCAAAGAGCCAGAGTAAGCGCGGGTATGTGCGCCCCCCACGTCCATTTTGGTGATGGCAGGTGGCTTCTGGGGCCTCTGTGAGCGGCTCTCCTGCAGCCAGCTCTCAGGGAGCAGTTTCAGGGCCCAGCTCGCCTGCAGCGGCCTCGTTAGGGGAGTCAGCAGAGCCTCTGTCTCTCCACGGACAGCCCAGGGCCGCATTTCTCCAGCACACGCAGACTCACTCGGGTGGAGGCAGCTCAGCCTCCAGGGCTGACCCTGCTGTGCTCTTGAGAGAAGGTCACCTGGTTTAGAAGAAGCTCCCCAGGGCAAGCCCTGGACGGCTTTTTAGAAGCTGCGCTTCCACTCCCAGGGGGTACATGTAAAGAACCCGCCTGCCAGTGCAGGAGACGTAAGAGACGCGGGCTCCATCCCTGGGTGGGGAAGGTCCCTGGAGGAGGCCTGGCCTCCCACTCCAGTGCTCCTGCTGGAGAATCCTGTGGACAGAGAAGCCTGGTGGGCTGCGGTCCACGGGTCGCACAGCGTCGGACATGACTGAGCAGCTCAGCAGCAGCAGGCTGACGTTCCCCGCACACTCATACTCACCAGTGCTGGGCCTGCCTGCCCCCGGGAGCCCACGGCCCCGGGCCGGGCCGGCTCCCTGTGCCTGCTCTCTCCCCAGTGCCAGAGCAGGTCTGCGCCGTCATCGTGAGGTTCTGTGTGCCATGCCGCTGCGCGCTTAGGCCCATCCGACTCTGCGCCCCTGTGGACCACACCTGCCGGGCTCCTCTGTCCACACAGATTCTGTGTGACATTTGTTCGATTATCTACTGGAGTAATTTATGTCAAAATGTGATTAAAAAGTCTCATATGCCTCCCTCCCCTCAGGTAGCATGTTTGCATTTTTGCAGCGGCTTTAAGCAAATGAAGTGCCTCAGATTCCGAGGCCTCGGAAGTGTTCTGCGGGCAGCAGACCAGGGGTTTCAGGAGCCCCATGGCTCTCACCGCACCAGCCTGCCAGGCACTGGGGCAGGCCTCAGCAGAGACACACAGCACACCCTCTCCCTCTCACCTGTCTGCACGCACAGGACCAGCGCCTTCCTGCCCGCCTCCCAGAACGTGTGGCACGCTACAGTTTCTCAAACGAACAGAAAAAGCACAGTTTAATAATAGGCCTAATGTCCACAGTTCTGCAGCTGGGCCTTCTTTGGGGGCCTCTTCTTTTAGAACTAAGTGCCCCATTAGTGGTGGGGGCACAGAGCTCACCGAGGCAGAGGTGGGATGTGTGGTGCAGGAAGCTGTGAGGGGAAGGGAGGTTGAGGAACGAAGTGCGGAGTGGAGACCCGGGAGTGAAGTCACAGGTGCCCCTGAAAGTGAGGCGGAGAGAGATCTGCACCTTCACATGGGTTTTATTCAAAGGAAGAGAAGGTGATTCAGAGGTGGAAGGACGCACTGTGGGGTCTGCAGAAGGGTGCGGCCGGTCACTTCTTGTTTTACCTCATCTCTGGTCCCCTCACTGTTGGCTCAGTAGTGGCGGCCGTGACGTGGTCCCCAGGGGCCCGCTCCATGCTGCCCGCCTCTCTCTCCCAGTGGACACGCGTGTGTCACTTCACACCATCTGCTGACATTCGGCTTCTTCCAGAAACAGGGTTTTCAGTCTCCTCCCCCGCCACTTTTCAGAGGGCAGAGTGGAGTGTCTCTTCCTTTCTTAAAGGTAATCAACTTTGAACTTGGGTTGTTTAAAATTCGGAAGTTGTAGCCACTGGCTGCGGATTACGGGGTGTGTAATGGGATTGCATTCTGGAAGAGAAGCGCGAGGTGTGTTGAGAGGCATGATGGCAGGGGGCCAGCGTGGCAGGCTCTGAGGCTGGACCTCAGTACCCCCCACTGACCGAGCAGCCCTAGGTGGTCACGTCACCCTCCAGCCTTCAGGTTCATCTCCTGTATAAAGACGGAGGTCATCAGTACCGTAACTAGAAGAATTAAGTGGCTTTTATGAAAGGAGCTTAATATAATCCCTGACATTTAGCAAATGCCACATAAATTGTTGCTGTTAGGAGAACTAAATTGAATGGCTTCTGTGTTTATATAAATAGAAAGGTGGTCAAACAGTTCTTCCCGTTAGAAGGGAGGAGAAGGCAGTTATTCTCCAATACACAGTTTCTGGGACTAAAATTCAGGTTTTACTGCTGTTTTCCAATTGCTGTGCTAAACAGTTTACATAATTTTCACAACAGTCTTTAACAGATACTTCCTACTTTACAGATGAGGGAAACTGAGGCTAAGCGTAAGTAAATTTCTAAAGATCCAAGAGCTAGTGAATCATCAATGCAGTGTTTCAGAATTGCTGCTTTCAGCTACTCCTCTGTAATGCTCCCCGAGTGTGCTTGCAGCCACCACTGACAGATATGCTGTGCAGTAATGAGATAGGAGAATTCTGTTCTTTCGCAGAGCATAATAAGGCAAATGAAGTCGGCTTCGTTTATCCCCCACCCCTGGGTTATTGGCTTTCTGCCATGTGTTAGAATGAGGAGATCTCAGGTATTCTCCTCCTAAGTGCTGAGAGTTATTTGTGACTCAGTTTTATCCAGACTGGGGCCTTCCCTGGTGGCTCAGTGGTAAAGAATCTACCAGCCAATGCAAGAGACATGGGTTCAGTCCCTGGGTCAGGAAGATCCTCTGGAGAAGGCAATGGCAACCTACTCCAATATTCTTGCCTGGGAAATCCTATGGACAGAGGAGCCTGGCAGGCTGTAGTCCCTGCGGTCGCAAAGAGTTGGACGCGACTTAGTGACTAAACAGCAACAATTATCCAGACCCAGTGGGAAAAGAAGCAAATATTTCTTAACTCCTTTCCTACTGAGGGATTAATCTTAGCTGCAAGCAGTGAATGACATTTGGGGTAAAGCAACCGGCAGAGGAGAACACTGGCCCAGCCTCCTGGCTGCCCCTGGTTCATCACAGTATTTGCTCTGAGAGGCAGCATCGCTCCAGAGCAAGCTGCTCGCTGTTGTAATTTCCAGAGAGAGCAAAGAAAATGTGCTCGTCTCCAGTGCCTGTTGGCATTGGATTTCCCGTAGATGTTCTCTGTGCTCGTTTCATCCTTAATTAGCCTATCTCATACTGCATACAACTTGTAAGAGACCCTTGGTATACAGTTAAAGTTTGAATCTTTAAGTAAGATTATGCAGCAGACCTAAGTGGAGCATCTCCATGTCCTTTTGGCAGCCAGCAGCATCCACTGCACTGTTCCTCTGCACCTGGTAAGATCAAGTTATCTCCCATCAGTTCAGTTCAGTCACTCAGTCGTGTCGGACTCTGACTCTGCAACCCCATGGACTACAGCATGCCAGCAGGCCTCCCTCTCCATCACCAACTCCCGGAGTTCACTCAGACTCATGTCCATTGAGTCGGTGATGCCATTCAGCCATCTCATCCTCTGTTGTCCCCTTCTCCTCCCGCCTTCAGTCTTTCCCAGCATCAGAGTTACCCTCTTTGAACACCACGCCAGCCTGTTAGGAGATTCCCCACCTCTGAATTCCTGTAGGATTTGCAGTCGGCAGCACACTGGCTCACGTTGACTTGTTCTCCGGCAGTCCCACGTGGGGAGAGGCAGGGAGCAGTAGTCTCCTGCCATGCCTGACTTGGGGCGAGGCAGCTGGGAGCTAAATAAAGAAATGAATGGAGAGGAGAGAGGGGCAGAGGTGTGTGTCTGCCTTATCTCCCAAATTAGAACGTCAGCTTCTCAGCCCAGAGGCCGCATCTGTGGTTCCTATCTCCTTTAATACTTTTTAGACTATTAGGCAAAGGGTGAGTATGCAATGCATGCTTATTGCCTGAAGGCCTGAGGTTTTATTTTAATTCATAGAGTATGCCCAAAGATACCATTTCCATGCACTTGAACTTTGTGCAACACACAACACTGAGTTGAAGGTATCTCTAAATTAGTTTTAGCTTCGTCCCTCATAGAACTGAAATCCTCATTTCAGAGGACAAACCCCACACCGGTGCTGAGTGGAGATGGCATGTGTCGTTGCACAGCACAGGCCTTACTCTGAGGAAAGGTCTGACACTGAAATCCTATAAATGCCTTACCAGCTACACTGAATAACACTCACTCTGACCAAAAGAAGTGGCGTTTGGCCTGAGGCGGCGTCACCCGGCCCCCTGGCCAGGACTGGGCGGTGCGCCCGGCCGTCCACCGTACCTCTGTCCAGTCAGGTGACCACACGTCAGTGATCCATTTCAGGACCTGCTATTCTGCTCCAGTGATCTATAATATATCTGTTCTACTTAACTGTATTGATGATGATGTCTTTCTAGTGATATTTAGCATCAGGTTAGGTGAGTCCTTCAACTTTATGCTTCTTAAAATTGCTTCAGTTATTCTAGAACTTTGCATTTCCAGATCCAGTTTTTTAAAAAGCTGTACTGTAGTATAGTTGCTTTATAATGTTGTGTAAGTTTCAGGTCTACAGCAAAGTGGTTCAGTTATACATATACATGTATCTACTCCTTTTTTAGATTGTTTTCCCAAGGACACTCAAGTTAAGTCACAGAGCTGTTATTCATTCAGGCCATCTAGGCCATAGGTAGGACGTGGCATTCCTAAGCACACAGAATGTACCTTTATAGAAAAGTTCCTTCCTACAGATTAGAATGAACCAGTATTTCACTACCACTCACTCTAACAACAAACCAGAGTCCTTCACTCTTCCACAGAGCTGGGAAGCGAATCAGTGATTTAATTTTAACCTTGGGCTTCTGAGCTTCTCCACTGAGAAACTAGACCTAATGAACAAAGCTATCTTACCAGGTTAGTGAGGTAGAGGATGTCACTTTCCTTTCTGGATGTCTTTAGCTGCTATTGGCCAAGTTTCCTACAAAGATGTACAAGGCTGATTTAGCTCCCCGAGGAAATGCCGTATTACCAGTCAGCTGTTGCTAAAGTCGGTGGTCAGGGTTACAAGATCAACTGTATAAATTAGACTACAATTTTTCAGAAGTCTTGACTCATGTTGGATATGTAGAAGTGCATTCCAAAGATAAATATATAAAACCATCTCAGCTGAAAGAGAAGCAGGTTGTTGATGGTTCCTCAAGAGAAAAGAATTACAAAGGAAAGCACAGAACAGACAACGCACCTTCAGCAGGGATCACTCCTAGAGTAAAACAGTGTGTGTGTGCGCTCAGCAAACACCTGCTGAGCACCTACCAGTGCCCAGTGCTCTTCTGGGCACTGGGGTACGGCTCTGAACAGCACACCACCTCTTCACAAAGGCGTCACACCGGCAGTGCCCACCTTCCCCTTCCCGCATTAGTTTACCCTCTATACACTAGGATTACTGTCTGCATAAGTTAGAGGGAAAACCCCTTTGACCTGAAGGGCTCTCTAGTTGGGTCCTCATTTCTCAATTCGCCGTTAGAGAAAACTGACTCAAGAGTGGCTAAACCTCCCCGTCTCCATGTCTTTCTTTCATTCTCTTTAAACGTGCGCCAGTCATACCCACTGCTCCTGAGACTACACTTGTCAGTCTCATTAAATCCCACGTTGCTGACTGTAATGGCCAGCTCATCGTCCTCGTCTTAGTTGTCTTCTTAGTAGTAGCTGACAGGTACTGTCTGATTCCTCCTCAAAAACCCTCCTCACTTGGCTTCCAGGACACCAGCTCCTCTGTTGGTTCCCTCCTGCCTCACCTGCTCCTCCTCAGCCTTCTTGCTTCAGTCCTTCTCTAAGTCACAGAGTGCTCTGGAGCGCAGTCCTGGAATCCTTCCTCTCTACACACACTCTCCAGGTGGAAGCACTCTCTAACCCCGTGACCTCAACTGTCACCTGAAAGTGGATGGCTCCAAGGCCTCTCTTCTGACCTCCAGACTCAACCAAACTGCCTGCCCATCGTCTCAGACTCAGTATGTCCAAAACCAGACTACCCGCCTGCAGTACTGAGTTAGTTTTGACTGCATGGGTCTGTCTAGTCAAGGCTATGGTTTTTCCTGTGGTCATGTATGGATGTGAGAGCTGGACTGTGAAGAAGGCTGAGCACTGAAGAATTGATGCTTTTGAACTGTGGTGTTAGAGAAGACTCTTGAGAGTCCCTTGGACTGCAAGGAGATCCAGCCAGTCCATTCTGAAGGAGATCAGACCTGGGATTTCTTTGGAAGGAATGATGCTAAAGCTGAAACTCCAGTACTTTGGCCACCTCATGCGAAGAGTTGACTTATTGGAAAAGACTCTGATGCTGGGAGGGATTGAGGGCAGGAGGAGAAGGGGACGACAGAGGATGAGATGGCTGGATGGCATCACCGACTTGACGGATGTGAGTCTGAGTGAACTCCGGGAGTTGGTGATGGACAGGGAGGCCTGGCGTGCTGCGATTCATGGAGTTGCAAAGAGTCAGACACGATTGAGCGACTGAACTGAACACAAACACACATATATCCAAAAAAAAAAAAAGAAAAATCTAAGAAATAAAAATTGCTTAAATGACATAGGAATTTCTCTCACACATTTAAAAGAAAAACTCTAGACATACAAAGCCCAGATCGTGTATGGCAGGCTCACTTGTCCTTAGGGACCTGGGCCCCTTGCCCCATTACTTCTCCAGCTTTAGTGTGTTTTCTCTCTTCGTTCATGGGAGAGGGAATGTAATGGTCCTTCCCCTCTAAAAGAAACTTCCTAGATTGCCTAGACAACTCTTCTGCTTGCAGCTCATTGGCCAGAACTTAGATCATGGCCAGATCTCACTGCAGGGGAGGTTGGGATGAAGAGCAGTTTTTAGCTGAATGATAATATATTCAGCTAAAAATGGGGGGGTGGGCGGGGAAAGGTAAAAAAGAGGATTAAATGGACAGTAGGGAGCAGATTCAGACAGTCTGCCACGCTCTGAATCTGGTTCTCCCCCAGTTCCCCGTCCCTTGTCAGCCACATTCTCCCAGTTGCTTAGGCCAAATGCCTTGGGTCAGCCACGGCTCTTTTTCTCTCCCAGTCTACATCCAATCCACCAGCAAATCCTCCTGATTGTACTTTCAGAATAGATCCTGAATCATATCTCTGACCACCTCCACCACTTGCATCTTAGTGCAGGCTGTCATCGCCTCTTCTAGACATCGCAGATGAGCTGCTTACTGGGCTCTCTGGTTCTGCCAGTCCACTCTCCACACAGTAGCATATCATCCTTCAAAAGCTAAGTCACACTGTGTCAGTCCTGTGTGCAGAATCCTGCCTACCTCCTAGCTGATAAAATCCAAGGGGCTTAGTATTCAAAGGCTATTTGGTCCTGGCTCACTCTGATTAAATCTATCTTCTCGCTTACTCATTCCACTCCAGCTCTGCTGGCTTCCCTGATGTTCCTCGAATATGCCAAGTATGGGCCAATTTTAGGGCCTTTGTATCTATAAATACTATTCCTTCTACCCTGAATGCTCTTCACCTAGATATCCCCATGGCTTGCTCCTTAGCTTCTTTCAGGTCTTTGATCAAATATCACATTATCAAAGACACCTTTCCTAACAGCCTATCTAAAATAGGATTCCCTCTTGAAAATCTTTTTCCCTTTATATAGCTCTTTTTCTTCTTAGCACTCAACATTGTTTGAACTTTCTTCTGATATCCTGTGTGTGCATGCTCATAAGCTTTATTTATATGCCTATATATAAACATCTATATTACATATATGAATCTGATTATTGAGCATCTTCCCACTAGAACGAGAATGCAGACTTGGTCTTAACCACCATCTTTCTCCTAGTTAAGGGAGGTCAAGATAGAGTTCTCTGACAGAGAAATGTAATGGGTACTTCCCTTTTCTTTTAAAGAAACTAAAGAGTTCTTCTGCTTATATCTCATTGGCCAGTATTTAGATTATGGCTGGAGCTAGCTGCAGGGGAGGTTGGCAAGTCTCACAGAAGTCTCAACTGAGCTAAGAATAAAGAGGAGAGAGCTGTGCAAAAGTCTAGAAGGCGAGTAGTCCAGGCAAAGGGAATAGCGAAGTGCAAAGCCCTACTGTGGAAATAAGCTTGTCATGTACAGGGGGTTTGTCCTATGTTTGGGGACAAAACAAAGTTGAGTGTGGCTGCAATAAGCAATTATGGAGATACCGGAACAAGATAGAGGCTTCCCAAGTGGTGCTGGTGGCAAAGAACCCCCTGCCAATGCAGGAGACGAAAGAAACTCAGGTTCGATCCCTGAGTCAGGAAGATCCCCTGGATGAGGGCATGGCAACCCACTCCAATATTCTTGCCTGGGAAATTCCATGGACAGAGGAGCCTGGTGGGCTAAAGTCCATGGGGTTGCAAGGAGTCAGACACGAATGAAGCAACTTAGTCAATTTAGTACACACGCAGAACAAGGTGAGAGAGGCAGGGCAGATCACCAGGGAGGGTTTTGTGTATTCCAGATGCAAAAAGGGAAAAGAGGGAAAGAAAGGCACCAGCCTCTTTGGCACCTCAGCCATTCTCCAACCTTTGGGGAATTCCAGGGATACACTGCCAAAGGCACACACACTATTTAAGTAACTGAAAGTAAATAAAATGTAAACGTTCCGTTTCCTCGTCGCACCCGTCACACTGCATGTGTTGAGTAGTCACGCGGTCCGTGCTGCCTACCAGCCAGCACACACGGGACCCGCGGGGCCGCATACGCCCTTGTTCCAGAAAGTTCTGTTAGTGCAGCTCTGGGACAGCCAATCACAGAGGAGTAATACCAAGTCCGCTTAGTCTCTCCTGTGGCTTCTCTCTTAACCCTGGAATCAGTGCTCTGTTTCAGTGGAAATGATGCCTGTGGCACCTGGATTAGCATGTAGCCCGTCACGTGTGCATGTGTTCTTGTGGTGATTTTTACCTGTGACAGAGAGACTGGAAACTCACATGTATTCTTAACCTCATTGCAGTGCAGATGTGAAAATGCAAAGTGTGGAAGCCATCCATGTGAACGGCATTTTCTGTGTCTTATTGTGACCTAGGGATCTTGCTGCAAGAAACTGCCTGGTAGGTGAGAATAACGTGCTGAAAATCAGTGACTTCGGAATGTCTCGTCAAGAGGACGGTGGTGTGTATTCATCTTCTGGCCTGAAGCAGATCCCCATTAAGTGGACGGCACCAGAAGCGCTTAATTATGGTAAGAAGGGACCCTTCCTTTCTGGTGGTCAAAGCAGACCCCGTCACCATGAAACAGTCACAAGCAGAGTCCTGGGGCAGAGCAGAGCACAAACGAGAATCCGCTGAGGGGCAGCACACGGGGTGTGTATGTTCAGACTTTGTACACTTGAGGACAGACTTAATTCAGCAATTTTATTAATCAGATTTCTGTGTGTAAGATTGCTAGATTTAAAAGATGGATAGAGTTACAAGCACTGTTAAGTGTGAGTGTGCATCTGAAAGTTTCTATTGTGATCCAAGAAAAAGATTATTTCTATTTTAATAGTCAGATTAGACCCAGAGTCAAAGTGTTGTGTGGCTCTGGACCATTTCCTTTGAAGGCCTTATATTTGGTCCAATAACCTCATCTGATGTTAGGTTCCTAAAATACTAAGTCTGTAGTTTCTCACTCTGAAAAACTGACATGGTTTCTTAGCATCTCAGTCTCTGGAACTTGTATAAATCTTTTGGGAAGAGAGAGATGGAATATGTGTGTATACATATCTGAATCACTTTGCAAGGACATTTTGACTCAACTCCCCTCCAATATAAAATAAAAATCAAATGTAAAACAAATGATAAAATTATTCTTTGTTATTTAAAGTGAAAAGTACTTCATCATGAAAAATTAATATAAAGTATTTACAAAAGTCTTAATGCCTAAATTAAAGACAGGTAATTTAGAAAAAGCTTTGAGGTAAAATTCATATGACATAAAACTGACTGTTGTAAAGTGAACAGTTCAGGGGAATTTAGTACCTTCACAGCGCTGCACAAATACTGCCTCCATCTAGTTCTAAAACATCTTCCTCACTCCAGAATAAAGCCTTACACCCGTATTAAGAAGTTACTCCCCCAACCTCTGGCAACTTCAGACCTGCGTTTGGTTGCTATGTATACATGTATTCTGCCTATTTCATATAAATGGAATCATATAATATGTGACCATTGGTATGTGACCTCTTTCACCTAGCATAAGGTTTTCAAGGTTCAACCATATTATAGCATGTATCATTATTTTACTCCTTTTTGTAGCTCAATAATATTCTATTGTATGTATCTACCACAGTTTATTTATCCGTTCATCCATTGTTGTGTATGTGAGTGGTGTCTACCTTTTGGCAGTTGTGAATAGTGCTGCTTTAAACATCTGTGAACTAAAAAGCCTCTTGATGAGAGTGAAAGTGGAGAGTGAAAAAGTTGGCTTAAAGCTCAACATTCAGAAAACGAAGATCATGGCATCCAGTCCCATCACTTCATGGGAAATAGATGGGGAAACAATGGAAACAGTGTCAGAATTTATTTTTCTGGGCTCCAAAACCACTACACATGGTGACTGCAGCCATGAAATTAAAAGACGCTTACTCCTTGGAAGGAAAGTTATGACCAACCTAGATAGCATACTGAAAAGCAGAGACATTACTTTGCCAACAAAGGTCCATCTAGTCAAGGCTATGGTCTTTCCTGTGGTCATGTATGGATGTGAGAGCTAGACTGTGAAGAAGGCTGAGCGCCGAAGAATTGATGCTTTTGAACTGTGGTGTTGGAGAAGACTCTCGAGAGTCCCTTGGACTGCAAGGAGATCCAACCAGTCTGTTCTGAAGGAGATCAGCCCTGGGATTTCTTTGGAAGGAATGATGCTAAAGCTGAAACTCCAGTACTTTGGCCACCCTCATGCGAAGAGTTGACTCATTGGAGAAGACTCTGATGCTGGGAGGGATTGGGGGCAGGAGGAGAAGGGGACGACAGAGGATGAGATGGCTGGATGGCATCACTGACTCAATGGATGTGAGTCTCAGTGAACTCTGGGAGTTGGTGATGGACAGGGAGTCCTGGCGTGCTGCGATTCATGGGGTTGCAAAGAGTCGGACATGACTGAGCGACTGATCTGATCTGATCTGATACTATGATTTATTTGTGTACCTACTTTCAATTAATTATGAGTACACACTAGGGAATCTGGTAATTCTGTGCTTTGAGGAACCAGCGAATGTTTTCCAGATCAAGCTTTGGAATATGATTGTTTTGGAAGTGAGTTGGGATGGATCCAGACACCACAAGCAGCTTTGCATCTTGCATGTCAGCAATGCCATGGAACAGATAGGTGCAGGTAGTTGTCATTGTAAGAAGTTGACTAAGCTGTTCTAGTTTCCAACAATGCAGTTTTTTAACTTAACACTTCAGGGATACTAAGCCTCACCCTTAGTCTGTCTTCCCGTGTGCTGGCAAGAGAAGTGCTGGTAAGCTTTGAGGAATCCCACCACTCCTCAAAATCCACAGAACATGGCAGCCCTGCTGTTTTCCACAGTGATTCTTCCCTGGAGTGGTCATTACTCTGAGGCTGTATTCCTAAGGAGAGCAGTCACAAGATGAAAGAAAGGCCTGTAATCTTTTTTTTAATGGAGACATTTTCTTAGATAATGAAACATTGCTAAACACCTTCTTGTTGATTCTTACAGCAGCCCTGTAAGGGAGTCAGTGCTGGATTAGGGAGCCGTAAATACTTATCAGTAAAATCCACCCTCTAGAATGTGTTCTTAATCCTGTTTGCCAGATTCTCTATATTACATTGCCTTTAAAATCTCTATTACTGCTAAGCAATTATGCCAGTAAAATTCTGCCTTTTAATCAGGCTGTATTTTAGTTGAATTTCAAGCTGACTAAAGTATTTACCAAATACTTTAATTCAGAATTCTAATTCCAATATCTGTAAGAGCCAAACCTAAATTTAGCATGTCATAGAATAAAGACATGTTTCCCTGGTGGCTCAGATGGTAAAGAATCTGTGTGTAATGCTGGAGACGTGGATTTGATGCCTGGGTCAGAAAGATCCCCTGGAGGAGGGTGTGGCAACCCGCACGAGTACTCTTGCCTGGAGAATCCCACGGACAGAGGAGCCTGGTGGCTGCAGCCCACAGGGTCACAGAGAGGCAGACATGACCGAGCAACTAAGCACAGCACACGTGAAGATCTCTGGCGGGCAGTGACGGACTGCTTTTTCATGTTAATTTTATAAAATACTGAACAACACACCCTGAAAATGGCTTAAAGACATAAACCTAAGTCTTTAAGACAACATACAACTCCTAGAAAAGATCATAGAAGAAACATTCTATGACATAAAGCATACCAGTGTTTTCTAAGGCCAGTCTCCCAAGGCAATAGAAATAAAAACAAACCTAATCAAACTTACAGGCTTTTGCACAGGGAAGGAAACTAAAAGCAACAGGAGAACACGGCCCACAGAAGGGCAGGGAATATCAGGAGTGATGCGATTGACAGAGGCTTCATTTCAGGAGTATGCAAGCGGTGCACACAACTCAACAACAAATCATCAACCCAGTAGACCTTCTTTCTTCTTTCCTTCTTTCTCCAAAGGAAAGAACCCTTTCCTTCTTTCTCCAAAGAAGGAAAGCAAATGACCAACAGGCACATGAAAAGATGCTCAGCATCACTAATTATCAGAGAAATGCAAATCAAAACTGCAGTGAGGTACCACCTCATAGCAGTCAGAATGGCCATCACTAAGAAGTCTACAAGAAAATGTGGCAGAGGGTGTGGAGACCAGAGAGGCACTGTGGTGGGAATGTGACTGGGTGCAGCCACTGTGGGAAACAGGACGGGGGCTCCTCAGAAGACCAAACGCAGCACCACCACATGATCTAGCCAGCCGACTCCTGGGCACACGCCCAGACAACACGCTAACTCAGAAAGACACACACGCCCCGGCGTTCACAGCAGCAGTGATCACAGCAGCCAGGACACAGAAGCAGCCTAAGCCCATCGCCGGCGGGTGGACACGGAAGACGCGGCCCACTCACACAGCGGGCTGGGGGAGAATGGAGTGACGCCGTTTCCATGACACGGGTGCAACTGGAGACTGTCATACCAAGTGAAGTAAGAAAGAGAAAGACAGGCACCATGTGACACCCTTACCCGCGGAACCTAAAGCGTGATGAACCTGCCTGTCAAACAGCCGCAGACGTGGAGGACCAGCTGTCAGTGGCCAAGCAGGAGGGCTCGGGGTTCGCAGGGCTGAGCTTTTATGTACAGAATGGAGAAACAGGGCCCCACTTTATATGTTTATATACAGAGAATATTCAGTGTCCTATGATCAACCATAAGGGAAAAGAATATTTTTTAAAAATGTATGTACATGTATAACTGAATCATCTTGCTGTACAGCAGAAATTAATACTGTAAGTCAACTATACCTCAATAAAAATATTGATAAAAAAATTCTAAATGCAGAACAGTTTAGATAAGGGAGAGATTTCTAACAGGATGAGAAGGAAGTCAGGGGTATTTATTACCCAATCCAGTGAGGGAGTTCCTGAGTGTGTGCACATGTCGAGGCAAACCTGAGAAATGTTTTAGTTCTCCCAGAATAAAATTACTGAAGATTGGCTCTAAATCCTGGCATTTTTTAACAGGAGAAAATATATTTTACGAAAGTCTTACTTATTGTTCTACATGGAGATGTAATTTAAAGCATGGCTGCTATAATTAATACTATATTGTATATCTGAAAGTTGCTAAAAGAGTAGACCCTTAAAGTTTTCATCACAAGAAAAAAATTTTTGTGACAGTGGATGATCGTGTTAACTAGACTCACTATGATTATTTTGCAATATATACAAACAGTGAATCATGCTGTACAACTGAAACTCATATAATGTTATATGTCAATTATACCTAAATAAATACTAATTAATTCCTTAAAATAATCCAGTTAAAACCAGATTCAAAAGTCAGGTCACAGAGCTAGGTTATAAGCTTTCACTCCCAGAGCGTGACCTTGGTTTACAGCACAAGTGGCCATTCTTGACCTCTTCCCAGATATCGTCTCACAAAAGGGCATTGGGCTCTCGGGGCTGTACACGTCCTTGAAGAGTTAATTAGTCTAAACTTGTGGCCATTGAATGATTTTCATAAAAAGCTTTAAATCACTGGATGTCAGGCATGAAAAAAGTTGATGTACAGACAAAGCAACTAATCTTGGTACTGACTCGCATAGTCAATGTCCATAATTACTATCTAGTAAGAAGGAAACTAATTCACACAGCTGGAGACGATGATCCGCCAGAACACTCCAATCTCTGACGTCAGAGCAGTTAGCGTAGCACTGTCGTGCTATTTCCTTGTACTGTTTGCAAGAAAGAGAAAAGGCCGTCCTACTCAAATTAACAAGACATTTTTAGAGGCTAGGCATTTATAAATCCGGGAATGGCAGAAGCACGTTGGAAAATCTTGGAAATTCATAGCCTTTTTGCTTCCGCTCCTTGATGTCATGTTCATTCCAGAAGGTGTCTTTGTTTGGCTTTTATCTCTGTGTTTGTCCAGAAGATTGCAAGGGGAAAAACAAAACCAAGAGCTTAGCTTATGTAATTCAGTAAAACAGGTGCACCACGGTATTTTGACAAAACCAGGCACCATGTAATTTAAAGAAGTTGTTTTTATCAGCGAGCTATGTTAATTTCTACTCTATTCAAAACACAGAAAAATGAATTTTCCATAAATGAAACTGTCAGTGGAGAAAATGAGACCTTTAGGCATGTAAGAATATCTGTAAACAGTGATGAGTAAAAAAAACTGAAGTTAAGAAACTTTCCTTGTTGTTCTAACTTTGTAATTTTAGTAGAAAGAAATTGAATGCAAGCAGAAAACAAAATTACATAACTCCCAGCTTATTTAATCTCCTAGGCATTGATGTATACAAATTTATATCTTTTTTACATAAACCATCCAGTTCATTTAGAGGCCACAGAGAGTGTAAGCTTGCATACCGAGTATGTGTTCTTGGTGGGGGAAATGTGATTTGGAAGGTGGTTTGGTTAAACTAACAACGGGAAGACTGTTCATTTAATTCGTGTATTACTCCCTGGTAAGTTTAAACATGTGACTGACACAGACATACACAAGCAGAAATTGTCACCTGCTTACCCAGTGCGCTGGCTGTGATTTGTCCACCCTCCAGGGAGATACAGTTCTGAGAGTGACGTGTGGAGCTTCGGCATCCTGCTCTGGGAGACCTTCAGCCTGGGGGTCTGCCCCTACCCCGGAATGACAAACCAGCAGGCCCGGGAACAGGTGGAAAGAGGTGAGCTCAAGACACAGGGTAGCCGTGTTCACGGCCGACACCCGGGGCAGGCTGAGGCTGCGTCTGCATTTCCCGGGCAGAGGAAGGTGGTGCTGTTTGGGTGCGTGATAGACACAAGGTGTGTGTGTGTGTTTAGTCACTCAGACGTGTCTGACCCTGCGACCCCCTGGACTGTAGCCCACCAGGCTCCTCTGTCCATGGGATTTCAAAGGCAAGAATACTGGTTGGGTTGCAGTTTCCTTCTCCAGGGGATCTTCCCAACCCAGGGATCGAAGCCAGGTCTCCTGCTTGGCAGGTGGATTCTTTAACATGAGCTGTCAGCAAAGCCCAATCGAAAAGGTGTTGGTACATCTACTTTTGAACCTGAAGGATGGTGTGGATCTTACACAACAAAAACCAACCACAAAGCCTTTGAAACATCTCAGTGCCTTGGAAATAGAAGGCTCTAGGCTCTTCTCCCACTGCCTTTGCCTAGCACAACATCTGCAGGGCTGTGCCGTTCACTCTCTTCCAGGGAGACAGTAAGAGGCTCAGGAGCAGTGCCTGTTTTTCATTCTGCGCCAGATAAACACCGTTACTGTCCCTAACTGAGAGGTAGTTAGACTTCAGGAAGAAGTTGGCAGTCTTATAACAGTTCTAAAGAAACCCCGTGGTATTCTCAGATCAAAGGCAGGCCTGAGCATGTGATGCTGACAGCTCGTGTGCCCTCGGCTTTTGACAAACGCCAGCGCCCCAGCTTCAGGCCCCCCACGGGGGCATGGTTGTAGGGTTGGGGGCAGGAGGGTGACTTGCCAGCGTCCTTCCTAATGCTGAGGACATGTGGACAGGCACACACATCCCACCCAGCACCCTGCCGGGACACTGCCTGGTAACTGAATTAAAGATTCTTCTCAGCTGTAAAGGAATATGACGTGTATTCATGCTTGTTTCACTTTTGAGGTAATATTTCTAAATCCTCATCCTCTCTTCACCTTCAGAAACCTGAGCTGAAAGAGGTGATTTAAAAACAACTGCCCATAGCATCTACAAGCTAACACTTAGAGCAGCTAAAACATGCACTTGTATGTGATGTTTCTCACATCAGGCTTTGTTCATTTGTCACAAACGCAAAATGGGTTCGTGGCACTCGAAGGTAATGATGTTGCTCTATGATATTAAAACCTGCCTTCAGATCAGATCAGATCAGATCAGTCGCTCAGTCGTGTCCGACTCTTTGCGACCCCATGAACCGCAGCACGCCAGGCCTCCCTGTCCATCACCAGCTCCCGGAGGTCACTCAGACTCGCATCCATCGAGTCAGTGATGCCATCCAGCCATCTCATCCTCTGTCGTCCCCTTCTCCTCCTGCCCTCAATTCCTCCCAGCATCAGAGTCTTCTCCAATGAGTCAACTCTTCGCATGAGGTGGCCAAAATACTGGAGTTTCAGCTTTAGCATCATTCCTTACTTAGAGAAAAATAAAAAATCAGCCTGCCCAAAAATGGCATTTTGTTTCTGTTAAACAACAACGTACGGTACTGCAGACTGCAAACTGCGCGATGCCCTGTGTGAACAGTGATGTCTGGTTGTCCCCGTCCTAAATTCTCTGTCCTTCTCTTGTGTCTTCAGGATACCGGATGTCAGCCCCTCAGCACTGTCCAGAGGAAATATTTAAAATCATGATGAAGTGTTGGGATTATAAACCTGAAAACCGCCCCAAGTTCAGTGAACTTCAGAAAGAGCTCGCGGTCATCAAGAAGAAGATGACGTAGTGACGGAGCAGCGTGGCCGCGGCCTCTCCTCCCGCAGAGTAATACTGTTCTCCTTGTTAACCATGAGTGTATACCGTGTTGTGTGCGACCGTCTTCTAAGGTTCCTTTTTTATTAACTGTTTTTTAAAATATGTGCTGTTTAAGAAAAAAAAAAAGGCAGAGGCATTGAAGCGCAGTCCTTGCACGGGCGCTCGCCGCTCAGCCCCGCGGGAGTAGACGGGCACGGGCTCTAGCGAGCCGGGCCGCCCGTCCTGCCCTCGCCCGGAGCGCGGCGCTCCGCAGGGCCCGGCGCCCCGCTCCGCCCGTGCGCCGCCCGGCACGCGCGTCTGCCAGGCGCGGCCCGACCGAAGTCAGCTTTCTGCGCCGCCAGGGCAGGAGCGTGTTGGTAAATATCACACTGAGAACTGTTCAGACCTCCCAGGGGTTTCTCTCCTTTCTCGCCAGAAATAAGCATAAGAGCCCTCCCGTTTCTGTCCTCCCAGTAAGGCTGTGGTTTCCCTCTTCTTCTGTCGGGGATGGCGGCCGGAGTCCCCTCACACAGCTGGCAGTTGAGGCCGCGGCTTTTAGAGGCCGTTTTGGACGGCTGTGACCTGTGGCAGAGTCACGCCTCCAGACACACAGACACACACACGCACGTGTTATGATCTGAATTCATGAACAAGGTTCTGAGAAATGTTTTCAGGAGCTCTCAGATACAGCCCTCTTGGCAACCAGAAATTGTTTAGGGAAGCTCCAATGCACAAGTCCACAAAAGTCGCAGCGCCTTTGAAGCGCCTTCATTTGAGAGGAGACATCTAGGAATTCAGTTCCTTTCATCCACGCCACTTTCCAGGACTGTCCCAACTGAATGGTCCTAGTTCATAAACACATTCCTCTGTGTGCACCTGTGGGCGTGTGTGCATGCTCACCCCCGTGCGCGCGTGCACACACACACACACACACACACACACAGATAATAACCAGGAAGTCAGGCAGGTGTGAATGGAGTGAACGGCTCCAAAGTCAGATGAGCATTATCAAGGAGGAAGCTGTAGAGGCGGCCCTGCTTTGGGCACTGTCTGTCCATTTACTCTCACACCGCTACCTGGGAACGCTCACCGTTAGCTGACAGCTGTGAGCGCAGTGTGGAGATGCGTCACGGGGAAACGCTGCCGAGTTTAAACTAGGATTCTCTTCGGCTGACTCTTAGCCGCATCCAGGGAACTTACCCCATGTTCTGTATATAGTTGCCTCAGGAAACACGTGTGTGTGAGAGACGGTCACGCTCAGGGGTACATGTGGCCTGGGAGCTTTTAGTGCGTGCTCCAGCCTGTGTCCAGACGCACAGCAGTGATCATTGGGTCTGCGTTCAGTGCAGGCGCTTATGGGATGCAAATGCCTCCCGCCCCATCCACCTGCTTGCTGCCTGGGAATATCACTGCGCACGAAATAATGGTGAAGAGAAAGGGGGCTGTGTGTGCGCGTTTCGTACATGTTCCATGATTACCACATACGGACTAAAATGAAAGCATAATAAACTTGCCCTAAAAAATAATGCAATATACAAGGCAACTTCTTTTAAAAGCAGCTTTGTTTCCCTTCTGTCAAATATGATGAGTAAGTGAAACCTTCCTTTGATGGCATAAACTGTGGTAGATCACAGCACAGACTCAAGATTAAGAGCTCTGCTCTACACTCACTTGCCAGCTTTCAAAAGCAAGAATAAAATAGGGACACTTCTGCCCTTTGCCAATGCTTCCACGCGCACTTCTGTAGCATTCTTCATTAAAAAAAAACAGCCTCCCATCACTTAGCAGCCCCAAAGCTTAGCTCTCAGCAAAGAGAGAGAATGAAGGTTTGGGCTTTAATTTTGTGAACAAGACCTGAAGCTTAATCTTTGCATTCTGGTGGGAAGAACGAACACGGCTTTGATATTTCACTCATCCAGGCCGTTAGAATTTACAATTCACATCATAACTCTATGCTTAAATTAAAGAAGCTTTTCATAACATCGTGACATCTGCAGCATTTAAATTCTATCTTATTCTGTGTCCCAAAGCAGGCTGTGGTATAGTTCAGGATTAATAACTTCTTTCAGGGTCATATCAGTTGTATAGAATATTCAGTTTAATATAGGCACATGCATTAAGAAAAACTTATGCAGACCATTTTTTTTTTACCATTAATTTTGTTGTGCTTGAAGCATAATTTATTCATCCCTTCTGTCACTGATAATTATTGGAATTATGTACTTTAGGAGGCTAATCCATACCCAGAAAGCTCACATGCAAATACTCCTCTGAATTTGCAAGTTGATGTAGGGAAAGAAGGCTTCAGAAACATACAAAATAGACTTGTTTAGTAAGAAAACAGTGCTAACCAAAACTGCCACTGGTCTGAATGTAATCCAGCCAGGTCACAAATCTTTGTGTTGTGAATGGGTTTTTCAAGTGTGGCATCTCTTCTCCTCTTCCGTTTCTGCCGTCATTCCTTGAATTTATGACTACAGAGCAGGGGGCAGGTGAGCCCGGGCAGCTGGAGCCTCCCCTGCATGCTTCTGTCTTGAGTCACCAAGGAGCCTGGATGAGAAATAGACAGGCAGGTCATCATTTTTCAAGGAAAGAAATCTTTTATTGTCGGGTAGGCATTTATTATCAACACTAGAAACCTAAATTATTTTGTGTTCCACGTAACCTAAGGTTACTTCCCAAGGCCAACATTCTCTTTCTCTTCTAGGAAATAACAATAAAGGGTGTGAATAGGCTTAGTTTAGATGCTCAAACCCGGAGGTTTCATTTCAGTCCATTTTGTCACTGGGTCCCCAGTGACAGGTCTCATGTAAACATTTCTCTTTTATCCCCCAAATTTAATAGTCAATATAGTTCCTCATCCATAATCCACCATTTTATCACAAATACTCTTATTATTGAAACCTCTCAATAGCATTATCATTGTAGAACATGAGTCTAATTGTTTCAGCCAGTTTTCATATTTCACAACTTTTTTCATTTGAGGGTCGTTTTTAAAAGAAAAGAAAATGTTCGGTCATTGAAACAGTCTTCATTTCCTTTAAACCACAGCACAGTTTTCTTGTGTATGTTTAACTCGTGTTTCAGTTGTCCCGTATGGTCTTACATAAAGTTTGGCCAATACCACTAAAATAGCTCTAGCTTCACAGCTCTGGTGTGACACGTGTCATGAAGGAAGTGTTTTAATGACATGCCGCACACTGAGGACCTTACAGCGGGGTAAACGTAGCAACGGCAGCACAGAAGGTTCCGTCAGGGCCGTCACTCGGTTCCCTCAGTCACGCCGCTCCCTGGTTTATCCCGTGAGCCGGGGGCACGCCTGAAAGCCCTCGCGAGTGTGCCCTGTGGGCCCTGCTCTGCGCTGGGTGTCCTCTGAAGTGAGACTAGCTGACGCTTTCTAAAGAGAAGTGGTTTGCCTTAACCTCCCTTTTACATATGCATACTCCCCATCACAAGATTGGCGTTTTAGATGTTTCTTCTCAACAGAACTGACCGTCTGCAAACACTGTTCTGAGTCACATGAAGACTAATTCTGTATTTGGGAGGTCACAGCCCTCACTCAAACAGAATAAACGTAAAGTACAAAAGATGACCAAGGGGCACCTAACTGCACGAGGCGTGTTTCTCTACGTGTTCATATGTTAATTAAAGGGAAAAGATTTTATATGAAAATGCGTTTATATTACACTGCCATTATACTATTAAGTTAGCATGAAAGTTTACCATTAAAATAAAGTGTTACCTTTTTTATTACTAACTCTGATTTGCTTATAAATACCAGAAAATTTTTTATTAAATATTTTAGTTTTATTTATTTTCTCTCTTTTGAGTTTCATATCAAGTCTGAATACTGTATTATTTGGGAGGATCCAAAACCACATCTTAATTTCTGCCAAAGAAAATATACCGATTTAGAAGTCAGGATTTCACATACCACGATTACCTACTTGAAGGAGACACTGGTACAGTTACAGAGTCCCATAAAATTCTCCTTTAGAAGGCGATGCTATCATACAGAAGGTGTGTAAACTATATGTCTCAGTCATAATTCGATTTAAGGAAATATTTATTACCCCTTTGAAACCATCCTACTGCCTCATGCTGATTCAAAGGTTACCTTCTGAATTGTTAAGTGTAGACATTAAAACTCACTTAGCTGCCTAGTAAGGACTGAGATTCTTAGGTGGAAGGAAAACCCTACTGTACTAAATTCCTGATCACTTTAAATTGTGGAGAAGTGATGCGCGTAGGCTTCAGCGCCTCTGCTAATTAGGCGCGGAGGCGAGCATGTGCAGAGGAGGAAGAGAAAGATTCCTCCGTGGCAGGAAGACGCAGCCCCTGCAGAGACTGTCGGGTAATAAAAACGGAACCAAGACTCTGACGGTGTCGCCGGGGAGCCTGAGGAGGGCAGGGCCAGCAGGTCAGCGCCTTCCCTACGCAAAGTTTAGCAGAAGCAGAGAGGTCACCCGCCACCGTGGGGCCTTCGTGCAGGCGAGCCAATCCCTCTCCCGTCCACTGGAGCGGTCTCCCGCCCCTCGCTCCGAGCTGATGCCGTGCTGGCTGACACACTCACGGTCTGGTCGGCTCGCAGGTTTGGCCATGTGTGTTCAGACTCAACAAAGACTACTCAAAGTCTCTCTGTGTGTGAGTTAGTGATCTTGTTTCATAAACTCAATCTCTGATTATTCACACCTTAGAAATCTGGTTGCAGCGGGGCCGGTCACGTAGAAGGGAGAGCATGCTGAGATCAACGCTGCTTCACCTTGTGGCGGATGTTAACTTGTGGGCTGCGAGAGGCACCCCAGGGACACCTTCTGGGGATGAGCTCTGCTCTGGGAAAGCGTGCGGTCCAGCAGGGCAGGAGGAAAATGACCATTGAATAGCAGTGCTCCTTGTCTTTACACTGGTGGCATGGGAGGGAAAGCAATCGGGGCACTGCCCTGAAGCCCATCTCTGCAGAGCCTGGCCAGCCAGGGTCAGACACGGAAGGCAGAGCAGGGACACTGGGAAGGAAGACCGAAGGGCGAAAAGAGCGGTCACGGAGAACCAGTGCGGTGACTCGGGCTCACCCGCCAGCAAATACACGCAGCGTCAGTGAGGGAGGGCAGCCCTCAAGGGGAGTTTTGAGCTGCTTCCTGCTGTATGTTACTAAACTCATGTAGGTCTCGAGTCCCTGCAACATTTCTTAAAGGACAGAGTCAGCCCTTGATCTGATTTTCTCCACGTTCCCTGTGCTCTAAAGAGGAAGCCACTGCTGCATGGTTCTTCTGGAAGATGGCAGACAGGACGGAGGTTCAGCCCAGCTCTGCAGCAGTGAGGAGCTGCAGGTGGTGCACGTGTCTGAGGGGGTCAGCGCTGGAGGAAGACTGCAGTGAGAACGCCCACGTTGTATTTTATGCAAGAAAAGATCCCTCCTGAGGGGCTCCTGCTCGCAACGTAAACAGATTTCCGCTTCCCTCCTTGCCAGCAGGCTTATAGGAGCTTCCAAAGAAGAACATTTAGGAGTCACTTAAAAAGATTCACATCTTGAATTCAGACATTACCTTCCCAAACGTTACCGCTAAAGTCAGAAAATATGAGTGTTCTACGGAGGAATGAAATGTTCTCAGTAATGGTAATGACCCTGGTAGCAGCGATTTGTAATTTGTAATAAGGTAGCAGCCTTATCCATTCAGGAGCTATTTCTCAGTATCTGCCACATCAGGTTCAAGGAACCCTGCTGGGTGCTAGTTCATCTGTTTTCTTTTTTGTCTTTTTCTTTCTAGTTGGTACTGATTTTTTCCTCTCATACTCAGTTTTTTAATCTTTTTAACAAAACAGAAGAGCCTTCTCTCATCAGCTTTTATCAGACAGTGTCTTCATCGGCCTAGACTGAAAAGCTTCTCTGGTGCTCAGGGTGCCTCCAGGGAGCTCCCAGGCATCCACCCACCAGGCCGACTGCATACGCTCTGCGAGAAGCCCCGGGGCAGATGAAGCTTGGAACACTGAGAGTCCATGCCATGGTCTCTGGAGGACACGGGACGACTGGGTGGTGTGTGCGTGACCACTGCTCTTGGGAGATGGTCCCAGGACGGAAGGACCACCGTGGGCAGATGCACCCGGGGAAGCAGTCTGCTGACTTGGCCGAGGAAGCGCATTAGGTGACCTCACACCTCCAGAGAAACGTCAGAACACTAATGCTATTTCCAGCCTCTGGAGATTCTCAGTCTTCCCGCTCCACTCTTCTCTGCCAATAAGCTTCATTGTTTCCTTCACTCTCCTCTTGTCAGTAAATGTCTGAAAGGATTTCAGTTGTACAGTGTCAAAGAGTTTTTTCATCGCTTCAGGAAAGAGGGTAGCAAATATGAAGACTCCAATTTAAAACAAGGCATCCACCTAGAGATTCAGACCCCAAAGCACCATTGTGTTGAAACCAAGCTCTACCTTCCAGGTTCTCCCAGAGCAGTGCTCTTCCTCCAAAGCCAAACATCACTGTCCTGTCTGTCGACAACATCTTAGAATAAGCACCTTCTAGAATCTATCCAAACCAGATTCTAAAATGACACCCTACGAAACCAGAGTTCAACAATTAAAGTGATAACAGAAACACTATTTTCATCTCTCTGTACTCAGTTAAAACACCCATGAGAAAACTAGAACCATCCAGGCAGTTCATCTTATCAGCAGGTAGTGTCTTATTTTGAAAGAACAGGACAATGTCAGTGGGAAATAGCAGTGTTCTGAGCAACACAGGATGAGTATAAGATGGCCATTAAAAAAATAAATCCCAATTCCCACATTAAAACAGCAAAAATCTGAGGATAAAAAACGAAGTTGTTTCCGAACTTACTAATTTTCTTCATGTCAAATTGTGCAACCTTGGTGGGGGTCATCTTTTGGGTTACCTGAAAGATATTTGAAGCAAAAAACTAAATCCCCTGCCTCCAACCCCTGATAGGAACTTAAATTTCTAAGTGCCCTAGATTCAGAAACGTAAGGGCTAAGCGGGAGTCTGGAATGTTATTACTGAGATCCCAGGCAAGAGGACCATCCTGGCAGTTTTGCAAGCTTGTTAATCCGTGTTTTTGTTTTTTTAAACATGAAGACAGTGGGATGGGGGGTGGGGGGCAAAATACTCTTACCTAGGAATTTCCTTTGGCACCTAGTTTGACTTGGTAGGAATAAACTTCCTTGCCTGCTGTTAAGAAAGGCCCAACTGTTGTAAGCAAGTGCAGAGGGCATGATGCCCAGAGCCATGCTTAATACGACTGTGAATGTTTTCCCCTAACCGTAGTAGGTCTTAGATGACAAGATGCTATGGCGGCCCATTCCCTGCCGGTCTAATTGCTTTGTGGAAGACCAGTTCCAGCAGAAATGAACTTACTTGCCGTGATTTCTCCTCTGATCCCAGCCCTCTCACACTCGAAATGCGCAGAAAATAGACGTGTTTTAATGGAATTCACTGTCTTTGACTTTCCTGTCAAAGAGATTGGTTCCAGAAGGCTCACCTGATTCCCCATAACAAGTATGTTTTATAATCCCCTGTGATTCTAAATCCAATCCCAGCCATAGGTTTTGAGCATCAAATCAAAATCAAAGATAAAGGGGAACTGGTAGACAGGGGTTCTGGTTATTTCAGATTCATGACCAAAGTGGCCAGAAAACATGACACTCCCACTTGCTTGATGACCGTTTCACCATATGAGGTGTTAGTTACCCCACGCCGCCCCGCGACAGAACCACTCTCTCCAGGGACCACTGGCCATTTTCCTTCTGCATTGAGGTTTCCTGCTGAAACAGCTTTACTAGCCAGAGGTGTATAGATTTTATGTTTACCTTATGCTAAATATATTAAAGCAGACACCCTACTTAAGTAACATGAGTCCAGCAGGGCTTGGTGGTGGTGTGAGTTCTGCTGACTCCACGGTATGGTTTCTTGGTGTTTTCTCTTGGTTTGGTCTGGTGGGTGCCCTGAAAGATTGGACCTCTCTGAAGTCATAGCCATACAACCACATAGGGTTAGGAAAAGCCATATAAATACAGGAGAATCAGGTCAAGTTGTCACAGTCCCAGGAACAGCCCTGACTTCTTCAGGGAGCACAGGCACACGGGAACCAAAGACAAAATGTATGGATGTTTTCTGGGCCGTTGGGCGGCGGCACTCTGCCCAAGCTGGACGGCCCCTGGCGCGGGCCGCAGCGAGTGCAGCAGAAATATGACTTTCTGGGTTGCTTCCACTCCCCTCTTAGAAGACGAGGGTGGGGTGGTGCGGTGGGGACGGGCCTGCCCTCAGCCCCCACAGGACGGGCCTCCCGCCGGGAAGCCTCGTTTTGAGCAGGGCGCTCCGTGCTGCGGCTTCCTTTCAGTGCCAATGTCGTCAAGTAAAAGCGCCTGTAATCTTCTGTTGTTATTTTAAAATAGTATATTTGTGAAGCAGATTAAAGAAACACTGGAAATAGGGTGCCTCTCATTAAAAGCTCAAGTGTAAGACACATATGCAAGGCCTTTGGTGAGTTTGTCTGGCTTTGTAAACCAAGTCTGAAAGTGAATGAGATGGATATCGGGGGTAGCTGTCTTGTCTTTCACCATTTTTAATGTGGATCTGTATTTAACACTTATTTATTTGTTAGTTTTACCTTCAGAAGAAATACACTTTGGCTAACATTGTAGGATGTTTTTAAATTGTTTTCTACTTTTTTAAAACATAATTTCATCGTTTTTGTACACGTAGATCATTTTTGAATAGCCCTTTTTTCCTTTCCAATAGACCAATTACCACTCATAGATCGGTGGGACTCTTTTTTAAACTGTATTCTTATAATAAATGTAAAATATTTGTAGCAAACTGTGCCTTGTCTTGTTTAATCTTTCCATCGTGTTTATGTTTCTCTTCCTATTCCATATAAATATTCTCTAAGCAGAAGAAAAGGGAGGAGAGATTTCCATGGCAACTGGCCTCCTAGGGACGAATAGTGCTTAAGAAATTATTAGCGTTCAGTTTCTCTGTAATGAAGCTTATGCGTCCGATGACAATGGGCGTGTGTTGCTTCTAGTCTGATCACCACCTCCTCTGTTTAGAAATCGAAACTGAAGTTCAAGTCCCATTTCTCTGTGCGGACTGGCTGTTTGCCAGGGTTTCTGCAGCTGTTGCTTCATAGCAGGATTTGTTTAGACATAAGAGGATTCAGGGGAGAAAGGTGGCTGAGAGGGATGTTTGGAAAGAGACTATGCACGCCGCTGCTGCATGGCGGTTACCGCATGCACCTTTGACGGCTTGCATTCAGGGCTGAGTGGGTCACGGAGCCAAGATACTGGACTTCTGTTTCCCCTCTGGTCAGCCCCTTCCGGCTTTGAGAGCCTGTGATCTCCCAGGTCCTCACGGGGTCACTGTGGAGTCCCAGGCCGAGTCTGCTCTCTTGCTTTTATAGAGTGGCTGTCAGAGTTCAGAAGTGATGAGAGGAAGGAAGAGTCCCTGAAGGTTCAGCCAGCCAATGCGCTGATTATCCAAACTGAGCCTTTTAACGTCTCCCCAGCCCTGGACAGAGGTAATTCAAAATTATAAATGTTTCTTTTGCAGTCTCCCTGCGGTGACAGAGGCTCCATAGGATAGTTAAGTGATAAGGTCAATGGACTAGAACGTTGTGAGAGGCTAATTGATCTATCACAGCAATATAAATGCCTGGAATTAATAGAAAAATAAATGTCACCAGGAGCTGAGATATTGACAGCCTTAGAGGCTATTCTCCCGTGGCCTTGTCCCACCTTCCACTCGGGCTGGGTCTTGTTAGGTGTGCAGAGGATCTTTCCCTCTCCTGAAAACACATCCCGGCCCCACACACTTCCTGTAGACCTGGGTGGAAGTCAATGAGTAATTGAAGCCTGTTGGGTCTTTAATTCCAAGTTAACTTTTGAGGCAGCCCCTGAAAGCCTTCCCCCTGTCTGCAGTCCCCATCTCGTCCCCTGCCAAACATCAGGGGAAAGTATTACGGTAAAATGCCACAGCGGGACTTGAAGGGACACCGCGAGGGTACGTGTGCCTTGGGAAAGGGCGAGAGTGGGAGAAGGCAGCGGGTTTGCCCACACGCCCCTCACTGGAGTGCCTGGTGCAGCGGCCGCATCCCAGGATCGGGTGTTCTCACTCCCAGAACTGCACGCTAGTCTTCCAGGGAACGCCGATCAGAGACCAGAGCGTCTCACCGACTGTGTCTGAATTACTGCCTCTTAACCTCGATCAAATCAGGGGATAGGCAGCCGTCTGCCCAGCCAAGTTCACTCCTAAATTTCTCTTTATATCAAATCCCACTTTCTCTCCTACATTGCCCTCATGTGTATAGAAGCTTAGAAATGTGAGACCAGCAAATTCACAAAAGCATCCACCCTACCTCTGCTTCACTTCTCTCCCAGACATCCTTCTTTCTCCCCTCCTGCCCGTCCCTTCGCTTGGTTTGAAATCAGTCCTGCATCAGATACCCTCACGGTTTACCCCAAAGCAGACGTTCCAGGAAAACAACCATTGGTGTATATTAAAGTATATTCCTCAAGTACTAACTAGGGAACACCAGAGTCCTCTACAAGGTTAAACATAAAATAAAAAAGGAAAATTATAAATTTAAAAGGTCCAATTATGAACAGCAGAGAAAGAAAGGAAGGCAAATATCTAGATTCATTAATAAAAAAAACGGACAAGGACTTAATCTCCAGAACACACAAACAGCTCATGCAGCTCTCTGTCAAACAAGCAACAACCCAATCAAAAACCAGGCAGAGTATCTAACACAAACCTGCAAATCAACTATACGCCAATACATTTTTTTTAATGGGCAGAAAATCTAGATAGACATTTATGCAAAACAGACATAACAGACGGCCAAACAGCACATGAAAAGACGCTCAACGCCGCGCAGAGAAATGCGAGTTGAAGCTGCAGTGAGGCGATCTGGTATCAGCGCAGTCAGCGAAACAGTGCGGCTCCCCACGGAGAAAGAAGCCGGAGCAGTGGAGCAGGGCAGAAAACCGGAACAGACCCAGGCACTCACAGCCGACTAACCTATGACGGAGGGGGCCAGAGTACACAACTTGGAAGGATAGTCTCTTCAACAAATGGTGCTGGGAAAACTGAACAGCTACATGTGGAAAAATGAAATTGGATCATCTGTTAACACTGTACACAAAAATAAGCTCAAAACGGATTAAAGACCTAAATGTGAGACTGGACATTATGAAACTTTCCACCAGAGGAAAACTTAGGCAGAACACTCTCTGACATAAATCTCAGCAATATCTTTTTCAATCTATACAGTTCAGTTCAGTTCAGTTCAGTTCAGTTCAGTTGCTGAGTCGTGTCCAATTCTTTTACACCCCATGAATCGCAGCATGCCAGGCCTCCCTGTCCATCACCAACTCCCGGAGGTCACTAAGACTCACGTCCATCAAGTCAGTGATGCCATCCAACCATCTCATCCTCAATCGTCCCCTTCTCCTCCTGCCCTAAATCCCTCCCAGCATCAGGGTCTTCTCCAATGAGTCAACTCTTCTCATGAGGTGGCCAAAATACTGGAGTTTCAGCTTTAGCATCATTCCTTCCAAAGAAATCCCAGGGCTGATCTCCTTCAGAATGGACTGGTTGGATCTCCTTGCAGTCCAAGGGACTCTCAAGAGTCTTCTCCAATACCACAGTTCAAAAGCATCAATTCTTCGGCGCTCAGCCTTCTTCACAGTCCAACTCTCACATCCATACATGACCACTGGAAAAACCATAGCCTTGACTAGACAGACCTTTGTTGGCAAAGTAATCTCTATGCTTTTGAATATGCCATCTAGATTGGTCATAACTTTCCTTCCAAGGAGTAAGCATCTTTTAATTTCATGGCTGCAATCACCATCTGCAGTGATTTTGGAGCCCAGAAAAATAAAGTCTGACACTGTTTCCCCATCTATTTCCCATGAAGTGATGGAACCAGATGCCATGATATTCGTTTTCTGAATGTTGAGTTTTAAGCCAACTTTTTCACTCTCCACTTTCACCTTCATCAAGAGGCTTTTAGTTTCTCTTCACCTTCTGCCATAAGGGTGGTGTCATCCGCATATCTGCGGTTATTCATATTTTTCCCAGCAATCTTGATTCCAGCTTGTGCTTCTTTCAGACCAGTGTTTCTCATGATGTACTCTGCATATAAATTAAATAAGCAGGGTGACAATATATAGCCTTGATGTACTCCTTTTCCTATTTGGAACCAGTCTGTTGTTCCATGTCCAGTTCTAACTGTTGCTTCCTGACCTGCATACAAATTTCTCAAGAGGCAGATCAGGTGGTCTGGTATTCCCATCTCTTTCAGAATTTTCCATAGTTTATTGTGATCCACACAATCAAAGGCTTTGGCATAGTCAATAAAGCAGAAATAGATGTTTTTCTGGAACTCTCTTGCTTTTTCCATGATCCAGCGGATGTTGGCAATTTGATCTCTGGTTCCTCTGCTTTTTCTAAAACCAGCTTGAACATATGGAAATTCATAGTTCATGTATTGCCGAAGCCTGGCTTGGAGAATTTTGAGCATTACTTCACTAGTGTGTGAGATGAGTGCAATTGTGTGGTAGTTTGAGCATTCTTTCACATTGCCTTTCTTTGGGATTGGAATGAAAACTGACCTTTTCCAGTCCTGTGGCCACTGCTGGGTTTTCCAAATTTGCTGGCATATTGAGTGCAGCACTTTCACATCATCATCTTTCAGGATTTGAAATAGCTCAACTGGAATTCCATCACCTCCACTAGTTTTGTTCGTAGTGATGCTTTCTAAAGCCCACTTGACTTCACACTCCAGGATGTCTGGCTCTAGGTGAGTGACCACACCATCGTGATTATCTGGGTGATGAAGATCTTTTTTGTACAGTTCTTCTGTGTATTCTTGTCATCTCTTCCTAATATCTTCTGCTTCGATTAGGTCCACATCATCTCTGTCCTTTATCGAGCCCATCTTTGCATGAAATGTTCCCTTGGTATCTCTATTTTTCCTGAAGAAATCTCTAGTCTTTCCCATTCTGTTGTTTTCCTCTATTTCTTTGCATTGATCGCTGCTGAATGCTTTCTTATCTCTTCTTGCTATTCTTTGGAACTCTGCATTCAGATGATTATATCTTTCCTTTTCTCCTTTGCTTTTCGCTTCTCTTCTTTTCACAGCTATTTGTAAGGCCTCCTCAGACAGCCATTTTGCCTTTCCATGGGGATGGTCTTGATCCCTGTCTCCTGTACAATGTCACGAACCTCCATCCATAGTTCCTCAGGCACTCTATCTATCAGATCCAGGCACTTAAATATATTTCTCACTTCCACTGTATAATCATAAGGGATTCAATTTAGGTCATATCTGTATGGTCTAGTGGTTTTCCCTACTTTCTTCCATTTAAGTCTGAATTTGGCAATAAGGAGTTCATGGTCTGAGCCACAGTCAGATCCTGGTCTTGTTTTTGCTGACTGTATAGAGCTTCTGGCATCTGGTCCCATCACTACATGGGAAATAGATGGAGAGACAGTGGAAACAGTGTCAGAATTCATTTTTCTGGGCTCCAAAATCACTGCAGATGGTGACTGCAGCCATGAAATTAAAAGACGCTTACTCCTTGGAAGGAAAGTTATGACCAACCTAGATAGCATATTCAAAAGCAGAGACATTACTTTGCCAACAAAGGTCCGTCTAGTCAAGGCTATGGTTTTTCCAGTGGTCATGTATGGATGTGAGAGCTGGACCGTGAAGAAGGCTGAGTGCCGAAGAATTGATGCTTTTGAACTGTGGTGTTGGAGAAAACTCTTGAGAGTCCCTTGGACTGCAAGAAGATCCAACCAGTCCATTCTGAAGGAGATCAGCCCTGGAATGTCTCTGGAAGGAATGATGCTAAAGCTGAAACTCCAGTACTTTGGCCACCTCATGCGAAGAGTTGACTCATTGGAGAAGACTCTGATGCTGGGAGGGATTGAGGGCAAGAGGAGAAGGGGACGACAGACGATGAGATGGCTGGATGGCATCACTGACTCGATGGATGTGAGTCTGAGTGACCTCCGGCAGCTGGTGATGCACAGGGAGGCCTGGCGTGCTGTGGTTCATGGGGTCGCGAAGAGTAGGACACGACCGAGCAAATGATCTGATCTGATCTGATCTGATCTTTGGCTGCAAAGAATATAATTGATCTGATTTCGATGTTGACAAACTGGTGATGTCCATGTGTAGAGTCTTCTCTTGTGTTGTTGGAAGAGGGTGTTTGTTATGACTAGTGCATTTTCTTGGCAAAACTCTATTAGTCTTTGCCCTGCTTCATTCCGTATTCCAAGGCCAAATTTGCCTGTTACTCCAGGTGTTTCTTGACTTCCTACTTTTGCATTCCAGTCCCCTATAATGAAAAGGACATCTTTTTTGGGGTGTTTGTTTTAAAATGTTTTGTAGGTCTTCATAGAACCATTCAACTTCAGCTTCTTCAGCGTTACTGGTTGGGGCATAGACTTGGATTACTGTGATACTGAATTGTTTGCCTTGGAAACAAACAGAGATCATTCTGTCTCTTTTCAGATTGCATCCAAGTACTGCTTTTTGAATTCTTTTGTCGACCATGATGGCTACTCCATTTCTTCTGAGGGATTCTTGCCCGCAGTAGTAGATATAATGGTCATCTGAGTTAAATTCACCCATTCCAGTCCATTTTAGTTTGCTGATTCCTAGAATGTCGATGTTCACTCTGGCCATCTCTTGTTTGACCATTCCCAATTTACCTTGATTCATGGACCTGACATTCCAGGTTCCTATGCAATATTGCTCTTTACAGCATCGGACCTTGCTTCTATCACCAGTCACATCCACAACTGGGTATTGTTTTTGCTTTGGCTCCATCCCTTCATTCTTTCTGGAGTTATTTCTCCACTGATCTCCAGTAGCATATTGGGCACCTACTGACTTGGAGAGTTCCTTATACATCAGATCAGATCAGTCGCTCAGTCGTGTCCGACTCTTTGCGACCCCATGAACCGCAGCACGCCAGGCCTCCCTATCCATCACCAGCTCCCGGAGGTCACTCAGACTCACATTCATCGAGTCAGTGATGCCATCCAGCCATCTCATCCTCTGTCGTCCCCTTCTCCTCCTGCCCTCAATCCCTCCCAGCATCAGAGTCTTCTCCAATGAGTCAACTCTTCACATGAGGTGGCCAAAATACTGGAGTTTCAGCTTGAGCATCATTCCCTCCAAAGAAATCCCAGGTCTGATCTCCTTCAGAATGGACCGGTTGGATCTCCTTGCAGTCCAAGGGACTCTCAAGAGTCTTCTCCAACACCATAGTTCAAAAGCATCTATTCTTCGGCGCTCAGCTTTCTTCACAGTCCAGCTCTCACATCCATACATGACCACAGGAAAGACCATAGCCTTGACTAGGCGAACCTTTGTTGGCAAAGTGATGTCTCTGCTTTTGAATATGCTATCTAGGTTGGTCATAACCTTCCTTCCTTATACATAGGTTCCTTAAAAAACTATACCACACATAAATACACACACACACTATATATATACGTAGTATATAGGTTCCTTAGAAAACCAGAAATAGAGCTACCATATGACACTGCAGTCCCACTCCTGGGTATATCTGGAGGAAAACATGATCCAAACGAGTACAGGCATCCCAGTGTTCATTGCAGCGCTGTTTACAATAGCCAAGACACGGAAGCAGCCTAAACACCCATCTATAGAGGAATGGATAAAGAAGGTGTGGTGTGTATGTATATATAATGGAATATTACTCAGCCATTCAAAAGAATGAAACAACTGCATTTGCAGTGCTGTGGATGGGCCTAGAGATTGTCGCACTCAGAGAAGGAGAGTATCTCATGGCGTCCCTTATATGTGGAGTCTACAAAGAAATGATACAGATGAACTTGCTTGCAAAACAGAATGAGACTCACAGACTTTGAAAACGAACTTACAGCTGACAGAGGGAAGGGATAGTTGGGGAGTCTGGGATAGACAGCTACACGCTGCTGTATTTAAAATGGGCAACCAACAAGGACCTCCTGTCGAGCACAGGGAACTCTGCTCAGTGTTACGTGGCAGCCTGGATGGGAGGGGAGTTTGGCAGAGAATGGATACTCGTATGTGTGTGGCTGAGGGCCTTTGCTGTCCACCTGAAACCATCACAGCAGTGTGACCTGACTGTACCCCAGCACAAGACAAAACATCTAAAAAAACAAGAGACTTCCTCTCCTTATCAAACTCTTATGAATGTATTATTCAGTTTGACGCTGAGGTAGCTAAGACTACATTCCCACTCCCCCCTGTGGTACAAACTCTTGCTAATAATTCATGGGCATGTAATCAAGGAGATGGACTCAAAAGGTTATTTGGAGGAATTTCCAAGAAGTTTTTAAAATGAGGGGCAGATGGCTGAGGAAAGCCACTTTTTATGCTTTTTCTCAGTTTCCCTTCTAGCTGCCTGTGATGTGGATCGTGAATTAAATGGTGATGATGGGCGATGAGGAGGATGGAAGCGGAGAAAGACGGAGGGACGCCACCGCCCACCTCCCCCTGCAGACCTGCCCCGCGACCTCGGGCGGCTTCTCTGTCTTGCGACGGCCAGTCGGCTTCCCTGTTTTGATGTTGGACAGTTGGCAGCTTTTATGCCTCACCCCATCCACTTCCCCTTGTGCCCACATCAAGACAAGCTGATAAGACAACCTGGGTGCTCCCACCTTTGACCCTGGCTAGAGACTCAAACCACACCCGCCTCTGTCTGCATGAGAGTCGTCCCTCTGGTTCCGCCCTCTAAGCATCACAGAGACTGAGGCTAGTCTACTCGTGTGAGTGTGCGCTCTCATGCCATTTCAGACCTGCTGGAAACACCTCCCTTCCTCTCCCAGGGACCTCAATTACATTAATAAGAAAACTTTCCATGCCCTCAAAAGACAACAACAAGAACTACAGTGAGGTATCAACTCACAGCAGTCAGAATGGCCATCACCAAAAAGTCTACAAACAAATGCTGGAGAGGATGAGGGGAAAAGGAGCCCTTCTACACTGTCTCTGGATGTGTAAATTGATGCAACCACCATGGAGAACAGTATGGAAGCTCCTTAACAACACTAAAAATATAACTGCCATGTGATCCAGCAGTCCCACTCTGGGCATGTATCTGGACAAAACCATAATTAGAAAAGCCACATGCACCCAGTGTCTACTGCAGCTCTATCTACAGCAGCAAGACATGAGCAGAGAAATGCATGAAGATCGGCACATACGTATATATAATGGAACATATACACAGTGAAATATTACCCAGCCATAGAACAGAATAAACTGATGCTATTTATAGTAACAGGGATGGAATGAGAGATTAGTATGTTAAGTGATGTCAGACAGAGAAAGACAAATATCATATGATATCACTCATATGTGGAATCTAATTTTTAAAAGTGATACAAATCAACGTATTTACAAAATAGAAGCAGAGTTACCGATATCAAAAACAAACTTGCGGTTACCAAAACCGAAATGGGATGGGGAGGGATAAATCAGGAGCCGGAGGTTAACGAACATACATTATTATATATAAGATAACCAACAAGGACCTATTGCATAGCACAAGAAACTCCACTCAGTATTCTGTGGTAACCTATATGAAAAAACCATCTGAAAAAGAATGGAGATATGTATATGTGTAACTGAATCACTTTGCTGAACACCTGAAATTAATGGTAGGCAGGAAGTTAGCCATAAGCAAGAAGAGGCGGTCCCATCAGCTGAACGTCCAACAGCCACCTAAGCCCACCAAGCTGTTTGCCAATCACACCCCAAACAGGCCCCAAGTATTCCAGAATGGTCAGCTGTTGCTAAGTTGCTTCAGTTGTGTCCGACTCTGTGCAACCCCCTACACGGCAGCCCACTAGGCTTCCCCATCCCTGGGATTCTCCAGGCAAGAACACTGGAGTAGGTTGCCATTTCCTTCTCCAATGCATGAAAGTGAAAAGTGAAAGTGAAGTTGCTCAGTCATGTCTGACTCTTAGCGACCCCATGGACTGCAGCCTACCAGACTCCTCCATCCATGAGATTTTCCAGACAAGAGTTCTGGAATGGGTTGCCATTGCCTTCTCCACCAAAATGGTCAGCTGCTGCTGCTGCTGCTGCTGCTAAGTTGCTTCAGTTGTGTCCAACTCTGTGCGACCCCATATACAGCAGCCCACCAGGCTCCCCCATCCCTGGGATTTTCCAGGCAAGAACAGTGGAGTGGGTTGCCATTTCCTTCTCCAATGCATGAAAGTGAAAAGTGAAAGTGAAGTCGTTCAGTCGTGTCCAGCTCTTAGCGACCCCATGGACTGCAGCCTTCCAGGCTCCTCCGTCCCTGGGATTTTCCAGGCAAGAGTGCTGGAGTGGGGTGCCATTGCCTTCTCCAAGAATGGTCGGGGCTGGACAAATCCCTTCTGGCTGAATGGCAGGATTTTCCCCGCTCTGGCACATGAGCCCACCTATCTACCATGTCCTTAGATAACCTGTGGCAGCCACTGGCTCATTAAATGTTCGTAAATATTCTATGAATGCAGATGTATAATTATAACACACTGAATTAGGGAAGGACATGCACAGTAGAGCCTCTTCTTATATAACCTACAGCTGTCAATGGAGACTGTCAATCAAAGACCTCCTGGATTATGCAAAAACTTTGCCTTAAAAATTCTACACCCCAGCCTTCCCGGACATTGCCTTCCTTGGTCTGCCCCACCTCTCTCATGAGGTCTTCTCTCTGTTCACTTTTTCCTTGTCTTCGATAAACTTTCTCGCAATGGGTAAGCCCTCAGATTCTTTGCCTCCTTACCAGGAACTGAGGTCCACAGGAGGGGCCTCCACACTCTATACCACTAATGTTCTGGTGCCGTGACTCAGATCTGTGTGAGAAAGAGACATTCTCTCTCCATGTGCAGGCGCAAACGACTACTCGTTTCTCAACTCCTCTTTTCTCCTTCAATTCTCTGTCAGTCAGAACAGACTCCTGTTCCCACACCCCAGCCCATCTGACCACTGTCCACACCAGAGCCCACCTCTTGGGACCAGCATCAGAGCCTGAGACAAGCCCCCACTTTCCTACCAGGATGAGGGACAGCCCAGACCTGGACTGGCCACCAGGTGTCCCAGACATTCTTAGTTGGGTCCAAGCAGGAGACATCCTCCCCGAGTCCCAGGTAGTCCCAGCCCACAGGCCAGACACCAGTTATGCCCCTGGGACACGGGGCTCTTTGACTGCTTCTCCAGATGGGAAACCAACCGTCTGTCCATGAGGGGACACCCTTGAGATGCATCCTCCAAAACTGGTCAAGATTCAAGCCACCAAGGAGGAGACTCACTTCTTTTGTAATACAATCTGGCCCCAATAGCGCCTTTTGGACGGGGAATCCTGGCCCCTAAATGGGACCGTTAATTATAACACCAGTCTCCAGTTAGATCTATTTTGCAAACCGCAGGGCAAATGGTCTGATATCTCATGTACAACTTCCCTTACTCCTGTGGGACAGCTGGGACTTACTCACAACCTATAAACGTCCCACCGTTGCCACCCGGCTACCTAAGCAAAATCTCTCGATTTCACCAGCCACATCACCATCTAGCTCTGCCCCACCACCTTACATGGGACCTCCACTACCCACATCGGTGCAAGTCATCCCTTGGTGGAGGCGCTAGGAGGTGAATCTGGGCCACAGTTAAGTCCATAAGCCCTCTCATTGGTAGAGCTAAAACAGATCAAAGGTAGCTTTTCAGATAATCTCACTAAATATATCAAGGGATTCCAATATTTTTATATGGCTTATGAAATGACCTAGAGAGATATCACCAAAACTCAAAACCAGACCCTCTCTGATACTGACACAGTTAAAAGACAGTCAAAAAATAAAATTGCTGCTGGACTCCACCTTCCCGATACTAAATAACCCCACCAGGGAAACGGCATTCCCCAGCGCCAATCCTCGGTGGGACTACAACCAGAGAGAACGTCAACGGGAAAGAACTCATTTCCTCATCTGTATCAGAAGTGGCCCCAAGGCAGCCCAGCATAAAGCAACAAGCGGCTCCCAAGTCACAGCAATCAGCCAGGAGGCTGGGGATTCCAAGAGCTTTCCTCAACAGGCTGAGGGAAGCATTATTAGATACACCAATCTGGATCCGGAGGCTTTACGAGGGGTGAGTGATAAATTAAAGATACATCTTTAACTCAGTCAGCCCCTGGCATAAATGAGGACCCAGTTAGGGCACAAATTACAAAACTAGTTCAAGAACCTAATGTCGCCCTAGATGAAAAGCCTCCCGGGTCTTCTATTACCAAAAGGCTGAGGCCAAGGCCCCGGAAGAGGGAAGAAGGAAGGAATTCAGCCATGCCAAAATGACGGCTGCGGTCCAATGCCAAGTGCCCCCCAGAGTACCCTGACTCACAGTCCAAAAAAGACAGATGTCACATCTATTGGGCACAGAAGTGCCCCAATCAGGATAAACCTCCTAAGACCACTTGCAACAAAGGCCATCAATCAAGATGCTGGGCGGCCCTTTGCCCCTCAATCCAAAGGGACCGAGGACCGAGGGCCACTCTACAGATGACTGAAGACTGAGGAGGCCCCATCCAGTCGGCCCTCAGACAACAGATCGACATCACTGAATCGGATACCCATCACAAATGGGTGTGGTGGATAAGTCGTCTGTCTTCTTACCGCGTGCTACGGCTACCCATTCCATCTTGACTTCCTTCTCTGAACCCTTCTCCAAATAGACCTGTACCAGCATGGGAGCCTCAGATAAACCATTCAGCAGGCCTACATCGTACCCATCTCTTCTGTGTCTCAGAGGGATTTGGATTCTCCCCCATTTTCTACACGTGCCCACTCTTGGAGGGGGCTACTACAAAAATGGAATGCCATTCTTTCTCTCTCCCTAGGAGAGTCACGTGGACCTCTGCGGGGTCCCAGAGGGACCCAGGGGGCAACCTCTGGGAAACTTGAGGAGCTCTCCTGACTAATGAAGATATGAAAAATCCCTCAGGCCGGACAATTTACAACAAGTCAACCCAGGGGTCTGGAACAAGGAGGTCCCAAGAAAAGCCAAAAATGCAATGCCAATCACAATAGCTCTAAAGGACTCATAATTTCCCTGAAAAACACATCCCTTTAGGCCTGAAGGCACCAAGCCATCATATCCAAACTCCTGTCCTACCAATTCCTTATTCCCACAAATTCACCTTGCAGTGCCCCAGCACTAGCAGTCAAGAAAAACGACGACACTTACTGTCTCAACCAGGACTTACAAATCATTAACACGGCAATAATTCCCCTACACCCGAAGGTCCCTGATCCTTGCATACTTTTGTGAAAAGCACCCCCAGATAGCAGCTGGTTCTCAGTTCTAGATTTAAAAGATGCTTTCTTCTGCAACGCACTGGCCACAGAATCACAATTCTTGTTCACGTTTGAATGGGAATCTCCACTACAGGCCCTTTAACAAGAGACATGAACTATTCGACCCTTGGGATTTAGGGATAGCCCCACCTTTTTGGATAGGGGCTAGCCCAAGATTTAGAAGATTTAACACTTGAAGGGGGAATGTTCATACAGTATGCAGATGACCTCTTGATTTGCTCCCCCACTCAACACCAACATATTCAACATGCCACTCAGGTCATCAAATTTCCTGGCCAGATGGGGTTATAGGGTGTCCAAATCTAAGGCTCAGCTAACATAAAACAAGTTTCCTAACTAGGAAAAATAAGGCCCCTGGCAAAAGTAGCCTTTCAGCAGACCACATAAAGACTGTATCCAACCCACAAACTCCCACCATCCGGCTACATGCACTCCTGGGCCTACTGTAGGATTTAGATACCCAACTACAGTCTCATTTCACAGCTTCTATATGAAGCCCTACAAGGTGATCAAATACCCCTTCAATGGGGGCTACAGAAGGTCATCAGTCAGTCAGTCAGTTCAGTCGCTCAGTCGTGTCCGACTCTTCGTGACCCCATGAATCACAGCACGCCAGGCCTCCCTATCCATCACCAACTCCCGGAGTTCACTCAGACTCACATCCATTGAGTCGGTGATGCCATCCAGCCATCTCATCCTCTGTCGTCCCCTTTTCCCCCTGCCCCCAATCCCTCCCAGCATCAGAGTCTTTTCCAATGTGTCAACTCTTCACATGAGGTGGCCAAAGTACTGGACTTTCAGCTTTAGCATCATTCCTTCCAAAGAAATCCCAGGGCTGATCTCCTTTAGAATGGACTGGTTGGATCTCCTTGCAGTCCAAGGGACTCTCAAGAGTCTTCTCCAACACCACAGTTCAAAAGCATCAATTCTTTGGTGCTCAGCTTTCTTCACAGTCCAGCTCTCACATCCATACATGACCACTGGAAAAACCATAGCCTTGACTACATGGACCTTTGTTGGCAACGTAATGTCTCTTCTTTTGAATATGCTATCTAGGTTGGTCATAAGTTTCCTTCCAAGGAGTAAGAGTCATAGAAACATTAAAAAAAAATCTCCTTTGCAGAGCTCCCAGCTTTAGAGCTAGCCATTCCAAATTTATACTCACAAAAAAGAGGCTGTTGAGGTAAGGGCCCTCACCCAAATGCTAGGAGAAGTTCCCCAGCCAGTAGCCTATCTTTCCAAACAGCTCAATCCCCCTGCTAAGGGCTGGCCCTGACCTGGGGCACAGGGAACACTATTCCTCCCAACTGAGGGGGGCTTCAGTTCACCCTGAGAGCACCCACTCTGGCTCTAAGTGCCCATCATGGACCAGATTTACTTAGCAACCAGGACTCGGCCTGGCTTTTAGACAATAGGATCCTCAGATATCAAATCCTTGGGTGTTTGCAAGACTCTAAATCCAGCAAATCTATTGCCCATACCAGAGGAGAAAAGCCCTAGCCATAGTTGTTCCGAGGTCTTGACAGTTTCCTTAACTGCCGGCCCCAGAACTCTGGGAGCGAACTCTGGCCAGCGCTGACAAGGGTCAGTTTGCCAGTGGAAACAGTTTTACAGCAGAGGAAGACGCAAGGCTGGGTGCACCACCGTGTCCCCACGGGATCACTGATGCTGCCTGAGCGCAGCCGCGGGTTCGTCCAAAGGGCTCACCTGACGTTACAGAGGGGAGCCAGGTGCTGGACCAAGCTAAGCAGACTGCCTCCAAAGAAGCCCCAAGACAGGGGCTCTCAGCCCTGCCCCACGTCACGTCCTCCACCTACTTCTATGGAGGAAGAAAGCACGTGCCAGCCCAGAAGGGTTTCCCTCTGGACTCATCCGGATGGTCCAGCTCTGAGGGACTCTTCTTGTCCCTGAAGCCCCCAGCAGAAACTCACTAAGACCCGCCATGAATTCACACACCTGGGAAGAGGTGCCCTCTCTGCCTCGGTATCTAGAGCTCTAAAAGACAAAGGAAGTACTTAGTAATCCAGCAGGTGTCCAGCTCTTGGCAACTGTGCATACAATAACCCCCAGAGAAATAAATGTCCCTCCTTGGGACATCCAACGACATGGGACTTACCCTGGGGAAGACTGGAAGATGGTCACCCCAACGCCTCTTTCCCCGGACTACAAATATTTACTGTCTTTGTAGACACATGCACAGAATATCTAGAGGCCTACCCAACCAGGACAGAGAAAAAGCCCTGGAAGTTAACAATAAACTTCTATAAGAAGTCACTGCCTGGTTTGGCCTTCCTTGCTCCCATCAAAGTGATACTGGGTCCTCATTATTTCCACGATAACCCAATCACTGCAGATGGTGACTGCAGCCATGAAATTAAAAGATGCTTACTCCTTGGAAAGAAAGTTATGACCAACCTAGATAGCATATTCAAAAGCAGAGACATCACTTTGCCAACAAAGGTTCACCTAGTCAAGGCTATGGTCTTTCCTGTGGTCATGTATGGATGTGAGAGCTGGATTGTGAAGAACGCTGAGCGCCAGAGAATTGATGCTTTTGAACTGTGGTGTTGGAGAAGACTCTTGAGAGTCCCTTGGACTGCAAGGAGATCCAACCAGTCCATTCTGAAGGAGATCAGCCCTGGGATTTCTTTGGAAGGAATGATGCTAAAGCTGAAACTCCAGTATTTTGGCCACCTCATGTGAAGAGTTGACTCATTGGAGAAGACTCTGATGCTGGGAGGGATTGGGGGCAGGAGGAGAAGGGGACGACAGAGGATGAGATGGCTGGATGGCATCACTGACTCTGAGTGACCTCCGGGAGTTGGTGATGGACAGGGAGGCCTGGCGTGCTGCAGTTCATGGGGTCGCAAAGAGTTGGACACGACTGAGTGACTGATCTGATCTGATCTGCCAAAGCCTTCAACATAAGGCTGGCTTGCTCTGCATTGCTCCTGGAGGCCCAATCCTCAGAAAAGGTAGAAAGAGCCAATCAATTCCTTAAAAACATCCTCAGAAAATTAACTCAGGAAACTTCTCTAAGTTGAGTAACCTCTGATCCATTGCCATCCTCCACAGCAGAATAACTCCCAAGGATTCCCCCGGACTGAGTCCATACGAAGGCTTATACAGATGTCCTTTCCTAACACCGACTTCCTTCTGGAAGGGAAATGCTAGGGATACAATCTCATGGAAACAAACTCAATATTCCAACAGACCTGCAGGGAATTTGGCCTAAAACCTCACCCTCCTAGCCCTCAGTCACCTATACCATATCAACCTGGGGAAAAGTCCTTTGAAGAACCTGGACTGACAGGTCTCCAAGTCCCAGCTGGACCCGATTTGGAAGGGGCCTATTTCAGACCTCCTTTCCTCACCTACAGCCATCAAGGTTCCAGCAATCTCCAACTGGATTCACCATTCCAGGGCGAAGCCTTGGAAACTGCCCTCTGAAGACTCAGGCACCCCAATATCCCACACCCGTGAGGCACTTGAAGACCCTTGTTTCGTTTTCAAAATGACCAAAGGTACGAAATAATGTTGTCGTCGCTGTTGTGGTTCAGATGCTAAGTCGTGTCCACTCTGAGGCCCCAGGGACTGCAGCGTGCCAGGGTCCCCTGTCCTCCACTGTCTCCCAGAGGTTGCTCAGATTCACGTCCATCCAGCCATCTCAGTGACAACGCTTTACACGCGTGGCCAACTCCCCACGTGATAGCCCTGCTCTCCCATTGCCCTTCCCTCTCCCGAACCTGTGCCCTCCCTGGGTGATCCTACTGCGTGCTCTGCCCGAACTGGGCTGTCCTTCCTTCCGAGGCCCACACCAGGCATCAGTCTCGACTCCATGTCACCCAAACTCCTCGCACACTTGTCTTACCCCTCCCCAGGTCCATCATCCAACCCACACTCAACATCTCTTAGACGCAGAGGACTATTTAACGACCGCCGCTACTGCCCACGGCCTGTCCTCCTGATGGCTGTGCATCTCCGGCTCTAGCCTTCAGGTGGTGTTACCTTTGCCAATAGAAACTTGGCCCAATGTCTCAGCTTACGCAGATGCTCAACCCGATCCCAGAACCACAAGCTTTAGGTCAGATCATATAGACTATATCTTTCTTCAAGTCCTAGGAGTACACCTAAACCTTATTCCTATCAATCTACCAACATCACAACCCAGACATGTCCTAACACCTAACCGAGGCTCTCATATACCCTCTCTGCTTTCCAAGGAGGCACCCACAGGGGTTCCCTGTCAGTAACTTCTCCACACAGTGCAACCACACTTTCATCCTGACTCTCCCTCGATAAGTGAACAACATTGAAACACAACCAAACTATCCGAGGAACAGTTGAACAATATATAGAAAACGACCAGCCCTTCCAAATACCACAACTCTTTGGTCTCTAAAATACAGGTGCCACAAAAATAAACTCAAAAGGTGTTAAAGACCTAACTGTAAGGCCAGAAACTAAAAAGCTCTTAGAGGAAAACATACACAGCACATTCTTAACATTCTTAGATGTAAGTCACAGCAAGATTCCCTGTGACCGACCTCCTGTGTGAAAGCCACTCAGTCGTGTCTGACTCTTTGTGAGCCCATAGACTATACAGTCAGTGGTCTCCAGACTAGAATACTGGAGTGGGTAGCCTTTCCCTTCTCCAGGGAAGCCCAAGAACACTGGAGTGGGTAGCCTATCCCTTCTCCAGAGGATCTTCCAGACCCAGAAATCGAACCAGGGTCTCCTGCATTGCAGGCGGATTCTTTACCAACTGAGCTCTCAGGGAAGCTCATAAATATGGAATTCAGAAAAATGGTGCTGGTGAACTTCCGTGCAGGGAAGGAGTGGAGATGGAGATGAGAGAGCAGACTTGCAGACAGAGTGGGGGAAGGAGGGGGGCAGAGGGAGGGAGGAGCACTGGCCTACAGGCCCTCCCGTGTGAGACAGACCGCTAGCGGGAAGGCGCTGTGCGGCATGGGGCTCTGCCCGGTGCCCTGGCACGACTCAGAGGGCGGCAGGGAGGGGCGGGGGAGATACATATATATTTAATTATGACTGATCTGTATTGTTGTATGGCAGAAACCAACAAAATATTATAAAGTGATCTTCTGCCAGTTAAAAAATAAATTAAAAAAAAAGATACAATACAGGTGCCAAATAAGCCCCTCTTGACCACAGACACCATTAGTACTTTCATCTCCATAGGATGGTCTCACTAAATACCTCTGGTCACCCCTCACTTCACACACAATTACTGGTCTGGAGGCAACAAACTCACTTTTCAATTCTATCCCACTTCCAGCATCCATGTGGGCAAATTCCAACTGTCTGTTTCCCTGCAGAGGTCAGCTGGGAGTCACAATAGCAATAACATGGATCCCCAAACTACACTCTACTTGTACTCATATGGAACCAATTTTTCCTGGTCTCAAGGCCCTTTGTCATCTGTGGGACCTCAGCATACATGCACCTGCCCTCGAGGTGGGAAGGAAAATGTTCCTTGGGTTACATCATACCAAGTGTTACCTGGGCCGACGACCCTCCCCAATGCCCCATAGAGGAGTCCGCCTCCAAACCAGAACACGGCGGACATCAGTGGCACTAACCTCGTCCCCCTCACCGCTATCCTAACAGGCATCCCCAGAATGGCAACAGAGGGGATCAGGTCACGTGTGGGTGCTCAGTCATGTCTGGCTTTTTGTGACCCTGTGGACTGTAGCCCTCCAAGCTCCTCTGTCCATGGAATTTTTCAGGCAAGGATAGCGGAGTGGGTTGCTCTTTCCTCCTCTTCAGGGGATCTTCGTGAACCAGAAATCAAACCGTCATCTCTTGCATTGGCACCTGGATTCTTTACCACCCAGCCACCCGGCAAATCCACCTCATTTCATATTCACTGAATTAACCACAGCCATGTCCAAAATGTCTACCATCTTGTGAGAACTTCACACCCAAATAAACCCCTTGGAACGTGTGGCACTCTAAAGTCAGCAGGCACTTGACCTTTAAACCAAGGTCAAAGCTGGCTCCTGTTCCTTCTTAGAAAAAGAATGCTGCTTCTACATCGACAGACAGGGAAAAATCACCAGTAATCTATTCAAAACAAATCAAATCTTAAATAGGGTAACGACAATGATGTCCTGGCTCCAATCAGTCAAAGAAACCTTTCAGCAGTGGTTCTTGGCTCATAATCACCCCCTTATATGTATTTTCTAAATTCCATTGTTTACTCCCTGCTTTCTCAACTTTCTGTCCCAGTTTGTTTCCTTCCAGGTTAATAAGATACTCCTGATGCAACAGGGATGACTTTGGCCTCCCCGACAGCCTCCTCGTACTGCTCCCCCTTAGGCATCAACAGCAACTTCCAGCCACTCTCGCTGACAGTTAGCAAACAATGGACACGCAAGGCCCCTCTTTACCCCAGGGCAGCAGGAAGCAGTCAGAAGAAATGAAGCCCATCTCCCCCACGAACTGGGGTCCATGCACTTGAGGGGGAAATGTTAGGCAGGAAGTTAGCCATGAGCAATGAGAGGCAGCCCCGTCAGCTGAATGATCAATAGCTGCCTAAGCCCACCAAGCTATTTGCCAACCCTATCAGTACTCCAAAATGGTCAAAGGACCAGAAAAACCCCTCACTGGCTGACTGGGGGGACTTTCCCCACTCTGGCACATGCACACACCTTGGGCTACCTGTCCTTAGATAAACTTTGGTGGCCTCTGGGCTCAGTTCAGTTCAGTTCAGTTCAGTTTCTCCATCATGCCTGACTCTGCAACCCCATGGACTGCAGCACACCAGCCCTCCGTGTCCATCACCAACTCCCGGAGTTCACTCAAACTCATGTCCATTGAATCAGTGATGCCATCCAACCATCTCATCCTCTGTTGTCCCTTCTCCTCCTGCCTTCAATCTTTCGCAGCATCAGGGTCTTTTCCAATGAGTCAGTTCTTCACATCAGGTGGCCAAAGTATTGAAGTTTCAGCTTCAGCATCAGTCCTACCAATGAATATTCAGGACTGATTTCCTTTAGAATGGACTGGTTGGATCTCCTTGCAGTCCAAGGGATTCTCAAGAGTCTTCTCCAACACCACAGTTCAAAAGCATCAATTCTTTGGCGCTCAGCTTTCTTTGTAGTTCAACTCTCCTATCCATACATGACTATTGGAAAAACCGTAGCCTTGACTAGATGGACCTTTGTTGGCAAAGTAATGTCTCTGCTTTTTATTATGCTGTCTGCTGCTGCATAATACAGCAGACTCCGTGCAACCCCATAGACAGCAGCCCACCAGGCTCCTCCACCCATGGGATTTTCCAGGCAAGAGTCCTGGAGTGGGGTGCCATTCCCTTCTCCATTATGCTGTCTAGGTTGGTCATTATTTTTCTTCCAAGGAGCAAGCATCTTTTAATTTCATGGCTGCAATCACCATCTGCAGTGATTTTGGAGCCCAAAAATGTTCTGGGCTCATTAAGTGTTCATAAATATTCTATGAATATATATATCTAATTATAACAGACTGAATTATGGGAAGGTCATGCTCAGTAGAGCCTCTTATTATATAACCTACAACTGTCAATTAAGACTATCAATCAGTGACCCCAGGGATTGTGCAAAAATCCTCGTCTTAAAAACTCTACACCCTGGCCCCCAGTGCTATTTTCCTCCTCGGCCTGGCCCACCGCTCTCTTGAGGTGTTGTCTCTCTTCTTTCTTTATCTTCAATAAGCTCTCTTAAACAGGTAAGCTCTCAGATTCTTCTTTGCATCCTTACCAGGAACCAAGGCCCACAGGAAGAGGGATCTCCAGACTCTCTTCCACTAACAACACTGTAAATCAAATCAAATAAAAATAGTTAAAAGAAAATAAAAATTGTTAAAAGTCATTAATTACAACAAGACAACACACTTTACTAAATTTATCAACACACACACACAAAGACCCAAATAGCTGAAAATTCACGTGCTAAGTAAGCATTCAACATAAAAGACTAGAAATAGGAGACTAGATGGTGGAGGAGCAGGAGTGCATGGAGTGCATCTCTCCATGGTCGCACCAGAAGTACACCTTCAGAGGCAGAGGTTCTCACAGAACACCCCCTGAGAGCAGGCTCTGGTCCCTGACCACTGGGAAGGAGTACATAGACCCACATGAAGCCCGGTAGGATGAAGGAAGGCGGGGAAGAGGAGGAGAGTGAGAGGGACTGGTCCTGCTCCGGCAGGGAGGGACGGAAGCAGGAGTCAGATCCCCACGTGGGGCAGCGCTTCGGGACAGAGGGGAAGCATTTGAGGCTGTCGGAGGGCACAGCAGCTGATCTACGACAGGTTGAAAGGAATGAGAACCACACAGGTAATCCTTGCCACAACCCAATGTCCTCTGGACAAGGATGCAAGTCCCCTGGAATACGGGACAGCTGGAAGCTGGAGCGTAGGGACTGGAGAGCAATCCCAGAGCGAGGTCCGCTGTGACAGCCCCAGGGGACAAGAGGGAGGCGACCCGCCTTTGGGGGGACGCTGGGCGGCCATGGAGGCAGGGCAATGCTGCTGAATCGCATCCAGAGTGTGGAGCCGGCACCGCAGCCTCTCCGCAAGGGCAGCTGGCCAGTCGAGAAAGACCCACCCAGGGAGGGTGGCCCTTTACATCACCGTGGGGTGAGAAATAGAGAAGGACTTCAGCCAGCAGGGCCCTTTAAGTGCCTGAATGCGCCAAGACCAGCCAAAGAGATTCTTCTAAGGCGAGCTGCCGGAGCCTATAAAAAGACTCTACCAGAAGCAGAGCTCCTGCAGCTGAGGCGATCAGCATCCCCGCACACGTAGCCCTGCCAGGGTTCCTGCAATCCAAGCGGCTGTGTCCCCTCCACACCCAGGACTCCCTGGGGGCAGACCCAAGGCCTCCAGGCAGCCTCGGGAGCAAACTCCTGTGGACAGTCCACATGCAGGGGTGGAGATAAAAGCACAGTTGAAATCCAGGGGAGTGTGGCTAAGGAAGACGATGGAAAAACTTCCTGCCAGATGTACAGGCTGCAGCTTAAATCCACATGATCAACTAGGCAGACTGTGTGTCTGTGGGGTGTATGAAAGGACAATGAGAGTTCTCATAAAAGAGAACACACCAGCTCTGCCACCTGCGGACACTGGAGGCAAGGATGCGCAGCAATGGGACCAGATTAGAATCTGAGCTGTGCCCACAGCAGGTCCAGAAACCAGCCTAGCATTGGAGGGCATTGTAAGGAGGCAGAGGTGGACTGACTCTCAGGGAGGGAAAGAATGCTAACAGCTGGGACTCAAGAAAAGGATTTTTTATTATTCTTATATTCTGATTTGTTCTGTAGTTGGTTCTGGATATTTTTCTTTTTTTCCCTCTTTTGCTGTGGTTACTGATTTTATTATTACTATTAACTCTGCTTAAGCTTTTTAAAAAAATTTATTTATTTCTTAATTGAAGGATAATTGCTTTACAGAATTTTGTTGTTTTCTGCCAAATATCAACATGAATCAGCCATAGGTGTACATATGTCCCCTCGCTCTGGAACCGCCCTCCCCATACCCCGCCTCTAGGTTGTTACAGAGGCCCTGTGTGAGTTCCCTGAGTCATGCAGCACATTCCCATTAGCCGTCTACTTTACACACGGTAACGTAAGTTTCCATGTTACTCTCGCCATAGGCTCACCCTCTCCTCCCCTCTCCCGTGCCCATAAGTCTGTTCTCTCTGTTTCTCCATTGCTGCCTTGCAAATAAATTCATCACTACCATCTTTCTAGATTCCATATATATACATACATTAATATACGATCTTTATCTTTCCACTTAAGCTTTTGAGGACTCTTTCTTTTTAAATCACACTTTTCATTTCCTGCATACACTTCTATGCTGGCTTTTTGCAGTTCTGTGGGCTTTTTCTTTCTTTTTTATTTTTCCGTTTGTTTGTTTTTCTTATTCTTTCCCTGCTGTACTTACTCTTATATATATGAACCTTTTTATATGCTTCTATGTAACTTCGTTTTTCTATTTTCCATCCTTCTTTGCTTCCTTTTCTTTCTTTTCTTCATCATGTTTGTTACTTTATTTTGCTCTCTTTGTAGGGTGCCCAGTTGGCACCTGCTTTGGTTTTGTTTTCCAGTTTGTGTTTTAGTTAGTCTTGCTTTTAAATGGTTAATATGATTTTTTATTTTCTTTGTTCAGTGGGTCACTCTCTTGTACTTTCTTTTCTTTGGACTGTTTTGGTTTTGTTTGTGTGTGTCCATTGTTCCTGTTATTATTTCTCTGATTTTGCATTTATCATTTGTCATGAAAACACGGTGACCCAAAACTTTTGGGATGCAACAAAAGTAGTTCTAAGAGGGAAGTTTATTAGCAACACAATCCTATCGTAAGAAAAAGAAAAACATCAAGTAGATAACCTAACTTTGCACCTAAAACAACTGGAAAAAAAACAACCAAAAAACTCAAGTTTCCTAGAAGGAAAGAAATCATAAAGATCCGAGCAGAAATAATTGAAAAAGAAATGAAGGAAACAACAGTAAAGATTAATAAAACTAAAAGCTGATTCTTTGAGAAGATAAACAAAATTAACAAACTATTAGCCAGGCTCATCAAGAAAAAAGAAGGGAGAAGAATCAAATCAACAAAACCAGAAATGAAAAAGGAGAGGCCACAACAGACAACACAGTATTACAAAAGCTCACAGAAGACTATGACGAGCAACTATGTGCCAATAAAATGGACAACTTGGATGAAATGGATAGATGCTTAGAAAAGTTCAACCTTCCATGACTGTACCAAGAAGAATTAGAAATTATGAGCAAACCAATTATAAACACTGAAATAGAAACTGTGATCAAAATCTGCCAAAAAAACACAAAAGCCCAGAGCCAGATGGCTTCACAGGTGAAGTCTATCAAGTATTTAGAGAAGAGCTAATGCCTATCCTTCTGAAACTCTTCAAAAAATTGCAGAGGAAGCAATACTTCCAAATTCATTCTGTGAGGCAACAATCATCCTGATACCAAAACCAGACAAATACATCACAACAGAAAGAAAACTACAGGCCAATATCACTAATGAATATAGATGTAAAAATTCTCAACAAAATTCTAGCAAACAGAATCCAACAGCACATTAAAAAGCTCACACTCCATGATCAAGTGGGGTTTATCCCAGGGATGCAAGGGTTCTTCAATATACGCAAATCAATGTGATACACCATATTAACAAACTGAAACATAAATACCATATGATAATCTCAATAGATGCAGAAAAAGCTTTCAACAAAATTCAGTACTCATTTATGATTAAAAAAAAAAAAAAAACTCTTCAAGAAACGTGTGTAGAAGCAACCTACCTCAGCATAATAAAGGCTATGCATGATAAACTGACAGCAAACATCATTCTCAATGGTGAAAAACTGAAAGCATTCCCTCTAGTATCAGGAACGAGACAAGGACACCCAGTCTCACAAGTATCATTCAACATGGTTTTGGAAGTCCTAGTGATGGCAATAGTGAAGAAAATGAAATAAAAGGAATCCAGACTGGAAAAGAAGTAAAACTCTCACTGTTTGCAGAAGACATGATACTATACATACAAAAATCTAAAGATACTATCAGGAAACGACTAGAGCTAATCAGTGAATTTAGTAAAGTCACAGGATACAAAATCAATACACAGTAATCACTTGCATTTCTATACACTAACAACAAAAAATCAGAAAGAGAAATTAAGAAATCAATCCCATTTATCATAGCAAAAAGAATAAAATGCCTGGGAATAAACCTATCTAAGGAGAGAAAAACAGAAGTTTTTTGTCTTATTGTTTTCTGTATATAGAAAATGATGAAAGCAATCAAAGATGATATAAACAGACGGAGAGATAGTCTATGTTCCTGGGTTGGAAGAATCAATACTGTGAAAATGACTGTACTACCAAATGCAATCTACAGATTCAGTGTGAGCCATATCAAATTACCAATGGCATATTTCACAGAACTAGAACAAAAAATTTCACAATTCATCAATTCATATGGAAACAAGAAAGATCCCAAATAGCCAAAGCAGTCTTGAGAAAGAAGAATGAAGCTGGAGGAATTAACCTTCCTGACTTCAGACTATACTACAAAGCTACAGTCATCAAGACAGTATGGTATTGGCACAAAAACAGAAATATAAATCAAGAAGAAGATTGGAATCCCAGAGATAAACTCACACAACTATGGGCACCTTCACTTTGACAAAGGAGGCACTGGGAAAACTGGACAGCTCCATGTAAAAGAATCAAATTAGAGCACTCTCAAATGCCGTATACAAAGATAAACTCAAAATGGATAAAGCCACTAATGTAAGACCAGTCAGTCAATTCAGCAGTCATGTCTGACTCTTTGCAACCCCATAGACTGCAGCATGCCAGGCTTTCCTGTCCATCACCAACTCCCTGAGCTTTCTCAAGCTCACCGTCCATGGAGTCGGTGATGCCATTCAACCATCTGATCCTCTATTGTCCCCTTCTCCTCCTACCTTCAATCTTTCCCAGTATCAGTGTGTTTTCCAGTGAGTCAGTTCTTTACATCAGGTGGCCAAAGTATTGAAGCTTCAGCTTCAGTATCGGTCCTTCCAGTGAATATTCAGGACTGATTTCCTTTAGGATAGACTGGTTTGATCTCCATGAAATCCAAGGGTAAGATCAGAAACTATAAAACTCTTAGAGGAAAACATAGGCAGACCACTCTGTGACATAAATACAGCAAGATCCTCTATGACCCATCTCCTAGAGTAATGGAAAAAAAAAAAAAAAAAAACCAAGTGGAACCAAATTAAACTTAAAGGCTTTTGCACAGCAAGTTCAGTTTAGTCACTCAGTTGTGTCCAACTCTTTGTGACTCTGTGAACTGCAGCAGGCCAGGCCTCCCTGTCCATCACCAACTCCTGGAGTATACCTAAACTCCTGTCCATTGAGTTGGTGATGCCATCCAGCCATCTCATCCTCTGTCGTCCCCTTCTCCTCCTGCCCCCAATCCCTCCCAGCATCAGGGTCTTTTCAAATGAGTCAGTTCTTCCCATCAGGTGGCCAAAGTATTGGAGTTTCAGCCTCAACATCAGTCTTTCCAATGAACACCCAGGACTGACCTCCTTTAGGATGGGCTGGTTGGACCTCCTTGCAGTCCAAGGGACTCTCAAGAGTCTTCTCCAACACCACAGTTCAAAAGCATCAATTCTTCTGCACTCAGATTTCTTTATAGTCCAACTCTCACATCCATACATGACTACTGGAAAAACCATAGCCTTGACTAGACAGACCTTTGTTGACAAAGTAATGTCTCTGCTTTCCAATATGCTATTTAGGTTGGTCATAACTTTACTTCCAAGTAGTAAGCATATTTTAATTTCATGGTTTCAATAACCATCTGCAATGATTTTGAAGCACCCAAAAATAAAGTCAGCCACTGTTTCCACTGTTTCCCCATCTATTTCCCATGAAGTGATGGGACCAGATGCCATGATCTTAGTTTTCTGAATGTTGAGCTTTAAGCCAACTTTTTCACTCTCCTCTTTCACTTTCATCAAGAGGCTTTTTAGTTCCTCTTCACTTTCTGCCATAAGGGTGGTGTCATCTGCATATCTGAGGTTATTGATATTTCTCCCAGCAATCTTGATTTCAACTTGTGCTTCATCCAGCCCAGCTTTTCTCATGATGTATTCTGCATATAGGTTAAATAAGCAGGGTGACAATATACAGCCTTGACGTACTCCTTTTCCTATTTGGATCCAGTCTGTTGTTCCATGTCCAGTTCTAACTGTTGCTTCTTGACCTGCATATAGGATTCTCAAGAGGCAGGTCAGGTGGTCTGGTATGCTCATGTCTTTCAGAATTTTCCACAGTTTATTGTGATCCACACAGTCAAAGGCTTTAGCATAGTCAGTAAAGCAGAAATAGATGTTTTTCTGGAACTCTATTGCTTTTTCAATGACCCAGCAGATGTTGGCAATTTGATCTCTGGTTTCCTCTGCCTTTTTGAAAAGCCGCTTGAACATCTGGAAGTTCACGGTTCACGTATTGCTGAAGCCTGGCTTGGAGGATTTTGAGCATTACTTTACTAGTGTGTGAGATGAGTGCAATTGTGCAGTAGTTTAAGCATTCTTTGGCATTGCCTTTCTTTCAGATTGGAATGAAAACTGACCTTTTCCAGTCCTGTGGCCACTGCTGAGTTTTCCAAGTTTGCTGGCATATTGAGTGCAACACTTCGCAAAGCCAAGGAAACTATAAGCAAGGTGAAAAGACAACCTTCAGAATGAGAGAAAACAATAGCAAGTGAAACTGACAAAGAATTAATTTCCAAAATATACAAGCAGCTCATGCAACTCAATACCAGAAAAATTAACAACCCAATCAAAAAGTAGGCAAAAGACCTAAACAGAGATTTCTCCAAAGAAGACACACGGACAGTTAACAAACACATGAACAGATGCTCAACATCGCTCATCATTAGAAAAATGCAAAGCAAAAGTACAATGAGCTATCAACTCACACCAGTTAGAATGGTCATCCTCAAGAAAATCTACAAGCAACAAATGCTGGAGAGGATGTAGAGAAAAGGGAACACTCTTGGACTGTCTATGGAAATGTAAATTGATGCAGCCACTATGGAAGACAGTATGAAAATTCTTTAAAAACTAGGAATAAAACTACCATATGACCCAACAATCCCAGTACTGGGCACATACCCTGAGAAAGACAACTGAAAGAGACACATGAACCCCAGTGTTCACTGCAGCGCTATTTACAACAGCCAGGACACAGAGTCAAGCTATATATCCCCTGACAGATGACTGGATGACGAGGTGTGGTACGTACGGAATATTACTCCGCCATAGAAAGGACGCATCTGAGTCAGTGTGATGAGGTGGTTGAGTTGATTTCACAGAGTGAAGTCAGAAAGAGAGAAAAAAAATGTCATATATGAACGCTATGTATGTAGGGAACCTAGAAAGATGGTACTGTTTGCAGGGCAGCCGTGGAGACTCAGAGTACGGGGGTGGGGGAGGAGAGAGCGGGACGGATGGAGGGAGCGGCACGGGCACCCACACGGGAAACAGCCAGCCAGCGGGCCTGCTGCAGTGGGTGACTCGGGGGCTCACAGCGGGCTCCGTGACACCCACGGGGATGCGGACGGAGGGAGGCTGGAGGGAGCTCGGAGGGAGAGGACACGTGCCTGCCCATGGCTGATGCACGTCCATGCGGCGGAAACCAACACGGCACTGGAAAGCAATTACCCTTCCATCAAACGAAAATTTAAAAAAATTAGAAATGGGGTGATTCTGGAACTTTATGTTTTCTAAGATTGAACGTAAAAGCCATGGCAGTGGCTCTCGACCGGAAGCATTTCGTCCCCGGGGACAGTGAGCAGCATCCCCGGGCGCTCCGGGGTTCTCACGCTGTGAGCGCCACGAGCACGGCGTGGGTGGGGCCAGGGACCTGCTCACCTTCCTACCCGCCCGGGGCAGACCTCCACACCAGAGCTCTCTGGCCGCAAACGTTAGTGCCGCGGGTGAGACCCCCTGAGCTATGCGGCCTCGCTCAATTTCCACCCAGGGCAAGCGGAAGGCTCTCTTTATCTGGACAAAATTTAAAGGAACAATGCAAGACAGAAAAGAAAACTGCTTTTTCATTTTTTTCGCCTACACTGATATGTTTGACATAATCAACATATATCAAACATATATATAAACAAAACCAAGAGTTGGTTCTTCAATGAGATACACCAAGGAAAAGAATGAACTATCTTAGGAATGAAAAAGTAGATCTACAGAAGCAGCAGGGATTGAAAAGATAATAAGTGAATACTATGAACTCTGTGATAATAAATTCGAAAACATCCACAATTAAACAAAATTGATGAATTCCTAGTAGCACTAATTGCCAAAGCTTTCTAAAGAAAAAGTAGGCATTCAGAATAGTTCTTAACCAAGATAACAGAAAGCTTATTTCATGCATAAACTTTTATACATATGTTCATAGCAGCCTCTTCTGTTTATTTTATTATTTTAAATGAAGCTGGAAAAATTTAATAATTACACCCTTCAATACAGTTCGGTTCACTGCATGGCTGTTACAAACTCAGGGGTCAAGTTCTTAGGCTTAGGAGAAAGATGTTCTAAGTATGTTAGTGAAGTGTATCATTACATCTTTAAAACTATTTACTTTAACCATGCAAGATCACAGCAGCATTTAAAATAACTTTTAACCATGCACAATTAATTTGATAGCAGCTTTTGTCATCAGATCAGATCAGATCAGATAAGTCAATCAGTCGTGTCTGACTCTTTGTGACCCCATGAATCACAGCCCTCCAGGCCTCCCTGTCCACCACCAACTCCCAGAGTTCACTCAGACTCATATCCATCAAGTCAGTGATGCCATCCAGCCATCTCATCCTCTGTCGTCCCCTTCTCCTCCTGCCCTCAATCCCTCCCAGCATCAGAGTCTTCTCCAATGAGTCAACTCTTCACATGAGGTGGCCAAAATACTGGAGTTTCAGCTTTAGCATCATTCCCTCCAAAGAAATCCCAGGGCTGATCTTCAGAATGGACTGGTTGGATCTCCTTGCAGTCCAAGGGACTCTCAAGAGTCTTCTCCAACACCACAGTTCAAAAGCATCAATTCTTCGCGCTCAGCCTTCTTCACAGTCCAGCTCTCACATCCATACATGACCACAGGAAAGACCATAGCCTTGACTAGGCGAACCTTTGTTGGCAAAGTAATGTCTCTGCTTTTGAATATGCCATCTAGGTTGGTCGTAACTTTCCTTCCAAGGAGTAAGCGTCTTTTAATTTCATGGCTGCAGTCACCATCTGTAGTGATTTTAGAGCCCAAAAAATAAAGTCTGACACTGTTTCCCCGTCTATTGATAGCAGCTTTTGTCATAATGCCTAAAACTAGAAACTGCCCAGGTGTTCTTCAGTAGCAACATCTGTGCTACACCCGCACCAGGCGCCACTGCTCAGCAACATAAAGGAGCCAAGTGCTGATTCATACAACTTGAAGGAACCTCAAGAAAATTATGCAGACCGAAAAAATTAATTATAAAAGGATACACACTGCATGATTTCATTTGAGTAGCATTCATTCAATAATGTCAGAGAGAGACAACAGATTGGTGATTGCCAGGAGTTTGAGATAGAGAGAGGTAAAGGGTGTGGCTATAAAAGAGAAACATAAGGGAGACTTGTGATCATGGTGCAGTTCACTGTCATAATTATAGGGCTAGTTACACACGGCAACGCATGATAAACTGTAGGGCTACTGAGGTTTGAAACATTGTACAGGAGGCCATAATCAAAAACATCCCCAAGAAAAAGAAATGAAAAAAGGCAAAATGACTGTCTGAGGAGACCTTACAAATAACCAAGAAAAGAAGAAAAGTGAAATGCAAAGGAGGAAAAGAAAGATATACCCATCTGAATGCAGAGTTCCAGAGAATAGCCAGGAGAGATGAGAAAGCCTTCCTCAGTGATCAGTGCAAAGAAATAGAGGAAAACAATAGAATGGGAAAGACTAGAGATTTCTTTAGGAAAAATAGAGATACCAAGGGAACATTTCATGCAAAGATGGGCTCAATAAAGGACAGAAATGGTATGGACCTAACAGAAGCAGAAGATATTAAGAAGAGGTGGCAAGAATACACAGAAGAAATGTACAAAAAAGATCTTCATAACACAGATAACCATGATGGTGTGATCACTCACCTAGAGCCAGACATCCTGGAATGTGAAGTCAAGTGGGCCTTAGGAAGCATCACTATGAACAAAGCTAATGGAGGTGATGGAATTCTAGCTGAGCTATTTCAAATCCTGAAAGATGATGCTGTGAAAGTGCACTCAATATGCCAGCAAATTTGGAAAACCCAGCAGTGGCCACAGGACTGGAAAAGGTCAGTTTTCATTCCAATCCCAAAGAAAGGCAATGTGAAAGAATGCTCAAACTACTGCACAACTGCACTCATTTCACATGCTAGCAAAATCATGTTCAAAATCCTCCAAGCCAGGCTTCAACAGTATGTGAACCAAGAAATTCCAGATGTTCAAGCTGGATTTAGAAAAGTTAGAAGAACCAGAGATCAAATTGCCAACATCTGATGGATCATCAAAAAAGCAAGGGAATTCCAGAAAAACACCTACTTCTGCTTCATTGACTATGCCAAAGCCTTTGACTGTGTGGATCACAACAAACTGTGGGAAATTCTTCAAGAGATAGAAATACCAGACCACCTAACCTGCCTCCTGAGAAACCTGTATGCAGCTCCAGAAGCAGCAGTTAGAACTGAACGTGGAACAACAGATTGGTTCAAAACTAGGAAAGGAGTACATCAAGGCTGTATATTGTCACCCTGTTTATTTAACTTATATTCAGAGCACATCATGGGAAACGCCAGACTGGATGAATCACAAAATAGGATCAAGATTTCCGGGAGAAATATCAATAACCTCAGATATGCAGATATCACCACCCTTATGGCAGAAAGTGAAGGAGAACTAAAGAGCCTCTTGATGAAAGTGAAAGAGGAGAGTGAAAAATCTGGCTTAAAATTCAACATTCAATAAAAGAAGATCATGGCATCCAGTCCCATCAGTTCAGTTCAGTTCAGTTCAGTCGCTCAGTCGTGTCCAACTCTTTGTGACCCCATGAATTGCAGCACACCAGGCCTCCCTGTCCATCACCAACTCCCAGAGTTCACTCAAACTCACATCCATCGAGTCGGTGATGCCATCCAGCCCCATCACTTCATGGCAAACAGATGGGGAAATGATGGAAATAGTAACAGACTTTATTTTCTTGGGCTCTAAAATCACTGCAGATGGTGACTGCAGCCATAAAATTAAAAGATGCTTGCTCCTTGGAAGAAAAGCTATGACCAACCTAGACAGCAAATCAAAAACCAGAGACATTACTCTGCCAAATAAGGTCTGTATTCCAGTGGTCAAGTATTGGAAGGATCGATGCTGAAGCTGAAGTTCCAATACTTTGGCCACCTGATGCACAGAACTGACTCATTTGAAAAGACCCTGATGCTGGGAGGGATTGGGGGCAGGAGGAGAAGGGGACGACAGAGGATGAGATGGCTGGATGGCATCACTGACTGGATGGACATGAGTCTGAGTGAACTCCAGGAGTTGGTGATGGACAGAGAGGCCTGGTGTGCTGTGGTTCACGGGGTTGCAAAGAGTCGGACACGACTGAGTGACTGAACAAGAACAACACACACGTACAAACGTGAGCGTTGTATAGGTCAGTGGTGAGATCTGAATAAACCTCGTCCATCATCCCAATGTCAAAATGGCGGGAAACCGTGGGGAAGCACACTCAGAATCCGCCTGTACATTTCTTGGTAACCTCTTGTGTATCTATAATTATTCAAAGTTAAAAGAAATGTGAGAAAATAATAATCTTCTCACAAAGACAATACCTGAGCCTAAATGTATAGAGTTTATAGAGAAGCCACCAGGCTTTCAAGGAACTGATAAGTCTTTCTCACAATTTCTTCCAGAGAGAGGAAAAAAAAAGACTCTCCAATTCATTTAATGAACCAATAACTTTGAAAACAATGAGTAAAAAAAATACAAGAAAAGAAAATTTCAAGCCCATCTTCATCATATATATGAATGAACCTCCTCCAAGGTTAAAAGCAAACTTAATCCAGCAATGAACAAAATATTTAAAATATCAATTTTGAATTAGATTTATTTCAAGAATGATAGAAAGAATGGTTTCATTTTATAAGATCTGTTTAATACCAAATTATCCTATAAACAGAGAAAATAGGGGGGAAAAACCCATGAAATTCTACCAGTCCAAAATCCAGTAAACTGGAAAGAAAGATGTAACTTCTTTAAAGTCATTTAAAAAAATCTACAAAAAACCCTACAGTAAACATTTGTGAAACATTAGCAGCATTCCCTTTAAAATCAGGGATAAAACAAGAGGATATCTATCACCACTTCAGCCTTACACTGAATGCCCTAAAAAAAGGCAAGAAAAAATATAAGTAGTGCTCCTAGCTGATTGCAAACATTCTAATGGTGTTTAGCGTTCACCATTCTTATTATGAATCAAAGAACGAAACTTCTAAATATAAACTTGAAAAAAATCAACTTCATTTATTCACCAAAGAATAAAAAAGAATAATATTTTTAAATGCCATTGCAGTAGCGATAAAAACTATAAAATACCTTGAAGTAAACTAATGAGAGACATGCGTGCCCTTCATGGAATTTTCAGAACATTAGGGAAGATAACTAAATAAACGGAGAGCTATGTCTTTTAATGGCCAAGACACTCGGTATTGTGAAAATATCTATACTTTCTAAATTATTTACTAAAACAAAATGCAGTTCTTACTCAATATTCAATAGAGATTCTTACAGAAATTAACAAAATTATTCTAAATGTATATGAAAAAAGGGTCAAGAAGAGCAAAGATTTTCTTAAAGAAAAATCAAACATTACAAGGTATAGAGATTTCTCCCATTAGAAAGTAATGACCAACCTAGATAGCATATTCAAAAGCAGAGACATTACTTTACCAACAAAGGTTCGCCTAGTCAAGGCTATGGTCTTTCCTGTGGTCATGTATGGATGTGAGAGCTGGACTGTGAGGAAGGCTGAACGCCGAAGAATTGATGCTTTTGAACTGTGGTGTTGGAGAAGACTCTTGAGAGTCCCTTGGACTGCAAGAAGATCCAACCAGTCCATTCTGAAGGAGATCAATCCTGGAATTTCTTTGGAAGGAATGATGCTAAAGCTGAAACTCCAGTATTTTGGCCACCTCATGCGAAGAGTTGACTCATTGGAGAAGACTCTGATGCTGGGAGGGATTGAGGGCAGGAGGAGAAGGGGACGACAGAGGATGAGATGGCTGGATGGCATCACTGACTCGATGGATGCGAGTCTGAGTGACCTCCGGGAGCTGGTGATGGATAGGGAGGCCTGGCGTGCTGCGGTTCATGGGGTCGCAAAGAGTCGGACACGACTGAGCGACTGATCTGATCTGATCTGATCTGATCATAAAACTGGGCTTCCTAGGTGGGGCTAGTGGTAAAGAACCCAATTGCCAGTGTAGGACTTAAGAGACTCCGGTTCGATCCCCGGCTCAGGAAGATCCCCTGGAGTGGGGCACAGCAGCCCACTCTAGTATTCTCGCCTGGAGAATTTCATGGACAGAGGAGCCTGGCGGGCTACAGTCCATTAGGTTGCAAAGAGTCAGACACAACTGAAGTGACTTGCCACCCATGCATCATAAAGCGCACGCATCATAAGGCACACGCATCCGAAGGCGCACGCATCCGAAGGCACACGCGTCATAAAGCGCACGCGTCCGAAGGCGCACGCGTCCTAAAGCTATAATACGGTATTGGCACAGAGAACAAACAGAAAAATAGCCCGAGAGAGAAACTGGAAATAATCCCAGATACAAACAGCCGATACTTTGAAAGGCGGTGCTGCAGATGCGTCCAGGAAAGATACACCATTCATTAATATGGAGCAGGGAGGTTAGGTTATCCACATGGGGGGAAAATGACTTTAAGTTCCTACTTCTCACACTATGTACACATTTTTTTAACTTAAAAACATGAGTGGATTAAAAACGTAAATGTAAAAAGCAAAACATCAACAACTTTATCAGAAATGCAGTTACAAGTTTGGAGCAGGAAAATGATCCTTAAATAAGATACAAAAAGAAAATATTAAACGCAATTATATCAAAATTTATCAGCAGATTTTTCAGTAGAAACTCAGCAGACCAGAAAGGAGTGACAGGAAATATTTAAAGCAATGAAATGGAAAAACCTTCCACCGAGATTAATCAACCCAGTAAGTATCGCATTTAGATTCAACAGAGAAATCAAAAGCTTTACAGACAAGCAAAAGCTACAAGAATTCAGCACCACTAAACCACCTTTACAACAAATGCTAAAGGAACTTCTCCAGGCAAGAAACACAAGAAGAAAAAAACCTGCAAAAACAAACCCAAAACAATAAAGACAATGGTAATAGGATCAAACATATTGATAATCACCTCAAATTAAATAGATTAAACGTACCAACCAAAGACACAGACTGGCTGAATGGGTACAAAAACAAGACCCATTAATATGCTGTCAAAAGAGACCCACTTCACACTCAAGGACACTACGACTGAAAGTGAGGGAATGGGAAGACATTCCATGCAAACAGAAATTAAACGAAAGCTGGAGTAGCAATACTCATATAAGACTAACTAGACTTTAAATAAAGACTGGTACAAGAATAAGGAAGGACAACACATAATGATCAAGGTCTCAATCCCAGAAGACAAAATTATAATATTTATGCACATAACATAGAAGAACCTCAATTGGTTCAGTTCAGTCGCTCAGTCATGTCCAACTCTTTGTGACCCCATGGACTGCAGCACGCCAGGCCTCCCTGTCCATCACCAACTCCCAGAACTTGCTCAAACTCATGTCCATCCAGTCAGTGATGCCATCCAACCATCTCATCCTGTCATCCCCTTCCCCTCCTGCCTTCAATCTTTCCCAGCATCAGGGTCTTTTCCAAGGAGTCAGCTCTTCACATCAAGTGGCCAAAGTACTGGAGCTTCAGCTTCAGCATCAGTCCTTCCAATGAACACTCAGGACTGATCTCTTTTAGGATGGACTGGTTGGATCTCCTTGCAGTCCAAGGAACTTTCAAGAGTCTTCTCCAACACCACAGTTCAAAAGCATCAGTTCTTTGGTGCTCAGCTTTCTTTATAGTCCAACTCTCACATCCATACACGACTACTGGAAAAACCATAGCTTTAAATAGATGGACCTTTTTTTGGCAAAGTAATGTCTCTGTTTTTTAATATGCTGTCTAGGTTGGTCATAGCTTTACTTCCAAGGAGCAAGTGTCTTTTAATTTCATGGCTGCAGTCACCATCTGCAGTGATTTTGGAGCCCAAAAAATAAAGTTTGTCACTGTTTCCACTGTTTCTCCATCTATTTGTCATGAAGTGATGGGACTGGATGCCATGATCTTAGTTTTCTGAATGATGAGTTTTTAAGCCAACTTTTTCACTCTCCTTTTTCATTTCAATCAAGAAGTTCTTTAGTTCTTTTTCACTTTCTATCCTAAGGGTGGTATCATCTGCATATCTGAGGTTATTGATATTTCTCCTGGCAATCGTGATTCCATTTTGTGCTTCATCCAGCCCAGCATTTCTCATGATGTACTCTGCATGTAAGTTAAATAAGCAAGGTGACAATATGCAGCCTTGACATACTCCTTTTCCTATTTGGAACCAGTATGTTGTTCCATGTCCAGTACTAACTATTGCTTCCTGACCTGCATACAAATTTCTCAGGAGCCAGGTCAAGTGTTCTGGTATTCCCATCTCTTTAAGGATTTTCCAGTTTGTTGTGATCCACTGGTCAAAGGCTTTTGGTATAGTTAATAAAGCAGAAGTAGATGTTTCTTTGGAGAAGGCAATGGCAACCCACTCCAGTACTCTTACCTGGAAAATCCCATGGACGGAGGAGCCTGGTAGGCTGCAGTCCATGGGATCTCGAAGAGTGGAACACGACTGAGCAACTTCACTTTCACTTTTCACTTTCATGCATTGGAGAAGGAAATGGCAACTCACTCCAGTGTTCTTGCCTGGAGAATCCCAGGGACAATAGAGTCTGGTGGGCTGCCATCTATGGGGTCCCACAGAGTCGGACACAACTGAAGCGACTTAGCAGCAGCAGATGTTTCTTTGGAACTCTCTTGCTTTTTCGATGATCCAACGGATGTTGGCAATTTGATCTCTGGTTCCTCTGCCTTTTCTAAAACCAGCTTGAACATCTGGAAGCTCACGGTTCACATAGTATTGAAGTCTGGCTTGGAGAATTTTGAGCATTACTTTGCTAGTGTGTGAGATGAGTGCAGTTATGCAGTAGTTTGAGCGTTCTTTGGCATTGCCTTTCTTTGGGATTGGAATGAAAACTGACACATACGACAAATCTCACAGCAAACATCATTCTCAATGGCGAAAACCTGAAAGCGTCTCCTCTAAAATCAGGAACAAGACAAGGGCGCCCACTCTCATCATTATTCAACAGTGTTTGAAGGCCTAGCCACAGCAATAAGACAAAAATATAAAAGGAATTCAGGTTGGAAAAGAAGTAAAACTGTCTCTGTTTGCAGGTGACATGATGCTAAAAACAGAGAATCCTAAAAATGCCATCAGAAAACTTATTAGAGCTAATCTATGAATTTGGTAAAGTTGCAGAATAGAAAGTTAATGCACATATGCCCCTTGCACTCTCAAACAGTGGCAGCAAAAGATCATAAACAGAAATGAAGGAAACAATCCCATTTATCATTGCAGCAAAAAGAATAAAATATCTAGGAATAAACCTACCTAAAGAGGCAAAAGACCTCTACTCAGAAACACTCATGAAAGAAATCAAAGATGACCCAACAATTGGAGAGATATATCATGTTCTTGGTTTGCAAGAATCATTATTGCCAAAATGGCTAAAATGACCCAAAGGAATCTGCAGATTCAATGCAATCCATATAAAATGACCACCAATGCCATTTTTCACAGAACTAGAATAGAAAATTTTATAATTTGTATGAAAACACTAAAGACTTCAAGTGAAAGTCGCACAGTCGTGTTCCACTCTTTGGGACCCTGTGGACTGTATAGTCCATGGAATTCTCAAGGCCAGAGTACTGGAGTGGGTAGCTGTTCCCTTCTCCAGGGGATCTTCCTGACCCAGGGATAGAACCACGGTCTCCTGCATTGCAGGCAGGTCCTTTACCAGCTGAGCCACAAGGGAAGCCCAGGAATCCTGGAGTGGGTAGCCTATCTCTTCTCTACTAGATCTTCCCGACCCAGGAATCAGACCAGGGTCTCCTGCATTGCAGGTGGATTCTTTACCAACTGAACTCTTAGGGAAGCCCAAAGACTACAAGCAGCAAAAGTAATCTTGAGAAAGAAAAATACAGCAGGAGGAATCAGGCTCCCTGACTTCAGGCTCTACTACAAAGCCACAGTCATCAAGACAGTGTGGTGCTGGCACAAATACAGACATGCAGAGCAGCTGACAATATAGAAAGGCCAGAGATAAATCCACGTTCCTCTGGGCACCTAATTGATGACAAAGGAATCAAGAGTATACAATGGAGAAGAGACAGTCTCTTCAATAAGTGATGCGAGGAAAGCAGGACAGCTACATGTAAAAGAATGAAATTAGAACACTCCCTAACACAATACACAGCAATAAACTCAAAATACATTAAAGACCTGAATGGAAGAGTGGACACTATAAAACTCTGAGAGGAAAACATAGGCAGAACACTCTGACATAAACTGCTGCAAGATCTTTTTTGACCACTTTCTAAAGTAATGAATATTGAAAACAAACAAACAAAAAAACCCAGAACCTAACTAAAGCTTTTACATGGCAAAGAAAACCATAAATGAGACAAAAAGACAGTCCTTAGAATGGAAGAGAGTATTTGCAAATGAAGCAACTGACAATGGATTAAACTCCAAAATATACAACCAGCTTATGAAACTCAATATAAAAAAAAAAAAAAACAATTAAAAAATGGGTGAAAGATCTAAATAGACACGTCTCCAAAGACGACATGTGGCCAACAGTATGAAAAGATGCCTATCACTAATTATTACAGATATGCAGACGAAAGCTACAATGAGATATCACATCACACTGGCCCAAATGGCCATCATCAAAAAATCTATAAACAATAAATCCTGGAGAGGGTGTGTGGAAAAGGGAACCCCCTTGCAATGCTGGTGGGAGTTTAAATGCATCCAGCCACTGTATGGAGGTTCCTTAAAAAACTAAAAATAAAACTACCAAGTGTGTTAATCAGTCAGCTGTGTCTGACTCTTTGTGACTCCATGGACTGGAGCCCACCAGGCTCCTCTGTCCATGGAGTTCTCAGGCAACAATATTGCACTGAGTTGCCGTACCCTTCTCCAGGTGACCTTCCCAACCAGTGATCAAACCCGGACATACCTGCCATGCAGGTGATTCCGTACCGTTTGAGCTATTTTGGAAGTAATGCCAGTACTAGACATATATCCTCAGAAAATCGTAATTCAAAAAGACGCATATACCCCAATGTTCACTGCAGCACTAATTACAATAGCCAAGACATAGAAGTAATGTAAATGTCCATGAACAGATGAATGGATAAAGAAGATTATGTGATACATAAATACAATGCAATATTCAGTTCATTTCAGTCACTCAGTTGTGTCTGACTCTTTGCGACCTCATGAATCGCAGCACGCCAGGCCTCCCTGTCCATCACCAACTCCCGGAGGTCACCAAGACTCACATTCATCAAGTCAGTGATGCCATCCAGCCATCTCATCCTCTGTCGTCCCCTTCTCCTCCTGCCCCCAATCCCTCCCAGCATCAGAGTCTTCTCCAATGAGTCAACTCCTCGCATGAGGTGGCCAAAATACTGGAGTTTCAGCTTTAGCATCATTCCTTCCAAAGAAATCCCAGGGCTAATCTCCTTCAGAACAGACTGATTGGATCTCCTTGCAGTCCAAGGGACTCTCGAGAGTCTTCTCCAACACCACAGTTCAAAAGCATCAATTCTTTGGCGCTCAGCCTTCTTCACAGTCCAACTCTCACATCCATACATGACCACAGGAAAAACCATAGCCTTGACTAGACGAACCTTTGTTGGCAAAGTGATATCTCTGCTTTTGAATATGCTATCTAGGTTGATCATAACTTTCCTTCCAAGGACTAAGCGTTTTTTAATTTCATGGCTGCAGTCACCATCTGCAGTGATTTTGGAGCCCAGAAAAACAAAGTCTGACACGGGTTCCACTGTTTCCCCATCTATTTCCCATGCAGTGATGGGACCAGATGCCATGATCTCAGTTTTCTGAATGTTGAGCTTTAAGCCAACCTTTTCACTCTCCACTTTCACTTTCATCAAGAGGCTTTTGAGTTCCTCTTCACTTTCTGCCATAAGGGTGGTGTCATCTGAGGGTATCTGGCATATCTGAGGGTATTGATATTTCTCCCAGCAATCTTGATTCCAACTTACGTTTCTTCCAGTCCAGCGTTTCTCATGATGTACTCTGCATATAAGTTAAATAAACAGGGTGACAATATACAGCCTTGACGTACTCCTTTTCCTATTTGGAACCAGTCTGTTGTTCCATGTCCAGTTCTAACTGTTGCTTCCTGACCTGCATACAGGTTTCTCAAGAGGCAGGTCAGGTGGTCTGGTATTCCCATCTCTTTCAGAATTTTCCAGTTTATTGTCAAATAAAGCCTTTGATCCGGTCAAAGGCTTTGCCATAGTCAATAAAGCAAAAATAGATGTTTTTCTGGAACTCTCTTGCTTTTTCCATGATCCAGCGGATGTTGGCAATTTAATCTTAGGGAGGGACCCCTGCTAACAGATACTGCTGTGAGATGTTTTGCTCAGAAACGTGACTGCGCTGACGTGATACCATGACCCCGAGGAAGAGAATCCACAGGTCCTACCAGCCCCTTCCGAAGGCTCAGGGCCCTCAAACTGAGGCACTGCTCAGCTGAATCCTGCCACACATTCCCACCCCCAAATGTAAGTGCCTTACCCAGCTGATTCCAAAGAAAGAGAGAAGACAGAGCACCCACCAGCAGGACAAGCAACTCAGGGCAAACACCCCCTGTGCAGGCAGCCTCCCACTCAGAGCCCTGGTCTATCAGATGCCAGCAGCCAAGTGAACCGGAGGGTAAGGAACTTAGAAAAGGGTCGAATATTTGGAGAGATGAGACAGAAAACATTTTCCTCACGTAGGTAGAATGCTTGTTAAGACTGATTACTCTCAGGAAAGGCCAGGGAAGGGCAAATACATTGACCCCATAGCTAAAAATTAGAGCTATGAACAGCAGCCAAGAAAACCCAACTGATTATAGTGCCTCGAAAGGAGACACATCAAAGAAGAGATTAAATTAGAGCAGCGAATTTTAAATCATGGCTGGGCTGTCTGTCTTTATCAGCTCCCATCGCTAATGAAATCCGAGTCTCCGCGGAAAGCTGGGGGGATAATACAGAAATAGAAGGGACGTCAAGAGGAGGCTGGCTACAGAACTGAGTGTCCTGGAGAGAGACGAGGTGTTTAAAATTAATCAGGGGGCCTGCGGGAACCACCCCGGTCTTCTGCTTCCCCTTCCTGGAGCTGAGCCTGAACCCTGAGGGGTAAACCTGGGGAAGAGAAATCACTAGTGGGAAAGAAAGGAATTAAAGAATGCAAACAAAGGAAGCAGTCCCTTTACACACAGAGGGAGGCCTCGGGCTCTGTGGACAAGCTGCCCAGAGCAGTGCCAGGCTGCACGTGCCCCTCCTCCGCCCCGCACCCTGCACCCCAGAGTGCCCCCCTCCCCATTTGGGTCTTCTCTGTGCCAGCTCCACAGTCCTGCCCTGGGTGGGGCTGGCAAGGCCCTGGCTCTCCAGAAGCACGGTCTCGGCAGGGCCCTCCTCCGCCTACATTAGGGAACCAGGAACGAGCCCACATGCTCCAGAAGAGAAGACACGTCCATCCTTGGCTCTACCGGCGAGATGCTGCTCGGCAGGGCTCAGCAGTGGGACAGCCCCAGAGGGTGATTCCTTATCCGGCTCTGGGCAAGGGCACGGCTGTAGGCTGTCCTTGGAAGTGGCCACAGGGCCTTCGTGACACAGCCAGAACATCACACAAAGGAACAGAAGGGGCCAGAAGAGCCCTCCTCACCTTGCTTGGGGAAGCCTCCTTTCCCACCTCCCCAGCCGGCCAGCTCTGGGAAAAATTATCACGGGGAGCCTGGGGAGGCGGGTGCTCGGGCTTTAGCTCCCCTGAGCCCTGGCTCTGGGCTCTGGAAGCCCGGCACTCTGACTTTCTTCATCTTGGCAGCCTCTTCACTAGGGAAGTTCTGCTCGCGATTTTTCACCGCAACGTGAATGAGACAGTGGGGTCTATTAAGAAGTGCGTGAGCTTTGGCATCAGTTGATCTGAGTTCAATCCCTGATGCGAGCACACACTGTGACCCCCTAATCTGTTGGGAGCCGGTTTTTGGATTAGCGCTCCGCCTGTGACAAAGGTCATGAGGAAGGAGGCTTGGCAATAACGCAAGGGCGCAAGATCAAGCCTCAGGAGCCCCTTGGAGGTTCTCGAGCATCTATTCCCAAAAAGCCAAAGTCTGCCTACTTTCTGCTTTGTATTCTCACCTCTGACTTTACGGGGGGGCTGTCCCCCACTACCTCTCTCTGAAAAAAGAGTTAACTTAAAGCTTCAGTTAATAAAAATTCCTGGGCGTGACAGGAATGTTTTAACCTACAAACTCTGAAGGTTCTCTAGCCCACCTGACAGGCTTGTCCAGCCACATGTGCTTCTAAAAACAGGTTCTTTAGAGAAGTTAGGAAACTATTAGCGGGCTGATTAGAAATTGTATTGGTGAAGGGTTTTTCATTTGTTGAGCCAATGTTTGCTGCTAAGTCTCCACTTCCCCTGCCCTTATACACATTAATGAATATATAGAAGAGATAAGTATTAACCTTTGATACTAATCATGTTAGACCTTAGGCTAAGTAAATTCTTTCCCTGACTAAAACCCACTACACCCTCACCCTATAGGAATGTAAATTTATCTAGTGGAGTCTGTTTTAAGAATAATCACCCTGGAGAAATAAGCGTCCTGGTTGACTGACCGTTATCACAAGGAGAAGGTCATAAATTGTCAGCAGGCCCCCTGGCCAGAAGATGATGTAACACCCCTAAGACCTCTGTATACATTTGTAAGAAGCACCTGACTTTGATAAAAGTCAGGGCTGCTGACCCCATGTGACTTTTGTATAACATCTCAGTGTATAAAAGTAGACCATGGAAAATAAAGAATTGGGATCAGTTCCTCGAAAGACTGGTGTCCCCATGTCACTCTCTCTCTCAAATTCTGGCTGAGTCTCCATCTGGAGCGCGGAACCCACCGTGCTTACTAATTATGCCTGGGCTTCTAAGTTCCGACCGGGGAGGCCTCAGTGTCTCCTCTCCTTTGGGAGAACGGAAAGACGCCTGCGGCCTACGTAAGTGGTGCAAACTTCTTGTCTTGAAGTTTTAGTGGTCTCCCGCGTAAACCAAGCTACTCAGCCTCTTTTCTCCACTGAGTTTTCCTACTGAGCTATCCTCGTTCTATTATTCTTCATATCTCTAATTATAACTATCGTGTCCTGACCCCCACCGACGCTGTCCTCGCTTCGAAGTCCCTGGATCAGCTGGGGCTGGTCCCCAGCACTAATCCAACCCTGTGACACAGTCCCTTTGATCCCTGGGTCATCCACCTGAAAAATCACAATAGTGCCCACCCCGTCAGTGTGCACTTGAACCAGGAGCAGTGTGTGCAAAGGCGCCTGGAGCAGCGCTGACCGCCCAGAAGTGCTCCACGAAGTGTCCCTTCGCCTTTCCTCAGTGCTCTCCAGAGACCCACACTTCAGAATGCTCAGAAACATGACAATAACTTTCAGGCAAAAATCCGATGCTTTTAAAACGTCTTCCGTTAGGATGAGTTTTGGTGGACTCTGTGCTCCTTAAGTCTCCTGGAGCTCGTTTTCTTAAGCTTCTTTATCTAACTACTCTGAGCTGAGGGCACCCACAAAGGGGCCTCAGAACATTCTTGGCCTCTCATTTCTTCATCTGAAATCTTGCTCTGAAACAAGATAGCCAGGGTGCCTTGGCCTTTGTGGAAGGCTGAGAATTGTCCTCCAACATATGTTATGGGCTGAATTCCAGCCCCCAGATCCATATGTCAAATTTCCAAGCCCCAGGCCCTCCAAACATGACTATATTTGGAGAAAGTGTTTTTAAAGAGCAATTAAGCTAAACTGAGATGATTCGGGTGACCCCTAATCCAACTGAACCGGTGCCCTTAGAGAAAGAGGAAGACTCGGATGTCACTATGCCTGGAGGGAGATGCCGTGTGAACACGGACAGCTCATCTTGGGCTTCCAGCTTCCAGAACTGTGAGAAAATGCATTTCTGTTGTACTTCTGTTGTTTAAGCCACTCATCTGTGATGCTTTGTCATGAGAGCCCTAGCAGACTAATACAATATCTATTCTCCCCTCCTTCATTTTAAAAACAGAGTTTCTTTAGTCTTAGCTAAACGTGTAGCTGCCCAGCTAGAGACAATGCATCCCAGCCTTCCGTGCAGCAAGTCCGAGCCGTGTGACTAAGACTGAGCCAGTGGGGTGTGAGGAGAAGTGATGTGGCAACTTCCAGGTCCTGACTTTCGAGTGAAAGCACTTGCCCTCCACTTCTGTTTTCTTCCTGCTGGTGGGGAGATGGCCACAAGCAGAGCAGTTTCCTTGGAAGGCATTAGCTAAGCTCTCCTGCAACACTAGACCACCCTCGTCTGTACCCAGGAGTTGATGGAGAAAAACATTGCTACCTTATCTAAGCCTCTTTTGGGTATTTTGGGCTTCTTGATTATGGTAGCTTAGCTTGCCTTTGGGCTAATTGACTGTTCTCCCTCCACACCCCGGATGCTCTAGTTCCCAGGATCCCTAGAACTACCCGGCTGTGGGAAGAGCAGAGACTGCTAGAGCCGTGCTCAAAGTAGAGACTGTCAGTGATCAGGTGGATGGAGGCCTAGGATTTGGGAGGGACCTCAGAGACAGTCTGGCTTCCCTTCCCACGGAAGGCAGGTACAGAAATCTCATCTGTGTGGCCCGCAAGTCCTTATCCAGCTTCTATTGATATGATCCAAGATCTCCCACCTCAGGAGGGCACCTTTAACACAGGTGTGGTCTGACTGTGTTTAGGCCACGCCTGTGGTCAGTCCATCCCTGTGTGATCTGAAATTAGCCTCCTGTAACTATGCACTCTGCTTCACCTGTAGGTGAAATAAAACTAACGTTTCAAGCATCTAGAAGACTGGATTGTCGAATAGAAGGCTTCCCAAAGGTCTCAATTATCAGTGTCCTCAGGGGCACAGAAACTTTAGTCATCACATGTAGGCCAAAAGAAATACTACAAGTTCCACTAAATAAGGACTTACTCCCAAACGGCTTAATAAGTATACCCTAACGGCTTAAAATACCTCACATATACGGAAAGAGAAACTACTTCGACTTTGTTCTCAAATAATCACGATTCCTTTTTAATAGGTTGTGCCCCTGTTGGGCATGGCACAGCTTCTCAGACCTTAGAATCAGATTGGACTTACACCCCTCATTTCCTGTTCCAAACTGGTTTTTATTTAGCACTTGCTTTTCATCGCAGCAACCACTGAAAACCCACTGGACAGGGACGCCTGGCATGCTGCAGTTCATCGGGTCACAAAGGCAGGGGGTCGGACATGACTCAGCAACTGGACAAGAGCAACTGAAAGTCTAGCTTCACACAGACATGACGTCACCAAGTAGACTAATTCGATCCAGTGTTGAAAATGCAAGGTGCATGGAGCCAGTCATTTACATGAGAGTAAACAGATGTTCCTTCCAATTTTTAAAACATCCTGCAGGATGCCTGCGCATTGCTGTGGTGCTTTGCAGTACTTCAGTGCACACTGGGGGAACCATGGCTGGGAACTAGTTATTGGAAGTCGACCTGGGTTCAAATCGTGTCAGTTTACACATCTGTAAAATTTGTAAAATTATGCTGCCTACTTCCTCTGGGTCTTGTGAAAATTAAACGAGATGATAGGGGACTTCCTTGGTGGTTCAGTGATTAAGAATTCATCTTGCAGTGCAGGGGACGTGGGTTCGATCCCTGGTCAGGGAACTAAGATCCCACAGGCGGCAGACTAACTAAGCCTGCATGCCCCGGCAACCCAGCCCACACGTCGCAACTCGAGAGTCCAGGCACCTTGACAGAAGGTGCCACGTGACACCACGAAGACCCCCACCTGCTGCAGCTAAGACCCCGTGGAGTAAGTAAATAAACGAGGTGACACATTTAAAATGTCCAGCGCAGGATCTGATAAAGAGAAGTCGTCTGTGTTCGGCTTCTATTCCTACATAACAAACGACTACGTCAACATAGAGGCTTTAAGTGACACGCATTCATCATCTCGTGGTTTCCATCAGGGGACGTGGCTGAGCTCGGCCCTTCGTATCAGGGGATTACCAGGCTGCAGTCAGGTATTGGCCAGGGCACAGGATCACCAGAGACTCGAATGGAAAAGGAGTCCCTTCCGAGCCCCCTCAGGTTGGTGGCAGAATTCCCGTCTCTGTTTTATCACTGGTCGTTGGTCAGGAACCGCTTTCAGCTTTTTACGGCTCGCCTCGGCTTCCTGTCATGTAAGCCCCCTTGCAGGCAGTCTACACAGCAGCAGCACACTTGCTCCAGGCCGGTGGGAGCATCTCTCTTTCCCGTCCTCAAAGACAGAGTCTCCTATAATGAAAGCCAACCTTGGGAGCGGCGTTTGCCGTGTGAAGTGACCTCACCTTCGCCTCACACGTTCTGCTCAGCAGAAGACACCCCAGGCTGCACCCCAGCTCACAGACGATCCCTGCAGAAGGGCAGGACTCACGGGGCCTGCCTAGGTTACGTCTGCCACAGGCCTGGGAGCAGCGTCCAGCCCTCCTCTCTTCTCCAGGCTAAACATGTGCAGGGGCGCCAGCGGTGGCCCCTGAGCCTCGTCCCCTATGCTGACAGCAGCAGACGTCTGCCTCGGGAGGAGACGGGGGCTCGGGGTGCAGCGTGGCTTTGCTGTGTAGTGGGCTGGGCCCCATGAGGACCGGAAGATGTGACACGTGGGGGCACGTCCGTTCCCACTCAGCTCACCCACCTTCCACTCACTGACTCAGCCGTTTCGGGGGAACCGTGTCTGTGATGGAGGCCCTGCTCTGCCCCGAGTGTGAACGAGGATGAAGGGAGTGCCTCACGGTCCCCTCCACCACGGGCCCCCCACCCACCCTGGACACAGACCACACGTGTACGTCCACTCAGACTCGACCCTGAGCGCCTTTCCCAGCCTCGTGGCGCCTCTGGGGTCAGGGAGCTGCCACGCCTTGGTCAGAGCTGTGGTTGTTCGTTTGACACAGACGTGGTCAGGAGCCGTCGGCCCTGGGGAGGAACGGAGAGACGTGGAGACGTGAGAGGCGCAGAGGGAGGAGACCACGGCCGGCTCACGGTCTGACTCGGGCCTCCAGGAGCTCCCGGGAGCTCGGCTCCTCAGCCAGTGGCTGCTGAACTTCCTACACTGAAAGCCCATTGTCCTCATCCTCCCCGCATAGACATTTTGAAAAGCTGTGTCTACCCAAATCCGCTACACAAATTAGAACACAGCCAACTGATCTTTCCCATGAAATCAGCAGTGTCGTACTTGAGTCGCTATCACCCCAAACACGGACAAGCGACTGCTTTGGCCCACCCTGGTGCCCAGGGGGGCATGCAACCGAGTGCAAGACGCTAGAAAGTGAAAGATGCTCATGGCCCCCAGTACCACTGACGTGGCCTCTGTGCGTGCAGGGGCCCAGCCATCTGGATATTTCCTCAAGACGTATATGAGCCACTGGCTAACCCTGCGGACGATTCAGGTGGTACGTCATATTTATAGGTACCTATTTATTTTAATATGCAATAATAAAACTTCAAACTAGCCCATCAAACCAGTGAGATAATAGCTATTTTAAATAAGCTGGGTGGAAACTGTCCAGAGTAAATAAGGCTCAGAAGCACTGAGGGTCGCGTGCAGATGACTGGCGTCTGGGAAACTGCGACTTCCCTCATCCCAGGGACGCCTCAGCTCCCCCTCTGCGAGGCCGTGTGACTGCATGTCCTTCCTCCGGCCGGCGAGGACGGACTGTCCCAGTGCTCCCGGCTTCTACAAGAAGGGGCCTTTAGTCACACTGGGAAAGCGGGGCTCGGAATAGGCAGACCGGCTAAGCGCCTCTTTGATTCCTGTGTTTTGAATCGCTCATCAGCTTTCTTACAAGAGCCCTGCGTTTTTCATCCCTATAATTTGCTGTCAAATATCAGGCTGCAAAAGCAAAACACGACAATGGTCAGGGATGTTTTTGTCCTGAGACTTTAAAAAATAATGATGCAGTTCTCACTAAAGATCAAACGCAAGGCTGCTGCACTCAGAAGCACGTCAAGAACGGGGTTGCCTTGATGCTTCCCCCGACCTCCTCTGTGGGACACATTAGGATGCCAGCTTTGAAAGTCTTTTTCTTTCTTCTTTCCTCTCCCCAGCATTTTTCTTGGCAAGAAGCTGACAGTGAAAAAGTGCCAACTCAGGCTGGAGCCCCAACGCTGGAGATTACCAGGAGGCTAAATGAGATCTCTGTCGGGCTGTCTTGGGGACGTCCACGGGCCCCCTCCGCATCAGCTCCGCACTGTGGGCAGAGAGCCAGGCACACACTCTTGATTTATCTGTGCTCCCTATGTTCCTCGGAAGCACATTTTTTAAAGGGAGGAAATTGGCATTTTTATATCTCTTATGGGATACCTCCTCCCTATCTATAATGGTTTGGAAATGCTTTTAAGAAACCCACATGATGAGGTAAGAAAGAAATCTTCCTTCTGGCCTCGGAGTTCCCCGAGAGAAGAAGAATGAAGCGGGCCGACAGCAAGGCCCGCGGAGCAGCAGCCTTCCCTGAGCCTAGAAGACCCGCATGCCCACGGCCCGCCCTGCCCTGCTCTGGGGCAGGAGTGAGCGCGGGCGGAGGTCTGCGGTGCTCGGAGGCCAGCGCCGAGAAAGGCGCTCGGGATGGCTGTACTCCACAGCCGCGCCCTCGGTACAGAGCAACACAGGCTTCTGGTTTGAGGGAAACAGGGTGGGCGCCAGGAGAGCTTCTGGCTCAGCCTTCTGAGAGAGTTTAAAGGCTTTTGCCTCTTCCGGTGGAGGGCACCACGCGGGCAGCGCCGCGTCCTCTTCTGCCCTTGCATCAGCCCTTCTAAGCTCTGTTGCCCAGTTCTTAGCTCCCTGCAGCAGCCTGGATTCCATTACCTGTCTCCTGATGTGACTCAGCGCTTGGGCTCTCTGCCCTTTCTTTGCGACGGTCTCTGTTTCTCTCGGGGTGCCCAGAAGCCCAGGAAAGCCCACCACAGCTCACAAAGGGACTGTTCTACAAGAGCTGAGAGGAGGTGGACAAGAAAGTTTTAACACACTTTTACCCCCTTGCTGCTGCTGCTAAGTTGCTTCAGTTGTGTCCGACTCTGTGCGACCCCATAGACGGCAGCCCACCAGGCTCCTCAGTCCCTGGGATTCTCCAGGCAAGAACACTGGAGTGGGTTGCCATTTCCTTCTCCAATGCATGCGTGCATGCTAAGTTGCTTCAGTCATGTCCAACTCTGTGTGGCCCTATGGACAGCAGCACACCAGGCTCCTCTGTCCACAGGATTCTCTAGACAAGAATACTGGAGTGGGTTGCCATGTCCTTCTCCTCTCCCCCCTTGGGAGCCAGTTAATTTATATTACTGTTGCAATTTGGGGGAATATATTCATCCAAATTATGAGGGCTTCCCTCATAGGTCAGTTGGTCAAGAATCCACCTGCAGTGCAGGAGACCCTGGTTCGATTCTTGAGTCGGGAAGATCATCTGGAGAAGGGATAGGCTACCCACTCCAGTATTCTTGGACTTCCCTATTGGCTCAGCTGCCTGCAATGCGGGAGACCTGGGTCTGATCCCTGGGTTGGGAAGATCCCCTGGAGAAGGGAAAGGCTACCCACTCCAGTATTCTGGCCTGGAGAATTCCATGGACTGTATAGTCCATGGGGTTGCAAAGGGTCGGACATGACTGAGCGACTCTCACTCACTCGTTCACCTTATGAAAGCTCTTTTATGTCAGCTATGACAATAACAGCCTCTGAAATCTCTCACACGAGTAAAACTTGAGTTCAATTTCAAGGACTTACCCTATCACCGCCTCATTCATCCTCAAAGCAGTTCTAGTTCGGGACTCTCTCAAGGACTTCCCATGTTTGAGCATCTACCAGGATGGGTGTGGACGGAGAAAATTCACAGGAATTCCCTGACCCTCATGCCCATAGGGTAAAGCAATGCCTTCAGATCACTGGCCCACAGATGCCAAAGTGGGGGGTGGAAGGGTTGGAAGTTGGGAGCCACGGAAGTTTGAGATTATCCTGACAGTGAAAGGGGATTCTTTTAACAAGTGGGACCAGAGGACAGTCCTAGGCAAGCTGAAGTTCAGCCACAGAATCTAAGATGAAGGGACCCGGCCGGCACTGCCTTCCTCCCTGGCACATGCTGGGCCCCCTTTTGGCAACATATTACCTCTGTGATGTTGAACGTGCACAGACTGAGATGTAGGCTGTGTAGACGGCCTGGAGATGAAGAAGGGCAGACTTCCAGAAGACGCATCTAAAAGGGAATACAGGGAAAAGGAAAATCATTGCTCACTGGAATTGAACTCTACGGAAAGGTATCGGGAATATAATTCTGGGCCAGAAATTTGACTCTGCTCCAATACAGAACCACCTCACTATAAACTGCTTCCCTTCCATTATCTCATCAGCCCAGATTCACCCATCCTGGGCTACTGTGCCCAACTGATTACAAAGGCAGTGGCCTCTCATAGGGCCCAGTGGAGCCGGCTGATGGGCACTGGGGGGAGTAAAGCGGGTGAAGGCTGACCTGGCACATGAGAAAACAAAGCGTGCCCAGCTGTGGGGCCAGGAGTAAGCGAGGCGTGCGTGCATGCTCGAAACCTCCCTCCAAATTTTAGTCACCGAATTTGCATGTGGCAGGGGGTGCGGCTTCAGTCTAAAACACGTGTAGGATGCAGACACTGGCTCCAGTTGGAACCATGTTGCTGGAGGACTCAGGCCTCTATTAGCTGGGGATAATCAGAAGACTGCAACCCTCTAGGGCCTGTGGCTAGACAGATGATCAAGGAGTCACGATCAGCATGGGAGACTGGAGAGATTTCAGACACACAGAAGTCTGTCAGTCAAATGATTCCCAAAGGATAAAGTCCATTCAGAGAGGACAATTTATGTCTTTGTCTCTTTTTACGATGGCCACTTAGAGGGGTGGGGTAGGGGAGGATGGGTGAGAGGGAGGGAATGTCTGTTTGCTTACGGCTGAGTCACGTGGTTGTATACCAGAAACCAACACAATATGCAAAGAAATTACTCTCCAATTGGACAAAAATAACAAACAAACGTCTATATAACCTAGCTCTTCTCCTTGCCTCCTCGGAGAAGTACTCTCAGGGTTACTTGAGACACTGTCTTGCAGGCTTGAAGTCATAAAACTTACCCGCCAAATAAAACATAACCGAAAAACACAAAGAGTGCCAACCCCAAGGCCGGCATTACTTTGATACCAAAAAAGACAAGGATACCGCAAGAAAAAATTGTAGGCCAATATTGCTGATGAAAATAGATGCAAAAATCCTCAGTAAAACATTAGCAAACCAAATTCAGGAGGATTGTTGGAAAGGACACTTTTAAAAGAACCATGCATCATAATCAGGTGGAATTTATTCCCGGGATAAAAAGATAGTTGGACATTTACAAACCAATCAGTGTGAGTCACGGTGTTAACAAAGTGAGGATAAAACCGTGTGATGATTTCAACAGGTGCAGAAAAAGCATTTGACCAAATTCAACACTTTATGATAAAAACTCTCAACAAAGTGGGTACAGAGGAAATGTACATCAACATAATAAAGGCAGATACAATAAACCCACAGCTAACTACTCAGTGACTGTAAGCTGAAGCTTTTCCTCCAAGGTCAGAAATGAGACAAGGATGCCCACACTTACCACATATTAGAAATCTTGCCAGACCAGTTAGACAAGAAAAACAAAGACGTTAAAATCAGAGACAAAGAAGTAAAACTGTCAGTGTTTGCAGATGACATGACATTTTACATAGAAAACCCTAAAGACTCAAAAAAAAAAAATTAGAACTAATCAAAGAATTCAGTAAAGTTGCAGGATACAAAATTAATATACAAAAATCTATTGTACTTCTATATACCAATTAACAAACTATCCAAAAGAGAACTGGAGAAAACAATACTATTTACACTTACATCAAAAAGAATATCTAGGAATAAATTTAACCAAGGAGGTCAAAGACTTGTACACTAACATTATTAAATATTGATGAAAAAAATTGAAGCAGACACAAATAAATGGAAAGATAACCATGCTCATGGATTTTAAGAATTAATAACATTAAAATGTCCCTATTACCCAAAGAAATCTAGAAATTCAATACAATCTTTATCAAAATTCTAATAGATTTTTTCACAGAAGCACAAACAAGCCTAAAATGTGTATGGAGTGATAAGAATCCAAATCAATCTTGAGAAAGAACAAAGCTAGGGTCATCATGCTCTCAGATTTCACACTCACTGCAAAGCTACAGTAATCAAAAGGGCATGGTATTGGCATAAAAACAGACAGAGATCAATGGGACAGAACAGATGGCCCAGAGATAAGCCCACACGCGTATGCCAGATTAATTTATGACAACAGCGCCAAGAATATACAATGAAGAAAGAACAGTCTCCTCAGTAAACGCTGGTGGGAAAACTGGACAGCCACATGTGCGTGCAAACATAAACTCAAAATGGGCTAATGACTTACATGAAGACACGAAGCCGTAAAACTCCTAGGAAACAACGCAGGCAGTCAGCTCCAGGATACAAGTCATGGTGATGGTTTTTTGGATTTGACACCAAAGCAAAATAACAAAAGCAAGAACAAACAGGTTATATCAAACTGAAAAACTTCTACAAAGCAAAAGGAACCATTAAGAAAATGAAAAGGCAACCTACTGAATGGTAGAAAATATTTGCAAATCATGTACCCGATAAGGGGATAATATCCAAAATATAGAGAGGGCTCATGCAACTCAATAGCAAATAGTAATGGCAGAGAATCTGAATAGACACTTTTCCAAAGATGCCATAGACAGGGCAAACATGTATGTGAAAAAGGCTCAACACTGCGAATCATCAGGGAAACGCAAACGAAGACCACAGTGAGCTGTCACCTCGCATCTGTCAGAAGGGCTGTTATCAGAAAGAAACCAGTGCTGGTGAGGATGAGGAGAAAAGGAGACACTTGTGCACTGCTGCTGCCAGTGTGAATTGCTTCAGTCACTATGGGGAAAAAAGCATGGAGGTTCCTCAAAAAATTAAAACTAGAACTACCAGAAATTCCACTTCTGTGTATTTATCCAAAGAATACAAAAAACACTAACTCAAAAAGATGTATGCACCTCCAAGTTCACTGCAGCATTGTTTACAATTGATAATATAGGGAAGTAGTCTAAGTATCCAAACTATAGATGAGTGGGTAAAGAAAATGTGGTGTTTAAATACAGTGGAAAACCAGTCAGCCATAAAAAAGAATGAGGTCTTGCCATATGTGACAACATGGATGGAATCTGAGGACTCTATTCTTGGTAAAATAAGTCTGATAGAGAGAAATACTACGTGACCTCACTTGTAAGTAGAAAGGAATGAAGGAAGGAAAAGAATGAACTTACATAAAACAGGCAGGAGGTCGCCAGAGGCTGAGCTGGGCTTAGGAGGGGGTCTTGGTGAAACAGGGGATGGGTGTCAAAGGGAACAAACTTCCACTTAAGTCCTAGGGGTGTAATGTACAGCCGTGGGGTTTGAAAGATGCTGAGAGTAAATCTTAAAAGTTCTCCCAAGAAACAAACACCTGTAACTACGTGCGTGGTCAGATGCTCACGACACTTCTGTGATCATTTTGCAATCTGGACAAATATCAACACGTTATGTTGTGCACCTGAGACTAATATAATGTGATACATCAGTTACAGCTCAATTAAAATACAAGACCAAACAATCCCTCCTTGCTGCTCACAGCAATAGTAGTGGGCAGAGTAATCTCTTGCACCTGTTCTTAAATCCTGATTCCCACAGAGCAACGTGGCCAGACCAAGGGCTGCACAGTGAAGGGCAGCATCCAGTCTCCTCTAAGTGCTTCTGGAAAACCTGCCCACCCCACCTTTCCAGAGAGGGCGATCGCCCTGGAATGTGAGCAAGTCTGCTCTGAGGAGAGGTGGGGGATGTTTCCACCTTTATTAACCTGTAATGCAAGAGACGGGCTTCCCTGGTACTTCGTTCAGTACCCCCACAGCATCCAGTCCACAGAGCACGATGCCACGGTGACGCTAGAGCCCTGCACCCTGCCTCTGCTCCCGTGACTCGCTCTCCAGGTCTGACATTCTCTGCTGCCCCACCTCTGTGCGCCTCCCACCCCAGGCACCTCTTTGCCGCCTCGCCCTCCCTGGGGTCCCAGGGGGTTCTGCACAGGGGCTTACAGACACACAGAACAGCCGGGAAATGCTTCTCCCCATGGGGCCCACTGCTGCCACTGGTGTTTCTGTTTTGGCCATCCATCTGGTGTAATTATCACTCAGTTTGAGGCTGAAGTTCTTATGTGGCTCCCCTGAATAAATCTGAACAACGCCCCGAGGAAAAACACTGATCTCAAGATGAATCAAACCTGACCGCTTTTGCTGACTGTGTCAGCCTCCTAATGTCATTTGACTTCTTAAGAAATAAAGGATCCGGGCTACAATTCAATCGGGAGCTTGAGGGCAGTCCAGATCCTGCCTGGTGAGAAGCCACAGGCCGCTCCGTCTAGAGAACCACTTCTCCAACGCTTCATTCGTGAGTCCAATACCGCCTCTTTAGAATTCTCCATCCGTTCTGAAATGCTGAGACTTGAGGTGGGTATACAACACAGGTTTGAAATTTGGAGTCTAATCTATTTGGAGATTATTATTCAAAGATTGCTCTATATTCAGCTCATCATTCAAGCTGGCCTTTAAGCCGAGAATGATTTTCCAGCTGATGAAATAGCCAGGTGCCCAGGAAGTGGGAGCAGGACAGGAGAAAAGTCTGAGCATTTGTCTTGATGCCACCGCAGATGTGGCCATGGTGAGAGAGAAGGAAGGGAGCGCGAGGTTTACACATGGCTTTATAGTTTCTGAGGGGCTCGCCCATACGCCATGGCACTGGTTTTGTGGCTTTAGTCTGCGGCGTTAGTTCAGAACTCTGGTGCTGAGCTGGGGGCAGAGCCAAGGTCCTGCTATTAGTGCAGCCACTACCCAGAGCAGAGAGCTGGGCTCCTGACCCTGACCCCACTGACGGTGATGACCTGTCCCTCTGCGAGGCTGCGAGAGGGTGAGCTAGTCAGGTCAGCCCCTGACTCCCCCCTCTGTGGCCTTGAACTCCTTTGAGAAGACACCTTTCAGGTCCCTTGTATTCTGCAGATAAGACCAGTAAGCCAACAGCCCGGGCTTCCCTGGTGGCTCAGATGGTGGAGAATCTGCCTGCAATGCGGGAGACCTGGGTTTGATCCCTGGGTTGGGAAGATCCTCTGGAGGAGGGAAAGGCAGCCCACTCCAGTGTTCCGGCCTGGAGAATCCCATGGACTACACAGCCCAGGGGGTCGCAAAGAGTCGGACAGGACTGAGCGCCTTGCACGTTCACTTCACCTCCCTGTCCAAAGTCCCAGTGTGGGGTGGGAGGGAGGCTGAAGAGCGAGGGGATGAATATATGGACACGACTGATACTGGTTGTACGATGAAAATCAACATTGTAAAGCAATTATCTTCCAAAAAAAAAAAATTCAAACCCACATTCCAAGCGTGCGGACAGGAGCCCGTGCGGAGTGGGCCTTCCTGCCGGACTGCCCGGGGCCCGCGCGATGGTGACCCTGCCATCCGCCTCCGCTCGCCCTGGGCGCCCGTGAGTGAGAAGACGAGGGGCTGGGCGGCAAGCGGGGTCCTTCCCAACACCCGCAGGGGGTTCACCAGCGCAAGCGCACCTGCTCGGACCCCGGGCCGAGGAAGGCGCCCGGGAGCCGGGGGCCGCGCAGGCGCTCGCCAAGGGAGTTACGGACACACAGCCAGTCAGGCTGGGCCCCGGAACACGCGCCCGCGTCCAGCGGCGGCCGCCTTCTCCAGGGCAGCTTTCAGGAATGCTGGTTGGAGCCTGGGGCCCCGAAACAGAAGTGTACACTGACCCGGGCCTGCTAGATGCGGGGGCCCACCCACACCCAGCCCATCAGCAAACAGCTCTGGGAGGACCGCTCGGGACTGAGCGCGGCCCATCCGCACGCCTGACCCAGGAGCCCCCCCTTGCAGACCTCTCAGGCGTCAGAACTCCAGAGGCACGCTCGGTTACCCAGTGTCAGCCACGCCCGGACAGGGGTCTCCCTCCTGCTCAGCTCAGCCTGGCCGTTTTCCTTCTGCATTTTGAAGCCCTTTCGCAGGCTTGCACAAGTCTCTGGGGACACATAAGACAAGCGCTGACCACATGGCTCTCCCTTCCTCCCCTTGCTCAGTTTATTGGCTTTGAGTCTGAGGCTGCCGCCTCCTTTTAGACACTAACCTTTTTAAAGACAGTTTGATTTCTCTCGGTGGATCAGATTGCTCTAGGATGCTGAAGCTGGAACTCTAATACTTTGGCCACCTGATTCGAAGAACTGACTCATTAGAAAATACTCTGATGCTGGGAAAAGATTGAAGGCAGGAGGAGAAGGGGATGACAGAGGATGAGATAGTCGGATGGCATCACTGACACAATGGACATGAGTTTGAGTGAACTCCGGGAGTTGGTGATGGACAGGGAGGCCTCCTGGCGTGCTGCACTCCATGGGGTCGCAAAGAGTCGGACACAACTGAGCGACTGAATTGAGCTGAACTGAAGGTGCTCCACCGACCTTAGTTGAATGCACGCACAGCCAGCTCTCTGGGTAGGATTTCTCCTCCGACAGCTCCAAGTCAGGCCAGGATTTGGAGGGTCTCACGCTCACTCTGCCTTCAAAGATACTCTGGCCTACACCAACAGTTTGAGCTGGATCGCCGCTGTGGAGGCCTCTCTGGAAATGCTGAGCTGCCGTAGCCGGGGTGGCCTTGCCCAAGGCGATCTCGACAGCATTCATGGGAGTCCATTCTCCTTGTCCTTTGGGAAATGGTAATACAATCTCAGCCCAGAAAGGTGTCAGGGGACTCGCGTGGCTGTGGAATGCCACCTCACCCAAGCGGCCAGCAACATGTAGGCTTTCTTTTCCAAAGTCAAGTCACTCTGCCAGGAAAGGGAGAGTCACTTGCATCCCTTTGCAGGGGTGTGGGCATCCCAAGAACTGCCAGGGAGGAGAGGAGCTGGAAATACACCAGAGGTTTCGGGGGGACGGAGGCGAAAGGTGCTCTGAGACCCTGCGTCCTCGTCCGTCACACAGGCGGAGGCTGAGGCTTCTTTCCCAACTGCCAGGGTGCCTGGCTGAGACCGTGAATGCACAGCCAGCAGGGAAGAAATAAGCTGCACATGGGAAGGAGGTTTCCATCTCCAAGAGCCAAACGAGGTTCGGGAAAGGCACAAATTATCCAAGCCTCCCATGTAAACCAGTGGTTTCAAGCGTTTCTCCTGCCCTGGGTTTTACAAACACTGAAGAAGCAGGGGAGGACGGGGCCGTGAAGTGTAAGAGCACTGAGCATACTCAGTCAGTTCAGTTCAGTCACTCAGTCGTGTCCGTCTCTCCTCGACCCCATGAATCACAGCACACCAGGCCTCCCTGTCCATCACCAACTCCCGGAGTCCACCCAAACTCACGTCCATCGAGTCTGTGATGCCATCCAGCCATCTCATCCTCTGTCGTCCCCTTCTCTTCCTGCCCTCAGTCTTTCCCAGCATCAGGGTCTTTTCAAATGAGTCAACTCTTCATATCAAGTGGCCAAAGTATTGGAGTTTCAGCTTAAACATCAGTCCTTCCACTGAGGATACTAGATCTTGGGAATTAATTGCGGGGAGACCAGGACTCAGGGAACTGGTTCTCAAAACGCTCAGGAAAGGTTCTGACCGGCTGAGCAATGAGATGGCAGGTGAACCTTCAGGAAGCGAAGGCCTGCCTTTTCTGAACACCTGGCAATCCTGAAGCTCGGGAGACTCCACCTGTTCAGTTCGGACCCCAAAGTCTCCTCTGACAGTCGGATGAAGGAGGTTTCTGTGAGCAAGCCTCCTCGGGAGCCATGGCGGCCAGCCAGGCCTCCAGCGTTCTGCTGGGTTAGGGTCCCGTTCGTGATTTTTGTCCCTTCGTGCGTCCTTTTCTTCCCCACTCCGCCGTCCTCTCCCTTGTGGTGCTGCTGTTGACAGGGTAACGCTCAGCGGCAGGGTCTGGGGGCAGACAGCCCTCAGAGGGTCTGCTCCTACTCACAGCCTCTGACCTGGATCAGGAGCTGATCCAGTGCCTTGAGGAGCCACAGCCACAAACCACGTGTCAGCTAGGGGCCGGGCAATTCTGAGAGGACAGTCGTTCCTCTCGCTCAAATAAAAATTACAGTTACTAACGGAACTGAGCCTAACCTACCTAAGTCTTGTTAATTAATTAATAAGTCCTGCAGTCTCATTCCAGACTTTCTGGGTTTCTTTAGCCCCTAGAAGATGGGGCTAAAGGACACACCTAGAAGCTTCCAGAAGGGGCTAGAACCTTCTTGGTCGCTTCCTCCTCTTCCCCAGCAGCCCTTTCCCTTCCATCGGCTTTGGAGACCCAGCCCCCTTGCTCCAGGACTTGTCAGGGAAAATCAGGGGCCTGGGGCCTAGCGGAGCTGCACGGGACCCAGCAGCTTTCTTTGGTCTCGGGCGCGTCTGCACTTGCGATAGACTGAGCCTCTTCTAGGCACTGGGATTTGTTCCCTCTCAACGCTTGGCATCTCTTCTTCCAGGCTCGGGTCAGGCTAACTCTCTGGAGGAGTTAAGGTATCAAAAAAACAAATAAATGCTGCAACTTGGTGCATTTTATCTGTTGACTGGATGTTGCAATCATTGCTAAGTCTGGCACTGTTTTTTCCCTGAGTTGTGAAGAAGCTCTGATCACCTCGATTTAGTAGGAGAATTTAGGGAGCCTTTATAATCAGTAGCTTTATTTTGTCGGGGAAGGCAATGGCACCCCACCCCAGTACTTTTGCCTGGAGAATCCCATGGATGGAGGAGCCTGGTGGGCTCCAGTCCATGGGGTCGCTAAGAGTCGGACACGACTGAGCGACTTCACTTTTAATTTTTCACTTTCATGCACTGGAGAAGGAAATGGCAACCCACAACAGTATTCTTGCCTGGAGAATCCCAGGGACGGGGGAGCCTGGTGGGCTTCCGTCTATGGGGTCGCATAGAGTCGGACACGACTGAAGCGACTCAGCAGCAGCAGCAGCAGCAGCTTTATTTTGTAAAGGTCGTATTTGCTAAGGAAAGTCGTTTGGCTAGTCTGACTCACTGTGATAATCCGAGGCTTCTTGAAGGCAGACACGTCCTACACCCAGACTTTGGACTGAGACGTACTGCAACGATGTGGTTTGGCATCAGGTCCCCCCGAGCGCGAAATGCACGCTGACTCCAAATGCATGTGAGTCCCCCAAGTGCCAACTTCAAGGCAGAAGTCCCCCACACACTCTTAGGTTTCCATAACCCTAAGAGCCCTGCCAGGGACACAGGTGAGACCAGACAGCCCGCGCCTCCTCTCTGTGCCGTTTCTCCTCTCTGTGGCCCTGACACTCTGTGTGAGTATTTGGTTTTTGATTTGGTGGGGCCTTTGCTTTTTTTTTAAAGCAACTTCCTGATTTTGCTGGTAAAAGAGGTAGCAGGCAGACCATGACCACCCCAAAGCAGCACTGTCTCATGCTGTCATCTCCTTCATTACAATTAAGATATAGCTTCAAAAGCCCCAGATGCAGCGGTTTCAGCCAGAGAGAAGTCCATTTCTCTCCTGCACGTTCGTCCAGAACTAGGTGGACAGCACGAAGCCTCGGTGGGGGGGGGGGGGTAGGGCATCGCAGGGCTCAGCCGCATGGAGCTCCCGTCCCCAGGCCGTCTCCTGGCTGAGGTGGCTGCCCCAGCTCCAGCTGTCACAGTCACCCTCCAGCCAGAGAGAAGGAAGGGAAGCGAGGACGAGGGCAGACTCTCTTCCTGTAAAGGTGCCTCTCAGAAGTGCCACCTGCCGTTTCTGCTCCCATCTCATCCACTACAGCCGTCCCAGTCTCACACCACCTTCAAGAGGACAGGACACACAGTCCTTTTTAGGTTGTTTTTGGAAACCCCATGCCTCGTTCGCTACAAAACGGGGCTTCTATTATTATAGAAGAAAGGAATGGATACTTTGAGGGCAGCCAGCAGGGTCTGCCACACAGCCTCTGTTCCATTCCCCTCAACACATGTATTTTTACATTACCACGTTAAATTATTTGTAATCTTGCTGTGCGTGCTCAGTTGTGTCGGACTCTTTGCGGCAGATTCTTGACCACTGAGCCATCCGGGAAACCCATCTTTGGTCTTACTCTGCACTCAAATCCATCCCAGAGGTTGCCAACAGACTCCAAAACTTCAAGCTAATTTGGATCAAAATCTCTTGAAACTTCCTTCAGTGGCTACTTTGCATTTGCTACTGAAAACCCGCTGGCCTTCCTTAATCAGGCAGTCGTACTAGCATCCTCATCCTGGACTCTTTGATTCCCGCTGCAGAAACGCACACACGCAGAGGATCCCAAATTCTTATCTGTCCATTCATCCAGGAAGACATTATAACCACAGATGTTGTGTGTTGATAGAACTCCTGTGACTTTCTTTTGCAACCAAATGGTGGTGATTTTCTAACCTCTTGCTTAAGAAGAGACAGAGGGTCTCCCTTCACACAGGAGTCACCAGAGCCATGGCCTTGATATCTTCAGACCATCTAACAACACTTTCATCCTCTTTCAGGGGGAGCTGCTTTTAACCGTAACAGTAACATTATAGATAGAACTCAGGGAATCCAGTAAAAGAAACACTATGCATCATCCATAACCTCATTAGTCTCCACAGGCTCTGCTGTCCCAGGGCCATTTCCTTCCAGCCTTTTTCAAATGGGCCTAATTTTATAAAATACACACATACATCTTTATTTGACATTATTCCCTAACCTTTTTCATGTCTCTACCTTAGTTTCCAATAAGCCCATTATTTCAATAACTACATAATGGAGCCTCTCCCTGTCATGGGCATGTAGGTCGCACACAATTCTCTTCCTTTCCATGAGCTAAACGGTAAGAACTCTTACAAAGATTCATTCCCTATTCAGAGTCATGGGGATTCAGAATCTTATTTTTTAATAGATATTTTTAAACTAGTGCGGTTTTATTACACAAAGAATACAAATCCACATTAAAAAAAAAAAAAAAGCTAACCAGAGAGCTGGGCATTAAACAGTCTCTCCCCTTGCCGGGCACTTGCCCAGCCCCCAGGGCTGCGTTTCTGTTGTTTTTCTTCTGGTGACCTTCCAACGCAACTTTAAACCATATTTATGTGGCTTTAAATATTTATACCTAGGAACTGGTGGCTCCTGAATTTTTATTGTCCTCTTGCGCGAGGCTTCTGTGTGCATCAGGGTCTAACGGATTCATTTTTATTTACTTTCTCTGGCTTTCTTCACGTCCTCTGGCTCACACTCAGCTCTCTGTCTCTTGTCTCTTGCCATTCACCTTCTGGACTCCTGACTTGCGTTTTTCTGGAATGCTACCTCAAATAACTTTCTCAAATGAATGTATGGGGGAGAGCAGGCAAACTTTACGAGTGCCTTCAGGTTAAACAATGCACTCCAACCCACCCCCCCCCCCACACACACCCCCTGACTGACAGTCTAGCTGAAACTGAGCTCCAACACCAAATTCCTTTCCGATCCCTTCCCCTCTGAAGCTAGTCCGAAGGGCGGATCTCACACTGGTGCCGAAACCTCGGAGGACACTCAGACTCTCTTCCCTTTGGTCCTGGACACGCACTTTACAGCTGGGGTTCTCAGCCTCAGCACTGCTGACATCTTGGGTCCAATAATGCTAAGTGGTGGGGCTGCCCTACACTTTGTGGGATGTTTAACAGCGTCCCTGCCCTCGACCCGCTGAACGAGTGTGATGGGAGAACCTGGCATGGGGTTGGAGCACAGGAGGCGGCCAGCAGGGAGGGGCCTCCTGGGTGGGCCGGGCGCTGTGCCCGCCCCCGAGGCTGGACGTGGGGGCTGCGGAGAGGCGAAGGGCGTCTCTCCTCTCCCGGGCGCGCCTGCCGGGCTTTCAGAGCGCCGGCCGCGGGCAACCGCGCAGAGCGGGGCGGCACCTGGAGAGAGGGCCCCGGGGCCGCGTCACGCCCGGGGCCGGCCGGGGACGGCGGCGGGCCGGGGGAGCGAGGTCACAGCGCGGAGACGTTCAGGAGGAGGAGGTGACGGCCGCGGGGCTGTGCGCGCGAGGCGGGTGCACGGAGGCGGACGGGCCGGCGTCCGACTCGGGAGCAGGCACCCCTTAGCGGACGGACCTCTCCTTGCTCCCTGGGCTGGTTCTGAGCGGAAAACGTCAGGGGCCTGAGAGAAAAACGTATCTGATGAAACAAAGAGGAAAGGAGCTCCAGAGTGCTGGGGCATTTTTGTTCCCTTTCGCACACGCCCTGCCTTTCTAAGATAAATGTAAACTCTTTTAGCAAGAAAAACGGGAGAGGAGAGTTGACCAATTGAATCGCTGCGTATTAATTATGCATTAGTGAAGATAATTCCACAATGCATTGCGGTCCCCACAATCCATCTTCGAGCAGAAGGCAGGTGTAGAATATAATCTTTCATGATAATAATAATATTAAAGAAGAGTCCTCAGCTCAGCTCTGGCTAAGAATCTAATCTTGAGTGAAGTAAGTCCGTGACGCACCGACGGCCGGGGGCCTTGGCAGACAGGCGGCCTCTGTGGCCAAACCACGTGGCCAAGCTCCAGGGTGGGCCAGGGGCTCGGAGTGTGCTGGGGATGCTGAAACAAAGCGCCACAGTCCGGGCTTGACGGAACGTGCTTTCTCTTTGTTCTGGGGCCCTGTGCGGGGAGAGCGCTCCAGTGTCTCTTCCTCTTATGAAGACACCTGTTCTATTGGATTAGAGCCGCACCCTTCCCCTTGATTATCTCCTACAGCCCCATCCCCAAGTCCAGTAAGCTCCCTACCTACAGACGAGTTCTGTACCAAGAGCACATTCGTAAGTTCAGTTTGTCTGTGAGTCCAACCAAGTTCGGGCTTCCTTGGTAGCTCAGCTGGTGAAGAATCCACCTGTGATGTGGGAGACCCCCGTTCGATTCCTGGGCCGGGAAGATCCGCTGGAGAAGGGAGGGTTACCTGGAGGGCTACCCACTCCAGTGTTCTTGGGCTTCTCAGCTGGTAAAGAATTCACCTGCAATGTTGGAGACCTGGGTTCAATCCCTGAGTTGGGAAGATCCCCTGGAGGAGGAAATGGCCAACCGAGTTCAGTGCAGGAGATGCAAGAGACTCAGGTTCAAGCCCTGGGTCGGGAAGATCCCCCAGAGGAGGAAATGGTAACCCATCCAGTATTCTTGCCTGGAGAATCCCCTGGACAGAAGAGCCTGGTGGCCTGCAGTCTACAGGGTTGAAAAGAGTTGGACACGACTGAAACAACTTAGCACGCATGCCTGCCAACCAAGTTAGCCTCGGTATCCAACCAATGCAATCAGCTGTATCGTACTATACTGTAATAGGTTTATAATACTTTTCATACACATAATACAAAAAACAAGCACAAACAATATTTTTAATTTTGCAGTATAGTAAGACTGAAATGTCCAGTTAGCACAGCACAAGAGCTGGTGTAGAAGGGCTGGCATCCAATGAAGAGGCAAGAAGACTCACTGACTGGAGGTGGAAGAGCCGAAGGATCGTCAGCGCCAGGAGACTGAGGGCAAGCTGCGGTTTCACCCACTCTTGGGCTGATGGATCACACGCTCACACCTTTGAACGTCTACAACCTGAAGGTGTGTACGGGGGGCACTTACTTTTGTACAATGACATTGGGGTTAATGCTCCAGATTATGACTTTTGCTGGGGACATGATTCTGTCTATAGCAGGAAGCCTGCCACATACAAGCAGTTTTCTCTGGAGGATACATCATTCTTAGAATTTCTGAAATTACTTGAGCTGAAGCAGAAGGTGAGAGCCCACGTGGCTGTAGTTAATATGGTACCCAGGCATTCCCATCTTGCTTCAAGGCCCCCTTGCTAGTCTTTTTCCAGACACAGAGAGCAGAGGCAGCCAGCACATGCTCTGAAGCCACCACCACTTCCAAAACGCAGATGCAGAACCTCGAACATTTATAATATGGGGGGAGTGGGGAAGGGGCCACAGTTGGCCAGACCACAACCCAGGGTAGCAAAGGCTTGGAACTGAGAACCGAAGACTTTTCCAGGAACACGATCTTCAATTTCTCTGCTGCTCACCTCTCACCCGGAAGATGATCTAATGATGCCAGTCTCAGGGCGGTCAGCACATAGGTAAGATGGTGCAGGTACATAGCTGGCCTTTGAGAATTCTTGCTTTTGGTTTTCTGTTTTGGTACAATGGGAACTATTTCAACAGCTCCTACTCTCCTTGCTCCACAGGACAGAGAACCAATAGAGAGATGCTGCCAATTGCTAATCATACCCCCAAGGACTTGGGATGTATGATGGAGCCATCATATACATTGTGAGGTGGACATGGGCCAAAACATGAACTTGTACCAAAATACCACTTCAGCTGACCTCACATTCTGACTGGTAGACCACACTGGAAAGGCCAGTTTTCATTCCAAACCCAAAGAAGGCAATGCCAAGCAATATTCAAACCACTGCACAACTGCACTCATTTCACAGGCTAGCAAGGTCATGCTCAAAATCCTCCAGGCCAGGCTTCAGCAGTATGTGAACCGTGAACTTCCAGATGTTCAAGCTGGATTTAGAAAAGGCAGAGGAACCACAGATCAAATTGCCAACATCCATCGAATCATAGGACTTCCCTCGTAGCTCATTCTATAAGGAGTCCGCCTCAGTGCAGGAGACCGGGGTTCAATACCTGGGTCGGAAAGACCCCCCTGGAGAAGGGAATGGCAACCCACTCCGGTACTCTTGCCTGGAAAGTCCCATGGACAGAGGAGGCTGGCAGGCTGCAGTCTATGGGGTTGCAAGAGTTAGACATGACTTAGCAACTGAATGACTACTACTACTGGATCATAGAAGAAGCACAGAGCTCCAGAAAAACACCTACTTCTGTTTCATTGACTACACTAAAGCCTTTGACTGTGTGGATCACAACAAACTGTGGGAAATTCTTAAAAAGATGGGAATATCAGAGCACCTGACCTGCCTCCTGAGAAACCTGTATGCAGGTCAGGAAGCAACAGAAGCACATGGGACAGACTGGCTCAGACCTGGGGAAGGAGCGCGTCAAGGCTGTGTATTGTGACTGTTCATTCAAATTCTGTGCAGAGCACATCATGCAGAACGCCAGGCTGGATGAAGCACAAGCTGGAGTCGAGATTGCCGGAGAAATGTCAACAACCTCAGATATGCAGAGACACCGACCATGTGGCAGAAAGAGAAGAGGAACTAACGAGTCTCTTAGTGAAGGTGAAAGAGGAAAGTGAAAAAGCTGGCTTAAAACTCAACATTCAAAAAACAAAGATCATGGCATCTGGTCCCATCACTTCATGGCAAATAAGAGGGGAAACAATGGAAACAGAGACAGACCATTTTGGGGGGCTCCAAAATCACTGCAGATGGTGACTGCAGCCATGAAATTAAAAGACGCTTGCTCCTCAGGAAAAAAGTTATGACCAACCTAGACAGCATATTAAAAAGCAGAGACATTATTTTGCCAACAAAGGTCCATCTAGTCAAGGCTATGGTTTTTTCAGTGGTCATGTATGGATGTGAGAGTTGGACTGTGAAGAAAGCTGAGTACTATAGAATTGATGCTTCTGAACTGTGGTGTTGGAAAAGACTCTTGAGAGTCCCTTGGACTGCAAGGAGATGCAACCAGTCCATCCTAAAGGAAATCAGTCCTGAATATTCATTGGAAAGACTGATGCTGAAGCTGAAACTCCAGTACTTTGGCCACCTGATCCGAAGAACTGACTCATTTGAAAAGACCCTGATGCTGAGAAAGACTGAAGGCGGGAGTAGAAGGGGACGACAGAGGATGAGATGGTTGGATGGCATCAATGACTCCATGGACGTGAGTCTGAGTAAACTCCGGGAGTTGGTGATGGACAAGGAGGCCTGGTGCGCCACGGTCTATGGGGTCACAAAGAGTCGGACACGAACAACAACAAGAGCACAGTGGCACCTAAAAGCCAACACCCACTGTTCCCTAAAGGGCTGAGCACTCTCCTCCTCTGGTGGGAGTCTGCAGGTCCTTAGCGCAGACTAAGGGGGGTTAGGGACGCTTCTGTGCTTCCGCCATCAGGCCCCTCCTCCAGGTTATGCCCTCAGAGAGCTTCAGCTCTGCAGCCCCTCTCAGGCGTGGAGCGTAGGCTGGGGCTCCGACCCTCTGCGGTGATTCTAGGCCGGGGCTCAGACCCTCTGCGGTGATTGACCCTCTCGGGCATGGGCCCTAGGCCAGGGCTCCGACCCTCTGCGGTGGTTCTAGGCCGGGGCTCCGACCCTCTGCGGTGGTTCTCGCCGCTTTCACTCTGAGGGACAGAGTCTCTTCACACACAGCTCCAGGTGTGCCTCAGTGGGCCACCCACCCAGCCTCGTTTCAGGGACTCTGTAACCCATCAGTCGCCAACGAAGTTCCTTGAGAGTCACACCGTTCTGCCGTGCCCCCTGGCCGGTCGCCCGTGACAGAAACCACGGGAGCCCTGCCCCGGCAGATACCTGCTGCGCCACCCCGAGACCAAGGGGACTGTTTCGGCGGCCCCCACCCTCGTCCCAGCCCCCAGGAGAGCCGCCGCGGCACTCTTCAGAGACGTGAGCCGTCACAGCTCCGGTCACCTAGAATCAGAGCCTGGCCGGCGTTTACGCGTGAAAATAATCTACTGGTGAGTGCCCTCAGGAGAAGGTGGGTGAGAAAAGCAGGACAGAGCTGGGAAGGAAGCTAAGCAAGGAGGTCCTGACCGGGCACTGGGTCCAGCCTGGTGCCCAGTGCTAAAGCGGGGACAGCAAGAGGCAAGGCGACCTCTTCCATCTTTTGTGTCTGTCAGCCTCTGGCCTCTGACTGCGTAAGAGAGCAACGGGAGTGTGTAGTCTCTCAGTCGAACGGCTTCTGTTTCAAGTGGGTGAGAGTCGCTCAGTTGTGTCTGACTCTTTGCGAGTCTCTACAGTCCGTGGGATTCTCCAGGCCAGAAGACTGGAGTGGGTATCGTTCCCTTCTCCAGGGCACCTTCCCAACCCAGGACTCAAACCCAGCTCTCCCGCACTGGGCGGATTCTTTACCAGTTGAGCCACAGGAGGTTTCCGTTTTGTGGAAGGGGGTTCTATGGAGGAGGCGGTAGCCAGCGCTCAGAGCAGCTGGCGACAGGGGATGTGGCACCAGCGGGACCCACCACACAATCATTCCTTTCCCACATTTTGCTCATCATTGTGGTGAAGGCGGTGTCCTGGGATTTTCAGGGGGACACAGGAGCAAGGGAACCAGCGCCAAATGCTTGAGTTGCTGTAATAGCTCTTCCCATTTCCCCAAGTCTTTGAAATCCTTCTTCTGCTCGACCCCGAGAATTTCTGGCATCACTCCTTTGCTTACGGTAGACCTAGACCACCACACTAAATGGCCGGAAGGGAGGGAGGAAAGGGCTGTAGAAAGGACTCAGACCCAGCAGAGCGCATGGCAAGTTCAAGGACGTGGAAGAAGTTCTGGTGACCCGTGTGAAGACAGTGCGGGAGCAAAGAGCTAAGCAAGCTAGAGACGCGGCTGGAGGCCGTCTCGGGGCTGGGGGCGTGGCTGAGGAGCTGGGCTTTACACAGCAGCAAGGGCGCTGAGCATGCAGACACCACGCTCACGCTCTGTCTTCACAACGTTTCACTCTGGTTTATGTGTCAAGACGGGGAGTGGCCTGAAGGGGAGCAAGAATGGTCAAGGGCCGGACGGTCTGGACGCTGTGGTCATTTGTGCGACAGATGACAGGACATTGGACTTGGGAGTTAGTGCTGGCCATGGGGAGAGAAATAGATCCAAGAGACTGTTAGCTCGGCATTTTTCAAACTATGGGTCTTGACTGATTAATGAGCATAAATTTACACAGTGAGTCATGACTAGAATTGTTTTCATGAAATGCAACTAAGTAAAGGCTATCAGAGGGGAGGTCTCCTTCATGCTCCTGGGTAGTTCCCACGTAACCAGGAGGTGTAAATGTTAATAACTCGTTTTTTGCCTCTGTAAACAAACAAATAGATTAATAAACACAAACAAAAGCTACCGGAGGACTTTGCATCTAGGAAGGGTCAGTAAGGCTCCCTCAGATGGCTGCTTCCGGGACGCTGAGCTGCCGCACACAATGTATTTCTTCTTTCCATTTCTTCTTTCCAGCTACAAGGAGGGTTTGAAACCACAGAGGTAGGAGCAAAACCTGGGGAATCTGATGACTGATGGGATGGGATGACTGAGGGAGGGGGCGGTAGGCGGGACTGACTCCCCCTTTTCAGGCAAGGAGGTGGGGATGCTCGCTGCTGGGTGAGGAGATGGGGTGGACTCATACAGGCTGCAAACTGTGTGGGGATGAGGGTGCTTGGGAGGCACCGAGCTCCCCAAAGAGGCCTCCTGGCAGAGTGAGCTGGCTCCCCTGCAGCCATTCCTGCCATTCAGGGAAGGCATGGGCACCGCTAGGCTTCGGCCGAGGTCCCCAACCTGGGACTGGACCCCATCCCCTCCCCAGGGCACCCCGCGCCCATTGGGGCTCTGCAAGGAGGGCCGTCGGTGGAGCAGGGGCCGGGATTTGGGCCTGCGAACTCACAGCGTTTCCAGGGTGGTGGATGGTCCCTGCGAGGCTCGCCCGAGGGTAAACGCTGACACGGTCTGCCGAGCGGCGCCGCCCACCTCCTCCTCTGCGCCTTTGCAGGTCGCCTTTGTCGGCTTCTCCGAGCGGGAGCGGCTCTCCATCGGTCAGGACCAGTGGCCTGGTGGCATGAACAACCCCCCTCCCAGCCAGCCGAGGGAAAGGGAGAGCCTCCTGGCTCTCCGCGGCCACCACCCAGGTGGCCATCCCGCATCGCCCACCCCCACCCCCCACACACACCCCCTGCCTGCGCTTCAGCCCCCCAGCTCCAGGCACTCCTCTCCCACCTGTGGTGCCTCCGCTGAATTCAGATCTCTGCCTCTAAGGGATCAGAACTGCCGGACCGCTAGTCCTAATAGAGACAGTATCTGCTTTTCTGTGGTTAGCACTTCATGTATTTGTTAAATCTGTTCATTAAATTTTCCTTCAGGAAACCCATGCTTAAGGCCTGCCTTATGGGGCCAAGATATTTCTTTTTTTTTTTTTTCAAGATATTTCTAAAACAGTTTCGCATCGATTTTCTCAGAAAAGTTACCGCCTAAGGTTATGGGCAGAGGCCCCGAGGCCATCTGGAGGAGGACTATCTGGGTGCCATCCTCATAGGCGTGACACGAGGACTAAAGGAACTGATAGCTGTCTCACAGCGCTGCCTGGAGTGTGGCCAGTGCTCCTCTAAGTGCCCGCCAGGCTCCTCTGTCCCTGGGCTTCTCCAGGCAAGAATGCTAGAGTGCGTGGTCACTCCCTTCTCCAGGGGACCTTCCCGACACAGAGATCGAACCCGGGCCTCCTGCACTGCAGGCGGATTCTTTACCGTTTGAGTCACCAGGGAAGCCCCTTGTAAGTTACACCTGTTACTTATTATCACCACCATCTACACCATCATCATCACTATGTTCTTCAGTATTTGAATAATCCTGTGAGAGAAGGACTTCCCTGGTGGCTCAGCTGGTAAAGAATCCGCCCACAACTCTGAGACCTAGGTTGGAGACCTGGGTTGGACACCTGGGTTCAATCCCTGGGATGGGAAGATCCCCTGGAGAAAGGAATGGCTAGTCACTCCAGTATTCTTGGGCTTCCCTGGTGGCTCAGATAACTGAGCCTCAAAACTGTAAAGATGTTAAGTGACTAACTCACAGCCCTGAAGTCGGCAAGTATGTCCCAGCTCCAAGCCCTGTGCTCTTTCTCCCTCACTTCCGTGGATCTATAGCATTTCAAGTGAAGTGAAGTCCCTCAGTCGTGTCTGACCCTTTGCGACCCCATGGACTGAGGAGCCTCGTGGGCTACAGTCCATGGGATTTTCCAGGCAAGAGTACTGGAGTGGGTGCCATTTCCTTCTCCAGGGGATCTTCCCGACCCAGGGATCGAACCCAGGTGTCCTGCATTGTAGGCAGACGCTTTACCAGCATTTACAAGGCTCTTTTGGAGAAGGCAATGGCACCCCACTCCAGTACTCCTGCCTGGAAACTCCCATGGACTGAGGAGCCTGGTGGGCTGTAGTCCATGGGGTTGCTAAGAGTCGGACACGACTGAGCGACTTCATTTTCACTTTTCCCTTTCATGCACTGGAGAAGGAAATGGCAAGCCACTCCAGTGTTCTTGCCTGGAGAATCCCAGGGACGGAGGAGCCTGGTGGGCTGCCGTCTCTGGGGTCGCACAGAGTCGGACGCAACTGAAGCGACTTAGCAGCAGCAGCAGCAGAAGGCTCTTTTACTCACTGCAGTTGTAAGAAAGCTTGCAGTGTTCACCACTGCCAATGTGATTTGACCACCCACTCTGTGCACCATCTCCTCCTTGCGGGCAGGATGGAGCACTCAGACCCTGACGAGTTCTCCCAGGGCGTGTCTCCAACAACATGGCTTCCAAAGGTTGCTGCCAACACTCACCAGGGAAATGGGGGCGGGGCAGAGGGAGGGTCAGGGTCCTGAGGGCCGCCACTGCCATTCCTGTGGGCTCTCCTGGGCTACCTGGGAGCAGGTGCGCCCCGGGAAAGGTGGCCGTCCCGTGGACTGCAAGTCGTTCCCAGGCGGCTGGTGATATGCAAAGCTGTGGACGTTAACACGAGCCCTCTCCTTCCCACGGTGGGCTGGCTGCACGGCTCCCTGGTCAGCGAGGGGGAGCCGAGGGGGAGCCCTCCCCTTCCCACGGCGGGCCGGCTGCACGGCTCCACGATCAGCGAGGGGGAGGGCATGACTTCCGCATTCTGCTCTGCCAGAGGTGGGCGCAGGGTGGGCCCAGGAGGGTCTCCCATGGGGGAGCTGCTGAGCAAGGCCCACCGGACAGGAGGCTCCAGGCCCGCTCCACCCCTGGGAGGGTCTGCTCCCAGCTCCCGAGAGTCACCCTGACAGCTTACGGTGAACGGTGTCGGATGCGTGATCCCTGAAGAGGATGGACCTTCGGGACCAGGGTCCAGGCTTGATCACTTGGGAGCTTTAGCGTAGCAGAGTTTTACTAAAGGAAGAAAAGGGTCAGAGGAAGCTTCTGACCAGACATCAGAAGAGGGAAGGAGAGTGCCCCCCCTCTAGTGTTAGCAAGAGAGTTATATACTTTTTAAATTAGTTATTGTAATAAATCGAAAGAACGTCTCAAGGCTGTAAAGATCCTACCAGACCCACTCCCATAATTTAATTTTTAGAAAACAGGATTAGCCAGAAGGTTTTCAGGAAGGAGAAACTATCCTCAAGCAGGATATATTGTTGTTACATAATCCTCAGTACAGAGTTTAAACTGAATTGTTTATTGTGTAATCATCAGTTCTGGGCCTAAAGAAAAAAACGTTTTGTGTGACTAAGTCTAAGGAATGTAGAGAAAAAAACAAGATATTTGTGCATTCCTTCTCCTTGAGAATTCCAGATCCCTACCTCCGTTCCAGACCTCTCTCTCCTCCTCAGGGACCCCAGACTCCCTATCAACCTGCCTAGGATTGACTCCCAGCCTTGTCTGGACAGACGGCCCAGTCTGCCCCACCACACGTGCCCCAGGCCCCCATCACTGCCTCCCTTCCTCTCCATCCTCTTGTGGACAGAGTTCTAGTTCTCCGACGGCCAGACTAGCTTCCCGAGGGCTCTCTGGGGTCAGCACCTTTGGTTCTGCGTCCTGACTGATGTCACCCCCTCCCTACCCCAGCCCCGGGTCCAGTGGACTTCCTCAGTCCTCTAGGAGGTTGTAGCCTCTCTTCAAGGGTGTGCCTGCCTGACTCTTCTCAATACCAACGGCCCACAGAGCTGGCTCCTGCCCCGGCTCCCGTCTGCTGCTCCCAGCCGTCCATTTCCTTCCACACCTGTCTCCTGAGTGACAGAGCTCATCAGTCTTCACAAGCCCACGGCACAAATGCAGCTGCCTGCCTACTGACAACAGCTGGAGGAAATACACGGGGCTCTTGTTACGGGGTGGAAGGACATTCACGTCAACAGAGATGTCCCAGGTTTTAGCAGAGGCGGCGATGCCTGTATTGGGAGCTGGAGTGAAAACACCGGTCTGTACTTAGAACTTGCATCTCCCTGTTTTTTGTACACATTCTTCCAACAAAATTCTGTTTCATACTAAAAGAATCCTGAATATGCCAAAGGCAAAACAGCAGCAACCCAAACTAGGGACAGACACACACTTGCTGCTACTAACACTCCACGCTGGGACACGCTCATTCAATATGCTCGTTGTCGCGGGCTGGGAAGGCTAACCCTGGAGAAGGCAGAGGCTCCTTCATGAGGCACCAAAAACAGCTGACAAGGCTCAAGGGCTCATGTCAGGCTCCTCAGGGTCAGGGGAGATGCCTCGGGGCTCCTGCTTATTGCTGAAGGAGGCTGGAAGAGAGCGGCATCTGGGAGGTGACCACCCATCCCTGCAGCTCTGGTGGGGGGTGGGGAGGGGCGGTGGCTGCGGTCAGCAGAGGAAGGGGGATGGCTGCTGTGTCCTGGCCTCAGAGAGAAACGTGCCCACAGGCCATGCTGGGCAAAGCTGCAAATGCGGCAGGTGCCTGAGGATGCCTCCTGAGCTCAGGCGAGGTCCCCGCATGTCTGGGGTCAGGGAAGACGGGACAAGTGGTGCTGGGGGGAGGAGGGAGGTAACTGCAGACTCGGAACTCAGGAAGATGCGGAACTTTCCGGCCCAGGAATTTTCAAGCCTGTCTTCCGGCTACATTCAAATAAGGAGGTCCTTTGTGGAACCAAGGGCTCTGTATGCAAAATGTGTGATTGTGGTTGGAATGAAACCCACAGAGAAACAACCTAGTAACATTGCTCCAGATTCCAGTTCAATCGCTCAGTTGTGTCCGACTCTTTGCGACCCCATGAACCACAGGACACCAGGCCTCCCTGTCCATCACCAACTCCCAGAGTTCACTCAGACTCACGTCCATCAAGTCAATGATGCCATCCAGCCATCTCATCCTCTGTCGTCCCCTTCTCCTCCTGCCCTCAATCCCTCCTAGCATCAGAGTCTTTTCCAATGAGTCAACTCTTTGCATGAGGTGGCCAAAGTATTGGAGTTTCAGCTTTAGCATCAGTCCTTCCAATGAACACCTAGGACTGATCTCTTTTAGGATGGAATGGTTGGACCTCCTTACAGTCCAAGGGACTGTCAAGAGTCTTCTCCAACACCACAGTTCAAAAGCATCAATTCTTACAGTGCTCAGCCTTCTTCACAGTCCAACTCTCACATCCATACATGACCACTGGAAAAACCATAGCCTTGGTTTTCCTGTTCATTTTTTTGCCATATCCACCCCAATCCTTCTATTAAACTGGTATTGTTTTCAGTCTTATCAACCTGGGACCTGCCTCTGGTCTCTGGACCAGACTCAGCTGATTCTGATCTTCCTGAGATGAGCTGGAAGTCACAGGACACGGACAGGTGCTGTCAGGGTTCTTCCCCCTTTCACTCTGCCAGGTAAGTGTCTGCAGGGCCCTCCAGGACGGGGGCTGCAGCAGCAGGTGGACTGTAGAGGGACAGCCCGGGGCTACCCCTGCAGCCGGCTCACCCCAGGGGCTCTTCGAAGGCAGGTGGCGGGGCCAGCTCTCCTTGACACCCTCCAGGCTCAGCCGTGGACCCACGGGCACATGCAGGCTCGGCTCTGACACTCTCTGGTGAACTGAGGGCAGCTCGTGCGCCTTGTTCTTTCACGGGGACATAAGCAAGTGGTGACGATTTCTACCCCAGAGGTGCCAGGAGGGACTTCACAGATGCTACCTCTGTCCACCCACCATGCGGTAAGGTACCCTGTCCCCAGGGAAGAGGTGCACAGGCCTGGGTTTCCTTTGCTTCCAGAAGAAGGAGACGGTTCCCAGGGCATCAATCCTGGCAGCATAAGAGGTGCCTCAGGTCCCCGGGGAGGGACTGTGGGACGTGATGTACTGGAGCGAGAGGTTTCTCCATACAAGGAAGTTCTCTCCTTCTGGAGTCACTTGCCTCCAGCAGGATTCACTTCAGAACTGAACACGGAGCCACATATCTGACACCAAGGCTTCAGTATAACAAGGTGTTGAATTCTGCCATACAAAGTTCAGAGGGTAGAGGCACCCTTTCCCTGAAGCAGAAATTCTGCCTCTTTCAGGTTACCGGGTTTCCCCACGTGACGGTGGAAGCTCCGGATTTACAAACACTGTCTCTTTCTCCGTAGCCCCTCCCTTAGCTGCTTTTGGCCACTTGCTGAGGACCAGAAGCAAAATTACATTTTAAAACTTACCATTAGCTTATGGATGCTGAGAAGATTTGTTAATCAAGTCAGACTTTTTCCTTTCATGATCAATACAGATCTAGCTTATCCTGAGAATGGACAGTTACCCAATTACCTCCCTTCTAATCACAGCCTCCTCGTTCTGTAACAATTCAGCTTGCTTCATTGATCAGGTAGCAGCTATTAAGTTGGCCTGTGGGCTCTTGCAGAACAGATTTAATCTGGCCTGCCCGTGACTGACAGCCCCAGCCAAAGCTGGTGCCAGGTGGGCGAAACTGTGCACAGGCCCTCAGGGGCCCTCGCGGCACGCCGGCAGCAAGGCCCTGCGTGGCGAGATGGACACTGCAAGCCCTCTCCAGTCTTCAGAGACGCCCATGGGTGCGATGGGACAAATGTGTCCTAGAAACGCCACATTCCTGGTCCTCCTCTCCTTGAGAAACGTTTCTAGAAGTGCACTTCTCAGGTGAAAGGGGTAGTTCCTTACACATCTGATGATTTGTCGATTGTAGAACAACAACAACAAAAATTAGAATATAAATATCACCAAAAAATAACAATGGGAAAATGCTGAGTTCCCTTTGTAAATCGACTTCATAAAAGGTAAATTTCTTAGGAATCACAATGTGATTCCATAATAATTTTATACGAACCTTTAAAATAATTCCTATGTCTTCAAGCATTTATGTTCCTAAAATTTACTTAATGAATCTCTCATATTGTAAAAAAAAAAAAATGTTTAATTAAAATGGAACTGTAGACTGCAATTCATTCATAGAGACTAATCACTTTCCCTGTCCTTGGGGATTAAATGATGACGCTAAAGGCTTTCTAATAACCAAGGGGGAAAAATAATCTGTTTTCTCTGTCATTAGTTTTCACCTCAACCTTGCAAAAGGAGAAAATGCAATTAATTCATTTGCAATTAGAATCCTGAAATTGTAAGTAGAAAGCCAAAAATATATCCAATATTTTATAGTGTGTAAGTGATATACAATGTAAATATAAATTATTTATAAACAGATTGCATTGTATTTGCGACGAGGAACACTGAGCTCCTCGTCCAGGACCACGCAAAGAAGGAAGGAGATGACTGAGCGTGAGGTGTTTTAGAGGCCAAGGGAGAGAGCTGGTGTCAGGATTTCCGCCTTGACTCCACATTAAACCACCTGGGAAGCTGTGCAAAGGGAGCTCAGACCCAAACTATGTGCTCGAAAACGTTGACTACAAAATAGTAAAACAAGATGCTTTAAAGTCTGCTCTCTCACTCCAGAGCAGAGAATCAGGTCCACTGTTGTGGAATCACGCTTTAAGTCTTTCTCAAGCAATATCTGAGTTGGAGTCAGATGAAACGCCTGCACTTTCTTATCTGAAACTATAAATAACACACCCCAGTACTTTTGCCTGGAAAATCCCATGGACGGAGGAGCCTGGTAGGCTCCAGTCCATGGGGTCACTAAGAGTCAGACACAACTGAGCGACTTCACTTTCACTTTTCACTTTCATGCATTGGAGAAGGAAATGGCAACCCACTCCAGTGTTCTTGCCTGGAGAATCCCAGGGACGGGGCGCCTGGTGAGCTTCCGTCTATGTGGTCGCACAGAGTCAGACACGACTGAAGCAACTTAGCAGCAGCAGCAGCAGTATTACAATATTCTTTACAACGAATCGAATAACAATAACAGTTTTCTTTCTGTGAGTCAGCACGATACATCACAGTAGAGGCAAGTGTAAAAGGCTGTGTGTGGCTCTGTCACCCCGCCGTGGCCCACTCTGTGCGACCCCCAGCTGCAGCCCACCAGGCTCCTCTGTCCATGGGCTTCTCCGGGCCTGGAAACTGGAGTGGGTTGCCTTGCCCTCCTCCAGGGGATCTCCCCCACCCAGGGATTGAACCCAGGTCTCCTGCATTGCAGGTGGATTCTTTACTGACTGAGCCACCAGGGAAGCCCATAAAGGCAACAGATAGAAAGAATACCCGAGAAACTAAATCGTGGAACTTCTAGATTTTACCTTCCTGAGTCAGCCATGCTGCTCTGAGATAAACTGCCCTGAAACAATAGACGTTGGAACTGACACACTTTTGCAGCTACTCTTCAAATATCAGAAATCCACCCTGTCTTGCTTGGACGTGGCATGAAGAACATTCTCGGATGGCGCCGTCTTTAATAGACTGTCTCTAGGGTCTGTGCAGAGATAGAAATGGCAGCCCACTCCAGTGTTCTTGCCTGGAGAATCCCAGGGACGGGGGAGCCTGGTGGGCTGCCATCTCTGGGGTCGCACAGAGTCGGACACGACTGAAGCGACTTAGCAGCAGCAGCAGCAGCAGCGGGGTCTGTGCACAAGACACTCTGCTTTCCCTTCCTCCCTGGCCCTTCACAATCGCCTTGGCCCTAGTTTCACCTTTCCATCTGACAAGGGCATTTGCTTGAAGATGAAAATCACTAGGGCCAAGCACCTCAGCTTTTCTCAGGGGACACAGCGCTTTCTGAAGGAGCAGAATCGCTTTGTCCTTCCAGGTCTGACACAGTCTGTTGTGAAGTCCCAGGAGGTGCTATTTCAAGGTTGATAGCACCTCCAAGCTGGGTGGGAGTGGGAACTTTTGAGTGCTTGCCTCAACTGTCCTGAGTCCCCTAGATTGGCATTTAACTCAGGACCCTCAAATGGAAAGAGCCCTTTTTGTGGAGATGCTGCTGCTGCTGCTGCTAAGTCGCTTCAGTCATATCCAACTCTATGCGACCCCATAGACGGCAGCCCACCAGGCTCCCCCATCCCTGGGATTCTCCAGGCAAGAACACTGGAGTGGGTTGCCATTTCCTTCTCCAATGCATGAAAGTGAAAAGAGAAAGTGAAGTCGCTCAGTCATGTCCGACTCTTAGCGACCCCATGGACTGCAGCCTACCAGGCTCCTCCGTCCGTGGGATTTTCCAGGCAAGAGTACAGGAGTGGGGTGCCATTGCCTTCTCGGGGAGATGATACTAAGAAAGAGTAAAGGTGATTGTTCAAGGGTTTCCTGATGAGGAGGAATCGGAGCCAGCTGCCCCTGCACTTGTCATGTCCCAGAGTCGGTGCCCAGGCCTGGCTCTAGTAGGTGCTCAGTCACCTGGATGAGTCTACTGTGCAGAAAAGCTGGGCTTTTATCGCCACGTCTGACAAGAGTCTCTCAGTGTCAGACTAGGACGCCCAGGCACCAGGGCTCCCAGGAGCTGGGGTGGAGATAGCCCCAGAGCTCGTCTGCTCTGCACTGTTTGAATCGTTTCTTCGCGACAGAGTTCCAGGGTCCAGCAGGCAGAGGGGTCTTCTTACTGTTTCTGCTCTACCTCCTGCTGCGGATCTGTTCCATTTCCTTCCCTACCTTTGCTCCAGTTTTCCCCCCAGACTCAGCTTGCGTAGACTCTGCTCCCTTCATGCAGGCGCCGAAGAATTGGTGCTTTGGAACTGTGGTGTTGGAGAAGGCTCTTGAGAGTCCCTTGGACTGCAAGGAGATCCAACCAGTCCATCCTAAAGGAGATCAGTCCTGGGTGTTCATTGGAAGGACTGATGCTGAAACTCCAATACTTTGGCCACCTGACATGAAGAGCTGACTGATTTGAAAAGACCCTGATGCTGGGAAAGATTAAAGGCGGGAGGAGGAGGGGATGAACAGAGGATGAGATGGTTGGATGGCATCACCAACTGAATGGACATGGGTTTGGGTGGACTCCAGGAGTTGGTGATGGACAGGGAGGCCTGGCATGCTGCAGTCCATGGGGTCGCAAAGAGTTGGACACAACTGAGCAACTGAACTGGAACTAAACTGAAGAGAAGAGAGGAGGAGGCAAGACGGCAGAGGAGTAGGTGGACGAGGAGTCCATCTCTTCGTGGACGCACCAGATGCAGAAGATCTGGTAGAACACCTGCTGAGAGCGGGCAGGAGTCCCTGACCTCCAGAAAGGGGTTTATAGATCCGTGCAGAACCCCCGCAGGGCCTGGGGGAACTGATGCAGGGGTCAGATCCCCGTGTGGGGCTGTCGTTTAGGGCAGAGGGGAGGCAGGGGGCTGTTGAGAGTGCAGCGGCTGACCTGTGACCCTGGTGGACCGAGATCCACATGGATAGTCCCGGCCTCAGCCCTGCGTGCCCAGGACAGGGCTACCAGTCCCCCAGGAGGCACGGTGGCAGGGAGCTGGAGCATGGGGATGGGGGAGCAACCCCAGGGTGAGGTCTGCTGCTGACTGTGGAAGAGAAGAGGGAGACGGCCTGAGGGGACGTGAGGGGGCGGTCTCGGTGGGGAACGTCTGTGGAGCAGAGCCGGGCAGCCAGGGAGGCAAGGTCACGGGCTGAGTCACACGCAGAGCATGGAGCATCACCATAGCCCCCCTTTGCCAACGCCAGTGTGGCAGCCGACCAGCAGAGACCCCAGAGAGGTGGCCCTGTAAGTGCTTGAGGCACCAAGCACGAGGGAAGGACCCCAGCCTGGGGGTGGGTTTGAGCACTGCTGCACCAACAAATACAGGCCAGCCCCGGAGGCCTTCTGCACGTCAGCTGGCAGAGGCTAAAGAGAGGGCTCTAACAGAGCCGCGGCTCACAGGCCCGGGGCGGACAGGGCTCCTGTGATGCACGTGGCTGTGCCCCCCTCACCCTGCCCCGTGCTCTACCCCACGGGCCAGAGCTGCCAGGGGCTAGAGAAAACCCTAAGAGATGGCATCCCCATGCCATGACCACCGGCTCCCGTGCTCTACCCCACGGGGCAGAGCTGCCAGGGGCTAGAGAAAGCCTAAGAGATGGCATCCCTGTGCCGTGGCCACCGGCTCCCGTGCTCTACCCCACGGGGCAGAGCTGCCAGGGGCTAGAGAAAGCCTAAGAGATGGCATCCCCGTGCCGTGGCCACCGGCTCCCGTGCGTAGCTGATGCTGCCCAGGCCCTGAAACCCACACAGCTGTGCTGCCTCCACCCCCATCCTCCCCGGGACAGACCCAAGGCCTCCAGGGCAGCCTCTCCACCATGGAAAACAGTCCAGAGATTCCTTAAAAAAATACTGTGTGTGTGTGCTAAGTCAATCCAGTCGTGTCCGACTGTTTGCGACCCCATGGACTGTAGCCTGCCAGGCTCCGCTGTCCATGAGATTCTCCAGGCAGGAACACTGGAGTGGGTTGCCACGCCCTCCTCCAGGGGATCTTCCTGACCTGGGGATGGAATCTGTGTCTCATCTCTCCTGCATTGGCGGGTGGGTTGTTTACCTGAGTCTCATCTCTCCTGCATTGGCGGGTGGGTTGTTTACCTGCGTCTCATCTCTCCTGCATTGGCGGGTGGGTTCTTTACCACTAGCCACCTGGGAAGCCACAAACTACCATAGGACCCAGCAGTCCCACTACGGGACATATACTCTGAGAAAAGCACAATTCAAAAAGACACATGTGCCCCAGTGTTCATGCAGCACTATTTACAACAGCCAGGAAAGAGAAGCAACCTAGATGTCCATCGCCAGACGAATGCATAAGGAGGCTGTGATACACGTACGCAGTGGAACATTACTCAGCCATAAAAAAGGAACGCATTTGAGTCAGTGCTAATGAGGTGCTTGAACCTGGGGCTTATTACACATAGTAAAGTAAGCCAGAAAAAGAAACACAAATACTGCATATTAACGCATATATATACAGAATCTAGAAAGATGGTACTGATGATCCTATGTGCGGGGCAGCGGTGGAGATGCAGACACAGAGATCAGACTTGTGGGCACGGGAGGGGCAGGAAGGAGAAGGCGGGGTGAATGGAGACAGCAGCAAGGAAGCTTACACACTAACATACGTACAACAGAGAGCCCGCGGGGCTGCCGTGAGACGCAGGGAGCTCACGGCAGCGCTCTGTGACAAGCCAGGGGAGGGAGGGGGCGACCAGGGAGGGGACACGTTCACCTACGGCTGATTCCTGCTGATGTGCGGCAGAAACCAACACTGTACAGCAAACGTCCTCCAGTTAAAAACAATTAACTTTTTGTTTTTTAAAACAAGAGAGGAACATCTGTGATTTTCTATTCCAGGGATTTCATTTTACCGTGAGGAAGTCAAGGCTCAGACAAATTACATGATTTGCCCAAAGCCACAGAGCTGGTAAGTAACGTTTATGAGAGTCAGCGCTTGACTCCCGGGCACCAGACACTCTCCATGACTTACAGCCACCACTTCAGCTACAACGACTTGTGAAGTAAGGACGTGCGCTGTGTGAACTTGACTAGGCTACAGTCAAGCATTAGACAGTCAAACGCTAATCTAGGTGCTGCTATGAAGACATTTGGAGATTTAATTAAATTCTGCAATCAGATGACTTTGGTAAAGGAGACTGTCTTGGAAAAGCTTTGCTAATTGCTTTGCTAAGTCGCTTCAGTCGTGTCCGACTCTGTGTGACCCCATAGACGGAAGCCCACCAGGTTCCCCCGTCCCTGGGATTCTCCAGGCAAGAACACTGGAGTGGGTTGCCATTTCCTTCCCCAATGCATGAAAGTGAAAAGTAAAAGTGAAGTCGCTCAGTTGTGTCCGACTCTTAGCGACCCCGTGGACTGGAGCCTACCAGGATCCTCCGTCCATGGGATTTTCCAGGCAAAAGTACTGGGGTGGGGTGCCATTGCCTTCCCCGTTGGAAAAGCTGGATGGGTTTAAAGCTGGATGGGTTTAAAAGCAAAGGCTTCCATGGCTGCACATGGGAAGCGTTTTGTTGGAGGTAAGATTTGAAGGAAGCTTCTGAGCCCCAGCTCAGCCCTAGGAGCCTGGGGTGGTGGTTCCTTCCCACTCCCTGCTCAACTGAAAGCAAGGGTGCGGGGCTTCCATCAGAGAGGGTCATGCTTTCCCCTGTAGTCTGGGGCTGGAGGAAGTCACAGTGGACTGGCATCTAAGTCTGCCTGTTCCATTTAAAGGGCAAAATATGACTTCTCCGCTGGGGGAAGGAGCGGGGAGGGGCAGCTTCGAAGGAAAGGTCTAACCCCATGGTGCCTGCCCCCCGACCTCCCAGGGGCCAGCTGCGATTCGTGGACAGAGGCACCTTCAGCCCTGCCCAAGAGGGCCACCTGGAGAGGCAGGGGACGACAGAGGATGAGCCGGCTGGACGGCATCACCGACTCAACAGACACGAATGTGAGTAAACTCTGGGGGGCCTGGGTGCTGCAGTCCGTGGGGTCGCAGAGAGCTGGACATGACTGAACTGACTGAACTGGACTGGAGGGCACAGCTCCCTCGGGATAAACAAACTACAGGAACCACCGACGTTCAAGACACAGCATGAGAGTAAGTCACCCACCATCCAGGGGCTGCACGGGACGGTTCCAGATGCAGGGGTCCGGGAGGGAGGGCCTGTAGCCCCTGCAAGGGTCAGCAGTAACAGGCGCTGGGCCACGTGTGAGACAGTGGCCCTCATCGCAGAGCCACAGGGGAGACCTCTCCTTACTGAGCGGGGAATGCAGAGAAGAGCTCCTTCAGGGGGAGGGGCCAGTCACGACCCCGCTGCTCTCTGCTTGCAGCGTCCTGTCGGGGGGCTGTCTCGATTTTAGACCAAGGTCATAGTTTCGATTGTTCAGGGACTGGGCTCATAGTCTCTGCATAATTTCTGTGCAGAAACTTAGGCCGCATGGGGGATTTGTCTGACGAGCGTGCCCAGGAAAGTCACGTGGCGCTCTGCTCCAGGGAAGGAGCTGGCCCTACCGAATAAACTTAAATGGAAACAAAGATAAAGTGTGTTTGTGTTTTTAATACAATGAGACACTCGTCTGAGACAAGTCTGCTCCGAGCACTCTTTGCATACGTTGCAGGATTTCCGTAAAGTTTGACAACCTCGATGCACCAGAATACGATGCCTTCTTCTCCAGAGAATACAGCACTGTTTCATCTTGAGGGTTCTTTGCTGTCTTTGGTGATTCAGCTGCAAACTCAGATATCTGTTTCTTTCTTTGAAGTGACTCATTATCTTGGGAGTGACTCTGTTGATTGTCATTATGAAGGGAGAAAAAATGTAAGCAAACAACCCCATCTTCTTATCCTCCTCCTTCTGACAGAGCATTCGCCTCCCCCAGTCCCTCAGCTGTCACTCCTCCACCACTGCTGTACTCTCAGCCTCTTAATTCCCAGGACTATTTCTGGCCTCTGATCCTGAAGGCAGTGCTTCTCTGCTCAGCAGGAACTGGCCCCACAGTGGGCCTTAACACAGACCGTGTTCACTCTGTTTCAGGAGGAGTAAGAGCGGGAGATTTTTTGTTTGTCTTTTAACTAACACATATGTAGAGGGATATTTTTATGTAATTATACTCAGGCACTGCAGAAGGGAATAGCAGCCCACCCCAGTGTTCCTGCCTGTGGAACGGGGCCACCAAGAGTCAGAGATGACGGTGCGCCATCACCGCTCACGCACAGACGACTAAGGGCACGAAGGTTGCTCCCCGAGCTGTAACCCACCCAGACTGCACTTGTGGGCGCACCTCGGATGTCCGGGCCTCGGGCCTCGCCGCCCTCACAGGCTGCTCCTCCGTCTCCTCTCTCTTCTCTCCCCCTCCCCCACTCCTTGTCAAGCAAGCCTCTGTTGCACTGTAGGAAGTCTTTCCTCTCCCTTTTGCAAGAAGCCTCCTGCCCGTCTCTGGTGACGATGCACCCCCTCTGCCGGCCACGTTTCACGGGGCACTTGCTGAGAAGGATGAGCCCCTCCCTTCGCACCCAAAAAGCGAGACAGTTGCAAATGTGTGAACAGAGCACAGTGGGCAGAGCTGTGCAGACCAGGATCCTGCATCTTCAGTGCACACCGCCTTAAACACCTGCTCTCCCCCACCTTCCGAAGGCCTGGAAGAAAGAAAGGAAAAGCAAAGCAAACCCCAAATCCGACAGAAAGCCAAATCAGTTCAGTTCAGTTGCTCAGTCGTGTCCGACTCCCTGTAACCGCATGGACTGCAGCAAGCCAGGCCTCCCTGTCCATCACCAACTCCCGGAGTTTACCCAAACTCATGTCCATTGAGTTGGTGATGCCATCCAACCATCTCATCCTCTGTCGTCCCCTTCTCCTCCCGCCTTCAATCTTTCCCAGCATCAGGGTCTTTTCCAATGAGTCAGCTCTTTGCATCAGGTGGCAAAATACTGGAGCTTCAGCTTCAGCATCAGTCCTTCCAATGAACACCCAGGACTGATCTCCTTTCTGTTAACTCAAGCAGCAAAAGAAAGCGATTGTACAGGGTTATATATTTGGAAAGGCTTCTTTTCATTTCAAAATCGTGCCCCTTATACATATAGCCAGCAAAACTGAATTTAGGTTACATGGATAAGAAGCAGCGTCTAACTGAGGGGTCACAGTGCGTGCGGAACGCGTGTTCATCAGGAGGTCACAGTTGCATTCTCTGCTTGTTGTGACAACACAAAGGTGCGGGTAAGAACGTGATGCCCAGAGTTGCGCTCAGGCTCCCAACCCATCAGCCTTTGGGAATTCCATCAAGTTCTCCCAAAGTGGCTCCTTTCTCAGAAAACTGCCTTGCTGTTCACACGAGCTCCTTCTCTCCCTGACGCTTCCTGCTGGCAGTCACTGTCACAGAACATCACGTTTTCCTCCCCCAACTCAAGCCCAGGTCAGAGGCAGGCTGCAGACAAGTGACACAGTCAGTCAAGACAGAAGTTTCTGGCTGAGTTTCCTGGCTCACAGCAACCTGAGATGATCCGTGACCCTAAAAAATGACCCTGGACTCCTGACCAGAGACCTCCCTTTCCATTCATCTTGTTTCCCAAGAGTTTTCAGTCTATGCCATGAATGACCTTGAGTGGAAATCACTGCAAAGAGCCTGAAGCAAGCCGGTTTCTGCGTTGCTCACAGCCAATCCGGAATCACCCTGGCAGATGTCATCTATTACTGAACGAGTGTGTCTCCACGAGGACGTGGGCTCCCAGGGTGAGGGGCAAGCAGACTGGCAGTTGGGAGGGTGGAGCTGGTGCTGGGTCCCCCGTGGGCAGACCGGCTCCGCTGCCCGTCCGAGGCTCTGTGGACACACGGCCTTAGGAGACTCAAGAGCGGCGAACACCCGTCCTGGCTCTGTAAGGTGGGGACTGTCCAGACAGAGACAGACGAGAGAGGACCCCACACCCACTCTAGAACAGGGGCCCCTTTACCGTCTCTCAGATTTCCCCGAGGTGGGACCCGACCTGGTGACTCTCCCGCCCCGTCTGTACCTCGCCCCCTGTGAAGTCCTCAATGTGTGTTAAGGCGATGTTACCGAGGTCTCATCCGCACACAGGAAAAGCCCACGCCTCGCCCACCCCCAGCACCTGCAGGGTTCTGATCTGTCTTCTGCTCCTACGGTTTTGCCTTTTTCAGAATGCCGCTTAGTATCTGAGTCCTTTCACTTGAAGGACACTGGGAAGACTCGTCCACACTGTCCTGCTTGTCAGCATTCCGTGTCTTCTGATTGCAGAGACGTGTTTCATTGAATGGACGTTCCACGGTTTATTAGTTTACAGCTGATGAACAGTTTGGTTCTTCCCAGCATGGGGACATCGTGACTAAAGCTGCCTTGCCGGTCTTTTGGGGGACATGTGTGTTTAGCTCTTTCTCTTGGGTAATAACTCAGGAGTAGAGTTGCTGGGTCATGTGGTAAGTGCATGTTAATTTTGCAAGACCTTGCTCACTGGCTTCTGAAGTGGCTGGACCAGTTCACATTCCCATCAGCAACGTAAGAGCCCTGGTCACTTCACAGAGCTGCCAGAGTGGGGTGTGTTCATTAAACAGGTCTGGACATGTTAGTGTGTGTCCCGTGGCGCAGAGAAGTGTGGAGGACAGACACCACCTCCTTGGCTTCCTCCAGCTGAGCCAGCCTCCTCGGGGTCTCTGTGCCGTGGTCTGCGTGTTCGTGTCCTCCCACAGGCTACATACTGAAATCTTAATGCCCAGTTTGGTGGTATTGAGAGGGAGAGCCCCCAGGAATGGAAATTGTGCTCGTATAAGAGCCCCCGCACAGCTCTGCAGTCCCCCTGCCCTGGAGACCCGCTGAGGAGTTGGCCATCCGCAGCCCGCGAGCGGGGCCTCACCAGACTCCCCATGCGTCGGTGCCAAGGTCTCGGACTCCCAGCCTCCCAAACTGCAAGAAATAAATGCTTGGTGTTTATAAGCCACCCGGTTGGTGCCCAACACTTTGCGACCCCGTGGATGGTAGCCCATCAGGCTCCTATGTCCATGGGATTCTCCAGCTAAGAAGACTGGAGTGGGTTGCCTTTCTCTTCTCCAGGGGACCTTCCCAACCCAGGGACTGAACCCGGGTCTCCCGCATCGTAGGCAGATTCTTTACTGTCTGAGCCCCCAGGGAGGCCCCATAAGCCGCCCAGGGTATGGTGATTTTGTCACAGCGGCCTGAATGCACGAAGACAGGCTCTTTTCTCTCCACTTGGGGAGCGGGGGGCCCAAGATGCAGACACACTCCGTCCACACTGCTGGCATCTCCCCTGCACACCACGGCTGTCTTCTGTCAGCCCGAGCGCTTCCTCTCCTTGCCATGGGTGCCTGACCAGCAGGAAGCAGCCGCAACCAGGGAAAGACAGGGAGCTGATGGACCGGCATCACGGCACCCTTGCTGCCCTCCAGCAAGGCAAACGGCCGACGGGTGTGCCACGCTGGCCCCAGGAGCCCGGCAGGGCTGAGCCTTGGCCCCGCTGGTAACAGGTGTGCGCATGCCCTTCAGGCCTCTCTCTCCTCCCTCGCACACCCCCACTTCCTGCTGCCTCCTGTCTCAGCTGTCGGATAGCCTCCTTGCATTTAAGTCTGTCTCAGGGTCAGCCACAGGAGGAACCCAAATGAAGACAGCTTTTCTTTTTTGCATTCTTTGGGACAGCCCTGCCCGTATGTCTAGAGGGCAAGCCAAGTCCTTCTCAGAGGAAGCCCCGGCCGACACCAATGAGACAGACAGAGCGGCAGCCCGGCATTAGGCTCCTCCGAGTCATCCGCTCCGAGCCCTCTGGATCGCCTCTCATCCACCACGCTTCCAGGAGACTCCGGGTCTAGTTATTTCTAAGATTCAGCGCTAAATACAATTGCACTTAAGAGCATTCGCTGGGTCTGGTATGATGTGTTCACACCAAGCCAGGTAGCTTCTGAGTCTTCAACCTGAGAGGCTACGGATGGACCACATTTAGATCAAACCATCAATGACCTTCACCGCAGCGCAAACTGAAGCAACAGTTTACATATGCGGGATTCACCCGAGTACCTTCCTAAACCCAGTAGCTGGGAATATTCTACCTAACGGACTGGCGGAATGCTTTAAGAAAATTAGAAGTCTTGCAATGACAGTCAGTCTAGTATCAGACCAAACTTACTCTGAAGGATCCACTTTAGGAGCCCAGGGCACTTTCAATACAGCGAAACTGCCGTCTCTACTGGCCTATGTCATGTTTGAATCCATAAAGCAACAGGACCCAGCTCTGACATTATTTGTAGGTACAAAAACACAATGTTCTTAAAAGAATTAGGAGAGCCTCGCTGAGCTTTAGGAGGAAAGTCTTCTCTTGGAAAATGGAAATCAATGTCTGGTGGAACACGTGACACTCTGAGAAATAAGGCAGGTTCTATGCGAGTGACAGAAGCTTGAGTGCACGCAATCCATGGCTGTTGCTCCACGCGACAGCTGAAGCCAGCCCCTAAGAGGAGAGCTGGGGCGGCTGCACCCACAGCACGGCGAGAACCGCACGGACACGTGGGGCAGGTCTCTGCGTCTGGGGCCCCGTGCAGCTGCCCAGGCTGCGTGGAGGGAGGGCTATTTACTGCACATGCTTACTCTTAGGGGGGAGGTGAGACACGTCCAAGGGCTCCCCAGGTGGGGCTAGTGCTGAAGAACCTGCCTGTCAAAGCAGGACACGCAAGACATGTGGGTTCCTGGGTGGGGAAGACCCCCGGAGGAGGGCATGGCCACCACTCCAGGATTCCTGCCTGGAACATCCATGGACAGAGGAGCCTGGCGGGCTACAGTCCATGGGGTTGCAAAGGTTTGGACACGACTGAAGCGACTTAGCATGCACATGTGCAAGGAGCATCCAAAGCTCACAAGACTTAACACGCGGGAATATGAATCCCAGGACTAATTAGAGCCCCGATTTGGATGGTTCCAGGAGATCCTGTCCCAACTGTATTTTCTGCACTTCTGTTTGAAAATTAAGCTGTTAACCCTGATGTAACTAACAGCAATGCTGACCCGTATTTCGCTCTAGCTCAGGCCTATGTTGGTCAGCAGCGAGCTCTCCTGAAATCACAGAGCTCTGAGATTGGGTCAAACTAATTTATGTTTCTGTAAATGTCTTGCTTGGAGATGGTTTGTTTTTAAAACAATTAAAGGCGGAGTGGATGCAATAGATCTTTAGAAGAAATAAAAAGTACCCAGGATAATGAAAATCAATTGGATAATGCTAATGTGGAAATGGCTTTCAGAAACGGTTAGAGTGGTTTATCATAATATTACTCACAGAACCTCTGAGAACATTAAGAAAATGTTACACATGTGTTAGAGCAGAGGGAATCTTTTCTAGCATATGATGTTGGATGATGGGCCGTTTCTCCCAGATTTGTTTAATGGCTTCAGCGTTCAAGGTCCTACTTAAAGGTGATGCTTGAGCTTCTTGAATGAGATGGAGCAGTCAGAAACCTTTCCTTGCACTTGTTTGCTGGACCTCAGCAACAGGCCAGAACCATTTACCATCCGGTCTTAAAACCCCAGCAGGGCTCAGGGCCTGTGCTACTGACTGTTCCCTTCCTCTCCTGTGCCGTCAACTGGTCCTGGCTTATTTCCATTAACATCTGACACTTAAACGTGTCCCACTTGTCCTTGTCTTAAAATTTAAACGCTCCCTCTTACACTTGCTTTGAACAATCGGGTTTCTTATACCTACCAGCTTCGATTCTTACCGCTTACTCATCCTGCAACCCACACGCAGCTAGACATGAGTTCTATGAACACTGCCCTTGCCAGAGCAGGAACGGCCTCTTCGTCACTGAGTCCAGTGGACACCTTCCAGTCTGCGTGTCCCTTGACCTCCGTCATCTTCTCCTGCTGTTGCCCTCCCGGGGATTCCACCAGGATGGAGCAGAGGGTGGCACACTGAGGAGGCAGCGCCCTGCGATGCCAAGTGGGATCACAGGAGGTGGGAGGGTGAGGGAAGTGGGAACTAGGAGTGTCTTGGGGTTCAGAGTCAGGGGACACACATCGCCCCCTTCTCTAAGGGTTCAGAGGCATGGGACACGCATCCGCCCCGTTCACAGTTCTGCCCACACTGATGCTAGAAATGACCCAGCACCCTGCACTAACTGCTGCAGGGCGGAAGAAGCAAGACTGGCTTTCCAGCACTTTTCCTCCTTAAAATTCACCCATTTGAGTAAGGATGACAGTTTCCCAGCAACATGCAAAAACCAGGGCCTCGGCCTTCTCTCTGAGTTTCTGGTTAGTTTATCAAGTGTAACATGCTGAAGTATGACCAAAAAATGTTGCTTTTTACGGATGGAAGCGGGCAGGTTGGGGGCCATCTGCGTTTTTTCCCTCCTTTCACCTTTCACACGGCCTTCCTCTATTCACCCCACTGTTGGCCTCATGAATTTCTACAGTCACAACTTCTTCATTTACAAGCCACACCATCACTCTTGCCAACATATTGTCTGCACATGACTCTGTGGCCGTGACTTCTATCCAGGGAGCTTCCTGCAGGACCTGGAGTGACAGTCATGAATTTGTTTTCTTTACAGTTTGCTTTTTTTGTTTGGTGTCCTATACAGCACGTGGACACATGAGGCCATAAATCTCGGTCTTCATGGCCTCCTTCGCATCCCCTCCTAAGCCGTCTTGTGACGGCCTTTTTTTGCGCAGCGTCTCTTGTTGAACGGCGCTCTCCGCTAGAAAGCCCCCTTTTTGCACATTGTGGTGCTCAAGACGTGCTTTGCTAGAGCTGCAGTCTCTCTCTGCCTCAAGTAACGTTCCTTCTTCTTTCCTGTGTCTAATTTCTGGGCTGACCTGAGAACATCTGCGGACAGGGCTAGAACACGGCGTGTTTACAGAGTTGATTGTTCCCCTTGATGGTTGGTACAGCGAGTGAAGACAGATGTCCTGCCTTCAGTGCGGGCAGGCACCTCAAAGCACCCTGTCCTTTCTCTTACGGTGAAGGAAAATGGCTTTTACTCTGATCAAAGTAAAAACCCAGAAGTCTTCACAGCGGTGCTGTCACCGAGCAGACCTGCGGCTCTTCACCCTGCTCGCCGCCTCCCTGCTGCTCCGCAGACACTCGCAGACGCCCCGGTGCCTCTGACCTCACCCCCCACCCCCGCCGGCACCGCTATTCCCCCTACATCCCCCGGGGCCCCGTCACCTCCGCCAACCTGCTCAGACGCCGCCCGAGCCCTCACTACTCACACACCTGGCACAGGGCTCTCGATGCCCTGGATTCTTGCTCCAGCCTTTGGTCCACCAGAATCAGCGTAATTTACTTATTTACTAAGTTCACGGCTTATTGTCCACCAACCCCCATGCCTCACCACAAGGGCAGGGGTGTTTTCCTCTTCATGTCTCTTCCAACTACTGAGAAAATGCCAAGCAAATTGTTGTTCAGGCACTCAGTCGTGTCCGACTCTGCGACCCCATGGACCGCAGCACGCCAGGCCTCCCTGTCCATCACCAACTCCCAGAGTTCACTCAGACTCATGTCCATCAAGTCAGTGATGCCATCCAGCCATCTCATCCTCTGTTGTCCCCTTCTCCTCCTGCCCCCAATCCCTCCCAGCATCAGAGTCTTCTCCAATGAGTCAACTCTTCGCATGAGGTGGGCAAAGTACTGGAGTTTCAGCTTTAGCATCAGTCCTTCCAATGAACACCCAGGACTGATCTCTTTTAGAATGGACTGGTTGGCTCTCCTTGCAGTCCAAGGGACTCTCAAGAGTCTTCTCCAACACCACAGTTCAAAAGCATCAATCCCTCAGTGCTCAGCTTTCTTCACAGTCCAACTCTCACATCCACACATGACCACTGGAAAAACCATAGCTTGACTATATGGATGAATAAATTAATGAAAGTGAGGTGATTATAAATAAGTAAAAAGGTATTAATTATCAGCAAGTTTCAGCTGGTTGTCTTTGCTTTTTCAGAGAAAATGGCTACAGCTCTATTTACTAGCTTCATGCTTTTCGTATCTCAATGGGAAATTAGCCCTTAGAAAAGAGATATAAGAGGTTCGATACCTAGAAGCCATGATGCTGACAAAGGAGCGGGTGGTGGTGGGTTTGGGAAGGAGTTGGAGGGTAGGGGGCCAGGAGATGGTGCAGGGCCTGCCCAGGAGGTGACCCGTTCAAAACGGAGCCCTGGTTTCCTGCTGGAAAGGCCCCCTCGGGGAAGTTTTCTGGGGCTGCAGCGTTTCCCTTGAGCTGCGGTGGGCTTCAGTCCCGCTCGCGGAGTAAGCAGGAAGGCCCGGAGACCCTGCAAACGCCCTCAGTCCGCGGAAGCGGCCTGCACTTCGTTCTCGACAAGCGCTCGCCCAAGGGCTGCCCCTCCGGCCTCGGTGCTCTGGGCTGGTGCCCCAGTGTCAGCTGCCCGGGGCTGAGGGCAGCAACCGCGCTGGGCCGGGGAGTGGGCCAACCTTCCCGCCGTGGCTTGTCCGTGCCCGGCCCGCGTCGGGTCGTGGGAAACAGGAGACGCAGCAATTGCCTCCGGGCGCCTCTCCCCCAGGGAGAGGCGGGCGTGCGCGGGAGCAGCGCGGTGCCCACCACGCGCGATGGAGGGCTCGGCTGAGCGCCCGGAGCCTGCCTCCAGCTGGGGGAAAGGGACGCTCTCGGAGGCGCGGGGCTACCGGAGCAGGAGAGGAGGCGGGAGCTCAGCGGGCACCGGGGAGTCCGTCCCGCAGAGGAGACACTGGCAAGGGAAACTAAGGCAGACTTTCCACACAGCAAACTATGCGGCATCCTTCAGGAGCAGAACAGGGAAATCAGGACAGGGAGGAAAGTCACGTGTAAACTGGGGAAGACCGGAGTCCAGTCTCAAGGCTGAGCTTCATTCCCACCGCGATGACAAGTCACTGGCTGTTTCTCAGCAGGGCTTTAAGTGGACAGAGGCCGTCCTCCCTTAGATCCTGAGAAGGAAGACGGAAAGGACCCCGCTGGGAAGGAGGCTGCACCACTCTGCACTGTTCCGGCTCCAGCTACCAGGACAGATGTCAGACCAGAAGGCGGGAGGGAACATCACAGAAGCCCAGGAGGCCACCCCCTGCCCCACGGTCACTTTCTCCCGCCCCCCTGCAGCAACAGGCCCCAGGTCACAGGGACGCAGGAAGGACCTCTAGGCCCTGGAGAAATGGCCCTCATGGATCCAAAATTTATCTTCCCTAAATAGATATTCTACCTCAAATTGTTTCTGCCAGCCTGCCAATTTCTTTTTCTGGCTTTACATTAAGTCAAATTGTTGATCTTTTTAAAAATATACAACCTTTAAAAGGAAACATAATAGACACACACAGTGAAAAATAAGCAGAAAGGAGCTGTAAATCATATTTCTAAAGGCAGTAAGATGGAATAGTCACATCCACTTCAGAATCCTGGTCACAGAGGCATCATCGAAGTCTGATTGGACTGTCCTCTTTAAGAAATAAATCTAGATGACAATGGTTTTTGTGGGTCTCTGTGTATGTCATCGTGGGCCCGACTTCTTCAGGGGTTACAGGGCACAAGTAGAAAAACTGCTTTAAAAATAACTCGCTGTCATTTTTCAATTTCCAAATAAAACTGGTTACTGGGCTCAGAAAGCACTGCACAAGAGATAAATCATTTCTAAGGAACATTGAGCTACTATTAAATTTTTTTTCTTTATGTGGTAGACAATCTCACTTTAAAGATAAATATATACTTTACAAATTAAAGTATAGCAGAAGCATTTGTTCTCCGTGTTGACAAGAAAATAGGCCGAAAGGAGCGTGCCGTCTGTCTCCTGCCGCGTGTTGGTATGCCCATCCCTTTGTAGGCACCACCACGCCTCAATGTGCGTCATGTATTAATAACAGACAGTGTGACAGATGCTCCTGTTTCTGCTGCTTTTGGAAAAATTTAACAGATTGGATTTAGCTGTTCTGTGATTATACTGTCTCCTGTTGAGCAACCACCGTAGACCGAGGCTGCTCTCCTAGGAGCCGGAGTGAAGCACCAACCGTGACTTTCTACACTGCTGAGGGCACCGTGTGTGCAGCTGGGCTGTAAAGCCAGGAAGGTTGTCTTCATCAGTTCAGGTGCCGTAACAGGACGCCACAGGCCAGTGGCATGTAAACAGGAGGAATGTCCTTCTCACCATTCCTGGAGGCTGGAAAGCCTGAGGTCAGGGCTCTGGCAGATTTGAGTCTGGAGGGATCCCATTTCCTGGCTCATAAGCAGCCTCGTATCGCCGTGTCCTCACGGAGTGGAAGCAGGGAGAGAGCTCGGAGGGATTTCTTTTATAAGGGAACCGACTCCACTTGCGAGGGCCCCACCTCCTGGCCTCCACACCTCCCAAAGCCCCCACCTCCAAGTACCAACGTGAGGATGAGGTTTCAACATGTGAGTCTGGGGAGATACAGCCAGTCAGCCTATAGAAAAGCCATAGGCGCTTTGCTTGGCCTCCTTAACTTTTTTGTTCCCTCTTCTATGAAAACCAGTTTGGCCTTAAAGAGCATCTTTGTTTTTTAAATGTCTATAGATTTTGATTTCCATAGTTTATTGTGATCTACACAGTCAAAGGCTTTGGCATAGTCAATAAAGCAGAAATAGAACTGGTCATGGAACAACAGACTGGTTCCAAATAGGAAAAGGAGTACGTCAAGGCTGCATATTGTCACCATGTTTATTTAACTTATATGCAGAGTACATCATGAGAAATGCTGGACTGGAAGAAACACAAGTTGGAATCAAGATTGCTGGGAGAAATATCAATAACCTCAGATATGCAGATGACACCACTCTTATGGCAGAAAGTGAAGAGGGGCTAAAAAGCCTCTTGATGAAAGTGAAAGTGGAGAGTGAAAAGGTTGGCTTAAAGCTCAACATTCAGAAAACGAAGATCATGGCATCTGGTCCCATCACTGCATGGGAAATAGATGGGGAAACAGTGGAAACAGTGTCAGACTTTGTTTTTCTGGGCTCCAAAATCACTGCAGATGGTGACTGCAGCCATGAAATTAAAAGACGCTTGCTCCTTGGAAGGAAAGTTATGACCAACCTAGATAGCATATTCAAAAGCAGAGACATCACTTTACCAACAAAGGTTCGCCTAGTCAAGGCTATGGTCTTTCCTGTGGTCATGTATGGATGTGAGAGCTGGACTGTGAAGAAGGCTGAGCGCCGAAGAATTGATGCTTTTGAACTGTGGTGTTGGAGAAGACTCTTGAGAGTCCCTTGGACTGCAAGGAGATCCAACCAGTCCATTCTGAAGGAGATCAATCCTGGAATTTCTTTAGAAGGAATGATGCTAAAGCTGAAACTCCAGTATTTTGGCCACCTCATGCGAAGAGTTGACTCATTGGAGAAGACCCTGATGCTGGGAGGGATTGGGGGCAGGAGGAGAAGGGGACGACAGAGGATGAGCTGGCTGGATGGCATCACTGACTCGATGGGTATGAGTCTGGGTGACCTCCGGGAGCTGGTGATGGACAGGGAGGCCTGGCGTGCTGCGGTTCATGGGGTCGCAAAGAGTCAGACACGACTGAGCGACTGATCTGATAGATTTTGATTAACAAACACGTGCAGAAATACCTTCATTCTTAATTAAAAATAAAATTGTGTATCTGTGCATGTTGGCATGCTCAGGCGTGCACACACACACAGACACACACACACACAGACACACACACACACATGGATGTTGAGATTGCCTTTTCCTTAAAGATTTTTACCTAAAATTCACAGAACCAACTGAGTACTTGAGGCAAAAATCCAATTTGAATGTGCAGAAATGCTTCATTCTTAATCATACCCAAACACACACGAGGTGGCCAAGATTGCATTTTCCTAAAGATACTTAGCCAAAGTTCCCAGCACCATCCCAGGGCTGGAGGTGAAATCCAGTTTCAGTGTGCCTTCAGTCGGTCTCCACACTTGTTTCAGTAACTCCACTCAATGTCACTCACACACATCTCTGTCTTTTTACAGGATGTCTTTGGAGTATTTTCAATTAGTTGAGAAGCAAAACTAAAAAGCTGTATTGTTTTAAAACAATTCCCAGGCAGAAGCACAGGATATGTCTATTGTTGAAGATTTATAGACCTGGTTTGACAACTTTGCCTCTCCACAATGTGGAGGAAACATTTTACAATGTGTCATGGGGTTCAGGCTCATCGTGTAGCATTAAAGCATTTATTAGCTTGCACTGAGGGTTCTCTGTTTACACGCAATCACAGTTTTATTTTCCTTTCAGTATAAACGCCGCTGATGAGGTGTAATGAATCCTGTGGTGAAGGCTGGCACTCCCCGCCTTCTCTTCCACCTTGTCTGACCTTTTACGCATTTGCTGAATCCCTTTGTGCTGCGGGTCTTGTACAGCCATCCTGCGGCATGATGAAGCCAACCAACGCTGTGTCCTGGAGGAGAGGGAGGCCCCGCGTTCCAGGAGAGGAGGAGGAATGACGGAGCACAGGCCATGGGAGGCGTGCGTGTCACCAGGAGTATCTCGGAGGAAAACTGCTGCCCCAGCAAGCCTGGCCTCCAGGGGACCACGTTCTAAACACCCTCACCGCTCCAGGCGGTGCCGAAGAGTCTAGAAACTCTGGCACGTGACACCAAAGGAGCTGCTGAGGGGCCCTCTCTGCTCCGCTCCCCCATCACCGTGGCCAGTGGGAGAGGAGGGAGAAGACTGGTCTCGTGCTGCCCCTGCAACAGAGTCGGGATCAGAGTGGGAGAGGCAGGCGGGGCTGAGGCTGGCCTTCTGACGTCAGGACGCAACCTGGGCCTGGACCTGTCGTCCGGAGGGAGCTCCCCGGCACCGACATTCCCAAGGGGATCCCCAGACGCTTTCCCTGCTGGTCAGCGGTTCTTGGTGCTGACCCTACTTTAGAGTCATTTAAAGACATTGTTTCAAACCAAAGATTCCTGGGCCCCAAACCAGACTTACTGATCAAAATACCCAAGGGCTAGGACCTAAATATTTGTCCTTTCACAAATTCCCCAGGTGGGTCAGATGTGCAGCCAACATTGGGAGCCACTTGTAACGACACTAAGATGCCATTCCAAACCAAACCTCTACTCAAATATCCACAATGCTAGGCCAGCAGTGACAAGAAGGGCTTTGTCATCAGGCACCCGCTTCTCTTTCCCTGCCTGAACTTGGCTTTCCTTGATCTTGGGCCGCTCAGGATCTCTCCAAGGGGAGGCAGACTGACAACGTGCACAAACCGCCTTCTAAGCAAGACTTCAGTGCAGACGCTCAGTCGTGTCCGACTCTCTGCGACCCCATGAATCGCAGCACGCCAGGCCTCCCTGTCCCTCACCAACTCCCGGAGTTCATTCAGACTCACGTCCATGGAGTCAGTGATGCCATCCAGCCATCTCATCCTCTGTCGTCCCCTTCTCCTCCTGCCCCCAGTCCCTCCCAGCATCAGTGTAGGAGGGGCAAAATTGTGTTTAGAATCAAACCCTATACCTGCCAGAAATGCTCAGAAGTAATATTTATTTGGCAAAAAATCTTATATTTTCCATAACATGAATAAAGGCATGAAATGAAGCAGGAAGGTATTTTTAAGGAATTGTGTGCTGTTAACCTACAGTCATCTCAAAATTTATTTTCTTAATGAAGGTAAACAGCTGGCCTCACTTCCTCCTGAGAATAGTGCAAGACGAACAAGCTTGCCTTAGCCATGAAGGCAAGCACCTTTTCACTGAAGGTCCTCACACCTGGAATATGTTTCTGAGAGTACACACATTCCTTGTAGGAATTTCTGGAAAACATGTGGGTTCTTATGTGCCTAAGAGGACTGCATTTTGTCTACCAGTCAGAGGCTCTTGCGGCCCTAAGCCATGTGTTACTTTAAGCCCCCAATGCACCTGCAGCTTTGGCTGCTTTCTCAGGTATAGCTTCAGAGTCTCCCTGGGAGAAGTGAGTCTGCACCTGAGGGGGCTGTAACCAGTGGTGGGGCCCAGGGCCTGGCTCTAATTTTCACAGGCTTTACTTGCATTGTTTCTCTTTGAAACCAGGGCACAAGAAGGTGGCTGGACTTCTGTAATTGCTTTGTTTATTCATTTATTATCTTAACTTTCTTTTTCACGATGAGAGAATTAAATTTGTTTGATTGATTCAAAGATCTTATCATTGATGCCTAGAACCTTGGCGGAATGAACAAATCAGCAAAATGCTTCATTTGAAAGCTGGGAGATCAGCGGCCAACTTACAGGCACTTCTTACTTTGCTCGCACAGACTCGGCTTGCATAGGTCGGCCTGGCCAAACGCAAGGTCCCCTCCCCTCCGAGGAGTGACCCCCTGGGACCCTGACGTTCCCAGGGCGAGGAGCACCTTAGAGCTGGGGTCTGTGAGCTGTACTTGCTTGGGGGGAGGTCACTTGGTGGAGGTCATTAGCCAAAGGACACTGAATACCATCCTGCAGGAAGCCAGGAAGGTGGCAGGGAAACGTGAGCAGTGTGCAAAGTGAGGAAGGGCTGTTCACTATGAAAACTAGCTGGGTTCTCCACGGCGTGTCCGAGAAGCTCCACTCTGTGAAACCAGGGAAGTGTTCACTGAGCTAGGGTCAGTGCAAAACAATTTCTCAGGTCAACCAATAAGAGATCTTTTCATCTCCGCATTTTGCTTTTATCTTTATCGGTAACATTCTCCTCTTTGGACACATCAGTAAAAAATATTTTCCTGCTCCTTCCTATAGAAGTTCTGATTGATTAAGCCTACCGTGGCCATTTCTAAGGCTGTATTTGACAGGGAAAACCCTGTCTTCATGAGAGTTAGTGCAAGGTGGTTCCTGAAAGCCAGGAGCGGGGTGGTTTGGACAGGCCCTTCTGCAGGTAACGTGGCCTCCGGGGGAGCTGACAACTGGCCTTGACCCCGCCAGCTCATAGCATCTGGATCCAACAGTCGGCAATTCACACTTAAGCAAGAAACAATGGAGGGGATGTCTTATAATTTTTTAACTTAGAATCTCTTTTGCCACCCACCACCTAAACATGACAGACCACGTCTTCTGAAGAGTTTTCAACGCCCACAGCCTGGCAACTCGGGATAGGAAAGAAATCGTGTACAATATACTCTTTAAAAGTATTTTTAGTTTCTTCCGTGAATTGACATTTTACTCTTCTTAAAAACATTTAACTGTCAGCGATGGCTCATGTCTGCTAAACTCTGAAACTTCTCTAAACAACCTGCTTAGTTCTTCAAGACAATGGACAGCTTTATCGTAACTTGTTTGCCCAAGTTACAGCAGGCGCAGAGCCGTTTGGTGTGATTGTGAAACAGCGGAGGTTTACCAGGGGGAGTGACAGGATCTGCTCTCCCCAAACCAGAAAGGCCCAAGTCCTGCTCTAGAATAGGATGCACTCAGATCCATCTGGCATGGTATCAGTGTCCTTGGGGAAGAAATGGCAGATACAGAGCGGATACTTGGAGCGTTTTTTTTTTTTTTTTTTAATGGACTGCTCCCAATGGTGTGGGCAGGGTGATGGGAGCTGGTAGAGACGTTTGCAGGACCAGCAAGAGCAGGGAGGCACTCCAGGATGGCTGCCGCAGCCACAGGGCCCCAGAAGGAGCAGCTGTACAGAAAGAACTTCCTAGTCCAGACCGCACTGCCTTTCCTCCAGTGGCTCCCATCTGCTAAACTCATCAGAAGCCAGATGACAAAGTCCCTGTCAGTTTAGCCTCCTAGATCTCAAGCTGGAGAAAGATGGGCCAGAGATTCCCGGGCAAATCAAAGAAATGCAGGAGATGGGGAGCAGAGAGGCACAGGTGATCCAGCAAAGGCTCTGGTTTCTCCCTGTTCCTTCTCTCGTTCATCAGGCACGCATCATTAAGCACCTTCTATAGAGTCCCAAGCATCTTGGCAACACCGGTGAAGAGTGATGAATACTTCCTTTTTTCAGGGAGCTCAGCTCCAAGCAGTAACACTGAAAAGAGTTAGAGGAGGGATGGTCAGCAGGGGCCCCGAGGGAAGGGCGTGGACGGGAGGATAAGAGGGTTTTAATAGGCCTTCTCCAGTAGTCACCTACAGACGTGAGAGTTGGACCAAAAAGAAGGCTGAGCGCTGAAGAACTGATGCGCTGGGATTGTGGTGTTGGAGAAAACTCTTAGAGTCCCTTGGACTGCAAGAAGATCCAACCAGTCCATCCTAAAGGAGATCAGTCTTAGGTATTCATTGGAAAGACTGATGCTGAAGCTGAAATTCCAATACTTTGGCCACCTGATGTGAAGAGCTGACTCCTTGGAAAAGACCCTGATGCTGGGAGGGATTGGGGGCAGGAGGAGAAGGGGACGACAGAGGATGAGATGGCTGGATGGCATCACTGACTCAATGGACATGGGTTTGAGCAAGCTCTGGGATATAGTGAGGGACAGAGGAACCTGGTGGGCTGCAGTCCATGGGGCCACAAAAAGTTGGACATGACTAAGTGACTGAACACCACCAAGATTTGGACTGGGCCGGGAGGGGGTAGTCCTGAAGCCCTCAGTCCCCACTTCAGCACCTCGGGAGTAGCATCTCAGTGAATCCCAGGACTATGTGAAACTAAATCCATATACTGCTCATTGGGTACTGCACTGGGTCAGGCATTTTACATATAATATCTCACTGAAGCCTTATGATGGTATTACTGAGATGGATGTTATTTTCCACACTTTATGGATGATGATAAATGAAACTCCAAGAGGTAGTGTGTCCTAAGATAACACATCTGATGCCAGAGAAGCTGGGATTCAAAGCCAAGTGTTTCTGACATCAGACTCTAAGCTGCTAACCCTAAATACTCATGACAGAAAAGGATTTGGCAATGGTGTCTGACCTGGATTTAAACATTTCTCTTGATAACACCCCCACGTGTTCTCAGATGACTAGCAGCTAGAACCGCTCCCCTATTTTAAGAAGCTGCTTGACTTGTAGAACACATAAGCTGCCTGCGTCTCTGTGCGCTGGCATGCGGAGGCGCTGTCTGTGCGGCGCCTGGTAAAGCCCTCTGGTGCCGCGTCAGTCACTGTGCTTGGAGCTAACTCCATGCGCCGTGTGGACGCTGGCCCAGCCTCTCCCGCGGCTGACTGCGCCTCTGACCGGCCGCCTTTTCCTCACCTTGCTCCAGCCACGGCGGCTTCCCTTCTGGTCTTTGAGTCAGTTATGCAATCCCCACCATGGCTGCTGTTCCAAACATTCCCTCTGTCTAGAATCCTCGCCCGCAGGTCCTCACAAACAAGTTTCTTTTCTCAGTCTCAACAGAAATGTCCAAGAGTCCTTTCTGACCATGTCCCTTAACGGCCCCCAATCAACCTCTGAAACAACACCCTTCTCCTAGAGTAATGGAAATAAAAGCAAAAATAAACAAATGAGACCCAATAAACTCAAAAGCTTTTGCACAGGAAAGGAAACCATAAACAGAATGAAAAGACAACCCACAGAATGGGAGGAAATATTTTCAAATAATGCCAGCAACAAAGGATTAATCTCCAAAGTATACAAACAGCTCATGTGACTCAATATCGAATAAACAAACAATCAAAAAATGGGCAGAAGACTTAAATAGACATTTCTCCAAAGAAGACCCATATGGCCAGGAGGCACATGAAAACATGCTCAGCATCGCTAATTATTTAGAGAAATGAAAAAAAGTGAAATCAAAACCACAAAGAGTATCACCTCACACCAGTCAGAATGGCCATCATCAAAAGGTTCACAAACAATAAACGCTGGAGGTGGTGTGGAGAAGAGGGCGCAGGGAGCCCTCTCACACTGTTTGTAGGAACGCACACTGGTACAGCCACGCTGGAGCGCAGTGCAGAAGCTCTTTAAACTCTAAAGGCAGAGCTGCAGGGTGATGCAGCAACGCCCTCCTGGGCGCACATCTGGAGGAAACCAAGGCTAAAAGGGTACCGGCAACCCAGCATTCCCTGCAGTGCTGGTCACGATCGCTGAGGCACGGAAGCTCCTAAAGTCCACTGACAGGAGAGCGGGTACAGAAGACGTGGCACGTACATACAGCGGCCGTTAAAAAGATGCAACGGTGCCATTTGCAGAATCGTGGGTGGATCTAGAGATTATTATAACAAGTGAAGTCAGTCAGATAGAGACAAATATTTGACATCACTTATTTGCAGACTCTTTAAAAAATACAAATGAACTTATTTACAAAGCAGAAACAGACTCACAGACTTACAAAACAAGCGTATGTTTACCAAATGGGAAAGGTAAGGGGGGCATAAGTTAGGAGTCTGAGATGAACATGCACACACAACTACATTTACAATAGACAGCAAGGGCCTGCTCTCCAGCACGGGGCACTTAGTGCTCTGAAATAACCTAACTATCTGTATCTGGACGAGTATCCGTAGAAGAACACACATATGTATGACTAAATCACTTTACTGTGCGTCTGAAACTAAACACACATAGCTGTTACATAGTCAGCTATGCTCCAGTGTGAAGTGCGCGCATGCGCAGTGGCCCAGTCGTGTCTGACTCTGTGACCCCGTGGACTGTAGCCCACCAGGCTCCTCCGCCCATAGGATTTTCCAGGCAGGAATACTGGAGTAGGTGGCCATGCCCAACTCCAGGGAATTTTCCTGACCCATCGAACCCATGTCTCCTGCACTGTAGGCGGATTCTTTACCGCTGAGCCACCAGGGATATAAAACAGAATTTAAAAAAGAAACCTCTGCAATATTTTTTTAAAATAAACAAAACATCACCTTACCTTACGTAACACTCATCAGTACACATCATTTCCTGTCTATTTACTCACCACCCTCATGAGGGCTACAAACTTCCAGCATCTTATGCAATGCTATTAATAAGCCACCCACACCATGGATAGTGCTGGGCACCTTAAATGTTTGCCAAATAAATCAATGGATGAATTCATGGTGATGAACCGTGACTCAGAAAGAAAAATAATCAGCATGGTGCATTTATTTCTTTATCCTTTAACAGTCACTTATCTTTCAGGTATTATTTCTCCTTAAATTTCGAGATGAGAAGAGTAGGCTTTAGGGATGCCCAAGACTTGCCAGCCACAGAGCAGGACCACACACAGCCTTTCTGACTCCAAGCCCACTGAGCTTTCAAAGTGCCACGGCTGCTTGTCCGAGTGAGGCTCCGGGTGTGAGGCCCCCGAGGGCAGTGAAAACTGGTTTTTCTCCACCTTCTTGTAGAACTCAGGGTCTCTGCCAGGCGGAAGGTGTAGCTTCCACCTGTGGGTCCAGGCTGCCTCTTCCAGTCATTGCCGTTTCTGAGCAGGTGGAGAGGGGAGCAGAGGGCAGGGAGGGCCTGCGGGCGGGTGAAGACATGCCGCAGAGGTGCAGAGGTGCACTCCCCCCTCGGCAGAGCTGAGGGAGAGGCGCACTGGTGGTGGCTGCTGGGGGGTGCCCGCTCAGCTCTGGGGGAGCCCGGGGACCGAGAGGAAGAAGGGAGAGCTAGATACAGGGGACGATGAGCAGACTTCTAGGCCTTGGAAAGATCATGGTAGACAGAGATGAGTATCGTTTCCCTTTTACTTACAGAGAAACTGGGGCTTAAAGAGGCCAGAGATCACACCGTTAGTCAGCAAAAGCGAAGGACTCACAAGATTCCATTTTAGTTCCCTCTTGGACATTTTTGTCTGCCTGTCTCTCGCCTTCTCTCTCAGTTCAGTTCAGTCGCTCAGTCGTGTCTGACTCTTTGGGACCCCATGGACTGCAGTACGCCAGGCCTCCCTGTCCATCACCAACTCCCGGAGTTTACACAAACTCATGTCCATTGTGTTGGTGATGCCATCCAGCCATCTCATCCTCTGTCACCCCCTTCTCCTTCTGCCTTCAATCTTTCCCAGAATCAGGATCTTTTCCAGTGACTCAGTTCTTTGCATCAGGTGGCCAAAGTATTGGAGTTTCAGCTTCAGCATCAGTCCTTCCCATGAATATTCAGTACTGATTTCCTTATTGACTGGTTGGATCTCCTTGCAGTCCAAGGGACTCTCAAGAGTCTTATCCAACACCACAGTTCAAAAGCATCAATTCTTTGGCGCTCAGCTTTCTTCACAGTCCAACTCTCACAACCATACATGATCACTGGAAAAACCATAGCCTTGACTAGATGGACCTTTGTTGGCAAAGTAATGTCTCTGCTTTCTAATATGCTATCTAGGTTGGTCATAACTTTTTTCCCAAGGAGTGTCTTTTAATATCATGGCTGCAGTTATCATCTGCAGTGATTTTGCAGCCCCCCAAAAGTAAAGTGTGTCACTATTTCCACGGTTTCTCCCTCTATTTGCTGTGAAGTGATGGGACCAGATGCCATGACCTTAGTTTTCTGAATGTTGAGCTTTAAGCCGACTTTTTCACTCTCCTCTTTCACTTTCATCAAGAAGCTCTTTAGTTCTTCTTCACTTTCTGCCATAAGGGTGGTGTCTTCTGCATATCTGAGGTTATTGATATTTCTCCTGGCAATCTTGATTCCAGCTTGTGCTTCATCAAGTCTGGCATTTCGTATGATGTACTCTGCATATAAGTTAAATAAGCAGGGTAACAATATACAGCCTTGACGTACTCCTTTTCCTATTTGGAACCAGTCTGTTGTTCCATGTCCAGTTCTAACTGCAAAGGCAGGTCAGGTGGTCTGGTATTCCCATCTCTAAGAATTTTCCACAGTTTGCTGTGATCCACACAGTCAAAGGCTTTGGAATAATCAATAAAGCAGAAGTAGATGTTTTTCTGTAACTCTCTTGCTTTATCGATGATCCAACGGATGCTGGCAATGTGATCTTTGGTTCCTCTTCCTTTTCTACATCTAAATCTCTTTCTCACACACACCCACACCCAGAGCTCAGTGTCCCATGCTTAGATGAGGTGTGTCTGTTTTCACACTTGAATGTCCTGCAGCTTTGGTCTCTTAGAAAGACCTCGACCAATGAGGAAGGAAGAGAGCTGAGTGTCCGGGGGCCTGGGACCCTACGCAGACTCTGACAGCAAAGCCTGCCTCCTGGAGAAACGGTCCCTGGGCGCAGCGTGCACTGATGACCCGAGACCCGGCTCCCAGTGGAGGGGCTGCGTGTGCACCGGGAGCTCTGTAAGAACAAGGGCCGCGGGCCCCGGTTCCTGAGCAACAGTAGCAAACAGGCCACCAGCAGGCATGGGGCCACATGTCCCTGTGGACTGGGGTGACCCCCGTGCACAGCTGCCGCTCTGGTGTCTATATTAAAAGCACCCCTCTCATCGATGCCCCAGTTTGGATAAATTATGGGCTTTCCAGGAGGCTTAGACGGTAAAGAATCCTCCTGCAATGCAGGAGACCAAGGTGTAATCCTTGGGTCCGGAAGATGCCCTGGAGAAGGGAATTGCTACCCACTCCACTATTCTTGCCTGGAGAATCCCATGGACAGAGGAGCCTGGTGGGCTACAGTCCGTGGGGTCGCAAAAAGTTGGACGTGGCAGAGCACTAACATTTCAGATAAATTATATAGTCACTGTACCAGTGGCCCTACTTTACCTTTGGTGCTCGGCTTTAGTGTCGGGGGAGAAACCATGGACCGCTAACACAGAGGAGGAATGCCCAGTATGAGCCCTAAAGTTAATGGCCACAGTTACGTCCCAATAAGAAATGGATCAACTGTTCACATTAACAGTTAATTCCATGCTGCTGGATAAGCCCAAACAATCTACTTATAAAGGTTAATTTTATAGTTCCTTCTTAGATTAATTACTGAACAGAGTAAAAATGTCTTGGAGGATATTTTATGCTGCAGAATCATTAATGATTGAAAGGTCTAGGAGCAGAAACATGCATAGTTACAAATTACTGAAACCACACAGGACTTTATGAAACTCTGTCCAGGAGAGGCATTCAATAAATAATCCAGGATTCATCTACTTCACGTCCATGCCCTTTGGTTTCAGTGACATTCCCATTTTTCAAAACAATATCGAGTTCTACAGCACATGCAGTTGCAGAAAAGTTCTTCCCAGTTAATAAAAATTTACTCAGTTTGCAGCACAATTTTATTCCCCAGAGGCCATCACTGACACTCCGTATCTATGAACCTAACCGAAAAATCCTAGCAGGAGAGTTGCAGAATGACAGTTCTCAAGGAACTCTGTGACTTGGAATCAGACAGATGTAAATATCAAGACATAAAAGCAGCTTCTGCTTTGTGAGGTTGGAATGAAATGCAGGATATGTTCATAATCTGAGGATAACAAATAAGAGAAAGAAAACAGCAATTTAAAATGAACTCACATAAAACAGGGACCAACATTTCACAATAAATGACGTAGACAAAGCAAGTTCCCACAGGATTCAGGGAAATTAAGAACCGTGCACATTCGGGTATAACTTCCCAACAAAACTGTACTTTGGCAAACACTGCATTCCATTTGATTCTTGATTTTTCACAGGATCAGTGCATTGAGGATCATTTAGCAAAAATGTGTTAAATGGCCTCTCTGAGGGTTCCTTACACCCTTTCACATCCACATGTTTGCTTGGGGGCTTATTAGCCAGTCAGCCCTCTGGGCTTCCTCGCCTCTCAGCTGTCAGTCAGTCTGACCCCAACAGGTGTCATTCCTCAAGTCTTGTTAGCACACGTGACTCTGAGCGATGCTCACTCCTATCACCTCCTGCAATCTTGCACCTTTCACAAGATGTGCATTTTCACTTTGCAGCCTTCGTGCCCTGTATTAACAGCACGTTGTTGGATGTTCTGCATCCTGGAGTCAGAAAAACAGACATTTATGATTGGTGGGAACCAACATTAAATGTAGCAGAGTGTTTGGGGATTTTCTGGTCAGGTTCAGAGATATGGAGAGTCAGTGATGACCTCTGGGGAGTAAAACTGTTGTGCTACCAGTTGAGTAAATTTTGGTTAACTGGGAAGAACTTCTTTGAAACTCCATGTTGAGCGGACAGTAACTTTATGGCTGCCAGGCCCATTAGGCAATAGTTCTCTTTAAAGCCCCCACACCCACTGGGCATCAGCAGGGCCTTAGAGAACGAGCTCGGGGGTGGCCGGACTCCCTAGAATTTCAGGCTCAGGTCCTGAGTCCATCAGCTTGTGCTATGGTCTTGAGCAAGTCATTTTATTTCAATGACCCTCCAAGCTCAAGAAACTCAGCTCCACTTTTGGGGATCCCAGGAGTCCTGCACTCATGTTCTAACGTACATGTTCTCAGGGGGTCTGCTCAGATGTTTCCTCAAGAACATTCAAACCATCAGTTGTGAGGTTTCTCGAATGATCTTCAAAGCTGCTTCCAGCACTCACAACCTCTGATTTCTGACATTCTCTGAGCCAAACTATCTGTAAGGAATACAATTAAGCCAGAGGGTGGAGGTGTCAAGGGGACCTGTTATCTGTAATTAGTACTCAAATGTGGATAGCTAATCCATCTCTTCCCAGCAACATCTGGAAACTTGTTTTGAGAAGCTAAATATTTTCAAGTTTGCTGTTTCAGGAGAGGCAGAATGCTGTGTAGATTTAATGATGCTTGTGCAAGTCATCAGAGAAACGCTGGGCACTCAGCTGAGTCTATTTCTAAGGATTTGAAACATCATTAATAACTATCTTTGTGTATTACTAATTATGACTAAAATCACTGCAAATACCAGAACCAGAAAGACAGAAAATGACACATAACATCCAATGTGGACAGACCAAGGAAGTTTTCTGAACTGGCCTTTAATACAGTTATGCCAAGCCTTGACATCATCACAGCTGAAACTTTGTTACTTACTAGGTGCTAATTTTATATTTAAAGCTCTATAAAAATGATTTCAACATGATATTCCTGTAACAGCAAATAAAAGGGGAAACCAGGAAACTGCTTTGACGACATGTTTCACTTTTAAAGCTCTTTAGAGCCTCCTTTGCTGGACTCAAAGAATCTATGTCTCACTTATTTATCTATCCATCAGAAATAAAAGGGACTCAGGATGGGGAAATTTGGTATGACACTCCTGAAATAGTGTAAGCTTGAGCTCATAAAATCTTAAATGGTAATACTCAACAGTGGATGGGCTAAGGCCCAGGATTGTAGGAAAACAGCTTATATATTTTTATTTAGCATCCATAAGCAAATAGAGTCTATCTCATTGTAAGAGATGGGAATGGCACCCCACTCCAGTACTCTTGCCTGGAAAATCCCATGGATGGAGGGGCCTGGTAGGCTACAGTCCAAGGAGTAGCAAAGAGTCAGACACAACTGAGCGACTTCACTTTCATTTTTCACTCTTCACTTTTCTGCATTGGAGAAGGAAATGGCAACCCACTCCAGTGTTCTTGCCTGGAGAATCCCAGGGATGGCAGAGCCTGGTAGGCTGCCGTCTATGGGATTGCCCAGAGTCGGACGCGACTGAAGCGACTTAGCAGCAGCAGCAGCAGCATTGTAGAAAAATTTATGAGACACCTGAAAGAGGCCATAGGGACCGAGTCAGTTATGATGAGAGGCCAGGACACACAAACGGTGAAGGCGATTTACCATCTACTTTCTCAGCCATAGAAAAATCTCGATTTTTAAAGGGCTCTGGGAAAACAAATATGTTGGACTTCAAACCAAACCATGCTTCCTAACAGATATGAAAATACATATGAACAAGGATTGAACGTGTATGGGGGAACAAAGCATTGCTAACTAATTCAAGTGTATGCCAGGATTTGTACTCAAATTGGACAGAAATACTGGGAAACTGACAATAGGAAGGAATTATTTTTCCACGGCCAAACTGCCAAGAGCTTATTCAGATCACATATTTTCAAACATTGCACGATGGTGAAAGTAAATCAAGAGTTTGAGAGGATAAATAAGAATTTGAGGAGCTAAGATGGCGGACGAGTAGGATGGGGAGAATACTTTCTCCTCCACAAATCCATTAAAAGAACATTTGAATGCTGAATAAATTCTACAAAACAACTTCTGAATGCCGGCAGAGGACATCAGGCACTTAGAAAGACAATTCATTGTCTTCAAAAGGAGAAAACGAGCCCTGTGGTAACTCCTTTTGAGGAGAAGCGGCGCAGACACCAGCATTTGCTACTGGCAAGCAGGAGCTGGGCTAGGAGGAGCATCTTGGCCTGCATCGTTTTGAGAAAGGATTTGGCCTGGCTATCTTGAGCGCTATCTGAGCGAAATAACCAGACTGTTGGTTATCTACTACATCAAAAGCCAGCCCTAACTTAAGACACCACCAGGACTACATACGGAACATAGGAATGCACAGAGATAGCCGGCTGCAGGCCGTCCCACTCCGGTGACAGGCAGCCAGGGCCGGAGGCGGGCAGTCACAGCCCTAGAGAGACACTGTCTACAGAACTGTGAGTAGGTCTCTGTGCTGACTCACACTTCTTGGGGCTCTGGATGGTCAACATCTGCCTGAGAAAGTGTGCTGGTTGTATACCCAGAAAACTGAGCAGCAGGGAGGCGATAAGTCACAGCAGCTGCGCTCACTAAACACTTCATCACCTGCGCTACTCGGATCTGGGAAGGGCATAAAACACAGACTCAACTGAGTCTGTGCTTCCGAGGATTATCCGAGTGCCTGAACCTGGCCGGCTTAAATTTGGGTGTTCATCTCCGCCCCCTCTGTAACAGGGCAGAGATCAGATATTGAAAAGACCAGTAAAACGCCTCAATAAAGAGAATTCAACAAACTACCAGAATATAGTAAGGACACTTCAAACTTGGCAATTTTAACAAAATGAAGAGACAAAATACACAGCAGCTAAAGAAACAGGATAGATGCCCACCAAACCAAACCAAGAGGAAGAGATAGGGAATCTACCTGATAAAGAATTCCGAATAATGATAGTGAAATTAATCCAAAATCTCGAAATCAAAATGGAATCACAGTTAAAGAGTCTGGAGACAAGGATTGAGAAGATGCAAGAAAGGTTTAACAAGGACCTAGAAGAAATAAAAGAGTCAACACATAATGAATAATGCAATAAATGAGATCCAAAACACCCTGGAGGCAACAAATAGTAGAATAACAGAGGCAGAAGATAGGATTAGTGAATTAGAAGATAGAATCCTAGAAATACATGAATCAGAGGAGAAAAAAATAAAAACGAATCAAAAGAAATGAGGACAATTTCAGAGACCTCCAGGATAACATTAAACGCTACAACATTTGAATCATAGGAGTTCCAGAAGAAGAAAATAAAAAGAAAGACCATGAGGAAATACTTGAGGAGATAATAGTTGAAAACTTCCCTAAAATGGAGAAGGAAATTACCACTCAAGTTCAAGAAATCCAGAGAGTCCCTAACAGGATAAACCCAAGGCGAAACACCCCAGACACATATTAATCAAATTAACAAAGATTAAATATAAAGAACAAATATTAAAAGCAGCAAGGGAAAAATATCAAATAACTCACAAGCGAATTCCCATAAGGATAACAGCTGATCTTTCAATGGAAACTCTCCAAGCCAGGATGGAATGGCAAGACGTAATTGAAGTGATGAAAGAAAATAACTTACAACCTAGATTATTGTATCCAGCAAGGATCTCATTCAAATATGAAGGAGAAATCAAAAGCTTCACAGATAAGCAAAAGTTGAGAGAATTTAGCACCACTAAACCATTTCTCCAACAAAAACTAAAGGACATTCTCTAGATAGGAATCACTAAAAGGGTGTATAAATTTGAACCCAAGACAATAAAGTAAATCTTATTTATCAATAATTGCTTTAAACGTTAATGGGCTGAATGCCCTAATCAACAGACAAAGACTGGCCGAATCGATACAAAAACAAGACCCCTACATACCTTGTCTACAAGAGACAACCAAAAGACTAAAATGGGTCAAATGGATACAAAAACTAGACCCCTATATATGTTGTCTACAAGAGAACCACCTTAAAATAGGGGATATATACTGACTGAAAATGAAGGGCTGGAAAAAGATTTTCTATGCAAATATGGACCAAAAGAAAACAAGAGTAGCAATACTCATATCAGATAAAATTGACTTTAAAGATCCTGAAAAGGAGATAATCAAGGTTATACATAATGACTTAAAGGAACAATCCAAAAAGAAGTTATAACAATTATAAATATATATGCACCCAACATTGGAGCATTGATATATCTAAGACAAACATTAATTAATATGATAGAAGAAATATGCAACAATACAATAATAGTGGGAGACTTTAATACCCCACTCATAAAATCTGGCTGTAATAGACAAAGGAAAGAGGAAAACATATTCACTTATGAGCCTCAAAAAATTCAGTTCACTCAGAAGAGTTGGAAAAAAGACTTTTTTGTTCACTCTGTAAAGGTTTATTGACTATTTTATGGGCCTGGTACCACTTTGGGTAGTAGGGAGGAAGAAGTGACAAATGTGATCCTGTCCTAAATAATATATTGTGGTAAAGATAGACCTACCAATACAAAATACCAAGATGTGCCTAAGATGAGGACACCCAAACTGGACTTTTAGTTTCCTGAACTTTTCATTTCCAGATCAAACCTCCTAATACAGGATGAATTCAACATGATTTTTTTTAAGTGTTCTTTGTGATTAAAAACAGAAAGCCATTAGTTAAGAAATTACATATACTCCTCCCCACCATCACTCCCCTTCTTTCTTCCCATTTCCCTCCCATCCTCATTGATCCTTTCCTTTGTCCATTTTCTCCTGCAAAAAAAAAAAAAAAAAAAGCCTGGTTTGCTGAAAAAAAAAAAAAAAAAAAAAGAGTTTGAGAGGAGACGTGTAGGTTGTATGGCCACACGCACACGCAGCGCGCTAAGGGGACCTTTCGGACATCCGTCTCCCTAGCGTTCACCTCCCCTTCTTCCTTGCGCTCGCCTCTCCCCACTCCAGTCTGCGCAGCTCCGCAGGGGCTCCAGCCGCGGCCCTGCGCTCAGACCCCGGATCAGGCCTGGCCAGTTCCAGCACTACGTCCTTCAGGCCACAGTGACGGAAAGAGTCACGGGAACGACCAAGCTGGCTGCAGTAATATCACACCTCTGGGCTGTGGGGAGCTATTGAAGAGACCTCGCCCCATTCCGACAAAATACAGGAGGTGGCTGCAGCAGCGACTGTGTCAGGCACCCCCGGAGGAGCCAGAGGGGCCCCCCAGACCGCACTCTGAACCGCACGCGGAGTCCAGCGATCCTGGCTCCGAGAACCTGTCTAGTCTGGACCCATTTCCCCGTCTTTCTTTGACTTTCCTGACCTTGAATCTTGGCAAGGTGACAGGTCAGCTGTCTTTGGAGGGTTTCTCAACTTGGGTTTTCCTGACGTTGCCTCGTAGTTGGGTTCGCGTTGTGCGTTTTCAGTCGGGCTATCACAGCGGTTCTGAAGGCCTCTTACCAGGTGGCACAGATCTCGACTAGTCTCCTGACGGATGGTGTCTGTTCACTTTGGCCCGTGGATGAGGTGGTATCTGCTAGATGTTTTCACTGCAAAGTCACCGTTCTCCCTTCTGCAGTAAGCGTTTTATGGAGAAGTACTCTGAAATTATGTAATTATACTATTTTTAATCAAACTCTCACTTGTTTCCTCATTTACAGTTTCCGGTTTCCTGTAATGCGTTACAGCCTTTCACCAGCGTTACTTATTCTGATGCACAAATCGTCCTCCATCTGCCAGTGGGAGCCACTTTTTGCATCTTTGTGACCATCAGTCTCTGATCACTATCACTTCCTTTTCCGATTCAAGGTGTTTCAGGCTCATCTTGTACCTTCCCTAGCCCAGCCCTAAGATCAGCCATTTCTCTAGTAAGCCCTGGTCTCTTTTAGTGGCAGATGGCTTTTCGAGACCAAGATCTGGGTATCAGGATCATCACTGCTTCTGGCATCTCACTGGACGAAGGCAGGCGATGTATGTGTGTATGTGCGCACACACGAATGCATTGTCATCTGTATTTCTGCATCTGTCTATACAGAAAACCACAATTCCCACTGACATACCAAACCCAATCAGCACGAGAGAGCTGATTCTACCTTTCTTCCTCTCCCCACTTGCAAGTCCCTCCCAAGAGGAAGAAAGTCTGGATTCCATATCACTGGTGTATGCAGCACTCTATCAGCCTCCCTGGATGCAAGAAATCATCGGTCTCTGCAGCACCGGGGACACCCTGCCCTCTCTTCGTGGGCTCTGCTCCAACACAGGGCCACTCCAACGCGGACACCCTTGTAACCCAGCTTGGCCCGGCACTCCTGGGCAGACACCCCTCAACCTGGGCTCGGACCACCCTTCTCTGCAGGGCCCCCTGTGCTCCTGCGGGCCCTGCCCTGGGGTTTGGCGCACCTGGCTCAGTGCTGAGATGCCCCCCAACTCCTGCAGCCCCCCACCCTGGTTTGGCACACCTGGCTGAGCAGGAGATGCCCCCGCTTCTCCTGGGGGCCTCCACCCTGGGGTTTGGTGCACCAGGCTCAGCGCTGAGATGCACCACCCCCACTCCTGGGGGCCCCCGCCCTGGTCTGGCGCAACGGGCTCAGCCGGAGATGCCCCCCACTCCTCGGACGCCACGCCCACGTGGGCCTCAGGGGCCCCCACTCTGGCACCTGGGCCTTCCTCACTCTGCACAAACAGCAGTGCTGGGAGGAAAAAGGAAGACGGGAGCTTTTGATTTTTTAAAGGAAACGTTTTGTGCTTTCAACAATTGCTTTCGTACTGAAAAGTGAACCATTCTTTTTGATTGGAAAGAAAGAAAGAGAAGGAAGTTTTGAGGGTTTCCAGTAATGGTCTGGTCCTCTCTTAAGCTTCTTGCTGAAGGTAATGGATGAAGGGATGACGCATGGCTTTAAAGAAGCAATACATACATTAAGACACAAGAGACACGACAGGTTCAATCTCTGGGTCAGGAAGATCCCCTGGAGAAGGAAATGGCAACCCGCTCCAGTATTCTTGCCCGGGAAATCCCATGGACAGAGGAGCCTGGTGGGCTGCAGTCCAATAGGCATGAAGACTCAGACATGGCTGAGCATGCATTCAAAGAATCAGATCCCAGCATCAAGTGTTTTTCCCCTTCATGGGCAAGGGAGACAACAGGCCTAGGCAACGACCAGCACTGGGCCAGCCTTGGGGGAGCCTCAGCCTGGTTCTTCAACTAACTGTACCTCACAGACGAGCCTGCAGAGAGCCTCTCGGGCCAGGGCTCTGGCCTCCTTGGCTACCCTGGCAACTGGACCCTCAGACATACTTTTCCTTTGCTACAGGAGAGATCATGGTCTGGGAGGCTTCATAATTCATCTTCAAAGCTCTGAAAATAAACTTGGGCCTTGTATTCAGCGTGCTACTTAACGGAACCCCTACTGTTTAGGAGAGTGGGTTATTAGTGATTTGATTAATATTCATGAATTCTGTGAAAATCCAGGTGATCATTTTATCCTCGACAGGAATCACAGATGATTATAAAGGAAAGCATGAGTGTTTTGAATAGCTCACACACATAGGTGGTGAGGGGCGCTTGCATCTACGCACTGGGGGCTGTGGTTTAGCAGGACTAGAGGCCTGCTGACACCACGCGCTCGGCTGGACCCCAGGCTGCTCCACAAGCCGACATCAGGGAGCCCACCCAAGAAACAGAGGTGCGGAGGGCGTTCACGTGAGAGCCCCGAATCCCCAGGAAAGGCCTCCCTGGTCTTAGAAAACATGCTTGCTCATGTTTTACGTTCCTGGAAAAGACTGGGGAAATTCTTGCCCCTATGGAAGACGCCTTCCCATTCTGAGCTGAAACGCTGGTGGGGCTGGGCAGCACCTGCGGCTCTCAGCTCCTGCCTCGAGGGAAAGTGGCTCTTTGGGTGAGTCTCTGCAGGGCGAGAGCGCGCCCCTCGCCAGAGGAGCTCCTTCGGAGGCTCCCTGCGGGATGAGGGAGCCGCAGAGAACGGACTGCATCCTTGGTCTGAAGCCTGAAGTCGTAAGCCGTGGGCTTACGACTGTGTACTTCTGGGCACAGTAGCAAAATAAGGAGCACTGAGACCGCTTGGCCAGCTTTAGGGCTCCGGAGTCTCACGCTAGCTGTCTTCTCGAGATCAGGAATCAAAGTGAGCTGTGTCCTCAGCGGGCAGTCCTAACTTCGGAAGGCAGGTCTCAAAGCGGGGGAGAGCACACAGCAGTCCTATGCAGGACTCAGAAGTGCTCAGAAGACAACATTCCAGGGAAAACTATCAAATTATAAATGAAAATTTCCAAAGAAAGGTCTGAGGATAACAACACTCTGTTCACAGAGTCTTTAAACACACACACACTTGCACGGCGTAATTCCAGGGGATTCATTTTGCTTTAAGAGATAATACAGATCACAGAAATCCCTGTGTGCTTCTCCTTGAGGGTTTTTGCCTAAAAAATTATTTTGCTCTAAACTTTAGTGAGTATGAGGATCACCCAGGAATTTGCTTACCATGCAAATTCCATAGCTCCGTCCCCAAAGGCTGTTTTAAATGATACAAAAAGCATACTTTAAGAAACAACAAATTAGAGACAAAAGAGCTAGGGTGTCACAGGAGACAAGGCTGCTCGGTGTGACTCAGGCATGACTCAGCCGTGACTGAGCCGTGACTCGGGCTGCAGATTGCTGGGAGAAAGGCCATGGCTGAGCCCCCCTGGAAAGAAAGCACTTATTAAATTATATTAAAGTAATATCACTACAGTACATTTGGTTTTTCAAAAAGCCACAAGAAATATAATAATCCAATTACTCTAACATATTATTTATCACTTTATTCCCATTTTCTTTTCTGATCCAAATTTTCCTCAGGTATTACCACAAAACGCATGTTTATAAAATAGTGTTGCTTCCTCTCCTCTCTATTTTGTTTCACAGAAGTCTTATTCCATGTCTCCAGCTGGCCTCCCTAACATAAGGGCAAAGTGCTCCATCTTGGTTTATTAATTGGTTTAAAGACGATTTACTTTATCAGGTCCTTCTTATATTCAGCGAACATGTAGTTTGCTTCCAATTTTGCTATGTTGAATACCTTTATTCCTATAACCCTTGACATTTTGAATTAATGCCCTTCTTTCTGGGCATCTTGATTTTTAACCCGTGAATACAGCTCTCCCCTCAGGTCAGGGCCCAGGCACAGGTTCAGCCTGTGGGCCTTCAGAGCAGAGCAGCTGAGGGCTAGGAAGCCAAGAACGCTCAGAGTCTACTGACAGACACTAAGGAAGGGGGTTTCTTTCTGTGCCATCGTCCAAGTCTCTGCAATAATTACAAAAACAAAACAAAAAAATCCCAGGCATCTTGCGGGGCTCAGCTTATAAGCTTTTGGGAATGGAAAGGAAGGAGAAAAATGAGACATAAAGTGCAACCTGAGGAGGTGGCTCAAGATGGCAACTCACCAAGATCCTGGGCTCACCTCCTCCCACGGACATACCGGATCTACAGCCACGCGAGGAACAGTTTCCTCCGAAAAAGGTCTGAAAACTAGCTGAGCAACCCCTACACGGGTGGGAAATGAGAAAAAGGCCACACTGAGTGGGTCAGAGAGGCTGAGACCACAAACTCAGCAGGTGAGACTCGCCAGGACACCTGCTCTGCTGGCCGGCGGGGCAAACCGCTGCAGCGCCACAGGACCCACATTTGCATACTTTCAAGGTGCTGCCTGAAGGTGTGGCATCCAATCAGCCTGAATCCAGGTGCTGGGAGTCCACCTCTCGGGACCCTGACAGGTCTTGGAACACCCTCAAAAACTGAGAGCTAGTAAAAAGTAAAATAGGCTACTTGGACAATCTCAAAGGTTCAAGGGACAGCCAGGAGCTCGGACAAGGGTGAGTAAGGCTCACCTCTCCACACAAGGCCATTCCTTCATGGCTGGGAAGGTGGCAGCTTCATCTGCTACAGAGAAACAAACACAGCCAGGAGAGACAAGAAAACACAGGAATGCGCTCCAAAGGAAGACTAAGATAAAATCTCAGGAAAAAAAAAAATTGAAAGGAGACAAGCAATCTGCCTGATAAAGAGTCCTAAGTCATGGTCATAAAGTTGTTCACTAAATTTGAAAGAAGAATGGATGAGCACAGTGAGAACATCAACTGAGAGACAGAAAATACATGAAAGTACCAGACAGACATCACAGAGGGAAGAATACAACGACTGGGCTCAGAGATAGAGAGAGAGGGTCCAACAGAGGACTAGATGGGGCAGATAAATGAGAGGGTCCAACAGAGGACTAGATGGGGCAGATAAAGGAGAGGGTCCAACAGAGGACTAGATAGGCAGATAAAGGAGAGGGTCCAACAGAGGACTAGATGGGGCAGATAAAGGAGAGGGTCCAACAGAAGACTGGATGGGGCAGAGTAAAGGAGAGGGTTCAACAGAAGACTGGACGGGGCAGATAAAGGAGAGGGTCCAACAGAGGACTAGATGGGGCAGATAAAGGAGAGGGTCCAACAGAAGACTGGATGGGGCAGATAAAGGAGAGGGTCCAACAGAGACTAGATGGGGCAGGATAAAGGAGAGGGTCCAACAGAGACTAGATGGGGCAGATAAAGGAGAGGGTCCAACAGAGGACTGGATGGGGCAGGATAAAGGAGAGGGTCCAACAGAAGACTGGACGGGGCAGGATAAAGGAGAGGGTCCAACAGAGGACTAGATGCGGCAGGATAAAGGAGAGGGTCCAACAGAAGACTGGATGGGGCAGATAAAGGAGAGGGTCCAATAGAAGACTGGATGGGGCAGATAAAGGAGAGGGTCCAACAGAGGACTAGATGGGGCAGATAAAGGAGAGGGTCCAACAGAGGACTAGATGGGGCAGATAAAGGAGAGGGTCCAACAGAGACTAGATGGGGCAGGATAAAGGAGAGGGTCCAACAGAAGACTGGATGGGGCAGATAAAGGAGAGGGTCCAATAGAAGACTGGATGGGGCAGATAAAGGAGAGGGTCCAACAGAGACTAGATGGGGCAGGATAAAGGAGAGGGTCCAACAGAAGACTGGATGGGGCAGATAAAGGAGAGGGTCCAATAGAAGACTGGATGGGGCAGGATAAAGGAGAGGGTTCAACAGAAGACTGGATGGGGCAGAGTAAAGGAGAGGGTCCAACAGAGGACTAGATGGGGCAGGATAAAGGAGAGGGTCCAATAGAAGACTGGATGGGGTAGAATAAAGGATCAGTCAACTTGAAGACAGGGCAATCAGAACAGCAAAGAATTTTTTAAAAGTGAAGATAACTTCAGGGATTTATGGAACAACATCAAGCAGATGCTGTTGGAACAACATCAAACATTTGCTTTATAGGACTCCCAGTAAGAGAAGAGAAAGTAGTGAAGTCGCTCAGTCGTGTCTGAATCTTTGCAGGCCCATGGACTGTAGCCTACCAGGCTCCTCAGTGCATGGAATTTTCCAGGCAAGAGTACTGGAGTGGGTTGCCATTTCCTTAATCACCTGAAGAAATAGTGGCTGAAAAGCTCCCTAATCTGGGGAAGGAAGCAGACATCCAGATCCAGAAAGCCTAAAGATCCAAATAAGATGAACCAAACAAGGCCCAAGACAACATAACTAACATGTCAAAGGTTAAAGACAAGAAGAGAATCTAAAAGCTTCAAGAGGAAAGCAACTTGTTATGTACAAGGGAACTTCCATAACACTGTTAGCAGATTTTTCAGCAGCAACTTTGCAGGCCAGAGGCATAATATTAACACATTTAAAGGGCTAAAAGGAAAACAGTTCTAACCAAGAATACTCTGTCTTGCAAAGTTATTATTCAGAACTGAAGGACAGATAAAGGGTTTCAGACAAACAAAAGTTCATCATCACTAAACTGAACTTAAAAGAAATGTTTAAGTACTTCTCTAAGCTGAGAAGAAGTTATTAACAAGAAAACGTGTGAGTATAAATCTGACTGGTAAGAGTAAATATATAGTGAAGGTAGTAGATTAATCACTTATAAAGCTAGTATAAAAATTAAAAGACAAAGTAACAAAAATAACTAAAACTATAGTTTTCCTGGTGGCTCAGTGATAACGGATCCGAATGCAATGCAGGAGCTGCAGGTTCGATCCCTGGGTCGGGAAGATCCCCTGGAGGAAGGCATGGCAACTCACTCCAGGTTTCTGCCTGGAGAATCCCATGGACAGAGGCGGCTGTCGGGCTGTAGGCCACAGGGTCACAAAGAGTTGCCACGACTGAAGTGACAGCACACGTGCACACACAGGGCCATTTAAGGGATACATGAAGTGATAAAAGTGTGACATCAAACATACAAAACGGGGTAGGGGAGGATAACAACGTAGGGCTTCAGAACGTGTTCAAACTTAAGTTGTTACCAACTTAAAATATTCCGTTATAAATACAGGTTGTTATATGTAAGCCTCATGGTAACCACAAAGCAAAAATATATAGTGAATGCAGAAAACATAATGAGAAAGGAAGCTGAGCACAGCACTAAAGAGAGTCATAAATCAAAGAGGGAGTGACCAAGAGAAGAAGAAAGGGCCAGAGAGGACCTGCACAACAAGCAGAAACAATTTTAAACCTGGCGAAGCGTGTGTCTGCCATAGGGTGGTGTCATCTGCATATCTGAGGTCTTTGATATTTCTCCCAGCAATCGTGATTCCAGCTTGTGCTTCTTCCAGCCCAGCGTTTCTCATGATGTACTCTGCATAGAAGTTAAATAAGCAGGGTGAGAATATACAGCCTTGATGTACTCCTTTTCCTATTTGGAACCAGTCTGTTGTTCCGTGTCCAGTTTTAACTGTTGCTTCCTGACCTGCATATAGATTTCTCAAGAGGCAGGTCAGGTGGTCTGGTATTCCCATCTCTTTCAGAATTTTCCACATTTTATTGTGATCCAAGGGCACAGGAGGGCCTAGAGGAGCTACTCCATGTTCAAGGTCAGGAGGGGTGGCGGTGAAGAGATACCCCTCGTCCAAGGTGAGGAACAGCGGTTGTGCTTTGCTGGAGCAGCTGTGAAGAGATACCCCCACGTCCAAGGTAAGACAAACCCAAGTAAGATGGTAGATGTTGCGAGAGGCATCAGAGGGCAGACACATTGAAACCATAATCACAGAAAACTAATCAATCTAATCACACGGACCACAGCCTTGTCTAACTCAATGAAACTAAGCCATGCCCTGTGGGGCCACCCAAGATGGGCGGGTCATGGTGGAGAGATCGGACAGAATGTGGGCCACTGGAGAAGGGAATGGCAAACCACTTCAGTATTCTTGCCTTGAGAACCCCATGAACAGTATGAAAAAGCAAAAGGATAGGATACTGAAAGAGAAACTCCCCAGGTCAGTAGGGGCCCAATATGCTACTGGAGATCAGTGGAGAAATAACTCCAGAAAGAATGAAGGGATGGAGCCAAAGCAAAAACAATACCCAGCTGTGGATGTGACTGGTGATAGAAGCAAGGTCCGATGCTATAAAGAGCAATATTGCATAGGAACCTGGAATGTCAGATCCATGAATCAAGGCAAATTGGAAGTGGTCAAACAGGAGATGGCAAGAGTGAATGTCAACATTCTAGGAATCAGCGAACTAAAATGGACTGGAATGGGTGAATTTAACTCAGATGACCATTATATCTACTACTGTGGGCAAGAATACCTTAGAAGAAATGGAGTAGCCATCATGGTCAACAAAAGAGTCCGAAATGCAGTACTTGGATGCAATCTCAAAAACGACAGAATGATCTCTTCGTTTCCAAGGCAAACCATTCCATATCACAGTAATCCAAGTCTATACCCCAACCAGTAATGCTGAAGAAGCTAAAGTTGAATGGTTCTATGAAGACCTACAAGACCTTTTAGAACTAACAACCAAAAAATAAGCCCTTTTCATTAAAGGGGACTGGAATGCAAAAGTAGGAAGTCAAGAAACACCTGGAGTAACAGGCAAATTTGGCCTTGGAATACGGAATGAAGCAGCGCAAAGACTAATAGAGTTTTGCCAAGAAAATGCACTGGTCATAGCAAACACCCTCTTCCAACAACACAAGAGAAGACTCTACACATGGACATCACCAGATGGTCAACACCGAAATCAGATTGATTATATTCTTTGCAGCCAAAGATGGAGAAGCTCTATACAGTCAGCAAAAACAAGACCAGGAGCTGACTGTGGCTCAGATCATGAGCTCCTTATTGCCAAATTCAGACGGAAATTGAAGAAAGTAGGGAAAACCACTAGACCATTCAGGTATGACCTAAATCAAATCCCTTACGATTATACAGTGGAAGTGAGAAATAGATTTAAGGGACTAGATCTGATAAGACAGAGTGCCTGATGAACTATGGATGGAGGTTTGTGACATTATACAGGAGACAGGGATCAAGACCATCCCCATGGAAATGAAATGCAAAAAGGCAAAATGGCTGTCTGAGGAAGCCTTACAAATAGCTGTGAAAAGAAGAGAAGCAAAAAGCAAAGGAGAAAAGGAAAGATATAAGCATTTGAATGCAGAGTTCCAAAGAATAGCAAGAAGAGATAATAAAGCCTTCCTCAGCAATCAATGCAAAGAAATAGAGGAAAACAACAGAATGGGAAAGACTAGAGATCACTTCAAGAAAATTAGAGATACCAAGGGAACAGTTCATGCAAAGATGGGCTCGATAAAGGACAGAAATGGTATGTACCTAACAGAAGCAGAAGATATTAAGAAGAGGTGGCAAGAATACACAGAAGAACTGTACAAAAAAGATCTTCACGACCCAGATAATCACGATGGTGTGATCATTGACCTAGAGCCAGACATCCTGGAATGTGAAGTCAAGTGGGCCTTAGAAAGCATCACTGCGAACAAAGCTAGTGGAGGTGATGGAATTTCAGTTGAGCTATTTCAAATCCTGAAAGATGCTGCTGTGAAAGTGCTGCACTCAATATGCCAGCAAATTTGGAAAACTCAGCAGTGGCCACAGGACTGGAAAAGGTGTTTTCATTCCAATCCCAAAGAAAGGCAATGCCAAAGAATGCTCAAAGCACTGCACAATTGCACTCATCTCACACACTAGTAAAGTAATGCTCAAAATTCTCCAAGCCAGGCTTCAGCAATACGTGAACTGTGAACTTCCAGATGTTCAAGCTGGTTTTAGAAAAGGCAGAGGAACGAGAGATTAAATTGCCAACATCGGTTGGATCATCAAAAAAACAAGAGAATTCTATAAAACATCTATTTCTGCTTTATTGACTATGCCAAAGCCGTTGACTGTGTGGATCACAATAAACTGGAAAATTCTGAAAGAGATGGGAATACCAGACAACCTGACCTGCCTCTTGAGAAATCTATATGCAGGTCAGGAAGCAACAGTTAGAATTGGACATGGAACAACAGACTGGTTCCAAATAGGAAAAGGAGTACATCAAGGCTGTATACTGTCACCCTGCTTATTTAACTTCTATGCAGAGTACATCATGAGAAACGCTGGGCTGGAAGAAGCACAAGCTGGAATCAAGATTTCCAGGAGAAATATCAATAACCTCAGATATACAGATGACACCACCCTTATGGCAGAGAGTGAAGAGGAACTAAAAAGCCTCTTGATGAAAGTGAAAGAGGAGAGTAAAAAGATGGGCTTAAAGCTCAACATTCAGAAAACTAAGATCATGTCATCTGGTCCCATCACTTCATGGGAAATAGATGGGGAAACAGTGTCAGACTTTTTTTTTGGGGGGCTCCAAAATCACTTCAGATGGTGACTGCAGCCATGAAATTAAAAGATGCTTACTTCTTGGAAGGAAAGTTATGACCAACCTAGATAGCATATTCAAAAGCAGAGACATTACTTTGCCAACAAAGGTCCGTCTAGTCAAGGCTATGGTTTTTCCTGTGGTCATGTATGGATGTGAGAGCTGGTCTGTGAAGAAGGCTGAGTGCCGAAGAATTGATGCTTTTGAACTGTGGTATTGAAGAAGACTCTTAAGAGGATCCAACCAGTCCATCCTAAAGGAAATCAGTCCTGAATATTCATTCGAAGGACTGATGCTGAAGTTGAAGCTCTAATACTTTGGCCACTTGATGTGAAGAGATGACTCATTTGAAAAGACCCTGATGCTGGGAGGGATTGAGGGCAGGAGGAGAAGGGGATGACAGAGGATAAGATCGATGGATGGCATTACTGACTCAATGGACATGGGTTTGGGTAGACTCCCAGAGTTGGTGATGGACAGGGAGGCCTGGCATTCTGTGGTTCATGGGGTCGCAAAGAGTCAGACATGACTGAGTGACTGAACTGAACTGAATCAGGTATTTCTTGACTTCCTACTTTTGCATTCCAGTCCCCTATGATGAAAAGGACATCTTTTTGGGGGTGTTAGTTCTAGAAGGTCTTGTAGGTCTTCACAGAACCATTCAACTTCAGCGTCTTCAGTGTTACTGGTTGGGACATAGACTTGGATTACCGTGATATTGAATGGTTTGCCTTGGAAACAAACAGAGATCATTCTGTCGCTTTTGAGATTGCATCTAAGTACTGCATTTTGGACTCTTTTTTTGACTATGATGGCTACTCTATTTCTTCTAAGGGATTCTTGCCCACAGTAGTAGATATAATGGTCATCTGAGTTAAATTCACCCATTCCAGTCTGTTTTACTTCACTGATTCCCAAAACGTCCATGGTCACTCTTGCCATCTCCTGTTTGACCACTTCCAATTTGCCTTGATTCATGAACCTAACATTCAGGTTCTTATTCAATATTGTTCTTTACAGCATCAGACTTTACTTCCATCACTGGTCACATCCACAAGTGGGCATTGTTTTCATTTTGGCTCAGCCTCTTCATTCTTTCTGTAGCTGTTTCTCCATTCTTCTTCAGTAGCATATTGGGCACCTACCAACCTGGGAGGTTCATCTTTCAATGACGAACAAAATAATTACTAGCAACAAAATTGAACTGATAATTGAAAACTGTCTAATAAACTAAAGTCCAGAGCCTGATGGCTTCACTGGAGACTTCTACCAAACATTCATAATGAATACCAATACTTTTCAAATTCTTTCAAGAAACAAACACACAACAATAGCAAAAAAGGAAACACTTTCAAACTCATTGAATTAACACCAGCATTACTGCTGCTAAGTCACTTCAGTCATGTCCGACTCTGTGTGACCCCATAGACGGCAGCCCACCAGGCTCTGCTGTCCCTGGGATTCTCCAGGCAAGAACACTGGAGTGGGTTGCCATTTCCTTCTCCAATGCATCAAAGTGAAAAGTGAAAGTGAAGTCGCTCAGTCGTGTCTGACTCTTAGCGACCCCATGGACTGCAGCTCACCAGGCTGGTAGTGGTCAAAACAGCACCTTTGTTACTTATAATAAAGGTAAGATGGGAGAACGGCTTTATTCTTTGAGCAAATGTTTTTCTCTAAGGCATTTCCTAAGGTGTGAAGAGCTCTGAAAATACCTTTGTTGGGCCCTTGTCTATATAAATAACTGATTAAAAAATACATTATAAAACTCAAGGGCCCATGTGAGGTATTGTGATTCATCAATCAAGATTTAGCACCAATAATGAGAAAGGAAGGTATACTTACATATTTGTTTATGATGCATCAGCACGTGTGAAAGAACCATTTCTTCCTGTCCAGATCCAGAAACCATTTATTCATGTTCTTTACTATCACATGCAACGTTCCTGGCTAATTTCATGTTTCCCACCGTGAGAAAATGGTAGCAGCGGCGTAACTCACGACACCACAGCTATCAGAACCGGCTTGCGTTGACACAACATAGGTCTTCTTGCCTCTGCAGGCTCCTCCTCCCATTTACTTAACGCTGGTTACGTCATTACTCCTGATGTGGGCTGGATGCCAGCTTCCCATGGCTCCATCAAAGGTTGCTATTGTGCTTCACGGATGACGATCACACCTGCAGGTCCTACCCAGAGTAGGCAGGAAAATGTGAACAAAAACTCATCCTCTAGATATGTGAGATGTCCTGTTCTGAATTTTATGGCATAAACAGAACAGCACATCTTCCAACAGCATCCTGAGGCTGCAATTACGTCATTCCTAGAACTGATCTCTTTCCATAGGGACCACATCCCTGCCTTCCACACACTGTCATCAGGGAGAAGGAATGTTGGTGGACAGAGGAAGCAGTTCCTTTGGTACAAGAAACTCTGACCGCCCCCGTCCAGCATGGTTTAAGACCAGCCTATGAGAGACCGTATCACTGTGCCTGAAGGCAGGACAGGACGTGGATGCAAAGGGCCTGTGGGTGCGGTGGGGCAGGCGTCTCAGGGTCCTCAGAGAAGATGGCAAGCCACCCCGGCGATGACCCACTAGAGCTGGCTGACCGCCCTGGCTGCCAGAGGCAGGCGTGTAACAGGGAAACAACACCCGTGGGTGCCGGCCGAGGGCCACAGGCTGAGCGGCTCCAGGGACACCGGCCCACACTCGCGGCTCCGGCCAAGACTGAACTGGCTCCGTTTCTGCTGTGAGTCAGAGGTGCCGCATATTAGCCTGATTCTGGGGCCTAATCTTGTCTACTTTTTCATAAGAAACATCCTGTCGGTCAGCGGGAGAGACTCATGGCCAAGCCATCCTCCTGGAACCAGAGCCGGGCGTAGGGCCGCAGACCGACCCGCAGACGTGAAGGCTGGGATCTCCGCACGTCTCCGCAGGCCCGCGGTCAGGACGATCAAAGCAGCTGAGGCCGCACCCCAGGGCAGACGCCAGGTCCAGGGCGCACACTGACCCGGCCCAGAGGGTCCGCCTGTCCAGCCGCACATCTCCGCGGGCCCAATGACGGGGTGATAAGAGATGAGGACTCAACCCCAGGATACAAATGAGGTGTGGAGGTCCGGCAAGCCGCTTGAGGTCTCACAGGTGATAAATGCGTGGGTTTGAGTTTAAACTGAGTCCGCCCGGCTGATGAAGGAGAGAAGTAAAGGCCGGGAGGAGGAGGGAAGATGGGAGGGATAGGGAGAAACGGCCGGTGCCTCTTCTACAGTCACCAGGATTGAGGGCATTTTTCTTTATAATTTGGAGTGTGTAGGTGTTGCCTCCGGGGAAGGCAATGGCACCCCACCCCAGTACTTTTGCCTGGAAAATCCCATGGACGGAGGAGCCTGGTAGGCTCCAGTCCATGGGGTCGCTGAGAGTCGGACACGACTGAGCGACTTCACTTTCACTTTTCACTTTCATGCATTGGAGAAGGAAATGGCAACCCACTCCGGTGTTCTTGCCTGGAGAATCCCAGGGATGGGGGAGCCTGGTGAGCTTCCGTCTATGGGGTCGCACAGAGTCGGACACGACTGAAGCGACTTAGCAGCAGCAGGTGTTGCCTCAGCTTCCCAGTTCCCAGGTTTAAGAAACTTTGAACAAAACCACCTTAGGTCTGTATATACAAACTTAAGTTTGAAAAGAAAAAGATGCTCTCCTTGGGTGCAGTGAAGCTTACCCTCCCTTTTGGGGACAATATCTCTTACTTTTAATAGATCACTAGAGAAGGCCATTACTCAATTTACAAGACAAAGCATTCCCTTCAAATGTGATTTTTTTAACCCAGCAGGTTCCCTCCTTCAGGACCACGAAGCAATCATCATCTCCCAGAGATGATTAATCAGCCTTATCCTTAAAAAGCTCAAAAATTCCACCTAGTACTTTCGTTTTCCTAAAGGGCCTGTTGTAAGAAGCAAGCTCTCGGAAATGCAAAGGCAGCTAAGTCCGGAAGAAATGAAGTACACCTCACCTCCCGCCTGGAGCTCAAGAAACAAGTTTCCCAGGAGGCCTTCCTCAGAGTTTCCAGGCAGGAACCACGGGGGGAAAACGGGCCCAAGGTGAGAGGTAGAATTTTCTGCAGAGGGAGTCCAACCAGGGGAGGAGAAGCGAGCTTCTTTAGGACACGAATTGCAGAGTGTCTTCCTGAACTGGAGCGGCTCAGCTTTTACGGTGACCAGAGGCAGAGCATCCCAACAGCAGGGTCTGGACGCCGGCAGGGAAGGGGGCTTGCACAGCGCTGCGCTGACTGTGGACCATCCCGCAGCAGACAGAGGGCTGGGGGGCGGGCGCAGGACACGGCCCGGCCGGTGGCCCTACACTGAGGGCGGAAGGGCCTTCCCGCCCTGTCCCCCGGAGCCTGGATTCGGCGCCCCTCCTTCCAGCCCGCGGGGCTCAGACTCAAGGTCAAGTCGGGCAAAGCCTATTTCTGACCCTCGCCGGTGGGAGACCCACGCGGTTTCAGGGGGGCCTGTGAGAGTAGGCCCTCAGGTAGGGGAGGTCGAAGCCAAAACAACTGTCCTAGGGACACGGCCCTTTCTGAGGAACAGGGATCACTGTTACGCACAAACATACACATGAGCATTCTTTTGTCAATGTGGTAAAATGTGTAGTTACCAGGTCCACTGCAGACAGATAACCGGTATATAGCATATACATGCTGTATGGCCTTTATTTATTTATTTTTTTAATTTAATTTCATTTAACTTTACAATATTGTATTGGTTTTGTCATATTATCAAGATGAATCTGCCACAGGTATACATGTGTTCCCCATCCTGAACCCTCCTCCCTCATCCCTCCCCATACCATCCCTCTGGGTCGTCCCAGTGCACCAGCCCCAAGCATCCAGTATCGTGCATCGAAGCTGGACTGGCGACTCATTTAATATATGATATTATACGTATTTCAATGCCATTTTCCCAAATCATCCCACCCTCTCCCTCTCCCAGAGTCCAAAAGTCTGGTCTATACATCAGTGTTTCTTATGCTGTCTCATATACAGGGTTATCGTTATCATCTTTCTCAATTCCATATATATGCGTTAGTATACTGTATTGGTGTTTTTCTTTCTGGCTTACTTCACTCTGTATAATCGGCTCCAGTTTCATCACCTCATTAGAACTGATTTAAATGCATTCTTTTTAATGGCTGAGCAATACTCCATTGTGTATATGTACCACAGCTTTCTTATCCATTCATCTGCTGATGGCCATCTAGGTTGCTTCCATGTCCTGGCTGTTGTAAACAGTGCTGTGATGAACACTGGGGTACACATGTCTCTTTCAGTTCTGGTTTCCTCAGTGTGTGTGGCCTTTAATTTCTCAGCTACCTTTTGAAATGTTATGAAAATGTTTTCTGACACTCATGACATGTATTTTAGAACTCTTCAGAAGTTTGGCGTTTGTGCTGCAGGAGCACCAAACACCCACTGAGAAGTTCCTCAGGCTCCAGATCAGCTGACGCTGCTTTTCTGTCCTGCCTCATTCGAGCTCCTTTCTCTGCCTCTTCATTCTACCTCTTCACCCCAAAATGGGCCCAGAATCGAAGAATAAACATAGGAATTCATACGCAAAATCTTGATCTGCTTATCTGTCATTATTTCCCTACTTGGCCTGCAGGCAGCTGAGGACCCGGGCACAAAGCAGCTTTAGAGGCAACATGACCTATACCTGATCTACGCTGGCTGCTGCCCTGACTCACCGGAGGGGGACCCAGGGCAAGAAAGCAGAAGCAGAGTCTTGGGCATGGTCAGAAAACCTCCTCCAAATGTTAGCTCCAGCATTCTGCTTGTATGATCATGGGCAAGCCACAGCCTCCTTGTTAGGTGACGTAATATATTTGTAATTTAGTTGTTCATTTTTCATTGATCCAAGTATGAAGCAGTCTATGGATAGGAAGGGCACCTCTGGCCAAGTCACTTGGGCAGTGCTCTCCCAGCCTCCTGTTTCTGAAGACGATGAGGCCGTGGGTATTCATTAACCCAAGGGCTGGCTATCTGGGACAGTCACTAGTTAGGACAGAGGAGACCATGTACTCAGGGCGAGAGACAGCAGGGGCAACCCCCTTTTCACCCTGGCATGATCAGTGTGCAAACAGCAGGCTTCCTTTGACCACAGTATTGCTCTTGCTTACTCAGAGAGGTGGATACTGGCCAGCGGCACTGCGGGAATCACAGGGATGACGAGAGGTCGGTGGACGCACAATTCCGTCTGCAGTGGGTTGGAAAGTAACATCAACGTCTGCATCTGCTGAGATCTTTTTCTCAGGTTCAGTTCAGATCAGTCGCTCACTCGTGTCTGACTCTTTGCGACCCCATGGACTGCGGCATGCCAGGCCTCCCAGAGTTTACCCAAACTCATGTCCATTGAGTTGGTGATGCCATGCAACCATCTCATCCTCTGTTGCCCCCTTCTCCTCCTGCCTTTAATCCTTCCCAGCATCAGGGTCTTTTCACATGAGTCAGCCCTTCACATCAGGTGGCCAAAGGATTGGAGTTTCAGCCGCAGCATCAGTGCTTCCAGTGAATATTCAGGACTGATCTCCTTTAGGATGGACTGGTTGGATCTCCTTGCTGTCCAAGGGACTCTCAAGAGTCTTCTCCAACATCACAGTTCAAAAGCATCAATTCTTCGGCACTCAGCCTTCTTCACAGTCCAGCTCTCACATCCATACATGACCACAGGAAAGACCATAGCCTTGACTAGGCGAACCTTTGTTGACAAAGTAATGTCTCTGGTTTTTAATATGCTGTCTAGGTTGGTCATAACTTTTCTTCCAAGGAGTAAGCGTCTTTTAATTTCATGGCTGCAGTCACCATCTGCAGTGATTTTGGAGCCCCCAAAAGTAAGTCAGCCACTGTTTCCACTGTTTAACCATCTATTTGCCATGAAGTGACGGGACTGGATGCCATGATCTTAGTTTTCTGAATGTTGAGTTTTAAGCCAACTTTTTCACTCTCATCAAGAGGCTCTTTAGTTCTTCTTCACTTCCTGCCATAAGGGTGGTGACATCTGCATATCTGAGGTTATTGATATTTCTCCCGGCAATCTTGATGCCAGCTTGTGCTTCATCCAGCCCAGCATTTCTCATGATGTACTCTGCATATAAGTTAAATAATCAGGGTGACAACATACAGCCTTGATGTACCCCTTCCCCAATTTGGAACCAGTCTGTTGTTCCATGACCAGTTCTAACTGTTGCTTCCTGACCTGCACACAGATTTCTCAAGAGGCAGGTCAGGTGGTCTGGTATGCCCATCTCTTTCAGAATTTTCCACAGTTTATTGTGATCCACACAGTCAAAGGCTTTGGCATAGTCACTAAAGCAGAAATAGATGTTTTCTAGAACTCTCTTGCTTTTTTGATGATCCAACTGATATTGGCAATTTAATCTCTGGTTCCTCTGCCTTTTTCTAAATCTGGCTTGAACATCTAGAAGTTCATGGTTCACATACTGTTGAAGTCTGGCTTGGGTAATTTTGAGCATTATTTTGCTAGTGTGTGAGATGAATGAAATTGTGCAGTAGTTTGAACATTCTTTGGCATTGCCTTTCTATGGGATTGGAATGAAAACTGACCTTTTCCAGTCCTGTGGCCACTGCTGAGTTTTCCAAGTTTGCTGGCATATTGAGTGCAGCACTTTCACAGCAGCATCGTTCAGGATTTGAAATAGCTCAACTGAAATTCCATCACCTCCACTAGCTTTGTTCGCAGTGATGCTTCCTAAGGCCCACTTGACTTTGCATTCCAGGATGTCTGGCTCTAGGTGAGTGATCACACCATTGTGATTATCTGGGTCATGAAAATATTTTTTGTACAGTTCTTCTGTGTATTCTTGCCACCTCTTCTTAATATCTTCTGCTTCTCTTAGGTTCATACCATTTCTGTCCTTTACTGTGCCCATCTTTGCATGAACTGTTCCCTTGGTATCTTTAATTTTCTTGAGGAGATCTCTAGTCTTTCCTATTCTATTGTTTTCCTGTATTTCTCTGCACTGGTCACTGAGGAAGGCTTTCTTATCTCTCCTTGCTATTCTTTGGAATTCTGCATTCAAATGGGTATATCTTTCCTTTCCTCCTTTGCCTTTTGCTTCTCTTCTTTTCATAGCTATTTTTAAGGCCTCCTGAGACAGCCATTTTGCTTTTTTGCATTTCTTTTTCTTGAGGGTGGTCTTGGTCCCTGCCTCCTGTACAATGTCATGAACCTCCGTCCATAGTTCATCAGGCACTCTATTAGATCTACTCCCTTAAATCTATTTCCCACTTCCACTGTATAATCATAATGGATTTGATTTAGGTCATACCTTAATGGTCTAGTGGTTTTCCCTACTTACTTCAAGTCTGAATTTGACAATAAGGAATTCATGATCTGAGCCACAGTCAGCTCCTGGTCTTGTTTTTGCTGACTGTATAGAGCTTCTCCATCTTTGACTGCCAAGAATATAATCAATCTGATTTTGGTATTGACCATCTAGTGATGTTTGCTATGACTAGTGCATTCTCTTGGCAAAACTCTGTTAGGCTTTGTCCCGCTTCATTCCGTATTCCAAGGCCAAATTTGCCTGTTACTCCAGGTGTTTCTTGACTTCCCACTTTTGCATTCCAGTCCCCTATAATGAAAAGGACATCTTTTATTGGGTGTTATTTCTATAAGGTCTTGTAGGTCTTCATAGAATCGTTCAATTTCAGCTTCTTCAGCATTACTGATTGGGGCATAGACTTGGATTACTGTGATATGGAATGGTTTGCCTTGGAAATGAAGAGATCATTCTGTCGTTTTTGAGATTGCATCCAAGTACTGCATTTTGGACTCTTGTTGACCATGATGGCTACTCCATTTCTTCTAAGGGATTCCTGCCCACAGTAGTAGATATAATGGTCATCTGAGTTAAATTCACCCATTCCAGTCCATTTTAGTTTGCTGATTCCTAGAATGTCGACATTCACTCTTGCCATCTCCTGTTTGACCACTTCCAATTTGCCTTGATTCATGAACCTGACATTCCAGATTTCTATGCAATATTGCTCTTTATAGCATCGAGCCTTGCTTCCATCACCAGTCACATCCACAACTGGGTGTTGTGTTTGCTTTGGCTCCATCCCTTCATTCTTTCTGGAGTTATTTCTCCACTGATCTCCAAGTATCATATTGGGCACCTACTGACCTGGGGAGTTCCCCTTTCAGTATCCTTTCCTTTTGCCTTTTCATACTGTTTGAGGGGTTCTCAAGGCAAGAATACTGAAGTGGTTTGCCATTCCCTTCTCCAGTGGACGTTTTGTCAGGACTCTCCACCATGACCCATCCATTCTGGGTGGCCCTACATGGCGTGGCTCCTAGTTTCATTGAGTTAGACAAGGCTGTGGTCCATGTGATCAGATTGGTTAGTTTTCTATGATTTTGGTTTTCAGTCTGTCTGCCCTCTGATGGAGAAGGATGAGACTTATGGAAGGTTCCTGATAGGAGAGACTGAGGGGTAACTGGGTCTTGTTCTGGGTCATGCTCAGTAAATCTTAATCCAATATTCTGTTGATGGGCAGGGCTGTGTTCCCTCCCTGTTTTATGACCTAAGGCCTAACTAAGGTGGAGGTAATGAAGATGGCGGCAGAGGTCCCATGCACACACTGCTGCCTCTGAGCGCCCCAGCCCTGCAGCAGGCCACCACCACCCATGTCTCTGCCAGAGGCTCCTGGACACGCGTGAGCAAGTCTGGGCCAGTCTCTCGTGGGGTCTGCTCCTTTCTCCTGGGTCCTGCTGCACACCAGGCTTTGTTTGTGCCCTCCTGGAGTCTGCTTCCCCAGTCCTGTGGAAGTTCTGGCAGCTCTGTGGTGGGGTTAATGGCAATCTCTTCCAAGAGGGCTTGTGCCAAACCCAGGTCTGCTGCACCCAGAGCCCCTGCTCCTGCGGCAGTCCACTGCTGACCCACATCTCCTCAGGAGATGCTCAGAGACAGTTCTGTCTCTGTCGGGCGCACAAGGTATGTTTGAGCCCTCTGAGCATCTCTGGCAGGAATGGGGTTTGATTCTAAGTATGATTTCACTCCTCCTACCATTTTAGGTAGGAGACTATAAATTGACTTAATATGTTTAGGTTCCTCTCCTTAGTCTCTTTGGTCTTATTCTCTGTAATTATTAATAACGATAATTACCAACTTGAGTAGTTTTTTTCCTCCGAATGCTAGGTTAGGCTATTGATCTGGCAGGTTAGTCTATTCAGAGTCTAAGGGACTTTAATACCCTCCTTACATCAGCTGAAATTTACTTCCTTTATGCTCGCCTTGAGTGTTAACTCGCTGACCTGTGCAGGAAGCAGCAGAACAAGGCACTGAGAAGCACTGGGCTGGAATCCCAACTCGCTCCCTCACCAGCCATGTGACCCTCAGCCGCTACTTAACCTTTCGATGCCTTTGGAGATTTAAGTCTACATCTTAACAATTTTTGGTCCTGCAGCATCGTGACCAAAACTTACAGTATTTTGTACCAGAGGTTACTCAGCCAGCAGGAAGCCGGTGACTCAGAACTGCCTTTGTGTTCCATTTTCCAGGGAAAAACAAACTGGATGCCTATGTGTAAATGCCCCCGAGCACAGGGAGTAGGAGAAGGTAATACAACACAGCATGGGGAAAGGTGAGACAGTCATGCTTTGCTTCTATTTCAGCCAGCCCTACCTCTGGAGAAACGCTTTTCCCAGCTTCCTGGATTGTGAGATATCATGACCTTTTGGAGGCCATCGGGCATATAACGTCCTAAAAGATCTTCAACTTATAAACACAGTACCAGAGCTACAGTCATTGGGGAATGAAGGAGTTGCTGGAAGCTGGGCACCTTGCAGGGCTCAGCACGTCAGTCTCTCTCCCTGCTTGGGTTCTCACTTGGATAATCATGGAGAAGCCCTATGAGCCAGGCACACCCCAGGCCAAGATGAACCCCTTCCTATATGGTGCATTCAGTGGCTTTGGGAAAAATACGTAGTCGAGTCTCCTCAATATGAGACACTTGAGGCGGCCAGGGAGGCTGGCGATCTTGTTCACAGTAGTGCTAGAGGAGGCGCCTGGTAAATATCTATTAACAGACAGCAGGTCAAGATACAGAGTTCATTTATTGGATTTGATGAAATTGTTTCCACAGATTCAGGGAGGTTGCCAGGCTATGTCTAATGTATTATTTTTATAAGGCAACTAATTTTTACTAAAAAACTTAAAACATCTCCTTTCAGGTGCTATTTACTGAAGTAGCTGTGGGCCATAATCACAGTTTACTTGTGATTCACCATCCAATCTAGACTAGAGCTTGCTTTCCAGACAAGGTGGATTTTGTAAGCTCCCCATTTCTATCCTCATTGCCTCAAACGTGAACTTAAACTAAAATGAAAACTCTGACATTCTTTCGTGGCTCCAGACCGAAGGTACTGCAATACCAGGAATGAAGGCTCCCTGGTCCAGACCAAGAGGTACTTGCGGAGGCCAAAGGCCAATCAGCACGATGGCACGTAGGGAGGCCCCTTATAACAGCTGTAACATCTGAGGTCTTTTAACAAGAAAACCGGAATAAAGTAGGAGAACTAGGGCACAGATTAAATGCCTGCAAAGAATTTAAAATATCACTTAAGGACTAAAATCAAAAGGAAACCCTGTCATACGTTTGTTCCTACTGACTGCAAGTGTGGGGCTAATGCCCACCGCGTCTGAGGCAAGGACTCCAGAGGCCTGGAAAGAGCAGGGCTGGTCACGTATATGCAGATGTCTGCACCAGTGAGGTCTCGCTGGGTGAAGAGACAAGAAGATGCTACATACCTCTTGGGCTAGAGACAGCCTCCACAGAATAACTTAAGGATTCCTCCAAATCAGGCAAAGGGAGGAAGTTCTCACAGATTTTAACCGTGACTAAGAAACTTCACTAACTAGGCCATTACAACTTTGGTCAGCAGCACATTACTTAAGGCAAACATGTCTCTCTGTAACAATTTAGCCAAGTAATATGAAAAGGAAAAACTAACAAAGTATTTTTCAGAATTTTAAACAGGCCTCCTCCCCCATTTTAAAAACTCAGACATCATTTCAAACAACCTGGTTAAATACTCACTGATCACACTGTTCCTACCCAGAAAGGTAGGAACCACCCAGAAAGGTGGCGTGAACCACCCAGAACCCTGGGGTTTCTGCTTTGGAACCAGGGCTCAATTCTCACTTGTGAAAGTTGTGACAACATAAACTACTCTGCAGACTCATTATGAAGATTAGCTAAAACAGAGAGCCTAAAACAATGCCTAATATTTAACACTTCATAAATTGGAACTATTCTTAGAATGTGAAAATGTACTTTTCTCAATTAATCTGAAGAAGAATTGCTGTTTTATAATCAAAGAAAAAGAAATCACTGTGGCTTACTGAATGTCTCTGACAGTGAAGGCCTAAAATGCAGTATTTTTCCCTGCATTAGACCTCTTCCCTTTAATATTCACTAAAGAACTGCATATGGTTATAAATTAAAAAGAAAATGGAATAAATTGCCATATCCAGGCATGTTCAGTTCAGTTCAGCACTCAGTCATGTCCAACTCTTTGTGACCCCAGATCTAGGCATGTAGCCTTTTAGTAAAACTGACATTAATTTTCTTTCTTTTGATTCAATCAAGTTCCCATGTGAAACTCTTTCAGCTCCTAAGAAGTGATTAAAATGCTTTTAAGATTTTTAGCTAAAATGTTCATCAATCCTAAAAGGCAGTGCTAACATCAAACAATGATAGAAAGCAACTGTACTTCCCCCTCACTCTGCACATCAACAAAGAAGATTTTTTTCAAACTTTTACCCATGCACAATCAGTAGTACTGAACCTTTAATTCAGAGTCCTTACTTTATAGAGAAAACAGAAGCAGAGGGGTTAAGTGACTCGTTAAGGTCACGTTAATTCAAATATCATTAATTTTAAAAGGTAGATTCCAAAAATTAAAAAAAATTAGGTTGACACTGGTCACTTACCAAATTTCTAGAGGTTAACAGATGGCCTGTGAGCAGTTAGACAGGAGGTAGCACGCTTTCACTAAGAGTGAAACAGTTCCAGGGAACTTCATTTGCTTTCTTGATTTAATATACTAGCAAGATTAGGCTACTTCCACAGTGCTTGTGAACCAAACAGGACAATATTTCTTATTCTTACAGTGTCCTTTCAGGAAACGTAAGCATCTAAGTGACTAGTAGTTGCTTCAATAACTGTACCCAAAGCACTGATTGGTGGGTCAAGGTAATCTAGAGGGCTGTCTACAGTGGCATTCTGAAGAGGGCCTGTATTTCATCCTGATTTGTTCAGTATTTATCAGTAACCTGGAGAAAGCCTCTAAACACCAAAGGCATGCTTCATCAAAATTGGGACTGACACAGGCTAGGAGAAGAATCAGGAGTTCATATAGACCTTTACAAGTTAATTTTAGTAAGGATGAATGTAGTCCCTCAATTAGGTTAATGGGAAATTGTGTAAGTAATTATTAGGAACCAGCCTGGCTTACCAGCAGTACCTTGAGGTTTAGCAAAAGACAATAATGTGATACATGTGCCTAAAATGATGGCAATGATAATAATAATGTCAACATATACTAGTCGTAATGGTCATATGAGAATCACCTTGATGATGGCAATAATGCTTCTGGATCCTGCTTTAGTCAGATCACAGAACTGTGTCTAGTTCTAAGCAACGCATTATATGTGAGAGACTGAAACAGTCAATGCCAGCTGGTCCAGAATAGGTATCATGCAAAATCTGAGAAAAGTATGAAGCCTGAGGGGAGACATGAAGAGGCGGCCACGTAGAAGGAACAAGACCTTCCTGCCTAGCTTCACACGTGCCATCTGTAGGCGTGTGTGGGCGACACTCCTGTGATGCTGAAATCCAGCCCCTGTAGGCGCGCTGAGTGGCTCACCCTCTGCAAGGCCACCAACCACTTCTGTGCAGCCGAGTTCTGTTTCAGCCCCTTCCTTCTTGGATCACAGCGGAAGGACTATAAAATCACGTGCTCAGGAGCCTATTCCAGACTTCCTGTTAAGACCTGTGTTCTTTGCTATTAACACTAAATCCTTGAGGAGGTTACGTTATAGAAGTGATATGACTACACAATTAAATATTAGAAATGACCACTGAGTATATCCTGTTTATTGTTTATGATTTACACAAAAAATGACGGTCTGGGGTTGTAGAACAATAAACCAATCATTACATTTAGACCCGGGCTTTTGAAAAGCTTGCATTCCATTTTAACAGTTCACATATATTTAACAGCTTATATATAAATCCAGATCACAAATAATCTTAAAGACTTAGTTAGCTTAGAGATAAACAAGAAACACAAAAGAAAACCACATAGATTTACCTTTAAATATCAGCATTCATATTACAAGAAAGAAGAAAACGTTTAAAAAAATAAAATTAGGTCAAGTCACTTAACATATAATAGAGAAATAAGAGAAACAATATTTTAATTAATACTAATACTTCTAATTTACCATCATATGTTCTTTACTTTTTCAAAATTTAGTTGCCTTGTCAGCCTCAGATTATATCAGCTTGTTACAATGACAATTCTAAAACCTCAATTTTCTTTTTTACAGAATTTTTAAGCCAACTCTTATTGAACTTTTCTCCTTCACAGCAGCTGTTTGTAGATAGTAGGGAGCCAAGAATGAAGGGCAGAAACAGATGGAAAGCAAAAAGTACAACAGCTATCTTAAGTTCAGCTCTCAACACTGCTGGTTGAATCTGGAACCAAAACCTCTTAACAACTGGCAGATAATAGCTAAATCTTAATAGGCAAAGAAGAAATGTTTTCTTTCTGACAGCTGCTATCTAGAAGAAAACCAAGGTCCCATTATACTGCCTAAATATAATGTGTGGCTTATTACAGAGAAAACCTGTAACAATGTCAGTTTAACCAGTAAGTGTCACAACTGACCATTATTACTTAAAGGAAACAAACAACAACAACAAAAATCACACCAACCACAAATTTCCACAATATACACATGAGAATTAACCTTAATCTGATTTGACCCCTGACACTAACTGATTATCAATGAAATGTGGTATGGAAAGATCACGGAGTAGAAAACAAGCAGAGATTAGTTTATACAACAGTGACTATATACATCAGAAGGAAAACATGCTACCTAATGCAACATTAAGGCTGAATGTAAGCATTTCCAAAGTCACAGACGCTCCGAAGAACCTCTAAATTACAAAGTCACCACATTACGTGCATGCAATGTTCAGTTTTGTTTTACCCATAAAAGGATACACAGTAGTTTGCTGTAAATACCAGACACATTTACAATATATGCAAAAATTAGAATGCAAGTTCTGTGTTCCTTATATTTAAGCCTCAAATGTGCCAACAGTGAAAATTCATTTAAGAATGGAGAAAAGAAATGGAATATAAATACTCAGAGAAATTACACAAATAAAACGCAAACTTTGCATTTGGGAAGCCATATAAACATTCCTCTTTTAGTGTCCAAACTAAATGATCGATGTGCTACTTTGATGGATGTACACTCACCATGTGCTTCACTATTTTACTTGCTCAAACGTGGCATTCTAAGACCCATCACCATTCTCTGGTCTTGGTATCTAGAGCATCCCTAAGTTAAATATCATGTCCATGTTGATACATACTCGCCTACTGGGTGGGACGACCTAAACAGAAAGCTGTGCAGTCTTAGTTTGGTTTCATAATTACCGAGATGACTCTGTGGTCAGGTTTCCCATTAAAAAAAAAAAGTGAGGAAAGCTGATTTCCTCTCTTGTGTAAAAGCTTGTGAACAGGTCTCTTTCAGAGGTTAAATGTGAGGTCAGCGTCTTTCCTTTTATGGTAAGGAAATTAACACCAGAGCTGTGTTACCTGTTCAGTTCTGTTCACACAGTTACTAGGGAATCATACAATCTATTCCTTTTTCATCTACAGCTTCATTTGACACTATTTTAATTCTGCGTGAACAGTTTTACCAAAATATATTAGTGCAGAGAAACAAAGGCTGATAATGTAATATGAATGATCTCTGTCCAGCAATACTTTAAAACAATAAATTATAGCAGAGGAAGGTTCAGATGTGTTGTAAAAGGGTGTGGTCAGATCTGTCCTGCACTCCACCAGTTTGATGCTTTTACAAGACAGTACAATTAATCTTCTAGCTTTTTTAAGGATTCAGATTTTCCTTTGGGATACAACAGAATGAGTGTTTTAAAACACTTCATGCTTTTTTTTTCAGACTTTCCAAAATATTACAGAGTGAAAATCACCTTTAACTATATCCAGTATTATTACACAAACATGCCATGGGTGTTCTGGACCTTCAAGTGTAAATTTAGACAAACAGAAGGATCTCATAAGGCCATCTAACTGGTCTCACTGCACCAGCACTCAGCACAGGAGCTTGGTACTTTTCTTTACTAACTTTACTTTACACACACCCACCAGTTCAAATATAATAGTTAATTTTCTACCTAACCATTTCAAGGAGACTACAATTAAGATATAAACATTTTGTGATACTCTAGCTAGAAGTTTTGTTTGGCATTCTAAAAAGTCTTAATTTGAAAGAATAGATACCTTCTTACAAAACCACTCAGTATTACCAACCAAGAGGTTTTGTTTGATGAAGCAAAGGGACCAAAGAAAAAGCATGCTTTGTAATTCCTTTTTATTTCCAATGAAACCAAATTTTACTACTGTTGTAATCACAATCTTCACATTTGATGCAAATAGGAAAGCTTAATTATAATCACTTAGTGGCAGTACTCCAGACAAAATCAACAACATGTGCCACATAGATGATTATTTCTTCTGGAGAGAATTAACTGATAAGCTTGACTTTACAATTAATAATGTGTTAAACTAAAGAAAATGGATGCACTACTTCAACATTTAGCTTGAAAATGTTGAGTACTTTCTGCAAACCTAAACTTAAGTTTAGAAAGGTTAATATTCTCTTTCTAAACTATGGCATAGACTATATATAGCATTTTTAATATATTTATATATAATTATTTGCACATCGGATTTAGAAGGAATCTGCAGATTTACTTTGATAGACTGATCTCACGCGAGTGGGAAGGCTTAGGGGGCTTCTGCAGCACTGTCATCTGCAGGGGGCGCGTCACGATCAGGCTCAGAGGAAGCAGCTGCGGGCGTCTCCATCACAGCGGGCGGGAAGTGACGGCGGCACACAGGGCAGGTCCCGGACTGGAGGGGGAGAAACGGAGGGAGAGAAAAGCAAGTTCACAGCCAACAAACGGAAAGGTCTGAACTGCTATGAAGTATCAGAACAGTAGCATTATCCTAAAAAAATCAAATAATGTAACAAACAACGAACGTCAACCCACAAATCAGAGAAGCAGAATTCTGAGGCGATTTCCCCTCATCCCAACCAGACTTTTGATTTCTTTGAGGGAACAATGTCTCCTCATCAGTTCTGTGTGTTACAGGTCACTCATCTTTCCTTCAGTGAGTCTTCAGTGAGTGTCTACTGTGCTCTCCGCTGAGCGCTGGCGCTACAAGGGCGAGCTAGGAGTCGCAGGGCACGTCCTCCTCTGAAGTGAGTTACTATGAATCTATGATGTATGTATTAAGAGAAACCAGAGACCTACTTAATTCACGTATTTATTACATCAAATCACCCCCTAGGATCTTCCACATGTATAGTAAACCTCACTCTAGTGTGGTACAGACACGTCAGAGCGGATGGACCACAGCCCTTCTGTATAAAGCCATGTGCTTCCTTTTCAGAAAGTTAAGAAGAGCTAGGTGCCTTCTGAACAATAAAATAAATCAATGAGGGAAGGTGGAACAGGGAAAGCAGTTAGACTGGGAGTGCATGATGTTAGGACCAACAGCAGATTACAGAGATTGCCATCTGGCAATAGATAATCCCCTCACAAATCTTCTTTTTCCCAGAGATCTCCCTGATAGAAAACAGGTTGAAGAAATCATGCTGTTGAAGGTGACAAAGATATGTATCTTGGGAACCTTCTCCCCAGAGGAAAGGCTTCACACTATGCTGCTTCCTGACAGGAACGAGACTAAAGAAACGACGACCCTGGGTTAAGGCAAAATCATTGACAATTCAAGACTGTACAACAGAAGTAATATTTACAATTCAAGAACTTAATTCAGCAAACAGGTACTGTGCACATGCCATAGAGATGGAGCCAAAGAGCAACATCTGATAGTCAAATAGGAGCCCAGTCTCAGCCAAGCACACGGCAGCTGTGGAAGCTCGCATGAGTGACAACTACCAGGAAACGAGAGTAAGGCCCCCCGAGTTGTCATCAGGATGAAGGGGGAAACGCACGTGTCCCACCCAGGAGTGACACACGGCAGGCAGGGACAATGTGAGACCCTTCTTGAGGCTCTGATACTATTGGCGTTTAAAGAAAGAGGGTGCTAAGAATAGAAAAGGTGGAATGTAAGCTGGACCTCCCTAGAAGCTCCATTTTTACAGTGAGGGGATGATCACACCAGGCTAGGCATGAGTAAAGGTACAGAGGAGTAAATCTGAAGGACAGACTAGATCCCAGAAGGCCTTGAAAGCCTAGACAGAAACTTTAGATATTATAAAGGAATAATGAACACTTCTGCACTGGATCTGACAGATATTAACTAGAATTTTGACAGAGATGAAGTGGCAGTAGAAGGGGAACAAGAATAAAGCAAAAGAAAGGAAAGAAAGGGGAGGACGGAGAGGGTGGACGTGAGAGAGGAGACCAAAGGAAGTGGTCGTGGAGGAGACAGAGCCGTATCCGTAAGAAATCAGGCTGGGAGGGCCATCTGGGAGCTTCCACTGAACTGCATGTAAACACCCATTATGCAAGAGCAGAGCTCACTGAGATTCAAGAATACTTTTTAAAGTAATTCAAATATACTTAAAAATTATTGGGCAAACATTAAAAAACAGTATATAAAAATTCCATCAGAGGTACTTGGTAGGTTATTAAATATTTATCAAACCATTTTTACTTTATATTTTAAATATTTTATTGGTACAGTTGATTTATGTTGTATTAATTTCTACTATATGTCGAGGTGATTCAGCTATCTCTGTGCTCTTTCTCATATTCCTTTCCGTTAGGGTTTATCATGGGATACTGACTATAGCCGCCTGTGCTGCACAGTAAGACCTTGTTTATCCTCATTTTTAGAGATACCGTCTCATGTTAGCAGAATATCTGTACAATGTTACAGTACTCTGAGTAGTCCCAAAGACTTCCTGGCTTAAGATATTTTTGAAAACACCAGATTTCAGAGATACAATCAAAGATCTAACTAGTTTTATCCTAACATCATTTTCTTACATTGTTTTTTAGAAAATATTACTAAGTTAAAGGGATTCCCTGGTGGTTCAGATGGTAAAGAATCTGCTTGCAGTACAGGAGAACCAGGTTCAATCCCTGGGCCAGGAAGATCCCCTGGAGAAGGAAATGGCAACCCGCTCCAGTATTCCTGCCTGGGAAATCCTATGGATAGAGAAGCCTGGCAGGCTACAGTCCGTGAGGTTACAGAGAGACGAATATGACTGAGCGACTCACACTTTTATGAAGGTAAAATAGCTTGATGTTACCATTAATCTGTAATCATTAAAGGGTAACCAATTTTAAACACTAAATTAAAAAACATTTTGATACGTAGCTAAGTGTAACAGGCTTAAAAAACACTACTATCATCATTAACTTGTAGAAGAAACCATTAAAATATTAATTCTAAAAAAGTAAACCCGCAACTCACCTTTTGTAGCCAAATTGAGACACAAGGTTTGTGAAAGAAATGGTGGCAGGGTAACTCTGTTGCTATATCGTCCTTGATATACTCACTGCAGCAGATAGGACAACACTGCTCCTGACCAATAGCTGAAAACAAACAACGTGACTTAGCAATCCCACAAAGTTCAACTTTAAAAAACTGAAATCCAACACATTAGCTCATAAATGATAACTACAGAAGATGAAACAACCAGAATTTGATCAATTAATTGGCAAATGTATTTCTGCTTAATGCATGACAATTTGGAATTTAATAAAAACTGCTTCTGTAGAAAAGCTGACTAGAGAACATTTGTCCCAACCTATCACTTGATAAATTTCTAAGTTTCACAGAGAATCTATTGAAAACGTCTGACAGTATTTTTATCTCTATGTGCACTGGTAACATACTTGAATATGCAACGTGTCGTCTGACACGTTTGTTAGAGATAGACTTTGCTCTTACCAGTGTGATCCTCAAGAACAAGGGTCTCTGGAAGACCATCAATGCTCTCCTTACTGGCTGGCGGATTGGCCACTTCCACATCCACTGCAAGAGACTCTAAGTGTGCCAGGGCAGTCTGAAAACGGAAAGTCACAACACTTTGTTAGATACGCTTTTCAGGCAGCAACGAGAGCCGTGTTTAAAGGTGTCATCTAAGGTCACACCCAACATCACCCCCTTCCTGTCGGTCTCTTTTGCTCTGATTCTGCACTGGAGCAAAAGTGTCATAAACTCAGGGAAACAAACAGACAAACCGATTTCTCACAAGCACAGCGAAGATCTATCTTGTCTCAGTAACCATTTGACTATCATACTTATATTTTCAAAACAGTGGTTCTCTTCTAACTTGTGAGTTTCTGCGTGAGATCAATCACATGAAAGAAAGTAATATTTTGGACAGGTTCAACTCGTGAAAGTAAAATATGGCCAAGGTTACAAGACGTTCAAGGCCGGGAAGCCAATACCGTGCTCCGGAATGGCAGCATCAACCCCTGGCATAGAGTCCGTGCACCCACGTTACCAGTTCACTAGTACTGGCACAGCTCATTTTACTGTACTTGGCAGACACGGCATTTTTTACGAACCAAAGATTTCTGGCAGCCCTGCCTCAAACAAATCTATCAGTGCCCCCTTTTCCAACAGCATTTCTCATTTCATGTCTCTGTGTCACATTTTAGTAATTCTCACATTTCAAACTTTCTATTATCATCTTTGTTCTGATGATCTCGGATCAGTGAACTCTGCTGTCACTGTGATTCACTGAGGCTAAGACAGCGGTCAGTGCTCCTGGCAGTGAGGTGCTCTCACATTCAGGTGCGTACACTTCTTTAGACGTGCTGCTACCATACACGTGATAACAGTGTACCATAAACACAGCTTCGTACGCACCGAGACCCGACATTCACACGTAATACAGTGTACCATAAACACAGCTTCATACACGCACCGGAGACCCGACATTCACACGTAACACAGTGTACCATAAACACAGCTTCATACGCACCGAGAGACCCGACATTCGTGTGACTCACTTCACTGTGGTGCTCTTGGCCTAAATCTGTAACCTCACTGAGATATGCCCGAACTCCCAGTTACCTGGGCTGTGAACTTTATTTAGGGAGTCAAATGTCTGGAAAAAGTCACTATTCTAAGAAAGACAGGAAGACCAGCAGATCATAGGACCATCTAGCAGGAGTCAGCCTCATCCTTGTGTGGCTTGATTAGCCCTTTTGATTACAATTAAATTACAACTGCAGACAGGACCTATACTCACAAGACCTAAAAGGTAGAAATAAACCAAATATCTACTGATGAATGAATGAAAAAACTGGTTAGTAAAGGTAAGTATATGGTCAAATTCAGAACACTCTGATACTGTAATATGGCAGTATATTAACCATTTGACTGAGTATTAAGGTTAGAGGATAAGAGTATTAAAAATAAGTACACTACAATAACTTGCTAAAGAATACTCAATATACAAAGAGAAACTGGGACATCAAAAACCTAAGGTGGGAATAAAAGGGCAGAGCTTTTGCATGCAACTGAAGTTGTTACCAGCAAAAATAAGCTATTAAGATGTCTTATATAAACCTCACAGAAATCATAAAGCAAAAGTCTACATTAGATTTTTGTGTAGATAATACATCTACATTATCTACACAAAAGATAATGAAAATCAAGTCACAAAGAAAACAACGGGAGAGGGAGAAAGGAACAAGGGAACTACAAAACAGCCAGACAATACTGGGTAAGAAAGAATTAGTTAACTTCTTACCATACTCCAATCAAAAGGCATACAGTGGTAAAAGGAGGAAAAGATGACGACTCAGCTCACCACATCCTACCTGTAAGAGACTCACTTCAGCTTTCAGAAAACACACAGGCTCAAAGGGAAGGGATGCAAAAAGACACTCTATTCAAGAGAAATCAAAGAGCAGGGGCAGCTATACTTGTATTAGATAAAATAAACTTTAAGCCAAAAACTGTAATAAGAGGTAAAGATGATTATTATATAAAGAATCAACTCATCAAGAGGATGTAACAATCACAAAAAATATGCGCCGAATAACAGAGAACCTAAGCATAGTAAGCAAGTGAAAACAGATCTGAAGTGAGATAGACAATGGTAAGGTGGTATCAGGGGAGTTCAGTAACTCACTTTCAGCAACAGATACATTACTCAGACAAAACAAAAAGGACACACTGGACTTGGACTCTATTTTAGACAAAACAGACCTAACAGACAGATACAGAACATTCCGCAAAACAGCAGCAGAACACACATTATTGGATGCACATAGGACATTCTTCAGGTCAGATCCTAGCTCAAAACAAGTCCTGACAAATTTGTTAAGACTGAAGTCACACCAGCTATCGTTTCTGACCAAAATGGCAAGAAATAAAAAACCAACAACAGGAAGAAACTGGAAAATTCATAACTATGTGGAAATTAAACAGAACACTTCTGAACAACCAATGGGTTGTTCACATGTTCAGTATGCCAAAACTTACAGGATGAAGCAAAAACAGATCTAAGAGGGAAGTTTATAACAAAAAAAGTCTACATTAAAAAAAAAAAAAGGAATTATTCAGGCAACCTAACTTTACCCATTAAAATGTGTATAGAACCACAAAAGACCCTGATCGTGAATAGCCAAAGCAAGGAACAAAGCTGAAGGCATCACATTTCCTGATTATATTAAACTATAGTGATTAAACAGTACAGAGCTGGGATAAAGACAGACACACGTAACAGTGGAGCAGAATCAAGAACCAGAAACCCTGGAAAACACAAGACCTGATAAAGGAGCCAGGAATACTCAGTGGGGAAAGGACAGTCTGCTCAATAAATGGTACCGGGAAGACTGAAAAATCACACGCAGATGGGTCATCACATGCATAAAGCTGAACCCGTAAGAATAACTGATGCCTCTGAACTGTGGTGCTGGAGAAGACTCTTGAGAGTACTGTGGACTGCAAGGAACTCAAACTAGTCCATCCTAAGGGAAATCAACCCTGAATATTCACTGGAAGGACCGACGCTGAAGCTGAAGCTCCAGTACTCTGGCCCCTGATGTGAAGAGCCAACTCACTGGAAAAGACCCTGATGCTGGGCAAGATTGAAAGTGGGAGGAGAAGGGGACACCAGAGGATGAGACGGTTGGATGGCATCATTGGCTCAATGGACATGAGTTTGAACAAGCTGTGGGAGATGATAAAAGACAGGGAAGCCTGGCGCGCTGCAGTCCACGGGGCTATAAAAAGTCAGACATGACTCAGTGACTGAACAACAACCACTTTACAACATTCACAGAAAGTTAACCTGACACGGAATAAAGACTTACACCTAAGACCTGAAACAGCAACCTTCCAGTTATAAGACAGGTCAGTCCTGGGGGTTCACGGTAGCAAACTGATTATAGGTGACAATATTGCATTATATACCTGAAGTAAGTAAGGGAGTAAATCTTAGATGCTCTCACAAGACAGAAACGGTAGTTATGTGAGCTGACAGAGATTAACAACTCGCCTGTGATAATCACTGCACAATACATAAGTGTATCAAATCAACATACTGCACGCCTGGTATGCTTGTGTGCCGACTCGCTGCAGTCCTGTCAGACTCTGTGTGGCCCCATGGACTGCAGCGCACCAGGCTCCTCTGTCCGTGGGATTCTCCAGGCGAGAACACTGGAGTGGGCTGCCATGCCCTCCTCCAGGGACCATCCTGACCCAGGGACTCCGCCACTAGCAGCACCTGGGAAGCCCTATGGCCCACCCTAACCCACACAACGTTACATGTCGATTGTACCCCAACAAGGCTGGAACAGCGTGGTGCATACAAACAGTGGAGTACAACTGAGCCTTGAAAAATAAGGGAATCCTGACACACGCCAAAACAAGGGTGAACACTGAAGGCACGATGCTAGGTGAAAACAGGTCAATCACAGGAGGATAAATACTGTATCCCTGATACGAGGTAGCTAAAGTAGTAAAATCCATAGGACAGACAGGAGAATGAAGGCTACCACAGAATGAAAAGAGGAGGGATGTGGTTACTGTTTATGTACCTAATGCCCCTTAACTATATACTTAAAAATGGTTAGAATGGTAAATTCACATTATATGCCTGTTACCACAATACAAAGTAAACTGGGCTTTCTGGGTAGGAGCAGGATTCTGCCTGATGGTTAACACTGTGTCACTTGGATGGCAAGCATAGTCTTTTGTATGCTCCTCACAACCTAGCCTGGGTACTTCAGCAACCATCCTTCCAAAAAGAATTTGACAAGACTTACAACAGAGTATAGGGCCAAACCACAGTCAGGACTGAAAAAGGAAAAAGCAAAGGAAGGTTTTTTGTAAAAGTTAATAAACACAGTTAATAACACTGAACCCCAAGTTTGACTCTGGATTTGCAGACAGACATTGCAGAAAGAAAAACAGTGTGCAGGTAATAGAATTACTGCCTCTCAGCTCCAAATTCACCTTTCATTTCCATTCTGTGAAAACAGATCTGGGCCTTTTAAGTGTTCTTCCTCTGTCTTAGGCTCAGGCAGTAGAGGTGCTGGAGAGACAGGAGGAAAGGACTGCTGCTTAGTTCCAGCGGGCTTGCCCCCAGAAGGGAGATTTCCTGTCTACCCCTACCTTGGCCTCTGCACCCCAGGGCTTCTGCGCCTGCTCCTCCAGTGAGAGGCCCCCCTAGCACACAGGCACTCTCCTCAGTGCCTCACAGCCGCAGGGGAGGCGGCCAGCAGCCTCCCCTGGCACTCACCTTGGTGGTTCTATAGTAGGAGTGCTTCCCTGGGAACAGCTTCTCCAGCACTCCAAAGCCAGATTTTTGCCAAAAACCAGAGGGCAGATTTCCAGCAAGTTCTGCCAGCCTAGCAGTACAAACACTTGTCTAAGAACCATGGCTGCGTCCTTTTCAACACCGTCTGGATCTTAACCCTGCGGGCAGAGTGGTAGAGTGCTTCATCTCAGCCCTAAGGCTATCCCTTAAATCTGCTATTCCTATATTCCTCAGAATTCACTTGGGCCTCCCACGTGGCACAGGGGTAAACAATCTGCCAGCCAGCGGAGAAGTGGGTTTGATCCCTGGGTCAGGAAGATCCCCTGGAGAAGGGAAGGGCACCCCACTCCAGTATTCTTGCCTGGGAAATCCCATGGACGGAGGAGCCTGGTGGGCTGCAGTCCATGGGGTCACGCATGCAGCCTAACTGTAGTTCGTAATTCTTATCCTACTCAAATTACTGTTTTCTTTCTTGTGACTGAGCCCAGACTGACAAAGAACTGGTATCAGGCGCGATCCCACGAAGGAAGAATGGGACTGGTGTGGCGGGATCTTTCTGTTGAGCTCAGTGCTGAGTGCCTTACCAACTGGAGCGGGACGCTCTCAAGGCACAGGCTGCAGTGGCGTCAGAACTAAACTACCCGTGGTGGAGCAGCCACGCGCCGGCCAAAGTGCGTGTGGGGAACCCAGCTGTCTGCCCCACCTGACCTTACAGCTCTAACAGTGACTATAAAAACTGTGACCTGTGTGGACCCTTCTGAGTGTCCCTGCAGGCTGACAAGGAGAAAAGGACACACCTGAGCCCACTAACTTTCAAAGGGAAGTACAGCATGAGAACCAGAGTGTGCCTATGATAGCCCTGGAAAAAAATCTCTCATTTCTAAAAATCAAGCATATATTTTAAATTAATTCTAAGTCTTGTCAAGTTTCTCAAAAATTATACCACTAACTGGTTAAGAAACAGGATTCTAAAACTCAGAATGAGGATATGTGGTTGAATTCAGATGTAACCGTTTTGAATCCCCATGTCACTCTTGAGTCTCCTTTACCAGCAGGAGCAGCTGACCATCCACAAGCCACTTTCCTCTACTTGAACATCTGTAGAGGGATAACTGCGTACAGGGCCCACATCTCCTAGTACTTCTATCCCCAACAGTAAAGTTACCAGAAGACCACAGTAGCCAGAAAAGGCAAGATGACTGAGACCACGAGACTCCTGAGAGCCGTAGGCGTGGGTCCCAGCACCAAGTAAAGAATCCTAACCAGGCAGATCCTTGCTGAAGACGGGGAGAATAAGGGAAAAGGACACTGCAGCTGTCGATTACAGCCTGTGGCCCGACACAGAAACGAGGACCAGCGGCTCTGCAGACGCTCCATCTGCTTGGTTTATGTTTATCTGCGTCTAACCATTTTTTCCATCTTTCCCATTTTTATTTTATACAGCAGTCAACTTTACAATTTAATCTTTATGTAAAAGAACATTCAGTATGACTGACTTAACCTGTGGAGTCATTAACATAGCCAGCAATGAATGCAATGACTCTTAGGGCTCTTCATCTGCTCATTGGGGGAAAGAGTGAAAACTTGTGTTGTATCTTGTTAGACAGAAACGCAACTGTTGTGTACTGGATGGGAGTCCAAATGTTTGCTGAAAGCAGTCAGATATATGGACTGCTCCAATGACCAATGATCATTTCTCAGATCTAAATTCACTTCTTTAATAAGCTCTGTGAAAACTGATTTGGGCCATTTAAATATTTTCCCTCCTGACAGCTACCATGATGTCAAGCTTCGTTCACAGAGGAAGAGACGGAGCACCAAGGAAAGGACTTTGCTCCTGATCCTCGTGAGAAGCCCACCAGCTTCTGTGGCACAAACAGCCTTCTCCAGCAGCAGACTCCCGCAGTGCACACAGGTTCTCTAGCACCCAGCTCTTGCAGGGCACGTGGCCATTAGGCTTCCCCTAGCCCTCACCACAGTGTGAAAAGGTTGGCTTAAAGCTCAACATTCAGAAAACGAAGATCATGGCATCTGGTCCCATCACTACGTGGGAAATAGATGGAGAAACAGTGGAAACAGTGTCAGACTTTATTTTTCTGGGCTCCAAAATCACTGCAGATGGTGACTGCAGCCATGAAATTAAAAGACGCTTACTCCTTGGAAGGAAAGTTATGACCAACCTAGATAGCATATTCAAAAGCAGAGACATTACTTTGCCAACAAAGGTTCGCCTAGTCAAGGCTATGGTCTTTCCTGTGGTCATGTATGGATGTGAGAGCTGGACTGTGAAGAAGGCTGAGCGCCGAAGAATTGATGCTTTTGAACTGTGGTGTTGGAGAAGACTCTTGAGAGTCCCTTGGACTGCAAGGAGATGCAACCGGTCCATTCTGAAGGAGATCAGCCCTGGGATGTCTTTGGAAGGAATGATGCTAAAGCTGAAACTCCAGTACTTTGGCCACCTCATGCGAAGAGTTGACTCATTGGAGAAGACTCTGATGCTGGGAGGGATTGAGGGCAGGAGGAGAAGGGGACGACAGAGGATGAGATGGCTGGATGGCATCACTGACTCGATGGGTGTGAGTCTGGGTGACCTCCGGGAGTTGGTGATGGACAGGGAGGCCTGGCGTGCTGCAGTTCATGGGGTCGCAAAGAGTCGGACACGACTGAGCGACTGATCTGACGTCTGAGCCCTCAGCGCAGACACAGCGTCCCAGTCAGACGTCGCCCCCCAGGCTGACCCTCCCGAGGCTCCGCCCGCCGAGGGCCGCGGCGACGCCTCTGCTGTTCACTTAGCCACGGCCGTGCCATCTCCACCTGGTGTGGATCCCAGCCACAGAGCAACGTGCCAACTCTTCTTTAGGTGGTCCTGGGTGCTGGCTGCTCCTTGTGTGTGCTTGTTCTATATTCTTTAGAACAATCTTTGTTACCGAACACTTCGTTTTCATTCTAATCCCTTGTTACAGTGATTTTTACATATATTGAAGTTTCACGTATTTATTAGCACTACAAATTGCAGTCATCAGAAAGGAATAATGAACCCAGTGACACAAACGTGTATTAAAGCATAGTTAACCTGGAATAACCTCCCCAAATGGATCTTCCTATAAATAGAATCCCTTCTTTTCATTTATGTGTAGCACAGATGAGCTCTCTTTATATTAAAACTTTCCCATAAAGAGATAGGGAAATGGAAAGTAAGAGCCTGTTACTTGTCCCTTCTTTCTCATGAGTAACTACAGCTGCAATCATGAATGTCCTTCAATTCCCTATGTACTTCTCAAAGTAAACTCTGTAAGAACTCATCTGTAAATTTCAATATATGTAAAAATAATTTATTGTCTTAGCACTTACATATTGTCTTGGCATTTAAGATGATCTGGGGTCACTTATAAGCAACAAGTGCAAGAAAGACCACTTTACAGCCACCGCTACGAAAATCCATAAAAATCTGTCTACACCTTAGTACAATATATATTCAAACCTACGAAAATCCATAAAAATCTGTCTACACCTTAGTACAATATATATTCAAATGTTAGCCCAAGTGTCAGAAATGCAACTAGATGGCCTAAACAGCCTTAAAGCAGCACAATCCTTTGTCAGCACAGAATCTAGTTTCTAAAGAATAAAATAATTTAGCTTTTAAAGAATGGAAACTTATACCAAATGATTTATTATGGACTTTGAATGACCACTAATTCCAGAGTAGTGATTACCGCTAATTCATGATGTTAGATGATTGCCGGGAGCCGGCTTGGATCATCGCTCCACCCATGACAAAGGTCATGAGGAAGGAGGCTTGGCACACGCAAGGGCGAGATCTAGCCTCAGGAGCCCCCTGGAAATTCTCGCGCATCTACCCGCCAAAAACCAGAGTCTGCCTACTTTCTGCTTTGTGTTCTCACCTATACCTCTGACTTTACGGGGGGCTGTCCTCCACTACCTCTCTGAAAAAACAGTTAACTTACAGCTCCAGTTAATAAAAATTCCTGGGCGTGACAGGAGTGTTTTAACCTACAAACTCCTCTGAAGGTTCTCTAGCCTACCTGACAGGCTTGTCCGGCCACATGTGATTAAAGCCTCCCAACAGTGGGAGGCACGAGATGCTTTTAACCTTCTAAAAACAGGTTCTTTAGAGAAGTTAGAAAACTAATACTGGGCTGATTAAAAATTGTATTGGTGAAGGGTTTTTCACTTGTTGGGCCAATGTTTGCTGCTAAGTCTCCATGTCCCTTACCTACTGTGTCCTTGGCAGTGTACTGACTGATATAATTGGTTTACAGAAATGTAAGTAGTAGCCTCAATGTTTTTAACTTTGGACCCTTGAGTTAATTCTTTTCTTGATTGAGCCCACTTCACCGTTTGCCTTATAGGAATACAACCTTATCTAATGCTTTTGGAGGGTGATGCCTGACTTTAGAATAATCACCTTTAGAGAAAATAAGTTCCTTAAAATGTTAACAGGCCTCCGGGCCAGAAGATGATGTAACTCACCTAACTGCAAATGATAGGTTTGAAAGCCTGGTTCAGGGACTGCTGTCCCTGCCTGACTCCACCCCCTCCCCCATTATCCTCTATGCAAAACTTAAGGTATAAAAACTACTTTGGAAAATAAAATCAGCCCTTTTGGATCGCCGAAATTTGGTGTCTCCATGTTGTTCTTTCTCTTACCTTCTGGCTGATTTTTCCTCTGGGGCGGAGAAGTTCGTCAAGCCTACTAATTTTGCCTGGGCTTCTAAGATCTGACTGGGGAGGCCTTAGTGTCTCCTCTCCCTCGGGAGAACGGGAAGACACCTGCGGCCTATGTAGGTGACGTAAATTCCTTGCTTTGGAATTTTATTCAGCCTCTTCTTCTCCACTAAATGTTCTCACTGAGCTATCCTCATTTCTATTATTCTTTAAATCTTTAATATTTATTTAAGCAAATGTTTCCTGATCCTCACCAATGCCCTCGTCTACACCTTGAACTCCCTGGATCAGCCGGGGCTGGTCCCCCGCAGATTACCACTTGGCTGGCTGATCATCTGAAGGCATCTTCGAAATACAGCCATTTACTGAGAGCTTATGACGATACCAGGTATTTTGCTAAGTGCAAAACTTTTGTTTTCCCATTTTGTAGATGAGGACCTACAACTTAAAGAGGTTAAGTCAACTATCCAAGGTCACACTGCCTAAAAGAGTCACCCTAACTCAAAAGTCTCTGTGTTTATCTCTTCTACCACCTTTCTAAGGCCTACACCCCAGTCAGTGTATATGAAGTACTCTGTAAATATGTGAGGATTTTCCTCAGGGCTTATGGGTATGGAGAGTCTTAAAAGACCAAATTTCCATTAACTTTCTTATGTAATCTTTCTTCAAAGGAATCTGCCTAACAATGCACCTCCAAGCACAGTATCATGCTGGCTCTCCTACTCTACATTCCTTTTTTATCCTCACCTTTTTTTCCACTTTATAAATAAAAGCATACTTCTTTCCCATTCAGAGGGGCAATCTGAAATACTGGGGTCAAAGTGAACTATAATGACTGAATAACAAACCTTTGTGGAGGACTTCCAATTTTCCACTTTCAAAAAAAAAAAAAAAAAAAAAACTGAAGGAGGCTCTCAACAAGTTTTGGGGATTTTGGCAAATACCTCAGAAGAATTCAGTGACAATGCTATGATAAACTCCTTCCATCCCTACCAACTGATTTATCTGAATAAGGTTTCTCAACCTTCATTCATAAAGATGAAAAGCAGAAATAAAGTTCATGCTGACTTATGTCTCACTCTATAAGTAAATTCACTCAATCAGGAAGGAAAAAAAAGCCTCCATGTCATTAAGAGATGCATTTCTAATGAAAATTTACTTTACGTTTAAGTAATTATATATAAACTTTGTATGTAAGTTTGTTCTTGATCAATAGATACCACAAACAACTTTAACTCAGTCTACACCAGTTTTTTTTTTTTTTTAACATTTAAATTCCTGAAGATATTTTCACTGCAAACTGGTACAATAGGCTAAATAATATTACTTAGGTTTTATGCTAAAAGTCTTTAGATGTCAAGATGTACAAAGGAATGCTTAAATTTTGGGGAGACTAAGTAAAAAGTTTTAATACCCCTGTTTCAAACAGTTAAAAATCTTAAGTATTTTGCCCTATTTCTCGCTCAAATCTGAGAAAGATAGAGGCAAATGTTTATTGCCAATGTATTAACCAATAGCTACTACGCAAAAAAGAAAGGTCAGTCTAGTATTGGAAAAATAACAGAAATGAAAACAACCACTGCCAAAAAGAGACAGGGTTGCTAGGAAACAAAAACAAAAGCGAAGCGCTAGGTTTGCTTGTTATTCATGCTTGTTTTTCACTTATTTACAAAATGTTAATGTTAAACCTAAAAGGAAAAATCCTCCATTATACATTATATCAGTTCATTTTTCAAAATGATTAAGTAAGTACATGCTAGACCTAGGAAAGTAGAGATTTCTCGAGACTGACAGGAAGAAGGAAGTGTGCTGGGTCTCTAGGAGTGAAACATGTCTCAGATCAGATCAGATCAGATCAGTCGCTCAGTCCTGTCCGACTCTTTGCAATGAATCGCAGCACGCCAGGCCTCCCTGTCCATCACCAACTCCTGGAGGTCACTCAGACTCACATCTGAGTCTGACTAGTGATGCCATCCAGCCATCTCATCCTCTGTCGTCCCCTTCTCCTCCTGCCCCCAATCCCTTCCAGCATCAGAGTCTTCTCCAATGAGTCAACTCTTCGCATGAGGTGGCCAAAGTACTGGAGTTTCAGCTTTAGCATCATTCCTTCCAAAGAAATCCCAGGGCTGATCTCCCTCAGAATGGACTGGTTGGATCTCCTTGCAGTCCAAGGGACTCTCAAGAGTCTTCTCCAACACCACAGTTCAAAAGCATCAATTCTTCGGTGCTCAGCCTTCTTCACAGTCCAGCTCTCACATCCATACATGACCACAGGAAAGACCATAGCCTCGACGAGACGAACCTTTGTTGGCAAAGTAATGTCTCTGTTTTTGAATATGCTATCTAGGTTGGTCATAACTTTCCTTCCAAGGAAACATGTCTCAGTCAACTCCAAATAAAACAAAACTGAGCACTCAATCTGAAGAAGCGCTTATGCTGTGGGGAGAAGGGAGACACTTAACGCTGTTAATCTGAATGAACCAGGAGGACGGGTGGGTAAGAGCGACTGAGAGTGCGCAGCCACGGGCCCCCCTGAGAGCAGAGGGTGGCAGTGAGAGAGGCTGAGCTCCCTGGGCATGCGATGGATGCTCTTTCCTGCCTCGTGTCTTTGCTGCGCAGCTACTGCCTTTACCCAGCATGACCTTTGTGACAAGCCTCTCTGGCTCTTCTTTCAAGATGCCAAACGTCACATTTCTCATTAATAACAAATAGTAAAGGTTTTAATTTTCAAAACTTCTTTCTAAAGATAATACTACATTGTAGGAGATCATAAACCACTAGCATAATGGGAAAAAACTATCTAAGCACTGCAAAACCAGACTCTAATACTGATGTATTCCATGTGGTCACTTAAAATTTGTTTAACTCAACAAAGTTAGTAATCTTTAATCTTTACATATTCTATTTCTGATGCAGGTTATCATGCTGTGCCAGTGTTTTCATGTCAGAATTTGGCAAGGCAAGTTATATAACCTGGGAAAAGTCCTAAGAATATATAATTCTGTCTCATGATGTTCTAACTTTTCTTCTAGTATATAGTATTTATCCCCCTTCCAGTTTTACTGCAATATAACTGATATACAGTACCATGTAAATTTGATGTATATAGCATGATGATTTGACATAGGTAACATTATGAAATGATTATCTCAACAAGTCTAGTCAATACCTATCATCTCAATAGATGAAAAATTAAAGAGAAAAAAATTATTTCCTTGTGATGAGAAATCTTAAGATTTACCCTCTTAACAATTTTCACATATGATGTCAGTATAAGCAGTGTTAACTACATTTATCATGTTGAACATCACTTCTCCAGCAGTCATTCATCGTGTGCTGCTGCTGCTGCTAAGTCGCTTCAGTCGTGTCCAACTCTGTGCGACCCCATAGACGGCAGCCCACCAGGCTCCCCCGTCTCTGGGATTCTCCAGGCTAGAACACTGGAGTGGGTTGCCATTTCCTTCTCCAATGCATGAAGGTGAAAAGTGAAAGTGACGTCACTCAGTCGGTCCGACTCTTAGAGACCCCATGGACTGCGGCCCACCAGGCTCCTCCGTCCATGGGATTTTCTAGGCAAGAGCACTGGAGTGGGTGCTACTGCCTTCTCTGCATTTATCGTGTAACTGGGAGTTTATGCTTCTGACTGCCTTCATCCAATTCCTGCTTCCCCACAACCCCTAGCCTCTAGTAACCACAAATCTCATCTCTTTTCCTGAGTTTGTTTGTTTTCAATGTGTAACTGACGTACAACAGTGTATTAGTTCATTAGTATACTACCAACATAGTGATTGGGTATGTCTATACATTTCAAAACGATCACCACGACACACAGTATTTCTCCTATAATCGCTTTGAGAAAAACATACACTATACAGAGTAAGAGCAACAATCTCCATGGAAGATGACACGCGCCTCAGTGACACCAAAGCAGAGGGAACCTGTGTGTGCGCGTGCATGTGCACACAGGTCTATTTCCTACTTTACAAATCCAGTCTCATGGGGTTTCAAGATAAGATACCATTACAGTGTTCCTGAAAGTTCTCTCATTCCTTTTCGTTCTTTTACTTTTGGCTCATTCGTGTTATTACCATTCCTCCACTGGAAATCACCATGGAGACAGTGATTAAAAGACTTCTTAACAACGACATTCACTGGTGCAATCCAAGTTCCCAAACGTGAAAAAGCTTGGGCTTTCGACCATAGGCAAATACAATTTTGAAGAGCTATTTGTGTTTTGGTCAAACAAGGCAAAGAAGGCAAGACAAACAGGCCCCCAGTGTGCATGTCTGTGAACCTGTGCACGTGCGTGGGGATGAGGGGGAGTAAATTTTCCAACTGCATTAAGCAGCTAGATAGATTCAGAAGCCATACGAACCAAAAAAGGGAATTAATTTGAAATATATCTTTAGATATCTTTAATTTCATTTAACAAATATAGTTCTGTGTGTGTGTATAAAAAATATTCAGATTCACAGACCTGTAAAATTCAATACAAGAAGTGTATTTCCTGAATGTAAACAAAACAAATACTATATTCTGCAGTACGTACTGGAAAACACTGTAATTTCAGGCAAATGGGCAGGATGTCAAGTATAATTTATATACACCCACTGAACCACTACTCAGTAATTGTTATTATATTGGCAAGAAAATTATTCACCTTTTCTTAAAAGCAGTTTAGAAAAATCTTTAATTTTTATCACTGTGCATCCCACCCACCATGTATGGGTACCAGAGCACTAAAATACCTCCATAGCCTGGGCTAAGCGCTCTTCCAGCGCCATGTAAGTGAGGAACTGAGGATCCACGTAAGAAATAGCTTCAGCAACTCCGAGTCCATCTGCGAAGCCATCAAACAAGCTGGGGGAAAAAAAGCACAACCGTGATTTGCGAAATCTTTATGGTGGAGACATAATCATACACGAGCACACTGACAAGCCAACAAACTCACAGGCAGAAAACCTTAAAGTATTTGAATGTAACCATCCGGGGTGAGGGGCGAGAAGAACCCAAGAGGAAATCAAACGCTAGGTGTAAGGAGTTAGGGTACCATTCCCATCCCTAATAGGTTGCCACACTGACTGCACAAAGTTTGTAAGAAAATTCTCTGCCGGTTCTAGTTCTAGTTCTGGGAACTGTGTATGGCTGGGATAAAGGTAATACTTTTAATCTACTAATTCTTTCCCATGTCTTTCCCCTTTATTTTGCTTTCCAATTTGAATTTTGGTGAGAACATGATAAGAATTACTCCATCTATTTTAATTCTATCATTGGTCAAAGCCTCTTTTTCTTCTCTTACCTTGTACTGCTTAATCACTCTGGCTTAAGAATACTTTATTTTCTCAAGTTTTTCTCATTAATTTCTCTAAGGACTAGGGTTTCTCCCTTACCATTCAGTTTGAAAAAGATTTGAGCTCTTAACTGATCACTTCTATTACTCTGAAGGTTGTAAGCTACTTGAAGAAAATGTTATGTCTTAATCTGGTTCTCATCTTCTCCCCTCCACCTTTATATATACACAGATTCCTCCCTTTCCTCTAGTTCTTGGAAATACTAAATACTTCAAGATTCAGAAAATATAAGATATCCTCAGTCATCTTTCTAAATCTTGTTCCGCTGGAATTCCATCCCTTCAATTATCCTTTCTGCAAATAATTCCTAAGCCACTACCTAATTCCAAACTCTCTCTTGAGTTCTTGATCTATATTTTTAGTTTCTGTGGGGCACTTTACCTCAATGAACTCCTACCACCTCGAATTCAACATCTCCAAAACTGGGCTTATTTTGTCTAGTTAAAAACAAGCTTCTGTTGACCTCCACATTCCTACCAGAAACTGAGTATCACAGTCAGTAGCACCCAGTGACTTATGCTAGCTCAGAACAGTTATGATGTGCCTCCATTAAAATGACAAATCTATATCAAATATCTAAAGTATATCTAAGCTTTAATAGCTTAGCAGTATCTAGAAATCACCAGACATCATATGGTACAAAAGGAACGGGCATTTTCATACAATCACAGATTTTAGAATTAGAATTAAAACTTAGATTACTGAATCCAACCTTCTTTGCACTATTAACTACTTCATCTATCAGTGAGATATAGGGCAGAGAGGAAGAATCTTGGAGTCAGACAGGAATTTAATGTCACATTTAACTGAATTATTGTTAAACAATATGAAATTTTTATTGGGTTGTTAGTGTTTATCTATAAAACAAATTAGATGAGTAAATGCACACAGGTGCTGTGCAGAGATGGCACCAGATTAGGCATTCAAGAACAGCAGAACCACTTCCTCCATGCAGGAAACACATTGCTTTCTAAGCAGGTGCATGTGGTATAGGAGAATCCTCATTAGAAATTTGAAATATATGAATTAAGTGCTCTAGTTCTGCCTGCTGAAACAACACAAACTATGTTCCCTTTCTTCTTTCAAGTGATGAGAATCAATTATCCCCTAATAATTCTTTTCTTGTCTAAGCTAAACAAATCTAGACACTCAGAGCATAATATGGTTGTAATCTGGTAACTGAAGAACAACCAGTGAACATTAAAAATTCCAGTATTGTTTACTTGGTAAACACCATGGTAACTGCCTCAGATAAGCACCAAGGACATTAAAACAAGTAGTTTGATAGGAAACAGGTTATCTTCCCACTCAATGCTTATTTAATTATAAAGGTAAAAATGGTGATGAACTAACTCTGAGAGAGTACCTTCACCAAGTGATCAGATTTAATGTCATCATGGGACAATTCGACACCATGTGCCTTCTGACATGCACTGAGAACAGAACCCTGCTCCTATGGTCTGCCTGCTAACGCCGTGTAACTCACACCTAACCATGCCATCAGACAGAGGACAGAACCCTGCTCCTATGGTCTGCCTGCTAACGCCGTGTAACTCACACCTAACTATGTCATTAGACAGAGGACAGAACCCTGCTCCTATGGTCTGCCTGCTAACGCCGTGTAACTCACACCTAACCATGCCATCAGACAGAGGACAGAACCCTGCTCCTATGGTCTGCCTGCTAACACCGTGTAACTCACACCTAACCATGCCATCAGACAAAATGAACCTAAGAGGCACTACCCGAGTCCAGCTCCAGCAGTCAGGGAATCAGCCTGAAGGGATGAGCTGCGTTGGGAAGAATGATGTAGTCTCTGACTGGAGGTATGGGGCTACATGTTTATTTTAAGCATCAGGTCTTCTTTTATACTTTGACAAAAGCATCAGGTCAGAGGTTTGACACTTTGAGTTCCACCTCACCCACATTTATTGTCTCATTGTTGCCCTTCAAACAAGAGTTTCTGCTTCAGCTATTCTCAGAATGATGTTTACTTGTGATTACATTTTAACTCATGCTTATGTCTGGGCTGCATATCACATTCCTCAGTTTATTTCTTATCTTTCTAAATCCTGCTTGCCCCTAGTATCCTATGCTCACTATCTCCTAAAAAGGCTTCTAGCTATTCTTAATTATTCTTAAACCCTAAACTCAGCAAACTTCCTTTGCCTTAAACATCCCCTCACCAACAGGTCTCAGATAACAATCCTTCCCATGGCCTCAAGCTGCGGCCTACATGCTCATCCTGGAACATTCTTTGTAAAGATCCTTGAACAAATGTCAATGGTTACTTTATAGATTATTTTCTGGGCACAACTGCAGAAGGCTTTGTGCTTTCTCATGCTTCTCTCAAGAACAATAAGCACCTTAACATTCTTTCGAGCCAACTTAACTGAAGAAAGGAAAGAACAAGTCAGAATCCCAAAACCTAATTCTTTCATCCCAGAGCTGTGCCTGTGGGATGAGGAGAGGGGGCTGGGTGCCTCCATTTTGTCAGTAATGCCTAACGTGGCTCCCAACAAGTCATTCTACAAAATAAGCTGCCTGTACTTTTAAAAATACCAAACTCACAAAAAACTAAGACTGAGGAAATGTTCATGCAAAGATGGGCTCGATAAAGGACAGAAATGGTATGGACCTAACAGAAGCAGAAGATATTAAGAAGAGGTGGCAAGAATATACAGAAGAACTGTACAAAAAAGAGCTTCATGACCCAGACAATCATGATGGTGTGATCACTGACCTAGAGCCAGACATCCTGGAATGTGAAGTCAAGTGGGCCTTAGAAAGCATCACTACGAACAAAGCTAGTGGAGGTGATGGAATTCCAGCTGAGCTATTCCAAATCCTGAAAGATGATGCTGTGAAAGTGCTGCACTCAATATGCCAGCAAATTTGGAAAACTCAGCAGTGGCCACAAGATTGGAAAAGGTCAGTTTTCATTCCAATCCCAAAGAAAGGCAATGCCAAAGAATGATCAAACTACCGCACAATTGCACTCATCTCACAAGCTAGTAAAGTAATGCTCAAAATTGTCCAAGCCAGGCTTCAGAAATATGTGAACCGTGAACTTCCTGATGTTTAAGCTGGTTTTAGAAAAGGCAGAAGAACCAGAGATCAAATTGCCAACATCCGCTGGATCATGGAAAAAGCAAGAGAGTTCCAGAAAAACATCTACTTCTGCTTTATTGACTATGCCAAAGCCTTTGACTGTGTGGATCACAATAAAGTGTGTAAAATTCTGAAAGAGATGGGAATACCAGACCACCTGATCTGTCTCTTGAGAAACTGTATGCAGGTCAGGAAGCAACAGTTAGAACTGGACATGGAACAACAGACTGGTTCCAAATAGGAAAAGGAGTACGTCAAGGCTATATACTGTCACCCTGTTTATTTAACTTATATGCAGAGTACATCATGAGAAACGCTGGACTGGAAGAAACACAAGTTAGAATCAAGATTGCTGGGAGAAATATCAATAACCTCAGATATGCAGATGACACCACCCTTATGGCAGAAAGTGAAGAGGGGCTAAAAAGCCTCTTGATGAAAGTGAAAGTGGACAGTGAAAAAGTTGGCTTAAAACTCAACATTTAGAAAACGAAGATCATGGCATCTGGTCCCATCACTTCATGGGAAATAGATGGGTAAACAGTGGAAACAGTGTCAGACTTTGTTTTTCTGGGCTCCAAAATCACTGCAGATGGTGACCGCAGCCATGAAATTAAAAGACGCTTACTCCTTGGAAGAAAAATTATGGCCAACCTAGATCACATATTCAAAAGCAGAGACATTACTTTGCCAACAAATGTTCGCCTAGTCAAGGCTATGGTTTTTCCTGTGGTCATGAATGGATGTGAGAGCTGGACTGTGAAGAAGGCTGAGTGCCGAAGAATTGATGCTTTTGAAGTGTGGTGTTGGAGAAGACTCTTGAGAGTCCCTTGGACTGTGGATGTGAGTCTCAGTGACCTCCGGGAGTTGGTGATGGACAGGGAGGCCTGGCGTGCTGCGATTCATGGGGTCACAAAGAATCGGACACGACTGAGCGACTGATCTGATCTCAGGAAATGTTTCGGATTAAAAGAAACTAAAGAAAACATGTTAACTAATATATCTTGGACTGCATCAGAAAAAAATTTCTCTAATGGCATTAGTGGGACAATTATAGATATTTGAACAGGTCTGTAGATTAGAATAGTACTTGTATCAGTGTTGATTTTCTGATTTTATAATGTTACTGTATAAGAAAATCTTCCCGTTTTAATGAAATTCATTCTAGGTGATTCATAAGTAAAGAGGCAGTCATGTTTGCAACTTACTAAATGCGTCAGAAAAAAATATAAAGGAAAGAATGGCAACATGAACATGGTAAATGTTAATCATTACAGAATCTTAGTGAAAGGTATATGGGAATTTTCTGTACTATTGTCTGCCATTTTTCTGTAAGTGTGAAATAATTTCAAGAGTTTTAAAAATTCTACTCTTAAACCATAGCCAAAAGAATTAATTTCTCACAATCTAATTAGGTTAATTATTATCATCCCAATTTCTTATTAGGTTAATAATTATTAAAAAATAATAATGGTAACCCAATTTCTAACCAAGAGAAAGCTTAAATTGTTATCAAAGAATAAATAAATGGTACATTGGGGATGTGTCTAAATCTAAAATCTATGTTTTTTGTGCATCAACTCCTATCACACAAGTCCATGAAACAGTCTCTGGTTATCCTAGAGCATTTCTGTGACCTAATGAAAACAAACAAGCAAGCAAACTTTTGATAGAGGATTTTGTCCATTTTCCTTTAAGCTAAAATAAAAAACCAAAGACTTTAATTTTTTTTCCTATACAGAGGCAAAACTGAAAAGAAATAAAAAAGGGTTAAATTTTGGAGTCACATAAGAATTGCTGCTGTTCACCATGGCCATTCTTTTAAGATGCCAAAATGACATGCTATTTTAATGTGAAAATCAAACCATATTTTTACCTTACCAACATTTAGCTACTACCACATAAATCAAACAGAATACCACCAAAGCAAATAATGAGGTATTGCCATATTTAGACAAAATTCAGAACAGTAACTTCAAAAATTTTGTCTTAAAAATCAAGGCTAAATTGGTTTCCATATTAGAAAAAAACAAACTACTTTGAAGCTTCACAACTTGGGAGCAATCAGTAATATCTTTACAATCTTAATCCAACAGATCAGATCAGATCAGATCAGTCGCTCAGTCGTGTCTGACCCTTTGCGACCCCATGAACTGCAGCACGGCAGGCCTCCCTGTCCATCACCAACTCCCGGAGGTCACTCAGACTCACATCCATCGAGTCAGTGATGCCATCCAGCTATCTCATCCTCTGTCGTCCCCTTCTCCTCCTGCCCCCAATCCCTCCCAGCATCAAAGTCTTCTCCAATGAGTCAGCTCTTCGCATGAGGTGGCCAAAATACTGGAGTTTCAGCTTTAGCATCATTCCTTCCAAAGAAATCCCAGGACTGATCTCCTTTAGGATGGACTGGTTGGATCTTCTTGCAGTCCAAGGGACTCTCAAGAGTCTTCTCCAACACCACAGTTCAAAAGCATCAATTCTTCAGCGCTCAGCCTTCTTCACAGTCCAGCTCTCACATCCATACATGACCACAGGAAAGACCATAGCCCTGACTAGGTGAACCTTTGTTGGCAAAGTGATGTCTCTGCTTTTGAATATGCTATCTAGGTTGGTCATAACTTTCCTTCCAAGGAGTAAGCGTCTTTTAATTTCATGGCTCTTAATACAACAGCCATATCCAGAACAGTCATCAATGAATTAGAAGCTTTCAATAAAGACCTCAATCATTTATTTAAATTTTTATGGGAAACCTTTTTTGAAGGTTTAGAAATATATATATAAAGATCTTAAAAAATATCACGTTAGTAATACCATCTCTTATTAATCTGTCCTAAAGAAACAATCTGATGTACAGATCAAGTTTTATTGGTGAAAAATCTACTGCACTATTTCAATAAGGAAATAATCAAGTAAATTTTCGTGCTTCTGTAGGATGGGGCATTTATACAATACTTCTCACATGAAACCGTAAGTATCTCCCAACATGCACAGATGATGCTGAACAGACACTCCTGCTGAGCACTGTCAGAAATGACTGTGCGTAACGTCATCAGGAAGAAAGTCGGAATGAACAAGCTCAGTAAGAGGGGAGTGGGCAGACCTGAGGGGGGAGAAACAAAGGGGCTGCTCAAGGTCAAGACGAGGACCAGGGGAGGCCACTGACTCCATTATGCTCAGGAAGACGGAAAACAGGTCTCTGAAGAGAGCCTGCAGGATGAATTACAACCCTGTGTGGCTGTGAGGAAACCCCACTTCTGCTTCTCTAACAGGGTCACTGAGGTCTGCTCTGACTCTTCCCCTAGGGAGGGAGAAAAGGGTCAGCAAGGAGAATCACGGAGACACTGCTTCGTGTCTGGAACAATTTAGAGAAGTACAAAGAAAAACATTCAGAAAGGGAAACTGAAGACACAAAGGAGGCCTTAAAAACATATCACCAGGGGTGTGAATGAGCTTTTCTCACATTTTTCTAAATTTTCTGTAATGGAATTTTAACTGGAAAAATAAGACAAATTCTTAAAAATATATCTGTGCAGAGAAGAAAATAAGGGTCGTATCAAGCCATAATTTTTTCCAGAAAAAGTAACAAAAACAGAGTTGCTGGAACAAACTACTCTACATCTCAGTCATTATTCCAGAGGGCTGTGCACACTTGGAAAAAAGTCTAAGTTTATAAACCAAAATAGATAAATTCTAGTCATTCTATCACAAGCAGTAACAATTCTATAATCCATTTAATGTATATGTTACTTTTATTTGAAGCTCACTATTCTTTGCAGCCAGTATTTTGGCCACCTCATGCGAAGAGTTGACTCATTGGAGAAGACTCTGATGCTGGGAGGGATTGGGGGCAGGAGGAGAAGGGGACGACAAAGGATGAGATGGCTGGATGGCATCACTGACTCGATGGATGCGAGTCTGAGTGACCTCCGGGAGCTGGTGATGGACAGGGAGGCCTGGCGTGCTGCGGTTCATGGGGTCGCAAAGAGTCGGACACGACTGAGCGACTGATCTGATCTGATTCTTTGCAGCATGAAGTAATTTTAATCCATTCAACATCTCTGGGAAGGTACAAATGCATTTTGCAAATACAGAAGGAAAACTACAGTCTTGATTCTTCTGATTCAATCACAGGTTTCGAAATTCTTCAGGTAGTATTCATCATGGATTTTTATTTTTTACAGGGTTATATTAAGTGCTCTATTAAGGGGATCAGAACACACAATATATATTTGTCATAAAAAATTTCTTAACACCAAATTTAAAAGTCAGAAACCTCAAACAAGTATGTACATAACTAGGATACAAGGTAAGCATCCATAGAGTTAATGGTCAAAGAAGCAAGAGGTCAATGACTAGAGTTCATGTAGGAAGCAGTATCTGAAATGAGCTTGGAAGGAGAGGAAGACTGACAGATGAGAAAAATCAAAATATTTCTTAGGTATCAGAGATGCAGTTTTCATAATTCAGAATCATGAACGAATTCTACTCAGTCAACAGTGAGCACGGTAAGCACATTGTGCTACATACCTCCAGTCCACATCCAAGTCTTCACTCACACTGGAGTCATCCTCAAGGTTATTGTTACCATCCAACATGAAAGCTTCTGGCTGTGCAAATTCATTAGCAGGCTCATTCCCTTCATCACTGCTGCTTTCATTGACTTCATTATACTGTAACCAAGGAATTTCTCCTTCTTCCAAGGATGTTTGTTCCCTAATACAAACAACATTTTCATGGAAGAAAAAATATTATGATTTTAAAACATATCATAAATTTTTTCTTTAAAGAGCTCTCAGTGCAAGTAGATACTTTATTTGAATTCTAAATTCTTGGTACTTACATGATTCTAAAAAATCTGCCTTCTTTAGATGTGAATCTGTTTATTTGATATATATTATCTATACTCTCACTATTTTCTTTTTGCAAGAGAAAAGTAAGAAAAACTCACCCTAGGTAATCTGAGTCGTTAAGTCCCGACCTTGAGTGGCTCCGTCAGTTACAGTGAAGCCAGGTCGCTCAGCCGGGCCTACAAACCCGGCAAAGCAGGAGCCCACCCCTGGGCCCGCCCCGACCGCTTCACTGCTCTCTGGCTGCTCTCTCCCCTCCTGGGGCTGTGGCGCTCAGCCTGCCTCGCGCACACCCCCTCCACGTGAGGGGCGCTTCCACCAGGCACGTGCACGGCCACTCCCCTGCATGCTGCTCAGACCAGAGGCACTGTCGCTGCTTCAAGGGAAGCCTGCGTGACCACTCATTTTAAGCAGGTCACCAGCCACTGCTGATACAGCATTCTGCTTATTTTCCTTATAGACCTTCCTCTTATTTATCATTTTCTTATGTACTATTAGTCATTCTTCCACTAGAAAATAAGCTAACAGAAACAGGGGTAGACAAATCAATGACACAGATAAAGAAAGTAAGAAAAATCAAAGTATTTCAAAACAACAGGGGAAAAGAGCACGTGATGAACGACACTGAGACAACTGGGAACACACACGGGGGAGGGAGGACGCTACATTTTGATGTCATTATTTAGCCTTAAATAAATTCCACATCTATTTTATAAAAATGCATGTCTGCCTTCAATACCTCTAAAAAACACAAGTACTAGAAGAACCACAAGAGAAATTTCCACAAAAATCTGTGTCGTTCTAAACATGATGTAAAATTTTGAAGCCAAAGATAAATTGATTGCTAAATTTCACAACATACACACTGAAGAAAATGCTCATGGAAAAGCCAAAATACCAAGAAGTTGGACATGAAGACCAAACTGAGGAAAATTAATAATTATAATACATAAGAAAAAATGGCATTTCAAGGCTGCAAACACTGAACAAAAGCTACTTTCAAATTTACAAATAAGACAATTATACTGGAAGAATTTTCTTATTCATTTTATTTGACAAAAAATACCTTTTAGTATACCAAAAGGAGGTTAAATAATATAGTTGTAGCAAAGTTTCATTTTAGTTTGGGTTTAAGATGACAAATAATGTTGTACAACAATTTATGTCTCTCAACTTGAAGAACAGCTAATTAGAACTCTGTTCATTGTAACGTGCAAATTTAACTTTAGGGATAAAAACATTTATGAAAGAGATGTAGACAATGCCCACATATACGAAACAACACATTTTAAATATAAAGAAACTATCTCCTTCTATACCTAAATCCTTCTATACCTAATCCATGTTTAATTTCTGCTCCTCAATTACACTTCATAATAACATGCTTATATGATTCAGTCTAATAAAACGAGAGAAATGAGCATACCGAAATATGCTTATTTTGCTAAAGTTTTAATGTCTAATACATAAAGACAGTAGATGGTTTCTTGTGCATAATTTAGTTTCAGTAAAATTAAGCCTCAAACAGTTTTAAAGTACAGATCAAACTAAAAATCCCTGCACGGCAGACCTCTCTTCTCAGCTTTCTGAGAGTACCTGGCACAGTGTCCTCTAACTCTCCTGGGACTCACTTGCCTCCCCCTAGACTGGCAGCTTCTCAAGGGCGTAACACGTTGTTGTGTCTCCTCATTACCCCGGAGGAGGGCATGGCAACCCACTGCAGTGTTCCTGCCTGGGGCATCCCAGGGACAGGGGGAGCCTGGCGACTTCTGTCCATGGGGTCGCAGAGTCGGACACGCCTGAGCCCAGCGCACACATTAGAGCCTCACTCCCTGTAACATGCACTTGACACTTAATAGGTTTTCTCTCTGTGTTGCAAATATAATAACAAACCCTTGAAAAGTAAATATTTTAAAAGTCAAATAATTTAGAGATTAAGCCTAGAATAGTCCTTGGAAATATCTGTTATTTCAATATATACCTATAAGAAATACATTTCTTTTTATTATACGGCTATCAAAATGACTGTTACGCTGTAATTCAGATATCTAACATAAAACTCAAATACATGGTTGAAAATTATTCAGTACAAGAAATATTAATTTATGAGTTTTTTAAATTCAAAGAAGAAAACTAACATAAATTATTCTGAATCTAAATGATAATGTCATTAATACTTTTTCAACTTTATGAATAACCCCTGGCTACGTATTTTGCTTACACATTTGTCTCTCTCTCTCACAATCATCACGACACGCTGCAGAGACAGAGAGTAAGTGCTACGTGGCAGCGCTCTCAGTGGCGCACAAGGCCACCGCCCCACGCGACACGAGATCCGTCAGGCTGCGAGAGTGGCGCTGCGGCTGGACCGAGTGGGCCTGACAGTGTAGCGAGAGGAACTTTGATCTAAAAAAAAACCTGGACAACAGGACACCAGAAGTACCCAGGACCAGCTGTTGCCTCCCCAGAGCTACAGTGGAGGAGGCTCTGATCCTAGAGGCCCTCTTCCTGAGCTCTGGATCATCTTCTCAAGAATCTCACTACCTCTGCTCTAATCATCAGTCAGTTACTTTCCCCTTGAACTTTCTATAAGCAAACAATCATGCTTCTAGGTTTTTAGGGGTGAGGACAACCCTTTTCTAGGCCCAAAATCCACGTGGAATCTCTTCCTTTTTGTAAAGAACTGGGTATCTCCATTTCCTCACCTTCAATTCCCTTTATTTTTTAACTCCTTTTTTTTCCAAATGCAAAATATATACAACCTATTTTAGTTATACAGTATATTATACTGAACAATCAGAGCCAGCCACCCAAGCCAGGAACTAGAACATCAGCACTGACTAGTATACACCTTGTGTTCTACACTTTCTCTATCCCCTTCACCTGACACTCCAGAGCAAAGTTCAGTTCAGTTCAGTCGCTCAGTCGTGTCCGACTCTTTGCAACCCCATGAACTGCAGCAGGCCAGGCCTACCTGTCTATCACCAACTCCTGGAGGTCACTCAGACTCAAGACCATCGAGTCAGTGATGCCATCCAGCCATCTCATCCTCTGTCGTCCCCTTCTCCTCCTGCCCTCAATCCCTCCCAGCATCAGAGTCTTTTCCAATGAGTCAACTCTTGGCATGAAGTGGCCAAAGTACTGGAGTTTCAGCTTTAACATCATTCCCTCCAAAGAAATCCCAGGGCTGATCTCCTTCAGAATGGACTGCTTGGATCTCCTTGCACTCCAAGGGACTCTCAAGAATCTTCTCCAACACCACAGTTCAAAAGCATCAATTCTTCGGCGCTCAGCCTTCTTCACAGTCCAGCTCTCACATCCATACATGACCACAGGAAAGACCATAGCCTTGACTAGACGGACCTTTGTTGGCAAAGTGATGTCTCTGCTTTTGAATATGCTATCTAGGTTGGTCATAACTTTCCTTCAAGGAGTAAGCGTCTTTTAATTTCATGGCCGCAGTCACCACCTGCAGTGATTTTGGAACCCCAAAAAATAAAGTCTGACACTGTTTCCACTGTTTGCCCATCTATTTCCCATGAAGTGATGGGATCAGATGCCAAAGTACCATCATGTTAATGCTGTTTTCATTCCATTGCTTCTGAAAGATGTTTTCACTATTTTTCTATACTTAAATAAGATATTTACGACTGCCTGTTTCTAAACTTTATGAAATAGGTATGATACACATTTTCCCAGGAATGGTTATTCTCTCTCAGCATTCTTAAGATTCATCCGTGTTTCTGTATGTAACGATGGCTCATTCATTACCTCTGCTGTGTAATACCCTATGTATGAATACATTAATTTTTCTTATTAATACTTGGGTAATATCCACCTCAACAAGCAGCGTGTAGGAACTGATTCACATCCTCCGAAACACCTGACGCTGCTGACCCGACAGGTGACTGGAAGAAGACGCCCCCTTGTGGCCCGTTTGCTGCTATCTTTTGGCCGCACCACACAGCACGTGGGGTCCTGGTTCCCCGACCAGGGACTGAGCCCGCACCCCCTGCATCAGAAGCGCAGAGTCCTAACCACGAGGCCAGCAGGGGAGTCCCCCTCCTGGTGTTCTTAATGTGCACTCCCTGATTGCTAATGGTCTAAGCACCTTTTGATATTTTTAATTCACCGTTAATATTTCCCTTCAGTGAATTATCTGCTGGAGGTTTTGATCATTTTACAATCATACTAAGTTTTGCTTCCTGATTTCTAGCTCACTATGCACTCTGCACATTAAGACCTTATACTCTAAGTACAGTTTCCTAATTTGGTTCTCTTCTTTTCTATCTTTGTTATCTTTTATTAATCTCCCATCCTGCCATGCTAATACTTCCTCCTCATTGGCCATAGAAATGGTACATTTGTCTTACTCCTGATCTTAAGGGGGAAGTTTTTTTTTAATGCTTCTTTATTGAAAATTATTTCTATTTTTTAGATAGGTTTTTATGAGGAACCTATCTCATAGAAAATTCTGTTCTGATCTTAGTTTCTGAATTTTTATCATGATGAGATGCTGAACATTACAAGTGATCAAATTGGTAACTGAATTTCACCTGTTAAAAAAATACACTTAACAAATTCAGATTTCCAATAATTCTGTTTAGGAGTCTGATGTATACTTTAATGAATTAAATAAGCTTATAATTTCCTTCACATTCTCTTTTGGTACTAGGGTTATACTGGCCTTATTTGAACAACTTGGAGCAATAGTTCTTTTCTCATTCTCTTGAAGAGTAGTATGATATGACCTTTGAAAGTCTAGAGAGAATTTAAGAGAATTCAGCTCTATAACCATTTGTTTTCTCCATGGAAAGATTATAAACCACTGATTACGTATCTGTAATAGTTACCATATTATTTAGGGCAGTGATGAATCCTATTTTTCTAGGAAGTTGTCAACTTCTAAGTTTTCAAATGCACTGACCTAGGCTCACAGTGTTTTTCCTGGTCCATACGACCTTCACTGGTTTTGCAGCTCTGTCCCCTTCTGCATGCCCACATCACTCATCTGTGTCATCTTTATTCTCCTAATGCAACGTCTTCTTGGAGAAGGCAATGGCACCCCACCCCAGTACTCTCGCCTGGAAAATCCCATGGATGGAGGAGCCTGGTGGGCTGCAGTCCATGGGGTCCCTAAGAGTCGGATACAACTGAGCGACTTCACTTTCACTTTTCACTTTCACGCATTGGAGAAGGCAATGGGAACCTACTCCAGTGTTCTTGCCTGGAGAATCCAGGACGGAGCCTGGTGGCTGCCGTCTGTGGGGTCACACAGAGTCGGACAGGACTGAAGCGACTTAGCAGCAACAGCAGCAGGGTCTTCTTGTTTGGATCAGCTTCTGGCTTCTTTGATTCTCTCTGTTATTGTTTTCTAATTACGTTGACTTTTGTTTTTATCTTCTCTAACTCTGATTCTTATCTTACCTTAGTTTATTTATTCTAATATTCCTTTTCTATGCATAGCTACTCCATCTTCAGCTTTTGTTTTTTTTCTAACATAAAGTATTTATAAAGATAAATTTACCTGTAAATATCAATTTCATTATAATCCCACAGTTTTTATTGGTGGTATTTTCATTATCATTGAGTTGCATGCTTTTTAAACTTCTAAGTATGATTTCTTCTTTGTCCTACTGGTTTTATAGAAGGACAGATAATTTCAAATGCAAAGGGGTTTTATATAACACACATGTATTATTTATTTACAAAATTAATTGCATTATGGTCAGAGAAAATGGTCTGCAGGATACTGATTCTTCGAAATGTGTTAATCTGTGCTTTGCAGTCTATAGTACACGTTCACTTTTTGTGTGTTTTTGTATTCCACAGCATGCAGTGTTCATTAAACCATGTTTAAATGAGTTGCTCAAATCTGCAATTAATTTTTTAGAATTAGAAATTCAGAAAGGTATTTAAAATTTTTCTAATATGACAGACAATCTGTTGGTATTCTCTAGTTTGATTAAATTTTGATTTATACCTTTTGAGTCTATTTTATTAGGTACATTCAAGTTTAAACCTGCTACATTTTACTGGAAAATTGGACTTATTACGTAGTGACTGTCACCCTCCCCAATAATGCTTTCTGTCTTTAAGTCTACTTTGCTAATGCTAGTATGATTAGTCCATTTTCTTTTAGTTAGTATTTCCCTGAAATATCATTTTCTGTCCTTTAACTTTCAATCTTTCTGTATGCTAATGCTTTAAGTGTGGGTTTTATAAACAACATTTAACTTAAAAAATCTAACTGATTTGAAGGTTTATCTTCCACAAGCAGAGAGTAAACAGTTTATATTTATTACAGAGCTTTTTCTCAAGTGCTTTTTTTAATCTCTATTTTTCTTCCATGTTTTAATGTTTTTTTCTTCCTTTATTTATTGTTATTTGGATTGACTTTAAATGTTATTTTTCCATGTCTCAAGTTTCTTTTTTTCCTTGTATACAGGTTTCTAACACATATACTCTATATTTATTCTTATAATGGTATACAAATTTACCTTATGTCAAAAGCTAACTTTCAGGCCTCTCGCAAACTATACCCTGCAATGCTGATCTTTTCCATTAACTGAAACACTACTGCTGTACAGTGTGTTAGTTCTGCCCTTCTCACCAACTGACTTCTGTTTTTTTAAATCAAATTACTGCATTTTTTATTACAGGATACTGATGCAAGCACTAGATGACTTCCTATGTGTTTCTGTTTGTGCTCATGTATCTGTACATCTAACTATAATTCAGGACACTTCCCTTAAACTTATAAGCTAAATATCCACGTGTCTCCTGCCATCTACAATGCATGTCTAACTCACACTTAAAATTCCAAAAAGGGGCTCCTACTTGTCAATTCTCTTCCCAGGCTTCATCTTAGTCAATGACATTAATGTCTACCTACTCCTCAAAATACCCAGTCATAATTGACTGATTTCTCCCTCATCTCACACACCAATTCATTCTAATATTTGTAACTCAAAAATAGTCCCAAACTTGTCTACCTTTTAAAATTCTCACTATCAGATACCCCGTCACAGCCTAACTCACTCTTACCTTCTTTTTTACTTTAGTCCCTTTCCAATTCTATCTCCACAAAGCTGTTTGATCTTTTAAAAATGTGTGTTACATCAGTTAATTCTCCACACTTAAACTCTCACTGCTCTCTGAATAATTCCAGCTGCTGTGTGTTCTTCAGCCTGGTTCCCGCCCACTCCCTCTCATCTTGCTCTCTGTGGCTCATCTGCTTCAGCCCCAGCCCAGTTGTCTTCTGCAATGCCACGCCCTTTCCTTGTCAGCACCTCTGCTCTCCTGTTCCTACCGCCTAGAGAGCTCTCCCTCAACTGCCAATTCTCATCTTTTAGAACTCATTCAGAAGTCAATTCCTAAGAGAAGTCCTCCCTGACCATTCTATATATAAGCACCTGGCAGTTGCTTTATTACATTTGTGTTTCATTCCCTTCACCGTAATTATCAGTTTGTGATTTACAATTATTTCCATCTTACATACTGCCTGCCACCCCCACCATCACGTAAGCTTCATGAAGGACCTTGGCCTTGCTCACTGATACAATCCCAGGGTCCAGGACAACGCTCGCTGCACGCTCAGCACATGACACACACTGCACGCTCAGGAAATGTTTGTTGCATGATAGTTACACACCAAACATTACATACGAAATTTTTCACCAATTACATACAAAAAATTTAATACTTAGTAAACTAATCTGGGCTCCAAAATCACTGCAGATGGTGACTGCAGTCATGAAATTAAAAGACGCTTACTCCTTGGAAGGAAAGTTATGACCAACCTAGATAGCATATTCAAAAGCAGAGACATCACTTTGCCAACAAAGGTTCGCCTAGTCAAGGCTATGGTCTTTCCTGTGCTCATGTATGGATGTGAGAGCTGGACTGTGAGGAAGGCTGAACGCCGAAGAATTGATGCTTTTGAACTGTGGTGTTGGAGAAGACTCTTGAGAGTCCCTTGGACTGCAAGAAGATCCAACCAGTCCATTCTGAAGAAGATCAGCCCTGGGATTTCTTTGGAAGGAATGATGCTAGAGCTGAAACTCCAGTATTTTGGCCACCTCATGCGAAGAGTTGACTCATTGGAGAAGACTCTGATGCTGGGAGGGATTGAGGGCAGGAGGAGAAGGGGACGACAGAGGATGAGATGGCTGGATGGCATCACTGACTTGATGGGTGTGAGTCTGGGTGACCTCCGGGAGCTGGTGATGGACAGGGAGGCCTGGCGTGCTGCGGTTCATGGGGTCGCAAAGAGTCGGACACGACTGAGCGACTGATCTGATCTGAAACTAACTAATTGAAGGCAGGAACAGAAGGAGACGGCAGAGGATGAGATGGTTGGATGCCATCACTGACTCAATGGACATGAGTCTGAGCAAGCTCCAGGAACTGGTGATGGACAGGAAGGCCTGGCCTGCTGCAGTCCGTAGGGTCGCAAAGAGTCGGACACGACTGAGTGAATGAAATCAACTGAACTGAAACTAACTAATAATAATTAAACATGATCAAACATAAAGTCAGGAAGAGGGGGAAAAAACACCACCTCAACCTACCGTTATCAAAACCAACTGTAAATTCCTTTCTTTACAAATTTTCTAATGTTTTTTATTTCTAGATTTTCTTATAGAATTAATCTCAAACTGGAAATTTATATTTTTTGACAAGTAAAAATTTGATGTTTGCCCAAGTTGAAAAAGTTTTTTCCTAAGAAAATATATTTACCAAAATAGATTTCACGAGAGTAAATTAGAACCAATTATCATCATAATGAAATTTTAATTATCAAAGAAATACTCCCTCAAAATAAAATACCAAGCCTGAAAGGTTTCACAAACAAATACCAACAGCCTTTAAAGTAATAAGAAGCTATTTAAACACTAGGAGATACAATGTATATAAATATATATATTTATGTACTCTTTTAGCAAAGCGAGTATCAAACTTATCAAGACCAAAAAAAAAACACACACACAAACAGGGAAAATTCACAGAGCTCTCAATATAAAAATCCTATGTAAAATGCTGGCAAAAAGAATCTAGCAGCTCATTAAAGCAACAATAAACCATGACTATGTGATCACGTTGGGTTAATTGTAAGAAGAAGTAAGGGTATTTGAATATTAGGAAATCGACGAACAGAATAACTGCTCATGATGACCAGGCCAAAAGTAAAAACTCATGATGTCATTTCCATTGGTGCTAACAAGACTTTAAAATTCAACAAACATTCTTACCAGAAACCTATAAAATACAAAATGGGGAAAGTTTCTTTAATGTGATTTAAAACAAAAAAAAATTCTTTGTGTATGAGTGTATATGTACGAAATCAATCTAAACACCAGAGTCTCTGTACCCGGGAAATACTAGTGGGGCGAGAGCTGGAAACAATGGCCCACAGCTTACTTCCAGCCTGCCACCTGTTTTCATAAAACAATTTTACTGGAAGATAGCTACACCCATTCATTTACATATTACCTATGGCTACTTCTACACTGCAACAACAGAACTGAGCAGCTCCCACAGAGACTGACACACAAAGCTGAAAATATTCACTATCTAGCCCTTCAGAGTATAAACTTGACAAGCTCTGCACTACAGCATTCCCATTAAAGTTAGGAAAACACAAAGACATTTAACATCCACCCACCAACTGGAGATCTCATCCAATCAATCAGACAGCAACAGTAAACGTCCCCTCTTACAACTGCCTGTGTCCCCAGGACAGCCACTGACTCCCCCGACGGCCGTCCCTTCCGCCTCGTCAGCATCTCCAGAGGGGCAGGTGGCTCTGACTCACTCGTACCTGACTTAACCAAAACGATCGTTTAAATGCCCACGGTTTCTTTTAATAAAGCAAAATGGAAACACAGACTGTACTTCAAGAGAAGACACTGTAATTACCAGTATTTTCAAGTTAATTGTTCTTTGGAAATTAACCAAAAGCATAACAAAATTCAGCAGGATCTACTGGTCCTACATAGGGCTTGCAAATGTGATTAACAGCATACCCACCGTTTGAATGTGACGTGTATCATGCAATACTTCATGCAATACACGTAAAAATCACAAATCCTACTGGTACACACCCTTCCTGAAGAGACAACTCCTGGTTCTCTTCTTCGGGACCACTGCTGTCGCTCTGCAGTTCAGGCTCGTTCTCATCTTTCCCTGGCAGAGTCTCCCAGCTTTCATCGCTTGAGGACTGATCTTTTTCTGTACCAGAAAATCGATGAGGCAAAGAAGCAGACCATTCTCCATCACTGCATTCTGAACTGCAAGTTTAGAACAGAAAAACACTGTCATTCCAAGTGTGTCTATCATGTGGAGTGCTAACCGGGCACGATGGCACAGAATGGACGACTGATGCTCTGTATGTTTCATCAGGAGACGATTCAATTTTAACACATTTTAAAATAGAGATAAATATTCAGCAGAATGTAACATTTTCAAATGAATATATATATGGCAAGTTATAAAATTATCTATTTTTTTCTTCATTAAAGTAACTAATTCCATGGTGGTTAAACATAGGCTCTTTATATTTTAGACATATTCTAAAGAAAATTTTAAGTAATTTATTCAGTAATCACAATTTAAATAGTATCTGGAATATATAATGAGAGTTGTTACTCACTCGACCTATCCACAACAACTTTGTAATTACCTAGTGACAACTGATACCATATCCTCTATGAATAAATTTTCACTATTACCATGTTCAATGGAGAAAGACTCAAATTCATACAAAATTGCACTGACAAATCTTTCCTGAAGTCCTCTGGTAGGGCTATGAACACAAAATAAATCTCAACAGAATATTTAGATAAGGAATGAAATAAGTGATAAAAGGGTTAATGAAAAAATTTCAGAAAAATCACTTTTAGTTACACGTATTTAACTGGTTTGTTTGTTTACATTCAACAACTTGCGAAGCATTAGTCATCTTATATCTGCTGTTGTTTAGTCACTAAGTCGTGTCCAGCTCTTTTGCAACCCCATGGACGTGGCCCACCAAGGTTCCTCTGTCCGTGGGTTTTCCCAGGAAAGAACATTGGAGCAGGTTGCCATCTCCTGCTCCAGGGGATCTCTCTGACCCAGGGATCGAACCAGTGTCTTCTGTATTGGTAGGTGGATTCTTGGCTTACCACCAAGCCCCTAGGGAAGCCATATCTTATATTACCAAAAGCTACAATATTACTTAACAGTGTTGAATATAAATTACAGATGCTCTTTCCAGTCATATCAATCATTCTGGTCAAGAATTCCCTTGATGATTACCTTTTTTGCACTGACTTTTAAGAAAACAAAAAAATAACAAACTTTATGTTTTTGAAAGGAAGTGATAATTGGTATTGTCTTCTTCTATAGGCAGATGAACCCAAGAGATCAAGATGCAATTAACAAAGAGAAGCACTGATCTGAGCTCTGAGAAGTTAACAGAAGTAAAGAAATAAAATCAACTTCCAATTTTCAGGAAACAATGGGCAGCAGGTCACAAATATCCTGGGGAAGGGTAGAACAAGGCCCTGGCACAGCGAGTAACAGGTGGGCCCTCACTGGTATGAGGCAGTGCTTCTATCCTATAAAACCCTCTCTGTCCAAAGACAAGTAAATAATTTTCAGACTTGTATCAGTGTCAAAATCGAACAAAGAATTAGTTTTAAAGGAGCTCACTAAACTAACTTTCCTTGACTATGAAGCTTCTCAAATTTATAGCTAAATTACCAACTCCAACTTTGGTCTAAGCAGCAGAGTTAGATTTCTACATTAGTTTGTGGCAGTTTTTAACACACTTGCTTAAAAGCAAACTTCATTATTAAACATTTCTCTCAGAGTAAGGTCCTGTCCAGAAAGATAACATATGAAACTTCTGAACTTTTATCAATTAGTGAAATAACTGACGGAATACCTCTAAATTTCAGTATAAAAAGGATGTCTATGATCAACAACTATCAATTTATTTAAGACGCTTATGTTGAGGACTGGCAAACTATGCATCTCATTAGCCAAACCTGGCCCTGCTGCCTGTTTTACTTTTTAATGGTATGTGAGCCAAAAATGGTTTTTATATTTGATTTTGCCTCTTAGCAAAACCTAAAATAATTAATATCTGACCCTTTAAGAAAGTCCGTAGACACCTGGCCAACATCATTGCTACTCAATATATATAACACTTACCTCTAAGTAGGTAACTTTTTAAACATATATCACCAGCCCTGACCATATACTAAGCTTTCATAACCACTAACTCCCCACCAAATATTTTTTAGATTTTCACATTCCTTTTAAAAATCATGTATTTATAACAAAATTCATCTGCTATTTAAGTCCCTTTCTTGATTTTTTATCTGCTAATGGTATTATCCTGCCCTTAAGCTGGATAGATCTCTGACTCTTCATAAACTCCCCACACTTAAGTCCTCACTTACTTCCCATTTTTTCTGTTCAATGGCTCTTATATCCTAGCTCTCTTTTCTCCAATTCCCCTAAAAAACTCTGGCTCAAGTGTTTTCTCCAAACCTAGACTTGAGACAATTATTAACTGGGTTCAGTTCAGTCACTCAGTTGTGTCCAACTCTTTGCAACCCCATGAAAAGCAGCACACCAGGCCTCCCTGTCCACCACCAACTCTCAGAGTCTACTCAAACCCATGTCCATCAAGTTGGTGATGCCATCCAACCATCTCATCCTCTGTCACCCCCTTCTCCCACCTTCAATCTTTCCCAACATCAGGGTCTTTTCAAATGAGTCAGCACTTCACACAAGGTGGCCAAAGTATTGGAGTTTCAGCTTCAACATCAGTCCTTCCAACAAATATCCAGGACTGATTTCCGTTAGGATAGACTGGTTGGATCTCCTTGCAGTCCAAGGGATTCTCAAGAGTCTTCTCCAACACCACAGTTCAAAAGCATCAATTCTTCGGCGCTCAGCCTTCTTCACAGTCCAACTCTCACATCCATACATGACCACAGGAAAGACCATAGCCTTGACTAGACAGACCTTTGTTGGCAAAGTAATGTCTCTACTTTTGAATATGCTGTCTAGGTTGGTCATAACTTTCCTTCCAAGGAGTAAGCATCTTAATTTCATGGCTATAGTCACCATCTGCAATGATTTTGGAGCCCAGAAAAATAAAGTCAGCCACTGTTTCCCCATCTATTTGCCATGAAGTGATGGGACCAGATGCCATGATCTTAGTTTTCTGAATGTTGAGCTTTAAGCCAACATTTTCATTCTCCACTTTCACTTTCATCAAGAGGCTCTTTAGTTCTTCTTCACTTTCTCAATAAGGGTGGTATCATCTGCATATCTGAGGTTATTGATATTTCTCCTGGCAATCTGATTCCAGCTTGTGCTTCTTCCAGCCCAGCATTTCGCATGATGTACTCTGCACAGAAGTTAAATAAGCAGGGTGACAATATACAGCCTTGACATACTCCTTTTCCTATTTGGAACCAGTCTGTTGTTCCATGTCCAGTTCTAACTGTTGCTTCCTGACCTGCATACAGGTTTCTCATGAGGCAGGTCAGGTGGTCTGGTATGCCCATCTCTTCCAGAATTTTCCACAGTTTATTGTGATCCACACAGTCAAAGGCTTTGGCATAGTCAATAAAGCAGAAATAGATGTTTTTCTGGAACTCTCTTGCTTTTTTCAGATGATCCAGAGATGTTGGCAATTTGATCTCTGGTTCCTCTGCCTTTTCTAAAACCAGCTTGAACATGTGGAAGTTCATGGTTCACGTATTGCTGAAGCCTGGCTTGGAGAATTTTAAGCATTACTTTACTAGTGTCCCTAAATTTAATCCCAACTCCCTTAACTCAATTAAAAAACATATTCTGAATATTCCTATCACTTTAATTTACATCAAACAGTACATTTATAATGTTACTCCAAAAATATTATATTTTATAATATTATAAATACAGATTTATATTAAAACAATATAGGAACTTCAGCAGTTCCTCTCCACTAAGGCTTATTTCACACACATAAGCCGTCTGCCTACAGCCCTCCCAATTCTTGCTACAGCTGTCCAGTAACATTGTGCCTTAAGGTAGTGCAGCTGAGAACACAGGTTCTGGAGTCAGATGGCCTGGATTTGAATTCACCAGTTATTAGCTGTGGAAAAGTTATTTAATGTCTCTGTGCCTTCACTGCGTCACCTATCAGAAGAATATAGTAATAGTATCCACTATCACACTGAGTTTATTTGAGGAGTAAATGGGTTAATATACAGAAAATATTCTAATAGGGCCTGGTAAAAGTATCATCAGCAACTATTAAGAAATCATTTTTTAAACAATACTTTTTTTTGTTACCTAAATACATTTTAGTTATCTCCTAAGCAATATTCGTAAAGTTCCAAATGTGATGTGCCAGCTTTATTTTTTTTTCTGATTCACATCAAAATACATAATGATAAAATTAAGAAAACTTTGTGCCATTTAATATATTTTAGCCACTCGAAAAAATACTAGTGTATAGGAAAAAAAAAAGTTTTAACTTTGAATAGCACTGATGATCCCAGTTATGAGTATATTCTCACATTCAACATTTTCCTTCCAATATGCTCTATTCCAAATACTGTCCCTCAAATATGAATTTTCATCACAACTATTGCTCCCACCACCACGAATGTTTTCACAATCACTTCACCTTCTTTTTTCATTTCAGGGCCAGATTATTCCTTCAAGACCTTCCCCTAAAACACTGCTTCTTTTGTTTTTCAACTAATTCATAGACTAGCCTTCTTATTCATTCAGTCTGAACCACTGAAATGCAGCTGCTTCTTTAGCGCTGCATTTAAAGGCATCTTTCCTAAGTGCAAACTCACAGTTTCTTTTATTAGAAAAGCATCCAAGAAGATCTGCTTGTATTGTGAAGTATCTGTAAGCTCTTAGAAGTTAACTAAGACTGTATTATCAAATGATTTTAAATAGTGAATTTTCAGTGATATCAGTTTATTTAAAAAGGACGAACCATCTTCTTTAGCATATGTTCTCTAGAAATTAATATGCATGGATGATATAAATGGTAAAAAGTACTATCAATAATTTCCTATTAATATTTCATTCTGAACATTATTATCTATGACAAATTTCCCAATTTAATGTCTGTTACTAATTTGTAGCTCTAAAAATCCAAATTGGTTCAGAGAGCTAGTCAAAGAAAATTTAACTATGATTAAGATTTTTTACTACAAAAAGCAAAAAACCTACCATAGATTATTTCTTTACTGAAGAAACAAGATACTGTATTTAACATCAGATGAAGTTCCATCTATGATGTATGACAGCCTTTTTCACCCTGACGGTGGAATACGATGATGGCAAGAGCAAGCTTTGAAGTCTGACAGTTAGCTTAGGATCTGCTCAGTACTTAAGAGTACAAGCCTGGACAATGAATGAACTTCCCTGAGTTCACTCTTCCTCATCTGTAAAATGGGGATATTAATGTTTCCCTTTCAAGTCTACAGTGATGTTTAAATGAAAAACAGATAAAATGTTTTGCACAATTTTCAGAAAATGGCAAACATTTAATAAAAGTGGTAGTTACTTTTTTCATTGTATAACCTACCTACTTAGAAATTTCAATAGGATTTCCTGCCAGCACACCACCATTTTCCTCCTTTCTCTACCAAAGGAAATCTACTCAATACCTTCTGGTCTGCCTTACTGAAAAGACAAACTGACAGTATTGTCAGTCTCCTGGTCCCCTTAGAGCTTCACACCAGAGCTCAGCAAATTACGCCCCAGCGCAAAAGCAGATCTGTCCACCCGTCTGTTTTTCAGTGGCATGGAAGCTAAGGGTGTTTTTTGCATTTTAAAACGCTCATGTAAGTATCCACATCATATCCTCAATTTTGGCTTTTGGTCCACAGAGCTTAAAATATTTACCATCTGCTTAATCTTTAAAAAAAAGTTTGCAGACCCCAAAGATGACATAGCAAAGAAGCATCCAACATAGGTCAGTGGAAGAGAAACCGTGGAGCTGAAAAGTGTGAGCGAACAGCTCCGTGGCAGCACTGAGTCACAGAAGATGTGTACAGGGTAAGCAGCAATTAGCTATGGAAACCAGAGAATACAGAAACAACATAGGGAGCTAACACTCTGAGGCATTTAACAGGAGTAGATAGTGAGATAAAAGCAGTGGGTGTGAAACATTTATTCTGAAAACTCAGCAGTGGAAAACTTAAACAGGCAAGTAATAAAAAGAGGAAGCAAGATCAATGAACGTTGCCCCCAGGATTTATAAAATTGAAGGAAACTAGGGGTCAAGACAATAAATAAGCAAGGGATCAGGTACAACTGCTAAAGAAAAAAATTTTGGAAGAAACTTAAAACAGGAACCAACACCAACATATTAATATCAATAACCTCAGATATGCAGATGACACCACTCTTATGGCAGAAAGTGAAGAGGGGCTAAAAAGCCCCTTGATGAAAGTGAAAGTGGAGAGTGAAAAGGTTGGCTTAAAGCTCAACATTCAGAAAACGAAGATCATGGCATCTGGTCCCATCACTACATGGGAAATAGATGGGGAAACAGTGGAAACAGTGTCAGACTTTATTTTTCTGGGCTCCAAAATCACTGCAGATGGTGACCGCAGCCATGAAATTAAAAGACGCTTACTCCTTGGAAGGAAAGTTATGACCAACCTAGATAGCATATTCAAAAGCAGAGACATCACTTTGCCAACAAAGGTTGGCCTAGTCAAGGCTATGGTCTTTCCTGTGGTCATGTATGGATGTGAGAGCTGGACTGTGAAGAAGGCTGAGCGCCGAAGAATTGATGCTTTTGAACTGTGGTGGTGGAGAAGACTCTTGAGAGTCCCTTGGACTGCAAGAAGATCCAACCAGTCCATTCTGAAGGAGATCAATCCTGGAATTTCTTTAGAAGGAATGATGCTAAAGCTGAAACTCCAGTATTTTGACCACCTCATGCGAAGAGTTGACTCATTGGAGAAGACTCTGATGCTGGGAGGGATTGAGGGCAGGAGGAGAAGGGGACGACAGAGGATGAGATGGCTGGATGGCATCACTGGATTGATGGGTGTGAGTCTGGGTGACCTCCGGGAGCTGGTGATGGACAGGGAGGCCTGGCGTGCTGCGGTTCATGGGGTCGCAAAGAGTCGGACACGACTGAGCGACTGATCTGATCTGATCTAATCTGATGCTAATATGTATTCTTATAGAGGAGCGAAAAACAAGATGGATCACATTCCACTATTTCAGTATCTCCAGGAAAGTAGAGACACAGTTAATCGACTGAGTGACATGACAATAAGTAACTAAAAGATTGTACAATAATTTTTCAAGAAAAGCAACAGAACAAACACGACACAGATTCATCTGGGACTAGTGAGGACTCATTTGTTGTTGATTATAAAAGCACATGAGCTACACACTAAATCTCTCCAAGTGAAAACTGAAACACCACTGTGAGTTTCACATGGTCTCTCACTAGTGCTGTCTTGCATTAGCATTTAGAACTATATTCAAAAGCAGAAAACTGTAACTTACTCAAATACTACGCTCCTTGCAGATTTAATTGTGAACCAAGATCCGTTTTTCACATAAATAAAATGATATGTGGTTTCGGTGGCTGTTCGTTGCTCAGCCGCTCAGCCGTGCCTGACTCTCTGCCGCCCCGTGGACTGTAGCATGCTGGGTTTCCCTGTGTTTCACTACCTCCCAGAGTTTCTTCAAACTCACGTCTACTGTTGATGATGCCATCCATCCACCTCACCCTCTGTTGCCCTCTTCTCCTCCTGCCCTCAATCTTTCCCAGCATCACGATCTTTTCCAATGAGTTAGTTCTTTGCATCAGGTGGCCAAAGTACTGGAGCTTCAGTTTCAGAATCAGTCCTTACAACGGATACTTAGGGTTGATTTCCTTTAGGATTGACTGGTTGGATTTCCCTGCAGTCCAAGGGACTCTCTGGAGTCTTCTCTAGCACCACAGTTCGAAAACATCAATTCTTTCATGCTCAGCCTTCTTTACAGTCCAACTCTCATATCCATACATGATTAATGGAAAAACCACAACTTTTGACTACTGTATGGACCTTCGTCAGCAAAGTAATATCTCTGCTTTTTAAAACACCACCTAGATGTGTCGTAGCTTTTCTTCCAAGGAGCATCTTTGAATTTCATGGCTGCAGACACTGTCCTCAGTGATTTTGGAGCCCAAGAAAATAAAGCCTCTCACTGCTTCCACTGTTTCCCCATCTATTTGCCATGAAGTGGTGGGACCAGATATCGTGATCTTAGTTTTCTGAATGCTGAGTTTTAAGTCAGCTTTTTCATTCTCGTCTTCTACCTTCATCAAGAGGCTCTATAGTTCCTCTTTGCTTTCTGCCATAAGGGTGGTGTCATCTCATCTCTGAGTTTACTGACAATTCTCCCAGCAATCTTGATTCCAGCTTGTGCGTCATCCAGCCTGGCATCTGGCATGATGGACTTTGCATGTAAGTGGTTTTTCTATCATATTCAAAAAAGCTACATGCACCCCAACGTCCACAGCAGCACTGTTTACAGCAGCCAGGACATGGGAACAACTGGTCATCCATCGAGAGGTGAACGGATAAAGAAGTTGCAGTGCATATATATATGGTGGAATATTACTCACCCATAAAAAGGAACAAATTTGAGTCAGCTGAATTGAGGTGGGTGAACCTAGAGCCTATTATGCACAGTGAAGCAAGTCAGAAAGAGAAAAGCAAATATAAAATCACAGACATATGGCATCTAGAAAAATGGTACTAATGAAGTTATTTGCAGGGCTGAAAGAGAGATGCAAGCACAGAGAACAGACTTGTGGACACAGTGAGGGAAGGAGAAAGTGGGACAAACTGAGAGAGCAGCACTGAACTATACACAGACACTTAGTGGGCGGGTGTTGTGTAACAAAGGGGGTTCAAGCTCGGTGCTCTGTGACCATCTAGAGGGGTGGGATGGGGGTGCTGGGGAGGAAGGTCAAGAGGGAGGAGATATATGTAGATATATGTACACTTACAGCTGATTCACACCTATTGTACAGCAGAAACCAACACATTATAAAGCAATTATCCTTCAATTAAAAAAAATTATATGTGGTTTCTAGATAAAATATACTTTATGTACAAATCCTAGTTAGAAGCAGCAAAATCAGCCCAAATCAACCTCTGAGTCCCTAAATCTCACAAGGAATTGATCTGTGTTCTCTGATATTTATATATCACCCCAAAAAATTCAAGTATATATATGCTTTGGGAAGAATGAAATTTTAGATAGTTTTCTTATCTGACCAGCCGTGGATCAAAAACGCTTTTCAAATTTTATTGAAAATATGCTGCTGCTGCTGCTAAGTCACTTCAGTCGTGTCCGACTCCTCGTGACCCCATAGACGTCAGCCCACCAGGCTCTCCTGCCCCTGGGATTCTCCAGGCAAGAACACTGGAGTGGGTTGCCATTTCCTTCTCCAATGCATGAAAGCGAAAAAGTGAAAGTGAAGTCGCTCAGTCGTGTCCGACTCTTAGCGACCCCATGGACTGCAGCCCACCAGGCTCCTCCATCCATGGGATTTTCCAGGCAAGAGTACTGGAGTGGGGTGCCATTGCCTTCTCCGGAAAATATGCTAGAAGGAAATTATATTAAAAAGTATGGTGTTGGAGAAGACTCTTGAGAGTCCCTTGGACTGCAAGGAGATCCAACCAGTCCATCCTAAAGGAGATCAGTCCTGAATATTCACTGGAAGGACTGATGCTGAGGCTGAAACTCCAATACTTTGGCCACCTGATGTGAAGAACTGACTCATTGGAAAAGACCCTGATGCTGGGAAAGATTGAAGGCAGGAAGAGAAGGGGACAAGAGAGGATGAGATGGTTGGACGGCATCACTGACTCAATGGACATGAGTTTGAATAAACTCTAGGAGTTGGTGATGGACAGGGAGGCTTGGCGGGCTGCAGTCCATGGGGTGGCAAAGAGTCAGACATGACTGAGTGACTGAACTGATTATATAACTCTTGGCATTCTCAAAAATAGTATACTGAACAGAATCTAAGCAGTTTGGGGCTTTTTACGAGTACTAACACTGAACTCGGAGAAGGCAATGGCAAGCCACTCCAGTACTCTTGCCTAGAAAATCCCATGGATGGAGGAGCCTGGTGGGCTGCAGTCCATGGGGTCACTACGAGTCGGACGCGACTAAGCGACTTCACTTTCACTTTTCACTTCCACACAATGGAGAAGGAAATGGCAACCTACTCCAGTGTTCTTGCCTGGAGAATCCCAGGGACGGCGGAGCCTGGTGGGCTGCCATCTATGGGGTTGCACAGAGTCGGACACGACTGAAGCGACTTAGCAGCAACACTGAACTATGTTGTGATAAAATAATATGACAGAAGTTGTTCAAATCTATAAGTCTGCTTCGTTCAATAAATAAAACCCAATAGTTAGGTTTTTTCTTTTTTTGGCCTCATCGTGGGGCTTGTGGGAGCTCAGTCTCCCGACCAGGGATCAAGCCCCGGCCCTTGGCAGTGTGCAGTTGCGACCACTGGACTGCCAGGGAAGTCCCTAGGTTTCTTCTTGAATTGTGTCTGCCTTTTACAACTTTCTGGTCTTTTCCCTTAATAGCAAAATACTGGAATCTATGACTCCCTAGGTATGCCTGAGGAACAAAGTTATTTATCCCTGATTTATTCCTTTTAAACTATGAACTTGGAAACAAGATAAAAAGTTTTGCTAAAATATTAGAGTATGTGCTTACAGATCTTTGCTTTGGCTGTTCATAGATATTCACTTGTTGGGAGATAGTATGATCAGAGGAGCTTTCTTTACAGCTTTCAACTAACATACAGGAGAGGAAAGGAGCTTAATTTAGCCTCATGGTAACTATCTGTATATTCTGTCTTTCTCCTAAGGCTGATGAAGATCAAGGCAACAGGGATCATTATTATTTGTATTTACAGAGTACCTGGAACAAAATGTGACCTTTAGGAGGAATTCAATAAATTCTTTTTAAATAAATCAAATCAACACCAAATGTAAGTAATATTCCTTTCATTCTCCCACAGTCATCAACAGCAGAAAGTTGTCCTGACGTGTTCACATTAGATGAGGTAAGGTTTCTTACCTTTTAAGCAAGGTTAAGGCCTAAGGACAGAAAAACTCTGAAAGAAACCTTAAGTGCTGGAAGAAGTGGTCAGGAGGTGGCACCTCTCTTTTCAGAACAATTAGGCCCAAGGTTAAAATCTGCTGCCATGGGCAAAAGGCTCTTTAAAACTCAAGATCTTGTGTTCAAACAGTTATTAACATTCTCAGGGTATATTTCTAAAGAATGGAGTATGAACCTTAGCTCTTTGGTCTAATTCCAAGTCTGGTAATTATACGCTGGCTATTAAAATTCCCCTTGCAGTTCTAATTTAATAAGGTGGTGTTCAGTTCCTGTCAAACAGCTCAGAGCAACTCCACCAGCTGCAATGCTTATCCCATAAAGTATAATGTTTCACATGTGATTAAATGATCATTTAGAATTTTTCAGGGAAGCAAACATACATTCTTTAAAATATTTTCTACTTATAAAGAATATATATTTTTAAGTGGCCAAAAAAATCCTATACCTTAAAATATCGCAGTAAATTTTACTTTATTTTTTTGATAAAAGAGTTCTACTTGTAGCTATTATACTATTAACATGATGAGAAAACTCTTCAAGTGTATCATCTTTAAGTTTTATAAAGCAGAGAAAATACAAAAACCTCGCAGACTCAAAACTATCCTTTTTCTGGTGGTTGGCAAATAGCATAAATATTTCAGCAACTTCATTAGATGACGTTAGGCTTGACTACAAAATGCAAACTAAAGAGGTTTTTATTTTTGATTAATGTGTCTATAGTGGAGAAAGCATAGGCAAGCTAAATGATTTTCTTCAAAAAGGCAAAAATGTGGTAAAAAAAAAGTACACCAACCTTATACTTTCAAATCATAAAATACTAGGATTATTAAGTTGTTTTTAACAGTAATCTAAAGGTCTAACAGATGTTCACAATCCAATCCAAAAACCTTAGGGCTGAGTATGTTTCAGAATTTAGAACTTCAACCTCCCCTCCTCAACATTTAGAAATACTACCTAACATTACCAATGGAGTCTAAGCCAGCGCCAGAAATCAAGTGCTTTCGCATTTCTGCAGTAAAATATATGAATACTTGAAAAAGGGCCTGATTTTAGTTCAGATCTAGATCTGCAATCAAGGCTAGTCAGGTTTTGTGGTCAATTTCTGTTTTTAGAACTTTATGGATTTTGGATAGAAGACTGCACCTAAACTGAAAAAGCAGAAGTCAGTCAGGCACAAGTTCTTAACTTCAAGATAACAGCAGAAATATCTCAACTATTTCTACAAATTACATATGCTTTATTATGGAAGTTTAATTTATACATCCCCCCCAAAAAAATCAAGACAATTTTATTAATTTTATGATGTGAAAGAAAATATATAAAATGCATTCATATTCACAAGGATTAATTTCTTCCTCTGTAGAACTTTCTAGTTAAAAAAAAAAAAGTATTTTTTTAAATTGATAAAATCTTGAAATTGCATTGCAATTGAGCATTCCAAGGGTTACCATAAGCGTAAAAGAATAGATAAAAGTCTAGACTCTGGGGTACTGAAAAGTCAGCAGCTGGACAAAGAAATTCTTCATTTCTCTGTTCTTTCTGTTGTTTTATCGTATGGGAAAAAAGGAATCTACGTAAGAGGAATCAGAATGCTTCTTATAAGACAAGTTACATGTTCTCTTCCAAACAGTAAACTACAGTGGTGAAGAACAGACAGCCTGAAGTTAGTAAGCAGACAATCAAATTCCAGGTCCACCTTTTACTAGCTTGGTGACCTTAGGAAGTTAGCAAATACTCTTATGTCTCAGTGTCATCTACAAATGTACCACATAAAGTTACTAATGAAAAATAAATGCTAAATAAAAAATAAACTGATAGGAACAGCTACAGGAAGAATAAACAGGTGATACTGATAAATATTGCCGAAGTTAACACAATGTTATCAACCAAAATTGCCTTGATCTTAACCACATTTTAAATCCAGACTGGCTTAACATAAGAAATTTTTAAAAATACAACAAATGTTTACCTTGCATTTTATCAGTATTAACTGAAATACCACGAATTGAAATAATTAGTATCGCTATCCTTTTTTAATAATGAATAGTTATTACCCCAACTTTTAAGATCCATAAACTAGTGAAACACCTCATAGAGTGTTTCTATGAAAAACTAACCAGTATGCATGGTTAGCAATGGGTAAATAAAAATATGTGATAAGTCAAAATAGCTAATTCCATGACCATGTCAGAGAGCCCATTCACGAAACATAAATGGTCAGTCAGTTCAGTTCAGTCGCTCAGTCGTGTCCGACTCTTTGCGACCCCATGAACCGCAGCACGCCAGGCCTCCCTGTCCATCACCAACTCCCGGAGGTCACTCAGACTCATGTCCATGGAGTCAGTGATGCCGTCCAGCCATCTCATCCTCTGTCGTCCCCTTCTCTTCCTGCCCCCAATCCCTGCCAGCATCAGGGTCTTTTCCAATGGTAAGTGGTACTAGAAAATAAACCACTTTGCTCACGACACAATCTCACAAAGCACTGCACAAAACTCACCTGTCTTCATCTTTGTCATACAGTTGGTAATAATCCCCACAGCCATTCCAAAACGTGCTCTCCACAGCCCCTTGCCTCGCTGGGGCTCCGTTTTCCGCTGCTAGCTGGCGATCCTCTGTGTCCCTCTGCGTGACTCTTGCGAAAGGCAGATCCAAGAACATACAGTCATGTTCTCCGTCATATTCATCGCATTTTATTAAGAGGTCATTTGAGCCATTTTCCTCAACTTCCAAAGCCTCTCTCCACCTCTGAACACTTCTTTGTTTGGCCTCATGCCTATTCAAACCTGATTCTGGGTCCACCTGGCTTGAACTTATCACTTTCCTAACTTTGGGCCTCACCACCTGCTCAAGAGAACTGCTCTGGTTTTTGCCCCTATCATTGGTGTTTTGTTCACTGCAAATACGCCTGGGAGCACAGGCTGAATCTTCGGTCGAATTTTCTCTTTGTCTCTCCTGGCTAGTATTATTTTGTTGTTTCTTTCTAACCACTTCATCTTCAGAAGAGGACGTCTGAAATTCCTGATTGTTCTGATCGACAAACTCAGTATTATTAGTAGACCTTTCCACTAAAGGTGCTGAATCTACCTCTCCAAATGCATCTCTTAATTCACAGTTGAAAGAGGGAGCTGTTGGTGAGAGACCAGTGTATGCCTCTGCCTCTCCATTTTCCAGCTCAAATACCGTATCGCCCAGTGCTGCCTGATAGCTGCCACCTTCCACAACGCCTGCAGAGAGCTGAAGATGGCCATTATCCTCTCCGTGTCTGCCGTCTGGATCGTCAGAGTCAGTATGAGCCAATGTAACTCCATGCTGGACGCCTGAAGCATTACAGACTCCTGGAGTACACTCCCCCTCAGAGTGACTGTGCAGATCCGTGCTGCTCCCTAAGGGCTCCCTGCCTTCCTCGCTATGACGCATTGCAGCAAAGGATGGAGAGCTCTCAATGGTTTGGTTCAATGCTGTATCACAAATGGGAATTTCTGCTTCACTTTTTTCAAATAAAGGGTCACTGGGTACAGAAGAATGAACTTGATTCAGTGGACTGGAACCTTCACAGAACAAAAGAAAACATATTTAGAGGGGCTACTTTAGATACCATTTAATAATGAGTCTTTAACTAGAAACCATACCAATTATTACCTACTTGAGAATATGAGTGAATTTCTCTGACTGGTGCTTCTATTCCCTAACTTAACCGGGAGGGGCAGACTGGTTACCCTATGAGTTCATTTATGCCATTGTATAGCCTCTCAATATCCTCTCTCTCGGACATCTTCTGCAGGTTTTTCACACAAATCCTAATACTTAAAACGTTCTAAACAGGATATTTCAAAGAGAGACTAATGAGAGACCTGTGAGAAGTCACAGGGTAATCAATCTACTCTTCCAGTTGTTGGAATGGGCAATTCAAACTTAAAATTATTTTATTACATGTAGATTTCTTTAAAATGTTTACAATAGCTGTAAGAACAGCAGATCTGACAGAAATGAGACTCTATGTTATATGTCAATTTAGAAGATTATATCTCAGTCACTAGATACATAATATTAAAATTTCTATCCCCAAAATGAACTGTTATAACATACCTACAATGAGTTAACTTCAGTTATGTTACAGCTATGACTGAAAAACAACAAAAAAGTCAATATATTGATTCTCTTTGTTATAGTTTCTAAGAACTATGAGACAAGAGTAAAATGCTATATACCCTACAAATTACTTTCAGCACAACTATCTTTTACACTAATGTATAACTAAAAAAAATAAAGACACCAAGACCCATTGAAACAAAATTTTTTAAATTACAAATAAGTCCTGTCATATCACAAAAAGGCTTCTTTAGCAGAATGACCTTAGCTAGTAATTCATATTCTTGTACATAAATGACAGAAAAAAAAACCAACTCTAGAATTATCAAGTTTGCTCAGGATAAAAGGAAACTGACATTCCAGTCCAAAAACGTGTAGTTACAGTACATGGATCGTTGTTACTCTTTAGCTGTTAAGTGTGACCAACTCTTTGCGACCCCATGGATTGCAGCCTACCAGGCTCTTCTGTCCATGGGATTTCCCAGGCAAGAATACTGGAGTGGGCTGCCATTTCCTATTCCAGGTCTTCCCGACCCAGCGATCGAACCCGCCCCGCCGCACTGACAGGCGGATTCTTTACCACTGAGCCACCCGGGAAGCCATATACATGGATACCCGCAAAATACTTTTTGAGTAATGAATAATTAAGGCATTTTAATTAAGTGACTATTACTTGACCTTTGTATTTTATATAATGATTCTAAAAATATCAAGTTAACCAAGTTAAATTATTTAGAGATACAAATAAAACCAAACAACAAAAAAAGCTATTTAAACGTAATATGCAGGGGAGAATGTACTCAGTGCACATTTAAAACAAAAAACTGTTTTTTCCTTGAACATTTCCTCTGGCGAAATGATGTGACAATGTAATCACTGCACTGACAGTGCAGTTACAGATTAACGACTGGCCATATTCTATTTTCTTCTATGTATATACTATTAGTTCATAGGAAATTTTAAAATAGAAATTCTTGATAGGAAATGTACAGCATTTATACTCAAGACAGACATAAAATCCACTCACTATTTCAAGTGTCACAAGATCAATTTTTACATCGCTATTAACAGCTTTTAAATAACTCCAGGCTGCATACCTGAGGAACTGTCTTTTGGAACATCATCCAGTTCCAACACTTCATAGTCATCACCAGCCCGACCTAAACTTCTTTCATGCCTGGTCATACATGGTTTGAAACTGACATATGCATGTCTTCTGCCGTATCTCCTGCCTGTAATTGTCTGATATCCTCCTGCTGGTTTCGGCCAGGCAGCCTTGCTAGAATCTTGATCCATTGCTGAAAAACAGAGTTAAAAATAAGAGGCACAGCAATGGCTTTCGTTGTGACATTTGGGGTACTGTTTAAACATATATGCATGCTGTTATCTGTCAAATCATATGCTACTCAACACCAAGTACCCCTTACGAATAATATAAAACTAACTTGAAAAGTAAGCATGAAATATTATTTTCTGAATTATGTGACCCCCTTCATCCCTTCCCCAAACATATTTTCTTGATTCCTTTAAGGTATTGCAGCTTTTTACAATATAACCTACTCCAAATTTCTTCCACATGCCAAATTACTATACTGTAAAAGCTGCTAAAGGACTGGAGAATGATCCTTCAAATTATCTAAGTACCTTATGTATAACTGCTCAATACAAACTTGTTGAGTGAACTACTCGCATATAATATAATGGTTTCAATGACATTAAAAGTGAATAAATTCCAGTCAAATTGCTGTTCAGTTGTTCAGTCGTGTCCGATTCTTTGTGACCCCATGGACTGCAGCACACCAGGCTTCCCTGTCCTTCACTATTTCCCAGAGTTTGCTCAGACTCATGTCCATGGAGTCGGTGATGCCATCCAGCCATCTCGCCCTCTATCGTCTTCTCCTCCCGTCTTCCATCGTTCCCAGCATCAGGGTCTTTTCTAATGGCTCTTCACATCAACTGGTCAGACAAAGTACTGGAGCTTCAGCTTCAACATGAGTCCTTCCAGTGAACACCCAGGGCTGATCTTCTTTAGGATGGACTGGTTGGATCTCCTTACAGTCCAAGGGATTCTCGAGAGTCTTCTCCAACACCACAGTTCAAAAGCAGCACAAATTCTTCGGTGCTCAGCCTTCTTTATAGTCCAACTCTCACATCCACACATGATTACTGGAAAAATCAGCTTTGGCTATACGGACCTTTGTCAGCAAAGTAATGTCTCTGCTTTTTAATAGGCTGTCTAGGTTTCTCACAAGTAATTTCTTTAATGCTATTTGTACTATTACAAAGAACGAACTGGACCATAATAAAATATATCCCAAAGATGAGGGTCAAGTAAAACTCTCCAAAAGAAAACAGTGGTGAACCAAGTCAAACTTTTCAAAACTACCAATGTTATATGCATGGTAAGAAAAGTCAAAAACATCTGAACAACTCAAGTACTAAGTTCTGATACCTAAGGGATATATAACAGCAAAGACTAGCATCTTTTACTAAGTAGGACATTATCTCACATCTACACATAGAATAAGTTTGCTCAGTCAACTGGATTTTACATATATTGTGCAGGAACTAATAAACAAAATATTTCCTCACAGTATATGGAATAATCAGTAAATGAAAGTTACATATTTCTGTTTTAGGGTATTAAAATAAAAAATATAATTACTTCTAAGCACAAATTCCAATCCCAAAGAAAGGCAATGCCAAAGAATGCTCAAACTACCACACAACTGCACTCATCTCATACGCTAGTAAAGTAATGCTCAAAATTCTCCAAGCCAGGCTTCAGCAATACATGAATCGTGAACTTCCAGATGGTCAAGCTGGATTTAGAAAAGGCAGAGGAACCAGAGATCAAATTGTCAACATCCGCTTGATCATAGAAAAAGCAAGAGAGTTCCAGAAAAACATCTACTTCTGCTTAACTGACTATGCCAAAGCCTTTGACTGTGTGGATCACAACAAATTGTGGAAAATTCTTCAAGAGATGGGAATACCAGACCACCTGACCTGCTTCCTTAGAAATCTGTAGGCAGGTCAGGAAGCAACAGTTAGAACTGGACATGGAACAACGGACTGGTTCCAAATCAGGAAAGAAGTACATCAAGGTTGTGTATCGTCACACTTATATGCAGAGTACATCATGAGAAACACTGGGCTGGATGAAGCACAAGCTGGAATCAAGACTGCTGGGAGAAATATCAGTAACCTCAGATATGCAGAGGACACCACCGTTATGGCAGAAAGTGAAGAAGAACTAAAGAGCCTCTTGATAAAAGTGAAAGAGGAGAGTGAAAAAGTTGGCTTAAAGTTCAACATTCAGAAAACTAAGATCATGGCATCCAGTCTCATCACTTCATGGCGAATAGATGGGGAAACAGTGGAAACAGTGGCTGACTTTATTTTTCTGGGCTCCAAAATCACTGTGGATGATGACTGCAGCCATGAAATTAAAAGACACTCTCCTTGGAAGAAAAGCTATGACCAACCTAGACAGCATGTTAAAAAGTAGAGACATTACTTTGCCAACAAAGGACCATCTAGTCAAGGCTATGGTTTTCCCAGGAGTCATGTATGGATGTGAGAGTTGGACTGTGAAGAAAGCTGAGCACCAAAGAACTGATGCTTTTGAACTGTGATGTTGGAGAAGACTCTTGAGAGTCCCTTGGACTGCAAGGAGATCCAACCAGTTCATCCTAAAGGAAATCAGTCTTGAGTGTTCATTGGAAGGACTGATGCTAAAGCTGAAACTCCCATACTTTGGCCACCTGATGCGAAGAGCTGATTCATTTGAAAAGACCCTGATGCTGGGAAAGATGGAAGGAAGGAAGAGAAGGGGACAACAGAGGATGGGATGCTTGGATGGCATCACTGACTCAACGGACATGAGTTTGGGTGAACTCCGGAAGTTGGTGATAAACAGGGAGGCCTGGCGTGCTGCGGTCCATGGGGTCACAAAGAGTTGGACACGACTGAGCGAGTGAACTACACTGATGACTCCAGAACCAGTATCTTTAACATCTCCAAAAAAATAGTCTCCAATGTGTAAACCACAATATATGCCAAGGGGTTAGGAAAAGAAAATATAACAATTTCTATTTATACTCATTTTTGCACGCTGCGATTCATGGGGTTGCAAAGAGTTGGACACAACTGAGCGACTGATCTGATCTGATCTGATCTGATTGTATAAAAAATTAGAAATTAAGCTTTATAAATATTCAGTACATGGATTGAAACTGGCCTTAAATAAGACCAAGATCATCATCATATACAGTACACAAGGAATCCAGAGGGGAAAATATGAAGTCCTCAATCTAGAGTAACTAACACAGACTTTGCTTACCTGCTGGCTCTTTTTCAATACACTGTGACATATATGGCAGTTTCCGTGTGCCCAGTTCAGTGGAATTATGGATGTGATTTAGTTTTTACTCACACAATAGATAAGCTGCAGAAGATTCCTACAAAGAAACCACAGATTGAATACAACATTAATAAAACAGAAGCACAAAACAAAATGCCAAAACTAACATTTCTAGTGAAGTTCTTAACTTGCCCATAACAACACAGAAATAAATATTCACTGGATTTGATAAGGCAATCAAAAAAATCTCAAAACTGTGAAGATGGCTATTTGAAAACATTTAGTATTCTCTTGGAAAACCTTGCCTTAAGTACATATCATCCTTAAGAAAGACAATGATGATAATACATGAATAATTTATAAGTACATAAGCAAATATATTAGAAGTGTGGTTGGGGTATGTGACCAAATTATGCTATATAGTACTTTGGGCATCTACTACAAACTATGCTATCTTTGCTTCTCCATTAAACACTAAAGTTCCCTTAGCTCTGCCACTGTTAAAAGAAGTTAACCCTAAGAACACAAACTTCATTTAAAAATGTATAATGGCTTATGACAATAAGTGTAAAAAAATGATAAATTGACTATTAGAATAGTCAACTGACCATATATTTTAATCCCAAAGAAGAAACTATTCTAAATCAGGAAAACAAAATTCACCATGTAACATATAAAAACTTCATGTTTTGAAATTAATCCATTTATTTAGTATTTTAAAAGTTACAACCTGTGCTTTTTTTTAAAGTTTGGCAAGAGCTTAGTTTTTTATTTAAACACCTTAACACCTGAGCTACTGCGAACTGCCCACCACCAACTTAAAGTTATTAGAAGATGACAGCTCTGAAAATTAGTTTCAATCTATATGCTATCTGTCTAGCCATACAGCTAGCTATAAATTAACACACATAAAAGTATACATACACATTCTCCACATAAATTATAAACCTAGCAATAAGCTGTGTACTGCATCAAGTCAGATTGTTAACAATAGCTAAAAGGGAAAGGAATATCAAAAAAATAATCCTGCCATACTGGCAAAAATACAAACTGATTAATACTGTTTTAATAGTAAGAAAAATAATCTGCAATAACTTGCATCTTCACAGATTCACACTACAATACATGGCAGACTTAAAGGATGGCCATGGATTTAAGTTCATGGATATTTTATCCAAAGACTTTTCTTTGAAATAAGGCAATATTCCGGGCACTATTTTCAGTGCTGAAGATATAAAAATGAACAAAATAGACAAATACTCCTGCCATCTTAAGCCCTCCTAAAATTGTAGTACGGGGTACAGATACTAAACAAAACCAACAAGAAATAAATGTTAGACGGCACACATGTGTGTGCCCGCTCAGGTGCTCAGTGGCGTCAGTCTTCTTGCGACCCCATGGACTTGGAGCCCACCAGGCTCCTCTGTCCATGGGACTGTTCCAGGCAAGAACACTGGAGTGGGCCACCATGTGCTCGTCCAGGGAGATCTTTCTCATCCAGGGATCGAACCCGTGTCTCCTGCACTGCCAGGCGGATTCTGTACCACTGAGCCCCTTGGGAAGCCCAGACAGCATCTATGGAACAAAACAGAGCAGGGACTCAAGAGCTGCTAGGAGTATGCAGTTTAAAACAGCATAGTTAGGGAAGGCTTCACCAAGAAGGGATCACTGGGCAAACAGCCGTGAGAGAGGGAGCCCCATGTGCGGGAAAGAACATCCTCAACATTTTAAGAGGAGACTCTGAAGTGAAGATTCCCAGAAGTAACCATGGCAAGAAGGTCTGGGGTGGAATGAGCAAGAAAGTAACAGATGAGGTCAGAAAGTAAATTATGGATGGGGGAGTGAAACGGAACTGATCACATAAGTCTTTACAAGGTAAGACCAGAAAGTCAGAGTGAAAGTCACTCAGTCATGTCCAACTCTTTGCGACCCCATGGACTGTCCATGGGATTCTCCAGGCCAGAATACTGGAGTGAGCAGCCTTTCCCTTCTCCAGGGGATCTTCCCAACCCAGGGATGGAGCCCAGGTCTCCCGCGTTGCAGGCGGATTCTTTACCAGCTGAGCCACCAGGGAAGCCCAATATGAGAAATGTAGGTGTTATTCTGAGTGGGATGGAAAACCACAGGAGACATTACCTAACTTGTTTTAAAAGGAACACTCTGGCTACCATGTTTAGACTGAAGGGGAACATGGTCAAAGGTAGGGAGACTGGTTAGAAAGCTATGAAAATACTGACACGAGATCACAGTGGTTTGGACCAGGGTAAAAATAGAGGCAGTGAGAATTTACCAGACTGTGGATATATTTTGAAAGCAGAGGCAACAAAATTTTCTGATATAGGTTATGAAGGAAGGTCAGAATCGGAGGTTGATTCTTAAGTTTTACAGCCCAGGGAAATAGAAAAACAGACGAGCCATTACCTGATGTAGGAAATTTGTGGAAGAAGCAGGTCTGGAGAAAGTATACTCAGTTTACTTCTGGATGTGGCAAATCTGAGGTATCTACTAGATATCCAAGTAGAAATGTTAAATAAGAGGCTGGAGTTGACTGGAGAATTCTGAACTGCCAGTATAATTTGGGAGTTATCAGGACATAGATTAATATTCAAAAAGAGTTTGTTAGACATGGCCTCTAAAATTAAGAGGTCAGGGGAAAAGAAGTACCCAGAAAACCAACCAGTCAAGAGAGGCAGGTGAGAGAACGAAAAAACTCTAGGAGTGTGGATGCCAATGAAGAAAGCATTTCAGACCGAAGAACTGATCCACTGGGCCAAACTGCTGCTACAAGAAAAGTGTGGCAAGGATCTGTAACTGACCCTAGACCGAGCAACAGGGAAGGTTACTGGGGCTCTCGACAATGGCATCTTTGGTAGAACGCTGAACACAGAAGCCGCATCAGAGCATGCCGTTGAGAGAGAGAGGTGGTAAGAGTACAGAAATCATTAAAAGCTCCCTGTTTCTTAATCATACTTTTTTTCAACATAAATCCATTTCTTTCTAAAAGATTCTTTTTGTAGCCCTCCAACTTCCTGATAAAAACGAAGTCTACTTGCTTTCAAGATCCGACTACTTCCGGCTATCTTCTGGTTGTGTTTTGAGTTAGGTCTCCTGATTTGAAACCCATGTTCTCCCCTCCTTACCTTGTTTCAGGAACAGGGGTGTGTTCCTTTTGTCTTTATTAGTAGATTCTCAAGTAATTGTTTAAGCAATTTCATGTAAGTAGGTAAAAGTTGAGCCTTTACATATCAAAATAGTTCCTCTTTCCATCACACTCTTGACTTCTGTTCACAACAAAATCATTTTTCCAACCTCTAAAAGGTACTGCTTTCTAAGTGGCCCATGTTGCTGTTAAGAAACTGTCCTGTCAGTTTATTTCTCGTTCTTTTGTAAGTAAAGCAACTTTTCTTTCTGGAATAACTAGGATTTTCTCTCAAGAAATGGTAGTCTATATTTCACAAGGACCTTCTTTGGCCATTTAACAAATTTCTATCACACAGCACTAGCAGGGTTGCTTTAAAGACTCACATAAAATTTTCTGTTATTCTTTTTTCTTTCCTTATTTTCTCTGTATTTGGCCCAGAGTTTAATTGTCTCTAAACTTTTCTTTCTCATTTTCAATGTACAAAATGATAGATTTCATGTACTTTTGTATTTCTGGCTTTCTAATATTCTCTACAATAATTTTTCAGATTTCTTGTATTTCTTGTTCCCTGCTTCTTCTATCAGCATTGTCATTTTCAATAGTGGTTCTTGTCTTATGAATAAAATGTAAACTTGAATCTCTCTGTGGATATCAATTATCTCTATTTTATCTAGGCCAGCTGTTTAGATAAGTCCTGCTGCTGCTGCTAAGTCACTTAAGTCGTGTCGGACTCTGTGCAACCCCATAGACGGCAGCCCACCAGGCTCCTCCATCCATGGGATTTCCCAGGCAAGAGTACTGGAGTGGGTTGCCATTGCTTCTCCCATAGACAAGTCCTACAACAGGGCTACTCATTCCTATCTCTGAAGTATAAAAGAGAAAAGAAAACAGAACAGAGGATGAACAATAAAAACCAGTTATACACGTCAAGATTAAAACAATTAATTCATCAGTGGCAGATTTTTATGTAAAGTTTATTGGGAACATTTGGTCTCTCGAGTTTTCTCTAAAGAAATGTTTCCTTTGCTAGTACTATTCTTCTAATAATAACATATGATTCCTCTCTACTTGTGACAATCATTCATTTCAAATTCTTAAGAATGTTCACATACTTCTTCCTAATTGCAAAAACAAAACAAAACAAACTATACAAATGTGCTGTTGTCTAAGAATTAAAGGAATTAATCAGGGAAGTATTAATTCTAGATCTTCCAATTACTGACTTAGGTGTCATCATTTTACCCCTCAACTAGGATAATATGCCAGCAGTTCTTGATAAGTAATGGGAACAATCTTCAAAAGAATACAAGGAAAAGCCTGAATATGGGCTCTACCCTCCCACAGCAGAGCTGAAAGAGTGAATTTACAGACAAAGACTTTGCTTTAAATGTGTTATGTCTATTAAACGAACGGTGTCGGTATACGGTCTAACATAACGATGCATACTTAAACAGCTGTCAATGAAGGGGTGAATGAATGCATGACAATCCCCTTTCTCTGATGGAAATACGGAAATACAGTTAGTTAAAAGAGACTAAGACTTGGGAATACTTAGATTTAAGTTCCAACTCACACACATTAAATGAAAGCTAGTAGTAGAAGTAATTCAGAAAACTAAAAATCTAAAATAGTAATAAAGCAAAAGACTAAAGCAAACAGAATAATGAGTACTCATACCTAAATGAACACACTATACACTGAAGTTGAATACACACATACCAAGCTACACCTTGAACTGCCTTCAGAATCAGTTCTCCTACACAGGGCAACTCTGTCCAGAATCCCACGGAAAGAGAAGCCTGCAAGGCTACAGTCCATGGAGTCAGAAAGAGCCGGACACAAATGAAGTGACTTAGCATGCATGCATGCACGCACACACCACTGAGTAGTCAACTAATACTCCAGCCTGTATAATATTCAAAGTTCACATTTATTACTATTAATTTTGCAATGTAGGCTACTCATGTGTGCAACATCACCATACCTGTTAGAATAATGTAGTGCTTTTACAGCATGTCCACAAATCCTCTGATACTTCTTAAAAAGGCAGAACCTAATTTGTTCCCATTAAGTGTGGGCTATACTCAGTAACTTGTTTCTAATGAAGACAAAGTGATAGAAGTGACTATGTGGTGTTCAAGACTCAGGCCCAAGATACTGTGGCTTTCTCCTCACTCTCTCGGCTCACACTCTCTCAGAGAGGCTGGCTGCTGTACCGTAAGATCACTCAGTAGTCCTACACAATGGCCCATGTGATCAGGAACTGGCAATTTCTGCCAAAAGGCAGAAGAAACCAAGGTCTTCTGGAAATGCCATGAGAATAAACCATCTAGGAAGCAGATTCTTCAGCATCATTCAAGGTTTTTTATGACTGCAGTTCCATTTTGATTGTAACCCTCATGAGGCCTTGAGCCAAAACCACCCATTCAGGCTGTTCCTGAATGTCTGACCCATAGAAACTATGATATAATACACATCCTGAGCTGTCAGGTCTATTACTGCACAAAACTATCCTGTATTAGATAATAAACACAACCGTTTTAAATTACCTGTGTTTAAATTCTGAAGTTTCTTATGCGTCTGTCTACCACCACAAACATTCTCTAATACCAGCTCACAAAAGTGCATTTTCTCCCTGTAAGAGACCTACTTATTCTCAACCTGGGAGGCACCATGTTGGGGATGACAGTGTAAAATGAATTACATACATCATTCGCTTGTTGACAATGTCTGCACTGCTGCTTAGCACCTACACTCTGCATTTTTTCATGTGTCTGATAGCCATCTGTATGTCTTCTTTGGAAAAAAATCTACTTATTATTTGCTATTGCGTTGCATGAATTATTTATACATTTTGAATATTAACCCCTTATCGAATACATGATTTGCAAATATTTTCTCCTATTCAATAGACTGCCTAGAAATCTACTTTTAAAGTGTTCTCTTAGAAACAAAAAAGTTAATTAAGGGGGTGGGCAAAATGGGTGAAGGGGGTCAAGTATATGGTAATGAATGGTAACTAGACTTTTGGTCATGATCACTTTGAGAAATGACTCTCTGCGACCCCATGAACTGAAGCCCACCAGGCTCCTCTGTCCATGGGATTCTTCAGACAATACCGGAGTGGGTTGCCATGCCCTCCTCCAGGAGATCTTCCCAACCTAGGGATCGAATCCAGGTCTCCCTCATTACAGGCAGATTCTTTACCATCTGAGCCACCAGGGAAGCCCATTCACTAGACTGCCTAGAAATAATCTACTTTTAAAGTGTCCTTTTGGAAACAGAAAATCTAATTAAGGGGCTAAGCACAAGGGGTGAAAGGGGTCAAGTAGATGATGATGAATGGTAGCCAGACTTCTGGCGATGGTCACTTTGTGATGAACACAAATGTTGAACGACAATGTTGAACACCTAAAGCGCAGATAACATCATACATTAAAATAAAAAAAGAACAAAACAAACAACAGTTCAGAAGCAAATACAGCTTGATTCAACTATTTTAAGGGGGGAAGTCTTAATTACTCTTCCAAGCTCATTGAAATATTTATTTTGTATTCTCCCATATTTAGCTTTACATATATCAAAGTGCCCTAGAAATGGTTTTTAAAATTTCTCTTAACAAACTTTTATAATCACCTAGCCCATATTTCCTTTCAGTAAAATAATTTTTTAGTCACACAAAGCTTTGTAATTATTACCACACTTAAGCTATAAATTCAAAAATAAAAACTTCATGACAAAATAGGTTTATGACAAATTGACAAATGCCACCAGGAAGCAGCTTCACATATGCTGGAACCAGTTACATTTAAACCTAGCTTCCTAACATCACCTCATCCTTCCATTTTCAGGAGCTAAGGCAAAGTAAATATCCCAAGAGATTACTGAAGAATCCACTATTAGCACCTTAGGCTTATACTTTAATTATGTCTGACACTTACATATTATTTTTAATGTATCTCTAGATTTTTCATGTTTTCTATCAACAAGCACAAATGATTGCTTATATGTATTTACGACTGCAAAATATTCAGTACATCTAACTAGTATACACACAATAAATGAGGACTAAAGTGGTATTAATTCCATATATCACTAAGCAACTGGACATATTACTACAACTAATTGTAGTAAATCAAGCAATCAACCAGACTTAAAGCTACAGGCTGCTACACCAGAGATCAAATTGCCAACATATGCTGGATCATAGAAAAAGCAAGGAATGCCACAAAAAGATGTACTTCTGCTTCGTTGATTATGCTAAAGGCTTTACCTGTGTGGATCACAACAAATTGTGGAAAATTCTTAATGAGATGGGAATACCAGACCACATTACCTGCCTCCTGAGAAACCTGTATGCAGGACAAGAAGCAACAGTCAGAACTGAACAAGAACAATGAACTGGTTCAAAATTTGCAAAGAAGTATATCAAAGCTGTATACTGTCACTCTGTTCATTTAACATATTTGCAGAGTACATGGTGTGAAATGCCCGTCTAGATGAAGCACAGGCTGGAATCAAGACTGTGGGAAGAAATGTCAATAACCTCAGATATGCAGATGACACCACCCTTATGGCAGAAAGCAAAGAGGAACTAAAGAGCCTCTTGATGAAGGTGAAAAAAAGAGAGTGAAAAAGCTGGCTTAAACTCAACATTCAGAAAACTAAGATCTTGGCATCCGGTCCCATCACTTCACGGCAAATAGATGGGGAAAATGTAAAAACCGTCTCAGATTTCATTTTCTTGATTTCCAAAGTCACTGCAGATGGTGACTGCAGCCACCAAATTAAAAGACACTTGCTTTTTGGAAGAAAAGTTATGACAAACCTAGACAATCACTTTGATGACAAAGGTCTATATAGTTAAAGCTATGGTTTTTCTAGTAGTCATGTATGGATGTGAGACTTGGACCACAAAGAAGGCTGAGCACCAAAGAATTTACGCTTTTGAACTGTGGTGCTAGAGAAGACTCTGAGAGTCGCTTGGACAACAGGGACATCAAACCAGTAAATTCTAAAGGAAATCAACCTTGAATATTCATTGGAAGGAATGATACTGAAGTTGAAGCTCCAATACTTTGGCCACCTGATGAGAAAAGCTGACTCACTAGGAAAGACCCTGATGCTGGCAAAGACTGAGGGTTAAGAGGAGAAGGGATGAAGGATGAAATGGACAGCAGTCTGAATTGATGGACATGAGTTTGAGCAAACTCAGGGAGATAGTGGAGGACAGGGAAGCTTGGCATGCTACAGTCCATGGGCTCGCAAGAGTCAGACATGACTAAGTGAATGACCACCACCACCACAAGAACACTTCCAAGGTATGACTAGGAAACTCTGCAAATGAACTACTTTAGAAACGATAATAATACCTAAATCAGAGAGAAATTTTAAGGGACAGCTGTTAAAACTTCTGAGATGAAACGGGTTTGTTATCCCTAGTAACAGGAGATAAGACAGAAGGCTATACTTGATTATCTACTACTCTTCCCTTACCTATTACTCTTCTCTTTACTACTACTCTTCTCTGAAGACAGTTTTGCAAACTATTGTAAAAAAGGAACAATAAGTTGAGCACTGGTACAGTGAAAATTACATTACAAAATATAACTCAAACATAAAACATACATAATCAGAGACAATCTAAAAATTTTATAGACAAAAAACAGTATTTTCAAATTCTGTTCTGGTAAAGCTTGTATTTCACCAAGTTTTTTATAAACTTCTCATTCTGTTAAAGAAAAGTCTTGTAAAAAAAGATTTTTTAAGACTATCAATAGCAATCTTTGAGGAAAGAAGTGAAATACAACTCTTAACACACTAGAACAATAATTTCTGTGGTTTACCTTAAAGTATAATTGGCTAAGGCAGGAAAAGATTAGAGTCAAGGAAAAGTGAGATCAAAGAATAAAATATTAATTCATTCAAAAGAGATGAAGAATATTCCTCAAATTTACCTTTCATTTAGATAGGAAGATCTCTGATTCAAGTGTCACAAATAACAAGAATGCTGCTCAACCTACCCTCCTTCAAGATACACAAATTAATCAGCTTTAAGCAGAAAAGTTAGGAAGAATTAACATTGTAAATCAACTACATCTCAATTAAAAAAAAAAAAAGCTGTAGAGATTTATTTTCATATCAATAAACTAGAAAAAGAAAAAGCCAGGGTACAGGAAATAAAGAAAATAAAAAATTCAATGTTCTGCATACCAAAAGGTAACAAATGCCATTCGATACTAAAAAACACAAAACATGCTCAGAATAATGTATCTGTGACAGATCCTGAGATGTGTGCACAATCAAAAAAAAAAAAAGAGAGAAACGTGAGTGAAGGTTGAGGAGATACAAAAAACTAGCAAGGCAAAATGCTAAAGCAAGATGGTATGTACATGGGAGTTCCTTGGAAATTTCCATGATGAAAACTTTGACATTATTTCCCTTTTCTTAGTAATCATTTATTGAAGAATTGTTCACATACAAAACTCTTAAGCATACATTACAATCCAAATTTTTACACACATATACCTAGCTACTCATCTAAATCAAAATTATTTATCATCACTTCAGAGGGTTTTCTCTCATCCCTGCTAAGACACTGACTCCTCTCAACCCAAAGGCAACCACTCTCCAAGGGACTTCCATTACCCCAGTTAGGTTTTTCACATTTTAAACTTCCTGGAAGTGGAATCATGCATCATAAACTCTTCTGTGTCTATTTACTTTTGCTTGACACAATGTTTCTGAGATTCATTCATGTTGTTATAAACATCTTTGTATGGGCTTTTTTTTTTTCAACTTTTTTTGAGTATCCATGACCTGGAATTACTGGGTAACAGTACAGAGGTACGTTTGGCTCTAACAGATCCTGACAGCTTTGTAAAACGGCTGAAACAACTTACATTCCCACCAGCAATATGTAGGAGTGTTGTTTCATATCCTTGGCAACACTTGATATTGATTCATATCCTTGGCAACACTTGATATCGTCAGTCTCTGATTTCAGCCATTTGGTGGGGGTGTGATGGGATGGTGCCTCATTGTGACATTTCCCTGATGAGTAATAATGTAGAATACCTTTACCTATGCACACTGACCTTTTGGATATCTTCTGTGAAGAACCTGCCTGCTTTCTTGCAGATTTTAAAAAGTGTGTTGCTTGCCTTTTTCTTTTTAAGAGTTATACTTTCTGGATAGAAGTCTTTCACCAGATTTACTTAATGTGAGTATATTCTTGTAGTCTGTGGCTTGCCTGTTCTCTTTAATGACATCTTCATGAATAGAAATTTATAACTTAGTGTAGTCTAATTTACCAACTTTATGTTTTATTTAAGAAATTTTTGTCTAATCCAAGGTGATGAAGACATTCTAGGTTTGCTTCTAGAACCTTGATAATTCTAGCTTATACAGATCCAACTCAAATGAATACCGTATCAGGTAGAAATCAAGGTTCATTTTTCCCCCAAATATTCAATATCCAATTTACCTAACACAATTTATTAAACATGTTTCTTAACTTCAGTGGAGCTTCTGTCATAATCCAAGATACTACACATGTGAAGGTTCCCCTGCTAGACACTCAGTCCTCCACCGGTCTTTTTGTCCACCTGTTCAAATATAATACTATTTTAATTACTCTACAGCAAGTCTTGAGACATTTACATTTTGATATCAATTATGCAATCCATTTCATCATAATTTTTAAATTCTGGGATTTTAAGTGAAATCATATTGAACCTATAGCTCAACTTGGAGGAAACTGACATTTTAACAATAGTGAGTTCCTATTATATACAGATGAAGTATTTCTCCACATACTTAGGTATTTTAAAATGTCTTTTAGCACTGTTTTATAATTTTCAGTGTAGAAGTTTTGCCAAGGTTTTTATTAGATTTATTCTTAGGTATCTTACATATTCTGATGCTTTGCTAAAAGTACTTTTCTAATTTTATTTTATACTTTTTGGTTGCTAGTACACAACTTACATTTTTCCAAGTTGTCTTTGTACCCTTCTATCTTTTTAAATTCACATATTCTAAAACTTTACTGGCAAACACTTTTAAAATTTTTTCCATTTTTTTAAACTAACCTATTTTACCCCGAGGTTAGGGTTCTAATGTAGTAAATAGAGAAAAAGAGAGGGGACGCGAAACAAGGTTTTCACTGAGCACCGCATCAGCTGTGACACGTTCTGTTGTTGCTGATACTACACAGAAAATTAACCCTGCTCTTCTATTCCTAAACTGACAAGGATGTGCAACTGCATCAGGGAGAAAACGCTACTAACGAACTCCTCAATCTGTAAAGAAACAGAGTATCCATGAAGTGCAATGAAGCACAGCACAATAAACCTGAAGCGTGCCTGGATACAGAGTGCTCTCAGAGCACTGCTTCAGTTGCACTCAACAAGCTCAGATGTAATCTTTTTGTTATTTTTCAGATAAAAAATGTTGTCTAATTTTCATCATGACTTCATTTTGATTCATGGGCTATTTAAAATGTCTTGGTTAATTTTCAAACACTTGGAGCCTGCTGCTGACTCTGTGCAACCTCATAGATGGCAGCCCACCATCCCAGGGATTCTCCAGGCAAGAACACTGGAGTGGGTTGCCATTTCCTTCTTCAATGCATGCATGCATGCGAAGTCGCTTCAGTCGTGCCCAACTCTGTGCGACCCCGTGGACCTAGCTAGTTATTTTTATGTTGCTGTTGTTGTTCAGCTGCTTTTTACTTTTGTATTATGTGCATCTTTAAAGTGTTTATTTGCTAAGTCATGTCCAACTCCTTTGCAACTCCATGGACTGTAACCTGCCACGCTCCTCTGTCTAAGGGATTTCCCAGGCAAGACTGAATTGTAGTTAATTCCACAGGGTTCAAAGAACATGTACTATATAATTTCCATCCTGTGAAATTTGATGATACTTTTTAAGGACCACAATATTTTGACAAATGTCCCATATGTGCTTGAAAAGAAAAGCATAGCCTTCAGTTGTTAGATAAAATGTTCTATTAATGTCAATTATATCATGATGATTAATCATGTCATTCAAATTTCCTATTTCCTTACTGACAGTTTCATATATTTGTTTTATCGGTTATATCAAATGTATATTTAAAATCTCCAGTTATGAATGCATACCTATCCTAATTATATTAACTTCTATATTCAGAAGCTATGTTATCAGATACACATACACTTAGGATTATTACGTTGTCTTGATGAAATGACCTACTTGTTATGGCATTTTCCTGTTTATTTCTTGTAATATTTCTTCCTTTATGTCTATTTTGAATAATATCACAACTAATGCATGCATATCAGTTTACGCTGCTGAGTGCTTGCAAACAATACTTCAGATCAGGCGCTCAGTCGCATCCGACTCTCTGCGACCCCATGAACCGCAGCACGCCAGACCTTCCTGTCCATCAGCAACCCCTGGAGTTCACTCAGACTCATGTCCATTGAGTCAGTGATGCCATCCAGCCATCTCATCCTCTGTCGTCCCCTTCTCCTCCTGCCCCCAATTCCTCCCAGCATCAGAGTCTTTTCCAATGAGTCAGCTCTTCGCATGAGGTGGCCAAAGTACTGGATACTTAGTCTTTTTATCTTCATATTATGGGTGTCTTCAAAGTGATTTTTTAAATAAATGCCTTTGAAAGGTTTTTAATCATGGAATCACTAATCAAAAGAAAGATGAATAGTACTATCAATATCAGAAAAGTAGTCTGCAGAAGAAATATTACCAGAGATAAAGAAGGATACTACATAATGTAAAGGGGTCAATTCACCAAGAAGATATAACACTCCTAAACAAATATGTACCTAACAACAGAGATTCAAAATACATGAAGTAAAAACAGTTGGAAGATGAAGCAGAAATAGACAAATCTACAATTACACTTAAAGGCCTAAACTCTTCTTGCAATGACCAACAAAACAAGTAGACAAACCTCAGTAAGAAACAGAAAACCTAACAAACATCACAAGTCAACTTGACCTAACAATTACAGACTATTTAATACAAATGATTAATTTAGTATTTAAAATGGAATGCAGACTTTATAGAATATCCTGCCCCAAAGCAGCATGACATACATTATTTTGAACTGCACAGACATTTACCAAGACTGACCACATTTTGATTTATAAAACTTCAAAGAAGTCAAAATTATACAAAGTATGTTTTCCATCTACAATAAAATTAAGCATAGAAATCAGTTACAGAAAGAGATGGGCAAAAATCACCAAATAATTGGGAATTAAACAATATACATCTAAATAACCCATGGGTCAATGTGAAAGTCACAAAAGAACTCAGAAAATATCAACATAAAAATCTGTGAGACCATGTGATGTAGTACTTAGAAGGAAAAGAAGAAAGGTCTCAAATCAACAGCCTTTTTAGCTCACACCTGAAAAACTGAGTGCATTTAAATCCAAAGCACTTAAGCAACAGTAAAGAGTTAAAATCAGTGTAACTCAAAACTTTTTTTAAAGTAATGAAATAATAAGCTGGATCTTTAGAAAAGTTAACACAACTGATAAACCTGGAAATGAACTAATAAAGACAAGAGAGGTCACACTGACAACATCTGGAATGAAAGAAAAGGCATCACTGTGGATGCCATAGCTATTAGAGGACAAGAAGAAACAACTCCATGCAATTAATAAAGAGACAAAGTTCCTGAAATGCACAAACTACTAAAACTCAGATATTAGGTGACTCACATAGTCAAAGACTGACAATGTTTTTAAGACAAAATTAGGATATCCTTACCATCCTATACCTATTAAGGTAACTAAATCCATCTCTGTTCAACAAAGAAACCTAGGCCCAGATAAGTTAGCTTGCAAACTCTGATAAACATTTATGAAAGAAATAGTAATCCTATCCAAAATTTTTCAGGAAATATAGAGGAAGAAACACTTAAGTCTATGAGACCAACATTATCCTGGTGTAAAAATATTACACAAAAAGGTATCTTTCATGGACACAGATACAAAAAAATACTCAACAAAACATTAGCAAATCTAACCTACTAACTTATGAAAATGATAATACATCATAACCAAGTGAGGCGTATCTAGAGAATGCAAGGCTGACTCAACATTTGAAAACAAATCAATGTAATTCATCTTATTAACACACCAAGGAAGATAAGTCAGAAGATCATCTAAACAAGTAACAGTTAAAACATCTGAGCACACTCAATGTCCAATCATGATTAAAAAAATTCTCATCTAAGAACAGAATGGGGACATCCTTAACTTGATTAAAGGATTATTTTACTTAACTATAACATGTAGTACATAATAAAACCTGATAAAAGGCTTTAGTGGCCTTACTAATGAAAGACTGAAAGATTTCTTTCCCTAGGATAACGAATAAGACAAAGATACCTGTTCTCACCACTCCTATTCAACATCATACTGGAGGTCCTAGTCAGGCAGTAAGGGGAAAAAAGGTACAGTGGAGGTGGCTACAGACAAATTGAAAACAAAAGAAACAAAAATGCTCTGTATTCACAAATGATGCTAACTTTCTACATGAGAAAATCTGAAAGAATCCACAAAGGAAAAAAAGTTATTAGGTGAGTTTAGCAAGGTTGCATGCGAGGTTCAAGATCAGTATACAAAATCAACTGTATTTCTACATACTGTTAGTGAACAACTGGACATGGAAACTTTAGAAAATTATCATTTACAGTATTATCAGAAGTGATGAAATACTGGATATAAATCTGACAAAAGCAACAACTTCTACATCTTGCAACCATAAAATATTAATGAAGGAAAATGAAGACCTTTGATTAAAACCAGAGACATCTTATGTGCTTACATGATTATTCAATATTAAGATGTCAATTCTTATCAAATTGATCAATGTATTCAATGTAATATCCCCTAAGTATTTTTTGTAGAAACCAACAAGTTACTTCTAAAAAATTTTACAGAAAAGCAAAAGGAACTAAAATATCCAGAATGATTTTGGAAAATAAAGTTGAAGAACTTACACTATCTGATTTTAAAACTTATTATAAAGCAACAATAATCATGAATGACAAAGTGGCACTGGCAAAATGAAAGATAACAGAGATCAAGGGGATAGTCCAGAAACACACTCACATACACGGTCAAACTGACTTGACTAAGTGGTGCTGGAACTGGGAACATAAACTTGATCCTTATTTCACACCATACACAAAAATAACTCAAACACATTGCTACCCCTCGACATAAAAACAATAACATTTGAAGAAGAAAATGTAAGAGGAAATATGCCTGACTTTGTACTGAGCAAACTTAGAACATAGAAACACAAATTATAAAAGGAAAAATTGATGAAATGAATTTAATCAAAATTAAAAGCTCCTCTGGGACAACTGAAAGGTAAGCTTCAGACTGCACTGAGTGTGTATGCGTCTGTCCAGGTCAAAGGACTTCTACAGAAAACTGTATGAAGAATTCCTCCAACTCGATAAGACAAGCAACTCAGTGTTTAAAAACAGCAAAGTATCTGAACACATACTTTACAAAGGAAGACATACAAATGATCCGTAATAAATGATACATTCTCAGCATCATTAGCACCACATAAATACAAATTTAAAACAGTGTCATATTACTACATACCCACTAGAAGGGCTAACATTAACTAAGTTTGATGAGAACATGGAGCAACTGGAACTGTAAAATGGGGGACAGTTTGACAGGTTCTTACAATTAAACATTCATTTACAATACAACTCAACAAATCCATTTATACGTATTTAACCAAGAGAAATGAAAATATATGTTCACACATTCATGAATGAATGTTCGTAGAGCTTTATTAATAAGAATCCCAAACTTAAGACAGTCCAAATACCTATACATAGGTGAAATGGTCAATTATTGTGGTAAATCTATACACCATCAACTACTACTCAGCAACAAAAGCCATGAACCAGCTAAACATATAAACACATGGATTAATCTCAAAAACAACACAGTGAAAGAAAAAACATGGACACAGAAGAATATACATTACATAATTTATTTATATAGAATTCTAGAACAAATGAAACCCATCTAGAGTGAGAAAAAGAGGACAAACTGTTTCCTAGAGCCAAGGGTAAAAGAGTGACCTACTGAAAAAGGGTAGAAGGGAACTTTTGGGGATGAGAGAAATATTCAATATCTTGACTGTAGTAACGAAAATATTCTACTCTTGATTGTGGTAGTGGTGACATGACTGTATATACATCTGTCAAAACACACGGAGCCATACATTTTAAATCTATGTATTTTATTGTAAGTAAATTATCCGCAATAAAATTGATTCTGTAAAAAACAGCTCTTTTGGGAAAATACTAACCAGGGAATACTGGTGATGCCCTATACAAATACTCAAAAGGTATCCAAAACATCAATAAAATTCAATACCCATTTATGATTTCTTAAAATATCATCAGAAGTTAAAAATGACAATAAAATCAATTGGAAAGTTAAGAATACAAGAAAATATTTTCACCTATTATACCCCATTTATCCGAAAGCTTCAGTAAACATCATAATTGATGCTAAAACATCAGATCCCCTTAAAGTATAAACCACCACCAAGTTGTGAACTGTCACTGCTATTATTTAACACTGTATAAAAACGTCACTAGCCAAAGTAATGAGGAAGAAAAGTCAAAGTGTTAAGTCACTCAATCCAGTCAGACTCTTTGTGACCCCCAAGGACTGCAGCCCAGCAGGCTCCCCTGTCCTTGGGGATTCTCCCGGCAAGAATACTGGAGTGGGTTGCCAGTCCCTTCTCCAGGGGATTGTCCCAACCCTGGGAACAAACCCGGTACTCCTGCATTGCAGGCAGATTTTTTACGAGCTGAGCCACCAGGGAAGTCCTAACGTAATGAGGAAAACACAAAATTATAAAATTTAAAAGCCACAAAACTGTGAATATTTTCAGATAATCAGTTAAGTGGTTAGATACATGATAAGCAGAAAAAAATTCAAAAGCTTTGGTATAACTGGGGGGGGTGAGAAATAAATGTTACTGAAAGTTTCTATCCACCAGAGCTACCAAGACGGAATGCCATAGAGTTTTATGGAATAAAATTATAAAACTTTCCTTAAGCAAGATGTGAATTAATAAAATGCTATACATATCTATCAGAAGGGAGAGACTGAGTATCACAAAGGTCAATTTGCTCCATATTAATCTAAAATTTCAATATAACCTCACTCAAAACACCTAAAGAATCTTTTATCTAATTTGCAAGTTGAGTCTAAAGTTCATTTGTAGAATCCATAAGATTAACTTGGAAAAGACTACTGCTGCTGCTGCTAAGTCGCTTTTGTCGTGTCCGACTCTATGTGACCCCATAGACGGCAGCCCACCAGGCTCCCCCGTCCCTGGGATTCTCCAGGCAAGAACACTGGAGTGGGTTGCCATTTCCTTCTCCAATGCATGAAAGGGACAAGTGAAAGTGAAGTCGCTCAGTCGTGCCCGACTCTTAGGACCCCGTGGACTGCAGCCTACCAGGCTCCTCCGCCCATGGGATTTTCCAGGCAAGAGTACTGGAGTGGGGTGCCATTGCCTTCTCCGAAAAGAGTACCAAGTAGGGAGAAATTTAATAGGTTATCAAAATTTAAATGCATACTGTTTTTAATCTAGCAATTCAATTTCTAGTAATACATGCTCCAGAAATAATCACATAAAGAGGAAGTTTACTGAACAGCTGACTCTTAGAATGAAGGCAGAACTAGAAGGGGAAGTGGGAGGTGCACTTTTTACCTTACAGTCTTTCCATGCTGTTTGAAGTTTTAAAATTTAAGAAAATTTAAAGGATATTAATAAAAGCTAGTAACTGTAAAACTTGGCTTCAAATAAAGCATTATTTGTGATTAGAAAAGGAAACTAACTTAAATGTCTTCGGGTAAGGGAACAGTTAAGCAAATTACAGCCCATTGAAATTATTTAAATATTTAGCTTTTAAAAAGTACCAAGGGGACTTATAATTTACAAGGGAAGATGGCCAAGATACATAATTTGGCGAAAAAAGCAAGTGATATATCAACGTGTTTAGTATGTTCCCACCAACTCTCCCAACTTTACATGTATGCGTGTGTTTAAAAGTGTACGTTAGGAAGACGTACAGTATTGTTAACTCTAGACACAGGGAACGAGACTGGAGGATAAAAAGGAATATTCACATTGTAGTTAATGGTTCGTTTTCTGTATTGCTGAAATTTTACATCTAGTTTGCATGTTTGTAACTGAATTTAAAAATTAAAATTATTTCATATACTAAATTCCAGAAGACGTGGGGGAAAAAAGTCCAAACGTTCGTTAAAAATCTTTCAAATGTTTATCTTCGTGTTTATTTACACACTCTACAAATGATCTATGCTGCTGCTACGTCGCTCCAGTCGCGTCGGACTCTGTGCGACCCCCTAGACGGCAGCCCACCAGGCTCCCTCGTCCCTGGGATTCTCCAGGCAAGAACACTGGAGTGGGCTGCCATTTCCTTCTCCAGTGCATGAAAGTGAAAAGTGAAAGGGAAAGTGAAGTCGTGTCCGACTCTTGGCGACCCCATGGACTGCAGCCCACCAGGCTCCTCCGTCCATGGGATTTTGCAGGCAAGAGTACTGGAGTGGGTGCCACTGCCTTGGGGCTGCCAATGTAAATAAATTTAACTTACCAAACAGGTCATGATAAAAAATATGACTATATTAGACCTTTAAAAAAACAACTTTCCCGGAAGCAGCCGACTCAACGCAGTGCCTCTGCGTCTGTTAGAAAAAAAAAAAGAGGAAAAAAAGGCCTGGAGCGCGGAGTCTTCTCAGCAGCTCCTGCGCGCAGGGAAGGCCGCCCCCCTCCCGCTCGCCCCGGCGCGGGCGGCGCGCAGCCCCGGACGAGCGTCCCCCCGAGCCAGGCCGGGCGGGGGGCGGCCCCGGCCACCGCGCCGACGGGGGCCCGCGCCCGAGCCTCGGGGACGCCGGGGGCGGGCGGCGACGGCCACGGGCGGCTTTCGGGGCGCGGAGCGGCCGCAGCCCCGCGGCGTCCGACGGCTCGGCTCGGGCGGGGGGCCTGACCCGGGCGGGGTTTCCAGCGGGGGAGCGGGAGGGCTCTCCCCAGGGCTGGGGGAGCGGGGCTCCGCACGCGGTGACTGAACGGGGGTGACGGGGTGGGCCGAGCGGGCTGACAGGGGGCTCCCCAGGGCTGGGTGACGGGGGGCTCCACACGCGGTGGGGGCTCCGCAGGCGGTGAATGAATGGGGGGCTGTGGATGAGCGGGGGGGACTGAGTGGGCTGGGCAGGGGTAACAGGGGTCTGCACACGGGGTGCCGGGGGCGCGGGGGGCGCTGAGCGCGCCGGGGAGACGCTCTCCTCACACAGTCCCGCTGACGGAGAAGGCAGCGCTCGCGGGCCCAGCCGCCAAGGGCAGCGAGGCGGAGCGGCCTGCGGAGGCCCCGCGGCCGGCCCAGGCGGCGAAGACGGCCTCTCCCAGCCAGCGACCCCACCCACCATGGCCGGCGCGGCGACGGGCCCCGCTCGAGGGCCGGGACGGAGAGACGCCGGCGGCGGAGGCGGCAGCTTCCCGGCCGTGACCCTCGCACGCCAGACACCGGGACCAGCCTCATTTAAAGGAAAGGAAAGCAATCCCCTCACCGAGCTGAGAAGCGGCTCCGGAGCGAGGACGGCGCTCGGTCCTCCACCCGCCGCCGCCGCCTTCTTCTCCGCCTCCGACTCCTCCCCCGCCCAACGCGCAGCAGCCGGCGGCGGCGGAAACACGGACGGCGGCGGCGCGCCCCGCCCCTTGCGCCGCGGCGCAGGCGAGGGCGGGGAGCGCGCAAGCCCCGCCCCCAAAGCGAACTCGACCAATAGGCTTAATAGACCGCTGCGGGGGGTAAGCCTCATGCCCAATCGGAACCTGAGGAGTGGGCGCGCGTCAGTAGTTGGGACGTGGCGGAGAAGGGGAAAACACTCGTCCTGCCTTTGCGCCCCGCTCCCCTATTTCGGCAAGGGGGAGCCTCGCCGATTGGCCCTAGAGCGGAAGGACAAACCCCACCCCCGCCTGACCCCGCCCCCTTTCCCTGCAGCACTGCGACGTTTGAGGGGGCGGGGCGCCGGGCCGGGCCGGGCCGGGCCCGCAAGGCCTTCAGTGGGTTGAGCAGAGACAAGGGCGGGGTCTCAGGGGAAGGGACACCGTGCGGAGATCTGGCGCAGTTAGGCTTTGAGAAATGAAGGCGCAGCACGCGAGATGGAGGTGTCAAAATCAGTCCTCAGTCAGTCCACTCGCTCAGTCGTGTCCGACTCTTTGCGACCCCCTGGACTGCAGCACGCCAGGCTTCCCTGTCTATCACCAACCCCCTGAGCTTGCTAGTCGGTGATGCCATCCAACCATCTCATCCTCTGTCGTCCCCTTCTCCTCCCGTCTTCAATCTTCCCCAGCATCAGGGTCTTTTCCAATGAGCCGGTTGTTCGCATCAGGTGGCCAAAGTATTGGAGTTTCAGCTTCAGCATCAATCCTTCCAATGAACACCCAGGACTGATGTCCTTTAGGATGGACTGGTTGGATCTCCTTGCTGTCCAACCGACTCTCAAGAGTCTTCTCTAGCACCACAGTTTCCAAAATCAATCCTAATTTGACTGTAGACCTAACTAACAAGATGAAGGTTTCCCGGCGTCATGGGTAGGCCGAGAGAAGATAGCAGGAGGAAGGGCCGCTCCCCCTCCCTGCGCACCTTGGCCTTCTCCCTTCCCACCCCGCAGTCCAACAGGCAGTTGTCTGTCCCCTCATTTCTGATTCTCTTGGGGTAGGGACAGGTCATATGGGGATGCCTGCGTTTCCTCTGTATAGCCATGGCCTGACCAGAGGCTTCCAGTTTGCACCTTGGGGCTGATAGGTTGTCAAGCTGGTAAGTATCAGCTCCCATTACTTGAAACCAAAATAAATATAACAGCTGTAGTCCTTGGACACCTTGCTTAATTTAAACATGGGTAACAGTTTAGTCAGTCGTGTCCCTGATGCTGAATTGTTTCTTTGCCCTGCACGTGTCCCCTTTTCATGCTGAACCTGTCTGCTTCTGTGATTACAGGCCCACTCTCCTCCCATCTTACCACAAGCCCCTTCACCCCCTCCACACACATGCCCCATGCCCAGGATACACTTATCTTATCAGCTGCACCGAGAGTTAAGTGCCCCACTTCTCGTGCTGTCCCTGGCAACTGCAAAGTCTGCCAGTGAACCCAGACTAATTTTTTTTGCTGTTGACGAAAACAAAATTATCCCAAATTTACTATAAAAGTTGGACTGTGAGAATTGGCTAGGCAGTTTGTGGAACAAAACTCTCAGCCCACTGATGTAGTACATTTCTTACCAAAAAACCATTTCCTGCTTGGTATTTCTCTGCTTCACAGGTGTTGCTCTTTATCCATCCAGGTCTCTTCCTCTTTGAAGAACTGATACTTTAGTCATATTTCCCTTGTCTCCTTTTAGGATGTTGTATACTGATTCAACGGGGAAGGCGATGGCACCCCACCCCAGTACTCTTGCCTGGAAAATCCCATGGACAGAGCCTACCAGGCTCCTCTGTCCATGGGGTCGCTAATAGTCGGACACAACTGAGCGACTTCACTTTCACTTTTCACCTTCATGCATTGGAGAAGGAAATGGCAACCCACTCTAGTATTCTTGCCTGGAGAATCCCAGGGACAGAGGAGCCTGGTGGGCTGCCGTCTGTGGGATCGCACAGAGTCGGACACGACTGAAGCGACTTAGCAGCAGCAGCATACTGATTGAGTTGGATACACTAACCTGTTTGTTAGGGCAGGGTTTTCCAAATTTTAATCTCTTCCATATTGTATCTGTCTATACATTCACAGTAGTATTTATTTTCTTTAAATAAATGTGTTTTTCCTTCAATTTCTTTAAGAGGGAGACTTTGCAAATTACTGTAAATTGAAACCTTGTATCACCTCTCCCAAGTTGAAAGCCGCTGAAGGTGAAGTGAACATAAAGCAAAGTTTTTTAAAATCTGGGAATTAAAGAGCATTTTTTCTACTAAAGTCTCTAAGCCTAAAGCCTACTGCCTGTAAAAAACAAAAGCTTACCAAGCACTGCTGCTACTGCTGCTAAGTCGCTTCAGTCGTGTCTGACTCTGTGCGACCCCAAAGACGGCAGCCCACCAGGCTCCCCTGTCCCTGGGATTCTCCAGGCAAGAATACTGGATTGGGTTGCCATTTCCTTCTCCAATGCATGAAGATGAAAAGGGAAGGTGAAGTCGCTCAGTCGTGTCCAACTCTGAGCGACCCCATGGACTGCAGCCTACTGGGCTCCTCTGTCCATGGGATTTTCCAGGGAAGAGTACTGGAGTGGGGTGCCATCGCCTTCTCCGTACCAAGCACTAGAAACATATTTTAAAAGCAAGCAGGGAAATGGCATTTTTATCATGATGTAATCAAAGGAGAGAAAAATAGAACCAAAATAGGAATCACTCTCTCACTATGTGAGTCTTTTTTTTTTAACCCTGTATGCATGTCCCAAGGCGTCAGAATTGATCTATGTTACTCTTTGAGAAACAATCCATGTATTCTAGAATCAAAAGGCTACACTCTCTATATACTTGCTCCTGTGGAACTGTCAAGGTGCCTCTGGGTTTGGCATTTAGCTTGTTGATGTGTTACAATGAGCCATGAAATTAAAAGATGCTTACTCCTTGGAAGGAAAGTTATGACCAACCTAGATAGCATATTCAAAAGCAGAGACATTACTTTGCCAACAAAGGTTCACCTGGTCAAGGCTATGGTCTTTCCTGTGGTCATGTATGGATGTGAGAGTTGGACGGTGAAGAAGGCTGAGCACAGAAGAACTGATGCTTTTGAACTGTGGTGTTGGAGAAGAGTCTTGAGAGTCCCTTGGACTGCAAGAAGATCCAACCAGTCCATTCTGAAGGAGATCAGCCCTGGGATTTCTTTGGAAGGAATGATGCTAAAGCTGAAACTCCAGTACTTTGGCCACCTCATGCGAAGAGTTGACTCATTGGAGAAGACTCTGATGCTGGGAGGGATTGGGGGGAGGAGGAGAAGGGGACGGCAGAGGATGAGATGGCTGGATGGCATCACTGACTCGATGGATGTGAGTCTGAGTGACCTCCGGGAGCTGGTGATGGACAGGGAGGCCTGGCATGCTGTGATACATGGGGTCGCAAAGAGTCGGACACGACTGAGCGACTGATCTGATCTGTGTTACAATGAGCATATATTGAGGATTAAGGTCTAGTCGAAATTGACTTATCTGACATCTTTGACCCATTTGGTTATAATCTATTTATGTTGTGTCCTTGGGCCATATTATTCTTCCCCCCCCCCCCCCCCGGGGGGAAAGTTCCCCATTACCACAAATTATGCAGCCCAGTTTCCCACAGTTAGGGAAATTGCAGGGGTCAGCACATCTGGCGTGCGATGGATGAGCCTCACTTTGGAAAAACTACCTTTGTGATCATTGTATCTTCCCTGTCAGGTAAATAAGGGCTATGTCATTTTTTCAAAGGTTGTGCCATGTCCCCTTCCCCCTGTTTCAATACGTAGCATGTAGTAAGTACTAAATACTTATGTGATGTATTATATATAGATAGATAGATAGATAGATAGATATAGGTATATCAGTTCTGTTCAGTCACTTAGTTGTGTCTGACTCTTTGTGACCTCATGGACTGCAGCACACCAGGCCTCCCTGTCCATGACCAACTCCTGGAGCTTGCTCAAACTCATGTCCATCGAGTCAGTGATGCCATCCAACCATCTCATCCTCTGTCGTCCCCTTCTCCTCCTGTCTTCAATCTTTCCCAGCATCAGGGTCTTTCCAAATCAGGTGGCCAAAGTACTGGAGTTTCAGCTTCATCCTCAGTCCATCCAGTGAATATTCAGGACTGATTTCCTTTAGGATGGACTGGTTGGATCTCCTTGCAGTCCAAGGGACTCTCAAGAGTCTTCTTGAACACCTCAGTTCAGATATGTATTAATGATTTATCTGTATTACTGTTGACTTCAGAGGGGGGAGCACTGCCTATGGCAATGAAGTGCAGGCACCACTTTTCATTTCTACAGGACGTAATGCAGTAGTTCGTGAGGTGTGATCCCCAAAGCAACAGAATCAGCATTGGTATTTTTAAAATGCAAATTCTCAGGTAGGTCCAACTTCAGACCTGACTTGGAAACTCTAGGTGTGGAGCCCAGCAATCTGTATTTTAGCAAGCCTTTGAGGTGATTCTGATGCATGTAAAGTTTGAGAACCACAGATGTAATAGGTGGAGGATTGGTCAATGAGGGAGAGGACCTGAATTCGAATTATATCCTTAGAGTGACATCCCAAAAATGGAGATGCAAGCACCTCTGAAAATTATTTTCTCCATAAAAGCGATGAGAAAGCTGGCAAAATTGTCGGAGTCAACTTTTTCAGAACTCTGGAAACTAACCAAGGGCTTGCAGCAACCCAGGAAGCATTTATTCAAGAAAACAGCTTATTCTAATTCAATCTCCTCAACTCCAGCTCCACTGTTGCACTGAAAAATAACAGCTGACAATCATGGTGAAAAGGAGCATCGTGGCAGATACCAGACAAGGTAGAATGAGGCTGTATCTCCTTCAGAGCCTATTTCCAAGAGAAGAGTCATCATTTGACCCATCTGCTGGTTCCCCAGAAAAATCTCACTTGCAAGCCTAGGAAAGCTTTTTCCCCAGAAGTGTTTGTCAAAAAACAAGCAAACCAACAAACACTGAGAGGGAACTGATTAATTCTGCCACACTTTAGGCAGTGGAAACAGTTTGGAACAGCAAAATTGGTTAAACAGAAAGCTTAACAGGAAAAGCTGGAGAATGTCTGTAGGAGCTTTGTAAGCTCCAACACATTCATAAGAATCCAGAAACCAACACACATGCCAAAGATTATGCTAAGCAGTGCATAAATTTGGCAAAGACTTGAGAAGGCCCTAGACATTCACTCTTGAAAGTACTTGGGACTGCAGGGAGATCAAACCAGTCAATCCTAAAGGAAATCAACCCTGAATACTCATTGGAAGGACAGATGCTGAAGCTGAAGCTCCAATACTTTGGTCACCTGAGGCGAGGAGCCGACTCATTGGAAAATACCCTGATGCTGGGAAAGACTGAAGACAGGAGGAGAAGGGGATGACAGAGGATGAGATGGTTGGATGGCATCACCGACTCAATGGACATGAGTTTGTGCAAGCTCCGGGAGACGGTGAAGGACAGGGAAGCATGCATGGTATGCTGCAGTCCATGGGGTCGCAGAGAGTCGGGCATGACTGAGCAACTGAACAGCAACAGCAAAAGCTGATCTTGAGGCTTTGCATAAGTAAGAAATGAAGACTAAGGGGAAACTGTCAACTGCCTGGCTTGGTGTTGAACCGTGACCCAAACACATACACCAGATACTCAACAAACCCTGGAAGATGTACTGATTCCAGGCATTTAAGGAAATCTCTGTCTAATCATTAGATAAGCACTAAGCTAACCAAACGGAATTTCAATGGCCACACACACCACTGTTGATAAAAAATCTCATCTATTTTCAATTGATAAAAAAAAGCTCTGAGAAGTATTCTGCCCATTTGAATTCAAGGCACAGTAATATAAGATTTTTGAGGCAGAGGGATATGCATTAAATAGCCTATTATTGACAGTTTACATAATCCATATCTAAGTATCATCACGGTCCCTTACAAGTCTAGAAGCAATGTTGTCTTTTAAGGAGCTGTCTTACTGATGCCAGGAAAATGTTGCTGTTTCTGGTTGAGCAGGTATTTCTGATGGGGGAAGTTTGGTCGATGTGTAATGTGCAGTAGACGGGAGAGAGGAAACCAAACGGTAAAGAAAAAACTTTTTATATTTAAATATTTCTTGTCTTGTCATAAAATATGAATTTTATTTCACAGTTTCCCCCTTTTGATCATTCATCATTTGATAGAAAGAAGTAGGTGAGCAGATATTTTCCAGGGTAGTTGCTTTCCTGCCCTGGGTCTGTCATATCCCTTGATACCAAGTCCTAATATGTTGGTTCTCTGTCTTTATGGGGTTATTTGTACTAGCAAAATGTTTGGCAAGGACTGACAATCAATTCTAGGTTGTCCAATAAGACTTAAACCAATTTTTCTCACATGTGCATTGTGTATGCCTATTATTTTATAGAGAACTATTGGCATAATCTGTATTTTCATTTGATTGAAAATATAAATATACTATATTAGTATAAGCAAGTGACACATAGCATAAAAGAAACTATTACCTTATAAGTTCCACAAAGTGTAACTACAATCGCCTGTAGGATCAACAACATTGTTAGCAAAAACTTAAGCCAAGATCCTTCTAAACCAAAGCATTTTCCTGGTGCTTCCTCTAAACTGGGAAGAGAATTGTTCAGAGCAGAGATGTGACACTTCACATGGGTTATAAGGTTAGTTACATTTGAAGACTCATCGGGTATAAAGACACAGCATTCAGTACATGTTATAGCACAAATTCCCCATTCAGTTCAGTCGCTCAGTTATGTCCGACTGTTTGTGACCCCATGGACGACAGCATGCCAAATTCCCCCTTGGGAAGCAGCTAAAATATTGAGGGCCACAAAATTCTGTGAGACTGCTTTTCTCATCATGGAGACTTCCAAACTGAGAAGTTAATGGGTTGATTACTATCATTCAAAGCCTGCTGAGTGAATTTTGTTAAAGCCTCTACATGAGTAATACCTTCTGTTCCAAGTGAAGAAACAAATATTGTGATCAAATGATCACACTTCTGGAAAACTGATTGAGCCCAGTGAGCCTGCATTAAACGCAGATTGGCAGATTGGCTGGGGCTGTTTCCAAGGTTACCTGTAGGTGACTTTGAACCCAAGGGAAACCAATTATATATCTTCCTAAACAACCTGGGGAGAGTCAATGTCATAAACTTGCTGCAAAAATCCACTGGGGCCTGTTAAGAGCTACCTAAAATATAACACCTAATGAAAAAGAATATTTATGGCCAGGTTGAGAATCCAGATCAGATCAGATCAGTCGCTCAGTCGTGTCCGACTCTTTGCGACCTGTCCATCACCAACTCCCGGAGGTCACTCAGACTCACATCCATCGAGTCAGTGATGCCATCCAGCCATCTCATCCTCTGTCGTCCCCTTCTCCTCCTGCCCCCAATCCCTCCCAGCATCAGACTCTTCTCCAATGAGTCAACTCTTCGCATGAGGTGGCCAAAATACTGGAGTTTCAGCTTTAGCATCATTCCTTCCAAAGAAATCCCAGGGCTGATCTCCTTCAGAATGGACTGGTTGGATCTCCTTGCAGTCCAAGGGACTCTCAAGAGTCTTCTCCAACACCACAGTTCAAAAGCATCAATTCTTTGGCGCTCAGCCTTCTTCACAGTCCAGCTCTCACATCCATACATGACCACAGGAAAGACCATAGCCTTGACTAGGTGAACCTTTGTTGGCAAAGTGATGTCTCTGCTTTTGAATATGCTATCTAGGTTGGTCATAACTTTCCTTCCAAGGAGTAAGCGTCTTTTAATTTCATGGCTGCAGTCACCATCTGCAGTGATTTTGGAGCCCAGAAAAAAGAAAGTCTGACACTGTTTCCACTGTTTCTCCATCTATTTCCCATGTAGTTAATGGACCAGATGCCATGATCTTCGTTTTCTGAATGTTGAGCTTTAAGCCAACCTTTTCACTCTCCACTTTCACTTTCATCAAGAGGCTTTTGAGTTCCTCTTCACTTTCGGCCATAAGGGTGGTGTCATCTGCATATCTGAGGTTATTGATATTTCTCCCAGCAATCTTGATTCCAGCTTGTGTTTCTTCCAGTCCAGCATTTCTCATGATGTACTCTGCATATAAGTTAAATAAACATGGTGACAATATACAGCCTTGACGAACTCCTTTTCCTATTTGGAACCAGTCTGTTGTTCCATGACCAGTTCTAACTGTTGCTTCCTGACCTGCATACAGATTTCTCAAGAGGCAGATCAGGTGGTCTGGTATTCCCATAGGCATTATTAATTGGCTGGATCAGAAAGTCTCAGTTATACTGGTGATAACATTAGCTTGTGTGGTGCTAAAGTTTCTTTTCTTTAAACATTTCCAAGAGCCATCCAGTTAGGGCCCTGGAGAGGAAAAACCCAACAAGACAATTGAGGAGTAATGAACATAGGTATTTGGCCATAAACAGCAATTTGATTTATTTTTGAAACTTGCCTAAGATTAAGCACAAAGACAAAATACATTTGGTTCATAAGCACAAGTGTGAGCAACTGTCAAAGGTCAGCATACAGGCCTAGTCCCGCATCTTGAGTTATCTGTCTGTCTCAGATGTCGCCATCTGCTCAGCCTCCTGTTGCGCCTGAGTTGTAATCAGGCGTCAAAAACAGGAGTTGCAGTTCATCCGGGAGAGGCCTGGCATGGTCTCCAAGGTGGCTATAAAGAGTCTTTTGCCTGATATCTTTTGCAGGATGCATCATCTCCCAGTTGCAGGTCAGAGTGAATCAGATCTTCATAAGTTAGATTATGTTGATAAACTTCAGAAACAAACATAGAGTGTCTGTTTAAAAACTAAACATCACAAGTAACTATCTAGAAAGTGAGTCTTCGCCAGTAAATACAGACCTCCGTGGATAGAACTAGAATTTAATATTCACTAAAACATATTTTTTCTCTTTAAAATTACCCTTGCTTCTACCAAATATGGCCAAATTAAGACTAATCTGTTTGTGAAATAAGTCTGTGGTAAATTGATCACGTAGGCTTTTTAACTGGTTGTGTTGAAGCTTTTCATAAGCAATCAGATTGAACTTAAAAAAAAAAAAACCCACAAAAAACCTTTCAGGGCCAGGGAAGTCACAACAGGGATGTGTTGCAGGTTTTACCTGTGATATTTATAAATTTGGATGATAGATTCGAATGAATTCTTCTCATCTGGAGGTCCTGAGATACCTTGAGATTCTGGCACCTGTTAGAAGTTGACCTTCCTTATACCTGAGAAGGGGCTTCCCAGGTGGTGCTACTGGTAAAGAACATGCCTGCCAACGTAGGGGATGTAAGAGATAGGGGTTCGATCCCTATGTCGGGAAGATCCCTGGAGAAGGGCATGGCAACCCTCTCCAGTATTCTTGCCTGGAAAATCCCACAGACAGAGGAGCTTGGTGGGCTGCAGTCCACAGGGTCCCAAAGAGTTGGACATGGCTAAAGAGACTTAGTGTACACATGCATATCTGAGAAAGCTTCTGGGAGCCGAAGAGTTTCCAAATTCTGGAGAGATCAGGTAGCGAGAAAAGATAGTTTCAATTCTATTTGTAGGGGTGTAGTTTAAAGCCTTCCTTGTATCTGGAAAACACAGGTAAAAAAACAGTAATATTTCAGACAAAACCAAAAAAGTATAACCATACTTATAGGTTCACTCAATCCTATTTAACTAATCCCTGATCTTAATCTTCTGTTAATAGTTTTATGAAGCCATAGGATTTGCCATTAGAATTGTTTAATTTCTTATCCAACTCAATAGTATGATCCGAGAGTTCTTAGAAACCTGCACTCGTCACAGAGTCCTTTCCATGAGTCTTCTTGAAGATAAAGAATTTTACAAAAGCATCAAAGTATAACAATAAACAGCAAAAGACTTTTAAAAAAGTCAAGCTTAAAGACCTAACTACAGTGCAGTTGAAAAGAAACTTGGTCACCGATATGACATACAGTGTGTGTGCCTGCTCAGTCACTCACGTCCAGCTCTTTGTGACCCTACGGACTGTAGCCCTCCAGGCTCATTTGTCCATGGGGAGTCTCCGTGCAAGAATACTGGAGTGGGTTGCCATGGCTTCCTTCAGTAGACCTTCTGGACCCAGTGATGGAACCCGTGTCTCTTATGTCTCCTGCATTGGCAGGCAGGTTACAATTTAAGATAATCACTAGAAATATGACTAACAACATTCTACCAGCATAACAGAATTTTAGGAGTTCTATATAATTTCTATATTAATAATATTTTTATTTAAAGGATTATACTTTCTCTGAATAGGAAGGCTAAAAAGTTTGAAATTTTTACCAAAATTTAATACAATACTTGGTTCTTCACAACAGTCATAAGGTTTTTAGCTCTGGAGACTCAGATCAGACAACAACCTTGTTGCACTGAGTCAACCAGAACCTTCATACTTTCTCAGTAAAGAACAGGGTCAATTTTTTTCAAGAGGCTTTGCATTCCAACTGCACAGTTGAGAAACTCCTGTTACAGGACAGAATGAACCAACCTGAGATCAGGCTGCAATCAACCTGCTTTCCGCCCTGATGCTCACAGGGCTCTGATCCAATTCTCCCCCAATCCTGGGTCTATCATGGTCCGTTCAGTCTGCTTTTGCCAACAGTGAACTCCAGGATATTCTACCCAACAAGATTATGATTTAGAATTGAAGAAGCGACAATGAATTTCTCATAATGAAAGGAGAGAAATACTAAACTTACCTAAATACTAGAAATACTAATCAATACTAAACCTACCCTAAAAGATACAGAGAGTCTTTTCTAAGTGGAAAAAAATGGCTACAACAAGAAGAATCTACAGGAAATAAAAAATCCCACTAGTGAAGTAAATGTATACCGAAGGCTACGAATCAACCACTTAAATAAATTAGTACAAAAATGAAAAGACCAAACATTAAGATCAACAAAAACTACCATAAACAGAGAAGGGATAAACATGAAGATGCAAAATATGACATCAAAACACACACAGTGCAGGGGAGAGGAGGAAAAGATATAGATGTGATGCTGCTGCTGCTGCTGCTACATCGCTTCAGTCGTGTCTGACTCTGTGCGATCCCATAGACTGAAGCCCACAGACAGCAGCCCACCAGGCTCCCCCGTTCCTGCGGTTCTCCAGGCAAGAACACTGGAGTGGGTTGCCATTTCCTTCTCCAATGCATGAAACTGAAAAGTGAAAGTGAAGTCGCTCAGTCGTGTCCGACTCTTAGTGACCCCATGGACTGCAGCCCACAGGCTCCTCCGTCCGTGGGATTTTCCAGGCAAGAGTACTGGAGTGGGGTGCCAGTGCCCGATGTTTTCAATTCTTTTTGACCCTAAATGACTAGCAGTTTAAAGCCAGCAGATATTGTTCTAGGTCAACATATATGAATCCTTTGGTAACCACAAAAGAAAAACTTATAATAGATACACAAAAACCGTAGAAAAAGGACCAAGCACACCACTAAAGAAAAACATCAAACCACAAGGAAAGAAACGAAAAGAAATGAACAGGGAGCTGCAGACATACCCAGGAAACAAGTGGAAATGGCATCCGATCAGATCAGATCAGTCGCTCAGTCGTGTCCGACTCTTTGCGACCCCATGAACTGCAGCACGCCAGGCCTCCCTGTCCATCACCAGCTCCCGGAGGTCACTCAGACTCACATCCATCGAGTCAGTGATGCCATCCAGCCATCTCATCCTCTGTCATCCCCTTCTCCTCCTGCCCCCAATCCCTCCCAGCATCAGAGTCTTCTCCAATGAGTCAACTCTTCGCATGAGGTGGCCAAAATACTGGAGTTTCAGCTTTAGCATCATTCCTTCCAAAGAAATCCCAGGGCTGATCTCCTTCAGAATGGACTGGTTGGATCTCCTTGCAGTCCAAGGGACTCTCAAGAGTCTTCTCCAACACCACAGTTCAAAAGCATCAATTCTTTGGCACTCAGCCTTCTTCACAGTCCAGCTCTCACATCCATACATGACCACAGGAAAGACCATAGCCTTGGAAATGGCATATTTACCTATAACAGTCACCGAGTGTTTCCGGCGCTGGTTTGGCTTTGTCAGTCTTCCTTACAGTCCTCGGCTGCCTTCTCTGCTACGGCATTGGCGGCTGCTCTCCTGGCAGGTGGCATCTTAGGCATCTTAGTTTCCCAACCAGCCAGCAAACCCATATGCCCTGCATTGGAATGGGGATTCTTTTTTGTTTTTCAATTCAAATTTAATTTTATTTATTTTAAAAATGAAACAAAGATGAATATATTTAATGATAAAGGCTACAGTTCACAAAGAGGATAGACAGCAGGAACCATTAGACACCGTGAAAAAAGCAAAGACACATAGAGCAAAACTCAGAAGACACATAAGGGAAAAGTCAAAATATACTATCATAGTGAGACATATTAACATTTCTCTGAGAATATTTTATCAAGTGCAGAAAAAATAAGCATAGGAGCACCTTGAATGATGTCATTAATAATTTAAATACAATAGATTTATATTTAATTAATTTATATTAATCATATCCTATACAAGTATATTTAAAATTTTGTATATGTTATTATCCATAGGACACTTAGAAAAACTGGCAAAAGGATAAACATTACTAAATTTCAAAAAGTTATTTTTTGTGTGTGTGATTCAGTCATACACAAACATACATAATATTTTCAAAATTATTTTTCATTGTAACTTATTACAAGATATTGACTATGGTTCCCTATGCTACATAGTAAACCATTGTTGCCTGTTATATATCTATTTTTTATAATTAAAAATCTAGCATTCTATTCATACTAAGTCAAACAGATAGATTCAAAATGTCATAACTTTTTTGATTAGGCAAAAATTCATAAGTTTTCTAAAATATATATTATACATATTATTTATATATGTATACAAAAGTTTTTTTACTATGCTTGATAAACATTTGAGAAAAAATTTTTAAAAAAGAGATGGAGAAATTGGAAAACATAAACTAAATGAAACAGGAACACTGAATATTAAATAGAAAAAGTGAAACAAACCAGATAAAATTAAAAGATCCTCATATAGTCCCGGAGAAGGCAATGGCACCCCACTCCAATACTCTTGCCTGGAAAATCCCATGGATGGAGGAGCCTGGTAGGCTGCAGTCCATGGGGTCGCTGAGAGTCGGACACGACTGAGCGACTTCCCTTTCACTTTTCACTTTCATGCATTGGAGAAGGAAATGGCAGCCCACTCCAGTTTTCTTGCCTGGAGAATCCCAGGGACGGGGGAGCCTGGTGGGCTGCTGTCTCTGGGGTCACACAGAGTCAGACATGACTGAAGTGACTTAGCAGCAGCATATAGTCCAGCTGTTTCTAAACATGGCTGCTCATTAGAAACATCTGGAGCTCTAGCAAAAAAAAAAAAAAAGCACTGGGCATTTGTATTTTTCAAAAAATTCTGAAATAATTCTGGTATGCATATGGGTTTTAAAAACTGATGACAGGTTTTTCTATTAAATGGTAGTTTTGGTGATATGCTATGCTATGCTATGTCACTTCAGTCGTGTCCAACTCTGTGCGAGCCCATAGACGGCAGCCCACCAGCCTCCCCCGTCCCTGGGATTCTCCAGGTAAGAACACTGGAGTGGGTTGCCATTTCCTTCTCTATAGAGTTCTATAATTTTTCTCTTGACCAAATGTGATACAATGGTACCAAGTAATAGTTACATAATTACAATAGTAAAAGATGTTTATCAGTTTTCACAATCAATAGAAAGGACAAAAATAAAAGATAATTACAATTGGAGTCCATAATGGGAACATGATTAACTTAACATTATAAAGTAATTACATACACTTTGAGGGGTCAAGCAGAGTTTGTGGTAAGTGGAGACACCTACATGCACATGTTTTCTTCTGCTCAGTAAGTCTATGTCTTTGGTGGTGTATTTAATACATTTACATTTAAGGTAATTATCCATATGAATGATTCTCTTACTGTTTTCTTAGTTGCTTGGGTTTATTTTCTGTAGGTCTTTTCTTTCTCTTGTGTTTCCTGCCTAGAGAACTTTCTTTATCATTTGTTGTAAGGCTGGTTTGGTGGTGCTGAATTCTCTTAACATTAGCTTTTCTGGAAAGCTTTTGATTTCTCCAACAAACCTCAAGGAGAGTCTTGTGGGTAGAATATTCTTGGTTGTAGGTTCTTCTCTTCAGTCAGTTCAGTCGCTCAGTCGTGTTCAACTCTTTGCGACCCCGTGGACTGCAGCATGGCAGGCCTCCCTGTCCATCATCAGCTCCTGGGCTTACTCAGACTCATGTCCATTGAGTCAACGGTGCCATCTAACCATCTAATCCTCTGTCATCCTCTTCTCCTCCTGCCTTCAATCTTTCCCAGAATCAGGATCTTTTCAAATGAGTTAATTCTTCACATCAGGTGGTCAAAGTACTGGAGTTTCAGCTTCAGCATCAGTCCTTCCAATGAATATTCAGGACTGATTTCCTTTAGGATGGACTGGTTGGATCTCCTTGCAGTCCAAGGGACTCTCAAGAGTCTTCTCCAACAATTCAAAAGCATCAATTCATCAGAGCTCAGCTTTCTTTGTAGTCCAACTCTTACATACATACTTGACTACGAGAAAAACCATAGCCTTGACTAGACGGACCTTTGTTGGCAAAGTAACGTCTCTGCTTTTCAATATGCTGCCCAGGTTGGTCATAACTTTTCTTCTAAGGAGCAAATGTCTTTTAATTTCATGGCTGCAGTCACCATCTGCAGTGATTTTGGAACCCAGAAAAATAAAGTTTGTCACTTTTCCACTGTTTCCCCATCTATTTCCCATGAAGTGATGGGACCAGAGGCCATGATCTTAGTTTTCTGAATGTTGAGCTTTAAGCCAACTTTTTCACTCTTCTTTTTCACTTTCATCAAGAGGCTTTTTAGTTCCTCTTTGCTTTCTGCCAAAAGGCTGGTGTCATCTGCATATCTGAGGTTATTGATATTTCTCCCGGCAATCTTGATTCCAGCTTGTGCTTCCTCCAGCCCAGCATTTCTCATGATGTACTCTGCATATAAGTTAAATAAGCAAGGTGACAATAAACAGCTTTGACGTACTCCTTTTCCTATTTGGAACCAGTGTGTTGTTCCATGTCCAGTTCTAACTGTTGCTTCCTGACCTGCATACAAATTTCTCAAGAGGCAGGTCAGGTGGTCTGGTATTCCCATCTCTTTCAGAGTTTTCCACAGTTTGTTGTGATCCACACAGTCAAAGGCTTTGACATAGTCAATAAAGCAGAAATAGATGTTTTTCTGGAATTCTCTTGCTTTTTTGATGATCCAACGGCTGTTGGCAATTTGATCTCTGGTTCCTCTGCCTTTTCTAAAACCAGCTTGAACATCTGGAAGTTCACAGTTCATGTATTGTTGAAGCCTGGCTTGGAGAATTTTGAGCAGTACTTTACTAGCGTGTGAGATGAGTGCAAATGTGCAGTACTTTGAACATTCTTTAAATTGCCTTTCTTTGGGATTGGGATGAAAACAGACCTTGCCAGTCCTGTGGTCACTGCTGAGTTTTCCAAATTTGCTGGCATATTGAGTGCAGCACTTTCACAGCATCATCTTTTAGGATTTGAACTAGCTCAACTGGAATTCCATCACCTCCACTAGCTTTGTTTGTAGTGATGCTTTCTAAGGCCCACTTGACTTCACATTCCAGGATGTCTGGCTCTAGGTCAGTGATCACACCATCGTGATTATCTGGGTCGTGAAGATCTTTTTTGTATAGTTCTTCTGTGCATTCTTGCCACCTCTTCTTAATGTCTTCTGCTTCTGTTAGGTCCATACCATTTCTGTCCTTTATCGAACCCATCTTTGCCTGAAATGTTCCCTTGGTATCTCTAATTTTCTTGAAGAGATCTCTAGTCTTTCCCATTCTATTATTATCCTCTATGTCTTTGCACTGATCACTGAGGAAGGCTTTCTTATCTCTCCTTGCTATTCTTTGGAACTCTGCATTCAAATGGGTATATCTTCCTTACATTAGTATATCATGCCATTCCCTTCTGGCTTGTAGAGTTTCTGTTTAGAAATCAGCTGGTATCCTGATGGGAGTTCCCTTGTATGTTATTTGTCCTTTCCCCCTTGTTACTTTTAATATTTTATCTCTGTCTTTAATTTTTGTCAGTTTGATCAGTCTGTGTTTTGGTGTGTTCCTCCTTGGGTTTATCCTGCCTGGGACTCTCTGTGCTTCTTGGATTTGGTTGATTATTTCCTTTCCCATGTTAGGGAAATTTTCAGCTCTTATCTCTTCAGATCTTTTCTCAGGGCCCTTCTCTCTCCCTTCTCCTTCTGCTACCCCTATAATGAGAATGCTGGTGTGTTTACTGTTGTCCCAGAGGCCTCTTAGGCTGTCTTCATTTATTTTTATTCTTTTTTCTTATTCAGTTTTGTGGCATTGATTTCCAACATTCTGTCCACCAGGTCATTTTTCCATGCTTCTGCCTCAGTTTTTGTGCTATGGATTCCTTATAGTGTATTATTCATCTCTATTTATTTGTTCTTTAGTTCTCACAGGTCTTTGGTAAACATTTCTTATATCTTCTCGATCTATGCCTCCATTCTTTTCCCAAGATCCTGAATCATATTCATTATCATTATTCAGAATTATTTTTCTGGACCGTTGCCTAGCTTCACTTTATTTAGTTGTTTTTCTGGGGTTTTATCTTGTTCCTTCATCTGGGATGTAACTACCTGCTTTTTCATCGTGATGAAATGTAATGTGGTTTTGTTTCAGTCACTGTGGGATTGTGGTTCTCATTGCTTCTTCTGTCTGCCCTCTGATAGAAGAGGCTAAGAGGCTTGTGTAAGCTTCCTGATAGGAGGGACTGATGGTGATGGGAAAAATTGGTTCTTACTCTGGTGGGCAGGTCTTTGCTCAGATCAGATCAGATCAGTCGCTCAGTCGTGTCCGACTCTTTGCGACCCCATGAACCGCAGCACGCCAGGCCTCCCTGTCCATCACCAGCTCTCGGAGGTCACTCAGACTCACATCCATCGAGTCAGTGATGCCATCCAGCCATCTCATCCTCTGTCGTCCCCTTCTCCTCCTGCCCCCAATCCCTCCCAGCATCAGAGTCTTCTCCAATGAGTCAACTCTTCGCATGAGGTGGCCAAAATACTGGAGTTTCAGCTTTAGCATCATTCCTTCCAAAGAAATCCCAGGGCTGATCTCCTTCAGAATGGACTGGTTGGATCTTCTTGCAGTCCAAGGGACTCTCAAGGGTCTTCTCCAACACCAAAGTTCAAAAGCATCAATTCTTTGGCACTCAGCCTTCTTCACAGTCCAGCTCTCACATCCATACATGACCACAGGAAAGACCATAGCCTTGACTAGGCGAACCTTGGTTGGCAAAGTGATGTCTCTGCTTTTGAATATGCTATCTAGGTTGGTCATAACTTTCCTTCCAAGGAGTAAGCGTCTTTTAATTTCATGGCTGCAGTCACCATCTGCAGTGATTTTGGAGCCCAGAAAAATAGTCTGACACTGTTTCCACTGTTTCCCCATCTATTTCCCATGAAGTGATGGGACCAGGTGCCATGATCTTAGTTTTCTGAATGTTGAGCTTTAAGCCAACCTTTTCACTTTCCACTTTCACTTTCATCAAGAGGCTTTTGAGTTCCTCTTCACTTTCTGCCATAAGGGTGGTGTCATCTGCATATCTGAGGTTATTGATATTTCTCCCAGCAATCTTGATTTCAACTTGTGTTTCTTCCATTCCAGCGTTTCTCATGATGTACTCTGCATATAAGTTAAATAAACATGGTGACAATATACAGCCTTGACGTACTCCTTTTCCTATTTGGAACCAGTCTGTTGTTCCATGTCCAGTTCTAACTGTTGCTTCCTGACCTGCATACAGATTTCTCAAGAGGCAGGTCAGGTGGTCTGGTATTCCCATCTCTTTCAGAATTTTCCACAGTTTATTGTGATCCACACAGTCAAAGGCTTTGGCATAGTCAATAAAGCAGAAATAGATGTTTTTCTGGAACTCTCTTGCTTTTTCCATGATCCAGTGGATGTTGGCAATTTGATCTCTGGTTCCTCTGCCTTTTCTAAAACCAGCTTGAACATCAGGAAGTTTATGGGTCACATATTGCTGAAGCCTGGCTTGGAGAATTTTGAGCAGTACTTTACTAGCGTGTGAGATGAGTGCAATTGTGCACTAGTTTGAGCATTCTTTGCTATTGCCTTTCTTTGGGATTGGGATGAAAATTGACCTTTTCCAATCTTGTGGCCACTGCTGAGTTTTCCAAGTTTGCTGGCATATTGAGTGCAGCACTTTCATAGCATCATTTTTCAGGACTTGGAATAGCTCAACTGGAATTACATCACCTCCACTAGCCTTGTTCGTAGTGATGCTTTCTAAGGCCCACTTGACTTCACATTCCAGGATGTCTGGCTGTAGGTCAGTGATCACACCATCGTGATTATCTGGGTCGTGAAGATCTTTTTTGTACAGTTCTTCTGTGTATTCTTGCCACCTCTTCTTAATATCTTCTGCTTCTGTTAGGTCCATACCATTTCTGTCTTTTATCGAGCCCATCTTTGCATGAAATGTTCCTTTGGTATCTCTGATTTTCTTGAAGAGATCCCTAGTCTTTCCCATTCTGTTGTTTTCCTCTATTTCTTTGCATTGATCGCTGAAGAAGGCTTTCTTATCTCTTCTTGCTATTCTTTGGAACTCTGCATTCAGATGTTTATATCTTTCCTTTTCTCCTTTGCTTTCCGCTTCTCTTCTTTTCACAGCTATTTGTAAGGCCTCCCCAGACAGCCATTTTGCTTTTTTGCATTTCTTTTCCATGGGGATGGTCTTGATCCCTGTCTCCTGTACAATGTCACAACCTCATTCCATAGAAAAGCTTTAATCCAATTATCTGCTGATGGGTGGGGTTGACATAGGTGGTAGTTTTTTGGCCTGAGACAACCTAGCCCTTGTGTCTACAGGCTCTGTGGTAGGTTACTTCAAAGGGGACCTTCCCAGACAGCTGCTGCTAGTCCCCCTGTCCCTGTGGTGAGCCCCTGGTTACCCACGCCTCCACAGCAGACCCTGTGGAGTCATTGCTCCTTTCCTCTGGGTCTTGGTGCATGTAAAGTTTTGTTTGTACCATCCAAGACTGGAGTTTCTGTTTCTTCCCCCAGTACTGTGGGAAGTCTTGTAAACAAATCCCACTGACCTTCATGGTCAGATTTCCTGGGGATTTCCAGTCCCTTTGTTGGGTCCCCAGGCTGCGAAGCCTGACATGAGGTTCCAAACCTTCACAACAGTTCAGTTGAGTTTAGTTCAGTTCAGTTGCTCATTCATGTCTGACTCTGTGACCCCATGGACTGCAGCACACCAGGCCTCCCTGTCTATCACCAACTCCTGGAGTTTACTCAAACTCATGTCCATTGAGTCAGTGATTCCATCCAACCATCTCATCCTCTGTTGTCCCCTTCTCTTCCTGCCTTCAATCCTTCCCAGCATTAGGGTCTTTTAAAATGAGTCAGCTCTTTACATCAGCAGGCCAAAGCATTGGAGTTTCAGCTTCATCAGTTTTTATTCAGCCTGATCTCCTTTAGGATGGAGTGGTTGGATCTCCTGTAGTCCAAGGGACTCTCAAGAGTCTTATCCATCACCACACTTCAAAAGCATCAATTCTTTGGCACTCAGCTTTCTTCATAGTCCAACTCTCACATCCATACATGACCACTGGAAAAACTATAGCCTTGGCATAACTTTTTCATATTGCTGTCCTCCCCTTTGTGAGTCACCCACCCATCAGGTGTGGGATTTGATTTTATCATGATTGTGCCCTTCCTGCCATCTCGCTGTGGCTTCTTCTTTGTCTTTGGACGGGAGGTATCTTTTTTGGTAGGTTCTGGCATCCTCCTGTAGATGGTTGTTCAACAGCTAGGTATGATCTTGGTGCTCCTGTGGTAGCAGATGAGCACATGGCCACTACTTCACCACCTTGAACCAGAAGCCTGGAATGTGGATTCTTAATCACAGACTACAGAGAAGTCCCCAGTAATCACTTTAAATGTCAAAGGAGTAAATGCTCCAAACAAAGGGCGTATGGTGACTGAGTAAAAAGAAAAGAAATAAAAACCTCACCTATATGTTGCTTTTAAGATATTCAATTCTGAGCTAAAAGCATACAGAGACTGAAAACGAGGAGATGGAAAAGCGTATTTAATGCAAACATAATGACGAGAAAGTGGGTGCAGCAATACTCGTATAAGATGAAACAGAAGCGCAAACAGAGTTTATTAAAAAACACAAAGAGGCGTATTGTATCATGGTAAATAGATCAGTATAAGAAGAGGATTTTTAATTTATTAACACATGAACAGATACAGAAGTAATTAAATACATAAGCAAATATTAATGGACATAAAGGGGAAAATCACCAATAATAATGATAATACTACTACTAGAGGTGTGCTTAATCATGTCTGACTCTCTATGACCCCATGGACTGTAGCCCATCAGGCTTCTTTGTCCATAGGATTCTACAGGCAAGAATACTGGAGTGGGGTTCCATTTCTTTCTCCAAGGAATCTTCCCAACCCAAGGATCAAACCCCCACATCTCTTCTGTCTCCTGCATTGGCAGGCGGGTTCTCCACCACTGCTGCCACCTGGGAAGCCTACTATGACAAGAGTAGGGTACTTCAACACCCCAGTTACATCAAAGAAGTCATTCAGACATAAAATCATTAAGGCAACAGTGGTCTTAATTAATACAAAAGATCAGTTGGACTTGATATCTACAGGACATTCCATCCCCACACAGCAGAATATACTTTTTTTTTAAGTATGAGGGAAACGTTCTCAGAGATAGATCACATACTAGGGCACAAAACAAGTCTCAATGAATTTAAGAGGTTAAAAATTATATCAAGCATGTTCTCTGACCACAACATTATGAAACTAGAATTCAATGACTGGGAGAAAAATGGGGAAAACACAAACATGTGGAGATTAAACAGCAGGTCGCTGCTGCTGCTGCTGCTGAGTCGCTTCAGTCGTGTTTTTTGTGTGACCCCAGAGAGGGCAGCCCACCAGGCTCCCCCATCCCTGGGATTCTCCAGGCAAGAACACTGGAATGGGTTGCCATTTCCTTCTCCAATACATGAAAGTGAAAAGTGAAAGTGAAGTTGCTCAGTTGTATCTGACTCTTAGAGACCCCATGGACTGCAGCCTACCAGGCTCCTCTGCCCATGTGATTTTTCTAGGCAAGAGTACTGGAGTGGGGTGCCATTGCCTTCTCCGAAATAGCAGGTTACTAAGAAACAAATGGCTCAATGAAGAAACCAATGAGGAAATCAGTATACCTTGAGAAAAATGAAAGTGAAATCATAGCATTCCAAAGTCTAAGAGAAATAGCAAAATCAATTTTAAGAGAGAAATTTATAGTGATACAAGTGCACCTCAAGATATAAGAAAAGCATCAAATAAATTAGCCTATCATCTGAAAGATTTAGGAAAAGAACAAACAAGGCTCAACATCATCTGTAGAAAGGAAATAATAAAAATTTGAGAAATAAATAAAACAGATTCCAAAAGCAATAGAAATACCAATGAAAACAACTACTGTTTTCTTTGAATAGATTAACAAAGTGATAAACCTTTATCTAAGCTCATCAAGGCCCACTCCAGTGTTCTTGCCTGGAGAATCCTAGGGATGGGGGACCCTGGTGGGCTGCCGTCTATGGGGTCGCACAGAGTCGGACACGACTGAAGCAACTTAGCAGCAGTAGCAGCAAGCTCATCAAGAAGAAAAGAGGACCTAAACAGAAGAGAAATAACCAATATCACAGAGATCCAAAAATAATAATATGAGAATACTATGAAAAGTTATATGCTAACAATTGGACAAAATAGAAGACATACATTTCTAGAAACATACAATATTCCAAGACTGAATCAGGAAGAAATAGACAATCTGAAAAAAACAATCACTGGTAGTAAAACTGAATGTGTGATTTAAAAAACTCCAAGCAAACACAGGTCCAAGACTGAACATCTTCACAGAGGAATTGTACCAAACACATAGATAAGAGCTAATACTATCTTTCTCAAATGATTCCAAAAACTTGAAAAGGATGACAGACTTCCAATTCATACTATGAGGCCACAATTACTGTGATACTGTAAACAAAGACATCACAGAAAATTATAGGCTAATATCTCTGGTGAATATACATGCAGAAATCCTCAACAAAGTACTACTGAACTGAATTCAACAATATATAAAAATGATCATACACTGTGACCAAGTGAGCTTTACTCCAGGGAAGCATGGGTGCTTCAGTATCTGCAAATCAATCAGTGTGATATGCCACATTAACAAACTGAAGAATAAAAACTATATGATCATCTCAATAAGTGGAAAAAATTTTTGATAATTTTTTTTTATTCATGATAAAAATGCATCAAAGTTGGTTTAGAGGGAACATATCTGAACATAATAAAAGCCATATATAAAAAACCCATAGCTCAGTTCAGTTCAGCCACTCAATTGTGTCTGACTCTTTGTGACCCCATGGACTGCAGCACTCCAGGCCTCCCTGTTTATCACTAACTCCTGGAGTTCACTCAAACTCATGTCCATTGAGTTGGTGATGCCATCCTACCATCTCATCCTCTGTTGTCCCCTTTTCCTGCCACCTTCAATCTTTCCCAGCATCAGGATCTTTTCCAATGAGTCAGCTCTTCACATCAGATGGCCAAAGTATTGGAGTTTCAGCTTCAACATCAGTCCTTCCAATGAATATTCAGGACTGATTTCCTTTAGGATGGACTGGTTGGATCTCCTTGCAGTCCAAGGGACTCTCAAGAGTCTTCTCCAACATTACAGTTCAAAAGCATCAATTCTTTGGCACTCAGCTTTCTTTATAGTCCAACTCACATCCATATGTTTCCACTGGAAAAACCATAGCCTTGACTGCATGGACCTTTGCTGGCAAAGTAATGTCTCTAGGTTGGTCATAACTTTTCTTCCAAGGAGCAAATGTCTTTTAATTTCATGGCTGCAATCACCATCTGCAGTGATTTTCAGATCAGATCAGATCAGTTGCTCAGTCTTGTCCGACTCTTTGCGACCCCATGAATCACAGGCCTCCCTATCACCAACTCCGGGAGTTCACTCAAACTCACATCCATCGAGTCAGTGATGCCATCCAGCCATCTCATCCTCTGTCGTCCCCTTCTTCTCTTGTCCCCAATCCCTCCCAGCATCAGAGTCTTTTCCAATGAGTCAACACTTAGAATGAGGTGGCCAAAGTACTGGAGTTTCAGGTTTAGCATCATTCCTTCCAAAGAAATCCCAGGGCTGATCTCCTTCAGAATGGACTGGTTGGCTCTCCTTGCAGTCCAAGGGACTCTCAAGAGTCTTGTCCAACACCACAGTCAAAAGCATCAATTCTTCGGCACTCAGCTTTCTTCACAGTCCAACTCTCACATCCATACGTGACTACAGGAAAAACCATAGCCTTGACTAGACGAACATTTGTTGGCAAAGTAATGATTTTGGAGCCCCCCAAAATAAAATCTGTCACTGTTTCCACTGTTTCCCCATCTATTTGCATGAAGTGATGGGACTGTATGCCATGATCTTAGTTTTCTGAATGTTGAGCTTTAGGCCAACTTTTTCACTCTTCTCTTTCACTTTCATCAAGAGGCTCTTTAGTTCCTCTTTGCTTTCTGCCATAAGGGTGGTGTCATCTGCCTGTCTGAGGTTATTGATATTTCTCCTGGCACTCTTGATTCCAGCTTGTGCTTCCTCCAGCCCAGTGTTTCTCATGATGTATTTTGCATAGAAGTTAAATAAGCAGGGTGACAATATACAGCCTTGACGAACTCCTTTTCCTATTTGGAGACAGTCTATTGTTCCAAGTCCAGTTCTAACTGTTGCTTTCTGACTTGCATACAGACTTCTCAAGAGGCAGGTCAGGTGGTCTGGTATTTCCATCTCTTTCAGAATTTTCCACAGTTTATTGTGATCCACACAGTCAAAGGCTTTGGCATAGTCAATAAAGCAGAAATAGATGTTTTTCTGGAACTCTCTTGCTTTTTCCATGATCCAGCGGATGTTGGCAATTTGATCTCTGGTTCCTCTGCCTTTTTTAAAAACAGCTTGAACATCAGGAAAAGACTAGGGATCTCTTCAAGAAAATCAGAGATACCAAAGGAACATTTCATGCAAAGATGGGCTCGATAAAGGACAGAGATGGTGTGGACCTAACAGAAGCAGAAGATATTAAGAAGAGGTGGCAAGAATACACAGAAGAACTGTACAAAAAAGAGCTTCACGACCCAGATAATCATGATGATGTGATCACTGACCTAGAGCCAGACATCTTGGAATGTGAAGTCAAATGGGCCTTAGAAAGCATCACTAGGAACAAAGCTAGTGGAGGTGATGGAATTCCAGTGGAGCTATTCCAAATCCTGGAAGATGATGCTGTGAAAGTGCTGTACTCAATATGCCAGCAAATTTGGAAAACTCAGCAGTGGCCACAAGGTTGGAAAAGGTCAGTTTTCATCCCAATCCCAAAGAAAGGCAATGCCAAAGAAGGCTCAAACTACCGCACAATTGCACTCATCTCACACACTAGTAAAGTCATGCTCAAAATTCTCCAAGCCAGGCTTCAGCAATATGTGAATTGTGAACTTCCTGATGTTCAAGCTGGTTTTAGAAAAGGCAGAGGAACCAGAGATCAAATTGCCAACATCCGCTGGATCATGGAAAAAGCAAGAGAGTTCCAGAAAAACATCTATTTCTGCTTTATTGACTATGCCAAAGCCTTGACTGTGTAGATCACAATAAACTATGGAAAATTCTGAAAGAGATGGGATACCAGACCACCTGATCTGCCTCTTGAGAAATCTGTATGCAGGTCAGGAAGCAACAGTTAGAACTGGTCATGGAACAACAGACTGGTTCCAAATAGGAAAAGGAGTACGTCAAGGCTGTATATTGTCACCATGTTTATTTAACTTATATGCAGAGTACATCATGAGAAATGCTGGAGTGGAAGAAACACAAGTTGGAATCAAGATTGCTGGGAGAAATATCAATAACCTCAGATATGCAGATGACACCACTATTATGGCAGAAAGTGAAGCAGAGACATCACTTTGCCAACAAAGGTTCGCCTAGTCAAGGCTATGGTCTTTCCTGTGGTCATGTATGGATGTGAGAGCTGGACTGTGAAGAAGGCTGAGCGCCAAAGAATTGATGCTTTTGAACTGTGGTGTTGGAGAAGACTCTTGAGAGTCCCTTGGACTGCAAGGAGATCCAACCAGTCCATTCTGAAGGAGATTAATCCTGGAATTTCTTTGGAAGGAATGATGCTAAAGCTGAAACTCCAGTATTTTGACCACCTCATGCGAAGAGTTGACTCACTGGAGAAGACTCTGATGCTGGGAGGGATTGAGGGCAGGAGGAGAAGGGGATAACAGAGGATGAGATGGCTGGATGGCATCACTGACTTGATGGGTGTGAGTCTGAGTGACCTCCGGGAGCTGGTGATGGACAGGGAGGCCTGGTGTGCTGCGGTTCATGGGGTCGCAAAGAGTCGGACATGACTGAGCGACTGATCTGATCTGAACATCAGGAAGTTCACGGTTCACATATTGCTGAAGCCTGGCTTGGAGAATTTTGAGCATTACTTTACTAGCGTGTGAGATGAGTGCAATTGTGCGGTAGTTTGAGCATTCTTTGCCATTGCCTTTCTTTGGAACTGGAATGAAAACTGACCTTTTTCAGTCCTGGGGCCACTGCTGAATGTTCCAAATTTGGTGGCATATTGAGTGCAGCATTTTTAAAGCATCATGTTTCAGGATTTGAAATAGCTCAACTGAGATTCCATCATCTCCACTAGCTTTGTTTGTAGTGATACTTTTTCTAAGGCCCACTTGACTTCACATTCCAGGATATCTGGCTCTCGGTCAGTGATCACACCATTGTGTTTATCTGGGTCGTGAAGCTCTTTTTTTGTACAGTTCTTCTGTGTATTCTTGCTACCTCTTCTTAATATCTTCTGCTTCTGTTAGGTCCATACCTTTTCTGTCCTTTATTGAGCCCATCTTTGCATGAAATGTTCCTTTGGTATCTCTAATTTTCTTGAAGAGATCCCTAGTCTTTCCCATTCTGTTGTTTTCCTCTATTTCTTTGCATTGATTGCTGAGGAAGGCTTTCTTATCTCTTCTTGCTATTCCTTGGAACTCTGCATTCAGATGCTTATATCTTTCCTTTTCTCCTTTGCGTTTCGCTTCTCTTCTTTTCACAGCTATTTGTAAGGCCTCCCCAGACAGCCATTTTGCTTTTTTGCATTTCTTTTTCTTGGGGATGATCTTGATCCCTATCTCCTGTACAATGTCTCGAACCTCCATCCATAGTTCATCAGACACTCTGTCTATCAGATCTAGGCCCTTAAATCTATTTCTCACTTCTACTGTATAGTCATAAAGGATTTGATTTAGGTCATACCTGAATGATCTAGTGGTTTTCCCTACTTTCTTCAATTTAAGGCTGAATTTGGCAATAAGGAGTTCATGATATGAGCCACAGTCAGTTCCCAGTCTTGTTTTTGCTGACTCTATAGCTTTTCCATCTTTGGCTGTAAAGAATATAATCAATCTAATTTTTGTTGACCATCTGGTGATGTCCATGTGTAGAGTCTTCTCTTGTGTTGCTGGAAGAGGGTGTTTGCTATGACCAGTGTGTTCTCTTGGCAAAACTCTATTAGCCTTTGCCCTGATTCATTCCGTATTCCAAGGCCAAATTTGCCCGTTACTCCAGGTGTTTCTTGACTTCTTACTTCTATGACTTCCCTGGTGGCTCAGACGGTAAAGCATCTGTCTACAATGTGCGAGACTTGGGTTTGATCCCTGGGTTGGGAAGATCCCCTGGAGAAGGAAATGGCAATCCACTCCAGGACTATTGCCTGGAAAATCCCATGGACAAAGGAGCTTGGTAGGCTACAGTCCATGGGGTCACAAAGAGTCAGACACGACCAAGAGACTTCACTATAGCCCTGTCCTCACTATAGCCCCTATAATGAAAAGAACATCTTTTTTGGGTGTTAGTTCTAAAAGGTCTTCATAGAACTGTTCAACTTCAGCTTCTTCAGCATTACTGGTTGGGGCATAGACTTGATTACTGTGATATTACTTGATTACTGTGAATGGTTTGCCTTGAAAACAAACAGAGATCATTCTGTCGTTTTTGAGATTGCATCCAAGTACTGCATTTTGGAGTCCTTTGTTGACCATGGTGGCTACTCCATTTCTCATAAGGGAGTCCTGCCCACAGTAGTAGACATAAAGGTCATCTGAGTTAAATTCACCCATTCAGTCTATTTTAGTTTGCTGATTCCTAGAATGTCGACGTTCACTCTTAACATCTCCTGTTTGACCACTTGCAATTTGCCTTGATTCATGGACCTAACATTCCAGGTTCCTATCCGGGAGTTGGTGTTGGACAGGGACGCCTGGCATGCTGCAATTCATGGGGTTGCAAAGGGTCGGACACGACTAAGCGACTGATCTGATCTGATACAATATTGCTCTTTACAGCATTGGACCTTGCTTCTATTACCAGTCACATCCACAACTGGGTATTGTTTTTGCTTTGGCTCCATCCCTTCTTTCTTTCTGGAGTTATTTCTCCACTGATCTCCAGTAGCATGTTGGGCACCTACTGACCCGGGAGTTCCTCTTTCAGTATCCTATCATTTTGCCTTTTCATACTCTTCATGGGGTTCTCAAGGCAAGAATACTGAAGTGGTTTGCCATTCCCTTCTCCAGTGGACCACATTCTGTCAGACCTCTCCACCTTGACCCGCCACCTTCTTGGGTGGTGCCACAGGGCATGGCTTAGTTTCATTGAGTTAGACAAGGCTGTGGTCTGTGTGATTAGATTGACTAGTTTTCTGTGAGTATGGTTTCAGTGTGTCTGCCCTCTGATACCCTCTCGCAATACCTACCGTCTTACTTGGGTTTCTCTTACCTTGGAGTGGGGTGTCTCTTCATGGCTGTTCCAGCAAAGTGCAGCTGCTGCTCCTTATCGTGGACGAGGGGTATCTCCTCAGGGCCGTCCCTCCTGACCTTGAACATGGAGTAGCTCTTCTTGGCCCTCCTGCGCCCCTGCAGCCATTGCTCCTTGGTCCATGGGGTAGCTCCTTCCGGCCGCAGCCCCTGACCTCCGGCGTGGGGTAGGTCCTCCTGGCCGCTGTCCCTGGTTTCGGGCGTGGGGTAGCTCTTCTCGGCTGATCCTGCACCATCGCAGCCTCGCACTCTTGGTTGCCGCCCCTGACCTCGGGCGTGGGGTAGCTCCTCCTGGCCGCTGCCCCTGGTTTCGGGCGTGGGGTAGCTCCTCTCGGCGGATCCTGCACCATCGCATCCTAGCACTCTTGCTCGCTGCCCCTGACCTCGGGTGAGCGGTAGCTCCTCCCGGCCTCCACCCCTGACATCAGGGGTGGGGTTGCTCCTCTTGGCCGCGCCTGTGCCATCGCAGCCTAGCGCTCTCCGTCACCGCCCCTGACCTCGGGCGAGCGGTAGCTCCTCTCGGCCACGCTTCTGCACGGTCTGTTGCAGCTGGCGCGCTTTTGCACAGTCACACAAAACCACAGCCACCTGTAGAGGAGGCACATACTGTGACACTGTATGCCAGATACGTGAACTAACTTATGTGATGGATCCACAAATACATGCTCCTATCTTTGAAAGTTCAGAACTTGAAGGTTCATATGTAGGGGACTTATTATACTGGAAGTCATAGCCATAGCAATTAGACAAGAAAAAGAAATATGAGGCATCCAAATTTGAAAAGTAGAAATAAAACTGTCACTCTTTACAGATGACATGGTAATACATATGTAAAACCCTAAAGTCTCCACCAAAAAACTGAGAACTATAAATAAATTCAGTAAAGTTTTAGGATATAAGACTAATAGAAATCTGTGATTTTCTATACACTAATAAACTATCATAAAAATAATTTAAAAAAATCCTATTTATAATTGCATCAAAAATAATAAAATATAAGAATAAATTTAACCAAGGAGGCAAAAGATTTATACTCTGTAAGCTATAAAACATTGATGAAGGAAACTGAAGACTATACAAATAAGTGGAAATATAACATATGTTCATGTTCATGGATTGGAAAAATTAATATTGTTAAAAGGCATTACTACCCAAAGCAATCTACAGATTTAATGCAACCCTTATCAAAATATCCATGACATTTTTCACAGGATTAGGCCAAATAATCCTAAAGTTTATATTGAACCACAAAAGACCCTGAATAACCAAAGTAGTCTTGAGAAAAATAACAAAGCTGGAAACACCATACTTCCTGACTTTAGACTATAGTACAAAGCTATAGTAAACAAAACACCATAGTACTGGCATCAAACAGACATACAGACAAATAGAATAGAATAGAGAGCCCAGAAATAAGTCCATGCACCTATTCTATTAGTCTGTTACAAAGGAGGTAAGTATTACAGTGGAGAAAAAACAGTTCATTTACTAAAGGGTGCTGGGCAAACTGGACAGAACTGGACAGCTACATGTAAGAGAATGGGATTGCAACATCTTCTCAAACCATATACAAAAATAAACTCAGTATGGATTAAAGGTAAAAATATAAGAGTATAAATAATAAAATCCCTAGAAGAAAACATAGGCAGAACATTCTTTGGCATAAATCATAGCAATTTTTTGGATAAGTATAAGGCAAAGAAAACAAAGGCAAAATTAAACAAACGAGACCAAATTAAACTTAAGAACTTTAGCACAGGAAAGGAAACCATTGGCAAAATGGAAAGACAACCTACTATAAGGGAGAAAAATATTTGCAAATGATATGACCAATAAAGGGTCACTATCCAAACATATAAATAGCGTGTATAACTCAATATCAAAAACCCCTGAGACAACCCAGTTGAAAAATGGGCAGAAGACAAGAAAAGACGTTATTCCAAAAAAGACATACAGATGGCCAACAGGCACATGAAAAGATGCTCACCATTACTAATCATCAGATCAGATCAGACCAGATCAGTTGCTCAGTCGTGTCCAACTCTTTGCGACCCCATGAACTGCAGCATGCCAGGCCTCCCTGTCCATCACCAACTCCCGGAGGTCACTCAGACTCACATCCATCGAGTCAGTGATGCCATCCAGCCATCTCATCCTCTGTCGTCCCCTTCTCCTCCTGCCCCCAATCCCTCCCAGCATCAGAGTCTTCTCCAATGAGTCAACTCTTCGCATGAGGTGGCCAAAATACTGGAGTTTCAGCTTTAGCATCATTCCTTCCAAAGAAATCCCAGGGCTGATCTCGTTTAGAATGGACTGGTTGGATCTCCTTGCAGTCCAAGGGACTCTCAAGAGTCTTCTCCAACACCACAGTTCAAAAGCATCAATTCTTCGGCGCTCAGCCTTCTTCACAGTCCAGCTCTCACATCCATACATGACCACAGGAAAAACCATAGCCTTGAGTAGGTGAACCTTTGTTGGCAAAGTGATGTCTCTGCTTTTGAATATGCTATCTAGGTTGGTCATAACTTTCCTTCCAAGGAGTAAGCGTCTTTTAATTTCATGGCTGCAGTCACCATCTGCAGTGATTTTGGAGCCCAGAAAAATAAAGTCTGACACTGTTTCCACTGTTTCCCCATCTATTTCCCATGTAGTGATGGGACCAGATGCCATGATCTTCATTTCCTGAATGTTGAGCTTTAAGCCAACTTTTTCACTCTCCACTTTCACTTTCATCAAGAGGCTTTTTAGTTCCTCTTCACTTTCTGCCATAAGGGTGGTGTCATCTGCATATCTGAGGTTATTGATATTTCTCCCAGCAATCTTGATTCCAACTTGTGTGCCTTCCAGTCCAGCATTTCTCATGATGTACTCTGCATATAGGTTAAATAAACATGGTGACAATATACAGCCTTGACGTACTCCTTTTCCTATTTGGAACCAGTCTGTTGTTCCATGACCAGTTCTAACTGTTGCTTCCTGACCTGCATACAGATTTCTCAAGAGGCAGATCAGGTGGTCTGTTATTCCCATCTCTTTCAGAATTTCCCACAGTTTATTGTGATCTAACAGTCAAAGGCTTTGGCATAGTCAATAAAGCAGAAATAGATGTTTTTCTGGAACTCTCTTGCTTTTTCCATGATCCAGCGGATGTTGGCAATTTGATCTCTGGTTCCTCTGCCCTTTCTAAAACCAGCTTGAACATCAGGAAGTTCACATATTGCTGAAGCCTGGCTTGGAGAATTTTGAGCATTACTTTACTAGCGTGTGAGATGAGTGCAATTGTGTGGTAGTTTGAGCATTCTTTGGCATTGCCTTTCTTTGGGATTGGGATGAAAACTGACCTTTTCCAATCTTGTGGCCATTGTTGAGTTTTCCAAATTTGCTGGCATATTGAGTGCAGCACTTTCACAGCATCATCTTTCAGGATTTGGAATAGCTCCACTGGAATTCCATCACCTCCACTAGCTTTGTTCGTAGTGATGCTTTCTAAGGCCCACTTGACTTCACATTCTAGGATCATCAGAGAAATGCAAATCAAAACCAATTGCAATAACAATTCATGCCTGTCAGTAAGGTTAGAATCAAAAAGACTACAGACGACAAATGCTGGGGAGGAAGTGACCCTAGTGTCCTGTGTTTGTGGGCATGTAAACTGGTGTAGTCTCTGTGGCAGACAGTACAGAGGTTTCTCAAAAAAACTAAAAATACCACGTGTGTGGGGGGGGGTGCTAAGTCACTTCAATTGTGTCCAACTCTTGGCAATCCCATGGACTGTAGCCCGCCAGGCTCCTCTGTCCATGGGATTTCCCAGGCAAGAGTACTGGAGTGGGTTGCCATGCCCTCCTCCAGGAGATCTTCCCAACCCAGGGATTGAACCTGCATCCCTTATGTCTCCTGCATTGGCAGATGGGTTCCTTACCACTGGTGCCACCTGGGAAGCCCCAAAATACCATGTGCTCTGTGCATAGTCACTCAGTCATGTCTGACTCTTTTCAATCCCATGGACTACAGCCTGCCAGGTTACTCTGTCTATAGGGATTCTCCATGCAAGAATACTAGAGTGGGTTGCCATTCCTTTCTCCAGGGGATCTTCCTGACCCAGGAATTGAACCCAGGTCTCCTGTACTGGAGGCAGATTCTTTACCATCTGAATCACCAGAGATTTTCTCAAAATACCATATGATTTAGCAAATCCACTGCTGGGTATATATCCAAAGAGAGTAAAAACACAAATTCCAAAAAATACATGCAACCCAATGTTCAGAGCTGCATTATTCCCAATAGCCAAGATGTGGAAGCAACTTACGTGTCCACCAACAAATGAACGGATAAAGAAGATGTTTTGTGTATATATGCCGTCCCACTGAGCACTGGATGATACAGCCTGCACTAGTGCTGAATTTTGCCCTTGGCATCTCTGCATTGGGAAACTGATTGTCCTTGTTGCCAAAAGAATTCTTCTTTGACTATGCTGCTTTAGTTACCTGGTCCTGAGTCAAAGTCCCTGAAGGGGGCGTCTGATTACCAGAGCCTAAGTCATGTGCCACTAGAGTAGGAAAGCAGGTATCTGGCATTTTCTGCTGCTATAATGGAAAGTTTTGCCTCCGCTTAGGATTTGTATAGTAGGAAATTCCTCGAACAGCAAAGAGGTTTGCATTCTAGGTAGTCAAAAGACAGACTATATGGCCACCTCCAAGCACATAGCTGATACTCAGAACCAACATTCAGCATGACTTTTAGAAATGTGAATGCTTAAATGTGTTTAGAAAATAGATTCTTCTAATTAGAGTAACAGCAAAATGCAGAGATAAATAGGCTGTGAGATCTACAATACTATATCAAATGATTTCTGAAAGATAAAAAATGAAGGATTTAGAAGAAAGTGTTGATATCAATGGTTCAGCTTCTTAGTCAATGCAGAAATCTTTCCCCATGATCCATTTCAATACTTGTAGTATTTTAGGAGCCCATTGAAATAGGGTTCACTCCAACTCTGACATGTTAGTAGTGTAATGTTAGAAGTTTCCTCTTTATATAGGATGAACTTTCTCTTACAACATCCACTCATGAATCCTAGATCTGATGACTCTAGTTATTCAGAATAGAGTGAAGTACAAGTTTATTTTAACTACTAGACTCAGACCAATATTTGATTCCTGACTTTGTTTCTTTCTAGCTGGGTGACTGCTCTAATTCTTGTTTTCTACAAATTAAAAATGAGGATTCTAACAGTATCTACCCTAGAGAGTTACTATGAGATATGATGCAATAATTTAGTGTGTAGATCAGTAACCAACAGAGTGAACATTCAACAAGTATTAGTGATGACAATGATTGACTGACTGATCAATCAATCACTGATGATGATGGTAACAGCATTTCTGTAGTTAAAAGTCAGCTGCATGGAAATACAGAATGAAACTGAAGAAAGAACATTGAACTTTGTGAGATTCCAGTCATAAACCTTATTCTACCACTGGCCAATTTCATGGTCTAAAAGAAGTTACTATATCATTTTTTTTCCTGCAAAATGAAATATTTGGATTAAATTATCTTAATAAAAGGGCTTCCTTGGTAGCTCAGTCGGTAAAGAATCCACCTGTGATGCAGGAGACCGGGGTCCATCCCTAGGTTGGGAAGATCCCCTGGAGAAGGAAATGGTAACCCACTCCAGGATTCTTGCTTGGGAAACCCCGTGGACAGAGGAGACTGGAAGGCATGGGGTTGCAAGAGTTGGACACGACTTAGCAGCTAAACCAGCACCATCCTAATAAAATCCCTTTCAGCTCTAAATTTCTGAGATTTACACATGCCATCTGTTTTCCATACTGAACATTACCAGTTCCCTCAGCTGTACCTTGTATAAGCTAACAGACTCATCACAGCCTTGGTTCCCTTTCCTCAGCAATGCATGCCAACACTCAGACTATTATTTTATTAGTAGACTTTTTCTTCAGATAACTGAGATTCTTAGTTATATTTCAGAAACTGAAAAGAGAGCATAAGGATATGTCTATATCTACATCTACATCTATAATGTCCGACTCTTCGTGACCCCCCATGGACTGTACCATGCCGGGCCTCCCTGTCCCTCACCATCTCCCGGAGTATGTCCAAGTTAATGTTCATTGCATTGGTGATGCCGTCCAGCCATCTCAACCTCTGACACCCTCTTTTCCTTCTGCCCTCAATTTTTCCCAGCATCAGGGACTTTTCCAATGAGTCGCCTGTTCGCCTCAGGTGACCAAAACACTGGAGCTTCTGCTTCAGCATCAGTCCTTCCAGTGAATATTCAGGGTGGATCTCCCTTAAGATTGACTGGCTTGGTCTCCTCACTATCCAAGGGACTCTCAGGAGTCTTCTTCAGCACCACAGTTCAAAGGCATCAATTCTTTGGCATTCTGCCTTCTTTACAGTCCAGCTCTAACAACTGTACGTGACCACTGGGAAGACCATAGCCTCGACTGTACAGACCTTTGTTGGCAGAGTAAGTCTCTGCTTTTCAACACACTGCCCAGGTTTGTCATACCTTTCTTTCCAAGAAGCAATCGTCTTCTGATTTCATGGCTTCGGTCACCATCTGCAGTGATTTTGGAGCCTGTGTGTATATATATATATATATATATATATATATATATACATATATATGTATATATATATAAACAATATAAAGCTATGAACCATATGGCTTGCATTAGCTCTTTATGAAAAGAAAGTAATCTTACATAAACAGAATTTGATTACCTGTGTTTTAAACCGGAGTAGGCAATGGCACCCCACTCCAGTACTCTTGCCTGGAAAATCCCATGGACGGAGGAGCCTGGTAGGCTGCAGTCCATGGGGTCACAAAGAGTTGGAGCCTACTGAGTGACTTTACTTTCACTTTTCACTTTCATGCATTAGAGAAGGCAATGGCAACGCACTCCAGTGTTCTTGCCTGGAGAATCCCAGGGACGGGGGTAGCCTGGTGGGCTGCCATCTATGGGGTCGAATAGAGTCGGGCACGACTGAAGCGACTTAGCAGCAGCAGCAGCAGCAGTGTTTTAAACACAGGTCTTATATGCTTAGAAATACATATGTATTCTACAGATAGTCTGTATGTTTGATCACACTCATCTGTAAACTCTGTGAAGGCCAGATATACGTCTTTTTCTCCAGTGTATCTTGGCATTTAGCAAAGACTGTATAAATGTACACACACAGAGACAGGCATACATGATAAACTGAAAACCTGCAACATTTGTGCAACCTTAAATCTTATCTCAAAGCAAAGACAGACATTTGTCTCTTATGTGCTGACTTTGCTTTTGAGGAATGGCATTATGAAGAGTTTTGAATGGCACCTCAAAAAACATGGTGCTATAATATTTTGCTAAATTAATTTAATCTAGGCTTTTCAGCCATTACCAAGCCTTGAAAAGTCAGCGCTGCCTGGAGTCTGTATTGCCAAAAGTTTGAAAATGTTGACTTAGACGTGGGAAGAGGTAGCCAGAAATTGCTTTTGTAGAATACCCCCTAATTTTGTTTTGAAGAAAGACTAAGTGTAGATGAGGACACTGAGAAAGAGAGATATTTTGGACTGCAGGGCCATCATTATGTAGATAATATTCAGCTTTATTCAGCCATACATCTCTCTTTCCTCCAGCCCAGATGGTGAGATGACTCATCTGTTCCACTGGCCAGCAAAACAAGGGAGACAGAAGAGGAGCTGTTATAATCCAGATAAAAATGGATGATATTTCAGAAGCAAGGGGAAAATATTTCTAGGCAATGATGATGGTACATTGATAGTACTTGTTAATACTTCACATTCCTTTTCAGATTCACAGCTTGAGTCTCTTATTGCTTTCAGGATTCCTGATGAGTAGTAGTTCTGACCAGGAATCCTTTTTATCTTTGTCATAGATGTAAGTTGCAAGTATTTTTGAGCATCATTTTACTTTAGTGATTTCTCTTTGTGAAGCCTAAACATCAACCTTCAAATGTGTGACTTTTAAAATTAGTTTCTTTGAAAATCATCTGGCAATTTTATGTGGAGCACATTCTTGTCAAGGATTTGGCTAGGATGAATGTATAAATTTCTTTACTGAATAACTGTGAAAGAATGGCTACTGGGTACAAAGAACAATGAGGCAGATAATTACAGGGTTTGAAAGACAAAATCGAATGGAGTAGGATAAAGACGGTTTGTGTATTCTTGCTTCTGTGGTTGTCATTATGAGAGGTCATGCTGAGTCATGTGTAGGAGTTTTTAGATATGTCATTATTGGGTCAGGAAGATCCCCTGGAGAAGGGTTAGGTTACCCACTCCAGTATTCTTGGGCTGCCCTGGTGGCTCAGACGGCAAAGGATTTGCCTGCAGTGTGGGAGAGCTGGACTTGATATCTGGGTTGGGAAGATCCTCTGGAGGAAGACATGCAACTCAGTGCAGTATTCTTTCCTGGAGAATCTCCGCGGATGGAGGAGCCTGGCAGGCTGCAGCCCATGGGGTCACAAAGAGCTGGACACGACTGAGTGAGTAAGCACAGTCCCAACAATCATGTGTCTTGCCTCATCCCCACAAAGATCTGAAGAAATAGTTGATCTCTAGGAAATCAGACTTGTCTTTCACTAAAGAGAGAATGGAAATAACTAGTTAAGCTTTGTTCTTACCTCTTAGTGGCGTAACTACATTTTGAATCTAACTTCCTACTCCGTTTGCTCCCGGATCCGTTGACCTGAGTTTCCTTCACTGCGGTTGCTGTTAGTATTCTTCAGTGCTAAAGCATTTGACAGCTGCCTATGCCTTGTGACATTGGGGAAAATCTCATCTGCACACTCAGGGACAGTCCTACTGGCCCAGCCTACTTTCCTGTTGTTATCTGGGGAGGGCCCTTTACATGCCCCATGCTAGCCAAATGAAACATGTTCATCCCATATACACTTTATTATGATGCCGCTACAACCTAGCTGGCTCTGCTATGATTGCTCAGAATCCCTTCCCATACCACAGTAGATAGCTCTTATTCTGCCTGCCTAACACACATTTCTTCTTCTGTTAATAATGCCTGGAATTGGCATTGGGGAAGAACCTCCTCTCGTTGCACACAATCTTTGTGGGTTCATTAATCAAGGTGCTCATCCCAATTTTGGCTTAGGAGTGGATACATTACTTATGAAAAGCCAGTCAGAGTCTATTTCTCCTTGGAATTTCAATCTTGAGCAGCATAAGAATAAGGCATAGTTAGAGCTATTCATCAAGATAGTAGTGTCTATTAAAAAGATTGTCAATCATCCCCTACTTTCTAGATATCCAGAGCTGCTCTGTTTCACATCCATTCCAACACAAAGTTATTCAGCTTCTCTGTAATTCTATGAGCTAAACCTTTATTCACCTAATAAATTCTCTATCTGCTTAAGTTGGAGACAATTTCTATTGCTTGTAAACAAGGAATACTGATGGTCTTTGTAGAGGAAAAAATGGTTCCTCAAAGATGTTCACAAGCTAATCACCAGAACCCATGAATATATTCTGCTACATGGCAAGAAAGTGAAGAACTAAAGAGCTTCCTGATGAAAATGAAAGAGGAGAGTGAAAAAGTTGGCTCAAAGCTCAACATTCAGAAAACTAAGATCATGGCATCCAGTCCCATCACTTCATGGCAAATAGATGGGGAAACAGTGGAAACAGTGGCTGACTTTATTTTTCTGAGCTCCAAAATCACGGCAGATGGTGATTGCAGCCATGAAATTAAAAGATGCTTACTCCTTAGAAGGAAAGTTATGACCAACTTAGATAGCATATTCAAAAGCAGAGACATTATTTGCTAACAAAGGTCCATCTAGTCAAGACTATGGTTTTTCCAGTGGTCATATATGGATGTGAGAGTTGGACTATAAAGAAAGCTGAGCACCAAAGAATTGATGCTTTTGAACTGTGGTGTTGGAGAAGACTCTTGAGAGTCCCTTGGATTTGAGGAGATCCAACCAATCCATCCTAAAGGAGATCAGTCCTGGGTGTTCATTGGAAGGACTGATGCTGAAGCTGAAACTCCAATACTTTGGCCACCTGATGTGAAGAGCTGACTCATTTGAAAAGACCCTGATGCTGGGAAAGACTGAAGGCAGGAGAAGAAGGGGATGACAGAGGATGAGATGGTTGGATGGCATCACCGACTTGATGGACGTGGGTTTGGGTGAACTCTGGGAGTTGGTGATGGACAGGGAGGCCTGGTGTGCTGTGGTTCACGGGGTTGCAAAGAGTTGGGCATGACTGAGCAACTGAACTGAACTGAACTGAATCACCAGAACCCATGAATATATTCTGCTACCCAGCAAGGGGGAATTAGGCTTGCAGATAAAATTAAGATTGCTAATCAGCTGATTTTAAGATGAAGAGACTATTTCAATTGACCCGATGTAATCATACAGCATTAAATGGGGAAGAGGGAAGCAGAAGAATCAGAAAGAGAAGACATCTTGAGAACCACATGATCTGCAGTTGCTGGCTTCAGAGATTGAAAGGGACTATAAGCCAATGAATATGTGCAGCCTTTGGAAGCCAGTAGTGGGACATCATGTGCAATACTGGCTAGTACTACAACTGTTCTAAAACAAAGTCTATATTAAACATGAAATAAGATCAAAAATAGAGGGCTGCTGCTGCTGCTAAGTCGCTTCAGTCGTGTCCGACTCTGTGCGACCCCATAGACGGCAGCCCACCAGGCTCCCCCATCCCTGGGATTCTCTAGGCAAGAACACTGGAGTGGGTTGCTATTTCCCTCTCCAATGCAGGAAAGTGAAAAGTGAAAGTGAAGTTGCTCAGTTGTGTCTGACTCTTAGCGACCCCATGGACTGCAGCCTTCCAGGCTCCTCCATCCATGGGATTTTCCAGGCAAGAGTACTGGAGTGGGGTGCCATTGCCTTCTCCGAAAAATAGAGGGAGAGAGAAGCAAAAAGCATTAGGAAAATGGGGGAAAGACAGAAACAGGCAATTCCCTAAAAGAGTATAAAAATTGCCCATAAAGATTTGAAAAGTTGTTCAGTTTCACTTATATCGTTGTTGTTGTTCAGTCACTCAGTCGTGTCTGACTCTTTGCGACCCCATGGACCGCAGCATGCCAGGCCTCCCTGTCCATCACCAACTCCCGGAGTTTACCCAAACTCATGTCCATCAAGTCGGTGATGCCATCCAACCATCTCATCCTCTGTTGTCCCCTTCTCCTCCTGCCTTCGATCTTTCCCAGCATCAGTGTCTTTTCTAATGAGTCAGTTCTTCACATCAGGTGGCCAAAATATTGGAGTTTCAGCTTCAGCATCAGTCCTTCCAATGAATATTCAGAACTTATTTCCTTTAGGATGAACTGGCTTGATCTCCTTGCAGTCCAAGGGACTGAGAAACCCAAATTAAAACATTTCTTATTTTGTTTTTGCAGAACATCTTTCTTCTCTTGGAGACAGTGCTCCCTTTTGTAAAAAAGTGTTCTTCTACCCCAGTACATCCCTGCAGTTCTAGTTAACCCAGTCAGTCATAACTACTTGATACATATGAAGCACTTCATTAATGTCAGCTGCTGTTGCTGCTGCTGCTGCATCACGTCAGTTGTGTCCGACTCTGTGTGACCCCATAGAAGGCAGCCCACTAGGCTCCCCTGTCCCTGGGATTCTCCAGGCAAGAACACTGGAGTGGTTTTCCATTTCCTTCTCCAATGAATGAAAGTGGAAAGTGAAAGTGAAGTCGCTCAGTCATGTCCGACTCTCAGTGACCCCATGGACTGCAGCCTGCTAGGCCCCTCCGTCCATGGGATGTTCCAGGCAAGAGTACTGCAGTGGGTTGATTAATGGCAGCTAGTAAACTATTATTTGACTTTTGGCAAAATCCATGTTTGAGAAAATCTCCATTCATGGACAGCTTGAAATTGAAACACAGTTCCTTCCTAGGTCTTGGAGATTGGAAGGAGGAGAATAGTGACCACAGTGGGCATTATGGAGGCAGCAATGAATATATCAGGATCCTCTCCTAGGTCAGGCCCAGGATACACCGTTACGTGGAGGGCACTCTGAGTCTGCTCCTCCTTTCTCACTCAGATAGTCGATATCTACCATACTGGCCAGCACAGTGGCGATTTTGACTTGCTATTAGTTTGACTTCTAGGCCAGACATCAGGAAAGTCTATTAGCCTCTCTCTCTCTCATATGCTTGCACATGGACACACACACATTGTTCACCATAAAGTTAAGAGTTATGAAGGTATACATGGAATCTAGAAAGATGGTACTGATGAACTTATTTTCAGAATAGCAATGGACGTGCTTCCCTGGTGGCTTAGACGGTTAAGAATCTGCCTGCAATGCAGGAGACCTGAGTTCAATCCCTGGGTCAGGAAAATCCCCTGGAGAAGGAAATGGCAACCCCACTCCAGTGTTCTTGCCTGAAGAATCCCAGGGACAGAGGAGCCTGGTGGGCTAGAGTCCCTGGGGTCTCAAAGGACTGAACACAACTCCGCAACCAACAACAATGGAGATGGAGACAGAGAGAGCAGGCTTACGGACGCAGTGGGGGAAGGTGAGAGTGGGGCGAACTGAGAGAGCAGAGTGGAAGCACGCGTTACCCTGAGTAAAAGAGATAGCCAGTGGGAAGCTGTATAACACAGGGAGCTCAACCCGGCGCTCTGTGATCCCCGAGAGGGGTGGGCTGAGGTGGGAGTCGGGAGGGAGACTCGAGGGCGGGGGACACAGGTGTACCCATGGCTGGTTCATGCTGATGTGCGGCAGAAAGCAACACGATACTGTAAAGCAGATTATCCTCCAGTCAAAAGTAAATGAATTTAAAAAACAGTTATGCAAGGAGAAACGTCTCACTTGAAGGCCTTCTTGTCCCACATTCGCCTATCCCGGGCTCTGAAAAGATGCTCATTTGCAGCATCATCTTTCAGTTGCTTGGACCACCTACACAGTGGTGGCTGTTGAAATCCAGCTTGAGCTATCACTCATCCCCAATTCTTTTTTCTTAGCAAACTGTGGTTTCTTTGTTTACAGACCTTGGTTTGGTTTCTAGTATTGCAACCATAGCTTAGTTTAGGATCAAGTATAAAATCCCCAGATAGATCAGCGCTTGCAAGTGGGTTTAGGGAGAGGCCACTGATAATGGTCAATTTCTACAAGTCCTGTGACACTGACTAAAGGTGCGCTGCCCAGGAGATCTGGAAGGTAGCAGAATGTAAATTTATCAGTTTAAAATGAAAAATAACTGTCACAAAAACTAGAAGACCCACAGTCAGAATAAAGAGTTTTCCCTTCTTACAATCAAGATTATGTGACTAAAAGTTTATCTACACATAAAGATTTTAATAACAGGAATTACATAAATCAAAGGTCTGTTACTAACAGGGTTGATGTGTCCAAAACTCCACGGATATAGTTTTGCCCTAGGGACAGTATTCAAAACGTGCTGCCTAAGACCCTGTCTCATTAAGAATCGGTTGAGATGGACATGGCCAATGTTAGCCTTGATAACTCTCCTTTGTGTGTGGGGGGAAGGACCCCAAACCACTCTCCATGGCCCTCTTTTTTCTGGGTCTCTTGGCTGACCTGACAGGTAAGGTTATAAACATCATCTACACTTTACAGTTCTGAAGACCTAGAAAGTTATCCCTTTTGCAGGAGAACCTGTCCATCAAAATATGGTAATTATACTCATTTAGCAGTTTGTCTCCTAAAGCAATCCACTTCCTTCATTTCTAAGTTCTTGAGGGCCACCTCTATATATACTTCTCCGTTCACATTACGTCTAGCTTCTGACAAGCACAGTATTTTCAATGTGTTGCCATATGGAGAAACACATGTAAGAAACTGACAGATAATAGTTTAGAAATTTATCTTTATATTATGAAATGCAATAGACAGGTGCGAAAATGTTGAGTTACCAAGTTGAATTAGTTATAAAAGATGTATCCTTAAAATAATCACAGCAGAAGATTTTTCTTAGTCTAAATGGCATTCAGTCCTTTCCGATCATTCATCACGTTTTCTGTAACATAATTGATTTTTAATATTTGATGCATTCATATCTTATTAACTGTATAATAGCGATCAGCATCAGATGAGGGTAAATTTGTTTCTAGAATGAGTGATTAATGTTAAAACCTTTTTGTGAAGACCATAGTGCATATTTGAATGAAAGATCGAAGCATGAAAGGAATTACGTTATCAGCTATAAACTGCTCAGATGCTGCCATCTGCACATTCTTCTTCTTTCCTTAAACTATTCATATGAGGTAGTGATACATCTCAATTATTTTTCAAATAGGCAAAGTTTAAGAATTATCAAATGTCATTAACTCATTTGCAATTTTACGTTTTGACTATTTGCCAAGTTAACTTCCTTTCTCACGTGGCCCTTATTTTAGAGCATTTTTTAAAGCTCACAATATGTTAGTTGTATGAAACAGCTTGTCTGCTGGAAGGATTCTGGGAAGGAGCCTACTGTTCCAGCTTGGTTTTGGTTCATACAGACTCTGGATAGGAGGCAAGCAACGCTGAAGTCAAACTAAGCTCTGCATGTGGATAACAGGGCAACTGGGTCTGTGTTTAAGCCAGTAACTTCTGCAGTCACTCTCCCCTGGAGCTGTTCTTCAGGATGTTTGTCATGGTTTTGGCCCAGCATATTTGAACCAAAGTCCCAAGTTTCACAGAATTTCTGCTTTATGAGGTCTGCCTCACCAAGGTAGAAGACAGAAAATCCAGTCTCTTTAGTGGTGAAGAAATTGTCATACGACCTATGTGCCTTCATCACTCACTCTGTCGTGTGAAGCTTTGACTGGGAAGTCAGCAGCTCAAGGAAGGACGCTCGGGGGATCCTGCTGGGCTGGCAAGGATAACGACTAAGATGAATGGCTTTGAGGGTGGCAGTGGTTGTATGGATGAGTTTCTGTACTGGGACTGGCTTCACTCCCATCAGTATTCGAGCTTCTGACACCAGTGGATAGAAAGTGTCTGGTGCTGGGAGAGCCCGTGGCAGCTTCGTGCTGGTTTCTTTAGACCATTCTTGTTGGAAGCTTGGCTGCAGGCATGGTTCTTGCCTTTACAATTCTGTAGCTTACAAAGTAGTCTTTTGATAAACTCATTTTCTGTTTAATCCTCAAAGTCAGAGTGTATAGCTACAAGTAAGAACTCTGATCATAATGTGAAACTTCTAGATATAAATCTGGAAATTTCAGGGGTCCTGATGTGAAGGTAAATTTGAAAATAAAGTTATCATGAAAGAAAGGATGGCCGAGTGGTCAAGAGTTAAAAACAGACTTGATGAGTACCTGGATCCCACCAGAGGCTTCCCTGGTGGCTCAGAGGTTAAAGCGTCTGCCTGCAATGCGGGAGACCCGGGTTTGATTCCTGGGTCGGGAAGATCCCCTGGACAAGGAAATGGTAACCCACTCCGGTATTCTTGCCTGGAGAATCCCATGGACGGAGGAGCCTGGTAGGCTACAGTCCATGGGGTCACAAAGAGTCGGACATGACTGAGCGACTTCACTTTCACTTGTATCCCACCTTGCCTGAAGCTAATATGAATACCTACACGTGAAAATTGTGAAAATTGCTCGGTCATGTCCGACTCTTTGCCACTCCATGGACTGCAGCCTGCCAGGCTCCACTGTCCGTTGAATTCTCCAGGCAAGAATACTGGAGTGGGTGGCCATTTCCTTCTCCAATGAATACCTATGGAAGTAGATAAATCCTTTTTTTTTTCTTTTTGCAAAAATCATTTTGGGTTGAATTATTTGTTGTTGAAGCTGAATGCATTCTGATTAATACAGGTTCTTGATTAATATGTATATTTGTGGCAGGAGTGTCAAAGAATTTATGGGTGTTTTAAGAAAACCACAGTGGTACAGCTTGTCAGGGACAGAGTTGGGATTCAAATCTAGGAAGTGTGACTCTTACCTACTGTGTCAGAAGGAACCTACTAATTGGAATATGATACATATGCTGCTGTCGTGTAGTCACTAAGTCACGTCCGGCTCTTTGTGACCCCATGGACTGTAGCCTCCCAGACTCAACCGTCCATGGACTTCTCCAGCCAAAAAGACTGGAGTGGGTGGCCGTGTCCTCCTCCAGGGGACCCAGGGATTGAACCCACATCTCCTGCTTTGCAGGCAGATTCTTTACCACCCAAGCCACCAGGAAGCCCCCTGATACATATACATATGCTCACAATTATAGACATTAAACCTATATAGGGCTGCCCTGGTGATCCACTGGCTAAGAATCTGCCTGCCAATGTGGGGGACGTGGGTTCCTGGTTCAGGAAGATCCCACATGTCGTGGGGCAACTCAGCCTGTGTTCCACACCTACTGAGCCCCAGCTGCTGCAAATGGTGCAGCCCGTGCACGCAGAGCCTGGGCTCTGCAACAAGAGAAGCTGCCTCGTAAGAAGCCCCTGCGCTTGGCAAAGAGTGGCCCCTGCTCACCACAGCTAGGGAAACCCCGCAAGATGCGATGAAGACCCGGTGCAGCCAAAAATAAAACAAAACTGAAAAAAAAAAAAAAAAATAGACAGCAGTGATTAAAAACTTTTCTTTTTAGCAGCAGAATCTTTTAAACAGAAAAGGTTTTTTTTTTTTTTTTTTTTAAAGTAAAGCATGTGTTTGAAAGCCTGCTATTGATGAAGGTTGGATTCGGGATGGGGTCAGGGTGTGGGGGCCCTCTGTCCACTTGGCCACAGTCCAAACCCTGGAAACCCCTCAGGAACCTCAGGAAAAGCGCTGGGCCTCCTCAGAGCACCAGCGTGAAACTGGCTGTTTATACATGTGAGATTCAGGGGTGTATGAGGGTGTTCAACATGCAGTGTTGGTGAGAAAAGCAAATTAAAACAAGCAACCCCACCTGCATATTAAAAAAATACATAGGAACACACATGAAAATATTCATGGACTGATGGGTTTGAAAGTGGTTTTAATTTTTAAATTTTTATCTGAATTTATTAAGATTATCTTTGTATGGAGGACATCAAGGGTTTTATTTTTTGTTGTTCTTAAGTTCAACCTTTCTAAGCTGACTTTCCCTTAACAAGCCCGGATCTCACTACTTTAAAATTATGTGTTGACAACGTCGGATGCCGAATCAGATTAATTTTTCAAAGTTAACAGAAAACTGAGAGATGTAGTCAGTTTTCTCTGTGTCTACGATAACTGGGAAATTACTCATTTAGCGTATATTTAGCAGCAAGCTGACACTCAGGAGTATTTCAATACTGAACTGAACTTAGAATTCTCAGTTCTTCCCTTTCAGTCTATTGAATAGAAACCCCAGAATGGCTCCATAGCTTTTGAACTAGCCAAGGAATATTTGTCCTTTTCAAAAACATGGCCTTTGAATAGACACCTTGGCTTTTAGATGCAAATCGATAATTTACTTGGTACAGAGACCTCATCCCCTCTTACCTCCTCTCCTATCAAGGCCCGTTGCAATCTCGTTGAGATGGATGTTCAGGCCTAATCACTGGATCGGCTCTGGCTCAGTGCAAAATTAGCCTCAATGTGGCTAGCGTCCTTCTAAATACATCTGCATGAAGAAGAGAAATCGTTATTGGTCCTTTATTAGCACCACTAAAGATTTTGCCTTTTCAATTGAAAACTGTAATTTTTTAAGTCATTGAAATAGATAGACTGAGAAATTAAAATTCTATTTTGTTATCCCCTCCAATATATGACATCAACATTTGTACATTTAAAGAAAGCTGTCATGAGAAAAATCATGATTTCTTTTGGAATTGTAAGGGGTCTTGGAGTTCATATGGACTTGTTTTGCTGGTAAAGAAACATGTCCTGCAAAGGTTGAGACTTGTCAGCGATACACAGTACAAGTAGGATGTGGAATCCAGCCCTTCTTACCTTGGCAATCCTGTCATACTACTTGTTACGAGAGCGCTTCCTAAAAACTTCCAAATGGGCTTGAGACCTCTGGCATTTCCATCTGATGATTTTCTTTTTCTTATGGGAACATGGAATTCACAGGGAACGAAGGCAGTATGAAATGCTCTATCTGTTGGTAAATTGTTAATTCTTTCTCATTGCAATAAGAAGAAATTTAACCCAAACAGAGGTAAGTCCAAGTTTAGCAGACTTCTACAGCAACTCTATGGCAGCATTCTAAGATTTAAAGAAGCAATTTCATTTTATATGATTCTCTTACCAATTTTGTGATATTACTACAGATGAGGGTGATAGGATCCAGAGAAATGAAGCAATAGGACTTGGTCATAGTGCTGACTCTGCTCGGGGACCTGCTCCTCAGGCTCTCAATCATTGCTGATGCAGCTAGAGGGATCTTACAGATATGGAGACAATCAGTTAAAAAAAAAAAAAAAATCAAGATTAAACAACAGAGAAGGCGAGGGTGGGATGGTCTGAGAGAATAGCCCTGAAACATGTACTTGCTGTATGTGAACTAGATGGCCGGTGCAAGTTTGATGCCTGAAGCAGGGCACCCAAAGCCGGTGCTCCGGGACAACCCAGAGGGGTTGGGTGGGGAGGAAGTGGGGAGTGGGGTTCAGGATGGGGAACACCTATATGCTTGTGGCTGATTCAGGTGGATGTATGGCTAAAGCCATCATAAAATTGTAATTATCCCCCAATTAAAATAAATAAATTAAGTTTTTTAAAAAAGATTAAACAACTGGAAGTATTCAGTTAAAGACAAAATTCACGTGACCGGTTCGATGCCTGGGTTGGGAAGATCCACTGGAGAAGGGATAGTCTACCCACTTCAGTATTCTTGGGCTTCCATTGTGGCTCAGCTGGTAAAGAATCCGCCTGCAATGCGGGAGACCTGGGTTCGATCCCTAGGTTGGGAAGATCCCCTGGAGAAGGGAAAGGCTGCCCACTCCAGGATTCTGGCCTGGAGAATCCCATGGACTGTATAGACCATGGGGTTTCAAAGAGTCAGACACGACTGAGCAACTCTCACCTTCACTTCACCTTCACACAGTCAAAATACTGTCCTCACAGAGGCAGAGATGCTGAATGGCTTCTTTTCATTTTGGCTTTTGGCCATGAATTTGTAACTTTGGGAGACTGTTCTATTCTCTCAGCTGAAAGAAAGCAGCTGGACTTTGACATGCCCTTATGGTTGATAGACTTAAAAAGCGATACAATTAAGAATGAAGGTCTTCCCCTCTGGTGAAGCATACTTTAAGGTTCTGCTGCAAAATCTTCTATAGCATATGGAGAGAGGCTCATAGACTTCGCAAAGCTGTGATGAGCTCCCCACACATCGAGGTGACCTAAAGCAGGGTGCCATGTTGACAATGACCAGCAGACTGAGACACTAGTTTACCAGTTAGAACATTCAAATGGTTTCACTTTTATTCATTCAATTTACTCACAGATCCAGTTCTTATAGGCTCCGTTTAATTTCATTCAGGTTGTATAATTTGCATGGATGATTTAGCAAAATAATTCCTTATTTTCTGTTAAAATGTCTTTTATAATATTCAACCTTTCAATCCATATTCACAACAAATATTTATTGTTAGACATTGAGCTGATCACTATTTGCAAATTTTGTCCCTCTTTTATCTGTATTTCCTTCTATATGCTCTTCCCTCCATCTAGAAATATCCTTGCACATGCACACATGTGTTCAGTCATGTCCCACTCTTTGGAAACCCCAAGGACTGTAGCCTGCCAGGCTCCTCTGTCTAGCAAGAGGGGATTCTTCAGGCAAGAATACTGTAAGTGGGTTGCCATTTCCTCCTCCAGGGGTTCTCCCCGACCCAGGGATTCTTTTTCTTTTCTAGCTAAATCCTCCTTATCCTGCAGACTCAGCTCTTCTGAAAAGGCTTTCTTAGTCCACAAATTACTTTGATGCCAATACTTCCATTTACACCCAAATGGATATATAGGTAATCTTCACTGGGGAAGAATACACCACGTGAAAACAGAAGAAGTGGTTTATAATAGGCATGCAAAGGAAGCCACGCCTGCAGGTGAGAACAGAAGAGTAGCCAGAGAGAGAGGAGGAAAACCAGGAAAGACGCCAAAGGACCACTGTTTCCAGAAAGAGGCTACGGAGGCTTGCTCACTGCTGCAGAGAAGACAAGTCAACTAAGAAGTGAGAACTTTCATTGGTTTGTATTTGTATCTGCTTCAGTGCACTTAGTGGTACAGTGGTAAAGAATCCACCTGCCAAAGCAGGAGATGCAAGTTGGATCCCTGGGTTGGGAAGATCTTCCATAGAAGGAAATGGTAACCCACCCCAGTATTCTTGCCTGGAGAAACCCATGGACAGAGGAAGCTGGCAGGCTACAGTCCATGGGGTTGCGAAATAGTCAGACTGATTTTAGCGACTAAATAGAAGAGCAACAATGCGTATACAGCACACTGGAATGACTCATACAAATCGAGGAACAGTAGCTACCTGCGGGGAGCGAGCTCCGCCCGTGGCAAAGGTCATGAGGAAGGAGGCTCAGCCACGCAAATGTGGGATCTAGCCTCAGGAGCCCCCCTGGAAATTCTCGAGCATCTATCCCCCAAACCGGAGTCTGCCTACTTCCTGTTTTGTGTTCTCACCTACACCTCTGACTTTATGGGGGGCTGTCCCCTACTACCTCTCTCTGAAAAAAGAGTTAACTTACAGCTCCAGTTAATATAATTCCTAGGTGTGACAGTGTTTCAACCTACAAACTCCTTTGGAAGTCCTCTAGCCTGCCTGAATAGGTTTTTGCGCCCACATGTGATTGCTCAGAGCCTCCCAACTGCGAGAGGCATGAGATGTTCTAAACTGTCTAAATACAGAGTCCTTTGAGCAGTTAAAAGATTGATTAGAAATTGTACTGGTGAAGGGTTTTTCACTTGTTGGGCCAATGTTTGCGGCTAGGTTTCCATATCCCTTACCTGCCGTGTCCCTGGCAGTATATTGATTAATATAATTGGTGTAAGTAGTAGCTTTAATGTTTGTAACCTTGGACCCTTGAGTTAATTCTTTTTCTTGTTATAGCCCACCACACCTTTGCCCTGTAGGAATGCAACTTTATCTAATGCTTTTGGAGGGTGGCCCCTGACTAATCACCTTTAGAGAAAAATAAGTTTTCTGAAGAAAGGGTCTTAAAATATTAACAGGCCTCCGGGCCAGAAGATGATGCAAATCACCTAAACTTTTGCATATGATAAGTTTGCAGGAAGAAAGCCTGGCTTACTGCATGACTCTACCCCTTCCCCCATTATCCTCTATGCATAACTTAAGGTATAAAAACTACTTTGGAAAATAAAGTGCGGGCCTTGTTCACCGAAACTTGGTGCCCCCCTGTCGTTCTTTCTCTTACCTTCTGGCTGAATTATTCAGCCTCTTTTCTCCACTAAATTTTCCCACTGAGCTGTCCTTATTTCACCACTCTTTATATCTTTAATTAATATTTTAATAAGCTGTTGTTTCCTGATCACCAAAGCTGTCTCCCCTTCGAATTCCCTGGATCCACTGGGGCTGGACCCCGGCAGTTACCTACAGAGGACAGCAGGCTCTTGGCAGATGAGGAATATGGACAGAAGGTTGACTGTTACATTTTGCATACCTTCTAAAGTTATTGAGTTTTAAATTATGTTAATGTAATACATATTCAATATATTAAGTTAACGTCTACCTTCAATGTGGGAGACCTGGGTTCAATGCCTGGGTCGGGAAGATCCCCTGGAGAAGGAAATGGTAACCCACTCCACTATTCTCGCCTGGAGAATCCCATGGACGGAGAAGCCTGGTGGGCTACAGTGCACGGGGTCCCAAAGAGTCGGACACGACTGAGTGACCTCACTTACTTACTTAGTTTAATCGTAACTCATTAATATTCGTAACAAATTAGCAAACTATACAAACTTCTAAAATTTTTATGTGAAATTAAAATTGAGTTTAATGGGTCAAATGATCTAATCAACATTTGCATGAAATTTGTACAATAAATCCTTTTGCATTTGCTAATTATACTGCTTTGGAAAATAGAGGATACTTTCCAATCCATTTGAATTAAAAATCAAAATATACTAAAATTGTATAAGGCATTTTCTTGATTTCACAAAACTTCTGAAATCCTTTAAAGGAAGTGAAGTGCACCAGAAATACAAGATTTATGTATAACTAATGAAGGATAATGGAGAAGGCAATAGCACCCCACTCCAGTACTCTTGCCTGGAAAATCCCATGGAAGGAGGAGCCTGGTAGGCTGTAGTCCATGGGGTCGCTAAGAGTCAGACACGACTGAGCGACTTCATTTTCACTTCCCACTTTCATGCACTGGAGAAGGAAATGGCAACCCACTCCAGTGTTCTTGCCTGGAGAATCCCAGGGACGGGGGAGCCTGGTGGGCTGCAGTCCATGGGGTCGCTAAGAGTCGGACACGACTGAGCGACTTCACTTTCACTTCCCACTTTCATGCACTGGAGAAGGAAATGGCAACCCACTCCAGTGTTCTTGCCTGGAGAACCCCAGGGACGGGGGAGCCTGGTGGGCTGCAGTCTATGGGGTCGCACAGAGTCGGACACGACTGAAGTGACGCAGCAGCAGCAGCAGCAATGAAGGATGAAATCTTTGTGTTCGTCATGAGGTTTATCTAAGAATGAAGAATGTTTAAAAAAACAACTTTCCTTTGGGGAAATGAAATAATGAAAGTGACAGAATAATTCCACTTGCCAAAGAATGTTTGCCAAAGGATTAGCATCCAAAATATGCCATCACGTTTTTATGAAACGTGAAACACATATAAACAAGGACTCTATCATTATGGGCTTTTAGTGCTGTCTGTAGAGATCCTTGTTCACTGTGCTGGTTATATATCATAATCTCTGTGTATTAAGCTTTCATGTCTCTATGCCACTTGCTGTCTTTGCTTTTCTCATTCTGTATCATACCCGCTGTGTGGGATTGTGGGATGAAATCTAGCCTGTCAGACCCTGCGTTCTGGGCTTATTTGTAGCTAAATAAGAGGTTGCTTTTCACTGTTTTTAGCTGAGCAGCCTGAAATAAATTCCAATTTATTTGTAATTCAATTAAAATTAATTAGAATTAAGAAATATCCTGAAGTTAAATAAAAATGATAATACCCATTCTTTTTAAAAAATACGTAAAATACTTGTTTATGTACCAAATTTTCTAAAGCTTCCAAAAGAATTTTCCAAGACCTTACTTTAAACATTTGTTAACTTTTAAAAAATAAAACATTCCTCCAATGGTTAAATTTCACATTTTTACCTAAGAGAAATCCTTAGGATGTGTATTACATATCAATTTAGTAAGCTTAAAAGATTATAAAGGGACATACTCCATCCTTAGAGTAGATTTTGAAGACTAGTAGCCATATATGAGTCCTTTAAGGGAAAAATGGCAATAACCCAACATTTGATTCATTCTCTATTTTAAGCACAATTGTTACTATAACATTGTGTGTGTAAAACTTGCTCAGTCATATCCGACTCTTTGCGGCCCCATGGACTATAGTCTGCCAGACTCCTCTGTCCATGGGATATTCTAGGCAAGAATACTAGAGTGGATAGCTTTCGCTTCTCCAGGGGATCTTCCCAGGGATCAAACCCAGGTCTCCTTCATCACAGGCGGATTCTTTACCATTTGAGCCACCAGAGAAGGCCAATATAACATTACAATTTATACTTTATTAACCATTAGGAGAAAATAAACTGATTTCCATAATTTTTCTTTTTAAGATCAAGTCCCAATCAAAAACCTTTTTTCATTATTTATACTGAAAATTTGTTTCTCTGATTAGGACACTTAGAACAGGCTAGGTTATCTTGCAGTGGCAAATTAATCCTGAAATTCCCATGACTCAACATGACAAAAGTTTATTTCCTGTTCATAATGCAAGAATAATACTATCTACTGTGTTGTGACGCAGGCAGTTCCCATCTTGTGGTTTTGTCATCTCAATAGGTGGCCTCGAGTGCTGTGCCAGAGGCACCTTCCACCCCAGTTACGGGCTGGTGGCCAGCATGGGTTGCATGGCCACAGCTGACCACAGGGAGCTGTAAGATGCTATGGTCTGCCATGTTCAGAGAGAACCACGTAGATCAGATGAACACAAAGCATTGCCTTTGCCACAGTTTTAAGTATAAACCCTTTGAAAGTACTTTTTCTAGTACCAAATACTCTTGGAAAAGGAGAAGCTGCATGATTGAAACCAAATTAGAGCCATTCCTCCTCTATTCCTTGTGCTTATGATGCAAATGTTTCAACCAAACATGTCCTCATGTCTAACTGACGATCCAACCCTGGGATTCGTGAACATCCCTGGTGTCTTACTGCCTTCAAGACTTAATGTCAAAATTCATTTTATTTTAGTTGGATATGGGACTGCAGATGTAAGAGTGTATCAGTTTTTAGTATCGTCAAGCAGAGAGCATCTCTCATCGTGACTTTAGGGAAGCTTTTAAAAATATTACTGTCAAAAATGGTTTGCATACCTCTGATAATAAATATGGCCTTAAAAGTTTTATTGCATTAAGCATTTGATGGAGTTGAGAACCTACATTAACAGAAATGAAATTATATCTAATAAAAATACTCTATAAATGTCACGGAGATAAATGAGGTGTTTTTATAACCCTAAATTCTCTTTCATCTGGGAGCATTTTTAACCTAAAATAAGAGCCAAAATTTCCCCAAAGTTTCTGGGTTCTGGCTATTTTGAGTTTCACCAGAATGAGTATTTTTTTTTAAACAAAAGTTTCCCTTCCAAACTTGGAAGTGCAGTCAAAGAATGTTGAAATATTTGCTGTTGGCTTGCTTTATTAATGTGAAGGCATCCTGAGTACAGAAGAGAATCAATGGCCATATATCTAGCATACCTAGACTTTTCCTAGCCACACAGGGCACTTGGAACGGGTCATATAGCTGTCATTTGAGGTCTGTGGCTTGACCTACTGGGTACAACATGAGGGTTATATATGGTAGCTGGCCTGGCAGGTCTGAGCACTGGTATAATATTTATGAGTTTCAGCATGGTTCCTGGACCCTTTATAGTCTCAAATAAGTAACAGGTGAAACTCTAAAAAGTAACTTCATTGTTGGAAATGAGGCAAACTTACTTTAGCCAAAATAATATATAAATAGGAAAACAAAGAAGCAAGGAAATAAAGCTTTAAAAATTTCCATATAAGAGATTTCTTATGTCACATTGCCATTAAAAACACTGATGGCAAAATCTAACTATGAATGAGAAACATGGGGAAAAAGCACATTTTGAATTTTTAGCTCCTGTTGACTCAGAAATAGCCAAAAGATAAAGATTTCTGTTTGTTAATTCCTGATGGAAGCCTTAGTTGCCAAGTCATAACTTGGATCACGCAACTAAAAGGAATTTTTACAGAGAAGAGGGAAAAAACTCAGAAAAACTAGCTTTCTTCTGTAAGAAAGTAGTTTTATTCTTCTTAGTCTCAAAACATGGGCAGAAGACATATTTTTGCAATGTACTAAAATGTAATTGTATAATTGGGCTTCCCTTGTAGCTCAGTCAGTAAAGAATCTGCCTGCAGTGCAGGAGACCCGGGTTCGATCCCTGGGTTGGGAAGATCCCCTGGAGAAGGAAATGGCAACCCATTCTAGTATCCTTGCCTGAAAAATCTCATGGACAGAGGAGCCTGGTGGACTGCAGTCCATCAGGTTGCAAAGAATCGGGCACGATTGAGTGACTAACACTGATTAAAATGTAAGGGGTTCCAATGGCACCCCACTCCAGTACTCTTGCTTGGAAAATTCCATGGATGGAGGAGCCTGGTGGGCTGCAGTCCATGGGGTCACTAGGAGTCGGACACGACTGAGCGACTTCACTTTCACTTTTCACTTTCATGCATTGGAGAAGGAAATGGCAACCCACTCCAGTGTTCTTGCCTGGAGAATCCCACGGATGGGGGAGCCTGGTGGGCTGCTGTCTATGGGGTCGCACAGAGTCGGACATGACTGAAGTGACTTAGCATAGCATGGCATAGCATGGCTCAGACGGTGAAGAGTCTGCCTGCAATGCGGGAGAGCTAGGTTTGATCCCTGGGTCTGTAAAGGAGTCTCTGCTGCTGCTGCTAAGTCAATTCAGTCATGTTCAACTCTGTGCAACCCCATAGACGGCAACCCCCCAGGCTCCCCATCCCTGGGATTCTCCAGGCAAGAACACTGGAGTGGGTTGCCATTTCCTTCTCCAATGCATGAAAGTGAAAAGTGAAAGTGAAATCGCTCAGTCATGTCCGACTCTTTGTGATCCCATGGACTGCAGCCCACCAGGCTCCTCCCTCCATGGGATTTTCCAGGCAAGAGTACTGGAGTGGGGTGCCATCGCCTTCTCTGAAGGGAGTCTCTAAGAGTCCTTAAACTTAAGGTTTAAAGATTGAATCATGGACCTTCTAGATGGTGGTCCAAAGTTGTGGTCTCTTTGAAGATCAGGCACCTGCAGGAGAAGTTTCAGTCATTTACCTTCTAAAATACGTACATATATATATATAAGATAAGATCAGTCGCTCAGTCGTGTCTGACTCTTTGCGACCCCATGAACCGCAGCACGCCAGGCCTCCCTGTCCATCACCAGCTCCCGGAGGTCACTCAGACTCACATCCATCGAGTCAGTGATGCCATCCAGCCATCTCATCCTCTGTCGTCCCCTTCTCCTCCTGCCCCCAATCCCTCCCAGCATCAGAGTCTTCTCCAATGAGTCAACTCTTCGCATGAGGTGCCCAAAGTACTGGAGTTTCAGCTTTAGCATCATTCCTTCCAAAGAAATCCCAGGGCTGATCTCCTTCAGAATGGACTGGTTGGATCTCCTTGCAGTCTAAGGCACTCTCAAGAGTCTTCTCCAACACCACAGTTCAAAAGCATCAATTCTTCGGTGCTCAGCCTTCTTCACAGTCCAAGTCTCACATCCATACATGACCACAGGAAAGACCATAGCCTTGACTAGGCGAACCTTTGTTGGCAAAGTAATGTCTCTGCTTTTGAATATGCTATCTAGGTTGGTTATAACTTTCCTTCCAAGGAGTAAGCGTCTTTTAATTTCATGGCTGCAGTCACCATCTGCAGTAATTTTGGAGCCCAGAAAAATAAAGTCTGACACTGTTTCCACTGTTTCTCCATCTATTTCCCATGTAGTGATATAATTGCATATATATATATATATATGCAATTATATGTATTTCAATCTCAGGTAAAGTGAGATTAATGGTGAATAAGACCATACCTATATTAGACATGTTCATTATTTTCATAAATAAATCCTAGGGAACATTTGAGTTATATATACATAACCAAGGGACTTCCCAGGTGGAGCTAGGGGTAAAGAATCCTTCTGCCAATGTAAGAGACGCAAGAGATGTGGGTTTGGTCTCTGGGTCAGGAAAATCCCCTGGAGTAGGAAATGGCACCCCACTCCAGTATTCTTGCCTGGGAAATCCATGGGCAGAGGAGCCTGGTGGTCTATGGTCCACAGGGCCACAAGAGCTGAACACGACTGAGTGACTGGTCACACACGCACACGCATACATAACCATGTATCTGAACTGGCAGTTTAGTAGGCATTTTTATTATTTAGCAGTCTTCCCAAACTGTGAATTAAATAACTCTGAGACATTATAAAAACTAAAATACCTCCTTTACCCAGATAAAGCCATTTCATTTGATAATCTAGGGCCCTGATAATACGCCTCAGTCAGAGTTGTCCTGTAGACACCCTTGCGGGGAGACAGGCCCCTCAGTGGCTTGAATGGAGCTCAGGCCTGGCTTTGACATTTGTGGAGCGTTGCACCTGCAGAGAGTGACTCTGGCTGATCAATAATGTGGTGAGTAGGATAAGTGCCACGAGACCAGACGTTTTGGAAGGAATGAACTCATCCGTTCACTCTTTCATCCATTCAAGAATATCTGCTGAACCTATTTTGCACAGGCTTGGATATAAGTAAGACCTAATTACTGCCTTTCAGACGGTTACAACTTTGAAGGACGAAAAGTGACCAATGCAGAGCAAAGAGGGCCAGCGATCTGAAGGAAGCAGCGAAGTTAGGATTCACGGTGAGAAAATCGGTAAGTAAGTTTCAAGAATTCAAGCAAGGCTGGTGCGGTGGAGAGGGTTTTGTAGCCTCTCTCAGGAGAGGGTTCTGAGAGCTGATCTGTCATGACTCCTTGAGTGAAGTTTTCACCCCATACACCTGGCCACTTCCAACTTTATCCTCCGTTGTACCAGGGGCAATAGGCAACTTTAATTTTGTTGCTGTATTTTTCCCCTCGAAGCTCTGTCTTATTCATCTTCGCCTCGGCATCACCCAGTGCAGTATGTGTGGGATTTGGATTGCAGATTATTTCATCTACAATCTAAGTTGACATGGAACTAGAGGTTGCTTGGGCTTTGAGGGTATGTCAGCTGTGAAAGCAGTTGAAATAATTAGGTTGCCTCCACATAGATTAATGATAACTAGGATACATTTTTTCCTACCCCATTGTACTTTGCACAGTGCTTGGGAAGGGTATAACTTTTGTTAAATACACACAATTACTCGCTATTTCGACCTGCTAAGCCCAGTACCTGCGCTTACTTTACTTGGCAGCTGATGGTTGCTCTTTGAAGCAGATGCGAAGGATGTGAAAAAAGAGCTGCAGGAAACCACTGGCTCTCACGTACATACAGAAATGCTCAGTCTTTTTCATAATAAACATGGAAACGAAAACTGTGTTGAGATGTCAATTTCCCTCCAATCATTGGCAAACACTGGGAAGCTTATTAACACTGTTTTTAAGAACATGCAAGTATAAAACTAGTAAAAACTAGAACAACAGTTTCTGGAAGGCAATTTGACAATATCAGAACTACAAACATATGTACCCTTTGACTAAGCAATTCTATTTCTAAGGATATTAGTATCAGTATTCTCATATGTGGAAAAAGATGCGTCAGCAAACGGTTAGTCAATTATTCAATACATTAGTGTCTGTAAGAGGAAAACACTGGAAACCATCTAAATATGCAGTCAGTAGGTGTCTGGTTCAGTGAATAATGGCATAAGGTACGCTGAAATGTTATTTTTTTTATTGGTGGAATAATTACCAAGATATACCAAGGGGAGATAAGAAAGGTGTAGAGCAATGTTGTAATTATGCTATTCTGTATGTAAAATAAGGGGGAAATAATATGTCCTGACACTTGTATATGCAGAGGATATCTTTGGACGATGACAGAAGAAAGCAGTAACATTGATCGCCCTTGAGGCGGGGGCTGGGTGGCTGAGCGGCAGGAACGGGAAAGACAGTTCTCAGTGCGTGTTCTTTCACATTTTTTAAATGTCGAATCTCATGACTACATGGCCTGCACAAAAGTAAATGACAATAAACAGGAGGCTACAGTTCCTGGCCAGGAGACGCGGTTGCCATGGTCGCCTGCTGCAGCCGTCACATCGCTGTGGTCACCTGCAGTGACCTTGGTGGGTCCTTTCCAACAGTTCTTTTAGGGCAGTGGTTTTAAAACTGTTAGTTGGAAAGTGAGCTATGAAATCAATTGAGCGGGCCCAACTAGCATTCAAAAATAGAAAAAGAAATAGAATGTAGAATGACAGAATAAAAAATTTCAGACTTCATAAGCAGCAGCGAAGATAAGTTCTATTTTGTGAACTTTTTAAAAAAATCTGTGTACGTGTGTGTTTGTGTGAATGTGTGTGTGTTCTGTGTATGTGATACAACATACCTTTCTTCCTCTGTTCAAAAATGTTACAAAGCCACCATCCTCAGAGGTGACCTTTTTGTAGCTAGTTTAGATTTCCAGCTCTTACTGAGCAACCATTATGCTCGCAGAGAAGTTCCCCCCTGTGGGGCAGGATTTTCAGGCCATGGTTGTGGGCTTCCCAGCCCCACAGGCTGGTCGCTCTGTCCGAGTCTCCATCACAGCTGTACACAGGTCTGTTCACGCAGGCGCCAGGCTGTGTGTCTGCTCACACGGAAGCAGTCTGCTTTCTTTAGCAGAGCAAACCCCACCTCAAGAAACGCTGAGCCACCAGCAGGGCTGTTTGGAGTCTACACGGGGTAACTGGGACCGAGATCCAACCTGGAGTTCTTCGTGGATCCTGAGACGGTGGCCCTGAAACAACTTCCCATCTCAGAGTGACCCCAATGCCGCTGCACTCAGCAAGGCGCTTCTCTCCACCTCTGCTCATTCCAGTCCAGTTTCCTTCAAGTTCATGCCCAGTACGACTTCTTCCAAGGGACGTTCTGAATTCCTTCAGTCTAAAGCAGTTTCTCACGTAGCTGCCATGCTCTCTTGATGGCAAGTGAATGAAACAGTGCAAACTGGTGTTAAAGAGGGGGAATTAGCTTAACTAACTGAGAAGTTTAAGAACAGGTTAGGTGCGCAAGCTAAAAAGATTCCATCAGGACTCAGTCTCTATCAGTCTCTACCCCCTCCACCCCTTGCTTTCCTCTGTTTTGGCTCAATTCTTAAATAGACCCTGCTTTCATGGTGGTAAAATGTCTTTTAGGAGATCAATGATTATATCCAACAAGTTGAACTCCAATAGGAGGAGAAGTCCATTTTTTTTCATGACCTCACCATGTGTTGCAGAGATGTGGGTTTGATCCCTGGATCAGGAAGATCCCCTGAAGAAGGAAATGACAACCCACTCCATGTTCTTGCCTGGAAAATCGCATGGACAGAGGAGCCTGGTGAGCTACAGTCCATGGGGTCGCAAAGAGTTGGACACGACTGAGCGACCTAGCACATACGCACACACACACACACACACACGCACGCACCCCCCAAGAGTTCCAAGAGTGTGTCTCACTGGCCTAACTCGAGCCATGTGCCCGACACTAAGTTCGTTGTTGCAGCTATGAGATGAGAACCCACTGACTGGCCAATCGAAGATCACTACTCACCCCTGGAGACCAGCCAGCCCAGCTGTGGAGAGCGGCTACATAGAGTTTGGAAAGAGGATGGTTCCTCACATATATGTCACACTTGCTGTCACCTGAAAAACACTGACAAGACAGGCAGAAACAATCCACGTCCTTGTCAAACTGGAATCTGTGCAGTGAGAACCCAGCTTCCTAAGCATGCTTTTCCGTGTTAATACCTTTCCCATGTGAGAATGAATCATTTAAGATACAAACGTCAGGGAAGTGAGATTAACATTTCAGTTATTATTGAGCTGAATAAGTTATCTCATTCAGTGGTTTTTCATATTTCAGGTTTCTCCATGAAGTGTTTGCCCTTAGGATTCTATTTAGATTCCCCCACTGACCAATCTATATGAAGAACTGAATAATTCATCAGTTTATAAAATCTACACCAATTATAAAAACATTGAATTTATTGGGTTTTTCTCCCTGTTAATTCTGTTCAAATATTTTAATCACAATTGAAATTTAAAATTTATAAAAGAAGACCAAAGCTCACTTTGAGGAGCATATATCTCACTTCTGCTTTTGCTCATTCCTTCTCAGGAAACAGAAAATTTTCCTAAAGAGAAACATCTTAACACATCTGGTGTAATTTTCTAGATATCCAGTTTAAGCCAAAAAAAAAAAGTGGTATCATCTGTTTTTTCTTTTATACGTTTTGAAACATGAGTCTCTGAAAGCTATTTCCTAACATATGTCAATTTAACATCTGCCAGTTCCTAATTGATCGCCAGAAACAGCCGCATTGGCAGCCCCCTGCAATGGTGCCAAGGTACTTCCCATTAGAACTATCTTCACTTTGCAGTTGTCAGCAGTATCTTTCCTCCAGGGGAAGCCTATTTCCTTAACTTGAAGGAGACGTGTGAGTTGGAAGCACAGAGCAGGAGTAATAACTGCGTGACGCATTATAGTTATGTGGGGGTCCAGCAGAGAAAGGGTTCAAAAAGAAGTACTAGGTGAGAAAGTCCATGTCATAGGTGGATTTTCCAGGCAATAGTACTGGAGTGGATTGCCATTTCCTTCTCCAAGGGATCTTCCCAACCTAGGGATCGAACCCTGGTCTCCTGTGTCATAGACAGACGCTTTACTGTCTGAGCCAGAAGGGAAGTCCAATGGATTAAACGGCTTCTGGCAAAGCATGCTGCTCTATGCCACATCTTAATTTCTTCTTGTTATTCAACATCAAGAGGGTTTGCAAGCGGAATTAAGATGTGTGAACCATATCTAACGGTACCCAACCATGTTCAAAACTTCTCTTACATTTTTTCTCCTTTTTAATCCTTTGATGGAATTTAATGTGCATCAGTGAGCTTCCATTTCTGTCTGGGAATTCATAATAGAAAGATATTTTGACATTTGTTTTGAAAGAGGGAGCCTGAGGGTCAGTCCTGGGAGAGATCAATATATTTACCTGCTCCAAGATAGTCTGGTGCTGAATCTGGCAGTTCAGCAATGTCCAGACCTGGCATTTCAGGGGCCTCCCAATGGGCACTGTCGCTGTTCTCTTTAGTGTCCGCTCCCACCCCCACAACATTACTGCACTTTGTTTCACTGGATTTGAAAGGAGAGGTGCCACTGTGTGCTCGTCAAGTTCAAGGCTGTCTGTGTTTCATCAGTGCTATATTCTAAAGGTAAAAGTCAGTGCTTACGCGGTCCGTGTAGAATGAGTGGGTCAATCCCGTCCTGAAACTCTGAGATCCAGCACTTTCTTCTAGAGTCTTCAAATTCAGGCATCCTGAATAGCCTTACCTAAGTCATAACACCATGACGTCGACTTTGATAAGGAAGAAATTCATTCTAAGGCTTGGACTTCCACAGGAAAATGTCCATGAGACGCTCTCTCTAAATACATTTGGGGGCTCACACGTAATCCCCACCAAATACCACTTACAGTAGAGGCCACTCAAAAACATTTCAGTAAACGTACTGGTTTGGAATATAAGTGTGGGGGTTGTCGAAAGAGAAGGCGCTTTGGTGACTGATGGAGTTGAAATTCTGGGTTCACTCCTTACAAAGTTATTTAACCTCTATCTCCCTATCTTCAAAATGGGCAGAACAATACTACCACGCAAGGCTGTTGTAATAAATTGAGCACAATAATAAAAAAATGCTTAGTCAAGTGCATGGTATTTGTGGTAACTCGCAGACAGGTTATTAGAAATCAGTTATCATTTTGTTTACAAAGGTCCGTATAGTCAAGCCTATGGTTTTTCCAGTAGTTATGTATGGATGTGAGAGTTGGACCATAAAGAAGGCTGAGCACTGAAGAATTGATGCTTTTGAACTGTGGTGTTGGAGAAGACTCTTGAGAGTCCCTTGGACTGTAAGGAGATCCAACCAGTCCATCCTAAAGGAGATCAGTCTTGGGTGTTCATTGGAAGGACTGATACTGAAGCTGAGACTCCAATACTTTGGTCACCTGATGCAAAGAACTGACTCATTGGAAAAGACCCCGATGCTGGGAGGGATTGGGGGCAGGAGGAGAAGGGGACGACAGAGGATGAGACAGTTGGATGGCATCATTGACTCAATGGCCCTGAGTTTGAGCAAATCCAGGGAGATAGTGAAGAAGAGTGAAGACTGGTGAGCTGCCATCCGTGGGGTCCCAGACAGTCGGACACGACTGAGCGACTGAGCAACAACAAACACCACGATCCTTGTCATAACCACCCCTGAGATCAGCTGTTCTGGGTTACAGAGCTCAGCATATATAAATGTTACATATCAGCCCAAACTTCATCACCTACTAAGTCAAAGACAAACTCTGCCCAGTGCTATGCTCATCAGGGTTGCAGAATGGCAGGTGGTGCTCCTTTTTCTATCATATCTTTAGCAGGAGGACCTCTCTAACGGGACATGGCTAGTAAAAGTCATGCCATGAGACTGCTGTGGCTGCCCGAGGCAGCATTAATGGTGGTGGGAGAAGAGGCGTGCTTGTAATTCACACCATGCCTTCCCTGCTGGAATGACACCTCCCCGTCTAGGACGTATCGTGCTACACATACAGGTTTGTGTTTGCATTTTGTAAATTCAGCCAGAGGCTGAGCGGAGCAGTCTCAGGTTGTCTCCTAATGTGATGCAGAAGCGGGTTTCTCAGGGAGCCCTCCCTGCCGCTCCCCCTGATTTCTCCTTTCTTCCTGAGGACTTGCCAGGCACCGTGCGGATAAGGAGCACTTACAGTTGGCTGGATAGCAGACAAAAGGGATTCCAGTATTTTTTCTATTTTGAGCTACTCAGGAAAAGACGAAAGCCATTGCATGAAAAGTTAAGTAAAAATACACACTCTTGAGTCACTAAAGAAATGCCATGAGTTATGTCTTTAACACTTTTTGATGCATGAAAAGATTAAGCATAAATAAGTCCAATTTCAACTTCAGAGTCTATTTACTGAAATCTTTTTAAAATAGTTGCCATAATCCTCCCTAACGAAATGGATGGAGTGCAAAAGGAATGAGTTGATAAAAGTTATTTATTCAAAATTATTTAACAGTGTGACCTAAAAGTAAGTGTAAAAGTTGTACTTCTACCAAGCTAGTAGGCTCATGCTTTTCCAGCAATAGTTTATCTCCAAAGTTATTGATTAAAGTGACAATTTGCTTAGGAGTTTACCTACTTTTAGAGAAAAAAGAAGTCTTCATATGCTACATTGTAAGACTGAAGTGTTTAAATGCAATCTACATATAGCATAATTCTAGCCAACACTTTAAATAGATATATCACTTGTTTATAGATAATATATATATTGCTTTCCCTGAAATAAAAGAATTATCTCTTGAGACTTATTTTTGGGATTACACATTCTCATAAAAATGACCTCTTCAGAACACTGATTAGACTTACAGTATAGCACAGGGAATTATATTCAACTAACCTTTAATGAAAAAGGACAAAAAATATATAACTAAATCATTTTTCTGTATACCTGAAACTAACACAATATTTTAAATCAACTATACCGCAATAAATAATTTAATAAAACAACAATAATTTATTATTACTTTATTAATGGCTCTCAAATCTGCAACATGGGTAAGACCTAACAGTGTCAGCTTTTCTCTGCTCTACCTGGTGTCAACTGGCGTAGCTCAAGGTATTTCAGTCATGCTGAACATTCAACCACACTGCTCCCGCTGGCTGGTGGCTGAAAGCTTAGCTGGGTTGTTGGTTGGGGGGACGCCTTTGCTCCTCTCCACGTGAATCTCTTTGCAGGGTTTCTTGTGTTTCGTCACAGCCCAGACATTGAGTACAAAAAAGGATTGTTCCAAGAGACCCAGGAGGAAACTGCAAGACTTTTTATGAGCTGGCCTCACGAGTCTCAGGAAGACACCTCTGCCACATTGATCAAGCAAGACACCAAGACTTTTGAGATTCAAGGAGAGGACAGAGTCTCTTAATGGAAGGAGTAACAAAGATTTTGAAGATATTTTTAATCTACTTTGTCCTGTTTTTATCCAAGTTCTTCTGAATCTATTCTGAAGCATGTTAGTCACTCAGTCGTGTCCTACTCTTGCAACCCCATGGACTGCAGCCCACCAGGCTCCTCTGTCCATGGGCTTCTCCAGGCAAGAATACTGGAGTGGGTGGCCATTTCCTCCTCCAGGGGATCTTCCCGACCCAGAGTCAAACCTGAGCCTCTTAGGTCTACTGCATTGGCAGGCAGGTTCTTTACCACTTGGAGCACCTGGGAAGCCCTTTAGGACTATAACCCTCAGTAACGATGCTAATCTTATGATGGACAGGGATCTGTGCCCTTTAGGACTATGACCCTCAGTAATGATGCCAATCTTAGGAGGGAGAGGGATCTGTGTTACCACAGAGCCTTATATGGAAAGGTTTCCAGGAATGCACTGTGGACAAGAACAAGGACAGTCTGTACTGTTCCAGGAGGAGAAAACAATACAACTACACATTTGAGGGAACATCGTAAAGCACCGTGCACCCAAACGCTGGGCACAAGACAAGGGGAGGTTCTAATAGAACTTGGGGAAGAGTGCTAAATGGAATTTGACATATTGCTCCCTAACTTCCCTGTCTTTATGTTTCTAGACCAAGACCAAGTGAAGTCGCTCAGTCGTGTCCGACTCTTTGTGACCCCATGGACTGTAGCATACCATGCTCCTCCATCCATGGGATTTTCCAGGCAAGAATACTGGCGTGGGGTGCCATTTCCTTCTTCAGAGGACGTTCCTGACCCAGGGATCGAACCCGGGTCTCCCGCATCGTAGACAGACGCTTTACCGTCTGAGCCACAAGGGAAGTCTTCTAGAGGGGGCTAATTGTTTTCCTCAATCCTGTGACAGAAAGAATTGGAGAGGACAGGAAGAGCAAGAACAATTTGAGTCTTAATTTTCAATAAATGATTACTGAACGTCATCAAGACCAGTTGAAGGAGACTGATCAAGAGGCCAGAGTAGGAGGACATGGAACTCACTTCAAAAATAGATATACTTGTGGAACAATTCTCGCTGAAATCTGAACTGGAAACTGGCCAAAAGGCTCCTGTACAAACAAGGCTGTAAGAAAGATCCATGAGGGAAAGGGTGGGGAGGGAAGAGAGGCGGTCCCATCAGGACCTCTGCCCCAAGTTGGAAGGAAAGCAGAATTACACAGCAGGAGATCCAGCCCAGAGAAGGAGTGGTTTGAGCCGAATAGTGGGCACGTGATTCCTGGGGTTTCACTGAGGGAAGATGAGTATTTGGAACCCTCCCTTTGGTATTTGGGAGGGTTCTGGGACTAACAGGAGGGCCGGGGGAGGCCTGGACTCTGCCCTGACTTGTCTTTGAGGCAGGGCATACAGGGCAGACTGTGGACTGTTTCAGGGGCTGCCGGTGTCCTGTGCCAGTCCCAGCACATGCCCCTCCTAAGGTGGGCAAGTGCTCTAGCCCTGCCTACTTCACATCACAGCTCAGCACTGGGCTGAGGGCTACAGCATCTCGGGGGAGCTTGGCCAGGGGACCCAGAGGTGGCTGAGACCTGGGGAGGCTTCGACGGGATGGGGGCAGCCATTGCTGGAGCTGATGCAGGGAGGGCAGACAGCTGCCCTCTCTGCAGGAAGTCCACGCCATGTACACGCTGGGAGCCCAGGCAGGGCCCCTGTCCCTCAGCGCAGGGGCAGCAGAGACAAGCTGAGGAAGTGATCCTTCGTGAGCAGAAAAGGAGACTCCGGCCTCATGCCGTGTGTGAGCCGGGCAGGGGCAGCCGCTGCTGGCTCTTGCACGAGTGAAACACTGGAGCCAGTCTGGACCTCTGTCTGCTGTTGGCCCAGGACAGCCCTCACCCCTTAACCAGCCAAGAGCGGTGCACACCCTTCTCGCTCCAATAGCGCTTCCTCATGGGCAAGGGCACTGCTGCTGGGGGAGGGGAGAGCATGCATTTGAAAGTGTCGGGGGCATGTGTAATTTCCTCGGTTCTGTCTCATCACAACAAAAATTTGAAGCGATGGACCAGTGATACAGCTCAGTTTTATTTCAAAAATAAAGGAAAATACATCCTCGAGGCCCGAGGGCTGCTGACCCAAAGGATGCGAAGAGAAGAAAGAGGCCCCGGCCCAATTTGGGCTCCTCTTTTTAGGTCCCCCCCCCCCCCCGCCCCGGGTCTGCCCTGTGTAAACTGGGCCAGCCAAGAGTGCTGTTTGTTCTACCTGAAGTCCTCACTCTGGTCCTTGGAACTTCCTTTGTTCTATTTCGCAGGCTTTTCCCTTCCTTAACTTTTAGCCACTGCCATTTTGGACTCCTTTTTCCTATTCTAACTACCTCACAAAAGGAACAGAGCTGGGCTGAACCTGACCCTGAGATTCTGTCCCATCAAGTTGGGATCAGCCCCTAGCCCGGGTGTAGCAGTCATGGCCGCCGAGCTGTGGACAAGCCCTGATCCACACCTGGCTTCAGCCCTAGCCCATCGCCAGCCTCGCCTCCTACCAAGACGACAGATGTCCGTAAGCCCTGACCAAAGATATGACTTATTTTCAAGTCAAATCCAGCTCTCCCACCAAAGGCACGGGGGAGTGAGAAGGGTACAAGGGTACTCCCACATAAAGAGACGCCCTCAAGACCGCAACAGCTAACAGTTTTACCTAAATTCAGAAAGACAGAGAAAGTTAAGCAAAACAAGAAGATGCAGGAACTGGTCTCAGATGAAAGCTCAACAGAAAACTCCTGAAAAAAAAAATGAATAATGAAACAGAAATACACAGTTTACTACATAAAGAATTCAAAGCATTAGTCATAAGGATGCTAAATAAATTACAGGAGAGATAGGGGAACACAGTGAGAATGTTATCAGGGAATGAGAGATATAAAGAACTAGCTTCAGAACTAAAGACAAAAGAAGCAGTCACAGCTAGAGAATACAATAAGTAAAATAAAAGTACACGCTGAAATAAGAACAAACTAGAAGGTATTAATAGCTGACTAAGGCTTCCCCGATGGCTCAGCAGATAAAGAACCAGCCTGCAACGCAGGAGACACGGAAGATGCGGGCTTGACCCCTGGGTTGGAAAGATCCTGCAGAGAAGGAAAGGGCAACCCGCCCCAGTATTCTTGCCTGAAAAATCCCGTGGACAGAGGAGCCTGGCGGGCTATAGTCCAAAGTCTTGTGAAGCGTCAGATATGACTAAGCACGCAGGCAGGGCAAGTGACACAGAAGAATGCATGTGATCTGGAAGACAGAATAATGAAAATCACTGAATCAGAATAGCAAAAGAAAAACAAATTAAAAAATAGATACATTCAAAGCAATCTATGGGATAACAGCAAACACATAAATATTTTCAATATAGAAATCCCAGAAGAAGAGAGGGAGAAGGTTATCAAACATGTATTTGCTGAACTATGGCTGCTGCTGCTGCTGCTGCTAAGTCACTTCAGTCGTGTCCGACCCTATGCGACCCCATAGACGGCAGCCCACCAGGCTCCCCCGTCCCTGGGATTCTGCAGGCAAGAACACTGGAGTGGGTTGCCATTTCCTTCTCCAATGCATGAAAGTGAAAAGAGAAAATGAAGATGCTCAGTCGTATCCGACCCTCAGCGACCCCATAGACTGCAGCCTTCCAGGCTCCTCCATCCATGGGATTTTCCAGGCAAGAGTACTGGAGTGGGGTGCCAACTATGGCTAAAACTCCCCAAATCTGAAGAATCACACACACGCCACACACACACACACACACACACACACACACACACACACACATATATATATATAAACCTGCCTGGCTCCTGTACCCATGGAATGCTCCAAGAATACCAAGTTGGTAGCCATTCCCTTCTCCAGAGGATCTTCCTGACCCAGGGATCAAACCTGGGTCTCGTGCACTGCAGGCAAATGCTTTACCATCTGAACCACCAAGGAAGCCTATAAAGATATATACACTTATATATAGATAAATATATATCTCCAGGTACAAGAAGCACAGAGGATCCCAAATAAGGTGAATACAAACAGACCCACAGCAAAATATGTTACAGCCAAAATGACAAGAGTTAAAGAGAGAATTCTAAAGGCAGCAAGAGAAAAACAAAAAGTCATATACAAGGGACCTCCCATAAGGCTATCAGCTAACTTTTCTGCAGAAACTTTTCAAGAGTACAGGGACTGTCATGACATATTCAAAGAGCTAACGGGAAGAACACACAGTTCAGGATACTCGGCAGGTTTATCATGGAGAAGTGAAAGATGACACAGAACTTCTCAAGCAAGCAAAAACTAAAGAGGTCATCGATACCAAACCCACCCCAAAGGAAATGGTAAAGGGTCTTCTGTAAGAGGAAAAGAAAAGGCGATAACAAGAAGTAAGAATCTATAGGAAAGTGAAAATTCCACCAGGAAAAGCAAATAAATAGTAAAGGCTAGGCTCAATCACTAAAATGAGCTAGTATGAAAATTAAAACGCAAAAATTGTAGTGGCAACTATAACTACAATAAACAGTGAAGGGGTGAACATGAAGATGTAAAATGTCACATCAAAAACACAAAATGTGGGAGATGGGAGTAAAAAATGTAGATCTTTCAGAATGTGCTTGAATTTAAATGAAAAAGAAAACTATGAGAAGATATTTGAGGAGATTACAGTTGAAACCTTCTCTAACATGGGAAAGGAAATAGCCACCCAAGTCCAGGAAGCCCAGAGAGTTCCATCCAGGATAAACCCAAAAAGAAACATGCCAAGACACACATTAATCAACCTAACAAATATTAAACACAAGGAAAAATAGTAAAAGCAGCAAGGGAAAAGCCACAAATAACACACCAAGGACTCCCCATTAGGTTAAACGCTGATCTTTCAGCAGAAACTCTGCAGGCCAGAAGGCAGGGGCAAGATACACTGAAAGTGATGAAAGGAAAAAACTTATAACCAAGATTACTCTATACAGCAAGGATCTCATTCAGATTTGACAGAGAAATCAAAAGCTTCACAGATAAGCAAACGTTAAAAGAATTCAGCACCACCAAACCAGCTCTACAACAAATGCTAAAGGAACTTCTCTAGACAGGAAACACAAGAGAAAGAAATATATAAATATAAATACATATGAACCCAACGTAGAAGGACCTCAGTACATAAGGCACATGCTAACGACTGTAAAAGGGGAAATCGACAGCAACGAGTAATCGTGGGGACTTTAACACGCCCACCGACGCCGATGATCGGATCATCCAGACAGAAAGTGATAAGGAAACACAGGCTTTACATGACACACTGGAGGAAGCAGACCTAATTGATATCTCTAGGACATTCCATCCAGAAACACTTTATTTTCTTAAGCGCACAAGGAACATTCTCAGGATAGATCACATCTTGGGTCATAAATCAAGCCCTGGTAAATTTAAGAAAATTGAAATTGTACCAAGCAGGTTTTCTGACTATAAAGCTGTAAGATTAGATAGCAATTACGGGGGAAAAACTATAAAAAACACAAACACCTGGAGGGTAACCATACATTTCTAAGTAGCCAAGAGGCCACTGAAGAATCAAAGAGGAATTCACAAAGTGCCTGGAAACCAAGGACAGTGAAGAGACACACACTCGAAGCCTGTGGGGCGCAGAGGATTGCGCCTGGTTTGCGTAGTTGCCCGGCAGAACCCACACAGCATTGTAAGGCAATTTTCCACCAATTAAAAAATGTAAAAAAATGCCGTTTGCAAATTAATTTTGTTTGATGAGCACCGACGACAATGCGAGAGAAGTAGCCCTTGCCGTCTGATCCAACGTCCTGAAGAACTGTGGTTAAACTACTTACTCAGTGTGTGATTTAATATGATCATTTGTAAATGGGGTTCAAAATTTACTGCATGAAAATGGCAGGAAGTGGTGTGAAAGAGAATGAAGCGTGAGATGGAGGAATCTGGTCAGCAGAACTGTATCTTTGTTGTACAAAGGGTACAGTTATAATTTCTTTATCTTGGCTCTTTTTTTGATTGGACTAGAGTAGGTGCAAGATGAGTGGCTCTGATAACCAAGCAGATAACAGAAAATATACTGGGGAAAAAGCTTCCAGTGATATTTCAAGGCTCTGGAAACAAAATTTTAGTAGGTTGCACGCCTCTAGAGATAGAAAGATATGTTGCTGCTAAGTCACTTCAGTCGTGTCTGACTCTATGCAACCCATAGACGGGAGCTCACCAGGCTCCCCCGTCCCTGGGATTCTCCAGGCAAGAACACTGGAGTGGGTTGCCATTTCCTTCTCCAATGCATGAAAGTGAAAAGTGAAAGTTAAGTCGCTCAGTCGTGAAAGATATGTTACTGCTCTCAAAAAGGAAGACCAAAATGAAAGAAAATTCTAGTTCTTGTGAGAAAACGCTAGAAGTAATCATTAAAAAGCAAAAAACAAATAAGGACTTTCCTGGAGATCCAGTGATTAAGAATGTGGACTTTCACTGCAGGGGCATGGGTTTGATCCTGCCCTCAAACCGCCCCCCATCAGGGGGCTTAGGTTTCTCCTACCGCATCACCACCACCCCCAAAATAAGCTGGCATTGAAAAGCAACTCTAACTGTAAGATAGCTGAACTGACATGTCAGAATCCTCTTATTCCCTTAAAAATAAAACTTGAATGTTGAAGGAAAATGCTTTCTTTATATTATGATATATTTTAGATATATAAGTGAATAATACCCATGTATTTCTTACCCATCTTATCAAATCTCAACATTTTCCCTATTTGTTTTAATTTGTTTTATAAATGGAATGAAACAATTGACATTTCTTGTGTCTCCCTTTCCACCCTCCCCAGAAATAACATGATCATGAGTTTAATATTTATTGCTCTGAATTTCTTTATAGTTTTATAAATAAATAACTATCCACAAACAACTGCTTGTCACATTGCTAAATTCATGTAAACTGTGAAACAATGTAACACAATAAAAACCACACTTATTTATCCATTCACCTACCAATAGTATGTTCAGTTTTTTTCCAAATTTTTGTTTTTAAGAAATATGTTGCTGTTATAATATTCATTTTGAAGTGAAATTGCTGGGTAGTAGAAGATAAGAATCTTGACATTTACTTGATATTCACAAGTTGTCCTAGAAAATAATGACCAAGTTATATCCTACTAGGATGTAAACTGAATGCATAGGAGGTTTCTACACATTATCACAAAGCTTGCTCAAACTACCGAACAATTGCACTCATCTCACACGCTAGTAAAGTAATGCTCAAAATTCTCCAAGCCAGGCTTCAGCAATATGTGAACCGTGAACTTCCTGATGTTCAAGCTGGATTTAGAAAAGGCAGAGGAACCAGAGATCAAATTGCCAACATCCGCTGGATCATGGAAAAAGCAAGAGAGTTCCAGAAAAACATCTATTTCTGCTTTATTGACTATGCCAAAGCCTTTGACTGTGTGGATCACAATAAACTATGGAAAATTCTGAAAGAGATGGGAATACCAGACCACCTGATCTGCCTCTTAAGAAATCTGTATGCAGGTCAGAAAGCAACAGTTAGAACTGGTCATGGAACAACAGACTGGTTCCAAATAGGAAAAGGAGTACGTCAAGGCTGCATATTGTCACCATGTTTATTTAACTTATATGCAGAGTACATCATGAGGAATGCTGGACTGGAAGAAACAGAAGTTGGAATCAAGATTGCTGGGAGAAATATCAATAACCTCAGATATGCAGATGACACCACTCTTATGGCAGAAAGTGAAGAGGAACTCAAAAGCCTCTTGATGAAGGTGAAAGTGGAGAGTGAAAAGGTTGGCTTAAAGCTCAACATTCAGAAAACGAAGATCATGGCATCTGGTCCCATCACTGCATGGGAAATAGATGGGGAAACAGTGGAAACAGTGTCAGACTTTGTTTTTCTGGGCTCCAAAATCACTGCAGATGGTGACTGCAGCCATGAAATTAAAAGACGCTTGCTCCTTGGAAGGAAAGTTATGACCAACCTAGATAGCATATTCAAAAGCAGAGACATTACTTTACCAACAAAGGTTCGCCTAGTCAAGGCTATAGTCTTTCCTGTGGTCATGTATGGATGTGAGAGCTGGACTGTGAAGAAGGCTGAGCACCGAAGAATTGATGCTTTTGAACTGTGGTGTTGGAGAAGACTCTTGAGAGTCCCTTGGACTGCAAGAAGATCCAACCAGTCCATTCTGAAGGAGATCAATCCTGGAATTTCTTTAGAAGGAATGATGCTAAAGCTGAAACTCCAGTATTTTGGCCACCTCATGCGAAGAGTTGACTCATTGGAGAAGACTCTGATGCTGGGAGGGATTGAGGGCAGGAGGAGAAGGGGACAACAGAGGATGAGATGGCTGGATGGCATCACTGACTCGATGGATGCGAGTCTGAGTGACCTCCGGGAGCTGGTGATGGACAGGGAGGCCTGGCGTGCTGCGGTTCATGGGGTCGCAAAGAGTCGGACACGACTGAGCGACTGATCTGATCTGATCTGATCTGAACAGCTTTTTAGACTTTCACCAGTTTGACAAGTGACTTTCTGTAGTTTTAATTGCATTTCCTTAACAGCAGTGACCCGGGTTTGATCCCTGGGTCAGAGAGATCCCCTGGAGAAGGTGATGACAACCCACTTCAGCATTTCGTCTGAGAAGTCCCATGGACAGAAGAGCCTGGCGGGCTACAGTCCATGGAGTCGCAAAAAGCTGACACAACTTAGCAACAAAAGCACAATAACAGTGAATTTAAATGTCTTTTCCTAAGTTAATTGGCCACTCAGCTTTCCTACTCTGTAAGTTGTCATACTTACATAGGATTGTTTATTTTTATTTTTTTAAAATTTTATTTTGCTTTACAATACTGTATTGCTTTTGCCATACATCAAAATAAATCCGCTACAATTTATCTGTAAGAAGAATATATACATTTGTGTATGCGTTACAAATATCTCAGTTCAGGGTTTTTCTTTCCTTTTTCTTTGTGCTATCTTTCAATGCACGGAAGTTAATTTGGGAAAAGTTATCACATTTTGTCTTGTGCTTTTTGTATCTTATTTAAACAAGAATCTTCCATATCCTAGGTTCTTAGTTGTCCTGGCATTTATCTCACTCATGTAAAATAGAATTTTTATTTTATTTAGATTTCATATTTTCCAATATGAATTTTTTCTTCTTTGATTTCTGGATGCCACCATGGATTTTTTAAAAATTGTATTTCTATTTTGTTCCATTAGTCACATAAGGCAAGTTACTCCCATATGGTTCTTTTTCAAATTGAACAGACTGTGTATCAAATCACGTCTTATAATATGCAGAATTTGTATCAGTTTCTTAACTTACACAAGCAATTGTATTAGTATTTTGACTGAAACTGTAATATATTGATGATACGTAGAGCAATCTACAGGAGCTGACATCTTGATCTTATTTAGTTTTTCCATCCATGAACATTGTATATCTCATCATTTGTAAGGACTTTCTAATGCTGTTTAATAATGCTTGATGCTTTTCTGTACAAAGGCCTTGGACATCTGTTCTTAGCATCATTCCCGAGTACTTTATAGTCTATTGTACCTATTGTGAATGGGATTATCTCGTGTATAGACTTTTTCAGTTGGTTATTGTGAATATATATATATAACCATGTTAGTGGTTTTTGTATGTTCATCTTGAGAAGAAAGATTTTAAAGCCAACTTGTAACATTTACTAGCGTAACTTTTTATAAAAGAAATAAATTTGGCATTCATTCCAATTCAGCTAAAATCATGGTTGTCTGGAGATGAGTTAGTAATTACCTGCATTGGAGTGCTAAAACATTACACATCTTTTGCTTCAAGACCATTACATTATATTGGACCCAGTTTGGCAAGACTTAATGACCCCATCTAGTGGCAGTTTGAAATTCTAAGTGAACTGGAAAAAGCACTTAAATATTTTATTAGATAGCTATTTTTGTTTAAAGAATTATAATAGCAACAATATCCTTGCTGTAAATGTCAAGAAATAACAAAGATTAATTTGACACTCAAAACTAATTATGCTTGTAGTCTTGTATTGCTGATTTTAAGATTAGAATGAGGTAGGCTTACAGAAAAAATTATGTGCAACCTCCCATGCTGGAGCCAAATTGTATATGTAGGGACTTAATTTTCAGGATTGCTATTCAGGGAATTATCATAGGTCATATTCACATAATGTTTTAAAAATGACATTACCAACAGCTGGTTAGTGTCAATCCATATGACCTTCATAATAACTTGATCCTCAGAATCTAACCCATAAAAGGACTATTTTATAGTGAAGAACCCTTTAAAGTGACGCCTAGTTTTATATATCACTAATTAGAATTTTTCCTTTCTGTTGGACATAACAAAATTTTATGCATAATTGTACTCAATTTCAGAAAACACTGGGACAACATGCTAATCATTCAAAAAACTATTTTAAACTCAAATGAATTCAAGATGTATTTAAAATGAAAACATACACACAATAACATTTTTAAAGTGTAACGTTAAAATACTTGTGAAAACTAAGTTTGAAGTAGGGAAGACCTTTCTAATGATAGACAGAACCTCTACGAGAAAAGGTTGATTAAAATCTTTTATAAAAAAATAAAAAATGAAAACCACACTGTCATATTTCTGGCAAATGCTTTAAAATGATGATTCCCTGTGTTAATACTGGTTAAAGATGAAAACATCAAAAACAGGCTTTCCTTATATTATTAGTGGAGAATATATTTCAAATAAACTTTCTCAAGTGAAATTTGGCAAAGTGAAAGATATAAACATCTGAATGCAGAGTTCCAAAGAATAGCAAAAAGAGATAAGAAAGCCTTCTTCAGCGATCAATGCAAAGAAATAGAGGAAAACAACAGAATGGGAAAGACTAGGGATTTCTTCAAGAAAATCAGAGATACCAAAGGAACATTTCATGCAAAGATGGGCTCGATAAAGGACAGAAAGGGTATGGACCTAAGGGAAGCAGATGACATTAAGAAGAGGTGGCAAGAATATACAGAAGAACTGTACAAAAAAGATCTTCACGACCCAGATAATCATGATGATGGTGTGATCACTGACCTAGAGCCAGACATCCTGGAATGTGAAGTCAAGTGGGCCTTAGAAAGCGTCACTACAAACAAAGCTAGTGGAGGTGACAGAATTCCAGTGGAGCTATTCCAAATCCTGAAAGATGATGCTGTGAAAGTGCTGCACTCAATATGCCAGCAATTCTGGAAAACTCAGCAGTGGCCACAAGATTGGAAAAGGTCAGTTTTCATCCCAATCCCAAAGAAAGGCAATGCCAAAGAATGCTCAAACTACTGCACAATTGCACTCATCTCACACGCTAGTAAAGTAATGCTCAAAATTCTCCAAGCCAGGCTTCAGCAATATGTGAACCGTGAACTTCCTGACGTTCAAGCTAGTTTTAGAAAAGGCAGAGGAACTAGAGATCAAATTGCCAACATCCGCTGGATCATGGAAAAAGCAAGAGAGTTCCAGGAAAACATCTATTTCTGCTTTCTTGACTATGCCAAAGCCTTTGACTGTGTAGATCACAATAAACTATGGAAAATTCTGAAAGAGATGGGAATACCAGACCACCTGATCTGCCTCTTGAGAAATTTGTATGCAGGTCAGGAAGCAACAGTTAGAACTGGTCATGGAACAACAGACTGGTTCCAAATAGGAAAAGGAGTACGTCAAGGCTGTATATTGTCACCATGTTTATTTAACTTATATGCAGAGTACATCATGAGAAATGCTGGACTGGAAGAAACAGAAGTTGGAATCAAGATTGCTGGGAGAAATATCAATAACCTCAGATATGCAGATGACACCACCCTTATGGCAGAAAGTGAAGAGGAACTCAAAAGCCTCTTGATGAAAGTGAAAGTGGAAAGTGAAAAGGTTGGCTTAAAGCTCAACATTCAGAAAACGAAGATCATGGCATGTGGTCCCATCACTTCATGGGAAATAGATGGGGAAACAGTGGAAACGGTGTCAGACTTTATTTTTCTGGGCTCCAAAATCACTGCAGATGGTGACTGCAGCCATGAAATTAAAAGACGCTTACTCCTTGGAAGGAAAGTTATGACCAACCTAGATAGCATATACAAAAGCAGAGACATTACTTTGCCAACAAAGGTTCGCCTAGTCAGGTCTATGGTCTTTCCTGTGGTCATGTATGGATGTGAGAGCTGGACTGTGAAGAAGGCCGAGTGCCGAAGAACTGATGCTTTTGAACTGTGGTGTTGGAGAAGACTCTTGAGAGTCCCTTGGACTGCAAGGAGATCCAACCAGTCCATTCTGAAGGAGATCAGCCCTGGGATTTCTTTGGAAGGAATGATGCTAAAGCTGAAACTCCAGTATTCTGGCCACCTCATGCGAAGAGTTGACTCATTGGAGAAGACTCTGATGCTGGGAGGGATTGAGGGCAGGAGGAGAAGGGGACGACAGAGGATGAGATGGCTGGATGGCATCACTGACTCGATGGATGTGATCTCAGTGACCTCCAGGAGTTGGTGATGGACAGGGAGGCCTGGCGTGCTGCGATTCATGGGATTGCAAAGAGTCAGACACGACTGAGCGACTGATCATCATCATCATCATCATCATCATCATCATCATCATCATCATCATCATTAGAAACCTTTGCCCCAGAAGTTATACTACCCAGAATAATTATAGGCATACAACATAGAAATGATTATAAGAATATTCTTTATAATAGTATTTAAAATATTTTCAGATTATAAAAAATAAATGTTTGTCAGTACATGAATTGAGGAACTAATTAGAATATAAACATAAAGTAGAATTTTATGTTACTATTAACCCTAATGCTACAAAATAATATTTGAAGATATTTGAAATATATTTATATATTTAATTATATAATTACCCAAAAGGGAAGATACTCTCCAAATAGTATTAAATGACAAGCAGAGACCTACAAATCATTTTCATTTTCTACAGAATTTCTTGTTCTTATGGAAAAAAATCCAGAATTTAAATATTCAACAGGAGTTATATTCTGAACTGTGGTATGTCCCCTCACCTTATATATGTTGAAAGCTTAACCTCAGTGTGAAAATATTTGGAGATGAGGCCTGTGGGAGGTAATTTAAAGTTAGATGAGGTCACAGGGCAAGCCTCTGGGGTGGTAAGAGGAAACAGCAGGGAGCTTGCTGGTTCTCTGCTCACCACTTGAGGACATGGAGAGAAGGCAGCCGTCCGCAAGTTAGGAAGAGACATCTCGCCAGGAGCTACCCTGGCCAGCACCGTGATCTGGGGCTGTCAGCTCCCCGAACGACAACGACGAGAAACACCTGTGGTTTAAGTCGTCCACTCTCAGCCTAAGCAGATGTCAGCAACCTCAGATATGCAGACGACAGCACTCTAATGGCAGAAACTGAAGAGGATCTAAAGAGCCTCCTGATGAAGTGAAAGAGAGAGTGGAAAGCGGGCTTAAAACTCAGCCTTCAGAAAACGAGGATCATGGCATCCGGTCCAGTCACTTCATGGCAAAGAGATGCGGAAAGCGCGGAAACAGTGACAGACTTCCTTTTCTTGGGCTCCAAAATCACTGTGGATGGTCTCTGTAGCCATGAAATTCAAAGATGTTTGCTCCTTGGAAGAAAAACTATGACACTTAGGCAGCATATTAAAAAGCAGAGACATCACTTTGCCCACAAAGGTTGATCTCGTCAAAGCTATGGTTTTTCCAGTAGTCGTGTACAGATATGAGAGTTGGACCATAAAGAAGGCTGAGCGCTGAAGAATTGATGCTTTTGAACTGTGGTGTTGGAGAAGACTCTTGAGAGTCCCTTGGACTGCAAGGAGATCCAACCAGTCCATTCTGAAGGAGATCAGTCTTGCGTGTTCATTGGAAGGACTGATGCTGAAGCTGAAACTCCAATACTTTGGTCACCTGATGTGAAGAGCTGACTCATTGGAAAAGACCCTGATGCTGGGAAAGATTGGGGGCAGGAGGAGAAGGAGGCGACAGAGGACGAGATGGTTGGATGGCATCACCGACTCCATGCATGTTTGAGTAAACTCCGGGAGTTGGTGATGGACAGAGAGGCCTGGTGTGCTGCGATTCATGGGGTCACAGAGAGTCAGATATGACTTAGTGACTCAACAACAACAAAGCAAATAAAATCACAGGATGAGAAGTTTTCTGGATCCCCCCCTTTTTTGCTTATCTATATTTCTAGAATTTCTCTAATAAACATACTATATTTATAATTTTAAAAGACATTATCAGATCAGATCAGATCAGTCGCTCAGTCGTGTCCGACTCTTTGCGACCCCATGAACCACAGCACGCCAGGCCTCCCTGTCCATCACCAGCTCCCGGAGGTCACCCAGACCCACACCCATCAAGTCAGTGATGCCATCCAGCCATCTCATCCTCTGTCGTCCCCTTCTCCTCCTGCCCTCAATCCCTCCCAGCATCAGCGTCTTCTCCAAAAGACATTATAAAATTATAATTTTATAAAATTATAAATTTTATATTAAAATTATAAAATTATAATTTTAATGTCCAAAAGACATTATAAAATATATTAAATAGTATTAGAGCATTTTCAGGCATACAGATGGTTCAGTGAGAAACTCATCATTAGTAAAATCAGTTCTTCATCTCTTGTTGTTCATATCATATTGACATATCATCATGAATTCTCTACATACACTAATTATTTGGCCTACAATTAAACTTAACAAAACAAATTGAATCCTTCTTAGCTACAAATGTCAAAGGTTGATAAAGTTTCTAAATATATCACTGAAGGACAGATTTGTTTTCCTCCAAGGACAGATTTGTTTTCCTCCCATATAACTACTCTACAGTTATTATTTGGAAACACTGACCATGTCAGTCACTATTCATCCAATTAGACTGACTGATTGGCATTCTGCCTGAGGACCACCTGCCTAATAAAGATGGAATTATACATCTTCTTGTATTATAAGACAGTTTTTAGTTGTCTTACTCATCCACCCTGTTTCCCTCTTATGCCATCACATTTCTAAGAAACAATTTACTCCTTTTTCTTTTGCTACAATTACATATAACTGGATACATATTATATTATCCAACCATGGGCTTCCCTTTTGGCTCAGCTGGTAAAGAATCCGCTTGCAAAGCGGGAGACCTGGGTTGGATCCCTGGGTTGAAGGGAATGGCTACCCACTCCAGTATTCTGGCCTGGAGAATTCCATGGACTGTAGAGTCCATGGGGTCACGAAGAGTCGGGCACAACTCAGTGACTTTCACTATCCGACCATAGTTATCCAACCACTGGATACACCATAAACCAGAGGTGAGGTCATAAGTCACTACACGGCAACATGTGATGTCCAATACGTTTACACACACACTTTTTAAAATCAGTTTTATCTTCATCAGCACACTATCCTACATGAACACCGAGCACCCCAGTGAGGGAAGGAACGGAGGAAACAGGGTACGTGTTTCACGAATGGCACGTTTTGTTTGTGGCAGCAAAGGGTCTGAATCATCCTGGGATCTGAGGGATGCGGAGTCCATCTCCAGAGAGCTGCAAAATGCTTGGCAGGGGGGAATTTCTCCCCAGGGACAGAAATCTGCAGTCATTACATACAGAACACACAAATGACTGGGCCTGTGATGTACACTCTTCACTTGAGCTCCCTGCCACGTTTAAGCACTTCCTTCATATTGCGATAATTTCCTGCATTATATGTCTCACCTTCCCCAGAGGAAACCAGCAAGCCTGCAATCCCAGACTCCCTGCATTAGGGGGCAGGCATGACCTAGCTTCCTCTGGCCCAGCTATCCTGGGAGACAGAGCTGGAGGGAGCAGGTGAGGAGCCAGGTGCAGCGAGGAACATCCGTCTTTCGGCAAGCCAGCAGGTGGGAGGATCCAGCTCTGGGGGCTGGGGAGTGGCAGTGGTTCTGGACTCAGGTCTGAGCATCTCACGTGCCAAGTGCTAATGTCTGGTATTTCTGCTCAGACAAGGAGCGATTGGCTACTGTTCACGGATGCTCAGATTTCTAGTTGGATCCTGTGGCCCCACCAGACATTCTGTGAACTGTCTAATATCCTCTCACCAGCTCCTTTCTACTCAAATTTGCAAAAGTGGATTCTGCAGATGACAGTTAAGATCTTTGCCCAATGTATCACCCCAACCACAACACTCCTCTCTGCAAGACAAAACAAAACAAAGCCTAACCTGGTAAAGTCTCAGTGCTCATTGTTTAATTACCACAAAGACCAACCGTATTTATAGATATTAATATGAAAATTTTACATATAAACCAGGGCTCTTTATTTATTTACAGAGCGTCAGTAATTAAAAATAAATAACTTTCCGACCAGAGCCCCCCTCTCCACAGTGATCAGTCAAATTCATTCTTCCTGTTTCCCCCGTTTCACAAATAACAGGAGGATTCAACCAGAACCTGTGAAGTTTGACAACTTCCTCATTAACACATGTTTGATCTGTGAAAAGCCTCTCTGTTCATCTACTGGGTGCTTAACCGCTTATTTCTCTGTTATGCAAACATTCTGAAACTACTTCATATCACATGAAAACACCTAGGGATGAGCCCAGGAATATTCTCAATGTAAACTTAAATGCCAGCAGGCGAAAGTGTCTGTTAGGAGCAGTGTGCACCCAGCATGAAGGAGGGAAGGGGCGAGGGATGCACGGAAATGAACACATTCCCACATGAAAGAGCTGCCGCTAGAGAGGCCACTGCACGCGGGCAAGGGCTGAGCATCGCACTCAAGTGGCTGAAACTGGAATTACTTTTCCAGCTTCATTGACCTATATTTGACATAAAATTTTGTGCAAGTTTAAGATGTACAACACAATGATTTGATATCCATTTATGTTACCAAATGTGAAATTGGAATTTAAAGAGACTATGGGTACACAATAAGAATCTGATCATGTGTTAAAGTCGTTGTAGTTCAAAAGTAACATTCATTTTCTATTTGATGGGATACTATACCACTTAAACATTTCTATTTTCTGAAGGTTATTTTTAGTCAAAATGTATTGGACATTTAATAGAGGTCTAGCACTAAGACGTTGCATCCCAGAACACATTGCTTTCTCCTGACAGTACAAGGCAGATACTGTCAACCCTATTTTAGGGCCAAAGTGGTTCCCAGAGAGGCTAATCACCCCATCTGGTACAATTACTAAATGACAGGGGTAAGGGATGCCCCCAGGTCTGTTAGACACCCAAACTCTCTACCCTGAATCACAAAGGCTGTGCAGCGGCACTGACTTACTGTTTACGGTTTTAGGTACATGTCAGAGGGAGCGTGGAAAGCTGTGCACACACCATGACGCAACTCTGGAACTCTGTACACTCGCGGACAAAGGCGAGGGGGGAGGACGCGTGCTGTGCTGCCCCCCGTTTCCGTGTCCAGGAGAATGAGGAACAGAGAGTTCTTAACAGAAAAAAGATTGAGAGCGTGTGTGTGTGTGTGTGTGTGTGTGCACGCGTGTGTGTGTGTACGTACACACCATGGTTTTAAGAAAAGAAGTTAGGAAACTTGAACTCCTTTACTAAACACATAGATTACAGAGACAGAACTCATAGACTCTCTTCACTATGCAGTCCCAGACTGGGATTATTGTTTTTCCCATTATTTTTTTCAAATGTTCTTGAAAGCTGTTACATTGTTTTTAAAATTAAAAAAGAGATAAGAACAAGCAATACGCAGAAGGAGAAAGGTCCAGCCTTTCAGCGCCTGAGAAGTGCTGAGCTTGCAAAGGCTGAGGAAGCCAAGGTCAGCCCCATCCCTCTGCCCCAGAGCCACTGGGAGGCTCTGCCCAGAGCTGAAGCCAAGTCTGAGTGGAGAGTCCACAAGGTCACTGAGCAAACAGCTTTCAAAGGTCACTGTCTCGCTAACAATCAGAGACCTGCAGGAAGGTAAACATCCCGTCGTTCCAGGAAGAGAAACATGTTATCCTAGGATCCTAGGGATGAACCTTTCTATGACTGTTGAGAAATTGCTGGTTATTTCTCTTTAAGTCCGTGATTTGGCAATCTTTTAACCTGTGGGTTTAGGGTCATCATGCCTTGCCAGCTAACAGACCCAATTCTTTACAAAGTTCTACCAAATGAGCGGCAGCTCATACCTGCTAACTCACCGAGGGGTAAACACGGAAAGAGAGAACCCAGGTGAAATGTCAGGGTAGCTTGGAGGAGACAGGAATGAAAGATCAGAGGCGGCGCCCTGAAGGAGCTGTCCGTGAAGTTAGGCCACGAAAAACAAAATGAGTCCTTGGAGAAAGGGTGAAAAGCTTTCTAAACAGACAAGAATGAACAGAGAGCAAAGACCCAGAGGAAAGAAAAGTCAGGCTGGCGTTCCTCTGAAGATTCATCTGTTGATGATAACCAAAATTCCTTTTAATTTCTCAAAAACTAGGATGACAAGCCAGACGCTATGCAATCAGGTACAGACATGTGATTTGAGTTATGGTACTAATGTTTTCCAATGAACATATTCGGATTTATTTGGAAGAACAGGTAAGAGCCTTGAAGTACTCAAACCCTGCCATAAATGCCCGGGAGAGGGTTTCTGCCACCCGTAGGGGTTTGCCACTTCTGGGCAATCAGCCCATTTTGGGGGGTTCTTTGATTCTTCATACGGAGTACTTCCTTCTTTCTGGTTTATTGCAACAGTCAAGCTAAGCATCCACAAATTCAGCTGTATAAAACCCGCAGCTTAAAGCATTCCACAAAGAGAGAATGGCATTAGGACAAGAGAATGGCAAGTATTAATACTTCATTTTAAAAACTCAGGTGGGGGAGGAGAGTGGCTTTCTTACCAGTGTTCACGTTTCTGACGCCTCCTCTAAAATTCTGCACCTGTGGTCGCTCTTCACGCTCCGCCCCTGCTCTTGGCTTTATGACGGGATGCTCTCATTCGCTCCACATATAATATCCTCACACCACTGTTTTCTGTAATTTATGCCACATGCTGTCCACTTTCTTGTACTATTTTATTTGGTAAAGCACTTTGGGTACCAGTTTATATGAAAGATGGTTTTTGAGATGAAATTGTATTGCAAGCTCCATTATTATAATTTCCTCCTTGCTCGGGGCCTCCTTCATCTTACGCCGTTGCCTGATGTTTGATGCAGGGCTGCAGTTTAGATGGAGAGTGTTGGGAACTGACGCACACGTATTACTTACTACCTGCTGTCAGAGCAACACACTACCCAGCGCCCAGTGCTCAGTATCTTCCAACTCCCGCTTACTTGTTTCATGGAGAAAACACGCACCGTGAGCACTGTTACAAGCTCAGCAGGAATGAGCAGATCGTTTGGCTCGGAGGAAACACCTCGCAAGGTACAACTTAGTAACACCACACGTTACGGGTCATAGAGAATTTTGTCAGATCACTTAGAGACTAACAGCCTTGATCTTTTGTCTCTGCTGTTTTGCTTTTTAATCATTCCAGTGATCACTTTAGTACTTTTAAAAGTTAAGAGGAAGAAAAATTTGAATGGGTCACTTGAATGACTTTTTGGGAGATTTTGATAAAGACTCAACAAAACAGAAGAGATTAATTTGAAGACAAAGGTGTCTTTTAATTTGTTTTTTACTTTTTTAACTTTTTATGTTGGAGAAGGCAGTGGCACCCCACTCCAGTACTCTTGCCTGGAAAATCCCATGGACGAAGGAGCCTGGTGGGCTGCAGTCCATGGGGTCGCTAAGAGTCAGACGTGACTGAGCGACTTCACTTTCCCTTCTCACTTCCATGCATTGGAAAAGGCAATGGCACCCCACTCCAGTGTTCTTGCCTGGAGAATCCCAGGGACGGGGAGCCTGGTGGGCTGCGGTCTATGAGGTCGCACACAGTCGGACACGACTGAAGCGACTTAGCATAGCTTATTAACAACGCGGTGCTGGTCCCAGGTTCCCAGCAGTGACTCGCCGTTCATATATGTGTATCAATTCTCCCCCAACCCTTTCCGGTACAGACTGTCACGTACCACTGAGCAGACCTCCCTGTGCTAGACAGTGGGTCCTTCCTGCTTATCCACTTTAAATATAGCCGCGCATACATGTTGGTCTCAAACTTCTAACTATCCCTTCCTCCCACCCTCACCCCGGGGAAGCATAGCTAATGCCTGAAGTCTACATATTCTCCATATTTGTGATTCTTTCTGGATTTGAATAAATGCGCATCACATTTCAGGGACTGACTGAGTTTTGCCTATAACTTAATTTTGCTAGAAGGCCTCTCAGCTCGGTTCAGTGGCTCACTGTGTCCGACTCTGAGACCCCATGGACCGCAGCACGCCAGGCCTCCCTGTCCATCACCAGCTCCCGGAGGTCACTCAGACTCACGTCCATCCAGTCAGTGATGCCATCCAGCCATCTCATCCTCTGTCGTCCCCTTCTCCTCCTGCCCCCAATCCCTCCCAGCATCAGAGTTTCTGAGTCAACTCTTCACGTGACGTGGCCAAAGTACTGGAGTTTCAGCTTTAGCATCATTCCTTCCAAAGAAATCCCAGGGCTGATCTCCTTCAGAATGGACTGGTTGGATCTCCTTGCAGTCCAAGGGACTCTCAAGAGTCTTCTCCAACACCACAGTTCAAAAGCATCAATTCTTCGGCGCTCAGCCTTCTTCACAGTCCAGCTCTCACATCCAAACATGACCACAGGAAAAACCATAGCTTTAACTAGACGGACCTTTGTTGGCAAAGTAATGTCTCTGCTTTTGAATATGCTATCTAGGTTGGTCATAACTTTCCTTCCAAGGAGTAAGCGTCTTTTAATATCATGGCTGCAGTCACCATCTGCAGTGATTTTGGTGCCCAGAAAAATAAAGTTGGACACTGTTTCCACTGTTTCCCCATCTATTTCCCATGAAGTGATGGGACCAGATGCCATGATCTTCGTTTTCTGAATGTTGAGCTTTAAGCCAACTTTTTCACTCTCTTCTTTAACTTTCATCAAGAGGCTTTTTAGTTCCTCTTCACTTTCTGCCATAAGGATGATGTCATCTGTGTATCTGAGGTTATTGATGTTTCTCCTGGCAATCTTGATTCCAGCTTGTGCTTCTTCTAGCCCAGTGTTTCTCACGATGTACTCTGCATACAAGTTAAGTAAGCATGGTGACAATATACAGCCTTGACGTACTCCTTTTCCTGTCTGGAACCAGTCTGTTGTTCCATGTCCAGTTCTAACTGTCGCTTCCTGACCTGCATATAGGTTTTTAAGAGGCAGGTCAGGTGGTCTGGTATTCCCATCTCTTTAAGAATTTTCCACAGTTTATTGTGATCCACACAGTCAAAGGCTTTGGCATAGTCAACAAAGCAGAAATAGATGTTTTCCTGGAACTCTCTTGCTTTTTCAATGATCCAGTGGATGTTGGCAATTTGATCTCTGGTTCCTTTGTCTTTTCTAAAACCAGCTTGAACATCTGGAAATTCACAGTTCACGTATTGCTGAAGCCTGGCTTAGAGAATTTTGAGCATGACTTTACTAGCGTGTGAGATGAGTGCAATTGTGTGGTAGTTTGAGCATTCTTTGGCATTGGAATGAAAACTGACCTTTTCCAGTCCTGTGGCCACTGCTGAGTTTTCCAAATTTGCTATCCTGACCCTGAATAATAATAAAGATGACAATATTATTATTATCATTATTATTTATAAGAAGATACATTCCAGCATCTTTCTGGAGAAGAGACATGCTGGTAGTGTAGACAGCATGTAAGATCTTTCTGGGTTACTATTCTTCTGCTTCACTGCTTTAGCCTCTGCGTGTTTAAGCCAATCCTGTGGCTTAAGATTGCAGGTCACCTGCCCAGCCTGATTCTCAGAGCACTGTGGAGCCTTTCTGGCAGTGGATATTTATATATTATGCCCCAAACCAGAGCATGCACTCTGAGGGTGGAGAAAGGTTTTGATTCATCTTTTATTCTTCCCAGTACATACAGACAAGAGGTGTCTGGAAGTACTTTCATATCTAGACTTTTCTTTTTCTTTATTCCAGACATTATACAGTTTACCAGTAAAATACTATTGATATGTAAATAACAATAGATTCTCCCAGGCAGTCTTTGAACAGAGGGAAGGTAGAAGTGGAAGAGGTCTTAGAGAGCAACCAACCCAACCCCAGCTCTCACAGCTGAAGACCTTGAGTGGAGACCTACCTCTAGCATTTATTGCCAGCATGCTGCAGGGCAGATGATTGCCAAGTGGAATTTAAATTTCCTCTAGTTTAGAAAAGAGCAATGTTTGCTTCCTACAGTTGCTGTGAACCCTGAGTGAGATCATGGATGCGAAAGAGCTTTGTCAGACTTGAAGTGCTCTCTCCTTGTCAGGTCAGGAGACGCTGCTGAGAGCAGTTAAGGGACTACTTCACAGAGCTTTCTCCGGCTGGCGCAGAGTCAAGCTTCCGTAGGTGGGGCCGTGTCAGTAAGTAAGAACTGGGGTTAGAAGGAAGGCACGTTTCAAGCAGACCATGATAGTACTTGGAACACACCCAGAATATCCCACTTTGGTTTGTGCTCATTAGAAATATGAACAAAGTTGACGATTTTGAAAAATAAAACTGACTTCAAGATGCTGTCGCTGCTCCGGTGAGCCTGTTGCTGAAACGTAGAGAGGTGCTGAGAGCCGTTCTTACCCAGCTTGTGCAGAGCTTTGTGTCTGTCCAAGGGGATCGTGCGCGTGAACGTGTTTGGTAAACAGTAAGGAGCTATGTAAATGTCATTATTATGGTTTTCTGCGTCCTCTGTACCTTTTTATTGTATTTCTCACATCAGAAAGGAGAAAAATTATTCTCTTGCAAATTTCACCTTAAGTCACTGGAATAGTTTAGTATAACATTTTTGGGGCAATAACATTGATTGATTTTTTTTCCCCAGCAAAATAAGCCCATTAAATCTTCCTTTGATGATACCCATTCCATTTTTCAAAAATTCTTTATCTTATTTTCTTATTTTTCCCCCAAAGATTATTACTACATATTTGTCATTGTTTTTTTTTTTTTTATCCTGCCCTGTGTCTCCTACGACTAATCATTTTGCATCTTTGTTTCTCGTCATTAATTCTTTACCACACGCTGTTTTTTCTCTAGTACCTGAACAACTCTCTCCCTCCCTCTACACTCACCAACCTTAAGGAGTCTTACAAATAAGGGCTCTGAATTAAGGCAAATTTCTTTTAGTTTACCTTTTGGGAAATGGTTGAGATTCTGAGATTGTGTTTCTCTTTAAGAGAATTACTATAAAGAAAAATTGTCCTGTATCATAACTCTTACTACTCTCCAATTTGTGGAGCTTGCTCTGCATAAGAAAAGAATCCATACTGAAAGAATCGCAAATAAACACCTAATAAAAGGAATTCAGCTCACATTAAAATACTGGAATACCAGATGGTGGAGTTTAAGTATTATTCAACTACTGTTTATCCTACCCAGCGCTCATTTTAAATTCAACATTTTTGAGAATTATTCATGGAGGCATGGTTGTATTTCATGCAGATAACAAGCTTAGTTTGAAGTGAGCTACCAGAATGCACCCATAATTTCCATACTTCCTTGGTTATTGTTAATTTGGATTGCAACTCTTAGTTAAAGTTGAGAGGCTTTCGAAAGCAAATCGACATCAAGCTATTGTGGACAATAATTTGTTCAGCGATTCTCAGGGAGGGGAAATCATTAAATTTTACAGGGTGGAGGAACTCACCAAAGAATGTGATGTTCCATCTGCCAAAGCTGAAAACACCACTGTTTGATGAGTGTTTCCTCCTCTGTAGCAGCCTGCCCACTGAGCAGGCAATTATTCTTGCTTTTATCTAATGGCTGTGGCACAACTTTTAAGTGAATGTGAAATGCAATTTCATCTTCCAATACCTCTGCACGTGGATGGATAAAAGATCAACAGAGCTGTCACACAGCCCAGCTCCCTGTGCAGTCATGGGCCATGTGAGCTGATCAGTGGGGCACACATTACGGAAAATGTAGATTACTGAGCTCCTCCCAGCCCTGCCTTCCACCATACGTCAGTATTTTATTCACATTGGTTTAGGGAAAATGACAAGCTTTCCTGCTCTGAGTCATTAAAGAAATATTAGGAGACCTTTTAAAAGAATAACATTCATTCTAATGCTGAAAGCTAATGCTTTGACAGCTTAAAGAGTTTTCACCCCATTTTTAAAATTAATCTTTCAACAAAAAAAAAGTTGCATTCAATATGACACATCTCCAGTGCCTGAAAAAGCTTTTACATGGAAAAACAGGACTTAAAAATCTTCTGCTTTTTTTTTTGGACAAGAAGTAGGATGCCTTGGTGGGCATGATTAAGAAAGGTAAGCCCCAAGGCTCTCACGAGTGCAAGGCAGCCGTTTGTCCAGAGGCCACAGTCAGGGGGAGTTTGACCCCACAGCCATCTGGGATGAGCTGCTTTACAGCCACCACGTTTTCTAGTTCGTCCGCATTAAACTTAGTAAATTCCTGGTTCTCGGAGACTGGGCTCTTTCGGCAGCCAGGTAACCTGAGGTTGGTCCCACAGAGGGCCACCATCACTGGCTCCTGTCCTGCAGCTTGGTGTGGACAGACATGATGACTTAGCCAACGAGGACTCTGCCCACTGTGTGTCCGGGGCTTTCCAAGGTCACCGTGCATGCCTGTCTGGAGCCTAGGCTGAGGCCAGCATGTCAGTCATGAATGTCCACTGGAAAGCAGTGTCTCCAAGTCCCCTTAAGGCAACCTGTGCAGGCAACAGGCTGCGTGCCCTACCAAGGAGGCTGCTGTTTGCATCTCCTGATTTGATTGCTGGATTCTCCCAATTCTGAGAGCAACAGAAGTTAAGAGGACTTTGCTTACAGCCATCTCACAAGGCACCGTTATTGCTCTCTGTTGTTGAACACTTAGTGTGTGCCAGGATTTGGTTCTGGGAACCTCACACCATGACTTCATTTAATGGCCATGAGGACTCTGCAAGGCATCCTGTTTCACAGAGGAGGAGACAGTCTCAGAGGGGTTAGTAACCACTGAGCTAAAACTCCAGCTTGACGCAACCTGACTTCAGGGCTCCAGGTTTTTTCTATTGTGACATACTTTCTCAAGCAAAGTAGGTGTGAAATTGAATTTGGAAATTAAGATTTACTTTTTAAGAGTTACATCACAGAGAGGAAGCACAATTTGTTTTTCAAAACACCTCCAGAAAATTTACCTTGGGTGCATCTTTATACCCAACCCACTCTTTGAATGGTTCCTTAAATTCATGCAGTTCTTTCTAAGCTTCAGGTTCTTCACATGTGAGCAGAATAATGGTAGTACCTACATCATCTGCTCAGTTCAGTTCAGTCGCTCAGTCGTGTCTGACTCTTTGCGACCCCAAGGACTGCAGCACACCAGGCCTCCCTGTCCATCACCAACTCCCAGAGTTTACTTAAACTCATGTCCATTGAGTCAGTGATGCCATCCAACCATCCCATCCTCTGTCAACCCCTTCTGCTCCTGCCTTCAATCTTTCCCAGCATCAGGGTCTTTTCCAATGAGTCGGTTCTTCACATCAGGTGGCCAAAGTATTGGAGCTTCAGCTTCAACATCAGTCCGTCCAATGAATATTCAGAACTGATTTCCTTTAGGATGGACTGGTTGGATCTCCTTGCAGTCCAAGAGACTCTCAAGAGTCTTCTCCAACAGCACAATTCAAAAGCATCAATTCTTCTGTGCTCAGCTTTCTTTATGGTCCAACTTTCACACCCATACATGACTCCTGGAAAAACCATAACTTTGACTAGATGGACTTTTGTTGGCAAAGTAATGTCTCTGCTTTTTAATTTTTCATCATGCTGTGAGATAATTCCTGAGCGTCCTGCATTTCTGCTGCTGCTGCTAAGTTGCTTCAGTTGTGTCCGACTCTGTGCGACCCTAGAGATGGCAGCCCGCCAGGCTCAGCCATCCCTGGGATTTTCCAGGCAAGAACACTGGAGTGGGTTGCCATTTCCTTCTCCAATGCATGAAAGTGAAAGGTGAAAGTGAAGTTGCTCAGTCATGTCTGACTCTTAGCGACCCCATGGACTGCAGCCCACCAGGTTCCTCCATCCATGGGATTTTCCAGGCAAGAGTACTGGAGTGGGGTGCCACTGCCTTCTCCTGCATTTCTACATGTCCCCAAAGTATAGGCACAGAATGCCTTTTTTGTTCTAGAGAAACTGTTCCAGGATGTCTGTACAGTAAATACCCTTAAAAGACAGTGATGGTCCCTCCCTTTGGAGCAAAATAGCCTGCTGTCTGTTTTAAAAGACTCGGATTTCCTAACCTCAGGGCCCCTCTTCCATGATGTAACCCAGTGTGTGTTCTTCATTGTGTCCTGTGGGACTGGGACTTGGAGAACTGGCCCAGGGAAATGCTGGTACTTGGGTTTTTGCTATTTCTGGGGGTAATAAAGTCCTTTGTCTCTGACCCAAGAGTCTTATGTCTTCCACCAGCATCTATTAAACTATGGGAGGCTATTTTTTAAATTTCTGAATAGGGTAAACATCTCAAATCCTTCATAATTTTTGACATCTCATGAAGTGACAGTTAAATGAGATAATCCAGGTAACTGGATTAGTCACTGGCACATAAAATGTACTAAATATATATTGGCCATTGATGTTATTATTGAATCAGAAAAAAAACAACACATAATTGTTTCATTAATAATATAGGTATTTTTGTATTTTACATCAATTAGCTTCAAACTGCTTTTATTTTTGGTATGATAAACCATATAATAGCAATGTTCCTTTGTGTATGCTAGAGTTAATGCTGTTGGGGCTATTGGAGGGTCAAATCAATTCTACAAAGACAGGATTCAAGAGTTTTTTTTGTGTCTTACAGCTAGGAAAGATGATGTAGTTATAAGATGTTGAAAGTTGAAATGTTATAAGAATGCTGAAGGAAAATTAATAAAATAATTTTCAACAAGAAGCATTCAATAGTCTTCCAAAGTTTAAGACACAGAAACCCCAAAGTCCATGGCTCTTTATGAATTTGATCTAAGGAATACTGGAAATACGATTTTTATTTCATCTGTGAACCATATAACTTACTGAAAATGAGTTAAGAAATACAAATAAGAATGCACCTCTGAAAACTACGGAATCTGTCTGGAATTCTCCTATTTCTCTTCACATTTTATCTCTTTATTTTAGCTCTGTCCTTGAATTATTGAAAAGAGAAGGGTTTTTTTTTTTTTTTTTTTTTTTTTTTGGTATTAATGGCAAATCGCTTTACTCTTTGTGCCTTTTTGAGGTGCTTTTGTTTTATATGCTCAGTGCTTAGCATTTCTAAGATCCTCTAGGATGATCGTAATGGCCACCAGTTTAGTCTGGTTTTTGATTTCACTAGTAGAGTTCTCCTTGTGCCTTTTCTTCAAAAGTGAGTTGCTGAGAGGAGGAAATTTAAGAATAAATAGGACGTTTGAATAATTTAAAAATATATTTTATTATATAAAATACTTGTTAATTATAAAGGGGAAAATAACCTTAAGGTTATTAAAATAACTTTAATAAATAACCTTAACCAAGATTAATCTCGGCAATAAGAAGACATATCCAGATTAGCTACCCCTGATATGACACCGTGGTGAGGGGCACACCACTTCTGTCATATTCCTTCTAATAATGCATAAACTCAAAGCATGAGAAAACATGAAACAAACACAAACTGAGGGACAATCTGCAGAGTAATTGACCAGTACTCTTCAAAAGCCTAAATTTAATGAGAGACAATAACAGATGAAGGAACTGTCAAAGATTGGAGCCAGGGATGCCTGACAAGCATAAGTTAGACCTTGGGACACAGAGAAAAGGACACTGTGGAAGAACTGAGGCGGTCTGGACAGAAGTTCTTGTTTCACAGCATTGTGCCGATGGTAATTTCCTAGTTTAGAGATCAGTACTCTCCATCTCTTCATTTGGGCTTCCTGGGTGACTCAGTGGTGACGAAGTTGGAATAGACACAGGTTTGATCCCTGGGTCAGGAAGATCCCCAGGAGAAGGAAATGGCAACCCACTTCTGTATTTCTGCCTGGGAAATCCCGTGGCCGGAGGAGCCTGGCAGGCTACAGTCCACGGGGGTGCAAAAGAGCCAGACACGACTGAGCGACTGAACCAGCACCACCTCCACCACCTCTTTGGTTAAGTAAGGTGTTAACATCAAGGGAAGTTGAATAAATAGTGGGAAATCTGTACTATTTTTCAACTCTTCTCTAAGCCTAAAATTACCTAAAATGATAAACCCTAGTTTTATTTCCATTCTGGGAAAGAAAGTTAAAAGGTGAAAGAATATAACAGATTAATCTTCATAAGTGAGGATAATTATGTAACATCATGGAGATGCAGGATAAAATGAGGTCATTTATGAAAGACGTTCACTTTGCTTTGATCACTTTTAACGTGTAGGTGGGTGAATAGGCATAGTCTGCCACCCAAAATAGACTTTCAGATCTCCTCCTTTTTAGTTTTCCTCTGCCTGGATTATATTTTTATGCACTAGAAGCTCAGTGGAGGCTTGTTTTGATTGTTGAGGGTGATATCCAGGCGCTTTCAGCTGGCGTGGGTCTCAAGTGTTCTTTTTTGTGGGTGCTGAATACCTGCCCTGTAGACTTGTCAATTGCCTATTCAACACAAGTTCTGAGCTACCAATTTTTCTATATAAACTCAGGGAAAAAATAGTTTTTCTTTTCCTTCTAACTCACAATTTCTCTCAGCATTATCAAAACATATACTCAAAGAAGACTATAGAACACATTTTCTTTAGTGACAAGAAAAATGTCTTATTTCCATCACTCATTTATGCTGAGTGTTCATGTCAATGAGTTAAGGGTTGAAAGGGATAGACGTAGTTTTATGTTTATAGTGATAACTTTGAGAGTCTGGAAAAAGATGCAGATTATCCTGACATTCATACAAAAGCATTCTTATTCTGCTATCGTCTCCTTCAAGTGTATTTTTTTCCTTGAAACCCCAACAGGTTTTCATCATTCTCCTCAGAAGATATTTTTCAAGCATGTTTTGTCCATGTCACTCTAATGGAGATGGACAAAAGCACGTAGTCCCTGACGTCAGGATCTGATAGAATTGAGACTTTAAAGTGTCCCACTAGAAACTCCAGCCTCTTTTCCCAAGACTATAGTCTTAAAATACATCCTGTATCAAACTGTCACTCACCTAGCATTTCATCACTGAAATTTCATCCTATGGTTTCTTCCTATTCAAATGCCACCAAAACTAAAAATTATATTACCTATATATTAATGTATATTAATTATTAATTAAATAAATATTAATTAATATATTAAATATAAATTCAATATTATAAATTATTAAATATAATTATATCAATTATGAATTATAGTTAACATACATTAATATATTACCTATATGTTAAAGTGATATCATTAAATCCCTTCTAACATGACAGCAGGTTGAAAATCAGTTTCAATACGAAGAGCTCAGAAAAGAGGGAACATCAAGAAAGAAATAGAAATGGCGAGGAACCATTAAAAGAGGTTTAAGAGTTAATAAGACAGAAGCTTACATTTTGGGTTTCTCATTTACTAACTGGTTAACTTTGGATATATTGCTTCCCGTCTTTTAGGTCCTTTCCTTCATTTGTTAAAGTGGGAGTAGGTAGCAGACCTGCCTGGAATACTGTCAGATTTAAATGAGCTGGTATAACTGAGTGAAAACTTTGTCCTCTTCACAATTTTGATGGTGGGACCAAATTTTACTTAATCCAGAGATCTCAACTCTAGCCACAGAGGTTTAAAGATGGTATGGGAAACATCCTTTAAGCCTATCTCTGCATGTTTGAGCTCCGAATTCAAAGCTGAGAGTCGAAGAATTGATGCTTTTGAACTGTGGTGTTGAAGAAGACTCTTGAGAGTCCCTTGGACTGCAAGGAGATCCAACCAGTCCATCCTAAAGGAAATCAGTCCTGAATGTTCATTGGAAGGACTGATGCTGAAACTCCAATCCTTTGGCCACCCGATGTGAAGAACTGACTCATTTGAAAAGACCCTGATGCTGGGAAGGCGTCAGGGGTCTTCAACCCCTGATTGAAGGCGGGAGGAGAAGGGGACGACAGAAGATGAGATGGCTGGATGGCATCACTGACTCAATGGACATGAGTTTGGGTAAACTCTGGGAGTTAGTGATGGACAGGGAGGCCTGGCGTGCTGCAGTCCGTGGGGTCGCAAAGAGTCGGACACGACTGAGCAACTGAGCTGAGCTGAGCTGCATGTTCTCCTTGGAGACGGTTCAGGATGTGCAGGCTGCGCTACCCTGCCGGCACAGAAGGCACAGAAACAGCCGCTTCCTCCTTCCACCAAGGTGCAGCCCTGGGTTCTTTCAGCAGTCCCCTAGGCAGGCCTGACCTGGGAGGCAGACGTGTTGGATGAAAGACAGGCGTTACCAGCGATGGAAGAAAGTCTCCGTGCTTCCAGGCTGAGAGGGAGCACCCCGGTGAGTCACTAATGATGCCCTTAGTCGGAGAGGCTGCTAAGGTGAAACTCCAGGGCATTTCAGAGGCTGCACAGGTTTCTAGGGAGCAGGGCCCTATTTCCAGTGAATCTGGGGAGATAATTGGCCTTTTACACTGAGACCTGATGTAGGTCATCTGTAGCAGCTGCGTCTGACTTCCACCTACCTCCTCCCTGGGCTGGAAAGGTGTCACTCAAGCTTTGTTTGTCTTGCCTACATGCCAACGCTATGAATACCCCTCTCTGTGTTGAGAACAATTTTTGAATAGCACTTTTAGACAGCAGTTGAAGGAAGCTCTTCTTGCAAGCTACTTTTAGAATCCAGTTGGGCTGTTTTTCAATAAAGGAGAACTTAAAACAACAGCAAAATTCATCCTTATTTTTCCCTGAGGCTGTTCACTGAGGTTTACTTTATTCATCTGTTTATGTATTTACTTCAATTTTGTCTCATTAGTGTCTGAAGCGGCGCTAACCGGCACACGCTTCTGTCATCATCTGCGGGCTCCATTCTTTGGGGATTTCTTTTAATGAGTGTCACCTCTGGATAATCTGAGAAAATAACCATCAGTTGGAAGAAGCCATCAGAGAAAATAGATAAAACCCACGTATCTGCCATTTGTCTTCCGTGACAGGGGTTCTCTGTGCTCGTGAATGAGGATACAGCTGTGCTTCAAAGCCTGTTGGCAAAAATACAATCAGCGTTGTTGCTTCATCGTCCTATTGCTTTGAGTCAGGCAGCATCACCCAGTTTAACAACTGACCTTATTTACTGGGTATTAATACAAAACTACTTTTTCTTGAAGTTTCAGAGGATGTAATAAAAGATGAACTTTTACAAAGTGGTCTCCAAGTTCAAAGAGATTATAATCTATGGGAGGAAGCATGATACCTAGTGAGGACTTTACTTTCAAAAGTCAGGTTTTGTCAATTTTGAGCACATTCAAAAATATGAAATGTGGACTGCTGATTAAAGTGTCAATTGAAGAGAAACTTGGTAGTAATGAGTTTTTAAAAATACACATCCTCATTTTTTCCCAGAAATTCTACCTCTAGAAATTAAAATAACTTCTAGGAATTAAAATTCTACCCCCACTGTAATAAATATGCACAAAATTCATGTACAAGGTTACTCGTTACAGTGTTATTTATAAAAACAGAGTATGGAAAATGTTAGATAAACCTGGCAATAAATTGCTGTACATCTGTTGAATGCTATGAAGCCATTAAAATGATAATGACAATAATATTTTAATGGCGAGGGGAAATGTTTATAAAATATTAATTGAAAAAATCAGGTTACAAAACATAGAGAGTATTTCCAAATTTTTAAAACTTGTATATGGATATATAGATTTTTAAAAACCTGGATTATATACTCAAACTTTTATGATTATTTTTAAGTGGCAGGATTAACATTGATTCTGTATATGTTTCTGTATTTTTCAAAGTTTTCAGTAAAAAGCATGGATGTTTATACTCTAAAAATTAGTAACAAATTTTTGGAAAGTATTTTGGCTTTTGAAAGTGATTACAGAGAAATTTAAAAAGCGTTTTGGCTATATTTGGGTTATTACGTACAAAGCTTCATGAGATGATGATTACTTGGCACTATCTCCACATCTTATCAGTTTCCAAACAGATTATTCTACAAAAATGTATTTTATGTATTTGTTTAAAGATAGGGAATGTTTACCCAAAGAAAATAGCAGTCCGAACAATCTATAAAGAAGCATCTGGGCGCTTATTCTGCAGAAATCTCTCTGCTGCGTGCGGTGAACAGCACAAAATGAACGAGCAACAGCTGCGCTGTCAGGGCTTGCAGAGTTTAGCTGAGTTGTCCAAGGTCACCCCTCCATGGAGAGGCAGAGTCTAGAACTGACGAACGAGGCATGTCTGGAGGCCAAGAACGCTTCAGTCTACTGATGACCCCTACTGTGTCACGTGCCTCCTCTCTCCACGTGGCCATTGCACTCCTCTCTTCCCAGCGTGACCAGGCTGGAGACACAGAGATGCCCTGGGCGTCGCTCACCCTGACCTCGTTCCCCTGTGTGTGTTGCTCCTCGAGGCCCGTCACTGCCTCTGCCCTTGCCCCCTCCCCCTTTCCTGTTTGTTACTTAGTCGCCAAGTCGTGTCTGACTCTTCGTGACCCCACAGACTGCCGCACGCCAGACTTGCCTGTCCCTCACCGTCTCCCAGAGTTTGCCCGAGTTCACATTCATTGCATTGGCCATGCCCTCCGACTATCTCATCCTCTGTTGCCCTCGTCTCCTTCTGCCTTCGGTCTTCCCTTTTAGGTTTCATGTTTATTAAGGTTGATCATATACAACATCTAAAGATTCCCGTAGTTGACAAGATTTGCTATGAAATACAGCGTGGCTCCAGTTCTTGGCAACTTTCTATCCCACCCAGAATTAATCGCTTTCATCTCATTACGTGGTCAGTGAGCTTCGTGACTCTCGGGAGCGTTCTTGCTGCTTCCTGATCTTCCTGTCTCTGACACTGTTCACGGGCTCTCACTGTGAAGTTCAGACTCGCGTCTCGCTCTCTCTCTCCTCCCCTCTCTACATGTGCATAGTCTTTCCATTTCCTTTTCTTCCAGTAGATTTATATAGTAATTTTGGTTAAATTAATATTGTATATTCACACAGTATTATGACTATGTAAATTCTATTTTTAGAATTTATTTTTAGCTGAGACATGTAGTAAATGATGGGCATCATTCCTTTCTGGAACAACTTTGTGTTCCACCCAGAGTTACAACGGTTTTCATTTGCTTCATTTTTTTATCGGTTTAATTACCATGTGACTTCTCACTCTTCAACATTTACCTGAATTTTCTCTCGAGTCTTCCTGAAAACTCTGAGTTTTCATCTTTAGCTATAATATTTTTGTTTGTAAGCGCTCTGCTTTGCAGTCTATTTCTCTGGTACCCTGTTCTTGTTTGTGGCTGCAGGATGGCCCCTCTCTCTGTAGACACTATCGCTGTTTTGTTCTCATTTTTCAGCTTCTCTTTCCTGCATAGTCTGCTGTCCCCAAGTTGCTTTAAATCTATTTGTTTTGGTCTCTGTCTTTCAAATTATTTGCTGACTTCCAATATATGATGACATTTGTCTTACCATACTTTATAGTATTATTGTCTTCTCATACGTTTGAATATTTTATAAATAATTATATATGCATATACATTGTCTGCTCATGTTTGACATATATGATCTGTTCATACTTTGTAGTATTTAAACAGTTCACTGGCCACTTTGAGTGCCTTAACAGGCCTTATAGATTATGAATTTCATTTAGGGTGATCTGGTTGCGCTATTTGCTTAATAACTTTGATGTCAGCATCTTTGGAACTTCCTGTTGAGTTGGTATAGGATTTCCAGAGACCTTTCATCCCTTCCCTGGATGGTTAAGGCCTGGCTACTAGCATATGGCATACCAGTATATACCACCCTTATGGCAGAAAGCAAAGAAGAACTAAAGAGCCTCTTAATGAAAGTGAAAGAGGAGAGTGAAAAAGTTGGCTTAAAGCTCAACATTCAGAAAGCTAAGATCATGGCATCTGGTTCCATCACTTCATGGCAAATAGGTGGGAAAACAATGGAAACACTGACAGACTTTATCTTTTTGGGCTCCGAAATCACTGCAGATGGTGACTGCAGCCATGAAATTAAAAGACGCTTACTCCTTGGGAGAAAAGTTATGATCAACCTAGATAGCATATTAAAAAGTAGAGACATTACTTTGCCAGCAAAGGTCCGTCTAGTCAAAGCTATGGTTTTTCCAGTGGTCGTGTATGGATATGAGAGTTGGACCATAAAGAAAGCTGAGCACCAAAGAATTGATGCTTTTGAACTGTGGTGTTGGAGAAGACTCTTGGGAGTCCCTTGAACTGCAAGGAGATCCAACCAGTCCGTCCTAAAGGAGATCAGTACTGGGTGTTCATTGGAAGGACTGATGCTGAAGCTGAAACTTCAATCCTTTGGCCGCCTGATGCGAAGAACTGACTCATTGGAAAAGACCCTGATGCTGGGAAAGACTGAAGGTGGGAGAAGGGGATGACAGAGGATGAGATGGTTGGATGGTATCACCGACTCGATGGATATGAGTTTGAGTAAACTCCGGGAGTTGGTGGACAGGGAGGCCTGGAGTGCTGCAACTCATGGGGTCGCAAAGAGTCAGACACGACTGAGAGACTGAGCTGAACTGAAGCAGCATATGGAGAGTGGAGTGGAAGAATTGCTAAATTTACATAATTCTTCAGTTTTCAATATAGAACTCACACCTTCAATTTTGTCCTTTTGCTCCCAGATCAAAAAACAAAACTCCAATACTCAGTAAATATAACTGAGATAAATTCAGAAATATTAAAAAAGATCAGAGTTTGTCCAAGCATGTCTGTCTACAAATCTTGTCACATTTTAAGAAAAATTGTGGCTTAGAATTCCTGAGGACTCAATAATAGTTTAATAAAAATAACATAAAAAATACAGAGCATCAAATAGACACATCAATTGTAATGACTTGTATTCCAGACATATATGTGTGAGCAGCCAACTTCACATTAGATGGAAATGATTATGGGTATTGAAGTTCTTGCTTTCTCAGTTCTTGACCCTGAGCATCCCATCCTTTCACAAGAAGGTGGCTGGGCAGGTCACGTCATTCAAGGGCAAACCTGTCAGTGAAATCGCATTAAACAGTCTGCACGTGCAGTGTGCTCCTGCCCGTCACTCTAGGAAACTTAGAACGCCTCTTCTGACTATGTGTCTGAGATCAAGGTGAGCTTTAAGTGTGAGAGTACACGCTTGTTTCTGACTCTGAAATAGCATTTAATGTCCGGCATTTTTGTATAGTGGCCAAGTCCCTAAAGCATTCTGATCAACAGAACCCACCTATCCTAGAGTCCTATTTGGAAAGTAGAGACATCACAGAGTTGAGGGAAAAAACATCTCTTTTCAACTACAGTAACGGGACTTCCTTCACGTTTTGAAAGATCTTTACTTTCATTTGAATTTGAATATGGTTTCCTTTCTGATGATATCTGACATTCAAACAGGTCTTGTTAATAAAATCTAGGCCACTTTCCACTTGACTAATTAGGCATGATTAGTTCCATCAATCAGCCTTTCTAACATTTTTCCCCATAAATTAAGCTTTGGAGCTTTGAAAAACACGAAACAATCAAATTACTGTTATTTGAAATAGATGTAGTGTGTCGCGCTGCAGTTTGGTTTAAAATGGGAGCTCATTACCATCCTCATTACTGTGAATTATGGGAGTTTCCTGGCTGGCCTTCATTAACCATCTGGCTTTAAACATTGATTTGTGGTTATGTATGTTATTTTTAGAAACGAGCACCTGAACATCTACTGAAAACATTTGTTTCATCTTGTTCTACATATTTTTAAAGGCCGTGAATCTCACTGTTGTGAAAATCTCACACATTCTGGTGCATCTTCATCTTTGAGTTATGTTCATGTATTATTTAGCCAATGGAAAGGTTAGCCAGGTCATCATGTCTTGATCCTATAAGCTACTCAAGAAACTTCCTAGCAAGTGTGATAGGGAAATAGAAGACAGACAAATCTAACCTTACAGATTTTCATTCCAGGTTTATATATTTGAAAGTACATAAAGACTTTGATGTTGGAGTGCTTTAAACAAGATAATACTAAAAAAAAATCATTCACTAGTTTAGTCATCAATATCTAATGAGCATTTTTTAAGGAATAGAGACTAGTCCAGGTGCAGGAGATGTTGGGCAAGGCTCCTACTACGTGTAGTTGGAAAACAAAGGAGAGGACCAATAATCAAGATATGAGTATGAAGGAGACAAATTGTACTTCATAACAGAGAAAAAGCGGGGAAGGAAAGACTTTAGAAAAAGTAGAATAAGTCTCCCTGAGGGTGTCATGAGGATGATCGTGTGAACAACCCGTGAAAGAAGCTTCTCGGGAGAAGATGCCGTGAAGCCAAACGGCACCAGTCTGCAAAGAGCCGGATGCGTCAGGAGATGAAAGATCTGAATCGAGAGCACAGGGCAGCAGACTGAGGCGGGAGATGAGCTTGGAAGAGCTGGAAGGACCCAGGCCCTACAGGGTCTAAAGGTGTCTAAAGGCCGAAAGGTCTACAAGGAGTCTAAATTTAATTGCATTGTGACTTACGTTTAAAACCATTATGGCCCTGGTGTAGAAAAATGCCTCCAGCAAGGCAAGAGTTGAGAGGTGGTGGCTTCGCAGAAGGCACCCCTGACGGCCTGAGTGATAGCCAGTGCTGACCGACGCTAGGGTCAGGACAGAAGGGACGTGGGGAGCACACGGGGTGGTTCTGGAGATGGAACCAACATTGCGCATCTATGCACCCAGTGTGAATAACCCGGTAGCGAGGGCGCAATCTTCAGTGGTTTATCATAATATAGGCTTCGGGTTAGGTGATTCTGTCCACCTGTAGGTTAATGTAAGTGTTCTGAGCACAGTTAAGGTCAGGCAGAGCTATGATGCTCAGTACATTAGGTGTATTACATGCGTCTTCAAGCTACAATATTTTCAGGTTTTGATGGGTTTATTGGGAGAAAATCCTATCGCAAAGGAAGACCCATGGCACTGTATATATGGTCTTGCACATGAGCGTGAATATATCTGCAAGAAGAGTCCTAGAGATGTGTGTGCCTTATGAATCTTTCTGTGTTCATTTTACATTTTGGTAGATGGTTCCAAACAGATTTCCAAGAATTTAGTTTCCAAAGAATATAGTTTAATTTAAGAATTTAATTTCCAAGAATATAGTTCCAAAGAATTTTATCAGTTTTGATTCCCATCAACAACAGCACTTTTGCCCTCATCCACCCCATAAACCACAGAAGTTTGAGTTCTGCTGGGTCTGCCATATGAACATGGTGCATCACTATGGTTTTGTCTTTTATTTATCAGAGAGAGCTAGTTCACTTTCAAGTGTTTAAAAGCCACTTGCTTCTTGAGTGTATGCAAACGCTCAGCTCCTGTCCTTTGCCCACTTGCATTGGACTGCTGAGCTTATTTCTGTAACGAGTTCATTACTGCTTGTCCTCGCCAGGAAACCCTCAGAGCCAGTGATTCTGCTCACAAACGGGAAGGAGCAGGGAAGACACCCACCTCTCGCCCCGCAGTAGACTCTTATGATAGCTTTGCTGCCAGTTTAGAGACTGTAGCGGTAAGCGTGGTTTCTCCCTTGCACTCTGCACTGGGAAGTTGACGCAAAATGTTTTTAGTGGGGGGAACCGAGAATCAGTCTCTATTCTCCTTCTGCCTCCAGATCCTAAATCCTTGGCACAGGGCTGAGAAACATCCTCTCCTTACCATACCTTGGATTTTCAGAGAAAATCCAGATGCGAGCATGGTGAGAGACTTCTTTTTAGTTTCATGTACTTTTTTGCTTGACACAAACTGCAGAGGTTCTTGTGGAAATCTGTTTCATGCTATACTGTGGCTGGATTATCATGTGAGAATGTGTCTATGAGACAGTCTATGGAGTTATAGCTGCGAGTAGTGGAACACAGACATGCGATCGGGAGAAGAATACAACAGAGTACCTCTCTCAAAGTCATCCTGCAGCCCTCCTCTCCCCTGGCAATATTTAGTCACCCATTCAAACACTTATACAATTTTATATATATATATATATGAATCAGTGTTTGCCATGATTTTAAAATAGTAATCAGAGAGCATTTTTCCTTACTGCAAATGATTAAACAAAGAAAGAGTAAATGCAGATGAAATAGAAACTTGAGAGTATATAGTTCTGGAGACCACACAATCACACATATGGAATATTTTTTCATAGCAAAGCCCCTCCCCACCCCAGTTGCCGTCATTGTAAATAAGCAAAACAGTCTCGGGTTTACCTAAATCCATTCCCATTTTCCTAAACTTACTGACTGTATATGCTCTATCAGATAAATTTTTGGAGAGACTCCGAATGGGGTTGGAAAGAATGTTTATAAAAAGGAAAAAAGTCACCTCCAGGCATTTCAAAGGTTTTCTTTAGAAATGCTGTAAATAACCAAGGGTATCTGCAATAAGACAGCCATCCTCTAGAATTTAGAGGATTACTAAGTGTTAATTATCTTACAAGCTCTCCACTTTACTTCTTGCCCGTGTCTTACTTTTAATTAATGTTTCTCTTTGAGCTAGGAGAGCAATAATTTTCTTGGCTGTTTCTTCACTGAGAGATTTGCTATTCTTCCCAAATCCTGATACGTAACCTTATTTTCTACTAAGAGAAGCCCAGGAGAAAACCAACATACAGCATCAAAGATAGGGATTCTAAGCTTCGAGATTGTTAAAATATTGTTTAATCACAGAACTTCCCTGAGCCAGTGCTGAACAATGTTTTTCTATCTCTCTGTATCCCATGGCTATCATTCATTCATTGATTCCTCTGTCTGATCATTTGTCTATAGATTTATCTGTTTATGCAACATTGGTTGAGTATACTTTGACTTCCAGGCACAGTTAGGCCCTGAAACTCACAAAGTTGAACAAGACTCAGCCTGTGGGTGTTTCATTTATAGAAGAGACACAGGGATAAATGATAAATAAGTGTAATGTAAGTCCTTTATTCCATTTGAACCTCAAACTGGCCCTGTAAGTTAGCGCTGCTGTCTGAAAGTCTGTGTCCCTCCAAAAGTCAAATGTGGAAATTCCTACCTTTTTTATTGGTCTGGCGTGTGAGAGGTGATTAGGTCAGGAGGGTGGAGCCCTCCTAAATGAGATCTGCTGCTAACTGCTAGTTGCTTCAGTCGGTCCGACTCGAAGACGGCAGCCCACCAGGCTCCCCAGTCCCTGGGACCAGGCAAGAACACTGAGTGGGTTGCCATCCTCTCCAATGTATGAAAGTGAAAAGTGAAAGTGAAGTCGCCAGTTGTGTTACTCTCAGCGCCCCATGGACTGGAGCCTACCAGGCTCCTCCGTCCATGGGATCCAGGCAAAAGTACTGGGGTGGGGTGCCATTGCCTTCCCCTAAATGAGATCAGTCCTCTTATAAAAGAGGGTCCAGAGCTCCTTCTTTCCTTCCTCCACGTGGGAATACAAGGAAGTCTGAGACTCGGGAGAGGGCCCTCGCCCAACCACGCCGCACCACGCTCCTAGACAGTCAGGCTCCGGAGCCGTAAGAAGTAAATCTCCGTTGTTGATGAGCTGCCTGTCCATGGCACTTTGTTGTAGCAGCCTGAATGAACTGAGACAGTTCAGTGGGATGGTTTTTGACAGTCTCACATTATAGGTGAAGAAATGGAGGCTTAAATGGCAGTTAAGTAAATTATCCAGGGCTTACACATGTAGGACTAGGACTTACCTTCAGTTCTAATTCCAAAGCCACACTCCTCTCCTTGCCACGCCACACGGCGCTGAAGTCCTTCCTTGAGACACTCGTGGAGACAGCACTCAGCTCGGCTGGGAGAGAAGCCCCTTTTCCTCCCTGACGTGGCCATATTACTGACCCTTGCCATCTGAGCCATGAATCATGAAGTATGCCCTCAAGCTGACAAGTTCACTAAATAAACAAGGACTTTATTCCTTTTGTCTGTTGATAACAGAAAGACAAGCTTGTACTATGCCCCCAGGTCTCCCACACCTGTCCTTCAGCAAGAGCAAACTTAAAATCCAATTAAGACCCAGGCATGGAGGAATGAGACTCATCCCTCAAAGCAAACTAACACATATCTTCCCGGTGATGTTATCGACAGACACTTTCCTTTCCTGCAACAAGTCAAATTATCATGGTGTTCCCTGCAGAGCCAAATTATAATATATAGCAAGCCATGTTGCGATAAGCGTAAGAAAGAGATAAAGCTAGGTGTGTGTCACTGGCATAAAACAAGCTGACTGTCTACTTAGGAACTATTTGTCCAAAAGCAGAACTGAAACACGAATGGTAGGGAGGTAGGCCTGGACTTAGAAGAAACACATTGCTACACTGATTGTAAATAAATAAGGTCAGGTTTGATAAGACCTCGCTGGCCCACGAACCCCTCCTGGATGCTCAGATCACTCCTGGGGTGATGAATGATATGACACAAAACTGTCCCAAAAGAGGCTTGTGTATCCTGTCTGTCACTGGTCACATGAACCCAGCTAGACCAATAAGACTCAATCTGTGGGTTTCTGTTGGGACAACAAGGAAGCTCCTTTTTCTCCCTCCCTCCCTCCCTCCCTTTCTTCCTTTTTTTGTTGTTTGGTTGGAAACTGGGAGGATGTAAGTCTCCACAGAGCTTATAAGGGGCAGAAGATGGAAAGAGCCTGTCTGAGAGTCAAGCCAACACAGAGAAAACTTGACTTAGAACATGAAGGAAGAGTGAGTCCTAACAGTCTTGTCCGGGGAAGGCAATGGCACCCCCACCCCAGTACTCTTGCCTGGAAAATCCCATGGACGGAGGACCCTGGTAGGCTGCAGTCCATGGGGTCGCTAAGAGTCGGACACGACTGAGCGACTTCACTTTGACTTTTCACCTTTATGCACTGGAGAAGGAAATGGCAACCCACTCCAGTGTTCTTGCCTGGAGAATCCCAGGGACGGGGGAGCCTGGTGGGCTGCCGTCTATGGGGTCGCACAGAGTCGGACACGACTGAAGCGACTTAGCAGCATCAGCAGCAGCAGCAACAGTATCGTCTCGACCAAGCACCCACCACGCCTGAAATGAGAGCTGCCTCCGTGCTGCTCTGGTCATTAAACCTACAGATTCCTTTGGGTTTCCTCTGTCTCCTCTCCTTGCTGTTTCTTGCTCTCCCTTTTTCTTCTTAGGCCGGTTTGATACTTATTTCTGTTACTTATTACTAAGAGCTCTAACTGAGAGAAACAGCAAGCAACAATTCTTCCCAGTGATTCTGTATTTCTTTGTCTGAAAAGCTTTAGATTATTAGAGACAGCAGCCATTTAGCCCCACAAATCCTTCGCTGTGCAGTCTACAAGATTCAACCTTGTCCCTTTTCTTGATTTTTAGTGAGCAACAGAAATAGGTTTTGGAAAAAATACAGCCTAGAATGATTAAAAAAATTTTTTTTTTCATTGAAGTATAATTGATTTACGGGGCTTCCCTCGTGGCTCACATAGTAAAGAATCTGCTTGCCCTGAGGGAGACCTGGGTTCGATCTTGTCAGGAAGATCCCCTGGAGAAGGGAGTGGCAACCCACTCCAGAATTCTTGCCTAGAGAATTCCATGGACAGAGGAGCCTGGCAGGTTACAGTCCACGGAGTCACAAAGAGCCCGACGCGACTGAGCGACTGACACACACATACACAGTTAATTTACAGTCTCGTGATGGTTTCAGGTGTACAGCAAGCAATTCCAGTTTTTGCAGATTATGTTCTACTATCAGATCAGATCAGTCGCTCAGTCCTGTCCGACTCTTTGCAACCCCATGAACCGCAGCACGCCAGGCCTCCCTGTCCATCACCAGCTCCCGGAGGTCACCGAGACTCACACCCATCAAGTCAGTGATGCCATCCAGCCATCTCATCCTCTGTCATCCCCTTCTCCTCCTGCCCTCAATCCCTCCCAGCATCAGAGTCTTCTCCAATGAGTCAACTCTTCGCATGAGGTGGCCAAAATACTGGAGTTTCAGCTTTAGCATCATTCCTTCCAAAGAAATTCCAGGATTGATCTCCTTCAGAATGGACTGGTTGTATCTCCTTGCAGTCCAAGGGACTCTCAAGAGTCTTCTCCAACATCACAGTTCAAAAGCATCAATTCTTCGGCGCTCAGCCTTCTTCACAGTCCAGCTCTCACATCCATACATGACCACAGGAAAGACCATAGCCTTGACTAGGGGAACCTTTGTTGGTAAAGTAATGTCTCTGCTTTTGAATATGCTGTCTAGGTTGGTCATAACTTTCCTTCCAAGGAGTAAGCATCTTTTAATTTCATGACTGCAGTCACCATCTGCAGTGATTTTGGAGCCCAGAAAAACAAAGTCTGACACTGTTTCCACTGTTTCCCCATCTATTTCCCATGTAGTGATGGGACCAGATGCCATGATCTTCGTTTTCTGAATGTTGAGCTTTAAGCCAACCTTTTCACTCTCCACTTTCACTTTCATCAAGAGGCTTTTGAGTTCCTCTTCACTTTCTGCCATAAGAGTCGTGTCATCTGCATATCTGAGGTTATTGATGTTTCTCCCAGCAATCTTGATTCCAACTTGTGTTTCTTCCAGTCCAGCATTTCTCATGATGTACTCTGCATATAAGTTAAATAAACATGGTGACAATATACAGCCTTGACGTACTCCTTTTCCTATTTGGAACCAGTCTGTTGTTCCATGACCAGTTCTAACTGTTGCTTTCTGACCTGCATACAGATTTCTTAAGAGGCAGGTCAGGTGGTCTGGTATTCCCATCTCTTTCAGAATTTTCCATAGTTTATTGTGATCTACACAGTCAAAGGCTTTGGCATAGTCAATAAAGCAGAAATAGATGTTTTTCTGGAACTCTCTTGCTTTTTCCATGATCCAGCGGATGTTGGCAATTTGATCTCTGGTTCCTCTGCCTTTTCTAAAACCAGCTTGAACATCAGGAAGTTCACGGTTCACATATTGCTGAAGCCTGGCTTGGAGAATTTTGAGCATTACTTTACTAGCATGTGAGATGAGTGCAATTGTGTGGTAGTTTGAGCATTCTTTGGCATTGCCTTTCTTTGGGATTGGGATGAAAAGTGACCTTTTCCAATCTTGTGGCCACTGCTGAGTTTTCCAAATTTGCTGGCATATTGACTGCAGCACTTTCACAGCATCATCTTTCAGGACTTGGAATAGCTCCACTGGAATTCCATCACCTCCACTAGCTTTGTTCGTAGTGATGCTTTCTAAGGCCCATTTGACTTCACATTCCAAGATGTCTGGCTCTAGGTCAGTGATCACATCATCATGATTATCTGGGTCTTGAAGCTCTTTTTTGTACAGTTCTTCTGTGTATTCTTGCCACCTCTTCTTAATATCTTCTGCTTCTGTTAGGTCCATACCATTTCTGTCCCTTATCGAGCCCATCTTTGCATGAAATGTTCCTTTGGTATCTCTGATTTTCTTGAAGAGATCCCTAGTCTTTCCCATTCTGTTGTTTTCCTCTATTTCTTTGCATTGATCACTGAAGAAGGCTTTCTTATCTCTTCTTGCTATTCTTTGGAACTCTGCATTTAGATGTTTATATCTTTCCTTTTCTTCTTTGTTTTTCGCTTCTCTTCTTTTCACAGCTATTTGTAAGGCCTCCTCAGACAGCCATTTTGCTTTTTTGCATTTCTTTTCCATGGGGATGGTCTTGATCCCTGTCTCCTGTACAATGTCACGAACCTCATTCCATAGTTCATCAGGCACTCTGTCTATCAGATCTAGGCCCTTAAATCTATTTCTCACTTCCACTGTATAATCATAAGGGATTTGATTTAGGTCATACCTGAATGGTCTAGTAGTTTTCCCTACTTTCTTCAATTTCAGTCTGAATTTGGCAATAAGGAGTTCATGGTCTGAGCCACAGTCAGCTCCTGGTCTTGTTTTTGCTGATTGTATAGAGCTTCTCCATCTTTGGCTGCAAAGAATATAATCAATCTGATTTCGGTGTTGACCATCTGGTGATGTCCATGTATAGAGTCTTCTCTTGTGTTGTTGGAAGAGGGTATTTGCTATGACCAGTGCATTTTCTTGGCAAAACTCTGTTAGTCTTTGCCCTGCTTCATTCCGTGTTCCAAGGCCAAATTTGCCTGTTACTCCAGGTGTTTCTTGACTTCCTACTTTTGCATTCCAGTCCCCTATAATGAAAAGGACCTCTTTTTTGGCTGTTAGTTCTAAAAGTTCTTGTAGGTCTTCATAGAACCGTTCAACTTCAGCTTCTTCTGCGTTACTGGTTGGGGCATAGATTTGGATTACTGTGACATTGAATGGTTTGCCTTGGAAACGAACAGAGATCATTCTGTCATTTTTGAGAAGGTTATTTAAAATATTGAATACAATTCCCTGTGCTATACATTAAGTTCTTCTTGCTTACCTATTTTACGTGTAGTAATTTGTATCTGTTAATCCCATACTGCTAACTTGTCTCTTCCCCCTCTCCTTTGATAACCATGAGTTTGTTTTCTATGTCTGTGAATCTGCTGTATACAGATTCATTTTTAATATTTTTTAAGGTTCCACATATAAGTAATATCACGTAGTATTTATCTTTCCCTGTCTGGTATAATATTTTATTTGTTAATGGAAAGCTAATTTTATTTATGAAATCCTGAGACCAGAAACAGTTAAATGCTTGCATGGTTAATGACATTTTCTGTTGGTATAATAAAATGCAATCTTTTATTTTAAAGATAATAGCCATTTACAATGATCCAATAAACACGGTACACTGAGTTCATCATAAGGCTTTTTCTCGAGTCTCTTTCTCATTATCTCTTTAATCCTGCCAGATCCCTCTGAGAAAAACACCTTGGTTTCCATGAGATTCCATAAGCACATAGTTTTGTATGGTTTCCGTAAGCTGAAAAAATAAGAATGGTTTCTAAAAGTAAAGATCTCTGGAGCCCTCCATCTGAAATCCCCACGGTAGACATCATGTCCCAGTAGGTTTTCCTTGCTCTATTTATTCCTCATTCAGCAACAACCATGACAACATGTGAGTCTTGAGGAACTGAAGACTCTGCACACACAGCCAGCAAGACACCTTCTCAGTGTCTGGGGCAGAGAGGGGAAGGAAAGCTCGTGCAGGGCTTTCTGTTTCTTTTATTCCAAAATCACTGTACTACTTTAATGCTTTCATTTGAAAGGTCTAGGCCCCAAAAATTATAGATAGAATTTTTTAAAGGATAATTTAAAAATGTTTAATTGAAGGATAATTGCTTTACAATGTTGTGTTGTCAGAAACCATAACAAGCAACCCTTGTTACGTTTCTGCCGTACAACAATGTGAATCAGTGATGGATATGGCACGGCTCCCTCCTGAACCGCCGTCCCACCCTGCACCCCTTCCCAGCCCTCCCACTGTCACAGAACACGGGCTCCGTGTGTCATAAAGCGCCTTCCCACTGGCCTCTGCACTGCTCACGGTAGTGGGTGGTTTCAACACCGCCCTCTCTAACCGTCCCATCTTCTCCTCCCCCTGTTGTGTCCACAATTCTGTGCTCCATGCTTGCGTCTCTATTCCTGCCCTGCAAATAGGTTCCTCAGCGCCACTTTTTCTGGATTCCATATATATGCATTAATATACGATATTTGTTTTTCTCTTTCTGACTTAATTCACTCTATGTAAGAGGCTCTGGTTTCCTCACCCCAGTACAACTGACTCAAATTTGTTCCTTTTTAAGGCTGAGTAATATTTCATTGTATATATGTACCACAACTTCTTTATCCATTCACATAGATTGGATTTTGAGTAAATAGTTTAAACTTGAAACTAGTTTATCAGGCAAATATGTTGACTTGTCTGGTTTTGGTACCATCAGATCAGATCAGATCAGATCAGTCGCTCAGTCGTGTCTGACTCTTTGCGACCCCATGAACCGCAGCACGCCAGGCCTCCCTGTCCATCACCAGCTCCCGGAGGTCACCCAGACTCATACCCATCGAGTCAGTGATGCCATCCAGCCATCTCATCCTCTGTCGTCCCCTTCTCCTCCTGCCCTCAATCCCTCCCAGCATCAGAGTCTTCTCCAATGAGTTAACTCTTTGCATGAGGTGGCCAAAATACTGGAGTTTCAGCTTTAGCATCATTCCTTCTAAAGAAATTCCAGGATTGATCTCCTTCAGAATGGACTGGTTGGATCTCCTTGCAGTCCAAGGGACTCTCAAGAGTCTTCTCCAACACCACAGTTCAAAAGCATCAATTCTTCGGCGCTCAGCCTTTTTCACAGTCCAGCTCTCACATCCATACATGACCACAGGAAAGACCATAGCCTTGACTAGGCGAACCTTTGTTGGTAAAGTAATGTCTCTGCTTTTGAATATGCTGTCTAGGTTGGTCATAACTTTCCTTCCAAGGAGTAAGCATCTTTTAATTTCATGACTGCAGTCACCATCTGCAGTGATTTTGGAGCCCAGAAAAACAAAGTCTGACACTGTTTCCACTGTTTCCCCATCTATTTCCCATGAAGTGATGGGACCAGATGCCATGATCTTCGTTTTCTGAATGTTGAGCTTTAAGCCAACCTTTTCACTCTCCACTTTCACCTTCATCAAGAGGCTTTTTAGCCCCTCTTCACTTTCTGCCATAAGAGTCGTGTCATCTGCATATCTGAGGTTATTGATACTTCTCCCAGCAATCTTGATTCCAACTTGTGTTTCTTCCAGTCCAGCATTTCTCATGATGTACTCTGCATATAAGTTAAATAAACATGGTGACAATATACAGCCTTGACGTACTCCTTTTCCTATTTGGAACCAGTCTGTTGTTCCATGACCAGTTCTAACTGTTGCTTCCTGACCTGCATACAGATTTCTTAAGAGGCAGATCAGGTGATCTGGTATTCCCATCTCTTTCAGAATTTTCCATAGTTTATTGTGATCTACACAGTCAAAGGCTTTGGCATAGTCAATAAAGCAGAAATAGATGTTTTTCTGGAACTCTCTTGCTTTTTCCATGATCCAGCGGATGTTGGCAATTTGATCTCTGGTTCCTCTGCCTTTTCTAAAACCAGCTTGAACATCAGGAAGTTCACGGTTCACATATTGCTGAAGCCTGGCTTGTGGGCCTGGGGGGTGGGCTAAGGTTTAAAATAAAACATGAAATAAAACATAAAATAAAACTATAAAATAACCATAAAATAAAACATGAAAACAACTTTAATACTTCAAGTAAAAGTGAGTGTGCGTGTGTGCATGTTCGAACATGTCTGACTCTTTGCGACCCCAGGGACTGTAGCTGCCAGGCTCCTCCGTCCATGGGATTTCCTAGGCAAGGATACTGGAGGGGGTTGCCATTTCCCTTTCCAGGGGATCTTCCCGTCCCAGAGATTGAACCCAGGCCTCCTGCATTGGTAAGCAGGTTCTTTACCACTGAGATATCAGGGAACCCAAAAGTCAGAGCGTGGCTGACGGCAAATGCTCAAAGAGGCTGTAAGGAAATGAACACTCGTTCTGCTCTAACGTGTTAAGTACTTTTATAATAAGTTTTCTCGGTTAATTCTTAGAACCTCCTATGTGACTGGCGCTATCATCCCTGGGGATCCATTCTGCCCTGCCTCCTCCAGGTGCCATCCTCCAAGAAGTTTGGACAGGCTGGGAGAGCCCGCCGGGGAGGCCTGGGTACACCAGCCTCCGCAAGCAGGCACCAGGAGGTGGGGCACAGGCCATTCCCCGGCCTAGGGCTCCTGATTCCGGCGGTTTCCTTCCCAGCAGCAGTCTGATTAGACTACGTGGCGCAGCGCAAATGTGTAACTGTACCCGACTGATTATGACCTCTGACTCTCACCAAAGTCAGCTCCAAGGAGCAGCAGGTCCTCCATACCAGATGCTCTCCACGCTCAGGCAGGAGGTGACCCTTTCCTGCACAGTCATATTCTCTGTTGTAACAGGAAGTTTTGGCTGTCACCTAATCCCCTTTCAAACTACCACCCAGATAATTCTTAAGGAAACATTTATTCAATTACAAGGAATGGTTTTCTCTGTAATGTTATTATGTTAAAGCACGGATCCTATCATCAGGGCAACCTCATGTAGGGCGTAATTATGTAGTTTTGACAGAGACCTTTGTTCCTACCTGGCTGGAGTCCTCTGCTCCCTAGAAGCCCCACCCTCTGGTTATAGGAACAAGAATCCTGTCATTGTCCTGCCTCTTTCTCCCCTCATTCTGTAGTTCTCTCTTCCCACGCTCTGGTTGGTCTTCACAGCTCCTCTTCTTTCTTAGATCAGTTCCTGCTTTTTCTACTTGCTGTCGTTCAGTGGCTCAGTCATGACCGACTCTTTGCAGCCCCACGGACCACAGCACACCGGGTCCCCTGTCCCTCACCACCTCCCAGAGCCTGCTCACATTCATGGCCATCAAGTCGGTGACGCCATCTAACCATCGCTTCCTCTCTCGCCCCGTTCTCCTTCCACCTTCAATCTTTCCCAGCATCAGGGTCTTTTCCAAGGAGTTGGCTCTTTGCCTCAGGAGGCCAAAGTACTGAGTTTCAGCTTCAGCATCAGTCCTTCCAATGAACACCCAGGACTGATCTCCTTCAGAATGGACTGGTTGGGTCTCCTTGCAGTCCAAGGGACTCTCAAGAGTCTCCTCCAACATCACACTTCAAAAGTTCTTCAGTGCTCAGCTTTCTTTATAGTCGAACTCTCCCATCCATACATGACTACTGGAAAAACCATAGCTTTGACTAGATAGACCTTTGTGGGCAAAGTGACGTCTCTGCTTTTTGATATGCTGTCTAGCTTGGTCACAGCTTTTCTTCCAAGGACCAACGTCTTTTACTTTCATGGCTGCAGTCACCATCTGCAGTGCTTTTGGAGCCCAAGGTAAATAAAGTCAACCACTGCTTCCACTGTTTCCGCATCTATTTGCCATGAAGTGATGGCACCGAATGTCACAATCTTAGTCTTTTGAATGTTGGGTTTTAAGCCAACTTTTTCACTCTCCTCTTTCACATTCATCAAGAGGCTCTTTAGTTCTTCTTCACTTTCTGCCTTAAGGGTGATGTTATCTGCATATCTGAGGTTATTGATATTTCTCCTGGCAATCATGATTCCAGCTTATGCTTCATCAAGCCTGGCATTTCACATGGTGTACTCTGTGTATAAAAGCGCCTCGCCAGCTGCGACTGGCGCACTAAGAGCGCGGCCGAGAGGAGCAACCCCACGACTGAGGTCAGGAAGGGTGGCGGTGAGGAGATACCACTCCTCCAAGGTCAGGAGGGGTGGCGGTGAGGAGAGACCCCTCGTCCAAGGTAAGGTGCGATGGCTGTGCTTTGCTGGAGCAGCCGGGAAGAGATACCCCACGCCCAAGGTAAGAGAAACCCAAGGGGGACGGTGAGTGTTGCAGGAGGGCATCAGAGGGCAGACACACTGAAACAATACTCACAGAAAACTAGTCATTCTAATCACACTAGGACCACACCCTTGTCTAACTCAATGAAATTAAGCCATGCCCGTGGGGCAACCCAGGATGGGTGGGTCATGGTGCAGAGATATGACAGGATGTGGTCCACTGGAGAAGGGAATGGCAAACCACTTCAGTATTCTTGCCTTGAGAACCCCATGAACAGTATGAAAAGGCAAAATGATAGGATACTGAAAGAGAAACTCCCCAGGTCATTAGGTGCACAATATGCTACTGGAGATCAGTGGAGAAATAACTCCAGAAATAATGCAGAGATGGAACCAAAGCAAAAAGAATACCCAGCTGTGGATGTGTCTGGTGATAGAAGCAAAGTCTGATGCTATAAAGAGCAATATTGCATAGGAACCTGGAATGTCAGGTCCATGAATCAAGGCAAATTGGAAGTGGTCAAACAAGAGATGGCAAGAGTGAATGTCGACATTCTAGGAACCAGCGAACTCAAATGGACTGGAATGGGTAAATTTAACTCAGAGGACCATTATATCTACTACTGCGGGCAGGAATCCCTCAGAAGAAATGGAGTGGCCATCATGGTCAACAAAAGAGTCTGAAATGCAGTACTTGGATGCAATCTCAAAAACGACAGAATGATCTCTGTTCGTTTCCAAGGCAAACCATTCAATGTCACAGTAATCCAGGTCTATGCCCCAACCAGTAACACTGAAGAAGCTGAAGTTGAACGGTTCTATGAAGACCTACAAGAACTTTTAGAACTAACACCCAAAAAAGATGTGCTTTTCATTATAGGGGACCGGAATGCAAAAGTAGGAAGTCAAGAAACACCTGGAGTAACAGGCAAATTTGGCCTTGGAATATGGAATGAAGCAGGGCAAAGACTAACAGAGTTTTGCCAAGAAAATGCACTGGTCATAGCAAATACCCTCTTCCAACAACACAAGAGAAGACTCTATACATGGACATCACCAGATGGTCAACACCGAAATCAGATTGATTATATTCTTTGCAGCCAAAGATGGAGAAGCTCTATGCAGTTAGCAAAAACAAGACCAGGAGCTGACTGTGGCTCAGACCATGAACTCCTTATTGCCAAATTCAGACTGAAATTGAAGAAAGTAGGGAAAACCACTAGACCATTCAGGTATGACCTAAATCAAATCCCTTATGATTATACAGTGGAAGTGAGAAATAGATTTAAGGGCCTAGATCTGATAGATAGAGTGCCTGATGAACTATGGAATGAGGTTCGTGACATTGTACAGGAGACAGGGATCAAGATCATCCCCATGGAAAAGAAATGCAAAAAAGCAAAATGGCTGTCTGGGGAGGCCTTACAAATAGCTGTGAAAAGAAGAGAAGCGAAAAGCAAAGGAGAAAAGGAAAGATATAAACGTCTGAATGCAGAGTTCCAAAGAATAGCAAGAAGAGATAAGAAAGCCTTCTTCAGTGATCAATGCAAAGAAATAGAGGAAAACAACAGAATGGGAAAGACTAAGGATCTCTTCAAGAAAATTAGAGATACCAAAGGAACATTTCATGCAAAGATGGGCTCAATAAAGGACAGAAATGGTATGGACCTAACAGAAGCAGAAGATATTAAGAAGAGGTGGCAAGAATACACAGAAGAACTGTACAAAAAAGAGCTTCTCGACCCAGATAATCACGATGGCATGGTCACTGACCTAGAGCCAGACATCCTGGAATGTGAAGTCAAGTGGGCCTGAGAAAGCATCACTATGAACAAAGCTAGTGGAGGTGATGGAATTCCAGTGGAGCTATTCCAAATCCTGAAAGATGATGCTGTGAAAGTGCTGCAGTCAATATGCCAGCAAATCTGGAAAACTCAGCAGTGGCCACAAGGTTGGAAAAGGTCAGTTTTCATCCCAATCCCAAAGAAAGGCAATGCCAAAGAATGCTCAAACTACCACACAATTGCACTCATCTCACATGCTAGTAAAGTAATGCTCAAAATTCTCCAAGCCAGGCTTCAGCAATATGTGAACCGTGAACTTCCTGATGTTCAAGCTGGTTTTAGAAAAGGCAGAGGAACCAGAGATCAAATTGCCAACATCGCTGGATCATGCAAAAAGCAAGAGAGTTCCAGAAAAACATCTATTTCTGCTTTATTGACTATGCCAAAGCCTTTGACTGTGTAGATCACAATCAACTGTGGAAAATTCTGAAAGAGATGGGACTACCAGACCACCTGATCTGCCTCTTGAGAAATCTGTATGCAGGTCAGGAAGCAACAGTTAGAACTGGTCATGGAACAACAGACTGGTTCCAAATAGGAAAAGGAGTACGTCAAGGCTGTATATTGTCACCATGTTTGTTTAACTTATATGCAGAGTACATCATGAGAAATGCTGGACTGGAAGAAACACAAGTTGGAATCAAGATTGCTGGGAGAAATATCAGTAACCTCAGATATGCAGATGACACCACCCTTATGGCAGAAAGTGAAGAGAAACTAAAAAGCCTCTTGATGAAAGTGAAAGTGGAGAGTGAAAAGGTTGGCTTAAAGCTCAACATTCAGAAAACGAAAATCATGGCATCTGGTCCCATCACTACATGGGAAATAGATGGGGAAACAGTGGAAACAGTGGCTGACTTTATTTTTCTGGGCTCCAAAATCACTGCAGATGGTGACTGCAGCCATGAACTTAAAAGACGCTTACTCTTTGGAAGGAAAGTTATGACCAACCTAGATAGCATATTCAAAAGCAGAGACATTACTTTGCCAACAAGGGTTCGCCTAGTCAAGGCTATGGTCTTTCCTGTGATCACGTATGGATGTGAGAGCTGGACTGTGAAGAAGGCTGAGCGCCGAAGAATTGATGCTTTTGAACTGTGGTGTTGGAGAAGACTCTTGAGAGTCCCTTGGACTGCAAGGAGATCCAACCAGTCCATTCTGAAGGAGATCAGCCCTGGGATTTCTTTGGGAGGAATGATGCTAAAGCTGAAACTCCAGTATTTTGGCCACCTCATGCGAAGAGTTGACTCATTGGAGAAGACTCTGATGCTGGGACGGATTGAGGGCAGGAGGAGAAGGGGACGACAGAGGATGAGATGGCTGGATGGCATTACTGACTGGATGGATGTGAGTCTGAGTGACCTCCAGGAGTTGGTGATGGACAGGGAGGCCTGGCGTGCTGTGATTCATGGGGTCGCAAAGAGTCGGACACGACTGAGCGACTGATCTGATCTGATCTGATCTGACTCTGTATATAAGTTAAATAAGCAGGGTGAAAATATACAGCCTTTACATATTCCTTTCCCAATTTGGAACCAGTCTGTTGTTCCATGTCTGGTTCTAACTGTTGCTCCCTGACCTGCATACAGGTTTCTCAGGAGATGGGTAAGGTGGTCTGGTATTCCCTTCTCTTTAAAATTTTCCTCAGTTTGTTGTGATCCACACAGTCAAAGGCTTTGGCATAGTCAATAAAGCAGAAGTAAATGTTCTTCTGGAACTCTCTTGCTTTTTCAATGATCCAACAGACATTGGCAGTTTGATCTCCGGTTCCTCTGCCTTTTCTGAATCCAGTTTGAACATCTCGGAGTTCTCAGTTCACACACTGTTGAAGCCTGAGTTGGAGAATTTTGAGCATTACTTTGCTGGTGTGTGAAGTGAATGTTATTGTGCAGTAGTTTGAAAATTCTTTGGTATTTCCCTTCTTTGGGATCGAAATATAAACTGACCTTTATCTACTAGTTAACCCTTATTTTCCTCCTGGACTACAGATGAGTCCTCTGAGGTCTCTCAATAACTTTCATTTTAAATACAGACGATGAGGTTCAGAAAAGTCAGTTACGTCACTGGTGACACTAGAGCAAAGATTTGATTTCAAAGCCCACAAGCTTCACTCTGGTTCTTCTCACAGGTGCTTCACTTGTGTTGATTTAGAAAATTAAATAGTAACAGAGCCGAGTTTTTGGAGTATTTAACATGAATCATCCCCTATGGCCAATTATCCTGCTGCTGAACATTTTCAACAACACATAAATAAAATGTGTATGTTCACAAATTATAATATTTTTAGTGTTAGTTATTCACCCAAGGACATTCTAAAATTGATTTTTATCCAGATTTTTAGTAAGAATTGACTGTATCCTATAACCTTGCACTTTTAAAGAAAATTATATTGCTTTTACCTAACGCTCTTGTGGAAAGATATTCTTCAAAGGAGAAAAATGAAATAAATAATATACAAAGTTAACTTTAGTTTCCTCAAAATCGCCCTTGGTTGGATTTGTAACGCCAGTCTTGTTGGTGTTGGCATGTGTGAATGTGACTGTTGATGAAGTTCCTGTGCCGAGTTCCAAATAGCCAATCATTATAGTCAGTGCAGGAAGTTGAAAATATTTCCAAAGTTATCTACACTTGGAAGTTTTGCTTGTGGTACATTTTATGCAAAGTTCTTCTTACCTGATGGGTAAGATTTTATTTTATTTGAGGGTTTTTAGGGCAATATGATCTCATAAATAATTATTATTTTGGACTGTAAAATAGAATATATCCTTGAGATTCTGTTTCTTTTAGATCAAAATCATTGATTACCTGGGCTTCCCTAGAGGCTCCGTGGTGAAGAATCTTCCTGCCAGTGCAGAAGCTGCAGGATGCGCGGGTTCGCTCTCTGGTCTGGGACGATCCCCTGAAGAAGGAAACGGCAATCCACTCCAGTGTGCTTCCTGGGAAATGCAGGGCCAGAGGAGCCTGGAGGGCCACGGTACACGGTCGCAAAAGAGTCAGACACAACTCAGCATCTGAACAACAGCAATTGATTGCTCATGTTTCTAAAAGTAACTCCATGTGTGAATGTTAGTTATTGAATGTGACTTCCACAGCCTTGTTTTACTTCTGTTTTATGCATTTAACCAGCTTAACCGGCTAACAAGCCAGACTGTGAAAGGACTTTGAGACAATCATTTATTTACTGACTCATTTGAACGAATGGTTTGATTAGATGCTGAGGGTCAGACACTGTGCTGGATCCTGAGGATGAACTAGCAGGCAGGACAAGATCTCTGCCCTCCAGAGTCTAGATGGGAGGACAGACGGCCAACCGGTGAGCAAATCTCTCACCTACGACACACCTTGTTGGGGCCATGGAGGAGAACGTGAAATCAAAAGCTGGCGAAAGCCAAGGCTGAGAGCAGAAGCTACACGGTCCAGGTCTGCTCGAGTCACGCTTCAGAAACGTTTCATTGGCTACATGTTCTTGTATATTCCTGAATCTTGACCATGGTACTTGTGCTGTATTGCCAGAGTAACACTGTCCTCCTCAAGAGAGCGGTAACCTTGAACTAGTGAAGATCAGGAAGCAGGTAAAATCGGCTCCACCTCTTTATTTATTAGCCACCCACTCCAATAAATACGCATTTCATTCTGCTAGCTTCTTAAAAACATTAAAGTACAGGGGATGTGTATATTTTATAAGTTTCCGGTGTACAACATACGGATTCAGTGTTTTTATAGACTATACTCCAGTTAAGGTCATTATAAACTTCCGGCTCTATTCCCTGTGATGCCCCGTGTAGTTTCATGGTTTATCTGTTTTATACACAGCAGTTCCTACCTCTCCATCCCCGACTCCTATCGTGCTCTGACCCCAACCCTCTTCCTACTGGTAACTCCTAGTGTGTTTGCTGTATCTGTGAGCCTGTTTCTGTTTTGTTATATATTTAAAATTTTATATGTAAGTGATACCAAACAGTATTTGTCTTTGTCTGAATTATCTCGCTAAGCATTATATCCTCTAAATTCATCCAAGTTGCTAAACATCTGTCTTTTTAATGGCCTAGTAATATTCCATTGTGTGTGTGTCTGTGAGTGTGTCTGCGTATGTGTGTATAGAACACACATTCTTTATTATCATCTGTTGATGGTCACTGAGGTTGTTTCCGTATCTTGGCTGTTGTTAAAAAGTAAAACTGCTATGATATTGAGGTACAGATAGCTTTTCAAATCAGTGTCTTTGCTTTCACTGTATATATTCCCAGGAGTGGAATTGTTGGATCGTGTGGTAGTTTTATTACTAATTGTTGAGGAACTTACATACTGTTTCTCACTTGGCTGCACTGTAAATATGTCACTCAACTCCCTTTTAGCTCACAGAGTTTCTGCAGAGAAGTCAGCTGATTGCTTTGTGGGGCTCCCTTGTTTGTGATGCCTTGTTTTTCTCTTGCTGCTTTAAGATTCTCTCTTTAAGTTTTGCCATTTTAATTATTATATATCTTGGTATGGATTTCTTTGGGTTCATCATCTTTAACACTCTCTGTGTTTTCTGTGGCTGAAAATCTGTTTCCGTCTTCAGCTTCAGGGAGTATTTCAACCAAAATTTCATCAGATACTTTTTGACCTGTTTCTCTCTATTCTTCTGGGACCCGTATAATCTGAATGTTGGTATGCCTGATGTTGTCCTAGAGGTTCCTTAAAATATATTAATTAAAAAAAATTTTTTTTTAATGTGGACCATTTTTAAAGTCTTTATTGAGCTTGTTACAATATGGTTTCTGTTTTCCGTTTTGGTTTTTTGGCTGCGAGACATGTGGGATCTTAGCCCACATGTGTTTAACCAAACACGGATTGAAGGTGCACCTCCTTCATTGGAAGGGTAAGTCTTAACTATTGGAGCATCAGGGCAGTCCCAAAGCATCCTTATCTCTTTAGGTCTGTGTCTCTTCTTGTTCTGACCCCACAGTTTCCGTTCCTTTACCTTCTAGATCACCCGTGCATCCCTCTCTGTCATCTCGTCTGCTGCCAGTTCCCTCCGAGCCTATTTCTCCTTTGTTGTATTCTTCAGTTCTGACCAGTTCATTTTTTTATATTTTCTAGTTCCTAGTTAAAATTCTTATGTTTATCTGTTCTTTCCCCAAGGTCAATTAGCATTTTTGTTAGTAATGTTTGGAGATATTTATCTGGTAAATTATCTGTTTCATGAGGCTTTTCTTCTTTCGTTTGAAACAAATTCCTCTGTCTTCCCATTTTGTTTAGCTTTCTGTCTCTCTGAAAGTAGGTGACGCAAGTCCCACAGGGGTGCCCTTGGTGGGGAATGTCCCTATGGCACCACGTGTGCCAAGGTGAGCGGGGGTCGCCTCCTCGCCCAGGGTGTTTGGCAGCTGTCACCCTGGTGCGCAGTGGGGCTGCAGATGGCGGGCGGAGCCAGGCCCTGTGTGAGCAGGGGCTTCTCCTGCCCAGGGATCTCTGCCCCCCGTCGGGGCGGGCCTGAAGTCCAGGGCGCTGGAGGAGACGGCCCGAGGGGCAGGTCAGAGCGGGCTCTGTTCCCTCCCAGTGTGGGCCCTCCCCACCACCAAGGGCACTTTGCTCTAATGGTGAGAACACCAGAGCAAGAGGGTCTCGGGTGGTGCCCGGCGCGAGTCTAACGTGTGCTTGGCATGCACTGGGATGGTCCCGCCAGCCGGTGGGAGCCCCGCGCAGCGGCCGGCCCAGCTCCTCCGCGCCCTCTCTGCTGACAGATGCCCCGCTCCGCTCAGAGGCCGAGCCTGCGCTCAGTGGACTCGGCTTCTTTCTGTTGCACGCATCCCCCTCGACAGCAGGGTCAGGGAGGGGGCTGGCGCAGGGGTGAGTGGGGATGGGGATCCGGCCGGGGGTCCCGTGCGCCCCCAGCTCCAGGCCTCAAGGCGACGGCCGCCTTCCTCCTGCTCAGCCGCAGGGCTGCTCCGGGCTGGCCCTGCTCCACGCGTGCGCGCTCCTGGGCGCTGGCAGCCAGCCTCCACCCTGGTGCAGAGTGGAGCCACCACAAGAGGACCTGGAGCGGACACCCGGCTCAGGCCAGGCTTTACGTCCAGGCCGCCGCGGGGAACCGGCCCGGGGCCCGGGGTTTCCAGTTTGCTTGTCCGCCTTGTTTCGGGAGCAATCAAGCATGCTCGGGTTCTCGTTTCCATCCGGGTCTCGGTTCCTTTTAGCCTCTGGGACGCTCCATTGGTTTTCAAACCAAATGAAAAGACCTGAATCCTGGTGTTGGATCCCAGCGCCGGGGCGCCTAACCCGTGGCTGGGACTTCTCCCCCAGAAACGATCGGTAAGTCTGTGATACCCTCTGTGCCCCTTGTTGGACGTGCGGGTCCCAACCTGATCGCATCTCCCTCTTCCCTTCCCAACTCTGTGTGGATCTTGTTTTACTTTGGTTTGGGAAGAGCCTTTCTGCCAGTCTCCAGTTTGTTCTTGGTGAGACTTACTCCGTATGTAGATGATTTTTGATGTGCTTGTGGAGGGTGGTAATCTCCATGTGCTTCTACTCTGCCACCTTCATCTCCTTCCACTTCTGTTAGATTTTCTTGGAAGGCCAGAGTTGTAAAGATGCAAAAGACGTGGAGGAGGGCTTCTGCTTCTGAGCAGGATGCGACAGGCCACTACTCTTACTTGAGTAACAATATTACAGAAGTCATTTTCAAATCATTAGAGAGCTGTGAACCCAATGAAGAGCAAAGGAGTCAGACTTCTAGAGGGGGAGCAACTCTGAGATGACCTCAAATTGTTGGTATTTTTCTCTTGGGGCAATTTGTTAGTCTTAGAGATGGAATGATACTTGGGTTTGACCCATGTGCAGGGACTTTGCTGGAAGAAGAGAAACCAGCAAAGCTTTTATAATCTTCTGGAGTACTGGTAATTTGAAGAGCCTCCAATGAATGCTGGAGTCTCCTCATTGTATTAAAATCTCCCACGGTCTCACAGAGCCTACAAACAAATTCTCATTAAGAAGAAGAGATCTGTCTCAAACACACGGCCAGTCTCCCACTTTGGACATTTGTCAAATCTTAAAGTTGCATGGGACAGGAAGCCAAAAAGTAAGCTTTAAACTTCTGAAGGGCAGAAGTGTGTCTTTGCAGGCTTTCAGTGATGAAAAGGCAAAGAATCACCATGCTTGGAATGGAAATAGTTATGGGATAGTTGTGAACAAGGAAAGTGATTAAGCCAGAAATAAACTGAATCTTACTAAAACTTCATGCCAGTCCAGTTCCTGATTGGATTTAAGTGATCAGCCCACATTCTTCTGCCTAATAGTGGTGTATTAGTCAGCCTGGGGACTGGACTTCCCTGGCAGTCCAGTGGCTAACACTCTGTGCACCCAATGCAGGGGACCTGGGTTCAATTCCCGGTCATGGAACTAGATCCCACAAATAAATGTAAATAAACATTGGGGTTTCCTGGTTGTTCAGACAGCAAAGAATCTGCCTGCAATGCAGGAGACCCGGGTTTGATCCCCGGGGTCGGGAAGATTCCCTGCAGAAGGCAATGGCAACCCACCAGTATTCTTGGCTGGAAAATTCCATGGACAGAGGAGCCTGGTGGCCTACAGTCCATGGGGTTGCAAAGAGCTGGACGCGACTGAGCGACTAACACGCACTTCAGTCAGCTTGGGCTGCCGGCACAACCTGCTGGTTGGTCTAAACACCGCGAACTTTGCCACAGCTCTGGAGCCTGGGAAAGCCAAGATGGAGGTTTCAGCCGATCTGATTCTGTTTGAGTCTTTTCCTGGTTTGCTGATGGTGGCCTTTTAGCTGCGCCCTCTCCTGGCCTGTCCTCCATGTGTGAGAACGGTGAGAGGGGCAGGTGGTAAGCAAGGTCACTGATCCTAACAGATGAGGGTCCTACTCACGGGATTTCATTGAACCTTAATTACTTCATTGATGGTCCCATGTCCAAATATAGTCACATTGGAAGTTAGAGCTTCAGTATAAGAATTTTGGGAGGACACAGTTCATCCATAGCAAGAAGACATGGAAAACTTTTTTTTAATGGAAAATGGGAACCGGAACTTTTCTGGGTCTTTTATACAAAACATCCTATCTGCAATCAAGGATTACTAGACATGTGAGGAGGCAAGTTCATATGACTAGCAATCAAGAGGGACAAAATCAACAAAAGCAAACAGATTATCCATGTAATTGAAGTTAGCAAGCAGGTAAGAACTTCAAAACAACTGTTACTGGGGGCTTCTGGGTAGCTGAAGACACTGACAGCTGCCTAGCTACTTACCCCGATATTTCTTCCTCAAAGGATTCAAAGCAACAAGACAGGATATGCAGATCTGTTTAGAACTATGCCTTCAGCATAACTTCAAGACAGAGAATGCCAAGACTTTTTAAAAATGACTGTGAATTAAAAAGAGAAAAATCACACGTCCCAGTGCATGGTCTCTTATGCTTGCTGACCCCTCTTTGACCAGAAGACTCTGTAGTGGGCAAAGGCGAACTGAGAAAAACTCCAGCAAAGTAAGAAAGGGAACCTAGCAGAGAAGCTTAAAGCTCACCCCAAACTACCATCTTAAAGTCTACACTCAGCTTCCATATGAAAATATCGTCACAGTACCCAGGCAGAGGGCAGCATGGGTAGGGCAGCCCTCTCCCTGTGGGAGCAGTGTTTAAAGGGCATTGTTCAAACACTATTTCAGACAGAAAAGGAAAGGAGAGGAGAAACATCCTTTGTAATTGGGTCATGAAGAGAAAATGAAAGAAAAGGTGGAAGTTTTAGGGTCCTATAAGAGCAAAGAGAAATAAAACATTGGATGGCTTACACTTCTTCCTCCTGCTACTAAAAAAATGAACACAATAACCCCTAAAAACACATGGATCTTACTGAATTGCTGAAAGGTGTATCCATTAAGTCAGGAATCTTACAAAACACAATACCATAAAAATAAAAAGAAATATCAACAAATTCATATAAAGTTGTTTCAAAACCAATCAGGAAAATTTTTTTTTACGTATATCAACTGAGTAACAACCTACCTCCCATGAAAAGCAGAAGAAATTTGTAAGTCAACACTCCAAACAGAATCATATATACTCATCAAAGCATTTGAAGGTATAAAAAAAAAACCTTTGAATCAGAAATTTAAAAAAATAAAGGAACATAAAAGGATAAAAACTTGAAGAAATACATAGAGTTGATTGAATTCCAGAAAGAAATGGATTAAAAAGACAAAAAATATGATAAATAACAAGAATATAAGGTGCCCAAGGGAAGAAAAGACATAAAAATTTCATAGGCATACAAGAAAGGCAGGAAAATAAATAAGAGAATAAGGTAAAAGAAAATAAATACATGACTAAAGAGAAAGTAGGGGAAGAGAAGAAAGGCAAAGAATAATACAAAAAAGAAAACTACTAACCAATATCCTCTTGGTATTGATGCAAAAATACTAAATAAATATTAGCAAGTGGAATCCACATTAAGAAATACACCACAACCAAGTGGAATTTATTCAAGGAACACAAAATTTGTTAAATATTAGGAAAAGCATGAATATCATATACTATCTCAACTGTGCTAAAGAAAAAAAATCACATGATTATCTATATGGATACTGAAAAGACCTATGACAAAATTAAAACCCCATGCACAATAAAAACACTAACAAATAAGAATTATGAAATAAACAAACGGGACTTAATCCAATTAAAAAAGTTTTTATAGCAAAGGAAACCATAAACAAAATGAAAAGGCAAACTATGTGCTGGGAGAAAATATTTGTAAATGGTGTGACTGGCAAGGGGTTAATTTATAAAATACACAAACAGCTCATACAATTCAATAACAAAAAAACCCAATCAAAAAATGAGCTGAAGACCTAAATAATAATTCCTGAAAAGAAGACAAACAGGTGGCCAACAGGCATATAAAAGACGCTCAATATTGCTAATTATTAGAGAAATGCAAATAAAAAGTACATTGAGGTACCACCTCACAGCAGTCAGAATGGCCATCATCAAAAAGTCTCCAAATAAAACATGTTGGAGAAAGTATGGGGAAAGGGAGCACTCCCGTGGTGTGGGTGGGAATATAAACTGGTGCAACCACCATGGAAAACAGTATGGAGATTCCACACAAGCTAGAGTTCTGTATGATGCTTCAGTCCTACCTCTAGGCATATATCCAGAGGAAACTAAAATTCAAAAAGACACATGCAGCCCAGTCTTCGCCGCAGCAGTAAGTACAATAGCCAAAACATGGAGACAGCTCAAATGCTCCGTGACAGATGAGAGGATGAAGCAGATGCGTTACATATAAACAACAGAACACCACTCAGCCATAAAAAAGAGTGGGATGGAATAATGCTGTCTGCAGCAACAGGGATGCACCTAGAGATGACCAGACTAAGTGAAGTGGTAGGAAAGAGAAAGACAAATGGCATTTGATATCACTTACATGTGGAACCTAAAATATGACACAAATGACCTTCTCACAGTCACAGACGACAGACGTGTGCTTGCCATGGGGGGTAGAGAGGTGGGCTAGGAGTTAGGGGTTAGCAGATGCACATTATTACATATGCATATAATGTATGTATACATATATACACATGTATATAATGTGTATAATATATGTATCGGAGAAGGCAATGGCACCCCACTCCAGGACTCTTGCCTGGAAAATCCCAGGGATGGAGGAGCCTGGTGGGCTGCAGTCCATGGGGTCGCTAAGAGTCGGACACGACTGAGCGACTTCACTTTCACTTTTTCGCTTTCATGCATTGGAGAAGGAAATGGCAACCCACTCCAGTGTTCTTGCCTGGAGAATACCAGGGGCAGGAGAGCCTGGTGGGCTGACGTCTATGGGGTCACGCGGAGTCGGACACGACTGAAGTGACTTAGCATAGCATAGCATAGCAATGTATGTATATATGCATATAATATATGTATATAATTAGCTATATAAAAAGGCAAAAAGATATGACACTGAAACATAAACTCCTCAGGTCGGTAGGTGCCCAATATGCCACGGGAGAAGAGTGGAGAAATAACTCCAGAAAGAATGAAGAGACGGAGCCAAAGCAAAAGCAACTCCCAGTTGTGGATGTGACTGGTGATGGAAGTAAAGTCTGGTGCTGTAAAGAGTAATATTGCGTAGGAACCTGGACTTTTAAGTCCACGAATCAAAGTAAGTTAGAAGTGGTCAAACAGGAGATGGCAAGAATGAACAATGACATTTTAGGAATCAGTGAACTAAAATGGACTGGAATGGGTGAATTTAACTCAGATGACCATTATATCTACTACTGTGGGCAGGAATCCCTTAGAAGAAATGGAGTAGCCCTCATAGTCAATAAGAGAGTCTGAAATTCCATTCAGTTCAGTTCAGTTCAGTTGCTTAGTGGTGTCCTACTCTTTGTGACCCCATGAACTGCAGTACACCAGGCCTCCCTGTCCATCACCAACTCCCGACGTTCACCCAAACTCATGTCCATTGAGTCAGTGATACCATCCAACCATCTCATCCTCTGTCATCCCCTTCTCCTCCCACCTTCAGTCTTTCCCAGAATCATGGTCTTTTCTAATGAGTCAGTTCTTCCCATCAGGTGGCCAAAACATTGGAACTTCAGCTTCAGCATCAGTTCTTCTAATGAATATTCAAGACTGATTTCCTTTACGATGAACTGGTTGAATATCCTTGCAGTCCAAGGGACTCTCAAGAGTCCTCTCTAACACCACAGTTCAAAAGCATCAATTCTTTGGCACTCAGCTTTCTTTATGGTCCATTTCTCCCATCCACACATGACTACTGGAAAAACAATAGCCTTTTTTAAAAATTTTATTTATTTTTTTTTTTAATTTTATTTTGCTTAACTTTACAATATTGTATTGCTTTTGCCATTCATCAAAATGAATCTGCCACAAGTGCACATGTGTTCCCCATCCTGATCAATAGCCTTGACTAGACTGACATTTGTTGCAAAGTAATGTCTTTGCTTTTTCATATACTGTCTAGGTTGGTCATAGCTTTTCTAAGGGGCAAGGCTTTTTTTAATTTCATGGCTGCAGTCACCATCTGCAGTGATTTTGGAGCCCAGAAAATAAAGCCTCTCCTCACTGTTTCCATTGTTTCCCCATCTATTTGACTTGAAGTGTTGGGACTGGATGCCATGATCTTACTTTTTTTAATGTTTTTAAGCCAGCTTTTTCACTCTCCTCTTTCACTTTCATCAGGAGGCTCTTTAGTTCTTCTTCACTTTCTGCCATAAGGGTGGTGTCATCTGCATATCTGAGGTTATTGATATTTCTCCCAGCAATCTTGATTCCACCTTGTGCTTCATCCAGCCTGGCATTTCTCATGATGTAGTCTGCATAGAAGTTAAATAAGCAGGGTGACAATATACAGTCTTGACGAACTCCTTATCCTATTTGGAACCAGTCTGTTGTTCCATGTTCAATTCTAACTGTTGCTTCCTGACCTGCGTAAAGATTTCTCAGGAGGCAGGTCAGGTGGTCTGGTGGTCTTCATCTCTTGAAGAATTTTCCACAGTTTGTTGTGATCCACACAGTCCAAGGTTTTGGCATAGTCAATGAAGCAGAAGTAAATGTTTTTCTGGAACTCTCTTGTTTCTCTATGATTCATCTGATGTTGACAATTTGATCTCTGGTTCCTCTGCCTTTTCTAAATCCAGCTTGAACATCTGGAAGTTCTCAGTTCACATACTGTTGAAGCCTAGCTTTGGGAATTTTGAACATTACATTGGTAGTGTGTGAGATGAGTGCAATTGTGCGGTAGTTTGAGCATTCTTTGACATTGCCTTTCTTTGGGATTAGAATGAAAACTGACCTTTTCCAGTCTTGTGGCCACTATTGGCATATTGAGTGTAGCACTTTCACAGCATCGTCTTTTACGATTTGAAATAGCTCAGCTGGAATTCATTCACCTCCAGTAGCTTTGTTCGTAGTGATGCTTCCTAAGGCCCACTTGCCTTCACACTCCAGGATGTCCAGCTCTAGGTGAGTGATCACACCATCATAGTTATCAAGATCTTTTTTGTACAGTTCTTCTGTGTATTGTTGCTGTCTTCTTAATATCTTCTGCTTCTGATAAGTCCATACCATTTCTGACCTTTATTGAGCCCATCTTTGCATGAAATGTTCCCTTAGTATCTCTAATTTTATTGAAGAGATCTCTAGTCTTTCCCATTCTATTGTTTCCTCTATTTCTTTGCATCGATCACTGAGGAAAGCTTTCTTATCTCTCCTAGGTATTCTTTGGAACTTTGCATTCAGATGTATATATCTTTCCTTTTCTCCTTTGCGTTTCACTTCTCTTCTTTTCTCAGCTATTTGTAAGGCTTCCTCAGACAACCATTTTCCTTTTTGCATTTCTTTTTCTTGGGGATGGTCCTGATCACTGCCTCCTGTGCAATGTCAGAAACCTCCTCCATAGTTCATCAGGCACTCTGTCTATCAGATCTAGTCCCTTGAATCTATGTGTAACTTCCACCGTATATTCGTAAGGGATTTGATTTAGGTCATGCTTGAATGGCCTAGTCCGACTCTTTGCGAGCCCATGGACTCCACAGTCCAGAGGGTTCTCCTGGCCAGAATACTGGAGTGGGTAGCCTTTCCCTTCTCCAAGGGATCTTCTGAACCCAGGGATCGAACCCAGGTCTCCTGCATTGCAGGTGGATTCTTTACCAGCTGAGCCACAAGGGAAGTCTGGTTTTCCCTACTTTCTTCAGTTTCAGTCTGAATTTGGCAATAAGGAGTTCATGATCCGAGCCACAGTCAGCTGCCAGTCTTATTTTTGCTGACTGTATAGAGCCTCTCCATCTTCTCCTGCAAAGAATATAATCAATCTGATTTTAGTATTGGACAAACCTACACAGTGTTTTAAAAAGCAGAGATATTATTTTGCCAAGAAAGGTCCATAGAGTCAAAGTTATGGTTTTTCCAGTGGTCATGTATGGATGTGAGAGTTGGACTGTGAAGAAAGCTGAGCACCAAAGAATTGATGCTTTTGAACTGTGGTGTTGGAGAAGACTCTTGAGAGTCCCTTGGACTGCAAGGAGACCCAACCAGTCAATCCCAAAGGAAATCAGTCCTGAATATTCAATTGGAAGGACTGATGCTGAAGTTCAAGATCCAATACTTTGGCCACCTGATGCGAAGAGCCGCCTGATTGTAAATGACCCTGATGCTGGGCAAGATTGAAGGCAGGAGAACAGGATGACAGAGGATGAGATGCTTTAATGGCATCACTGACTCAATGGCCATGAGTCTGAGCAAGCTCCTGGAGATGGTGATGGACAGGGATGCCTGGTGTGCTGCAGCCCATGGGGTTGCAAAGAGTCGGACACAACTGAGCTAGTGAACAACAACAAGAAATGCATGTATACGCATACAGGTGTATATATCAACATATATTTCACAGACACATCGTGCTCCATTCTGCCAGTCTTAATTGTGTCTGATTTTTACAGCCGCATGGACTGTAGCCCTGAAGGCTCCGCTGTTCTTGGAATTTTCCAGGCAAGAATAATGGTGTAGGGTCCCATTTTGTATACTTCACATACATAATAAGCTCCCCGTCATGTAAGAAAGAAGGGCATGAGAAAATCTGCTTATTTGTGCAAAAAGAAGGAAGTATAATCCTAACGTTGAGGCTTCCCTTGTGGCTCAGCTGGTAAAGAATCCACCTGCAATGCAGGAGACCGGGGTTTGATCCCTGGGTTGGGAAGATCCGGTGGAGGAAGGGAAGGCTCCCCAGTCCAGTGTTCTGGCTTGGTTGCCAAGAGTCGGACACGACTGAGCGACTTCACTAGTACTAGTACCAGCACTATAATCCTAACAGTAAAGAACTGGTTCCCTGTGGAGTGGGCAGGGTGGGGAGGGGTAGAAAGAGCAGAGAAGTGAGGAACAGTGTGAGAAGACGTGACACCAAGTCCCTTCAGTGTTGCCGTTACAATCTGAACCCGCGGCCTTCCCTGGTGGCTCAGTGCTAAAGAGCCCATCTGTTGGATGGGACCCCTGGACGGGGGGCGCGCAGTCCAGGATCTCGCCTGGAGAATCCCATGGGCAGAGGGGCCTGGGGGCTGTCCATGGGGTCGCAAAGAGTCAGACACGACTGAGCAACTCAGCACATTTGAGCCCATGGTCTGCCAGTTGGTTAAGCATAGAGGCCAGTGGGCAGGGTTTTTTCAGGACTGGACACAGGAGGCCAGCAGAGACATTCATCCTTTACTTTGTGCTTCCACACTGACTATACTGCTTTCTGCACAAACAGCACATCACTCTTTCTTAGATTTTTTACCCTTAAACTAACACTCCGTTTAGAGCAATGGTTAAAAGCAAGATCAAATAGCAAAGAGATAATTTTATTTCTGTCAATTATGCAGCAACCATTGTCTTTTTTTGACAGCGACAGGGTACCCTAGGCAATTGTCACTACTCTGGACAATCAAAATCCTAACTGGCTGGCTTTACACAGGGGTCAGTTATCTCCCTAACACACTCCTCCGTCTCCCTCAGCACGAACCGCGCTTCTTCCGTTTGCAGTGAGATAACTGCAGACGATCAGGGGAAGACTGGGAACGCTGGTGTTTTCATTTTGTGTGTGGGTGAAGTAAGAGTTACTCAAGCAATTACTAAGCCAGTTCAGAAGCCTTTTATTTTCACCCACCATCGCTCACATTTGCTACAAGAACATGGGATCACCATAAACCATATGTCCTGATTATTTTGATGTAACTCTATTTAAATTTGCACTTTTTAATTTAAGGTGCTACTGTTACTTAGCTTGTTTCCTTTCCGTAGGATAAATAATTAGCATTGAATTTGAATTCTGACTCCTGTTTACTGATGTCAGGCAAATTTTTCTGAGTATTGTTTTTTCTATTTGTGAAGTTGTAATAATAATAACTGTATGTAGTGAGACCTAAACCACAGCACCAGTTACTAGTAACATTCAGATAACCTTAGCTTAATCTATTCAAAAAAATTAATCTTCCTTTTCTAATCAGTAGGAACTCATTTTCTACCACTATTTTTGAAAGCAACACAGAACAGTGTTTCCCAAGGTCATTTGTTTCAGTCAAGGTTTGATGTGATCACACACAACAGAAATAACGCTGGCTGGTTTGAGCAGGAAGTTATTTAATTAAAGGCTTTGGATAGATCACAGAACCTCCAGGAGAGTTTGGGAATCAGGCTCGGAGGCCACGTCATTGGGGTACGAGCCGCACCCCACGCAGGACTCTCCAGAGCCACACACACTTTCCAGCTGCAGTGGGCGCAGGTGGCCAGTGCTTCCCCCAGTGCCACAGGCCCTGGAGCAGGGATGAGCCACAGGACCACAGAGCCCGTGGCTGCCCTGCTCGTGGCCTTGCCAGACTGCGTCCTTGCAGCTCCGGATTCGACTCGTCACGGCCTTTGGAATCGTGTCTAGGGCAGGCTAGTCAGACCGGACAGGCTTACGTCTTGTGTTTGTGCAGTGACCACAGGGGAGACTTGGAAAATGTCTCTTAGGTGTGTTCCTCTTCAAGGGGGAGTTGAGTTTATACCCTGGTTTACACCCTGGGGGTGCCCCCAAAGAGGAAAGGGGTTCACGTACTGGTTGGTCAAAAAAATGACAAATGTGCACCCCAGGATTTGAGGAGATGCAGCAAGCACTTAGGGGAAAATGAGGGCAAGTCCTGCGCGCAGACAAAGCAGGGGATACCCTTCCTCGTCTCTTGCCCCTCCCCACCCCTGGTTTTTACCTTCACGGCACATAAAGGACCTCATTTCTTAGGCAACTTCTCTCTCTCACCCAAGAGCGTGTGTGAGATCTGAGGAAGGGGCAGTGCCACTGGGCTCAGGACAACCTTGAATTCTCTATAGTTTATTAAGGAGAACGTGAAGTGAAAGTCGCTCAGTCGTGTCAACTCTTTGCGACCCCATGGACTCTACAGTCCACGGAATTCTCCAGAATACTGGAGTGGGTAGCCTTTCACTTCTTCGGGGGAATCTTCCCAACCCAGGGATCGAACCCAGGTCTCCCACACTGCAGGAGGATTCTTTACCAACTGAGCTACCAGGAAAGCCCAGTATTGAGGAGAAAAGGGGAATCGATTCTAAAGTTTGGCATTTATTATTATTAGCAAATACAGTAGACTACAGTGGATTTTGATACATTATGAGTCATGACTAAAGCATGGTTTAGGCAAAACAGTATCAGAAAAACATGCTGATCAAAATGTGCAGATTTGGAGCTTGCTCTGTGATCAACATTAATTTTCAGCCAAAATTTACTGGGCTTTGCTCTGTCCCGCTCCATTTCTTTACTTTCTATTTTGTACAGCACAGTATGCTGTTGCTAATATTACTTTGTTGTGGTGTCCACTTAAGCTTCCTGTATCTTTCCACATAATCTGCAATTGATTCTCAATAATTACAAATTTAAATAAAACCTGTAACCAGCCAACACATTAACTACTGCTTTCTTCAGTTACAAGGCTTCCCAAACGATTAAGTCCACAGGCCAGTTAATGTACAGTGCTTTCAACCCTAGCCGATTATGTCAATCACAGACCATTTTGTGGCATATGGTAGTCTTGATTTGTGAGTTGTGCCATCACCTTATTGAACTTTTATCCCGTTAATGACCCTTCTGCCACAATCCTCACATCATTCAATATAAATTAGCTGTGTCTCCATGCTCATGAATGGAGAAATGTGTGTGTGTGTGTGTGTTTATCTGTACATGTGCTTCTCTTCAGAAAAAAAATCCACTGTTTTGTTAATAGCCCAAATGTCTCTTATTCAATGACCAAGTTGAGGGTATTGCCAGAGACTGATCAGTGCCTTTAATGCCCTGAGGGAAGTCCCACTGTATGAAAATCATCACTGGCCGTCACTTCTAGAGAGACATTTATCTAAATTTAGCACAGAAGTCCCACGAGGCATCCTATTCTCTTCAATCTGGCCCCGTTTCCTCTGGTTTTGACTTTCATCCCCTTTGATAGTTTAAATTTCTCCTTCTTCCTGGAATGGTTATTGGTATCTCACTCTGAGCTCCTGTTCCCAGCCGCCTCCTTCCTCAGGACTCTCCTTGGGTTTCGGATGAAATGGACACCAAGTCTAACCTCCCAGCTACTGTCCTGGGATGTTCTGGACTTTGCCTGTTCCCAGTGTTCATTATCCTTGACAGGAGATATATATGTCAAGACGTCACTCAATCATTCCATTGACAGTGCTGGTCTGGAGAAATGCGAAATGCTTCACCTCTATCTTTTCCAGTCTTCCTTCTGACAGTGTTTCCAAAGTACAAGAAATGAAGAAAAGGGAATCAACAGGAGAGAAGAGGTTGGAAATTGCTTGTATAATCCATAAACTACATGTTTCAAATTCCAGATAAACCAAGGATGGCTTAGACACATATTTATAAACCTTAAATTGTTCCGACTTGTTTTTAAAACATTAAGATTTATTACATTTCAATATGTCAGGCAGAGGGCTAGGTTATATTTGAATATACAACATAATATAGTATAATGTAATATATTGCCAAGTAACATAAGTTATATATGATATTATTAATAATATATAAACATATACACATAATTTACTTCTTACAACAACCCCATGGCACAAGAATTATGGGAAATAGTAATTATCTGGTTCAAGGCAATCAATTTGTCTGTCTGAAAAATTGGTTCTAATTTGTATTTGATGCTTGTGTCTGAATTACTGCTATAGGTTTTATTCTTCAAGATCCCCTAAAGGAATTAAATAATGTTAGGTGACCTCCTAGAACGGTAGTTCTGCTTCTAGTAGCAGAAAATTAGGCTAGAATCCTCCGGAGATTTGCCGGCAAAATTAGCAGCAGAGGGTATAAAAGCAGCAACTAATTCTGCTAGAAAATGAATAGAAGGGAAGTCACTAATCTTATTAGCAGGCATGTCATTAGTCAAAACAGCAAGAATGTAGGAATGAAGTTTTGAAGGCTAGTTTCTTTTGAGAGTTCTATTTAAGAGTCCCTGTTCTTATTTCAAGACCAGTGGAAGGATAAAGAATAATGGTAACGAGAGAAATTTCATAGAGGTGAAAGAGTAGAGTTCTGTTGTATAATTCTGCAAAACCTAGACAGGGCTTAAGAGGGCCTTCGGACAGGACAGCGCTGACTGCTCAGATGCTGCACACAGCAGTTGTCAGTGTGTTCCAAGAAAGCTTTGCGAACAGAGTCCCTTTGTGGAGGGTTAGCCTGAGTGGGTCAGAGAAGGCAATGGCACCCCACTCCAGTACTCTTGCCTGGAAAATCCCATGGACGGAGGAGCCTGGTGGGTTGCAGTCCAGGGTGTCGCTAAGAGTCGGACACGACTAAGCGACTTCACTTTCACTTTTCACTGTCATGCCTTGGAGAAGGAAATGGCAACCCACTCCAGTGTTCTTGCCTGGAGAATCCCAGGGACAGGGAAGCCTGGTGGGCTGCTGTCTATGGGGTCGCACAGAGTTGGACACGACTGAAGCGACTTAGCAGCAGCAGCAGCAGCAGCAGCAGCCTGAGTGGGTAGGCTAACTGGATTCAACTGCGAAGGACATGCACCAGGCCCAGGTATTCCTCACAGAAGACAGGCTGCCTCGGGCTGTGCCCGCCCCCAGTCCAGAGGCCGTGAGGATGGGCATAGACCATAGCCGTGTGCTCTGTTCACTGACTTCTGACCACAGAGCCTACATGACTGCGCACCGGTCAGCTGGGGGCCCATCAGCTCTCCTTTTGTTCAATGTAAAGTTACAAGTCAACAAAAGGGTTTGATAAGAAACCTACATTTCTCAAAGAAAAAGACTCAGAAACTATATACGAAAAAAGACGGTCTCACATTTGACTAGCATGATAGACCTAATCTTAGACGATGACTAGATACTCAACCTTGTTTGTTTACATAGAATTTTTTCCCCTGATATGACTGACCTGAATTTTATCCCTAGCTTTCAGGGTCTCTAGTCTCTAACCAGTAAATTCTCCAAGTCTGCATCCAATGTTAACACTCAAATTTTGTAACTGATCAAGTCAGACTCATAACAACTGGGACAGTTAAAACATGTAGACACAAGTGTTAACATGAAGTCTTGTGAGGACATCAAAATATGGGACTTATGAGTCACCAAATCTCAGGAATTAACCTGATTTCCAACCAGATACAATTTCTGATTATGTGAAATAGGACCAATATGAAATTAAAAATATAATTACTTTCCCATTTCCATATTCATTGTTGAATTGATAAAATATTCATTTTTAAAACCCCGTCTGACTGTTGATTTTTCCTGAACATAATTAAGGATCTCAGAGCATCAGTATAGTAATTCAGGCTGAATGACAATACAGTCTCATGTGATAACTTTCAAAGGAAATTGTGGTAAAGCCACGAGTACTGCTGAAGAGGTGAGTAAACCACCCCGTCTCTTGTTCTTGGTACTAGAGAGCTCAAAATGTCACTCCTCATCCCTCTTCTATGTTGTCTAGTTTCCTCCTATGATTTTCCAGGACACTCCATAAAGAACACTCCATAAAGCTGCCCTGCTAAGGGGGCTTGCCTGTTTTTCAACTGAAGGATGGAGACTGGGCTCCCACATTGGCCTGCCGTTGGTTTGTATCTTCCCACCTCTACTCTTATTTTTATTTTTTCAATAGTAGCTTAATTTTCTTTTGGGAGCCATTCTTTCACGACTCTCAGCCTGTGAGATTTAGGTGGCTGCTGTTAGGATGGACCCGTACCTGGCTAACCAGCAAATGCAGACACAGAGATCCTTACCTCAGGTTACCTGGAACTCATCTGTCATTGAACTTATTGGTGATGTTACAAATTCCACTTCTTCAAAGCCAAACTAATTCTAGCCTTCTTATCTCCGAGCAAAGTCCTTTGCTCTCTGCACAGGCAAATTCCGTTTGTGTGGCCAGAGTGCCAGTGAGGTCAGGACATTTTTCATAGACAATGACAGCCCCATATTCGCCTACTGTTTTGATTTTCTGAGCTCTGCTCAGGATAAGACACTATTGATTTTGAAGGTCAGAAAGGCTAATTCTTAGAAAAGAATACCAAGAAATATGCAGTTAGGGCAGAGCTAATAGTGAGTGAGTGGAATGTAGGAACAACCTCCCCCCTCCCCACCCACCCAGATAAGGGCAGTGAGCTTTTCCTAGGAGAAAGAAGAGAAGAAAGCTTATTCATCTATAAAAGCCCACAAAGAGTGCGGGGAAACGGCAATCAATGTCTGCTGTCATTGTGTACATCACCATCGGTGAAGGAGAGAAAGAGCGCGGAGGGGCAGACAGATGTCTTTCTAGAGCTTTTGACTCTTAAGAGAGGTCATGCAGCTAAGGTCATGAATTTCGGGGGTTCAAATCGCCCGGTTCCAAATCCCATCATGGTCATTTAGTAGGTGTGCCAAGCTGAGAAGCCTGTGCCTCCTCTGTGCCTTACTTTCTTCATCTGCAAAGTGGAGATTAAAGCTATCACACAGGTTTCCGTTCTAAGGAATCTGCATGCAGAATACTTGCAGCGTTGCCTGGCCTATGGTAAACGCTATGCTGCTGTGTTCTCGGCAGGTGGCCCTGCGCAGTCCCGTTGTCGTCTGCTGTTTATACTCTCAAAGTTCAGGATTGCTTCCCAGCTCTTTGACCTACATCTCCATCTCACCAAATCTCAGAGCCTCTCCTCAACTACCATATTTCGGACAGCATTGTCTCCATTCTGGTCTAAACCCAAAGCTTCGGATCGTCTCAAGCACTCCTCCCAATATGTGAATCCCAGAGGGGTAACTGTACCAGATTCCAGGCAAGGCCCAAACGGATACGTCTCCCATCACAGCCCACGGCGTGACTTGGCAAGCGTGCCTGTGCGCCTCCCGTCTGTAACGCGGGTGAAACGGCTCCTGTGGAGCCTACGCAAGGCTGACACTGCAGTCACCGCCGGGCCCTACAGGCAGCCCTGCGGGTCTGGGGGAGGCCAGCCCGCGTTAGTGCGTCCCCGGACGCGGAGCTCCCCGGACTGAGGGTGTACCACACCCTCCTGTGCATGGTACCCCCGGTCCCCGCCAGGGCCTGATACTGGAACACGCATTTGTTAAATAAGCAAGGGGTTTAGAGATGAGAGCAGCTTCAGCTCTAGGGAAGACAGCTGTGTTATTGCCTCACGATGAGTCACGGATTACTCCCAAGAACCACGTTTTCAGTGGGCAAAAAATCAGGCCATACCGTGCTTTTTAACTCAATTTTTATTTTAGATTGGAGTATAGCTGATTTATAAGTTGCAGATGAACAGCAGAGTGCTTCAGTCATACATATACATATATCCATTCTTTTTCAGATTCTTTTCCCATACAGGTTATTACAGAATATTGAATAGAGTTCCCTGGGCTGTATAGCGGGTCCTTGTGATTATCTCGTATATATAGTCATGTGTATATGTTAATCCCAAACTCTTAATTTATTATGTTGGTTTATGGGTCTCTAAAACTGCTAATCCTAGTTACTCACTTGTCCCAACTGAAAGCTACACTGTATGTGTTTATCATAAGGTTTTCTTACTTTTAGTCTGGCAGGCTTTTTTTAATGTCATGGATCAGTGCTGCACAAAGACGTATTCTTTTTTCATTTGTTTTTAAAATTTATTTTTAATTGAAGGATAATCGTTTCACAGTGTGTTGCTGCTGCTAAGTCGCTTCAGTCGTACCTGTGTGCAACCCCGTAGATGGCAGCCCACCAGGCTCCGCCGTCCCTGGGACTCTCCAGGCAAGAACACTGGGGTGGGTTGCCAGTGTTGTGTTGGTTTCTGCCAAACATCAACATGAATCGGCCGTAGATACACATATGTCCCCTCCCTCCTGAGCCTCCCCTTCCACCTCCCTCCCTATCCCACCCCTCTATTTCTTTTCGTAGAAGTTCATGTAAAAAAGAGGTAAAAAATAGAGTTGCTTGAACACGGTTCAGTAACAAACCATGAAATCTTTGGGGGCAGCCTATGAGCACGTTGATAATAGTCCTTGTGCCATCACGTTAAGGAAAGCACATCGGCTTCATGTGTTACACTCTCTTTGCTTTTAATCTGTTGGAAAATGTAGAGCCACCTTTGGCAATCATAGGTTGTATTTATAAAGCTAGACTGAGGCTTCATCAATCACTGTGTCGTGAATTTATATTAGGCTTAGGAAATCTTGCAAACATTTATAACATTTAGTTTTTCATTAACTTGCTAGAAGGAAGTTCGTGAATAATTCGTTAGTTGAGACATCTGTGAAAACAGATTCGGTTAATTTATTAAGGAAGTAGTTGCTACAATCTCTCAGAGCAAAACCTTCTTCCCTGCTATATTTACTGAGTTCTACCCCTTGTATGTGAATCTGAGAACTAGGCTACTTAAGACCAGAATTAGAAAAGACTGTAGCAACAAACCGGACATTCGTACGGGCATTCATCTTCTCCAGCATTAAGTTTTAATGGCAGATACTTGTTAACTTTGCTCACTTTGTATGACTCTTAGAAGTAAATCCAGTTTTATTCAGGGCAAGAGCTGATGCAGCTGGAGGGTCGATTTTCTTGGTAAGTTACAGAGGGGCTGAGAGAGATGCTGGGGTGTGCTTGCTGTCATTCCAGGAGGAATCCTGCCTCTAAAGCAGCTCATGGCATGAGAGAAGCCATCTCATGTATAGCAGCTTGTCATAAATTAAGTTGACCTCAGGACAAAAAAATATTTTTAGAGAACTTTTCTCTAAGAACAAGGCCTCTGGCTTATCAGATAGTTAACAAAAGTAACTCCTTTAATAAGTCTTGGCATCTCAAATTCAGTTTGGTTTCAAGAAATCCAGAGAAGAGCTCTGTTTACTGTCTATCTGTGCCTAAGCACATGCCTCAAACCAGGCAAGGAACTGCCCCAAAATGCTCTTGTGGGGTTCACCGTGAATAATGAACAACATAAATACAACTAAGAAAGGCACCTCATCCATCCACTGAGCAAATATTAAATGTGAACTCAGAGCTTTCCGTCTCTGTAAAACATGGAAGAAAACGCAGGAACCAGAATAGCTGATGTTATGGAGCCCCAGTCTGATTTGCTACATAATTAAAGTCCAATGTATGCAAAACACAGTGGGACTTATTCATTCACCTGACGCTTATTTTCACTCTTACCATAAGAAAAAGCACTGAAGTGAGGGCCCGACAAGACCCAGTGCCTATCCTCAAGTTACGTAGCAATTACCTGGTGTAGAAAAGCCATGTAAATGCTTGAAGTGAACACAGTGCGCCTGCCCTGCTGGGGTCCACCAGGGTCTGCCAAGTGAAGTGAAGTCACTTGGTCGTGTCCGACTCTTTGCGACCCCATGGCCTTTAGCCCGCCAGGCTCCTCCATCAGTGGGATTTTTCCAGGCAAGAATACTGGAGTGGGTTGCCATTTCCTTCTCCAGGGGATCTTCCCAACCTAGAGATCGAACCCAGGTCTCCTTCATTTCAGGCAGACTCTTTACCCTCTAAGCCACCAGGGAATCCTTGGAGGGTCTGCCCAAGAAGACCTCAAATGCATTTTAAAAAAGAGACTTCGGTCTCCAATAAGCCTGTTCAGCCGGTCTTAGAGGCGGAAATCCTAGCATGGACTGTGGCTTTGGTCACACTCCTGAACACTGGCCTCTGGACTCCTGTGCACTCAGCCACAGCTTATGAGCCATATCAGCTGCTTCCTGCTTTCTTTCCGGTCCTGGCTAGCCCTGGCAAGGAGCCGACACTGAGTTCTGTACCATCGCACCAGAGGCCACAGCACATCTGCCCTTAGCTCAGCCCCATCAGCTGTCCTAACACGGGGCTCGGGAAGGCGGGCTAGGACGGGCTTGCTCTGGGCCTCAGATGAGCATTCTGACCCCTCTTCTCTGCTTACAGAAGCTGCGAGGTCTTGGACAAAATAGTTAACCCTCCCAGACTCTAAGACTTCTACTTCAAGGCAGAAAATAGTTTTTAACCTCCTGTGTTAGGAGGATTAAGCGAGGTAGTGCAAGTAAAGTGCTCCGCACGTGACTGAGCTAAGCAGGGGAGAGCTAGCGCTTTCTTCTCTCTCAGACCCTCACTTGACCGAGCCAGCCTCCACACTTGTGACTGACCGTTTGCCAGCTTAGCTCTTGAGTGTTCATTCCCCACCTTTGGCAGCCTGTCTTATCCAGGCCCTCCACGGAGAGCCCCAGGTCCCTTGCCCACTGCCAGGCAAGGAAGGGGACAATTCCCCTCATCTGCAGATAATGCAGTGTCTGTGGAACATGGGGTTCCCACAGACAATTCATGCCTCACCTGAGCACAGTGATGCTTCAGATAAAGAGATGCTGAGTACAGGAGTGAAGGGCTGAGCTTAGGCCAAGCCCCGTTACTCCTCTAGAGAATCCTGGGGAAGGTCAAGTGGAGAGAAGAGGTTGTCCTTATTTCTTTTGGGTCCCTGTCCTATTCCTCACACCTAGGAGCAAGCGTGACATTGTGTTTGAAGGCTGCCGGGAATCCTGGGGCCAGACTGCCTGGGTTCAAGTCTTGATTCTACCATTCGCTAGCTGGAGCTCCTTAACCTCACACCTCGGTCTCCTCAACCACAAGGCAAGGACAGGACCTCCCCGATAGGGTCGTTGCAGGAGCCACTGAGTTCAGTGCTGGGAACTGCTTAGAACAAGGCTTGGGACCCAGTAAGCCCGATCCAAGTGTTTTAGAACAGAACACATCTAAAATGCCAGGGCTTGAACCTGTCCCTGAACCTTGAAGGGCGCACGCATGCACCAGCTCTTCCCTTTCGCCTCGGTCACACCCGGGAGAGCTCTAGTGAAGCCACCCAAGAACATCCTGCGGGAGCTGCTGCTGCCACGTTTGCTCAAAAATCTAGAAACACAGCCTCAATGTGTGCCACCCTTTCTTCCATCAGAAAGTGAAGGGTGTGGGCTTCGTGAAATTAGATGAAGTGATCGTCCTTGAATGGATTATCCAAGGCTTCTACTTGACTAAAAAAATAATGCTAGCTCTTTGTATATAAAATTTGAAAAAAAAAATCTCTAGAGTAAAAATGCCACTTAACCTTGGGGTAAGCTGGATGGCTTTTGATGGTAAAGGTCATACATGCTCAGACCTCCGATTGCATCCTGTCTCCCCCTGAAGAGCGCATCTTGTCACATTTGTGTCCCCCAAAGCGCTCCACTCAGCTTCAGGCCGCCACACCGCCTGCCTTCATCTCTGACACGGGGGAGCCCACTCCTGTTTAGTTTATCTTGTCCCCTTTTCCTTGATACCCTGACTGAGCACTCACCAGGCCCTGAGTGACGCGGACGAACAAGAAACATGTGGGTGGGATAGGTTGTCCTGGGACTTCCGATTTTGAGAATAAGAACTGAGTTTTTCTTGTTTTGTAACTCTGTCTAAACAACTGGTAAAATGGTTTTCACTTACATGGACATTTGATAAACTTAGACTCAAGTAGCAGTTAGCAGAGAGACAGGAGAACAGGACTCTGTTAGAAATAAGGCTGTGTTTTCTTGGATAAGTGACTTCCATGTCTGGAGTTTCTGAACCCTTAACTGTGCGATGTTAGGGTTGGCCTGCGTTGTCTTCAAAGGCTCCTGCCTCCTCTGAATGTCACTAAACTGTGTTTGTGAAATGTTAAGATAACTGCAGATGGGTACCCTAGTGTTAGTTGCCTTTTAAGTGAGGGGGTTGGAATTTAATAATCAGATAAATTACCAAACATCTGTAAAAGAAGCATGAAAGTTTCTAAGATCAGTTTCATAGGTTGCTTTTGAGTTATTATAACTTCACTATTTAAGACAGCTAGTGGGGAGCTGCTGTATGTCAGCGCCCTGTGATGGCCTAGAGGGGCGGGATGGGCTTGGCAGGGAGGTTCAGAGGGAAGGGATATATGTATTCAAGGCAATGGCACCCCACTCCAGTACTCTTGCCTGGAAAATCCCATGGACAGAGGATCCTGGTGGGCTGCAGTCCATGGGATCGCACAGAGTAGGACACGACTGAAGCGACTTCGCAGCAGCAGCAGCAGCAACAGCAGCAGCATAGCTGTATAGCAGAAACCAACACAACAGTGTAAAGCAATTATACCCTAATTAAAAAATTAAAAAATAGTGTCACTACTTAGACTTTTGTTTCAAACTAGAAATATAATAATAAAAAAAGAGTTAAGGTGATACCAGGTAAAGGATGGAGTTAGCACTGTATCTTTTAAAACAATTGATAGGAAACTTTAGTTTAAACATAGCTGTTTGGTGATAAAGTCTCTTTTCTCCTTGAGTCAGGTAAGTATCTACTTATCCCAAAGTGACTGCACAGGGGGTAAAATTATCCACAAAACTTAGCTCAGTGTGAGTCTGAAGTAATGACTTCCACGGGCAATTAGGCTTATGAATCCAGGTTCTCTGCAAATTGTATGTACTTGTATTTACAGTTTGATCTGTATATATTAAATGACTGATGATTAAGAGGAAAAAAAAGTTATACAATCCATACTTCTCTGATTTTTTAAAAAGCAGCCTGAATACCACCATAGTAAATTTTACTGAATGTGAAATGTCAGGGAAAATATAAGTCTAGTACTTCCCTGTATCAATAATTAATGTTGGGTTATACTCATACAGGCCTTTAAGATCCTAAAAGACAGTTCATTCAAAGTCCGCCATTTTGCAGAAGCCTAGGGAAAGTGATCTTCCCAAGGTCGCTCCATGAATTAACAGCAGAGCTGGAAATCTAACCTTTCCTTTGTGGATTAACCCCACAGACTCTGTCCTCTGTGTGTGGAGCAAATGGACACAGATGACAGCTGCTACCTGTCTTTTAAAGGTGCTCAGTTTAGAAGGCTCAGAATATCCTTACATTACGAGTCTTTGTTTTAGCTGTTTGTCTTAGTCCAGTTGCTTATTATTAAGTGAAACCTCTCGTTTATCCTTATAACCTAAACATTCTTTTACGAGTTCCCAGTTTTCTCCTTCTTCTGTTTCTGTATTTTGTATAAAAGGGTTTCCCAGGTGGCACACTGGTACCACTGTGTACCACCTGTAATGCAGGAGATTTGGGTTCAGTCCCTGGGTTGGGAAGATCCCCTGGAGTAGAAAATGGCAAGCCTCTCCAGTATTCTTGCCTGGGAAATTCTGTGGACAGAGGAGCCTGGCGGGCTACAGTCCAAAGGGTCGAACAGAGTCAGACACGACTGAGCAACTGAGCACGCACACACGTTCTGTGTAAACTTACCTCAGCCTGCTTTACCTGGAATCTCACTCAGCTTGGCCTAACCGTTGGTGCACCCCTTGAAAAGCTCTATAGCATTTCCATTTAGGATCCTTAGAAGGATTTTACTTTCAATTTTGAAAGCTGGCACATATACATTTATATCTGGTATTTCTTGTATTTCAGTTATTTATGAGCTGTTAGCAAAGATTTAATGCTGACTATGTAAACTTTCTCCCATCTGACACTTTGAAGATAAGTTCCTTCATCCTGGGTCATCCTAGGGAACCACACCATTAAGTCCTGGATAGAATACTATTACTTGAGCCATGTGTTTGCTGTGGTAACCCATTAGAGGGCACAGGGGGTGGGGCAATCAACATAAAATGAACGATCAGATCATATCAGATCAGTCGCTCAGTCGTGTCCGACTCTTTGTGACCCCATGAATCGCAGCACACCAGGCCTCCCTGTCCATCACCAACTCCCGGAGGTCACCCAGACTCACGTCCAGTGAGTCAGTGATGCCATCCAGCCATCTCATCCTCTGTCATCCCCTTCTCCTCCTGCCCCCAATCCCTCCCAGCATCAGAGTCTTTTCCAGTGAGTCAACTCTTCACATTAGGTGGCCAAAATACTGGAGTTTCAGCTTTAGCATCATTCCTTCCAAAGAAATCCCAGGGCTGATCTCCTTCAGAATGGACTGGTTGGATCTTGCAGTCCAAGGGACTCTCAAGAGTCTTCTCCAACACCACAGTTCAAAAGCATCAATTCTTTAGCGCTCAGCCTTCTTCACAGTCCAACCCTCATATCCATACATGACCACAGGAAAAACCATAGCCTTGACTAGACGAAACTTTGTTGGCAAAGTAATGTCTCTGCTTTTCAATATGCTATCTAGGTTGGTCATAACTTTCCTTCCAAGGAGTAAGCATCTTTTAATTTCATGGCTGCAGTCACCATCTGCAGTGATTTTGGAGCCCAGAAAAATAAAGTCTGACACTGTTTCCACTGTTTCCCCATCTATTTCCCATGAAGTGATGGGACCAGATGCCATGATCTTCGTTTTTGGAATGTTGAGCGTTAAGCCAAGTTTTTCACTCTCCACTTTCACTTTCATCAAGAGGCTTCTTAGTTCCTCTTCACTTTCTGCCATAAGGGTGGTGTCATTTGCATATCTGAGGTTATTGATATTTCTCCCGGCAATCTTGATTCCAGCTTGTGTTTCTTCCAGTCCAGCATTTCTCATGATGAGGAGTTAAGTTTTGGTGCTACTTAGGCAAAGAAATTGTTATATCAAGTTTGCACAGGTGGTTAAGTCATCAGCTTCTTTCATTCTAAGCTGGTAAAACACATTTTCCCAGAAACACTGGAGAGAGAATCCCTCTTCTTCATCTCTGCTTCTATAGGGAAAGAAAGTCATTTCCCACATCTATGCGAACCTATATGCTTATAATGTCTTAGCTTCCAGTATAGGCTAATTGATAGAAGGGAAACTTAATCTCTGAGACTGGGTTAATATGATGCTTCTAAAATTGTCACTTGGAAAAACTGATGGTGAGGAATTCTGCCTTTGATTACGTCAGACTAGCTTATATATCAGACCAAACCTCTCATTGACTAAAATCATGAAAGCTTCATAAGGAAAACATCTGAAGCTATCCAAGGGCTTCCAAGAACCTTCCCTCTGTGCTTGAGGAGTTGTGATGCTGAAGGAAAGGGAAGCCAGGGAGAGCCTGACGTTTGGTTGAACATTTCTCCTGAGCCATTTGCTGATTTGTCAACAATGGATGAAACGAATAAAAACTAAGCAGAATTTCTGGCAGGCTCACAAGGCTGATGAGACAAAAATTTGAGTTTAAGCCCCATCAGAGAAGAGGGCTGATAAAAACTCTATATTTTCAATGAGCCCTTACGAAGGCTTCAAGTGAAAGTCAAAGTCGCTCAGTCATGTCTGACTCTTTGCGACCCCAAGAACTATACAGTCCATGGAATTGTCCGGGCCAGAATACTGGAGTGGGTAATCTTCCCTTCTCCAGAGGATCTTCCCAACCCAGGGATTGAACCCAGGTCTCCCACATTGTGGGCAGATTCTTTACCAGCTGAGCCACAAGGGAAGCCCAAGAATACTGGAGTGGGTAGCCTATCCCTTCTCCAGCGGATCTTCCCGACCCAGGAATCGAATTGGGGTCTCCTGCATTGCAGGTGGATTCTTTACCAACTGAGCTATCAGGGAAGCCTATGAAGGCTTAAACTTTAGGGCAAGAGGGAACATACCTTCCCTCACAAAAATTGAAACCAAGATTTGAGTTATCTCAAACCCCAATTAGATTAAAATAGTCTGCCTCTAACCTAATTGCCTAACAGAAGCTGAAGTATAGTCTCTTGAGGAGGAAGATGACATCACCCAGAACCTCAAATTATATCTACAATCTTTCAAAAACAAGGTCTGGAATTTAATTTTAAAATTACCAGGAAAAAAATAGAAGAAAGTCTTTGTGAACTTAGGTTATGCACAAATTCCTTAGCCATGGTAGCAAAAGCTCAGTCTATCAAGGAATAAATTGATATATTAGACTTTCTCAAAACTGAAATCTCCTACTCTTTGAAAGACACTTTCAGGAGAACAAAAAGAGAAGCTATAGAATGATGGGAAATATTTGTAAATTATATTTCTGATAAAGGACTTGAATCCAGAGTATGTAAAGATCTCTCAAAACACCCAATAATAAGAGAATAAATCATTAATTAAAAATGAACAAAAGAGTTGAAAGGAGACTTCACCAAAAGCCACATATACGTGACAATTGAGTGCATGAAACTTAGTCATTAAGGACGTGAAAATGTAAGTTAAAATCACAAGGAGATGTTACACATTCTAGTTATAATGATGAAAAAAAGATACAAAACCAAATACTTGCAAAGATGTACTAAAAGTCACTCGTGTTCATATATTTCTGGTTGGAATGGAAAGTGGTACAGTCAATTTGGGAAATAAAAGGGTTTCTATTTCTTATAAGATTAAACATCCATTTAAACTAAGACCTAGCAATCCTACTCCTATTTATTTTCCCAAGACAAATAAAAATTTATGCTCACACAAAACCTGTATATGAATGTTCACAGCAACTTTATTTGTAATCACCTCGAGCTAGAGACAGTCACAGGGGGCGGTTTCAGTTGCGTCTCAGTAACAGACTGGAGAGGCTACAAACTTCAGCCAGAATGTGGATGATTCAACAGCATGGTCTGCAAAATGGAACTTATTGGTATATCTAGGAAACTGTACCCAAAACTTCAGAATATAAATAATGTTCTAGTGCTTTTGAATTATTTACAGATTGAGCTACACTGGACCATAAAACATGTCTCTACACATTTCAAATGACATAATAGTGAGCACATTCTCTGGCCACTGTGAAATGAAGCTAAAAATCTATCTAAAAAGTAGGAAGCCACCAAATGCCCCCAAATTTGGAGTTTATTTATATAAAATCTGTTGTTTAAAGAGGAGAGATCAATAAAAGTTATAATATATTTTGTACTGAAGTGTATAAATAGAATATATCAAATATATTCTAAATATATAGATATATTCCTAATGTATCAAATAGAATATATCAAATCTTATAGAAAGCAACTTACATTAAAAGGGAAATTCATAGCTTTTAGTGCATATATTTCAAAGAAGGAAAGACAAAATTAATTATCTAAGCATTTGCCCCAAAAGGTAAAGAAAAGAAAACACCAGTAGAATTACCGAAAGTAGAAGGAAAAAATAATATATAAAAGTTCAAAAAAAACAATGAAATAGCATTAAATCCAATAATGAGAACAAACAAATGTAAAAACTAGTCCCTTTAAAAGTATAATAAGAAAGATAAATCCCTGACAATAATGATGAGAGAGAAAGAGAATTCCTAACTTAGAACTGGTCATGGAACAACAGACTGGTTCCAAATAGGAAAAGGAGTACGTCAAGGCTGTATATTGTCACCCTGTTTATTTAACTTATATGCAGAGTACATCATGAGAAACGCTGGACTGGAAGAAACACAAGTTGGAATCAAGATTGCTGGGAGAAATATCAATAACCTCAGATATGCAGATGACACCACCCTTACGGCAGAAAGTGAAGAGGAACTAAGAAGCCTCTTGATGAAAGTGAAAGAGGAGAGTGAAAAAGTTGGCTTAAAGCTCAACATTCAGAAAACGAAGATCATGGCATCTGGTCCCATCGCTTCATGGGAAATAGATGGGGAAACAGTGGAAACAGTGTCAGACTTTATTTTTTCTGGGCTCCAAAATCGCTGCGGATGGTGACTGCAGCCATGAAATTAAAAGACGCTTACTCTTTGGAAGAAAAGTTATGACCAATCTAGATCACATATTCAAAAGCAGAGACATTACTTTGCCAACAAAGGTTCGCCTAGTCAAGGCTATGGTCTTTCCTGTGGTCATGTATGGATGTGAGAGCTGGACTGTGAAGAAGGCTGAGCACCAAAGAATTGATGCTTTTGAACTGTGGTGTTGGAGAAGACTCTTGAGAGTCCCTTGGACTGCAAGGAGATCTAACCAGTCCATTCTGAAGGAGATCAGCCCTGGGATTTCTTTGGAAGGAATGATGCTAAGGTGAAACTCCAGTACTTTGGCCACCTCATGCAAAGAGTTGACTCATTGGAGAAGACTCTGATGCTGGGAGGGATTGGGGGCAAGAGAAGAAGGGGACGACAGAGGATGAGATGGCTGGATGGCATCACTGACTCGATGGATGTGAGTCTCAGTGAACTCTGGGAGTTGGTGATGGACAGGGAGGCCTGGCGTGCTGCAGTTCATGGGGTCGCAAAGAGTTGGACACGACTGAGTGACTGATCTGATCTGATCTGAACACCACTTGTAGAAATGATGACATCACATAAATTCTTCATCTGTTATAAACACATAGCAGAGTAGTATTAACTTTTTGCCAACAAACTGAAAAGATAAATAAAATAGGCAAGTTGATTGAAAAAACACAACCTTTTCCAAAAAATGATGTAAGAAATAACATATGACTATCACTAAATATAAGTAATCAAATTTCTATTTAAAACTCATCCCATAAAAAATTCCAGACCAAAATGGCACCATTAATGGATTCTCCTAAACATTAAAGGACAAAATAATATTAATCTTAAACAAACACTTCCAGAGAACAGAGAACAATAGTCAGCTTGTTTTTTGAGGCCACCATAATCTTGAGAACAAAAGCCTGTATGAATATTACAGAAAAGAAAAATTATAGTCAATCTCTTTCATAACATAGATGTAAAATAATCCTAAACAAAATGCTAGCAAGCCAAATCCAGTGATGTGCAAAAAAGAAACTTACAGTGTGGTTAATGGTGTAAGTTTGGTTTAGTTATGCAAGAAACAATCAGTACAATTCATTGCATTAAAAGAACAAAGAAAACATCATATCCCATGGAAGTGCTTAAAACATGTGATGAAATTTAATACTCATTCAAAAAGAACAAAAACACAAAACCTCTCAGCAAAATAGAAATAGAAGGAAACTACCTTAATTTGACCAACTCTGTCTATTAAAAAGGTTTCTCTGTTGGTTCAGCAATGAAGAACCCACCTGCAATGCAGGAGACATGGGTTCGATCCTTGGCTTGGGAATATCCCCTGGAGAAGGGAATGGCAGCCCACTCCAGTACTCTTGCCTGGAGAACCCCATGGACAGAGGAGCCTGGCGGGCCACGTCCATGGGGTTGCAAAAGAGCCGGACACGACTTAGTGACTAAACGGCAGCAAATATAAGATGACTAATGCTTTGCAAGTTGTTGAATGTAAACAAACAAACCAGTTAAATACGTATAACTAAAAGTGATTTTTCTGAAATTTTTTCGTTAACCCTTTTATCACACTTATTTCATTCTTTATTTAAATCTTCTCTTGAGATTTATTTTGTGTTCATAGTCCTACATAGTCCAAAGAATCGGACGTGACTTAGAATAAACAGCAACAACAGCATCTATTTAAAAAGCCTGTAGCTGGCTTCAGAACACATAGTGACAGGCAGAAAGCACTGCCCGGAGGCTGCGAATGAGACCAGGATGTGTGCAACCTGCACTTTTATTTGACACTGTCTCAGAGGTTCTAGCCTGGGCAATAAGTCAAGAAAAATAAGAAAAAGATGTCAGGATTGGAAAAGGTACTGGCATTATTCACAGTCATAACAGTCCAAACTTGGAGACAACTCACAAATCCATCATCAGTGGAATGGACGAATGCAGGGCAGTATATTCATATAAAGAAATAGCATGCTGTAGTAGCAAAGAGCAGATGACTGATCCATGTAAAAACAGATCAGTCTCACAGATGTTTATGTTAAGGAACAAAAAATCAAAAACCCAGTAGTATATAATTCCATTCATACAAAATTCAAAATCATTTAAGACGACTCTGTGGTGTTACTGTGAATGGTGGTTACCTTTAGGGTATGGCAGTGTTGGCGTCTGGTAGGGTTGCTTCTCTTGTGCAGTGAAGGTTCTGTTTCTTGACTTCTGTGGTAACTACAAAGGCATATTCATATAACAGAATTAATCAGACAGAACAATTACGATTTTTACATGTTTGCATAAATGTGTATTACATCCATAAAATTTTGTTTGAATAAAACTAATGGGGACTCAGACAGGAGCACTTCCCACTTAAAAGGATCGCAGAACAACAAGATTGTTTTCCGTTTCCAATTTTTTAACCCCAAATAATAAATAGCATAATTCTGACAGAAATAATGGAAACAGACAACTTGGTATTAGTTTTTATTTCTTTCATCAGAAAGGCAGGGTGTAAGCTAATAGCGGAGAAGGCAATGGCACCCCACTCCAGTACTCTTGCCTGGAAAATCCCATGGATGGAGGAGCCTGGTAGGCTGCAGTCCATGGGGTTGCTAAGAGTCGGACACGACTGAGCGACTTCACTTTCACTTTTTCGCTTTCATGCATTGGAGAAGGAAATGGCAACCCACTCCAGTTTTCTTGCCTGGAGAATCCCAGGGGCAGGAGAGCCTGGTGGGCTGATGTCTATGGGGTCACGTGGAGTTGGACACGACTGAAGTGACTTAGCAGCAGCAAGCTAATAGCACATTATAGGAAAATACTTCATAATATTTACATTTCCTTTGCTCTTTATCAAGTTTCTTAAACGTATATTCAAGGAGGTTGTGACTGTTTCCTTGGGAATACTATATTCTTAAAAGGAAGCGAGGGAAGTATTTCTGGTTCAGTCACATTTGTGATGCTACTGAAGAGTGTCCAGTAGATAAAAATTCATATGCCACGGAGATAAAAGTGTTTGCTTTGCTATAAAACAAGTAAACAAGAAATGCATCATTTTAGAATTAGGATTTAAATGTCCCTGAAACTAGCAGGAGTTTTCTAAAACTGGTGAAAAATGGGTAGCAAGAACTGAATGATAGGAGTGAGGTGGGTGAAAGGTCTTGAGCAAGCATGAAACACGAAATGAACGGAGAAGAGACGCTTTCTTTCTCTAAAAATGAAAAAGATACAATTTTGGGGCAGAGAATGTAGATGGTATATGAAGGAATAGAAAGAAAGCAAAAATCATCTAAGGTCCCCCACCCAGAGGTCAGTACCCACCTATTGTTAGAACTTACTTTCTTGGTTTTATTAAGCAGGCTCTGCTGTATTATAACAAGCTTTCTACCTTTGCTTTTGTGCTTGGAACACATCCCCATGTTGTTGGATACTGCCCTCTACTTAATGGCTTTAAATCCTTCACACGATGAATCGCCTGTGTGGATTTTTAAAAATAGAGCAACCTGGATCTTACTCCCAACCTACTGATTGGGCTCTTTCCTTCCAGAGACCTAGACGCGGGCCTTTTTAGAAAGTTTCCCACTAGATCCCAATTCAGAACCAGGACTGAGACCGTTCTTTGTTTCCTCTTTTTCTCATCTGGAATATGGCTGCTCCAGTGTTGAGTGTTTCTGCTGTGCGACACCGAGCATCGGCCACGTGTACACGTATGTCCCCCGCCCCCCAGGGCATCGCGGAGCGCAGAGCTGAGCCCTGTCCACGCAGCAGCTCCCCTCTAGCTGTCTCTCGCGTGGTGCTGAACACGTGGCAACGCTACGCTCTCATTTCGTCCCTCCCCGCGTCCCACTCTGCGTCCACAAGTCCACTCTCTACATCTGTGTCTCTAACCTGCCCTGCGAACAGGTTCTTCTGCACCATTTTTGTAGATTCCATCTATATGCATTAATAGACTCTTTTTCTCTTAATGGATGCATAGATTTCTATCATATGAATGTACTATATTTTAACTTGTTCTCATTATTATTAGACATTTATGGTCCCCTCTTTTCGGGTATTAGAAATACTGTAGCAAGTATCTATTGCTACATCTCTGATTATTTTCTATGATTAAATTCCTAGAAGTAACCTGCTGGTTTGTTTTAACTGAGGGCTTTTCATTGCCAAATCATCCTGCAGAAATGTATTGCCAAAGTATTCTAACATCAGCATGTAATGAGATTCCTGTTTATTTGCATCATAACTAAATATTGGTAAATATTATAATTTAAAAATATTTTGGCTAATTGTATTATTTGGTATATGCATTTCTTTGATTATCAGTCAGGTTGAACAGTGTTTCATCACCAAATTGCTTCTTTATATCAGAAGCAATTCTTACAGGGGAGAAGACTTGAGGAAAAGCTGAAAATTTCAACGTAGAAATTAAAATGACTTGGTGTGTTCAATGTTCTAAATCAGGAACCAAAGCAAAATGTGAAGTTTTTATGGAGAAATCTAAAGGTAGTGTTTCTTCTTTAAAGTTAATAGAAAAAACTAAAGACCTCAAGGAAAAATTGGTTGGTGTTTATATCTCCCTAGAGTCCTCCTGACCCTGAATCAATGTCTATGGAATAACGTTGTGTATTATCCATAAAATATTGAGATCCAAATGCATATCTGGACCATCATTCCGTCTCACTTTCTATTTAAACACTTACTGAACTTTGTATCAACTGGAGTTCCAACAGGAAATAGACAGTTGGCACACACTGGCATAATCTGAGGAGGGTTTATTGACAAAGGACTATTACAAAGATGGGGGCGTGGTAACGGCGGGCTCAGTCCTGGGGGCAGACAGAGCTAACTGTGTCAGGTAGACCGCTCTGAGAGATCCGGGGTCTTTGGCAGAAAAACCCAGCCAGTTTATAATCATTTCACAAGGAAGGTGCTAGTGAACAAATCCCCCGAGAACAGCGTCTTACAGGACGTCAGCTGGACTCCCCAGCCTTATCTCCTACCATTTCCCCCACATCTCTGCAGCCGAAATTCCTTCACTTCAGCTTGCTATCTCCCTGAAGGTCGCCTCACCAGGGAGGACTTCCCTGGCGTGGCAAGTGGCCAACAGAGGCCGGCCTGCCTCCTCCAGCTCTCCACTCGGCTTCACCTCGGCTTATAAACATTAGTGCTGCCGGCTATGCCCTTTCCCCCTTACTGCACTAGTCGCCCCCATCTTCAGAAAGCAGGCCTGGCGGGGGCCCAGGCCCTGCCTCTGCCGCGCTGTGGGTGTCTTCAGTGCCTGAAACAGTGTCTGGCTCATAGCAGGTGCTCAATATTTTTCATCTTTGAGAAAATGCTTAGTAAACTTCCATGTACCGTGGAAACGTGAAATGGCATTTATTATAAATTGCATATAACACCGTGTAAGTACACACTTTTTTGGATTATCTTATTCATGTACCTTTATTGGCACAAATGACAATTTTTATATCCAATTATATTTCCTTAGAATCTACCTCCAGTGCATATCTCTAGCCTATCCACCTGTCTCCATCTTTACTGACATCTTTCAAGACGGAACTACCACCTCTCACTTGGACAAATACGACAGCCAACTGGTCTCCAAGCTCGTTCTTTCCTGTTTCGATCTTCCCACACCCAGAAGCCAAAGCCAGATTTTAAGCACCTTGGACTGCAAGGAGATCCAACCAGTCCATTCTGAAGGAGATCAGCCCTGGGATTTCTTTGGAAGGAATGATGCTAAAGCTGAAACTCCAGTACTTTGGCCACCTCATGCGAAGAGTTGACTCATTGGAGAAGACTCTGATGCTGGGAGGGATTGGGGGCAAGAGGAGAAGGGGACGACAGAGGATGAGATGGCTGGATGGCATCACTGACTCGATGGATGTGAGTCTGGGTGACCTCCGGGAGTTGGTGATGGACAGGGAGGCCTGGCGTGCTGCGATTCATGGGGTCACAAAGAGTCGGACACGACTGAGTGATTGATCTGATCTGATCTGATTGCTGATTTTGTTGGAATCTTACTGCCAAACTGTTCTAATCATTACACAAGTCTGCAACATCCACCCTGTGAGTGGCATCCCCGGTGGTGTCACGGTACTCACACAAAGGTCACGGTAGCCTTGGGAGGCACAACAGTTACGGAATATAATACCAAAAAGTGCCACCCACTGGGTACTTGGGCTGTGGTTTTTCTTCACTAGTATAGTAAGGATCAGATCAGATCAGTCGCTCAGTTGTGTCCGACTCTTTGCGACCCCATGAACTGCAGCACACCAGGCCTCCCTGTCCATCACCAACTCCCGGAGGTCACCCAGACTCACGTCCATCGAGTCAGTGATGCCATCCAGCCATCTCATCCTCTGGCGTCCCCTTCTCCTCCTGCCCCCAATCCCTCCCAGCATCAGAGTCTTCTCCAATGAGTTAACTCTTCGCATGAGGTGGCCAAAATACTGGAGTTTCAGCTTTAGCGTCATTCCTTCCAAAGAAATCCCAGGGCTGATCTCCTTCAGAATGGACTGGTTGGATCTCCTTGCAGTCCAAGGGACTCTCAAGAGTCTTCTCCAACACCACAGTTCAAAAGCATCAATTCTTTGGCGTTCAGCCTTCTTCACAGTCCAGCTCTCACATCCATACATGACCACAAGAAAGACCATAGCCTTGACTAGGCGAACCTTTGTTGGCAAAGTAATGTCTCTGCTTTTGAATATGCTATCTAGGTTAGTCATAACTTTCCTTCCAAGGAGTACGTGTCTTTTAATTTCATGGCTGCAGTCACCATCTGCAGTGATTTTGGAGCCCAGAAAAATAAAGTCTGACACTGTTTCCACTGTTTCTCCATCTATTTCCCAAGTAGTGATGGGACCAGATGCCATGATCTTCATTTTCTGAATGTTGAGCTTTAAGCCAACCTTTTCACTCTCCACTTTCACTTTCATCAAGAGGCTTTTTAGTTCCTCTAGTAAGGATAGTAAATGTCAAAAATCTTTCTTTATGCTCATTGGATTTTTCTGAAGCAAGACTGTAACCTCATAGATAGGCCTTAAATATTTGACTTTCCTGTTCTCATTTCTTCCTTGCAAACCCTCTCGGTTTTGCTTGATTCTGTTTTTCCCATGTCACTCTGACCAACCTCTTACTTCACTTGTGTGACAGACCTTTAAATTCACTCTTTAAATACATCCCAGGGGGCAGCGTCCTTCCTGCCTTGAGGAAACAACAACCAGCAATTCAGGCGGTCTGCTGGAAAGCTTAGAGGGAGACGCAATTAAATTTTAAAGTAGCTGTTATGTTGGCATGGATTTTCTCATTTGGAATGAATTTCACGCTCTCAGCCTACATTTTCTAAAGTGGTGTTCTGTAGGATGCTACGCAGGGTTGGGAGGAAAAGGTATCCTATACTGTAAAAACCAGGGGACTGCTGGCTTGTCACACTTAATACATTTTGTAAGTTTTTCTAATGGTTTGGGTTTTGATAGGTTTCACCTAGATCTTTAAGTCAATGCATATGTGAATTTAAGGTGTTGTGCAGTTTAACCATAAACTCTTAGCAGCACCAGTTAATAAACCCTGGAAAAGGTTCTGCAGAATATAGGTTTGGGAAACCTGTATTGCTTTATTGATGAGTTCATCTGTGTGTGCTCTTGGGAAGAAGCCTCCTGAAGAGGAAAGGCACTGACCAACAGCTAGCAGACCTAGTTTCTAAGCCTTCTTTCTATGAAGTGGTTTTATACCTTGGGCAACGAACTAAGTATTTCTATGTCTAGTTTTCCTCTCACTGAATATTTGTTCAAAAATGTGCCAAGTCAAAATGTGGTCAAGACAGCGGAGTAAGAAGACCCTGAGTTCACCTTCCCCCACAGACACACTATAATCACAACTATTTAAAACAATTTTCAGAGCAACTACCTATGAAAACGGGCTGAAGACTATCAGAAAGGTTTTCCCCACAACTGAAGACATGAAGACTCCCAACGAGATGAGAGGGAAAGGCAGAGAGGTGGTATAGACAAGACCCGCGCCCCCAGGCAGGTGGCCCATCAACGGGAAGAGCAACGTAAGTGCAGAGATGCTCCCGAAGGGGAGGGGGTCCCGGCCCACCCTCGTCTCCCTCACCTGGGGTTCTTGCAGGCTACACTGATTCTGAAGGCCAGAGGGGCTTTTGCTGGTGGCCTTCATATAGAAGAACTCGATGTCTGCAGGAAACAGAGACTCTCTTCTTAAACGATGCGCACAGCATCTCATGTGCTCCGAGTCCCAGCACAGGGGCAGTAATTTGGAAGGAGCCTGGGTCAAACCCACTTGCTGGTCTTGGAGAGCATCAGGCAAGGTGGGAGGCAGCGAGAACTCGCTCTGGGGACACAGACGTTGGTGAGAGCCATCTGGGGGAGCTCGCTCCACCAGGAGGCCCCTGGTGCTGGCGAGCCCTGTTGGGATCCTCCCTCTAGCCTCCTAGCATCAGGGGATTGCTGCCTGCTGGCGGGTAGCACCTGTTCTGGGACTCCCCCGCTCCTCTGCCAGCCCTGACCTTCCCACCAGGGCCGGCCACCAGGCCCCACAGCCTGTTACCACCCGGCCCTGCCCCAGTGGGTGGCGGTCGACACTCAGGCCAGGGCGTGTCCGCCTGCAGGAGCCCCCGGCAGGCGTTGGCTCTGCCTCAGTGGAGGGGCCCTCCCAGAGCGAGTCCTGCTAGTGACAGACAGGAGTGTGCTGATCAGCCCCACAGAATATCCCTACAGAAGGCCGCTTCTCTAAGATGTGAAAAGATGACAAAATCATCTCAGACGTCTAAAGAAAAGCAGAGAATTTGACAGAAAGGGGAGACAGAGGGATATGTTCCAAACGAAAGAACCAAACCAAACCCCAGAAGAAGAGCTAAGCAAAGTGGAAGTAAGCAGTCTACCAAGAGGAGCTCAGGGTGGTGATTGTAAATGTGCTCAGTGATCTTGGGAGAACGGGTGAACAGCGGGATTTCAGCAGAGTGACCAAGTGTAAAGAAGAGCCAAAGAGAGCTGAAGAATACAATAGCTGGAAGAAGAAGAAAAACACTAGAAGGAGTCAACGGTAGATTAGATGATGCAGAGGAACAGATCTGCACAGATTCCTGCTGGAAATCACCCAGGCTGAACAGAAAAAGAGGGAGAAAGTTATAGAAAGGAGGACTGTATAGGAGACCTCTAGGACAACATCGATTCACGTTACAGAGGCCCCAGCAGGGGTGGGGGCAGAAACCTTACTTGAAGAAATAATGGTTGAAAACTTCCCTAACTTGTGGAAGGGAACAGATATCCAGGAAGCACAGTATCAAACCAGACGAATCCAAACAGGTCCACGCCAAGATATATTACAATTAAAATGGCAAAAATTAAAGATAAAATAGGGAATATTAAAACTGCAAAAGAAAACCACTGAGTTACGTGCAAAGGAATGCCCATATGAGTACCAGCTAACTTTTAGAAGAAACTTTGCAGGAGTTGCATGATACATTCAAAGTGATGAAGGGAAGAAAGCCTACAATCAAGAACACTCTACCTGACAAGTTTGGTCCAGTCACTCAGTCATGTCTGACCTTTTGCGACCCCACTGACTGTAGCACTCCAGGCTTCCTTGTCCATCATCAACTCCCCGAGCTTACTCAAACCCATGTCCATCAAGTTGGTGATGCCATCCAACCATCTCATCTTCTGTCACTCCCTTCTCCTCCTGCCCCCAATCCCTCCCAGCATCAGGGTCTTTTCAAATGAGTCAGCTCTCCTCATCAGGTGGCCAAAGTATTGGAGTTTCAGCTTCAACATCAGTACTTCCAGTGAACACCCAGGACTGATCTCCTTTAGGATGATGGACTGGTTGGATCTCCTTGCAGTCCAAGGGACTCTCAAGAGTCTTCTCCAACACCACAATTCAAAAGCAAGGCTATCCTTTAAATTTGAAGGAAAGATAAAGTTTTTCAGACAAGCAAATTTAAAGGAGTTTATCACCACTAAGCAGCTTTATCAGAGAAGGCAATGGCACCCCACTCCAGTACTCTTGCCTGGAAAATCCCATGGATGGAGGAGCCTGGTGGGCTGTAGTCCATGGGGTCACTAAGGGTCAGACACGACTGAGCGACTTCACTTTCACTTTTCACTTTCATGCATTGGAGAAGGAAATGGCAACCCACTCCAGTGCTCTTGCCTGGAGAATCCCAGGGACGGAGAGCCTGGTGGGCTGCCGTCTATGGGGTCACATAGAGTCTGACACGACTGGAGTGACTTAGCAGCAGCAGCAGCAAGCAGCTTTATAATAGATTTTAAAGGGATTTCTATTAGTAGAAAAGGAAAGACCACAACTAAATATGAAAGTTACAAAAGGAAAATTCTCGTTGGTAAAGGCTAATACACAGTACAGGCAGTAGGTCAAACACTTATGAAGAGAGGAAGGGTGAAAGACAGAAGTGCTGCATATCCACAGTAAGTAGTTCTAATGGATACCAAAGCAAACAAGATGTAAGTATGATGTCAATACAGGTGGCTAACAGCACATGAAAGGATGTTCCATGTCACCAGTCATCAGGGAAAGACGAATCAAGATCATGAGATACCTGTCACATCTATCAGGAAAGCTATCATCAAAAAGACAAGAAATAACGCGTGTCGGTGAGGATGTGGGGGAAACGGAACCCTTGTGTATTGTCACTGAGAACACAAATTTTACAGCCACTATGGAGCACTGTCTGCAGGCTCCTCAAAACGCTGGAAGCAGAGCCTCCACACTCCAGTATTTCTCTGGAGAAAATGGAATCACTTATTGGAAGAGACGCATTCACTCCATGTTCACTTCAGCATTATTTACAACCAAGACATGGGAACAGCCTATGAGCCCATGAATGGATACAGAAGTGGAATGTGTGCACAATGGAATATTACTCAACCGTAGCAAGAATGAAATATTGCCGTTTGTGAGGACATGGATAGACCCACAGGGTATTATGCTAGAAGAAATGGATCAGAGAAAAGCAAACACTGTATGATTTCACTTATATGTGGGATCTGAAAAACAAATAAATAAACATAAAACAGAAGTAGAATCATAGATACACAGGACCGTCTGGGGGCTCAGTGTAGAGAGGGATCGGACGAGTGAGAGGGCTGAGGGAGGCTGAGAGGTTACAAAGCACACCGCTCATGGGGATGGAATTCAGAGCACAGGGAATGTAGTTATTAATACTGAAATAAATTGACATGGTGACGCATGATAACTAGACTTGTGATGACTTTGTACTGTACACAGATACTGAATCACTGTATTGTGCACTTGAAACTAACACAGTATCATATGTCAATTACACTTCAATTTTTTTTTTAATGTGGCAAATCAATATTCTTATTAGTTAGCCGTGTACTAGGCTGCTGTAACAAAATATCAGAAACCAGGTGACCTAAAGCAATAGAGACTGTCTGTCTCGCAGCTCTGGGGGCGAGAGGCCTGAATGTGCGGCGCTGGCTGGGCCGTGCCCTGTGACTGCTCAGGGGCGGACCCTGCCTGGCCTCCTTCTGGGGTTTGCTGGCAGCCCTCGGTGTTTGCTGGCTTACAGATGGATCGCTCCTGTCACATGGCCACCTCCTCTATGTTTGTCCGCACACCGTGCATGTCTGTCTTTGTGTCTGGATTTTCCCTTTTTATCAGGACACTAGTCATATTGGATTAGATCTCATCTGAATGACCTTATTTGAACTTGATAACCTTGGTAAAGACCCTATTTCCAAATAAAGTCACATTCTGAGTTGATAGGGGTTAGAATTTTGACAGCATCTTTTTGGAGGGCAATTCAAATTGTACAACAAGCAGCCACCAACAAAGTGTGCTTTTTCAGCTGAAATACGTTAAATTTGCAAAGGCTGCCTTGGCGAGGAACGACACTGCCCCCAGTCCTCTGCTCCCCGCTCCAGCTAGCTTTCTAGTTACCTGCTTTGCTTCTTTCTGAGTTGGCCTGAGACTCTGCTGCATTACACACGACCCCTGTACCGGCTGCATCAGTATCATCCAGAAGTTTGCCAGAAATGGAAACCCTAGGTCTCATGCCGAGTCTCCTGAGAATTTCGTGGAGTCCTGAAACTGAAGTAGGAAACTGCCTCTTCCTTTAACCTTGTTTAACCCTGGGAAAGACTCAGGTGTTCTCTGCAGGCTGCCTCCTGCTTCCTCATCACCTGTCCCCGACTTGTCCTGACTGTGAGCTCTCTGTCGGCGTCATCTGGTCTGACTCATCCCTTGGTGTCTTCCTCATCAGTCCTTCCTAAGTCTTTCTCCTTTCCTGGATACCCACCTTGGGCTTCTGTCTTGGCGCTGCTGCCTAAGCCCCAGCGTGCTATGAATAATTGTAAGTCCCACGGCACCTGGAGTATGAAGAGTTACAACAAAGCAAGTCAAAGACCATCGAGCAGATGTATTATCGTCTCCTCAAACGACACCAGAATGTTGGTTTCATTAGTTTATCACAGTGTGTATGATAGCGCTTTTCTCCGTTACTAATGTAATCCACAAAGCTAAAAACAGAAGCTGCCCACCAGCTGGCAAAGTGTATGATGTAAAGCAAAATCAAAATATTGTGATACTGGAGTTACAAAGGTACATATTAATTATGCTGGCCCTACCTTGCATTGGACTCTCTCTGAGGCAGAAAATTAAATCGCTTTCATTTGATGAAAAAGTAATATTCCATTTACACATGATAACCATTTGTTGCAGAAGTTCATTTAGATGAAAAAAAAAGTGACTGGCAGAAAAGCAATCAATAAACTATAGGAGACATGTCATTTGTATTCTATATGTAAATTCTAGTTCACTAGTACGAGGGGAAAAGGAATACTAAATTTATTATATTTCATCGTTGTTACTTTTAATAAAATTTTAGGCTCAATTACCAATTTTTCTTTTTTAGAAAATTACTTTGGATCATCTTGATCACTACTGCCTGCATTAAGATAAGATATTACTAACCACTTATGAAAAGGATGCATTTTTTTCTATTGCTATTTACATATGAATTTTTATGTCTCATAGAGCTGCCTTTTTTAAACTAGGAATACATATTCCCCATTTTTTTCATCCATCTTTAGTAGAAAGCCAAATAATGTCTTACATTTAATGGTATGTTACCACTATCCATATGCAATCATATGAAATTATTTAGCTTTATTTTTAAAATCTATATACGGTTCCTTTTCGTAAGGCAATTTTTAAAAACTGTGATTAAATGTTTTAAATGGAGTTGTTTGCCTGAAACTTGATCAGTAACCATTCTTATTGATGCCATCCAGTTAGATTGAGATGCTAGGATTCAGATGGAAAACATTCAAGAACAAATGCTATCTTCCTTATATAGGACATGTCAAGGTCTTCTGGGAAATGTGATTTTGGCTGGTCATCCTAGAAAGAAAACACTTATGACCAGGAAAGTGCATGCACTGAAACGCGAAGCAGGTCGGACGCAGACTGACGTTTCACACGGAGAAAGGCGACGGTCCGCCCGGACGAGACGGAATCGGATCGTGCTTCTTCCTCTGCTAGTAAATCACTTCCATGGCTCTGGGCACTCAATTAACCTCCCGGCCCTCATCTTCTGTCTACACAGGTAGGCCTCTACTTACTGCAGAAAGGCGCCTTTGATATGAAATATGAAAATAAGCGAAACAGAAACAACCTGAGTAAAACTACTTTCCCATTCAATAGTCATTAAACAAACAGCTTGAAGCCCTCTTTACGGGCGACATCGCTGACTCGAGGCGCTGACTCGTGATCTAAGCAACGTGTCACACGCAGAGTCGAGCCCACGGACAGTGCTGCACCAGAAGCAGGATCCGTCTGCTTGTTGCACGCGCGGCGTCAGGCGCCTCGTCCGCAGAGGCGCGCGGTGTTGTCTAGATGTGCGCTTGCTGACTCTGCCGGCCTGCACGGTGTCCCTCTAGAGGGTGCAGAGCTGCCAGTGCGGCGGGCAGGAGGGATGGGGACGCGATGGGGTCCCGAGTGGGAGAGGGCAGGGGAGCGGCCCGCTCTGAGATGACCGCGTGCGAGCCTCGCCACCTCTCTGCCCGCTCAGCCTCCGCGGTCTCTAGGGGTCGTTCAGGGGAGGGTGTGAAGTGCCAGGTACTCACTGAGCACAGTGCCCGCTACACGGGAGACGCCCGGCAAGGCAGCGACTCTACTTCATCATCATCACCCCGTCATCGGCTTATTCTTTCTTCCTTTCTGCAGGATCAGAGCCTCTGGGACTGCTGGCTTCCAGAACTCTACAGTTAAAGCTACGCCTGTAGCCAGGGTTTCCTGGCTGACAGGATGACGACTTTAATTAATGTTCTGTATCTCTCAAAGATAATCTCATGTTATTCATTATCTACTGAGTCTCTCAGGCTCTCTCAGCTTTTCCCCTCTAAGGGGAAACGTGGCCATTTTTTGCTCTGTACAGTCTTTGGACTCTGGGAGAGGGAGAGGGTGGGATGTTTTGGGAGAATGGCATTGAGATATGTATAATATCATATTTGAAATGAGTCGCCAGTCCAGGTTTGATGCCTGATACCGGATGCCTGGGGCTGGTGCACTGGGACGACCCAGAGGGATGGTGTGGGGAGGCAGGAGGGTTCAGAATAAGGAACACATGTATACCTGTGGCGGATTCATTTTGATGTATGGCAAAACCAATACAATATTGTAAAGTGAAATAAAATTAAAAAAGAATATTTTCGATTTGTGACTCAGCTTCCCCTGTTCTTGTGTCTATTGCATGATTTTCAGGTTATTTTACCTTCTCAGTCTTGTCACGTTCGTATCTTCTTGATCTGAATTTCTCTTGGAATCATTCTCCAATCAGCTCCAGATATTTTCTTTGGAACAGTTAGTTAAATACAAGAGAGTGCAGCTTTTGTGTTTTAATTTTAACATTTAGAAAAAGATGCTTCTTGTAAAAGCTAGAGATTTAATAAAACATTTTCATTTTATTTAAATAGTAATTGTCTATGCCATCCTTCTGTACTTTAACTGTTAAGAGGTGATCATGAACATTTTCATTATTATTTTATTAATATAGAAAATAGCCTATGTTCTCTTTATCTTTCTGTCCCTGCTAGAGTAAGCAGCAAAAATTTAATGAATAAATAAGTAAAGGACTTTTATGCAGGAAAAGGATTTCAGTAGTTATGTTTATTTATGGTGGAGAACCTATGAAAAAGTAAAGTGAAGCTGTATCAAAGAAAAATCTAAGCAAAAAAGTCAGAGATTAATCTTCACATCATAATTATGACTTAAACACTGATACATCGAGTGGCCTTATCTGAAAGTGTGAGTACTGTTTTCTGCAGATAAGATGCCTGTAACAAACAAGAATATTTTTTCTGCTACAGAATTCTGCAGTTCAAATGCAAAAAAAAAAAAAAAAAAGTCAGGTATAATAACTTTCCTTCCAGAATCTTTTGCTAACAGGATATTTAGAGATAATTCTCTAAAAATAGTAAAATTAAATTATATGCAAAGAAGAATAAAATACTACACTGCTGAGGAAAGACACCCCATGAGAAAACATCTGTGAGGGTCTTGGCTCACGTCTCAGTGACTCAGCATTCTTATCGTAGCCTCACTTGTGTACTCTAACTTTAAAACTTCCCCCAGGTGCAGCCAGTTCAGTTCAGTTCAGTCGCTCAGACGTGTCCGACTCTTTGTGACCCCATGAATCGCAGTACGCCAGGCCTCCCTGTCCATCACCAACTCCTGGAGGTCACTCAGACTCACATCCATCGAGTCAGTGATGCCATCCAGCCATCTCATCCTCTGTCGTCCCCTTCTCCTCCTGCCCTCAATCCCTCCCAGCATCAGAGTCTTCTCCAATGAGTGAACTCTTCGCATGAGGTGGCCAAAGTACTGGAGTTTCAGCTTTAGCATCGTTCCTTCCAAAGAAATCCCAGGGCTCATCTCCTTCAGAATGGACTGGTTGGATCTCCTTGCAGTCCAAGGGACTCTCAAGAGTGTTCTCTGAACTCAACTGGCTGCACTTGGGGGAAGTTTTAGAGTTAGAGTACACAAGTGAGGCTACAATAAGAATACTGAGTCACTGAGACCTGTGAGCTAGAGACAGGGAGTTTACTGCAGTTATTTACTGAAATCAGTATCACGTACATAGTCTTGAACACTAAGATAACCCAGGATTTGTTTACCAGGTTACAGATCATAAGGATTCTGTGACTGAAAGCATTTTTTGTATGGTGATGGTAGCAGTAGTAACGATATTCGTTACAAAAACTTAGAAGGTAGTACAACGAGTTTTCAAGATACTATTTTCTATCATTCTGAAGGAATTAGGAAGTCATATTATAGTCAAAAATTTCCAGAAAGAATCATTGAAACCCTCCCAAATTCAAGCAAAAGGATTACTTATCATCCAAAAAAAAAAAAAAAAAAGAAAGGGAAGAAGTAGACGGAGGGTGCTTGCAATCCAGTTAGCAAATAATGAAAATAGCTAACAAGTGCTTGGAGCCTATTACATGATGAAAACTGATAGACCCTCACAAGAATCCCACCAGGTAAGCACTATTCAGTTCAGTTCAGTCGCTCAGTCACGTCTGACTCTTTGAAACCCCATGGATCACAGCACGCCAGGCCTCCCTGTCCATCACCAACTCCTGGAGTCCACCCAAACCCATGTCCATGGAGTTGGTGATGCCATCCAACCACCTCATCCTCTGTCATCCCCTTCTCCTCCTGCCCTCAATCTTTCCAAGCATCACGGTCTTTTCAAATGAGTCCGCTCTTCATCTCAGGTGGCCTAATATTGGAGCTTCAGCTTCAGCATCAGTCCTTCCAATGAACACCCAGGACTGATCTCCTTTAGGATGGACTGGTTGGATCTCTTTGCAGTCCAAGGGACTCTCAAGAGTCTTCTCCAACACCACAGTTCAAAAGCATCAATTCTTTGGCGCTCAGCCTCCTTCACAGTCCAACTCTCACATCCATACATGACCACTAGAAAAACCATAGCCTTGACTAGACAGACCTTTGTTGGCAAAGTAATGTCTCTGCTTTTTAATATGCTATCTAGGTTGGTCATAACTTTCTTTCCAAGGAGTAATCATCTTTTAATTTCATGGCTGCAGTCACCATCTGCAGTGATTTTGGAGCCCCCCAAAATAAACTCAGCCACTTTTTCCACTGTTTCCCCGTCTATTTGCCATGAAGTAATGGGACTGGATGCCATGATCTTAGTTTTCTGAATGTTGAACTTTAAGCCAACTTTTTCACTCTCCTCTTTCACTTTCATCAAGAGGCTCTTTAGTTCTTCTTCACTTTCTGCCATAAGGATGGTGTCATCTGCATATCTGAGGTTATTGATATTTCTCCCGGCAGTCTTGATTCCAGCTTGTGCTTCCTCCAGCCCAGCATTTCTCATGATGTACTCTGCATAGCAGTTAAATAAACAGGGTGAAATATACAGCCTTCATGTACTCCTTTTCCATTTGGAACCAGTCTGTTGTTCCACGTCCAGTAATAACTGTTGCTTCCTGACCTGCATATAGGTTTCTCAAGAGGCAGGTCAGGTGGTCTGGTATTCCCATCTCTTTCAGAATTTTCCACAGTTTATTGTGATCTATACAGTCAAAGGCTTTGGCATAGTTAATAAAGTAGAAATAGATGTTTTTCTGGAATTCTCTTGCTTTTTCAATGATCCAGTGGATGTTGGCAATTTGATCTCTGGTTCCTCTGCCTTCTCTAAAACCAGCTTGAACATCTGGAAGTTCCTGGTTCACGTATTGCTATTATTGTATTCATTTTACAGGTGGGGAAATTGGAGCACAGAGACATGTTGTAACTTGCTCCATGTCACACATTTGGTTAGTGAGACATACGCAAGTTGAATTCTGGCAGTCTGCACTCAGAACCCAGACTCCTATATTCTGCATAATACTGTTTTCCAGAGAGCAAAATCCCAAAGTACTTTTCATTCTGAACAAGATAAATGTTTAGATCTTGGTGCACACATAAAGCATTTTCCACAACATAACTCAATTCCATTAACAGCATTAATAGTTCTATTTTAAGAAATCCCAATTCACATTAATTAGATTTGGTTTTTCAATTTGTCTTTGTTAAAGTTCTCCAGCCTGGGGTCACACTATGGATTCTGTGTACGCAGTCATGAAGGTTCAGGCGGACTGGGAGAGAAACAAGCTGCAGGGAAGCTTTCAGACCTTGCCTAGGAGTCTCCCAATATTGCCTGGGACCCAGGGGCCACAGATGGCAACTAAACTCCCACTCCTGTGCTTCCAAATAGGGCCAAGTCCCCCTGAGATCAGGAAACTATGTGGTTACTATACCTTTAGATGACACAGCTTCACTTAGATAATTAACAAAATTTTTTTTTCTGGCTCAACAAGAAGCCCAAATGTAGGGATCAGTTCAGTTCTGTCTCTCAATCATGTCTGACTCTTTGAGACCCCATGGACCACAGCACACCAGGCCTCCCTGTCCATCACCAACTCCCGGAGTTTATTCAAACTCATGTCCATCAAGTCAGTGATGCTATCCAACCATCTCATCCTCTGTCATCCCCTCCTCCTCTTGCCTTCAATTTTTCCCAGCATCAGGGTCTTTTCCAATGAGTCAGCTCTTTGCATCAGGTGGACAAAGTATTGGAGTTTCAGCTTCAGCATCAATCTTTCCAATGAACACCAGGATTGGTCTCCTTTAGGATGGACCGGTTGGATCTCCTTGCAGCCCAAGGGGCTCTCAAGAGTCTTTTCCAACACCACAGTTCAAAAGCATCAATTCTTTGGTGCTCAGCTTTCTTTATGGTCCAACTCTCACATCCACACATGACTACTGGAAAAACCATAGTTTTGACTAGACGGACAAAAGATTGGGATACTCCAAGATTAAATTCAGTGGCTCACGATTATCAAGAAGGATCCAGGCTCTTTCCATTTTGTCACTCTGCCATTCACAGTGACGTGGATTCGTCCTGTCATAAGCTAGGAGGTGGGGCTTTGCCAGTGGCTCAACGGTAAAGAACTCGCCTGCCAATACAGTAGACATAAAAGCCGGGAGCTCGATCCCTGGGTCAGGAAGATCTCCTGGAGGAGGGCGTGGCAACCCGCTCCAGTCTTCTTGCCTGGAGAAACCCATGGACAGAGGAGCCTGGAGGGCTACAGGCCTTAGGGCTGCAGCGAGTCAGACACGACTGAGATGACTGGGCATGCGCAAGCTAGGAGGTACTGCCTAATGTCCACAGTGGAAACCGTCTTTGCCAGACCTTCTCTCATGGCTTGTTACTCGCTCACGTTTCCACCCTAGGCCAACACTGGCGAGGGGAATGGAGCTGCTGTGACTGGTTGACCGAAGCCCTACAGAGGGGGACAGGCTCCCTTTCTTTAGGCATTTGGAAGAAAGATAGAATCCCAGATACCTTGCTCTGCCAACACGGTAAAGGAGAAAGGGTTGGGGATGGGCCTCCAACTGTGTGCACTGTAGGAGGATCACTGCTCATTTTGAGACTGTTCACCTTTAAGTTAAAAGGGGGAAAAAAAAAAAAAAAACTACCGTCAATTTCAAAAGCTGTACTTATAATATTGTCCATCTTTCTGGTTATGAGCAAGGTTCACTGTGTTTTCTACACTCAGAGACATTTTTCATATTCCTAGCTCTAATTTAATTTTAACTTCGCAGGGAAAATATTATGCAAATAAGACACTTAGAGACAGCAAAAGCATGACACACTGTCTAATACTTTGGTGGTTGAAGAGTGAGAGAAGAGCCTGAATTCACTTAGTAGATGGATCAGATAACCCTGTATTGGATTGTCTTTCTTTTCTATGAAAGTTTGCATTTTTCTCCCAGATAGGGATGGGAGAATGGTGGGAGAAGCTCAGAGAATTTAGGATTTCTTGTACTTAAGTCCTGGCCTGCATCCAGTGTGCTCTCAACTGGCACTAATTTCTCTCTCTCCATTGGTAAAACGGGGATATTAAAAATCTACTACAGGTTTATCATGGAGCTCAGATCAGATATTGTCTATAAAAGCATCTCATCAGTTAGAAATACTTTCAGCTAGAAGGAATAGGAAATTAAAATTCTAGTACTTGGAATGAAAAGAAGCTTATTTTGTGCTTGTAACAAGACATCTGCAGGTGGGTTGGCAGGTACAGCAGCTTGATGATATCACCAGCGTCTCAAGACCTGTTTATCTTAACATTCCAACTTCCTTGGCAAAGTGAGCATTTCGCTTCAGGCTCACAGCCTGACTGCTGGGTCTCTAGATGGTCCCAAGTGACCCGAGAAGTGTGTGTGAGTTTTGTCTGTTCCCGTCTTCTCAGAGCCCTCTCAGCAGACTTCACTTATATTTTATAGTCTCTAGAACTAATGACTAGAAGGATTGGATGGACTGATGCTGAAGCTGAAACTCCAATACTTTGGCCACCTGATGCGAAGAGCTGACTCATTGGAAAAGACTCTGGTGCTTGGAAAGATTGAAGGCGGAAGGAAAACGGGACAACAGAGGATGAGATGGTTGGATGGCATCACTGACTCAATGGACATGGGTTTGGGTGGACTCCAGGAGTTGGTGATGGACAGGGAGGCCTGGCGTGCTGCAGTTCATGGGGTTGCAAAGAGTCGGCCATGACTCAGTGACTGAACTGAACTGAGCTGAGGACGGCACGGCCACATCTGCACTGTGAAGACTAAGCAAGTATTTGGTGTTCGGCCTCTACAGCTGCAGAGAGCTGAGCAGAGAAGGAGGTTGGATAAGATAATCAACAGTGTCTGCCATAAGCATTTTGTCAAGTGCTAACTCTGGGCCAATGTTCGTTACAAGTGTTCTAGTTGAAAGCTTCCTGAGAGTTAAATCGGTCACTGAGTAGATGGTAGATGAGAAGTAGGAAAATATATAAGAAGAGAAAGTTCAAACGCTCACTCATTTAGTATGCCTGGTTTCTCCTTTATCTCTGTGGTAAACCCTGCAAGGTCACCGCTGTTAGCTTTCTCACAGGAAGGCGTGTGCAAAACAGGCCTCCCAGTGACCGCTGCAGACGGCGTGGATAGACTGGGCACCATCTCCTCTCACCATCACGTTTACAAGCAGATGAAATAATCGGTGCCGTTTCCAGCCCGCCTTCAGCGTTTGTCAGTAGCATGGAGCCTTGAAAAGGACTTGCAAGGCCTGAAACATTTAGGAATTAAAACAGTCCACAGTAGTACCGTGACCTTTTCAACAGGCTGGATTTGCAATTGTTCAGCCATTCCTCTCGTTCACCTTAAGTAGGGAGCGCTCACAGTTACAAAACAGCAGGTCATTAAACCAGCCCGGAGGCAACCCCGCACTGTCAGGGTGGCGGGGGAACAAAAGCGGGGAACTCCGCTCACAGCGACAAGCCGGGGGCGAGGACTCAGGACCGGCCTCACAGAGTTTCCCCCAGCGCGCTCTGCAGGCACCCTGGTCTGCACGCAGACGTCGTGCCTGTTCCAAAGAAGAAAACGGCCACCCCCGCTGATGGCACTGCCACTCAGCCTCTCTGAAGGGAAACAGCTGCTTCTGCGTCATGACGGCCCCACGACGTCTCTTGGGACGTCGCTTCCCTGGCGCCCGGATGTGTTGCCGTGTAGGAATCACCACGTTCCAGCACGTTCCACCACATGGAACATTTACCCACTGGTTCATCAGGTAAGCGTGATTTCTCGATGGGCACCTGGCACATGCCTGGAACATGGGAGGAACTCACACCCTGTGGCCTAATAAATGCATCCTGTGCCCGAGAGCAGAATAAACCTGACTTCCCTCCCACTAGCCAGAGCCATCTCAGCCCAGACCTGAGGAAACAGGAGGCTCACTGGATGTGTGAGACTGGCCCACGTGCCCCAGCTTACCCCAGAGGTGACTCGGTGTGGCTCCCCCCGTTCTATTGAACTAGGCTGCCCAAGAATTCCACAGATTAAGCAGCTGTGAAGCCATTCAGCTACTTTCTGACAAGAGACAGAAAGTCTCCTCTAGAAGGAGACAGGTATCACTTTTAGGTAATAACTATCATTTCAGAAATAAAAATAAAATGTAAAATTCCAGCGCCTCACCCTTGCATTTTTATCCTTCTCCTTTCTGGCTTCATTCCCCAGAAGCGAGGAGCTTCAGGAACGGATGGATGGCCAGGGGTGATGGGGAAGAGCTAGTCTCACGGGTGTCTGCTCCTGCACACAGGTAGCTGTCTGAGCAGGGCAGGGGCCAGTGCATGGGACGGTATGTACAGCAGGGGAAACCGTTCTGCTAATGCTGTTAAAAAGGATGGGATGGGCAAATGTAACACGTGTAACAGCAAGTGATAAAGTGTGTTCTTGGTCAAGGAGGAGGCCTCTGGTGGGAAGGATGGAAGTTCACACCCCAGGCTGCCACTCTGTAGCTGAGTACCTTGGTTACTTACCTTTTCCAGTCTTTATTTTCCACCTGTGAAGCTAGAATGGGGATAATGCTAGTATCCACATCTCACGGTGCTGTTGGAAGAATGAGCCAGATGCTCTTTGTGCGTCCTCTGAGAGCATTAGCTGTGAACGTGAGCTACTGCTATGCGGCAGTGCCTGCCGTTGCTCCTCTAGGAGGCTGCGCGCCTGCAGCAGGGTGGGTGCCGGGGTCAGAAGATCTGAGCTGCAGGCTCAGCTCTGTGACGGCCCACAGACACCACGCGGAGCAGGTCACGGGACCTCAGGTTACTTGTCTCAGAAGGAGGAGGCTTTGGATGAATCACTTCCTACCTGATTGTTCTGAAAACTCTGAATTCTATGATATAACCAGTGCGAAACGATCTAAAGACTTAGTTCTGAGTATTTCCTGCGAGTTTGGCTACAGCAAAGGGGGAGGGCTCCCACATAATTGCAAGCAATTCTCAGACACCAGCAGTGCATCTGAGAATTCAACTCCATGCTGACATCATCTTCCCAGAGATAGCATCAGATTCTACAGGTTAAGGGCTCAGCCTTGTAAGATGTGACTCGCTTCTATTCCCAAGCTCAGGTTGTCATCTGTCCTTCTGACCATGGCCACACATCGAGGTCTGTTCACTCCCTTCTCAGGTTAAATCATTTGTTTGAGAGGCTCATAGAACTCAGGGAAATACACCTACACTCATCAGTTCAGTAAGGATATGATAAAGAACACAGATGAACATCCAGTGGAAGAGATGCGAGGGATTTGGGGAGGGCTGCAGAGTCTGCACGCCCTCTCCAGGCCCCCTGGAAGCTCTCCCAACTCAAGTCTCTTTTTATAGCGATTTCATTACACAGGCAGGGTTGATTAAAATATTGATCATTGGCAACTGATTCAAGCTCCAACCCCTGTCTCCCATCCAGGAAGTTAAGGTTGGAACCTTTTAATCACACGATTGTTTCCTGGTAAACCAGCCCTCATCCTTAGGTGCTTCCTAAAAGTCACATTAATTTTGTTATGTCATTAACATAACAAAAGATTCTTATGCTGTTCTCAAATTGCAAGAGTTTTAGAAGCTCTAGGCAAGAAGCAGTAAGAGTGAAAAGGAGTGAAAGCTGTTCAGTTGTGTCCAACACTTTGTGGCCCTATGGACGGTGGCTTTCCAGCTCCTCTGTCCATGGAGTTCTCCAGGCAAGAATACTGGAGTGGGTAGTCATTCTCTTCTTCGGGGACTCTTCCCTGATCTAGGGATAGAACCCCAGTCTCCCGCATAGCAGGCAGATTCTTTACCGTCTGAGCCACCAGGGAGGAAGACTAAATACCAGGTATATTTCTTATTATAAATCACAATATCACAGCTCCCTAAGTCCCCCAGGCTGAAATGCCTATTTTCCTTGCCCAAGGACAACTTCTGCTGCTGCTGCTGCTGTTGCGTCGCTTCAGTCGTGTCCGACTCTGTGTGACCCCATAGACGGCAGCCCACCAGACTCCCCCATCCCTAGGATTCTCCAGGCAAGAACACTGGAGTGGGTTGCCATTTCCTTCTCCAATGCATGAAAGTAAAAAGTGAAAGTGAAGTCGTTCAGTCGTGTCCGACTCTTAGCAGCCCCATGGACTGCAGCCCACCAGGATCCCCCGTCCCTGGGATTCTCCAAGCAAGAACACTGGAGTGGGGTGCCGTTGCCTTCTCCAAGGACACCTTCTAGTTATGCTTTAACCTCTAACTTTCGTTCTAACGGGCCTCCCTTGTGACTCAGCTGGTATAGAATCCGCCTGCAATGCAGGATGCCTGCGTTTGGTCCCTGGATTGGGAAGATCCCCTGGAGAAGGGAAAGGCTGCCCACTCCAGTATTCTGGCCTGGAGAATTCCATGGACTGTATAGTCCACGGGGTTGCAAAGAGTCAGACACGACTGAGCGACTCTCACTTTTGTTCTATCAGTACTTTGCTGGTATCCCTGCTCCAGTCCCCTGTTCCTCTGCCACGAAACTCTCCTTCAACACTTTACAACTCCCTTTCCAGGGCCAAATCATAACGTACGTCCTCAACTTCTTCAAGCGACCTTCCTTCAGTCTTTGCACCTGCACAGCCGTTTGGCTATCACCCTATGAAACCCCTGGGCCTACAAGCGTCTTGAGTGGAGGCTGTGTCTTCTCTTCCACACGTTGTGTGGATCAACACTATGAGTAGAGCGTGCAGCCCATTACCCTGTCTCTTATGTCTGATAAATGAAAGCTCCAGTCTCTCTGAAGTGCGTGACCACTGGACGCAATCCTCACCCTGACTAGCGCCCTGGTTTCCCTCCCCCAATCCCTGCGGCTGTCCTACAGCACTCAAACGGGCACGTGGCCGGCCTGCCCAGCGCTCAGCCTCTCGGGCCTGTGACCGCTGTCTGTTCAAACACCTTCTCTCCCGCTGAGTCATCCGGTGCCGTGTTAGCATCTTGTACCCCGTCATGACCCGAAATGTCGCCACTTCCAAATCTCTGACTACACCATCCTACGCCTCAATCACAGCTCCTATTTTGAATATTGACTATTCATTTATTTTCTCTATAATTGATCATCCACATTATAAAATAGCAGAAGTTGACCCGTCTACATTCTCTTCACTCATGGGCCCTCTCCAGCTTGACCCCCTGCTAATCAAGCTTAGATATCATGGTCCGCAGTTTTGTAGCCACCCAACAAAATCTCAACCCTGGATGAATTCACTACCTGGTTTTCACACCTATACTTGAGCTGCTGAGACAGCCGTAGAAAAGGAAACAACATAATCTGACAAACTAATATCAGTATAAGCCCATGCTTTCTATCCACCAGGATAGATCAGGTTATGTTGCAGTAACAAGCAACATGAAATGAGATGAAGCAAAGCAAAACATAAACAACAAATCTCAAACATCGATGGCTTGATATAACTCTGTGGTGGAGGCAGTTTAGTCACTAAGTCGTGTCTGGCTCTTGTGACGCCATGGACTGCAGCCCGCCAGGCTCCTTTGTCCATGGGGATTCTCCAGGCAAAAGTACTTGAGTGGGTCGCCAGTCTCTTCTCCAGGGGATCTTCCTCATCCCTGAATGGCAACCCACTCCAGTATTCTTGCCTGGAAAGTTCCATGGACAGAGGAGCCCGGTGGGCACAGTTCACGGGGTCACAAAGGGTCAGACACGACAGAGGGACCAACAGCAACAACCTGAGTTCAAGGCGCTGAAGCGCAATCTTGCCCACGTGCCAGGAAGGATGAGAAACAGGCGTGAGCGTTTACAGCCAGTGACTGCCAGGGTTACCAGCTTCAGCCGCCCTGGCATCCTTAACGTCCTTCCAGTCAGCTTCCTCTCTCCCTGGCGTTGATATTGAAGTTCTTTCACCCCGTTCAGCCTCTGACTCTGCCTTGTTCTTGTGCTCACCCCGCTGTACACGTTGCAGAGACACGAGACGAGCCCTCGGACAGTGGCTGTGAGACCTGCCATCCAGTTTTCCCATCTGTAACACGGAGGTGGTAACCTCAGCCAAGCTTATTTCAAGGCCAAGGGAGTGTAAAAATTAACTCGCATTGTATCTGAAAAGTCAAAGACTGTATTTTATAAAAGTAAATTAGTATTATCATTATTATTTATTTCAGAATATCTAACGTGCAAAAGAATACAAAATGGGGCTATTAGTGTTGCAATGGTGCAGAATTTCAGCTCCATGTGGACTGACGTTTCTGTCTGGTCACTGAGATAGTCTCAATGCACACACTGTCCAGCACACGAGAGGCACTCAGTAAACACTAGTGAGTGAAGCTTTTAACAATATGTGGTCTGATTTATAAGAAAGCATCACTACTGTGAGGTGTTAAATACTTTAAGTTCATATACTAGGAACTATTGCCTAGTTCTATACAACAATTGAATATTTCTTGTTTATCCAGTATAAAATTAGGTCTGTGGGTTGGGAAGTGTTGGCTGATTATCTCAAAGAAATAAAAGCAAAATCCTATCTAAAAGCCCTATCTAAGGGCATTTTGAAAGAAAAGTTTTGCTCGCGAACTTATCCATATTCTAAATGCTGTTCAAATTCATGTGAGTTTATATAAGCATAATTAAATATTATCATTATCATAAATTTAAAGTGCATTATTTAACATATGTGGCAAATGTTTGCCAAAAACCGTTTTCATTATATACTAGACAAGACAAATACATCACTTAAATTATGGCATGATAATTTAACAGGAAACATTCACAACTGATCTTTTTTCTAAGCAAGTTGGACACAAGTCAATATTTACTCAACAAATGATCAATCATTTTTTAAGTTTGTATAAAATAGTCTTGTCTTCGTTTTTTAAAGTTACATTCTATAGCAGTAGTGCGTGCGAGTATATATGCAGCTACTGTTCACTGGTTTCCTTATAAACGCACCACTTACTAATATTTGCAAAAACAACCACTTTGCAGCTGTTAATCTTTGAAAACATTTATAACTTTGAGCATTTTTTCTCAAGTTGCAAAATTCAAAAAGCAAGTCTGTTTCTTTAGCCTTTTATTCAAAGCTTTCTTCCATATACTATGCTTCTTTCTCAGAGTGGACATTTCAGTGATGTTTAAGGTGGCCACCGTGGGGGAGGAGCCTTCCTGAGAGTGGCCTCCAGCAGGACAGCCCCACAGCTGCTCGGTGTTGCCCGAGCAGAGCCCTGGGGCTCGCTGTGACCCTGAGCCGCAGATATCAAGTAAGCCAGGTTTACTGTGTCACCAATCGCCCAGACACTCAGGGTTCTCCCACACCCCCATTCGTGCTCAGAAAGTGAGCTGCTCCACTGCACCTCTGAGGGCAGCACTGATAATCTCTTTTGACCCGATTCTCCGTATTAAAATAATGTCTCAATGTTCTCCACCTTTAAGTCTTAGGTGATATGTTGCCACACATCTAATAAGAGAAACACACTAAACTCTTCATGAACACGTGATGTATCTCCCTTCATGAACACTTGATGTATCTCCTTTCAACAATTCAAATCATGTTTGAACATCTATTATGTACAAGTGATATGATAGGCTCTGCTTATACATGAAAAGAGTTGGGAAAAAAATCTCAAGCATAGGCAATAAATCTGACACAAATCATATCCCTCTTTTCTTAGGTCAGTCTCCCAAGGCAATAGAAATAAAAAAATAAATAGATAACTGGGACCTAATCAAACTTATGAGTTTTTGCACAGGAAAGAAAACAATAAAGAAAACAAATATACAACCCATAGAATGGGAGAAAATATTTGCAAATGACACAACTAACAAAGGTTTAATTTCCAAAATATACAGACAGTTCATACAGTTCAACAACAATAAAAAAATTCCAATCTAAAAATGGGCAGAAGACCTTACTAGACATTTCTCCAAAGAAGAGATACAGACGGCCAATAGGCACATGAAAAGATCTCAGTGTCATTAATTATTAGACAAATGCAAATCAAAACCACAATGAGGTACCATCTCACACTAGTCAGAATGTAAATTATTAAAAAGTCTACAAATAGCAAAATGCTGGAGAGGGTGTGGAAGAAAGGGCAGGGCGCTCTTCCACAGCGTTGGTGGGAACGTAAGTCGGTGCAGCCATTATGGAAAAGAGTACGGTGGCTCCTCAGAAAACTGAACACGGAATCACCACCTGATCTAACCCCACTTCTGGGAGCATATCCAGACGAGAACTGTAAGTCAGAAAGATACACGCACATCTATATTCACAGCAGCGCTGCTCACAAGAGCCGAGAAGTGGAGACAGCCCAAGTGCCCACTGACGGGTGAGCCGACAAAGATGTGGCACATGTACAGTGGAACGCTGCTGAGCCGGCGGGGAGGAGAGACCCCTCGCCCAAGGTAAGGAGCAGCAGCTGCACTTTGCTGGAGCAGCCGGGAAGAGATACTCCACGCCCAAGGTTAAGAAACCCAAGTAAGACGGTAGGTGTTGCAAGACGACATCAGAGGGCAGACGCACTGAAACCATACTCACAGAAAACTAGTCAATCTAATCACACTAGGACCACAGCCTTGTATAACTCATTGAAACTAAGCCATGCCCGTGGGGCAACCCAGGATGGGCGGGTCATGGTAGAGAGATCTGACAGAATGTGGTCCGCTGGAGAAGGGAATGGCAAACCACTTCAGTATTCTTGCCTTGAGAACCCCATGAACAGTATGAAAAGGCAAAATGATAGGATACTGATAGAGAAACTCCCCAGGTCAGTAGGAGCCCAATATGCTACTGGAGATCAGTGGAGAAATAACTCCAAAAAGAATGAAGGGATGGAGCCAAAGCAAAAACAATACCCAGCTGTGGATGTGACTGGTGATAGAAGCAAAATCTGATGCTATAAAGAGCAATATTGCATAGGAACCTGGAATGTCAGGTCCATGAATCAAGGCAAATTGGAAGTGGTCAAATAAGAGATGGCAAGAGTGAATGTCGACATTCTAGGAATCAGAGAACTAAAATGGACTGGAATGGGTGAATTTAACTCAAATGACCATTATATCTACTACTGTGGGCAGGAATCCCTCAGAAGAAATGGAGTAGCCATCATGGTCAACAAAAGAGTCTGAAATGCAGTACTTGGATGCAATCTCAAAAACAACAGAATGATCTCTGTTCGTTTCCAAGGCAAACCACTCAATATCACAGTAATCCAAGTCTATGCCCCAATTGGTAACACTGAAGAAGTTGAAGTTGAACGGTTCCATGAAGACCTACAAGACCTTTTAGATCTAACACCCCCAAAAGATGTCCTTTTCATTATAGGGGACTGGAATGCAAAAGTAGGAAGTCAAGAAACACCTGGAGTAACAGGCAAATTTGGCCTTGGAATATGGAATGAAGCAGGGCAAAGACTAATAGAGTTTTGCCAAGAAAACGCACTGGTCATAACAAACACCCTCTTCCAACAACACAAGAGAAGACTCTATACATGGACATCACCAGATGGTCAACACTGAAATCAGATTGATTATATTCTTTTCAGCCAAAGATGGAGGAGCTCTATACACTCAACAAAAACAAGACCAGGAGCTGACTGTGGCTCAGACTGTGAACTCCTTATTGCCAAACTCAGACTTAAATTGAAGAAAGTAGGGGAAACCAGTAGACCATTCAGGTATGACCTAAATCAAATCCCTTATGATTATACAGTGGAAGTGAGAAATAGATTTAAGGGCCTAGATTTGATAGATAGAGTGCCTGATGAACTATGGAATGAGGTTCGTGACATTGTACAGGAGACAGGGATCAAGACCATCCCCATGGAAAAGAAATGCAAAAAAGCAAAATGGCTGTCTGGGGAGGCCTTACAAATAGCTGTGAAAAGAAGAGAAGCAAAAAGCAAAGGAGAAAAGGAAAGATATAAACATCTAAATGCAGAGTACCAAAGAATAGCAAGAAGAGATAAGAAAGCCTTCTTCAGCGATCAATGCAAAGAAATAGAGGAAAACAACAGAATGGGAAAGACTAGGGATCTCTTCAAGAAAATTAGAGATACCAAGGGAACATTTCATGCAAAGATGGGCTCGATAAAAGACAGAAATGGTATGGACTTAACAGAAGCAGAAGATATTAAGAAGAGGTGGCAAGAATACACAGAAGAACTGTACAAAAAGATCTTCACGACCCAGATAATCACAATGGTGTGATCACTGACCTAGAGCCAGACATCCTGGAATGTGAAGTCAAGTGGGTCTTAGAAAGCATCACTATGAACAAAGCTAGTGGAGGTGATGGAATTCCAGGTAAGCTATTACAAATCCTGAAAGATGATGCTGTGAAAGTGCTGCACTCAATAAGCCAGCAAATTTGGAAAACTCAGCAGTGGCCACAAGATTGGAAAAGGTCTGTTTTCATTCCAATCCCAAAGAAAGTCAATGCCAAAGAATGCTCAAACTACTGCACAATTGCACTCATCTCACACACTAGTAAAGTAGTGCTCAAAGTTCTCCAAGCCAGGCTTCAGCAATATGTGAACCGTGAACTTCCTGATGTTCAAGCTGGTTTTAGAAAAGGCAGAGGAACCAGAGATCAAATTGCCAACATCCACTGGATCATGGAAAAAGCAAGAGAGTTCCAGAAAAACATCTATTTCTGCTTTATTGACTATGCCAAAGCCTTTGACTGTGTGGATCACAATATACTGTGAAAAATTCTGAAAGAGATGGGAATACCAGACCACCTGATCTGCCTCTTGAGAAATCTGTATGCAGGTCAGGAAGCAACAGTTAGAACTGGCCATGGAACAACAGACTGGTTCCAAATAGAAAAAGGAGTTCGTCAAGGCTGTATATTGTCACCCTGCTTATTTAACTTATATGCAGAGTATATCATGAGAAACGCTGGACTGGAAGAAACAGAAGCTGGAATCAAGATTGCGGGGAGAAATATCAATAACCTCAGATATGCAGATGACACCACCCTTATGGCAGAAAGTGAAGAGGAAGTAAAAAGCCTCTTGATGAAGCTGAAAGTGGAGAGTGAAAAAGTTGGCTTAAAGCTCAACATTCAGAAAACGAAGATCATGGCATCCAGTCCTATCACTTCATGGGAAATAGATGGGGAAACAGTGGAAAGAGTGTCTGACTTTATTTTTCTGGGCTCTAAAATCACTACAGATGGTGATTTCAGCCATGAAATTAAAAGATGCTTGCTCATTGGAAGGAAAGTTATGACCAACCTAGATAGCATATTCAAAAGCAGAGACATTACTTTGCCAACAAAGGTTCGCCTAGTCAAGGCTATGGTCTTTCCTGTGGTCATGTATGGATGTGAGAGCTGGACTGTGAAGAAGGCTGAGCGCCGAAGAATTGATGCTTTTGAACTGTGGTGTTGGAGAAGACTCTTGAGAGTCCCTTGGACTGCAAGGAGATCCAACCAGTCCATTCTGAAGGAGATCAGCCCTGGGATGTCTTTGGAAGGAATGATGCTAAAGCTGAAACTCCAGTATTTTGGCCACCTCATGCGAAGAGTTGACTCATTGGAGAAGACTCTGATGCTGGGAGGGATTGGGGGCAGGAGGAGAAGGGGACTACAGAGTATGAGATGGCTGGATGGCATCAGTGACTTGACGGACATGAGTCTGAGTGAACTCCAGGAGTTGGTGATGGACAGGGAGGCCTGGCGTGCTGTGATTCATGGGATTGCAAAGAGTCGGACACGACTCAGTGACTGATCTGATCTGATCTAATCTGACTGCTGAGCCATGAAAAAGAATGAAATAACCCCATTTGCTGCACATGGATGGACCTAGAGATTGTCATACAGAGTGAAGTAAGTCAGAGAGAGAAAGACAAATACCATATGCCATTGCTTATGTGTGGAATCTAAAAACAGGACACAAATGAACTTCTCTACAACAGAAACGGTGCTACAGACACAGAGAACAAAGTTGTGGCTTCTGGGGGTTGGGGGGAGGGATAAACTGGGAGACTGGTATTGACATATACACACTACTGTATATGAAAGAGAGAGTTTAGAGCAACTTACTACAGAGCACAGGGAGGTCTTCTCAGCACTAACAGCCTGTATGGGAAAAGCATCTGAAAGAGTAGGTGTGTGTGTAACTGATTCACTTTGCTGAACAGCTGAAACTAATACAACATTGCGAATCAACTATACGCCAATAAAACTTAAAGATCTCTTTAAGGATTTCTTGCCTGTAGAATTAGGCAATACACAATTGTATTAGATTTTTTAAATCTAAGTCAAGCTAACCAAAACTTAATGAGAAGGTACTGCAGGCCAGTCATTGTACTGGGCTGTGTGCACACACAAGTGCATAAGATTCCTCCCATGCCCTCAGGGAATTCACTGTACTGGAGGGCAGAGCTTGCAAACTGCTGCCTGCAGGCCCACTCTGGCAAACTGCTGTAGCAGCTCTGAGACTAAACTTGAAATGGTGAGATTTCATGTAAAAACCTAACTTTGCAGTTTCTACAGAAGATCATGACGTTGGCACTGTTAGTCCACCTTCCTGGTTGGTCTGACCCCCTGACCCTGAACAGCAGCCTCCTCACCTCGTCAGGGTGTGAGCTTCCCAGTTTGCCATGGTCTTCACTGGTCCCTCCTTCTTCCTGACACTAAGGGTGAGTTTTAGTGCCCATTTACCAACGAGCTTGAAAAAACACTAGGGAAAATTTTTTGTGGTTGAAACGATCACATTTTAAGAAAAATGGAGGAGACAGTGTTCCACTAGAGAAGTGAAAATAACCCAATGTGTTTAATATGCAACTGGTAGACCTTCAGCACCCATTTAAATCATCTGCTTCAGTTCTTTGAGCATGTGAATGTGGGATCCCTGTTTCAGGGGATGCTGGTGTAAACTGGGGGATCAGATAGAAGACATTGCATGGGGTGATAAGACACATAAAAAGAGTGATCATAGAAAATCTGAAAGGGCTTCAATGCCTTGGCGGCACTGTGGGCAGCATAGAAAAGGTCACTGAGAGGAAAGTGTCGTCTTGGACCAAGTCCTGAAGGGGACAGCGTTTAGTGAGTATGAATGAAGTAGGCGGCAGTGAGGTGCCGTGAGGGCAGGCGTGAGTGGCTGATAACACTGAAGGTGCAACCTCCGATGTGTAAAGTGTCGTGCTTCAAGTGGGCTTCAGGAAGACCAATGTGCGGATTCGAAGAGCTGACGCGAAGACTCATATGTGGATGCTCACTGCAAAAGGCTCTGATGCTGGGAAAGATTGAGGCGGGAGAAGGGGACGACAGAGGATGAGATGGCTGGCTGGCATCACTGACTCGATGGACGTGAGTCTGAGTGAACTCTGGGAGTTGGTGATGGACAGGGAGGCCTGGCGTGCTGTGATTCATGGGGTTGCAAAGAGTTGGACACGACTGAGTGACTGAACTGACTGACCTGAACACAAGGACCTCTCTCTCACCCTTTTGGTGGCTCCTTCTTACATCCACGTTAGACCCTTTTCATCTCACTTCTCCAGGCTGCCCCTGAATGTTAAGGTGAAAATGCAGCACCACTCCAGTTTTGGGTCGTGCCAGTAGGCCTTGCAGAATCATCTCAAAATTAGGCCCAGTTGTGGGCGTTTATCAGCCAGATGATCTTGAGGCAATGCCACCAAGGACTGCACATGTGGGTCAAGGCAGAGCTAACAAAGAGGCCGGAGGAGGAGCCACGAGAAAGCTGAGCAACTGCTCACACAGCTTTTCCGTCTTCGAGCCTCGGGGAGCACGGTCTCGTTCATAAACTTCCACTCGATTCTGGAGAGATGCCGCCCCATGCCCACTGTGGCTCAGTGGATTCAGCAACTTCCAGCTCGTGACAGGCAGCTCAGGCCGTGCTGTTGCTTGAATGCTCTGTCATTCTGTCTTTACTTGGATCCAGACTTATTCCAAGAGCTGTTTCTCAAAAGAGGAATTGTCTGTCAAAGAGAGCATGTTTCGCTCGAAAACCCCAACGGTTGCACTGTAATTCTCTTATCTGGCTGTGTCAGAGGCTTAATACATCACTTCCATTTGCCGCGAGTGGCCTTCATGCACTGGTGCGGAGAAGAAAGCCTTTGCCAGATCAATAGCGGCATAACTGGATGCCAGAGGATGTGTTAATTTGCTCCAGAAAAGATAGAACGTTTGAGGCGGGAGTTGTAATTACTGTCACAACCTGATTAAGTTTATGATAATGTACTGTTTTTCTCCAAACTTCATCTTTCTTCTGCACAAGACAAACAGGAGAGATTTATTGGAATGCGATAGGAATCATCATCCCTGTATCTTTCAAGCCTTTGGTGATAATATTAATCTCTGAATGTTCCCCAGGGTTGTAGCGCTATTAATTTACTACTTTTAGAAAGGGGACAGTTCCAGGGGCTTCCTCATGGCCCTTCCCATCATAATCACCCTCAAGTGAACAGCCAGGAAGTGAGAGTTTGACCAGTTGCCAAATATGCTTTTGGAAACATGGGAAATAACCACAAGGCTGGGTTTACAGACCCTCTGAGACCTCTGGGAGAAAACCTCAAGCTCCACCTCCATTCATTACCAGCATTCCTAAGTCCCCACACTCACTGCTGGAACCTAAAATTCGGGGGTCATTTCAGAGCCAGTGTCCAAACTTCTGCAATATCTGGAGATCTTCCTTTCTCCAGAGTATATAATCACCCTGATAAATGAATGCATTTCCTTTTGGGGAAAGTTAGCAGAAAATTTTACAATTTTACGTTTTTGTTACAATTGCTCTGGGTTCTTCCTCAAAGGCCCCAGCCTTCTCTTCTTTTAAGGGTCCTTGTAAACCAGCTTAGGTCTGAGGACTAAGTTCACGACTCTCTACTGTGAATATTTAAATCAGATACCTGTTCAACTAGATTTAATTTTTTACATTTTGCAAATGAACTAAGGATTTATTAGCCTGGCAATCTATTTTGGTCCCAGGGACACTATGATCAAAAGTCACTGCCAAAGATCTCTGTGGATGAGGTCCTTCAGGTTAGAACCTTGGCCGGCTGTCCAGCACAGTCATCTTGTTATTTCTCTGGTTGCTAAGTGCTGTCAACGGCCTCTGCATTCCCAGTAATCCCTTTGTTATTATTACACTTTCATGTCTAATCTGAAAAGGGACAGACTCCACTGAGATGTTCAAGGATGCTGGTGCTTCCCTTACTAATATACTTTTCAATAATTTCACGATGGAATTGTCCTCTGGACTCTACTCAGGACTATGGTAAGGGGTGGATGAGCCAGTGAAAACGGGAATACCACTAGTTCACAGAAAGCAGTGGCAAAACAATTATAGTTTTCTGGAATGAAGTGTTTGTTTTGCAGAAAAAACCTTCAAGAGACTACTAACTGCTACAACAGGATTTTTAGAGGGAATAAGGACTGTAAGATCATAGTATGGGCTGGACTGCAAGGAGATCCAACCAGTCCATCCTAAAGGAGATCAGTCCTGGGTGTGTTCATTGGAAGGACTGATGCTGAAGCTGAAACTCCAATACTTTGGCAACCTGATGCGAAGAGCTGATTCATTAGAAAAGACCCTGATGCTGGGAAAGATTGAGGGCAGGAGGAAAAGGGGATGACAGAGGATGAGATGGTTGGATAGCATCACTGACTCAGTGGACATGGGTTTGGGTGGACTCCAGGAGTTGGTGATGGACAGGGAGGCCTGGCGTGCTGCAGTCCGTGGGGTTGCAAAGAGTCAGACATGACTGAGTGACTGAACTGAATTGAGCTGAAATGAAGGACTGGTTTCTTCTAAATAAAAGGGTAGGACTTCAGATTCTCAGTTTAAGGCACAGAGAACCAGAGATCTAAGACTGTCCTAAAAATATCTCATAGCTATGTGGCTAGTGTATAAATATTTTTTATTCTGTAGGTTGCACAATTATAACCCAAATAGAATTCACAGACCTGCCAGGAGTCTTATGTAAAAGTTTGGGGATTGATTGAGAAGGAGCAAAAAATGAGGACACTGGGGACAGTGGATGGATTCCAGTGACTCTGAGACCCACCAGCGACTAAGTCCCACTGAGTTGCCCTTCCTCCCCAGCCTAAAGGTATTGACGATGCACCTTTCACAGGGATCCAGATTCTCTTCCTGGTCCAGCTCCACTAGTCATTTATAACTAGGGTCAGAGCCCAGCAGATCCTGGGAGGATCTCAGAAACCTGAAAAACATTATTGGGAATGGGAACTAATGGTTTTACACTTGAGATGGAGAAAGGTTATTCTGAGTACAGGCAAATGTATCAGCATGTGTGTAACTACCATAGGCAATTTGATCTCTGGTTCCTCTGCCTTTTCTAAAACCAGCTTGAACATCAGGAAGTTCATAGTTCACATATTGCTGAAGCTTGGCTTGAAGAATTTTGAGCATTACTTTACTAGCATGTGAGATGAGTGCAATTGTGCAGTAGTTTGAGCATTCTTTGGCATTGCCTTTCTTTGGGATTAGAATGAAAACTGACCTTTTCCAGTCCTGTGGCCACTGCTGAGTTTTCCAAATTTGCTGGCATATTGAGTGTAGCACTTTCACAGCATCATCTTTCAGGATTTGGAATAGCTCCACTGGAATTCCATCACCTCCACTAGCTTTGTTCCTAGTGATGCTTCCTAAGGCCCACTTGACTTCACATTCCAGGATGTCTGGCTCTAGGTGAATGATCACACCATCGTGATTATCTGGGTCGTGAAGATCTTTTTTGTACGGTTCTTCTGTGTATTCTTGCCATCTCTTCTTAATATCTTCTGCTTCTGTTAAGTCCATACCATTTCTGTCCTTTATCGAGCCCATCTTTGCGTGAAATGTTCCTTTGGTATCTCTGATTTTCTTGAAGAGATCTCTAGTCTTTCCCATTCTGTTGTTTTCCTCTATTTCTTTGCATTGATCGCTGAAGAAGGCTTTTTTATCCCTTCTTGTTATTCTTTGGTACTCTGCATTCAGATGCGTATATCTTTCCTTTTCTCCTTTGCTTTTTGCTTCTCTTGTTTTCACAGCTATTTGTAAGGCCTCCCCAGACAGCCATTTTGCTTTTTTGCATTTCTTTTCCATGGGGATGGTCTTGATCCCTGTCTCCTGTACAATGTCACGAACCTCATTCCATAGTTCATCAGGCACTCTATCTATCAGATCTAGGCCCTTAAATATATTTCTCACTTTTACTGTATAATCATAAGGGATTTGATTTAGGTCATACCTGAATGGTCTAGTGGTTTTCCCTACTTTCTTAAATTTAAGTCTGAATTTGGCAATAAGGAGTTCATGGTCTGAGCCACAGTCAGCTCCTGGTCTTGTTTTTGCTGACTGTAAAGAGCTCCTCCATCTTTGGCTGCAAAGAATATAATCAATCTGATTTTGGTGTTGACCATCTGGTGATGTCCATGTATAGAGTCTTCTCTTGTGTTGTTGGAAGAGGGTGTTTGTTATGACCAGTGCATTGTCTTGGTAAAACTATTTGCCAACATCTGCTGGATCATGGAAAAAGCAAGACTTCCAGGAAAACATCTATTTCTTCTTTATTGACTATGCCAAAGCCTTTGACTGTGTGGATCACAATAAACTGTGGAAAATTCTGAAAGAGATGGGAATGCTAGACCACCTGATCTGCCTCTTGAGAAACCTGTATGCAGGTCAGGGAGCAACAGTTAGAACTGGACATGGAACAACAGACTGGTTCCAAATAGGAAAAGGAGTTCGTCAAGGCTGTATATTGTCACCCTGCATATTTAACTTATATGCAGAGTACATCATGAGAAACGCTGGACTGGAAGAAACACAAGCTGGAATCAAGATTGCCAGGAGAAATATCAATAACCTCAGATATGCAGATGACACCACCCTTATGGCAGAGAGTGAAGAGGAACTGAAGAGCCTCTTGATGAAAGTGAAAGAGGAGAGTGAAAAAGTTGGCTTAAAACTCAACATTCAGAAAACGAAGATCATGGCATCCAGACCTGTCACTTTGTGGGAAATAGATGGGGAAACAGTGGAAACAGAGGCTGACTTTATTTTTCTGGGCTCTAAAATCACTGCAGGTGGTGACTGCAGCCATGAAATTAAAAGACGCTTACTCCTTGGAAGGAAAGTTATGACCAACCTAGATAGCATATTCAAAAGCAGAGACATTACTTTGCCAACAAAGGTTCGCCTAGTCAAGGCTATGGTCTTTCCTGTGGTCATGTATGGATGTGAGAGCTGGACTGTGAAGAAGGCTGAGCACCGAAGAATTGATGCTTTTGAACTGTGGTGTTGGAGAAGACTCTTGAGAGTCCCCTGGACTGCAAGAAGATCCAACCAGTCCATTCTGAAGGAGATCAGCCCTGGGATTTCTTTGGAAGAAATGATGCTAAAGCTGAAAATCCAGTAGTTTGGCCACTTCATGCAAAGAGTTGACTCATTGGAGAAGACTCTGATGATGGGAGGGATTGAGGGCAGGAGGAGAAGGGGACGACAGAGGTTGACATGGCTGGATGGCATCACTGACTTGATGGACGTGAGTCTGGGTGAACTCCAGGAGTTGGTGATGGACAGGGAGGCCTGGCATGCTGTGATTCTTGGGGTCTCAGAGTCAGACACGACTGAGCGACTGGACTGAACTGAACTACCATAGGACCAATTGCCCACGATACCAATGGTACCATAGCTAGTCTAGATTCGTGGTTTAGTTTGAGTGACTGTGGAGAGCCCTAAAAAGAGTTCACCTTACTTGTTAACTGAAGTGAGGACCCAACAGTGGTCTTCATTAAATAAAATTTGTATAATAAGAAAAAAATTCAAAGAATTAAGAAGGTAAAATTATTGGCATGGATTAATCATCAGTCCTTATTCCCTCTAAACAACCTATTGTAACAGCAGTCCCTTGAAGGATTTTCTGCAAAAAACACTTCATTCCAGAAAACTACAGATAATTATTTTATCACTGATTTCTATAGACTACTGGTATTCCATTTTTCACGGGCAGTGTAGTTTTAAATGTTTTCTAATCTAAGGAAGTCAGAGAACTAATGCAAGATTCCTGTCTTTGGGGTTCTGCATCCGGGAACTCAGAAACCAAACCCTGCTTTATCAGTCAAGTTTCTGCCAGGGAAGCACTTACCTCTTCACTTTACAGAAGGCGGCATGATTTAATATAAAGGGAATCACAAACTTACAACATTTCTTGGAGAACTACAAGGCTCATGGAAACACACTTTAAGGAAATTTGGAAATCCGGGTATGACAGTAAGTGACTGGTGATTACAGCCCCACGAAGTATCAAGGTAGAAAATTCACAAGAGCTCACCCAGAAGCATCTGCAAAGTTCACGTCCACTATCAACTCACACATTCACCAGTCACTCAGGGGGAGAATAATGGCTGTCTCCTCTTTCACCTTCCAAATTTTATGCCAGATGCCTTTATTGGCAGAGTCTAAAGGAGGCTGTGAGGGGGCTGACGTGTTATGCTGTCCAGAGTTGCAGGCATCATAATACAGGGGAGAGTTTGGATGGGTGGAGATCATGCTGAGTATAAACAGGCAATATTTGACACAGCATATAACCACCAGCTTCTCAAAAAGACTTTAAATGTGGCAACAAAAATTAGTATATGAACTTTTAATTTTTCCAACTGCCTTTCCGATAAACAGAGGATTATAGCTTTCCAGGGATCTGTTTCTTCTTTCTCCTCACATTTCTGAACCAGTTATTTTGAGCCTTTAGGATGAGTCTAAGTAGGTAAGAGGTAGATAGAGAAGGATTAAAAGATCACGGGCAGTTACTGGGGAGGGAGACTTTGGGAGGTTGGAGAGGAAGGCTGCAAAGTAGCAGCAATATGAGAGCTCGGGGTGGAAGGAGAAATGGATCTTTAGAAGCGTTTAGTGGAGCATATGTGCCTTTCACAAGTTAAGTATTTTAATCATTCTGAGATTCCTTTGTCTGCTGCATCTTGTTTGTATGCTCTCCAAGTGAGGTCCACAGACCACTGGAGTTCCCCAAGAGCTTTTCAGCCTTATTTTTGTAATAACACCAAAACATTGTTTGCATTTTTCACCGTGATGAAATTTCTACAGATGTGCAAAAGCAACGGTGGGCACAACTGCTGGCGATGCAGCAAGACTCAAAGCAGGGCACCAAGCTGCTCTTGTCTGAGTCGGTGCATCCTTCACCACCATGTACCCACATTCTAAAAATGAAATTCAAATGCCACTTTCACTGAATAACATCCTTGATGAAGTAATAAAAATGTTAATTTATTAAATATTAATCCTTGCATATATATCATTTTCATATTCTGTGTAACAAAATGCCAAGTACATCTGGAAAGTGCTTCTGCTTTATACAGAAGCATGATGCTGTCTCGAGGAAAAGCACTTCTGTCACTGATGGTGAGCTGAGCTAACCAGTGTTTTACACAGAACATCATTTTTACTTGAAAGAATGACTGACAAACCGTCATTATTCAGACTTGAGTATTTGGCAGATATGATCTCCAAAATGAACAAAATGAGCCTGTCACTTCAAGAAAAACAATTTACACTGTATGCTGCCAATGACAAAAATTCAAGGCTTTATGTAGAAAATAACACTTTGAAAATCTTTACTCTAAACCATGAACTTGGTAGCTTCCCAATATGTATTTAAAGACTTTTCTAATGTAATTGGTCGGGGGGACTGAAAAACAGGGAGGGAAAACCACTAGACCAATCAGGTAGGACCTGAATCAAATCCCTTATGATTATACAGAGGGAGTGAGAAGTAGATTTAAGGGCCTAGATCTGATAGACAGAGTGCCTGATGAACTGTGGAATGAGGTTCATGACACTGTACAGGAGACAGGGATCAAGACCATCCCCATGGAAAAGAAATGCAAAAAAGCAAAATGGCTTTCTGAGGAGGCCTTACAAATAGCTGTGAAAAGATGAGAAGTGAAAGGCAAAGGAGGAAAGGAAAGATATATCCAGTTGAGTGCAGAGTTCCAAAGAATAGCAAGGAGAGATAAGAAAGCCTTCCTGAGTAATCAATGCAAAAAAATAGAGAAAAACAATAGAATGGGAAAGACTAGAGATTTCTTCAAGAAAATTAGAGATACCAAGGGAACATTTCTTGCACAGATAGGCACAGAAATGGTAGGGACCTAAGAGAAGCAGAAGACATTAAGAATAGGTGGCAAGAATATACAGAAGAACTATACAAAAAAGATCTTCAGGACCCAGATAATCACGGTGGTGTGATCACTCATCCTAGAATGTGAAGTCAAGTGGGCCTTAGGAAGCATCACTACAAGCAAAGCTAGTGGAGGTGATGGAATTCCAGGTGAGCTATTTCAAATCCTGAAAGATGATGCTGTGAAAGTGCTACACTCAATATGCCAGCAAATTTGGAAAACTCAGCAGTGGCCACAGGACTGGAAAAGGTCAGTTTTCATTCCAATCCCAAAGAAAGGCAATGCCAAAGAATGCTCAAACTACTGCACAATTGCACTCATCTCACACGCTAGTAAAGTAATGCTCAAAATTCTCCAAGCCAGGCTTCAGCAATATGTGAACCGTGAACTTTCAGATGTTCAAGCTGGTTTTAGAAAAGGCAGAGGAACCAGAGGTCAAATTGCCAACATCTGCTGGATCATGGAAAAAGCAAGAGAGTTCCAGAAAAACATCTATTTCTGCTTTATTGACTATGCCAAAGCCTTTGACTGTGTGGATCACAAGAAACTGTGGAAAATTCTGAAAGAGATGGGAATACCCAACCACCTAACCTGCCTCTTGAGAAAACTGTATGCAGGTCAGGAAGCAACAGTTAGAACTGGTCATGGAACAACAGACTGGTTCCAAATAGGAAAAGGAGTACGTCAAGGCTGTATATTGTCACCCTGCTTATTTAACTTATATGCAGAGTACATCATGAGAAACGCTGGACTGGAAGAAACACAAGCTGGAATCAAGACTGCTGGGAGAAATACCAATAACCTCAGATATGCAGATGACACCACCCTTATGGCAGAAAGTGAAGAGGAACTAAAAAGCCTCTTGATGAAAGTGAAAGAGGAGAGTGAAAAAGTTGGCTTAAAGCTCAACATTCAGAAAACTAAGATCATGGCATCCAGTCCCATCACTTCATGGCAAATAGATGGGGAAACAGTGGAAATAGAGGCTGACTTTATTTTTCTGGGCTCTAAAATCACTGCAGATGGTGATTGCAGCCATGAAATTAAAAGACGCTTACTCCTTGGAAGAAAAGTTATGACCAACCTAGATAGCATATTAAAAAGCTGAGACGTTCCTTTGTCAACAAAAGTTCGTCTAGTCAAAGCTATGGTTTTTCCTGTGGTCATGTATGGATGTGAGAGCTGGAGTATAAAGAAAGCTGAGCGCTGAAGAATTGATGCTTTTGAACTGTGGTGTTGGAGAAGACTCTTGAGAGTCCCTTGGACTGCAAGGAGATCCAACCAGTCCATCCTAAAGGAGATCAGCCCTGGGTGTTCATTGGAAGAACCAATGTTGAAGCTGAAACTCCAATACTTTGGCCATCTGATGTGAAGAGCTGACTCATTTGAAAAGATCCTGATGCTGGGAAAGATTGAGGGCAGGAGGAGAAGGGGATGACAGAGGTTGAGATGGTTGGATGGCATCTCTGACTCAATGGACATGGGTGGACTCCGGCAGGTGGTGATGGGCAGGGAGGCCTGGCGTGCTGCAGTTCATGGGGTGCCAAAGAGTCAGACACAACTGAGCGACTGAACTGAACTGAACTGACTGTATACCTTTATACTCATACTTTTTCTTAACCTCTTAGTTTTAATTTCCTTATTGTAGAACAGAAATAATGATACAGATATCATGGGAATTAATATGATTAAGCAGAATTATGCTTACATATTACTTAGAATATAGGTTAACATGCTTAAGAGTGTGATAAAAATTACAGGAGTTCAAACAAGATTAGTTTATTTCTATCTCTGTTAAAAGTCTAGTTGGTCCAGAATAACTAGATATTTCTGTCCAACACAGAGATTTAGGAGCCCAGATAATTTTCATTGTGTTGCTTCTGCGTTCCCTGGGTTCTTGTTGCATATGTGTGGCCAAGCTCATTTATGGACACATCTGTATGTCATCCAGCAAGAAAAAGGCAAGAGTCAGACAACAAAGGATAAGAAAATTTTATTTATGTGATGCAGAAATTGCACATTGCACTACCCACATTCTTATACAAAAAGAACTTAGTTGCATGGCCACGTACCTTGCTCAGGGTAGGAGGAGAAATATTCTCAAGGTGGAAAACCATGTGCTTGTCTGAAATTTCATTACTATTGAAGAAGGAGAGAATACACTAGAAACCAACCATCGGTTTGCAGAGGCTAATTTTTGTTAAATACCAAGTATCAGTCAGTTTAGTTCAGTTCTGTCGCTCAGTCATGTCTGACTCTTTGCGACCCCATGAATCGCAGCACACCAGGCCTCCCTGTCCATCACCAACTCCTGGAGTTCACTCAAACTCGTGTCTGTCGAGTCGGTGATGCCATCCAGCTATCTCATCCTCTGTCGTCCCCTTCTCCTCTAGCACCTGCTAATTCAGAGGTGCTCAGCAGTTAGTGTCTATCTTATTATAAGAATAATACTATAAGTAAATGTTAATAAGTTAAAAGGTCTCAAAGAGCTTTCCAGCAAACCCTTATATTAAGTGGAAACAGAAGCTTGGCATAAATATACATTTCTTGTCTTAATATGGAGATTCACAGCCTTAGGTTGCGCTTCTTCCATTCTCTTGCAATGTTTGAAAATTTTACCATTAGGGTCTAATTTCTTTGAATACTTGGGGAGTGAGCATTACAGTGTTATTATGAGCTATTACCATCTCTCTCCTGTCTGACTCCCTGCCCTCTTTCCCTGTATTCTGATAAAAGTCCGAAAGACTATATATGGAGAAGCAGGAATTTCCCACTTGGTAGAAGAAGTTCGGAAAGTAAGTACAGAAGGCCAGGACCCTGTTTATCAACTCAAGGCGGGCACCTGTTAGAACAAGACAGGAGTGCGTCTGAGTGGGAAGCGGGGAGATTGTGTGGCTCTGAGCCATGGCTCAGCCCTCAGAGGGTATGATTTAGCGAAACTACACGAGCCTTAGGCACAGATGACCCACCGGCGCATGAAAGGATGCTCAGCGTCACTCATCACTGGGGAGATGCAGATCAGAACCACAGTGAAGTCCCACCTCACCCCTGTCAGAAGGGCTGTTACCAAAAAGGAAACAAATAAAAGTGTTATAGAGCAGGTGGAGAAAAGGGAACTCTTGAGCAGAGCTGATAGGAATGCAAATCGCTGCAGCTACTATGGAAAACAATATGAAGTTTCCTCAAAAAATTAAAACTAGAACTACCATATGATCCAGCATTTCCTACTTCTGGATATTTATCCAAAGAAAATGAAAATGCTAATCTAAAAAGATATATGCACCTCTATGCTCATTGTAGATTATTTATGAAAGTCAAGATACAGAAACAATTCAAGTGTCAACTGCTGGTTGAACGCATGGAGAAGACATGGTGTGCACACGCACAGCGGAATATCACTCATCTATAAACAGAGGATGAAATCTTGCCATTTGCGACAACATGGGTGTACCCTGAGGGTATTATGCTAAGTGAAATAAGTCAGACAGAAAAAGGCAAATACCATATAATTTCATTTATGTGCAGAATCTGAGAAACAAAACAAATTAACAATCAAAACAAAACACACAGACTCAGAAAACAGGACGGCGGTTGCCGGGGGACTCAAGATGTTAGTGGGCAGGAGAACAGGGTGAAGGGGGCGGGAGGTGTAAACTGATAATAAACAAAGGTCCTGAGGATGCAGCATGCAGCACGGCACCTGTAGGCAGTAACGCTGCACTGCCTTACTTTCAAGTTGCTCAGAGAGTGAACCTTAAATGTCCTCATCACAAGAGAAAAAATATTTTTTATAACTGTATGGTGATGGACGGTAACTAGATACTGTGGTGATTCTAGCTATTTATATATATGTATATAAATAATCATTATGTGGTACACCTAAAAGTAATATAATGTTATATGTCAATTATACCTCAATTAAGAAAAAGAATGTCAGGTGCTCCTGAGGGGAGAGAAGGCAACAAAAGGGGACCGTAGAGGTGCTGAAGTCAAAGTAGCTATTTCACGACTTTTTCCCCAGAGACAGTCATACCTCAGAGGCTTTGCAGTAGCTACATTTAACTAGAGACAAATAAGGTATATGAAAGCTCCCAGGGCTTGGAGCTCTTAAAAAGCTTGTGCATTTTCGGGTTCTGCAGTTATTTAATTATGGCAAGCAAGAGGGTTATAAATTCAACAACTTTGTGATTGAGATTAATATGCTCAGAAGTTAACCCTTGCCTTCACAAGCAACTGCAAAGTGAACAGCAGACATTCAACACTCTCTAAATTAAATCTGCCTGTGTGGTGGCCTAGAACAGAACATGGATCCTAGAATTTAACCTTTCCAATGGTTGATGTCAGAGCCAGATTAAGCGGTGGCCAGTTAGGATATTATCTAAGAGTTGAAATCTGTAAAGGGTGGTAAATCATTAGTAATAATGCAACAAAATGGGCAAACATGATTTTGCATTCAAGCGAAATCTCTTTCAGGAAGGTTATTCGGTTATTACAAGGAATAATTTGAATATGCTATGGGGGATCTGATGCTGGGAGGGATTGGGGGCAAGAGGAGAAGGGGACGACAGAATATGAGATGGCTGGATGGCATCACTGACTCGATGGACGTGAGTCTGGGTGAACTCCGGGAGTTGGTGATGGACAGGGAGGCCTGGTGTGCTGCGATTCATGGGGTCGCAAAGAGTCGGACACAACTGAGTGACTGATCTGATCTGATCTGATGGGGGGTTGATGTCAATGCCAAAGACTTTGCTTAGGAGTCTTTCTGTCTTTGTTTAAGCTGCTGCTTCAAAATCTGAGACTAAAACAACAGGTTGCAGGTTTCAAGCTGTGCTCACAGTCCAAAATAAAGCGCTCAGCCTGCGTGGAAAGAAGGCCGAGCAGTGTCGCAGACAGGCACGCATGGGGATGTGAGCAAGTCTGGAGAAGATGCTGGGGAGGGGCCTGCTGAGCTGGGAGAGCCGTTGGAGCCCTAGGGCCTCGTATGCACTCATACTGGGCTGCACCTCTCTCCACCTCAAGCAAGAATTTCAGGAAAATTACTTAAAATTTGACTTATATCCTGAAGTTTGCCAGCAACAGAGACTGGAAAAGTATAAAGATGAGAGAGCGTGGCTGGCTTGTTACTGTCCAGCAGTTAAGCAGTCTCTGGGTAGTGGCAGGTGGGCAGAAGTCCTAGGGTCACCATGGAAACTGCTAGATTGGCTTCCACACTTCCGGAGATTTGGCTGGTAACATGACAGTGAGCCTCAGTGGATTCAGGTATATAGGTTCTGATCGCACAGCAAAGTCAGGGCCACCACGGTGTTGGTTCTCCATTCCTCTCTCCCACAGGACAGGTGGGAGATGATACCAAACAAGAAGGGAGGTGTGGGTAGCGGCCAGTCTAATGCTAAGGAGCCAACCCTGAACTATAGCCGATCAGGGTTATGGACTAACACAGGCGAGTGAAAAAGCTGGCTTACAACTCAACATTCAAAGAACTAAGATCATGGCATCTAGTCCCATCACTTCATAGCAAATAGATGGGGAAACAATGGAAACGGTGAGAGACTTTATTCTCTTGGGCTCCAATATCACTGCAGATGGTGACTGCAGCCATGAAATTAAAAGATGCTTACTCCTTTGAAGAAAAGCTATGATGAACCTACACAGCATAGTAAAAAGTAGAGACAATACTTTGCAGACAAAAGTCCGTCTAGTCAAGGCTATGGTTTTTCCATTAGTCATCTATGGATATGAGAGTTGGACTATAAAGAAAGCTGAGTGCTGAAGTGCTGAGTGCTGATGCTTTTGAACTGTGTTGTTGGAGAAGACTCTTGAGAGTCCCTTGGACTGCAAGGAGATCCAACCAGTCCATCCTAAAGGAAATTAATCCTAAATATTCATTGGAAGGACTGATGCTGAAGCTGAAACTCCAATACTTTGGCCACCTGATGAGAAGAACTGACTCATTTGGAAAGACCTTGACACTGGGAAAGGTTGAAGGCAGGAGGAGAAGGGGATGACAGAGGATGAGATGGTTGGATGGCATCACTGACTTGATGGATATGAGTTTGAGCAAGCTCTGAGTTGGTGATGGACAGGGAGGCCTGGCGTGCTGCAAAGAGTCGGACACGACTGAGCAGCTGAACTGAAGGAGGGAGAAGAGAAAGGGGGAGAAAGCCCCAGGTTTGGCTGAAATCAGGATGAGAAACAGTCTCATGGAAGTTTCTCACAAGATAGGAAGGCAGATGAAAAAAATGCGTTGGATGGTTCTTCACATGACTGTTTATCTCCCCTTGTTCTGGGAACCACAGGGCATTCAGCCAAGATTTGGATAAGACTGTGATCAAGCCTTTGCCCATGTGGCCTATGTGGAGAACAGGCTGTCAGGGTGCTGAGGCGAAGCCTACCCAAGGGTGCCTTGGTATGACACATGAAAGAAGGCCGCTTTGGGAACTGCTTTGGATTTTGCCTAAAAAGACAGCTTGGAGGATGGATGAGAGTCCCAAGAGTGGAGATGAAAGATGTGAAAATGACCAGGAATCATGAGATGCAAGTGGGAAGAGACTCATCCCAAAATTAAATGAATAGGCAGTTGGATATTTTCAGTACGTAAATATCAGAAAAGCATTCAGAAGCACCCAGCAGGGGCAAAGTCAGCTTTGAGCATGAAGTAAGCCCACAGACCACACAACATCTTATCACAACAGCAGCAGCACAGACCTTTCCTACTGCCTCGTGTTTTTGTCTAACCCCACCCCCAGAGCAGAAGTCAGAGCCAGGCTGATTGAATTGGGAAGCTTTAAAATAAGAATAAGTCAGAGAATAGAGAGACTAATCGGGCATGCATTTTACCACCTTCGGCATTCAGCTGGAAGGAGCCCAATATGCAGAGGAAGAGAAGCTTTCCATTTGACTGAAGTTTGCAGCTTTGACTACTATACTGGAATAAACATTTTAATTACTGATATTGTGCTTTGACTAGAAGTTCCTGGAGGACTTTTAAAACATTGTCTTCAAGCGAACATAAAAGCCAAGATTTCATCCATTGATAGGGAAAGAACTAATGCACAAAGGATTTAAGGGAACTTGAGGGAAAAAAAAACACACAGTTTTCTCTCTGTGCCTTATTGGGTTCTACTTGTTTGAGCTTCAAGGCTATACCCAAGAGAATGCCTGAGTAACAGAAGATGGTGCAAAGTCGACTTTAATGAAAGGTAGGTGTCCTTTTGCAGAGTTGGGTGTGTAAGTTTGGGCAGGGATTGAATTGCCTAGGGAGACTGAGGAAGAGCTGAGTCTGCCCCCAGCCCAATCTTGTCCACCTTTCCCCCAGTAATCTTCAAACAAAGAGGAAAATGATATGTAAGAAATACAGATTTGATCAAAACTACAATGAGATGTCATCTCACACCAGCCAGAATGGCCATCATCAAAAAATCCGCAAACAATAAATGCTGGAGAGGGTGTGGAAATAAGGCAGCCCTCCTATTCTGTTGGTGGGAATGTACCTTGGTGCAGCCACTAGGGAGAACAGTATGGAGGTTCCTTAAAACACAAAAAAACAGAGGTACCATATGACTCTGCAATCCCACTCCTGGGCTTATATCTAGAGAAAAACACGATCTGAAAGGATACATGCCGAATACTCACTGCAGCACTGTTTACAATCGTCAAGACGAGGAGGCAACCTAAATGTCCGTTGACAAAGGAATAAATAAAGAACATGTGGTAAATATATACAGTGGAATATCACACAGCCATTAAAAAGGATGAAAGAATGCCATGTGCACCAATATGGACGGACTAGAGAGAATCACGCTGAGTGAGGTGGGTCAGACAGAGAAGGAGAAATGTTTCATGATGTCCCTTATATGTGGAGTCTAGAAAGAAATGGTACAAGTGAACTTACTTACGGGGCGGAGACAGACTCACAGCCTTAGACAACCAGCTATGGCTTCCAGGGGGACAGATGGGAGGAGGGATAGTGAGGGGTTTGGGGGTGGACAGGGACACACTGCTGTATTTAAAATGGATAACCAGCAAGGACCAGCTGCACGGGACATGGAACTCTGCTCAGTGTTTTGTGGTAGCCCGGAGGAGAGAGGAGTCTGGGGAAGAGTGGATACATGGATGGCTGAGTCCCTTCACTGTTCACCTGAAACGGTCACTTCATTTGTTAATCAGCTGTACCCCAATACAATATTCAAAGTACGAGAAAAGAAATACAGATTTGAAAGAGTGCCAAATTATTAGTTTGTTAGCTGCAGCATGTAAATTGGTCCAACACTGGACCGGGACTTTTCATCCGAGCTAGGCTGAGAATCTGGTAGCTACGTGGAATAAGAAGAGCCAGAGCCCGTGCTTTTGCAAACCTAGCCGCCTCTATGAACAAGTCACCGGGCTTTCAGAACCTCAGTGAGTAGCGCTGTCTTCCCTGGCAGGCCGCAGCTCCAACAGAGAGACGGTGTATTATCTGGGCACATGGGGTCCAGCAGGTTTCAGTGCTTTTAAGAATATGAAACAGCTGTTACACACAGCTTCAGGTTTCACATAAAGATATGGTTGACTGCTCTGAAAAGACTATTTGTTTAAACTAAGAGAACAATTTGTTATAATCAGGCATCATTTAATGGTTCTTAGCTCTGGAAAAACTTGTGCCTAAGTAAACACTGGTAGGTGTTTCATGGCTGAATGAAAACCTTTTTGTTTAAGTTCTGAAATCTGTTTTTAGGTCACTAGAATAGTGTTTACAAGTCTCAAAACATCTTATCACTGTCAGGATGCTTTTCTCTTCATCCCGTATAACCAATATAACTATTCAACATTCATTTTCTAAATGCCAAAACTAATATACCTCAAATAAAATAGAAGCTAAATATTGACACAAATTTATTAGAATATTAGAACTACAAAGAGACTTGACTCATCTGTTTGGTTCATGCAAGTGAATGCCCCAGACCAGGAATTCTCATTTATTTTTGTGACATCCATTTAATTGAAGGAATCACAAGGGGATTTCAAAATGTACTCTAATTTAATTAACTTTAAAGAGACATGCCTTAACATACTGTTAGCAGAATGCTTTGGTATAATAAAATAAAGCAAACAGAGAAGGTATCTACAGTCCAAAAGTTTGGATCTTAGTGTCCAAAACCTGTCAGGGTGGAAAGTTATCTACCTATGGTTTCCAGAAGATGAGAGCCAAGAGGTTCCTTCAGTAACCCTTGCCAGTAATTTATCAAGTGCCTATTGGAAAGGCAGATAGTCCCCGTGGTAGATACTTTGTCTAGTTTTCCAAGTACTGCCCAGAGGAAAATTCATATACTCCATACAAATATAATGGGGACAGGCAGACTCCTCTTTAGGGTGTAATAACTCAGGGCCACCAACACCCTTTTTTTTTTTTTTTGAAGGGGAGTGATGGTGGGGAGGAGTATATGTAATTTCTTAACTAATGGCTTTCTGTTTTTAATCACAAAGAACATTTAAGAAAAATCATATTAAATTCATCTTATATTAGGAGGTTTGATCTGGAAATGAAAAGTTCAGGAAACTAAAAGTCCAGTTTGGGTGTCCTCATCTTAGGCACATCTTGGTATTTTGTATTGGCAGATCTATCTTTACAACAATATATTATTTAGGACAGGATCACATTTGTCACTTCTTCCTCCTTAATACCCAAAGTGGTACCAGACCCATAAAATAGTCAATAAACATTTATAGAATGAACAAATAAGTCTATTTAAAAAAAATTTTTTTTAAACTCTCCTGAGTGAACTGAATTTTTTGAGGCTCATAAGTGAATATGTTTTCCTCTTTGTCTATTACAAATTGTATAAGTATGAATGGGGTATTAAAGTCTCCCACTATTATTGTGTTGTTGTATATTTCTTCTATCATACTAATTAGTATTTGTCTTAGATATATCAATGCTCCAATGTTGGGTGCATATATACTTATAATTGTTATAACTTCTTTTTGGATTGTTCCTTTAAGTCGTTATGTGTAACCTTCATTGTCTCCTTTTCAGGACCTTTATTTTAAAGTCAAGTTTATCTGATATGAGTATTGCTACTCCTGTTTTCTTTTGGTCCATATTTGCATAGAAAATCTTTTTCCAGCCCTTCATTTTCAGTCAGTATATATCCCCTATTATAAGGTGGTTCTCTTGTAGACAACATATATAGGGGTCTAGTTTTTGTATCCATTCAACCCGTTTTAATCTTTTGGTTATCTCTTGTAGACAAGGTATGTAGGGGTCTTGTTTTTGTATCGATTCGGCCAGTCTTTGTTGATTAGGGCATTCAGCCCATAAACGTTTAAAGTAATTATTGATAAGTAAGATTTACTTTATTGTTTTGGGTTCAAATTTATACACCCTTTTAGTGATTCCTATCTAAAGAATGTCCTTTAGTTTTTGTTGGAGAAGTGGTTTAGTGGTGCAAAATTCTCTCAACTTTTGCTTATCTGTGAAGCTTTTGATTTCTCCTTCATATTTGAATGAGATCCTTGCTGGATACAATAATCTAGGCTGTAAGTTATTTTCTTTCATCACTTTAATTATGTCTTGCCATTCCCTCCTGGCTTGGAGAGTTTCTATTGAAAGATCAGCTGTTATCCTTATGGGAATTCCCTTGTGAGTTATTTGATGTTTTTCCCTTGCTGCTTTTAATATTTGTTCTTTATATTTAATCTTTATTAATTTGATTAATATATGTCTTGGGGTGTTTCGCCTTGGGTTTATCCTGTTAGGGACTCTCTGGATTTCTTGAACTTGAGTGGTTATTTCCCTCTCCATTTTAGGGAAGTTTTCAACTATTATCTCCTCAAGTATTTTCTCATGGTCTTTCTTTTTATCTTCTTCTTCTGGAACTCTTATGATTCGAATGTTGTAGCGTCTAATGTTATCCTGGAGGTCTCTGAGATTGTCCTCATTTCTTTTGATTCGTTTTTCTTTTTTCTCCTCTGATTCATGTATTTCTAGGATTCTATCTTTTAATTCACTAATCCTATCTTCTGCCTCTGTTATTCTACTACTTGTTGCCTCCAGAGTGTTTTGGATCTCATTTATTGCATTATTCATTATGTGTTGACTCTTTTTTTATATCTTCTAGGTCCTTGTTAAACCTTTCTTGAATCTTCTCAATCCTTGTCTCCAGACTATTTAACTATGAGTCCATTTTGATTTCAAGATTTTGGATTAATTTCACTATCATTATTCGGAATTCTTTATCAGGTAGATTCCCTATCTCTTCCTCTTTGGTTTGGTTTGGTGGGCATTTATTCTGTTCCTTTAGCTGCTGGGTATTCCTCTGTCTCCTCATCTTGTTAAAATTGCCAAGTTTAGAGTGTCCTTACTATATTCTGGTAGTTTGTTGAATTCTCTTGATTGAGGCAGTTTACTGGTCTTTTCAATATCTGATCTCTGCCCTGTTACAGATGGGGTGGAGATGAACACCCAAATCTAAGCCGGCCAGGTTCAGGCACTCGGATAGTCCTCAGAAGCACAGACTCAGTTGAGTCTGAGTTTTGTGCCCTTCCCAGGTCCGAGTAGTGCAGGTGATGAAGTGTTTAGCGAGCGCAGGTGATGAAGTGTTTAGCGAGCGCAGCTGCTGCGACTTATTGCCTCCCCGCCGCTCAGTTTTCTGGGTATACAATCGGCGCACCTTCTCAGGCAGATGTTGACTGTCCAGAGCCCCAAGAAGTGTTAGTTAACACAGAAACCTGCTTACAGTTTTGTAGATAATGTCTCTCTAGGGCTGTGATTACCCACTTCTGGCTCTGGCTGCCTGTCACTGGAGCGGGACGGTCTGTAGCCGGCTATCTCTGTGCAGTCCTTTGTTCCATACGTAGTTCTGTTGGTGTCTTAGGTTAGGGCTGGCTTTTGACGTAGTAGATAACCGACAGTCTGGTTATTTCGCTCAGGTAGCGCTCAGGATAGCCAGGCCAAATCCTTACTCAAAGCGATGCAGGCCGCGCCGTTCTTCCTAGTCCAGCAAATGCTGGTGTCCGCGCCGCTTCTCCAAAAAAGGAGTTACAGCAGGGCTCGTAATCTCCTTTCGAAGACAATGAATTATCTTTCTAAGTGCCTGCTGTCTTCTGGCGGCATTCAGAAGTTGTTTTGTAGAATTTACTCAGTGTTCAAATGTTCTTTTAATGAATTTGTGGAGGAGAAAGTAGTCTCCCCCGTCCTACTAGTCTGCCATCTTAGCTCCTCCCTCCACCACACCCTTTTAAGTGAGGATGGAGGGGCATGGTGGTGACGGCTGAACAGAAGGTGGGTAGAAGGGTCCCCAGAAACTTGTGTTCACAAAGAGTAGAGGTTTGGACATGAGATAGGCTGGGAGCTGGGAGCTGGGAGCTGGGACCCTTCACCGGAGCACTCGTACCTAAACAAATGCCTACTTGAGCAACAGAATAAAAAGAAACTGTGAGGCACTAAAGTAACTGCGTGCATATGAATAATAAGAAAGCAGGGCAGACCCCTGCACACCGCACCACCAAGAGGGCGGCCCTGCCGTTCTCCCCGCCGGCAGCCCATTGGAGGATCCGGCGGCCTTCCCCAGGGAGGGGCAAGGGAGACTCCATGTATTTGCTCCCTCATGTTACAGCACGAGTCCCAGAAAAGCCTCGCCTGAATTCCTCATCAGTTTATACTGATTAAAGGATCCAAGGACCCAAGTCAGTAACAAACACACAACAAACACACGTTCTTTCAGACATGTCCTCGATGTTAATACGACTGTTACTGTGTGAACACTGTTTTCAGGCCCTGAGACCCTGGATCGTTGGTTCTGGATCTGGACTCCCTTGGATCACTCTGGACCTCTTCCTACCTGGAAACAATTACAAGGAAAGGAACAGACTCATCTAAACTCTCCCCAAATTCAGGCTCTTTCTCCTTGTTACTGGAAGGCAAGTGTAACTCACCTAACGCCTCATCACCATATCCACAGAACCCACACAGTCCCAACTGTGTGTCTCTAGGAATCCTCTGAATTTCCCTTCGGTATCCTTGTTGGATGTTTATGCTCTGCTCGCTGCACCAAACCGTGACAGAGCCACTTCTTTCTGACTTCTGCCAACCCACCCAGGATGTGATGATTCAGGGGGTTTCCTGAAAACCCGTGGGCCCTAAGGAGAGAACCATACTCACAGCTGGGGCCATCCCACGCCCTGCATAGCCCCCGCCCGGCTCGGTCAGCTTTTTCTGAGACTCTCCTCTAGCTGTCACTCCCAAAGCCCGCCTTCCCTCTGGGACACACTCCCTCCTGCATGGAGCCCAGGACTAGCTCTAGAGTCCTCCATGCCCATTCTGACTCCTTATTCTCCTTGGCCCTCTCTTGTAGTAATACTGCCTCTGTCTCCCTTGCCGCACCCACTGTGGCTCAGGCTGGTTCAGGCCAGCCGTCCATCACGGCGCCCTGGGTGCCCTGGGCGAAGAGCCTCGAGCTCGGCCGGCCCGTCTGCCACCCTCTTCCGGTGTCTCAGGTGGCTGGAGCGCCTCCTCCAGAGCTGCAAACCCAGGAAATCGCCCATGAGGGGCTCTCCTTCCTTTCCTTTCTAACGTGTTTCCCCGCATTCTCTCAGCTCCTCACTGACTCCCTTTCTACTTAAGTCACTAGTAAGTCAGTAAGGCTCCAACCGAAGGAACCTGGGTGATACCAAAGCAGTCTCTACTCTCTTGCCTCACTCAGATGCCTGGCAAAAGCATTTTCTCTGGAATTCTAGCAACTTTTTTTTTTTTTCTCACTGAAGTATAGTTAATTTACAGGCTTCCCTGATGGTTCAGTGGCAAAGAATCCAGCTGTCAAGCAGGAGATGTGAGTTTGATCCCTGGGTCAGGAAGATCCCCTGGAGTAGGAAGTGGCAACCCACTCCAGTAATCTTGCCTGGAAATCCCATGGATAGAGGAGCCTGGCGGGCTCATGGGGTGCAGAGAGTCAGGCACAACTTAGCAACTAAGTGACAACAACATAGTTAATTTACAATGTTAACTTCTGCCCGAGAGCAAAGTGATTCCATCATACATATATACATATATATGTATATATATATTCTTTTTTCACATTCTTTTCCAATATGGTTTATCACAGGGTATTGAATACAGTTCCCTGTGCAGTATGGACCTTGCTGTGTATCTGTTCTATATATAATAGTTTACATATGCTAACCCCAAACTCCCAGGGAGTTTTGGGAGTCTGACAAATATTTTTTTCATCTTGTTATATAAATATCAGGAAAATTATCACAGTTCTCAAAATTAGCAGGTCTTTTTTTAAAGGATAAGAAGAGAAAAAAATCCCTCAACTACTATTTATGAGCTTTTGGGGGAGAGGGAAGAGAGAGGGAAGGAGTGAGAGTCGGTATACAAGCTACAGGCAAATATATTTGAAGTTGCCCACAGGACTCTAGTATTTGTCCAAGGTGGGCAGAGATACGCAACTGACAGGTACCCTAAAGACAGGACTCACTGGGTGATGGAGAGACTTTCCTGGAAGTTAAACAGTGGTTTGGACATAGTTGCTCTTTTCTACCTGAGGCCTCAGCCCGATGGCCCCCGTTACTCTGAACAGCCTCCCGTTTTGTCTTGTGATTAATCCGAACAATTGCACCTTCCTCTCAGCCAGGAAAGTGCATTGTTAATATGTTAATGACTTCATTGTCCTCCACTTCTCTCTCTGTAACTAGATTTCTGAGTAGAAATTATCAATCACGTTAACAGAAAATCGTGTTCAAAGAAAATATTATGCAACTCTCGTCAAACGATCATCCACTTTTCTTGCAAGAGTTCTCATACTAAAGCCAGCTTTTCATTTGGTCTTGCATAAAAGTACACTGAGGAACTTAACAGAATTCCAAAATTTTGGCCTGGCAAGTGTCATCAAGGAAATATTTCCAAGAAAAAGAAATGTTTAAGCAATATTTACCCATGAGATGTGGTTGTGCGTAAGTGGTGAGATGGCAGTTGCCAGATGAAGCAAGTTATTTGTGTTTTAACATAAGGTGAAAGGCGTACTATGAACAGAAATTATTAAAGTATGATATACTCAATAAAAATGGAAATTGGCTTGAATTATACTTCAAGTTGGTCTAATATTGTGATTGATTATCTTGACTGTAACAGAACTGAGTCTTATGGAGTTAAGGCGTTTTAAAGCAGTCTATAGGTTGCCATGGAAACTCACCGAAATATATTCCAACACTACTTGGGGGCATTTCTGTTCTTCCAATTGACAAGTGCCTGATAGAGAAAGACTGTTCAGTCAGTGGCTTACCAAAGTAGTTTTGGATTGGACCTCAGAAGAAAAGATAATTAAGAATGTATATGTTACTTGCATTTTTCAAACTATTTAAGACACTCAAGTTTGACATTCTTCAAAAAAGTTATGAAGTAGGTCAATACTATGACTGATCTCTTTATTTAGCTGAGAAAACATGGAAAAAAATAGAATTGTGTGGCTAGAAAGCATTTTCAGGCCATGGTCCTTAGGCAAGATTATAATTAAGTCATCAGCAATAAACCATCCGGCATTTTATTCTGAGAAATTTCTAGCTTATTCACAACATCCTAATTAAAAAGAATTGTCCTTAATTATTCAGTCTATATCTTTCCAAGTAAAATGTAAGCACATTTGTTAACAACAATAAAGAGAAATAATAGAATTTCCATGTTCTGAGCACTGTGGATGTGTTAAATAACCTGCTAAACTCTTCCTCCATCGTATTATGTTTGTCTTACAGAGTTCTGCGAAGCAGGCCTTGCTACTGCCATTTATGGAAGTGAAATCAGACACAGAGAGGGTAACTAATTTGCCCAAGTTCACTATTAAGTGAGAGAAGCAAATGTGAAACCAGATCTGATCGGCTCCTCAGCCTCCTGAGAATTTAATCATTTTGCCCCGTTTTCTGTTCCATTTTATAGTTTCACCGAAATGCACTTGCCCTGCATCCCACAGTTACAGGCAGCACATGTAGAACGTCTTCTGAAAGAGCAGTGGCTTAAACATAAAGGTGTTGGGGTGAGAGAGCTCTGGGTTCAAAGCCAGACAGAAACCAGTTTGTACTTACTGCTCTCTGATTATGGGAAGGCTTTCATAAAAGGAAATCATGAGGTCAGCCTCGGGGCTTAGTGTAGGGACTCGGAACAGGTGAGTGGTCAACCATCCTCCCCAGCTCTCACATCCCCTAAGCCACTCTTGGCCCTTCGAGTAGTAAGCCAGCCCCTAATGCAAACCCTCATTCAGGCATTCGTTCCTGAATTCATTCAGCGGCGTTTTCTGAAGGCTTACTGCCGGACACTGCCCTAGGCGCTGCTGATGTGATGTTCAACAGCTCAGACCAAACGCTAGCTCTTCCAGGGCCGTTTCCCTGCTGGAAACTTTCCAGGGCTCCACCTCACCTACAGGATAATATTTGCGTCCATCATCAGGGACAGTGAGTCATTCTGACTAGGACTCTGGAATGCAGAGATTTACAATAAAGCCCATCAGCGACTCAGTGGAATGAGTTTGGGTGAACTCCGGGAGCGGGTGATGGACAAGGAGTCCTGGCGTGCTCCTCCATGGGCGCATCGTCAAACAGGACTGAGCGACTGAACTGAACTGAACAATAAAGTCTGGGGAACGTGAAATGTCGGGAGGAGGTAGGTAGCACGTGAGAGAGCCAGAAGAAAGGCAGGCGTCTGCGGGGCTTGGCGGGCCGCGGGCTGGGCTGAGGAAGTGGACTCCCCGGCCCCGCGGGGAGCTCCGCCCGCCCTCCCCTTCCGCCCGGCTCCCTACACCCCTCCGGCGCTAAGGGAAAGGGTGGCACCGTGCACCCTTACCTGTGCCCCTAGGCCCGACCCAGGCCCGCACACAGGACCTTCCGGCACAACAGTCCTAACTAATTATCTGTGCAAACTTAAGCTTCTAAGTCCAGTTTGGGTCAGGTTTTTCTCCTTTGGTAATGAGGTCATCTAGATTCTTGCAACGGGGAAGGCAATGGCACCCCACCCCAGTACTTTTGCCTGGAAAATCCCATGGACGGAGGAGCCTGGTAGGCTCCAGTCCGTGGGGTCGCTAAGAGTCGGACACGACTGAGCGACTTCACTTTGACTTTTCACTTTCATGCACTGGAGAAGGAAATGGCAACCCACTCCAGTGTTCTTGCCTGGAGAATCCCAGGGACAGGGGAGCCTGGTGAGCTTCCGTCTATGGGGTCGCACAGAGTCGGACACGACTGAAGCGACTTAGCAGCAGCAGCAGATTCTTGCAACACCAGTTATGCCCAGAGACAGGCAGCACGGCTACATCTTGTTCAAAATAAAGGCTCCCAGGTCTCACCCAGAACAGCTGACTCAGAGTGTGCGTTCTAAAGATTCTCAGGTGATATATAAGCACATTAAAGTCTGACATGTGCTGGCCCAGATCATTTTTATAACTGATTATAATTTTAAGACAAAACAGAAGCAACTCTAGAACATTACACTCCAGTAGTGCCCACTGTTTTCCATAAATATCAGGGGATAAATACAAGGCCAGGGCCTCCCAAAAGCTACAACAGGGAAGATTCTGAAATCCTGTAAACCTCCTCGGAAATATTGGCACCCAAGAGGGAAGGACTTTATAGCTCCTGACAAAGTTAGGAGGCTGTGGGCAGAACATGTTGCATTTGTCAACCTGGAAACATTAAAGAAAGTTTGTTCTTTTGTGCAATCATTTAGCAATAAGGTAAGGCTTGCCAGCCAGATTTATTGGGATATTGGATTTTATGTTTCTTGTATCGAATAATATTTTTTACATTGTTTATGTCTAAATAAATCTGTCTTCTATTTTACATTGCCCTGTTGTATTGCTGCCTACAGATAAAGGGTTCAGGGAGCATAATTTGCTCTGCCCTTGGGACATGCAGCCGTACATTAAAAGCCAGTCACGTGGCGACTGCAGCAGAGAATTTCAATGTGCTCTGAAAAGTTGCACAGAAATAGTGAGGGAATAAACCTCAATGAGAAGATGTGGTTTCTGATCTTGTCTATCTAGTCTGTGCCTGGCAGACACTGATTATCAGCAATATTCACATCCAAAAATGATAATTTTAAAGTAAAATGTAAATGCGCTAAAAACCACACTTACGATCTAATCCTCGAAGCAGCTGCTTTGTGACATCCATGGCTGTATGATCATCAGTACCTGTGTGGTTTTGACTTTTTTTTTTTGGTATATATACAAGAATTGAACCAGTAAGCAACTGTGAACATTAAAAAAGTATGATCAGATTAGAGCTTTAAAATTACTTAGGATATTGCAAAAGAAGTCATGACTATTGTGAGGCAAATTAATGTAGGGCCTTCTTTGTGCTCATAAAAGAAATAGAAATATGCTCTCATCGTGAACAGACAGGATAAAATATGTCCATTTGTGTTACAGTCTTTATCCGTTAGTCTGCTTTATGATTTGATTTCATGTTTTCATTGTTCCAAAGCAATTTTCCAGATTGAATCTTAAAAGGATTATAAACCACAAAAGTCATTTTAAATTCCACATGGACTTAATACACCTACTGCAATTCTGTGCATTTGTCTTTTAAATTTTATTAAAAATTTTGTTGACACTTTCCCTTTCACTTGTTTCTCACAATCCATTTTGTGTAAACAATTGTCAAACACCGATGGCTGTCGTATTTATATGTTTAAAAATATGTGCCAGTCAGCGTAATGTCAAATGTCAAATATGCTAGAGTTTTGCAGTTTTTCTATATTAAAATCAGATCAGATAAGATCAGATCAGTTGCTCAGTCGTGTCCAACTCTTTGTGACCCCATGAATCACAGCACTCCAGGCCTCCCTGTCCATCACCAACTCCCGGAGTTCACCCAGACTCATGTCCATCGAGTCAGTGATGCCATCCAGCCATCTCATCCTCTGTCGTCCCCTTCTCCTCCTGCCCCCAATCCCTCCCAGCATCAGAGTCTTCTCCAATGAGTCAACTCTTCCCATGAGGTGGCCAAAGTACTGGAGTTTCAGCTTTAGCATCATTCCTTCCAAAGAAATCCCAGGGCTGATCTCCTTCAGAATGGACTGGTTAGACCTCCTTGCAGTCCAAGGGACTCTCGAGAGTCTTCTCCAACACCACAGTTCAAAAGCATCAATTCTTCAGCGCTCAGCCTTCTTCACAGTCCAACTCTCACATCCACACATGACTACAGGAAAGACCATAGCCTTGACTAGACGAACATTTGTTGGCAAAGTAATGTCTCTGCTTTCGAATATGTGATCTAGGTTGGTCATAACTTTCCTTCCAAGGAGTAAGAGTCTTTTAATTTCATGGCTGCAGTCACCATCTGCAGTGATTTTGGAGCCCAGAAAAATAAAGTCTAACACTGTTTCCCCATCTATTTCCCATGAAGTGATGGGACCAGATGCCATGATCTTCGTTTTCTGAATGTTGAGCTTTAAGCCAACTTTCTCACTCTCCACTTTCACTTTCATCAAGAGGCTCTTTAGTTCCTCTTCACTTTCTGCCATAAGGGTGGTGTCATCTGCATATCTGAGGTTATTGATACTTCTCCCAGCAATCTTGATTCCAGCTTGTGCTTCTTCCAGTCCAGCGTTTCTCATGATGTACTCTGCATATAAGTTAAATAAACAGGGTGACAATATATAGCCTTGATGAACTCCTTTTCCTATTTGGAACCAGTCTGTTGTTCCATGTCCAGTTCTAACTGTTGCTTCCTGACCTGGATACAGATTTCTCAAGAGGCAGATCAGGTGGTCTGGTATTCCCATCTCTTTCAGAATTTTCCATAGTTGATTGTGATCCACACAGTCAAAGGCTTTGGCATAGTCCATAAAGCAGAAATAGATGTTTTTCTGGAACTCTCTTGCTTTTTCCATGATCCAGCAGATGTTGGCAATTTGATCTCTGGGTCCTCTGCCTTTTCTAAAACCAGCTTGAACATCTGAAAGTTCACGGTTCACATATTGCTGAAGCCTGTGATGCAATCTCAAAAACAACAGAATGATCTCTGTTTGTTTCCAAGGCAAACTATTCAATATCACAATAATCCAAGTCTATGCCCCAACCAGTAATGCTGAAGAAGCTGAAGTTGAACGGTTCTATGAAGACCTACAAGACCTTTTAGAACTAACACCCAAAAAAGATGTCCTTTTTATGATAGGGTACTGGAATGCAAAAGTAGGAAGTCAAGAAGCACCTGGAGTAACAGGCAAATTTGGCCTTGGAACACGGAATGAAGCAGGGCAAAGACTAAAAGAGTTTTGCCAAGAAAATGCACTGGTCATAACAAACACCCTCTTTCAACGACACAAGACTCTATACATGGACATCACCAGATGGTCAACACCAAAATCAGATTGATTATATTCTTTGCAGCCAAAGATGGAGAAGCTCTATACAATCAGCAAGAACAAGACCAGGAGCTGACTGTGGCTCAGACCATGAACTCCTATATTAAAATACTACCCCAAATTGAAATCATTTGGTGATGCAACAGAAATAAACAAAAACTTAAGTTCAGAAAATGGTGTCTAGAGGATTCTTTTTTTCTCTCCAAAGTCTCCTTCTGACGAAAGGATGGCTGTGTCTTTCTTTCCCATTCTAAAGTAGAGCCATGTCGACAGCACTGGGAATTGAACGGATCAGTCTTCTTGGGCCCCTCTGCAAGACAGTCTGTGCTTGAACTGGAAGGGGAAAACTGGAGTAATGAATTCTCCCATCTGGAGAAATAAGAGCAGGTATAATAGGTTTTCAACAGACCTAGAACATTTAAGCAAGTTGGGTAAGAGGGCACTAATTTTTAAACTAAAAACTTAGCCTTTTCAAAATAAACTGAAAAACCAGTATTTCCCTCAATTATTCTCCTCTCCAGAATTCAGGCACGGAAATTCATGACTCAGTTACTCGCCTATTCTCACTGTGTGGCTGAGTCCCCAGTATAAGGGTCCAGGCCGGGATACCTGGGGGTGCTCAGCCATGTCCAGAAGGCGGGTGGGCTTTCCAGAGGAAGTACAGGAGCCTCAGGGGGCTAACTTAGTTGTGAACAGACAACGGATAGAAGCTTCATGAGGAGGACTCCATGGAAGTCAGCACTGGGCGCACACGTTGCCCCTGAAGACAAGTCTTAGAGGAAACGGCAGACGTGCGTGCACTATTGAGCCTGTCCTCTTGCCGTTCCGACACTGGCCTCCTCTCTCTTCCCGAGGTTTACCCAAGGCTCCAGGAGGATACAGCCCTCGGGAGCACGACGGAGCCATGCCTCCGGCCGTGGAGCGGAGGAGCACCCAAACGGAAGCAGGACATTTTATTCCCTCCAGGTAAGCCGGTGCTGGAGGGTGGGGACGGACAAAGCGGAACACTGGCTGTGAGTTCAAAGTAGCAACAAGCGAGGTCTTTTTTAAAGAAAGCTCTTTGAATGTTTATTTATTGGCTGTGCTGGGTCTTCGCTGTTGCCCAGGCTTGTCTCTAGCTGCCGTGCACAAACCTCTCCTGGCGATGGCTTCACGTGCCGCAGAGCTCAGGTCCTAGAGGGCAGGCTCCTGGCACGTGGGATCTTCCCAGAGCAGGCATCCAACCTGCTTATCCTGTCCTGGCAGGCAGATTCTCTACTGCTGAGCCCCTAGGGAAGCCCAAGCTATGTCTCTGTGGTGGCGGAAGGTCCACGGAGCCAGTGTCAGAGACAGGAGCGGCCCGTTGAGCTTCTGTCTTATTTTAGAGCTGTAGATTTACATTTCTTACTTGCTAGCCTGTTGAACACAAAAATGGAGTAAAGCCAGATATTCAGTCTGCACTCTGCAGTTCTCAAAGCCAGTATCTTTTATAGGGAATTGGTGGGCTAGTCCACTGTGGATTCAGCTACCGTAGGGGAAGAAAAAAATCCTTCAGGAATAGTGTTAGTTTATTTGTGACTTTATTGGCCTTTATTCAGCCTTTGGTGCAGAAGACAGCAGATGGTTTTTTAGGTTTAATGTAGAAGCTTGATTATTGATACAACATCTGCATATTAACACTGCTTTGAGAGTCAGAGTTGGTAATAACCTGTTATATAAAACAAAAATTTTCAGTAGAGGAAAATACGCTTGTGTGATGTTCTCCTGTCTCACCTTCTTTTTAAATTTTTAAACACCCTGTTTGCACGGATTCTTGCAGGTCGTGTAAGAGGGTGCACTTCTCTGATCTTGGCAACAGACAGTCATCAGCCTCCAAACCAATACCCCAGTTGTCTGACACATGCCAGAAGCTGGCTTTCATTCTGTCTTGGACTAGATCGTTCCAATTTTTCCAGCCCCTCGACGGACATTTTCTCACCAGTGCTACTTGTTGTTGTTAAGTCACTAAGTCATGTCTGATTCTCTGCAACTTTATGGACTGTAGCACGCCAGGCTTCCCTGTCCTTCACTATCTCCTGGAGTGTGCTCAAACTCATGTCCATTGAGATGGTGATGCTATTTGACCATCTCATCCTCTGCCCCAGTACTTCTAATGGTATCCAAATAAGTCCCAGCAGATTTCACAACTGAGGCGATACTGTCTGGGATAGGATTATGCAATAATGGTTTTTATTTGATGAAGAGTCTCTATCAAATAAGCAAAAATCAGAGCTTATTTTGTACTTTGAATTTGTACCTACTAATAAATACATTGTTTTTCTCAGATACTAGAGACATTCTTTTCTGCTTTAAAATAAAACTTAAAATTAGAGCAGTTGTAGGAGTAACCTTTTTGCTATGTTTTCACAAAAGATAAGATTTTTCTAAAAATATGAAAAGCACAGTCAAAATATTGAACTCACTACTCACGTTCTTATATTCCTTCGCTGTTCCACACGTGTTCAGCCCTTAAATTTGCCCTCTCTCCACAGGACAGAACTGGGGGCACTCCTTTGCACATGCCTGGCATGGATGGTGAGGGGGCCAAACTCGAGGCTTTGCTAGGATGGGCAACTGCTTCCAGCTGGCACACCTCACTGCCGCCCCCACTGCCGGACACCAGGGTGAGAGCTGGCACTCACCACCATCACAGCCCAGGACCACTGGAGGACAGCCTCTGTGCATGTGGGAGGTGATGAAAAGTGTTTTTCATCCACAATTAGACACTCAGGAGAGTGTGTGGTTGGTGCTTCCTGCACAGTTAGGAGACTTGAGGTCGCCCTGCTTTAAAGGCAGGCTGTAAGAGGAAGCTGCTTCACTTAATGTAAGAAAGTCATTCTTCACCAATTAGCAATGATCTCATTTTGTTTAATGTCTGAGGACAAGACTGTGAATATTTTCCAGGAAGCAGAATAATCTCCTACAGAGTTTTCATGGTAGAAACTGTAAGAATAGACATCAATCTGACTGTCCAAGTCCCAGAGGCACCATCATGCTGCAGCCTTTTCCAAGGGAGATGGCTCTCAAAAAAGGACCTTAGTATAGGTAGCATTTTAGAGTTAGGATGAGAAGGATCTTACAGCTTATCCGGTCTTATCCCTTATTTACATCTGAAGAAACTGAAGTAGTGTAGATGACCTAATAAGGTAGTTCATGTAGATTGCTTACTATCCTAACATGTGCTCAACCAATATTAGCTATTATTGTATTGGTCTGCAATTTGCTCTCTCTTTAAATATATATCCTTAAGAATATTTATCATGGACTTTTTTTTTTACCTATTTAATTTACTTATATGAATGCATCACCATTTTCTAAAGTAGTTCTTAACTGATGAGCATTTATGTTATTTCTGATGTTTTAAATTTCAAACAATGTGTAATGAGCATCCTTAAAGAAGTATCTTTCCATACCCATGTATCATTTCTGCAGGCTAGATACCTAGAGGTGGGATTCCTTAATGTGTATACTTAAGGTTTAAAAATTATTGCCAAATATTTCTCTAGGGCTATTCTATTACTTTCTATTCCATCAGCCATGTGTAGGAAGAATTCACCACAACCTTACTTGCAATGGATATAATCAGTCAGCCATTTAAACTTTTTTTTTTTCAATCCAAGGTTAAAAAAATAATGTTGCTTTAATTTTTATTTCTACCATTATTACTGAGATTGAGCCTCTCTCCATGTATTTGCAGACAGTGCTTTTTCCTGTGTGTTTCCTACCATACCCTTTGCTTATTTTTCTGAGGCATGGACAGAGGAGCCTGATGGGCTACAGTCCACAGGGTCACAAAGAGTCAGACACAACTGAACGACTGAGCACAGACTCGTGCATCCTTTTCTCATCCATTTGTAGAAGCTGTGTATTCAATAAACACGCATTGGCCGTCTTTATGTGCCAAATGCCCTTGTACTAGGGATGGAACAGGAACAGTGACTACCATACACTGAACACTTAACTGTATACCGGACAATGCTCGGTGACTCTTGGAGAAGTGCTGTGAACTCAGTACTCCTGCCATCCCCTCCGTGAGCTCAGTACCACTGATATCCCCGCCCTGAGCTCAGTACTGCTGGCATCCCCGCCCTGAGCTCAGTACTGCTGGCATCCCCGCCATGAGCTCAGTACTGCTGGCATCCCCGCCGTGAGCTCAGTACTGCTGCCAGCCCCGCCATGCGCTCAGTACTGCTGCCATCCCCGCCATGAGCTCAGTACTGCTGGCATCCCCGCCATGAGCTCAGTACTGCTGGCATCCCCGCCGTGAGCTCAGTACTGTTGGCATCCCTGCCATGAGCTCAGTACTGCTGCCATCCCTGCCGTGAGCTCAGTACTGCTGGCATCCCCACCATGAGCTCAGTACTCCTGCCATCCCTGCCGTGAGCTCAGTACTGCTGACATCCCCGCTGTGAGCTCAGTACTCCTGCCATCCCTGCTGTGAGCTCAGTACTGCTGGCATCCCCACCATGAGCTCAGTACTCCTGCCATCCCCACCGTGAGCTCAGTACTCCTGGCACACCACCATGAGCTCAGTACTGCTGGCATCCCTACCATGAGCTCAGTACTGCTGCCATCCCCACTGTTAGCTCAGTACTCCTGGCACACCACTGTGAGCTCAGTACTTTTGCCATCCCTGCCATGAGCTCAGTACTCCCACCATCCCTGCTGTGAGCTCAGTCCCTGCTGCATGAGCTCAGTACTCCTGCCATCCCTGCTGTGAGCTCAGTACTCCTGCCATCCCCACCATGAGCTCAGTACTCCTGCCATCCCTGCTGTGAACTCAGTACTCCTGGCACACCACTGAGCTCAGTACTGCTGGCACACCTGCAATGAGCTCAGTACTCCTGCCATCCCTACTGTGAGCTCAGTACTCCTGCCATCCCCACCATGAGCTCAGTACTCCTGGCATCCCTGCTATGAACTCAGTACTCCTGGCACACCACCATGAGCTCAGTACTTCTGCCATCCCTGCTGTGAGCTCAGTGCTCCTGCCATCCCCACTGTGAGCTCAGTACTCTGGCACACCTGCAGGAGTACTCCTGGCACACCACCGTGAGCTCAGTACTGCTGGCATCCCCACTGTGAGCTCAGTACTCCTGCCATCCCCGCCATGAGCTCAGTACTCCTGCCATCCCCACCATGAGCTCAGTACTCCTGGCACACCACCGTGAGCTCAGTACTGCTGACATCCCCGCCATGAGCTCAGTACTCCTGGCATCACCACCATGAGCTCAGTGCTCCTGCCATCTCCGCTGTGAGCTCAGTGCTCCTGACATCTCCGCTGTGAGCTCAGTACTCTGACATCCCCGCCATGAGCTCAGTACTCCTGCCATCCCCATCATGAGCTCAGTACTCCTGGCACACCTGCCATGAGCTCAGTACTGCCAGCATCCCCACTGTGAGCACAGTACTCCTGCCATCCCCACCATGAGCTCAGTACTCCTGGCACACCACCATGAGCTCAGTACTGCTGACATCCCCGCTGTGAGCTCAGTACTCCTGATATCCCTGCCGTGAGCTCAGTACTCCTGCCATCCCCACTGTGAGCTCAGTAGTGCTGGCATCCCTGCTGTGAGCTCAGTACTCCTGATATCCCCGCCATGAGCTCAGTACTCCTGGTACACCACCATGAGCTCAGTACTCCTGCCATCCCCGCTGTGAGCTCAGTGCTCCTGCCATCCCCACCATGAGCTCAGTACTCTTGACATCCCCGCCATGAGCTCAGTACTCCTGCCATCCCCACCGTGAGCTCAGTACTCCTGGCACACCACCATGAGCTCAGTACTCCTGACATCCCCGCCGTGAGCTCAGTACTCCTGCCATCCCCGCTGTGAGCTCAGTACTGCTGCCATCCCTGCTGTGCTCTTACCCTGAGACACGGAGAGGCCGCAGGACGTGCCCAGGGTCATGTAGCTTGTGAACAGCAGAACCAGAGTTTCCGCCCACACCTGGTTAAGGCTCTTCACGGTCCTGGGAGCTCTGGATGCAGACAGACTCAGGAACTGAAGCAGGGCTGGTGGCTTGAGGGAAAGCGTTCTCCACGGTAAGGGGCTCAGTTTGAAACTGATGCTGAGGGCCATGAGGAAGCAAAGCGGAACACAGTCCAAGTAAGAACATTAACTCCTTGTTAACAACAGCCACAAATATTTCCTCCCAGCTGTGCTGTTTGCACAGTGTGGGGGGAGTTTTTGGATTATTTTTGGTAAAGATGTAAATTTAAAAATTATATCATCATATCTATCCGTTATTTTCATTTATGGTTTCCAGATTTTGCTTCTTAGAAGAGCATCTCCCAAATTCAGATTTTAAAAATTTACCTAATTTCATTTTGATACTTTGTTACTTTTTTTGCATAGATATCTAATTCATATGGCATTTATTTGGGGGCTGTCTCAGGAGAATCCAAATAAACCTTTTTCTAAGTGGACATGCGTTCCGTCTCATTCACTGCCTTTATTACTTGTAGTTGCTAAGTTATTTGCTGCTTAAAGAATTTAAGGTTGAAAGAAAGGCATTGATAAAAAATTCTACCTCAAAGGATTTTGATATTGCAGTTTCTTTGAGAAGATTTTGATGTGTCTCCTACAGCGGGGCATACACTGAGGACATGTAGGGAAGTCTAGAGATCAGCAGCCAGTTGATTTCTTCTTGCCAATATGTTGAAGAAAACGAATTTGGACCTTGGAATCAGACAACTTGAGTCCCTTGGACTGCAAGGAGATCCAACCAGTCCATCCTAAAGCAAATCAGTCCTGGGTGTTCATTGGAAAGACTGATGCTAAAGCTGAAAGTCCAATACTGTGGCCACCTGAAGGGAAGAACTGACTCATTGGAAAAGACCCTGATGCTGGGAAAGATTGAAGGCAAGAGGAGAAGGGGACGACAGAGGATGAGATGGTTGGATGGCACCACCAACTCGATGGACCTGAGTTTGAGTAAACTCCGGGAACTGGTGATGGACAGGGAGGCCTGACATGCTGCAGTCTGTGGGGTCTCAAAGAGTCGGACATGACTGAGCGACTGAAGTGAACTGAACTTGAATTTAAGTCCTGGCTACAGAAGCCCGGAGTGCTGCAGTTCATGTGGTGGCAAAGAGTCAGACACAACTTAGCGACTGAACAACAACATTAGTTATTGGCCAAATGACTTTTAGGAATTATTTAGCCTTGGTGTGCATGTGGGCTCAGAGGCCTCAGTCGTGTCTGACTCTGTGTGACCCTGTGGACTAGCCCACCGGCCTCCTCTCTTCATGGGATTCTCCAAGGCAAGAATATTGGAGTGCGTTGCCATGCCCTTCTCCAAGAGATCTTCCCAATCCAGGGATCGAACCCGTGGAGTCTGCTACATCTTCTGGATCACAGGCAGATTCTTTACCACTGAGCCACCTGGGAAGCCCAGAAACTCAATTTCCTGGCCTGCAAAAATAACGTGGGGTATATCTACTTTAGGAGATAAAGATAATTAAGATAATGCAGAGGAAAAAAACAAACAAACAACAATTCAGTACTTGGGCAATAATAAGCCCCTCCGTAAACATTAGTTTGGTTATATGTACAATGTTGATTGTCATATTACATATAATACAGAAATATTTGTCTCCTAATCCACTCAAATGTTTTTGTCAGTTAGACAAGGACATTGGCTATTACATATTTAATCAAATAAATGATTCCGTACACATATATCTTATTTAAGTGATAAAAAAATCAATACCAACTTAAAAGCTCTGGTGCTACACACAATTAGCCTAGTTGACATATATGTAACAAATGTAAGGGGGAACCCATTGGAAGGAAGAAAGGCATCAGCTAAGTGGTGAAGTAAGGAAACAAAGACCTTAGGGAAATGAAACACATTCCAAGTGATATTGTTAATGTCTAAAGTAACTCCCCGGGATTCATACAAAAGCTAGATACAAATGACCATATCTCAGGCTTTCAACAGACTGTACTCAAGGGTGAAGGGCTAGGTAATCTGTCCATTAAACAGAAATAATCAGGAGTAGATTTAAAAAGAAATGGTAGAGGCTTCTACTTTCACCCAAGATAGAATAACAGAGACCAGAGTTATTCTCCACATTAAACAACCAAAAAAGGGACAAAATATATGAGAGAGTGCGTTGAAAGACTCTGGATGTACGGTAACCAAGGACAGTAATCCTTGAGAGACAGGCAGCAGATAGGCGAGCCCTGCAGTTGCCCCAGCTTACTCCCATGAGGGTGTGTCCAGCTGCGGCACAGGAAGGGGCGCCCAGTGAGACTCCAGGGGCTTCCTGGAGTTGAAGACATGGAGCTGGGAGTCCAGAGGCATCAAGGTGATCAGTGGACGTAGGAGAGTGTGTCCGAGGAGAGCTGTGCAGGTGGAAAGTCCAGAGATGTGGAGAGGGTCTGCCTCACATGAGGTCTGGAAAGCCCAGGGATGTGGAGAGGGTCTGCCTCAGATGAGGTCTGGAAAGTCCAGGGATGTGGAGAGGGTCTGCCTCAGATGAGGTCTGGAAAGCCAGGGGGGCAGAGGTGGAAAGTCCAGAGATGTGGAGAGGGTCTGCCTCAGATGAGGTCTGAGCAGAGCATGCTTGTGCAGAACTGTTTGAGTGAAGAGAACCATTCAAAAAGATTAGAAGGGACAGTGTCTGGCACTCATGTAGATCTGGAAATAGTGTCTGCTCTTATTAGCCAGATTGGAAAACCTCAGAATTCATGGAGAACTAAACACATACAGAAGAAAGCCTTGCCTCGCTAGTGGGGAATAAACATCCCTGAGTGGACATACTCTGCTGCTGCTGCTAAGTCACTTCAGTCATGTCTGACTCTGTGCGACCCCACAGACGGCAGCCCACCAGGCTTCCCCATTCCTGGCTAATAAATCTTAAGAGCAAGATAAGAAAGGATCAAACAATTGCCAAACAACTACATTCCAGAATAAAGCTCAAGTATTCTTGTAAGTATCCAAAAATATCCAGCACCCAAAAAGATAAAATTCATGAGATCTGGCATATATGCAAAACTGCCAGACATGAAAAAAAAAAGCCAAAAAACAGAAAAATCCTATCCATATACTATGCATAATAAAGAGAAAAATCAATCCACCTAAACTGGACACAGATATTAGAATTAGCAGATGCAGACATTAAAGCAGGTGTAATTCTATTCCATATGTTCAAAAAGTTAAGATACAAAAAAGGCCTAAATCTAATTTCTGGAGATTATACTACAATGCATTAGTTAGGAAATATACTGGCTGGGGTTACTGGCAGATTAGACATCGAAGAAGAAAAGATTAGTGAACCAAAAGATCTAACAACAGAAACTATCCAAGATGAAACCCAGAGAAAAAGGATATTTTTTTTTCTTAATGAGCAGAGCATCATTGAGCTACGGAATAACTTCAAACAGAGTGATATTTGTGTAATTGGAATCTTGAAGGTGAACGTGGAAAGACAAAAATAGTTGAGGAAATAAGGGTTGGAAGTTTTCTAAATTTAATGAAAATTACAGATCCAAGAAGTTCAATAAACCTCAGATACAAGAAACAAGAAGAAAATGATACCAGGACACATCATAAGCGATTTGTTCAAAAGCAATGATAATGAGAAAATATTAAAAGCAGCCAGAAGAGCCGGCACATTATGTAGAGTGGAGCAAAGACAAAGATAACAGAGTCTCACTGGAAATACTCAAGTGAGAAAACAGTGGGGCCACATGTGCAAAGTACTGAAGGGAAAAGAAGAAACTGCCAACGTAGAACTCTCTACTCAGTGAAAAAGTCTCTCGAAAACAAAGGCAAATATTATTATTATACTACATACAAAAGCTAAAAGTATAATATCAACCTGCAGACATACCCTGAAAGAAAATTTAAAGATAAAGTTGAGGCAGAAAGCAAATGATAATGGATGGAAGTACAGACGCACAGAGAGGAAGCGAGAACACCAGAAATGATCATTATGTGGGTAAATATATAATTTATTTCCTTATTATTTACATTTATTGAAAAGGTAAGTGAGTACTTAAAAGAAAATACTTACAACATATTGTGTAGCTTATACAAGAAATAAAATGTGTGCCAACCGAAGCACAGAGACCAGAGGGAAGAAATGGAAATGCGCTGCTTAAAGGTTTTTGTGCAGTCTACGCACTGGAACAACGCCAGCTGCCAGCAGACGGTGACAAGTTGAAGACGGGCACTATAGACCCCAAGCCAACCACTAAAATGACAGAATAGAGCTATAGCTAATAGTGTAACTAAGGAGATAAATCAAAATCATAAAAAACTTAATAATCTACCCTAAGGCAAAAAAGAAGGAAAAAGAAAACAAGAAGAGAGGGTAAAAATAGAGCACAAGTTACAAGATGATGTGCGTGAACCCAGCCCTGTCAACAATCACATTAAATACTCCAGTTAAACGGCAACGGTTGTTGTACCTAAATAAGTGTTGCTCTACAGGAAACTTACCTCAAATATAAAGACATGCGTGAGTTAAACTTAAAAGGATAGGAAAAGGTATACCAAGATGAAAGCTATACACAGACAAGTTGGAGTAACAACCATCCGCTATATTACTATCAAGTGAGGTGGATGTCAGAGCAGCAAAATGCTGCTTGGAATACTCCTAAGCTCAGTTTGTAATTATAAAGAGATCAATGTATTCAGATGACACAACCATCCTAAATATGAATGAACCTAATTACAGAGCATCAAAATACGTGGAGCAGAAACTGATAGAATTTCAAGCCAAAACAGAAAAATCCACAGTTATAGTGGTCATTTCAATATCCATCTTCCAGTAATTTATGGAACAAGATGACAAAGTTTAGCAAGTATTCAAAATATTTGAAACCAGTATTAACCAACTTGACCTACTGACCTATGTAAAATGCCAGAAAACATATTCAGGACTTGTAGACCATATTCTGGGTCATAAAACAACTCTCAGTAAAGTTAAAAATGATCCAGTTATACAAAATATGACATAATATTTCTGGAAATTCATCCCAAAGTTTGGAAATTAAGTAAAAACAGTTCCAAATAACTACAGGCCAAAGAATAAATCAAAAGGAAAATTAGGAAGCATTTTGAACTGAATAAAAAAAGAAAAACTACAGTTGAATCTATGTAATTTCACTTCTGGGAAATTTATGGCATTAATCATCTATATTGTAAAAGAGGAAGTATAAGGTGATGAATACTAAGTAGACTTGTTGTGTAATCATTTTGCAATGTATGTGTGTGTGTGAAATTCGCTCAGCCGTGTCCAACTCTTTGCGACCCCATGGTCTATACAGTCCATGGAATTCTCCAGGCCAGAATACTGGAGTAGGTAACCTTTCCCTTCTCTAGGGGATCTTCCTGACCCAGGGATTGGACCTAGGTCTCCTGCATTCCAGGCAGATTCTTTACCAGCTGAGCAATCGTTTTGTAATGTATACAAATATGAAATGACTACGCTGTATACGTGAGACTAGTACAATATTATGTATCAATTATATCTCGACTTGACTGCTAAAAATAAATAAAGGGATACACAAAGGGGGTATAAATTCAAGCATCAGCGTACATGGTAAGCTAGTTAAAGTCTGGGTTCAGTTCAGTTCAGTCGCTCAGTCACATACAAATCATTTATTTATTAATGAGCCAGATTGTCTCCAGTGCCTAAGTAAACCTCTAATAGGAAGTTAGATGTATAGGGCTGAAAATCATCTTTTTCTAGTCATCAGAATCCCACTTAGGGACTCTCTAGAAACCCAGCCATAACTGCAGAGATGCGCTAATTGCCCAGAGTGAAGCCAGTGATTCCCTGGGGATTCAGCACAGCTCCCGGGGTATCCGATGCTCAGCCAGAGGTTTCAGCAGCCTGCGGAGAGAGTGACCTGGAATCCACAATGCTCTGTCCCAGGGAGACCCTGTCCTAACTAAAAAACATGACCAATTTCCCAGGTTCCCCACCTGTGTCCTGGGCTGTCTCTAAGCCCGCCCACGAGGCAGAGTGAGTAACAGAGCGGGGCGTGGTGACAGGCCCGCACTGCCCAGCGTGCACTGAGCACCTGTCCCGTCCCAGCTGCATGCGCACGGCTCAGAGCACGGCCTCTTCTGAGCGGGTGAGGGGCCGCAGGTGACCGCCTCTGCCGCGACCCCCCAGGCAGAGCAGACCCCTCGTCACAGTGTGGTGTGCTGTGACAGACCCTGGCTCCAGGCACTTTGTGACTCTTCTTAGCCAAGTCTTTCTCAAGGTTACAATACAGAAATAAGTCTTAATACCAAACTTATCTCCTTGTCTCAATCTATCCTGCCCATTAAAACGACTGTGGCTGTGTGTGTGTGCAATGTGGGTATCATCTACTGAGTTTTTTCATGAGTCAGACACCATCTTGAAAATGTTATGTGGATTAACACATTTAATCCACACAGGACCTCCATGGAATAGTATCAGTAGTAGTATTGCCCTCATTTAAAACGAGGAAATTGAGGCATGGAGGGGCAAAGTAACCTGTCCAACTTTGCAGATTTAGTAAGAAATGATGGAGACAGGGTCTGGATCTAGGTGTTATAACTCAGGAGCCCATACGCAGCTGATCAGAAGATCAATGACACTGGACAGGGCTGAGGACACGATTGGCTGAGAGCCAGTTGACTTTGCCAAGTGAGAGTCTGTTTTGTGGGCACAGAGTCCTTAAAATGTTTGTTTATTAGTGACAAGCGGTATCAAGTCAAGGAGACAGAATGTTTCATTGTAAAGCCGTTCTGATGGCTTAAAAAATAGCCCCCAACTCAGTGAGTACCAGCAGCGCCAGCTCACCCAGAGTGCCTGAGTGGTCTTCCCTCTCATCTCTGCCAAAATCTGCTCATTTGGAGAGGGGGCTGCAGAGTCATTGAGAAGGGTGGGCACTGGAGCAGAACCGATGCCCGATGCCGGAAGCAGACAGAGAAAATAGAGACGCCTCTGAGCCTTGCTCTTGGAGACTCTGCAGGAGAGAAACACAGGAGTCAGGTTTCAAAGTGTAGTGAGAAAGAAGCAGAAGGAAACACTAATATTCTAAAAGCATGTTTCTCTAGTTAGGGGTGTTAGCCTTGTTATGGATCCTTCCTCTTTATGGATCCATCAGATCAGATCAGTCACTCAGTCGTGTCCGACTCTGCGACCCCATGAGCCGCAGCACACCAGGCCTCCCTGTCCATCACCAACTCCCGGAGTTCACTCAGACTCACGTCCATGGAGTCGGTGATGCCATCCAGCCATCTCATCCTCTGTCGTCCTTCTCTACCAAAAAACCTACAGTTAGTGTCATAGCCTTTAAAATGATACATGGTAGAAAAACATAAGTAAGGATTTCCTGGCAGAGTTGCCAAAGGATAGAGTAGTCTAGAAATATCTGTAACAGGACTTAGGAAGCACACTGACACATGTGCTGTTAGCCGGGAGGGATAAAGTTTGAATGGGCCTCATCAGAGGCGAAGAGATTCCTTTCCTAGAAGATAATCGAGTAGGGGTTGGACAGCCGTTTGATGGAATACCGCAGAGAAGACCGATGCGTCCGCTGGGGAGCCAGGCTGGGACCCTGCTGCTCAGGTGTGGCCCATGAACCGGAGGCACAGCTGTTAGGACTGGAAGACCCTCCGGGCCCCACCCCAAGCCAGAAGAGTCCTTTGAGAAGCATTTAAGCACCTGGCCTGCCTCCAACCTGGGCGCTTATTGAGTAGTGCTCGGCCTGGGGCCAGGAGTGGGGACCCCTGGGCTCGAGGACCCTTCAGAGCCGCTGGCGGGTCTGAGCATCTCAGCTTTCCGGCCCCGGGGTCACCCCCGAGAGGCAGGGGCTCCCTCTTCCCGCAGCTGTCCGTGTTCCGCCAGGCCAGCCACGCCAGGCATCCTCTGCTCTTGGGGACACTTCCTGACCTTGACCCTCACCACACGAGGCCCCCGGCCTCCGCAGCCCGCAGGGCGTTGAGGTCTCGTCAGCATCATCTGCCGTCCTTGCCACACCCGCACCCAGGGGCCCACGACAACCTCCCTTTGGCTCCAGGTCCACCGCCAGCCCGCCCTGTTGGAGCGGGCGTGAGAGTCACTCTCTCAGCCCCGAGGTCTGAGGGAAGGAGGCATGCATGTCTAAACGTCCCACCTAATTCACCACGCGAAGAGGTCAGCCTGCCATTCAATACAGGGTCCCGGGGTGACCTACGAATATCTGTGCTGCCCATCCCCACCCCGCCCTGAGAGCAGAAAGTGCTACCCTCCTTTCTCTCACAATGGCCCAAGTGACTCTCTGGGGTCTGGGGCCGAGGTGTGACTGATTTCTCTTCCTTTTATTCCCCAGAATCTCTCCAGAACCTGAAGGAAATGAGCCAGTCATATTTGTGCATCTATTCAGTTAGTTCAGTCGCTCGGTCGTGTCTGACTCTTTGTGACCCCATGGACCGCAGCCCGCCAGGCCTCCCAGTCCATCACCAACTCCCAGACTTCACTCAGACTCACGTCCATCAAGTCGGTGATGCCATCCAGCCCTCTCATCCTCTGTCGTCCCCTTCTCCTCCCCCTTCAATCTTTACTGAACTGGAAACTTTGTTATCACCTTTGAAATTTACCCTCACATTAAAAGGATGTTCCTAATGGCTCCACTTTTCAGATGAGGAAAATGAAGGCCTAGAAAGAGTAAGGAACATGGTCAAGGCTACACAACAAGCAAGAAGAAGAGAGATCTGATCCCAGAGCTGGCTGACACCAATTTCTATATTCACCCCATTGTCCTCTCCATCATCCTAAATTTCCAGCCGGAAGACCTGCCAAGTCCTGGCTCCGCAGAACTGAAGAGTCCTGTGTAACAAGATGGAGATACTTATGCTGCCAAGATTCTAAGGCTGGAGGATTGTGAAAGGCAGAGGAAACTGGAGAGGCCATGGTAGTCACACATCAGAGCACAGGCGTCAGAGGGCTGCAGAGCGTGACAGAGCAGCCTTAGAGGAAGAGGCGGGTGGGACGGCCAGGGAACCAGAAGGTGCAGGCGGGCACAGCCTCCATGGACTTTCTCTCTCTCGTCAGATGGGAACCTCTGGAAAGCCAAACTGTCCCATTCACTGCTGTGTCTAAACGACAGAGTAGACGCTCAGTAAACAGGTGGGTGTGATTGCCCCTGCCCTTGGTCCCAACAATTACTCAGTAACACCGCAAAACCTGTGAGGCGCTCTGTGACTCTGTCTTATGAACGCTGATACGGGATTGGGGGTGTTGCACCTGAGTTACACCTTTGGTTTGATGAGGACCTACTAATTCATTGTAAAATGGATGCAGGAGAGGAGATAGAGAATAAAAACAAGCTTGGAAATTAATAGCAGTTGTGCTGAGTCCTCAGTAACCTCCAGTTGTGAGCATGGGGATTTGAGGAAAGTTTACCAAAATCCCAGAGGGTAGAGAAACTCCCAGGTGACTCCTGGAAGACCTCAAAGAGACCGTGTTCCAGATGACAACTGTATTCTTCTTCATTTGGAAATACCAACCCAAATCCTTGCCCTGCATGCACACTGGACCAAGATCAGGAGTTTCCAGTCCGAGGACTAACACTGCTTTTTCCTGGGCATCAGGCATCAGTTTCCCTGACTCCCACACTGGTGTTCATTCTCCAGAAGAGCTAATTTGGTCCAATCGCTGTCTAACTCTGATCCGCAGGGCTGTGTATTTAAATCCATATTGTTTCCTAGTGACCCACACAGCTCAAGCCCAAAGAATCCAGGACTATGACACAAATCCTCATTCTTCTCTGGCTTTTGTCTTGGCTCCAGCAACCCTAATCGAAGGTCTCTGTGCCGTATCTTCCGCTGCCCAGAGCCTGGTTCCAAGCACTCCTAAGACTCGGGGCCTCGGGCTGCAGAACGCTGCTCGGTTGCCCTCATTGAGTGTCATGATCATCGCCGCAACAGGCAGGCCTCCCCGTGCCTGCGAGCGGCCCCCGGCTGGCGCTTCCTTTTCACATTCCTCACACTTTCTGTGCACACACACAGCATGTGCTTGATAAACATGGTTGACCAAGGAGATGTTTGATCGCTCTGACTTTCCAACTCCTGCAGAAAAGTAGTGGTTTTTATATAACTGGACTCTAAGTAGGGGGATCCTGAAGGGAAGGTAGAAGATGTAAATTTCCTTAGCTAGGCCGCAGAATAACTTGTGAGCTATCAAGTTGTTTTTTTTTTTTCCTGTGCCAAAGATTTCACTTTCACTTGAATTCAGTGAGACCTTCATAAAAAGCAAGTCATAGAGAGATACATTCCAGAGAAGCCTAGAAACAGCCTGTAACTTTGAAAAAGGAAAGTAAAGTCATTATCTATTTTCTTCTTCTTATGTTCTATAGAGTAAAGTCCACGGTGATGATGAGCAATAGCAGTGTTAGTGAGATTAGGTGTAAACAATGAACTGTTATGGACGATCATCATGGTTACTGTGATTCGTCTGATTTTACAGTTGATATCTAGTAATTAAGAGATTCATACTCAACTGTAAGGTACTGAGTATTAAGGGGAAAAACATCACATAGAGGAAGGCAGGAAAGAGCAACTCGCTTTTCAAATAGTGGAGGGTCTTTGAACAGCTAAGGAGCTACACAGCACTCACACACAGGCACTTGCACAGTGAGCAACATAGAAATGAGAAACAGACGGGGCAACAGGGGAAACAGTGTCAGACTTTGTTTTTCTGGGCTCCAAAATCACTGCAGACGGTGATTGCAGCCATGAAATTAAAAGACGCTTACTCCTTGGAAGGAAAGTTATGACCAACCTAGATAGCATATTGAAAAGCAGAGACATTACTTTGCCAACTAAGGTCCATCTAGTCAAGGCTATGGTTTTTCCAGTGGTCACGTATGGATGTGAGAGTTGGACTGTGAAGAAGGCTGAGCACCGAAGAATTGATGCTTTTGAACTGTGGTGTTGGAGAAGACTCTTGCGAGTCCCTGGGACTGCAAGGAGATCCAACCAGTCCATTCTGAAGGAGATCAGCCCTGGGATTTCTTTGGAAGGAATGATGCTAAAGCTGAAACTCCAGTATTTTGGCCACCTCATGCGAAGAGGTGGAAAAGACTCTGATGCTGGGAGGGATTGGGGGCAGGAGGAGAAGGGGACGAGAGAGGATGAGATGGCTGGATGGCATCACTGACTCGATGGACATGAGTCTGAGTGAACTCCAGGAGATGGTGATGGACAGGGAGGCCTGGCGTGCTGCGATTCATGGGGTCGAAAGAGTCAGACAACTGAGCAACTGAACTGAACTGAACTGAAGATAAAAAAAGTTTTCTGTTTTCAAGGCTTTTGCAAGATTCCAGGTAGAGTGACAAAGTGGTAGAGGTCTTGGGGATGATAAACTGCAGACTGCATGGAACCCTGCTCTTCCCACACTGAGGGACAGAGTGGGAGGCCTCTGTCTTGGTATCCTGTGACCACCCTGAGATGCTCTCATTCCAGTTTGCTTTTTCCTCCTTGAATCTCTGCTTCCCCGCCCGTTTCCCTGCCTCCTTCCCTTTCTTTCATCCTTGAGACACGGCTGCTCTCCGCGCTGCTCTGCTCAGCCCAGTTTGCTTTTTCCTCCTTGAATCTCTGCCTCCCCACCCGTTCCCCGGCCTCCTTCCCTTTCTTTCATCCTTGAGACACAGCTGCTCTCCGCGCTGCTCTGCTCAGCCCTCTGCCCTTTTCTTTCTGTATCTTCCCTCAGAGACCTTACTTACTGCCAAGGGGTCAACCACCACTTCTAAGCTGTTAACTTCCAAATCTTTATTTCTTCTCCTAGCCCCTCTTTCAGCCAAGGACATATATTACCTACCCGATTTCATATTTTATTCCCAAATGCTCTGTTACTTAAAGCTCAGGATGCTCCAAATTGAACTCCGCTCAAACCAGCTCCTTTCCCAAAGTCTCTAAGTAAGCATCACTATTCCCTTAATTCCCAGCTGTCCCTCACCCTCCATATCTAATCAGTCCTCAAGTTACATGCCCCTGATCTTCACAATTCTCCCATATACTCCACATACCCATGCCCATTTGCCACTGCCAGAGTTCAGCATCCTTATTTGGACCGTCCAAGTACTCTCTTAATTAATATCCCTGCCCTTAATTTCATACTGCCTCCTTCTATCTTAGAATCTGCTTCCAAACTAACTTTTTTTTTTTACTACCCCATTAGAATTCATCTCCTTACTCAAAAATCATATAGTTCCTCATTATCCACTGACTAAAGAACAGCCCACTCCAGTATTCCTGCCTTGAGAATTCCACGGACAGAGAAGCCTGGCAGGCTACAATCCATGGAGTCATAAAGAGTCAGACACAACCAAAGTGACTGACGCACAAATATAAAGAAAGGTTCCAAAACAGTAAAGTTAAGAAACTCTAACAAACCCATGGCTTATTGGGCTCCCTGGTAGCTCAGCTGGTGAAGAATCCGCCTGCAATGCAGGAGACCCGGGTTTGATTCCTGGGTCAGGAAGATCCCTTGGAGAAGGGATAGGGTACCCACTCCAGTATTCCTGGGTTTCCCTGGCGGCCAGATGGTAAACAGTCTGCCTGCAATGCGGGAGACCTGGGTCCAATCACTGGGTTGGGAAGATCCCCTGGAGGAGGGCATGGCAACCCATTCCAGTATCCTTGCCTAGAGAATCCCATGGACAGAGGAGCCTGGCGGGGTAAAGTCCATGGGGTCGCAAAGGGTTGGACATGACTGAGTGACGAAGCACAGCACAATAAATCCATATTCTATCAGAGCTATTCAAACTTTATTTTTAAGCTCCCTGAAAATAATACCTGCATTTTCCACTGTATAAAGCACAAAGGCAGGGCCGGGCTGGTCAAACCAGGGAGCGGAGGTCAGGGAGTCCCCCTGCTCAGTGTCTTTGCCTCAGAAAGGCACGGATCCTGCACCTCCATCCCCCACCTCCACTCACGGAGCCCCGAGACCTCTGGGAACCCCCCAGTGCTTCTAGGGCATGATTTAATAATGCATAGTCTTCCCTAACCTATAGCAAGTGTAAATCAGTTCAGGCTTTGAGGTCACTGCCATAGGGCTTACAGAAAAGAGCTAGCCAGATGGCTCATGGGCCAGAGTTTCTGAGATCCTTTCGGCACCCACCTTTGTTTAGCCAACTCCCCTTTTCCCTCTGAGTCTCAAATCCAGTGCCACTTATTCCTGCAAACTTCCGCTGGCCCCAGGCCTGGCTGAGACTCTTCCGCTTACGGGTTTGCACATCACTCTGCACTTTCCTGACCAGAGCTCGCCAGGGTGTCTGCTTGTTTCGCTGTAAAGTAGCAGTGGCCCTTCAGCGTTTTGTGAGCTCCATGTGGCCAGAACGCACCCATCTTGTTCACCCCAGAAGCCCTAGGGCCAGCAATGCATGCCTCGAGGTAGATGCTCTGTTATCTGTGGAACAGATGGACAGATGGATGGATTAAGAAAGCCAAGGAGCAACACAGGACAGGAGAAGACAAGGAGCAGGGCCTTGCCAGCCAGAGCCTGCCTGCAGGCACCCTGATGCCGTTTAGGCAGTGAGCAACCTGCTGTGCTCAGGGCCGTTGCTGAGGGCCCTTCACACCTACTTCTCTTTCCTTCTGAACTAAAAGCTTATTGGGAGGTTCAATTACAGCTTACATCCAAACCCCTTTGGGGAATATTTAATGTTCTCTATCTAGTACTCATCTCCTTTTAACAGCCCTTTTTGGCAAGTACTTCTGGCATCCCTCATCTAGGTGCTGTCAACGCACTGACCATACTTCCAGCTCCAGTGTGCTAAGTCGTTTCAGCCGTGTCTGACTCTTTGCGACCCTGTAGACTGTAGCCCGCAAGGCTCCTCTGTCCATGTGACTCTCTAGACAAGAATAATGGGGTGGGTTTCATTTCTTGTTCCAGGGGATCTCCCTGACCCAGGGGTCTAACCCCGCTCTCCTGTGCCTTCTGCGTGGGCAACCAGGTTCTTAACCACTAGCGCCACCAGCTCCAGTTCAGGTCAATCTCTCAGTCGTGTCTGACTCTGCGACCCCATGGGCTGCAGCACGCCAGGCCTCCCTGTCCATCACCGGCTCCCGGAGGTCACTCAGACTCACGTCCATCGAGTCCGTGATGCCATCCAGCCATCTCATCCTCTGTCGTCCCCTTCTACTCCTGCCCCCAATCCCTCACAGCATTGGGTGTTTTCCAACGAGTCAACTCTTCGCATGAGGTGGCCAAAGTATTGGAGTTTCAGCTTCAACATCAGTCCTTCCAATGAACACCCAGGACTGATCTCCTTTAGGATGGACTGGTTGGATCTCCTTGCAGTCTAAGGGACTTTCAAGAGTCTTCTCCAACACCACAGTTCAAAAGCATCAATTCTTCGGCTCTCAGCTTTCTTCACAGTCCAGCTCTCGTGTCCATACACGACCCCTGGAAAAACCATAACTTTGACTAGATGGACCTTTGTTGGCAAAGTAATGTCTCTGCTTTTTAATATGCCATCTAGGTTTGTCATAACTTTTCTTCGAAGGAGTAAGATATTGTCCATCTTAAGTATATACAAGAAGGAAAAAAGAAAATTAAAGAAAGGCACCTAACACACAGATCTACAGATAGCAGCTGCTGTTGTTCCCATTGTCCACGGTTTGGGGGCTGCAAAGATACACAGCTTTGGGCTGCAGCCATCTAACCAAGGGGTCTGCGCCCCTCTGTTAGCTCTGCTTGTGCTGAATCATTTAACCTTCACTACGACCTCTAAGATAGTCTCTGGAACAGGTTTATCCCTTTTGTATGGATGTGGAAACCGAGGCTTAGAGGAATTAAGTGATCTGTCCAAGGTCTAGAGCTAGTTAGGGCTGGATTTGAACCCTCCACCTTCTGAGACAAAAGCCAGTGTTATTTCTACCACGCCATCTCCCGCTCCTCGAGGGAGGAAGAAGAGACTGGGCTCCAAAGGACAAACGCCCCATATTTAGGTACTTGAAAAAAAAGGGGGTGAAATTCAGCACTTCTTGATTTTCATCTCGGTATCATGTACTGAGACTCAATCCCAGGGACAAGGGCTAGTTAGCAACCACATGTTTAGAGGATCAATACTCTAATGTTACAAAAGGGCATCAACTCCACACTCACATTGTTTAGGCTGCAGATCTCAGTGTTTTAGAGCTACTCCAACCTGGCTAAGCATTAAAAATGGACAAGTTCGTGAAATTGGTGTGCAGAGGGTTTTTTCTTGTCTTTTCTTTTTCCCTTTCCTACTTTCTAACCCCAGGCTCTAGATGGATGACAACTGTAGTTAGGAAATGACTTCCTTTCAATTAATTGTAGATGGCCACACTTATACTACAGGCTATAATCCACAGCTCAATATATGTACCTTGGGCCAAAATTTTATGTCCACAAATGTTCCTGTGGTGAATTGTGATTGTCCTGTTTTTAATAGCTATTGCCCTCCTGCTCTCTGTAGAATTAACCTTTTGTGAATCCACTTACAAACTTTGAACAGGAAATTTTAATTGTGAAGAAAATTATGTGGATTCTGGGCTACTTCCTGACATCCACTCTGCACACACCATTCTCTGCATGGTGGGGCAGAGCCCGCACTGGGGCTCAAAGCTCTCATCACACAGTGGGGTGAAGGCTGCTGGTGATCCACAGGGAAGTTTGTGGGCACCCTAACCCTCCAGTGAAAGGTCTGTAGGGTTTTGCCACTGCTATTTTGCAATTCATTATTCCTGATGTCACTGGAATGTTTCATTTTTGCAAAAGCAGGAGTTGCAAAATACTCATCCATTGCTAGGATAAGTTCTTTACCCTATGATACCCCAAGTGAAGAAAAGATTAAAGCTGCTTTCTGAAATGCAAATATCATAAAAGAAAGCACAAAAGTAATTTTTAAAATAATAATTTATAAAACAGTATTGATAAGTGCAACTTTTCAAGAATGTATACATAATTCTTTGAGCACACTTTCTCTAAGTATGATACTGATTTGATCTATGCTTGTAGTTTGAAAGAATTAATTTTGCGTAAAAAGGCAACGGGAGAGGAAGGACCCTTCCCTGTGGTCACTTTGGGGCTTTTATTTGAAGATAAGTTGGATGATACTTTTAGCAACCACTTAACATACACTTTTTGGCCATAATGAGAATTCTTTCCTACTCTGATACACACTTGTGAAAGCTTATCAGGCAGGGTTTGTGGAAAATGGAAATCTGCTGGAGAGGGTTCACAGGACACTTAACGTCATTTTCTCGCCCAGAGTTTAGGACAAAAATGTCACTTCACGGTGGAGCCTTGGGAAGAGGGAGACCCAAGGAATTGTAGGCCTTCTCCCTTCTCTTCTAATGCTTATACCTGGGGGGTTGCATATTGAAAAGAAGCGTCACATTTAGGATGAAAGTCTAACACAAAACGTGGAGCGATTTTAGCATCATCAGCTATATTTGTCCACTGATGCCAGCTTGTTGTGCAAACTGTAGAGAAAGGTCTGGGGCAATATGCCAGGAAAGGCAATCAAAAATGCATTTGTTGAGCTCTGCTCCCTGTGGCCTGTGAGCATCCCTCATCAGGGCAGCTGCTGTCTGTTGCACACCTGACGCTGAGTGAGCGGCCGCGTCTCTGCAGTCGGCAGGAAGCAGGTGGGGTGGGCAGAGGGCCTTTCTTCCCGGCCCGTGGACGGGTGGACCCTTTATGTCTGGTCCTGACTTCCTCCATCTTCCACTCTGGAAGAGCTGAGTGTGCTGTGGACCAGGCATGGGGTGTAGCAATAAAGCAGAGTGGCATGTCCCCAGGCAAATGCTGCCAAGACTCCTTAGAGTGATTCTTGGTTCTGCATCATAGATTACAGTAACATCACTGCCTGGACAGAATCCACGACACGGCGTCTCTGGTCTCATTTCCATGTCTCATTGACAGGAATGGGGACACGCATCTAGGTTTCGGGGAGCTGTACTCATCTACCTTGATAATCATCGACAGATTCTCACACCCGTCCCCACTCCACCTGAAGCATCTGGCTCACCCTCCTGCTTCACTTTTCAGCATAAGGTCCAGTTAGTCTCAACACAAGCAGGGAGATGCATAGGAGTTGAAGCCTGGAGGCTGCGGTGGTGGGTCATCGAGTGGTCTGACCCGAGCTGAAATCTCTAAAAACCTTACTTACACTGTGAATGTTACACAGCCTTCTGTTTTTCCCCAGATGCTCGCCGGCTGTTTTAGCTCAACCATATGTATCTGTGCATGTCCAATTAACAGTGACCGTCTTTGCATGTTTCTGCTGCCCTTCTGTAAGTGTTCCTATCTGTTTTCATTTGTAGCTGTCCCATTTTCTGGCCTGTGTATTTTATTCCTTCCATTAGACTTCAAACTCCTAAAAGGAAGGGGCCATGCCTTCTATTTCATTTTAATTCCCTAAATTCTCTACAAACAGGGCTTAATGGAAGCTCTTGGCTGCCTGATACGCCTTAACAAATAGCTTTGATTCTGCTGGTGCCCTGAGCTTTTCACAGGAAGCTTGTCACATGAAGGTGTCCCTCTTGACCTTGAGCAAAGCTCTTAAATCCTAGTCAGCTGCGTGTTTTCCTTTCCTACTAAAATTGTTGCCAAGGAGTAGTGGCCCAGCATGGACTCAGAAGCCAGACCCCAGGCTCGACCCCACTGTTGATACGGAGGACTGCGAGTGGTCCCCTGGACCCTGGTTTTCCGGCTCTAGGGAAAACGTGGGTCATGAATGGCTCTGCGGATGTAAATTCAACCACTCCCTTCCTCTGAAAAGAGAACAGTGTGCCTGACAGGCTTGTAAAGAGATTCTTTTTGTCCCTTTCTTGTATTCTAAAAGATAAAAACAGGGCCATCCGTGGAATAATGACATCAAAATAATGCTAGGCTTGTGAGTGAGCATAATGAGTGCGGAGAAAACTGCAGGGGATCCAGGCTGAACCCTCGGCTGTCTTTCCAGGCACAGCAGCGTCTTTCCCAGACTGTTTTCCTCCTCCTCCATCATGCCCAGGTTTTTTGAGGGCATTTAGACACGTGGTCATTTTAGCCCCTGTTCTGATTCTTTCACGTTGTTTGTTGAGTTTGTTGTTTGCTATTTTAGTGTTCAGACTTGGTTCATGAACTGGGATTTTCAAGCAGGAAGGTGAGGGATCAGACAGAGGGCCACGTGTGACAAGCTCCTATGGGGACAGAGAGTGATGACTCTGGTGAGGCGGGAAACAGAAAGAACGGACATGGAGCCCGGGGCCTGAGGAAGACCAGCATTCAAACCTCAGAGCAGGAGGCTGAGGTCGTTCGGTCAGGCGCTCGGCAACCTGACGTGGGTTGCCGTCCGTGCTGGTGATGAGGACCACAGGTCAGGACAGGGATGGCCTCCTGTTTGACGAGGGCATGCTGCAGCTGAAGCCTGAATTTTGACCGATTACGCTTTGTTACCAGCACTGTAAATGGTGGGCTCGAGTGGCTATCACGTGACTCTGCTCTGAGAAAGCAGGACACAGCACTCCTGTACCTCTGACTCTGTCTTCAGGTCAGTCTCCTGAGCTTCATTAGCTGTGAATCCAGTGAAAAGTCAGGGACACCCCAAATTTTAATTTTCTTATTTCTTCAGAAGAGCATTGCCTTCTCTCTGCGCCTGACTTTCAAATTCTCCTTTTCAATTCATTGTAATTATCTCTCCCTTGGATGTGTGCTGAGTTGCTTCAGTCGTATCTGACCCTTTGTGACTGTATGGACTGTAGCCCACCAGGCTCCTTTGTTCATTGGGTTCTTCAGGCAAGAATACTGGAGTGGGTTGCTATTTCCGCCTCCAAGGTATTTTCCTGAACTAGGGATTGAACACACTTCTCTTATGTCTCCTGTATTGGCAGGTGGGTTCTTTACCACTACACCACTTATTGAAAGGAAATTCTTGGAAGTCTTGAAAGGAAATTCTATATATATTTGTGAGAATCAGTTCTCCTATAAGGACGAAAGTCAAGCTTCAGTTCAGTTCAGTCACTCAGTTGTGTCCGACTCTTTGCGACCCCATGAATTGCAGCACTCCAGGCCTCCCTGTCCATCACCAACTCCTGGAGGTCATTCAAACTCACGTCCATCCAGTCAGTGATGCCATCCAGCCATCTCATCCTCTGTCGTCCCCTTCTCCTCCTGCCCCCAATTCCTCCCAGCATCAGAGTCTTCTCCAATGAGTGAACTCTTCGCATGAGGTGGCCAAAGTACTGGAGTTTCAGCTTTAGCATCATTCCTTCCGAAGAAATCCCAGGGCTGATCTCCTTTAGGATGGACTAGTTGGATCTCCTTGCAGTCCCAGGGACTCTCAAGAGTCTTCTCCAACACCACAGTTCAAAAGCATCAATTCTTCGGTGCTCAGCCTTCTTCACAGTCCAGCTCTCACATCCATACATGACCACAGGAAAGACCATAGCCTTGACTAGACGGACCTTTGTTGGCAAAGTAATGTCTCTGCTTTTCAATATGCTATCTAGGTTGGTCATAAGTTTTCTTCCAAGGAGTAAGAGTTTTTTAATTTCATGGCTGCAGTCACCATCTTCAGTGATTTTGGAGCCCAAAATAATAAAGTCTGACACTGTTTCCACTGTTTCCCCATCTATTTCCCATGAAGTGATGGGACCAGATACCATGATCTTCAATTTCTGAATGTTGAGCTTTAAGCCAACTTTTTCACTCTCCACTTTCATCAAGAGGCCCTTTAGTTCTTCACTTTCTGCCATAAGGGTGGTGTCATCTGCATATCTGAGGTTATTGATATTTCTCCCACCAATCTTGATTCCAGCTTGTGTTTCTTCCAGCCCAGCGTTTCTCATGATATACTCTGCATAGAAGTTAAATATGCAGGGTGACAATACATAGTCTTGACGCACTCCTTTTCCTATTTGGAACCAGTCTGTTGCTCCATGTCCAGTTCTAACTGTTGCTTCCTGACCTGCATAGAAATTTCTCAAGAGGCAGGTCAAGTGGTCTGGTATTCCCATCTCTTTCAGAATTTTCTACAGTTTGTTGTGATCCACATAGTCAAAGGCTTTGGCATAGTCAATAAAGCAGAAGCAGATGTTTTTCTGGAACTCTCTTGCTTTTTTGATGATCCAGCAGATGCTGGCAATTTGATCTCTGGTTTCTTTGCCTTTTCTAAAACCAGCTTGAACATCTGGAAGTTCACAGTTCATGTATTGCTGAAGCCTGGCTTGAAGAATTTTGAGCATTACTTTACTAGCGTGTGAGATGAGTGCATTTGTGCAGTAGTTTGTGCATTCTTTGGCATTGCCTTTCTTTGGGATTGGAATGAAAAATGACCTTTTCCAGTCCTGTGGCCACTGCTGAGTATTCCAAATTTGCTGGCACATTGAGTGCAGCCCTTTCACAGCATCATCTTTTAGGATTTGAAATAGCTCAACCGGAATTCCATCACCTCCACTAGCTTTGTTCGTAGTGATGCTTTCTAAGGCCCACTTGACTTCACATTCCAGGATGTCTGGCTCTAGGTGAGTGATCACACCATCATGATTACCTAGGTTGTGAAGATCTTTTTGTACAGTTCTTCTGTGTATTCTTGCCACCTCTTCTTAATATCTTCTGCTTCTGTTAGGTCCATACCATTTCTGTCCTTTATTGAGACCATCTTTGCATGAAATGTTCCCTTGGTATCTCTGATTTTCTTGAAGAGATCCTTAGTCTTTCGCATTCTGTTGTTTTCCTCTACTTCTTTGCATTGATCGCTGAGGAAGGCTTTCTTATCTCTCCTTGCTATTCTTTGGAACTCTGCATGCAGATGTTTATATCTTTCCTTTTCTCCTTTGCTTTTCACTTCTCTTCTTTTCACAGCTATTTGTAAGGCCTCCTCAGACAGCCATTTTGCTTTTTTGCATTTCTTTTCCATGGGGATGGTCTTGATCCCTGTCTCCTGTAGAATGTCACAAATTCAAGCTTGCTCTGTGTTATTCCAGACCAGGGGGAAGGAGTCCCTTTAAAGACTAACTTTGAATCTACTTCCTCCCTCATTGCTGTTTTTGCAATGTATGCAGACACTCCTCAGCCTATCTTGGATTATCTTTTTGTTTCCATGCCTTTTGCCCTTGCCTGCTTTGACATGAAGACCCATGGTTTAGCTTTCTTTTGATGCTCCTAATGCTTGAAATCATGCTGAGAATCTTTCTAATTTAATAAACAGAGAAGTATGATGTATTTACCTTTATACCTGTAGCCACTCAGGTCTGTGTCACAAAGCAAATTAACTCATCTCTAAAGTTCAGGGCTTCCCAGCTGCTTCAAAGCCATGCACTCTTCTGCACTGACGTGAACGTACACATATACACACAGGGCTTAAGCAATGAAGTCCCTTGTGTGCTGCTGCAGCTGGGATCTGGGACTGGTGAAAACGCAGCTGGGAATCCTTTTCAACTCATAATGGGGTCTACTCCAAGTTTCAGCCGTCACACTGCCTGTTTCAAAACACTGATTCAGCTTCTAGGGAACATACAAATTCCTGCAGGAGGGAGTGGGGAAAGAAGGTACAGTTCTCCCATGGTGCAGAGGATACCTGCCACCGCCTCCTGAGGGACAAGCGAGAGCAGAGCAGAGAGTCGACCCCTTCTTCATTTATTCTGTGCTTACTCTCTGGCAGTAGCGAAAGTCAGTATCAAAAATTGATGGAAAGTAAAGCCAGGGAAAGAGTACAGTGACCCTCCATATCTTCGGGTTCCGTATCTTTGGAATTAACAAACCAGAGACTGAAAAACCTTTTAAAAAATTTCAGAAAGTTCCAAGAAGCAAAACTTGAATGTGCTGTATGACTGCAACTATTTGGGCTTCCCTGGTGGGCCAGTGGTAAAGAACCTGCCTGTCATTGCAGGAGACACGAGTTTGATCCCTGGCTTAGGAAGATCCCCTGGAGGAGGGAATGGCAGCCCACTCCAGCATCCTTGCCTGGGGAATCCCATGGACAGAGGAGCCTGGCGGGCGACAGTCCATGAGGTCACAAAGGGTTGGACATGACATAACAGCTAAACAGCAACAACAAAACAAAAGCAGCTGTTTATGTAGCAGTTGAGTTGCATTTACAACTGTTACATAGCATTTGTACTGTGTTAGGTATTATAACTAATCTGAAGATGACTGAAAGCATATGGGACGATGTGCTTAGCTGCTAAGTCACTTGAGTCGTGTCCGACTCTGCGTGACCCCAGAGAGGTCAGCCCACCAGGCTCTCCTGCCCCTGGGATTCTCCAGGCAAGAAAACTGGAGTGGGTTGCCATTTCCTTCTCCAATGCATGAAAGCGAAAAAGTGAAAGTGAAGTCGCTCAGTTGTGTCCAACTCTTAGCGACCCCATGGACTGCAGCCCACCAGGCTCCTCCATCCATGGGATTTTCCAGGCAAGAGTACTGGAGTGGGGTGCCATTGCCTTCTCCATGATGTGCTTAGGTTGACAGCAAATACTGTACAGTTTTATACAAGGGACAGGAGAGCTTCCAGATTTTGGTATCAGAGGTGGTGGGAACCAGTCCCCCATGGATACCAAAGGACCAATGTAAAGCTGGTTGAAAGAAAGCTAGCTTTGATTATCTGATATTCATAAAGACATCCCTAATATTTTCCACTGCATTTCCATTGCAAAGACAGGTCAACCAAGAAAGGACAGTGGGTTAGTTTAAAAAGTTCCCTTCTCAGGGAACACAAATTTCAAAGACATGAGACAAGCAAATTCCATTCTTAAACTGCAGCAACAAAACAAGGCTTTTGAACTAATTCCTGTTCTTGGGAATATTCTCAGCAGAGCAAAGGACTCATCCACAAAGTGTTCTTCCTCTCCCTAATACATCTGGTTTGCTTTTAACGGGAGATGTCAGAAAGGGCTTACGAATGTTCATTTGCTCTGGGTACTATAGCGTTCATCTGCCGAGGTTCCTCTGTTTTTCTGGCCGTGCCTAGAGTCACTGGTCAGGCATACTCTCAGCAGGTTTTTAGGGAATAGCAGCCAAACTTGGAAGGGTGCACGTGTGTACAAACGTAAAATTCAAACATTGTTGGCACTGAAGTTTGAAAGCCTGACAAACTGGCTCCATGCCCTGTCATGATTTACAGTTGGTCTGCTGATGCGTAAGCTTTGGTTGGAGGAAAAGAAGTCCTCTCACAATAATCCTAAACATTAATTTTAAGTGCTGTCCCATAGATTTATTTTACTCCCCCAAAATACCATGCTTCAAATTAATGGTACGTTTGTTTGAAAAGAATGGATACAAAAGTGGTGAGAATGATACTCAGACTATCAGCTCACAGACAGCATTCCTGATTACTGTCTAGGGCACCCCAGGAATGAGGGGAAGAGTGCACACCAAAGTCACTGTCAACTTTCTTCACCCCAGAATCAGAGAAATGCAAGTGCCTGAATCAAGATATATGGTGACACTTTTTAAAACATAAAAGAAAGACAGACTTAGAGTTACTTTCTGGTATACTTACATAATAATGGGTTTGCAGGGTTTATTTTATTTTTTGAGAAATTCAGCATCTTCCCACCTATTCTCCTTGCTCTCCTCAAATAAATGAGAGATGAGAGAGTGGTTTTATTATCCTGGTTTAGGACTGACCTTCCATGGGTATCCCTGGTATCACAATGGGTATCACAGAAGGTAAAGAATCTGCCTGCAGTGCAGGAGACCCAGGTTTGAAAGAACCCCTGGAGAAGGAAAGGGTTGCCCACTCCAATATTTTCACCTGGAGAATCTCATGGACAGAGGAGCCTGGCGGGCTAAAGTCCATGGGGTCATAAAGAGTCAGACATGACTGAGCGACTAACACACATTTAGGGACGAAAATGCCCCTCATTCTTTCATTAAACAAATATTTACTGAATGCAAGTCACTGGGAAAGTTCCATGACAGATGTTAAGGACACAACAGAGAGTGAATAAAAGATCCTGTCTTTGCCCCTTAAAGAATTTAGAGTCCTGGGAGAAAAAGACAGGTGAGCAGATTACTATAATCTAGAAGGACTCAGATCACTATCATGGTGAATAAGGGATGCTTCCATGCTCAGTTGCTTAGTCACATCCAACTCTTCATGACCCTGTGGACTGTAACCACCAGGCTCCCCTGTCCATGGGATTCTCCAGGCAGGAATACTGGAGTGGGTTGCCATGCTTTCCTCCAGGGGAGCTTCCCAACACAGGGATCGAACCTGGGTCTCCTGCATTGCAGGTGGATTCTTTATCCACTGGACCACCTGGGAATCCCTTAATAAGGGGGTACTTGGGAGCAAATGGGAAGGAAACCCAACCCAGTATGTTCGAGGAAGAGGTCGGGGACTATCCTCTGGAAGAAGAGATGTGTAGGCTAAGACCAGAAGAATCAGGAGTTAGGTGGGAAGAGTGGTAAGTTGGGGTATGTGGGAGACTTCTCGGGATAACAGTGGGTTCAACTCTGCTGCAGAGGGGGAGTGGTGAGCTCCCCACTGGCAGAGCAGACAAACTGCGGTCACGGCCTTTGCCTGCGTTCTCCAGGGTCGGAGCGGCCGGCAGTGAGTATTCCTACAGAGCTGGTGAACACGCAGAGCGACCTGGCACCGCACTTGTCCCCACGGAGGCAGAAGGCACACGGGCAAGCCATCTAGCCTTAAGACGGGATTTAAATGTCACAGACATCTATATTTGTCCAAGTTTGGATGCTACAAACACTTCTGCAGCAGTCACATTATACATTTCTGTGGGTTAAATTCTCAGAAGGTGCATTGCAGAATCGAGTGATACGCGATTGTTAGGTATTGATACCTTGTCTTCCAAAGGCGTCAATTTGCAATTCCCCTGGTGTTGTATGAGTACCTGTTTCCCCATATTCTGGATACTTTTTGGATCTTTACCAATCTTAAATTTACTTCAATTTGCATTTTCTTATAAAAGAAGTTGATCATTTTCCATCTTTTCTATTAACAGTCGTTTTGTGAACTGTCTGTGCATAACCCTTGACCCCATTTCTAATATGTTCAACTTTCTCTTATTGGTTTGAAGGAATTCTTTGTATAGACAGTATATGCATGAACAATAGGTTGGTTTTTTTAAATATTCTGCTGTGTGTGTGCTAAGTCGCTTCAGTCATGTTGAACTCTGTGTGATCCCGTGGACTGTAGCCCGCCAAGCTCCTCTGTCCATGGGATTCTCCAGGCAAGAACACTGGAGTGGGCTGCCTTGCCCTCCTCCAAGGGATCTTCCCAACCCAGGGATCAAACCCATGTCTCCTGCGGCTCCTGCACTGCAGGCAGCATCTCTACCACGGAGTCATCGGGGAAGCCCTTTGTCTAAGCCTAAATAGTTTTTAGGTCCAAACTTATTTTAGCTTCCTCTTCAGTGTGGAAAATGAGGTCTCAAGCATTGGTTCCAGTGCTAAAGGAAATGCAGAACAGCTTCCTGAGAAATATCTTGATTTGGATTTCAAATATCCCTGACCTTCCACATAGAGGAAAATCTGCCTAAACACATTATTGACCAGGAGATTTTTACTGAAACCAGCGCCTGTGACCATAATAAGTTTGATTACTCATAGGAATGAAGGAAGAACTGATACAGACATCTTTGAGGTTCTTCCATTATTGGGACCAATCAATTGGAGTATAGTAAGAAGGAGTTAGAGGAAAGCTTGACACCAAAGAAAATCTTCTGGAACAGTTGGGGTTTCAGTTGGTGCAAAGGGTAGAAGAAAGTGAGCTTTAAAGTGCCAGAGTACCCCCCTAAATGGAATGAGATGTGGAGGCTCGTGTTTGGAGGGGGTAGACAGAAGGAATCCATTTTAAAAACCTAGATTGAAATAATATCTGATGTACTTATGGAACCTATAATTCTGCCATCTCATGATTAATAATGAATTGGATAAAGGACTTCTGGGCATATCTCAGAAATGTGCCAAGAGAAACTTGGGAGACGGGTGGAATCGGTGGCTTGGACATAGGACAAGCATTTCCTCTCCTAATGTGAGGAAACAGGCCTCTGTGACCAGTCGGGTAGGAAACACTGATTCTGAAAGGGCAAGCCGGGACCAGGGCCAGGTCAAAGGTCTGAGACCTGTCAGCTCCTGTGCTTTGGTACTTGTTTGCTCTTGACTTTGTTTTCCAGTGAAAAATTCTTTTTGGAAAGAAAAAATGGATCTTGGGTTTCGGCGGCCCCGTGGCTGAGTGGCTGGCGGGGCCCCTCTTGGCCCACGTGCAGGGGGCGAGGTCCTGCTTGAGATGCACGTGGCCCTGGCGGCGGCGGTGGAGCTCAGCCTGACTCGGAGCCCGGGGCACACCCAGAGGCGGGCCTGGGGCGCTGGCCTCTCCCACGGGGGCAGCTCGGCCGGGGGCCCAGCGCTGCGCCCACCTAGGCTCAGACACGGGGCAGCTCGGGAGAGGCGGGAAGACTGGGCGAGATCCGCAGAGCGCTGTGCCAGGGGCTTAGTGCCGACTCGCTGGGGAGGGGCGGGAAGCGGGGCGCAGGAGGGAAGCACGTGGTCAGGGAGGGGGCGGCCCTCCGGCGGCAGCATGGACCTTATGGAGCCCACTTCTAGGACAAGCGTGCAAATCCTGTGAACGGCCGCGGGAGCCGGGCTGCGCCAGCTCCACCTGCGAGTTGTCCCTGCCACGGTGATTAGGTAAACCAGCCCCATTCCGGGAGACTCGGAGGGAAACTGCATTAGACACCGCGGGTTTCAACAAAATGAAGCCCGCTCGCTGTAGATATGAGGCTCCATCTTCCCTGCAAATGGCTTTATAGCATATAAAACCAGCCTTCCTTTCTGCAATTAAATCAGCACAAGATGAATGCGTCTCATTCCCTGACGGAAAGGCCTTGAGGTACCGCAGGGGAAGCACTCTATAAACGTTTATCTCAGATACTGACCACACCGAGCACTGGCTGCACCGAGAACGCTGAGCCACGGCCCCAGGCCTTCAGCCTGACCCAGAAAGAGACTTCGGTGTCCAAACTCCGCGATGAGGAGATGGGGATGAATTGTGAGACCTGCGGGGAAGGGAGAAACGGGATTACGTGCGGACAGAGCCCCGCACCCACCGTCTCAGAGGAGGCATTTCCGACCTCTCTGTCTAGAGGTCTCCTGAGGCCTCCTACACCCCGTCAGCCTATGAGAGCCGTGCGATGGAACAGGGCATCACTATTTCTCATGCTGCAACCCAGCTCTTTAAAAGTAACCCCCCCTTTTAATCTCTAAAAGAAGGGAAACGGAAGTCTTTGAGCAGCCATAAAGAAAATCCTAAGATGTGCTCGGAGAGAAAAGTACTCCTAAGAAACGCAGCTCTCAGCCCAAAACAGCACTTTCAACGTGGATGGAAAGGTGAGTGGCATTTCCTCACATGGTGCCCCAGGAATCATGATGTTTCCAGCCTCACCTCCCGTGACACCTGCATCCCATACATGTCAGGCCCAGCTCACACACATCCACCTCTTCTCAACCCTGCCCGCTCTGTGGGGGACTAGGGATTGACGGATCCTTATTTCAGCCGGTGCAGTCAGGGGACACGACGGTGCTTGAGATTCAGAAACGATAACCAAGCCACCTTAACCCCAAAGGAAGCTAGGAAACTGGGATGTACGGGGTAGTCATCTTCATGTCCACAAAGATTACTCGGTATCTTTAGTTTTATTTAACAAGAAGCAGAGTTTACACTGAAATTTAGCGTTCAAAAATGGAATTTGATCACTAAATTTATTTCCTGTTGTTCACCTTTGGTTGGAAATTCCGCCTCGCACCAGTGCTGAGATCTGATCAGAGTGCTGGGCAACGCTGTGTCTGCTTACACAGCAACCGCTGCTCTTGGCCTTGGGGAGCTCATCCAGCCTAAGTCGCTGCCGAGCACTTGCAAGTCAGCCCCCATCTGAGTAGGCTTCAGCTGGATCTCTGTCTCACAAGCTCCTGATTACATGGCCGAGGGTAAGGTATACACTTCTCAGCTACTCAGTGGTTTCATCCGGAAAAGGAAGCTACTTCGTAACTGTGTTGAGAGAGAAACTCAGATGAGCTTTACAGGCGCTTGTGGGTTTGCCTGGTGACTCAGACGGTAAACGACTGCCCGCGATGCAGGAGACCAGGGTTTGGTCCGTGGAGAAGGGAATAGGCGACCCAGGCCCGTGTTCTTGCCTGGAGACTCCCAAGGATGGAGGAACCTGGCGGGCTACAGTCCGCGGGGTCGCAGAGAGTCAGCACAGCTGAGTGACTGCACACACACACACAGGTGGTGGTATGCGATGCGGGTGGGCGCTCCGCAGGCCGTAGGTGTTGGCAGGCGTGGGACAGTAGCATTGCTGTCTCAGTTTCTCTGGCTAAGGGTGTGTGAACCAGGCAGAGGAGGCCGGGGCTGGGACAGTCAGTGTGTCTGCAGTTTGGATTTGGTTGTTGTCCTCTCTGGCAATGAAAGGCCATCTGTGAGGCTTTTGAGAGAGTGGATCCAATTTTTTTTTTCTATATTCAACTGGTGCCCTCTTTGTTTGGTCATGAACAATGGAAATTCTATTATGTTTCCACACAATTCCTGCCTCTTGGTAGCCACGGCCAGACTTGCCCGGCCACTGTCATTTACAACAGGGCCCCCGGCCCATCACTTGCAGCCACCCCACTGTGGGGGCAGCTGCTCAAAGGCGTTTCAAGTGGGAAGTAAGTGGCAGAGGGCTACCAGGAGCCCCTCCACGTGGTGGGGGCTCTGGGAAACAGTAACTGCCCCCCAAAGGGTGGAGACTTCTGCTTCCAACCCAGGCCAAGCAGCTAAACACAGGATCTTGCTGAGATTTATTGATTACAACAAAGGCCAGGTAATTCACAGCACTTGGAGACCTGCATGGTGAGGAGGAAACCAGTGAAGCGCAGCGATAAAGTTTCAAGGAACGGTGATCTGTTAGGACAGTCCATCAAACCTTTCTCGTAGGAGTTAAGAATTTCTCAATGCAATTACATGGTGTCAATGCGTAATAATGCATAGCTGGGACTTATATACAACTCTGTCAAATATATAATACAGTATCTCCTTAAAGACTCCAGATTCAATAACCTATCTGGGAAACCTGAGCATTCTTCCTCCACCAGAATGGGAAAGATGTTCAGAAAAGAATCTTCCCACAGGTTGTTTGAGAAATGCTAGTTTCTTGGACTGTCAATAGGTTTTACACAAAAGGTAAATCTAAATTCATCTGAATCAAAATAATAAGATAAATAATTTATAAGTTAAATAATCGAATAAAATTAAATAAGATTCTCTACCCCCTAACACTCAGAGCTTCTAATATGTTGCTCTACCCCATGTATAGCATTTTCCAAATATGCTTAGTCAGAGAGAGAGAGACTTAGAGAGAGACAGAGGGGAGTAAGGCGACTGCAGGAACGTGTTTTCTCGGGGCACACTTAGGGAAAAGTCCTGGAGACGTAAGCATCCTGAGGACAGGGACACTGTAGTTTTCTGTGTTGCTCCCAGACCTCCAGCATAATGCCTGGAATGGAATAGGTATTCGATAAATCATTAATTAAATGAATTAACGAACACTAAAGCAATTCTTCAGATTTATTGATAAATTCTCATACAGCAAGAAAACAGTTTCTGGTCAGGCCAAAAGAACGGTTGCTGAGATATGTCACTTGCTAAAGGGCACAATCAATTTTATGGTAAAATTTAGAATAATTCAGAAAATAAGAAAGAAATAGATATTTCAAGGAATGAAAACATATCACATATCTAGTAAAATAAATTATTTGAGTACAGGAAATTCAATGAATGATGCTTTTGCAAATGAGCTCTACAGGATACTGTCTTTTATCTGCTCATGCGCTGTGACCTAAAGGCTGGCCTGGCCCCAAGACGAGGCACCTCCGTTTGTCTTCAGCAGCAGCGCACCAGGGAGGTGAGGGTCTCGCTGTGTGACTCCCTCATGTCTCTAGTGAATAGGTGTTGTTGGGAGGGGAGGGAGCAGGATGAAGGAGGAGCGTTTCTCCATCTGGACGCCTTCTCCAGCCCCGACACACAGCGCGCCCCACCCCACACACCTGGCCAGCACAGCCCTGGCTCCAGCCTTCCTGACCCACACAGCGCTGTGCAGACCATCTGGACCTCTGCCTGAGGGCAGCGTGGATAATGAGGGCCCCACTGAGGAGCTGCAGACGCGATGAGGAACCGCACATGGGCGCCAGGACGCCCATGGTCAGGCCTGGCCCCTGGCCCCGCGGAGACTTACAGGATGCCAGAGAGGGGAGCCGGGGCCGTCCACGCCTGGCAGGGGAGCTGGGGCCGTGCACGCCTGGCAGCGTGGCGATACAGGGAAGTACATTTCAGCTATCAGGGAGGAACACATCAGACAGTTTGATAACCACCTACGTTTACTCATTTATGTATTCTGAGAAGACTAGGCTGGTGAAGAATTTTTGGGAGACCAGCAAATTATTAGCATTCTCTGTTGAAGGCAAAGAAGGTGTTACTATCGAAAGAAAGATGATTAAGTTGCAATTCTTCAGTGTACAAAAATACTTTTAAATCTCTAGCAGAATATCTACAATCAAGCAAAGGCTCTGCTTCCTATGCCAGCAGCTGCTACATTTTAAGTGCTTTCCTAGGAATTCTGTGTTGCCAAAAATACAATTATTATATTTTTCAGTTACTTCAGAAAACTTTACGACAAACTGTTGCAAAATGTCAGAATCTGAAATAAGAATCTACAAAGAAACTTGTTTCAATCACATTCATTTTGGCTGTGAGGTACAAGCTTGGTGATCCCATCTTGATAGACCGGGTTTCACTGGCCTTGTAAGCACCGTGTAATTTACTTCTACAGTTGAATTCTATCACTGGAAATCTGAGCTCTGAGGGACTGGCTGTCGGGTTGTTTTCTGCGTGTAAGGAAGATCTAGGCTGCGTCTTCTGGGTGAAGCTACTGTTCTGTTAGATCAGCTGCACATCGGCAGTAAGGACAGTCATCTCCAAACTGATCTCATGTAATCAGAGTAACAGGGCATCAGGGACTTCTAGGCTTTAGACTGCCTGTAACTTCTACTTGCTGTGACTATTTTAAAATTAGAAGACAAGGCCATTTCACAAATGCTAAAAGTTCTCTAAAACACAGCTGTTGTTCAGTCGCTAAGTTACGTCCACTCTTTGTTTGACTCCATGGAATGCAGCGTGCCAGGCGCCCCTGTCCTTCACTGTCTCCCAGTTTGTTCAAATACACGCCCATTGAGCTGGTGATGCTATCTAATCATCTTATCCTCTGCCGCCCCCTTCTCCTTTTGCTTCTAGTCTTTTCCAGCATCAGGGTCTTTTCCAGTGAGTTAGCCCTTCACATCAAGGCCATGGCACCCCACCCCAGTACTTTTGCCTGGAAAATCCCATGGACGGAGGAACCTGGTAGGTTCCAGTCCGTGGGGTCGCTAAGAGTCGGACATGACTGAGCGACTTCACTTTGACTTTTCACTTTCATGTACTGGAGAAGGAAATGGCAACCCACTCCAGTGTTCTTGCCTGGAGAATCCCAGGGACAGGGGAGCCTGGTGAGCTTCCGTCTGTGGGGTCGCACAGAGTCGGACACGACTGAAGCGACTTAGCAGCAGCAGCAGCAGCCCTTCACATCAGGTGGCCCAAGTATTGGAGCTTCAGCTTCAGCATCAGTCCTTCCAATGAATATTCAGGGTTGATCTCCTTTAGGACTGATTGGTTTGATTACTTACTGTCCAAGTAAGAGTTCTCAAGAGTTCTCCAGCATCACAGTTTGAAAGTATCAATTCTTCAGTGCTCAGTCTTCGTTATGGTCCAACTCTCACATCCAAACATGATTACTGGAAAAACCATAGCTTTGAGTATGCAGACCTTTGACAGCAAAGTGGTGTCTCTGCTTTTTAATAAAACAGAAGGCTGTGCTTAAACAACCGGACTATGCCAGGGCCTTAGCTGATCTCTGGAAAGGAGAGGAAAACTCTGACTGAAGGAGTGCCTACTGTATGCTATTAACTCTGCTTCAAATGATCACATCTGTGGTCTTATTTAATAGTCACAAATCCCTGCTATGTTGTTTTCCCCATGTTCCAAGAAGGGATGCTCAGATACTAAGAAATTCATTCCGGTAACTTAGATGCTAAAACCCTTGAATTATGTGGTAGAGCCAGCATTTGAAACCATATCTGTCTAAAACCAAATCCAGGCTCTTTCCACCAAATAATCAGGAAAGATTACATTAATTTGGTGAGTGTATTAAGGTAATATTTGAAATGTTCTTGAGCTACTCTGTCCAACAGGAAGTTATCAGGACAGTTTATCAACTCTCTTATCAGTTCAGCTTAGTTCAGTCGCTCAGTTGTGCAACTCTTTGGGACCCCGTGGACTGCAGCACGCCAGGCCTCCCGGTCCATCACCAACTCTCAGAGTTCACTCAAACTCATGTCCGTCGAGTCAGTGATGCCATCCAACCATCTCATCCTCTGTCGTCCCCTTCTCCTCCCGCCTTCGATCTTCCCAGCATCAGGGTCTTTTCCAATGAAACAGTTCTTTGCATCAGGTGGCCAAAGTATTGGAGTTTCAGCTTCAGCATCAGTCCTTCCAATGAATATTCAGGACTGATTTCCTTTAGGATGGACTGGTTGGAGCTCCTTGCAGCGCAAGGGACTCTCAAGAATCTTTTCCAACATCACAGTTCAAAAGCATAAATTCTTCAGCATTCAGCTTTCTTTATATTCTAACTCTCACATCCATACATGACTACTGCAAAAACCATAGCTTTGACTAGATGGACATTTGTTGGCAAAGTAATGTCTCTGCTTTTTAATATACTGTCTAGGTTGGTCATAGCTTTTCTTCCAAGGAGTAAGCGTCTTTTAATTTCATGGTTGCAGTCACCATCTGCAGTGATTTTAGAGCCCCCCAAAATAAAGTCTCTCACTGTTTCCATTGTTTTCCCATCTATTTGCCATGAAGTAATGGGACTGGATGCCATGATCTTAGTTTTCTGAATGTTGAGTTTTAAGCCAACTTTTTCACTCTCCTCTTTCACTTTCATCAAGAGGCTCTTTAGTTCCTTTCGCTTTCTGCCATGAGGGTGGTGTCATCAGCATATCCAAGGTTATTGATATTTCTCCCGGTGCTCTTGATTCCAGCTTGTGCTTCATCCAGCCTGGTATTTCACATGATGTACTCTACATATAAGTTAAATAAGCAGGGTGACGATATACAGCCTTGACGTACTCCTTTTCCTATTTGGAACCAGGCTGTTGTTCCATGTCCAGTTCTAACTGTTGCTTCCTGACCTGCATACAGATTTCTCAGGAGGCAGGTAAGGTGGTCTGGTATGCCCATCTCTTTCAGAATTTTCCACAGTTTATTGTGACCCACAGAGTCAAAGGCTTTGGTATAGTCAATAAAGCAGAAATAGATGTTTTTCTGGAACTCTCTTGCTTTTTCCATGATCCAGTGGATGTTAGCAAATTGATCTCTGGTTCCTCTGTCTTGTCTAAAACCAGCTTGAACATCTGGAAGTTCACGGTTCATGTATTGCTGAAGTCTGGCTTGGAGAATTTTGAGCATGACTTTACTAGCGTGTGAGATGAGTGCAATTGTGTGGTAGTTTGAGCATTCTTTGGCATTGCCTTTCTTTGGGATTGGAATGAAAACTGACCTTTTCCAGTCCTGTGGCCACTGCTGAGTGTTCCAAATTTGCTGGCATATTGAGTGCAGCACTTTCACAGCAGCATCTTTCAGGATTTGAAATAGCTCAACTGGAATTCCATCACCTCCACTAGCTTTATTCATGGTGATGCTTCCTAAGGCCTGCTTGAATTCACATTCCAGGATGTCTGGCTCTAGGTTGGTGATCACACCATCGTAATTATCTATCTGGGTCTTGAAGATCTTTTTTGTATAGTTCTTCTGTATATTTTTGCCACCTCTTCCTAATATCTTCTGCTTCTGTTAGGTCCATACCATTTCTGTCCTTTATTGTGCCCATCTTTGCATGAAATGTTTCCTTGGTATCTCTAATTTTCTTGAAGAGATCTGTAGTCTTTCCCATTCTATTGTGGATGTTAGTGGCAAATAGATGCTGATAAACTATTGTATTGAAATATTGACACCATTAGTGTCACAGTGAAACTTCACTTTCTTTTGTTTTACCCCCATCTTTTCAGCTTCTGTTATAGATATGGGATCATCCTGGAGGGGATCAGGCTGAAATCAAATCACATCCATGTTTTGGGTTTTTTTGGGGGAGGTGGTCATTGTTTATCAAGTAAAAATCTTAAACTACTGAATCTTATAGTCTGTATTAAAAAAGAATTAAATATATTGTCATTACTAACTCATTTGACCAATTTCTTTGTTATGAATTTACAACACTTTCTGATTACTAAACACCTCAGGCATTACATAAACAATTTCCAATTGAGCATGTCTTCAGGTATTCTGATATAGTAGCAAATATCACTTGTAATGATTTTCTTCCTTAGATGGGAAAAAGTGTTGTACTATTACTGAAAAGCAATCTGGAGACTCACGTTACTGCATCTAGAAAGAATTGTCTCATACCACGGTTAAAAAAATAATACATAAATGTGCAAAACGTAAAGCATTTCTGTGAATCATTTCACACATGCTGCTAAGTACTGCAGAGTATTGCCAAGAGTAGCCTTTAATCTCTATGGGGGCTGTAACCGCTGTAAATTCTTATTTGCTGTCAAATGTCTTTTGCAAGGGTATTAGAAAAGAGAGGAGGTAGGAAATCCTTCCAAGATACCTTACTTTATTTTTTGACCTGATTTGATTATCATTACCACTTTATGTCTGTTGATAGCTCAAAATGTGCACATTTTACCCACCCCAGGCAGAATCACAAAGCAGGCTTCGTGACGCCTTGGTGTTTGCCCACTCTGCTTTCCAGGGTCTCTCTCACACTCCATCCCAGCAAGTTTCATGCCCCCTGAGCCTAACCCCTGCTCTCTGTCCAAAACACTTTTTAACGACTTTAAGGTTATAGTCTCAGCAAAACGCAGACCAGCACAATCTACTGATCCACATTCATGGATCACCGTGTGCCATCTCACAGCTAAAGATCTTCCACGAGAAACTGGGCCTGAACAAGTAAAGCTAAGGCGTGGAGAAAGAAGACTTCCTGAAGGGGTCCCCCTCCCGCCGTGGGCGTGCCCTCTGGGGTCCTCCGCGGCTCCGAGTGTGCGCGGCTTTTGTTTCTGAGCCCACAGGCATGCTTGGTAGGGTGGCTTGGCTGCCCTGCCCAAACTTCTGTTGCTCTGGGCAGAAAACCAAACTACGCCACAGTTTCCCAACCTCGGCACCACCGTCCTGGTGCTGGAAACACACTCCTGGTTTTAAAACCTTTCAGAATTTGTGCATGTGTGTGTAATCTGTCGCTCAGTCGGGTCTGACTCTTTGTGACCCCATGGACTGTAGCCCTCCAGGCTCCTCTGTCCATGGGATTTCCCAGGCAGGAATACTGGAGTGGGGTGCCATTTCCTCCTCCAGGGATCCTTCTCAACCCACGGATGGAACTGTGTCTCCTGCATTAGCAGGCAGATCCTTTACCACTGAGCCACCTCAGAGTTTGTGAGGAGCAGTGATCCATGCTGTTAACTGTGTTAGGGAAGGGTGGATAAAACGGGAGGTAGATTTGGTGCTGAGCCTGGAGAACTGAATATCAAGTTTTCAGGAATTTTGTGAGTCCACTGACATTATCTTGGCAACTTAATATCAGTCACAGGTGGGAATGACTCAGACAAACGTACACAAATTAGCTGTCCCGCTTTTGCTGCTAGCTGCTTTGGGGAGAGCCCGACTGGGATGTGGTTGCATTTCCCGCAACACCAGAAGTTCTGTGTCCAGCCCTCTTGTATCTTCTGCTTTGTTCACTTTTGTATCCCTTTGTCTGGTGCACGTTACAGACGCACTTAGTGTGTGTCGAATAAATGAATAAGCTGGAGACAGAAGAGATGTTTTACACAGTATGTAAAATTTGTTTCAGTCTTTACTGAAATGTCAAAAAAACCCTAAAAAGCTGCAGGTCTATTTCCTCCTGGCCCCTCTTTGCCTGCCTCTTAGTAGTAGCTGCCTCCTAGCTACTCATTCTGTGACTTTAATTCCTGCAGCTGCAGGTCACTATTTGCTCAACTCCTGTCTCACACCCATAATCTCATCCATTTAGTTCCATCAGATAGGTTCATGAATATCCTACAGAATATATTCTTAAAAAGTTACTGCTACTGCATGTCCGACTCTGTGCAACCCCAGAGATGGCAGCCCACCAGGCTTCCCCGTCCCTGGGATTTTCCAGGCAAGAACACTGGAGTGGGTTGCCATTTCCTTCTCCAATGCATGAAAGTGAAAACTGAAAGTGAAGTCGCTGGGGAAACAAATAAACAACTTCGAGTGTTTTATTCTATTTGGGCTGCTATAATACATTACCATAGACTGAGTACTTAGAAACGACAGAAACGGATGTCTCCCGGTTCTCCAGACTAAGTACCCAGTCAAGGCGCCTGCAGACACGGTGTCTCAGGGGAGCCGCTTCCTGGTCCATAGCCTGCCATCTTCTCTCTGTCCTTGCATTGGCACAAGCAGCAAGGGAGCTCTCTTGGAGTCTCTCTTATGAGGGCACTAATTTTATCCATGAGGTCCCACCCTCAGACATCAGCACCTCCCAAAGGCTCCATCTCCTAGAACCATCACCTTCGGGAATTTGGGCAGAAGAAACATTTACTTCACAACACTAACTTTTCAGAAAACTTGGCTTCCAGGGCCATTTAGCCACACAATCCTGTGTCGTTTCAGGAGACATGCAGCCCCCAGGTTCTCCAGAGTCTTCATATATAAGCAAAAACGTTATTCGTGCTCTGCCCACCTCGGGGAGTTCATGAAGAACCAAAGAAGGTGATACAGACACTTTTCCAACCACAACAGTAGGAGACTAGAAATCAATTATAGGGAGAAAAATAGGAAAAGCACAAACCTGTGGAAACTAAAGAACATTTCAGTAAAAAATTCAAAGGGTCAATGAAGAAATCAGAAAATACCTTGAGACAAATGAAAATAAAAACACAGCTTTTCAAAATCATGACAAAAGCATTCCCAGAGGAAAGTTCACAATGATACAGGCCTTCCTCAAGAAACAAGAAAAATCTCAAATAAACACCTAACCTACTACCTAAAGGAACTAGAAAAAAAGAGGAAAAAAAAAAAAGCCCAAAGTCAGCATAAGGAAGGAGATAATAAAGATCAGAGAGAAACAAATAAAATAGAGACCACAAAATAATAAAGATCAATGAAAGCAAAAGCTGGCTTTTGGGAAAGATAAACAAACTGATAAGCTTTCAGCCAGGCTCATCAAGAAAGAAAGAAAAGACCCAAATAAACAAAATAAGAAATGAGAGAGGAGAAATAACAACTGATATCACAGAGACATAAAAATCATGAGAATATTATAAACAGTTATATGCAAACAAATTGGACAACTGAGAAAAAACAGAAGAATTTCTAGAACCATACAATCTTCTAAGCCTGAATCAGGAAGAAATAGACAATCTGAACTGACCACTCACTAGTAGTGAAAAGGAATCTGTTAAACAAACAACAACAAAATACCCAGCTAACAAGAGTCCAGGACCAGGCATTGTCACAGAGGAATTCTACCAAACATATAAAGAAGAGTTAATACCTATCATTCTTAAATTATTCCAACATATTGAAAAATAGGGAACACTTCTAAATTCATTCTGCCAGGTAAACATTACTCTGATACCAAAGCCAGATAAAGATACTACAAGAAAAGAATACTATAGGCCAATATACTGATGAATATAGATGTAAAAATTCTCAAGAAAATGCTAGCAAACCAAATTGAATAGCACATTAAAAGACTCATATCCCACGATCAAGTGGAACTTATCCCTGGGACACAAAAGATGATTCAACACACACAAATCAATAAATGTAATATAATATATCAACAGAATGAAAGATTAAAACTACGGTATTTTCAGCTCTATCCTGGGATATTTATATCCCGAATATGACTGGGAATGTTGTCCACTCTATATCAAATTCAAAATGCTGTTTGTGTTAGGAGGTGTATTTGACCAGCTGCTTCAAATTCTGTATAAAAAAAGGTCCTAGAAAGTTTAATAAAGAAACAAATGGAATGAAAAAAAATGTGCTTATTTTTAGTAACCAGTTAAGAATTTAAAATCTGAGCTGCCAAAAACTGGCTCCAGAAATTAGGCTTCAGTGTGTCATCAGTTCTCCCAGAAAGGATGCCAGAAACGAACATCAGAGAGTAAAGTCGTATCTTGCATGTTTAAGTGTTTCCATGTTTACCAAGTCACTCTTTTTCATACTGATAGAATTCCTGATCCTCTCTCTTATCAGCGTTTCACATTCAGTTTGAATCATGATAAGGAAAACTGAACACTGTGTTAAATTCCTGGCTGTGTTTGTCCTTCTTTCATGCCCTTTTGCATTGGACGTTTTGGTATTCTCTAGGATTTTCGTCACGCAGAGGATCTTAGTCTTGGAAGCATGACACCAGATGAGTCTTTTTCCTCCAGATGGGCTGGTGCTGGTAGAATTCCTGTGCTCCTTACACATTCTCTCCACACATAGTAACAGGACCAAGGACGGGGCTCTATTATACCTCTGGGGACCAGATCATACAACCAGGAGCAGCCGTCTGCACTCATTCTTCTGATGCAGCCCTTTCCCTCTACAGCAGGACCTGAGTTCATGTCAGAGGTGGATTTCAAGGGGAAAGATCTGGCTGCATGGTCTTCTCAGAGTTCACTGATGGGCACCATCAATTTGAGGTTCTATATACTCAAAAAAAAATTTTTTAATTATATATTGTGACTCTTGTCAAACTGTACCTTCTGAGTAAATGTAGCCCAAAATATATTTTAAAGGTAATTTTAATAACCATCCTCATTTCTATTAGGTCTGAATTTCTTCTAGCCCTATAAGTATTCAATGTGCCACACAAAGGTCAAAGATTGTACATCTCTGATTTTTATGGCATCTCAATTTTAAGAACTAAATTTCCACACAACAATGCTAAACTAAAATTTGTATGTGCTCCCTTCTATAAATTAAACTCAATTTTTACAATAGGAAAAAAAAAATCTCAGAGCAATTAACTCAGGATCCGGTGGCAGTAGGGCCTGGATCTGGGTATTTTTCTTTTCAAAACTTTTGAGGTGATTTTAATGTGCATTGAGAACTTCCAGATGTTCAAACTGGATTTAGAAAAATCAGAGGAACCAGAGATCAAATTGCCAACATCCATTGCATCATCAAAAAAGCAAGAGAGTTCCAGAAGAACACCTGCTTCTGCTTTATTGACTATGCCAAAGCCTTTGACTGTGTAGATCACAACAAACTGTGGAAAATTCTTCAAGAGATGGGAATACCAGACCACCTTACCTGCTTCCTGAGAAATATGTATGCAGGTCAGGAAGCAATAGTTACAACTGGACATGGTACAACAGACTGGTTCCAAATTAGGAAAGGAGTATGTCAAGGCTGTATATTGTCACCCTGCTTATTTAACTTATACACAGAGTACATCATGGGAAATGCTGGGCTGGATGAAGCACAAACTGCAATCAAGATTGCCGGGAGAAATATCAATAACCTCAGATATGCAGATGACACCACCCTTATGGCAGAAAGTGAAGAAGAACTAAAGAGCCTTTAGATGAAAGTGAAAGAGGAGAGTGAAAAAGTTGGCTTAAAGCTCAACATTCAGAAAACTAAGTTCATGGCATCTTGTCCCATCACTTCATGGCAAATAGATGGGGAAACAGTGGAAACAGTGTCAGACTTTATTTTTTGGGGCTCCAAAATCACTGCAGATGGTGACTACAGCCATGAAATTAAAAGACCCTTGCTCCTTGGAAGAAAAGCTATGACCAAGCTAGACAGCATATTAAAAAGCAGAGACATTACTTTGTCAACAAAGCTCTGTCTCATCAAGGCTATGGTTTTTCCAGTGGTCATGTACAGATGTGAGAGTTGGACTATAAAGAAAGCTGAGTGCTGAAGAAGTGATGCTTTTGAACTGTGGTGTTGAAGAAGACTCTTGAGAGTCTCTTGGACTGCAAGGAGATCCACAGTCCATTCTGAAGATCAGCCCTGGGTGTTCATTGGAAAGACTGATGATGAACCTGAAACTCCAGTACTTTGGCCCCTGATGAAAAGAGCTGACTCATTTGAAAAGACTCTGATGCTGGGAAAGATTGAAGGCAGGAGGAGAAGGGGATGACAGAGGATGAGATGGTTGGATGGCATCACCGACTTGATGGACATGAGTTTGAGTAAACTCTGGGAGTTGGTGAGGGACAGGGAGGCCTAGTGTGCTGCAGTCCATGGCATTGCAAAGAGCTGGACACAGTTGAGAGACTGGACTGAACTGATAGGACAGTCAAAGGTAGTTTAGGTGTAGGATTTGGGCACTCCTACAATATCTGGGCACATCTCTGTCTGCAGTACTCCTACACTCAACCTCTAATCATATGCTACAGAAGCTTCGATAATTCTATGCCCTTTTAAGTTCTCCATTCCTCCCCACCTAGACCTACTAAAACTTTGGTGACATATGTATTTTTGAAAGGTATTTATGAAGTTGACATGACCTCAGAATGTCTTCTCTCACTCATCTGCTCACAATGAAATTTTGCCTTATTGTGAGATAAAAAAATGCACACAAACCTGAGCTTAGTCTTGTCCTTAATTTTTTAAATATCTATTTTTAATTGGAGGATAATTGCTTTACTCGTCCTGTCCTTTAAGCAGAGAGTAAAATCATTATTTTCACTACAGTGTAATTAGTTTAAATCTCCCCTTTTTCTTACTTCACTGTCAGCCACAGAAGTGCTTCTTTGTGACACACTTAGAACTAAGAAGGAAGTGTGCATCTCACACAGGAAGAAGTGAGCGTGTTCACAGACCACAAAAAGCATAACTGGCGGTTTCCTGGGCCAACCCAGAAGTGTGGCTTGCAGTGGGAATGGAAGAATAACTTGCATCTCTTCCCTCTGAACCCTAATGGCAGAACGCTTTTCTGAAAGATGACACTGATCATCTCATGTCCTTAATTACAATTTTCCAGGGGTCTGCTGGATGCAGGAGAGAGGGCAGCCTCTGCAGCCCACCACTAAAGAGCCTTACTCCTCAGGCCCACAGCTGCTAGTTCCAGCCTCCGTTTCCACTACTTATCAGCACTGCTACGTGGAGATCCCCCAGGGACTCCTTCCCTTCCTGCATCACACCCTTCACTGTGTTTTATCCCTGGAGCATCCTCTGTCCCCTACAACCAAAATTTGAAATGACCTTTTCCTTTCCAGAAAGTATAAGACTGTGTTCCTACTAGAATAACTATGGGCTTTGGACTCAGGCAGATTCACTTTAAAATTTCATGACCTTCAGCAATTTTTTCACTTTTTTAGCCAAAAAAAAAAAAAAAAAGCAATGATAGTAACACTCTTTGGGGAGGATGGCCATAAGAATTGTGAATGCATTTAGATGATCAATACGTATTTCCTTTCCTTTATCACTGAAATAGCATTGCTCTCTATTGTGGGTTTTTGAGAGCAGGTCTTACTGTTTCTGTAAGATGATAGGGTCCTTGAAAGCAAGGAAGGGTCTTTTCTTAAATGCATTTAAATATTCTCTAACACTAAGAAGCGGAGAAGGCAATGGCATCCCACTCCAGTACTCTTGCCTGGAAAATCCCATGGACAGAGGAGCCTTCTAGGCTACAGTCCATGGGGCCACTATGTGTCGGACACAACTAAGCGACTTCACTTTCACTTTTCACTTTCATGCACTGGAGAAGGAAATGGCAACCCACTCCAGTGTTCTTGCCTGGAGAGTCCCAGGGACAGAGGAGCCTGGTGGGCTTCTGTCTATGGGATCGCACAGAGTCAGACGCGACTGACCTGACTTAGTAGCAGCAACACTAAGAAGAGTGTCTTGCACTTAGAAAAGTAAAAATGAAAGTATCAGTCACTAAGTCGTATCCAACTCTTTGCGACCCATGGACAGTAGCCTGCCAGGATCCTCTAGACACAGAATTTCCCAGGCAAGAATACTGTAGTGGCTTGTCATTTCCTTCTCCCTTGCTAAATTCCTGTCCCAGGGATCAAACCCATGTCTCCTGCTTGGCAGGAAGATTCTGTATCACAGAGCCATCTGGCAAGCCTAATGCATGTAGAAAGTCATCCATAAACATATTTGATGGCAGAATAAATAAATAAAATTTCTGGTCCTCTGTTGGATAAAAGATAATGGCTTCAAGGGAAATGGGTCCTACAGGACGGTGGAGTAAAAGGACACATGCTCATCATGAATGCAGAGTTCCAAAGAGTAGCAAGGAGAGACAAGAAGGCCTTCCTCAGCGATCAGTGCGAAGAAACAGAGGAAAACAACAGAATGGGAAAGACTAGGGATCTCTTCAAGAAAATCAGAGATACCAAGGGAACATTTCATGCAAAGATGGGCTCGATAAAGGACAGAAATGGTAGGGACCTAACAGAAGCAGAAAATATTAAGAAGAGGTGGCAAGAATACACAGAAGAACTGTACACAAAAGATCTTCACGACCCAGATAATCACGATAGTGTGATCACTCACCTAGAGCCAGACATCCTGGAATGTGAAGTCAAGTGCTTAGGAAGCATCACTCAAAACAAAGCTAGTGGAGGTGATGGAATTCCAGTTGAGCTATTTCAAATCCTAAAAGATCACAACAAACTGTAGAAAATTCTGAAAGAGATGGGAGTACCAGACCACCTGACCTGCCTCCTGAGAAATCTGTATGCAGGTCAAGAAGCAACAGTGAGAACTGGACATGGAGCAACAGACTGGTTCCATATCAGGAAAGGAGTACATCAAGACTGCATATTGTCACCATGGTTATTTAGCTTATATGCAGAGTACATCATGAGAAATGCTGGGTTGGATAAAGCACAGCTGGAATCAAGATGGCTGGGAGCAATATCAATAACCTCAGATACGCAGATGATACAACTCTTATGGCAGAAAGCGAAGAGGAACTAAAAAGCCTCTTGATGAAAGTGAAAGAGGAGAGTGAAAAAGTTGGCTATAACTCAACATTCAGAAAACTAACATCATGGCATCTGGTCCCATCACTTCATGAAAATAGATGGGGAAACAATGGAAACAGTGACAGACTTCATTTCCTTAGGCTCAAAATTCACTGCAGATGGTGACTGCAGCCATGAAATTAAGACACTTGCTCCTTGGAAGAAAAGCTATGACCAGCCTAGACAGCATATTAAAAAGCAGAGACAACACATTGCCAACAAAAGTCCATCTAGTCAAAGCTATGGTCTTTCCAGTGGTCATGTACAGATGTGAGAGTTGGACTATAAAGAAAGCTGAGCGCCGAAGAATTGATGGTTTTGGACTGTGGTGTTGGAGAAGACTCTTGAGAGTTCCTTGGACTGCAAGGAGATCCAACCAGTCCATCCTAAAGGAGATCAGTCCTGAATATTCATTGGAAAGACTGATGCTGAACCTGAAACTTCAGTACTTTGGCCACTGGATGCGAAGAAATGACTCATTTGACTCATTCCCTGGTGCTGGGAAAGATTGAAGGCAGGGGAAGAAGGGGATGGCAGAGGATGAGATGGATGGATGGGATCACCGACGCAATGGACATGAGTTTAAGCAAGCTCTGGGAGATGGTGATGGACAGGTAGGCCTGGTGTGATGCAGTTCATGTGGTCGCAAAGAGTCGGACACGACTGAGTGACTGAACTGAACTGAATAGAGTTATTTCACAAAACGTTGCCATGATCAGCATTAATGATAATTATGGAAAATGCATTCAATACCTTATCCAGTTGTAGCCTAGCCAATTTCCACTTCACAGAAAAATTGTTGGGCTTATTTTGCACAAAAAGGGACCAAGAATCCCAGAAAAATTAATTCACTGACATTTGATGTCTTTACATTTGCAATGTGAAGAATTAAATAGGCACTTCAGTTCAGTTCAGTGCAGTTGCTCAGTCATGTCCGACTCTTTGTGACACAATGAATCACAGCATGCCAGGCCTCCCTGTCCATCACCAACTCCTGGAGTTCACTCAGACTCATGTCCATCAAGTCGGTGATGCCATCCAGCCATCTCATCCACTCTCGTCCCCTTCTCCTCCTGCCCCCAATCCCTCCCAGCATCAGAGTCTTTTCCAATGAGTCAACTCCTCGCATGAGGTGGCCAAAGTACTGGAGTTTCAGCTTTAGCCTTATTCCTTCCAAAGAAATCCCTGGGCTGATCTCCTTCAGAATGGACCGGTTGGATCTCCTCACAGTCCAAGGGACTCTCAAGAGTGTTCTCCAACACCACAGTTCAAAAGCATCAATTCTTCGGTGCTCAGCCTTCTTCACAGTCCAGCTCTCACATCCATACATGACCACAGGAAAAACCACAGCCTAGACTAGACGAACCTTTGTTGGCAAAGTAATGTCTCTGCTTTTCAATATGCTATCTAGGTTGGTCATAACTTTCCTTCCAATGAGTAAGCGTCTTTTAATTTCATGGCTGCAGTCACCATCTGCAGTGATTTTGGAGCCCAAAAAAATAAAGTCTGACACTGTTTCCACTGCTTCCCCATCTATTTCCCATGAAGTGATGGGACCGGATGCCATGAACTTAGTTTTCTGAATGTTGAGCTTTAAGCCAACTTTTTCACTCTCCTCTTTCACTTTCATCAAGAGGCTCTTTAGTTCTTCATTTTCTGCCATAAGGATGGTGTCATCTGCATATATGAGGTTATTGATATTTTTCCTGGCAATCTTGATTCCAGCTTGTGTTTCTTCCAGTCCAGCGTTTCTCAGGATGTACTCTGCACAGAAGTTAAATAAGCAGGGTGACAATATACAGCCTTGATGTACTCCTTTTCCTATTTGGAACCAGTCTGTTGTTCCATGTCCATTTCTAACTGTTGCTTCCTGACCTGCATACAGGTTTCTCAGGAGGCAGGTCAGGTGGTCTGGTAGAATAGGCGCTTACAGTCTCCTATTTAAAACCTCTCTTTAGTGAACTGCCCACTCCTGTGGAGTCCAGATGGCTGCTTAGTGCGTCAGTGTAAAGGATGCTTCAAACCCCACGAGAACAGGAAGGATGCACACGAAAGGGATGTGTTATAGACAGCCCAGGTGGGACACAGTGTCTCTCTCACAACAGGGACAGAAAAACAAACCATATTTGAAACTAAGGTTCAGCGTATAGAAAGGTTGGTGCTTCCTTAGGAGCAGAGCTGTTTGACAGAGAAGATGCTGGAGGAGTTTCTGTTGCCTCGGAGGAGACGTCTTCATCCTCGCTCGAGAGAGAAAGAAGAGAGAAGTGGCTGTGATGCTTTTGAGTGTTTACTGCTAAAACTGCTAAAAAAGCACTCATAGTCTTATTAATGATGTAAGAACAGGCTCGGTTTTATATTGCAAGGGAGGAATGAACACTTGTTGATGTTTAAGATCCATCAGGACTTGCAGGTAAATTGAGACTCTTGACAGACAACCTTGAAACCGAGCAGTGCGGCGTGATATTTCTCTACCACCAGAAAGAAAAGACAGTTTTGACAGCTGAGAAATGGTGACTAGATCTTGAAGTCATTTTTTTTCCTCTTAAAGGAATTTGAAATATAAAACTTGGGACAGAGGTCACATCTTGGTTAGGATACTCAAGAGTTTAAGCTAATATTAAGAAGGCACAATGACTTCTAATCATTAAGTTTCTGAGGGAAAACAAGTGATATGATTCAGTGAGAATTAAATTTAGAGCATAGTTTAACAATGCTTCATAACTTCACAAGGACACATACTTATTCAGTTGGACCTTTATTGCCGTATATAATATTGATGGAAAAATACAGGTTAACATAAAAACTCTTTGATGTAAATGCATGATAACAGTAGCATGTTTATTTCTCCAGCTCAATCTCTTTGGGGCAATAAATATGATGCAAATTAAACAAGGGTGCATTTTATTAGCACATTCAAGACTTTTTATAATCTGGATTATTTTTTCAGCTCTTATAAAACCGTTTTAAAAGAATGAAAATCACTTTTCACTTTAATGATTGACTTAATAGCTAGTGGATAATCAATGACACAAGATTATTTTTCTGAAAATCTAGAAATAAAGCAGGAAGTAAAACTGAAGGGAAACAGAATAATGAAATTCTCGGATGTATCACTCTCACCAAGACACAAAACATTCAACAAGAATCAGGTTACCAGCGGTAACATTACTGTTATTCTCATTCACCAGATATGACTGTTAACACTAGAGACTTTTTTCAGTTTCTTTCTGACCTAAGTCTATGAAATATAAATGAAGGAAAATACGTTATGATCACTTCTTATCTTACTGAAGGGAAGCTTTTGCTGACGCTGTTGCTAAGAGGGACCCCCGTTCTGCAGCCTGAGCTGAATTTCTAGTTTTACCTGATGGTGTGTAAACATAACAGGCTTCGTGAAAAGACAGAACACAGAACGGGGCTCATGTTCCAAGGTGTGCTCTTCTTCATATTTCCCTTCAGTCATATAGCTGATATGAGGCCGTGATGTTTCCCTAACCAATGAAAACAGAGACGGAAGGCTTTTCTAAAAAGTGTTCTCCCTGGAACTGATCAAAATGCATTAGTCTTTATTTCAGCCTAATTATCCTCAATAAACACCGTTGTGTTTGGTCTAGAAGTTTTTTTTTTTTTTTCCTTTATCTCCCAGGTATTCTCTCTTAATTGCTTCCACATTGTAAAGAATGTGAATGTCGTCATGACAACTAAGAGGAAATTTTGCCACCAGAAGTTACTCAGAACACAATGAGATACTGTCAGGCCTTCCAGTGTTGGCTGAAATGATAAAAATGTGCTCTGTGACTCCCACCTCAATCAAGACCAAAGTATTTTGGACTAATCTGTCTGCTAACATCAGGAAAAAGAAGTGTTTGCTTTTATTTTTTGTGTGGGCTTAGCTGAATGCATTTTATAGTAGTGGTACATTGAAGGAAAGAATGCTTAAAACCTAATCACTGTTCATGGATGGGGAAAGCAGTGAATATTCAGTGGGAGGAGCATGTAGCCTTAAAGCACATGCAGCTTCCAAAAGCTGCACCAAATGAAACACGAATGGGCGAGGCTGAGAACGTAGGGCCTGGTGTGCCTTTGGGTGACAGACTGTGAAGCAGAGCATTCGGGAGGTAATGATGAAGTTAGCGGTTGCTTTTGAGGGACAGGACGGATGATGTTGGGACAACTCGTGTGGAGAGGGTTTTGTGCTGACCCTTGAGGAGGTCACAAGGATGTTAGCTTCATAATAATTCATTAAGCTGTACATTTATTTAGTTTTCTGTATGTGTTTCATTTTACAATAAGTAGTTAAAAAATTTTTAAGAATATATAGCTTTAGGTTATGAGCATAACTCTTAAACTATAATCTGGGGGCATAGTTTCTTGGACTTTAAGCAATCCCTTTCCCTTTATTTGTCTCACTATTGTACAGAAAGGCTTAGGGACCAAAGAGACAGATCAAGAAGAAATGCCAGCAAGCAGGGAAAAACCAAATACTTGAAAATAAAATTTTACTTTAAAATTGCCTTTAAATACTTATTGTTCAGGGTAATAATGGTATTTTCCCAAAAAGCTCCATGCTGAAGCATTTATAAACACAATATCTGAGAGCTGCCTCAGAAATAATCCAGCGGGGGGTGAAATATGTGGAAGGTGGGGTTACAGTTGAAACCAGAGTGCCCATATGCTGATGACTGTCGAAGCTGTGTGACTGGTGTACAGGAGGTCATTATACAGCACTGTCTACTTTTGTGTATGTTTGGACACTTTCATAATAAAAAAGTCTTACAAGTAAAACATATTCTAAAGTAAAAAAGAGTACACATATTTTGTGAAATGCCTTAGGATACTGTAGTCTTTATGAGGTTTGTAGCATTCCAATCAATGTATGTACCTGAATATGACTATTTGTAAAAATTCTAACAGAACTATCTTAGAGATGAGCCCTTCATTTGGGACTGGTTCAATTACAAATTAATAGCTTAAAATAATTACAATCGCAAGGTCTTATAACTGAAATAAGAGAAGTCTAGCGTGTAAGCTAGTGGGGAGTTTGCTGCTCCGGCCTCAGAGAGTCTCTCCTTATCTCTAACTCACAGTGAGGAGAGGAAGGGAGACTTGAGCCAAGTGGACTCTGAACAGCCACAATGGAGCAGAAAGCTGAATTTATTCCTTACACAACTCAGAAGAAAGTGCTAGAGGACAGTGATAGCTTCTAAGGAAACAATGGAATCCTTTTTTTCCCTCAAGGTAGCATACTTGTTCTCTGGAAAGTAGTTTGTTTTCTCTTACACATTGTCATTTATTTAAAGTAAAATGTTAAAGCGATACATAAATTTGTTATAACTTACAATCTCATATTCTTCCCATTAGAATTTTATTCATTCTTAAGCTAACAACTTATCAGTGTAAGAAAAAAAATCTTCTCCTGGATCAAAATAGTGCTCATAATCAGCTTCTTTACCTGCTTTCCTACTTACCGCCATCTTCTCTAAGATCAGTGTCCTCTAAAAGACAGAAAAACAGTTTACTCAGACCAATTCTTAAGTAAGAAATCCCTTTTCAGATGAAAAAGCCCTTTACTTAAAGTATCTTTCTCAAAAGTATAAGAAACATATACAAGTCCCAGCAAACAAACAAAAAAACCTACTCTTTTTATTTGGAAATAATTTCAACTTATACAAAGATACAAGAATATTACAGAAAAACCCAACATCCACTTTACTCAGATTCACCTACTGTTAGCATTTTACTCCATGCTTTGTTTTTGCTTCCTTTCTATCTGTCCCTCTGTCCATCCACCCATCTTGTGAATATGCACATACATGCATGTATGAGTATATATGTATACAACATTTTCATCACCAACTTGAGGGTAGCATGTAACCATCACCTTCTTTATCCCTAAATACTTCAGCATATGAATATGTTTCACAATATTAGGGACATTCTTTTACATAAATAACCACAATCGTTTCCAGCTTCAGTAAATATACAATAAAACAACCTTTGAAAAAATTTACCATCCACATGACAATTTTACCTATTAACAGAATAACATCTTCATAGCATTTTTTCCCCTCCAGCATGTGATCCAGTACAGAACCAAATGTTGCATTTATGTATCAGCCTTTGAACAGAACATTGAAACGGGCTTCGTCTTTCATTTTTTTTTTTTTTTTGAAGTATATACAGCAATATCTCTCATTTAGGGTTGTCTGATAATTCCTCTGATTTGATTCACGCTAGTAAAGTAATGCTCAAAATTCTCCAAGCCAGGCTTCAGCAATATGTGAACCGTGAACTTCCTGATGTTCAAGCTGGATTTAGAAAAGGCAGAGGAACCAGAGATCAAATTGCCAACATCCGCTGGATCATGGAAAAAGCAAGAGAGTTCCAGAAAAACATCTATTTCTGCTTTATTGACTATGCCAAAGCCTTTGACTGTGTAGATCACAATAAACTGTGGAAAATTCTGAAAGAGATGGGAATACCAGACCACCTGATCTGCCTCTTAAGAAATCTGTATGCAGGTCAGGAAGCAACAGTTAGAACTGGTCATGGAACAACAGACTGGTTCCAAATAGGAAAAGGAGTACGTCAAGGCTGCATATTGTCACCATGTTTATTTAACTTATATGCAGAGTACATCATGAGAAATGCTGGACTGGAAGAAACATAAGTTGGAATCAAGATTGCTGGGAGAAATATCAATAACCTCAGATATGCAGATGACACGACACTTATGGCAGAAAGTGAAGAGGGGCTAAAAAGCCTCTTGATGAAAGTGAAAGTGGAGAGTGAAAAAGTTGGCTTAAAGCTCAACATTCAGAAAACAAAGATCGTGGCATCTGGTCCCATCACTACATGGGAAATAGATGGAGAAACAGTGAAAACAGTGTCAGACTTTATTTTTCTGGGCTCCAAAATCACTGCAGATGGTGACTGCAGCCATGAAATTAAAAGACGCTTACTCCTTGGAAGGAAAGTTATGACCAACCTAGATAGCATATTCAAAAGCAGAGACATTACTTTACCAACAAAGGTTCGCCTAGTCAAGGCTATGGTCTTTTCCTGTGGTCATGTATGGATGTGAGAGCTGGACTGTGAAGAAGGCTGAGCGCCGAAGAATTGATGCTTTTGAACTGTGGTGTTGGAGAAGACTCTTGAGAGTCCCTTGGACTGCAAGGAGATCCAACTAGTCCATTCTGAAGGAGATCAATCCTGGAATTTCTTTGGAAGGAATGATGCTAAAGCTGAAACTCCAGTATTTTGGCCACCTCATGCGAAGAGTTGACTCATTGGAGAAGACTCTGATGCTGGGAGGGATTGGGGGCAGGAGGAGAAGGGGACGACAGAGGATGAGATGGCTGGATGGCATCACTGACTCGATGGATGTGAGTCTGAGTGACCTCCGGGAGCTGGTGATGGACAGGGAGGCCTGGCGTGCTGCGGTTCATGGGGTCGCAGAGTCGGACACGACTGAGTGACTGATCTGATCTGATCTGATACATTATTGACCAGAATTGCTGGGAGCCGGCATGAGGAACTCCACCCGTGGCAAAGGTCATGAGGAAGGAGGCTCGGCATACACAAATGCGGGATCAAGCCTCAGGAGTCCCCCTGGATATTCTCGAGCATCTACCCCCCAAAACCAGAGTCTGCCTACTTTACTGCTTTGTGCTCTCACCTCTGACTTTACTGGGGGCTGTCTCCCACCACCATCTTGCTCTCTCTGATAGTTAACTTACAGCTCCAATTCATAAAGTTCCTGGGCATTGGGAGTGTTTAAATCCAAACCCCTCAGAATGCTGTCTAACTCGCCTGACAAGTTTACCCGGACTCCTACAGCTATGCATACGATTGTTTACAGTCTCTCAGCTGTGCATACGATTGTTTACAGTCTACCAGCCTTGAGATGCACGGGAAGCTTAAGATATTCAAATAGCTTAGAGCCTCTCAGAGAGTTAGAAACTGTCAGAATAAAACTAGTAAAAGATTTCATTGATGAGCCATTGCTTGCTGCCAAGTTTCCACATCCCCTGTATTGTATCCTTGAATGTGTATTAATTAATATAGTTGGTTTGTAGAAAAAATAAGTAGTGGCCTTGGTGCTAGCAACTTTAGACCCTTAAGGTAATAAATTCTTTCCTTTGTTGGAAACCCACTGCACCTCTGCCTTATAGGAATTCAACTTTATCTAACACCTTCGGAGGATGGCGCCAAACCTTAAAATAATTATTCTTAGAGAAAATAAGTCTTACAGTTGACAAACCTTTGTCAAGAGTCATAAAATGTTAATAGGCCTTCTGGCCAGAAGATGATGTAAATCACCTAAACTATTTGTATACGATAAATTTGCAAGAAACCCTGGTTTCGATGAGGATCAAAGACTGCTGGCTTTGCATGATTTCATACCCCCTATTATCCTCTATGTGCAACTTAGGGTATAAAAGCCCCTGTTGAAAATAAAGCTACGGGCCTTGCTCACTGAAGCTTGGTCTCCCCATGTCATTCTTTCTTTCACATTCTGGCTGAAGTTTCCATCTGGAGCGTGGAAGTCCTCTGTGACCATTTATTTGCCTGGGCTTCTAAGATCCATTCGAGAAAGTGCCTAAGGTGGGGCACCTTCCGCTATTCGAGAGGGCGCCTCCGGCCTCTGTGGTCAGAGCTAACCTGGTGTCACAGGTTATATTGATTTTCTGCGTAAACCAAGCTACTCAGCCTCTTTTCTCTGCTGAATTTTCCTACTGAGCTATCCTCATTCTATTACTCTTTATATCTCTAATTAATATGTAAATAAATCGCCGACACCGTCTCCTCTTCAAATACCCTGGATCAGCCAGGGCTGGACCTCGGCACAGAATATCACATAAGCAATGTTGTGTCCTTTTCAATGGATTGTATCTAGAAGGGTATGATGTCTATTTGCCCTTCACTGCTGATGTTAATTTTGATTATGTGGAAAAGGTGTTGTACTATTTTTTAATATAAATTTATTTTAATTGGAGGCTAATTACTTTACGATATTGTATTGGTTTTGCCATACACTGACGTGAATCCACCATGAGTGTACACGTGTTCCCCATCCTGAGCGTCCCTCCCTCCTCCCTCCCCACACCATCCCTCTGGGTCATCTCAGTGCACCAGCCCAGAGCATCCTGTCTCATGCATTGAACCTGGACTTGTGATTCGTTTCACATATGATATTATACATGTTTCAATGGCATTCTCCCAAATCATCCCACCCTTGCCCTCTCCCACAGAGTCCAAAAGACTGTTCTATACATCTGTGTCTCTTTTGCTGTCTCGCATACAGGGTTATCGTTACTATCTTTCTAAATTCCATATATATGCATTACTAGAGAGTCATTATTTTTTACCTTGTAACTATTAAGAAACCTATGAGGATTTCTTGAAGACCATGCAAATATCCTGCTCCCCTTCAACATTACCCCTATATTCAACATCCACTAGTGATTCTATCCTGGGATAATCTTTGGGAATTAATACTTATCCAGCTTCAGTTCCACTCTGTGTTTGCCACTCTACACTCAGTGCTCTACTATAAGCAAGAGCCCTCCTTCTCCCCTCAATTTATCCACCTATTATCAGTATGAACACATGTATTTCTATCTTATAATTGGTTTATAATTCATCACTGTACTCAGTTATTTTGGGACAAAAATTGTACATTTGGCTGGTGTTACCACCTTCAAACTGATCTCTATTATTTTTTAAATCATTTCCTTTACTTCTGGCATGACAAAATGTTATCGGTTCATCTTTCACCTCTTCTGCTTCTGTCCTGTATACAGCCCTTTCTCTAAGAAGCCCTTGATCCTCACACTAAGGGATGTTAGTGATGAGAACTTTTCCCAGCTTCAGTGTAGTTATGGTATACGTTTGAAACACAATTATTTGTTTACGGCAGGTGGTTTTCCATTATAGTCTTTTCCCCCTTTTCATCTTGGTGAGATAATTTTATTTTCAATTTGTAGTACACTAAATGGCAACCCACTCCAGTGTTCCTGCCTGGAGAATCCCAGGGACGGCAGAGCTTGGTGGGCTGCCATCTCTGGGGTCGCACAGAGTCGGACACGACTGACATGACTTAGCAGCAGCAGCAGCAGTGTGCTTCCAAAAGCCAAACCTGTGCTGCAAGGTATGAGAGGCATGGCGCGCCTCTCGTCTCTTTCCTGCCCTCTTACTGTCTGCATTGTAGGTAACCGGGTTCACTGTTCTCTGGTTCATCCTTCGGCTTTAGTTTGGGAGAGTTGCCATAATAAGACACCACAGGCTGTCTGGCTTAAGTCACAGAAGGTTCTTTTCTCACAGATCTGGAGGGTGGCAGTCCAAGACCAAGGAGCCAGCACTGCTGTCCTCCTCTGCAGCCTCCAGGCCCGGCTGCCCGGCTGCTGCTGCTCTGTATGGACAGTGGGGCTCCTGGCGTCTCTGCGTGTCCTGACACCCTCCTCCTAAGGACACCAGTCAGCCTCTTATTTGCTGCTGTTTTTGGTGGCCAGGTCTTACCTGACTCCTTGTGACCCAGTGCACTGTAGCCCGCCAGGCTCCTCCATCCATGGGGTCCAGCCCTGGCTGATCCAGGGAGTTCGAAGGGGGGACGGCCGGTGAGGGATCAGGATACAATAGCTTATTAAAATATTAATTAAAGATATAAAGGGTGGTGAAAATGAGGATAGCTCAGTGAGGAAATTCAGTGAAGACAAGCGGATGAAATAAGGATAGCTCAGTGAGAACATTTAGTGGAGAGAGGAGGCTGAATAATTCAGCCAGAAGGTAAGAGAAAGAACGACATGGGGAGACCAAGCTTCGGTGAACAAGGCCCCACACTTTATTTTCCAAAGTAGTTTTTATACCTTAAGTTACGCATAGAGGATAATAGGGAAGGGGTGGAGTCATGCACGGACAGCAGCCCCTGAGCCAGGCTTTCAGACTTATCATATGCAAATGTTTAGGTGAGTTACATCATCTTCTGGCCCGGAGGCCTGCCAATATCTTAAAGTGAAAGTGAAAGTGAAGTCGCTCAGTTGTGTCCGACTCTTTGCGACCCCGTGGACTGTAGCCTATCAGGCTTCTCCATCCATGGGATTCTCCAAGCAAGAATACTGGAGTGGGTTGCCATTTCCTTCTCCAGGGGATCTTCCCAACCCAGGGATCGAACCCAGGTCTCCCGCATTGGAGGCAGACGCTTTAACCTCTGAGCCACCAGGAAGCCAATATCTTAAGACCCTTTCAAACATCTGAACATCTTAAGACCCTGCCAAACTTAAGACCCTTAAGTTTAAGAAGAAAACTTATCCTTCTCCAAGGGTGATGGGGCTTCCCTGGTGGCTCAGAGGTTAAAGCATCTGCCTGCACTGCAGGAGACCTGGGTTCGATCCCTGGGTCAGGAAGATCCCCTGGAGAAGGAAATGGCAACCCACTCCAGTATATCTTGCCTGGAGAATCCCGTGGGTGGAGGAGCCTGGTGCGCTACGGTCCACGGGGTCGCAAAGAGTCGGACACGACTGAGCGACTTCACTTTCACTTTTCACTTTCCAAGGGTGATTAGTCAGGGACCACCCTCCAAAAGCATTAGATAAAGTTGCATTCCTATAGGGCAAAGGTGTGGTGGGTTATAACAAGAGAAAGAATTAACTCAAGGGTCCAAGGTTACAAACATTAAAGCTACTACTGACATTTCTATAAAGCAATTATATCAATCAATACACTGCCAAGGACACAGTAGGTAAGGGATATGGAGACTTAGCAGCAAACATTGGCCCAACAAGTGAAAAATCCAGGAATTATTAACTGGAGCTGTAAGTTAACTCTTTTTTCAGAGAAAGGTAGTGGGCGATAGCCCCCCGTAAAGTCAGAGGTGTAGGTGAGAGCACAAAGCAGAAAGTAGGCAGACTCTGTTTTTTGGGGGGTAGATGCTCGAGAATTTCCAGAGGGGCTCCTGAGGCTTAATCCTGCCTTTGCATATGCCGAGCCTCCTTCTCATGACCTTTGTCATGGTGGAGCACTGATCCAAGCCAGCTCCCGACATCCGTCCACGGGGTTCTCCAGGCAAGAACACTGGATCGGGTTGCCATTTCCTCCCCAGTGCACCATAGCCCTCCAGGCTCCTCCGTCCACGGGGTTCCAGCCAAGAACACGAGCAGGTTGCCGTTTCCTCCTCCAGGAATCTTCCTGACCCAGGAACCGCCCGCCGTCCCCTGCCCTGGCAGGCAGATTCTTTACCGCTGAGCCACCAGGGAAGCCCAGCTAGAACTTTACATCAACCCGAAGAAATTCTTACATCTTACAACAAATGACAAGAATGCCAGCAAAACACAAAGGGAGCCTCACAACTCCAAACATGGGGCTGGAACCCCGGCTCCTGTTGGGCAGGCACTTACTGCACCCTAGTTTATAGCCCTTCATCAACCTGTCGACCCGAGACCCTTCCGACAGAGCCCTCAGAAAACACAGCTTTCACCAACACTCGCAAGTTCTTCTCTGCTCAGATGCTTAACCCACTGTATTCCTCATGTCTCAGAGGGGACGCACTCCCTCAGTACCCCTGCTGTTATCTGGCACTCCGTGTGGTCAGCAGTCGCTGGGAACCAGTTGTGAATCACCTTCAGTAACTGCCTGGAATGAGCCTTTGCCAAAAGCTTGCTGCTGCTCTATCTCAGTGCAGCACCAGCCCAGAACTCCCCCAAAAGGAGCAAAGCGTGGGTGACGGGTTTTGATTTTTTGACCTGGCCACATTGTGATGGATATTATAAACAGTGCATTTCTACTAATCTGAAAACCAATGGTATTTGTCCTTAATCAGATGGTTCAGCTCTGATGGTTACTGTTCTTAATCAGATGGTTCAGCTCTGATGGTTACTTGGCAAGCCATGTGATACTGTGCTTTTGATAGTGAAGTGCTCGATCTGGAGTGCTGTGCAGGTCCTTTGATTTTAGGTCAAGCTGTATACCAAGAACATTTCCCCCACTAAAGCACCGCCATTTATCTGAATGGATTTTTAAATCCACTCTGGGTTAGGGTCCACCCTGTTGGTCTCATTTTAACTCAGTTACCTCCTTAAAGGTCTTATCTCCAAATACAGTTACATTCTTAGATAGTGGGGGTTAGTACTGCAGCATGTGAATTTTAAGGGGACACAACTCAGTCAATAATACATACCCATGCATGAGTCTGAGTGAACTCCGGGAGTTGGTTGGTGATGGACAGGGAGGCCTGGCGCGCTGTGATTCATGGGGTCGCAAAGAGTCAGACATGACTTTGTGACTGAACTGAAGTGATGCTTATTTTTGTGGAGATAAGTAGAGATATAAATGCTTTCTTATTTCCCTTGTTTTCTACACAAATGGTAGCATAGCATTTATATTTCTTTGCACTTTTCTGGCTTATTTTTTTTCAGAGGCATTTTGCTAAATATAGTTTTGAATTTTAGTATCCCTGGAGAAGGGAATGGCTACCCACTCCAGTATTCTCGCCTGGAGATCTCCATGGACAGAGAAGCCTGGTGGGCTATAGTCCATGGGGTCACAACTAGTTGGACATGACTGAGTGACTAACACACACACATCCATTATGTACCAGCTGCTGCGTATGTCCAATAGACTTTCAAGACTCAAGAATTTTTACTATGAGTAATGACTGCATGGGTCTTAGCCTCATAGAAATTATGTTTGGACTAGACACTGAGGAGTCATTTTGGATTTCTGGCTTACCAAGGGGTCCTGAAAAATAGTAATTTCTAGGTATAGTAACTTAATCCATTGAGGTGGATATGAAATAATTAAATAGCAAAAATTCACATGGCTAGCTAGGAGGCGTTTGATGTGTGAGATAAGAAAAATAACTCCTGACAAGAATAAGAATTTTTTTAAAAGTATGAATTAATATTTTCTCCAGAAAGGCAGGGTGGTCTGAATAATCCTTCCCACTATCACAGCAAGCAAAGAGATAAAAAGCATAGAAATATAAAAGATAACTCTCAAATGCCTCTCCTTCAATCCCAGTACCTAAAAGCAATTGCACTGTAGATTACGTTGTTGTCTTTAGCTGGTAAATCTCACCCGACTCTTTGCAACCCCATGGCCTGCAGCCTGCCAGGCTCCTCTGGTCTCCACTCTCTCCCAGAGTCGGCTCGGACTCATGTCCACGGAGCCAGTGCTGTTGTCTCACCATCTCATCCTCTGTCGTCCCCTTACATCTTGACTGCAATCTTTCCCAGCATCAGGGTCTTTTCCAATGAGCTCTTCGCATCAGGTGGCCAAAGTATTGGAGATTCATCTTCAGCATCAGTCCCTCCAATGAATCAGATCAGACCAGATCAGATCAGTCGCTCAGTCGTGTCCGACTCTTCACGACCCCATGAACCGCAGCACGCCAGGCCTCCCTGTCCATCACCAGCTCCCTCCAATGAATACTCAGGGTTAATTTCCTTTAGGGATACAGTCCATGGGGTTGCAGGAGTCAGGGATGACTTGGTGACTAAACCAACATTTGCCACAGAGTGATGGAACTGGATGCCATGATTTTGGTTTTTTGAATCTTGAGTTTTAAGCCAGCTTTTCCCCTCTCCTCTTTCATTTTCATCAAGAATCTTACTAGTTCCTCTTTGCTTTCTGCCATTCGAATGGTATCATCTGCATATCTGGGGTTGTTGGTATTTGTCCCCAGCAACCTGGATTCCAGCTTGTGCTTCGTCCAGCCCAGCATTTAGTATGGCACACTGCATAGAAGTTAAATAAACAGGGTGAAAATATACAGCCTGACATCCTCCTTTACCAATTTGGAACCAGTCTGTTGTTCTGGTTGTTCCATGTCCAGTTCTAGCTGTTGCTTCTTGACCTGCATACAGATTTCTCAGGAGACAGGTAAGGTGGCTTCGTATTCCCATCTCTTCAAGAATTTTCCAGTTTATACTGATCCACATGGTCAGAGGCTTTAATGTAGTCAGTGAGGCAGACATAGATTTTTTCTTGAATTCTCTTGCTTTTCCTATGATCCAACAGATGTTGGCAATTTGATCTCTGATTCTTCTGCTTTTTGTAAATCCAGCTTGAACATCTGAGAATTCTCAGTTCCCATATGGTTGAAGCCTATGTTTAAGGATTTTGAGCAGTACCTTGCTAGCATGTGTAATGACCACAATCGTGCAGTAGCTTGAACATTCTCTGGCATTGCCTTTCTTTGGGATTGGAATGAAATGGAATGAAAAACTAAGTTTTCCAGTCCTGTGGCCACTGCTGAGTTTTCCAAATTTGCTGGCACATTGAGAGCATCACTTTCACAGCATCATCTTTCATGATTTGAAATAGTTCAGCTGGAATTCCATCACCTCCACTAGCTTCGTTCATAGTGATGCTTCCTATGGCCCACTTGACTTCACATTCCAGGATGTCTGGCTCTGGGTGAGTGATTACACCATTGTGATTATCTGGGTCGTGAAGATCTTTTTTGTACAGTTCTTCTGTGTATTCTTGCCACCTCTTCTTAATATCTTCTGCTCCTGTTAGGTCCATACCATTTCTGTCCTTTATTGAGCCCATCTTTGCATGAAATATTTCCTGGGTATCTAATTTTTTTGAAAAGATCACTAGTCTTTCCCATTCTATTGTTTTCCTCTATTTGTTTGCATTGATCACTGAAAAGGCTTTCTTATCTCTCCTTGCTTTTCTCTGGAAATCTGCATTCAGTTGGATTTATCTTTCCCTTTCTCCTTTGCCTTTAGTTTCTCTTCTTCTCTCAGCTACTTGTAAGGCCTCCTCAGACAACCATTTTGCCTTTTTGCATTTCTTTTTCTTGGGGATGATTTTGGTCACCACCTCCTGTACAATGTTACAAATCTCCATCTATAGTTCATCAAACATTCTGTTCACCAGATCTAATCCCTTGAATCTATTTGCCACCTTCACTGTATACTCATAAGAGGTTTGATTTAGGTCATATCTGAATGGTCTATTTTCCCCCACTTTCTTCAATTAAAGTCTGAATTTGGCAATAAGGAGTTCACGATTGGAGCCACAGTCAGCTCCTGGTCTTGTTTTTACTAACTATATAGAGCTTCTCCATCTTTGTCTGCAAAGAATATAATCAATCTGATTTTAGTGTTGACCATCTGGTGATGTCCATGTGTAGAATCTTCTCTTGTGTTGTTGGCAAAGGGTGTTTGCTATGAGCAGTGCGTTCTCTTGGCAAAACATTGTTAGCCTTTGGCCTGCTTCATTCTGTACTGCAAAGCCATACTTGCCTATTACTCAAGGTATCTCCTGACTTCCTACTTTTGCATTCCAATCCCCTAAGATGATAAGTACACCTTTTTCTGTGTTATTTCTCAAAGGTGCTAATTCTAGAAGCAGATTAGGTTTGATCTGTACAATAGCAAATTAGGAACTTAGGTGTCTAATTCAACAGACATAAACTTACTCAAGACTCATAGCTGAACCCTGAATATACCTTATTGAAACGGAGACCAAATTTCTTGGCAGAAATTGTCTAACTGTGAAATTTTTGCACAGGTTTCAGAATCAGACATCTGCATTTTTGTCAACTGTCTCATGCCATCCTGCCAGATCACTTTTTCATATTTTAAGAATCTGCCACTGTATGTATAGGTCAAGTGGAAGTTAGGATCTAGATTCCCATGATGGAAGAAAAAATAAGAAGCTGGTTTACTGTTACTGACTGAATTGTGTGCCTACAGAATTCATGTGCTGACATCCTAACTCCAGTGTAACTGTAATTGGAGATACAGTCTTTAGGAGGTATTAAGGTTAAATGAAATCATGGGGTAGGGCTCTAATTTAATAAGACTAGTGGTGTTATGAGAGGAGGAGGATAGAGAGTGGCAGGGGAGGGGGAAAGAGAAAGAGAAATCTCTGCCGGCACACTAAGAGAAGGTCGTGGAAGGATACTCTGAGTTTTAGGCCATCTGCAAGCCAAAGAGAGGGCACTCATAGAAGCTGACTTGGCCAAGTCTCGATCGTCGACTCACAGTCTCTGAACTAACAGAAGCAGACTTCTGTTTTCTGTTGTTTAAGCCACCCAGCCTGCAGTAGTTTGTTACACAGCTGCGCTGACTAATACACTTGCCCAGACCCAAGCAGATGCTTTCCTTCCTTAGATCCTCTCCTTCTGGAGCCAAGAATCCAGAAAAGGTTCAGATGCAGAGAGCTTATGTTCAGGATGACAGCAGCAGTTGCCGAATCCTAACCAGATCCTTCCTTTAGCATTTAAAAAATCCTTTATTACATGTATTACATAAACATGACTTCACATAAAGCAGAAATGTAATTATATACGGATGGTGTATCTTTTCGGCTTTTTTGTTTGCCTTTTCTGCTTGATTGCATTAACTCTCAACCAGCACACCCTCCCAGCCTTTTCCCGCCTCAGCCAGTCACTTCTGATACAAGTACTTTTCTGCAATTTGCTTTTCTCATTTAGCAACTGCTCATGAAAATCTATCCACGGTACCAGGGAGAGCATTATTCATCTTAATTAGTGGCTGCATTATATTCAGTTAGTTCCATCATAATTTATTCAGCCATTCTCCTTGATGGCCATTCTCTGTCTCTGCATCTTTTTCTATTATGAACAAGTGGCATGACTTGGGCTGAGCTTGAGAATCTCCTAGCCTCCCCTTTGACCCTCTACTTAGTTATGAGCCTATTTTTCTGCATAATATTGTACTTTTATGAAAGGGGAAACACACACACATATATAAAATTTCTGGAAAGATACACACAGATGTTGTGAGGCCTTTGATATTCTTTCAATGAACTACCCTTTTACTTTATGTTAACCAGAATCAGAATGACTGTGTTTGCAACCCAGAAGCCCAAGTGGCACACCAGGGTTCCCATCTTAGCTTCTACAGGTTTTAACTGGGTGTCCTCTCTGAGCCCACACTTCCTGGTGGGATTATAAGAGATTGGAAAATATGTACAGTGTGGTTGGCTCAGTGCTTGGCATATGCTAGGTTCCCAATATGTGGTGACAAGAATCATCCTTAGTAACAGTAGTTACTGATGACAGTCGAAGGTCATGGATAAGGATCAGTGGAGGACGTGAAAGAGAGTGAGCATACACATGGGGCCAGGCTCAAGACATCATCTGTCCCTCGACGAGAAAGATTTGGGGTTACTGCAGGACCAAGTAGTATTTATATGCCTAATTAATTATTTATGGCCCTATATTTCCATTTCCCAATGTGGATTCAGGCCTTCTTATTTTGCGCCTTCCACTGTCATCACAAAATTCCACATTACAAGAATCCCTTGTGATATTAACATGAATACTGAAAGGAGAGAAGTAGTATACACATCTGATAACAAGTATTGGTCCAGAATAGGTAAAGCAAGGAGACAGCTCCTCCCACCCCAAAGCCTACCCTTTCCAAGCGCCACCTTTAAAGTACCATTTGATGCACTCCAAAAACGTATATATCGCTTTGATTTGCCTTTACCACGTAAGGGTATGGTCACAGCAGTTATTCCAATGAAAGGAATGTCTACATTTAGATGCCGATATTTTAAGTGGGTCATGAAATTGAATTTCCCTTCAGTAGTGAGCATCTGTTGACAGGGATGGCAGAACTTCGAGTGACTGCAGTTAGGAAGGAGGGAAGAAGCCTTCTGTCTTTCAGATGCATATTCATGGGGAGACTCATAAAGCTCTTTGAGAAAAGTTTCATTTATATATTTGATTCTTGATAATTAAAGCAACTGACTGAAAGGGAACCATTAGCTTCACAGTTTTGTTGTTAACTTAGTACTGTTAACACATGGCAACTAATGTGTTTACCGTATTGTTCAGCATTTATTTTCTGTTTGTTTTTAGAATTATGAGATAAATTTATCTCCATTGGGAATTATCTATCTCACTTTTTTGACCAGATGATTTCCCTTTATTAAGTATATCTGCCATTAACTGTCTTTACAATTTTTTAGTAAATTTGTCTCAGTTTTTAACTAGTTTACCTATGGTAATTAATTCACACTCATAGCTAAAACTTTAAAGAATATGAATGTATGTACTCTGAAAAGCACAAATATACCTCTCACCACAGTTTATCTCCTAGAGGCAGTCACTGTTCACAATCTCTTGTGTATCCTTCCAGAAATAATTATATTTAGATATGTATTTTCCCTTTAAAAAGGTATATATATATATGATCTAGTATATAACTAGAATTATTTTTTACTTAATAGTTATCTTGGATACTTCTCTATATCTTGAGTACATCTTATCTATCCATGCTAATTATGAGATTTCTGTAAAGTATTTAAATATATGCATATTTGTATACGTGTATATTTGTATACATGTTATTTTAATAGCTGATCAATACTGCATTGTACTGGGTGTACTGTAATTTTCAGTCTTCAATTTATCAACATTTAAGATATTTAGAAGTTCTTTGGTAGATTACTATTTTATTGAAGTATATTTGATTTAAAGTGTTAATTTCTGGTGTACCATACAGCAATTCATATATATATCTATCTGTATAAAATTGTCAGTATTATATATGTATATTCAGTTATATATAGTATTTTCTGATTCTTTTCCATTATAGTTTATTATAAGTATTGAATATAGTTCCCTGTGCCATACAGTAGGACCTTGTGTTTTTATATATGGTAGCTTATATCTGGAGAAGGAAATGGCAGCCCACTCCAGTGTTCTTGCCTGGAGAACCCCAGGGACGGGGGAGCCTGGTGGGCTGCCATCTATGGGGTCGCACAGAGTCGGACACGACTGAAGCGACTTAGCAGCAGCAGCAGCTTATATCTACGAATCCAAAACACTTAATTTATCCCTCCCTGATCTTTCTTTTTCTGTAACAATGAGTTTGCTTTCTATGTCTGTGAGTCTATTTATGTTTTGTAAACAAGTTCATTTGTATCATTTTTTAGATTTCACAAATAAGAGATATCGTATTTGTCTTTCTCTGACTTACTTTACTTAGTATGATAATCTGTAGGTCTATCCATGTCACTACAAATGGCATTATTTCTTTATTTCTGAGTAACAGACATCTTCTTTATCCATTCATCTGTAGATAGACATCTAGATTGCTTCCATATCTTGGCTATTGTAAACAGTGCTGCTATAGACACTGGAGTGCATGTATCTTTTCAAACTAATTTTCTCCAGATATATGCCCAGGAATGGGATTGTTAGATCATACGGTAACTCTATTTTTTTTTAAGTTTTAAAAATATTTTTATTTTTTTGAGGCACCCCCATACTATTTCCCATAGTGGCTACACCAATTTATATTTCCACCAACAGTGTAGGAGGGGTTGCCTTTTCTCCATACTCTCTCCAGCATTTATTATTTGTAGACTTTTTGATGACAGCCATCCTGACTGCTGTGAGGTGGTACCTCACTGTAGTTTTGATTTGCATTTCTCTAATATGCTATGCTATGCTATGCTAAGTCACTTCAGTCGTGTCCGACTCTGTGTGACCCCATAGACGGCAGCCCACCAGGCTCCCCCGTCCCTGGGATTCTCCAGGCAAGAACACTGGAGTGGGTTGCCACTTCCTTCTCCAATGCATGAAAGTGAGAAGAGAAAGTGAAGTCGCTCAGTCAAGTCTGACTTTTAGCGACCCCATGGACTGCAGCCTATCAGGCTTCTTCGTCCGTGGGATTTTCCAGGCAAGAGTACTGGAGTGGGGTGCCAATGCCTTCTCCAGGATTTCTCTAATGCTGAGCATCTTTCCACGTATCTGTTGGCCATCTGCATACCTTCTTTGAAGGAATGTCTATTTAGGTCTCCTGCCCACTTTTTCGGGGAAGGCAATGGCACCCCACCCCAGCACTCTTGCCTGGAAAATCCCATGGACAGAGGTCCCTGGTGGGCCGCTGTCCATGGGGTCGCTAAGAGTCAGACCCGACTGAGCGACTTCAATTTCACTTTTCACTTTCCTGCATTGGAGAAGGAAATGGCAACCCACTCCAGTGTTCTTGCCTGGAGAATCCCAGGGACGGGGGAGCCTGGTGGGCTGCCGTCTATGGGGTCGCACAGAGTCGGACACGACTGAAGTGACTTAGCAGCAGCAGCCCACTTTTTGTCTGGGTTTGTTTTTGTTATTGAGTTGTGTGAGCAGTTTGTATATGTTGGAAATCAAGCCCCTGTTGGTTGCATCATTTGCAAATATATTCTCCTAGTCTGTAGGTTTCCTTTTCATTTTGTTCATTGTTTCCTTTGCTATGCAAAAGCTTATAAGTTTGATTACATTCCATTTTCTTATTTTTTTCAACTGCCTTGGGAGATGGACCTAAGAAAATACTCCTGCAACGTATGTCAGAGGATGTTCTGCCAGCGTGCTCTTCTATGGCCTCATAGTTAAGTCTTTAAGCCACTTGAGTTTGTTTTTGTGTATGATATGAGGGAGTATTCTAACTTCATCGATTTATATGTGGCTTTCCAGCTTTCCCAACACCACTTGCTAACAATATTTGTCTACTCTCTATTGTATGTTCTTGCCTCCTGTGTCAAAGATTAATTGATGTTAGGTGTGTGGATTTATTTCTGGGCCATCTATTCGGTGCCATTGATCCATAAGTCTGATTTTGTGCCAATATCATGCTGCTTTGATTACTGTAGCTTTGTAATCTTGTCTGAAGTCTGGGAGGGTTATGCCTCCAGAGTTTTTCTTTTTCCTCAGGATTGGTTTGATGGTTCTGGATCTTTCATGGTTCCATATAAATTTTACAATCATTTGTTCTAACTCTGTGAAAAATGCCATGGATAATTTGATAGGGATCATATTAAATTTGTAGATTGCTTTGAGAGTCTGGCTATTTTAACAATATTAATTCTTCCAATCCAAAGTATGGGATATGCTAGATTACTTTTAATAAAATGATGGATATCAATTAAATTATCCATCCTGTAATTGAGTAACGGTTATCAACTGACCAGAGGAGAGACGTGAAATTCACCAGTGTCCAACCCACACCAGCCTCTGTCCCAATAACAATTCATACTCTGCTTCTCTAGCAGTGCTTGATAAACCAGTTAACTAAAACAACAGCCTGTGAGCATCACTACTCTTATCAGTAAAACATACTTATGCTTTTATTTCTAGATGAGAGTTTGCTATGATTTAGGAAAACTGATTATTTTGATGGCCATTAGATAATTTTCTTTTTGATAACAATGAATGCTTACCAGAAAGGCTGTGGATCAGTAAGATCTCAGCTTAGCCTGTGTACATTGCATAACTGTCTGTGTGATTCTCATACGAAATGCAATAATAGCAGCAAGATAATTCAAAGTGAAAAAGAGGATTCAGAAAATCTCCTACAAAATGCTCCAAATGCCTCCCACTTATCTCATTTATTTTTGTAGAGTTTTTGGGTTTTGTTACTTTTGAGTGTTATACAATTTTTTTAAATGGAAATTGACTTCTTACCTTTCTATTAATGGATAGATTTCTTATTTTTGGTTGGCATTCCCTTATTTTGTGGTATTTACTAGCATAAAACTAACAGTGAATATGAACAATTTTATCTTTAAGTTTTCATGTCTTTCATTTTCTTAATGGTGTCGATCTCATAAGAGTCTCTTTTCATTCTTTTATTGACTGCTTTTATTTTTTTGAGTCATCCCTATTGCAGATCCCCCAAGATATGTGTGTTACATGAACTTATTTTCACCTTTTCTGTTACATAAATAATTCCCAATGCAGGACATTCCTGTGCCTCTTAGAATGGGCTCAGCTGTCACACATGGATGGATTAGGCATTCTCCAGCCACTTCTTTATTTCCCTACCAGCTCTGAAATCAACATTATCTTCAGCTTCTTAACTCTTCCTCCATTCCTCTGTGGCAACATATGAAAACTCTTATGCTTCGGGAAAAATACACTACCAGAATAAAAACCAATATTTTAATTAGATCGGCTATCAATTTTCAAGGTGTATTCTTCTTTGTGTTCTCAGTACCTTAGCATAGTGGCACTTAGTAGGCGGTTGGTAACTGCTTGTCAGGGGATTTATTTGCTTTTTTGAATGGATCCCAACTGCTATATGTGCAATTGCAAAATTATGCTTGATGATGGGCAAATTTGAAAAAGAACATAGAAAAATAATGACTGATTTGTTAGAGTGAGGGGGAGTAGTAGGTACTTTGCTGCCCTTTATCACCAGGTATGATTGTTCTGCTGACTGAATAATAAACGTCCTGTGAGAGTCTAACTGGTACAGTCCTGTGCCTAAGTTCAGGATTGCCTCTTCTTATACTAGCAGCTTACTCCTTGGAAGACAAGTTATGACCAACCTAGACAGCATATTAAAAAGGAGAGAGATTTCTTTGCCAACAAAGGCCCATCTAGTTAAAGCTATGGTTTTTCCGGTAGTCATGTATGGATGTGAGAGCTGGACTATAAAGAAAGCTGAGCGCTGAAGAATTGATGCTTTTGAACTGTGGTGTTGGAGAAGACTCTTGAGAGTCCCTTGAACTGCAAGGAGATCCAACCAGTCCATTCTGAAGGAGATCAGTCCTGAATATTCATTGGAAGGACTGATGTTGAAGTTGAAACTCCAATACTTTGGACACCTGATGTGAAGGACTGACTCATTGGAAAAGACCCTGATGCTGGGAAAGATTGAAGGCGGGAGGAGAAGGGGACAACAGTGGATGAGACAGTTGGATGGCATCACCGACTCAATGGACATGAGTTTGAGTAAGCTCCGGGAATTGGTGACAGACAGGGAGGCCTGGCATGCTGCAGTCCATGGGGTCGCAGAGTCGGACACGACTGAGCGACTGTACTGCACTGAACTGTAATAGCAGCAGAGTGTATTGTGGTCTTCCTCTGACTTACCTCAAACACTTTTTGACAGAGTAAAATTCAACTGAAAAGAGCATTAAGATCAGCATTAAGGAAAATGATTAAAAATTAAAGCCCAGATTGCTCATCCACAGTATTTAGCACCTTGCTGTAGCACCACATTTAACCCTCCTGACATCATCAGGAGGTAGGATTATTATTGTTTCTATTTTAGAGATAAGGAATCAAAGACTCTGAGAAGTTAAATAACTTATTTGAGAAGGCCCACTAGCTGGAGTGTGTCTCCCAAGTCCTTACAGTAACCATAATGGAGCCTGGATAAGCAGTTCAGAATGGGGAGCTGGGAGGTACATCTGTTTTGTTCCAACAGGATTAATGGGCTGATTGACTATTATTCTTTGTTCAAGGGTTGGCACTGTTGCCTCAGCTTTGTTTACCCAAGACTTGGATAAATCAGAATATAAATGAAGAACAAATAGGTGGATCCATCAGGGGAATTATTTGTACGAAAGATAAAGACATAGGCTGTGGAAGGGAAAAAAATAGGGAAAGCAACAATAAAAACCATGTTCTCATTCTTCATAAGCAAACAGTCAAGACTGCAGGTCTGATCTAAGGCTAATCACTCAGGACCAGAGAAGGCATCTGTTCAGACTCATAACAATCCCTGGGTCTGGGGCCAAAGGTGTTTCAAGCAAGATAACCAAGGGGCTATTTCTTACTGTCTCTCTGAGGCTTTGGGACCACCACTTTCTAAGCCACATAACAAACCACATATGGAGCCAGGGGTAGCATGTGGGATGAGAGACACTTTACAGTGCAGCCTTAAGAGTCTTGGATGCAGGAAGCCGGAGCAAACACACAAACGAACAAAAACCCCAGAAACGACTCTCCTCGTGAGCTCATGTGAAACAGCCCTCACGTCCTTGGCTCACAGAACTTTCTTTTCCTCCCTGGCCTTTCGACCATTCCAAGGCAAGCCCCACTGGCTAAGGGTCATCAGCACCAGAATTTACTAGGAGAATTTACAAGGGAGAACAACCTTGCGTCATCTTTGTTATCAAATACTGTTGTTCCAAGACGGTGGTGAGCTCTTCAAGGGCAAAGATAATACTATTTTTGCCACTCTAGTAGGACTCAGGACAATGTTGGGCATAGCACAAGCAAGTTGATAATTCCTCATTAACCTGACATGACTTTATTCAACGAGTTTGATCTTACTGTTAGCAACTCAAAAGACGGTACAAAGGTTGCTGAAAGGTATAAATGAGAAGCACCCTTCCTTCCTGGCTATCACCCAGGACAGCACTGTTTGGAGAAGATTGAAATGCTTTCTGTCTCTACCTACCAACTCCCTGGGAAGCCAAGCTGAGCCTGGAATGCTGCTTAACAATGTTAATGTGTGTCTGTAGGCGGACAGGCAACTCTGAGGCTTGCTTTCCACCTTCCCCCACTTCCTTAGATAGAACTCTTCTGATTTTCAGAGAGCTAGGGAGACTCAGGGCTGGGGGCTGGAGAACAGAGAGACGTATTTACAGTGATGCAGACTCCACTTGAGGAGTTTATCTCCTGTAGGATATCTCCTACAGGAAAAAGCACTGAAAAGCTTTCTCCTACAGTAGAAAACACTGAACTTTGTAATGAGACAAAGTTCTTTGCTTAACCCTGTCTACCACATCAGAGTAAACTAGGAGCCAAGAACCGAGAAGAGACGGGACGCTGTAGGCAATTTAGAGGCCTTCTCACAGAAGCCAGTAAGGTTTCATTATCACAAATAGCCGCAGCCTCTAGAGCTCAGTGACTATGGGGAGAATAAAATACCACAACATGCCTGACAGATTAGTCTTTCAGCTCTGCTGTTTGTTTATAATTCACCACATACTTTCTTGACTAACAGACCCTGTTTCTCTAAAAAAATTTTATTTCCAGACTTTACCTGCTGCCAGGTTTTTCTGGTGATGACTGGGTGTTTATGAGTTTGCTTGCCCTTTGACAGAAATTAAGTGGTGGGATGACTTGTGGTTACAACCAAGTCTGATAAAGCATACTTACCCAGTGCAGTCAAGAACCAGCACTGGTGCAGGAATCAGTAACTTAGCCTAATTCCTTACTAAACCTCCGCGAGCATCTCATCTCTTTGAGCCCCATTTTATTCTTACAAATGAGCAGGTTGGACTAGCTGCTTTAAAGGATCCTCCGCCAGCCTCATGTCCTATGCTCTCATCTAGGAGAGCGCGCTGTATACAACAGAGAGGTCCAACTACGCACCGGAAGACATGACTTAAGGTGCCCACCTCGCCATTTAACAACTCATCAAACTTTTCTGAGCCTTGACTTCTTTCATGTATAAGATCCATTCAAGTTCTAAATTCTATGATATTTTATGACATTGCTTACTGAGTCTGAAAATACCACAAACATAAGGTCTCAGAAATTACCTTGAAGATTGTCGTACTACACAGATTGCATCCCATAAACAATCTAATTTGATAATCGACCACCAGCATTTATTGTGCAAGCAAATCACTTATCTGCACAACTGTGCAGGGACGAGAAGATGCATATTTTGCAAACATCACTCAGCAGTGACGATTTTATTTGCCTGATCTTAACTGAATTTTAGATCACTTAATATTCACACTAACTACCACCCGTGATTGGAGGCTCCTCCAGTACTTGTGCCTGGAGGAGCCGACGGACAGAGGAGCCTGGTGGGCTATACAGCTCATAGTGATGCAAAGAGTCAGACACAGCTGAAGCGACTCAGCACGCACACGTGCACCACCCATGATGCGTGGTTTTCGTGAGGTTAAACACTGTCAAATTGCTGAATTCTATATTTTTAACAGTCTCGGTTGTCTGCTTTCTACAGAATGGTGCCACTGGAAAATGGCCAAACAAGTACAGACTGGAACCTTCACCCAATTGGCCATCGGAAAACTGCATTCTGAGATGCTTATGTAGCCTGCTTCCTGTAGTAGCTTCCACTTCATGGTTTGACCAAGTCAACTCCTTCCTTTCTTGGGGAATAAAGTGCCATTTTTGTACCAGCTTGATTGTGAGTAGGCCGCTGTCTAAGCTCTGAGAGGGCACCGAGCGAAGAATGGCTGTTTCTGAAGACAGCACCTGTCAGGTGCAGAGGCGGCGTGCACTGCTCTAGGGAGCTAACCATGTGCTCATTATTGTCCAGTCTGGCTGGTTAGCTTTCCTCTAAAAGAAAGAACAGAAGTGCTGGCTGCCGTAGATGGTCTCAACCCTTGTCTGGCAGCCGCCAAAGTCAAAGAGGGAAGAAAAGAGGCAGGAAATAACATTCACCGAGCACCTCTTGTGGCAGCAGACGCTGCTGACTTCATGCAGTGCTCACGAGCTGGCGTCAGATGTGAAGCAGCTCCGGGCCCGGCAGTGAGGGCAGGCCTCCGTCTCTGTGCTCCAGCTCTGCTTTTCTTCCCCGACTGTCCCCACAGAGGCTCTTCTCGCTCGGCAGCGATGACACCAGCACCATCCTCACGTCCTCCTGGCTCAGCGAGCCCATGGAGGAAACACTTCTTCCCAGGTGTACACAGCGATCCCAAGCAAGGTTCTGTTTGGGACATGCTCCGTATGTCACATGTTTATGACTGAACCAGTTTCCCACTCCCCTTACCCAAGCATGGCGAGCGTGTGCAAGGGTCAGGGTGGCATAGTCCCAGTATGGAGGGGGGAGGGGGAGTTTCTTTAAAAAAACAAAAAAAGAAGGGGACCACCCTTGCTAGAGAGACAAAACCTCTGTCTGTCCAAATGGCTACCTCAGTTCAATGCAACGAGCAACTTAAAAATAATGCTGATTTGAGATGTCAGTTTGGATGTTTCCTCAAGCAGAATGGAATTGAGAATGCAAAAGGGAAACTTAAGGGCAGTTTACCAAATATCAATGGACATACACATTAACATACATTTATCAGACAAGCAGCATAAATCTGTCTTCTTTCATCTTTTGATGAGTCTTGTGCAGAAATGGCAGCTAGCTTTCTCTTGGATACATATGCAGTCATCTAGATTTAAAGGCATATGGTCTATCTTGGATCGCTTACAGTTTGCAAGATGGCTCTGGAGCCAAACTTGCTGCTTATTTCATGCCCTGCACATTTAATTACTGCTTGATGTGAATGAAGCGTTTTATCTGAAGACATGCGCCGCTGAAATTTTAGCTGGGTTGAGTCATAAAACAGTTTTCAACAGATTGAGGCAATCTTAGAGGGAAGTTTGTGAGGAAAGTTGGCTTGAACTATCTCACTGTAAGTCATAAATGTTTTGAGTCAGTCTGAAGATTGCTGGATAAGACGACAAATACAGGTGTTCCTAGTTTAAGGCTTTTCTGGAAAATTTTAAAAACCACAACTCTTCTATTGGGTTTAATCAGTATTGGTAACTGGCTAATCATTATTAGGAGTTAGTTCTGAAAGAGAGAGGGCGTTTCCCCTAGTCACGTGTTTCTTTCCGCGTGGGGGGTGTTGTTCTTTACTTTTAGTTTGGTGCAAACTAATTTCTCTGCAGCAGAGGTTTTCTTGGTTTCACCTTGGCTCAGCTTCCGTGCCTTCACGTCAGCTCAATCCTTCCTCTAGCTGATCTCTCAGGGGTGTACTAGCCTGGGGCAGGGAAGAGGCAGGGACTGGGGAGCCTCTGCAGCCTGGTATCTCAGCAAATAAATAAAGAGCTTATGAGTCCTGGTGTTCTGTCTCATGGGTTGCTCTACCAATTTCAAATTATGTAAATGAAGTAAACATCTGGGTTTAGGATGAGGATTGAGGAAACAATGCTAGCGAACCGCCCCCGCGTGGTGTCTGGCACAAGGCCCTCATCGAGAGCGCCAGGCTCCACCCACACCGGCTCCTCACGCAGGAGCGGTGGAGATGGGGGAGCTCCTCCTCACCCCTGGCCCTGCAAGGCTGCTCTGAGCTACCCCTTGCCTTTTCTTTCTTTACTGCCCTCCCTTTGTGCCAAATAACTCTGACTTTACAAAAAAAATTTTTTTTTCTTCCTTTTTTTAATTCAAGCTACAATCCTAAGAGACAGAATAGAGAAAGCAATTTTACTGAGTTGTTTAAACTCCTCCGGAGCATGGCACCCTCTCTCCCCGTCAAGAGTCTTCACACAGGCTGTTCCTTTGATCTTTTCCTCCTGTGTTTGTGCCTTCAGCTTGCTCACAATCAAGGCCTTAGTTTCGATTCCTGTCTCCTCCAGAAAGCCTTCCCTGACACTTGACGCCACATCTCCTGGGTTTTCTATGTCTCCTGGCACATCAGACCTTCCCTCTGACGGCAGGGCTCATCCTGGTGACTGGCTCAGACAGGGCATAGACCGTGTTTGCCTCATCGGTCTGTATGGATCATTGCGCCCTCAGCATCTAGCACCCAGAAGGCACTTGATAAATGTGCTTCCTTGGAAACACACGTCAGTTCCTTTCTAGAAGGGCCCCAAGGATCATTTACTCTCTTGTGTCTCCTCAATTATCCGTCTCCTGGGGCAGTACTGCTCTGATGGTGGAAACGTCCTCGAACTGCAACGGCTCACAGAGTGTACACTAGACGCATGCCGCCACTGAGCCTTTGAAATGTGGCTGGTGCAACTAGGGGCCTTATGTTAATTTAATCTGAATTCAGTGTAGTAGCCACTTGCTATCACATTGGCTGGCACAGTCCAAGAGTGTGAGTTTTAGAAGTTTGTTTCGAGGAGCTGTGATTCTCAGAAATTTCACTTTTCCAGGGGGTAGAATTGTCACAAAATTCATAAGTTTGGCAGTAACACCCAAGTTTATTTAACGTTTGGAAGTGAGTTCCCAAAGAACACACCTGTTGCATCATTTGGGGGGCCTGTGTGGAGCATCTCAATTTTAGGCAAAGGAGTGCTGTGCTTGGGTGTGCATGCCTGCGCTGATACCTTCTGCTGTGTGACCCTGAGCAAGTCACTTAACTTCTCTGTGTCTCAGCTTCCTTACCAAGAAAATGGAGCTAACAGTTTCTAACTCAAATTGTGTTAAATGAGAATGTGCTGCTGCTGCTGCTGCTAAGTCGCTTCAGTCGCGTCTGACTCTGTGCGACCCCATAGACGGCAGCCCACAAGGCTCCCCCATCCCTGGGATTCTCCAGGCAAGAACACTGGAGTGGGTTGCCTTTTCCTTCTCCAATGCATGAAAGTAAAAAGTGAAAGTGAAGTCGCTCAGTCGTGTCTGATTCTTAGCGACCCCATGGGCTGCAGCCCACCAGGCTCATCCGCCCATGGGATTTTCCAGGCAAGAGTACTGGAGTGGGGTGCCATCGCCTTCTTTGAATGAGAAAGTGAGTGTGTGTTTATGTGTGTGTGTGTGAATGAGCGAGAACAGTCCCTGGCTCATATCATATTCTCAAAAATGCTAATCACTATAGTTATTTCATTTTTCCATGTTTCTAAATCAACACGGCGTTTGGATATGTGTGTGTGTGTGTGTGTGTGTGTGTGTGTATACACACATCCCAACAGATCCACTAAACCTGCTTCATAATTTTTGATCAGACAGAACAAGAATGTGAGTGTAAAGTGCTATGTGAGGGTTAGAGAACAGGTATATCAGAATGTTACACTGGATCATTATTAGGGAAGGTAACTCATTTTAGAAGGGTAAAATATCTTCAAATGTTATTTTAAAAGAGCAACAGTATTCCAAGTAGGGAGGAGAATTTTGGCTTGCAGGAAGATTTCTGCAAACATTTCTATTTTCTTCTCCACTGTTGGAGAAGGCAATGGCACCCCACTCCAGTACTCTTGCCTGGAAAATCCCACGGATGGAGGGCCTGGTGGGCTGTAGTCCATGGGGTCGCTAAGAGTCGGACACGACTGAGCGACTTCACTTTCACTTTTCACTTTCATGCATTGGAGAAGGAAATGGCAGCCCACTCCAGTGTCCTTGCCTGGAGAATCCCAGGGACGGGGGAGCCTGGTGGGCTGCCGTCTATGGGGTCGCACAGAGTCGGACGCGACTGAAGCGACTTAGCAGCAGCAGCAGTTATCACCTGACAGGCTGCCCTTTTGCCATCCTCTCAACAGGCAAAATGTTCAGCGGGCGGCTGCCATGTACCATGTGCCAAGGGGACGGAAATGAGCTGATGCAGTGAGTCGAACATCCACCCATTCAAGTTTTACGACTCGAATCCATGTGCTCTACAAAGCCTGTATATCCTCTGTGGCCCCGAAGCCCCATTAGAAACCGTGTGAGCAAGGGCAGGAGACAGGGAGATGGTTCCCGGAGTCAGTAGCTGATTTGCAAGCCTTAGGAGTTTGCATGAAAGGCAGCAGTAAAAGTCAGTCATCAGCTCTGATATTTACAGTGAGAGGGAAGAAAGAAAGATGAGAAAGCCATGAAACATTATTAGGAAGTCAGGCAAGTAGAGAGAGCCACTCAATATAACTCGTACCTTATTACCAGTTCGTTTTTTATGTAAAGTTTTTTTATGTGTGATGCATGTGTGAGGTCTTTTTTAAGAAACAGAAACAAGAGTCCTCCTCCTTCTGGTCAAGGGTGTGTGATAAGCTACTATGTTCTTTCAGACAAGAAATGGAAATGAACTAAGCACAAATGCAGGAAGATAAGGTCTACAAAGCAATATAAAGTTTTCTTTATTTCCTCTGCCTTTTTTATGTTAGAAATTGGGGAATCATTCTGAATTTCAAATAATCTGCCTGGTCCCAATACCAAACTGTTGCATATTTTTGCAAACTTAGATGCATTTAAAGAACATTTTGTAAAATAAATCTTATATAGAGAATAAAACATGTAAGAAGTAATTCTCATGTGGTATTAGACTATCTAGTGAATTATAAGTAAGGAAGCATTAATTTTATTGTCAGTATAAATAGAGAGCAATAATAGGGAGTCTCAGATGCTTTGAACACTGTTGGAGCTACTGGAAGGACACACGTTAGAGCTCTAACATGCCCTTCTGAACTGTCACTATTTTAAGTACAGAAATATCTGGATCATCGCTTGTTTTTGTGTCTTTGATTTATTATTATCCTGGGGAGATTAGACGATGGTGCTTAGAATTCTAATTGACCCTCCATACTTGAGATTATTCCCTTCTACCATCTAGCAACTAGAAAATCGGCAAGCATTTAGGGGGAAAATATGCTCAAATATACAGTAAACTGAAAAACCCACATGTAGGACTGAGACACAACTCAGCGACTGAACAACAGCAACCCTTTCTTTAAATGTCTTCCTGGGCCTTTGAAAAGCATTCATTTTAGGACAAAATTGCTCTTGGATTAGAATCAGGACCCTTTGGAAAGGCTTATAAAAGCATTCACTTTTGGAAGGCTACTGGGTTTCCAGGGTGATGAGTGAACCAGATCAGCAGTAACCATAAAATGTTAGGTTCTGAGGTCAGAGAAGCTCTGTCCGCCCCTTATTTTGTATGTGAGAAGGCTGAAATCACAGAGGGTGATGGCCTTGCCCAGGCCACACATGTCAGGGTAAGGCTGTTTCTAGAACGGCGCCTCTTGACCTCATCTGGTTGCTCCTTTGACCACAGCACGCACCCTGGAATTCAGTAGCACCCAGCATCCCCTCCAATGCCTGGCGGTTAGTGGACTCACAATAAATGTGTACTGACTGAGTGGCCTAGGAGCCTCAATAATTTAAAATCCCATTTAAAATTAATTACAAACACTGAAATTTTCAGACAGGCTAGTCAATTGCAACAAGATCATTTTGAACAAGAAGAGGGACTGCTGAATAATCTGAACAGGAGGAAAGAATTCAACCACAGCTTGTAGTAGCCAGCTAAAATGTCCCATAATGAGGGGCTGCAAGAGCTGGTCACCCATGATCGAACCAGGAGCAGGAAAGCATCCTAGGCGATGATGGAGTCAAACACAGAATGAGATTCCTTTGCTTTCTGCTGCTGTTCAAACGGCAGGTGAATGTTCAGAATGGCTCCTTTAGAGGAAACAGGGTGACATTTTGACATCCAAAGGCCTTGAGATAACCACAGTAATGAGATTGACCACTGAGGGAAGACCATCCTTCTCTTATACTGAGTTGAATATAGCTATTTTGAGCATTTTTATTCAAAAAAATGGAAATTTTGCTTAATTTCCATTTATCCTATTCTAAGTCTACCAACCTTGCAAAGCAGAGGCATGATTGATCTTAAAATGTCAATCTTGCACCTAAGGAGAGGAAGAAAAGATTTATTTAAAGAATAAAATGTCATAGGGGTTCTCGAGAAAAGCTCCTGGGTTTGGGTTTTGACAGCCAGGCTTCCAAATGAGTAATTTCCCCCTCTATCCATTTCGTGGCAGATCCCCAGATGGCTGTGAGTGAAGACCTACAGGCCGGCAAATGCTTCCATGTGTTAAAGTCCTGTTTGGCAATCAATTTAGCTGGGTGCTGACTTTCAGCAAAGAGTTCTTGGGACAGAACGAAAATCTCTTCAGGACTTTGGGGTGATGATAAAATTCTATGCCTGGACACACTCATCCCAGTGAAAATGCACCCACCAGGCTGGGGCTGGCGATGAAACAGCTGGCATTTAATGCTCTTGGTTTAGTGCTAGGGGCTCAGGGAGGCAAGTGAAACCCACAACTTGGAGCTCACCTGACTCCATGTTAGAGTATGAGTGGGCACAGAAAAACGTGAACAGATTCATCAGAGAGCCTGAGAAAGTCTCAACATCTGTATGCAGACTTCACACTGAAGATTTAATATGCACATTATTCTATATTTCCAGCATCTATAACAGTGTCTGCCTAGCATGAAGTAGGCATTTGATGATTATTTGTGAAAATATTTCAGTGTTAAAATTAGAGGAAATCTCCCACTGTTTAGATGCAGAAGGAAATTTATATTATTTATGAAAATGTATCATTATTTTATGACCTTTTCAGTTAAAAAAATGAGTTTAAAGACACCTCAGATTTTACCTAAATTGGCCTCGTTTCAGAAAGACTCTTCCTCAAATCACCCTGGATTAATGAATTCTGTTTCTAAAGACATTTGGGTGGAGAATGGCTATGTATAAAGTCCTGTGACTGCCATATTGGCTTTCTTTGTGAGAGGATGAATAATTCCTCTTCTTCAGGTGTTCTTTACTTTCCAGAGGGTGGGCAAGATTAACGGTGCCTGCTGCCATTGCTCTGAGCTAGCTGAAAAGACCCCTAGTCATCCTGACAATCTGGAAAACCAGGTCCCTCTTTTTACCCTTGCAGTCGCTACAGAGGGACAAAAGGCCAAGAGGAGAACCACTGTCATTGCTGAGCGCTGGACCAGGAAAGAACCACTCCAAGGGCAGGAGTGTGCAACCCCCTCTCACTCCTGGGGAGCACGGGCAGCGAGCCAGTCTCTCCAGGGACCAGCAGGCCGCCAGCACTGAAGAACCTGCCATGTCTTCCTGGTAGAGGGACAGGGCAGAGGTGTGAACACAGCTGTAGCTGGCCACAGCAACTGCCTCAGAGCATGGCCCCAGAGAGAAAAGGGGAGGGCTGCAATGGCCTGAGCGTGTCACTCCAATACAATTTATACTTTTGTAACATAACCCTTATGGCAGAAAGTGAAGAAGAACTAAAGAGCCTCTTGATGAAAGTGAAAGAGGAAAGTGAAAAAGTTAGCTTAAAGCTCAACATTCATAAAACTAAGATCATGGCATCTGGTCCCATCCAGTCCCATTCATGGCAAATAGATGGGGAAACAATGGAAAAAGTGGTTGACTTTATTTTATTTGGCTCCAAAATCACTGCAGACAGTGAGTGCAGCCATGAAATTAAGATGCTTATTCCTTGGAAGGAAAATTATGACCAACCTAGACAGCATATTAAAAAGCAGAGACATTACTTTGCCAACAAAGGTCCGTCTAGTCAAGGCTATGGTTTTTCCAGTGGTCATGTATGGATGTGAGAGTTGGACTGTGAAGAAAGCTGAGCACCAAAGAATCGATGCTTTTGAAGTGTGGTGTTGGAGAAGACTCTTGAGAGTCCCTTGGACTGCGAGGAGATCCACCAGTCCATCCTAAAGGGAATCAGTCCTGGGTGTTCATTGGAAGGACTGATGTTGAAGCTGAAACTCCAATACTTTGGCCACCTGATGGGAAGAACTGACTCATTTGAAAAGACCCTGATGCTGGGAAAGATTGAAGGCTGGAGGAGAAGGGGATGACAGAGGAAGAGATGGTTGGATGGCATCACGGACTCAATGGACATGGGTTTGGTGGACTCTGAGAGTTGGTGATGGATGGGGAGGCCTGGCGTGCTGCGGTTCATGGTGTCACAGAGAGTCAGACATGACTGAGGGACTGAACTGAACTGAACCCCCTAAAGGTGACGGACTGGGAACGGGGCCCTTGGAAGGTGCTTGAGTCATGAGGTTAGAGCCTTCAAGAACAGGATTAGGGCTCCAAGGAAAGAGACCCCACAGAGTTCCCTAGCCTCTTCTGACACTCAGGGGCTCAGTGAGAAGCTTGCCTCAGTGTGGGCCCTCACCTGACCATGCTGAGCTCAGACCTCCACCTCCAATCTGTGAGCGATAAGTTCTGCTGACTATGAGCTATGCAGTCTATATCGTTATAGACACTTGAGCCGACTAGGACAGGACCAAACCAAAAATGTCATTATTGTTGCTTAGTTGCTCAGTCATGTCCGACTCTCTGTGACCCCACAGACTGCACCCCGCCAGGCTCCTCTGTCCATGGGATTCTCCAGGCCAGAATACTACAGTGGGGAGCTGTTCCCCTCTCCAGGGGATCTTCCCAACCCAGGGATTGAGCCCGGGTCTCTCGCACTGCAGGCAGATTCTTTACCATCTGAGCCACCAGGGAAGACAAACTAAGAATGTTCCCAGTAAATTTTCTAAAAAAATAAATCCGCCAGGAAGCTACCTAGTCCTGGTTTCCAGATAATACAAAGTTCGTTCATTTATTTATTCATTCAACAAATAGAGCATCTCAGACCAATATTATGGATTGGCTTAGTAAATATCTCTGCTTCTCAGCAGAGAATCAAGCAAGAAACTTACATGTGACTTTGGAGTATCCTTCTAAATAATTTCTATAGGTTACATAGTTACATGCTTATGGTCAAACATACCAAGGATAAAGGGAATATTTTCTAAATAAGATCACCCTTCAAAAATTACTTAAAAGGTCTGAAAAATTTTAAATTGAAGAGATAGTCATATGAAGTCAGGGTCTGAACGTTCAGACCCTGTTGAACCAGCAGTATCAGAACTGCTACGTCTTAGCAAATTTCACCCTGAGGGGTAGCATAATATATGAAACCAAAAATGCACAGGTATTTGGTTTCCCAGCGGCTGTAGGGTAATACTCTCATGTATTTGGAATCTGTCAAGGAAACAGTTTACCCTCTCATTTATGTCTCAATTTATGTTTTTGAATTTTTAATAAGTTTTATTGATTTTTCTTGACCATTTTTCTATGACACACTTAGGAAAGTAAATGAAGTGTTTTAGAATATTCTCTCTAAATGCCTTCCATAAAACGTGATGATATTGCTTTTCATTTGAAGAGATCTTGGATTTTCTCCCCCGCCTTGTGTCAACGATAACATCATGGGAACAAAAGCGTTCCTACCGGTTCCTGACTTGGTATCTATATGGCTGTGAGTGAAGACATGGGCTTTACCCACAAACTGCTAGGGTCAGATTGCTGCAGACACGAATTAATAACTGCAGAACCAATATACGGCTGTTACCGGGAACCAGAGAGTTAAATCCAGGATCCCAGACAACACCTGGAACCAAGAGTGGCAGGGATTTGTATGTGAGTCGTGGCGGGGTTCTGAGGTGTAAGAGGGAGGGTGAGATGGAGAGGCGCAGACAGCCTGGTCACAGCACGCGGTGGTTTCTCCTAGGGGAGCCTGGTGGCTCCTTGTGCCTGTCAGGTAGGCTAATGTGCCTGTAAATTTCCTCTGACAGAAAACACATCACAGCAACAGCAGCACCAGAAAACAACACAGCCAAACTGTGGAAGACTGAAAGCCCAGCGCTTTCCAGGGTGATCAGAATGTAACAGAGTTAAAAAAAATACAAGGCACTGAAAATAAACAAAGAAAGGCTAGGAAGAAATGAGATCACTTTCTAAGAAAAACGCATTTATCATTTATAGGCCAAAGGAAATGCTTCTTCCACAGCCATTTTTTTTAGATATATTTGGCAGTCTCAGTTCAAGGTCAAAAAATATCAAAGGGCAAAAGGAATATGACTCAAGATTTAAGATTTGTCATGACTGGCTTTGTAATTGCATAAATATTAAATATGTAGAAATAATTGTATGCACATTATCTCCACATCTCCACACGTTGCTTTAATTTTTAATGCAATCTTTTATCCGCCTTTTCCTGAGCTGGCTGTGGGTCTGTGATTTGCATAGCTAGAATGATCTGGTGCCATCAATTTAGTAATGAAGTTCCTCATTGAACAGAAGAGGCTTCTAAAGGATTACACAAAGCTGCAGGAAAGAAGGGTGTGGAAATGGAATTTTATATTTCAGGTAAACAGGAAGTTTATTTTACAGCACATTTTCCCATTATAAATTTAATATGGCCACTTTAAAATAAATTTGGAAAACAGAGAGGCAAAAGCACACCTGGTCATCCTAACAGTGCTTTACACTCTGGTCTCTCTGTACTGGAGCGTGCATATTTTGAATATGGGTGCAATCGTGTTCCGTGCGCGTGTGCATCCATGTGTACAATTCTGCACCCATATTTTTCCTCTTATCAATATGACTTTCTTAACTATAACTTTCATGACTGTAGTAAAATAGTAACAATAAAGGGTCCATAACTAGACTCGTCCATCAGATTTCTTGGGCTAGCAATAGCAGAGGAGTGAAGCGTCTGACACTGAGGCCAGGCGAACCAAACACCAGCTCTGCCACCTGACTGTGTGGATTTGGACACATTAGTGAGGACTGTACCTCAGTTTCCTCAGATATAAAATGGGCATAATAACAGCGCCTCTAGAGTGTTCTTGTGAGAGTTGAATGAAATAATCTGTGGAAAGCACTTAGCCTGCCTCTTTCATACAGTAAGCACTAAAACTCAGTGTTATTAAAGACAAAAAAGTCAAAAAACATTTCACTGCGGTTTAAAGAAGCTTAAGTTCTATCGAACTGAGTCTCTTGAGACATTGTCAACACCCTAGAAATCTCCACGTGCCTTTTTCCAGTAACAACTCCCCACCTCCACCACTAATCAGGTATGATGGTTAACCCTTGCTTGCTTTGCCTCATACGTAAATATCTAAGTATACTACTCTAAGAGTACAGCTTCATTTCGCCTGTATTAAACTTGATATAAATGGAATCTCGCTCTCTCTCTACTTGCACCGCCCCCTGCTTAAATATCATCCTATTTAAGAAGCACACAGAAACTTCCCTGGTGCTCAGGTGGCTAAGACTCTGAGCTCGCAATGCAGAAGGCCGGGTTCCATCCCTAGTCAGGGAACCCCATCCCACACACCACAACTAAGAGCATGCATGCTGCAACTAAAGATCCTGCCTGCTGCAAATGAGATCTGGCATAGTCAAATAAATAAATAGTAAAAAAAAAAAAAAAAGAGCACACAATCTAAGGCTTGGTTGCTGCTGCTGCTGCTAAGTCGCTTCAGTCGTGTCCAATCCTGTGCGACCCCAGAGACGGCAGCCCACCAGGCTCCCCCGTCCTTGGGATTCTCCAGGCAAGAACACTGGAGTGGATTGCCATTTCCTTCTCCAATGCACAAAAGTGAGAAATGAAAATGAAGTCACTGAGTTGTGTCCGACCCTCAGCGACCCCATGGACTGCAGCCCACCAGGCTCCTCCGTCCATGGGATTTTCCAGGCAGGAGTACTGGAGTGGGGTGCCAGTGCCTTCTCCAAGGCTTGGTTAAGTTGTGATTAAAAAAAGCTTTGGACAGGGAGCCAGAGAACTTGGCTTCTGGTCTAATTTCCATAAGATCCTGGGCACATTTTTTTGCTTCTCTGGGGCCTCCATGTAGAAATGTTTGGATGTGCTAAGTGTCTTTGAAGATTTAGAGTACTAAACTGCTAAGCCCTTCCTCTCTGAGTATTGTGTTGGCATATGAGAAGTCAGAGTCAGGAAGAATCCAGAGAAAGGCCTGGGGCTTGCTGGAAATAAGCCTCCTCTTCTCAAAATTCTAGCCAATAACAGTGCCAGCAAACAAAGGGCTATAGAAAAATGAAAGTGATGATCCCACATCGCAAATAATTTTCTCATCTCTGATACGTGTACATTTAGACATGTAATTGTCCTTAACGTGCACAGGGACTATTTTCCCAGGATAAATCATAGTCATTAAGAGCACGTTAGGAGTTTGCAGTTCAAATAAATAATCACAGCATACAAGCTTTCCAGGCCAGAGACAGTTTTGAACATTTTAGCCCATTCTCCCTGTGGAAGTATTTTTTTCTCCAAATGCTGCCTGGGGTAAGGACTGCAACTTGGCTCAGTCAGTGTCCAGTCGACCGTCTTCTTACGGCGGCTTTCATAATGCAGAGACTAGAAGCTTAAAACACGTCCTAGACTTTGTTCCAAGAGCTATGGATATGCATTAGGTCTGTCAGTTAAATATATTTATGCAAGATTTAGAAAACACAAGGGAAGTTGAGGTAAGACTCCTGACCACTTATGACTGTATTTCTCTTATAATTAGGTTAATGGAAACATTCTTCTAGAACAATGTTCCATAGCTCATTATTCAACCTCCCAGCCTCCTGGAAGACAAGAGGCAGCTTACGGCAGCTATGAGGGCAGTAGCTTTTTGACTCCACCTTCTATCACAGGGTGGTGTTCTTGAACCCCATGTTCTGGTCATTCTCAGCAGTAATAGCTCCACTGACAGGTCAACTCTGTATGTGCTGGAATTGTTCATTCTTCCAGGCCTCGTCTGTTAAGTCACTTCTCCAACCCTGACGTGGATTTTTGTGAGCACCCTTTATTAAATACCTCCCTGCTTAAAACATTTAGAATTGTATCTGCTTGCACCAAACCCTGACTGATACACATCCTAGATATTATTTTGGAAAATCTATTCACTGTAATACAAGATGCAAAGTATTATAGCTTTATAGAATGCTACAGAAAATAGGGGAGGGGTTTTGAAACCAGAAAAAAAAAGCTATACCATTTAATAGTTATTTATCCTAAAGCAAGTTATATAACATTTTTTATATCTAAGTTCCTATATATTCATATATACACACACACACATATACATATATATATATATATCAGTATACTAACCTTGTGGAGAAGGCAATGGCACCCCACCCCAGTAGTCTTGCCTGGAGAATCCCATGGATGGAGGAGCCTGGTAGGCTACAGTCCATGGGGTTGCTAAGAATCGGACATGACCGAGCGACTTCACTTTCACTTTTCATTTTCATGCATTAGAGAAGGAAATGGCAACCCACTCCAGTGTTCTTGCCTGGAGACTCCCAGGGACAGAGGAGCCTGTTGGGCTGCCGTCTCTGGGGTCGCACAGAGTCGGACATGACTGATGCGACTTAGCAGCAGCAGCAGCAGCATGCTAACCTTGTAGAGTTATGAGAATTAAATGAAGCAAGAGAAGCAAAGTATCTATGACCTTAGTACCTAGCACCGAATTGTCACTCACTTTGTAGAGTTCATTTCTTTCTTTCCCCATGTTGGATGTCCTTTAGTGATTGAGGTGATTATAAAATAATTTGGGGGCAATTCCTCTTAAAGGACTTTTAAAAAACCCTTGTAGGAACACAAAGATTTGGCACTGATTCACAGAGGCATGACGAACAGGTTTAAACTCAGCTCAAGAGCAGACTTCTATTATGAGCACTACCGATTCACCCCAGCTGGTGGCTCAGGGCTCAGATAACGGGCTAATTTCAACAAATACTTGTCAAGCCTCAACGTTCCAAGACATCACCCATTAAGGTACAGTGGTAAATCAAAAGGTTCCTGAATTCCAAGAGCTTGCATTCTACTGGGAGAGATGGACACAAAATAACTCAATACATAGTTTCAAACAATGAGAAGGACTATGAAAAACAGGCATTCTTCCTTTAATTCTCTTTCCCTTACCTTCTCATGACTCATCCCTTCTTTCAGCTTCCTTCCGTGAGAGGAAAGGCACAGGGAGGTGGAGTTACGCCAGTAATGCTGAGATTCTTAAGATAGGTGAGTAGTTTCAGGACATGTGGAGGGACTGGAGCCGTTACTCTTTCATGGATGCCAACAGAAAACAGAATATGCCTGCGTGAGAGACAAAGGAGTGTGTCAAAGCGGCCTCAGCATGCTGACCCAAAGCCCCGCGGTCTAAGGGGAGGTGGCCAGCTGGGTGCTGCATATGCCGCGGTTTTCTGTCACAACCAAGAAGTACTGAACTGCTTTCGTAGTGTTTGGTAAGTAATCCAGCTCCTTGTTTGGGAGAAGATGTTCCTCGGTGGCTCAGTGCTGCTCGCTGCGAATCCAGCTCTGAAACTGACCTGAGTGAAGGCTGGTTTGGGCCCCACCCCCTTGGTGTGCCCAGGAACAGTGTGTAGAGATGCTCAGGACCCTCTGCAGGTCGCTTTTCTCAACAGGTAGAGGGAGTACAGTGATGGGATCCTGCACCCTTTATGCTGCTGCTGCTGCTGCTAAGTCGCTTCAGTTGTGTCCGACTCTGTGCTACCCCATAGATGGCAGCCCACCAGGCTCTGCCATCCCTGGGATTCTCCAGGCAAAAACACTGGAGTGGGTTGCCATTTCCTTCTCCATACTTTTGTGCAATCATTAATATTTTCTAAGGTTCTAGAACTCTGTCCATGGGAGGGCAGAAGGAGAAGAGGGCGTCACTGGGTAAGATGACTGGATGGCATCACCGATGCAATGGACATGAACTTGGGCAAGCTTTGGGAGACGGTGGGGGACAGGAAGGCCTGGCGTCCTGCAGCCCAGGGGTTGTGAACAGTCGGACATGACGGGCAACTGAGCAAAGACAAAGAACTTTGTTTCTGCTGCCTTCTAAACTCTCTCCCCAGATATGATGTCTCTAGGCAACTGAAGACCTCAGACAGATTACAGAAGCAGTTGCCAGAGTGAGAGACATACTCTCCAGTTACTACCAAATGTAACCTGAGGCTTCTGTTTGGATATACAGCCTCTCATTTCCGGAAGCATGGTGCTAGACCTTCTTGAAACTTCACCCGGTGTCTTTTCCTATTCAAGATGTCACTGAGCGTTCATTTTAACAAACCTCCACTGCAAACGTATATTTACATGGGTAGGGAAAACAGGAAAAGGGCAGAACATATGTTCACAGCCCCAAGCAACAGCCTTGACGATTGCACTTGAATCCTGGGAGAAAGGGTCATTTGCATGTCCTTCTCAGGGTCCACTTTCCTTCAGCATCAAGCCAGGGAGAGAAAATTGTAGACTTGCTCCACAACAAATCAGTGTCGTCCAATGATCTATGTGGACTCCACTCTCTACCTCCCATGGTGGTGATTTCAGATGTTCTCTACCCCATTCAGCCTTTATGGAATCCATTTTCCCCTTTCCCAGAGAAGGCATCTGGGGAATGTTCTCCTAACACGTCCTGTGCTGTCTCTTGAGTCCTGCAGCAAACGCTGAAAAATAGCTATTATTATCTCAATGTGATACATTAGAAAATGGTGTTTTGGAGAATTTATGTAACTTTCTCAAAGTGACAAAAGCTGTATGTCCTGGAGAAGGAATCAGAAGAAGCCTTTATGACATGGAACCTTCCTCCTGTAGGCTTCTGGAAACAGGAGGAGCTCAGTTGGTAAAGAATCTGCCTGCAGTGCAGGAGACCTGGGTTTGAACCCTGGGTCATGAAGATCCCCTGGAGAAGGAAATGGTAACCCATTCCAGTATCCTTGCCTGGAAAATCCCATGGACAGAGGAGCCTGGTGGGCTGCAGTCCATGGGGTAGCAGAGTTGGGCACGACTGAGCAACTAACACACACACATATTTTTAATTTTTTGTTTTCCTGTGAGGTTCCAGCCTCCTAAGCCACAGAAATGTATGCAGTATAGAGATTATTTTCTTTCACTTTTTTCTAGATACATTCTCTCATACTATAAGGGTTAAATCTGTAGCTGCCTCTTTTTCTAATGATAGACTAACTGCTATAATCCAAAGGGTTAATAAAACCTCTCTTATCTTCCCCAACGGAGAAGGCGATGGCACCCCACTCCAGTACTCTTGCCTGGAAAATCCCACGGACAGAGGAGCCTGGTAGGCTGCAGTCCATGGGGTCGCTAAGAGTCGGACATGACTGAGCGACTTCACTTTCTCTTTTCACTTTCATGCATTGGAGAAGGAAATGGCAACCCACTCCAGTGTTCTTGCCTGGAGAATCCCGGGGACAGGGAAGCCTGGTGGGCTGCCGTCTATGGGGTCACACAGAGTTGGACACGACTGAAGTGACTTAGCATAGCATAGCATATTTTCCCCAAAGCAAAAAATTATACCCTGGGAAAGGACCCTAGCCTGGTTCTGAAGGTTCTGGGGAGCCTGGACAGTCATTTCTCTAGTTATTTAAATGTCAGCTAGGATGAGGCCCTGGGGCTGCAGACATCTGGACTAAGAAGGAGACCCTCTCAGGAAAGGGAGGGGGACAGCTAACCCCCTTACCTTCATAAGCAGATAAAAATGACTTTTCCCTGTCCCTTGTCTACAGAGTATCTGGCCACTTATGAAAGAAAATCTCCATTGGCTTTCTTCACTTTGTCCCGGGGTAAGGCCCAGGGCAAGCTGGGAAAGGGTAGCATGCAGCTCTTACTCACTGTGGGGTCAGAAGGAATCTGCCTCTGATACAGAACACCTCGTGTGCTCACTCCGGGTCACATGAATAAAGATGGATATGAAAAGCCCACCACTACACAACTCAGAGAAGGGATAAGAATGCACATATTTCCATACCATGAGATGAGCAGCTGATAAAAAATACCTGGTCGTAGTTGAAGAGATAGAGAGATAGTGTTCGAGTTTCCTTACAGAGCATGAGCAGGAATTTGCTGGTGCACAAGTCGGCTGAAAGACGTTCTAAACAAAAAGAATTAAGACAAGGATTTGCGGCACACCTTTGTTCAAGTTTTTATAAAACTGACCCTTTCTTCAAGGTGGTGCTTAACTTCTGTTTGCCACAACACTGTCATGTTAACTTTAATAGAGTAAGACAGCTTACTGCCGTCTTCCAGAAAGTAGTTCTAATAACCACACAGGTTGACAGTATTAGTAGTGTGCATGGCTCTCCTTGGCAATGGTAAATGTGTGGTATGTGCAGCCATATATAGTAGACCGTTCTGCCTGCCCATTAGAGATAAGTTGTTCAACAGAACTCGAGTGAAGACTGTATGTGAAGGTATGATAGGAGATAAGCTGGATAGAAAGGCAAAGGTCATACTCCTGGGCTGATATCCAAAAAAAACCCCAAAACACTAATTCTAAAAGAAACATGTACCTCAATGCACATAGCAGCATGATTTACAATAGCCAAGGTATGGAAGTAACCTAAATGTCTACCAACAGATGAATGGATAAAGAAGATATCTCACACACGCACACACACTACACACACACACAGTGAAACAGTACTCAGCCATAAAAACGAATGAAAATTTGCCATTTGCAGCAACATGGATGGATTTGGAGGGCATTGTGCTAAGTGAAATAAGTCAGACAGAGAAAGACAATTACTGTATGGCATCATTCATATGTGGAATATAAAAAATACAACATACTAGTGAGTAAAACAGAAAAGAGGATACAGAGAACAAACTAATGGTTATCAGTGGGGGAGGGGCAGTGGGAGGTGCGAACTACCAGGTGTAAGACGAGCTGGAGGACGCAGCGCACAGCACTACACGCAGAGAACACACGCGGTGTTTTGAAGTAACTGTAAATGGAAAGCAACCTTTAAAAATAGCATTCATTTTTAAAAGAAAAATAAACAAAGGTGGAGGTCAGAACTTGAAGGAACCTGTGGTCCATACTACTGTGACTAGCATCAAATGTGATGGCGCTGGGGAAACTACTGATGGATTTTAGGCAATACTATGAGATGGAAATTTTAAAAATTTCACAAACGGGATATTGGAAAAGTCATGATAGTAAGAGAAGGCAGGAGACCTGGTAAGAGACGGGTGGGAAGACAGCAGGAGGGCATGGGAGAAACGGACGGGGAGGGGGTTTCTCAGGCGGCTTCCTGTTGGGAGCGAGCCTCTCTACCAGCCCCACCAGTGATCCCCATCACTGTATCTTCTTCTCTATTGTCTCGATATTTTACTTAACTCTTCTTTTTCCTGTGTCTTCAATTTCTCTCCACTTCACTCCTATGGCCTTCAGTTGCCCCAATATATCAAAGACTTGCTTCTGCTCACCCCTAGTTTTTCACATGAGTATTTCCCCCTGAGTTATAGTGGCTTAATTCCCTCTTCGGACTGGGGAAATCCTATCCTTCCAACAGTGGCTGAGCCGCTCCTAAGGAACACTGCAATAGCTAACAGCCACGAGGGTCACAACCGGAGCTTCTAGGTTGGCTCACCACACTTTGAGAGAGGCAGTCATTAATGTGACCACAGGCTAAACTGGATTCAAACAGTTTATTACGTGCACAGCAAAACAGTATCAACACAGTGCTGTCTCCGCACATCTCTAGTCCCACTGAAGGACACTGGGCTGGAGGGACCCAGTGATGGAGACAGGAGCAGTGGTTGGTCTGCTACTGAGAAGCCATCTCAACCATAGCCGGGTAGTTTCTAGACCTACACAGCTTAGAGCTGTATTTGCAGGAAGGTGCAATTAAGTGGAATCAAAGTAATCAACTGAAATGAGGGAGATGGACGAGAAATGGTTCGATGGCAGCTCCTCACAAGCTTAACTGCCCTGGCCGAGCAGGAACTGCAGGGCATTCCACCAAGACTCTGGTCAGACTCCGCTGTCTGGTCTACGTAAAGCTATGAAACGTCAAGTGGTAGCGGAGCTGTCTCTTAGTAACTACGACCCTTACTTTTCATGCATCCAAGAAAGAATTATTATTTTCAGGAATTTAGGCCACCCATCAGATTACCTAATTAACTCTACTGATTAACTGCAGGGGCTTGAACCAAACATTTTCTATTTGTCTTAGACTACTTCAGATGAGAGTGACCAAGACTTTGACTCCTGGCAGGATGAGCAGACCAACTTGAAAGCTAAATGGCAAACAGACTCCCAGCCAGAGCTCAGCCAGCTAAGCACATCTCAGTACTCCTGAGACAGACCTTGCATGCAGGCGCAGTCACTTCAGTCCTGTCTGATGCTGTGTGACCTTATGGACTGGCTCCTCTGTCCATGAATACTGGAGTGGGTTGCTATGCTCTCCCCCAGGGGATCTTCCTGGATCAGACTGGTGCCTGTGTCTCCTGCATTAGCAGACAGAATCTTTACTCACTGAGTCACCTGGGAAGCCCCAGACAGGCCTTGGAGAGCCAAGATAGTGCAGGAGATACATCGCTCCACCTGCCCTGACTTATTCATCTCATTGCAGCAACAGTGCTGGCATTTGAATGCACTTCACTTTGATTGGTCAGGAGTGATGTGATTGTCTATAACCAGTTCGTTAGATAGTTCATACTGGTTTTTGTCAGGCAAGTATAAGTCTGAAGACCACATTGAGAAGTAGTGCCCTGCATGCATGTGTGCTAAGTCACTTCAGTCACGCCCGACTCTTCGTGACTGTACGGACTGTAGCCTGCCATGCTCCTCTGTCCTTGGGATACTCCCGTCAAGAATACTGGAGTGGGTTTCCATGCCTCCCCTACTAGAGGCATAAACTCTATTAGGAGTGTTTTCTAGTCATTTATCAGATCAGATCAGATCAGATCAGTTGCTCAATCATGCCCGACTCTTTGGGACCCCATGAATCACAGCATGCCAGGCCTCCCTGTCCATCACCAACTCCCGGAGGTCACTCAGACTCACATCCATCGAGTCAGTGATGCCATCCAGCCATCTCATCCTCTGTTGTCCCCTTCTCCTCTTGCCCCCAATCCCTCCCAGCATCAGAGTCTTCTCCAATGAGTCAACTCTTCGCATGAGGTGGCCAAAATACTGGAGTTCCAGCTTTAGCATCATTCCTTCCAAAGAAATCCCAGGGCCGATCTCCTTCAGAATGGACTGGTTGGATCTCCTTGCAGTCCAGGGGACTCTCAAGAGTCTTCTCCAACACCACAGTTCAAAAGCATCAATTCTTCGGCGCTCAGCCTTCTTCACAGTCCAGCTCTCACATCCATACATGACCACAGGAAAGACCATAGCCTTGACTAGGCGAACCTTTGTTGGCAAAGTAATGTCTCTGCTTTTGAATATGCTATCTAGGTTGGTTATAACTTTCCTTCCAAGGGGTAAGCGTCTTTTAATTTCATGGCTGCAGTCACCATCTGCAGTGATGTTGGAGCCCAGAAAAATAAAGTCTGACACTGTTTCCACTGTTTCCCCATCTATTTCCCAGGAAGTGATGGGACCGGATGCCATGGTCTTCGTTTTCTGAGTGTTGAGCTTTAAGCCAACTTTTTCATTCTCCAGTTTCACTTTCATCAAGAGGCTTTTGAGTTCCTCTTCACTTTCTGCCATAAGGGTTGTGTCATCTGCATATCTGAGGTTATTGATATTTCTCCCAGCAATCTTGATTCCAACTTGTGTTTCTTCCAGTCCAGCGTTTCTCATGATGTACTCTGCATAGAAGTTAAATAAACAGGGTGACAATATACAGCCTTGACGTACTCCTTTTCCTATTTGGAACCAGTCTGTTGTTCCATGTCCAGTTCTAACTGTTGCTTCCTGACCTGCATACAAATTTCTCAAGAGGCAGATCAGGTGGTCTGGTATTCCCATCTCTTTCAGAATTTTCCACAGTTTGTTGTGATCTACACAGTCAAAGGCTTTGGCATAGTGAATAAAGCAGAAATAGATGTTTTTCTGGAACTCTCTTGCTTTTTCGATGATCCAGCGGATGTTGGCAATTTGATCTCTGGTTCCTTTGCCTTTTCTAAAACCAGCTTGAACATCAGGAAGTTCACGGTTCACATATTGCTGAAGCCTGGCTTGGAGAATTTTGAGCATTACTTTAGGGCGAGTCAATTTTGTGTCCCTTGTGATGGAAAAACCCCTTGGTTAAACCTAAATTATTCCTACAGAGCAGGGTGCAGTGCTTCTGAGAACAATCTTGCCTATCACAGCCAACCAGCCTAGCCTTTACAGTAAGAACTGCTCCAGGTAAACTAGATTCTGCTAATAGGTTTGTAGTCCAGCAACAGTGTTTTGTTGACATGGGGGTCAAGGTTTGATTTTTTCAGTGTCCAAAGAAACATCTGTTAAGTATTTGGCAGTAGGGTCAGGAGACAGTGATAGACACAACAGTCAAATTCAGAGCAGTAGCTACAGTCTGGGGAAAGTACAGAAGAGAATTTTCTCTTAGCTAGTAAACGGAGAGCACATGGGACTGAATAATCTCAGGCTGGGGCAACCATATTAACGTTGTCATCATTGGTGGAAGTCATCCATCCAAAAGGTCAACAGTCTTGAGTGTAAGCTCTAAGGACCAAGGAGCTGTGTCCTAAGGTCTAAGGGTCTAGGATCTAAGTTAAGAATGGGTATTCAACTACCAAAGCACCCTGAGACACCCGGCCAGGCAGTCTACAGGTAAGAGTTGAGAGGTCAGTGAGTCTCCACCCAGTTCTCAGCTTCCTGGGGCTTCAGGAGCTCTTCCTCTCCCTGCTGTGTGGTTGCCTTCCTTCCACAGCCACACGAGGGGCACAATCCAAGTCTGCAGCACCCACTTCCCTGTTTTTTTCCAATCCTGTAATTTCTAACCAACATCATCTGCTTGAATTTCTGTCTGTCTTTTTCCTAGTATAGCTTGTACCATCCTAGAAGCTATCTCGCCCCTGAGGTGTGGGTCTTGCCAGGAACATTTTGGAGTTACTATGTCTCGTTCTTAATTATCCGATGCCCTCTGGTTCATATAGATCTTATGAAGGTGTGCTTCATACTTGCTGCTTCCTGCTTATTATCTCCAGTCAGCCTACTGTTGCCATTATGAACAACCAAAATGAACCTGTGTGATATTCCGTGGAATGTAAAGATGATCAATGTTTCTGTAGGCTATAGTAAGGAGAATGGAGAGGTATACTTGTAATAGGGAAGAAGCAATCCGGCTCCATAGTTCATCTGTTTCTTTTACTTTAAACTTTGTATTCTATTGCTTTTGCTATGACAATGATGCCCATAGCCTGAAATAAACAAGACAGTCCATTCTCAAGACTCTCATCTTTAACAGTATAACACTTTTCCATTCACATAGAAAAAAAGTTGCAGAACAGAGAATAACATTTTCTTCTTGGATGTTTACAAGAATATTGTGATAGGATCTACATGGACAGCTGTAAGAACAAAGGATTCTAACACCAAGAAGTCTGCTATAACCAACTGCACCTCCCCTTTTAGTATGAAAGAAGCCTGAATTCTAGAGAAAGATGGTTCTTTGGGACACTAATCCACCATCTTCTAAGTCTGCTGGCTTTCTGAATAAAGTTACTATTCCTTGTCCTAATAATTTGTCTTGATTTATTGGCCTATTGAGCAGTGAGCAGTTCAAGCCTGGACTCAGTAACATGCTGTTGGCCCTGATAGGGACAAGCCAGCTTTTGATGGTTTTTATAAATAAGTATAGAGAAGACAGCATTACTCACATCAGTAGCTATACCAAGTGCCAGGTGCTGTGTTGATTTGCTCCAGTAAAAATACTGCACCTGAGGATAGCAGCCACAATTAGAATACCTCCTGGCTAAGTATATAATAGTCCATGGTCAATTTTTAAGATCTACTTCTGCACTGACCAAACTGGTGAGTTAAATGAGAATAAGATAGGTATCAGCATCCATGTTTTTTTCCAAGTCTTTTATGGTGACACTGAACAGGAAGAACAAAGTTGACTCTATACTGGGTCTATTTCTTTTGCTTTAACCTTTGTATTCTATTACTTTTGCTGTAGGTTAATTACTTAAGGGATGTTGCCTATAGTTTAAAGTATACATAATGGTCCATCTCAGGGAGCCCAGCCTCCCTTGACCGATATTAAGCTAAAATACCTTTTTTAGCTCACAAGAAACATCCTGACCAGGCTCACCTGTAAAGATCTGCAGGAAAGAAGAAATTAAAATATTGCGTCCAGAGTCTGGCCAGAACTCAGAAATATTTGCAAAAACGCATCCTCCATTTTTACTCTATCTCCTTATCTCCTCCTCTTGCTCTGTCAGAGACCAAAATCCAAATCCAGGCAAGACAGTTCACTGGGACACTAATCCACCATTCTCTAGGTCTGCTGGCTTTCTGATAAAGCCACTATTCCTTGTCCCAACACACTGTCTCTTGATTTATTGGCTTGTTGTGAAGCAAGCAGCACGAGCTTGGGCTTGGTTAATAATATTAATTGCTTTAGTGTCTTGGAAGAGAGTGAAATTTCCAGGAGCATCCACTTAGCTCTTTCTACTCTAATGGCCCTCATCCCAGGGATAAGAAAGCCAAAATGGGGATATAATCTGTTCTAGACCTCAGAAAATAATTACACGGTTGGTTGGTGTGTGGATGAAGTGACCTAATGACCAACTGTGAGCTGGACATGAGCTAAGGCTTCATCTATCAACTGACCCAGAGAAATTCCAGCTTTCGTTGAAGGGTCACAGTGGTGTTGTGTGTCCCCAGGAATTAGCATCAATTCAGATCCAAGATCCAGAAAACCTCAGAAGACCTATTTCCTTTTTTTCACTGTACTACCACTCTAGTATATGGCCACACATTTTGGGGGGACAAGGTTGAGGGATCATTTATAACATGCACTGTGGCAATGAAAGTGAAGTCCCGTCCGACTCTTTGCGACCCCTTGGACAGTAGCCCACCAGGCTTCTCCATCCACATGATTTTCCAGTTAAGAATACTGGAGTGCATTTGCCATTTCCTTCTCCAGGATATTTTCCCGACCCAGGGATTGAACCCTGGTCTCCCACAGTGTAGGCAGATCCTTTACCATCTGAGCCACCATGGCAATGGTGCAAGGTAATTCCTGAAGAGTACACAGACTCTCCTTCAATCAAGGGGTTCTGGGTCTGTGAATTGATACAGGTCTAAAAACAGAGAATCCACTGTGGTGACTCAGGTTGGATTTTGGCTACCTGATTTAGAGCTTTTCTTGTTAATAAATATCAAGTAGTATTCTCTTAGGGGGTTTCCCTGAGGACTCAGGTGGTAAAGAATCCAAACGTCCAATGCAGAAGGTTCAGTCTCTGGATTGGGAAGGTCCCCTGGAGGAGGGTATGGCAACCCACTCCAGTGTTCTTGCCTGGAAAATCCCACAGGCAGAGGAGCCTGGTGGGCTACAACCTATAGGGTTGCAAAGAGCCGGCCACGACTGAAGCGACTGAGCACACATAGTATTGTCAGGTTGCCTTTCTTTTTCCAAGGGCCTCTCTGGGGGCAAAGGCATTCTGATTGCCTGCACACACCTGCTGCCCTTTCATAGTGCAGATGTAGTCACATCATCGGTGGTAGTCTGTGCTAATTTGGGGTCTGTTATCCCCATCATTATCAATGAGTCCACCTTAATAGTGGCATCACTGACCGTCGTACATGGCCTACAGAGGGAAATATCCACAGACACTTTCAGAGATGCATGTCTTCCTCTCACGAATGTATTTCTCAATTCTTCAGTGACGGGAGTGTCTTCTGGGCCTTTGGGGGATGGATATGCAGATTACATGCCGTAAGTCTAAGGTAACATTTCCCTCAACTTTGGATTCCGTGCTGTGCATTATGCCAGGGAAGCTCAGTGTTTCAACTTCACAAATTTCAGGCAACCAATGAGTCTAAGTTTCCATCAATCATCCAAGTAAAGTACTACAACATCTCTAGCTACATGAGTTAACACATATAATAAAAAGCATATTAATAAACTTGGCTCAGCACACTATTACATTCCATCATCCATGGTCTAACACCTCAGAATTCATACAGACACACGTTCTCCAGGTTTCTTCCTATATATTAGAAAAGTCTTGTCATTCCTTTGCGTGTAAGTTACTTCTTCCTCCCTCACAGTGTGCACCTACATCCCCAGGAACTTGCAGTAAACTGATTTTAGTTGTGACAACACTGGTAGGAGAAGGTGATTACCACGGTTTTTGAGGAGAATGTCAGTTTCCTCTCAAGGCACCTGCCCCAGGTGAATTTTCAAGCAGAGGAAGCCTACCTCTTCAGAAACTGGAGGGCAACCCACTTCCACTAGTGAGAGGGGCTCAGAGTGGGACAAGACATGTGGGAGCAAGATGGTCCGTTTTCTCTGGGTCTGACGCACTCCAAGTTTGGGATCCTGTTATTTAATAGCACTCTGACTTTTACATGAGAAACTTAGCATATCTGTAAATTTGACAGAAGTTGTAATGCAGTAACATGAAAACGAAAATGTGTTTGATTTTCAGCAGTATTATTTTGTCACTACAATCAATGCGCTTCCTTTAGAATTGTACGAAATCTCTCTGGTTCCCTTTCCGTAATTTGGAACTGTGCTTATTATTTCTCTTTTTACGTATTCAAAGGAACTCTAAAGAATACATCTCACACCACAGTCCTTACAGTCACCTCACAGCCATAACAGCCCAGTGTGACTGCCACCTGGGGCCCCAAGGCACTCGGTGCTCCGTCACCGTCAGCCACAGGGGGCTGGTTAATGGAGATGCCCCAGCACCACAACGTCCTAGCCTCTTAATTCTGTCAAGGAACTCAGCACCCAGCTCAAGCCCAAGTGTCCAATCAAACTGAACTATCTCTTGGGACTATAAAAAAAAGCTTAATAAAAAGAATCATTAACTACCGCCGGGTTTTGGACTAATGAGACATTCACCACTAAGATGAGCGAAAATACAGAAATAGCCACTATAGGGAGTCAGTCTTAGAAATAACCCTGGGCTTAGGAGACAGAGTTGTTAAAGACGGGCTCCCCCTGTCCTTCTCAGGGCTAAGACCCAGACCTGACTGCAGAGGGCATGGAGGCCCACTGAGTGGCAGAGACAGCACCGCGGTGGCGCTCCTGGGGAAAATCCGCCCTCTGGAGCTTGCTATGAATCTTGCCTCTAGGGTGCTCAGAAAGTTATTCAGGAGGTCAAGTCTGTTTTTAGCCCCTCTACTACGAAAATGGTTGGAAGGCATCACTGACTAACTAGATAGACACGAGTTTGAGTAAACTCCGGGAGTTGGTGATGGAGAGGGAGGCCTGGCGAGCTGCAGTCCATGGGGTCGCAAAGAGTCGGACACGAGTGAGCGACTGAGCTGACTGAACTACAAAAGCAGTTGGAGAAGTGCGCGCAAACTGTTGTCCCTGAGCAACACAGGAGCGCGGCACGGGGAGAGCCGGGCATGCTGCCAGAGCCTGCCCGCCGATACACCAAAACCTGGCAGAAAACGCAGTTCTTCCCCGCAACGTCTCTTCAGCCTTCTCCACCGACAAGGCTTTCGCCTCTGCTGGCAGAGGAAGCTCACTTCACAAGGCCCAGATCCTTTTCCTCAGAGCAGCCAAAAAGGGTGAGCTGGGCTGAGACGCAATGGAGACACCGCCGGCACAGGCCGCTTTCCCTCAGGTTTTGTGTCCTCGTGTCTATACCTGCCGGGGGGCTCCTACCCTCAGGTTTGACCAGAAGTCAGGTAGGCAACGGAGGCAAGGGTAAGTCTGAGCACAGTGCGCAGCCCCTTTCTCCTCCCGAGTTTCTGCCCACGGCCCCTCAGGCTTGGGCCTCGAGCTCAGGAGACCCGGACGACGAAACGAAGGCGGGGAGAGAGAGCGGCGGAGCCGGAGCCTCGGCGTCTGTCCTCCCGCACGGCCGCCCTCCCACCGCGGCGCTCCAGAGGCCGGCGCGGGGCGGGCCCGGCGGGCGGCGCGCGCTGATTGGCTGCCGGGGCGCCCGCCCCCCGCCCTCGCGTCGGGGGGCGGGGCCTGACGCCGCCTCGGCGCCGGGGCCGCGGGCGCCCACTGACCGCGCGGCGCTGCTCCGCCGCTGTCTCCGCGGGCTCGCGGCGGCCGGCGCGCGGGCGCCGAGGGGCGCTGCAGAGCCGGCGTTGCCTTTCGCGGCGACTGCCGCCATCGCCGTGCGTGCGGGGCGGGCGGGGACTCGCGGCTGCGGCTGGAGCGGGCTTCTCCAGGGGAGGCTCCCCTCCTGGCCGCGTCGCCCCTCCCCCGCGCGCCGCCGCCGCCCGCCCTGTGCGCCCCCCGGCGCTGTCCTGTCCCCGAGAGCCCGGAGGCCGGGGCGGCGGGGGCGGGAGGCCGGCCGGCGGGCGCGCACTCTGAAGAAAGTCCTGTCAGAGCCGGGCGCGCCCCGGCCCGGCGGCGGCGGCGGCGGCGGCAGGAAGGGGCTCGGCCGGCGGGCGGGGGCGGTGCCTCGGGGCGGGCCCGGCCGTCCCGGCGCTAAGTTGTGGGGCCCGGCCCCTCCCGCCTCATTTCCTTCCCCGCGGCTCCGCGGACCTGGTCCCTCGGCGCGGAGCTGCCGCGCCCGCACTCCTGGGCGGAGAGAACGCGCCGGCCCGGCTCGAGAAAACTTTTCCTGCCGACCCGGTGCTCGCGACGGCGGTAGCGAGTCCGCGCGGCGACCCTGCCTGCGCCTGCCCCGCGCGCCCCGCCGGCGGCCGGCGCGGAGGTCCGCGGCCAGGGCGAGCGGGCCCCTTCCGGGCGTGAGGCGTCCCGCCCCGGGGAGGGCGGCGGGCCGGGCCGAGGGCCGAGGGCGCGTGGGGGCGCCGGAGACGAGGTGAGGAGCGCCGCCCGGACCCGCGCCCGCGGCGGAGAGGAGCGCGCGCAGGGCGAAAGCCCAAGAGCCGGGAGCCTCCGGCCGCCGCTTCCCGGAGTCCGCGCTCCGCCGGCTCCGAGCAGGGACCGCGCTCCGGCGCCGGGTCTATCGAGGAAACATGAAGTTGAGCCGGCAGTTCACCGTTTTCGGCAGCGCGATCTTCTGCGTGGTGATCTTCTCGCTCTACCTGATGCTGGACCGGGGTCACTTGGACTACCCCAAGAGCCCCCGCCACGAGGGCTCCTTCCCGCAGGTGAGCCCCGGGGAGTGGGGCCGCGGGGCTCCGGGAGGGTGCGGGCGGAGCCGGTAGTTACCCGCTGCTCCGCCGAGGCTCCGCGCTCGGGCAGGGCGAGGCCCAACTGGACGGGGGAGGCTCGGATCCTCCTCCCAGCCGGGCGCCGCGGCGTTCGGACGGCGATGGCCGCTACCCGGGAAGCCGCCGCTTCCCGGGGCGCGCGGAGTTAGCAAAGTACCGAGCGGCCTGCGGTGGCGGGAGCACGCCCCGGGGCCCGGGCCTGCGGGGGCGCCCACCTGCCGGCCGGGCGCCGGCGCGCTGTGCGGCTCGCTCGCGCGCAGCGCCCCCTGACAGCTGTTGGGGGAGCCCCTGGCCCGCACAGGGTTAAGCCGCCGCAGACCCCCTGCGCGACCTGGGTCGCGGAAACCGATCGAGCAGACCCCATCTGGGTGTTTTATTGGTTTTCTAACTCCACTGTCTCCGGAGACATAAAAGTTTATTTGGTGTTGCAGACCTCCAGAATGAAAATCTGTAGGGTTGATTTTGGTGTCGTCATTCTTCAGCTGTTACCTCGGGTTTGTTGGGCGCAGTCGGGGGAACCTGGGGAAGCGCGTGTCATTCTCCAGCCGGAAGCTGTGGGGCGCTCCGTCCCGGGCCACGGTCACACTGTCAAAGGAACTGGGAAAACGACCCATCTTCAGTCTTTTATTTAAAGTTACTAAAAATAAGCGAACGGAACCATCGGTTCCTATTTGGGAAGGTACCGCGCCGCTGTGCGATTTGTTTCAAGTTATTTGCCAGTGATCTGTAAGATCTAGAAATTTTAGTAAAACTGGGTAATGTGCAGTGAATGAACCTGAAGAACCCCACACCCCGACAGGCTGATACGTCAGCTGCTTAACAGCAGAGAAACGTAGGACGTGAACAAGTTGGCGTGTTTTGTTTTGTTTTTTATCTTTTGTGTGACACTGTAAATAACCAGAGAATATTTTTGCTTTTGTTCCGGTGATGCACTGGGACAGAAGGCTTGAATTTAATGAAATTAGACTTAATTTTACCTGAATTATTATGAAAGTGGAAAAAGACCATGTGACACCATTGTGAATGGTGTCATCAATACACTGCACTCAAAATGCCCTGCAGATGAAAGATAATAATCTGATTGTAAACAGATGTATCAAAAAATTTTAAAGCTTTTGCTTTTGTTATTGAAAATGCAAGTTGTGTGTCTGATGCACAGTGAGGCCAACAACACTAAAACATTGGGGTCTGGAAGAGAGGCAAGTTTATTGAGGGTCATACACGGAAATGGCTCATGTCTTTATAGCCCCAAATGTACTCAAAGCTTTCATGAAAGCCCTTTTAAAAGCAAAAGGTGAGGGAGGGGCATGGTAGTTGTTACAGACTTCTTGGTGTGAAACCCGTTATTCTTGAAGTCAAGTCATGGTAAGGTAAGGACGTTCCTGTAAATCTCTATGTAACAAATATTATTCTCTGTCCTGACCAAAAAAGGGCGAGATCCTGAGGCACAACTTTCCCCACCGAGGTCCAGGTCCTGGCTAAGAGGTGGCGGTCTCAGCTGCGGCTCCCTCAGGGCCAGGGCCCCACACCCTACCCCAGCCAGGGCTGAGGAGCCTGGCCCCAAACCCAGCTGGCCCGCAGGCTCCTCAGGCTCCGGCCAGTGGGCCCGGGGCCCAGGCTGTGTCCGTGCAGATGGCTGCTGCTGTCAGGTCGCAGAGGCAGGGATGTAGGTGAGGGTCACCGCCGCCTCCAGGCCTGGGCCAAGGGGTGCTGTGCTGGGCTTAGTTGCTCAGTCATGTCCAGCACTCTGTGACCCACTGGACTGTAGCCTGCCAGGCTCCTGTGTCAGTGGGGATTCCCCAGGCAGGAACACTGGTTGCCGGGCCCTCCTCCAGGGTATCTTGCCGACCCAGGGATCAAACCCAGGGCTCCTGCGTTGCAGGCGGATTCTTGACTGCCTAAGCCACCAGGGAAGTCCAAGAATACGAAAGCGGGTAGCCTGTCCCTTCTCCAGGGGAACTTCCCCACCCAGGAACCAAACCGGGGTCTCCTGCACTGCAGGCGGGTTCTTTACCAGCCGAGCTGCCCGGGAAGTCCTAGGCCAAGGCTGGCCGTGACTTTGGGGAGGGCTCTGAAGCCCGGCAGGACACGGCTCTCAGCCTGTTCACTGGGACCCACAGCTCATCCACTTGCCCAAGGCCAGAGAACAGGCTGGAGGGGATGGGGGGAGAAGGTCAGGATCCGCCTCTTGGCCTCACTCTCCACCTGATGACCTCCATCAGGTGTTGTAGCCTATAGTTGTAGGGATGACCTCCACCCTACAGCTATAGGCTGAAACCCCCATTGACCGTTGGTCGCCAGTGGGCGGGGCCCACTGCGGTGCCAACCAATGGCTGAGCAGGACCGCTAACGGTCTCTCATTGACCGTTGGTTGCCAGTGGGCGGTGCCAAGCAATGGCTGAGCAGGACCTGTCACCTGGTAATTACGTAGTGATGCGCAACAATGGTTCTGTTCTGATGGCTGCAGTCACCTTGCTCTCTACACTTTTAGGTAGTATTATAGAGAAAATGGAGAAGGCAGTGGCGACCCACTCCAGTACTCTTGCCTGGAAAATCCCAAGGATGGAGGAGCCTGGTGAGCTGCAGTCCATGGGGTCGCTAAGAGTCAGACAGGACTGAGCGACTTCACTTTCACTTTTCACTTTCATGCATTGGAGAAGGAAATGGCAACCCACTCCAGTGTTCCTGCCTGGAGAATCCCAGGGATGGCGGAGCCCGGTGGGCTGCCGTCTATGGGGTCGCACAGCGTTGGACACGACTGAAGCGACTTAGCAGCAGCAGCATAGAGAAAATACGGTGGGATGAGCGCTATGGGGTATCATTAAATACGGAGTTTAGAGTTTGTCCAGTGCTTGTTGATGAGATTGGATAAAACAGTTTAAAAAAAGTGGGGGGAGGGGTGACACCCTGGGGTTTTAAGCCTTTCTAAAATATGTTGTATAATTTTGGGGCTTAACTTGCTGTGATTTTCGCCCCAGTAGTCCCACTTTTAGAATTTTCTCCATTAACAGGAAAAACCGTAAAAACTGATCTTACTCAGAATGTTATCTTGAGTAATATCCTTTGGATTTGACTTGATGATCACTTGGAAATGATTTATGCAAACATCTGAGGTTGGGTTCTCTGGCAACCTTGACATTTGACTATTTCTAAAGAAGTGAGTGACTCATTTGGTCTCTGGAAAGTCTTAGGTGAAGTTAATTCCAACATTTTAGCATCCAGCCCTAGTTCTCATCAAGGGACCGGAGTCCTGCCTAGAACATAAAGCGTTTAATGGAAAGTGACAGTCGCTGCTGGAAGAGAAGGCCCTCTGCTCATTTTGTTGGAAGGGAAGGCCCTCTGCTCATTTTGTTGAAAGGGAAGGCCCTCTGCTCATTTTGTTGGAAGGGAAGGCCCTCTGCTTATCTTGTTTTCTGACACAACTAAGCGACTTCACTTTCACTTTCATGCACTGGAGGTGGAAATGGCAACCCACTCCAGTATTCTTGCCTGGAGAATCCCAGGGACAGCGGAGCCTGGTGGGCTGCTGTCTACGAGGTTGCACAGAGTCTCACACGACTGAAGCTACTTAGCAGCAGCAGCAGCAAGGGGAGAGGGTTTGAAAAGTGGAACTTTTTATACTTAAGTTTGTCTTTCTGAGATTTTCATACTGAATTTTCAGTGCAAAAGATACCTCTGCTGATTTAGTTTTGAAGAGCCACTGAATCCCCAGGCAGGTGGACTGGATAAATATTCTTATAGCCTTGTATGTCTGATACTAGCCAATGTGTTTTAGTCTTACTTGATAAACTGCATTCACACAGTCACCACCTAGTAGGTGAGTAAGCTCAGGCATGAAGAGAGTAACTTGCCAAAGTCACACAGCTAAAAGCTGAGATTTCAACAGGCAGCCTGTGGAGTCTAAGCTCTCAGCCGCTGTGCTGTACTGCCCCTAGTGATCCTTTGCCTCCTGTTTAGGCTCCAGCTTCCTTGTAGGAAAAAAGAGCATGTCGCTCTGTGGCTTCTTAGTGTCTGAATTTTTTTTAAAGGAATTTTTAATATGAAGCCCTAATGAATGTGCTGCTGCTTTTTTTTTTCCTTTGATGCTTTTAAAAAATTTGTCAATTTTGAAATAATTATGGGGTCACGTGCAAGTATAAGTAATAATACAGAGAGATAACATGTATCCTTTAACAGTTTCCCCCAGTGGTAACATCTTCCAAAACTGTAGGGTTACACCCTAGATATTGATATCTTGATATAATGAAGATAGAGAATATTCCCATTGCCACAATTACATTGCCCTTTTATAGCCATGACCACTTCCTTCCTATCGCTTCCCCTTCAAGCCCCTGGCAACTATTCATCTGTTCCTCAATTTCTATAATTTTGTCATTTCAAGAATGACAAGTGAAATCGCATAGTGTACAACCTTTGGGGATTGGCTTTTTCCACTCAGTGTAAATCTCTGGAGAGAGATCCAGGTTGTTACAAGTTTGTTCCTTATTATTTTTCATTGATGTTGTTATCTTTTAATTTTTATTTTGTTCCTTATTATTAGTGAGTATTCCATAGACAGAGCATAGTTTATTTAACCGTTCACCCAGTTGAAAGACATCTGGATTGTTTCCAGTTTGGGATAGTTTATTTTGAATAAAGCTGCTATGGACATTACAAACATTCACATACAGTTTTTGTGTGAACACGTGTCCTGATTTCTCTGTGAAAAATGCCCAGAAGTACAGTTGCTGTGTCATACGGTGTAGGCATAGAGTTTCCCAGGTAGTTCAGTGGTTAAGAATCCGCCTGCCAATGCAGGAGCTGCAGGAGACGCAGGCTCAATCCCTGGGTCAGGAAGATCCCCTGGAGGAGGAAATGGCGACCCCCTCCAGTATTCTTGCCTGAAGAATCCCCATGGAAAGAGGAGCCTGGCGGGCTACAGTCCACAGGGTCGAAAAGAGTTGGACTCGACTGAGCATGCACACACACATACTACACACATACGCGCACACACACACACTACACACATACGTGCACACACACACACACACACATAAGCACATACACGTTGTACCGGCACACCTCAGAGATGTTGTGGGTTCAGTTCTAGACCACTGAGTGTGCTCCTTTTTATGAAACATTTAATGCTTGAGATTTGTACCTCTCCTACAGTATCTTCCAGCTCACTTGAGAGCTAAATGTTATAGTGGAAACCATTATGCAGCATAGCAGCCCAGCATTTGAGTTGATTTTTATTTTTTTCACTCCTTCTAACGCCAATGTAAACCTTAATCTGATGAGAACACCAAACAGTGAAACTAGGTGGCACTAAATTATATTTCTTTGATGAGTTTGGGTATTGAATTCTTTAAGGTAGTCAGTCACTGTAAACCACTTTTGGTGTCTAGTGAAATGGTTGTTCTAGAAAGGGATTGATTTGCTCTGAATTGTCCATTTTAGTTTCTTCCAGTTAACATGGAACCTTACGTGGTCCATCATGTAAACAAGATATGTTTTAAAACTGTCTTCAGTTGAGAGCAGTCTATTTGCTTTCGTTTTTTTCCCTCCTCCCATAAGTCTGTGTTTGCCACTGCCTGGCCAGACTCTGGTGGAAGTAAGCCCAACTCTGGGTGCTCCACTTTCTCCACCCAAAAGTCCTTCTAAGGACTATTCCTTAGAAGGCTTTCCTCTCTGTTTCTTGGAGGAATTCCTTTGAAGCCTTGAGGCAACAGTGGCTTTTGTGTGTCTATTTCAGGGTTAATAAATCTCAGCTAGAAAAATTAATAAAAATTCCACTCTGAATGAGAGGTTGACCAGGGTCTAATGCCCTGAATATGCTTTGAGGTAATGCAAGAATTCAAGCAAATGGAAAGGAGAAACATTGTTAAGGTGTTCCCGAAAATCTTTATCACTTTCCACAAGCAGATTTCACCCGTTGCTTACTATCTACATTGTGTTTAAGCAGATGGCGTATTAATGTCTTATATTTGGATCTGGAGAATTAATGACTCAGGTTGTGATAACAAAGTATCGATCTTTAGTATAACATAAGTTATATAGGGGTTAATTTTACCTCTTGAAAGATCAGAGATTGAGATTGATGGCAAATGTAAAATTGAAGTTCAGATTTTATCTTTGTGCCCAGATAACATTTATCAAGTGACAAATGGGAATGTCTTTAAGTATCTGATAGAAGGGCACTGGTAGAGGGAGACTTTTCTGCCCTTTTTGTTTTTTTGACTTTGACTATGAAAGTATAATACACCTATAAAAATATGCCAGAACACTTTACATCTCTACTACTTTCTTAAGAGTTAACATAGTATATGTACAATAAAAGTTGACCTGAGTTCCCCACTTGTTTTTTCTTATTTTTAAAATCTGTGAAGAGTAGTAAGTAGAAAAATATGATCTTTTCTGCTTCTCCACACTTGAGTGCACTCCATTTATAAATTGTAGCACTTGTTGCTGGGGTTTGTGCAGGTGTTTATCAGAGAGTTTGTTTCGTTTCCTGAGGTCTGCTGTTTGAGATCTGTGACTTCTGGGGAGTGATGGAACTTTGACCATGGTGCCGTCCAGGGATTTCAGAGAAACGATTAAAACAACAGGAAGCCCCCGGAAGAGAGTTGGTTCCTCTGCCCCTTCCCGCGTCCAGCAGTCCTTCAGCACTTCTCTCACCTGCGTGTTTCACTAGAACTCGAGGGTCTTCCTGTAGACAGACACTTGGGGCTGCACCTGGCATGAAGGCTTAAGTTTATTAATTTTTAAGTTGAATTCAATGCTTTATTTCCAGATCAGCACTGCTATTAGGACTTAACCAAATACTTTTGCTTGGGAGATGTTGTAGTCCTGTATGTAAAGGTGATTTTCTCTGTGACTCATTAATGAGCATTAAGGGATATCTGGGCTGTGGATACAATACATTATAATTACCAGTTTTACTTGTTTTTAAGTCAGCTGTTGCTGTTGGTGATAGCTGGTAAAAGTTTGGCCTTTTTTTTTTTTTTTTTTTTACAGACTGGACTAAGTGTTGAGATTTCCTAAAAGGAGTAGCTCAGTTGCTGCTGCTGATTCCCTGCTTTGCTCTTAGTTTTCCCTTGTTGTTCCCTCATTTCCGTGGCGGTCTTTAAGAAAACAGGAGGCTATTCAACAACTAGGATTCATTCTCCAGCTGCTGGATTGGACCCTCTGTCCTGGTAGCATCATCTCTTACAGTAAATGGAGAACTCAGGAGAGGAAGAGGAACTCTAAAGAGCAGATTTTGCTTCTGTTCATAGTTGTGACTAGTTTGTTGATCAGGAGAGGAGGTAGACCATTTTAGCTAAAACGGGTTTCTCTTTCAGTAAAGGTATTAATAGCAAAACTGCTACTTTTAAGGCTGAAACCATGTTTAGGTTCAAACAGGTTTGAGGGTCTGAAATTGAATTGTACTGAAATGGAATTCAGACCTAGTGCTTGGGTATTGCTAAATTTGCTTTATGATAGGGAAGAATTAATTTGAATTGAGTAAATTCCGTCTCTTGAGGTTACAATGTAGTTTTTCTGTGAGACGGTGTATTTAAGTTTAAGGTAATGTTATTTATACTTTCATGCCAACCGGTGCATAGTTGGTAGCCAGTAAATATTTTATGTTAAATTTGTAAACTTAACTATTTCTAAGGAAGGACCCCCTGTGCACCCTGGTTTAGACATGTACGTGCTCCTCCCCTGGCGCCTTGCTGCCTTTGCTGTTGGCGTCTGTGGCTGCCGTCTTCAGGGTGGGGAGCTGTCCTGGGATCCGTACGCAGCCTACGATGTGTCACAGCATCCCTGGTGTCTACCACGGGATGCCAGAAACGCCTTTGTCCGATTGGGAGCTACCAAAAATGTCCCCAGACATCGCTAAATGGCCTCCTGAGGAAAAATCAACCCTTTGAAAACCTCTTTGACTTCACTCTCGCCAAAGACGTGCTCTTTATGCTGATCGCACTGTGTTGAAATTTTACATTTTAGGAAAAAGTGATTAAAAGGCTCAATTCTTTATTTTTTAATTAGAGTTGATCTACAACATTATGCTAGTTTCTGGGGTATAGCAAAGTCTGTTTAGTTATACATATGTGTGTGTGTGTGCTTTTACGTATTCTCTTCCATTGTGGTTTATTACAGGATATCGAATATAGTTCCCTGGGCTATACATTAGGACTGGGCTGTTTGTCCATTCTCTCTATGTAGTTTGCGTCTGCTGGTCCCAGTCCAACCCTGCCCCCTGTGCCTTGGAAGCCACAGGTCTCCCTGTGTCTGTGAGTCCGTTTCTGGCTCATTTTGAGTCTGTGCATGTCGTGCTTTAGATTGCACGCATGCATGATACCATACAGTGTTTGCTTTCTATTTCTGACTCGCTCTGTTTAGTATGATCCTCTCTAGGTCTGTCCATGTAGCTTCAAATGGCATTATTTCATCCTGGTTTTTTATTTCTGAGTACTGCTCCATTGTGTGTGTGTGTGTGTGTGTGCGCCCGCCACATCTTCTTTATCTGTTCATCTGCAGAGGGACGTTTAGATTTTCCCTCTGTCTTACCTATTGTAAATAATGCTGCTGTGAACATAGGGGGCTACCCTGGTGGCTCATGGTAAAGAACCCGCCTGCACTGCAGGAGACCAGGTTTGATCCCTGGGTCAAGAAGATCCCCTGGAGAAGGGAATGGCAACCCACTCCAGTATTCCTGCTTGGAGAATTCCATGCACAGAGGAGCCTGGAGGACTACCGTCCATGGGGTTGCAAAGAGCTGGACACGACTGAGCAACTAACTTAGTATGAACATAGGAGTACATGTATCTTTTTGAATTACAGTTTTGTCTGAATATATACCCAGGAGTGGGATTTCAGGATCACATGGCAACTCTGTTTTTAGTTGTTTGAGAACCTTCCTCCTGTTCTCCATTGGGGATGCACCAGTGTTCATTTCCAACAGCAGTGTGGGAGGGTTCCCTTTTTTTCAATACTCTGTTCAGCATTTCTTGTTTGTAGACTTTTTACCGATGGCCATTTTGACCGTGTGAGTGGTGCCTCTTGTAGTTTTGATTTACATTTCTCTAGTAATTGAGATGTTGAGCATCTCTTCTCATGTGCTGATTGGCCATCTGTGTGTCTTCTTTGAGGAAGTGTCTGTTTAGGTCTTCTTTTCATTTTTTGACTGTGTTTTTTTGTTGTATGAACTATCTGTATATTTTGAAAATCAAGCCATGTCGGTCTCATTGTTTGCAAATAATTTCTCCCAGTCTATAGGTTGTCTTTTTGTTTATGGTATTCTTTGTTGTACAAAAGCTTGTAAGTGTTAGTAGGTCCATTTGTGTGTTTGTGCTTGTGTTTCTTCTACTGCCTTGGGAAGCTAAGAAAACACTGGTGCAGTTTATGTCACAAGATGTTTTGCCTGTGTTCTCTTCTGGGAGTTTTATGGTGTCATGTCTTATATTTAAGTCAAAAGGCTTAATTCTGATACTCAGGGATAACTAGCTTTTTTTTTTTTTTTTTCATGACTGAAATGTGTCCTTTAACTAGATGCCGAAAATTCACTTACGTTTTTAGGATTCCTCATTACAATATGTTACAGAAAATACAAGAGTAGATTATGTTCATATGGAAGTTAAAAACGGAATATTATTATACTGAAACAGTTAAAAAAAATTGGGCAAACTTTTTATTCTGAGAAAAGCATTTGATCAAATGATAGTAAATAAGCCATCTTTTCATTTATGCAAACTTAGTTAAAGGTTTAGATTTATTCCCCTTGCCTTTTAGCACAGGAAGATAAGATATATTGATTAGTAATAAGGTAGTATGAAAGGCATATGCAAAAATAATTTGAGAGATCTGAAACTTTCTCAGGCAAGCTATTTACTTTCTTCAGAGTATTACTGGTTTTATTTCTTCTAATTCTGATGACTTTGATTACTGCATTTTTTAATTCCTTCTTGAGATCAGGAAAAGCTAGGAAGGAAACTAGAAAGTCGCTAATGGAGACTTCCTTCCCATTCGGTTCATTTTGTCCTAACTAGGCTTTTTAACGAAGAGGGTGGAGATGGGGTGGGACAAGGGCGACAGAAGCTCCTGGCGGGTGCTCTCCTCCTTCCTTTGGTCCGGGCCTCTGGGCTTGAACTCTGGGGAAGTCAGGTAACAGCCCAGTCGGGTCTGCTGCCTGTTGTTGTAGGACCACAACGGCAGACTGGAGTTTACAGTTTTAAATGGTTAAATAACTCACGACGTGGTTATGCTTGTTCCTGTGTGAATCGAATCATCTCTGGCTGTTTTGTGTTACAAGGGCAGAGATGAGTAGTTGGGACAAAAACAGCATAGCCCACAAAGCCTAAGTTACTGTCTGGCTCTTTGCAGAAGTTCGCCAACCCCTGCTTTAAACTGTATTTCTCTGTTATTAACATTGGAAGCAAACAGTGTGGTTAGATCTGTTGAAGCAGACGTAGGCTAATTAAAAACAAACAAAATTCTCTTAAGCTGGTTATTAGGTTAGCATTACTCAAACTTAGTTTGTGTTTTGAGAGTATCGTTTAAAATTCCTGTTGTCTGCATGTTTCATAGATTGTTTCAGATGTCCTTGGGGAACTTCTGTGTTATAGCACTGATATGCTTGACATGTTTAATTTGTTTCTCTTCTCCCACCCAAAGATTTCTTACTCTGGGACTGCTCTGGGATGGAAGGTTCTGGGGCATGAACTGTGCAAAATTGATCCATAGTCTTGAGATGCAAACTGTGACTTTGTTGCATTTTAGATTTGTTGTAATTCACAGGTGGGCTGAGTCCTGAGTCTGATCTGACTGCTTGGATTGCCCAAGTCCAGGTATCTTCTTCATAAGCCAGAGATCCGGGCCAGAACTCGGCAGTCATCTCTGGGACCCCGAGGACTGGTCAGCTTGCAGGCAAAGAACCGACTTCCAGGGTGTCAGCACGGCCCTGTGCTAGTTTGTTTATCCAGGAGTAATTAATTCCTGTTAGTTTTGAACCTTCTTCATGCTTCTCAAAGATTATGTGTAATTTTCATCGTTCCTTGTGGCACAGGCCACTCTCCCATTTACATCCTCAGAGACTTTGCTGTCACCATTAAAATGCAGTACATTTCACATGAACAAAACGGGTGTAATGCACCTCATTGAGTAATGCAACTTTAAAGGTTTTTCCCTCATTTTAAAATATATTCATTTTTCATACGTAAATAGATTTCCACAATGGCTTCCTATGCATGTCATCGCCTTCAGAAGTCTAGAGAAATGAAATGCCTTTTGGAGAGTCAGAGCAGATCTCAAGTGAGGCCTGATCCTACCAGTGAACCTCACTGTCCTGAATCAGGGGTCTGGAGAGCCAGGGGACCTGCCGATGATGGTTTTCCTCTGAATGCATGTTTTGTGCAGACCTGCTGGTGTTCAGTCCTGTGGAGGAGGCGGGGAGCCCTCCTCTCCAGAGTGACGCTGTGCTCTGGGCTGACGGTGCGCTCTGCAGCGTCTGCCCTCTGCTCCCTGCCGCAGGTGTGGGGGGACGTACGGGGCTCTAGTGGTCTTGGCCTTTGTGGCAACATTTTTACCCTTGGAGCGTTAGAGGATGGAGGCCTGACAGTATGAATCATTCTCAGAATTCTCTTCTGCATAAAATAATCCTGAATGTGCATTTTTTTAAATCCAGTGAGGTAGTCATTCTCTTAGCAGTCATCAGAATCCCAGAAAAGTCATGAAAACATCACGGAAGTTTTGGAGTTGAGCAGGCCTTTCCAGGGTTGGTAATCTAGTATTTGATTTTTCAGATAAGGACACAGACGTATAAACTGGACCTCAGCAGTCTTTTTTTTTTTTTTTTGATCTGTATCCGGTTCCTTGTCACAGTATTCTTGGGACATACTTGCTGTCCCATAATTCAGGGAGCTTCTGTTGTACTGTCGCCAGCATCATCGGCTGGCTTGCTGTGTGTTAGGTACTGTGCAAATTGTGGCTGACATACCAGATATGTTCCTTGCTTTGGTAGAGCTTCTTAGTTGTGGAGACACAACTGCCATTTGTGAGACAACTAGAGACAGTTGAGCGTTTAGTTATTATTTAAAAGAGTGAATTTTGAGAAGCTAGAAGACTTCCTGGCACATAGCAAATGCTCAGTAAATGCTGGTTGTTCCTGATGAACAGCTTCAAATAGCACTTTTAAATAGCACGTGTTAGGTGCCAGGCACTGCTGTAGGTTCTGGGAGCATAGGAACTAAGAGTGAAACAGGAGGCCAAGATCTTAGTTTGTGTTTTCAGTGTAAGGCCGAGGGCCTTAGAGTTTAGAACTATGTCCATGTAGTGGCCTAGTGCAAACTGACCATGACACAGCGCAGGGCTAGGCTTTCCTGATCGGGTAGGACTTTGAGGGGACAAAGAACATTCCTGTGTGAAGCATGACACCTCCGGAGGCTTGGAGTCCCAGTGGAGCCTGGCCGTGTGAGCGTGAGAAGGGTTTATGACCTTTGAACTTGTAGAGTAGCTGGGGAAAACACAGTAGGTCATTTGGGATCCGTTTGTGAATTGCCCTGCGAGCCAGTGCGGGGAATTATGGGGGTGAACCATTCAGAATTGTTGAGTATGTCAGGAAGCTGCTTGAGAGAACCAGTGTTGGAGAATTAATTTCATAGAAAATTTTAGACCTGGAAGGGAGCTAAGAGAATATTCAGTCTGAATTATTCTGGTAACAATGTGTAGGAAGACTCAGAAGCAGGAAGGCAGCTGAGAATCTGTTTGAGGTAATACAGACATAAGGCAGTAAATCCCTGTATCAGTATTGAGTTGGCTGGAATCAAGAGGCAGGGGGAAATGCGGAGACGTTTTGTGAAAGGAAGCATCCAGGCTTCCTCGCAGGTTTGATAAAGGGTAAGGATAGGTGGCTTGAGTTAAAACAAGTTCCCCCACCTTTGTCCTGCGGGACGTTTGGAGACTGCTTGCTGTGCTGTTTGCGGAAGGGTGTAGTTGGAAGGATACGCTGGTTTGGGAAGCCAAGTTCAGTTTGGTTTGTGATGAGGTGGTTGTGCGTGGAAATAGCCAAGTGTGCTGGCTTGCCAGAGGGAGAGAAGGGGGAGGGAGACGCGAGTGAGGAGCCTCTCACCAGCGGATGGGGCGCGCACTTGGGGCTCGGCTTTGTGAACGGAGAGTCAAGCGCCAAGCAGCACTCCTGACAGCCAGAGCTCAGAGTACTGTGCAGCAGATGTTAATAAAAGGCAGCAGCTTGTATTCAAATTTTCAGAAACCAGCTTATTGATGAGCATATCTCAGAACAGATAATGCTATCATAAGGAAGGATTTCAAAGAAGCATTTTGGTAGGAAATGAAAAAAGGCCCATCTCATCTTTGCCCCAAATTCTGGTCCGGAATTATTTCTTCTAGGTTATAAGAACGAAAATAGATTATATGTGCAGGTTTGTGTTGGAGGCTGGAGAAGGGAGAGGGAGAGAGAGGAGAGTAAAGGGCCTCACAGCTCAAGGTCGATCTGAACATCTCGGACATCTGCGAACACCCCCAGTAAAGGAGAGCCTCTCCCATCTGACTGGTGACTGGCTCCCATTCCACTCTCATCCCAAACTGAAGAACTGTGTTGGTCCTCAGGGCAATTCTTGAAAATTTTTAGGCCCGAATGACAGCACTCAAGATGCAAGGTACTTCTTGTGACTTTCCGGGGAGAGTAAACTAGTAATTGTTTAAAAAAATGAAGAACCCAAGAAGTGTACATCTCTAGCTCTTTGGTAGCCGACAGTATGGTATTTAGGAGGTCCCTGTGTTGTGTTTCTGCATGTGAAATGCCGCGAACCTCACTGTCACACTTGTGCCCACACGGGCATCATGTCCCTTTGCACCCTGGAGAGCAGCTGGTTCAGACCCTTTTTTTAAAAACAGTTATTTTATTGGGGTATAGTTGATATACAGTGTTGTGTTAATTTCTGCTGTACAGCAAAGTGATTCAGTTATACATATATATAATATTTGCACATTATTTTTCATGCTTTTTCCATGATGGCTTGTCACAGTATGTTGAGTATAGTTCTCTATGCTATGCAGTACGACCTTCTTGTTTACGTGTAATAGTTTGCATCTGCTAATCCCAAACTCCTCATCCGTCCCCCATCCTGCAACCACAAGTCTGTTCGCTATCATACCAATTTTTATAAAGTCACTAGGAAAGGATCAGTGGCAACCCCCTCCAGTACTCCTGCCTGGAAAATCCCATGGGCGAAGGAGCCTGGTGGGTTGCAGTCCATGGGGTTGCAAAGAGCCGGACACGACTGAGCAACATCACTTTCACTTTTCACTTTCATGAATTGGAGAAGGAAATGGCAACCCACTTCAGTGTTGTTGCCTGGAGTATCCCAGGGACGGCGGGGCCTGATGGGCTGCCGTCTATGGGGTTGGACACGACTGAAGCGACTTAGCAGCAACAGCAGCAGGAAAGGATTGGTAAAACTTCAGAATATTTGATGCTTGTAAATAAAAGTAAGGAAATTCAGAATTTATAATAATTAAGATGGGGCTTGTCTAAACACCTGACTCTTGTGAGTAAGGAATAGAGGGGCTTATTCAGGAAACAGTTAGTATAAATAAGACTTAAGTTAGGCTGATTACCTACCTACTACAGTCCTGCCTTTAGGAGGTTCCCCTGAACAATTTCTGTATGAAAAACTGTCTTAGACATGACACTTGCCTTTATTTTAATAGGCTAGTACTGTTCAGGTTGATTTGCTTTTTCCATTAATGGCAGTTACTCTCTTTTTACATTAAAATTGTGTTTCTCAAGACTATTTGTGAAAATTATGTCGATAGAACTTTTATTAGGAGAACCTAAAATATAATATATGCCTTTCCTTCATGGAAAATGAGTTTAGGTAGTATAAACAGATCATGCATAATAACCCTGTGTACAGAGACAGGCATATGTCAGAAAATATGAGACAGATTAACAACATAGAGCAGAAGTCTTTGATGAGATAAATATATGATGTATAACCCTGGTTTTCTGGGAATTTTTGCATTCTGAAAGTGTGTCTCATGAACTTTTATGCAAGTTCTTGGGTGGGGTACAATGTTGACATATTATTTCAGAGTGCTATATTTCAGAATAGAAATTCCATTAAAATATGAAATGTTTTAGAAGAAAAATCAGTGTGGGTTTTTTAAATGTTGCAAAATATAAAGAAAAGTAATGTTCCTTAGAATAGTTTGCAAAGTGTGGAATTAAAGAATTCTATTAGTCAACATCTAATTTGCTAGTGTCAATTGCAGTTATTAAATGTATTTGAAAGTAATAAAATTGCACTGTATGAAAATATTTTACAGCTGAAACATTTTGTGCTATCTGCAAGCCCTCGTTCTCATAATCATTTTTAAAAAGATGCCCGTTTTGCAGAACTTAGCTTTATATGGTGCCTGTGTGCCTCTAGGTTGCCTCAACAGGAGCTGGTTTCCGTGCAGCTGCGTTGGGTTAGTGTGGATGAGCACGGCTGGGTTCTGATCTCAGTGAGCACTGGGCACCCACAGAGGGGAGGAGAGCCTGCAGGGTGCTGCCGGCAGCTGCAGTGCTGCCCATGCTGTGGGACGTGGGGAGGATGGGGTCACCAGGACGGGGCCTGCTGTTTTTCTGGGTCTGGGCTGGACCCTTTGTGGGGATCCGGCAGCTGCAGAGTGGTTGCCCACATGCGGCCGTGGCTCTTTCGGGCCCCTGCAGGAGAAGGACGGTGGACGTGGAGTCCCAGCTTGCGCCCTCAGGGTGATCGGCTCTCCACCATACTGCCTTGGGACGCGGGAGGTCGGACATGAGGGACATTTCGGGCCCAGAGTGCCTGGCCCCTGTGTGACAGGGAGTGTAGTGCTGCTCACACATGAGGGGTGGAGGACGAGAACCGAGACGTACGAAGAGCCAGACGTATTCTCTAGGTTTGGAAGCAGAGAGGTCAAGTAATTGGTTTGGGGCGTGATCAAGTACATCGTACGGCCACAGCAGTTCACATGCTCTCTGGCCTCAGCAGTGACATCAGGGGTGAGTGTCACGGGGACGCATCAATCAACCATGCCCTAGAGCCTGAGACGACTAATAGGCGAAAGTTGAACAGCAGCTGACGCCCGGGCGTGGTGTCCAGTGACACCCCTGCTGAAGTACGGGCTCTCCAAATCACTGCTACATTAGCATGAGTGGTCTAACTGGGAGGGAGCTGAGCCACAAAATGATAGGCAGATCATGCACTCTCTCTCTGGGTGACCCACTGTCCCCACTGCTTAATCACCTGTACTGACCGCTCAAGTTTACACGTTCCCTGCCGTTCAGACGTGCCTGCTGTGGCACCACCGTGAGCTGTCTGATGGCCCCAGGACGGAACCTCTGCCCCTCTCGGTTCCTCCCCAGCGTGTCCTTTTTCTAGGATGCCACCCAACCCTCCAGTTCCCCAGCTCCGAGCACTAAGGGGCTGCTCCCCTTCCTGGGGTCCGCCCCCCCCCCCCCCCCCGCCGGCTCTTTGTCCTGGCAGAGCCTCCACATTCCTCCACCTGGCCCCTGCCCGGACCCTGGTTCCTGGCAACTGCAGCCACCCTACTCCACTGCTGCACCAGTTCCAGAGGAGCTAACATGCTTTTGTTCTTGATCCCAAGCGTCAACGGGATATGGGTGTCTCCTGTAAAATATGTCCCATTCTTTCCCGCCTCCAATAGGAAAATAATCTGTTAGATCACAGCACCCCTGGGAAAGTAGTGGAAAGTCACAGGTCTACCTCCTGCTCCATGGTATGTGAGCTCTCAGCTCTAGGCCCCAGCCCTCCACCCCTTCTCCATGCATTGGACAGACTGCTACGTTGGTGAGGATGCTGCGAGCTCCTAGTCAGTCCTGCCAGCTGGTTGTTGTTGTCAGTCACTCAGTCGTGTCCGCCGACCCCATGGACTGCAGCCGCCAGGCCTCCCCGTCCACACCAACTCCGAGGTACCCCCGCATGAGTAGTGATGCCATCCAACCTCCATCCCTGCGTCCCCTTCTCCCCTGTCCCAATCTCCCAGCATCAGGTCATGAGTCAGCTCTGCATCAGGTGGAGGACCAGCCCAGGACCAGGACTATCCATAGGATGGACTGTCCCGCAGTAAGGGACCCAGTCCGAGCCCCCAGTCAGCTCAGTCCGTCAGTACCCACATGACTACTGGAACAGGACCAGGAAGCGGTGCCGTGCCTAGTGCCCCGAAAATCCGCTCAGTCACCACAGTAAGAAATAAGCCACTCCATCCCCCGGAGGAGGACGATGCAGCGATGAGGGCGCTCACTCTCCCCACCTCAGAGGCCTTCCTCTCACTTCTGCCATGGTGTGCACGACTGAGGACCCCGGACGAAGCATCGGATGACCGAAATCAGGTGACACGCCCCCTGAACTCAAGTGACGAGAAGCCCAGACCCGAAAAGAGAACACAAAAAAGTGGACCAGCAGAAAGGAAAGGAACAAGAGAGGCGCGGAGGCGAGACCTCACCCAGCCGAGTCTGCCGAGGTCCCCCCAGACTTCCCTCGCCCATCGACGCCTCGCCCCCAAGACAAGCCCCCCAAGCACCAGCGCGAGGAAGAGTCAGGGAGGGACGTGGAGAGGGCCACCGGCGGCGGAGAGACAGACCCAAGAGGAGAAGAGCCGAGAGCAGAGGCAGAAAAAAAAGAAAGCGTGTAGGATAGGGTGCTTCAAGTTTTTTTGTGAATGTCAGTGTTTCTCCATGTTTGAGCAGAGTGTGCCCTCCAGCTGTGTTCCCCCTGCATCTCCCTTTTTCCTCTGCCGCCAGTGATCACTCTGCTCTGTGTTTGATCATGTATGATGATGTTGTTTTTGACCTGGTTGCCCTAGAGTACTAGATGAGGAGTTCTTGTTTGATGAGGGTGTGTGGGTGTGTGTGTGTGTGTGTGTGTGTGTGTGTGTGTGTGTGTACAACATTGAATCTGTGATGGGCCCAGTTGTCTTGAGATGCTGAGTGAGTGGATGAGTTTCTGAGATGTGTTGACACAGAAGTGGATGTCGGATTGTAGTGTTCTGTTTTTTTGAGGAGCGTGCATGACTATATAGTTTTTGAGAGTGACAGAGGCCTCTTTTCTGCCACGACACTCCTGTGTTGATCTCTCACATATGAGGTGACACTTTATTGTGTTTCTATATAGTGGGGTGAGCATGTTTGTTGGATTTCTGTTTAGAATGGAGTGTCATTTGAAGTGTCATAGGGGTTTTTTTTTTTTGAGAAGTGTTTGTGTTTGTGAGGGTAAAAATTGTGAGAAAAATTTGTGTTGAGTTAGTGAAGTGTTTCTTTGTCACAAATGGAAGAGACTGTGACATAGGAGGTGAGCTCTTTGTTGTTGTGATGGTACTACTGTGTTGTTGGTAGTCAGGTTAAGATTGTTGTGATAGAGAAGAAAGGAGAGTGGATGGAAATTGTGAAAGGAGACTGTCTTGTGTACTGGTCGGTGATCTGGGCGACGCAGGGGCGGGATCTAGGAAGATGAGTGGTTGCACTAGAGGAAGTGAAAGTGAGGAAGTCGAGTTGGAGGACGGACAGCTCCAGGATGGATTAGGGAGATGAGTGTGATTCGTTATTTTTTGCTTTGGTTTCTTTGAGTTGTTGTGAGATTATGTGTACTTGTTCTAGACTTCTTGCAGCATTTCCTGGTTTTGTATGCTGTGTTTCCATTTTCATTTGTGTAAAGGTATTTTTAGATTTCCCTTTGGTTTCTTCTTCGACCCATCAGTTATTCAGAAGTGTGTTATATAATTTCCACATATTTTTGAATATTCCACCATTCTTTCCGTTAGTTGATTTCTAGTTAGTTTCCACTTAGATTCCATTCTGGTGGGAAAGAATACTTGATGAGCTTTCAGTATTGTTAAATTTGCTGACCTGCTTTGTGGCCTATCCTATCATCAGTGCTGGAGAGTGTTCTTGTGTGCTGAGAAAGAATATGTGTTCTGCTACTCTTGGATGAAATGTTTTATATGTGTCTGTTAGATCTGTTTGTCCTAAAGTATGGCTCAAGACCAGTGTTTCCTTGTTGATTTTCTGTCTGGATGATCTATCAGTTGTTGAAAGTGGAATATTAAAGTCCTGTCAGTTCAGTACAGTACTACATTGTGTCCAACTTTTTGTGACCCCAAGGATTGTAGCATGCCACGCTTCCTTGTGCATCACCAACTCCCAGAGCTTATTCAAACTTGTGTCCATCGAGTTAGTGATGCCATCCAAGTGTCTCATCCTCTGTTGTCCCCTTCTCCTCCTGCCCTCAATCTTTCCCAGCATCAGGGTCTTTTCCAATGAATCAGCTCTTCGCATCAGGTGCGAAGTATTGGAGTTTCAGCTTCATCATCAGTCCTTCCAATGAATATTCAGGACTGATTTCCTTTAGGATGGGTTGGTTGGATCTCCTTTCTGTCCAAGGGACTCTCAAGAGTCTTCTCCAACACCACAGTTCACAAGCATCGATTCTTCGGTGCTCAGCTTTCTTTATGGTCCAACTCTCACATCCATACATGACTACTGGAAAAACCATAGCTTTGACTAGACAGATCTTTGTTGGCAAAGTAATTAATATCTCTACTTTTTAATATGCTGTCTAGGTTTATCATAACTTTCCTTCCAAGGACCAAGTGTCTTTTAATTTCATGGCTGCAGTGACCATCTGCAGTGATTTTGGAGCCCAAAAAGATAAAGTCTCTCACTGCTTTCATTGTTCCCCATCTATCTGCCATGAAGTGATGGGACCAGATGCCATGATCTTAGTTTTCTGAACATTGAGCTTTAAGCCAGCTTTTTCACTGTCCTCTTTAACTTTGATCAACAGGCTCTTTAGTTCTTCTTCACTTTCTGCCATAAAGGTGGTGTCATGTGCATATCTGAGGTTATTGATATTTCTCCCAGCAATCTTGATTCCAGCTTGTGCTTGTTCCAGCCCAGTATTTCTCATGATGTACTCTGCATAGAAGTTAAATGAGCAGGGTGACAATATACAGCCTTGACCAACTCCTTTTCCTATTTGGAACCAGTCTGTTGTTCCATGTCCAGTTGTAACTGTTGCTTCTTGATCTGCATACAGATTTCTCAGGAGGCAGGTCGGGTGGTCTGGTGTTCCCATCTCTAAGATTTTTCCATAGTTTGTTGTGATTCTCACAGTCAAAGGCTTTGGTGTAATCAGTAAAGCAGAAGTAGATGTTTTTCTGGAACTCTTTTGCTGTTTTGATGATCCAGTGTATATTGGCAATCAAGCTTGAACATTAGTCTCCTACTGTTACTGTATTATCTGTTTTTCCTTTGAGTCTGTTAATAATTGCTTAATATATTTTGGTGCTCCAATGTTGGGCACATATATATTTAAGATGGTTATATCTTATTGGTTGATTACTCTGTCCATATATAGTGACTTTTTTATTTCTTTTTACCACTTTTGGCTTAAAGTCTATTTTGTTTGATAGAATTATACTTCAGTTTTGGTTTTTATTTGCACAGAGTATCTTATTTTCAAAAATATTGCTAGTTTATTTATTTATTTATTTACCTGACTGAGTTGCACAGCTTGTCAGAGAAGGCAATAGCATCCCAGTCCAGTACTGTTGTCTGGAAAATCCCATGGATAGAGGAGCCCAGTAGGCTGCAGTCCATGGGGTTGCTAAGAGTCGGACATGACTGAGCAACTTCACTTTCACTTTTCACTTTCATGCATTGGAGAAGGAAATGGCAACCCACTCCAGTGTTCTTGCCTGGAGAATCCCAGGGACGGAGGAGCCTGGTGGGCTGCCGTCTGTGGGGTCGCACAGAGTCGGACACGACCGAAGCAATTTAGCAGCAGCAGCAGCAGCAGCAGTACAGCTTGTGGGATCATACTTTCCCAGCCATGAGTCCAACCTGGGTCCTGCCAGTGAAATCACTGAATCCCAACCACAAGACCACCAGGGAATTCTCCTGAATGTCTTTTTTCTACCCCTTCTCTTTAAATCCTTGTGCCTCCTTAAAGCAGAAGTGAGTGTTGTGTAGGCAGTATATAGTTAGTCTTGCTTTTTGTCCATCCATCCAGTCTGTTTTTTTTATCTGCAAATTAAATCCATTTCCGTTTAGAGTAACTCCTAATTGGTAAGAGCTTACTATTGTCATTTTGTTATCTGGCTGTTGTGCATTTCCTTTTTCTTTATTCCTTTGTAACTTGATTTTCTGTAGCATTATGCTTTGATTCTCTTTACCTTTTGTGAATCTGCTGTAGCATTTTGCTTTGTGGTTAACATGAGGATGAGGCTCACATGAAACATTCTGTAGTTCAGTCAGTTCAGATCAGTCGCTCAGTCGTGTCTGACTCTTTGCGACCCCATTAAACACAGCACGCCAGGCCTCCCTGTCCATCACCAACTCCCGGAGGTCACTCAGACTCACATCCATCGAGTCAGTGATGCCATCCAGCCATCTCATCCTCTGTCGTCCCCTTCTCCTCCTGCCCCCAACCCCTCCCAGCATCAGGGTCTTTTCCAATGAGTTAACTCTTCACATCAGGTGGCCAAAGTACTGGAGTTACAGCTTTACCATCAGTCCTTCCAATGAACACCCAGGACTGATCTCCTTTAAGACAGACTGGTTGGATCTCCTTGGAGTCCAAGGGACTCTCAAGAGTCTTCTCCAACACCACAGTTCAAAAGCATCAATTCTTTGGCACTCAGCTTTCTTCACAGTCCAAGTCTCACATCCATACATGACCACTGGAAAAACCATAGCCTTGACTAGATGGACCTTTGTTGGCAAAGTGATGTCTCTGCTTTTTAATATGCTATCTAGGTTGGTCATAATTTTCCTTCCAAGAAGTAAGCGTCTTTTAATTTCGTGGCTGTAATCACCATCTGCAGTGATTTTGGAACCCAGAAAAATAAAGTCTGACACTGTTTCCGCTGTTTCCCCATCTATTTCCCATGAAGTGATGGGACCGAATGCCATGATCTTCGTTTTCTGAATTTTGAGCTTTAAGCCAGCTTTGTCACTCTCCTCTTTCACCTTCATCAAGAGGCTCTTTAGTTCTTGTTCACTTTCTGCCATAAGGGTGGTCATCTGCATATATGAGGTTATTGATATTTCTCCTGGCAATCTTGATTCCAGCTTGTGCTTCCTCCAGCCCAGCGTTTCTCTTGATGTCCTCTGCATAGAAGTTAAATAAACAGGGTGACAATATACAGCCTTGATGTACTCCTTTTCCTATTTGGAACCAGTCTGTTGTTCCATGTCCAGATCTAACTCCTGCTTCCTGTATACAGGTTTCTCAAGAGGCAGATCAGGTGGTCTGGTATTCCATCTCTTGAAGAATTTTCCACAGTTTACTGTGATCTACACAGTCTAAGGCTTTGGCATAGTCAGTAAAGCAGAAATAGATGGTTTTCTGGAACTCTCTTGCTTTTTCCATGATCCAGTGGATGTTAGCAAATTGATCTCTGGTTCCTCTGTCTTGTCTAAAACCAGCTTGAACATCTGGAAGTTCACGGTTCATGTATTGCTGAAGTCTGGCTTGGAGAATTTTGAGCATGACTTTACTAGTGTGTGAGATGAGTGCAATTGTGTGGTAGTTTGAGCATTCTTTGGCATTGCCTTTCTTTGGGATTGGAATGAAAACTGACCTTTTCCAGTCCTGTGGCCACTGCTGAGTTTTCCAAATTTGCTGGCATATTGAGTGCAGCACTTTCACAGCATCACCTTTCAGGATTTGGAATAGCTCCACTGGAATTCCATCACCTCCACTAGCTTTGTTCATCATGATGCTTCCTAAGGCCCACTTGACTTCACATTCCAGGATGTCTGGCTCTAGGTGAGTGATCACACCATCATGATTATCTGGGTCATGAAGGTCTTTTTTGTACAGTTCTTCTGTGTATTCTTGCCACCTCTTCTTAATATCTTCTGCCTCTGTTAGGTCTGTACCATTTCTGTCCTTTATTGAGCTCATCTTTGCATTAAATGTTCCCTTGGTATCTCTAATTTTCTTGAAGAGATCCCTAGTCTTTTGCATTCTTTTGTTTTCCTCTATTTGTTTGCATTGATCACTGAGGAAGGCTTTCTTATCCCTCCTTACTATTCTGCAGTTATAACAGTCTATTTTACCATGATAACAAGTTACCCTTGATCACAGACAAAAATTTTACCCTTTTACTCCCCTTTTTGATGTTTTGATATCATGATTTACTTATATTGTGTATCCACTGACAAATTACTGTAGTTAATAGTTATTTTAATGCTCCTGTTCTTTAACTTTTTTTTTTTAAATTAGAAGTAACACTACAGGCTGCCATATTACAGTATTAAAGTATTCAGAATTTGACTATATACTTAGCTTTAGCAGTGTTTTTGCATTTTCTATGTTTTTGTGTTACTAATAAATGTGTTTTCAGGTTGCAGATTTTTTTACAGAATTTCTCGTAAGACAGGTGTTGTGGTAGTAAGTTTCCTTAACTTTTGTTTGTCTAGGAGAGCCTTTATCTCCTCTTCATTTCTGAAAGACAGCTCTGCCAGGCAAGGTATCCTTGGTTGGCATTATTCTTCTTTCAGCACTTTAATTTATCATCCCAGTCTCCCCTGCCCTGTAAGGTATCTAAGATTCCTGCTTAGAAGTACACCAATAGCCTAATGGGGAATTTCCCTAAAATTTACAGGTTTTTTTTTTTTTTCCCCTCTTCCAGCTTTTTAGATTTTTGTCTTTGACTTTTGTCAGTTTTATTACATTGTGTCTTGGTGTGGATCTCTGTAAGTTTATTTGGTGACCTGTTAGCTTCATGAACCTGTTATCCAAATCTCTCCTTAGTTTGGGGAAGTTCTCTGCTGTTATTTCATTCAGTAAGCTTTCTGCACCCTACTCCTCAAACTCCAATAATTTGCAGACTGGGCCTTTTACTGGTATACCACAGAACACGTAGGCTTCTAAAATTCTTTCTCATTCCTTTTCTTTTTTCTCCTCTGATGCGATGATTTCGATTGATATGTATTTGAGCTCACATGTTCTTTTTCCTGCTTGGTCAAGTCTGATGTTAGAACTTCTATTGATTGTTGTATTCTTCAGCTCAAAATTTCTTGTTTGCGTCTTGCATGTATTTTCCTTCTCTTCATTGAACTTCTCATTTTGTTGTTATATTGTGTTCCTGATACTCTTATATTCCTTATCTGTGTTCTCTTGTATCTTTGAGCACCTTTTCAACAAGTATTTTGAATTATTTGTTGGGCAATCCCTGTATCTTCTTTTGTTTGGGACTAGTTACTAGGGGTTTACTGTGTTCCTTTGGTGGAGTCATGCTTCTTTGCCTAGTACAGGTACCTGCATTTGAAGAAGCAGTCCTCTCCCAAACTTCGTGGCTGAAGCTTCTGCCCTGTGTGGGGGGCATGCTGGAGCGTGCTGCAACCCCCGGCTGGTGGGCCCGGGTCTCAGTGCAGCCACGTGTGGCTGCATCAGCTTTGGGGGTAGTGTGGTTTCTTTTGGCTCAGGCCCCTGCGTTGCATCGCGTTGATGTGTGTGGTGTCTGGCGAGTGCTGCAGGTGTTTGCAGAGGGTTCCAGGGCTGTTTGAGTCCTCAGGGGCCCTCCTGGGGTCAGCAGCTATGCATCAGACCATATGGCATGATGGCCAGCATGGGGGTGTGGACGCATCTGGCTGTGGGGGCCCATTGCAGGGACCAGGGTGGTGGCCGGGCTGGTTGAAGACGCGCATGGAGCTGTGGGGCTCCAAGTTGGGCAGCAAAGCTGGAGCCAGCTGTGGGTGCGCAGGTGGTTGCAGGCATCCTGCTTGTTGGTGTGTTCTGATGACGGCTCAGTCCCACTGTGGGCGTGCAGTGGTGCCCTGGGGACAGGCGGTCAGGTGTCCCGCAGGTGACAGCTGGCGGGTCTGTGCCGGCGGGCACAGTGGTGCCTGTAGTGACAGCAGACGGGACCTTATCCTGGCCGACACGCCGCTGCGGGGCCTGGCTGCAGGCCGGCCTTCCCGGGCTGCACAGGGTCGTGTGAGGAGGCAGTGGAGGCTGCTGACAGGCATCAGGTTGGCAGCGTCTTGCAATGCCTGGCTGGCCGCCCCAGAGGCCTGAAGCGACTGCTGCTGTGGCTCCCGGGCTCCAGAGAGGCTGGGTGGGGAGAGCAGGAAGAGGCTCGGGGGCTGGTGTTAGGGAGCGTTCCCGCCTGTGGACAGGAACTGGGTGGGGTCTGCGGGGCCCCTGTGGCTGCTGCGCTGGCCCTGGGCTCCTTCGGGGGCGACAGCTGAGGCTGTCTCTGGGAGACAGGCCTCGGAGCCTCTCCCACTGCGGCTCAGTGGCTGCTCCCCGGAGCCCGCTGACCCCGTGTCTCTCGGCCTCTATGTGTCTCTCCACGCAGTGCTCCAGAGTGTTGAGGACGTTGGCCCTTTACCCTGCTTCCTTTCCCAGAAAGAGGAACTCTTTCCAGCTGTGGAGTTCCCCCTTGCACTGAGCAGCGCCAGCTTGGGGGATGGGACGAGCAGTCAAAGTGAAGCTGCCGCCCTTCTTTCTGTGTGTGGTATTCTCGAGGGTTTTTTGTTCCACTGTGTTGCTGAAACTCTGTAAGTAGCCTCCAGAGCTCTCCCAGAACAGTTTTATTTGTGGCTAACTGTCTAGTTGTTGATCTTTGTAGGAAGATGGAGGTGAGGGCCTTCCATGCTGCTGTTTTGGTGACGCCGCCCGTTCGACTTGGTTTAGAGTCTGCTCTTGATCACAGATGTTGTTCCCTTCAGTGTAGTTTTAGAGAGACAGACCTTTGCTGCAGCAGTAGCAGCAGTGCTGTCTTCTGAGTGTTTACTGAGTGGCAAAAGTGAAAGTGTTAGTCACTCAGTCCTGTCTGACTTTGTGACCCCGTGGACTGCAGCACGGCAGACCCCTCTGTCCATGGAATTCTCCAGGCCAGAATACTGGAGTGGGTAGCCATTCCCTTCTCTAGGGAATCTTCCTGACCCAGGGATCAAACCCGTGTCTCTTGTGTCTCCTGCATTGCAGACAGATTCTTTACTGTCTGACCCATCGGGGAAGCCCTTCCCGTTGGGGGCAGACTCAGTGCTAATTCATTTATAACCATTGCAAGCAGTGGGTATTAGCACCACATTTTGCCTATAATGAAACTGAGGCTTCCGAAAGTTAAGCTGCTTTCTCAAGGTCACAGTGCTGGTAAGTGCTGAAACTAGGATTAGAACCCAAATAGTGGTTTTACCTTTATTTGGTAAAAGGAATCATTAAAAATAAAAATAATCATCATTTGCTGCTATTAAAAATAAAAATGTGATCTCCTGCCACAGGAACACAAGATGGGTGAGAGTTACTGTCCGGTTTGAACAGAAGATCAGATGGTGCAGGTCTGGGGATTCACGCCAGCCTGTGGGGAGCTGAGCGATGAGTGGCCAAGTGGTTGACTGTGTGCTGCGTCCTCTTACAGTCTTTTTGGCACCGGGGCTGGTTTTGTGGCGGACAGTCTTGCACTGACCGAGGCTGGGCGGTCAGGTTCGGGACGCTTCGGGCGCCGCGTTGCGTCAGCTCCACCTCAGACCATCGGGATTAGACTCGGAGGTCGGGGCCCTGCTGTCTCACTGAGACACATGACTTCAGAGACACAGGTCCCAAACCCAAGTGATCACCAGAGTCACCTGTGGAGCCATAAACACTGCAGTTTCTGGGGCCCTACGTGGCATTCTAGGGTGGATTCCAGGGATTTGTACTTCTGAGCAGCCTTTACAATGAGTCTTGGTGGTCGCTGTTGGAGCCTGTTCACCCAACTACACTCACTACATGAAGGGCACTTTAGTGACAGAATCCAAATGCAGAAGAATCCTCATGTGATGGAGTGACAGCTGACTCTAACACAATTAGATTTAAAGGAGAAGCAGCAGGTATACACACAAGCGTACAATGAGGTCAAGCATTTTTCGTTAGCCTGCTGCCTCTTTAGAATGCTGGTTATACACATGTAATATTATTTCCTCTAGAGTTCCCTTAATTATAAGTTTGATTTGGTTGCATGAAGATTTCATATCACTAACATGGTAGGAAGGATTCTAGAATTGTCTGAGGGTTCAAACACCCTCAGTCACCCTTGTCAGCTGAAAATCATAGCTCATTGAGCCACAGTTACTGATGGTTGTGAAACCAGAGAACATTTGATTGGACTGTACAGAATCTATAATCTTTACTTTAGAAAGGAAACCACATTTTTGCTCTACTCATGAGGTCATGATGGTCACCCTTTGGCTGAATATGGATCAGTTTCTCTCTCATTCCCAGACAGTCCATAAAGATCATCCTATTTATTTAGGACTCCTCATTCTTTTCTTACCTACATTTTGGGTTACCGTGAAGATTTTATCTTTCTTTAAAAATTGTTAGTTTCATTTGTATTTGTACTATAGGTGTATGTGCCACAAAATGACAGTTACTCCTTCTTTGTCTTAGAAACAAATGTTGCACACTTTTTTCTTTAAATATTTTCATTTATGTTTTGTGCCAGGCATTGTGCTCGGCATCAGAATGCAGTGGGTACAGTGGTGAGTAAACAGCTGTAGTGCCTGTTCTAAATATAGTGATTCATTTAGTGATGAAGATGGGGGGAAAATACATGAATAAAATAGGCAAAAATACTGTGGAAGAATCAAAACAATAAGCTGACAAGAAGTGTGACACGAAGAGGCCTATTTTAGAGAGGACACCTGGAGAAGACCGGGCAGAGGGGCATCTGGGAAGCGGCGAAGCGCTGTTTACAGAGAGGGCCCGCGCAGGACCTGGGTGAGGCGGGGGAGCTGGCTGAGGGCAGGGACGAGACAAGGAGGGGGCCGCCCTGCCGGCGCAGACAGTGAGGGCCCGCCTGCAGCCTGGGAGACCTGGCTTCAGATGCCTGAGCGTCTAAGAGCAGCCAGCACAGCACAGGAGAAGGGTGTGACTACGTAGAAAGCGAAGAACTGAAGAGCCTCTTGATGGAAGCGGAAGAGGAGAGTGAAAAAGTTGGTTTAAAGCTCAACATTCAGAACACTAAGATCATGGCATCTGGTCCCATCACTTCATAGCAAATAGATGGGGAAACAGTGGCTGACTTTATTTTTTGGGGGCTCCAAAATCACTGCAGATGGTTACTGCAGCCATGAAATTAAAAGACACTTGCTCCACGGAAGAAAAGTTATGACCAACCTAGACAGCATATTCAAAAGCAGAGACATTACTTTGCCAACAAAGATCCATCTAGTCAAAGCTACGGCTTTTCCAGTAGTCATGTATGGATGTGAGAGTTGGACTATAAAGAAGCTGAGCGCTGAAGAATTGATGCTTTTGAACTGTGGTGTTGGAGAAGACTCTTGAGAGTTCCTTGGACTGCAAGGATATCTAAACAGTCCATCCTAAAAGAAATGAGTCCTGAATATTCATTGGAAGCACTGATGTTGAATCTGAAACTCCAATACTTTGGCCACCTGATGCGAAGAGCTGACTCATTGGAAAAGACCCTGATGCTGGGAAAGATTGAAAGCAGGAGGAGAAGGGGATGACAGAGGATGAGATGGTTGGATGGCATCACTGACTCAGTGGACGTGAGTTTGAGTAAACTCTGGGAGTTGGTGATGGACAGGGAGGCCTGGCGTGCTGCAGTTCATGGGGTCGCAAAGAGTTAGATAGGACTGAGGGACTGAATGGAAGTTGGAGGAGAGAAAGAGGGCGGTGGGGAGGTAGATATGCAGGTCCTTGTTGAGTCTAGTGTGAGGTGTTTCAGGTTTTTTTGTTTTAAGTACACTGAGAAACTACCACTGGATTGATTAAAGGTGTTCCATCTTAGGAGGGCGTGGTTGAACCTGTGGATCTAGAGAATTCCTTAAGCGGCTGCTTGGACTCTAACGGAGGGCAGCCAGGGGCGGCTGGGAGGGGCAGCCAGGGGCGGCTGGTAGCGCACCCACTGCCCACTGCCCTGCACCCTTACCCTCCATCTCCGAGCAGGCAGGAGTCGCTGGCCCTTTGAGGTCCTGTTCTGCCTTCCTTCCGGGTGGGCCCCTCGGGTGGGCCCCTCCCGCATGCCAGCAGTCCTGGAGTGAGCTCAGTGCTCCCACTGCACAGAGGGTGGTCCTTGGGCGAAGAGTGAGGTCAGAGGTCACAGGCAGCCCCCATTCTCCCCGGGGTGCCCAGCTCCTTGGCCTCCGAGTAGCCGCCGGGATGGAGGCCTGGGAGCAGGTGGGGCGGCCTCTGAGGGCTCCATCTCCCCACAGCCCAGGCCTGGGGGCGGCGGGGGCCCTCCCCCGTGCACCTCTGCCACCCGGCGGCAGCGGCCCTCTGCAGGGATGCAGCCTGGGCGCCTGGGCCCGTCCTCCCAGCGCCTGTGGAGCCTGCGGGCCACTTGAGTTCCTCAGATGACTGGGGCAGGTCTGGGCCCTGGCCCTGAGGGGGCTGCCGCTGAGACCGCCTCCTCTTAGTCGGGACCCGGACTTGCCCTTTCTTGTGAGGACAGACAAAAACATCCCTTAGAGAGAGATTACAGGATCATGGTTACCTGACCATAACCTGACCTCTAGGACAAAGGATCTAACAACATGATGTCTGTATCAGCTAGCTGCATCCCTCCTGCACCTTTCTAGAAGAGGGCTGTGCTGAAACTTTGAGTAACCTGGGGCTCTTAGGGCCTGAGCCTGATGAGCCCGTCTCTGTGCCAGACTCCAGTGTTCACTATTGTGTGCCCTTGCTCTGCAGGGGCACACGGACTGGTGTTTTAGGTAACGGGTAGGCAATGGCACCCCACTCCAGCACTCTTGCCTGGAAAATCCCATGGATGGAGGAGCCTGGTACGGTGCAGTCCATGGAGTTGCGAAGAGTCAGACACGACTGAGCGACTTCACTTTGACTTTTCACTTTCATGCATTGGAGAAGGAAATGGCAACCCACTCCAGTGTTCTTGTCTGGAGAATCCCAGGGACGGGGGAGCCTGTTGGGCTGCCGTCTATGGGGTCGCACAGAGTTGGACACAACTGAAGTGACTTAGCTGCAGCAGCAGCAGGGCCCTTGAAGGGAATGGCGGGGCTGAGGGAAACACCAGAGGTTTTTTTTTTTTTGGATGGGTTGTAGTATTAAGATGAACCCTGAGAAACTGGTGACATTTGACTATTTCCAGCTTAAGAGAATGGTAATTTCATATTCTTTGACTTAATTTAATCACGATGGTGTGATCACTCACCTAGAGCCAGACATCCTGGAATGGGAAGTCAAGTGGGCCTTAGAAAGCATCATGATGAACAAAGCTAGTGGAGGTGATGGAATTCCAGTTGAGCTATTTCAAATCCTGAAGGATGATGCTGTGACAGTGCTGCACTCAATATGCCAGCAAATTTGGAAAACACAGCAGTGGCCACAGGACTGGAAAAGGTCAGTTTTCATTCCAATCTCAAAGAAAGGCAATGCCAAAGAATGTTCAAACTACCGCACAATTGCACTCATCTCACATGCTAGTAAAGTCATGCTCAAAGTTCTCCAAGCCAGGCTTCAGCAATATGTGAACCGTGAACTTCCAGATGTTCAAGCTGGTTTTAGAAAAGGCAGAGGAACCAGAGATCAAATTGCCAACATCCACTGGATCATCAAAAAAGCAAGAGTGTCCCAGAAAAACATCTATTTCTGCTTTACTGACTATGCCAAAGCCTTTGACTGTGTGAATCACAATAAACTGTGGAAAATCCTAAAAGAGATGGGCATACCAGACCACCTGACCTGTCTCTTGAGAAACCTATATGCAGGTCAGGAAGCAACAGTTAGAACTGTACTTGGAACAACAGACTGGTTCCAAACAGGAAAAGGAGTACGTCAAGGCTGTATATTGTCACCCTGCTTATTTAACTTCTCTGCAGAGGACATCATAAGAAATGGTGGGCTGGAAGAAGCACAAGCTGAAATCAAGATTGTTGGGAGAAATATCAGTAACCTCAGATATGCAGATGACACCCCCCTTATGGCAGAAAGTGAAGAGGTACTAAAGAGCCTCTTGATGAAAGTGAAAGAGGAGAGTGACAAAGTTGGCTTAAAGCTCAACATTCAGAAAACAAAGATCATGGCATCTGGTCCCATCACTTCATGGGAAGTAAATGGGGAAACAGTGGAAACAGTGTCAGACTTTAATTGTTTGGGCTCCAAAATCACTGCAGATGGTGATTGTAGCCATGAAATTAAAAGACTCTTACTCCTTGGAAGGAAAGTTATGACCAACCTAGATAGCATATTCAAAAGCAGAGACATTACTTTGCCAACAAAGGTCCATCTAGTCAAGGCTATGGTTTTTCCAGTGGTCATGTATGGATGTGAGACTTGGACTGTGAAGAAAGCTGAGTGCCAAAGAATTGATGCTTTTGAACTGTGGTGTTGGAGAAGACTTTTGAGAGTCCCTTGGACTGCAAGGAGATCCAACTAGTCTGTCTTAAAGGAGATCAGTCCTGGGTGTTCATTGGAAGGACTGATGGTAAAGCTGAAACTCCAGTACTTTGGCCACCTGATGTGAAGAGTTGACTCATTGGAAAAGACCCTGATGCTGGGAGGGGTTGGGGGCAGGAGGAGAAGGGGACGACAGAGGATGAGATGGCTGATGGCGTCACTTACTCGATGCACACGAGTTTGGGTGAACTTCAGGAGTTGGTGATGGACAGGGAGGCCTGGCGTGCTGTGTTTAATGGGGTCCCAAAGAGTCGGACACGACTAAGTGACTGAACTGAACTGAACTGAGTGTTATACTATTGAGGAGGCGTTACCTTTAGAAGGGGAATTTGATGAGGCAGTGTTGAGGGAATTTAGCCAAAAAGAATACCTATGAGCCATTGAGAGATGGGTGTAGAGATCGCCAGTGGAGTGTTGGCCTTTGAAGCAGAGAGAGAGGAGGGCACATATTCTTTTCCGTTGTAGCAGGAAGGAAGAATGGTGTGCAGATGCAGCCGTGCTCGAGTGGTCATAGTTATGCTAATCCTGACAGTGTGTCTTATGTGGGGCAAATAATTGCATAATGATTTTTTAAATTTAGCAGTAGATGTACATAGATTGATTCTGTTCACAGGACAGTATGAGTACTGATCCTGATTTGCTGGTAGTAGGCTCTGAATTTTCTCAAAAGTCTTTGCTATCAGTGATTTTTTTCCCCTCTTTACTCAGTTATTCTCTTTCACCAAAACCAGAATAAATCAAGTATCGTGACCCTCTTTACCGCTCCATGGCAGTCAACACTGTGACCTTCCTTTAGAACTGATTAGCAAATCAAAGAATAAAGGGGTTTTCTCACAAGTGATTTTCTTGCCCTACAGAAAATTGTCTTTTTCAATATTACTATCAGTGTTCTTTGACTTGTCAGCATAATTGAAACATTATCTATGATTTCTGTTACTTTAATGCAGACTGTAAGGGTATCTTTTTAAAGTCATATCACTCTTCTCTGACATGTATACAGATTTTGCTTATGGAAGTATGTGTATTTCAGGAATTTTAGCTGTTTGGAGCAAGACTTTATTCCAGTGCATAATATAGTTTAAAAAATGATTCTCACTAGACCATTATGCTAATGTATCCCCAGGCCATGATTTTCTCTATGGACTTATTATTCAGCACAGAATTCCAGGTACTGATCATTCACTGTATCTTTAAAGCTACAGTGAACTTAAAAGTCATCTTAAGTGCCTGCTGGATCCTTTTTCATGGAACACCAATCACCTGTAATGTTTATTTTGCATAGTACTCTCATCCATGGGTTATGGGACTGGGGCCACAGTGAGCACATTCCCAAGGGGGAACTAATTAACTCTTTTTCAGTATGTTCTTTTAAGCCTCAAGTAACTTTGCAATGTGCATGGCTCCAAAATTATCTTTTCCTAAAAGTACAGAAAGATCTGGAGAAACATAGCACCCATGAATTAATTTATATGTTATAAGTGCCTGGTAAAAGACACGGCATCTTTAAAAGCTCTGGAACAGTGGCGTTTTAGACTACGGTTTTATTTTGTGGGTGTGTAGCTTTTACTGCAGGCCAGACAAGTCAGCACGTTCTAATTCTGCTTCAGTCAGAGGAACCTGATTCACTGTTGTCACTGCTGTGCTAGAGACTGTGAGTGCCACTGAAGTGGGCTCGTGTCTTTGGTGCTGGGAATATTCAGCAGAGCTCATCAGAGTGATTTCAGAAAGCCTCAGTCTGGGGTATTGTGATGATGAGTGAAGAAAAATTTCCCCTTATTTCAGACAGCCTTTGATCGTGCATTCTGTTCAGTCCACTCGCTCCGTCGTGTCCGACTCTTTGCGACCTCATGGACCACATCACGCCAGGCCTCCCTGTCCATCACCAGCTCCCGGAGTTTACTCAAACTCATGTCCACTGAGTCGGTGATGCCATCCAACCATCTCATCCGCTGTCATCCCCTTCTCCTGCCTTCCATCTTTCCCAGCATCAGGGTCTTTTCCAATGAGTCAGTTCTTTGCATCAGGTCGCCAAAGTATTGGAGTTTCAGCTTCAGCATCAGTCCTTCCTATGAGTATTCAGGACTGATCTCCTTTAGGATGGACTGGTTGGCTCTCCTCGCTGTCCAAGGGACTCTCAAGAGTCTTCTCGAACACCACAGTTCAGAAGCATTAATTCTTCAGTGCTAAGCTTTCTTTATAGTTCAGCTCGCACATCCATACATTACCACTGGAAAAACCAGAGCCTTGACTAGACAGACCTTTGTTGGTCCATTTAGGAAAATATATGTAGATTAGACAACTGTATATCTAACTCTGAAATATTTTTAGCTTCCTTGGGTGGACTCTGGGTTATGCCAAGAGATTGCCTTTGACCTTTCCGCAGAGAACTGGTCAGCCAATATGGATGTGAGTCTATAAAGATTTGTTCCGTAATGTTGCTCAACTGCTGACCTGCAGCCCCCAGAGTTGAGCTAGCTTCTCTTCGGCCCTGGCCTAGTGCTGCACCGGTCCACCAGGTTTCCTTTGCTTTGCTGTTTCTAGTCAGGGATTGATCCATAGTCAGTCTCTCTTTTCACCAGAGAAGGGGGCTTGTCCTGCAGTCTTGTCCGACTCTTTGCGAGCCCATGGACTGCAGCACGCCAGGCCTCCCTGTCCATCATCAACTCCTAGAGTTCACTCAGAGTCATGTCTGTGGAGTCGGTGATGCCATCCAGCCATCTCATCCTCTGTCGTCCCCTTCTCCTGCCTTTAATCTTTCCCAACCTCAGAGTCTTTTCAAATGAGTCAGCTCTTTGCATCAAGTGGCCAGAGTATTGGAGTTTCAGCTTCAGCATCAGTCCTTCCAATGAACATTCAGGTCTGATTTCCTTTAGAATGGACTGGTTGGCTCTCTTCGCAGTCCAAGGGACCCGCCAGAGTCTTCTCCAACACCACACTTCAAAAGCATCAACTCTTCGGTGCTCAGCTTTCTTTATAGTCCAACTCTCAGAACCATACATGATTACTGGAAAAACTATAGCCTTGACTAGACAGACCTTTGTTGGCCAAGTAATGTCTCTGCTTTTTAGTATTGGTCATAACCAATACTAAAGCAGGTCATACCCAACCTGCTTTCTAGGTTGGTCATAACTTTCCTTCCAAGGAGTAAGAGTCTTTGTATTTCATTGCTGCAGTCACCATCTGCAGACCAGACCACCTGATCTGCCTCTTGAGAAACCTGTATGCAGGTTAGCAAGCAACAGTTAGAACTGGACATGGAACAACAGAGTGGTTCCAAATAGGAGAAGGAGTACGTCAAGGCTGTATATTGTCACCCTGCTTATTTATTTCTGTATGTATCTTTTATTAAAAAGGCGAGTAATCATGTCATACATACAGTTTTAAAACTGTTTTCGTCACTTTATCTTCTGAAAATGGCTTCTCAATTTTTTAAAAAAGTTGTATTTCTAAGTTTTTACTGACTACAAACTATTCCTCATGTCAGTTACATTGTTTGACCAAGCCTTCACTTTGGGACATGTGGATGTCTTTTTCTTTTCTCCTTTCTGTCTTTCTGTTATTTACTGGTGAGAGAAATTTCGTTTCTGGGTGTCCACATTTGTTTTGCTTTCTATGCGTTTATTTAGTTACACCTTAACGTGGCCTTTTGCAGCCGTGGGGCAGCTGTTGCTACGGCACGGACACAGGGTGGCCTTGTTTGCTCCATGTGGGGAACCATGTCTAGTGCTCGTCTGTCTTTCTGGCATGTAGCACTGTGCCTGTGCAGAGGGTGTTCACTAAAGCATTCTTGTTGCATGCAAGAAGTGTAGAGAGCTCTGTGACAAGCATTTAAGTACTGTGTCTTGGGACCCAGGATATCGGAGTGAACAAGACGAAGATTGGGACTGAAGTGGTTTGCCGTTTCCTCCTCCTGGGAATCCTCCCGATCCCGGGATTGAACCCTGGCCTGTCGCCTTGCAGGCAGTCTCCTGCACCGCTTGAGCTCTTGACTGACTGAACCGCCAGAGAAACCCCTTGACTTAGACATGTGTGACAGAAATAGCAGCCGCCTACAGATCAGAGGTTGAAGGGTTATTCTGTAAAAGAAAGTTTGTGTTTAGAGGTGGCAAGCCTCTACGTGTGAGGATCAGTTAAAAGAACCAAAAGTACTCAGTAGAGTAGAAGCCGTCTAAATGCCTTAAGTGCAGTTCCTGGGGGAAGGTTCACGCCAGGCCTTTGCACAATGCAGCTCATTGAAAGAGTTGACCAGATGTTTCTGTTGATGGTAGTTCTTGTTTAGGATTGTTCACTAGTGTTACTGACGGAAATGGAATGGTCATCTTCAACTTCTTACTTTTTTGTTCTTTTAAGTAACTGGACTCATTTGTACCTCAATTTAAAATTTCGTACCTGAATATAATATGGTATTGCACGGAGTGATTTTAGAGACCTGAAGGTCTTTTAGGACTGGGTTTGGGGTAATAGGAAATATAGGCCCAAATATTCTTGGTCTGTGTTTTGCACATTTTAAAATATGACTAAATAAAGGTTGCAGCCGTGGAGAAAGCTTCCTGCTGTACACGGGGGTTTAACCCTGCCAGCGCTCGTGCTTTCAGTGGCCCCATGGATAAAAGAGAAAAGTGAAGGGTGAATGGCGTCCACCTCGGTCAGGCACATAGTTTAAAAAAAAATGTCTGTCTCAGTAGAGATGTCTTAGAGTTTCACATAAGCTGTCTTTTTCTTTTTTATTATAGGGCCAGCTTTCAATGTTGCAAGAAAAAATAGACCATTTGGAACGTTTGCTAGCTGAGAATAATGAAATCATCTCAAACATTAGAGACTCAGTCATCAATTTGAGTGAATCTGTGGAGGATGGTACGAAAAACTCAAAAGGCAACTCCAGCCACGGTGCTGGCTCTCTTCTACCGTCGAAACATTTGTCCCTCACAGTTGACCCTGGAGACTGTCTGTTTGCTACACAAAGTGGAAGTCAGAGTTCAGATGTGCAGGTAATGTATGCATTCATTAATAACCACTGGGCTTTGATTTGCTTTTGTCTTTTTAGATTCGATTTGGTACCTGTTTATAGTTGCTAAATTCTTCGGATTACAGTTTCTATTTTTGTAAAATCATTTAATTGGTCACGTGATCATTGATGTTCTTTTTAGTGATAAAATTCTGTGATTCTATGTTCCTCCTAGTTTTTGTTTCTTTCATACTATGTGACTGTGACCTGATCTGTGTCCTTCTTAGGTTTTATTTTCTATATTAGTTGAAGACCTTGAGAGGTTTAAATCTTGGCAAAGAGGTTTTTTTCCCCCTTCCTTTAGAGAACACAAGAAAAGCCCTACTATTTCTGTATATCTGTTATACATAAGTAGTTTCACACAGTGTAATGTTACCTCCTTTTTACTGAATATGGCTCTGTGAGAGGGGAAGAGAAGAGCTGTAGAGCTGTCCAGGAGGAAGGTTGCTGTCCACCTGTGGTTAAGGAGCACGCCAGGTGTGGCGAGTCTGAGTTGAGATGTGCACTGATACCCACACAAAGTGTTGAAGATTTAGTGTAGAAAGAAGAATGTAAAATATCTTGCTTATTTTATTTTGATTATATATTGGGATGGTATTATTTTGAATATATTGGGTTAAAATATATCATCAAAATTAATTTCACCTATTTCCCTTTTTTTGGTTCAGTCAGAGCTGTATTTTAAAAATTAGTTGTGCAGTTATTTAAAAGGAAGTTGAAATATATTTCCCTAAACATGATCAGTTTTACCATTTTCATTTAGTAGGAGATATTCTCATTCTCTTTGTGATCTATAAGGCTATTCATTTTTCTGATTGATTCCCTTTCTTATAAAGGGTTTATTTATGAATTTTTAGCTTGATCCTATTTTTATTTCTAGTATTTTTAGTTTGTTTCCCAGTAATATTTAAGGCTACTTTCAGGTAGTAATTATTGGGTTTTAATTTTGAGATATTATATTGGATTTCAAATAACTTCTATCTTTCATTTATTTATTTTATTTTTTCCTATCTAGGTAGTATGATTTTATTTTCTCAATGCTTTTGCATTTATTTACAGAGACCTTCCTCCGCCCTGGATTCTTTTTTTAAAATGAAACAAAGATGAGTATTTTTAATGATAGAAGGTACAATTCACGAAAAAGATAGATGATGTAAATCATTAGACACCTTAACAATAAAGAAACAAAGATATATAAAGGAGAAATCAGAAGAAATATGAGGGAAAAGAAATATATATAATCAGATGTATTAACATTTCTCTGAGAATATCAAGCACAGAAAAAATAAGAATAGGAGCATCTTGAATGATGTCATTAATAATTTAAATATAATTGATTTATATTTAATTCAGTTCAGTTCAGTTGCTTAGTTGTGTCCAACTCTTTGCATCCCCATGGACTGCAGCACGCCAGGCCTCCCTGTCCATGACCAACTCCTGGAACTTACTCAAACTCATGTCTGAGTCGGTGATGCCATCCAGCCATCTCATCCTCTGTCGTCCCCTTCTCCTCCTGTCTTCAGTCTTTCCCAGCATCAGGGTTTTTTCAGATGAGTCAGTTCTTTGCATCAGGTAGCCAAAGTATTGGAGTTTCAGCTTCAACATCAGTACTTCTGATGAACACCCAGGACTGATCTCCTTTAGAATGGACTGGTTGGATCTCCTTGCAGTCCAGGGGACTCTCAAGAGTCTTCTCCAACACCACACTTCAAAAGCATCAATTCTTCGGCACTCAGCTTTCTTCACAGTCCAAGTCTCACATCCATACATGACCACTGGAAAAACCATAGCCTTGACTAGATGGACCTTTGTTGGCAAAGAAATGTCTCTCCTTTTTAATATGCTGTCTAGGTTGGTCATAACTTTCCTTCCAAGGAGTAAGCGTCTTTTAATTTCATGGCTGCAATCACCATCTTCAGCAATTTAATTAACTTATATTAATCATATCCTACACAAATTTATTTAATATTTTGTATTTCATACATTGTTTTTAGATGTGCAGAGGACATTTAGAAAAGCTGGCAAAAAGGTTGAATAACTAAATTTCAGAAAGTAGAATTCTTTGTGTGTGTGTGATTCAGTTATACACATATGTTATTTGTGAAATTATTTTCCATTATAGGTTATTAGAAGATACTGACTATAGTTCCCTGTGTTATATAGAAAACCTTTGTTACTTATTGCGTATCTATTTTTTAAAATTAGAAATCTAGAATTCTATTCATACTAAGTCAAACAAGTGGAGTCAAAATGTCATAAACATTTTAGTTAGGCAAAGATTCATAAGTTTTCTAAAATATATACATATTATTTATATATATGTATACAAAAGCTTTTCTAATATGCTTGATAAAAGCTTGAGAAAGAACATAAAAAAAAAAAACAAGATCGATGGAGAAATTGGAAAACAAACTAAATGAAATGGGAACACTGAATATGAAATAGAAAAAGTGAAACAAGCTAGATAAAATAAAAGCTTCTCATACAGTCTGGTTGCTTTTAAACATGACTGCTCATTACAAAGATATCTGGACCTCTGGCAAAAAAGCAATACCTGGGCATTTGTATTTTTAAAAAATACCGAAATAATTCGGCTATGCATCTAGATTTCAAAAAGTGATTACAGGTTTTTCTATTAAATGGTAGTTTTGGTGATATAGAATTCTATCTATGATTTTTCTGTTGACCAATCATGATACAATGATATTAAGTGAGTAATAGTTACATCATCACAATAGTAAAAGATGTTTATTAGTTTTCACCATCAATAGCCAGACAAAAAATAAAATCTATACAAAAAATTGTATAGATTACAATTGTAAGGTATAATGGGAACTTGATTAATCTAACAATATAAAATAATTACATGCAATTTAGGGGGTCAAGCAGAGTGATGTCGTAAGTGGAAATACAAACATACTCATGTTTTCATCTGCTAAGCCAGGCTATGTCTTTTGGTTGGTGCATTTACTCCATTTGCGTTTAAGGTAATTATTGATATGTAGACCAGAATTCCATCCCTGGGTTGGGAAGATCCCCTGGAGGAGGGCATGGCACCCATTCCAGTATTCTTGGCTGGAGAATCCCCTGGACAGAGGAGTGAGACACAGTCCATAGGGTCACAGATTTGGACACAACGGAAGCAACTTAGCATACGTGCACATGTGGTCCTGTTACTTTTTTGTTCATTGTTTTGGGTTTATTTTCTATAGGTACGGCTTTTCCTTGTTTTCTGCCTAGAGAAGTTCCTTTAGCATTTGTTGTAAAGTTGGTTTGAGGGTGCTGAATTCTCTTAACTTTGCTGGTCTAGAATGCTTTTGATTTTTCCATCAAATCTGATGGAGAGTCTTGCTGGGTAGAGTATTCTTGATTGTAGGTTCTTCCCTTTCGTGACTTTAAACATGCCACACACTCCCCTCTGGCTTGCAGAGTCTGTTGAGAAATCAGCTGGTGTCCGGATGAGGCCCCTCGTGTGCTGTCAGTCCTCCCTTGTTGCTTTTAATATTTTATTTCCGTCTTTGATTTTTGTCAGTTTGATTACTATGATCTTGTTGAGTTCTTCCTTGAGTTTATCCTGCCTGGGACTCTCTGTGCTTCCAGGACTTGGTTGATTCCCATATTAGGGAAGTTTTCAACTATTATCTCTTCAAATATTTTCTCAGGCCCTTTCTTTCTCTCTCCTTCTTCTGGGATCCCTATAATGTGAATTTTGGTGCATTAAATGTTGTCCAGAGGTCTCTTAGGCTGTCTTCATTTCCTTTCATCCTTTTTTCTATATTCTGTTCTGCAGCAGTGATTTCCACCATTGTATCCTCCAGGTCATTTACCTGTGCTTCTGCCTCAGTTATTCTTCTGTTTGTTCTTTAGTTCTTGTAGGTCTCTCAGTTCAGTTCAGTCGCTCAGTCGTGTCCGACTCTTTGCGACCCCATGGCCTGCAGCACGCCAGGCCTCCCTGTCCATCACCAGCTCTCGGACTCCACCTGAAGCATGTCTGCTGTAGGTCTTCGGTGTACACTGTTTGCATCTTCTCAGTCTTTGCCTCCATTCTTTTCCCAAGGTCCTGAATCATATTCTCTATCATTATTCTGAATTCTTTTTCTGGAAGGTTGCCTATTTCTACTTCATTTAGTTATTTTTCTGGGGTTTTTGTCTTGTCCCTTCATCTGGGACATAACTTTCAGCTTTTTCATGGTGATTTTGTTTTAGTCGCTATGGGATTGTGGTTCTTCTTGCTTCTTCTGTCTGCCTTCTGATGGAGCAGGCTAAGAGCCTTGTGTAAGCTTCCTGATGGGAGGGACTGGTGGTGGAAAAATCTGGGTCTTACTTTGGTGGGCAGTGCCTTGCTCAGTAAAGCTTTAATCCAATTATCTGCTGGATTTGTACTCCTGCCCTGGTAGTCTTTTGGCCTGAGGCCAGCCAGCCCTTGGGTCTGCTGGCTCTGTGATTGGGTTATTGGGGACCTCCAAGAGAGTTTATGCCAAAGGGGACCTTCCCAGACAGCTGCTGCCAGTCGCCTGGTCCCTGTGGCGAACCCTTGCTGACCCACGCCTCCGCAGGAGACCCTCCAGCACTAGCAGGTAGCTCTGGTTCCTGTGGAGTCGCTGCTCCTTTCCTCTGAGTCTTGGTGTATATGAGGTTTTGTTTTTGTCCTCCAAGACTGAAGTCTTTGTTTCCCCCAGTCCTGTGGAAGTCTTATAATCAAATCCTGCTGGCCTTCAAGGTCAGATACCCTGGTGATTCCCGGCCCTTTGTTGGGTCCCCAGACTGGGAAGCGTGACGTGGGGTTCTGAACCTTCCCAAGACTGGGAAAACTTCTTTAGTGTTGTTGCTTTCCAATGTGTGGGTCACCCACCCTGATAACTCCCCTGGTGGCCCAGATGGTAAAGCATCTGCCTCCAATGCGGGAGACCCAGGTTCAATCCCTGGGTCGGGAAGATCCCCTGGAGAAGGAAATGGCAACCTACTCCAGTTATTCTTGCCTGGAGAATCCCATGGACAGAGGAGCCTGGTGAGACACAGTCCATCGGGTCACAGAGAGTTGGATACAACTGAGCGACTTCACTTTTCACCCTGATGGTATGGGATTTGATTGTATCGTGATTGTGCCCCTGCTCCATCTTGCTGAGTCTTCTTCTTTGTCTTTGGACATGGAGTATCTTTTTTTGTTAGGTTCCAGTGGCCTCCTATTGATGGTTGTTCAGCAGCTAGTTGTGATTTTGGTGCTTTGGCAGGAGAAGATGAACACATCTTCTTCTGCTCCACCGTCTTGAACTGGAGGTTACCGATTTCACTTTATTAGAGAAATTTAAGTTATGTGTTTAGCTTGCATTATATTGGTTTGTCAAAATGTTTGTTTGGGTGCTTTGTAATAGCTTAGAAACACTCAAACAAACTTTTTGGCCAATGCAGTTTTTTCCGCCAGTAGCACTGCTCTTAGAGGGTAGTGGTGTTGAGAACTAAGGTAAGAAAGGACTTCTGCCTTTCTTAAACTTTGAGTGTGTCACTCATATTTACTCCGTTCTACAGATTGACAAAGAGCTATTTTAACGTTGTACCTTGGATTGGAAACTGGATCTTGGTGCAGGACCCTAAGGAGTGAATATTTTAAAGTTGTACAAAAGGAGTTGGCTCTGGCCTTGCTTCAGTGTGGAAGCTCTCACTGACTCTTGGGGACAGAGAGCATGATATGCTCTCTAGGCCATGGCCCACTTGTTAAGCCGGAAGCTGGGGACAGTGGGATTGGCTCTGTGCTCAGCTTCATCCGCTAGTGTGTGGCCAGGTTCAGATAGGACCTGGGCTTTGAAGGGATATCTGTTTCTCTGAGGCTTGGCTGTGTTTAGGTTTTAATTAAGTACCTTTAAGGGGAAACAATAAAATCTTTTTTGGGGGTGGTCCTAAATCTGGGCCGGCTAGAAAGGAGTTGCAGAGCAGTCACGGAGCTCAGGCAGAGCGAGGCCGCAGGGTGCTGGGGGCTGCAGGGCCTGAGACGGACCCGCAGGGCAGCGGCGACTATTCTGTCTCCTCTTCCTGCTGCTTCACAGACATCCCTTCTTATCTTTGGAGCATTTTATTTACATTGTAAGTTTCCAAGTAAAAGGTATGTTATTTTCTTAAAATATTTTGTGTTCACTTTCGCATAATTTACTTGTTATCTTAAAAAATTGTTTTGTAACCCATTTGTGTATTAATTAGGATATAATTTCTCAAGTAGTTTAAATTTTACCAGAGGAGGGTCGTGTTCTTTGTCATACTTAGTATCACAGAGAGTAGGAAAAATAAGTCTTCAGGTTTGTTTGACTTTGTTTTCTTATAATATTTTTTTTTCCTCTTTTTTCCCCAAATGGATTATTATTTAGAAGAAATACTACTTTGGGACTTAGCGAACATCTGAACACTTAAAAGCTGAATCTCAATAAAAAAAAATTTATTTTAAACCTAGCTAACCCTGTTATAGTTTTATTTTTAGTATAAAAAAGGTAAACATACATAAGCTAAATTAAAGCATATCTATAGATCCATTTCCAGTCAGATGTAGAATTTAAAATATAGGAGATTGGTTATAAAATAAAGACAAATTATAAAATAATTTTCAGTACTTTGTTTGAAAATGCTAAAATATTTGATCATAATGAAATTTTTTGTTAGCTCTTCAGTTCCCATCCTTTTCTATTAAGTTGTATTGGAAGTAAAGTAGGGGAAGAGGAATTGAATGAAGTTATTTTATATTAGGAACAAAAGAGGAACGGGTTTATTTATCAGGTTTATTACATAGCACAATTTTAACCTTTGTTTTAACTCTTTAAATGATGGTTAAATGTGTTCTGCCTTAACCTCTTTAGTTAAGGTCTACAGAAGTAGTTTCATTTTTTTTTTAAATATATATACAAAGTACAGCAACAAGGAGTTTTGAGCAAATATTCCCAACATTAAGTTTAAATTAATAATAGTTAGGCATGATTGACTGGAGAAGGGAATAGCAGCCCACTCCAGTATTCTTGCCTGGAGAATTCCAGAGGAGCCTGCCGAACTGCAGACCATGGGATCAGAGAGAGCTGGACACGACTTACTAACACACGTGCTTAAACTTAACTCTTCTTGTCTTTCTATTTTAGATGTTGGATGTTTACAGTCTAATTCCTTTTGACAATCCCGATGGTGGAGTTTGGAAGCAAGGATTTGACATTACTTATAAACCTGATGAATGGGACACTAAGCCCCTTCAAGTCTTTGTGGTGCCTCATTCCCATAATGATGCAGGTAAAATTTGCACTTCAGAAATCTGGAATTAAGTCCTTGTAGGGCCAGAGTATTTTAATGAGAATCAGGTAAACCTACTTTTCAAATTTTGGGGATGTTAATCTCTGACTTTTAACATAGTTTGTATGTCACAGTGTTCTCATTTTATCAAGGATAATCCTTGTGCAGTATCGAATAGACACAAGAAGGTCTCAGCTTTGGGAGGTGAAACGTTACATGCATTTAAGGTAGTGATAGTTCATTTTAGTTACTTCATAAATATTGTGTGAGAGAATTATTTCATGTCCATAAACTCTGCATTAGAAAATTCAGAATGCTTATGGTAAGGTTTGTATCTTTAAAATATAGAAACAGCCTAAAGTGGTTAAGAGCCTTGGTTTCAAGCATGCATGAGTGTGAGTCCCAACCCCAACAGTGTTAGACAACTTTAGGCCAGAGTAAGTTTTCTCCCAGAGACTGGAGAAGGCAATGGCACCCCACTCCAGTACTCTTGCCTGGAAAATCCCATGGACGGAGGAGCCTGGTGGGCTGCAGTCCATGGGGTCGCTAGAGTCGGACACGACTGAGCGACTTCACTTTCACTCTTCACTTTCATGCACTGGAGAAGGAAATGGCAACCCACTCCAGTGTTCTTGCCTGGAGAATCCCAGGGACGGGGGAGCCTGGTGGGCTTCCGTCTGTGGGGTCGCATAGAGTCGGACACGACTGAAGCGACTTAGCAGCAGTAGCAGAGACAGGATTAAGTATTCACTTCATAGAGTGAAAGGTTCAAGGCCTGTTGCACAGCCCAAGAGTAACTGCTGTCATGGCCATTAATGCTGATATTCGTTCATGTGACACCTTTTGGTATTTACTGGGGCCAGAGATTTTTCCACCCAGGGTAAAGGAAAGTTGCTAAAATGATAATGGGAAATGTAACTCAATGTTTATCTTTATTAATGTGAGGACACAGGTAATGCGTAAATGAGCCATGAATTAAGTTGCAGGATTTTTTGGAATGTACTTCCAAAGACTTTTGAAGGACTGACTTACCTATGCTTCTGTTTGTTATTTTTCTCAATTTCATTGTTACTATCAGAGGCAACCATATTCATTTACTACTTTGCATGTTTTTGCTCTCAACATTGAATTTTGTCGTTTTCTTTTCCACTAGTTTATTTTTATGTGTTTCTTTCATAGACAGTAGAGCTTGTTGCTTTACGTCTGGACGTGTGCTTTGGTGAAGCCCTACCTGTGTGTGTTTGTCAATGCACACTGCTTTTAGATGTGAAAGATGGTCTGCAAGGTAGAGCTTGGGTGCTGAAATGTCCGAATCTCTAGTGTACTTCAGTATTTAGTATGAGAAAAAGGACTATATATATATGAAATCAGTATTCTGAAAATTTGTGATGAGCAGTTACTACACATCAGCTTCTGATTCGGTTTCCTTGTCTTTGGTCTTAATGTCTTCATCTAGCTCTATTTGTCTCATTGACGTTTCGTCTTATGTGTTTTAAGTCGTCACCTCAGCAGGTAAAGAATCTGCCTGCAATGTAGGAGACAAAGGTTCTATCCCTCAGTTGGGAAGATCCCCTGGAGAAGGAAATGGCAACCCACTCCAGTATTCTTGCCTGAAAAATCCCATGGACAGAGAAGCCTGGTGGGCTACAGTACAAAGGATCACAGAGAGTCAGAGACGACCGAGCGACTAAGCGTGCAGGAGAGCCTGTGCCGTGTAGAGGCTGCCGAGGTTCGGGCCAGCCTGAGTGAGGCAGACCCCCAGCCGTCCTTGGGCTTGTTTATTTGCGTGTCTGTGAAATGGAGGGCATATAGGTGGAGCAGCATCGTAAGCGAGATTGAGTTACAAAGTAAATGCAGAAGGTGATGGAAATCACACCTAATCGAGATTTCTTTTGCTGTTCATTTACCCACATGAGCACCAGATTAAATAGTACATTTGCATTTAGGAGATACGTATGAAAGACATACTATCTTCATTTATATTTGGATTCACTCATTGAGGTGAGGTGCTCACACTTCACGTATGGGATCTGAGACCATAGGACTGCAGATTTTTTTTTTTTCCTATAAATCTCATTTACTCTGAAATATCCCTTCATTGAGTGAGATAGTGGCCAAGCTGGTTTTATTATTTAAATTGTTCTCTCCTCTTCTTTTCCCTACCAATCTTAGTTTAATTCTTATCACTTAATTGGGTTTGTGATGTGATTCCATTATGTTTCCATAATTCCAAATCCATAATAGGAGTCCTAAGGAATACCTTATAGGTTTATAAAAACACGTAACCAGTGTGTCTCACAAAACCTCCTCCTGTGAACACAACTCTCCTTGCTTTTTTATTTTTTATAGAGACCTTTATTATCCTTTCCTCTCTTCTGCCATCCTCAATTTCCACTGATCTCATTTCTTGTTATTCTGTAATGTGGGCTCTTAACTGAAATGATAAAATTTGTAGTTTACCAGGCAGTGTGCCAGATGTTTTATAAACAGCTAATGCTGACAATAACTTTTGAAGGTTAGTGCCACTATTCATGATGAAGGTGTTACCAACTTGCCAAGGTTACACAGGCAGTAAGTGGCACCAGAGTACTTACTTCCCTGTCGGTTTACCTGGATTGGCAGAGCGGCAGAGAACATGGGTCTCTTGTTACATGCTGTCCTCATTGCCTGGCCCAATAGTTGGCATGTAGTCTTTGCTAAATATGTGTAAAGCCTTCACTAACTTGCCTCCATGCCCCTTCACAACTTTTTCACACTGTGTACACACACACACACACACTTCATGCTTGCATATCAGCACAGATATAAACTTTTGATTGGTCTTCTTATTGGAGTGTAAGCTCAATGAGGGCTTGAACTTTGTCTTATTAACCACTGGGTTGTTAATGCTCAGACAGTAACCAGCACATAGTACAGATTGATGCAGTTAAATAAGCTCATGAACAAAGGAATCTGAGTCTGCAGACTCAGATGAACAGTTGATTTATTCTTTGGCCTATACTCTTAACTGCCCTCCTTCTTAATTATTTCCATTCCTTTAAAAAATAGCTTCTTTAAAGTGCACTGTATAATTTTGAATACCAATAACAAATGATGTTAAGCTCTTAAAGGCCAGGGACTGTCTCTGCCTTTTAAACTTTGTTTGCATTAAGCTTCCTGTTGCAGTTAGTATGTTGTTCTGTGAGAAGGCATTCTGGTTAATTGTTCTGACTAATAAATGAATCTGACTGTTGGTATCCTAGCAACCACAGTTGAATCTTTTTGTCTTAGTGAAAGATATTAATGACCTTTACCCTCAAGCCCTTCTCCACTTGAGTCAAAAGTAATGGTCAGAAACAGAGCTTTTAAAACTAAAGCAATTTTTTGCTATCAAGCAAAATGTTAGAGAAAAGAACCTGCTGACTTAATTTTCATTGCTCCTTAACAAAAATAGAATTTAGATAACTAAATTATTCTGTAAAAAATGGAATCATTCAGATCATGAAAAACCACTCTTCAGTAGAGGAAAAGAGATGAGTATGTACACATACATTCCAAGTTAAAATGTCACTCTGTGATGGGAAATATTTGTATAATACTCCTAAATGAATGTGCAGTTTACTTGTAAATGAAATTTATAGAGAGCTTTTCCTTTTCTGCAGCAACAATTTAAAACAAACTTTAGCCTAGTAATTGATTTCATCAGTGGAGTTTTGTCTGTTGGGGCTAGAAATATTTGAAATAAAATTTTAGGAAATTCCTATATTAAGTCACCATACTTAAAAAATTATGTTCTTGCATTTTTGTGTGTGGAGATATTTTTCTTTTTGGATTGAATTGAAAAGGTACATTTCAAATTTTATTTATATATTAATAAAATTTCTAACTATGTCTTCTTCCAGTACATAAGGACATGTAACCATTATCATGTAATATTTTATATGGTTTACATGAGTTAAAACAAACTTGGAATTAAGTAAATGCTGATAATTGTGTACCATTACGCTTTTGAAAAGTTTTGAATCGTAGACCATGAAATTAAATGTTAGTTGATTGATACATGTTCATGTTGTATTTAATAAGCTGATTAAAACACCATTACAGTACCTTTATATCTACAATCTTAATTTTTTGCTTCCTGCTAGTTAACTGTGGAAATAGTTAATTTTCCTTCCAAGGAAAAAAGTGTGTAGAGAGAAGATAAGGTATACTAAATGAAAAATTGGACAGCATATTGCTAGTTAAGCAATTTGTAAAATGAACATTAGGAAATAATCCCCCCATGTGGTGTGACTCCAAAACAGAAGGAAGATCTGGGCCCAAGAGTCACATTGGAAAATAATTTTCTTTCATGAGTTTTCATTTCTTTTGCAGAATTTTTGACTTAAGAGTGTTTAGGATTTTCAGCCTTTTTTGTTTGAAAATTAAGAGAACGATTTTTGCATTTTGTATTATATGATAATTTGAAATGAATTTGCTTTTGTACCCTTATTCTTAAAAAGTCAGTGGAAAAGAGAAATGTGAGGACGTCACAGGGGGAATGTTATTTCCCAGCTCTGCTGTTCAAATACTGTTAAGCACAGTCCGGAGAGAACATTTCTGGTTCTCCATGGGTGAGTGAACGTCCATGCAGGCGAAAGGCCTTGGGGACAGAGCTCAGGCTGCCGGGGGAGACCGCCAGGTGGAAGGAGGCGGTCGGGGAAGGCGAGTTTTGTCTGTGGCAAGGGTGGGGACTGCATATGATTTTCTGTTTAGTTATTGTGGGGTAAAGGGAGTTCTTTGGTTTGGCTACTGTACAGGAAATTTGAGTTTCTGGAGCTAAGACACTGTGACCTTCATTGCCGTCTTGCCTCAGGGAGTGTTGGGTGTGCATTATTTAGTGTAACCTGTCCTGCAACCCTGAAAAGTGGTGAGTTCAAATCCCATTTACCAGGTGAGGACAGTGGGGCTAGAGTAAGTGCACTTGTTTTTTCAAAGTTAAACAGTTATGAAGTGGCCACGGATGGTGAATTGGAGCTCAGATTTGCCTGATGCTAAGCCCCGTATTCTTCCCATTTACTGTCCCGTCTCTTAGGATACTTTGTTTAGTTCACATGACACTGGTATTGCTTTTCTTCTTGCTTTATGGGCATTGGCTAATGCAGCACATTTATCTGAACTTCGGTTTGTTAATAGAGTGGCCAGATTTAGCTGGAGAAAAAGAAAACAACAGGCTGCTCATTCACATTTTAACTTCCTGCAAACAGTGCATCATTGTTTACAGGTGCTGCACATAACATATGGTAACACTTAAACTAAACATTTATTATTTATCTGAAGCTCAGATTTAACCTGTCACCCTGTATTTTATCTGGCACTCTTAAATGTTAAGAAACTTTGCACTTGTTTTTAAGAGATCTCTAGAATTGGTATATTGATATTCCTTTTTAGAGGGAAAAAGTCTGATTGGGCCTCACTAGACTGTGTTCCTTAGGAACACAAATGTCAGGTAGCGCCTGAAATGTAGTAATCATTGAACATCTTCCAGTTACCCTATTTTGATTACTTTTGTCTGCCTTCAATCCTGGGTGCTCAGAGCTCACCACTGTGCTGGCTATACAGCTAACTGCTAGGACAGTGGAAACTTACCATGTTCCAGGCACTGTTCTAGGTGGTGTGTGTGTGTGTGTGTGTGTGTGTGTGTGTGTGTGTGTGTGTGTGTGTCTGACCGGGACCCCACGCGCTGTAGCCCCTAGGCTCCTCTGTCCATGGGATTCTCCAGGCAAGTCCGCTGCAGTGGGTTGCCATTTCCTGCTCCGGGAATCTTCCCTGACCCAGGGATGGACCCAGACCTCCTGCATTGCAGGCAGATGCTCTTCTGTCTGAGCCATGTTTTGAATCCATCAATCCTGTCAGCGACTTTATGATAAAAACCGTGTTTTCACCCTCATTCACAGATGAAAAAACAAAACAAACTGAGACAGAATGGAGGATAAGTGCTGTGTCTGTGGCAAGGCTGGGTGTATACCCGTCATCTGGATCGGAACAGAATTCATAACTACTTTTAATATTGCCTCTGCAGGTAATACTTGTAAACCACCAAAAGAGCTTCTACGAAGAATGTCTTTAAGTTTTTCTAAGCCAAATGTCACCAGATCAGATCAGATCAGTCGCTCAGTCGTGTCCGACCTTGCGACCCCATGAACTGCAGCACGCCAGGCCTCCCTGTCCATCACCAACTCTGGAGGTCGCTAGTATTAATTGTATAAAACATCTCAGTGACTGTTGCTGAAGTAGACACCTCCCTACACTGTATGCTATCCTTCCTTTCTTTTCTTCTGTCCTATGAAACAGATGGCTTAGTCCTTAAATACGCATTAGTAAGAAGTGATGTTTTCCATGCTACAATGTACAATGGAAAGTGATTGAGAAGCAGTATTTTCCAGTTTTTATGATAGATGATTGCCCATATGGCTGCCAAAGGAGACCCACATACCTAAGAGTAATGCCCCGAAGGAATATGATCTTTAGATATTTTATCTGAATTTTGGAATGATTAGTTGAAGTGTTATTTGTAATAAAACTCATGATGAAATTAACAGGGAGGAAGTAAAATGGAAGAAGATGTAGAAAATATTTTAGGTATCTCACAATTGAGTGTCAGTATAAGGTATGCAGGTTTTTAAAGGGATTAGAAAAGAGTACAGAAAGAGGTCAATTTCATATAAGTTCGTAACAAATCAGCTGTCCATCATAATGAAATGGATTTTGTGGTGTGGGTAGAATTTCAGTGACAGCAACTTACATAGGTTAAAAAAATGCTGTACCTCAAACAAGTTAATGAAGTGAAGCTGATATGTTTTAAAAATATAGATGATATTGAATCACCTGGCAAAAAGGTTGGGTTTTTTGGATAACTGAGTTCAAAAGCATTTAGAGGAATCAGCAGGTTTGTAAGTTTTCAAAGACTCATCTTCATTTTTGACTCTGCTCCTACTCTCTGCTAAAAATTTAATTACTCAATTCCCTTCACTGTGCCTTCTTGGCCTCTATTTCCCTGTATTTATTTCCACTGAGATCCATTACCATATTTAGCAGAATAATTGCAGTGGCCTCATGTCTTGTTTTTCTCCTATTTTTACCTTGTTCAGTTCAGTTCATTTGCTCAGTCGTGTCTGACTCTCTTCGACCCCATGAATCGCAGCACTCAAGGCCTCCCTGTCCATCACCAACTCCCAGAGTTCACCCAAACTCTTGTGTATCGAGTCGGTGATACCATCCAGCCATCTCATCCTCTGTCGTCCCCTTCTCCTCCTGCCCCCAATCCCTCCCAGCGTCAGAGTCTTTTCCAGTGAGTCAACTCTTCGCATGAGGTGGCCAAAGTACTGGAGTTTCAGCTTTAGCATCATTCCTTTCAAAGAAATTCCAAGGCTGATCTCCTTCAGAATGGACTGGTTGGATCTCCTTGCAGTCCAAGGGACTCTCAAGAGTCTTCTCCAACACCACAGTTCAAAAGCATCAATTCTTTGGTGCTCCAGCCATCTCATCCTCTGTCGTCCCCTTCTCCTGCCCCCAGTCGCTCCCAGCATCAGGGTCTTTTCAAATGAGTCAGCTCTTCATATTAGGTGGCCAAAGTATTGGAGTTTCAGCTTCAACATCAGTCCTTCCAATGAACACCCAGGACTGATCTCCTTTAGGATGGACTGGTTGGATCTCCTTGCAGTCCCCAGGGACTCACAAGAGTCTTCTCCAACACCACAGTTCAAAAGCATCAATTCTTCGGCGCTCAGCTTTCTTCACAGTCCAACTCTCACATCCATACATGACCACTGGAAAAACCATAGCCTTGACTAGATGGACCTTTGTTATCAAAGTAATGTCTCTGCTTCTGAATATGCTGTCTAGGTTGGTCATAACTTTCCTTCCAAGGAATTCAGTTCAGTTCAGCTCAGTCGTGTCCGACTCTTTGTGATCCCATGAACCGCAGCATGCCAGGTCTCCCTGTCCATCACCAGCTCCCAGAGTTCACTCAAACTCATGTCCATCGAGTTGGTGATACCATCCAGCCATCTCATTCTCTGTCGTGCCTTTCTCCTCCTGCCCCTAGTCCCTTGCAAAATCAGAGTCTTTTCCAGTGAGTCACCTCTTCGCATGAGGTGGCCAGAGTATTGGAGTTTCAGCTTTAGCATCAGTCCTTCCAGTGAATACGCAGGACTGATTTTCTTTAGAATGGATTGGTTGGATCTCCTTGCAGTCAAAGGGACTCAAGAGTCTTCTCCAACACCACAGTTCAAAAGCATCAATTCTTCAGTGCTCAGCTTTCTTCACAGTCCAACTCTTATATCCATACATGACCACTGGAAAAACCATAGCCTTGACTAGATGGACCTTTGTTGGCAAAGTAATGTCTCTGCTTTTCGATATGCTGTCTAGGTTGGTCATAACTTTCCTTCCAAGGTGTAAGCGTCTTTTAATTTCATGGCTGCAATCACCATCTGCAGTGATTTTGGAGCCTGGAAAAATAAAGTCAGCCACTGTTCCCACTGTTTCCCCATCTATTTCCTATGAAGTGATGGGACCGGATGCCATGATCTTAGTTTTCTGAATGTTGAGCTTTAAGCCAACTTTTTCACTCTCCTCTTTCAACTTCATCAAGAGGCTCTTTAGTTCATCTTCACTTTCTGCAGTAAGGATGGTGTCATCTGCATATCTGAGGTTACTGATATTTCTCCTGGCAATCTTGATTCCAGCTTGTGCTTTTTCCAGCCCAGCGTTTCTCATGATGTATTCTGCATAGAAGTTAAATAAGCAGGGTGACAATATACAGCCTTGATGTACTCTTTTTCCTATTTGGAACCAGTCTGTTGTTCCATGTCCAGTTCTAACTGTAGCTTCCTGACCTGCATACAGGTTTCTCAAGAGGCAGGTCAGGTGGTCTGGTATTCCCCTCTCTTTCAGAATTTTCCACAGTTTATTGTGATCTACACAGTCAAAGGCTTTGGCATAGTCAACAAAGGAGAAATAGATGTTTTTCTGGAACTCTCTTGCTTTTTCGACGATCCAGTGGATGTTGGCAATTTGATCTCTGGTTCCTCTGCCTTTTCTAATACCAGCTTGACCATCTGGAAGTTCACGGTTCACGTATTGCTGAAGCCTGGCTTGGAGAATTTTGAGCATGACTTTACTAGCGTGTGAGATGAGTGCAATTGTGCGGTAGTTTGAGCATTCTTTGGCATTGCCTTTCTTTGGGATTGGGATGAAAACTGACCTTTTTCAGTCCTGTGGCCACTGCTGAGTTTTCCAAATTTGCTGGCATATTGAGTGAAGCACTTTCACAGCATCATCTTTCAGGATTTGAAACAGCTCATCTGGGATTCCATCACCTCCACTAGCTTTGTTCATCATGATGCTTTCTAAGGCCCACTTGACTTCACATTTCACGATGTCTGGCTCTAGGTCAGTGATCACACCATCGTGATTATCTGGGTCGTGAAGATCTTTTTGTACAGTTCTTCTGTGTATTCTTGCCACCTCTTCTTAATATCTTCTGCTTCTGTTAGGTCCATACTATTTGTGTCCTTTATTGAGCCCATCTTTGCATCAAGTGTTCCCGTGGTATCTCTAATTTTCTTGAAGAGATCTCTAGTCTTTTGCATTCTTTTGTTTTCCTCTATTTCTTTGCATTGATCACTGAGGCAGGCTTTCTTATCTCTCCTTGCCATTCTCTGGAGCTCTGCATTCAGATGCTTATATCTTTCCTTTTCTCCTTGGCTTTTGGCTTCTTTTCTTTTCACAGCTATTTGTAAGGCCTCCCCAGACAGCCATTTTGCTTTTTTGCATTTCTTTTCCATGGGGATGGTCTTGATCCCTGTCTCCTGTACAATGTCACAAACCTCCGACCATAGTTCATCAGGTAGTCTTTCAGATCTAGTCCCTTAAATCTATTTCTCACTTCCACCGTATACTCATAAGGTATTTGATTTAGATCATACCTGAGTGGTCTAGTGATTTTCCCTACTTTATTCAATTTCAGTCTGAATTTGGCAATAAGGAGTTCATGATCTGAGTCACAGTCAGCTCCTGGTCTTGTTTTTGCTGACTGTATAGAGTTCTCCATCTTTGGCTGCAAAGAATATAATCAACCTGATTTCGGTGTTGACCATCTGGTGATGTCCATGTGTAGAGTCTTTTCTTGTGTTGTTGGAAGAGGGTGTTTGCTATGACCAGTGAGTGAGTTCTCTTGGCAACACTTGATTAGCCTTTGCCCTGCTTCATTCCGTACTCCAAGGCCAAATTTGCCTGTTATTCCAGGTGTTTCTTAACTTCCTACTTTTGCATTCCAGTCCCCTATAATGAAAAGGACATCTTTTTTGGGTGTTAGTTCTAAAAGGTCATGTAGGTCTTCATAGAACCTTCAACTTCAGCTTCTTCAGCGTTACTGGTTGGGGCATAAGCTTGGATTACCATGCTATTAAATGGTTTGCCTTGGAAATGAACATAGATGATTCTGTTGTTCTTGAGATTGCATCCAAGTACTGCATTTCAGACTCTTGTTGACCATGATGGCTACTCCATGTCTTCTAAGGGATTGCTGTCCACAGTAGTAGATATAATGGTCATCTGAGTTATATTCACCAATTCCAGTCCATTTTAGTTTGCTGATTCCTAGAATGTCATCGTTCACTCTGGCCATCTCCTGTTTGACCACTTGCAGTTTGCCTTGATTCATGGACCTGACATTCCAGGTTCCTATGCAATATTGGTCTTTTGCAGCATCTGACCTTGCTTCTATCACCAGTCACATCCACAGCTGGGTATTGTTTTTGCTTTGGCTCCATCCCTTCATTCTTTCTGGACTTATTTCTCCACTGATCTCCAGTAGCATATTGGGCACGTATTGACCTGAGGAGTTCCCCTTTCAGTATCCTATCATTTTGCCTTTTCATACTGTCATGGGGTTCTCAAGGCAAGAACACTGAAGTGATTTGCCATTCCCTTCTCCAGCGGACCACATTCTGTCAGCCCTCTCCACCATGACTCGCCCGTCTTGGGTAGCCCCACAGGGCATGGCTTAGTTTCATTGAGTTAGACAAGGATTTGGTCCGTGTGATCAGAGTGGCTAGTTATCTGTGAGTATGGTTTCATTGTGTCTGCCCTTTGATGCCCTTGTGCAACACCTACCATCTCACTTGGGTTTCTGTTACGTTGATCGTGGGGTGTCTCTTCATGACTGCTCCAGCAAAATGCAGCCTGTGCTCCTTACCTTGGACAAGGTTCGCACTTCCTGACCTTGAACGTGGAGTAGCTCCTCTCGGTCCTCCTGCACCCATGCAGCTGCAGCTCCTTGGACGTGGGGTTGCTCCTCTTGGCCTCAGCTGCTGACCTCGGATGTGGCATAGCTCCTCTCGGCGGCCACCCCAGACCTCGGATGTCGCATAGCTCCTCTCGGCTGCCACCCCTGACCTCAGGCATGGGGTAGCTCCTCTTGGCTGCACTTCTGCGCAGTCCGTCGCAGCCAGCATGCTTCTGCATGGTCCGTTTTACCTTTTAGTTTATTCTTTACCTGTGGCTCAGTCGGTAAAGCGTCTGTCTGCAATGCAGGAGACCTGGGTTCGATCCCTGGGTTGGGAAGATCCCCTGGAGAAGGAAATGGCAGCCCACTCCAGGATTCTTGCCTGGAAAATCCCATGGACAGCGGAGCCTGGTAGGCTACTGTCCATGGGGTCTCAAAGAGTCCGACACGACTGAGTGATTTCACTTTTCTTTCACTTTACACTCACAGTACAGATAGTTTTGAAAACCCAGCTCAGAAAACCTTAACTTTCCTTCTAAGTTTTTGGTGAGAAACAAGGATGGTTTAGATTTTCAGTGATCTGATCTCACTTCTGTTTATTCAGTATCTTTCTATATTCCCACTGTGTAAGGTGCAGTGAGGCCGTACCCAACTGCCTTCTGCTCCCTGAAATTGATACGTCATTTCCTGGCTTAATGTCTTTTCCGGCTCCTCTTGCCTCTGTTTGGAGCTTCCCCCTTTTCTCTCTAACCAAACGACATCTAATCTAAGAATCTCTCTTCAATTCTTCTAATAGGAACTTACCATTTCTTTATTCCCACAGCATTTTGTTTATGTTTTCACTGTAAAATGTTTTCATTCAACTTAGCTTTATTGCTTTGTCATTGTTAGATGCTTGAATTGTGTTTGAATGAATAAACCGGAACAGAAAGTTAATTAAAACTTTGTCACAGTTTATCAGGGGGAAAAGTAAGGTTGTTTTATACTAGAAATATTGGAATGAAAATTAATCAGCATGTGAGTTATTGTAACATCAGTTAAAGTTGTTTGTAACCCCTTAAGTGTAGGATTGGATGTTGCAGTTGAACATTGAAAGGTTTGACAAGTGATGTAAGAAACTTGTTGATCATTTGTTAATATAGAATAACTTAATTACTAAAATGAAGGAGCTTTATTTTTTAATGAACTCTACTTATATTTTTCAATTTGAAAATATTATGTTAAAATGGAAATTACTTGAAGCATGTTGGATTTTTTTTCAGTGTTTATTATCTGGATATATCTCAGAATCTTTTTGTGTTTTCTTAACAGTTGGTACCTATTTGAGTGGAATTAATGTACTCATTAAAAAGTCATTATTGTAGCAATTAAAACCATAACAGTGTAACAATGATTTGAGGGGCATGCCTTCTTCCGGATGTGTGTGTTTTAAATCATCTTCGGGCTGACAAAGCCTTTATAAATATAAAATAGAAACTTAGAGACATTGTTCAAGGACCATCAGGTTATATCAGGGCCGTGACCACAATCGAGCTGTAATAGTATGTGGTGTCTTTGACCTTTGGTTTCATTTTCAGTTGAAGTAGTAAATTTGCATTTTTTACTCCACATGCATTTTTTTCCCAGTCCTTTTGGCCATACAGTTCATTCATCTATCAAGTACTTACTGACCTTTTGCTGTTGTGGACTGTACCAGGTGCTAGAGTCATGCGAATTGACTTCTTTGAAGTTCAGCTTGTAGTGTTTATCTAGGCTCACTTCTAAAACTTGCATGACCTGGGGCAAAAGTACATGGAGGCCCTCAAACACTATGTCCAAGCATTTAAATGTTATAAATCAAACTAATATGTTGCTAAATAAAATAGATCTTTTCCTATTGCCTTAGGATATAATAGCTGAGTGATCTGAAAGGCCAAGTGAGGGTTTAGAGTGCCTGGGCTGCACTTCTGCATTGGCTGTGCTGCTGTGGGGAGCGTTAGCCTCAGGGCAGCCTGGCCCTGCCTGAACCCAGGAGGGTGCTTCTTGCAGACACCCCAGCCCTCTTCCCACACCCCTGCAATCTGCACCTCCTGGCTACTGCCAGGCTAGTGGCCACCTGCAGTTCCCCTGTCCTGGCAGGGATCGCCTAGTAGAAGGCCCTGGGAGGCTCAAGGAGCTGGCTGTGGGATGATGAGATGCAGGTTTCCAAGCCCCGGGGACTCAGAAGGGCACCACACAGCCAGTGGGTGGGCATGGCCTTTGCCTGGTGGGTTTGTCTTGTGGAAAGGGTGGGCTCAGAGGAGGAACAGGGAGACCCCTGGGGTCCAGTGCGCAGGGCAGGCGTTCCCGCCCAGGCCCCTGGGTGGTCTTGTATGTGCCCTCTACCAGACAGATGAAGCACTCCTCAGATGCTCAAATCCCACAAAGCCTGCAGACTTTAAGCTAGATCACAAGTCCACAATTTAAAAAATAAATTGTGTTTTGTTAGCGAACAGTTATTAGATGTGTATTTGTTTATGATTAAGAATAAGCAATAGTTTTCAACTGTGTTATTTTTATATTTTAGAAATTAAAAATTTTTCTGATAAAAGAGTGAGAGTGACTTTGGAATTATGATGGCTGAATAAAACTTCTGAGTGTGTACTCTTTGTTTTTAACATTTCCCCACTTACTTAAAATAGTGATTAGCTGTTTTATGGATGATGGTGTTGTTAGAATGAAAAAGGATAAATTGAAAGGTATTCTTAATGCTGTTCTAGCCCTGTTTCAATTTCTAAGTATATTCAAGGAAAAGAAAAAGGCTGTGAATTGACCATTTAAGTAAATCAGTTTGCATCTGAATGTCCCAAGATTATTAAATCTCGACATAGGAATGTAATTTTATATCACAAAAATTCATCCCATACAAGTTTTTATAAAATGCCATCTTTGTGATTTGTCTCATGTTAATATACAGTGGAGTTTTACAGTAATTTAGAGAAGAAAGAGTCAATTCAGTGTAAAAGAGAATACTTGATTACTCTATTGTATAAGAGCAATAAAAGCTAATTTACTGTTATATTACTCAGTATTGAAAACTGCAAGAGGCTATCTTTCTGTTCATTCTACATTAATTGTGCTGCATTGTAGTGATATTCATATCTATTATAGATGAGTTTTATGGAAGCCTTTTAAGTTGACATCTCTGAGCTTGTCTTTTAGCTCACGTAAATATCTTTGACATATTGTCTGCATGATTGTTGAAGGGCGAATGAAGCGTTGAAGGCAAACTGGATTAATCAGTCGCTGTGATTCCGCTATGAACACTCCCCTGATAAACTATTCTTTGAAATGGCCTGAGTTCATCACAAAGTATAACTGATGAAAATAAGTAGTTGTATTTTTAAAAAGCCTTTATGAAACTTCATAAAGACTATATCTTCTAAATTTGCCTCTTATGCTTGTATTTTATTATTAAATTAATTTCAGAATCATTTCACTGTTTGTAGTTCTTTTCTTTAATTGAGTTTATAAGTCAAATAATTGGGACTAATTTTGATTTTTGTTCAAATTTAGGTAGAAAGTGGTAGATGTGATGTCTTTGTTGTTCAGTCGCTCAGTCATGTCTGACTCCTTGCAACCCCATGGACTGCAGCATGCCAGGCTTCCCTGTCCTTCAGCGTCTCCTAGAGTTTGCTCAAATTTATGTCCATTGAGTTGATGATAAAACCGAACCATCTCATCCTCTGTCGTCCCCTTCTCCTTCTGCCTTCAGTCTTTCCCAGCATCAATGTCTTTTCCAATGAGTTGGCTGTTTGCATCAGGCGGCCAAAGTATTGGAGCTGCAGCTTCAGCATCTGTCCTTCTAATGAATATTTGGGGTTGTTTCCTTTAGAATTGACCGGTTTGATCTCCTTGCAGTCCAAGGGACTCTCATGGGTCTTCTGGAGTCTTAACCACTAGACCGCCAGGGAAGTTCCCTTTGGGCTCCACTGTTAATTTTACCACATTTACAGTGACTTCGTCTGCTAAAGTCTTGAACCCCTGAAATTATCCATGAAGACTGGAGTCAATACGTTCCAAAATCCTGTTGCATTGATATTTTGACCTCTTCCCATGAATTGCAGATGTTAATAATGGCATCTAGAATGGTCAATTTTTTCCAGAAGTTTTTCAATTGACTTGGCTCTGACCCATCAAAGAAATCACCATCTATGATAGCTAGATAGTCTTATGAAAGGTATTTCTTAAAACGTAAGACATGAAAGTCAGAATTAGTCCTTGATCCATGAGCTGCCGAATGGATGTTGTATGAGTGGGCGTGAAACCAATGTGAATGTTGTTGTGTATCTTCATCAGAGATCCTGCGTGACCAGCTGACCATTGCTAATAAGCAGGACTGTTTTGAAAGGAATCTTATTTTCTGAGTAGAAGATTTCAGTAATGGGCTAAAAATATTCAGAACATCTATGGTAAACATACGTGCTGTTATCTAAGCTTGCTCTTCCATTTATAGAGCACAGACAGAATAGATTTGCATAATTCTTAAGGGCTCTTGAGGTTTTGGAATGGTAAATGAGCACTGGCTTTAACTTCAAGTCACCAGCTACATTATCCCCTAACAAGTCAGTCAGCCTGTCCTGTGGGGCTTTGCAGCCAGGCATTGGTTTCTCTTTTCTAACTAAGAAAGTCTGAGATAGCATCTCCCTCCAAAGAATGCTCTTTCATCTACATTGCAAATCTCTTGTTTAATGTAGCCACCTTCATTCATGAGCTTAGCTAGATTTTTCTGGATAACTTGGTGCAGCTTCTACATTAGCACTTGCTGTTTCCCTTGCTGTTGCACTTGTATGTTACGGAGATGGCTTCTTTCTTTGAACCTCATGAACCAGCCTCTACTAGCTTCAGACTTTTCTTCTTTATCTTCCTCAACTCTCTCAGCCATCATAGAACTGGAGAGAGTTAGGCCTTGGTCTAGATTTGGCTTTGACTTTGACTTAAGAGAATGTGTTACTGGTTTGATCTTCTATCCAGAGCACCAAAACTTTCTCCATATCAGCAGTAGGGCTGTTTAGCTTTTTATCGTCCATGTGTTCATTGGAGTAGCGGTTTTCATTTCCTTTAAGAGCGTTCCCACTGCGTTCATCGAGTGGCTGTTCCAGGCCATCCGTCTAGCTTTTGGCCATCTTGGCTTTCGACAAACCTTCCTTACTGAGGTCAGTCATTCCTAGCTTCTGATGAAAAGTGAGGGACACGGGACTCTCCCTTTCACTTGAACACTTAAGAGGTCATTGGAGGGCTATTAATCGGTCTACTTTCAATTTTATTTTGTCTCAGGGAATAGCGAGGCTGGAGGAGAGGGGACGATGAAGAATCGCCTTTAGAGCAGTCAGAACATTCAGTTCACTGTCTTATACGGGTGTGGTTCGTGGAGCCCCAGAACAATTACAGGTGTAACATCAAGATGGCTGCTTACAGTTCATGGTAACAAATATGATCACAATTAAAAATTTTAAAATAGGAGAATTACTGAAATGTGACAGACACACAAAGTGAGCAAATGCTGTTGGAATGATGGCACTGATCTCTTTTTTTGACAGAGGGTTGCCACAAACTTTCTATTTATAAAAAATGCAACATCTGTGAAGCAAAATAAAGCAAAGCGCAATAAAGCAAGTTATGCCTGTACTGGATTAGGCTCCATTCTCATGACATCATTTTATCATCTCTTTGGAGACAAGGGAAGTTGCTCAGTCATGTGCGACTCTTTGCAGTCCCGTGGACTGTAGCCTACCAGGCGCCTCCATCCATCGAATTTTCCTGGCAAGAGTACTAGACTGGGTTGCCATTTCCTTCTCCAGGAAATCTTCCCGACCCGGGGATCGAACCCAGGTCTCCTGCACTGCAGGCAGACGCTTTACCTCCTGAGCCACCAGGGAGGCCCTCTTTGGCGACGTTATGTCCAAATACGGTCATATTTTGAAGTTACTGGCTGTTGGGACTTCAACGTATGCATTTCAAGAGGACAAATCCAGCCTATTTAAGGAACATAGAATGAATTCTATGCTAACATATTGGGTAACCGGTATGTTTAAGATGTGGAGCAGTTTATTTAATTTGTAAATAAATTGTATACTTTCCAAATTGGATGTTAGGAATATCTTTTATTTCTCCTTTGACCTGGTTTGATTGTAGAGATGTGAAAAGGGTAATTAAAGGCTGATGATGGTTATAATAACAACAGCAGCCGCAGCCATGTCACCAAGTGCTGTGGCTGTAGCATGGAAAAGTTGAATTATTCAGGTAGTGTTCTTTGGTGACAAACTAGCTTAAAAGTGTCCCAGATCAAGAAAGTTCTTTAAAGAATATTTTAAACTATATCCTGTCTGGCTCATGGCTCCAATACCCATCACTTTGTGGGCGCTCAATAAATAAGTGTAGAATGAACAGATTTTAGTTAGAGCCAAAGGGGGAAGTGCAGTTCCAGTGGCAGTGCCCATTAGAGCCTCGTGTTTGCAGTGTCCAGAGTGTGTTGCCTGCTCAGCCCTTGCAAGTGTTTGTTACTTGTTTTGTCAGCAAATATAGCATGCATTGAATATTCACTTAATTGTAGACAGACAAAAGAAATAACTCGTTGGACCCTTTGTATTTAAGACCTCCCACATGTTTGAGACTTGGAAACAATACAACAGCAGTTTTGCCTGTCTGTACAGAAACTCCCCTTCCTGTGAGATGTCACAGATAAGAGGTGATTCTCACAGAGGACATATTATCTCCCACCAGTAGGTGGGATTGACAGCTGTGTGTTTTGCTTCAGCTCCTTGTCGTGTTGCTTTATTACTTTGCTGGATGGGGCTGCATTTGGAACTATAGATCTTGTTAAAAATGTTTCTTAATAGTCAAATTGTAAATGTTTTTAGATAAGATTTCCAGGATATTTGACAAGTAGTAGGAAAAGGCAAAAAACTGAGTTGTCGCAATTCTTTTTTGAAAACAACTTTATATAGATGTGTATGTATTTGTTGTTTGATTATTGTCAATTTGTTCTTCAAAAAAGTGGAATAATGAGCAGCCTTTTGGGAACTCATGGCTATTTTTGGCAGAATTCTTCTTGTTAGTATTCGTAATTTTTCTGTAATTACCTTATTACTCTGTTTCTAGGCTTTTGATATAGTTTGTACTTGTGATTTTCTTTTTCTTAGTTTTGGGTACTTAATAAAGAAGAAATTTTAAATGTGCCATGAGAAATAAATGGACTTCCCTAGTGGCTCAGTGGTCAAGAATCTGCCTGCAATTCAGGAAACCAGAGTTCAAGCCCTGGGTTGGGAAGGTCCCCTGGAGGAGGGCATGGCAGCCCACGCCAGTGTTCTTGCCTGGATAATCACACGGACAGAGGAGCCTGGTGGGCTGCGGTCCCTGGGTCACAGAGTTGGACGGGCCTGAGCTACTGAGCAGCAGCAGCAGAGAGAATAAAATTTTGATTGCGTATTAAATGAATATTACGTCCAACTTGGCTAATGTCGTTTGGGTTTTTTAATTTTAAAAAATTCCTTAAATTAGAGATAAATTATAAGTAGTTGAATTAGATACTGTAATTGTTAAGTATAAATAAATGTTTTTCAGCTTTCTCATTTTTCTCATTGATATCTCTGAATTTGTACAGTTTTCAGAGTCTTTTTATCATTTCAATATTAGTGACTTTTTGAGTCTCATGTCCATTCAGTGGAATTTCATTAATTGAAAATATTTGCTAAATTTTTGGTTGTCTTTGTATGAATGAAACCCCTAAGGTTATACACGGAGAAGACGATGGCACCCCACTCCAGTACTCCTGCCTGGAAAATCCCATGGATGGAGGAGCCTAGTAGGCTGCAGTCCATGGGGTCGCTAAGAGTCGGACATGACTGAGCAACTTCACTTTCGCTTTTCCCTTTCCTGCATTGGAGAAGGAAATGGCAACCCACTCCAGTGCTCTTGCCTGGAGAATCCCAGGGACGGGGGAGCCTGGTGGGCTGCCGTCTATGGGATCGCACAGAGTCTGACACAACTGAAGTGACTTGCAGTAGAACTAAGGTTATACAAAATGCAATTGAGTGTGACTGAGTTTAAATCAGACCTTTGTGATATATTTGTGTCTTAATTTAGGTTGGTTGAAGACCTTTGATGACTACTTTAGAGAGAAGACTCAGTATATTTTTAATAATATGGTTGTCAAGTTGAAAGAAGACTCACGGAGAAAATTTATATGGGCTGAGATCTCTTACCTTGCGAAGTGGTGGGAAACTATAGATGTTCAGAAGAAGGATGCTGTTAAAAGGTTTGTTGTTTAAAACTATTGCTTTTTGAAATTAGGTAATATTAAAGACATTAATTTTGCAGTGAAACATGTGTTGACTTTTCAGAAGGTGAAAATTCTTAGCTTTATAAATGAAACTTAAATATTTCTCCATATCCTTTTGTTACCTTAATTCTAGTTCATTTCTGAAAAAGTGACCTGAAACTTCTCCATTGAAATTCTTATGTTCCAGCTTTGTCCTTGCGATGGAATTACTACGTCAAAGGGGCTTAATGTTTTAAAGATTTTTTTGAAGCATATAAATCAAAGTGATCCCTGTAAAGGTGGTTTCAGTGTGTTCTTCATTTAGAAATGTACCAATTTCTCTGCATATTAGCAGATGAAATTCTCTGCATATTTGCAATGTAATTTTTTCTAAAACATATCAATTTAAGTATTGGAAAATTTGCTTAGTGATAAAATTTTGATTAGTGATAGTGTTACATGTTTTCTCATATATGCAGGCAGAACTTTCTGTGAACTGCTGGATCCTGTACTTTGCTTACTGATTTCTAAGAGTACTTATGCACACATATGAACCCTTATTTTTTCTGAAGCTGTAAATTTCTTCTTAATTCTTAGTGTTTGACAGACTTCAAAAGTTTTTATGTAGTCTAATGTATTAATCTCTTTTCTTGACACTGGCTTTTCTGGCATACCCAAGTCTTACCCAGCCCGAGAGGAGATCTTTCCCCCCTCTTTAGTGTTTTTACCGCTTCCTTTTATAAACCCTCGGTTCATTCTTTAATGTCGTGTGATGGGGGCTTTTGCTCTGCTGTCTCCCTCCTCCCGTCACCTGCCCTGCTTCCGGGAGTTTAAGCTTTGTCTTAGCGTAAACTACTTTTTTTTTTACTTATTTAGTGTCACATGTGCACCACTTACCGTATCACTTCCTGTGTTAAGTACGTTACAAATGATAACTGATAATCTTTGCAGTAATCCTGTGCAGCAAGTCCAGTGAGTGTCCTGATTGTACAGATGGGGTCACCCCGCTGGACGTGCCACACTGCTTACCGTCCAGGCCAGCCTCAGCTCCATAAGCTCTTCCCTTACACATTCATTCTTTCCACTGACTTGAAGTGCCATCTTTATTGTATTTAAATAAACATTGATTTCTGGGCTTTCTGACCTCTTTCATAGACTTTTCCATGTAACTGTAATTGTTGCAAGCTTATGAGGTGTTTCATTAACAGACAGTTTAAATCTTCCCTTATTTTTCTTTATTGAAAAGTTCTTTTAATGAGTGACTGCTTAATTTCCCAAGAGAGCTTTGGGATTAATTCTTCCTATTCTATCCCCCCAAAAAGAGGGGTAAGATTTTGAGAGGTATTGACCTAAATGTTTAAACGTATTTTCGGGAGAATTGGCTTTCCATTATTATCTATCAGACATTTTTTCTTCTCTGATAGCATCCTTAAAATGCTTACAAGAGTGCTCAGAAGATGTCAGAAGTGAGGGCTGTAGGCTCTGAGAGTCCTGCTCTCACCAGGAGTGACTGCGGCACCCAGAGGCCGACCCCCCTCTTCCTCGCTTGCAGTGTGTGGCCACAGGAGATGGTGGTCAGCACAGTCTTCCGGTCAGTCACGGCAAGCTGGGATTCCAAGACACTACATAAAATGTATTGACTGTTTAAGTTGAAATATTAGCAGCTAATTTAGATTAACATGCACACATACACATCCTTAGTTAAAATCAAGCTATCCACTGGTTTGCAACTTTTCAAAAATTAAGAACTGCCCTGTAACACTCTGTGGAATTGGTGCTTGTCAGATATGTAAATTTTTTTTTTAACTAAGTTTAAAGACAAATTTTTCTGTCTGTCTAGGTCTTACATTGCTCCTTGAATATACATAATGCTTTATAGTTTCTTAAATTATTATTTTATAGCATCTTGCTTAGATTGTGCAGATTGTAAGGTTTTATTCCATCTGTGGGTTTTCTCCTTATTACTTGGTGGGGCCGGATTATTTTCTATCTTGACTGGACTGGCTGAAGCTCTTACTAGTCTCCTTGGTTTTGTACCCCCTCTTGTTTCCTAAAAACTTTTTGCATTTTACTGATATTTACTCTTGACTTTTCTGTTTTTATTGAATTCCTTCTGCCTGTTTTTTAACTGATGCTAAATGGACCAGTTGATTTACTTGAACAAGAAGTATCTCTCTCTCTGTGTGTTTACCTTTTAGCACTGCTCTTAACTAGCATTCACATTTTTATGTGTTATTTTGTTAATATGATATTTTTTCCTACATCATCTGTAACTGGATTATTGTTTGCTTTTGCCATATATCTGGGTATGTATATCTTATTATTAAATTTTTCATCTATCAAATACTTTTCATCTTATCTGTTTTGCTCTTACTAATTAGTTTTATTTCATTTCCTTATAATTCAGTAATCTCATTGTCTCTGGTCTCTCTTTGGCAAATGCTTTTTAATTTTTTTGTTATATTTACTGCATTTTATGCAATTTTTTTCAAGGTTTTTTCTTCCCACTTCACATTCAGTTATCGGTCATGTAGAGCCTGTTCTTTTCTGGCTTCAAATGCATGGTTTCAACTATGCTTTTTAATTACCCTTTAGTTCTGGATTCTTTATATTGTTGTTTATGTGTCCAAACATTTTCTCTTCGTTTTTTTTAAACCCATCCCATGAGGAATAACATGTATCCACACCTGGAATTTGTTTCAAAACAGAGAGTGTAACTTGAATCATACCCCTTCCTTTTCTGACCAGACACTGCTTCCATCTCATTCGCCTGGTTTCCTTTTAGGAAATGGTCTCCAAACACAGAAGTCACATCTTTCATTTTCCTGCCCCAGGTCAGACAGGTCAGCTGTTATCTGAGCTCAGCTAGTCAGTATATTATTTCCCAAGGTTTTCAGTCCTTGGAGAGTGCCGTGAAGGTAGACAGGTGAAAGGAAGGGAACAGGATGGAGGGAACGTTGGGCTCATCCCTTGTAGCACTGGTGCGTTCACAAGAGGCTTCCTGCCCTGTGGCACAGCCCCTGTCGTGCCTGTGACATTCTTCTCATTGTTTCCAGTCCTCTGGTGAGCCTGTACTTGTAGCTTGCCCTCAGTCCTGTGTGCCCACGACAGCCTCCCCAGTACATTTCCCATTCAGAGTCAGTCAGTGTTGCTTGTGGGCAAGAAAGCTAGCTCATATGTTGTTGTTCAGAGAAGGCAGTGGCACCCCACTCCAGTCCTCTTGCCTGGAAAATCCCATGGGCGGAGGAGCCTAGTGGGCTGCAGTCCATGGGGTCGCTAAGAGTCGGACACGACTGAGCGACTTCACTTTCACTTTCCACTTTCATGCATTGGAGAAGGAAATGGCAACCCACTCCAGTGTCCTTGCCTGGAGAATCCCAGGGACAGGGGAGCCTGGTGGGCTGCTGTCTCTGGGGTCGCGCAGAGTCGGACACGACTGAAGCAACGCAGCAGCAGCAGCAGCTGTTGTTATCACTCAGCTGTGGCCTGCTCTTTATGAGCCCATAAACCGCACCACACCAGGCTTCCCTGGCCTTCAGCATCTCTCTGAGTTTTCTCAAGCTCATGTCCACTGAGTCAGTGATGCCATCTGACCATCGTACCCTCTGTCACTCTTTTCTCCTCTTGTCCTCAAACTTTCCCAGCATCAGAGTCTTTTCCAAAGAGTTGGCTTTTTAAATCAGGTGACCAAAGTATTCGAGCTTCAGCTTCAGAACCAGTCCTTTCAGTGACTATTCAGGGTTGATTTCCCTTAGGATTGACTGGTTTCACCGCTTTGCAGTCCAAGGGACTCTCAGGAGTCGTCTCCAGCACCACAGTTTGAAAGCATCACTTCTTTGGTGCTCAGCTTTCCTTATGGTCCAACTCTCACATCCGTACATGACCGCTGGGAAACCATAGCTTTGACTAGACGGACCTTTGTTGGCAAAGTGATGTTTCTGCTTTTTAATACACTGTTGAGATTTGTCGTAGCTGTTCTTCCAAGAAGCAAGTGTCTTTTGATTTTGTGGCTGCAGTCACCATCCGCAGTGATTTTGGAGTCCCGAGAAAATGAAATCTGATACTGTTTCCACATTTTCTCCATCTATTTGCCAAGAGGTGATGGGACCGGATGCCATTATCTTTGTTTTGTGAACGCTGAGTTTTAAGCCAGCTTTTTCACTCTCCTCTTTCACCTTCATCAAGAGGCTCTTTAGTTCTTTCCTCTTCACTTTCTGCCATAAGGGTGGTGTCATCTGCATATCTGAGCTTATTGATATTTCTCCCAGCAATCTTGATTCCAGCTTGTGCTTCCTCCAGCCCAGCATTTCGCTTGATGTACTCTGCATAGAAGTTAAATAAGCAGGGTGACAACATACAGCTTTGGCATACTCCTTTCCCAATTTTGAACTAGTCTGTTGTTCCATGTCCAGTTCTAACTGTTACTTTTTGACCTTTATACAGGTTTCTCAGGAGGCAAGTCATGTGGTCTTAACAAGGTCCCATCTTGAAAAGAATTTTCCACAGTTTGTGGTGATGTACACAGTCAAAGGCTTTATTGTAGTCAATGAAGCAGAAGTAGATGTTTTAGCTGATATATTTCTCCTCACATCCTTTGTTGGAGAGCAGGGTTCCAGAAAGGAACAAAAAGAGACGCAGACGTTTGCTCACATCATTTTGAATTCTGAGCGTACACTGCTCACATCACTGGCAACTGTGACGGCACTAGCATCCAGCGCCATCACTGATGGGCCCGCTCCAACTGCTAGGGTGACGGTTGTGCAGCGGTTTGCTTTTCTCTTGTCGCTCCGACCGCTAGGGTGACGGCTGTGCAGCGGTTTGCTTTTCTCTTGTCACTCCGACCGCTAGGGTGATGGCTGTGCAGCGGTTTGGTTTTCTCTTGTTGAAGATGAACCTATGGATTCAATGTCTGTAGCTAAATTTGCAAGCTAGCTGTTGCAGAGAAGAACTTGTTAATTCTAGCAGAGTTCTCTGTAAGCTTTTATTGTCCCTGAAGAATACCAATTGATTATGGGAATTTAACAGAAACAGAGCTCAAGTGATCTTCGTAATCTATGCTAGCAGTGACTTGTTTGATTCTTCCCCCCGTGGTAGCAGGATTCAGCTCTATAAGCTTTTTAAAATGAAAAATCTAGTCAACTAAAAGGAGATTCATGCAGACAACATCTACCTTCTTTATTTTATGTGACTCAATCAAGTGTAGTCATGGTCCCTACTTGTAACACAGACAGTGGATTTAAAAGAAACTCTGCCGTGTTATAATCAGCCCATTTTCTGTCCACTCTTGTTTTATTTTGAAAATAACTGGTGTGTTAACATTCTTTTTACTTTTTAAACTTCATATTTGAATATTTTTTAGCTAAATTCGGTTTAAATACTGTGTGATATTTATAATACATAGAAATGTGGACCCTCGTTCATTATAATACATAGAAATGTGGACCCTTGTTCAAACAGCTGGAGCGTCAGCCCCAGCACCTCCTTTGACTATCAGCCAGCATGTTACGTACTCATTCTCCCTCTGGGCTCTGAGATATTGAAAGGGTTCTTACATAGCATTTGCTTCTGCTATTGAGACCAGTGTTCAAGTGAGAAGCCCATTAAACCGCTGGAACCTAGAACAATTTATGTGTTTGCCAGTATCTTGACCAGCTTCTCTGTGTGGACCTGATATGAAATAAGGCTCCAAATGGATGTGTTAGATACTGTCTTGACCAGGCTTCTGGATTGCATTGCTTTGCCAGGCCTGCAGTCTTTCATCTTCTACCATCCCCTTACATCTTTTTTTCCTAGATTTATAGTTAAGTAAACCTTCTACCCTGTCCTAATAACTATCTCTGCTTATTGAAATCAGAGAAATGTTTGAGGTTGTTTTCTTAAATAATATAATTGCAAACATATTGCAAACTTACATACATTCTATATCTTGAGTTCACTAGGAAAAATAACCTTTAAAGTTCTTACACTAGCTAATTTATTATACATTTTATTCAGGTCAGATTTTATGGTGTTTAACCAAAGGCTGCTATAAAATTTGCAGAGCAATGAGAAGTTACAGTGTGTCTTGTGATGTTCAGAGTAAATTGCAGGTTTGGATCGAATTTAGAGCCTAAAGATACATAGCGTTTCATCAAAGGAGTCAAAGCAGCGCCCAGTGTCTCAGATGACTGATTCTAGTAGAGAGGCAGAGGTGTAGGTTTATTTCAGAAAGTACGTGCTCCATCCCGGCGCCCGCCCTCCAGTCCCGGCGCCCGCCCTCCTTCCCGGCGCCCGCCCTCCATCCCCGGCGCCCGCCCTCCAGTCCCGGCTCGTCCCTCCCCGTCTCATTCAGGTCATCACTGGCTTCCGCTGCATCAGATAGGGGCAAAGCCTGGAGCGCTGATGAGCTGCTCTGTCTGTGGGTACTTTTCAGTCCTCCTAGGGGATTTCTTTGCAGTGTTGACACTGACCACTCCATTCACCTTGAAATTCTTTCCTTTTTTGGTCTTCTGTGGCCCAGAGCTCTTCTCCTGGCCCCAGGCGTGTATGGCCGAACAGTGCTTTTTCCTCCCCTTGGTGGCTCCCTCCTCTGCCCCTTCCTACACGTTCCAGCTCTCACCTGTGGGCGGCTGCTGCTTCTCCTCTTCAGTCTGTGGCGGTGCCACACCACTGTTTTAATTTCCAAGTGTGCAGGCTGAAGTTCCAACCTCCCTTTCTTCTTCCCTAGTCAAGGGTAAGAATAACACCTACCACTGAGTGGTTACTCTACTCAATGTAGAAGGCGTACTCTCAACAGTGCTATGTATTCGTTCAGTTGGTCCTAGATCGTTCCTACGTGCTGAGATCCTGCGTTATCCTCATTCTCCTGCTGGGGAAACCAGGGCAGAGGGGGTCAGGAGTGTGCCTCAGGTCCCAGTGTATGAGCCTGCCCGTGTCTCTTCTTGGCTTCAGATGCCACAGTGACATCCAGCATCCAAGGCCCAGTGCGGCCCCTCCGCTGAGCACACCCTTGCTTGGCCCGGTTCCCGCTCGCCTGTCTGCCCTTCCCTCCGTCACTTCTCCCCTCACATCCCTCTCTAAGCCCCGCTGAACCACGTGGATGTCCTCAGTCACAGTTATTCTCTCCTTCTTAGGAATTTGCTCATGAGTTTAGCTGAGAATTTTTTTTCCTTTTGTGTATTGAATAATCTCAATGCTGTTTATTCTTTAAGACTCAAATGAAATATTACCTTACCTCTGAAGCCTTCCCTTATTTTCTCCACCGTCTATTCAGCAAGTATTTACTGTGCTAGACTCCAGGGATACTAGAAGTGAATTAAATTTACCTGGTCCCAGCCCTCAGGACAGGGGAGGGAAGACAATGTAATTAACACAGTATCTCAATAAAATCTTTCCTTCTATGGAAGCAAGAGGGTCTTGGAAAGCTTCCTGAAGCAAGTGGTATTCAAGTTGAAACTGGAAAGGCTGTTAGAATAGCCAATAGCAGAGGGTAGGGAAAGGATTCCAGGTTCTGAGAGGAGAATTGTGATTATGGGCCAGGGGTTCGCAAGGAACGCGGCCTGTTCAGACGCCTGAAAGAAGCTTATTAGGCTGCGGGGTAGCGGGGAGGGTGTGTGTGCAGGCTGAGCACAGTGCAGCCCTCAGGGAGGAGCAGGCTAGAACTGCTCCCGGGGGCGGCCCAGAGCCCCGGAAGGGCTGCAGGCAGGACTGACAGCACCGGGCCTGGGGAGGTGCGCGACTGTGACTCTCTGACGGCTGCTGGGAATAGAAAATGAGAAACTACTTCCTGAAAGGCTGCCTGAGTTTTCCAGTGTTAAGTATTCATCAGCTTTCAAAGAGCTTCTTGTTTCCATAGAAGGAACCTGCTTTATATTGTGATAGAGTTTTCATTCCATTGTCTTCTCTCCCCTGCCCTGAGGGCTGGGACCAGGTAAGTCTACTTCCTGGGGGCTCCCTCCTAGGAATTTATCCAAGAAAAATAAAAACATGTTCACAAAAAAGACTTACATAGACATTTTCATAGCAGAATCTTTTATAATGACTTCAAACTGGAAACAGTTCAAATATCCAACAGAATAATGAATTAAAATTTTGTGCCATATTTAAACAATGAATTATCACTCGGCAATGAAAAATAATGTTACTGAAATATACAGAAATATGGATGAATCTGACAGACATGTTAGCACAAGAGTCCTGACGGCAGAGCGCACTGCGCGGCCCTGCTCTGTGACGTCCGAGGGTGGCTGATCTCCTGGGGAATAAATCACGAGGTAAGAGTGTCTCTTTTTGGTTGCTATTGTTGGGGGGAATTGATTGGAAAAGGGCAAAAGGGACCTCTCTGAATAGCTTACGTCTTATTTTCGGTAGTAACGGGTACAATTTGGGGCAGTAACGGGTATAAACAGTTGTGAAAATACATCAGACTGAACACATGTACATTATGTGTTGCTATATCTCAGTTATAAATACTTTAGCAAAAATGATCAGCCATAACATAATGATATATGTCTACTTATTGAAATGGAAAGATGTTTATGGTATATCAGATCAGATCAGTTGCTCAGTTGTGTCCGACTCTTTGCGACCCCATGAACTGCAGCACGCCAGGCCTCCCTATCCATCACCAGCTCCCGGAGGTCACTCAGACTCACATCCATTCAGTCAGTGATGCCATCCAGCCATCTCATCCTCTGTCGTCCCCTTCTCCTCCTGCTCTCAATCCCTCCCAGCATCAGAGTCTTCTCCAATGAGTCAACTCTTCGCATGAGGTGGCCAAAATACTGGAGTTTCAGCTTTAGCATCATTCCTTCCAAAGAAATCCCAGGGCTGATCTCCTTCAGAATGGACTGGTTGGATCTCCTTGCAGTCCAAGGGACTCTCAAGAGTCTTCTCCAACACCACAGTTCAAAAGCATCAATTCTTCGGTGCTCAGCCTTCTTCACAGTCCAGCTCTCACATCCATATAGTATTAGGTAAAATAAACTGGTTAGAAACTATGTCTACCATAACCCTTTATGTCTTTTTAGAAGGACATTAAGAGTGAAATTTTCAATTTTATTCTTCAACTTCATGTATTTTCTGATTTATTTGAATTAGAATTTTATTGCTTTGATTTTTAAAAAATGAGAAAATGAAATACTATTATGGAGAAGGCAATGGCACCCCACTCCAGTACTCTATACAATGAAATATTTAAAGTATATCTTACTGAAATTTTACAGAAACTATTAGTTAAACCATCTAATATGATAAATATTCTTAAATGAAATTTCATGACTATTTTATACTATAGTTTTGTTTGTTTTTAGTGCTTAAAAGAAATCAGGGTAGTATGGCATTTATAGTTGCGAGAACAGTTTAATTCATATTTTAACGTAAGTCTGAACATACAAAGGGTACACAGCGAAAGGTAAGGTGCTGGTGACGCCTGTTTCCTTGTCATCCAACTTCATAGGAGGCAGCTATTGTGATCAGACATATGTAATTTATACAGAAATAGGAAAAGATACGTTCATGTACATACGCGCAAAGACACGTTCATATGTATTATGCAAATGCAGCCTGCCACGCCCATTGCACTTTTCTTGAGTGCATCCTTTTATTGTAGTGTAATGTGTATAACCCACAGTTTACCAGTTTAATGTTTCTCTGTGTGGCGTTCGCTGGCATTACGTATATTCACATTGTTTTGCAACATATCCATCGCCCATCTCCAGAACCTTTTCGTCACCCTGGACTGAAATGCTGCACCTGTTACACAGTGACGCCCCTCACTCTGGCCTGGCGGTCAGCATGCTGCTGCTGTCTCTGTCAGTCTCACCCTGCAGGTGAAATCGCACAGTGCCTGTTTTTTGAGTCTGCCTTGTTTCACTTACCGTGATGTGTCTGGGGTTCACCCGTGCTGAAGCCCGTGTCATCCCCCTTCTTTCCCAGGGCTGCATAGTACTCCGTCACATGAACATGCTGTGCTTTGTTTATTCATTCATCTGTCAGTGGCCATTGGATTGTTTCTACCTTTGGGCTATTGCGAAAATGCTGCTGTGAGCATGAGTATGTAAATACCAGTTTGAGTCCTTCCTTTCAGTTCTTTTGTGTGTATACCCAGAAGTGGAATTGCTGGATCCTGTAACAGTTCTAAGTTTAATTTTTCACAGAACTCCCATACTGTTCTCCATACAAGCTGCGTCACTTCACATTGCCATTAGTAGTACTTGAGGTTTCCAACTTCTCTGCATTTCTTATCAACACCTGTTTCCTGTTTTTCTTTTCTTTCTTCTTTTTTTTTTATAATAGCCATCCTAATGAGTTTTGTACCATGCTTTTTAAACTTAATATATCTCAGAGAATCTTTTAGGAAACTTTGTTTTTTAAAGACTGTATAAAAAGTCTTTGTTATGAGTGGGCCTTAATTTAACTTCTCCTGATTAATGGCCCTGTATTTTCTTTTACGGTCTCTTGTGAATGCATGGAGTATATCTTTATCTTTAGTGTATACAGTCAACCCTTGATAATCCTCAGAGGATTGATTGCAGAGCCTGCCTCGGATACCAAAATCCTTATAGATAGGAAATTGAGTAATATTTGCATTTAACCTACACACATTTCTCCTGCATACTTGAAACCATATCCAGATTACTTATAATATTTAATACAATGTAAATGTTATATTGATCAGTTCAGTTCAGTCACTCAGTTGTGTCCAGCTCTTTGTGACCTCATGAACCATAGCACGCCAGGCCTCCCTGTCCATCACCAACTCCCGGAGTCCACCCAAACCCATGTCCATTGAGTCGGTGATGCCATCCAACTATCTCATTCTCTGTTGTCCCCTTCTCCTCCTGCCCTCAATTTTTCCCAGCATCAGGGTCTTTTCAAATGAGTCAGCTCTTCATATTAGGTGGCCAAAGTATTGGAGTTTCAGCTTCAACATCAGTCCTTCCAATGAACACCCAGGACTGATCTCCTTTAGGATGGACTGGTTGGATCTCCTTGCAGTCCCCAGGGACTCTCAAGAGTCTTCTCCAACACCACAGTTCAAAAGCATCAATTCTTCGGCGCTCAGCTTTCTTCACAGTCCAACTCTCACATCCATACATGACTACTGGAAAAAACCACAGCCTTGACTAGACGGACCTTTTTTGTCAAAGTAATGTCTCTGCTTTTTAATATGCTGTCTAGGTTGGTCATAACTTTCTTCCAAGGAGTAAGCATCTTTTAATTTCATGGCTGCAGTCACCATCTGCAGTGAATTTGGAGCCCAGAAAAATAAAGTCAGCCACTGTTTCCACTGTTTCCCCATCTATTTGCCAAGAAGTGTTAATAGTTGTCAGTGTAATGTCAGTGCTATATAAATAGTTGCTAGTGTGCGGCAAATTCAATTTTTGCTTTTGGGACTTCCTGGAAACCTTTTCTTTTTAAAATTTTCCTTCAGAAGTTGGTTCAATTTGAGGACACAGAACCTGCAGATATGTAGGGCTGACTGTACAGTGCTTTTGTTTATTTTTATCTATTTTCTGACTTCATTTTAATGAGCATAGATAAAAGTATATATGCATTTTAAAGTTTGATAGTTATTGCTAGCCTTAAGTAACAGCACCTTTTCCTAAACACCCTTGACAGCACAGTGTGTTGCACAACTTTTTGATCTCGTTGAAGTTTTAATTTGCATTTCCTCATGAGTGACATTAAACTTCTTTTCATTTTTAGCAGCTAGTTATTTCTGAAATATCTGCTTCATATTTTTTGTTTGCATTTCTTTGGGGTTGTTGGTACTCTTTTCTGATAGGAACACCGAGATTTAAATGGTTAGCAAAACAGATATGATTCCTACCTTCATGAGCTGGTAGTCTGCTGGGGGACAAAGACCGTGAACATGAAAATGTGTTATTAAATTTTGTGAAAAGTGCCATGAAAAAAACTTTGGGATTTTATGCAAGATAACACTTTAGGTGGGGTTTGGGTGGAGTGTGTGTTGGCCAGAGAGGGCTCCTAGTAGGTGCATTACGAGCCAGTGAGGCAAGTGTTGGGAGAGAGTCCTCCAGACAGAGAGAGCATAGACTACAAACTCAGAGACAGGACATGGTTGGAGTGAAGTTAGGAGGAGATGAGGACAGATGGCTCACTGGCTGTTTGTCCCTCATACATCCTCTAAAGATGGGCATCTACAATACTCAGAGGAATACGGTACGTTTCCCTTTTTATTATCTGAGGAGTTTTAAGAGAAAACTTATTTTTACTCTATTAGATACTCCTCATGAAAGGCATATAAATCAGATAATCTGATGAGCAAATGTTTTTAAATTATTAATTGATTCATTGGGAGCCTCCATCTTTTTAAATTTTCCATTTAACTAGTTTTTTATTTAAGAATGAATCCCTGTGTATCATCATGTGTTATTTCATATTTCCCTAGATGTTTGATTACAAATTCAACTCGTTTTTTTCGTGTGAAATTAATTTGTGATTCTTTGATGCTGGCAAAATGATGTATTGTTTGCTACTAAGTTATCTGTAACAGTTGCCCCGTTCGGGGAAGAAAGCTCTTTGCCTCTGTCCTGTGTGTGACCAAAGTCTGAATGTGTGATGCGTCTGCACGGGGGAGAGGGACTCTCAGAGAAAAGGGCTTGCCGCTTCCTGTGTGTGGCGAGTAGATTGACTCTTCACAGCACAGTGAGCTATGACAGAGATGCTCGGCTTACTTTTGATCAGTATCTTCTAAAGCTTTTTATATCCAGCTTTCAAGCAGAGAAATTGTAGAAACAGAAGTGCGTAGTGGCTTACAGATCGGCTATTTCAAAAAGTAAAATAAGGGTGTTGTTAATTGTGAAGGTCAGTGCCTGGCTTCCTACTTTCTGGACTTGCTGCATGTACGTGCTCCTTTCTCTCCGTCTCTTTCCTTGTCTTTTCATTTGTTTCTAGATCTCTTGTTTATTAGGAAATGTTAGGAAGGGCATTCATGCAAAAAATTAACCAGAAACCAGAGAGCGTCTTGGCAGAAATTAAACAATAAGACCCTATGAGGTGAGCACGCATTTTTGATTTTGCTTTTCCTTGTTTTTTTTTTCAAAGTGATAATAGTGGTTGTTACTGGGGAGTTAGATCTGGGTAATTTTGTTTACAGTTTCTTCATTCTTTGAGTTTATCATTAGAACAGTAGGCGTTGCTCTCCTAAAAGCAGTAAGGAGCATGCTCGCTTGCTTTTCAGAAAGCGCCTTCTATTGGAGTATCGTTGATTTGCAGTGTTGTGTTAGTTCAGGTATATAGCAGTGATTCAGTCACGCGTGTATCTGTGTATGAATATGCATATGCTTTTTCAGGCTCCTCTTCGTTCCAGGTTACTGTGAGATACATGTCTCCCTGTGCTGGACAGTAGGTCCTCATTGCCGTGCTGCCCTGACAGCTGCAGGGAGGTGGCTCAGTCCCTGCTTGCTGAGCGCTAAGTGAACGGAAATGCTACTTGGGAACACCTGTATTTGCTCTAGGTAGCTTCTTCTCTGTTTCCTGTTGCTTGATTTTAAAAAATTATGGAAGTGTCAAATGTACAGCTTGTAGTCTGTCTTAACTTTATTTTGTTTCGTAACAATGGCAGTTTTAAATATGGTGCTTTTTGTAGGATAGCACGGCCTTTCTGCTATTGCTTATAAATATTTTTCCTGGTTAGTTCCTGGAGCGTTATTTCTGTGAGACTGTCAGGACTGCGTTTTGTCCCCATCACTACACGATGCTGACGGCTGCTGTGCTTCATTAGGTCAATGTTTGCATGTTTATTTGGACCATTTTGTTTTGCCATTCCTCAGGTGCTTCCTAAGTGCTTATTGCATATGTTCTAGAAAGCAGGGGTGTACATGGCAAATTTGTGCACTGTTGCAGTTTTTATGTGTGCATGGGTCTTTTTAACTGGTCAAGTGGCAGTTTTGCTTAACACAGTGAGTATATTATATTAAGCCTGACCTTCCTGCCTGTAAGACTGTCTGGTTTATAATTCGGTTTTCAGCATTCCTATGTGTGGACTAGAGAGTGAAATAGCACTCACTAACCTGGTTATCTGGCCAGGTGTCCACTGATTGTCACACCGCTTTATGTCTTAGATCATGCTGTCTATCCTCTCCCATTCTGCTCTTTGGGTTAGAGAAACTGTGTGAGAGAAGCTAAAGCCTGTGTTCTTCCTGGCTTGCTGTTAGGACACCACTTAGGCCTCTTGTGACCGCCTCATGTAGTTTTTGTTAAAAATCTGTGCCACTGCACATGTCAGCTCTTTGTCTTCCATGACAGAGCATCTTGGCTTTCTTATGAGCTTGTTTCAAATCACTCTGAAGATTTGAAAAACCAACTATAATCCATGCTTCCCCAGTACTTTAATAGCTATTTTAATAATATAAATATTTGTAAAATTTATTTCTCAACTTTATATTCTGACCCACCGATGTGTCTGTTTCTAAGTTTCAGTTATGTGGTAGCTTTCTAAGCTGTAAAAATGCCTTTTACCAGAGGTGCGGGTTGCTCTTCATGACTCTCTCCTAGGTGGTTTATATAGTCGCAGATTTATTTCTATCCCTAACATTTCTTATTGCCTCAGTTTCCTCTTACATTTTCCTTCTACTTGTTCCTTAACTCTCCTTTGACTGTTTTCTCCAAATTCCCTGTCCTTTTCTCTTTCCTCTGTGTGCCGTTTCTTCAAGATGTCATCTGCACATTGGCCTTTCCCTAAACTTAGTTTTCTGTTTGTTCGTTTCTTTTGACTGCCTCATTGTCACATCGAATACCTTATCCAGATTTATACGTATCACACTGTAGATTGTGAAATGACTCCTTTCTCAACTGAGCTGCACTCTGTGAACAGCACCAGTCTGTGAGACACCTGGAGTCCGAATCCCCTGTCCTCTGTGCTTTAGCGCTCTCTCTCTCTCTTCAGGCATTTCTTGATTCCCGCTGATGCGTCCTGCAGCGTCTCCTCTCTCTCCTTCCCTTCATTTCTCATGCATAAGCCACGTTCCAGGTCATGTCACTTCGTACCTACCTTATTCACACCCCTTTTTAGCTGACCCTTCCCTGTCCAATTTATTTGCCTATGTCTTTGCACTTCAGCTAATCAAAGACTTTATGTTAATACTGATTTTAAACTGAGAATCTCATTCATGCACTCCCTATTCATCTAGCAACAGAGTGCCCATCACATGCCAAGTAAGTCTCTCGGTGCTGGCCTGGAGAAGTGAATAGAGCAGCAGTCCTGGTCCCGTCTGTCCTGGAGCTGACATTGTAGCGGTTGGTAGGACAAGGAAGGATGGGTATCCTGGAGGCGTCTGTGGGCGGGTTTATTTGAGCTGAGAAAGGAAAAACAGGAGAAAATAGATAAGAAAATTATGAAAAGCAGTTAAATGATCAGGGGCTTTCATGCCTCCCCTGTATTACAGATGGGATAGTCTTTAAAATAATCACTGTGTACAGGTAAGAATTCAGTCTCTAATCTTGTAGTATCTTAGGCATCATGGGGAGGGGAAAGGGGTAAAGTATTTACAAATGGAGTTGAAGAAATTTAATATGCATGATTATTTGCCGGGTTGGCTGTTTCTTGGAGCCTATTTATGCCTATGGGACAGGAAATATGTAGCAAAATAAAACTGGCAGAAATAGGTGAAAAATTCCATTGTCTGAGTAATTTGTTTTTTCCCCATTTAATCTTAATAGTATTCAGATTAGTTACTTTATAGTTTCTATTCTCTGTTCAGGAGAAGCACAGAATTTTGGCCACTTTATTTGTGATGTTTTCCAAAAGATCTGTTTACTGAAATACTGAGCTCAGGAGGTCAAGTTTTTGTATTTGATGGCTAGAGATTAAACTCCAAATCTTTCCTGACATCTCAGGCTTCCAAGTACCAGCCATAGGTATAAGGGGTTGGGGCTGGCAGTGACCTCAAGAGTGTGGCTAAAGCAGGCAATCAACAGAAAGAGAAGAGGAAGAAGGAACCTTTAATGAAGTCCTGTTGGCAGGAAAAGTGGGACAAAATCGCCTTGGGGTTCATTGTGTCCTTGAAGAGATAGAGTAGTTAGGAATTCCCATCTTCTTTCTTTTAAGTTCTGATATAGGCCTGTAAGAAGCTGAGAATCTGAGGTTTGACTGGATGTTTGGATTTCTTTAGATGCAATAATGAACCATCATGTTCTCCGTGTGAGATTGCATTAGTTGGTGATCCCCATGGTGACACAGATGTAATTAATACCTTTTCATTTTACACAAGGAAATCATTCATTCATTCACTTTTAGAAATTGTGTCCTTATCCATTCTGTCATTGGTTCTGTGAAAAAATCAGATGTTTTGTTAATGCTGTAGCTTTATACAAATAAATGATTAGTATAAAATTATTTATTCTTTATGCTTCTGGTCTGTTTTAGTTAAATTTGGCTTGATACTTGGCTGTTAAGTTATAGGTGTTCAGTGATGTTTATCCTTATTAAAACTGCTTTTTTCCTTCTGAAATTTTATAGCATTTTCAAAACCTTGTCACAAACTGAGAAGCCTGTGGCACTTAAGATGTTTGCTAAAGTTGTTGACATTTATACTTCCTCATGTAATTCTTCAGATTTTTTATTAGTTGATTATTTTTTTCTTTCTCTGATAAAGATTAACACTTTGTATGGTGTTATGTAAAGGAGAAACCAGTGAAGAGATGATGATAATGTTAGAGCTTCTCACTCAATAATGACAGATACACTTTATAGCCTATGTTATAACTGACTCCGGAGCAGGGTGCTCTGTAATGTCTTCTGTGTTCCAGAAGCATGTGATACCGTTAGATTTACCTTTAGTATCATTGCTTTTGTAGTTTGCATGATTAACTTATTAATGTCAGAAGTACTAGAGTAAATTCTGATTTTTCAGCATGAGTATGATAAAACAAATACTGTGCTTAAAATGACTGTCCACTAGTAAACACTCATCAAGCATATACTCTGAGTAAAGTACTTTGCTAGGTGCTCAGCAAGATCCAGAAATGAATGAGATGTGGCTGCTGACTTCAGGAAGCTGTGTGGGAGAGTATATCCTTTATGAAATAGATCTTGGAGAGTCACCTGTGTGGTTCTGTCTTTAGGATGGGTCACCTCAGACACTGTACTGTGCATGCTTCAGCACCGTGTCCCAAAGTGGAGATTCATGCACTGTGTTTTTTTTTTTAATTAGTGTAAATACCAGTTACATTTAAAGGCTATACCTAATGTTTATGATGTCTTACTTTTTTATTTCAACTTCTCTTATATATGTTAATGTAAATTCTTATGTTATTTTCTCCCTAGTTTGCTAGAAAACGGTCAGTTTGAGATTGTGACAGGTGGCTGGATAATGACTGATGAAGCTGGTGCACATTACTCTGCCATAATTGACCAGCTCATTGAAGGACATCAGTGGCTGGAGAAGAATCTAGGTATGTATGGGTATCTTTCTCTTCCATGTGGACTGTGCTGTGCTGTGCTTTGTCGCTCAGTCGTGTCCAACTCTTTGCGACCCTGTGGACTATGACGTGCCAGGCTCCTCTGTCCATGGGGATTCTCCAGGCAAGAATACTGGAGTGGGTTGCCCTGCCCTCTGCCAGGGGATCTTCCCAATCCAGTGATAGAACCCAGGTCTCCCATGTTGCAGGCAGATTCTTTACCATCTGAGCCACCAGGGAAGCCCAGAAATACTGGAGTGGGTAGCCTGTCACTTCTCCAGGGGGTCTTCCCGACCCAGGAATCGAATCAGGGTCTCTTGCGTTGCAGGCAGATTCTTTATCAGCTGAGCTCTCAGGTAAGCCCTGGTAGCTCATGTGGACTTCTTTGGGCAGTTCATTTTGGGAAAGGTGAGATGAGGTCTTTTATTTTTTTAATAATTAATTTTCCTAGGACTGGTTATTATTGAATAATTTATTTTTCATTGATTTATGTGTTTTGGATCATAAACTCTCTTATATAGGTATAACATGGTCACTTTTAGGATCGTCTACCTTGTTTCACCTATTTTATCAATTTTGTTTATTAATTTTAGTATTTTCTCTAAAAATATCCCACTGGAATTTTAATCATATATTAGTTAAGACTCTTGATCATAAAAGGCCAACACCTAATTGCCAGAGATGGGGCAGCGCCAGGGCAGACTGGGCCCGGAGGACTTGGACTGTGCTGCCTGGGTGCTGTCTCTTGGGCCTGCTCACTCTTGCATCTCCTCCTGGGGAGTGTGATAGCCGGAGACAGCCAGGAGTCTGGTCTTCCTAGCCCACCAGGAGGAGTCTGTAATTAATACCTTACCTAACTGGCCCACTTTGGTTTAGATGGTTATTTCCGAGTCAGTTTTTTGTGGCCATAGCTATAGGAGCTGAAGCAAATGGTCTCAAGGAAAGAGAGATTTGAGGCAGGGTCAGCCCCACTTGAACCAGGTGAATGGGTACTGTAAGGGGAAGAGGATCCTGAACTGATAAAATCAGCTCATACAACCCATAAGAACATGGGACTGACTGAAATCTTTGTGATACATGGTATTTGCGTTGTGCATCATGGTCAGTGGGGCTTCCCTGGTGGCTCAGTAGTACAAAGTCTGCCTGCCAGTGCAGGCGGTGCGGGCCCCACCCCTGGGGCAGGGAGAGCCCCTGAAGGAGGACGTGGCCGCGGACTCCAGTGTTCTTGCCTGGGAGGTCCCACGGACAGAGGAGTCTGCAGGCTGCAGTCCATGGGCTCACAGAAGACTTAATGACTGAAACAGCAGCAAACAGCGTGTGTGTAATTGTGTTCACATTATTTTTCAGTACAATTTTGTAGTTTATAGTAAATATACATTTGCAATTGAAATTATTTCTATTTTATTATTTTAAAATATTTTTAAAATATTCTGTTAGAAATGACACCCTCCCATCCCATTAATACTGACTTTTTATTTTGGAATAATTTCAAATATAAGCATTCTAAGAGTACTACAAAGAACTCCCATAAAGCCCCCAATCACACTCACCAGTTATTAACATTTTGACACATTTGCTTTACTTTTTCCTCTTTCCATATTGTTATTGTGATTCTCATAGAGTAAGTTGCGGATAACATACCTGTACTAAAAAGAGTTAGCATGGCAGGTCAGATGTTGCTATTCTTAGAAAGGTCTTGCTTGCAGAGTTGTTCTTTGGTGGGTGTCTGAGGAGTTGAATTCTTCAATGATGAGTAACTCAGTGTGTTTAAACTGCTTGTAAACCCAATGTAGTATATGTTAAACACTTGTTTTACTTCTAGGAGTCGAATCATATCATGAACTAGACGATGAGTACCCACATGCCCGGGCTCCAGTGAAGGCCCTGGACACAGTCTCCAGGGAGCGGTCTGCAGACCGCCGTTCGGTGCTGTCCGCGCTCACTGGTGGCGTGGTTGGCTCCGTCTGGGTCATCCGGCAGGGAGAGAGCTCTCAGAAGCCCGGCCTGGCTCCCGTGGGCTCTGCTTGTGTGCCTTCTGTTTCTGCTAGTTTTTCTTGGTGTCTTTTCACTGTAATGAATCACAGCTGTGAGTTTGACTTTATGTTGGTGCTGCAAGTTTTATTAAATAAAGAAGTCTGGGGGTGCACTTAGGGACCCCCCCTACTTAGTGTCACTTTTCTTAAATACTGAGTTGGCCAAAAATTTCCTTCAGTTTTTAAGTAAAAATAAAAGACACTTTTTTTTTTTTTTTTCCCCCATCAGGAACTTTACTGAACAAAGTATTCACCATTTTGTTCCACTACCTTCTGCCATTTTTCAGGCAACTTTATAATTCGTTTTCCCAAAACTTTTTGTTTTTTTGAGCAAAGAACTGTTCCAGGTACCTTTTTGTAGTCTTCCAGGGAATTGAAACTTTTTCCATTAAGAGAATTTTGTAAAGACTCCAGTAAGTGGATTTTGTAGATTTTTTCTTTATGGATGTGTAATTTACATGTAGTGCAACATATAAGTCGTAACCGTGGAGTTCTGACAGATGTGTATACCCACGTAGCCCTGTTTTCGTCCTTCTAGAGAGTCCCCTCACTCCCTCAGCCCCGAGTTCTCCCTGCAGCCGAGTGCGCTGCGTTGCTGTCGCTGCAGGTTGTTTTCACCGATTTCAGGGCTGCCGCACTGGGTCCGCCTTCATTTGCTCAGCGCAGGCGTTTTCCTCGCTGTGCTGTGAGTCACTGTCACTTTGCTGCCGTGAAATCCTCCCAGGCGGGGACGCAGTGGTGATTGGTGTAGTCACAGCGTTGTGTAGCCGTAACTACCGTCTGTTTTAGAACGTTATCAGCATCCCCAAAAGGACCCTCTGGTTCACTGAGAGTCACACCCCTTTCTAACTCCTTCCTTCTCTGTCCTAGGCTCAGGTGACCACTAGTCTCCTTAGTGGAACACACACACGCGCACACGCACACGCACACGCAGATTTGACTGGTCTGGACATTTCACGTGAATGTCATCATACAGCGTGGCCTTTTGGGACTAGCTTTTTTACCTGGCATAATGTTTTCATGGTTTATCCATAGCATGTATCAGGGGTTTATTCCTTTTTAATGACTGAATAATATCCTGTTGTATGTATATACCATATTTGTTTATCCATTGTTTTCCACCTTCAGCTAATGGGCATTTAGATTGCTCTTGTGTTTAGCTATTCTGGGTAATGCTGCTATGTACGTTTGTGTAAATTTTTATGAGGACAAAAGTTTTCATTTTTTTGGATGTATACCTAGGAGTAGAGTTTAATGAACACATTTGAGAATGTTAATTTCCTCATTGTAGCTTTAACTGTTATCTTGTAGTGTTCTCAGTTTTGTTTGCTAAATAGTTTGGAGCAGCTTGTTTTGGACACTGTTTTTACATTTGACTTGGGGATACTTTTTAAATTAAAATAATTATTTAAATAATTTTAATTATTTATTAAAATTATTAATAATGATTATTTAAATAATTTTAAATAACTAATTATAGTTCCCTGGCGGCTCAGATGGTGAAGTATCTGCCCACAATGCGGGAGACCCGGGTTCCATCCCTGGGTTGGCAAGATCCTCTGGAAAAGGCAATGGCACCCCACTCCAGCACTCTTGCCTGGAAAATCCCATGGACAGAGGAGCCTGGTAGGCTACAGTCCATGGGGTCACCAAGAGTCGGACACAACTGAGTGACTTCACTTCACTCCACTTCACTTTAAAATTATTTAGTCTTTGGTTGTTAATTTCTGTTTTTATACGTTTTATTATATAAAATCGACCATTAGAAACTTTAAATTTGAATTTTTAAGGTTATCTTTTGCCTAAAATACGCATTTTGTAACTGTTTTCTGACTCATCTTAAGTTCTAATATTGTATTTGAAATGATCCAGTTTTATGAATTATGTTATTCATATTGCTCATGTTTTGATTTTAAGTCTATTAGATTTGCCATCACTTAAGTGGTATGTTTAACTCTTTTTCATGATTATTTCCTGTAACTTTTCTTGCTTTTACTTTTATATGTTTTAACAATCTTATTCTTACATGAAAACACAAAATCTTTCCTGGTTTTATTGACACATATGCCCTCTTTAAATTTTGGATTTTTCTTATACACATTTTCCTTTAAATTTGTCACTAACCCCCTTTTAAAAGTATTTACTTATACCAAGAAAAATCCTGGCGGGATACTGGGTTTCCCTCTAAGTCTCTGTGTAGCTTTCACCTCCTTTCATATCAGTTTTTAAAAACTCACTCTTTTCTCTGTCATTACACCGCAGGGATTCTTTAATCTGTTGCAGCTAGGTTGCTCTATCCTGTGTATCAGGTGATTTTGATCAAAAAAGATCACTGGTAATGATAAAATCTCAGACATCACTGTAACTTTTCACGTTGGATTTTACTCTTGTTTGTAAGCTTATTCTGCCCTTGTTATATGAAGAACTGAATATATGAAGAAGTGAAGTTGCTCAGTTGTGTCTGACTCTGCAGTCCCATGGACTCTAGCCCACCAGGCTCCTCTGTCCGTGGGATTTCCCAGGCCAGAATACTGGAGTGGGTAGTCATTTCCTTCTCCAGGGGATCTTCCTGAACCAGGGACTGAACCCACATCTCCTGCACTGCTGGGCGAGTTCTTCACAACTGAGCCGCAAAGGACGCTGACTCGTTGGAAAAGATCCTGGGAAAGACGGAAGGCAGAAGGAAAGGGGCAGCAGAGATGAGATGGTCAGGCAGCATCACTGACTCGATGGGCGCGAGTTTGAGCAGACGCGGGAGAGAGTGCAGGACAGAGGCGCCTGGCACACAGCAGTCCCTTGGGTCGCAAACCCCCGGGCAGAACTGAGCAGCAGCGTCGTGTCCCTGGTTTGTCCTGTACCTGGAAGCGTGTCCCTTGCGGGCAGCAGCGTCGCGTCCCTGGTTTGTCCTGTACCTGGAAGTGCGTCCCTTGTGACCACCTTCATTCGGTTCCTTCTCCCACGCCCACCTTTGGTGACCACAGATCTGATCTCTTTGAGTTTGCTGCTTTTGAAGTATAATTGATCTACAACATATGTTCCTGATACACAACATTGTGACTCCGTATTTCCATACGTTTCAAATATGGAATCACATGACTTATTTTGCAGCTGGAAGTTTGTGCCTCTTAATCTCCCTCACCTATTCCTTTCTTCTCGCCAGTCTCCTCCCTCATGGAAACCACCTGTGCATTCCCTGTGTCTGTGGCTCTATTTCTGTTTTGTTGTTCATTTGTTTTTTAGCTCACATGTCAGTGAGATCATGCATTGTCTTTTTCTATCTGACTGACTTCATGGGGCAAATTGCCTCAAGCCTGGTAAATGTGGTCGAAAATGTTCTTTTATATGCCTGCCTAGGGTTCTCCTGTATATGTACACACACACATACGTATGCATGCATGTCTGCCTCGGGTTTTGCTGTATATGTGTATGTACACAAACATATGCATGTGTGCATATGTACATGTGTGGGCGTGTATATGTCCCCTGGTCCACTTACGGACGCTGAAGTCGCTTCTGTATCTCGACTACTGTAAATAATGCTGCTGTGAACGTGGGGGTCTGTGTGTCTTTTCAAATTGGTGTTTTTGTTTTCTCTAGATTAATTCCTAGGTGTGGAATCGCTGGGTCATATGGTAGTTCTCTTTAATTTTTCCAGAATTTTCTGTACTGCTTACTATAGTGACTATACCAACTTACATTCCCACCAGCAGTGCAGGGGTTCTCTTTTCTCTACATATAGTTTCTTTTAACTGAAGTATGTACAGTTTTTTAGACATAGTGCTCTTGTACACTTAATAGACTATGTAAACATAACTTTTATAGGTACTAGGTAACATTTTATTGTGATATTCTCTTTATGGCAGTGGTCTGGAAGTAAACCCTCAATATCTCTGAGGTATGCCTGTATGCAATAGGACGTGTGTAGGTTATATGCAAATATAATACCATTTTATATAAGGAACTTGACATCCAAGGATTTTGGTTTATTCAGGTGTCCTGGAAGCAGTCTCCCTTGGATACCAAGGGAGACTGTTGGTAGATTCACATGCATGTTTTTTTGAACCATTTGAGAGTAAATGGGAGACATCTTGTCCCTTCATCTCAGTATTTCATTGTGTTACTTCCTAAGAAACAGAGATGTTTTCTTAGATAAGCAGCAGATGCCAAATCAGGAGTTTCAGCAACGATACCACAGTCTAGTTCACAGTATATTCAAGCCTTGTCAATTGTCTTAATAATGTTCTTCAATCAAAGCTGCTGTTTTTCCTCTCCCAGTCCAGGGTCATGTATGACATCTAGTTGTCACGTCTTTTTGTCTCCTTAACCTGGAGCACTCCCTCAGCCTTTCTCTGGGTTTCTTAACCTTGGTATTTTTGAGGCAGTCAGACTTGTGTTGTAAAACGTCTCTCAGTTTGAGTGTTTCCCCTTACCGTTAGCTTCAGCTCGTGCTGTCTGGTCTGTCTATTTTCCTGGGATGTCTCCACAGTTCTTTCCTGTGGGCTCAGTGCGTCTCATCAGGACGTGCGCGTCGCCTCTCTGTTTGCTAGTGGCGCTATCCCTGACCAGTCATGGCTTACGTTTCTTCTCTGTACTTTACGTTTCCCCCCTTTTTGGGAGACACATTGAGAACAGGTAAAATTCCTCATCAGACTTCAGTAGTTTGGTTTTAGGATCTGTTGATGAGTCTCTAACTCCACCGTTCCTTCCGTAACTATTGGTGTTGCTGTTGTTTAGGCGCTTTGTCTGACCCCTGTGACCCCATGGACTGTAGTCTGCCAGGCTGCTCTGCCCGTGGGAGTTCCCAGCAGAGAATGCTGGGGTGGGTTGCCGTTTCCTTCTCCAAGGGGTCTTCCTGATCCTGGGGTCAAACCCACGACTCCTGCATTAGCAGACGATTCTTTACTGCTGAGCCACCAGGGAAGACCTAATTATTTGTTAGCATTTTACTAAAAGGAAGAGGTTTCTTTTTTATTTTGTATTTGTGAGCTTGTGGGTTTTATTTTATTCAATGGGTTCTAGTCCAGTACTACTGTTCTTTATCTTGATGCCCCAGTTGTCCCACATTTGGCCAATGGAAGCCCCTTCAAGCTATCTCCTGATTTATTTTTATATAATATGTTTCCATGACTCTTTGGCCATTTCTTTACTTTATGCCCCAAATAATCTGTTCTACGGTTATCTTGTACTTTCCCAGTCTCAGCCCTGAAATAAGCTGTTTCTCTGAGGTTATTATAGAGCATAGCATTTAGAGGTCAAAATCTAGGAGCAAAGTTCAGCTAATTGATACTGAAGTGCTACTGCATCTAGGCCTTCCTAGTGCAGTGAGCTAGGAAGTGTGTATGTACACACACACACATGGTTTGTTTAAATATATATGTGTGTTTGTGTGTTTATTTGTACATTTATTCATAAATTAGTACTGCTATCTCCTATTTCAGCTCAGTATCATAGGGTTCATTTTACTCACACATTTATAGGGACTGTTTTGCAGTTCCTTCTCTCAAAATATAGAACCTGGCTACTTTACCTAACTAGTTTGCTCAGTCTTGGAATTCATAAAAGTTTCAGAATTGCTAAACCTATGCCACCACAAAAAAACCCAAAGTACTAAATAGGTTCAAGATTTCTTTATAATTTTTTGGAGGTAAATCCCATATGTGAAATGGGCAAACTTTACATGGCAACTTCTTTGAGTTTCGACATATACTGTTGGTTCTCTGACAGTTCAGCTCTTCCTTCTCGGTCTGCTGTGCCGGCTGCGTCTTCAGTGTCCTGCAGCGCTCTCTCTGTTTTCTTTTCTGTTTTCCTATGTGAACACCTTGCATGGTAATCTTTACAGCTATAATCAGGATCAAGATTAACTCATTTGTGTAATCCTAAGCCAATGTAATCCTTTCTTCAGTTCAGTTCAGTTGCTCAGTCGTGTCTGACGCTTTGCAACCCCATGAATCGCAGTACGCCAGGCCTCCCTGTCCATCACCAACTCCTGGAGTTCACTGAGACGCACGTCCATCGAGTCGGTGATGCCATCCAGCCATCGCATCCTCTGTCGTCCCCTTCTCCTCTTGCCCCCAATTCCTCCCAGCATCAGAGTCTTTTCTCTAACACCCCAGTTCAAAAGCATGAATTCTTCAGTGTGCAGCTTTCTTCACAGTCCAACTTTCACATCCATACATGACCACTGGAAAAACCATAGCGTTGACTGGACAGACCTTTGTTGGCAAAGTAATGTCTCTGCTTTTCAGTATGCTGTCTAGGTTGGTCATAACTTTTCTTCCAAGGAGTAAGCATCTTTTAATTTCATGGCTGCAGTCACCAGCTGCAGTGATTTTGGAGCCCAGAAAAATAAAGTCAGCCACTGTTTTCACTGTTTCCCCATCTATTTCCCATGAAGTGATGGGACCATATGCCATGATCTTCATTTCCTGAATGTTGAGCTTTAAGTCAACTTTTTCACTCTCCACTTTCACTTTCATCAAGAGGCTTTTTAGTTCCTCTTCACTTTCTGCCATAAGGGTGGTGTCATCTGCATATCTGAAGTTATTGATATTTCTCCTGGCAATCTTGACTCCAGCTTGTGCTTCTTCCATCCCAGCGTTTCTCATGATGTACTCTGCATAGAAGTTAAATAGGAAGGGTGACAATATACAGCCTTGACATACTCCTTTTCCTATTTGGAACCAGTCTGTATATGGAAAGTGCTAAATAGATGTTTGAATGAAAAAAATGCACAATTAGATTACTTATGTCTATGTATATGTAGCATATAGAAGCCTTCTTTGACAATCCTGAATAAATAAAATATTTGCATACTGCCCAATGAATAATCTTATTTCATTAATTCTAACCTGTGCGTTTATTATGTTGATTTTTCATATGTTATCCTCTGTGAAATTGAGGTGTATCTTTAGTCCTTTACCAGAATTGGTGTGAGTCAGGTGTGAAAAATTCTGTTGATTCCTTCTTGATAGCAAGTACCAGCATCAGAATGTCTTAAGATTTATAAGGACAAAACAGCATAGTTATTTTGGCCAGTTCTGCTACTGTGTTATATGATGACTTGGCACTGTTGTACAGTATAAAACAGAGCCTAAAATCCCTTAATGTTGGAATTGGAGAGTACAAGTTGAAATGACTTAGATTAGTTTTCTGTGTTGTATTAAGAGCAAGTTGCAGGCTTTTGCAGCTCCACAGAAGACAGGACTGTTAGTTCCTAGAGGGCAGTGGCTTGGTCCTATGTGTTTCTTGGGCTCCACTGAGTGCAGCAGCTTTCCAGTATCTGTCAGATGACAGAGTGCTCACTTTAGCTCCAGCCGATCCACTTCCAGTGTGAGTCACCCTGCCTGGGAGGACGGCCGGGGCAGAGTCCTCCTCTCAGGGGATCTGCTCTGGGCAGCCTTTTATCTTGGAATCCAGGAGACCAGGGAGCTTGGGTGGGTCTGAATGTGTTGTGACTTCTTCTTTTTCATTTATCAATTAAAAAAATAACACTTATTCTCTTTATCAACAGGAGTGAAACCTCGGTCTGGTTGGGCTATCGACCCGTTTGGACATTCACCAACAATGGCTTATCTTCTAAAACGTGCTGGATTTTCTCACATGCTTATTCAGAGAATTCATTATGCAGTTAAAAAACATTTTTCATTGCATAAAACACTGGAGTTTTTTTGGAGACAAAATTGGGGTATGTAGGGTTAGATGAAAGTAGAAGATCTTACTTGACCTAGATATTATTTCACAGGGGTTATGACCTCTTGCTGTTACGGGTTTTATTCAACGTGTCTTTCTTGAGAATCAGGTTGCTTAAAGATATACATAATTATTTTTTCAATATAATTGTGTCAGGAGTCTTTTAAGCATTGGTAAAAATATTTATCTATAGAACATGGTAGATTCTTTTAAGCCTAAAAGGAAGTAAACAAAATAAGAAATTAGACTTTTGCAGCTAATGCTTTCATTTGATCCTATTTTAAAATGTACCCATTTTACCACGAAGTTGATTGCATCAGAACCAATGTTTGTGTAGTCACTAATTTTGTCCAACATTTTTGCGACCCCAGGGACTGTGGCCCTTTGGACTCCTCTGTCTGTGGAATTTTCCAGGCAAGAGTCCTGGAGTGCATTGCCATTTCCTTCTCCAGGGGATCTTCCCGACCCAGGGATGGAACCCGGGGCTCTGCTGCGTCTCTTGCCCAGCCGGCTGACCCTTTACCACTGAGTTACTGGGGAATCCCCGCCAGTGTTCCTTCCTTCTGCCTTGCCTGTCTCTGTAGCTAGTTAGAATTGCCTTTTAAAACCTTCCTCTTGCCCTCCTGGAACAGCTGTCTTATTTCCTTTGTCACTGGTTTTCACACTGTTCTTGGTACCCAGGGGATCCGCGGATGTATGCCTCCAGCTCTGTGCTGGAGGAGGCGTGACAAGATTCTGCCCTCCTGAGAGGCCTCTGCCTTTCCCACCCCCAGGCCATTGTCTGCTTACATATTTTTACTTAGTGAGTCCTTATTATGGGACATGCATTGTGTTACATGCTTTATATTCACTCTCTAATTGAACCTTTGTAATCATTGCTAAGTTAGGTTCTATTATTATGCTGCTGCTAAGTTGCTTCAGTCGTGTCCGACTCTGTGCGACCCCAGAGACGGCAGCCCACCAGGCTCCCCCGTCCCTGGGATTCTCCAGGCAAGAACACTGGAGTGGGTTGCCATTTCCTTCTCCAGTGCATGAAAGTGGAAAGTGAAAGTGAAGTCGCTCTGTCGTGTGGGACTCTTAGCGACCCCATGGACTGCAGCCTACCAGGCTCCTCCATCCATGGGATTTTCCAGGCAAGAGTACTGGAGTGGGGTGCCATCGCCTTCTCCATAGGACCTTTTAAATGGTGAAAAGTGGAGGCCCTTTGCCAAGACTTGTACAGGTGATAGGTACGAAGCCTCGATCTAAACCCAGTTCTGTGCTCTTCCGAGGCCTAGGCCCCCTGACCTCTAGCATCTGCTGCCAGCTGTATCAAGTTGTCAGTAAAATTTCATCTGAAAAAGGATTTCATTACTAAGACTATTCAGCCATCACTGCATTACATCATGCTTGTTCTCTGGGTAAGCTAGACCCTCATTAAGTGTTTCAGGAGCGTCATTTGTAAATTTAGACAGTATCTTTCTCGTGGGCACTGTTGTTTTTTCAAAAGGAAACAAATTAACTATATAACTTATTATCCTGGAAAACTGAACCTGTAGGGCAAACAAGAACTTCTGGGGGATTGCATCCTATATAATTCTATCAGATGCTTAGGAGCATATTAATTTTTGTAGAAAAGGGATCATTTATTTGAGGAAGCCCTACTTAAATTATTGCTTACATTCAAATTGCTTAAAAATATCAGTTGGCATAAAATTAATACTTTTATGCACTTAATACTATGTTAAGAAATATAGGAAACATCGTTGCCTGTAAAATTATAGTCTTAATTTGATAAAAGACTAACACCATCAAATGTAGCAGATAAATTGAAATGTGTAAATGAGCTGCTAAGTAGTATGGTGGACCTACCCAATGTCTTTGGACATGTTGCTTGAAAATGATGTTCTGGAATTAAGGTGAGCTTCTTCGTTTGTTCTGGTTGTTAATGAAGCAGTTGTTTTCAAATTTTTTAAATATATGGTGCTTGTTTGTTTTTTCTTGTTGTCTGCCTGTATTATAAAAGCAATACATTGCTGAGAATTGGAGATCTTTATGTACAGAGGAAGAGGTATTTACAGGTCGGAATTAAAAAACAAAAAATAGCCATTTCTTAACTCTTATTAAAGCCCTCCAGTCTTACTTCGTGGGAGGCTTCTTGCCTCTCGAGGGTGGTGATGCCGGGCAGTGATGCCAGCACATGCTGGCATTGAGGTTTCATAGAAACAGCTTTGTGTCGGGAGCCAGTGCTCGCTTTCTGTATCTTTTTTGTTTGCTTTGTTTTGATTCTTCTCTTTGCTTTTGAAAATTATTTTTGCTTTTCCTCTGCCTCCAAGGAGAACAGTCAGACTGGCCCTTCACTGGTAAGGGGCCCTCTACAAACTCTGCTGAGCACACTTATTTCTCATCACTGAAGACAAGTATTTCCCCAGTATTTTCACAAGCCCTTCCCTCTCTGTCTCTTATTCTCCCAGTTCCCCATTTTGCTGCCTTCTTGTCTTCTTCACACCCAGCCTCTGCAGCTAATGGTCCCTCTCAGAGTCCCTGCTCCCCGAGGCAGGCGCAGATGTGGCAGGCACTGGCAGCCAGGGGTGGCCGTAACTTTGGATGAGCTGGCTGTAACTTCTGCTCATTTATATCCTTCCAGGTCAGCAGATGCTGCTTTAGGATGGGGCCTTTCTGTTTCAGTTAAGGTTAGACAGAAGATGTAGGCAGACCCTGAGATCCAAGTGTCGTCCTTCTGGCCGGTGGCCGTTGAGTGCTGCTGAGTGTGTGTATTAGTAGTTAGAGGAGTTGTTGCTTTAGGATGGAGCTTGCATTGTGTATGTGTAAAGTGGTGGTGTTTTGAAAGTTTGGGGATGAAATCTGTGAATTTACACAGGTCTGTCTGTTGCTATTTGTTGTAGATCTGGGATCTGTCACAGACATTTTTTGCCATATGATGCCCTTCTACAGCTACGACATCCCCCACACTTGTGGACCTGATCCTAAAATATGCTGCCAGTTTGATTTTAAACGGCTTCCTGGAGGCAGATACGGTTGTCCCTGGGGAGTCCCCCCAGAAACAATATATCCTGGAAATCTCCAGAACAGGTATGAAAATATGCATTTTATAAGTCAGCATCTTGAATAAGTATTAGTGGCTTGTTGCTGAAGAGTTATATAAATGGGCTTTGGTAGCCAGTATTATCCTTACTCAAGGCGTTCATTCAAACGAGATTTAAAGCAGCTGAAAAATGCCAAAGCCTTGCCTGTTTGCTTTCTGTGTTATAACTTAATGGAAAGTGAACAATAGTAGATCAATGTTTGGTGGATAACCTATTATACACTGTTACTATGATCTCCTTTGCCTTTATTATAAAAGCCTCCTACTGTGTTTGATTGTTTCATATACTTTTGTTGATAATAAAACGTATGGTCTCTATGGTATAAATTTGTAAGAGAAGCAACCCATTTGCAAAAACATGTTTATTGAAATGGATCACATAAAGAGCGTAATTATCTGTTTTCTTAATAACAATCTCAGTAATAGTGAACACTGCCCAGCTCTGATAAATAACATGTCTTTGCATCTTTCTGAAGTTTTTGACTTACTGAAAACTTTAGAAATATTTATTCTTAAAAATTGTTAATTAAAAATCAGGAAATGAATTACTTGTTTTTTCTTAGAAGAAAACTGTCCTAAAGATGGAAGCATCTCATTAAACCAAGCTACCTATACTTCTAATTCTGGTGCTTTTAAAAGTTTAATTTCTTCATTGTAAAATTAATGGTATGTAATACACTAAAATGAAACACTGTGTTGTAATATAAGACACTCAACTCTGCTAGAAAAATATATAACCTTTTAAATAAAGTAAGATTGTTGCTCTGTGCTCAATAAAACCTGTTTTTAAAAAGGTGTGTGTGAGGATGGAGGTATGATTTGGGTCTCCTTGCACGGATTGAGCCCTTGTGGCGATGAAGGAAATACTGCAGTGTGAGCCTCTCACTGTGGCAGACATAAAGGTATCTCAGCATGGCAGTCTTCTTAAAGTCATGGATCCTTTATGTATATCAAAATCTGGCTTTTATAGTTGTTTTGAAAAAGAGTATCCCAAGATTTGGGATCTATTTGGTTTCTTTTTTTGGTTCTTGGAGTGGTGAAGAGCCTGAACAGCCTGCTAGGGTCAGGCTACTTCGACATAAGCGGATAATTCAGTACAGTGTGTCGCAAAGGTGCAGTGGGAAGGGGGTGGTGGTGGGTTGGTCAGGGTCGGGGGATCCTTGCCTGCCTTCTCCGGAGAACACTTAGCTGTTTGCCGCTAAGTGGGGTTTGCACGCCTCCTCTTAACTCCAGTGGTCAGGGGCACCAGTAGACTTCTTGCAGACTAGCTCAGGGAATCCCCGCGCACCCACAGATGGTGTGAGGCCCCTCTTTTTCTTTCTCGGGTGCTGCTGAGAGTGCCTGAGAGCCATTCTGCACAATCCTGCTGATGGTCATGGAACCCTTCAAAGACTAGCGGCCCCCCTCGTCAACCCCCTCAGAACACACCTTGTGTTCAGTCAGTTCCAGTGATTCTGAAAGGGGCTTCCAGGCGCCAGGGACATACAGATGGATGAATCTGTGTGATGCTTACATAGATTTTTTTGTTGTTGTTTAGCTTATAAGTCTTGAAGCCTTGGTTGTGCTGGTTATTTCCCATGCAGATGTCACCTTCCTTGTGATGTTCAGAGATCAAACATGGCATTCCAGTTTAATGGCACTGGATTTTTTAACACCCTAAAGAAAATGATTTTTAACTACCACGTACAGGTGATACATTCAGTATGCTTAGTTTATCAGGTTTCTCTTCTTTGAAGACAAAGAAACTCCATTCTTTATCAAGTTTGGTTTTAGATCTAGTACCATATAATTTGGGCTTCTCTGGTGGCTCGGATGGTAAAGAATCTGCCTGCAATGCAGGAGACTGGAGTTCAATCCTTAGGTCAGGAAGATCCCATGGAGAAAGGAATGGCTAACTACTCCAGTATTCTTGCCTGGAGAATCCCATGGACAGAGGAGCCTGGTGGGCTAAAGTCCATGGGGTCACAGAGAGCTGGACATGGCTGGGCAGCCGATACTCACTCACCGTGTGTTGTACGTATGGTAATGATTTACACGTCGGGTGATGTGACATCTGTTCCAGTCAAGTTGCCCTTTCCTCCGTGGTAGAGTAAGTGCAGAGTGATTGCAGCTGTGCGCCTGTGCCTGTGATGTCACAGGTGTGCCATGTGTAGCGAGTGTCCAGTCCCTGCCAGCTTGGCAGTGTGGCCCCTTGGCTTTCCCAGCACTGACACTTGTGAGCAGCAGCCTGGGAGTCGGGATGGGTGCTGTGTAGAAAAGGCACTTCATCAGAGTCTGTGCTTGCTTTCCTCTGCTGTGTTTCACACATATACATGCAGAGCATGGTGTATCTAGTAGTGAGCCTTGGGATGCATTTTTGTGCTGATTGCCTGGAGGATCTAGCTGGATGCTCATTTATACTTTATCTTATATCTATGATTTATGTACATATTTTTACTCTTGTTTCTTTAGGTCTTATACATCTTCCTTTGTGATTAATCTCATTATATATGTGCTTTATAATTTTAAGTAATAATTTAAAATTGTTTTTTGGGAAATATGGAATATTGGTAAATTACTAGTAAAAATTAAGTTATATATTGAATGGTAATCTCAGGAAACTAGGTATTATATGTTAAGTAAGAATATTATGGTTATATTTTACTCACCAAGTTATTAAATTTTTGCTAATTTAATATTTGCAGAACAATTTCAGAGACCATCAATATAAAAAGAGCATATGAGATTCTAAATTTAGTTCAGTGTTTTTTCATAGTTTCTGTAAAATGCCTCCTTCCATTGTTGATGTTCTTTGAGATTTCTTCATAAATTTTTATATCGTGAATTAGAATCTACTTCTGGATAATCCTTGAAGTGAAAATTGGAATACTGAATAAGAACCATATTTGCATCTGTCACTGTTTCTAAGCTTTGGCGCTAGAAGCGTGGAGGGCTCCTCAGGGCCCGTCTGCTGTTTAGGTTCACTGTCAGAAGCTCTTCCTCTTGTTTGGTGTTCCCAAGCTTTCTCAAACGGGGCCCCATTCAGCGTCTCCCAAAAGGTTTTCTAGACAGTATAAGTAAATGAAATACAGAAGCCTATCAGCACGTTGTATTCAGCTGTCCTTTTGAGTCACAGGTTAGGGCCCAGAGAGAGAGACCAGAATAGCTCATGCAGTTCCTTAGCTGTATCTGTTGATCAGTATGAAGGACACGGTGACGGACACTCAGATTATTGATGCAAGAAGTTGACTGGGTTGGTTTTCTTCCTTTAGAAAAGGAAATACGGTTCTATAATTGGCTTCATTCAAAATAATTTTATGTTTAATTAGGCAATTTTATTTTTTTTAATTAGGCAATTTTAGATTAAGTTAGAGAAAGGGATATTAAGTCAAAGCAAGCTTCAGAGTTCATGTAGATGAGAAATCTATCTTGGACTGAATTATTTTATGGCGTGGCTATCTGGCAGTCAGTCTCTGTGGCTGACCTTTGGGAGGGCACTGATGCCCTCAGGAATTTCTGCCAAAGCTGTCATATGGCTTTATTTCTCTAAGGATATTCCATGGAAAAGCTATGGGGTTTTCCCTCTGATAAGAATTTATCAATATTTTAGAGGGAGTTTAAAATAATCTGCCTCGTAAATCGTGCTAAGCTAGAGCACAGGCAGAGCGCAGGATGCTCTGTTTACTGCAGCGCCTCGTGGCGAGTGGCCCGCTGGTGTTAGTGGTGCTCCTTCTCCTTTTGCAGGGCCGAGATGCTTCTGGACCAGTACCGAAAGAAGTCAAAGCTTTTCCGTACCACCGTGGTCCTGGCTCCGCTGGGAGACGATTTCCGCTACACCGAACGCACCGAATGGGATCATCAGTTCAAGAATTACCAGCTGCTTTTTGATTATATGAATTCTCATTCTCAGTATAATGTTAAGGTAATGAGAAATACTTTATCATGATGCTGTATTTCAAGGTGAACCTTCATCATTAAAGGAGGCTGAAACACAGCAGCCTTAGTTTCTTCGTCCCGCATCCCAGTATTTCTTAGAATATGTATTTCTTCTGTAAAAGTGTGATTCATGAAGGGCAAAGCTATCTCCCATCACCGCTCCATCTCTAAAGCTGCCCGTTCTTCCCACTCATTGAGGGTCAAAGAGGCGTCGCTCCATGTGGTTGGAAACACGCACCTGCTGAGCTGCGATGCTCGTGCTCCAGTGACGTCCTGTTCTCCTGCTGGCGCTGACAGTTTGCTGTTTCTCTCTGTCGCTTCCTGTGGTATTCCAGTGTGACTGGCAGGTGCAGAAGCACATGTCAAGAATTTTGCAAACAAAGGTCCTGTATCCACAGACTATACTCGCAGTTTTCTTAGATGAGAAGTCTTCTAAAATTAATCATTCGTCTGTCATTCTTGCTCTTTTTCTCCCCCTCTGGAAAATTTAAAATGTACCCTAAAGTTTTGAGAATAGCATAAATCCTCCCCCCTCCCCGCCCCCTCCCAATATCCATGATTCAGCTACAGCACGCATCAGCTCAGATCAGTCGCTCAGTTGTGTCCAACTCTTTGCGACCCCATGAACCGCAGCACGCTAGGCCTCCCTGTCCATCACCAGCTCCCGGAGGTCACTCAGGCTCACATTCATCGAGGCAGTGATGCCATCCAGCCATCTCATCCTCTGTCGTCCCCTTCTCCTCCTGCCCTCAATCCCTCCCAGCATCAGAGTCTTCTCCAATGAGTCAACTCTTCGCATGAGGTGGCCAAAATACTGGAGTTTCAGCTTTAGCATCATTCCTTCTAAAGAAATTCCAGGATTGATCTCCTTCAGAAGGTCACCCTTATTTCCGCTGTGCTCCACTGTCATCTCACTCCTCTAGAATTGTGGAGCAAATCTCAGAGGGCATGTATTTTTGTCTATAACCATTTCATTATGTATCTAAATGATAAGGACACTGTGGAAAAATATGATCGTAATACCATTATCCCATCTGAAAGATTAACAGTAATAACATATATCCAGACACATTCCAATTTTACTCATCTCATCAAAGCGTTTTAACAGATGGGTTGCATGAGTGAGGACTTGAGCAAGTCTCACATGTGGACCCTATGTGAGAAAGCTAATTACCCAACAGTGTATTATGTTCACATACAGAGCTTTTAGACTTAACAACACGATGAGAATACAGTAGAGAGGAAGTGGGATTACCTGTGGGAAATAAATTCAAGCTTATTAAGGAAAATCACATAATACTGAATAGATGAATAAGCTTAAATAAAACATGACGGTGATTCGAGATACTTAAAACCGAATTTCAGCCATGTCACAAACCTTGAGTACTGGACCTGTGTGTAAGTCATGTCTGTGCTTCCCTCCAAGAGAGGGTGCACACGGGGACCGCTGATGGGAGGGGCGCACGCATGCGTCTCGAAGGACACCTTCCTGGGGATGGTTGTGAGGCCTGCAGAGGAGCCACCGCCCGACTCTGAAGAGTTTAACCTTGGCTTTAATGTTTCACCTGTTTCCTCCTTTGCCCACTGGAAGAATCTTTAAAGTAATTTGAAAAGTTAATGTATCATGTACATAGGAGTGCACAGACCATTAAGTACACAGAGAATATTTTCAAGTTTTAAAACACCCATATAATATTAAAAAGGATATATATATATGTATAACTGAGCCACTTTGCTGTATAGCAGAGATTGGCATAACATCGTAAACCAAATACACTTCGTTTGAAAGAAGAAAAAAATCACCATGTAACCCTGTCCAATATGTAGAGCACCTCTAGCCTTCCAAGTCCTGACCAGTTCCTACAAGAGTAACCGCTGCTTTCGTTTGTATTTTTTAATTGGAGGATAGTTGCTTCACAGTTTTATGCTGGTTTCTGCCGTCTGTCAACATGAGTTAGCCGTGGGTGTGTGTCTGTCCCCTCTTGTTGAACCCCGCTCCCACCTCCTGCCCCACCCCGCTCTTCTGCCTGTTTTTGAATTTTATGAGAAGGGACTCTTAAATATGTGTTATTTTGTGTCTCAATTTGTTTTTTTTTTTTGCTGCACTTTATGTTTTTGGAATCCATCCACTGTCACGGGTCACATGTGGCATGTATCTGTCATGTATCGTGTGATATTGATGAGCGTACCACCATTTACCCATTCTGTTCCTGCTGGACACTTGGATTGTTTTCAGCTTTGGTTTGTGACAGGTAACACTGCACTGACTGTTTTGTGCAGTGTATGTGTATGAGTTTATAGGGTTATACAGTGGAATGGAGTTTTGGGGTTATTGGGTGTGCACATGTTCAACTTCAGTAGATGTTGTCAAATAAAATTCCAAAGTAGACCCACTGGATGTCGCATCCTCTGACAGTTTCAGTGGTTCCTCTTCCTGACTCAGGCTCGTCTTATCAGAGCTTTTTTCTCCTTTTATGATGGATGTGATGGTTTTATTTTGTATTTCTAGTACTTAATGAGGCTGACTCTCTTCTCCTAAGTTTATTGCCATTTGGGTATCCTCTTTTGAGCAGTGCTAAGCCTTTTGATGATTATTTTATTAGATTGGGTCGTCTGTCTTTTTCCTAACTCTTATGTATTTTGGATTGAGTCTTTTTTCAGATAAAAGTTATGCAAATGTTATCTCTCACTATGTAGCCTGTGTTTTCTCTCTCTTAATGCTATCTTTTCAGGAACAGAAATTCTTAATTTTAATGGAATCTTATGGTTAGTGCTTGTTACGTTTTGCTTAAAAACTTTTGTTTACCCATGGTTGTGAAAATCTATTTCTTATGAAGCTGTACTCTAGAAGTACTGTTGTTCTACCTACAACATGTAGGTCTATAGTATGTCGAGAATCAGTCAGTTCAGTTCAGTCGCTCAGTTATGTCCAACTCTTTGTGACCCCATGAACTGCAGCATGCCAGGCCTCCCTGTCCATCACCAACTCCTGGAGCTTACTCAAACTCATGTCCACCCAGTCAGTGATGCCATCCAACCATCTCATCCTCTGTCGTCCCTGTCTCTTCCTGCCCTCAGTCTTTTCCAGCATCAGGGTCTTTTCAAATGAGTCAGCTCTTCACATGAGGTGGCCAAAGTATTGGAGTTTTAGCCTCAACATCAGTCCATTCAGTGAATATTCAGGGCTGATTTCCTTTAGGATGGACTGGTTGGATTTCCTTGCAGTCCAAGGGACTCTCAAGTGTCTTCTCCAACATCGCAGTTCAAAAGCATCAATTCTTAAAGCGCTCAGCTTTCTTTATAGTCCACCTCTCACATTTCATACATGACCACTGGAAAAACCATAGCCTTGACTAGACGGACCTTTGTTGACAAAGTAATGTCTCTGCTTTTTAATAACATTTGTAATAGATTGTTGTATATTGTCTGAGGGGAGGGATCAAGATACTTTTTGCCCATGTGAGTATCAAGCACCATTTATTGAAAAGACCATAGTTTGCCCATTTCTGTGCAGTGTCATCTCTATTATTAATCATGAGTGGAGATGGATTTATGTGTGGGTCTGTGTCTAGACTTTGTACTCACTTTTGTCTGTTTGACTGGTTTCATACTTTGAGCTTCATAGTAGATCTTACTGTCTGATGGTGAGTCTTCTGTTCTTCTCTTCAGCACCCTGCCTTCTTTATGGTCCAGCCCTCACTTCCGTACATTGACTACTGGAAACACCGTAGCTTTGACTGTATGGACCTTGGTCAGCAGAGTGTTACCTCTGCTTTTTAATATGCTGTCTAGGTTTGTAATAGCTTTTCTTCCAAGAAGCAAGCATCTTTTAGTTTCATGGCTGCAGTCACTGTCTGCAGTGACTTTGAGAAACCCAAGAAAATAAAGTCTTTTACTGTTTCCATTTTTTCCCCTTCTGTTTGCCTTGAAGATGGGACTGGAGGCCATTACCTTCATTTTTTGAATGTTGAGTTTTAAGGCAGCTTTTTCACTCTCCTCTTTCACCTTCATCAAGAGGCTCTTTAGTTAGTTGATTCTTCACTTTCTGCCATAAGGGTGGTGTCATCTGCATATCTGAGGTTATTGATTTCCTTTATTTCAAGAATTTTTGTCCTTCAAATCCTGGCTGCTTTGAGGGCCCTTAGATATCTTCAAACATTTTTTCCTGTGTATTAAAACTTGTTTGTCTAGTTGTATCTGTTCTCTGTGAGATGTTTAAAGTTGCTTAATCAAGCTGAAAGTGTAAGCTTATTTTCTTCTAATGAAGGACAAAGAAAAATAAGCAATTGGATTTAGGTGACTGAGAAACTGACGTTGGACTAGCCCAGTCAGCCAGTTTGCCATTGATCATGACTTGTTTAGCAATCTGTGTAACCTTTCCTTTTATGTTGTCCTGGTAGAGGACTTTAATGTTACATTTAAGATTAAGGTTATGTTTAAGATTATTTGTTGCTTTTTAGTGTAAAACATTTAAATATTTTTGTTCAGTTATTTTTTGTGTCCCAAATACTTTATTTGAGCTACCAAGAGACTATAGAAAAATTTACTTTAAAATATTTATTATTTTTGAAACTGCTCTAGCATTGCTAGAGGGTTATGTTTCAGTCCTTCAAGTTTGTGAGAAAGCGCATCAGGCCACTTACATCAGCTTTGCTCTGGGGTTTTGCTGAGAAGAAAATATTTTCATTCTGGGTAGTACCAAAAATTAACTGAAATATTTTTTAAAGGGTGTACTCTCTTTTTGATATTAACTTTCTAGCATGTCACAGAGCCCTAAAATTTGAAACGGAAAGTGATTTTTATTATCCGATAGTAATCCCTTATTACACAGATGAGGAAGTGAGAGTGAAAGTCCCTCAGTTGTGTTTGACTCTTTGCGACCCCGTGGACTGTACAATCCACAGAATTCTCCAGGCCAGAATCTGGAGTGGGCAGCCTTTCCCTTCACCAGGGGATCTTCCCAGCCCAGGGATCGAACCAAGGTCTCCTGCACTGCAGGGACATTCTTTACCAGCTGAGCTGTCCAGGAAGCCCCGTATGGATGAGGAAAGTGAGACTCACAAATACCTAGATCAGTGACTGTGACTGTCTTGCCACTGTTACTGTACATCCTTCTCTGATCTCATCTGTACCCATTGGGTCTGTAGTTAATGCTGTGTCCTGGTATTTGTGACCCTCATTTCTTGTATGTCCACACATAATCTACTTCCTAGTAAGTGTATTCTGCTTCCTAGTAATGAGATGGGGGACTAATACTTAATATTAAATAAACTAAAGAATATTGAGAGATTGGTTTGCTATTAACTCTCTAAAGTGCTTTACTTTTTAATTTGTTTATAATTTTATTGAAATATGATTGATATATATCACTGTTTATGTTTAAGGTATATATTAATAGCATAATGTTTTGACTTACCTATATTGTGGAATGATTATCACAAGTTGGCAGCCATCATCTTGTATAGATACAATAAAAAAAGAAGAAAAAATTTTCCCTTGCGACGAGAACTGTTAGGGTCTGCTCTCTTCACAGTGTTCATGCATCACGCTCAGCAGTGTGAACTGTAGACGGCACGCTGTGTGTATTACAGTCCTGGCACACACTTCTCTTAGAGCTGGACGTTTGCACTTCCAGCCACCTTGGCCAGCTTCCTTCCCTGCCCCTACCTCTACTCTGTTTTTCTGAGCTGTTCATTTTTTGTTATATTTCCACATGTAAGTGAGGTCATATAGTATTTTTCCTTCTCTTTATCTACTTGGCATAATGTGCTCTAGTAAAGTGCTTTGCTTTAACAGTTATTTAATTCTCTGAGCATTTTCTGGTAAGCACATAATTATTCCTATTATATTTTAGGAGACAGGCACAAATAGATTAGCTTGCCCAAGAAAAACTGTATTTGGTGAAGCCGAGATTAGAGTAGATAATATAGTTTAAAACTGCTTTTCTTAATGGTACTGGTGAACATATTTGCAGGGCAGGAGTAGAGAGAAAGACATGGAGAACGGGCTTGTGGACGCAGTGCAGGAAGGAGAGGGCGGGGCAGCTTGAGCGGAGCACTGACATGAATGCCTCGCCACGTGCAAAGTAGACGGCTACTGGGAAGCCGCTGTCCACAGGGAGCCCAGCCAGCTCTGTGATGAGCCGGGGGTGGGACGAGGGCGGGCCGGGGGTGGGGGGGACATGTGTGTGCCTACAGGACTTCACCTCACTGTGCAGCAGAAGCCAGCACAACATGTAAGACGGTTATCTTCCAAGTAAAATGAATGTAAAAAGTTAACTTTGAAAAAGCTGGTTTTCTTTAATGTAAGCATAAGGACTTGGAATAATCATCCGTTTTGCTGTTACAAAATTTATTATATCACAGATTATGAAAACTTACATTTGTCTTACTAATATCATTGTTGTGTTTCCAGTTGATATTTTGCCTTTGCAGCGGTGGGGTAACAGCCAAAACTTACACCTCTATTTGCCAGTCGTGTTTCTAAGCATTTTACTTAGAATCCTATCAGCTGTACCGTGGAGACATGCAGAAACATTATATAATATGCTCAAAACTACGTGTTAGCTAAGTGGTGGAGAGAGCATTCAAACCCACATCTTCGGGATCCAGCTTCTGTGCTGCTCTTAGTAACTGCTGGAGGGCCACTAACTGGTTTTGACTACTTTAGTTATTTTTGTGTCACATTGAATCAAAATGGCTCTCAGTATCTGTGTGTGTATATATGTATTGGGTTGGCCAGAAAGGTCTCTTGGGTTTCATTACATCTTAGGGAAAAACAAATTAACTCATTGACCGTGTACATATGTGTGTGTATGTATAAGATCAGAAACAAAAAAATGAGCATCTTTTTAAAAAGAACACATTCCGTGTTTGTCTCTTTACTTCTAGCAACACTACCTTTCAATATATGTTTATGAGGTCTTGTATAATATTTCTTTTTTCTTCCGATTTATAGACTAGTTTGAGATCATAAAATGGATTTATGTGCCGGTAATTTGGGTCACTGGTCAGAAAACCTTCTCCTCTGAGCGTCACCCTCGCCCTTCGCGTCCCCTTTTCCGCTTCCCCTCTCTTGGTCACTGTTACCTACCGGTGGGGGAAGTCCTTTTTTTTTTTTAAATGACCTGCTGTTCTTAAAGTCTCTCTTTTCTCCTTTGTAAGAATACAGACCAGGTATAGTGAGGCCAGAGGAGAATATGTGCATATGATATGTGGAAATACACAAAGCTGTTCTCCCAGACTGCTGGAACATGTACTTAAAATACACGCCTTTTGTTTTTGCTGTTTCCCCTACTTGCCTTTCATCTCTGGATTATGCCGTAGCCCAGGCCTTGCACACTTGGAGACTCTAGATGTGTATAAGGCGTTTTCAGACCCACACATTTGTAGCTCTGATTGACTCTTCTAACTGCTTATACGTGCACGTTTCCTCTTAGTTTTCTGGGACTTGATGCAAGTAGAAGACAGTCACTGATGCTTCCCCGAGTTTGAGTGAGTCTGAGCTGTGTGTTTATCCTCATTTGGAAGCATGCCTTAAATATTTACTAGGGACTTCTCCTTTCAGCACTAAAAGTAATTTTAAGGTACAAATGAATGTGTGAATAAATGAAATGTAACTTATTTTTTTTTCCCCACTAGATACAGTTTGGGACTTTATCAGATTATTTTGATGCACTAGAAAAAGAAGCTTCAGCCAATAGTAGGAATAGCCAATCAATATTCCCTGTTGTAAGTGGAGATTTTTTCACTTATGCTGACCGAGATGATCATTACTGGAGTGGCTATTTTACATCCAGACCCTTTTACAAACGAATGGATAGGATATTGGAATCCCATTTAAGGTACATTTACCTTTAGAGAATTACATTTATTTTTTCACTTCTTTTATGTTATCATTACCTGTCTGTAGAGTTTTGCATAGTATACAGCATTTATGTTGTATGTGTTAGGGTGTGTTTAATGTAATTGTGAAATTTTAATGCAATCAGAGCTATATCTTTGGAAATAATCAGATTTTTACAAGGGTTTTGCTCTTGAAGGAAAACCAGTTTCTGTAATTAGGTTTTCTGGGAGTTTTACGCAGTATTTTCAATTTTTCTGACTGGCCACCGGTGTTATCCGTGCACTGTAGTAGCATTGAGCGGCATCACTGTGTGCCTGCAGGCCGGGAGCCTGGTCAGCCAGGCTACAGAGGCGGGAGCAGGGCTCAGAAGGGGCAGACAGGCCCTCAGCCGCCGGGGGCAGGCCGCAAAGACCGTCCTCTGAGACAGCTGTATTCGTATTTGGGAGGACTGGGGGCTCCATCACAGCTCTTATTTTAAAACACATTTCTATAGATAAGGTTTTATGCTTAAAGAAGAAAATTTAAGAGATGGGAACTGATGGAGGCAAAATGTTTGGTTGAAAAAATAAACTGATACGGAGAAGACAGAAAAGTCAAGAGAAAAAACATAAAAGCACTCTATGCACCTGCATTGTCCAGCTCTTTTCCATGACTAGCCAGTAGGCCTTTCTGTAGTGAGAAATGCTCAGTTCTCTACTGTTTGTGCAGCACAGGGGCCACGAGCCACGTGTGACCAGACCACTTGGAATGTGGCCAGCGTGACTGCAGAGCTGAAGTCTCAATCTTATTTAATTTTAATGTACATGGCCACATGTGGCCACATGTCACAGCAGAGAGCGCTGCTCTAAACAGCTGAGTCTCACTGTATTCAGACGCTCAGAAAGCTTCCCAAGGCAGTCCTGTGGCTTTTTCTATATGCGTAGCCCAGGAGAAGAACCTTCATGATGAATTCATTGTCCATTCAGTTCAAAATAGGATATCATGATGAGTAATTTTCATGATGAATCTTGGTATTAAAGATAATAAATTATATGAAACCTACCCTCTTCTATGTACTAGTGGATATTAAGTATATATTGGACAGTATTTTTCTAAAAATCATTAATTTCTTTAAGTGTTGTACTTTGGTATAATGGTATGTGTGTTTATTATTTTTACCGTTTCTGTGATACTGTTTCCACAAACTAACAGTAACTTATTAAAAAAAACCCTAACCTTTGACTGTTTGAGGGGATAGTCATTAATGTGCCAGGTGTATGTATATTATTATATTTATAACAAAAAAGTATTTATATATTATAGAGATTTCTGCATCCTTAACCAATAGAATATTAGTTATCTGTTATGTTATTCTAAACTATCTATGATAAGAACAGAGCAAGTACTAAATAATGTAGAAATTCTTTTAGGCCACTGCATAATTTTTAAGTGTCAAGTATTTTTTGGTGGCAAAAAGTTATGAGTATTGGTTCAGTCTTATTTTATTGAACTTATTTAAGGTGCTACTTGAATATATTAGTACTGGTAATGTATTTTGAAAATATTCTTGCTTTAAAATAAAACAAACTGTACAGTAATTTGAATTTCAGAATATAATTAATTTATTTGAAACTAAGTTTATTGTGTGAAAAATTATATTTGATCCTCAACTTATTTGTAAAAATAGGTGTATAAAATAAGAAAAGTACAAAAAAGAAAATATTCTTAAAATCCACTTGTTTAATATTTGGGAATATTTATATGTATATGTACTCTTCAGTGCGTTAGCTCTGGATATGTCTGCCTACATACGTATCAGATCAGATCAGTCACTCAGTCGTGTCCGACTCTTTGCGACCCCATGAACCGCAGCACGCCAGGCCTCCCTGTCCATCACCAGCTCCCGGAGGTCACTCAGACTCGCATCCATCGAGTCAGTGATGCCATCCAGCCATCTCATCCTCTGTCGTCCCCTTCTCCTCCTGCCCTCAATCCCTCCCAGCATCAGAGTCTTCTCCAATGAGTCAACTCTTTGCATGAGGTGGCCAAAATACTGGAGTTTCAGCTTTAGCATCATTCCCTCCAAAGAAATTCCAGGATTGATCTCCTTCAGAATGGACTGGTTGGATCTTCTTGCAGTCCAAGGGACTCTCAAGAGTCTTCTCCAACACCACAGTTCAAAAGCATCAATTCTTCGACGTTCAGCCTTCCTCACAGTCCAGCTCTCACATACATGACCACAGGAAAGACCATAGCCTTGACTAGGCGAACCTTTGTTGGTAAAGTAATGTCTCTGCTTTTGAATATGCTATCTAGGTTGGTCATAACTTTCCTTCCAAGGAGTAAGCGTCTTTTAATTTCATGGCTGCAGTCACCATCTGCAGTGATTTTGGAGCCCAGAAAAACAAAGTCTGACACTGTTTCCACTGTTTCCCCATCTATTTCCCATGCAGTGATGGGACCAGATGCCATGATCTTTGTTTTCTGAATGTTGAGCTTTAAGCCAACCTTTTCACTCTCCACTTCCACTTTCATCAAGAGGCTTTTGAGTTCCTCTTCACTTTCTGCCATAAGGGTGGTGTCATCTGCATATCTGAGGTTATTGATATTTCTCCCGGCAATCTTGATTCCAACTTGTGTTTCTTCCAGTCCAGCATTTCTCATGATGTACTCTGCATATAAGTTAAATAAACATGGTGACAATATACAGCCTTGACGTACTCCTTTTCCTATTTGGAACCAGTCTGTTGTTCCATGACCAGTTCTAACTGTTGCTTCCTGACCTGCATACAGATTTCTTAAGAGGCAGATCAGGTGGTCTGGTATTCCCATCTCTTTCAGAATTTTCCATAGTTTATTGTGATCCACACAGTCAAAGGCTTTGGCATAGTCAATAAAGCAGAAATAGATGTTTTTCTGGAACTCTCTTGCTTTTTCCATGATCCAGCGGATGTTGGCAATTTGATCTCTGGTTCCTCTGCCTTTTCTAAAACCAGCTTGAACATCAGGAAGTTCACGGTTCACATATTGCTGAAGCCTGGCTTGGAGAATTTTGAGCATTACTTTACTAGCGTGTGAGATGAGTGCAATTGTGCGGTAGTTTGAGCACTCCTTGGCATTGCCTTTCTTTGGGACTGGGATGAAAACTGACCTTTTCCAGTCCTGTGGCCACTGCTGAGTTTTCCAAATTTGCTGGCATATTGAGTGTAGCACTTTCACAGCATCATCTTTCAGGACTTGGAATAGTTCCACTGGAATTCCATCACCTCCATTAGCTTTGTTCGTAGTGATGCTTTCTAAGGCCCATTTGACTTCACATTCCAAGATGTCTGGCTCTAGGTCAGTGATCACATCATCATGATTGTCTAGGTCTTGAAGCTCTTTTTTGTACAGTTCTTCTGTGTATTCTTGCCACCTCTTCTTAATATCTTCTGCTTCTGTTAGGTCCACACCATCTCTGTCCTTTATCGTGCCCATCTTTGCATGAAATGTTCCTTTGGTATCTCTGATTTTCTTGAAGAGATCCCTAGTCTTTCCCATTCTGTTGTTTTCCTCTATTTCTTTGCATTGATCACTGAAGAAGGCTTTCTTATCTCTTCTTGCTATTCTTTGGAACTCTGCATTTAGATGTTTATATCTTTCCTTTTCTCCTTTGCTTTTCGCTTCTCTTCTTTTCACAGCTATTTGTAAGGCCTCCCCAGACAGCCATTTTGCTTTTTTGCATTTCTTTTCCATGGGGATGGTCTTGATCCCTGTCTCCTGTACAATGTCACGAACCTCATTCCATAGTTCATCAGGCACTCTATCTATCAGATCTAGGCCCTTACATCTATTTCTCACTTCCACTGTATAATCATAAGGGATTTGATACGTATAGTCTTCTTAATTCCAAGAGAGGGATTCTCATGCTGTCAAGAAGGCTTGTAATTTTAAAAAGTGGATATTAAATTTTTGTCTGTTTTTAAAAAGTAGAGTTTATTTAGTGTCTTCAAAAATTCAAAGGAATTCTTTTTTAAAAAGAGCAGTTTGAATCTCTTCTTTTTTCCTGATATCTTGCCACATTTTCATGCTGCCTTGATTTTTCTCTCCATCATCCTAACGTTTGTCATAAAGATCCTTCTTGTATTTTTCACTCCATCAAGCTGTGTCTCTTTTTAAAGAACCTTTCAGAAACCTATCCTGAACCATATCCTTGGATGGAAAAATTTAAAGGTGAAAGTTATAAATTCCCATATTCTTGCTCAAAACTATTCTTAAGCTAAAGTATTTTTATTCTTTTTAAAATAAGTGAGGAATGCCAGTGTATGGTCTGTCACCCTTCAGGTTGTATTGCTACACTCTGTAGCTGGCATGTGTCGTCGTTCGGCTGTTAGACCGACTCCTGCCCCTGAGCTGTCAGGCCGCCATCCCCTTCCTCTCCTTTGCTGTTCGTCTTCGCTCACGGGGCCATGCATTTCCCCACCGTCTCCTCCGCTGTACGTGTGAGAGTCCGTGGTCTTCTGGTGAAGTTCACGGTGTATGTCTACACTGTGGAGAAGGAAGGACAGAAACACTTACCTAGTCCTACTGCTTTCATACGTTACGTGGAGATGGACGTGTCTTGCTGCCAACAGATGCTCACTGCTTCCCCGTGTAGCACTGAGACACGGTGTTCTTTGATGCTTGAGAATTCACATGTATTAGGTATATTCCTTGGTGGTTTTATAGAAGTGTTTATTATCAATATTTGTCTTATAAATTGATCGTACTGAAATCATGGATTTCTTTTTTTTTTTTTTAAGTTTGAGAAAGTATCATTGATACCTCTTTTAGGTAGTAAATTAAAATGTTTGTTTTGAAATAAAAATTAATGACTGTTTTATGCAATTAGGTCTGCTGAAATTCTTTACTATTTCGCCCTGAAACAAGCTAAGCAGTACAAGATAAGTGGATTTCCTTCACCGTCCCATTATGTGATGCTGACAGAAGCAAGGCGGAACGTGGGGCTGTTTCAACACCATGACGCTATCACGGGAACTGCAAAAGACTGGGTGGTTGTGGATTATGGGACCAGGTAATGTAGTTACTGAAAAGTGAACTTAAAATCTTTTAAAATTTGGGGTCATAAGTGTTTATCTTTTGATGAATTTTTTTATTGTAATACTGAATTTTTATTGAAGGAACGCACACTAAATCAAACCAATTTCAAAGATACATATGTCATGCCAAGAAACATTTTCAGTTATGCTGACAACCCAAAATGCTTATCTTTGGTGAAGATTTTAATAATCACATCTCTTCTAAGTGTTCTATAGAAAAACCATCAGTATTCACAACCATCATTTTTTAAAGAAATCTCTTGACAGAAAGTGCTGGCCGCCCCGTCTTTGCGCGGTAGTGCCTCTCTGCAGATGGAGCAGTGAAAACTGTTACAGAACTAACCCCGCTTTCCCCAAGTAGAGTGTGGTAACTGAGGCTGCCTTCTTGCCCAAGGATTTGGTATCAAGTAAAATCATAGCTATAATCCCAAGGCCATGCAGAGCTCCATTTCATTACATAGCTATTTAATTCCATCTTACATATCCATTTGCTCTTGGATACCTCATTTTTTAACAGGGCACTGACAAAAACACTATGTTTAGAAGGACAGCCAGGAAGTAGAAGAGCTGAGAAAGCTTGTCATACACAGATGATACAAAGAATTGGGGTGGTAAGGGATGGTCTGAGTATTGACATCAAAGCCATCTTCAGCTCTTAGATGGTCTGTTAGATGAATGAGGGGGTAGAATTCCAGTATTTTCATATTGCAGATCAGAAACAGTGATTACTGGCTTTGGCTCAGAATAGTGGGGCACTTTGTAAACTGTGCTTCCCAGTAAGCGTAACCTTTTGTAATAGTGAGATTTCCATCATCATACCGGAGTCGAGACTATCATTCGTTAGGATCCGTGCAGGTGAGATTCTGACATTGGAGGAGGAGTTTTGCCTATTGTTTCACCGTAGTTTAGATTAGTATTTCTTCCAAATTACTCTTTGATAATACTTTAAAATCATTAAAAATCTGATTTTCTTAGATTTAAAAAGTGAATCTCTTTTTATAGATATTCTCATAGGTAGAAAATGTACATAGGACATAAAGGCATTCTTAAAAAACTGATCTACAGCGGATACTAATTATAATAGTGTTAACTAGATTTGTAGTTATAATATTTTGACTGCCTTTCAGAAAACTTGGTAACAAATATTCTGGAGGTTCCATTAGTTGCCTTAAGTCTTAAAAAATATATTCAAGGTAGTACCTTAAATATCTTCTCAGTTTTCTTGTGGCAGATATATCTGGCATTGGTCTGAGTTTGAGCTTAAAGTGGAAGATACTTACTGGATGATAATGATGTTATTGCTCCCACAGAAAGTGTTTTTGAAAGTAAGGTCAGATACTCCCTTTTACTTTTCACCTATTTCTGTTTTCTTGGTTTCTCAAGAGTTTAAAAGTGAGGCTGCTGGGAGTCAGGCCAGAGTAGAGCTCCTAGGAGGACACGGAGAGTCCTCCTCCTCCACTGACTGCTCTCTTCCTGGCTACCGTACTGAAAGGGATCAGGGTGCAGGTCACGGGGCTTTTGTACAGAATATTTTCTGTCTCATGACCCCTCCAGAAGGCCTGCCATTAGTTCTTCCATGTATTTGGTGTTGCCTTTGACTTATGAAAGCATTCCAATAGAAAATTGCATCTTAGAGAAAAAAGACACAGTAATTCTCATTGTACTTGACATTTGTAAATCTGCTTTGTCAGCCCTTCATGCTTCATTGAAAAGCCATAAACAATTATCAAGTCATTAGCACACACATTTTTAAATAGGAAATTTCAAAACAGAAGTGAGAGAATTATAACTAAAGGAGCAGCTAGTATAGGGCGATTTCTTGTTCTTGGATTGTTGACTCCTATGTTTTCAGATGTTGGCAGAGATGTCCCTGTGAGCAAATGTGGGCATTAGAAGCCGACTGGCTGCTAGTGATAGTACCTGGAAATTGAGTGCATCTGCCTCCACGTTTCCAGGCTGTGCTCAGGTGTGACTGGTCCACAGGGCGTCAGAGCTCCAGGCCCTGTGAGCCCTCTCTTCTGCCTTCTCAGGGTGATGCTCTCAGCAGCAGATTGAGTGTTTATGTAATTATAAATTGGAGAGCATGTGTACATCATGGCATGTTTGAAGGTTAATTCTGATTATGGCATAAAAATCATGAAATCAAAAATGAATTAGACCAGGCAGTGTTTTGCTGGATGTTTAGCTTAAAAGTGAATCCTGGGACTGTGTGAAGAAGGGATGGTAATGAGGTCAGTTACAGAGAGATTAAGAATTCTGCCAATGGCTAAATTGTAATAAAGGTAGGTAGGAGAAAAGAATGAACGGGGGGGTGAGAGTGCGGCTCCCACGTGTAGTCACACTAGTGAAGGACAAACACGGTGACGGCTCTTGAAACAGCAGCAATGGGGACGAGCTAAAACGGAGCCTCAGTGAGGCGCTGGACTTGCTTCCTAGTATGAGAAGGGTATATTGGGAAATCAGAGGAGATTTTAATCCCACATTGATGAAATGTTGAAATGCATAAAATTTTGTTTTTCCCAATTTTCCCCAAACTTATTTACTGGGGTTTAGCTTTATTTTGTTTTTAGCAAAATAGCTTTATACATCTTGAGAAAGTATTTGGGAAATGCACTGTCTTTAGTGGTCATCTCATAAGAAGACTACGTATGTGCCTTCAAGGCACAAACATTGATTCATGGCCTTTATTCAGTTTAATTAGGACTCTTTAAAACACTAATAGGAGTAAGATTCTAGCAGGTGCAGTACATGACTTTTATTCTGTAGGTCCGATAACCTCATAAAGATAGCCATGTAGATAATAAAAATAAACTTAGATTGAAGGAGTTGTTTTCATAACTGAGTTGTGTTCATTCATATACATGGTCTTTTAGTCTTATGAAAACACTTAACTATTATTTAGTAAAATATTTGAATAGAATGAGAAATTTAGCTGGATGATTGAACTCCAATCCATAAGATTTTAATACTGTGGTTACAGATTTACTATGTAAATGCACTTAATTAATAACATACTGATTATAATCACTTACCTCTTTGAAGTTATCTAATTCTTGTACAATTATTTTGTTGTTGAATATCAACAAAAATATTTTAACACATAGATCCAAAATTGCTTTCTGTGTTGGGGAAAATAATATAATCCCTCTTATAAACATCGGAGGGTTGATTGAAAGCATGACTATAAAAGTTTCTCTACCATTTCTCTACCATTATGAGTTTACTTAGGGATACCTGCTCTCTAAATCTTTAAAGAAACAAGATGGGACTTTGGAGTGGGAAGGCAAGTTTTTTTCCAACGTATAGTGCTTCACCAATAGCTGGTAAGGTTCCAAGATTATATTTTAGATTTGAACTTGAATCAGTCGATTCATAAGCCTCTCTTTTGTTCCTCAGACAGAAGTGCACAGTTTGAATACAGTTAAGTATTTCAGTGACAAAGAAATAGAACAAGAACAAAGACAATTTTGTTATCTGGATCTGTGAGAAACTTTTTTCCAATTCTTTTGAACACGAACATGAAACTAAATTCAACAAAATATCTATTCAAATTCTTTAGGAATTTAAAGTCTTTGAAGTGTGTATGCTGATTGAATTTTCTTGTGAATGAGAGTTAATCTCATGTCTTCTTTTGTTGTTATTTCAATGCTTGTTAAAGATTTTTCTAAAGTGAAATGTCAACTCATTGCTGTTGGTAGAATGCTTTAGAGCTATTGGGGTCATCGTGCTGGCTATTCTTATTATTTAGTATGATGTTCATGGAGAATATAAGTAGTGTGGAAAAGTGTGTGTGTTTCAACTGTGACCAGAAAGTTTGCTATTTAAATGAATCCTTACCAGTGATACCTTCTGATTAACTTTTTCCCTAAGTACTTCATTCAGAGTAGAGATTCATCATAGGTTTATGATAGGTTTTAGTTTGAATACAGGATGAAGATGATGGTGGTTTGGCCATAAGTAAAACAACTGAAAATACTGTATACAGATCAGTTGATGTACAGTGTGTTAATTTCTACTGCATGGCAGTGATTCAGTTATATACGTATTTTTAATTTTCCTTTCCGTATGGCGTATCACAGGATAGTGTCCATATTTTTATTGTTTGTGTAATAGTTTGCGTCCACTAATGCCAGGCTCCCAGTCCGCCCCTCCCCTCTCCCTTAGCAACAAGTCTGATCACTATGAAAATACTGTCCACTGACGCTTGAATCGCTTCTCAGATGAGCAAACTTTGTGGTTCACAGACTCTTTCATTCACTGATGAATTTAAAGAAGATAATCGGGCATTCTGCACTGCTGCTTATTTTGAAGGACAAGCAGTCATACGACTCTTATTCTTCGGATACCTTCCTCGAAATGGTTAGTTAATATCTTCTATTTTCATAATCAAAATGAGTGATTCTTTTCTTCTTGGATTGGGGAAGGGAGTGAGAAGCTTAATAAAAAGAGACATTGAAATATAATTATTTCTTTGTAAATTATTGGAAATAATTTGTATCATTTTATATAAATTACCTGTGTTCTTTCCTGTGAGTGTGTCTCTATTTGATTTATGGTGTGTATTTTCCCACAAAATCTAAACATGAAAAATAAAATAATGAACTTATTTCAAGGTGTGCGAAACATTCAGACTTATAGAACACTTGAGATGATATTGTAAGGTAACTAGACTTTATATTCCTTATTTTCCTTAGCTTTAATGAACAGCTCCTTGATACGTGAACTGCTGTAAATCCAGAACCTGTTCTTGCTGCATTTCCATTTAAAAGATCCTAAATTTTATTCTGGTTTCACAAAAAATGAGTCCAAGCAGTGCTCTGGGCAGTGTTGAGACCTAAGAGCAGAGCAGTGACTGAGGAGTTAAGAGATTAGCTCTTAGTCTCAGCCCTGCCCCTCTGCAGGGGCTGAGGACGGTACATCTGTGAGCCCTCGTTCCTCTGTAAGACGGAATGATGTATGCCTTAGCTCGCTAGGGTCAGATGAGTCAGTAAAACAGACCATGCCCTGAGAGGAAGAGTTTGGCATCTACAGCAAGGACCAATGGTTCAAAAATTTTTTTATTGCAGTCCTCTTTACACTTCTACTTAGTAACTCAGATATTTAAAAATTGTTTTTTATTTGTCAAACTTAACGTTTCTAAAGATATGCAGCATGTGACACAAAAGGAGCATAGTGAAACTCTGCAGAATTGTCGCAGAGCTGTGACTGTTGGTCACTAATCAGAACTGCCCGTTAATGGACTCTAGTCCCTGTAACATATGCTGTGCTTAAAACCTAAATACACAGTACGTATTCATAGACATGAGGTTTGTTTACTTTGAACGTGGACGGACTTTATGTAGCTGGAAAGAGGCTTGTTTTTTCTTTTCTACTGTGCCCTTTTCGTGTTTTCTTCAAGGTATTATTACACAGCTAATTTTGAAACTTGTTTCAAAAGTAAAATAAAAACTTCTGTTCATTTTTCTAGGATTTGAAACAAAGAACCCAAAGTTCTCTACCACAAAAAAATGTAATAAGTCTGAGTGCAGAGCCAAGGTAAATAGCGTTATTTCTCATAAACTTTGACCACTTCTGTGACTTGACTTTTTGGATTTTCATGGTTTTGCTCTGGATCCAGCATATATTTTAAGGCAGTATTTCATTTAATCAGCTTATTAATTTAAAACACCTGTTTGAAGAATGGATTTTTCTCCCATGGCTGTGTCATGCCTGTGTGTGCTAAGTTGCTTCAGTCATGACCAACTCCTTGCGACCCCATAAACTGTAGCCCGCCAGGCTCCTCCATCTGTGAGATTCCCAGGAAAGAATCCTGGAGTGGGTCGCCATGCCCTCCTCCAGGGACCTTCCTCACCCGGGTGGGGCCTGTGTCTCCTGCCTTGCAGGTGGACTTTTGCCCTGGAGCCACCGCAGACGCCGGGCGATGTCGTGTTCAGAGCTAACAGTTAACGGTGCTTGGCTGGGACCCGGACAGCCACACGACTGTGAGAGTAGCTCTTAGCAGAGGCTTAATGTGGGATGGTAAATATGTAGCTTTATTAAAAAATTACCTTATATTTAAATAATATTGATTATTTTTTAGAGTATATTCTTTCTTAATTAACTTTCTATTTACTTACCTTGTTTTCATTAATCTCTGATCATGTATTTTAAAATGGAAGAAGATATGTAATTACTATTAGAAGATAAGTGTTCCTACTGTAAATTGTTTATTACATAACTATCATTGTGCTTGTAAAACTGCCTCATTTTCACACTGTAGATTTATCTTTAAATGGGAAAGGTGCTCAGTCAACCTAAAAATGGGACATTTAATTTAGATTTACAAAAAGCATTTTATGTTTTTATTGACAGTTATTTAACCAAGTTATCTATTTTTAATTGACCCCAAGTGTCAATCAGTCAGTACCCAGATACATGTTATCAGTCAGTTCAGTTGCTCAGTCGTGTCCGGCTCTTTGTGACCCCTTCCTGTCCATCACCAACTCCTGGAGTTTACTCAGACTCATATCCATTGAGTCAGTGTTGCCATCCAACCATCTCCTCCTGCCTTCAATCTTTCCCAGCATCAGGGTCTTTTCAAATGAGTCAGCTCTTCACATCAGGTGGCCAAATATTGGAGTTTCAGCTTCAACATCAGTCCCTCCAGTGAAGATTCAGGACCATTTCCTTTAGGATGAACTGGTTGGATCTCCTTGCAGTCCAAGGGACTCTCAAGAGTCTTCTCCAACATCACAGTTCAAAACCATCAGTTCTTCTGCGCTCAGCTTTCCTTATGGTCCAACTCTCACCTCCATACATGACCACTGGAAAAACCATAGCCTTGGCTAGACGGATCTTTGTTGGCAAAGTAATGTCTCTGCTTTTTAATGTGCTATCTAGTTTGGTTTTAACTGTTCTTTGAAGGAGTGTCTTTTAATTTCATGGCTGCAGTCACCATGTTTCCCCATCTATTTGCCATGAAGTGATGGGATTGGATGCCATGATCTTAGTTTTCTGAGTGTTAAACTTTAAGCCAACTTTTTTACTCTCCTCTTTCACTTTCATCAAGAGGCTCTTTAGTTCTGCTTCTCTCTTTGCCATAAGAGTGGTATCATCTGCATATCTGAGGTTATTGATATTTCTCCCAGCAGTCTCAATTTCAGCTTGTGCTTCATCCAGCCCAGCATTTCTCATGATGTACTCTGCATATAAGTTAATAGCAGAGTGACAATATACAGCTTTGACGTCCTCCTTTTCCTATTTTGAACTGGTCTGTTGTTCCATATCCAGTTCTAACTGTTGCTTCCTGACCTGCATACAGGTTTCTCAACAGGCAGGTCAGGTGGTCTGCTATGCCCATCTCTTTCAGAATTTTCCACAGTTTATTGTGATCCACACAGTCAAAAACTTTGACATAGTCAGTAAAGCAGAAATAGATGTTTTTCTGGAACTCTCTTGCTTTTTCGATGATCCAGCAGATGTTAGCAATTTGATCTCTGGTTCCTCTGCGTTTTCTAAAACCTGCTTGAACATCTGGAAGTTCACAGTTCACGTATTGCTGAAGCCTGGCTTGGAAAATTTTGAGCATTATTTTGCTAGCGTGTGAGATGAGTGCAATTGTGCAGTAGTTTGAGCATTCTTTGGCATTGCCTTTCTTTGGGATTGGAATGGAAACTGACCTTTTCCAGTCCTGTGGCCACTGCTGAGTTTTCGAAATTTGCTGGCGTATTGAGTGCAGCATTTTCACAGTATCATCTTTTACGATTTGAAATAGCTCAACCGAAATTCTATCACCTCCACTAGCTTTGTTCATCGTGATGCTTCCTAAGGCCCACTTGACTTCACATTCAAAGATGTCTGGCTCTAGGTGAATGATCACACCATGGTGATCAACTGGGTTGTGAAGATCTTTTTTGTACAGTTCTTCTGTGTATTTTTGCCACCTTATAGTTTGGTAATATAAGTTTTTACTATCTAAATTGAGAAATTGAGTATCACCTATTATAAGTTTTAGAATAAAAGACTAATTGTGAAGTATAATGCATTATTTTTACTAGGTACACTTTATTAAAGATATTTTAAAATAAATAGGATCACAGTGATTGCAGAAGTTCTGCAGTTGCTAGTCAAGCCAAGTTTGGTTATACACAGACTACAGCCTTTGCTAACTACACCTCTTCCGTGCTCAGGGACTCATAGCAGATTTAGGCCACACCTTAGAGCAAGAGTATATTTCAGCAACACTTCAGTTCAGTTCAGTTCAGTTGCTCAGTCCTGTTCGACTCTTTGCGACCCCATGAATTGCAGCACGCCAGGCCTCCCTGTCCATCACCAACTCCCGGAGTTCACTCACACTCACGTCCTTTGAGTCAGTGATGCCATCCAACCATCTCATCCTCTGTTGTCCCCTTCTCCTCCTGCCCCCAATCCCTCCCAGCATCAGAGTCTTCTCCAGTGAGTCAACTCTTCGCATGAGGTGGCCAAAGTACTGGAGTTTCAGCTTTAGCATCATTCATTCCAAAGAAATCCCAGGGCTGATCTTCAGAATGGACTGGTTGGATCTCCTTGCAGTCCAAGGGACTCTCAAGAGTCTTGTCCAACACCACAGTTCAAAAGCATCAATTATTCAGTGCTCAGCTTTTTTCACAGTCCAGCTCTCACATCCATACATGACTACTGGAAAAACCATAGCCTTGACTAGACAGGCCTTTGTTGGCAAAGTAATGTCTCTGCTTTTGAATATGCTATCTAGGTTGGTCATAAACAGCTTTCTTCACAGTCCAGCTCTCACATCCATACATGACTACTGGAAAAACCATAGCCTTGACTAGACAGGCCTTTGTTGGCAAAGTAATGTCTCTGCTTTTGAATATGCTATCTAGGTTGGTCATAAGTTTTCTTCCAAGGAGTAAGCGTCTTTTAATTTCATGGCTGCAATCACCATCTGCCATTATTTTCGAGCCCCCCAAAATAAAGTCTGACACTGTTCCCACTGTTTCCCCATCTATTTCCCATGAAGTGATGGGACCAGATGCCATGATCTTAGTTTTCTGAATGTTGAACTTTAAGCCAGCTTTTTTACTCTCCTCTTTCACTTTCATCAAGAGGCTTTTTAGCTCTTCTTCACTTTCTGCCATAAGGGTGGTATCATCTGCATATCTGAGATTATTGATATTTCTCCCGGCAATCTTAGATATCACTAAAGTAATACTAAAGAAACTTAACATCTCTTTTGGCTGACAAAAAAAGAAGGGATTAATTTGAAAAGAAAATTTAAGTTCTAAGTTTAGTCTTGCTAAAGTGTTAAAAGCTTTTGTGTAGCCAAGCCATAGTTAGGATGAAAGGATAATGATACTGAAAGAAAAATTATAAAATTGTAAAACATTTTCTTTGTCTTAAAATAAGAAATGTTTTGATGAATTTAGGAATGTATGGCAATTCTTAATATATTGTGTCCCTAATAAACTGTGGTGTCAGTAAATCTGTTTGGCTTTGGGCGTAATCCTCTTATCTGTGACCTTTTTTATCTTTTCCTGTGCTGGTGGCGGCTGCATATCTCCTTTTCTGCTGACTCTGAGAATGACCTGTGTGCTGTTGGGAAGCCGCGCTCCGCCCACCCCTAGTCTTCCCGGCGCGCGTCAGGGCGGGCGGGCTGTGGTGGGGTCAGAGGGCCCCTGTGCTCTGCGGTGCCTCTTCTCTGTGGAGCCCTTGCTTTGGCCAGCTGTGCGTGAGACTCAGCTTTCCGGATGCAACAGGGAGAAAGGAGACAGAAGTCTATTAGACGATAAATATACTTTTGAGCTTTAATAATGAACAGTTTTAATTAAAAATAAGCATGGACTTTTTGAGTCTATTAGGAAAACAGTTGCTTCTTGATATTTCGTTTTAAATAGTTTCTGTTTAAATAGTGTTCTTCATTTTAATATTGTACCTTCAGAGTTCTTTTCTACCAAATGTCAGTGCTGCTGTTTCCATAGTTAAATATGTTGGAAATACTTAGGATTGTCAGATTCTTATTTTTATCTTTACTGTCCTTTCTGAACTCTAGAACCTCATGAGTAAAACCACTTATATTTTTGGCTTTAAATCCACTTTTTACTTGTTAGTCACAAATTATATGAGTTGTTGCTCTTTCAATAAAATCAGTCAAGAGTGGAGGATGTTGATGTCCTTTAAAATGAAAGAGTTTCATAGTTTTGTTTTGCAGGTGCTGGAAGTTAGAATTCTTGTCTGTGCTTCTCAGTCTTGAAGTCGGCAGTTTCAAAAAAGCAGCCACGACTCAGGCTTTTCTTCCTCATGAGTCTTCTGAGATGCTCTAAGGCCTAGTTTTATTTTGATTATAGGAATAATTCTAATTCTCAATAGGGAGATGTCTTCCCCCAGGAGGATAAGAATTGGTTCTTGGGCCCGTGGTGATATTGGGGTGGGGGATTAAAAAAAAAAGTTATTCTTTTGGAAATGCAAAGCACAGATACAGTACATAATAGTCCCTAGCAGGTGAGCATTTTATATGTAGTATCAAAATTGTGTGGAGGAATGATTAGGAAAAATATATATATAAAGAGAATCTTTAAGGAGGTTATAATGACAAAAGGTTGAGAAACATTGGTCTAAACCCACGCAGTTTAAATAACACATGTGAAATGAATTTGATCATGCTTCAGGCAGCATTAGTTATAGCTATAACCTGACATGATTTTGTTTGTATGTAAAGTAGCCCATGATTTGCTGAAAGTGACATAGTACTTGCCCGTGTGCCTAAGTGAGTTCACAAGGTTATGTGAGCTGTATAGTAAATACATTCTTAGCTTTTGTATAGATAGCATATGAAATAACAAATTAAAAGTTGAGGTACCCTGAACAAGTCGTAAATTGTCTAACCTTAATTCTTAAATACACAGAGATGTTACTGTTTCTCTTTATGTTCACAGTTGCCTAAGGAAACAATTTTAAGAACATTTAATACAAAGATTTAACAGGATCAGGGACTGAGGACGCAAGGTGAAAGTCTGAGACAGACAAGGAGATTTCGGTCTCCTTTCAGTATTCCTTCTGCTCAGGCAGGACAAGATTAAATGTTGTTACAGCACAGGTCTGCAAGTCATGTGGCTGACAGGGCATAAAGTAACTTTTTTTTTTAGTGGTGGATACTTTGAAATGCCACCAAGTATGTAATAAAAGGGCTTCCCTGGTGGCTCAGTAGTAAAGAATCCACAGATGACACAGATTTGATCCCTGGGTCAGGGACATCCCCCTGAAGGAGGAAGTGGCCACCCATTACAGTATTCTTGCCTGGGAGGTCCATGAACAGAGGAGCCTGGCGGGCTACAGTTCATGGGTTCACCAAGAGTCAGACAAGACTGAGTGACTGAAGACCAAAGGCACAAATGTAATCCAAATTATATCGAGATGGCTTCTGTAAATCTGAAAGTTTAATTTTTTTAAGTAGATAAGTTTTTAGTTTGAAATAACTATTATAAATTTACCTTTATATGCTTCTAATATTAAAAAGGTATTTATTAGTAAGGAGTCCTACATCTATTTTGGCCAGAAAAAAAAAATGAATTAATTAGAAAAGATGGCATTAACCATGTGGAGACACAAAGGAAGTCAGTGTTTTCTAGGCTTAGGTTACTTCAGATTATCAGCCAGATTAAAAAGGACAGAACTCCAGAACAGGCACTCCATACCCCACTCACTTGAAGTGTTGCCATTCATTTGTTGGAGGACCTTGATTGACAGCATCATTTTCTTTTTAGCTGTCTAGATTCTGAAGCACGAGAACCCTCATTGACTTCTATTTTTTCTTAATCCTTAATTGTCATCAATTGGAGAGTCTTTTGGATTTTAGCTTTATTCATCTGACATCCGTCCTCTCTCCTCTTTCTGTTGCTCTTGGTCGTGACTGTCCTCAGGCTCTCCGTGAACTGCCGTCCCTGGGCCTTTCTCTGTGCCGCAGTCATTACCTGTGATCCAGCTCTCTGACGAGCTTACCCAAAGCCCCTCTGAAAAAGTGACTTGGATAGAAATGGCAAGGCTTCAGACCTAGACTCAAAAGTCGAGAAGTCAGGGAAGCCACCTGGGCTTTGAGGGAGCGGGGTTACTCTGCACTGCCTGATGGGAGGCGCCTGTAGGGGACGCAGAAGAAAGAATGGCAGCAGCCTTGGAGAGGACCTCCTGCAGCTCACACTGGCCCTCACAGTTCACATGTTTCCCTCATGCAAAACTAAGTAAGCGCCCCTCCTCCCAAGATGCCCAGGGTCTCATCCCGTCATGGTGTTGGCCCCAGTGTTTCATCTAATCAGGTCCAGCGTAGCTCAGTCATGTGACTGGGGGTTGATGCTGGCTTTTTTCGGCCAATGTAATTGTCTGAAGTGTATCCCACAAGACTGTAAACTCCTTGAGGGCTTATTTATGTCCACCGCTGTGCCTCTGGTGTGATAGCATGGTAAGAATTTAATAAAGATGTGTTACAACACATTGTATTATTGCTTGAAGAGAAAATTAAACTTCAGATACCACATATGCATAGACTATGGTTCGCATTCTATGTGAAGATGTGGTATGCTGGTATATATTCTCCTCAATAGAATCTTTCATCTGACATTTGGAGGTTGAGTGACAGAAGACTGCCAATCCACTAAATACTAATATAAATAAAAATAAGCAGTAATTCAATATACTTTAAATTTGTTCAGCATTTAGACAGTGTTCATTTGAGATTTCAGAGAATAATACCATGAGACTTGACAAATTTGGCATCGCATCTCAGCACCACTGCATTCTTAACTTTGTTGGGATTGCATTCTTGGGGTCTCTAAAGAATGAATGAATTCAGAAGATACACCCATATACCTGAATGAGTTTATTTTGTCATAAGACTTTTGCTATTGTTGTTGACATAGACTGTTTGCCTAATTCTACATTTTGTATTTTTTAATTGGAGGAAAATTGATTTATAATGTTGTAATATAATGTCATGGTTTCTGCCATTGTATTTTTGACATTGTTATCAGACACGGTGATTCTGATAGTAATTTTCCACTAGTGAGATGAAATTCAAGGCTTTGGAGCATTTTCTGATGGATCATTATGTCATAAAATCAGAAAATATCTAAGGAAGTACCTAACATCTCTACCGGTTATTTAAACATAAGTTTTAAGTGAAGAAACCAAATTCAAAGCCTTATTTTTTTGTTTGGAATGTTAGCTTTTTTCTTTGGGGAAGATGGAACAGTGTTAACAGTGATAATTAGTGTGAGGACTATGCTTATTGCTCATGGTTTATGATGTTCGAGCTCAAGTCTCGTCATGTACTAGAAAGCTAGTGTAGAAATGTCTTCACATTAGTTAGCAGAAAAATAAATGGATACAGTCAAGAAGATTTTTTTTGTTGTTTCTTTTTTTCCCTTGGAAATGGCTGCATTTTATAATTATCACAAGGGAATTCAAGGTGATAATAGAATACACGATTCTCTAGGCTCTGACACTGAACCCTTGCTTAGAAAACTAGTTTATAAATTTTCTTTAATGGAGGAATTGTTAATGACAGTTGTTTGATCGTATCCAATTCATTTGTAACTCCATAGACTGAATATTCCTCCCAGGCTCCTCTGTCCAAGGAGATTCTCCAGGCAAGAATACTGGAGTGGTTGCCATTTCCTTCTCAAGGGTATCTTCCTGACCCAGGGATCGAACCCATGACTCCTGCGTTGGCAGGTGGATTCTTTTCCACGGAGCCCCCAGGGGAGCCCTAACCGACAGTACTGGAGACAAATAAGCTGGGCTAGTCTAAGTCTATCTGGGTGTTGATTGCATAGTCTGTTTGTAAATTAATATTCACTACTGGACTTGAAGGAGGAGTTCCCAAACTCTGCTCTGAGATACTATTCTGTCTAAGTATTAATTACTTTGGAAGGGTATTTGTGTATTTTTATCTGCATCCCATCTGAGTTGTGTTTTGTTGACGTTGACTGTTTTTAAGACATAGATTGACCAGTTCTCTGATGATCCAGAAACACTTTTCAGCCTGTTTGTTATCTGGAATATTTTAGAGAGGATGTTTTAACCAGAAGACTCAGTGGAATATAGTACATTATTTAGACCACCAAAGTTTCTTAGGGGATTGGAAGAAATGTACCACCTTCCACGTACATTTTGTGTTACAACTTCTTTGCCTAGTAGTCGGAATGGTTTGGGAACAATCATGTCTGATAAGCAAAATAAAATAACCTTGTCTAGAGTTTGCCATTCTAAATCAGTCATTTACTGGTTTGCTTTCTACCCGACTTTTAAGGGAAATAGATCTTTGAGGAGAGAATAGGAGTAAAGACTCTACCTTTCTCACACTGGTCTCCCTACTCAATATTTCTATTTAGTTTATCTGATCAGGAATGATGAGTATTAATTCCTAAAATAACTCTTTCCATCTCACATCGCCTTAGATGAAGTAACACCTATTATATGTTTCTTAAAAATATTGACGCTTCCATTTTATATGGTGACTGACTAGGAACCCTGAAATTGAGTCTCAGTTTTTTATTAAAGCTCGGATGTTGAACAGTCAAGGAGCACCAAAACCTTAATTTGACAGTCACCCTATTGCGGCAGTCTAAGATAACTGCAAACTGGAATGCCGATCAGACTGGACTAAAAAATGCACCTGCTCACTAACCAGTGATAAACAGAAATAAAAGTAGCACGCAGGCTTCTGAGAGCAGGCGTGGGGATCGATTCCTTTATGTCTACCCGCAAGGCTTTTAGAACTAACACCCAAAAAAGATGTCCTTTTCATTATAGGGGACTGGAATGCAAAAGTAGGAAGTCAAGAAACACCTGGAGTAACAGGCAAATTTGGCCTTGGAATACGGAATGAAGCAGGGCAAAGACTAACAGAGTTTTGCCAAGAAAATGCACTGGTCATAGCAAATACCCTCTTCCAACAACACAAGAGAAGACTCTATACATGGACATCACCAGATGGTCAACACCGAAATCAGATCGATTATATTCTTTGCAGCCAAAGATGGAGAAGCTCTATACAATCAGCAAAAACAAGACCAGGAGCTGACTGTGACTCGGACCATGAACTCCTTATTGCCAAATTCAGACTGAAATTGAAGAAAGTAGGGAAAACTACTAGACCATTCAGGTATGACCTAAATCAAATCCCTTATGATTATACAGTGGAAGTGAGAAATAGATTTAAGGGCCTAGATCTGATAGATAGAGTGCCTGATGAACTATGGAATGAGGTTCGTGACATTGTACAGGAGACAGGGATCAAGACCATCCCCATGGAAAAGAAATGCAAAAAAGCAAAATGGCTGTCTGGGGAGGCCTTACAAATAGCTGTGAAAAGAAGAGAAGCGAGAAGCAAAGGAGAAAAGGAAAGATATAAACATCTAAATGCAGAGTTCCAAAGAATAGCAAGAAGAGATAAGAAAGCCTTCTTCAGTGATCAATGCAAAGAAATAGAGGAAAACAACAGAATGGGAAAGACTAGGGATCTCTTCAAGAAAATCAGAGATACCAAAGGAACATTTCATGCAAAGATGGGCACGATAAAGGACAGAGATGGTGTGGACCTAACAGAAGCAGAAGATATTAAGAAGAGGTGGCAAGAATACACAGAAGAACTGTACAAAAAAGAGCTTCAAGACCTAGACAATCATGATGATGTGATCACTGACCTAGAGCCAGACATCTTGGAATGTGAAGTCAAATGGGCCTTAGAAAGCATCACTACGAACAAAGCTAGTGGAGGTGATGGAATTCCATTGGAGCTATTCCAAGTCCTGAAAGATGATGCTGTGAAAGTGCTGCACTCAATATGCCAGCAAATTTGGAAAACTCAGCAGTGGCCACAAGACTGGAAAAGGTCAGTTTTCATCCCAGTCCCAAAGAAAGGCAATGCCAAGGAGTGCTCAAACTACCGAACAATTGCACTCATCTCACACGCTAGTAAAGTAATGCTCAAGATTCTCCAAGCCAGGCTTCAGCAATATGTGAACCGTGAACTTCCTGATGTTCAAGCTGGTTTTAGAAAAGGCAGAGGAACCAGAGATCAAATTGCCAACATCCGCTGGATCATGGAAAAAGCAAGAGAGTTCCAGAAAAACATCTATTTCTGCTTTATTGACTATGCCAAAGCCTTTGACTGTGTGGATCACAATAAACTATGGAAAATTCTGAAAGAGATGGGAATACCAGACCACCTGATCTGCCTCTTAAGAAATCTGTATGCAGGTCAGGAAGCAACAGTTAGAACTGGTCATGGAACAACAGACTGGTTCCAAATAGGAAAAGGAGTACGTCAAGGCTGCATATTGTCACCATGTTTATTTAACTTATATGCAGAGTACATCATGAGAAATGCTGGACTGGAAGAAACACAAGTTGGAATCAAGATTGCTGGGAGAAATATCAATAACCTCAGATATGCAGATGACACCACCCTTATGGCAGAAAGTGAAGAGGAACTGAAAAGCCTCTTGATGAAAGTGAAAGTGGAGAGTGAAAAGGTTGGCTTAAAGCTCAACATTCGGAAAACGAAGATCATGGCATCTGGTCCCATCACTGCATGGGAAATAGATGGGGAAACAGTGGAAACAGTGTCAGACTTTGTTTTTCTGGGCTCCAAAATCACTGCAGATGGTGACTGCAGCCATGAAATTAAAAGACGCTTACTCCTTGGAAGGAAAGTTATGAGCAACCTAGATAGCATACTCAAAAGCAGAGACATTACTTTACCAACAAAGGTTCGCCTAGTCAAGGCTATGGTCTTTCCTGTGGTCATGTATGGATGTGAGAGCTGGACTGTGAGGAAGGCTGAACGCCGAAGAATTGATGCTTTTGAACTGTGGTGTTGGAGAAGACTCTTGAGAGTGCAAGAAGATCCAACCAGTCAATTCTGAAGGAGATCAATCCTGGAATTTCTTTGGAAGGAATGATGCTAAAGCTGAAACTCCAGTATTTTGGCCACCTCATGCGAAGAGTTGACTCATTGGAGAAGACTTTGATGCTGGGAGGGATTGAGGGCAGGAGGAGAAGGGGACGACAGAGGATGAGATGGCTGGATGGCATCACTGACTCAATGGATGCGAGTCTGAGTGACCTCCGGGAGCTGGTGATGGACAGGGAGGCCTGGCGTGCTGCGGTTCATGGGGTCGCAAAGAGTCGGACACGACTGAGCGACTGATCTGATCTGATCTGGCTTCCCTGTGTTACCCAGTATTATTTCTTATGTGTTTAATGGATCACTTTGGGTTGCATTAGACTGCCTACAACAAAAATCGAAGGCAGGTAATTTTTCTTATGTATGAGTTTCGAGGTGGGTAGTCCAGGACTTGTGATGTATCTCATGGGGTCATTAAAGAATCAGGCATTTTTTTTACCTTTCAGCTCTCTGCCATCCTAAGCCTATAGCTATTGTTTCTTATGGTCGTAAGATTGTTCCTGCTTTTCCAGACATTGCATCTGTTTTCCAGCCAGGAATGGGGAGGAGCAAAGGATGAAAGTTATGCCAATGAGCCTGCTGATTTTTATTACATTGGTGATATAGTAAATTTCTGGGCTTCTCAGGTTGCACAGTGGTAAAGAATCCACCTGTCACTGCAGGAGACCAAGAGACAGAGGTTTGATCCCTGGGTCGGGAAGATCCCCTGGAGGAGGGCATGGCAACCTGCTCCAGTATTCTTGCCTAGAGAATTCTACAGACAGGAGCCTGGTGGGCCACAGTCCATGGGGTCAAAAAGAGGTGAACGTGACTGAACCACTGAGCATGTGCGTACGCGCAGGCACACACACACACAGAATAAATATCTAGGCATCTCTACCCTGGTGGCTCAGCTGGTAAACAGTCCTGCAATGCAGGAGACCCAGGTTCAATCCCTGGGTTGGGAAGATCCCCCGGAGAAGGGAAAGGCTACGTACTCCAGTATTCTGGCCTGGAGAATTCCATGGACTGTGTAGTCCATGGGATCACAAAGAGTCGGACACACAAAGAGTGGGACATGACTGATTGACTTTCACTTTCACTACTTACTGAATTCCAGTTACATTTTTTCTTGGCCAGAACTATGTCACATGGCCTACCCCAAGCGTGGGAAATCAAATGTTTTGATCTTTTTTTTTAAAGCTAGGATTGTTGTCATCCCAAGTAAAATTGGGTTTCTTTTGGCAAAGTAGAAAACGAGGATGGCCGTGGAGTAACCAACTGGTAGTGTCTGTGCATTGAGTTTACTGACTAGGCCACGGGGCAGCTACCGTATTCTCTGATCACTGGCTCACCCTTTCCTTCTCTCTTCCGCTCAGAGTGGATTTGTGTTTTGTGTATTACAGATACAGATCTGTTCTGAATACCTCAGTCCTGGATATTAAAAGCATCTTACAAATATGTCCCCAGACTGTCCTAGCATCTGGTAGAGAAACCCCATCAGGGACTGCCCTGGTGTTTCAGTGGGTAAGAGTCTGCCTTCCGAGGCAGGGGACACGGGCCAGCCCCTGCTGGTGGACCAAGACCCACGCTCGTAGGGCAGCTGAGTCCCCGCACCTCAGCTCTGGAGCTCACATGCTCAGGAGTCCAGGAGCTGCATCTCAGACCAGACACAGCCAGAAGTAAACATTAAGAAAGGAGAAGTCATATCAATCACAGCTATTAAAGAAACGGAGTTTTCTGTTTATTCCAAAACCGAAACGTAATTGAATATTGCACAATTATACATTAGGGAAGAGAGGAAGGGGTGTCTCACAAAAGCAGATGTGTGTTCTGTTGGGATCCAGGCATTTCACATATGAAGAAACTAGAGTGTCCTTAACCTCCACTGTCTTAGTGACCTGTTTAAGATCGGATTAAAGTGCACTTGTTCTGTAGTTCAGGCAGTTGGCCGTTCGGTGCCAGATTTAGTCTGTGTAGCGCTGTGCGGGATGGATGCTCTTCCCCCTCTTTTACTTGTTGGTTCTTTCTTGCTCAGAATCTGGACAGAATTGACAAGTAGTGTGTAACTCACATTACGGTATAGCCTCTAGATACACGTCCTTAATCCTTGACCTGAAATCTTCAGGGCTAGATATTTATTTGTGTATTTAGAATTTCTAAAATTTTAGGAACTTGATAGGAATACACATTTGGTGTATTATATAATACTTCAGAGTCTGGGGCAAAACTCATCAAATACTTTAAAAATTCTAAATATTCAGATTAAAAGGAATAAGTAAGTATATATAGCTTCATGTCAGTTCAGTTTAAGTTTTGCCATCAAAAGAACTTTGAAAATCTTGTAAAACTGTAGATTAGTGGTTTGAAGAGGGATGAAATTGTTTGACATAATTAGTGAGTTCCCCCAAAAAAGTATAGAAGCCATCATGATTCTTCCAGCTGGCATCAGATTATTACCAAGATGTTTGAATGCTTCGACTCTTCTCTGCTGATTTTATCCCTTTCAAAGATCTCTTGGAAAATGTCTGCCTCTCAGGACGTCTTTGCAGTTTGAGCAGTGCTATCTCTCCACATCTCTGTATCCCATCTCCTGATCACAGACATAGTTAGGTCCTGACTTTTCAAAAAAAAAAAAAAAAATTTCTTATTTCATTCTTATACCTCCTAAAGTAGTTTTTATAACTCTTACATTAGCCAGTTTAAAGTTTATGATCAGATCAGATGAGTCGCTCTGTCGTGTCCTACTCTTTGAGACCCCATGAATCGCAGCAAGCCAGGCCTCCCTGTCCATCACCAACTCCTGGAGTTCACTGAGACTTATGTCCGTCGAGTCAGTGATGCCATCCAACCATCTCATCCTGTGTCGTCCCCTTCTCCTCTTGCCCCCAATCCCTCCCAGCATCAGAGTCTTTTCCAATGAGTCAACTCATCGCATGAGGTGGCCAAAGTACTGGAGTTTCAGCTTTAGCATCATTCCTTCCAAAGAAATCCCAGGGCTGATCTCCTTCAGAATGGACTGGTTGGATCTCCTTACAGTCCAAGGGACTCTCAAGAGTCTTCTCCAACACTACAGTTCAAAAGCATCAATTCTTCGGTGCTCAGCCTTCTTCACAGTCCAGCTCTCACATCCATACATGACCACAGGAAAAAACCATAGCCTTGACTAGGCGAACCTTTGTTGGCAAAATGATGTCTCTGCTTTTGAGTATGCTATCTAGGTTGGTCATAACTTTCCTTCCAAGGAGTAAGCGTCTTTTAATTTCATGGCTGCAGTCACCATCTGCAGTGATTTTGGAGCCCAGAAAAATAAAGTCTGACACTGTTTCCACTGTTTCCCCATCTATTTCCCATGAAGTGATGGGACCAGATGCCATGATCTTCGTTTTCTGAATGTTGAGCTTTAAGCCAGCTTTTTCACTCTCCACTTTCACTTTCATCAAGAGGCTTTTTAGTTCCTCTTCACTTTCTGCCATTAGGGTGATGTCATCTACATATCTGAGCTTATTAATATTTCTCCCGGCAATCTTGATTCCAGCTTGTGTTTCTTCCAGTCCAGCGTTTCTCATGATGTACTCGGTATATAAGTTAAATAAGCAGGGTGACCATATACAGCCTTGATGAACTCCTTTTCCTATTTGGAACCAGTCTGTTGTTCCATGTCCAGTTCTAACTGTTGCTTCCTGACCTGCATACAGATTTCTCAAGAGGCAGATCAGGTGGTCTGGTATTCCCATCTCTCTCAGAATTTTCCACAGTTTATTGTGATGATTTAAATAATATAATTATTTATCACATGTACCTTTTTGCTGTCATTTATGAGTCTGAAGACAGTGTTTGTCAGTAGGCTGCTCTCAGTCTCACGCATTGTTTCCTAAATGATTCTCCTTAGTGCTTTCAGAGCATGGTATCTTAAGTCATTCCGTTTATGAATTTTACATTAACTTGAACTGCTCAGACTCTTCCCAGGTTCTCATGATTAGTCTGTTTTCAGTTTTGTTCCTAGGTACAAAACTATTTTAGATTTAATTAGGTTTAGATTTTATTTTGAAAATTGATTGAACAGACTCTTTTAAATATTTTAAGGTTTATTTGTTTAAGAGCAATGGCAAAGTAGTTGTGTGCTCAGAGAACATTTGCTAAGGTGCTATGTTTTAATTGCCTTTTCATTGTCTATACTTTAAATCAAACTTTATTAACTAGCTGTGTGGTACTAGTTTATTGTTGTCAGATTATCATACAGAGGATTAAGTTTACACTTATGCTTTAATTGTGTGATTTGTCTAATGAAATTAAAGTGATTTTGCACATTGCATACAACATCTTATAATTACTCCAAGGACTACAGTCAAGAAAGTGCTGAAGATGGAGAGAAGTAGCGTGTGCCTCTGTCTGTGTAAAAGTATGATATTATTTTAATACCTTACAGTACGAAGGCAGAGTTAGCTTGGGGACTGTCACCTGTATCTAAGAAGGATTATGATAATTTCCAGTTATGATATTTGGAAATAATTTGTAGAATCTAAGAAAAATTTGTAAAGGAGATGAAACTGTGTCAAAGAAGAGCTAGCATTAGCTTTGGTATGTCTGCCAGATAATGCAGACTTTGAGGGGCTCTGTTCTGTTCCTGCTTGCAGCACCCAGGTTTCCTCCTGCTGTTAGCTGGAGCTGTGCACTGTCAAAGCGCTGAGTAGATTCGATGTCTGGCATATGCATGACTTCTCTGAGTGGTCTGTGTCTGGTCTGAGGACCAGCAGGTGTGCGAGTGTGACTCCTCAGCTGCGTGTTTCTCCCGCTCTGTGCACTCTGAGTCCTCTGTCCTCTCGCTCCTCTCCCGGCGTCCGTCGTGTCTTCTGAAACCGCGAACACAAAGCTCATGACTCCGAGCGGTGCAGAGCACAGACGGAAGAGGTGCGGCTTATTTCAGTCTTCCATTCTTCTGAACCAGAATTTTTTTCTTTCTAAATACAGATTAATAAACCGTGCACTACCAGAGGAACAAGGAAAAGGATGTTAGTGAAGGTATCCTGATCCTGACAAGGCAGGGAGGGCTTCTAAGCCTATCTTGGAGTTCAAAACACTTCACAGCTTTGTGGTAAAAGAAGCATTTTAAATAGAGCCTTTGGACTTTTTTCACCCTTACTTGGAGAGTAGCTTTATTTTATTTTTTAGGTAAGAAAACAAAATGTGAAAATGAGGTACTTTTTGAACTAAAACGTACTCGGTTTTAGATTTTGATATTTTGTAGGTGCTTAACATATACTCAGAGTACTATAGGTGTTTGGATGGCGTGAGTGTTTTTCTTAGAAACGTGGTCTTTATCCCTTGTGGCTTGGTGTCTCCTTCACTGTGAGTGATGTTTTCTCTAGTGTTTTGCATCTTCTTCAGTCGGTTCTTGGGATTGTAGAGTTTCTGTCCTAGAACCGATGTTGTGTGAAAGTGTTTTGAAAAGGAAGAGTGCTTTTGTTTTGTTGTTTTCATATGTTTACCTCTTACAAGGTGGCTCACCAGCATGAAGAGATGTAGCACCAGTAAAACGTTGTTTGCTCTTCACCAGAAAACCTCTCACAAGATACATTTTCATTTGTCAACAGGGAGATACAAAGTGAATATAAACATTTACCATTTTTGTCTTTAGCAACAAAACAACCTTATTTTACTGCATTAACTTTTAAGATCTTTTTATTTGTGAAAATCAGCCTGTTTATGTACTGTGCATTCTTCCAAAGTTACGGCGTTATAGTCACCAGAGAAATGGAATTTTCTTCTAGTAGATGAACATTACATTTTGATTGAACATCATTCCTATGCAGTCACCCATAAATATAATGTCTTTTGCTGTCTTTTCAGAAAATGGCTACAGATGTGATTTCTGAATTGACAAGAAAATAGAACATCTTAATGTTTTAGGTAAAACAGATGGTATTTTTGTTTTAGGCAAAGCTATCTCAGAGTGAAGGGAACTTAATTGGTGACAAGGCTCTTGGGGTCAGCCAGATTATGTGCGGTTCTTGTGTCTGTTTCTTTTTATTGCTTTAGTATCAAAAATTTTAGAACAGTTAGATAGGAATATTTATCCTTTTCATTGATTTGCTATTTTCTGTTATACAGTGGGAATAGTTGCAAGATTTTTCAACCTTATTTTGTTTTAAAAATTTATAAAATGAAATGTTGATTCTGCTTTGGTTGCGGTTGTATTTCTGCTTTTAGAAATGCTTTTCTCAGTGTAGGAAAGACTGAAATATGTAGTCGTACTTGTGAGGTTAAAACTCTATGGTGCTGAGTTGCTTTTGAATCCTGGTGACATTTATGATACTACCTCTGCTCCTATCCTGCTGGGCTTTGGGCAGGGCTCACTGTCTGATGCTTTGAAAGAGCAGAGCTGTGAGGGGAGCGCAGGTTGACAGTCAGAGGCTCCTTCCGGTCCCACCTCTGTGACCAGCCAGCTCTGTGTTTGTAAACACTAGTTCTATTTGCAGTGTGTCTTGAAGAAGAGAGGGCTGTGGACAATCCCCAGGGTTATGTCCAACTGACATTTAGTTGTCTGTTATATACAAATCATTTATAAAGCATTCACTTGCGTAGTCAATGGGAAAGGAAGTTTGGAGGTAGAAAACTCTAGAAAATAAGCAAGTTGGTTCAATAATTATGACATAGGAGAAAGAAACTATTTTTCAAAATATCATGAATATTGCAAAATGAAGACCTGTGATATAGCTTGGGCCCCCCTGGTGGCTCAGCTGGTAAAGAATCCGCCTGCAGTGCAGGAGACCCTGGCTTGATTCCTGGGTTGGGACGGTCGTCTGGAGGAGGGCCTGGCAACCCACTCCAGTATCCTTGCCTGGAGAATCCCCATGGACAGAGGAGCTGGGCAGGTTCCAGTCCATGGGGTCGCAGAGAGTCCGACATGACTGGGCAGCTAGGCACACACGCGTTCTCACTGCCTCCTCCAGAAAGTGAAACTCCTGAGAGAGCAGCTTGTGTGTTGTTCGAGCCATTTAGAGAAGTAGCCTTTGTTTCACCCCCTTAAAGCCCGTCCACCCCTGTCCCCACCCCCCGCAGCTGGTTGGGGGCCATCGGAGTGAGGGCTCTTTGCTCCGGTGGAGTGGCGTGGAGCTGCCTGATCAAGGAGCGTTCTGAGATGCTGGGGACCAGCCCCAGCTGATCCAGGGGCTTCGAAGCGAGGACAGCGTTGGCAGGGGTCAGGACACAATAGTTATAATTAGAGATATAAAGAGTAATAGAACAAGGATAGCTCAGTAGGAAAATTCAGTGGAGAAAAGAGGCTGAGTAGCTTGGTTTACGCGGGGGACCAATAAAACTTCAAGACAAGAAGTTTGCACCACTTACGTAGGCCGCAGGCATCTTTCCCTTCTCCTGAAGGAGAGGAGACACTGAGGCCTCCCCGGTCGGATCTTAGAAGCCCAGGCATAATTAGTAAGCATGGTGGGTTCCGCGCTCCAGATGGAGACTCAACCAGAATTTGAGAGCGAGCGACATGGGGAGACCAGTCTTTCGAGGAACTGATCCCAAATCTTTATTTTCCGTGGTCTACTTTTATACACTGAGATGGTATACAAAAGTCACATGGGGTCAGCAGTCCTGACTTTGTTTCAAAGTCAGGTGCTTCTTACAAATGTATACAGAGATCTTAGGGGTGTTACATCATCTTCTGGCCAGGGGGCCTGCTGACAATTTATGACCCTCTCCTTGTGACAGCAGTCAATCCAGGACATTTATTTCTCCAGGGGTGATTATTCTTAAAACAGACTCCACCAAATAAATTTACATTCCTATAGGGTGAGGGTGAGTTTTAATTAAAGAAAGAACTTACTTAGCCTAAGGTCTAACGTGATTAATATCAAAGGTTAATACCTATTTCTTCTATATATTCATTAATGTGTCTAAGGGCAGGCGATGTGGAGACTTAGCAGCAAACATTGGCTCAACAAATGAAAAACCCTTCACCGATACAATTTCTAATCAGCCCACTAATAGTTTCCTAATTTCTCTAAAGAACCTGTTTTTAGAAACACATGTGGCCGGACAAGGCTGTCAGGTGGGCTAGAGAACCTTCAGAGGAGTTTGTAGTTTAAAACACTCCTGTCATGCCCAGGAATTTTTATTAACTAGAGCTCTAAGTTAATTCTTTTTTCAGAGAGAGGTAGTGGGGGACAGCCCCCCGTAAAGTCAGAGGTGTAGGTGAGAGCAGAAAGTAGGCAGACTCTGGTTTTGGGGGGTAGATGCTCGAGAATTTCCAGGGAGCTCCTGAGGCTCGACCCTGCCTTTGCGTATATCGAGCCTCCTTCCTCATGACCTTTGCCATGGGTGGAGCGCTGATCCAAGCCGGCTCCCGGCATTGAGAGCCCTGGAGGACTGGAGCTGGGGTAGACCTCTGCTTCCAGCACGTGCACCCCAAGGCCCTCTCCCGCTGGAGAAGGGCAGGCCGCCTGCTCTGCCTCCGAGAGCCCTTGGGGCCTGGCTGGTTCAGTGTAATTCCTGGCTCTGCATGGTCTTAGGATTTCGTAAGCTGGCTGTAAAGCTGCACAAAGTTAAGGAAAGCACATCCTGTGCTTTAGGCCCTGTGTCAAGGCTCATTGGTGCTAGCTGTTTGGTATCGCTTTTATCGTTGTTAACATCTCAAAGGATGCGATGGCGGGATGATATCACCGACTCAGTGGACGTGAGTTTGGGTAAGCTTAGGGAGTCGGTGAGGGACAGGGAGGCCTGGCGTGCTGCAGTTCATGGGGTCCCAGAGTCGGACGTGATTGAGCGACTGAACTGAACTGACTAACATCTGAAAAACTCTGTCACAACAAGTCAGTTTTACTTTCAATTAAAAGTAGTAAAAATATTCCCTTAAGGTACAGGGTTTTTTTTTTTATAATTTTATTTTTGATTTACTGCTTTGCCTATTAGTATTATAAGCAAACTTAATTCTCTACACAAAGTAATATCTTGTAATGTAGAACTTTCTGGAATAGTAGTTGCCTGTTACTCGTCTCACATAAGAACTCTTGTTAGTAATGTCTTATGGAGTCTCTGGATTTAATAAGGCATCTTCAGAAACCCAGCGCTTGGTTGGCAACAGCAGGTTCAGGCGCTGCTCTCATCACTGATCCATGAAGGGCGTCTTCACACTGGCAGCACCTTTGTTCACCTTCCTTTTGGATCTTGTCCTTGGGTGAATGACTCCCCTGAGATTAGATTTGTAACATTTTTGTCCATGAATTTTAATTTATTTCTCTTAAATGTAGAAAAATTGCTGAAATAAACTTTCACGTGTTAAGAAATTCAGGCTACCTTTATGCGCTACTGTATTCAAGTAAAATCCTAATTTTGATTGCTGAGATGAAAGTGTTCTATTCCTAAGTGTTGAATCATTTTTCTTCTTCAGTTCAGTTCAGTTCAGTAGCTCAGTCATGTCTGACTCTTTGCAACCCCATGAATCACAGCACGCCAGGCCTCCCTGTCCATCACCAACTCCTGGAGTTCACCCAGACTCACGTCCATCGAGTCAGTGATGCCATCCAGCCATCTCATCCTCTGTCGTCCACTTCTCCTCTTGCCCCAAATCCCTCCCAGCATCAGAGTCTTCTCCAATGAGTCAACTCTTCGCACGAGGTGGCCAAAATACTGGAGTTTCAGCTTTAGCATCATTCCTTCCAAAGAAATCCCAGGGCTGATCTCCTTCAGAATGGACTGGTTGGATCTCCTTGCAGTCCAAGGGACTCTCAAGAGTCTTCTCCAACACCACAGTTCAAAAACATCAATTCTTCGGTGCTCAGCCTTCTTCACAGTCCAACTCTCACATTCATCCATGACCACAGGAAAAACCATAGCCTTGACTAGACGAACCTTTGTTGGCAAAGTAATGTCTCTGCTTTTGAGTATGCTATCTAGGTTGGTCATAACTTTCCTTCCAAGGAGTAAGCGTCTTTTAATTTCATGGCTGCAGTCACCATCTGCAGTGATTTTGGAGCCCAGAAAAATAAAGTCTGACACTGTTTCCACTGCTTCCCCATCTATTTCCCATGAAGTGATGGGACCAGATGCCATGATCTTCGTTTTCTGAATGTTGAGCTTTAAGCCAACTTTTTCACTCTCCTTTTTGACTTTCATCAAGAGGCTTTTTAGTTCCTCTTCACTTTTCTGCCATATGAGGCCAAATAATATATGTTATTGAATCAACTGGAAGCTTCCAGAAAACATCGTGTTTTATTTTTCCTCTTGCTAGTATAAATTCTATATCTGGTCATGGAAGAGAAGTGTGATGGTTATTATATAGTTTCTAGGAAAGTTTTTATGGAAAAACCATTAAATGTCTAGTTAAGAAGGCCTGTTTTTTAGAAATAGAAGGATTTTTAAACTGAGAGGCCTTGGGACTTATATGAAAAAGTCTTGGTTGTGTGTACATTTCTTCAGTGAATGGTATCTGTGTAAGGTATTCAAAGGTTAAAAAGTAAGTAGAATTTTAAAAGGTTAAGAATAACCACCTTGGTCAGTGTAAGGGACTGTTAGTCATTTGATTTTTACGAAATACAGGGCTGGGAGTTTTCTCCTCTGCTTCTTGGTTTTTGTTAGCTGTGTGCACTTGCTAAGGGACAGTGTGGATCTGGCTTCCTCAGACCTTGTAGCCAGTGGATGAGAAAGCAGGAGGGGGTCCTCCGTGGGAGAGAGGTCAGAGGCGACACCCTTCAGTCTCTCCTGGGCCCAGCTCCAGGAACCCTGAGCTCTGCCCACTGCCCTTTGCCCCCCCTGCCTCCTGCCCCCATTGCCAGCACTTGGGATCTTCTCTTCTGTGTGCGGTGGTCTCTGTGTTGGGAAACTGGAGCTTGGCCCTGTTTTCAGGAGGAGCAGTATGACCGGGTGTGTTCGTTCCCTAGTGCTGTTTTAACAAATACCCACACACTCAGTGTCTTGAAAAACCACAAATGTATTATCTTAAACATTTAGACGCCAGAAGTTGAAAATCAGTTTCACTTGGGTGACAAGTGTTCGCAGGGCTTGTCCCTAGTGGAGGTTCTGAGGGACACATCTGGTCCCTGCCTGTTGTATCTCTTGCTGTAGTTGTGTCCCGAAGGCGTGTCCGAGTCTGTGGCCCCATGGACTGCAGCGTGCCCATTTCCCATCCCATCAGTCTCTTGTGGTCCCCTGCAGTGCTTGGCCTGCGGCCCCTTCCACACACTGCCCTATCTCTGGCAGGTTCTAAAATCTGGTGTCTTGCTCTACTTTTCAAAAGCTTTCTGTTTAGATTTCTGCGCAGTTCCCAATGTTTGCTACGTGAGCTAATGGGAAAGCCAAGTGTATACATGAAGCCTCCTGCGTATCCTCCAAGTGCTTTTTAGCCTCTTTGCCTGCACAGTGAAGCTCCTCTAGGCTTTGTACTGGGCTTTGCATGGAACTCAGCCTTTCCTGAGCTGAGAATCGGCACAACCCAGAGTAGAAAATGGCTCGAGAAGGCAGCTCTCTTCTCTGAAATTCTCTCTTCAGCAATTCTCTGTTGGCTGCAAGCAAAAGATTACTGTATTTTATCTGCTTTCCTAGTCGACCCATAGAAGTGAGAGCTCTTGTCATCAACTACGTTATCTCTGCTGGAAGTGGAAGCATCATTTATTGTTCAACTTCAATTTGGTGAAAGAAAAATGCTCATTTTCTCCACTTGAGTGTTTATATTTCTATTGATTTTTAAGAACACTTTACAGATTTCCTGAATTTGATCTCCTTTTATTTTTTCATTCTTTAATCTTACTTTTTAATATAGAAAATGTTCTAAGCATTTTGTTACCAAATCTGTCAGCCTTTTACTTTATTGCTGTATTTTCTATTATGGTTAAAAAGATGTTTTGTACCACAAACTTTACATTTATTTTTCCTACTTATTTTCTATCATTTTTTTTCTGTATTTAAATTTTTTAATTCATTGAGAATCAATGTTGGCATTATGCTTTAGTGCATATGTCTTGCCCATCTATTTGTAGAAATATCATAAGATTGTTTTGTTCCCTTTCTCCCAATAAGAGGATTTCAGTGGGATTTTGGTTGGCAGTTGGCATAAATTCATAAATTTATGGCATAAAATTCATGAATTAATTTTGGGAGAATTGTATATTTTACAGTATTTTGGTTTTCTCACCCAGAAAAGTATATTTCTCTTCATTTTCTATGTCCCTCAATAAAGCTCTGTCGGCCTCTCTGTATACATTTTGCTTATTTTGTGTAAAGTTAATTTCTAGTTTGAATCCTCTCCTGGTTGATTCTTAACCATGCTGGTGCTGCTGCTAAGTCGCTTCAGTCGTGTCCGACTCTGCGACCCCATAGACGGCAGCCCACCAGGCTCCCCCATCCCCGGGATTCTCCAGGCAAGAACACTGGAGTGGGTTGCCATTTCCTTCTCCAATGCATGAAAATGAAAAGTGAAAGTGAAGTTGCTGAGTCGTGTCCAACTCTTAGCGACCCCATAGACTGCAGCCCACCAGGCTCCTTCATCCATGGGGTTTTCCAGGCAGGAGTCCTGGAGTGGGGTGCCATCGCCTTCTCTATCCTGACTGCCATCTTTGTGTGTATCACAGCACACTCTGCACATAGAGTGTACAGAGAGTCCTTACTACCTCCTCTATTTACTGAACTCAGCAGTACTCAGCACAGGACTGTGTGGTCACAGTAACAGGTTTGTACCCGCACGTGGCAGGAGGCGCCCTCCTCTGTCCCTTCTGTATTGCTTCCTAACACAGCCGGGTGTCGCGTGGTGACTGTGCGTGCGTGTGTTCTGTGCACCTGTTTATCTCCATTGCCTCCCCACATTTTATGTGAACTCTTGTTGAAGGTGTCTGTAACATGTGTGGTTTTGTTAAATTTCTCTCATTTAGATTTACATGTGCCTTACCTAGAAAAGCATGTGAAGTGGCTCAGAGACCTGGCTTGATTAAAACCTTCGTCCCACCATCCGTGTGATTTGTATACCAGGGTCCCTGGTCAGGACACCAGGAGGGTCTTGCAAGAGAAAGGAGAGATTTAACTGCTGTCGGTATTCTTCTTTGTGCCAGGTCTCAGCCCTGGGATTTCCCAAACATTTTTCTATATAACCCTAACCTCAAGCTCGTCTCCTGATTTTATAGATAAGGATCTTAAGGCTTGGAGAAACAAAAGTCACTTGTCCAAAACCTCTCAAATTATATGTATGATTGTTGGCTTTTGAACTTGAATGTATCTGACTCCAGAGCTTAGGAATCACAGAACTGATTGTGATTTTTGAAGGTCTGCTGCTGCTAAGTCGCTTCAGTCATGTCCGACTGTGTGCGATCCCATAGATGGCAGCCCACCAGGCTCCCCCGTCCCTGGGATTCTCTAGGCAAGAACACTGGAGTGCATGGCCATTTCCTTCTCCAATGCATGAAAGTGAAAAGTGAAAGTGAAGTTGCTCAGTCGTGTCCGACTCCTAGCGACCCCATGGACTACAGCCTACCAGGCTCCTCTGTCCATGGGATTTTCCAGGCAAGAGTACTGGAGTGGGGTGCCATTGCCTTCTCCATTTGAAGGTCTAATGTATCTCAAAAAGGCTTCTTTTTGTTTTTTTAATACCTTGATTTTTTATTCTGATGGCTGTTATGGTAAGCATTATATTTTAAAACTAGAAAACTAGATGGACTATATGCATATAAGTTCATATTTAGAAATTGTAGTTTTTGTAAACAGGTAAAACTACATATTTTCATAGTCAGAATAACTTAATGTAAAGGTTACTACTCTTTATATTATGCTCCACTAATGAGGCTATTTAGAGAAGTTGAATATATTGTTTGAAGTTAATTTTTTAATATGCTGTCGTTGATTAATAATCAGACAGACTGAAGTCTAGTTTTTGCTTTTATTCTTAACTTTCTCTTTGATCATGAATCTGTCATTGCCCACATCTTTGCAGAGGGGTTAATTACATAGTTTTTCAACCATATCTTTTGAAGAATTAAAATAATCAAAATGAAAATGATTTGATAAAACTGTAAAGCTCCACACTAGTAGGTATTATTCACAAATGATAAAGTCTCCCCCGAGATTCTTGTTTTAGTCATCCGTCCACTAATTATTGAATGTTATTTCATGCAAGGTACTGCACTAGGCGTGTGAAGTTACAGTTACTTTTCATATAACCTGGTGTTTGTTTAGTTGGTTTTAAACTTTACTAACAGGTGGCATTTTTCGTTTATGTCTTCCTTTCACCTCCATAAATGCATGTAATATTTTTTAATGTTTTTTAAAACTGTAGTTTAGTTTTTTAATATTTTTAATATCGTTTGAATAATATTTTTGACTGTTGTTTGAATATGCAGTAAGGTCGTAAGATAAATGACCGTATATACTTTTATGTACTTATATGTAAGTATATACTCTTGTGTACTCTCTGGTATGTAAGATTTTTTCTATTCCATTGTTCTAGTTTATCAGTTTTCTTTCACAAATGTACTGAAATTTAAGTAGCTTTTTGTTCATCCTGAGCTTTCTGAAGAGAGAATGTCTGTGGGGATCTTTGGCATCAGTGAAGAATCTGTTCACATCTGTGGAGTTTTTCTCAAGTAGATTTGGAGCTGAGGGGACCTCCACAGGAAACCCCATTTGTCAGGATGGTTATTGTGAGCATGTCCTGTGAGCCCAGTGGTTGGGATGGTGAGGGCTGAGGCTGAGTGCTGAGCCCGTTCTAGCCCCTCTAACCAGTGGAATCATGCAGCATACCTGACCTTGTGAACCTCCGCTCTCCTGACTGTGCAGTAACGGATGAAACGCTGTGTCTTGTAGGTTACAAGTCTTCGGACTGAGCTGGGCGTACAGGGAAGCTCTGTGGGTGGTGCCTCCAGCGGCACTCTCACCAGGGGGCCTCTTCCTTTCATGCTGCCCTGGGTCCAGTCCTGGGAGGAGGCCCGCCTGGTCCTAGTCATTGGTTTATGGTAGGTGTTGGTTAGATCGGCCAAAAAATAGGGCCCAGAGGACCACTGTTGCCTTAATGTGACTCGAATCATTTCTACAAAAGAAGTTAGGGAATTTTAAATAGACTCCTCTTCACTAGAATCTTCAAGCACAGAATCACATTTACAGTGGAATTCTAGTTCTTCATAAAATGATTCCCGATCTGACAGGAACAAGCACACGTTTCTCCTCCCCGTTTTCTCTCAGCCGCGATAGATCATAGTCTCCTGTGATTGGCAGGTGGCATGTGAGTGCTCTGTCTGCGTGAGGTGAAGGCTGTTCTCTGTGTATAGAGACATGAGGTAACTGCCTGCAGCCCCGAGTCATGGGCGCTGCGTGTCCCAGTGAGGGCTGGGAAGCTGCTTGGTGACAGGTGGATCGGAAGCCACTGCCCACGTAGGAGAGACTGGGGGACATAGTTCTGAGCTTCCTATGCAGTTTCTTCTGAGGTAAAATAGAAATTAACTATTCCTCTTTTTCAGGAATATTATTCTGTTCTTTTGTTAGTGTGGATGAAATATTTTTTAGTAAGTGAGTATGATAGTAGGAGAAAAGGAAAGATACAGCATCTGAATGCACAGTTCCAAAGAATAGCAAGAAGAGATAAGAAAGCCTTCCTCAGCAATCAATGCAAAGAAATAGAGGAAAACAACAGAATGGGAAAGACTAGAGATCTCTTCAAGAAAATTAGAGATACCAAGGAAACATTTCATGCAAAGATGGGCTCGAATAGAAGCAGAAAATATTAAGAAGAGGTGGCAATAATACACAGAAGAACTGTACAAAAAGATCTTCACAACCCAGATAATCACAATGGTGTGATCACTCACCTAGAGCCAGACATCCTGGAATGTGAAGTCAAGTGGGCCTTAGAAAACATCACTACAAACAAAGCTACTGTAGGTGATGGAATTCCAGTTGAGCTATTTCAAATCCTGGAAGATGATGCAAATTTCAGATCCTGGAAGTAAAAGTGCTGCACTCAATATCCCAGCAAATTGGGAAACCCAGCAGTGGCCACAGGACTGGAAAAGGTCAGTTTTCATTCCAATCCCAAAGAAAGGCAATGCCAAAGAATGCTCAAACTACTGCACAATTGCATTCATCTCACACGGTAGTGAAGTAATGCTCAAAATTCTCCAAGCCAGGCTTCAGCAATACATGAACCGTGAACTTCCAGATGGTCAAGCTGGTTTTAGAAAAGGCAGAGGAACCAGAGGTCAAATTGCCAACATCCGTTGGATCATGGAAAAAGCAACTGAGTTCCAAAAAAACATCTATTTCTCCTTTATTGACTATGCCAAAGCCTTTGACTGTGTAGATCACAATAAACTGTGGAAAATTCTGAAAGAGATGGGAATACCAGACCACCTGATCTGCCTCTTGAGAAATTTGTATGCAGGTCAGGAAGCTACAGTTAGAACTGGACATGGAACAAGAGACTGGTTCCCAATAGGAAAAGGAGTACGTCAAGGCTGTATATTGTCACCCTGTTTATTTAACTTCTATGCACAGTACATCATGAGAAACACTGGACTGGAAGAAGCACAAGCTGGAATCAAGATTGCCACGAGAAATATTAATAAACTCAGATATGCAGATGACACCATCCTTATGGCAGAAAGTGAAGAGGAACTAAAGAGCCTCTTGATGAAAGTGAAAGAGGAAAGTGAAAAAGTTAGTTTAAAGCTCAACATTCAGAAAACTAAGATCATGGCATCCAGTCCCATCACTTCATGGAAATAGATGGGGAAACAGTGTCAGACTTTACTTTTCGGGGCTCCAAAATCACTGCAGATGGTGACTGCAGCCATGAAATTAAAAGATGCTTGCTCCTTGGAAGGAAAGTTATGACCAACCTAGATAGCATATTGAAAAGCAGAGACACTACTTTGCCAACAAAGGTCTGTCTCGTCAAGGCTATGGTTTTTCCAGTAGTCATGTATGGATGTGAGAGTTGGACTGTGAAGAAGGCTGAGCACTGAAGAATTGATGCTTTTGAACTGTGGTGTTGGAGAAGACTCTTGAGAGTCCCTTGGACTGCAAGGAGATCAGCCCTGGGTGTTCTTTGGAGGGAATGTTGCTAATGCTGAAGCTCCAGTACTTTGGCCATCTCATGCAAAGAGTTGACTCACTGGAAAAAACTCTGATGCTAGGAGGGATTGTGGGCAGGAGGAGAAAGGCACGACAGAAGTTGAGATGGCTGGATGGCATCACTGACTCGATGGACATGAGTTTGAGTGAACTCCGGGAGTTGGTGATAGACAGGGAGGCCTGGTGTGCTGCAGTTCATAGTGTTGCAAAGAGTCGGACATGACTGAGCGACTGAACTGAACTGATCATAGTTTAATATGAAACCTGTTGGTTCCATTCATAATTGAAAGGTGTAAAAAGTCTCATGTTTGGAAATACTGACAGTGTAACAAATGTCTTACTACTGAACACACAGGTGACAATGAAAATGTACGTCATTTGTGGTGGTGTACTCACCTCCCCAGAAGTGTAACTCATGTGTGATCATGCTTTCTCTGTACTGTCCTTGAAGCACACGTAGATAGGAGTTTGTGTGTCAGGCAACTGTGTGCTGTGATGCTCATGAACGTGCTGGGAATCTCTATGTGAAAAAATTGTTTTCTTAGTGCAGCATTATACTCATTATATACTCCATACACTTTGCTTTTGAATAGATTCCTGGCATGATAATTACATAATCATTTAGTACAGTAGAAACATCATTATGGTCAAATACTAATTAGCTACTAACACGAAACAAAACAGAACCTAGTTCACAGCATATTATAAAAACCTATTTAATACTGTACAAAATGAAATATACAGTTAAAATTATTGTTCGCTTTAAGTGTGAATCACTCTCTTTCTTATCAGAAAGAATCAGTGATTTGGATGCATGCTGCCTCAGCCCATTTCTTGGATGCATGTATTTTATTATCAGAGCCTTCATGTCCAGCTCTGTGTAGTGGGGCATCCAGAGATTTGCAGTGGAAATTCTGGACTCCATTCCTAGGTCTTCCTCAGGGCTTCTACTGAATTAGGAGGCTGGCCTAAGCCTTCAGCCTACAAACACAGACTACAGAGAGCTCTTCTCGTACTGGCCCTAAGCCTCTGCACATGTGGGGTTCAGTAGAAAGCGACTTGTTTCTGGGACGCTGCTTTGCACATCTGATGCTGGGCGTGAGCGCCTTCCTGGCCTTGCGCAGCTGAGGGAGGTAGTGCAGTCTAGTTGGTAACGCTGAAGCCCCTGCCATTTGTGGCTCTCCCGGTGTGAGTGTGGCTGGAGAGCCGTCGGGGGAAACCTAAGCTCCGGTAGAGGGTGGTGGGCGGGCGCACACGGGCTGGCAGATGCCTTCAGGGGCGTCTGCCCAGCAGGCCTCTCAGGGGCGGTGCTCTCCCTCTCCTTGCTTCATGGACACAGTGGGGTTTGGTCTAGGACTTCGGGGATTCAGTGCTTTACGTAGATTCTTGCTTTGTTTGCCTTGTTTTTGACTGCATGCTTCTGATGCTCTTTTCTCAAATATACATGGGATCTCAGTGAATGCAAATGATGTTAGAGCTCGTCACCCTGAGGTGTACTGCACGTCTAAAAGGAGCTAAAGGCATTCTTAGGTTGTTACCTTTGGTGTATTACAGTACTGAGTCAATCAGAAGTGCTTCTCCTGATGACACACGAGTCAGCGTTTATGGCTTTCATGCCACATCCTCCTTTTCCTTTACCCTTCACTTTGGTTTTGGTCACTGTATTTATTTCCTAATGAACCATTTGCAATGCAGCTGAAACGTGCAGGACACATGCTGCTCGACTCTGAGATGCACTGAACAGACAGTGGTAGCTGGGACCCTGTCTGCCAGAGTACCGGGTGAGAGGGAGGCCTGGTTGGCTACCTGACTGTTCCTGAAGTTACGAGAGTGTACAGGGATGTACGTAAAAGTACAGGAAATGCCACGAAAGGGGTCACTAATGAGTCAGTTATATTGTTAGTCAGGTATCCTCTCTGAATGCTGTTTCTTGTGTTTGAAGATAATATGTTGTAAATGTATTATAAAGTAAAATCATAGGTCTTACAAAGAATGCATAATTCCTGAAGTCTGTGACGTGATCTAGAACGTTTCTACTCACAGGCAAAGCTGTGAAGCTGTGAGGACTTAATGCTCTTGAGGAAACCAAGGCTGTTAAGGGCTTCAACTGACAATTATCTAAAGATCAAAGAATCGAGAACTGTAGGAAAAATGATTAAGACCTTGAATATTCTTAACAAATATAGTTATGTTTAAAACCATCATGTAAAAATTAAATGTTACGTGATGGATGTGTGCTAATATAAGGTATTATTGGAAAAATTTTGCCAAAACCCCACTTCATTCTAAGAACTGCTCTTATTTGCAAATATTGCCTAAACTTATTTTAATAGTCTTTATTTTGCTTTTCTAGCTAAGTTCCAATCAATTTTTTACCCCTATTATAAGATTTCAGCCTCTTATTTTAAGTGAATTTGCTTCAAATGATCTTTCTTCTGGGACCAGCTTTCTGGGATAATAGGGACCCCCGTTTATAAAATACATGTGTGGCTGCATGTATAGCCATATATTTCACTGTGTGTTAGTCATCTAAAGTGAATGTCAGAATTTTAATTGAAGTTAATTGTGACTAAAATGCAAACGTTAAGGGATTCCCTTGTGCCTCAGTTGGTAAAGAATCCACTTGCAATGTGGGAACCTGGGTTTGATCCCCAGTTGGAGAAGGGAAAGGATACCCACTCCAGTATTCTGGCCTGCAGAATTCCATGGACTGTATGTATAGTCCATGGGTCACAAAGAGTTGGACACAACTGAGCGACTTTCACTTTCACTTTCAAAATGCAAACAGGCAATTTATGTATTTTCGTATTCAGATTAGGCAAGGATCAGGATCTTGTATAGGGCTGCTTTTTTCAGATTAATAAAACCATATGTACGTAAGTCATTTTCTAGGACATAGAAATAGTGATAACAGTTGTATTGTTGTCTCCGTGTGTGTAACATTCATTCTTAGAAAGTGGATCACTGTTTCATCGCCCTTTGTACAATGCGGTATTTGTTGTGATGAGAATTGCCTCTTCTCTGAAAGTTTTACTGGAATGTTTCTGAAAATTCTCCTTGGGTTGGCTCTATTCTTATCTGTGAGTTGAAATCTTATGAATAATGTGAAAAAAGGACAAATATTTTGAGACCCCACTAGTAAAGCAACTGTTTTTACAGGTATCTCGTGGTCTATAACCCTTTAGAACAAGCTCGAAGCTCTGTAGTCTCAGTCTGTGTGAGCTCATCCGCAGCACAAGTGTCCTCTGCTTCAGGAAAGCCTGTGGAAATCCAGATGAGTGCAGTGTGGGACACAGCAAATACCGTCTCACAGACAGCATACGAGGTATGCGCTCTCCATGGAGTGGAAGGAGGCACAGCCAGTGTATAGATTGTAATGTTGCTGTTGTTGTTAAGTTGCACAGTCATGCCTGACTCTTGGGACCGCATGGATGGTAGCCTGCCATTCTCCTGTCCATGGGACTCTCCAGGCAGGAACACTGGAGTGGGTTGTCATTTCTTTCTCCAGGGTATCTTCCCAACCCAGGAATCGAACCCAGGTCTCCTGAATTGGCAAGTGAATACTTCACTGCCGACCACCAGGGAAGCCCCACTCACTGGCCAGTGAAATGACTCTAAAGGAAAACAGATCCTTTGTTTTCCAAAATATTAACATGTTTGTTAGTGTGTATATTGCATGTTATTTTTAGCACATTATGAGTATGTACATTGTTCATTTTTCCAAGTGTGTAACTCTTTCCTGATGTCCTGAAGTAATCATTCCTTGTAAAATTTTGAACCTTTTTGCCTAACTCAATTTAATGAGTTGTAAGTATTGAAAGTAAAAGTGGAGAGTGAAAAAGTTGGCTTAAAGCTCAACATTCAAAAAATGAAGATCGTGGCATCTGGTCCCATCACTTCATGGGAAATAGATGAGGAAACAGTGTCAGACTTTATTTTTTGGGGCTCCAAAATCACTGCAGATGGTGACTGCAGCCATGAAATTATAAGACACTTACACATTGGAAGGAAAGTTATGACCAACCTAGATAGCATATTGAAAAGCAGAGACATTACTTTGCCAACAAAGGTCCGTCTAGTCAAGGCTATGGTTTTTCCAGTAGTCATGTATGGATGTGAGAGTTGGACTCTGAAGAAAGCTGAGCGCCAAAGAATTGATGCTGTTGAACTGTGGTGTTGGAGAAGACTCTTGAGAGTCCCTTGGACTGCAAGGAGATCCACCAGTCCATCCTAAAGGAGATCAGCCCTGGGTGTTCTTTGGAAGGAATGATGCTAAAGCTGAAACTCCAGTACTTTGGCCATCTCATGCAAAGAGCTGATGCTGATGCTGGGAAGGATTGGGGGCAGGAGGAGAAGGGGACAACAGAGGATGAGATGGCTGGATGGCATCACCAAGTCGATGGACGTGAGTCTGAGTGAACTCCGGGAGTTGGTGATGGACAGGGAGGCCTGGCATGTTGCGATTCATGGGGTCGCAAAGAGTCAGACACGGCTGAGCGACTGAACTGAACTGCACTGAAGTATTGAAAAGAAGATAAATACCTCCTTCTAAATAACTGGATACTTTCAACTTTCATTGCAAAGATTACAGTAATATCCCAAGAAAGAAAGACTTTTTAAATAAATAAGATGCTTCTTTTCTAAGATATAATTATGAAAAAAATGTCTGGGTTCAAGTCTAGGTGTTTTGGGAAAATGTCTTGAAGTATGCAGTGTTAATTGAGCCCCCCATCACCGGAAATGTTGGACTGCTAGAATTCGGAGTATGACTTAAACTGTATTTCTGAAGACACAGACAAAAGCTAGGGAGTTGAAAAGAGAATTAAAAGGCATTGCTGGGTGCTCTTACAAATTTATTATCCTTCAGAAAGAAAAGAAACTATGATACAGGTTTTGATCAGATTTTACAGGAGACCCCTCACCTCGAGATTGGAGCAGAAGCTCCTGAAAGGTTGGATCATGTCCCTTGGTGGCTGCCTCCTCCGTGCCTGTTCAGCGTCTGCTGGACCTTCCAGGCATTGATGTCTGGTATTGACTGAAGTAATATGCTTGATGTTTACATTGTTACATTTATCATTTTTAATGTACTGAATTACCATAGTTTGTAAAATGATTCCTAAAATCACTGTCAGAATAAAACCCTTACCGTCATGGAGAATTTCCCCACCTGAGCATCCATGAAGAGCACTGTAGGACAGTTGAGGGTGGCCACCTGATTTCGTATATTGAATGAAAGCCTTAATGTCTTTGATAGTCCTACCCACTTGAATTTACTAGGTTCCCTAGATAAGTAAAAATGTGAATACTCCACCCCTAAGTTATAAAAACATAGAATAGTATTATATTCTTTCTTAAACATAGTAGTTGCTTATTTTTACTAGAAATATAGTTTCCTTTCAGTAGATTGCATTTCTCTTTAATAACGTCTCTCCTTTATCTTTAAAGATATCTTTTCTAGCAGAGATGCCACCATTGGGACTGAAAGTGTATAAGATTTGGGAAACATCAAGTTCAAGTCCACATTTAGCCAAATATGACCTATATAATGGTAATATAGCAAATAAAGGAATTTTTAACATGAATAATATAAAAAGTGCTCAAGAAGCTATAACTCTAGAGAACTCCTTTATTAAGCTGCGCTTTGGTCAATCTGGGCTTATGGAGGTATGTTGCACGCAGTTCTGAAATTTACAGAAGGCATGTCACTCTTATTATAACGTATGTAGATTACCTATGTAAAGTGGAGAAGGTGGACACGGATATTCTGGAGGAAAGGGTGGAGAGGTAAATGCACCTTCTCCTTGTGCTCCGCAGTGCCCACTACTGCTCACAAGTGTGATCTGTGACGGTGCCGCCCCGTGGACTGGTTATTACTAGTCCACAAGATAAGTATTCAATTGGCGGCTATTTAGAAATGTTTATGGAAACTTTGAAAGTAATTTGACCGAGTAAATTTATGCCTATTAAATCTAATAATAAAAAATGAGTTTATATTTGGCATATCACTTTAATTTTCTTTAAATTAATTCACTTTCATTGTACTTCACCAAAATGCTGCTCCATGCATAGTGGAAATAAAAGTAAATTCACTCCTCTACTACAGAAAGTTTGAGAAGTACTGACTAATGTCTTAATTTGTATATCTCTTTCTTCTTTGGTGAAATGTGTTCTTTTTGTTCTATTGTGGAGGTTTTCAGTCCTGAGGTTTTAAGTATAAAATTTGGAGTGTTCATCTAAGAATTGTGACTATTACAGGCTGAATGTTAATCACTTATAAATCTATCACAAGGTAATTTTTTAAAAATAGACCTATGCATGTAGCTAGACACAGTAAGTTTATGTCTTAATACTGACTTATACTAAAAAAAATTTTTTTTTATCCTTAGGAAATGATAAATAAAGGAGATGGTAAAAGTCTTGAAGTGAAAGTACAGTTTTCATGGTATGGAACCACAAATAAAAAGGATAAAAGTGGTGCCTACCTCTTCTTACCCGACGGGGAGGCCAAGGTAAGAGCTGATGGTCGGGGCAGTGAGTAAGCACTTACTGCGAGAGTGGTGAGGGGCACAGAGATGCAGTTGCATGTTGTGGTCGTCTATTAGAGAGAGATGAGTCAGCCCCACTCTTACGTCATTATTGACACTTAGCCATTTCTAGTTGAGTGTTAGGTGAACAGTAATTTCTCAGTGTTGAAATTCAGTAAGGATGCTACAGTGGACAAGTGCTCTGTATGGAAAGAAGCTAGATTTGATTTAGGATTAGGGTGCTGCTGAGTTGTCACGTACCTGTGTGGCATGGCAGAGGTATAGACACAAAATTCCTAGCCGTGTGGGAAAAATTCTTCTTAACATTTAGCACTTTAAAAAACAAACAAAAAAAGTGTTCTCCTACCCTGACTGCACATTTAATGCAGAAAACTGAAGAAAACAATAATATTTGCCAGCTATTCTGCTGCTGCTGCCAAGTCGCTTCAGTCATGTCCGACTCTGTGCGACCCCATAGACGGCAGCCCATCAGGCTCCCCTGTCCCTGGGATTCTCCAGGCAAGAACACTGGAGTGGGTTGCCATTTCCTTCTGCAATGCATGAAAGTGAAAAGAGAAAGTGAAGTCGCTCAGTCATGTCCGACTCTTGGCGACCCCATGGACTGCAGCCTACCAGGCTCTTCCGTCCGTGGGATTTTCCACGCAAGAGCACTGGAGCGGGTTACTGCCCACCAGGCTCCCCTGCCCCTGGGATTTGCCAGGCAAGAGCGCTGGAGTGGGCTGCCATTGCCTCCACCGGCCGGCTCTTTTACAAGCCCATGAAAACCTTTGCCAATGTTGTATTTTTACCATATTTTATTCTGTGTGTATCATTTTCCCCCATTTTAAAGTTTTACCTTCCTATGTGAATATGTCTTGTTTTTCATTGTGACAATGCTCACAATCTGATATGCTCTTGGAAAACACATTTTAATAAACACTTCTGTGATTTAAAACTTTAGCTGTAGGATGAACAAGGTCTGAGAGTATGATGCGTTACATGGTAAGTATAGTTGATAGCACTGTGTTGGTTTATTGATATTTGCTAAAAGAGTAGAACTTAAGTGTTCTCACATTTAAAAAGTGTGTGTGTGTATTATATATATATGTGGAAGTAAAGAATTTCCTGTTGTTGCATATGTACATTTTACATTTTCTCCCAATACTTTATTGCTGTAAAATTGTGATAAGCTTTCTTTGTACAGTGCTAATTATTTCCTGAGGATAATTTCCTAGAAGAGTCATTTTGTGTGTCTGGAGCCTTTTAAGGCTTTTGACATATAGATACTACTTATCTTCCTTGTCTCTCTAGAAAAATACATATTCATTCCAGCAGTGTGTTTTTGAAAGTAGCTATCTAGCATACTAAACTCTGAGAATTAGCCGTATTAAATACTTAACCTATAATAATAAATGAAAAATATTTTACTGTTATGAGTTTTGTGATTATTAGTAAGGTTGAACTTTATAATGCTTTTATTTATCTTTCATATTTCTTTTGTGAGTGTCCTATTTAAGTTCTTGGTCATTTTTCTACTGATACAACTTGTGGATCTATAAAGATTTTTTTATATATTATAAAATTAATCCTTTTTCCTATTTATTGAAAAATATGCCCTCAGTGCATCACTGAGTTTGTTATTTTATTTTTCTGTTATACTCATTCTTAATTTTTGTGTAGTCAATTTTGTATTTTTTTCTTTAGAGTTTCTTCCTTTGCTTTGACACTTACACCAACTTTCTCCACTTTAAGATAAATTAAATATTCTCCGTGTTTTGTTGCCTACGGTCCTGTCTCCTGAAAAAGTTACTTTTGCTCTAGAAAAGCCTACTAACCAAAATCCAATATAGATGTTAAGGGATTGTTTAGGTCATGCTCAGAATTCTAGTTATTAGTTGTTTCTGTTTTTTACTCATTGAGGAATTAAAGGTAAGCTGTAGATCACAGCAGACACTTCAGGATGAGCAGTGGATCCTAAATACAAGCAACATCAGTGTTTTCTCACTTAACAGCTTTTGTCATTACACAGGCATTTTGTTTTGACTGACTTTAAAAAAAAATAACTATGCTATAGAATATTATACATAGACAGTTGTAATTACTATTTTATTTTTAAAAATTATTTTATGTTTAAATAACTGTAATATTAGATAGTAGGAAAAAGAGAATCATCATATGTTTACAAAGAAGAAATAAAAGAACACCAGGGAAAGAGACAGCTGGGTGTGCCAGGAAAAGGTGGGGACCCAGACATCCCCATCCTAGTTCCCACCCTCCTCCACGCTTTCTAGCTGTGTGGTGATTAGGTACAAGAGCTTTGGTAACTGTAAAGCATTACTGTAAATTCAGAATATTCTTCCCGAACCAAAGAGGTAAATAAGGAAGAAAATCACACAGCACTGGAAAACTTGTGCTGCACTGCAGACTGGCTCTGTACACTGTTGGTGAGCCTTCCAAGACCGGCTCTGTACGCTGTCGGTGAGCCTTCCAAGACCGGCTCTGTACGCTGCTGTCGGTGAGCCTTCCAAAACGTGTGATGCTCAAAACTCTTCATGAGTGCTTCAGAGTTCATTTCTTTATCATATAAGTTTTATTCCCATAGTTTCTTGATTCTAGATTCTAAATAATGAAAACTAAACCAGTGGCTGCCATAGTTTTTCCAAGTTTGCAAGTTGGCTTCATATCCGCTTAGTTCTTCCAAGTAACAGGGCAGTGTGCTTTATAGAGCAGTGAGCCTGGCTGGGGTTGAGCCGTGTTCTGAAGCCTGCCTCCAGGCTGTTTGAAATGAGTCCCTGTGGTCCTTCCAGCCACATGCTCCAGACCCTGAACATTAGGGGGCCGTGGTTATAATGTTTGCCTGGGAAACAAACGTCACTGCTGTACAAGTATTGTTCTTTCTCATAGATAACATAGGAACCATATAGAAAAATTTTAATTAGAAATTTTTATGGCAGGGAGAAATGTTTGTAGATCTTCTAAACCAATCAAGTTGTAACATTTTTATTTTCTATTTGAGCAGTTTTTGTCTAATGTAAAACCATGTATTCAATTTTTATAGCATGTGCATAGTCTGATACCTTATAAGGTTTGGTTTTCACTTAATATTACCAATATCACATGATATGTATTTGCCAATTTGGAAACTATAATAAACATCCCTTGGAAAAATTAAAAGGCAAAACATTTTTCTTAAAAATGTTATTTCCTCTTCAGCCTTACATTTACACAACACCACCCTTTGTCAGAGTGCAGCGTGGAAGGTTTTATTCGGACGTGACTTGCTTTTTCGAACATGTTACCCACAGAGTTCGACTGTACAACATACATGGTAAGAAAAGAGAGAAATGCAGTTGTGAAACGTGTACTGATTCTTGAATTCTTGCTTTTCTTGTGTCAGTTTTAATAATTTAGCAATTGGTTTTTGAAGATGACATAATCGTCTGTCTAAACTTGACCTCATACTCATCATATGACTTTAAATGCTGGTATTTACCCTTCGATAATCAAAAATGGTCAAAAGACTTAACGCCCTACATATACATGGTTTTTTTCCTTCTGTATATCTTCTTGTTCCAGGGGGCTCCCTGGTGGCTCAGAGGGTAAAGTGTCTGCTTGCAGTGCAGGAGACCTGAGTTCGATCCCTGGGTCAGGAAGGTCCCCTGGAGAAGGAAATGGCCACCCACTCCAGTATTCTTGGCTGGAGAATCCCATGGACAGAGGAGCCTGGCGGGCTACAGTCCATGGGGTCACAAAGAGTCAGACACGACTGAGCAACTTCACTTTAACTTTTTCTTTCTTATTGCAGTATTTGTCATAAGTTGTGAGCTCTTTTATCAGATCTAAAAACAGTATAGTATTTTTTTATTTTAAGAAATAGAAATTATATCAAATGTGGCTTTCATTGAACGGACCACTGACTACCTTTCTCTCTCTCACGTACACACAACCTGCCTCAAATACAGACGTTATTGCCATAGTTAACATTATTAGAATTTAACTTTAGAAGAAAAATATTCTATGCTCATTCTGTTTGTTTACAACTCATTAGCTTGCAGCATATAAAATCAGACAGTTTATTACTTTTAGCACAGTATTGAAGTAGCTTCTTTGTTAATCAAGTGGTAAGAAGTAGGCCTTTGATCTGTTTGGAAACTGAACTGTGACCAGTAGCACTGGTTTTTCCATACGATTTGAATGGACCTATGGTTCCCAGTCTCAGAATTGTATAGTTAGGTTGGTTGATTTTTAATTCACTGTTTTTAGCATGGAGTACCTTCCCAACCACACTCTTAATCCTAGTAACCAGACCATTTACTATTGTATCAAATCTCTTAGTAAAAGACCTCATAAAAATGCCACTTTAAATGTTTTGTTGCTGTAAGCTAAGATGAAAAAAATTAGAAAAGGAAAATATTCTTTCCCTGAATCTGTAGACAGGTGGACAAAAAGTGTTTCAAAACCAGTAATAAAATACATGGGCAGGTGCTGTTTACTCTTTGGGTATTACGGGGAAGCAGAGGCTACTCTGGGCTTCTCTGGGGCTCAGCAGTAAGGAATCTGCCTGTGAATGCAAGAGATGCGGGATCCGTCCAGGAACTGGGAAGATCCTCTGAGAAAATGGCAACCTCATCCAGTATTCTTGCCTGGGAGATGCCATGGACAGAGGAGCCTGGCAGGCTGCAGTCCATGGGGTTGCAAAAGAGTCAGACACGAATTCACAACTAAACAGTAACAAAAGCCCACTGTGTTAAGGGAATTTCTTATTTAGCTGAGTTCAATTTTCAGATTTCAGTGTTTGATTTTGTTTTTAACTTTTTTTTAACTTCAAATCTCATCGATGCAAAAATCTAACATCAGCTCAAGTTTATCCCACGCACTGAGACATCTAGAGGCAATCTAAGGTCTGGGTATTTATGTTTTAATTATTATTTTTGTGTTGGTAATACTCCAAGTACCCATAGAATTTCAGGTATGAACAGACTTCATTATGTGACTTCTTATGTGATATATTTTCAGGGTAACCCATGATTCATATGTTGAATTAAAAAGTAAACGTTCTTCTAGATAGCAGGGTAAATCATACTAGATACTAACTTGGTGTCTTTTGCAATTATCTGAAAACACTTTGAAACTACAAGAAAGTCTGTAGTTTTGAAATAATCTTTGAAAGCTTTTAAGTCAGAAACACTGTTTTTTGGCCTTTTTTTTGTACCCTTGCATAGGCCATTGTTCAGCATTTGTGAGAGCCCTAAAATTCCATCTTCAGCTACAGCCAAAGGCTTCATCTTACGGATATGAAGTAGCATGATCACACAGAAGGTGTGCCTGTCTACTCTTAAATTTGCTTAAAACGACTGTTTTTTGACTGGGAGGTTCTGTCCTGAATCCAGTGCGGTGCAGCCCCGGTCCAGACCTGCTTGGTTGAGCGCAGTTTACTGCGGCTTGTCATCAGTTATTCTGAGAAATAGGCAATGTCTCAAAGTGGGCTTCCATGCTGGCTCAGTGGTAGATACAGGAGAGGCAGGTGTGACCCCTGGGTTGGGAAGATCCCCTGGAGAAGGAAATGGCAACCCACTGTGGTATTCTTGCCTGGGAAATCCCACGGCCAGAGGAGCCTGGCGGGCTACAGCCCGTGGGGTCGCAGAGTCAGACAGGACAGAGCGACTGAGCAACAGTGTGTCTCAGAGTAAATGCTGAAGCAGCTCGTCAGAAAAGTCCAACTTCATGTTCCAACAGGTGTGTCTGTTTAACTGTTTTTGCTTTTGTTTAATTGCATTTGTTCGTCAGTGCAGCTTCTGAGTTTTCTTCGTTTGTCCACAGGATCTGGGTCTCATATCAAAGGGTAGTTTCTCTGAACTCGAGGGCCCTCTTCCACTTTCTGTGGCTGTAGTTTAGCTTGCTGTCTTGCTTCAGCAGCCAGCTTGGAAGTTGTTATACTCCGCCTTGGCCTGTTTGCTTAGGCCAACAGATAGGCACTCCTCAAAACTGAGTAGCTTGTCTTTCCACATCTCCTCCCCTCCCGTCCCCCACTGAGTGGTCAGAAAGGCCCGGGGACTAAAGGGCCTTAGGCAGGAGCAGGGCAGGAAATGTCACTAGCTCCCTACCCGCCTTCCCTGCTCTCCAAGGTGGCAAGGCTGGCTCTGATTAGTCAATTAAGAAATAGAGGTTGTTTTGAACTGGGCACTTAGAGTATTAGCATAACAAAAATAATAATTAAAAAATAAAAAGAGCTCAGATTGCCCCTAGATGTCTCAGTGGGTGGGATAAATTGAGCTGATGTTAGATTTTTGCAGCTTGAAAGCAGGAAGCTTCAGAAATTTGTGTGAAATGACAGATAAGTTAGATAAAATGTGATTTTAAAGTGATTCTCCAGATGAGCTTTACCGTACTTGCTTGGACTGAACCTGAAACCAGCATATATAACTATTCAAAGTGACAGATCCATCTTTCTTTTTACTCTTTCAAGCCTAGAGCATTTTTCCCCCAGCAAGACTGTGGAGAAAATGGAGAGACTGTATCACCTGAAGCGCTTTCTTTCAAACTGTACACCCTCCCATGTTTGTATTTGAGACCCTCTCAACGTATCTCTGTCCTGGAAAAAAAAAAAAAAAAAGCCCAGCTGTGGAGCTGGAGCCTTTTCCCGGTGGCCTCTGTTGTCTGTTACTGTCTATCCTTGCTTCATACACTGCTGCATGAGGGCAAGGTTGTCTGGATCCTGTCTTCATGGGTTTTAACTGAATCACTCACCCAGGCCTGTGACTGAGATGTGAAATCTTCAGGGTGCTTGCCTCTCTAGGTGTTCCCGATACCTGAAGAGCGTTTGGTTATGTGGCACTCAAGTGCCTGTACTAGGAAACGCTTCTCAACTTCGGCCTCGTGTAGGACTCCTTGTAAGCTAAGCTTCTGAGTAACTGATCAGAATGCATAGACAGACTGACCTGATGTTTGTTGCTATGAATATTTCAGCCAACTTCCATGCTTTTGTAAAGTGACTTTGGTTTAAAATTTCGTAAGATAACAGAAATATCTATTATTGAGTTTAACTTATGGATCTGTTTTCTGACATAGGCGAATTTTCCCCTTTTAAATAGAGAGTACAGTTATTTGAATGAGTATTAATGACTAGAGCCTGTTGTTAGTACTAAGTTCAGGATCCAAGAACAAATAAGGGCTGAAAGGAAGGAAACTATTAATATTTCATAATTATATATTGTAACTATTAGTTTACTAAACCATTCAATCATATAAAAGATTGTCTTATCTCTCAACAACAAGAGTGAGTAAAGAGACAGAAAACGAGCTAGTATTATGGACTGTCTTACTGAATATCTGTTATATTAAACCTCTCAAATTCTGTTTACTTGGAACATTCTTTTAAAAACCTAAGGTAATGCAAATCTGAAAAAAATATATTTAAATTCCTCAAAATCTTTTTTATTTACTCTTTGATTCTTCTCTCCATAAAGTAACTTTTGCCCAAATTAAGCTTTATCAGAAAACAAAGTCAAGGACAAAAGTCAAGCAACACTTCCCAAATTACATAAACTATGTGGTCATTATTGATTTTGAAACAAACTGATTTGGGAGGCCTGGGTTCAGCCTGGCTTCTGGTTTGTTCTTGATTTGGTATTTAACTTCAGTTTCTCTATTTGTGTTCCCTCCAGATTCTGAAAATAATAAGCGGTACAGTTTAAAGTCTCTCCTTAACATCATTTAAGCTATTAAAAAACTGTGGTTTTATTTTCATTGTTGTTCAGACATCATATTCAAAAAGGTTTCTAGAAATATTGAACTAAAAGAAATCTTGTGCTCATGAGCTTTAAAAGCTCCAAAAGATCAGAGAAATTTCAGAGATTTCTAATGAAACACCATGCTTTGCCTCATAAAAGGTTAAATAAGAAACCCTTTTCATGGTGACCATAATTTAATGAAATGCCCTTTTAGAGCATTTCATGATTTCTAAAATATTCTTCTGTTTGTAGAAAATAACATTTTTCTGGAGAAACAGGTGAAAGAGGTAGGGATTCATTTTTTATTGTAGTGTAATCATCTTTCATTCAACTGAAACTTTTAAGTGTTAACAAATATGCTACTTTAGCTTTTATCATTAAGCTTGGATTAGAAGATAAAATATGATACAAGCCAAAAACCCCCCTGTGTTATAGTAATTTGATATTTTACCAGCACCAAAAAACACCTATCTTGCAGCGATGATCAGTGAGTGACATTCACCAGTCTAGTTTCACTTGTCTTCGGAGCTGTAATTATAGACTTTGGAGCCCTAGTTTGCTGACATCAGCCGCTGCTTTGAAGACTTAGATTGCGGTTGGTTCCAGTGTGTCGTGCACGTAGTCACTGGCACTCGGCTTGGGTCTCAGATCTGTTATAATATGCACCCACAAGGCCTTTTCCCTCCCTCAGAACTGTGTTCTCCTAGGCAGCTATTTGTGAGTGAGTGAGTATGTCAGTGTAAACCATGTTTAAACCCTTAGGAGAAATATCTAAAATGCAATATGTTTACCTGTTTTCCACCAATCATATTATAAAAGTGTAGCATGTAATAGATTTTGGCAAAGAAAGTACAGAGTAGCCTGGGGGTAAAATGTACTGAACTGCCATCAAAGAGTGTGGAAGAAAAGATGTTCCTTTGGCTGAAATGACTGATGATTTTCTTCCATGGGCATATTTGGTAATCAAAGAGAGCTGGCTTAGTTTCCCTTCTGTTTTGAATATATAATCTAAATGGATTCATAACATGACCCTTAACTTTCAGAGAATCAAAATGAACTTTATCCAGTTCAACATGTTAAGAGAGTTCACACTGGGAATTAGAGATCTGAACCTTTAGTTTTGCCTCTAAGCAAACTAGAATGACTTTGGTTTGTTCTGTAAGTTCTTAAGAGAGAAAGACTAGATGGTCAATTAGGTATCACCATCAAGGTGTCTTCACAAAACTTAATTTCACATGAAGTGTCTTTGGTGCTTGGCTTCTTGCTTCTAAATGCATTTTCTAAGGAATCTGGGGCCTTATCCCTGGAGTCCTTTCACTTATAAACAAGGTCTCAGAGCTTCGCTGAAATTGTTTTTATTTCCATAAAAAGATTCATGAGGATATTAAAATGGTTTGCAATCAATCTCTCATTTTTCCCAGGACTACATTCCATATTTAGCTTGATTTAAGAGTAAAAAGCATTAAGTAAGTTATGACTAGGCAGACTTAGGTAATTAAAACATTTTTGGAATATCATAATATGCAATTGACTGCTAAGGATTTTTTTTTTTCTGTTAATTGGAACTTTAAAAAAGGCTATGTGTTGAATCTGATTATTCCCTACACGCATGAAAGGGAAGGTTATTTTAAGGGACTATACACACATTCTGGTTGCACAGATTCAGAGCTCACAGGTTATCTTGGGGTCTGTCTGACGGCAGCTGCTGCACTGAAGGCATGGCTTCCTAACAGGAAACCGCATCATCCTCCACAAGTGTGTGCCGAGCTCAACGGAGACGGAGGGGCCGGGATGGGACGCACAGGGGGCCGGGGCGGGACGCGCAGGGGCGCGTGATGGTCAAGAGCCCAGGCCGCAGGGATAGCCTGGGCCCTCCAGTCCAGCCCTCACACCCACTTCCTTTGACCTTGTGCCGATTATGACCTGCACGGTCTGGGTTTCATTATCCTGCGAACGGTGACAGTAATAGTCCTCCCCAGAGTGTTGGAGATAAACTGAGCTGATATACACAAAGCCTGGCACATACTGAGCGCTGTGTCTCCTTCACAGGCGCAGGCCCAGTTACACAGTAAGTTATTGGAGGCTTGCGGAAGTTGGGGAAGATTTGATTTAAAAAAGTGAGCTTCTGAGAGCTTGGTCTTGGAGAAATGTCATTTGAATGGACAGAAAGGAGGAAAAGTAGATCACAAAGTGTAAAGTGGACTTGTTGAGATCAAATTCCCTTGTTCTTATAAGAATGTGAAGAATCTGTGTCCTTTCCATTTTTGTAAGTTGACATCTAGTTTTTCTTTATACATTTAAATTTTTGCAAAGGATGTTATATTTGGCACATTGTAAGTACTGCCATTTTAAAACAAGCATAACCAGTGCATCGCAGTTTGATACTAAATCATGCATTTTTATAACGCCTGAACAAGCCCTCCTTAACATTTAATTTCATATCATTATTTTCTCCTTGAATTCATGTTTCCATTCTACTTCCCCCACCAGATTTTACCTCAATATAATACTTTATACTTAAGAGTCTTATTATTGGTCAACTTTTCATTATTCTTCTGAAAGATATGCACACACACACACACACACACACACACATATATGTTTTAAGATTCTGTCATCCTAAAACTCAAAAGTATTAAATTTCTTCTAGATTGAGTTATAAAATTATTACTAATAGTATGTAATTGATCAAAACATATAATTAATATATATATTACCATTTTGATAATTTATTTTATAAACTTTAATAGAAATATATATATATTTTATTGATAGCATGTTAATATTTATTTTTTAAAAAATTTAAATTTATTTATTTTAATTGGAGGCTAATTACTTTACAATATTGTATTGGTTTTGCCATACATCAACATGAATCCGCCACGGGTGTACATGTGTTCCCAATCCTGAACCCCCTCCCAGCTCCCTCCCCATACCATCCTTCTGAGTCATCACAGTGCACCAGCCTCAGGCATCCTGTATCCTGCATGAAACCTGGACTGGCAATTTGTTTCTTATATGATATTATACATGTTTCAATGCCATTCTCCCAAATCATCCGGCCTCCCCTCTCCCACAGAGTCCAAAAGACTGTTCTATACATCTGTGTCTCTTTTGCTGTCTCCCATACAGGGTTATCATTACCATCTTTCTAAATTCCATATATATGCGTTAGTATACTGTATTGGTATTTTTCTTTCTGGCTTACTTCACTCTGTATAATTGGCTCCAGTTTCATCCACCTCATTAGAACAGATTCAAATATATTCTTTTTGATGGCTGAGTAATACTCCATTGTCTATATGTACCACAGCTTTCTTATCCATTCATCTGCTGATGGACATCTAGATTGCTTCCATGTCCTGGCTTTTATAAACAGTGCTGCGATGAACATTGGGGTACACGTGTCTCTTTCAATTCTGGTTTCCTCGGTGTGTATGCCCAGCACTGGGATTTCTGGGTCATATGGCAGTTCTATTTCCAGTTTTTTAAGGAATCTCCACACTGTTCTCCATAGTGGCTGTGCTAGTTTGCATTCCCACCAACAGTGTAAGAGGGTTCCCTTCTCTCCACACCCTCTCCAGCATTTATTGCTTGTAGACTTTTGGATAGCAGCCATTCTGACTGGCGTGAAATGGTACCTCACTGTGGTTTTGATTTGCATTTCTCTGATAATGAGTGATGTTGAGCATCTTTTCATGTGTTTGTTAGCCATCTTATTGAGATGAATTGTACCTTTTGTATCCTAAATGTTTATGCCTTCGTTGGTGAATGTTACTTACTGCTAGAGTGAGATAAGTTTCAGCTTTTATTTTATTCTTATTTTTTGTTCTTATAAATTAAAGGCAAAAGAATGTTGAAAACATAAATAAGTAGGTGGGAATAGAAGGAGTTTAGTTATGGGCATGTTATCTAATTCCTTGAATTCCTTCTGAGTTATGTTCCGTAAATCACAGTGATTTATTGCCAAACAGTAATCAATTATTTTTAATGATCTACTGTCTGACAACGTTATTAGGTAACCTTCAATTTTGTTGAAAACCAACAATTGGAAACCATGTGTTTTGCAAAAATCTTTGTTCGTAGTCCTTAAAAGTTCAGTCAGACACCAGTACTTTAATTGTTCAGCTCCACAGGAGTTAGGGTGGGTAAGAGGAATGCGGCTACCTTTGTTTTTTGTGTGTGTGTTTTTGTTTTTTTCTTTGGTGGGTGGGGAAAGTTAGGAGAAGGAAAAGTCAAAGTGTGAGTAAAAAGGAAGAATCACATGCCTGCGTGGCAGGTTTGTTTCAGTGAAATCTGATTTTCCTCTCTAAAGGCAGCTTGGAAAAGAACATGTTTGTGAGGACGGGAGGCAGGCCACTCCAGAGTGACTATCGGTGTGGAGGCAGACAGACCATGAGATTCCTCCAGCATTCCTCCCTGCCTGCACTAGACCAGCCCAAGCCTGTAATTCAGGTCATGAGCTGTTTATGCACCTTCTGGGAGGAAGCCAGGTTTAGTGAGACCGATTCTGTTTGGGATTTGAAAGAATGTTAGTGATGTAGGGGTTATGTTCCTCCAAAATGAGGCTTCCAAGAAAGCGTGTTGTTTTTTAAAATCAATGTTTACTAGAGGGAAAAAAATAAAAAGGACAGCTTCCTAGTTTTGTTGTCTGTGTTTCAGTTTTTAGGGCTTTTTTACCCACAGCATACTTAATTGGTATAATCTTTAACCAGAATTTGCAATCTGTGTGATCAAAATGTTGTACCTTTCCTAGTATGCATTTACTTTTTACATCATTTTGAGAGTTCGTGAAATGAAAAGCATAAAGTGTGTTGACTAGTGCCGAGCTCATGACAAATTGGTCAGTAAGTAGGGGTAGTTATTTATCTAGTGCTTATGTCACAGTAACCCAAGTCTATGCCCCAACCAGTAACGCTGAAGAAGCTGAACTTGAATGGTTCTATGAAGACCTACAAGACCTTTTAGAACTAACACCCAAAAAAGAGGTCCTTTTCATTATAGGGGACTGGAATGCAAAAGTAGGAATTCAAGAAACACCTGGAGTAACAGGCAAATTTGGCCTTGGAACACGGAATGAAGCAGGGCAAGGCTAACAGGATTTTGCCAAGAAAATGCACTGGTCATAGCAAATACCCTCTTCCAACAACACAAGAGAAGACACTATACATGGACATCACCAGATGGTCAACACCGAAATCAGATCAATTATATTCTTTGCAGCCAAAGATGGAGAAGCTCTATACAGTCTGCAAAAACAAGACCAGGAGCTGACTATGGCTCAGACCATGAGCTCCTTATTGCCAAATTCAGACTTAAATTGAAGAAAATAGGGAAAACCACTAGACCATTCAGGTATGACCTAAATCAAATCCCTTATGATTATACAGAGGAAGTGAGAAATGGATTTAAGGGCCTAGATCTGATAGATAGAGTGCCTGATGAACTATGGAATGAGGTTCATGACATTGTACAGGAGACAGGGATCAAGATCATCCCCATGGAAAAGAAATGCAAAAAAGCAAAATGGCTGTCTGGGGAGGCCTTGCAAATAGCTGCGAAAAGAAGAGAAGCAAAAAGCAAAGGAGAAAAGGAAAGATATAAACATCTGAATGCAGAGTTCCAAAGAATAGCAAGAAGAGATAAGAAAGCCTTCTTCAGCGATCAGTGCAAAGAAAGAGAGGAAAAAACAGAATGGGAAAGACTAGGGATCTCTTCAGGAAAATCGGAGATAACAAAGGAACATTTCATGCAAAGATGGGCTCGATAAAGGACAGAAATGGTATGGACCTAACAGAAGCAGAAGATATTAAGAAGAGGTGGCAAGAATACACAGAAGAACTGTACAAAAAAGAGCTTCATGACCCAAATAATCATGATGGTGTGATCACTGACCTAGAGCCAGACATCCTGGAATGTGAAGTCAAGTGGGCCTTAGAAAGCATCACTACGAACAAAGGTAGTGGAGGTGATGGAATTCCAGTGGAGCTATTCCAAATCCTGAAAGATGATGCTGTGAAAGTGCTGCACTCAATATGCCAGCAAATTTGGAAAACTCAGCAGTGGCCACAAGATTGGAAAAGGTCAGTTTTCATCCCAATCTCAAAGAAAGGCAATGCCAAAGAATGCTCAAACTACCGCACAATTGCACTCATCTCACAAGCTAGTAAAGTCATGCTCAAAATTCTCCAAGCCAGGCTTCAGCAATATGTGAACCGTGAACTTCCTGATGTTCAAGCTGGTTTTAGAAAAGGCAGAGGAACCAGAGACCAAATTGCCAACATCCGCTGGATCATGGAAAAAGCAAGAGAGTTCCAGAAAAGCATCTATTTCTGCTTTATTGACTATGTCAAAGCCTTTGACTATGTAGATCACAATAAACTGTGGAAAATTCTGAAAGAGATGGGAATACCAGACCACCTGATCTGCCTCTTGAGAAATTTGTATGCAGGTCAGGAAGCAACAGTTAGAAGTTGACATGGAACAACAGACTGGTTCCAAATAGGAAAAGGAGTACGTCAAGGCTGTATATTGTCACCCTGTTTATTTAACTTATATGCAGAGTACATCATGAGAAACGCTGGACTGGAAGAAACATAAGTTGGAATCAAGATTGCTGGGAGAAATATCAATAACCTCAGATATGCAGATGACACCACCCTTATGGCAGAAAGGGAAGAGGAACTAAAAAGCCTCTTGATGAAAGTGAAAGTGGAGAGTGAAAAGGTTGGCTTAAAGCTCAACATTCAGAAAACGAAGATCATGGCATCCGGTCCCATCACTTCCTGGGAAACAGATGGGGAAACAGTGGAAACAGTGTCAGACTTTATTTTTCTGGGCTCCAAAATCACTGCAGATGGTGACTGCAGCCATGAAATTAAAAGACACTTACTCCTTGGAAGGAAAGTTATGACCAACCTGGATAGCATATTCAAAAGCAGAGACATTAGTTTGCAGCAAAGGTTAGCCTAGTCAAGGCTATGGTCTTTCCTGTGGTATGTATGGATGTGAGAGCTGGACTGTGAAGAAGGCTGAGCGCCGAAGAATTGATGCTTTTGAACTGTGGTGTTGGAGAAGACTCTTGAGAGTCCCTTGGACTGCAAGGAGATCCAACCAGTCCATTCTGAAGGAGATCAGCCCTGGGTTTTCTTTGGAAGGAATGATGCTGAAGCTGAAACTCCAGTATTTTGGCCACCTCATGCGAAGAGTTGTCTCATTGGAGAAGACTCTGATGCTGGGAGGGATTGGGGGCAGGAGGAGAAGGGGACGACGGAGGATGAGATGGCTGGATGGCATCACTGACTCGATGGATGTGAGTCTGAGTGACCTCTGGGAGTTGGTGATGGACGGGGAGGCCTGGCATGCTGCGATTCATGGGATCGCAAAGAGTCGGACACGACTGAGCGACTGATCTGATCTGATCTTATGAATGAAACACAGTGATTCATTATCACTTTAAGTTTGAGTCTTGGAGTGAAATTTACTAAACTTTGTATTCATGAAAGCAGGTGTTCAAATTTTCACTTGTGGAGAAGTAATCCGTGTGAACATTTACAGACCTGGATATCACCAAGTGCCTTAGAGAATAAGTTAGATCTTGTACTGGATGATAAGTTGAGTTAGTCAACATGAATAAAAAAGTCATCTGGTTGTGGGAATTACTGCCATTTCTATTCTTGGTACATTCAGATAGAAGCACATTTTTTTTTAAATATAGTAATGATAATATTTGCTTTAAACAAACATCATCTCCATGCTGACCTACTAAATTTATCATTGTTGTGAGAACTGTCATTTAAATGTATGTGCCTACCTAAGCAGTATGTATTAATTATTAGTAATAAGCATGTGTCAGTTCCCAGTTAAGTTGGATACATACATTTAGAAAAACAGTGTCACAATGTAAACATACACTAGGAACATTATTTTTTAATTTCTGATCACTTAAATATGAAACAATATATTCCCCAGATTGAAGGGGAGCTGTTCAAAATGAGAAGCCCTAGTTTTCCATGACAGCTCTCCCTGTCCTGCTTCTGTTCTGACGTGAGGGCCCAGGCCTCTCTGCTGCAGCACTGGTTTGAGAGGAGGGCCGAGGACCGCTTGATCGCAAAGTTCTGTTTTTGCCCCAAAGCCAACATTTTAAGGACAGTGACTGAAGACCTTGCTTTAAGTCTTGGATGGGTGTCTTTGAGGATGTATTCTGCGTGACGTCTTGTCTGTGTCACATTTCAGTTGACCTTGTGTTTGGTGGCTAGGCACCTCTCTTGGGGCTCCCATCATCACCTTTGGTTTTTCCAGGTGGGGGTGGGCCAGTTGCTGTTTTCCATCTGATGTGATGACTTGTCCTCAGCACGTATTGAGTGCCACTAAATAAGGTGCTGAGTCCTTGCTGGACTGGGAGCGAGGCTGGCTTTTGTTCTTTCCCCCACGATGCTGCCTCTCATTCCTGGAACGGTGTCACTGTCATGAGCAAGCCGTCTGACTATCAGGCGTGTTCCTTGGAAGAGTGTATTGTGCATTTCAGAATGGCTAGAGTCAGGTGACCTAGACAGGTGGAGAGGGCTGAACTCGGCCGTTCTGGGTGGATTTAGAATAATCTGATGAAGAGAGTATATGTGCTGAGGAGGCATGCCTGGATTCTCAAAGGCTGCTGTCAGAGCCACAGCTCCGGGCTTTCCGTCTGCACCACCCAGCCGTGAGCCCTCCAGGCTGCTTGCCCCTCTTCTTCTTAAGGCCCAGGGGACACTGGAAGTGCCATCCAGTCTTTCTCCCCATACACAGAGGACTGCTCTTCTTGATTTCCCAGAGGCTGCTGCTTTCAGACCCTTAGCTCTTGCCTACTTAGTTTCATTTTTTTCCCTGCCTTGGAAAATGTTCTTTAAAAAAAAAAATGCTTAAAATTACTTTTATGTATAAAATGCAAATACATAGCATTTATATCTGTGTGTGCACACATATTCTTTTGACAAAATTTCACATGCTATAAAAAAGCTGGCTTAAAACTCAACATTCCAAAAACTAAGATCATGGCATCCGGTCCCATCGCTTCTTGGCAAATAGATGGGGAAACAATGGAAACAGTGACAGACTTTACTTTCTTGGGCTCCAAAATCACTGCTGACGGTGACTGCGACCATGAAAGTAATAGATGCTTACTCCTTGGAAGTTAAGCTAAGACCAACCAGGACACCTTATTAAAATGCACAGACTTTACTTTGCCAACAAAGGTCCATCTAGTCAAAGCTATGGTTTTTTCCTGTGGTCATGTATGGATGTGAGAGTTGGACTATAAAGAAAGCTGAGCACAGAAGAATTGATGCTTTCAAACTGTGGTGTTGGAGAAGACTCTTGAGAGTCCCTTGGACTGCAAGGAGATCCAAGCAGTCCATCCTAAAGGAAATCAGTCCTGAATACTCATTGAAAGGACTGATGCTAAAGCTGAAACTCCAATACTTTGGCCCCCTGATGGGAAGAGCTGACTCATTGGAAAGGACCCTGATGCTGGGAAAGATTGAGGGCAGGAGGAGAAGGGGACGACAGAGGATGAGATGGCTGGATAGCATCACCCACTCAATGGACATGAGTTTGAGTGAACTCCAGGTGTTGGTAATGGACAGGGAAGGATGCTGCAGCCCATGGGGTCACAAAGAGTCAGACACGACTGAGCAACTGAGCAACAACAACAGCATAGATATAACATAGAATCCTTCTGAAAAACATTCGTGTCCTCTGTCCACTACTTAAGACAGCTAATACAGATATTTGGGCCCTTTCTTTCTCTCTCTTACACACACACACACTCTCAAAGAAATCTATAATGTTATATCTGTGTCTGTTTTGAGCATAAAGTGTATCAGACTGTACAGATGCTCTGTTTGCTTTCTCCATCAGCCCCTTCTCTGCCAGGACAGAGAGCTGCCTCATGCTTTTCATTTGCTGCAGAGCATTCCATAGCATGGATGTACCTACCTGGTTTTATTATTCATTTGTCCATTGACGTACATCTAGTGTGTTTCCCCATATTTCTACTCTTGGCACCAGTGCACTGTACATATACTTGTGCTCATGATCGCTGTTCATTTAAGGTAGATAAGAGGTAATTAGGGTATGTGACTTTAATATTTAATGTATATTACTTTATTGGCTTCTAAAGTGTCTGTGACACTTCAGAAGAGATTCTGAGATTGTTTTAATGAAATTTTAGGTTTTGGCAAGCCTTGTCCCTTAATTTCATTTAATTCAGTAGCTCTTGTAGTATATCAGATCACAGATCAGTGTCTTCTCTCCTTGTTTAAAAATAATCTGGAGCTCTCTTCTCTGCTTAGAGTTCCTACAAAATATTTGTCAATCCTTGGTCTGAAGGTACTTTCAACATTTTCTAGTAGTTGGTCTGCCATTGATTGAGACATGATGGCTGAGAGGTTTAGTCCTGATTCTGCCAGACGTTGTGATCTGGGGCAGATGATTTCCTCCTAGGCTTGGGGTCAGAATTGATGGGTTATTAGATGCATGCAGTGTGGTCCATACTAAGCCCTTGGTACCTACTGCTTGTGTATCTCCCCCACAGCTGCCTCTCTTCACTCAACTCTTCAGTACCTCTTATGTGCTGGGAACATAAAGATAAATAAGACATGGTCCCTTTACACAAGGAGCTGAGATTGTAACAGAAGTGTGTTTGCCCAAAACGAAAGGATTCCTGCTCACCTTTCCCTGGGAGCCTTATCTGTGGCCCGTCTGCTCTCGCCCCCGCCAGCCGACTGCTGCACGATAAGGGACAGCCCTCACACCTGCATTCTTTCTGGCTAACGGTCATTCAGCCCTGAGCACGTGCCCAAAACGTGGCTAAAAACTCAAGTGTGGACGTGTGTGTAAGACAGTCTGTGTCTGTGAGACGCTCACAGGCTGTAGGGAGGAGAAATGAAAGAGCACCAGGGTGCTGAAAGACCCCTCTGGCTTCTCTGCTACAGCTTTCCACCTGTGAACTGGCTGAATTTTACTTTGCATTGCGTGTATTAGTAAGGATAAAGAATCTCCATCCTCTCTTCTGTGAGAGCACAGAATATGAGGTGCTGCTGCTGCTGCTAAGTCGCTTCAGTCGTGTCCGACTCTGTGCGACCCCATAGACGGAAGCTCACCAGGCTCCCCTGTCCCTGGGATTCTCCAGGCAAGAACACTGGAGTGGGTTGCCATTTCCTTCTCCAATGCATGAAAGTGAAAAGTGAAAGTGAAGTCGCTCAGTCGTGCCCGACTCTTAGCGACCCCACGGACTGGAGCCTACCAGGCTCCTCCGTCCATGGGATTTTCCAGGCAAAAGTATATGAGGTGCTATTAATAGCTAAAGGGCGCTTAGTTCTCTGTTGAAACCTGGAATGTCCTCACGCCAGCACTCAGTCAGAGGTATTCTCTTTCCCAGGACTGAGCTAAAGCTAGAGGGCCTTTAAAACCCCTGGCCATCTAGAGCTGTCGCTCAGGTAGGACATTTTAGTAAAAGGATCTTTTGCTGCCACGTCCTGCACAGGGGCAGCAGGTCGCTGGGGCCAAGGGGCGTGTGCCCCGCTGCCCGGGGGCTTTCCCCGCAGGCCAGTGAGCGGCACCGGCACAGGCGCACCTGCAGGCTCTTGACGCAGAGTAGGAAACGTTCCGTTGCTCAGGCGTGTCCAACTCTTTGCGACCCCATGGACTGCAGCACACCAGGCCTCCCTGTCCTTCACTGTCTCCTGGAGTTTCCTCAAGCTTGTGTCCAGTGAGTCGATGATGCCATCTGACCGTCTCATCCCCGGTCGTGCCCTTCTCCTGCCCTCCATCTTTCGCAGGAATAGGTCTTTTCCAATGAGCTGGCTCTTCTCATCAGGTGGCCAGAGTATTATAGCTTCAGTGTCAGTCCTACCAATTAATATTCAAGGTTAATTTCCATTAGGATGGACTGGTTCATCTCCTTGCTGTCCAGGGGACTCTCAAGAGTCTTCTCCAACACCACAGTTCGAAAGCATCAGTTCTTCAGCTTTCAGTCTTCCTTATAGTCCAACTCTCACATCCATACATGACCACTGGAAAAACCATAGCTTTGACTAGATGGACCTTTGTAGGCAAAATGATGTCTCTGCTTCTTAATATGCTGTCTAGACTGCAAGGAGATCCAACCAGTCCATCCTAAAGGAGATCAGGCCTGGGTGTTCATTGGAGGGACTGATGCTGAAGCTCAAACTCCAATACTTTGGCCACCTGATGTGAAGAGCTGACTGATTTGAAAAGACCCTGATGCTGGGCAAGATTGAGGGCAAGAGGAGAAGGGGACTACAGGATGAGATGGTTGGATGGCCTCACCGACTCAATGGACATGAGTTTAGGTAAACTCTGGGAGTTGGTGATGGACAGGGAGGCCTGGCGTGCTGCGGTTCATGGGGTCGTAAAGAGTTGGACATGACTGAGCGAAACTGAACTGAACTAGGTTTTTCATAGCTTTTCTTCCAATAAGCAAGCATCTTTTAATTTCATGGCTGCAGTCACCATTTTCAGTGATTTTGGAGCCCAAGAAATAAAGTCTATCGCTATTTCCATTGTTTTCCCACCTATTTGCCACAAAGTGATGGGACCAGATGCCATGATCTTAGTTCTCTGAATGTTGAGTATTAAGCCAACTTTTTCACTCTCTTCTTTCACTTTCATCAAGAGGCTTTTTAGTTCCTCTTCACTTTCTGTCATAAGGGTGGTGTCATCTGCATATCTGAGGTTATTGATATTTCTCCCAGCAATCTTGATTCCAGCTTGTGCTTCCTCCAGCCTAGCATTTCTCATGATGTACTCTGCGTATAAGTTAAACAAGCACGGTGACAATATACAGCCTTGACGTACTCCTTTTCCTATTTGGAACCAGTCTGTTGTTCCATGTCCACTTCTAACTGTTGCTTCCTGACCTGCATACAAATTTCTCAAGAGGCAGATCAGGTGATCTGGTATTGCCATCTCTTGAAGAATTTTCCACAGTTTATTGTGATCCACACAGTCAAAGGCTTTGGCATAGTCAATAAAGCAGAAATAGATGTTTTTCTGGAACTCTCTTGCTTTTTCGATGATCCAACAGATAACTGGCAATTTGATCTCCGGTTCCTCTCCCTTTTCTAAATCCAGCTTGAACATCTGGAATTTCTTAGTTCACATACTGTTGAAGCCTAGCTTGAAGGATTTTGAACATTACCTTGCTAGCATATGAAATAAGCACAATTATGCAGTAGCTTGAGCATTCTTTCACATTGCCTTTCTTTGGGATTGGAATGAAAACTGGCCTTTTCCAGTCCTGTGGCCACTGCTGAGTTTTCCAAATTTGTTCGCATATTGAGTGCAGCACTTTAACAGCATCATCTTTTAGGATTTGAAATAACTCAGCTGGAATTCCATCACTTCCAGTAGCTTTGTTTGTAGTAATTCTTCCTAAGGCCCACTGGACTTCATACCACAGGATGTCTGGCTCTAGGTGAGTGGTCACACCATCGTGATCATCTGGGTCATTAAGGCCTTTTGTTTTGTACAGTTCTTCTGTGTATTCTTGCCAGTCTTCTTAATCTCTTCTGTTTCTGATAGGTCCTTATTGTTTCTGTCCTTTATTGTGCCCTTCTTGCATGAAATGTTCCCTTGGTATCTCTAATTTTCTTGAGGATATTTCTAGTCTTTCCTGTTCTATTGTTTTCCTCTATCTCTTTGCATTGATCACTGAGGAAGGCTTTCTTATCTCTCCTTGCTGTTCTTTGGAACTCTGCATTCAGATGGGTGTATTTTTCCTTTTTCTCCTTTTCCTTTCACTTCTCTTCTTTTCTCAGCTATTTGTAACACCTCCTCAGACAACTATTTTGCCTTGTTGCATTTCTTTTTCTTGGGAGTGATTTTGGTCACCACCTCCTGTACACTGTTAAAAGCTTCGTCCATAGTTCTTCAGGTACTGTCTATCAGATCTAATCCCTTGAGTCTATTCATCGCTTCTACTCTATTAATCGTAAGGGGTTTGATTTAGCTCAAAACTGAATGATCTATTGGTGTTCCGTACTTTCTTCTAGTGAAGTCTGAATTTGGCAATAAGGAGCTGATGATCTGAGCCACAGTCAGCTCCTGGTCTTGTTTTGCTGACTGTATAGAGCTTCTCCATCTTGGCTGCAAGGAACATAATCAATGTGATTTCAGTATTGACCATCTGGTGATGTCCATGTGTATAGTCATCTCTAGTGTTTTGTTGGAAGAAGATGCTTGCTATGACCAGAGCGTTCTCTTGCCTAAAATCTATTAGCCTTTGCCCTGCTTCATTTTTTACTCCAAGGTCAAGTTTGCCTGTTACTCCCAATTTCTCTGACTTCCTACTTTTGCTTTTCAGTCCTCTATGATGAAAGGAACATCTTTTTTTGGTGCTATTTCTAAAGGTCTTACTGGTTTTCATAGAACCGTTTAACTTCTGCTTCTTCGACATTAGTGGTTGGAGCATAGACTTGGATTACTGTGATATTGAATGGTCTTCCTTGGAAACGAACTGAGATGATTCTGTTGTTTTTGAGATTGCACCGAAGCATTGCATTTTGGAGTCTTTTGTTGAGTATGAGAGCCACTCCATTTCTTCTAAGGGATTCTTGCCTGCAGTGGTAGATGTAATGGTCATCTGAGTTAAATTCACCCATTCCCATCCATTTTAGTCCTCTTTCTCCTCCAAACATTTTCTTCTTTGAAAAATAATAATTTTTCTTTGAAAACTCAGGGATACCTTCTTGCTTTTGTTACCATTACAGGTCTCATTTATTTGGTTTGTTCATAATAAGTATATTAAGTTTGACTTTATTTTAAAACTCTGTCCTGGCACAGAATTTAAATTGATGTCTTATTGAGGTGCGAATGGGCGTGGAGTCTCCTTTTAAAGGAGCTTTAAGCATTTGTTGCCCCAGTAGGATCGGAGCATAATAGTATTGAGCTTGAGAAAGATGATTTTCTCAATAGAAATAATTTATCATTGCTCGAGGTGGTGAGAAATTATTAATTTTTTTCTCAGAGCATTTTTTTTGTCAGTGTTTTCCAAAGATACATGACACCCTCCTTTATGAAGACTACTTCATTTTATGTAGTTTGTTGGCCCCTGAGATAATGTTCCATCTAGAGAGGAAAAAACAGAAAGCAGTATTGAAAACCCTACAAACGCTTGCAGTAACAGAGTCACTTGATGTCTGCCGTTTTTCCTAACGCCCCGTTAACTCTAGCATCCCTAGTGCTACATTTTGGGTTTGGGGCTTCTTTGGTTCATTTGTGAATACTTGTCTATTAATTTTTTTATATAATTCGTTTGGTTGTAGAAAATCTGGTTACTGTAAGTATACTAGAGAGAAAGTTTACTTTACAAGTAATACATTTCCTAGTTCAAAGAAGTTCCCATTGTTCTGTTAGCAGTGTGTATGTTTGCTTGCCCCCCACCCCACCTTCCTGGTGGTGGTGAAGTTTCCACCAACTGTGTTGGTAGGTTTATCTGCTAATCCTCAGAGAAAATGTATGTAGGTATATGTATGTATTTAACTGGTAGAGGCTAGTGGTTCCTGCCGGGGTCCAGCCCCAGCTGATCCAGGGATTTCGAAGCGAGGATGGCGTTGGTGGGGGTCAGGACACAATTGCTTAAATAAATATTAATTAAAGATATAAAGAGTAATAGAATGAGGATAGCTCAGTAGAAAATTTCAGTGGAGAAAAGAGGCTGAGTAGCTTGGTTTACGCGGGAGACCAATAAAACTTCAAGAAAAGAAGTTTGCACCGCTTACGTAGGCCACAGGCATCCTTCCGTTCTCCCGAAGGAGAGGAGACACTGAGGCCTCCCCGGTCGGATCTTAGAAGCCCAGGCATAATTAGTAAGCATGGTGGGTTCCGAGATCCAGATGGAGACTCAGCCAGAATTTGAGAGCGAGCGACATGGGGAGACCAGTCTTTCGAGGAACTGATCCCAAATCTTTATTTTCCATGGTCTACTTTTATACACTGAGATGGTATACAAAAGTCACATGGGGTCAGCAGTCCTGACTTTTATCAAAGTCAGGTGCTTCATACAAATGTATACAGAGGTCTTAGGGGTGTTACATCATCTTCTGGCCAGGGGGCCTGCTGACAATTTATGACCCTCTCCTTGTGACAGCGGTCAGTCAACCAGAACACTTATTTCTCCAGGGGAGATTATTCTTAAAACAGACTCCACCTTCCAAAGGTACTAGATAGAGTTACATTCCTATAGGGTGAGGGTGTTGTGGGTTTTAATCAAGGAAAGAATTTACTTAGCCTAAGGTCTAACGTGATTAATATCAAAGGTTAATACTTATTTCTTCTATATATTCATTAATATGTGTAAGGGTAGGCGATGTGGAGACTTAGCAGCAAACATTGGCTCAACAAAAATGAAAAACCCTTCATTAATACAATTTCTAATCAGCCCACTATTAGTTTTCTAACTTCTCTAAAGAACCTGTTTTTAGAAGGTTAAAAGCATCTCGTGCCTCCCGCTGTTGCGATGCTGTGAGTAATCACATGTGGCCGGACAAGCCTGTCAGGTGGGCTAGAGAACCTTCAGAGGAGTTTGTAGGTTAAAACACTCCTGTCACACCCAGGAATTTTTATTAACTGGAGCTCTAAGTTAACTCCTTCTCCGAAAGAGGTGGTGGGGGACAGCCCCCCGTAAAGTCAGAGGTGTAGGTGAGAGCACAAAGTAGTAAAGTAGGCAGGCTCTGGTTATGGGGGTAGATGCTCAAGGATTTCCAGGGGGACTCCTGAGGCTCGATCCTGCCTTTGCGTATGTCGAGCCTCCTTCCTCATGACCTTTGCCATGGGTGGAGGTCCTCTCGCTGGCTCCTGGCAGGTTCCCACTGTGGCTGTGTGTGTGCTGGGTCACTTCAGTCACATCTGTCTCTCTGCAGCCCTATGGACTGTAGCCCGCCAGGCCCCTCTGTCCATGGGATTTCCTAGGCAGGAATGCTGGAGTGAGTGGCCATTTCCTCCTCCAGGGGATCTTTTCCAACCTAGGGATCGAGCCTGTACCCCTTATGTCTCCTGCGATAGCAGGTGGGTTCTTTACCACTAGCGCCACTTGGGGAGCCTATAAAGCAGGGGGGAAATGGTATTTCCTTCCTCCACCCGTGAAGATATGCTCGTCATGGTGAGACAGTGAGGCTGGCTCTGGTGAGGTTGTTCAATCAGAAGAGCAACATCTACCGGAAGAGAATCTCTGTGAGCATTCTGAATACTATATTAATGGAAGGTGCGGCCCGTTCAGTATTGTTACCATGTTATTATTTATGGTGTACAATTTCCAGTGTATTTTTCACATAAACCTATAATGCTTAAGCCAGCTGCATTTATGTTTTTTACACAAATCCTGCATATTCAAACTTCCTTTCTGCTTGCTGTCACCTTCTATAAGCTCTGGGGTTTCTTCTTAGCTCCTGGAAAAAAGTCTTCCTCACTTTATTTCTCCCCTCCCTGTGTGATGCTAAAGCTGAAACTCCAGTACTTTGGCCACCTCATGCGAAGAATTGACTCATTGGGAAAGATCCTCATGCTGGGAGGGATTGGGGGCAGGGGGAGAAGGGGACGACAGAGAATGAGATGGCATCACCAACTCAATGGACGTGAGTTTGAGTGAACTCCAGGAGTTGGTGATAGACAGGGAGGCGTGCTGCAATTCATGGGGTTGCGAAGAGTCAGACACAACTGAGCAACTGAACTGAACTGAACTGTGTTTCTGTAGACAGCCCTCTGTGTCTAAAGAGGTGCTGGTTATCAGCGGGGTGACAGGCTGTGTGTGAGGAAGGGGAGAGCTGAGTCACGAGTCACAGCTGTGGGAAAGTGTCCTGGGCTCCAGGAGCCTCAGAAAGCTTCAGCTGTATGTGGCCAGTCTTTCTTCTTTGACCACTTTCCTAATTGCTATTTTTCTTAGAAGATCCTGCCATATCTTTTCTACCCACTTAACTGTATTAAGTGTTCCATTTATTTATTACTCCTCTCCCGCTCTGAAATAGACCCAAGGGTTCACCACGGACCTGAAGATATACTTAGGGTAGCATGACAGATGGAAATTAGTAAATACTTTAGGCTGATCCAAAATAAAAATAAAAATGTCCTACATCTGGGACTTTTTGAAGCTCTCCTCTCTCTGCTTTATATAGCAAAGGGCAAAATGAATTGCTCCATAACAAGGGATCCTAAAAGATATCAGACTCAATTAAAATTGACTGAAGTTCTGGGGAGCTCTCCAGATTATACTTCACAAATACTGTAGTATCAGTTTCAGCCATAAATCATTTCTCTGGATCTCCTGTCTCTTTTCCTGGAGCGAGATCATGGACAGTAATATAGTGTCTCTTGAACCAACAGAGTGTAAATTTCACTGATCATAACTCCCAGTGTGTGGAGAGAGCCTGGTGAAGAAGCAGCCCTGAATGGCCCCTCTGGGGACGGCGGCTCAGCGGAGTGGCGGATGGGCCTGTAGTGGGCTGGCCTCCTGCCCTTCAGTGTCATCCTTCCCCTCTGTGACTTCCTGCAGAATCATTTGCATATTTCATTTCATGTACATTGCTCTCATTCCAGCCTCTTAATCCTTCTGTTGAGTTATATATGATCTGAATAAATGTTTTCTATGGTCTGACTTTAAGATGAATTGTGACACCGTTCAGTGTATGAGGAATGGTAAAGATAGAAAGTCGGAAACGGGAATGCATGTAACTTTGGAAGGAGTTCTGCATAGTATATTTAAGGAAAGGGGGGCAATTATTTTTTATTAATGTATTGTTCAGTTACTAAGACGTGCCTGACTCCTTGCAGCCCTGTGAACTGCAGCGCGCCAGGATTCCCTGTCCTTCACTGTCTCCTGGAGTTCACTCTAACTCACGTTCATTGAGTCGGTGATGTTATCCAACCGTCTCATCCTCTGGCACCCTGCCCTCATTCTTTCCCAGCATCTTAATGTAAATATTGTTTTGAATTTAGGAGTAGAAGCACAGTCTGTGGAGATTTCCAATATTGTAGACATCCGAAAAGAGCATAACTATGAGATTGCAATGAGAATTTCTTCCAGCATCAACAGCCAAAACAGATTTTATACTGACCTAAATGGATACCAGGTAATTTTCCATTAAAATGTTTAAATGATGGTTATAGTATGTACCTTTTATATATGATAACAGGCAAGTTAATTTTGGATCCTTTGAAAAAATATACTTAAGGTTGCAAATTTCTAAAATAAAACTGAATTTTAACAGACACTTTTAGGTTCTGTATCTAACCAGGTTTTCAAGGATAGAAAAAAATATTTGCAAGATTATTTTGTAAAACATCTATTTGTAAGGATTTGTTTTTTCAAAGGAAAATTTGGGGACCACTAGGCATGTTAAATACCTTGATATATATGAATTTTTCTAGTAGAAGGAAATATTAATATTAATTAGGGATTGATAGAGTATACCTTTTATTTCCTCATAAGGAATTGGTCTATCCGTATTTGTTCCACATATGTTTTTAAATGTATGATTTAACAATGGGCTGTTTTCAATTCTAGGAAATCCTTCTTTACTGATGTGTGTGTGTGTATACATTTATACACATACATATATGTGTACATAGACACAGACATACAGATAAAAACATCTCTCTGTTTAGAAATGTGAATAGCTGTATTTAATCAAAGTGTTTGTGAAATAGTTTGAAATAGTAATGGGAAAATTGATTCGTAAAATTTTTTTCAGATTTTCATTTCTCTAATTTACTAAAGCGCTTTTGATTGCTACCTAAATCTATATGCAAAGTATATGTGTGTAACAACATATATTTGAAATAATACTATTAAAAACATGAGCATGTCTCTGAGACATTAGCATTTTAGAAATTTCTGACTACGAATAGAAATAATTTCACAAATGCTATTACTCTGATTTTCAACTGGGATGAGTGGAAAGGATTGTGATAATTTTCTCTTCTACAATTTCCTGCAAAAGTTAAATTTAAACCTTTGCAAAGCATAAAAATTGCAGCATGCATTTTAAATTAACATGTTAATTCTACTACAGCTGTTTGGCTTTCAGATTAAGCCCTGGCTTTATGGTGATTCATTTTCCTTGTGTACAAAAGAAAGGCTTTTCTAAGTCCTACAGAAGCAATAATTTGTATATGTGGGTGTATACATGAATGAAAAAACTTAGTACAAATGAAAATGTGAATTTTCTTTACAAAGATAGAGCACATTAATAAATAGGAAAACATTATTTTTAAGACTGTAAGCTAAATGTTGCTTCTTTTTTAGAATAGGCCATTTCTTATGCTTTGAAAATGATAGTTGCTTGGGCCAAACTAGACATCTAGACCCACAAACAGGGAGGGCGACAGCCACACTGTTGTGACAGTTTTAGATGTCTTGTTTTTTTCAGTATAAACTCAATTGGAGTAGAAAGATCAGGATTGGCAATTTCGTACTAGCCAGCTTTCGTTCCTTCCTTTTTAAAAAACATTTTACAGGGTTGTTCCCCACCCCCCCCCACCCCCACCCCCAGGTTGTTAATTTCCTAGGGCTGTGATACAAACTGCCACAAACTGGGTGACTTAAAACAGCAAAAATGTATTCCCTCACAGTTTTGGACTTCAGAAGCCAGACGTGTAGCCAGGGCCCCCTCCCTCGGTCAGCTCTAGGAAAGGGTGGCCTTGCCTCTTCTGGCTCCTGGGGGTCGCTGGCAGTCCTTGGCACTTCACGCATTGCAAACACATCACTGCGGTTCCTGCCTCTGCTCTCACGCGATCTCCTCATGTCTTTGCATGTCTGTATGTCCAAATTCCCCGTTTCTTGTGAGGATACCGTTCTTTAGATTATCACCCACCCCAACCCAGTGTAACCTGGTTATCTCTGCAGAGGCCACATTTCAAAATAAAATCACACTCACAGGTTCTGAGTGAACATGAATTGGGGGGGACTCTGTTGAGAACCAGTAAATTGAATGGTGAAGATTGTGAAGATTAAGATCTTATTTGTGAAATACCCAGTACTGTGCCTGGTGTTCATGGACACTCAGTAGGTGTTAACTATTATGCTTACATTGTACTTCTCCTGTTTTGAGTTCCATGTTAAAGTTTCATGAGTTTAAAAGAAGACATGACATTTTTATGTGGTGTGAGTAAGATTTCTGATAAGAGAGTCTCTGTTTGACATCTCTTCCTGAGGTTTGAGTGAGTCTCCTTGACCCAACCAGCTTAGTTCATTATCAGTCTCTCTCAAAAACTAAAGGTAGGGTTGTATTTCATGCATTCAGATACTAAACCAAGAAAAATTGGAATTTGGAACTGTCTACATTGAAACTAAACAAGAAGAGTAAGCATTGAATAGTTTTTAAATATGAAAATGCATTTGATTATTACAACAGAGTATGTTAGAGGATATGGTAGCGAGATGTGTGGTATTTATTAAAACTGATTCAAGAATTATGAGAGACATTTCTTGAAAGGGGGTAGGGAGCTATTAAGCTTTGCATTCATTGCAAAGCCAGTATGTTAGATTTAGATGAGAAATGAATACTTAATACCTTTATAACTTGCTTTATGCAAATATGGAGAGCTAGAAGACTTTTGTTAAGGATTTTTATTCTGAATTTAAATAGTAATGCCTACTTAAAAAATCTAGATAAGTTCTACCTTTCTCACTTAAAAATTTTCTAAGACGCTTCTGATTTTTCTTCATCTTGAAGAATGTTTTAATTTCTAAGTTAGCTGTTCTGTTGGACAAGAAAGGTGCTGTACCTTTTTATATTTGGGAAAAAACCCATCTGTAGTCAATAGTAACGTTTTTAAGTACATTTGTAAATATCACTGGATTTTCTTTTTTTCTTAACGATAATTGTTTGGTCTTGCAGATTCAACCTAGAGTGACGATGAGCAAATTGCCTCTTCAGGCGAACGTCTATCCCATGACCACAATGGCGTACATCCAGGATGCCGAGCGCCGCTTGACTCTGCTCTCCGCTCAGTCTCTGGGTGTTTCGAGTCTGAAGAGTGGTGTGTGCTCTGTGGACGCTCTTTGCTCTTACTAGTCTCACTCTCTGTTAGTCGTGTGTTGGTTACCTTCCTCAGTCACAAGCTGTTTTCTTGTTAGAACCAGACTGTTAATTTTGAGCTTTGTGAGACTGACATAAAATAATAAATTTCCTCAATCTTCAGATGAAAACAAACTCAAAAGTTCACAAAACTGATAATTTTTAAAGATAATTTACTTTTCCCAATAGCCCATTGTTTGCAAAATTCTGTCATTGTTGTGACTGAATGGATATGGAAATTCAGACTCCGACTAAACTAAATTTAGATAATTTGAAGTTTAGATATTAATAAATTAGCTAGGGTTGCCAAAGGGGAAAGTTGCAGTTCAAACTTAGGTCCTTTTCTGAGTCACATCCTCCTAGGATGTTGCCACCTGAAAGGAAAAAGGGAGCAGAGATGATACGGACATGGCGATAAAGAGGCGGCAGACACGACTGCTCAGACGCCAGACAGACCGAGATCGGGGAGGAGGAGAGAGATGGCGGACGCTGGTTGTTGTCTGGGAAGCTTTCTGTTGGGAGACTTGTCCTTCAGCATACCTGTTTCTAATTATTTACATGTCAGTTGCTTCTCTTTGCTTTCATACTAAGAGTTGCTAAGACAAGTGTGTTACAGAGCTGGGCAGGTGATGAGTGAGTGTAGTTGCCTAGCATAGTCATTTCATGCTGGGCATGTGCATACATTCTGTACTTCCATACACAGAAAACTTTACTGTCGATCATTTTTCTTTGTGGCCTTCATTACACAAAATCCTGAGATCATGTCACGAAGACATGAATGCAGTTATAAAAATAAAAATGGCCTCACCTCGGGGATCCAGTAGGGAGTGCTGAGATTTGGGTGAATTGCAGAACACACCCGCCGGTGTACAGACCTTGTTGCGGTGGGGAACTGGCCCAGCGTTGTCACCTTCTTCAGCTTTTCACAAAAACCCCATCTGGAATTTTACAAGAAGTTGCCCATTCTGTAAATGTTGACATAATTTTTTAATAATCAGAATGTAAAACCTGTTGGTGTCAGATACGACTCCTGAGCTACCCATTTTTAAACCCTGCCTAAAATTCCCCAATTTGGGCTCTACATCGGGGTCTCACAGAGTCGGACACGACTGAAGTGACTTAGCAGCATAGGGGACTAGACCTTAGGGTTCAAGCACTCATGCATCTAACAGTGTTGTCTCACTTCTCTGATAAAGACCCTGCGATAGACACCCAGGTACCCTCGAGTTTTCATAGCTGCAGACATAAAAGCAGTTTGAGTATTGAGTATAGGCGAGGAGCTTGCTGTGTGTCACATGGTGTGGGGGCTAATATTTGAAGTCAGGGAGAAGACTTAGAAAGGACCGAGAGATTGATAGACTACTTTGGATGTGAAGCGATAGAGCTCGAGACAAGCATGGGGACAGTTAGCCCCAGGGCCTGAGGAGCACCTTCTAGACAACTGTCTATATTATAAAGTGTGGAGAAAGTGAGAACAGAAGCTCTAACCCTCCATGACAACGGTATGCACTGCTTACCCAGACTGGAAGGCAGGAGCCACATTTGGTTTACCCATGTGAGCATAATAGTTACTAACACGCTCTACAAAGTTTCCTTTCACTCCAAGTGATTGCTCAGTACAGTAGCAAATATTAATGGATGGATAGGTGAATATATATATATTTAAGAGTGTGTGTGTGTGTGTTACTCAGTCGTGTCCTACTCTTTGTGATCTCATGGACTGTAGCCCACCAGGCTCCTCTGCTCATTGAGTTCCCCAGGCAAGAACACTGGAGTGGGTTGCCATTTCCTTCTCCAATATATTTAAGGTAGTATAACTTTAATGGGGTTTTTTTTGGTATAATCTTAGACATATAAATATGTCTCTGGTGATTTTCTTTTAGTTTGTAATTTCATAACCTAACCATTAGGGTTATAGCCTAAACTAGAGGAGTTGTAGAATTACTGCATAGCAAATAGAGGAACCAAATATAACAACTTTTTGAGCTAAAGGAGAAAAGACTGCTGGGAAATCACTAATACAGTATCAGAGAGGGAAGGGGTTACACAGTGGGTGTCCCCAAATGCTCGGGCTTCAGAGAATCTCCACACATCAAGTAACATAAAATGTTACTTCAGATCCTTTTTAGATCTGTCCTTCTGTATTTTTCTTATTACTCCATGTGTGATATATATATTTCTTAATGAACCTCATAAACATTTTTCAGTTCCAAATGCTGTTGCTAAAAATTTGGAGGCCTTTACTCTTTTGATCAACATTTTTAAATTTTACTTTCATTTTGATCTCTTCTATCCCATTTAAATTTCTTATTAGATTTTACAAAACGCTGATGAAGAAATACAATCTGGTTTTGTGAATTTATACTAAATGCTCTGAGCTGTTATCGAAAGGAACCCCATGGCTTCCCCAACTGGAGGGGAAGCGTAAGTCTAGACTCTGCTCTATATCTGTGAGGTTCTCAGTGAATAACCCTGGCCTGTTTGTTCCTGTTTGCCAGGTCAGATTGAAGTCATCATGGATCGGAGACTCATGCAAGATGATAACCGTGGCCTTGAGCAAGGCGTCCATGATAACAAGATTACAGCTAATTTATTTCGAATACTACTAGAAAAAAGAAGTGTCGTGAATATGGTAGGAAAGAAGCTCTCATGTTCCAATGTTGACTGTTCTTTGCCATCCAAAAATGTGACCTTATACTTTATTTTTTGCATTTTCCGATATTGAGATGTCTTTATATTAGACTTAGCCTATATTCACAAGAAAGAGAACTTCAGTTATATGTATCATGTACGATGTATATTTAGGCATTTTATTTTTTATTTTGCTTATTATGTAGATATAAAACAATGTTAAGCAATCAGTTTGGATAAAATTTCCTGAAATTACTTTGACAGAAGCAAGAGTTCAGTTTAAAGAGTAGAGCTCAGTCATACACTTAGGAGATTCAGATCAGATCAGAACAGTCGCTCAGTCGTGTCCGACTCTGCGACCCCATGAACCACAGCACGCCAGGCCTCCCTGTCCATCACCAGCTCCCGGAGGTCACCCAGACTCATACCCATCGAGTCAGTGATGCCATCCAGCCATCTCATCCTCTGTCGTCCCCTTCTCCTCCTGCCCTCAATCCCTCCCAGCATCAGAGTCTTCTCCAATGAGTCAACCCTTCGCATGAGGTGGCCAAAATACTGGAGTTTCAGCTTTAGCATCATTCCTTCCAAAGAAATTCCAGGATTGATCTCCTTCAGAATGGACTGGTTGGATCTTCTTGCAGTCCAAGGGACTCTCAAGAGTCTTCTCCACCACCACAGTTCAAAAGCATCAACTCTTCGGTGCTCAGCCTTCTTCACAGTCCAGCTTTCACATCCATACATGACCACAGGAAAGACCATAGCCTTGACTAGGCGAACCTTTGTTGGTAAAGTAATGTCTCTGCTTTTGAATATGCTATCTAGGTTGGTCATAACTTTCCTTCCAAGGAGTAAGCATCTTTTAATTTCATGACTGCAGTCACTATCTGCAGTGATTTTGGAGCCCAGAAAAACAAAGTCTGACACTGTTTCCACTGTTTCTCCATCTATTTCCCATGCAGTGATGGGACCAGATGCCATGATCTTCGTTTTCTGAATGTTGAGCTTTAAGCCAACCTTTTCACTCTCCACTTTCACTTTCATCAAGAGGCTTTTTAGCCCCTCTTCACTTTCTGCCATAAGAGTCGTGTCATCTGCATATCTGAGGTTATTGATATTTCTCCCAGCAATCTTGATTCCAACTTGTGTTTCTTCCAGTCCAGCATTTCTCATGATGTACTCTGCATATAAGTTAAATAAACATGGTGACAATATGCAGCCTTGACGTAGTCCTTTTCCTATTTGGAACCAGTCTGTTGTTCCATGACCATTTAAGTTTGATCAGTAAAATGTACTGAAACTTTAGTGCACTCATGCTAGTATTGAAAGTAGATTTACTTGTCTGCTTTCTTGTTCAGTTTTCATTTCTCAAAGCAAAAATCCAGCATTCTATGCAGAGTCTGGCAAAGATTCTGTTGGGCCTGAACTCACCTGACAATATTCTCCTTGAGAAGACAGCACCAGCTCCCCCAGAACCCCCGCAGACTGCAGGCCCCCAGTTCAGGGGACCCGATGCGGCCCTCCTCCTCCTTGCTCTGCTTTCTGGCTCTCTGCGCGGACTGTCAGACCTCTCTGCTCTGTGCAGTCGGTGGCCTCCCGTTGGCCTTGCAGAGGGAGCAGCGCTCTAGGGCTCCCCGTCCTGGACCCCGGGCGTCTGCTCCCCGCCTCCCTGTCCCTGTGCTGGCTTCCTCTCCTCCTGGGCTGGTCCTCCGCCGTCCTGGGGACCATAGTCATCCTCCCGGCGTCCCAGCCCTGCCCCTACAGCCTTTCTGCTGGCTTGTAAGCACCATTTGTTTTCTGTTAAACACAAACCCACACGCAGCTGACGCTCAGCCTCTCATCCACATCTCCCTGCACCGGCCCCTCCGCGCTGAGTCCGGGCTGCCGGCTGCGTTGGTTCCCTCTCCCCTCGTGCTGCTGTGCTCCGGGCGGGTGTGGTCGGCGTCATCTTACCTCCTCCCGCAGCAGCATCTGACACTGACCATTAGCAGGTCCTGAAACACTGCCGACCAGGGCTCCCGTGGGCCCTGTGTACCTGGCTTTCCTCCTGCCTCTGGGACGGCTCTCTCTGTCTCTCCGATGGCTCTGTGTCAGCTCTGCACATTAGTGCCCTCGGGGCTCAGCCCCGGCCTTCCCCTTTCCTCACTGTGTGTTCCTCCCCATCAGCGGAGCTGACAGATACAGAGCCTCAGCTCCAGTGTCACCTCTCGCCTCGAGACCCACCCGTCTGGTTGCTTCCTGGCATTTCTTTCTGCGTTTCTAAGGGCATCTCAAGCCTGACACACACAGAACCACGGTCCTGATCGCCCCCTTCCAAGTGCCCCCTCTCCGATAACCAGCACCATGCAGCCCAGACCGCTGAGGGTCGTCCCTGGTGGATGTTCTCCCCGACCTCTCTCTTTGCACAGCAGTCTTCACCTTCACTTAGGCTGGATCGCTGCCTAAATATATTTCAAATCTACAAACTTGATTGCTTCGACAATTCTAATTTTAACTAGCGTCTTGTGTTTTCTGGAGGTAGGCTGTGCGCACCCACCCTGCCGTCTTCCTTCTGCCCATCTGCTCTGAACCCAGTGAGCAGCAGCTTTCTTTTCAAAGCCGTGTCTGCCCCACCGTGCCCTGCTTCCCGGCTCTGCCTTCGCGTCGCTCCCCACCGTGGCTCGCGGCGTCCCGTGCTCGCGGCCCTGCCTGTCCCACCTTCTCCTCCACGGATGATGCGCGGTCTCCCTGTTCCCGCCCTGCACCAGCTGCTTTCCCTCAGCCCTCCCCGAACCTTTGCACACGCCTTTCAATCTCTACCCAGCCATTCTTCGTAATTAGGCATTCAGATCTGAGTCTCCTTCAGCAGCTTCTTCGGCTTGACCAGATTCGACCCGCCCTCAGAATCACGCGCGTTTCCTGTGTGTGTGGTTGTGTGGTCATTGTCCTTCTCCTCCTGCGGGCTTAAGAGTCGCATCTCCGTCTGCTTCGAGGGGGTTCCTGGCACAGCAGACACCCAGTGTGTGCTGCATGCACAAGCACACGAGTGCTGCAGTGCCTGAGCTGGGGGAGCATGCTGCCCGCTGAACCGCGGTCACTGCTCGCTGCCTGTTGCCATGTGCACGTTCGTCCCCCCTGGATTCCAGGGGCGCGTCTGCCTCGTCTGCATGTGCCCCCGCCCGGCCTCCTGGCCTGCAGTAGGCATTTTATAAATAAAATACTGGTTGGTTTAGTGAAATGGCAGCAGCTAATTAAGGCAAACAATTCTCTCTGTACTTAGAATCTTTTAGGAAAAAGGTTTTAATATCCATTTTACATGTCAATATTTATACCAGTTCTTGGGACTCATGGTTTAAATCAATTACTGACAAGATAGCTTAGTTTTAGGGCTAAAACGGCATACAAAAATCATTGTCTGGGTGCTGGCGGCTACTATCTTTTGCTTCTCCTGAAATGTTTCTGGCTCTGATGATTTTTCTCTCCACAGATACTAATTTACAAAACTTCTGTTAACTATAGCAATAAGAATTTTTTTATGTCAGATCTATAAAGCTGTCACTTAAAAGTTAAATAGTTTGTTTATTCTTATTTAAAACTCTTTGCATAGTGATTGATTTCAGTTTGATGCAAAGTTTTTATAATCCTGTCTTGGTTAAATTCATCTTTTGCTCAACTATAGATTCTTGGGCTTAACTCAATAGTTTCTTTTAAATAAAAAATGAACCAGAGAAGAGAAGATACATTTTAATTTCTAGTGAAATTAATTAAAATGACATTTGATTAAGAACTGTTACATATCACGTAACTTAAATTTTCTAGAAAGTGTTTTTATTTTCAACCAGACTAATGACTAAAATGTCGATGGTAGAAATTGACATGGGGAGACACTCCCTGGAAAGGAAGGCTTTTATTGGGAAGCTTTGAACCTGCTGGAGCCTCATGGTGATAATCCTGGGTGACTAAATGGAAGCATCGTGTCCTCGAGGCCTTTGCAGAGGCAGTGAGAACAGGACTGGAGTGACCGACGTCACTGGGAGAGGTGTGCCCAGCAGAGGACGGCCACTGCGGGGGCTTTCACAGCAGTGACGCCCAGGGCTCAGCAGAAGGACAGAACAGAAATTGTCTCATTAGTGTTGACTTTTTAGGATTTATTTCTTTGACCCCTACTTCCTACCCTTCCTGCTGGCAACTAGAATAATATAAAAGGGGACAGTGAACTAGAAATCATTGCACTGGAGGTACTCATGTGTTACCGTTGGGTCATTTTGCTTCTGGATACCAGTTCTTTACATATAAGGAGAGGAATTTTGGAGCTATCAGGTGACAATCACAAGTGCTGACTGAGCTCCAGGAAATGATAGCAAGAAGGAGCCTGGTCAGGCTTAAGGGAGATGCTACGTTAGGTGACCAGAGGGTCTGCTGAACATGAGGATGGCTGCCTGGCCCACGTCAGAGCCGCAGTGCAGCCCCAGATGGCTGTTTCTACTCAAGGTTAGGGGCCCAGTGGGACTTCATTTCCCAGTGCTTGGGGTAAAAAAAAAAAGTATCTGTTTGGATAAGTTTTCGTTACTGTAGTCATTTTGATGATTTTAAATATGAAATCTCCTGGGTTTTTTTTTTTTTTTCTCTTGAAAGGACTGAAAAACAAACACTGTTTTAATGCCATGTGGAGCTGCCAGGACATGTCTAATAGGGCCAGTCGCTCAGTCGTGTCCAGCTCTCTGCAGCCCCGTGGACTGCAGCACGCCAGGCCTCCCTGTCCAGCTCCCAGAGTCCACCCAAACCCCTGTCCATCGAGTCAGTGATGCCATCCAGCCATCTCATCATCTGTCGTCCCCTTCTCCCCCTGCCTTCGATCTTTCCCAGCATCAGGGTCTTTCCAGTGAGTCCGTTCTTCGCATCAGATGGCCAAACTGTTGTAGCTTCAGTTTAAGCATCAGTTCATCCATTGAGTATTCAGGACTGATTTCCTTTCAGATTGATTGGTTTGATCTCTTTGCAGTCCATGGCACTCTCAAGAGTCTTCTCCAACACCACAGTTCAAAAGCATCAGATCTTTGGCGCTCAGCCTTCTTTATGGTCCAACTGTCACATCCATACGTGACTACTGGAAAAACCATAGCTTTGACTAGATGGACCTTGTTGGGAAAGTAGTGTCTCTGCTTTTTAATATGCTGTCTAGGTTAGTCATAGATTTTCTTCCAAGGAGCAAATGTCTTTTAATTTCATGGCTGCAGTCACCATCTGCAGTGATGTTGGAGCCCAAGAAAATAAACTCTGTCACTATTTCCATTGTTTCCCCATCTGTCTGTCATGAAGTGATGGGACTGGATGCCTTAATCTTAGTCTTAAGCCAGCTTTTTCACTCTCCTCTTTCACCTTCATCAAGAGGCTCTTTAGATCTTCTTTACTTTCTGCCATAAGGGTAATGTCATCTGCATATCTGAGGTTATTAATATTTCTCCCAGCAATCTTGACTCCAACTTGTGCTTCATCCAGCCCGGTGTTTTCAATGATGTACTCTGCATATAAGTTAAATAAGCAAGGTGACAATATACAGCCTTGACCTACACCTTTTCCTATTTGGAAGCAGTCCATTGTTTCATGTCTGGATGTAACTGTTGCTTCTTGACCTGTGTACAGATTTCTGAGGAGGCAGGTAAGGTGGTCTGGTATTCCCATGTCTTGAAGAATTTTCCACACTTTGTTGTGATCCACACAGTCAAAGACTTTGGCATAGTCAATAAAGCATAAATAGATGTTTTTTGGAACTCTCTCACTTTTTTGATGATCCAGCGGATGTTGGCAATTTGATCTCTAGTTCCCCTGCCTTTTCTAAATCCAGCTTGAACATCTGGAAGTTCTCGGTTCACATACTGTTGAAGACTCACTTGGAGAATTTTGAGCATTACTTTACTAGTGTGTGAGATGAGTGTAATTGTGTGATAGTTTGATCATTCTTTGGCATTGTTTTTCTTTGAGATTGGAATGAAAACTGATCTTTTCCAGTCCTGTGGCCACTGCTGAGTTTTCCAAATTTGCTGGCATATTGAGTGCAGCACTTTCACAGCATCATCTTTTAGGATTTGAAATAGCTCAACTGAAATTCCATCACTTCCACTAGCTTTGTTTGTAGTGATGCTTCCTAAGGCCCACTTGACTTTGGACTCCAGGATGTCTGGCTCTAGGAAAGTGATCACACCATTGTGGTTATCTGGGTCATGAAGATCTTTTTTGTCTAGTTCTTCTGTGTATTCTTGCCACCTCTTCTTAATATCTTCTGCTTCTTTTAGGTCCATGTCATTTTTGTCCTTTATCGAGCCCATCTTTGCATGAAATGTTCCCTTGGTATCTCTAATTTTCTTGAAGAGATCTCTAGTCTTTCCCATTGTATTGTTTTTCTCTATTTCTTTGGTCACTGAGGAAGACTTTCTTATCTCCTTGCTATTCTTTGCAACTCTGCATTCAGATCCTTCCTTTTCTCCTTTGCTTTTTGCGTCTCTTCTTTTCACAGCTATTTGAATGGTTGTCCTCAGACAACCATTTTGCCTTTGTATTTCTTTTTCTTGGGGATGGTCTTGATCACTGCCTGCTGTACAGTGTCACGGACCTCCGTCCATTGTTCCTCAGGCACTCTGTCTATCAGATCTGATCCCTTGAATCTGTTTGTCACTTCTGCTGTTTAATCATAAGGGAGTTTATTTAGGTGATATCTGAATGGTCTAAGGTTTTCCCTATTTTCTTCAATTTAAGTTAGAATTTGGCAAGAAGGAGTTCATGATGTGAGCCACAGTCAGCTCCTGGTCTTATTTTTGCTGATTGTATAGAGTTTCTCCATCTTCGACTGCAAAGAATATAATCAGTGTGATTTTGGTGTTGGCCATCTGGTGATGTCTGTGTGTAGAGTCATCACTTGTGTTGTTGGGAGAGGGTGTTTTCCATGTCTAATAGGGTAACTTGGCCCCTATATTGCTAGGATTCAGCTCTACACTAAATCTTACCACTCTGTATATTTTCATTCTTTCTCTCTCCTTCTCCCTGTTTGTCTTTTTACCCCATTCTTTCTCCTACAGTAATTTTCTCTCATTCATTTATATTGCATTGCTTGTTAATATAATAATTAATAAATTATCAACATTTACCTGGTTCTTATTATGTCAGGTCATTCTGAATAAACAAGGGTGACTAAAAAGAATGATCTCTTTCTTAATAACTTAGCAGGTTTTTATGTAGATGAAATGGAAAGCTTTGATGTTTAGGCAGCGGATAACTCAAGTGGGCTTATTGGGGGACACCAAGGAGCCTGGCAAGAAGTTCTGACTTATGAAATAAGGGCTTAAACCCAGTGGAGAAGATCTCAACTTAATGTGATTTGCATCAGAATGTGCGAGAAATTCTCTTTAATCTCACGTAGGCTGCGGAGAGAAAGCCAGACATAGACAGTCTGAGACCTCCCAACCTACAAGAAACCAAATAATGTTTGTAGTAGTAGTATATCATTTATTGTAACACTGGTTTATAGGTTACACAAACATGTAAAAAATCCCTATAGCAAATATATTTTATAAATTTTGAGTTTATCATCAAGGTTATAGTTCAAAGATGACCTTTCTAGGAGGTTAATCAAAGTAGCGATAGCTTCACGGTTGAATATACTGCTGAGCTCTGTATCGCTATAAAGCTGTTCAGAAGGCGTGTGAGTCACGGTGCTTTGCCTGAGTCTTTGTCTCATCCTGCCTGGCCAGCATCCAGAAGTGTTTGTGTTCTTGGAGCTCTTCTGGCACTGAACCCCAACTCTTACATAAACTTCTCTTCCTTTCTTGCTTAGGAGAACATAAATAGCCAGTTCTTGAATGCCCAAAGTACTTACATTCACGACAGTGTATTATTTGGCAAGACTTTTCCTTAACGTGCTTCTGAGTCTGCATCTTTTTTTTTTTTTCATCCTAAACTAGTTAAACGGTAAGGCTTATACTTTTAATTCCAGAGTGAGCGCTGTTTGCTCTGAAAGGTTGGGAGGGTGCTGCGGTGGCAGTTTCTGTATCATACAGGCCAGTAGAGCAGAGTGGGCCTGACTGCGACAGGCACTTGGGGGCTTTTAACTTCACCTTCCCAGGCCCCTCTCCTTAGAATTCCGATTCAGTAGATTTCAGTTCAGGTCCAAGGATCTAGGTTTCATAAAAGTTTCCCAAGCCATTCTGATGTCTGGTCAATCTAGGGGAAACACTGAAGGTCGGGAGAAGTGATTTGGGTTTGAAGGAGTACTAGATTTGCACATTATTACTTCTAAGGTATAGATAATCTATCAGTTAGTGTCCGACCATCTCACTGAAGTGTCCAAGGATTCCTCCAAGAGCATAAAACAAAGCCAGAGAGCTTTTTCTGAATGTGTCTTGACCTAGAAGGGATTTAATGCCTCTGAATCTGATAAAGCAGGTGTTTTCCTTTCTGTAAGAAGCTTTTATCTTTTAATACTCAAAAAGTGGTTTTGTCAGCAGTCCTGACCTAGATTATGAAGTCCTTTGATCTTTGAGTCCATTTAAAGCTTCTTATTGAAAATGTTTCCTCTCTCTTCATGTTACTCTACAAGCTGCATTAAATTTCAATGTTGTTGAAGAATATTATTTTATATACTTTATTTAATCTTTCCATAAAAAAGAATGTGGAATGGATAAATTTTTTAACTTAATATTTTTTACCTAATGTTTTTTGTCAGTATCTTAATATTGTAGTGTCCCTCTGTTGCCTTAATTTTCTTTCTCTATTCATAGTCTGAATTATAATGACATCTACAGTTTGCTGCTGGCAAGATGTTCACCATTCTTTGCTAACACCCTCTGTTCAGTGCTAATCTGACATTCTGAATTTTAAGCTCTCTATCTTCTATAAATCTTGTCTTTTCACACAGATAAGTTGTCAAACCTTTTATTTGAGCCATCTATTAAAAAATATGCAAAATCAGAAGATATCAGTGAAATAGTCATTTCCAAAAATATGATGCAAAATGGAAATATCCCCAAGTGGTGTTGGTGATCACAAGGCCTTTCTACATAAATTACGTTTTTTTCTTAGTGCTTTTCTGGGTCTGCTTTTACACCTTAGACATTTTTTGGTTAAGATTCTACTTAGTCACTGATTTAATTAATTATGTATGTCATCTACTATATGTATATTCCCCAGTCCTGGTAGATTTTCTTAATGTTTGAACGTGCTGAAATGCTTATCTGTAACCACACGCCATAGCAAAGACTAAAGTATTTTAAAACTGTGCTGAATAATTGTATACTATGTAAATGTGTGGTAACTATTCTGTAACAGATGTAATAGTTCCAGCTTTTGGAATAAAGTAAAGTAAAACATCTGGCAATGATTTTACCAAATTTAAAGAAAATAGATGATATAGATATGCTACCTGTGTTATTTTAAAGCCTTATTTGTTTTGATTTTTTTAAAAAAATCCTATCATTGGGTAGAACATAACTTTATATATGTTATATGTAGAATATGTATATAAAGAATCTTCATATATAGTTCTATATATAGAATTTATAGAACATAATTTTGGATTGGTACATAACTTCACAGTCTAGTCAAATGTATAAATGAAACCATGAGAATATGATAGATAAAACCTGAGGGAAAAGAGACAACATTTGATGATGTACAAGATATGTGAACATCCTAATCTGTCCATTTTAACAGTTTTGTGGTAGGCTGAGAAAGAATCTTCATATGAAGTAATTCCTTGCCCTAGAATGTTTGTGGAAATGTTCTCAAGACTTCTAGTTTTAAAGCAGTGCAGAGAAGAGGTTTCTACACATGGAAGTTAATGTTAAGTGGGCACTGTTTTCTTCTATTGCTTAGAACTGAACTTGGTAATCTGCTGTGCATTGTCCAAACTTATTTATAAAATATAGTGAAACCAAAGTATTAATATATTTTTATATTTCTTTCCTGTCTGAACCCTGCCTGCTGATTCAATTAATACTATGAGAATTGCAGATATCTAACTGTTACGCATTCTTGTTTTCTCTTGACAGGAAGAAGACCAGAAGGCAGTCAGTTACCCTTCCCTCCTTAGCCACATAACGTCTTCTTTCCTGAATCACCCTGTCTTCCCAATGACAGAAAAGGTCCCGGTGCCCACCCTTCAGCTGCTGGGTGAATTCTCTCCCTTAATGTCACCTTTGCCCTGTGACATTCACCTGGTTAATCTGAGGACAGTACAGTCGAAGGTATATCCCCAAGTATATCTATGAAAAACTGACTTTTTGTATTACACGTGGTATAAGGGGGTGGGAATAAGAAAACTGTGAATTTTACTCTGCTTCAGGGAGTGATTAAGTGCACTTCACCTTTAGGCAGCATCATTGTACCGTTCGTCCGACTGTTGCTGTATAGTTTAGAGAATGTCCTTAGATTTATTTTATTCTCATAAAAGTCCTGTGTGGTGAGCAGATGGGGAAGAATCAGCTTCTATTTACAGATAAGGAAGCTGAAGCTGGCCTGGGGTCACAGAACTTGGGGGTGGGAGAACAGGAGAGCGAGGCCTGAAGGTCAGCTCTGCTGCTGTTTGCCGCTTGTTCCTGCCTGTTAGCCAGTGCTTCTCAGGAGTCAGAGAGACAGAAAGCACAGTGTTTAATTATTTCTGTACCAGAGGCTTTGTACATTTGTATCTGTTCTCCTAAAAATATAAAAAATCCTAAAATACTCCTAAAACTTAGCATTGAGAAACCAGCTATGTAGGAGAGGTATAAAGATATGTTAGAGGAAGTAACAAGGGAAGATTTTGTTAGGTATGGAATGTTAACTCAGATTGCTTGGGTTTACCTATATGCCTAATTTTAAAGTCAGATTGCATTTGCGGGAAAAAAAAAAGATGAGAGGTTTGGCATTTTTATGTTTTGTAGAGCTGTTCTGATATTGTGGATTGACATACACTTAGCTGGAAATAGTAAGTGGTTATGGATTCTGTGGGAAATATAAAAAAATTACCTGCATGTGAAAAGAAGAGAGTGTTCATGTTCAAAGACAGCATAAGAGGGAAAAAATGTTTAGCTTAAGAATAAAAAACTGCAGCGTATCAGACAAAGGAAGGATCAGTACCTACAAATTTGGACATTTAGTGCTTTAAAACTGGATGTCCACAGTAGGGAACTTACGTCTGAGTGTGTGTGAGAGTACATGTGACGAGTAATGACGAATACGAGTGGATGTTAGAGGCCTGTGCGTGTACCCCCGGGTCACGGGTACACAGAAGATCGCACGAGTGAGCTGTTCTGTGCCAGTCACCACTGCAGGCACCAAGGGGCGCAGCCATGAACCCAGCAGACGAGCCCTGCCTTTCTGAAGCTTAGACTCCAGTACGAGGGGAAAACTGAAGATCAAAACTCAGAACACACGTTAGATGGCAATAAGCGTTGTTTTGAAGGGGGAAAAGGAGGGAAGAGCACCTTCAGGAGGTGGTTGGAATAGGACGGTTGGAGAAGGCATTGCAGAAAAGGTGATACGGGAGTGAAAATCTGAAGGAAGTCAGGGAATAGGAGACTTGGCAGATTTCTGGGGGTAGAGTCGTCAGGAAGAGTCACAAGCACAGGGAAGGCCTGAAGGCCGGAGATAATGGTCAGAAAGGAGGAGCCGTGAGATTCCTTGCTGTGTCCCCCTCTGAGAGCAGAATCTGCACCCAGGAGGCACTGTGTAACCCTTTGTTGAACGAGTGCGTCTTGAGAGCACTCTCTCTAGGATTTTGCCGTGGTCTTTGCAGGTCTACTCTGACTCAGGGAAATAACACACTTGATACGGCAGCCTCGCGGAGGTGACCTGTCATTGACTCCTGGGCTCGAGAGAAAGATAAGAGAGTGGAGACGCCGGCCTCTGAGCCCCCGGCCGCGCTCTCTGGGCGAGGATGGTGGAAGGCACTAGCAAGAGGAAGGCGCCCAGGGCTCTTGGGTCCGTGGTGGGCGCTATTCTTTAGCCTCCCTCCTCGGGGAGTCTCTCCTGTGACGGCGTTCTGGGAGCAGCCCAGCTGATTCTGGGAGGCTTGTCCCTGTGCAGGTGGAGGTGGAGTGTGGAGTGCAGGGTTTTTCCTCCAGGGTTTTGCTTGTTTTCCAGATTACCTCTTTGTCGTGGTGACCTGTTTCTTTCATTTTTCCTGCTGTTGGCTGTCTTCCTGGGATACAGATCTAGTCACTTTTGTGGTTAAGAATTCCACTGCCCAGACTTGGCCTGTGGTCCAGTGGTTCAGACCCTGCACTCCCAGTGCAGGGGCCCCGGGTTTGGTCCCCAGTCAGAGCACTGCATCCTGCACGCTGCACCCAAGAGCCTGCGCGTGGCAACCAAGACCCCCAGGCCGCAGCCAGCACCTGTGCAGCCAGAATAAACCCCACTGCCTCCCGGGCTCGGCTTCCCTGGTGGCTCAGACAGGAAAGAAGCTGCCTACAATGTGGGAGACCTGGGCTCCATCCCTGGGTTGGGAAGATCCCCTGAAGAAGGGAATGCTGCCTACTCCAGTATTCTGGCCTGGAGAGTCCCGTGGACAGAGGAGCCTGCAGGACTACAGCCCACAGGGCCGCAAAGGGTCAGACGCGACTGAGCGACTGGTACCTCACTGTCCCCAGCTGGTCCACCGCCGTGGACCCTGCAGGCTGGCCCCCACTAGCTGCGGTCACGTGACGTCCCGTTGCCCCTCTCACCTCTGGGCTGACGGACCGCCTGCACCCCCGCTGCGTGCCCGCTGCATGCCCACGGACTCTGCTGCGCTGCCATGTATGAAATGGGCCTGATGGCAGATACGTCTGCTTCAGGTCTGGTATGAGAAACAAGTGAGATAATGCTGTGAGAGCTTTTGGAAACAGAAGCTCTTTGTAGACATACATTGTTGTCTTGATGATACTTAGAGAACATGCCAACACAGGTGCAGACCAGGGTTTTAGCAGAGGAAATAAAAAGCGATTTAACAGTCTGACCAGGAAGAAAAAAGACTGAAATGTCATCAGATCAGATCAGATCAGTTGCTCAGTCGTGTCCAACTCTGCGACCCCATGAACTGCAGCACGCCAGGCCTCCCTGTCCATCACCAACTCCCGGAGGTCACTCAGACTCACATCCATCGAGTCAGTGATGCCATCCAGCCATCTCATCCTCTGTCGTCCAGGCATAAGTTAATGCCTAACCACGTGATCAGAACTAAATATTTGAGGCTGTTTTGCATTAGATATCAGTTGGTTCCAATTTCTATGTTAGTCTTTGACTCTTAACACATATTTCTTACAGTTTAAAAACTTGCCAGGAATCCGAAGGGATTCTTTAAAGAATTGCTCTCCATCCCCTAATCTCTGATAATGGGAAAGTAATCATTGAAGGACGCTGATGTACATATTCATTCAAAGAAAACTTGGTACTTAAAGTGTACCCAGAGTAGTTCCATGGTTATACTAGAAGAAAGACAAAAGTAACTCAGTCCAGAAGGCAGAGCTAGACATTCTGGACGGTGTTCTTGTTTTTGGTGTATTGGCATCTCCCAGCATGCAGTAATGCGCTCTTTGTTTAGAGACTGCAGTGCATTTTCCCACTGAAGTAATGTCAAGAGAGATTGGCCTCCAGGCAAGACTGGAGGTCTGCCTTGGCCCATCACCTCACAGCATTCCCACGAGGAAGGTGTCTGCAGACCTCTGTAACATAACGGGGGCGCATCGCCCTTGCTGCCTGACCCCTCCTTCCATAGCGTGATGGGGAGCCCTCTGCCAGCCTGCACTCCAGGCCGCTGTCTGCAGGCAGGCTCCCCTTCCAGCCCTGGACTCCCCACTCCAGGCCGCTGTCTGCAAGCTCCCCTTCCAGCCCTGGGCTCCCCGCTCCAGGCTGCTGTCTGCAATCAGGCTCCCCTTCCAGCCCTGGGCTCCCCGCTGCAGGCCGCTGTCTGCAGGCTCCCCTTCCAGCCCTGGGCTCCCCGCTCCAGGCTGCTGTCTGCAGGCTATCCGCTCCAGCCCTGGGCTCCCCACTCCAGGCTGCTGTCTGCGGGCAGGCTCCCCTTCCAGCCCTGGGCTCCCCGCTCCAGGCTGCTGTCTGCAGGCAGGCTCCCCTTCCAGCCCTGGGCTCCCTGCTCCAGGCTGCTGTCTGCAGGCAGGCTCCCCTTCCAGCTCCAGGCCGCTGTCTGCAGGCTCCCCGCTCTAGCCCTGGGCTCTCACTCCTGGTGGAGGAAGGCACTGTGTGCTCAAAGCTCAGAGAGCACGTGGAGCCTGAGGGGTCTGCTAACCCCCTGAGGTTAGCAGCTTTTCTAGCTAAAGTCCTCAAACTCACTGTGTCCAGGTGATACCAGGAAGATTATAGAAAAGATTTCCGCAGATGTCTTCATCTCTGAGATTCTGATTCTGTAGATTTGAGGTGGAGAGCTTAGGAATTAGTAACTTTTAAAAACTCTCCTAGTGATTCTAGAAATTGCTGTTATCTGCATTTACTGAATTGGGAAAGTAAGGATTAGAATAAATAGTTAAACTAAAATTACCTACCTGTGAATGGCAGAATCAGGAGCCACAACCTGCCCTTCGGAACCTGGGTGCTGACTGTGATCTCAGAGTCACACTAAGATTTCAAGATGTACTAAATCTGTCCTCAAAGTCCAGCTTTCCAGAAAAACAAATAAAACAGCAACAAAAAAGGTCCACTTTTCAAAAATTACTCTATATGATAGGTGAGCTTGTTTTTACATAGACATATCTTGCTTTTTTAGTTTAGTTTTTTTTTTTTTTTTTTTTAATTAACTATGTCATATATTTGTAGTCAGATGAAGAGGAGAACAAAAATGTCTTAAAACCCTGCCTCATAGCTGTATGGCCCAGTGTGTTCCAGCCACTGTTAAGGAATTTAAATGTTAGCCTTCTCATCCTGTGTATCTGTGTCCCAACTCTCTTCTCTTCATCACTCCCTTTTCTTGCACTATCAACAGCCTGAGCTATAAAAAGAAGCTTCTGTGAAGGTTTGAAAACTGAGGATAGGAGTGCCGCCCAAGTGCACTGACTGGGAAATCCACACCCTCAGGAGAGGGAAGCGACTTAGGGAGAAGGGGGCCTTGGGAGAGGGGGTGCTGAGAGAAGCTCATGGGAGGGTGAGCCACGGATCAAGCTCAATGGAAAGTTCTGTCTGAAATGCTGATTTTCCACGGGTGAGTGGGAACTTGATGAAGCTGTCTAGCTAAGCGTCGTGGAGCCGTGCTGCCTTGATGCTCCCAGCAGTGACATCCGCATCCACTCTTGCAGATTGTTTTCCCTGCTTTTATTTTCAAGTATCTTTTTATTTCGTTTATCCGTAGACGTGAAGTGAAAAGTGTTAGTCACTCAGTCGTGTCCAACTCTGTGTGGCCCAGTGGACTGCAGGCCCCAGGCTCCCCTATGCATGGAATTCTCCAGATGAGGATCCTGGTGTGGGTGGCCATTTCACCATCCGAGCCCCCGGGGAAGCCCTTATTCCTAGACATCTGTCTGTATATCTCTCCTCTCTATCTGTGTGTGTTAAATGTAACTCTTTATTATGTATGGGACTTATTTTGGTTTGTGCTTAACTGTTTCTTATAGAGAGTCAGCCAGTCATTTCAATGTCAGCACCACTTACTGAATAACGTCTTCTCTCTCAACTTGTTTTCACCACCCCCACCTTTTCTTGTAAGAGGGAGTTTAAGGTTTATACTTTATTTTGCCTTTCTTAAAAGAATTGATTGGTGCTTTATTGATCTCCCTAGTTTCTGGAAAGGTGACAGTTGTTGGGAAAAACGTCCCTTGTTGCACGTACCTGAGGACACCCGTCCACCTTCCCCTTTCTCTCTGTCACGCTACCTTGTTGGTTAAAACAGGATAACTGTTATTGACTTCTTAACAAGTGCCCTGGAAAACGCATTTCTACTGGTTATTTCCTGTCTCAGGACTTGTAACACAGTGTGAGATTTTCTACCCTTGGCACTTGCCAGAATGCACTGAAATATGAGAGGTGTCTGGCATCGCCAAAGAACCTGAGCAGCTTGGCGCCGTGGCGTCGTCTGCGTGTACCTGGCGTGTCCCCCGAGGAGGGCGGGCTCACAGCCCCCTTGGAGGCCCCGCCACAGCCGCGGCCCCTGTTTCTCAGGAGTCAGTGTGTCCACAGGCACCATGCAGTCTGCAGCAGTCACGGCTTGTGACCCCACAGGAGCGGCTCCACTCATATTTGCAGAGTTCCCATCCACCAAGGAGCATCTGCCTGTTCCTTTGCTTAGAAGAGACTGTCATATGTGGTGTGATTTTCAGGGCGGCCTTAAATCTTTTTAAATGGGATGAGTGGATGGCTGGGCAGGTTGTAAATGGGTAGAAATGATAACTTCTAAACCTTTCTTTCTGAATGTGTTAGTAAATCATGATTTTAGCTCTGTTGGAACCATTGATTAAATACTCCCATTTTCCAGCCTGAGATCAGAAGCTGGAAAAGTCTCCTTAAGTGATCTCCTTAAGTTGATAACCTTTTGTTTTATCAAGTCAAAAGTGATCCTCCTCCTTCCGCTCAAGCCTGTGTCGGTCTGCACCGATCCACAGCAGAGCAGAGGCGGAGAAGGCAGCTGCGCCGGTGCAGGCTTGGGGGCCGGGCCCGCTGGGCCACGGGCACTGCCCCCGCTCGCTGCCCGGCGGTCTCAGAGCAGGCCCTGTGTCCTCCGACGCCAGTGTCCTTGCCAGGGGCCAGGCGGTGGTGAGAGTGTCCCCGAGACAGGCCTGTCGGGCCCCAATGAACTGACCGTTGTCAGGCATGTAGAATAGCATCCGGCACATAGTGAGCACAGAGTTTAACAAGGCTCTCAACTGTGATCAGTCATCAGCAGTTTCACTGTTACTAATACTGAAACAAAAATATTGGCTCTTTCTTTTTAATTGGAGAAAGTTGAAGTTTATTGCCACAGTAAATTTTGATGTATCTTTGATGTGTATTCCTTATATAGTTTATTGCTGATTCCTCAGATCGCTCCAATATGACGTACCTAAAGCCGCCTCCGTCCCAAGCCTTGCGCTGAGTGCTTTCTGTGAGCCTGATTTAGCTCTCTCGGCAGCACAGGACAGGAGGCAGTGTCCGCGCCCCTTGTGTAGAAGAGGAAGCGGGCTGACCTGGGGGTGCTGGGAAGCCTTCAGGGTCACACAGCCAGGGACTAGTGATGCTCGGAGGCTGACCCCCGACCTCTGCTCGCTGCCTGGTACTGCCCTCTGCCTGGGCCCTACCCAGCTTGCTTTCTTCCCATCTGCTCAGTAATAGCGGAATACTCCTGCTGGAGCCAACCCATGCCTCCGGGCTAGCCTCCTCTGAGCCTGACGACCTCACTTGTAGTCAGATCTTGACCAGCCTTCCCCCGTCACTGGAGAAGTTTTATGAGCCCTGCTTAGTCTAGAAACTCGGTGTTGGTTTTTCCTCTGAGATAAGTTCTACAGTGGGTTTTCCTGGTACAGCCTGGGAACATCCACACAGTGATTCAGCCTCAACAATGATCTGTTCTACAAGGACAGTTTTGACACTCAACCAGCACAGCGATGATGCAGTTTCAAATTTATAAGTTTTCTTCCCCATGCCCCCCCCCTTTTTGAGGTCTGGATTTTATTAATGTGTTAATGAATATAAAAAGAGGTCTTTCAAAAGTTGTTTACTCTCTTAGAGCATATGCTGTGACTACTTGAGGGTAACTGATTTTCCTGCATACGTATTCAAGTTAAAATCACAGTTTCCCTACTTTAAAAAACAGTTTTCTTGGAAATAAAATGTCTAGACAGACTTTGAAACTGAAAAACTGCTCCTTTGCCTCAGGTATTTTTGCTTGAAAACTGATCCTTTCATGAATATTTGATTTTTAAAAATTTACACAAGATGAATACCATTTTATTAGTCTTTTAGTCCTTGTGAAAGTGATGCAATTTTAGTTTTTAGAGAAAGTAAAACTTTTTTCCCGTAAGTGAAAATTAATTTTTATGACTTTAATCTCCACTTTTGTACTGTTTATTTAAATCTCTTATCTAAAATTAAATCTCAGTGGCAGAATCCTGAAAGTGTCTCCCTTCCCACTTTTTTTTTGGTCATCTTCAGTCTGCTAAAGACCTTACACAGTCATTATTCCAAGGACAAATGTTTTGCAGGAATTTTCACAGTGCCTGCTTATCAGTGTTTTTTTAATGATGGTCTAGATCCCATGGACGAAGGAACCTGGTGGGCTGCAGTCCATGGGGTCGCTAAGAGTCTGACACGACTCAGCGACTTTACTTTCACTTTTCACTTTCATGCATTGGAGAAGGAAATGGCAACCCACTCCAGTGTTCTTGCCTGGAGAATCCCGGGGACGGGGGAGCCTGGTGAGCTGCCGTCTCTGGGGTTGCAGAGTCAGACACGACTGAAGTGACTTAGCAGCAGCAGCAGCAGCAGCAGTGAGTTAAAATGGCCAGATGCCAAGGATAATAGTGATGAATGCTTTTGGAATTTAATTAAGAGGCCATCTAACTTGTGAATTTGAATCACAACTCTTAGGACTTTGATGTATAGTTGTGGACATATAATTTAGGGCTATCCTGACTCCTTAGTTACAAAGCTATGATGCCAATAAAATAAATTTGTGAATAAGAAGTTGAAAGAGAATATTGTTTAACTTGTAACTGTTAGGAAAATAACCAGTTTATTTGATGGATGATGTTGATATAAATAATAATATATTAAGGTCTTTCTCTGCTCCAGACCCTGGGCTAAGTCCTTATCATGCTGCCTCTTTTTATCTCGTTTTTTATGGTAAAGGAAAAACAGTCCTGCTGACATCAGCAGCTACTAAACTGCAGAAGTAGGCTGCAGACCTTAGGCTGCCTGACCCCCAGCCCGACGGCGGCCTCTCGCCCCTCCCGTCTCTGCACTGGCACAGCCTGCCCAGGAGCTGGGCGGCCCTACACAGTGTTCTCAGTGGGCTGGCTCACAGCGCGACTCTGAGGAGAGCAGACGTGCGTTGGCTCTACTTTACAGGCGAGGAGACTGGTGCTCGGAGAATAGAAGAGTGTTCCAGGGTTTCAAAACTGGCATAACTGTTATCCTTCTGTACATACTAAATACAAGGTTTTTTTTAATGTGCTATTTTCATGCTATTTAGGGGCTAGGAAATTGTTTGAAATTTCATTAGGAATCTTTATCATGTTACTTCACCTTGCTATGTGTATTTTATGGTTCTGTGATGACTCAGAATCCCTAAATGATGTTTTTCTCTTCTTCAAAAAAAATTTTTTAGCAGTACCACTGTAAAATACCAGTGTAAAATGTCATAAAACAGGTTATTCCAGCCAAGAGTCTGAGGTGAGGACAGATTTAAGTTGTTCAGTCACATTAAAATCAAATCAGTGTTGGGAATGCTGGCAGCTATTCAGAAAAGACGTCTCTGTAGCACATTAAAAAAATTTTATGCCCTAGTAAGGTTGACCACCTCTTCTTAATATCTTCTGCTTCTGTTAGGTCCATACCATTTCTGTCCTTTATCAAGCCCATCTTTGCATGAAGTGTTCCCTTGGTATCTCTAATTTTCTTGAAGAGATCTCTAGTCTTTCCCATTCTGTTGTTTTGCTCTATTTCTTTGCATTGATCTCTGAGAAAGGCTTTCTTATCTCTCCTTGGTATTCTTTGGAACTCTGCATTCAGATGCTTATATCTTTCCTTTTCTCCTGTGCTTTTCGCTTCTCCTTTTCACAGCTATTTTTAAGGCCTCCCCAGACAGCCATTTTGCTTTTTTGCATTTCTTTTCCACAGGGATGGTCTTGATCCCTGTCTCCTGTACAGTGTCACAAGCCTCCATCCATAGTTCATCAGGCACTCTTATCTATCAGATCTAGGCCCTTAAATCTATTTCTCACTTCCACTGTATAAAGGATTTGATTTAGGTCATACCTGAATGGTCTAGTGGTTTTCCCTACTTTCTTCAATTTCAGTCTGAATTTGGCAATAAGGAGTTCATGATCTGAGCCACAGTCAGCTCCTGGTCTTGTTTTTGTTGACTGTAGAGGTGGCAAGAATACACAAAAGAACTGTACAAAAAAGAGCTTCACGACCAAGATAATCATGATGGTGTGATCACACCTAGAGCCAGACATCCTGGAATGTGAAGTCAAGTGGGCCTTAGAGAGCATGACGATGAACAAAGCTAGTGGAGGTGATGGAATTCCAGTTGAGCTATTTCAAATCCTGAAAGATGATGCTGTAAAAGTGCTGCACTCAATATGCCAGCAAATTTGGAAGACTCAGTAGTAGCCACGGGACTGGAAAAGGTCAGTTTTTATTCTAATCCCAAAAAAAGGCAATGCCAAAGAATGCTCGAAACTACCGCACAATTGCACTCATCTCACACGCTAGTAAAGTAATGCTCAAAATTCTCCAAGCCAGGCTTCAGCAATATGTGAACCATGAAAAGGCAGAGGAACCAGAGATCAAATTGCCAACATCCACTGGATCATGGAAAAAGCAAGAGAGTTCCAGAAAAACATCTATTTTTGCTTTATTGACTATGCCAAAGCCTTTGACTATGTGGATCACAATAAACTGAAAAAGAGATGGGAATACCAGACCACCTGACCTGCCTCTTGAGAAACCTGTATGCAAGTCAGGAAGCAACAGTTAGAAGTGGACATGGAACAATAGACTGGTTCCAAATAGGAAAAGGAGTACGTGAAGGCTGTATATTGTCACCCTGTTTATTTAACTTCTATGCAGAGTACATCATGAGAAACACTGGGCTGGAAGAAGCACAGGCTGGAATCAAGATTGCCGGGAGAAATATCAATAACCTCAGATATATAGATGACGCCACCCTTATGGCAGAAAGTGAAGAGAAACTAAAAAGCCTCTTGATGAAAGTGAAAGTTCAGAGTGAAAAAGTTGGCTTAAAGCTCAACATTCAGAAAATGAAGATCATGGCATCTGGTCCCATCACTTCGTGGGAAATAGATGGGGAAACAGTGGAAACAGTTTCAAACTTTATTTTGAGGGGCTCCAAAATCACTACAGATGGTGACTGCAGCCATGAAATTAAAAGACACTCCTTGGAAGAAAAGTTACACCCAACCTAGATAGCCTATTGAAAAGCAGAGATGTTACTTTGCCAACAAAGGTCCGTCTAGTCAAGGCTATGGTTTTTCCAGTGGTCATGTATGGATGTAAGAGTTGGACTGTGAAAAGCTGAGTGCCGAAGAATTGATGCTTTTGAACTGTGGTGTTGGAGAATACTTTTGAGAGTCCCTTGGTCTGTAAGGAGATCCAAGCAGTCCATTCTGAAGAATATCAGCCCTGGGATTTCTTTGGAAGGAGTGATGGTAAAGCTGAAACTCCAGTACTTTGGCCACCTCATGCGTTGAATTGACTCGTTGGAAAAGAGTCTGATGCTAGGAGGGATTGGGGGCAGGAGGAGAAAGGGACGACAGAGGATGAGATGGCTGGATGGCATCACTGACTCAATGGACGGGAGTCTGAGTGAACTCCGGGAGTTGGTGATGGACAGGGAGGCCCGGCATGCTGCAGTTCATGGGATTGCAAAGAGTCGGACACAACTGAGCTACTGAACTGACTGAAGGTTGACCAAGGTTTCCCCGGTGGCTCAGACAGTAAAGAATCCACCTAGAATGCGGGAGACCTGGGTTCGGTCCCTTGTTTGGGAAGATCCCCTGGAGAAGGGAATGGCGACCCACTCCAGTGTTCTGGCCTGCAAACTTCCACGGACTGTATATAGTCCATGGGATCGCAAGGAGTCAGACACAGCTGAGCCACTTGCACTTTCAAGGTTGATCAAGAACTTCGGCATATTCGTATCTGTGGTCACATAAAAAAAAAAGGAAGAGTAAATGTGTCTATACAGTAAGTGTGCATTGCTTAACTTTTCCAAAGATTTTATTAATCCATTTTATTTATCATAAACATTTCCCGGTTTAGAAAATGTAAAATTGATTAAATGGTTATAATTTTAAATGTTCAAGGACTTAAAGCATTCAAGGCATTGTTACTTGAATTGGGTGCAAGAAGTTTTACTGCAAGAAAGTGTATGCTGACCGCTGTAGCCGACTTGCCATGTGTAGTGTTTTCCTTTTTGCCTGAGCAAGAAGAATAGCTTCTGTCATGTGAGTTTAAATGATACATCAAGCTAATAAATGTGGCTGGCTTAGCAAGTGATAAGCATAACTAATTCAATTTAAATTTCTCTTATATAAAAATCATGAGCCAATACATTAAAGATTAAAAATGTTAATGCAATTAACAAAAATTAGTATTCAGTGAAGAAGCATATTTCAGTTTTAAGATGGATGATGCATCATTCAGTGGCCGGATAAGGACCAAATTCAGGTACCCTTTATCCAGGTGATGGATTTATTAAAAGTAAGTTAAGATGAAACGCTTTATTTGAAGAAACTTTGGCAAACCAGTATGTAACATGTGAACAAAAGATAGCCCGTGTGCTTAGGAACCGTGGAGGAAACCAGGCCTGAGTGACTTGCCAAGGACTCTGAGAGCGTCAGCTGAGCGCCTGGGGACGGCGGCGGCGCCGGGGAGTGGGCGGGCTGCGCAAGGAGCCTGAATGGGAGTGGGCGGGCCTGAAGTCACTTTCAGATACAAGAGCATTCGTGGTTGGGGACAGGGACGTCGAGGGTGTGCAATGGGGTCAGAATTCGCTCTCAGCGTCCCCGTGGCGTCTTGCTATCTGTTCGTTTACAGGTGGATGGCAAGCATTCCAGCGAGGCCGCCTTGATCCTCCACAGGAAGGGGTTTGACTGCCGCTTCTCTAGCAGAGACACCGGGCTGCAGTGTTCCACAACCCAGGGAAAGGTGAGCCGAAGGCCTGTTCTTCCTGTTGGTCTAGTGTGATTTGAGATGCTTGCCTTGTGCAGATGACCCTGACAAGGAGATGTCCATTGCCTTTCTGTGGGCTCTGTCTCCTCACCTTCAGGTTTGCTCCAGTTTTCCCTCTTACGGAAGCCCTGTCCAGTGTTCAGTCTCTCCTCCTTGTCGACATCAAACTGCCCCGGCAGACGGGTGCATGCTTGAAGACAGGGCCTCCTCGAGTCTTAGGCTTTCCGTTTCCAGCCCACAAAGCGGCTTCTTCCCACCCCCTCTATTCCCACCTCTCTCAGATGGCTCAGGTATGATCCAGTTCAGCAAAGGCAACCCCATGTCCTGCGGGGGCCAAGTAACTGCCGTGGGGGCTTCCCTGGTGGCTCAGTCAGTAAAGAATCCTCCTGCAGTGCAGGAGACCTGGCTTTGATCCCTGGGCAGGGATGACCCCCTGGAGGAGGGCATGGCAACCCACTCCAGAAAGCTTGCCTGGAAAATTCCATGGACAGAGGAGCCTGACAGGCTATAGTCTGTGGGGTCGCAAAGAGTCGGACACGACTGAGTGACCGGCACACACACAAAGTGGGTGCAGGCTTGCAGTAGGGGTGGCGAGAACGTGAGACTGGCCGGCGGGGTGAGCCGGCCGAGGCCCACGGGGCAGCGGGACTCCGCCCCAGGCCATTGTCTCCCAGGGCCGAATCTTCTGATTAAGTGGGTGTGCATGAGTCCATCCCGTGCAGCCCAGCAGGGCCTCAGGCCTGAGTACTGACCGCCGGCTGCACCTTCCGATTTCTCTTCAAGCTGCCTTGCTGGCGGTCCTCGTCAGCCACTCTGGGAGGGAAGGGAACCTTCAGCCTTCTGCCTCTGGCTCCGACAGGCTGGGGCTGTCTGCAGCACGCCGGCGGGCCTCCCACACCACGTCAGCTAGCTGACCCACTCTTGAAGACCTCGTAGACATGGTGTCAGACTGACTCAAGGGAGTCCGTTCTGTCTTACACAGTTGGCATAGAGAGGCTCAGAAGGAGGGGAGGATGAGAGGCGGTGGAGAGGCCTGAAGCTGCTTGGGGTGACGTGTCCATCCCTTCTGCCCACACTGCATGTCATTGGTGCTCGAGGGAGCACAGATCTTTGTTGTTGGTTTCACTGTTCTTACTCTCTCCCTTCTCACTGAGGATCTGAGACACTTGGGTGTGAACGTTTGTACTCAGACACTAAGGCGTTGAGTCTTAAGGGGGTTATACGATCCAGAGAGACATACTAGAAGAACTGCCAGAAGTGAGAGTAGCTTTTTCCAAACAGCCTTCCTACCCCGTAAGTGACTCCCTTATATGAGGGCCTTCCTGGCGGGCCTGGGTCCTGTCTCCCAGCTTTTCTGGTTCAGGAAGATGGTGGAAAAGCACCACTGTTGGGGTAACTACTGACTGAAAGAGGGTGTAGCTGTGTTTAAAGCTCTTGGTCTGAGGAGTCCTTTCTTTCATTGAGAAAGGCCCTTGCATACGATCCGTTGTTAAGCAGCTGAGAGGGGCCCAGGAGACAGCGTTCTCCTGCTCCTGGGTTCCGGTCTCCCCTCAGAGTTGTCTCTTTGTTCAAGTGTGTGGAGGTGGACTTAATCTCCCTCCCCTGCCCCTGCTTTTTCACTAAAAGACAATTTCAAACATACTTTTCACTTTTTCTCACACTGAGTATATAGATGCACTACTTATCTTTCTTCAAAGTTATTCTAAACATGTAACTTTTTATCATTTACCTTTTAGATATTGGCCCAGAAGCTCTTTAGCAAGTTCACTGTTGTAAGTATCACACCTTCCTCATTATCCCTGATGCATTCTCCTCCAGACGCCCGAAATATAAGTGAAATCAACTTGAGTCCCATGGAAATCAGCACGTTCCGAATCCACCTGAGGTGAACCTGGTTCAGATTTGGTTGGGAGCATTGGCTTTTGTGTGCTTCTTGGTTCCACGTGCAAAGGCAAGCACAGTGTTCAGCTTCTGGCTCCTGTGAGGACATGGATTCTGTGATTCTTTTTCTTAAACCAGTACAGTAGGAGAGAAAAATAAGCCATGCTACAAACTAGTTTGTTTTTTTTAAGTTCCTTCCATGAACTACTATCATCTGTATGAATTGATGCAACAAATGAAGAAATGTAAAGACAGCCTCTCAACAGATTGTATCTCAGGTTAAATGTTAACTAATTATATCTGTGTTGGGGGTTGTGAAGAGATTGTTCTCAGTATTCATGTTGCTGACCCTTTGTTAGTTTTACAAAAATACCCATTTTTACCAAAATGGAATAAAAAGCTTGTGGGTAATAGCTAATGGCCAAAATGGTTGCAATCATTCATACGTGTTAGAAGAACTTTATGTGTTGAAATATGTGGAAAAGTGCAATCCATCAATCCTGATAATATATATCGTTGCTTTTACGTGTTTTCTACCACTTGACCCCTCCCTTCCTACCCTATGTAAGTATTTCCAGAAATACCAGATTTTGAATCATTCAATAGTAGACAAAGAGGCATATTTTCATTACTTGACAATGTGGGATAGGTGCAATTTATTCCATTGTCATTAAGCTGGGGGCAGCAGTTCCACAGGTACCACGACCTCTTCTGGGTACCACAAGGTGTCTTTTTACACAGCTCATTTGAATACAGATGTTCTGAGAAGGGGTTTTCTATTTTAAAATTATCATATCAGAATAAATGTGCCTTATTTTTTTATAAGTCTTGTTAAATCTTTTGGTGTCCATATTACTGTTGAGGGAAGATGGGGAGTGGCTGGGGGGAGGGGCGGGTACTTTCTATGACACATAAATTGTATAATTTTTGCCTGACAATGCTGGCCACGTTCTGATCTGTTTCATTAAATTTGTGGTGATGTTACTCTAAACATTTTGACTATTTGAATGTACTGAGATGTCAGAAAACAAAACAAGGAAGAAAAATATTGTTAATTAAAATATGCTGCTGCCAAGGAGACTGCAACTTGAAGCTAGGATTTTGTAACAAGCAGAATCCACATACTGTTTTCATTTCACGAGAGTTCACCAGTTTGAAGAGAGAAGGCTTTAAAATAGGCCGTTTTGAAACCCACTTATATGTAACTCATCATAATTTATCATATTAAAGAATATGTTTGTTCAATGAACTTCAAACTTTTGTACGTGCTAACCTCAAAATGAAGTTCTTACCCTATGTGCCATTACAGTACTTTTGATAAAATTTATTTGGGATCATTGTAAACTTGACATTAAGATAAAACCAACATTTAGAGTATTCCATTTTAGCATAGAAAGAAAGGATTCTTGACTATGTACACTGCTGAAGATTCTCTGTGCTAACTAATAGGTTGAGTATTATCTGACTTTAAACTTCCATTTTACCTCCTGCCATTCCAACATCTTCATACAGAAATGAAACATCATTTCTGTTTTATCATGTAGCCTGGTTATCATCTGTATTTCCAGTCAAGATGCAGCTCCTTAGATTATTGTTCCATTAAGTTCACAAACTTCTTTCGCCTTTAATTATTAAGGAAATAATACTAGTGTTGATGAAGATATTACAAGAGAGTAATTTCTTGCAATAAACATGTACTGTAAGTTTCTTTCCTTGTTTTGGGGGATAAACAACTAAAACAGAAAACAAACTCACTTTCTGTGAACATCTACAGATGTTACGGTTGCCAGACACAAATCCCAGGAATAAGATCAGTATTTTCATTGCATCTTACGTGTAAAACCTTCCTATAGGAGTTCACTGTGTTCTGTGGTTCAAGTGGTTGTACTTAATCGTTCTGGAATCTCTGATCAGTTGAAATAAAAACTCTTGATGCAATAACAGTGGTCTTTGCCACCCCTGGTTGGTTGAGGTGGGTCTGTCCTGTGCTCCGTCGGGGTCTTAGTGTGTGTAGTCACCAGCTGCTCACAGGTAAAGCAGAAATTCTTTTTCACCAGCAAGTTTCTGCTTTTTATTTTTAGAATAAATCATCAGGGAAATGAAGAGAGGGTGCTTTTGCTTTGGGTTGTGGTCAAGAACTAACTAAATGATTTAGTGTCCCTGGCACACGCTACAAATCGCACCCTTCAGTCGTGATCTCAGTGGCACATTTGTTTGCTTAGGTTTTATCACGTTCATTATCGCAGGTGTTCAGTTGACCGAGTAGTTCATAACGTTCTCTCTCTCTTTTTTTTTTTGAAAATTTAATTTGGGGTTATAACTGCAGTGTTTGAGAACTTAGCATCCTTGTTTTCTGCAAATACAGATTAAAACAAAATGCTGTAAAACGTGTTGTAAAACATTGTAATTACCTTCCCATGTCTTTGTTGTGTTTGTGCTGAAATGTTTTCACATTCCTTTGTCTGGAAGAAAGTCTTTGCTTTCATTTTGATTATGTTGTTTTCCTTGAAATCAATAGGTTTTGATATTTTCTCTTGGAAGATTTTGTATCTTTTGGGAATATGTAATATAAGATATCTAATAAAAGATAAATCTTACCATGTGCGTGGTCCTCTAGAGCAGTTCTTAAATCTGAGTTTGTACGCAAGATACAGTAGATGTTTCAGTGGGTAGAGTGGAGGCGTAAGGGCTTGTTTTGTCTTCTGTCATGAGTGAATCGCTCCTTCTTCAGTCCATCTCTCTTGGGTTGGCCAAAAAGTTTATTTAGTTTTTTCCTCTAAGATAGACGGTTCTAGTAGCGCTTTATCTAGTTGTCTTTATCTTCAAAACAATTTTGTTAGATTGTGTTGTGACTACTGTCATATCAGCATGTATTAAAAAAAAATCAATTGGTGAATTGTTGTGTAGCCATTTTAGTAATGAAGATGGAAGAAAAAGCAGCATGTTTGGCATATTATGCTTGATTCAAGAAAGGTAAAAATGCAGCTGAAACACACACAGAGAATACCTATGCAGAGTGTGAAGAGGGCGTGGCGACTGAGCTGACTTTTCTAAAGTGGTTTGCAAAGTTTCATACTGATTGTTTCTTGCTGGACAATATTGCACAGTCATGTACTCCAGTTGACGCTGATAACCATCAAGTGGAGACATTGAGAGCAGTCCGCGTGTGCCGCAGGGAGGCAGCTGCAGCGCTCAGAATGCCCAAACCTAGCGCTGAGAGTCACCTGTGACAGCTTGGTTCTGTCAATCGCTCTGATGTTTGAGTTCCTCATAAGTGAAGAGAAAAACCTTCTGGACCATCTTTCCACATGCAGTTCTCCAGTGAAAGGTAATAAAAATGTTCTGTTTTTAAAACAAATCGTATTGGGTGATGAAAAATAGATACTGAACAGTCATGTGGAGGGAAGAGATTGTGAGGCAAGCAGAGTGAACCACCAATCACCCCAGAGGTCAGTCTTCATCCAGGGAAGGTGATGCTTATATGTGGTGGGGTTGGAAGGGAGTCCTCTTTATGAGCGCTCACTGGAACATGATTAATTCCAACAAGTACCACTCCCAGTCAGACCCAGCAGTCAAGGAAAAGCAATTTCCTTGACCGGAATTGGTCAGCAGAAAACACATCGTCTCCCCCCAGAGTTGCACAAGACAACGAGTTTCTGTGATGACCAGGCAAAAACATACAGCTTGGCTGGGAAGTTCTGATTCATCCAGGTATTTCTCCAGAGCTTTGGATTCCCATTTATTTTCGTCTTTACAGAATTCTCCTAATGGAAAAAAAAATTCAGTTCCCTGGAAAACCATAAACACACTTGAAACAGTTCTTTGCTCGAAAAGATAAAAAGTTTTGGGAAGATGAGATTATGAAGTTGTCTGGAAAATGGCAGTACTTCGTAGGGAAGAAAGGCGGTGAATACGGTATTCAATGAAGTTCTTGGTGAAAACGAAAAATGTGTCTTTTATTTGAAGTTTAAAACCGAAGGAACTTTTTGGCCACCCCAATAGCAGGCACATGGCAGGCAGAGGTGGTAGTGAATTTCATGTCTGGGTTTGGGGGCAGCTTTGAGTTGGGTGCAGGAGCCTTCCCAGCAGCACTTGTGCCTGTGGAACCTTCTGGTCCAGTAAGGAGGGGAAGGTTGTGGTCACATTCCAGTATTCCAAGATAAGATGAGAGTAAGCCAAGATGTGAAATAGAAGGTCCGTGTGAGCGGATGCAGAAGGAAAGGCGTGTTGGAAGGGTGGGGATCTGAAGACACCTTCCAGCCTGCCGGCCAGGCCAGCACACAGCTTAGTGGCTTTAGGGGAATTTCCTCAAAGCCAGGAAATGGGGGAGGGAAAGGGATACATATTCCGGAGATACATATGTGTTAGCCAGGCAAAGAATTCACGCTAACTAGGAAGTTTATACTTGTTTTGGGTGACTTACAACCTGAAGAGACTAATCAATTTATAATATATATACACTGAACTGTAAAACCCTAGAGAAATATGAAGAAAAATACTAATTTCATCATCAGATGATGAAAACCTTTTGGTTCCATATTATTTGGTTATCAACACGCCAAAATCATTTGAAAGTTAAAAACGGGTAAAGAAAAATTTAGTTTTAGATGGGCATATGCTTACATCACTCTTACAAAGCCTTGATGTGAAACCAACTAAGGGCGGTTGTGACTGGACGGTTCCAGGAGTGGCTGAAGAGCAGCTCTAGCGGGTGAGGCCCCTGCAGCACACATTGGCTTGAGCAAAAAGGAGTGACTGTTGTCCCCAGTAACGTCATGGAGCGTAGGTAGAACTCCAGATACGGCTGTAACCAGCCATAGGGTGATGGCATCCAGAGTGTGGTCTTTTCTCTTTGTGGCTTAACTCTGAGTTGTTCTCATCTTAGGCAAGGGCTGCACGCGTAATGGCAAGAGGGCTCTCGGCAGAGCCACACCTGCACCCAGCCGGCTTCGTGACCCCCCAGGATAAGAGCACCTTAATCGGACTTTCAGCAAAGGTCCCAGCATCGACAGTACTGGTGGTCATCTTGCTAATATCCTAGTGACGATGACTGGGGGTAGAGTTAGGTTCAACTGAACCACGTGGGCAAAACACGTGAGAAATAGCCTGCCCCTTACCCCCTACCCCATAGAAACAGCAGAGAAAAGGGAGCTGGATACTAGGGTACTTTGGATCCTAAGTAGGCAAAATACAATAAGGAATACACTGCTGAGAAGAAACAAACGTGCAGACTTTAGAAAGCACACTTAGCTTTAATTTCAGGAAAGGCTCCATGGAAGAGAGAGGCTTGAAATAGTGCCTAAAAGATACATTCGACTTCAGCAGGTAGAAATAATACGCATGTTCTCCGTAAAAACCAGAATAAGGAAAGACATAACAGCAAGCCTGAACTAGAAGTGGTTCCTTCTGTTTGGGGCAGCGCCGTCCAGTAAAGCGTTTCTGTGATACTAGCAGGGTCCTTTCTACGTGTGCCGTCCAGTATGGCGGCCACTAGCCACGCGTGGTCCACCAACACTTCGGTGTGCTGCGTGCACGTAAGGGGCTGAATAGCTCATTGTAGTTGAATAGCAACGTGCGTGTACAGTGTTGACACTGGTCTCAGCATGTGGTAACGTGTAAGATACGGGTAGGAAAACAACTAAAAACCCACGCTATTTGCAGTTTTTCGTTCATTGGGCACCTTGGGCTACAGTCCTGCAGCTCAGTGTGACCCTCAAACCCGGAGCACAGGCAACCTGGGAACTTGTCAGGATGCAGGGTCTCGGGCCCACCCCCAGACGCGCTGAGTCACAGACTACGTTTCCGCAAGACCCCTCCCCAGAGGATTAACATGCATGCTAAAGCCCTGGCCCAGAACATTTTTCAAGAAGGAAAGTCTCACGCCTGTCAGAAGGTCTGTTATCATAAAGGTAAAAAGACAGTGTTGGCAAGGTCATGGAGAGAAGGGACGCTTCATACGCTGTTCCTGCTGTTCTTCGGGCTCTGCTCTTGTCCTCCTGCTCCAGGGCGTCTGCTTTCACGCCTTCCTGTAGCAGGCTCCTTGTTACTCTCCGGTTCACTGTCACTTTCTCAGGAATCCCCCTGGACCAGCCAGTTTACACTAGTCGTACGCCTACCTCCTCACCGAGTATTTATTACCCTGCTTCTTTTCTTCTTAACAGAGCCAAGTGTGAAATGTCAGTTTGCCTTCCCCAGTGGAATGTAAGCGGTACTGAGGGCAGGGACCCCAGCTGTTCGTTCAACTTTGTATTTCCACACTTGGAACAGCAGGCATTCAGAAAATATGTGTCCAATAAATTGGTGAAAATGTTTATCACCATTGAATGTTGAGAGACAATTGCAGTTTTCAGAATAGAAGGCTGAGAAGTCCTTTACATCTTAATTGTATCAAAAAATATTTGTTCATGGTATTTTCCTGCTCAAAAAAACCCTCAATAAGTTGCCATTACCTGAAATTAAAGCATAAATGTTTCAAGCTGCATTCCTAATTTCCCTCAAGGATGTGACCTTATGGAAGATATTATACTTGCTTCACAACCAGCCACTGGCCCTCTGGCTTCTTTGCAAATAAAATCCTGATTTTCTTTACATATCAGATAGTCATGAGCCTCAGGATCAGATCAGATCAGTCGCTCAGTCCTGTGTGACTCTTTGCGACCCCATGAATCGCAGCACGCCAGGCCTCCCTGTCCATCACCAACTCCCGGAGGTGGGTTGTAATTGGTCTAAATCAGTCGCGATTTCTTTTTGTAGCCTTGATGACTGATTTAAGAATTAGTTTGTGACAGTTTTGGCCAGCGAACTGTCGGAAGGAGTCCGCTGGGGACTTGAGGGGAGGGTTCCCCCGTCTTCAAAAGGGGAGAGCACCTCACCCTCGTGCAGCCATGTTCAAAGGCAGTTTTGTGGAGTGTTGATGCTGGCTGCGATGCTGGCGCTGCCGCAGCCGTTTTGCAACCCTGCAGAGACAAGCCTGAGGACCAAATAAGAGCGAGCAGAGCCTGGCGCGTCACTGTTGGTGCTGAGCGTCTGAGCGAGCCAACTCCCACCTTTTCGTTACGTGAAGTCATGATGCGTGGGTATCTCAGCCCCTCGGAGTTCAGTGTTAGGTCACAAGGAACTGAAGGCATTTAAACGGGTGCTCTTCACGGCTGCCTCGGCGCCCCACGCTGCTTAGAATGGTGTGCGCGTGCCTGCCTGGCTGAGGTTGTCGGGGCGGTTTCTCAGAACACAGCCTCTTACCCTGTCCCTATTGCTCCCACCGCCTTGCACATTTGCTCAAAATATTTAATAAAACTGCTCTTAATGATATTGTGTAGGCACTTTTTTCAAGTATAAGATGAAAAGATAACAAAGGCAAGACGAATGCAGGATGTGTGTCCCGGCAACATGCCCGCAGGGCACAGAGCCCCTTTGGCGCAGCCCTGAGCGCCAGCCCAGTGCGCTGGGAGGTGAGCCCGACAGGTGGGCAGGGCCTGCCCCGGGCCTCTGCGAAGGGCTCAGCTGCCTCTTCAGCTGCTGTAAGAATTTTTCCAGAAGATTTCTCTCATTGGTGGACTGTGAGTGAATTTCTGAATTTTTTAAGTGCGGTTTTTAAGTGCAGATTTCAAGAGTCTTTGTGGAGCCGAGTGTCCTGGCCTCCATGCCCTGTGTAGCTTTCCAACCTTGACTCAGTGTAGTCTTGGGGCCCATTTTCTGATCCCAAATCTAAATGGCAATGCTAGCAAGCAAGATTGGAGAAGGCAATGGCACCCTACTCCAGTACTCTTGCCTGGAAAATCCCATGGATGGAGGAGCCTGGTGGACTGCAGTCCATGGGGTCGCTAAGAGTTGGGCATGACTGAGCGACTTCACTTTCACTTTTCATGTTCATGCATTGGAGAAGGAAATGGCAACCCACTCCAGTGTTCTTGCCTGGAGAATCCCAGGGATGGGGGAACCTCATGGGCTGCCGTCTATGGGGTCGCACAGAGTTGGACACGACTGAAGCAACTTAGCGGCAGCAACAGCAGCAGCAAGCAAGATGAGTCTCTAGGGTATGGATGTATGAAACACTTTTACTAAACCAAATGGCACGTCATTGGTTGGCTTTCAAAGTATGATCTGAAGTTGCAGAGAGGCCTTTGTTTTGATCCAAAACTAGCCACCCCCCCCACCCCCACCCCCCAGGATCAGATCAGAGCACTTGCCTTCCTTGGGATGGATGTCCTTGTCAAATGCAGGATTGAAATCATCTCGGGATGGCTGTATGGAAGGGAGTTTTCAAAAAAAGCAATTTGACTCATTTATTTTGTCTTCCTAAATGGATTTTTAAAGCACAGTTAATATGATTAGTTTGAAGTTTAAATCTATTAACGAAAATCTACAGATTCCTCTTCACTGAATGCGTGGACGCCCTTTAATAGAGCCTGATGGCAGATGGTTTTAGATTTTGCATTGAGTTCCAATAAATGTTAGTGGGAGTTGGCAATTGATTGGGATGCCTGCTCTGCACTCTGGGGGAGAGGGGTTTTAATCGTCTTGCTCTCCTATCTGGTGAGGGAGAGAGATCCTGCCTGGAGTTACGGTGCCGTAAGTTATGGTACCTCACGTCTGGCGGCACAGGTAAGGTCAGAGGCCAGAGGCCCCTTAGTGTGGGCAGCACAGACGTGAGGTACGCAGAGCCCGGGGGAAGGGGATGTGGCTTCCGTCTGGAGTACCGAGGGGAGGGTGGGCGTGAGCTGAGTGGGAGGATGGAAATGTATCACCAGCTAGACGTGGGCGGCGGTGACCCCAGCACACGCAAAGCAAGAAAGCTCTTGTCTGGGGCAGGTGTGGTGAGGGGAGTCACTGAAGTTAGGCTGTTTTTGTATGATTTAAAGGCTCCCCCTGCTCTGTATTTAAGACTTTGAACCTACAGAAGGAAATGGAGATCCCGTGGTATCCATGTGCATACTGGCCGGTGAGCACAGCTGAGAAGGTGGAAGGAAGGAAGTGTGAGTGCCATTTCAGGAAACCTTAATAATTGTCAGTCATCGTGAAGAAAAGGAAATGTGCGTCCTAATTAATTCTTTTCGTTGAAGCCGCGTGATGTCTGATCAGGGCAGGTATGAAATGTAAGCTTCTTGTGTGGGAGACCGTTGCCTGCAGCACCCTGCAGTGGTTTTATCTGTGAAATAGCAGCCTCACCCCCCAGCTTGGGCAGAACCATGGTCCAGGGGACCGAGTCCCCGGCCCCTCCTGTTGGTCCACTGTCGGTCTGCTCCGGGGCTGTCTCAGGGGTCAGCTTGTCAACTATAAACTCGTGAGTACTTGTCACCCAGCTAAGAATCAAAGAACTCATGAGACATGTTCTTAAAATACTTTGAACTTTAAAGGAGTCTAATGTTTTCAGGTTTGGCCGAACCTTGTCGTGTGCGGTTTTCTCGGGCCTGCGTCCCTGCAGTGTCCTGATGAGGGTCTGTAAGTCAGTAAACCTGTGTGAGGTGAAGGCTAGCTGTCTTAGCCTGAGCCCACCCTTTTGGAGATGAGCGGTGAGTGAGGTTCCAACAGTCGTAGCCCCAGTTCTTTCAGTTTCAACAATATGACCAAAGTGGAGCCCTTTGGGGACGTTTCGGCTTAGAAGGGAACACAAGGGGCGAGAGGCCACGGGCACAAACGCCTGGCCTTTAAGACTGCCCCTGGCTTCATTAAAGTCTTCAGAAACAGACCATGAATGAAAGCTTTCCAGTATTTAAACAGAAAGCACCCATCCGAGCACCTGGCATCGCAGACCCAGGGGCCTGCAGGAGCTCCAACCTGGCCAAAGTTCCAAGTAGAAGGCAAGCATCTGTCTGGGGCCTGCAGGGTGTGGTGTGGCCACCTGTGGGGCTGTGACAGTCAGCTGCCTGACCATGCGCACGGGGCTGCAGGGGCGCATGGCAGCCAGCAGATCATGTCAGGGGCAGGGGGGAGATACGGCAGCGCCAAATGTTGGCTCCTTTTTCTCTTCCTTTTTCAGAAGGCATGACCAAAAGTAAAAATAAGATGATGGTAAAAATAATTGCCAACACTTAATGAGTGTTATGTGCCAGGCACTGTAAACCCATGGCGTATTTCAGTTCAGTCCCTCAGTCGTGTCTGACTCTTTGCGACCCCGTGAACTGCAGCACGCCAGGCCTCCCTGTCCATCACCAGCTCCCGGAGGTCACTCAGACTCGCACCCATCAAGTCAGTGATGCCATCCAGCCATCTCATCCTCTGTCATCCCCTTCTCCTCCTACCCCCAATCCCTCCCAGCATTAGAGTCTTCTCCAATGAGTCAACTCTTCACATGAGGTGGCCAAAGTACTGGAGTTTCAGCTTTAGCATCAGTCCTTCCAAAGAAATCCCAGGGCTAATCTTCAGAATGGACTGCTTGGATCTCCTTGCAGTCCAAGGGACTCTCAAGAGTCTTCTCCAACACCACAGCCCAAAAGCATCAATTCTTCAGCGCTCAGCTTTCTTCACAGTCCAACTCTCACATCCATACATGACCACTGGAAAAACCATAGCCTTGACTAGACGGACCATTGTTGGCAAAGTAATATCTCTGCTTTTGAATATGCTGTCTAGGTTGGTCATAACTTTCCTTCCAATGTGTAAGCGTCTTTTAATTTCATGGCTGCAATCAACATCTGCAGTGATTTTGGAGCCCAGAAAAATGAAGTCTGACACTGTTTCTCCTTCTATGTCCCATGAAGTGATGGGACTGGATGCCATGATATTTGTTTTCTGAATGTTGAGTTTTAAGCCAACTTTTTCACTCTCCTCTTTCACTTTCATCAAGAGGCTTTTTAGTTCCTCTTCACTTTCTGCCATAAGAGTGGTGTCATCTGCATATCTGAGTTTATTGATTTTTCTCCCGGCAATCTTGATTCTAGCTTGTGCTTCTTCCAGCCCAGTTTCTCATGATGTACTCTGCATAGAAGTTAAATAAACAGGGTGACAATATATAGCCTTGACGAACTCCTTTTCCTATTTGGAACCAGCCTGTTGTTCCATGTCCAGTTCTAACTGTTGCTTCCTGACCTGCATACGGGTTTCTCAAGAGGCAGGAAGAATGCCTTACAGCCATTGTATAAAGGCTGTACTGTTATTATACCCATTTTACAGAAAAGGAAAGTGAAAGCTGATGAAATAGAGTTCCACTTTTGGTCTCTTGAAGATCTGAGAACTATGACCCACAGGTCAAAGCTAACATACTGCCTGTTTGTACAAATGAAGTTTTACTGGAACACAGTCCCACCATTTGTCACGTACTTTTATGGCTACTGTATGGCAGGGTTGTGTAGCTGTGACAGAGACTGTACGGCCCACAAAGCTGAAAGTGTTTACTAATGGTCCAGAAGAGGAAAAAGTAGACCTTTTATCTATCTGACTATGGAGTCCACTCGATGTAGAATCCCCACTTTAGTGAATGTTGAGAATATTCTAATCATAAAAGAATGGAAAATGTGGCAGAAGTGCAAGGCGCTCTAGACTAGGGAGCCTGACAATCTAGATTCTGGTCTCAATTCTGCAAAAAGTAACATTAGGTCCTTGGAAAAGTCACTCTAACTCCTAAAAAATCTGTTTTTTCCCCCTGATCTGCTCATTAAAGCTATACTGTCAAGCTTCCAAATTAAAAGGTTCCCCAAACACTTTTTCTGGTTTACAAAAAGCTATTTTAACTGATCAAATAAAATGCATTTTTTACCAGTTCTCCATGGCAACGCTCACAGCTCTCGCCAAATAACCTTTTGAAGTCCTATTTCTGCATGTTAGGGGTATGACACCTTTGGGTAGAAAGATGTTTCAGAATGGGAATATAATATCTGTTTAACTTATTTTCGTTCTGTTTTTGTGAACGCCAGGGTTTCCTTCCACCGAAACCACCTGAGCCTGAAGCTTTCTCTGGGAAGACATAAGGCTGAAAGTGAAGAGTAACATAAAAAATCCCAAAAGGAGTGTGTGAACGCCATTGAGTTTCAAGCTGCGAGTCAGCACAAACACGTTGTGGGCTTGTGGTCAGCTCGGAGACCTATGGAACGAGAGAGTCTTCCATTGCAGGATGAAGACGAGACATCACTTTAAATCTCAGGGGGTCTTAGTCTGTGGCCATCTGTGGTTAAAATCAGTCCTGGTGTAGCTTTACCCTGAAAGATTAAGGGGAAGGATTGCTTAGGAAAAAATACAGGCTGCCTTGTGATAAGTGCCTGAGATCCTGTCTTATGAAAAGAGGATTTGATGAGAAAGTTGGCGATGGGACTTATATCTTGTTCCAATAACTCAAGGCTTCCTTGGTGGCTCAGCTGGTGAAGAATCCACCTGCAATGTGGGAGACCTGGGTTGGGAAGAGGCCCTGGAGGAGCGCATGGCAACCGATCCCAGTGTTCTTGCCTGGAGAATCCCATGGACAGAGGAGCTGGTGGACTACGGTCCATTGGGTCGCAAAGAGTCGGACAAGACTGAGCACTAAGTGTGCACACACACACACACAGACACACACACACACACACACACACACACACACTCCAGTATTCTGGCCTGGAGAATTCCATGGACTGTATAGTCCTTGGGGTCGCAAAGAGTCAGACACGACTGAGTAACTTTCGCTTTCCAATAATGCATCAACATCGTTTGAAGCAAGGAATGTGTTAATTTGGTGATACCCTTGTGACTCTTTTGTATGTAAAGTGTAAAGATTTGGAGTGGGAGTGGGAAGGAAATAATTTAATGTATATCTTTGAATTCGACCTCAGTCAAGTTCGAATCTGAAAGACGCTCTATGTATATTTTAGAAAGAGAAAGATGTCAGAACTTGATGCCCACTGTTTAGTAATGAACTTCCATTGGGCTAATATCAGCTATAGCCGGTTACATCTCAAAGTGGTAAAGCCCTGCATCCACCAAGACTGATCTCCTGAAGATACAGACTTCTGTAGTGGGATGAAGAGGGTATGAATGTGGGTGGGGGTTGGGGGGTTCCCAAAAGATCTGTCCATATCCTACCCTCTGGAGCCTGCTAACATTATCTAAATGGGAAAAGGGTCTTTGAAGATGTAATTAAACAACTCGAGATGAAGTGGATTATCTGGATGGGCCCTAAATCTAATGCAAATATACTCACAAGAGAGAGAATGGAAAACATAGCCAGCAGGAAGCCCAGTGACCTCGGAGTAGAGACTGGAGTGAGTGGCCCCAGGCTCAGGAGTGCTGAGGCTCCCGAGGACCAGGAGTCCCGGGCAGAGGGCTGGGGGGAGCCTCCTCCAGAAGCAGCGTGACCCCACCGGCACCTATTTCAGACTTCGGCCTCTGCAGCTGTGAGAGGATGCGTTTCTGTCGTGTCAAACCACACACTTCCTGTACTTTGTTACAGAAGCCTCAGGAAAGGAACAGAGTACTCACGATCCGTCCTCCCAGCCATCCTAATCCAGCCTGTCTGGGATGCCCACGGGGCTTCCCCAGTCTCCCTGGGATCCTGTTCCAGAAGGAGAGGCTGTGGGATTATGCAGATTTGAGGCAGACACGGCGCTATGCCAAAAAGAGAGGAGCACCAGCCTAGACCGGAGCCCCTGCGGCATCTGGTCCGTTCTGTGGGATTCTGCGTCCACTGGCAACGTTGAGGACTGGGAACGAAAGCAGGAAGACGTGTGCCGCGATTTGCCACCATTTACACAGAAGGTTACCTGTCTCCTTCCAATCAGTTTAAGTAAATCCTCTCAAGATGAAGGGTGGGATACTTGTCAATAATAAACAATATGACTGATTTTTACTTCCCAGGAGCTTCATCTGTAAAGCACTTTTAATATGCAGGTTAATTTGCACTCTCTTGTCTCACAATAACTCTGTGAAGAAGGTCAGATAGATATGATGATGGATCTTTCACAGCTGTGCCTCTTAAAGCTGGAAACTGATGAAGACAGCCTGATTGGAAGGTGATTCCTTCTGATCCAGTGCCCTGCTCATTGGCTTACTTGTTAGGGATTGATTGGACTCAAAAGGGACTTGATAAATTCACAACATATTTACCCAGCTGTGTCCCTGAATAAGACTAGGAAAAAAGGTTTCAAAGAAGAAAAATAAGAGATTTGCCTTATCACGAACCAAAACATGCAGACATAACATCTTATATAGAGTATGATACAGGTTCCGGTTCACGTTGGTGGCAAAGAGGTAGATTATTCAATAAATAGCATGGTCTTTATTTAGAGGAAAATAAAATTGTATATCTATTCAAACACAGACAAATAATTGTCAGGTTAAAGAGTTAATTGCCAAAATTAAGACTGTACATAAAATACAGATTTAGGATCGAAGAAGGCATGTCTATGCATGGTGAGAACTTGAGAGTTGTGAAGACAATTAGACAAATCTGATTATGCAAATTAAAAATGGTGTGGCAAAGGTGGCAGAAATAGTTAAAAGAAAAATAATCTATAATCTATGCTGGTAAAGGTTTGCAATGTGTATGTTGTTAATATACTCAGCAGGTCTGGAGCAGTGACTCTGGGCCAGACATCATAGTTGGTGCTGAGAACTAAACACTGAATAAGACAGGAATGGACTGTACCTTGTAAAAAGCGAGGAACCACCCCGAAAGGTTTAGAGTAGGAAATGGCACCCACTCCAGTGCTCTTGCCTGGAGAATCCCATGGAGGGAGGAGCCTGGTAGGCTGCAGTCCATGGGCTGCAAAGAGTCGGACACAACTGAGCAACTTCACTTTCTTTTACTTTCCTTAAGCATTATAAAGGTCACGTCTGGATGCCACGGGAAAATATGGTATGGAGGAGTATCGACAGACAAGAGTCAATATTTAGAGTGTGTAAATAACTCGTGGAAATCAATGAGAAAAACACTAACACTGAAAAATCAACAGGTGTATACTGGAAATTCACAAATGAGAAATATGGTTCACCAATAAATAAGAAAGAATGTCTACCCTCAGGCATAATCAAATATATGTAAACCAAAATCAGTCGTGGTGCTTTATCAGACTATCAAAGAATGAGATGAGTTGTGGTGAAAACTGCTAGTGATAAGAGGTAGGGGAACGGGAGCTCTCGCGTACTTTGGTAGGAGTGTGAACTGCAGGAACTCTGATGATGCATGTTCACACTCACAGTTTAAAAACCGCTCTCTGTGTTCAGTGTAGTATGAACCAAATGTTTGCATCTCCCCAAAATTTACAATTGAAACCCTAACCCCCAGTGTGACGATGTTTTGGCATTTGAGAGGTAACTAGTGGTAGAGAGGTCATGGGGGTGGGGCCTCCATGATGGGATCAGTGCCCTTAGACACAGACAGAGGAGACCGTGCTTTTTCTCCCTCCACAGACGCACACTGAGGACACGCTGTCCTATAGAGTATCACTCACCAATGATAGATGGATCCTCACATACAGACATGGGTATGTGTCTTAAGATGTTTTAACTGAGAATTATAGTTCGATATATGTTATATATATCATTACTTTGCCAACATATATATGTTATATATATCATTACTTTGCCAACAAAGGTTCGCCTAGTCAAGGCTATGGTCTTTCCTGTGGTCATGTATGGATGTGAGAGCTGGACTGTGAAGAAGGCTGAGCGCCGAAGAATTGATGCTTTTGAACTGTGGTGTTGGAGAAGACTCTTGAGAGTCCCTTGGACTGCAAGGAGATCCAACCAGTCCATTCTGAAGGAGATCAGCCCTGGGATTTCTTTGGAAGGAATGATGCTGAAGTTGAAACTCCAGTATTTTGGCCACCTCATGTGAAGAGTTGACTCATTGGAGAAGACTCTGATGCTGGGAGGGATTGAGGGCAGGAGTAGAAGGGGACGACAGAGGATGAGATGGCTGGATGGCATCACTGACTAGATGGATGTGAGTCTGAGTGACCTCCAGGAGTTGGTGATGGACAGGGAGGCCTGGCGTGCTGCAGTTCATGGGGTCGCAAAGAGTTGGACATGACTGAGCGACTGATCTGATCTGATCTGATATGTTATATAATAATATGATTCATTTCTGTAAATAATACATACATACATATATATGCATATACTTATAAAGTGCTATGACACCACCCTTATGGCAGAAAGTGAAGAGGAACTAAAAAGCCTCTTGATGAAAGTGAAAGTGGAGAGTGAAAAGGTTGGCTTAAAGCTCAACATTAAGAAAACTAAGATCATGGCATCTGGTCTCATCACTTAATGGGAAGTAGATGGGGAAACAGTGGAAACAGTGTCAGACTTTATTTTTCTGGGCTCCAAAATCACTGCAGATGGTGACTGCAGCCATGAAATTAAAAGACGCTTACTCCTTGGAAGGAAAGTTATGACCAACCTAGATAGCATATTCAAAAGCAGAGACATTACTTTGCCAACACAGGTTCGCCTAGTCAAGGCTATGGTCTTTCCTGTGGTCATGTATGGATGTGAGAGCTGGACTGTGAAGAAGGCTGAGCGCCGAAGAATTGATGCTTTTGAACTGTGGTGTTGGAGAAGACTCTTGAGAGTCCCTTGGACTGCAAGGAGATCCAACCAGTCCAATCTGAAGAAGATCAGCCCTGGGATTTTTTTGGAAGGAGTGATGCTAAAGCTGGAACTCCAGTATTTTGGCCACCTCATGTGAAGAGTTGACTCATTGGAAAAGACTCTGATGCTGGGAGGGATTGGGGGCAGGAGGAAAAGTGGACAACAGAGGATGAGATGGCTGGATGGCATCACTGACTCGATGGACATGAGTTTGGGTGAACTCCAGGAGTTGGTGATGGACAGGGAGGCCTGGCGTGCTGTGATTCATGGGGTTGCAAAGAGTCAGACACGACTGAGCAACTGAACTGAACTGACAGTGTGCCAAGTACTGTGCTCTGCATTTGGCATAATTTATCTCAAAAATGAATTTCGTTTACCCCATACAACATTCACATGTGTTTAGGTAGTATTATTAGCCCTATTTTACAGATAAATAATTGAGGTCTAAGAGGTTAATTTGCCTAGCCACACAGCTAATAAGTGGTAAAACTGGAGTGTCAATTTGCACACGAATCACTACATGGTCCATAAATGTTCAAAAAGGACAAATGCCAACTTATTATTTTAGATTAGGGATGGGAATCAGAATAGAAATATTAGGGCCTTTAGTATCTTGATATTATTTATTTACTAGCAATAAGTGATTATTGTTAAAAATTCAAAGGTTTCTCCTATTTGGGAAGAAAAAGAACAAGTGAGGTAATTCCATGACTTTTGCATTATCTATAAAATGATGTTTGTAGTCAATAAGTCACTGATACTGTGACATCAATGCAAAATACACTGTAAGCTGTCATACAGGATACTTTCTTAATTAATTTGTTATCAGAAAACCAATTCAGTTTTAAATGAAGAAAAGAAAGCTTTAATGTCAATTATTTTCCTAGAAAACTTGCAAGAGAAGGAAAACTCTACAGTGTCCAAGCTTGGGTTAACTGGATTTCCTAAGCTTGCATTACTCAGATGGACATGGCTCCCCTGCCTTGTCACCCGACAGGCATCGTTTCGGCTTCGTAGAAATAGCTTTGCATTGAAAGTAAATTCAGTTGAATTAAAGACCTGGATTTAAACCCTAGCCCTGCTTTTTTAACTAGGTAATTAACAAATTCTTTACCCACTTCAAACTTCTTTCTTCACATTTAAAATAGGGATGTTAGTCCCTACTTTTTGGGTTTACACACATTGAATCTTCTAATATATCCAGCACATTGCCAACCACTTTGTTGATGCTTAATAAACATTGGCCGTATCTGTAGAAATACAATTTAAGCTCTCAACTGGAGAGTTAAATTGGTCAACTCAGATTTTTCTGTCCTCAGCTCCACCAGTCCAGAAGGAAGGAGGCTTTCTCCCACTCAGTAACACAAGCCCGCAGCAGCACCATCCGGACTGGGTGTTCATCGCCATGGCAACAGCCGTCGTCTCCCTGCCTCCTGCTCAGAGTCTCTGCTCCCATCTCCCCTCCTCAGAGCCAGACTCAGCCTCACGGCTCCCCCTCAGATGTCCTTTTGAAAAGAATAGAGAAACTGTAGCAAGGATAAATTGGACCTCTCTCTTTTTCCCTCAAAGTAAGATACCACTGTGGTCCAATTTTAAAGCAAGGTAATGAAATACTGTGTTTCAATTCTGATAACAACACAAGATTCTCTTAATTGGTGGAAATATATAAGAAGTAGGCAAGACTTTTGATACTTAGCTCTGGTGGATTTTTGCTCTTTAAAGCCCTGAACTGGGGGCAGTCCAATTGAAGTGACTGCAAGAGCAAAGACACAGAGGTAGGAGGGCTGTCGGTGAATCTGGAGGTGTGTGAGGTAGCTGGCTTTGCTGGAAGAGAAGGCTGACGCAGGTGAGGAACAGAAAATCTGGCTGTGGTGCTAGCTCGTGGTCAGGCTGTGATGTGATGGGCACTGCTGACCTCACTGGCTGTGGTGCTAGCTCGTGGTCAGGTTGTGATGTGATGGGCACTGCTGACCTCACTGGCTGTGGTGCTAGCTCGTGGTCAGGTTGTGATGTGATGGGCACTGCTGACCTCACTGGCTGTGGTGCTAGCTCGTGGTCAGGCTGTGATGTGATGGGCACTGCTGACCTCACTGGCTGTGGTGCTAGCTCGTGGTCAGGCTGTGATGTGATGGGCACTGCTGACCTCACTGGCTGTGGTGCTAGCTCGTGGTCAGGCTGTGATGTAATGGGCACTGCTGATCTCACTGGCTGTGGTGCTAGCTCGTGGTCAGGCTGTGATGTGATGGGCACTGCTGACCTCACTGGCTGTGGTGCTAGCTCGTGGTCAGGCTGTGATGCAATGGGCACTGCTGATCTCACTGGCTGTAGTGCCAGCTCGTGGTCAGGCTGTGATGTGATGGGCACTGCTGATCTCCCTGGCTGTAGTGCCAGCTCGTGGTCAGGCTGTGATGTGATGGGCACTGCTGACCTCACTGGCTGTAGTGCCAGCTCGTGGTCAGGCTGTGATGTGATGGGCACTGCTGACCTCACTGGCTGTAGTGCCAGCTCGTGGTCAGGCTGTGATGTGATGGGCACTGCTGACCTCACTGGCTGTAGTGCCAGCTCGTGGTCAGGCTGTGATGTGATGGGCAGTGCTGATCTCACTGGCTGTAGTGCTAGCTCGTGGTCAGGCTGTGATGCGATGGGCACTGCTGATCTCACTGGCTGTAGTGCCAGCTCGTGGTCAGGCTGTGATGTGATGGGCACTGCTGATCTCACTGGCTGTGGTGCTAGCTCGTGGTCAGGCTGTGATGCGATGGGCACTGCTGATCTCACTGGCTGTAGTGCCAGCTCGTGGTCAGGCTGTGATGTGATGGGCAGTGCTGACCTCACTGGCTGTAGTGCTAGCTCGTGGTCAGGCTGTGATGCGATGGGCACTGCTGATCTCACTGGCTGTGGTGCCAGCTCGTGGTCAGGCTGTGATGTAATGGGCACCTGATCTCACTGGCTGTAGTGCCAGCTCGTGGTCAGGCTGTGATGCGATGGGCACTGCTGACCTCACTGGCTGTAGTGCCAGCTCGTGGTCAGGCTGTGATGCGATGGGCACTGCTGACCTCACTGGCTGTAGTGCCAGCTCGTGGTCAGGCTGTGATGCGATGGGCACTGCTGACCTCACTGGCTGTAGTGCCAGCTGGTGGTCAGGCTGTGATGTAATGGGCACTGCTGACCTCACTGGCTGTGGTGCTAGCTCGTGGTCAGGCTGTGATGTAATGGGCACTGCTGATCTCACTGGCTGTAGTGCTAGCTCGTGGTCAGGCTGTGATGTGATGGGCACTGCTGACCTCACTGGCTGTAGTGCCAGCTCGTGGTCAGGCTGTGATGCGATGGGCACTGCTGACCTCACTGGCTGTAGTGCCAGCTGGTGGTCAGGCTGTGATGTAATGGGCACTGCTGACCTCACTGGCTGTGGTGCTAGCTCGTGGTCAGGCTGTGATGTAATGGGCACTGCTGATCTCACTGGCTGTAGTGCTAGCTCGTGGTCAGGCTGTGATGTGATGGGCACTGCTGACCTCACTGGCTGTAGTGCTAGCTCGTGGTCAGGCTGTGATGCGATGGGCACTGCTGATCTCACTGGCTGTAGTGCTAGCTCGTGGTCAGGCTGTGATGTAATGGGCACTGCTGATCTCACTGGCTGTGGTGCTAGCTCGTGGTCAGGCTGTGATGTGATGGGCACTGCTGATCTCATGTGGTGCTAGCTCGTGGTCAGGCTGTGATGTAATGGGCACTGCTGATCTCACTGGCTGTGGTGCTAGCTCGTGGTCAGGCTGTGATGTAATGGGCACTGCTGATCTCACTGGCTGTAGTGCTAGCTCGTGGTCAAGCTGTGATGTAATGGGCACTGCTGATCTCACTGGCTGTAGTCTAGCTCGTGGTCAGGCTGTGATGCAATGGGCACTCTGATCTCACTGGCTGTGTGCTAGCTCGTGGTCAGCTGATGTGATGGCACTCTGATCTCACTGGCTGTGGTGCTAGCTCGTGGTCAGGCTGTGATGTGATGGGCACTGCTGATCTCATGTGGTGCTAGCTCGTGGTCAGGCTGTGATGTGATGGGCACTGCTGATCTCATGTGGTGCTAGCTCGTGGTCAGGCTGTGATGTAATGGGCACTGCTGATCTCACTGGCTGTGGTGCTAGCTCGTGGTCAGGCTGTGATGTAATGGGCACTGCTGATCTCACTGGCTGTAGTGCTAGCTCGTGGTCAAGCTGTGATGTAATGGGCACTGCTGATCTCACTGGCTGTGGTGCTAGCTCGTGGTCAGGCTGTGATGCAATGGGCACTGCTGATCTCACTGGCTGTGGTGCTAGCTCGTGGTCAGGCTGTGATGTGATGGGCACTGCTGATCTCACTGGCTGTGGTGCTAGCTCGTGGTCAGGCTGTGATGCGATGGGCACTGCTGATCTCACTGGCTGTAGTGCTAGCTCGTGGTCAGGCTGTGATGTGATGGGCACTGCTGATCTCACTGGCCTCCCAGGAGGTGTCGTCTCTCATTGTACCAAATTTCTCTGTAATAATCTCTATAGAGTCCTATACTCCCTGTGTCTCTGTGACTCTAGCATCTTCAAGTGATCCAAACGTGTAGAAACTCAGCAGTATTTGGTCTTAAGCAGTTTATCATCTATGACCCTACATGCAATGGTAATACTTGCATAAATTAGTCTTTTAGCTGACAATTTCCAACAAGCAGATATGTCTAAATTTTAATTTTTACGGGAATAATATTTTTGCAAACATTAAACTGACTTTTTTTTTTTTTTTTCATTCCCAGAAATCATATAGCTATGTAGCTCTGTAGATCAATGGACTTCACCGTGTCATGGGAGTTTGAAACAGAGAAGTCATTTCTTGGCAGTGAGTGGAAAACCGTATTTTAAAAAATTCACAGTGAGATCATAGTGTTGAAATCCAGGCTCTGTTGGGGGAAATGGAGCGGGGGAATGTGGTTTAAATTTGCCAAAATTCCCATTACAAATCAAATGCTAAGCCTACAGAATCTGGATGACTGTATTTTATCTTAAGCCCTAGTGTAGCGAGGACTGATATTTGCTCTCAGGGACATTTCCCCCTTAGAGAGACAGGGAAAGCCCTTCCTTTTTTGAGAGGAGGTTGCTAAGAGAAGAAAGCTGAAGAAATGCAAGTCATCAGATGTGACTGTCCCAGCTGCCTGGCCCTTGGGGTTTAACTGTTGGAGTACGTAGCACAAACACGTTCCAGAAGAGTGGCTTATCCTAGGATGTATTTCAGAGCATCTCCACAGCTGGCACGACACTACATCTAGCCTGGTGCCAGGCTGGATTTGAGAAATGGCTGAGGAAGGTGTCTAGAGGGCTGAGCTTTGGACGTCACCCCATTGCTTCATATCCTGCCGTGTGCTGAATTGCTGGCAGGGATGGGGATAAAGACACAGCAGAGCAGAGGAAGCCTAAGATGAGAAAGACGTCGCAGGCGTGACGTTACAACTACAGCCAAGAGCGCACCGGGGAAAGCCCACGTCAGTGAGGAGGTTCCGGGAGAGCCCACCCACCTGCGGCTGCTTTGTCTTAGGAAGTCGATTTCCTGAACTATATGGACCCCCATACAGACCAGTCATCAAATCACAAATGTCACTTCCTTCTGATTTAAGGGTTGACTGAGAAATGCTTCCACAAGAGTTCAGTTCAGTTCAGTCGCTCAGTCGTGTCCGCTCTTTGCGACGCCATGGACCGCAGCACGCCAGGCCTCCCTGTCCATCACCAACTCCCGGAGTCCACCCAAACCCATGTCCATTGAGTCGCTGATGCCATCCAACCATCTCATCCTCTGTTGCCCCCTTCTCCTCCTGCCCTCAATCTTTACCAGCATCAGGGTCTTTTCAAATGAGTCAGCTCTTCCCATGAGGTGGCCAAAGAATTGGAGCTTCAGCTTCAGCATCAGTCCTTCCAATGAACACCCAGGACTGATCTCCTTTAGGATGGACTGGTTGCTTGTCCACATGCATAGACAGTTCTTATTTCATCTTCCTATAAAAGATGAAGTTAGGTTTTCAGTCCAGAGATAATTTATCTTTTCATCATTTTTGCTGTAATATTTTACTAAAATGTTTTTAAAACTTTTAGTGGAGTATAGTTGATTTACAATGTCGTGTTTTTGCTGTACAGAAGAATGAGTCAGCTATTCATGAATACATATCTCCTTTTTATAGATTCTTTTCTCATACAGGTCATTACAGAGTACTGGGAAGTGTCCCCTGCGCCATGTGCTGGGTCCGTACTAGTTGTATGTTTTGTATAGAGTGATGTATATATGTCACCCCGATCTTCCAGTTTATTCCTCCCCCTCCTCCCGCTCTGATAACCATTGGTTTGGTTTCTGTCTCTGTGGCTCCTTGTCTGTTTGTAAATAAGTTCATTTGTACCTTTTGCTTTTATTCCATATTATGATTGTCTTGGAGCCACGTCACTGAGGATGACAGTCTCTAGGTCCACCCACGTCGCTGCAGTGGCCTTATTTCATACTTTTTATAGCTGAGTAACATCCCCCTGTATATGCACACCACGTCTTCTTCATCCGTTTCCTCTGCTGATAGATGTTTGGGTTGCTTCCATGTCCTGGCTCTTGCGAACTGTGTTGCAGTGGTGATCGGGGTGCACGCATAGTTTCAAATTATGGTTTTCTCCAGATATATGTCCCAGAGTGGGAATGCTGGATTATATGGTAGCTCTATTTTTAGTTTAAGGAACCCCACACTGTTCTCCATAATGATTGTACCAATTTATATTCCCACCAACAGTTTCTTTTAAAAGACAGTTTCTGTATTCAGAGCCCCTTTAGTTGCATTCCTATGTTTTCCTAAATGTACTGCAGATTTTTCTTTGTATCTCCAGCAGATTTTCAGTCTTTCCTAATTCTACATCTCTTCCATGGAATGTTTTCTCATTTTTAGAGTTATTCTAAAGTTATTGCTTTCACCTACCTGTTTAACTGTTTAGGTACATTTCTGTGTTACCATTACAATGAAAAAACAGGTCTTTTAAGGAACAATCATAAAGTCATTTAAAATTTATTTTGTCTTACAACTGGTGCAGCAAACCCACTCCAAGGGTTGGTTCTCTTCTGTCCCCAGATAAAATTGGAGGAATGTACCATTAGCCTTTCTGTTCATAGCTAGAAAATAAAAATATTTAATCTGTAGAGTAGCCTCAATGCAAACACCTGGATTTCTAGTAAAAATTCCGAGTTGTATTCACACCTACAATCTCTCCTTCCTCCAGCTCTGGCTTGTGACGGATATAGGAAGGGGAAGGGGCGTGACTAGCTCCATCACTCCCCCAGCCAGCTCTCGTCTGCCCTCAGCTCCTTGACGGGAGGGATGAGGAGAGGCAAGGTGGTGGGGAGGCGGCAGGGCTCTCCCTTGACTGGCCTCCATCAGTGGTGGGCGTCCCTCCATCAGTGGTGGGCGTCCCTCCATCAGTGGTGGGCGTCCCAAGCTGGCTTTGCCCCAGAGCGTCTCCTGGGGTTCCTGGAGGCCTCCCTTTGCTGGTAGTCTCTCACCGGCCTTTCCTTTGATGTGGGTGCAAGCTTGTCCCAATCTCCGGCTTCCTCTCACCGTCCCCGGATGCCGAGGTCCAGCCCCGGCTGATCCAGGGAGTTCGAGGTGTAGACGGCGTCGGTGAGGATCAGGATACAATAGTTTTAATTAGATAATAGAATGAGGATAGCTCAGTGAGAACATTTAGTGGAGAGAGGAGGCTGAATAATTCAGCCAGAAGGTAAGAGAAAGAACGACATGGGGAGACCAAGCTTTGGTGAACAAGGCCCCACACTTTATTTTTCAAAGTAGTTTTATACCTTAAGTTACGCATAGAGGATAATAGGGAAGGGGTGGAGTCAGGCAGGGACAGCAGTCCCTGAGCCAGGCTTTCAAACCCATCACACGCAAAAGTTTAGGTGAGTTACATCATCTTCTGGCCCGGAGGCCTATTAACAATTTAAAGAACTTATTTTCTCTAAAGGTGATTATTCTAAAGTCAGGCACCACCCTCCGAAAGCATTAGATAAGGTTGCATTCCTATAGGGCAAAAGGTGAGGTGGGCTCAATCAAGAAAAGAATTAACTCAAGGGTCCAAAGTTACAAACATTGAAGCTACTAATTACATTTCTATAAACCAATTATATCAATCAATACACTGCCAAGGACACAGTAGGTAAGGGACTTGGAGACTTAGCAGCAAGCATTGGCCCAACAAGTGGAAAACCCTCCACCAATACAATTTCTAATCAATCTTTTAACTGCTCAAAGGAATCTGTATTTAGACAGTTTAGAACATCTCATGCCTCTCACAGTTGGGAGGCTCTAAACAATCACATGTGGCCGGAAAAGCCTATTCAGGCAGGCTAGAGGATTTCCAAAAGGAGTTTGTAGGCTGAAACACTGTCACACCCAGGAATTATTAACTGGAGCTGTAAGTTAACTCTTTTTTCAGAGAGGTAGTGGGGGACAGCCCCCTGTAAAGTCAGAGGTGTAGGTGAGAACACAAAGCAGAAAGTAGGCAGACTCTGGTTTTTGCGGGGTAGATGCTCAAGAGTTTCCTGGGGGGCTCCTGAGGCTTGATCCCGCCTTTGCATTTGCCGAGCTGCCTTCCTCATGACCTTTATCATGGGCGGAGTGCTGATCCAAGCCGGCTCCCGACACCCGGATAGCTTGTGGTGCATTTCCATGTTTGAATGCAACATCTTCCCCAAACACAGCCCATTTGCCCTTTAACCACCTGGCAAGAATCCTTTCCGACCATAAAAAGAAGAAAGGTTGCTCAGGAATGTCCGACTTTGCGGCCCCATGGACTGTAGCCCACCAGGCTCCTCTGTCCATGGGATTCTCCAGGCAAGAGCACTGGCGTGGGGTGCCATTTCCTTCTCCAGGGGATCTTCCTGACTCAGGGACTGAACCCCGGTCTCCCACAATGCGGGCAGACGCTTTACCATCTGAGCCACCAGGGAATCAACCATTCCCTACCCTTATTTTGAGAGTCAAAACTGGGTTTAGGCCGTGTGTGTGACAAGCCTCGCAGACGCAGTCTTGCGCATCATTGTGGATGCAGTTCCCGCCTACTGTCTGGGAGCTTCAGCCTACACCAAGCCTGAGATCCCTCCGAGTTTCCTGCAGACAGATCGACGCCAGGGTGGCCGGCAGTGTGTGTGCGAGGGTGAGGGCTCATCTGTCTGCAGGCTGGCGGGCGGCGTGCCTGTAACGGCGAGTGCACGTGCGTGTAACGGCGAGTATGTGTGCGTGTAACAGGGAGTGCGCGTGCGTGTAACGGCGAGTGCGCGTGCCTGTAACGGCGAGTTCGCGTGCGTATAACGGGGAGTGCGCGTGCGTGTAACAGCGAGTGTGCGTGCGCTCCCCGCCTCCTCGTCCCCGGGACTCTGAGTCCTCCTCCGCCTTCCGAGCCCCTGCTGCTGCTGCTGCTAAGTCGCTTCAGTCGTGTCCGACTCTATGCGACCCCATAGACGGCAGCCCACCAGGCTCCCCTGTCCCTGGGATTCTCCAGGCAAGAACACTGGAGTGGGTTGCCATTTCCTTCTCCAATGCATGAAAGTGAAAAGTGAAAGTGAAGTCGCTCAGTCATGTCCGACTCTTAGCGACCCCACGGACTGGAGCCCACCAGGCTCCTCCGTCCATGGGATTTTCCAGGCAAAAGTACTGGGGTGGGGTGCCATTGAGCACCTGTTTTATGCTGTTTTCCATTCTTTGCTTCCATCACTCTTCCCAGTTCATTATCTCTTTGGTGGCTATTTCCTCACCTCCTAACCTGAAGATTTTTAGCTGCTGTCCCCACTTTCTAGTCAACTCAGCGTCCTATAGGAAAGGTGAGGACTATTTCTTAGAGAGAAAAGTTTAGGAAGTTTCTTCGATAGCCTGGGCTCTCTGTCCACAGATTCTTATTTGCGCCAAGGGAGCTCTGTCTGCTCGTAAGGAGAGACCCTGTTGTGCGCTGGCCACAAAGGTGAAGCCTCGAGCATGGAAAAGAATCATGCTGTGAACTCTATCCGTTTGTAGTATTTCAGCTTGTGCATACTGATTTTGTTCCACTTCTTGTAGTAGAAGGGCAAATAAAAACAAACTTTAAAAAATTACCTTGGTAAAACAGTAAGTGTGGTTTTTCAGATTAATATTTAAAAGAAAATAATAGACATAGGTAAAATGATGTTAAGGCATAGTTAGGAGAAGGCACGGAGAAGGCAATGGCACCCCACTCCAGGACTCTTGCCTGGAAAATCCCATGGACGGAGGAGCCTGGTAGGCTGCAGTCCATGGGGTCGCTAGAGTCGGACACGACTGAGCGACTTCACTTTCACTCTTCACTTTCATGCATTGGAGAAGGAAATGGCAACCCACTCCAGTGTTCTTGCCTGGAGAATCCCAGGGACGGGGGAGCCTGGTGGGTTGCGGTCTATGGGGTTGCTAGGAGTTGGACACGACTGAGCGACTTCACTTTCACTTTTCACGTTCATGCATTGGAGGAGGAAATGGCAACCCACTCCAGTGTTCTTGCCTGGAGAATCCCAGGGACTGGGGAGCCCCGTTGAGCTGCCGTCTATGGGGTGGCACAGAGTCGAACACGACTGAAGCGACTTAGCAGCAGCAGCAGGAGAAGGCATTGGCACCCCACTCCAGCACTCTTCCTTGGAAAATCCCATGGACGGAGGAGCCTGGTGGACCACAGTCCATGGGGTCACTAAGAGTCGGACAAGACTCAGTGACTTCACTTTCACTTTTCACTTTCATGCATTGGAGAAGGAAATAGCAAGCCACTCCAGTGTTCTTGCCTGGAGAATCCCAAGGACGGGGGAGCCTGGTGGGCTGCCGTCTATGGGGTCACACAGAGTCGGACACAACTGAAGCGACTTAGCAGCAGCAGCAGCAGCAGCAGGAAGATGTTAAAATCAGCACACTGTATTTTATTGTGATCAGTGATTTATTTGGCCACATGATAAAGGCTATAAATGCTTTCCACTTTCCTCTGGATCCTAAAAAGAATGTTTCTTGTTCACATTAGACTAATATTCTTTAGAAAATAATTTGAATTTAAGAAGCTAAATATTTAGAAAAATTTTAGTTAGATTGCCTATTAAAGAGGGTTTATATATTCACCATTAGTAATTGCCAATGAGGAAACTCTGAACAGCTGCCATCTAGAATTCTAAAATATCACTCCTTGTTAAATGTGCGACACAAGCTCCATAGCTCCACAAAATGAAGTGCAATTTTCTCTCCAGTCAGAGAAAAGAGCAAGTTCAAGATTAGTTATGCATTAAACAGTCCATTTGGGGAGGCTAATTAGAGAGAGAAGACCTTGAAATAGAAGTCATCAGAAAAAGCTAGCAGATGAGTCTTTTCGGAGACTTAATTTGTCCTTTGTCACAAACAAGAACACCTGTGAGAAGTGCAGGTCGCCTCATCCACAGTGTGGGTGTGAGGTTCACAAGGCTGCTGATCCTGAGGGAAGACGACACTGGTTCAGGAGACTGTTTTTAGGGGCCCTGAAGCCTCTGAGCATCAGGTTTCCTAATGAGTAGAGCAGGTGTGAAGAATTCAGTGCCCAAAAAATAGACACGGGCACACAAGAATTTGGATTGTTCTGTTTTCCCCAGGACTTTATTAGGACCAAGAATGAGCAGAACAGACAGCAGTAAGATAGTCACATTTTTAGCAGGAAACCCAATATGTGAAAAAAGTATCTGAATTCTCTCCCATTTACATACACTTGGATTACTGTAATTCTCACTCCAGCCAAATAACAATGCCCCTGGAAACTGGCCTAGTTTAACATCACGTTATTTTTGGTAACATTTTCATCGAGAATAAGAAAGAAGTAATTCTGTATAAGTTGTATGCACTTTGATATCAGTAATGTGCATATTTCTAGAACATTAGACAATACATTTTCTTAACAAATTTGTGTCACTGTCAGTATCCAGATTTCTCAATATTATCTCATAAAAGGGCAAGCAAAATGCTTTGGAGAAAAGTATGTGTGAATTGTCCATTCTGAGTGCTGTCTACCTTATTTATTGACCACTCTCATGAAATATCTCTGGGAAGCCTGCTCTGGGTCTTCTTTGTAAGGAATGGACAAAATTTCCCCGGAGAGAAGACCACAATCACAAATTAAGACTTTTCCTCTTAGAGCCTCTGTTTTCTGAAGGGTTGGCAGCCCAACCCTGAAACCAGATAGACGGTAAGGTCAACACTTAAACTTTATCAGTGTCAGAAACTCTTGGGTGAGCTATGAAAATCTAAGGCCTTGTAGAGAAACTATTGTGAAAAAACTAGTTCTGTTCTTCACATCAGATCAGATCAGATCAGTTGCTCTGTCGTGTCCAACTCTTTGCGACCCCATGAATCATAGCACGCCAGGCCTCCCTGTCCATCACCAACTCACAGAGGTCACTGAGACTCACGTCCATCCAGTCAGTGAGGCCATCCAACCATCTCATCCTCTGTCGTCCCCTTCTCCTCCTGCCCCCAATCCCTCCCAGCATCAGAGTCTTTTCCAATGAGTCAACTCTTTGCATGAGGTGGCCAAAATACTGGAGTTTCAGCTTTAGCATCATTCCTTCCAAAGAAATCCCAGGGCTGATCTCCTTCAGAATGGACTGCTTGGATCTCCTTGCATTCCAAGGGACTCTCAAGACTCTTCTCCAACACCACAGTTCAAAAGCATCAATTCTTCGGCGCTCAGCCTTCCTCACAGTCCAGCTCTCACATCCATACATGACCACAGGAAAGACCATAGCCTTGACTAGACGGACCTTTGTTGGCAAAGTAATGTCTCTGCTTTTGTATATGCTGTCTAGGTTGGTCATGACTTTCCTTCCAAGGAGTAAGTGTCTTTTAATTTCATGGCTGCAGTCACCATCTGCAGTGATTTTGGAGCCCAGAAAAATAAAGTCTGACACTGTTTCCACTGTTTCCCCCTCTATTTCCCATGAAGTGATGGGACCAGATGCCATGATCTTAGTTCTCTGAATGTTGAGCTTTAAGCCAACTTTTTCACTCTCCACTTTCACTTTCATCAAGAGGCTTTTGAGTTCCTCTTCACTTTCTGCTATAAGGGTAGTGTCATCTGCATATCTGAGGTTATTGATATGTCTCCCAGCAATCTTGATTCCAACTTGTGTTTCTTTCAGTCCAGCGTTTCTCATGATGTACTCTGCATAGAAGTTAAATAAACAGGGTGACAATATACAGCCTTGACGTACTCCTTTTCCTATTTGGAACCATTCTGTTGTTCCATGTCCAGTTCTAACTGTTGCTTCCTGACCTGCATACAAATTTCTCAAGAGGCAGATCAGGTGGTCTGGTATTTCTATCTCTTTCAGAATTTTCCACAGTTTATTGTGATCCACACAGCCAAAGGCTTTGGCATAGTCAATAAAGCAGAAATAGATGTTTTTCTGGAACTCTCTTGCTTTTTCCATGACCCAGCGGATGTTGGCAATTTGATCTCTGGTTCCTCTGCCTTTTCTAAAACCAGCTTGCACATCAGAAAGTTCACGGTTCACATATTGCTGAAGCCTAGCTTGGAGAATTTTGAGCATTACTTTACTAGCGTGTGAGATGAATGCAATTGTGTGGTAGTTTGAGCATTCTTTGGCATTGCCTTTCTTTGGGATTGGAATGAAAACTGAGCTTCTCCCGTCCTGGGGCCACTGCTGAGTTTTCCAAGTTTGCTGGCATATTGAGTGCAGCACTTTCACAGCATCATCTTTCAGGATTTGGAATAGCTCAACTGGAATTCCATCACCTCCACTAGCTTTGTTCGTAGTGATGCTTTTTAAGGCCCACTTGACTTCACATTCCAGGATGTCTGGCTCTAGGTCAGTGATCACACCATCGTGATTATCTGGGTCGTGAAGATCTTTTTTGTACAGTTCTTCTGTGTATTTTTGCCATCTCTTCTTAATATCTTCTGTTTCTGTTAGGTACATACCATTTCTGTCCTTTATTGAGCCCATCTTTGCATGAAATGTTCCTTTGGTATCTCTGATTTTCTTGAAGAGATCCCTAGTCTTTCCGTTCTATCGTTTTCCTCTATTTCTTTGCATTGATCGCTGAAAAAGGCTTTCTTATCTCTTCTTGCTATTCTTTGGAACTCTGCATTCAGATGTTTATATCTTTCCTTTTCTCCTTTGCTTTTTGCACATACAAAATAACAAGACTGAGGAAGGTCAGTTCTGGTGATTACATAATGAGGTTTAATGAAAGGTCGAAGCTGCCCACTCCTCTGACTTGGGATAGGCAGTGATTAAAGGCCAAGAGGGTTGCTTTGAGGTCTTACTCTTCAGCGGTCTTTCACCCTTCACGTACTCCCCTTCACGTACTCCTCCCCTTCTTAGCGGAGGTGTCTTGGTCCTCCTGACCTTCATCAGTTACTGCAAGTACACACGCACACAAAAAGTATATGCAAAAAAAACCCCTGCAAATCTCTGCAGTCTATAATCTCATGGATGTGGACCACCTCATTCATATTTAATTCCCACAACAAGAGCTGGTATTCAAAACATTTAACAAACCAATAAGCTAGCTTCACAGATGATTCAAGGGCACCCTCGAACAGACCCGGAAGTCCTTAGTTGGAGGATTATGGAGACGTGTGACCAGGGCCATGGGGAACCCTGCAGACACTCAGGCAGTGATTATTTACCAACTTGCGCTGAAAGCTCTTCATATTTTCTTAATCAGTACAGCCGAACCGGTGAGTGTTGCCTGGTTGGACGCCCTGCTCATGACGCCGGGAGGAAGAGACGAGCCTTCCTCTTTTATAGTCGAGGACGCTGAGCTCAAGGAAGGTAAGCAGCGTTGGTGTCGTCCCTCAAATAGCACGGGGCAGAGAGGAGGGGAGCCTGGAGCTCACCCTGCTCGGGAGACGCCAAAGCACAGGCTCCTGCCCTGGCGGCCTCCAGGCGGCACCTCTGCTGGCCAGGCCCAGGTTTGCCCAGCTGCTCAGCATCTAGTCTGATGTCATAGCATACTTAGATGTAGCCGCTGAGCCTCCCTTATTCTGTGAGGTTGGCCCTGCTGCAGAAGGCTGCCCGAAGACCTGGGAGCGGAAGCCCTGCGGAGGAGCGGTGTTGCTGCCTGCCCCCAGCACAGCAGCTGCAGGAGCCCTCGGCGCAGTCAGACCGTGGAAGACCCAGGAAGACCGTACTCAGCGACTGTCTTTCTGAGTAAGCGGTAGGAGCTTGAGGGACCACCTTTTCTGGGGTTGCCTTGAGAAAAGAAAGAAAGAAAAGAAAGTGAAGTCGCTCACTCATATCCAATTCTTTGCGACCCTGTGGACTGTTAGCCTACCAGCCTCCTCTGTCCATGAGATTCTCCTGGCAAGAGTACTGGAGTGTGTTACCATTTCCTTCTCCAGGGGATCTTCCCAACCCAGGGATTGAACTCGGGTCTTCTGCATTGCAGGCAGACGCTGTGTCCTCTGAGCCACCAGGGAAGCTTAAGGAACAGGAGACTTCAATGCACTCCTCTTAAATGTATAATTTTTTCTGTCCGTCCTGGCTGAAAGTCAGTCAAGTAAACAAAAGACATGAATTTTCCTTTTTCTCTGGAAAATTCCTCAACACTTGAAAATGTTGCTGTTGTCTTTAAAGTCAACATGTATTCATTGTAGATGACTGAGAAAAACAATTTCCTTTAAAAATCACTTACATTCTCGCTGCATGTTATTTTATTATATTTATTTACATAATCTTAGAATCATAGTTTTTAGCACTTTAAAGTTATTTTAATATCATTAGTTTTTAAAAAGTTATCAATATATTTGAAAGTTTTATGAGTTTTTTCCCCTATTTGATTGCATTATATTTGAAATCAATGTGATTATTCCTTTATGGGTGGACACTTAGGCTATTTCCAGTTTTTCAGCATTCTATACAACACTCTTGATGAAAGTGAAAGTGGAGAGTGAAAAGGTTGGCTTAAAGCTCAACATTCAGAAAACGAAGATCATGGCATCTCGTCCCATCACTGCATGGGAAATAGATGGGGAAACAGTGGAAACAGTGTCAGACTTTGTTTTTCTGGGCTCCAAGATCACTGCAGATGGTGACTGCAGCCATGAAATTAAAGACGCTTACTCCTTGGAAGGAAAGTTATGACCAACCTAGATAGCATATTCAAAAGCAGAGACATTACTTTACCAACAAAGGTTCGCCTAGTCAAGGCTATGGTCTTTCCTGTGGTCATGTATGGATGTGAGAGCTGGACTGTGAAGAAGGCTGAGCGCCGAAGAATTGATGCTTTTGAACTGTGGTGTTGGAGAAGACTCTTGAGAGTCCCTTGGACTGCAAGAAGATCCAACCAGTCCATTCTGAAGGAGATCAATCCTGGAATTTCTTTAGAAGGAATGATGCTAAAGCTGAAACTCCAGTATTTTGGCCACCTCATGCGAAGAGTTGACTCATTGGAGAAGACTCTGATGCTGGGAGGGATTGAGGGCAGGAGGAGAAGGGGACGACAGAGGATGAGATGGCTGGATGGCATCACTGACTCGATGGATGCAAGTCTGAGTGACCTCCGGGAGCTGGTGATGGACAGGGAGGCCTGGCGTGCTGCGGTTCATGGGGTCGCAAAGAGTCGGACACGACTGAGCGACTGATCTGATCTGATCTGATCTGATACAACACTCCATCCAAATGCAAATAACATGAAGCTGACTCATCGCAGGCTTTTTTTTTCCTCAGGGAAAATCCTAAAAACTGAGATTACAGAGACTCGGTGTGGGTGTCTGTTCGTTACCTGAAACAGCTACTTCTCCCGGTCTTCATGGATGCCTGGCGCAGGAGGAGACTCCGAGGAGGTGCCGCCGAGACTGCGGAGCCCCTGCGCGCTGTGCTGAGAGCCCGTGTTCTTCCCTCTCGGCAGCCCTCGGGTGTCTGGGGTGCCCGGGTCCTGTCTGCACAGCCGAGCACACGAGAAGACAGGCCCTTGGGCGGCTGCACGGAGAGCTGGGACGTTCGATGAGTGACCGACCTCTCTGCGCTCCTCGGGGGACGCCGGAAGCTGGGCCTTACGGCCGTCACCGCCCGGGGAGCTGCAGGGACGAGCCGCGCAGGTGCCTGCGCCGGTCAGGACGCCTTGGCCTCCGGAGCTCCAGGGGCCCGCGGGTGCCAGGCCCTCAGCCTGCTGAGACGCGCAGGGGGCGATCGGACTCTAGGGCAGCGCCCAGAAGGCTGGGACTCTGGGCTGCGCTAACGCCTTTGCCCCTTAGGAGCAGCCTGGAGCAGGGGTCCCTCCTGATCGCAGGGTCCTGAGCCGGGAGGGGTAGCGATACGAGGGCGTTCTCTCTGTTCTTTGGTCTTGGCCTGAGTGGGTTTGCACTCGCTCGGGATGTAGGAGCCGCTGATTTATTTCTGGCTTGGATCAGGGCCTCTCATTTCACCCTCTTGAATCAGCCAGCACTGCTAACCTTTCCGGCAACTGTCCAGAGCCCCACACTTAGGGCCACAATAGGAACTGGAATTTTAAGCTTTATGTTCACTCTCCTAATCCCAGCCCTGACGGTACACTACCTGTGAGTATCAAATTACACCAGGTGATTTTCATGGTCAAAACGATGGACGGAATTGCAGGAACAGAGTGGTTTCCAGTTAACGGTGTGGCGGCAGTGGTTCATGGACTTCGCCGCAGCCTCCGGTGCTAAGTCCAGCTCACCCACCCGTGCAGCGGCCCTGTAACTTCTTCAAAGGGAACGTTGGGACAGCAGAGGCGCCCAGCTCACTGCTCCTTCGATAAGGGAGCCACTCCCTGGGCTTGCTCTGTAGCATAATGTGCTCACAGCACACGTCAGGACTGATCGTGTGTAGAAGAAAGAACCTGGAGGCAACTTAAGCATGAAATGAAACGCAGGCAGTGGAGCTCGTAACTCATGCCACTGAAACGTGCGTGCAAAGCTGAGCCAGAGCGTCAGACCACGTCAGCAGCACCCAGCTCCTCTCAGCCCTCATCTCTCGGCTTTGCTCTTCTGTGCTGACAGCCTTTCCACACAGTTGTCCCCAGGGGTTCCCACCGCGTGTTTTCCCGGGTCTTGAGCCTGCTGGCCTTTGCATCAGAAGTGACATCGTTGGTTCTTCTGGTTCTTCAACGTGCCAGCTCACCCTGCACACTTGAGTCTTCACAGGGACATGAGCCATGACCCTCCTGGTCCCTCTCCATGGGTGTGGACAGGTCAGTAGGGTCTACTGGGCCTGTTTCTTTGCAGAGGGCTGACCAGCAGAGTGGGCTAAACAGCAGAAACCCTTCCTTTCTTTTCCCTAAGCCTGTCCGTTTCAGGAGATCTGTTCCGGAGCTCTTCCGTATCCTCTCCTTGACGGCGTCCCTGAATTTATTCTTGGAGAGCCAAGCACCACCCACTTCAGAGTTTCATGTTGGGCACTGGAACTATATTTCCGTTTGCTTGTCCTGTTTCCACATTGACTGCTTTAGTTTTCCCGCCTTTACTGGAGGAAAAGCTCTTTTTTTCTTGGGTCCCTGCTGTGTATAAAATACTATGTCACATGTTTTATGGAAAATGGATAGGAAATATTTGTCTCTTTCTCACAAACAGGTGGAGAGTCAGATAATCATGGTCTTCTCCTCTGCCCTGCTACCCTGGTTTTCTTACTCATCTCTAGTTAGACAGTCCACAGTATCTCTATAAACCGGGTTCTGGCCCCACATTGCTGTTAGAGTGGTAATTAGGTTCTGTGACCAGTTGCAGTAAGCCAGGGTGATGACTAGAAAAAGCAGCGAACTTGGCTTGAGCAGCAAATTGGAGCAAAGCTGTGCAGGGGCTGGTCCTTCACGGGGGCAGGGGGCCTGCCAAGTGGGTCAAGGCCAGAGACGGTGCGGCTGTGCCCGGCTCGGGAGTGAGGTCCCTTACGATGGAGCAGGGAGAGCCGCCTCTCAGGGGATCTGCCTCGTCTTGTGGAAGCCAGCCTGCCTCCTCTGACCTTACGTGAGGCCCTGGGGGAGGCTGCCTCGCTCCTCCTCAGCTGGAAGATGACACGCCTCCAGAAGGCTGGCTTCACGGTTGTACTGGATCTTTGCCGACCCTCAGAGCCCCGTGGTTTGGCTGTTTTTTGTTTGGCTTGTTTGTTTTTAATATATATTTACTTGGCTGCCCTGGGTCTGAGTTGCAGCCGTAGATCTTCTGTCTTCGCTGTGGTGTGTGCGATCTGGTTCCCGACCAAGCAGAGAACCCGGCGCCCTGCGTCGGGAGCTCGGAGTCTCAGCCCCGGACCAGCAGGGAAGTCCTGGAGCCACGTTTAAACTGTCCTACACTTGGGTCGGTGTTCTGTTCTCACTGGCTTGGAAAATTCTTGACGATATTTGAAAAAAGAGCCCAGCAGTTTCATTTCACGCTGAGCCCTGCAGATTATTCAGCTGGTCCTGTGGGCCAGGTCAGTGGCTCCCCAGGATCCGTGGGGCTGTTCTATGGACTAAAGGACCCAAAGCCTATGAGTATGGAAACAGTGGGTTCACTGTTAACAGTATGGAAACAGCTTTGTTAAAAAAAATCTCCAAGCCTCTAGTGTGCCGATGTGCTTTGTACCCATCCAGGAAAGGGGTGTGAGAGTCGTCTCCAAACTCACTTGGCCACAAAACCTCTTCCTTTGTACAAGAAGCGTGTAGTATAACAAGAGCCACGTAGACTGATGCTGCGGGATGTTGGCCTTGCTGTTTGCTGAGGTGTCTGTGAACTCCGCAACTTTTACCTTTCATTACAGTGAGTTTATGTGGAGAGTGGAGTTGGGGGTGGGAAGGAAAACTGCAGTTAAGGGTGAGGGTGGTGCTATTCACTGACCCCGGGCTCTGCTACAAGGAAGACTTAGGCTCCTCCAGGTTCAAGGAAGCCCACACGGACCCCCGCTTTCCTCCTCTGAATCTTCGCTTCCGTTGTTTTGTCTCCTGTGCTACTTCAATCCGGTGGTTCTTGTCGTTTCTTTTTCTAAAATGTATTCCAAGTTTATCTACCCATCTCCCAGCTTCACCCTGCTATAAAGCACGCTGCCCCAAACGGACCACCGCTGCAGTCTGCTTACACCCCGAGCTCCAGCCCGTTCTCCACGCGGTGCTCCGACTGGCCCTTCAAAAGTCTTTCTACAGTTGGGAGAAAATCCAGATTCCTTCTCTTGATCAATGCCTTGCAAGCCCACCTCCTTCTCCAGCTCCTTCTCAAGTTGCCTGGCCCTTGAGTCCTTCTTGATAATCCCCAATTCTTTTTAAGAACTTTTCACTTGGGCCCTTGAGTCCTTCTTGATAATCCCCAATTCTTTTTAAGAACTTTTCACTTGGGCTCACAGGATTTTGTTCATTCCAATCCCCACTTTTCGAATGGCTGATTCTTCCTCGTGCCTCAGATCTCCACTGAGACTCACGAAGACGTCCCCTGCCCGCTTTGCCCAAGCAGGACCCTGGCCTGCCCCCAGCGCCACCCAGCCTGGGGATGCAGTCAGCGCCTTCTGCTCTCGGTCCTCACGGCCGTAGCAAGCTGTGCGTAAGCTGTTCACTGGCGTGCCGTCTACTTGTTCGCCAGAACGTGGGTGGCCTGAGGCCCGGGACCGGTTCCTCTTGTCTCCGGTTCTCAGCACGCGCCTGGCACATGCTGTGCGTCCAGTAAATACTTTCTGACTAATTCCTACAGGTCTGTATCAAACGCCAGCTGCTTGTCCGTGGTGTCTTCTCCTCCAAGCAGCAGGAACGGCTCCTTTGTCTGCAGTCCTGTAGCTCTCTGTTCTCTGTTACAGCTCTCACCTTTGCCTCTTAGCGCTGTTTGTGGGGTGGTGGCAGCCTCCCAGTTCCTCGGGTTCCTGTCGCGGTGTCTTAGTGATCTTTTTATACTCCCGTTGTGTCTGGCACAGAATAGGTGCTCAGTGAATTCTGATTGAATTGATTTGAATAATTGAAAGAACTTTCAATAGAAAAGGCAACTAAAAAAAATGTTAGAGAGCTTTATTTAAAAACAAAACCACAGTAAGCGCCGGACTCCTTGCCAACAACGGTCATGTTTCCGGGCCATCCTAGAGGTCTTGGAGAGCAGCCTAAACACCAATCTCCACTCGTCTGAATCGGCCCCATTAAACACTCCCCAGGCCTGTGAAATGGTGGATCGGGAGCCAGTTTGGACGGCTGGGATTTCCCTCCTCCAGGCGCTCCCGGCCCCAGGAACGGCCTCACCGTGGAGGCTTTCAAGGAGGAGACTCCGCCGTGGCCATGAGGGCCGGCCGGTGCTGCTTCTTCCGACTGAGGGGGAAGCCTGGATGTAATTAATGCATGGGCGGGACTGCAGCGAAGACTTAGGGCGAAAGGAAGGTCTCTGTCCCAGCCGGGACACTGGGTGGGAGCGACCTTACCACTCTGAGCTCCTTTCGTTGTATCTGTGAAACAGAACACATATCACAGTGTTGCTACAGGTGTTAATTAGGGTAATGTAGCCTGAAGTTTATATGCTTTTAGTAGGTGGTTCGTGCAGGTTAAGCTCCTTCCTCCCACCCCTCCCATGCCGGGTGGGTGGATAGGCCAGCTCTTGGTGCGCCGCAAGACTCTGTAGAAAGGAGGAGAGTCGGTGGTGTGTGTGTGTGTGTGTGTGTCCATGTGGCTCGTGAATGTACATACGTCATATAAAGGAACATACATTTGCTATGCGTTCGGATGTAGTAGGTGAACAAAGAAATGATGCGTAATTAGCATCTGTTACTTCTGCCCAGAAGAGAATGTGGCGGGAATCTTGATCTCAGTGTGGAGACCGATGACTTGTGGGGCCAGTGTCAGTTTGGGGGAAGAAAAGTTCTGCGCTTCAACGGGACAAACAAGAGCGACATTTTCATACCCAAGCCAGGAGGAGTAAGAACGGATTTCATCAGCGGCAGACTGACAAACAGCACAGAAAACTGGAATTTCGTGTTGAAATCCTGTCCGGTACCCAAAGTGGGGGGTTTCTGTTGGTGGACGTGAAGCCTCTCCCGGTCAGTCTTGGTTCTTATGAGCAAGGGACGTGGCTACTAAACGATTATCCGTGTTGGTTTTCCAGGGCTTCCACAACAAAGTGCTACAGACTAGGTGGTGTAAATCGCAGAGCTGTACTTGCTCGTGGCTCTGGAGGCTGTGGGGATGGCTCCTCCCAGCGCTGTGAATGGACGGTCTGTCCTGGCTTCCTTCTTTGGTGGCTGGCCGTCCTCTCCTGTGTCTTTGCTGCACCCCCATCTTTCTGGACCTGTCTCCAAGGCCCCCGTCACATCAGTAGGGCCCACGCTGTGTCCTCACTTTACCTTGATTTCTCCTGTAAACATCCAATCTCCAAATACGGTCACCTTCTGAGGCACTGGTGGTTAGGACTTCAACATGTGAATTTGAGGTGGGACTGGGGGATATAACTCAACTGAATTTCATGACAGTTCTGAAATTTGAAAGTGTCTGCCAAACGCTATGCTCCTACCTCAGCAAAAGAGGGGCCGGATGATATTAAGATGGTGACGTCTGCATCCCTGACAGTTAGTTCTGGACCCAGGTTTGGGAACTAGGTTACTTGGGTACAGAATGTTTCTAGCAGGAGCTCACCTAAGGTCCAGGATGTACTGGAAATGGTACGATTCATTGCTCTGTGTAACCGTGATATGACCATTCACGGGTGGGCCAGGTGAAGCCAGTGGATGAGGCCCATCAAGTCATGCATTTGATGGAGAATTAGCCCCAGGACAGGAGAAGGCGATGGCACCCCACTCCAGTACTCTTGCCTGGAAAATCCCATGGGCGGAGGAGCCTGGTAGGCTGCAGTCCATGGGGTCGAGAAGAGTCGGGCACGACTGAGTGGCTTCACTTTCACTTTTCTCTTTCATGCATCGGAGAAGGAAATGGCAACCCACTCCAGTGTTCTTGCCTGGAGAATCCCAGGGACGGGGGGAGCCTGGTGGGCTGCCATCTATGGGGTCGCACAGAGTCGGACACGACTGAAGTGACTTAGCGGCAGCAGCCCCAGGACAACCTGACTGCAGTTTTCAGGGAAGGTGGCTTCTGGGTCATAATCTGTGTGCCTTTTGTATCTGACCCAATACCCACGTTCTTTCATTATAAATGCGGAGGAGAGCTAAAAAGAAAATGAGAACGGAAGAACAAACAGACAAAGCCGAGGCCCTCGGAGGCTTGTGTGTGTGTGCAGGAATGCTGGCTGACGCCAAGGCATCTTGGTCACGGGGACAGCCGTCACGTAAAATAGCTTGTCTCTAAGGTTTTCTTTAACCGATTTATTTTAAACTGAGTTCTATAAGCATGATGTCTTTTTGCATTTCTTTTCTACTTATAAGCTGTAGAAAATAATACATACATTGGTTTTGCTGTTGAAGAAAGCTTATTTTTAAAAGACAGTAATGAAGAAGGAGATTCATAGGGCGCAATGGCCATCTGCCCTGACATTCAGCACTATCCAAGCAAACACAGCAGAAGGCTAGACACCGAACGCAACAAGTCCCAGGAGGTCGGTACTTCAGAGACTGCTCCCCCCTGCTTGTTCCTGGCTGCTCTAAGCCCCTGACGGCTCCTTTAGTGGCATGGTAGCACTAAGGGCCATTTACGCGGTGAGACGGTGGAATTCCATCGGAGTGGAGACACACTCAGTCCTGGAGTGGAGACGCAAGCTGATTATGCGGAGAGCACATTCTTCCACATTTTCCACTGGCTGGGTGTGGATACAGCAGAACGTCAGGACGCCTTTAGTGAGGGTCTTAGTCCTCTTTCAGCACTTGAGCAGCTCACTTCATGTAAAGACAGGACTGGGCCCTTTAAGATCTTCCCTGAGCCTAACGAATGGATTTGAACAGGCTTATAAAAGTGGCCGCAAATATTTTTCTTTGCCTGTTTCAGTGCATGCTAATCAGAAAGGCTTTTTGAAAACAATATTTTTATCTGTAGCTCAAATTCATCCATACCCATTAGCTGCTCAATTAGGCGAGACAGACTTTTAGTTGCATGCCAGGGGCTTAATTTAATTTGCCTGGGATAAGCAGTTGGCCATAACTGTGAAACCCTGTGTGTTTTTTAGAAATTAAACCAGAGTAGTGAAGCAAAAGCTCTTGACATGCCACGTGGAAGCTGAAGTCCGCCGTCATGTAGACTGTGTGGAAACTCAAAGCGATTTAGTAGGCGGCATGCAGGTGTGTTAGCCACATCTTCCTGCTCCTGCTCGCTCTCCAGTTTCCGCTTGTTTTGTTTTTGTTTTTTCCACTCTAGTCCTGTAGATTCTAAAGCAGAACAACGCAAGTGACATCTATTCGGGAAGACAAAAGGAGGTTATTTTTTGGCTGTGGCAGGATGGGTGTTTAGTTCAAGCAAGAGCAAAATAAAAGTTGTCTTTATAAATCCGTAGCCTAATGGAATTTTCTCATATTCAAAATGCAAATTTTGTGAAATCCATTTTCAGTCATCATCTAATGTACTAAAGTGTTTCTATATAGTGAAACACATTTAGTCTTAATGCTAAAAGAAAAAAAAATGCAAGAAACTGTTCCTTTGGTTTTAATCATTTAAAGCATCCAAACTACCCAATCTGATAAAAAGGAAAGTTAGAAGGCTGATTCCTTCTGGCATTAAAATAACTGTATTTACGTGTGAAGTGCGGCTTGGGAAGACAGGGGAATCCATAGGAAGTCTGCTTGGACTGTGTGTCGCCAACCACCCACCGCGGGGGAAGCCGGAAGGCCCAGCGTGGGGCTGCGGGGGCCCAGGCGGGCTCCTCCTGTGGGCACGACCCCAATACCGGACTTGGATCTGATGCTGATAATAGAGCTTGACTTCAGACAGGTCACCTGACCACCTCAGTTTCCTGGTATGTGACTGACGTGACTTAGCATAGCATATATCCCCCAGTATCGTCATTTTCAAAGGAAAGATAAAAGTGATTAATACGTATTTCAGAGCAGGAGTCCAAATAAGAGCTGTCAGGTGAAGAAGAAAGAGAAGCGGGTTCAGAGAAGGGTGGACGGTGAGAGCAGGGCTGTGTGCGGAGACTAGGCCGAGGATGAGCGGGAGGAAGGGCCTGGGGGATCTGAGCTCGGGAGGCGGCGTGGGGGCGGCAAGTAGGGAACGGACCCCGGACCCTGACCCCTGTGCGGGGCACGCCGCCACTGCTAAGGGTGCAGACGGCTCAGAAGCCTGCGGGGCCGGGGCCAGGACCTCGTCCCCGGCCAAGCCTGCTGAGCAGGCCCGTTCTGTGCAGGGGCTGAGTGCCGAGGGCTAATTGAAGAGACAGAGTAGAAGCCGCACGCACACCGGCTGTCCAGTGCCCAGCATTGCTCGGCGAGCTGCGTGCACCCGACTGGGAGGATGACCCGGGGGATGCCCACCCCAGGCGGGAAGCCTCCCGGTGAGTCTCAGTTGACGATTTACTCGCTTAATCACCATCCAGGGACAGAGGCTGCTCACAGGTGAGCTGCCAAACTGAGTAAACCTGAGTTATGCTAAGAAATGAACCAAAGATGGACTTCAGGCAGCTTTCTGGAGAAACACAGTCTGGTGATCAGATCCACTGGACTGTGAAATAGCCTTTCAGTGGGAAGGGGAGGGGTGCACTCATTGAAGATATTTAAAGCAAGAGTAGCGAAAGCATCTGCTAGAATCTCATCCACGAGGGAAGATTCCAGACCTGGCAAGAGCTGAGTGAGCTGCTTTCTGAGAGCTCTTGCACCTCTTGTTCCTGATGCTGAAAAGTTGTGGTCAAATCCCTGAACATTTTCACAAGCACATCTACGACTGGGACCCATGTGACTTGACAGTCATTCCCGTGATCTCTGGGATCCAGTGCCAGCTGCAGGATTTCCAGCAGATGTGGCAAAACAGCAAAGAGCACCTTTCAGATTCACATCCTCTTTACCTCTCACTGTGGTCTTATCCTTGAGACAATCTGAGATTTTTTTAAAGGACAAGTTAGGTGGTGGTAGGAATGTAAAAAAAGGATAAAGGAAGTAATCTGTTTAAAAGAGAAAGCTTCCAACTCCTAATTTATACTGAGGCAAGAATCTCAAACACCCAGGCTTCGGTACTGTAGGTGGTCTGACCAGCACGAGACTGTGCCCGACCCACGGCAACTGTACTGTAGGTGGTCTGACCAGCACGGGACCGTGCCCAACCCACGGCAGCTGCGTGCTGCTAATTATGCATTTGCGCTTTGGTCTCAGCCAATGTGTAACTGCAGACCATCCTCCTGCTGCTGTCTGGTATGTTTCTGGTCCATTCCCTGTCTATTTGCTAGCAGAACACACTATATCCTTGATAAGCCTGCCATTTAAGAAATACCTCTGGAGGAACTGGCAGAAGAAAAGCGGGAGGGGGCTCCCGTGATAAGTCGGAACAGCCACCTGTCAGCTCTGAGTCTCTGGGTCACGCTGGTTGGGGAACAGAAGGGTGCAGATCAAAGCTAAGAAACACACGTCTCGAATTCATTAAAAGATGGCCTTACGTGATTTCTGCAAGATGCTAAGCCAGTGGCTTTGACTCACCCTCCCAAGAGTGGCATTTCCACTGTGTCACTGACGCACATGCTGTGGGAAAAGCAAGAAGAGCCCGGGATGGGGCCTCAGAGTTCAGCCCGAGTCCTGCTCTGATACTGAGAGTCGCTGCTTGACTTCAGACACGTGGCTTAACTGTGTTGTCTCAGTTTCCTAGTGAAAGAGGAAATAAATAATCCTTATCTTTCATATGTATCTTACAGGGTTGCTTTTATTAAAGGAGAAAAAACTGGAAGCAATTAGTATATTTATTTGGAGAAAAAGCACTTAGATTAGAAAAATTTGTCCTATCAAAGCCAACACCTCAATTCATTTAGAAACTGGAGCTGATCCTCTTTTAATTAAACTCCAGCAATTCTTCATTTTCCATCCCGTATTGTCTTAGTTCAGGTTGTTACAAGAAAAATATCATAGACTGGGTGACTTTTTAAAAAATCATTCATTTTTAATTGAAGGATAATTGCTTTACAGGGCTATGTTGGTTTCTACCAAACGTCGACAGGGATCCGCGGTAGGTTTCCCCATGGCCCCTCCCACTTGAAATCCCTCCCACCTCCCGTCCCGTCCCACCCCGCTGGGTTGTTGCCAAGCTCCAGGTTGAGTTCCCTGATAGACTGGGTGACTTTAACAACAGGAATTTGCTTCTCACAGTGTGAGGGCTGACCCAGGTGTGGCAGATTCATTTCTTGGAGAGAGCCCTTCTCCCGGTTTGCAGATAGACGCCTTCTTGCTGTATCTCACATGGTGGAGAGACATCAATACCCTGCGTCTCTTATTCAGTTCAGTTCAGCCGCTCAGTCGTGTCCGACTCTTTGCGACCCCATGGACTGCAGCGCGCCAGGCCTCCCTGTCCATCACCAGCTCCCGGTGTTCACTCGTAGCGTCTCTTATTATAAGGGCCCTAATCCTCTTCATGAGTGTTCTGCCCTTATAATTAATCACATCTCAGAGGGCCCACCTCCAAATACCATCACACTAGGGATTAGGGCTTCAGCTTATGATGTTGGGGAGACAGAAACATTCAGCTCCTATCGTATATAATCCATTTTCTTTTCTCTACTGGATAGTATAAAAATACTTTTAATAATTCCGATCTTAAAACAAGCCACAAGGAAAAAAAGCTTGACCCCAAGTCTCAGGTCTTCCTTCACCTCCAGCCTGTTTTCCCCGCTCCTCTCGACAAAGAAGCTCGGATACAGCTGGCTCTCCGTGGCCCCCACTGCTGGCCTCTGGCTCCCTTTCCAGTTCACCCCGCTTTGTTTTGCTCCTGCCGCTCCTGGTCGGGTCCCCAGTCCCTGCCCTGTTGCCGACTCTAGTGACCACTTACACTTCTCCTCTTTAGTGAACTCTCAGCATCATTTGACACAAAATTTTACTCCTTATTTTTGAAACACACTTCACTTCTAGACAATTTTCTGATCTTCATTCTGTATCCTCAACTACTTCTCAGCCTTCCCTGCTGGACCCACCTCTTCCTTCTGACCATATCTGTGGTATACTGGAGCTCCTGGCTCAGGGCTCTGCCTTCTCTATATCCTAAGATGATTTCATCTAGTTTCATGTCTTTAGATGTCATGTATATCTATATCTCCAGCCTCATCCTCTCCTCTGAACTGCAAAATCACAGCCTTGTTGAATAAAGGTCCAATAAATTTCTCAAACTTAGCATATACCAACAGAGAAGGCAGTGGCACCCCACTCCAGTACTTCTGCCTGGAAAATCCCATGGGTGGAGGAGCCTGGAAGGCTGCAGTCCACGGGGTCGCTGAGGGTTGGACACGACTGAGCGACTTCACTTTCACTTTTCACTTTCATGCATTGGAGAAGGAAATGGCAACCCACTCCAGTGTTCTTGCCTGGAGAATCCCAGGGACGGGGGAGCCTGGTGGGCTGCCGTCTATGGGGTCACACAGCGTCGTACATGACTGAAGTGACTTAGCAGTAGCAGTAGCATGTACCAAAAATCTACTCAGTTGTTGAGGTCAAATATTAGGAGCCATCTTTTAATCCTTTGTTGACTTGATATCCTAGATTGTATCCATCAAAAAGTCCTCTCTGTTTTTCAAGTTATACCTCAAATCTAACTACTCTTCAATTTCGAGATCACTATTCTATTTTGTCACCATCGTCTATCATTTGGACTCACACAAAAGCATCCTTATGAATCATCTTGCTTCTGCCTGAAACTGCCTCACGTCTGATCTCCACCCAGCAGCCTCAGTGGTATTTTTAAAATCTAAGTCTGATTTTGTCACTTTTCCTTTGAAATTCTCCACTATGTTCCTGTCATAGTCGTGTTGTCCCCGACTCTGTGTGACCCCCTGGACTGCAGCCCGCCAGGCTCCTCTGTCCATGGGATTCCCCAGGCAAGAACACTGGAGAGGGCTGCCATTTCCTCCTCCAGGGATCTTCCTGACCCAGGGATCGAACCTGCGTCTCCTGCATTGATAGGTGGATTCTTTACCACTGGGCCACCCGGAAAGTCCCATGTTCTTATCACACCTATGATGCAATCAAAACTTTTATCATGTCCAACAAGTCCCATATACGGTGGCTTCGACCTGTTTCTCTAGTCTAATTTTCTATTTTTGTCCTTATTATGTACTCTGTTGGGGTTATGGGATCTTTCTTAGCTTCTGTGAACATGCCAGGCTTATCTACTCCTCAGGATTCTTGCAGTTACTCTCTCCTGTCTGAGGAGTCTCTTCCAGATCTTTGGAAGAGTTTGCATAAGGACGCCTTCCCTACCCATCGAACCTAAAATAGTCCTTGCCCCACCACTGTTTCACCACGATCCCTCGATCTGATTATATTTTCTTCAGAGCATTTATTAGTATCTGAAGATACATCTTTTATTGCTTTTACTTTCTTTTCTCAGTATTTCCAAATAAATGTAAATTTCCAATAGGCAAGGACCTAAAGTTTACTGTTGGATCTTCAGTGCCTAAAGAAGCCCGCCTGTAATAGGTATTCTTCTATGGTCTAAATATCTGTGTTTTCTCCAAATTCAATTACTGATATCCTAAACCCCAAAGGTGATAGTAATTAGCAGCTGGGGACTTTGGGAAGTGATTAGGTCATGAAGGTGGAGTTCTCATAAATGAGATTAGTGTTCTTTTAAAAAACTATTTTATTTTAGAACATGGTTGACTTACAATGTTGTGCTAGTTTCAGGTATACAGCAAAGTGATTCAGTTACACAGATTCTTTTTTTTTTAGATTCTTTTCCCATATGGGTTATTACAGAATGTTGAGTAGAGTTCCCTGGGCTATACAGTAGGTTGATTATCTATTTTATATATACTAGTGGATATATGTTTATCAAAAATCCCTAATTTATTCATCCCCCACCTTTTCCCTTTGGTATCCATACGTTTGTTTCTGGAGTCTATGAGCCTGTTTCTGTTTTGTAAATAAATTCATTTGCATTATTTTTTAGATTCTACCTACAAGTGACATCGTATGATATTTGTCTTTCTGTCTGACTTACTTCACTTAGTATCATAACGTCTAGGTTCATCCATGGTGTTGCATATGGTGTTATTTCATCTTTTTATGTTTGAGTAACATTCCATCGTGTTCAGTGCACCACACCTTCTTTACCCATTCCTCTCCTGACGGACTGCAGAAGGCAATGGCACCCCACTCCAGCACTCTTGCCTGGAAAATCCCATGGACGGAGGAGCCTGGTGGGCTGCAGTCCATGGGGTGGTGAAGGGTCAGACATGACTGAGTGGCTTCACTTTCACTTTTCACTTTCATGCATTGGAGAAGGAAATGGCAACCCACTCCAGTGTTCTTGCCTGGAGAATCCCAGGGACGGGGGAGCCTGGTGGGCTGCCGTCTATGGGGGTGCACAGAGTCAGACTGAAGTGAGTCAGCAGCAGTGGCAGCAGCAACTCCTGATGGATGTATAGGTTGCTTCCACGTCCTGGCTGTTGTAAACAGTGCTGCAGTGAACAGCAGTCTGCGTGCATCCTTTCAAACCAGCATTTTCTCTGGATATATGCCCAGGAGTGGCTTTGCAGGATTGCATGGTAATTCTATTTTTAGTTTTTAAAGGAACATCTGTACTGTTCTTGGAGAAGGCACTGGCAATCCACTCCAGGATTATTGCCCGGAGAATCCCGTGGACAGAGGAGCCTGTCACAGGTGAGCTACAGTCCACGGGTCCCAGAGTCGGACACGACTGGGAGACTGAGCGTGCTCGCACGCCTCACTGTTCTCCGTAGCGCTTGTGCCACTCTCCATCGGGAGAGTAGTGTTCTTGTGAAAGAGGTCCCACGGGGCTCCCCACTCTGTGTGAGGGCATCATCCGGGGGCGCTGGCTGTGCACCAGGAAGAGGGCCTAGAGGGGAGTGACCATGCCAGCTCCCCATCCCGGTCCTCCCGCCTCCACAACTATCACCATAAATTTCTCGTGTTTATATAGGCTACCTAGCCTGGGATCTTTTGTTACAGAAGCTTGAATAGATTAAGACATGCCACACAGTGATTTTTTTGCATCAATCAATTCACTACACCTTTTAAATTTCTTTCCAAATTGCTTTGCTGTGTTTAACTCCTGATGCATCAAGAGCCCAGGTCTTGTTTACAGGACCGGAGACGTCTGCTGTGTTGGCTGAATGCTGTGCGCCTCTTGATTCTCTTCGTGATGGTGGGCGGCAGTTTATTTAGTGACTGGCTCTTTATACCTTCTGTGTTTTTTCTCCCTGAGCAGTCCTAGATACGTCAGTGTATCATAGATCACGAGGGAAATTTACCAGCTGGATCTGCTTTGAAATTGGCTTTTTGGTGAAGCTATAAAAAAAAACCCAACTGGGTCCTTCTTGTTTGGTTGCTTTCCCAAAGCCCAGATGCGTCAGCTTGAAGACCATGGTTTGAAGCAACTGGACTTGAGAATGGAGGAGAATGAGCTGGCCAGATAGGAAGCCAGGTCGGGGTGGTTCTGGCACAACGGAGAGAGAAGAACGGATCCTGTGGGCACAGACCCTCCAGGCACAGCAGAGGGGCCAGGGCCTGGGAGGCGGGCGGCTACTGACAGCCAGGACAAGGCGAGGGGGTGAGTGTAGGGCTGAGGCGTGTGAGCAGATGCTAATGTGCAGGATAGAGGGCGTAGCGATAAAAGAGCGACAAGCTCCCACTTGGCGAGTCCTTCAGATAATTCTTTCTTGAGAGCTAACCAACTCTTTATTCAACTGAATTGATTTTTTAGGAATTTATTAAGTGCTGACGTTTGGCAGTCTTTCTGATAGCTGAAATATCTGTTCTATATCCTCAGAGTGCTCACAGTGTGATGTGTTATTTGTCCTCAGTAAACCTGTGGACAGAAGTCTTTGTTAAACCAAATAGATTTGGTTTCATTTTGGAAAGATAAAGCTGATGAGAAGGTCAGGGGACTTAAGGAAGGCTAGATTGGTTAAGGTCGGGGAATGAAAGGAAAGACCAGCAAAGAGGAGACTTGAGGAGGTGAGGTCCCTCCTTGAGAATAAAAGATTGTCGCTTTGTTCATGACGATTTCAGTATTTATCAGAGGCTTCATCCATGTAACTGGTGCCTCAAAGTCCAAAGACATTTCTCCCTTCCCTCTTTGGCTCATGTAGGCACGGGAGTCTGCGCGATGAGAGAGGAAGCCTTGAAGTCAGATAGAGAGGCACGTTATTTCCCGGGATGTCTGAAAAACGTTATACAGGGGGTTTTGAATGTAGGCAAACGTTTATAAAAGCCATCCTTACCTTCTTTACGCGTCTCGTTTCCACTAGGACTGTGTGGAGAAGTGCGTGTGACATTCTGTTTGACGTAAAACCAGCATGTGTCCCAAGGAAATCAGCAGCAGCCATTTGAAACAGCAGACTGTATCCCTAATACCTTGGTGAACTGGGGAGGAGTTGCAGGCATGCCTGCATTCCAGAGCACCACGACGGGGACCAGCGTGTGACACCGCGGCCGCGGCCGGCAGGGCTCACGTCGAGGGCCGGGGCTTAAACAGGGCAGCTGATCTCCATGGGGAACTTTGGTGCCGCCTCGGCCGTGGCACCACCGCTCCGTCTGAGATGGGCCCGTCTGCATCGGAGACTCATACTTCTGTGGTTGAAGCTTTCACCCAGAATGCCGGGGACTTCTCTACACGGACCAGAGATGCGGTTTAAATCCAGTTTGTCCCCTTCAACAACACTCACTGCAGCGTTCTAAAAAGCATCCTGTACCTTCCTCCCTCTGAGAGTTCATGCTATAATATGGTGGGCTAATCGTATTATCCGGCGTCACTAAGAAGGTTCAGTTCTGTGAAATATAGATTGTTTAATATTAGCACAGAGCCGGACACACTTTCAGTCTCCTGAGTCGCCTGCCGCTGGTTGGGGCTCCTTCGGCAACTCGCGGGGCGCTGTATGGGGCTTGCATATCAGGCCTCAGAGAGCAGGGTGGGCGTTCCACCTCCAGCGCCTCACCCTGCTCCTATGAACAAGGTCCCCTGCCGCAAGGCTGCAAACCCAGGCCTCACCGGGCGGAACCGCTCCCGCGGCTTCAGAGGGCGTGTCTCGGGGCTTCGGGGCGGGCCTGACCCAGGCGCGGACTCCTCCTGGGAGTCTCTCTCACCCTGTTTTGCAGGCTTGCTGAGAGACTCGCTCTTTCACGACGTGACTGAAGCCCGCCCCCCTCTTCCCCCGCTGCCCCCCACCCCCTCCTGCCACCGTTCTCTTGCCTAATGGCTCCCTCCCTGCTGACAGTCTGGGAAATAATGCACCTGTCCAACTGACTTCAGGTTTCCTGGTTCATTAGATACGCTGCCATGCATCCACTGAGTGCTAGGTTATAAGTCTCTGTGCCCCACCTGCCCATCAGGCTGGGACCTTCAAAAACCAGAAAATAACGAGGGTTGGCCCGATGCAGAGAAGCTGGAACCTTGTGCACCGCCGGCGGCCGTGTCAGACGGGATAGTTCTGGGTGAAGCAGGATGGCCATTCCTCAGGTATCAAGACGAGAATCACCTTGTGATCTAATAACTTCACTTCTGGAAATGTATACCCCAAGAATTGAAAGTGGGATCTGGAAGAGATACCTGTATGCACATACTCATTGCAGTATTATTCCATTATACTTGAATATTATATTATAATATAATAATATATAAAATAGTATAAATATAATAATAAAATTATATTATAATTATATTATTCTATTTAGCTATTATACAATAGCTAAAAGTGGAAAAATCCAAGTGCCCATCAACACATGAATGAGTATACAAAATGTGGTGTGTATACACAACGTAACATGGTCCAGCCTGGCTCAATCAATAACCTCAGATACGCAGATGACAACACCCTTCTGGCAGAAAGTGAAGAGGAACTAAAGAGGCACTTGACGAAAGTGAAAGAGGAGAATGTAAAAGTTGGATTAAAACTCAACATTCAAAAAACAAGGAACATGGCATCCAGTCCCGCCACTTCATGGCAAATAGATGGGGAAACAGTGAGAGACTTTATTTTTTGGGGGTCCAAAATCACTGCAGATGGTGACTGCAGCCATGAGATTAAAAGACGCTTACTCCTTGGAAGGAAAGTTATGACCAACTTAGATAGCATATTCAAAAGCAGAGACATTACTTTGCCAACAAAGTTCCGTCTAGTCACGGCTATGGTTTTTCCTGTGGTCATGTATGGATGTGAGAGTTGGACTGTGAAGAAGGCTGAGTGCCAAAGAATTGATGCTTTTGAGTGTGGTGTGGGAGAAGACTCTTGAGAGTCCCTTGGACTGCAAGGAGATCCAACCAGTCCATTCTGAAGGAGATCAGCCCTGGGATTTCTTTGGAAGGAATGATGCTAAAGCTGAAACTGCAGTACTCTGGCCACCTCATGTGAAGAGTTGACTCATTGGAAAAGACTCTGATGTTGGGAGGGATTGGGGGCAGGAGGAGAAGGGGACGACAAAGGATGAGATGGCTGGATGGCATCACTGACTTGATGGACATGAGTCTGAGTGACCTCCGGGAGTTGGTGATGGACAGGGAGGCCTGGCGTGCTCTGATTCATGGGGTCGCAAAGAGTCGGACACGACTGAGTGACTTCACTTTCATGCACTGGAGAAGGAAATGGCAACCCACTCCAGTGTTCTTGCCTGGAGAATCCCAGGAATGGGGGAGCCTGGTGGGCTGCCGTCTATGGGGTCACACAGAGTCGGACACGACTGAAGCGACTTAGCAGAAGCAGCAGCAGAAGTAAAAAAAGATTTTTTAAAAAAGACCCCTATGACCAATCTGAGTATCTCAGGGAACTGCTAGAATTGAACAGATGCCCCACCTTCTCAGAGTGTCACACCTGCTGACTTTGGACTGACCGTAACTGGCCCAGTCCCTACGTGTGGCTCCAGACTGGGGGCAGAGCCTCCCCGAGCTCCCTCACCCTGTCACTGACGGGCCTGGGAGGCTCCCGCCACTCTGGGCTAGGGCTTTGCACATCCCTCCATTGCATATCCCCCTGAGGAGTTGCTGGCAGGCATCACTTTCTATCACTTGGATCAGAGTTTTCCCTGCCGCAGGGAAGAGTAGAGTGTTCAGCGATCAGCTGCTCTGGTGCCTGTTCTCTGACGTGCTGGTGTGCTACCAGATGAGATTCGCACAAGGCTCAAACCTCTCAAGCTGCGGACAGAATTTGAAAAACAAAATCACATATTTATTTTAGAATACTTACTGTTAAAAAGACAGGAGGAAAGCTCACCAATTTCATTGCCTCTTGAAAGCCTTACAGATAAGTGCAAACCATACCCACCTTCAAGGCACAGCTCAAAGGCCAAACCATCCTCTGAGTCCGAAGTGATCAATAACTTCCCCTTTTGAATTCCCAAAGCATTTTATCTGAAGCTCTCTTAAGACAATTTCATTTTTATCCTGGAATACGGTTATCGATGCTTGTCCGTCTTCCATAGACTCTGTGTACCACAAGCTGTCTTACTGTGGAGGATCCCACAATGCTTGTGCATGCATGATGCATATTTGTGGAATAGAAAACACAGAACTCTTTGAAAGAGTTATACTAACTCTGCAAAAAAAAAAAAAAAAAAAAAGAAGAAGAAGAATTGAAAATGGCAAAGTTTCTAGCCCTGTAGCTCCTGGTTGGTGCAGATGTCTTTGGACAAGGGCTCTTTCTGGTTCTTCCAGCTCAGCCTCCCTGGGCAGCTGTGACTTGCTGGAAGTCTGATTCCAAGTGTGAAGCTGTTAATGAGACAAAAGCTGATTTTGCCCACTCACCCAGGCCACCGTGGAATCTAATTAACAAGCGTGATCTTGACCAACATGTGAGAATTAGGGTTCACGTGCATGCTGACATTGCCAGGGAGACCTTCCGAAGGAGAAAGAAGCCATGCTGAGTGGCAAAAACGGTGGTTTTGGTGGCGCACAGGCAGGGAACTGCGTCCAGCCTAGGAGAATTCAACTAAACTCCTTCGCGTGAGCGGCAAAGGACACGCCGGCTTTCAGAACACGCTCTGTCTGTGGTGTGCTCCGGCTGACTCCTGCTGAAGGTCAGAGAAAGGACGGACTGCAGATGAAGGGAAAAGAAATTGTTACCAGCGCTGCTACGTGACCCTGGGAAGCTCATTTCTATTCAGAATCGTCTTCACAGAAGAACTTAGAACACCCAATAAAATCAATGGAAGCCTTGTCCAGAGTGCTCTTTCTCTGAGAAAGTGGTCTCAGCAAACCCCTCATGGAACACTCTGCCGAGCAGAGCGTTCTTGGTCTCCTCTCCTAGATTCCCAAGTTATTTTTCGATGCCTACCAAAACGGTGAACATGGAAAGCATGGTGTTTACGCCTTCTGGTTTACTGTGTAATCTGGGGGCTTCCCAGGTGGCCCTGCATCATGCCGATGCAGGAGGTGTAAGAGCTGCGGGTTCGATCCCTGGGTCAGGAAGATCCCCCGGAGAAGGCCATGGCAACCCACTCCAGTATCCTTGCCTGGAGGATCCCATGGCCAGAGGAGCCTGGTGGGCTAGAGTCCGTCGGGTTGCAAAGAGTTGGATGTGACTGAACTGACTTTGCAGCAGGCACTGTGTAATCTTGAACACCGAGGAGTGTGTGGGTGAACCCCCAGAGCTGGCCGCTCTGAAGACCCCTGCTCTGTGGCCTCCATGTTCCCCCTTTATGATCTAATGGGTAGGACTTACACAGGTACAATTTTCATTATTATTCAATGTTGGGTGGCAATAATAAGCAAAGTACAGAACATATATTTAAGTAACTTTCTGCCCATCGGGAGGTGCAGGGTAAACGCCAAGCAAAATGGCGTTTTGGAATGAGGAAAGGCAGGGCTTAGTGGAGGAGTGCCAGCCCTGGTAGCCCCGGTGCCCTCTCTGCAGAGGACCTGGGAGACACCAGCTTCCTTCCTGTGGTCTCCTCCACGCCCCCCCACCCACCAACCCAGCCCCTCTTTCGCTCCCATGTCAGAAGTGCGTGTGGACTTGAGGCTGGCTCTGGCTCTTTGGAATCGCTGAGCCCTCTGTTTTGAAAGGTTCTTGGGCTTTTCTACCAGAGACCCTGCCTTACCCTACAGTAAGCTCCCCCGGTCGAGGGTGGGAACACTGATGTTGAAGTGCAGTGTCACCTGAGTAGAAACGGCTTGTGTGCTAGCTCAGAGCTAGAGAAGTGTGCCCACGCATATCCTGGATCTCACGTGTGACGTCTTGGCCTTCTCTGTGGAAAATACAGAGGCTTTGGACCAGATTTATGCGGGAGATTCCATTTCCTCCTTTTGAATCCCTTCCCTCTCAAAATTTGATCTGATTCCTGAAAGTGAGATGGTAATCCTGGGATGCTTTACTCATTGATTTGTCTTTCGTGTAGCATTTAAAGAGCACCTACTGCATGCGGATGAGTGTCTCTGGAGAAACAGAATAGGGGAAATAGATACCAAAGCCTTTGACTGTGTAGACCACAATAAACTATGAAAATTCTGAAAGAGATGGGAATACCAGACCACCTGATCTGCCTCTTAAGAAATCTGTATGCAGGTCAGGAAGCAACAGTTAGAACTGGTCATGGAACAACAGACTGGTTCCAAATAGGAAAAGGAGTACGTCAAGGCTGCATATTGTCACCATGTTTATTTAACTTATATGCAGAGTACATCATGAGAAATGCTGGACTGGAAGAAACACAAGTTGGAATCAAGATTGCTGGGAGAAATATCAATAACCTCAGATATGCAGATGACACCACTCTTATGGCAGAAAGTGAAGAGGGGCTAAAAAGCCTCTTGATGAAAGTGAAAGTGGAGAGTGAAAAGGTTGGCTTAAAGCTCAACATTCAGAAAACAAAGATCATGGCATCTGGTCCCATCACTTCATGGGAAATAGATGGGGAAACAGTGGAAACAGTGTCAGACTTTGTTTTTCTGGGCTCCAAAATCACTGCAGATGGTGACTGCAGCCATGAAATTAAAAGACGCTTACTCCTTGGAAGGAAAGTTATGACCAACCTAGACAGCATATTCAAAAGCAGAGACATTACTTTACCAACAAAAGTTCGCCTAGTCAAGGCTGTGGTCTTTCCTGTGGTCATGTATGGATGTGAGAGCTGAACTGTGAAGAAGGCTGAGCGCCGAAGAATTGATGCTTTTGAACTGTGGTGTTGGAGAAGACTCTTGAGAGTCCCTTGGACTGCAAGAAGATCCAACCAGTCCATTCTGAAGGAGATCAGCCCTGGGATTTCTTTGGAAGGAATGATGCTAAAGCTGAAACTCCAGTATTTTGGCCACCTCATGCAAAGAGTTGACTCATTGGAGAAGACTCTGATGCTGGGAGGGATTGAGGGCAGGAGGAGAAGGGGACGACAGAGGATGAGATGGCTGGATGGCATCACTGACTCGATGGGTGTGAGTCTGGGTGACCTCCGGGAGCTGGTGATGGACAGGGAGGCCTGGCGTGCTGCGGTTCATGGGGTCGCAAAGAGTCAGACACGACTGAGTGACTGATCTGATCTGATTGATAAAGACAGATGAATACATGATTCCAGAGGCTGAGAAGTCCCGTGGCTTGCTGTCTGCAAGCTGGTTGCCCAGGAAAGCCAGTGGTGCCCGTGCCAGTCTGAGTCTGAAGGTCTGAGCGCTGGGATTGCCTGGTGGAGCAAGTGCCACTGTGCAGACCAGCATCTCAGCTCGCACGTTTGGGCAGAGAGAATGCATGTCCTTCTGCCTCTTTGCTCTGTTTGGGCTCTCAGAGGGTGAGCTGATGCCCACCCACGTTGGGGAGACCATCTGCTTTCCTCCAGTTCACCAGTTAAAGTGCTAATTTATACTGGAAATCCTCTCACAGACACACCCAGAAATAATATTGAACCCAAGATCCGGGCACGTTGTGGCCCTTTCAAGTTGACACGTGAAATGAATCGTCTCAGCATGTCTCTGAGCTGGGGACGTTCATCTGTAGGAGCTGGGCCCTAGCCTCCAAGTGCAAAGCTGCTAACACTTTCCCTCCCGGGGAGCCTGCGCTGCCCTTTCTTATCCAGCCCTTGTCTGCACCTTCAGCTTTGCTTCACTGCTCCTCACCAGGCAGGCCAGTCCAGCTTGGGGTCACCAGGTGAGCTGGACTCCCAGGCCCCGAGGAATTAGCATGAGCTATTTCCTCTGGAGGGGATGGCTTCCCCGCATGTGTGCTTCTCACGCACGCTTACCATTCTGTTTTGAGCTTAAGAGTTACGTCTTCTGTTTATAAAGCCTCCCTTGATTTCTTCAGTCAAATCGGAAGGCTCCTGCTCTAATATATCCATAGCACTTTGTGTACAGACTCAGACGCTTGCTGAGAAGTATGTCCCACCTCAAAACTGTCAGCTCTTTGATTGTGCTTTTTCTGCATGTAGCCCCCATCCGTCACCTATAAAAGTTTTGCCCACCGGTTGCCAGGGTGGGGAGGTTGGCCTTTGGGTAGGAGGTCACCCCCCTCCATTGTTGTTCAGAGGCTAAGTTGTGTCCTACTCTCTACAGCCCACGGATTGTAGCACAGCAGGCTCCCCATCTGCAAACTTTCCATTAAAAAAAACCCAACTCTAAGCCCTTTGAGGATTCAGTTTAGTTCAGTTCCGTCGCTCCATCGTGTCTGACTCTTTGTGTCCCCATGGGCCGCAGCACGCCAGGCTTCCCTGTCCATCACCAACTCCCAGAGTTTATTCAAACCCATGTCCATCGAGTCAGTGATGCCATCCAGCCATCTTATCCTCTGTCGTCCCCTTCTCCTCCTGCCTTCAATCCTTCCCAGCATCAGGATCTTTTCTAGTAAGTCAGCTCTTTGCATCAGGTGGCCAAAGTGTTGGAGTTTCAGCTTCAACATCAGTCCTTCCCATGAACCCCCAGGACTGATCTCCTTTAGAATGGACTGGCTGGATCTCCTTGCCGTCCAAGGGACTCTCAAGAGTCTTCTCCAACACCACAGTTCAAAAGCATCAGTTCTTCAATGCTCAGCTTTCTTTATAGTCCAACTCTCACATCCATACATGACCACTGGAAAAACCACAGCCTTGACTAGACGGACCTTTGTTAGCAAAGTAATGGCTCTGCTTTTTAATATGCTGTCTAGGTTGGTCATAGAGACCACATATTTTTATTTCTCTATCCCTTTTCCTTTTCCTGGTGGGTTGGTAGGTTCTCAACACCTGTTTGATGATGGAATAAACGTATAATGGAAAGTAGAAATGGTTAAAACCCTCAGAGGGGTTCTGAGGAGCGGAGCTGTCAGTCACGGAATCCTCACTCTGTATCAGGCACTGTGCTACGCCTCTTACGTTCATCCTCTCGTTGGTATTCCTGGGCTGCAGATGAGGAACCTGAATGTGGAGAGGCTGGCTGACGGGCCTGGTGTGACAGGGCTGAACGTGGCAGTGTGGGGCTGGGGCTCAGGTCTGCCTGCTGGCTCCCAGCTGCCGCCTGGCATTATCCTCACTGAGACTGAGCTGGCCCAGGAAGGGACCCTGTGGCTTAGAATGCTTTGGCTCTTTTTAAAAGCAGTGATCAAACCCGTGCGTGTTACTGTAAACGTCTGGCCCGTTACTTCCGAGTCTGCCCTACAGCCTCAGACGATGGTTTTAGGAAGAACAGAACCTTAGAGCTGAGCGAGCCCAGGGCAGGGAGTGCATCTTCTTCAGGAGCTAGGTCCCTGCGCAGTGCACAGTGCTTAATTGACACCCGATCAAACTCAAATCTCATGTGAACGTGGAAATTAAAGTTCTCCACAGCGAACTCTGAGAGACTTTGTCAACAGGAGATAACTCTCTTCCAGATAATGACCGAATTTAATCTCACAGAAGCCTGATAACAGGCGAACTTCCTGCTGGCCAGGAGCCTCCTCGAAGACCTGTGATGCTGAGGGGTGGGGTGAGCTCGGGGGTCCTGGCGTGCGGGATGGGGGGAGTGCGGGGTGGAGAGCAGGCCGTCAGGGAAGGGGCGTCCAGGCCTCTGAGAGCAGATGCAGCTCGGTAAAAGGTACAGCAGCGCGATATTTGCAGTCTCACAGGCGTTTCTGGATGTATTCATTTAATTTTTTTCATATGCCTAATTGGCATTTTAAAAAATTAGTTCATTTTTAATTGGAGGATAATTGCTGTACCATGCTGCGTTGGTTTCTGCCGTGCATCAGCATGAACCAGCGGGGGGCATGCGCCGTGCCTCCCCCTGGGGCCTCCTCCCGCCTCCCACCCCATCCCATCCCCTGGGTGGTCACAGAGCGCTGGGCTGAGCTCCCTGCCTGGCTCTCTATTTTCCATATGGTGATGGACACATTTCAATGTTACTCTCTCAATTCATCCCATTCTGATTTTTTAACCTCCTTTTTTTTTTTAAAATGCTTATGTTCCTCTTTCTCAACTCCTGAGAATTGGTTTCTCCTCCTGCACAAGATAAAAGATATAACATTTCTCTTCATACCCCAGTCAAGAAACACTTGAGACAAAACATTTATTATCTACAATAGACTGAGTACAGAGAAATCAGCCAATGACCGAGTTCCTAGATCATTCTGAATTGACTTTAATTTTTTTTGTTTTAATCTCACCTGGACTCTGCTACAAGCTGACTTTGGATGAATTTTCTTTCTTGCTCCTCCTTTTCTACCACTGAGAGCGACCACGATTTCCAGGGCCCATGAGGGCCCTGTCCGTGGCCCCGGGACTATGTGGCAGTGGAAGGGAGCACGGTTGGTCGGCTGCAGCCGCGGGCTGTCTTTGTGGGTCCTCAAGAGCGGTGCTGATGGGGTTGCTGGCTGCTGTTATGTAGGCCTTTTTACCAGGGAGGTGCCGGGAAAGGGCACATGAGCCAAGACGCGTAGGCAGGCACTCGTGCCCCACGTTCTGTAAATAATGGTTCTGCTACAGCGGAGCACACTTAGAGCTCTGTGCATGCCTGTCCCAAAGTGACTGCTGGGTCACGGGCTGCTGCGCCCCGTGCCCCTGTGTGAGCTCCCCCAGGAGAGCCCTGGCTGCACTGCGGCGACACCGTGGTTCTGTGCCACGAGGTCAGGCTGTGCCTCCGTTATGGTTATAAGAGGTCATGTTAGGGCTGCCGTCCCACCAGCAGGCTCCTCGAGTCTCCTTCCAGCCTCTTCGCTCGCACTTGCCTGCCCTGGGTTCAGCAAGCAGTGTGGATGGCAAGACAGTTGGCGTCACGAACAGGGTCAGCGAGACAGAGGGTCTATAGGAGCCTTCCCTTTAGACAGAGCTTCATTGCAAAGTCTCGTTTCTAATTTTCCCAACTCCTCTCTCAGCCAGGCCTGGCCTTCCAAGGGCGCCCAAGCTGAAGCAAGCAGGCCGAGCCCTGCCGGTCATTTCGGTGCCTGTGGTCCTCGTGGGCGTCCCTGCAGCTGTAGGAGGCTTACGGTCCTGTCACTGTTCTTGAAGTTGACGGGAGCTGGGTCAGGCCCTTGGCTGCCAAGGCAGGGGTCCGGAGCTGATCCCCACCTGGGTCTAAAGGAAGGGTGCTGATATCACGGATGGGAAGCGAGCTCCTCTTGCACTGCAGCCCTTGCTGAGGGCAGGGCACGCAGAAATAGACAGTGGGGATGCCCGGACGGTCAGGCTCACCAGACCTCTGTCGCCAACCCGACCACCCTGCACTGGCCTTTGGAAATTACACGGTGCCACATGATCTTGATTCAGGGTATGGATTCCGAGGGAAGATGGCCGAGAAACCGTGGCTCGAGATTCCTTTGTCACCATTTTATTAGCGTCTTTCCTTCTAATCACTCATGCAATCCAAGAGTCCATTCAAACAATTTGGGCTGGAGGAGCCCATGACATCAAAGGACGCAATATTAACACAGACAGGATGGCTGAGAACAGCAGAGAGGAATCCAGGACTGCAGAACTGCATGCAGCCATCTGAAAGGGCTGTGGGAGGAGACTTGAGGCTGTGGTACGCAGCCAAGATAGGCTTCAAGAAAAAGTCGCTAAAGCTGGGTCTTAGAAAACGTGCCAGATTTGAGCTGGGGAAGGGGAGGACATCCCAGGAGCCAAGAACAAAGGGAAGGCTGCAGGAAGTTTTGACTCAATGCTAAAGAGATTGATACAGATCCAAGCCTCGGAAAGGCAGGCGGTGAGCGTCTCTAATCATAGACTGACTTCCTGAGGGCACCCTTGTTCAAGGCAAACCAGCTATGACTTTCTCATGTCCTGGGTCCCAGGCAACCCTTCGAGGTCACCATGCAGCTGTGGTGCTGGAATGCTGGGGTGTGTCCCTGCAGCCACAGGCTCACGGTGCGTCTCTCTTAACCACGTGGCATTCCTGCCCCGCTTGTAACCCCTTTGAAGCTGCCAAAACACAGGTGTGCTTTTGTTTTGATTACAAACTCAGAGAGAGCTGTTGGTAGGACCTTTTGAATCCTGAGACCTGGTGCTTCGGCAGCTGCTCGGATCCTTCCAAGAGCTGAGGGCTGAGCCGCAAGTGGAGGGGAGGCTTTGACTTCAGAGGTTCAGGCGGGGGTGACTTCTCCACTCTTGCCGCCCCCCACCTTGGGAGCAGAGGCTTCTGGTCTCTTGCAGAGGATCGCCAATGGCCCGGCCGTGCCAAGCGGCGACAGGAGGTCGCGGCTGCTTTCGGCTGAGCATTATCCCCAGTGGGCTTGGCAGGATTTTACAACAATCAAAACAGAGCAGGTTAAAAGGCTCCGTGGGGGCGGGACAGGGTGACTGCCTGAGCCCAGATCACAGGATGCGGTGCAGCTTGGGCCCGGCACCGCCCCACAGCCCGACGCCCGGGGTCTGAGCCGGATAGAAATCGGGACTGGCTCTATCAGAGAAAGCAGCCTGCGAGGTGGGCTGAGGAGAGTCTGAACTTGCACGCAGCACCCCAAGGATAAGGTGTCTTGTGTGGTGCTGACTTCCTCCCTCCAGCTCTGGAGGGTCTGGGGGAACCTCTCAAGGGAGGGTGGTGGGGAAATGGGCGTGGGGTGGTGCCTCGGTGCGACTGTGCTAGGTATGCTCCTCTCTGGGGGACTGAGATTTTTATTTTAACAAGTACTTTATTTAACATTTTAGAGATTGAAAAGAGATCAACATTATAAAAGAGAACAGATACAATTGCTGGCAGGGAAGGAGGCTTCAGTGATTGTTGTTTGGTTGGTTGGTGGCGTTAGCCGATGGCTGTTGCGGACAGGAGAGGGGCTGACCACACACGTACATGTGTCCGTTCTCCTCCAGACGCCCCTCCCTCCCTTTGGGTCCAGTGTTCAGATACCTAAGAACATGTATTAGAGGTCAGGAAAGACAGAACTTTGACCAGGCTGGGTATAGAGTTTTTAATGAAACTGGAATAACATATAATGTATCTTTTTCCTTTTTTTCTTTTTTCAGATTTTTAAAAACCTCTTTTATTTTGAGATAATTTTCAACTCAGCAGAGTTGGGAAAACAGTCCGGAGAATCCCCACCCAGCCAGCTTCTCCGTCTGTTCACATGTCACCTAACCATGGAACAGTGATCGAAGCTGAGACACTGGCGCTGGCGCAGGGCTCTCACTGCGGACTTGACTCGGGCTTCCCCCGGTTTCGCACTGACGTCATCTTCGTATTCTGGGACCCGCCGTGGGTCCCGCGTTGTACGCGGTCTTCCGCCTCTCCCTGTGGCTTCTCACTCCTTGACAAGTCTTTGTTTTCTCTTGTGTTTCCTGGTTTGACACCTGGGTGGAGCGCTGGTCCTGGATTTGCTGGGAAGCCCCTGGGTTAGTGTTCAGCTCGTGTGTCCTCAGGGTTAGTAAGAGGTGGTGCCTTCTGCGCAGGCACGCTGTGGGGGCCACGTGTGCGTCTTGGTGATCATATTAGGGGCACGCATGTCAGAACATCTCCGTATACTGTTTATACAATCTTATGGGCATTTTCCCTCTGCAATGATCAGGAAGTACCAGCTAGCTTCGCTGTGCTGAATGGCACCACCCTGAGCCTGCCAGAGCACTGCCAGGAAAGGACTGCTTCTGTCACTGCGTGGGCACCAGGCGCTGCCCACCTCTCCTCGGGGGGAGGACTGTGCCCTGGCTGTGTGGGACCCTCACCCGCGGGCTGCAGACGCCACCGCCACGGCGAGGCAGTCGCTGCATTCCTGACCCCGGCGGGCCGTGGGCACCCCAGGAACCCGCCGGGTCCCCTCTGGAGACGCTGCTCGAGGCGGTGGGGTGCGCTCTCCCTTCTGCCAGAGGCCCCCTCGGCATCCCCCGACATCTCTGCCTCGGGTTCCACGTGTTCCTGGCAAAGACGAGCATCGCAGAGTCTTCCCAGCTGGCTGGAGGGGCTGCTTCTACAAGAAGCAGCGGCTCCAGGGCGGGGCCTTGCTGGGGTCCTGGATTCGAGCCCCCTTCCTCTGCCAGCGCCTTCCTCGGAGCTCTCTGATTGCACCCAGACTGAACAGAGAGGAGCACCGAGGTTACAAAACGGGCCGCTGCCTAGAGCTCAAGGGAAGGCTGGCCCGGGCCGGCCCCGGGAAGGACCGGCAAGCGGCATCCGTCTCTCCGACGCCCTCCGGACTCGAAGGCCTCGCCCCGGCCCGGCACTACCTGCCTGATTTGTTTTTGCTCTTCCGCCGCACCAGCCTTGGCTGTTTCTCTCAGCACATGGCGGAAGATGCCACCCCTTCCACTCCCAATGTTACAAGGATGTTTCTCAGTCAAACGTCTGAGTTGGTCCTCTCCGTGTCCATTCCAAAGTCACAGAAAAATATCTGAGCAGTTGAGATTGTCAGAGCGGATTAAAAGGGTTCAGACGGAGACTATGGTGATGGCCTGAGTTCCGATCACAGCGGACGCCTCTCAGCCTGGGCCAAAAGCTTCTCCACGGATGTATGGACACGGGGTGCCAGGGAAGGTGGCCCCAGGGAGAGGGTCATAGGATATAATGACGTAGCTGCCTGGACCCACACCCATTAGAGCGCAGGGATGTGTGCGTGTGGTCTTGTGGTTGGACAGAGACATCCCTAAGTGTCTACCACGTCAGAGAGATAACCAGAAAGAGGAAAACTGGAGACACCCTCCATCCAGAAATATCCTTTCTTCAAGGTACCTGCCTGCTGTTCACTTCAGCAAACTTCCTCATTAACATGGCCCTGCTGAATCCAGAGATTTGGTCCCAGATTATCTAATCATCCTCTGCCTTCCTGGAGTGGATAAAGTGATATATGCTGGGAAGCTTTCGTGAATTTACATTTCTTTTAATATGCATTGGGCACAGATGGTTACCAGGTTGTCTGCGATCTGCAAGTCTTCTTTCATCAAGGGCTGATCAAAATTTAGTGCAAGCAGGTTTAAAGGGACAAGCTTCTAGGCTTGGAAATGCATGTATAAATACACATGTTGCTGTGGTGGCCCCATTGTTAATGAAAGAAAATGGTCCATGTCCTCTTCCGGGATAACAGAGCCTCTGAATACATTTATTTCAAGATTTAGGGGCTGGGAGGAACTAGCCACAAATCACAGAACCATTAACGAGCCTCTGTCCCTACCTGTTAAGCTTATTAACTGCCTGTTCCCTACAGCGCTGTTTCCCACCTGGGGCAACACAACGGCGGCTGCAGCCGTTGAAAAACACAGAAGTTCATCAAAGGCACGGGAGGACCTGGACACGCAATCAGGAGACATGTGCCGGCTGAGATTGCCGGGGCAGTGGGAGGGGGCCGGGGGGAAGGATCTGGCGCTGTCTGAGCTGAGATTTAGCTAATTAAATCCGGCTGTCCTTTACTCTGCTTCTCCGTGCAAGCCGAGGGCGTGAAAGGTTCCGTCCCTGCCCTCAAGGAGTGCGCGTGCTCTTCAGGTGGGGAGGCTCCACGGAACTGAACCCATGGATTCTTCTGGGAGGCGGGTTGGCAGCAGCGATGCCGCGGCTACATGAGTAAGTGCTAAAGTCACGAGAAGAGTGGAAAGGGCTCTTAGCCCGGGCAGAGGAGGCTTCGGTTTTGCTCCCATTCTACCTTGTGACAGGGGCCCAGCTGTTCGTTTTCTTTGTCTCAGTTTTCTTCTGAAGAGTTTGAACTTGGTCATTGCTAAAAAAAATATTCATGAGATGCACTTTTATGTATCCATGAGACAGGAGTGGGATGGACAATTGCTTAGAGGGAGGAGACTTCATCTGAGCATTTAGCAAAGTGGAGAGGAGGCAGGAGACCTGGGCTTGGGGGCCAGCGTACGTCTGCAGAGGGCCTGGCCCGCCCTGGGCCTCGAGCCGAGCGTGGGGAGTGGGCACCGGCCAGAGGCAGAGAGGAGGGCGGACTCAGCTCGGGGGCGGGTGGCGCAGAGAGCCCTGCTGGGCCTAGCGCTGTGCTCCTCAACCCCCGTGTTTCAGGGACCTTCTCAAAGGTGATTTTCCCACTTTAAGGCAAGGTTCTTTCTACCAAGAGCAGCGGCAGTCTTTTTAATGTAATTTGAAGGTAAAGATAAACACCAAAAACAAAAAAGCCTTGGCTCTATGATTAATTAACGGAATCATCTCAAATTTAGAAAATTGCTTCGATAAAAGCAGACACGAAATTGCATCAGCATGCCTCAATATGTTAATTACGGCTATTTTTCCTTGTTTTTCTGTTGCCGAAGCAGCCAGGCCCCATCTATCACTTGGTTTCCGGTGTCGTGATCAATTGACTGTACTGTAAACAGCATGTTGTACACGTGGCAAATGATAACATTATTTAACTCGACACAGGGTAAAGCATTCCCTCGTTTTCATCCTTCCAGCTCCTCAGAAGAGAAAAGGGACAGCCTTGAATTAATTCTTTGCTTATTGAATCAAGCAAGCTTTTTTTTTTTTTTTCTTTTAGATCCTACCAGGGATCTTCCCCTGGTGGCTCAGAGGGTAAAGCGTCTCCCTACAATGCAGAGTTCAATCCCTGGGTTGCGAAGATCCCTTGGAGAAGGAAATGGCACCCTACTCCAGTACTCTTGCCTGAGAAATCCCATGGATGGAGGAGCCTGGTAGGCTACAGTCCATGGGGTCGCAAAGAGTCAGACACGACTGAGCGACTTCACTTTCACCAGGGTGGAGAAGCAGGCCCAGCAGCTCCACCACAGAACTTGATCCGTGAGGACGGGACTCCGCAAGGACCATCTGTACCCTGGAACACAGCGCGGCGCCGGGCACCTGGTGGGCACTCAACTTTCTGTATGAAACCAAATCACTGCTCCTACTTTTAGTGTCTCTGAAAGGTGATGAATTTCACACGTGTGTGCTCAATTGTGTCCAACTTGTCTGCGACCCCATGGACTGTAGCCTGCCAGGCTCCTCTGTCCGTGGGATCTCCCAGGCATGGGCACTGCAGTGGGCGCCACTTCCTCCTCCAGGGGACCTTCCTGACTCAGGGATAGAACCTCTGTCTCCTGAGTCTCCTCACTGCAGACAGGTTCTGTACTACGGAGCCACCAGGGAAGTCCCAGTGTATTTTATAGAGAATTAACATGCATGAGTATGCTGGGGCTTCTTCCAGTGGGGCAGCTCTTCACATCAGGTGGCCAAAGTGTTGGAGTTTCAGTTTCAGCATCAGTCCTTCCAGTGAATATTCAGGGTTGATTTCCTTGCTGTCCAAGGGACTCTCAGGAGTCTTCTCCAACACCCCAGTTCAAAAGCATCAATTCTTCAGCACTGAGTCTTCTTTATGGTCCAACTCTCACATCCCTACATGACTACTGGAAAAACCAGAGCTTTCTCTATAGCCTGTGTGCCTACCAAGACTCAAGTGCATTTATTTCAAATCCCACCCATCTAGTTATGATTCAGATTATAATGATAGAATTTACATGCGTATTACAAAACTGATGATACATGTGAGGAAAGAGGGTTTTTATTTTCCTATGAAAAACAAATTGAGTGTTCTGGAGAAGCTCAATAAATTCAAGTGCTTAAATAGTCTTTGTAAAATCAGTGGGTAAGATACCTGTAAATGATTAAAAGAAGTGAACATCTAGAACAAATGCAAACTTTAAACAAACTAAATCTGGAAATAATTGGTGACGTATGAGTTGTATGAATGTGCTTGATTCAAGGAAAACAACATGTAACTCCAATTGGCAGACACCCACTCACAGAAAGTACACACAGTTTCAAGGGAAAAAGAAGTGTTTAAGCCATGTATGTGTCATTTTTGAAAACGGTTTGCTGCTTTCATTAACTTTTTACACTTAACCAGTTACCTATTCTTCCTGATTGGCAGGTAGCTTAAGAAAGTGAAAGTGAAAGTCGCTCAGTCGTGTCCGATCTTTGTGACCCCGTGGACTGTGTCCATGGAACTCTCCAGGCCAGAACACTGGAGTGGGTAGCCGTTCCCTCCTCCAGTGAGTCCTCCCAACCCAGGAATCGAACCAAGGTCTCCTGCACTGCAGGCAGATTCTTTACCAACTGAGCTCTCAGGCAAGCCCACGGTAGCATAGCAGGAGTTTTTATTTTTTTCTTTAAATTAATAAATTCAAAAAGAATTAAGGCCACGTAAAATCGGCAGTCTGTCTTTGCCGTGGAAGCGTGACTGGTGGTCACATCTTGGGGCCTGTGGTAATACAGGAGCCCAGCCTGGCTCTGCAGGTGCAGAGTGTCAGGCCAGCCCGCACCCCGCGGAAGGGCGTGATGCCGCCGCAGCAAGTCCGTCCTGCCGTCAGCTTGTCGTCTCATACACATCTCTTGCTTTTTCTTTTTCGCTCATGTTTTATGAAATGTTTTATTTTGAAAAAACTCCGAAATTTTTAGAAAGATGCAAGTATAATGTAATGAAATCTTCTTACACCATTTACCTGGATTCTCCAGTGTTAACATTTTGCACTCTTTTCTTTGTTTTTTTTTTCCTTCTATCTGCTCCACCACTCCCACGAGGGCTTCCTTCTTAGCTCAGCTTAGTAAAGAGTCCGCCTGCAATGCAGGAGGCTCCGGTTCAATTCCTGGATTGGGAGGATCCGCTGGAGAAGGGGTAGGCTGTCCACTCCAGTATTCTTGGGCTTCCCTGGTGGCTCAGCTGGTAAAGAATCGCCTGCAGTGTGGGAGACCTGGGTTCGACCTGGGTTGGAAAGATCCCCTGGAGAAAGGAGAGGATACCCACTCCAGTGTTCTGGCCAGGAGAATCCCATGGACTGTATAGTCCGTGGGGTCGCAAAGAGTTGGACACGACTGAGTGATTTTCACTTTCACCCCCATTGCACGCTTCTTTTCCTCCTCTTCCTTCTTATTAAACTTGTTAAATGATTTGAAATCCCTTGACTTTTACCCCTAAATAATTCTGTGTGTATCCCTCAAAAACAAGAAAAGTTTCATACCTGTGATGGAATGCTCCAGTTCAGGAAGCTCAACGCCGATGCAATAGTATTCCTTACTACGCAGTCCATGTTTAGGTCTCATCTCAGTAATATCTCGCGTACATACTTTTTGCTTCGTTCAGGATCAAATCTTGGCTCGCCTGCTGTGCTCTTTACTCTCTTACTCTGGAGTGGTTCCTCATCCTGAGCTGTCCTCACGGCACTGGCAGTTTGAATGAGCGCCTGCCGGCTTGTTCTGTGAATGCCCGCTGACGTGTGTCTGTCTGACTCTTTCCTCACAGTTATGGTTATGCGTGTTTGGAAGGAACACGACCTAAGCCACACTGAGTCCACCTTAATGATTGGATCGTATCAGGAGGCGTCGTTTACAAAGGTAACGTTTATTGTCTCTTTGTTGACGACGTGAGCTTGGATTGTGTGGTTATCAAGTCACCACTTTCTTCTTTGTGACTAGTATTTGGAAACTGTGGCCACACCCTGGCTTTCACCAACCTTCTGCCCAGTGGTTCCTCACCCTTCCATGGGTGTGGGTCAGCTGGTACTCTGATGGTTGCTAAATGCCGTCCCTGGTTCTCTCTGCCTCCCTGACTCTAATGGAGGGACCCAGTGCCTTGCTACAAGTTAGGGCTGGGATGGGGAAGAACCCCGTGCGCTCCCTTCCACCCTGCTTAGCTGTGAAGGGAACACAGACCCCTTACTCCGCTTGGTTTGCCCACATGTTGCCATCCAGGGGCTGGGGGACCTTGGACACGTGGCTGGCCTTCCCCTCTCCGGCGCTCCCTGCAGCTTCTCAGTGTTTCTAACCCCTTTGCTTCCCAGCCTTCCTGCTTCTGCCATTTCCTGTGTCCAGCCTCAAAACACGGATGTCCGTCATTTCTTGCTCAATCCACTTTCGTTTTGCTGAGTGGAATATGCATGTTTGGGGGTGGATGGGGGGGATGGGGGAGGTGTGAAAGTATCGAGTCATGAGGGTAAAGACGGGTGGGGAGCGAAGCCCCTCAGAGGTCTGCGCTGAGTGAAATATCTAAAAGCAACACCAGTCAGAGGCCTTGCACGGTAAAGGTTAATGTCTCGGTAGCTCGGCATCTCTCTCTGTCTCCTACGGTGTTAGATGAGTGTGTCTCCCTCCCCAGGCTTGAGATTCTTTGGCTTTATTTAATGCCTACATGTACCAGGGCCTTCCTTGGTTTATCTCATCTACATCTCGCAGTAACCACGCATCACAGGTACTATTGTTAGAGTCTCAGTTCCCACAGGAGGAAGCTGATGCCCAGGAGAGGTTGGCCTCCGATCCCACGGCTGGTCACCGAGGCGGTCCATTTCTAGGGGCCATTGCTTTGGCCACCATGTTTGAGATGTCAGGAAAATAGGTGGCAGAAAGCTCACGCTCACACTCACAGAATTACCTTCCAGCTCTCCAGCTAGAGTTAACTGATTAAATTCTGAACAAAAGCATGCTTCCCAATGCAGTCATTCAGGGATGCGGCTTCCCCCTGACGGGTGGTACTTCGTCTCAGGTTGTAGTTGATTCTCATGAGAAATGACGGTGGCGGAGCTGACAGATGGAGCCTGAGCAGCTGGGAAGGAGTCAACAGCAGCTCCTGAGTGAGTGCCTCAAGCGCCCGGCGCATCTTGCCCCCGAAAGGGAAGGTGCCCGGCACTGACGCCTGAGAAAATCCTGCAAGGTGTTCCAGCAATCTCACTTGACAAAAAATTTACTTTTGTGACTCTGCCCTTTCTACAAGATCAGGGTGAGGTGGTGGTCTGGGCCTCCCAGGCGGCACTAGTGGTAAAGAACCCGCCTGCCAGTGCAGGAGACAGGCAAGACACAGGCTCGATCCCTGGTCCGGGAAGGTCCCCTGGGGTAAAGAACCCGCCTGCCAGTGCAGGAGACATGCAAGACACAGGCTCGATCCCTGGGCCAGGAAGGTCCCCTGGGGTAAAGAGCCCACCTGCCAGTGCAGGAGACATGCAAGACACAGGCTCGATCCCTGGGCCAGGAAGGTCCCCTGGGGAGGGCATGGCGACCCCCTCTAGTGTCATTGCCTGGAGGGTCCCCCGGACAGAGGAGCCTGGCGGGCTGCAGTCCACAGGGTCACACAGGGTCAGACACGACTGAAGTGACTTAACACACATGCAAGGTGGTCCTGGGAAAGGCACTTCACCTCAGCTGCAAAATGAGGAAGCAGAATGCAGTGATCTCTCAAAGGTCCCCTCTGGTTTCATGAAGCTAAGCATGAGTTCTTATTGTAATCATCCAAGTTCTAGAATATCAATAACAGTGCTCTTTCTGTGACACGTAAACATAACCTACACTGAAGTTAATCCTGATGTTCAGACCACAGTAAGATTCTTTAAGGCAGGGTTCTCCTAATTGGTTCCTGGAGCAGACCCTTCAGTGTATAAATTCTCCCAGGACAGGGAAGAGCTCAGATCATTACCATATTCAGAAGACAAATGCCTCACCTCATGAAAATGTTAATGGGCAGCATTAATTGGAAGCAGAGGTCGGGCTGGGAGGTCCCTGCAGATCCTGGGAGCCCGCAGGACTCGGTGGATAGAGCTCATCTTCCTGGCGCTGGGCGCCTCACCCGCGGGTGCCCGACGCCTCAGCCTGTGCCCCGCCCGCCCTTGTTCTCAGCCCACTCCCCGCTCCCTCTGGAGTGCGCTCTGCATCCCTTCTACACATTTCTAGTGTGAGCATCCCAGGGACCGAGGGGCCTGGTGCAAAGAGTCAGACACGACTAAGCAACTAACACGCACACACACAGTAAGAGCGTTAAGGTTCAGTGAAGCAAACAAAAGAGAACAAGACCAGCAGAAACGTGGACTTCTGAGGAAGCGACGACACCGAGACCTGAAGATCCTTCACGAACAAGGCTGCTGCTCCTGTCGTGACTGTGTGTCACACGTGAGGGGCTCCTGCCCCGTGTCACGAACAAGGCTGCCGCTCCTGCTGTGACTGCGTGTCACACGTGAGGGGCTCCTGCCCCATGTCGCTGTCTCGGTGAGGTCAGCTCAGCGTAAAAAATGCGATGAGGATCCTAACTCAGTGTTAGCTCCACCCTTGCTTCGATTTCTTTCATTCCCACTTGAAAATTATGCTGGTCTCCTGTGTTTTACTTATTTTTGTTGGGCGCCTCACATTCTTTATAGAACAAAAGGGATTCAAACAAGTATGGATTTGTTTAATGGGGAGAAGCCGGCCATGTGCTTCTCTTATCCGTAATGAGAGTCAGCACTTGCTTGGTGTATAGTATTTGCCAGACACTGTGTAATGGCACCCCACCCCAGTACTCTTGCCTGGAAAATCCCATGGACGGAGGAGCCTGGTAGGCTCCAGTCCATGGGGTTGCTAGGAGTCGGACACGACTGAGCGACTTCACTTTCACTTTTCACTCTTATGCATTGGAGAAGGAAATGGCAACCCACTCCAGTGTTCTTGTCTGGAGAATCCCAGGGACAGGGGAGCCTGGTGAGCTTCCGTCTATGGGGTCGCACAGACTTAGCAGCAGCAGCAGCAGTGTAATCATTTCACATATACTGACTCAACTCTCAAACTCCACACAGGGTTTGATTACCATGATTACCCCTTCCCCACCTTTTGACAGGGAGGAACCGGAAACCTAGAGAAATTAAGTAACACTAGCAAAATTACACCCACTCCAGTGTTCTTGCCTGGAAAATCGCATGGATGGAGGAGCCTGGTGGGCTGCTGTCTATGGGGTCACACAGAGTTGGACACGACTGAGGCAATTTAGCAGCAGCAGCAGGAGCAAAATTACACCCACTCCAGTGTTCTTGCCTGGAAAATCCCATGGACGGGGGAGCCTGGTGGGCTGCCGTCTATGGGGTCACACAGAGTCGGGCATGACTGAAACAACTTAGCAGCAGCAGCAGCAGCAGCAGAGTCACACGTTTAACAAGCCGTGGAACCAAGACTTGGAACCGGTTTCCAAGTCTCGGGCCCAGGCCTTTGAGCACTGTGCGACACTGCCTCAGCCTGGTGCCCTGTCCTGGTTGTGACGGGCAGAGCACACACACACACACCCATCCACACTCAGGGACGTGGGCCCTGCTGTTCTGGAGAGAGTGAGTGCACACAGCTGGTCTTCAGGAACTGGGTGACATCGGATTAAATACAACACAATCATTTCCACCAGGTCTTCCCTGGTGGCTCAGATGGTAAAGCGTCTGCCTGCAATGCGGGAGACCTGGGTTCGATTCCTGGGTCGGGAGGACCCCCTGGAGAAGGAAATGGCAATCCACTCCAGCACTCTTGCCTGGAAAATCCCATGGACGGAGGAGCCTGGTAGGCTACACTCCATGGGGTCGCAAAGAGTCAGACACGACTGAGCAACTTCACTTTCACTTTCAATCATTTTCTCAACTTCAGGAGATCCTGCTAGAGAGTTGCGCTTTGGCATGGATGGCTGAGTTTGATTTCGCAGAAGGTTTTTCTGCAATGTCTGTTGGTCTCTCCTGGTGCTCTCCAACTCTGATGAGAAGTATGAGGCCTCTCAGCCAGTCTCGGGCATTTTGGACATCTCTCATCGTCCTCTCTATCTCCTGTGGCCGTTCCTGGTAGGCCTTTCCTACCTGATGGGCAGCAGCTTATCTGCATCCACGGCAGTGCCGGCTGAGGTTGTCTCAGCCTCAGACTCGTTTGGCCCTTTGGCTCAAAAGCAAAGCCCACTGGCTCAGAGCCCTGGGTCGGAGTGGTTGCTGCTTCCTGCAGGCCTTCCAGCAGCCTCTGAGGACGGCTGCTGAAGAGCTTCCATGAGGTGTTGGTTTACTGAAGAGAGTCTGCCCAGGCTAAAAATCTGTGAGTTAAATTCTATTCGGGAATTTTACTGAGGACTGCGGCCTGGACGTCCGCCTCTCACAATAGCTCTGAGGAACTGCCCTAAAGAGAGGAGCAGGATATATAGTTTTTTTTGCCAGAAAAAAACAAAACTAAAAGCATGGAAGTGAACAAAAAAAGACTGCTGCTGGTCATGGAGAGCAGAGACCTCAAGTTGCTGACTTCAGAGCGCTCTGTCCTCCCGCTTCCCGAGTCCCCCTCGGGCGGGGCATCCCTGCTGTGATGCCGGCCCCGGTGGTGAAGCTGCGTGTTGGAGGAGTAACGACAGTGAGCCCGGGGTCTTGCATCCTCTCATTCGCTGAAAAGCGTGAAGTGAGAATGTCCAGGGTGGAGGAAGAGAGGCACGTGTCCCTTTGAGGTTTGGTCATTGACTTCAAACCTGCCTCGGCCCAGCCGGCAGAGCCAGCAGTGGTTCTCAGCTGTTTTTGTTAACTTGAACCCTGAGTGCAGTTTAGTTACAAGTTGGAGAGGAACAGGAAGCTCACGTCAGTGTTGCGTTGGTTCAAGCTGCTTGTACAGAGAGAAGACGTTTGTTAGCACTTAAATCGTAACCAGGAGGTGGCCTTGAGAGGCAGGGCCCCCATGTTTGCTGGACGCCTACGTCTTTGTTTGGAAATTGTGAAGAATCGACTTTCAAATTTTCTGAGCTTCCGTTTCCTCATCCTAGAGAACAGAAATAATAGAATCTCATAGAATTTTTATGAGAATTAGCTGGGTCAACGTGTATAAGTGAGAACACCCGGAAGAGGGTGGGAACCTCAACAGGGAGCCCTGAAGTTTGTTTTAGGACAAAGTCTTTCCACCTGAGGTGCGGGTGAGGCTGGATTGTACCCAGCTGCCATTGAAGCAAATTCTTGACAACGAAATAGGGCAGAGAATTAAGTGGCAAAGAGAGCTAGGGGGCAAAGGAGGAAGTGAATGCAAGTAATTCTGCTAGGAGACGCAGGAATGCTGAATTCAGAAGGAGCATGGAAATCATTTCCACGCAGGGGGACATCATAGCGGCCCCAGGACCCTCCAGGGCACGTTTGAGGTCTCCCGCTGTACTTCACGTATTGACGCTTTTGACGCTTTCCTGCGCTCCAGCCCTTCTCTCACCATCTTTTGCAGCAAACTCAGCTTCCTCTGAAAACGTGGCATTTTCTGTGGAAAGGCTTGTGAATTCTCTGGAACTTCAGTCTCCAGTAACAGAAGAAAATTAATCTGAAAATAAAAAGTGGCAGATTGCCATGCTGGCAAGACCAGCAGAAAAGTTGGTCCAGACGCAACCGTTCTGAGGCAGTTGGTTTCAGCTGGTTAAACGTGAATTACAGTTGAGTGGCCAGTATCCTGCAGACGCAAGGTGTAGAGGTCTGGACTCAACCAGATCCTATGTTTCCCTTTCTCTGTGACCCACTTGCTACTTCACCTGGAGTGTAAATAACTACAGAAGTCACGTCTCTAACGTGCTTTTACTTAACCATCCTCCTCATTTTTACTGTGGAAAATATGATCCGTTTCTCTACCATCCAAGTGCACCCACTGTTCTGGCATGTTCATTTGGTCATATTTCTCCAGCTCTCTACCCTCCCCACCCTTTTTGGCTTGTAACCGTATCATGTTAAGATTCCACTGGATGAATTTTTCTGAAACCTAACATAATTACTCTCCAAATATTAGAATTCACTTGCTTCAAATTTATGAAATATTAATCTTTGTATGCATCTGGGACGAGTTCTTCTATAGAAAATTAAGAAAGAGAGGAATTATAGGGTCAGAGGCATGGAGTTTTTAAAGTTATGCGGATTGAAGAGCTAAGAAGCTATTTTAAAATGCTGCAGTCAGTTCACAACTGTTGTTTCTTTCCATGATGATAATAATTAGTAAACACTCACTAAGTATAAACAGCACAATAATCCATGCCTTACTCTGTAAGATATGCTGGTCTAGCCAGTATATAAATTAATCTGTATTTTTCAGTATAGAACTTCTGCTTCCTTCCATACTCCATACTGTTGGTATAGGCTGACTGTTACGCTTCAGATTTCTCAGGGTCTGATATTTTCCTGAGAGTCTCGAGAGTCGCTTTTCTTGTCCATCATTGTACTCAAATTATTATAAAGTCTAGGTGGGCAGCAGGCAGGGAGGCAGGGAGGAAATTTCTTCCTTTAGAAACTCCGTAAGTGGTCTCGAGTGGGCTACATCCTGGTATCTGCAGTGTTTTTCTACACCAGTCGTGGAGAAGATGGTTTCCTTTTAAGAAGAATGATTTTTATATCCCATCGGCTTCTTAGGTTGAGCATTGTAAGACTGGGCAGAAATCTCGGGGCGGGTTTCAGTGAGTGGGTCTCGGGGAGCCTGGTGCTCTGTGCCTCGGTGGGAGGAGCTCTGGCCTGCCTTGAAGGCTCCCAGGCTCTGAGGTTTTCTCTGAACTCGTCATTGGGGGAGAGAAAGCTTGCTCCTGCCAGGAACCGCCCTCCGAATAGTCCTCCTCCTCCTCTGCCGAGTGGAAAAGCCCCGGCCGGGAGAACAGACTCCCCCAGAAGCTAGCTCGGTGCGCAGACAGGGAGGCACCTCTGAGAACAAGACACCCTGAAGCCCAGGTTCCGTGCGAGGACCCAGCGGTGCCTGGCCGAATTTTCTCCTCATTTCCTTTGGGAAATGTGCCATTCAAGTTCTTCCTCTGTCAGACAGTGAGAGAACAATGCTAGTTTTGAGCTCGGACAATTTTTGGCCAAGACGGACGCGTTTAGAGTGATTTTGGCGATTTCTGCCACGTCAATAGCATTTTCACCAACATTGTGAACTTCTCTGGTTTAAACACCCTCAGTTTCTTGATTATAGCAGTAGAGTAACTTCTAGAGCTTTCCCTCTGGTTAGCCCTCCTCCACATGCTCAGGCCTGTTGGTCTCATCTGGAACGTAGGCAGTGAGCCAACGTTTTTCTTGACATGCGGTGTCTGCATTAACGTGATAGCTGGTGTCGTCTGGCGTGGCTAGCCCACCTTCTGACAGTGCAGTGTACTCACGTGGCCAGGATGATGTTACTGAGAGAGTCCAGGGTCAAATCCCCCGACCCCCGACAGGTCCTGCAGGCCTGCTCAGTCACTCAGTCCTGTCTGACTCTTTGTGACCCCACAGACTGTCGCCACCAGGCTCCTCTGTCCATACAATTTTCCAGACAGGAACACTGGAGTGGGTTGCCAATTCCTGCACCAGGGGATCCTCCTGACCCAGGGGGTCGAACTCACCTCTCATGCGTTGGCAGGTGGATTTTTTTTCACCAAGCCACCTGGGGAGCCTGGCACGTGATATTATTTGCTTATAATAAATCTGTTGTCTGCTGTGACCTTGGGAGTTACTGCCCAGACAATCTCAGCTCTTTACTCTCAACTTGTAGAATTGCCTTTTTTTTTTTTTTTTTTTTAATTTATTTGAGTATAGAACCATACATCTATACTTCTTCAAATGAATCTAGTTTAAGTCTAAGGAAGACTTTATTTAGTATATGATGTCTCCGGAAGGTGCTTACAAGATGCTTATTAACAAAGTGCTTAGTATACGCTTTTTAAATAATGAGGTGATCACGGAGTCTTTCTGCTATTGTTGGAAGTGGCTTTAATTCTTCTCACCCTTTTATTTTCCTTTTCACTCTGTTGTAAATTTCCTGAAGTTGTCAGTGTAGAAATCTACTTCATCTCCTTACTTGCCTTAATGAAATACCAGAATTTCTCTCTAATGGTCTTAGTGCTACATTTTAAGGATAGGAAAAAGAAGAGAGTGAAGCGTGCACTGCCCGATTGAATAATGCATGTTTTCTGTTCTCCGGATAGTTTATTATTTAGACACTGGGCTCTCCTATCTTTCCTATAGCAGACAGAAACAGTGGAGGGTAAATCAGAGCGATTAGTATGCAAGGGGCTGATTCTGGGATGTTCACCATAGCTTGTCCTTTCAACGTGTCTTCCTTTGACACCTTCACCCTGGGTATCCTGGCAACAGAGTACTTCACAAAAACAAAAGTCCCATAGACCCTGTTTGCTGAATTTCATCAGAATAATAAAAGGACCATTTTACTCAAGCCTTTACGCAAGACAGTAATTTAGAAAAATAGCAAGACGACGACTGAAAAGTCCTTGATCCAAATGTGACTGACAGGGAAGGAAACCCCAGACCACGGATGATGTCTTTGGGTCGTGTAATTTCTCAACCATTTGTAGGAAAACGGGAAAGTGAAAAAGAGATGACTTGTGGGCTAAAATGGGAAGCAAACCAACATGAATGCACTGTAGCAATAAATCCCTAAATGGCCTGAGTATGCAACTTGGGGTGCCTGTCTCCATGGAAACCGCAATGCGGCTGCGCTCCTGTGAAGGGACCTCTGCAGGGCTCCGATCGCTCCGGTGGAGAAGCGAGCAGGGTGCTTAGGGCGGCCCGCTGCCTATTCCTAGGCCTTTGGGACCCAGGCACTTTGTGCTAATGTGCATGGGCCCTTTCAGGGAGTCGGGGAGTTCTGATCCACCTAATGCATTGGGCTGTAGCGGTTCAGCCAAAGCTCCGTCCTCAGCCTCCTGCCCCTTCCTCTAGGCACTGGGGGAGGGGGGTGCAGAGGTCATGTGGTCACATAACCTGTCTCCCTAGTTTTCAGACTAGTCCTCGAGATGCTGTGTCACCTCTGTGACCGCAGGGCATACTGCACTTGGCGCCTGGACTGTCTGCCCTTCCTGAGGGCGAACCTTAGGTGATGTTACCTTACTGCAAGGCTGAGACTTTGTTGAACAGAAGTCAAGGCTCACAGGGAGGGGAGGACTTGAGAGGTGAGAAGGTTAAGCTCCTGAAGGAACCAGAATTCAAGGAGGCTTTGCACTAGCAAGGATGAATGCGATGTGGGCTGTGCCTAGCCGCTCAGTCGTGTCCCACTCTTTGCAGCCCCAGAGCCTGCAGCCTCCAGACTCCTGTGTCCGGGGATGTGCGTCCTGTCCAAGAAGCACCTCCTGTGCCCGCCCTCTCTCCACCCTCCTCCCCCAGTTCTCAGAGGCACTGCTGACGGCTCTCTGCATGCTGTAGGGTCTCTTCCCATCCCCAGTCCCTTCTGGACCACAGCTGATTGCACCAGGGGGCCCCTGACCCCATGTGTCCACTCACAGGCTCTCACCTGGGAACTTGGAAAGGGAATTCAGCGATGCTGGTCAGTTCAGCTGGCTGTTTGAACTTGGGGCCTTTACATTTGGAGGCCTGACTTGGGTGGGCATGTGAAAGCAGAGACAGACTAGATACAGCCGCACAGCAACGCTAGAGGAGAGGCCCTAGAGAGGGAGGGAGAAGCGTCTTGAGTTGTGCTGGCTTCCTAGTTCCAGTTCCTTCTGGAACTTCTATGCATGACCTGCGCACAAGACCCGCTTGGCCTAGAGTAGACTTTAGTAGTGTGTCAGTCACTCAGTCGTGTCCGGCTCTTTGCAACCCCAGGGACTGTGGTTCACCAGGCTCCTCTGTCCATGGGGTTCACCAGGCAAGAACACTGGGGTGAGTAGCCATTTCCTTCTCTAGGGGATCTTCCTAACCCAGGGATCGAACCTGGGTCTCCTGCATTGCAAGCAGATACTTTGCCGTCTGAGCTACAAGAAAGTCCTGGAGTAGATTTTACTTAATTATACATTTTTGAAAAGGCTTGGCTAAAACAACCTGATTAAAGAAAGGCTCGAAACTGGAGTCCAGGTCTTCTGTCCGCAGGTAAGTGTCTTGCCTGCGTTACTAGACCTGTGAGCTGGGTTGCCAGCTGCAGAAGCAGGCCCGCTCTCCTTTGGCGGGTCCCCTCTGTCCTGGTGGGAGCGGGGCCTGAGGGGCCTGCCCTGCAGGCCTTTGGCCCAGACTGGACGGTGTGCTGGTGCCCAGGGCTCATCCTCAGCAGGCTGGAGCAGAAGGCGGTGCTGGGCCCTCTGCACGAGCCGTCCGAGCTGCGTGTCTGAGACACCTTGGCCTTCCTGACCCCCTCAGGCCCTCTAAGCATCTGAGGGTCATCCCCGGGGGCGCCCCCTCCTGAGAGGTCTCTGGGGGTGCGGATGGCGCCTGGGGCCCCTCCAGAAGGGTCTCTGGAGAGTCACTGGAGGGGAGGAGCCCCAGACAAGCCCTCCCTTGCTGCTCTCAGAGGCCAGCCCGTTTGGCGACCGTGCGCCCCTAGGCCAGGGCCGAGCCTCCACTCTGAGTGAGGCTAATTATGGGGGCAGGAGGGACATGGGAGGGAAGCCGAGCTTCTGATCGTGTCTGCAGTTTTGTGTCGCCCCTGCTGTGGGAGGACCCCTCTCTCCAGGACGGGCAGACGGCAGGCTCTTGGCATGAATGAACAGCGGGTAGTGGTCCAGGTTTGATCTCTGCACATCAGAGCTTCCTGCGTAATTGATGGCTTCAGAATGGGCAGTCATACATTTCTGGGCAGAGGGGAAAAAAAAAGCTGACATGTTCTTGTGAAGCCATGAGCACAATTAGTGGGATAAATGGTGCTCGAGAAGCTCCTGACCATGCCCATGCTGATCCGAAACGGTCTAAATGCTACTGATTGTACTTTAAATGTTTTCTCTGGGGCCTAAGTTGGCAGCTAAGGTTCAGGGCTGGTGGCCGTCTCTCCTCGGGCAGGACGCCTGGCGAAGACAGAGCTCCAGTTATTCGGTGGCCACTGTCACAGCGACGCTTCCCCTCCTTCTGGAGGATGGCACGAGTTCTGTTGGCAGAGGCCAGTGTGCTGCCAGGGAGAGCCAGGGCACGTCGACATCAGGAGGGCAAGGTCCTTGCATCATTGTCATCTTTCCTTCTCTGTACTTGACCTTCCTGGCCTCCCTTTCAAAACACATTCAGGCAGATACAGACACGCACTTGTGTTCATTGTTCGTACACACGTTCCACCGCAGTGGTCCCTGTGATGAGACACATCTTCAGGCTAGTGTCAGGATGAGAAGGAGCTTTCAGGTCTGCGAGCGTCATCTCTTTCTGCATCACACGTTGCCCCCAAGCGTAGCAGCTGAAAAGAGCTTTGATTATCGAACCGTCTGCGGGTCAGGGAACCAGCCTGGCCCGGGGCCTCTGACTCAGCAAGTCTCACAGAACTGCAACCACGGTGTCTGCCGAGGCCACCAACATCTCAAGTCAGGCCCAGCTTGAGGCCTCCATGCTTTCCTCAGCCGATTACCGAGAGGGAAAACTCTGAGTGGGACTTCGGATCCTGTGCCCGCTCCCAAACCAGATGGAGGGCGGGGAGTCCTCATCCTCAGCTCGTGCCATCCGCAATCCGCATCATCCCCAACCCGGGGACACATGCCCCTCGGCTCACTCGTGACCTGGTGGCCAGTCTGCTTGTGGGCTGCTCCAGAGACTCCGGTGCTTCTGCAGGGCCCTGTGCAGACGCTCTCAGTAAGGCCGGCGGTGGCCCTCGGAGTAAGTGAGCAGGAGCCCAGGAGGTCAAGAGGAGGACATCCAAGGTGGGGCCACCTAAGCTCAAAAGGGACCTCCAGTTGCCTCCACTGCATCCTCTCCTCCAGAAGGGGGTCGCTCCCTCCAGCCCACAGTCATGGGGAGGCGGTCACACAGGGGCACAAGTACTACGGAGCGGGAGTACTTCTAAAACTGTCTCCTGAGAAGTGGGCCTGTCCAATCCCGGCTCTGCTCTGCTTGACAACCTCTTGCTCAGGAGGCTTCGTCTCTTCCCACTCCACTTCTAGAATTTCCTTAGAGTGAGCCGTAGGACTCGAGTTCTTACAGGGAGCGTGTTTCGCCTGCAGCTCCCCAGCTTCCCTCTGTGCTCTGACGCTTGCCCGTTGGAGGCTCCCTCCTCCCTCTTCCTCTGCCTTCAGTGTGAAGGGGGTACAGGGTCCAGAACTCTGGCCAGAATTTTCTCTTGTAATTGGTTAAGGAAAGGGGATAGGCGTTAAGCTGACCCTGAGATCTCTCCTTACCATTCCTGTGAACCTTCTCCCCTCTCTACCCTTAACACTTCAATGTAATTTCAAGGGCTGTTCATAATGATTCTTCTGAGGACCCTTCTCTGGCTGCCCCAGACACTCTACCTCAACCATAGGGGACTGAAACTGCCCAGGAGTTTATATTCCTCCTATTTTTGTTTTGACCTGTTAAAAAAACCTTTTTTTTTGATGGTTAGCATTTTTTAATAATCAAGTATTTTAAAATTGAGGTATGTACATTGATTTTAGACATAACACCACTGCACAATTAATAGTCTACAGTATAGTATAAACATAACTTTTATATGCATTGGGATGCCAAAAAAATTACGTGCTTCCTCTAATGTGACATTTGCTTTATTACAGTGGTTTGAAACCAAAGCTGCACTATCTCCGAGACGTGCCTCTGTTGGTGAACTTACATTAGAAAGGTGGGTGAGATTAACAGATAAATAAAGACAGCAAGACGGGCGCAGAGGCTGCAGTGCCAAGGCTGTAAGCCTAGCAAGCCACGGGCCGTGGCAGCAGCTAGAAGCGGCCCCAGGGAGGCTTCTGTCCCAGAGACTCCGAGAGGAATCAGTCCTACAGACACCTTGATTTTGGACTTCTCGCCCTCCAGGATTACGAAGGGATGCATTTCTGTTGTTTATGTTGTTTATGGTGAGCTGTTATGGCAGTTCTAGAAAATTAGTATTGAGATACGATTTCACATCATCTACTCACATGTTCAGCTCGGGGGTTTCTAGCGTGTTCACAGGTATGTGCAACTGTCCTCGGTCATTGGTAGAATATCTGCACCACCTGAGGGGCCAACCCCGTATCCTTTGGCTGCTCCTCTCTATCCCACGAATCCCCTCCCCATCCCTGAGCAATTGCTAACCAGCTTTCTGTCTTTCTAAGTTTTCCTGTTCTGGAGATTTCACCTAAGTGGGATCATATGTGGTGTCTGGTGACCAGATGCCGTCACTCAGCGTGAAGCTTTCAAGGCTCATCCACGCTGTGCCATTTACCCGAGCTTCACTCATTTTTGTGAAACAATAGCAGTCCATCGTGTTGACCATTCACTCATCAAGTGGTGGGCACTGCGTTGTTTCCACATTTTGGCGACAATGAATAGTGCTGATACAATAATCCACGTGTGTGTTTTTGTGGACATATTTTCATTTCAAGTACCACTACCTAGGATCAGAATTGACTGGATCACAGGTAACTCTTAATTGTTTGAAGAATGGCAATTTCTTTTCTTTTCCAAACAAAAGAAATATGTTTGGAAATATATTTCCAAAGTGGCTGTATATTCCACTGTATATTTCAGTTCAGTTCAGTTCAGTTGCTCAGTTGTGTTCGACTCTTTGCAACCCCATGAATCGCAGCACACCAGGGCTCCCTGTCCATCACCAACTCCCAGAGTTCACTCAAACTCATGTCCATTAAGTCAGTGATGCCATCCAGCCATCTCATCCTCTGTTGTCCCCTTCTCCTTCTGCCCCCAATCCCTCCCAGCATCAGAGTCTTTTCCAATGAGTCAACTCTTCGCATGAGGTGGCCAGCTTTAGCATCATTCCTTCCAAAGAACACCCAGGGCTGATATCCTTTAGGATGGACTGGTTGGATCTCCTTGCAGTCCAAGGAACTCGCAAGAGTCTTCTCCAACACCACAGTGCAGGAGGGATCTGATTTCTCTACATCTTCACCAATACTTGTTATCATCACACTTTTTGACTCTAGCCATTCTAGTCAATGTGAAATGGTATCTTCTTATGGTTTTAACTTACATTTTCTTGATGATTAATGATGTGGACTAGATGCCAGTGGGTACCTGGTCCCGTCACTTGATGGCAAATAGATGGGGAAACAATGGAAACAGTGACAGACCTTATTTTCTTGGGTTCTAAAATCACTGCAGATGGTGACTGCAGCCATGAAATTAAAAGACACTTACTCCTTGGAAGAAAAGATATGACCAACCTAGAGAGCATATTAAAAAGCAGAGAGATTACTTTGCCAACAAAGGTCCATCTAGTCAAAGCTGTGGTTTTTCCAGTGGTCATGTATGGATGTGAGAGTTGGACTATGAAGAAGGCTGAGCACCGAAGAACTGATGCTTTTGAACTGTGGTGTTGGAGAAGACTCTTGAGAGTCCCTTGGACTGCAAGGAGATCCAACCAGTCCATCCTAAAGGAAATCAGTCCTGGGTGTTCATTGGAAGGACTGATGCTGAAGCTGAAACTCCAATACTTTGGCCACCTGATGTGAAGAACTGACTCATTGGAAAAGACCCTGATGCTGGGAAAGATTGAAGGCAGGAGAAGAAAGGGATGACAGAGAATGAGATGGTTGGATGGCATCACCAACTCTATGGATGTGAGTTTGAGCAAGCTCCAAGAGTTGGTGATGGACAGGGAGGCCTGGTGTGCTGCAGTCCATGGGGTCGCAGAGTCAGACACGACTGAGTGACTGAACTGAATGTGTGTGGAACGTTTTTTATGTGCATATTGGCTATTTGCATATCTTCCTTGAATAAACATCTTCATATCCTTTGTTTATTTTTGAATTGGGTTCACCCACCCTTTGGAGCAGTGCTTTTTGGTGTGAGAACATGGAAGCTGTGTCCCTTACAGTGAGGTACCTTGAGACGTGACTCTCCTTTGAGCTCCTCTGCAGAATCAGATAGAAGTCCACACCAGCGGGGACTCCTGCCTTCTTCCCCTTCTGATCACACCCCTCTGGTGGACCGAGGTCACTTGTCTTGAGAACCAGCTGCCTTCAGTCCCTTCCCAGGCGGCATGCGTGCGCCATTGCCTCACTGCCTTCATCTACTTGAATCTGGGCCAACTTTTGGCTACTTTGTCCAACACAACACAGCAGAAGTGCAGCTGCCCGCTTTTGGACTTCAACGTAAGCAAGTTCTGCATTCTCTCAAATGATGAAGGCAAGAAACCCAAGTGGTGGTTATAATCTTATCCAGCATTTCAAAGTTTTTCAGACCAACCTAATTTTACTGTACTATGAAATGGTTTTTTCTCATCAAAACCATACTGATGGAAATGTTTCATCATGCATTTGTCCAAACACATAGAATGCACAGCGAGGGTGACCCCTAAGGGAAAGCATGGGCTTAGGGTGGCTGTGATGTGTCGATGCCGGGACATCAGTGACGACAGATGCGTCCTTCTGCTGAGGGGTGTTGATGGTGGGGAGCTGAGACTGGGTGCGCCAGGGGTTGAGGGAACGCCTCTGTACCTTCCTTCCAGTTTTGCTGTGAACCTAAAACTTCACCTAAAAATTATCTTGAAAACCAAATAAGGTGATAAAAACCACTAATATGCTTATTAGTGATAAAGACCACTACCATTTTGATCCATATCCTTGCAGTTTTGCCTGGGCTAATAAATCCATATCTAGCCATCATTTGTCTCCCAATCAATTTATCTTTATATAGTTTATAAAGAATGTTTGGCTTGATTTATATGTACTTTTCCCAACTCTGTCAAGTTTCTGACCAGAATCATTATTCTCCTGGTCTCAGAGGCCTAAGACACTCTGACATGGTATTAGAAGGTGTTGGAGTTTAAGAGGTATAAATTAAGAAAGCCTGGAAGACAGGGGATTGTGGAAGAGCAAGTGGGGAGAGGTGGGGTCATTTCCCTCTTCCGTGATATTAAAATCTCTGATTCTTAGAAAGCCCAGTGTTTCTACCTTTTAATTATTAAGACTGGAGCTTTTCATCTTTCACAAGTGCATTTTTGTTAAAGGAAAGGAGTGGGTGAGGGACAAAGGGCTTCTCCCCATGACAGCAGTTACTGGGTGAATGCCCCTTTTCCTAAAACGCTGGGTCTAAACAAACACACAACCAAGATATGTCTGCAAGTTTAGTTGATGGAACTTTAAGATACTGAGTCTGCTTCAGGTGGCACAGGCCGAAATAAAATCGCAGAAGATGATTCTCAAACAGTGACCGCAAGTCCTAGGGGTTAATTGCACAGGTGGGAATTGGGTCGACATGGACCTCGGTGACTGCTGGATGCCTGGTGAGAGGTCTGTGAAGGAGGCCAGCCAGCCCATCCACAGCACGTCCTAAGTGAGGCCCACGAGTCATCTGTAACTCTGCTGCTGCTAAGTCACTTCAGTCGTGTCTGACTCTGCGCAACCCCATAGACGGCAGCCCACCAGGCTCCCCCGTCCCTGGGATTCTCCAGGCCAGAACACTGGAGTGGGAATCTGTAGCTCTAGAGTTACTCACAACATTAGATAAACATCTGCTCTGCTAGGATAGTGAGAGTGTGGGCACAGACCAGAGGAAAAGGATATGCTGACAAGAGCTAACTTGTAGCTATGAAGAAGCAACGGAAAATTGATTCCAAACACATACGCAGTGGAAATCTACGCAAAATGAAAAAAATCAGTTTTTCCACTTTCTCGCAATATGATAAATAGATAGCACATGAATTAAAGGTAAAGAATCATTTGGAAGGCCGTGGTTACCTCCTCCCTCGTGGATGTTGAAAATGTCTCTTGTCGCATCCAAATGTGGAAGAGTGGAGGCCTGGGGCCCTCCGCGAGGCGTCTGTTTTCTTCACTGCTCTTTTTTGGCAGGAGGAGGCTGGCCTCTCCTTGGTGGAGGTCTGCGTGTCGAAGCTTGCCAACACACGCTTCAACGCCATGTCCGCTTGACGGCTGTGTCATATTTCATACGTTCCCACAACTTACTGTGTCCAGGTTTCCTGCCATTAATCACCAAGCCTGCCATCTTCACATTTATGAAATATAATCTAATGAATTCACATCCACGAAAACAGACCCCTTTTCCTGGCTGCTGTAGTGCTGGAAAGGGAATGTATATTTCTGGCAAGTTGTCTGTTCAAACGCAGTTCCCCCAAGAAAGAGTAACCATCCTAATTCTAGTATCAACTTTTTTTTTTTTTGAGAGCGCTTTGGCAAATCTGCGGTTGTTGGAGCATTGACTTTATTAGGTAGTAACCATTGACCTTGGTTGGCTCCCCAAGCTGAATTAAGGCTGATGACTAGTTGGCAGACTGGGTATTGTGACAAATGCCCTAACCATGCTGGTTTACAAGTAATGTTAGCATTTGGATAAAGCAAAGTTTAAAGGCCCTTACACGCAAAGATAGCAGATGCTTGTTCAGTTCAGTTCAGTCAGTTCAGTAGCTCAGTCGTGTCCCACTCCTTGCAACCCCGTGAATCGCAGCTCGCCAGGCCTCCCTGTCCATCACCAGCTCCCGGAGTCCACTCAGACTCACATTCATCGAGTCAGTGATGCCATCCAGCCATCTCATCCTCTGTCGTCCCCTTCTCCTCCTGCCCCCAATCCCTCCCAGCATCAGAGTTTTCTCCAATGAGTCAACTCTTCGCATGAGGTGGCCAAAGTACTGGAGTTTCAGCTTTAGCATCATTCCTTCCAAAGAAATCCCAGGGCTGATCTTCTTCAGAATGGACTGGTTGGATCTCCTTGCTGATGCTTGTTAGAAAATGGTAGAATGAAGATATTTATTAAATATAAAGCTCTTTCTGTAGAATAAATTCCAGTAATATTAGGATTTATTGGTTATAAGCGAGGGGTAATAAAACCCATGGCTGTGTGGTTCTTTACTTCACTTTTCCTATGTCTTCATTTAAATACTCATGAGATGTGTGCCATGCTGTATTAATTGCCATAGTTATTGGCAAGGATTATAAAGTCCTAAATAAGGGTGTGGAGATAAAGAGGAGGGGAAAGATCTGAAGGACATTTCTGATGGAGAATCCCCGGGAAAGTGACTCTATGTAGAGGAGGAGGAAGGAGTTGGCTGACTGTGGGCTTTTGCTTTGGGGAGACATTAGCCGAGTTCTGGGGATGCTTGATTCAAGGTATCTATGTGACGTGAATAAAAGGAAAAATGGACCACTTAACCCAGCAAGGCTAGTGAATTAGGGTGTCTGTCTGAAGAAGCCTCGTCTCCCCGCAGATGAGCAGGAGCCTGCAGCCGGGTTGGCTGTGATACCCTAGTGTCTGCCTGGAACTGACCTGTGTCCGAGTAGGTTCATGGGAGACAGTCTGGGGAAAGCACGTTGAAGAGCCAGGAGGGTGGTCTAAAGCCGTGTGTGATTCCAGCACGGCCATGGAGCGGGACCAGGGGATTTCCATTCCCCGGGCCCTTGAGCTGTCTCCCCTCCCCAGCCCAGGGGACCTCGCTGCCCTCCAGACTGCTGCGAGCCCCTCCACTTCTCCTGCAGCTCTCTCCTCTGCAGGGGTTCGGGGTTAAGGAAACACAAAGCCAAGCCGGAGTCTGACAGGCTTCCTGGTCTGCCTGTGTGGTGTACCTGCCCTGAGGCTGTGAACCAGAGAGCGGCCAGGGCTCTGATGAGGGAGGGAATGGAGAAAGCGCGGTGGGACACTGACTTAACACCCCACACGTGATGTAGCTGCTTCCGTCCAGAGCCTGAAGGGGCAGGGCACAGAGGGAAAGTCTAGGTTTTGAAGACAGTGTGGCGAAAAGCCTGGTGAGCCCACAGCTTGCAGGCTTGGAGAAGTTAAGGGGAGACCGAGCCTGAAAGAGTCCCTTCTGCTGGGGTGGAAGTGTCTAACTAGCTCTTCACTGGATGTTCAGGGCTCCATGGAAATAGGGGCGTGGAAGCAGCATGAATGTTTCTTTCTGTGTTTTCCTTTGAAAAAGCTAACAGAGGAAAGGTCTCTCCTCGAAAGGAGGTTGAGTTTACCCTACTTTCTGCAGATCGATTGATCTGCACTTGCATTTCTGCTTCCTGGTAAGCCCTGCCCCTCCCAGGCCCTGGAACTCTACGACCTCCTAACCTGGGGCGAGGCAGAGCTGGAAGGGTGGTCTGAGCAGAAGGGGAATGTCAGTTGATCCGCTGCTGGGCTGGTCTCGGTTATTGATTAACTTACGGAGCACAGCAGACACAGCCAATGGGGCTCTTTCAAAATAAATCAGTATTCCGAACACTGAAAGGGACCAGGAGGTGTGAGGGAACGGCAGAGACAGGCTGAGAAAAGATCAAACCACAGAAGGTCAGGCGCCACCAAGAGGCCTCTGCCAGAAGGGGGGAGCCTTTCTGTGGAAGAACGTAGGCAGCTGGGAAAAGACATCAAAGGAGATGATCTATTTACAATTCCCTCTTCCGATGGGGCCTGCGTCTTTGAGTCTGCCCAGAAAAGATCAAGGAGGAAAGAGCTGGGAGGGGGGACAGCGGGGCTCAGCCGGCCCCGTGAGATGGAGAGACGGCACAAGCGTCTGCTGAACCGAGCTGCGGGTACTGCTCTGGCGACGTCACTCTGGTGGGCTGCAAGGCGGCAGGGGTCCCAGGGACGGCGCTCCCTCTAGTAGCATCATCGTGGGCCAGGTGCTGGCGACCGTGTGGCCAGGGCCGCTGGCTGAGTGTGGAGCCAAGAGCAGACGGACTGCTGTCGTGACAGAGCACAGGAGAGGAACCAGCCGATCCCAGCAGTCAGTGTTCCTCACGAGGTCATAATTTTCTTCCCCAGGACATGGCAGTACGCTTATGCATTTGTAAGCATTACATGAGGCTGTGCCTGTGTTCATTTATTCACCCGTCTGTTTTCTGGGTAGCGAGGATATGGGTGTAGAAATGAAGTCTCTGCCTCCTCGGAGCCTCCTCGGAGGACAGACAAGGAACGACTCAACATAGGAATCTAACACTGTCAGCTCCTAGCAGCGGCGGAAGCCAGACGAAGCAGAGTGAGCAGACGGGGTGCTGGAAGAGCAGCTTCAGGTGGAGCGGTGGGGAAGGCATCCTGAGGGCCCTCTGAGTGGCCTCCTCCAAGGCCTGGCTGTGTGGGTCCCCATGATCCCACTCAAACAGGAGTGCTGAGGGCAGCGCCATCTCTGCACACGGTCTCCTAGACCGAAACGGGAGGCGCAAGGCCTCTGCACCGATGAATACGTGCAGCTGGTGAAGCCCGACAGAAAAGGAGAGAAAAACTTACGCCTTATTTTATTACCCAGGCTCTACTTTTATTTCCCGAGAATTGTTAATGGCAACAAATCCCTCTTGTGTCTTTTGTCCCGCTCCTCATCCTGAGCTTCCTCTTCTGAAACTCTTTCCTGCTGAGTCTGGGAGCCGTCCTGACCCGGGCGGAGGAGCAGGACTTCTCCTGGCCGCCTTTAAGTGTGGGTGATGTCACCAGGCCTCAGGGTCGACGGTTCAGGCCCCTGAGCGACCACCGTTTGTCTAACATTTTAGGCTTCTCTGGTGGCTTAGATGGTAAAGAGTCTGTCATAAGAAAATCTGCCAGCAATGCAGGAGATGCCGGATACCTGGGTTCAACCCCTGTGTTGGGAAGATCCCCTGAAGAAGGAAATGGCTGTATATTGTCACCCTGTTTATTTAACTTCTATGCAGAGTACATCGTGAGAAACGCTGGACTGGAAGAAACACAAGTTGGAATCAAGATTGCTGGGAGAAATATCAATAACCTCAGATATGCAGATGACACCACCCTTATGGCAGAAAGTGAAGAGGAACTGAAGAGCCTCTTGATGAAAGTGAAAGTGGAGAGTGAAAAAGTTGGCTTAAAGCTCAACATTCAGAAAACGAAGATCATGGCATCCGATCCTATCACTTCATGGGAAATAGATGGGGAAACAGTGGAAACAGTGACAGACTTTATTTTTCTGGGCTCCAAAATCACCACAGATGGTGACTGCAGCCATGAAATTAAAAGACGCTTACTCCTTGGAAGGAAAGTTATGACCAACCTAGATCACATATTCAAAAGCAGAGACATTACTTTGCCTACAAAGGTTCATCTAGTCAAGGCTATGGTCTTTCCTGTGGTCGTGTATGGATGTGAGAGCTGGACTGTGAAGAAGGCTGAGCGCCGAAGAATTGATGCTTTTGAACTGTGGTGTTGGAGAAGACTCTTGAGAGTCCCTTGGACTGCAAGGAGATCCAACCAGTCCATTCTGAAGGAGATCAGCCCTGGGATTTCCTTGGAAGGAATGATGCTAAAGCTGAAACTCCAGTACTTTGGCCACCTCATGCGAAGAGTTGACTCATTGGAGAAGACTCTGATGCTGGGAGGGATTGAGAGCAGGAGGAGAAGGGGACGACAGAGGATGAGATGGCTGGATGGCATCACTGACTCGATGGATGTGAGTCTGGGTGGACTCCGGGAGCTGGTGATGGACAGGGAGGCCTGGCATGCTGCGATTCATGGGGTCACAAAGAGTCGGACACAACTGAGTGACTTATCTGATCTGGTCAGTGTTCTTGCCTGGAAAATCCAATGGACAGAGGAGCCTGGTGGGCTGCAGTCCATGGGGTCGCTAAGAGTTGGACATGACTGAGTGACTTCACTTTCACTTTTCACTCTGATTGGAGAAGGAAATGGCAACCCACTCCATTGTTCTTGCCTGGAGAATCCCAGGGATGGGGGAGCCTGGTGGGCTGCTGTCTGTAGGGTCAGACACAACTCAAGTGACTTAGCAGCAGCAGCAGCAGCAGCAGCGGGGGTGAGGGTGTGTGTGTGTGTGTGTGTGTGTGTGCTTTTAGCCTCCTTTAGTGCGTGTGTGTGTGTGGCTCAGTCGTGTCTGACTCTTTGCCACCCCGTGAACTGTAGCCTTTCCCTTCTCCAGGGGATCTTCCCAACTGGGGGATTGAACCAGGGTCTCCCGCATTGCAGGTGGATTCTTTACCAGCTCAGCCACCAGGGAGGTGTGGGCATAGCCCTTTGGCACTGGCACCTCTGTCCTGAAACGCCGGGCTTCCACGCCCAGCACCGTGTGAGCCAGTGAAACCCGACCAAACTCCAAGGAAAGAAAGGCTAGACTTTATTACCCAGGTTCCATTTTTTTGTTTGTTTGTTACAAAAAAGATATTTTTGTTTTGTTCATTTTGCGGAATTTGTTACTGGGCTTTGCTGATGTCACATCCATTTAGCGATGGCATGATTGAAATGTCAGTTACATCAAGCGCTCTTCGTTTTTCTTTTCTGTAGATGAAAAGGTTTTACGTTTTGAAGACTTGGGGGAGAAAGAGAGCTCTGACTTGTCTTTCATATATTTTATATTGCTACCAGTTGCAATTGGTCTTTTCTCATAGGAAGTATTCTAAAAGTCAAGAGGCATCAAAATGTTGATTTCTCTTTAGCCTACGTGAGTACTATTTGCATATAAATATTTCAAAATACATAAAATTAAGTGAGTACCCATAATTCTTTGCTTTAATCATTAACTAAGGTTTCGTGCAAACACTGCTTGAGTACCTCTGTGAAACATGTACTGGGCTACAGTCTGGACCAAAAGATAAATAAGTCAAAGTCCTTTTTCCTAATGAGTTCATAATCCAGTGGGAAAGATAACGTGATTACAAACCAGTTTGACAAATTCTGTGCTGGAAGGAAGCCCAAGGTCTTCAAGTAGCGAGTGAGAAGGGACGCCTGGAGCTGACTAGGGGTGTGCAGGAAGCTTTGTGGGTGTCCTGCTGAGAAGGAAGCTGCAGACAGAGCATGGGTGTCCTGCTGAGATGGAAGCTGCAGACAGAGCATGGGTGTCCTGCTGAGATGGAAGCTGCAGACAGAGCATGGGTGTCCTGCTGAGATGGAAGCTGCACAGAGCATGGGTGTCCTGCTGAGATGGAAGCTGCAGACAGAGCATGGGTGTCCTGCTGAGATGGAAGCTGCAGACAGAGCATGGGTGTCCTGCTGAGATGGAAGCTGCAGACAGAGCATGGGTGTCCTGCTGAGAAGGAAGCTGCAGACAGAGCATGGGTGTCCTGCTGAGAAGGAAGCTGCAGACAGAGCATGGGTGTCCTTCTGAGAAGGAAGCTGCAGACAGAGCATGGGTGTCCTGCTGAGAAGGAAGCTGCAGACAGAGCATGGTCAGAAGTGGCACCCTGTGGAGGAAGCAGTGTCAGAACTGCCAGGGTGCTGGAGGGCACGGAAGGCTCCGGAGCTGCACACAGAGCCAGCGCCAAGCGAGGTGCGGAGAGGGTGCCCCGCGGTCAGGCAGGGCTCTGTCATCCAGCTCAGGCTTCTCCACCCTCACCACACCCCTCCTCCTCCAGCCTCTGCCCTCCTTCCGGGGTTATCCTGGTCACTCCATACTTATTCCAACCTGTGGACCCTGTTTTCACAGGCCCCAGTCCTTTCTGCCTTTCCTAGCCTCTCATGGTGTTTGAACTTTTTCTGACTTTTCACTACCTGTCTCCACGACTGCGTCTTCCAAGAAGACCTCTTTACACCTGTTCAGAGACCTTTCCCAGCTCTGAATTGACTTTGTCCTTCAAAGCAACACCCTTAAAAATCTAATTATTCCATCTTTCATTTCCTTCAAGTGCTAGACTGGCATTTCCTACTCATTTGTGAATTTGGTAATGGTAGCTGCCCCTTTGTGGTTTTGATTTGTCTAGCTTAGGGTATGGCGTGATGAGCGCTCTTGGTGAGTACAGTGATTTGATAAATACTAACTGGACACGTGTCTCAAGGCCACTGCTGTGTGCTGATTGTAATTTGGAGTCCCCAGTATCTTGTACCACTTGGTAATAAAATGGGCAATTTTTATTTCTCTTACACGAGCTTGTCCTGGACCTTATCCTGGAAATTAAGAAAAATCAATTAGATTTGTGCATATCACATGTATGTCTCCAAAACAGACTCTAGAGTAGAAAGAGCACCTTCCAGAATAGTACAGCATGACGCTGTTAATGTAACTTTAATATGTATATATACATACTATATACTAATACATTTTAATAGGCATTTGTGTGTATGTTAAAGAATAAATGAACCAGAATAACATACATACATATACACTTATAGCATAAAAGCAATTCCTGCCAATGGATGTCTCTGCATTGGGAGAAGACGGTCAAAGAAAATCGCAATGTGGTCTATTTTTATTTTACAAAATAAAAAATCCAAAGTGTATGAGATGAAATGCTTAGCAATAGTCAGTGTTGTTGTTCTAACAGTTATCGATAGCCTGTTGTCGATTGTTTGTTGTATTCCTTATATTTTTGTCTTCTTGAAATTTTTTTCTCAAGCATCTAAACACACACACAGAAGTTTCGTGTGTTCAAGAGCTGGGACATTCAGGAGCAAAGGAGACAAGAAAGATGGAGAGAGGGCTTGAACGGCTCCGTTACTACGAGTAGAAAACTTTTCTTGTAAAATAGTCAAGCCCCTGCTATTTGGCATTATAGCTCCTTGTAGATCAGGAGACAATTCTAGTAGAAATAAATTCTGTGGCCTTTGCATGGTCTTTGGTTTACTGCAGGCTTCATGAGACAGTCTGGGCACTGCCCTGGAGGGCTTCGGCTAACTCTCGTAAATGAACTGAAGCTTGCTCTCTGCCTTGTCTGAACCGAATGGTTTCAGGTGAGGTTAAATGAGCGTTAGCTATGCCAGCAGGTGGACTGTATGGGCTTGAATTTTAATGCCCAGACTCCGGCCACTCTAAGGTCAGCACTGACTCAGGAGAGGTCAAATAGGTAGACAGCACGAGGGGCTGATGGTTAACACCCCCGTGAAGGCCGGGGGCCAGCAGTGACCTGGACCTGGGGACCGGGACATGGCCAACGCACAGGATCCGAATCGCGCCCACTTAAAGTCACGTCAGTGGAAAACTAAAGGAACACATTGAGCTGATTCAATGGGATTGTGCGGCCTTCCCACCAAGTTGAGCCTGAGAAGATAATAAAGAGACAGTTGATTCTGCAAAGGACAGCCTGGATGTTTTAATACTAACTCACAGGGAAGCTCCTTTTGAAATCCCTGGTCTGCCCTAGGTTCCTAAGAAGAGGTCTTGGGGTGGACACTTTAGAATCCCCTGAAATTATGTACATGTGTATGTATCTACCATGTGTATGTATCTACGTATACAAACACACAGGTATGCATACATGTACGCATAAGCATATAGACCCAAACATACGTAAGTGATTTGTATACACATATCATGATCATATACAAATAAACCTTATATATATATAAACAATAGGTTGTATGTATGTTGATTTTATTGTTCAGTCGCTCAGTCGTGTCCGACTCTTTGCGACCTCATGGACTGCAGTGCACCAGGCCTCCCCATCCATCACCAACTCCCGGAGTTCACCCAAACTCATGTCCATCAAGTTGGTGATGCCATCCAACCATCTCATCCTCTGTCATCCCCTTCTCCTCCTGCCCTCAATCTTTCCCAGCATCAGGGTCTTTTCAAATGAGTCAGCTCTTGGCATCAGGTGGCCAAAGCATTGGAGTTTCAGCTTCAACATCAGTCCTTCCAGTGAATATTCAGGACTGATCTCCTTTAAGAGGGACTGGTTGGATCTCCTTGCAGTCCAAGGGACTCTCAAGAGTCTTCTCCAACATCACAGTTCAATATAGATGCCAACAAATCAGTAGCTAGGATCAATAAATGTTTAGTGAACTGAGTGAGCAAAATGAATAGGGAAAAAGTAAGATTTTACTCTTAAAGATCTTATTCTTGATGGAGATTTGTTAACCTTCCTGAGCTGCACGGAAGTTTCAGGATGAACAGTACCAGCTGGTCCAGCTGGGCATTTTGGGGTTGAAGGGGAAAGTCAGGGAATAAGTCTCCTGTGTTTGGGGGTGGGAGTCCTACGGTCAGCAGCATGGTCTCTCCTCTCCTGCTGGTGGGAGGTGTGGCTGTTATTCTCAGCTTAAGGCATCGCTGCTGTGTGTGAGGCACAGTGCCAGGCACTTGACGAAGCTCTACTCACCTAGCCCTTGCTCGGAGACCTGCTGGGCACCAACATCCTCGTTTTCAGAACAGTTTAGACCAAGTAGCTTTGCTCAGGGGCTGTAGCTGATAAGTGGCAGAGTGGGGTTCGAATCTGGCTCTGGTTGACCCAGTGCCTGCTTTACCATCGCCAGAGAGGAGGGTGCTTCTGAGCATACTCAGCAGCAGATAGGAGGAGCTCTCTTTCCAGTGAAAGCTTGGGGGCAGCTTGGACTACGAACAGCAGGTTCCATGAAGATGACCCGCACCCCCCCCAGCAGCTGTGAGGACCGTCCAACATGCACAGACCACAGAGATGCTCCCAGACCACTCTCCAGAGGCCACAGAGCACACACTAGAGGGTCGGCTCTGCGCCGGGTAGAGGACGGCAGCACGTGGGGGAGGAGCCTGGGCCTAGAGTCTGTGGCCACACAGTCAAACCCCACCGCTGCTGCTGCGCAGCTTCGCAGACTTGGAAAACTTGCTTCCCCTCCACCACCTCCTTCTGGAGCTCTGGAGTGAGGGGTGGGAGCCGTGTCTGCCCTGCAGACTCAGTGCTGCTGTTAGTCACTGAGTCGTGACCCACTCTTGCGACCCCGTGGACTGTCGCCCCCCAGACTCCTCTGTCCATGGGATTCTCCAGGCAAGAACACTCGAGTGGATTACCATTTCCTCCTCCAGGGGAGCTTCCCGACCCTGGGCTGGGGCCCGCGTCTCCTGCACTGGCAGGCGGATTCTTTACCGCTGAGCCACCTGGGAAGCCCAGAGCTTGTCCTGGAGACAAGCAGCGCAGGACAGTCCGAAGCTGCGGCAGCAGTTGTTACTGACAGTGTGAATCGCACAGTCTGCTGGACGGTGAACCCAGACAGAACACAGCACACCGTGAGGGGTCTGGGAGAGGGACCAAACGGTGAGAACCAGTGTGACTGCACGGCTCCCCGGCCAGCACAGGGCCAGCCTGTGGACACGGGCTCCGCTCTGCTGTGGACGGGGCGGTAAGACCCCGGGGCAGACCCCAGCCACCTCCGCCGCATCTGGTGATGTGGGGCACCCCCAGGACCCCAGGTGGGGCTTGGGCAGGCTGGCGGGCCGCTGCAGGGATGGTGCTCTGGCTCTGGGCCGCGGCGGCCTGAGGACAGCTCTCCATTTTGGTCCCATCTCTCGTGTGTGTGTGCCCAAGGGGCCCATCCCCTTGTGTGCTGGCAAGGTTTTTTAAAAATGTTCAGCAATACTATTTATGAATACAAAAATAGTGGACATTTCATCAGAGAAGGCAATGGCACCCCACTCCAGTACTCTTGCCTGGAAAATCCCATGGATGGAGGAGCCTGGTGGGCTGCAGTCTATGGGGTCACTAAGAGTGGGGCACGACTGAGCGACTTCACTTTCACTTTTCACTTTCATGCACTGGAGAAGGAAATGGCAACCCACTCCAGTGCTCTTGCCTGGAGAATCCCAGGGACGGGGGAGCCTGGTGGGCTGCTGTCTATGAGGTCGCACAGAGTCGGACGCAAATGAAGTGACTTAGCAGCAGCAGTAGCAGTGGACATTTCATACCACGTGCAGGAAAAATATACACAATTGGAGGGTAGTTACTAACTTTATGTTTTTAAAAAACGTTTTGTCTTGTGCTGGGGTGCAGTCGGCTCACAGTGCTGTGAGCTTCAGGTGGACAGGGAAGGGCCTCAGCCAGACGCCCCTCCCATCCAGGCTGCCACGTAGCACTCAGCAGAGTTCCCTGTGCTCCACGGGAGGTCCTTGTTAGTGATCTATTTTACATACATAAGCTGGCTTATTTTAAGGACAGAATTTTCTCTCCGAATGAATGGTTTGCTCCTCTTAGAATGAGAATTTTCATTCAAAAATACATACATACACTTACTAATGTGGATAAGACTTAGAGAAGGAAGACAGCAGAAGTCATCAGCTCTCATAGCTAGCACACATTTAGCAGTTACTTTGTACCAGGCACTGTTTTAAATGCCTTACATGGAGCAGTCTTTGAATGATTTAATTTTTATAATATCACAGGTTGATACTGGTGTTATCTCAGTTTATGGTTGAAGAAGCTAGCCCAGAGTATTTAGACTTGTTGCCCAAAGTCAGAGCCCTTGAGTGGCAGAGCTTGGATTTAAACTCTGGCAGTCCAGTGCCAAAGGTCTTATGCAGCTGGAGGCAATAATTGGCATTTACAGCCCCGCAGGCTTCATATCATGGTGAGAGTTGTGTACAAAGCAAAATGGCAGCGGGCAGAAAGAGCCCCTCCAAGTCAGCGGCTCAAAGGCTTTGCGACCCAGAGTCCAAGTCATCCTTCTCAGGACTGTGTCCCTGTTATCTAATTTCAGAGCAGTTAGGTAGCAGCAGGGGTTCTAATCCGTATTTACTGAAATCAAGTTAAATGTCTGCTCATTTTGTTGTCTTGGAATATACCTCGCCTTAATGATACGCTCAGTGGATGCAACGTCGTGGCAGAATCACACAGTGCACCATCTTCGTTGGCTACACGCAGGCCGCCTTGGTGATGTTGTTTGGTGGGAACTAGTCTTCTCCAGTGTCTCGTTTAGGCCTTCGCCTCTGACTTCCTTTACGCTCTACACGTTGCTTGTTTTTCTTTCATAAATTTTCCTTGCTTGTAACAGAGAGTACTTTTTGGTTCAAATGGGTAGGTAGCCTAAGACTGCAGGCCCTGGGAGTTCTGAAAGTTTCTAATTCTTTCCAGTTAGAAACGAGTAGCAAGGTAATAAGAACTCGGGAGGACAGACAGATACTAAATTCCATTCTGCTTGTTATAATCATCTACCCTCTTGAAACCAGGCTCCGGTGATGTCTGGGCATTAGCTCCTTTTTGCCTCATCTCAGATGCCACGGTAGCGCTGGGCTGCATCCTGAATGTCTGCTGCAGCCTTTGTGGACCAGTGTACGTTTGGGGCCTGGGCCCCCAAATCTAACAGTGCCTCTTCACGTAAAGAAAGCCCCCTGGCCGTTTCCTGCTGAGTCTCTTCGGGTCTTCTGTTGCTTCTTCCTCTTTGTCCCTTCTCTGGGGCTCAGTTCCCGGCACTTCTTGGCAACACCGGTTGTATGACCACTGCTTTTCTGCTTGCTTCCGGACATCCTGGGCTTTAAGTGAGGACACTGCACTTCTGTCCTCTGTACAGCACTGTACAGCAAGTGTGCACAAGCACAGCCACTGGTAGAGGGTGAACGCGTGCGACGTGTACACCAGACACACGGACAAGCTTACGTGGTCGGACATGTGGATCCACGTCCACATCTTTGAAAGTCTGCAGCTTGAAGGTTCGTTTGTAGGGAACTTGCTGCACACCCTCTGTTATTAGGCAAATCTGAATCATGGCACTTCATTCATTTGGATCACACATCGTGAACTTAAGGCCCCTGGGCCCGACTTTCCCCACTGGGGAGAAGGCCTTGCTGAATGTAGAGACAAGTCAAAAGTTCGGCAACACAGTGATGTCGGTGGCTTCTTAGCGTTGCCCCTTCCCAGCCCGCGCCACCCTTTCCTGCAGCAATGCCACCTCTCTCTGGAATCAAGTCCATGCCTCCACCTTCCTCCTCCCCTCACATTTGGCGCTTGTGAAATATTTTGATAAAATCGCTTGCAGTGATATTCAGTTGGTTGGTAAGAGTTCATTATTTTTTCATTATATTCTGGGACATTTGCCTTTTAATAGAACTAAAGTCTTTATCCAAAGGACTAAATGTACTCTAGAAGTAAGGAACTGGTCAAGCAAGCATAGTTTTGAAATTGAGTATTTCTTTCTGGTACCCGTGAACACGTAAATGGCCACTTTTACTGCTTTTTGGAGGTTAACCTTGTCTATTAAATGTTCACTTGCTGAGAATAATAAACTATGTGCCAAGTCTTTTGTTAACTTTTAAAAGCAAACAGTGAGAGTAATTATAAATGGTTTTTAACTACAGTGTATCAGTATGGTCTGATAGTACATCTGCTTATAAAGATAAGTAAAACTTATTTTACGTGTAAACTTAATATTAAATGCACAATTCCATAACTTGAATTTTACGCTACTCTGGAGAATAACAATAAGGCTAAAGAGAGCTGTGTAGATCCGTGTTTCGAAATGTGGTTCCTGTATCAGAAGCATTAGCATCACTCAAGACCTTGATAGAAAAGCGCCTCTGAGGCCCCTCCTGAGAAGCGCCACAGCTAGAACCCGGGAGCTGAGCCCAGTCTGTGTTTTAATAGCTTGCTGGATACTTCTGATGCACTCTAAAGTTGGAGAACCAAGGTTGTGGATGATCGTATTTGAACTCATCCTAATTTGTAGACGAGTACATTGAGGCCTGGAAAGAGTAAGAGGCTGAGCAGAGCTGCTGATTTTCAGCGCAGTGTTCTTTTAACCAGCCTAAGATGCGTCCCTCTGGCTAATCAGTTTGAATGAGTGAGGTTTGCTGCAGAGTCTTTGATTGACAGGACAGTCAAGTCACCGCCTGATTGTGTGACTTTCCTCTCTAAGGCTCCGGGGTGAGACTTGAACGACTTCAATCTCTTGGAGCCTCTCAGGGATCAGGCTGCTCCATATTCACTCTCTTTAAAAAGATCGGCACTCATTTTCCTTTAAAGTTGGGGTTAGTCTGCCTGAGTCGCATACTAATCGGGTGAATGAATTCATTACCAACAGCTAGATTAGATTTTGCAGCTGCTCCGCCCGGGGATCTAGTAAAGGGGGCAGCACGAAAATCCTGTACTGATCACGGCAGTCTGAAAATGCAGTCCTGTGTGGTGAGCAGCATTCAGAAATGAAGTGAAAAATGAAAATGGCTTTTGCCTAAATACACGGGGAAGTGGGGAACCCCGGGGGGCCACCGGACAGACAACGGGGCTGTGGGCTGCACACGCTTCTCCTCGCCTCAAGGGGACGGCGCTAGGGGATGCAGGGATGCGAAGGCACACGCAGGACTTCACGGCGCGGCGTGAATGTTAGGACCAATACTGATGCTTGTGTCTCTAGCAACCTTGCTTATCCATTTATCTTGAAATCTTGACCGCCAAACCACGTGGTGTCTGGGACCCGGTTTCCTTTGACCTGCTCTTCTCGGCGCAGAGATGTCGACGTGCGCCTGCTTTCCTCTCCCTCGCGAATGCAGCCACTGATCCTGCCGGTATTCTCAGACTATCTACAGTGTGCCAGGACTGCTCAGCGAGTGTTGTTCCTCATTTTGGGGGCCTTTTATTCTTGAATGAATGATTTTTGTCTTCCATTTTCTCCTGTACTTATTGGAAAGTAGCACATTCTGTTTCTTTTGGTGGTTATCCTAGAAATTTCACCAAATGTATTTAAATTATTGAAGTCTAAATCTTGCCTGGAGAATCCCAGGGACGAGGGAGCCTGGTGGGCTGCTGTCTATGGGGTCGCACAGAGTCGGAGACGACTGAAGCAACTTAGCAGCAAAGTGAACCAACGGCTTGACCCTCCCTCCCAGTAGTACAAGTTCCTTGTCGGAGACGACTGAAGCAACTTAGCAGCAAAGTGAACCAACGGCTTGACCCTCCTCCCAGTAGTACAAGTTCCTTGTCGGAGACGACTGAAGCAACTTAGCAGCAAAGTGAACCAACAGCTTGACCCTCCTCCCAGTAGTACAAGTTCCTTTCAAAGTTTAATTCCATTTATCCCCTCTCGACTTCTGTTATTATTGTGTTTTTTTTAAGTCTGCTTAAAAACAAAAACATTATTATTATTGTCCTATACTATCATACTGACATCATTAGTACTAGCTCACTGCATTCCACCCTGCATTTCAGATCTTACATCTAGAATTACTTTAGTTTGTTTTAGGTATATGAATGGCTTTATTTTTACTTCATTTTTTATTGAAGTGTAATTGACTTAGAAAATTATATCAGTTTCAAGTATTCGTTGTTGTTCAATGGCCTAGTCGTGTCTGGCTCTTGGCGACCCAGTTGCAAGTGTGCTGCTGCTAAGTCGCTTCAGTCGTGTCCGACTCTGTGTGACCCCATAGACGGAAGCTCACCAGGCTCCCCCGTCCCTGGGATTCTCCAGGCAAGATCACTGGAGTGGGTTGCCATTTCCTTCTCCAATGCATGAAAGTGAAAAGTGAAAGTGAAGTCGCTCAGTCGTGTCCGACTCTTAGCAACCCCACGGACTGGAGCCTACCAGGCTCCTCCGTCCATGGGATTTTCCAGGCAAAAGTACTGGGGTGGGGTGCCATTGCCTTCCCCAAGTTGCAAGTGTACAATGTAGCAAATCAATATACATTATAAAATGATCACCCTGCTAATCTAGTTCCTTCATTCTTGGAAGATATTTCATAGGGTATACACTTTCAGGTTGGCAAGTGGTTTTTTTAGTGCTTTGAAGGCTTTATTACACTATTATCAGGATTCAGTTGATGTTTTCAGAAATCAGCTGTCTTGCTTATTCCTTTGCATATGACCTGACTTTTTTTTTTCTGGCTTAATTTTTTTTCTCTTTGCCAATTTTCAATAATTTTAATATAATGTACTTTTTAAAGTTTATTTTATTTTATTCTACTTGAGATGCAGTAGGTTTCTTGAATATCTGGATTACTATCTCTTATTAGCCCCTGAAAAATTTCAGATACAAGCATACTTCACGTTACTGAGCTTTGCTGTATTTTGCTTTGCAGATACTGCATTTTTACAGATTGAAGATACATGGTAACCCTACATTTAGCAAGTTGATTGGAGCCATTTTCCCAATAGCATCTGTTCACTGTGTCTCTGCTACATTTCGGCAGTTCTTATAGTATTTCAAACTTTTTCATTATTGTTGTATTTGTTATGGTGATCTGTGATCAGTGAACTTTGTTATACTATGACTCATTGAAGTCTTAGATGATGGTTAGCATTTTTTAGCAAAAAATTTTTTTTAGTTCAGGCATGTATTCAGTGGTAAAGAATCTGTCAGTCAATGCAGGAGACACAGGACACATTGGTTTGATCCCGGGGTCGAGAAGACCCCCTGGGTAGGGATGGCACTCTACTCCGGTATCCTCGCGTGGAAAATCCCGTGGGCAGAGGACCTGACAGTCCGAGGGGCCGCAAGAGGCAGACGTGACCGAGCAACCACACACGTCATTTTCTTTTTACAGACATACTGCTACTGCTGCTAAGTCGCTTCAGTCGTGTCCGGCTCTGTGCGACCCCACAGACGGCAGCCCACCAGGCTCCCCCGTCCCTGGGATTCTCCAGGCAAGAACACTGGAGTGGGTTGCCATTTCCTTCTCCAGTGCATGAAAGTGAAAAGTGAAAGTGAAGTCGCTCAGTCCTATCTGACTCTTCGCGACCCCAAGAACTGCAGCCCACCAGGCTCCTCTGTCCATGGGATTTTCCAGGCAAGAGTACTGGAGTGGGGTGCCATTGCTATTGCAAACTTAAAAGACTACGTATAATATAAACATAGCTTTCACAGGCACTGGGAAACCACACAATTTGTGTGACTTGCTTTATTGCAATATTTGCTTTATTGTGTTGGTCTGGAACTTAACCCACAATATCTCCTGCTGCTGCTACTGCTAAGTCGCTTTAGTCGTGTCTGACTCTGTGCGACCCCATAGACGGAAGCTCACCAGGCTCCCCTGTCCCTGGGATTCTCCAGGCAAGAACACTGGAGTGGGTTGCAGGCATGCCTATATCATCTTTTCAAACATTCCTCTAACCCATGCTGTCTCTTCTTTCATGTTAGTTCTTCAATATTTATACCTTACTATTGTATTTCCTGCATCCTTTACCCCCTTTTCTGTATTTTCTCCCTCTTTTTTTCCTCTTGATAGCGAATTCAGAATTATTTATCCTGTCTTATTTCCCAAATATAAGGCAGGCATTCAGTGAATCTGAGTTGAGTGAAATGAAATATTGAACTTAAGAAAAGTTCTTACTATATGAGACTAGCTTTCTGTGAGATATACAACTTGAAAAAACTTCACCTGATATAAGCCTTTCAATTTTATGTTACAAAAACCGAGGCCTACAGGATAAATGTCTCAGTCAAGGTCACAGAGCTTGGTAGTAGTATATGTGTCCCCAGAACTCAGATCTGACCTTGAATCCATTCTTCTTTCCACTTCACTGCACAATTTCTCATTCAAATCCAAAATATTGTAATATGCATAATGACGATATGGATACAATATTTTTCTCTGTTTTCACTTATGAGAAATTACATTGTTATTTATAAAACAAATCTGTTTCCTCTCAATGACCAGTGATAAATAAGGAATTTGTAAGTGATGTGGGAAAGGACCAGAAAGTCTTAAGAACTAATCAAAGAGGGTTTTGATAGCTTTCAGTAAGATAGTGACTTATTAGTAGAATGCCCTCAGGTAAATAAACAGAACATCTTCTCATTCATTAGTTTGGCAAAACCCACCCAGAAGTGTAACAGGAAAAACGGTAGATTACAATGAAGTCTTGTCTACACTAATGTGATGGAGAATTTTCAGAGAATGATAAGGAGTTATACCTGAATAATTAGCCCTAAGATGTGAGCCCTTTATTACAATTCTTGTCTGCTGAAAATACATGCTTTTACATGAGTGAGAACAAAAGTGAATTTGGTTTAACAGTATCTATGAATGCAATTTGTGGGGAGATATAGATTATGGGGAAAAGTGGAAATACAGAGAATATATAAAATAAACCCAAAGACAAGCAACAGGGGGTACGTGTATGAATGAGGACAGTGGAGACAGAGGAGTGAGGGAAAATGGATTTTTATCAGTTATTTTGAAAAACTACAAAACGGTAGTGCTTATATATGAACAGATCAATGTAAGAGCCTAAAGGACTTTTATGAACGTTTGGACTACTTAAGCTAGTTTCCTAGAGAGGAGTTTTGAGAGATAGTTTGTATCTTTCTGCTTTTGGCTATCTGAATGTCTGTGAAAATTACATTTACTCACATACTTGCTTATTCCTCCCCATTTGTGTCATTTCCAATACAAAATTGCTGCTTTTGTTCAGCCACTCTCATGTCCGACTCTTTGCAACCCCATGAATTGCAGCACACCAGGATGTCCTGTCCTTCTCTACCATCTGGAGTTTGCTCAAACTCATGGACTCATCTCCACTGAGTCCATGATGCCATCCAGCCATCTCATCCTCTGTCGTCCCCTTCTCCTCCTGCCCTCAATCTTTACCAGCATCAGGGTCTTTTCCTGTGAGTCGGCTCTTTGCATCAGGTGGCCAAAGTATTGAAGCTTCAGCTTCAGCGTCAGTCCTTCCAATGAACACCCAGGACTGATCTCCTTTAGGATGGACTGGTTGGATCTCCTTGCAGTCCAAGGGACTCTCAAGAGTCTTCTCCAACACCACACTTCAAAAGCATCAATTCTTTGCCACTCAGCCTTCTTTATGGTCCAACTCTTACATCCATACATAACTATTGGCAAAACCCTAGCTTTGTCTATATGGGCCTTTCTCAGCAAAATGATGTCTCTGCTTTTTAATACAATATCTTGATTTGTCATACCTTTTATTCCAAAGAGTAAGCCTCTTTAAATTTCATGGCTTCAGTCACCATCTGCAGGGATTTTGGAGCCCCCAAAACAAAGTCTGTCACTGTTTCCATGGTTCCCCATCTATTTGCCATGAAGTGGTGGTACCAAATGCCATGATCTTAATTTTTTGAATGTTGAGTTTTAAGCCAGCTTTTTCACTCTCCTCTTTTACTCTCATCAAGAGGCTCTTTGGTTCCTCTTCCTCATCTTCACTTTCTGCCATTAGAGTGGTTTATAGGATGAGAAAAAGAATAAAATATATTAAACTCCTTGTAGTCATTTGGTCACACTTCTCTCCATCCCTGGCTTTGAAGCAATCAGATCAGATCAGTCGCTCAGTCGTGTCCGACTCTTTGTGACCCCATGAACTGCAGCACGCCAGGTCTCCCTGTCCATCACCAACTCCTGGAGGTCACTCAGACTCACATCCATTGAGTCAGTGATGCCATCCAGCCATCTCATCCTCTGTCGTGCCCTTCTCCTCCTGCCCCCAATCCCTCCCAGCATCAGAGTCTTCTCCAATGAGTCAACTCTTCGCATGAGGTGGCCAAAGTACTGGAGTTTCAGCTTTAGCATCACTCCTTCCAAAGAAATCCCAGGGCTGATCTCCTTCAGAATGGACTGGTTGGATCTCCTTGCAGTCCAAGGGACTCTCAAGAGTCTTCTCCAACACCACAGTTCAAAAGCATCAATTCTTCGGTGCTCAGCCTTCTTCACAGTCCAGCTCTCACATTCATACATGACCACAGAAAAAACCATAGCCTTGACTTGACGAACCTTTGTTGGCAAAGTGATGTCTCTGCTTTTGAATATGTGATCTAGTTTGGTCATAACTTTCCTTCCAAAGAGTCAGATCAGATCAGTCGCTCAGTCGTGTCCGACTCTTTGAGACCCGATGAACTGCAGCACGCCAGGCCTCCCTGTCCATCACCAGCTCCCGGAGGTCACTCAGACTCGCATCCATCGAGTCAGTGATGCCATCCAGCCATCTCATCCTCTGTCGTCCCCTTCTCCTCCTGCCCTCAATCCCTCCCAGCATCAGAGTCTTCTCCAATGAGTCAACTCTTCGCATGAGGTGGCCAAAATACTGGAGTTTCAGCTTTAGCATCATTCCTTCTAAAGAAATTCCAGGATTGATCTCCTTCAGAATGGACTGGTTGGATCTTCTTGCAGTCCAAGGGACTCTCAAGTGTCTTCTCCAACACCACAGTTCAAAAGCATCAATTCTTCGGCGCTCAGCCTTCTTCACAGTCCAGCTCTCACATCCATACATGACCACAGGAAAGACCATAGCCTTGACTAGGCGAACCTTTGTTGGTAAAGTAATGTCTCTGCTTTTGAATATGCTATCTAGGTTGGTCATAACTTTCCTTCCAAGGAGCAAGCGTCTTTTAATTTCATGGCTGCAGTCACCATCTGCAGTGATTTTGGAGCCCAGAAAAACAAAGTCTGACACTGTTTCCACTGTTTCCCCATCTATTTCCCATGCAGTGATGGGACCAGATGCCATGATCTTCGTTTTCTGAATGTTGAGCTTTAAGCCAACTTTTTCACTCTCCACTTTCACCTTCATCAAGGGGCTTTTTAGTTCCTCTTCACTTTCTGTCATAAGGGTGGTGTCATCTGCATATCTGAGGTTATTGATATTTCTCCCAGCAATCTTGATTCCAACTTGTGTTTCTTCCAGTTCAGCGTTTCTCATGATGTACTCTGCATATAAGTTAAATAAACATGGTGACAATATACAGCCTTGACGTACTCCTTTTCCTATTTGGAACCAGTCTGTTGGCCCGTGTCCATTTCTAACTGTTGCTTCCTGACCTGCATACAGATTTTTTAAGAGGCAGATCAGGTGGTCTGGTATTCCCATCTCTTTCAGAATTTTCCACAGTTTATTGTGATCCACACAGTCAAAGGCTTTGGCATAGTCAATAAAGCAGAAATAGATGTAATCATTTCCATATACCTGTTCTGTTCCTCCCAATTGCCTTTTACATAAGATTGCTTCACAAAATAATGCATACTTACATGATGGTAGATAAGGAGAGAAACAATTGTTTCATGTTCTTCTCCCACCACCCTTATTTTCATCCTTTGTCCCTCTCAGGGTAAACTCACTAGTTCCAAGTCTCTAAGAGCAGCTTTCTAGAGAGGAGGGCCACCGCCTGCGCACAGAGCAAAGGATGACTAAATGGCCTGGGTCTATGGGAAAGGGGACCACAGCCAAGCCTCAGACACCTACTGGCCATGTGCTTCCTGCCTGTAACCGCAAAGTGACAAAGTGAAGGATCCAGACTAATATATTCCCTCCTTCCGTTCACTCCAGTGAAGAATGTCGTGATGTCCGCAAATGATAAGATCTGACGCATTCTCTGAGACCGTCTCTTTTCAAGCAGCCGTCTGCATCCAGCCATCTGTCCACTCCTCTTGCTTGTTACTCACGTCCCTGAGAACCTAACTGTAGTGTCTGCTGATCCTTAAAGGCCGTGAAATAGTATTGATCAGAAATTGGAAAGGGTGACATTTTGTTGCCCATAGTCTGCATCCTTACAGTGCAAAATAAAGCCCTGAAAATTTAATTTTTATCAGGATAGAAAGTCAAGCAAGAACATTCATCCCTCAATGTGTATTTTTCTTTTTTTTCTGTCTCCTTTTTTTTTTTTTTTGGTTAGTTGGTTGGAATTTAATTTGTTTTGTGTCCTGAAACTGATTAGGGTAAATTTTTTTGTCCTAATTTTTCTTCTTTGCTTGCTTGTCATGACTGATGTGCATAAAGAGGCAATTATTCCCCCAAACCATTCAATCCTAATGTTTTTCCACATTTCAGTTTAAATCCAAGGGGAGTTTTAGAATTAGCAGCATAGAAAGCGCGCTGCTTCATTTGTCAGACATCCTAATGCCAGGACTAGATTTGAAGTTTGGATAGGTTATTTGCCATGATTTACTTTGTTAGATATAATTTAAAGATGACAATGTCTTTTTTTATTGAACTCTAGCTGGTTTGCATTATTAGCTTCAGGTGTACAACATAGTGAGTCCATGTTTTTATAAATTATACTCCATTTAAAACCACTACACAATGATGGCTGTGGTTGCCTGTGCCGTGCGGCGTGCCCTTGTTACTGATTTGTTTTACATGTTTGCTTGTGTCTCTTAATTCCCTAACCATCTCTCTCCTCCCCTCCCTTCACTCTCCCTGCTCACAGCTGCTAGTTTGTTCTCTGTATCTGTGAGTCTGTTTCATTTTTGTTTTTACCATTTATTTAAAAAATTTTTTAGATTCCACAGAAAAGTGATAACACAGAATGTTATTTGTCTTTTTCCGTCTGGCTTATTTCACTAAGCATAATATTCTGTAGGTCCGTCAACGTTATTGCAAATGGCAGAATTCCATGGATGAGTACTATTCTGCTGTATATAAATACCACATCTTCTTTATCCATTTATCTGTTGATTGGCACTTAGATTGCTTCCATATCTTGGCTGTTGTAAATAATGATGCTAACATGGAGGTGTGTGTCTTTTCAAATTAGTGTTTCTGTCTCCTTTGAACACGTACCCACGAGTAGCGTTGCCGAGTCTGCTGCTGCTGCTGCTAAGTCGCTTCAGTCGTGTCTGACTCTGTGCGACCCCACAGACAGAAGCCCACCAGGCTCCCCTGTCCCTGGGATTCTCCAGGCAAGAATACTGGAGTGGGTTGCCATTTCCTCTCCAATGTGAAAGGAAGCGAAAGTGAAGTCGCTCAGTGGTGTCCGACTCCGACCCCATGGACTGGAGCCACCAGGCCTCGGGCCAGGGATCCAGGCAAAAGTACTGGGGTGGGGTGCCATTGCCTTCCCCATTGCCGAGTCTACGGCAGCTCTATTTTTGAAGACCCTGCGTGTTGTTTCTGCAGCGGCCGCAGTGGCTTGCAGCCCCACCGACGGTGGCCGAGGGCTGTGCTCCGCGCCCTCCCGTGCCTGCCGCCTGTGGGCCCTGATGACAGCCTTTCTGGCAGGAATGCGGTGGCGTCTGGAGGTTCTGACGTGCGTTTCTGTGATGACTCGTGGTGGTGAGCATTTCTTCATGGGCTTGGTGACTATCTGTATATTTCCTTTGGAAAACTGCCTCCTCAGGTCTTGTGCTGGTTTTTTAAGTAATTTCTTGGTTTTTCGATGTTGAGCTGCTTGTGTGTTTTGGATATTAACCCTCTGTTGGTCATATCACCTGAACCACTCAGTAGGTTGTCTTTCATGTCGATGGTTTCCTTTGTTGTGCAAGAGCTTTCTATTTAAGTCCCATTTGTTTATGCTTTTCTTTGGCCTTAGGGGACAGGCCTCCCCTCTGCCCAAATATTTCTGCCATTTCAGATCAGATCAGTCGCTCAGTCGTGTTGGACTCTTTGCGACCCCATGAACCGCAGCACGCCAGGCCTCCCTGTCCATCACCAGCTCCCGGAGGTCACTCAGACTCGCATCCATCGAGTCAGTGATGCCATCCAGCCATCTCATCCTCTGTCGTCCCCTTCTCCTCCTGCCCTCAATCCCTCCCAGCATCAGAGTCTTCTCCAATGAGTCAACTCTTCGCATGAGGTGGCCAAAATACTGGAGTTTCAGCTTTAGCATCATTCCTTCTAAAGAAATTCCAGGATTGATCTCCTTCAGAATGGACTGGTTGGATCTTCTTGCAGTCCAAGGGACTCTCAAGAGTCTTCTCCAACACCACAGTTCAAAAGCATCAATTCTTCGGCGCTCAGCCTTCTTCACAGTCCAGCTCTCACATCCATACATGACCACAGGAAAGACCATAGCCTTGACTAGGCGAACCTTTGTTGGTAAAGATGTCTCTGCTTCTGAATATGCTATCTAGGTTGGTCATAACTTTCCTTCCAAGGAGTAAGAGTCTTTTAATTTCATGGCTGCAGTCACCATCTGCAGTGATTTTGGAGCCCAGAAAAACAAAGTCTGACACTGTTTCCACTGTTTCCCCATTTATTTCCCATGCAGTGATGGGACCAGATGCCATGATCTTCGTTTTCTGAATGTTGAGCTTTAAGCCAACCTTTTCACTCTCCACTTTCACTTTCATCAAGAAGCTTTTTAGCCCCTCTTCACTTTCTGCCATAAGAGTGGTGTCATCTGCATATCTGAGGTTATTGATATTTCTCCCGGCAATCTTGATTCCAACTTGTGTTTCTTCCAGTCCAGCATTTCTCGTGATGTACTCTGCATATAAGTTAAATAAACATGGTGACAATATACAGCCTTGACATACTCCTTTTCCTATTTGGAACCAGTCTGTTGTTCCATGACCAGTTCTAACTGTTGCTTCCTGACCTGCATACAGATTTCTTAAGAGGCAGATCAGATGGTCTGGTATTCCCATCTCTTTCAGAATTTTCCATAGTTTATTGTGATCCACACAGTCAAAGGCTTTGGCATAGTCAATAAAGCAGAAATAGATATTTTTCTGGAACTCTCTTGCTTTTTCCATGATCCAGCGGATGTTGGCAATTTGATCTCTGGTTCCTCTGCCTTTTCTAAAACCAGCTTGAACATCAGGAAGTTCATGGTTCACATATTGCTGAACCCTGGTTTGGAGAATTTTGAGCATTACTTTACTAGCGTGTGAGATGAGTGCAACTGTTCGGTAGTTTGAGCACTCCTTGGCATTGCCTTTCTTTGGGATTGGGATGAAAACTGACCTTTTCCAATCTTGTGGCCACTGCTGAGTTTTCCAAATTTGCTGGCATATTGAGTGCAGCACTTTCACAGCATCATCTTTCAGGATTTGGAATAGCTCCACTGGAATCCCATCATCTCCACTAGCTTTGTCCATAGTGATGCTTTCTAAGGCCCATTTGACTTCACATTCCAAGATGTCTGGCTCTAGGTCAGTGATCACATCATCATGATTATCTGGGTCTTGAAGCTCTTTTTTGTACAGTTCTTCTGTGTATTCTTGCCACCTCTTCTTAATATCTTCTGCTTCTGTTAGGTCCACACCATCTCTGTCCTTTATCGTGCCCATCTTTGCATGAAATGTTCCTTTGGTATCTCTGATTTTCTTGAAGAGATCCCTAGTCTTTCCCATTCTGTTGTTTTCCTCTATTTCTTTGCATTGATCACTGAAGAAGGCTTTCTTATCTCTTCTTGCTATTCTTTGGAACTCTGCATTTAAATGTTTATATCTTTCCTTTTCTCCTTTGCTTTTTGCTTCTCTTCTTTTCACAGCTATTTGTAAGGCCTCCCCAGACAGCCATTTTGCTTTTTTGCATTTCTTTTCCATGGGGATGGTCTTGATCCCTGTCTCCTGTACAATGTCACGAACCTCATTCCATAGTTCATCAGGCACTCTATCTATCAGATCTAGGCCCTTAAATCTATTTCTCACTTCCACTGTATAATCGTAAGGGATTTGATTTAGGTCATACCTGAATGGTCTAGTGGTTTTCCCTACTTTCTTCAATTTCAGTCTGAATTTGGCAATAAGGAGTTCATGGTCTGAGCCACAGTCAGCTCCTGGTCTTGTTTTTGCTGATTGTATAGAGCTTCTCCATCTTTGGCTGCAAAGAATATAATCGATCTGATTTCGGTGTTGACCATCTGGTGATGTCCATGTATAGAGTCTTCTCTTGTGTTGTTGGAAGAGGGTATTTACTATGACCAGTGCATTTTCTTGGCAAAACTCTATTAGTCTTTGCCGTGCTTCATTCCGTATTCCAAGGCCAAATTTGCCTGTTACTCCAGGTGTTTCTTGACTTCCTACTTTTGCATTCCAGTCCCCTATAATGAAAAGGACATCTTTTTTTGGGTGTTAGTTCTAAAAGGTCTTGTAGGTCTTCATAGAACCTTTCAACTTCAGCTTCTTCGGCGTTACTGGTTGGGGCATAGACTTGGATTACTGTGACATTGAATGGTTTGCCTTGGAAACGAACAGAGATCATTCTATCGTTTTTGAGATTGCATCCAAGTACTGCATTTCTGACTCTTTTGTTGACCATGATGGCCACTCCATTTCTTCTGAGGAATTCCTGCCCGCAGTAGTAGATACAATGGTCTTCTGAGTTAAATTCACCCATTCCAGTCCATTTTAGTTCGCTAATTCCTAGAATGTCAACATTCACTCTTGCCATCTCTTGTTTGACCACTTCCAATTTGCCTTGATTCATGGACCTGACATTCCAGGTTCCTATGCAATATTGCTCTTTACAGCATCGGACTTTGCTTCTATCACCAGACACATCCACAGCTGGGTATTCTTTTTGTTTTGGCTCCATCCCTTCATTCTTTCTGGAGTTATTTCTCCACTGATCTCCAGTAGCATATTGGGCCTCTACCTGGGGAGTTTCTCTTTCAGTATCCTATCATTTTGTCTTTTCATACTGTTCATGGGGTTCTCAAGGCAAGAATACTGAAGTGGTTTGCCATTCCCTTCTCCAGCGGACCACACCCTGTCATCTCTCTCCACCATGACCCGCCCATCCCAGGTTGCCCCTCGGGCATGGCTTAATTTCATTGAGTTAGACAAGGGTGTGGTCCTTGTGTGATTAGATTGACTAGTTTTCTGTGACAAAATACACTAGTTTTAGTGTATTTGCCCTCTGATGCCCTCTTACAAGACCTACTGTCTTAAGACTTACTGTCTTATTGCTGCCATTTAGGTCAGACTTTTCTGCTTACTTCTCTTCTAGGAGTTTTATGGTTTCAAGTCTTATATTTAGATCTATTTTGAGCTTATTTTTATTTATGGTGTGAGGAAATACTCTAATTGTTTTGCATGTAGCTGTCTAGTTTTCCTAGCATCACTTACTGAAGAGACTATCTTTTCTGCATTGATTACTCTTGCCTCCTTTGCCATAGAGTAATTGACCATAAGTGTGTGGGTGTATTTCTGGGCTCTATTCTGTTTCATTGATCTGTCTGTCTTAAAACTAATAATCTGTTAAAAAACAACCAGTAGACCATTCAGGTATGACCTAAATCAAATCCCTGATGGATTATACAGTGGAAGTGAGAAATAGATTTAAGGGCCCAGATATGATAGATAGAGTGCCTGATCAACTATGGAATGAGGTTCATGACATTGTACAGGAGACAGGGATCAAGACCATCCCCATGGAAAAGAAATGTAAAAAAGCAAATGGCTGTCTAGGGAGGCCTTGCAAATAGCTGCGAAAAGAAGAGAAGCGAAAAGCAAAGGAGAAAAGGAAAGATATAAACATTTAAATGCAGAGTTCCAAAGAATAGCAAGAAGAGATAAGAAAGCCTTCTTCAGTGATCAATGCAAAGAAATAGAGGAAAACAACAGAATGGGAAAGACTAGGGATCTCTTCAAGAAAATCAGAGATACCAAAGGAACATTTCATGCAAAGATGGTCTCGATAAAGGACAGAAATGGTATGGACCTAACAGAAGCAGAAGATATTAAGAAGAGGTGGCAAGAATACACAGAAGAACTGTACAAAAAAGATCTTCACAACCCAGATAATCATGATGGCGTGATCACTGACCTAGAGCCAGACATCCTGGAATGTGAAGTCAAGTGGGCCTTAGAAAGCATCACTATGGACAAAGCTAGTGGAGATGATGGGATTCCAGTGGAGCTATTCCAAATCCTGAAAGATGATGCTGTGAAAGTGCTGCACTCAATATGCCAGCAAATTTGGAAAACTCAGCAGTGGCCACAAGATTGGAAAAGGTCAGTTTTCATCCCAATCCCAAAGAAAGGCAATGCCAAGGAGTGCTCAAACTACCGCACAATTGCACTCATCTCACATGCTAGTAAAGTAATGCTCAAAATTCTCCAAGCCAGGCTTCAGCAATATGTGAACCATGAACTTCCTGATGTTCAAGCTGGTTTTAGACAAGGCAGAGGAACCAGAGATCAAATTGCCAACATCCGCTGGATCATGGAAAAAGCAAGAGAGTTCCAGAAAAACATCTATTTCTGCTTTATTGACTATGCCAAAGCCTTTGACTGTATAGATCACAATAAACTGTGCAAAATTCTGAAAGAGATGGGAATACCGGGCCACCTGATCTGCCTCTTGAGAAATCTGTATGCAGGTCAGGAAGCAACAGTTAGAACTGCACATGGACCAACAGACTGGTTCCAAATAGGAAAAGGAGTATGTCAAGGCTGTATATTGTCACCCTGTTTATTTAACTTCTATGCAGAGTACATCATGAGAAACGCTGGACTGGAAGAAACACAAGTTGGAATCAAGATTGCTGGGAGAAATATCAATAACCTCAGATATGCAGATGACACCACCCTTATGGCAGAAAGTGAAGAGGAACTAAAAAGCCTCTTGATGAAAGTGAAAGTGGAGAGTGAAAATGTTGGCTTAAAGCTCAACATTCAGAAAACTAAGATCATGGCATCTGGTCCCATCACTGCATGGGAAATAGATGGGGAAACAGTAGAAACAGTGTCAGACTTTATTTTTCTGGGCTCCAAAATCACTGCAGACGGTGACTACAGCCATGAAATTAAAAGACGCTTACTCCTTGGAAGGAAAGTTGTGACCAACCTAGATAGCATATTCAAAAGCAGAGACATTACTTTGCCAACAAAGGTTCACCTAGTCAAGGCTATGGTCTTTCCTGTGGTCATGTATGGATATGAGTGCTGGACTGTGAAGAAGGCTGAGCGCTGAAGAATTGATGCTTTTGAACTGTGGTGTTGGAGAAGACTCTTGAGAGTCCCTTGGACTGCAAGGAGATCCAACCAGTCCATTCTGAAGATCAGCCCTGGGATTTCTTTGGAAGAAATGATGCTAAATCTGAAACTGCAGTATTTTGGCCACCTCATGGGAAGAGTTGACTCATTGGAGAAGACTCTGATGCTGGGAGGGATTGAGGGCAGGAGGAGAAGGGGACGACAGAGGATGAGATGGCTGGATGGCATCACTGACTCGATGGATGTGAGTCTGGGTGACCTCCGGGAGTTGGTGATGGACAGGGAGTCCTGGCGTGCTGTGATTCATGGGGTCGCAAAGAGTTAGAGACAACTGAGCGACTGATCTGATCTGAAGGACGCAGATCGGATTTGGCCTGAGGAATCTGAACAGTGGAGCTGCTGTATGCTGACATGATAGGATGGTACCCACTGGGAAGAATCCAGTTTGGCAGGGATGGTGAGGAGGCGAGAAAGGGATGGGTTTGAAGGAAGCCAACCAGGAGACAGACCACACTGCACTGCTGGGGCTGGGAAGGAGGTGATGGGCTGGTTGCTGGATGGCCATCGTGGCCGAAAGGTTCTTTTTTTCTTATGAGGGCAACGGGCAGGAAGACAGGTCCCACAGCAGAAGAGGACCAGCCTCGGCTGAAGAAACTGCTGTTCTCACTGAGAACTTTCCTGGGATAAAAATAAGCGCCTTCTATGTGACTCGAACTGGCACGCACTTAGTCTCGGGACCAGGCGCAATCAGTTTCACACCCCGTCCGATGACAACCTTTCCTGAACAGCATGAGCGGCAAAGGGCCCCTGGCCCTGTGCACACTTGAAAACCAGGCTTCGCTGGCTCTGTGATTGTGTACTTTTGAAACAGATAGTTTCAGGTGACATCAAACCCTTTTGCTGACATCCCAGTCCCTCATCTTTTTTGGTTGTATGTTTTTGCCTATTTTTTTTGGCCTGAAGCTGGACATTGTGCATGTGAAGCTTTTTCCTCACCACAGTGCTAACAGAGATGAGATGTTCTCTTGCCACCATGCACAATTGTCAGTGATTTGATAAATAGTCCTGTGAGTTTTCAGAACAATGTCTTTCAAAAATTGGAAAAGAAATTTAGGGGTATCAAGAAGAATTGGTAAGACAGTTTAAAATCAATACCTAAGACTAGAATGAACACCAGTGAGAACTAAAATAATTGTGCTGAGGTGGCAGACAGTAGGTGTTTTCTTTTTTCCCAGTGTTTTTGTTATTCAAAAATATATGGGAAAGAGCCATAGTCATAGTTAGTGCTGTATGGAATTGATATAGGGTGTGGAAGCATTTGATTTTTAAAATATCCCTGTTTTGAACCATGTTGCGAAGTTAGTAGGCCGTGTGCTCGTGCTGCAAGCAGTTTTTTGTGTTGCAATGTAATTGCTTTGTGATTTTGTGTCAGCTTCTGCTGTGTGACAAAGTAAACCAGCTATATGTATAGATAGATCCCCTCCCTCCCAGACCTCCTTCCACACTCACCCCCATCCCAGCCCCCCAGGTCATCACAGACCTCGGGCTGGGCTCCCCGCGATACAGCAGGCCCCCTCGGGCTGGGCTCCCCGCGGTATACAGCAGGCCCGCTCGGGCTGGGCTCCCCGCGGTATACAGCAGGCCCGCTCGGGCTGAGCTCCCCGCGGTATACAGCAGGCCCACGCGGGGAGCTGGCCCCACGGTATACAGCAGGCCCGCTCGGGCTGAGCTCCCCCGCGGTATACAGCAGGCCCGCTCGGGCTGGGCTCCCCGCGGTATACAGCAGGCCCGCCGGGCTGGGCTCCCCGCGGTATACAGCAGGCCCGCCGGGCTGGGCTCCCCGCGGTATACAGCAGGCCCGCCCGGGCTGGGCTCCCCGCGGTATACAGCAGGCCCGCGCGGGCTGGGCTCCCCGCGGTATACAGCAGGCCCGCGCGGGCTGGGCTCCCCGCGGTATACAGCAGGCCCGCGCGGGCTGGGCTCCCCGCGGTATACAGCAGGCCCGCTCGGGCTGGGCTCCCCGCGGTATACAGCAGGCCCGCTCGGGCTGAGCTCCCCGCGGTATACGCAGGCGCACTAGCTGTCTGCTGGGCACATGGGGGAGTCTGTGTGGCAGCCCTAGTCTCCGATCCCTCCCACCCTCCCCTCCTGCCCTGTGTCCGCCTGTTCATTCTTCGTGTCTGCGTTGCTGTTCCTGCCTGGCACGTAGGTTCATCTGCACCGCTTCTAGATTCTGCATCCTTTTGTTATGACTGTGCCGACTGTTCAGGGAGCTGCCGGCAGGCGTGAGGAAGAGGGCTGCCTTGTCCTCCCAGACTCAGCCTGACCCAACGCCAGCGCCCGGGCGCAGGGACCTGCTCAGCTTAGTCTCCATGGAGAAGCTTGGGGGCACAGGGCTGGGGGAGTCTGGGGCCAGTCCTTAAAGCAAACGGATACAGAAGTTTGATACGGACCACTGAGACTGCAGTGTGAGGGGTTGTCTTCCATATTGGAGTACAGGTTTGGGAAGCATCCTTTCTGAGCATTCATTTTATTTCCTGAAAGCTCCAGGAAGAAGATGAAGCCTGAAACTTGGGCAGGGGGAGGGACCCAAATGCGTCTTCTTAGTGGTTCTGGGGCCTGAGACTTAGGGGCCTCTCTGTGTCTCTGCACGACGCTTAGGCAGGACTTGGGCTTTGCAGGCTTGGAGCACAGCGGGCCCGCTGCAGAGACGGACATCGTGGTGCTGGCCAGCCAAGGCCGGCCCCAGGCCCGCAGGGAGGAAGGGCGAGGGAGCACACAGCCCTTGTCTGTCTCCATACGGGTCTCTCCTTTACTCTGCATGCTCGAGACCCAGTTCCCGGGAAGAGCGGTCCTCCTCCGCGCAAAGTGATTTTGTAAGGAACGGCATTCACAGACTCTGTCCCTCTGGCCTAACTGGTGGCCTGTGAACCGACCTTATACAATCAGGACTCTTCCCTGAAGCTGGGAGGGAGAATTCTCTATTTCTCTTTGGACCATGAGCTGCAAATACATGACTTCCAAGCTGCCAGGTCTCCCAGAATGTGGAGCTCTGCTGAGAGAAAGGAGTCGATGAGGACAGAAGCCAAGAGGAGAAATGAGCAGACGTGGACTGGCGGAGAAGGGCGACGCAGGGTGCGGCGGGGAGAGGGCGGGCTTGCCCCGTGCAACCCCGTGTTCCTGGGCCACTCCGCTCCTGCACGCCCGAGGCACTCGAGGTCGTCCTTTACAAAAATACAGCTAGCATTTTAAACTGACGTTTCCTTTGAGTCTGGTTTCTGTCATTGTAAGCCATATTGTAAGCCAAGCTTACTCCTTGGAAGGAAAGTTATGACCAACCTAGATAGCATATTCAAAAGCAGAGACATTACTTTACCAACAAAGGTTCGCCTAGTCAAGGCTATGGTCTTTCCTGTGGTCATGTATGGATGTGAGAGCTGGACTGTGAAGAAGGCTGAGCACCGAAGAATTGATGCTTTTGAACTGTGGTGTTGGAGAAGACTCTTGAGAGTCCCTTGGACTGCAAGAAGATCCAACCAGTCCATTCTGAAGGAGATCAATCCTGGAATTTCTTTAGAAGGAATGATGCTAAAGCTGAAACTCCAGTATTTTGGCCACCTCATGCGAAGAGTTGACTCATTGGAGAAGACTCTGATGCTGGGAGGGATTGAGGGCAGGAGGAGAAGGGGACAACAGAGGATGAGATGGCTGGATGGCATCACTGACTTGATGGGTGTGGGTCTGGGTGACCTCTGGGAGCTGGAGATGGACAGGGAGGCCTGGCGTGCTGTGGTATGGGGTCGCAAAGAGTCGGACATGACTGAGCGACGATCGATCTGATCTGAAGCTGGGTGACCTTTGGGAGCTGGTGATGGACAGGGAGGCCTGGTGTGCTGCGGTTCATGGGGTCGCAAAGAGTCGGACACGACTGAGCAACTGATCTGATCTGATCTGAAGCCATATGAAATAGACTAGCACAGGGAAACGTGCACCTTTTCTAAAAGTTGTGGTCCGTGTTTCCAACATTCGCAAGCAGGCAGGTAGGGGAGAGATGGGGCGTGTGGCTAGAGGTCTCCGCATTGCTTCTTTTACCTTCCCCACCCCCCCCACCTTCCCCTTCCCTGCCCGTCTGCCCTCTCTCTTTCCCTAAAATTGAGCATAAAGAGGGTAGACGTGGATGAAGAACCAGGAATGGTAATTAGCTGAATTAATCACATTTACTGGAATCACTACCTATTTAGGGTCCAATTTAAGTAGGGATTCAACGTAATCAAAACAGTTGGGAGAGGAAGAGAGCTAATGTGAAACTGTGCTTGTTTCATCTTCAGCACAGAGAGAGACGCTTCGTCCCTGTTACCTTGTCTAGTACCTGTGAGTGGAGAAGGACATGGCAGCCCACGCCAGTATTCTTGCCTAGAGAATGCTGTGGACAGAGGAGCCTGGTGGGCTGCTGTCCATGGTGTCGCACAGAGTTGGACATGACTGAAGCAGCTTAGCATGCACGCATGCATTGGAGAGGGAAATGGCAACCCACTCCAGTGTTCTTGCCTGGAGAATCCCAGGGACGGGGGAGCCTGGTGGGCTGCCGTCTATGGGGTCGCACAGAGTCAGACGTGACTGAAGTGACTTAGCAGCAGCAGCAGCAGCAGCAGCAGCAGTGTCTATGAGAATCTCTTTAAAGCAGTTGTATACATACATTGATGTTCCTTATGACCATTCTGTGCTGACTGCCATCACTGGCTAGGTTCAGGCTGAGCCGTGTTGCTAGGAGGGCCTTGATGGGGTGCTCTAGAGAGGTCATCTGGCCCCATCTCTGAGTCCGGCCCCTTGAGTCACATAACCCCTGCTCCAAAGAAAACCAGGGAGAAGTCCTCCCTGGAGGGGTGCGGCTCTCCCTACTCTTTCTGCTCAGCCCCCATCTTTCTTAGGCTTACTCTGCAGACCCTGGGACTGGAGGCTCATATTAAGGCAGCAGTCTTAAAAGAGAAAGTCTGTTTCCACGAGAGTATAAATAGAAGTCCTGAACTGAGTCTTATTCATTCCATGCAATTGAAAAACCAGTTAAAGATCATACAATTGATCCCTGGAGTCAAACCACACTGATGCTGCATACTGACCGTGTCATCTCAGAAATGTTCGTAACTTCTCTGAACCTCACAAATGGCCAGCAAAGCCAAAGTCGGGTGACCTTTTTAGCTGGGTCACCAGCTAAAATTTGGTGCTGTAATCTACTATCAGAAAACTAAATTTGTATAGCCTGACTTGTTTACTATGTTTTCTTAGAGGTCCTAGAAGTTGACACTTTGGTTCAAAAACTGCAATCTGCTTAACTCAAGATACGTAATGCCTTAACCCTTATGCTTAACTCAGATGGATTCTGGTGTTTTTCACCCTTAAATTGTGTTTGAAACTTGATTTTAGCATGAGCTGAGGCAATCTTATTGAAAAGGAAAGGTTATGGTCACCCGACTTTTGCTTGAAAAACATCCCTCTGATGTTTTCTAAGTAGAAAGACGCTTTTACTAATTCATTCTAAATTTTTCTCCTTTCATCAAAATCCTGAAATTTTTGAATAATTATAGAGTGTCATGAATTGTTTTAACATTGATTTCACATTGTGCACATGTTTTAAAGAATCACTGACTTTTCTTTCAGCTAAAAACATTTAAAACACTGCAGAGTTGAGGGAGGGGGAGGTTCAAACAGAAATGGTCTCTAAATCAAATCTGGCTCTCACACCACGTTGCTGTGACCTCTGAAAAGAAGCAAAGAGGTAACACAAGGAACGAGTAAGTGACGATCCTGGTCACAGGTGAGCGCCCAGGTGAGCCTTCACGACTCCTGGGTCTGGCGTCACTAACTCTGCCTTGACCTCAGCCTTGCTCACCAGGCACGGGTCAACTAACGCTCACTGTCCTCATGGCGGGACAGACTCTGAGAGGCGTTACATCCAAGTCTTCTGATTCCCAAGTCCAATCAGGACCCTTCGTACACCATCATCCGCAGTGCACCGTGCTGGATGGAGGCAGCATGAGACATGGGGTCCGGGGAGACCTGAGGTCTTACTCCTACGTCCCCAGCAGGTGACCTCAGAAGAGCACTTAACCTACCTGAGTCTGAGGTTGTGGGTCTGAGAAAATGAGGAAACCAACAGCTACCTCTTAAGAAATGTGTCGTTTGAACGGAAGGAATGTACGAAAGCACCCAGCAAAGGAACTCAAAAGAAACTACTTCCCTGGGTTTTTCTTTAGAATCTTCCCTCTTACTCACCCTAAGTTAATTTTCTAATGAAAAGCGTGAGCAATTGTCTCAGTTTATTCAGGAACAACAAAAAAACAAGTGAATAGAAAGTCAAACAAGATCCCACCACCCTCTTCTCACGACACTTGCAATCCTGCCCTTACATGCAGGGTCCTTGATGCTGCAGAGGAGGGCGGGGTGGGCCTCAGCCGGCTCACGGAGGTCTCCGTGTGGAACCAGGGGAGAGAGCCTCAGCCGCTCACAGAGGTCTCCGTGTGGAGCCGGGGAGAGGGACAGTTGATTTCCGCGGACATTTCATTTGGGGCCCGCACGCGTGTGCTTTGTGCTGGACAGCCTCATGCCAGCTCCCAAGCTTTATTGGACACATTCTGCTGAATTTTCCTCTGTCCACATCGAGAGACCATATTCTGTGCGCCTTCTGCCTCTAGCTCAGGACGTGTGAGCCAGCCGTCTGCGGAAACTCCATCCCGAGAGCTCAGCCCGAGGGGCTCACGTGACTGCCCCCAAGGACACGCGGCTTCGGGAGGGCCTTTGGGGAATCTGTCAGCACAGCGTGTGCCGACGCTTGAGAATCAGCTGATACACACTTCCGACTGTGCTGCCCAGCTCTTAAACCCTAAAATCCATTAGTGCGTTAAACAAATGATCTCAGGAGGTGACAGAGATACTACAGGCATCTGGCTTATTTGGAGTGTATTCAAAGTAAAAAAAAATGGACACAGGTTGTCCAGAAATCACTCCATTTTTATAAGCTCCTATAAGGTCACAGGGTGAGAAACGACAGCAGTCTCAGTGTCATCGTTAAATACACCGTGTTCAGACCTAGAAGCATGGCTGCTTTCCTTCCCGAAGCCTGAAACAAGCATGGATGGTGGACAGAACTCTGCCCCCACGGCAGAATGGACTGCCCCGATCGATGTTTAGCCTGCAACTTACGGGGCTTCAAGGTCCATTGTGTGGAAGCTGGGCAGGGACGGAGGTAAAGTTGGGAGGGAGAAAGTCTTAATTACTTTTCTTTCAGCAAAACTAGAGGAGCCTTTATAGAGAAGGTAGATGTGTATAAATCCTTAGATAATAAAACTTGGCCAAGAGCTTTTAAAAATTAGAAAAGAAAATGTTGATGTGACCATTTTTGGTACATCTTACAAGAGTCGGGCACCACTTGGTGACTAAACCACCGCCACCACTGTTGAGAGAAGTTGAAAGAAGATAGGGGTGTCTTAACTGCGCCACTTACGGAAGCAGGACTCCAGAGACGGCATCGAGCTTCAGCTTGGAGAGCTGCCTAGAGTCGAGCGGAGCCGGTCTCCCTTACTGAGACAGCGCGAGGTCCTCCTTTCCTGATACGACACCTTACGGGTTCTCTGAGCAGAGAACACCTAACCTGGGGTACAGACCTCTGTTGACCGAAAAGCCCCGGAAAAGGGCCACCACTGAAAATCTGACCACCCATTAAACTGAAGCAATGCTTAGCCACTAGTCTTAAGTTTGATTAAATCGATCCTCCTTTTGACTTTTCTTTCATACAAATTTCATTTCACATTTATAGTTCATTCTGTCTTAACTTCCCCTGTTATGTCAAAATTTTTCAAATGCTTGTGTCTTACTTAGTTTTCTCTTTAATTTCTCCCATTCCTTCCCTATTACCACGATATTTCTTTTTTTTCTCAGATATTGCTCCCCTTTGCACTAGTCTTTTAAAATCTATGCATAGGAACCTTATATCCATGGGAACAATGATCTGCATTCAAATATCTTGTCATATTTTTACTTCTTTATAAGACTGTAAAAGAAGACAAAATAAATTTTATTTTCTTTGCACTCCCCCATCACAATGCACATCCACTTCTCATGTGGACAACACTGCCTCTTCCTTAGTTTTTCCAAGTTCAATCAATTGTTTTTCAGTCACTCAGTCATGTCTGACTCTTTGTGACCCCATGGACTGCAGCACGCCAGGCTCCCTGTCCATCACCAGCTCCCAGAGTTTATTCAAACCCATGTCCATTGAGTCAGTGATGCCATCCAATCATCTCATCCTCTGTCATCCCCTTCTCCTCCGGCCTTCCATCTTTCCCAGCCTCAGGGTCTTTTCAAATGAGTCAGCTCTTCCCATCAGGTGGCCAAAGTACTGGAACTTCAGCTTCAACATCAGTCCTTTCATTGAATATTCAGGGTTGATTTCCTTTTGGATTGACAGGTGTGATCTCCTTGCAGTCCAAGGGACTCTCAAGAGTCTTTTCCAACACCACAGTTTGAAAGAATCACTTCTTTGGTGCTCTCAGCCTTCTTTGTGGTCCAACTCTCACATCTGTACACGAGTAGGAAAAATCCCAACTTTGATTGTATGGTCCTTTGTCAGCAAAGTGGTACCTCTGCTTTTAATACACTGTCTATGTTTGTCTTAGCTTTTCTTCCAAGGAACAAGTGTCTTTTAATTTCATGGCTGCAGTCACCAACCACAGTGATTTTTGAGCCCAAGAAAATAAAGTCTGTCACTGTTTCCATTGTTTCCCCATCTATTTGCCATAAAGTGATGGGACCAGATGCCTTGATCTTAGTTTTTTGAATGTTGACTTTTAAACCAACTTTTCACTCTCCTCTTTCACCATCATCAAGAAACTCTAGTTCCTCTTCACTTCTGCCATTAGAGTGGTATCACATGCATATTTGAGGTTGTTGATATTTCTTCCAGCAATCTTGATTTCAGCTTGTAATTCTCTGAGCCTGGCATTTCGCATGATGTACTCTGCATAGAAGTTAAATAAGCAGGGTCACAATATACAGCCTTGAGGTAATCCTTTCCCAATTTTGAACCAGTTCATTGTTCCGTGTCCAGTTTCAGCTGTTGCTTCTTGACCTGCATACAGGTTTCTCAGGAGGCAGGTAAGGTGGTCTGGTATTCCCATTTCTTTCAGAATTTTCCACTGTTTGTTGTGATCCACACAGTCAAAGGCTTTAGGGTAGTCAGTGAAGCAGAAGTAAATGTTTTTCTGAAATTCTCCTGCATTTAAAACTAGAAAACACAAAGATGAATGGCAAAATCCATCCAATAAGTTGAATTTTTAACATTTAATAAAATGGAAAACAAAATGTCATAACAAGTCAAGAGACTGTATAAGAAAGAAAGGTTATATTTTAGCTCCGTCAGTGCCAGCTCTTCCCCTTTGAACAAGGGCCTTTCTGCTTCATTTTGCCTCTAAGTTATATGCGAGGTCCTGGTTCAGCCTTTAGACACTCATGATGGCTTCTAAGTGATTTGGACAGAACCCTAGGTGCCGCCGACAGCTTCCTCGGCACCTGTGACGACGAGATGTTCCAGGTTCCTCTTGAGCATTTCTGTCCCAGACGTGAACTCCCACATTTCTCTGAGAAGTTCTGGATCCAGATCCTTTCGGCTGAAGTTAGTGTTCGAGGCCACAGTCTGGGCAGTAGAGGCGGGACTGCTGCAGCGTGGCGGTCGCCTCTGTATCACGACAGCGCACGGTTCTAGGAAACACTCTTTTTCTCTTATTGAGATTTACCCATGTAGTTGCTAGTAGTTGTTGCCATCTAATCTTTTATTCTGTGACAGTATCAACATGTCTATGTATTCCATCACTGGGAGACAGTCGGACTGTCTCCATTTTTGGCTGTTACATGCGGTGCTGCTGAGAACGTCCTTGTACGTATCTGTTAGTGAAGCTGTGCATTTCTGTTGGGTACGTACTTAGTGCTGCGGTTGGTGGGGAGGTTGGTATTTGGCTTTAATAGGCACTAGAATTGATTTCCCACGCGTGGGACACTTAAGCTCCCACCCACAGACAGGAGAAGACCAGCGCTGTACATCCTTTCCGCTGCCTGGGATGTTCTAGCCATCGTGCTGGGTTTACGTGATACCACGTCGTTGGTGGTAATTCATACCTCCTGATGATGAGTGAAAAGGAGATTGTTTTATATATTTAGATATCTTCTTTTGTTGAATTCCTCTCTCTCTCTGTCTCTATCTCCCCCTGTAGGGGGCAGATAATTCGTAAAAGTCTTTTGTATATTCTGGGTATTAGTCCTTTTTGGACTCAGAGTACATCATGAGCAATGCTGGACTGGAAGAAACACAAGTTGGAATCAAGATTGCTGGGAGCAATATCAATAACCTCGGATATGCAGATGACACCACCCTTATGGCAGAAAGTGAAGAGGAACTAAAAAGCCTCTTGATGAAAGTGAAAGTGGAGAGTGAAAAGGTTGGCTTAAAGCTCAACATTCAGAAAACGAAGATCATGGCACCCAGTCCCATCACTTCATGGGAAATAGATGGGGAAACAGTGTTAGACTTTATTTTTCTGGGCTCCAAAATCACTACAGACGGTGACTGCAGCCATGAAATTAAAAGACGCTTACTCCTTGGAAGGAAAGTTATGACCAACCTACATAGCATATTCAAAAGCAGAGACATTACTTTTCCAAAGGCTATGGTCTTTCCTGTGGTCATGTATGGATGTGAGAGCTGGACTGTGAAGAAGGCTGAGTGCCGAAGAATTGATGCTTTTGAACTGTGGTGTTGGAGAAGACTCTTGAGAGTCCCTTGGACTGCAAGGAGATCCAAGCAGTCCATTCTGAAGGAGATCAGCCCTGGGATTTCTTTGGAAGGAATGATGTTAAAGCTGAAACTCCAGTATTTTGGCCACGTCATGGGAAGAGTTGACTCATTGGAAAGACTCTGATGCTGGGAGGGATTGGGGGCAGGAGGAGAAGGGGACGACAGAGGATGAGATGGCTGGATGGCATCACTGACTCGATGGATATGAGTCTGAGTGACCTCTGGGAATTGGTGATGGACAGGGAGGCCTGGCGTGCTGCAGTTCATGGGGTCGCAAAGAGTCGGACACGACTGATCTGATCTGATCTGATCTGATGTATGTGTGTTTCATGAATACATGTATGTGTCCCTCCCAGGGATCTTTTCCCATTCTGTGTGTTATCTTCATTATCTTAATTATTTAGGAGAAGTATTTAATTTCAATATGGTCAAATTTTATCATTTTTTCTCTGGAATTAATGCATTTTGTATCTTATTTTAGGAATTCTTTGATTATTCATAAATCACGAATATATATTCTATGTTTTCTTGAAAGTCTTCTGCTTTTTTCTTCTCATTTAGGTCTGTAATCCATCTGAAATCATTTTTTTTCCATGTGTGTTAAGGTAGGACATAGGGTTCTAAACTTATATTTTAGTATGAATTAATTGGCTTAGCATCGCATTTTGAAAGGTAATTTTTTCTCCTTGCACTACAGTGTCATCTTCAGAAGCCTATTGTATTCTACTAGTCTGTTTGATTTATATGTTCTCATAATTGTGTGTTTTTAACATCTTCAAGTCCCCCAGTGCTCATATCCTTCAGGATTCTCTTTATATTGCAGGTTTTTTGCATTTTCATATAAGTTTAGGATGCATATGAAATGTAGAATTTTAAAAGCCTGTTGGGGATTTGGGGGAGGAGAATGCATTTAATCTATAGGCTACCTTTGAGAGAATTGACAAATTCACAATGTTGAAGTCGCCAAACATGCACATGATATGCCGACATTCATTTATTTGGGACTTAATTTGTTAGCCCCACTCATATATTTTAGTGCAGATGTCTCCCTGCATTTTCGTTAGACGCAAGTCTGGGCCTTGGGTAATCATTCTAGTTTCACCAGGAAGTTTGCTTGCTGTCCTGTGTTCATTTGAATGGTCAAGCAGCTCCTAAGATCTGCTTGCCACACTTCCACAAATCTGGTCAGGGAATGGGCCAGAATGGCTGTAGAAGGATTATTACTTGGTACAGGAGGGCCTGGCGTGCTGCGGTTCATGGGGTCACAGAGCGTTGGACACGACTGTCATTGAGCTGAACTGAACACGTTACATCAGTTCTCTCAGCTTCGCCTCTGAAGGTCTGTAGGAGGAGGCCTGGGGCTGTCGCCCACACAGGTCTGTGTGGCAGCTGAGCGGCACTATTGGAAACTCCTCATCTCCTAAGAGGCTGCTCCAAACCCGCCCACTCTCCCCTCAAGAGAGGGTTTATTATCCAGGAACGTCAGCAGATGGCTCCAGAGAGGGACGTCTCTGAAGCTGTCCTGAACCACTGTTCTCTCTTGCTTCTGAGGCCTTTGATGTTCAAACTTGCCTCCTGCCTTAGAAACCCTAGATGTTGCAGAAATGAAAATATAAAAGGAAGATTTTCTTCAAACCTACATAAATTCACTTCAGAATTCTTCAGAATGGATTTTCAGTTAGCTAAGTAATTGAGTTTTCTATATACACAATCATGTCTTCTGTGAATAATAATGGTTTTATTTTTGTTTCCAATCTTTGAATCTTTGATTTCATCTTCTTGCCTTGCTGCATTGCTTGGACCCTCCAATCAGTGTTGGATAAAAATAGTGTTGGGAGTCTTCTGGCTCATTCCTCACTGCAGGGAGAAAGTGTTCACCATGGATGCTATCCGATTGCTGGAGACTCTTTAGATGAGGAAAGTTCTCTTCTCTTTCTAATTTGCTAATGGTTTTTAAAAGACAATAAATAGGTATTGAATTATTGTCAAATGCAATGCTTTTTTGGCCTCTGTTTACACGTAATTGTATGCCTTCCAGTTTCAATTCAGTTCAGTGGCTCAGGCGTGTCCAACTCTTTGCAATGCCATGAATCACAGCACGCCAGGCCTCCCTGTCCATCACCAATGCCAGGAGTCCACCCAAACCCATGTCCATTGAGCCAGTGATGCCATCCAACCATCTCATCCTCTGTCATCCCCTTCTTCTCCTGCCCTCAATCTTTCCTAGCATCAGGGTCTTTTCAAATCAGTCAGCTCTTCGCATCAGGTAGCAAAACTATTGGAGTCTCAGCTTCAACATCAGTCCTGCCAATGAACACCCAGGACTGATCTCCTTTAGGATGGACTGGTTGGATCTCCTTGCGGTCCAAGGGACTCTCAAGAGTCTTCTCCAACACCACAGTTCAAAAGCATCAATTCTTCGGTGCTCAGCCTTCTTCACAGTCCAGCTCTCACATCCATACATGACCACTGGAAAAACCATAGCCTTGACTAGACAGACTTTTGTTCACAAAGTAATGTCTCTGCTTTTGAATATGCTATCTAGGTTGGTCATAACTTTCCTTCCAAGGAGTAAGCATCTTTTAATTTCATGGCTGCAATCACCATCTGCAGTGATTTTGGAGTCCAGAAAAATAAAGTCAGCCACTGTTTCCCCATCTACTTCCCAGAAGTGATGGGACCAAATGCCATGATCTTAGTTTTCTGAATGTTGAGCTTTAAGCCAACTTTTTCACTCTCCTCTTTTACTTTCATCAAGAGGCTCTTTCATTCTTCTTCACTTTCTGCCAGAAGGGTGATGTCATCTGCATATCTGAGGTTATTGATATTTCTCCCAGCAATCTTGATTCCAGCTTGTGCTTCTTCCAGCCCAGTGTTTCTCATGATGTACTCTGCATAGAAGTTAAATAAGCAGGGTGACAATATACAGCCTTGATGAACTCCTTTTCCTATTTGGAACCAGTCTGTTGTTCCATGTCCAGTTCTAACTGATGCTTCCTGACCTGCATACAGATTTCTCAAGAGGCAGGTCAGGTGGTCTAGTATTCCCATCTCTTTCAGAATTTTCCAGAGTTTGATGTGATCCACACAGTCAAAGGCTTTGGCGTAGTCAATAAAGCAGAAATAGATGTTTTTCTGGAACTCTCTTGCTTTTTCGATGATCCAGCAGATGTTGGCAATTTGATCTCTGGTTCCTCTGCCTTGTCTAAAACCAGCTTGAACATCTGGAAGATCATGGTTCATGTATTGCTGAAGCCTGGCTTGGAGAATTTTAAGCATTACTTTGCTAGCATGTGAGATGAGTACAACTGTGCAGTAGTTTGAGCATTCTTTGGCATTGCCTTTCTTTGGGATTGGAATGAAAACTGACCTTTTCCAGTCCTGTGGCTACTGCTGAGTTTTCCAAATTTGCTGGCATATTGAGTGCCACACTTTCACAGCCTCATCTTTTTGGATTTGAAATAGCTCAACTGGAATTCCATCACCTCCCATAGCTTTGTTCATGGTGATGCTTTCTAAGGCCCACTTGACTTCACATTCCAGGATGTCTGGCTCTAGGTGAGTGATCACACCATCATGATTATCTCCATGTAATTACTTCATATGTTTTGTTCAGTTCCTAAGTTTATGGAGAGAGGCAAGGCCGAGGTCAATTTCTCAGTCATAGATGGAAGCAGAAGCATTAGGCAATATAGGTAAAAATTTACTAAGCATTAACTTTCCCTTGAATTCGGGAGAGGAATTCTGTTATTCTGTTATATTCTTCAAGGATACTTAGAATGCATTCCAAATTTGATAGAATAATGTATGCAGTTTTATATAACATAAAGGTCAAAATCCTTAATAATGATTCCTTGCATTTAAAAGCTTAAAAAATAGGAATCTCTCTCCAGTGAATGACAGGAAAAACTTTTTCACAGTCGATCAATTTTTAGCAATAGAATGGTTATCGATTGAACTCACTAAGCATTTTCCTGAGAAAACTATCAAAGAATTGACAAAACTAGAAGCTTGTTAGAAATATACACGTACAACCCAGAGAACAGATGGGATCAATACGCGGAATTCAGAAATAATTTTTAAAATCCTTGGTGAATGTTTTTGTCAAGTTTCAGGAATGCCAATCATGCTCTCTAAATCACAGTAATATTGAATGTAAAATAAAATCTGGTTTCCATATCTCTTCTATCTGATGTGACACATTGTAGTGAACGTGCCATTTACGAAAACAAGTCTACTATTAAATAAATTGGATTAGTCATCCAGAGAGCATTTACCTATTTCCTCACACCCTGAAGTAGAGAAAGAAGAGATGGATGCGAAGCGAGAGCCTGGGTTTTTCTAGATCAGTGTAGAGCCGTCATGTAATTAAATGTGGATAGACCTATATGCACAGAAGCCTGTCAACAGCTGTTCCTGATTATCTCGCTGACTTTAAGGCTATTGAGTATTTTCCTCTCTTCCCTATTTCCCCCCCAGCCCTACCAGGAGCTTCCTATCTTACTGAGACTAAGGATTGAAGATGCTTCTTAAACTGACACAATGTTGGTAATTGTTGGAGCTAAGTGGTGGTTTCATGGGGATCCTGTCCTGTCTTCCTCAGTACCAGACTTTTGGTCTTCCTTTCTCCCCTTTCCCTTGTGGCAACAGCTTTTCAAGGCGTTTTCTTACTCCCCTGAGACGTCCGTATCACCTTGGCTTCATAGCCCTTTCAGCTACAAGCGCGGGTCGTCCTCGCCTCACTCACCTTTGGTGGCCACCCCTGTCCTCTCACCTCTTCCTCCTTCACTTAATCGTTCTGACCTTAGCATGGGCTTCTCCACAAGCTCCTTGCCCACCCGCAGAGTCCACCCTCTCTTAACACTTCCTGTGTGGACTCCTGACCCGATCTGCCTTCAGACCCCTCCGTCCTGGCCGGGTGCATCTTCAGAGCTGCCTGGTTTCCTCACGTCTGGTCGGTCTTCTGAGGATCAGTGAGGAAGACCTCCACTGCGTCCCACACTCCCTAGTTGGACCCGGAGCCTCACTGCTGTTTGGTAGACCAGTTACCCATCTTTTTGACTGGCAGCTGCCGCCATATACCTTGCCACAGATTCCCTCATTTCCAGAAGATGACATCACTCACTTCATTATTTTTTAAAATATATTTATTTTAATCGGAGGCTAAATATTGTACAATATTGTAGTGGTTTTGGCCATACATTGACTCAGCCATGGGTGTACATGTGTTCCCCATCCTCTCACTTTAAAGAAATCAAAATAAACAAACATAAACTCCCCCAGCTTCCCTTTTCCTTTGTAAACTTTTCTTTGTTGTAAACATTTTCTGGTCTCTCTGCATGGCTGTGGTAATGGCCCTTCTTGTTTTCAAAATAAGCCCTCCCTAGAAGGCTCGTCTTTGCAATCCTCAGCCCGCTCTCTTTTAATCCATAGCCTGCCTCAAGACTTTCCTCTCTCTGTATCTTTGCTTCTGGAAAGTTCGGTGTGTGCTTAGGAGGTCTGCTTCCTCCCTGAGCTCTGACGCCTTCACCCCCAGCCATCTGTGGGGTGCTCAGTTATCTCATCTGGCAGCCCAGGTTACCTTTCCTTTTTATCACTTTGTTGCTATTCACTCTCTCTCTGAAATTCTTTTCCTTTGGTTTCTGCACTGGCTGACTCTTCCCTGACCTCAGGAAGGAATAAATGAAGGCTGAGCTGAAGACTGAGTGGGTAACCAGAACATGGCCAGGATGGATGAGGCTGATGTGTTCACGGCCAATGGGGGCTTGGAGATGGGGGCTCTTATCAGGCCTGGAAGGTCACTCACTAAGGCAGGTACCAACCTGGAGCATGTGAAAGAAGGGTTATAACTGGAGTGTGGAGCCGATGATTTAGAGCTGGGAGGACGTTATTACAGCGGTAGCGCTTGGAATCGCCGTTGCAGCAGACAGCCCTGAGTGGCGGCTTCGCCTGGCTGGTGTTGGAGGACCGCCCGTGCGAGCGGGCCTGATGCCTGGGTTGGTGGGGACAGTTTTAAAGCCTCAGTGCTTTCCTGAGACTGTCGCAGGCAGATTTCAGACAGCTCCTCTTTGCGTTCTCCTTGTGGAATGCCTGGATGTGGTTGAATACCTTCTAAAAAGAATTGTCCCCAGTCCAGTCCTTGAGCTCTTGCCCTTTTGGTTGGTTCAGGCGGTGGTGTGCAGGCTGCCAAAAATTCTATCACTACCTGATCTTCTCTGCTTTTGACTGAATGGACCGAACTTGGGTTTATGTATTATTTACAAGATGACCGGGAGAGGCTGAGGGTCAGGCCAAGGGCCTGTTGCAGGGAGTTTGTGATAGAGTCGACTAGCTCAGAGGATTCGCTCCATGACTGCTCAGTGGGGGAGGCTACGTGTATAGAGGAGACTCAGCCAGGAAGGCTGTCACCATCAGTGACCTGGGCGGTGCTGGGAGCACAGAGGGATTGCACCAGGTGGCTAATGGGCTCCTAGTGAGGTTTGTTCTGCAACATTTCCCATGTTCTTTTCTCCTCAAAGCAAGTAAGTAGACGTGAGGGGCTGATTCGCTCAACTTCATTCAGTTCAGTTCAGTCACTCAGTCGTGTGCAACTCTTTGCGACCCCATGGACCACAGCATACCAGGCCTCCCTATCCATTACCAGCTCTGGGAGATCACCCAAACTCATGTCCATTGAATCGGTGATGCATTCATCCAGCCATCTCATCCTCTGTCGTCCCCTTCTCCTCCAGCCCTCAATCTTTCCCAGCATCAGGGTGTTTTCCAATGAGTCAGCTCTTCACATCAGGTGGCCAAAGTACTGGAGCTTCAGCTTTAGCATCAGTCCTTCCAATGAACACCCAGGACTGATCTCCTTTAGGATGGACTGGTTGGACCTCCCTGCAGTCCAAGGGACTCTCAAGAGTCTTCTCCAACACCACAGTTCAAAAGGTAGATACTCAGCTTCATAGATACACAGAATCTGGCCTCTTGCTCATTGGTTGGAACTAACATTCCTGGTTGGGAATGTACAGTTGCTCTGGCTCCTTCACCCTTGACCCATGGTGGTGGTGTAGTTGCTGAGTCGTGTCTGACTCTGTGACCGCATGGACCATAGCCTCCCAGACTCCTCTGTCCGTGGGCTTCTCCCAACAAGAATACTGGAGTGGTTGCCATTTTCTTCTCCAGAGGATCTTCCCAACCCAGAAATCAAACCTGGTCTCCTGCATTGCAGGCAGATTCTTTACTTACTGAGCTGTGAGGGACGCCCCACCCTTTATCCTTGGCAGCATTTAGTTGAGAGATGTGTTTCTATATATGTGTGTGTCACGATTTTTTTCAACTTATTGTTAGCACTTTTCTGTATTACTTTCGTGTTCTTTGATAACAATCCCTGTGATTTCCTTATTCAGGTAAGCTTTTCAGTAGCTTAGACACAGTGACCTTGGGGTTCCATTGACTATCATTCTGAACTTGGTTCTGTGTGTGACTGCACCGTGGTTTGATCAGAGGTAAAGAAAGGAACATCACTCCCAAGCTGACCACATAGATGCACCTCCATTGTTGCGTTTTCAGTCATTCAGAGTTTTCGGGTAAGTCTGTATTTTCTTAGTAGGACTATTGCGTGCTCTACTACACACCACAATAAATAACTAAATGGCTGTGTCGTTGCCCAGGGCTGCGCAGCGGCCCCGTTGGGTTATTTTGTGTACTTGTGTTAACTGTAGTCATTGCTGGTAACCCTGTAGGATCTCCTCTCCCTCTCCCTTACCGTTCCCCTGCATTAATTTGATTACCCAAGGTGGCTTTGTTGAGAGTACTATGTACAAAAAGGTGTATTATTAGCAGTCGTTTTAAAAATCATTTGCAAGCAAATTGCTATGTCAATGCCCCGTAATCATGTTGACTACTTCTGTTCTTTGCAAAATCCTCTTTATTCTTTAGAAATGTCATACTATAAAGAACTTCTGGTCTAAATGGAAGTATGAGCTGGTGTGCATCCTAATGGAGCCCCTCCAGGGTAAGAGCATTGCTTCCATCATAAAGGGGATTGTGCATTTAACAGTCGTGAGAAAAGGGCCCATACTTCATGTCAGAGCAGTTCTACAGTCTTTTTATTTTAAGTCTTTCCTTCTCTTCAGGAGAACTGAAGCTGGTTTTGAAACCAGAAAGGCATTTTCAAGGATAATTTTTTTTTTTTTTTTTTTTTTGGTCAAAAAGAAAATCTTTCTTCCCTCATCTCTACAGGAGCTGCCTCTGTTGGTTTTGCTGTTCTGAGTCTTTGCTGCGTTCATCTGTCTGCTCTTGCCCTCTCAGTCCCCTTGAAGCGTCTGTCCTTCAAGTCACACAGTTCTGCCCCAAGCCTCCTACCCTTGCGCTCACGTGATAGGATCAGAAAGCTTGTGGCGGAAGCATTTTCCTTTCCACGGTGGTCTTTGGGTATCAGCCCAGAAAGGGCTTCAGTCATGATAATGTATAAAGTGGGGAGGAGTTGGTGAAATTTCCTTTACCACTGCAATTTTCCCCCCAGATCAGTAGTCCATATCGAGTGAAGTAAATTTCTGTGGTTTTGGAGGGTGGAAACCAAGGGGATTTTAATTTGTCTCAGGGTGGCTAACAGTTTGTCCCAGGTAGGAGTCACAGTCTTGATGCCTTTATAATGATTGCGCGGTAGCTCACGTTTTCTGAACTCCTGTTATGGTCCAGGTCTATATATAAAAGTGAATCTCAGTCTATAATGCAAACATGCAAACATATTTCCTTTTTTACTGAGGTGACAATTCACATATCACAAAATCCACCCTTTGGAAGGGTTCACGGTGGTGGGCTTTAACATCTTCACAAAGTCGTGCAACCTTCACCACTATTTAATTCCAGAAAGTTTCTTCATTCCCCCGGCAAGTCAGACGCCCGTCGGCAGTCATCCCTCATTTCCCCCACTCCCCACACCCTGGTGTCCAGCGCTCTGCTTTCTGTCTCTGGGTTTGCCAGTTTGAGGTACTTTATATAAATTGATCAAGCAATAGATGAAATCTTGTGTCTGGCTTCCTTCAGTTAGTTTATGTTTATAACATGAGTCATTTATGTTTATACTCATGAATCAATTATCTACTTCGTTTTTATGGCCAAATAATATTCCATTGTATGGATATATCACATTTAATTCATTCACTGGTTAATGGACATTTGGATGGTTTCTGCATTTTGGCTATTACGGATAATGCTGCCATAAAAATGTGCATACGATTTTTTCAGCATTCGTGTTACAGATGCTTTCATTTCTCTTGGGTGAAATGGAATTTCCGGGCCATATGGTAACTATGTTATAACTTTTCAAGAAACTGCCAAACTGTTTTCCAAAGCAGCATTTACTTTCTCATCAACAATATGTGAAGGTTCCAATTTTTCCGCGTTCTCAGCAACACATTATTACCTCTTATATTATAACTACCCTAATGGGTGTGAAATGCGATTTCTCACTGTGGTGATGCTTTGTCTCTCTTCATCTGCGAGTCAGCTTACTTTCTATTTTAAGCTCCCCTCCTGCCAGGCTTGAAGTCAGTGAGTTTTGGTGTTTTCTACCTGAGGTCATGTCAGGATCCTGGGAGACTCACCCGGGACCTGGGTGTTGGTGGGTCAGGAACAGAGCCGACTGCTCCTTGAATCGTCCGCTGCTAAGGCAGCCAGCAGCTCTGTCCACGTGGCCAGTGTGTGTGCAGGCCGCTCACCTCACGGTGGGGAGCTGCAGGGCTCCGTCTGCACAGGGGCCCTGTGCAGCCGTAGGCTGCTCTGCTCCACTTTGACCCCGGTGTGGGCCTGGGTCTCAGTTCAGCTTGCCCAGCAGCCTAGCATCTAGCTTCCTTCAGTCCCGAGGGAGTGTAGCCCGAGGCAAAGCTTCTTCCCTTCACCTTTCTCCACAGCCCCGTATCTTTCTTTCTTCCACCCTCGACTGTGGGGATTACGATTGTGGAAACAAAGCCATGAAGGCAAATGTTTTCCAAGGAAGTACACTGCTTTCCTCCTCACTGTGTTTCCTCCTGGCCAGTATTCATAGAACCTGCTCCTGCCTGTGTGCGGGGAAAACTAAAAGTTTCAGAGTAGGATAGGCCCTATCCATCTTCCTTTAAGCGATGCCACACACACACCAAACCCCTGGCGTGCGGGGAGTGGACAACTAAAGGTACCATCTCACGATGTTGCCGAGTCGTACGTGCTTTTCCAATTGAACTCTTACAACCTTGGAATAGGGATTATTACCCCCAATTTCACATGGAGAAGCTGAGGCTCTGAGAGATTAAGTAGCATATTTGCAGATAATAGACACTGGTTGAAATAAGTGAACTTATCCAGGATTGTACAGTTGCTAAGTAATAAAACTGGGGCTTGCACTCTAAAATTCAAACTCTCCTCTTGACGTCACTGTTTAAAGGGAACTGAGAGTTTGACTCCAAACTACTACTGGTTGACTACTTGCAAGCTGACGCTGAATTTTCCCACTAAATTCCCCAGGTGGAATTATTTCTTCTTTTTTATCCTGAGAAAAGATAATCAACTGCATTATAAACATGAATCTGAGGCTTCTTGTGTGTCTGCAAGTCAGGAAAAGTGTAAATGTAAGTGTGTGTGTACAGATGCCATGGAATGCAGACTTTTTAAAATCTCCTCTGAGCAAACCTTGCCTTGGGGACTTGATTTGCAGAAGGCTCAGGAGCCTGTGTTAGGAGGGGTTGAGTGCGGCAGGGGTATGGTTGTCCTTCCAGGGGAGGGGCCTTCCTGGTCCCGGGAGTTTGGGTCCTCAGACTTTTCTGGGACCTTTGCCTCTGTCCTCCCAGTGGCTGCCCCACTGCGCTTGGCTCAGAAACGGCCTTGTCTGCTCGGCGTTTGCCTTATCCGCAGGGAGGCTGGGTCATATCAGCAAGCATGTGAATTTGCCTTTTGCAGTTGACATCTTCTCTTCTAAAACTTTTATTTCATGTAGCCCCAAGGGTCTCATTCTTCCTGTGTTTCTTCCCTCATCAAAATGTGCTCCTTCAAGTGTTACCATCAGCTATTCACACCTTCCATCAGTTCAGCTAAATTTTACTGGGAGTGTATTTGTATTCTGAGAAATTTTTCTTGCATTGTGGGAAAAAAATTTTTTTTTTTTCGTTAACAAAATTTTAACTTCCATGGAGCTGACTAGCTTACGGGTTGATTTTCTAAAAGTGAAGCTTATGTTGGTCAAATGATGAACGCTAACATTCACAGAAAACTTCATTGCAAAGCAGGCAAGGACTAATGCTTGGCATGTATGACCTCATTTAGAATCACAGTGACAGCTCTTAGATGTAGATACTATGACTATGCAGTCTTAAAGGTGAGGCCATTGAGGGTTTGCAGAGCTAAGTGACTCTTCCCAGTTTTCTTGGTTAATAAGTGGTGGGACTAGAAATTTGACCCAGGAGTTTCTGCCTGTAAAATGCTCTCCAGTTGGCTGTGGACTCCTTTCAAGCTTGCCTTTGAGGTCTCAAAGACACGTTAGAACACCACCTCCGGACATGAGTGCATGTCCCAGAGGATGACTGTGGATGGAGCGGAAGAGGTATGGAATCTTATTGAGAGGAGGTCAGATATGTGCCCATTAGTAATGGAGTAAATGTGCCCTCCCCCACCGCCTCACTCCCAATTTGCATGTTAAAATCCTAATTGTCTGTGTGATGGCATTAGGAGGTGGAGCCTTCTGAAGGTGCTTTGGTGAGGTCATAGAAAGAAGCCCCCGTGATAGGATTAATGCCCTGAAAAGTAGAGGCAGAGACTCCAGAGTGCTCTGCGTTCTCCGTGTGAGGGTACAGGGAGAAGGGAAGCAAGCTGGGAAGCAGACCTCCACCAGGCGTCTCGATCTCAGACGTCCCAGCTTCCAGAAACATTTATAGAAATACATGTTTACTATGTAAGTTGCTCTATCTTGTTACAGCAGCCTACGCTAAGATAGCACCCTATCTTAAATATCACCAGCCCCAAACTCTTACCTTCCCAAGAAATCTCTTAGGATTATATTCTTCGGGGCCAAAGCCTTTGGGCTCCAAGAGTTCAGATTTCCATGTGTACTTGTGTGTGTGTTTATATGGAAGACCGTCAGGCCTTCAGCCATTTCCAGCCAGCCAGCTTCCTCGTGAGCAGGAATGGATTTTTGAACCAGTGCTGAAGAAACGGAACACAGACGGACTCACCTTCTAGGGCGAGAGGTGGGTGCAGCGAAGTGTGCAGGGATCGTGGTGAGGTGTGCTCTGCAGGAGGCTCCCTCCCTGCTGTTAACTTATCTTTGCTGCAGATGGTCACCACGGTATTCTGAGGCCTGAAAGAAATCGGAAAATTTTACAGATGCGTTAGGAAGAAAGGTCATCCAGCTTGCAGGGATGAAAGTGGCATCTGTCACGAGTGCTGTGGTTTAAGCCTCAGCAGAGAGGCAGTTTGGAAAAGGCCGTCTAATTAGGTATCGCTGTCTTGTCAACATTTCCTGTTTTAGCTTCTTTTTTCACCCACCCCATCAATAGACTTAGTTCTCCAACTTTCAGAAAAATCCTCCATAAGCTATAGATTTATTTCCCTTTTCTGTAATTCTGAAACGTCCCAGGAATTTGGGTCCTTGTCCCACTCCTTTCTTCTCTTCGGACTTCTCACCCCCTTGGGACTGGGCTTCTGTCTTCACTAGGCTGGCTTTGCTGGGAACGTTGGGAGATGGAGCGCAAGGAAGCTGCCAGCTGTCTTGTCCAAGGGCGTGTTCCTGCGGGTGCCACGGCGCTGTCCCCGGCGTCTGGCCCTGAGGATCCCTCCCGCCGCAGACGCCGCGGTCATACTCTCCCCCTTCCCCTCTTCTGCACTTTTTCACTAGGGCTGCTGTAACCACGTGCCACCCGCGGGGCGGCCTAAAGCCCAGAAGTGAACCGTCTCACCGCTCTGGCTGCTGGAAGCCCACACCAAGGCGCCCACGTCGCCGGGCCGGCTCCTCCCGAGAGCGGAGGGGAGAATCTGCTCTTCTCGGCTCATGGGCGGCCGCTTTGGCTCTGCGTCCCTCCGTGTTGTGTCCTCTCAATGTGTCTGTTGCCCTGTGTCCACGTTTCCCCTTTTTATAAGGACTACAGCCGCATGGGATTGGGGCTGGGCCACACGCTGACTTGAATGCCCCTGTAAAGACCCTGTCTCTAAACGAGGCCCCACTCCGGGCCACTGCCGGTAGGGCTGCAGCGTGTCCTTTTCTGGAGAGACACAGTTCAGCCCCGAGCACTCAGCACGCCTGTTCTAGTTGCTGTCGTTCACCTGGCCCTGACCTAGGAGCGGAAGTTTAGATATGAAAGTACTCAATGCCTACCTCTGGAAGGACTGAGTCCAGTGGGTGGACCAGCCCAGCCCTTGACTGTGTCTTGGGCCCTACAAGGTGGGGAGTTAGCACAACCTGCTGGATGGATCCCCAGCCTAGCCTTGGAGATTCCCAAGAGTGAAAGCAAAAGACTGAGAGATCCTGGGAGAGGGAGCGTGACCGTGAGAGAGAGCAGGAAACGGCGGCAAAGGCAGAGAAAGGCCGGGCTCACAGTCAGGAAGGGTCTCCGTGCGTATCTGCTGTAACACCGCCTGCAGTGGCTAAGCGGTGCTTTCCCCCTCGGTCGTGGGATGGAAAAGCATCTCCCCACCAGCCCTAGTTTGGTGGTGGAGGGGATGAGGGGTGATGCCTGGAAGAAGGATGGCCTTAGGAGCGGGTGACCCTGGAGGCAGGCCAACCGGCCCACTCTAAGCACTTTCTTCTTTGGTCTCCTCATGCTTTCAGGTCTGGGGAGTTATATCTGACAGGCAAAAGCTTTCAGAGAAGAGCAGTGTGTGGGCCTGAAGAATGGGAAGGGAGGCACAGAACCGCTCTGACCAGCAGAAAGCCTGAGGGCTGATCAGACCCAGTGTGAACACACTGAGACGGGGAGTGCTGGTCGCTCAGGTGCGTCTGACCTTCAGTGACCCCATGGGCAGCAGCGCACCAGGCTCCTCCATCCATGGGGTTCTCCAGGCCAGAATACTGGGTGGGTGGCCATTCCGTCCTCCAGGGGATCTTCCTGACCCAGGGATCAAACCCAGGTCTCTTGCATTGCAGGCAGATTCTCAACTCTCTGAGCCACCAGGGAAGCCCACACATAACCATCAAGATAGCCAAACCTCCAGGGAAAAAGTCGCAGGCCAAGTAAGCAGGTAGTGACAGCATGTTCAGGAAAAAAAGACAAAAGAGCCTGTGTGGGAGCAGAATGAATGGAACAGAGCTTAAGAACATAAAATACACTTGACAATTACCTTTAAGGAGATAAGAGAAGATACTGGGCTATGAAGCAGGAACAAGCATCTCTGCTTATAAAAACCTCCGTGTACGTCGGTATGGCAACGGCAAAGTTAAGTGTGATCAAGAAGGCCGTATGCGGGCAAGGAGCCATAAATCTGATGTAAAGTACCAATTTGATTCTCATGGAAAGAAAAGAATTAAGTGAAAAAAGTCAGAAATTAAAAAGATTTTAACACAAAAATATATATGTCAACTAAAAGCACACAAATTCATAAGACAAGACGTAAGAAAATAGCTGATGTAGCAATGTATATCAAACAGATTACCCAATCACATATTGGGCAGTTGCTGGGAATGAGAATAGGGATTCCGACAAGGGGTGAACAGTTAAGAAGAGGGACTCAAGTCTCCACCTTTTTTCTGCCTCTCTGACCAAACCTTCCTGGGCCTCTGCCTGGTTCCTTTTCCTCTCACCAGCGCTCACACACTGATGTTCCTGTCGTTGACTTTTCTCTACTGGTTTGACAAGCGTTCCACCACAGCCAGGGTGTCAGCAATAACCTGCAGCCCAGCCAGAGTGCCCCGCTTTCTCCTGTTTCCCCACCTCTGGTTTTCTAATGCACACGTGGGCCAGTTTCCCCCACGCTTGGTCCTCAAGGGCAGCAAGCCAGCTCCAAGTGATTGAGCTTGCAGAGAACAAGGTCTACAGATGTGGTGGCCAGAAGCCTGTTTTGGTTTCTGAGCTTCTAAAGTTGTCTGTAGTTTCAGATGTGGTTCAGCTCAGTCCAGTCGCTCAGTTGTCTCCGACTCTTTGTGACCCCATGGACTGCAGAGCGTCAGGCCTCCCTGTCCATGACCAACTCCCGGAGTTTACTCAAACTCATGTCCATTGAGTCAGTGATGCCATCCAGCCATCTCAGATGTGGTACCTTTGGGCAAAATTATATGAGGCAGAAGAAGGTACAGTTCCAACAGAGGTCAAGCATCCTCTGTGTCATGCTTTCCTAACAACTGGCTGAGACTTCCTGCTGCTCCAAATGAACTGCTGGAAATGGCCCTGTGGGGCTTTGAAGAGGTGTGCTCAGGGTGTTGTCAGACTGTCTTTGGGTTGGTTTGTTATGACATACGTGGTGCAGTGGGCTCAAGCTATATGTACAAATATTTCAGGTTGAAATAAATATTAGCTGTCAAAGAATTTTATGGTTATCAGACTCTTCAGAGCCCTAAGTTTTCCAAGGAAAGCTTCAGGAATGGGCTTCTAGTCTGCCCAACTCGCTTTGGTTAAAAGCAGAGTGCGTCTCTTTCTTACTACAGATAATTAAAACAAACAAAAACACAAGCAGCAGGCTCCCCTGGTGGTAAAGGATCAGCCTGCCAATGCAGGAGACACGGGTTTGATTCTGGAGCCGGGACGACCCCACATGCTGTAGAGTGACTACGCCCGGGCACCACAGCTCCTGAGCTCCGCCCTGCTGAGCGGCAGCTCCTGAGCCCCCAGCCCCAGACCTGCATCTGCAGCAAGAGAAGCCCTTGCAGTGAGAAGCCACCAGCCACAGCTGGAGAGAAGTCCATGAGCAACAAAGACCGGGCACAGCCAAAAATAAACAAAATTATACATTAAAAAAAAGCAGGGTGCTTGAGAGGACAGACCCTGGAGTGGGGTCCTGTCCCTGACCCACCATGCATGGCTGTGTGACCTTGTGGAAATTTCTTAATCTCTTTGTACTTAAGTTTATTTCCCTGTAAAAGGAAATTTGTAACCAGACTTCACCTCATAGGACTTTGTGAGGATTAACATGGGTAAAATACATGTGAAGTAAAATATGGGTTTAGAACCAAGATATCCTTAGAGTACATGCTCAGTGAACACTCTTGTTCTGTTGTCATTACGATTTATTTCAGATAACAGGGTATCTGTTCTGTTTAGTCGCTCAGTCGTGTCTGACTCTTTGTGACCCCATGGACGGCAGCACGCCAGGCCTCCCTGTCCATCACCAACACCCAGAGCTTATTCAAACTCAGGTCCATCAAGTCGGTGATGCCATCCAACCATCTCATCCTCTGTCGTCCCCTTCTCCTCCCGCCTTCAATCTTTCCCAGCGTCAGGGTCTTTTCCAATGAGTCAGCTCTTCGCATGAGGTGGCCAAAGTATTGGGGTTTCAGCTTCAGCATCGGTCCTTCCAATGAATATTCAGGACTCATTTCCTTTAGGATGAACTGGTTGGATAAAACTTGATTTGAGAATGAGATTTTTATAAAAAGTTTAGGACTTACACTTTCCGGTTCTTCCCATAATTTCACAAAGGGGGAAGCTGCGATTCACTCATAATCAGAGTTAGTAGGCGACTGAGATCGCGGAGCCCCTGACTCTTCACATGCTCTCTGTCCCCGCAGCCCCGACCGTTACCAGCGTTCAACACCCTCGCTCTTTCCCTGCGGTCACCGTTCTTCCACAGACGACAAGTGACAGGGAACCATCCAAACTGGCGTAAGCCGAGTAAGATTATATCGAACCTTGCTCACCCCAGATCTACTATCTTCTCAGCTTAGCATCTCCCAACACCTTTCCAGGAAAAGCTCCTTCTTCCTGGTAGGACAAAACTCCAGCCACTCACTCTCATGCTCTTCTTGGTCCAGTGTGCATGTTTTTGGACCAGTCGCCGTAGCCAAACGACACAAATGCTGTGACTGCCCAGGAAGGGATCAGTGCCCACTTCTGGGACCGCACAGTGGGCCGGTCCTCAGCGCTTACCACGGTGGGGTTGAGTGTGAGAGGTTGCATCCACAGGAACACCGAGAAAAGAGGAGTGTTCACTGGGGAGGTACAGACGCCAGAAGCCCTCCTTATTTCCAAAAATTGGCGTAACCGCGGAAGAACTGAACGCTTCAGAGAAGACAGTCCTGTGCCTTAAAAGATCTGGGCCAGTCCAGAGTGTGCGACACAACAGCTCCCCGCTGGAGAGGTCCAGGTCACCCTCGCCCTCTGCCGGCTTGCTGGCCGCTAGGTCTTTGCGCCTGCGTGCCTGCTGATCTCCCGTTCTTTTCTTTCAACCGAAGATTGAGACGTTTAGGAGGGTAAACTCATTTTCTAAATGAGCATCTAAACTGCAGAGTGGACTGGGAAGACAGGTGACATTTTAGGCGATTTTACATTGCCAACAGTTTCCCCTGGGTGTGTCAGTACTGCGTTATCATTTGAATTATTGTATGTTTGAGAGTCTCCAGGAATACTGCATTTCCCAGGCGACTGCTAAGTGGGGTAAGCCACAGGGATGCTAAGTCCCAAGTGCCCAGGCTTTCTTTTACATTCCTAGTGTAATTCTATGGAAGACACTGGCCTCCAAGTCCCTAAAGACCCCAACCCAGCCTTGGAAATTGCACCTCTCCCCTTGGGCCATCATCACAGTTAAAATGACTTGAAGTGCTCCACTGACAGTCTAGAAATTCAGTCTTTAGGGAAAGAGGAGCAGACACTTCCCTTGGAGGGTCCTTATTTGTAGAATTTTCTCTGCCTGCCCTGACTGCAAAGCCACAGTGAGGAAAAACCTTCTTTTTATTATGGTGAGTTTCTGATGCTAATATATGGCAGTCAAGGTTGTTTGCAATCTATTTAAATTAAACACGATGCTGCACTGCCTCCCTGAAGAGTCTATAGCACCAAGAAAGCACAATTTCTCGGATCTAATAAACAGCTAAGCAAATACATGCCTTTGCACACTGATACCACTTGAAATCTCTGTATTTTCATACGTTTGCTCCATACTATTGCAAAGGCAGCTTATTTGTGCATGAGTAATCCCTCCAGTTTCCTTGGAAGGAGAGCCAAAGGCAGACATTGGCTGCTTCTCTGCAATCTCTATGTGTACACAGGGATCTATAAATATGAATGCTCTTACTTTCAGAGTTTGAAAATAAAACAACCAAATATTATTTGAATGAAACTGGCCTTGCTTTTAATTCACAGCAGCTCTCTGGAAAACATGCTAATAAAACGACTGTAACTACTACGTGTTTCTCTGGCAACATCGGTATAATTAGCCCTTTCAGGAAGAGAACAAAACTATGCTGGAAACCCGATCTGAAATACAGTGAAGCCACACACCTACTCGCAGTGATGCAGTTTTGGGGGTGGGGGACTGTTTTTCCCCTCTTGCTTTTCCTTCCTGGTAAGACATGCTTTTATGCCTTTATTCCCCATTCAGTGATCATAATGGTCTTGGTATGAATTTTGCCTGGTGGGTGAAACACTGTCTCTCTGGGTACTTCTTGTTGTTTTGGAGGATTTTCTTGGAAAGAACCAAACCCGTGGTTTCCTTAGATGGCTGTCTGGAAAGTGAGGGGTCCCTTCCCGGCCAGGCTGCAGACAGGTGTCTCTGTCTCTTCTCGCCCACCCCCCTCAGTGACTGTGACTCCCTCTCCACCCCCTCCCCTCCATTTGCAATCTCTTCCTGTTCAAGAAAAAGATGCTGTAAGAAAGGGCTTTCAGAGTCAAGAGAGGTCTGTGAGGCGCCTGGGAAGGCTTGAGGGGCGAGTCCTTGAAAGAGCTGAGCTCGGACTCTTAATGGATGCTTGTGAACTGTGGTGTTGGAGAAGATTCCTGAGGGTCCCCTGGACTGCAAGGAGATCCACCCAGTCCATCCTAAAGGAGATCAGCCTTGGGTGTTCATCAGAAGGACTGATGCTAAAGCTGAAGCTCCAATACTTTGGCCACCTGATGTGAAGAGCTGACTTATTGGAAATGACCCTGATGCTGGGAAATATTGAGGGCAGGAGGAGAAGGGGAGGACAGAGGATGAGATGGTTGGATGGCATCATCGACTTGATGGCGTGAGTCTGGGTGAACTCTGGGAGTTGGTGATGGACAGGGAGGCCTGGCGTGCTGTGATTCATGGGGTCGCAAAGAGTCGGACACGACTGAGTGACTGAACTGAACTGAACTGAGAACTCTTAGCTCTTTGGGAGCTCTTGCCTTAAAAGCTTCGGCTGTGGATGGAAATTTTTGTCCCCAGTCAAAGGAATTCCTCTTTGAGCAAGAAGAGGGAACTGTTTGTGTGTTGGGAGTCCTTTTCCCAGGGGAAGAGACCCAAAGAATGAGTAACATGAGCGTAACGAACAGGGCTGGGGTTTCCAGGTGCCTGCGCCAGGGCTTCCGGGAGGCTCTGGGGTTAGGGGCGGAAACACCTCACCTTGCACCTGATTGAATGACTTCTGAGGGCAGAGCCGCCCTGGCTGATTGGAGGAACCTCTCTCTTCACTTCCTGCTTTGCCCCTGGGGCATGAAAGGAGCTAACAGCAAGGAGGCTAAATAACACTGAAGTCCCATTTGGCCATCTCAGGACCAATACTAGTGTGATACGTCTAATCCTACTGGTGTGTCCATTTCCAACTGTTATTTCAGTCTCCTCCTGAGGGAGCACATCCTGTTACGAACATTAAAGAGGAGAAGAAACTAGTGGGAACATGTGCACTGGACTTCAGCTTCCAGGAAAACGTGCATTTAACGTTTCCTTTGTTATAAGTTGTCCGACAAAATGTGAATATGTTGCAAAACTGTAAATAAAACATTATGCATGAAGCGTGTCTCCAGACTCAGGTTGCCACCAGTAGTAATTTTTGTTTCCTCTGGAAATGATAATAAGGCATCGATAAGCCACCCTTCCCTTTTCCTTGGGAACTTCTAAGACACTTAAGGATCAAGTCTGGAAATAACTTACCGTGTGCGCTGGGCGCTGCGCAACTGGTGGGCTCTTCCTGGTTCTCATTCCAATCACTGTGCCGTCTCTCAGCACCTACAGTCATGCTTCTTCCTGCTTCTGGGAATCCACCTGTGCTATCTCCTCAGCCTGGAAACGCCGAGCCCCACTGTTCATCTAATAAACCTCTGCTCACCTTTCACACTTCACCTTGAACTTCAGAACCTGAACTTCAGTCCAACAGAAGGAGTTGGTTCCTTTGTCATTTATGCCCTTAATATTCTGTCCACCTTTTGACCCTCCTCCTATACTTATAGTAATTTTTTTGCATTGTTTTTGTCATTAGAACACACGCTTCATGAGGGCAGGCACTATCAGATCAGATCAGTCGCTCAGTCATGTCTGACTCTTTGCGACCCCATGAATCACAGCACGCCAGGCCTCCCTGTCCATCACCAACTCCCGGAGGTCACTGAGATTACATCCATCGAGCCATCTCATCTCTGTTGTCCCCTTCTCCTCCTGCCCTCAATATTTCCCAGCATCAGAGTCTTCTCCAATGAGTCAACTCTTCACATGAGGTGCCCAAAGTACTAGAGTTTCAGCTTTAGCATCATTCCTTCCAAAGAAATCCCAGGGCTGATCTCCTTCAGAATGGACTGGTTGGATCTCCTTGCAGTCCAAGGGACTCTCAAGTGTCTTCTCCAACACCACAGTTCAAAAGCATCAATTCTTTGGCGCTCAGCCTTCTTCACAGTCCAGCTCTCACATCCATACATGACCACAGGAAAGACCATAGCCTTGACTAGACGAACCTTTGTTGGCAAAGTAATGTCTCTACTTTTGAGTTGGTCATAACTTTCCTTCCAAGGAGTAAGCGTCTTTTAATTTCATGGCTGCAGTCACCATCTGTAGTGATTTTGGAGCCCGGAAAAATAAAGTCTGGCACTGTTTCCCCATCTATTTCCCATGAAGTGATGGGACCAGATGCCATGATCTTCAATTTCTGAATGTTCAGCTTTAAGCCAACCTTTTCACTCTCCACTTTCACCTTCATCAAAAGACTTTTTAGTTCCTCTTCACTTTCTGCCACAAGGGTGGTGTCATCTGCATATCTGAGGTTATTGATATTTCTCCCAGCAATCTTGATTCCAACTTGTGTTTCTTCCAGTCCAGCATTTCTCATGATGTACTCTGCATATAAGTTAAATAAACAGGGTGACAATATACAGCCTTGATGTACTCCTTTTCCTATTTGGAACTAGCCTGCTGTTCCATGTTCACTTCTAACTGTTGCTTCCTGACCTGCATACAAATTTCTCAAGAGGCAGATCAGGTGGTCTGGTATTCCCATCTCTTTCAGAATTTTCCACAGTTTATTGTGATCCACACAGTCAAAGGCTTTGGCATAGCCAATAAAGCAGAAATAGATGTTTTTCTGGAAATCTCTTGCTTTTTTGATGATCCAGCGGATGTTGGCAATTTGATCTCTGGTTCCTCTGCCTTTTCTAAAACCAGCTTGAACATCAGAAAGTTCACGGTTCACATATTGCTGAAGCCTGGCTTGGAGAATTTTGAGCATTACTTTACTAGCGTGTGAGATGAGTGCAATTGTGCGGTAGTTTGAGCATTCTTTGGCATTGCCTTTCTTGGGATTGGAATGAAAACTGACCTTTTCCAGTCCTGTGGCCACTGCTGAGTTTTCCAAATTTGCTGGCATATTGAGTGAAGCACTTTCACAGCATCATCTTTCAGGATTTGGAATAGCTCCACTGGAATTCCATCACCTCCACTAACTTTGTTCGTAGTGATGCTTTCTAAGGCCCACTTGACTTCACATTCCAGGATGTCTGGCTCTAGGCCAGTGATCACACCATCATGATTATCTGGGTCGTGAAGATCTTTTTTGTACAGTTCTTCTGTGTATTCTTGCCACCTCTTCTTAATATCTTCTGTTTCTGTTAGGTCCATACCATTTCTGTCCTTTATCGAGCCCATCTTTGCATGCAATGTTCCTTTGGTATCTCTGATTTTCTTGAAGAGATCCCTAGTCTTTCCCATTCTGTTGTTTTCCTCTATTTCTTTGCATTGATCACTGAAGAAGGCTTTCTTATCTCTTCTTGCTATTCTTTGGAACTCTGCATTCCGATGCTTATATCTTTCCTTTTCTCCTTTGCTTTTCACTTCTCTTCTTTTCACAGCTATTTGTAAGGCCTCCTCACACAGCCATTTTGCTTTTTTGCATTTTTCTTCCATGGGGATGGTCTTGGTCCCTGTCTACTGTACAATGTCATGAACCTCATTCCATAGTTCATCAGGCACTCTATCTATCAGATCTAGGCCCTTAAATCTATTTCTCACTTCCACTGTATAATCATAAGGGATTTGATTTAGGTCATACCTGAATGGTCTAGTGGTTTTCCCTACTTTCTTCAATTTCAGTCTGAATTTGGCAATAAGGAGTTCATGGTCTGAGCCACAGTCAGCTCTTGGTCTTGTTTTTGCTGACTGTACAGAGCTTCTCCATCTTTGGCTGCAAAGAATATAATTGATCTGATTTCCGTGTTGACCATCTGGTGATGTCCATGTATAGAGTCCTCTCTTGTGTTGTTGGAAGAGGGTGTTTGTTATGATCAGTGCATTTTCTTGGCAAAACTCTATTAGTCTTTGCCCTGCTTCATTCCATATTCCAAGGCCAAATTTGCCTGTTATTCCAGGTGTTTCTTGACTTCCTACTTTTGCATTCCAGTCCCCTATAATGAAAAGGACATCTTTTTTGGGTGTTAGTTCTAAAAGGTCTTGTAGGTCTTCATAGAACCGTTCAACTTCAGCTTCTTCAGCGTTACTGGTTGGGGCATAGACTTGGATTACTGTGACATTGAATGGTTTGCCTTGGAAACGAACAGAGATCATTCTGTCGTTTTTGAGAGTGCATCCAAGTACTGCATTTCGGACTCTTTTGTTGACCATGATGGCCACTCCATTTCTTCTGAGGGATTCCTGCCCACAGTAGTAGATACAATGGTCTTCTGAGTTAAATTCACCCATTCCAGTCCATTTGAGTTCGTGATTCCTAGAATGTCGACATTCACTCTTGCCATCTCTTGTTTGACCACTTCCAATTTGCCTTGATTCATGGACCTGACATTTCAGGTTCCTATGCAATATTGCTCTTTACAGCATCGGACCTTGCTTCTATCACCAGTCACACCCACAGCTGGGTATTCTTTTTCTTTGGCTCCATCTCTTCATTCTTTCTGGAATTATTTCTCCACTGATCTCTAGTAGCATATTGGGCCCCTACTGACCTGGGGAGTTTCTCTTTCAGTATCCTATCATTTTGTCTTTTCATACTGTTCATGGGGTTCTCAAGGCAAGAATACTGAAGTGGTTTGCCATTCCCTTCTCCAGCGGACCACACCCTGTCATATCTCTCCACCATGACCCGCCCATCCTGGGTGGCCCCACGGATGTGGCTTAGTTTCATTGAGTTAGACAAGGCTGTGGTCCTGGTGTGATTAGATTGACTAGTTTTCTGTGAGTATGGTTTCAGTGTGTTTGCCCTCTGATGCCCTCTTGCAACACCTACCGTCTTACTTGGGTTTCTCTTACCACATATACTTTTTCTTTTTCCTTCTTTGCAGCTATCAGCACTAGACTTGGCACATGATGGTCAATAAATGTTTATTGGAAAAACAACACGCCTATGACAAGATCATTTATGTAAAATTTTTAGTGAAAAGCCTTTTGTTCTGTTTCCTTAAAAAAAAAAAAGATGCACACGTAGGATTCTGCAGCATTTACGTGCGAGAGTTAGGCAGCAAGAAAAAGGCGAGCAGAGACAACAGATTAAAAACCATGGTGTCATTTTCAGTGTAATTACCTGAAAATAGGCCCCATTGTCTTTCAGGAAGAGTCCCCCAACTGCTCGTGGTGCTTGCTAGTAATCACTTCTAAGGCCATAACTGTGAGCCTAAGAATTAAATATTTCAAAACTGGGCTTTGACTTTGCCACGGCCCTTCAGTCTGGGCTGTGCTGGAAACACTGACCTTATCCCCCTGTTGTCCCTGCTGCCCTTAGCCTCCAGGATGGCCGGTCAGATCCGGATATAGCCGTCCTGAGGTTTTGATTGCCTGACAGTGAAGCTTAGACTGAGAGCAGAATTCTTAGTCCCTGTGATTCGGTCACAGTGAATGGCTCCAGACTCCCACATGAAGTCCACAGTGTGAACCAGTCAGACTCAAGCAGACCCTCTGCACCAACTCCTGGGACGCAGGAAGGGAGACATTGGCATCCGGGGGGCCTGCGGGTCTGCCGGGCAAGTGGCTCACCCAGACTTCGTCCCCGCAGCGAGCACCCTCTTCATCCCTTGGAATCGAGACTTCCCTTTTTCTGGAAAAAGGTTATCCCAGCTGCCAAAGGGTTCATTTTACTCTTGATTGAAGCTCAGTTCTTCCCGAAGTCTTTGCTCTATACTCTCAGCTCCATCCGAGCTTCGCATTATTAATGCAGTTTTATTTTGAACCACTAAATTTCTTGCATTCTAATATGCATTTAAACATTATTTTATCAATATTTTCTCTTTTAAAATGTTTCTGAAGCATGTAGTCTATATCAGTTCAGTTCAGTTCAGTCGCTCAGTCGTGTCCGACTCTTTGCGACCCCATGAATCACAGCACGCCAGGCCTCCCTGTCCCTCACCAACTCCTAGGGTTCACCCAGACTCACATCCATCGAGTCAGTGATGCCATCCAGCCATCTCATCCTCTGTCGTCCCCTTCTCCTCCTGCCCCCAATCCCTCCCAGCATCAGAGTCTTTTCCAATGAGTCAACTCTTTGCATGAGGTGGCCAAAGTAATAGAGTTTCAGCTTTAGCATCATTCCTTCCAAAGAAATCCCAGGGCTGATCTCCTTCAGAATGGACTGCTTGGATCTCCTTGCAGTCCAAGGGACTCTCAAGAGTCTTCTCCAACACCACAGTTCAAAAGCATCAATTCTTCGGCACTCAGCCTTCTTCACAGTCCAGCTCTCACATCCATACATGACCACAGGAAAAACCATAGCCTTGACTAGACAGACCTTTGTTGACAAAGTAATGTCTCTGCTTTTGAATATGCTATCTAGGTTGGTCATAACTTTCCTTCCAAGGAGTAAGTGTCTTTTAATTTCATGGCTGCAGTTACCATCTGTAGTGATTTTGGAGCCCAGAAAAATAAAGTCTGACACTGTTTCCCCATGTATTTCCCATGAAATGATGGGACCGGATGCCATGATCTTCGTTTTCTGAATGTTGAGCTTTAAGCCAACTTTTTTACTCGTAGCTTTAAATCTCCACAGTTGGTGGTCACACTGAAGCAGGGACACTTTTTAATGGAAAGTTACTCGTTTGAAAGTATTTATAGGCAATAACGGCAGCCCACCCCAGTGCTCTTGCCTGGAGAATCCCGTGGATGGAGGAGCCTGCTGGGCTTCTGTCCATGGGGTCGCACAGAGTTGGACGTGACTGAGGCGATTTAGCATGCACGCATGCATTGGAGAAGGAAATGGCAACCCACTCCAGTGTTCGTGCCTGGAGAATCCCAGGGACAGTGGAGCCTGGTGGGCTGCCATCTATGGAATCACACAGAGTTGGACACGACTGAAGTGACTTAGCAGCAGCAGCAGCAGCAACGCTTTGATCTAGTTGAGGATATGCATTTTAATAACTTATTTGGATGGTGCAAAAATTTATAAAAATAGTAAACCTCCCTTTTCATCACCACCCCCTTCCTCCTCTTCTCCATCCAAGCTTATTTTAGTGTTAATGGCTACACAAAGAGTGAGGTCTGGAACTAATTTATGATCACTGCATCATCTTTGCTGCATCTATTGAACTTGCTCAGAGAAGTTAGAATCTTTTCAGCCTAAGAAAATACACTTTCAGACAAGCATTTGTTTATCAGCAAAACTCTCATTAGAAATAAAACTCATGTGAAAATCATAAAGGGCTTCCCAGTTGGTGCTAGTGGTAGAGAGCCTGCCTTCCAGTACAGGAGACAGAAGAGGCATAAAAAGCAGTGACCAAGTGTCTTGGACTCATGTGTTTCTGAACAGGCACTGGAGCCTTCTGACGGACTGCACTGTCATCTGAAGCCCATCCTGCTTTCTAATCCTGAGTGTTGAGCACGCACTGACTGTACACCAGGCATCCTTCTAGGTCCGGAAAGACCGGAAAGTGTGTAGACACATTCCTTGCTCCAGGAGCTCGCTGTTTGTAATCTACCCAATGCACTTGGAGTCATCCTTGTGAGCGCAGGTCACGGGAGTGCGACATGAGATCACAGAGGGCAAAGCTCCTCGCAGCACTCCGCTGGGTCCCTCTAAAGGGCGTTATGACATTTTAAGAGATGAGAAAATTTTGATTTATAATTGTAAATGCAGGCATGAGGACTGCCTCCAAGTGAATGCACCAGGTTGACGGCAGCTTGTTTGGTCTTTGCTCTGGGTCTCCTGTTGTCTCTGTCTCAGCAGCCTCTCTGAATTAGCTCTGACCACCACAGTTTTGGTGACAGAGGATGAGATGGGTGGATGGCATCAGCAGCTCAATGGATGTGACTTTGAGCCAACTCCGGGAAACGGTGAAGGACAGAGAAGCCTGGAGTACTCAGTCCGTGGGGTTGCACAGAGCCAGCCATGACTGAGCGACCCAACAACACAACAGTGAAGTTTTGTCTGCTGTTCACTTCCCCTCTTTCTTCTCAGTTTAATCACGACAGAGCAAGGACCAAGTGCATCCAGAATGCAGAGATAGTTCCTTAGCATAAAAAGGTTGATTTAAAACGGAAACTTAAGATTTTTAAAGAAAGGAAGATATGTTTGGCTTCTGAAAAATTCAATTTGTGTAAAGCTTTCTGGAATTAAGCATTTGTATAAATTTGGCAGTGTCTGGGTTTGTTTATTTATACATTGCGTTTTTCTAGAAATGATTTTAAGCAGACTAAAATGATACACGAAATACTCCAAAACAATGTGGGTTAAAGTGGGATAAGAAATAAAAACGGGGTGACCACAAAGTGGTTTTAGAATAAGCCCAAAGGCAGATGCGAGGGAGATGCCACACGCCTATCGTAAGTACTCGGGTCTATTCCTGACACTGAGGTAGCTCAGAGTGAGTGGTAATTGGCTTAGAACAAACGTGTGTAATTGCCATCTCTTCCTGATTGAGCTGAGGTCCTCCTCAGGGGTAAGTGAGTTGACAGATCGTTTTCTGCTTCCTGTCAAACTGTTCAGGAGACTGGCGCTCCTGGGGACCGCAGCTTGTTTTCCTTTGGAACTGTGCGTTACAGAGTGTGTGGCACAGGTTGGGTGCTGAGTAAACACTGGTTGGTTGGCTGAGTAAATGAGGGAATTAGGGAATGTGCATTAGGTGCTCTGCCAAGTTGGGGCAAGCAGTAATGGTTTTGCTTGGATTTTTAATGTTTTCGTTTTGACTGTGACTAAGTGGCATTCTTGGCCTCCACCGTATTTTAATTTATAGTATATGGAGAAGGCAATGGCACCCCACTCCAGGACTGTTGCCTGGAAAATCCCATGGACGGAGGAGCCTGGTGGGCTGCAGTCCATGGGGTCGCCAAGAGTCGGACACGACTGAGCGACTTCACTTTCACTTTTCACTTTCCTGCATTGGAGAAGGAAGTGGCAGCCCACTCCAGTGTTCTTGCCTGGAGAATCCCAGGGACAGGGGGAGCTTGGTGGGCTGCTGTCTATGGGGTCACACAGAGTCGGACACGACTGAAGTGACTTAGCATAGCATTAGCATTATAACTGGAACAAAGATAGGCTTGTGAATTGAAGAAAAAATATTCCTACACATCACTTGGCAATTAATATATACTACTCACTCTTTTAAAATAAAAATTTAATGCATATAAGAAACACTTTAATATCTCAGTTTAAAAAGATGTAGAGCTAATTTACAATAGCTAAACTTTCTAAAGAGGCTTTTAAAGGTTGTTTCACATTTTCTAGAATGTGGAATTGGAAGGACACTCCCAGAATTCCTCATAATTTCCCTTTCCCACCTTTGTTCTGCAGATGAAGAGACAGAGTAGAAAGCTGACATTTCTCGTTGAAGCCTTTGCAACGTGGTGATGGCAAAGTTTAGGGGAGCTCTGAGTAACTGGGCGTCCCTTGTGGCTCAGCTGGTAAAGAATGTCCCTGCAGTGCGGGAGACCTGGGTTCAGTCCCTGGGTTGGGAAGGTATCCTGGAGGACGGAAGGCTGCCCACTCCGGTGTTCTGAGCTGGTGAATTCCACAGACCGCACAGTCCACCGGGTCCCAGAGAGCTGGACACGACTGCCTGACTTTCACTTCAGTTCTGAGTAATTACTAATTTTCAGGCTGGAGATTGTTCCCTTTGATCAAACTGTAGTCAGAACCCCATTCCTTTATACCCCTTTGGTCAAGCGGTAAAGTTATCTCAAACATCAGATCAGATCAGTCGCTCAGTCATGTTCAACTCTTTGCGACCCCATAAATCACAGCACGCCAGGCCTTCCTGTCCATCACCAACTCCTGGACTTCATTCAGACTCATGTCCATCAAGTCAGTGATGCCATCCAGCCATCTCATCCTCTGTCGTCCCCTTCTACTCCTGCCCTCAATCCCTCCCAGCATCAGGGTCTTTTCCAATGAGTCAACTCTTCGCATGAGGTGGCCAAAGTACTGGAGTTTCAGCTTTAGCATCATTCCTTCCAAAGAAATCCCAGGGCTGATCTCCTTCAGAATGGACTGCTTGGATCTCCTTGCAGTCCAAGGGACTCTCAAGAGTCTTCTCCAACATCACAGTTCAAAAGCATCAATTCTTCGGCACTCAGCCTTCTTCACAGTCCAGCTTTCACATCCATACATGACCACAGGAAAGACCATAGCCTTGACTAGACAGACCTTTGTTGGCAAAGTAATGTCTCTGCTTTTGAATATGCTATCTAGGTTGGTCATAACTTTCCTTCCAAGGAGTAAGCGTCTTTTAATTTCATGGCTGCAGTCACCATCTGCAGTGATTTTGGAGCCCGGAAAAATAAAGTCTGACACTGTTTCCACTGTTTTCCCATCTATTTCCCATGAAGTGATGGGACTGGATGCCATGATCTTCGTTTTCTGAATGTTGAGCTTTAAGCCAACCTTTTCACTCTCCACTTTCACTTTCATCAAGAGGCTTTTGAGTTCCTCTTCACTTTCTGCCATAAGGGTGGTGTCATCTGCATATCTGAGGTTATTGATATTTCTCCCAGCAATCTTGATTCCAACTTGTGTTTCTTCCAGTCCAGCATTTCTCATGACGTACTCTGCATATAAGTTAAATAAACAGGGTGACAAAATACAGCCTTGACATACTCCTTTTCCTATTGGGAACCAGTCTGTTGTTCCATGTCCACTTCTAACTGTTGCTTCCTGACCTGCATACAGATTTCTCAAGAGGCAGGTCAGGTGGTCGATATTCCCATCTCTTTCAGAATTTTCCACAGTTTATTGTGATCCACATAGTCAAAGCCTTTGGCATAGTCAATAAAGCAGAAATAGATGTTTTTCTGGAACTCTCTTACTTTTTCCATGATCCAGGGGATGTTGGCAATTTGATCTCTGGTTCCTCTGCCTTTTCTAAAACCAGCTTGAACATCAGGAAGTTCATGGTTCACATATTGCTGAAGCCTGGCTTGGAGAATTGTGAGCATTACTTTACTAGCGTGTGAGATGAGTGCAATTGTGCGGTAGTTTGAGTATTCTTTGGCATTGCCTTTCTTTGGGATTGGGATTGGTCTATGTCTATCTCAGACATAGACCTGAATAAAACATTAGGAATTGCTTGAGGCAATAGTAGAAACATAAAGCCTCTTGATGAAAGTGAAAGAGGAGAGTGAAAAAATTGGCTTAAAGCTCAACATTCAGAAAACGAAGATCATGGCATCCGGTCCCATCACTTCATGGGAAATACACGGGGAAACAGTGGAAACACTGTCAGACTTTATTTTTCTGGGCTCCAAAATCACTACAGATGGGGACTGCAGCCATGAAATTAAAAGCTTACTCCTTGGAAGGAAAGTTATGACCAACCTAGATAGCATATTCAAAAGCAGAGATATTACTTTGCCAACAAAGTCCATCTAGTCAAGGCTATGGTTTTTCCTGTGGTCATGTATGGATGTGAGAGTTGGACTATGAAGAAGGCTGAGCGCCGAAGAATTGATGCTTTTGAACTGTGGTGTTGGAGAAGACTCTTGAGAGTCCCTTGGACTGCAAGGAGATCCAACCCGTCCATCCTAAAGGAGATCAGTCCTGAATATACTTTGGAAGGACTGATGCTGAAGCTAAAACTCCAGTACTTTGGCCACCTCATGCGAAGAGTTGACTCACTGGAAAAGACCCTCATGCTGGGAGGGATTGTGGGCAGGAGGAGAAGGGGACGACAGAGGATGAGATGGCTGGATGGCATCACCGACTTGATGGACGTGAGTTTGAGTCAAGTCCGGGAGTTGGTGATGGACAGGGAGGCCTAGTGTGCTGCAATTCATGGGGTCGCGAAGAGTCAGACACGACTGAGTGACTGAACTGAACTGAACTGAACTGAAGGATCTATGAAACTGTGTTTGGCAAATTTTACTAGTGGTGATATATCAAGATTTTAATTTGCTTGGTGATGGATCTGTTCACACATAAGGTATGTCTGGCTTGATTTTGTCGTGATTTACTACTGCTGGTGATCACTTTGATTCGATAGCTGATGTCTTTACAGAAATTCAGAAACAGATGATTGTGATTCAGCAGTGTTTCCAGCATCTAATTTGGTATGCAAGGAGGGCATGTATCATATTTATAGGAACTCCATTATGCTCATGACCAGGTGAATATTTTCCCTGGGCAACAGCTTAAAGTTTACCAGGGAAATTACTATGTATTCATACCACATGTATGAAGGTATGACATTCTGAATTTAAATTTCTTCCCCTGCACTTGTTCTTTCTGAAGTATCTTAGCCTTTGAGAAGCAAAACATTGAATAGCTTTTTCTTTATAAATTCTCAGCTTTGTTTCCCAGCATCCCAGTGGAGGGAAGTAATGGTTTAAGTGTTTGGAAGCCATGGTAAGTGAAAATCTTCTTGGCACCTCTGGAGCGGGCCCAATAGGACCCTGAGTGAGGCCTGAATGATGCTGCTGGGTGTTGGGATAGAGAGCTGGTTTATTCTCCTGGGTCTACAGGCCTTGTTCTCGCTCTAGGGCTGTGAACAAGATGCTAAAACATATTGCTGATCCTTTGCCTCAGGGAGCTGCATCAAGGCTTAAACTTGATTTAAGCACATAACACCTGGAAATATTTTTATCCTCTTCACCCCAGGCTGGATTTGAACTACTGACTTAGAGGTGAAGTGTTCTACAGCCTAGATCCAAATCCCTGGAGTCAGGTAAGCTCCTTCTCATGCATTTTTTAAAATTGTGCTGGGTTCAAAAAAGTGATCGTAAATGGTCTGGAGGAAAAATATGGTGATGTTGCTACTGGTGGCAGCGATGGCAATATTGATGGAATGTAGTCTGTCCAAAGTTATCCTGTGTATTCAAAATAAAAAGAGTGAATCACCCAGCACAGCATACACTAAAAGCAAACAGGTAGGCACAGTCTACACAGAGGAGACCATGTGGCTGTAACCTCTGCACAGAAGGAACCGGCACGTTTTCTGCAGAGGCTTGTCAGCGCCGCAATTCATCAGCGTGTGTTCGACGGATAGTCTAGTTGCCTCCTTGGTACTGATGGGATACGCTGGCTCCCGTTCACATTATTTGCCCATCCCCTGAGTTTTGGAGCAGACAGTGAGACTGCGTTTCACACCAGAGGGCTTCTTGACTTCAGCACTGCTTCTGCCTCCACAAGGGTTTTATTGTCACTTCTGTCTGGATTCCTATTTTGTTCAGTCTCTTGTCTGTCTTTGCAGAGTTCAAAAGTTTCAGCGAAGATTCTGAGAATGTTTTTAAACCCTTCAGTTAAAATACATCTTCAAAAATCAACTGGTTATGTTCTAAATTCCTTCATGAGTGAACAAGACAAACTGGATGCAATTTTGTGACTTATTCCTGTGCGCTGGATCACACTGATTAACTCTGTGTGTATCACTAGCGGGTAAAGCATCTTCTGCCTGCAGTGCGGGAGACCCAGGTTCAATCCCTGGGTTGGGAAGATCCCCTGGAGAAGGAAATGGCTACCCACTCCAGTGTTCTTGCCTGGAAAATCCCATGGACGGAGGATCCTGGGGGCTACAGTCCATGGGGTCACAAAGAGGCGGACATGACTTGGCAACTTCACTTTTCCCATTAGTATCAATCCACAGGTCACTTGGTTAGACGGGTAAGGTAGACTTACTAATTCATTCATTAATTCTTTCATTTAATCCAGAATTTATTGAGCACTGATGTGTCAGGCCTTGGGCTGGGTTCCAGGCATAAAAAATATGAAAAAGCACCATCCTTCTCTTCTAGAAGCTTCTACATGTTCCCGGTGGAAGCTCGCAAAATCCAATACTATAAAGTGAATGTGTACAAAGCATAGATGGGGACGCAGGGAAGGGTAGTAACAGTCTGCTTGGACTTTAACAAGAATAGGAAATGTTTTAAAAATGAACAAGAATTTAAGATGTGAAAAGAAAATTGTTTTCCACAGTGGTTGAAGGAGAACATTGGAGTATTATTACCACTGTTCTACAGATGAAGAAGCTGAGGTTAACACTCAAACATTTCTCAAGGTCACAAGCCTGCCAGATAAGATTTCAGGTACCTGGACTAAGATGTTTCATTCTTTTTCCATTAAACCCCACGACCTCAAACAACAACCCATTTGAATCTTTCAAATCTTCATAATTGTGTAAAAGCAAGAGGCATGTATGTTCCTCTTGCTTGAGTAGGAGAAGGAAGTCAAACTCTTAGGGAAAGAGAGAGAAGTTCAACTTGTATTTGTAGTTTTTACTTTGTATTTTGACTGATATATAAACCACATATAATAATGTTTTAATCTTAAGTGCATAACTTGATGAATTTTTAAAAAGTGGACACATCCATAATCAAGGATTAGAGCACTATATAAATCTCTCCATAGTCTTCCTGACGTCATCTGTTAGAAACTATACAACCTACAAATTAACCACTATTCTCTCTTCTCTGCAAACAAGTTAGTTTAACATATTCTTTAGTTTTATAAAAATAAACTCACATGATATATGCTCTTTTGTCTCTGGCTTTTCCCTCAACATTATGTCTGTGAAATTCACCCACGTCACAGCTTGTGGTAGTAATTTTATTTATTACTGTGCTAATAATATGCCATCGTAGGAATATACCACATTTATTTATTCTCTTGTCTATGAATGTTTGGGTTGCTTTCCATTTGGGTCTCTTATGAAATAAAGCTTTTGGGAACACTGAGCATGTGACTTAGGTGCATATTTGGTACACATGTGCACATGTTTCTGCCGGGTGTACCCCTAGGAGAAGAATTTTTTGTTTGCAGAATGTGCTCCAGCTTCGACAGTTGCTGCTCTGTGGTTGTTGGCAGAATGTGCTCCAGCTTCGACGGTTGCTGCTCTGTGGTTTTCAGCACCGTCCAAGTTTGCATTATCTTTTTTTATGACTAGCAATTTTCTTGAGTCTACTTTAGTACGTCTTTGATTGCCCCAAGAAAAGATGAATATATTCTTGGTATATTTTTCTAGAATTGTTTTTTCCTCTTTCACATATATATCCGCAATCCATCTGGAGTAGATTTTTGTGTATGATGTGTAGTAGGGGGAAGTGGTATTTTCCTGCCATGTGTGTGCAATAGATCTGGTGCTATTTACTGAAAAGACCATCTTTTTCCTACTCTATTATAGTAGCACTTTAGTCAAAAATCAGGAGATCATGCAAGTATGATTCTAACTCTCCATTCTCCACCCTTTTTCACTGATATTTAATTGTCTATCCATGTGCTAAGACAATGCTCCTCAATGACTGAGTATTTATAATGCCTTAATATCTGGTACTATAGAGCTTCTCATTCTGTTATTCAAGATAGTCCTGTTCTTGGCTCTTGCCATTTCTATAAATAAGGCTGGAATTTTAATTGGGATTATACTGAACCAGTTTGAGGAAAAATGAAGTTTTATAACAATGATTATTCCAATCCATAAATGTGAAACATCCTTCTATGTATTTAAGTATTAAATTTCTTTTAGTATGCTTTTTACTTTTCTGTACGGCAGTTTCACACATTTTTTCTTTAATTTGTTTTGATGCATTTGATGATTTTTTATGCTATTGTACAAGTTCTGACTTAAAAACCCTTCCTAATCACATGCTGCTATTATATATAATTTACTGATTGTTAATATTGAGTTTATATTGGGAAACATTGTTAAATTTATTACTTTGTTGGCTTTAGTTTCAGAAGTTTACAACGCACATAATTACACCATCAGTGAATAAGAACAGTTTTCTTTCTTCCTGCTGTAGACTGGATGTTTGTATCTATCCCTCTAAAAATTCATACACTGAAGCCTAACCCTTAATGGCATAATATTAATAATGGGAAGAGGGGCCTTGAGGAGGTGATGAGGTCATGAGGGTGGGCCTCTGTGAATGGAGTTAGTGCCCTTGTGAAAGAGACCCCAGGGAGTGCCGTCTGCCTTCTGCCCTGGGTGACCAGGCTGCAGGCCCTCACCAGACCCCAAGTCTCCCAGTTTAAGGTCTGGACTGTCAGCCTCCAGAACCGTGATGAACAGTTTACTGCTTATAAGCCACCCAGCCTGTGCTGATCCATTACTGCAGCCCGGAGACTGAGACACCACAAGACTTCCATGTTCTGTTTTTATTCCCTGTTTCCCTGCCCAGCGCCTCCAGTGAATGACAGTCAGGAGTAACTGACAGCCTTGTTTTGCCCCTGATCTTAGGCAGGAAGAGAGTTTTTCACGTGCCACTACAGAAGCCTCCTATGACACGTGGCATCTATTGGGGAAGGCTTCCCTAAGCTATAATCAGATTAAAGAGGCTGCTTTCTGTCTCCAGCTCACTAAGGATAGAGTGTCTACTGGGCAGGTGACTCATCCATTCTTCTGGGAGAAGCAGATGAAAAGCTGGCAACAGGGTCTGGAGATGCTATTTCAGAATCGTGGCCACAGGGGAACAAGCAGAGAAAAGAGGAGACAGGCCTACGCGGGCATCGACGGAGGAATTCCTCCTCTTTCTTTTCCTTTCCTGAGTCACATTTCTCCTTCCATCAGCCTCTCAACGGGTCTGACCCCTCCAACATTCTTGTATCTTTTTTCTTCCTAATTTTCCCTATAGACGGCAGGTCCTATGTGCCCCGGATAAAATGAATTGAGAAGCACTCTTCTAGTCTGTTCACTGTCCCCCCTGGTCGGAAGATCACTTCTAACTTGCTGGGTGGTGACCGGCGGCCAGCTGCGCCAGCCCTATCCTGTGGGCCCCTGCAGCCCATGCCCTTTGACCTCATGTCCAGGGCAGCGAGATAAGCTCTGGTGTTCACCACGCCCCTCTGGACTCTGTGTCCCAGCCCCTAGCATTTTCTAAGAGCAGCTGTGCCGTTGGAGTCTCCGTGATCAACAAAGTATCAAGCCATTCCCCAAGAACCTTCTAGACCTGCCTCTCAGGAGACATCTGATGGATCTCTGCTTCACAGATGGTTTATGAGGACATCAAGTAATAGCTTGCTCTTCTGTCTCCACTCTCCAGGGTGCATTTTAGAGGGAAAAAACCTCCAGGTCGTATGACGGGTGTTTCATCTTTGTTAAGACAAGCACCTGGCCACGAATCTTTATCCTATTCGCTGCGTGCTGACCAGCCTATGCCTGGGTTCACTCTGAGAGCCTGTAACTCCCCATTTGCTTTAGCTCGCTTACAAAAGCTTGAGATTATTTATTTTCTCTGCGTATATTCTTGGCATATTTCTGCCTAGAGGAAGAGCAAAATCAATAAGTCCTAGAGTTTTATTAAGTTTCTCAAAGAGCAGGATATCTGATCTGTTGGCTGGAGTTGGTTAATCGCCATCCTGTATGAATCCATTTTGGGACGGTGGTTTTTCCTGCTCGTTTTTCAGCTGATGTTAGTAATAGTGTTGTCTAACTTGAAAACCCCATTTAAAGAATAACTGTTGCTCCTGGCTACATGGCAATGCCTCTTAGTGTAGCTCTAAGCCGCCAAAGATAAAGAACATTTTCCTACACAAATACTCGGTCTTTTTCGTCTGCCACGAGCTATCGTTCAATGTCTCTTCTGTTTCCTGTGGGTCTAATTATGGCAATCTTAGCTCCCACTTTAGGATTTACTGGTTTGATCTCAGGCTAGTCAATCCTAAAGGAAATCAGCCCTGAACACTCATTGGAAGGATTGCTGAAACTCCAATACTTTGGCCACCTGATGTGAAGAGTCATCTCATTGGAAAAGACCCTGCTGCAGGGAAAGATGGAAGGCAAAAAGAGAAGGGAGTGGCAGAGGATGAGATGGTTGGATGGCATCACTGACTCCATGGACGTGAATTTGAACGAGCTCTGGGAGACAGGGCAGGACAGAGCAGCCTGGCCCCTGGAGTCCACGGGGCTGCAGAGAGTCAGACGTGCCTTAGGGACTGAACAATGATGGCGACCAGCTGCCGCTCAGCCTGCTCTGCAGCAGAAGTCAAGGGAGCGCGCACGACGCTTACTTGCTTTCGGTCTAACATGGCGGATTCTGTATGAGAGGCTTCGGATAAAACTAAGCAGCTGGTCCCCAGTGGCCGTGCTCCGTGGGACGAGACCAGCAGCTTGCACAAACCCCGCGACCTCGGCTGCGCTTTGCCGAGCGTTCTTGCAGCCAGTCAGCTGCTTCTCCTTCTCGTCTCCACGGCTATTCTGAACTTTCGTGACTGTCCAGACTCATTCCTCTGCCCCATTTTCTCCTGCTCTCAGGACGTATACCCACCTTTTTATTCCTTAAGAAAGACAAGGAATCACTCCCTCCACAATCCAAACCACCCACACAATGGATGTGCACCAAGACTCATGCCTTCCCTGTCTTCTTGCTCTGTCCGGCCACCTGCCCTGGAGTTTGCCTTGTGACTTGACCCAGACCCTGGGCCATCAGTCACCCACCAGGTATTCTGTGTGCTCCCTTCAAATACGCACACGTCCTTAAAAAAAAGTCCTCTGACCCCATATCTCCCTCTAGCTACTGTTGGATGTCTCTTAACCTTTGCAACCAAACTTCTTGAAGAGCCATTTACATTCCCAGTTCCCTTCCTCACTGGCCATTTATGGCTCCTCTGACAATTTGTCTCCTGTCCCCAAAACAGCAATGAAATTATTCCCACCGATTAATTTCATGCTACTAAATCCAGCGGATCTGTTTCTTCTTCCTTGTAATTATCTCAGGATGTAACAACTCCCTCTTTCGTAAAGCTCTTTCCTTTTGGCCTTGCTCACAATTTTCTTCTCTGGTGTTTTGCTCTTATGTCTCCAGCTCCTTGTCTAGGTCTGCCTGATTGGCTCTCTTTGCTCGTGATCCCTCTAAAATGGCAGGGTTCCCGGAGGGTTCTTCCCAGGTGTGTGTGCGCGTGTTTCTGCGCTGAGCTCCGCAACCCTCGTACCTCTAAACAGACAGCTCACTTCCCTCTGCAGCTGCAGGCTCGCATTCGCTTGGATATCTCTTAGCCACCGGAAGTCAGTATGCTCCAAACGTGTCTCATGGTCCTTGTTCTAAGCAGACAGCTTCTGCACGTAAAGAGTAGTGCCCAGAGGCCCAGAAGAAAACCCTACCCATTCTGCATTTTCCATCTTAGCCAGTACATCCTTACCTGTTTTATCTCCTGAACATAGCAGAAATCTCTTCCTTCTCGCTGTCATTATTTTATTTCACCAGCTGCCCATATTGGCTTTCTAAGTGGTCTTCTCAAATTTCCTCGGTTTGACCTGGATGAACCTAATACACTAGAATGATGCTTCTAAAATGTGGATCCATGCTGATTTCACTAAAACTTGTCTGTAGATTTGATGAAACTCTAATAAAAATTATGTTTTCTTCTAAAACACATACATTTAAAAGTATTTTTCTAGAGTAGATATAGAATAGCAAAGAGCCAAGAACAGCTGGGACATTTGTGAAAAGCAGGGGGAAAGACTTGCTTTAATGATGCCAAGGTTGGTTGGAAAGCTTCAATCAAGGCACTGTGCTACTGCCTCATGGGTAGACAAACCGTCAACAACACATGATGGGAAAGCCCGGAGACCCACGTATAAATGCAACTATGATGTTTGACAGAGGGCTGTCTCTTAGGGCAAAGTAGGGGAAACAGAAATCACTCAGTATTTTAAGTAGGAGGAATTTAAAACAGAAAAAAGAGTCATGTGATTTATTGAAGGGCCAGAAGTACAAAGGTTTTGGACATCGAGTACATCGCCTTTATGTTCACTGCTACAGCCGTCCACAGGGTCAGAAACATTTGGCTGCTGCCCAGAGGTCACAATGGGACACACCTTCAACATCTCCAAACTGTAACCCCAAGACAGGCGCCTAGCATAGCCATTCTGAGCCCATCTGCTCCTAAAGTAAAATAAAATCGAACTTCCTGCCTCCCTACGTCTGTGTTTCCTCTGCCGCTGTTGCCGGGAATGAATGGCTTTAACCCCCCTACTGTTCTCTGACTGCATCTAAACCACATCTCAAACCTTGCTGGCAGAGAAGTTTGGAAAATTCAATTCCTAGGTTTCTAACTTCTGTGATAAAGGGGCGAGCAAGAAGGGGAAATCAATGAGTGCCACGGGCCACAGGAAACATCTAGCCTGGGGTGCATTGAAGATCAATGGAGAAAAAGAACTGCTCGATAAACGGTGCTGAGCTGGACATCCGCTCCAGAGACTGAAACAGCATTCCTGCCTCATACTACACACTAGAGTCGACTTAAGGAGACAAGAACTTGAGGAAGAAAATACAGAAGAATATTTTTTTCTGGTTTTGGGGTAGAGAAAGTTTTGATAAACAAGGTACAAAAACTTCTAACCATAAATAATTTATTAACTTTAATATGGCTTTCCTAGTAGCTCAGACAGTAAAGCATCTGTCTACAATGCAGGAGACCTGGGTTTGATCCCTTGGTTTGATCCCTGGGTTGGGAAGATACCCTGGAGAAGGAAATGGCAACCCACTCCAGTATTCTTGCCTGGAGAATTTCATGGACAAAGGACATATTAAATTAATAACTTCTGTTTACCCAAAAATACCATAAAGAAAAATGAAAAGATGACAAAGTAGCAGAACATATTTATCAAATGTGTAAGCAAAGTAAGCTTAATACCCAGATTATTTAAATAAAAAAACTTATACCAATCGATGCATGTAAGTCACTTCAGTCATGTCCAATTCTGTATAGCCTGCCAGCTTCCTCTCTGTCCGTGGGATTTCCAAGGCAAGAATCCTGGAGTGGGTTGCCATTTCCTTCTCCAGGGGCTCTTCCCCACCCAGGGATGAACCCAGGGATCAGACTTGTGTCTCTTACGTCGCAGGCATGGTCAGGCCAGTTCTCTACCACTAGCATCACCAATCAAGGGGAACAGCACATATGCAAGCAAAACAGAAAAATGAGCGAATGGCATGTGAGTGTGTGGCCAACAACCGTAAAAAGGTGTTCAGTCTCTTCAGCCATCAGGGAAATACGAATCATAATCGAATTGAAATATTATTATATTGCTACATATTAACAAGTAAATACTGTCATCTTGACTTTTCCTTCTTATCCAGGACATCTCTGTGTGTTTTATCTCCTCAGTTCAGTTCAGTTCAGTCACTCAGTCATGTCTGACTCTTTGCAATCCCATGGGCCGCAGCACACCAGGCCTCCCTGTCCATCACCAACTCCCGGAGTCCACCCAAACCCATGTCCATCGAGTCAGTGATGCCATCCAACCATCTCATCCTCTGTTGTTCCCTTCTCCTCCTGCCCTCAATCTTTTCCAGCATCAGGGGCTTTTCAAATGCGTCAGCTCTTCACATCAGGTGGCCAAAGTATTGGAGGTTCAGCTTCAACATCAGTCCTTCCAATGAACACCCAGGACTGATCTCCTTTAGAATGGGCTGGTTGGATCTCCTTGCAGTCCAAGGGACTCTCAAGAGTCTTCTCCAACACCACAGTTCAAAAGCATCAATTTGTTGATGCTTAGCTTTCTTTGTAGTCCAACTCTCACATCCATACATGACCACTGGAAAAACCATAGCCTTGACTAGACGGACCTTTGTTGACAAAGTAATGTCTCTGCTTTTATCTCCTAAATACAGCCTAAATCTTTTTTTTTTTAATTTTCACTTTCATTTTTTTAGTTCACAAGGTCTTGGAGAAGATATGGATCAAAGGAATTCTTATATAGTGGTTTTTGAGAGGTAAATTAGAAAATCACTTTGGAAAACAAGTTGGGATTATTTTGGAAATCTGAACATGGAAACACACTATAACTGAATAATCCACATCTAATCTACATCTAAAATATAAATTCTAAGACGTTCAGCTTAATTTAATTTTTAGCCATTTTTGTACATGTGCCCAGAAGGCAGGGCTCCTAAGAAACAGTCTGTAACAGCCGAGAGCTAGAGGCTGTACAGTCCCATTATCAGGAGGTGGATATAATGGCTATTTTTATATATCCACGGCTATTCTGTCACCCATGAATCTTAGAAATCTGGTATTGAGTAAAAGAGAAGTTCTAAAAGACCCTAACAGTATGACACCATTAAGATTATGCTCAAGCACACAAAGTAAGCAGTATTTTAAGATATAAACATTTAATAAAGCTGTTTTTTAAAGGTAAAGAAAAGATAAACACAAAATTCAAAACAGTGCCTTGTCTCTGGTTTATTGAGAGGGGGATGAGACATGGTAGAGGAGAAACACTAGGGCAAACGCAACTTACTTGTGATGTGTTCATTGAATAATATACTCAAAACGTTAAACGTATTGTTGTGTTTGCAACATACATAGATTCTTTTGTGTCAGGCATTATATGAAATTTAAAAAAATAAAGATCTGCAGTCTAAGCGGGTCAGCTTGTTTTAAGAGTGGGATTATCTTTTAATATCTATCTCATTTTTGACGTTTAACAAACGCATCATGATATTTAGAAAAGCTGCTTCCTAGCCACTGTCATCTATCTGTATTCCCCATGTGGCTGCCCAGTTGTTAAAAATATTCATTTTACCTCAATGCCAGAGTGGCTTACTGCCCACCAAAATAGAACGCAGCATACTGAAAGCAAATCAATCAGAAAAAAATATCTGATTTACCGAACTGAGAGGAATGTGACACTCAGTGAAGAGCACCCGGGGATCTAATGTGTTAACATCCAGCAGGGGATAGACCTGGAGAAATGACAAAGCAGAGTCAGGGTCAGGCATTACGGGTTTTTGGTTTCCTTTTGAAATCTTAGTACCGTTCACTGTTGGAGGTAGGGGGAAAAGAGCAAAATAAAATAAAAGAGGAGGCGGTTCAGTGCCTCTCTTTTCAGCCCCACATCACCTCCCTTTCCCTCTGTGCTCCAGGCTTCGCCCTGGGTCCTCTTCTCTCAAGGCCTCCCGTGTCTCTGCCTGTCCAGCCCGCCTTCTGCCTCCTTCCTGGTCTCCCCGGAAAGCAGACTCTGCTTCCCGGCCCGGAGCGGGGCCTGCCTCCCGTGGCTGTGCCTTGGCCGAGCCTGGCTGCACCTCCTGGAGATCCGTCTGATCCCTCTTTCCCACCAACCCCTCACTAGGAGCGGCTGTGCCTTGGCCGAGCCCGGCTGCGCCTCCTGGGGATCCGTCCGTTCCGTCTTTCCCACCGACCCCTCACTAGGAAGCCGTGCTCCACGCTTTAGTGTGAGGCATCCGTAGTCTCCTATTGTATACCTCTCCAGTGTCTCTCTCACACTCCCATAGAAGTTACTCTCATCTTTCCTATTAGACCGTAAGCTCTTTGAGATCAAAGATTACATCCTTTACTCTATTGATTATACCACAGCTATGCAGAATGTGTGCTCTGTCGCTCAGTCGTGTACGACTCTTTGCGACCCCCTGGACTTGCAGCCCACCAGACTCCTCTGTCCATGGGATTCTCTGGGCAGGAACACCGGAGTGGGTTGCCATGCCCTCCTCCAGGAGACTTCCCAACACAGGGATCAAACCCAGGTCTCCTGCACTGTGGGCTTCCCTGGTAGCTCAGTTGGTAAAGAATCTGCCTGTCACGTGGGAGACTGCAGTTTGATTCCTGGGTCAGGAAGATCTGCTGGAGAAGGGACAGGCTACCCACTCCAGTTTTATTGGGCTTCCCCTGTGGCTCAGCTGGTAAAGAATCCACCTGCAATGCGAGAGACCTGGGTTTGCTCCCTGAGTTGGGACGATCCCCTGGAGAAAGGAAAGGCTACCCACTCCAGTATTCTGGCCTGGAGAATTCCTTGGACGGTATAGTCCATGGGAACTGAGAGGCTTTCACTTTCACTCCTGCATTGCAGGCAGATTCTTTACCAGCTGAGCCACCGGGGAAGACTGAGAATACTGGGTGGGTAGCCCATCCCCTCTCCAGGGGATCTTCCTGATCCAGGGCCTCCTTCATTGCAGGCGGATTCTTTGCCAGCTGCGCTGTACTTGTCAGTAATGTTAACGGAATCAATATGCACGGGGAAGGTAATATTCTGAGTCTGAATTCCTTCACGCCTCACCCTTTGCCCTGCTGTTCTTCCCCAGGGCTGGGTGCTGCTCCCCCTCGCCTCCCCGAGTTAACTCTTGACTTCCTGAGGAATCTCCCCTGCTCTCTCTGAACGGATGGCTTTCCCCCTCGTGTGCCCCTTCATAGCACCATGTACCACTCTCGCTGTGGTTATGCATTTGTGTCTGTCTGTTTCATGCCTTGACTAGTGCTTGCTTCTGCAGCCAGACCGTAAGCTCCAGGTGTTCAGGGAGCGGGTCTGCTTTTGTCCATGACTGCTGTCCTGCTGGATGGCGTCGTGTCGACTTTTAATAAACGTTTGCTGACTGACTGACTAATGAATGCCTGAGCCATCGGCACCGCTGGGGTTTAGGAGCCAGGAGCGGGCTTGCAGGGGCTGCCCTGCCCTCCCTGGCACCTGAGGGATGGAGGTGGGGACTCAGCGTGGTGCTCCTCTTTGTCACCGCCCTGCCCTCCCGTCACATGGAGCTCTGCCTGAGCCTGGAGGAGGGAAGGTTTACAGGTGCAGACTGAAGCTCTCCTTTCACGAGGGAAGCTCAGATGTGTGAGATAACTGCATGGTGGCTGCTTGGTGGATTGCCCCCACATGCACTGGAGTTGGGAGTCGCTGGTCCCTGCAGCATCCAGCACGGCGCTGTTGGTGCACGGTGACCGAGTGAGGACTGGCTTGAGAGTCCCTCTCTGACAGCAGAGGCGGTGTAGACAGCCAGCACCGCTTGTGGGGTGTTTTCTGGAGGCAGGCATCCAGAATACAGAGGAGCGTGGGTGAAAGAAAATGTGTCCACTCCCCTGAGACATGAGGTCAGAATAACTGGGGACCCCTAGGAACCCTGCTGTCGGCATAAGGACTACAGAGCAGTGAAACGGGGAGGTTGAAACGATTCTTTGTTTGGGTCCCTTTCTATCGCCTGGAAAAGTCAAGACGTAGTTGTTCCTGGTGTTTCCAGGTAAGAACCCGCTTCTGAACTATTTAAAGTTTTACCCTGGGTTTAATCTCCAGTCTCAATCTTTAGTGATGTGTTTTACTGGCCAATTTATATAGTTTATGGTCTGACTCATAAAAAGAGCCCTTTAGCTTGACCATCTGGCAAGTGCTACGAATTACTGATGTTAATTACTTCTCTTCCGTATTCTGTTTTCGTGATCCTCCCAGTTTTCAGCCTTTGGTGATACATATGACCATCGTTAATATTTCATGTTACATGAGACGGCCTCTAGGTCTTCATTAAATGAGCTTATATTGCCAAATGAATATGCTAATCTGGGAGAGCAAAGGCATTTATTGCTTCAACACTTTGGCCTGAACTTGGTTATATTTTGTATAATTTCTTCACATTCTACCTACGTTTCTTAAACCTTTAATTACTCTGGAATCAGTCTTTATGATCTATGAGGAACCTGATATCTGTAGACTTTCCTTTGCATGAAAGTGAAAGTGAAGTCACTCAGTCATGTCCGACCCTTTGTGACCCCGTGGACTGTAGCCCACCAGGCTCCTCCGTCCATGGGATTCTCCAGGCAAGAATACTGGAGTGGGGTGCCATTTCCTTCTCCAGGGGATCTTCCCGACCCAGGGATGGAACCCAGGTCTCCCGCATCGCAGGCAGACACTTTAACCTCTGAGCCAACTTCAGTTTCCAGTGACTATGTCTACATCCTGTAAACAAAGACGCTAATACCTGATTAGATGCAGGAGAGGCAGCCTGGACGGATGGGCGGGCCCCGCATCGCACGTAAGGGGAGCTTGAGTCTGTTTCCGGATCTGCTGCTGACTCCCCGGAACTGCCATGTCCTCTCCCTGCAATTCAGGTGATGAGCAGAACATTATTAAGTGAGAGAAGACCAGTACGCAGTTTTGGAAGGTTGGTTGGGGAAGACATTGCTATAACGCAACACACACACATCCCACCCCAGGGCACACACACACAGGGTGGGAAAGGCTTGTTGTGCATCAGCAGGTGGAGGAGAGGCTGTCCCAGAGCCAGAGAACTGCTCCAGGGCCACAGAGGCCAGGAAAAGCTTGCCTTGTGGTCCTCTCCCCCACCTTCTGCCTGCAAGAAAAAATCGTGTTCAACCCAATTCTCCACACCCCTTCTTTCCTTCTATCACTGGCCTTTTCTCCTCTGCTGCCGTGGGGTCTCCCCGCTGTGTCCAACTCTATTGTGACCCAGTGGACTGTAGCCCGCCAGGCTCCTGTGGCTCTGGGATTCTCCAGGAAAGAATACTGGCGTGGCCTGCCATTCCCTTCTCCAGGGGATCTTGCCAACCTGGGGACTGAACCGGCATCCCCTGCTAAGCAGGTGGATTCTTTACCGCCGAGCCACCTGTGAAGACTGCTCTTCTCCTTTGATGTTTCTTGATCAGTTTATGATCCCTGACTTTCCAGCTACACCCTGGATTTCTCTCTTCCTGCTCATCTGAACGTTGCAGGCTCAGGCAGTTTGGATAACGCTTGTTCCGGTTTAGTCCGCAGAGCTCCTTGTGACTGCCTTAATTAGCTTCTTTTTTCATTCTCGGAGGCCAGCAAGCTTACCACCTACCCTCGGGTGGCAACTCTCCTTCACTGGTCCTTCTTTCACTGGTCCTTCCCCGAGTCTCACAGTCTGGAGTTTCATGAAGAGGAACACTCACGTTCCTTAACACTGAGGTTCGCAGGCCTCGTCGGGGAGTCTAGTCCCGTGACAGGCCTGTGGTTCTTCCTATTCCAGTTCAACCCACTGTTCAACCAGGGATCAGGAGACTTATTCAGTCCCTGCATCTGAAGATAAACGTTAATTATAGTTCATGCTGGAGAAGGGATATTTTCCTTCTCACCAGCCCTGTTCTTCAGAAACCGTGTTCTCTGGCTATTGTTCAGTGAGGGATTGGGTTGTTATATAGTCCATCTTGGATCTGAAGGCCTCAGCCAAGTCTCACAGTTGGTTCTAGTCAAATCGTGTTAATTTTAAGCTTCCCTCTGATGGGAGATATATTGGTACTTTATTTTTACCCATTTTTTAATTTTTGACTTTCTATCATTTAATATTTTTATTTACAATAAATGAAAACGTGATATCAATACTGTTTTGTAACCAGCTTGGATTTTCACATAGATATCATGTCATTCCAACAATTTTCTGTGTCAGTTATCATAGTATTCCACTGACTGTGATTTCCATGTTTGTTTATAAAGTTTCTGATTGTTGATCATTTAAATGTGAGTACTGTTTATACATGTAATTTGAGTCCAATGAGTACTACACTATAGTTTGGTTGTTTAGATTGCCATATTATTTAATTTCTGTGTTTGTTTAACTCCTCATCAAAAATTAACAGCTATTTCATTCAGAACCACTCAAGAGCCTTGACTATTTATTTATTTATTAGCTTCACCTTGCAGCATGTGGGATCTTAGTTCCTTGGCTAGGGTTTGAACCCATGTCCCCTGCATTGGAAGGCAGAGTCTTAACCACTTGACCACTGGGGAAGTCCTCTAGTGCCTCTACTTTTAAATACAGAACTGGGATTCTTTTCAGTTCAGTCACTCAGTCGTGTCTGACTCTTTGCGACCCCATGAACCGCAGCACGCCAGGCCTCCCTGTCCATCACCAACTCCAGGAGTCCACCCAAACTCATGTCCATTGAGTGGGTGATGCCATCCAGCCATCTCATCCTCTGTTGTCCCCTTCTCCTCCTGCCCTCAATCTTTCCCAGCATCAGGGTCTTTTCAAATGAGTCAGCTCTCCCCATCAGGTGGCCAAAGTATTAGAGTTTTAGCTTCAACATCAGTCCTTCCAATGAACATCCAGGACTGATCTCCTTTAGGATGGACTGGTTGGATCTCCTTGCAGTCCAAGGGACTCTCAAGAGTCTTCTCCAACATGGCAGTTCAAAAGCATCAATTCATCGACACTCAGCTTTCTTTACAGTCCAGCTCTCACATCCATACATGACCACAGGAAAGACCATAGCCTTGACTAGGGGAACCTTTGTTGGCAAAGTAATGTCTCTGCTTTTGAATATGCTCTCTAGGTTGGTCATAACTTTCCTTCCAAGGAGTAAGCGTCTTTTAATTTCATGGCTGCAGTCACCATCAGCAGTGATTTTGGAGCCCAGAAAAATAAAATCTGACACTGTTTCCACTGTTTCCCCATCTATTTCCCATGCAGTGATGGGACCAGATGCCATGATCTTCGTTTTCTGAATGTTGAGCTTTAAGCCAACCTTTTCACTCTCCACTTTCACTTTCATCAAGAGGCTTTTGAGTTCCTCTTCACTTTCTGCCATAAGGGTGGTGTCATCTGCATATCTGAGGTTATTGATATTTCTCCCGGCAATCTTGATTCCAGCTTGTGTTTCTTCCAGTCCAGCGTTTCTCATGATGTACTCTGCATATAAGTTAAATAAACATGGTGACAATATACAGCCTTGACGTACTCCTTTTCCTATTTGGAACCAGTCTGTTGTTCCATGACCAGTTCTAACTGTTGCTTCCTGACCTGCATACAGATTTCTTAAGAGGCAGATCAGGTGGTCTGGTATTCCCATCTCTTTCAGAATTTTCCACAGTTTATTGTGGTCTACACAGTCAAAGGCTTTGGCATAGTCAATAAAGCAGAAACAGATGTTTTATTATATATTATAAATTGCATTTAGGGTTTACCTTAAACCTGTGTGACTTCCTCTTCACTTGATGACATCTGCAAACCCCCTATTTCCTACTAAGGTTATATTCACAGGTTTTGGATGAACACAAGTTTTGAGGCTTCCTTGGTAGCTCAGATGGAAAACATCTGCCTGCAGTGTGGGAGACCTGGGTTCAATCCCTGGGTCAGGAAGGTTCCCTGGAGAAGGAAATGGCAACGCACTCCAGTGTTCTTGCCTGGAGAATCCCATGGTCAGAGGAGCCTGGCGGGCTGCAGTCCATGCAAAAAGTGGGACACGATTGAGCGACTAACGCTTGCTTGCAAGTTTTGAGGGAACAATATTCAATCCAGAGTGCTAACCAAGCAGGACACTTTCACTTGGCTTCTCTTCTTAGGGGTTGGGGGGAGGGAGATTTTACTTCTCCCAGTTTGGAATGGATACCTCATATAGGAACAGACTTGGATGCAGTCAGAGAAATCCTGAAGAACATTTCTTTTTCTTTTTCGCATTCTTCCTCTTTGCATGTGACAAGGAGTCTGGACAGATGGCCCAGGAAGGTGCTGTGGTTCCCAGTGCCAGCTGGGAGCCACTGCTCCTCGGCTTCCAGCTCTGTCGCCCTTGAAACATGGATTTTGACCTTGAGCTTGCTGCCTCAAGGACACAAGATGATGACTTCAGCATCACACTTGGCCCAAGGTCCACACAAACTGGCGGCTCCTTTGACCGAGCTCTCCTTCTAGTCCTATCCGGAGCCTTCTGCCTAGATCTTGTTGTCTGGAAACAGCTTATGTGCCAGGGAGGGGGGTAGATTTTTTATTTCTTTTTAGTTTTTGTTTGTCTCTTTGTATTTGCTGCTGCTGCTAAGTTGTTTCAGTCGTGTCCAACTCTGTGTGACCCCATAGATGGCAGCCCACCAGGCTCCGCCATCCTGGGATTCTCCAGGCAAGAACACTGGAGTGGGTTGCTTTCTTTGTTTTTAGCAGGACATATTACTGCATTGGAACAAATGAAGTTTCATTTCATAAGGAAAGAGGGAAAACAGATATTGCAAGAGCCAGCTGGGACTGTCTGCAGAATCTCCCCAAATTTATCAGAGCTGTGACCCTGGTCCTCAGTGAGGAATTCGGGTTGTTTTAAGTGGCCAGTCAGTGTCTGTGTGTTTGTAGGGTGCATGATGTAGACCTAAGGACTGACTTTTTCACTCCTGGCCAGAATACGTCTACCTGCTATCAAACAAAACCTTGTTTTATAAGCTTCAGCAACACTCAGGCTCTAACAGCTTCCTTATGAGGTTTGCGTTTTGTGAAAATATATCTCTAGCTCAAAACTATAGCACTAAAGTACTTTTGCATAGAATTCTAGTAAATGCATATTTTATTTTCTTATTTTTTATACTTTTTATATTGTATTGGGATATAGTTGAGGAGGTTGGATGGCATCACCGACTCAATGGACATGAGTTTGAGTGAACTCCGGGAGTTGGTGATGGACAGGGAGGCCTGGTGTGCTGCAGTCCACGGGATCGCAGAGAGTTGGACATGACTGAGCGACTGAACTGAACTGAGCTGAATAGCTGATTAACTTGTGATAGTTTCAGATGAACAGGGAAGGGGACTCAGCCACCCGTATACATGTATCCATTCTCACCCAAACTCCCTTCCCATGCAGGCTCCACGTAACATTGTGCAGAGTTCCCTGTGCCAAGAGATGGATGATGTATGATAGATTTTGGTCTGCCCCTATTATCGAACATTTAAGTTCTGGTATATCAATATTTAATATCAATTTTCTTTCATATATCTTTTAATTGGATGACTTTAAAAGTTTTCCACAGTCCTATGAGACTTAGTTACTGCATAGAGCTGAGACGTTTAGAGAGAGAATTTGTTCAGACTGATGTCAGCCTGGGTGGGATACACTGGATTGCTCAGTGTAGTGGCATGTGATTTTAACTAGGCCAAGAAGTGATGACAAGGTATCAACTGATAGATAATATGAGAGTGAGAGGGAGAGATTATTCAGTAGTTTTTCTTTTGCAACTTCCCCCTTTTGTCCCCATATACCTGGCTTCCCTTCCCCATTATTAGCATTTTACTTACCCCTAAAATTAGCCCAAAGTTAATTCTTTGAGACAGATCAAAAAGAAATCAGCCTCAGCCACCAGCTGCGTTTTGTCTCCTTCTCTCTTCGCCTCCACTTTGATTCTGACTCAACCCTCTGACCCCAGGCATCAGCCATGGGCTCTGGCTTCCAGCAGACACTTGGTTTTTTTCTGTATCTTGTTTCCCTTTGTTCCTGAGACTGTCTGCTACGGACTTCCAAGGCAGGTGGAAGCCCAGCATCACACCTTTCCCCAGAGCGTATGCAGCATGCTAATGCTTGCTCCCTGGCATGGGTAACGGCAGATACGGACGGTTCATGTCAGGGATGAAAGTCGGTGAACAGCTGCAGCTGCCAGGCAAAGATAATGCGGGAATGAGAATGTCAAAGGCGCCTTCTCAGGCCTTCAATTGACTTTGCTTGTTTCTCTTCCGTTTCTCTCCTTTGCCATTCAATCTTTCTACCCTGGGGTTCCCAGCGTCTCTCTCAAGGCGTTTCATCTATTCTGCTACGCTAACTGGGCTGGCTGTTCTGGGAGGAAGGGTAGCCCTCACGGGAGGGAAAGCTGGAAGGATAGTGGAGATGGACGGGTGGAGGCAGGGGCGGGAGAAAGCAGACAGACCAGTGTCCAGACAGAAAGATATATCGGGTATCACAGCCCCGCGCCAGAAGCACCAGCTCTGCGATTGTCAGTCTCCGCTAGCATGTGCAAGCACGTATTGCGATACTAGGGATGTTAGGCCACCTCACATTTTAGTACTGGATGGTTCCTCCTGCCCCTGGAAATTAAAGTGGACAATGCATTTCATGTGCAGCGCGTCTTTTCCATCTTCCTTCTCTGTGCGCTGGGAGCCTGGCTCCTCTGTGCATCCTTGCCCGTCTCTTATTTTTTTTCCATCCCCCTTCCTCCTTGTCTTCCAGGAGAACAAGTGGCCGTGCGTTCCCCTCCCTGCCTTGCAGCCCAGCACTGAGACACCTCTCCTGTCCTCCTGGTGTTGAGAGACCCAGACATGCCTCCGGGAGTGAGGACGGTACCCTGCGAGGGCCCTCTGCCCAGCAACCTGGCTGCACGCAGGAGCCACGCGGAGGCGGCTTTGCTGGGCCTGCCCCAGGGCCTCCGGGGTGTGTGTGCCCCTGTGACCCGGCCCCTGGACGACTCCACTTGTTGTCATGGGTTTCCGGCCGCTCTCGGAAGGCTGGCGGAGGCTGCAGGCAGTTTTTGAAACCTCAGAGGAGGAGAGGCGGCATACGGCCCCCCTGAGCCCTGCCAGCCTCTTTTCTGGCTAGAGGGGGATCCCCTGGGGGCTGTGTGAGTGCCCAGGCGCTGCTCCACTGGATTTAGCGGAGACTCGTTGAGAAGTTGCTTAGCATCAGACACGATGCTAAGCAAAGCAAGGCCTGAGAGGTGAAGGGACCCAGACCGCCCAGGGAGCTGAAAGTCTGGGGAGGGGTGCCGCGAGCCGCGTCTCCGAGTGGCCTGGAGAGCTGATAGGAGGCGGCATCCTCTCAGCCCTTGGGTTCTGGGGGAGGCTGAGGTGTGGAAGACTCACTCTGAGCAGGACAGGATCCGGGCCGTTTTAGGAGGTGAAGAAAGGTGAACAGGGCCAGGAGGTGGATAATGTGACCCAGTGTGTTTCTGAGCATGTGGTCCGGAGGAGGATGGAGATGAGAAAAGGAATTCCAGATGGGAATTCCAGAGGAAAGCAGGCCGCTGTGGTTTGTGTTGGGTTGAATTCAGCATATGTGTGTGTCTGGGTCAGTGTGCAGTGCCACTGAAATGTCCTACCTGAGGGCCGAGACGACAGAAATGTGTTCTCCCGCAGCTCTGGGCCTGGAGTGCAAGCCGGGTGCAGTCGGGTCGGGGCGTGATGAGTGCTCACTTCACAGCTTGCAGACGGCCACCTTCTCGTGGCTCGGCGCTCACGCTGGGAGAGTGGGAGGGTGAGTCCCAGCGGGAGTGATGCAGCAGGGCCCCGGCGCCCTGCTCTCTCTTCAGTCGCTTCTTGGGTCTCAGTTGCCTCCTCTGCAGAATGAGCAAGTGGGGTCTAGACTCGGCCCTTGAAGGATTCCAAAGGCCGTGTGACCCTGTCTTCTTTCTCCTCTCAGTCCCTTCCATTCCTCATCACCTCTTTTCTGCCCTCCTCTCCTTCCTTCCTTCTTTTTTTTTTCCAAAAAATATCGAACACTCACAAGCCCTCTGCTTGACCTTGTAAGATGGGTGTTGTGACGGTCTGGCGCTGCCATGCTAAACTTTCCATCTGTCCCTCCTAACGCAGTGCAGACGAACCTGTAGAAAGGCCCAGGAAATTGTGTTGCCCAGTCTGATCACCTCTCGTCCATGTCCAGAGTTTGCCAGGCCCTTTCCCTCCATCAACCACACTCCCTACGTCTCATTCTTGCTTTTGCTGGGCCTCGCGCTGGGCAGAATTCTACTCTAGCCCATGAAGAAGGCAAGTGAACCTTTCTGTACGTGTCAAGATTATAGATTGGAAGACACAGGATCGCTTGTGATGGCCTGCCTGTTCACCAAATCAGAATACTCGATTTGTGTATTTGCCAACTCAGAGAAATCGACCTCCACGTATCAGTTATTTGAGGCTTCCTTGGTGGTTCAGCAGCAAAGACTCTGCCGGCCAATGCGGGAGATGCAGATTCAGTCTCTGGGTCAGGAAGATCCCCTGGAGGAGGGCATGGCAACCCACTCCAGTATTCTTGCTGGAGAATCCCATGAACAGAGGACCCTGGTGGGTAACAGTTCATGGGGTCGCAAAGAGTTGGACATGACTTAGCAACTAAACAACAACAAAAACAATTATTTGATAGTATGTTTATGTGACAAATATCAAATATTAAGAAAACAAAGCCTGTATGGGTCCAGTGGTTAACGTTACAATTAAGAAAGTACCTGCTATGTGCCTGGTGAAGTCAGCTAGACTCCTATCTCTGGTGTCTCAGCCCCTTCTCTCCTCCTGGAATACTCACCTTCTAGACACAAGTGGTGAGCAGTTTCCTGTGGCTGAGGTTTCTAGGGAGTCCTGTTCCTAAGAACTTGAGTTTCTGAAAACTTAGAAACTTTTCTGAATTGCCAAGAAGAGGTGACTGTCCTGATTATTACTTCTTTTCTTAAAATGGTTAGTACTCAACAAATCAGTGCCATTTCTCCCTTCATTTAGAGAAACTGCTCTCGACTACCAGGAAGACTTTGAGAATCCCTGGGTGGGTTTCTGAGCAGTTTTGGCCAAGAAAGTGAAAGGGCAAATCCCCATGTGCGAGATGGCACACAGATGGCGCCGTGCCCATCATGCGCTCTGCGAGGCCCTCATAGGGGCAGGCAGTCTCTCCAGGCCTCCTTGTCCAGACCTCCCTCCCGTGGGGGAGTGTGACTCTGCCGTGCCCATCATTCACTCTGCGCGGCCCTCACAGGGGCAGGCAGTCTCTCCAGGCCTCCTTGTCCAGACCCCCCTCCCTGGGGAAGTGTGACTCTTGTGCCCATCACGCGCTCTCGCGCCCTCCGGGGCGGTCAGGCTCTGCAGAGGTGGGTTTTGCTGTCATCAATTGCCAACAGCTCATGATTAGCTGGACCTGCGCCCAGGTCTGTTTTGCCCCAGCAGCCCGTCTTCTTGTCTGGGACGGGTCCTCCTTGCCTGAGGTCATCAGGCCCTGGTTATTCACAGCCCATAGTAAAGCCCTTTCCAGCTTGCCTTACGTTATATCCACTCTTTCACGGCTGTTTTAAAGACACAATTACTAGGGAAGAATAGCTGGCTTTGAGGTACAATGTCAACATCAACACCTAGCCCCATGGTAATGTTGCAGTCTCTACCTTGCAGAATTAATAGGTTCTGTTTTGATAACATGGGTTCATCTAATCATTTGAAATTTTATACAAACACATACCCACACACACTTTTCCAGGAGACAACCACAATGACCATTTTCAGTGACATAAGAACTTGCATTTCAGTGACTATACAAACATCGGCCAAAATCACCTGCCAAATAGTTTTTGTTCATACCGAATCTGAATATTTTTAATAAGAGTAGCAATGGTAATAGTACCATTTATGGAGCATTCACTATATGCTGGACCAGTTTCTAAGCAGTTTAAATGTATCGGCTCTTTTGAAAACACACTAAACCAAGCTGAGGGGTATCTAATGTAGGCAGACGCTGTGTGCCCATTGAATTCAGAGAATTATTGGTATTGGACTGTCTTGTAGACTCACGTCCCTTCGGTCATTTTTGGTAAATTCCTTCTCTCTTCTTGGGGCAGCTGGAGGCAGACTGAGCGGAGATGAGGGCCCCCAGCAGGCAGCCTCTCGCCGTCTGCTCTTGCTTCTCTTCATCTCTCTCACCATCGCTGCCCACTGACGCATGGTCTCCTTAGCACCCCCTGTCTTCACGAACATTTGCAGTTCGGTACCCCATTGAGTGCTAAACCTTGATCTGGCAAATTTGGAAGCGACTCCTGCTTTGTTCTCGTGTTGTCTCCTTGCCCTGACCTTGAGGTCTTTAACCTGGATGGTGTAAGAAGTGTAAATGTCACAGTCGTCGGCCACACAGGAGTGTGGGGGTGAGCTCCAATAGTTCCAATGCACTGTCTAAGCTTTCTGTTCCTTCCATTTCCCAGGTCCCTGGTGGCTCTTCCTGGGTTGGTATTCGGGAAAGATTGGGAGGGAAAGGGTGTGTACACGTGTTCCTGCTGACTGACGTCGTGTGCTGGTGTGGGCATGGTGTAGGGCACATTGCCTCCCCATCACTGAGGTGGGCGCTGTGGACATTCACCTTGATGATGCTAAATGAGTCCCTCTGACAAGTTGCTTCTTATTCCTTCCTCAGCCTCTAGCTGTGCAGTAACGCACTTCCAGCTTCTCTATGCTAGGGTCCCTTGGGTCCTCCAAGCAGCCTTTGGAACAGGACTGAACGTAGCTTCAAGCCAGCTCTCCTCTTTGCATGGACCACACCTGGTCCAGGGAGATCACATATTTCTTTGTTCCATGAGACTCTAAGGAAGGAGCTTCTCTTCTGTCTGCAGAGTGGCCGGCTCCTTCCAAAACTTTCATTTATATTTGTCAGGAGGGCTTGAGACTGCAGGCTCCTTGCCCCAGGTTCTAAGAAACAAGGATTAAGTTTTGGTTTTGGTTAGAGGAGGGCATGTTTCAAGTCCATTTCACTGTTTTTCAGCAAGAGAAATATACTTCTCTTAATCATCCCTCAAATTTCACTTCTATTCCTTCTAGAATATTCACTCTTTCTCAGCTTCTCCAAGTTCTTTAATGGATTGGAGGTAGAAAGTGAAAAGTGAAAGTGTTAGTCACTCAGTCAGTGGGACTCTTTGTGACCCGTGGATGTAGCCCGCCAGACTCCTCTGTCCATAGGATTCTCCAGGTAAGGATACCGCGTAAGTTGCCATTGCCCTCTCAAGGGGATTTTCCCAACCCAGGGTTGGAACCTGGGTCTCCTGCATTACAGGCAGATTCTTTACTGTTTGAACACAATCCCCAAATTAGTTCTCAGGTACCTATTTTGAAAGTCCTTGCTTTTGCCTTCTCCCAACTCACTTTGTAATGTAAATGAGCCTGATCCCTTGATTTAAGGCCCCAGTCAAAACTGCACTGCAGTAATTCCATTTGAACATCTTGTTTTACCTACAATGAAACAGAATATTGGCAAAAGTTATGACTGATCACTTCACAGATACAATCATGTCTTAAAAGATGCTCAACATAATTATGAAATCTTGGAAATAGAACTAGAGCAACTAGACGCTGTGTTTATCATATTGGTGGAATGAAAATGATTGATAGCAAACGGCATTCGTGGCCTCACTTGTATCACTGCCGTACGGAAATCGTGCATCGTTGGTGGAGCGTCCATCGGCACAGCGCTTTCTGGAAAGCACTCTGTCGGTCCCCACTAAGATAAGAAACAGGCATATTCTTGAGTCGTTACTTCTACGCCTTTTTTTGCTAGCGAGAGGAGTATTTGCCCACGTACTTACGAAGGCGGCCGAAGACGTGCGTTGCAGCACTGCTTGTGAGAACGAGAAGGCGACGGCGTGGCGACGGCGGACGAGTTTCGCGGGCAGTCTCCCAGTCTGCCCTGCGGTCGGTGGGATGATGCTGAGGAGAGGGGTGTGGGTCACCTCCAGGCCGTGTGTTTTAACCCGTGCTTGTGTTCTGCACGCTCTTCCACTTACAGGATGAGTATAATCAGAAGACCCCAAGAGATGGCTAGCAGCCAGATGGAAAGAAGCTGGTTCCCGAATGGAGGAAAGCTACCTGTCCATTCCCATCACTGTCATTGGACTGGTTGGTGAATAAAACATCAACTTCTACCATATCAAGCCACTGACATTTTGGGATTTTTTTGTTAAAGTAGCTAGTGTTACCCTAGTACAAACAATCTGTACCAGTTAAAAAGGAGGAAGTAGATTAGTATATTTTGATGTAACCATATCTCAAAGATATATTGATGAAGAAAGCATATAATATCATGTATATTAAATGAAATTTATATATATGTGTGTGTGTACAGAAAAACTTCTGGAGGGTAAACAGCAAACTAACCATAGTGACTACTTCTAAAGAGGGGAGTGGGGCTGGGTATTGTGGTAAGTGGAGACTTTTGCTCTGCATTACTGAAATTTTTATGAGGAGAATATTTCTTATATTACTTGTGTAATTAAAATTATGAAAGAAATTGGATTGGCTCCCTAGGCAATTGCTTGACTTGAACTGTTCATGTTTGTTTCTGTCCTCATTTATGTGAGGAAAGTAGATAAAAGCTTTTCATCCTGCCCTGCTCACCAATATCCTGTAATGAGTAGAGATTATTGGGAATAATTCCCAAATTATGGTTTTTGGCACAGTAATGAATATATCAAGAATTTTAAAAACCACAGAATACTCTAAAATAACTGGAGAAGACAAATGCAAATAAATCAGTTATGATGGCAAAAGTAAATGCATGCAGATTTAGAAATATTTTGATGAGGCTATTAATGTAGCACTACTGAATTCATAAATATGCCTTTTAAAGAAGGCTGGATTTACTCAGCTGCTGTGATGTCACCTTTCATCCATCTGTGAAGATGAAAGTAAAGAATCACTCTGCGATGCAGAAGACCAGGGTTTGATCCCTGGGTCAGGAAGATCCCCTGGAGGAGGGCATGGCAACCCACTCCAGTACTCTTGCCTGGAGAATCCCATGGACAGAGGAGCCTGGCGGGCTGCAGTCCATGGGGGCGGAGAGGGTCAGACACGAGTGCGTGACTGAGCACAGCACACGCCACGTGCAGCAGGATGGGAGCAGGCCTCCTCTGCACTGCTTTTGGGACCCAGCGAGTCCAGTCACGAATGCCCCGGAAAGCAGCAGCAGCAGCAGGGTGCCTTTTCCCTCGTCCACTCTGCTTTTGTCCACGGCTTCCTCGGGGCCTGCTCTGCAGGGTCACTGCCGCCTCTACACCTGCCGCCGTCGTCCGCCTCTTTGGCCCTGGGTTACCCAGGCAACTGCCTGCACTCACGCGCTTTGAGAAAAAGCTACTGGGGCTCTGGGGCTTGGACCAACTAGTCGGTCTCCTCACACACCTGCCTGGGGCCCCATCTTCAGACACGCCCGGGGCCCCATGCTCCACGGCCCCCAGGAAGAAGGGTGCAGAGTTTGGTCTCACCCATCTCTTCCTGTCCTTTTCACTTCCTTCTCCTAAATGGGGGCAGGTTTGACCTGAACTTCCCCTTTCTTTCCCCATCCAGTTCCTGGGCTCGTTTTATTCTGTAATTCCTGCTACAGCATTTAGTAAGATTCAGACACGACAGAGATGGCCCTGTGCTTACAGGGAACGCGAGGATGTGACCTGCCTGCCTTTGCTGCCTCGTTCCTTCTCTTCCACAGGTGTTTCTCAGTGTTGCAAAATACCAATCAGGTGGGGTTTTAAGCAGGGAGTCCTGGGCTGGAAACCAGGTGTTGTGCTTTATGGACGATGAGAACCGTGCGGGAATGATGAGGGTGGTGAGGGTGGGCAGCTCCAAGCTGACTTAGGAGCCAGAGGAACCCAGGGATGACTGGGAGCCCGCTGCCCACAGAAGCTCGCCGGGCCGAGGACCTTCTCCATCAAGAGTTGGAACCTGGCGGTAAGCGCATCTCCATTGGATTCCGATACATTACAGCTAGCATCAGGGTAAAGGTCTAAATCCTACCCCGGCGTGTGTGTGACTGCTTACGAGCGTGAAGAGGAATTTGGGAGTGAACAACCAGAGTGGTGGAGGGATCCAGATGAGAGGAGGAATGGCTGTCCTTCTGGACGTCAGACTCCCTGCTGGTCGAGGGGCCTTCGCTCCATGCTCTCGGTCCCCAACAACGCGCTCACTCCTGCCATCCCCAGCCTGGGGCTTAGTAGAGCCTGGTGTGACCGGCATGGAGGCTCTTCCACTTACTTTCTGCTGCACCTGCTCTCCTGCCAGGGCTCGTGCCCCGCGGCTCGTCCACTGTGGCTCGTCCCCTGCAGCTTGTGCCCCATGGCTCGTTTTGTGGAGAGGCTGTCCTTCATCCGATGCCTCCTCCTTTTCCTCTCTGAGTAGAAACTCTGCTTCCCTCCCTCCATTTGTCAGGCTCCTTACTTTCCAGAGCTCCTTCCGAGCCCTTGGCCGATTTTGATTCCTGCCATTTGAACGCTTCCAGTGGTGACCCTGTCGTCTCCCACTGCCTTTGCTGGGTTTCTTTTTCTAAGTGATTTTAATGTCTTGTGCAATTCTTTCTCTCTGCCATCTTGGGATCCAAGTTAACGACCCTCACTCTCATCCTTCTGGACTCAGTTGATTTTTTCCCCATCTCCATTCACGTTTCATCCATCCCAGGCTCAGCTCAAAAAGATCCCTTCTTCATAGCTTTCCTGATCCCTGCAACAACAATTCAACTATTTTTTCCCCTCTGCATAACCATATTCCTTTATTTGTACTGTTTGATGTCTTTAAATTTTTTGATTTTGAATAATAAAGGTTTCCCTTGTTGAAAGTATGGTATTTAAGGCCAAGAACTGTGTTTTAGTCACGCTTCTATTTCTATCAACCCTATTCCAGTATCTCCTTTTGCACTTGACGTGTAGAGTACTTAATAAACGTTAATTTGAAGATGAATGATGACACGTGCCTCCTTATCATTTCCCATCACAGTGCTGCTTATTTGCATACCATAAACTACAGCCCCTCATCCTCAACCACTGCAGAAACTCCTCAGATCACTTCCACAGTTTATTTTCTAATAATAATATTCAACAACAACTTAAGCCGTATCTTATATATTGAGCTGTTTCCTAGATGCTGATGAAAGAGTATTCCAGCTGGCCCCAGACGAAGCTACTGTCTGTCTCTAGGGCTAGGGGAGGCCCCATCTGCCTCCCTGAGCCGTGCAGCTTGACCAGGATTATAAAATCAGGAAAGAAGAAGAACGTGTGTCCACTCTATTTCCCACTTAACTTCTTCCTCACCTCCATCCTGTGGCCTCCTTAGAGGAGGCTACATTGCAATTCTGAAGAAACCCCATTTGTTGAAAATCCCTCCATAGCTGTCAGTATGAAGGGCCCACTTGAGCATCTAAGGCTTTCCTGAGTTTCCCGTTTCTGAAGCTCCATCTTCTTGCCTCGTGCATACCCACCCCTTAATCATGGCAACCTTCTTTCAGTTCTCAAGCCTGGCATGCTATCTTGAGCATCTGTGATTTCTTCACTTCTTATTTTTTTTTTTCTTTCTATATGGTTTCTTTTCTTCATTTTCACCTGATTTCTTAATCAGGTTGGGCTGTCCTATCAAAATACCACAGATTGAGTGGCTTCAACCACAGACATCTATTTCTCACAGTTCTAAAATCTGGAAAGTCCAAGATCAAGGTGCGGACAGGTTCTGTTCTTGCTGAGAACTTTCTTCCCAGCTTGCAGAGAGCAGCCATCTCCCTGGATGCTCACGTGACCTCTTCTGTGTGTGCACTTAAAGAAAGCAGGAGACTTCCACAAAAATCTGCTTCTACTTCTCTGACTGTGCTAAAGCCTGTGACTGTGTGGATCACCACAAACTGTGGAAAATTCTTCAAGAGATGGGCATACCAGACCACCTAACCTGCTTCCTGCAAAATCAGTATGCAGGTCAAGAAGCAACAGTTAGAACTGCACACAGACGAAGAGACTGGTTCAAAATAGGGAAAGGAGTACACCAAGGCTGTGTACTGTCACCCTGCTTGTTTAGCTCCTATGCAGAGTACATCATGAGAAATGCTGGACTGGATGAAGCACAAGCTGGAATCAAGATTGCTGGGAGAAATATCAATAACCTCAGATATGCAGATGATACGACATTAATGGCAGAAATTGAAGAGGAACTAAAGAGCCTCTTGATGAAAGTGAAAGAGGAGAGTGAAAAATCTGGCTTAAAACTCAACTTTCAAAAAACAAAGATTGTGGCAGCCGTCCCATCACTTCATGGCAAACAGATGGGGAAACAATGAAAACAGTGGCAGACTTTATTTTCTTGGGCTCCAAAATCACTGTGGACATTGACTGTAGCCATGAAATTAAAAGACAATAGCTCCTTGGAAGAAAAGCTATGATCAACCTAGACAACTTATTAAAAAGCAGAGACATTATTTTGCTGACAAAAGTCCTTATAGTCAAAGCTATTGTTTTTCCACTAGTCATGTATGGATGTGAGAGCTGGAGTATAAAGAAAGCTGAGCGCCGAAGAATTGATGCTTTTGAACTGTGGTTGGAGAAGACTCTTGAGAGTCCCTTGGACTGCAAGGAGATCCAACCAGTCCATCCTAAAGGAGATCGGTCCTGAATGTTTACTGGAAGGACTGATGATGAAGCTGAAGCTCCAATACTTTGGCCACCTGATGCAAAGAACTGACTCATTAGAAAAGACGCTGATGCTGGGAAAGATTGAGGGCAGGAGGAGAAGGGGACAACAGAGGATGAGATGGTTGGATGGCGTCACCGACTCCATGGACATGAGTTTGAGTGAACTCTGGGAGTTGGTGATGGACAGGGAGGCCTGGTGTGCTGCAGTCCATGGGGTAGCAAAGAGTTGGACACGACTGAGCAACTGAACTGAGAAAGAGAACAAAGTCTGGTCTCTGTCTCCTGTTCTTACAAAGATACTAACCCCATTATACGCACTCCACCCTCACGCCCTCATTAAATGTAATTACTGCCCCAAAGCCTCACCTCCTGATGCCGTCACCTTGGGGATCAGGGCTTCAACATACATCGAAGAAACACAAAACATTCAGTCTCTAACAACTAGGAAACTCCTTTTCACCCATTACTCAGTTTAAGAATCATATATCCTGGGAACCCTCTCTGTTTTATTTAAATTTTCCTCCTGAAGATCCCCTGGAGAAGGGAACGGCAACCCACTCCAGTATTCTGGCCTGGAGAGCCCACGGACAGAGGAGCCTGTCGGGCTGTAGTCCAGGGGGCTGCAGAGCAGGACACGACTGAGAGCCTAACAGGCCCCCCTTTTCCACTTTCTCTGTTCTGACAGCGCTCTTCAGCTGCCTCTGTCATAGCACGTTGCACTCCTTCTATAATGGTGAGTTTATATGTCTGCTTCCTTCTGTTTTATTCAATTTTTGTGTTCACAGCCCAGCGCAGAGTCTGCCCTATGGTACGGACTTGGTACCATAAGCTCAGCTTTAAAGAATTGAACTCTCAATACTTTTCAGTCCCCTCTGTTAAGTCCAAAGTAAACCCTTGCTTTATTTACTTTTTTTCACTTTTTTAGAAGTATTTACATTAGACCCATTTGTTATTTGATTGTACAATTTGGTGAAATTTTCCATTCATTTCTTTTTGGATGAACGTGCTATTTCTAACTGGATGATTATTAATAGTTGATGTTGCTATTGAAGCACTTATAAAAGGGAATTCTATTAATTATTCATTCGCTTCTCTGTATCACTCTATTGTATCCACATCCTATTCATCACGGCAGAGTCGACGCCGAGCACACACGAGGTGCTCAGGCACGGTTTCCTGAATGAATGCAAACACGTATCATATCCTGCTTTCCGAACTCACCCCTCGCCTCCTTGGAAAGGCCCCAGAACCCACTCTTTTCCGCTCTCTTTAGAGCCCACTCTCGGGCCCTTTAAGAATCCCTGTTAGGTAGGTCCCACCTTCTTTCTTCACTTGGAAAAGGAGACGCAGGAGCAGGAGATGCTGTCCCTCCCGACGCCTTCCAGGGCCCGTGCCGCCTTCCTCCCATCGGGGCCGCGCCGTCCTCCGCGGTCCAGCGAGAGCAGACCGGGGGGTGGACGGCGTGGAGGGCGGGGCAGGCATGGGCGAGCGGCCCTGCGGGCATCACTCGGGCTTCACTCCTGGTCAGGAGGCCACGGGAGCAAACGCAGGGGCCGGATGTGATCAGAAGATGGGGTCGTAGTGTCTGTTGCTTTCTGCTTCCATGCCGGATGGTGCGCAAGCTGTCAGTCCTAAGAGCTTTGGTTTCCGTGTCTCTGGTGTGGGATGATCACACCTAGCTTCACTGCCTACAATCATTTCTAAAATCAAATGAGGGCTGTAAAATCTACTGCAAATTGTTAGCACGTTTGTCCTATGTGTGGGGACTTGTTATTGTTGCTATTATTTTATTGCTGTACATCTTACCTCCTTCCCAGATTTACAGTGGCAATTAAACTGTCCACTTTGCCATATCCTGTTACTGAATTATGCTCATTACAGATTTCTCAAGAAAAGCAATAGCCAGTCCTCAAATAAAAGGACTGGCAGGAGCATGGGTAACACGCACACGTCACCCTCACTTTACCTGGTAACTGGGGTAACCGTCTATGTTAGCTCACTAGCTTTATTCAGAAGAGCAGACTCCTCATACCTTTAGGACAACGTGGAAGGAAGTGCCCACCAAAGTCCTGTGCCTGCCCTCACGTGGAAATCGGACACTCGGAGCTCTCCTAATGTCTGCACTTCAAAGGCACGACTCCCAGGCTCTTGACAAAGATGTTTCTGGGCTATTAAGGTGACAAAAAATCTATCTAGTTTTCAGAAGGTTTTATATCCATTGAAAAGGGAGGAGAAACCACTTAAAATTACATTGTCTAAAGTGAATAAGAAAAAGAGAAGATGTAATCTCATCCTTTATTTTCAACAGGGAGAGTTAAACCTTGTATATTAAATTTTTGTATGCCCTATACACGGACAAGTAAGAATTCCAAAGGTGGAAACATGTTCACCTCAGACCGCCCCACAGCTTATTCTGTCTCACTGGTTTGTGAGTGCTCACTCAAACTGGGAGATAATATTTATCTCCTACCCTGCACATATGTTTCCATAGTACAGTTGGCCCTTGAACAACACAGATTTGAACTGTGTGGGTCTACTTATATGTAGATTTTTTTCAATCAGTATATACAAAAATATGCATGTAGAAGGACATCATGTGGGTGATTTGTATTAAAGTGGATAGTCTATTTTTACATTGGCATTAAGTGAGTGATATTTAATGGAAAATTGAAAATATGTTCATTTTTCTGTTTTCTAACTTTACTTTCAGAGAAATACGTTACTGTACAGTATGCTTTTCTCGTCATTGGAGAATCTGCATATCAGCTTGTCACAGGTAAGTGGTTTATTTTGAAAAGCAACACTGTTTTTAATAATGTATTATGGATATTACTGTAACATTGTATGACATACAATTTTATAACCATTTATTCATTAGTGTATAAGCTCAGCGAATGTGAAGCAATCATATTGATTATACCAGGCGACTGTAAAGCAATTATGTTGCTGCTTCTTTGTTATCAACCCACGAATCATTTAACCTGCAAACGCATATGAATTTCTGGCTCACATTATCTTTTCAGTTCTGATGTCTAGTTTTAGTAACATCGAAAATATTTTGTATCATATAAGGAAATATTGATATAGGAACTGATAGGTAATCATCTTGTGAGCTGACAATATAAACTTATGTTATCAAATAACACACTACAGTACTGTAAATATCTTTTCTCTTATGGTTTTCTGAACATTTTTTATCTAGTTTAGTCTAAGAATACATATAACTTAAAACATATGTGTTAATTGACTGTGTTATCAGTAAGGCTGTTAGTAGTTAAGTTTCAGATCAGATCAGATCAGATCAGTCGCTCAGTTGTGTCCGACTCTTTGCGACCCCATGAACCACAGCACGCCAGGCCTCCCTCTCCATCACCAACTCCCGGAGGTCACTCAGACTCACATCCATCGAGTCAGTGATGCCATCCAGCCATCTCATCCTCTGTCGTCCCCTTCTCCTCTTGCCCCAATCCCTCCCAGCATCAGAGTCTTCTCCAATGAGTCAACTCTTCGCATGAGGTGGCCAAAGTACTGGAGTTTCAGTTTTAGCATCATTCCTCCCAAAGAAATCCCAGGGCTGATCTCCTTCAGAATGGACTGGTTGGATCTCCTTGCAGTCCAAGGGACTCTCAGGAGTCTTGTCCAACACCACAGTTCAAAAGCATCAATTCTTCAGCGCTCAGCCTTCTTCACAGTCCAACTCTCACATCCATACGTGTAGTTAAGTTTGGGGGAGTCAAAAGTTATAGGCAGATTTTCAGCTGCACTTGGGGTTGGTGTTCCTAACTGTCCTTGTTGTTTAAACGTCAGTTCATTTCTTTTGTCTTCTGATTTCACGGCATGTTTTACTGCACCTGGATACTAGCATTCCTTACGGTCAGGGGCTAGGGGACGCTGCAGTGAGACTTCATTTGGTTGAAATGGCCCAAGTGTGAAAACTCACTGTGGAAGCAAAAAGGGCTAGAGAGGATGGGGGAGCTTCTGGACCTGGAGCTTGTCTGGACTTTGGCCTTGAGGACTGGCAAAACAGCTGAGGGTGGTCAGAATCACACTGTAACTTGATAATGTTTCAGCATTTAGTCTCAGCAGTTTGGAAGTCCCAGGACAAGTAGGTGCTCTGTACCTTAGCTGCCTTGATGAGGAGTTGTAGAGATAGAAGCACCCTGGCTGTATATAGAGAGGGGTGAGTGTCATATTAGGGCCAGTGGCTGCCTCTGAACATTCCCCAGATAATTAACCACATGGATATAGATGCCTCAGCATTTCCCTCTCATCTCTGCCAGCCCTCTTAGGAATATCTGAAAAGCACTTTTAACACGGACTTAAGTTTAATGAACATAAAGTAATAATAATTAATCTGGCAAAGCTTCCTTCAGATATTCTGCCAAATTCTAGAACTTCTGCTACATCAGTTCAGTTCAGTCACTCAGTCGTGTCTGACTCTTTGTGACCCCATGGACTGCAGCACACCAGGCCTCCCTGTCCATCACCAACCCCCAGAGTTTACCCAGACTCATGTCCATTGAGTCGGTGATGCCATCCAATCATCTCATCCTCTGTTGTCCCCTTCTCCTCCTGCCCTCAATCTTTCCCAGCATCAGGGTCTTTTCCAATGAGTCAGCTCTTCCCATCAGGTGGCCAAAGAATTGGAGTTTCAGCTTCAGCATCAGTCCTTCCAATGAATATTCAGGACTGATCTCCTTTAGGATGGACTGGTTGGATCTCTTTGCAGTCCAAGGGACTCTCAAGAGTCTTCTCCAACACCGCAATTCAAAAGCATGAATTGTACTGTGCTCAGCTTTCTTTATAGTCCAACTCTCTCACATCCATACATGACCACTGGAAAAACAGTAGCTTTGACTAGACGGACCTTTATTGGCAAAGTACTGTCTCTGCTTTTTAATATGCTCTCTAGGTTGGTCATAACTTTCCTTCCAAGGAGTAAGCATCTTTTAATTTCATGGCTGCAGTCACCATCTGCAGTGATTTTGGAGACCCCGCAAAAAAGGGTCTTTTACTGTTTCCACTGTTTCCCCATCTATTTGCTGTGAAGCGATGGGACCAGATGCCACATACTTGTGACATATAATGGCTGAAAAAGTGAGGCCTCTTTGTAATCTACCCCCACCAAACAAAGACTTGCCTTCCTGAGCTTTGGTTTGTCTTTCCAAATCTCTGGAGTGGATAAGTTTTGATGCCGGTAGGTAGGTATGCCCCACGGCACCACTGGGGTCATAAGGAGCGCGTAGCTTGCTTCTTACTGCCTGTGGTCACCAGCATCTTTTCACCCTCCCCAGGTGCTATATCCCTTTGCTGCTCAGGGTCCTCTCTGACACGTCTGTGGTGCCTACTCCCAGGAATTGTCTGAGTTTCTCTCGCCGGCTCTCATGACACACCTCTGTCGCAGCCACGCACACGTTACCTGCGTTTTACTTGTACCTGTGTTTAGAGTAATAGTCACCTAGAGGTGATGATACTGTAAGTCAGCTCTTTCTCCTTCCTCAAGAAATCCTAAAATATCCAACCACGTTTTCCTAGTTTCAGCCCCAAGATGTTGGTAATTAATCTCATTATTAATGAAGAAGAAGGCAGTGATTTTCCACTTTTGGGAGACACAGTCTCTTTTGGGCTATTGTGAAGGCAGAATCCTAGGACAAGGGGAGCCCCGTTTAATACAGGGAGAGTGCAGTTTGTTCCAACCACCCTGATGGTGTGCAGAGACAGACAGCGGCCAGGTTTTAACCATTCAGACAGTTGGTTGTTCGGCGTCATGCCACATAAACACACAGGTGATCCAGCACTATTAAAGCGCTGGACCACCCCGTCCCGAGGTCCCGCGTGGCCGTGGCCTCTGCTCTCCGCAGTGAGGAGGGCTCTCTGCTGCCGCCTCGTGGTGAGTGAAGGCATGGCGGCAGCTGGGACTAGGCAGGCACGTTTGGGTAAACGGGGTAATTTAATCTTGGGAAATTAATTCGTGGGGGCCTCAGTTTCTTCTTTTATAAATGGCAAGTTGAATTGATTAAAAGAGTCTGTAAATATAGAGCTGTCTAATTGGCAAGAAACATGCTCCGCACTCTGCGAATAACTTTGCATGAAGCCTTGCGTTTTTGGCTTTTAGAAGCCGAAAGCTTCTGGAAGCTTACATTTTGACTTCCACTGTACTTCCTGACTCACAGGTTTAGGTGATTTATAAGGAATTCCATGTCATCCCTATGAATTAATACACCCTTACAGTCTTCCTGTCCCAGGGCTTAGGGCCACCTTTTTTTTTTTTTTTTTTTCAGACACAATAAGGGCATGAGGATAATTGAAAGCTTTTGCCCTCAACCAACAAAACAGGCTTTAACCAAAAATTTGGACTCGGCTCTTCCTCCTCGGAAGGTGAATAATCAGGTCTGAACTGGGGTGTGGATAGGGACGATCAGAGTGGAAATTACCTCTGCTGCTACCTGGAAGAGCAAATTGTTTCATTGACTTAGTTTCAACATGGTTCTTGTTCTGCCTGGGAGGGGTTTTTCCTATTTGCATTTTTAAAAAGATTGGATTTGATGGTCTGTGAGGAAGGAGGCAAAGACCTTTGACGAGCACAGCTTCTGTGTTGCTGGAGGCAGAGCTAATTTTTGACATTGTACTTTTTAATTACAGTGGAGACTTACATGGCCTCCCAAGCCAAAGCCAGCTATGGCCTTTCAGAAAGCAGGCACAGGTGTCTCCACCTTCCCAGAGACGGAGCCTGCGACGCTTGCACCAGGAGGAACTGCTTGAGAGCTGTCTGTTCCCTTCCAGGGTTTAGCTTTTTGGGGGTCGGGAAGAGACAGCGGGTCCCTCTTGTGAGAATTTTTGAGGATGCACAGGGCCTGGACAAAGCTCTTTTTACAACTTAATCGCCCCAAGCAGCAAAATGCTTTGCCTGGTGGTTATGTAAGATGTAAAGAGTCTCAAAGTCGAAAGGAACTGCATTATTCAGCGGCTTTCATTTACTCTGAAGACACCCGACTATATAGGTTATGCATGAATTTCTCCCATTTGCAGGAATAAAGCACAGTAACCAAAAGTCATCAATGTTTTATAAACTGTGACTAATCTCTTACATAGTCTCAGGCTCTCTCTTCAGAATCGTTTCTATTGGCTGATATTTAGTTGCTATTTTACGGTACTATTATTTTTTAAAAAATCACTTGAGACCGTGGCATACTGTGGGACTCAGGACTGATGGGGTTGTTAGGAGAGCCTGCTCTCCCAAGCCGTTCAATTGCTTTGAAATATTTGGCCTGAAAATGGCAACAGAGAAATCTGAAGCTCTGCCTTCCAGAAGCGGCAGCGTGGTGCATTTCCAGGGTCCTCTTGGCGTCTACTGAGCTGTTGCCACCCAAAATAGTGGTGGGCTCATCAGTGTTCAGCAAATCAGGACCGCGGATGAGGCCAGGGCAAACCTAGCCAGTGTGTGTTTGTTTAATCATGCATCATTTAGTACAAAGATGACTCTGGGATGCTTTGGCAAATTAATTTGTATTGCACTTCCGAGAAGGGAGCAAGCAGCTGGGTTCCAGCCCGTGGAGCTGCCGGGCTCTGTCTGCTGATAAACTCACTGCTGCGGCTGCCTCCTGTGAAAGCGTGAACCGAACCGCAGGGCACGGGGCCTTCGGGTCGCTCCCCTCCGGGGTTTGGGTGGAGGCTGTCAGTCCGTTCGTGGTTCCAAGTGTTCCTGTTGTGCTTTGTCAGCAGCTTCAGGCAGCAACCAAGCCACCGTTTCCAAAAGAGTCATTCATTCCCTACAGTTTGACAACCAGCCACAATGCCACCATCTTTGAAATTTGATTACATCTGTCCTCCTAGATATTTGTACCATTCATTTGTAACTTGCTCCCTCATCCCTGTGTGATATGTGGTACAACCATCATGCAAGGTTTAACGTGGCCTAGGTATTATTTCGTAGGTGTTGATTGAAAAAAATGACAAATTTGCTCTTTTCAGGAAACATCCTCTGGGAAGGAAGGAGAGGGAGATGTGTGGTAATATGCACAGGAGCAAATTAGAAATCTTTCCCAATGTTCCTCATTCTAGCGGCCTCTGCACCAATGGCTGCTGTTCCCCCCAAACTGGTCATCATTAATCTTATCTTCCAGCTGAATCGTACCCCAATGGCCATCACATACAAGCCGCTAGTTTTTAATTCTTCTAAACCATTTCCCCCTCTTTGTTAGGCTGCCATTCAATACTTTAAAGAAAACTGGGCATATGCATTTTTGATGCAAAATCTCTTTTCTTTGAATTTTTTTTTCCAGTTCTGCCTTTTAACCACTGCTGGAGTTCTGTAGGAGCTATCCTGTTCCTCTGCTTGGAGGGCAGAGGAGAGGGAGGAGCCACAAAACTTTCTTTAGCAGGAGAAAAGAAAGGCTGGGGATACACATATTTCAATAAGTTTTTAATGGCAACAGTCTTGTCTCTAGGTAGACACTATCTCATTCTACAAACCCGTAAGAAAATCCTGTTTTCTGCCTCTCGGAGGAGCTCCGGGGTGTCAGGGTGGTGGAGGCCTGGAGTTAGTTTCAGGCGTTTTGTAATGGAAATGTGTCTCCCCAGACCTTGCAAAGTTGAAGTTAACAAAGACAGTTAGAAAAAACAAAGTCTTTTCATATCATTTAATGCTAAAATGTAATTTTTAAATATTTTGAGTGATAAATACATTTATGACTCTCTTCATGTATAAGAGTTAAGCATTTTAAATTATATGTCAAGCCCATATGTTTGGTTATTTGGTTGCTGAATGGTTTCAAGGATTCTATGGTCATTGGAAAGGCAGACAGGCCACTGTTTCATGGTATGAGTCCTCCCAGGAACTTTTGTGATAATGATGATGGTTAATCTGTGTGGAGAAGCTGATGGGTGCTAGGTATGTTGGGAACTTTGTGTGTGTTAGTATCCGTAATGACCTCATTAGCAGGGACTCCGATTTCCATCCTGCGCCTAAGGAGACAGAGGCAGAGAGACGCTGATTGATAAGACGGGCTCGGGGCCAAGTCGCCCGGATGTGCCGAGCACAGCCGGTGCCTGGCCGAGTCGCCTTTAGTGATTGGCCAAAGAGCGCTTGGCCCGGGGCTGCCTTCAGCGGGCCGTCGGCCAGCTCGCCACCTCTGCTCAACATTTATCTCTATTAGAAACCCAGATTGGAGAGTTGCCACTGGCTTCTGGTGTCAGATAGTGTGGCGTGCAGAGACACATTAGTAAATGAGGGGAGGAGACAGAGCCGCAGCTTTTGGCCTGTCTGTGGCAGACGGACGACGGACCGGAGGGCCCCCAGCTTCTGAACAAATGAAAGGTGTTTCTGTAGAACCGCGGCTCGCAGTTTTCAAATCCAAGCATGTGCTCTTTCCTGCCCAGTACTGTGCTGGGCAGTCGTAATAGAAAACATAAAAGAAGCAGAAAAGGACTATTAACCGTTGTGCTACCGCAGCGGTGTAGCGTTGTCGGGGAGATACGACGGCCCGCGGCAGGCACAGGCCGTGGGCACGTGTGAGCAGGGCTCGAGGTGCGCTGTTAACATAACGAGTGTTAGGGGGGCTTCGCACTGCACAGAGGAGAGTGGGCCTCACACAAGGGAAACCCGCGGCTGCCTCAACAGCTCGCCCACCCACGAGCCCTGGGAAATAGAAAATGCCGTCCTGCCTTTACCACATCCGCAGCCCTGAAATACCGCATGGCTCTCGGCCCTGAGTTAGAAATCTGCCGGTGACCCTGTTCTGCGTTGACTGTTGATTCACAGGTGAGAGGTGAGGACTGAATCAGTGCTGAGAGGTGCCGGGTGACCTCTGCCGGTAGCACTTGCTGGGAGGTTCGGGTCTTCGCTCTTCACTGGCCCTGAAATGTCCAGGGACAAGGCGTGGGCCTGAGGGCTCATTCAGTGCAGAAACAGACGTTACTGTTCTGTGTCAGGCTCTCTGCTAGCTTTCTAAAGATACTTCCGATTCTCTGAAGGCAAAGCACAGAACTTGGTGTAGGGAAATCTGAGTGTACAATACCAGCTCTCTCCTTAATTTACACTGAAGCGGAATAAAAGTCAACTTACTTTCCTTGGCTCCAACTTCTCATTTGTGAATGAGGAACTGGCTACATCTGTGGTTCATAAGCTGCTCCCTGGAGGTCTGCAGTTTCTTCCTCAGGGTAGTGGAGGGTATTCTGGGAGAGTGGTTCTCAACAAGGCGTAGTTTCCTCCCCTTCATTCCCAGAAGACGTTTTGGTTTTGTCTGAGGAATGTGTTTGCTACTGGCATCTGTCTGCTGGGTAGAGACCTGGGTGCTGCTAAACGTTCTACTGTGTAAGAGGCAGCGCCCATAACCGAGAATCACGTGCCTGCAAGGCCGATAGCACCCAGGCTGAGAGCCTTGCCATGTGTGAGCCTGAACCTCCATCCCAGTAGCACCAAAGAACCATTTTTACTGGTGCCCAATAACACCATTTTTACTGGAAGTAGCAGATGTAAGTTTGACAGGCGATAAAGAAATGTGCAAACTTTGATTTCTTATTTCCTATAATTGAGCTTAGATTGCATCTCCTTTCCCCCACACTGGTTCTCAGTTGATTCAGGGTTTTCACTAGGGTATTTCAAGGTTCTGCTCCTTTCTGTCCTTCTCTTCCTCTCCGAATCCACCTCTGGGCTTGAAAAGCCTCCTGGAATTGGAAGTGGATGTCCAGTTCGTTGCCCCTGCTGACCCTACACTCTTGTCGGCCCCCACTTTTTAGATTCCACACATGAGTGATATCAGGTAGTATTTGTCTTTCTCTGTCTGACTTGTTTCACTAAGCGTAACATGTTCTAGGTCCATCCACGTCGCTGCAAATGGCAGGATTTAAGATTTAGTTTGTTTAGAGACGTTCACAGTGAAGTGGAGAGGTGAGGACAGAGAGTCCCTCACACTGCCTGCCTCCTGCATGCATAGCCACTGCTCTTACGAACGTCCTCCCCCCAGAACTGGGCGTTCCTCAAACCTAACGAGCCTTCACTGACACAGCTTCGTCACCCAAAGCCTGTAGTTTGCCTTAGGGTTTGCTCTTGGTGCATATTTGGGTTTGGGCAAGCGCATCGTGACATGGGTCTGGGATCACGGTGTCACGCCGAGTGTTTCCGCACCAACCCCCGGTGTCCCACCTGCTCATCCCTCCCTCCCCGTGAGCCCCTGCAGCCGCTCGTCTTTGCACTGTCGCTGGAGGCTTCCTTTTCCAGAATGTCACAGTGTGTAACCTTTTCAGATTGGCTTCTTTCACTAAGTAACATGCTTTGTAAGCCTTCTCCATGTCTTTTCATGGCCTGATAGCTCAGTTCTTTTTAGTACTGAATGGTGAAGAACCCGCCTGCCAGTGCAGGAAGCGTAAGAGATGCAGATTTGGTCCCTGGGTCTGGAAGATCCCCTGAAGGAGGGCACGGCAACCCACTGCAGTATTCTGGCCTGGAGAATCCCATGGACAGAGGAGCCTGGTGGGCTATGGTTCATAGGGTTGCGAAGAGGTGGGCGCGTCTGTATTTGTCTAGTCATCTCCTGGAGGATATCTTGATTGCTTCCAAGCTGGCAGCGTTGAGTAAGGTTGCTGTGCGCATCCGTGTGCCGGTTTCCATGTGAACGCAAGTCAACCCTGGTCGTTACTGTTTGTCTGCTGCCCTCCCTGACCTGCCGTAACCCCGAGGCCTCGCAGCGTCCGCAGAGGCGCGCTCCAGTCGTAACTGAACTCACACTTCGGTTCACTTCCTCAGCCACTTGTGTTCCCCTTTGAGGTTCACTGGAAATCTTTGCACTTGCTTCCTAATCCCTCCAGGGTGTGGAACCTCAGGCTGGGACTCTGACACACTCTCTACTTACACCTGCCCTGCCAGCAGTTCTGTTCACAGTTGTGGCCCCACTATGGGGGTGGTGCTTTTCTGTAAGGCTTTTGCCTCTCCTAAGGGGGGTCTGAGAAGGGGGTACATTTCTCTGGCCCTGAGACCACCCCGCTAACCTCCCTAGACTTTTTTTGGGCAAAGACTCCCACCAGCAACTCACTCTACTGTTGTCCCCTGGACTAGCCACGCCTCCTCCCAGCTGGATGAAATTTATCTTTTAAGAGCATAAAATGATATCTACATAATCTGGCATGGTTTTTCTAACCTTACTGTATATAGTATAAAATTAATGCTCTTATTTTTATCAAAACTGCCATTTCAGTAAATGCTTTTTTTCTTTCAAAGTCTTTTCTCTTAAAATAGAAAAATTGTCATTTAAGCTAATGACTCTGCTATGAATTTCAAAACCCTAAGTATAAGAATTGACTTCTTTGTAACCCAGTGGTGTCTGGCTTCCTCTAATGATGTGGAATGCCACGGATTCAATAGGTAGTAGGTTTCAGGATTAATGGTTATAATTTCAGTGTGCTTTAAAAATGTGATCTGCTGCTTAAAAATAAGAGAAGGAAAGAAAGGAGGAAGGAAGGATGGGAATCAGGAAGGGAAGAGCAGAGAAGGGAGAAAGCCCTGAGCTGGCATTCTTGATTCTTCTTCTTCCACCGTAACGCGATCTGAATGTGGGAAGGCCTGGGCACTGTCCACGCCTGGTGCGCTCCTGTGTAATATCGCCCTACAGGGGCAGGGGGAAGACGGCCTCTGCAGGTCACACAAGGAAACAAGGGTATCGACAAGCAGTTGTCTCCTTTTAGATTCATGTCAGCAGGAAAACAGGGTTGGATAACTCGAAATATTTTACATGGACATTTGGCTAAATGCTTCTAGGTCAGTGATCACATCATCATGATTATCTGGGTCTTGAAGCTCTTTTTTGTACAGTTCTTCTGTGTATTCTTGCTACCTCTTCTTAATATCTTCTGCTTCTGTTAGGTCCACACCATCTCTGTCCTTTATCGAACCCATCTTTGCATGAAATGTTCCTTTGGTATCTCTAATTTTCTTGAAGAGATCCCTAGTCTTTCCCATTCTGTTGTTTTCCTCTATTTCTTTGCATTGATCACTGAAGAAGGCTTTCTTATCTCTTCTTGCTATTCTTTGGAACTCTGCATTTAGATGCTTATATCTTTCCTTTTCTCCTTTGCTTTTCACTTCTCTTCTTTTCACAGCTATTTGTAAGGCGTCCCCAGACAGCCATTTTGCTTTTTTGCATTTCTTTTCCATGGGGATGGGCTTGATCCCTGTCTCCTGTACAATGCCACAAACCTCATTCCATAGTTCATCAGGCACTCTATCAGATCTAGGCCCTTAAATCTATTTTTCACTTCCACTGTATAATCATAAGGGATTTGATTTAGGTCATACCTAAATGGTCTAGTAGTTTTCCCTACTTTCTTCAATTTCAGTCTGAATTTGGCAATAAGGAGTTCATGGTCTGAGCCACAGTCAGCTCCTGGTCTTGTTTTTGCTGATTGTATAGAGCTTCTCCATCTTTGGCTGCAAAGAATATAATCGATCTGATTTCGGTGTTGACCATCTGGTGATGTCCATGTATAGAGTCTTCTCTTGTGTTGTTGGAAGAGGGTATTTGCTATGACCAGTGCATTTTCTTGGCAAAACTCTGTTAGTCTTTGCCCTGCTTCATTCTGTGTTCCAAGGCCAAATTTGCCTGTTACTGCAGGTGTTTCTTGACTTCCTACTTTTGCATTCCAGTCCCCTATAATGTGAAGTCAAATGGGCCTTAGAAAGCATCACTACGAACAAAGCTAGTGGAGGTGATGGAATTCCAGTGGAGCTATTCCAAGTCCTGAAAGATGATGCTGTGAAAGTGCTGCACTCAATATGCCAGCAAATTTGGAAAACTCAGCAGTGGTCACAAGATTGGAAAAGGTCAGTTTTCATCCCAATCCCAAAGAAAGGCAATGCCAAAGAATGCTCAAACTACCGAACAATTGCACTCATCTCACACGCTAGTAAAGTAATGCTCAAAATTCTCCAAGCCAGGCTTCAGCAATATGTGAACTGTGAACTTCCTGATGTTCAAGCTGGTTTTAGAAAAGGCAGAGGAACCAGAGATCAAATTGCCAACATCCGCTGGATCATGGAAAAAGCAAGAGAGTTCCAGAAAAACATCTATTTCTGCTTTATTGACTATGCCAAAGCCTTTGACTGTGTAGATCACAATAAACTATGGAAAATTCTGAAAGAGATGGGAATACCAGACCACCTAATCTGCCTCTTAAGAAATCTGTATGCAGATCAGGAAGCAACAGTTAGAACTGGTCATGGAACAACAGACTGGTTCCAAATAGGAAAAGGAGTACGTCAAGGCTGCATATTGTCACCATGTTTATTTAACTTCTATGCAGAGTACATCATGAGAAACGCTGGACTGGAAGAAACACAAGTTGGAATCAAGATTGCTGGGAGAAATATCAATAACCTCAGATATGCAGATGACACGACTCTTATGGCAGAAAGTGAAGAGGGGCTAAAAAGCCTCTTGATGAAAGTGCAAGTGGAGAGTGAAAAGGTTGGCTTAAAGCTCAACATTCAGAAAATGAAGATCATGGCATGTGGTCCCATCACTACATGGGAAATAGATGGGGAAACAGTGGAAACAGTGTCAGACTTTGTTTTTCTGGGCTCCAAAATCACTGCAGATGGTGACTGCAGCCATGAAATTAAAAGACGCTTACTCCTTGGAAGGAAAGTTATGACCAACCTAGATAGCATATTCAAAAGCAGAGACATTACTTAACCAACAAAGGTTCGCCTAGTCAAGGCTATGGTCTTTCCTGTGGTCATGTATGGATGTGAGAGCTGGACTGTGAAGAAGGCTGAGCGCCGAAGAATTGATGCTTTTGAACTGTGGTGTTGGAGAAGACTCTTGAGAGTCCCTTGGACTGCAAGGAGATCCAACCAGTCCATTCTGAAGGAGATCAATCCTGGAATTTCTTTAGAAGGAATGATGCTAAAGCTGAAACTCCAGTATTTTGGCCACCTCATGCGAAGAGTTGACTCATTGGAGAAGACTCTGATGCTGGGAGGGATTGAGGGCAGGAGGAGAAGGGGACGACAGAGGATGAGATGGCTGGATGGCATCACTGACTTGATGGGTGTGAGTCTGGGTGACCTCCGGGAGTTGGTGATGGACAGGGAGGCCTGGCGTGCTGCGGTTCATGGGGTCGCAAAGAGTCGGACACGACTGAGCGACTGATCTGATCTGATCTGATCTTGGCTAAATGCTATTCATTTATTATGCCAGTCTAGAGTACCAGCACTCAATACGTGAGCAAATTTGGAAAACTCAGCAGTGGCCACAGGACTGGAAAAGGTCAGTTTTCATTCCAGTCCCAAAGAAAGGCAATGCCAAAGAATGCTCAAACTACCGCACAATTGCACTCATCTCACACGCTAGCAAAGTAATGCTCAAAATTCTCCAAGCCAGGCTTCAGCAATATGTGGACTGAGAACTTCTAGATGTTCAAGCTGGCTTTAGAAAAGGTCTCTGATCTCTGTCAGATCAAATTGCCAACATCCACTGGATTATCGAAAAAGCAAGAGACTTCCAGAAAAACATCGATTTCTGCTCTATTGACTATGCCAAAGACTTTGACTGTGTGGATCACCACAAACTATGGAAAATTCTGAAAGAGATGGGAATACAAGACCACCTGACCTACCTCCTGAGAAATCTGTAGGCAGGTCAAGAAGCAACAGTTAGAACTGCACACAGACCAACAGACTGGTTCCAAATTAGGAAAGGAGTACGTCAAGGCTGTATATTGTCACCCTACTTGTTTAACGTTCATGCAGAGTACATCGTGAGAAACGCTGGGCCAGGTGCAGCACAAGCTGGAATCAAGATTGCTGGGAGAGATTTCAATAACCTCACATACACAGATGACACCACTCTTATGGCAGAAAGCAAAGAAGAACTAAAGAGCCTCTTTATGAAAGTGAAAGAGGAGAGTGAAAAAGCTGGCTTAAAACTCAACATTCAAAACACTAAGATCATGGCATCAGGTCCCATCACTTCATAGCAAATAGATGGGGAAACAATGGAAACAGAGACTGTATTTTTTTCAGGCTCCAAAATTGTTGTAGATGGTGACTGCAGCCATGAAATTAAAAGATGCTTGCTCCTTGGAAGAAAAGCTAAGACCAACCTAGACAGAATAGTAAAAAGCAGAAGCATTACTTTGCCAACAAAGGTCCATCTAGTCAAGGCTGTGGTTTTCCCAGTAGTCGTGTATGGATGTGAGAGTAGAAAGAGTGAGAAAGAAGGCTGAGCGCCGAAGAACTGATGCTTTTGAGCTGTGGTTGGAGAAGACGCTTGAGAGTCCCTGGACTGCAAGGAGATCCATCCAGTCCGTCCTAAAGGAAATCAGTCCTGAATAGTCACTGGAAGGACTGATATTGAAGCTGAAGCTCCAATCCTTCGGCCACCTGATGCGTAGAGCTGACTCATTTGAAAAGACCTTGATGCTGGGAAAGATTGAGGGCAGGAGAAGGGGACGACAGAGGATAGATGGTTGAATGGCACCACTACTCGATGGACATGCGTTTGAACAAACTCCAGGAGTTGGTGACGGACAGGGAGGCCTGGCGTGCTGCAGTCCACGGGGTCACAGAGTCGGACACGACTGAACGACTGAACTGAGAGTAGTAGAGAGTTTGTCTCTGAACACCTAGAAATACTCAAGAGAGACAGAAAAAATGTTTCCTAAATGGGAGACATAATCTATACTCCCAGTTTGGGGATTGGGACATCGTTTGCTTGTGCTCTTTCTCTCTCTCTCTCTTTCCCTGAACCTCTCTTTTCACTATCTAATCTTTAGTGCAGACAATAGTTTCTGCTCTTTTATTTAGGAGACTAAAATTTAAATCCCTAATAGCAGAACAAAGATTTATTTGAAAAGCATTGCATGTCATTCATTCATTCAAAGAATGTTTATTGAACGTATAGTGTGTGGATAAACCCGTTGACCTAGTCTCATATCTAGAAGGAGGAGGGCCTGGCAGCCCACCCCAGTGCTCTTGCCTGGAGAATTCCCATGGACAGAGGAGCCTGGCGGGCTCCAGTCCACGGGGTCACAGAGAGTCCGACATGACTGCGTGACTCAGCACAGCACTTGGAAGACTGGATCCTAGTCCTGCTTGGATTATTAATCTGTGATATGATTGCAAAAGAGTCACTTCATCTTTATATGGCTCAGTTACTTCATCTTTAACACTGAGGGCTGTTTCTACGCTTCTGTTTTAATGGTTAGAAATATGTATCTTCTTCTCCCTGGGCATATACAATATTTTTAGAATCTAATGTGCATGTAAATGTAAGGCGTATTTTTAATGCTTGAAACTGTCTATGATTAAATACTCAAACAGTTCTATTTCACCGTTGTTATCTTTTTTTAGCAAGCATTCTCTGATAAACTGCACAGCAAATAGAAATTACTGATCTAATGAATATAAGCCACTGGCAACCCAAGAACTAAAATCCATTTTGATTACAAATAAACCTTCTGTATTTCAGATAAATTTACTTATACCATATAAATTTTTATTCAAAGCAGTCTGACAAATGAATCACTTCAGCTGAAAACAAAGTAAAGCCAATCTATTCTTCCTTTTCTTTCCATTCAATTCTGTGAGTTTGGGCAAAATTTAATCAATGCAGGGTCATGTTGAAAGCTAACACATTTATCTGATGGGTCAGCTTTCTGATTAAAGAAGGAGCATTGAACTTTTCATCAGGACAACATTCTGGGAAATGTAGCTTTTCTGTCATGTTGCATCTGCTATTGGAGTCATTTATTATGAAATCCACTCACTTAAAGGAAGGTGTAGGTAATTAGATTTTAACTCAAAGCTTTGCTGTCTTGTGGGAACTAACATTTTAAATTAAAGGGACTTTTGGAAGGACACATTTATATGGGGGTTACTACAGGGTCCCAAAGGAAAAAACCTGCCGTCACTAAACCTCCTGGCATGCTTGCAAAATGCGTCCCTGGACGTTCTCTGTCCGTGTTAATGCCCACATTCGTACGTCCTCTTGCCAGTTGGACTATCCTGCTGCTGATGTTGAATGAGTCTCTGGGTTCACATGGTCACATTGCCCTTTGAATTAGAGTAACTTTTAACTCTGCCATCAGCTGACTGAGTAACTTTTCCTAAAGTTCTAGTTTAAGGTAAGACTTTCCTTGCATTCTAGTCTCCAGACTGGATATGCGCCCGTAGTTAAAAGTATGCTTGTTCACCCGTGGATGAGAGGCAGAAAGGGTAAAGGAGTGCAGGACTGAGCTTGCTAGAGCTCCCACTCCTGGCTTTCCCTTCGTCTGATAGTTGCAATTCTGGTCCCACTGCTGGCTCTACATTGGGTAGTTATGGAACGCTGGATAAAGCATTCACTTACCCTCTCTTCCATCGCCAAGGGGTTTGATGAAGACGGTGGTGGACGGAAGCTGTTTCTGTGGCTGTTGGTCAGTGAATATTAAAAGACTGGTTTAGTACTTTCTGCAAACATGGATAAGCCAGGGCATTTATGCTTTAAAAATTCACAGGCTTTAAGATGAATAGATATATAAAAATAACTCTGTTGTGTCCTACTGTTACCTGAAATTTCATTTATAGAAGAGAATCTTTATGTTGTCGTATATGGTCTATGTATATGGTCTTTCTGTTATTGCAGATCCAATAGGTCCCTATCCTCTACCTGCTGTGTAGGCAAGGACTGTGATTCTCCGTAGACAGATGCTCTGCTTTCCATATTCTGTCCGTAAGGAGATCTCTTAATGTTCCAGCATGGAAAGCAAACACAGTCAAGAATCGTCTTTTGAACTAATGAGATCAGATCTACAGAAGAATCTGACTGCAGTTGTTTCTTCTTTCTAAATGTTCATTTATTCAGAAAAAGCACAGCAGAGAGTTCACGGGTCATTTGACGCTTATCAGGCTCTGTTTTATAAAGAGAGGCAGTTGGAGCTGCGTGTTTTCAGTTGTGTGAAAGGAAATTAATAAGAGATGGAGATAATCACAGCTTCCATGGAAGGCGTCTTGCAATACAGGTAAGACTGCCTCCCGCTGGAGTTTACGCAGCCAGAGATACTCAGCCGCTGATCGTCCTGTGCTTTTGTGCAGACGCCTGGCACAGTGCAGCCAAACAGGGATGTATCAACGCACCATCCACCCCCACGGGTCACGGGGCTCGAGTACCTTTATTCATGTAGCACCTGGCCCCAGGGACCTCACAGGGCCGACACGCAACACTGCTCCCTGATTAGTTTCTCAGGCCCACGCAGCGACCGGGTGACCGCTGTGCACATCCTGCCGTTGCTGCGAACTTCTTGTGTGGAAACAGAAAGGCGCTTGGAGATCCAGCCCCACGTTTGAGCTCCAAGTGCAGGGCTGCCTGATGAATTAGGGGCAGAGGCCCGGGCTGCCCAGAAAAGAGCTCTGTCTCCAGGGCATCATTAGGTGTAAAATGCAGCTCAATAATAGAGTAGTCATGGCTGATAATATTTTTTAAAATGACTAGGCATTATTGATCCTTATTAAGAAATAAAGTAAGAGACCAGTTATCAAGAGAAAGATGGCCTGAACCATTGATCCAGTCTGACCACCGTGCGTTTCCTGTGTGTCGGTGACCCATCACGACACAGGACGAGAACGATGTGACTTTAAATCTGTTGTGCCACAGCTCTGCTTGTGTGAGAAAGCCGTAACAGAATCGGAGAAATCTGTGGTCCAGGGAGCATCAGACACGTCCAGGCTATCTGGGAACTGGCAGACCTCCCAGTGGAGCAATTTAACACATTTATTGAGGGCAGGGGAGCACACCTCTATATCAAAGGGATGTATATTCGGTCTTTCTCAGTGTATTTTCTGGATGTGAATATTGATGTTTTCCCTGATTGTACTATGAAGTATGGGGTCCTCTGAACTAAGAAAAAGTGTGCCCATGATTTCCACATAGCAGTAATGTCTGCATTTAGATCGCCATTTATAACAGACTAATGGTGTTGAAAACAGGAGCTCCTACCTGCCCTTCCTCTGGATGACTTTCTGGTACACGAGCTAAGGGCAGTGATTCCTTCTCTTCTGTCATCAGCCTGGCCTGTTATTTATAGGTAGAATGATAATCTTCTTATTTTCATATGTGAGAAACTCCAACAAAATCTTCACACTCAAACCCAATTGGGATACTGATTACCGTATTAATAACTTGCCAATGTATTGTCATCACCATCAGAGGGAAGGGGAGACATGAGCACCTTTGGGTCATCGAGATAAACGGAGGGATGTTTCAGCTCCTTTCCTTCCACACTCATAGTGAGTGAGGATACGATGGGTCCAAGCCTGTGGACGGAGAGATGCCGGCTGCTGCGATTCCTGCCTGAGCTCCAGGGTTTTAGTGGAAACCCCTGCAGTGTTCCACTTGCTTCACTCCCCGTAGGGAGAGGAGTGCACGGGGTCAAGGGGACGTGTCCACTTAAACCCACTCTCCTCTAATAATAGAGATACTGACAGCCTGATGCCGATTTGGCCCCAAAGCCACTGCCGACGGCTTTGTGTGCACGTTTACTGGACTTCTCTAAGTCTGAAGACAAGGCACAGCTGCTTCAGTGGCGTGTGGATGGGGCTCAGATTTCTGGGTTCCGTGCCCCAGGTCTGCTTCTTCGTCCCTCACCATGTGATGAGTGGGAGAATGGAGGGAGGTGCCCTGTGAGCTGGGGGGCTCTCTCGAGCACTGAGCTGCTAGCACTGACCTGCACCCTGCAAAGACCAGGTGTAGATCTGTGCTGACACGTGCCAGACGGTATCATCACCACCACTGTTTGTACCAGCGCCTCCCCATAGTGAATGCTAAGCTTCTGGCTCTAGGAATAAAGTTTTACTTTTTCTTGACTTCTACAAGGCACTGCCCTTCTGCCTTTTTGTTCAAACCCAAAAGCCATCCTCAAATATCATCATACTTTTTCAATCTTCTCAAACCTTTGTAGGGACAAAGAATGCCAAAGGCAGCCCACGTATACCCAGGCATGAAAGTGACTTTGGAAATGATGGTCTGCATGAGTGGACAAGGCAGTCAGATGCCAGTGGGCACGGTCCTAATGCTCCAGGTGAAACCACGCTCAGGGCTTGTGTGTGTGAACCTGGCTGCTTCCCCCGCCCCCCGCCCAGTCTGCTTTATCCCTTCTTTCTCAGAAGAAGCTTTAAGACCCCCTGTTTCCCATCAATGAGTTCTTTTCTTTCTCTATGGCAAGTGTGGGCCTGGTAAGGCCCCAGATGAGCAAGACTTTGAGTTAAGTGGACAGAGTAGCTGTCGTGGAATTAGAGGGTTGAGTGTAATTTCAGAGAAGCTGGCCGAGTCTCTTCTCATCCCAGCCTGATACCTCTCCTTGTCTAGAGCTTAGGAGACAGGAAACAGCCAAGGAACGAGGAACAGGAGGTGAGGAGAACTTGAAAAGGCGGCGAGGAGGGGGCGTCAGCAAGGAGGCGAACAGCATGGAAGGGCAATGTCAACCATCTCGGCCTTTTATATGATTTTAATTGAGCGTCTCAGCAAAATGAACAGCTGCTTGCAAACTGTACCATAGGCATTTGGAATCATTTCTTAGGCTGGATCTTCAAAGCCAGATTAAATCAGTCCGAGGATATTAATATTTTAAGGCACTTGATGCCTAATGTCAAACTGTAATCTGCACTACTTCCAGAAGTGAGGAGAGCTCCTACTTTATTGAATCTTTGCCAGTATTAGCAATTATTTTTTTCTTATTATTTAAAAAATTCTGTGCCTACTAGCCAAAATATTGCCTTACTGTTTTAATTTTATTTTTTACTGTTGTTAGTGATTCAAATGGTCTATTGCCTTGTGTTCTCCTTTTAAATTTGTTCAAGGCTTGTGCTCATATATGTGTGTTAGAATTTTAGCAATTTGGTTAGGTAAGCCCTCCTTTAAGATACCAGTTGCACACTAACGTGTGCACATACAGAGTGTCACACCACAGCAAGCTGTACAAAATGGCAAGACACTGAAGGGCACAGCTGGTGTGTGTGTAAGAAGCAGCCAGGGCAGGGTTTTCAACTCTGTGAGTTGTTTTGTATGTCACCCACGGATTCTCTTTTCCTTTTTATTTTTAAACATTTTGTTTGAGATCTTGCAGTGGTTACGTGATTTAGCATGGGAATAAAGCTGATTTTGCCCCATTGAAAGACTATTTTTAAACTCTGGTCACTTAAAATTCAACCAGAAGATGTTGTCGGTCATGAGTTGAATCTTAACTGTAGCTAATTCTAACATGTTTTCAAATCAGCCAAATCTATTTTTAAAAAATATAAATGCTGATTTGAGACTCATATGAGACTCACAGTGATTTTCCTAACAGAAGAAAAGTATCAAAGAGTTTCTGCTCCTTTGAGAAATTACAGAGAGATGCGAAGAGAGGAGGAAGTGTGTGTGAAGATTTTCCCTTAGTTCCCAGAGATGCGTGGAAACAAAATGGCCACGCCAGGCAGAGTCCCCGTTGCTACGGAACACTGAAGGCTTCTTTTCCTTATTTTCTGGACTGAGTTACTTCTAAGCAAGTTCTCACTTTAAAAGAATAGCATATGTATCATGAGTGAAGGATGGGAGGTCATCATAAACGTACTTGCCTTTCAAACTAAATCAAGCTTAGTGTTTTCTGGATGGTTCAAGAGGTGGTTTTTTTCATTTATTTATTCATCTGTTCAATTGGTATTTATTGAGCTGCATGCTTAAGGCATTAAGCTGGGTATGGGGGATATAAAAACGAACCACTGTGGACTCTGCCTCGCAAGCAGTGTGGTTGAGTGGGAATGACGTGATGCCTTCTTCAATGGACATGATCCAAAGGGCAAGCGAGAAATACGCACGAGTTTGCTGGAGGGCCCCAGGTGTCCGGCGTGGGGACGGTGGTCAGGTAGCCCTGCCTGGACCGGGCGTTCAAGTGATGCTCACATTTCCATGTGCTGGGGCAGCCGCAGCAGCTGCCCTGCCCGCAGCAGGCCTTCCCTGGTGGGCAGTCAGGCTCTGCCCCCGCAGGGGACCCCTCCACATCTGAAGTGGCACAAACTGTTTGCAGGTGGTCCAGCACACTTTTCCCGCTTTCCATTGGGATACCATTTCTCACCTGTTGAGTAGGAGCTGACAGCACTCAATTAGAGTTCTTGTATGTCCTCTTCACTAAATTTGGCACGTGGTGACTGCAGCCATGAAATTAAAGACGCTTGCTCCTTGGAAGAAAAGCTGTGACCAACCTAGATAGCATATTAAAAAGCAGAGACATTACTTTGCCAACAAAAGTCTGTCTAGTCAAGGCTATGTTTTTTCCAGTAGTCATGTTTGGATGTGAGCGTTGGACTATAAAGAAAGCTGAGCACTGAAGAAGTGATGCTTTTGAACTGTGGTGTTGGAGAAGACTCTTGAGAGTCCCTTGGACTGCAAGGAGATCCAACCAGTTCATCCTAAAGGAGATCACTTCTGCGTGTGCATTGGAAGGACTGATGTTGAAGCTGAAACTCCAGTACTTTGGCCACCTGGTGTGAAGAACTGACTCAATTGAAAAGACCCTGATGCTGGAAGGGATTGGGGGTGGGAGGAGACGGGGACGACATAGGATGAGATGGTTGGATGGCGTCACTGACTCAATGGGCATGAATTTGAGTAAACTCTGGGAGTTGGTGATGGACAGGGAGGCCTGGTGTGCTGCGGTCCACGGGGTTGCAAAGAGTCGGACACGACAGCGACTGAACTGAACTGAATTGGAGGTCCCGTCTGTCCTCTTAACTAAATTCGGCACAGGCTAAACCTCTGCTGTTGTTTGGCTGCTGGGTCGTGTCTGACTCTTGTGACTCCGTGGACTTAACCCGCCAGGCTCCCCTGTCCGGGGATTTCCCAGGAAGGACCCTGGAGTGATGGCCATTTCTTCTCCACTGGGCCCTCTCTAGAATTTGGGTTTAAAGCGACGTGACGGGGTTCATCTCACTAGATTGTCACTACCGTGTCTGTCTCTGGCCGTGATCCCCTTTCATTTCTGAGCCTACTTCTCTAACCTCCCCGAGGTTATTCTGTAGAATCCTCATCTTTGGTTGGTTGGGTACGCTGGGCTCCGGGGCTGTGTGGACATCCGTGGTTTCCTGTTTCAGACCGTGGCCGACCCCCTCCCCTCTGCCCTGTCCGTGAGGCTGGCCTGAGTGAAGGACAGCAGCAGGCGTCCCTGTCACCTGCCTCCTGCCTGTGTTTCGGCAGAGGGGAGTCGCCGCTGGCGACCCGAGGCAGGAGGAGAGTGAGGTCCCGTGTCTCGGTCCCTTCTCAGTGGAAGTCAGCGCTGGCTGCTGCGTCTCTGCCTGTCGGGGCCGGGCAGCTGCCAGGCCGATCACACACGGCCGTGTCAATACTGCAGTGAGGGGACTGGTGGAGACGGGCAAGACCCTGAGAAGCTGAAAGGAATCAGGCAGGAACAAGGCTGGGAAATTCCTACTTCTGTATTTCCCCGAACTTCTCTAACAATGAGCTGTCCACAGAGAGATGAAGAGAGCGGCCTCATTTACAATCGCACCAAAAAGAATGAAATGCTTATGAATAAAACTGACCAAGGGGGTACGAGACCTGTACAACATGCATGGACGTGGAAGGCACCACACTTGGTGAACTGGTCACTGAGGGACAGACGCCGCATGCCTCCCCGGGTGTGAGTTACCTAAGATGGTTAAACTCACGGAAACACTGCAGAACTGCGAGGGCCATGGACCGAAAGAAAGCGGAACTTCAGCTTTCCACACCCAGGAGTTGCTAGAGCTCTGCTGTGTAACACTGCATCTGTAGTTGTCGGTACTTACCAGGCACTTGTGGAGAGTGAAAAGGTTGGCTTAAAGCTCAACATTCAGAAAACGAAGACCATGGCATCTGGTCCCATCACTTCATGGGAAATAGATGGAGAAACAGTGGAAACAGTGTCAGACTTTGTTTTTCTGGGCTCCAAAATCACTGCAGATGGTGACTGCAGTCATGAAATTAAAAGACGCTTACTCCTTGGAAGGAAAGTTATGACCAACCTAGATAGCATATTCAAAAGCAGAGACATTACTTTACCAACAAAGGTTCGCCTAGTCAAGGCTATGGTCTTTCCTGTGGTCATGTATGGATGTGAGAGCTGGACTGTGAAGAAGGCTGAGCGCCGAAGAATTGATGCTTTTGAACTGCGGTGTTGGAGAAGACTCTTGAGAGTCCTTTGGACTGCAAGAAGATCCCACCAGTCCATTCTGAAGGAGATCAATCCTGGAATTTCTTTAGAAGGAATGATGCTAAAGCTGAAACTCCAGTATTTTGGCCACCTCATGCGAAGAGTTGACTCATTGGAGAAGACTCTGATGCTGGGAGGGATTGAGGGCAGGAGGAGAAGGGGACGACAGAGGATGAGATGGCTGGATGGCATCACTGACTCGATGGGTATGAGTCTGGGTGACCTCCGGGAGCTGGTGATGGACAGGGAGGCCTGGCGTGCTGCAGTTCATGGGGTCGCAAAGAGTCGGACACGACTGAGCGACTGATCTGATCTGATCTGACCAGGCACTTGAAATTTTAGAAGAGTAGTTTATAAGTGCTCTTACTGTGAAAATGGAGAAAAGTTTGCTATGAACAATAAATATATTTCATTATCTGAGGAAAAAAATACCTGTAGAGGACATTATTGGGATAAGTGGCAATCTCAAATACAGATAGTGAATTCTATAACAATATTGTATCCAAATTAGATTTCCTGACTTTAATTATTATATGGTGCTTATGTAAGAGAATGTCCTTGGTCTTGAAAATTGCATATTGAAGTACTTTGAGGTAACATGTATGACTTGTGCAGTTTCTGCTCAAAGGGCAAATGATTCAGAAAAAAAATGTACAAGGATGTGTTCACAGACAAAAACAAAATCATAAATAACATAAAAGGTTAACACTTGTTGATTATGGTTGAAAGTTACATTAGAATTCTTTATGCCATTCATGTAGACTTCATCCATTTTTTAAAAGGTAAATCTAAATCTAAAAGTTACATAAAAAACAAGTGTACTTCCAGAAAAAGAACAAATGACCGCGTCATTGTCTGGCGTTGGCAGCCTGGGAAGTGAACTCGGAGAGCAAGCAAGGAATGGATTGTTCAGGTGTTTGAGCAGCTCTGATGAAATATAATCAGAGAAGACTGAATTCATGAAATTGAGTGTGCTCATTTGGAACTCAGAATCTAATGTTTCGGTTAAAACATGAGGCGCAGACATGTCCAGTTTAATGAACTGGCAGATCTGAAGCTGTCCCCAAGGCTGGCTGGCAGTGAGAAAGGTTAAGACGCTAGGTCTCCTCTTTCCAGCACTCGGGAGCGCGGGCGTCTGAAGCTGAAGGACATGGGGCTGCTGGAATGGATTTCTTGTGTGACCTGCTCAGCCTCTCCCAGTCACACACTCTGCAATGACGTGGCAGGCACCCTCTTCACTGAGGCATTAAGAAATCACTGGTAAGGAGCACACACCATCCCTGAAGGCCTGTGAGTTGTGAAGTCTCTGTAGTGCATATATAATAAAATAAGGAAACTTCAGTGAAAATTTTGTCTCAGCAGGAATACTGTCATGTGGAGTTGTAGAGAACAGGTGGTGATGCAATTACTACAATTAAAATCATGTTTAAAATGGTTGTTAGAAGAGGTCTGACCTGCAGGAATTGCTGGCAGTGGCCCCTTAGAAATGTAGTAGAGGGCGGCCTGATAAAACCCTTCCTGAAATACATAGGCAAACACCAATTGTAGTTTGGCTGGGTTGAAAACAATATTGGATTACTATAAGTGGGATCTATCCATTTCCTTACAGGGCACAGCCCCAGGCTCCTTTGAGTTTAGGGAGGGAAGGTCTCTCTGAGGAGTGACTGTGCACCAAACCCACACGCATTCTCCAGCTCCTCCAGAAGTCATTTACCAGGGTGACCGTGCACGGGAGAAAATGGAACTCAGCTATTCTGGGGTTTGTTGAGTACCGGCTCTGAACTTAAAATGATCTCCAGAAAGTTAAAATAATACTGTTGTTCACTAGTCATTGTGAGACCTTATAGAGCTCCGATCATACTGAGTCCTGGAGAGTGTGTTTCAAGGTGTGTCCAGTAAGAACACAAGTCCATGTTGTTCAGTCGCTCAGTCGTGTCTGACTCTTTGCCACCCCATGGACTGCCACACGCCAGGCTTCCCCCTCCTCCACCATCTCTTGGAGTTTACTCAACACATGTCCATTGAGTTGGTGATGCCATCCAACCATCTCATCCTCTGTCATCCCCTTCTCCTCCCGCCTTCAATATTTCCCAGTATCAGGGTCTTTTTTCCCCCAGTTGTAAAATTTGTTAAGTCACTTCAGTCATGTCTGACTCTTTGTGACTCCACGGGCTGTAGCCTGCCAAGATCCTCTGTCCACGGAATTCTCCTGGCAAGAACACTGGAGTGGGTTGCCATTTCCTCCTCCAGGGGATCTTCCCAACCCAGGGACTGAACCCACGTTTCTTCTGATTCCTGCCTTGACAGGTGGGCTCTTTACCACTAGCACCCTGGGGAGCCCCTAGACTGTGCGTATATGGAAGTCTCATTTCCAATAGTATGCTTAGTAATTGGAAATAAAACTTCTGTATTGGCTTCCTGACTCGTGGATGCAGGAGAAAAAGGCACCAGCCCAGTTCGTAGGTTTTCTGTGTGGTATGTTGGTACCAGCAAGAACAGACTGCTTGCTGCACTGCTGTCTACTCAGGATGAAAACGCTGGTTAACAGGAGTCCTCCACGTGAGCAGAGCTCTTCATAGACCATCTGGTCGTATATGTGGTGTGGAAAGTCAGACCCACAGAGACTCAGGGGCGATAGCTAACGGGGACTTGGAAGTAACACAGTTGAAAAGCCGGTTGTAAGTGTGACTGAAAATGAGGCGTATGCATGGGTCCCTGAGGGTGGGTACGGCGTGTGAGACACTCATGTTTCCACGTATAGCCGTCAGAGGACACTCAATGTGGAAATGAAGATGTCCTTTCTGTGGATGCAGTTCCCCCAGCCCACTTGCTTCTAGTCCAGCAAGTCCAACCGCAAAGCGTCCGGAGTAGCAGTGACAGAAGCTCTACTTGGTTTCACACTCGTGGCCTTTTGCTGTGGTGGCCACTGCCACTCCTAACTGTGCGAACTGCCGACAATGCAGGCCAGCTCCCGATAGGGCTCCCGTTTCCACGGGGGACCAGTGAGCAGGCTGGCGCTGTGCTGGCGGTGCCGACAGTCTCCAGAGAGGGAGGTGGAGCTCTGTCCCCACAGGGTTGCGGTCCTCTCTCCAGAAATGCTCACCCTCCACGCATGTGTCTGCGGAGCATCCTCTTCAGTACGTGGTACCCGGCACGGCGCCCCCTCCGGCTAGGGGGCGTGTGTCACAGCTGTGGAAGTGTGGAAACGCGGGCATCGCCCTCAGCCTTGGCGTGTGTTTCATCGCTGGGAAGTGTGGCTCAGCAGCCTGCTAGGAAAGACTTCTGAGTGCTGGGTTCTGTTTCCTGCTTAGAAGACACCTTGGAAGACTGAGGTATTGCGTGGCAGGATGTGGGATGTCCTGAACAAACATTTCTCTGAGCTGCTGCTGCTGCTGCTGCTGTTGCTAAGTCACTTCAGTCATGTCTGACTCTGTGTGACCCCACAGACGGCAGCCCACGGGGCTCCCCTGCCCCTGGGATTCTCCAGTCAAGAACACTGGAGTGGGTTGCCATTTCCTTCTCCAATGCATGAAAGTGAAAAGTGAAAGTGAAGTTGCTCAGTCATGTCCGACTCTTAGCGACCCCATGGACTGCAGCCCACCAGGCTCCTCCATCCATGGGATTTTCCAGGCAAGAGTACTGGAGTGGGGTGCCATTGCCTTCTCCATTTCTCTGAGCTAGTCTCTCATATATGTTCATTTCTCTGCTAGCCAGAGTCCGCGCCTTCTGCTACTAGAATGTGAGTGACCTCTCTCACTATTCCCCTTCACAGCCCACTTGGGAAGCAGTTGCTTCTCATATCTACAGTTTTAGCTTTGGTGGTTTGGGAGGACTTAGGGATAAAAGGAGGAATTACTATATCAGAGAGCAGTCATCATTCTGCTTGGTACTCTGGTTATTTCGGGCTGCTTGTGGCAGAGAAGGGGGCCACTGTTTTGTGTGGGGTGATTACCCCAGTTACCAGGAAGGGATATGATTTATGCTGCTCAGTGGGAGCAGAGTAGAGGGACCAGAGGATTTAATAGAGGGTTTCTTACTTGTGTACTGAATAGGCTGCACTCAGTAGTTCTGGTCTATGGAAAACTACAGAAATGCAATTAAGATTAGACCACTGTAATCTTAAATTCTGTAGAAAGTCTGGAGCACACTGCTGGGTGAAGTATTTGTCTGGCTGAGGTCTTGGTGGAGGGCCAGGGTGGTAGACGATTATGATGACTAGCTGCAGCAGTTATGTTTTGTTTTATAATTTTTCTTGAAAAATTTTCCCTTCTTTCTCATGATGGACACAAATGGTGATGTGAGAGCTGGTTAAATTGGCTGTTCTAATGCGTTACTAGTGAGACATTGTGTGACCTCTATACTGGGGACACGTTACTCTTTTAAGAAAACTTTTTAAAAATTTAAACTTCACTAAGGAATAATTGACAAGTACTTATATGTATCTTTGAATTCTCAATGTGGTAATCCAATATGCATATACATTGATTGATGACCAAAATCCAGGTAATTAACACACCTATCACTTTGCATAATTAATTCCTTTATTATGTGTGGTGAGAATGTTTAATACCTACTCTTAGCAATTTTCAAGTATATAAATATTATTAAGTATAGTCACCATTTGCATATCAGGACCCCAGAACTTATTCTTCCCATAACGGGAAATTCATGCCCTTTGACCTCGTTTTTGGTTTTGTGTTTTAAGAGTCCACATAGAGGCACTGCCATACGGTATTTCTCTCTCTGTGTAGCTTATTTTACTTAGCACAGTGCTCTCCGGCTTTATCCATGTTGAGGTAGGCTTTTTTTTTTAAGTCTTAATATTCCTTTATTATGGAATTTCCTTATCCATTCATCGATAAAAGGGCATTTATGTTATTTTCATATCTTGGATGTTGTGACTAATGCTTCAGTGAACATGGGTGTGCAGATATCCCTTTGAGATAACTGATTTCAGTTCCTTCAGCTATAAAACCAGAAGTGAAATTTCTGGATCATACGGGAGCTCTATTCTTAACTTTTGCAGGACCACCCCACTTTTCCATGGCTGACACACTTTATATCTGGATAAAGGATAAGGTGGCTGTTGTTGTTGTTCAGTTACCCAGTTGTGTCCAGCTCTTTGTGACCCCAAGGACTGTACCATGCCAGGCCTCCCTGTCCCTCACCATCTCCAGAGTTTGCCCAAGTTCAAATTCATTGCGTTGGTGATGCTGTCCAGCCATTTCATCCTCTGATGCCCTCTTCTCCTTCTGCCCTCAATCTTTCCCAGCCTCAGGGACATTTCCAATGAGTTGTCTGTTTGCATCAGATGACCAAAATACTGGAGCTTCAGCATCTGTCCTTCCAGTGAGTATTCAGAGATGGACTGGTTGGCTCTCCTTGCTGTCCAAGGGACCCTCAGGAGTCTTCTCCTGCACCACAGTTCAAAAGCATCAATTCTTTGGTGCTCTGCCTTCTCTATGGTCCAGCTTTCACAGCCATAGTTGACCACTGGGAAGACTGTAGCCTTGACTGTGTAGACCTCTGTTGGCCGAGTAATGTCTCTGCTCTTCAACACACTATTTAGGTTTGTCATCGTTTTCTTGCCGGGAAGCAGTCACCTTCTGATCTCATGGCTGTAGTTACCGTCTGCAGTGCATTTGGAGCCCAAGAAGAGGAAGATTGTCACTATTTCCTCCTTTTCTCCTTCTATTTGCCATTCAGTAATGGGGCTGGGTGCCATGATCTTAGATTTTTATATTTAGTCTTAAGCCAGCTCTTTCACTTTCCTCCTTCACACTCATTGAGAGGCTCTTTAGTTCCTCTTTGCTTTCTGCCATTAGAGTGTTATCACCTGTGTATCTGAGGTTGTTGATGGGTCTCCTGCCTATCTTTATGCCAGCTTATAACCCATCCAGCCCGACATTTCTCATGATGTAAACAAACAGGGTGACAGCAGACAGCCCTGTCGTACTTTTTCTCTATTTTGAACCAATCAATTTGTCCATACAGGGTTCTAGCTGTTGCTTCTTGACCCGCATACAGGTTTTTTGGGAGACAGGTAGGATAGTCTGGTACTCCCATCTCTCGAAGAGCTTTCTACAGTTCGTCGTGGCCCACACAGTCAAAGGCTTTAACATAGCTGATGAAACAGAGAGAGATGTTTTTCTGAAATTCCCTTGCTTTTGATCTCTAGTTCCTCTTCCTTTTCTAAACCCAGCTTGGACATTTGGAAGTTCTTGGTTCGCATAATGCTGAAGACTAACATGCAAGACTCTGGGCATGACCCTACTCGCATGGCAGATGAGTGCAACTGTCCAATGCTTAGCACCAACTTGGTACTGCCCTTCTTAGGAATTGGGATGCGGATTCACTTTTTCTAGTCCTGTGGCCAATGCTGAGTGTTCAGATTTGCTGACATAATGAATGCAAAACCTTGATGGCCTCCTCCTTTAGGGATTTGAATAGTTCTGCTGGAATTTCTTCACATCCACTAGCTTTATTAACAGCAGTGCTTCTTAAGGCCCACTTGACTTCGCACTCCAGAATGTCTGGCTCTGGGTGACTGACCACACCATCAGAGTGATTTGGTTCATTAAGATCCTTTTTATCCAGTTCTTCCATGTATCTTTCCCATCTTTGCTTGATCTCCTCAGCATCTACTAGGTCTCCACCATTTTTAAAGCCATCCCACTTTTCCAGAGCTGACACACTGTAGGTCTGGATAAAGGATGAGGTGGTGCTGGAGTTTAAAGCCTGGATGGCCGTGCTGGATACCTTCTGATTGCATTCCAGATCTTCTTCATCGTTCTCCATGCCCGCCTCTGCCTCAGATGTGATGATTCCAGTCAGGTTCGGCCAGTGGGAGTCCCTGTAGGGTTGGCTCGGGCTGTCTGTGTCCCCTGACTGGGAGAGGCCCCCTAATAACCTCTGCTCTTGTGGGTTGGTAAGCCCTCTTTCTTCCCGTTACTGCACTATCCTTTGTGGTTCTTCCACACCGACCAGCAGCTTCGTGAACAGCCTTTGGACCTTCCTCGGCACATCCCACTGTGAACGTGCTATTTGTTTCCTGAGTCCCTGGCCAATGCCATTGCTTAGCACCACAACACGGTAACAAATGGAATAAACCACGGCCTCAGTGTGCACTGAGCGCCATTCATCTGTATACTGACCTTACAGTGATAACTAACCATTTGAGCCATTAAAGGATTAAATTTCATAAGGAAAAATTTTAGGATGTGAACTTTGAAGTGTATGTATATATTCTGGCCATGCTACACAGCATGCGGAGTCTTGGCTCCTGTCCTGGTTTACTTCCTCTGCAGTGACTGCAAGGAGGCTTAACCATGGCACTGCCAGGGAGGTCCCAAGACGTGAAGCATTTTTTCAGAACACAATATTAATATATTATTTTAGTTCTCACTTCCCTCGTGGCTCAGCTGGTAAGAAATCCGCCCGCAACGAGGGAAGCCTGGGTTTGATCCCTGGGTTGGGAAGGTCCCCTGGAGAAGGGAATGGCTACCCACTCCAGTAGTCTGGCCTGGAGAATTCCATGGACAGTCCATGGGGTCACAAAGACTTGGACATCACTGAGCGACTTTCATTTCATTTTCATTTTTCAACGCTTTAGAAATATTTTATAACAGTGTAAGGGCTGAAAAAAGCCAGAAATATTAAAAGACATGGCCAAAATGTTGAAGAAGTACCGGCAATGTGATTGGAATCTTGCACTTTTCTCAGAATATCCTCTATTCTTTGGCTTGTAATATGATACCAGAAGCTTGCTGTACTCATTTTTCCTCATTAGCAAGTCTTTTCCATAAATCGTTTAGCTCAATATATCTTATCTGTAAGTATAGAGTATAATATATTTATTCAGTCAATGGAGATGATTTTACAGAAGCTTTGCCAACTTTGGTGCATTTAAGATTGCAAGTTTGTATTTATTTTGTTTGTCTTTCAAATTACATACTGAACTTTCGATGTCTGGATTTTTTAGTGGATAGAAACAGCCTTTTTGAGATATAATTTATACACTATAATGGTCACATGTTCAGGATGCACAGTTCAGTGGGTTTTAGTTTATATACAGAGGTGCACGTCCGTCAACTTTAGTTTTAGGACACTTTGATTCTGCTCCAGTGAAACCTTACACCACTTTGCTTAATAGTCACTCACTGTTTTCACTTCCTGAACGTGAAAGAGAAGTCACTCAGTCATGTCAGGCTCTTTGCGACCCCATGGACTATAACCCACCAGGCTCCTCTGTCCATGGGATTCTCCAGGCAAGAGTACTGGAGTGGGGTGCCATTGCCTTCTTCCAGGGGATCTTTCTGACCCAGGGATCGAACCCGGGTCTCCCGCATTCCAGGCAGGTGCTTTAACCTCTGAGCCACCAAGGAAGCCCACTTTGCTTAATCAGATCAGATCAGATTAGTCGCTCAGTCGTGTCCGACTCTTTGCGACCCCATGAACTGCAGCACGCCAGGCCTCCCTGTCCATCACCAGCTCCCGGAGGTCACCCAGACACATACCCATCAAGTCAGTGATGCCATCCAGCCATCTCATCCTCTGTCGTCCCCTTCTCCTCCTGCCCTCAATCCCTCCCAGCATCAGAGTCTTCTCCAATGAGTCAACTCTTCGCATGAGGTGGCCAAAATACTGGAGTTTCAGCTTTAGCATCATTCCTTCTAAAGAAATTCCAGGATTGATCTCCTTCAGAATGGACTGGTGGGATCTTCTTGCAGTCCAAGGGACTCTCAAGAGTCTTCTCCAACACCACAGTTCAAAAGCATCAATTCTTCGGCGCTCAGCCTTCTTCACAGTCCAGCTCTCACATCCATACATGACCACAGGAAAGACCATAGCCTTGACTAGGCGAACCTTTGTTGGCAAAGTAATGTCTCTGCTTTTGAATATGCTATCTAGGTTGGTCATAACTTTCCTTCCAAGGAGTAAGCGTCTTTTAATTTCATGGCTGCAGTCACCATCTGCAGTGATTTTGGAGCCCAGAAAAACAAAGTCTGACACTGTTTCCACTGTTTCCCCATCTATTTCCCATGCAGTGATGGGACCGGATGCCATGATCTTCGTTTTCTGAATGTTGAGCTTTAAGCCAACCTTTTCACTCTCCACTTTCACTTTCATCAAGAGGCTTTTTAGCCCCTCTTCACTTTCTGCCATAAGAGTGGTGTCATCTGCATATCTGAGGTTATTGATATTTCTCCCGGCAATCTTGATTCCAACTTGTGTTTCTTCCAGTCCAGCATTTCTCATGATGTACTCTGCATATAAGTTAAACAAACATGGTGACAATATGCAGCCTTGATGTACTACTTTGCTTAATAGTCACTCACTATTTTCACTCCCTGAAAGTGAAGGTGAAGTCGCTCAGTTGTGTCAGGCTCTTTGCGACCCCGTGGACTGCAGCCCACCAGGCTCCTCTGTCCATGGGATTTTCCAGGCAAGAGTACTGGAGTGGGGTGCCATTGCCTTCTCCAGGAGATCTTCCCAACCCCGGGACTGAACCTGGGTAGCTCACATTAGAGGTAGATGCTTTACCGTCTGAGCCACCAGGGGAGTCCCTGTTGCTCCCCCTAATTCTAGGCAACCACTAAACACTAAACTACTATCCTTTTTTTTTTAATAGATCTGTTGAGGTTGGATTTTGATCTTCATTTCTATATGCTTAGTGTTTAGTACAGTGAATGTTGCTTAGTATCCATGCAGTGTAATAGGTTTGTTTAATAAAATGGTCATCGCCAGCTGGGTGAGGTTAGAGAAGCCGTGTTTGTATAGTCTGATTTCTCTGAATATCTTTGATTGGTCTACTATAAATTTGTTTCTCTGGTCATGACAAATATGAAGCTGGGAAACTGTGCTTTTATAAAGTGTATATATTTTTTAATCTTCTGAATTGAGATTGCACAGCTGCAGTCAGCCTTACTTTATAACCAGGAGCATACTCTTTTACTTGTCTCCCCGCTCCCCAGAAGCCTTCTGTGACTTCACCATCATTTCTGTAATTATAGACTCAGGAAGCGTGTCTTTGGAATTCAGAACTTGCCCTTCAGCTGGTCTGCTGGAACATCCTCAGGTATTCATGTATGATGAGATTTATTGACGGAATCCCCTCTGTCTCCACAGCAGGTCAGGGTTATGCAGCCAGGGTTCACGTGAAGGACCCTAGGGAATAAGGTCAGCAAACCCAAGGGCGTACCTTGAAGATGCCTGTTCTGGACGCTGACCCAAGCCAAGGTCACCTTTGGCTTGTCCTCGTGGCCTGGTGGTGACGCCCGAGTCCAAGGAACCTCGGAGCTATCATCGTTAGAATAGCAGTGTGATCGCTGACACAGTTCAGACCACTTCATATTGACCTTGTAGTCAGAGCCCCCTTCTGTTTTTAAATGAAGAGGAATAAAACTAACCCTCTAGACCCTGTGAACTGGGCTCCCAGATGCAGCCCCTCTTAGTGACATCGTGTACGGAGTCCACACGGGGGTGTGTGTGTGAACACTTGGAGGGAAGGGAATACCACCACACTAAACCCATGACAGTCTAAGGCTGGAGGAGCACGCAGCTTTCGTAGTTTTACCCCAGCAGTCTCGGCACCGCCTCTGACAGTAAATAGGCTCGCGGTGTCTCCTCAAGGCAGCTACCTAATGTTTCGTTACTACAGAGTCCTGAATAAATACAGTTCTCATTCTTCCCAGTTTTCACTTTGAGCTGTTATGCTGCGTCTAAATAAAAGGGAAAGTGACAGTCGGTAAGAAGCGGCACAGGCCTGTGTCCTGCTCATTTTCTTTGCCTTGTGCCATTTTGGAGTTAGGTGGTGGTAGAGAGTCTGTAGAGAGAGGGAAAGACATGCGTTTTTAGTCCTCTTCCATTTTAAATACTGTTAGATGGGTGGGTATTAATACCTGGAGAAAACTCAGTGACTCTGGGTATTTTCAAAAGGGAAAAAAAAGGAATATGAAAAATAAACAAGGGAGAAAGTTGTTTCTGCTTTTAATATTTCATCACAAAAGTTGTCAACTTGTGGTTTATATCAGTTCGGCTTTCGGAAGCCCTTCTCATGGAATATTGAGGGTATGAAAGGAATGCTGCTGCTCTTGCATAGAATTGATAGTGAAGTGAAGTGAAGTCGCTCAGTCGTGTCCGACTCTTTGTGACCCCATGGACTGTAGCCTACCAGGCTCCTCCGTCCATGGGACTCTCCGGGCAGGAGTGCTGGAGTGGGTGCCGTTTCATGTCAAATAATCAGCCCAGTGGCTGCCTTATTTCCACCTACTGCTGTTCGCTTAATGTGTCATGGTAGTTTCTGGTAGCCAAAACTATTGAGAGACTTAGAAATAGGAGCACTTTTGTGTTGGAATGGCAATCCACTCCAGTACTCTTGCCTGGAGAATCCCATGGACAGAGGAACCTTGTAGGCTGCAGTCCATGGGGTCACTAAGAGTCAGATAAGACTGAACGACTTCACTTTTACTTTTCACTTCTATGCACTGGAGAAGGAAATGGCAACCCACTCCAGTATTCTTGCCTGGAGAATCTCAGGGACGGGGGAGCCTGGTGGGCTGCCGTCTATGGGGTCACACAGAGTCAGACAAGGACTTAGCGTTGTGTTGGAAAAGAGGAGAAAGATGCAGGGTGGTGAAGGGAAGCTTCCATGTGGATTGTCGGGAAATTTTACTTTCTCTTCTACTTTCCAGAGGCTTCTTCATTTTGTACTTTTTCCTCACGTTCACAGCTGTGCACAGTAGAAATTTGTGAACAAGAGCCTGTCCCCGTCTTTTCTAGGGGTTCGGGGTGCCCTTGGAGGACCAATAGAAAGAGCTGATAGATTCTAGGGCTGGGTGTGGTCAACAATTCAGTTCACTTCAGATCAGTTGCTCAGTCATGTCTGACTCTTTGCAGCATACCAGGCCTCCCTGTCCATCACCAACGTCTGGAGTTTACTCAAACTCATGTCCACTGAGGCAGTGATGCCATCCAACTATCTCTTCCTCTGTCGTCCCCTTCTCCTCCCGCCTTCAATCTTTCCCAGCATCAGGGTCTTTTCAAATGAGTCAGCTTTTCTCATCAGGTGGCCAAAGTACTGGAGTTTCAGTTTCATCATCAGTCCTTCCAATGAACACTCAGGACTGATCTCCTTTAGGATGGACTGGTTTGATCTCCTTGCAGTCCAAGAGACTCTCAAGAGTCTTCTCCAATACCACAGTTCAAAAGTATCAATTCTTTGGTGCTCAGCTTTCTTTATAGTCCAACTCTCATATCCATACATGATCATTGGAAAAACCATAGCCTTGACTAGATGGACCTTTGTTGGCAAAGTAGTATCTCTGCTTTTCAATGTGCTATCTAGTTTGGTCATAACTTTCCTTCTAAGGAGTAAGCGTCTTTTAATTTCATGGCTGCAATCACCATTTGCAGTGATTTCGGAGCCCAGAAAAATAAAGTCTGACACTGTTTCCTCTGTTTCCCAATCTATTTGCCATGAAGTGATGGGACCAGATGCCATGATCTTCGTTTTCTGAATGTTGAGCCTTAAGCCAGCTTTTTCACTCTCCTCTTTTACTTTTATTAAGAGGCTCTTTAGTTCCTCTTCAGTTTCTGCCATAAGGGTGGTGTCATCTGCATATCTGAGGTTATTGACATTTATCCCCGCAATCTTGATACCTAATAACAAACAATTCAGATCAGATCAGATCAGTCGCTCAGTCGTGTCCGACTCTTTGCGACCACATGAACCGCAGCACGCCAGGCCTCCCTGTCCATCACCAGCTCCCGGAGGTCACTCAGACTCGCATCCATCGAGTCAGTGATGCCATCCAGCCATCTCATCCTCTGTCGTCCCCTTCTCCTCCTGCCCTCAATCCCTCCCAGCATCAGAGTCTTCTCCAATGAGTCAACTCTTCGCATGAGGTGGCCAAAATACTGGAGTTTCAGCTTTAGCATCATTCCTTCTAAAGAAATTCCAGGATTGATCTCCTTCAGAATGGACAATTAGGTATGTGTAACAACCAACATGGTTAGAATTTCCTCTCCGGAAATGTCCCTGCCCCAAAGAGGGGATGCTGAGTCGGCGAGTGGCTTCCTCACACACCTGCAGAAACTGTCAGGCAGCCCCGGCGCTCAGGGAGGGTTCGTCCTCTGTGGTTTGCAGTAAACGGCGGTGATGTCAGAGGCCAGCAAGCTAGAGTGTTACCTGTGAAGGAGGCGAGAGTCACAAGTCGCTGAGCTCAGCTAAGAAAACATGTGATCTCGTGAGACCCACGCGTCCCAGACATGCTTTCCTTCTTGGCTGTGAATCAGTCACTCTGTGAAACCGTCAACTCTTCCGGGTCCCCAGAGAAAGGTGGGCGTGCTGGTAGAGCCGAACAGAATGCCTGTCTCCAAGGGAGCGGACATTTGGAAGGGAGAGTTTGGTTATGCTTTCATAAAATAGAGCATCAAGGCTCCTCTACTGTTCTCTGCGCTTCATTTTTCATACCTTCTTTCATCGATTCAATATTTGCTGAGAACCTATGTTATCAAGACCCCATGCCAGTCACAGGTACACAGAGACAGATGCGGCACATCCAGACGCAGCTCACCACTAGCCCTCCCTGAACTCTCAAGGACACACCTGTTTCGTCTGCATCAAGGGTACTTAATCTCTGCTGTGTGACTGGATGATTCCTGAAGAAGCCTTCACAATCTTGTGTGTGTGCGTGTAGTATGCAGAGAAAACCCACAGCTTTCATCGCATTTTCAAATAGGTCCAGGGAATAAGCCTTGTATAATTAGAAGTATCACTCCTGTTAATTTGAGTAAATATGGGGATGTATTTGATTAAACTGGCCAATTTTAGACATCAGATTATACCCACAAGCCAAAAGCTGACAAACTTTAGAACCAAACTGCTGCTGCTGCTAAGTCGCTTCAGTCATGTCCGACTCTGTGCGACCTCATAGATGGCAGCCCACCAGGCTTCCCCATCCCTGGGATTCTCCAGGCAAGAACACTGGAGTGGGTTGCCATTTCCTTCTCCAATGCATGAAAGTGAAAAGTGAAAGTGAAGTCAAGGACACACCAAATGGTTGTGTGAGAGTTTCTAACTTCAGCAGAGCAGAGGGAAGCTTGTTTCCATAGTCCATCAGGCATCTGGGGCTTTATGTAAGAAGTGATTGCTCAACACGTCGCACATATAAATACTGCAAAACAAAAGAATTTGATTCACCACCAGCCACTGGTCTGCTTTTTACAAATCTAGCTATTTTTGTTCATTGTATAACTTTATTTTGACTTTTTAGAAACTAGGATGTCCTCTGAAATATGGGAGAGTGTTTTGCTGTGTTTTATCATTTTAGGGATGTTCATTGTTGTGACTTGTTTTCACTACTTAAAATGTCATGCATATATAGTCAATGTAATCATTTGGAAGAACAATTAGCAAATTACTAATTGGGTAATTTGCTTTGCAAAGAATGACCATTTTTGACCTAATAGTAAAAAAGAAAAGCTCACAACTTACAGTATTCTATGTTTTATTTTGCCCTTTAGGGACATTCTCTTAAGTTTCAAAACAACCCTATTAGATAACCACTGCTATCACTGTATTAAAGATATGAAAATTGATCTTTAATTGCAAGCTACCTTTTTTGAAAGTATTAGCTATATTTGACTATCATGTAAGCAAAGCAGATGTGTAAAAAGTCCTCTTATTAGTAAAATCTAAATAAGGCATTTGCTGAATGTTTTGTGTAATATAAGTAGATATAGGTGACTTTAGAGCATGCAAAAATCATGAGTGTTTAACAGCTGTGTGAACGCCATCTTTGATTCATAAGTTTGCCGTCCTCTTCACGCCTTTGTTCTGTTAGATCAGATCATTGCTAGATTCACCAGTTACCTAGAATAGTGCCAGAGAGTAGATGGAAGCGCTAATAGTATTTAACAGAAAATAAGCTGTTATCAACTGGCTCTCATCTGCCAGGCCTACGCTGGGTGCTTTGCACACGTGAACATGAACTTGTAAAAACCAGCCTTTGTGGTAGGAAATATTTCTGATGAGGAAATTGGCGTTCAGAAAGCTGTGTAACTTTTCTGGATTTACTCAATCCGTGAGATGTCCACCTGGGAATCCAATTTAAGTGTCTTTGATTTAAAAACTCATCCTGTTACCCACAACACTCTTCTTGGAGCAAATCTGAAGCAAATCCTGAAAAGTGAAGTTAACTGCTATGACTCTCAAATTAGTCATCTGCCCACTGAGTCACGTGTTCTCTTGGAGACCAGTAATGGAAAGGCAGCGGCTGCCGAGACTGATAGAGGCTGACAGAAGCGTTGCCTGTTGCTGATTTGTTTTCCCATTTTTTCCCAGAGGGTCGGTTTGATGGCTGCACAAGCACCACCCAAACGCAGAGAACTGTGTGCTGCTGCTGCTGCTAAGTCGCTTCAGTCGTGTCCGACTCTGTGCGACCCCATAGACGGCAGCCCATCAGGCTTCCCCGTCCCTGGGATTCTCCAGGCAAGAACACTGGAGTGGGTTGCCATTTCCTTCTCCAATGCATGAAAGAGAACTGTGTAGAGTCACTCAAAATTATCAGCTCCGTTAGTTCTGCCTGGACACAAGCAGAGCAAAGTGGGTGAGTGTCTCTGCTACTGTTCTTTGCTTCTCCAAGTGATCAGCCCCAAATCATTGAAGCCTTGCTGAATTTTCCACTACCTTCTAAGAGAATGGCTGTTTGCAGAAGTGGTGACCCTGAAGCATCTCTTAAATGACCTTGAATAATTTTCTGAGGTTTGGTTGAGTCAGTAATTCCACTTTTAAATCTATGAGGATGTCCTTTAGATGATTTAGTAAGAGAGTGTGTAGGTAGTTTTAACATAGACATATGCCATATATCAAGAGCTAACATTCCCTAAATACTGAATGCCTTGGGGTATATTATATCTATGAACTCTAATGTTGATGTTAAATCTGTGGAGCCATTATCATCCCAGTTTCATAAGTGGAGAAGCTGTCTCTCATCCCCTAGACCGACTACAGTATTTTGGTCTATGGTTCTGTGTCAGACACTGGATGCATTGTCTGATGCAAACACAGATACATTCGTGTAAACACAGTTATGAATAAGGTCAGTTCAGTTCAGTTGCTCAGTCGTGTCCAACTCTTTGCGATCCCATGAATCACAGCATGCCAGGCCTCCCTGTCCATCACCAACTCCCGGAGGTCACTCAAACTCGCGTCCATTGGTTGGTGATGCCATCCAGCCATCTCATCCTCTGTCATCCCCTTCTCCTCCAACCCCCAATCCCTCCCAGCATCAGAGTCTTCTCCAATGAGTCAACTCTTCACATGAGGTGGCCAAAGTACTGGAGTTTCAGCTTTAGCATCATTCCTTCCAAAGAAATCCCAGGGCTGATCTTCTTCAGAATGGACTGGTTGGATCTCCTTGCAGTCCAAGGGACTCGCAAGAGTCTTCTCCAACACCACAGTTCAAAAGCATTAATTCTTCAGCGCTCAGCCTTCTTCACAGTCCAGCTCTCACATCCACCCATGACCACTGGAAAAACCATAGCCTTGACTAGATGGACCTTTGTTGGCAAAGTAATGTCTCTGCTTTTCAGTATGAATAAGGTCAGGCACGGCCCAAACGTCTGAGTTTATGTCTCAGGCTTCCATCAGGATTCATGTGGAACGAGCGGTTTCCGTTGCTGGTGTCCAGTTGCTGAGTCGTTGTCCAGCTGTTTGGACCCCATGGACTGCAGCATGCAGGGCTTCCCTGTCCTTCACTATCTCCTGGAGTAGTAGTATATAATAAAAGTAATTTCTGTTTCTTCAGTTAATTTTTATTTAACTAGCTTGTCTGAGTCCATAGTGGATTGGACAAAAAACATCATTGTCCAATTACAATGATTCATTTGACATAGAAAGTCAAAAAAGAGATGAATTCTTTTAATAAAAATATGACCTCTACATGACAAGTTGTTTTTGAAAAGGACAGGACGAATGAGGGACATTTTTGCCCTGTCATCGCGTGGTTGCCGCTGAAATGTAGTGGTTCTGCCGTTGACAGTAATGGTGAGCTAACGTTGTGCTGTGGGTGGTGTGACAGACAGATAACTACATTTCACGTCTTAGGGAAGGAAAATATGGACAACTTTTGGGTGTGAAATCAGGTAACAGAGTGAAACTTTGTCCCAAAGATCTGAGCACAGAGAGGAATATTTGATATTGAGTGTTGGAAAGAAGATTTTTTAAATTCTCACTTATACCAAGAGTATGGCTGGGGGAAAAATGCTGAGCAAGATAGGAAAGAAGAAGGTACGATTTAGTCTATAAGGAACAAGTGCATTTTGTCATTAAATTTGTTCATGTCATCAGAGAGACCAGCTGCCTGGTTACAGGATCAGGTACCATATCTTTGCGTTGCTCGTTTGGTTAGCTGGGGCAAGATGTCTGTTTCCAAGGCAAGCCCAGGATTCTCTGGGCTCAAAGGAACCAGGGCCGGAGTAACAAGCCCAACGGATGAAGAGAGAAGATGGGGGCAGTGTGAGGGCCGTTCAGGGATGCTGAGGATAAATCTCTCGAGCCACCGAAGGGGCCTCGTCCACCCTGCTTTCTGGCTTCTGTGGTCTTTCTGAGCCGAGAAAGTCAGAACCCAACACGCGGGCTATCCTATCCGCTGGTGGTTAGCTGGCGACCCTGTTGCCTAACCCACATTTACCCGATAGACACTGTCTGTAGAAGGGTTAATTGGACTGTTATTCTTGATGTGAACATTAAAACAACAGCAAAGACGCTGTGCCTGAGTAGCACCCGAGTTTATTGCAGGTGTCTCTGTTTTTCAAAGTGATCAATATTTGATTCCTGCAGCCTAGAGTTGGACATATAAAAAAGAAAAGAAAAAAACATAGACTTCGTTCTTCAGAATAAATCATAATTACTACTGTCACATTTAGAATGCCAGGCACAGTACCTGAAGTATCTTCTTAATTTTTACAATTCTTATGAGACAGGCATTGTCATGCAATGTCAGCTGGTGGTTAAGTATGAGACTTGGAGTCCACCATGCAGTGTCCACTGGCAAGTGGAAACTTTTCTAAACCTCAGTTTCCTCGTCTATAAAATGGGGGTAAATAGTAGCTGCCTTGTAAACACTGGAAACGGTTCAGTGCCAGTTATTATTACAAGTTCAGAATGGTTAAGCAAGTTATTCAAGGTCACCAAGTTAGTGTGTGGCAGAGGAGAGATTCACATACAATTTTGGTTGGCCCAAAAACTCTTTTTTTCCCCCCTAGGTGTATCACAAATTGTATGTCTTTTTTCTTTGTCTTTAAAAATAAGACTGTTTCTTCAGAAAACCAAACCCCACGTGCAGAGTCATGCTTGAGACAGAGGGATGTTTCCATGGCCCAGATTAGATATCAGATAATGTATTTAACCCCAACACCAACCGAGAAAGACAGGAAAGAGGAATGAAGCGCCTGTCTTTAGGAGTTCAGATTTAACAAACAAATGCTATCCTTGGGCACAAGGACTCATTAGAAACGGTTTGAAAGAACAACCAGAGAAGAGTGCTCTTTGTCCTTGTTCAGTTGCTCAGTTGTGTCCGACTCTGCGACCCCAAGGACTGCAGCACGCCAGGCCTCCCTGTCCATCACCAACTCCCGAGCTTGCTCAAACTCACGTCCATGGAGTCGGTGATGCCATCCAGCCATCTCATCCTCTGTTGTCCCATTCTCCTCCTGCCCTCAGTCTTTCCTAGCATCAACGAGTGAAGTTGCTCAGTCGTGTCCGACTCTTTGCGACCCCATGGACTGTAGCCTATCAGGCTCCTCTGTCCATGGGATTTTCCAGGCAAGAGTGCTGGAGTGGTGCGGGGAGCCGGCTTGGATCAGCGCTCCACTCATGACAAAGGTCATGAGGAAGGAGGCTTGGTAGACGCAAATGCGAGATCAAGCCTCAGGAGTCCCCCCGGGTATTCTTGAGCATCTATCCCCAAAAAACCAGAGTCTGCCTACTTTACTGCTTTGTGCTCTCACCTCTGACTTTACTGGGAGCTGTCCCCTACCACCATCTCGCTCTTTCTAATAAAGAATTAACCTACAGCTCCAATTAATAAAGTTCCTGGGCAGTGTATTAATTAATATAGTTGGTTTGTAGAAAAAAATAAGTAGTGGCCTTGGTGCTAGTAACTTTAGACCCTTAAGGTAATAAATTCTTTTCTTTGTTGTAAACCCATTGCGCCTCCCCCCTATAGGAATGCAAGTTTATCTAACACTTTGGATGAAGATGGCGCCAAACCTTAAAATAATTACTCTTAGAGAAAATAAGTCTTGAAGTTGACAAACTTTTGTCAAGAGTCATAAAGTGTTAATAGGCCTTCTGGCCAGAAGATGATGTAAATCACCTGAACCATTTGTACGGATAAATTTGCAGGAAAGAAACCCTGGTTTTTGATAAGGATCAAAGACTGCTGGCTTTGCATGATTTCACATCCCCTATTATCCTTTATGTGTAACTTCGGGTATAAAAGCCCCTGTTGAAAATAAAGCTACGGGCCTTGCTTATCAGAGCTTGGTCTCCCCATGTCATTCTTCCTCTCTATTTCCATTTCTGGCTGAAGTTTCCATCTGGAGCGCGGAACCCACCAAGCTTGCTAATCATGCCTGGGCTTCTAAGACCCACTCGAGAAAGTGCCTAAGGTGGGGCACTTTCCGCTATTCGAGCGGGCGCGTGTGGTCTACGCAAGTGGTGCAAACTTCTTGTCTTGAAGTTTTATTGGTCTCCCGTGTAAACCAAGCTACTCAGCCTCTTTTCTCCTCTGAATATTCCTACTGAGCTATCCTTTAATTACTCTTAATGTCTCTAATTGATATGTAAATGAGTCACCGACGCCGTCCACCCTCCGAAGACCCTGGATCAGCCCCCGGCAGAGGCAGAGTGGATTGCCATTTCCTTCTCCAGGGGATCTTCCAAACCCAGTGATCGAACCTGGGTCTCCCGCATTGCAGGCAGACGCTTTACTGTCTGAGCCACCAGGGAAGCCCAGCATCAGGGTCTTTTCTAATTACTAAGCTCTTCACATCAGGTGGCCAAGGTATTGGAGTTTCACCTTCAGCATCAGTCCTTCCAATGAGTATTCAGGACTGATCTCCTTTAGAATGGACTGGTTAGATCTCCTTGCAGTCCAAGGGACTCTCAAGAATTTTCTCTAGCACCACAGTTCAAAATTGTCAATTTTTTGGTGCTCAGCCTTCTTTATGGTCCAATTCTCACATTCATACATGAGTACTGGAAAAAACCATAGCCTTGACTAGATGGACCTTTGTTGGCAAAGTGATGTCTCTGCTTTTTAATATGCTAAGTTTGTCATAGCTTTTCTTCCAAGGAGCAAGCATCTTTTAATGTTGTGGCTGCATTCACTATCTGCAGCGATTTTGGAGCCAAAGAAAGTAAAAATTCTCTCACTGTTTCCATTGTTTCCCCATCTATTTGCCATGAAGTGATGGGACTGGATGCCATGATCTTTGTTTCCTTGAATGTTGAGCTTTAAGCCATCTTTTACACTCTCCTCTTTCACTTTCATCAAGAGGCTGTTTAGTTCTTCATTTTCTGCCATAAGGATGCTGTCATCTGTGTATCTGAGGTTATTGATATTTCTCTTGGCAATCTTGATTCCAGCTTGTGCTTCATCCAGCCCGACGTTTCACATGATGTACTCTGCATATAAGTCAAATAAGCAGGGTAACAGTGTACAACCTTGACATACTCTTTTGCCAGTTTGCAAGCAGTCTGTTGTTCCATTTCCAGTTCTAACTGTTGCTTTCTGACCTGCATACAGATTTCTCAGAAGACAGGTCAGGTGGTCTGGTATTCCCATCTCATTAAGAATTTTCCACAGTTTGTTGTAATCCACACAGCCAAAGGCTTTGGCATAGTCAATAAAGCAGAAGTAGATAATTTTCTGGAACACTCTTGCTTTTTCAATGATCCAATGGATATTGGCAATTTGATCTCTGGTTCCTCTGCCTTTTCTAAATCCAGCTTGTACATCTGGAAGTTCTTGGTTCATGTACTGTTGAAGCTTGGCTTGGAGAATTTTGAGCATTACTTTGCTAGTGTGTGAGATGAGTGCAATTGTGTGGTAGTTTGAACATTTTTGGGCATTGCTCTTCTTTGGGATTGGAATGAAAACTGACCTTTTCCAGTCCTATAGCCACTGCAATTTCTCCAAATTTGCTGGCATATTGAGTGCAATGCTTCAACAGCATCATCTTTTAGGATTTGAAATAGTTTGGAAATAGCTCAGCTAGAGTTTCATCACATCCCCTGGCTTTGTTCATAGTGGACTAAGTTCGTAAGAAGACTGAGTCCTCCTAGCCAGGCGTGCTCCTTAGGAGTGTTAGTCTCAACTGTTACAGCTGCATCTGACAGAAATGGTCTTCTGTCACTACTTGGGCTAAAAAGGTGGGGTCTGTTGCAAGGTTCACTGGAGTAGCTAATATGCGCATGCTAGAGCTGAAAAGCACAGGGATGCTTTTGCGCATCAGCAACAGCTGGAACCACGATGCCTTTGGGTCATTTCCAATTGCAAAATAATCTATGTGAAAGTGAAGTTGCTCAGTCATGTCTGACTCTTTGCGACACCATGGACTATAGCCTACCAGGCTCCTCAGTCCATGGAATTTTCCAGGCAAGAGTACTGGAGTGGGTTTCCATTTCCTTCTCCAGGGGATCTTCCCAACCCAAGGATTGAACCTGCATCTCCCGCACTGCAGGCAGATGCTTTACTGTCTGAGCCACCAGGGAAGCCTCATAAAAATTATCTATATTTTGGTTTATTATTATTTTAAATATAGACTTGCAGAAAACATGGCTACTGACACTTTCATGTCTTGCAGCTTCTAGTTTTCATTGCCACAGAGTCTAAATAATTCTCTCAGTTACCATTTCAAATCCCAAGGGAGAGACCCAGGGGTCAAGGCTATGGGAGCGTGACAGAACCCTTGAGATCCCACTGAGCTGGAGGAGGAGCGGCTCTCTGAAATGAAGGGTCTGTAGATAGGCCACCCTCCAGCCGCACCAGGAAGCTGCCAAACCAGAGGCCATCCATGTTCAGAACAGGCTCACCAAAGTGTAAACTTATGATTTGTGAGCCTTAGACATAGGCAAACATGTTTAAAATATTGGTGAAGATACTCTTTTTTGGAAAATTTAAAATATCATACTCTTCGTGAGCAAATTTTCCTAAAATGCATGACAATCCAAGCTCATGTCATTTTCAATCTCTTATTCACCTAACTGAATAATAGAATTCTATAGGGGAAAAGTATGTTTGCAGAGTTAGGGTTTTTCCTTTTAAGGTTAATGGTAAAAAGCACAGTCAAATTCTTTTAAAACATGCTACTGCGATTTCAGATCCCAAGTTGGATTTCTCTATTAACATAGTTCTTGAAATGTTTCTATTTATTTGAAAGAACTGGCATATGACCCTTAGTTTTAATTCCCATCACTAATTACCTCCATTATGGCAGTACAGACTGATGTCTTCTGAAACCTAATTTTACCCTATATCTGTTATATTTTTGAAAATTAGCTTTTTCCTAATGAAAGAAATGGAGCTATAATGTGGTTAGTTTCTTTTTATCTTCTTAAATGTGGATATTTCCTAAAAATAAAAAGTTTCTATTTACATATTTTTTATTCACGCCTTCACTGTGCATATTTAACATTTTGTTAAGTGTATTCTCTAATTTTCTTGAAGAGATCTCTAGTCTTTCCCATTCTGTTGTTTTCCTCTATTTCTTTGCATTGATTGCTGAAGAAGGCTTTCTTATCTCTTCTTGCTATTCTTTGGAATTCTGCATTCAGATGCTTATATCTTTCCTTTTCTCCTTTGCTTTTCGCTTCTCTTCTTTACACAGCTATTTGTAAGGCCTCCTCAGACAGCCATTTTGCTTTTTTGCATTTCTTTTCTATGGGGATGGTCTTGATCCCTGTCTCCTGTACAGTGTCACGAACCTCATTCCATAGTTCATCAGGCACTCTATCTATCAGATCTAGGCCCTTAAATCTGTTTCTCACTTCCACTGTATAATCATGAGGGATTTGATTTAGGTCATACCTGAATGGTCTAGTGGTTTTCCTTACTTTCTTCAATTTCAGTCTGAATTTGGCAATAAGGAGTTCATGGTCTGAGCCACAGTCAGCTCCTGGTCTTGTTTTTGCTGACTGTATAGAGCTTCTCCATCTTTGGCTGCAAAGAATATAATCAATCTGACTTTAATGTTGACCATCTGGTGATGTCCATGTATAGAGTCTTCTCTTGTGTTGTTGGAAGAGGGTGTTTGTTATGACCAGTGCATTTTCTTGGCAAACCTCTATTAGTCTTTGCCCTGCTTCATTCCATATTCCAAGGCCAAATTTAACTGTTACTCCAGGTGTTTCTTGACTTCCTACTTTTGCATTCCAGTCCTCTATAATGAAAAGGACATCTTTTTTGGGTATTAGTTCTAAAAGGTCTTGTAGGTCTTCATAGAACTGTTCAACTTCAGCTTCTTCAGCATTACTGGTTGGGACATAGACTTGGATTACTGTGATATTGAGTGGTTTGCCTTGGAAACGAACAGAGATCATTCTGTCATTTTTGAGATTGCATCCAAGTATTGCATTTTGGACTCTATTGTTGACCATGATGGCTACTTCATTTCTTCTGAGGAATTCCTGCCCGCTAGTAAAGTAATGCTCAAAATTCTCCAAGCCAGGCTTCAGCAATACGTGAACCATGAACTTCCAGATGTTCAAGCTGGTTTTAGAAAAGGCAGAGGAACCAGAGATCAAATTGCCAACATCCGCTGGATCATGGAAAAAGCAAGAGAGTTCCAGAAAAGCATCTATTTCTGCTTTATTGACTATGCCAAAGCTTTTGACTGTGTGGATCACAATAAACTGTGGAAAATTCTGAAAGAGATGGCAATACCAGACCACCTGACCTGCCTCTTGAGAAATCTGTATGCAGGTCAGGAAGCAACAGTTAGAACTGGACATGAAACAACAGACTGGTTCCAAATAGGAAAAGGAGTACATCAAGGCTGTATATTGTCACCCTGCTATTTAACTTATATGTAGAGTACATCATGAGAAACACTGGACTGGAAGAAACACAAGCTGGAATAAAGATTGCTGGGATAAATATCAATAACCTCAGATATGCAGATGACACCACCCTTATGGCAGAAAGTGAAGAGGAACTCAAAAGCCTCTTGATGAAAGTGAAAGAAGAGAGTGAAAAAGTTGGCTTAAAGCTCAGCATTCAGAAAACTAAGATCATGGCATCCAGTCCCATCACTTCATGGGAAATGGATGGGGAAACAGTGGAAACAGTGTCAGACTTTATTTTTCTGGGCTCCAAATCACTGCAGATGGTGACTGCAGCCATAAAATTAAAAGACCCTTACTGCTTAGAAGGAAGGTTATGACCAACATGGATAGCATATTGAAAAGCAGAGACATTACTTTGCCAACAAAGGTTCGTCTAGTCAAGGCTATGGTTTTTCCTGTGGTCATGTATGGATGTGAGAGCTGGACTGTGAAGAAGGCTGAGCGCCGAAGAACTGATGCTTTTGAACTGTGGTGTTGGAGAAGACTCTTGAGAGTCCCTTGGATTGCAAGGAGATCCAACCAGTCCATTCTGAAGGAGATCAGCCCTGGGATTTCTTTGGAAGGAATGATGCTAAAGCTGAAACTCCAGTACTTTGGCCACCTCATGCGAAGAGTTGACTCATTGGAAAAGACTCTGATGCTGGGAGGGATTGGGGGCAGGAGGAGAAGGGGACGACAGAGGATGAGATGGCTGGATGGCATTACTGACTCGATGGACATGAGTCTGGGTGAACTCCGGGAGTTGGTGATGGACAGGGAGGCCTGGTGTGCTGTGATTCATGGGGTCGCAAAGAGTTGGACACGAGTGAGCGACTGAACTGAACTAAACTGAACTAAGCGTATTCACTCCTGTAGATCCAGCTGTTACCTCCCTGAGTGGTGGATGTATGTGGATGTTATAGACCACGTCTATAGCTCTAGTCTCACCTTTCCCTTTGTCTTTCATATTATTTCCTATCAATATCTACAGTAAACCTTTCAACATCCACAACTCAGCATGTGCAAGAGAGAACTCGTTACCCCTCCTTTAAAACCTGTCTCTTCCCAAGACTTCCTTAAAATAATAACTCAGTTCAGTCACTGAGGCTTGAGTCAGATTTTCAGTGATTCCCCCATCACCCTACAAATACCAATCAGTATCCAACTCAGCAGTTCTGCTTCATCTTCTTCCAGTTCTTAGAATCTCTACTGTGGTTCAGACCCTTATCTTCGCTTGTTGAGACTTAACACTCTTGTTTGAAAAAGTTTACATAAATAATACAGAAAGTTCTTATTCCCTTCACTTCGCTTCCCCAACATCTCACCTAACCATGAGAAATTTATCAGGAAATTAACATCTGTACAATATCAGTCACTGAGCTACAGTCTTTATTTGAATTTCACCAGTTTTCCCATGAATGTCCTTGACGTGTTCCAGGATCCACGTTACATTTCGTTACCATGAATCCTTGATTCTCAATAATATGTGGCACTTCCTCAGTCTTTCCTTATGTTTTGTGACCCTGACACTTTTGGAGAGTATGAGCCGATTCTTTTCTGGACCATCTGTTCATGCCGGTTTCTCTCACTGTTTTTGGGGTCAGGTCGAGGGTGTCCTTTGTGGTTTGTGTGTTTTTCTTACCCTTTGACTGCCTTCGCTTCTGTCTTCTTTCTTTGTCGTATTGCACCTGAGGTTATTCATCTGAAGCGTGGATTTATCCATGTCTCTTCCTGCACAAAAAAGACTCCGGGGTACACTAGAGGCCTGCATCTGCCTGGTATTCAAGGCCATGCGTAGTCTTAGCCCAGTTGCACTTCCAGACTTCTCGCGGCTGGTGCTCACCTGTGACCCTGAAGGCAGACTGATTTGGGTTTTCCGTTTTCTGTGCTGGACTCTGTGGCTCCCCGTCTGCTCATCCGCATGTCTGGCCTGTATGGTTTATATTATTGCTGTATTCGGTGTTACAGGCAAGGAGAGCAGAGTTCTGCGAGACTTACGAACTTGCCCAAGGTTGACAACGAGACTTGATACTTAGGACTGTTTTCCCTCCAGAAGTCAAGGGATTTAGCCTCTACACTATCCTGTCAGCTCTTCTATGAAAAATCGGGGTTTTATTCATCTTGAAATTTCTCACTGAATCCAGTACACTGCCTGGTACATGGTATGGCTGTAATACGTGTGAACTGAATGGATGGATTTGTAAATGCTGACTTTGAAGATAAAAATGGACAGTTGTGATTGTAAAGTGTAGAGAGAGGAGGTTCTTATATGAGCATTATGCGCTGCTGAGAACTGACTCTAGCGTGTGTTACACAGCCGTTACATCACTGTGCATTCTACAGCTCTAAAGAGGCCATGTACCTGGCTCTCTTCTGCATCCCCTTGGAGCTTAAATTATTTACAAAAGGCTGTGTGTAAATCTCCCTTTGAACCAAATCACACTCACTCCCAACACCGTCTTAGGTGTATGACCGGCAGCTGTGACGCACGGCAAGGCAGCCAAGCGGGCAAGTGGAAGAGGAGGGGGAAGGGAGCTCCCAGAGCAGTGAGGAGCTCTCTGTGCCGCGGGGGCCACAGGCTGCTACGCGAGAGGCTGGCAGGGAGCGGATCGCAGTGCCCCTCCAGGGAGCTGCCCCTCCGACCTGCCCCGGTGTGCTGGCTTGTGTTGAAAGTAGTTTCTGGGTTATTGGCCTCAGGCCTGTGGGGACTGTGAACACAGCACGTGTGTGCAGGTCTGGAAGGTACTAATGTTCCTCCCGACAATTTTGACTTGTGCTTTAATTTTCCTTCCGAGAGCACATAATATATTTTTTGGAGCTTGTTGATTCTCCACACCTCTGGGTGCTATTGAAAAAGTGGCATTTAAGTCCTCTGCTCTTAAAAGTGCAGCGCGTCCTCATCTTCAAACTCCTTTAGGCATCAAAGACTTGGGGCGTTATGAATTCCTCTCTCTCTCTGATACATTTGAAGATTAATCAGTACCCCCAGATCAACAGGGTGTTAACACTGGGGGAGAGACGGGAAGCAAACTACATTTTACATTTCTTCAGGAAGTCACTCATTTGCTTTTGCTTTATTTTATTCCCAAGGAGAACCTTGTTTGACATATTTTGGCAATGACACATTCAGTTAACCAAAATCACATTTTCAAAAGCAATACCTTTCAATGGAACAATAAAAGGTTTTAAATCTATCACTAAGTGAGGTTTGCTTTTTCACTTGAGGGAGAATAATACTTTTCTTTTTTACTTCATCTTCTTGAATTTTAGAAGCATGGACTGTTGACAAAAATGGGTGAGGTGGCTTCATATTCAGTCTACACATCTTCAAACTCGCCTACAGAGGCAAACTGCAATTGATGACTGAGTTGTTGGGTCTGTCTTACTCCAGGAACTGTAAAACAGGGGTGAATGTGCTTCACAGTATGTCTCTTGGCAGTTTCACATTAAACTAGGTCAAATGCCATGCCATCATCCTTTCCTGACTCTTCCGTGTGAATATTTGTCAATGCTTCTGTCTGGTTTTTGCCCCACAGCGACTTTGGGGACCCATGGAACCACCCCTCTTCCCTGCGCTCTGTCATAATCTCCCGTTGGGCCTTCTGCTTCTGCTCTGACTTGTTCGCAAGCTCTTGTCCCACACCCCAGCCTCATCGTCCTAACAAAGTACAGTTCTAACCCACGTCACACCATTGCTTTAAGCCCTCCGAAGAGTTTCATTTTGCTAAGGAGTAAGACCACAGGTTGTTTTTTTCCCCTCCAGCATTAATGAGGTATGATTGAAAAGTAAATGTTATATCTATTTAAGGTGTTCAATGTGGTGTTTAATATATATACACTGTGAAATGATTCCCCCAGTCAAGATAATTAGCCTATTTACCTTCTGTTCTGTAGTGAGAACACCTAGGACCGCCTCCTCTCTCAGCGAATCTCAAGCGCACCGTAGCTTATGCACTGCAGTCTCCATGGCTCCAGAACGTTCCCTCTATGACTGAGCGCTTGCACCCTTTGACCACTGTCCTCGCATCCCCTCGCATCTCCAGCACCAGGCTCTCTCTGTTGTGTCTCTATGAGTTTGACTTTTCTAGATGCCAGATGCAGTTGAGACCCTACGGTGTTTGCTTTTCTCTGTCTGGCATATTTCTCTCAGCACCATGTCCTCTAGTCTAGTTCCTGTTGTTGCAAATGGCAGGATTTCCTTCTTCTTATGGCTGAATTTTTCTGGGCTCCAAACTCACTGCAGATGGTGACTGCAGCCATGAAATTAAAAGACGCTTACTCCTTGGAAGGAAAGTTATGACCAACCTAGATAGTATATTCAAAAGCAGAGACATCACTTTGCCAACACAGGTTCGCGTAGTCAAGGCTATGGTCTTTCCTGTGGTCATGTATGGATGTGAGAGCTGGACTGTGAAGAAGGCTGAGCGCCGAAGAATTGATGCTTTTGAACTGTGGTGTTGGAGAAGACTCTTGAGAGTCCCTTGGACTGCAAGGAGATCCAACCAGTCCATTCTGAAGGAGATCAGCCCTGGGATTTCTTTGGAAGGAATGATGCTAAAGCTGAAACCCCAGTATTTTGGCCACCTCATGCGAAGAGTTGACTCATTAGAGAAGACTCTGATGCTGGGAGGGATTGAGGGCAGGAGAAGAAGGGCACGACAGAGGATGAGATGGCTGGATGGCATCACTGACTGGATGAATGTGAGTCTGAGTGACCTCCGAGAGCTGGTGATGGATAGGGAGGCCTGGCATGCTGCAGTTCACGGAGTCGCAAAGATTTGGACACGACTGAGCAACTGATCTGATCTGATCTGATGGCTGAATTGTTGCCTATATAAGTACACCACATTTTCTTTATCCGTTTGTCCATGGATGGACACTTAGGTTATTGCCATGTATTGGCTGTTGTGAACAGTACTGCAGGAACATGGGAACACAGATAGGTCTTCAAGATGTTGATTTCGTTTTCTTTGGATGTGAAGTGAGATTGCTGAATCATATGGTAGTTATATTCTTAATTTTTTGAGGAAGCTCTGTTTTTTTCCTAGTCATTGTACCAATTTACAGTCCCACCAGTGGTATTTCAATTTCTCCACATCCTGACCATCCCTTGCTAATTTTTGACTTTTTGATGATAGCCATCTGAACAGGTCTAAAGAGATATCTCACTGTGGGTTTTTTTTTTAAGATTTATTCATTGATTATTTGTGCTTTTGGCTTCACTGGGTCTTCGTGGCTGTCGTGGGCTTTCTCCAGGTGCCGCAAGCAGCAGCTGCCCCCGCGTTGTGGCTGCAGGCCTCCCACTGTGGTGGATTCTCCTGTTGCGGAGCGTGGGCTCCAGGTGCACCGGCTTCGGAGGCTGCAGCTCATGGGCCAGAGCTCTGGCTTAGCAATTGTGGTGAGTGGATGTAGTAGCTCCAGGGCAGGTGGGGTCTTCTTGAACCAGGGATCAAACCCAGCTGCCCTGCATTGGTAGGCGGATTCTTAACCTCCGGACCACCAGAGAAACCCCTCACTGTGCTTTTGATTCCATGTCTCTGATTATTGGTCATGCTGAGCACCTTTTCATCTTGGCCATTTGTATGCCTTCGTTTATTTATTAATTTATTAATGCACTCATTCACTCTTTAAACTGAACTGTAACTGATTTGCAATGTCGTATTAGTTTCAAGTGTGCAGCAAAGCGACTCCGTCATATATATATACACACATACACACATACACACATACACTCTTTTCAGATTCTTTTCCATTATAGGTTATCATTAATACAAGATACTGAGTACAGTTCCCTGTGCTATACAGTAGACTGTTATTGTTTATCTTACATGTAATAGTGTGTATCTGTTAATCCCAAACTCATAATTTATACCTCCCTTTCCCACCCCTTCTTCTTTGGAAACCATAAGTTTATTTTCTGTATCTGTAAGTCTATTTCTGTTTTGTACATAAGTTCATTTGTAACATTTTTTTGGATTCCACATTGTATGCTTTCTTTGAAAAAATGTCTGTTCAAGTTCTTTGCCCAATTTAAAATAAGCTTATTTGTGGTTTTTGCTCTTGAGTTGTCTGGGGTTCTTATATATTTTAGGTCTTAGCCCTCTATTGATATGTGGTCTGCAGATATTTTCTGCCACTCCATAAGTTGCCTTCACCTTTTGTTGATGGTTCCCTTTACTGTGCAGAGACTTTTAGTGTGACGTAGCCTCATTTCTTCATTTTTGCTTTTGTTACCTATCCAGGGTTATATCCAAAAAGTCATTGCCAAGACCAGTGTTAGGAAGCTGTTCCTCTGTTTTCTTCTAGCAGTTTTTCGGTTTAATTCTTATGTCTAAGCTTTCAGTTTGTTTTGAATTAGTTCTTGTGTGTGGTAAGGGTCCAGTTTCATTCTTTTGCACGTGCATACCCTGGTTTCCCAACACCGTTCACTAAAGGGAATATTCTTCTCCCATTGACACAACTAAGTGGAATATTATCCCATGTTCATGGATTAGAAAAATTGACATTATTAAAATGTCCATATGACCCAAAGCTATCTGCAGATTCAGTGCAATTCCTATTAAAGTTCCAGTGCTGTTTTTTATAGAAGTAGAAAAATAATCCTAAGATTTGAATGGAGATGGAATATTCTCAATAGTGGGAAGTAACGTGTACAAACAGGTGGAGGTAGAAACTTGTATGTAGCCATTTTGGGTAAATTATAAAGACAAGTACTTAAGCTCAGCTGCATTTGAAATCACGAGGACTTCTTGGAGGTGCTGCTGCTAAGGCCCTATCCCTGGGAACTTGCTCTGAAGCACAGCTGGGCATCAGGGTTTTCCAAAGTTCCCCAGGTAAATCCAATGTGCAACCAAGGAAGAAAACCACTATTCTACAGTATGTAAAACTGAGTGAAAAAATGGTAAGTTGTAAGTTGGGGGTCACGTGTGGGAAGGAGTTACGCAGAAAACTCTGAAGACAGCTTTGCTTTACGGGTGGCTTGTTGGTGTTGAGTCGCTGATTCATGTCTGACTCTTGTGACCCCGTGGACTGTAGACCACCAGGCTCCTCTGCCCATGGGATTTTCCGGGCAAGAATTCTGGAATGGGTTTCCATCACCTACTCCCAGGAATCTTCCGGACCCAGGAATTAAATCCACATGTCTTGCATTGAAGGCAGATTCTTTACCACTGAGAAACCGGGATGGGTTCATTAAATATTTTATGTATATAGATATATATACGCTTTTTACAAGTGGGGCGTGGAGCTTGGTTGTTGGAAGTGACGGCTGCAGAGTCTGTCGCTTGATCCTGACTCTGCCATTTGCTTCTTGTGTGCTCTTGGGCTTCTGATTCTGCCTCAAGGGCAAGATTTCCTCACGGCATAAATCAGAACTTTAACAGTAAGTGTTGCCTTTCATATGTGCAGTGGCTCCTCTGAGCCTCTATCCATGCGGCCTGAACTCTGAGTTCATTTCCTCAGGACCGCAGTTCCCAAGCGTGCTCTGTTCTAGCGTATACCACTTGCCCAGGATCCTTATGACCATCATGCACTGGCATGAAATGTTTAGCTGGGTTTCGAGGGATCATGGGTAACTCTCTCGGGATACAGGTTGTCTAGAGGATAGCAAAACTAGACTGATGCACTAACCGCCTGAACTAACTATATATAACTATGTTAGCTTGTGTTACAAAAGGACAGTAGCAGCATTTACCCAGAAAAACAAGTACATACTCAGTACTCAATCAGATCAGATCAGATCAGTCGCTCAGTCGTGTCCGACTCTTTGCGACCCCATGAACCGCAGCACGCCAGGCCTCCCTGTCCATCACCAGCTCCCGGAGGTCACTCAGACTCGCATCCATCGAGTCAGTGATGCCATCCAGCCATCTCATCCTCTGTCGTCCCCTTCTCCTCCTGCCCTCAATCCCTCCCAGCATCAGAGTCTTCTCCAATGAGTCAACTCTTCGCATGAGGTGGCCAAAATACTGGAGTTTCAGCTTTAGCATCATTCCTTCTAAAGAAATTCCAGGATTGATCTCCTTCAGAATGGACTGGTTGGATCTTCTTGCAGTCCAAGGGACTCTCAAGAGTCTTCTCCAACACCACAGTTCAAAAGCATCAATTCTTCGGCGCTCAGCCTTCTTCACAGTCCAGCTCTCACATCCATACATGACCACAGGAAAAACCATAGCCTTGACTAGGCGAACCTTTGTTGGTAAAGTAATGTCTCTGCTTTTGAATATGCTATCTAGGTTGGTCATAACTTTCCTTCCAAGGAGCAAGCGTCTTTTAATTTCATGGCTGCAGTCACCGTCTGCAGTGATTTTGGAGCCCAGAAAAACAAAGTCTGACACTGTTTCCACTGTTTCCCCATCTATTTCCCATGCAGTGATGGGACCAGATGCCATGATCTTCGTTTTCTGAATGTTGAGCTTTAAGCCAACTTTTTCACGCTCCACTTTCACTTTCATCCAGAGGCTTTTTAGCCCCTTTTCACTTTCTGCCATAAGAGTGGTGTCATCTGCATATCTGAGGTTATTGATATTTCTCCCGGCAATCTTGATTCCAACTTGTGTTTCTTCCAGTCCAGCATTTCTCATGATGTACTCTGCATATAAGTTAAATAAACATGGTGACAATATGCAGCCTTGACGAGCCAAAATGATCATACAGTGTTCTAGGAATAAGTGTTTATACCAAAATGCTTAGAATCAAGTGGAAGAGACCAGGATAATATCTGTAGGACAAAGAAGGACACGTAATGCATATGCTCACTTGGCATGCAGAGAGATTCTAAGAACACTGGCCACAGTTCTTTTTAAAGACTGAGAGAGGTCAGGGGTTGGTGTAAATGAAGGAAGTTTCCCAAAGGCAGTACAACCTGAAGGCCCTGAGAGAGGCTAAAACTTTCTCAAATGTAAGGGGAAGAGAAGAATCAATAGATTTTACCGTAGAAGCAACTGTCTGTTTTTCTTCTCATTTGCTTCCTTGTACGGATCCCCCCCATTCTCGAAGAATGCACTTCACTGCACACACCCCACCAACAGGGGCTGAATGCAAATATTTTCCCTCACCTCAGGGGAGTGTTTGAAAACACTCTCTTGGAAAGAAAACCAATTTATTTGGTTGCTAATTATTTTGGCTCTGGTTTTAATGAGCCATCCACTGTAAAATGTAAAGAGGATAATAAGGCTTTCTCTCTCTCTCTCTTTTTTTTTAGAAAGTGATTTAGCAGCTATGGATAAGTATCATGTGGAGTTAAGATCCTGGATTCTGGTGCCAGACTGTGTGTGTCTGGTCCCTGCTTATTAGGTGTGTGACCTCGGGCAAATTGCTCTCTATGCCCTGGAGTCCTCATCCATAAAATGAGAATAATAACAGTACCTATCTCAAATGGTTGTAATGAGGATTAAAACAGTGATTATTATTGTTATTGTTATTTATCGTGACTATTGGCCTGAAATCCTGGGAAGGGTGGGCAGTGGATGGAAGAGACACGTGCGCCCCAGACTTCCGAGCGATTACCCTAGGACAGTGTGTGGGGAGCGGTGGGGGAAGGAGAGACTGGAAATCGGTCAAGTGCGGCGTGGGCTGTGTCTGTGAGCACAGTCGAGAAGGCCTCTATCGAGAACACTGTTTGGTACCAAACATTTCTCCTTAGAAACTAACAGCTTCCTTTGTGTCTAATGCAGAATCTGATTTGCACACGCCCAGGACCTAGCCAGCTGATCCCGCAGCCACCAAGCCGGGGACGCGTGCGCCTCTGCTGGCCTTAGCTGCGTTCTCTGTGTCACTTGCTTGTCCCACCCAAGTACGGGCCACTCTCGCCACAGGGATTGGGTGGTCTCCGTCAAATTCGCCTCCAGTGTGGACAGCTGTGAAGTCTGCCAACAATGCACCAAAAAGCCATGGGACGCTCGTTTCCCTAAGGGGCTGTGGGGACCACAGAACCGGTGTTGGGGGGCTTCTTCTAAACCTGCATGTCTAGGGCGCGTGATGGACAACTCGAGGCCCCTGACCTGAAATACTGTTTAGGCACATGTCTTGTTACCGATGGCTGAGTCTGGTAATCGTAGAAGGGCCCTGTGTAAAGAGCCCCTCGTTCTGTAGGAGGAGCCCCTCGGACAGGTCTGAACCACAGTGTCGGTGCCACCTGGGCGCTCACGAGACAGACGGACGCTCAGGTTTCCTTCCAGACCAACCGAATCCAAGTCTTCCTCTCCGAGGTCCCAGGAGTCTCAGGGGCGCAGAGAATTTGAACAACTCTCTTTCCCCGGACTCAAATGGGTCACGCCCCTTTTCTGGATGCTGGGAGTTGCGGAACACCATGAAAGACTGTAGTTGGTCATTTCCCAAAATTCAAGGGAACACATCCTCAGAAAGCACAGATGATGCTAATCAGCACAGCAATTACAAGTCAGCCCCCTTCTCTGGGTTAGCGATTGAAGAAATAGACAAATAAACATGGGTGACTCTGTGTTGTGAGTCTTTTTAACCCTCCGAGGTCTTGAAGGGAGAGCTGCCTCAGGAAGGCAACTTTCCACTTAGATCCTTCAGACACTTAGATCAAAGGTGAGAGTCCTCAAAGTGTTGGCGGGCTCAAAGGCAAAGAGACATCGGCTCTGAAGCACAGGGGCTGTGCTGAGGCGGCTTTGGTCCCTCTGTGCGTCCTTTCGAGAGGGAGCGCTTCTTGAGCCTTTGAACCCTCGAGACCTGCCAGTTGGAGTGGGAGAGGTGGCATTTTCCTTTAAGCGGCAGGCTCCCTTCTGCTCAGATCCTCCAGCAGCAAGGTCAGGTCCTGTTCGGAATAACTGAATGTTAATTGACTTGCTGGGAATTAACGTGCATTATCTTGTTTACACCAGCGTTCTGCTGGCAGTTTGTAAATCATTCTCTCCGGCAGGCTCTGACATGGATTTGAAGTTTGTTTCTGCTTTATAGGAGTTGGGTTAATCTCCAGCTATGCTAGAGGGTTAGAGAAATTAGATGAAATCAGGGAGGGGGCACCTCTCCCCCACACACTCCTGTATCATGAATTATTATCATGGCGGACAGGGATAGTGGAGGCTGCAATTACCTCCAGGTAAGAAGCAGACTGGCTATATAATTAGGCTAGCATTTCCCAGGGAGAATTTTTTTGTTCTTTAGCTTTGCCAAATGTATATAGGTTCCTGCTTGTTTGAGCATCCCCTTGGCAACTAACCAACAATCACACACGAACACACACAAACACGCTCGCGGGGGCACAGGCTGGCTGCCACTCTCATATAGACCTTGAAAGGTGACCTCCGTGATTTGTATGGCTACCCCTGGCCACGGTCCATTTCTCAATGCCTTGGGCAGTCTTCCAAACACACAGCAGCTCTTTCTGCAGTAATCACTTCGCCTTCTTTGAAACCCCAAGCAGGAGAGGCAGAGCTCCCCTGCACCTTGCTCTGTTTTGGGTCCACGGAAATCGCAGTCCCTCTGCTGTGTGTTTTTCTTGCCGCAGATGGGCTGTGTGATTTGGGGCAAGTCACTGTGCTTCAGTTTCCTTACGTATACAGTTAGGTGGCTGCACCATTTAGCTCTAGTGTGGGTTTCATGCTTTTCCCTTTGGTTCTAGGAAGTAAACTGGTCGCCAGCTCCCAGGCTGCTCGTCTTGGACCTGAAGCCTTTGGCTGCCAGGCTGCCGTGAGAACTGTAATGGCCTTAGAGGGGTTGTTAGGGATCCCAGATCTACCTCTGGAAGAGGCATCTGGCCTTTGGCAAATCTCTTAGATCTTCCATTTCCTCATCTGGAAAATGGTGATGAAGATCCTGTCTTGCAAACCCTGCAGGGCTGTGATGCGAGTATACTGCAGGAAAAGAATCTGCCTGCAAGGCAGGAGACCCAGGTTCCACGGCCGGCTGGGGAAGGGCCCCTGGAGAAGGCAGTGGCAACCCACTCCATTGTTCTTGCCTGGAGAATCCCAGGGGTGGGGGAGCCTGGTGGGCTGCCATCCACGGGTCGCAGAGTCGGACACACCTGAGCGACTTTCACTTCACTTCCAGAAAAATACAAATCAATACAAAGGCTGATTAATTACCAGGTTTTTCTGATCTGTCCTTTTGGCCAGGGAGCTGACATCAAGCTGGTCCTAGGCCCCGAACGTGCTCAGTCACAGCTGCAGCATAAACTCCTACAATGATCCGATTCCTGGGCCAGCCTCAGTATCACCCAGGCGGAGCTTCTAGGGGAAGGATTGGGCATTTGAAATGGACGTGAAGGCAGAGGTGAGAACTGGCAGTCTGAGGACAAAGAGACCTCCTGGTATTCTTGATCTCAAGTCGTAATATCGCTCGTGCTCGCCAGCACGTCCCCTCTCTCCCTGCTGCGCACAAGGGTGGGGTCTGCAGGGCTGTCCGTGCCACCTTCTTATTCAGCTCGACACACATTCCTCCTAGTCCTGATGCCATTTTCTCTTCCCATATATTAGGTGGAAACCACCTCTGGCACAACTGTTGGAAATGAACTTCCTGAGAACTGAATACCCTTGGAGAAGGAGATCAGCTTGAACGCTCTACCCTTTCAGAACCCTCTTTAGGGCGCTGAGCAGGGTGCAGTGGTGCTTCCTCTGTCGCCCTTTGAAGGCCTGCGGTGTTAGGAGGCGAGAGACAAAGGAGGGAAGGCAGCCAGAGCAGAGAGGAGCAGAGCGAGCCCGTCTCCACCTGGGCCGCTGTATCACCTCTGAGAGTCTGTCTGGAACGGACAGTGGGTTTGTCACCCCAATGAACAGCTTTGGGATAAGAACCTGGGGTTGATGCCAATGGCTTCAGAAGCCACAGGTCTTGGGCTCAGTCTTGCTCCCTCTGATCCCACTCTCGTGTCAGGGCATGAACTCAGGCCGGCTGTTTTAGAACCGAGGAGGTGCGGGCTCGGGGAGAAAAAAAGAAAACACCGCTAACCAAAATCTACGACTCAAAATGAAAGAGGCAATGTAAATTCTCAGGAGGTGAACTTTTTATTTGTCTTTCTTTATTTCCCTCTAATTTGTCAGTGAAATGAGATCAGAACATCTGTCTCCTGCTAAATAGGAGCTGCGTTCTCTCAGGTAAGAATGATAAGGCTTGGGGAACATGCTTCTGCAGACTGGCCTTCATCTATTTCTGAGGTAATGGACTCGCACAGCAGCCTCAAGCGCTGGTTAATAGCTTCTTACTTCTCCAGCAGAAATGCACTAGAGCTGTTTGCAGATGTGTGTGCATTTTGAGGAAAAGAATGGCAGAACCTTCTGCAAGAGAAGGAAAGAAAAGAAAAAGGCCCCTTTCTCTAATCTACCAGAAAAGAAGAAATTACCTCAGTGCATGTTCCTGCTGGTATAAATAGCAGTATAGGGGGAAAAAAAGCTTGTTTCTCCATGACTGAAAAACATTCAGGACACAGAAGCTGGACTCCAGCCCTTCTCTATTTCCCTGGTTACTTTAACACTGTGAGCTTTGGACTCCAGGGAGAAAGTCTAAAAATACTGCAGCCTATTTGTTCAAAAGCAAGTAGCAAAGATGGAAGGGGCCTGCTATTGCCTAAAGGGAAGAACGGAATAGAAAATCTTAATGTTTCCATTTTAAAACTCTAAACCAAAGCCAGACCTTGGAATATTGTTATTTATTTTTATTTTTAATAGGCAATGTGGAGACATGGTAATACAGATTCAAATGGCACAAAAGGAAATATATTGAAAAGTTATTCTCCCTTCCAACCCTGCCCACCAGGACTCCAGTTCCCCTTCCCTGAGCTTCTGAAGATATTCCTGATGTCAGTTTCTTGTGGATCCTTCCACAGATGATATCCTCTGCATATCTAAGCACGTGTGTGTGCCTGGAGGTGTGTGTTTATGCACGGGCATCTTCACCAAGCTCTGACTTCCTTTTTTTTTTTTACCATAAATAGTTGTATTCTGTACACATTCTCCTGCTCCTTGCTTTTCTTTACTTAAAAATATATCTTAGAGACAATTTCACATTAGGGCATAGAGACCAGTCTTCTTCATTTAATAGCTGTGTAGAACACTGAGGTGTGTATCATACTGTAACCAGCTTCCTGCAGGTGGGGGTTTAGTCTTTTGCCTCACTGGCTCCTGAAATGTTGGAATGAACGTTGCATGTATCTCTTATTGTAGAAAGTATTCTTAGAGCTTAACCGCCATGATGTGAATTGCTTCTCACATCTCTCCTGTTCTGTGGTTGCAGAATTTCTCCTCGGCTCAGCAGAAAACTTTGGCAGACTTAATTATATTTTATTTTTGAAATATTAACTGTATGTCAGAGTACAGTGCTGCTTCCTGACTGTGAGATTTCTCTCTGGTTTAGTTAAGCTGTTACCAGCCTCGCTAGGGAAGACAAAAGTTTGAGCTGTGTTTCCATACGGGCCCTAGATTTGTCACTGGGCAAACATGACCCTTTCTGCTGCGGTGGTGTGGTCAGCTTAAAGGCCCAAGGAAATGAATTCAAGCAGTGTTGAGGAACCACCTCTGACTCAGGGCTTTCTCAGTGCACGGAATTTCTGCCTCTGCATTGATAAGGTCATACATATGTATATACCAGAACTCAGAATTCCCCAGGGCCCTGGTTTCCAGCTCTGAATAAATAGAAACTGGAGCGCATTTGAGATGAGCTTGAAGGCTCTGGTAATATTGAAAGTGCTCTTATTTCTTAAATGGCAGATGTGCTTGGAGAATGGATACAGAGAGATCTAGCCATGTAGCGATGATGAGGTAATCCTTGACCATCAGGTGCAAGGGCACGCAGAGCCACCGAGGTGGCCTTTAAGAGCTGGAGGCTTCCTGCCTCAGGGCCTCATTGCTAGAGAAGATCTGTCGTTTGACTGCCGAGGGCAAAGGAAAGCGATATCGGGGAGGGGAGCAGGCAGCACTGAGGCAGTGTAAAGAACACGGGTGAAGAGTTGGACGGCGTGTCCTTCAGCTCGAGCTCTGCAGGACTTTCGTCAGGACCAAGTCAGAAAGCCCAAGTCACCCTTAAGTGAGACCGGAGAGGGGCCTGTTCTGCAGGGTTTCAGAAGCATAGCACACCTGGGTTCTCCCCACCTCCCAAGCTTGCTCTGTCTGCCCCGTGCAGACTTCCTCCTCACGCTCCAGATGGTGGCACGCTGGCCGCCAGCAGCTCCCGTGGCGAATCCTCCCAGGCTCAACACTAGCAGATAGGGTGGCTCCTCTTCTCTTAAGAGTTCACATGAAAGTTCTGGAAGGGCACAGATCTAAAATCAGGACAGTCTGACCAAATAAAGGGGGAAACAAGCTCTTGGTGCCCCAAATTCACAGTGTCTGCCATCGGCCTTTCACGAGGCAGCCGGCGCTGTGAATTCTGAGTCTCCCTTTGTTTGTGAAGTATGCTTAAACTTGGCAATATCTGTGGTCTCTTCCCGTCTCAAATGAATTTTCTTTCTTCCTTGCCTCCTTTCCTTTTTCACATTTATCATTTAACCTAAACATGTATTTTCCTAGTTTCAACTTTGACTGTATTTTAATATGTATAAGAAACATATGTGTCTGAAATATATATGCAGTCTAAAAAAGGTCCATCTAGTCAAGGCTATGGTTTTTCCAATAGTCACGTATGGTTATGAGAGTTGGACCATAAAGAAAGCTGAGTACTGAAGAATTGATGCTTTTAAACTGTGGTGTTGGAGAAAATTCTTGACAGTCCCTTGGACTGCAAGGAGATCCAACCAGTCCATCCTAAAGGAGATCAGTCCTGGGTGTTCATTGGAAGGACTGATGTTGAAGCTGAAACTCCAGTACTTTGGCCACATGATGCGAAAAATGACTTCTTGGAAAAGACCCTGATGCTAGAAGGGATTGGGGGCAGTAGGAGAAGGGGACAACAGAGGATGAGGTGTTTGGATGGCATCACTGACTCAATGGACATGAGTCTGAGTAAACTCTGGGTGTTGGTGATAGACAGGGAGGCTTGGCGTGCTGCAGTCCATGGGGTCACAAGGAGTCGGACACGACTGAGCAACCGAACTGAACTGACTGAACAGAGGTAAATAAGAGCACTGGGAACACAGAAGAGACAGTGGTTATCATTCACTTGAGATCATAACATTTGAATCTAGTTTGAAGCCAGATTAAACCATACCAGCACCATCACCACCAGAAAATAGCATGGGGACTGGAGGCATAAAACCCAATGAAGTTAGAAATCAGTTAGCAGTGGAGACTGGATTCTTTCCCCCTGAAACCTTGAAACGTGGGGGAGTCTCCCTTGTAATGGATTGTGTTTTCACACCTGAAGTCAGAGGGATGACTTAGAAGACCTCTCAGAGCCCTAGGGCCTTTCTAATACTTCGCTTTACTTCAGTGGTGGCTCTATAAAGTGACTCTACTCCAAATGAAAAATTGCTGCCACCTAATCATTGATGCTTATTAGAGATAATAAATACATATAAATGTATTGGTCCAGGGAACTTTTTTAAAGAATACAAAGAGAATGTCATTCTCTCAATTTTGAGGGGGGAGACAGCAACCGAAATGATTAGCAAAAAAAAATTGTATTCTCCTCAAGCATAGTCGCCTTGAGAACAACAAAAGGTCTTACAGAGATGATCACTGTAAAGCTGGTTGGAACTATTGGAACAGGAGGGAGGAATCAGGGATGAAAAGATTGAGTTTTTCTACTCTACCTTCCCTTTCTAATCCAGTTATTTTCTAAAGCAAATTCTTAAGAGACTAAATGTATTCACTTTTCCAGGGAGAGTTAATTACAGTCTTATTTAGAGCTGTGCTTTACTTCACCCTTTAAAGTTCCTTCCAGGACTATTGTAATTCAACTAAAATGCTTCAGGCATTAAAAAGCGTCAGAAAGCTAAATATGCATTTTTGTTTCTAACACAAAAAAGGAAAAAAAAAAGGTTTCAAAGACGAGTGAAAGAGAAAGAAAAGAAAGTCTTTCTCACTTGATGTTTACTTCCAGGGGAATACAAATATTTAGCATTGTTATGATTTTCACACTGAAGATGAATGTCAGTTTACTGCAAAGATGTGAATTAATTCTTGAAGTAAAGTCTAATATGAAAATAAAATTTTGAACACGTATTAGTAAGAGCATGCTGTGCTGGGCACTGTGGAGAATATTAAAGACATAGTCACCACCTCAGGGGGCTTCTACACAAATGGGAGATGAGACTGTCGATGGAAAAAAATAAATGCACAAACTAAAAGCTAAGAATTATATTTTATTTGGCAGACAAAGCTGTGATCTTAAGCCTGGGACACAGCATCTCAGATAGCTCTAAGAGACTGCTCCAAAGAGGTAAGGCAGGAATCAGGATATATAGTAATTTTTGTAGCAAAGACAAGGTAGTCAGAACTTCAGAAGGGTACTGTTAAAGAAAACCAGATATCTCAAGGAATTTAGTGCTTTCCTCTTCTATATATGGGAAGATGCAAGAGTTGTGTCTGACCCTTTGTGACCCCATGGACTGTAGCCCGCCAGGCTCCTCTGTCCATGGAGATTCTCCAGGCAAGGACGCTGGTGTGGGCAGCCACGCCCTCCTCCAGGGATGGAACCTGGGTCTCCTGCATTGCAGGCGGTCTCTTTACGGACTGAGCTCCTGGGAAGCCCCTGTTAGGGCACTGTTCTCCAGGAGAGCCAGTCAGCTGGTTGCACAGGACCATTTCTGTCATCCAGCTGCACATCATGTGCATTGCAGGAGACACTCCGGACACTGCTGGGACACTGCCGGTGCATGCTGGGAGTGTGCATAATTTCCACGGTTCCATCTCGTTGCCACGAGGATTTGAAACGAGGTACCAGTCTTAAGCTCCGTTACACCTCATAGTCGTATTTGGTAAGCAAAGGATGGCACACCCCCAAGGCATAAGGTCTGGCCGACCCTGAAGGAGTGGCCTCAAACCCTCTGGGTCCCTCTGTTTATGGTCTTCGTCTCCTCCCCTGAGCCCGCCCTAGCAAATCAGGGCCGGCACCCATCGTCAGTCAGGAAGGGCGTGTGTTTGTTTCCCTTGAGGTCCCCACCCCCGGTCTGCAGATTTTCCCTTTGTGCCCTTTCCAAGGACTTTTCCCTTCTTTGTCTGTCTTCTAGCCACCTCCACTTTGGACTCCTTTTTCTGTTCTAACCACCTAACTCTGATTTCCCTTCCCCGACAGAGCTACCGTTAATAGCCCCGAGTCTCGTCTCATTCATGGTTGTGGGGCTTTAGTTTTTAATGTTGTGGAACAAATTGCCACAAAACTTTTTTACTAAACACACACATTTATCTCACAATTTCCATGAAGCGAGACTGTGGGCATTGCTTATCTTAGTTTTCCGCCGTCTCAGCAAGGCTGCAGAGCATCGTCAGGCCATGTTCTCATCTGCAGGCTCGGTTAGGGGGGAATCTGCTTCCAAACTCATTTGGCTCATTACTGGGTGTCACCTGGAGAGTGATCTCAGGCCCTAGAGGTCACATGTGGAGAAGGCAATGTCACCCCACTCCAGCACTCTTGCCTGGAAAATCCCATGGACGGAGGAGCCTGGTGGGCTGCAGTCCATGGGGTCGCGAAGAGTCGGACACAATGTAAGCGACATGAGGTTCCTTCCTTTGTGACCCACTCTATGGCAGTTCAACATTTGGCTAATGACTTTTCAAGGCCAGTAGGACAATAGCTGTTTTCAGTCTGTTAAGATGAATACTATAAAATGAACGATGATCCCCAGAGTGACATTCCAACATGTTTGTCACATCTGCAAAGGTAACATGGTAAGAGTTCTGGGAATTAGGAGGTGGATGTGTTTGGGCAGCTATTTTTCTGTCCACCTCGGATGGCCCCAGGGCATGGAAGCCTCGGATGCTGCTAAACGTTGTACTAGAAGGAGAACAGGCACCACAACAAGGAAGTCAACAGTGGGGAGTCTGAGGAGGCCTTGGCCAGTGATTTGTTATTTGGCATTATTAAGGCATTAGTCGAATAATATACTTTGGGATTGGAATGAAAACTGACCTTTTCCAGGCCTGTGGCCACTGCTGAGTTTTCCAAATTTGCTGGCATATTGAGTGCAGCACTTTCACAGCATCATCTTTCAGGATTTGAAAGAGCTTAACTGGAATTCCATCACCTCCACTAGCTTTGTTCGTAGTGATGCTTTCTAAGGCCCACTTGACTTCACCTTCCAGGATGTCTGGCTCTAGGTGAGTGATCACATCATCGTGTTGATCTGGGTCATGAAGCTCTTTTTCGTACAGTTCTCCTGTGTATTCTGGCCACCTCTTCTTAATATCTTCTGCTTCTGTTAGGTCCATACCATTTCTGTCCTTTATCAAGCCCATCTTTGCATGAAATGTTCTCTTGGTATCTCTAATTTTCTTGAAGAGATCCCTAGTCTTTCCCATTCTGTTGTTTTCCTCTATTTCTTTGCATTGATCGCTGAGGAAGGTTTTCTTATCTTTCCTTGCTATTCTTTGGAACTCTGCATTCAGATGCTTATATCTTTCCTTTTCTCCTTTGCTTGTCACTTCCATTCCTTTCACAGCTTTTTCTTTTCACTATCTTTTCACAGTCTTTTCACAGAAGACTCTTGAGAGTCCCTTGGACTGCAAAGAGATCCAACCAGTCCATCCTAAAGGAGATCAGTCCTGGGTGTTCATTGGAGGGACTGATGTTGAAGCTGAAACTCCAGTACTTTGGCCACCTGATGCGAAGAGCTGACTCATTGGAAAAGACCCTCATGCTGGGAAAGATTGCAGGCAGGAGGAGAAGGGGATGACAGAGGATGAGATGGTTGGATGGCATCACCGACTCCATGGACATGCATTTGAGCAAGCTCCGGGAGTTGGTGATAAACAGAGAGGTCTGGCGTGCTGCAGTCCATGGGGTTGCAAAGAGTTGGACTCAACTGAGCGACTGAACTGAACTGAATAATATAATGATAATGATGATTCTCTAAAATTCTCTAAGTCTTACTACTGATGCAGGGAAAGCACTAAAAGTTGTTTTAGTCCTAAAAGAACTGAGTCCTCAGACTAGGTTTTAGGTCGAAAATTGATCATATATTAAATACTTAGTGTGTGGAAAATCTACCCCTGAATCCCAGTTGACCCATTTATAAAATGGGAACAAATAATAGACTAGCTTGTAGTGTTGCGGTAAGGCTGAAGAGAATTTGTATATTGTAAAGAGGCATCCAGAACCAAAATAAAGTTTTTATTGAGATACCTGGAATTCTCTTTTGATAAAATTGCACTAGGATAATACATTATAAGACTTATAAAATTATGTCAAAATGTTTGCAGCCAGATTCTATGGATTTCTTTAACTGGCTTATTACAACTTAACATAGACATGAATACAATTTTGAAAAACAAATTAGTCACCAAATTTTTGAATTATAAGAAAAGTACTGAAAATATATCAGTTCAGTTCAGTCGCTGAGTCATGTCCAACTCTTTGTGACCCCGTGGACTGCAGCATGCCAGGCCTCTCTGTCCATCACCAGCTCCCGCAGTCCACCCAAAACCATGTCCATTGAGTGGGTGATGCCATCCAACCATCTCATCCTCTGTCGGCCCCTTCTTCTCCTGCCTTCAATCTTTCCCAGCATCAGGGTCTTTTCCAGTGAGTCAGTTCTTCCCATCACATGGCCAAAGTACTGGAGTTTCAGCTTCAACATCAGTCCTTCCAATGAACATTCAGGACTGATTTCCTTTAAAATGGATCTCCTTGCAGTCCAAGGGACTGTCAAGAATTTTCTCCAACACCACAGTTCAAAAGCATCAATTCTTCCATGCTCAGCTTTTTTTATAGTCCAACTCTCACATTCATATGTGACTACTGGAAAAACCATAGCTTTGACTAGATGGACCTTTGTGGGCAAAGTAATGTCTCTGCTTTTTAATATGCTGTCTAGGTTGGTCATAACTTTCCTTCCAAGGAGTGAGTGTCTTTTAATTTCATGGCTGCAGTCACCATCCGCAGTGATTTTGGAGCCCCCAAAAATAAAGTCAGCCACTGTTTCCACTGTTTCCTCATCTATTTGCCATGAAATGATGGGATCAGATGCCATGATCTTTGTTTTCTGAATGTTGAGCTTTAAGCCAACTTTTTCACTTTCCTCTTTCACTTTCATCAAGGGGCTTTTTAGTTCCTCTTCACTTTCTGCCATAAGGGTGGGTGTCATCTGCATATCTGAGGTTATTGATATTTCTCCTGCAATCTTGATTCCAGCCTGTGCTTCATCCAGTCCAGCATTTCTCATGATGTACTCTGCATATAAGTTAAATAAGCAGGGTGACAATATACAGCCTTGACGTACTCCTTTTCATATTTGGAACCTGTCTGTTGTTCCATGACCAGTTCTAACTGTTGCTTCCTGACCTGCATACCAGTTTCTCAAGAGGCAGGTCAGGTGGTCTGGTATTCCCATCTCTTTCAGAATTTTCCAGTTTATTGTGAATAAAAAAAAATATATATATATATATATGGTGTGTGTGTGTGTGTGTGTGTGTGTGTGTGTGTGTGTGTGTGTGTGTGTGTGTGTGTGTGTGTATAACATAGTTTCGTGTATTTACTGGAGAAGGAAATGGCAACCCACTGCAGTGTTCTTGCCTGGAGAGTCCCAGGGGTTGGGGAGCCTCATGGGCTGCCATCTATGGGATCGCACAGAGTCAAACACGACTGATGTGACTTAACAGCAGCAGCAGCATGTATTTAATACAATTAATAATCAGTGATTTTAGTATTAAAATTGATGGATTATACAATTTTCCAATCCTTATTTCTTTTCACTTGGTGATGTTATATAGTTTTTAGCAGGATGAAAATGTACTATAATGGAGGAGAAAAATACACTGCTTTCCATTAGGAGAAACTGAACAGACAAAGCTAGTGCAACTAAAAGGGCAGCATAGATTCCAAGGTGGCTGGTGAAGCGGAGCAGTGGAGAGACTGCAGGTGCAGAGTGTGTGCGCTGGCGACCCCCTGGGGCTGGGCGGAGTCCAGGGCCCAAGGCTGCCTCCATTGCAGGCCACTTTCTGGTGTCACTGATTCCAGAATAAGAAGGAGACCCTGGCAAACAAAGTAGATGTTCAGTTCAGTTCAGTTGCTCAGTCGTGTCCGACTCTTGGCGACCCCATGGACTGCAGCACAGCAGACCTCCCTGTCCATCACCAAGTCCCAGAGCTTGCTCAAACACATGTCCATGAAGTTGGTGACAACATCCAACCATCTCATCCTCCATCATCCCCTTCTCCTCCCACCTTCAGTCTTGCCCAGCATCAAGGTCTTTTCCAGTGAGTCAGTTCTTCAAATCAGGTGGCCAAAGTATTGGAGTTTCAGCTTCAGTATCAGTCCTTCCAATGCACACTCAAGACTGACCTCCTTTAGGATGGACTTGTTGGATCACCTTGCCATCCAAGGGACTCTCAAGAGTCTTCTCCAACACCACAGTTCAAAAGCATCAATTCTTCTGCACTCAGCTTTCTTTATAGTCCAACTCTTACATCCATACATGACCACTGGAAAACCATAGCCTTGACTAGATGGAATTTTGTTGGCAAAGTAATGTCTCTACTTTTTAATATGCTGTCTAATTTGGTCATAACTTTCCTTCCAAGAAGTAAGTGTCTTTTAATTTCATGTTAATTCACAGCAAATCTACTTGTCCTGTAGGAGTTTCATCTTGGAGACTACGGCTTGGAGAGTTTAGGAAAGTATGCGCAGCTTCAAGGGATCTGACAAAGGAGAAAGGACATTTAGGTTTTGTTTTAAATAAGGTTGTTCTCAGCCCACTAGCTTAGGAACCTGTGTGTGCCTGTAAACCCTGTTTTATCTCCCACTGACTTGGTCGTCTCTTGATGGGAGCAGCCTATCGTGAGTAACTGAAGCGCACTGTCTCTGGAAGCCCGATGCTCCATTGGGCGAGAACTTTCCACTCCACGCTACAGTGACGGTGCTTGGGTTTTTCCAAATGCACATACCTTGGTATCATGAATTCTAAAATTTACAGAAGGCGAGCATATTGCAAATGCCAGTCTTTGGGAAGTGAGGCAGTATGCAGGCATAGATAGATGCCTTCCCCTCCCGCAGAGAGTGGCAAAGGCATTGTCACTGTTTAGTCGCTCAGTCATCTCCAACTCTTTGCGACCCCATGGGCTGTAGCCCGCAAGGCTCCTCTGTCCACGAGATTTCCCAGGCAAGAATACTGGAGTGGGTTGCTATTTCCTTCTCCAGGGGATCTTCCTGATCCAGAGATCGAAGCCGTGTCTCCTGAGTTGCCAGGTGGGGGTTCTTACCACTGAGCCACCAGGGACGCCCAGTAAAGGAATAGTGACAATATTAACCCTCTGATGCAAGATTTTTCTCAGCTGAGTTTGTGTTTATAAATAACCAACATCCTTCTCTCTCGTCCTTTTTTTTTACATAACTGCATGTCTCTGTGTGGTCTGGTGAACTGAGGGCTGTTTTGCGCCCCTAATCTTGCCTGGAATATGCAAGATGACCTGTAATTGCACCCAGGCATTGAGATGCCTCTGACTGAGACTGAGCCAAATGGAAAGCAGGGAAGAAGCTCTTCGGACTTTGAGCTTTTAATTTTCAAGAGCAAGAGAATTTCATTGTGAAGTTCAATTCCTTTGGATTTGAATGTTTTGGGGACTTAAGCTTGCAAGGAAATTTAATCTCTGATCTCTTCTCTCTGGGAATTTGATAATAGGCAGGAGTTTGTGTTCAATGTTGGTGCATCTCTATGTTGGCGTTTTATTAGTGGAGTATCTTCATCTTGTCACGTAATCCGATTGCACGATGTGTGATGTTCTGTCTGGGGTACTGTTGCTGAATGTAGCTCGAGAACCAAAACAGAGAAGAGCGTGCGTTTTATTTTCATTCTTGAATGCAGAGGGGGAATTGATTTATTTAATGCTCCTTTCTGGTCAATTTCAGGATATGCCAGAGCCAGGTCTAAACTGTCTGCAGATTGTCCAGGAATGAGACACAAAACCTCAGTGCTAGTCTGAGGAGAGAGTTTCTGTGCAGGTGCGAGCAGGGCTCTGACCTGAGAGATTGCTCTTCTCCCTGAAAGGGAAAGTCCGAGCCCCGTTGGGCCCCTGCTGCTGTTGCTGCTAAGTCGCTTCAGTCGTGACTGACTCTGTGAGACCCCATAGACGGCAGCCCACCAGGCTTCCCATCCTTGGGATTCTCCAGGCAAGAACACTGGAGTGGGTTGCCATTTCCTTCTCCAATGCATGAAAGTGAAAAGCGAAAGTGAAGTCGCTCAGTCGTGTCCAACTCTAGCTACCCCATGGACTGCAGCCTACCAGGTTCCTCCATCCATGGGATTTTCTAGGCAAAAGTACTGGAGTGGGGTGCCATTGCCTTCTCTGCCGTTGGGCCCCAGGCTTAATGATTAAGTTCAGTGGTCAAGAGAAGAAAAATCCAGAGAAAGTCAGCAGCAGGTACTTTTTCCTTGAGGAGGAAACCCAAATAGGGCTATTGATAGCCTTTCTCCTTTGCTTATTCCATCTCATGGCAGAGACGGCAGAGTTTGCTGCACGCTTGAGAGACAAGCCCTCTGTCTCATCCAGGATTTGCTTGTTTCCTCCCAGTGAGGTTTTCTTCCCAGTCTCTCAACAGTTGCTCATGGCAAGGCTTTTAGTTTTGATGAAGTCTAATTAAAAATTTTTTTTCCTTTACAAGTCTAGTTTTTAGTATATTGTCTATGGGCTCTTAGCCAAACTCTAGGTCATACATGTATTTCTGTTTTCTTCTAAAAGCTTTATTATTTTATATCTATATTTAGATCTGTAACCTATTTTGCAGAGAAGGCCATGGCACCCCACTCCAGTACTCTTGCCTGGAAAATCTTGTGGATGGAGCAGCCTGGTGGGCTGCAGTCCATGGGGCTGCTAAGAGTCAGACACAGCTGAAGTGACTTAGCAGCAGCAGCAACCTATTTGAATTAGTTTTTGTATAAAATGAGATGTTCCTGTCAAAGTTTACGGGTTTTCAAGCACACTGATGAGCAGTTGCTCCCATACCGTTTATTGAAAAGACTATACTTAATCATTAATTTTTGTATCTTTGTAAAAATTGCATTGCTGTATTTGAGTAGAAATGTTTCTGGGCTCTCTCTCCTGTCCCACTGCTCTGTGTGCTGTCCCTTGTTAGCACTGCACTGTCTTTGCTAAGTGGTTAGATTCGCTGCCTTCAGCTGTTTGTTTTCAAAATTGTTTTAGCTATTCTATTTTCTTTGCCTTTCATATAAATTTTAGAATCCATAAAATGCATAAAATTTTAGAATCCATTCATATCTGTAAAACATTATTCTAAGATTTTTATAGATACTGCATTAAGTCTATAGGTGAATTGGGGAATTTAAGATTTCCACGCAGAGCTCCTATACATGTTTTTAGGTTTGCAGCATCAATATTTAGTTCTTGTTACTATTATTAGTATCACGTTTACCTTTACAATTGTACCTGGCTAGTGCATATGATTGGTTTTTGTGTGCTTACCTGTTATCTTATGATTTTCTCAAGAGCTCTCTTGGATTCCTCGGGCTTTTCTATTAATACACAGCTTGCAGTCCTTGAGTAGGGGCATTTTTATTTCTTCCTTTCCTAATTGTATCCTTATTTCTCTTTCATTTAAGCAGACTTTTTGAAAGACTCATGAGGCTTTGAGGCCTCATAAAATTGGACTTTGAGGCCTTCCAAGATGGTTGGATCTTGGTGAACTCCATAGATTAGAACTCTGAACATTTACGCCTTGAGGGTAAAAGTGAGCTGTAAACAGTGCTGTCCTCTCAGGGGTGGAAACTTGTTTTGAATCCTTTTAGTCTTTAATTTTTTCAGAGTTTTTTTGACTTGCTAGAGCCACTACCATTGTGCCACAGGGAAAATTATTTTCTCCATGAAAAAGAATAGCATTATCCTAAGCCTCAAATTGTGCCTACAGTTTTGGATATGTAGTGGGTGACATGCAGTAGAAAGTGTCCTAGCACACAAAAGGAGAAAAAAAAGGGGCCCAAAACCCAGGAGTAGCAACATACTATAACTTAGGTGATGCATAGAAACATAGATGATACAAATAATAGAAAAATAAGATACAGACTAAAGGAACTGCTCAATATGCTTAAGGAAATAAGAGTGGTGGGGTGTTTTTCCTTTCAATAAATAGCCAGCAGTGAAATTGCTGGGTCATGTGGAGCTCTACTTTTTAACCCTTTGAGGAACTTCCCTGCTGTTTTCCATAGTGGCTTCATCAACTTATAATCCCACCGACAGTGCATGAGGGTTCCCTTTTCTGCACATCCTTGCCAATACTAGTAATTTGCTATCATTTTGCTAACAGCCTTTCTGACAGTTGTGAGGTAATATTACTGTGGTTCTGACGAGCATTTCCCTAATATGATACTGAGCATTTTTTCATGTGCCTCTTGGCCATATGAATGTATTCTTTGGAAAAATGTCTATTTAGATCCTCAGCCCATTTTTTAAAAACAGACTGTTTGCTTTTCTGATGTTTAATCATATAAGTTCTTTGTATATTTTTTAATTCACCATATATGTTTTTGACATTAATTCCTTATTAGATATATCATTTGCAAATATCTTCTCCCATTAAGTAGGTGGCCTTTATGGTTTGTTGACAGTTTCCTTCACTGCAAAAAAGCTTTTTAGTTTGACAGAGTCCCATTTGCTTATTTTTGCTTTTGTTTCCCTTACCTGAGGAGACAGATTCAAAGAAATGATTGCTAAACTGATGTCAAAGAACATACAGCCTACGTTTTCTTCTATAAGCCTTATGGTTTCAGGTCTCAATTTTTTTTTTTTTTTTTCCAATTGTGAGTTGATTTTTGTGCATGGTGTGAGAAAGCAGTCTAAATGGGTTATATTGCATGCAGTTGTCCAGTGTTTCCAACACCATGCATTGAAAAGCTTGTCTTCTCCCCATCGTGTATTCTTGCTTCATTTGTCATAGACAAGTTGACCATTTAAGTGTGGCTTCATTTCTGGTCTCTATTCTGTTCCACCGATGTACCTGTCTGCTTTTGTGCCAGCACCATACTCCTTCGGGCTTCCCAGGTGGCAATAGCAGTAAAGAACCTTCCTGCCAATGCAGGAGACACAGGAGACATGGGTTTGGTCCCTGGGTCAGCAAGACCCCCTGGAGAAAGGCATGGCAACCCACTCCACTATCTTGCCTGGAGGATCCCCGTGGATAGAGGAGCCTGGTGAGCCACAGTCCGTGGGGTCACACAGAGTCGGATGCAACTAAAGAGACTTAGGATGCACATATTCTTTGTAGTTCAGCCTGAAATCAGGGAATGTGATTCCTGCAGCTTTATTCTTTTCACTCAAGATGCTTTTGGCTACTTGAGATATTTTGTGTTTTCATACAATCTTAGAATTAATTTTTCTAGTTCTGCGAAAAATACCATTGAGATTGCATTGAATCTGTAGATTACCTTGAATACTATGGTCATTTTCACATTATGATTTTTTTATTGGAGGATAATTGCTTCACAGTGTTGTGCTGGTCTCTGCTGCTGCACAGTCGCCCAGTCATGTCCGACTCTTTGTGGCCTCACGGACTGCATCGTGTCAGACTTCGCTGTCTTTCACTATTTCCTGACGCTTACTCAGACTCATGTCCATTGAATTAGTGATGCCATCCAACCATCTCATCCTCTGTCACCCCCTTCTCTGCTGAACATCAATGCAAATCAGTATAACTATACATGTGTGTATGTGTGTGTGTGCGTATATCTATCTCCCCTCCCTCATAAGCCTCCTTCCCTCCCCAGTGTCCTGGGTTGCTCAGAGCACCAGGCTGGGCTCCCTCTGTTATTTCACACATGACAGGGTGTTTATGTCATTGCTACCTTCCCAGTTTGTCCTAGCTTCTCCTTCCCCTGCTGTACCCACAAGTTTCTTCTCTGTATCTGTGTCTCCATTCCTTCTCTATAAATAGATTCACTAGCACTATTTTTCCACATTCCACACTGGATTCCACATTCTAATCCATGGAATATAGATACGATATATGTTTTTCTGATTTACTTCACTCTGGATAAGAGGCTCTAGGTTCATCCGCTTCACTACAACTGACTAAAATTCATCCCTTTTAGTGGCTGTGTAATATTCTGCTGTATATATATACCATGATTTCTTTATCCATTCATCTGTCAGTGGACATCCAGGTTGCTTCCATGTCCTGACTCTTGTAAGCAGTGCTGCAGTGAACTTTGGAGTACATATGCCTTCTTGAATTGTGGTTTTCTCAGGGCATATACCCATAGTGGGATTGCTGAGTCATATGGCAGTTTTAGTCCTAGTTTGTTAAAAAGTCTCCATACTGTCCTCCATAGTGGTTGTGCCAATTTACATTCCTACCAAAAGAGCAGTGCTGCTGCTGGTGCTAAGTTGCTTCAGTCGTGTCCTACTCTGCAACCCCATAGACGGCAGCCCACCAGGCTCCCCCTGGTCCCTGGGATTCTCCAGGCAAGAACACTGGAGTGGGTTGCCATTTCCTTCTCCAATGCATGAAAGTGAAAAGTGAAAGTGAAGTCGCTCAGTCGTGTCCAACTCCTAGCTACCCCATGGACTGCAGCCCACCAGGCTCCTCCATCCATAGAATTTTCCAGGTGAGAGTACTGGAGTGGGGTGCCATTGCTGTCTCCAAAAGAGCAGTAGGGCTCCATTTTCTCCACCCTCTCTCCAGTATTTGTTATTTTTCCATCTCCACCCCCTCTCCAGTATTGGTTATTTTTCCATCATCATGATATATCTTTCTATTTGTTCCACCTTTCGCTTCTTTCACCAATGTCTTATAGTTTTTAGAGTACAAGCTCTTTAGTTAGATGTATTACTAGGTATTTTATTCCTTTTGTTGTAATTTTAAATAGGATAGTTTTCTTCATTTATTTTTCTGACTATTCATTGTTAGTATATAAAAATTTCTATATATTAATTTTTTATCCTGAAACTTTACTGAATTAATTTATTCTAGTAGGTGCTGTTTTGTAGGTTTGGTGCTGTTTTTAGGATTTCTGTAGATAGTATCATGCCATCTGCAAACGGTGACAGTTTTACTTCTTCCTTTTCAATTTTGACTCTTTAATTCTTTTTTCTTGTCCTATTGCTGTGACTAGCATACCCAATACAGTGTTGGGTAAACGTGCTAAGAGTAGGCATCCTTTTCTTGTTTCTTATCTTGGGGGGAGTGTTCTGAGCTTTTCATTGTGGAGTATTAAGTTGGCTGTGGGTTTATCCTGTGTGACCTTTGTTATATTGAGACATGTTTCCTCTTTACCCACTAGTATCCATAAGGGTCTATCCAATTAATATTGCTACATAAAGCAATGAAATCAAGTCAGCTATCACTGAAAATAGATACAGAGCCAAATTACATCGTGAGAATAACATGTAATTCAAGAGAAGAAAGAAAGACGCTCGCTGTTGCATGGTTCCTGAATCGTGGGAACGAGGGGGAGCAGCAGAGGGCATTGGCCTTGGTGAGGTTGGGAGGCGTTTTAATCTAGTGAAATCACTGGCAGAAGAATAAAAGAGGGTACAACCGCTGAGTTAATGAGAGAAAAATGGAAAACGAAAGACAGTCAACCAATCCGAAGTTAGGCAAGGAAGGACAGAGGAACGGAGGGTGGTCAAGAGAAGCAGAAAAAACCTAATAAAATGTACACTTAATTATAAATGTATCTGTCATGATACTAAATGTAGATGAGCTACCTGATGCCACCAAGAAATAAAGACTGTGAGGCTAGATTAAGAGATAGCAAGTACATACTGCTTGCAAGGGACGCACATACAATACAAGACATGGGACATTTGAAGCAAAGAGGATGGAAAGATGTGGAATACAAAGGCCAACAAGAAAGCTGACCGTGCTGGATTAATACCAGACAAAGGCAAGAAACATTATTAAAGACAAGTCAGGGAATTTTATAATGATATTATATTAATTTCATTAGTAAGGGGTAATAATTCTAAATGCATATGTTGCATAAAGCAAATGTGGACAAAACTAAAAGGAAAAATAGACAAATCACATTCACAGTGAGATATTTTAATGCACTTTTCTTCTAATATATATTTAAGAAACAACAGCAGCCTTCCCACCCCTGCCCCTCCAAAACAACAACAACAACAACAAAAAAACCCTCTGAGAAAAAGCAAGGGAGGGAAGGGGAGAAAATACTTGCCAACTCAGTTTATGAAGCTAGCAAATCTTGATATCAACACCTGACAGGGATATTAAAAGAAAAATTATAGATCAATTTCACCCTTAGAAATGGATATGAAAGTTTTAAAGTGACATGTTATCAAATCACATCAAGTGATACATGATGTGATAGAATGATGCCATGCCGTGACTGATTTGGCTTTAGAGGAAAACAAGGTTGATACAATATGTTGTTTCGTTGCTACGTCACGTTTAACTCTTCTGTGACCCCATGACCTATAATTGGCCGGGCTCCCCTGTCCATGGGATTCCCAGGCAGGATCACTGGAGCGGGTTGCCGTTTCCTTCTCCAGGGGACCGTCCTGACCCAAGGATGAACCCCACGTCTCCTGCACTGGCAGATGGATTCTTTACCACTGAGCCACCAGGGAAGTCCTTGGCATAATATAAGAAAGCCAATCAATGTAATTAATTACGGTAACAGGATAAAAAAGAAAGATCATATATAATCTAAAGAGATATAGGAAACACTTTTGAAAAAATGATTATACGTTTATGGGGAAATGTGGGAAACAATGACCACAAAATAACTCCCTTAACTCTGATTAAAAAAAAATTTTTAAGCATCTGTTTAATGTTATTGATCTTGAGGTCAGTATCAAAACAAGGAGGTAGAGTAGAACTCTATTCAATATCATTGTGAAGATTAAAATCAGTAAATTAAGACATGGGTGCATAAATAAAAGATGGGGTTGAAAAAATAAAATTTATCATTTGTAGATAATGGAAACATTTCTACATAAAATTTAAAATCCACTTGTAAAGTTCCAGAGCATACTTGTTTGGATTTTGATTATAAATGCATAAATTCTTAACATCAGCAAAAAAATCGTCAGCTCTACAATACTGGGAACTTCAATCTATAACATGTGTTCTCTCTCCATTTCTTTAGAAAACATTTTATTAGTGCTGTTAATTCTCGCTTTGTATATTTTGGAGACAGAATTTTAGATAAATAGTTTCCCGGTGAATTGAATGTATTATTTTGAAATTTTTCTCTGTATTCCTAATAATGCTTACCCTTAATAGTCTAATTTCTCTGATATCAATTTAGCTATATTAATTTTCCTTCAATTAGTATTTATAGGGTCTTATTTTTTTCTTTTCAATTTTCTGTATGTTTTAGATATCTCTTGTAATAGCATGGGGTTATAATTTTATTTATGTAATCTGGTCATATTTTTCTTATAATTTGAAAATTATAGTTTGAAGCACTTAGTCCATTTATATGTAATATAATTGCTATTTATATTGAAATCTACCATTTTTCAAAGAACAGCAAGGAGAGATAAGAAAACCTTCCTAAGTGAACAATGCAAAGAAATAGAGGAAAACAATAGAATAGGAAAGACTAGAGATCTCAAGAAAACTAGAGATACCAAGGGAACATTTCATGCAAAGATGGGCACAATAAAGGACAGAAATGTTATGGACCTAATCGAAGCAGAAGATATTAGGAAGAGATGACAAGAATACACAGAAATATACAAAAAAGATCTTAATGACCCAGATAACCATGATGGTGTGATAACTCTAGAGCCAGACATCCTGGAATGCAAAGTCAAGTGGGCCTTAGGAAGCATCACTATGAACAAAGCTAGTGGAGGTGATGGAATTCCAATTGAGCTATTCCAAATCCTAAAAGACGATGCTGTGAAAGTGCTGCTCTCAATATGCCCTCAAATTTGGAAATCTCATCTGTGGCCACAGGACTGGAAAAGTCAGCTTTCATTCCAGTCCCAAAGAAAGGCAATGCCAAAGAATGCTCAAACTACCGCACAACTGCACTCATCTCACACGCTGGCAAAGTAAAACTCAAAATCCTCCAAGCCAGGCTTCAATGGTACGTGAACCAAGAACTTCTAGATGTTCAAGCTGGATTTAGAAAAGGCAGAGGAACCAGACATCAAATTGCCAACATTCATAGGATCATAGAGAAAGCAAGAGAGTTCCAGAAAAATATCTACTTCTGTTTCATTGACTACACTAAAGCCCTTGACTGTGTGGATCACAACAAACTGTAGAAAATTCTGAAAAAGATGGGAATACCAGACCACCTGAACTGCCTCCTGAGAAATCTGTATGCAGGTCAGGAAGCAATAGTTGGAACTGGACATAGAACAACAGATTGGTTCAAAATTGGGAAAGGACTACATCAAGGCTGTATATTGTCACCTTGCTTATTTAACTTATATGCAGAGTACATCATGAGAAATGCCAGGCTAGATGATGCACAAGCTGGAATCAAGCTTGTGGGGAGAAATATCAATAACCTCAGATATGGAGATGATGCCACACTTATGGCAGAAAGTGAAGAGGAACTAAAAAGCCTCTTGATGAAAGTGAAAGAGGAGAGTGAAAAAGCTGGCTTAAAACTCAACATTCAACAAACTAAGATTATGGCATCCGGTTCCATGACTTCATGGCAAATAGATGGGGAACCAATGAAACAGTGGTAGACTTTCTTTTCTTGGGCTCCAAAATCACTGCAGTTGGGTGACTGAAGCCACGAAATTAAAAGATGTTTGCTCCTTGGAAGAAAAGCTATTGCAAACCTAGTCAGTGTATTAAAAAGCAGAGGCATTACTTTATTGACAAAAGTCCTCGTAGTCAAAGCTATGGTTTTACTAGGAGTCATGTATGGATGTGAGAGTTGGACCACGAAGAAAGCTGAGCACTGAAGAATTGTTGCTTTTGAACTGTGGTGTTGGAGAAGACTCTGAAGAGTCCCTTGGACTACAAGGAGATCAAACCAGTCCATTCTGAAGGAAATCAGTCCTGGATATTCACTAGAAGGACTGATGCTGAGGCTACAATACTTTGGCCACCTGATGCGAAGAGCCAACTAATTAGAAAAGACCCTCATGCTGGGAAAGATTGAAGGTGGGACAGAAGGGGACGACAGAGGATGAGATGGCTGGATGGCATCACTGACTCCAGGGACGTGAGTTTGAGTAAACTCTGGGAGTTGGTGATGGACAGGGAGGCCTGGCGTGCTGCAGTCCATGGGGTCACAGAGAGTCAGATGTGAGTGAGCTTCACATCAAAAAAACCCAATGGTCTGATTAAAAAGAGGGCCAAGGACCTGAGTGGACATTTTTCCAAAGAAGACACATGTGTGGCCGACATTACATGAAAAGGTGTTCAGTTCAGCATCACTGACCATCAGAGAAAGGTCCGTCCAGCCCACAGTGTGCTATCTGCTCATGTCTGTTCAATGGGTGCTCTTAAACAGATGAGAGATCACAGATATTGAAGAGGATGTGGAGAAAAGGGAACTCTTGTGCACTGATGATGGGAATGTAAATTGGTGCAAGCACTGTGGAAAAGAATATGGGGTTTCCTCCCAAAATTAAAAAATAAAACTACCATATTACCCTGTACTGGGTAATAAATACCACTCTGGGTATTTATCTGAAGAAAGGGGAAACCCACACCCAAAAGATACATGCACCCCCTCCCCCCTCATGTTCACTACAGCATTACTTAGAATAGCCGAGATATAGAAATGACCTGTGGCCTTTGATGGACGACTGAATAAAGGAGAGATGGTGTGTGTGTGTGTGTGTGTGTGTGTGTGTGTATAAAATGGAATACTATTCAGTTATAAAACAGAAGGAAACCTCGCCATTGGTGACAGCATGGATAGCCATTGAGGGTATTATACTAAGTGAAACACGTCAGAAAGAGAAAGACAAATATGATTTACTGAATCAAAAACTACACACAAAAATGAACTTACGGAAAATGATAAACTGGTGGTTGCCAGAAGTCCTGGGTGGAGAGTGGGGAGAGCTCGTGACACGCGTGAAGCTGATCAGAGGCACCCACAGCCGATTAAAATGTGAGCAAGTCCTGCGGCATCAGACGCGGCGTGGTGGCAACGGCTAACGACGCCGTATCGTGCATTTGAAAGCTGTGAAGGCGCGCATCTTAAAAGTTCTCATCACGAGAAATAAATTTGTGTGTGATTCTGTATGGTGATCATCTCGCAGTGTGTGCAAATACTGAAGCCTGTTGTACACCTGAAACTCATACAGTGTTACATGTCAATTAACTCTCAACTGAAAAAAAAAAAAAAAAAAAAAAAGGAGGGATTAGGACTTAGACACGCCCAGAGGGAAGACTATGTGAAGGAAAAACCGTGGGAGGAGATAGTCATCTACAGGCCAGGGAGAGCGGCCTCAGGAGGAACCATTACTGCAGACGCCTTGATCTTACACTTGCATCCAACAGAACTGTGACAAAATTAATGTCTTTTGTTTAAGCAAAAAAAAGGAAAGAGAATTACTGTGTTTTCCTTAAGGTAGCTATCAATCTACTCGAAGAATTTAAAGCTATGCCACAACTCACATAGTATTAGTGTTAATTGCCAGCCACCTAACCAGAAAAAAAAAAAAAATCGCCCTTAATGTTAGTGCAATTAACATTCTGATCCAGGAGTAGTAAGCTGGCTGAGAGACTGAGAGTGGTAAATTCAGTGCAGGGACATTTCCTGCATATAAAATGACCCTTAGTATTGACCCTGAAATGAAATCAAGTTGAAAATTGATTGGGGAAAAATCAGATGGGATAGTTATAACATATTCATGATTTTATTGTTCATAAGAAATCAGAGGCTGTTTCTCTCATCACTATATCTCTAAAACGACAGACCCCTAGAAATAGTCTCCGGCTAAGTAGAGGAGCGCCCAAGTAGGATGCATGGCTCATCGCATGTCAACATCAGTTTTCTGGGCTTTTTGCGCCTCATCACCGGTCTTCATCGATGGAAAACTGTGTGAAGAATCTTGGCACAAAAATTACCCTGTGGATTCCAGGAGGGTGTATAGCTTTTTGCAGCAGTTTGGGATTCCTAGTGAAATCGCCTTACTAACCTGACCTTGAAAGTCCTTGGGCGAGTGGATGAGAGGATGGAGGTCAAAGAAAGGAGGTGATAGAGGGGCGCCCAGCACTGCAGCGTGTGAGAATATGCAAGATCTGTCACAAAGCTGCATTCCAAAAGAAGCTTTGATTCCGTATCAGAAACTGATCAACCAGGTTGCAGAGTGCCAAGGGAAGGCATGTGTTCTGAACTCGGCAGATGGGTGGAATCTTCTAGTGGTGGAAGGCAGAGCGTTCATATTCATCTTTGTATCACGTCTGCGTGAGCCACGGGAAGCACTCAGAGTTGGTGGAAAGGACACCGTCAGGGGAGGGGCCCATTTTTGGTAAGGTTGCCTAAAAATTCCTCACACTAATTAAATAAAGAGAATTTAAAATAAAGATCAGGTCGGAGGTACGGTAAAGTCTTTGTTATCTGGGCTTGTATGTCTGGAAATGCATCTTTTCTGAGCAAAGGGCAGAGGTGCATCAGATAATATATGTTTAACTGGAAATGTCAAAGTATCTTGGAGGAAAAAATGTAGATAATTTGTAGTCCTAAGAGTCTAGTTCTTCTTTTGTGCTAACATTATTTATAGTGTAAGTGAGAGACGTCACCGAGACTGGCCTGAAAAGTGATAGGTTCAAAGGGTTCAAAGGGATGTTGGTGATTCGCGTTGTGTGTCGATGTGCCATCTATTGTCCACATTTTCAACCAATATAAAATATCTTTAAAGTTTTCAACTGTTCGATTTGTTGGAAATGAAACTGAACCTGGCAACATAGCAATATTATACCATTTTTATGAGTTCTACCCAAAAGATTGGTACCTATATAGCTACGCATGTTATTCTGGAAAGCTGAAATCATAGTTAATGGGCTGTATTATTACTTGACATTATTGAACTCAGTGAGTAAATTTTTAATTAATGAAGCTGATAAAGTTACAGAAAAATGTTATGGACTCCTTTTTTTTTTTTTAGGTCTTAAAAATATGCTTCCTGGAGTCCACATTCTACTTAAATGGACTCCCTACTTCATGGAAATGAGATTAAAAAAACATTTAAAATCTGCTTGGGCATTTAGGATATAATGGTTTGTGAATAAGAAAAAATAAATCACAAGCAGACACTAAAAGTATGTCTCTGGTGCTAACTTTTTTTTAAAGGAAATTTTATTTACACACCCTAGAATCATATAATGGACTCACACAATTCACATGCTTGTCTCACCTCTTTCCAAGTGGGTTTCACTGCCGGATGCAGGCCCCGGGTCTGCCGTGGCCCACCTGCACCTCCTGTCAGGGCCGCGGTGGATGGAGCGATGCCCGCCACGCCGGGGTCAGTGAGGGCAGCTTCCGTCCCGCACGGTGAGGCTTCAGGGACGAAGGGAGGCCGAGGAAGGTGACCATGCATGAGTTTGCCAGTGTCGTCTCCATGGTTGTGCATAAGGCCCAACATAGCCAAAATAATTAGAGGATAATTTAACAAGAACCTTGTGAATAAATGAAGACTAAGGACGGAGGTATGTTGAGCTGACTTTAGACTTTCAGCTGAGAAAACAAGAGGTGGCCTCCATGGAACCTGATGTTTCACTATAGTGAGAGTGAGACACGTCCTGATTCCCGCTGTTGATCTGAGTTTGCTAAAGGGCAGGATTTACAAGTGCAGGGAAGTTAGCAAGCCTCACTCCAGAGGATCTGTCCTTCAGCCTCTTGGGGGTGGCAGTTTAGATGCTAAGTTATCTTGAAGACCATAGACTGCAGTCCACCAGGCTCCTCTATTCATGGGGTTTTTATGACTCTGAAAAAAAGGAACCACATGAAAGGTGGTGAGGTCCAGGATGCGGAGAAGGATATTAGCAAGAGTAAGGAAATATTGGTAAGACCAAGTAAGTTCCAATCTTGCCATTCTTAAGCATACTTTTAATTTATTTTTACTTTTTGTTGATATATGGTTGACTTATAATGTTGTATTAGTTTTAAGTATACCTTTTAAATTCAGATATTTTAGCACCATATAGTAACTTTAAGAAAAGTGTACATGTCTTAAGCATATAGTTGCATGAATGTTCACAATTCACCTCATACAAAGAGCCAGCTCATTGGAAAATACCCTGATGCTGGGGAAGATTGAGGTCAGAAGGAGAAGGGGATGGCAGAGGATGATGGTTGGATGGCATCATCAGCTGAACAGACTCGAGTGTGAGCAAACTCTGTGAGATGGTGAAGGACAGGGAAGTCTGGAGTCCACGAGGTCACAAAGATTCAGACATGACTGAGCGGCTGAACAACAAACACGGCATATTCACAGACTGAACAGACCCAGGTGAGAAGCCCTCTCTCTTGGCAGTGTTACCGGCATACAGGAAATCCTTTTGAATCCCCTTTCTAGTCAGTGTTTATCCCTCTCCATCGACGTAACCACTATCTTCATGATTTCTAACATCATGAAATAGTTTTGCTGTATTTATTTTATGTTACAAGAATGAAATCATACAACATATGTGCTTTTGTTTCTGCCTTTATTAGTTTTGCTGTTTATGTTCATGGGATCCACCCCTGTTACTGCATGCTGTAGTTTGTTCCTTCTTTCGATATAGCAATCTGCTTTATATAACATTTTCTATATATCCATCCTCTTTGGATTGTTTCCAGTAGCTTTTGACAATTACAAATGGTGTTGCTACGAACATCATCGTGAAGGCTTTTGGGGAGCCTAAGTGCGCATTTCTCTAGAGTTTGTAGCTAGGAGTGAGACCTTTGGACCATAAGGCTGTGTTATGCTGATAGATACTGTCAACTGTCTCTCCAGAGACGTTTAGGTCTCTAGTGTTTGAAAGGGAATCTTCTGCAGCTTATAGCAGAGAAAATGGAGACCCAAAGAAAGGCTGTGCACGAAGGCTTGTCTCGGGATCAGAAGCGCAGCTGTTAAAGCCTGTTATCAGACAGGGGTGTGCTGTGCGGGGAAGGGCTCCACGGAGGGCACCAGGGAACGCTAACTGAAGAGAAGACAGGAGGAGGCAGCCTCCCGGGTGCCGTATCCGTGATCAGGACACAGGCTGCAGAGGAGCGCGCCTGCGGGCAGTGTCCTGGCCTAATTAGCTGTGCGCTGAGTCAATGACTCCGGCTCCCGCACAGACTGCGGCCCACGCCTCGGTGAGGAGCCTGGGAGAGCTGCTTTCCTGACAGCCCCGCAGGGCTGGGGGACAGCACACCGGGCACTTCCACAGCGAGGAGTGCAGACTGAGTCCACCCCCTCCCGGAGAAAGCAGCAGCTTTCTCTCCACCTTGGTCTAAGACTTCAGCCCTCGTATCCTTCCCTCCACGTAGGCTGCGAAGACAGACCCATCCCTTTTAGGTAAACTACCCACTTGGGAATGATCTGGTTAGTCAGTAGCCTGATATATATAGAGGTCTTCAGAAGTGTATTTCTTAAAATGTGGATATTGAATGTCATCCTCGTTGTGGTATGAAAATCTTTTAATGAATTTTGAAGCCAGTCAACAGTAAGAGAAGGAGAAAACTCACTGTATCCTTTTATCTGGTATTTCCCTCCCTACAGCATTTTGTTGACTTCACGGAGAGTAGACTGAGCCTGAGACAGTTCAGTAAGGAGGGGTCTATGCTGTCTTCAAATTAAGGGAGGATGCGCTCTTTGTGGAGGGTCACAGCTGAGCATACAGAGCGTGCCTGCAGGCTCGCCTCCTCATGGCTCTGACCTTGGCAGAGGGGCAAAGGGCAGTGCACGCCCTGCCTAGCAAGCATTTTCTGCAACAGGATTCACAGGAGAAAACATTCCCCTCATCACTAGGAACGCTGGGGTGCAAATGTCATTTTGGTTAGTGTTGCGTCAGACTGAGGACTTCTGTACTGAGAAAGCGACACATAAGAAATGAAGAAGGAGATGATCGGAGATGCAGATTTGAGCAGCCCAACTATGGTTAATGTAAAGGCTTCAGCAACAGGAAGTTCTGGGTTTTAATTCATGTTAATCCTGACTCTCCATTACTAGTCAAGTAACTTGATTGAATCGTTGAGTAGCTGTAATAATTTGTTTACTAGCTGAGTAACTATGTAAGGCCCTTTGCCTGCCTCTGAGTTTCCTTTCTGTGGCTGAGAGAATTCAGTGATCCTGCGCATCAGGTTACACTAAATGGTGCACCCAGATGGGGGTCGTGGGTCGCCGTGCACACTTGTGGGGGTGCAGTGCCTGAGGAGAATGTAAAAATGATAACGCCTACTAAAAGCAGGATTATAGTTTAATGTCACCGTGCATAAATTCTAGACCATTTCAGTAATGAAGGACTCCACCCTGCCAGACACCCCACTGCCATCATTTCCACCCCAGCGAACCACTGAGTAGTTAGACAATGTCAGCCTCTTACAAACGATATTAACATGTGTATATATTTTCCTGATGGCCCAAGAAAGAATGGATGATAAGACAGTCTCAGCCCTAGCTTTCCGTTGATCTGTATGGATGCACAGAAATCAGGTTACAGAAGATGTCATTTCTTTCAATGTGAAGATCCAGACCTCAGCAGCAGGTTAGTTCTGGAGCTTTGGTACATTCACAAACTCCACAGAATAATTTCATGGCCAAAATAAATTCAGTGTACAATGGTCTCTTGACAGAAACAATCAGATGTCAGTATTTACAGTATTCTAAATCTTTCTTCTAAAGGAATAACATTGTTCATCCTCAATATTCTACTGAGGACAGATGGATTTTTATACCTCTCAGAAAAATAAGTCCATTAGCTCAAAAAAGTATTCACTATTAAAGAATTAAAATAAGCGTTTGCTGAAGATATCTTTTGTCTTCCTTTTTGGATGCGATTCAAAGGCATAATTAGCTCTGAGAGGAACTAATGTGGTTATCAGTCAGAAGAGTTCGCACATTAATCTTTTATTAGATGGAATACCCTTTCTAGCCTTGCTTTCGCCCTGCAGACAGAATGTGTTTAAATAGACCCTAATGCCCAACTTTCCTTCTTTTCATTTTCATGCATCTGGATCATGACTTGATGTCCATAGTTCTTCTTTTCTTGAGGAGAAAGTTTAACCTTTACTGTGATTAACTGGCAATTCCTTTTCACCTACACAAATTCTATAGCACAGCTAAAACACCCACTTAGTTGATGCTTTCTCCCCCTTCAGCTGCATGTGCAATGAATTGTGGAAAGAGTAAAAAATCTGAATACTAAATCAAATCAAAATCAAAAGTAATCTACACTTTTTTTTTTCTGTAGTGCTCGTCTCCTCCAGACCCCAAAGCACTGGTGTCACCCCTGCTGAGCGCTGATGTAGCGTTACGTTTTCTAGACCGCAGTCACTGTCTTGTGGCTTCCTTGAAGACAGGTGTTAGATTGCATTTTTCTTGTAACAGTAAAATGAAAATGCTTTACAATCTCCAATGGACACTTGATTGTGAGAAATGAGAATTTCCACATTTTGTGCAAGCATAGCAATTTTGATCATTTATATTCATGTTGTGAAAGCTGCTCAGTCATGTCCGACTCTTTGCGACCCCATGGACTATACGGTCCATGGAGTTCTCCAGGCCAGAATACTGGAGTGGGGAGCCTTTCCTTTGTCCAGGGGATCTTTCCAATCCTAGGATTGAACTCAAGTCTCCCACATTGTAGGCGGATTCTTTATCAGCTGAGCCACCAGGGAAGCCCAAGAATACTGGAGTGGGTAGCCTGTCCCTTCTTCAGGGAATCTTCCTAACCCAGGAATTGAACCAGGGTCTCCTCCCCTGTAGGCAGATTCTTTACCAACTGAGCTCTCAGGGAAGCCCATATTCATGTTATCAGAGATAATTTTAACTTTCCAACACTTAGCCTTTGTGCCACTGAGACAAAATTTTCTGCTTGTCCAGCCTACTCACCTTTAAAGAAAAAAAAATCCCCAAATTTGGTGGTAACCTCATCTTCAGTGTTAATTTTAGTGATGTCAGTGCATTCTCAGATGCAGGCATTAGGGGCTGCAGACCCTCCTTCCTGCCCTATCAGCCAGCTAAATGCCTATTTTAGACTCTGAGTTTAAGCCGTGATGCTGGAGGTGTGAGAATCTGAACTGGCTTTCCTGTTGTCAGCTCGTCTCACACATTTATTTCAGAGTGAAAATGTGTCACTACTTTCCCATTTAATTCAATTTTTGATATCATTCTCTTCCTAGAGTAGAGGTTCATTTTCATCTTTGGAATATTCTGACATAGAGAGAATAAAACATTTTGAATCGAGAATTTTTACTTGTACCTCTCAAATATTATTAAATGGTACAAAGGGCTTTGAAAGTGCACAACCAGACCACACGTTATCAATATATTTGAAACAAAACCTGAGATTTCCACATGACGTCTCTCCCTAAAGCTTCCTTACACAATAAGCAATAAGAGCAAAGAGGAAGAGCCTTAATGCTTGTGCTCCTAGAGATCAGTGGTGTGGATAAAGGGAGAGTGTGGTTTGGTGTGGTTCTGACGGTCTGTTCTGATGGCCCCGTGCCCTGCATCCAGGATGACTGAGAATGGTAGCACATAAGAATTCATTCTTAGCTGTTCCCTGTAACATTCATATGGAGGCAAGTTGAATGCTTATTGTATCAAGCCGGAAGAAGGAACATAAGCACGGCAGATCATACAGAGGAGGGTTTGGGGTTCAGACTTGGCAGTGGTAAGCGTCCCTTCTCTTTCTATGTCATTGGCTAGGAAGGCCTCAGTGACTGACCCTGACTGCAAGGGAGGCTGTCAGTGCACTCCAGTCATGAAGGCAGGGAGAAGAAAAAGCTAGATTTCCAAACTAGCTGTTCTCCACTATGGAACCTGAGGTGACTTTGAAAAGTTTCTGTTAGCCTTCATGTGGATCAGAAACTGTAGAAGGAAAAAGCAGAAGCTGGTAGAAAGTAGGAGAGCCAGAGAATGATGGCTCTGGGGCCAGAGAGCTTGGAGCAGAGGTGGAGAGAAGCCGTGGGTTCAGGGTCCAGAGGACCTCGTCTTGCTGATTAGATATGGGATTATAAGAAAATAGAACACTCAAAGATGACTGAGTTTTGACACCAGCAGGTCATTAAAGGGCAATGCCAGTTTTTGAGATGAGAGAGACACAGGGCTAGGCAGAGACTTGTGTTTTCAGTATGAGAAATCAAGAATCCTACCAAATATTTAAATACTAAGAAGAGGGCTGTAAAAATGGGCCTGAAAGTAAAAGAAGAAGTAAATGATGGTGATATCCATGTGGAGGAGTGAAGTTGGATCAGATTATTTAGGTAGGAAATACCCATTTTAGGATTAAGGGTTAGGGCACTGTAACGTCGTGTCCAACTCCTAGCAACCCCATGGACTGCAGCCTACCAGGCTCCTCCATCCATGGAATTTTCCAGGCAAGAGTACTGGAGTGGGGTGCCATTGCCTTCTCCATTACGAGAAAGTTATCAAATATAATCAGTGAATAGGGAAATGTCCATATAAATCTGATATTTTGAAGCTGATTGAAAAACGTTTTTCAAGAAAGAAAATAGGTTTACTTTGTTAAATATCATTGTATTGAATTGATGGCTTCAAACTGTTGCTGGGAAAAGAGTCTTGAGCATCCCTTGGACTGCAAGGAGATCAAATCACTCAATCCTAAAGGAGATCAACCCTGAATATTCATTGGAAGAACTGATACTGAACCTCCAATACTTTGGCCAGCTGATGCAAAGAGCTGACTCATTGGAAAAGACCCTGATGCTGGGAAAGACTGAAGGCAAAAGGAGAAAAGGGTGGCAGAGGATGAGATGGTTGGATGGCATCACTGATTCAATGGACATGAGCTTGAGCAAAACTCTGAGAGACAGTGAGATAGAGAAGATAGTGAAGGACAGGGAGGATAGGAAAGATACCCTCCCAGGAAGGATGGGTGCCGGAGCCGGTGTGAGGAACTCCGCCTGTGGCAAAGGTCATGAGGAAGGAGGCTCGGCATACGCAAAGGCGGGATCAAGCCTCAGGAGTTCCTCTGGAAATTCTCCAGCATCTACCCCCCAAACCAGAGTCTGCCTGCTTTCTGCTTTGTGCTCTCACCTACACCTCTGACTTTATGGGGGGCTGTCCCCCACTACCTCTCTCTGGAAAAAGAGTTAATTTACAGCTCCAGTTAATAAAGTTCCTGGGTGTGACAAGAGTGTTTCAACCTACAAACTCCTTTGGAAGTCCTCTAGCCTGCCTGAATAGGTTTTTCTGGCCACATGTGATTGTTCAGAGCCTCCCAACTGTGAGAGGCATGAGATGTTCTAAACTGTCTAAATACAGATTCCTTTGAGCAGTTAAGAGATTGATTAGAAATTGTATTGGTGAAGGGTTTTTCACTTGTTGGGCCAATGTTTGCTGCTAAGTTTCCATATCCCTTACCTACTGTGTCCCTAGCAGTGTATTGATTAGTATAATTGGTGTATAGGAATGTAAATAGTAGCTTTAATGTTTGTAACCTTGACTCTTGAGTTAATTCTTTTCTTATTATAGCCCACCACACCTTTGCCCTATAGGAATGCAACTTATCTAATGCTTTTGGAGGGTGGCGCCTGACTTTACAATAATCACCTTGAGAGAAAAATAAGTTTTCTGAAGAAAGGATCTTAAAATGTTAACAGGCCTCCTGGCCAGAAGATGATGTAAATCACCTAAACTTTTGCATATGATAAGTTTGAAAGCCTGGCTTCGATTAGGATCAGGGACTGCTGTCCTCACGTGACTCTACCCCTTCCCCCATTATCCTCTATGCACAACTTAAGGTATAAAAACTACTTTGGAAAATAAAGTGCAGGCCTTGTTCAGTGAATCTTGGTCTCCCCATATCATTCTTTCTCTCACCTTCTGGCTGAATTGGAGCGTGGAGGCTCGTCAAGCCTACTAATTATGCCTGGGCTTCTAAGATCTGACCGGGGAGGGCTTAGTGTCTCCTCTCCTTCGGGAGAACAGGAGGACGCCTGCGGCCTACATAGGTGACGTAAATTCCTTGCTTTGGAATTTTATTAGCTTTCCACGTAAACCAAGTTATTCAGCCTCTTTTCTCTACTGAATTTTCCTGCTGAGCTTTCCTTATTCTATTACATTTATGTCTCTAATTAATATTTAATTAAAGCTGTTGTATCCAGTTCGCTGACGCCATCCCCGCTTCGAATTCCCTGGATCCATTGGGGTTGGACCCCAGCAGATAGGGAGATAGTGAAGGACAGGGAAGCCTGGTGTGCTGCAGTCCACAGGGTCACAGAGAGTCAGACCTGACTTAGCAGCTGAAAACACAATGGTACTAAAGGAGCAGAAAAATCAAGGCAGAAGCATCACTGGATTTGTCAAGATGCAGTTATTCTGACCACAACTAAAGAAACTTCAATGCAGTGGTGGGATCAAAATGTGTTAATAAAAGAAAACTTCTAGTGGATCATTTTCATTGAGATACCTCCTCACGAACAGCTTTCCTTGGAACCTGAGAAAGTTAAGGTTTTGATAGGTTGCAGATGGTGGATTTCCAGCAAGTCACACTAGTAAGAAACTGCAGCGGCTTCTCTTTCATCCCGTGACCGTGGATGTGTCCTGTCCTGAGGTCTGGCTCTCAGCCCAGGGACAACTGCTTCCTTGGGTGTCCAACCTCCGCCTGAAGGCTGTCCCTCATGTGTGCTGTTCCTCTGCCCTTTAGAGCCCTTCTGCTTTCTAGTAGCCATTCCTTCCTCACTCCAGTGCCCTGCCATGGCCCATTCTTTTTTAAACGTTTCCCATTCAAATTATTATGTAATTCCTGTCTCCTGATTGGACACTTATACTGAAAGAATTCTCTCCAATTTACAAATGAAACCCATGTCAGGAAGCAGTATTGATTTGTGCAAGATCAGACAGCTAGCAGGCAGCTGGGATCTGGATATAAGCAGTGTGAATTCAGAGCCTATGCATATAACCACTGTGCAAACTGCCTTCCACAGGAGAATATAATGAATATATTGTATTCTATGAAGTAACCAATTGAGCAATATGAAGCACTTTTTTAATCTGTTCTTAAGTTGTGGGGGAGGGTAAAGAATTTGCCTACAATGCAGGAGACCCAGGTTTGATCCCTGGGTTGGGAAGATCCCCTGGAGAAGGGAATGGTGATCCACTCCAATATTCTTGCCTGGAGAACTCCATGGACAGAGGAGCCTGGAGGGCTACAGTCCATGGAGTTGCAAAGAGTCGGATATGACCTGGTGACTAATGCTTTCACTTTTCAACTTGGGGTTGACATCTAAGCCATTATGTATATATGTTAGAATTCTATGATTCCATAGCTTTTCATCACATATATTCTGAACTGCTCGCTTGCTATGATTCTTTATCTTTTCAGTGGAAAGGTATTATTAAATCATTTAAAATCTTGACTTAGATATCAAGCCCCCTAATTATGTTAATTTCTCTGCCTAAGTCATCTCTGGTTTTATTATGTAAATAAATACTTTGTGGAAAGATTTTCTGTGCATGTATTATTTTCCACATATATATTACATAGTTACACAGGTGGCATGTAACTTTTTGAACATTTGCTCAAATTATACTTAAAATTAACCATATAATCAGGTCACCAATGGTAAAATCTTGGAACATAGATAATGTGTTAATTGTGACTTTTTAATGTCTTATTATTATTATTTTGCATTTGTAATGTGAAAAGATGCTAAATATTTAAAAGAATCAGAATGACAGGGTGAAAACTCAGATTAATTGAAGGTGATGGTTGTTGAGAGAGAGCAAGGATGACCCCTCTGTGTTAGGAACAAATACTCTGGATTTCACCCTCAACCTTTCAAGAGCTGTTTAGTTGAAAAGGAAAAACTAGAGAATTTAGGCTTCCTCTGTTTCCTAGTGTTCATTGTCCTTTATCTTTGATTTTTCCAAAACAGTAAAGAAATACTGAGCTTAATATTAAGATATATTGAGTTATATCAATTACCTCTTCCAGTTTCAAGAATAATAACAAAGAACAACAACAACAAAAAAGCCGTACATAAAAAATACAGTCTCATTCCTGTAATTTATAGCTATGCATACCTACTAAGGTGGAGAAAGCAATGGCATCCCACTCCAGCACTCTTGCCTGGAAACTCCCATGGATGGAGGAGCCTGGTAGGCTGCAGTCCATGGGGTCGCTAAGAGTCTGATACGACTGAGTGACTTCACTTTCACTTTTCACTTTCATGCATTGGAGAAGGAAATGGCGACCCACTTCAGTGTTCTTGCCTGGAGAATCCCAGGGACGGGGAAGCCTGGTCGGCTGTTGTCTCTGGGGTCGTGCAGAGTTGGACACAACTGAAGCAACTTAGCAGCAGCAGCAGCATACCTACTCAGGAAAATTACAGGGTTGTTTTTTTTTTTTTTTTTTTTTCTCAATTAAAATCAAAATAACTTACTAGCTTGAAAAGAAATGACTGAATTCCAAACTTGACCACAGAAAAGAATGAATGAGTTGGCAGAGCCCCCACCTGAGGGCCAGGGGACCCTGCATCTTCTAGTGTATAAGCTGCCTCTGCCTGTCCTCACTGTTACCATCATTACACCCCCAGTGTGGCGACTGTAGATTTCTGAAAAGGTTTTCATTTGTTGAAACGAATCCCCTGTCCATTTCCAAGAAGCAAGTACCTATTTTGTTCTTCCTCTCAGACAAGGAGGATGGAAGTCAAAGCAGGAGTGCTCCTGGAGACTTTAAGGGCCCTATGGAGTGAACTTCCAGATGTCCAAGCTGGACTTAGAAAAGGCAGAGGAACCAGAGGTCAAATTGCCAACATCTGCTGGATCATTGAAAAAGCAAGAGAGTAAAACATCCAGAAACACATCTACTTCTGCTTTGTTGACTATGCCAAAGCCTTTGTGTGGATCACATCAAACTCTGGAAAATTCTGAAAGAGATGGGAATACCACACCACCTGAACTGCCTCCTGAGAAATCTGTATGCAGGTCAAGAAGCAACAGTTAGAACTGGACATGGAACAACAGACTGGTTCCAAATAGGAAAAAGAGTATGTCAAGGCTGTATATTGTCACCCTGCTTATTTAACTTATATACCGAGTACATCATGAGAAACGCTGGGCTGGATGAAGCACAAGCTGGAATCAAGATTGCCGGGAGAAATACCAATAACCTCAGATATGCAGATGACACCACCCTTATGGCAGAAAGCAAAGAACTAAAGAGTCTCTTGATGAAAGTGAAAGAGGAAGTTGGCTTAAAACTCAACATTCAGAAAATGAAGATCATGGCATCCAGTCCCATCACTTCATGGCAAATAGATGAGGAAACAGTGGAAACAGTGGCAGACTTTATTTTTTGGCCTCCAAAATCACTGCAGATGGTGACTGCAGCCATGAAATTAAAAGACGCTTGCTCCTTGGAAGGAAAGTTATGACCAACCTAGACAGAATATTAAAAAGCAGAGACATTACTTTGCCAGCAAAGGTCGGTCTAGTCAAAGCTGTGGTTTTTCCAGTGGTCATGTATGGATATGAGAGTTGGACTATAAAGAAAGCTGAGCACCAAAGAGTTGATGCTTTTGAACTGTGGTGTTGGAGAAGACTCTTGAGAGTCCCTTGGACTGCAAGGAGATCCAACCAGTCTATTCTAAGGGACTGGTCCATCCTAAGGGAGCTGAGTCCTCAGTGTTCATCGGAAGGACTGATGCTGAAGCTGAGACTCTAATACTTTGGCCGCCTGATGCAAAGAGCTGACTCATTTGAAAAGACCCCGATGCTGGGAAAGACTGAAGGCAGGAGGAGAAGGGGACGACAGAGGAGGAGACGGCTGGATGGCCTCCGGTGACTCAGTGGACCCCATGACTCAGTGACTCAGTGGACGTGAGTCTGAGCACGCTCTGGGAGCTGGTGATGGGCAGGAAGCCTGGCGTGCTGCAGTCCATGGGGTCACAAAGACTCGGACACGACTGAGCGACTGAACTGACTGAACTGATGCAGTGGAGGTGTCCCCTCTGACCTTTCTACCCCTCTTTTGTTCTTCAACAGAAAGATTCCACAAAGGCAGCTGGGAAGGTAACACAAAGCAGAGTTGACTTGAGTTTCCAGGTTAATTATATGTGATATCAGAAACAGAATTCCATGGTCAGTAGATCATAATGAGTGTAACATTTTTGAGTGTAATTTACAGAGCTGTTGGTTTTGTTGAGTGTGTATGTGTGTTTCTGAACATATGTTTTTATGTGGGTATAAAGTGTGTGTGTTATGAATTAGTTTATGTTTCCATAAATACAAAATGAGGTGTGCTTCAATCATGGGTCACCTATGTACTGGTAATTTTGATTGTTTTCTTAACTGTACCCAAAGGATATTACTTTTATTCATTTTCCCATGAATAAACTCATGTAAGTGATATGAGAGGTTTTTTTTTTTTTTTTGCATTTTGTCTTCTTTCAGTTAATTTTAACTTCATTATTAAGATGAATCGTAATGATGTTTAAAACCCTAGAGGCAAGCTGGCTTCATTTGATTTCTTCTTATAGATGAAAAAAAAAAAAAAAAAACTGGTAGCAGTTCCAATCTTCTGTGAAATGTGCCCTGTGCTTTGTGCTTACATTTTTAATGTGCCTTTCAAAATAGAATTGATTTGGTTCTTTCTTTTAAAATATAAAACAATAAATATTTTATAAGGGAAGGGATAGATTTTTTCTCTTTTGAGGGGTATAGGCAAACTGAAGCGGTAAAAATAATCTCACCCTATTAACCAGTTGAAAGCAAATAATACTGTTTTTTGTCTGAGCTTCCAAAAATATTTAGCTCAGGATGTAACCTGTTTGGCAGGTGCTGTCTCAGATTTTGCTCTGGCACACCATGAAGTCTGTCCCCTGCTTGGGCCTCTGTTCTCCCCAAGAAGAGGAGGGCCAAACAACACAGAGGGTCTGGAATCCACTCAAAGGGATTCGTTCAAATGGACAAATCACAGACGTTTCGTGTCATGATTTCTGGTGGAAACCAGGTGCCCTTATCTGGAGAAAAGTGACACGTTTCATGCATTATGCAGCTCTCTACGAAAGTGAGGTCGCTCAGTCACGTCTGACTCTGCGACCCCGTGGACTGCAGCCCCTTAGGCTCCTCCGTCCATGGATTCTCCAGGCAAGAGTACTGGAGTGGGGTGCCACTGCCTTCTCCAGGGGATCTTCCCGACCCAGGGATCAAACCCGGGTCTCCTGCGTTGCAGGCAGACCTTTTACCCTCTGAGCCTCCAGGGAAGCCCTCGTGCTGCTTTCTGTACTATGAGCTTATTTCATGTGAAGAAGGTGGCCAGTCTTTGCCCAGCTCCCTGTTCAGGCTTTGGGATGGAAACAGGGTTATCCAGCCACGACTCCCTGTGTTCCACAGAGCTCGGCCTCTTCCATTCACTCCTGTAATGCGTGTGTCGAGCACCTTCTGTGTCCGTTGTGCTGCAGGAGACGAAAACACGCGTTAAGCACAGACCTTGCCCTCAGTGAACTTGAGGTCCATGGAGATGTGGACCTGGGCACTGTATATCCTCAGAGGAGCAAAGAGGAAGGAGGAAGAGGAGAAGGCAGATGAGGGCGAGGGAGGGGAGGTGAGGGGAGGCGGTGAACGGCGTGTGTGAGAGCTGGGGGACCCCTGGGAGGGGAGCCTGACTGGCTCTGCAGACAGCACTGGCTGGTGCAGGAGCTGACTTTTTCCTGCATTAGAGTTTAATCTCACCTGAATTTTGGGAAACAGGCATTTGTAGTGGCTACTGCTGCTTCATCCTTTCTCTCATCAGGACCATGACTTTTGTGAACTGAAGCGGCCCCTCACCCATCCTTTTGGTAACAATCCTGAACCTGCCTTGCCAGTCTAATTATTAGCAAATTGCTCTTGCTAGATCAATGGGCATGCTTTCAAGTCTAATAAGAATGAAGGAAAAGTGTTCAAAGCTGGAGATATTTTTAGTCCGACAGAGAGATTGATTTTCTATGAGATCCTGAATTGACTTTAAAAAAAAAAAAAAACTTCTTTTAAACTCCAGCTAACATTTCAAGTTTGCAACTCACCATATGAAGGAATGTTTCCTTGGATACCCCTCCATTCCCACTAATTTCTCATCATTTCTCTTGGTTGGGAACTCATTCATGCTTTCTTGGTAAATGTAACATTCTACTCTTATCAACTTTTGCTATATATATATATATATTTTTTAAGTGTGACTCAGATGCTTAAAACCATAAGTATGTATCATGATTCTGTAGGCTGGCTACACATTCTGGCATGTAATTGATCATCTGGGGCTAAACTGGCCTCACTGAGATGCTTGGGAACTCTGCTGGGGAGCTGGGAGGGCTGGGGTCTCTCCCTGTGGCTTCTAATGTTTTGGAGGCAGTTTGGGTCCCATAGCGTGTAAGAAAGGGTGATCCTGAATGCACACTTATCAAGATTCTCCTCCCAGCTTATTGGCTGGCGTCCCATTAACTGAAGCAAAAGGCAAAAGACCAGATTCAGATTCCAGAGTTGGAGAAAAAGATGGCGCCACTTGACAGAAGAGACGGCAGTCACATTGCAAACGGTCGTGTGCACAGGGAAGAAAGATGAGGCCGCCACTGTCCTCTGCTTTACCAGTTCCCCCGAGAGGTCAGCAGGAGGGCATCTCACAGAGGACGCTATTAGGGGAGGGACGTTCTTGTACCTTGTTGTTGGGGTTATTCCGTCATGAAGTCATGTCCAACTCATTAAGACCCCACAGACGGCAGCACACCAGCTTTCTCTGCCTTTCGTGATCTCCTGGAGTTTCCTCACACTCATGTCCCTTGTGTTGATGATGCCATCCAACCATTTTATCCTCTTTTGCCCCCTTCTCCTCTTGCTCTCAATCTCTGCCAGCTCCAGATCTTTTCCAATGAGATGACTTTTCACATCAGGTGGCCGAAGTATTGGAGCTTCAGCTACAGCATCAGTCCTTCCAATGAAAATTCAGGGTTGATATCCTTTAGCATTGACTGGTTTGATCTCCTTGCAGTCCAAGGGACTCTGAAGGGTCTTCTCCAGTGCCACAATTTGAAAGCATCAGTTCTTCAGTGCTCAGACCTCTTTATGATCCAGCTCTCACATCCATACATGACTACTGGAAAAGCCACAACTTTGACTAGATGGACATTTGTTGGCAAAGTAATGTCTCTGCTTTTTAATATGCTGTCTAGGTTGGTCATAGCTTTCCTTTCAAAGAGCAAGCATCCTTTAATTTCATAGCTGCAGTCACCATCTCCAGTGATTTTGGAGTCCAAAAAAGTAAAATCTGTCACTGTTTCTACTTTTCCCCCATCTATTTCCCATGAAGTGATGGGACCAGATGCCATAATCTTAGTTTGTTGAATGTTGAGTATTAGCCAGCTTTTTCACTCTCTTCTTTCACTTACATAAAGAGCCTCTTTAGTTTCTCTTTGCTTTCTACCATAAGGGTGGTGTCATCTGCATATCTGAGGTTATTGATATTTCTCCCGGCAATCTTGATTCCAGCTTGTACTTCATCCAGCCTGGCATTTCTCATGAAGTACTCTGCATATAAGTTAAATAAGCAGGTGACAATATAAAGCCTTGATGTACTCCTTTCCCAATTTGGAACCAATTCATTGTTCCATGTCCAGTTTTAACTGCTGCTTCTTGACCTGCATACAGATTTCTCAAGGGTCAGGTCAGGTGGTCTGGTATCCCCATCTTTTAAAAAATTTTCCATATAGTCAGTTGTGATCCACACAGTCAAAGTCTTCAGTGTAGTCAATGAAGCATAAGTAGATGTTTTTCTGGAACCCCTTTGCTTTCTCTATGATCCAACAGATGTTGGCAATTTGATCCCTGATTCCTCCACCTTTTCTAAATTCAGCTTGAACATCTGGAAGTTCTCGGTTCACGTTGCTGAAGCCTCTCTTGAAGGGCTTTGAGCATTGCAGTGGTACATTTCCTCTTGTACCTTAAAGGGCGCCCAGCGTGGATGGATTTCCGTGAAGCTCACCTCTACTGCAAGTCTCTTCATTCTGCAATTCCTCACTCCTTGAACCTTTAGAAACTGTACTAAGACCAGATGTTGACAGAGGAACTCATAGCCAAGAGGGGGGCTCCAAAACAAGAATGGGGCTTAATAAGAAAAAAGTGGGCACAGGATGAGCTGAGCAGACAGAAGTTGATTTCATTCTGATGCTATTGCCAGGAGCAGGGCAGAGTGCCCGGAGCAAGTCTGGATACTTAGCCTCATGGACACAAATGGCAGAGGGTTTTAAATCCTGGGGGTGAGCTAGTGGAAAAGCACCAGAGCACATTTAGTTACTCCTGAGTTTGCAAAGGTTTTTTTTCTGTGACTAGGCCGCCTGTGTTTGCCAACTGGCACCCATGAAAGTTGACTGCTACCCTTCATAGAAACTGCGATAGTAGGTCTCTTTATCCTTCAGTGTTGACTTTTGCAAAATGCTTCATAAGTCCTTGAAAAAAGCATTTCCTGGGTTGTAAAACTGGCAAGAGCCTGGAAAAAGATTTACATACAATTCAAAGTGGACGAGAAAGGATTTACAATGGCAAGTTTTCGAAAATAAATGCTCTAAGAAAAGTCAGACGCCTAGAAGGAGGAAGATGACTGTCTGAAGTTTAGTCAGGCTAAGGGGATGGTTAAGACCATCTTGATCAAGCTGCCCAGAAGCAAAGCACCCTGTTAGCTGCCTCTGCACATGGCTGCCTGAGCTAGGCATCTTCCTCACATAATGACTATCAGAGGGAAGGATACTTTAAACAGTTTGGTATTTTAATAACTATTCCAAAAATTTTTAAGAATTTTAGGGGAAAAGCGTGTTTCTAGGAATGAATAGTCAGCATCACCTGAATGTTTCTCTAGGTCCCTACTGTGCATCTCTGACACAGTGATGTATCTGTAGTGAGTAGCATTTACTCAGTACTCAGGAAGGCCAGGTAGCTGATATGCATTCTATGGAAGAGGAAAATTAGAGACGTTAGGTGAGTTGCTTCAAGTTTTAGAGATCTGTACAACAAAGATGGCATTTAGACCAAAATGTGTCTGAACAAATGCCTTGCTATTGTTCACTCACTGAGTCATGTCCAACTCTGATCTCATGGACTGCAGCACGCCAGGCTTCCCTGTCTTTCACATATTTCACAGAGTTTGCTCAGACTCACATCCACCGAGTCAGTGATACCATCCAACCATCTCATCCTCTGTCGTCCCCTCCTCCTCCCGCCTTCAATCTTTCCCAGCATCGGGGTCTTTTCCAATGAGTCAGCTCTTTGCATCAGGTGGCCACAGTATTGGACTTTCAGCTTCAGCATCAGTCCTTCCAGTGAACACCCAGGACTGATTTGGTTTAGGATTGATTGTTTTGATCTCCTTGCAGTCCTCAAATGCCTAGCTCCAAGAGCTTCTCTAACAAGCTACCATTGCATGAAATCTGGCCTTGGGTTACTTTAGGGGACGCTCAACTCTGTCTTAATAGTCTCTAACTGCCTGTTTACTTCTCATTTTCCCACAGCCTGGCATCTGTGCTTCCCAAACAATCACCCTTGTGCCATCTGGTCCTCTGCCCTATTGAAACCAGGTCTCAGGTAAGGTCCTGATGTCTACCTTGCAGAGGTATTGGACCGGGTATCCTTTTAATTGGGAAAATGAAATGTTGATATCCTATGAAGGGAAATACAGTGGACAGTAGGGTGGATGAAGGAAGCATTGCTTACATTTTTGTTTGTTTGTTTCTGAACTAGTGGGGTGAGGAGGAGGAGGAGAAGGTGCCGTATCCATGGTGCCTGAAGACGGCTCAGCACAGCCAGCTGCGTGCGGAGCTACAGCCTCCCTAAGCTGGTCCTACGGGAAGCATTCATGTGCTCCGAGAAGTTGCATTCCTATCAGTAGGAGAATATTCAGTTTTTTTTAACTTTCTTGATATAAGGAGATTTCTAAATTAAAAGTTTCACAAGTACTGTTTTCTCCTTGTAGAAGTTGATTTCCCACCCAGTTTTAATGTTAGTAGCAGGGTTATTCTTAAAACCGTCCTTAAAAAATAATTAGCCACCTCCCCAGAAGCTGCTAGGACATCCCCTCACTCTCTAGAAATTCTGTTCATGCCCCTTTGACTGCTGTGCAACTAACAGTTTGCTGGTTCCTGTGAGCAATGGGAAGAAAGAACAGTGAACATGATGTAAGGATTTCTCATGCGCGTTTGTTAGGACTGGGAAAGCCAAGAGCTAATCTGTTAGTTAGGACAGGGAAGGAAACAAGATCCTTCTCCCCTCCTTTAATGCCCCATAAGTTATTTCTGAAATAAATAGCCCATGCATTATAGGCCAGGAAGAGTAAAATGGTTCTGTTTTACGAATGGTCACACAGAGGAAGCACCGTAGGACTGACGACTAGCTTCTCAGTTTTGGCTAAACCATCAGAGGGTCCGCTCTCCAGCGGGCAGAGATGTTGGCTCCACCCTAACTGTCTCAGCTGGCGAGTCCGTTTGGCCCCCAAGAAGGGGGCCAGATCACAAATATGAACTCTACCCTTCTCAGCTTAAATTGAGAAAACGCTTCTCCAGTGCTTTGTGCAAGGCAGAGGCTGAACGACTCGCTGCCATGGCAGCCCACCTCCAAAGACCCCAGGCACAGACGTGGTCCATCGGCATCTTCTAGGATTGCCACAACAGTTCCCCATGTGTGGAGAATTTGGTTGCAGTGAGCTGCAAATCACTCAGTAACTTTCCTTCGGGAACCCCAAAAGACAGTGAAGTAGGTCCAAGGATACTACTTTTAGAGTTTTAGTTGGGTTCACCTCCTTCAGCACGTAGGTGAGAAAACCCCGATTAGAAATGCTCCAGAGCAGGAACAATGGGGCCTTCGCTTACCCCTGGACGTTTCAGAACTCGGAACCTGACTCATTGCTCAGTCCTCTCGAGCTGGCCTGCGTGGGGACATCACCGGGCCACGGGCGCCGAGGCCACGGGTGCGGGGTGCCAGGGAGGCCGGCCCGCAGGGGGCGCCGGGGAGGCCGGGTCTGGTCCGCCCGGGGAATCGAGGAGGCCGGGTCTGGTCCACGGCGGGCGCCGGGGAGGCCAGCCTGCAGGGGGCGCCGGGGAGGCCGGGTCTGGTCCGCGGGGAGAGGCCGGCCCGCGGCGGGGAGCCAGGGAGGCCAGTTCCGGCCCGCGGGGCGCGCTGTTTCTGAGAAGGCTGTTCACTCCGCCGCCTCTGGTCGGGCGCCGGGCCACACACTCACGGCCCTCTGTGGGCAGCTGGGGCCTTTACTCTCCACCAGGAGACTGGCTTCAGACCTGGTTCCTTCACCACAGTGAGTTGTGTGAAACGGTGTCCAGCGTGAATTAACTTCTGCTGCTGGGCATGTGGAGGTACAGAACGTGATATGAGACTGTACTCTAGAAAACCCCAGATGTACAGGCTGGGACTCCGTGACTTGACCAGCTGGGTACCATCCTTATTAGGTGACAAGAGTCTCCCCAAACCCCCACCTAAACTGTTGATTGTTACAGACCCTCATCACAGCAGGAATGGGAGTTTCGCTGAAGGACCAAGTATTTAACCTGTCCAAACATTGATTTTACATTAGCTGTTAACACTTTCCCTGTCATATACAATCCATCTGTGTAAAGGGCTTAATAGTAAACTTGATGGGCTCAGCATCGTAATCAGGTCAGTGAACTGTCTGATTTACTGAGATGATCCAGTACTTTGGCTACCTGATCCAAAGAGCTGACTCATTGGAAAAGACCCTGATGCTGGGAAAGACTGAAGGCGGGAGGAGAAGGGGACGACAGAAGATGAGATGGTTGGATGGCATCACCGAATCGATGGACATGAGTTTGAGCAAGCTCTGAGTTGGTGATGGGGCGTGCTGTGGTCCATGGGGTGGCAAAAAGTCAGACACGACTGAGAGACAGAACAACAGCAATGTGTCAAATAGTCACACGCTAGGTGAAGGGCCTCCTGATGAAAGTGAAAGAGGAGAGTGAAAAAGTTGGCTTGAAACTCAACATTCAGAAAACTGGTCCCATCACTTCATAGCAAATAGATGGGGAAACAATGGAAACAGTGGCAGACTATTTTTTTGGCCTCCAAAATCACTGCAGATGGTGACTGCAGCCATGAAATTAAAAGATGCTTTCTCCTTGGAAGGAAAGTTATGACCAACCTAGACGTCTATGGGGTCACGCAGAGTCGGATACCACTGAAGTGACTTAGCAGCAGCAGTAGCAGCAGATAGCATATTCAAAGGCAGAGACATTACTTTGCCAACAAAGGTCCGTCTAGTCAAGGCTATGGTTTTTCCAGTGATCATGTATGGATGTGAGAGTTGGACTGTGAAGAAAGCTGAGTGCCGAAGAATTGATGCTTTTGAACTGTGGTGTTGGAGAAGACTCTTGAGAGCCCCTTGGACTGCAAGGAGATTCAACCAGTCCATTCTAAAGGAGATCAGTCCTGGATGTTCATTGGAAGGAATGATGCTAAAGCTGAAACTCCAGTACTTTGGCCACCTCATGTGAAGAGTTGACTCATTGGAAAAGACTCTGATGCTGGGAGGGATTGGGGGCAGGAGGAAAAGGGGACAACAGAGGATGAGATGGCTGGATGGCATCACCGACTCGATGGACATGAGTTTGAGTGAACTCCGGGAGTTGGTGATGGACAGGGAGGCCTGGCGTGCTGTGATTCATGGGGTTGCAGAGTCAGTCGCAACTAAGCAACTGAACTGAACTGAACTGAGGTAAGCCTGCTGGACTTTTGGGACATTTAGGGTCCCAAACACTCATTAGACTCAGTATGTCCCAAATGAAACTTATTAATCCTGCCAACTAGAATTTAGACTCACTATTCTACCAGTATTTCTTTAGAAACTCAAAAGAACCAAGATTTATAAAGAGTAATTTAGTAATTGCCTCACATCTGAGGGGTAGAAAGATACCTTTTAAGCTCAGGGACAGGACAGCGTTATCCCTGTTTCCAGTTTTATAAGAGGACTAGACCTGACTTCCTACTATATTCAAAGAAGCCCTATGACTCCGGACTTAGATATAAACCCCCAGCCTTCAGTTAAGAAATAGCGTTTCTAATTCCTCCTTTGTCCTAACCTTTCCATATCACCTCCTTCAAACCTCATCCTAGACCTTAGGAACAACAATCTGGCTCCTGGAGATTTAAAAAAAATTAAGTGTAGTTACCCAGAATTCTGTGTATCTGAAATGGTTGTCTATGAAGAACTTATGGGGAGTAGATCTGTTTTGCTTGTATCAGTTTTGCTAGAATTGCCACTTTACATGGAAACACCATCAGGCACTCAGAGAACCAGTGAGTTCCAGACAAACTCCTCCCTGCCCTCACTGTGTAGTCATCATCCGTGATGGAGTTCATTTGCAATTAGTAATCAGAGTAGTGATTGGCATGAAGTCCTATACAGGCATGAAAAGCAAAAAATGACTAATGGTAATCATGTTTGAAATATTGACTCATGCATTAATGTTACCTGCTAAAATCAACTTTATTGAAGAAGAATATACTCAACAAATTGAAACCGTTTTAAGTATGGAGTTCAATGAGTTTTTAACTCATTGGGTCCCAGGAAATGGCAACCCACTCCAGTGTTCTTACCTGGAGAACGGCAGTGGCTGCCGTCTATGGGGTCACACAGAGTTGGACACGACTGAAGTGACTTAGCATTAGCATTACCGCACCCTCCATGTCCCTCAGGCTCCCTGTGGATTTGCTAGGATTTTCACAACAAAGCACTACAAGCTGGGCGGCTTAAACAGTAGAAGTCTTGCAGTTCCGGTGGCTAGGAACCTGAGATGGGTGGTTAAAAGTGTTGGTTCCTTCTAAAGGTTGTAAAGAATCCATTCCTTGTCTCTCCTAGCTTCTGTTGGCTTGCTGCATTCTTTGGTAGTTTTTGGTTTGTACATGAATTGCCTGATCTCTGCCTTAATCTTCACAGGCCATTCTCTCTGTGCCTAATTTCCCTATTTTATAAGGACATGGGTCATAGTGCGTGAGAGTCTAATAAGTCTCATCTTGATTACATTTGCAGAGACCTTATTTCCAAATAAGGTCTGAGGCAGTGGAGTTAAGAGCTAAATACATCTTTCACCATCACTCCCCTTTTCCTAAGAGCATGGCCCAATGTACCCCAGGAACAAGAATCCCTTGTCAGTGATGGGAATGTTCAGGCAGAGTCAGGACGTGATAGTTGCATGAACAGGTTGTTGAAATTTCCCTGTCACCTATGTCAAGAAATAGTCATGGTTTCAGCGTGGTTTCCTTCATCAGCCAACAGAGTTCAGTATGTAACTGCTCGACAAGCCTGAATCATCACTGTTTCTCACCTATGCAATCTTAGGATCTGCCCGGTTAAAGGCCCTCATTTCTAGGGCTGATGAAATAATGCTTTGATAAAGGGGTGCAGTAGTGGACCCTTTTTGGGTCCTATGGGTCCCAAATAGAAGCTATGACTCCTATTTGGACATTTTGGAATCCTCATGGTGTTGACCCAGTAAAGAAGGGAAATACCCAACTGGTGGGGGAAATTCATCTTAATTTCGGTGAGCTTTATCATTACGTCCCAGTGAGGATCTGGAATTATCACTACACCAATAGGGATATAAAGATGTAGGTCTAAAGTACAAGAAACTCACCAACTCATCTTTTGATGCCTTCAAACCCAGTAATAATCACACGTTGAAAATCATAGCAATCGTAACACTAGGGAAAAGCACTTGAGGACTCTGAAACCTCGGCATTGACGGTCTGGGCCACCTTGCCAGGCAAGCAAATTAGAGCAACTGCTGATCCAATCGAGGGCTGCTTAAGGGCAAGACAATCCGGAACGAGTAGTGAAGGGGCGGAGTAAAAGGATGGCGCGTGTGCACTTGCTTTGCGCTCTGACTTTTGGGTGAGCATGCGCAGACGCCTAGAGATTGGTGAGGCCCAGAAGGCCAGGCTGAGTGGGGTCACTCTCTCCATTCTTGCCCATTTTCACCCCGTCTTTCTTCTTTCATTGCTTTCTGTGGACTCTTCTGTTGGAGTCTGCGCTAGTTTATATCCAGTGCCAGACCCTTGTACCAGGACTGACAGGTTATTTGGAAAGATTCTGAATCCTTGTATGTTTTTAAACTTATATGAGGCGCATAGAGAATGATGTTGCAAACATCCGTTATACCCACCAATTCTGTTGCAGTCATTTCTTAGTGCTTCTCACAACTGCTGTGTGCTCTACTCAGAGATAGCTACACGGCCAGAAGGTAGTGTATGTGATCTGCAGACACATGTGTTCACAAATGGTGTGTAGCTTCATGTGTTTTGACAAACACATATATGGTATATATTTCTCTCTCTCTCTCTTTTTTTTTTTTTTTTGGCTCCACTATGCAGCTTGGGAGATCTTGGGTCCCAGTCGGGGGTGGAACGTGGGCCCTCTGCAATGGAAGCGTGGAGTCCTAACCACTGGACTTCCAGGGAATTTCCTGTACTTTGTTTTTTTTTCAATGTGATTTTGAGATATGTTTGTGTTGATTAGCCTAGATTATTTTAAAGTCCAGAGATTGGAGAAGTTTTTTTGCGGGATGGGCATTATTTTAATTTTCACCGAGAGTGTCATCAACTCTCCCTGTAACTAGAATATTTCATTCTAATTAGCAGAGGTCCTCATGATTCTGGAACAAAAGAGATTCATAAGAGATTATTTAAGTCTAAGATATGCATGAGAATGAATGCCTGCTACGGAAGAAGGGCTGATTTTCTCTCCTGTGCACTACTGTGGGGCTGGGCTTCAAGAACATTCTCGTGAATTTCAGGTTTGCCAGAAAATAATTCCAGGTTAAGACCAGAAATTTCAGCAGAAGTATTGACTCTGTCACCCAACTGCTTGCCAATAATTATTGAAGATAAATTAGTTCTGCTTGCTTTTGTCTTCTTTTTTCCAAGAGAATTTCCCATTCTTATTGCTAGAAAGTGTATTGTATTGAGAAGCAGTAAAAAAAAAAAAAAAAAGGGTGAACAGAGCTTCATTGGGAAATAATTCTAAAATTCTTACAGAGAGCTACCACCAGTAACTGAGAAGGATCAATACACCCACAGCTAACATCAACCAGCAGCACCTCTATTAAACATAACAACCATTCCATGATGCTATTGTGCTGTATACTTTCTTTCCTCTTAAAAGAAATTCATGTTAAAACAGAGTTTTAGAAGTCCAACAAAGTCCTTATAAACACAACTACTCTCCAGAAATTTAGAATCCATGTCAATGTTTGAGGTTTTAGTTTTTCTTCCCTAGCTTAGTACCAAAAGCCACCTCTGTAGCTGCTCTCATGACCCTTATTACTCTCCCAAGAAAGTCTGTTTGGGGGCCTCAGGGCCAGCGGTAGCCGGGATGTTGCAGCTCTCATGTATAACCCAGGGCCCTTCTGGTTCGGTGTCAGGCATTATCAGATACAGGTCACGTAGCAATGAACAATACAACGGGGGCAAACTCAGATGTAGACAGAGTAGAGTGGAAGAAGCTAGCAGAGTGTCATGGAGCTTCGCTTGCTTATTTTATTTTCGTACGATTGCACGAAGGATGCTCAGCCTCAAATGAATTGGACTCTGGGAGTCGGAGTGTTATTGATGCTGTCTAAAGATGGCATTCGCTCTGTGTTGAGGTGTGTAGGTGTCAGCTAGCGTATGTTTTTTAGTTCATAGATCTCTAGATTAAGAATAGTTGCATCCAAAGGTCTGCATCTGGACATGATGTAAATCATGAGATCCTTTCCATATCGCCGCCTTTCACTTTACTAATATGTGTTTACGTTTCTCCCATCCCTTTTTATGGCTTGATGGCTCGTTTCTTTTTAGCATGGAATAATAATATTCCATTGTCTGGGTGCAGCACAGTTTATTTATCTGTACACCTACAGAAGGACATCTTGGTTGCTTCCAAGTTTTTTGCAATTATGAATAAGCTGCTGTAAACATCTGTGTGCAGGTTTTTCTGGACATGAATTTTCAATTTCTCTGGATAAATGCCAAAAAAAGTAATTGCAGGATCTTATGGTAAGGGTATGTTTTATTTATTTTATTTTATTTTTTTGTTAGAAACCACACAAGTGGTTTCTAAAGTAGCTGTGTACCATTTTCCATTCTCATCAGGAGTGAACGCGAGCTCTGTTGTTCCACATCCTCATCAGAATTTGGGGTTGCCCAGTGTTCTGGATTTTGACTCCTCTAGTAGGCACATGATTATATCTCATTTTAATTTGCATTTCCCTGATGGCACGTGATACAGAGCTTCTTTTATAGGCTTGCTTGCCATCTTTTTGTAACTATGTTGTTGTCTTGAAAGGAATCCTTGTATTTAAAACTGTTGACCTAGGCACATTTAAAACTACTGAGCTAGGTAATACTACAGAGATATTAGAATTAGAGACATTGCCCACGTCTCAGTTACTTAATTCACGGGTCAGGAAGGTGCCAGTGTTAAAGAGATGAGAGGGTGTGTGTGGCGGACGGTTGATCATGTACCCAGAACACGCTGAGTCCTTTCCCACAGCCGTGGGCTGCAGGCTTTCTGTTACCTCAGTCCTCCTGGCAGGGGTCTCTCGGCCACATGGACGGAAGGGATACAAACGCTGCTTGGGTTGGGTTGGCCAAAAAGTTTTTTCGGTTTTAAGTACAACTAAAGTACACGCTTTTTATTTTACAAAGAAATTTATGGAACAACGTATTCACTAACCAAATGAACTTTTTGGCTAACCCCATGTAACAGCATGAGGACAATCTGAAGAAGAGCATCACTATTACCATAAGAAATGCTTATTTTCTGCCATAGAAAATTTCGCTTTGAAGTTGCTAAAGGCTCCATCAGTTTTGCCTGGGTTCTGCAGGGTCCGCCCTTGCCCCGAGAACTGGATGTTAAAAGCTCGGATCCTGGCAGTGATGCCAGTGGAAGGTGGGGAGCAGAAAGTGCATGTAACTTCTGAACAGGGAGCAAGACTAGGAAGGAGCAGCGATTCATAAATTTCCAGCTGAGATTGATTTTAATGAGCTGAGAGGAAATTTGACTGAAAAGTAAAAGTTCTGCACCAAGTTCTAAACTCTCAGGTTTTAGTACCATACTGTTGCCTGGAAAATCCCATGGATGGAGGAGCCTGGTGGGCTGCAGTCCATGGGGTCGCTAGAGTCGGACACGGCTGAGCGACTTCCCTTTTACTTTTCACTTTCATGCATTGGAGAAGGAAATGGCAACCCACTCCAGTGTTCTTGCCTGGAGAATCCCAGGGACGGGGGAGCCTGGTGGGCTGCTGTCTATGGGGTCGCACAGAGTTGGACAGGACTGAAGCGACTTAGCAGCAGCAGTAGCATTGTGATAGAGTCATATTTTCAAAATGTTACCATATTCCTCCTCCCTTTCAGGCAGATAATAGCCTGGACACATTGCTACCGGGAAGAAATGTAGAGCAGAAGGCCCATCAATGTTGTCTCTTTCTGAATTCTGGGTTCAGAAATCCTCAGGCTTTAAGGTAGCATGGACAAAAGTATTCTCAGTAAATGTGCACTAGGGAGCCAAAAGTTTAAGGAAAGAGGGTCCCCTCCTGAAGATTTAAAGGCAAATCCCCAGTTAAAGGGAAGGAAGGTCTGGAGGAGAACTGTTGAGGCCAGGGGCCTGAGGGGGTCCCGAAGAGGCGCTCCAGGGCCATCGGAGCCGTTCACCCCGTCTCTGGTTATGTCCAGACTCTCATTCCATCCGGTGTGTCTCCTCTACTTGCGGAAGCAGTAGATTGCATCTCTCAGTGCTCTTCAGACTGGATATGGCCTGAGGACTTACGCTGACACACGCAGTGTGAGCGGGGGTGATACGTGTGACTTTAAGGTCATGGTGTCACTGGCCACCTTCCCACCGGGGTGCTTTTCGTGGGAGCAAAGATGAAGCCTGTCTCCACCTGAGCCCGGGTCCGAGGACAGGGCTTCCCTCCCAGCCTGCACAGGACTCAGAGGGACTGAGAGACTGACGTCTGTTACCTTAGCAGTCTAGAGTTGGGAGGGGCACACACGTGTGTGTGTGTGTATGTGTGTGTGTGTGTGAGTGTGACTTCATCAGGCCTTGAAAACACAGCCTCAGGTTGCTCTCAGGAGTCTAGCTGCTGCAGGGCCCAGACTCTGAGGTCAGGTTTCCTGGGCTGGAACACCACCGGCCACCGACCACCTATGCACTCCTGGGCAAGTTAATTGTCTTTCTGTACCCGAATTTTCTTACGTGGAAGCAAAATAAATTATACTTAGATGGGAGGAAGAATAGTTTTCTGCATAGCGCTGCTGAGGAGTAAACAAGATAACATTTGTTAAGTGGTAAGAGCAGCTTTTGGCACGCAGATAACACATGGATGTTAGTTCTCTCTCTTACTCACCACGCCCTTCCCATGTCAGGCCTTCCCTAACAGATAATCCATGACAAAGAAATGAGCAAAATATTAACCTCCAAGGATTTTAAGTGGTAGCTTAATTTTGAAGTCTTAAAAATGTATCAAACGAGAGCCTTAACGAGAATAATAAATGGCCCGCTTTCATCACACACCTGTTTAGCTGCATTGATTGCAGTGACATCTGTGGCCCTGTAAGGTAACTAGGCTTCTAATATTACCCGACTTCCAAATAACTGGTTTCATGAGAGTCCCCCTCCCCAACTGTGCTCTTTCTTCCCCCTTCCCCAGGGAAGGGGCCACCCAACATTCAGGAAGAGAGCTAACTAATTAGCTTTAAACTTGGCTTCATCTTCTTACCCGCAGTGAATCTAGAAACCTCTCTGTGCTATCTGGGTGAGTGCTACAGGCTTTAAAGCCATCTTTGAATATATTCGCTTGATTTTAAAGACAAAAATCTCCCTGGAATTTTTAACCAGGGGCACTGCTTTCGCTTTTCTGAGTGGCTGCTCTCTGAACTTATCTGAAGCTGCCGTTAGAGGTGGTTGGGACCTGTTTCCAAAGATTCAACTTCTGTGCTGGACCATTAAGCCTTTGAGGGCCAAGAAAAACCACAAAGGATTGCTGATGTCAGGACTGAGGGAGAAACAAGCTTTGAAATATAGGAGAGGGAAAAAAGCAAAGCCTCTGCAGGTATGCCGTTCCCAAACAGATAAAAATACAAACGCAGTGGACACCAAAGGCATGCCTTGCAAAGCTAGTGCCAGTGCGGTGAGACATTGAGGAGAGGAGGGTCAGGGAAATGGGAGAAAAATCCCTACGGGTATATTTAAACCGAAACCTGATGTTTAATCACAGTATTGCCACAAAATCCTTTCAAGTCCATGTGACCAAAAGGAAGAGAGGGACAAGACCACACAGGGAGACATTCGAGAGGATCCAGCACACGGGAGCTCTGCTCCCTGCTTAGCGCGTCTCCCCAAACCTTCGATTCTAAATCACAGGTTCCATCTGCATGGTTCACCAAAAGATCACACATTTCAGCTTTGCCTCCAGGTTCCTGACGAGAACATTCAACCAGAAATAAGGCCACTGGCAACATGATTCAGGCTTGATTGGACTCTTAAGGTTGTTTCCCAAGGATATTTATAAGAGAAATGTAATTCTGGAAAGAAAAATGTGTTGTGAATGGATGGCAATTCTTTCTGGCCCCAGATCTTTATTAAGGCAAAAGCGCTGCAGCAACACAGAAGAATTTGAGACCCAGCTTTAACTTTGTTTCACATAAAAATGCACCAAGCACAGTATTCTGTGGACAGACCTGGAGCTTTTAATGCCTTTGGTTGTGTCGTTCCCTGATTTACGTGGGGCATTGTGCATAAATATGCAGTGCCCCACTTCCTTGATGAAGGTAGGCTTTCCTGCTTTATGGGTCTGCATACGTTGTACTGAATTTCGCTACAAGGGTCAAAATTTATGTTGAAGGTGGATCCAAGGAAAATTGACTTGAAAGAATTTCTTCAAAAGGAACAGAAGTGCTCACACTAATTGTAGTTTCTGGTAGATGAGCTGAGTAGATAAGATCATAAGACATATATTAATCACAATAATATGAACACTTTTATTAAAAAATCAATTTAGGAATTATAGATCACAGAGGACACTCTCCATTTATCATGATTTTTTTGCATAGAATTTTCTGTTTACCTCCACTCGAGAGAATTGTCATCATTCAAAGTGTCTTCAAAAACATACTTTAGGAGACTTTCTATAAGTTTTCCACAGTCTCAACCTTGCTTTACACACATGGGCAGGTGAAACACATATCTTTTCCAGTTGAGTCTGGTCAGGGCTCTAAATAACTTCATTTTGCCCGATTCCTGTTTCATCTCAGTTCTTCTTATAATTCCTTTGGGTAAGATACTGTTCCAGCTCTTGGAAAAGTTTTGCATCATGCTTTCTTTCCTTTCTTCATTCTTCATTCTCTCTTTGATCTCTTCCTACTCCTCTTCTTCATCCACTGCATTTAATGCTGCTATTGAAGACCTTCTAACATAAGAAAATTCCAGACTAAGAAATTTCCATCTTTTTAAGTGTCATTGTGGACTGTGATATAGCATCAGTGATACAGAGGCTATCAGAATAGATTTATTCGTCAAACAAGCTTGTAGGCAAGTGTCTGAGGTCAGCTGTGTTGGGAAATATAAAGCACACCATCTGTATCCAAAGAATTTACTGACCAGGAGAAGGAAACGGCAACCCACTCCAGTGCTCTTGCCTGGAGAATCTCAGGGACGGGGGAGCCTGGTGGGCTGCCATCTATGGGGTCGCACAGAGTTGGACACGACTGAAGTGACTTAGCAGCAGCAGCAGCAGGCTGTATGCAGACTGAGAAGCAACAGTTACAGCTGGGAACAACGTCCTGGTTCAAAATTAGGAATGGAGTGCATTAAGGCTATGTATTGTCACCTGGAGAATCCCAGGGACGGGGGAGCCTGCTGGGCTGCCATCCATGGGGTCGCACAGAGTCGGACATGACTGCAGCGACTTAGCAGCAGCAGCAGCAGCAGCATTGTCACCTTGCTTATGTAACTTACATGAGGAGTACATCTTGTGAAAAGCTAGGCTGATGAATGACAAGCTGGACTCAAGATTGCTGGGAGAAATATAAACAACCTAGACGTGCAGATGACGCCACTCTAATGGCAGAAAGTGAAGAGGAACTAAAGAGCCTCTGGACGAGGGTGAAAGAGGACAGCGATAAAGCTGGCTTAAAACTCAGCACTCAAAAACCTAAGATCATGGCATATGGTCCTTTCCCTTCATGGCAAATAGATGGGGAAAAAGTGGAAATAGTGGCAGACTTTATTTTGGGGGGCTCCCAAATCACTGCAGATGGTGACTGCAGCCATGAAATTAAAGATACTTGTTCCTTGGAAGGAAAGCTATGACCAACCTAGACAGCATAATAAAAAGTAGATATCACTTTGCCAACAAAGGTTTTTCCAGTAGTCATGGATGGATGTGAGAGCTGGACCATAAAGAGGGTTAAGTCCTGAAGAAATGATGCTTCCAAATTGTGGTGCTGGAGAAGACTCTTGAGAGTCCTTTGAATTGGAAGGCAATCAAACAAGTCAATCCTAAGGGAAATCAATCCTTAATATTCATTGGAAGGACTAATGCTATAGCTGAAGCTCCACCTGATGTGAAAAGTCATCTCATTGGAAAAGATCCTGATGCTGGCAAAGACTGAGGGCAAGAGGAGGAGGGGGCAAAAGAGGATGAATGGTTGGGTGGCATCACGGACTCCATGGACATGGGTTTGGGTGGACTCCGGCAGTTGGTGATGGACAGGGAGGCCTGGCGTGCTGCATTCCACGGGGTTGCAAAGAATCAGACACAACTTAGTGACTGAACAATAAGGTCGTAAAGACGGAAAAGTGGGAGAGTAGGGTAAATTGTTAAAAGTCCTCCATGACTTTCTCTCTTATAGTTACTTCACTGTAGGAATACCCAAAAGAGAGGAGAGTTTAAGAGTTTCATTTCTTTTTGTCTGTTTGAAATTTCTTTGTTTCTAAACAGAAATTATCTTTCAGCAAGTGGGAGCTTATATTAAATTCATTCTATTCATAATGCATTAGAAATCTACAATATCACGTTCTTAAATCACATTGGGAGAAATGAAAACCAGGCATTGGAGGATATGAGAATAGATTTGAATGAAAGATCCCAGTAGAGGATTCGTATGCATGAGTATGACATTTCTCACTTGACCAGAGTTGACTGTAGAAGCTATTAAGTTGGGTTTACATGGTACAACCAGAACAACAGTTTAAAACCCAGTTGGATTTAATACTTTTCCCCCCGAATTTATCGTTTCAGCAAATAGACTTGTAAAAGGGTCAGGGTGGTTGAGTGATTCATGTAAAACAACTCCAGACCCATAGTGAGGTTTGGGCACACGGCCTTTACCTTGACCCCGCGTAGCTTTTACTGCCCTTTTGATTTCCCTTCAGTTCTGTGAGCGTGTTTGTGTTGTTCCTGGCACTCTGTATTGATGAAGCAACTTGAAATATATTTACCACAGTGAGATAGTTTTTCTTAACCAATTTACTTTTACAACATGGTCTTTTTTTTTTCTTTTTTTCCTATCTGCTTAAAAAAACCTTCTGGTGTTTACGGCTAAGCCTCTCACCCTGGCTTTCAAGGGTATATGGGACTGTCTGTGGTAAATATCTGGGGAAGGAGTCAGGTACTCAGCACTCATTTTTACGCCTTTCTGCTTTATCCTTTGTGTCAGAAGCTATAAGCCTTGCAACTATGTTTTCTAGACCACTTTGACTCCTGTGTTTTAAATAGACTGACCTTTTGCCAAGTAGAAACACTTATGCAAGATTCAGAAAGAAGGAGAGGCAGCAGCTATTTTATGCTTTCTCTAACTCTAGACTTGGTGCTTTACAGAGATGGGGGTAGTGATCTCTTTTCATTTACTTCTCACCTGCTATCCATGTGGAGAGAAACTGTGAAGTGTTATTGGTTCTGCACATTCTTAACCTCTGGGCCTGAGTGCCGACTCTGTCCAGGCCATTCTATAATGGCCTGGGGGCTGTGGCCCGCGGCCTCCTGGGCAGTGCTTTCCCCGGGGCCCTTGGCTGCGGCCCACAGCCCCCTAGGCGGCCCTTCTCTGGGGCTCTGGGCTGCGGGCCTTGGCCCCCTATGCGGCACTTTCCCCGGGGCTCTGGGCTGCGGCCTGCGGCCTCCTGGGCAGCAGTTTCCCCTGAGCTCTCCCCAGCCTGGCTCTGGGGCTGCCTCCACCAGACACTCGCTATGGGTGGCAGGGACAGAGTGTTCTCTAGCCAGGGCTTCCAGGGCCTTCCCCGCCTGCTGCCTGGCCCGGTCTGCAGGTGGCATGGTGGCGCAGCACCCACAGCTCCCTGACCGCCCACCTGGCCCCCAAGCCCAAGGGAAAAGCGGAGGAAGGAGGAGTCTGCAAACAGGCACTTAGTGGGGGTGCCGGACGCCAGCCCCAGGCCCGCAGAGGGGACCGCGCCTGTTGCCTGTCACAGGGAGGGGATCACTAGAGGATCCAGTCCCTCACTCCGCTCCACCCAGTTTCTGCTCAAGAGTTCCCTCCCTGGTGCTGCAGATCCAGTCTGGGGCTGACCCCAGCGGGTCGGCTCTGAGGTCCCAGACCCTGGCCTCCTGCCTGCCTGGCGTGGTTCTTCCGGGCGCCTGGGGACTGGGTCAGGTTCCAAGCGGAGGACGTGGCATTGCACTCGGTCATCAGTAGGCAAGGAGGTGAGGTACCACTAAACAGCAGATGCTGTTCTTAATTTTCTAATTCAGAAAGAATCACTAATAACATACCAGTTAGTAAGAATCATTTTATTTATGAGCATTTAAATATAAGTTGAATTAGGAATAGGAATAAAGCGTTGTGCATCATTTTTTTCTAGGAACATCATGAAACATTTTGCTGTCGTTACAAATCTCACGTACATGCTGAGATGGCTTTGCAGCGCTTTATGGTACTCATGTGCCGTCATTGAACAATTCCTCTACTCCCGGTTGTTTCTAGAATTTTCTACTATAAATAATGCTGCAACAAAAATAACAGCACAAAAATCTTCACAAAGAAGTATCAGCATATTATTTCTTTAAGATTAAAGATATTTAAGGGTTATCTATTAAACATGAATAGTGTTGTAAGTGATGTGCAGAGAGTTACAAGAATTCAGAGGAGAATGCAAAGAAGTCATTGGCAGAGTTTGACTTTCCTCCAATATTGATTTTGTAAATAATAAACAAATGGGCGAATGAATGAGCAAGGCAGGCCTGTTGTAAATCCCCTTCTCACATGGCGCATAAATAAAGCAGATGCTGGGCTTAGAGATGTGCTTGCTCCCAACACGTGTCACTTATATCTGCACAGTTAATCTTACTCTATCCTGAACCTACTACTGACTTTGAAGCTTCTCTTGCATAAAAGGTTGATCAAAGTCCAGTACATATTAGCACTATCAAGTACAGAGTCCAGTCAAGGCCATCACTTCAGCACTCATTTTAATTTAGGAACAAAGCCCTTTAAGCTCCGTGAAGTCCAGACAAGGGGTGATACTGAGGGCCCTCAACCACCAGGTAGGTGGTCTTCCTGAGAAGAGCAGACCGTCTGCAGGAAGAGCAGGAGGGCGGCCCCACGGTGTGTCGATGGGCCAAGGCAGATGTTCTGCGCTAAACAGAACTGTTTTGAAGCTTAGTCATCTTAGGAGTCTGCTCTCTGGACTATAACCTGGATGAGCAATGTATGACGAGCTCATTTCTCAGCTGAAGGAGCTGCAGTGGGTAAACAAAGAGAGCTGTTTCCAAGTTAGCCCCTGGGCAGCCAATTCCTAGAACTGGCACTGAGCATATCAGACACTGATAGTTTCTTTTTACCATATTGGTGCTTTTAAAAATGGAAAACCACATCAAATACCAATATAATATAGGGGAAAATAAAGGTCAAGTTTCATATAATAAAGGAAAGCAATTTGTTCTGCTGACAGTCCCTAGAACTTCAGCACTCAGCACGTTCAGAGGGAGCTGTGTGATGAAAAGCACCAGAGAGGGAAGCTTCTTAAAAGTTACAACTAATCTGATGAGCAAGATTTCTTTGAAAAAAATATTCCAGAAGGAAATCTTAAAGGAAGCAAAACACAGCAAAAAATAATGTTGGTCCAGGTAACAAAGTTAGGCTTCACCTTGCAGAAACTTGTAGACATGCTCCCCTTGTCCTTGGCACGAGTGATTAATAGCTGGTTCAGCCCATAATTTGTCATCTCACACGCTGGGCTTTTGGCACGCTGATGTATGTGCAGCCAACACAGATCTCACTTTGGCACTGGGTCTTGACGGGAGTAGTACCCGAGACGGAGCATATATTCCATTGGTGGACCATTCTGGGGGACCTAGGAGTGGAGACATGGTAGATCTTCCAAAATGCCTAAGCAACGGCTCAAGGATGAGAAGTTCACTCCCGAAGACAATAATAGGAAATCTTTTGAAATGTGAATTAGCATGAATCTGGCACTGTTTTAAGTACTTTGCATAGATTAACTCATTTAGTTCTCACAACAACCCCAAAGAGAGCCTCGATCAGGACATCCTAAAGGTGAGGAAACTAGCTTATAGGTAGAACTCAAGGAATCTTCCCGAGTCACAAAGCTGAAGTTTCTGGCATGAGGCACAACAACCTTTTCCTTAAAAACCTCACTGATGACTTCCAGCACACGTGTCAGCTTTACCAGTCTGGCTTCAAGCATCTTCTGTCTCAACCCCTGTTACTACACAGTGCACCCTCTCTAGTCTAGGCACTCAGATGCTGTGCCATTTTTAAAATTTGTCTTGTCTTACCATATCCATGTCTATCTGACGTATTCCTTCATTCCTTCACTGCTTGGCAAGTTTCAACTTCAAAGATCCTCTGAAATATCTCCAATTTCCAAAGTGGCCCTGGATGTCTCCTTTGTAGAAGAGAATAATTTTTCTCTCTTCCATTCTCCAATAGCCTTTCTTCCTTGCTGTGATTAACACTTAACATGTTATATTATTTGTCATTTTTAAGTGGCATTCCTTCAGAACAGGAGCGAGAACAATGTGCTACTCATTTTTCAAAAGAGCCTCCACCTGAGGAAGAATGTGGGATTCAAATATGTACTTTATAGGCTTATGCTGAGTTAATAATAGCAAATAAATGGTTAGCAGCATAAATAGATTACCAAACACCAGAAGAGTGGAAACATTATCAGACAAATTAGGGACAAATCATGGTTATTTACTCACAGATTATATCAGTCTTCCCTGTAGCTCAGATGGTGAAGAATCTGCCTGCAATGCAGGAGACCCAGGTTTGATCCCTGGGTTGGGACGATCCCTTGGAGAAGGGTATGGCAATCCACTTCAATATTCTTGCCTGGAAAGTTCCATGGACAGAGGAGCCTGGTGGGCTACAGTCTGTGGGGTCCAAAAGAGTCAGACATGACTGAGTGACTAACACGACCACTTAAGGTGATATTGTGATTCTCATCCAATTGCTTTGTTTTGTGGTTCAGTTGCTCAGTTGTGTTCAACTCTCTGCGGCCCCATGGACTGTCCCCCACTGTCTCCTGAACTTTGCTCAAACTCAAGCCCATTGAGTCGATGATGCTATCTAACCATCTCGTTCTCTGTCGCCCCCTCCTCCTCCTGCCTTCAATCTATCCCCCCATCTGGGTCTTTTCCAATGAGTTGGCTCTTTATATTGGGTGGCCAAATTATTGGAGCTTCAGCATCAGTCCTTACAATAAATATTTTATATATATAATGACTTTATATATAAAGTAATTTTGTATAGATATAATTACTATATATGTATATACATATGTGTGTATATATATATATATATCTTGAAGGCAATGGCAAGCCACTCCAGTACTCTTGCTTGGAAAGTCCCATGGATGGAGGAGCCTGGTAGGCTGCAGTCCATGGGGTCACTAAGAGTCAGACACGACTGAGTGACTTCACTTTCACTTTTCACTTTCATGCATTGGAGAAGGAAATGGCAACCCACTCCAGTGTTCTTGCCTGGAGAATCCCATGGACAGAGGAGCCTGGTGGGGTATAGTCCAGGGGATCACAATAGAGCTGGACACGATGGGGAGACCACACATGCTAGCAAAGTAATGCTCAAAATTCTCCAAGCCAGGCTTCAGCAACACGTGAACCGTGAACTTCCAGATGTTCAAGCTGGTTTTAGAAAAGGCAAAGGAACGAGATCAAATTGCCAACATCCGTTGGGTCATTGAAAAAGCAAGAGTTCCAGAAAAACATATATATTTGCTTTATTGACTACGCCAACACTTTGAATGTGTGGAACACAAGAAACTGTGGAAAATTCTTCAAGAGACAGGAATACTAAACCACCTGACCTGCCTCCTGAGAAATCTGTATGCAAGTCAAGAAGCAACAATTAGAATTGGACATGAAACAACAGACTGGTTCCAAATAGGGAAAGGAGTATGTCAAGGCAGTATATTGTTACGCTGCTTATTTAACTTCTATGCAGAGTACATCATGCTAAATGCTGGGCTGGATGAAATACAAGCTGGAATTACAATTGCCGGGAGAAATATCAATAACCTCAGATATGCAGATGACACCACCTTTATGGCAGAAAGTGAAGAATTAAAGAGCATCTTGATGAAAGTGAAAGAGAGTGAAAAAGCTGGCTTAAAAATCAGCATTTAGAAGACTAACATCATGGCATCCAGTCCCATCACTTCATGGCAAATAGATGGGGAAACAATGGAAACAGTGACAGACTTTATTTTCTTGAGCTCCCAAATCACTGCAGATGGTGACTGCAGCCATGAAATTAAAGAAAAAAAGCTATGACCAACCTAGACAGCATGCTAAAAAGCAAAGGCATTGCTTTGCCAACTAAGGTCAGTCTAGTCAAAGCTATGGTTTTTCCAGTAGTCACGTATGGATGTGAGAATTGGACTGTAAAGAAAGCTGAGCACCGAAGAATTGATGCTTTTGAAGTGTGGTGTTGGAGAAGACTCTTGAGAGTCCCTTGGACTGCAAGGAGATCCAGCCAGTCCATTCTAAAGGAAATCAGTCCTGAATATTCACTGGAAGGGCTGATGCTGAAGCTGAAACTCCAATACTTTGGCCACCTGATGAGAAGAACTGACTCATTTGAAAAGACCCCGATGCTGGGAAAGATTGAAAGCAGGAGAAGAAGGGGACAACAGAGGATGAGATGGTTGGTTGGCATCACTGACTTGATGGACATGAGTTTGGGTCAACTCCGGGAGTTGGTGATGGGCAGGGAAGCCTGGCATGCTGCAGTCTGTGGGGTTGCAAAGAGTTGGACACGACCGAGCAACTGACCTGAACTGCACTGATATCATCTTATGGAAAAACCCAACTGAAATTTTTGGCCAAGGCAATATTAAATGACATAGTCTCTTAACAAAACATTTCTTTAAGTAAAAGCAGATGTAAATTATCTTACTGTATTACAGGAAAATCAAGGACACTTTATATGTGGCTCAGCTAAATTTTAGTTATGAGTTGATTTTCTGGAATATGTATTGCTGAAAGATTTCCACTTTGCTTCCTCGGTCTTGTGCTCTGCTGATGTGTCTTGTAAGAAAGAGAACAAAGGAGGAAAACTAATCGCACGACTTCATAGAGGCTCAGCCACACAGTGGGGATCCCCGTGGCTCAGCGGGCAAAGAAGCCGCCCGCAGTGCGGGAGCCCTGGGCTCCATCCCCGGGTCAGGAAGATCCCCTGGAGAAGGGAGAGGCTGCCCACTCCAATATTCTTGGGCTTTCCTGGTGGCTTAGTGGGCAAAGAAGCCGCCTGCAGTGTGGGAGCCCTGGGTTGCATCCCTGGGTGGGGAAGATCCCCTGGAGAAGGGAGAGGCTCCCCAGCTCAGTATTCTGGCCTGGAGAATCCCATGGACTGTAGAGTCCATGGGGTCACAAAGAGTCGGACATGACTGAGCTACTTTCACTAACCACGGAGTACTCTTCCATTTCCTGTTGCCTGGAAAATTTCAAAAGCTGATACCATGTGTAAAAAAGCAATTTTGTGCAGATAATTTGTAGAATTTATTCTTGGAATTCTGATGGTCACTAGGGTGGATTATGGGGTTGGGGAGGAGTTGGTGAAGCTGAAGATTGTCCCCACGTGAGAATCCGGCACTGAGGTTGGGACATAGTGGCTGTGGTGGGGAGTTGGGGAGAGTTCCAAAGATGCTAAGCGTATGGGCATTTACTGCCCCATAAATATCACTCCTGAGAAAAGTCAGTCTTGTGAATGGTTTAGGAAAAGTGTCAGCCCACATCCTCTGTGGAGGGCCACGTGGTCAATATTTTAATGTTCTGGAACACACGTTCTCAACTTGTGGGGCCAACTCTGCCCCAGTAGTACACATGCAACTGAGGAAAGGCTTGGGTGAATGAGTGTGGCTGTGTTCCAATAAAACTTTATTAAAACAAACAGTGGGCCAGATTTAACCTGAGGGCCATAGGTTTGGGACCTCCGCTTAGGACCATAAGTGAACAAAATGTTTACTACTGAAGATCATAGCTTGTCTCCTTGCCATTGACCGTGACTCTCTTTAAGACTGCCAAATAAAAAGATACTGGTCAGGGTTCAAAGAAGAGCTTCTCTGATTAGAATTCTCAGAAGTTCTCCTCTGAAGAAAGAAATCAGGCCAGGTGCTGGAAGTCAATATAAAAATGAAGAAGAGAGGCCTAAAGTCCACGAGAAAAGTGTTGGGAAGCAGGGAGAGAGGCAGCTTTCCCCTCTGAGGCCTCAGAGCCTGGGACCCAGACTGTCAGCTGCAGGAAACAGGAGACACTCAGCAATGGCCTCGTGACCTAAGGCCTGAAGACCTGCTCCACGGTTCTCAGAAGGAGAAACACGGAGGCCGCTGAGGGAGCCTCCCCTGCTGGCTGCAGTGCCATCCGCAGCCGGCCCAGCATCAGACCGGATGGAGGCCAGGGAAACCTATGGGGCTTAAGCATTTGGTAGAATATGAGGTCAGTGTGACTCAAGTGCCTTAGACACATATTGTGTAGATTCATTGGTCACTGTATTTTTATACTTTATCTTTCTTTTGCTTCTGTTTTCCTTGTGTTTTCTTTTAAAGATTCTTCTGGAAAAGCTTCCTTTCATCTTCCCTAGACAGACGTTTTCCTGGTCTTCTCTCAGCGGTAGTGTCGACAGCCCTGGCCTGCATCCAGGCCCTCCGGTTCTAGCCTGGAGGACTGCAGCAGGTTCACTGTGGGGCTTGCTGCCTCCAGCCAGAGCCTTGGATGACCTCCTCCGCTCTGGAATCTGTCTCATCGGTCAAATCTGACCAGGTCACTTCTTGCTTCCGGACTTTCAGTGCCTCCTCACTATGTACAGAAAAGAACTCAAAGTTCTTCAAGCCAAAGAGGCACCTCGCTACCTTGCTTCTGTCCACTTCTCCAGAGTTCCTTTGCCACTGACTCCTTTGAAACTCCTATGAGAGCAACATCCAGTGATTTTTAGTTTCTTCCCATGCTGAGCTGTTTCTCGCCTCTACATTTGTTCGTGCCAAGATCCTCACTTCTTGGCTTGTCTGCCTGACTCTCATCACCATTTAAGACTCAGACCCTCCTGGTTTCTCACAATCTGTGCACATATCTCTCATTGTGCTAAAACACGGTTTCCGTCCCTTCACCTCCAGGGGACTGTGAGCAGGACCTCCACTCGTGACGTCTGCAGCACTGCTGTCGTTCAGCTGCTAAGTCAGGTCCAGCTCTTTGCAGCCCGAGGGACTGTAGCCGGCCCGGTTCCTCTGTCCATGGGATTCTCCAGGCAGGAATACTGGAGTGGGTTGCCATTTCCTCTTCCAGGGGCTCTTCCAACCCAGGGATCAGACTCACGTCTCCTGCACTGGCAGGTAGATTCTTTCTGCTGGGCCAGCAGGAAAGCATGTCCATAGCACAAGGCCTGGCATACACTATACGTGTTTTTCAAATCAATTACAAATGAATAAGTATGTGTGATGACTGGGTGAGCAGAATGTTCTTATGGATGAGATTCACAACAGGGAAGAAGAAAGAAGTCAAAACTTAGAACAGAGAAAATGGATCAAGCTTGGATACTAATTGCTTTCAATCCAGGATGGTTCTGGATAACCATAGATGCAGGGTTTATAAGTAAATAAAATACCAGTAATTCCACCTAGCTTCTTCCTAATTTGTTTTTGGGGAAAAAAATTCATTTAACATAAGAGTTCATATGTTGCAGTCTAAGGAGATTTGGCATGTGTATTAGTCCTAAGGAACGTACCTCTAATTTTTCCTGCTTTAATTAATGCTGTTAACTTTTAATGCTCTTGGGTCTGCAGGCACTTTGGGCATTTTAATGTTCAGAAAAAATATATATGGACACATTAAAAAAAAGCCTAATCCTTAAGCCTTTTCTGCTTATCGGTAGCACTCATCTGTGGCTGTTGCCGCGCTAGCTCATTACCATGGTGATAAATAGCTATCCCTAAAGTTCCCTGTGTAATTCAATAAAAATATCAGTAATGACTATTTTTATCAGTTACGCCTGACACCATGCTAAGCCCTTCAGTGGCATTAGCCCCATTAGTCACAAGGGCTGTATCTAGGCATGGAGGCCCACGGCCACCCAGTGGCAGAGCCAGGGCTCTGACCCCAGCCACTCTGCTCCACGTCGTCACACCACGCCTCTGTTCTCACTGATTAATTCCTCTCGGTCTCTCAGATGCTTTCAGTTCACACAGCCACTGTGGGATCTGCAGACGTACTGGAACGATCACGATCCGGTAATCCCAGCCCTCCACTGACTGAAGTCAGCTCCTCCTTTCAAGCTCAGGCTCAAAGTGGACTCTTCTATGCAATTTCTGGCGGCAGGCAGGTGAAAGAAGGATGCCCAACCATTTCCTTTGTCAGGAGAGACACATCAAGCAGGTGGGAGGACACGGGCTGTCTGTCTGACACAGTTCCGTGCAGCCCGCAGTCTCCTCGCTCGCGGAGCACCGCCGTGCCCCCGTAATTGCCGCCTGGAGGGCGGGCAATGGGACGGGCCGCGTCACACCCGGAGTGGGCCTCCGAGGTCAGCCTCCACGCCAGGGAAGAGGCTCAGGGGTTAGCGAGGCAGCCGCTGTCCTGTTTGGCTTTTCTTAAAAGAGAACTGTATACAATGTACAACAATAGCCCACAGCTTATTTTAAAGTGCTTTCTTCTGACAGAGCTTATTAGCACATGATTAGAGTTGAAAACTGAGAAGCAAATCCTTCTTCAGTTGCTGATCTGCAGTGTAAAATGCAATCAGGTGACCTACCTAGGAGGCCTGCCAGGTAGTGCAAGTGGTAAAATACCCACCTGCCAATTCGGGAGATGCCAGACACCAGGGTCCAATCCCTGGGTTGGGAAGATCCCCTGGAGAAGGAAATGGCAACCCACTCCAGTACTGTTGCCTGGAGAATCCCATGGACAGAGGAGAGTTACAGTCCATAGGGTCGCAAGAGTCAGACACGACTGTAGTGACAGCAGACACAAACACACAACTTTCCCAGAACCAACCAAGACACAGGGTATTCAGTATCTAGCAGCGGTCCAGCGTGGGCTTTGTGCTTTGGATATCAAAAAAATTACTGAGAACAAGGTTTCAGCTTAATCTGTGCAATACACAAGTGAAAGGAATTCATTTCAATGCTTAAGTGGTTTGTAGAAACTATGGTGTTTGAGAAGACAAGTAGGTGAACGACAGCTAGATGGGTTGGGTACAGTGCACAGCTGCTCTGACTGCCCGCAATCTGCTTATCTTTTCTAATAACACGATGCAGATTTTGCTCCTAGGAATCATGCTCCCTACTCTAAGGCCGTTTAGTTTGGGTGATGACCAAGACAGGAATGGCCATGTAACTGACTACAGTCAATGAGACTTAAAAAAAGAAGGAAATTGTGGATTGCCTGTACCTGAAGCCAGCCTGACACGTGAACTATTATTCGGTTGGGTGAAACAAATTCATGTTTCCTAAGCCAGTTTTAGAGGAAAACAACAGAATGGAAAAGATTAGAGATCTCTTCAAGAAAATTTGAGATACCAAGGGAACATTTCATGCAAAGATGGGCTCCATAAAGGACAGAAATGGTATGGGCCTAACAGAAGCAGAAGATATCAAGAAGAGGTGGCAAGAATACACAGAAGAACTGTACAAAAAAGAGCTTCACGACCCAGATAGTCATGATGGTGTGATCACTGACCTAGAGCCAGACATCCTGAAATGTGAAGTCAAGTGGGCCTTAGAAAGCATCACTACGAACAAAGCTAGTGGAGGTGATGGAATTCCAGTTGAGCTATTCCAAATCCTGAAAGATGATGCTGTGAAAGTGCTGCACTCAACATGCCAGCAAATTTGGAAAACTCAGCAGTGGCCACAGGACTGGAAAAGGTAAGTTTTCATTCTGATCCCAAAGAAAGGCAATGCCAAAGAATGCTCAAACTACCGCACAATTGCACTCATCTCACATGCTAGTAAAGTAATGCTCAAAATTCTCCAAGCCAGGCTTCAGCAATATGTGAACCGTGAACTTCCTGATGTTCAAGCTAGTTTTAGAAAAGGCAGAGGAGCCAGAGATCAAATTGCCAACATCTGGTGGATCATGGAAAAAGCAAGAGAGTTCCAGAAACACATCTATTTCTGCTTTATTGACTATGCCAAAGACTTTGACTGTGTGGATCACAATAAACTGTGGGAAATTCTTAAAGAGATGGGAATGCCACACCACCTGACCTGCCTCCTGAGAAATCTGTATGCAGGTCAGGAAGCAACAGTTAGAACTGGTCATGGAACAACAGACTGGTTCCAACTAGGAGAAGGAGTGCGTCAAGGCTGTATATTGTCACCCTGTTTATTTAACTTCTATGCAGAGTACATCATGAGAAATGCTGGACTGGATGAAACACAAGCTGGAATCAAGATTGCCGGGAGAAATATCAATAACCTCAGATATGCAGATGACACCACCCTTATGGCAGAAAGTGAAGAGGAACTCAAAAGCCTCTTGATGAAAGTGAAAGAGGAGAGTGAAAAAGTCGGCTTAAAGCTCAACATTCAGAAAACAAAGATCATGGCATCCTGTCCCATCACTTCATGGGAAATAGATGGGGAAACAGTGTCAGACTTTATTTTTCTGGGCTCCAAAATCACTGCAGATGGTGACTGTAGCCATGAAATTAAAAGACACTCACTCCTTGGAAGGAAAGTTATGACCAACCTAGATAGCATATTCAAAAGCAGAGATATTACTTTGCCAACAAAGGTCCAAATAGTCAAGGCTATGGTTTTTCCTGTGGTCGTATATGGATGTGAGAGTTGGACTGTGAAGAAGGTTGAGTGCTGAAGAATTGATGCTTTTGAACTGTGGTGTTGGATAAGACTCTTGAGAGTCCCTTAGACTGCAAGGAGATCCAAGCAGTCCATTCTGAAGGAGATCAGCCCTGGGATTTCTTTGGAAGGAATGATGCTAAAGCTGAAACTCCAGTACTTTGGCCATCTCATGCAAAGGGTTGACTCATTGGAAAAGACTCTGATGCTGGGAGGGATTGGGGGCAGGAGGAGAAGGGGACGACAGAGGATGAGATGGCTGGATGGCATCACTGACTCGATGGATGTGAGTCTCAGTGACCTCCGGGAGTTGGTGATGGACAGGGAGGCCTGGTGTGCTGCGATTCATGGGGTCGCAAAGAGTTGGTCACACTGAGCAACTGAAGTGAACTGAACTGAAGTCCATCTATTTTGCTGCAAAAAGTAATGTTTCATTCTTTTTTATGGCTAAGTGATATTCCATTTTATATATATATATATATATATATATATATATAACATATATACACATATACATACACACATATCGTTTCTTAAACCAACCACGTGTCAAAGGACACTTGGAGTGTCCCTGTGTCTTTGCTGTTTTAAATAGTGCTATGAACATTGGAGTGAATGTATCTTTTTGGATTAGAGTTTTGTCTTTCCTATATATGTATATCCAGGAGTGGAATCGCTTGTTCTTATGGTAGCTGTGTTTTTAGTTAAAAAAGGAACTTCCATGCTGTTTTCTATATTGGTTGTTCCAATTTACATTCCCACCAACAGCATGGTGTCTTTTCTCCACACCCTCTCCGGCATTTACTATTTGTGGACTTTTTGATGATGGTCTTTCTGACCAGTATGAGGTGATACCTCATTGTGGCTTTGATTTGCATTTCTCTAATAATTGGCTGTGTTGAGCATCTTTTCATGTGCCTCTTAGCCATCTGAATATCTTCTTTGGAGAAATGTCTATTAAGGTCTTCTGCCCAAAATTGGATTGTATGTTTTTTGGTATTGAGTTGTGTGAGATGTTTGTGTATTTTGGATGTTAACCACTTGCCAGTCACAGCATGTGCGAATACCTCCTCCCCGTCTGTAGGGCGTTTGTTCATTTGTTGATGCTCCCTTTGGTGTGTAAAAGCTTTTAAGTATGGTTCTGTCCCACTTATTTATTTTTGCTTTTATTTCTTTTGCCTTTAAAGTCTGATCTAAGAAAATATAGCTATGATTTGTGTCCAAGAATGTTTTGCCTGTATTCTTTTCTAGGGGTTTTATGGTGTCATATTTTATATTTATGTCTTTGAACCATTTTGAGCTTATTTTTGCATATGATGTGAGGGAGTGTTCTAACTTCACCATTTTAGAAATAGCTGTCCAGCTTTCCCAACACTATTTGTTGAGGAGATTGTCTTTTCTCCACTGTATATTCATGCCTCCTTTGTCGTGGGTTAATTGAACATAGGTGTGTGGGTTTACTTCTGGGTTCTCTATTCTGTACCACTTATCTACACACTGTTTGTGCCAATACCATGCTGTTTTGATTATTATAGCTTTGTAATAGTGTCTGAAATCTGGAAAGGTTATGCCTCTAGCTTGGTTCCTTTCTCTCAGGATTGCTTTCGCAATTCTGGGTCTTTGTGGTTCTGTACAAACTTTAGGATTATATCTTCTAGTTTTGTGGAAAAAAATGTCTGCCTATTTTGATAGAGATCACATTAAATCTACAGATAGCTTGGGAAGTAGTATGCCCATTTTAACAGTATTAATTCTTCCAATCCAAGAGCATGGAATATCTTTCCCTTTCTCTGACTCATATTCAGTTTATGTTATCAATGTTTTATAGTTTTCATATAGGACTTTACTACCTTGGTTAAGTTTATTCCTAGGTCATTTTTTTGACATGATTTATATTTCTAATATTTCATTGCTTATATAAAGAAATGCAACATATTCTGTATATGAATCTTGTATTCTGCTGCCTTGCTGAATTTCTTAATTAGTTATAACAGATTTTGTGTGGAGTCTTTAGAGTTCTCTATATGGAGTATCATGTCATCTGCAGTTAATGGTGATTTTACCTCTTCTCGTCCCATTTGGATACCTTTTACTTCCTATTTCATTGCTGTGGCTGGAACTTCCAACACTGTGTTGAACAGAAGTGGTGAGCGTGAGCACCCTTGTCTTCTTCCTGAATTTAGCAGGAAGGCTTTCAGCTTTTAGCACTGAGTATTATGTTGGCTGTGAGTTTGTCATAAATGACTTTTATTATGTAGAGATACGTTCCCTCTGTACCTACATTGGTTAGAGTTTTTATCATGAATGAATGTTGAATTTTATCAAATGCTTTTTTACATTTATTGAGATGATCCTATGGTTTCATCTTTTCTTTATTAATGTGGTAAATAACATGGATTTGTGTATCTTGAACAATCTATGATCATTCTATTCATTATATCTGGGATACAATTAAACATCAATAGCACCATGAAAAGACAGGGTAATAGGGCCAGTGATGAGGAGACATAACATATGAAATCCTCTGATGATCAAGGGGACAGAGTTAGTGTACAAGGTGTTTAGAATAACTACAAGCAATGTATCCAAGAAATTAGAGGAAAGGGCCAAATACATAAAGCCTATCTCAAAAAATAAAATAACAATCCTAGAACTAGACAATTGCAACAAAAACAAACCCGAAATTGGTCTGGATACAATGGAACACAGATTTAGTTAAAGCAGGTCAGAAGAGAAGATGCAAACTGAGACACAGATGAAGAGACACGGAAAGAACAGAATGGAGTGCAAAAGACGCATGAAACACACTTTGAAATACTGATATATAGTATGTACCATATGTGTAAAAGGAATCCTAGAAGGAGAATGCATAATAGCACAGCAGTAGTATTTAATATGGAGAAAGAAACGTCAACCCACTCCAGTGTTCTTGCCTGCAGAATCCCAGGGACTGGGGAGCCTGGTGGGGTGCCGTCTATGGGGTCGCACAGAGTCAGACACGACTGAAGCGACTTAGGAGCAGCAGCAGTGGCAGTATTTAATAAGATAATGATTTGAAACTTTCAAAATTAAAAAAATAATAATTTTTAATAACAAGGTGTTAGATATGAACCCAATCCAAAGATTCAAGAATTTAGCAAGTCCAAAGTAGAAAAAAAAATAGTTATAAGCATATACAATTAATCTGTTAAAACAAAACCAAACAAAACTAAAAAGGAAAATAATCTTATAAGCCTTCAGAGAAGAAAGCCACATTGCTTTCAAAGGAAATAAAGTTAGATCGTTAACTGACTTCTCTACAAACACAACAGAAGTCAGAAACAGTGGAATGATATCTTTAAAGTGCTAAATGAAAATAACTGCCACACAAGAATTATGTATTCTGGAAGAATATCCTTTAGAATAGCATGAATGTTTTCAGACAAAGACTGAGAAATTTTCTTCAATCAGCTTTTAGTAAAAATAAAAAGCAAAAACTTAGAATTTATCAAGCAGAAAGATTATCAAAAACAGAAGTGTAGGAAGGAATAAAAAGGCAGAAAGAATAAAAGATAAGCATATTCATAGATATATGAATATATGCATGTTCATCATACATGAATACTGAATGTGGAGTCTCACTTATGTGTAGAACTGAAATGTATCACAACAGTAAAAGGAGTTTAAAAGTCGAAGTGATCACAGTGCTGCTGCTGTTGCTGCTGCTAAGTCGCTTCAGTTGTGTCCGACTCTGTGTGACCCCACAGACGGCAGCCCACCAGGCTCCCCCGTCCCTGGGATTCTCCAGGCAAGAACACTGGAGCGGGTTACCATTTCCTTCTCCAATGCATGAAAGTGAAAAGTGAAAGGAAAGTCACTGAGTCTTGTCCATGGACTGCAGCCCACCAGGCTCCTCCATCCATGGGATTAACAGTGCTACAGGGTGGTAAATGTAAGAGATGGAATTGAACTATATAATTCAAGAGTATTTTTTGTAGTATCTATGGCTACTGGTAACAGAAGAGTATAAGAATACATGATGAAAGTTAATAGAAAATGTTTAATATGACCTAAAAGAAGTCAAGAACAGAGGAACAGTGAACAAATGGGGAAAATGGAAAATGAATCACAGGATGTGAGATATGAACCCAACAATTACAAGAAATTGCAACTAACTACTTGTTGGAAAGTTGCTCAGTCATGTCCGACTCTGCAGCCTCATAGACTGTAGGATACCAGTCTTCCTTGTCCTTCACTAACTCCCAAAGTTTACTCAAACTCACATCCATTGAGGCAGTGATGCCATCCAATCATCTCATCCTCTGTCATCCCCTTCTCCTCCTGCCTTCAATCTTTTCCAGCATCAGTGACTTTTCCAGTGAATCAGCTCTTCCCATCAGGTGGCCAAAGTATTGGAGCTTCACCTTCAGCATCAGTCCTTCCAATAAATATTCAGGGTTGACTTCCTTTAGGATGAACTGGTTTGATCTCCCTGCAGTCCAAGGGACTCTCAAGTTTCTCCAGCACCACAGTTCAAAAGCATCAGTTCTTTGGTTCTCTGCCTTCCTTATGGTCCAGTTCCCACGTTCATATATGACTACTGGAAGAGCATAGCTTTGACTGTGCGTATGGAGCTTTGTTGGCCTATAGATGTCTCTGCCTTTTAAAAACCGTGCTAGGTTTGTCATAGCTTCTCGTTCAAGGAGCAGGCGTCTTTTAATTTCATGGCTACAGCCATGAAGTGATGGGACCAGATGCCGTGATCTTAGTTTGTTGAATGTTGAGCTTTAAGGCAGCTCTTTCACTCTCCTCTTTTGCTTTCATCAAGAGGCTCTTTAGTTCCTCTTCACTTTCTGCCATAAGGGTGCTGTCGTCTGCATATCTGAGGTTGTTGACATTTCTCCCGGCAATCTTGGTTGCAGCTTGTGCTTCATCCAGCCCAGCGTTTTGCATGATGGACTCTGCATATAAGTTAAATAAGCAGGGTGAGAATAAAGTCTTGATGTGCTCCTTTCCTAATTTTGAACCAGTCTTTTGTCCTATGTCTGGTTCTAACTGTTCCTTCTTGACCTGCATACAAGTTTCTCTGGCATTCCCTGCACGTCATGGCTCCTAGCGTGACTGAGTTATGCAAGCCCCTTTGCCATGACAAGGCTGTGATCCCTGATGGAGCATTGTATTTTATACTTAAACATATATATGTCAGTTACAGCTCACTAAAGCTGGAAAGAAAATGAGAGAGAAAAAAAATATATGATCGTCTCATGTAACCTACGCTATGATTAAAAACATTAAAAGAAATTCCGACTCATCCATCAGGGACATCCTCATATAGGAACTATCCTTTGATTCGGATCTGAGGGCTCAGTAAACACAGACTCAAGTGCCTGTGGCCTGAGCTACTAGGGTTTCCACGGGGATGTGGTGAGTGGCATTCCTGCTTGGATCCGGGGGTTCTACAAGAAGACGGCCACTGTGGCTTCTAACTCCATGAGCCCACGGTGCGCAATTTTAATAGCAAAGCAAAGTACTGTTTATTGACCCCTCATATGCCCGACTTTAAGAAAATTTCTACTTCAAAAAGTATAGCAATTACCTATTTATTTGATGGTAGTTGTCCTAAATATACACACTAAGAGACTTTTCAAATGATGATCTATGTATTTCCTTGACATACGGACCGTAGCATCCCCCGCTGTTGATTTACCCAAGCTGGGAAGCCACAGGGAAGACGACCGGGCAGTTGTTAAGAACATGAGTTTTGGCATCACCATACCAATGTTTGAATCTTTGCTCTGCTTTGCATTAGTTATAATCTAACTTATCTCTTCTCAAGTCTTTTTTTTTTTTTTTTTTGCCTTGCTTATTTTATAAGGGGAATTTGGGCCTTGGTGAGCTCTATTACTACTATGTACAACTTCTTACAACTCAGCGGAATGACCCTCTCCTCCACCAAACAAATATCCACCAATTATTTTTCTCATCTGTGAAATGAGAATGCTAAAAGTAATGAGCTCATTGAATATTTAGGAAAATTAAAAGAAAATTCATGTACAACTATTAATACTGTGACTAGTGCATACATATTATGTGCTCAATAAACATTAACTTATATGATAATCCGATTCTCATTTACTTTCTTATAAACAGCAAAAGAAGCATAATTCTCACCACCTCAGTGTTATTGAGGACATCTTTATTTGACCCAGTAACCACTATTTTCTCAACAAGTATTTTCTTTTTTACACTTAGGTAAAATAAATGGAAGGTCATTTCATCTTGCTAGCCTCCTTATCTGGTCTAACCAGCAGGGTGTTCTAATGCACGATGAGATTGACCACAGTAGCAAGGCTCCCCATCTACTTAAATTCAGTTAGATTTCTAACAAATAAGCACAGAATGGAAATTAATATTTATTGCTTTCCTTTGGTGGCTTCAGGCATAAACATATGCTCTCCTGGAAAAACACAGTCTTCCCATGTGGCCCAGAGCTGGGTAGGTGGACAGTCACTGTGGTAGGGTTTTATGGAGTCCAGTTTCCTCATTTGCCAAGACAGTCTCCAGCCCAACAAGGAGGCAGATGTACCAATAATTGCATGTAGAGGAAACTGATCATCTTTAATGGACTCCTTGATGTATGTTTATTTTCTTTAAACAGTTTCATTTTATGCATGAACACTTTTTGGGATTTATGTGCCCAGCATTGATCCAAAGATAGGAAATACATTGACTTAAATTTAGTCTAAGGCATAAATGTCTATCAGCTGATAATTTCCTGGAACACTTTTTTATCTGTGGATGGTCCATGAGGGCTGATGGTAAGTACAGAGCCTGCAAGCGAGAAAACAGTGAGGTCTCTGAAGGCAGCTCCATCTTCGAGTTTCATCCAGGGTCAGTCTTTGCATTGGTGAGAAGAGTGTCTCTTGGAGACTTGAGGAGCTTGAAGACTTCACGTTTCTGAGTCCCATTGCACAGGCATCGAGTCAGTTCTGTCTCGGGCGTAGGGAGGGAGGTGGGCGGGACTCAGGCTGTGCAAGTTTGTGTAAGTCCTGTGTGATCCTTTGCACACTCCAATTTGAGCATCTCTGAGCAATCGACCCTGTGAGAGCACCCGCAGCCCTGGAGACAGAGGCCACGTGCGGGCCCGCTGGGAGCAGCGCGGGGGGCTCAGGCTACTTGCCTGGGGACATGCTGTTTAGGGGTGGCTTGAGCAACCAGTCCTCACTCATTGCCTCTGCTCTCTGTATTTATAGCTCCAGTGTGGTTCCGTGTGGCCGCCAGATCCTTCATCATTTTAATACTTTTTCTGGACTCTCTGCCCACTGGTAATATTTTTCTGCTCCAAACTATTTAATTTATTAATGCTTCCCTGAAGAATGCAGTAACTGTTAGTTGCTGCACCCAGGAAAACACACACACACACACACAGCCATGCCACAAGCCGTCACGTTAGAGACATGAGATGATTCATACTTGGTATCCCTGCTGCTGCTGCTGCTAAGTCACTTCAGTCGTGTCTGACTCTGTGTGACCCAATAGACGGCAGCCCACCAGGCTCCCCCATGCCTGGGATTCTCCAGGCAAGAACACTGGAGTGGGTTGCCATTTCCTCCTCCAATGCATGAAAGTGAAAAGTGAAAGGGAAGTCGCTCAGTCGTGTCCGACTCTTCGTGACCTCATGGACTGCAGCCCACCAGGCTTCTCCATCCATGGGACTTTCCAGGCAAGAGTACTGGAGTGGGGCCATTGCCTTCTCCGACTTGGTGTCCCTACCCTATCTGAAAGCCTAGTATTCATGTATGTTAATGGAAATGTGGACACCATCAGCTCCACCCTTTCCACTATGCTTGGGATGCAGCTGACGCTGGCCTGCGAGTGTTTTGGTGGCAGCCATGGGGGCTGCTCCCGGGTCCAGCTCTAGTCTCTGCTTTTGCACTAGCTGGTCTGCACACATTCTGCACAAGCACAGCTCCATGAACCTTCAGTCTTAGCTATAAACCCCTCTCTGAAGGCCCGGGGAACGCAGCCCCTGGTGATATCTCTGTCTTGCTCCCTGGTTCATCCCCTTAGAGTCCCCGCTTCTCAGGCCAACGCTTTCTCTTTGTCTCTTTCTCTCAGTGGGCATCAGCTCCCTGGGAGTCCCCCGTGATGTGTTGAATTCAGCTGTGGAGGCAGCCACTCTAGCTGCGTGATTCTGAAGGCCTTGGGAAGGAGCACAGACCTCACACAGCGGTCTAAGGGGTGCCAGGCTCTCAGCGCGATCGCCTCCTGCAGGTCGCTCCTGCAGCTGGAGGAACTCGGCAGGTGCACACAACAGTCCCCTGGACCCGCCAGAACCTGCAGACACCTCCTCAGTGCCGCAGAGGTGGGGAAGAAAATTCACATGGGAAACTGCTATTCTTCAGCTTCATTAGGCTGAGAAAAAGCTAACCAACCGCACACATTGGCTGCCCATACCAGCCAGGGCCTGAGCGTCTGAGGGCAAACAGCAAGCAGCCTGGCTCATGTAGGCTTTACGAGGTTCAGAGAAACAGCAAGGTTATAAGCCAGAGGGTGCCCACGGGTTTCGGTTTGTGCAAAGACGGCATTTTAAAATGGATAAATCTTTTTTCATTCTGTGGCTTTTCAAAAGGGGAGTAGACGCACGTGCTGGCGATGGAACTTTCGAGAATGTGTATGTGTGAACAAGAAGAACTATGAACCTGTATTTTGCTCTTTGGCCAGGCCGAGGGACCAGCCTTTCCCTGGTGCCGTGTGGTCGGGGGGCAGTGGCCTGTGCAGTCTCCCCTCCACTTCCCATCTCCCTTCCAGGACAAACCAGTGCCCCATATTAATTACATGGCATGGATAATTTGGGGAGACAGTTAATATCCTGAGCAGCCTCAGAGCATGGCCTCAAACGGCATACTCAGTTCTGACCCATGACTTCAACAGATACTGGAAAGATTTGAACTTTTCAAATACCATCTGGACATTTAGAAACATCTCTGCTACTCACGTCACAGCTTCAATGTCTTCTTTCCTAAAGATAGCACGTTTGAAGAAATCACGCGGTTTATTCAAGTCTGAATCAGGCACACACTTTGTACTTAATTATTTTCACTTATTTTCAAAGCCAGTTTATAGCATTTGGAGTGTAACTTGTGTTGTGGCTCATGTGCTGAAAAGATTCCCCGTGTGCACGTGCCGAACGGATACTCCGGCTGTCTCCATTATAGCCGAAAGCGAGCATGTAATTGGAAGCACTTGGTCTCTGCTCTTAATTGCTCCTTGCCCCTCAGTCTATTCTGTCCAGGCTCTGGAGGACAGAGATATCATTGAGAGTGTTTCCAGGGCGAGCAGATTTAGGACGGCTACTGGGAGAGATGAAGGGAAAGCGTAAAATGGAGCAACACAGAGCTGAGTCTGCCAGGTGAAGGGGGAGGCGTGAAGAGGCCTGCTCTCGGGAGAGCCAAAGGGGAGAAACGGACATGGAAGTTAAGGACGGGAAACGATCAGAGGCAGGACCTGGAATAAATCTCCTGAGCTATCGATCAGGTGGGGACTGGCTCTACAGAAGCAGAGAGCTTTAAGGGCTGTGGAAAGGCAGGGATGGAAAGATATGTTACCTTCTTCCAAGTGCGTTTGCTGGCCGTAGCTGGAAAAAAGATATATGTACACTCAACAAAAGTTGATAAGACAAAGATATATGCCCGGTGGCCTCAGAGCAAATAGCTGGGGATTGTCGAGTGGGAGCAAACGATCACCATTTGGAAATAGCTCCCTACGGTAGGGACACACGTCAGACAGAGCGACAGCTCTCTCTGGTAATGCTCTGCATCGCCTGTGAGTGCGACCACTACCGTGGTGTCCTGAACCATTTTAAGAGCACCAGCACTCTTCCCTGAGTCCCCAGAAATGCTGGCTCATCTCACCAGGCGCTATGGCCTGCATGCCTGTGACCCCCAAAGTGGACGTGCGCAAGTCCTTCCTTCCGGTGTGGTGATATTAGGAGGTGGGGCCTTTGGGCGGGAATTAGGTCAGGGGGTAGGTCCTCCTAAACGGGAGTAGGGCTTCTGTAAGAAGAGGCCTTTCCTGAAAGCTGGCCTGCTTCCTTTCTGCTCTCTCTACCAAGCGGGGGTACAGTGAGAAGCTGGCTCCCTCCGGTCAGGAAGCAGGCTCTACTGGGCACCTTGATCTCTGACACCCCAGCCTCCACAACCGTGAGAAATGCTTTGCTGTTGAAGCCATGCAGATTGTGATCGCTTGTTATAAGAGCCTACAGTGATGGACACCAAGATGAACGAGCCCTCTGTGGGGATCGCTAGGCCCAGAGTAGAGTCTCTCCAAATGGTTACAAGCCACAGGGCCTTGGACTGGCCACCAGGGTGATACCAACGGCCTTCTCCACTCGTCAGAGGCTGGAGGTCCCTGGGCTAGAGCACCCCCATTGTGAACACTGCTTGTCCGAGACAGGGCCAAACATATGGTAGAGAAACAGGCCTTTCTTATGGAGCCATACGCTTTTTGTGAACACAACAGCGCTCTGTACAGGAGCCCCGATGAATATATTGGATCTAGGGTTAATGCTTCAGGTTCTTAATGCATTTTCTCTTATTATTAAGAAAGATCTTTGTTTTTCCAACTAGCATCCAAGCTTTCTTCTTTTTAGTGTTTAGCTGTCACCCCGTGCTTCTGGTTCTTATCCATTTACCACTTCCTTTAACCGCTGGAGTCTGGTTTTCACCCTCACAACTATATTGAGACTTCTTTCTTGAAAGTCACCAGTATAGTCCTCTGCCTTATAAAATACAGTTCTCCTTCACTGCACCATTTGACTCTTGGGAATATGTTTCATAGACTTCTCATTGCCTTAATTTCTGTGATATGATCTTTTCTGGACTCTTATATTTCTCTTGTTTTTTTTTTTTCTTTCTTTCTTTCCTCTCCTTGACTGATCCTTGAAGATGATAGTTCTTTAAGATTCCTGATCTTACCCTTTGCTTGTACCACTTTGGAAGTTCTTCTTTGACTGAAGTCATTTATTTTTGTATCCGTAACATCGCTGTGAAGATGAACACTTTGAAAATAGAAGTCCACAGCATTGATCTTACAGTATCAGAGATCAGATCAGATCAGTCGCTCAGTTGTGTCCGACTCTTTGCGACCCCATGAACTGCAGCACGCCAGGCCTCCCTGTCCATCACCAGCTCCCGGAGGTCACTCAGACTTGCATCCATCGAGTCAGTGATTCCATCCAGCCATCTCATCCTCTGTCGTCCCCTTCTCCTCCTGCCCCCAATCCCTCCCAGCATCAGAGTCTTCTCCAATGAGTCAACTCTTCCCATGAGGTGGCCAAAATTCTGGAGTTTCAGCTTTAGCATCATTCCTTCCAAAGAAATCCCAGGGCTGATCTCCTTCAGAATGGACTGGTTGGATCTCCTTGCAGTCCAAGGGACTCTCAAGAGTCTTCTCCAACACCACGGTTCAAAAGCATCAATTCTTCACAACCTTCTTCACAGTCCAGCTCTCACATCCATACATGACCACAGGAAAGACCATAGCCTTGACTAGGCGAACCTTTGTTGGCAAAGTGATGTCTCTGCTTTTGAATATGCTATCTAGGTTGGTCATAACTTTCCTTCCAAGGAGTAAGTGTCTTTTAATTTCATGGCTGCAGTCAGCATCTGCAGTGATTTTGGAGCCCAGAAAAATAAATTCTGACACTGTTTCCACTGTTTCTCCATCTATTTCCCATGTAGTGATGGGACCAGATGCCATGATCTTCGTTTTCTGAATGTTGAGCTTTAAGCCAACCTTTTCACTCTCCACTTTCACCATCATCAAGAGGCTTTTTAGTTCCTCTTCACTTTCTGTCATAAGGGTGGTATCATCTGCATATCTGAGGTTATTGATATTTCTCCCAGCAATTTTGATTCCAGCTTGTGTTTCTTCCAGTCCAGCATTTCTCATGATGTACTCTGCATATAAGTTAAATAAACATGGTGACAATATACAGCCTTGATGTACTCCTTTTCCTATTTGGAACCAGTCTGTTGTTCCATGACCAGTTCTAACTGTTGCTTCCTGACCTGCATACAGATTTCTCAAGAGGCAGATCAGGTGGTCTGGTTTTCCCATCTCTCTCAGAATTTTCCACAGTTTATTGTGTTATAGTAAGTCCTTATTTGCTTTTTTATATGTAGGAGTTCTTATCTGCTAATCCCATACTTCTACTTTATCCCTACCTCCCGCCCTGTCTCCTCCGGTAACAATAAGTTTCATTTCTATGTCAGTATTTTTCTGTTTTGTATATAGATTCATTTGTATTCATCTTGAATCCATGTATAAGTGATATTGTATGATATTCATCCTTCTCTGTCTGACTCACTTAGTGTGATGGTCTTTAGGTCCATCCACGCCGCTGGAAAGCTTTCATGCTTTTTATGGCTGAGTAACATTCCGTTGTATGCATATATACTACTCTATTTTGAGCCAACTGTCTGTCAGTGGCTGCTTGGGTTCCACATCTTGTCTGTTATAAATAGTGCTTTTATGAACATTAGGGTACATGCATCTTTTCAAGTTAGTCTTTGTCTTCCCTAGAAGTGGCGTTGCTGGATCATGTGGTGGCTGAGTTTTTAGTGTTTTTTAAGGAACCTCCATACTGGGGAAGGCAATGGCACCCCACCCCAGTACTTTTGCCTGGAAAATCCCATGGATGGAGGATCCTGGTAGGCTCCAGTCCGTGGGGTCGCTAAGAGTCAGACACGACTGAGTGACTTCACTTTCACTTTCACTTTCCATACTGTTTTATACAGTGATCACACCAATTTACATTTCCACCAACACTGTAGCAGGATTCCTTTTTCTCCACACCCTCTCCAGCATTAATTATCTGTTGGCTTTTTGATGAGGCCATTCTGACCAGTGTAAGGTGATACCTCACTGTAGTTTTGATTTGCATTTTTCTAATAATTAGAGATGTTGGCTATCATTCCATGCTCATGTTGGCCATCTGCATATAGTATTTGGAGAAATGGCTATTTACAATGTCTATTTAGAAATGCTTCAGATCAGATCAGTCACTCAGTCGTGTCCGACTCTTTGCGACCCCATGAACTGCAGCACGCCAGGCCTCCCTGTCCATCACCAGCTCCCAGAGGTCACTCAGACTCACACCCATCGAGTCAGTGATGCCATCCAGCCATCTCATCCTCTGTTGTCCCCTTCTCCTCCTGCCCCCAATCCCTCCCAGCATCAGAGTCTTCTCCAATGAGTCAACTCTTCGCATGAGGTGGCCAAAATACTGGAGTTTCAGCTTTAGCATCATTCCTTCCAAAGAAATCCCAGGGCTGATCTCCTTCAGAATGGACTGGTTGGATCTCCTTGCAGTCCAAGGGACTCTCAAGAGTCTTCTCCAACACCACAGTTCAAAAGCATCAATTCTTCGGCGTTCAGCCTTCTTCACAGTCCAGCTCTCACATCCATACATGACCACAGGAAAGACCATAGCCTTGACTAGGCGAACCTTTGTTGGCAAAGTAATGTCTCTGAATTTGAATATGCTATCTAGGTTGGTCATAACTTTCCTTCCAAGGAGTAAGCGTCTTTTAATTTCATGGCTTCAGTCACCATCTGCAGTGATTTTGGAGCCCAGAAAAATAAATTCTGACACTGTTTCCACTGTTTCTCCATCTATTTCCCATGTAGTGATAGGACCAGATGCCATGATCTTTGTTTTCTGAATGTTGAGCTTTAAGCCAACCTTTTTACTCTCCACTTTCACTTTCATCAAGAGGCTTTTTAGCCCCTCTTCACTTTCTGCCATAAGAGTGGTGTCATCTGCATATCTGAGGTTATTGATATTTCTCTCAGCAATCTTGATTCCAACTTGTGTTTCTTCCAGTCCAGCATTTCTCATGATGTATTCTGCATATAAGTTAAATAAACATGGTGACAATATACAGCCTTGACGTACTCCTTTTCCTATTTGGAACCAGTCTGTTGTTCCATGACCAGTTCTAACTGTTGCTTCCTGACCTGCATACAGATTTCTCAAGAGGCAGATCAGGTGGTCTGGTATTCCCATCTCTTTCAGAATTTTCCATAGTTTATTGTGATCTACACAGTCAAAGGCTTTGGCATAGTCAATAAAGCAGAAACAGATGTTTTTCTGGAACTCTCTTGCTTTTTCCATGATCCAGCAGATGTTGGCAATTTGATCTCTGGTTCCTCTACCTTTTCTAAAACCAGCTTGAACATCAGGAAGTTCACGGTTCACATATTGCTGAAGCCTGGCTTGAAGAATTTTGAGCATTACTTTACTAGCATGTGAGATGAGTGCAATTGTTCGGTAGTTTGAGCATTCTTTGGCATTGCCTTTCTTTGGGATTGGGATGAAAACTGACCTTTTCCAATCTTGTGGCCACTGCTGAGTTTTCCAAATTTGCTGGCATATTGAGTGCAGCACTTTCACAGCATCATCTTTCAGGATTTGGAATAATAGCTCACTGGAATTCCATCACCTCCACTAGCTTTGTTCGTAGTCATGCTTTCTAAGGGCCATTTGACTTCACATTCCAAGATGTCTGGCTCTAGGTCAGTGATCACACCATCATGATTATCTGGGTCGTAAAGCTCTTTTTAGTACAGTTCTTCTGTGTATTCTTGCCACCTCTTCTTGATATCATCTGCTTCTGTTAGGTCCATACCATCTCTGTCCTTTATAGTGCCCATCTTTGCATGAAATGTTCCTTTGGTATCTCTGATTTTCTTGAAGAGATCCCTAGTCTTTCCCATTCTGTTGTTTTCCTCTATTTCTTTGCAATGATCACTGAAGAAGGCTTTCTTATCTCTTCTTGCTATTCTTTGGAACTCTGCATTTAGATGTCTATGTCTTTCCTTTTCTCCTTTGCTTTTCGCTTCTCTTCTTTTCACAGCTATTTGTAAGGCCTCCCCAGACAGCCATTTTGCTTTTTTGCATTTCTTTTCCATGGGGATGGTCTTGATCCCTGTCTCCTGTACAATGTCACGAACCTCATTCCATAGTTCATCAGGCACTCTATCTATCAGATCTAGGCCCTTAAATCTGCTCTAAAATGAGCATATTAATACATGACTCCATAGTGTTATGGCAAGGAGTGACCATGATGACCTTAAGGTTTCTCTTGGCTTGACTAGAGTTTAGAAAGCCTTCTTTCTGCCCCTTGGCCGAACTTCCCTCTCACCCGGGTCCTTACAGAATCCACATAACCCATGATTTCCCACCATCCCACCTCTTAAAAACTCTCTCTCCCTTTAAGTCATTGGAGATAAGCTCAGATTGAGTTCTGAAAAAACTGTGAAAATACTACTGTGCCATGAATTCCTACTGTGATCATTATGATCCTCCCAAGAATACAAAGTCAGAACAGAAAATGTTCAGAGAATTCTTGATTTTTGCCAATAGGAAAAGTTTGTGGTGAGGGAGGGGATAGGTCTTTTTCAAAACTTTGAGCTATCCAAAACTCAGGCAGTATATTGTAAATCTTGAGGTGGACAGTAAAGTAAAATACACCAAGCTTACCCACTCCCCAAGCCAGAATGCCTGCTGGGCAGAGGCCTCAGAAACCTGCTGCAGGGTAGAGGGAGACACAGGTCTCTGGGTTTTGTTTTGTTTTGAGTTTCTTTTTTTTTTTGGTTTTGAATTTCTGAGAGTACATCAATTTTATAGAATTCCTTTAAGGTTATTGGTTCATAGCCCTTGGTGCCTTGGATAATTTCCAGTCCGTAGAGCAGAAAAGAGGAGACTGGAGATCAAATTCACAGTCATAACTTCATAACTAATGCTTTTCTTCCCTTCTGTCTTCTGTCATACCAAAGTGAAAAGTGAAGTCGCTCAGTTGTGTCCGACTCTTTGCTACCCCATGGACTGTAGCCTGCCAGGCTCCTTGGTCCATGGGATTTTCCGGGCAAGAATACTGGAGTGGGTTGCCATCTCCTTCTCCAGGGGATCTTTCCAACCCAAGGATTGAACCCGGGTCTCCTGCATTGTAGGCACGCGCTTTACCGTCTGAGCCACCAAAACCAAACTAAATGAACAAAGCACAGAGTCCCCAGCTCAGCGATCTCCATTTTCATCTACTCTTACTTTGGGTCTGGAGCAGGGCCCAGGGTCCAGCAGGGCTGACCTCACAGCAGCACTGCGGCTCTCTCATCGTTACTCAGTTGCTCCGTCCTGTCTGACTCTCTGCGACCCCATGGACTGCAGCATGTCCATCACCAACTCCTGGAGTCCACCCAAACCCATGTCCATTGAGTTGGTGATGCCATCCAACCATCTCATCCTCTGTCATCCCTTTCTCCTCCCGCCTTCAGTGTTTCCCAGCATCAAGATCCAAGGAGTCAGCTCTTCGAATCAAGTGGCCAAAGGCTTGGAGCTTCAGCTTCAGCATCAGTCCTTCCAGTGAACACCTTTAGGATAGACTGGTTGGATCTCCTTGTAGTCCAAGAGACTCTCAATAGTCTTCTCTAACACCACAGTTTTAAAGTATCCATTCTTTGGTGCTCAGTCTTTTTTATGGTCCAACATTCACACCTGTACATGACTACTGGAAAAAACATTACTTTGACTACACAGAACTTGCTTGGCAAAGTAATATTTCTGCTCTTTAATATGCTGTCTAGGTTGGTCATATCTTTTCTTCCAAGGAGCAAGTATCTTTTAATTTCATGGCTATAGTCATCATCTGCAGTGATTTTGGAGCCCAACAAAGTAAAGTCTCTCACTCTTTCCATTGTTTCTCCATCTATGTGCCGTGAAGTCTTAGGAATAGATGCCATGATCTTACTTTTCTGAATGCTGAGTTTTAAGCCAGTTTTTCACTCTCCTCTTTCACTTTCATCAAGAGGTTTTTTAGTTCCTCTTCACTTTCCATCACCTGCATATCTGAGGTTATTGATATTTCTCCCAGCAATCTTGATTCCAGCTTGTGCTTCATCCAGCCCAGCATTTCACATGATGTACTCTGCATATAAGTTAAATACACAGTGTGACAAAATACGGCTTTGACATGCTCCTTTACCAGTCTGGAACCAGTCTGTTGTTTCATGTCCAGTTCTAACTATTGCTTCTTAACCTGTATACAGGTCTCTCAGGAAGGAGGTAAAGTGAAAGTTGCTCAGTCATGTCTAACTCTATGCCACCACCCTAAGGACTATACAGGCCATGGAATTCTCCAGGCCAGAACACTGGAGTGGGTAGCCTTGCCCTTCTCCAGGGGATCTTCCCAACCCAGGGATCAAACCCAGGTCTCCCACATTGCAGGCGAAGTCTTTACCAGCTGAGCCACCAGGGAAGCCTGGAGGCAGGTCAGGTGGTCTGCTATTCCCATCTCTTTAAGAATTTTCCAGTTTGTTGTACTCCACAGAGTCAAAGGCTTTAGTGTAGTTAATGAAGCAGAAGTAGCTGTTTTTCTGGAATTCTCTTGCTTTTTCTATGATCCAACAAATGTTGGCAATTTGATCTCTGGTTCCTCTGCCTTTTCTAAATCTAGCTTGTACATCTGAAAGTTCTCAGTTCATGTACTCTTGAAGCCTAGCTTGAAGGATTTTGAGGATGACCTTGCTAGCATTTGAAATGAGTGCAATTGTGCGGTAGTTTGAGCATTCTTTGGCATTGCTCTTCTTTGGGATTGGAATGAAAACTGACCTTTTCCAGTCCTGTGGCCACTGGTGAGTTGTCCAAATTTGCTGGCATATTGAGTGCAGCATTTTAACAGCTTCATCTTTTAGAATCTGAAATAGCTGAGCAAGAATTCCATCAACTCCACTAGTTTTGTTTGTAGTGATGCTTCCTGAGGCCCACTTGACTTTGCACTCCAGGATGTCTGGCTCTAGGTGAGTGATCACACCATGGTGGTTATCTGGGTCATGAAGATCTTTCTGGGTAGTTCTTCTGTGTATTCTTTCCACCTCTCTTAATATCTTCTGATTCTCTTAGGTCCATACTCATCTTTGCATGAAATGTTCCCTTGTATCTCTGATTTTCTTGAAGACGTTTCTAGTGTTTCCCATTCTACTCTTTTCCTCTATTTTTGCAGTGTTCACTTAGGAAGGTTTTCTTGTCTCTCTTTACTATTCTTTGAAACTCTGCATTTAGATAGCTCAGTCGGTAAAGAATCTGCCTGCAGTGAGGGAGACGTGGGTCTGATCCCTGAGTTGGGAAGATCCCCTGGAGAAGGGAAAGGCTACCTACTCCAGTATTCTGGCCTGGAGAATTCCATGGACTATATAGTCCGTGGGGTTGCAAAGAGTCAGACATGACTGAATGGCATTCACTTTCACTTTTCCCTTTCTCTTTGCCTTTTACTTCTCTTCTTTTCTCAGCTATTTGTAAGGCCTCCTCAGACAACCACTTTGCCTTTTTGCATTTCTTTTTCTTGGGAATGTTTTTGATCACTGCCTCCTCTACAATGTTACCAACCTCCACAGAGTTCTCCAGGCACTCTGTCTATCAGATTTAATCCCTTAAATCTACTTCTCACTTCCACTGTTGAACCATAATGGATTTCATGTAGGTCATACCTGAATGGTCTAGTGGTTTTCCCTCCTTTCTTCAATTTAAGTCTGAATTTGGCAATAAGGAGTTCATGATCTGAGCCACAGTCAGCTCCTAGTCTTGTTTTTGCTGACTGTATAGAGCTTCTCCATCTTTGGCCACAAAGAATATAATCAATCCGATTTCGGTGTTGACCATCTGGTGATGTCCATGTGTAGAGTCTTCTCTTGTGTTGTCAGAAGAGGGTGTTTGCTATGACCAGTGTGTTGTCTTTACAGAACTCTGCTAGCCTTTGCCCTGCTTCATTTTCTTCTCCAGGGCCAAACTTGCCTATTACTCCAGATATCTCTTGACTTCCTACTTTTACCTTCCAGTCACCTATGATGCCTCTGCCTCAGGGTGGTTTCCCCCAGGACAAACCTTTCTGGGGCAGCCTCAGTGTGGCAGAATCTCCCATGGCTGTAAGTTGTCTCGGACCCTGCTCCTGTCCCTGCCAGGAATCAGGAGGGTCAAGGTGATGCTTTTCTCTCAGTTACAGCTAACGATGGAATGATTATTCACTGGGGAAGCACAAGTCTTGTTTCCAGACTGTGGAGTCTTCCTTCAAATTATCTGATAGATTAATTCCCAGAAGCCTGCTTGCTCTGAGATGAGAAGTGTATGAGAGTGTGATGGTGGAGTGTGTCAGGGCAGGTGATGGGTCGAATACTCAGTCATTCAACACTAGTATTGGCTGATAATTATCCTTGCAAAAATCACAGTATAACAATATTTGGGGCTATAGAAGGTTTGGCAAAGGACTCTAGAATGAGAGGCCAAGACAATGCCTGGCAGACCCCGCACGTGGGCAGGGGTGAGGGACAGCACTGGCCCCCTGCCCTTCTCGGGGTCTCTCAGGGTCAGTGGGCCCCCTGCCCTTCTCGGGGTCTCTCAGGGTCAGTGGGCCCCCCGCCCTTCTCGGGGTCTCTCAGGGTCAGTGGGCCCCCCGCCCTTCTCGGGGTCTCACATGATCAGTGGGCCCCCCACCCTTCTCGGGGTCTCACAGGGTCAGTTAGGGTCTTCGTCTTTTCACCCCCAAGGTGGTACTCAAGTTCTGAGAGATTGAGAACACAGGCTGAGAACTGAGTCTTCATCCGGACCTGAGCTTTCTGCCCGAATCTCTTCCCGCGTCTCTGTGATAAGCTGGGTTGGACAGCACCCAGGGCGACCGCTGAAGGCGGTCTGTCTACCTTCCGCGCATCCTCCCTGACCCTGTCTGTAAGAGCATCTATTTTCGTCAGGACAGGCCCCAGGCGAGCCGCTCTTCCTGCTACTTTTAGCTGTGTTTCCAGGAGCCAGTTCTCCCTTCTGCCCTCCTTCCTCCTGTGCACAGGCACACGTGAAATCCTCTGCAAGACGCTAAGTATCTTTCTACTTGGAGTTATTACCCTTACGACTCCGTTGCCAAGCCTACTGGCCACTACTGTTCTGAGGCCAGTAACTGGGCAGTGGCCTTCTTTGCGTTTAGCTGATCCAGGTGATTAAGTCCTTGCCAGTGAAGAGTAACCACATGTGTAGAAATCCTGGAAAGTCTCTTTCTTCCCTTCCACTCTTATACTGATTCAACATTATGGCCGTGGCGGCTGGAACTCCAGCATCCTTTTTGGACCATGATGATGAGGGCCACATCATAGTAATCACAAATAGAGTCTGAGTCTGTGGTGACCAAGGAGTTGTCATTCTAGCCCAGACTTAATGACGTCCATGCTTTTTGGTTTATGTATGAGAAATAAATATTTGCCAGCCCTTTCAAATCTAGTTGTAATATTATCTTTAATCTTATATTAACTATAGTATGTCAGCCTGTGCTAACACGCTGGGTGTACTTTATTTTATTGTTATTCTGTGCTAAATTTCTATGGTAGCGCCTAACATCTTTATACACCTTCTCCTATTTCAAATTTTCCCTCAAATAAGCTTCAGTGGAAACCAGTGTTCCAGGAATTATGCCAAGCGGCTGGAAAGCAAAGATTAGTGATGTATTAGTAACATGTCATGGGTGTGAGACATTCACTAGTCCACCCTCTTCTAAAGAAGTGCAGTTGAGTGACTTCAGGTGATTACTAAAAGTCAGCCTTGCTCTTGGCATATGAAAAGAGTGGGCCTGGTCTCTGGCTTTGGGAAAAAATTCAGCCTAGTAGGAAAGGACAGAAGGGCATAAAATGATTAACGTTCACAAGCATCCAGGCAGAGCTAGATTTGTGCTTCTTTTCCTTTCAGGCTTATTGTTGAAAAGTTAATAAGCTTCTGGAAGTCTGCTGTTACAATAGACTCAGCAGTGACCTCATAAGGAGCCCAGCAACTTTCAAACTGGACTCCCTCTTCCCTTCACTGGCTGGGTGCAATCCAAGAGGAAGGTGAAGGTGTTCGTCACTCAGCTGTGTCTGGTTCTTTGGGACCCCTTGGACTGTAGCCCACCAGGCTCCTCTGTCCATGGAATTCTCCAAGGAAGAATACTGGAGGGGTTGCCATGCCCTCCTCCAGGGAATCTTCCTGACCCAGGGATCAAACCTGGGTCTCCCACATTGCAGGCAGATTCTTCGCCTTTTGAGTCACCAAGGAAAGATGACTATGGATAGCCAGAGAGCTGCAAAATGGCTTTCCTTTTCTCTTTGCAATTGTTCTAATATTTATTTTAAACAAAGGTACTTTCAGTCCTTGAGTCCTATTAGGGGGTTCTGAAAACATGAGTGAAAGTAGAACAGGGGAAATTATTTCTTCTGCTTTCTCTAATTTAAGGTTTTTGAGACTTTTTTTTTAAGGGCTAACATGTCCAGTAAAGCCAAGCATTCTCTTTCTTTTTAATTGAAGTGAAGGTTGTTTATAATATTGTCTTAGTGTCAGGCGTGTACAGCAGAGACACTGTTCAGATCAGATCAGATCAGTCGCTCAGTCGTGTCCTACTCTTTGCGACCCCATGAATCACAGCACGCCAGGCCTCCCTGTCCATCACCAACTCCCGGAGGTCACTCAGACTCACACCCATCAAGTCAGTGATGCCATCCAGCCATCTCATCCTCTGTCGTCCCCTTCTCCTCCTGCCTCCAATCCCTCCCAGCATCAGAGTCTTTTCCAATGAGTCAACTCTTTGCATGAGGTGGCCAAAGTACTGGAGTTTCAGCTTTAGCATCATTCCTTCCAAAGAAATCCCAGGGCTGATCTCCTTCAGAATGGACTGCTTGGATCTCCTTGCAATCCAAGGGACTCTCAAGACTCTTTTCCAACACCACAGTTCAAAAGCATCCAATTCTTTGATGCTCAGCCTTCTTCACAGTCCAACTCTCACATCCATACATGACCACAGGAAAGACCATAGCCTTGACTACATGGACCTTTGTTGGCAAAGTAACGTCTCTGCTTTTGAATATGTGATCTAGGTTGGTCATAACTTTCCTTCCAAGGAGTAAGCGTCTTTTAATTTCATGGCTGCAGTCACCATCTGTAGTGATTTTGGAGCCCAGAAAAATAAAGTCTGACACTGTTTCCACTGTTTCCCCATCTATTTCCCATGAAGTGATGGGACCAGATGCCATGATCTTCATTTTCTGAATGTTGAGCTTTAAGCCAACCTTTTCACTCTCCACTTTCACCATCATCAAGAGGCTTTTTAGTTCCTCTTCACTTTCTGCCATAAGGGTGGTGTCATTTGCATATCTGAGGTTATTGATATTTCTCCCAGCAATCTTGATTCCAACTTGTGTTTCTTCCAGTCCAGCATTTCTCATGATATACTCTGCACATAAGTTAAATAAACAGGGTGACAATATACAGCCTTGTCGTACTCCTTTTCCTATTTGGAACCAGTCTGTTGGTCCATGTCCACTTCTAACTGTTGCTTCCTGACCTGCATACAGATTTCTCAAGAGGCAGATCAGGTGGTCTGGTATTCCCATCTCTTTCAGAATTTTCCACAGTTTATTGTGATCCACACAGTCAAAGGCTTTGGCATAGTCAATAAAGCAGAAATAGATGTTTTTCTGAAACTCTCTTGCTTTTTCGATGATCCAGCGGATGTTGGCAATTTGATCTCTGGTTCCTCTACCTTTTCTAAAACCAGCTTGAACATCAGGAAGTTCACGGTTCACATATTGCTGAAGCCTGGCTTGAAGAATTTTGAGCATTCCTTTACTAGCGTGTGAGATGAGTGCAATTGTTCGGTAGTTTGAGCATTCTTTGGCATTGCCTTCTTTGGGATTTTTATACATGTATATTTTTTCAGATTCTTTTCCATTATATATGATATATAATATGCATTATATATTATATACATTACATAAGATATTGAATACAGTTCCCTATGCTGCACAGTAGGTCCTTGTTTCTGTTTCATACATAGTGATGTGTATCTGTTCCCCACACTCCTGATGCACCACTCCCCCGCCCCTTCTCCCCTTGGTGATCACAGGTTTGTTTCCTATGCCCGTGAGTTTCTGCTTTGTGTACAGATGCATTTGTATTTTGCTGCTTTTGGATTTCACACGGGTGGTGTCATATTTGTCTCTGTCTGACTTCACTCATTGTGATACTCTCTCCATCCATCCATGTTGCTGGGAATGGGCTCATTTCATTCTCCTTATGGACAAGCAGTGTTCCGTTGTATGTGTACACCACACGTTCTTTCTTTTCATCAGTGGATGCTGGGGTTGCTCCCGTGTCTGAAGCCAAGTGTTACTGATGCCACGCATGGGCACCGGGTGCTGACCTAGGAGTGTCTATGTGGTGCTGTCTTGTCCCTCTCCCCCGTCTTCTTCTGCTCTGGCTGTTGGTGTGATCAAGTTTTGTGTCCTAAGGGGATGCAGGCCTTCTTGCTTTACATGAAGTGAAGTCGCTCAGTCGTGTCCGACTCTTTGCGACCCCATGGATTGTAGCCCACCAGGCTCCTAGGTCCATGGGATTTTCCAGGCATGAATACTGGAGTGGGTTGCCCTTTCCTTCTCCAGGGGATCTTCCTGACCCAGGGATCGAACCTGGGTCTCCCGCATTGTAGGCAGACGCTTTACCGTCTGAGCCACCAGGGAAGTCCAATAAAAAAGTCCAATAAATAATAAAGCTCACACTTTACATGAGTGAGCTCTTAATCCTCTCAGCCACTCCCTGAGGTAAGGTAACCACTGCTTTACAGATGAGGAAACTGAAGCTTGGAGACGTGAAGGAACCTCTTCTAGGTCCCTCCACCAGAAGTGTGGCCAGGGTTTGGTCCAAGCAGTGTGACTCCAGACCTCTGCTTTTAACCACGACACGGAAGTTTATAAAATGATTCCAGCTCACACATGGAAGGATTGGAACCTTGTCAGATCAGAGCTTAGCGCCCCAGGGGCAGGCTGCCTCTCCACCTTCTTCCTCATGTCATACCAATATGGGAGGTTAAAAGGTTGCAGAGAGAAAACTGGAAGACAAGGTAATTTCAAGTTAGAGCAGAGATGAGAGGCCATCTCTGAGTCCGCCTTGGCCAGGTCTGTGGTCCGCGTGGCAGGCTGTGCTCCATCACCAGTACAGGCGCCGGGCGCGCTGTCCCTGACCAGCCTCCACCCTCTGGATGCTGCAGGCGACCCCGTGCCTCAGGGCTTCAGGGACCATTACAACAAGGAGGGGAGGAGATAGGCCCTGCCTCTTCTGATGTTTTCTCCTTTCCTGGGAGAGTGAGCAACAGCCACTCTGCTGGGCCCCTGTCCTCAGCTCTCATGCCTTTGGGCCAGCTGAAAGAATGACCCTCTGACTGGAGGCCACACTAACACACGGCTTTCACCCCCATGGATGACTGTCTGGCCGGGGGTCAGGCTGATTGAACATACAAGTAAGTCAAGAAAGGCGATGGCCTTTGTGTTTGCTCTGCTCTCTGCCAGGAATGTTCTCTTCTTAGCGTTCAGCTCTCAGTCCAAGGGTTACCTCCTCATCCAGGATTGCTCTGGGCAGCCACCTTAGATGTTTCCCTCTGATACCACCCCATCGTGTTTAATTTCCTTCAAAGAAAGCATTTTTATTCTATGAAATCACTAGTGATAATCACTAGTTGCAACGGTATATCACTAGCTAAACTACCGAACAATTGCACTCATCTCACACGCTAGTAAAGTAATGCTCAAAATTCTCCAAGCCAGGCTTCAGCAATATGTGAACCGTGAACTTCCTGATGTTCAAGCTGGTTTTAGAAAAGGCAGAGGAACCAGAGATCAAATTGCCAACATCCGCTGGATCATGGAAAAAGCAAGAGAGTTCCAGAAAAACATCTATTTCTGCTTTATTGACTATGCCAAAGCCTTTGACTGTGTGGATCACAATAAACTATGGAAAATTCTTCAAGAGATGGGAATACCAGACCACCTGATCTGCCTCTTAAGAAATCTGTATGCAGGTCAGGAAGCAACAGTTAGAACTGGTCATGGATCAACAGACTGGTTCCAAATAGGAAAAGGAGTACGTCAAGGCTGCATATTGTCACCATGTTTATTTAACTTATATGCAGAGTACATCATGAGAAATGCTGGACTGGAAGAAACACAAGTTGGAATCAAGATTGCTGGGAGAAATATCAATAACCTCAGATATGCAGATGACACCACTCTTATGGCAGAAAGTAAAGAGGGGCTAAAAAGCCTCTTGATGAAAGTGAAAGAGGAGAGTGAAAAGGTTGGCTTAAAGCTCAACATTCAGAAAACGAAGATCATGGCATCTGGTCCCATCACTGCATGGGAAATAGATGGGGAAACAGTGGAAACAGTGTCAGACTTTGTTTTTCTGGGCTCCAAAATCACTGCAGATGGTGACTGCAGTCATGAAATTAAAAGACGCTTGCTCCTTGGAAGGAAAGTTATGACCAACCTAGATAGCATATTCAAAAGCAGAGACATTACTTTACCAACAAAGGTTCACCTAGTCAAGGCTATGGTCTTTCCTGTGGTCATGTATGGATGTGAGAGCTGGACTGTGAAGAAGGCTGAGCGCCGAAGAATTGATGCTTTTGAACTGTGGTGTTGGAGAAGACTCTTGAGAGTTCCTTGGACTGCAAGAAGATCCAACCAGTCCATTCTGAAGGAGATCAATCCTGGAATTTCTTTAGAAGGAATGATGCTAAAGCTGAAACTCCAGTATTTTGGCCACCTCATGCGAAGAGTTGACTCATTGGAGAAGACTCTGATGCTGGGAGGGATTGAGGGCAGGAGGAGAAGGGGACGACAGAGGATGAGATGGCTGGATGGCATCACTGACTCGATGGATGCAAGTCTGAATGACCTCCGGGAGCTGGTGATGGACAGGGAGGCCTGGCGTGCTGCGGTTCATGGGGTCACGGAGAGTCGGACACGACTGAGCGACTGATCTGATCTGATAATAATATATACTCGTTACACCACTGGTTATAATGATATGACTGGTGGTATATAACGATACAGCTAATGAGTAACTAGTTATAGTCTCCTGAGAACAGGGGTCTTTTGTTCAACAGTATATCCTCAGCTCTGGAGCCTGTGCCTGGCATACAGGAGGTGGTTGATAAACGCTGGTTAGATGGGTGAACGATGGAGTGCCATCGTTTTCTCTGGACAGCACTAGCAAAAGCAGTCTGTAAACTGCAACTAGAGTTGACAAGTCTGCACATGGTTTTGACATACAGCTCCCTTTGCAACAAAGTTCAGGGATGGGAGCGTCTCTCCTCCAGCTGAGGAGAGCACGCGCTGGGGGTGTGGCCAGCCTGCTTCCACCGGGAGTCCTGGGAGGGGCTGTGGCTTCCCCCGCTCCTGCTCTCCCCATTCTGCCGGGGGACAAACCACAGTCTCGTGTTGAGCTAGTTGCTCTGTTTGCAACAACTGTCTTGTACTTGCTTTGTGTCAGCAGTGTGTGTGCACACTGCATGCACACATGCGTGTGGAGACATCTAGCACACTCTCCATGCTAGGAGGTGTTTTTGTATCTGCCCTCCTGACAGATGGATCCAGTGGGAGAATGCCTGTGACGTGAGCCAGATGCTGGTCTTGGTGGGCCAGGAGAATTGCCAGGCAGCTCCCTACTGGAACACTTCCTCACAGACACCACCCAGGCCTGAGGGGAGGCCACCCTCAGACTGGAAAACAGGAAGGCAAAAATAAGATAAACTTTCTTTTGCAACCCAGAGTGAAGTTCTTTGTATCATCTACCGCCATTTTCCACCCACCTCCATCTCTTGTGCTACCATGGGACCTAACCCATGAAGAAACACAGGCAGTTTAAGCTCCCAGTGGGTTAATCCTACAAACCATCCATTATTCATTGTAGACTTGCAGTGCTCAGCTTCAGTGCCAGTGCTCTGGGGGATACAGATGACAAGGACTTGCACTCTGAGATTTCACATTCTGAGAGGAGCTATGAGACCAACTCTACTTAACACACAATATATATTGATTAAGGCTACGTTGGTTTTCAGTGCAGTATTGTATTGTTACCACATTGCTTCAGGTTGGTGGATCTTGTGTCCAAAAAGCAATTGTAAATTACAAGGATGCTTCTACGTCTAGATTTTTGACTGCAATTTGCACAGTTCTGGATACAAAGTAGACCCTCACGGGAAAAGTGGCAGTTTGAGTATTGTTCGGTCACTCCGTCGTGGCCAGCTCTTTGAGACCCATGGACTGCAACACACAGGCTTCTCTGTCCTTCACTATCTGCTTCAGAGTTTGCTGGAGTGGGTTGTTGGGCCCTTCTCCAGGGGATCTCCCCCACCCAGGGGTCAAACCCAGGTCTCCTGCCCTGAAGGCAGATTCTTTACTGTCTGAGCCGCTAGGGAAGCCCCTTGAACATTATGGAACCCTATAGATGTTGATCTAGGCTGCTCTTTTTATTAATTGAAAGGAATGGTAGATGGGGCAGAATTTCTGTTCTAATCTCAGGGCACATTTCAAGAAAAGGGTCATGCGAGCCACCCCTAGAAGCACCATTGAATTGCTGAAGGAGGTTGACCCAGAAAGCTTCAAGGGGTCCCCAGAGAAGATGACAGCTATGAAGCCGTCCAGGTCACGTCTGGGAGGCCAAACAGGGCTTGGACTCCCAGCGTCCTGGGCTCCCTAATTAGTTACACTGTTGCCCAACTCTCAGGAGCCCTCCCTCTGCTGGAGGCCTGGGACTCTCTGCCTGGCCCCGCCGCCATTGTCTGCCTGCTTTTGTTGCTGGTCTGCCTGCTCTTTTACTGAGCTTAAATTTGCCCTTCTTTTGTTCAATTCCTTTTTCTGACCAGCTGCCCTGAACCTCATTCAAATGCCGTGTGCGTGTTTTTGAAACCTGGCCATTTAATTCACAGAAGAGCCTTGGGAAACTTCTAGGCTTCAGGTTGTGCAGGGGTCACATTGCTTTGAGTTTCAGCTTCCAATTGATGTTTAAAAAAAGAGTAAAAAGCAGGACTCCAGCTGCACCTTCTGAGTGTCGCCAGGTGTGTGAGCAGCAGCCGGCAAGGAGAGGAGGCAGACAGACTGGAATCACATCACGGCATTTCAAATGGGTTCACTGTACTTTGGTATTTCATAGGTGGTTATTACTGTTCATCACAATAAACTGAAAATATAAGGAGAGGAATCAAAAAGCCCTAGTGAAAGGAATGGATCTTATGTTCCTGAGGCTGCAAGCTGAGAGCTAGAGAATTCAAGATTCCAACAGCCTCTGCTTCAGACTGTCCTACCTACTGAGGCTTTTGTAAGCTCCCCTTACTTTCTGCAGACCTCTACACCCTTACCTGTCTGAAAGAAGCAAAGGACCTGTTTTCCCAGAGCCTTACGCCTGTAAGAGAATGACTCAGCGCAGAAATATTCCAGAAATTGTCACTGTTTTGAATCTAGTAAGAGAGGAAAGCAACATCGCAAGAGTCCTCACCCCCGTTTTTTTCAGAACACTGATGCACCCCAGCCACCCAGAAAGATTCACTGTTTTATTTTGAAAATGTCTCCTGGAAATTAGATTTTTTTTAAAGTCAAACCTTATTTCCCGCTGCCTCCTGTTATGCACTGGAGAATACACTGGCTAAAAGCTGAAAGAAGTGGATGAAAGGAGCTTTCCTGAGTTATCCTTCCAGCCAGAGTCTCACTGGTGTGTACCCTGGGAGATCCTGTTCTGTTCCTTGGGATCTTCTGCTCCAAATTCTTACCCATAATTTGGCCCTTGAGTACAGAGTTGTCCCTGAAGGATTATGCCATTGTTACGAAAGATGTCATGTATGTGAGGGAATATAAGAAGTTTTAGAGGAGAAGTGTTTTCCCTTTAAAATACATGAGGCTAGCAAGCACGGCATGCATGTTGGCAATCAAACCTTGTTCTTCACCATTTCGGGTCTCTCTTGGTTCATGTTAAGAGATGTCCTTTCAGAAGCATAGTCTATACTCCATAACGAAGCCAAGCCACGTCAGGCTGAGAGTACTTTAAGCTCTTCATTCATCTAAAACTTCATCTCAACACAGAAATTTTATTTTCCCTGAAGCTTTTCAAATCGACTCATTTTGCAGGGCCAGAAACAAAAACCAAAAACCCTTTGCGTTCACTCAGTTCTTTGGACTCCCTGTTTTCATCCCTAACTGGCACGTTGTCAGTTCCTCTATTGGTCACAGTCTAGCCTTATTGCGTTCCTTGCCGTTTATCTCCTCAAGTCGCCCAGCGTCATCAGCCCCTTCTCGGACATCCAGAGTTTTTGCCTCATGCTGAATATAAATTACCACGTTCTAGCGCTATGGAAAACCAGAGTTTCAGATTTTATCTGGTTTGCTCACAGTATTAAACTTCAAGAACATGCTTTCAGTAGCTGAGGTCCAAAATATGGTCAGATCTAAATTTGGTAAATTTAGTGAAGTGAAGTCGCTCAGTCGTGTCCGACTCTTTGCAACCCCATGGACTGTAGCCTATCAGGTTCCTCCATCCATGGGATTTTTCCAGGCAAGAGTGCTGGAGTGGATTGCCATTTCCTTCTCCAGGGGATCTTCCCAACCCAGGAATCGAACCCGGGTCTCCCGCGTTGCAGGCAGACGCTTTACCGTCTGAGCCGCCAGGGAAGCCCTGGTCAATTTACTGGCTATTAAATTCTTCATTCTGTTTTATATTTTGTAGTTCATGCATCTTATCTCGGTTATCCTTATTGCTCATTTTTTTCCTTCATGCTGTAAGCATGTGTCCTTGCTTAGTCTGGTTACAGTGTGTTATCCTACAAATGACTGCTTTTGTATTGACAACTTTCATTTTCTCTGGTTTGTTTTTATCACAGGGTCAAAAGAAGTCTGATATCATTCAGATTCTCCCTGTCATGAGGCTGATGCCAACTCAGTCACCTCAAGCAGGTGAGATGCTCTTTAACAGCCTCTCCATGGAAGGGCAGTGCACCTCAGCCTTTGAAACTTATGTCAAAGTACCAAATAAAACTTTCATTTGACAAGTATCTTCAAGTCTGACTAGCTCTGCAACTCTTTGCTCTAGTATGATTCTTTATTTCCTTTGATGTTTAAGACATTTACTTAAGATATTTAAGACAGTTTCTCTAAGGAGTATCCTGGGTTTTATTTTTTGTTTGTTTTTGGTCTTTAAATAATATCTCCAATGATTTTTCCTAAGAGTTCTTGCTATCTGTAAACTCAAGTGACAGAAAACCCAGTTGAAACCTCCTAAGAGATTTACTGTATAATCTCACTAGACGAGCAGAAGTCGGGTGGCTCGGTGTGTTCTCTCAGCCGCGAGCCTCCCCAGGCTGGCTCCTCCTCTGCGTCACTGGGCTGCCCTCCTGCTGGCACCGCTCTCCAGGTTCTCTCTCCACTTCCATAATATCCTACATCAGTTTGCACGCTATTCTCAGCCTGCAGTCCAGGGGGAAACAGAATCTCAGTGAAACAAATTTAGATTTTTACAAGCATCACTAAGCATAGCAGCGTGAAGGCGCATGGGTGCCAGGGTGCGTTCTTTAGCCATGACGGTGGGGAAGGACTTTCGGAAGCTGTTTTTTGAAGTCCGGCTTGAATGAGAAAACAGCCCTGAAAACATCCCGAGAACGATTATTTGAAGCAGAATCAAGAACACTTGCAAATGTCCTGAGACAGGGGAGCTTGGCATATTCTCGGGGCATATGGAAGGCTGGAGGGGCTGGAACTGCAGATGAGGAGTTGGAAGAGTTAGGGGAGAGACGGCAGGTCACGTGCTGTGGATCCCTGCAGAGCATCCCAGAAAGGGGCTGTGATTTTTATTTCGTGGTGAACTAAAGCCGCAGGAGCGAGTGTAGCCAGGGAGGAAGTAACGTGAATCCGCTTTGGAAAGCTGAATGTAGCTGTGCTGAAGAAGATGGACTGTGGTAGCCGCGTTAGCTGGTCCTCCCAGGCCCCTGTGCTCCCCAAAGGAGGGAGTAGGGCTAGAAGGCCCATGTAGTGGGTGATGGAAGGTGATTGCCGTGTGAGGGGGAGCCAAGAACCACGAGGGAGAGGCCAAAGTGAAAGAAACAGCCGCCCAGAAACCAGTCCCAGTCCCAGGAGCAGCCTCCTTGACTCTCACCGTCTCTGATGGGGTTCCTCGCCTTTCTCTGCAGCAGTCACTCAGGGAAATCCTCTGCACATGACCGGGGGCACACACTAACGCTCCAGTCAGCAGCCACAACCTCCCCAGAGCATGGGAGCTGACGGGGCAGAGGCGGCTTAGAGGGGAGCCGAGGCACAGTTCCCAACAGTGATGAGCCGATGATCGATGCTGTGAACAGCTGATCGTCTTCATAGTCTCTCTTCCTTAAACGCCATAGAAGTTTGCATCCAAATGACAGCATATGGGCCTTACGTATTAGGAATTCTTTATATGATTCTCTATGATATTGAGTGATGGGCTTTTGATTTTTATTGTATTTATATAATACACATGAAAAAGCACAGACTCAGAGCATTGATGGTGGAAAAATGTTGCAAGTAGGAACCCTGATAGCAGGTTTTAAGAAGACACCCTTCAGGATGTGATTAGATGGCATTATTTTTGTAATTTTTGCTGAGCAATGTATTATAGAACAGGACATTTATTTAGCATTTTATGCACCTATGAAAGGAGGGTTATATTTTGAAAGCAGAACTTTAAATATTTCATATTTCTCCATTAATTTGGATCTGAATATATCATAAAACAATCTTTGAACTCATTTCAATTTCAGATTACTTTCAAAGAACCTACCTCTTATTCTTGATAAAAAAAAACAAGAGTGAGCTTAGCAGACACAGGAGATGTTTTTGATGCTGGAGGGCCTAACACCGCAGGTGAAGAAAAAGAAGTGTGTGTGTGTGTTTGGGGATCACTACCAAGGTGAGGCTGGGAGAGGTGTGTCTGTCTTTCCCTACGTCCGCCTGGAGTGGCGACAGAGGAAGGAGGAGAAACCATCAGAGTTTCAGTCGGTGTCGGCAGGCTGTCCTGCAGGGACAGCTGTCCTCTGGAGGACTGGTCAGTGGTTTTTGTGGAAGCCTGATTTTCCAAAAGTAATTTCTTTACTCTGGCCTCATTTGGTGCTTCTTGTAGCGTCACTATTCAAGGATAAGAAATGTACATGCTGTTGTTGAGGACATGCTTTCCTTCTTGGAGTATCTAAGATTTCCCACTCCCTCATTCATAAAGAATTTCATAACCCTAGGCTTAGAAGCTGTTTCTCCTAAAAAAAAAAAAAAAAAGGCTGTCAAACCTCAGGGGGTTTGACAATATAATTTGTTTTCCGATATAATTCTCACTCTATGGGGCCTGTTTGGAAAGATCCATTTCCCTGGCCCCTGATCTTCAATAGAGTCTCCAGCCTGAAGCCTGCGCTTAAGATGTGCTAGAAAAGCAATGAATAGAGACAGAAAACACAGCTGAGATGCTGATGCAGAAACAAAACAGAGCAAACAAAAGGAAACTCTGCATTGATTTTGTGTTTGTTGAGCTTAAAAAAAATAGCTAGTTGCTGTGACAGGTAAGTCTGAGTCAAGCGAGGGGAGATTCTGTTCTACAGGACGTATTATGTAGGAGCCAGGGTCCTGCTTCTTGTGCCTCCGTGTCTTGGGACCGCTGAGTCCTTTCCATTAAGCTGGCAGATGGGAGGAGAGCTAATGTGTCATGAGGGGAGACGGGTGGGGACGGCCATCAGTTACGCCTGAAAGTGATCACAGCCCTCCCACTCGTCCTCTGCTGGCAGAACTCGGTGCACACGACCACGTCCAGAAGTAAGAGGACTGTAGGACCCCCGTTCCCAGGAGGGGCCCCAGCGAGCTGCTGTGGGGCACGGCTGCTCCAGGCCACTCAGACCATCCTCCAGCAGCTGTGCAGGGAGGACCAGTTCCATATCAGAAGAGACAATTGCCAAATTTTCAGGAATTTTGAAAACTGGTTCTTAAACACAGCCATTATTAAAAACTAAATTATACCAGCCTAGTATTTTAAACTGTTTAAGCCTGCTATTTAAATGTTAATTACTACTTTAAAAATAAATACTGACAACGCACCAGTTTTAAAATTATGGTATTACCATATTTTTTTTCTGAACTATACTCTTGAGGTTAGTCTCTTTTCATTATATGGGACTGGAATGCAAAAGTAGGAAGTCAAGAAATACCTGGAGTAACAGGCAAATTTGGCCTTAGAGTACAGAAAGAAGCAGGGCAAAGGCTAACAGAGTTTTGCCAAGAAAACGCATGGTCATAGCAAACACCCTCTTCCAACAACACAAGAGAAGACTCTACACATGGACATCACAGATGGTCAACACCAAAATCAGATTGAATATATTCTTTGCAGCCAAGATGGAGAAGCTCTATACAGTCAGCAAAAACAAGACCAGGAGCTGACTGTGGCTCAGATCATGAGCTCCTTATTGCCAAATTCAGACTTAAATTGAAGAAACTAGGGAAAACCACTAGACCATTCAGGTATGACCTAAATCAAATCCCTTATGACTATACAGTGGAAGTGACAAATAGATTCATGGGATTAGATCTGATGTACAGAGTGCCTAAAGAACTATGGACAGAGGTTTGTGACATTGTACAGAAGGCAGTGATCAAGGCCATGCAAAAGAAATGCAAAAAGGCAAAGTGGTCATCTGAGAAGGCCTTACAAATAGCTGTGAAAAGAAGAGAAGGGAAGGACAAAGGAGAAAATGAAATATATAACAATCTGAATGCAGAGTTCCAAAGAACAGCAAGGAGAGATAAGAAAGCCTTCCTCAGTGATCAATGCAAAGAGAGAGAGGAAAACAATAGAATGAGAAAGACTAGAGATGTCAAGAAAATTAGAGATACCAAGGGAACATTTCATGCAAAGACGGGCTCGATAAAGGACAGAAATGGTATGGACCTAATAGAAGCAGACGATATTAAGAAGAGGTGGCAAGAATACATAGAAGAACGGTACAAAAAGATCTACACTACCCAGATAATCACGATGGTGTGATCACTGACCTAGAGCCAGACATCCTGGAATGTGAAGTCAAGTGGGCCTTAGAAAGCATCACTATGAACAAAGCTAGTGGAGGGCATGGAATTCTAGTTGAGCTATTTCAAATCCTGAAAGATGATGCTGTGAAAGTGCTGCACTCAGTATGCCAGCAAATTTGGAAAACTCAGCAGTGGACACAGGACTGGAGAAGGTCAGTTTTCATTCCAATCCCGAAGAAAGGCAATGCCAAAGAATGCTCAAACTACCACACAATTGCGTTCATCTCACACGTTAGCAAGTTCACCTCAGTTGCTCAGTTGTGTCCGACTGTTTGCAACCCCATGAAGCACAGCACGCCAGGCCTCCCTGTCCATCACCAAGAATTGGAGTTTACCCAAACTCATGTCCATCGAGTCAGTGATGCCATCCAACCATCTCATCCTCTGTCATCCCCTTCTCCTCCTGCCCCCAATCCTTCCCAGCATTAGGGTCTTTACCAGTGAGTCAACTATTCTCATCAGGTGGCCAAAATATTGAAGTTTTAGCTTTAGCATCAGTCCTTTCAAAGAACACCCAGGACTGATCTCCTATAAGATGGACTGGTTGGATCTCCTTGCAGTTCAAGGGATTCTCAAGAGTCTTCTCCAACACCACGGTTCAAAAGCATTAATTCTTCAGCACTCAGCTTTCTTTATAGTCCAACTTTCACATCTACACATGACTACTGGAAAAACCATAGCCTTGACTAGATGGACCTTTGTTGGCAAAGTAATGTCTCTGCTTTTTAATATGCTGTCTAGGTTCGTCATAACTTTCCTTCTGAGGAGTAAGCATCTTTTAATTTCATGGCTGCAATCACCATCTGCAGTGATTTTGAAGCCCCCAAAAATAAAGTCTGACACTGTTTCCATTGTTTCCCCATCTATTTCCCATGAAGTGATGGGACCGGATACTGTAATCTTAGTTTTCTGAATGTTGAGCTTTAAGCCAACTTTTTCACTCTCTTCTTTAATTTTCATCAAGAGGCTTTTTAGTTCCTCTTCACTTTCTGCCATAAGGGTGGTGTCATCTGCATATCTGAGGTTATTGATATTTCTCCCAGCAATCTCGATTCCAGCTTATGCTTCTTCCAGCCCAGCATTTCTCATGATGTACACTGCATATAAGTTAAATAAGCAAGGCAACAATATACAGCCTTGACGTACTCCTTTTCCTAGTTGGAGCCAGTCTGTTGTTCCATGTCCAGTTCTAACTGTTGCTTCCTGACCTGCATGTAGGTTTCTCAAGAGGCAGATCAGGTGGTCTGGTATTCCCATCTCTTGAAGAATTTTCCACAGTTTATTGTGATCTACACAGTCAAAGGCTTTGACATAGTCAATAAAGCAGAAATAGATGTTTTTCTGGAACTCTCTTGCTTTTTCGATGATCCAGCGGATGTTGGCAATTTGATCTCTGGTTCCTCTGCCTTTTCTAAAACCAGCTTGAACATCTGAAAGTTCATGGTTCACATATTGCTGAAGCCTGGCTTGGACAATTTTGAGCATTGCTTTGCTAGTGTGTGAGATGAATGCAATTGTGTGGTAGTTTGAGCATTCTTTGGCATTGCTGTTGTTTGGGACTGGAATGAAAACTGACCTTTTCCAGTCCTGTGGCCACTGCTGAGTTTTTCAAATTTGCTGGCATATTGAGTGCAGCACTTTCACAGCATCATCTTTTTGTTTTTGAAATAGCTCCACTGGAATTCCATCACCTCCACTATCTTTGTTCATAGTGATGCTTTCTAAGGCCCACTTGACTTTACATTCCAGGGTGTCTGGCTCTAGGTGAATGATCACACCATCATGATTATCTGGGTCATGAAGATCTTTTTGTACAGTTCTTCTGTGTATTCTTGCCACCTCTTCTTAATATCTTATGTTTCTATTAGGTCCATACCATTTCTGTCCTTTATCGAGCCCATCTTTGCAAGAAAGTAGGGAAAACCACTAGACCATTCAGATCAGATCAGATCAGTCGCTCAGTCGTGTCCCACTCTTTGCGACACCATGAACCGCAGCACGCCAGGCCTCCCTGTCCATCACCAGCTCCCGGAGATCACCCAGACTCATACCCATCGAGTCAGTGATGCCATCCAGCCATCTCATCCTCTGTCGTCTCTTTCTCCTCCTGCCCTCAATCCCTCCCAGCATCAGAGTCTTCTCCAATGAGTCAACTCTTCGCATGAGGTGGCCAAAATACTGGAGCTTCAGCTTTAGCATCATTCCTTCTAAAGAAATTCCAGGATTGATCTCCTTCAGAATGGACTGGTTGGATCTTCTTGCAGTCCAAGGGACTCTCAAGAGTCTTCTCCAACACCACAGTTCAAAAGCATCAATTCTTCGGCGCTCAGCCTTCTTCACAGTCCAGCTCTCACATCCATACATGACCACAGGAAAGACCATAGCCTTGACTAGGCGAACCTTTGTTGGCAAAGTAATGTCTCTGCTTTTGAATATGCTATCTAGGTTGCTCATAACTTTCCTTCCAAGGAGTAAGCGTCTTTTAATTTCATGACTGCAATCACCATCTGCAGTGATTTTGGAGCCCAGAAAAACAAAGTCTGACACTGTTTCCACTGTTTCCCCATCTATTTCCCATGTAGTGATGGGACCAGATGCCATGATCTTCGTTTTCCGAATGTTGAGCTTTAAGCCAACCTTTTCACTCTCCACTTTCACTTTCATCAAGAGGCTTTTTAGCCCCTCTTCACTTTCTGCCATAAGAGTGGTGTCATCTGCATATCTGAGGTTATTGATACTTCTCCCGGCAATCTTGATTCCAACTTGTGTTTCTTCCAGTCCAGCATTTCTCATGATGTACTCTGCATAGAAGTTAAATAAACATGGTGACAATATGCAGCCTTGACGTACTCCTTTTCCTATTTGGAACCAGTCTGTTGTTCCATGACCAGTTCTAACTGTTGCTTCCTGACCTGCATACAGATTTCTCAAGAGGCAGATCAGGTGGTCTGGTATTCCCATCTCTTTCAGAATTTCCCACAGTTTATTGTGATCTACACAGTCAAAGGCTTTGGCATAGTCAATAAAGCAGAAATAGATGTTTTTCTGGAACTCTCTTGCTTTTTCCATGATCCAGCGGATGTTGGCAATTTGATCTCTGGTTCCTCTGCCTTTTCTAAAACCAGCTTGAACATCAGGAAGTTCACGGTTCACATATTGCTGAAGCCTGGCTTGGAGAATTTTGAGCATTACTTTACTAGCGTGTGAGATGAGTGCAATTGTTCGGTAGTTTGAGCATTCTTTGGCATTGCCTTTCTTTGGGATTGGGATGAAAACTGACCTTTTCCAGTCCTGTGGCCACTGCTGAGTTTTCCAAATTTGCTGGCATATTGAGTGCAGCACTTTCACAGCATCATCTTTCAGCACCTGGAATAGCTCCACTGGAATTCCATCACCTCCACTAGCTTTGTTCGTAGTGATGCTTTCTAAGGCCCATTTGACTTCACATTCCAAGATGTCTGGCTCTAGGTCAGTGATCACATCATCATGATTATCTGGGTCTTGAAACTCTTTTTTGTACAGTTCTTCTGTGTATTCCTGCCACCTCTTCTTGATATCTTCTGCTTCTGTTAGGTCCACACCATCTCTGTCCTTTATCGTGCCCATCTTTGCATGAAATGTTCCTTTGGTATCTCTGATTTTCTTGAAGAGATCCCTAGTCTTTCCCATTCTGTTGTTTTCCTCTATTTCCTTGCATTGATCACTGAAGAAGGCTTTCTTATCTCTTCTTGCTATTCTTTGGAACTCTGCATTTAGATGTTTATATCTTTCCTTTTCTCCTTTGCTTTTCGCTTCTCTTCTTTTCACAGCTATTTGTAAGGCCTCCCCAGACAGCCATTTTGCTTTTTTGCATTTCTTTTACATGGGGATGGTCTTGATCCCTGTCTCCTGTACAATGTCACAAACCTCATTCCATAGTTCATCAGGCACTCTATCTATCAGATCTAGGCCCTTAAATCTATTTCTCACTTCCACTGTATAATCATAAGGGATTTGATTTAGGTCATACCTGAATGGTCTAGTAGTTTTCCCTACTTTCTTCAATTTCAGTCTGAATTTGGCAATAAGGAGTTCATGGTCTGAGCCACAGTCAGCTCCTGGTCTTGTTTTTGCTGATAGTATAGAGCTTCTCCATCTTTGGCTGCAAAGAATATAATCGATCTGATTTCGGTGTTGACCATCTGGTGATGTCCATGTATAGAGTCTTCTCTTGTGTTGTTGGAAGAGGGTATTTGCTATGACCAGTGCATTTTCTTGGCAAAACTCTGTTAGTCTTTGCCCTGCTTCATTCCATATTCCAAGGCCAAATTTGCCTGTTACTCCAGGTGTTTCTTGACTTCCTACTTTTGCATTCCAGTCCCCTATAATGAAAAGGACATCTTTTTTGGGTGTTAGTTCTAAAAGGTCTTGTAGGTCTTCATAGAATCGTTCAACTTCAGCTTCTTCGGCATTACTGGTTGGGGCATAGATTTGGATTACTGTGACACTGAATGGTTTGCCTTGGAAACGAACAGAGATAATTCTTTTGTTTTTGAGATTGCATCCAAGTACTGCATTTCTGACTCTTTTGTTGACCATAATGGCCACTCCATTTCTTCTGAGGGATTCCTGCCCACAGTAGTAGATATAATGGTCATCTGAGTTAAATTCACCCATTCCAGTCCATTTTAGTTCGCTAATTCCTAGAATGTCAACATTCACTCTTGCCATCTCTTATTTGACCACTTCCAATTTGCCTTGATTCATGGACCTGACATTCCAGGTTCCTATGCAGTATTGCTCTTTACAGCATCAGACTTTGCTTCTATCACCAGACACATCCACAGCTGGGTATTATTTTTGTTTTGGTTTAGACCATTCAGGTATGACCTAAATCAAATCCCTTATGATTATACAGTGGAAGTGAGAAATAAATTTAAGGGCCTAGACCTGATAGATAGAGTGCCTGATGAACTGTGGAATGAGGTTCGTGACATTGTACAGAGACAAGGATCAAGACCATCCCCATGGAAAAGAAATGCAACTAAGCAAAATGGCTGTCTGAGGAGGGCTTACAAATAGCTGTGAAAAGAAGAGAAGTGAAAAGCAAAAGAGAAAAGGAATGATATACGCATCTGAATGCAGAGTTCCAAAGAATAGCAAGGAGAGATAAGAAAGCCTTCCTCAGTGAACAGTGCAAAGAAACAGAGGAAAATAAAAGAATGGGAAAGACTAGAGATCTCTTCAAGAAAATTAGACATAGGATGGGAACGCGCTAACAAAGTAATGCTCAAAATTCTCCAAGTCAGGCTTCAACAGTACGTGAACCATGTAATTCCAGATGTTCAAGCTGGATTTAGAAAAGGCAAAGGAACAAGAGATCAAATTGCCAACATCTATTGGATCATCAAAAAAAGCAAGAGAGTTCCAGAAAAACATTTATTTCTGCTTTATTGACTATACCAAAGCCTTTGACTGTGTGGATCACAATAAACTGTGGAAAATTCTGAAAGAGATGGGAATACCAGACCACCTGACCTGCTTCCTGAGAAATCTGTATGCAAGTCAGAAGCAACAGTTAGAACTGGACATGAAACAACAGACTGGTTCCAAATCAGGAAAGCAGTACGTCCAGGCTGTGTATTGTCAGTCTGCTTATTTAACTTATATGCAGCATACATCATGAAAAACGCTGGATTGGATGAAGCAAAACCTGGAATCAAGATTGCTGGGAGAAATATCAATAACCTCAGATATGCAGATGACACCACCCTTATGGCAGAAAGCTAAGAAGAGCTAAAGAGACTCTTGATGAAAGTCAAAGACAAGAGTGAAAAAGCTGGATTAAAACTCAACGTGCAAAAAACTAAGATTTTGGCATCCAGTCCCATCACTTCATGGCAAATAGATGGGGAAACAGTGGAAACAGTGACAGACTTCATTTTCTTGGGCCGCAAAATCACTGCAGATGGTGACTGTAGCCATGAAATTAAAAGATGCTTGCTCCTTGGAAGACAAGTTATGACCCACCTAGATGATGGAGGAGATCTGCAAACTCGGGGGCCCTTTGCTGCAGGTACCTGGGAAAAACGAAAGACGTGCTGACGGCAGAGGGGCTGCAGTGCCTGCTGCTGCCCAGGGCGGGAGGGGAGCCGGCAGGCCAGTGGCCGAGCACAGGCCGGGCGTCTGAGAGACTCCTTCTGAGCTCGATGGCGCCACGATGCCCCACTGCTGCGTCTCATGCAGATTCTGCTGTGGCAATGCCTGTGTGGACCACGAGACAAAGGGAGGCCTGGGGACATAGCTCCAACTCAGGGAAAATGCCAGTTTCATTCTTTTTTAAATGAAACAAAGAGGAATATTTTTAATGATAAAAGGTACAATTGACAAAGAAGATAAACATCATAAACCATTAGACACAGAATAACAAAGAAACGAAGACACATAAAGCAAAAATCAGAAGAAATATAAGGGAAAAGAAAAACTATATACTCATAGTGAGACATACTGACATTTCTCTGAGAATATTTCATCAAGTGCAGAAAAAATAAGAATAGGAGCATCTTGAATGATGTCTTTAATCATTTAAATATAATAGATTTCTATTTGTATTAATTTATACTAATCTTAAGTCCTCCACAAATATATTTATATTTTTATATCTCATACATTGTTATTAGATGTCCAAATATCAGCTTTATATTTGAGCTTAATCCTTACTATTTAGGGGCTTAATAATGGGCTATATACGGCTATATAGGCCTTTCAGAAGGTCTAAGTAACTTGGGAACAACTTCAGTAAGACACATTTTAGAATTTAATAAATGGAAGCCAAGACAAGGAAAACGAGTTCGAGGTTTTAATGAGCCAGAAGTATAAGTGGAAATGACAGCTAGATCCTTGGCTCTGAGTCTACCTCCCTCCTCTAAACCAAGTTGAGGAAACAGAAAATTCATTCATCTCACTATGCCTTATTTCATGGACCACTGAGAGGTTCAGAATTCTTTAAATGGCTCCTTTTTTTTTCCTCAGAGGAAGGCTTGTTGCATCACCTATTTCCTTCCAGGCAGAACTCAGAGTTGCAGACAGCATCATCTTCATTTCTCCTCAGGGGCCGTGACTGAGTTGGACGTTAAGTATGAGTATTCAGTGGAGACCACGCAGCCTCCCAGGTGGCTCACGGGTGGAGAGTCTGCCTGCCCATGTAGGAGACGCAGGAGACAGCTGCTTGGTCCCCGGGTGGGGAAGATCCCCAGGAGGAGGAAAATGGCAACCCACTCCAGTATTTTCGCCTGGAAAATTCCATGAACAGAGGAGTCTGGAGGGCTACAGCCCATGGGGTTGCGAAGAGGCAGACGTGACTGTGGATGCACGCACTCAGTGGGGACCACACCCCTCAGTTCAGTTAAATGTGATACAATTCCAAAAATAGCCTCTTCACACCAAAGCAGCATTACCAAATACAGGTTTTTTCTTGGCTTTCTAGGATCCAGGGCGACCTCAGGATCTTGACTCTTTGTGGTTCTTTCGAGGGCAAACTTGAGCTTGCCTCTCGTGTCGTTTTCCTGCCTAATGAATGCGTGTTTCTCGAGAGACTTTGATGTCTAGTTTTTTCTCACCCAGAGCCACACTTTAACGTGTCCTCTGCAGGGCGCAACAGCCAGAGCTTTACAGTGTCGTTCAATTAGGTAGGCGTGGGGACCACCGCAGCTGAGGAGGGAGGAGTCTTTTCATTTTACTATTAAAGGGCCCTCTTTGGGAAAGGAAATGGGTGGTTTTTCATGTTTACCGGAGCTGTGGTCCTGTGAAGGAGAGAAGAAGGTTTTCCACTTACATTAGCCATTATGGGATTGCAAATAACATACTGCACAACGGTGATTACAGCTCACTGAGTCTTTTGAGAACCCAGCCACCAGGGCTCGGTCTCTCTAAAGATGTTGGATTGCATTTATGGAGAGAGCAGGAGAAATCACTGGGCTCAGAATGAGGGGAGAGTCACAACAGCAGGAAGACAAGCCCTCCCTTTTTTCTTAGTGCTTTGGGTGAGAACTCCAACGTCGTTCTTAAGTTATTCCTAGTGCCACCGGGATGACTGAAACAGACTTCCAGTTCTTGGGATTGCTGAGCTCCAACAGGTTAATGAACACCTAGACTAATAGCTCTGTTGAGAATTCAATTTAAAATTTCATGTAAGGTAATATCCACTTCCATGGGAAGGCACATTTTTTATCTACACATAGGATTTAGGTCTTGGTTTAAGTCATCAGTTGGGTAATTTCTTCTGAAATTTCTTGCCGAAACAGAAACAGCAGCAAAATCCAAATCAGCCTGGTGGTGATGGTCATTACCACCTTAATTTTCCTTTCAGTTCAGAACAGCTTTATTCTTCAGAGCAAACATAAACGATTTGGGTCTATGCACAGGCGTATCATAAATGCTCAGAGACATGCTACTCTGCATTAATGAAGGCATCACGTTAAAGTCAGCTAGGAGTCTCCTGGCAATAGAAATGTTACTGATGTCATTATGTGTGGGTTTAGCTTTTGTGACCTTTAGCGGCCAGCTAACATGGAGGATGAGAGACAGACACGTCTTCCTGAGCGGAGAGTGTGCAGGGTGAGACAGGCTGCAGAAGGCGATTGCTCCCGTCACATAAATCACCGTGCCTCGGCAAGGCTGGAAGAATCTTAGTGATTCATGGGCACAGACTTTAATTTACTATTTTTCTTCGGTGCCGCTGAGGGGCAGTAGGAGGAGGAAGCCTTATTACAAGGAGCACTGTTTGTTCTATTGGAAGGAAGAAAGGATGTGAGAGAGGCCTCAGGGCTGGCTATCAGCAGGCACTTGCTTGTGATCAAGGGGACTAGCTATCCTAAAGTCTTTGTGCGTAATTGTCTGAGAAGTCTTAGAGCGTCCTCCATTTCCTTTTGAACTGCATGTACACCCTGAAGCAGTGGGCTGCTGTTTTGAATGGTTATGTGTCTTGTTATGTCAGGATAAACCAAAGAAGATCATGTTCATGGGTATATTGTTTCATGAGAACCCATTTTTGGGAAGCGTCTCTTGATGTCGTGTGTGAGAGACGAAATGGGCGGAGGCGGATCACGTACCCTCCTTTCTGTTTTGGAATTCCTCACGATTCCAAGGGGAGAAGTTTCAAAATTTGAAAATTGCGTAGCAAAGTACCACCTCTTCGGACTCTGCTCTCACCCTTGTTTGCAACGTGCTAAAAAAAGGGCCTGAGGCATCTGGACTGTGGTTTTATTTCTGACAGTGCTGTCCGCTCCCAGTCCCCAGCGCTGTGGGTGGTACCTTCTTATTCGTATTATTACTCCTGGGTATCTTTGGGGTGCAACATAAGTCGTCTCTGGCAGGAAGCAAACCCGAAGCAGACACTTTAACATCTCTTCTCGTTCTACACTTGAGACAGTAGTGTCAGACATCTGAAGCCGCGGGAAGTTCCTGGAAAGTGAGTTCTCAGCGTTCACAGTGCGCTGCAAGCCCTCACACCTGCCCATAACAGGCGGCCCTGGCGCTGGTTTGCAGATCATCAGCCGGCTCTCACAAGGCCCCTCCTAAGGAGAGCCTCTTGAGGCAACACTCTAACTCTGGCATGCTCTAGAATGCAACCACCATCTCCAGAGCGTGAGTCACGTTGGCAGATTACATTTAATTTATAAATCAAATAACATGTTCGTTATCTCCAAGGACCTGGAAATTAGCACTGGAAATTGAGTTTCAGGCCACCTCTGTTCTGCTTTGAGGAAAACAGCAGGGAATTGGAAATGTTTTCGTGGACACTGATAACACTGCCATAAAGGAACGTTCCCCCAGTGAAACTAGTGCTGTGCACATGTTGAAAAGAGTAACGATGCTTACAACCAAACTGTTATTCCTTTTTCAGCAATTCACAGTTGGCCAGGTAATCATATCAATGGAACTTAGATCAGGAAAAGCGTTTTATCACATGCTCTTTTTACATATCACACCAGGAGGAATATTCTAGATTCGGCATCTGTCCCTCAAGGATGATATACTCAGGACAACTCAGTAGGAAAAAGTAGCTCACATGCTTTAAAGCAGGCACATTTGCCATTTTTCAGTTTTGTCTCTTTGAATATTGTTGTTGTTCTAGACCCATAGGCATTGTATGTGTCTAACAGGACAGTATGCTAAATAATTTTTGATTTTTCCAAAGTTGTTTCCCATCAGGTAGACGGCCTCTTAGTATTTCCCCACTTTAGGATGTCTTTGAAGACCCCAGAGCAGAAGTCAGAGGCTGTTTCTGCGCCTTTTGCCATGCTGTAAGTGCTTTGAAGGAATGATGGTTGTATCTCAGAGGGAAGAAGGAGAATATGGGCTTCTCAGGAGAAACCAGTACAAACCTCCCACAGCACCCATAGCAAAACCCAAGGGGAGGGGAGAGGCCTGCCTGCGGCAGGGCTCAGAGCGGGTTAAATACACACACACACACACACACACACACACACACACACACACAGAAGTCACTCAGTCATGTCTGACTCTTTGGGACCCCATGGACTGTAGCCCACCAGGCTTCTCGGTCCATGGGATTTTCCAGGCATGAATACTGGAGTGGGTTGCCATTTCTTTCTCGAGTTAAATACACACTTTGAGTTAAATATATGTTATATTGGATATATTATATTATATTTATATTATAATAACCCTAACCCTAACCCTAAGCAAAATGGCTGTCTGGGGAGGCCTTACAAATAGCTGTGAAAAGAAGAGAAGCGAAAAGCAAAGGAGAAAAGGAAAGATATAAACATCTAAATGCAGAGTTCCAAAGAATAGCAAGAAGAGATAAGAAAGCCTTCTTCAGTGATCAATGCAAAGAAATAGAGGAAAACAACAGAATGGGAAAGACTAGGGATCTCTTCAAGAAAATCAGAGATACCAAAGGAACATTTCATGCAAAGATGGGCACGATAAAGGACAGAGATGGTGTGGACCTAACAGAAGCAGAAGATATTAAGAAGAGGTGGCAAGAATACACAGAAGAACTGTACAAAAAAGAGCTTCAAGACCCAGATAATCATGATGATGTGATCACTGACCTAGAGCCAGACATCCTGAAATGTGAAGTCAAATGGGCCTTAGAAAGCATCACTACGAACAAAGCTAGTGGAGGTGATGAAATTCCAGTGGAGCTATTCCAAGTCCTGAAAGATGATGCTGTGAAAGTGCTGCACTCAATATGCCAGCAAATTTGGAAAACTCAGCAGTGGCCACAGGATTGGAAAAGGTCAGTTTTCATCCCAATCCCAAAGAAAGGCAATATGAAAGAGTGCTCAAACTACCGCACAATTGCACTCATCTCACACGCTAGTAAAGTAATGCTCAAAATTCTCCAAGCCAGGCTTCAGCAATATGTGAACCATGAACTTCCTGATGTTCAAGCTGGTTTTAGAAAAGGCAGAGGAACCAGAGATCAAATTGCCAACATCCGCTGGATCATGGAAAAAGCAAGAGAGTTCCAGAAAAACATCTATTTCTGCTTTATTGACTATGCCAAAGCCTTTGACTGTGTGGATCACAATAAACTATGGAAAATTCTGAAAGAGATGGGAATACCAGACCACCTGATCTGCCTCTTGAGAAATCTGTATGCAGGTCAGGAAGCAACAGTTAGAACTGGTCATGGAACAACAGACTGGTTCCAACTAGGAAAAGGAGTACCTCAAGGCTGCATATTGTCACCATGTTTATTTAACTTATATGCAGAGTACATCATGAGAAATGCTGGACTGGAAGAAACACAAGTTGGAATCAAGATTGCCGGGAGAAGTATCAATAACCTCAGATATGCAGATGACACCACTCTTATGGCAGAAAGTGAAGAGGGGCTAAAAAGCCTCTTGATGAAAGTGAAAGTGGAGAGTGAAAAGGTTGGCTTAAAGCTCAACATTCAGAAAAGGAAGATCATGGCATCTGGTCCCATCACTGCATGGGAAATAGATGGGGAAACAGTGGAAACAGTGTCAGACTTTGTTTTTCTGGGCTCCAAAATCACTGCAGATGGTGCCTGCAGCCATGAAATTAAAAGATGCTTGCTCCTTGGAAGGAAAGTTATGAGCAACCTAGATAGCATATTCAAAAACAGAGACATTACTTTACCAACAAAGGTTCGCCTAGTCAAGGCTATGGTCTTTCCTGCGGTCATGTATGGATGTGAGAGCTGGACTGTGAAGAAGGCTGAGCGCCAAAGAATTGATGCTTTTGAACTGTGGTGTTGGAGAAGACTCTTGAGAGTCCCTTGGACTGCAAGAAGATCCAACCAGTCCATTCTGAAGGAGACCAATCCTGGAATTTCTTTAGAAGGAATGATGCTAAAGCTGAAACTCCAGTATTTTGGCCACCTCATGCGAAGAGTTGACTCATTGGAGAAGACTCTGATGCTGGGAGGGATCGAGGGCAGGAGGAGAAGGGGACGACAGAGGATGAGATGGCTGGATGGCATCACTGACTCGATGGATGCGAGTCTGGGTGACCTCCGGGAGCTGGTGATGGACAGGGAGGCCTGGCGTGCTGCGGTTCATGGGGTCGCAAAGAGTGGGACACGACTGAGCGACTGATCTGATCTGATCTGATCTGATCTGATAGAATATATTTTAAAATATATTAAATATATATTCAAATATATATTAAATACATACTTTGAATTATGTATGTTATATTGGATGTATTATATTTATATTATAATATATACTATAGAATATATTTTGAAATATATATTAAATACATACTTTGAAATATATATATATTTGAAACATGCATTCTGAGCCTGTGCACAGGTTTATGGGGTGAGATTCATGCCCTCTCCTCTTGTGTGTGTGTCCCAGCCCCTGTGTGGTACCCTGCATAGTCTGCATGAATCATTCTGTTAGACTGTAGCTGCAAGGGTATATAGTAAAGAGTGAGCCTCTGTCTCCGCTTCAAACGTACCCCTCCAAGGTCTACTTTTTGCTGAAACTCACCAGTCACGTGCCTGCTGCGCCCAGCAGCTCTCTGCTGGCCCTGCCAGGAGGGAACCTGGAGGCAGATGGGGAGCTGGCAGAGGAGGAGGCACACCTGCCTCCCGCTGGCTTCAGGTCCTCGTCACGTCCCCCAGGAGTACCTCTCACGTCCGCGTGGCAGGGCGTCCTAGAAGGAGCACTTGATTTTGCACCTGCAGTTTCCCAGAGCCAGGGACGCTGTGTCCCCTGAGACTCGGCTCCCGCCTGCCCGGCTTCCCTCTGCGGCAGTGTCTGCCCCTCAGCGTCACGAAGCCTTTCTGAGTGAGACCCCAGCCCCTGCTGGCTGACTCCTCCTCGGAGGTCTGAGGGGTGAATCTGTGGGTCCCCACCTTCAAAGGCTAAGTTTCAGAAGTTCTAAACTTTTTCCTCTGATCCTTCAGTTCTAGGGGCCGAATATGTATCCTACTACGTTTATGAGAGTTGAACGTTTATTTCATCATGATCTTTCAGTTCTTCAAGAGCTGTTCTATATATTCTTTACAGGACACTCTCTCTGCTAGAGGAGGCACGGTACGGGTACGGTTTCTGTTTCCTGCCAGAATCCTCTCCAGCACGATGGGAGTTGCTCTTGCTTCCCTGCTTTGGCCCCTGATGTCTAGAGCGATGTCTCGCACTTATATGCGCCGTGACTGTGCCTTGGTTTGGTTTAAATCACTGCCGTAATATGGCAACAGGTTTGCCATTAAAAGCGTGGTGAGGACCAGGAGATTGGAAATTTCACGAAGTCAGGTTCAAATTTCGGTTCTGCTGTTTAGTAGCTGTTTTATTATAAGTGAATTAGTGCGTTCTTCCTAGCCTTAATGTTCTCGTGTGTGACCTGTCTGTCATAAAGTGTCCACCTTATGCTGTTGTTAATGAAAGTCAAATGGGCCACTGAATGCAAAATTCTGAGCAACTAGCAAGTGTTCAGTACATGAGAGTTATTACCACTGTTTAAAAACAAAAGAAGGTGAAATTCAGAAGAAGAAAAGTGACCTTGCCAAGAGTGGAGGCTTGCGGGATGGTGAAAGAAGGGAATAAAGGGACACGGTTAGGAGGCGGTCATACAGGGAGAGTGAGTGAGTGTGTGAGGCCACCTGGGCTGGTTTTAGTAAAATCTGTCATCTTATAGCAAAGGGTCTAGAGTGCGCTTCATTTTGTCCTTTGTCCATTTAAAAATCTATGACAAGTCACAATGATGTTTAATTTACTCAGCTTAAGATAACTGACTTTCTGAACATCAAAATTTTTTTTTCAAATTTAACTGTCTATATTGGAATCCTTTCTAAAGGAGATTACATATTTCATCACCCTCTTTCATTCTTTTCTTTGACTTATACTTTGCTAGAGAAATGTTGCTTCCAACCTTGATAACACGTCAAACATTTCCATTTATCTCTTCCTGAAACTGCTCCCTTTTCTTCCCATTGAATTTAAGAGTCCATGTCCTTAGACGTGGATCTTGTAACAATTCTGTCACATCCTTAAATCATACTGTGAAGGCATAAAACTCTCATCTGCTCAAGCTGGTGCTTGGAATCATCTCACTTTTGTGGAATGACAGGGTGCAATTTGCGAACAGGTTCATGCACGGGCAACTGGGCTGAGCTCACGACACGTGACCTTTTCCCTGATGTGTTTTCTAGAATGTGTGTGTTATGCTGGATGCCAGGTATAAATTAGTCTCTGCCCTTGCAGAGCAGGCTGGTACGTTTGACAACAGCATCTCTTGTCTTCAGAGGAGGCCTCATATGAACCAAACCACACAGTGTGTGTCGTCTTTGACCAATAAGTCAGTAAGGGTGAGACTAACTTGAGTTGATCTGTAGCAGTTGCTCTGTCTCTGTAGGTCACCGTGCCTCCTCTAGCAGACACGTGCACACCATTAGCGCTGGTCAACACGAACGCTGTGCAGACTTCTTTGTTCCTACACTGAGTGGTCCCAGGTGGCTGAGAGCCATGAGCATAAGGTCAGCGGTGAGGGACAGACACAAAACTGTAAAGTAAAGCACAACTGTAGTATATATGGATCTATGTATGTATATGCACATATACTCGGTTGAATCAAAATACGTGTGGGTAGATCACACACGTTTTCTTCACGCTTTTCTGTTGTTTTTAAGTGTTCGTGGTCTCCCTTCTCCCTATTTGCCCACCAACCCCTTCTCTCTGTATTAATTGGCCGTCCCCACTGGGAAGGAAAGGAAAAAACTGTGCTGACTGCTGTGAGTCCTAAGATGCTCAAGCCACAAAGGTTATTGCTGTTGCTTGGTCGCCGAGTCACCTCCGATCCATTGTGATCCCATGAACTGTGGCCCACCGGGCTCCTCTGTTCATGGGATTCTCCAGGCCAGAATACGGGAGTGGGTAGCCATTCCCTTCTCCAAGGGATCTTCCCGACCCAGAGATCAAACACCTGTTTCCTGCGTTGTGGACAGTTTATCACTGAATCACCAGGGAACACCAAAACCAAAGATGGGGCTTCTTCTAATCTGAAGTCCTAGTGCCAAAAGGAAGCACCAAAATTGTGTGTGTGTGTGTGTGATTGAGAGAAAGACTCACAGAGAGAGGCAGGTGTAAGGGTCAAGTCATAGGTTGCTAGAGGCAGCAGAGCGATAAAGATGGGTGTGAGGACGGACAGGCCTCAGTGAACCAAAGGCCTCCTGGTTAGATGTGAGTGACTCTTGATGACTCTGACCGGTCATTTGTACAAAGGATAACTTTATGTTCATGGACACAAGCAATTCAGAGGACCTAGGATCGATCAGGGTGCGTTTGCCAAACTGCCTTTTCCAGAAGACCCTCAAATTCCCTTTCCATACAGCTTTCTGCTTGTAGTCTGCTAGGGATTCGAGATCTAGATAAGAAAATTATTAGACTACTGTTCACATTAAAGTTACAAAATTTGTGAATAAGATTGTGGAATTGCATAGGATTTAATCCACAGATGGTTTAATACATATAGTGGATTCTATGTTATTCCAGGAGAGTAAGGATTTTAAGATATGTCACTCATATATAAAAATAGTGAATTTTATTATATATTATTATTAAAAATGTTTGTTGAACAGGACTAAGTTAGGAGTGTGAAGAATTATGAAGCTTTTCAAAACAAGTAAAGTATAATTTCATAATTGCTTGGAAATTTTATGTTCAAGAAGTTGTAAAATAATGGTAATGTGATCTTTCATTAGGAAGAATATATATAATCACATGAAGAAATGGTACATTTAAAATGGTAGCCTTTATTAAGAATTTTATTTATAAATTATAGGAAACATGTAACTAAATATATAATTAGAATTAAAAGTATTATACATACACTGTAAGAGCTCTGCCCTAAACAAGGGTTTAAAATTTGACATGTCAACTTAAAAAATCAAAGGGTAAAAAATTGCATTTATATAAAAATTTTTAGGAGTGTATTTCTAGTTATGGAGTCTTTGGGTCCTTGCTCTGAATATCATCTTACTCCATCTTGTGTTGTGCTCAGTTACTCATTGTGTCTAGCTCTTCGCCACCCCATGGAGCCCCCCACCAGGCTCCTCTGTCCATGGGATTTTCCAGGCAAGAGTCCTGGAGCGGGTTGCCATCTCCTCCTCCAGGGGATCTTCCCGACCCAGGGGTGTAACCGTGTCTCCTGCCCTGGCACACTGGCAGGTGGCTTCTTTACCTCTGAGCCACCTGGGGATCCCTCCGCTTCCCTCTAGTCCTGCCCAAGCCCACACTTTATACATTCCATTTTATTTTTCAGTTCATTCAAGATTCCCGAGGCGTCTGCCATTGACACACCCTTCTAGCTGCGGCTGATAGAACTATTCACAAGTAGACATGGTTTCTGTCCTCCCGGAGTTTGCATTCTCATGGAGGAGACGGAAAATAACCTCGTAATCCAAGAAATACATCCTACATTTTCAAAAAAAAAAGATCTCAAGAAAAAGTAGAAAAAAGAAATGGCGACGGAACGCACAGGGACTGGGCTGGTCTGTTAGACATGGTGGTGAACAGAGGCCTCCGTGAGGAGGTCGTGGGTGAGCCGAGTCTTGAAGGCAACGAGCATGTGAGGCAGGAAACAACCGCAGCTTCCGAGGCGGAGCCAGCACCCCGTGGAAGGGCCTGAGGCAGAAATAAGCCTGTCGTATTCAAGGAGGAGAACGAAGACCTCAGGCCAAGACGGCATGAGGGAAGAGAGAACGGCAGACCGGACAGAGCGCTATTTCCTGTCTCTTATACACACCTCGTCTCCTGAAACAGCAGCCAAATGTTGGGTCACAATTCTGTAGTCTGGGCTGGACCAGGTGAGCCGTTCTGCTCCCTGTGTCTGCGGGTCTGAAATGGTCTCCCTCACGTACCTGAAGATCAGTGCTGGCTCCCGGCTGAGTTATGTGCTGCCCGCTAAAGTCTCTTCACAAGATGGTGACAGTAGTCCCAGAATATGAGTCTCAGGCCCCAACCGCCTCACCAGCCTCTGCTTGCATCCTGTTTTCGATGTCCCAAGGACCAAAGCAAATCACAAGGTCAGGCCCAGGGTCGAGGTGGAAGGAGGCCGCTCAGGGCTTAGGATAGCCGGAGGCGGGACCCACTGAGGTCAGGAGTGTGAACACACACCACGGGAGGCGTGCAAGGAGGCCGCGCAGGGCTTAGGATAGCCGGAGGCGGGACCCACTGAGGTCAGGAGTGTGCACGCGCACCGCGGGAGGCGTGCAAGGAGGCCGCGCAGGGGTTAGGATAGCTGGAGGCGGGACCCACTGAGGTCAGGAGTGTGCACGCACACCGCGGGAGGCGTGCAAGGAGGCCGCGCAGGGGTTAGGATAGCTGGAGGCGGGACCCACTGAGGTCAGGAGTGTGCACACACACTGCGGGAGGCATGCAAGGAGGCCGCGCAGGGGTTAGGATAGCTGGAGGCGGGACCCACTGAGGTCAGGAGTGTGAACACACACCACGGGAGGCGTGCAAGGAGGCCGCGCAGGGCTTAGGATAGCCGGAGGCGGGACCCACTGAGGTCAGGAGTGTGAACACACACCACGGGAGGCGTGCAAGGAGGCCGCGCAGGGCTTAGGATAGCCGGAGGCGGGACCCACTGAAGTCAGGAGTGTGCACGCGCACCGCGGGAGGCGTGGCGGCTCAGGCGACTCTACTCCTCTGTGTCCTGACTCTTCCATTCTGCTCTTCTTTATCGTTTTTCCCTAGAGTGCATTTTGCTTTTCCCCAGAGTTTAGATGAAGTTCCTGCCACCATCCTGTAGCAATTAGAAAGGATCCCAACCCTTCCTACATAACTCCACACACAAAATGTGGTCATCCTTAAAAGTACCACCAGCGTAATGAGATGAACTGTTGGATGTTAGAGGTAATCAGCCCTGGTCTCTGGGAGCGCCTTGACAGCCTACACCCGTGTGTGGCACACTCACTAACTCTGGTTTGCTACTTGGGAAGTCCTGAACCCTAAAATCTTCTTCTAATATCTTACTTAAAAGCCACCATTTTGAGATAGTGTAACAGCCAAAGAATTGATGCTTTTGAACTGTGGTGTTGGAGCAGACTCTTGACAGTCCCTTGGACTGCAAGGAGATCCAACCAGTCCATTCTGAAGGAGATCAGCCCTGGGATTTCTTTGGAAGGAATGATGCTAAAGCTGAAACTCCAGTACTTTGGCCACCTCGTGCAAAGAGTTGACTCATTGGAAAAGACCCTGATTCTGGGAGGGATTGGGGGCAGGAGGAGAAGGGGATGAGATGGCTGGATGGCATCACTGACTCGATGGACATTAGTTTGAGTAAACTCGGGGAGTTCGTGATGGACAGGGAGGCCTGGCGTGCTGCGATTCATGGGGTCGCAAAGAGTCGGACATGACTGAGCGACTGAACTGAACTGAACTGAACAGCCAACACTGATTTGGATGACACTTTATTCCTACTAATATTCATTTCCTCTGCTTTCCTGCTTTGTAGCACACAGACGTTGTTTGGGGAGCACTGTGCTGTTACCGAGCAGGGAGACGTGCTAGAGCTAAGCCAGTCATAGGGAGTGGGTCCTTGACTTTCTCGGAGTTTGGTTGAACTAGGAACACCTCATTATTAGTGACCCAGCTAAGGAAGAAATAAGGAAAGCCAGCTAGAGAGGGTCACTTTGTGGAGAGCTTTCTTAATTAAAGGGACAAATGGCATTTGCAACATTCTTTCTCTCTTAGTTTTTCCGGGTCATACACGTGATGCTTGGAGGTGGGACAGCCATCTTGACAGAAAGAGGGAAAGATTGAAAGGTTGCCAGAGACACTGGCTTTCAAATCTATGAGTTTCTTAAAGTTGCTGGAACATATTCACCACGAACTGGGCGACTTGCAACAACAGCATTTATTCTCTCGCAGTTCCTAAGGGCACACGCATGAGATGAGTCTGTCAGCAGAGCCGTGTTTCCGCTGAAGGCTTTACAGGGTGTCTTTCCTTCCTACTTCAGCTTTCAGTCACTTGGGCCAGTCTTTAGCGTTTCTTGGGTGGCACACACGTCCCTCCAACCCCACTTCCACCTTCCCACCTCCACTGTTACCTGACACTCTAGGCTTCTGTTCTCCTGCTGGGGGTTGTGGGAGCCAAGTGTTGACATAAAGGTGTCGTAAAGTCAAAGGAGCTGATGCGCTATGCTGACCCCCGGGGGACTGCTCCTCAGAAACTTGTCTGCAGAGATCTTCATGAAGGGGCTGCGTGAGAGTCAGAGGGTTTTGGTTTTTTGTTTTTTTTTAATCACCCCAAACCTAACCTGTCTTGACTCGCGCACTGTCTGTGATGGGTAACGGAGGGGTGAGACTGTAAATGTTCATATGTTAATATTTTTCACATGTATGTCTTCTCATTTAATCATCAAAGCAACCCTATCGGTTGGTTAAATACATTCCCACGACGTACACAGAAAGAACCTGTGGAAGGCACACAAAACAAGACTTTTTCACGCAGAGTGAGGCACTTCTTTTACATCTGTTTGATAGACGGGGAGACAGCGGCTCAGAGAAGTGAACACAGCCCTTCAGGGGGCGGGGCGGGGGCCTAGGGCCCAGTCCTCGCTTGGGTCCGGGAGCGCTCACTTGCCTGCTGGGCGAGTGCGTCTGCGTCCGTGGTCACTCACTCTCCCGGTCAGCACCGGACTCTTTGTTCCCCAACGTCGCAATCCTCCAAGGTCGGCCTAGTACTGGTTGTGCACCAGCCTAGCAAGTTTTCCATTTTTCTTTCTTAGCTAGGTCATAATAAAGACATGCTCCTCATCCCAGAGGGTAAAATGCCAAATTTAACCAGAGAAGAGGTGATTTTCCTGATTTTATGGAACTTTTATGTATGTTACAATGACGTGCAAAAACTGATTGGAAATACAATCAACTTATAGTTAAAAATATTGTACTGTTATGGTGAAAGAGTAGATCTCATGTTAAAAGCTTTTACTACAATAAAAAAAAAACAGTGAGAAATTGGTTTTCTCACAAAATGTGCAGAGATATGTAAATGTACACACGCATATTGTCATAGGTTACCTGCTCTGTTGAGTACTGCATAGATACAATATTTATTCTAATTACTTATAATGTGCATTGTTTTGATTTCCAACCTGGCATTGAGTGGTCATCTTATTCATGGATTAAATATGTTCCAGTGACGTACAAACAACAAATCCATGGAAGGCACATGGAATGAGGTTAGTTCATGTGGAGGGAGGTGCGTTCAAAAGACCCGTTTCATTTCAGCCCCCGTCCAAGTTGGCTGGTTTAGCAGAGATTTTCACTCGTCCAAACTATGCCAATGATGCATTCTGATAATTTCTCTCTGAGTTGCCCTACATTTTCCTTCAAACCATACTTCACAAAGCTTTATGTAACATCAAGTTCTTGTCCCTGAAATAAAAGCCTAGTGGATACCTTCCTTCAGCTAGGTGGAATTGAAACTCTTTGGTTTTCATGTGTTCAAATAACTTCCTAGTCACACAGAGGCTGCAAAGGAATCAACAGAAATACTTGCTGCTCAGCACTTTGGTGGTTTCAGCCATCGCCATTAGAAAGTGAATAGAATGCCTTTTCCTGACAGAAGCCAGCTACTTTTTAAATTTCCCTGTGCCTTTCCATATTCAAGAAGCTGTGATTCAAAAAATAAATGTAATTTCCATGTTTATATTAAAAGTCTGCTCCAGATATTCTCATTGAATATTTTATCTTCTCTAAAGTGTATGAGTTTCAGATACAGATAAATAGAGCTCTAGTCTGTGACCTCCTGTCTCTATGCTTACTATTGCATTTGATAGAAATTAGAGTCGTCAGATCTGTAGCAGTCAGAGTTGATTGTAGTTCCTGATTAAGTTAGCCTTTATCAGTTTAAATCCTACTTTAAAGGACATCAGGACAGCCAGCTAGACTTTGTAAAAGTTATTAATGTTCTGAATGTTCTTACAAAGCAAGAAAAAGAAATATATTCCAAAATTTCTTGGTGCTTTCACCCTAACATAAGGTCCTTAGGTTGTACTTAACATATAAGGCATTGACTGATATTTGAAGACATTTGATTAAATGCTTACTAGCTTAGGGATGGTAAGCATGAAGTTAAAAGACAAGAGATAATAACAATGATGAGTACCTATTACCAAGAGAAATTCAAGTGGTTTTATGTTACATCCAACACCAATTTTTTTCTAGCTGTGCATTTCGGCAGGATGTGGTTTCAGTTTTATTCCTAAGTAAAGCGAGGGTCGTGGTCAAGGTAGAGGATTCCTTCCTGACTCACACAGTGCCATGGCCTTGTTTGGCCTGTTCCAGCACAAAAAGTACCTAGTGTGGACCATCTTGGTTCTAGAACACTACCAAAACTACACATACGTGCTTCATAGGAGAACCATGTAGTTATCTCATCAATAGAAAATAAGGTTGGTTTTGTTTGTATATTTGAATATCTCAAAGCTCCCAGAGTCCAGTTTCTAAGACAGACAGTAAGTTGTAGGACATCTGCTACTCACAGAAATAAAATTATACTTTATATGATCTTAGCAAGGGCCATTAATTGGATTTTTAAAAAAAAATCAAACGTCTATGTATGTCTTGGTACTTAATTACTGTATAAAACCTATTCCAAAACTTAGCTATCTAAAGCAAAATTGGAGAAAATATTTACAAACTGTGTAGCTGATAGGTGGTTAATATACAAAATATATATGGTACTCAAGTAACAACAGCAAGAAAACAAATATTCTCTATGAGCATTCATGTTGCTGCAAAGGACAATAATCCGTTCTTTTTTTTATAGATGAATACTATTCCATTGTATATACACTGCTTCTTAAGCCAGTTGTCTTTTGATGAGCATTTGGGCGTTTCTATGTCTTGGCTATTGTAAATAGTGCTGCTCTTAGCATTAGGATGCATGTATCTGTTTGAATTAGTGTTTTCGTCCACAAACTGTAGTGTTTTCACTTAGCTTTTCACCTTGGTCAAGCAGGTGCAAAAGATGGAGTGGCGTTGTTGTGTCACGTGGCAGCCCTACATTTAGTCTTTTGAGGACCTGCCATGCTGTCTTGTCTGGTGGCCGCACCAGTGTACGTTCCTGCCAGCAAGGTAGGAAGGCTCCATTTCCTCCACACCCTCTCCTGCATTTATTATTTGCAGACTTCATGATCATGGTCATGGTCACAGGTATGAGGAGATACCGCATTGTGTTCCGATTTGCATTTCTCTAATTAGTGATGTTGAGCATTTTTTCATGTTCCCATTGGCCACCTGGATATCTGCTTTGGAGAAATGTTGATGTGGGTCTTCGGCCCATTTGTTTTATTAGGTTGCTTTTTTCTTTGAGTTGTTTGAACTGTTTGTATATTTTGGATATTAACTCCTTGTTGGATGCATTATCTGGAAATATTTTTTCCCATTCCATAGGTTTTTTGTTCATTTTGTTGGTTTCCTTTGCTATGTAAAAGCTTTTAAGTGTGATTAGGTCCCATTTGTTTATTTTTTGTTTTTATTTCTTTTGCTTTGGGAGACTTATCTAAAAATATTGAAATAATTTACATCTAAGAATGCTTGCTTATGTACTCTTCTAGAAGTTTTATGGTGTAATGTCTTATACTAAGCCTTTAAGCCATTTTGAGTATGTTTTTACATATGGTTTGAGTGAGTATTCTGATTTCATTGACTTACTGCCCAGCTTACCAGCACCACTTCCTAAAGAGACTATGATTTCTCTACCATTATTCCTGCCCCCTTTGTCACAGATTAGCTGACGGTGGGTGTGTAGGTTTATATCTGGGCTCTCCACCCTGTTCCATTGATCTATGTGTCTTTTCGTACCAGTACTGCACTGTTCTGACTACTGTGGCTTTGTAGTATACTCTGATATCTAGAAGGGTTATTCCTCCAATGTTGTTCCTTTTCCTCAGGATTGCTTTGGCAATTCTAGATCTTCTGTAGTTGCATATAAATTTTAGGATTGTTTGTTTTAGTTCTATTAAAGATGCTATGGACAGTTTGATGGGGATAACATTAAATTTGTAGGTTGCTTTGGGTAGCGTGGCCATTTTAACGACATTAATTCTTCCTGTCCAAGAGTATAGAGCAGCTTCCCACCTCTTCACATCATCTTAACCTTCCTTTATCAGTGTGTTCTTGTTTTCAGCATTGACCTCCTTGATTAAGTTTATTCCTAGGATTTTTTTTTTAGGGGGGCACCATTTTAAATGGAATTTTTTGTTTTTCTCCAGCAGAGTAGATTTTTAGCGTTCTCACAAAGGGGAAGAGGGAAAACACATAACCATATAAGGTGATGATGTGTTAATTATCTTGATTATGGTAATCATTTCACAATGTATACATATATTAAAACATCCATAAATATATGCAATTTTTGAAAATTATACTTCAATAAAGTTCAAAAAAGTAAAAATAAAACAAAACAATTATTAGCTCATGAATTTGTAATTGGGCAGGATCATGTGTGGTCAGTTTGCTTCTGTTCTGTGTGGTATCAGTTGGCCCAGACGAGGCTGATAGGTTCATTTATAAGCTGGCTTACCCGCTGGATGAGCAAATTGTTTATTGCTATCAGCTGGCAGGTCAACCAGGACTGTTGTCTAAAATCCTTGATTCTTATTCACATGGACCTGTCTGTGTAGTTGCTTGGGCATCTCAGGGCATGGGGGCTGGTTCTAAGAGGGAGAAAGCAGAAAGCATCAGTCTTCCTAACTGTTTGGCCTCAACCTGGCATAACATCATTTCCACTGTATTCTAACAGTCAAAGAAATCCCAGGCCAGCTCAAATTCAAGAGGGTGAAGGAATAGACTGCATTTGATAAGAAACTGGCATACATGAATTGTTTTTCAGTCACCCAGTCATGTCCAACACTTTGTGACCCTTTGGACTGCAGGATGCCAGGTCTCCCTATCCCTCACCATCTCCTGAAGTTTGGTCAAGCTCATGTCCATGCATCGATGATGCCATCCAGCCATCTCATCTTCTGATGCCCTCTTCTTCTGCTCTCAATATTTCCCATCATTAGGGACTTGCATGTATAGGAAAGGAACAAATCGATTGTGTCCATCTTTGCATACCAGCCCTCACACTGTGATTAACAGAGGATGGTAGGTTTGAAACTAGGAATGAGTAGTGTTAGATCTTTGGTTTCTGGTCAGTAGAGTCTCCTGTCTTCATTTCAGGAGATTTCTGAAACTCTTTTTCAATCACTGACTAATCATTTTCTCCTTTGTAAATGTCAACTGCATGCTAATTTGCTTTAGTTGTGTCCGACTCTTTGTGACCCCATGGACCATAGCCCTCCAGGCTCCTCTCCCCAGGAGATTCTCCAGGCAAGAATAGTGGAGTGGGTTGCCATGCCCTCCTCCAGGGGATCTTTCTGACCCAGGGATTGAACCCATGTCTTTTATGTCTCCTGCGTTGGCAGATGGGCCCTTCACCACTTTCACCACCTGGGAAGCCCAAATGTCAGCTACCAGTGTTTACTTGAGAGATAGAGAAGACTGATATCCAAAATAGAAGTCTATCAGACACAGAGAACACAAGTAGTGTGAATATGGGGGTACTTGAAACTACAGCATGGCTCTGCATTAGTATCTTCTGATTTGATAGTCCTCAAGAATGCCTGAAAATCTGACTAGTTTCCTGAATTGTCATATTTTTCAATATGACTTTAACTAATATTACCTGTCTTTTTTTTGCTTGAGATTGAAAAAGAATATTTAGAAACCAAGATATGAAATAGCAATATAGGAAACACAAAAAAGCTGAGTTTGCTGGATTTTAACTCAGAGTATAGGAATAAATGCCTGTATTCACAAAAGTAATAATTTTGCCTAACTCCTTTAGAGAATTTCATCTGAGAGGATGGTTTCTCTCTAGGCAAAACTAAAATAACCATTCTGTGGTGAGGCAACTGCTCTCAATGTCAATTTGGGTATTTCAAGCTCAACATAATATAGTTAGTAGTCTTGAGAGCGTCATATCTGGGTTTTTCAACCTTGGCAGTATTGACATTTTAGGCTGACTAATTTTATGTTATAGAGGCTGTTCTGTGTCTTATAGGATGATTATCAGCATCCCTGACCTCTTCTCACTAGATGCCAATAGTTCTTGCCAGTTTTGAGAACCAAAAACTGTCTCCAGACATTGCTTGATGTCCCCCAGGGTAAAATTGCCCCCAGTTGAGAACTACCGGCTTTTAAGAGATTGGTAATTAGAAAAAGTTTCTCTAAGGCAACGTTGTCCCCACAGTGCTCTTCTCTCTGCCCTTTCATAGTTGAAGGTATCTTCATGACCTAGATTTGTCTTCCATTTAAATGGAAAAAAAAAAAAATCTTCTTCGATTTAAAATTTAAATTTATAATTTCAAGAACTATAAAAATGGATGTGTTTGCTTATTTTTTATGCATTTTACTCCAGTGCTATTTTTGGTGACCCCAATAAGTGACTTTCGAATTTAATAATTTCAAGAAAGAAATTTAAAAAATACAAAATATAAACAAAACTTCACGCAGCAGTGCTGGTTACAGTGCTCCCTGTAGCCTTTGCTGTCTTATGGCAGCAGAACTAGAAGAGCTTTAGACTGAACGTTGTTCAAAAAATTCTTATTTACGAATAAAAAAGGCAAGGTTTAGAAAGCTCATTTGACATGGTCACATCTTCAGGCTCAATCACAGGTAGAATCAAAAGTAGAAGCCAGAATATCTCGGTTTTGAGCCCAGCTCTCTTTCTACCATCCCGTGGTGCCTTTCAAGGGAGTCCTCCCTTATTATTCTCATGGTGCAGTATTTTTACATAAACATATGTTGCAGTATTTTTAGACAGGACCCTATAGCACTGTGGGTGTAATATTGAAAAGCTGCAGGAAGAGAAGAGCTAGCAAGTAATGCTTATTTTAAGAAAACTTCATGTCTGTGGAGTCTGTTATGATGAGGTTTAACTGTACTAATAAACACTTGGATATGTACTTTCTATTTCCAGCATTTGGCTATAGCAATATCTACATATGAAGCTTTCGCCTTGTCTGCTCTCCCACTCTCAAAATCCCTGAGAGATTGTTCGACATTGACACCATGCTCTTGGGAGTATATTTGCCTCACCTGTTTAAGAAGCAGGCAAGTCTAATTCCAAAGTTTTTCCCTAGGGTGACATTCACACTGTGGCTTGACAGTGTTTTGACTGGTTTCCCATAGAAATGAGGGCCTTGGAAGGAGATCAGAGGAGGAGCTTGGGGCAGCCTGCCTTGCAGTGATGGGGAGAAGAGCCCAGAGGAAAGCTGCCTTGGAGAAGTCTCCGAGCCAGAAACTTTCTTCTCCAAGGTTCTACTGTCTCTACCTTCTAGCTTCCTCCCAAACCTCTATGTTGCTCGTTTGCTATTCCTGATGCCAAAAAAAGTCTTCTCTTAGTTCAGCCAATTCTTTATACATTTGGCCTTTAAAAATTAGGATAACTCTTCTAAACAGCCATTTATTGAGGGGCAATTTATTGATACTGGCAAGTGACTCAGGATGGGTACATCCTAAGGGAAGACAAGACATAGTCATCTTACTCTAAAGATGGGGAAATAGGGCACAAGAAATGAAGGATGTGTCTGAAGACTCAAACACCTTAAGCAACAATGCCAAAGATTCAGTGCTTTACACCAGACCCTGCCCTCCCGATGCTTCATAAATGCATGGTCCTTAAGATGAACTAGAGAGGAGCAAAATGTTTGGCATCTTGTCTGCTGGAAAAAAGAGAACATCTGAGATACGGAAGTCAAAGATAATTGTTTATAGTGCTGGAGGATGTAGTAGGTATTCTCCACTATCTTTTACCCTCTTCTCTTCACATAGTATTTTAAAAAGTGTTGTTGTTGTTCAGTTGCTAAGTCATGTCTAACTCTTTGCGACACCATGGAATGCAGCACCCCACTCTCCTCTGACCTCTGCTATCTTCTGGAGCTTGCTCAAATTCACATCCATTGCATCGGTGATGCCATCCAACCATCTCATCTTCTGTTGTCCCCTTCTTCTCCTGCCCTCAATCTTTCCCAGCATCAGGATTTTTACCAGTGAGTCAGCTCTTCACATTAGATAGGCAAAGTATTGGAGTTTCAGCTTCAGCATCAGTGCTTCCGGTGAATATTCAGGATTGATTTCCTTTAAGATTGATTGGTTTGATCTCCTTGCTGTCCAAGGGACTCTCAAGAGTCTTCTCCAACACCACAGTTCAGAAGCATCAATTCTTTAGCAGTCACCCTTCTTTATGGTCCAACTCTCACATCTGTACATGACTACTAGAAAAGCCTTTTTAAAAAATAAATTATTTAAAAAACAGAAGGATTACATGAAACTATCGCGCCATTTAAGAGCGCCCTCGCCTCCCCGCGACCGGCGCGCCATTTAAGAGCGCCCTCGCCTCCCCGCGACCGGCGCGCCATTTAAGAGCGCCCCGCTGGCTGCGTCCCGCACTAAGAGCGCGGCGGAGAGGAGCTACCCCACAATCGAGGAAGGACGGTGGTGAGGGCCAGCGCACTAAGCAGGGCGGAGAAGAGCTACCCCACGACCGAGGTCAGGAAGGGCGGCGGTGAGGAGAGACCCCTCGTCCAAGGTAAGGTGCGATGGCTGTGCTTCGCTGGCCGGGAGCAGCCAGGAGCAGCCGGGATGAGATACCCGACGCCCGAGGTAAGAGAAACCCAAGTAAGACAGTAGGTCTTGAAAGAGGGCATCAGAGGGCAAATACTCTGAAACCATTCTCACAGAAAACTAGTCAATCTAATCACACAAGGACCACACCCTTGTCTAACTCAATGAGATTAAGCCATGCCCGAGGGGCAACCTGGGATGGGCGGGTCATGGTGGAGAGATATGACAGGGTGTGGTCCGCTGGAGAAGGGAATGGCAAACCACTTCAGTATTCTTGCCTTGAGAACCCCATGAACAGTATGAAAAGACAAAATGATAGGATACTGAAAGAGAAACTCCCCAGGTCAGTAAGGGCCCAATATGCTACTGGAGATCAGTGGAGAAATAACTCCAGAAAGAATGAAAGGATGGAGCCAAAACAAAAAGAATACCCAGCTGTGGATGTGTCTGGTGATAGAAGCAAAGTCCGATGCTGTAAAGAGTAATATTGCATAGGAACCTGGAATGTCAGGTCCATGAATCAAGGCAAATTGGAAGTGGTCAAACAAGAGATGGCAAGAGTGAATGTCGACATTCTAGGAATTAGCGAACTAAAATGGACTGGAATGGGTGAATTTAACTTGGATGACCATTATATCTACTACTGTGGGCAGGAATCCCTCAGAAGAAATGGAGTAGCCATCATGGTCAACAAAAGAGTCCGAAATGCGGTACTTGGATGCAATCTCAAAAATGACAGAATGATCTCTGTTCGTATCCAAGGCAAACCATTCAATGTCACAGTAATCCAAGTCTATGCCCCAACCAGTAACGCCGAAGAAGCTGAAGTTGAAAGGTTCTATGAAGACCTACAAGACCTTTTAGAACTAACACCCAAAAAAGATGTCCTTTTCATTATAGGGGACTGGAATGCAAAAGTAGGAAGTCAAGAAACACCTGGAGTAATGGGCAAATTTGGCCTTGGAATACGGAATGAAGCACGGCAAAGACTAATAGAGTTTTGCCAAGAAAATGCACTGGTCATAGCAAATACCCTCTTCCAACAACACAAGAGAAGACTCTATACATGGACATCACCAGATGGTCAACACCGAAATCAGATCGATTATATTCTTTGCAGCCAAAGATGGAGAAGCTCTATACAATCAGCAAAAACAAGACCAGGAGCTGACTGTGGCTCGGACCATGAACTCCTTATTGCCAAATTTAGACTGAAATTGAAGAAAGTAGGGAAAACTACTAGACCATTCAGGTATGACCTAAATCAAATCCCTTATGATTATACAGTGGAAGTGAGAACTAGATTTAAGGGCCTAGATCTGATAGATAGAGTGCCTGATGAACTATGGAATGAGGTTCGTGACATTGTACAGGAGACAGGGATCAAGACCATCCCCATGGAAAAGAAATGCAAAAAAGCAAAATGGCTGTCTGGGGAGGCCTTACAAATAGCTGTGAAAAGAAGAGAAGCGAAAAGCAAAGGAGAAAAGGAAAGATATAAACATCTAAATGCAGAGTTCCAAAGAATAGCAAGAAGAGATAAGAAAGCCTTCTTCAGTGATCAATGCAAAGAAATAGAGGAAAACAACAGAATGGGAAAGACTAGGGATCTCTTCAAGAAAATCAGAGATACCAAAGGAACATTTCATGCAAAGATGGGCACGATAAAGGACAGAGATGGTGTGGACCTAACAGAAGCAGAAGATATTAAGAAGAGGTGGCAGGAATACACAGAAGAACTGTACAAAAAAGAGCTTCAAGACCTAGACAATCATGATGATGTGATCACTGACCTAGAGCCAGACATCTTGGAATGTGAAGTCAAATGGGCCTTAGAAAGCATCACTAGGAACAAAGCTAGTGGAGGTGATGGAATTCCAGTGGAACTATTCCAAGTCCTGAAAGATGATGCTGTGAAAGTGCTGCACTCAATATGTCAGCAAATTTGGAAAACTCAGCAGTGGCCACAGGACTGGAAAAGGTCAGTTTTCATCCCAATCCCAAAGAAAGGCAATGCCAAGGAGTGCTCAAACTACCGAACAATTGCACTCATCTCACACGCTAGTAAAGTAATGCTCAAAATTCTTCAAGCCAGGCTTCAGCAATATGTGAACCGTGAACTTCCTGATGTTCAAGCTGGTTTTAGAAAAGGCAGAGGAACCAGAGATCAAATTGCCAACATCCGCTGGATCATGGAAAAAGCAAGAGAGTTCCAGAAAAACATCTATTTCTGCTTTATTGACTATGCCAAAGCCTTTGACTGTGTGGATCACAATAAACTATGGAAAATTCTGAAAGAGATGGAAATACCAGACCACCTGATCTGCCTCTTAAGAAATCTGTATGCAGGTCAGGAAGCAACAGTTAGAACTGGTCATGGAACAACAGACTGGTTCCAAATAGGAAAAGGAGTACGTCAAGGCTGCATATTGTCACCATGTTTATTTAACTTATATGCAGAGTACATCATGAGAAATGCTGGACTGGAAGAAACACAAGTTGGAATCAAGATTGCCGGGAGAAATATCAATTACCTCAGATATGCAGATGACACCACTCTTATGGCAGAAAGTGAAGAGGGGCTAAAAAGCCTCTTGATGAAAGTGAAAGTGGAGAGTGAAAAGGTTGGCTTAAAGCTCAACATTCAGAAAACGAAGATCATGGCATCTGGTCCCGTCACTGCATGGGAAATAGATGGGGAAACAGTGGAAACAGTGTCAGACTTTGTTTTTCTGGGCTCCAAAATCACTGCAGATGGTGACTGCAGCCATGAAATTAAAAGACGCTTACTCCTTGGAAGGAAAGTTATGAGCAACCTAGATAGCATATTCAAAAGCAGAGACATTACTTTACCAACAAAGGTTCGCCTAGTCAAGGCTATGGTCTTTCCTGTGGTCATGTATGGATGTGAGAGCTGGACTGTGAGGAAGGCTGAGCGCCGAAGAATTGATGCTTTTGAACTGTGGTGTTGGAGAAGACTCTTGAGAGTCCCTTGGACTGCAAGAAGATCCAACCAGTCCATTCTGAAGGAGATCAATCCTGGAATTTCTTTGGAAGGAATGATGCTCAAGCTGAAACTCCAGTATTTTGGCCACCTCATGCGAAGAGTTGACTCATTGGAGAAGACTCTGATGCTGGGAGGGATTGAGGGCAGGAGGAGAAGGGGACGACAGAGGATGAGATGGCTGGATGGCATCACTGACTCGATGGATGCGAGTCTGAGTGACCTCCGGGAGCTGGTGATTGACAGGGAGGCCTGGCGTGCTGCGGTTCATGGGGTCGCAAAGAGTCGGACACGACTGAGCGACTGATCTGATCTGATCTGATTGTTGTTATTCCCAAACTTAATTCGAAACTATTGGTGAGAGTCAATGCTCTAGTAGAAAGATTGGTATTCATGAATTCTCACCAGACATTTTCTTAACATCTGGCAAATGAACCACTTTAAATTGTTTGGGATATATGCTTGGATGGGTAGGTGAATAGTTGGCTAGATAAGCAGATAAACTGTGGATAGATAGAAAACTTAGGTTTCTGCTGCATCGTTAAGTCTGTCAATCCTGCCTTTGACTGGTTGGAACTTCCTCCCTAAAGCTACATATGCCTTTTTTCATTCCTTCTCCTTCTCTGGTGCTTAGCCTCCTTCCTCTTTCCCCCAAGTGTAATCTGTATCTATTTCACCTGAGAAGGGATGAAGGGTTTGAGTTTCTAAACTCCTTCTTTGCATCAAAGAATGCTGCTGAACTCTGAAAAGGAGCAAAGGAAGATCACACAAAAAGAGGAAGTACAGATTTCTCTAATCGCTGGTACTTTTTAGGCAAAAGCAACTGGGTGTTTCAAGTTGTTTTATGATTATGAAAAGTTTGAATAGATCACAGAGTCTACCTTACTGACATCCTAATGTCACTGATCTGTTCTTATTTGGTATCCGTCATTGTCTTCATTGTCACTGATGATGTATTGGTCTGAATGTAATGCTTCTTTTTTTTTTCCAACAGCTTTGAATAGTCAGTAGTTCATATCCTCTCTGTAAAAGACGTGTATAGAATTGCTACCAATAGGTTCCCAAACATTGGTTCTCTATGTACTATACTCATTTTGAATTTTCTAAACTCTTAATACCAGAAATAATTCTGTTTAGGTCATTTAGAATGATATATTCTATTTTTAACAATTTATATAAGAAAAAAATGGTTTTCAGTTGTCAGAATGCAACAAAATTGTTTGCTCATCCTCTGAAATGATGGGGGAAACATTTTTAAAGATTCGTGTATAAAGCCATTTATTATAGCTAGCCTTATCTATCGGAGAAGGCAATGGCACCCCACTCCAGTACTCTTGCCTGGAAAATCCCATGGATGGAGGAGCCTGGTGGGCTGCAGTCCATGGGGTCGCTAAGAGTCGGACACGACTGAGCGACTTCACTTTCACTTTTTCGATTTCATGTATTGGAGAAGGAAATGGCAACCCACTCCAGTGTTCTTGCCTGGAGAATCCCAGGGGTAGGAGAGCCTGGTGGGCTGACGTCTATGGGGTCACATGGAGTCGGACACGACTGAAGTGACTTAGCAGCAGCAGTAGCAGCAGCAGCCTTATCTATAAAGAAAAAATGGTAAACATGAATATTCCAACACAGTAGATTAAATTGTGGTACATTCAAACAATGGGATGCTGTTCTATGAAAAAAACAGCCTTCAAAGATTCATTAATTGAGAAAATGTTCACCCCAAATGATGTGGGTTGACTCCTCAGGTGAAGGGCGGTATGTGTCCAAAGATTCCTCTCTGCTCCTCATTCACACAGAAGAAGGATGGTCAGTCCCCTGGCCATTCTGCTGGAGGGTGAAGTCTTGGGTCTGGCCAAAGAAAAAGGCAGTAATCAAAGGCTTCCCTGGATTTTCACACTTGCTCTTGGAACCTTTTTCTCTCTAGATTCTCTCTCTTAAAAGTACATGGTGAGTATAGCGGTCCAGGAGAAAGAGAAAAACAAATCTGTTAGTCTAATCCTAAACCAGAGAGCCTGACGCAGCCCCTTGTCACCTATCAGATACGGTTAAATTCCCCAGAGATGGGGTTCTACAAAGAAGCATAAAGCCAAGGCCTGATAGTGATAATGAGAGTAGCTGCTTTGAGGTTTGGGGAGTGTGTGGTCCCTGCTCTCTCTCAATCTCATGCACGATGTATTTTTACATTAAAAAAATTCAGTCTGCCAAGCATCATGCATGATACATATGAAAAAAATGAACATTAAGAACGCTTATCTGTAAATGGAGAAGGCGTGGGTAATTTTTATTAGTTTTTCTTGAAACTCTTCTGTGTTTTCTATAATTATCTTTTTTTTAAATCAGAATAACCACATGTATGTGAACTTCTACACACAAACATACATGCCCAAGGCATAAAAAAGAAGAGTGAAGTATATTTCAAATTCTGTGGGTGTAAGTTTCAAGACAAGCTCAAAAAGCGTAGCTCAAATATGTTCATTGCTTATCTGAGAAAATAACACCGTGATTCCATTTGAGTATCAGTGTAGATCTGTGTTCATCTGGCCGTGATTCTGTACAGAGGGTTTATTTCTACGCAAAGCAAAGCTCATTGTTTTGGCTCTGCACAACAGCACACCCGGCCTTACAAAGGCTGCTTCTTTCCTGCTTGAGGGTGAAAAGAGCAACTCCCTGGGCAAAGAGAAAGACTCCCTGCTCAGCTCAGGGCTCCGGGGCCAGCGGGACCCTCACTGGAGGCCAAAGCGTCAGGAAGGCCAGCCGCTCTTCCGGTTCCTCACCGTGCTGAGGCCACATGAGGTTTATCCTGTTTGATCTGGAGGGCGTGGTCATGGGGGTGGCAGCCACACAAAGCGAGCCGTTGGGGCTGGTCCCCCGTGGGGATGGCCATGTGCCCCCCACGGCTCCTTCAGGGCCTGGCGGTGCTTTCGGCCAGATTCCTGGTGAGTCTGGCCTTCGGTCTCCAGACTTGGCCTGGACTCCAGCCTTCCTCTCTTCAGCAGCATCTCAGTTGAACTTCTTGCATGATTCTGCACAAAATCCTAACCTGCTTCGCGCCCAGATGAAAAGCTGAGAACTGAGAGAAAGAAACAAATAAGGAGATTTGGACCTTTTGTGTCTCACTCCTGAAAATTTCTGGTCTGTTCCCAGAAACGCATGGCTAGTGCGGCAGATACTTTTGGGTGCTCAGTAATTGCTCATGTTGGTGCTCAGAAACATCGGCCATTCTTAGAGACGTTTCTGAGGAAGTTTGGAGGGCGATGGGAGTTGCTTTACCTGTTCAGAGCCTGCCCCAGCCTCTGCAGGAGCCTCTGAAGCCCCGCCCATGTGGGTCCAGACAGCCAGGTTGTCCCAGCCTGCACTGAGGCTAATGCTGGCCTGTAAAAGCAGCCCCAGGAGGTACCCGCTGTCAACCCAGGAGACATTTAATCTAGTGAGAATCCATGCCTGGTCCTGGGACCTGAGTCCTGGGCCCTCAGTTGGAAAGCACACCGCAGTGGGCAGCAGGCTGAGCCAGCCCCCAAACTCCGCCCCCTGGGCTACGAGCCTTGCATAATTCTCTCCCCAGGGTGTCCACAGAAACCATGGACATTGTGACACATCGTTCCCATGATGAGGTTATGAGCCGGCTGACTTTGAGATGATCAAAAATGAAATTATCTAGATGGGACTGACCTAATCAAATTAGCCTTCAAAGGCCCTCGGCCCTGCCTGATAGGGGGTTTGAAGCGGGAGAGTGTGAGAGGGGCTACCGTGGCCACAGGGCAAGGGAAGGGAGCCTCTAATAACCTAGAGTGGCTCCTGGCCTGTAACCAGCAAGAAAACGGGGGCCTGGTCCAAGAGCTGCCAGGAGCTGAATAGCCTGAGTGCATTCAGAAGAGAGCCCCGGGCCTCAGACAAGATCCCAGGACTAGCTGATGCCTTCTTTTAACCTGGTGAGGCCCACCTAACTCATACCCAGGCTCCTGACCTGTGAAAACTGTTCAATGATAAATTCGTACTGTTTTAAGCTGCTGGTTTTGTGGTAACTTATTATAGAGCAGCAGAAAACTAATGTATGCCTCAAACTGCATTTGGTTTATGACGTAAAAACTACACTGATAATCTCCATGAAGGTGATCACTCGGCTTCTCCTTACTCACCTTCAGTTCAAGAGGGCTGTTCTCTTTCAAAGCAGCTCATTCATCTGCTAGAAAAGGTTTTAATTATCACACATTATGATCTTTTTCATAGAGGGTTGAAATCCACTCTGTGATTTCTGTTCTTTGATCTCAGGTCCATGCAGTGCCATAAAAAAAAAAAAAAAAATCCCCAAGTCTTCCATCATATGTTAGTGTTTCAATTATCTGAAGAATGCCAGCTAGATCTAACAAGATCTAATGCACTCTGCTTAAAAACTCAGACTCCTGGACTGCCCTTATCTGATACTTTTCCAGATATTTCACCAACTCAGGCACTCGGATTTGTCAGATCAGATCAGATCAGATCAGTCGCTCAGTCGTGTCCGACTCTTTGCGACCCCATGAACCGCAGCACGCCAGGCCTCCCTGTCCATCACCAGCTCCCGGAGGTCACTCAGACTCGCATCCATCGAGTCAGTGATGCCATCCAGCCATCTCATCCTCTGTCGTCCCCTTCTCCTCCTGCCCTCAATCCCTCCCAGCATCAGAGTCTTCTCCAATGAGTCAACTCTTCGCATGAGGTGGCCAAAATACTGGAGTTTCAGCTTTAGCATCATTCCTTCTAAAGAAATTCCAGGATTGATCTCCTTCAGAATGGACTGGTTGGATCTTCTTGCAGTCCAAGGGACTCTCAAGAGTCTTCTCCAACACCACAGTTCAAAAGCATCAATTCTTTGGCGCTCAGCCTTCTTCACAGTCCAGCTCTCACATCCATACATGACCACAGGAAAGACCATAGCCTTGACTAGGCGAACCTTTGTTGGTAAAGTAATGTCTCTGCTTTTGAATATCGGATTTGTCAGACACTCTTAAAACTGGAGACCCAGAACATTGTCCGAGCTGTGGTCTTATGAGTTCGGATCCTAGGCTTTCATCACCTAATTTGGGTATGGAGCAGCTAACTAAGAATGTGATAAAGTCTATTTTAAGTTAGGGGCCCTGGGAAACAGACCATGACTTAGAGTTTCGCTTGTAAGGTGTTTAATGGTGGGTGCACCCAGAAACAGCAGGAGCGGGGTCCCAGGGGAAGCAGCTAGGCCGAGGATATGCGGATACACAGTGTAGGTGCAGTGGGAGCCTCCGTCTGCTCGCAAAAAGCTCTGGAACCCTGGTGACTGCACAGAGCGGACCCGAACTGAACCAGGAGAAGGGCCTTTTATACCGTGTCATCCACTAGTCACTGGGTGTAGCCGGCTCCTGGGGAGGAGGCAAATGCCAGACCATCAGCCGAGGCTGGTTTCCAGGGAGGGACTAATCTATGGGCCTCGGGCCGCTGGGGAAGGGGTGTCTTGAGGGGTCAGAGCTGGCAACCAACGAGAGTTCTTAGTGTCCGCTTCCTGTGCTCCTCAGACCTATTTCTTCCGTAGAAACGCTCCACTCCGCCAGCGAACAGCGGTTCCAGGCTTCCGGTTGGTTTCACTTCTGCGAAACGGAAGAGAGGAAATTGAGTGGTATGAACTGCAGCCTCCTGCCGCTGATCCTCATCTCAGGATGCAATTTGCACTCATTTTTGTCCCATATTGCTCAGTGTAGATCCTCCTCACCTTCAGCTAGCATCTCGGCTGGTCTAGGGTGTTTATTTGGATCAGTTCAGTTCAGTTCAGTTGCTCAGTTGTGTCTGATTCTCTGAGACCCCACGGACCACAGCATGCCAGGCCTCCCTGTCCATCACCAACTCCCGGAGTTCACTCAAACCCATGTCCTTTGAGTCAGTGATGCCATCCTCTGCCGTCCCCTTCGCCTCCTGCCCTCAATCCTTCCCGGCATCAGGGTCTTTTCAAATGAGTCAGCCCTTCCCATCAGGTGGCCAAAGTATTGGAGTTTCAGCTTCAGCATCAGTCTTTCCAATGAATATTCAGGACTGATTTCCTTTAGGATGGACTGGTTGGATCTCCTTGCAGTCCAAGGGTATCTCAAGAGTCTTCTCCAACACCACAGTTCAAAAGCATCAATTCTTCAGTGCTCAGCCTTCTTTATGGTCCAACTCTCACATCCATCCATGCCCACTGGAAAAACCATAGCTTTGACTAGATGGACCTTTGTTGGCAAAGTAATGTCTCTGCTTTTTAATATGCTGTTTATTTGGTAAAATGACTCAAATCCTCATCACTGAAAGGGTCAAGCCCCTAGTCAGCCTTGCCTTTTTCAGGACACGTTTGCTGCAGCTGTCCATTTCCTGACCAAACTGGACTGAGAGTAAGAAAGAGATGCCCCAGTGTCTCACCTGGATGCCCAGGTGTCCTCCGTTCCCCCAGCTTGAAAAGCTCACCTGCCTCATCCTGATGACCGGATTTGCCCTGACAGGCTGTTAACTCTTCCTCGCTTGCTTGTTTCTCAGCACGAGGAACCTGACGTACTGGGTGGGAGACACAGCTCAAAGTGTAACTTCACGCCTTCTGGGTTTCCTTGTAAATGTATTTTCTCTCGGAAACTAAGACCCATGACACAAAGCTTAGACGAGTGGGGAAAAATACCAGACATTTCCAGGTAGGTCACTGGAATAATGCCAGCAGTCCCATTATTTCTATTTTTTGGTCCCAGGACCTATGACTTTGACGTACTGAGGGAACTTGATAACTTTATAATCACAGTGCTTCATAGTGGTGGTTGACTGGAGGCGTAGATTCCCTTTGGATGGATGGGTATCGCAGTATCATGGTCAATGTGGCACTCCAGTTGTGTCTTCAAAAGACCATTTGATTTCTCCATCATCCTGATGGTTTCTGAGGGCTGATATATAATACCTGTTAGAATTAGTGGCTATCAGATTTATATGCCCACTGACAAACTTCTTCTGCTGTAAGGCAGGATCCTTAGACAGATGCCATGTTAAACAAGATCCTGCTTCAGTGAATCAAAAATCTGTAAATCCTCAGATAAGCCAGCTAGCTGAGATACAGAGAACATAAAAGGCAGCCCTATGCCCAGAATATGTGTCAATTTTCATCAAGATGAGATGCTGACTCTTCAAGTGGTTCCATCAGAATGAAGGAGGTTCGATGCAGTGAACTTGCCACTGGTGACTGGCTCCTTGAGAGACAGGGATACAGCACCGGCACACAGCCGCATCAGGGAGACAGCAGCAGTCTTTGTTTCTGGCAGGTCGGACATTCGGCAGTGACAGAAACTAGATTGGCCTTCGAGAGTGGGAGTTACATGCCTAGCCTACATTCCTCATTCCTGTCACTGACGTGACTGTGTTAACGAAATCTGTTACAGGTAGTGAAGAAGCTGGTAATGAAGAGAGGTGAAAATCCACTGGTGAAGTTGCTCAGTCTCTCCCCCAGTGGATAAGATCTGGTGACATTCACACGTGACAGCAAGGCTTCCACCTTCATGCCTGTTTCCACAGGACGCCTTTTTTCCACTTTCCTTGTTACAATCATCTTTTCCATTGCATCCCCAAATTAATAAACAAAGCCATTCACCTCTCTGTCCGTAAATTAATATGTATTATTACGTCAGGCTGACTTCCCTGATAGCTCGGTTGGTAAAGAGTCTGCCTGCAATGTAGGAGACCCTGGTTCTATTCCTGGGTCAGGAAGATCTGCTGGAGAAGGGATAGGCTACCCACGCCAGGATTCTTGGGCTTCCCTGGTGGCTCAGCTGATAAAGAATCTGCCTGCAGTGTGGGAGACCTGGGTCTGATCGGTGGGTTGAGAAGATCCGCTGGAGGAGGGAAAGGCTGCCCACTCCAGCATTCTGGCCAGGAGAATCTGGTGGACAGTCCATGGGGTTGCAGAGTCGGACACGCCTGAGCACCTCACTGTCATGACGTCAGTCTGCTTTTCTACTATATGTAAAACAGATGGCAAGGTCACTGTTTAAAGCCCTGCCCCCTCGGGAGAGGCCCCTCTCACTACTGTCTGTTCACAGCGTATCACGCTGGGGTAGTTGTGCAGCCACAGTTCATTTTTGGCTCGTGCCACATGTGCAGCCAGCCTACCCATGAATCAGTCAGTCAGTCTTCCCTGGACTCCCCAGCCCAGCCCCTTTCTAAACTGGCCGCCAGGACTGCTCTGCAGGCACCGAGGAGAGGGGCAGGGCCGTGCTCCCGGGGTGGACGTTGTGGGGTCTGCAGCACCAGCACACGCAGCTGCCCTCCGCCCTCTGGCCTTGTTCATACCAGTTTCCAAAGTGCTTTTCCCATCTTGCGATGAATCACTGTTGGGCCGCCGCAAACGTGTGAGTTGGTGGGTCAGAGAGAAGGTGGCTCACGATGGTCAGTCTGTCTCCGTGGCCCCTTACGTCTTAGATGCTGCTCTGCTGCTCCCAGAACTGGGTAACATGCTGAAAGCTATGGGTTAAATAGGCCCTGGTGGCGCCTTTCTCCAGACCCCAAGGTTTTGGGCTGTGATTCTGCTACTGGGTCTTGCCATGATGTCAAAGGGCATATCCTGCCATTGGTGCCTCAGCTGCCACTGGGCCTTCCCAGCTGCACAAGCAGAGCGGCGGGGCTGTGGACCCACTGCCAGGGCCCCCGTAAGAGGTCACCCCTGGCCTGGGCCCGGAAGTCAGCTGCTGTCTGTTCCTCCCAAACGTGAGCAGGGCAGTATTCCTAAGAGTCAAATACACTGGCTCCACAACCTAAAGAGACCACCCAGTAACAGGCATCTTTAAATGCAAAAATGGGTCTTCTGCTTTGGACGGTGGATGGTATGCCCCTCATTACTGAGCCCCTAAAAAAGTTAACTGAAGTGACAGGTCTGAAACTTTGCCAGGTGTATCTCCTACCATCTGGAGCACGTCTCTTACTAACACCATAAACATTTTGCCACTTCTTACTCGTCCAGTTTGATTAATGCAATGTCACAGACATGTGGACCAATGGCATTTGCTGCCAGGTGTCCAGATAGAGTAGATCCCTGAGGATCACGTTGTCCAGAGGGCAAGAGAATCAACATAGGCTAGGGTAAGACTGCAAGCGTGTACTTTTGTGAGTCTCCCATGAATGCAGACTTCTTCAGATCCTCCGTCCTGACTGGGATAGAAGACAGCTCTTCTGTCCGATCAGTGGTCATCTGCCACTGAAGCCCTGCTGGCTTGCTCTACTAAAGACACCACAGCCGATAAGCAGCAGTGGCAATGGAGGTGACGACTTGGGTGAGTTAGATGTGGTCTGCTGTTCTCCTCCAAGGCATCGCTTATGTAGGTCATGCTGGTGAAGCAATGGATATGTGATGTGGCCACCACCTGGTCTGTCTACAGGCCCTTAGGAGTGGCATTAATTTCTTCAATTCCATATGCCCTGCTGTTTTCAACTTAACTGTCTTGGTGGGGGATGGGGGTAGTTTTGGAGGCTTACAATGAGCCTTCCTTCATGCTGGCTTTTACCCTACAGACTAGGGGGAAACAGAGCAAACTCTCAACCTCCAAGTATGCCGTGACATTCAGGGACTTGAGAAATGACCACTGCAGGGGCTTATGGACCCACTGCACCTCCTGTGAGCCGACCCCACCCAACGCTCCATTCACTTCCTTACCCAGTAAACCCGCCGCAGTGGGGCTGCCAGGACAGTCTGAGTTCCCGGGTGTGACTGTCAGCTTGGTCCTTGCTAAGCTTGTACTGAACACTTTATTTCATTAACATATTATCTTAGTTTGGGCTGCTATAGCAAAATACCATAAACGGGATGGCTTAAAGACAAAGAGATTTAGTTTTTACAGTTTTGGAGGCTGGAAGACCGAGATCAGGGTGCTGGCATGACCCGGTTCTGGTGAGAGCTCCTCCAGGTTACAGGTGGCTGCCCTTCCATCGTCTCTTCACCTGGCAGAGGGCAGAGGGAAGGAGCAAGTTCCCCGGTGACCCCTGTAAGACACTAATACCATTCACAAGGGCCTCGCTTTTATGGTGTCATCTTATTCTAATTACCTTCCTACCTCCTAATACCATCACACTGGCGGGTACTGTGTCTGTATATTAACACTAACATTCAGTTTGTAACATGTACGGTGAAGCAAAGTAAATGGCCCTTGATTCCTTTGGGGAAGAGTTTGGTAAATCACAGTCATTTCTGTGGTGTTGCAGAGTCCTTCTTCCTGGGGACTGATCCTCCCCCTCAGCTCTCTAAACAGGGACTGACATCCGGACTTTGGCCAAGGGATCGTGAGTTTTTATTGGGGTGACTCCCTTTGGCTTCCGAATCTTCCACTTTTATTTTAAATGTATAAATTAAACCATAAACTTATTGGCTACCGTCTGTTTTACTCCTAGCAATTTCACATTCCATACTCCTCTGGGTTAGGTTGCCCTGGATGCCACTCTGAACGTGTCCTTCATTTAAATAATTGTGTCCACCTTGGTTATGATGAGTGAATGTCATCATCTGACTTCTCTTGTGTTGAGATCCCTTTGTCCTGCTTACTATTAGGAAACAACAGATTTTTGTGTCATCAGCTCTGAAGCATAGGAGACAGGCACAGCTGAATTTATCAACTTCCATTTCTTATTGTTTTCATAAACAAGCTGGATTTTTGGATTTATTTTTAGGGATAACCAAAAGAATATGCTGGTGAATTTTGAGTAGAGAATGGGAAAAAGAGAGAAATAATGATGACCACTAGATTTTTGGCTCCAACAATGGGATTAAGATGTGCCCATTCACCACTGCACTGGAGTCTGCAAGAGTAGCAGGCTTGGTGGAAGAGGAAATTGGAGAAGCATGGAAACTTGTAGAGCTGGAATTTATTTTTTTTGCTGGAAGCTAAGACTTTGCATATAATCCTGCTACATTTCAGCCGCTTATTTTTTGGTCTGTCTGGTTAGCCTGGCATATTAGGAAAATAATCATCTGTCTCTAATTGGAGCTTACTTACCAAGGTCTGACTCTGAATCAAACCAACATCTGTGGTGGTAAAACATGAGATAAAGGAAGAAGTCAAGATGCTTGGCACTCTTCCAGTTCTTCGTATTTCTCAGTATTCCATATGGCTCTGTTTCTTGGGTGGCTGGAAGCAGCTGCCTTTCAGGATTTAACATCTGCATGGGGTGATTTAAGAAGGAGAGGGAGGAAGAAGCTACCACCATTGCCATTATACATCATGGATTTTCAAAGAAATTAGGTAAGACACATCTCTGAAGAGCACACTCCACTGGAAATGACTCTAGTATTATTCAGGGGCTAGAAAATCTGACCTTCTCTTCCTGACTCATGAACGGGGTGGCTAGTTCTCCTTGCTGCACTGCTACAGCTTCCCTGAAAGAATTAACCATCAGATTGAAATGCTAGTTTGTCAGCAAGCTTTCCCCTCACTGATTACAGGGGAGACTGAGCCAGCTGCCTCATTAAGAGCCTGGCTTTTAGAGCAGATTATGTCAGAGAGCAGGAAATGGTCGCACCATTTCACAAATGGGAAAATGAGGGAGTAAGAAGTTTTTGATTTTTCTAAATTCATATTGGAAAATGCCAAAGCTGTAAGAGAAGGTTGCTGGTCAGTTTGGGATCAGTTACAGGGAAATCTGTCCTGTGGGATAGAAAAAAATAGGAAGGAAATTGACTAGGGCAGCACCTGTGTTCATTGGCATGCTGACAAAATAGTGACAATCAGATTGAAAATAAGCTCCTATAGGCAGAAGTAGTTTTTAATGGTCTAGTTCTCCACCTCTACCCACTCCAGTATCCTTGCCTGGAAAATCCCATGGACAGAGGAGCTTGGCGGGCTGCAGTCCTGGGGTTGCACAGAGTCGGGCACGATGCAAAGAAGTCTGGCAGACTTCACGTCACACTTCTCCACCTCTGAAAGGCTTATTTAATCCCATTTGTAAAGGACTGTACAAGAAAAGAGGCTGGAAGCCCTTCCAACACGGATGAAAGTCGCTTATCCTTGTCCTACTCTTTGCAACCCCATGGACTATACAGTGAATACTGGAGCCAGAATACTGGAGTGGGTAGCGTTTCCCTTCTTCAGGGGATCTTCCCAACCCAGGGATCGAACCCAGGTCTTCCTCATTGCAAGCGGCTTCTTTACCAACTGAGCTGAGGCATTTCCAATTTATGTTGAGGATACACTAATTTTACTTGCTTGTTTACTAAAGCTCTCTTTTCTGGGGTACTAGAGATTTGAGTCTCAAATTTCTTTGACACTTTGAATTCTCCTACATTTGGTGGTTTCTGGCATCATTTCATGATACTTTCTAATTTATAAAAATTCAGGATGGAAAAGAAATTCCCCAAAGCAGTCAAACTTGGAGCCTTAAGTTATCCAAGATAGTTAGTCAAAAAGTGCCAGCTCAGAGAATAAAGACCTCAATCAATGAAAACAGTGGGAAGAGGAAGTATAGATGGCAGCTGAACTCCGGAAATGGGGAGTTGGGATTAGAAGTCTTTCTTAATTGTGTGCAGTGCCGTTTGCTTCACATGCATGTTACAAATCCGGTGTCACACAATTGCAGAGCAACTGGGGAGGCAGTTAAGCCAAGAAGCATGGAAATAGTCCAGTCTTTTGAAGTTTGGGGCAGGGAGAATAACTGTTGTTCAAGGATGTCTACCTCCCCGTCTCCAGAATCTGTGCATGTACTACCGTACATGGCAGAAGGGACGTTGCAGATACAGTGAAGGCTGAGGACTCTGAGACGGGGAGATTATTCTGGATTATCTGGCTGAATGCAGTCTAATCATGGGTCCTTAATGTGGACACCTTTCCAGCTAGATCAGAGAGAGTTGCGGCAATAGACAAGAGGTCAGAGAGAGTGTTACTGTGCTAGCTTTGAAGAGGAAAGGACGAGGCCAGAGCCAAGAATGCAGGTGGCTTCTCAAGTCTGAAAAAGGGAAGTGAGTGGATTCTGCCCTAGACGTCCCAGAAAGGAACACACCTTTGCACCTGCCCAGCGGGAACTTGGACTCTTCACCTCTCGAACTGTGGATTATAAATATGTGCTGTTTAAGCTGCTACATTCCTGCCAGTTTGTTATAGTGGTAATAAGAACTAAGGTAGTTTACATCTTTGATAAATCTTACTATAACTGGGCTTCCCTGATGGCTCAGAGGTTAAAGCGTCTGCCTCTAATGCGGGAGACCTGGGTTCGATCCCTGGGTTGGGAAGATCCCCTGGAGAAGGAAATGGCAACCCACTCGAATATTCTTGCCTGCAGAATCCCATGGATGGAGGAGCCTGGTGGGCTACAGTCCATGGGGTCGCAAAGAGTTGGACACAACTGAGCAACCTAACTAACTATAACTGAAAATCTTGGACATACAAATATGCTATAGTCACCAAGATGTGAAGTACAAAAACATGGGCAGATGGCCCTAGAGTAGCCATTTTCTTGAAAAGAAAAATAAAACTTTAAAAAATAAATTTATATATGTGTTGTTTTTCTGATTCTAGAAATAATTTCTATGCAGTACAGAAATTCTGGAAAGTAAATAACAATATAAATAAAAGAAGAAAATATAATGACTTAAAACCTCAACATTCTTTGTCACTACTATCATATTGTCATAATCTTACTTAAACTCTTTCCAAGGTGTGTGTGTATATATATATGTACATATACATACCTATACATTTTTACTGTATTCATATGTGTATGTGTACATATATGATTGCAGCCATGAAATTAAAAATGCTTACTCCTTAGAAGGAAAGTTATGACCAATCTAGATGACATATTAAAAAGCAGAGATATTACTTTGTCAACAGAGGTCCGTCTAGTCAAGGCTATGGTTTTTCCAGAAGTCATGTATAGATGTGAGAGTTGGATCATAAAGAAAGCTGAGTGCCGAAGAATTGATGCTTTTGAACTGTGGTGTTGGAGAAGACTCTTGAGAGTCTCTTGGACTGCAAGGAGATCCAGCCAGTCCATCCTAAAGGAAATCAGTCCTGGGTGTTCATTGGAAGGACTGATGTTGAAGCTGAAACTTCAATACTTTGGCTACCTGATACGAAGAGCTGACATCTTTGAAAAATACTCTGATGCTGGGAAAGATATCTTTGAAAAATACTCTGATGCTGGGAAAGATTGAAGGCGGGAGGAGAAAAGGCCGACAGAGGATGAGATGGATGGATGGCATCACTGACTCAATGGACATGGGTTTGGGTGGACTCTGGAAGCTGGTGATGGACAGGGAGGCCTGGCGTGCTGCGATTCATGGGGTTGCAAAGAGTCAGACACGACTGAGTGACTGAACTGAACTAAACATAAATACACATACAGAATAATTGGAATTTTATTATTTACATTGGAATTCCCAGGTGGCGCCAGTGGTAAAGAACCCTCCTGCCAATGCAAGAGACCTAAGAGATGTGGGTTCGATCCCTGGGTCGGGAAGATCCCCTGGAGGAGGGCATGGCAACCCACTCCATATTCATGCCTAGAGAATCCCATGAACAGAGGACTCTGGCAGGCTACAGTCCATGGGATCACAAAGAGTTGTACTTGACTGAAGTGACTTAGCACTGGCAAAGACAAAAAAAAACCTAATTAGAACCCTTACTCTGCTGTGGGAACGGTGGGCCCAATTAATTGTAAGGGCTTTGTTTTCCTGACCCCCTTGAAGGATTTGTGAAGGCACTCATACACAGTCTATGCAGTTACCAAGCCAGAAACTTGGCACACGTCCTAGATATCTCTTTCTCCCTCATCCCTCATCCTCTGCCCATCGTTAACCTCTGCCAGTGTTACTGTCTTAAGACATTAAATCGATTTCTTTCCTTCTCTATTCCTACTGCCCCTATCTAAGCCATCGTCATAGTCTGTGACCTAGACTATTTCGTTAGCCTTCTATGTTTTTTCATTCTGGTACTCCAAAGCATGTCTTCTCATGCAACCAGAGTTATATTTCCAATTTACATATCAAAAATTGTACATATTCAGTGATTAGAAAATTTGGATTTAACCAAAAGTTATTTGCAGAGTGTGCCTTCTTCCTACTTATCCAGTATTTTCTTGTGTTGATGAATGCTTTGAAGGGGAATTTAAAGTAATTTCAAGATTCTGGTCTCAGTCATCACTGTATATAGTAGGGAGAAATGCAAGAAAATGTTCCTATGAATTAATTTTAAGGAAATTTTGGGCAGAGATGCTGCTGCTGAAAATTAGGTTCCATGTGGTTGACACTTCTCATTTTTAAGGTAAATTATATGGTAAACATATTTCTGTGTCATTAGAAGATTTTTCAGATGTAGGAGAGGAGAGTGGGATAGACCTTGGAGATGGTATGGTCAAAGGGATCTCCCTACAAAAGACTGAATAATAATGGTCTGTGGATCTTGTTAAAACAAATCCCAGGATTCTTCTGTTGCTGCTGCTGCTGCTGGGATTCATGGCAAACATTTCACGCACTGGTCCTGGGGAAGTGTCTCCTCTGCATGCCTCAACAAAGTGAACAAAAATAAGCTGACCTTCACTGAGCACATGTGCTATGCCAAAAACTATGATGTTTAGAGATGACCTGAAGTACACAAGAAAAGTCAAGCAAATCTAATCTCGGTCATTCTGCAGAAGAGGAAAAGAGGTCTGTATGCAGGCCTTCCTCTGAACAGAAAAATTCATGGAGAACTCAAGGAACTAGGGCAAATTTCCAGGAAGTGGGTGCCTGCCTGCTTCAGAAACAGGTGGAAGGGGAAGCAGAGGGTGAGGAACAAAGGGCAAACTGCTCAGAGTCAGATACTGATGGTTTTCAGCCCGTTTGCTGATGACACATTAACTTGGTGGGTATGGCCCTTATTATTTTCAAATATTAATTGGCTTCTCCCATTTTGTTCCAAACAGACTTTGAGGCAGACTGTAAGCTATGTAAAATATAATGAGATAACATTTATTGAAAGCAGGTGACAAATTTCCCAAAAAAGGGTCAGGGATCATAAAGTAGGAAGAAAGTAGAGAAAAGTGATACCTATGAGACAGTTGATTATGCTAAAGCACCAGATTCAGCTAATGTGCCTCTTGCAGGCAGTGATGATCCCAGTCCTAGTAAGGATAGGGTAGTAGGGTTTAGCCAGCAGATAAGGTCTTTACACTTTAGGAGGCTGACAAGTAGACAGATTCCCATTCTGTGTTATCCACAAGTATCTCCCACTACCTCTTTCAAAATATTCATTGTACTTAGGGTTATCTGAGTAGTGTCTAATTTCTCTGTTTAAGCTCCGTTAAAAACTTGATCTGGAATGTATAGTAATGTGTTCTATCATGTAACACAGAGACTAGCATTTAGTAATTAGGCTCAAGAGCATTGGATCAAGGCAAGAGAATCATACAGAAACACAGGAGAGTTAAACTGGATTCTCTCAAACCAGACAATACAATTTCTTTCTCAAAAAAATGGCCCCTTATGGATGTATAATATGCAGGTGTATGGACAGTGCCATGACTGTTGCTGTTCAGTCACTCAGCGTGTCCGACTCTTTGTGACCCCGTGGACTGTAGCATTCCAGGCCTCCTGTTTTTCACTATCTCCCAGAATTTGCTCAAACTCATTTCCATTGAGTGGGTGATGCCATCCAGCCGTCTCATGCTCTGTCATCCCCTTCTCCTCCCGCCTTCAGTCCTTCCCAGGAACAGGGTCTTTTCCAGTAAGTAAGCTGTTCGCATCAGGTGGCCAAAATACTGGAGCTTCAGCTTCAGCATCAGTCCTTCCAATGAATATTTAGGATTGATCTCCTTTCGGATGGACTGGTTTGATCTCCTTGCAGTCTAAGGGACTCTCAAGAGTCTTCTCCAGCATCACAGTTCAAAAGCATCAATTCTTCGGTGCTCAGCTTTCTTTATAGTCCAGCTCTCACATCCATATATGACCACTGGAAAACCATAGCCTTAACTAGACAGACCTTTGTTGACAAAGTAATGTCTCAGCTTTTTAATATGCTAAATTTGTCAGAGCTTTTCTTCCAAGAAGCAAGTGTCTTTTACTTTCATGGCTGCAGTCACCACCTGCAGTAATTCTGGAGCCCAAGAAAATAAAGTCTGTCACTGCTTCCATTGTTTCCCCATCTGTTTGCCACGAAGTGATGGGACCAGATGCCGTGATCTTCGTTTTCTGAATTTTGAGTTTTAGGTCAGCTTTTCCACTCTCATCTTTCACTTTTATCAAGAGTTATTTTCCTTTTTGCTTTCTCCCATAAGGGTGGTGTCATCTGCATTTCTAACTGGGCTTCCCTCATGGTGCAGATGGTAAAGAATGCCTGCAGTGCGGGAGAGGCAGATTCTATCCCTGGTTTAGGATGATCCCCTGGAGAAGTAAATGGCGACCCACTCCAGTATTCTTGCCTGGCAAATCTCATGGACAGAGGAACCTGCCAGGCTACAGTCCATGGGTGGCAAAGAGTCAGGCGTGACTGAGCGACTTCACTTTCACTTTCATTTTCATCTGCATATCTGAGGTTAGTTATATTTCTCCCAGCAATCTTGATTCCAGCTTGTGGTTCATTCAGCCTGGCATTCCACATGATGTACTCTGCATTTAAATTAAGTAAGCAAGACTACAATATACAGCCTTGATGTACTCCTTTCCTGATTTTGAACCAGTCTGTTGATCTATGTCCAGTTCTAACTGTTGCTTCTCGACCTGCATACAGGTTTCTCAGGAGACAGGTAAGGTGGGTCTGGTGTTCCCATCTCTTGAAGAATTTTCCAGTTTGTTGTGATCCACACAGTCAAAGATTTTAGCACCGTCAACAAAGTAGATGCTTTTCTGGAGCTCTCTTGCTTTCTCTGTGATCCAACAGATGTAGCGATCTGATATGTCATGGTGTATATAAATAATCTGCCATTGTTGGACGTCTTGTCTATTTCCTGTAGCGCTCTGCTGAGTTCTTCATCACACGTCTTTACTACTGTCACAGCCAGACTGGGTTTCTGGAGTGAAATCATCATGTTGAAGGATGTGAACTATTAGAAATGAAGTATTGCTTTCTCTTCATGGAGTAACAGCCTTAAATGCTAGCTGGATGATTGTATCCCTCTCTCTGCTATTTAGTCCCCACATTCAGAGGTCAGTTCAAACCTGGGACTTCCCAGAAGCCACTGCACATTTTAAAAGGCACCATTCACAGACCCTCCCCAGTTTTGTGCCCATCATGCACTGTTTGTAGGCAGAACGACAGCCCTCCACCAGGATGTCCCTGCCCTGATCCCCAAATTTGTAAATGCATGATGCTGCATGATAAGCAGGAGTTAAGGTTATAGGCAGAATTGTTTGCTAATCAGCTGACTTTAATATCAAGAGGTTATCCTGGATTATTCTGGCGAGCCTGATGACAAAGTTCCTTCAAATGTGGAGGGAGGAGACAGAAGAGTTAGTGTTAGCGTGGAAGGAAGGAAGAGAGACTCAAGCAGCCATCACCGGCTTTGAAGACAGACGAGGGCCCAGAGCCAAGGAATGCAGACAGGCTCTAAGAGCTGGAAAGAGCAAGAAGGTGGATTCTCCTTCAGAGTCTCCAGAAAGGCCCAGCCCAGCCAACACAGTGATCTAATCCCAGTGAGATCCATGTCGGAACCCTAACTTTGAGAACTGTGAGATGATAAATCTGTGTTGGTTTAAGCCACCACGTTTGCGGTGATTTATTACAGCAGCCAGAGGAAGCCAGTGCAGCACGCTTCAGCTTCCAAGGAGCAAGCTCTGCCTATCCACACTTAGGCTCCCTTTACCTAGGAAAATAACTCTTCCCATTCCAGCAGCAAGTCCTTAGCCAGCTCTCCATGCTGCCGTACCTTCTGCTTCATGGTTGTACCCCTTGAGACACAAAATAAAAAGAAATTCAGAGGAAGGGGACTGTCAGCTCTAAGCTCAGAGCTCCAGTTTGGAATTTAAGCTCATCCGTGTCTGAGAGGCAGGTCGAGTGATTCTGACAAAGGCCACCCCTCGGCCGCACTCCCACTCCTTTTGTCTCTTGTCCTGTGCCCTGCCCGCCTTGATGGGTGCCAGTCAGCACATGTTCTCCAAAGGAGTAAACGGTCTGTTAGCACCACTTCTTACTTCCGAAGCCCTTCTCCCTCACAGATTCTAAACTGAAAAATCTTTACTTGTTTTTAGGTACAGGCAGCAGATGTGGATATGGCAGATGATCTTAAAAAAGGCAATTGCTTAGCCAATGTCTATTGCATCCTCTCTGTCAACAAATCCCAAGAGGAGACCAAGCTCTGTGTGAGTCTCTCTGGGAAATAGATTATTGTTTTATGAGACTCCTGTTGCAAGTCCCAGGGAACTCGAACATCAGTCATGGGAAGCCACTTCAGTGGAATTTAACAAATGTACAAAGTTCTGGCCTAAAAGCCATGCTCATGGTTCGGGTGTTCAATCAACGGTGCCAATATCAGATCTAGGTTCAACTTGTGCTTGATGGGCACCCACAGCATGACAGACCCTGTGCTATGAACATTCACCTTATCTCATCCGTTTTCACAACAGCCCTCATTTTACAAAGGAGAGAACTGTGGTTCATGAGGGCTACATGCACGTCCTCCAGCTCACACAGGCTGGTAGCAGAGCCAGTATTTGAACCTTCAGCCTTTCGGTGGATTCAGTGCTCTTTGCACTCTGCATGGTCCCAACCTCCCAGCACTTAGACTAGGAGGTGGCGGAGCGCGGCAGGAAACCAGGGCCCCTGGCACAGCTCAGTGGCCGGTGTCCTGGTCGCTGCTTCCTCCAGGCACGGGGCTGGTTCAAGCCATGGAGAAGGAAACCCACCAGCAGCAGCCTCGGAGCAGAAAACGTGAAAAGGGGAAGAATGTGGGATTTTTAAAAGGGAGTCTGAGTACAACCCCGCAGAGACAATCACACCAGTGTTTTTCATTATGGAAACATTATCTAAATAAAGGAGACCAGAATCACAGCATTCAAGAACCAGAGGGGACCTAGACATCATCCAGTTCTATTCCTCACTTCAAAGATGAGGAAACTAGGGGTAAGAAATATGAAGGTTCCTGGCCAAACTCTTCCATGAAGCAATCATGCAGGTTGAATTATAGCTTCTCATGAGTTAGAACAAAGGTTTTATTTATGCACATTATTTCTCCTAGAGAATGGTCATTTAAAATAATAGCACTTTATAATATGGCTATATGACTTTCACATATTTTTATGGAAAAAAAAGCCATTTCTTCACAGTAACAGATCCTGTTAAAATGACTAAAAAATGTAACAGAGCTCTGGTGCATTTTGCAGCCTTTTAGTTTAAGACCCAGAGGAGAAAAGGAAAAAGCAAACAGGTATGATTTGTCTGCATGAGTGGACCTTCTGATTGTGGCTTTTCTTCAAAGAAAACAATTAGGGTAAAATAATGAGTCATATGCTTAAAGAGATATTTTTATCTTTCATTGAAATATAAATCATTCCTGTTAATAATGATAAAATGTCAACTGAGGAAAGCATGGAAGCGTTTTTGCTTCCAAAGCAATAGAATGACCAGTAACTTTATCCCCAATGCTTATACTTGCCACATGTAAATGAACCGTGAGAAAGAAAAGTCCCAATAAAAACGGAACAGTCAATCCTGGAATAGCGTCTAAAACAACTCAGAGCAGCCATCCATCTTCTTAAGTTGACTATTGATCCTGATGAAGGACTCTGATGCTTTCTGATAAGAAGCAATATAAAACCCTCTGAGGAATGAAGAGAAGAACTTCGCATGGAACACAACATATACCATTAAACATGGATTAAATCTGAGAAAACAGACTACTGTGTGTCCTATGATTTTGATTTATATGTGCATCAGAAGACTTCATCCTCTTTAGATACACTGTATCAGTTCAGTTTGGTCACTCAGTCGTGTCCAACTCTTCGCAACCCCATATATCGCAGCACGCCAGGCCTCCCTGTCCATCACCAACTCCCGGAGTTCACTCAGACTCATGTCCATTGAGTTGGTGATGCCATCCAGCCATCTCATCCTCTGTCGTCCCCTTCTCCTCCTGCCCCCAATCCCTCCCAGCATCAGAGTCTTTCCAATGAGTCAACTCTTCGAATGAGGTGGCCAAAGTACTGGAGTTTCAGCTTTAGCATCAGTCCTTCCAGAGAAATCCCAGGGCTGATCTCCTTTAGGATGGACTGGTTGGATCTCCTTGCAGTCCAAGGGACTCTCAAGAGTCTTCTCCAACACCACAGTTCAAAAGCATCAATTCTTCGGTGCTCAGCTTTCTTTATAGTCCAACTCTCACATCCATACATGACCACTGGAAAAACCATAGTCTTGACTAGATGGACCTTTGTCAGCAATGTAATATCTCTGCTTTTTAATATGCTGTCTAGGTTGATCATAGCTTTTCTTCCAAAGAGCAAATGTCTCTTACTTTCATGCCTGCAGTCACCATCTGCAGTGATTTTGGAGCCCAAGAAAATAAAGTCTCTTCCTGTTCCACTGTCTCCCTATCTATTTGTCATGATGGGACTGGATGCCATGATCTTAGTTTTTTGAATGTTGAGTTTTAAACCAGCTTTTTCACTCTCCTCTTTCTCTTTCATCAAGAGACTCTTGAGTTCCTCTTTGCTTTCTGCCATAAGGGTGGTATCATCTCCCATATCTGAGGTTATTGATATTTCTCTCAGAAATCTTGATTCCAGCCTGTGCTTCATCCAGCACAGCATTTCACCTGATGTACTCTGCATACAAGTTAAATAAGCAGGGTGACAATATACAGCCTTGATGTACTCTGTTCCCAATTTAGAACCAGTCTGTTGTTCCATGTCTGGTTCTAACTGTTGCTTCTTGATCTGCATACAGATTTCTCAGGAGGCAGGTCAGGTGGTCTGGTATTCCCATCCCTTTCAGAATTTTCCACAGTTTGTTGTGATCCACACAGTCAAAGGCTTTAGCGTAGTCAATGAAGCAGAAGTAGATGTATTTCTGGAATTCTTTTGCTTTTTCATTGATCCAGCAGATGTTGGCAATTTGAGCTCTGATTCTTCTGCCTTTTCTAAATCCAGCTTGAATATTCATCTCATGTACTGTTGAAGCCTGGCTTGGAGAATTTTGAGCATTACTTTACTAGTGCGTGTGATGAGTACAATTGTGCGGTAGTTTGAGCATTCTTTGGCATTGCCTTTCTTTGGGATTGGAATGAAAACTGACCTTTTCCAATCCTGTGGCCACTGCTGAGTTTTCCAAATTTGCTGGCATATTGAGTGAAGCACTTTCACAGCATCATCTTTCAGGATTTGGAATAGCTCAACTGGAACTCCATCACCTCCACTAGCTTTGTTCTTAGTGGTGCTTCCTGAGGCCCAGGTGACTTCACACTCCAGGATGTCTGGCTCTGGGTGAGTCATCACAGCCATCGTGGTTATCTGGGTCGTGAAGCTCTTTTTTGTACAGTTCTTCTGTGTATTCTTACCACCTCTTTTTAATATCCTCTGCTTCTGTTAGGTCCATACCATTTCTGTCCTTTATTGTGCCCATCTTTGCATGAAATATTCCCTAGGTATCTCTAATTTTCTTGAAAAGATCTTTAGTCTTTCCCATTCTATTGTTTTCCTCTATCTCTTTGCACTAATCACTGAGGAAGGCTTTCTCATCTCTCCTTGCTACTCTTTGGAACTCTGCATTTAGATAGGTATATCTTTCCTTTTCTCCTTTTCCTTTCACTTCTCTTCTCTTCTCAGCTATTTGTAAGGCTTCCTCAGACAACCACTCTGCATTCTTTTTCCTGGGAGTGGTTTTGATTACGGCCATCTGTACAATGTTACGTACCTCTGTCCATAGTTCTTTAGGCACTCTGTCTATCTGATCTAATCCCAAGGATCTATTTGTCACTTCCACTGTATAACTGTAAAGGATTTGATTTAGGTCATATCTAAATCTGAACTCGGAGAAGGCAATGGCACCCGACTCCAGTACTCTTGCCTGGAAAATCCCATGGACAGAGGAGCCTGGTAGGCTGCAGTCCATGGGGTCGCTAAAAGTTGGACATGACTGAGCGACTTCACTTTCATTTTTCACTTTCATGCATTGGAGAAGGAAATGGCAACCCACTCCAGTATTCTTGCCTGGAGAATCCCAGGGACAGAGGAGCCTGGTGGGCTGCCGTCTATGGGGTCACACAGAGTCGGACATGACTGAAGTGACTTAGCAGCAGCAGCAGTAAATATGAGCTATCAAGAATGGAAATCAGTCCTGTATATTCATTGGAAGGACTGATGCTGAAGCTGAAACTCCAATACTTTGGCCATCTGATTCGAAGAGCTGACTCATTTGAAAAATGATGCTGGGAAAAATTAAAGACAGGAGGAGAAGGGGATGACAGATGATAAGATGGTTGAATGGCATCACCAACTCAATGGACATGAGGTTGAGCAGGCTCCAGGAGTTGGTGATGGACAGGGAGGCCTGGCGTGCTACAGCTTGTGGGTTCACAAAGAATCAGATGCAACTGAGTGACTGAACTGTACTGAATGGTCCAGTGGTTTACCCCACTTTCAAGTGAAGTCTGAATTTTGCAATAAGGAGTTCATGATCTAAGCCACAGTCAGCTCCTAGTCTTGTTTATTGATGACTGTATAGAGCTTCTCCATCTTCAGCTGCAAAGAATATAATCAATCTGATTTCAGTATTAACCATCTGGTGATGTCCATGTGTAGAGTCGTCTCATGTTGTTGGAAGAGGGTGTTTGCTATGACCAGTGGTAAAACGCTGTTGACCTTTGGCAAAACTCTGTTGACCTTTGGTAAACCTCTGCTGGCCTTTGCCCTGCTTCATTTTGTACTCCAAGGCCAAACTTGCCTGTTATTCCAGGTATCTCTTGAATTCCTACTTTTGGATTCCAGTCCCCTGTGTTGAAACATCCATCTTTTTCTGGTGTTAGTTCTAGGAGGTCTTGTTAGTCATTATAGAACCATTCAACTTCAGCTTCCTTGGAATTAGTGGTTGGGGCATAGACTTTGCTCTTAATGCCTGAATGATAGTGCAATATATCCCCACCACGGTGTTTACTATAGTTGGTGGACTACACACGGGTGTGTGTGCATTTGAATGAATATATTGTCTGCATATTTGTACACGCTTGCAAGCCTGGTAAGGACTCATCTAACTTGAAAGACGAGCTAGAAAGCATGCTAGGTGTTTACAAAATGAGTCCTGAGGATTTGGAGTCTCAGTGATCTAACCCCTCCCTAGAAGGGGAATCAGGAGTGATACTGAGAGCTGAAATTTGATTCCGAGTCAGTCTGTAAGCTAGTAATTTGTTCTCTACTATTTACAGAAACTGTGTAATTTTTTTTTCACAGTTCCTTCAACATCCTGGTGAGGCTGCTGTTGTTTTCCATCTCATATAGGAAACAAACTAAATATGGAATGCTGAAGGGGTGCAATTATGCAAAAGAAAAGGGAGGTGGGGAATGATGGCTGAAGATGTCCATGCTGGAGAGTCTTAGCAGTGCCAGGTTGAGTTCTAATTCTGGCTGAAACGGAGACCTACTTGGCAAGGACCTGTCCTAGTGGTGCCAGCACAGGAGGCAAAACCTGAAAGTAGAGAGCGGACAAGTTCTCTGGGCAGTTCAGTTCACTTCTTTGCTTCTTTTTTTTTTTTTGGCTGGTTCTGTTTGCTTGGCTCAAAATTTTGTTTTTATTTTGGCATCACTGACTTCTTAGGGATTTTGAGATGATTCTAAATTTAACAGTATAGTTTAAGATGTTTTAAGTTTAGTGCAGAGAAAACACTAGAAATCTCCATAAGTAAAATATGGACAAGAAGTGTTCTTCATCCATCAGAAAGGGAAAGCAGATTATGCCTGTGTGTGTGCACCTATAGTCACTGCAAACATTTCTTGCCACGCTAACCACAGAGTCATAGGTTACAGCTGATAATCACCCAAACTAGAAAATATTCTACAACATCTTTATTGGGATAGCAGTAATGTAAGAAGATTGAAAAGGAAATATCAGAAAAATACTAATAAACAATAATCCAAGTGGTCATCTTTTAACAAAAATAAACCATGGCATTCTGAATTTGCAACATGGTGGGAATAATGGGAATTCATTTCCCATTAAAAATGTCTAAAAGAGCTTAGTATATTATAAAAATACTAATAAAAGATATTTTAGAGAGTCACATTAATTTCAGAAAAAAATAGCCTATAATAAACTCATTGATAGAGATAAAGAGAGTCACTTCATAATGATAAAAGAATTAGTTCACCAGGAATATATAACAATTTAAATTTTTTATTAGCTTATTAATGCCATTTCATATTTTTAAACCCCAAGGGGCCGAATTTTAAGAGGAAATATTCAAGAGAAATGTTCAAGTCTACTCTTTAACTGAGAGATATTTTTAACATACCCCTCACAGAAACCAAAAGATCAAGCAGACAAAATAAATATGTAAGAAAATAGAAAAAAATTTAAAATATAGCTAATAAGCTGGAAGTAATAAACACTTGAGGACATTTCCACCCAACAAATACAGATGGCTCACTTTTTTCAAAAACAGGTGGAAGTGTAAAAGTAGCCACATACTGGTCTGTCGTTTGCTGGCTTCTGCGCTTTGGGATGTGTTTGAACTCTGAGTCCCCATCCCCTCGCCTTTAGAAAGATACCAACAGCTGTCGTCTGGTGAGACTGTCGGGAGGATCGCCGTGAGCACGCGTGTCAGCACCTGCTGAGGAAACAGCATCAGTGCATTAGCCCAGCACTGTGTCACCCGAGTGTCAACGAGGAGACCTTTCCTAAAACTGTTCTAATGCACCGAGGATTTGTAAAACAACCTTATGTTCAACTGGTCCCTGATTTTTAAGGTTTTATACAATTTTCATGTTTGTTTTTTTTCCCTGCTTTTCTCCTATGCTTTACAGTCCAACATTTAATATCAAATACTTAATTCCGAAAGGTTCTGTTGCTGGCGCTTCAATCATCGTCATTTTCCCATTCTGGACTTTCCACATTTGTAGTCTATTTTCTGAGCATAATAATGTCAGTTGCTGCTGGATGATAAGTGCACGAAGGTTTTCGAGTAGTTCTAAAATTCAGAAGAAGCCGTTTTATTCAGAGGTCATAAATTCTTCCCTGTGTGTATTTTCAGTTTTTATGAATTCCCACAGTTGCCAAATCATGTCCAGGTACTTTGCTCAAATGCTATCTCTTTTCAAAAGTGTCCATAGCAGTTACATAAAGCGCTCTGTCATCTCGTGTGTTCACTTGCTTGTTTTCAGAGTGTGTATTTAACTTAGCCAGAATATCAACTCCTAGGAAGGCCTGCAGTTAGATTCCCTCCCCTTTATTCCTCCACAATTCTTAGCAAGCATTAAATATGGTCAGTGCTCAATAAATATTTGTTGATCAGACGCTTACCAGATGAGAGAAAGATCAAGGAAGGGGAAGGGGTGAGCCAGAGCAGGAAGGCAGCGTGTGAAGGAGGCAGGCTGAAACAGACATCAAAGACTGACTGACTGGGGAAACCCTGCAGGTACAGTGACGGAGAGCGGAGGGGGCGAGATTGCGTGAGGTCCTTGATGCTGTTGAGCAGGAACAGTGCAAACCAGAGCTGCGAGCAGGCTGACTTCACTCTTCGTTAGTGGTGGCATAGACTGTAAGCTATTTATGTTCATGTTCTAAATATGTATTCCTGGAGTGAATAAATAATTTACTGTTCAGGTTATAAATTATTTACTTAGTTATTCTAAATATATATGTATACTATTTGCATTTTGCTGGAAGTAAACAGGTAGACTGATGGTCTTTAAGGGGTCCTAAAAGAAAAAATAAATAAATCAAGACTTAAGCTACAAGAGGAAGTGTTCTATTAAAGAAAGCAGAAGATAGCCCCCAATACATTGCCTTCCTTGTAGAAAATATCGATTTTATCTGATAACCCCAGTGCCCAACATGAATTTTGTGGATTTTGTTTGAAATTTTAAGCTGGGCTTCTGGATTAGAAAATTCGATATCACAAAAAACTTTTTTAAAAAATTACTTTAATTCCTTAAGGCTCGCTGTGACTTCAAAGCAAAAGGTAAAGATACTGTCCTGTTCAGGTTGGGGACACCATCTAATGTGCTTCTGGGCCGGTTCATTCATTGGAATCACTCTGCCAAAGATTTCAGATCCCCAGAAATGACTCGGAGAAAAGCTTCTTCTTGAATAACCTTGCTTTCTTCTTAAGCATATTATCTGTTGGTTGGACAAACAATTCAGACTCATTCTCTTGGCAAGCGGAATTCTGAGTCAGAGTCGTTGGGGGACACATCTGTTCCCAATATCAAGCATGGAATCATGCCTCCTTGCCTCCCACACGCAGGCCTGAATGTACCCTCAACGAGGCCAGTGGGAGTTAAAGTCTACAGTGATTAAGGGTGTGGATCTGCTGCACAAGATTCTCATCTCAATCCTTGAGACAAAGCCTGGACATTGAGTTAAAAAGGAATGAGTCCTCCCTGTGTGCTCACAGAACTTACTTCTCACTGCATACTAACAAGATCATAGGCTCTTAAGATCTCCCTGTTTTATCTAGTGATCTTGGGCAAGTTAACGTTTATGGGCCTCAGTTTTCTGATCTTAAAAGGGTGATAACATTGGGTTGGCCAAAATATTCATTTGAGTTTTTCCATAACATGTTATGGAAAAACCTAACCACTAAGCACGACGGTGGCGGCGACCGGGGCACTATGCGCAGCAGAGAGGAGCTACCCCACGACCGAGGTCAGGGGCAGAAGCCGGGCGGACCCCATGCCCAAAGGCCGGCGGTGGGGAGGAGCTACCCCACGCCACCACACCCGGGGCCAGGGGCGTGGCCGGGAGGACTAACCCCACGTCCAAGGAGGCTGTGTGGGCGCAGGAGGGCCTAGAGGTGCTATCGCACGTTCAAGGTCAGGAAGGGAGGCGGTGAGGAGATACCCCTCCTCCAAGGTCAGGAAGGGCAGCAGTAAGGAGGGACCCCTCATCCAAGGTAAGGTGCAATGGCTGTGCTTTGCTGGAGCAGCCAGGAAGAGATACCCCACACCCAAGGTAAGAGAAACCCAAGTAAGATGGTAGGTGTTGCAAGAGGGCATCGGAGGGCAAACAAACTGAAACAATACTCACAGAAAACTAGTCAATCTAATCACACTAGGACCACAACCTTGTCTAACTCAATGAAACTAAGCCATGCCCATGGGCAACCCAGGATGGGCGGGTCATGGTGGAGAGATCTGACAGGATGTGGTCCTCTGGAGAAGGGAATGGCAAACCACTTCAGTCTTCTTGCCTTGAGAACCCCATGAACAGTATGAAAAGGCAAAATGATAGGATACTGAAAGAGGAACTCCCCAGGTCAGTAGGGACCCAATATGCTACTGGAGATCAGTGGAGAAATAACTCCAGAAAGAATGAAGGGTTGGAGCCAAAGCAAAAAGAATACCCAGCTGTGGATGTGTCTGGTGATAGAAGCAAAGTCCGATGCTGTAAAGAGTAATATTGCATAGGAACCTGGAATGTCAGGTCTACGAATCAAGGCAAATTGGAAGTGGTCAAACAAGAGATGGCCAGAGTGAATGTTGACATTCTAGGAATCAGCGAACTAAAATGGACTGGAATGGGTGAATTTAACTCAGATGACAATTATATCTACTACTGCAGGCAGGAATCCCTCAGAAGAAATGGAGTGGCCATCATGGTCAACAAAAGAGTCCGAAATGCAGTACCTGGATGCAATTTCAAAAACGAAAGAATGATCTCTGTTCGCTTCCAAGGCAAACCATTCAATGTCACAGTAATCCAAGTCTATGCCCCAACCAGTAACACTGAAGAAGCTGAAGTTGAACGATTCTATGAAGACCTACAAGACCTTTTAGAACTAACACCCAAAAAAGGTGTCCTTTTCATTATAGGGGACTGGTATACAAAAGTAGGAAGTCAAGAAACACCTGGAGTAACAGGCAAATTTGGCCTTGGAATACGGAATGAAGCAGGGCAAAGACTAATAGAGTTTTGCCAAGAAAATGCACTAGTCATAACAAACATCCTCTTCCAACAACACAAGACAAGACTCTATACATGGACATCACCAGATTGTCAACATCGAAATCAGATCAATTACATTCTTTGTAGCCAAAGATGGAGAAGCTCTATCCAGTCAGCAAAAACAAGACCAGGAGCTGACTGTGGCTCGGACCATGAACTCCTTATTGCCAAATTCAGACTGAAATTGAAGAAAGTAGGGAAAACCACTAGACCATTCAGGTATGACCTAAATCAAATCCCTTATGATTATACAGTGGAAGTGAGAAATAGATTTAAGGGCCTAGATCTGATAGATAGAGTGCCTGATGAACTATGGAATGAGGTTCAGGACATTGTACAGGAGACAGGGATCAAGACCATCCCCATGGAAAAGAAATGCAAAAAAACAAAATGGCTGTCTGGGGAGGCCTTACAAATAGCTGTGAAAAGAAGAGAAGCCAAAAGCAAAGGAGAAAAGGAAAGATATAAACATCTGAATGCAGAGTTCCAAAGAATAGCAAGGAGAGATACGAAAGCCTTCTTCAGTGATCAATGCAAAGAAATAGGGGAAAACAACAGAATGGGAAAGACTAGGGATCTCTTCAAAAAAAATCAGAGGTACCAAAGGAACAGTTCATGCAAAGATGGGCTTGATAAAGGACAGAAATGATATGGACCTAACAGAAGCAGAAGATATTAAGAAGAGGTGGCAAGAATACACAGAAGAACTGTACAAAAAAGATCTTCACGACCCAGATAATCATGATGATGTGATCACTGACCTAGAGCCAGACATCTTGGAATGTAAAATCAAGTGGGCCTTAGAAAGCATCACTAAGAACAAAGCTAGTGGAGGTGATGGAATTCCAGTTGAGCTATTCCAAATCCTGAAAGATGATGCTATGAAAGTGCTGCACTCCATATGCCAGCAAATTTGGAAAACTCAGCAGTGGCCACAGGATTGGAAAAGGTCAGTTTTCATCCCAATTCCAAAGAAAGGCAATGCCAAAGAATGCTCAAACTACCGCACAATTGCACTCATCTCACACGGTAGTAAAGTAATGCTCAAAATTCTCCAAGCCAGGCTTCAGCAATATGTGAACTGTGAACTTCCTGATGTTCAAGCTGGTTTTAGAAAAGGCAGAGGAACCAAAGATCAAATTGCCAACATCCGCTGGATCATCGAAAAAGCAAGAGAGTTACAGAAAAACATCTATTTCTGCTTTATTGACTATGCCAAAGCCTTTGACTGTGTGGATCACAATAAACTATGGAAAATTCTGAAAGAGATGGGAATACCAGACCACCTGATCTGCCTCTTGAGAAATTTGTATGCAGGTCAGGAAGCAACAGTTAGAACTGGACATGGAACAACAGACTGGTTCCAACTAGGAAAAGGAGTACGTCAAGGCTGTATATTGTCACCCTGATTATTTAACTTATATGCAGAGTACATCATGAGAAATGCTGGACTGGAAGAAACACACGTTGGAATCAAGATCGCTGGGAGAAATATCAATAACCTCAGATATGCAGATGACACCACTCTTATGGCAGAAAGTGAAGAGAAACTAAAAAGCCTCTTGATGAAAGTGAAAGTGGAGAATGAAAAAGTTGGCTTAAAGCTCAACATTCAGAAAACGAAGATCATGGCATCTGGTCCCATCACTTCATGGGAAATAGATGGAGAAACAGTGGAAACAGTGTCAGACTTTATTTTTCTGGGCTCCAAAATCACTACAGATGGTGATTGCAGCCATGAAATTAAAAGACGCTTACTTCTTGGAAGGAAAGTTATGACGAACCTAGATAGCATATTCAAAAGCAGAGACATCACTTTGCCAACAAAGGTTCGCCTAGTCAAGGCTATGGTCTTTCCTGTGGTCATGTATGGATGTGAGAGTTGGACTCTGGAAAAGGCTGAGTGCCAAAGAATTGATGCTTTTGAACTGTGGTGTTGGAGAAGACTCTTGAGAGTCCCTTGGACTGCAAGGAGATCCAACCAGTTCATTCTGAAGGAGATCAGCCCTAGGATTTCTTTGGAAGGAATGATGCTAGAGCTGAAACTCCAGTACTTTGGCCACCTCATGCGAAGAGTTGACTCATTGGAGAAGACTCTGATGCTGGGAGGGATTGAGGGCAGGAGGAGAAGGGGACGACAGAGGATGAGATGGCTGGATGGCATCACTGACTCAATGGATGTGAATCTCAGTGACCTCAGGGAGTTGTTGATGGACAGGGAGGCGTGGCGTGCTGCGATTCATGGGGTCGCAAAGAGTCGGACATGACTGAGCAACTGATCTGATCTGATCGGATCGGATCTGACCAACTTTTTGGTCAGCCCAATAATATTACATACCTTATGGGCTTGTTATAAGGAAAGGATGAGTTAAATCAGACAAAACACTGGAGGAATGCTTTACACATAGTAAGTGTTCAATGAACGCCTCCAACATTGCTATCATGGATACATAAAAGTTTTCTCCATTAACTTTTGAGTTTTATTTTAAAAAGCAACTTTCCTTATTAATTTTGATAGTTACTGGGTATTCATCATGTGCACGTGCTCAGTCCTGTCTGACTCTTTGTGACCCTGTGGACTGCAGCCCACCAGGCTCCTCTGTCCATGGGACTAACCAGGCAAGAGTACTGGAGTGGGTTGCCATTTCCTCCTCCAGGGGATCTTCCCCATCCAGGGATCGGACCTGCATCTCTTGCGTTTCCTGCATCAGCAGGCAGATGTTTTTACCACTGAGTCACCTGGGAAGCCCCAGCAGGCTATGTCATACGGTCAATAAATATTTATTAAATGAATGAATAAATGGGTATATATGAATAAATAATGAACAAATGAACAAATGTCATGGGGTCAGCACTCTAGCACAGTGTGAATCCTGAAGAGTTAAGAAATCTTTGTCTTGCAAAGTTTGTCTTCCAAACCTGGCTGGAAATTGAAAAGATAGTATCTGATTTCCCGATGGCATAGGCTAGAAATCTGTAAAGATTGATGCCCTCATGAAGGAGAAAATCTTGAACTTCTTGATAACCTTCGTACATTACTTTGTTGGGTCTTGCCTACAAGCTTCCTACAGTGAACCCATATTGTGGAGAACAGTCTTCGGGTGACACAGCTGCGGAGAGCAGGACTCTTTCCTCGGCTTGACTGCACTTCCTGCTCTCCAGGAACTCTGCGGTCACTGTGGTTTCCAGTCCTTCCCTGGATTATAGTAGCATCGCTACCAGGAAACCCCCTAGGACTTGAAGTCTGATGAGGGTACAGCTGGTTAGAACTTGTGGCAGTCAGTGAGGGGAAGCAACAGCAATCCTTCTCTCTGAACTTTCTGTAGACAACCCAAGGCCCAAATCTGGGTGCAGCTTAATCCAGTTGTCAACCTGTGAGTGGGCAGGGGAGGTGCTGCCTGGACCAGGGCCAGTGGAAAAATCTGTTATCAGGTGCAGATCACAATGGTAGGGGAGGAGGTAGCCTGTCTTATCAACAGGCAACAGCATCCTCAACTTGAGTGTCAGAGGGGAGCACGGAAGTCACCAGAAAAGAATCTGTCCTGTTAAGACTCAAAAGAAAGGCTTTCTAGTTCTGCTCATATCTGCCTGGATAAAAAGGGCGCTGAGAATAGTATTTACTTTAAGCTTTAATCTGCCTGAAAGTCATTCTTGGCACTCATCCTCATCCTTTCGTGATACTCACTTTACCCTTGGCCTTGCCAAGTCAGGGTCATTCCCAAAGGGAAAGAGTGATGGACACAATAAAGGAGAGAGAGTGAGACTCAGAGGTGCGATGGTGGGGACCTCCACCATGTGCAACAGTTGGTTGTAAAGCTGAATCAGTGTTTTGATGTAAATGACCATCATGTCAAAAAACCCTTGTCTCAATTCTTTTTATTTTTAGCCATGAAGTTCCTAATAAGAATTTATGTGCTTCAATACATTATTAATAGAAATCATGCTTTATGTCACTAAATTATTTGCTATCTATTGAGAGTTCAAAGTTCTCATAGCTTTTTACTTTTTTGCTGCACCATGCAAGTTGCAGGATCATAGTTCTCCAACCAGGGACCAAACGTGGGCCCTGGCATTGGAAATGAAGGATCCTACCTTCTGGACTGCCACAGAGTTCCCTCCAATGTCTCACAGCTTTTTGCCACCTCTTTCTTATTTTTCTCTAAAAATTTTTTTGAGCTTTAAGAGTTAAAATGTTAATAGTGCTTTTTTTTAAGATAGTGACTGATTTTTATTTTCTTTTGTGTGCTTTTGTGTACTTTCTAAATATCATACAAAGAACCTCCATCACTGTAGTAATCAGAAAAGGCTATTAAAGTCATAATGGGATTGCAAAAGAAAAGCTCTCAATGCTCCCCGTGAGGCCATCTCTGGCTTTCTCCCATGAAAACATTCTCTCTCTGCGTGTGAGTCACCAGAAATTGCTCAATGCTTTGTTGTTCTTATTTCCATCACATCTCTTTTACATAGCCTCACCTCATTCATCATCTCTGTTTCTACTCCTGAGATAGCTCATGGAGGGAAAAAGAAAGATGCTCTTTGTCACTGAAGAAGTCCGAAATAAGTCTTCCAACTTCGTGGCCTTGATTGCTACTCTAGACACTCTACTGCGCTTTTTACCCTCCCCCGTCTGCTCAAGGAACATTTCGTGGCTGGCCGTGCAGCTGAAGGAGGACAGCCAGGCGCCTTCCCACACCCTCCCCGCCTCTGCCGTCGTCTCTAGTCCAGGTGTCAGCGACGCTGCTTCTTCCTCCCATCACCAAGATGCGCTAGACACGCTGCTCGGCTACCATAGCAGTTCGACCTGGTCTGCCATTAGCTTATGGCAACCAGCTTCCTGTCTCTCGTGTTTATTTCTTAACAATTTAGAAGAAGCAAAGACGCCTTTTCTCTCCTCCTTACATTTTTCTGTTTCCACTGCTGACTCAACATCTGGGCTGTGAGTTGCTTGGGGAGTGTTGCTGGCTTGGTAAGCAACTTGTCTGCCTTCTCCACCCCCGAGTCTCCCTTTGGGAATTGATCCTTGGCTTTACTGAATGTGGTCCCCCACTCCATAGAGCATCTGGGTGTGGCTGGGGCTTCACCAGACCTGACTCTTCTCTCTCCCATCCTTTCTTCCTCTTCACCTTTTGGAAAGAGAACCTTGCTACATCCTTTCTCACTGAAGAACATTCACATTGAGATTGCTGGAAAGAGATTTCAGTCAGTATCCTAGGAAGGAGATGGACAACCGCTGCCCATTTAGAAAGGGAAAATGTGCATTAGAGACTCAGATACTCCATGCTGCAGCTCCTGAAAACCCCACTGAGAGAAGACTGTCCTGACTCTGTTTAATCAATGCCTTTGTCCTATTAGATGTGGCATGATCGGTGAAGAGGCACCTAGCACTCTCTCTGCAGGAACACCTTCCTCTTGTGCAACTACCTGGCTAGACTCTACTCATCCTCCAAGATTTAGTTCAAACACCTATCTTCTTGAGAATTACTTTTTCCTGCAGTAAAGACTTTTCTCCATGGCCCATTCCTCTTTAGCTCCAAACGTACAACACTCTCTTTGCCACAGTCCTCACTGAGAACGTGAGCATGTTCAGGACATGTGTTGTGTCTTCCTTTCCTTCTTATCCTTGATGTCTAGCATGAGCTTGGAGCACCTAGCTGTTTAGAGCAGTAGAACCAGCAAGCGTGGGTTGGATGGATAAAGTTTTGTGGCTCTGACCACTCTGTGTCAAAGACAGAACCCAGGGCAGGGGAGAAGACCACGCTCACAAAACTTCCTTACATGATTCATGTTCCCAGTTACCCAGTTACATCTCTTCCATACTGGACAGATGAGCTGCCAATAGGAACAAGTTTTCCTGAAAACGAAGTCCCTGCCCAGCCTCGGGGCTCCCAGAAAGGTCCTCATCCTGGAAAAGGCTGCACCGCACTCTGTTCTTCATGCCAACGGTAGCCCTTAGCCGTCTGATGCGACTCATTTCGGTCGCCTTTCTGATTCTTCTAGTGTTGGCACGAGACGAGTGGGTAAGAGAAAAGTCACTCATGTTCCACAGTGGCTTGGCAGTTACCCCCAGCTCGGGAAATCCGGAGACCATCCCAGCTCTGCCTGTGCCGTGGCTGAGCTCCAAGTGCTTTAGTCTAAAAACTGAGCTCCGTCCCTGCTGAGTCAACACAGGCACTTTGTACACACTCTCTTGTCAGCTTTGTGGAGAGCGTGTCCCTGAACAGGAACGCCAGCTCTCTACGGACTCGCTGAAATCATCGTCGTGTTTTTCAAAGGAAGAGGGTGATGGCCAGCAAAGGGCAGTGATTGCCCAACGACACACGGCATCGAGCAGTGACAACGGGAGCAAAACCAGAGGCCGGGTCTCCTGACCCCCATCTAGGGCTTGATCTGGACGCCCTGGGCTGAGTGTTCTAGCCTGGAGGAGTGCTCACGGCTGAGCATGGAGTGGGAAATAAGAGTAAGCTTCCCCACTCCCCAGATGGAGGTGGAGACAGGGAGAACGCCACAAACACTAGCATCTGACCGTAGGCAGCTATGGAGTCTCTTTGGACCTTGGTTTCCTTATCTTTCGAGTACGGATGATAACAGCCACCCTCCCGACTGTTTGCAGGTGAGGTGGCATCATGTCAAACAGGGCCTGGCACAGCACCGGCTCGGGGCCGACACCCAGTGAGCAGGGCCTGCCATCATCAAGGAGCTGGTCGCCCAACTCTGCTCCCCTTCCAGCTCCAGAGAGCTTCCCGGGGGCAAGTAAGGCCGCAGCCCACTGGCTTCCAAGCAGCAGCTCAGGACACGTGTGTGAAGGGCTGGAGAAAAATCCAGTGTGTGTGAAAGCAGCCAAATTCCCTGAAAGCCTGCTTATTAGCACTGTTTACTCATAGCCCTTCTCCTCCTCCTCTCCCCCAGCAAAGCACTAGGATCTGACTTGAGGTGCCGCCCTGGGAAGGCAGGACCTCGCGAGGGTTTCAGCAGGGCTGCCTCATGCATAATGTATCCTGGCCTCCAAAGGGGGCCTGGCCGGCTGCCCTCCCTCCACTTCCCTCTGTATCTCCCATCATTATCCATAAAAGCCTTCATTATGGTTTGGGTCCCCTTTATTGTGCATATAAATAAAATCTGACAAAATTTTAAGTAAATCCTTTAGTGGTAAAAGCTGAGAGGAGAGGGCAAAAATTAATTTTATGCATGAAGAATCTCATTAAGCAGCTTCATAGAAATAAAAGGAGCTGGCATCGGACACTGGCGGGGTGCAGGCTTCTCCAGAGCACGGGTCCCACGGCCTTGGCGGAGAGGTGCGGTGGGTGGGGGTGGTGGGTGCAGGGGGGCAACATGCTCCTGTGGCCCTGGTGGCAGCGAGGATCACAGCTTGGCACCAGAGACAAGCCTTCAGGAAAGGCGTTGGTTTGGGTTTCAGAGGCAGGCAAGGCTCTAAGAAAAGGTGGCCGCAGCCGGCCCGGGCTCCCCGGCTCCTCTCTGTACCGCTTTGCTGTTGCTCAGTAGCTCAGTGTGTGCAACTCTCTGCGACCCCATGACCTGCAGCACGCCAGACTTCCCTGTCCTTCACCATCTTCCAGAATTTTCCCAAACTCATGTCCATTGAGTCAGTGGTGCCGTCCAACTGTCTCTTCCTCTGCCCAGTGCCAATCTTAACTCCTGAGTGATGAAGGATGGGGTGTAGCAGATGCAGAATTCATCTGCTAGGGAAAAGAAATATACGGTAGGTTCCAGTGCTCTGCCAGGGAGGCCCAAGCATCAGGGACTAATTCCAAATTCATTCTCAATTGATGGATATTATGTATTTTTTCACTGTGGTTTTTCTGATTTTGATCCATATTCTATGGAATCAATGATCCATTTAAAGGGGTTTGTTTCCCCTCCTGAAAAAGTAGCTGTTGACATAAAGACAAAAGCAATGGGTTCGGTTCATGTCCTCCCACCAGCTTTCTGCTTTGAGCCATTGGATGTTCGAGTCCATGCCGTTCATAAACACAAATGAGTCTGCTTTACATGTAACACAACTCTCAGCTGTTTGTGATTTCAGTGAGCAAGGACCATTTCAGGCTCAAGTCGCTTATTGCTGAGTTTTGATTGGTTGACTCTGTGTGTAAATGCAACAGATTTTAACACAGAGTGCAGCCTCAAGCCCAAGCTGGAATCAAGATTGCCGAGAGAAATATCAATAACCTCAAATGTGCAGATAACACCACTCTTATGGCAGAAAGGGAAGAGGAACTAAAGAGCCTCTTGATGAAAGTGAAAGAGAAGGATTAAAAAAACTAGCTTAACACTCAACATTCAAAAATCGAAGATCATGGCATCCAGTCCCATCACTTCATGGGAGATAGATGGGGAAACTATGGAAACAGTGACAGACTTTATTTTCCTGGGCTCCAAAATCACTGAAGATGGTGACTGCAGCCATGAAATTAAAAGACGCTTACTCCTTGGAAGGAAAGTTATGACCAACCTAGACAGCATATTAAAAGACAGAGACATTACTTTGCTGACAAAAGTCCATCTAGACAAAGCTACGGTTTTTCTAGTTGTCAAGTTTCAGTTCAGTTCAGTTCAGTCCCTCAGTCGTGTCCGACTCTTTGTGATCCCGTGGACCGCAGCATGCCAGGCCTCCCTGTCCATCACCAACTCCCGGAGTTCACTAAGAATTATGTCCATTGAGTCGATGATGCCATCCAACCATCTCATCTGCTATCATCCCCTTCTCCTTATGCCCTCAATCTTTTCCAGGATCAGGGTCTTTTCAAATGAAACAGTCCTTCACATCAGGTGGCCAAAGTATTGGAGTTTCAGTTTCAACATCAGTTCTTCCAATGAATATTCAGGACTGATTTCCTTTAGGATAGACTGGTTGGATCTCCTTGCAGTCCAAGGGACTCTCAAGAGTCTTTTCCAACATTACAGTTCAAAAGCATCAATTCTTTGGCACTCAGCTTTCTTTATAGTCCAACTCTCACATCCATACATGACTACTGGAAAAACCATAGCCTTGACTAGATGGACCTTTGTTGGCAAAGTGTCTCTGCTTTTTAATATGCTGTCTAGGTTGGTCATAACTTTACTTCCAAGGAGCAAGTGTCTTTTAATTTCATGGCTGCAGTCACCATCTGCAGTGATTTTGGAGCCCTTAAAAATAAAGTCTGACACTGTTTCCACTGTTTCCCCATCTATTTCCCATGTAGTGATGGGACCAGATGCCATGATCTTAGTTTTCTGAATGTTGAGCTTTAAGCCAGCTTTTTCACTCTCCTCTTTACTTTCATCAGGAGGATCTTTAGTTCTTTTTCACTTTCTGCCAGAAAGGTGGTGTCATCTGCATATTTGAGGTTATTGATGTTTCTCCTGGTAATCTTGATTCCAGCTTGTGCTTCCTAAAGCCCAGCATTTCTCATGATGTACACTGCATGTAAGTTAAATAAGCAGGGTGATAATATACAGCCTTGACGTACTCCTTTTCCTAGTTGGAACCAGTCTATTTTTCCAAGTCCAGTTCTAACTGTTGCTTCTTGACCTGCATATAGGTTTCTCAAGAGGCAGGTCAGGTGGTCTGGTATTCCCATCTCTTTCAGAATTTTCCAGAGTTTGTTGTGATCAACACAGTCAAAGGCTTTGGCATAGTTAGTAAAGCAGAAATAGATCTTTTTTCTGGAACTCTCTTGCTTTTTTGATGATCCAGCAGGTGTTGGCAATTTGATGTCTGGTTCCTCTGCCTTTTCTAAAACCAGCTTGAACATCTGGAAGTTTACAATTCATGCACTGTTGAAGCCCAGCTTGGAGAATTTTGAGCATTACTTTACTAGCCTGTGAGATGAGTGCAATTGTGCAGTAGTTTTAGCATTCCTTGGCATTGCCTTTCTTTGGGATTGGAATGAAAACTGACTTTTTCCAGTCCTGTGGCCACTGTTGAGTTTTCCAAATTTGCTGACATATTGAGTGCAGCACTTTCATAGCAGCATCTTTCAGTATTTGAAATAGCTCAACTGGAATCTGATCACCTCCACTAGCTTTGTTCATAGTGATGCTTCCTGAGGCCCACTTGACTTCAAGTATAGATGTGAGAATTGGACCATAAAGAAGGCTGAGCAACAAAGAATTGATGCTTTTGAACTGTGGTGTTGGAGAAGACTCTTGAGTGCCCTGTGGATTGCAAGGAGATACAACCAGTCAATCCTAAAGGAGATCAGTCCTGAATATCCATTGAAAGGACTGATGCTGAAGCTGAAGCTCCAATACTTTGGCCACCTGATGCAGAGAACCGACTTATTAGAAAAGACCCTGATGCTGGGAAAGACTGAAGGCAGGAGGAGAGCAGGACAACAGATGATGAGATGATTGGATGGTATCATCAACTTGATGGACATGAGTTTGACCAAGCTCTGGGAGATGGTGAAGGATAGAGAAACCTAGCATGCTGCAGTCCACGGGGCTGCAAAGAGTCAGACGTGACTGAGTGACTGAACAACTGCCTGAAGAAAAGATCAGGTTTTAAGAGAATATTGTTTTCTTATTTTCCAGCGTGGTGTTTATCTCATAAAGAATAGGCAATCAGAAATAATGGGAGCTGTATTGGATATCAGAGAAAACAAGCAATAGCAGCAATAATAAAGACAGAAGGAGAGAGCATCCTTCAATAACAGTCCCTTATTGATGCTAAACTGTTCCAGAGAAACTCCATCTGCAAATCTCTGAAACGTACTGAGAAGACACTCAACATTCTGCCACTTGCCTCTCTGGCTTCAACAGGACAGATATAGTATTTGGATAATGTCAGTGGGGAATTGAATTCAGAAGCAGCAGGAAGTTCAGATTGAGTTCAAATCCCAGTTCCATCTCTTAGCCGGTCTGAGACCTTGTGTGACACAGGTAATCCTTCTGGGCCTCAGTCTCCCCCACGTTCCTTTGAGGACTGTGCAAAGCTCGAGAGCCTGTTCTAGCAGAGGCTCTCCATAAATGGCAGCTCTTCCGAGTCTCAGGGAGCTGGGATTGGATGTATAAGGTGAACCAGATTGTAATCTCTGGGTCTCTTCCAACCACTTGCATCCGACTCCTCCCTCATCTCACTGCATATCTCCTGCTCCATATGTCATGCCTTCGCTTTGATCAAAGCACCACAGTGATTAGAATAAAGAGCAAACGCGTTTTTGAAATGTCAGCCCCAGAGCATTGTTTGGATATGGCTTCCAAGTTCCTTTCCAGATTGTTTTCAAAGAATTCAATTTTCTTTCTTAACTATGCTTGCTGATCAAGGCACCTGCTTCATTGGTTGGGAATGCCTTTGGCTTTATAAAACTCTTTCTTCATCATAAGCCCCCACTTAATTGCCTTGTTCTCCATTGCTGAGTTTGCCTTTTGTTTTGTCTATGAGCAAAAAAGGTATTATTTTAGCTATTAATACCTCATTTAAAATGAAAAAAAAAAAAAAACTTCTAAAATCTAACTAATTCTCATGCCTACAACTTATTAGAGAAATATCTATGACATTCCGTGTAAGCTGTTTGCTGCTGTTTATGCTTGAACGCAAACTTAACACTTTGAAAAAATCTTTCTTCCTAGATCCTTTTTCGTGTTTGTCTATCTCATTGAAACATTGCTTGACAAAAGTGAAAGAAACTTCAGGGTTTTCCAAACCAGCTGTACATCCTACCTTTTGTAGGGAGTTAGGGAAAAAAATAGCATCTTGGAACTCACCAGCACCCAGTATAGCTTGGGAATTTCTTAAATTACCCATGTCCAGCTGTTTCATGAATTTGTATTTGGAGAACATTGAGATAGCCCAAACCCCACATTTCATAGTTAAGGGAATTAAGAGACAAAAGTGTGAAGACAGCTGTCAAGGTGGCTTAGCTGGATAGTGGCAGAACAGGCCTCTGGCTCCCAGGGCCAGTCTGAATTCCACTTACATGTGGCTCCTTGAAACAATTGGTTTTGATGCTAGTATCTCTTTGGGAATTTTAAAATGATTTCTTTAACATGTGACTGAAAATGTAGACTCTAATGCTTATTCTAAATCATAGAAAAGAACATTGCAATATCATAATGGCAAAAAAAAAAAAAAAAAATACCCAGGTCACTGGGTAATATGTTTCCAAAAGAACCCAAGAGACTCTCAAGAGAAAATGGACAAGACTTAGGAAATTCCTTGAATGCACCTCACTTATCTGACTCACTCACTGGGCCTTGAGATGACCAACCAAGCTATCTTTGCTCATTTAACCACCGCTAATCCAAGTACTGAGGAACCTGTGCTGTGAGTGGTCACCCTGTGACTCGGCTGGTTGAGCCGAGGCGGAACAAAGACGCCCTCTCACAGATCTTTACGACACCAGGTTATGACAGTCTGTGGGATCTGGCCGCTCCTTCCACTTCATTTTCCATTCCTGCCTTCTCCTCTTCAGACTGGGTCTGGAGAAGCAGCTGGGATGGGCGGGAGAACCAAGTCTTCCAGCGCTTGCAGGGCAGCTGGCCTCAGGGCAAACGGTAACTGCTGACGCTGCCCTCAGACTCTTTTCATGCTCTCTGGGTGGGCGGCAGCCCTCTCTGCTCCTCTCTGGTTTGTCTTAGCTCTCCTTTTCCATGACCGTTTCAGAAATTAATCCCTTTGTACGTTTTCAAAGTTTGAATGTCTTGAATTCCCCTGAAGAAATTTAATGTAAAGAGAAGTTGTTTACAGTTTAGTTCAGTTCAGTCGCTCAGTCGTGTCCAACTCTTTGCAACCCCATGAATCGCAGCACGCCAGGCCTCCCTATCCATCACCAACTCCCAGAGTTCACCCAGACTCACGTCCATCGAGTCAGTGATGCCATCCAGCCATCTCATCCTCTGTAGTCCCCTTTTCCTCCTGCCCCCAATCACCCCCAGCATCAGAGTCTTTTCCAATGAGTCAACTCTTTGCATGAGGTGGCCAAAGTACTGGAGTTTCAGCTTTAGCATCATTCCTTCCAAAGAAATCCCAGGGCTGATTGCCTTCTGAATGGACTGGTTGTATCTCCCTGCAGACCAAGGGATTCTCAAGAGTCTTCTCCAACACCACAGTTCAAAAGCATCAATTCTTCAGCAGTCAGATTTCTTTATAGTCCAACTCTCACATCCATACTTAACCACTGGAAAAACCATAGCCTTGATTAGACGGACCTTTGTGGGCAAAGTAATATCTCTGCTTTTCATATGCTATCTAGGTTGGTCATAACTTTTTCCAAGGAGTAAGGATCTTTTAATTTCATGGCTCAATCACCATATGCAGTGATTTTGGAGCCCAAAAAAATAAAGTCTGTCACTTTCCATTGTTTCCCCACCTATTTCCCATGAAGTGATGGGACCAGATGCCATGATCTTCGTTTTCTGAATGTTGAATTTTAAGCCAACCTTTTCACTCTCCTCTTTCACCTTCATCAAGAGGCTTTTTAGTTCTTCTTCACTTTCTGCCATAAGGGTGGTGTCACCTGCATATCTGAGGTTATTGAAATTTCTCCCGGCAATCTTGATTCCAACTTGTGCTTCTTCCAGCCCAGCGTTTCTCATGATATACTCAGCGTATAAGTTAAATAAGCAATTTGTTTACAAGGCCTTATTAAATTCTCAGCCTCAACTTCCTCATGGGCCAAATGGAGAGCTTAACCATGAGTGAGGTATTTGGTCACCAATACAAGTCACTAATATTAACCTGACAACTGCTGTCGGCTCCAGGTTATTCCTAATTATTAATAATCACTCCTAATTAAATCAACAATTTTGATACAGAAGTGTTTTTCTTATGAAAGATTCCAAATCCCTCTAACATATTCAAAAACAAACATGCTCAGCTTGCAGAATTTGCAGCTTTTTAATCTATGTTCCAAAAGCGTCCCGTGTTAGAAGAGTGTATTTCTTCATTGTATTTATCACAATGTGTTGTAATTAGTCGTTTTTAGGTCCTTCTGTTTACCAGGTTTTGAACTCCTCAAGGCCAAATGCCATGATGTATTCATCTCTGCATCCTTGAGAGCCTAATGCAGTGCCTGGCCCATGGTAGCTGTTCAGAAAATGCTTGTTGACTGAATGAAGAAAAGGTCTCAGGCTTTAGAAGACAATGGCAGTCAAGACGGCCAACACAAGACTCCTAGTTTACAAGTCATTACTCTGCCTTTGAGTTTCAGTTTCCCAAGTTACAAAGGAATGATAATCAGTTTTGTCCTCTTCCTGTCTGCCTTGTAACTCACACTGCTGTGGGTTAGAAACTTTGGCAGGGATAAGGCAAGAAGCCATTCTGTCAAACTTGGCAACTTTCTATAAATTTGAAAAACAGGTCTATTCAGTTTTAAAAAATAAAAGAAGAGGCAATCTGGGCTTCCTGTACTCTTTATTAGAGTCAGAGAGTTACAGCATTTTTTTCAGGCTTCATTTTACTCCCCTCTGTTATAAGAGAATAGGGAAATCAACTTCGATGGGGATTTATTTCAAGCTGGTGCTCTACAGCGATGTGGCCATTTGCTGCAGAGGAAATTGTTTACAAAAAAAAAACCCTCTGTGGAGTTTAGACGCCCTTCATGGACTCTGGTTTAATGGTGGCTCCTATGAAAGCACAACTGATCTATACTTTCATCTAATAAATAATTGTTAAGAATCCAGTAAATGAAGCCAGATTTTTCTTTACAGTTAGTTTTGGAAATAAAGCATGAGGTAAGCAGAAAAAGCTTCCTGGTTTTTGGAGCTTTAGCAGATATTTAATTCTCCTTTGCCATTATAGAGTCAGCAGCTGTTGCAGATCAGCTCCTAGAATCCCTCAGGAGTCTCGTCTTCAGGCCCTGGCGGATAGGTGTGGGCTGCCTCAAAGATTCCAGGGGAGAAAAAGCAGAGGTCGCCTGCTGTACTTCACAAGCTCCACCCTAAATGCATTCCTGCTCATCTTGCTGACTGTGAAACTGAACTCAAATAGAGCCTGCCCACTTTGATTTGCTCCTTTCTCTTAATGATCTCCAAAAGGTAACCAGAGAATAGAAAATAAAGGAACAAAAGAGGAAAAGAAGATGCACCCTAAGTAGTTTTTAAGCGATTCATCTGGAAAGCGTATGCACAGCTGCCTGTGTGTCTGAGGGCCATTACCAGTTCCAGGAAGGATAATATCCCCACTTCCTATTCGCTGCATTTATCTTCTCTGCTTGGCAGGAGAAAACCATTCTGCTTTGCCTTGCAGGAGATCAGGGACCAATTTTCATCTCACCTGCTTTCATTCGAGCTCATACCACACCTAGTAGGGTGCTGGGCATGTAGGGTTCAGTAAATATTTATACACTTTACTCAGCGGTGCTACTTTCCTGTGTACCAGTGAAAACAAGACAAGTCACCTGAGTCAGAGAGCTCTGCAGTAGTGGCTAGGAGGACTCTAGGCATCTTCAGCAGAGCAGCACACCGCACCAGGCCAGAGTCACCTTTTCACAGTGAGTGTGACTCTTCCTAACCCCAAATCAATACTCTCGCTCGAATGTTTACCATTCCTGAATGACTTCTTGTGGAGCTTTGCAAAGAGCAGAATAACTCACTGGGTTCTGTCCTGACACTATGTGACCTCAGAAAAATTACTTAACTTGGCTAGACATTTATTTCTTTATCTGTGCAACTTGGAACAGATCATCTCTAAGAATAGAATGGGTGAGGATTTCTCTTAGTACCAATACCACTCTATCGGCAGGTCCTGTCTGGAGCATGGTACTTTTGAAAGTTGGGAGGCCACACTTTGGCTCAGAAAATGAATATGATGTCTGTTGTCTGGGTGGAAGGATGAGTTTGCAAATTGAGGGTTGTGCATACACCAGCTATGTTCTTACTAGGTGTGTGGTCATGGACAAATTACTAAATTGATTTTCTCATCTGTAAATGAGTATAACATTAATATCTACTTTGCAAAGTTGGAATGAGAATTAAATATGATCATACAAAGCACTTAGTACAGTGACTGGATCCTAGTATACACCCAGTAAATGTTACCTAATGTCATTTTTGTTGCTGTTAATGTCACATTCCAAGTATGTATACCTAAGATCTCTTTCTCAAGTAGCTCAGCGGTGAAGAGTCCGCCGGCAAAGCAGAAAATGTGGGCTCGATCCCTGGGTTGGGAAGATCCTCTGCAGAAGGAAATGGCAAACAACTCCCGTATTCTTGCCTGGGAAATCCCAAGGACAGAGGAGCCTGGTGGGCTATAGTCCATGTGTCGCAAAAGACATGACTAGACATGATTAGCAACTAAATCAAACAAACAGAAGATCTCTTTCCGCTCTGACGTTTAATCACGATGAGCCGGTACTTGCACTTGATGAGAAGCGTGGGCCAGACTGGGCTTCCCTGGTGGTTAAGACTGTAAGGAATCCACCTGCAATGCAGGATCGCAGGTTCAGTCTCTGGGTTGGGAAGATCTCCTGGAGAAAGGGAATGGCTACCATTCCTGCGTTCTTACCTGGAGAATTCCATGGACAGAGGAGGCTAGTGGGCTACAGTCCATGGGGTCTCAGAGTTGAAGATGACCGAAGTGACTTAGCGCGTGTTAGAGCAGCCTAAGGGCATGCACCGAAATATTTGATTTTGGATAATCTGTTAAGTGTCATTAGTGGTTTGACACTGAGTGTCAGGAGCAATCATTCTGCAAAGGATGCTGCAAAGAAGTAAATGCTATTCCCATATCAAGTGGACTTCCAGGTAATGATTAATACAGCTGGGGTTCAGTCTTCTTTGTGCTTTTCATTTATTTATGAATTCTATAGTTAGTCCATCCTAAAGGAGATAAGTCCTGAGGGTTCATTGGAAAGACTGATGTTGAAGCTGAAACTCCAATACTTTGGCCACCTGCTGCGAAGAACTGACTCATTTGAAAAGACCCTGATGCTGGGAAAGATTGAGGGCGGGAGGAGAAGGGATGACAGAGGATGAGATGGTTGGATGGCATCACCGACTCAATGGACTTGAGTTTGGGTGGACTCCAGGAGTTGGTGATGAACAGGGAGGCCTGGCCTGCTGCGGTCCGTGCGGTCGCAAAGAGTCGGACACGACTGAGTGACTGGACTGAACTGATAGTGAATTAGAGACACTGTTGTAGATGCTGGAGATGCAATGGTCATTGAAGTGGACACGATTCCTGCTCTCAAACAGTTTAATTCTGGTAAGGGCAACAGGCAAAAAATAGGCAAACAAATCAAGGTCAGTCTCAGATCGTGATGGGTGCTGGGAATACAGTCACACAGTCATGTGACCGTGAGGACTGACAGTGGGTGCTCAGCAAAGGCTTCTGTGAGAGCAAATACTTGAGCCAAATGCTGATTCATAAGTAGGAATCAGCTACCTGAGGGTATGAGGAAACCTGTTCTTGGGGACAGCGGGCCCTCATGTAGGAACTTGTAATCAAGGAACAGAGAGCAGCCCAGTGTGGCTGGGGTAGACTTAGCTCAGAGAAGAATGATAAGGGCTGAGGTGGAGGGTGATGTTGGGTCTGATGGTTTGGGCATCAGAAGTCCTGATTAGAAGTTTAGATTTCATTCCAAATGTGTTGAGAAGCCATTTGAATGCTGTCAGCAGGGAAGCGCTCTCTGGTTTCTTTGTGGCAAATGGATGCTATCGGACAAAGTGGAATCAGCTGAATCAGTTGCCACGAATCCAGCTGGAAGCTGAAGGGGTTGGAAGGTGAAGAGAATGGAAAGATCTGAGATATGTAGCAGAGGTGGAGGTGAAAAGATGGGCTTCCAAAAGTACATATCGTCTTTTCTAGTGTGACATTTGCCCCATACCTGGAAACTTCTTAAAGGGCCCAAGTCCACTATTTCCACAAGTGTTTTCCTTCATCTATAACTATTCTGCTTGGTGTCCTGGAAGCCTGAACGAATCAGTGCAGCTTGTCTGAGCATTTGTCTTGGAAAAAAGTGTCCTCCATGCAGCTCACATGCTGAGACACAGAGTCGATGGGCAACACCAAAATAAATGTCCACGCTGCTCTCTTGGAGGCGTTAGTATGGTTTTTGTTGTTCTTCTACAAGAAATTAATTCAGGTTCACAGCAAGTGATCGAATGCCCATTAAGACACTCATTTGTTAGTGAAGGAACATGAAGGAACCTAGATTTTTAAGCCAAAGTGAAACCGAAGTGAGAGAAAGAAGTCTCAAAACTTGTGGCATCCCCCCTGCTTGGCCGGCCCTGAGCGTGTGGGCTCCCTGCCTCCTAACCTTCCTTTAGAGCCCTAGAGATTGCATTTGTCAATTTGCAGGGACTGACTTCCTCAGAAGAAACTGTAATCCTGCCTTGCAGCGCCTTGGTCTCTGCTACCGTGCTTTTAAGGTATCGGGCATCCCTGCTGTTCTCCAGGAAGGGTTCAGAGGTCCAGCCCCTGGCATCTCACGCAGATGGATGGCGCAGCCCTCCTGCTCTGACTTCCCTTATCTGTCAGTGGCACAGCTCGCTACAGACCTGCTTCTCCAGCCAACTCTGACTTTCATCACGGGCAGATGGGCTGTTTATTGGTATGGAATGTATACCTGGAATTTTCTAGAATTGGTGAAAATGTCACACAATGGCTGTTTTATATCTGACTTCTTTTACTCAGCATAAATATTTCAGATTTATCCATTTGAATATTATTAGGCCTTTCGATAGGTGAGTAGTAAGTAATACACTGTGTTTCTGTGTCTCTGTGTGTGTGTGTATCACAATTCATCCATTCACCATTTTGTGGACATTTGGATTGTTTTAGGCTATTACTAATAAAGATATTATGAATATTTGTGTACAAGTTTTTCTGTGCACACAGGCTTTTTTTTTCTCTTGAAAAAATACCCAGGAATGAAATGTCCGTGTCATGTTGTGGCATATGTTTCACTTTTAAAGAAACTGAAAAATATTTTCCAAAGAAGTTTGACCATTTATCATCAGTCGTGCATAAAACGTCCAGCTGCTCCGTGTCGTCCCAGACACTCAACGTGGCCCAAACTGCCCAGCTCTGGTAACACACCTCTACAGTCTGTGATCCAGTGGGAAAGAGGAATCTAGCATCTCCTTTCTAATACCCTGTATAAAGCGTCGGGAGATAATCCTACCAGCGTGCCAGTCACCGTCCTGTGATGTTCTTCACCAAGAGAGGAGAAATATAGTCATGGGAATTTCCATCCTGGCCACAGAAAATAGGGCAGAGAAAGTTCCTCAAAGCTTGGAAGGGTTATTACCAGTGTAAGAGAGAGAAGGGATCTAGGCAAGCAGAACCCTAGACGTTACAGTACCTCCTCAAGTCTAAGGAGTTTGAGGGAGAGATAGTAGCAACATCTAATAAAGTTCATGAGTGACCCACAGAGCTGACGATATACACCTGGCTCTCTCTGTCTGTAAAGATCAACATAAGAAGGGGAAGGGCCGTTCTCAAGTTGGAAGACTGAAGTAAGGACCCTGTGTGATCACCCAGAAGTGCTCAGTAGGCAGTAATAAATGTTCCTTGGAATAATTCTCTGAATAATTTTCTGAGCCAAGGGATAAACCAAGATAGCAGCTTTTTAGTATGCCCTGAAAGCTTGACAGTGCCTGCTGGGAATTCATACTTCTACACTTAACTTATGACTGTTAGTTATGATTATAGGATTCTATCAGTGAATCATTTACATTGAGTTCAGTTCAGTTCAGTTGCTCAGTCATGTTCAACTCTTTGTGACCCCATGGACTGCAGCTTGCCAGGCCTCCCTGTCCATCACCAACTCCTGGAGCTTACTCAAACTCATGTCCATTGAGTCGGTGATGCCATCCAACCATCTCATTCTCTGTTGTCCCCTTCTCCTCCTGCCTTCAATTTTTCCCAGCATCAGGGTCTTTTCAAATGAATCAGCTCTTCTCGTCAGGTGGCCAAAGTATTGGAGTTTCAGCTTCCAATGAACATTCAGGACTGCTCTCCTTTAAGATGGACTGGTTGGATCTCCTTGCAGTCCAAGGGACTCTCAAGAGTCTTCTCTGACACCACAGTTCAAAAGCATCAGTTCTTCGGTGCTCAGTTTCTTTATAGTCCAGCTCTCACATCCATACATGACCACTGGAAAAACCATAGCCTTGATGAGACAGCCCTTTGTTGGCAAAGTAATGCCTCTGCTTTTTAATATGCTGTCTAGGTTGGTCATAGCTTTTTTTTCCCAAGAAGTAAGTGTCTTTTAATTTCATTTAATTGCAGTCACCAATTGCAGTGATGTTGGAGCCCCCAAAATAAAGTCAGCCACTGTTTCCATTGTTTCCCCATCTATTTACCATGAAGTAATGGGATCAGATGCCATGATCTTAGTTTTCTGAAAGTTGAGCTTTAAGCCAACTTTTTCACTGTCCTCTTTCACTTTCATCAAGAGGCTCTTTAGTTCTTTTTCACCTTCTGCCATAAGGGTGGTGTCATCTGCATATCTGAGGTTATTGATATTTCTCCCAGCAATCTTGATTCCAGCTTGTGCTCCTCCAGCCCAGCGTTTCTCATGATGTACTCTGCATGTAAGTTAAATAAGCAGGATGACAATATACAGCCTTGACGTACTCCTTTCCCAATTTGGAAACAGTCTGTCATTCCATGTCCAGTTCTAACTGTTGCTTCCTGACCTGCATACAGATTTCTGAGGAGGCAGGTCAGGTGGTATGGTATTCCCATCTCTTTGAGAATTTTCCACAGTTTATTGTGATCTACACAGTCAAAAGCTTTGGCATAAATAGCATTTACATAGCATGGAATATAATAAATTCAAGAACTATTTCATTACCCCCCAATTAAAGCAAGCTCTAGCCCTGACATTCAGAAGGATTCTGTGTGTCATCTCTGTCTACACCATTTTTTTAAACTGTTTTTAAGTCTGAAGCTCCTTCAAGAATGTGCTCCTTTCATGATGATATATGAGATGTTTAGTCTTCTCTGTACAGTTAGTGGTTCCAGCTCCAGTGACTGAGTTAGTATGCAGAGAGAAGTGTGAATTGTTAGCCTGAGGTACTGACTTGTCTTCTGTTTCTATGAGCCTGATCTTTCTTTGTATTTTTGTCTTTAGTGTGAGATGACATTTTTAATGTTGATATTAGTCATATAATTACAGATCAGTGATGCTTTACAGCAACAAAGAATCACATGATTGGTATGGGATATTGGTATCTCTCAGGTGTTTCTGAACTTAAACCAGTTACATTGTTTTCAACACTTATGAGACTTTAATAATTATCTCATAAAACATGAAATCATTACTGTTATTAGGGAGTATTTCAGTGAAAGGTAATGTGGGTGTTTGCATTCGGAATCAAAAACAGGAAGATCACTTGAATTGCAGGGTTTCAAATGTGCTGGCTTGGCGCTGAAGTGTTGAGTCTTTGGCTACACTGTACCCACCAGATTCCTCTCTCACCAAACTGCTGCAGTAGACCTGCGGGCTGGCCGAGTTTCATCTGCAAATGTGGGCAGTTCTCCCAGTGCGTCTGCTCTTTAAAGCCAGGCTCCTGGGCCTTGGCTTGCATTGCTCATTCTTTCTTTTCAAAACCTCCAAGACCGGTTCTCTGCCACTTGATAGAAACAGGCTTCAGTTCCAGGCGCCGTGTTGTGTGGGCGTACCAAGACGACAGGGACTGTAAAGACGAAGCGCATTATTGTACATAGGCTGACCTGCCTGAGTGACTCACTCACATTCACTCTTTCCCAAAGCAGAGTGGCCTCTTGCTCCGAACTTAAGGCTGCCCTGAATAAGAACAGCAAGTCAGGTCAGAAATACAAGATGCTCTGCAAATGAATCTCTCCAGCTGTGAGCATCAGGAGACTTCCAGGGCTCTCAGCAATACCTGCTATCCCCCAGACTTGAATTGTCTCCATGAACACCATCCAGTAGATCATGGAAAATTTCCATATAAAGATTGAAACTAGCTACTATACGTTTCATACATTTCATGAACTCATGGAGCGTTCTTGCTGTCTTTACGACACGATGACTCAGCTAAATACTTGCTGAGGATATTTCTGCTCATAACTGTGGCTGCAACTAGGGGAGTCTACGGAAGGTAGAAAAAGTCATTCCCTTACTGTTTAGGAGTGAAAAACAGGATGAAAGCACTCAGAGATTACCAAGGAGCAGAGTTACTGTACCATGAGAGTGAGACCCTCAAACTGGGATTCCAGACACCAGGGTGGGTCTTAGGGCTCTGCTGGGTTTTCTGGGTGCTACCCACTCCAGTGTTCTTTCCTGGAGAATCCCCATGGAGAGAGGAGCCCGGCGGGCTGCAGTCCACGGGGCTGCAAAGAGTCAGACACGACTGAGTGATGAACATGTCACTTTCACTTCTGGCAAATCATGTCCCTCTCTGGACCGCACATGCCTCATATACAAAATTAAAGAGTTACGCCAGCTGCAACGGACCACACAGAGGCATGGACGAGAGCAGCTACCCCATGTCCAAGAAGCGGAGGCTGCACTGGGCCCAGGAGGGCCAGAGAGGAGCTACTCCACATTCAAGGTCAGCAGGGGCGGCCGTGAGGAGATACCCCTCATCCAAGGTAAGGAGCACTGGCTGTGCTTTGCTGGAGCAGCCGTGAAGAGATACCCCACATCCAAGGTAAGAGAAACCCAAGTAAGATGGTAGGTGTTGCAAGAGGGCATCAGAGGGCAAACACAATGAAACCATACTCACAGAAAACTAGTCAATCTAATCACACTAGGACCACAGCCTTATCTAACTCAATGAAACTAAGCCATGCCCGTGGGGCCACCCAAGACGGGCAGGTTATGGTGGAGAGATCTGACAGGATGTAGTCCACTGGAGAAGGGAATGAATGGCAAACCACTTCAGTCTTCTTGCCTTGAGAACCCCATGAACAGTATGAAAAGGCAAAATGGTAGGATACTGAAAGAGAAACTCCCTGAGTCAGTAGGGGCCCAATATGCTACTGGAGATCAGTGGAGAAATAACTCCAGAAAGAATGAAGGGATGGAGCCAAAGCAAAAAGAATACCCAGCTGTGGGTGTGACTGGTGATAGAAGCAAGGTCCGATGCTGTAAAGAGCAATATTGCATAGGAACCTGGAATGTCAGGTCCATGAATCAAGGCAAATTGGAAGTGGTCAAACAGGAGATAGCAAGAGTGAATGTTGACATTCTAGGAATCTGCAAACTAAAATGGACTGGAATGGATGAATTTAACTTAGATAACCATTATATCTACTATTGTGGGCAAGAATCCCTTAGAAGAAATGAAGTAGCCATCATGGTCAACAAAAGAGTCTGAAATGCAGTACTTGGATGCAATCCCAAAACGACAGAATGATCTCTATTCGTTTCCAAGGCAAACCATTCAATATCACAGTAATCCAAGTCTATGCCCCAACCAGTAACGCTGAAGAAGCTGAAGTTGAACAGTTCTATGAAGGCCTTCAAGACCTTTTAGAACTAACACCCAAAAAAGATGTCCTTTTCATTACAGGGGACTGGAATGTAAAAGTAGGAAGTTAAGAAACACCTGGAATAACAGGCAAATTTCGCCTTGGAATATGGAATGAAGCAGGGCAGAGTCTAATAGAGTTTTGCCAAGAGACTGCACTGGTCATAGCAAATACCCTCTTCCAACAACACAAGAGAACACTCTACACATGGACATCACCAGATGGTCAACACCGAAATCAGATTGATTATATTCTTTGCAGCCAAAGATGGAGAAGCTCTATACAGTCAGCAAAAACAAGACCAGGAGCTGACTGTGGCTTGGACCATGAACTCCTTATTGCCAAATTCAGACTTAAATTGAAGAAAGTAGGGGAAACCACTAGACCATTCAGGTATGGCCTAAATCAAATCCCTTATGATTATACAGTGGACGTGAGAAATAGATTTAAGGGCCTAGATCTGATAGAGTGCTTGATGAACTATGGAATGAGGTTCATGACATTGTACAGGAGACAGGGATCAAGACCATCCCCATGGGAAAGAAATGCAAAAAAGCAAATGGCTGTCTGGGGAGGCCTTACAAATAGCTGTGAAAAGAAGAGAAGCAAAAAGCAAAGGAGAAAAGGGAAGATATAAACATCTGAATGCAGAGTTCCAAAGAATAGCAAGAAGAGATAAGAAAGCCTTCCTCAGTGATCAATGCAAAGAAATAGAGGAAAACGACAGAATAGAGAAGACTAGAGATCTCTTCAAGAAAATTAGAGATACCAAGGGAACATTTCATGCAATGATGGGCTTGATAAAGGACAGAAATGGTATGGACCTAACAGAAGCAGACGATACTAAGAAGAGGTGGCAAGAATACATAGAAGAACTGTACAAAAAAGATCTTCATGACCCAGATAATCACGATGGTATAATCACTCACCTAGAGCCAGACATCCTGGAATGTGAAGTCAAGTGGGCCTTAGAAAGAATCACTACGAACAAAGCTAGCGGAGGTGATGGAATTCCAGTTGAGCTATTTCAAATCCTGAAAGATGATGCTGTGAAAGTGCTGCACTCAATATGCCAGCAAATTTGGAACATTCAGCAGTGGCCACAGGACTGGAGAATGTCAGTTTTCATTCCAATCCCAAAGAAAGGCAATGTCAAAGAATGCTCAAATTACCGCACAATTGCACTCATCTCACACTCTAGTAAAATAATGCTTAAAATTCTCCAAGTCAGGCTTTAGCAATACATGAACCATGAACTCCCAGATGTTCAAGCTGGTTTTAGAAAAGACAGAGGAATCAGAGATCAAATTGCCAACATGCTGGATCATGGAAAAAGGAAAAGAGTCCAGAAAAAAATCTATTTCTGCTTTATTGACTATGCCAAAGACTTTGACTGTGTGGATCACAATACATTGTGGAAAATTCTGAAAGAGATGGGAATACCAGACCACCTGACTTGCCTCTTGAGAAACCTATATGCAGGTCAGGAAACAACAGTTAGAACTGAACATGGAACAAACAGACTGGTTCCAACTAGGAAAAGGAGTATGTCAAGGCTGTATATTGTCACCCTGTTTATTTAACTTATATGCAGAGTACATCATGAGAAATGCTGGGCTGGATGAAGCACAAGATGGAGTCAAGATTGCTGGGAGAAATATCAATAACCTCAGATATGCAGATGACACCACCTTTATGGCAGAAAGTGAAGAGGAACTAAAAAGCAAAAGCTTCTTGATGAGAGTGAAAGAGTAGAGTGAAAAAGTTGGCTTAAAGCTCAACATTCAGAAAACTAAGATCATGGCATCGATCCCATCACTTCATGGCAGATAGACGGGGAAACAGTGGAAACAGTGTCAGACTTTATTTTTGGGGCTCCAAAATCACTGCAGATGGTGATTGCACCCATGAAATTAAAAGATGCTTGCTCCTCGGAAGGAAAGTTATGACCAACCTAGATAGCATATTGAAAAGCAGAGGCATTACATTGGCAACAAAGATCCGTCTAGTCAAGGCTACGGTTTTTGCAGTGGTCATGTATGGATGTGAGAGTTGGACTGTGAAGAAAGCTGAGCCCCGAAGAATTGATGCTTTTGAACTGTGGTGTTGGAGAAGACTCTTGAGAGTCCCTTGGACTGCAAGGAGATCCAACCAGTCCAATCTAAATGAGCTCAGTCCTGGGTGTTCATTGGAAGGAATGATGCTAAAGCTGAAACTGCAGTACTTTGGCCACCTCATGCGAAGAGTTGACTCATTGGAAGACTCTGATGCTGGGAGGGGTGGGGGGAGGAGGAGGAGGGGGGGGGGGGGGGGGGGGTGGGTTGGGTGGACCCACCGCCTGGTGGGGGGTGTGTGTGTGTTCTGGGGGGGGGGGGGGGAGGGGGGGGGGGGGGGGGGGGTTCTACTTGTGGGGAGAGGGGGGGGGGGGGGGGGGGGGGGGCGGCGACCCTACCCCTCACTACTCTGGGCGGGGGTTTTTTTTTTTTTTTTTTTTTTTTTTTACGGCAGGGGTGGAGGGAAGGGTTTTTTTTTTTTTTTTTCTCTTTTCCTTCTTTTTTTTTTCTTTTTCCCTGCCTCTTCCTCCTCCCCCGCTCCCCCCCCCCCCCTTCTCCCCCTCCCCCACTCATCTTTTTTCTTCTCCTCTCCCTCCCCTCTTTTTTCTTTTTTTCTTTTTTTTCTTTTTTTCTCCTTCTTTTTTTTCTTCTATCTTCCTCCCTCTCCTCCCCCCCCCCCCCCCCCCCCGAGGCCTCAACATCTCATAATTTCTATAATAAAAAAAAAAAAAAATTATTTTTGTGAGATTTTGTTTTTTTTTTTTTTTTTTCTCTTTTTCTTTCTCTTCTTCTTTTTCTCTTTTACATTTTCACGGGGGAGGGGGGGGGTGGGCGTTGGTTTGAGCCTCTGAACCTGCTAGCCACCCTCTTCCAGACTTCCTGTTGTATGAAACAAACCAACAAAAAGGGCCCATTTCATCTTACAGTGCTGAAAATTGGGTTTTATGTTACTTGTATTTTAAACTATTCCTAACGGGTACAGCACACTATGAAGTAATATGTGCATATAAAACTTATTTGAGGATAATTGGTGCTGAAAAAGACCGCTTGATGTGAACCCATATATCGCATGGGCATCAGCATCACAGTGAATAAAGACAAAATGTTTAATTGGGATTTAATCTTGGAAAATGCAACTAAAATTGATGAAAATAATTTAATTAATACTTAACATTTACGTTATAATTATAACTTCAGGTAATAAAACCATTGTGACTTTTTTTTAAACAGCTTCATAGAGGTAAAATTGGCATGTCACAGAATTTTCCCATTATGAATGTACACTTAGACAAATTTGAGTAAATTTACATAGCAATATAATTATGCACATAATCCTGTTTTAGAACATTTTTCTCACCTTAAAATTTCCCTCATCCACGTTTTTAGTCAATTTATACTCATACCATCAGCCCCAGACAATTGTTAATTAACTTTCTGTATCTATACTGTACTGGGAAAGTTGCTCAGGCATGTCTGACTCTTTGTGACCCCGTGGACTGTAGCCCCCCAGGCTTGTCTATCCATGGGAGTCTCCATGCAAATACTGGAGTGGGTTGCCATGCCTTCCTCCAGGGGATCTTCCTGACCCAGGGATCAAACCCAGGTCTCCCACACTGCAGGCAGATTCTTTACCCACTGAGCCACCAGGGAAGTCAAAGGTGCTTGTCTGCCGAAACCCAGGACAATCTGTACCTATAGATTGGCCTTTAATAGGTATATGTAATCTTTAAATATTTGGTCTTCCTGTTCTCTAAGATGGTATGCTTCTCAATTTCTATAAATCTTCAAAATTTTCCTTCAGAAGCATTTTATAGCTTTCAATGTACAGGTTTTACACTTTATTGTTAAAATTTTTCAGAAACACTTAAATCCTTTTGATGTGATTTTGAACATAATTTTCTTAATTGAACATTTGAATTTTTTCTAGTATACAGAAATGTAATATCCACTCATCTTGTATTCTATATCTTCTTGAGTTTGGTTATGGACTCCAGTGGATTTAGGGTGAATGCTTTAGAGTATTATGCATACAGGATCACAGAGTTTGTAAGTAAAGACAGTTTTACTTCTTCCCTTTCTAGATACATGCCTACAATGCATTATTTGATCTGACCTCCGAAAATTCCCCGAGTCATCTCTGTCTACCCTGCTCTTCATTCATTGCTTCCTGATTCACAACCTTTCCTTCTGTAAAGCTCGTCTCCTCTCAGTTCTGTCTTAGGGCATTTGCACATGTTACCCCTTTTTCCTCAACATTCTTCACTCAAATCTTTCCTGGCTGCCTCCTGCCACCATTTTCATCCTTCACATCTCAAATCAAAAACCATCACTTCAAAGTGAACTTCCCTGGTCATCCTGGGGAAGTCTGTCATCTCTATGACTATTCTGTATCATTCTGTAAACTAGTTTCTTCAGAACACTTACAACCCCACAACAATCTCCTCTTTTTACTTATTTATGCTGTTTCCCAGCTCTCAACTTAAATGTCACTTCCTTGAAGGCAGTGGCCTTGTCTGTGTCTTCCACTGCTCAGCCCCAGTGCCTGCCTCATATTAGGTATATTTCTTTTTCTTTTTCCTTTTGCTGTATGGTTGATAGAAGAAAAAAAGAAAAATTAAAAGCATGCAAACAAAAACTATTCAAAAGACTGACTTTCATACATTAGTTACTGCTGTAAAATGGACTGGAAATTATCACAGGAATTAACTATTCTAAAGGGAAGAAAGGGCATTAAACAAAAGTAAGCTGACACATTTTGATTATGTGTTGGAGTTTTGAAACAGTACAGGATATAGTAATTTTGTGCACTCATGCATATGGGCCTGGGACCATTTGTCACACACACCTCGGAGTTTGAGGGAGGACTATTCAATTGCATCCGTGCAGATTCTTTTCGTGAGTCAGAGAGTGAGGAGTGCAAGCTCTGCATCTGAAAGTCCCTGTGAAGCTCAGACCGGTTTGTGGCGTGCGGGCCTGTGGCTGGACCTTTGTTCCCCCCTCTTTCCCTGTCATCTCCTGTCTGCTCATCCTGAACCGTCGTGGGATGGGATGCTGCAGAGCTGGCGGTGCGGACTCAGAGCTGCGGGGAGCACGCTGGTACAGGGCAGCGCTCACCACTGGACCCTCCAGATCACTCAGTGTTCCTTGGTGTTATTCTCTTGACAAGAAGCTCTGGGAATTCAGCGCGTTTTCCCCCTTCAGCTAGACGCCGCCAGACACCGTCTCTGGATGTGTCAGGCAGGCTCTGTAATTAAATGGCTCAGCATTTCTGTTTGTCAGGGTGATATAAAATAAGGGGGGAAATGTTTGCTTTGTGAAGCCCTGCCATAAAACCTTCAGGAAGGATTATACATCATCAGGCCTTTGACTTACAAAGGAAAATGCTCTGAAAGACAGAACATCTTTAGTGTCAATTTTGAACTAGGAGAAAATTGAATGAAATGAAGTTTGACATATGGAACAGTTTTCATAAGTTGTTTCAAATATAAGTCACAAGAAAGGTCACTTTGAGGATATGGTAGAAGCTCAGATGAGATGCTTCTAATAACTTGAACAGAGCCCAGAGCTGACTTACTTCTCTGTGCCGGCGGGCCACGCCGTGGACTGTGCTCAGTCAAGGAAGAACTGGGCTCATTAATCATTCGTGATTGCAGAGGGCTTCTATAGAAAGGGAGGCTAAAACTAGCTTGGAAAACACGAAGGAAGACTGCCTCTACCTTCATTTAGCTAAGCCCGTCCCTGGAAAACAGGCATTTCACCAAACTCTCCCTCACCAGCAGCTATCATGTATGCAGCTAAAAGCTTAGTGAAATATGACCACCACAATTGCATTCCAGTCATATTAGAAATTCAGCCTATACCATTAACACTGCTATGCTGTGATGAAACACAGTTTCACGCAAAACCAAACACTCTAAGAGTGTATTTCTCAGAAACTTTGGTCTTATGTACATTTTTGGGTGTTGATTAATAAATACGATTAAGATACAATCTCATCAAGTAGTCATAACTGGCTAACCTTGGTTCTAGATTCAGTATACAGCACTGAAAGTTCATTTCAGACTCATTCCTTAAAGGAGTTAGGATTTTCCAAGCCACAGTTTCCAAACAGTGTGCTTCTCTGTGCAGTTGTAGGTTAAACTAATTCATCTTATTCCTCATCACCTCCTCCCCGATTCATAATCTCCAGTTTCCTGATACTCACAATAATATGTAGATTTGTTTCTGTTGTCTGACAGTTGACAGAGCATTAAATAAAAAGAGATGACAAAGCCAGAATAGTAGTTCTCACTCCTGACTCACAACCTCAGCAAAAGTAAAAAATGGGTAAATCAGTCTTCCCTTGGAGAGGGGTGGCTAGGAGTTAGAAATACAAAATCCCTCCTTGTGTGCTGGACATAAGAAAACAAAAGGGGGCTTTCCGCTTTCTCCTTGTCAGCACGTGTCACTGTCCCCTGCCCTCAGGCCTGCCCGTTAGAGCAGGTGCAGTAGTGACTGATAGCCAAGCCCAGAGTCGGGGAGGAAATTAGTCCAGGAGAGAGCAGCTCACCACCGCGGGGAGCAGCAGGAAACAGGGACGGGTTCAGAAGTGGACTGGACTCTTGCCTGCAATCCCGTTTCCTGGGGCGCGGCCCGCCATGCCTAGGCCAGTCCTGCCTGAGAGCTGCTCTGACAGTGCTTCCGTCTCCCACATGACCCAGATGCCCAGCCTTAGCAGATTGAAAGCATCAGGCCCTTTAGTCAGGTTGATGAGTTTTAATCGAAAAAGAGAAAGCACAGGTTTTGCACAACGTGGCACAAGGAGCACCCATTAACAGAGCCGCTGGTGGGGAGGCCAGAGCAGCTCCTACATGTTTCTCTTCCAAGAAGCTTTCCCTGGTTTGACGGAGTCTACCCGCTGTGAGGAATTTACGTGGAGTGGAAAGGGAGGGAGCGGCCATTTGTCTGCCGGTCATCCAGGTGGCTAACGTGGAGAGGATGTCACACCCAGATCACCCTGCCCGGGGCACCCCTTGAGGGCAAGCAGGTTGCTGGACAGCAGCTCTGTTGTGTCTATAAAGCCTAAATGGCGTAGAAGGACTTGAAGCCAGGCTGGCTTAGCTTGGCACAACTGAGCACGCCCGCTCCCGTGCTCAGATTAGTCTGGTCCTGTAGGATGACTGCCGACCTAGGATCCTCTTTCCTTGTGGAATTACTCTGAAGTCTCTGCAGGAAATTTAATCTACTCATATAGCTTCTCTCATTTAAAAAAAAAAAGTTGATCAGCTGCTAATTATTTATCTAGACAGTTTCTTTCCAAATTCTCAGAGCTCTATCTCAACAATATTTTTCCTCTTATGAACTTGCTGTGTTAAAAAAATAAACCAATGAATTCTGAAAAAGGAAAACAGAAAAAACTCTATCTTAAATTTGCTTTTGGGATTTATAAAGCCCAAGCCACTTCTTTGGTTGTTGTTATTTTTTAATAACAACTTTGTTGATAGATGATTCACACACAATAAAGTCTCACCTTTAAAACTGTACAGTTCAGTGGTTTTGAGTCTATTCAGAGTTGTGTAGCCATACCACTATCTAATTCCAGAACATCTTCTTCTCCCCCCACCAAAGAAACCCCATCAGCAGCCTCTGGCATTTGCCTTACCCCTGGTCCCTGACAACAACTAAGTGCTTTCTGACTCCATTCTGCATGTTTCATATAAATCACATCATAAAAGATGTATATTTTGTGTCCAAATTCTTACATGTACTGTGTTTCAGAGTTTATCCGGATCGTGGCAGATGTCAGTACTCTATTCCTTTCATGTAACGAGTAACGTTCCCCATGTCACTCTTTGTTTACCTGCTTATCAGCTGATAGACATGCAGGTCGTTTCCATTTCTCTAATTTTATGGATAACGGTTCTGTGTGCCATTCACTCATGTGCAAGCTTTTGCGTGGACACACATTTACAATTTTTCTAGGTAGATACCTGAAATGGAATTCTTGGGACATATAACTCTGTGTTTCCATTTGGTGGAAAATGACAAACCATTTTACATTTCTACCAACAACGAGTAGGGGTTTAATTTCTCCACATCCTCTTCAACATACTTATTGTTCGTCTTCTTAATTTTAGTCATACTGTTGGGTTTGTCTCGTTGTTTTGATTTGCAATTCCCTAGTGACTAATGACTGAAGCGACTTAGCAGCAGCAGCAGCAGCAGCAGCAGTGACTAATGATCTGGGGAGTATTTTATTGAGGTACAGTTGGTGCACAGTGTTATGTTTCAGATGTATAGTACAGTGAGTCATAGTTTTAAAAAGTTGCACTCCACTTACAGTTATAAAGTGTTGCCTACATTCCCTGTGTTATGCCGTGTATCCCTGTAGTGTATTTATCTTATACACAGTAGCTTACACGTCTCAATCCCCTACCGCTGTCCTGCTCGTCCTGCTTGCCCACTCCCCATTAATAACAGCTATTTTGTTCTTTGTATCTATGGGTCCCTTTCTTTTTTGTTGTATTCAATGGTTTGTTTTAGTCTTAGATTCCACATATAAGTGATATCATATAGTATTTGTCTTTCTCTGTCTGACTCATTTCACTTAACATAATATCTTTATTGCAAATGGCAAAATTTCATTATTTTTTATGGTTCAGTGGTATTCCTCTGTGTGTGTGTGTGTGTGTGTGTGTGTGTGTATAACATCTTCTTTATCCACTCATCTATTGATGGACAGTTAGATTGTTTCTGTGTCTTGACAATCGTAAATAATGCTGCCCTGAACATTGGTTGCAATTTTGAGCATCTTTTCATGTGCTGATTGGACATTTGTATATAGTTCTGGAGAAATAGCTATGAAATCCTTTGCCCATTTTTAAGCAGAGTTTATTTACCTTCTTATTTAGGGGTTGAAAAATTACTTATAAACTCTGAATAAAAGTTCATCAGATATATGATATGCAAATATTTTCACCCATTCTGTAGATGTCTTTTCACTTTCTTGACAATGTTCTTTAAAACACAAGTTTCTTTTTTAAAATTTTTGATTAAGTCTAATTTATCTATTTTTAATTTTATTGTTTATGATGTTAGCACTATATTTAAGAAACCAATTCTTAACCTGAAATCTCAAAGATTTATAATTTTGTTCCCTTCTAAAAGTTTTTATAGTTTTCATTCTTCCACATACATCTATGACCCATGTTGAATAAATTTCTGTATGTGGTAGGAAGACAATTTCTTTTCTTTTCTTCTGTCCTTCCTCACATAGATATCTAGTAGACCAAGTATCACTTGTTAGAAAGATCATTCTTTTAACCAAATTGTCTTGATATGCTTTGTCAAAAATCATTTGACCATAGGAATAAGGACTTACTTCTGGTATAAAACAATTTATTGTCCCTTTATCTTCTGAAAATACCTTGATTACGGAGTATAAGTTCAAGTATGTCTATCTTGAAAAACTCAAAACACATTCTCTGGACTAGAAATTATTTATCTCTGGTACTCAAGTCTTATTTTAGATTGTATTCTCCTAGAAGTAAATTCTAAGACCAGAACCCAAGTGTGAGTTGATTATTTAGGAATTGTAGGAAACATTCCTGTTAAGAGTGGAACAGAGACAAACAGCAGGAAAGAAGACAGTAACGCTCCAGGTGTTTCAAATCCTGAAAGGTGATGCTGTGAAAGTGCTGCACTCAATAAGCCAGCAAATTTGGAAAACTCAGCAGTAGCCATAGGACTGGAAAAGGTCAGTTTTCATTCCAATTCCAAATGCCAAAAAATGTTCAAACTACCGCACAATAGCACTCATCTCACACACTAGCAAAGTAATGCTCAAAATTCTCCAAGCAAGCTTTCAACAGCATGTGAATATGAACTTCCACATGTTCATCTGGATTTAGAAAAGGGAGAGGAACCAATACGCTGGATCCTCGAAAAAGCATAAAATTTCCAGAAAAACATCTACTTCTGCTTTATTGACTATGCTGAAGCCTTTCACTGTGTAGATCCAACAAACTAGAAAATTCTTAAAGAGATAGGAATACCAGACCACCTGAGACGCCACCTGAGAAATCTGTATGCAGGTCGAGAAGCAACAGTTAGAACGAGACATGGAATAACAGACTGATTCCAAATTGAGAAAGGAGTATGTCAAGGCTGTATATTGTCACCCTGCTTATTTAACTTATATGCAGAGTATATCATGCAAAATGCTGGGCTGGATGAAGCACAGGCTGGAATCAAAATTTCCAGGAGAAATATCACTAACCTCAGATATGCAGATGACACCACCCTTATGGCAGAGAGTGAAGAAGAACTAAAGAGCCTCTTCATGAAAGTGAAAGAGGAGAGTGAAAAAAGTTTGCATAAACTCAACATTCAGAAAACTAAGATCATGGCATCCAGTCCCATCACTTCATGGCAAATAGATAGGGAAACAATGGAAACCATGACAGATTTTATTTTCTTGGGCTCCAAAATCACTGCAGATAGTGACTGCAGCCATGAAATTATGACCAACTTAGACAGTATATTACAAAGCAGAGACATTGCTTTGCCAACAAAGGTCCATCTCATCAAAGCTATGGTTTTTCTAGTAGTCACGTATGGATATGAGAGTTGGACTATAAAGAAAGCTGAGCGCCAAAGACTTGATGCTTTTGAACTGTGGTGTTGAGAAGACTCTTGAGAATCCCTTGGTCTGCAGGGAGATCCAAGCAGTCCATCCTAAAGGAAATTAATCCTGAATGTTCATTGGAAGGACTGATGAAGCTGAAACTCCAATACTTTGGTCACCATTTGTGAAGAACTGAGTCATTAGAAAAGGTCCTGATGCTGGGAAAGATTGAAGGCAGGAGAAGGGGATGACAGAGGTTGAGATGGCATCACCAACTCAATGGACATGAGCTTAAGCAAGCTCCGGGAGTTGGTGATGAACAGGGAAGCCCGGCTTGCTGCAATCTGTGGGGTCGCAAAAAGAGAGACTGAACTGAATTGAAGTGAACTTTGGTTGCAAGTGGCAAAAACTAACTTCTTAAACAAAGGAGAATTGTATTGGCTCATAGAATTGGACTATGGAAAGAGGAGGTGGCAGCTGACCTTTGAAAGAACTGAAATTCGGACCTCAGTTACAATTATGATATTTTTCTCTACTTTGTGGCTCTTTTATCTTCAGCTCATCTAAGCAGAAGGAACATACTTTTCTGCTATTCTTGGCTCACTTTCTTTTAGCTGCACATTTGGGAAGAAATGAGCACTTCTCTGGCAACTACAATTTAAAACATTCCCAAGGAGCACCACAATTTGGTTTACTCTGATAACATACCCTGTGCTGACCATTCTGTCCTGAAGGATATGTTGCTCTGGCCTGATTCATGGTCACTCCCTATTTCCAGAGGATAGAGGCTGTTATCATATGAAAAGGAGTAATGACATGCGGGGAGGCTTGCCAGGTGGTGCTCCTGGTAAAGACCCCACCTGCCAATGCAGGAGTCAAGAGTCACAGGTTCAGTCCCTGGAAGGGAAAATCGCCTGGAGGAGAAAATGGCAACCCACTCCAGTATTCTTGCCTGGAGAATCCCAAGGCAAGAGAGCCTGGCAGGCTACAGTCCACAGGGTCACAAAGATTCGGACACAGCACCATGATGGGAAGAAGTAAAGAACCATTTCCCCCACTGTTTCCCTCACAGTTTCCCCCATAGTCAGTCTCTCCCATCAGGAAGCTTCCATAAGGATTTTATCTTTATCGTTCAGAGGGCAGACAGAATGAAAACCACAATCACAGAAAACTAATCAAATTGATCACATGGACCACAGCCTTGTCTAACTCGGTGAAACTATGAGCTATGTCGTGTAGGGCCACCCAAGATGGGTCATGGTGGAGAGTTCTGATAAAACGTGGTCCACTGGAGAAGGGAATGGCAAACCACTCCAGTGTTCTTGCTTTGAGAAACTCGTGAACAGTATGAAAAGGCAAAAAGATACGACACAGAAAGATGAACTCCCCAGATCTGTAGATGCCTAATATGCTACTTGAGAAGAGTAGAGAAATAACTCCAGAAAGAATGAAGAGATGGTGCCAAAGCAAGAACAATACCCAGTTGTGGATGTGACTGGTGATGGAAGCAAGGTCCAATGCTATAAAGAACAATATTGCATAGGAACCTGGAATGTCAGGTCCATGAATCAAGGCAAATTGGAAGTGGTCAAACAGGAGATGGCAAGAGTAAACGATGACATTCTAGGAATCAGTGAATTAAAATGGACTGGAAAGGGTGAATTTAACTCAGATGACCATTATACCTACTACTGCGGACAGGAATCCCTTAGAAGAAATGGAGAAGCCATCATGGTCAACAAAAGAGTCTGAAATGCAGTACTTGGATGCAATCTCAAAAACAACAGAAAGATCTCTGTTTCCAAGGCAAGCCATTCAATATCACAGTAATACAAGTCTATGCCCTGACCACTAATGCTGAAGAAGCTGAAGTTGAATGGTTCTATGAAGACCTACAAACCCTTCTAGAACATCCCAAAAAGATGTCCTTTGCATCATAGGATACTGGAATGCAAAAATAGGAAGTCAAAAGACACTTGGAGTAACAAGCAAATTTGACCTTGGAGTACAGAATGAAGCAGGACAAAGGCTAACAGAGTTTCACCAAGGGAATGCCCTGGTCATAACAAACTCCTCTCCCAATAGCACAATAGATGGCTCTACATACAGACATCACCAGATGGTCAATCCCAAAATCAGGTTGATTATATTCTCTGGAGCTAAAGTTGGAGAAGCTCTATACAGTCAGTAAAAATAAGACCGGGAGTTGACTGTGGATCAGATTATGAATTTCTTATTGCCAAACTCAAACTGAAATTGAACAAAGTAGGGAAAACCACTAGACCATTCAGATATAACCTAAATCAAATCTCTTATGATTGTATAGTGGAAGTGACAAATAGATTCAAAGGATTAGATCTGATAGAGTGCCTGAAGAACTATGGATGGAGGTTTGTGACACTGTACAGGAGGCAGTGATCAAGACCATCCCTAAGAAAAAGAAATGCAAAAAGGCAAAATGGTTGTCTGAAGAGGCCTTACAAATAGCTGAGAAAAGAAGAGAAGCTAAAGGCAAAGGAGAAAAGGAAATGCAGAGTTCCAAAGAATATCAAGGAGAGATAAGAAAGCCTTCCTAAGTGATCAATGCAAAGAAATAGAGGGAAACAATAGAATGGGAAAGACTAGAGATCTCTTCAAGAAAATTAGAGATACCAAGGGAACACTTAATGCAAAAATGGGCATAATAAAGGACAGAAATGGTATGGATCTAACAGAAGTAGAAGATATTAAGAAGAGGTGGCAAGAATACACAGAAGAACTACACAAAAAAAATCATCATGATCCAGATAACCACAGACTGTGTGATCACTTGATTAGAACCAGACATCCTGCAATGCGAGGTCAAGTGGGCCTTAGAAAGCATCACTATGAACAAAGCTAGTGGAGATGATGGAATTCCAGTTGAGCTATTTCAAATCCTGAAAGATGATGCTATGAAAGTGCTGCACTCAATATGCTAGCAAATTTGGAAAAGTCAGCAGTGGCCACAGGACTGGAAAAGGTCAGTTTTCATTCCAATCCCAAAGAAAGGCAATGCCAAAGAATGCTCAAACTACCGCACAATTGCACTCATCTCACATGCTAGTAAAGTAATGCTCAAAATTCTCCAAGCCAGGCTTCAACAGTACGTAAACTGTGAACTTCCAGATGTTCAATCTGGATTTAGAAAAGGCAGAGGAACTAGAGATCAAATTGCTAACATCTAGAAAAATGGTACTGAAGAATTTAATTACAGGGGAGCAGTGGAGAAACAGACATACAAAATAGACTTATGGACATGGGGAGAGGGGAACAGAGGGTGGGAGGTATGGAAAGAGTAGCATGGAAACTTATATTACCATATGTAAAATAGATAGTCAATGGGAATTTGCTGTCTGGCTCAGAAAACTCAAACAGGGGCTCTGTATCAACCTCCAGGGTGGAGAGGGAGATAAGAGGGAGGTTCAAAAGGGAGGGGTTATAGGTATACCTATGGCTGATTTTCCATGGGGATGGTCTTGATCCCTGTCTCCTGTACAGTGTCATGAACCTCATTCCATAGTTCATCAGGCACTCTATCTATCAGATCTAGGCCCTTAAATCTATTTCTCACTTCCACTGTATAATCATAAGGGATTTGATTTAGGTCATACCTGAATGGTCTAGTGGTTTTCCCTACTTTCTTCAATTTCAGTCTGAATTTGGCAATAAGGAGTTCATGGTCTGAGCCACAGTCAGCTCCTGGTCTTGTTTTTGCTGATTGTATAGAGCTTCTGCATCTTTGGCTGCAAAGAATGTAATCGATCTGATTTCGGTGTCGACCATCTGGTGATGTCCATGTATAGAGTCTTCTCTTGTGTTGTTGGAAGAGGGTATTTGCTATGACCAGTGCATTTTCTTGGCAAAACTCTGTTAGTCTTTGCCCTGCTTCATTCCGTATTCCAAGGCCAAATTTGCCCATTACTCCAGGTGTTTCTTGACTTCCTACTTTTGCATTCCAGTCCCCTATAATGAAAAGGACATCTTTTTTGGGTGTTAGTTCTAAAAGGTCTTGTAGGTCTTCATAGAACCGTTCAACTTCAGCTTCTTCAGTGTTACTGATTGGGGCATAGACTTGGATTACTGTGACATTGAATGGTTTGCCTTGGAAACGAACAGAGATCATTCTGTCGTTTTTGAGATTGCATCCAAGTACTGCATTTCGGACTCTTTTGTTGACCATGATGGCCACTCCATTTCTTCTGAGGGATTCCTGCCCGCAGTAGATATAATGGTCATCTGAGTTAAATTCACCCATTCCAGTCCATTTTAGCCGAAGAATTGATGCTTTTGAACTGTGGTGTTGGAGAAGACTCTTGAGAGTCCCTTGGACTGCAAGGAGATCCAACCAGTCCATTCTGAAAGAGATCAGCCCTGGCATTTCTTTGGAAGGAATGATGCTAAAGCTGAAACTCCAGTATTTTGGCCAACTCATGCGAAGAGTTGACTCATTGGAGAAGACTCTGATGCTGGGAGGGATTGGGGGCAGGAGAAGAAGGGGATGACAGAGGATGAGATGGCTAGATGGCATCACTGACTCGATGAATGTGAGTCTGAGTGACCTCTGGCAGTTGGTGATGGACAGGGAGGCCTGGCGTGCTGCAGTTCATGGGGTCGCAAAGAGTCGGACACGACTGAGCGACTGATCTGATCTGATCTGATGGCTGATTTATGTTGAGGTTTACAGAAAACAACAAAATTCTGTAAAACAATTATTCTTCAATAAAAAAATAAACTTAAAAAATAAATAAAACAAACAAACAGCAACAAAAAAAGGAAGCTGAGCACCAAAGAATTAATGCTTGTGAACTGGGCTATTGAAGAAGACTCTTGAGAGTCCCTTGGACTGCAAGGAGATCAAACCAGTCCATCCTAAAGGAAATCAGTCCTGAATATTCATTGGAAGGAGTGATGCTGAAGCTGAAGCTCCAATACTTTGGCCATCTGATTTGAAGAACTGACTCATTAGAAAAAACCCTGATGCTGGCCAAGATTGAAGGCAGGAGGAGAAGGGGACGACAAAGGATGAGCTGCTTGGATGCCATCACTGATTCGATGGACGTGAGTTTCAGCAAGCTCTGGGAGTTGGTAATGGACAGGGAGGCCTGGTGTGCTGCAGTCCACTGGGTTGCAAAGAGTCAGACACGACTGAGCGACTGAACTGAAAGAACTATTGATCTCTAGGTTCGGAGGTGAGTGTGGTATGTGTGTGTGTGGAAGATCAAGGCCAAACAAAAACATACAAAGGAGACAAAAACTTCTTGTTCTGAGTCCTTTGCATAATTCAGTAATATCTCAGGAACTTTAGCTCACTGTGGGATTCTATTTCAAGAGCTTCTCAAGAAACTCCTGCTTCTCACAACTCTTATTTTCCCTTGGATATACCATATCAAATCACGTTTCCATGAGGTTACATCATGCTGTGGGATAGCTGATCTCCTTGTTTGTAATTTTAAGGGAGTAATAAAAAATCTCAATCAGTCTTAACTTTTTTTCTCTTTTTAAATCCTCAAATAATGATTCGTTAGGATTTACCTCAGATTTGGTCTTGAACCCATGTCCCAGGATTCAAACCCATCCAAAATCTGGTTTGGGACTCTAACATGGCTGGGACTTGAACCCAGCCAAAACCCACAGTACCTGGTTTCTGGACCTAATGAAACTCAGCTTATTGATGTCTTAATCACAGAAAGAATTCAGTGAGAAATGAATTGAAATATAAGAAGAGGATTTATTCAGATTCAGAGGGAAGCACCCTCCACAGACAGAGTGTGGACCATTGCAGAGGACAAGTGGGGCTGTGAATGTGGCCTGGTTAGCTTTTTTGGCTGTTTGTTGCCTTCTATTGGTTTTAATATGTTTTTAATTAATTAATTTATTATAATTGGAGGCTAATTACTTTACAATATCGTAGTGGTTTTCACCATACATTGCCGTGAATGGTGTTGCTGTGGTTTGGTCACTCAGCTGAGTCTGACTCTTTGTGACCCCGTGGACAGCAGCACACCAGGCCTCCCGGTCCTTCACCATCTCCCAGAGCTTGCTCAGACTCATGCCCATTGAGTCAGGGATGCCCTTCAACCATCTTGTCCTCTCTTGTCTCCTTTTCCTCCTGCCTTCGATCTTTTGAAGTGTTTATGTGTTGGGAAATTTCACTGGCTAATGAGTGGAAGGATTATTCCAACTAGCTTGGGGAAGGGGTTCAGACTTCCAGGAATTGAGCCACCGCCTACTTTTTGGTCTTTTGACAGTGCCTCGGAACTGTCCTGGCGCCTCTGAGTGTTTCATTCAGCTTGCTGACTGGGATCAAGGTCTAGTGAAGTTGACTTGTCTGCTATCTTGGACCCATTTGAATCTAATTGGCTTATGTTGTGTCTTTGAGGTATGTCCTTCTTTCAGAAGTTGTGCCCAGCCCACTTACCTGCTATTTCAGAAAGAAGTTACAAATTTCAGCGATGCCTAAATAGCAAGAAAGGAATCAGAGATCAAATTGCCAACATTCTTTGGATCATAGAGAAAGCAAGGGAATTCCAGGGGAAAAAAAAAAAAAAAGAATCTACTTCTGCTTCATACTGTTCATTGGGGTTCACTGGAGTGGTCTGCCATTCCCTTTTCCAGGGGAGATTAAGAAGAGGTGGCAAGAATACACAGAAGAACTATATAGAAAAGGTATTAATGACCTGATAACCACAATGATGTGGTCACTCACCTAGAGCCAGACATCCTGGAGTGGAAAGTCAAATGGGCCTTAGAAAGCATTAGTATGAACAAAGCTAGTGGAGGTGATGGGATTCCAGCTGAGCTATTTAAAACCTGAAAAGATGATGCTCTTAAAGTGCTTCACTCAATATGCCAGCAAATTTGGAAGATTCAACAGTGGCCACAGGAAAGGTCAGTTTTCATTCTAATCCCAAAGAAGGGCAATACCAAAGAATGCTCAAATTCAGTTCAGTCGCTCAGTTGTATCTGACTCTCTGTGACCCCATGGACTGCAGCACTTCAGGCTTTCCTGTCCATCACCAACTCCCAGAGCTTGCTCAAACTCATGGCCATTGAGTTGGTGATACCATCAAATCATCTCATCCTCTGTCCTGCCCTTTATCTCCTGCCTTCAATCTTTCCCAGCACTTCCATACAATTGTGCTAATTTCACAAGCTAACAAGTTATTGCTCAAAATCCTTCAAGCAAGCCTTGAACAGTATGTGAACCTAGAACTTCCAGATGTACCAGCTGGATTTAAAAAAGGCAGAGGAACCAGAGACCAAGTTGCCAATATACACTGGATCACAGATAAAACAAGGAAATTCCAGAAAAACAGCTACTTCTGCTTCATTAACTATGTAAAAGGCTTTGACTGCGTGGATCACAAAAAACTAGAAAATTCTTCAAGAGATGGGAATACCAGACCACCTTATCTGTCTCCTGAGAGACCTGTATGCAGATCAAGAAACAACAGCTAGAACTGGACATGGAACAACAGACTGGTTCAAAATTGGGAAAGGAGTACATCAAGGCTGTATATTGTCACTCTACTTATTTAACTTATATGCAGAGTATATCCTGAGAAATGCTGGGCTGGATGAATCACAAGCTGGAATCAAGATTGCTGGGGAAAATATCAACAACATCAGATATGCAGATGGTATCACACTAATGGCAGAAAGCAAAGAGGAATTAAAGAGCCTCTTGATGAGGGTGAAAGAGGAGTGTGAAAAAGCTGGCTTAAAACTCAACATTCAGAAAACTAAGACCGTGGCATTCTATCCCATCACTTCATGGCAAGTAAAAGGGGAAAAGTAAAAGCACTGGGAGATTTCCTTTTCTTGGGCCCCAAAATCACTGCAGATGGTGACTGCAGCCACAAAATTAAAGACACTTGCTCCTTAGAATGAAAGCTATGACAAAAGTAGACAACACATTCAAAACAGAGACATCACTTTGCCGACAAAGATCTGTAGAGTCAAAGCTGTAGTTTTTCCAGTACTTATGTATGGAAGTGAGAGTTGAATCATAAAAAAGGCTGAGTGCTGAAGAATTGATGCTTTCAAATTGTGGTGCTGGTGAAGACTCTTGAGAGTCCCTTGGACTGCAAGGACATCAAACCAGTCCATCTGAAAGGGAATCAAACCTGAATATTCATTGGAAGGACTGATGCTGAAGCTCGAATACTTTAGCCACCTGATATGAAGATCCAACTCATTTGAAAAGAACTTGGTAATGGGAAAGATTGAGGGCAGGAGGAGAAGGGGGCGGAGAGGATGAGGTGGTTGGATGGGATCATGGACTCAATGGATCTGAGTTTGAGCAAACTCAGGGGGTTAGTGAAGGAGAGGGAAGCCTGGAGTGTTGCAGCCCATGGGGTCACAAAAGTTGGACATGACTTAGCGACTGAGCAACAATAATAAATCTAGCAAGAGGCATACAGCTGTTTTAGAAATTAGTGGGTGATGTCAAATTTCAAATAATGAGTCTTCAGCAAAGACTAGAATGAGAAAGAGTTTCAAAATGCTTGGGGAATTCTGAAGTGGTTTCTGTATTGTTTCTAAGTAATTATCGCCATTTGTATGCCTCAGGAATCCTCCAGACTGCAACAAGATCCACTAGCCTTTATTGGGAAGGGAGAGATGGGTTTGCTTGTGTGGGAGCAATCTCTTTAAGCAAGAAAAATAAGAGCAATGAAACTACTTTTACTAGTGAAGCAACAAACACAGTAAGTAGTTACATGCTAATGCAAGGTATCACCTTTAATTAGGACTTGAGGAGGCTGAGTTCTGCTGTCTTCAGTCTTTGGAAATAAGCAGTCATGATCAAAGAGCTACCTTCTTTAAATAATTAAGATAGATATCCATTTTAATTAAAGTAGATATGGAATACTGGATATGAAAATGACTGCTGCTTCTTTTTTTTCACTTTTAGATTAAGGTGATTGGCAAATATGTCCCTGTACAGAAGGAAAGGGCATCTGGCTTCGTCCCTCTTTAGGTCTGTAGATCAGGCACACAGTCAGCTGGAGGCCTTCTGTGATCCCAGCACTTCCCTGGGATGGAGCAGGTGGGAGGGAGCCTCTTTCAGCATCGCCTGGTGGGTTACCATACAGATGTCAACAGCTGCCAGAGGACAAACCAATCTGGTTCTGCTTTTCAGAGAATGAGATAAATGCCTCCCTGCCCCCAAATAAGAGTGGTTTGGAATACAGCAAAGCATTTGAGAAATCATTAGACATACCCTCAGAATGTCATGAAAAGGTCCCGCTGAAAAGATACTCAGTCTATTCAGAGATGGGAACGCAGCCCGTGTACACCATCAGAAGCCATAGGCTGCCCTGCTCTGCCTTTGGAGGGTGAGTAAGGATGCTCAAAAGAAAAGTCTGGCACAGAGCCATGAGGTTGCAAGATCTCAGCTGTCTCAGAAGTCTTCAGTGGTCTCCTCTTTCTCTGTCATTTTCTCTTTTCTCTCAGCTGTCTCACACCCTCTCCTTTTCTCCTCGATCCCCATGCCAGCAGAACAGAGATGTCACCAGCAAATCAATCAACAATCATGTTCAAAACAAAGAGAGAGACATAAAAGAATCAAAAGAGATGGGATGGCTTAGAGCAACGTTCCTTTATCTATGCTTCTTGTTTCCATATGCCTATAGGACTCCTCCTAAGCCTGGGGGTGGGCGTGGGGGGCAAGGCGGGGAAAGCCATGCTCTTTTTCTTCATCCTCCTCCTCCTCCTCCTTCTTAAGTATTTATAGATCTGGATTAAACTCACCAGTCCAAAGTGATTTCACTTCTCTCACTATTAAAGTGGAAAGGGCGGATCCATCTTGATGTATTGTAAAAGCAATACAATATTGTAAAGTTAAGCAAAATTAAAAAAAAAAAAAAAGTAGAAAGGGTAGGTTAAACTCCACTGCTTCTCATTTTACAGATGGTCTTCATTAATCAGTGAAAATATCTGTAAGAATTAGGAAGTCATCCTTCCATATGCTTATGAAAACCCGGCCACACCCTGAGGCCCACACTCTCTGCTGGTTCTCCTTGGGTTCCCATTTTTTGGATCAGATTTTCAACTGATCCCTTTTACACTCTGACTGCTCAGCATCTTCTTGGACCTCTAGGTCAGATTCCCTTGCTCTGAAGGACTTTTGCCTGGCCCATCGCAAATTTAACTTTTAGAACCTTCTCTGAGACGGGCTTTGACCATTGTCTTCCAGCTCCATGCACTGAACATACGGGCAAGCGTCACTACATCTTTCAATCACAAGTTGCAAATCCAGGTAGCCTTCTTCACTTCCCTACTTGGCTTTTACTTTCATAGAAGGAGGATCTTACACAAAGTGGGAGATGACCATGTAAACAATAGTTTTATTAAGGGAAAATAAAGATAAGAGCCAGGACTTCCAGGCAGTAAGAGTCGAAGTAGTGCATGGACAGTATGGATGGGACAGGCAAAAGCAGAGGATGGCCTATGCAGTGAAGACAAGCAAGGGATTCAAGGATGGCAGTGATTTGGGGTGGCTGCTGTCATACTGAATGAGACAAAGTGTAGCGTGAGCTTAATTTTGATGGAGAGAACTGTAAAGAAGAGGATGGAAAAAAATCTCAAAGCAGAAGAGTGTTTAACATCAAAAACATTAAAAAAAAAAGATTGTCAAGATCTGCAGGAGAGTGAGATCCAGTTTTATGAGTCATGTGGTTTTCTTAAACCATCAAAGACCAGACCAATATATGACTGAGCAAAGAACGCTCAGAGTCCCTGGTCACAGGATAATGAGTTTGAAAGCACTCTCTTTGGAAACAAACTCAAGGCACTTGATAACTCTGGATGCAAACTTTGTGCTGAAATAAAAGTGAAGTTTGTTTTAATAATGGCATTGGATTCTGAAATGAAGCTCAGCTGCCATAAAAATTCAACATCAATTGCACACAAACATGACCTTGCATTAAAATAAGTCTTTCAAAGGACTGGATGTACTATAAATTCGGCAAGAATCAGGCTCTTTTCAAAATGCTAGTATCCGTCAGGGATTGAGATTGCCCTGCTTTTCGTGGAGCTCAGGAAGATGACACTAGGAACAAATGGGCCATTTGCCACTGCTGAGAAGTTCACTTTCATCCTTTTCGTTGACACAATGAAATTCATAATAAAATGCCGATAGGATAAACAGCAGGTCAGATCTGTCCAAATCCAGTGTGGAATAAGTGTCTGCTAAGATGATCCTGCCCCCAGAACCACTGACAACTCTGGTACATTTGTATATTTCAGAGAAAGATTCCTCCTGTGAGAGATGGACCGACCTGCAGAATCTCCTCTGCTGTCCTTGGGGAAACATTAAGAAATAAGAGATGACTGCTCTTCCCTGGCTGTTCCCTTAGATAGTGGAGCTTTCTGTCTTAAACCGCTTAGTCTCTTCCTTGCTTTCCTGGCTACTTCCCATGTTTCACGACCATTGTATCTCTGTTAAACATCAGGAGGTAGGAAGGGAACTGATGGGTTTAAATGATGTCATCCTTCTCCAGGAGAAACCGAAAGTGAAAGTTGCTCGGTCGTGTTCAAATCTTTGCTATGCTGTGGACTGCAGCCCGCCAGGCTCCTCCGTCCATGGAATGCCGTGGACTGCAGCCCACCAGGCTCCTCCGTCCATGGAATTTTTCAGGCAAGAATGCTGGAGTAGATTGCTATTTCTGCAGGAGAGGACTGCCTAGTAGGAGAAATGATTGGTTTTTTGGCTAAAAGTGTTTTCTCTGAGCCCTGCACTTGAGAAGGTCTGGAGGACATTGTAGCCTGCCACCTCGAGTGCTTCACAGAAGGACCCTTCATTCCTGCTCTCTGGGGATGGGCCAACCTTGACTTAGCACTGCAGCCCTGTCCCAGATCACGTATCTCGCACAGAGAGTCTGAGCTGAATCCAACATGTCCGATGTTATCTCTCTTGCATTCTTTTTACACCCCAGCGTACCCTTTTTTTTTTTTTTTTTTTTGGCCTCTGAGGAAAATGTTGACGTGGACACGACCAAATAATGGGTACTAAATGGCCCGGGAGAATTGAGACCTTCCCTGCGAGCTGCTTATGAGCAAACTTCCATCTAATCTGCTGGACCCTGAATTCCTCTTAAAATCCAGGGTTTTGATCATGCAATATTTTAGGAATAATGTTCTTTGTGATAGCACACAGGCCATGACCTTGACTAGAGCAGAGATTTCGAATACTGGCAATGCTCACCTTCGGGAAGATTCAGCAGCTATTTGCATGGTAACAGTCTTAAAGAACTGGCCACAGTTTGCCCAGCTCTGTTACCGCAACACACACCATGGGCATTCATTGCCTCTGACATGAGTTAGAGCCCGTGGAATATCTTCAAGACACTGCTGTCACGGTGATGCACAGCACTTTAGACCTTTGGTTTGTTTACTAGCTTGTGTATGTGTAGCACTAGATGCTTCTTTTTTTATCCCTCTGTTTTGCCATAAACTATCATGGCAGGAATGGCTTTTTTTCCTCCCTTGCTGCACTGCCTGTAAGTATGTGGTTGTTGTTCAGTCACTCAGTCACGCCCAACTCTCTGCAACCCCACGGACTGCAGCACGCCAGGCCTCCCTGTGCATCACCAACTCCTGGAGCTTACTCAAACTCATGTCCATTGAGTCAGTGATGCCATCTAACCACCTCATCCTCTGTTGTCCCCTTCTCCTCCCACCTTCAACCTTTCCCAGCATCAGGGTCTTTTCCAATGAGTCAGCTCTCCATGTCAGGTGGCTAAAGTATTGGAGTTTCAGCCTCAGCATCAGTCCTTCCAATTAATATTCAGGATTGATTTCCTTTAGGATGGACTGGTTTGATTTCCTGAATGTCCAAGGGACTCTCAATAATCTTCTCCAACACCACAGTTCAAAAGCTTTCAAGTATGCCTGAAGCTAATAAGCATGGGCATATCTGATGAATATGATGAGATAACCATGATAACTGCTTCAAATCCTGCTAAAGAAAGCCTGGGGCATGTCTGTTAGCAAAGAAGTCTGAGATTCCCATATGATTAAGTGTGTGTGTGTGTGTGTGTGTGTGTGTGTGTGTGTGTGTGAAGAGAAACATCTGTGGGATGGATCCTGCATTCATTCATGAAACCAATACTTACGGCACCAATGTTGGAGTACTGGGGATTATACTGGGGATAATTGAGTATATTGAGATACTGGGAATAAAATGAACAGGAAAAAATGTGACTATCTACGCCTTTATAGAGCTTATCCTCCAATTGGAACAAAAAATATTACTCAGTGACAAATAAGTGATGCATCAATTGGAAAAGAGGTGTGGTGTTCTGGAGAATGTTCAGATCTTAGGTTAAATAATAAGAATGAAATGATTTTGGTTAGAGGTTTTGGAAAAAAAAATTAAAACTATGTGCTCAAGCATATTTAAGAATATTGTACATACTGTATTTTCTTGGTCAAAGTAGAATCTATTGACTTGGTGTAATTAGAAGGAATTGTTTTTTTCTGAGGTAGAACATGTCTTAATCAAGATATTTAAACATTAAGTCGAGATGAAAGTGTGCAAATGGTGCTGCACTTGTCGCAGAAGCATGGGGATTACTGGGGTGGACTCTGAGGAGCCTGGGCGGGGCACAGTAGGAAAGCAAATGTCTAAGGGTTGGTGGGTGGAGGACGGAAACGCGAGGAGCCGGCATGCTGAGCACTGGCGTGCTGACGGGCGCTTAGGTGGCCCGCGTGTCTTGCTGCTGTAATAGGGCCGCAGTGAACACTGGGGCACGTGTGGCTTTTCAGGTTGTCGTTTTCTCCGGATAATATGCCTCAAAGTGGGACGGCTGGATCATACGATAGTTCTATTTCTAGTTTTCTGAGGAACCTCCATACTATTCTCCATTGTGGCTGTACCCATTTCTATTCCCACAAACAGTGTAAGAGGGCTTTCTTTTCTCCACATCCTCTCAAGCATTTATTACTTGTAGACTTTCTGACGATGGCCCTTCTGACCAGTGGGAAGTGGTCTCTCATTGTCTCGATCCGCATTTCTCTGGTAAGTAGTGATGTTGAGAATTTTTCCATGTGCTTTTTGGCCTGGATTTGGAGAAATGTCTGTTTGCATCTTCCGCCCATTTTTTGACCGAGTACTTTGGTTTTTCTGACATAGAACTGCATGAGCTGTTTGTATATTTTGGAGATTAATACCTTTTTGATCACTTTATTTGCAAATATTTTCTCCCATTCTGTGGCTTGTCTTTGCATTTGTTTATGGTGGTGCATACATTAAGGAGCCAAAATCTTGATAAATGAGCCAATAAGCAGAAAGAGCAAGACAAAGTTAAGAAGTCCAGCACCTTTTTAAAAGACTACACGGACATGATGTGATGGACTGAATAAATTTGAGTGACCATTCTCTCCATCTCAGTAATATGAGCTTCCATCTTAGTTAATCCAGGCTGCTTTAACAAAGTACCGTAGACCCGGGGACTTAAACAGCAGACATTTATTTCTCCCGTTCTGGAGGCTGGGAAATCCCAGAGTAAAGTGCCAGCAGACTCAGTTCTCGGTGAGAACCTGCTTCCTGGCTTGCTTGCTTCCAACTGCCTTCTCACTGGGTCCTCATACAATGGGGAGAGAGCTCAGTTCTTTCTTCCCCCTTTTAAGCCCACCCTGTGGGCCCCACACTCATGACCTCATCCAAACCCAGTTGCCTCCCAAAGACCCCAACTCCAAATTAGGTGACTTCAACACATGAATTTGTGAGATACAAATTCAGCCCGTAACAATCGCGTTACATGCTTTTGTTTCAGCGATCTAACATGGAGTCACTTTGTCAATTACTGCATTTCTATGACCACATCTAGAAAAGGGTATTTGTTGCCCCTGATATCACACTTTCTCTCTTTCAGTAGTGGTGAGATATCTAACATTCAGAGGTGACTTGCTCAGTCTCCACTATCGTGTGATTTTCTGGACGGTTTTCTCGTTGATTTCCACTTAATTCTGTTTTGTAGTTAAGAACATACTCTGACTAATTTCACTTTTAAAATTTTCAGTGCAGAACATGGTCTATTTTGAGGAATGTTCCATGTGTGCTTGTAAAAAAATGTGTATTCTGCTATAATTGGGTAGAATGCTCTAGAAATATCAGCTAGGTGAAGTTGGTTAGTAGTGTTCCTCACATCTCCTATATCCTTGCTGACTTCTTGTCTACTTGTTCTAGCAACTGCAAAACGAAAAGTACTGGTGTATGCAACTATCGTTCTGGATTTGTCTTTTTCTCCTTTCAACTTCAGCAGATTTTGCCTCATATATTTTGTAGCTTTGTTATTAGGCATATATTCAGTTCTTCTTGAAGTATGGACCTCTTTGTCATTATATTATGTATCTCTTTGTTCAGGGTAATAGTTCTTTTTCAGCTATTTAAAATTTTTTTTAATATTATTTATTTTTTAAATTATGAAAATATTATAACACATTCACGGGAGACTTGGAAAATACAGAATAAAGTTACATATAGTTCCACTGTATATGGCAATTGTTTGTTTTAAAGTCGATAAATTAAGATTTTTAGTTGGAGTTTCAATATCAAACTCTCAAAAATTAATAGCATGAGTGTACAGAGAAGTAGAAGAATATAGTAGAGCTGAAAAGCATTATGAACCAATTGGGCGTAATTAAGATTTATACTCTTCACTTCATTATACACATACACATAGGTTCCCCAGTGGCTCAGAGGTTAAAACGTCTGCTTGGAATGAGAGAGACCTGGGTTCGATCCCTGGGTCGGGAAGATCCCCTGGAGAAGGAAATGGCAACCCACTCCAGTACCCTTGCTTGGAGAATCCCATGGAGGAAGGAGCCTGGTAGGCTACCATCCATGGGGTCACAAAGAGTCGGACACGACTGAGTGACTTCACTTCAAGATTTATACAGTTTTCACACAACGGTAGGATACAGATTCTATTCAAGTTCCCGTAGGCTGTGAACTAAGAGACGCCCAGGCAGACCCCGAGAGGCGAGGCCAGGCGTTCCTGCTGCTGCAGTACAATGGCTTTAGCTTTCTTTTGATTAATATTTACATGGTAATATATTTTTTCCACTTTTTTGTTTATTTTTTATAACTAAAATTGATTTACCATAGATAGCATAGAATTGTAACTTGCTTTTTTAATCTGTTGTAACAATTTTTTAACTTTTAATTCACGTTTTTAGGCAGTTTACATTTAATGTAATTACTGATATGTTTGGATTAAAGACTAGTATCCATTAAGCTGTTTTTTGTTACATCTATTCTTTATTCTTTTTCCTTCCTTTTCTGCCTTGTTTTTATTTTTTTAAATGTTCCTATTTTATCACAATTAGCTAATCTTTACACCCCTTTTTAATATTTTGGTGGTTGCCCTAGAATTTACAATATACATCAAATAATTTATTACCACTCCACAATATTAAAAAGCTTTTGTAAAAGTATATTGTCAATTCCTTCCTTTCATTTTCTGTGCTATTACTGTCATATATTTTACTTCTATGTATTCTGTAAATACACAATGCATTGTTATTATTTTTGCTTTAGGGAGTCATTTCTCTGTTATGACCAATTAAAAAAATAAGACAAGGCAAACCCTTGTCTTCTTGTGGAGGACAGTAGAGTCTGAAGTTAAAAAAATAAAAATGTTTAGGGCTGGAAATAGACAGAGCTGTCCTGCTACGCTTAGTGTGGTGTGTGTCTCTGTCTGTGTGGAGGGAATGGTAGGGTCTTAATTGTTAGGAATTTAACTGGAGTTTGGAGTAGTTGCTATGATCACTCAGTACAAGATAGACTTCAAATCATCTAGTATTACTTCTGCTTAGCACGTGGGCTGGTTTACCAGAAGGCTTTTCTTCAATGTCAGCTCCATCTTCAACCTTGTGTCCGCCCTTTGTTCTGCGTCTCCTGGAAGATCTCTGCATGTTCTGGCCCCTCTGCAAGCAGTCAAGCACTGTCACTTGTTACTTGGTGCCAATTAGCCTGAGAGAAGGGGTGACATTTTCTGTTCTCCTGTCCTGTTCGCAGTCTTAGTCACTCTGGTCCTGAGTCACGGGCATAGGTTTTTCTTGGTGATTCTACCCCACTCCCGGCTGTAGATCTGGACTCCTTATTTTGATGGAAAAGGTTTTGTTCCTTTCTCTCAGAATCAGTGAGTTGTTCTTGCCTGGAGAATCCCAGGGACAGAGGAGCCTGATGGGCTGCTGTCTATGGGGTCGCACCAAGTTGGACACGACTGACGCGACTTAGCAGCAGCACCAGCAAGAGCATCATAGGCTTCCTTGGTGGCTCAGAATATAAAGAATTTGTCTGCAGTGTGGGAGACCTGAGTTTGATCCCTGAGTCAGGAAGATCCCCTGGAGAAGGAAATGGCAACCCACTCCAGTATTCTGGCCTAGAGAATCGCATGGACAGAGGAGCCTGGCGGACTACAGTCCACAGGGTCGCAAAGAATCAGACAGGACTGAGTGACTTCAGGGTATCAGGTTTTGCTTCCCTCCCTCCAAGGATTCACACCTTCTATTTCACAGAAGACGCGGGGAGAATGGCTGTGCTCCCCTCCACTGCTGGCGCTGCTTCAAGCTTGCAGCACAAGGAAGACATTTTTAGGACTGTTGCTGATCTTTTGTGTTAGTACCTGCTTCTTGGCAGATAAACCTGAGATGGGTGTAAGTTCTCCTGTGTTTGTGTCCTGGGGTTCACATTCTTTTGCCAGCCCAAAGCTGGTCTTCACTGCTTCATTAAAATATTAAGTTGAATTCTTACCTGTGATAGCATCTCTCCCAGGAAAGCAAGTTCTCATGTCCTAATTCTTCTTAGATGTGCTTTTGTCAGGTTCTAGGTTAATTGGTAATGATCAGTTCTCTCCTGGGCTCAAGAAAAGTTATGTGTTTTTGGATTGTTTGGCATTTCTGCCATGGCTGCTGCTATTATTAAGTGCAGAAGCGATGCTCTTTATGACATTCTACTGCTACATCCTGAGCAGTACCAGCACACACAGTTGTTAGCTGGGCATGTAAGCTGCTGGAACCAAGGCTCCATTTCCTGGCCTATCCGACGGCTAACGCTTCCAGCAAACATTGCTAAAGTGTGAGGGAGCCCACCCTTCTGCATCGTGTTCTGTGTTCTGCTGACTCAGATATAGGCGTGAAATCTGCAGCTGACGCAACCACCTTGCACCATGAAGTGAATTTAGGAGAAGAGGCCACACACCTGGCAGCGGCACAGTGCAGAGGAGACCCCAGACGAGCACTTGGCAGCCTATACAAATACACACTGGAGAGAGAAAAGTCAGATCAAATCGCCTCATGTGTGTTTAATTTGCTGGATATCCTCTCACTGCTGAAACTAGTGCTAACTTACAAGTTTTATAGGCACTGATATCAATTTTGAATGAGTGACATCACGACGGGGCACATTTTCAGGCACCAGCCCACCGGCTAGTGTGTCCGCTGCTGTAGACTTGTCACCCTCTCGCTCCCTCACCCTTTAGCACCCAGCTCTCAGCTCGGGGGCTCTCACGCGTATTCAATATGGCGCTCACCATATATCCAAAAATGAAAAATGCAGGCATACCAACGGACTGTGACTTCTCCGGACTATGAATCTGCCTGCCTATTTTTGTTACACTCTTTTATATTATCACGACTTATAGGCACCTCTTTAGCTGCACCACTGAACCCCACCTTCAATCTTCAGTGAGAGATATGCAGTTAGCACAATGAATTATTCTTCTTTCCTTCTGGTTTTTCCTCTCTTAGGAATGTAAGAAGGGCTGAAAGGCAAGAACATGTCTACAGGGGAGAGGAAAAAGATAATCAGGGAATAGAAAAAGCTCATAGCAGAAAATAATGGCCTCTGACAACTAAAAGGTAGCTCGAGGTCATCTGCTGGGGTAACTCTTTAACTCTTTGCTTCTTTTTTTATTGAATATTGGGCCATAAAAGAGATCTTGGAAGAAATAGCTTCTTTTCTTTCCCAGAAGGTTACTGTCTTCTGGTTATTTATATATCCCAAGCTGAAGAGGAAAGCAATGAGGCAGCTCTGCGGTCTGTCACTGGGCCACAGAGCAAACGCTCCGAGCTCTCCCACGCAGCTGAGTATGGCCTGAGCACACTGGTGCCGTCGTGGATGAATTCTAAGTTCCTTAAGACCAGAATCTACACCATCTGCTTAAATCTCAAATGCCATACCATAAAGAACATAACATGGAAGATATTTCTTACATCTACAGCTGCTGTTACTGCAAAAATACCAGAATCTAACGACTTGAGGGGTTTCACTAGAGTCGAAGAAAACTGTACTGAGAAAAATGCCTCTCGTGTAAGAAGCAGAGAAAAGACACGTTTCTTTTGTCTGTGCATTACTAGAATTTGTCTGCCCTCCTCAGCACTGATGACGCTGAAGCCCATGACAGATGATTGCCTTGAGTCATTCTCCAGCCACAGAGAAGGTAAGATTAATAAAGAACATTTGTTATAATTTTGAAACCAATTTATGTAATGGAACTCATAATAAATAACCACATTTAACACAAACATTCATCAAAGCCAATTTATACACCAGTTTGTTCACTCTGTGTTAAACCAACCATTTATAAGAGTAAGTCGGTTTTCCTTTTGTGTCCCCTTTTCTCTCTATTAAAGTAAAAATTATTGTTGGATATGGTGATTTTTTTGCTTTCATAGAAGCAGCATTGATAGTGATATATGTTGACTTCTCAGCTGTTTCTACATGATATATAATTTTGCACAGCATGTTGCTTCTGTCTGAACCAAGAGAAAATTATTGTTTTAAAAATATAAAACTATTATTGATAGTCTCTTCTCTTCTCAATAACTTGCCACCTCGGGTGAGCATAGTTCACCGTAGGAGAGGCTGGGGATTGCCACAGACTGTCAGTTTTTATAGAAAAGGGAACAGGTGCAGTCTAGTAAATGAAATTCACAAATTATCTCCAAGCATCTTATTAAAACCATTTCAAGTCACCTTATTCCCAAGCTTCTGCTAACATCAGTATCTGTCCCTGCTTTTTCTTAACTAAAGTGTAGTTGATATACAATGTTGCTTCAGTTTCAGGTACACAACATAATGATTTGGGCTTTTTATTTTTCAGATTATATTCCATTATAGGATAAAATATTGGGTATAACTCCTGTGCTACAATAAATCCTTATTGCTTATCTGTTTATGTATGGACATACATTCAACCATAGATAGAGTTTTTTCTGTTTTTGCCACACCCATAACTTAATAGACAGCTTTTTCTGTTTTTCCCAAACCCCTAATGTGGCCCTCCTCCCCTCCTTACCCTTTGGCAGCCGTGAGTTTGGTTCCTATCTCTGTGAGTCAACTTCTGTTTTGTGTTAGGTTGATTTGTATTATTTTTAAGATTCTGTGTGTGAGATCTTACAGTGTTTGTCTTTCTCTGACTTATTTCACTAACCATGCTACTCTCTAGGCCCATCCACATTGCTGAAAATGGCTGGATAATATTCCATTGTGTGTGTACATATATACACACAATCACATATCTATATATACAACCACATCTGTATGTATACATACATATACTACGTCCATATTTTTCTATATGTGTATTTATACACATCAGAGTCTTCTCCAATGAGTCAACTCTTCGCATGAGGTGGCCAAAATACTGGAGTTTCAGCTTTAGCATCATTCCTTCCAAAGAAATCCCAGGGCTGATCTCCTTCAGAATGGACTGGTTGGATCTCCTTGCAGTCCAAGGGACTCTCAAGAGTCTTCTCCAACACCACAGTTCAAAAGCATCAATTCTTCGGCACTCAGCCTTCTTCACTGGGAGGGATTGGGGGCAGGAGGAGAAGGGGATGACAGAGGATGAGATGGCTGGATGGCATCACTGACTCGATGGATGTGAGTCTGGGTGACCTCCGGGAGCTGGTGATGGATAGGGAGGCCTGGCGTGCTGCAGTTCATGGGGTCGCAAAGAGTCGGACACGACTGAGCGACTGATCTGATCTGATCTGATCTGATATATACACATATACACACCACATATACACATACATATATATAGTACACACGTATATATACATATCCTACATCCCTATACATACTCCACGTACATATGTATACACACACAGGTGCATATATACACACATCTACATACACATACACTACATCTTTATATATATACACTACACATACATATATATACAAAAACAGGTGCATATATACACACATCTACATACACATACACTACATCTATATATATACACTGCACATACATATATATACACACACAGATGCATGTATACACACATCTACAATACATACACTACATCTATATATATACACTACACATACATATATATATGAACACAGGTGCATACATATACACATCTACATACACGTACACTACATCTATATACATACACTACACATACATATATATACGCACACAGGTGCATATATACACACATCTACATACACATATACTACATCTTTATATATATACACTACACATACATATATATACGCACACAGGTGCATGTATACACACATCTACATACACATATACTACATCTTTATATATATACACTACACATACATATACATAGGAACACAGGTGCATATATACACACATCTACATGCACATATACTACATCTTTATATATATACACTACACATACATATATATACGCACACAGGTGCATATATACACACATCTACATACACATATACTACATCTTTATATATATACACTACACATACATATATATACGCACACAGGTGCATATATACACACATCTACATACACATATACTACATCTTTATATATATACACTACACATACATATATATATGCACACAGGTGCATATATACACACATCTACATACACGGCCACTACATCTATATATATATACACTGCACATACATATATAAACGCACACAGTGCATATATACACACATCTACATACATATATGCCACATCTATATATATATACACACTACACATACATATATATATGCACACAGTGCATATATACACACATCTACATACATATATGCCACATCTATATATATATACACTACACATACATATATATACGCACACAGTGCATATATACACACATCTACATATGCATACACTACATCTATATACATATACTCCACATACATATATACACACACACAGATGCATATATACACACATCTACATACACATACACTACATCTATATATATATATACACTACACTTAAATATATATACACACACAGGTACATATATACACACATCTACGTACACATATACTACATCTTTATATATATACACTACACATACATATATATACGCACACAGGTGCATATACACACACATCTACATACACGTACACTACATCTATATATATATACTACACGTGCATATGTATACGCACACAGGTGCATATATACACACATCTACATACACGTACACTACATCTATATATATACACTACACGTGCATATATATACACACACAGGTGCATATATACACACATCTACATACACATATACTACATCTTTATATATATACACACTACACGTACATATATATACACACACAGGTGCGTATATACACACATCTACATACACATACACTACGTCTATATATATACACTCCACATACTTATATATACACACACAGGTGCATATATACCCACATCTACATACATGTAGACTACATCTATATATATATACACTACACATACATATATATATGCACACAGGTGCATATACACAAACCACATCTACATGGATGTATATACAATATACTACAACTACATATGCACTCAGTATCTATACGTGTAATGTGCAAATATACGTATGCACACACCACACCCACACCACATGTTCTTAAGCCAATTGTCTGTTGATGGGCACTAGGGTGATTTCCACATTTTCATTATTATAACTAATGCCCCTATAAACATTGGGGTGCGAGTATCTTTTTGAATTAATGTTTCTGTATTTTCTGGATATAAACCTAGAAGTAGAACAGCTGGATAATGTGGTGATTCTTTTTAGTTTTTTAAGAAAACTCCATAGTGATTTCTGCAGTGATTGCATAGATTTACATTCCCACCAACGATGCAGGAAGGGTTCCCTTTCCGCCAGATCCTCCCCAGCACTTACTATTCGTAGACCTTTTGATATCCTGATATAGGTGTGAAGTGATACCTCATTGTGGTTTTGATTCATATTCTCTAGTAATTAGAATATTGACCATCTTTCTTGAGCCTGTTGGCCATCTGTCTGTCTTGTGTGGAAAAATGTTCAACTCTTTTGCCTGATTTTTGACTGGATAACCTGCTTTTTGTTTTTTAAAATATTGAGTTGTATGAAGCTTTTGTGAATTTTGGATATTAACCACTTGTCAGTTACATCGTTTGCAAATATTTTCTGCCATTCTGTGGGCGATCTTTTTGTTTTCTTGATAGTTTGCTGTGGAAAGCTTTTAACTTTAATTAGACCCCACTTGCTCTGTTTCACCTCTCCCTTGTTTGCGGCCCAGGACCACCGCTAGAGTAGGGGCTTCGCGGATGGCGCTGGTGGCAAAGGGTCTGCATACAATGCAGCAGACGTAAGAGACGCAGGTTTGACCCCTGCTTTGGGACAATTCCCTGGAATGGGAAATAGCAACCCGCTCCAGCGTTCTTGCCTGAAAAACTCCATGGACAGAGAAGCCTGGTGGGCTGCAGTCCCCGCAGTTGCGAAGAGTTGGACACGACTTAGCAACTAAGCAACTTAGGCTGACACTAAAAAATTAACATTAAAATTGTTACTAAGGTATGTAACAAACTTCTGTAAGAAAAACACCCAGTTCAGAAATGATTGGTGGTTCCCACTGTGGTAGGCTGAATATCTCCCCCACCCCACTTAAGATATCTATATTCTAACTCAGTGATTCTAGCCCCTTGAGACTGATTTTGGTCTTCTGACTTCCAGAAGTGCAGCATAATAAATCTATGTTGTTTCAAGCCACTACATTTTTTGTCATTTGTTGTAGTAGCAGTAAGATGCCAGAGTATCTGTGAAGCCAGGATAAGCACTTATGAATATTTTCTCATAGAACATAGAGACGTCTCTTTAAGAAAATTGACAAAAATGGAAATAAAAAGACAAATCAGTGGAAAGTTATTTGAAAATGCAAAGACTTTGCATAATCAAGAGGTCATGTCAGTTTTTCTTTAGTATAGTTCATGTTCTTTACTAGACAAAATTTGCAGCACACGTACAACATGAAAGAATGCCCACCTGCCAAAGCGAGCGTATTTATACCCGCATTGCTGTTCTACGTCTTTGAACAAGGACTATGAATCTCCCTTTAGAGGTACAAAACAGTCCTGTGATGTCAGTCCACCAGGTAGAGACTTATCACTTATAGTTGGTACTTGGGATCAAAGTCCCTGTTTGAAGAACGTATTTGCTGAGGTTTCTGGTAGTTGCTGCTGTCATTATGAAGAGGGCAGCCGTAGTGAGAGTAAGAAATGAGTGGTCTCTTTTTCCTTCTACACCCCTTTTTTTCAACCTTGGAAATTTATTTGTACCATGAGTGTAATGCATAAATATTCAAAAAAGTCTTCTCTGAATGACTCTGCTTTATGAACATGCTTTCCTAGGAGATAAAATGCTAGTCTTTGAGAAACTGAATTCAGTACATTGCAATCTGATTTCCAACCCAAATATGCCGTATAATGTCAAGTTTTGCCTGTTGCTTACCACTCTGGCTCTCACAGTAATTCAACTACAATCACTTCTTTTTTGCTAAGATTTTGGTTTTTGTTAGTCTTATTTCCCTCCAAAGAGATAAAGCTCCTTAAAGATACAGACCATATGTTCGTAAGAAGTACTCTATAAATGTATAATCAGTTAAAAATAGACTCTGTTTTGTGTGAACCAAAGTTATAACTGTCATTTTGTTTGGGATAGGTCATTAATCGTTCATTTAGCCTAATGATATGGAGGTTAAGTGGCTGAAACGAGTGACACCTTCTGGGTTAGGTTTCATGACACTGTTTTTCTTCTGGATTTATGTTAATTATTTTGACTTTTATCCCTCAGGAAATGGATTTTACTGTAGTAAACAATAACTTATTCTAAAAGTAAGCCTTATTCTCCCTTGAGAAGGAATGGGTGTGTATTGTTCTCAATCTTTATTTCAATGCTATTGTGGCATAAAGCTGGCACGCCGCCTTCTAACACAGCGCTTTCTGTGAGTCATGGACCCCAGACGTCCAGGGAAGGTTGCCTGCAGGTCCTGGGGTGCCCGGGGAAGCTGGGCTTGGAGACTGGAGCTGAAGCTGTGGCTCCTGCCACAGAGTCACGGCCTGGCCTGCTTCTCGCTCCAGACGAGACAGCACAGGTCACTCACATCCCTGAGCCCTGATGCCACATACCAGTTACCGTGGTTAGGTTTGGTTGTGAGCTGCACGCTTATTGAGGTTGTAAAAAATATAAGACATGATAGTCTCCGAATGTCCACATAACGGAAAGGCCATATCTACGCACCCACATGGCTCTGTGGAGCATGAATACATAAGTATGCAAACAAATGATAAGAACAGCGACAGAAGCTGCATGACTCTGGTGTTGGCAGTAACAACAGTGGCTTTGGTGTGGCAGAAGCAGCAGCGTCCCAGTGCCGACCCTGCAGTGTGGACCATAAGGAAGGCTGAGCACCGAAGAATTGATGCTTTTGAACTGTGGTGTTGGGAAGACTCTTGAGAGTCCCTTGGACTGTCAATCTTAAAGGAATTCAGTCCTGAATATTCATTGGAAGGACTGATGCTGAAGCTGAAACTCCAATCCTTTGGGCACCTGATGCGAAGAACTGACTCTTGGAAAAGACCTTTTTAATTAACTGTATTTTTTAAATTAGCTAATTTCTTTTTAATTGAAGGCTAATTGCTTCATAGTATTGTGTTGGCTTCTACCAAACATCAGCATGACTCAGCTGTAGGTGTATCCTTGTCTACCCCCACTCGGACCTCCCTCCCACCGCCCTCCCCATTCCACCCCTCTGGGTTGTGATCAAGCCCCGGTTTGAGTTCCCTCAGTCATACAGCAAAGTCAACATGGGGTGTATTTCTGCATGCTCAGACTAAAGACTGTTTCTTTAGCCCTCCAAAAATTCTGTGAGCTACCTACATCCTTTAATCAATCCCATTCTGCTTAATCTAGCAGCTCCTGTGGTCTCCCATGAAGAACCCTGAATAATACATCATTCAATGCAGAAAAGAAAAAAAAAAAAAAGCTTACACAGCACAAAGAAAGGGAAGACAATTACTATAAGAATTAAACTTTTTTTGACAGTTGATTTTCTTCTGAGCACAGCCATTAATTCTACTGTCAGCAGGAATAAAGATACTTCCTGAGGAAGGTGTAAAGCTGAATTCTTGTAAACTGAACAATGGTGACATGCAAATGAGAATAACCCTTAAGAGCGTCTCACCTCCTGTTTCTTAACTTTGCTCTGAACTTGTTTCAAAACTTTAGTAAAATAAGCTTTTTTGTTTGTTTACAGAAAACATCCTTAATCTTTTGGGGAGATAATGAGCTCACAGAAAATCTGAAATGTTTGTAATGATTGATTTAAACACTGTGGGGGCTGGGGAGGTTACGATAAATTTTGTTAATAAAATAATGGGGCATAAAGAAAAGAAAAGATTAAGTTCTTTCTGTCTCAGTCCCATTGAGAACAATAGTAGTAGTTCAGCCGCTCAGTCGTGTCCGACTCTCTGCAACCCCGTGGACTGCAGCATGCCAGGCCTCCCTGTCCATCACCAACTCCCGGAGACCACCCAGATCCATGTCCACTGAGTCGGTGATTCCATCCAACCATCTCATCCTCAGTCGTCCCCTTCTCCTCCTGCTTTCAATCTTTCCCAGCATCAGGGTCTTCTCAAATGAGTCAGTTCTTCTTATCAGGTGGCCAAAGTATTGGAGTTCAGCATCAGTCCTTCCAGTGAATATTCAGGACTGATTTCTTTTAGGATGGACTAGATTGATCTCCTTGCAATCCAAGGGACTTTCAAGGGACTTCCCAACACCATAGCTCAAAAACATCAGTTCTTCGGCGCTCAGCTTTCTTGATAGTCAATCACAGCTTTGACTAGATGGACCTTTGTTGGCAAAGCAATGTATTAGCTTTTTAATACGCTGTCTAAGTTGATCATAGCTTTTCTTCCAGGGAGCAAGCAATTTCATGGCTGCAGTCACCATCTGCAGTGATTTTGGAGCCCCCTCCCCCAAATAAAGTCTCTCACTGTTTCCATTGTTTCCCCATCTATTTGCCATGAAGTAATGGGACCAGATGCCATGATCTTGGTTTTTTGAATGTTGAGTTTTAAGCCAGCTTTTTCACTCTCCTCTTTCACTTTCATCAAGAGTCTCTTTAGTTCTTCTTTGCTTTCTGCCATAAGGGTGGTGTTGTGTGCGTATCTGAGGTTATTGATATTTCTCCCAGCAACCTTGATTCCAGCTTGTGCTTCATCCAGCCTGGCATTTCTCATGATGTACTCTGCATACAAGTTAAATAAGCAGGATGACAATATACAGTCTTGAGGTACTTCTTTCCCAATTTGGAACCAGCCAGTTTTTCCATGTTTGGTTCTAACTGTTGCTTCTTGACCTGCATACAGATTTCTGAGGAGGCAGGTCAGGTGGTCTGGTATTCCCATCTCTTTAAGAATTTTCCACAGTTTGTTGTGATCTACACAGTTAAAGTTTTGGGGACAGTCAATAAAGCAGAAGTAGATGTTTTTCTGGAATTCTCTTGCCTTTTCGATGATCCAACAAATGTTGGCAATTTGATCTCTGGTTCCTCTGCCTTTTCTAAATTCAGTTTGAAGATCTGCAAGTTCGTGGTTCACGTACTCTTGAAGCTTGGCTTGGAGAATTTTGAGCATTACTTTGCTAGCATGTGAAATGAGTGCAATTGTGCGGTAGTTTGAACATTCTTTGGGATTGGAATGAAAACTGTTATTTTCCAGTCCTGTGGCCACTGCTGAATTTTCCAAATTTGCTGGCATATTGAGTGTAGCACTTTTACAGCATCATCTTTTAGGATTTGAAACAGCTCATCTGGGATTCCATCACCACCACTACCTTTGTTTGTAGTGATGCTTCCTAAGGCACACTTGACTTCGCATTCCAGGATGCCTGTCTCTAGGTGAGTGACCACGCCATTGTGATTATCTGGGTCATGAAGATTTTTTTGGGCAGTTCTTCTGTGTATTCTTGCCACCTCTTGTTAATATCTTCTGCTTCTGTTAAGTCCATACCATTTCTGTCCTTTATCGAGCCCATCTTTGCATGAAATGTTCCCTTGGTATCTCTGATTTTCTTAAAGAGATCTCTAGTCATTCCCATTCTATTGTTTTCCTTTATTTCTTTGCACTGATCACTGAGGAAGGCTTTCTCATCTCTCTTTGCTCTTGTTTGGAACTCTGGGTATTTCTTTGAGAAAACAAGACAACATATTTCCCAGAGGTACTGTTTTATCCACTCAGGACTGATGTGTGCTTTGCCAGAATTCCCTTTAGCTGCATCTTCACCCCAGCACTTCTCAGATCTCTGTGCTGTGCAGGGCCACCATCCGTCTCTGTGAGAGTCCTTGTCAGACTCACTATACCAGGCCAGCCTCCAGTGGTCTGATCCTCACTGCCAACCAACCTCTGCTTCCTCCTTCACCCCATCCCCAAGGATAATACCAGTGGTCTGTCCAGACCTTGTCACGCCTGTCCATCTCACAATACCCACTTCATCCTTCCTCCAGCATCAGTCTGACCTCCTTACTGCTCATCCATAAGCCGTCTCCACTCTGTCGTGGGGCTGTCCACCCTACCTCTCACGCCCTGTAGCTCCCCCATTGCTCTTCCTTTTTGGTCACTAGCGAGGGATGATGGGCTCAGGACATGCGTGCCCTTCTTGATTTCCTGCAGCCCCTATATCAGTCCAGGCCAATGTGGTCAACCGTGTTCTTTCCATGCAAGTTCAGGTTCGAAACAGACTCCTTCCTCTGACCAGATGGCTGCCCCCAGACCTGCCTCTCCAGATGCTCTAAAGCCACTGACGAGTTATATGTGCACTCCTAATCAAGTGTCAGCCTCTTTCCAAACTCCCTACATTCAGCAACACTAATGTTTAATTGGTGCGTATTTACTGGACAGCCTTTTGTAAAAACCACTAAGTTGTGAACTTGGTGGGAGTGGAAGCAGGAACACACACACACACACACACACATACACACACAGTAGCCCTGACCTCAAGTCCCTGGCATGCGTCTCTACAAAGGGGAATTGCTTTGTGTGCCTGTGACCTGCCCCCCTTAACCCTGTGCTGTGATCTATGTTAAATACTGACTGCCTGTTTAGAACCATTCTTCTCACATCTGTCATCTCTCAGTCATTCTGTTTCAGGTCAGATGTACAGTTTAGAATCAGACAGACTTAAGATCAAGTCTAGACTATTCTACTTATAAAATGTGCAATATTGAGCCAATAATTTAATTTCTCAAATGTAAAAATAGAAGTAACATACCATGATTTAGCTGACATTTTGATGTGAGAATTAAAATTTAAATGAGACAGTGAGCATATTACTTGCCATATTACCACTATATGCTTACATATACAACATTATTTTTCTGTATTAATAAGAAATGAAATCTATTCACCTAGAGCTGGTGTATTTTACCTAAGTAATAAAAGCCTTCCCTGGTCACCTATTTACCTAGCAGTAAAGAGTCCCCCAAATCATTGCAGACGATGATTGCAGCCATGACATTAAAAGACACTCCTTGGAAGGAAAGTTATGACCAACCTAGATAGCATATTAAAAAGCAGAGACATTACTTTGTCAACAAAGTTCCATCTGGTCAAGGCTATGGTTTTTCTAGTGGTCATGTACGAATGTAAGAGTTGGACTGAAGAAAGCTGAGCACTGAAGAATTGATGTTCTTGAACTGTGGTGTTGGAGAAGACTCTTGAGAGTCCCTTGGACTACAAGGAGATCCAAGCAGTCCATCCTAAAGGAAATCAGTCCTGAATATACATTGGAAGGACTGATGTTGAAACCAAAACTCCAATACTCTGGCCACTTGATGCAAAGAGCTGACTCATTTGAAAAGACCCTGATGCTGGGAAATATTGAAGGTGGGAGAAGGGGACGACAGAGGATGAGATGATTGGATGGTATCACTGACTCGATGGACATGAGTTTGAGTAAACTCCGAGAGTTGGTGATGGACAGGGAGGTCTGGCGTGCTATGGTGGTGGTTCATGGGGTCACAAAGAGTCAAACATGACTGGGCGACTCAACTGAACTGAACTAAAAGAATCCACCTACAATGCAGGAGATGCAGGAGACGCAGGTTTGATCCTTCGGTCAGGAAGATCCCCTGGAATAAGAAAATGTCAACCTACCTCAGTATTCTTGCCTCAAAAAATCTAAATCCATGGAGTCACAAAAGAGTCAGGCACAACTGGATGACTGAATAACAATAGAAGCCTGAGCGCATAGGGTTAATCATGATGAGAAACGATGAGGTGCACGCACTGCCCAGTGCATCAGTGAGCAGGAAGAGTCACATTAGATCAGATCAGATCAGATCAGTCACTCAGTCGTGTCCGACTCTTTGCGACCCCATGAACTGCAGCACGCCAGGCCTCCCAGTCCATCACCAACTCCCGGAGTTCACTCAGACTCACATCCATTGAGTCAGTGATGCCATCCAGCCATCTCATCCTCTGTCGTCCCCTTCTCCTCCTGCCCCCAATCCCTCCCAGCATCAGAGTCTTCTCCAATGAGTCAACTCTTCGCATGAGGTGGCCAAAATACTGGAGTTTCAGCTTTAGCATCATTCCTTCCAAAGAAATCCCAGGGCTGATCTCCTTCAGAATGGACTGGTTGGATCTCCTTGCAGTCCAAGGGACTCTCAAGAGTCTTCTCCAACACCACAGTTCCAAAGCATCAATTCTTTGGTGCTCAGCCTTCTTCACAGTCCAGCTCTCACATCCATACATGACCACAGGAAAGACCATAGCCTTGACTAGATGGACCTTTGTTGGCAAAGTAATGTCTCTGCTTTTCAATATGCTATCTAGGTTGGTCATAACTTTCCTTCCAAGGAGTAAGCGTCTTTTAATTTCATGGCTGCAGTCACCATCTGCAGTGATTTTGGAGCCCAGAAAAATAAAATCTGACACTGTTTCCACTGTTTCCCCATCTATTTCCCATGAAGTGATGGGACCAGATGCCATGATCTTCGTTTTCTGAATGTTGAGCTTTAAGCCAACCTTTTCACTCTCCACTTTCACTTTCATCAAGAGGCTTTTTAGTTCCTCTTCACTTTCTGCCATAAGGGTGGTGGTATCTGCATATCTGAGGTTATTGATATTTCTCCTGGCAATCTTGATTCCAGCTTGTGCTTCTTCCAGTCCAGCGTTTCTCATGATGTACTCTGCATATAAGTTAAATAAACATGGTGACAATATAGAGCCTTGACGTACTCCTTTTCCTATTTGGAACCAGTCTGTTGTTCCATGTCCAGTTCTAACTGTTGCCTCCTGACCTGCATACAGATTTCTCAAGAGGCAGATCAGGTGGTCTGGTATTCCCATCTCTTTCAGAATTTTCCAGTTTATTGTGATCCACACAGTCAAAGGCTTTGGCATAGTCAATAAAGCAGAAATAGATGTTTTTCTGGAACTCTCTTGCTTTTTCCATGATCCAGTGGATGTTGGCAATTTGATCTCTGGTTCCTCTGCCTTTTCTAAAACCAGCTTGAACATCAGGAAGTTCACGGTTCACATATTGCTGAAGCCTGGCTTGGAGAATTTTGAGCATTACTTTACTAGTGTGTGAGATGAGTGCAATTGTGCGGTAGTTTGAGCATTCTTTGGCATTGCCTTTCTTTGGGATTGGGATGAAAACTGACCTTTTCCAATCTTGTGGCCACTGCTGAGTTTTCCAAATTTGCTGGCATATGGAGTGCAGCACTTTCACAGCATCATCTTTCAGGATTTGGAATAGCTCCACTGGAATTCCGTCACCTCCCCTAGCTTTGTTCATAGTGATGCTTTCTAAGGCCCACTTGACTTCACATTCCAGGATGTCTGGCTCTAGGTCAGTGATCACGCCATCATGATTATCTGGGTCGTGAAGATCTTTTTTGTACAGTTTCTGTATATTCTTGCCACCTCTTCTTAATATCTTCTGCTTCTGTTAGGTCCATACCATTTCTGTCCTTTATCGAGACCATCTTTGCATGAAATGTTCCCTTGGTATCTCTGATTTTCTTGAAGAGATCCCTAGTCTTTCCCATTCTGTTGTTTTCCTCTATTTCTTTGCACTGATCACTGAAGAAGGCTTTCTTATCTCTTCTTGCTGTTCTTTGGATAAGATGCATGCACTGCCCAGTGCATCAGTGAGCAGGAAGTCAAATTAGCAAATTGTCCCACTTTCATTTTTCATATTTCTGAAATCGAAATCAATTAGGTTTATTTTAAATGTAGGCATGCAGGATGCCTCGGGTACAAGAAATGAACCACTTAAAACCAGTAAATACTGCAGTGGTATCTATCAGAATAAAAATTTTCAAGAATTAGCAGAATCTTCTAATTTCTTAGACAGACTTAAACCTATGTGACATATCTTTTGAGAAGGTCACTCTGTATCATGCTGGTTGATTTCCTGCTGTATTATTTTGTTTTCTCAATTATTTTAATCTAGGGGCTAAGTAAAATTGGATTGCTTCTCTGTCCTTTATAATCATCAGGATACAGAAATCCACTCTGTTATTTCACCTCCCACTTACAATCCTTTCCCTCAAACCAGTGTATGTCAAAAACCATTTACTGTCTTAGCATCTGGGTGTCACAGTAGAAAAATATCTGCTGTCTCTTGCTGCTGTTGGGTGTAAATGAGGCTGATGTATTCTGGAAACTACCCGCCCAAAGCCATTGTAGTTTAACTAACATCCGAACAGTGATGCCAATCTTACTCGCTTCTTTGAAGAGTCTCGCTGGCAAGACAGTGGTTCATTTTTCTAGGCAACCTATGTAGTAAAATGCATGTCCACTTGACGTGGACACAACATCCTTTTTTAACTTTTGGGAATTCCAAGATCTGGGATGAGTAACTTCATAAATTTAGAGTGTCAGTATATATATTTAAAATTATTTCTAGGATATATAATGAGATGATCAAACCACTTACTGACTCAGATGTGGTTCACTAGCCTTGACTGAAGAAATGCATCAGAATGCACCCCCAGAGCTGCTAGCAGAAAATCTCCTCTCTCTGCTTATTCGCCATCACTTGGTGGGCCTGCAGGATCCATCAGGACACTCTCGAGGATGTATTTCATGACGGTAGCAGCTGGTTCTAGTTGATGAACTTAATTTCTAAAGATATTTTGTTCACTTAAATATTGTGTCAGTGAGTGTGCTGTTGTTGCTGCTTGGTCACTAAGGCGTGTCTGACCCCATGGACTGCAGTCCACCAGGCTCCTCTGTCCATAGGAGTTCCCAGGCCAAGATGCTGGCACGAGTAGCCATTTCCTTCCTCAGATGATCTGCCCCCAGCTCGGGGACAAAAACCAGGTCTGCCATGGCAGGCGGATTCTTCACCACTGAGCCATCTGGGAAGCCCCAGGAGTGTTTTACATTCCTTAAACCTGTATGGATTACTGCAGCCCTAGTATAGCCCAGCAGAGAAGGAACTGGCAACCCACTCCAGTGTTCTTGCCTGGAGAATCCCAGGACAGAGGAGCCTGGTGGACTGCCGTCTGTGGGGTCGCACAGAGTCACACATGACTGAAGTGACTTAGTAGCAGCAGTATAGCCCAGGAATAGAATGCATACTTGTTTTCTTGGCCTGACCCATTTTTTAAAAAATCAAGTTAGTTACCAATATATAATAAGCAGGTGACTGTACATTAAAGAACTACACTGATAATTCTCCCTACTTAAAAAACTCAGGAATGGTGCCCCATGTAAAGGGCATATGTTCACCATTTCCTGAGTCTTGATGACCCTATTATTTCTCTGAAAAGGAAAGCGAGCTTCAGTTGCCATTTCTCACTACACTGGCATTGGTGTTTTCTTTAGAATCCAGCAGCGTGTCTCTGGACACATGTCTGTACCCCAGGTGGAAACCGGAAAGAAAGACAGGAGAAGCCAAAGTAACACGGGCCAGATTGTTTGTTCCCGGAAGCGAGTGTATATAAGATGACTCATTTGCATCACTGCTCATTCTCTATAGATATTTCAGCTGGCAATCCCTTATCTAAACCCTTCTGGATTTAAGAACACCAGCTTTGCTTTAGTGATCCATCACTTTCTCCCCATCTGTTACAGGTGCTTGAAATTGCTTCTTAAGTCTTTTAGATATTGTTGCAGTGTTAGAAAGTATCAACTTCTACTTAAACAGCTCTTTCAGAACTTAAATAATAAAATAATGTTTGTACTCTTAGGAAAGTGGAAGAATATTTTGGAGTAGCTAGTTTCTCTTAAAATCACCTACCACCTCACTAACTTGGGACACTGGTATGAGTTGGTTTTCTTTGGTTGCAAACCATAAAAACAAAGCCTGGGTGATTTAACTAAAAGTGAGCTTATTAGAAGGGTTTGCAATGGTACTGAAATTATAAAAGGACAGAAGAGAGCTGGGTCTGGCAGGGCAGCTCAGGGGAGCTGGCTGGCTGCAGTGAGTGACGGCTTTATCAACATGCTGCTGATGACAAGCAACATCTCTAGAAGCTGTGATTTTTACTCTTCTATCCATTAACTCAAGACCCAAAGTTCAGATGGCCAGATGGCCTGAAACTTGTCCCTGAGGGAGGTCAGGGTACCTTGACTGACAGCTGCACCAAAACCACGAACAGTGGAGCAAAGATAATTTTGCAAAAGAAAATCCAATGCCCGTGACCAGAAGGAAAAGAGAATGGCTTCCCAAATGTGGGAAAAACCCACTACAGGCTCTGCTCACCATCAGCTGGCAGATAGCTTCGAATGTCTTTAAAATTTGCAATGTTTTGTTGTAAAGAAAAAATAGGACGACTCACTTTATGCTTTGACACATTGTGTACTTGATTTGTATTTCCAGTCTTATATTTTTCTTCATGAAAATCCCCCAAATTGAATAAGCTTTATGACTCACGTCCCTAGATGCCTCTTGAAAGAATTAAAACACTTCAGAGGGCAATTCTTTTAGATCAAGGAATCATTTAGACAGACACAAGGTCAATCCTACATGGAATCTGTATCAGACACGTTTTCTTACTCATCTCTCACATTTTCCGCTCCCTTCCATCCTGCTCTCTTCACTCAAGACAAATAAATAACAAGAAGGGGAAGAGATCATATAACCAAGCAGAGCAGAGTCAGAAAGCAAGGAAGAAGCGTGCTGGGGGTGAAGATTTGGGGAGGATAGCTGAGAAAGAGAAACAACCGTCAGGTGTACGTAAAGCCTCTGGCAGATGTAGATGCTGAAATCAAAGTCTTCTCTTACAGTTCGCTGTGTTCCTTGTTGGAAATATAAAGAAGGCAGGGTGGGTGAGGGGTGGGCAGGGAGGCAGCCCACAGGCAGCGTGATGGAGAGAGGGCTGGAGAGGGCGTGCTCGAGGTGCAAAATCTGATGGAAAGTTGATTGAGAAGCACTGTCCCCAGCCCACAATCCACACACGTTTTGGTCTTGTAACTGAATCTTCCTTGCCCTCCTAGCTCCCAGGCAGAGACTTAAAAGGATAGCCCTGTCCCCGATCAACACACTCCCCACCGCTCACACTTTTCTCCTTCACCCCCACCCTGCCTCACACAATTGAAAGTCTGTTTAGAGATCTCTTCGGCTCCCCCAAGCTGCTCGTGGAGTATTTCCCACCCACCAGAGGATCTGTTCATTGCAATCTAGCAGATGACGTCCATGGTCTTTAAATTCTGCAGCCTTCTGATCAAGAGACAGAAGATGGCTCACCCTGTCCTTTGACACCTTCCCCACAGACTGCCTTCGTGGACATGAAGACATACACGGACAGCCTGCCTTCTCACACAGGTTTGAGGTCCCCGTGTGAACAGAAAAGGATCGGTCTTGGTACTTCAGTACCAGAGAAAACTGCAAGTAATAAATCTCTTAGATTGTGAGCAGAATTAGAAAGCCGACTTAAACTACTACAAGGTAGAGAAATAAATCCAAGTGTTAAAATATTTTTGACCGTTTTGCCTCAATATGAACGGCCCTCTTTACCATTACCCTCAGCTAGATAAAACCTACTAATCTATGGTGGCCTTGGGCCAGAACACTCGTGTTCCCCACAGGATTTTCCAGGATAACTAAGGATGCCCCATATTCTTGTTTTGATGGGTAGCTTCAGCTATCCACAGATTGTCAGAAGCTAAAACGATTGCCTGGCAGAGAGCTGCCAGGGACCATTTACGGCTCAGGAGATTTAAAACTGATATCAGAGGATATCTAAGGCTTGTGAGCTGCAGACTTGCTACAAAGACTTGTTGAAAGCAGAGGAATTATTTATGCTGGAGGGAAGAATTACAATAGGAACACATAGGGATTTGAGCTAATGAATTCAAAACCGAGTTGAATTTTGTATATTCTAGGAACCTCTATTTCTTAATGTAATCCAAAAGCCTTTGAAAACAGTAAACTGGAAATATTCCATGTGCAGCTTGGGCCTGTCAAGGGGAGCTGACGGGATCTCTAAACTGACTCTCTGTGGTGTGTGGAGCGGGAAGGGAGTGAGGGGTAGGTGGGAGGAGGGAGTGTGGGATCAGAACAGACCTTGATGCAGGGCCTCACGGATTCACCTTATGTCTGTCTTTTGTGGAGTGTTAGCTCCTGGACCAGAGATCAAACCCACAGCCCCTGCTTTGGAAGTGAGTAATCAAGAGAAAGCAAAGTATGAGGCAGAAAGCATGTTTTATGGCCAAAAATTCAAAAGAAAATTATCAAAAAATATCCTTTCACAGATCACAAAGTTTAACAAATGCCAAGTAACAGGCTCCAAGTAGAATAAAGAAATTGATACCTAGGCACATCAGAGTCAAGTTGCTGAAAGCTGAAAAGAAAGAGACAATCTTAAATCAAGGGGAGAGAGACACATTCTATACAAAGGAATAACTGTAAAAACAATGGCTGCCTTCTCATCAAAAACGCTGCAGGGCCAACGATGGGATGCCTGATTCATCCAAATATTGGTGAGGATATGCAGCAAATGGAGCCTTTACACACTACTGGGCAGGTGTGAAACGACACACCAACTGTGAAGACCTTCACGTTTTTTGTACACAGGTCAACTTTTATTTATCTTTGACCTAGACAGTATACGAGGGCTTCCCAGGTGGCTCTGTGGGTAAAGAACCCACCTCCATTGCAGGAGACGCCAGAGATATGGGTTCGATCCCTGGGTCGGGAAGATTCCCTGGAGGAGGGCGTGGCAACCCACTCCAGTACTCTTATCTGGAGAATCCCGTAGACACAGGAGCCTGGCGGGCTACAGTCCACAGGTCGCACAGAGTTGGATACGACTGAAGCGGCTGAGCACACAAACATACTACTAGGTATCCAGAGGGAGAAATGAAACCATTTGCCATAAAACGTCTTGTACAATAATGTCTATTGCCAAAACTAGAAGCGATGGTCAATAGGGAAATGGATACATAAACTCTTGTTACAATCTCATAGCAAGTAGAGTAGAAACTTGAGAAACTGAGACATCTAAGTCAGTCCCCTCTGGGCCCGCTGAGCCCCAGATGACCTTCAGCTACTAGTGCATGACAAATGAGTTGTTTTAAACCGCTGAGTTTTGAGACAATGTCATGCAACCTTACTGTAGCAACAGCTAACTAATTAAGTAACAGAATGTTACCCTCGCTTCTACTCGGGCACATCTTCCTGGTGAGAGCTATAACTCACTGTGCTGTTGCTTTGCAAGCAGGAAGTTGTAGATATTCCTCCAATAATGAACATTTGTCTCACTAACATCCAGTTTATGCCTTGCTGTTCCGTTCCTGTGTCTTCCTGCATACAAGGCTAACTTGTTTCAGAGCCAAATCATAGTGGAATCTTTCTGAAGAGATTTTTACTAGCAGTGAAAGCCAGTTTACTCAGAGCCAGCAAGGCTCACAGTGACCAGTCGGTGGTGAGCAGCTACGACCCGCTTATGCGTGCACAGGCGCTGACAGCCGGCTCACAACTGGGCTTGGTTGATGGCCACTGTGAAGGACCATCAGTTAGAGGAGACAGTCTAACTTCATGATGCTAAAAGGTAAGCTGTGCTCCTCAGAATCGATGGAAAATGATACGTCTCCAGTCACCACATTCACAGTCTGAGGTGCTGGTGCTGGAGTGAGGTTTCTTTTCCTGGAAGAGGTCCATTCTTCTCAAAGTGAGTGATTTTAAGAAAGGTTTGAGATAATCTTCTCAGTCACTTTTCATTCCTCTGTCTGTTGAATATCTTTCAGTGCCTACTGTGCACTTTCTCTTTCAGGCTTTTGCTCTCTGGTTGTAACTGAAGGATTTGGAATCAATTTCTGGTGCACGCGGCCATTTATAAACGAGGCAAGAAGACCCCGCACTTTAGGCTGCACGAGCAAACGCTGCTGCGGTCCTCAGGCCAAGGTCTTCTCTACGGGCAAGGAGCTGATTGGACTAAAGGGCTGTGGCCCCCTGAAGCCCAGACCCCTTCCCCAATTATATCATGCTTCAAGCCTGGGGAGGGTGGCCCAGGTCTGCAACTGCTGGCCTGAGGAGTAAGCAGAGGGGTCGGTTTGCAAGGGTGCATGCACGCGGAGCTTGAGGGTGTGACTGACAGAACGTATGTGCGTTAGGCCTCCGGCAGGCAAGTCAGTGCAAGTGCAAGTTGAGAAAGCAAGTGCGTTCCAGAGACACTTCTACCTCTGCTCCATTGACTACATCAAAGCCTTTGTGTGGACCACCACACACTGTGCACAGTTCTTAAAGTGATGGGAATACCAGACCACCTCATCTGCCTCTTGAGAAACCTGTATGCAGGTCAGGAAGCAACAGTTAGAACTGGACATGGAACAACAGACTGGTTCCAAATAGGGAAAGGAGTATGTCAAGGCTGTATATTGTCACCCTGCTTATTTAACTTATATGCAGAGTACATCATGAGAAACGCTGGGCTTGAATAAGCATAAGCTGGTATCGAGATTGCCGAGAGAAATATCAATAACCTCAGATATGCAGATACCACCACCCTTATGGCAGACAGTGAAGAGGAACTGAAAAGCTTCTTGATGAAAGTGAAAGAGGATAGTGAAAAAGTTGGCTTAAAGCTCAACATTCAGAAAACGAAGATCATGGCATCCGGTCCCATCACTTCATGGGAAATAGATGGGGAAACAGTGGAAACAGTGTCAGACTTTATTTTGGGGGGCTCCAAAATCATTGCAGATGGTGACTGCAGCCATGAAATTAAAAGACGCTTACTCCTTGGAAGGAAAGTTATGACCAACCTAGACAGCATATTAAAACGTAGAGATATTACTTTGCTGACAAAGGTCCGTCTAGTCAAGGCTATGGTTTTTCCAGTGGTCATGTATGGATGTGAGATAGGACTCAGACAAGGAACACTCGAGGCCCCTAAAAATGACAGAATCAAAAATTTATTCACACTACACTCAATGTACAAAAAAATTAACTTTTTATTTTTTCATAACTAATCTTGTTTTCCCGAGCCTGTATTCACTTAGGTGGCAAAAGATGGAAGCTTTAGAATTTCCATGTGAAAGTGGGTGACTTGGTTTCTTCAGGCAGTGTTGACAAATACATGTTTGAGCCGTCTCTTCCCAATCCCTTTCCAATAATCACTGAAAAGTTTGAGGACTGTGTGTCAAGCACTGTATTAGGATTTTCACAAGTTCAAAACCATTCTATCCTCAGGGTGAGGTGGGCATTACTATTATTACATCTTAAGTACAGAGCAGTTAATTAACTTGTTCAGATTTGCATAGCTAGAAAGTAGAGAGACCGAAAATAAAAACCAAGGCAGACTGGCTTCAGAATGCACAGACTCCCCTCATCATGGTGCTGCTCTGCTTCTCAGGCGACATCTGCAGACACAGTTTCTTGGGACACCAGGTTAGCATCCTTTGTGAAAGCCTCTCAGCCTACAGGAACCCTTCCCTCTCTTGCCAGCCCCACACAGGAAACAGGAAGAGGTGTCCTTCCAGCCCCTTCCTTGCAGAAGCTGCAGTGGCATCCCTGGGCCACGCTGGATAAAGAGGATGAGGCACCTTCCTGAGGGCCCGCATCCTTTCGCAGCTCGCCCTGGTGCTCAGGGCTCTTTCCGGAGCCCTCCTACACGTTCATGTCTGGACATATCCTGAGAAGAAACAAGAACACCTGGACTGACCTCTTTTCATATCAGTGCATCTCTTTCCTTTCCACCGTTTCCAGGGGTCGGTGGTGTGATGTCTGCTCTATTCCTTTTTCTATCAACAGGAGGCATCCCCTTTCTTTCTCCTTCTTGATTTGATATTCAGCACGTTGCATATAGCGGTAGACATTTGGAGTCCGGAGGGGCTTCCCAGGTAGCTAAAAGGGTAAAGAACCTGCCTGCAATGCAGGAGACCTGGGTTTAATTCCTGGGTCGGGAAGACCGCCTGAAGAAGGGAATGGCATCCCACCCCAGTATTCTTGCCTGGAGAATCCCATGGACGGAGGAGCCTGGTGGGCTACAGTCATTTATACACATAGCCCAGAATTTACCATCTTCATCACTTTAAGCATACAGCACAGGAATGTTAAGTATATTCACAGTGTTGTTCAACAAATCTCAGGGATTTTTTTCATCCTACAGAATGAAATCTCTGTACACAGGAAAGAACAGCTCCCTATCTTTCCCTCCCCTCGGGCCTTGGCAAACACCATTGTGCTGTTCCTATGAATCTAATTAATTTTTTTGGTCTCATATATGTGAAATCATACAGCATTTGTCTTCGTGTCTGACTTATTCACTTAGCTTAACGTCTTCAAGGTTCCTCCATGCTGTAGCATCTGACAGAACCCCTTTCCTTTTCAATCCTGAGTGCTCTTCCATCACATGTATAAACCTCAGTTATTCATTCCTCGTCAATAGACAGCCGGGCTGCTGTCACCTTTCGGCCGTTGTGAACAATGCTGGTATAAACGCCAGTGTTCCCTCTTCTCTTTGAGCGCCACCCTATTTAGACGATGACAAAGGAGCATGCTATGTAGGGAGAATGGAATCCACGATCTGTATTAGTTGAAAACGTTCAAAATATTATTCTTCTTACATCTTGGGTCCCACCTCCTTAGTGCTTTGATCTCAGGGCTTTTCAGAGCTTTGATCTCAGAGACACAGAAAGAAGTTGTCACAAACACATACTCAGTTTTCAAGGATGTTCGTGCACACATGAGAAAGAATGGTCTCTGTCAATTCCTCCCACAGAGGAATATAATTTTAACATTAAAAACACAAGTCAATAGAAGAACTAATTACATTTGATGCTGGAAACATTGTTTTATACTTTTTCTTACAGCAGGAAGTAATTGGGAACTCAACCCTGAACAATCCCATCTCTTGAAAATATTATAAGAGGAAATCTGCTGCCAAATCTAATCAAACCTATTTTCCTTGCCGCTGATACAGCAGCTACAAACGAATGGGAACTGCCGAAACACCCACACGGATACACTGCGAGAGCTCCGCAGGGCCCTTACTCCAATTTCCACATCTCTGCTGGGGCTGAAGCAATCGTGGCCACTGACATGTCGAACATATGCTTTTTTATTGAGAAAAAAAAATATATCAAGGCTGCTGTATCAGATTCAAAATAAAAATAAAGTGGCCAAACTTTTTTCTGAATAGAACAACAAGAAGAGTATCTTTGTGTAGCATAAAGCTATGCATATTTTTATTTATAATGCACCCTTTGCTAACAAAATTTTAACACAGCTGAGTAAATTTTAATAAGCTTTTATTAAAGTTTCTTTTAATTTTACTTTTGACAAGTTGATTTCATACTTTCCGTAAATTCCTGAATGTTTCCAATGGAAAGATACTTAGATCCATTCTTGTTTTATGTTGTAAAGTATTCAAGGTATAAAGTTGAACCCCTTTCAGCTCCTAAATCACAGTTCTATAATTTGTTAAGTTCTAATCAAAGCATATTAAACTTCTGGCATACGGAGTATCAATTCCAAAGAAAGAAGTCATCACGTTTTTAACGTAAGTTTCAAAGCGTCACAGATTAGGCTCGGAGTGCTGCGGGCTTCATCATCCCCGCGTTTTCCGTCACTCCCGTAAAAACTCCAAGTCTGGAACCATAGCTCACTACTTCTGCCTCATCTGGTCCTCGTTCACCTATGATCTCCTTCTTATCCCTCTGAGGTCATCTCTTTTCCAGCCCCATGGATGACTAAACTCACTTCTATCACACCAGGATAGGCTGTTATTCTGCAGTAACAAATTAACTCCAAGTCTCAAATGCTTAAAACCTAAAGGCTTTGTCTTCTTGGTTCCATCATTTTTATTGAGAGCCAAGGGAGACAGAGGACTCAATAATTTTTTTGTTGTTTTTAAAATTCTGTTTATTTGTTTTAGGCTAAGGGCCGTTCTTAAGGTTGGACTTTACTTTATAGCCAACTTTTGATATGGTCTTTCCCTAGGGACTGGTAAAACAGCCAGAGTTCTCTAAAATTTTCCAGTTTAGAAGTTTTTCCAATTTAAAGGGTCCTTCATTTGGCCACTGATGACTAGCAACTTTTCTTAAAATTTTTATTTTATATATTGAGGTATAGCTGATTAAGAGTCAGACATGACTGAGCGACTTCACTTTCACTTTTCACTTTCATGCATTGGAGAAGGAAATGGCAACCCACTCCAGTGTTCTTGCCTGGAGAATCCCAGGGACGGGGGAGCCTGGTAGGCTGCCGTCTATGGGGTCACAGAGAGTCGGACACGACTGAAGTGACTTAGCATAGCATAGCATAGCATAGCATAGTTGATTACATTGTTGTGTTCAGGTGTACAGCAGAGTGATCCTATTTCAAATTCTTTTCCCATTTAGGTTATTAGCATATTGGGCAGAGTTCCCTGTTCTATACAGTAGATCCCTCTTGGTTATCTATTTTTTTTTTTCAATTATTGAAGTACAGTTGCTTTAAACTGTTGCATTAGTTTGGCTCTTTATTTTAAAAATAGTAGTGTGTGCAGGTCAACCCCAAACTCCCAATTTATCCCTCACTCTGCCTTTCCCTTTTGGTAACCATAATTTTGTTTTCTAAGTGTGTAAGTCTTTCTGTTTATAAATAAGTTCATTTGTATAATTTTTTTTTAGATTCCTCTTAAAAGTGATTTCATATATTTGTCTTTCTCTGTATTATATACATTGTCTTAATATTGAGGTGCTCAGATGTTGGGTCCGTAAACATTTACAGATGTTACATCTTCTTGGATTGACCCCTGGATCACTGTAGAGCGCCTTCTTTGTCCGGTGTGACAGTCTTTCTTTTAAAGTCTGTTTTCTCTAGGAGCGTTGCTGCTCCGGCCTTCTTGTGATTTCCATTTGCATGAAGTACTTTCTACCATCCTTCCACTGTAAGTGCGGATGTGTCCCAGATCTGAAGGCGAACTCTTACAGCATGTATACGGGTCTTTTGCTTCTGTATCCATTCAGTCGGTATATGTCTCCTGGTTGGAGCATTTAGTCCATTCATGCTTAACATAATTATTGACATGTATGTTCTTATTGCCATCTTCTTGTTTTGCATTTGTTTTTGTAGGCATTTTTATCTTCCCTTTTTCTTTGGTTCTCGTGTGATTTGATGACTAAATTTAGTGTTGTGTTTGGATTCCTTTTTCTGTTTGTGTGCATATCTATTGTAGATTTTCAGTTTGTGGTTCCCATGAAGTCTTGAAATAGTGGTCTGCATATAAACAAGATTGTTTTAGTTGGTGGTCTTTTCATTCCAAATGTGTTTCCAAAATCTTGCATTTGTCCTCGTCTCTTCTTGGAAAAGACCCTGATGCTGAGGAAGACTGAAGGTGGGAGGAGAAGGGGATGACAGAGGATGAGATGGTTGGATGGCATCACCAACTCGATGGACATGAGTTTGAGTAAACTCTGGGAATTGGTGATGGACAGGGAGGCTTGGCGTGGTGACGTCTGTGAGGTGGCAGAGTCAGATACGACTGAGTGACTGAACTGAACTGAACTTCTTATACTTGCTGGTTTTGATATCATATTTGTATGTGGATGGCTTCCTCCCGTTTGTAGTTGTGGCCTTCTTTTTCTGCCTAGAGAAGTTCTTTTAGCATTTGTAGCAAAGCTGGTCTGATGGTGCTTGATTTTCTTAGCTTTTGCTTGCCTATAAACTTTTTGATTTCTCCACTGAATCTCAGTAGAGCCTTGCTGGGTAGAGTATTCTTAGTTGTAGGTTCCCTTCCATCACTTTAAATATATGATGCCTTTGCCTTCCAGCCTGCAGAGTTTCTGCTAAGAAATCAGCTAAAAACCTTTTCGGGGTTCCCTTGTATATTATTTGTTGCTTTTAATATTTTTAAATTTATCTTTAGTATTTATCATTTTGATTACTACGTGTCTCGGCATGGCCCTCCTTGGGTACGTCCTGCCTGGGACTTTCTGTGCTTCCTGGACTTAGGTGACTGCCTCCTTTCCCATGTGAGGGAAGGGTTCCCATGATCTCTTCAGATATTTTCTCAGGCTCTTTCTCTTTCTCTTTTCCTTGTAGAGTCTTGAAAGTGTTAGTCGCTCAGTCGTGTCTGACTCCTTGCAACCCCGTGACTGTAGCCCGCCAGGCTCCTCTGTCCATAGGATTCTCCAGGCAAGAATACTGGAGTGGGTAGCTGTTCCCTTTTCCAAGGGCTCTCCCCATCCCAGGGATCAAACCCAGGTCTCCCGCATTGCAGGCCGTTTCTCTGTGGTCTGAGCCATGAGGGAAGACTTTTCCTTCGAGAACTCCTATAATATAAATGCTGGCTCATTGAATGTTTTCCCAGGGGTCTCTGAGACTGTCCTTATTTCTTTTCATCCTTTTTTTTTTTTTATTCTGTTCCATGGCAGTGACCTCCACCATTCTGTCTTCCAGCTCACTTATTCATCCTTCCGCCTCAGTTATTCTGTTACTGACTTTTTCTGGTGTATATTTCATTTCCATTATTGTATTGTTCATCTCTTGTTTGTACGTCATTCCAATTTTGCTGAAATCCCTAGAAGGATCATCCCTACTAACCCTTCCTAAAACAGTCCTTTCCTCCTTACTCCTGCTTTATTTTTATCCTTCACTTACCCCATCTGAAATTATATTGTGTTGTGGATTTTATGCACACACACACACACACACATTGTTATTATTTTTAATGTGTAGAATGCCATCTTTTCTGTCACGTTCACTGTTGCATTGATATATCCCCAGTGCCTAATAGAGTCTCTGGAACTCAGCAGGAAGTCAATGAATGTCAGTTCAATGCGTGAATAAATGAAGGCATATATCACAATGATGAAGAGCTGTTCAAACTACCTCTCCATCAATATCTATGCATTGAAGTGTCTATTTCATACCAGTGCTGCAGGATATGAAATTTGTTTTATATAACACTTAATTTAAAAGTTTAGTTTTTGGCTGTATAAATCCACTTGGATCTTCTTCATGAAGCCTCTGCTACTGGTTATCTTGGGACAGGGCAAAGAAAAAGCTCATTGCTGTTCCGTTGCCGAGTCATGTCCAACTCTTTGCAAACCCATGGACTGCAGTCCGTCAGGCCTCCCTGTCCATCACCAACTCCTGGAGCTTACCCAAACTCATGTCCATTGAGTCAAAGATGCCGTCCAACTCATCCTCTGTTAAGCCCTTCTCCTCCTGCCTTCAATCTTTCCCAGCAACAGGGTCTTTTCTAATGAGTAGGCTCTTCACATCAGGTGGCCAAAGTATTGGAGCTTCGGCTTGAGCATCAGTACTTCCAATGAATATTCAGGACTGATCTCCTTTAGGATGGACTGGTTGGATCTCCCTGCAGTCCAGGGGACTCTCAAGAGTCTTCTCAGCACCACAATTGTGTGTTAGCCTCTCAGTTGTGTCTGACTCTTTGCGACCCCATGGACTGTAGCCCACCAGGCTTCTCGGTTCATAGAATTCTTCAGGCAAGAACACTGGAGTGGATTGCGATTCCCTTCTCCAGAGGAACTTTACAACCCAGGGATCAAACCCTGGTCTCCTGCCTTGCAGGCAGATTTTTTACCATTTGAGTGACAGGGAAGTCTAGTTCCAAAGCATCAATTCTTCGGTGCTCAGCCTTCTTTATGGTCCAGCTCTCACATCCATACCACGGCAGCTGGAGTGGTATTATTTGCACATCTGAGGTTGTTGATGTTTCTCCCAACAATCTTGATTAAAGCTTGTGAGTCATTCAGGTCAGCATTTCACATGATGTACTCTGCATAGACGTTAAATAAGCAGGGTGACAATGTGCATCCTTGATATACTCCTTACTCAGTTTTGAATGGCTGTGGCAGGCGCGCTAAAGCGCCGGCGGCTGCGACGGGCACGCTAAAGCACCGCCGAGAGGAGCCACCACACGTCTGAGGTCAGGGGCAGCGGCTGAGAGTACAAGACTGCGACGGCGCAGGAACGGGAGAGGAGTTACCGCGTCCGAGGTCAGGGGCGGCGACAGGGGAGTTACCCCGCGTCTGAGTCAGGGGCCGCGGCTCAGAGGAGATACCCCATTCCCCAAACCTGAGGCCAGGGGCGGCAGGCGGGAGGAGCAATCCCACACCTGAGGCCAGGGCCGGAGGCCAGGAGGACCAACCCCACGTCCAAGGAGTCGTGGCTCTGTGGGCGCAGGAGGGCCTAGAGGAGCTATCCCATGTTGAAGATCAGGAGAAGTGAGGAGAGATACCCTCATCCGAGGTAAGGTGCGATGGCTGTGCTTTGCTGGAGCAGCGGTGAAGAGATACCCCACGCCCAAGGTAAGAGAACCCAAGTAAGAGGGTAGGTGTTGCAAGAGGGCATTAGAGGGCAAACACACTGAAACCATACTCACAGAAAACTAGTCAATCTAATCACACTAGGACCACAGCCTTGTCTAACTCAATGAAACAGCCATGCCCATGGGGCAACCAGGATGGGTGGGTCATGGTGGAGAGATCTGACAGGATGTGGTCCGCTGAAGAAGAGAATGGCAAACCACTTCAGTATTCTTGCCTTGAGAAGCCCATGAACAGTATGAAAAGGCAAAATGATAGGATACTGAAAGAGAAACTCCCCAGGACAGTAGGGGCCCAATATGCTACTGGAGATCAGTGGAGAAATAACTCCAGAAAGAATGAAGGGATGGAGCCAAAGAAAAAACAATACCCAGCTGTGGATGTGTCTGGTGATAGAAGCAAAGTCCGATGCTGTAAAGAGCAATACTGCATAGGAACCTGGAATGTCAGGTCCATGAATCAAGGCAAATTGGAAGTGGTCAAACAAGAGATGGCCAGAGTGAATGTTGACATTCTAGGAATCAGCAAACTTAAATGGACTGGAATGGGTGAATTTAACTCAGATGACCATTATATCTACTACTGCGGACAGGAATCCCTCAGAAGAAATGGAGTGGCCATCATGGTCAACAAAAGAGTCCGAAATGCAGTACTTGGATGCAATCTCAAAAATGACAGAATGATCTCTGTTCGTTTCCAAGGCAAACCATTCAATGTCACAGTAATCCAAGTCTATGCCCCAACCAGTAACGCTGAAGAAGCTGAAGTTGAACGGTTCTATGAAGACCTACAAGACCCTTTAGAACTAACACCCAAAAAAGACGTCCTTTTCATTATAGGGGACTGGAATGCAAAAGTAGGAAGTCAAGAAACACCTGGAGTAACAGGCAAATTTGGCCTTGGAATACAGAATGAAGAGGGCAGTGTCTAATAGAGTTTTGCCAAGAGAGTGCACTGGTCATAGCAAATACCCTCTTCCAACAACACAAGAGAAGACTCTACACATGGACATCACCAGATGGTCAACACCGAAATCAGGATTGATTATATTCTTTGCAGCCAAAGATGGGGAAGCTCTATACAATCAGCAAAAACAAGACCAGGAGCTGACTGTGGGTCAGACCATGAACTCCTTATTGCCAAATTCAGACTGAAATTGAAGAAAGTAGGGAAAAACACTAGACCATTCAGGTATGACCTAAATCAGTGGAATCCCTTATGATTATGATTATACAGTGGAAGTGAGAAATAGATTTCAGGGCCTAGATCTGATAGATAGAGTGCCTGATGAACTATGGAATGAGGTTCGTGACATTGTACAGGAGACAGGGATCAAGACCATCCCCATGGAAAAGAAATGCAAAAAAGCAAAATGGCTGTCTGGGGAGGCCTTACAAATAGTTGTGAAAAGAAGAGAAGTGAAAAGCAAAGGAGAAAAGGAAAGATATAAGCATCTGAATGCAGAGTTCCAAAGAATAGCAAGAAGAGATAAGAAAGCCTTCTTCAGCGATCAATGCAAAGAAATAGAGGAAAACAAGAGAATGGGAAAGACTAGGGATCTCTTCAAGAAAATCAGAGATACCAAAGGAACATTTCATGCAAAGATGGGCTCAATAAAGGACAGAAATGGTATGGACCTAACAGAAGCAGAAGATATTAAGAAGAGGTGGCAAGAATACACAGAAGAACTGTACAAAAAAGATCTTCACAACCCAGATAATCACAATGGTATGATCACTGACCTAGAGCCAGACATCCTGGAATGTGAAGTCAAGTGGGCCTTAGAAAGCATCACTATGAACAAAGCTAGTGGAGGTGATAGAATTCCAGTTGACCTATTCCAAATCCTGAAGGATGATGCTGTGAAAGTGCTGCACTCCATATGCCAGCAAATTTGGAAAACTCAGCAGTGGCCACAGGACTGGAAAAGGTAAGTTTTCATCCCAATCCCAAAGAAAGGCAATGCCAAAGAATGCTCAAACTACCGAACAATTGCACTCATCTCACACACTAGTAAAGTAATGCTCAAAATTCTCCAAGCCAGGCTTCAGCAATATGTGAACTGTGAACTTCCTGATGTTCAAGCTGGATTTAGAAAAGGCAGAGGAACCAGAGATCAAATTGCCAACATGCTGGATCATGGATAAAGCAAGAGAGTTCCAGAAAAGCATCTATTTCTGCTTTATTGACTATGCCAAAGCCTTTGACTGTGTAGATCACAATAAACTGTGGAAAATTCTGAAAGAGATGGGAATACCAGACCACCTGATATGCCTCTTGAGAAATTTGTATGCAGGTCAGGAAGCAACAGTTAGAACTGGACATGGAACAACAGACTGGTTCCAAATAGGAAAAGGAGTACGTCAAGGCTGTATATTGTCACCCTGCTTATTTAACTTATATGTAGTGTACATCATGAGAAACGTTGGGCTGGAAGAAGCACAAGCTGGAATCAAGATTGCTGGGAGAAATATCAATAACCTCAGATATGCGGATGACACTGCCCTTATAGCAGAAAGTGAAGAGGAACTCAAAAGCCTCTTGATGAAAGTGAAAGTGGAGAGTGAAAAAGTTGGCTTAAAGCTCAACATTCAGAAAACGAAGATCATGGCATCTGGTCCCATCACTTCATGGGAAATAGATGGGGAAACAGTGGAAACAGACTTTATTTTTCTGGGCTCCAAAATATCTGCAGATGGTGACTGCAGCCATGAAATTAAAAGACATTTACTCCTTGGAAGGAAATTTATGACCAACCTAGATAGCATACTGAAGAGCAGAGACATTACTTTGCCAACAAAGGTTCGCTTAGTCAAGGCTATGGTTTTTCCTGTGGTCATGTATGGATGTGAGAGCTGGACTGTGAAGAAGGCTGAGCACTGAAGAATTGCTGCTTTTGAACTGTGGTTTTGGAGAAGACTCTTGAGAGTCCCTTGGACTGCAAGGAGATCCAACCAGTCCATTCTGAAAGAGATCAGCCCTGGGATTTCTTTGGAAGGAATGATGCTAAAGCTGAAATTGCAGTACTTTGGCCACCTCTTGCAAAGGGTTGACTCATTGGAGGAGACTCTGATGCTGGGAAGGATTGAGGGCAAGAGGAGAAGGGGACGACAGAGGATGAGATGGCTGGATGGCATCACTGACTTGATGGATGTGAGTCTCAGTGACCTCCAGGAGTTGGTGATGGACAGGGAGGCCTGGCGTGCTGTGTTTCATGTGGTTGCAAAGAGTCATACACGACTGAGCTGATCTGGTCTGATCTGTTGTTTCATGTCTGATTCTAACTGCTACTTCTTGACCTGCATACAGGTTTCTCAGGAGGCAGGTAAGGTGATCTGGTATTCCCATCTAAGAATTTTCCACAGTTTGTTGTGATTCAAACAGTCAAAGGCTTTAGCGTAGCCAATGATGCAGAATTAGATGCTTTTCTGGAATTCTCTTGCTTTTTCTATGATCCAAGGAATGTTGGCAATTTGATCTCTGGTTCTTCTACCTTTTCTAAGTCCAGCTTGAATATATGGAAGTTCTTAGTTCCCGTACTATTGAAGCCTATCTTGAAGGATTTTGAGCATTACCTTGCTAGAATGTAATGAGCTGGCAACTGTATGGTAATTTGAGCATTCTCTGGCATTGCTTTTCTTTGGGATTGGAATGAAAACTGACCTTTTCCAGTTCTGTGATCGCTGCTGAGTTTTCCTAATTTGCTGGCATATTGAGTGCAGCACTTTCATAGCATCATCTTTCAGGATTTGAAATAGCTCAACTGGAATTCCATCACCTCCACTAGCTTTGTTTATAGTAATGCTTCCTAAGGTCCACTTGACTTCATAGTCTATGATGTCTGGCTCTAAATGAGTGACCACACCATCATCATTATCCAGGTCATTAAGACCTTTTTTGTACAGTTCTTCTGTGTATTTCTGCCACCTCTTCTTAATCTCTTCTGCTTCTGTTAGATCCTTGCCATTTCTGTCCTTTATTGTGACCATCTTTAGATGAAATATTCCCTTGCTATTTCTAACTTTCTTGAAGAGATCTCTCAGTTCAGCTCAGTCACTCAGTCGTGTCTGACTCTTGTGACCCCACGGACTGCAGCACACCAGGCCTCCCTGTCCATCACCAACTCCTGGAGTTTACCCAAACTCATGTCTATTGAGTTGGTGATGCCGTCCAACCATCTCATCCTCTGTCTTCCCCTTCTCCTGCCTTCAATCTTTCTCAGCATCAGGGCCTTTTCCAGGGTCAAGTCTTGGCATCAGGGGGCCAAAGTATGCAGCTTCAGCTTAAGCATGATGCTGATTTACTGACAAAGACCCTGATGCTGGGAAAGATTGAAGACAGGAGGAGAATATAATCAATCTATTTCGGTATTGACCATCTGGTGATGTCCATGTGTAGAGTCATCTCTTGTGTTGTTGGAAGAGGGTGTTTGCTATGACCAGCATGTTCTCTTGGCAAAACTCTGTTAGCCTTTGCCCTGCTTCCTTTTGTACTCCAAGGACAAACTTGCCTATTATTCCAGATATCTCCTAAATTCCTACATTATTTCAACTTAATTTTAAAATTCTCCAAATCTTGGAAATCAAGAGAGCATTTAAATGTTAATTGGTTTCTTTTGGATAATTGCTCTGAATTACGGTTCCCCTCATCTCCAGTTCTCTTTTCCAAGATGCTATTTGATGTGGAGGATAGAGAGGTATGACCTGTGTGAAGCCACAGAGGGAAGACTGGTCCTCAGATCTCACCAGTGTCCTCTGGATCCTCTGCGGCTTCTACTGTAGGTGGATGAAAAGGTGTGCTTCCTGTATTTATGTGCCTGAAGCTGACTTTTCGTATCTAGCAGTTTGGACTTGGTGTACTAACTGCAGATGCCTGCTTTCCCACTCAGCACGTGCCTGCATGACTGCGTAACTTCCCCTCCGCCTTGCTGGCTGACCAGTCCTGGCGCAGTGCAGGAGTTCATGCCCCTGACCTGGTGTGTGCAGGCTCTTCATCTCTCGGGATGCTTATAACCACCGCCACCCCTCGCTATAGGAGTGAGTGTATCAAGCACCCTTAATTCTATCCCTTCTAACTCTCTTGGGAGCCTACAGTCTCTGCTTGAAATAGGGTTGGGCCTTCTCTTTCTCGAGATCCTTCTTTCCTCTTCTCTAGGGACGTAAGTCTCATGACGGAGGGATCATGTTGGAATGTGTAATTAATATATGTGTCTTCTAGCCTTTGCTTTTGATTAGGAAGCTTTGGGTTGGAAAGTCAAATGACAAATGAGAACTAGAGATGGATAGGATTCAGTATATCAATATAAAAAATATATGCCAAAATATGCCATTACTTACAATCCCTATAAGAGTTCATTTTCTAAAGGTTTTAGTATGCTCACAAAATAATTCATATGTAAAGGAAAAGCATAGCAGACTCTGTTAATGAAGCTGAGGTCAGGTGACCTGTGAGCTGCTTTGTTTTCTAGATAACCCAGATGTGTCTTCTTTCTCATAACATCTTCCCCACCCCTGCCCTGACTCCAGCGTTACAAACACTGGATTTTATGCCAGTTACAGCGAGGCTAAAGTACGCTTTATTTTGCGTGCGTTATGTATGATGTGCAAGCCTTTTGAACCTATAATAGCTATTAAAGCAGCAGGCAGATGGTAATCCCCATGAGAGTAGGCTCACCATTACAACCACAGCACAACAAAAGGAACCCGCTCCTTTAAAACTGAGCTTTCTATTTTTATACAAATATCTTAAGTACTTTCTAAGGTCATTCATTCATCCGTTCATTCCATTGTTTCAGAAACACAATGTTGAGAACTTGCTATGGACTGGACACTGTTTTAAGTTCTGAGCAATACATAATTGAGTAACACAAATTGTTTGCTCTTAAGAAGTTTAGTCTCATTCTGTTCATCATCCTTATGACTGTTATCATTTTCAATGTTAACTAAACATGCTGATACAATTGCATACTCACTGTAGTACAGCGCTCAGGAAGGCATGCCTGGGAGTTAGATAAGGGCCCTTCACAAAGGCCTACTTACGAGCTGTTTACCTTTCAGGAGTTCATTGGCCTCTCTAAACACTGGCTCCTCTGTACAGTCCATGGAATTCTCCAGGCCAGAATACTGGAGTGGGTAGCCTTTCCCTTCTCCAGGAGATCTTTCCAACCCAGGGATCAAACCCAGGTCTCCCACATTGCAGGCGGATTCTTTATCAGCTGAGCCACAATAGAGGTAAGGTGGTGTTAAAAATTATGAGTTACATTCATGTAGAATGGTTACAGACATAAGAATAGGAGTTTGGAAAGCTAAGTTAAAATCCTAGACTTGCCTTTTAAATTTGGGGGGCCTCATATCTAACTGCAACTGTTAGCAAAACCCTTTTTAAAAACTGATTTTCTCCAAGGTTCAAATGCTGTCTAGTTGACAAATACAATGTGTCAATGACACAGACTCAAGGAACAGGGAAATAGCCTCCCTTTGCCTGAGCTGGGTGATCCTACAAGACACAGAAGTGGCACACCACAACTTTGCTCACTGGCTACACCTCCTCTTCCCGGGCATAACTTACTCTTACCAAGCCGTCAGAATCCTCGCTGCGCAGTGGAGAGAACAGAGAGGAGCATCTTATTATGCACTCCTGAGTGATGTCTAAAATCAATCACGATTTCACATTTCATAAATTGTCAGACTTGCTGCGAACTTTTCAGTCCTTTGGAGTGCTCGTCTAGAACTGCACCATCACCATCAACCCAACTCCACATGCTTCCACTTTCACTCCTGTGCTGTTGAAAGTGAAAATGCTAAGTCGCTCAGTTGTGTCTGACTCTTTGAGACCCCATGGACTGCCCGTGGAATTCTCCAGGCCAGAATACTGGAGTGAGTAGCTGTTCCCTTCTCCAGGGTATCTTCCCAACCCAGGGATCAAACCCAGGTCTCCTGGGTTGCTGGCAGATTCTTTACCAGCTGAGCCACCAGGGATACCCTCTGTGTTGTTACTGTATGTTCGTAAATGGCATTACATGTTTGGACAGAGAGAGTCTCAGAATGGCATCATGGTACTGTTAGCAGAGTGCCCAGCTAGGGCCCTGAGTACCATTCCTGACTGCTACTATTTTGCCAGATCTCTGAGGGATGGTAGTGCGGTGCTTAAGAGCCACGGGCCCGCACCATTTCCTCACGTGGCCTTTCAACACCCTGTGCACACTCAGGCGCCTGATCGTGTCCTACTCTGTGTGGCCCACGGGCTGCAGCCCCTCAGTCTCCTCTGTCCATGGGATTTTCCAGGCACAAATAACGGAGTGGGTTGCTGTTTCCTACTCCAGGGGACCTGCTCGACCTGGGGACTGAAACCATGTCTCCTGCATTGGCAGGTGGGTTCTTTACCACTGCACCACCTGGGGAGCCCTGGTTTCCTTAACTTCTAAAAGTCTCTGTTTCCCCGTGATTCAGCAGAAATAACTACACCTAAGTCACAGTTTCACATCCATACATGACCACAGGAAAGACCATAGCCTTAACTAGGCAAACCTTTGTTGGTAAAGTAATGTCTCTGCTTTTGAATATGCTATCTAGGTTGGTCATAACTTTCCTTCCAAGGAGTAAGCGTCTTTTAATTTCATGGCTGCAGTCACCATCTGCAGTGATTTTGGAGCCCAGAAAAATAAAGTCTGACACTGTTTCCACTGTTTCTCCATCTATTTCCCATGTAGTGATGGGACCAGATGCCATGATCTTCGTTTTCTGAATGTTGAGCTTTAAGCCAACCTTTTCACTCTCCACTTTCACTCTCATCAAGAGGCTTTTTAGCCCCTCTTCACTTTCTGCCATAAGAGTGGTGTCATCTGCATATCTGAGGTTATTGATATTTCTCCCAGCAATCATGATTCCAACTTGTGTTTCTTCCAGTCCAGCATTTCTCATGATGTACTCTGCATATAAGTTAAATAAACATGGTGACAATATGCAGCCTTGACATACTCCTTTTCCTATTTGGAACCAGTCTGTTGTTCCATGACCAGTTCTAACTGTTGCTTCCTGACCTGCATACAGATTTCTCAAGAGCTGGACTGTGAAGAAGGCTGAGCGCTGAAGAATTGATGCTTTTGAACTGTGGTGTTGGAGAAGACTCTTGAGAGTCCCTTGGACTGCAAGAAGATCCAACTAGTCCATTCTGAAGGAGATCAATCCTGGAATTTCTTTGGAAGGAATGATGCTAAAGCTGAAACTCCAGTATTTTGGCCACCTCATGCGAAGAGTTGACTCATTGGAGAAGACTCTGATGCTGGGAGGGATTGAGAGCAGGAGGAGAAGGGGACGACAGAGGATGAGATGGCTGGATGGCATCACTGACTTGATGGATGTGAGTCTGAGTGACCTCCGGGAGCTGGTGATGGACAGGGAGGCCTGGCGTGCTGCGGTTCATGGGGTCGCAAAGAGTCGGACACGACTGAGCGACTGATCTGATCTGATCTGATCTGAAGTCACAGTTTAGCTATATTGAATAAATTGATATTTCATGTTTAGCTTGGTGAATTGGAAGTGCTCAATATTCTCATCTGTAAAATGAAAGCATTAGATGATTAATTTTAAGAATGCTTCTAGGACTGACATCTAAGGAGCTATCTTATTCCTCTTGTCATCTCCCTATTCTTATAAGAAAAGGCTCCCCAGGGGTGATATTAAAAGATTGACTTTCAAGCTCTTCTTCAAGGGACTTCAAACATTTATTATTTGGTAATTACCACCAGTCTCCTTGTTCCTGGGATTCTCCAGGCAAGAACACTGGAGTGGGTTGCCATTTCCTTCTACGATGCATGAAAGTGAAAAGTGAAAGTGAAGTCGCTGTCGTATCCGACTCTTAGCGACCCCATGGACAGCAGCCCACCAGGCTCCTCTGTCCATGGGAGTTTCCAGGCAAGAGTAGTAGAGTGGGCTGCCATTGCCTTCTCCAATTAAGAATAATTAGGTTTTAGTTTTCTTTTCCCCCTCCTCCCACAACAAGGTCAGGGGAATAATTGATAGTTGTTTAACTTAACTGAAAGACTATTTCTGAGAGTTGTATTTTTCTTTATTTGACTTTTTGACTGAAGTGCGTCTACCAGGAGCTATCTACAGTCAGTCCTCCTGAGAACTTAGCACTTACTCAAATTCAGTTTTCCAATGAAATGAAGTTATGAATGTCCTGAAAAAGAAACTTGAAAGTGGACAGTCGAAGCCACACTGGATTTTTAATAGGATGACTGTGTGTTTTAAAAGTTGCACTTGTGATTCTATACGTTTAGCATCTGTCCTGTTCATTAGTTCATAAAAGAGGATCTGCCTTTTCCAAAACAGAGTCAACTTGGGAAAATTCACTGGAAAGGTGGATACCACAGTGATCTTCCAACTAAAAAATGCTTTGAAAATTCATTTATTGTTGTTTATTTTTGGCTTTGCAAAGAAGCAGGAAAAAAAAAAAAAAAACCTAGGCACTAGGAATTATGTAAACAGCTCCCTTAGCTAGAATGATTGGAGGAAAAAGTGAGATTGAGTAACACTAAAGCCAAATTATCCTTGAAATCTATGTCACTATGAAAAATGCATGTAGCTCAAAAGTAACCAAATCATCAACAAAATTCACAAAACGTGTAAGTACATGAATCTATGTTATAGAAGATGATAATTCAAAATGAGTTTTACTGTAAGTTTCCAAACACATACTGCATGTCAGAGAAAGTGGCTAGCATTAATATAAGGAGCCTTACAAACACTCTAAGTCTCAAGTGGCCAGCCTAAGGCTGGAGAGCCCAGTGTGGGTTGAATTTATTACTAGGCATGTCTTTCCTACACGGACATTGGCAGAGCAGGTTTTCACAACTTCCTGTCATTGTTTATACTTAGCCCGCGGGCAAGATGGTGAATCTTGGTGATTAACCACATAGAAAACAAACGCGGAGGCCCTTTTCCAAGTTGCCGATTCAGCAACCTGAGAAGCAAGGAGGGGATTCAGCAAACGGAGAATCAAGGAGGGATAAAGAGGCTTCATGAGACCCATGGGGATTCTGAGAGTCACTGGCTGACCAAAAGCAAGCACTCAATGTGCGAGGAGTGGGATGAAATCTGGAAGCAACCTGGAAACATCACTAAGAAATGAAGCTGTAAATAGGGAAGTCAAGCCTAATGAGAGGACAGAGCCTTCAGTCTCAACCAAGAGCAGTGTTGCCCCTCGGGGCACTCTTGGCTGTTAGGACTCACAGTGGACGAGGGATGGGGCTGCTCCTGGTATCTAGAGCTTGCAGGCCAGGGGTGCTACCGAACAGGTTTTAAACGCCCAGAATGCCCCCATATTAAATAGTTCTCCAGCCCCCAGTGTTAAAAGTCCGACTGTGGTAGAAACCCTGCTGTAGACGCTTGTGCTATGAACTCAGTGAGATGGATACGATGGTATATGGGAAGAAGGGGCTGTATTTACTAATTAAGGAGTTTAAGCAATTCAAGAATTTATAGATGATACACTGTTACTTTCTTTGGATTTTTTTTGAAGTATAATTGATTTAAAATATAGTGCTAATTTCAGGCTCACATCCAAGTGTTTCAATTACACATATATATGTATATATGTGTGCATATTTGTACATATATTTATTTTTCATTATAGCTTATCACTTTAAGAGACTGACCACAGTTCCCTGTGCTAAACAGTAAATCCTTGTTGCTTATGTATTTTATATATAGTAGTTTTTGTCTGTTATACCCGTATTCCTAATATATCCCTCCCTGTCCCTTTCCCATTTGGTAACCATAAGCTTGTTTTCTATGTCTGTGAGACTATTTCTGTTTTGTATATAGACACATTTGTATTTTTTTTTAAGTACAGTTCATTTGCAATGCTGGGTTAGTTTCAAGTGTACAGTAGAGGGAATCAGTCATACATACACATATTTGCACTCTTTTTATATTCCTTTCCCGAGTAGGTCAGTACAGAGTATTGAGTAGCGTTCCCCGTGCTATACAGGAGGCCCTTATTAGTTGGGGGTGCTAGTGGCAAAGAACCTGCTTGCCAGTGTAGGAGACGCAGAGACAGGGCTCGGCCCCTGGGCTGGGGAGACCCCCTGGAGAAGAGCATGCAACCCACTCCAGTATCCTCGCCTGGAGAATCGGCAGGGTGACAATATACAGCCTTATCGTACTCCTTTTGCAGTTTGGAACCAGTCCATTCTTCCATGCCCAGTTCTAAGTGCTGCTTCTTGACCTGCATACAAATTTCTCAAGAGGCAAGTCAGGTGGTTTGGTATTCCCATCTCTTGAAGAATTTTCCACAGTTTGTTGTGATCCATACAGTCAAAGGCTTTGGCACACAAATAAGGAGACACAATAAAGCAGCCGTAGATGTTTTTTCTGGCTTTTCCTATCATCCGACAGATGTTGGCAATTTGATCTCTGATTCCTCTGCCTTTTCTAAAACCAGCTTGAATATCCGGAAATTCTCAGTTCACATACTGTTGAAGCCTGGCTTGGAGAATTTTGAGTATTATTTTGCTAGGGTGCGATATGAGTGCAATTGTGTGGTAGTTTGAACATTCTTTGGCATTGCCTTTCTTTGGGATTAGAATGAAAACTGACCTTTTCCAGTCCTGTGGCCACTGCTGAGTTTTCCAAATTCGCTAGCATATTGAGTGTAGCACTTTCACAGCATCATCTTTTAGGATTTGAAATAGCTCAACTGGAATTCCGTCATCTCCACTAGCTTTGTTCATAGTGATGCTTCCTTTCAGCGTATACATCTTTTACCTCCTTGGTTAAGTTTATTCCTAGGTATTTTTTAAATGTGATTTTTAATGGGAGTTTTTTAAGATTTATCTTTCTGACATTTCATTGCTAATATAAATAAATACACCAGATTTCTGTATATTGATCTTGTCTCCTGATGCCTTACTGACATCATCTATTAGTTCTAATAACATCTGTGTGGAGACTATAGGGTTGTCTCTATACAGTATCAAGTCATCTGCAAATAGGATAATTTTACCTCTTTGCTTTCAACTTGGTTGCCTTCTTTCTTTTCTTGTCTGGTTGCTGTGGCTAGGACTTCCGAGAGTGGGCATCCTTGTATTGTTCCTGAATTTAGCAGGAAGGCTTTCAGCTTTTCACCTTTGAGAATTATGTTGGCTGTGAGTTTGTCATAAATGGTTTTTGTTATGTTGACATATGTTCCTTCTATTCCCATTTTGGTGAGAGTTTTTATCATGAAAAGATACTAATTTTTGTCAGATGCTTTTTCTTCATCTGTTAAGATGACTATGGTTTTGGTCTTTTCTTTTGTTAATGAATCACATTGATTGATTTGTGTACATCAAACCATCCTTGTGACCTTGGAATGAATTTAACTTGATCATGGTTAGTGATGCTTTTTTATGTATTGTTGCGTTCAGTTTGATTATTTTTATTGAGAATTTTGCATCTTATATTCATCAAAGTATTGGCCTGTGGTTTTCTTTTTTGTAGTATGTCTGGCTTTGGTATCAGTGTGATGGTGGCTTCAAAGAATCCCTTTGAGAGTGTTTCTTTTTCTTCAGTCTTTTGGAATAGTTGAGAAGATGAGGCATAAATTCTTCTTTGTATGTTCAGTAGAATTATCTGGCAAAGCCATCCAGTACTGGATTTTGTTTGCAAAAAAAAAGATTTTTTACAGATTCTATTTCAATTCTAGTGATCAGTCTGTTCAAATTATCTATTTTTTAATTCAATTTTGGCAGGCAGTATGTTTCTTGAAACTTGTCCATTCATTTTAGTTTTTCCAATATGTTGGTTGTAACTGTTCATAGTATTCTCTTAGGATTTAAAATTTTCTCTGGTGTTAGTTATTTCTGCTCTTTCATTTCTTATTTTGTTTATTTGGATTCTCTCTCTCTTTCCTTCTTGGGGAACCTGGATAGTGCTCTGTATAAGTGTTCTGTATAAATTTATTTATAAAATAAATGTTTATATTTAATAATTAATAAATAAACATATTTATATCATAATATAATTTAGTATTTGTTAATTTATTTGTTATCACTTACATTATAAATTAATAAACACATTGAATAGTTAATAAATATAAATATTTAATTTATAAATAATAATATATTATATGAATAGTATTTATATAAAAATAAATTTCTTCATTTTATAACTAAAGTATAAATTTTGTTTATACTTACAAAAATCAGCTCTTAGTTTTATTGGTATTTCTTATTGTTTTCTATCTATATTTTATTTTCTTTCTAATCCTTAATATTTTCTCCTTTCTGCTGAATTTAAGTTTTGGTTGTTCTCATTCTTTTAGGTGGTAGGTTAGATTGTTAATCTGAGATTTTTCTTTTTCTTTTTAATTCATATTAAGCGCTTATTTTTAATTGAACTACAGTTGATTTACAATGCTGTGTTAATTTCAAGTGTATAGCAAAGTGCTTATATATATGTAATTATAGGTGTGTGTGTATATATATATCTTTTATTGTAGTTCTTTATGCTGACTATTTATTGTGTCTTAATTGTACTTATAATTGCTTTTACAATTTTTGATGGTTTTTAAAGCTTTTTTACTGTGATCTACTTTTTTAAATGATCTTCAATCCTTTTATATATTTCCTATTCTGATTTCTCCTTTTCTATAGATTCTTATTTCTTTTATGTATAGAGAAGAACTTTATTTCTTTTAGGGTGGGATTAGTATTGCTGAATTACTTTGATTTTTGATAAGAATATCCCTGTGTAGACTGTGTGGGTCCAGTATTTTTGGCCTTTTCTAATTATTTATCCCTCCTTCTATTCTAAATGGTAATCTTTCTGAGTACAGTATCCTAGGTTGCAAGTTTTTCTCTTTCAAGACTTTGAATATATTTTGCCACTCCCTTCTGGCCTGCAAATTTTCTTTAGAGAGATCAGATGATAACTTTATGGAGGTTTGCTTATGACTTTTTTTTCTTGCTGCATTTTTATCCCCTTTTTAACTTTTGCCATTTTAATTATGGTATGTCTTGGGTTGGGCTCATCTTGTTTGGGACCCCCTGTGCTTCCTGTACCTAGATATCTGCTTCCATCTTTATGTTTCTGATACTTTTAGCCATAATTTCTTTAAATGTATTTTCAGTTCTGTCTTGTCTCTCTTCTCCTTACGAAAATGCTGTTATGTGTAGGTTGGCATGTTTCATATTACCCCATAGGACTCTTATTTCCCTTTTCATCTGTCTGTCTGCTGTTCTGATTGGGTAATTTCTGTTACTCTGTCTTCCAGATCACTTAGCCTTCTGCGTCATTTAGTCTGCTATTCATTGCTTCTAAATTGGTTTTTATATCAACAACTAACTGAATTGTCTCATTTTGATTGGTTCCTTCATAGTTCTACTTCTGTTATATTTATTTGCATTTCCATCAATAATCTTCCTTAATTCATTTAGCATTTTTAGTACCTTCTTTTTGAATTAAGGATCTAATAGACTGATGAGGTTAGTTGTTCTTTCAGGGGATTTATCTTATTCTTTTACTTTGGCATAGTTCCTCTGCTTTTTAATTTTATTTCAGTTCCTCTGCCTCTATCAATTAGGAGGAACATTTATCTACTGAAGTCCTGAATAGATGGTTTATATGGGAACATCCCTGTGCAGACTGTGTGAGTCCAGGATTTTTGGCTCAAGGGCCGGTTTCTGTATGGATACCAAAAACACCTTTTCCCAGAGCGTCCTGGCCATTATCTCCTTGATAGGGGGTGTGGTTGGATGTCTAGATCTGACGCTGGAAGTGGGGTACCCTTGAGAGCATGCCCTGCCCCACAGGAGGTGACCACTGAAGCCTGCGAGGCTCACGTGGTCAGTGAATATCTGAGACACCAGTGTGGGTGTCCACGGTTCCACCCAGACAGCCCGAGGCTGCATGTCTCTCTCCAGCATGTTCGTCCCAGACCTCGTGCTGAGCTGCAGCCACAGGAGCTGCAGTGGCTGTGCCGCTGTCGGGGAGCTGGACTGCCCTGGGCAGACCTTCCCCAGAATCTGTGCATCCCAGATCAGTACGGAGGGGGCAGAGCTCGAGGGCTGTGCCGCTGTCGGGAGACTGCTCTGGGCAGACCTTCCCCAGAATCTGTGCATCCCAGATCAGTGCGGAGGGGGCAGAGCTCGAGGGCTGTGCCGCTGTCGGGAGACTGCTCTGGGCAGACCTTCCCCAGAATCTGTGCATCCCAGATCAGTGCGGAGGGGGCAGAGCTCGAGGGCTGTGCCGCTGTCGGGAGACTGCTCTGGGCAGACCTTCCCCAGAATCTGTCCATCCCAGATCAGTGCGGAGTGGGCAGAGCTCGAGGGCTCCTACTGGGGAAGGAAATGTTGCACACTCCTGCCCAGGGCGGGTCCAGCCAACACTTGGCGCCCAGAGGTTGTGTTTCTGTGGTGCCTCGGGTGCATGTGCTGACCATGTCTGCTACAGCTGCCCACCACCCCATGCCTGCTGCTGTGTCCACTGCAGTGGTCTCCACACCTCCCGAGGACCACACTCCAGGCCCTCTGGGCTCCTCTCAGGCTCCTAGATTGAGTCCTCTTCCCGGGTCTACCTGCCTGAGACTCAGAGCTTAGCTGCTGTGTGTCCTGTTGATGCCACTGGTGTGCAGGCTGAGAAGCCTGCCCCGTTCAGTCAGTCACTGCCGTGTGTGAGCTGACTGTGGTCTCCACAGTCTGGCCAGGATCATACTCAGGGGCTCTGGTCTGTCTGCAAGTAGACGGCTTCTCCGCCCTGATTTCGTGCCAAGCTGCAACGTGGAGCACGCAGGGCTGCATTTCCCAGTCCAAGGGTTTCTTCTCTTGGGATCTGGGATATGTGTCAAGGCACCAGTCTCCCTCTGCCCTGTGTGGGCACACTCCCTGAGAACAGAGTCTAGGCTTCTCCAGCCCCTCCATCTGCCCAGCGGATTTCCCAGCAGGATAGGGTACTTCCCAGGTCGAGGGTCTGCCCGCGTGAACCTTCTCTCCCTTACAGATCCTTCCCAGGGGACACCAGTCCCGTCCTGACCCTTTTTTATTTTCTGTTCTACCTGGATTCATGGACATCTGTCTTGCAGCTTTGGTTGTACAGGAGGAGATCTTCCCCTTTCCAGACAGTGTCCGTGAGAACAGGTCCACATGCAGATGCATTTTTGACGCGATTGTTGGGGGAGGTGAGCCCCACACCCTCCAAGTCCATCGTCCTTCTGATCTCTGTCTCCTTTGAATTTTTTGATATGATAGTTATTTTACTTAGGAAGGTCATTCAAAATCAACTAGTGGACAATTACAGTCATATGTCCCAGAGAGGATTTTTTTTCTGGTAAAACCAGAAGAATCAATTACTTGAATGGTAATTGTAAGCATACTACAGAGTTTTCCAAATTGTTGCTGTAAATTTCTTTTTAAATTATTATTAAATTACCTCTATATATCCCTCTCTCCCAAACAACCACTCACTAATGTCAAAATTAGTGACATTAGTGAAATTAAATGTTTGTTCTGCATATTTTCTTCCTTAAACTTTCTGTCATGCCCTACAAACCCTGTAAATCTTTTTATTTTCCTTTTTTAAATGCACTAAAAGAAGTGCTTATTTTTATGTTTCTGTTACTGAGAATTTACTATTCCTCTTTTCTGTCTCCTCCCCAATATATGTCTTTTCCTTTCAAACACCCTGGTGAAACTAGCTAACATTCCTATAAATATTTCATTCTCTATAAGGTAAAAGGCCTATGAGGTAGTTTGTGTGATAAATAAGTTGCTTTGGTGGTTGCTAAGAGAAATCCTTTAGAGAACTCATAATAAATGAATGCAGGAAGACTTAAATTTGTTCTTTCAAAATAAAAGTATGCAAAGAGTACAGAGTAGCATAGAAAAGAGGCTAAAATGGAAATTCTGAGCTAAGATAGGTTAGCACTTGCAAAGAGTGGACTCAAAGACAGATGAGAGTTGTAAGAGATGCAAAGGGAAGTAGATGTGGAATACCTCTCTTGTTCTCTTCCTCTTTCTCAAAGTGGGAAGACTAGGAAAACAAACCACTAAGACTGAACAACTCAAGAGGAGCAGGAATAACCCACCTGCTGTAACACCCATCCTGAGACTCACAGAACCCTTTGTGGATGCTGAGACAGAGTTAATACTGAGCAAACTACACAGAATCAGTTCAGTCAATTCAGTTCAGTGCAGTCGCTCAGTCATGTCCGACTCTTTGCGACCCCATGAATCACAGCACGCCAGGCCTCCCTGTCCATCACCAACTCCCGGAGGTCACTCAGACTCATGTGCATCGAGTCAGTGATGTCATCCAGCCATCTCATCCTCTGTCGTCCCCTTCTCCTCCTGCCCCCAATCCCTCGCAGCATCAGAGTCTTCTCCAATGAGTCAACTCTTCGCATGAGGTGGCCAAAGTACTGGAATTTCAGCTTTAGCATTATTCCTTCCAAAGAAATCCCAGGGCTGATCTCCTTCAGAATGAACTGGTTGGATCTCCTTGCAGTCCAAGGGACTCTCAAGAATCTTCTCCAACACCACAGTTCAAAAGCATCAATTCTTCAGCACTCAGCCTTCTTCACAGTCCAGCTCTCACATCCATACATGACTACAGGAAAGACCATAGCCTTGACTAGGCGAACCTTTGTTGGCAAAGTAATGTCTCTGCTTTTGAATATGCTGTCTAGGTTGGTCATAACTTTTCTTACAAGGAGTAAAGAAAGAAAGTGAAGTGAAGTCACTCAGTTGTGTCCGACTCTTTGTGACCCCATGGATTGTAGCCTACCAGGCTTCTCCATCCATGGGATTTCCCAGGCAAGAGCACTAGAGTGGGTTGCCATTTTCTTCTCCAGGGGATCTTCCTTACCCAGGGATTGAACCCCGGTCTCCCACACTGTAGGCAGACACTTTTACCATCTGAGCCACCAGGGAAGTCGCTCTTCTCAAGGAGCAAGCGTCTTTTAATTTCATGGCTGCAGTCACCATCTGCAGTGATTTTGGAGCCCCAAAAGATAAAGTCTGACACTGTTTCCACTGTTTCCCCATCTATTTCCCATGAAGTGATGGGACCAGATGCCATGATCTTTGTTTTCTGAATGTTGAGCTTTAAGCCAACTTTTTCACTCTCCTCTTTCACTTTCATCAAGAGGCTTTTCAGTTCCTCTTCACTTTCTCCCATAAGGATGGTATCATCTGCATATCTGAGGTTATTAATATTTCTCCTGACAATCCTGCTTCGAGCTTGTACTTCTTCCAGTCCAGTGTTTCTCATGATGTACTCTGCATAGAAATTAAATAAACAGGGTGACAATATACAGCCTTGATGTACTCCTTTTCCTATTTAGAACCAGTCTGTTGTTCCCTGTCCAGTTCTAACTGTTGCTTTCTGACCTGCATAGTTAAATTTGATGAAGTGCTTATTGAAAGAACTAAAGGTTTGTAATAAAGATGATGTTATTCAGTCACTAAGTCATGTCTGACTCTGTGCCAACCCATGAATTGCAGGATGCCAGGCTTCCCTGTCCTTCACTACCTCCCAGACCTTGCTCAAACTCATGTCCACTGTGTCAATGATGCCATCCAACCATCTTATCCTTTGTCACCCCCTTCTCCTTCTGCTCTCAATCTTTCCTAGCACCAGACCCTTTTTTAATGAGTTGGCTCTTTGCATCAGGTGGCCAAAGTATTGGAGCTTCAGCTTCAGCATCAGCCCTTCCAGTGAGTATTTGGGGTTGATTTCCTTTAGGATTGACTTGTTGGATCTCTTTGCAGTCCAAGGGTCTCTAAAGAGTCTTCTCCAACACCACCATTCAAAGGCATCCATTCTTCAGTGCTCAGCCTTCTTTATGATCCAACTCTCACATCCATACATGACTATGGGAAAAACCATAGCTTGACTATATGGACCTGTGTTGGCAAAGTGATGTTTCTGCTTTTTAATATGCTGTCTAGGTTTTTCGTCAAGATTGCAGGGAGAAATATCAATAACCTCAGATATGCAGATGACTACCTTATGGCAGAAAGTGAAGAAGAACTAAAGAGCCTCTTGATGAAAGTGAAAAGAGGAGAGTGAAAAAGTTGGCTTAAAACTCAACATTCAGAAAACTAAGATCATGGCTTCCAGTCCCATTACTTCATGGGAAATAGATGGGGAAACAGTGGGAACAGAGGAAACAGTGGCTGACTTTATTTTTCTGGGCTTCAAAATCACTGTAGGTGGTGACCGCAGCCATGAAATTAAAAGACTCTTACTCCTTGGAAGGAAAGTTATGACCAACCTAGACAGCATGTTAAAAAGCAGAGACATTACTTTGCCAACAAAGGTTCATCTAATCAAAGCTATGGTTTTTCCAGTAGTCATGTATGGATGTGAGAGTTGGACTATAAAGAAAGCTCTGCACCGAAGAATTGATGCTTTTGAACTGTGGTGTTGGAGAAGACCCTTGAGAGTCCCTTGGACTGCAAGGAGATCCAACCAGTCCATCCTAAAGGAGATTAGTCCTGAATATTCATTGGAAGGACTGATGCTGAAGCTGAAACTCCAATACTTTGGCCACCTGATGCGAAGACCTGACTCATTGGAAAAGACCCTGATGCTGGGAAAGACTGAAGGTAGGAGAAGGGGACGACAGAGGATGAGATGGCTGGATGGGATCACAGACTCGATGGATGTGAGTCTGGGTGAACTCCGGGCGTTGGTGATGGACAGGGAGGCCTGGCGTGCTGTGGTCTGTGGGGTCGCAAAGAGCTGGACACGACTGAGCGACTGGACTGAACCAGGTTTGTCATAGCTTCTCTTCCAAAGAGCAAGCATCTTTTAATTTCATGGCTATAGTTACCATCCGCATTGTTTAAGGAGCCCAAGAAAATAAAATATGTCACTGTTTCCAGTTCTTCCCCTTCTATTTGCCATGAAGTGATGGGACTGGATGCCATGTTGAGTTTTAAGCCAGCTGTTTTAGTCGCCTCTTTCACTTTCTGTTAGAGTGGTATCATTTGCATATCTAAGGTTTTTGATATTTCTCCCAGCAATCTTTGGAGAGGGCAATGGCACCCCACTCCAGTATTCTTGCCTGGGAAATCCCATGGACAGAGGAGCCTGGTTGTCTACCGTCCATGGGGTCCCAAAGAGTCCCACACAACTGAGCAGCTAAGCACACAGCATCAGCAATCTTGGTAAAGAAGAAATGTAGCAAAAGTTTCTTTTTAAGTAACTTACCTTAACTTAAAAGGGAAAACTAGGAGGAAAAAAACACCAGAAAAGAGGACCTAACATGCCAAAGAGAAGCAAGGAATAATTTCACTGTTGGCCCACCTGGCTCGGCAATGAGCCACACACGTTTTCCCCACCGTTTAGCTCGTGCCCTCCGGCTCCTCTCGTCCTTCCCTCTGCTCTCTGAGGCTGGAGCCCGGCACGCTTGGGCAGAGCTCTAGGGAGCAGAAGGAGGGGCTCACTCCTGTCCTGCTCCTCCTGGTGGCCCGGATCAGCGGCCAACAATTAGCCCAGTGTCCTTTTCACCCCTGCGGATCCCCAGAGCTACTTCCCCGTCCCCCTCAGAGGGAGCGGCCAGAGCGGGCCGGGCTCCCCTCAGAGGGCTGAGCCCCGCCGTGCGTCCCCACTCAGGCTTGGAGAGTCGGTCATCCAGCCCTCTCCTGTGATCCTCTGGCTCTGGAGCTGGTAGTGGTCTCCTATTTCTCTGCCATTTTATGTTGCCTTCACTTTCTTAGTTCTGTGACACCGTTTAAAACAGTGCCTTACGTTAAATTCTCTCTGTTGAAAATGACTGAGAGGTCTATGTCTTCCTGATTGGCTTCTGAAGGATACTACTCTTTGCATGAATTATGTTGTAAATTAATTTTTTTTAATAACTGAAGCTCAATTAGGTTCAGTCATGCGCTCAGTGTTTCACAGCTGCCAGGAGGCGTTGCCAGAAGGCGAACCCAGAGCTACAAGCCCCAGTCTCTCCTCACATTCCCGGCTGCAGGAGGAAAACCATGAGAGATGTGTGCTGCTGAATTTTAAGGAATAACAAGTATAAAAAATTTAGAGAATAATTTAAGAATAGAGGTATTTACCTATCTATCGGGGTGATTAATCTCAATCTTTCTTATACCTTTATTTATATATATATTCTTAAATTTATATATTCTTCATTTATTTATGCAAGTGTGCTGCTAATTCACTTCAGTCGTTTCCGACTCTGTGTGATCCCATAGACCACAGCTCACCAGGCTCCCCCATCCCTGGGATTCTCCAGGCAAGAACACTGGACTGGGTTGCCATGTCCTTCTCCAATGCAGGAAAGTGAAAAGTGAAAGTGAAGTCGCTCAGTTGTGTCCGACTCTTAGCGACCCCATGGACTGCAGCCTACCAGGCTCCTCTGTCCATGGGAGTTTCCAGGCAAGAGTACTGGAGTGGGGTGCCATTGCCTTTGTATATTATTTTTAAGTTCCTTTCCAAATTCCACCACTGTGATAGAAAAAGGATTTTCTTAAAAGATATGAATCCATAAGGAGAGTAGGTAAAAAGCACCCTGGAATACTAAGACAACCGTGGATGTCAGAAAGCAGAACAAGTGGGAAGAGATTAGCAGAACAGGAAAGAAACACCCAAGCCTGCAGTTTAGAAGCCTGAAGGCAGGTTAGCTCTTGCCTCAGAACACAAGAATGGCTCAGAAATTGCTGGCACTGGGTTTCTCAAAGGTGACTGTGATAGGGCGGGAGTTTATAAAATAATTACGGCAGCCATTGGATCTCCAGAATCCTTTCCCCACAATTTCCAGCCCAGTGACTCCATCTCTTTACAGCCCAGAGGAAAGATTAGTTCTCTAAATGGCACTTAGAGTTTGGTAACGCTGAGCACAGTGCAGATGGCAGGGTGGTGGAAGACTGAGGCCTCCCTCCGTAGCAGTGAGCACCTGCAGTGAGCGTGCGTGCTCGGCAGCGCGGTCGTGTCCGAGTCTTTATGACCCCGTGGACTGCAGCCCGCCAGGCTCCTCTGTCCATGGGATCTCCCAGGCAAGAATGCTGGAGTGGGCTGCCGTGCTCTCCTCCAGGGGTTCTTCCCAACCCAGGGACTGACCGTGTCTCATGTACTGGCAGGCAGACTATTACCAGTGCCACCTGGGAAGCCTGGAAGACTTCTGGGGAGACGGCAAACGGTGGAGGAAGAGTTTCAGTGCGACAAGATTCCGAGAAGAGGGCTGGCTGGCCTTCAAGGAAGGGAAGGAAGAGATTTCTTCCTCACACGTGGGAAAAGCAAAGCTTGATCAAAGTATTTGGAACGGTGCCTTGGGAGATATTATTTCTGAAAATTTACATATTCTTTGTGTGAGGAAAGAAGAATGAGGAGCAACATAAGTGTGAATCCACTTTGAAGGAAATCAAAAGAGGAACACCCTTCCCTGCATCCATTTCTACCACACGTTATTGTTACCTTAAAGAGTGATTTTATAAATTCAGATAATGCAGGTCACAGACTTATGGCCCATGTGTCAAATCTACCCCAAAGGGATGTGATTTTTTTTTTTAATTGGCTGCCAACATTTTGAAATTTAGTAACTTCTTTTAAAAAAGATTAAGGGCATCTTTTTTAAAGACCAGATGATCCTACAACATGTTGCAGAGTGGACTGAGGTGGTGGCCAGTTTCCTAGATGGAGTAGATATTCTATACTCTGTCACTAAATATGTGACCTCTCTGACCTGGAAGCCATTTGAGTTTGACATCCTGATAAAACATCTGTCTTCTGAGCATGACTAAGTCACTTGTGCAAAACTGTGGTAGGGTTATTTATCATTTTTAGGTAAGTAGTGCAAGGAATCATAAGAGCCCCACTCTGTTACTCCACCCATAGACTGGGGGTGTCGGAAGAGGTGAAACGACATTTAAAAATGACTCCTGACGGGATGAATCCCTCCAGTTAGTGCTTCTAGGACCATGCAAGTCCACTCTCATAGCCTCACCTGGCAAAGCAAAATCACCATCACGCAGAAGGCTCCTGTGGTATCTCTTAGAGAGTATGTTATCCTGACTGCAGGTAAAGAGCCCGCCTGCGAGTGCAGGAGACAGATGTGGGTTCCATCCCTGGGTCGGGAAGATCCCCTACAGGAGGGCATGTTAACCCGCTCCAGTATTCTTGCCTGGAGAGTCCCATAGACTTAGGTGGCTGGCGGGCTATGGTCCATAGGGTTGCAAAGAGTCTGACGCAAATGAAACGACTTAATACACACGTAACGCAAGCTTCTGACACGTGGTTTGACTTGGCATAGATTGACTATGAAACACAAACCCAAGCAGAAGCCTTACATATTTTATTAGTGTTATAGTTATTATAGGAGTACCGATTGATGTTCATCCCATTTTAAGAAATAGTTCTTATTTGTGACTCATTAATAATTTGCATAATCATTATATGCAATATATGATTATATGCAATAATCATGTCTATCTAACTCTTCAGTGAATTTCAATACTCTGAGAGTCATTATGTGTGTGATCATGAGATAAGAGTCAATTAGCTCTAGCCACATTCTTGAAAACAATTAGTAAAACAGGTCACTCGAATGTGGCCAAGTGCTAACTGTTCTTTGAGGACCAGGCTGAGACTATTAAAGAGCCTGCACCAGGATAGACTCCTTTCTAAGAAATTACATTTAATTAAGAACTTTTTCCTAATCTGTAGCTTTCTTGGTCTCTTTCATGCAACGGATTCTGGCACATGGACCTCAGTTGCAGGGTCATTTTCTTTCCTAAGGAAACGCCTTCAGTCCTAGGAGGAAGCTCATAAGGTTTGGTTTGCTTGTGTAGCTTCTCTTCTCTTCTCTTCATTATTTCTCTCAAGCGATTTTGCTCCTGTAACTCCTTATCTTTCCGCTCCTCAGCCTCACATATTGCATCTTCCTCCTGCCGCATCTTTTGCTCTTCCTGCCACTGTTAGAGAGAAGGTGTCGTTTACATATAATTTCCCATGACAAAAGTATATCAGTTCACTCAGGGATTCAGTCATCATACTGCGGAGCAGCAGCAGCATGCAGGTACCTGCATGTCTGCTCAGCAGCTCAGTATCTGTCCTGTGCCTTGCGCATCAGGGACACTTGATAACATTCAGCCGGGCGGGCGGGACACTCGCCACACTTTCTTGGCTTAAAATTACAAACCTGGATGGGGGAGGGAAGGTGGAGTCTGTGGAGCCGACAGCAAACCGAAGCATGCAGCTGTGTGGCGAGTGCGTGCTTCGGTTTGCTGTCGGCTCCACAGACTCCACCTTCCCTCCCCCATCCAGGTTTGTAATTTTAAGCCAAGAAATTGAGCAATTTTGAAAAATTGACCAGAAAAGTATAGTCCAGAGATCTTGATTTGTATGTACACTCAGTCATTTACTATCTTTAAAACCTTGAACAATTAACTGGATCATAAAGCTACATTCTTCTTATTGGTAAATGTTTTACAGACTTGTTGTAAGGATTAAATTAACTACTGTAAGAGCATTTGTAAAGTGTGAGATATTAGTACAAAGCACTCTAGTTATAGCTGTTTCAAAGGAAATGTATATTGATGAATACTTTTTAAAAATGTGATATTCAGAGAAATTTCGATAAACCTCTACAAGTTAGTATTACCAAACTACTATTTGATTGGGCCAGCCACAGATCAAACAATTTGGACCCTATCTGCTCTCAAAGATATTTTCCAGAAAGGATGGCTTTGCCCGCCTATAGAAAAATTGATGGCAGTGAATGCTTAGATACTGCTTATATCCTTGGAAGGAAGAAAAGATGATGGCTCTTAGGAGGCATTTCCTAGCCTCCTCTCTGTCACTCAAAACAGTGTCCTCTGTCTCTTTAGGCCAATGTGTTTAATCACAGAGTGATTAAAGTCTTTCGACTCTTTCAAGGGTACAGAACGATAAGGGAAAAGACTTTTATTCTGTTGTTAAAACGACACTATCTGTGTGTGTATATATACATTGGCAGCCCGCTGTCTTCTGTAGTGTAGTCCAGATAATTTAAGTGAATGGTAAAGTTATAGTTGCTGCAGTTGATAAGCTATTAGGAATTTTTGATAATGCCTTGTACATATGATGTATTAGTATAGCATAAATGCTATTAGTGAATAAAACAGCAATACTGCAGCTCTCACTTTGTAATTCTAGGATATCATTCAGTTTCCGAACCCCAATACTTGTGGCTGTTGCTACAGTGGATTGAGTATTGACTCTGTGAATAAATAACTATTTAGTGGGAGCAGTATATGAAATAATCACTTATTCTTTCTCACAATATCACTAGTAAAAGGAATGTAAAAAATCAACCATGGGAATATAAACACAGTCTGAGAAATAATACACAACTGGTGATAAAATTAATTTAAACATATTCTACATAGTATTGAATCCCTATTATATTAAAAGAAAAAACAGCATTCTACTTATATAAGTAACTTCTGAGTATCTAAGTAACTCTGCTCCTAAAAAGAAGCAGTCATAAATGATTTGGCAAGAAATCGCTGATTATACATAGTTCAGTGGATTAAAACCTGTTCACTGGCCTTGCCTTGTTGCTGCTTTTTTAACTGACGCCAAGCACAGAATGATTAAATCCTTTCTAATCTTCAGGAGTAAAGAATGGTCACTGAAAAAACTGAGTCCAAAGGTTTTTGTTCTTTCATTAAAAACACACTGCAGAAGAAATGTGTTCAGTGTTCACCATCAGATTCCTATCACACACTCACAAAAATCGGTACTAATTCAGGAAACAGAATAAGGCTAGTATTTTATAAATGTAAGAAAGCCAAACCTTCTGTACCCCAATGAAGGCACTGAAGTATATAGACAGTACAGTGAGATATAATTCAATTTGGCAAATCTCAATCAAAACGCAATCTACTTTTGAGTTCCATGATCAGTATTTCCATCTCAAAACTATACTTTCTGATTAAAAATGCCTTTAAAGAACAAAGCTTTTCCTGCTAGTTCAAGAAAATCAAACTTACGTGATGGTCAATGATTCTTGCCAACTCTCTGTCTGCCCTGGTGAAAAAATCTGGATATGGAAACAAAGGAGTTTCTGCCACAGAAGAATATTCCCTTCAAAAGAGCACAAGAACAGATCCAGTATCAGATACAGATACTCTTCCTCCCCAGGATACACAGATTTGCGAATCACCATTGTTAAGCATTTTGATTCTATATTTCTAACATGGAAGGCTTAATCTGTATAGAAAATTAAATGTTAGTTTTTAATTTCTGTAAACCATTTGGATTATTAAAACTGACAATTTTGAGGGCAAGGTATGGCATACAGAATGAGAACAAGAAGATAATAAAAAGACAACCTCTCCTAGGAGATATAAATACTTTAGCTAGTCAGTAATGAATGAGATACCCACTCCAGTGTTCTTGCCTGGAGAACCCAAGGGACGGGGGAGCCTGGTGGGCTGCCGTCTCTGGGGTCACACAGAGTTGGACACGACTGAAGTGACTTAGCAGCAGCAGCAGTGAATGAGATGCTATGAAAGGCTTCAGGAAGCCTGAAGTAGACTGTGCCCCCTGGGGAGATGAAAATGCCCATCCCTGTACACAGCCCCATGACCCTGAAAGTTCTGGTGGAATTCTAAGCCTAAGAATTTGATCGTAGATCTACCAAAAAAAAAAAAAAAGCTATAACTTCAATATTTCTTTCAAGTCTTTATATTACTAAGGCTGGAACTGTAGTGGACTTTAGCAACAACTCAGTGGAAGTGCTGGCAGTACAAAGCTGGGCCCTTGACTGGTGGAGATTTCACATTAAAGATTCCACATTGTAATTATATTATTGAATTTATTATCAAAAAACTATTGTGAGTGCAGAAATATGTTATGCAACAAAATGGTGGTAGCGAATATGATTTTGAAGGAGAGAAAGTAGGTTTAAAGGAGAAGCTCTTAGGAAAGGGTCTATGGAGAGATATAGCTGGTGAAAATGTCCATATTCAAAACGCATCATCAGGTTTTAAGACTATAACGTCTAGTAAGCATTTTTTCAAGTTGTTGCCTCTACCCTTTGTGGCATCCTTCTCTCCTACCTGGGCTGCTTGATGCCGCACTAGACGTTTCTCAAATCCTTCCATTTACCTTCATCTCCACTATTATTTTCCTTATCTAAACAATTATGTCTTACCTGGACTAAGACCTCCTTGTTTATAATCTCTGCATCCACCATACCTTACTCTTTTTATTCTTGTCTCTATAGAGTGGCCAGAATTTTTTTTTTTTTTTTCAAAATATAAAATGGATCACATCAATCCCTGGCTTCAAACTCTTCAGTAAATCCCCAGTAGCTTTAGAATGAAGATCTCTTGGGACTTCCTGGTGGTCCAGTAGCTAAGACTCCATGCTCCCAAAGCGGGGGCCCTGGGCTCAATCCCTGGTTGGGGAACTAGATCCCACATGCCACAACTAAAGTAAGATCCTGCCCACTGCAAAGAAGACCTGGCACAGCAAAATAAACAAAACTACTTATACATTTTTTAAAGATTGCATTTCTTGTTGAAGAAGGCTGAAGTAGACTGTGCGTTTGTTTCAGTGGCTTGCATGGCTTCTCCAGACTTACTTCTCTCCCTTCTTGGCCGAGGTTCATGCGTTCCTAACACACGGGCTTTCTTACAGTTGCTGCGATGTGTTCTGCTCCACCCGACTACTGTTCATTTGTACATGCTGCCGCCCCTTTCTGCAAAGTCCTTTCCCTCCTCTGCCTCTCTGCTGCAGTGCTCAGTTCAGTTCAGTCACTCAGTCGTGTCAGACTCTTTGTGACCCCATGGACTGCAGCACACCAGACCTCCCTGTCCATCACCAACTCCCAGAGTCCACCCAAATTCATGTCCATTGAGTCAGTGATGCCATCCAACCATCTCATCCTCTGTCGTCCCTTTATCCTCCTGCCCTCAATCTTTCCCAGCATCAGGGTCTTTTCCAGTGAGTCAGATCTTCGCATCAGGTGGCCAAAGTATTGGAATTTCAGCTTCAGCATCAGTCCTTCCAAAGAACACTCAGGACTGATCTCCTTTAGGATGGACTGGTTGGATCTCCTTGCAGTCCAAGGGATTCTCAAGAGTCTTCTCCAACACCACAGTTCAAAAGCATCAATTCTTCAGTGCTCAGCTTTCTTTATGGTCCAACTTTCACATCCGTACATGACCACTGGAAAAGCCATAGCCTTGACTAGATGGACCTTTGTCGGCAAAGTAATGTCTCTGCTTTTGAATATGCTATCTAGGTTGGTCATAATTTTCCTTCCAAGGAGTAAGCATCTTTTAATTTCATGGCTGCAATTACCAACTGCCATTATTTTGGAGCCCAGAAAAATAAAGTCTGCCACTATTTCTCCATCTATTTGCCATGAAGTGATGGGACCAGATGCCATGATCTTCATTTTCTGAATGTTGAGCTTTAAGCCAACTTTTTCAGTCTTCTCTTTCACTTTCATCAAGAGGCTCTTTAGTTCCTCTTCACTTTCTGCCATAAGGGTGGTGTCATCTGCATATCTGAGATTATTGGTATTTCTTCTGACAAACTTGATTCCAGCTTGTGCTTCATCCAGTCCAGCATTTCTCATGATGTACTCTGCATATAAGTTAAATAAGCAGGGTGACAACATACAGCCTTAACATACTCCTTTTCCTATTTGGAACCAGTCTGTTGTTCCATGTCCAGTTCTAACTGTTGCTTCCTGACCTGCATACAGATTTCTCAAGAGGCAGATCAGGTGGTCTGGTATTCCCATCTCTTTCAGAATTTTCCACAGTTTATTGTGATCCACACAGTCAAAGGCTTTGACATAGTCAATAAAGCAGAAATAGATGTTTTTCTGGAACTCTCTTGCTTTTTCGATGATCCAGCGGATGTTGGCAACTTGACCTCTGGATCCTCTGCCTTTTCTAAATCTAGCTTGGACATCTGGAAGTTCATAGTTCACATATTGCTGAAGCCAACTTGGAGAATTTTGAGCATTACTTTACCAGTGTGTGAGATGAGTGCATTAACTAGCTGCAGTGCTAGTTAATGCTTACTTATCCTTCATCTTCTCAGTTGGAGCCCAGTAACCACAGCTGTCAGTCCACCGTGGGCGTCTCCTTCATCATACTTATCTCAGTTGTGACTTCACATGTATCTGTGTGCCTCTATGAGTTTTATTTTCTTGACTAAATATGAACTGCATGATTGTGGACACTATTTTTTGCTAATCATTGTCTCCAGAGTGCCCAACCCAGGCCATAAAAACGAGTCTACCACACAACACTCAACGTCAGCAGAACAGTGCCCAGTGCAGTGAGAAGATGGCAGTCTCAGGAGGTAAGGCATCAGAGTAGAGCTAGTAACAGGGATTCATAGGAAAACAACTCATGTGACAGGTGACCAGGGAAAATATATGGAAACCTCTCCAAACTCATAAGATTCACAAGTATTGTGGAGCAGAAGAGCAGCGAGCTTCCCACTTCATGTAGGATAGAGGCCCTCATCGTTCTATTGAAATATCAAAGGGAAATGTGATTCTAGAATATTGGTGAGTTAGAGGGAACCTGGGGGCTGAGACCTGGGTTAACCATATCTATCCAGTAAACTCTGGGCACTTCAGATATTTAAAAAATTGTGCTAAATGCTGTGAAAACATAAATGAGACAAAACTTTTTAAATCGTTAAGGTTAAAGGTACTTAAGTAAGTTGCCTCAAATTCCTTCTTGGATTATTACAGTTTAAAGAGATGCATAACAATATAAGCAATGTTAGAAAGTCTTTAAAATGGGAAGATTAGATGAACAGGCTTGTGCATCTGTGGTTTCTAGTTACCTCAGTTGAATAGTTTGTACTGGAAAGAACAATGCATAATAAACTATAATACAACATGAGACGATACAATGCAAGTCAACGTGAGAGATAAATATTCAATGATAGAAACAGAAGAATGCAGTACAATTGTTAGAAACAGGTTCTGCGCTCAGACCTCGAGGCAAATTTTCATCTTGCCACTTAGTATTATTTAATCACTCTGTTTCTCACTGTCTCCATTTTTAACATAAAAAAATAGTGCCTTCTTTTTTATGTATTATTAAGATTAAAATGCATAAAGCATAATAATAATGCATAAAGCATCTATGACAGAGCAAATACTAAACATGTTTTGGCTATACCATTCTCTGATAATGTCGTTATCAGAAAAATTGAGGGGACTAAGCCATGGTTTTTCAATGATACTGAAAGAGAAGAGAATAAAATAAGAGAAAAAAGTAATGTAAGGTAAAACAATTAGTTCACTTCAGTTCAATCACTCAGTTGTGTCCCACTCTTTGTGACTCATGGACTGCAGCGTGCCAGGCCTCCCTGTCCATCACCACCTCCTGGAGTTTACTCAAACTCATGTCCATTGAGTCAGTGATGCCATTCAGCCATCTCATGCTCTGTCATCCCCTTCTCCTCCCACCTTCAATATTTCCCAGCATCAGGGTCTTTTCAAATGAGTCAGCTCTTTGCATCAGGTGGCCAAAGCATTGGAGCTTCAGCTTCAGCATCAGTCTTCTCAAACAATATTCAGAACTGATTTCCTTTAGGATTGACAGGTTTTGTCTCCTTGCAGTCCAAGGGACTCTCAAGAGACTTACCAATACCACAGTTCAAATGCATCAATTCTTTGGTGCTCAGCTTTCTTTATGGTCCAACTCTCACATCCATACATGACTACAAGAAAAACCATAGCCCTGACTACACAGACCTTTGTTAGCAAAGCAATGTCTCTGCTTTTTAATATGCTGTCTAAGTTGGTCATAGCTTTTCTTCCAAGGAGCAAGCATCTTTTAATTTCAAGGCTTCAGTCACCATCTGCAGTGATTTTGGAACACCCCATAATAAAGTTTCTCACTGTTTCCATTGTTTCCCCGTCTGTTTGCCATGAAGCGATGGGACCAGGTGCCATGATTTTCATTTTTTGAATGTTGAGTTTTAAGCCAACTTTTTCACTCTCCTCTTTCACTTTCATCAAGAGGCTCTTTAATTCCTTTTCACTTTCTTCCATAAGAGTGGTGTCCTCTGCATATCTGAGGTTATTGATCTATCTCCTGGCAATCTTGATTCCAGCTTGTGCTACATCTAGCCCGGCATTTCACATAATGTACTCTGCATATAAGTTAAATAAGCAGGGTGACAATATACAGCTTTGAAGTACTCCTTTCCTATTTGGAACCAGTCCATTGTTCCATGTCCAGTTCTAACTGTTGCTTCTTGACCTGCATATAGGTTTATAGGTGGCAGGTCAGGTGGTCTGGTATTCCCATCTCTTTCAGAATTTTCCACAGTTTGTTGTGATCCACACAGTCAAATGTTTAGCATAGTCAATGAAGCTGAAGTAGATGTTTTTCTGGAATTCTCTTGCTTTTTTCCCATGATCCAATAGATTTTGGCAATTTGATCTCTGATTACCCTGCCTTTTCTAAAACCAGCTTGAACATCTGGAAGTTCACAGTTCATGTACTGCTGAAGCCTGGCTTAGAGAATTTTGAGCATTACTTTACTAGCGTGTGAGATGAGTGCAATTGTGCAGTAGTTTGACCATTCTTTGGCATTGCCTTTCTTTGGGATTTGAAAGAAAACTGACCTTTTCCAGTCCTGTGGCCACTGCTGAGTCTTTGAAATTTGCTGGCACATTGAGTGCAGCACTTTCACAGCATCATCTTTTCAGGTTTGAAAAAAGCTCAGTTGGAATTCCATCACCACTAGCTTTGTTCATAGTGATGCTTCCTAAGGCCCACTTGACTTCACATTCCGGGATGTCTGGCTCTAGGTGAGTGGTCACACCATCGTGATTATCTGGGTCATGAAGATCACTTTTGTATAGTTCTTCTGTATATTCCTGCTACCTCTTCTTAATATCTTCTGCTTCTGCTAGATCCAAACTGCTTCTGTCCTTTATTGTGCTCATCTTTGCATGAAATGTTTCCTTGGTATTCTAATTTTCTTTAAGATTATACAGTGGAAGTGACAAATAGATCCAAGTGGTTAGATCTTGTGGACAGAGTGCCTGAAGAACTATGGATGGAGGTTTGTAACATTGTACAGGTGGCCGTGATCAAAACCATCCCCAAGAAAAAGAATGCAAAATGGTGAAATGGTTGTCTGAGGAAGCCTTAGAAATAGCTGGGAAAAGAAGAGAAGTTAAAGGCAAAGGAGAAAAGGAAAGATATAGCCATGTGAATGCAGAGTTCCAAAGAGTAGCAAGGAAAGATAAAAAAGCCTTCCACAGTGATCAATGCAAAGAAATAGAGGAAAACAATAGGATGGGAAAGACTAGAGGTCTCTTCAAGAAAATTAGAGATACCAAGGGAACATTTCATGCAAAGATGGGCTCAATAAAGGACAGAAAACAATTAAGATGAGGCTTAAATGAGATGCACACTTCAAATGTTTGGAATTTAATGGGAAGTACTGAAAAAACTATCTGGAAAGATGGTGTCCTAAAATCCTAAGCTTGTCAAAACAAAGTGGAATAAATTGGCAGTCTTAAAATTGGCATTTTCTCTGGTATACTTTATGACATCTGGTCCCATCACTTCATGGCAAATAGATGGGAAAACAATGGAAACAGCACCAGACTTTATTATTTTGGACTCCAAGATCACTGCAGATGGTGACTGCAGCCATGGAATTAAAAGACACTTGCTCCTTGGAAGGAAAGTTATGACCAACCTAGATCACATATTCAAAAGCAGAGACATTACTTTGCCAACAAAGGTCTGTGTAGTCAAAGCTTCGGTTTTTCCAGTAGTCATGTATGGAAGTGAAAGTTGGACTATAAAGAAAGTTGAGCACCAAAGAATTGATGCATTTGAACTGTGGTGTTGGCAAAGACTCCTGAGAGTCTCTTGGACATCAAGGAGATCCAACCAGTCCATCCTAAAGGAAATCAGTCCTGAATATTCATTGGAAGGACTGATGCTGTAGCTGAAATTCCAATACTTTGGCCACCTGATGTGAAGAACTGACTCATTTGAAAAGACCCTGATGCTGGGAAATATTGAAGGTGGGAGGAGAAGGGGACGACAGAGCATGAGATGGTTGGATGGCATCACCAACTCAATGGACATGAGTTTGAGTGAACTCCAGGTGTTGGTGATGGACAGGGAGGCCTGGTGTGCTGCAGTCCATGGGGTTCCAAAGAGTCAGACATGACTGAGCGACTGAACTGAACTGAACTGGTATACTTTATTTTCATTTTGATGTTCAGCCTGGATAATGATCTTCAAAAAAGGCATGGATATATGATCTTCCATTGATTCCAAACTTGTCCCAATAATTCTATAATTTTTTTCTTTTTGGAAATTGAAAATTTCGTTATTTGATTACTAGAATACTCTTTAACTCGTTCCTTCCTCGTAGACTTCTCAGTTCCACTGCAGTTTCTTCTTTCTCTTTCAGGTTTATTGAGCTATAACTGACATATAACATTGTATAAATTTAAGTTGTACCACATAATTTAAGACAAATTATATTACAAATTGATTACCAAAATAAGGTTAATTAACACCTCCATTATTTCACATAACTAACTCTTTTGTGTGTGGGTAATAAGAACACTTAAGATTTACTCTCTTGGCAAGGTTCAAGTATTTAATACAATATTGTTAACTACAGTCACCAATCTGTACCTTAGAGCCTCAGGACGGGGGCATGTTAAAATTGGACGTTTGTACCCTTGACTAACACGTCCCATCTCTCCCTTCCCCAACCCTTAACAAGCTCCTCTGTTTCTGTGAGTCCTGCTTTTTAAGAGTACACATATAAATGGGATGATACAGTGTTTGTCTCCCTCTGTCTGACTTATTTCACAAACATAATATTCTCTAGGTCTATAAACCCTGCTGCAAATGGTAATATTTTATTTATTTTTATTTATTTATTTTATTATCATTTTATTTATTTTTATGGCTAAGTGATATTCCATTATCCATTATTTTGCTGAAGTTCAGTTAGGTTGTTTGCATGTCTTGGCTATTGTAAGCGATACTGCAATGACCACGGGAGTGCAGATATCTTTTCAAGATGTTTCTTTTGTTTCCTTTGGATATATATCCAGAATTTGAACTCCTATTTACATGTTAGCTCTATTTTTCATTTTTGCAGAACCTCCATACTGCTTTCCATAGTGGCTTCACCACTTTCCATTTCTACCAACAGTGCACAAAGGTTCCCCTTTCTCCACATCATCGCCAACACTTCTCTCTTTTGCTTTTTGATAATAACCATTCTAACAGGCGTGAGGTGATAGTTTATTGTGGTTATTATATGCATTTCCTTGATGATTAGCAATATTGAGCACTTTTTCATACCTGTCAGCTGTTGTACATCTTTGAAATAATGTCTATTCCAGTCCTTCGCCATTTTATAATTTGATTATTTGAATCTTTGCTGTTGACATGTAAGAATTCCTTATATATTTTGAACATTAACTCCTTATCACATAGGCGGTTTGGGAATATTTAATCCCATCCCACAGGTTGCCTTTTCATATTTGTCTCTTTTGCTGTGTAGAAGCTTTTTAGTTTAATGTACTCCTGCTTGTTGATTTTAGTGTCAACTTTACAAAATCTGCTAAGACCAATGTCAAGAAGCTTTTCCCTTATGCTTTCCTCTAGGAATCTTATAGTTTCAGTTCTTACATCTAAGACTTAAGTCCATTTCAGGTTAACTTTTGTGAGTGGTATGAGATAGGGGAACAGACTGCATTCTCTTACAATGAATATTCAGTTTTCCTAGCACCAATTATTGAAGACACTGTCTTTTCCCCAGTGAGTATTCCTGGCTCCCGTGTCAAATATCAGTTACCCGTACACAAATGAATTTGTCTCTGGGTTCTTCACTCCGTCCCATGGGTCTCTGTGTCTGTTTTCTGCCAGCACCATGCTGTTTGGATTACTTTGATTACTGTGTGTTAGTCGCTCAGTTGTGTCTGACTCTTTCCAACCGAATTGACTGTTGCCCACAAGGCTCTTCTATCCATGGAATTCTCCAAGTGAGAATACTTGAGTGGGTTGTCATTTCCTTCTCCAGGGGAACTTCCCAACCCAGGGACTGAACCCAGGTCTCCTACATTACAGGCGGATTCTTTACTGTGTGAGCCACCAGGGAAGCTTGATTACTACAGCTTTATTATACATTTTGATATTGGGAAGTGTGATGCCTGCAGTTTCATTCTTTCTTGGGACTGCTTGAACTAATTGAGGTCTTTAGGGGTTTTATACAAATTTTAGAATTTTTTTTTCTATTTATGTGAAAAATGTCATTGAAATTTTGATAGGGATTACACTGAATGTATAGATCACTTTAGCTTGTAGGAACATTTTAACAATATTAAAATGTTCTGATTTATGAGCATAGAATACCTTTCAGTTTATTTGTATATTCAATTTCTTTCATCACTAAATTCAAGCGATGACAGCACAGAACGGTCGTCTCCTTGGTTAAATTTATTCCTAAGTATTTTATTCTTTTTGACAGTATTGTTAAAAGATTGCTTTCTTTATTTCTTTTAAGTTAGATCATTGTCAGTGTCTAGAAAAGCAGCTGATTTTTGTATGTTGATTTTTTTTTTTAATCCTGCAACTGTACTGAATTCATTTAGCAGTTTTAACTTGGTGGGCTCTTTTGAGTTCTCTATATGTAAAATCACATCATTTGCAAAATTATTAAATTCTTTCTACTACCTGCTATCACTAGGAATTTTAGTACTATGCTAAGTATGAACATGAGGGGGGCAACTTTCTCTTATTTCTAATATCAAAGAGAAAACTTTCAGCTTTTCACCACTGAGTAAAATGTAGCTGTGGGCATATTATTTATGTCCTTTGTTATGTTGAAGCATGTCCCTTCCATACCTAATTTGTTGAGCATTTCTAATCATGAAGATGTAATAGAATCACATCTACTGAAAGAATCATATGGTTTTAACCCTTCATTCTATTAATGTGAAAGTGAAAGTGAAGTCGCTCAGTCGTGTCCGACTCTTTGCGACCCCGTGGACCATAGCCCACCAGGCTCCTCCGCCCACGGGATTCTCCAGGCAAGATATACTGGAGTGGGTTGCCATTTCCTTCTCCAGGGGATCTTCCCGACCCAGGGATCAAACCCAGGTCTCCCACATTGCAGGCAGACGCTTTAACCTCTGAGCCACCAGGGAAGCCCTATTAATGTGGTGTATCACATTTATTGATTCATGTATTTTGAACCACACTTGCATTCAAGGGGTAAATCCCACTTGATCATGGTGTGTGATCCTTCTAAAGTATCCATTTTTTGAAAATTTGTATTTTTAAATTAAAAAATGTATTGATATATTTGATGCACAATATTATATAATAGGTTATAATAGATTTATAATTTTAAAGGTTATACTCCATTTATAAATTTTGATATTTCATTTATTAGATAATATATCCTTGCTGCTTATTTTATACAAATGAGCTTATACCTCTTTATCCCCTATTCCTATCCTGCCCCTCCCCCTTCCCTCTTCCTATTGGTAATGACTAGTTCATTCTCTATATCTGTAAGTCTCCTTCTGTTTTGTTATTTATACTAGTTTATTGTATTTTTAGATTCCACATATAAGTGATATCATAAAGTATTTGTCTTCCTCTGTGACTTGTTTCACTTAGGATAAGATCCTCCAAGTCAATCCATATTGCAAATGGAAAAGTTTCATTCTTTTTATGGCTGAGTAGTATTCCACTGTACATCTGTACCACACTTTCTTTATCCATTCACCTGTTGATGAACATTTAGGTCACTTCCATATCTTGGCAATTGTAAATAACACTGCAATGAACATTGGGGAGCATGTTTTTTAATTAGCACTTTTTCTTGTCTGGATATGTACCTGGGAGTGGAGCTACTAGGGCATACAGTAGTGCCGTTCTCGGTTTTTTGAGAAATTTCCACAGTTTTCCACAGTGGCTGCAACAGTTTACATTCTCAACAAAGGTGAAAACAGTGTATGAGGGGGCCCTTTTCTCCACATTCCTGCTAACATTTGTTATGTGTGTTCTTTTTGGAGAAAGCCATTCTGGCAAGGGTGAGGTGACATCTCATTGTCATTTCAATTTGCATTTTCCATATGATTAGTGATGTTCAGCATCTTTTCATGTGTCTGTTGGCCATCTGCGTGTCCTTTTTGTAAAAAACATCTACTCAGATCTTCTGCCCTTTTTAGAAACAGAGCTGTTTATTGTTTTTGTAAAGTAATGTTCAAAATTCTCCAAGCCAGGCTTCAGCAATATGTGAACCGTGAACTTCCTGATGTTCAAGCTGGTTATAAAAAAGGCAGAGGAACCAGAGATCAAATTGACAACATCCACTGGATCATGGAAAAAGCAAGAGAGTTCCAGAAAAACATCTATTTCTGCTTTATGGACTATGCCAAAGCCTTTGACTGTGTGGATCACAATAAACTGTGGAAAATTCTGAAAGAGATGGGAATACCAGACCACCTGATCTGCCTCTTGAGAAATCTGTATGCAGGTCCGGAAGCAACAGTTAGAACTGAACATGGAACAACAGACTGGTTCCAGATAGGAAAAGGAGTACGTCAAGGCTGTATATTGTCACCCTGTTTATTTAACTTACATGCAGAGTACATCATGAGAAATGCTGGACTGGAAGAAACAAGTTGGAATCAAGATTGCTGGGAGAAATATCAATAACCTCAGATATGCAGATGACACCACCCTTATGGCAGAAAGTGAAGAGGAACCAAAAAGCCTCTTGATGAAAGTGAAAGTGGAGAGTGAAAAAGTTGCCTTAAAGCTCAACATTCAGAAAACGAAGATCATGGCATCTGGTCCCATCACTACATGGGAAATAGATAGGGAAACAGTGGAAACAGTGTCAGACTTTGTTTTTCTGGGCTCCAAAATCACTGCAGATGGTGACTGCAGCCATGAAATTAAAAGATGCTTACTCCTTGGAAGGAAAGTTATGACCAACCTAGATCACATATTCAAAAGCAGAGACATTACTTTGCCAACAAAGGTTTGCCTAGTCAAGGCTATGGTCTTTCCTGTGGTCATGTATGGATGTGAGAGCTGGACTGTGAAGAAGGCTGAGCACCAAAGAATTGATGCTTTTGAACTGTGGTGTTGGAGAAGACTCTTGAGAGTCCCTTGGACTGCAAGGAGATCCAACCAGTCCATTCTGAAGGAGATCAGCCCTGGGATTTCTTTGGAAGGAATGATGCTAAAGCTGAAACTCCAGTATTTTGGCCACCTCATGTGAAGAGTTGACTCATTGGAGAAGACTCTGATGCTGGGAAGGATTGGGGGCAAGGGGAGAAGGGGACGACAGAGGATGAGATGGCTGGATGGCATCACTGACTCGATGGATGTGAGTCTGAGTGACCTCCGGGAGTTGGTGATGGACAGGGAGGCCTGGCGTGCTGTGATTCATGGGGTCGCAAAGAGTCAGACACGACTGAGCGACTGATCTGATCTGATCTGATCTGATTGTTTTTGATGTTGAGTTGTATGAGCTGTTCATAGATTCTGGATGTTAACTTGTTATTGGTCATACCATTTACAGACATTTTCCCCCATTTAGCAGGAGGTGTTTTATTTTGTTATGTTGATGGTTGCCTTTTTCTGTGCAACAGCTACTAAATAGGTCACAGTTGTTTATTTCTTTTGCTATAGCAGAAAGAGCCTCCCAGAATGTCAAAACAGGTTAGCCTATGTATTGCTCTAGGAGTTTATGGTCTTACATTTAGAACTTCAATTTTTACACTTAGGTGTTTAATCCATTTTGAGTTTATTTTTGTATGTAGTGTTAGAGAATGTCCTACTTTCATTCGTTTACATGTAGCTGTCCCTCTATCTCAGCACTACTTTTTAAAGATACTTTATTGTATATCCATAACTCCTTGTCCTAGATTAATCTACCAAAAGCGTGTGACCATTTCTGGACTCTCTTCTGTTCCATTCACCTGTGTCTGTTTTCGGGCCAGTACCATACTGATTTTCTTATGAGGCAAAGCTTCTTTTCTCAAGATTGTTTTGCCTTTTTGGGGTCTTTTGTGTTTCTGTATACATTTTAAAATTATTTGTTCTAGTTATGTGAAAAATGCCCTTAGTATTTTGACAGGGATTGCCCTGAATCTGTGGACTGCCTTGGGTAATTTGGCCATTGTAACAAAAGTCTTACAATCCAAGAACATGGTTTATCTTTCCATCTCTTTATGCTGTCTTCAATTCCTATCGTTGCCTTAAACAATTTTCTGGCTATAGGCCTTTTACCTCGTTAGGTAGGTTTCTGTCTTGGTATTTTAGTACTCTGTCTGATGCAATGGTAAATGGGATGGTTTCCTTAATTTCTCTGATAGTTGTTAGTGTATAGCAATGCATCATATTTCTGTGTATTAATTTTGTATTCTGCAACATTTATCAAATTCATTGATGAGCTGTGGTTACTTTAGAATTTTCTATGTATAGTATCATGTCATCTGCAAACAGTGATGGTTTTGCTTTCCAATGTGGATTCCTTTTGTATCCTTTTTTGCTCTGATTACTGTGGCTAGGGCTTATCTTTTGTGTATCTACTGAAGGTTTTTGTTTTGTGGCTAACATGGGACTTGTATAAAGCATATCATTATTATAATAATCTATTATAATAATATATAATATCTATTATTATTATAATAACCTTATCTCAATTGCATACAAAAATTGGCTCTTAAATAGAACTGTCCATTAATACTCCAGGAGCATTTTTCCCAATTCCATTTTAATCCATTCTTAGGAAACATAAATCATTTTTTTAGGAAACATGGATCATTCTGGAAACTGAATGTATCATGTCCTCAGAGATACATTTAAACATAATTTTCATACTCACAACCCAACTTTGTCATATTAAATCTGTCATACATCTTTAAAGCAGGAGGTTTAAAAGTAATTTTCTGGGCACATGTATGAAAAAATTTTAACTCAATGTTAATTTTTCATTTTGGAAGAGTGATTGTTTCAAGTAGCAAACTGCATTTGAGTATGCTTGCACCATTATTTTTATTTTCTTTCACTATAATTAGCTTGCCCAAATAACAGAGCCTCAAGATCACAGCTTCCTAGAAGGGACAGGATTTAAAGCACAGATATTTACAAGAAAGTTTTCCAAAATTAAAAGAAAAACAAAACAAACATCAAATAAATCTCCTTGGCTACTTTTAAAAAGTAGGTTAGTAAAGAAAGAGTTTGTTTTCAACTTGACTATAACCATTACTTGGGCCCACATTAAAAATATTTGGAACCTATTGAATTGCTATTGCTTTGTAGTTCCTGAATTTTAAAATACCCTATGGATATTATCTGCTCTGTGAGAGTTAAAAAATTGTTCTGTTCTCACCCATCCAACACCTTCATCCTGGGTAGTGATCCTGTTTCTTCCAGGCATGAAGAACTGCCAGTCAAGGAAGGCTCCAGGGTCTAGGCTTCTGCCATTTCCAATGATATTGTCTGTCTCAGATATCAGATTCTACCATTTCAGTCTCACTTTCCCTTGTCAGCCAGACTATTGATCTAGTGGGTCCCATACACACTGCATGCTGGAAAGTTTTAGGTGTCACTTTCACATTGAATAGAGATTACAGTGCAACTGAGGAACTCAAAGTCATGGATTTTTAATTTCTTTTCAGTCCATTGAGTTAAAATGGACATGTACACTAAAACAATTCTTCCTGCATTTCCAGATACAATATTTTGTAGGATATAGAGCCATGGATGGCCCTCTGCATTGTGGAATCATGTTCTATTTCAATTTGTCTATAATCTCCTAAATCAATTTAGTCACTAGAGTCTGGAGTCTTGTCATTAATCTAGTTTTAAACACTTAATCTGTGTGGTTATCATAACAGGATTGTGATGTGATTGAAAGTTGCCAAAAGACATAGCAAAACAAGATTAAAATTCTTTAAGGACAGCTTATGGAAACTTATAGGGTTGATTTCACAAAGCAGGGGAAAACACAACATGCCCCAAGGCAGAGGGAGATTCCAGAAAACTTTTAAAACCAATCTGAAAGGATGAGTATGAGTTAGTGTAGTGTGATTTAGAATCAGATCAGATCAGTCACTCAGTCGTGTCCGACTCTTTGCCACCCCATGAACTGCAGCACGCCAGGCCTCCCTGTCCATCACCAACTCCCGGAGGTCACTCAGACTCACATCCATCGAGTCAATGATGACATCCAGCCATCTCATCCTCTGTCGTCCCCTTCTCCTCCTGCCCCCAATCCCTCCCAGCATCAGAGTCTTCTCCAATGAGTCAACTCTTCGCATGAGGTGGCCAAAATACTGGAGTTTCAGCTTTAGCATCATTCCTTCCAAAGAAATCCCAGGGCTCATCTCCTTCAGAATGGACTGGTTGGATCTTGTTGCAGTCCAAGAGACTCTCAAGTGTCTTCTCCAACACCACAGTTCAAAAGCAGCAATTCTTCGGCGCTCAGCCTTCTTCACAGTCCAGTTCTCACATCCATACATGACCACAGGAAAGACCATAGCCTTGACTAGGCTAAACTTTGTTGGCAAAGTGATGTCTCTGCTTTTGAATATGCTCTCTAGGTTGGTCATAACTTTCCTTCCAAGGAGTAAGCGTCTTTTAATTTCATGGCTGCAGTCACCATCTGCAGTGATTTTGGAGCCCAGAAAAATAAAGTCTGACACTGTTTCCACTGTTTCTCCATCTATTTCCCATGTAGTGATGGGACCAGATGCCATGATCTTCATTTTCTGAATGATTTAGAATAAAGTTTCCTAAAACCTAACTGAGTCTCAAAGAGCCCTTTCAAGGACATAGGTTGGATGGAGAATAAGTGATGACTTCAGTTTTGAACATGTTACATTTAAGTGTCTTCTTAGACCAGCTGGAACCTGCTAGGCTCCCAGCACAGTCATCCTGGGAATACTCCTGACCACTGGTCTCTGTTAGGGCCAGTGTTTTCTGAATTCACTGTTGTTTGTTTCTTACCCTTGATTTATCCCTTCATTTGGGAAGAGACTCTTAAGATGATGATGAATAGAAGGTAAATAATATGAAAATGCATTTATTCTACCCTTATACTTAACAATGTAACCCCATGGACTGTAGCCTTCCAGGCTCCTCTGTTCAGGAAATTCTTGCCAGAATACTGGAGTGGATAGCCTTTCCCTTCTCCAGGGGATCTTCCCAACCCAGGGATCGAATCCAGGTCTCCCCCACTACAGGCAGATTCTTTAATGTCTGAGCCAGCAGGGAAGCCCATATATTCAATAAGTTGAGGCAGGGATAAATTCATGTCATTTATTATTTGAACTCTACCCAAACTAAATAACAGCATACAGTTAGATAAAGTTTTATATGAAATCTTATCTATTTCCAAACATTATAAACCAAATATATTTAAATACCAACAGATACTTATTCTAGAGTAGGCATTACTGTCCCTCAGTGCACTGGGGGAACTGCTCCACTGCCTTCTAGGTTCTGAGGCTGGCTTTCATGGCATCTGATGCCATCCAGATTCCCAGGCATTTGTGTAGACTGTTTATTCTTTCTGAAACTGTATGATTTATTTATTGCTAATTTTCTCAATAGACAAATGCTGAAATCACAATTAACAAAACAAATGTTTACTTCTTGCTTCCATAAACTCTGATATAATTCATTAGGAGTTCTCCATCTGGTGACCTGGGAACTCAGGGTCTTTCCATCATGTAATGCCACCATTTCAATATGTGGCTTTCAAGTTCACTTTGACAGAGAAAGACTTGAGAGGAAGACACTAGTTTTTAATTGCTTTGGCAATTAAATTAAATTGTGTCACTTCTGCTCATGGTACTTGGCCAAAAAACAAGTGATTCAAACCCAGGGTTTCTAAATTTTGACCATACTGACATTTGGACTAGATACATTATTTTGCTGGGCTGGGGTGGGGGAAGGCAGTGGGGGGTGGTGGTTGTCTTACACACTATAGGATATTTAGCAACACGTCTGGCTTTGTCCACTAGACAGCAGTGGCACTCTTGACTTGTGACAAATGTCTGTTAACACTGCCAGGGTCTCCTGGGAGGCAGAATCACTCCTGGTTAAGAATCACTACTCATCTAACTGCAAGAAAGTCTTCTGGGAAAAATAAAGAAGCACATGAAATGTTTTATGACTGCTAATGGTTCTCTCTATCAAAGGAGGTTTTAAGCTTCCTTTTTCCTCAGTTTTTCAATTTTCACAAAGAGCGTGATAGATTTTCAAGAAGGTCCCCAGTAGTCCCCACCTTCTAGCACTCATGCCCCATGTATATCTCTCTTGAGTATGCAGCTGATGCAATGATTTGTTTCTAACCAACAAAATATGACAAAGGTAATGGGATATCACTCCTACTATTAGATATGATTTTTGTCTTACTGGAAAATTCTCTTTTGCCTTCTTGGCATTTATGCTTTGGCAAATCATGTTGCCATATTGGAGAGGTCCACAAGACAAGAGCTAAGGATGGTCTATGTCCAGAAGGCTTCAAGTTGTTGAGATGTTAGTCTAGTAACCACAAGGAACTAAATACTGCCTAATGTGTGAGTAACCTTAGAGGGTGAGCCTTCCCTGCTTTGCTTGCGGATGAGACCCTAGTCTTGACCAACACTTTGATTGCAGCCTTGTGAGAGATTCTGAAACAGTAGGCCCAACTAAGTTATTAATATGTCTGGATTCCTGACCCAATGAAACTGTGAGATAATGTATAGTTTTGTTTTGTTTTGTTTCCATAGTCATTTATTACAGAGCAATGGTAACTAATGGGGTTTCCAGGTGGTGCTAGCAGTAAGGAATCTGCCTGCCAACAGAGGGGACATAAGAGACACTGGTATGATCCCTGGGTGAGGAAGATCTCTTGGAGGAGGAAATGGCAACCCACTTAGGTATTCTTGCCTGGGAAATCCCATGAACAGAAGCCTGGAGGGCTTCAGTCCATGGGGTCACAGAGTCAGACACGACTGAGCACCAATGATAACTAATATGGGCTTCCCAGGTGGCACTAACGGTAAAGAACCCACCTGCCAATGCAGGAGACATAAGAGGAGCAGGTTCTATCCTGGGTCAGGAAGATCCCCTTGGAGGACATGGCCACCCACTCCAGTATTCTTGCCTGGAGAATCCCATGGACAGAGGAGCCTGGTGGGCTATAGTGCATAGGGTTGCAGAGAGTCAGACATGACTGAAGAGACTTCGCATGTAAACAGTGATAACTAATACAAAATGCCTTATGGTAAGTCTTTTCAAATTTAATTTTTGAGCACTATTTTGGCCACTTAAATGTACAAATGTGGGTTTAATTTTTCAAATTTCATTGATAAATAACTCCCCTTTGTCTTCTTTATATCTCCTCCATGCTCAGGACTCCCTTTATTCAAATGTTAGACCTCCAGAATTGTGTCTTTAATTTTATCTTTTTGTTCCCATTTTTCATCTTTGTCTTTATTATACTTTCTAGAGATCCCATAAACTTTATCTTCCAAACCTTCTGTTGAATTTTTAGCTTCCATTATTACATTTTTAATTTCTGAGAATAGTTTCTTTCTCACACTGCTCTTTTTCTACAGCCTCCCTTTTTCATGGATGAAAACATTTTCATTTATTTCTCAGAAGATAATTATTACAGATTAAAAAAAAATTCCTTCTATCATTTTGCACTGTTTCACTATTCTTTGTGTTTTATTTCTTTACATTTTATTTTTACATTATTTCTTTACATTTTATTTATTATACTGGAGCTTGTTTTTCAAATATTGGTTTATCCTATATATCTGTCATATTTTAACAGCTTTATTGAGGTATAAATAGCAAATAATAAGGTATGTGTGCTATGTATGTGTTAAGTCACTTCAGTTGTGTCTGACTCTTTGCAACCCCATGGACTCTAGCCCTCCAGGCTCCTCTGTCCACGGTGATTCTCCAGGAAAGAATACTGCGGTGGGTTGCCATTTCCTTCTCCAAAATAATTTGATACACTATGATATATATATTATGCTCATGGAACCATCACTATTTTTGAGAAATTAACCATCATTCCCCAAATATTCCTCATGCCCCTTCTCAATTATTCATGACAAAAGGCAAAATAGTAAAAAGGCAAGAGGAAGCTATGGATGGGTTGCTGGGGCTTATTAATTAATGGGCTTCATTATGGAGAGATTGGTAAGTGATTATACTAATGATCTGTTACTGAATAACCAATTACCCCTAAATAAGCAGCTTAAAGCAACAAACATCTATCATTTCCATTTTTCTAGGTCAGGGATTTGGGCCTGGCCTTTGGCTCAGGGTCTCTCAACAGGCCGCTGATCAAGACGCTGGCAGAGTCTGCAGAAAGTTCCTGTAGGGAGAGGCTCCACTTCCAAGCAGATTCTTGTGAGCGCTGGTGAGCCTCGGTCCTCACTGCTGTTGGCTTCTTGACATTCAAGACGCTCACTGGGACCACGCGGTAGTTCATTCCCCTCAGGGTTACTGAGCGTGAGAGAGTCTCTAAGACGGAAGCCCCTGTCCTTTGTAGCCTAATCTTGGAAACGACATCTCCTTCCTTTGCCGTACTCTGTTCATTGCAAGTGAATCACCAAGTCCAGGCCACACTCAGGAAGAAAGCAGCAGGCACACTCACGGGCTCTGACGGCGGGGCCTGGCCGCCACTGCGGCTGCGCGGGACTGCGGACGCCGCGTCCGCCCCTCGGCGGCCGGCCGGAAGCCGAAGGTCAGTTGGCGGGTTCCGGGTACGTGAACCGGAAGCCTCTGGAGGGCTGCTGTTCTGCTTCGCGCTCTAGGAGACCCTGGATTAAATTTACCATGAGGTGAAATACGAGGAGGCAGGAGACAAGAGGTGTAGAAGGACTCGAGTGAACCTCCTCTCAGGAAAACGCCAGCCTCACAACTAACTTTTGAGGAACCACTGACAAAAAAACCCACAAAACACTCAGAACTACCTAAAAAGGCATTCTACGCCCAAGGAGAAGCCCCGACGAGTCAGAGGAGTGTGCTCAGCCCCACATCAGGCCCCTCAGCCTGGCGTCTGACGTCAGAAGGAGGAAGAGCCCCCCGCCCCCCCAACTCAGGGGCTCCAGCGGGAGCCGCAGGGACTGGGGGACAGAGACGCCACTGTGGGGGAGCGCTCAGGTGTTACACACGCCGAGACCCAGGGCAAAGCACTGGGACTCCTGAGGAGTCACGGCTGAGCCGACTGCAGAGCTTGGGGGTTTCTCCAGGGGAGGAAGGCATCCGCGGTGGCTCACTGCGGAGGCAAGGAAACCAGTGACCGAGGCCCCCAAGCATTCACCTGCGTGAGCTCGCCTAAGGTCACCACTTGGGCCCCACCCAAAGTCTGCAAGCTCCAGTGCTGGGATGCCGCAGGCCCATCTATCTGCAGACGTGAAGCTGTCCTGACCCCACAGCCGCCTATAAAAACATCGCTTGACGCAGCCCTGCCAGCAAAGAAATGCTCTCGTGCCTTTGCACGTCCATCAGTAAGTGTGCAGTCGCTAGTCCCTCCTGCCAGGACGCCTGCACAAGCCTCTGGACCAGCTTCACACACCAGGAGGCAGACACTGGAAACAAGAGCTGCAGTTCTGAGCAGAGAGGACACCACAAAGAAAGAAAGTTACACAAAAGGATGGCAGAGAAATATGTTCCAGATGAAGGACAAAGGTGGAACCCCCAAAGAAGAACTAAGTGAAGAGGAGAGGGACAATCTATCTGAAGAAGAATTCAGAGTAATAATACTGAAGATGATCCAAGATCTTGGAAAAATAATAGAGGCACAGACTAAGAGAATACAAGAAATGTCAAAGTCCCTGGTTCAATCCCAGGTTTTAGCAGCTGTGTTTGGGCATTCCTGGTGGCTCAGATAGTAAAGAACCTACCTACAATGCAGGACACCTGAGTTCCATCCCCGAGTTGGGAAGATCCCCTGGAGAAGGGAATGGCTACCCACTCCAGTATTGTCGGCTAGGAAATCTCATGCACAGAGGAGCCTGGAGGGCTACAGTCAATGGGGTCACAAAGAGTTGGACACGACTGAGTGACTAACACACACACACACAAGCTTTAAATAACAAACAGATAAACAATAACTGAAATGAAAAATACACTAGAAGAAATCAATAGCAGAATAAATAAAGCAGAAGAACAAATAAGTGAGCTGAAAATAGATTGGTGGAAATCACTGCTGCAGGACAGAATAAAGAAAGAAGCATGAAAAGGGATGAGGACGGTCTAAGAGACCTCTGGGACAACATTAGACTCGCCAGCATTTGCATTATACGAGTCCCAGAAAGAGGCAAGAGAGAGAAGATCAGATCAGATCAGATCAGTCACTCAGTCATGTCCGACTCTTTGCGACCCCATGAACCGCAGCACGCCAGGCCTCCCTGTCCATCACCAACTCCCGGAGGTCACTCAGACTCACATCCATCGAGTCAGTGATGCCATCCAGCCATCTCATCCTCTGTCGTCCCCTTCTCCTCCTGCCCCCAATCCCTCCCAGCATCAGAGTCTTCTCCAATGAGTCAGCTCTTTGAATGAGGTGGCCAAAATACTGGAGTTTCAGCTTTAACATCATTTCTTCCAAAGAAATCCCAGGGCTGATCTCCTTCAGAATGGACTGGTTGGATCTCCTTGCAGTCCAAGGGACTCTCAAGAGTCTTCTCCAACACCACAGTTCAAAAGCATCGATTCTTCGGCGCTCAGCCTTCTTCACAGTCCAGCTCTCACATCCATACATGACCACAGGAAAGACCATAGCCTTGACTAGGTGAACCTTTGTTGGCAAAGTAATGTCTCTGCTTTTGAATATGCTATCTAGGTTGGTCATAACTTTCCTTCCAAGGAGTAAGCGTCTTTTAATTTCATAGCTGCAGTCACCATCTGCAGTGATTTTGGAGCCCACAAAAAGAAAGTCTGACACTGTTTCCACTGTTTCCCCATCTATTTCCCATGAAGTGATGGGACCAGATGCCATGATCTTCGTTTTCTGAATGTTGAGCTTCAAGCCAACTTTTTCACTCTCCACTTTCACTTTCATCAAGAGGCTTTTTAGTTCCTCTTCACTTTCTGCCATAAGGGTGGTATCATCTGCATATCTGAGGTTATTGATATTTCTCCCAGCAATCTTGATTCCAACTTGTGTTTCTTCCAGTCCAGCATTTCTCATGATGTACTCTGCATGTAAGTTAAATAAACAGGGTGACAATATACAGCCTTGATGTACTCCTTTTCCTATTTGGAACCAGTCTGTTGTTCCATGTTCAGTTCTAACTGTTGCTTCCTGACCTGCATACAGATTTCTCAAGAGGCAGATCAGGTGGTCTGGTATTCCCATCTTTTTCAGAATTTTCCACAGTTTATTGTGATCTACACAGCCAAAGGCTTTGGCATAGTCACTAAAGCAGAAATAGATGTTTTTCTGGAACTCTCTTGCTTTTTCCATGATCCAGTGGATGTTGGCAATTTGATCTCTGGTTCCTCTGCCTTTTCTAAAACCAGCTTGAACATCAGGAAGTTCAGCATTCACATATTGCTGAAGCCTGGCTTGGAGAATTTTGAGCATTACTTTACTAGCGTGTGAGATGATCAAATCCCTTATGATTATACAGTGGAAGTGAGAAATAGATTTAAGGGCCTAGATCTGATAGATAGAGTGCCTGATGAACTATGGAATGAGGTTCATGACATTGTACAGGAGACAGCCACCAAGACCATCCCCATGGGAAAGAAATGCAAAAAAGCAAAATGGCTGTCTGGGGAGGCCTTACAAATTGCTATGAAAAGAAGAGAAGTGGAAAGCAAAGGAGAAAAAGAAAGATATAAACATCTGAATGCAGAGTTCCAAAGAATAGCAAGAAGAGATAAGAAAGCCTTCTTCAACAATCAATGCAAAGAAATAGAGGAAAACAACAGAATGGGAAAGACTAGGGATCTCTTCAAGAAAATCAGAGATACCAAAGGAACATTTCATGCAAAGATGGTCTTGATAAAGGACAGAAATGGTATGGACCTAACAGAAGCAGAAGATATTAAGAAGAGGTGGCAAGAATACACAGAAGAACTGTACAAAAAAGAGCTTCACGACCCAGATAATCATGATGGTGTGATCACTGACCTAGAGCCAGACATCCTGGAATGTGAAGTCAAGTGGGCCTTAGCATCACTACCAACAAGGCTAGTGGAGGTGATGGAATTCCAGTGGAGCTATTCCAAATCCTGAAAGATGATGCTGTGAAAATGCTGCACTCAATATGCCAGCAAATCTGGAAAACTCAGCAGTGGCCACAAGATTGGAAAAGGTCAGTTTTCATCCCAATCCCAAAGAAAGGAAACACCAAAGAATGCTCAAACTACCGCACAATTGCAGTCATCTCACACGCTAGTAAAGAGAGAGAAAGAACCTAAGAAAATATTTGAAGCGCTACTAGAGGAAAAGCTTCCTAACATGGGAAGGGAAACACATGCAAGCCTGGGATGTGTGAGAGTGCCATACTGGATAAACCCAACACAGCTGTTAATCAAACAGACACTTGTTATCAGATTGACAAAAATTAAAAACAAAGGCACAGCATTAAGTAACATACAAGGGATCTCCATAAGGTTATCAACTGATTTTCAACAGAAACTCTGCAGGCCAGAAGGGAAGGGCACAATATATATTTCAAGTGATGAAAGGGGAAAACCTATAACTATGAATACACCTACCCAGCAAGGTTCTCATTCATATTTGATGGAGAAATCAAAAGCTTTACAGACAAGCAAAAGCTAAGAAAATTCAGCAGCACCCAACCAGCTCTACAAGAAATCCTAAAGGAACTTCTCTAGGTGGGAAAAAAAAGGCCACAACTAGAAACAGGAAAATTAAGAGTGATAAAGGAAACAAAAAGTAAAATTAGGAAATCACTCACAAACAAATATGATATCTTATTTAGTATATGGTGAAGTAAGACAGAGAAGGACAAGTACATGATATTACTTATATGTGGAATCTAAAGAAATGACACGAACTTATTGACTAAATAGAAACAGACTCACAGATTTCAAAAACAACCTTATGGTCACGAAAGGGGAAAGATGGTGGAGAGGGAAAAATTAGGAGGTTGGGATTAACATATACACATTACTATATAAAGTAGATAATCAACAAAGATCTACTGTATAGCTCAGGGAACTCTACATAATACTCTGTAATAACCTAAATGGGAAAATAATCTGAAAAAGCATGGATATGTATACATGCATAACTGAATCAGTTCATTGTACACACAAAACTAACACAACATTGTAAATCAACTACAACATAAAAATTAAATTTAAAAAAAAAACAGTAAAAAAAAAAGGGGAGGGGGAGTATACAAGGGCATAAATATCAAGAAGCAGGGACCACTGGAGGCTTTTTTAAGGCTCTATCTAGCACAAGAGTAAAGTCATTTCCTTGCGGAACCCCCTGATATCTATAGGCCTTTTCCTTAGTATCAGACAGAGACACAGCCCAAACTCCTACCTGAGGTGTCATTCTGGCTCCTAGAGAGAGAAAGGAAATAACAGGTGGGAAATAAGGACTCTGAATTTCACCGTTGTGTGTGAAGACATTACCTTCATTCATTACAACATCCTTGCAGTCTTTGAAGGCCTTTAAGCAGTGAAATAGTATGATCAAAATTCTGTTTCAAAGGTATTACTCTGACAATTGTGCAGACTGAACAAGAAATACTTAATGATGTGGGACTATTTCAATAGATATTGAAACAGAATAGTCAGAGAGTATGAAAGACTGCAAGAGGTGTCTTCCCAGAGGAGCAATTGATTTCCATAGCAACATACAGATGTGGGGATGGGCTAATGAGGACATATAAGATAACATATTTTTTTCCTTCTCTTTTCTGCCTCTGAATGACTCAACCGTTGCTGGTTAGAAAAGATAATAGGATAGGACTTTAGGCTTGAGGCTAAACTACTGAAAGTGAAAGGCCCTCAGTTGTGTCCGACTCTTCGTGACCCCATAGATTATACAGTCCGTGGAATGCTCCAGGCCAGAATACTGGAGTGGGTAGCCTTTCCCTTCTCCAGGGGATCTTCCCAACCCAGGGATAGAACCCAAGTCTCCTGCATTGCAGGCAGATTCTTTACTAGCTGAGCCAACAGGGAAGCCTGTTCTATTCTAGAAGTTCTCAACTATGGTTTCTTAACATGCTGACATGTTTACATAATTGTGAGGTATATTACAAATAATTTGTTCTTCAGTCAGTTCAGTTGCTCAATTGTGTCTGACTCTTTGTGACCCCAGGGACTGCAGCACACCATGCCTCCTTGTCCATCACCAACTCCTGGAGTTTACTCAAACTCATGTTCATTGAGTCAGTGATGCCATCCAACCATCTCATCCTCTGTTGTCCCCTTCTCTTCCTGCCGTCAATCTTTCCCAGCATCAGGGTCTTTTCCAATGAGTCATCTCTTTGCATCAAGTGGCCAAAGCATTGAAGTTCCAGCTTCAACATCACTCCTTCCAATGAATATTCAGGACTGATTTCCTTTAGGATGGACTGGTTGGATCTCCTTAAAGTCCAAGGGACTCTCAACAGTCTCCTCCAACACCACAGTTCAAAAGTATCAATTCTTTGGCACTCAGCTTTCTTTATAATCCAACTCTCACATACATACATGACTAGTGGAAAAACTATAGCCTTGATTAGATGGACCTTTGTTGGCAATGTAACGTCTCTGCTTTTTAATATGCTGTCTAGGTTGGTCATAACTCTTCTTCCAAGAAGTAAGTATCTTTTAATTTCATGGCTGCAGTCACCATCTGCAGTGATTTTGGAGCCCCCACCCCCCCCCCAAAAAAAAAGTCTGACACTATTTCCACTGTTTCCCCCTCTATTTGCCACGAAGTGATGGGACCAGATCTTAGTTTTCTGAATGTTGAGTTTTAAGCCAACTGTTTCACTCTCCTCTTTCACTTTTATCAAGAGACTCTTTAAGTCTTCTTCACTTTCTGCTATAAAGGTGGTGTCATCTCCATATCTGAGGTTGTTGATATTTCTCCTGGAAATCTTGATTCCAGCTTGTGGTTCATACAGCCCAGTGTTTCTCATGATGTACTCTGCATACAAGTTAAATAAGCAGGGTGACAATATACAGCCTTGACATACTCCTTGTCCTATTTGGAACCAGTCTGTTGTTCCATGTCCAATTCTAACTGTTGCTTCCTGACCTGCACACAGATTTCTCAAGAGGTAGTTAAGATGGTCTGGTATTCCCATCTCTTTCAGAATTTTCCACAGTTTATTGTGATCCACACAGTCAAAGGCTTTGGCATAGTCACTAAGCAGAAATAGATGTTTTTCTGAAACTCTCTTGCTTTTCCATGATCCAGTGGACGTTGGCAATTTGATCTCTGGTTCCTCTGCCTTTTCTAAAACCAGCTTAAACATCTGGAAGTTCACAGTTCACGTATTATTGAAGCCTGGCTTGGAGAATTTTGAGCATTACTTTACTGGTCTGTGAGATAAGTGCAATTGTGCAGTAGTTTGAGCATTCTTTGGCATTGCCTTTCTTTGGAATTTGTTGTTAATAATAGCTAAAAGGACCAAATTCTGGAAATGATTCATATCTTTAAAATACACTAATGCTAGGTTTGCAGTATCCCTAAGCACCAAAGAATTGATGCCATCGAATTGTGATGCTGGAGAAGATTCTTGAGAATACCTTGGACTGCAAGAAGACCAAACCAGTCAAGAAATCAGCCCTAAACATTCATTGGAAGGACTGATGCTAAAGCTCCAATAACTTTGGTCACCTGATGCAAAGAGCCAGCTCATTGGAAAAGACCCTGATGCTGGGAAAGGTTGAAGGCAGGAAGACAAGGGGGGAACAGAGAATGAGATGTTTGGATGGCATCACCAACTCAATAGATGTTAGTTTGAGCAAACTTCAGGAGATAGTGAAGGACAGGGAAGCCTGGTGTGCTGCAGTGCATGGGGTCACAAAGCGTTGGACACGACTGAGTGACTGAACAGCAACACTCTCACTCTAACCAATTATAATATATTCTCTATTGGGACATGATTGGGGAGGATACAGAAAAGTGGAGCATAACCCAGAATCTATATTACTATGAGGCAAGATTTGGTGACATACGAGTCATTGGAATTGGATTTCAAAATGCAAGTGAGGATCCACCAGTGTGGTTCAAATGGAAACAGAGGGAAACGCTCACGTGGGAGCAGACGGTCCTGACTCTAACGATTTGCTCCCAAGGTCTTTACCAGCCACCAACACAAGTACTGACTTTTGCAGCACTTAGAGAAAGGCCTTTCCCTCTCCCATTATCATCTCTCCCATACGTACAGTTAGCTCCTGTAGATCGCAAAAAAATAATTTAAAAATTGATGGGCAGGATTATATCATATCCTACAAAGGTTACTTACCACAAATTAAATTCTACTGGGGGCAAGGGTAGAAGAATCTTGCAGATTTGGGAAGGGCCTTGCTTCCCAAACAGACTGAGGATAACAGCACTGTTTAGAGTTTAGAGTTCTAGGTAGAATGGATAGGAAAATAAGCTCCTCACATTCCAATGTAGCCATGTTAGAGAAAAGCCTGTTGGAGACTGGGAACCGTGCTGGCACTCTGCCCATCGGTGTGCCCCAGGCTGGGGATCTCTGCAAGGGCTTCCGCTAGCATGCAGATGCATAAAGAGGGCCACCAGGATCACCTGTAAATCCAGTCTGTCTGGAAACACTAGTCCTATATAGAACTCTCTTTAATACATGGCAAGTAGAGGAGAACTTCCAAAAGAATCTCTAAACTGTTGGGAGGCAAGAAGAATGATACACCATCCCATATCTGCAGAAGAAACAAAACTTAAAAAGCTGAAAGCTTTCCCTCTAAGATCAGGAACAGACAAGAATGTCCACCTTGTTACTTTTATGCAACATAGTTTTGGAAGTCCCAGCCATGGCAATCAGAGAAGAAAAGGAAATAAAAGGAATTCAACCTGGAAAAGAAGTCAAACTGTCACTGTTTGCAGATGACATGATACTATACATGGAAGATTGTAAAGAAGCTACCAGAAAACTACTAGAGCTAATCCATGAATCTTGTAAAATTACAGAGTACAAAATTTATACACAGAAATCTTGCATTCCTATACACAAACAATGAAAAATCAGAAAGAAAAATCAAATTCCATTCACCATTGCAACAAAAAGGAAAAAATACCTAGGAATAAACCTACCTAAGGAAGCAGAAGACCTGTACTTTGAAAAGTATAAGACACTGATGAAAAAAATCAAAGATGACTCAGATGGAGAGACACAGCATGACCTTGGATCAGAACAATCAATACTGTCAAAGTGACTATACTTCCCAAGGCAATCTACACATTCAGTGCAATCCCTATCAAATTGCCAATGGCATTTTTTAACAGAATCAGAACAAAAAAAAGTTTTAATTTGTATTGAAACGCAAATAACCCCACAGAGCTAAAGCAATCCTGAGAATAAAAAGCAGAGCTGGAATAATCCCGCTCTCTGACTTCAAAAACTGGGACAACACCGTAAATCAACTATACGCATATAAAGTTTTTTAAAGTTAGATAGGGGCGTCTCTGGTGGTCCAGAGGTTAAAGATCTGCCTGGCAACGCAGGGGACGCAGCTTCAGTCCCTAGCTGGGGGTCCAGGATCCTGTGCGCTGAGCAGCAGCTGAGCCCGCCACCACCATCAGCCTCCACGTGCAGTGGTGAGAGACCCCACGTGACCACACAGATCTCGTGTACCGCAGCAAGACCCACTGTAGCTAATAAATGGATGCCAATTAGTTTTAAAAGTTGGATAAAATTAGAATGCTGCTTAAAGAGAAAATATTTAGTAAATTTAAATAGTATTATGAAAGTGAAAGTCAGTCAGTTGTGTCCGACTCTTTGTGACCCCCATGGACTATATGGTCCATGGAATACTCCAGAACACTGGAGTGGGTAGCCTTTCCCTTCTCCAGGGGATCTTCCCAACCCAGGGATTGAGCCCAGATCTCCTGCATTGCAGGCAGATTCTTTACCAGCTGAGCCACCAGAGAAATATTATATGGATCTCAAAATACACATTATAGTTTTAAAATGTGAGAAAGCTGAGTAAAAAGAAGTAAAAGTGTGTTACATTCTCCCTCTCATTTGGAGTGGGGAAATGATCAAAAGGGAGATATGATGCAAAACATATATTTTATTATTGCCTTTGGTAACCTTTCACATGTAGCATTTCTTGAGAACTGTGAATGTACTCATGAGAATAATTAAAGCCAGAATACATGCCTTCCTAATAATTGAGGCAAATCAAAAGAGAAATAACAAACTCTAAATAGTATATAAAACAAAGACAAGGCAAGACACCCAAACTGTAACAATGAAAGTAAAAGCCACTAGTTCTATAAAAGCCAAAGAAAAAATTAAATGTAGCTTACAAGAGACTATTGAAACAAGATGATATTAAAATTAAAAGGAATAAGAATGATTTGTTAGGAAAATCCAAGCATTAAAATATCAGGAGTTTCAGTCCTATTTTCAGACAAAGTGGAATTTAAGGCAAAAACCATTGTACAGCTTAACAAAGGTAATTTTATATTGCCAAACAGTGCATTTGACAGCTGATGCATTTTCCACTGACTAGTTCCATATAGTTAAAGTAACCTTAAGGAAATATGCCAAATTTAGCAGTGCTTATTTCAAAGAGATGTGATCATAGACAATTTGTACTTTTATAATATATACTGTTTTATTTCCATGTCCCTAAAGTTTCATAAAGAAAGTAAAAACCATTTACAAAATTGTTAAAAATACAACTGTTTTTAATATCTAATTGTAAAGTGAAATGATTATTTTTGGTTCTTAACAAGTCCATGTCACAGAATGTGCCTAACTAGCCCTTTTTAAAAATTCTGTATTTGGAGACATTTTTTTCTCTCTTCTGAGACTTTTTTTCCTTTCCATTTTCCCTCTTTCATCTGCTGTGTTTATGCTTTCTCTGAATTTTCTTCCCCTCTAACTAAAGGGATTGTTCCAGAGTTTTCTCTGCTTGCCATCACTCTGTTCACTGTAATCATGGAGACTTAATGACACTTCTCCCTAAGAGCACTTGCAACTAATAAGTGGACATCTCACTTGCATATTTTAGTGACACTAAAAGCTCGGTATAGCTAAAACTGAAGTAATTTTTAAAATTTGTCATTAATTAAATGAATATTTCTGGAGCACTTTCCAAGTACTCAGCTCTTATCAGATTCTGGAACTACAAAGCAGATTCTTGCTTTCAAAAGACTTCTGAAATGTGTCCCTTTTCCTTGTTCCCTGTTTTCATAAAAGCGCCATCAACCTCTCAATTACCGAGACTCAACATCCCTGGCTTGCTCTAGTTACTTTCCTCCTCTCTTGCTCTTCACGTCCAAATAGCTTCCTGAAGCTGTGTTTCCAGTTTTTTGCTTGGTTTTCATCTCTGTTGTCTACGCTCTAATCACGTTTGACACACTCTGAACTTTTGGTCCATCTTATAACCTGTTGCTTGTTCAATCTCACTAAAGTAGATCTCCTGGATTCACCCTCACGGTTTACCCTCACAAGTGCAGGCGGAAACTAATCACAAGATTTAACAACAATTTAACATGAGCCCTAGCCAATGAGAACAGGTGTCAGACATGTTCTAACTGAGGAGAAGGAAGCAAGGAAACCCGAGTATACCAGGCTCTCTCGCCCTCCTGGGGCTCCGCACCCCGCCCGGAGCCAGACTGGTTCTCCGGCAGAGGCTCCGCCGCGTCCAGCGGAGCTCACTGTGTGGTCTCGGACAGACAGCCCACAGGCCCATCCTCTTGGTTCTCATCTGACTACGGGGTGCGGGAGCCTCCCCGGGGCCACCACACCGGACAGTGAGCTGGGGGCCCGGGGCAAGAGTGCCTGCGCCGGTCACCTGGGAAGGGGCCACAGCTGGCTCTGATGGAACAGGAGAGAAGGGCCACTGATAATTCTAGACCTTGTTTCTGGAGCTGAAAGTGTCCTCTGACATCATTTTCTCCTCTGCTTCCTTCCTACCCTGCTCTGTCAACCTTCATGGGCTTTTTCATTTGCACATCAAATGGCGCCCACTCCAGTGCTCTCGCCTGGAGAATCCCATGGACGGAGGAGCCTGGTGGGCCACGGTCCTCAAATGGCACCCACTCCAGTGCTCTCGCCTGAGAATCCCACGGACGGAGGAGCCTGGTGGGCTACGGTCCCACCGGCTCACAAAGAGTCGGACATGACTGACTTCCCTTTCTTTTCTATCTCTTCCTTTAAACTCAAAATCCCTTGAGAGCAAAGATACTCCCCTTTATCTCCAGAACATAGCATATTTTCCTGAAGTTAAAGACACTCTGAAAATATACCTTTTAGATAACGCTTTTATGACTAAATCCTGTTATTTAATGATATGTTTCCATAGCCCTAAAACGATGGCTCCTTATAGCTTAAAAAGCAAAGTTGGGGGCGGGGGAGTGGTCTGCAAGGGTCACCATTATCTGGCCATAGCGGTCCTGTTCTACCTCATCTTTCATTTTTACCTCATGCAGTGAGAGCCTAAATTTTCTAGTCACTGTTTTCAAAAATTTCCGTAATCCTCTCCTTCAATGAACTTGTTTATACTGTTCTTTTCACATATAATTTTTTTTCCCATATGCAAAATCTATTTCCTCCTTAAGGCCTAAGTTAAGTGACTTACTGTCAATTAAACACTTCCTAATTTCTTCAAGCATGTATTTTTCTTTCCCTTCTAGGAACTCATATCCCTTTACCTTGCTAACAGTATTACTATATTAATACTTAATATTATAAGCATTTATGAACAGCATTTATTGCACATTTGGTATTTTAAAAGCTTAATAATGTAATATATTTCCAAGTATGAGATCTTTTTCTAAATACAATGAGAAATATACCTTTTTATACTTCAGCAATTTACTTAAGGGAAAATGTGTTTACAAGCAAGTGCTGAAATACTGAGAGAAGTTCCAACTGCTATTTTTGTTGAATCTGGCTAAATAGCACAGCATGTTCTAGCAAAGTAAACTACTATAGACCTCTATTCAATTTAGATTGATTCTTTCACCTCTTACTTCTAAAGTAAAGCTGGCTACAGAATTTTGGCTCTAAGAAATAATCTGCTACAACCTTTACAACTAGAGTAGAATAACAACTGTCCCTCTTGCCACAAAAAAACAACATATACTTAAAAGAAATATAATGCTATTTGATTTGATTTTTGGCAATCACTGCAGATGGTAAAAAAATAATAATTAGACATTATGCTATGCTAAGTTACTTCAGTTGTGTCCGACTCTGTGTGACCCCATAGATGGCAGCCCACCAGGCTTCCCCATCCCTGGGATTCTCCAGGCAAGAACAATGGAGTGGGTTGCCATTTCCTTCTCCAATGCATGAAAGTGAAAAGAGAAAGTGAAGTTGCTCAGTCGTGTCCGACTCTTAGCCACTCCATGGATTGCAGCCTACCAGGCTCCTCCGTCCATGGGATTTTCCAGGCAAGAGTACTTGAGTGGGGTGCCATTGCCTTCTCCGAATTAGACATTAGGTGGGGCAAAATGTATCTTGCATCACAGACAACTGATGCAACTTTTGACTAGTTGGTGGGTTGAACTCTTCCAGCTTCTTCGTTGTACCTCAGTACCCCTCTCAATTTTGAACAGTACAACCCTGAGTACACTTTTATTTGAAGAACCCATCCAGGTTGCTTACATTTCCTTGGGATTGATTTTTCAGTATCTGAAGCACAGGTAGTAGTCAGTTCTGTGTGCACACGGAAAAAAATCTTGAATTGATTTAAAATAAACCAGGTCAGTGTAGATCAATTTAAGCCATGACAACCCATGAGGAGATGTAAATTAGGATTCTCCTACTGAGACGGAAAAAGATTCCATCAAATCTTCTCTAAGAGGATTCTGAAAATGTATCTTAAAAGGGATAGCTATAAAAATCTCAAGATTCCTGTAGCATTTTGAATAAGAGGAAATGAAAGAAAGGGTAGGGGATAAAAAAACATTTCAACAACGGATTTCCCAATATATAGCCTAGTGTCTTCATTTTCTGTATTAATCTGTTTAGGAGGAAAAGCAACATTGGAAGAGCACATTTAAAAAGCAGTGCACTAATGACTTTATGACAACTGCATTTGTCAATCATAATTTCCCCTCCAAAAGTGATAAAGGACAGTGTTCATTTCCAAAAAGAATGGAAAGTACTGTACTTGAATTCATGCATATACTCTTTTCAATGTGTGACATGCTTACTAGACAGCTTGTTAGTCAAACCTGGAAAACCACAAAGTAACAGCAAATCCATGAAGCCAGTGTCCCAAAACCTGGAGCTGACTCTGAGGGCCCCACTGCTCCTGCAAAGTGACTGCTTCACTGATGGCATAAGAAATCGCTGTGCCTTGTCAACAATCTCATCTTAGAAAGAGAATGTGGACAATGACTTTACGACTCCTTTGATCCACTTCCCTGCAGCACAATGAGCTGTTCCCTATAATTTCTCTTACCAAACAAAAGTGAATCCCCCATTCTGAGGACCTCAGGAATAAGCGACCTGACTTTATAACTCTACTGTGTAAGTTTAGGACCATTAGATTGCAAGGAGCTCATTCAGGGCAGATCCATTGGAAGACTGCTTTTCAGTTTTGTGAACTAGGTTTCACCCAGGTAAGGACATTAGCCTGGCTCTGCCACTAACCAGCTGGGTGTTATATGGCTTCTCAGGCCTCAGTTTCCTTATCTCAGCCTCGCATTTGAGCCTCTGTTGCCTGATCTGAACTCACTAAGCCCTGGTTTCCTTACTTGAATTATTCATCATAGTCAGCTGCTCAGTTCTTTCACTGTTTCACTTTATAACAACCAATGCTCAGTTTTAATTCCATAAGCAAAGAAATAAAGGCCAATTATAAAACATAAATACCTCAGGCAATGTGACATAGACTTCAGAACAAGGAATATTACGAGGGCTAAAAATAACATTAGAAAATAATGGAAAAAATCAATTCATGAAGAATAAAAAACAATCCTAAGTGTCCATGGACCTAAGAATACATGAAGCAAACAATAATGGAACTGAAAAGAGAAAAAAGATAAATCCACAATTTGGATTTGAAGTATCCATAACACCTAGGCATTTCAGCAATTCTTTCTCAGTAATTATTATAACAAGTAGACAGAAAATCAATGAGCATCTCAGAGCCTGAAACAGCACTATCAACCAACTTTATATAATTAACACATTATTTGCAGATGATACCACTCTCATGGAAAGCAAAGAGGAATTAAAGAGCATCTTGGTGAAGGTGAAAGAGAAGAGTGAAAAGTTGGCTTAAAACTCAACATTCAAAACACTAAAATCATGAAATCCTATTCCATCACTTCATGGCAGATAAATGGGGAAAAAGTGGAACCAGTGACAGATTTTTTTCCTTGGGCTCCAAAACCACTGTAGATGATGACTGCAACCATGAAATTAAAAGATGCTTGCTCCTTGGAAGAAAAGCTATGACCAACCTAGACAGAATATTAAAAAGCAGAGACATCACTTTGCCAAGAAAGGTCTGTATCAGTTCAGTTCAGTCACTCAGTTATGTCCGACTCTTTGCGACCCCATGAATTGCAGCACGCCAGCCCTCCCTGTCTATCACCAACTCCCGGAGTTCACTCAGACTCATGTCCATCGAGTCAGGGATGCCATCCAGCCATCTCATCCTGTGTCGTCCCCTTCTCCTCCTGACCCCAATCCCTCCCAGCATCACAGTCTTTTCCAAGGAGTCAACTCTTCGCATGAGGTGGCCAAAGTACTGGAGTTTCAGCTTTAGCATCATTCCTTCCAAAGAAATCCCAGGGCTGATCTCCTTCAGAATGGACTGGTTGGATCTCCTGGCAGTCCAAGGGACTCTCAAGAGTCTTCTCCAACACCACAGTTCAAAAGCATCAATTCTTTGGCACTCAGCCTTCTTCACAGTCCAGCTCTCACATCCATACATGACCACAGGAAAAACTATAGCCTTAGCTAGCCAGACTTTTGTGGGCAAAGTAATGTCTCTGCTTTTGAATATGCTATCTAGGTTGGTCATAACTTTTGTTCCAAGGAGTAAATGTCTTTTAATTTCATGGCTGCAGTCACCATCTGCAGTGATTTTGGAGCCCAGAAAAATAAAGTCTAACACTGTTTCCACTGTTTCTCCATCTATTTCCCATGAAGTGATGGGACCAGATGCCATGATCTTCGTTTTCTGAATGTTGAGCTTTAAGGCAACTTTTTCACTCTCCACTTTCACTTTCATCAAGAGGCTTTTTAGTTCCTCTTCACTTTCTGCCATAAGAGTGGTGTCATCTGCATATCTGAGGTTATTGATATTTCTCCCAGCAATCTTGATTCCAACTTGTGTTTCTTCCAGTCCAGCGTTTCTCATGATGTACTCTGCATATAAGTTACATAAAGAGGGTGACAATATACAGCCTTGACGTACTCCTTTTCCTATTTGGAACCAGTCTGTTGTTCCATGTCCAGTTCTAACTGTTGCCTCCTGACCTGCATACAGATTTCTCAAGAGGCAGATCAGGTGGTCTGGTATTCCCATCTCTTTCAGAATTTTCCACAGTTTATTGTGATACACACTGTCAAAGGCTTTGGCTATAGTTTTTCCAGTAGCCATGTATGGATGTGAGAGCTAGTCCATAAAAAAGACTGAGTGCCAAAGAATTGATGCTTTTGAACTGTGGTGTTGGAGAAGATTCTTGAGAGTCCCTTGGACTGTAAGGGGATCAAGCCAGCCAATCCTAACGGAGATCAACCATGAACATTCATTGGAAGGACTGATGCTGAAACTCAATACTTTGACCAAGTGATGCAAAGAGCTGACTCATTGGAAAGGACCCTGATGCTGGGAAAGATTGAAGGCGGGAGGACAAGGGGGCGACTGAGGGTGAAATGGTCGGATGGCATCACTGACGCAATGAACATGAATTTGAGCAAACTTCCGGAGATAGTATAAGGCAAGGAGGCCTGGAGCACTGCAATCCATGGAATTGCAGAGTCAGACACGACAGTGACTGAACAACAACAAGATCATAAAAATCATAAATAGCTTATTCTAAGTTAAATCGCTCAGTCGTGTCTGACTCTGCAACCCCATGGACTGCAGCCTAAGGATCCTCTGTCTAAGACTACCAAAGTAACCCTTAAATTACAAAGCAGCAGCAAGGATATCTGAAAAATATCCAAATACTTAGAATTAAACTATATACTCTAAAGAACCCATGGGTCAAAAGAGGAAATCACATGGGTAATTTCAATTGAAAACAAATAAAATGTGTAGAATGCAGTTAAAGCAGTGCTTAGAGGGAAATGTGTAACTAAGTGCTTATATCAGAAAGCAAAATGTCTCAAATTGATGAGCTAAGCTTCCACTTTAAGAAACAGGTAAAAGAAAGGAAAAATTAAACCCTAACAGGTAAAAGAAAGTATAAGTATATGCACAATAATCAATGAAATTGAAAGTGGAAATAACACAAGAGCAAATGGAAACCAAATGCCTTGTGTTCTTTGCAAAAATCAATAAAAATGGTGAACCTCTAGACAGACTCACCCAACAAAAATTAAAACAAAAAATGGAAGATACAAATTGGTAACATCAGAATGAAAAGGGAAACATCACAGATTCTACAGCAACAAGAAGGTAACAATCAAGTATTACAAAAAATTTAATGCTCATAAATTCAACAGCTTAGATGCAAAAGGCAAATTCCTTGAAGTCAAAAACTGTAAATATCAAAGTTCATTCAAAAAGAAATGAGTACAATATGACTACTCAAATAAACGCAAAGGAATGGAATTTCATAGTTAAATTTCTTCCAAGAAAGGAAATACCCAATGAATTCATTAATTAATTCTCTCCAATCTTTATGGAAGAAATAATGCCAGTTCTACAGAAATTCTTCATTAAATTATCATTTCTCCATTTATATTAAAATGCTACAGCAGTGAGCCTGGATACGACCCCCCAGCTTATGTAGGCTGCTTTTATTCCTTGATATCCCCAGTGTAACTAGACCCATGGGAGTCTCTACCATGCTGAGCTTCACTCATTTCTACTCATTTCTTTTGTGGTTTTGACTTATGAATATGTTTTTCTTGTTTTTTTTTTTTTTTGGTTTGAGTATAAATTTTTTTATTTTAAAAACTAATTTTATATCCTTGCTATGTGTTTGGAGCACTTAGAAGAGATGACATGCTCTGGATCTTAAAACATGACCTTGCTGTACTGGCTTGGTTAGAAGTCTTATATATCAGATCAGATCAGTCGCTCAGTCGTGTCCGACTCTTTGCGACCCCATGAACCGCAGCACGCCAGGCCTCCCTATCCATCACCAGCTCTCGGAGGTCACCCAGACTCACATTCATCAAGTCAGTGATGCCATCCAGCCATCTCATCCTCTGTCGTCCCCTTCTCCTCCTGCCCCCAATCCCTCCCAGCATCAGAGTCTTCTCCAATGAGTCAACTAGTCTTGTATATAAAAAACTCTAATAAAACATTTGCTAGACTGACTTGCATAAAGTTGCATCTGATGTGAAACACTACAGTTATTCTACTGAGTTCTTTTCCCCCCCTTACTTTCAGCTTTATGTTTTGCATTGAATCAAAACGCATCTCTCTGTGAGAGTAATAATTAATTTGGAGTCAGGATCTTCAGGCATCTTTGAGTAGACAAAATTTCATGGCATTTTGGAAACTGACCTCGGCACATTTCTTTTCCAGTCTTGTTATTTTGTTTACATACATCCCTGTATCAAATACACATATTAAAGACCACAATTTATGCCATGGCCTTGTAAATATCAACTTTCTCCTGTTCTCAACTAGATCAGTTGCATTTCTTGCCTCCTGCTGCTAGGCAAGGTAAAACTCTCTTTAGACTATATGAGCCAACTCTTATTTGCACTAAATAAAGCTTTTATCTCTGATCCTTTAAAAGATTGATGTCTCTTAAGGTAAAAAGGTGCAAAAAGCTTCAAAATATATAGCACAGAGTTTGATCTTAAAAATATAAAATCAAAGTATTTTTAAATCTTAGAAATAAGTCCTAAGTCCTTTATCTAATATCAGTAATTTAAAATATTACCAGCTCATGCCTCCTGGCCACTGATACTAAAAATATGTAGCTGTGAAGTAGGACTCCCAGATGTCTTTCAAAGTACTTTTCCTTGATTTCTTAATGGTTTCTAAAGATAATTTTCCACTAAAAAAAGACAGGGTTCCTTGAATAAATAGTTAACTTCAGAAATGGGGCTGGAAAGATGTAAGATGAGAGTATTTTGTTCCAGAAAGTATGGAAACACTTGTTTAAGACTCGGGATGTATAAGCATGACATAGACGCCTAGCTGAAGGGGCTCCTGTCGGCAGTGCATGGGGCTGGGCAGTGCTGAGGGTGGTGCTAATAGATTAGAACTGAAGAGAGATGCAAATCAGTGAGACCACAGTGATGCAAATAGATGAAGAAGTACGTCAGTAAGCAAAGAGGAAGGGGAAGATTTTTTGGAAGAATGCTGACTCATAAATGTGGTCGAAATGACAGAGGTAGAAAATTACAATTGTGCAGCCGAGTAGCTAGGCAAATAATACCAATGGATACTTAGACTAGTGGGTAAAGGTTTAAAAGGGAACAAGACATTTGGATAGTATCAAAATGTTGTCCCATAACTTAAATAAGTCCTAACAGAATGTAGTCTAGTCAAGGCTATGGTTTTTCCAGTGGTCATGTATGGATGTGAGAGTTGGACTATAAAGAAAGCTGAGCATAGTAGAATTCATGCTTTTGAATGGCGGTGTTGGAGAAGACTCTTGAGAGTCCCATGGACTGCAAGGAGATCCAACCAGTTCATCCTAAAGGAGATCAGTCCTAGGTGTTCATTAGAAGGACTGATGCTGAAACTGAAACTCCAGTACTTTGGCCACCACATGCGAAGAGTTGACTCATTGGAAAAGACTCTGATGCTGGGAGGGACTGGGGGCAGGAGGAGAAGGGGACAACAGAGGATGAGATGTCTGGATGGCATCACTGGACATGGGTTTGGGTGGACTCTGGGAGTTGGTGTTGGACAGGGAGGCCTGGCGTGCTGCAATTCATGGGGTCACAAAGAGTCAGACACGATTGAGTGACTGAACTGAACTGAACTGAACAGAATGTAGAGTAACTCTGTGGAGGAGAAATCTATTAGACATTCCCTTCACCAGGAGATCAAAATTAAAACCACCGATAATGGAATAAAGCAATATCATCCTTAACATGACATACTGAGAAGCACACGTCACGTCTGTGCTGTTCTTGCCAAAGAACAAACAACCTGAAGCTGATCATGAGGAAGAAGTCAACTCAAGTTGAGTTTGCCTTTTCCACAATGTAATTTCCTGGAGTCTGTAAGAATGTTAAGATAAAGAAACAAAGAATGGTTCCAGACTAAGTGAGACAAATGAGACATGACAGTTAAATGCAATGGGTGAACCTGGACTGGATCTTACATCTTGGATCTAGGGGGGAAATAGCTATAAAAGAAACTATCAGGACAACTGGAGAAATTTGACTATGAATTGGGAATTATAAAGTAGTATTTTATCACTTTGAGCTTCCTGATTTTGATCATTGGTCTCTGTTTATATAAGAGAATGTTCTTGTTTGGGGAAATGCACTGAAGTGTTTAGGGATAAAGGGGCACGATGTCTGAAGTGGTCTCTGAAATGGTGTAGTAGAATATATATGTCTGTGCAGCACACATACATCGTATGAGTGTTCATCTGTGTGAGTAGATGGATGGATGGATAAGAGTAGGGACTGAATGATCTCTGATCTAGAAAAAGGACACATGGTCCCCTTTGTACTACCCTTGCAAATTTTCTTATATTTGAAACTGTATCAAAACAAAAAGCTAACCCCCAAAGTACCCGCATTAGGAAGATAAACATTTATTCCAAAATATTACAAAAATTCATTATTTTTGCTCAAATCATTTTCTAAATAAAAAATTTATCTTTAAGGTTATTTTGCCACTTCACACACACACACACACACACACACACACATGCTACTATGCATATCATAACTGAACGTTTAGTAGATATCTTAAATTCTGTATGTCCCAAGCATATTATTTTTGCCCATTTAGCCCCATCTTTTCCATAATCTCATTCCAAACCATTCTTATTCTGGTTAAATGACAGAATTCTTCCTGTTGCTGAGTTCAGACATGTGGGACTCATTCCTAAGACCTCTTTCCTCCGCCTGTTCTCGTCCCTGATTCATTGGTGGACACTGTCAGTCCCGTCTTCAGAACATGCCACACTGTCTCCTCCGGGCTCCTGGACCACGGCTGCAGCAGCCATGAAGAGAGGCCCCACGTCCAAGGTAAGAAAAACCGAGGTAAGACGGTAGGCACTGAGAGAGGGAATTGGGGGCAGACAGACTGAAACTACAGTCACAGACAATTAGCCAATCTGATCACATGGACCATAGCCTTGCCTAACTCAGTGAAACTAAGCCATGCCATATGGGGCCACCCAACATGGGCGGGTCATGGTGGAGAGGTCTGACAGAATGTGGTCCACTGGAGAAGGGAATGGCAAACCACTTTAGTATCCTTGCCTTGAGAACCCCATGAACAGTATGAAAAGAAAAAAGATAGGACATCAAAAGATGAACTCCCCAGGTAGGCAGGTCCCCAGTATGCTACTGGAGATCAGTGGAGAAATAACTCCAGAAAGAATGAAGGGATGGAGCCAAAGCAAAAACAACACCCAGTTGTGGATGTGACTGGTGATAGAAGCAAGATTCAATGCTGTAAAGAGCAATATTGCATAGGAACCTGGAATGTTAGGTCCATGAATCAAGGCAAATTGGAAGTGGTCAAACAGGAGATGACAAGAGGGAACTGATTTTAGGAATCAGTGAACTAAGATGGACTGGAATGGGTGAATTTAACTCAGATGACCATTATATCTACTACTGCGGGCAGGAATCCCTCAGAAGAAATGGAGTAGCCATCATAGTCAACAAAAGAGTCTGAAATGCAGTACTTGGATGTAATCTCAAAAATGACAGAATGATCTCTGTTCGTCTCCAAAGCAAACCATTCAATATCACAGTAATTTAAGTCTATGCCCCGACCAGTAACCCCAAAGAAGCTGAAGTTGAACAGTTCTATGAAGACCTACAAGACCTTCTAGAACTAACACCCCAAAGAGATGTCCTTTTCATGATAGGGGACTGGAATGCAAAAGTAGGAAGTCAAGAAACATCTGGAGTAACAGGCAAATTTGACCTGGAGTACAGAATGAAGCAAGGCAAAGGCTAATAGAGTTCTGCCAAGAGAATGCACTGGTCAGAGCAAACACCCTCTTCCAACAACACAAGAGAACACTCTACACATGGACATCACCAGATTGTCAACATCAAAATCAGATTGATTATATTCTTTGCAGCCAAAGATGGAGAAGCTCTATACAGTCAGCAAAAACAAGACCAGGAGCTGACTGTGGCTCAGATCATGAACTCCTTATTGCCAAATTCAGACTTAAATTGAAGAAAGTGGAGAAAACCACTAGACTATTCAGGTATGACCTAAATCAAATCCCTTATGACTATACAGGGGAAGTGAGAAATAGATTTAAGGGACTAGATCTGATAGAGTGCCTGATGAACTATGGATGGAGGTTCGTAACATTGTACAGGAGACAGGAATTAAGACCATCCCCAAGAAAAAGAAATACAAACAAACAAAAAAAAAATGGCTGTCTGAGGAGACTTTAGAAATAGCTGTGAAAAGACATGAAGCAAAAAGCAAAGGAGAAAAGGAAAGATATACCCATCTGAATGCAGAGTTCCCAAGAATAGCAAGGAGAGATAAGAAAGCTTTTCTCAGTGATCAGTACAAAGAAATAGAGGAAAACAAAAGAATGGGAAAGACTAGAGATCTCAAGAAAATTAGAGATACCAAGGGAACATTTCATGTAAAGATGGGCTTAATAAAGGACAGAAATGGTATGGACTTAACAGAAGCAGAAGATATTAAGAAGAGGTGGCAAGAATACACAGAAGAACTGTACAAAAAATATCTTCAGGACCCAGATAATCACAATGGTGTGGTCACTCACCTAGAGCCAGACATCCTGGAATGTGAAGTCAAGTGGGCATTAGGAAGCATCAGTACGAACAAAGCTAGTGGAGGTGATGGAATTCCAGTTGAAATTTCAAATCCTCAAAGATGATGCTGTGAAAGTGCTGCATTCGATATGCCAGCAAATACAGAAAACTCAGCAGTGGCCACAGGATTGGAAAACATCAGTTTTCATTCCAATCCAAAGAAAGGCAATGCCAAAAATACTCAAACTACCAAACAGTTGTACTCATCTCACACACTAGCAAATTAATGCTCAAATTCTCCAAGCCAGGCTTCAGCAATACATAAAGTGTGAACTTCCAGATGTTCAAGCTGGTTTTAGAAAAGGCAGAGGAATCAGAGATCAAATTGCCAACATCCGCTGGATCATGAAAAAAGCAAGAGAGTTCCAGAAAAACATCTATTTCTGCTTTATTGACTAGGCCAAAGCCTTTGACTGTGTAGATTACAATAAAATGGAAAATTGTGAAAGAGATGGGAATGCCAGACCACCTGACCTGCCTCTTGAGAAACCCGTATGCAGGTCAGGAAGCAACAGTTAGAACTGGACATGGAACAACAGACTGGTTCCAAATAGGAAAAGGAGTACATCAAGGCTGAATATTGTCACCCTGCTTATTTAACTAATATGCAGAGTACATCATGAGAAACGCTGGGCTGGAAGAAGCACAAGCTGAAATCAAGATTCCTGGGAGAGATATCACTAACCTCAGATATGCAGATGACACCACCCTTATGGCAGAAAGTGAAGAGGAACTAAAAAGCCTCTTGATGAAAGTGAAAGAGGAGAGTGAAAAACTTGGCTTAAAGTTCAACATTCAGAAAACAAAGATCATGGCATCCGGTCCCATCACTTCATGGCAGATAGATGGGAAAACAGGTGTAACAGTGGCTGACTATTTTTATGGGCTCCAAAATCACTGTAGATGGCAACTCCAGCAATGAAATTAAAAGACGTTTACTCCTTGGAAGGAAAGTTATGACCAACCAAGACAGCATATTAAAAAGCAGAGATATTACTTTGCCAACAAAAGTCCAGCTAGCCAAGGCTAGTTTTTCCAGTGGTCATGTATGGATGTAATAGTTGGAGTATAAAGAAAGCTGAGCACCAAAGAATTGATGCTTTTGAATTGAGGTGTTGGAGAAGACTCTTGAGAGTCCCTTGGACTGCAAGGAGATCCAACCAGTCCATTCTAAAGATCAGCCCTGGGATTTCTTTGGAAGGAATGATGCTGAAGCTGAAACTCCAATACTTCGGCCACCTGATGTGAAGAGCTGACTCATTGGTAAAGACCCTGACGCTGGGAAAGATTGAGGGCAGGAGGAGAGGGGGATGACAGAGGATGAGATGGTTGGATGGTATCATCGACTCAATGGACATGGGTTTGGGTGGACTCCGGGAGTTGGTGATGAACAGGGAGGCTAGGTGTGCTTCAGTCCATGGGGTTACAAAGAGTCGGACACGATTGAGCAACTGAACTCAACTGGCCCACTGTTTCCTCCTGGCCCCTCTCACACTCCATCAGTGCCCGGGTTCCTTCCCTCCACCCACCTTGCCCGTGTCTTCTCTCTCCTCGAGTTCTCCAGTCACTCGGCCTTCCTTCTGCCCCTCTCACGGGCCAGGCCACCCAGTCCTCACCCAGGGCCTGGGCGCTTTCACTTGGAAGCAGGCATCCTCCATGCCTTAGCTCCAGTGATACCTCTCCTGACTACATTCTACAAGAAGGGAAGCCCCAGTCTGACCAATTTTCTAGGGCAGTATTTGAACTCTCTTTGTGGAACTTAGGACTCCCTGGTGGCTCATACTGTTTGCAATGCGGGAGACCTGGGTTTGATCCCTGGGTCGGGAAGATCTTCTGGAGAAGGAAATGGCAGCCCACTCCAGTACTCTTGCCTGGAAAATCCCATGGACGGAGGCGCCTGGTAGGCTGCAGTCCATGGGGTCACTAGGAGTCGGACACAACTGAGCGACTTCACTTTCACTTTTCACTTTCTTGTATTGGAGAAGGAAATGGCAACACACTCCAGTGTTCTTGCCTGCAGAATCCCAGGGACAGGGGAGCCTGGTGGGCTGCCGTCTATGGGGTCGCACAGAGTCGGACACAACTGAAGTGACTTAGCAGCAGCAGCAGCAGAGTACAGTGCCTGCTGAATTGTATGTGCTCAGTAAGAATGTATTAAACAAGTGACAAATGAACAAAAAACTACACAGGAAATACAGTCTGTAATGTGGTTTCTACTAAACAGTGTGATCTTACTACTCAGCGTGTGTGACGATGCTGATGCTGAATTGTGAAAGAGCCGGGGAGAGGAGTGCAAGGGAAAACTCTCGAGGCCGGGCAAGCCGTCACTCGACCAGACTGAGTCTGGGGTCTGGGCTTGGCGCTGCCGGCTTGCTCCAAATGCCATTCACTGACAGGCGGCTGCAAAAAGGGAGCCTGCGGCAAATGATTTTAAACAGACGCCTGGGAGTCCAGCCCTCGCAGCACCCCAGCTGACCCTTAAGCTCAGATGTGTACATGTACACCTCAAGCATCAGTCAGGATGTACAGTTCTCACATTCAGGGACATCATCTTTATACAAGAGAAATCATTCCATATAAAAATAATTGAACAAAAGAAGTAACTGAGATCATATGAATCACCATAGCATTCGGAAACACCTGGGACTTGAACCTGTGTATGCCAGTAACTAACCGAATATTAAATACCATGAACCTATTCTAAAATTCCTTGCTTCCAAGATAACTAAACTACAAGTATTTGCCAAGGACCTGGGGATGACACAGCAAAAGCGGAGCCTGCTGGTGCCTGTCCGGGTAATGCACACGCAGGAAGCCAGCAAAAGCCTGGGACTAGCTGGCCCAAGTCAGCACATCCTTATAAACAGACAGCTGTCCTGAAGAAAAGTGAGGCCATCTAACAGATCACACCAAGGAAAGCAGTATCAATGTAGATGCAGAGTGAAAAGCTGTCTTATTTTCTGTGACTGCATTAGCACACTGTCAGATAATAGCAAAGACGGGCAAATCCAGGTCAAGATCAGCCTACCGGGGAAGCTGTCTTGATAAAATGTTGTATCAGTGAGGCATCAAACTGGGAGTTCCTCGGAGATGTGGTCTTGTCCAGCTTTCTGTGTGTCACTGGGACCTCCACCTGACATCTGTCACCTTCAGCTTCTTAAGCCACTCCGTCAGGGTCGTCTGTGGTTGGTGGTCAGTGTCATATGACAAAGCCGAGTCCATGAGAGGGCGGTCTGGAGCCCAGTCCCTTTACCAGCCCTGAAACCAGCCTGCCAAGCATTTCAGATGGGTCCAGTTTCAGTACAGGGGTCTGCATGTACCAGAATATCATGTTCTAATCCTCCCTAGTATATCGTTTATTTAATGAAATAGAGGTGGTGGTTGTGATTTAGTCACTAAGTTGTGTCCGACTCTTGAGACCCCATGGACTGTAGGTAGCCTGCCAGGCTCCTCTGTCCATGGAATTTTCCAGGCAAGAATTTAATGAAGACTTCCATATTATTCATTTATTATTGCCTAGCATCTCAGTATTCTGGCATATAAATAAACATTTAAACTTCTGCTTCAGCAGTTTGACAATTCCAAAAATTTAACACATATATACAACCATTAATTTAGTAACTTGAACTAAATAAAAAAATAAAATGTGCCCAATCATGTATCTACAAATTCATTCATTACTGCACTATTAATAAAACTAAAACATTTGGAAATTAACTAAATGAGCAATGATAGAGAATTGACTAAATGAGCTATGATTCCTCTATGCCATATGATACTCAATACTATTTATTGATTACAAAAAAGAAAAGTTCACTTATTTACATATTTCCCCAATATTTACTGCATCAGCTTTTGCTCTAGTAACACAATAGGCTGAAGAACAGACAGAAAAACACCTGCTCTCATGATGTTTTTATTCTTTTTTTTTTTTTTAACGTTTTCATTCTAGAGGGGTTTGATAAGTTGGGAAAAAACTTCACATTATATGAATAACCGAAAAGAGAAGATCACAAAATATATATACAAAATAATCTGTTATGTAGAATAAAAATCCACTTAGTAAGTGAATACTGCTATTTGAATAGAAAGTGTGTGTGGAGAGATTAGGTGTTCCCTGAGACAACGCAGTAGTCCCTGACAGATTGCCACAGTTTTGTTACCTCAAGGCTTCCCTCATAGCTCCATTGGTAAAGAATCCACCTGCAATGCAGGAGACCCCCGTTTGATTTCTGCATCAGGAAGATCCCCTGGAGAAGGGATAGGCTACCCACTCCAGGATTCTTGGGCTTCCCTGGTGGCTCAGCTGGTAAAGAATCCGCCTGCAGTGTGGGAGTCCTGGGTTCGATCCCTGGGTTGGGAAGGTCCCCTGGAGAAAGGAAAGGCTACTCACCCCGGTATTCTGGCCTGGAGACTCCCATGGACTGTATGCTCCACGGGGTCTCAGAGAGTTGGACACGACTGAGCGACTTTCACTTTCTTTCACTTTCAGTGTGTCTGAGACACAGCAGGTTACATCTCCGCAGGGAAGTTGATCACTCTCATATAAACTCATACAGGCCAAATTTTTAAAAAATAGATGTATAAAACAGAATGCCAAGATATTGATTTAAAAAGAAAACTAATTTAGCAACATAATCTCTCTTTTTTGGCAAATCCACACATAAAATCAGTTTTTTAAGTGTGTATATGAGCAAAAGATCAGAGCAAAGGAAAATAGAAGACAGTTGATTTCTTTAGCACTAATTTTTATCTCCTTCCACTGATGATTGGCCTACTAAGTTTCTATCTTTTTTTAGTTGAAGTATAGTTGATGTATATAACAAGTGCACAATATAGTGATTCACAGTTTTTAAACATTACATTCCATTTATAGCTATAAAATGCGGGCTGTAACCCCATGTAGTCCTATGTCCTTGTAGCTTATTTTATACCTAATAGTGTGACCTCTCAGTATAGGGATGGGGATTAAGAGGTACACGCTTTTTCTTTAGGTGAGTTTATTCACTCAGAGTTAAATAACTTGATTGAACAAGGATCTTTTTATATGTATAATGTCTCTCTGTATCCATTAACATGGACTTATTTCTAGGTTTTGAAGCTTGTAGGACAATGGTGACGTCTGAGTGTTGGTTAAGGTATGGTGTATGTGTCGCTTCTGGATAAACTACCCCCAGAAAATAGATCTGAAGGGAACATACTAAAGTAGTGATAATGATTACCTAAGGTTGGTAGGAAAAGCGGTAATTGAGGCATACTTCTTTTTCCCAATTTTTATGAAAAACATACATTATAACTAGAGTAACCGTTAATGAAGGCAAGCGACAGAGCAATATTCTCAGCATGAAGGTGGGAAACAGGCTTACATCGTTCACCCAGTGCTGCTAAAACAGCGAAGACTGGGTAAGAAAAGAACGATATTCTCAGCATGAAGGTGGGAAACAGGCTTACATCGTTCACCCAGTGCTGCTAAAACAGCGAAGACTGGGTAAGAAAAGAACGATATTCTCAGCATGAAGGTGGGAAACAGGCTTACATCGTTCACCCAGTGCTGCTAAAACAGCGAAGACTGGGTAAGAAAGAGTAGGACCAGGGGGCGCTGGGCTGACACTACGCATATACTATTTTTCCAGGTAATTTGTCGATTCTGAGCACAGATGTAGAGGCTAAAAACCTAGGTTTTGCCTGGGCAGAGGCCTCCTGGTGGGGTGGGGGAGAAAGGCAGGGTCAGAAGAATGAGGAGAGCTTTTGGTGGTCTTCTAAGGCTGGAGAGGGAAAGCAGAATAAGTGATGGGCTTCGAAATCCAGCCCGTTTTTCTCTAGAGGTTTTGCCAAATCCCCGAGCTACGCAGCAAGCAAAGCTCATACACCAGCAGAAAGCCCAGAAAGTCAGAGCAGCATTTGTAGCCTGGTTTCAAAACTATGAAAGCCCTCAGTTTCACACCTCATGAAATATTTCAAAAAGCTTGCAAACAAAAAGTAAGGTAAATACAAGGAAAATAATACACAGGCAAATCATGTTAAACCTGGTGAAAACAAAAGATGAAAATCTCCAAATAAGATCTGTATTCATTTGCTGGGATTGCTATAAAAACATCATTGCCTCTAAGTGGCTTGAACAATCTGAGTTTATTGTCTCACAGATTGGGAGGTTAAAGACAAATCAAGGTGTCAGTGGGACTGTTTGCTTCTGAGAGCCATGAGGGAGGCGTGTGCTCTGTGGCTCTTGCCGAGCTTCGGTGGCGTTCTGGCCATCTCCGGCACTCCTTGGACTCGGCCGAATCACGTGATAGCCGCCTTTATCTCCACATGGCATTCCCCCCATGTGTGTATGTGACCAAATTCTCCCTTTTTATAAAACCACTAGCTATACTGGATTTCAGGCCCACTCTACTTCAGTATGAACTTATCCTATCTGATTCTGTCTGTAATATCCCCATTCTAAAATAAAATACTTAGCACTCACATTCTGAGTACTAAGGGACAGGGCTTTACCACAGTAACTTAGGGGAGAAACAAGTGAACTCGCGCTTCTCAGGTGGCACAAGCGGTAAAGGATGCATCTGCCAATGCCGGAAACGCAGAGACATGAGAGACGCGGGTTCAGTCCCTAGGTTGGGAAGATTTCCTGGAGGAGGACACGGCAACCCGTTTCAGTATCCTTGCCTGGAGAGTCCCACAGACAGAGGAGTCTGGTGAGCTATAGTCCAAAGGACCACAAAGAGTTGGCCACAATTGCAGCGACTCAGCACTCACACACAAATGAACTAATAACAAATGATGCCTTAAATAAATTTATATCTTTAATAATAACAATATTCCTTATGAACAAGGATGTAATAATGCTAGTGAAACATTATATAAGAACTGAAATATATCATGGTCATAAGGGTATACTAGCAGAAATATATAAGTTTGATTGATTAGAAGTCAAAAGTCAGTTTAACTCAATTCAACAGAAAAAAGAAAACTATATGATTCTTTTGATACATGCATTACATGTTTGAGAAAGCCCAAGATCTTTTCATAATGAAAAAAAGAAGTCTTAGTAAATTAGGAATAAGAGTTACTTCTTAACTTGATAAAGATGATTTTCTAAAACCTGCAGTGAGTCTGTCCTACACTTAATGGTGATTTACTGAAACCTTTATTCATGGAACTGGGAAAGATTCAGGAAATGCATACTATCATCACTTCTATTCAGCAATAAATTGGAGGTCCTAGTCAATGTAATGAGAAGAGATGAGTGCATAAAAAATGTAAGAGCTGGGATGGAGGAAAGAAGAAAAGCAGTACTATCCTTAGTAACATTTTTTTGGCCGCACCACATGACTTGCTTAGTTGCCTAACCAGGGATTGAACCCAGGCCCACAGCAATGAAAGTGCCAAGTCTAACCACTGGACCACCAGGGAACTCCCTCTCGGTGACTTTTATGCATGGAAGATAAAGATATCCACAGATAAATTTTAGACTTAATATCTATATTTAATTAGCCAGTTGTATACACAGCCAATGTACAAAAGCATTGTCATTTGTCAGGAGCCGGTTTGGATTAGCGCTCCGCCCATGACAAAGGTCATGAGGAAGGAGGCTCGGCAATAACGCAAGGGCGATCGAGCCTCAGGAGCCCCTTGGAGGTTCTCGAGCGTCTACCCCCCAAAAAGCTGGAGTCTGCCTACTTTCTGCTTTGTGTTCTCACCTCTGACTTTACAGGGGGCTGTCCCCCACTACCTTTCTCTGAAAAAAGAGCTAACTTACAGCTCCAGTTAATAATTCCTGGGTGTGACAGTGTTTCAGCCTACAAACTCCTTTTGGAAATCCTCTAGCCTGCCTGAATAGGTTTTTCCGGCCACATGTGATTGGTTAGAGCCTCCCAACTGTGAGAGGCATGAGATATTCTAAACTGTCTAAATACAGATTCCTTTGAGCAGTTAAAAGATTGATTAGAAATTGTTGGTGAAGAGTTTTTCACTTGTTGGGCCAATGTTTGCTGCTAAGTCTCCATATCCCTTACCTACTGTGTCCTTGGCAGTGTATTGATTGATATAATTGGTTTACAGAAATGTAAGTAGTAGCCTCAATGTTTGTAACCTTGGACCCTTGAGTTAATTCTTTTTCTTGTTACAACCCACCACACCTTTGCCCTATAGAAATGCAACTCCAATGCCTTTGGGGGCTGGTGCCTGACTTTAGAATAATCACCTTTAGAGAAAATAAGTTCTTTAAAATGTTAATAGGTCTCCGGGCCAGAAGATGATGTAACTCACCTAAACTTTTGCATGTGATAGGTTTGAAAGCCTGGCTCAGGGACTGCTGTCCCTGCCTGACTCCACCCCTTCCCCCATTATCCTCTATGCATAACTTAAGGTATAAAAACTACTTTGAAAAATAAAGTGCAGGGCCTTGTTCACCGAAGTTTGGTCTCCCCATGTCATTCTTTCTCTTACCTTCTGGCTGAATTATTCAGCCTCCTCTCTCCACAAAATGTTCTCACTGATTTTCCTTCTCACTGAGCTATCCTCATTTTCATCACTCTTTATATCTTTAATTAATATTTTAATAAACAATTGTTTCCTGATCGCCTATGCCATCTCCCCTTCGAAGTCCCTGGATCCTCTGGGGCTGGACACCGGCAGTCATTTATTTAGAACAAATAGCAAATGAAATTTTGAAAAGATACCATTTACAAATATAAAAAAATCAAATGCCTAGACATGATACTAAGAAAAAATATTTCAGACCTCTATACTGAATATTATTGGAAATTAGGGAACAGCTCAATAAATTCAGGAACATACTATGTTCATTCTAAAGTTAATTCCTGTATTCAGCATTCATAAATTGATGCTAAGACTTGTGCAGAAATTAAAAGGACCTGAACGCTGAAATGGAAGAAACACAAGTTGGAATCAAGATTGCTGGGAGAAATATCAATAATCTCAGATATGCAAATGACACCACCCTTATAGCAGAAAGTGAAGAGGAATTAAAAAGCCTCTTGATGAAAGTGAAAGTGGAGAATGAAAAAGTTGCCTTAAAGCTCAACATTCAGAAAACGAAGATCATGGCATCCGATCCCATCACTTCATGGGAAATAGATGGGGAAACAGTGGAAACAGTGTTAGACTTTATTTTTCTGGGCTCCAAAATCACTACAGATGGTGACTGCAGCCATGAAATTAAAAGACGCTTACTCCTTGGAAGGAAAATTATGACCAACCTAGATAGCATATTCGAAAGCAGAGACACTACTTTGCCAACAAAGGTTCGTCTAGTCAAGGCTATGGTCTTTCCTGTGGTCATGTATGGATGTGAGAGTTGGACTGTGAAGAAGGCTGAGTGCCAAAGAATTGATGCTTTGAACTGTGGTGTTGGAGAAGACTCTTGAGAGTCCCTTGGACTGCAAGGAGATCCAACCAGTCCATTCTGAAGGAGATCAGCCCTGGGATTTCCTTGGAAGGAATGATGCTAAAGCTGAAACTCCAGTACTTTGGCCACCTCATGCGAAGAGTTGACTCATTGGAGAAGATTCTGAGGCTGGGAGGGATTGAGGGCAGGAGGAGAAGGGGACGACAGAGGATGAGATGGCTGGATGGCATCACTGACTCGATGGATGTGAGTCTGAGTGACCTCCGGGAGTTGGTGATGGACAGGGAGGCCTGGCATGCTGTGATTCATGGGGTCGCAAAGAGTCAGACACGACTGAGCGACTGATCTGATCTGATCTGAAGAGCCTTCAGGCAATCCTGAAGTAGAAGAATAAATCTTTTAATCAAGATGCATTATACAGTTACAGAAATTAAAAAGATATTAGTTAAAGATATTGAGGTAGACCAATGGGATGAAACAGTATAGAAGATGACCTCCTATCCACAGTTATTTGATTTATGACAAAAGTGGCCCCCCAGGGCAATGAGGAAAGGCTGTCATTTTTCTCCTTTTTTTCGATTACTGGTTGGATTATTTCATGTACAAAGAAAAATTTTGATACTTATGACACTATTCACACCGCTCAAAATTTCTCTCCTTATAGATTGTAGTTTTTAATAAGAATGACAGCTTCCAGGCAAGATGAAGTAATAGGCCTTTATTTATCAGATTAGATCAGTCGCTCAGTCGTGTCTGACTCTTTCCGACCCCATGAACTGCAGCACGCCAGGCCTCCCTGTCCATCACCAACTCCCGGAGATCACTCAGACTCACATCCATCGAGTCAGTGATGCCATCCAGCCATCTCATCCTCTGTCGTCCCCTTCTCCTCCTGCCCTCAATCCCTCCCAGCATCAGAGTCTTCTCCAATGAGTCAACTCTTCGCATGAGGTGGCCAAAATACTGGAGTTTCAGCTTTAGCATCATTCCTTCCAAAGAAATCCCAGGGCTGATCTCCTTCAGAATGGACTGGTTGGATCTCTTTGCAGTCTAAGGCACTCTCAAGAGTCTTCTGCAAGACCACAGTTCAAAAGCATCAATTCTTCAGTGCTCAGCCTTCTTCACAGTCCAGCTCTCACATCCATACATGACCACAGGAAAGACCATAGCCTTGACTAGGCAAACCTTTGTTGGCAAAGTAATGTCTCTGCTTTTGAATATGCTATCTAGGTTGGTCATAACTTTCCTTCCAAGGAGTAAGCGTCTTTTAATTTCATGGCTGCAGTCACCATCTGTAGTGATTTTGGAGCCCAGAAAAATAAAGTCTAACACTGTTTGCACTGTTTCTCCATCTATTTCCCATGTAGTGATGGGACCAGATGCCATGATCTTCGTTTTCTGAATGTTGAGCTTTAAGCCAACCTTTTCACTCTCCACTTTCACTTTCATCAAGAGGCTTTTTAGCCCCTCTTCACTTTCTGCCATAAGGGTGGTGTCATCTGCATATCTGCGGTTACTGATATTTCTCCCAGCAATCTTGATTCCAACTTGTGTTTCTTCCAGTCCAGCATTTCTCATGATGTACTCTGCATAGAAGTTAAATAAACAGGGTGACAATATAGAGCCTTGACGTACTCCTTTTCCTATTTGGAGCCAGTCTGTTGTTCCATGTCCAGTTCTAACTGTTGCCTCCTGACCTGTATACAGATTTATCAAGAGGCAGATCAGGTGGTCTGGTATTGCCATCTCTTTCAGAATTTTCCACAGTTTATTGTGATCTACACAGTCAAACGCTTTGGCATAGTCAAGAAAGCAGAAATAGATGTTTTTCTGGAACTCTCTTGCTTTTTCTATGATCCAGTGGATGTTGGCAATTTGATCTCTGGTTCCTCTGCCTTTTCTAAATCCAGCTTGCACATCAGGAAGTTCACGGTTCACATACTGCTGAAGCCTGGCTTGGAGAATTTTGAGCATTACTTTACTAGCGTGTGAGATGAGTGCAATTGTGTTGTAGTTTGAGCACTCTTTGGCATTGCCTTTCTTTGGGATTGGGATGAAAACTGACCTTTTCCAATCCTGTGGCCACTGCTGAGTTTTCCAAATTTGCTGGCATTTAGAGTGCAGCACTTTCACAGCATCATCTTTCAGGATTTGGAATAGCTCCACTGGAATTCCATCACCTCCACTAGCTTTGTTCATAGTGATGCTTTCTAAGGCCCACTTGACTTCACATTCCAGGATGTCTGGCTCTAGGTCAGTGACCACACCATCATGATTATCTGGGTCGTGAAGCTCTTTTTTGTACAGTTCTTCTGTGTATTCTTGCCACCTCTTCTTAATATCTTCTGCTTCTGTTAGGTCCATACCATTTCTCTCCTTTATCGAGCCCATCTTTGCATGAAATATTCCTTTGGTATCTCTGATTTTCTTGAAGAGATCCCTAGTCTTTCCCATTCTGTTGTTTTCCTCTATTTCTTTGCATTGATCACTGAAGAAGGCTTTCTTATCTCTTCTTGCTATTCTTTGGAACTCTGCATTCAGATGTTTATATCTTTCTTTTTCTCCTTTGCTTTTCGCTTCTCTTCTTTTCATAGCTATTTGTAAGGCTTCCCCAGACAGGCATTTTACTTTTTTGCATTTCTTTTCCATGGGGATGGTCTTGATCCCTGTCTCCTGTACAATGTCACGAACCTCATTCCATAATTCATCAGGCACTCTATCAGATCTAGGCTCTTAAATCTATTTCTCACTTTCACTGTATAATCATAGGGGATTTGATTTAGGTCATACCTGAATGATCTAGTGGTTTTCCCTCCTTTCTTCAATTTCAGTCTGAATTTGGCAAAGGAGTTCATGGTCTGAGCCACAGTCAGCTCCTGGTCTTGTTTTTTTTTTTTTTTTAAGTTATACTTTATTTATTTATACTTTTTATTTATTTATTTATACTTTTTTTTTATACCTTTATTTATACTCTTACCTAAAAAATTGGTTTTTTTTTAGGGCAGGAGAAAAGTATACCTATAGCTATAGCTTTTGAATATGTTATCTAGGTTGGTCATAACTTTCCTTCAAAGGAGTAAGCGTCTTTTAATTTCATGGCTACAGTCACCATCCGCAGTGATTTTTGAGCCCAGAAAAATAAATTCTGACACTGTTTCCACTGTTTCTCCATCTATTTCCCATGTAGTGATGGACCAGATGCCATGATGTTCGTTTTCTGAATGTTGAGCTTTAAGCCAACCTTTTCACTCTCCACTTTCACCTTCATCAAGAGGCTTTTTAGCCCTTCTTCACTGTCTGCCGTAAGAGTGGTGTCATTTGCATATCTGCGGTTATTGATATTTCTCCCAGCAATCTTGATTCCAACTTGTGTTTCTTCCAGTCCAGCATTTCTCATGATGTACTCTGCATAGAAGTTAAATAAACATGGTGACAATATGCAGCCTTGACGTGCTCCTTTTCCTATTTGGAACCAGTCTGTTGTTCCATGACCAGTTCTAACTGTTGCTTCCTGACCTGCATACAGATTTCTCAAGAGGCAGATCAGGTGGTCTGGTATTCCCATCTCTCTCAGAATTTTCCATAGTTTATTGTGATCCACACAGTCAAAGCTTTGGCATAGTCAATAAAGCAGAAATAGATGTTTTTCTGGAACTCTCTTGCTTTTTCCATGATCCAGTTGATGTTGGCAATTTGATCTCTGGTTCCTCTGCCTTTTCTAAAACCAGCTTGAACATCAGGAAGTTCACGGTTCACATATTGCTGAAGCCTGGCTTGGAGAATTTTGAGCATTACTTTACTAGCGTGTGAGATGAGTGCAATTGTGTGGTAGTTTGAGCACTCTTTGGCATTGCCTTTCTTTGGGATTGGGATGAAAACTGACCTTTTCCAATCTTGTGGCCACTGCTGAGTTTTCCAAATTTGCTGGCATATTGAGTGCAGCACTTTCACAGCATCATCTTTCAGGATTTGGAATAGCTCCACTGGAATTCCATCACCTCCACTAGCTTTGTTTGTAGTGATGCTTTCCAAGGCCCATTTGACTTCACATTCCAAGATGTCTGGCTCTAGGTCAGTGATCACATCATCATGATTATCTGAGTCGTGAAGCTCTTTTTTGTACAGTTCTTCTGTGTATTCTTGCCACCTCTTCTTAATATCTTCTGCTTCTGTTAGGTCCATACCATTTCTGTCCTTTATCAAGCCCATCTTTGCATGAAATGTTCCTTTGGTATCTCTGATTTTCTTGAAGAGATCCCTAGTCTTTCCCATTCTGTTGTTTTCCTCTATTTCTTTGCATTGATCATATTCAAAAGCAGAGACATTACTTTGCCAACAAAGGTTCGCCTAGTCAAGGCTATGGTCTTTCCTGTGGTCATGTATGGATGTGAGAGCTGGACTGTGAAGACTGCTGAGCACTGAAGAATTGATACTTTTGAACTGTGATGTTGGAGAAGACTCTTGAGAGTCCCTTGGACTGCAAGAAGATCTAACTAGTCTATTCTGAAGGAGATCAATCCTGGAATTTCTTTGGAAGGAATGATGTTAAAGCTGAAACTCCAGTATTTTGGCCACGTCATGCGAAGAGTTGACTCATTGGAGAAGACTCTGATGCTGGGAGGGATTGAGAGCAGGAGGAGAAGGGGACGACAGAGGATGAGATGGCTGGATGGCATCACTGACTCAATGGATGTGAGTCTGAGTGACCTCCGGGAGCTGGTGATGGACAGGGAGGCCTGGCGTGCTGCAGTTCATGGGGTCGCAAAGAGTCGGACACGACTGAGCGACTGATGTGATCTGATCTGATCTGATAGCTATAGCTATGGATAGATAATATTTTTAAAACATGAACATCAGTCTACGATGGACAGTCATACTCAAAGAGAGGAAGAGATGAGGGCCGAGTGATCTAACTTCCTGCCCAGCGAAAGTCAGCAAACTGTGGTGTCGGAGAGGAGAACCCAGACAGGACTTGGCGGTTTGCTGAATTGAGGAGATGGACCGGGGTACCGTGAAGACCAAAACTGTTAGAGTTCACAAGGCAAGACACCAGAGAGGAGAGAGCTGAGACAGATCTCTGGAGACCTCCTGAGGGTCCCGGGTGAAGGTTGATCAGCACGTGCATTTGAGGGCACCATCGGGGACTGGAAACGAATAAGAGAAACCAATCCTTGGTGCTCACACTGGATCAGAGATAGAAAAACACTCGTATTTCATGAGCTTCACATCAAGTCCTTTTGCCTCAGTAGTGAGAAAAAATTAGCCCCAGTTTAAAAGCAGGTTACATGTCTTCCCTGACAAAGGTTAAAACTGAGTGTCAAGGGCTTCCCTGGGGGCTCAGTGGTAAAGAATCAGCCTGCCAGTGCTGGGGACTGGAGCTCTCGCCCTGATCCTGGAAGACCACACATGCCACACAACAGCCAAGACCAAGCGCCACCGCTGAGCCTGTGCTCTGGCGCCGGGAGTCCCGACCACGGAAGGTCACACGCCCCAGGGCCCGGGCGCTACGGCAGAAGGAGCGGCCACAGTGAGAAGTCCGTGCAGCGCAGCAGAGGGCAGCCTGCACTGCCGCACCTAGAGGGGAGTGAGAGGCAGCAAGGCCCAGCACAGCCCCAAATGAATAAATAACTTAAAAAATAAAATAAGGCTGAGACCCCGGAGGATCGAACTCTAAGTAACTTCACTATGTACCAGAATAAAACTTAACAATAAAATAAAATTTACAATTTCTGGCATCAAATAAAAAAAATTATGAGGCATGTAAACAAGCAGGAAACCATATCCCATTATAAGGAGAAAAATCAATCAAAACGGATCCAGTAACGACATAGGTTATAGAATTAGTAGACAAGGACATTAAGCGTTATTGTGACTATATTCCATATAGTCAAGATGCTGGAGAAAAGAATGGACATACTACAAAGAAACCTAGAAGATAAAAAATGACCAAAATCAAGCTTCTAGAAATAGAAAGTCCAATGATTTGAAAAGCCATATCTGGGATTAATGGGATAATAAACACTCCAAAAGAGAACATTTAGTAAATTTAAAGATTTATCAATAGAAACTTAACACAGGGAAAAAACAGAAACTTAACAAAGGGCAAAAAAGACAAGATGAACACAGCTTCATCTCAGTACACTGTGGGAAATACACTGTGGGAAATTCACTGTGGGAATACACTGTGGGAAATTCACTGTGGGAAATACACTGTGGGAAATTCACTGTGGGAAAGAGGCTGTGGGAAATTCACTGTGGGAAATACACTGTGGGAAATACACTGTGGGAAATTCACTGTGGGAAATACACTGTGGGAAATTCACTGTGAGAAATACACTGTGGGAAATGCACTGTGGGAAATACACTGTGGGAAATGTTCCAATGGCTGAACATGGAGCAAAGGAGAAATAGAGGGGAAATAAAAATAAATAAATAATGGCCAGATTTTTCTTTTTCAAATTGTTGAAAACTGCTGCTGCTGCTAAGTCACTTGAGTCGTGTCTGACTCTATGTGACCCCATAGACGGTAGCCCACCAGGCTCTGCTGTCCCTGGGATTCTCCAGGCAAGAACACTGGAGCGGGTTGCCATTTCCTTCTCCAATGCATGAAAGTGAAAAGTGAAAGTGAAGTCGCTCAGTCGTATCCGACTCTTAGCGACCCCATGGACTGCAGCCCACCAGGCTCCTCCATCCATGGGATTTTCCAGGCAAGAGTACTGGAGTGGGGTGCCAGTGCCTTACTACTAATCCAGAAATCCAATAAGCTCAAGAAATCCTAAGCAAAGAAATATAAAATTCACCAAGGCATAACAAAATTATGCCAAGGCGCAACCCCTTTGCAAATCACCTTGCAAATAGGATAGACACGATACGCAAATACGTAACGCACCTTGCGATACGCCTTGCAAATCACCAAGGCATAACAAAATTAATAAGAAGCAGTGATAAAGAGAAAGATATTAAAAGCAAAGAAAAAAATATAGAGTATATACAAAGAAACAAAGATAATGACGACAAGCGGGTTTTACCTGTGGTTACACAACTCGAGCAAAATAGAAAATAATGAAAGATGGAAGTCAGGGGAACATTTTTAAAGTCCTGAAACAAAAAACCAACACAAAACAAAGCCCTACCAGCAAAGACTTCTTTACCCGCAGAAAATATCATTCAAAGTTGAAGGCAGAATAAATAATTTTCCAGACTTAAGAAATGTTAAAGAATTCATCACCAGCAGGCTTGCCTATTTTGCCTCACAAGAGATATAAAAAGAACTTCTTCAGGTAAAAGGAAAAGGGTGCCAGACAGAACCCTGGATTTCACTAAGGAATTCAGAGCACCAGAAACTGCAGCAGCATGGGCAAATGAGAAATCTGGCTGTTCTTGGTGGGAGAAACCACCAGCCTGTGACTGGACACCACGGTCGTAAGGAAGCCTAACGTCCAGACAAAGCTCTGAGTGAGCAGGGCGCCAGATGAGAGAGCATCACCACGTTCTTCCTCTCCTCCTTTTCATTACTCTGCTTTCATGGTTGGAACTGCAGCAAGCAGTGATCGTGTTTTCATCTTTTGTTACAACCTACATTATATTTCAGCTATTGTGTAGAAAGAGCTTTCACCACTGATGGAGCAGGATGCTCAGAACCGAGGTTCAAGAGGCCACTCTCTCCACAGTAGCATCTAGTCTGGCCGCACCCAACCCACTCTATGTCAAACGATGATCCAAATATAACAAGACGCTGACATTTTACCAGGTTAGTACCTATCTGTAAACTATAACGTGCACTCTTTCAGTAGTGAAGAGTCTGCCTGCCAATGCAGGAGCCTCAGGAGACCCGGGTTCCATCCCTGGGAGGAGGAAATGGCAACCCACTCCAGTATTCTTGCCTGGATAATCTGATGGACAGAGGAGTCTGGCGGGCTACAGTCCATAGGGTTGCAGACAGTTGAACACAACTGAAGCTGCTGAGCATGCACGCAGGCAAGCATTCTTTCAACAGCCTTACCTGGGAGCAGAGAAAGAGGCTATTGTTAGTTTTTGTTGTAATTAAATTCCTTTATCTTGATGATTGTCAGAAGGCCTAGTTAGCACATCAAAGGATGCTTGAAAGCAAGCTGCTTAGAAGAAAGGTGCTTTTATTTAGAAAACACATTTCAGGACTTGACCTTTTATTTTCAAATAAGAATTTGAAATTATTAAAATGAAATTAGCTCTTGAGATAAAGAATTATTTTTCTCTAGAAATGCTATTGAGTGTATAAATGGCTTAATGATATGTGCTATTTCACAAAACTCTTATGTGGAACACATAAGGCAGGCAGGATTATTCCGATTTCATATTAAGAAATTGAGGCGCTGAGGTAACAGGTCCGCTGCTTAAACATACATAGCTAATAGGTGATTGAACTGAAACTGGAACTAAAGTTTTTCAATAATAATTAAAGTATCATTAATGCTATATTGCAGCTACTTCATGACATATATTGCTAATGAATTTAACCTGAACAATTGACCCTTAATGTGAAAATCATTTTAAAAATTTTAATCCTTTAAATTTAAAGGGGAGTAACAGAGAAAAATGTTGGCTTATTCAGTATTGATTTTAATGTCAGAATCATGGTCTCTATTTAACTATCAAACTATTTCAGTTTTCCAGACATGTTAACCTAATTGAGTTGCCATCCATTAAATTTAATCAAAAGCACTAGGGAAAACATTTTTCATTCTTGTAAAGACTGAAATCATGATTCAATGGCTCACTCTTTCAAACAAATTTGCTCCAGTATGATATGTCTCCTACTTTTTCAAAATAATATAAAGTACTTCAAATTATAATTACTTGTATCCTTGAGGAATCATTTTTCCCAGGAGTCCCAATTTAGCCCTATTAATAAATCAATTAGAATGCTTGTTGAACATTTATTTCCAGATTAATGCATAAAACATAGGAGTAAAATATATTATCCTAGGTTTCAACAGACTGACAATCTAAAGTTGGATCTAACACAAGGGAAATATTGACTTAAAAGGGTACGGCGATGATAAAGAAAAATTAACTTTGAACGATAAGGAGTAATAATAAATAAAAGGTAATAAAATTATCAGCATACAAGCCATATTAAAACATTCTAGGTCTAAACTATAGAACATGCACGGACATGAATTTGAGGAAACTCCTGGAGATGGTGGAGCCCAGAGGAGGCTGGCACGCTGCAGTCCACAGGATCACGGAGTCCGAGACGACGTAGCCCCTGAACGGTAACAACAGCACCACAGAACTACAGTTAAAGGCAAGTGCTGTGAGGTCTCTGAGTTGGGAGAATTATGGGGGCTGGGACATCCAGCAGCCATCATGGACTCCAGGAATTACTATTCAAATGCACATTACCCGGGTAATGGATAAATTAGGGCTTTTTTAACCCTTGGATAGAGATATGCTTATTATCGTTGTAGAGATCCGTAATATGTCAAGATCCCCTCTACTTCTCTACTCAGGAAGAAAGGGTCTCCTCATTGGTAAATTGTTGGGAGCCGGTTTGAATTAGCGCTCCGCCCATGACAAAGGTCATGAGGAAGGAGGCTTGGCAATAACGCAAGGGCACAAGATCAAGCCTCAGGAGCCCCTTGGAGGTTCTCAAGCATCTACCCCCATAGCCAGAGCCTGCCTGCTTTACTGCTTGTGCTCTCACCTACACCTCTGACTTTACGGGGGGCTGTCCCCCACTACCTCTCTCTGAAAAAAGAGTTAACTTAAAGCTTCAGTTAATAAAAATTCCTGGGTGTGACAGGAGTGTTTTAACCTACAAACTCCTCTGAAGGTTCTTTAGCCCACCTGACAGGCTTGTCCAGCCACATGTGATTACTCACAGCCTCCAAACAGTGGGAGGCATGAGATGCTCTTAACCTTCTAAAAACAGGTTCTTTAGAGAAGTCAGAAAACTATTAGCATAAGTATAATGGGCTGATTAGAAATTGTATTGGTGAAGGGTTTTTCACTTGTTGGGCCAATGTTTGCTGCTAAGTCTCCATATCCTTTACCTACTGTGTCCTTGGCAGTGTATTGAAATGTAAGTAGTAGCCTTAATGTTTGTAACCTGGGACCCTTGAGTACAACCCACCACAACTTTGCCCTATAGATATGCAATGCCAATGTTTTTGGAGGGTGGCGCCTGACTGCTGCCTTATGACCCAGCAATCCCACTGCTGGGCATACACACTGAGAAAACCAGAATTGAAAGAGGCACATGTACCCCAATGTTCATAGCAGCACTGTTTACAATAGCCAGGACGTGGAAGCAACCTAGATGCCCATCCACAGATGAATGGATAAGCAAGCTGTGGTACATATACACGATGGAGTATTACTCAGCCATTAAAAAGAATACATTTGAATCAGTTCTAATGAGGTGGATGGAACTGGAGCCTATTATACAGAGTGAAGTAAGCCAGAAACAAAAACACAAATACAGTATACTAACGCATATATATGGAATTTAGAAAGATGGTAACACTCACCCTGCTTATGAGACAGCAAAAGAGACACTGATGTATAGAACAGACTTTTGGACTCTGGGACTGGGAGAGGGTGGGACGATTGGGGAGAATAGCATTGAAATATGTATAATATCATATCTGAAACGAGTCAGTCCAGGTACGATGCCCGATAACAGATGCCTGGGACTGGAGCACTGGGATGACCTGGAGGGATGGTGTGGGAGGGGGGAGGGAGGAGGGTTCAGGATGGGGAGCACGGGTATTCTGGTGGCGGATCCATCTCGATGTATAGTAAAAGTAATACAATATTGTAAAGTTAAGAAAAATTAAAATAATAATAATAATAATAAAAAAATAATAATCACCTTTAGAGAAAATAAGTTCCTTAAAATGTTAATAGGCCTCTGGGCCAGAAGATGATGTAACTCACCTAAACTTTTGCGTGTGATAGGTTTGAAAGCCTGGCTCAGGGACTCCTGTCCCTGCATGACTCCACCCCTTCCCTCATTATCCTCTATGCATAACTTAAGAGATAAAAACTACTTTGAGAAGTAAAGTGCGGGGCCTTGTTCACCGAAGCTTGGTCTCCCCATGTCGTTCTTTCTCTTACCTTCTGGCTGAATTATTCAGCCTTCTCTCTCCACAAAATGTTCTCACTGAGCTATCTTTATTTCATCCGCTTGTCTTCACTGAATTTCCCTACTGAGCTATCCTCGTACTATTATTCTTTATATCTCTTAATTATAACTATTGTATCCTGACTCTCACCTACGCCGTCTACACCTTGAACTCCCTGGATCAGCTGGGGCTGGTCCCCAGCAGTAAATCATTCATTCAGTGAGGTAAAATATTAGGTTAACAGTAAAGCACAGTCTGGTTTGATTACCAGGATGAAAGATGATGACGACTTGGGAATAACAGTAGGGATGGACATATATGGATGTATGCCAGTGTATTTTGTATAGAAGTCTGCTCCTGAATTGAATATACTGCTAAGGAGAAAACTTGAAGAGGAAAATCAACATACACTATGTAGCTGTACTGTTCATTTGAGTAATTCAAGTTTCATAGCTTCAAATAGCAAAGACCTTCCTTTGTATATTTCTTCATTTTTCCCCTTCCATTTGATTTATAAGTAAAGAAGACTGTTAATTATTAGCAGTTTGGACCTGAGACAAAGTTTTAAATATCTTATCGTTAAGGAAGCTACAGAATACCAAAGTCAGGATTTGGAATGTACTCAAAAAGAGGAGAATAAAAAAGGGGGGAAAGACTCAGGATCAATAATCGATCAAATAAAATTCATAAAACCTAAAGCTAATTTTAAATAATTTTAAGGTACTTATTGGAGAAGGAAATGGCAGTCCACTCCAGTATTCTTGGCTGGAAAATCCCATGGACAGAGGAGCCTGGCAGGCTATAGTCCACGGGGTCACAAGCATTGGGCACAATTTAGCGGCTAAACCACCACCGAGGTACTTATAAAAATCAATATAGAAATGCTAAGATAATTATTACAGCTCAGTTCAGTCACTCAGTCGTGTCTGACTCCTTGTGACCCCATGGACTGCAGCACACCAGGCCTCCCCATCCATCACCAGCTCCTGGAGTTTACTTAAACTCATGTCCATTGAGTCAGTAGTGCCATCCAACCATCTCATCCTCTGTTGTCCCCTTCTCCTCTTGCCCTCAGTCTTTCCCAGCATCAGGGTCTTTCCCAATGAGTCAGCTCTTTGCATCAGGTGGCCAAAGGACTGGAGTTTCAGCTTCAGCATCAGTCCTTCCAATGAATATTCAGGACTGATTTCCTTTTGGATGGACTGGTTGGATCTCCTGGCAGTCCAAGGGACTCTCAAGAGTCTTCTCCAACATCACAGTTCAAAAGCATCAATTCTTCGGCGCTCAGCTTTCTTCACAGTCCAAATCTCACATCCATATATGACTACTGGAGAAACCATAGCTTTATCTAGATGGACCTTTGTTGGCAATGTAATGTCTCTGCTTTTTAATATGCTGTCTAGGTCGGTCATAGCTTTTCTTCCAAGAAGTAAGCGTTTTTTAATTTCATGGCTGCAGTCACCATCTGCAGTGATTTTGGAGCCCCAGAAAAAAAGTCTGTCACCATTTCCATTGTTTCCCCATCTATTTGCCATGAAGTGATAGAACTGGATGCCATGATCTTCGTTTTCTCAATGTTGAGTTTTAAGCCAACTTTTTCACTTACCAAGTCCTTCACTTTCAGCAAGAGGCTCTTTAGTTCTTCGCTTTCTGCCATAAGGGTGGTATCATATGCTTATCTGAGGTTATTCTAAAATAATTATTTAGAAAAACTAAAATTATGTGAAAATTATACAATCTCTGATCAATTTTGCTGTGAATGTAAAACTTCTCTAAAAAATGTATTATGAAAAAAATTAATAGCATGACCCAGAATGTAAACAATCAGTTTACTCTTAACAAAAATATGGAAGGAGTGTTTGGAGAGGAAAAAAATTAAAATAATTTAATTTTTAAATTATATTAAGTTACAAATAGGGTAGGTAATAGGTATTTAAAACAGCTATCATTTATTGAGCATTTATTATATGGCAAGAACTATTTTAAATACTTAAACTTCTTAAGTAGTAACGTATTCTAAATGTTCTTCAAAAAATTTTTAAAAAAAGGTTTTAAATACTATAAACTAAAAAAAATCACTTAAACAATTTGGCTTAAAAAATTAAGAAAATAATAAGAAAAAGATCATATTTGACTCTCCTAAAGAAGAAAAAATATGCTGGTTACTAAGTTTTTCTGTCTCTCTCATATATAAATACGGAGAAGGCAATGGCACCCCACTCCAGTACTCTTGCCTGGAAAATCCCGTGGATGGAGGATCCTGGTAGGCTACAGTCCATGGGGTCGCTAAGAGTCACACAACTGAGTGACTTCACTTTCACTTTTCACTATCATGCATTGGAGAAGGAAATGGCAACCCGCTCCAATGTTCTTGCCTGGAGAGTCCCAGGGATGAGGAGCCTGGTGGGCTGCCGTCTATGGGGTTACACAGAGTCAGACACGACTGAAGCAACTTAGCAGCAGCAGCAGCAGCATGTATAAATATTATTGTATTTTTTGCGTTATTTTGTCCTATTAATCTGTCTAATGTCATTTAATCCTCAGGCCAGCCAGAACAACCTGGAATGGAAGAGGAAAATTTTTTTCTTTCCCCAACTGGTGATGAGGATGGGATCAAGTTTACTGCTTGGACAGCACTTGCCCCAAGCCTGCTGCTGTTAAAAGATCCTGGGACATCTGACAAAAGCAGAAGGTGAGAATTCTTATCAAATCCATCTCCAGGACCTCTGCCTGCAGGGTACATTGAAAACAAGATGGTAAGAGTTCTTTTACCCATTTCTCAGTTTAGGTTGTCAGGAGAAAAGATTTGTAGGGCTAGCTCCTCGAGTAAGCAACTCGGGAAATTTGGTGGAGCACTCTCGGTCTGTCTCTCTTTTACTTCTCAGAAATGGCTCTTATTTTTCTTTGTCTCTGTCTATTGTGTCATTTGTTGTAGAAGGAAATCCCACAGGGTAAGATGCAGGCACAGATGTAAAAGCCAGTTGTCTTTGCCAACCCCACAGACTGGTGGGTGAGTCTGCAGGGGTCAGATACCAGTTTGGGGTGGTTAACATAGCATGAGGTGAAGAGTTGTTCGTAAGGGACATGTTGGAAGCCACAATTGCACCATCAGTGGGCGCAGATGAGGGATTTAAAGGTCAATGGAGCACTTGCCACCTTAAAAGGGCACCCATGAAAGGACAGAGTGGTCACAGAATGCTTTAGATCACACGAGGTCACTCACCAACCTCAAAATTCCATGCCATGAGGTACTCTATAAAACAACACAGAAGCATCAGCCTCACAGCACAACCCTCTCAGGTATTCATTTAGCTGAAGGGAACCCAGAGTCAAGGTAGTTTGTCACCAGGGAATAAATCCTTGGGGGCTTTTCTGTCTCAGTCTTCATTGCTTCTGCCCATTCAGTGATGGCCTTTCTTTCCTAGACTATCACTGGGAGTGAACTCTCTGGATCTGGTGAGGGCTGCACCCTTTGCCCTTTCTTGCAGGGATGCCTTTGGCATCTTATTCATTAGAGTGCTATGGCACCCCACTCCAGTACTCTTGCCTGGAAAATCCTGTGGATGGAGGAGCCTGGTGGGCTGCAATCCATGGGGTTGCTAAGAGTCGGACACGACTGAGCGAATTCCCTTTCACTTTCATGCATTGGAGAAGAAGATAGCAACCCACTCCAGTGTTCTTGCTGGAGAATCCCAGGGACGGGGGAGTCTGGGGGGCTGCCATCTGTGGGGTCGCACAGAGTCGGACACAACTGAAGTGACTTAGCAGCAGCAGTAGCCAGGTCCTAGTTGTCAATACCCAGATGATGGATCCTTTGAAGTGGAAAAACTTCTAACTTACTGAGGCAAATTTTGAGAGAATGCTAATCCTACACAATTATAACCATTTAAACTGGTAGGCAGAAGCCCCAGACAGTTTTAAATTCCAAAACAGCTTCATTGAAAAATATGTCAGGAAAGCCTATGAAAAATTAAAAATACGAAATGTACCTAAGCACAGCAACATAAGGCTGATGTATCTCCTATTGCTCTACTCTATCCTCCTTCATTTGGGTGCTCATTCTAGTAACCTGTTTGGATTTCCTTTAAATTCTGAAGCGACAATTAAACTATTGACTTTGGAAATGGGATCACCTGGGGTTATGTCCTATTCTCGTCAGGCTGAAGGCCCAACCAAGGTGATAATTTTTAAATTTCCTGGATTTGGCCGGCAAGATGATGGAGTAGAAAGCTGTGAGCTCACATCTTCTTACAAAAACACCAAAAACACAAAAGTGGAAGTGAAAGTCACTCAGCTGTGTTCGACTCTTTGCAACGCCGTGGACTGTCCATGGAATTCCTCAGCCGGAATACTGGAGTGAGTGGCCTTTCCCCTCTCCAGAGGATCTGCCCAACCCAGGGATTGAACCCAAGTCTCCCACATTGCAGGTGGATTTTTTACCAGCTGAGCCACCAGGGAAGCCCAAGAACACTGGAGTGGGTGGCCTATCTCTTCTCCAGCAGACTTCCCAACCCAGGAATTAAACTGGGGTCTCAACTGCAGGCGGCAACCCACTCCAGTGTTCTTGCCTGGAGAATCCCAGGGACGGGGGAGCCTGGTGGGCTGCTGTCTGTGGGTCGCACAGAGTCGGACACAACTGAAGTGACCTAGCAGCAGCAGCACTATCAGAGGAACCCTCCAAAAACCCAACTTACTGCTAACAACCATCAAGAGCAGGAGCAGCAAAAAACCATGCTGGAACCTACCAGAAAGAGACCCTAATCCAAAGACAAAGAAGAAGCCAAATGAGACAGTCAGAAGGGCACAATCGTGATCAAATCAAATCCTGTACGCATCAGGAGGGCAAAGCACAGACTGGAAAATAATTACACTGCAGAAGTTCTCCCAGTCTTGAGCCCCACATCAGGCTTCCCAGATCGGGGTTCGGAAATGGAGGAGGAGCCCCCAGAGGATCTGGCTTTGAAGACCAGCAGGGTGTGATTGCAGGAATTCCATAGGACTGGGAGAAACGGAAACTCTACTCCTGGAGGGTGTACACAAGGTCTTGTGCACACCAGAACCCAAGAAAAAAAGCAGGGGCCTCATAGGAGCCGAGGGCGGCATTAGAGGGTCTCGGCGTGGAAGCAACACGCAGCTGGGGCTCACTGCAGGAACAGACTCTGGCAGCAGCAGTTCCGGTGATTACTCATTGGTGAGAGCCCTGCTGGGGATCAGTATTTCCTTCCCGAGACCTAGGCCCATCCAACAGCCTGTAGGCTCCAGTGCTACAGACCAAACATCCGACAGGAAGGAACACAGCCCTGCCGTCAGCAGGAAGACTAGGCAAGTCTTCCTGAGCGTGGCCCCGCCCACTGAGGGACAAGACCAGCTCCACCCACCCGCGGGCAGAAACTCCCTCAGGAAGCCTGCACAAGCCTCTTAGACAGCCTTATCCACCAGACGGCAGATAGTGGAAGCAGGAACTACAACTTGGCAGCCTGTAGAATAGAAAGCATGCTCTCAGAAAGTTAAGACAAAATAAGATGGCAGAGGAGTATGTCTGAGATAAAGGAACAAGATAAAACCCCAGAAGAAAAACTAAGTGAAGTGGAGACTGGCAATCTACTGGAAAACGAATTCAGAGTAACGATGGCAAGGATGATTCTGAGTCCTGGAAAACAGAGGCAAGGATCAAGAAGAGGCAAGAAATGTTTAACAAAGGACTGGAAGAAATAAAGAACAGAGATGAAAAATACAGTAACTGAAATGAAAAATACATTAGACGGAATCAGTAGCATAGTAACTGAAGCAGAAAAACAGAAAAGTTAACTGAAAGACAGAACAGTGAAAATCACTGCTGAGGAACAGAATAAAGAATCAAAAGAAATGAAGACAGTCTAAGATACTTCTGGAACAACATTAAGTAAACATCCCAATAACAGGAGTCCCAGAAGGAGAAGAGAAAGAGAGAGAGAGAGAGAGAGAAAGGACCTGAAAAAAATACTTGAAAAGGTAATAGCTAAAAACTTCCCTAACATGAGGAAGGACATGGTCACTCAACTCCTGCAAGTGCTGGGTATAAATAAACCCACGGAGGAACACATCCCAGTACACAGGAATCAAACTGACAAAAATTAAAGACAAAGAAAAACATTAAAAGCAGCAAGAGAAAAGAAACAAATAATATACAAGGGAACTCCCATAAGGTTATCAGTTGATTTTTTCAGCATAAATTCTGCAGGCCAGAAGGGGGTGGCACAATATACTTCAAGTGATGAAAGGGAAGAAGCTACAGCCCGCAATATTCTACTCAGCAAGATTCTCATTGAAATTTGACAGAAATCAAAAGCTCAACAGAAAACCAAAAGTTAACAGAATTCAGCATCACCAGACCAGCTTTCAACAAATGCTAAAGGAATGTGTCTAGGCAGAAAAGGCCACTACTAGAAAAAAAGGAAAATTATGATGGAAAAGCTCACCTGTAAAGACAAACATAAAGGAAAGGCAGGAAATCACCTGCATGCAAATATGATGCCAAAACCAGCGACTGTGAGGAGAGCACAAATGCAGGATATTGGAAAAGCATTTGAAATTAAAGCACCAGCAATTAAAACTATTTTTTTATACAGACTAATACAGCGTTTGTTCTTTAACTCAGGAAACTATCAGTCCAAAATGGCATCAAAAAAGTAAACATAATAGTGAGACTTTAGAAGAAATCTTCTGTTTTTGAGAAAAAGGTAAGATCTCATTATCCTAACTTTTTTCTAAGATAACCTAGAGATCCCAGTCTAGACATAGGTAAAGAAATAGGTATATATATATATATATATAATATTGTTATTTATAGGTTATATGATGTATACCTAGACATAACAAGAGAATCCACCATCTATCAAGACTATTAGAGTCTAAATATTTTATGGGAAACAATATTAATACAGATGGATCAATAGTTTAATGCAGTATCTAGCAAGAAGTGGTTTAATAAATTTATATAATTTCATTGAAGAATGAAAGATCTAAATAAAATGGAGACTTATCATGGAGATCAAAAATATTCTTAATTGATTGACAAATCCATTACAAGTCAAACAAAATTTCCAACAAGACTATTTGTAACCTAAACCAGACATTTCTCCAAAGAAGACATACAGATACCCAACAAACATAAAAAGATGCTCAACATCACTCTATATTAGAGAAATGCAAATCAAAACTACAATGAGGTATTCTCTCACGCTGATCAGAATGGCCATCATCAATAAGTCTACAAATAATAAATGCTGGAGAGGATGTGGAGAAAAGGGAACCTTCTTATACTGTTGGTGGAAATGTAAATTAACACAGCCACAATGGATAACAATATGGAGGTTCCTTAAAAAACTAGGAATAAAACTACCATATGATCCAGCAATCCTACCACCAGACATATACCCTAAGAAAACCATAATTCAAAGAGACACATGTACCTCATTGTTCACTGCAGCACTTTTTACAATAGCCAGGACATGGAAGCAACCTAGATATCCATCAACAGATGAATGGATAGAGAAGATGTCATGTGTGTATACAATGGGATATTACTCAGCCAGAAAAAGGAACAAATTTGAGTGAGTTGAACTGAGGTGGGTGAGATAGAGCCTGTGATAGAGAGTGAAGTAAGTCAGAAAGAGAAAAATAAATACTGCATATCAACACCTATATATGGAATCTAGAAAAATGCTGCTGAGGAATGTATTTGCAGGGCAGGACTAGAGATGGAAATGTAGGGAACAGACCTGTAGACGCAGGGGTGGCAGGAGAAGGCAGGGTGGATCGAGGGAGCAGCGTCGGCACACACGCACTGCTGTGTGCAAAGCCCGGCCAGTGGGGAGCATCTGCACAACGCAGGGGGCCCAGCCTGGCACTCAGTGAGATGGGAGGGGCCGTGGGGAGGTGGGGGAGGCTGAGCGGTAGGCGGTGTGTGTACTCATGGCTGATTCATGTTTGTGTACGGCAGGAACCAACACAGCATTGTAAAGCAATTATCCTCCAGTTTAAAAAATAGATTATTTGTAGGACTGGACAAATTGATCCTAAGATCCATGAAAGAAGTGAAGAATCAAGAAAAGATAAAATGTTCTACAAGAAAAACTAGAGAAGAGGATTTGTCCTATATACTCAAAGACTCATTACTAAGCTATTAATATGATTGTTAAAGCAGTGAGTATTTCAGAAAGAAACAGAAAAACAAAGTACTAAGTAGATAAACAAACCATGTGTGTATGGTATATGACAGACACAAATCTGTTGCAAAAGAATAGACTATTCAATAAAACGAGGCCAAGACGATTTGCATTCCATAAGGAAAAATGATGAAAATAGATCCCTTATACCGTGCACAAAAATAAAATATTCCAGATGGGTTAAAGACCAAAATGTGAAAAACAAAACCGTGAACATTTCTCAAGAAGATACGGGAAGATATTCTTAGGATATCAAGATAGGGAGGGATTTTTTGAATAAGATACAAAAATGCAGAATTATAAATTGAATTGAATTATAAATTATAAGCTGAATACACTAAACTTAGAAAATTTAATACATGAAAAGATATTCTAAAAACACTACCAAAAAATGTATATTTTTGTGAACTATCCGAGCAACATTTAAATTTAAAAATTGCATTAATGAAAAAAATTTCAAACAACAGTAGAAAAATGACACTGGCTATGGTCCTGTTTTTCACTGAAGAGGATGCAAAGCAGCGAATCCGCCTGTTAAGAGCTGCACGCCTGAGGGAACGGCAGGAGAACGTGAAGCAGAGCGGCACGGGGACCCCACTCATCACACTGGCAGAGAAATATACATCTCTTTTACTTAGGTTTTGGCAAAAATTTGGATAAGCATGAATTCTTACACACCATTCTGTAAGTTATACAATCGCTTTGGAGAAATAATTCGGCAATAGCTGGCAAAGCTTAATAAAGCACGCTTGTGAAAGTGTTGGTTGCTTGGTCATGCCCAATTCTTTGCGACCCCATGGACTGCAGCCCACCAGGCTACCGTGTCCATGGAATTCTCCAGGCATGAATATGGGAGTGGGTAGCCTTTCCTTTTCCAGGAGACCTTCCCAATCCAGCGATCGAACCCCGGTCTCTTGCATTGCAGGCAGATTCTTTATCATCTGGGCCTCCAGGGAAGCTTCCTTACCCGGGTGGGCAGAAGACAAAGGAGCCTGGTGGGCTCTAATCCGTGGGGTCACAAAGAGGTGGACACAACTGAAAAAACCACACTTGTATGACTCAACAATTCCTCTTCCACCTGTGCTCTTACTCAGGGAAGCTCTGACTTCATGTTCCCGAGAAAGCGTGAGCTAGAAAATTCATCCTAACTTTAGTTGGAGTTGAAAAATAAAAAAGTTGGAATTACCTAAATATTCATTTTTAACAGAAGAGATGATCTAAGGTTTAGTCACACATCTTCATACTAGACAGCACTTAAAATGAATGAACTAGATCTGTGAACAACAGCATAGGCAGTTCTAAGGTTTATAAAGTTAAGGGAAAAAAACTCCCCTGTTACTGAATTTCAAAAACACAATATTGAGTAAAAAAGCATATTGAAAATACGTAGACATATTACAAAAATTTTAATAAAAATTTAAAGCCCTACAGAAAGGAAGTAGATTGCTTATTGATATCTAGGATAAGTAATAGACATGTGGACATGAATAATGCCCTGAAATGGAATAGTGATTAGTTCTGAAGAAAAAGAGAAGGTAAACAGATTGAGAATGTACTTGCAACTATACATTTTTTGTTGTTAAAAAAAGAGACAGGGAAAGAAATAATATGAACAAGGAGAATAAAATGCAGAAAGAGCTCAGGTGTCCTCCAGCTGGGTACACTCGTGTGCATGTTCTATTATCTTTGATACATAGTTCATGTTTGACAATTTTCTATACACATATATTTTTTACTCTTTCAATAGGGCACTTTATTTCATTAAATCAATTTTACTTTTCTTTTTTTTAAATTGAAGTTGGTTTATAATGTTAATTTCTGCTATACAGCAAAATTATTCAGTTATACATATATATACTTTTTAATATTCTTTTTCCTTCTGGTTTGTCTCAGGATATTGAATATAGTTCCCTGTGCTATACAGTAGGGCCTTGTTGCAATGCTTTAATTACATTTAGATTTAAGATTTAAATATATTCAGTTCAGTTCAGTTCAGTTCAGTTCAGTTCAGTCGCTCAGTCATGTCCGACTCTTTGCGACCCCATGAATTGAAGCATGCCAGCCCTCCAGGTCCATCACCAACTCCCAGAGTTCGCTCAGACTCACATCCATCGAGTCAGTGATGCCATCCAGCCATCTCATCCTCTGTCATCCCCTTCTCCGCCTGCCTCCAATCCCTCCCAACATCAGAGTCTTTTCCAATGAGTCAACTCTTCACATGAGGTGGCCAAAGTACTGGAGTTTCAGCTTTAGCATCATTCCTTCCAAAGAAATCCCAGGGCTCATCTCCTTAAGAATGGACTGGTTGGGTCTCCTTGTAATCCAAGGGACTCTCAAGAGTCTTCTCCAACACCACAGTTCAAAAGCATCAATTCTTTGGCACTCAGCCTTCTTCACAGTCCAACTCTCACATCCATACATGACCACAGGAAAAACCATAGCCTTGACTAGATGGACCTTTGTCGGCAAAGTAACATCTCTGCTTTTGAATATGCTATCTAGGTTGGTCATAACTTTCCTTCCAAGGAGTAAGCGTCTTTTAATTTCATGGCTGCAGTCACCATCTGCAATGATTTTGGAGCCCCCAAAAAATAAAGTCTGACACTGTTTCCACTGTTTCCCCATCTATTTTCCATGAAGTGATGGGACCAGATGCCATGATCTTCGTTTTCTGAATGTTGACCTTTAAGCCAACCTTTTCACTCTCCACTTTCACTTTCATCAAGAGGCTTTTTAGTTCCTCTTCCCTTTCTACCATAACGGTGGTGTCATCCGCATATCTGAGGTTATTGATATTTCTCCCGGGAATCTTAATTCCAGCTTGTGCTTCTTCCAGTCCAGCGTTTCCCATGATGTACTCTGCATATACGTTAAATAATCAGGGTGACAATATACAGCCTTGATGTACTCCTTTTCCTATTTGGAACCAGTCTGTTGTTCTATGTCCAGTTCTAACTGTTGCTTCCTAACCTGCATACAGATTTCTCAAGAGGCAGGTCAGATGGTCTGGTATTCCCATCTCTTTCAGAATTTTCCACAGTTTATTGTGATCCACACAGTCAAAGGCTTTGGCATAGTCAATAAAGCAGAAATAGATGTTTTTCTGGAACTCTCTTGCTTTTTCCATGATCCAGCGGATGTTGGCAATTTGGTCTCTGGTTCCTCTGCCTTTTCTAAAATCAGCTTGAACATCAGGAATTTCATGGTTCACATATTGCTGAAGCCTGGCTTGGAGAATTTTGAGCATTACTTTACTAGCATGTGAGATGAGTGCAATTGTGCAGTAGTTTGAACATTCTTTGGCATTTCCTTTCTATGGGATTGGAATGAAAACTGACCTTTTCCAGTCCTGTGGCCATGGCTGAGTTTTCCAAATTTGCTGGCATATTGAGTGCAGCACTTTCACAGCATCATCTATCAGGATTTGGAATAGCTCAACTGGAACTCCATCACCTCCACTAGCTTTGTTCATAGTGATGCTCTCTAAGGCCCACCTGACTTCACATTCCAAGATGTTTGACTCTAGGTGAGTGATCACACCATCGTGATTATCTGGGTCATGAAGATCTTTTTTGTACAGTTCTTCTGTATATTCCTGCCACCTCTTCTTAATATCTTCTGCTTCTGTTAAGTCCATACCATTTCTGCCCTTTATCAAGCCCATCTTTGCACGAAATGTTCCCTTGGTATCTCTAATTTTCTTGAAGAGATGTCTAGTCTTTTCCATTCTGTTGTTTTCCTCTATTTCTTTGCATTGACCACTGAGGAAGGCTTTCTTATCTCTTCTTGCTATTCTTTGGAACTCTGCATTCAGATGTTTGTATCTTTCCTTTTCTCCTTTGCTTTTCACTTCTCTTCTTTTCACAGCTACTTGTAAGGCCTCCGCAGACAACCATTTTGCTTTTTTGCATTTCTTTCCCATGGGGATGGTCTTGATCCCTATCTCCTGTACAATGTCATGAACCTCATTCCATAGTTCATCAGGCACTCTATCTATCAAATCTAGGCCCTTAAATCTATTTCTCACTTCCACTGTATAATCATAAGGGATTTGATTTAGGTCATACCTGAATGGTCTAGTGATTTTCCATACTTTCTTCAATTTAAGTCTGAATTTGGTAATAAGGAGTTCATGATCTGAGCCACAGTCAGCTCCTGGTCTTGTTTTGTTGACTGTATAGAGCTTCTCCATCTTTGGCTGCAAAGAATATAATCAGTCTGATTTCCGTGTTGACCATCTGGTGATGTCCATGTGTAGGGTCTTCTCTTGTGTTGTTGGAAGAGGGTGTTTGCTATGACCAGTGCATTTTCTTGACAAAACTCTATTAGTCTTTGCCCTGCTTCGTTCTGTATTCCAAGGCCAAATTTGCCTGTTACTCCAGGTATTTCTTGACTTCCTACTTTTGTATTCCAGTCCCCTATAATGAAAAGGACATCTTTTTTGGGTATTAGTTCTAAAAGGTCTTATAGGTCTTCATAGAACCGTTCAACTTCAGCTTCTTCAGTGTTACTGGTTGGGGCATAGACTTGGATTACTGTGATATTGAATGTTTTGCCTTGGAAACGAACAGAGATCATTCTGTCATTTTTGAGATTGCATCCAAGTACTGCATTTCAGACTCTTTTGTTGACCATGATGGCCACTCCATTTCTTCTGAGGGATTCCTGCCCTCAGTAGTAGATATAATGGTCCTCTGAGTTAAATTCACCCATTCCAGTCCATTGTAGTTCGCTGATTCCTAGAATGTCAACATTCACTCTTGCCATCTCTTGTTTGACCACTTCCAATTTGCCTTGATTCATGGACCTGACATTTCAAGTTCCTATGCAATATTGCTTTTTACAGCATCAGACCTTGCTTCTATCACCAGTCACATCCACAACTGGGTATTGTTTTTGCTTTGGCTCCATCCCTTCATTCTTTCTGGAGTTATTTCTCCATTCATCTCCAGTAGCATATTGGGCACCTACTGACCTGCGGAGTTCCTCCTTCAGTATACTATCATTTTGCCTTTCATACTGTTCATGGGGTTCTCAAGGCAAGAACACTGAAGTGGTTCACCATTCCCTTCTCCAGCGGACCACACCCTGTCAGATCTCTCCACCATGTCCCGCCCGTCTTGGGTGGCCCCACTAAGCATGGCTTAGTTTCATTGAGTTAGATAAGGTTGTGGTCCTAGTGTGATTAGATTGACTAGTTTTCTGTGATTATGGTTTCAGTGTGTCTGCCCTCTGATGCCCTCTTGCAACACCTATTAAACAAATTAATAAATATAATTGTATAAAAGTAAAAAGAGCCTTCTAATTTTCATACCAAAGACAGAGAAAAATGCAGAGTAATGATGACTCATTTGACTAGAAAAAAACTGAAAATTAAATGGCTGTATGGCTAATACAACAAGAAAGACATTTAAATATACAATTGATCCTTGAACAGCCCAGGTCTGAACTGCACACACCCACTTATACACGGTTTCTTTCAGTAGTAAATACTACAGTGCTACATGGTGACACAGTGGGTTGGATCCTTGCATGTGGGACCGAGCATATGGGGAAACCACATACAGGGAAGGCTGACTATAAGTTACACAGAATGTTTGACTTCAAGGGAGGTCAGTGTTCCTACCCCCCTCATTGTTCAAATGATTATCAGAGGAATATAATATCAACATATGGGAGAGTTTAAAATCTTTAACATATCAAAAGAATTGTGAATCATTAGAAAAAGATATATAAATAGACTACGTTTTTAAAAAATGGCCAAAAGACAGGAGGCTGTGGCCAATAAAATTAGAAAATGAAAATATCATCATGCAAATCAATTAGCAAAAACATCGTGCTTGCAGCTCCATAGTAATCAGAGATACGCAAATTTTAGCAATCATTTTGCCATACTTTGTTACTTTAATTTTGGAAAATAAGTTAATAATGCTGTGCATTAAAAGTTAATAATGCCGAGAGTGTGGGGAATGGCACACGATTTAAGCCTGGTGGGAAGGACAAATTGGTTAGAGATTTCTGAATGGTGGTTTGGACGTACTTAACAACTATGAAAATACAGGCCCCTCTTGGAGCCCTCCTACACTGCTGGCGGGGATGCAGACTGATGCAACCGCCATGGAGGTTCCTTAAAATAATAAACATAGAGTTGCCATGCTGCTGCTGCTGCTGCTAAGTCGCTTCAGTCATGTCCGACTCTGTGCGACCCCACAGACGGCAGCCCGCCAGGCTCCACCATCCCTGGTTGCCATTTCCTTCTCCAATGCATGAAAATGAAAGGTGAAAGTGAAGTCGCTCAGTCGTGTCCGACTCTCAGCGACCCCATGGACTGCAGCCTACCAGGCTCCTCCGTCCATGGGATTTTCCAAGCAAGAGTACTGGAGTGGGATGCCATTGCCTTCTCCTAGAGTTACCATATAATCCAGCAATTCCACTCCTGGGCATATATTTGAAAAAGATAAAAACTCTAATTTGAAAAGATACATACACCCCAATGTTCATAGCAGCACTGTTTGCAATAGCTAAGATATGAAAGCAACATAAATGTCCATGGATGGATGAATGGATAAAAAGATTTGGCTTATATATACAATTATACAATATGCGTACATTACCCAGACTTAAGGTGGCAGGAAACAATGCCATCTGCAGCAACGTGGATTCATACCAAGTGAACGGAGTCAGATGAAGACAAATATCATATAATCTGTATGTGGGATCTAAAGTATGATACAAATGAACTTATTTACAAGACCGAGAAAGACTCACAGGCACAGAAAACAAGACTATGGTTACCCAAGGAGAAAGGAGGGAGGGAAATTGGGAGCTCGGGATGAGCAGTGCACTCCACTGATAAACAAGAATCTGGCTGTACAGCACAGAACTCTATATTCAGTATCTTGTAATAACTTATAATGGGAAAGAATCTGAAAAAGAATACATATAAAATGGACTCACTTGGCAATAAACCTGAAACTGTAAATCAACTATTCTTCATTAAATTCTTCTTAACTGTGCATCTCTGTGACCACAAGTCCATGCTTACTACTCTCTTGTTCTAAGTAATAAAGAAAGATGTTCACTACTTATTCATTATAAGGATATTAACTTCAGCAAACACTAATTTAAACATGTATGAATTTAACAAGATATAAATGGCCAGCAACAGGTAAATAGTCAAATGAAATGAGTAACTAATCAAGGGTTTTTTGAAGTAATTACAAATAATGCTGTACAAAAAAAATACTTGATCATGATATATAGATAAATGAAAAATGCACATATACATGCTCAGACATGTCTGACTCTGCGACCCCATAGACTGTATGTAGCCCACCAGGCTCCTCTGTCCATGGTATTTTCCAGGCAAGAATACTGGAGTAGGTTGCCACTTCCGACTCCAGGGGATCTTCCCCACTCAGGGATCCAACCTGCGCCTCTTGCATCTCCTGCATCGGCAGGCTGATTCTTTACCATTGCACCACCAAGAAGGCAAGCTATAAAACTCTAAAACAGTGTGTCAAATACAGCCCCACTTTATATATGTACAGACTTAATGGTGAGTGTAATTCATTGTGTATATTTAATAGTGTGTTATATTTGGTTCGTGTGTGGGTATTTGTATACATAATGTTGAAAGAACAGAATTCTGCACAGTGTATAAAAAATATATCACTTTAATTCCCTCCAGGCTCTCCTTTCCAACTGGTTTTTAGTAGGATCTAGATCTCTCTGATATCTTAGATCAGGACAGGCCAGGCCAGATCTAGTGCTTTATGATCACTTTAGAAAAAAAAATACTTCTTCAGTCACTTTAGTTTTAACTTCAATTACTAAACTAGTCAAATTTAATGGGCAAACTTGAGTAGATTACTATTGTTTAGCTTGGAAACAGTGCTAAGGATGGTGGGCACAAATGACTTCTTTGTCTCCAGGGACCCTGGCTCCCTCCCAGGGTGGGCGGGACGGAAGTAGCCGAAGTGGGGAGAGGGAAGGGAAGGTCAGAACAATCGCTGTTGCCCCGCGCTCCCCTGCCGCGGCACAGCTGCGCTCAGAGCCCGTCGGTCTCTTTGCGACCCCGTGGACCTAGCCCGCCAGGCTCCTCCGTCCATGGGATTCTCCAGGCAGGAACCCTGGAGTGGGGAGCCATGCCCTCCTCCAGGGGACCTTCCTGACCTCCAGGGATTGAGCTGGCGTCTCCTGCACTGCACGCGGATTCTTCACCGCTGAGTCACCGAGAAAGTCCAGTCGTTGGCGACGAGTAATCACACCTTCCCTTTAGCTAGTTCTCGGCAAGCCCTGCATGGTGGCTCATTTCAGCATGTACATCCTTTTGGAGCCTTGCTGAGTCTGAGATAGACTTACCTTCATATTTATATGGATTTAATATACACACATATTTAAATATACCTAAATGTTAGCAGGCTTATTTTACAAATGTTGTTCACAGTTACCACCAGGAAGCAAAATTATGACTGTTGCTTGGCTATTTAAATGTTTTTCTTGTTAAGCTGAGGATATAGGTATTTCTTGGTGATGGGTAAAACAATCCTAAAGAAGGAGGAGAAATGTATGTTCAGAGAACTACAGTGCAGAAAGTGAATAATATAAACACACCTCCTGGCTTGCACACCCAAACTACTGAGTATTTACAGTCTATTTGGAACTAAGTATACGTCAAACGTTCATAGCTCTTCCTTTGCCTCTGAAACTCAGATAGGAAACAAGATAGATGTTTAATGAGAAAGAATGTGCAAAACTCCACCTGGATTTCAAGACAGTATAATTTTATTTCCTTTCTATTTTCTGCTCAATGGTTTTGGCTGGTCGCCATGTAATAAAATCTTTCTTAAATCTGTTTGGCAGTCATATTTTAAGATCTAGTTTTATGTACACTAAAGAATAATATTCCTAAGGTGTCTCTTGTCATAATCGAGAGTATTTCTCATTAGCAATAATCTCAGGTATAAAATATCTAAATCACAGCTCTAAATGTACAAGTGAGTTGCAAATTATTTCATCCGTCCATCCATCCAGCTATCACTTCCTTAATATTTATCGAGTTCCTAGGCCCTGTGGTAGGTTTGAGGTATAATACATACTTACATGAAACATGTTATCTTTTCTCAAGAAACTTATTCCTCGTAGGAAAGATAAGAACTAGCATAGAAGGCATTCAATACTCACAGAAATACTTCATCAATGTACTATTACACCACAATGATGCACTTGGGGCTGTGGACAAAGCTTCAGAAGAATAAAGATGACAGAGTCCTCTCAACACAAACTCTTTTTTTCCCAAGCTTTTTAAAAGATCATATATTATTATGGTTTTCTAGCTTCAGTTTTCTTTTTATGTGTAATACTAACATTCAAAAGAAATCTTATTAGTATGTATTATGAACCAAACTGTGTCCCCCACATTCATATACTGCAGCCCTAAGCCACAGCAACTCACAATGTGACTGTATTTGGAGACAGAGCCTTGAAGAGCTAAACAAGATGAAAAAGAGGTCACATAAAGTGAAAGTCGCTCAGTTGTATCTGACTCTTTGCGACCCCATGGACTATACAGCCCATGGAATTCTCCAGGCCAGAATACTGGACTGGATAGCCTATCCCCTTCTCCAGGGGATCTTCCCAACCCAGGGATCGAACCCAGGTCTCTCGCATTGCAGGCAGATTCTTTATCAGCGGAGCTACCAGGGAAGCCCAGAGGTCACATGGATGATCTCTAATCCAATCTGAAAAAGTTCCAACACACTAAGAGACATCAGACACAGAAGCCCATGTGGCGTCATAGTAAGAAGGCAGCAGCCTATAAGCCACGGAAAAGACACGCCCTGAGCTCTTCATCTTGGACCTGTAGCCTCTGGGACTGCCCCCCAATCTGTGGTCTCTTGTGATAGCAGCCCTATGTGGTATGTGATCATAAAAAATAGACTTCAGAATAAAATGACCATAAAAAACAGATTTGTGATTAACATAGAAGAAATACGGTTGTGATGATTGCAGATCTTTTCACACAAAGAACTGACAGTGGATGGCCTGTGATGCAGTGAACAGCCCAATGACAAGGGCATGAGTATCCTGGGCTTCCCTGGTGGCTCAGTGGGAAAGAATCCGCCTGCCAATGCAGGAGACACAGACAGGTTCGATCCCGGATCTGGGAAGATCCCGCGTGCCACAGACCAGCTAAGCCTGCGCACAACTGCTGAGCCGGTGCTCCAGAGCGCAGGAGCTCAGCTATGGAAGGCCCTGCGCCTGGAGCCCGTGCTCTGCAAAAGAGAAGCCGCACCGTGAGAAGCCTGAGCACCGCAGCTAGAGAGGAGCCTCTCCTCACCGCAGCTGGAGAAAGCCTGCGCACAAAACCGAAGACCCGGGGCAACCACACGTAAATAAGAAAATAAATTAATACATTTTTGAAATGCTAAAAAAAAAAAAAAAAAGAATATCTCAACTCTGTGGGCATTTCCCAGATGTCACTCTTATCCCACTTTGACCATGTTGATATTTTCCCTTAATGGCCTTTCCTTCTATGGTCTAGATGATTTGCATTTTTATGAAAAAGAATAGCTTTTACCTTTTTAAGTTACCTTGCTGGCTGTATTTTGAAGATGAAGCTTTTAATTTTCAGATGTGTGGGCCTTATACCACCAAGAGACAGACAATGGTAAAACAGATGGCCTTCAGTTCAGTTCAGTTCAGTCTCTCAGCTGTGTCCGACTCTTTATGACCCCATGGACTGTAGCACGCCAAGATTTCCTGTCCATCACCAACTCCAGGAGTTCACTCAGACTCATGTCCATCGAGTCAGTGATGCCATCCAGCCATCTCATCCTCTGTCGTCCCCTTCTCTTACTGCCTTCAATCTTTCCCAACATCAGGGTCTTTTCAAATGAGTCAGTTCTTCCCATCAGGTGACCCAAGTATTGGAGTTTCAGCTTCAGCATCAGTCCTTCCAATGAATATTCAGGACTGATTTCCTTTAGGACGGACTGGTTGGATCTCCTTGCAGTCCAAGGGACTCTCAAGAGTCTTCTCCAACACCACAGTTCAAAAGCATCAATTCTTCGGCACTCAAACTTTCTTTATAGTCCAACTCTCACATCCATACACGACTACTGGAAAAAACCATAGTCTTGACTAGATGGACCTTAGACTGCAAAGTAATGTCTCTGCTTTGTAATATGCTGTCTAGGTTGGTCGTAGCTTTTCTTCCAAGAAGCAAGCGTCTTTTAATTTCATGGCTGCAGTCACCATGTGCAGTGATTTTGGAGTGCAAAAAAATAAAGTCTCTCACTGTTTCCGCTGTTTCCCATCTACTTGCCACAGTTCTGTCTGAGTCTATTCGACCCTAAGGACTGTAGCCTGCCAGGCTCCTCTGTCCATGGGATTCTCCAGCCAAAAATACTAGAGCAGGTTGACATGCCTTCCTCCATGGGCTCTTCCTGACCCAGGGATTGAACCTGGGTCTCCTGCGTTGCAGGCAGATTCTTTACTGCTTAACCACCAGGGAAGTCCCATAGATGGCCTCAGAAATACAAAATGGACTTATTTTAAGGTAGTCAATAAACAGAAAAAGGTAAGTGAGATCAGATCTACCTTTGAGAATAATAAATAAACTGCAGTGGTTTGGGTTCATTTAAAAAACTGGAAAAGGTTCTCAAAGGAAACTTGGGGCCTCTTTCAGATATAAGGAACAAATTTTTTCTATATGGAATATAATATTCTAAACACAGTCAATGGAATATATCCAACTATTTTGTCATTATGTATTTTCAAAGAGAAGAAAACAAGAAATTAGTTTTCATTTTCCATTGGGAATAATGCTTGGTTTGGCTTAGATGGTTAAGCTTCCATAAGAACCTTTAACCTGCCCTGCACAGTGGGCCTCTGTTGTATTATGTAGCGGTACTTAGAAATATGGAATGGTGCTCTTATCTAAAGTCGTCAGCTGTTTTGCAGTAATCATTATTCAAAGTAACAAAGCTAGTTTTATAAATGACTTAGTAAAGCATTCTGAGCAGAAATTCAAATTTCGATGTGTCATTGTGATTTTTTTGCTCAAATAATTTTATTTAATTACTATGTTTTACTTGTCAGCAAATTGAAATGTGGAACTATGCTATTAACATGATTATTACACAAACCTTTTTTGAGTATGTCAATCATACTGTCCTCTTTTGTTATACTAACTATTACTTTCTTAAGGAAAACCAATCTCCAGCTAGTCAGAAATTTCTATTACCCCTGAACCTGAAAGTTGTTTCCTAAAACGTTTATGTTTTCTTTGATAAATTGCCTTCAAGAATATAACAATTTCATAATGATGATAAACCACTGTCAATTTACTACATCAACATACATCAAATGAATTGATTAAATCTACATGCTCATTTTATATAATAGAAATACAATCACTGCAATAAAACATTGTCATGGGATTAATGTCTTCTACTCTGAAAATGTAAGTCTTGCCTTTGGCTTGGTTTTTTATGAAGCAGCAGGAGACCATTATCCTGTGACAACATTTTATTTCATTGACTCATTGACATCTCAAACACATTCTTAATATCCTCTATATTTATGTTCAGTTTAAAATGAGAGGATTAGACTAGGTATTATTATCCTGGAAAGGCACTCATTATTATATCCTGAATAGCACTACCATGTGACAAGTCTCAGCCATAAGATTCTCTTGGCACGCATTGCATCTTCTATCCTTACGTATTCAAAGCAAAGCTGACTGTATTGCATGCTATGAATTTTCCCTGTGTTAATCATCAGTATTGACCCACCTTTGCTGCTGTATGGTACTCACATTATGGAAATCAATCTGATCAATAAAATGTTCAGTTCAGTATCTCAGTCATGTCCAGTTCTTTGTGACCCCATGGACTGCAGCACGCCAGGCCTCCCTGTCCATCACAAACTCCGAGAGTTTACCCAAACTCATATCCATTAAGCCGGTGATGACATCCAACCATCTCATCATCTGCGGTCTCCTTCTCCTCCTGCCTTCTATCTTTCCCAGCGTCAGGGTCTTTTCAAATGAGACTAGCTTTATTTATAGTCCAACTCTCACATCCATACATAGGTTTGACTAGATGTACCTTTGTTGGCAAAGTAATGTCTCTGCTTTTTAATATGCTGTCTAGGTTGGTCATAGCTTTTCTTCCAGGGGTTAAGTGTCTTTAATTTCACATCTGTATTCACCATCTGCAGTGATTTTGGAGCCCAGAAAAATAAAGTCTGTCACTCTTTCCATTGTTTCCCCATCTATTTGCCATGAAGTGATGGGATTGGATGCCATGATCTTAGTTTTCTGAATGTTGAGTTTTAAGACAACTTTTTCACTCTTCTCTTTTACTTTCATCAAGAGGCTCTTTAGTCTTCTTTGCTTTCTGCCATAAGGGTGGTGTAATCTGCATGTCTCAGGTTATTGATATTTCTCCTGGCAATCCTGATTCCAGCTTGTGCTTCATCCAGCCCAGCATTTCTCATGATGTACTCTGCATATAAGTTAAATAAGCACGGTGACAATATACAACCTCGATGTACTCCTTTCCTGATTTGGAACCAGTCTGTTGTTCCATGTCCACTTCTAACTGTCGCTTTCTGACCTGCATACAGATTTCTCAGGAGGCAGGTAAAGTGGTCTGGTATGCCCATCTCTTGAAGAATTTTCCACAGTTTGTTGTGATCTACACAGTCAAAGGCTTTGGCATAGTCAGTAAAGCAGAAGTAAATATTTCTCTGGAACTCTCTTGCTTTTTTGATGATCCAATGGATGTTGGCAATTTGATCTCTGGTTCCTCTACCTTTTCTAAAACCAGCTTGAACATCTGGAAGTTCATGGTTCATGTTCTGTTGAAGCCTAGCTTGGAGAATATTGAACATTATTTTGCTAGCGTGTGAGATGAGTGCAATTGTGCAGTCGTATGAACATTCTTTGCATTGCCTTTCTTTGGGCTTGGAATGAAAATTGACCTTTTCCAGTCCCATGGCCATGGCTGAATTTTCCAAATTTGCTGGCATATTGAGTGCAGCACTTTAACAGCATCACCTTTTAGTATTTGAAATAGTTCAACTGGAGTTCCATCACCTCCACTATCTTTGTTCATAGTGATGCTTCCTAAGGCCCACTTGCCTTCTGTTCCAGGATGTCTGGCTCAAGGTTAGTGATCACACCATCATGATTATTTGGGTCATGATGATCTTATTTGTACAGTTCTTCTGTATATTCTTGCCACCTCGTCTTAATAGCTTCTGCTTCTGTTGCTGCTGCTAAGTCGCTTCAGTCATGTCCGACTCTGTATGATCCCAGAGACAGCAGCCTACCAGGCTCCCCCATCCCTGGGATTCTCCAGGCAAGAACACTGGAGTGGGTTGCCATTTCCTTCTACAATGCATGAAAGTGAAAAGTGAAGGTGAAGTTGCTCAGTCGGGCCCAACTCTTAGTGACCCCATGGACTGCAGCCTACCAGGCTCCTCAGTCCATGGGATTTTCCAGGCAAGAGTACTGGAGTGGGGTGCCATTGCCTTCTGCTTCTGTTGCTATGCTATGCTATGCTAAGTTGCTTCAGTCGTGTCCGACTCTGTGCGACCCCACAGACGGAAGCCCACCAGGCTCCCCCGTCCCTGGGACTCTCCAGGCAAGAACACTGGAGTGGGTTGCCATTGCCCTCTCCAATGCATGAAAGTGAAAAGTGAAAGGGAAGTCGCTCAGTCGTGTCCAACTCTTGGTCCATACAATTTCTTTCTTTTATCGTGCCCATCTTTAGATGAAAAAATCTGAGTTAAATTCCCACATTCCAGTCCATTTTAGTTCACTGATTCCTAGAATGTCAACATTCACTCTTGCCATCTCTTGTTTGACCACTTCCAATTTGCCTTAATTCATGGATCTAACATTCCAGGTTCCTATGTAATATTGCTCTTTACAGCATCGGACCTTGCTTCTATCACCAGCCACATCCACAACTGGGTATTCTTTTTATTTTGGCTCCATCTCTTCATTCTTTCCGGAGTTATTTCTCCACTGATCTCCAGTAGCATATTGGGTACTTAGTGACCTGGGGAGTTCATCTTTCACTGTTCTACCTTTTTGCCTTTTCATACTGATCACGGGGTTCTTAAGGCAAGAATATGCAGTGGCTTGCCATTCCCTTCTCCAGTGGATCACATTCTGTCAGCCCTCTCCACCATGACCCATCTGTCTTGAGTTCCATCTTGGGTTCCAAATAGGAAAAGGAGTATGTCAAGACTGTACATTGTCACCCTGCTTATTTAACTTATATGCAGAGTACATCATTAGAAACTCTGGCTGGATGAATCACAAGCTGGAATCAAGATTGCCGGGAGAAATATCAATAACCTCAGACATGCAGATTACACCACCTTTATGGCAGAAAGTGAAGAAGAACTAAAGAGCCTTGATGAAAGTGAAAGAGGAGAGTGAAAAAGTTGGCTTAAAGCTCAATAGTCAGAAAACTAAGGTCATGTCATCCAATCCCATCACTTCATGGCAAATAGATGGGGGAACAGTGGAAATAGTGGCTGACTTTATTTTTCTGGGCTCCAAAATAACTGCAGATGGTGACGGCAGCCATGACATTAAAAGATGCTTACTCCCTGGAAGAAAAGTTATGACCAACGTAGACAGCATATTAGAAAGCAAAGACATTACTTTGTCAGCAAAGGTCCGTCTAGTCAAGGCTATCATTTTTCCATAGTCATGTATGGATGTGAGAGTTGGACTTTAAAGAAAGCTTAGCACCAAAGAATTGATGGTTTTGAACTGTGGTGTTGGAGAAGACTCTTGAGAGTCCCTTGTACAGCAAGGAGATCCAACTTGTCCATCCTAAAGGAAATCAGTCCTGAGTGTTCATTGGAGGGACTGATGTTGAAGCTGAAACTTCAGTACTTTGGCCACCTGTTGCAAAGAGCTGACTCATTTGAAAAGACCCTGATGCTGGGAAAGATTGAAGGCAGGAGGAGAAGGGGACGACAGAGGATGAGATGGTTGGATGGCATCACCGACTCAATAGACATGAGTTTGGGTAAACTCTGGGAGGTGGTGATTGACAGGCCTGGCATGCTGCAGTCCATGGGATCACCAAGAGCTGGACATGACTGAGCGACTGAACTAAATTGAACTGAACCTGATGAAATGTTCCCTGTTATCACTAATTTTTTTGAAGAGATCTTTAGATCTCTAGATCACTAAAATATTAATGAAATATTAAAAAGAGAAAGTTTTCTGACTTTAAGCCAAAATTATAACCATAAATTCAAATTCTTACTGCACTTTAAAATAGATTCCTTCCTTTCATTTTGAAATCACGGCCCTCAGCATTTTTCCACACTCTGAATTCTAAGGATTTGCCTGTGCACATCAAATACAGAACTATAATAATTATCCTAAAACTCAAACTAAGAGAAATACAACTTCATCTGAAATATGTAGGAACTGAGGCCACTAATTTGGTTTGGATTATCTAGAAAAATGGACTTTAATTCTCTATCATGTTTTGCATGTGTAAATATGGAAGCAGATTCAGGTAATAAAATTCAGAGCATTAAATGCAAAGTGCAAGACAGATAAGACCTATTGAAAATTCATTTAGGGGCCTCAGTGTTGAAAGTCTGTAAGCAGAACACAGCAAGTTAACACAATTTTCAAGATGTTAGTATCACAAGACAATGGTTTGAATTTATTGAGCTTTAAAGGTGCCAAATTTGCCTTGTTTGTGTTGGACCACTCCTGTAACTGTATTTCATCTAGCTAATGGTATTCTAAACACTGTTTTGTCCATATATTTTATAGACATAGAAGTGTTTTGATTAAGAGCAGATGAAGATGTTGATTTTGTTTTCTCTTCGTGGTTTAAGAATAAGATAGTGAAAAGCCATAGATGATATCCTTAGTTCAGACTATTAGGTCTATAAAGCTGAATTAGAAATTCTGAAAAACATTAACTGACTCTAATACACCATGGCCAAACTGCATGGCTCTGTGACTGCCCTTTTCCCCTAAAATAAACAAGAATTCATGAGTCACAGCAATTTCTTTAAAGCCTAAGGTATTAATTTAACTGATTAATTTTTAATTAAAAAATCATCATTTTATTTAGTTCAACATTATTTTGCATGCAATAATATTCCTTTCATTTTTATCATTATATAACATTTGATAATCGACTATACCACAGCTTACTTGTCTGATCTCCTAGCAATGAGTATTTTGGATTTTTTTATATTCAATTCTTATTGGAATAGTCTACCAGTATATTTTGTCATCCTTTATTTAGATCCAAATGCAAGCCTCTGAGCAACTCACCCTACTAGTGTGAATAATTTAGAGATATTTCTCCTCCAAAGAAAGTAGAGTGTGATAATGAAAATGAAAAGTTACAGAATTCATATTAAGCTACTGACCACACCTAAGTAGAAGATTTGAGTTATGTTTTGTTCACTTGGTTTTTAAGAGAGTACATGGGAAGCGCTTCTCCCAGTTCCCACATTTTCCTAAGGAGTATAACGCTTTTAATGCAATGGGAGTTGTCTCTCACTCATTTTATTTGGTATTTATAAACTTGCCTTTAACTGGTTCTCTGAAGTATGGTGCAACATGCAAAAAATAATCAACCTATTTCACAGTAGCATATACACTGTGAGTGAAATGAAAGTCGCTCAGTAGTGTCCTATTCTTTGAGATCTGCTGAATTGTAAGCCTACCAGGCTCCTCTGTCCATGGAATTCTCCAGGCAAGAATACTGGAGTAGGTAGCCTTTCAGTTCTCCAGCAGATCTTCCCAACCCAGGGATCGAACCCAAGTCTCCTGCATTGCAGTGGACTCTTTACCATCTGAGCCCCCAGGGAAGCTGCTGTGCTTGCACACAAAGTCTCTTCAGTCCTGTCTAACTCTGTGCAACCCTATGGGCTGTAGCCTGCCAGGCTCCTCTGTCCAGGGCATTCTACAGGCAAGAATACTGGAGTGGGCTGCCATGCCCTCCTCCAGGGAATCTTTTTCTGACCAGGGATCGAGCCCAGACCTCTTAGGTCCCCAGCACTGGCAGGCAGGTTCTTTGCCACTAGAGCCACCCGGAAAGCCCAGCATACACACTAAGAAGCATCTTTTCTCTCGCACTGAAGATCGGTCAGTATGGCAAGTTAATTAACAGTTTATTTTTCATTCAAATACCTGCTTCTTTGATTCATACTTTTTTTATACTTGAAATTAAAAGGTTACTATATGACATTTTGTCTTATGTAGCTAATTAATATGCATTTAGTAGCTCTTATCTTTTAATTACTAATAAATAACTCATAATTATTTGGTAAATACATACATCTGTTCTAAGCTGGCACATGGGACTTAATTAGTAGTGAATCTTAGACCTTGTATTTGTGTGCAAAATTATATCCTTCATGTGATTTCAAATGCGGATTTAAAGTGCTTTTAGAAATTCATTAGAACTTCCTATTTTGCTTATAATATAAGCCTTCCAATGTTAAATTTCATTGTTCTATATATGAATGGAAAAAAAATGTTTTCAGATTATTGTTTCATTGGAAAGACCAACATATACCTGGGGGAAAGCAACAGAAGTCAAGAAAAACCCACCTGCAACGCAGGTAACTTGGGAGACACAGATTTAATCCCTGGGTTGAGAAGATCCCCTGGAGGTGGAAATGGCAACCCACTCCAGTATTCTTGCCTGGGGAATCCTATGCATGAAGGAGCCTGGCCAGCTACTGTCCACAGGGTCACAAAGAGGCCGATACGACTGATCACAGCACAGAACACAGAAGTCAGAAAAATCAAATTTCCCTTCTTAGACTTCTTACCAAAAAGCTAAACATTCTTATATAAAAAATTTTTCTTTCAGCTATAGATTTTATATTTATAATGAAGACATTGACCACTGGTTTATGGTGATAAGGTACAGTTTTTCTCCTCCCTCTTTCTTGCAAAACCCATGAAAATATATAATAGCCCAAACTACACACACATGCACACAATAAATATGTATTTTTATGATTTTGAAAACAAAACGGGATGTATTTTGATCAGTCTACGAACTGTGAAAAGTAGACATTAACAGACTGAAGCAGAAAGCCAGCCAAAGTCCTACGTTATTGGAGTATACTTTCTTCAGAAGATGGGACTAGCTTCTGGTGCGACTGCATATGAGAGAGATTGAGAGACGGTCCTCTGAATAACGCCTGCCTCGTCCTCATGAAGAGCGAGCAAGAGACGGTCCTCTAAATAATACCTTCGGCACTGGCACCCCACTCCAGTACTCTTGCCTGGAAAATCCCACGGACGGAGGGCCTGGTGGGCTGCCGTCCATGGGGTCGCTAAGAGTTGGACACGACTGAGCGACTTCCCTTTCTCTTTTCATTTTCATGCATTGGAGAAGGAAATGGCAACCCACTCCAGTGTCCTTGCCTGGAGAATCCCAGGGACGGGGGAGCCTGGTGGGCTGCCGTCTATGGGGTCCCACAGAGTCGGACACGACTGAAGCGACTTAGCAGCAGCAGCAGCTTCTTTATGAAGAATGAGCTGAGAAACGATCCTCTGAATAATACCTTCCTCTCCTTTATTTAGGAACATGACAAATAGCACAAAATGGAGGAAAGAATGGAGCTGCAGAAGAGCAGTTTTGTACACTATTGAAAATAAACTGTGAACTAAATGTGAATGGAAGTTTTGTAAGTTATGATATTAATTATAACCTCCATGGCAACCTTGGAGAAAATAATTTTAACAAAAAACTAAAAAAAATTCAAACAGAATTAAAAAGTACAATAGAAAAATATCTACTTAACACAAAAGACAGTAATAGATGAAGAATAAAAAATAAGACATATATAAAACATTTTAAAATGGCAGATAAAAGTCATACCTTATCATTAATTGTATTAAATATAAATGGATCAAATATTCCAGCCAAAGCAGAGATTGGAAGAATACTTTAAAAACATTTATCTGCTGTCAGTAAGAAACACACTTTAGATTCAAAGTCTTGTAAAAATTTAAAATAAAAAGATGAAAAAATATATCATGCATATAGTAGTCAAAATATACTAATATGAAACTAATAGATTTCAAAGGTATTTTCAAAAATGCTACTAGATGATAAAAGGACATTTAGTAATCATAAAAAGGTCAATCCATCAAGAAAAATTACAAATATGTGTACACCAAATAAGAGACTCTAAAATAGATGAAGCAAAAACTGATAAAATTGAAGGCAATAATAGACAATTCAACAATAACAGAGGAGACTTAAATATCCCACTTTCCATAATGTATAAAACAGCTAGACAGGAATAGAAGACTTTGATAATATTATAAACCACATAGGCATAATAATGTCAAGACTACATTTGTACATGGAATGTTCTTCAAGATAAATCATATGTCTGGACATAAAACAGATCTCAACACATTAAAAAGGACTGAAGTTGTACACAATTTTTTAATACTCAATGAGTGAAATGGGAAATCAGAAAGGATAAAATCTGGAAAATTGACATGTATGTAGAATTATACAATACATTCATAAATAAGCAGCTGAGACACGAACAAAGAACATAGGAAATGGGAAAATATTTTGCAATTGATTAAAAATAAAATACAACATGCAAAAAAGTTTTTTTAAAGAAGAAAATTCTCAAATCAATAATCTCACCTCCACCTTATATGAAACTAAAATCTAGCACAAACTAAACCTAAAGCCAAAGAAGGAAACAAAATTAGAACGGAAATAAATGAAATATTTAGTAGAAAACAATAGAGAAAGTTAGCAGATCCAAAAGTTGACTCTGAAAGATCAACAAAAATGAAAAGCTTTTAGCTACACTGACTGAGTGAAAAGAAGATGCAAAGTCCAAAATCAAGATGAAAGAGGAGACACTGCTATGACCTTACAGAAATCAAAAAATTTACAAGGGAACACTTTGAACAATTGCTTGCTAATGAAACAGATAACCTGGTTGAAATGTACCTAGAAACTACAAACTTCTGAAAATGGCTCAAGAAAAAAAAAAAAAAAACCTGAACAGACCTGTATAACAAGATAAAAAGTAGAGGCTGAATTAGTAAAAGCAACACCAAAGTCTTATCAACAAAAGCCTGACACTAGATGGCTTTACTGCATTCTGTGAAGTCTTTAAAGAAGATTTAGCATTAGTATTTCATAAACTCTTCCAAAAAATAGAAGAGGACACTATTCTGTGAGGTTGATATTATCATGATGCCAAAACCAGATAAAGAAATTATAGGAGAAGAACGTGACAGAACAATATGTCCAGATAACAAAGACAAGAAAAGCCAAGCAAAGCACCAGCAGACCAAATTCAGCAAAACAGAAGTAAACTGAATACAGGTGCATTAGGAAAATAAAACATAATGACAAGTTTGGAGTTATCTCAGTAATGTTAATATCAATACCATTTAATATTATATAACAAATGAAAGGAGAAAAAAGATGGCATCTCAATAATAGAGATTATAGCTTGATAAAATTAAATAATTATTATTCATCATAAGTCATAGTTAACTATGAATTAAAGATTTCTTTGTACTCTGATAAATCATGTTTAACAAAACCTACAGTAAATATCATTCTCATGGTGAAAGTTTCAAAACAATTCCATGCAACTTGGAAACAAAATGCTGATACTGCTTCTATTCAAAATTTAATGTAACACCAAAAAGTGCAGTGAGTCCAGAGAAACAAATTAAAGCCTTAAGGATCTGAAAGGACAATTTAAAAACCTCATTAGTCCCAAATTTCATAGAAAAACTCTATGAGTTTTATTGAGAGATTCTAGAAAACTGGTTATGTATAAGATAATTACTGTAAAACATGTTTACTCCTATACATTTATGATTATTAGACATAATTTTCCTTAAAATACTTTAAAGTCATTATTCATCAATTATAAATGAAATAATATGATGTTAGGATTTTGCCTCAAAATAGTCTGGGGTTGGCGGGTGAGAATGTGCAGCAGGATACATAAAGCAAGATCACCACAATTAACAGCTACTGAGGCTACAGGTTGTGTAAAAGGGGACTAATCATACTATTCTCTCTACTTTTCTATATGTTTTAAATTTTTCATAATGACAGTTTTGTAAAACTATATCCATAATAGTAAAAAAAAGTCTAGAATTAAAGCCAACAGAAGATGAAGTAATATTTATGCTAGAAATTTCAAGACTTTTTGAAAATTATTTTGAAATCCCTGATTAAATTAAAATCTATACTATATTCATAAAGGGTATACTTAGTATCATAACGGGGAAGGCAATGGCACCCCACCCAGTACTTTTGCCTGGAAAATCCCATGGACGGAGGATCCAGGTAGGCTCCAGTCCATGGGGTCGCTAAGAGTCGGACACGACTGAGCAACTTCACTTTCACTTTTCACTTTCATGCATTGGAGAAAGAAATGGCAACCCACTCCAGTGTTCTTGCCTGGAGAATCCCAGGGACGGGGGAGCCTGATGACCTTCCATCTATGGGGTCGCATAGAGTCGGACACGACTGAAGCGACTTAGCAGCAGTAGCAGCAGCAGTATCATAAAGGAGTAAAATTCCCCAAATTGATTGATAAACAGTAAAATCTAAAGAAAAATCCCTAGAAACTTTTCCAAGAAACATACGAACTTAATTCTAAAATTTACACAGAAGACTACAGCAAAAGCAAAAACATTGCTGAGAAGAAAGTGGGAGGAATTGGCTCAAAAAATGTAAACACTGACTGAATTTGTAGTAAATAACTAAAATGACATATTAACAAAGGGATAAATTCACAAATGGAATAGACCAAAAGGCCCACATAAATTTATTGTCTACATGGAAAACTGATATCTGTTTAACATACAGCAGAGCTGATAGTGTGAACGGAACAGCGTTTTTGATAAATGGTGTATGAATATTGGCTATCCAAATGGGAAAAAAATCTCTAGATTCCTACCCCACACCATAACCACAAATTCTTTAATGACTTAAATACAAGACTTTTTAAACCTTTGGTAGAAAATATAGCAGCATAATTTTTATGAATAGGTGTGGGGAAGGATGCTTTATTATAAGGAATAAATTCAAGCTCAATAAAATTAAGAACTTATGTTAATCACTAAATAACATAACAAGTATGAAAAAGCCAACTACAATTCAGCCAACAAAATGTATACACCAAAAGAAAAATGGGCAAATGATAAGAATAGCCATTTAAGAAGTTATCCAATAGATCAGATCAGATCAGATCAGTCGCTCAGTTGTGTCCGACTCTTTGCGACCCCATGAACCGAAGCACGCCAGGCCTCCCTGTCCATCACCAGCTCCCGGAGTTCACCCAGACTCACACCCATCAAGTCAGTGATGCCATCCAGCCATCTCATCCTCTGTCGTCCCCTTCTCCTCCTGCCCTCAATCCCTCCCAGCATCAGAGTCTTCTCCAATGAGTCAACTCTTCGCAAGAGGTGGCCAAAATACTGGAGTTTCAGCTTTAGCATCATTCCTTCCAAAGAAATCCCAGGGCTGATCTCCTTCAGAATGGACTGGTTGGATCTTCTTGCAGTCCAAGGGACTCTCAAGAGTCTTCTCCACCACCACAGTTCAAAAGCATCAATTCTTCGGTGCTCAGCCTTCTTCACAGTCCAGCTCTCACATCCATACATGACCACAGGAAAGACCATAGCCTTGACTAGGCGAACCTTTGTTGGTAAAGTAATGTCTCTGCTTTTGAATATGCTATCTAGGTTGCTCATAACTTTCCTTCCAAGGAGTAAGCGTCTTTTAATTTCATGACCGCAGTCACCATCTGCAGTGATTTTGGAGCCCAGAAAAACAAAGTCTGACACTGTTTCCACTGTTTCCCCATCTATTTCCCATGAAGTGATGGGACCAGATGCCATGATCTTCGTTTTCTGAATGTTGAGCTTTAAGCCAACCTTTTCACTCTCCACTTTCACTTTCATCAAGAGGCTTTTTAGCCCCTCTTCACTTCCTGCCATAAGAGTGGTGTCATCTGCATATCTGAGGTTATTGATATTTCTCCCAGCAATCTTGATTCCAACTTGTGTTTCTTCCAGTCCAGCATTTCTCATGATGTACTCTGCATATAAGTTAAATAAACATGGTGACAATATGCAGCCTTGATGTACTCCTTTTCCTATTTGGAACCAGTCTGTTGTTCCATGACCAGTTCTAACTGTTGCTTCCTGACCTGCATACAGATTTCTTAAGAGGCAGATCAGGTGGTCTGGTATTCCCATCTCTTTCAGAATTTTCCATAGTTTATTGTGATCTACACAGCCAAAGGCTTTGGCATAGTCAATAAAGCAGAAATAGATGTTTTTCTGGAACTCTCTTGCTTTTTCCATGATCCAGCAGATGTTGGCAATTTGATCTCTGGTTCCTCTGCCTTTTCTAAAACCAGCTTGAACATCAGGAAGTTCACGGTTCACATATTGCTGAAGCCTGGCTTGGAGAATTTTGAGCATTACTTTACTAGCGTGTGAGATGAGTGCAATTGTGCGGTAGTTTGAACATTCTTTGGCATTGCCTTTCTTTGGGATTGGGATGAAAACTGACCTTTTCCAATCTTGTGGCCACTGCTGAGTTTTCCAAATTTGCTGGCATATTGAGTGCAGCACTTTCACAGCATCATCTTTCAGGGCTTGGAATAGCTCCACTGGAATTCCATCACCTCCACTAGCTTTGTTCGTAGTGATGCTTTCTAAGGCCCATTTGACTTCACATTCCAAGATGTCTGGCTCTAGGTCAGTGATCACATCATCATGATTATCTGGGTCTTGAAGCTCTTTTTTGTACAGTTCTTCTGTGTATTCTTGCCACCTCTTCTTAATATCTTCTGCTTCTGTTAGGTCCACACCATCTCTGTCCTTTATCGTGCCCATCTTTGCATGAAATGTTCCTTTGGTATCTCTGATTTTCTTGAAGAGATCCCTAGTCTTTCCCATTCTGTTGTTTTCCTCTATTTCTTTGCATTGATCACTGATCATTCTTATCTCTTCTTGCTATTCTTTGGAACTCTGCATTTAGATGTTTATATCTTTCCTTTTCTCCTTTGCTTTTCGCTTCTCTTCTTTTCACAGCTATTTGTAAGGCCTCCCCAGACAGCCATTTTGCTTTTTTGCATTTCTTTTCCATGGGGATGGTCTTGATCCCTGTCTCCTGTACAATGTCACGAACCTCATTCCATAGTTCATCAGGCACTCTATCTATCAGATCTAGGCCCTTAAATCTATTTCTCCCTTCCACTGTATAATCATAAGGGATTTGATTTAGGTCATACCTGAATGGTCTAGTAGTTTTCCCTACTTTCTTCAATTTCAGTCTGAATTTGGCAATAAGGAGTTCATGGTCCGAGTCAGCTCCTGGTCCTGTTTTTGCTGATTGTATAGAGCTTCTCCATCTCTATGAAGACCTACAAGACCTTTTAGAACTAACACCCAAAAAAGATATCCTTTTCATCATAGGAGACTGGAATGCAAAAGTAGGAAGTCAAGAAACACCTGGAGTAACAGGCAAATTTGGCCTTGGAACACGGAATGAAGCAGGGCAAAGACTAACAGAGTTTTGCCAAGAAAATGCACTGGTTATAGCAAATACCCTCTTCCAACAACACAAGAGAAGACTCTATACATGGACATCACCAGATGGTCAACACCGAAATCAGATCGATCCAATAGATAAATATACAAAAATAAATTAAAATTAAACCCATTAACAATGACTATAGTGAATTTCTGTTCATCCATCGGTGGTGGTGCTAGTTTGGTCCTAGGTCGTGTTCAACTCATGGACTGCAGCCCATCAGGCTCCTCTGTCCATAGGACTTCCCAGGCAAGAATACTGGAGTGGGTTGCCATTCGCTTCTCCAGGGGCTCTTCCAGATCCAGAGACTGAACGCAGGTCTCCTGCATTGCAGGCAGATTCTTTTCCAACTGAGTCACCAGGGAAGTTCATTTACTAGACTGCCCAAAATGAAGAAGTCTGAGAGTAGTAAGTGTTGGTGAGAATGTAAAGCAAGGGGCAGTCTTACAACTGAGTACAAATCAACACAACCATTGGGCAGCAAGGAGGGAAACAGCAGTCTCCTTAAAACTAGACATGCACATTATCCCCTGACCTACTCCTAGACACACCCTAGAAAAACAGGACCATGTGTGCACCAGTAGACAGTACAAAAGTGTGCACAGCAGCTTCGTTTGCAATAAGGAGAATTAAAAAGAAGGAATCCTGAATGTCTACTGACAGAGGCATTGAAAAATGCACAATGTCATATTCTATCATTCCATGAAATATACTGCTGTGAGCTCCAGGAAATCAGTGCAGACACTGTTGAGCTACTATGGGGATAAACAAAATGAACATTTAATGCCAGATTTGCAACCATTATATTTACTTTGTTGTTGCTCGGTTGCTCAGTCATGTCCGACTCTTTCACAAACCGATGAACTGTAGCTCGCCAGGTGCCTCTGTCTATGGGATTTCCCAGGCAAGAAACATTACAATGGGTTTGCATTTCCTTCTCCAGGGAATCTTCCTGACCAGGGATCAGACCCATGTCTCCTGCATTACAGGCATATTCTTTACAATCCGAGCCGCCGGGGAAGCCCATCATATTTATTAGCACCAAAATAAAAGTAGGCTGGTCTTTTTGAAAGAGTGATGACTCTATTATTAAGTATCAATTGAATGAAATAAATAGTTGGTCAATTTTTTAAAAGGACAAACATATGTTCTCTTTGCTAGTAAAGAAACAGCAAACTATAATGCCAACAAAGATGTAAGGGAATTAAACATTTCAAGCACAGAGGGAGCTATCCTTTTGGCATTATTTTTGAAGTTAGATATAATTATTTGCAATTTAATGCTGTGATTTCTTAATGATACTGCACTGAAAACACAAAGATACAACAAAGTATTTTTATTGACCAATTGCTGTTGGAATTTAAGAGGTTTTGTTAAAAAAAAAAACATTTAATCACCTTGATAACTTTGTTTTGTATCAATTTCATTCTTTTATTTGTTTTGGCCATGCCATGTGGCTTGCAGGATCTTAGCTTCCTGACCAAGGGTCAAATCCAGGGCCCCAGCAGTGAGAAGGCAGAGTCCTAACCCTGGTGGTCCAGGGAATCCTCCAAGATTTTCATTTTTAATGTACTAAAAATTAGGTGAATACATTTCATTTACTTGCAGTGTAAATATTTAAGCTCTTTAACCATTTAAATTGACGGTGAGTCCAGTTTTATTTCATAAAAACAATTGCTACCTTTTTCATATCAGGTACTGAAGAAAGAAGGTACAAATAATTTTCATGAATTGAAGCTTATCATGATGTAAGTCATCTAGGTCTTTGGATTAGACAAGCTTAGGCTTTATATATGCAGAGCCTTGTGCTTTTACTTCAGCACAGACTCACAGAAATTGATTTAGGATGCCATCCTGTGGTATAATGACTATGTTCAAAAGGCAACTGCATGCTGGAGTGTAATATTTATCTATTATAACATTGCTACAAGCTTCTTAATAAAATTCAATTCTGCTTAAGAATCTAAGACAGAACAGATAGCTCAGATTATAGGAAAATTCTATTCTTTCACAACCAGGATACTTCCTTGTCTTTCAGGCTCATAAGGGGAAAGACATACTATAAAATATAAGCTGACTAATAATATTCATCTTTTCCAAATTTAAGTAATTGGATGAGGCTATCAGATACTCCCAATCTCAGGGGAAAGATATTTTTATCTCTTTGGACCTAAAGAATCTGATTCTCTGTCACTCTGCCAGTCTAAGAAGAAGAACATAGAGCAAGAAACAACAACAAAACCCATCTTTGAGAGTGAATGGGAAAGTACCTTTTCCTAAATTTATTGGACATAGTGTCTTTGGCGGAAAGAGAAACACAAAGGTGGCTTAGACTCCCGAGACTTGGCCATTAGCTTACACACCCCATCACTTTGAACTAACTGAGCTTTAGTTTCCTCATCTGGCAACTAAAGGGCTTGGACTGAATACATCTATGATCTCCACCTTCCCTCACAGTTTTTTAAAATGAATTAATTTATTTGTTTGGCCACAGGGCATGTGGGATCTTAGTCCTCAACCAGGGATCGAACCCACGACCCACTCCCATACTGGAAGCACAGAGTCCTAACCACTGGATAAACGGGCAAGTCCCGCCCTCACACTCTTAAAAATCTCATGGCCACTGTTAATCAACTACGGAAGTAAAAGTGTTAGTCACTCAGTCGTGTCTGACTCTTTGCGACCCCAGGGACTGTAGCCCACCAGGCTCCTCTGTCCATGGAATTCTCCAGGCAAGCATACTGGAGTGGGTTGCCATGCCCTTCTCCAGGGGATCTTCCTGATCCAGGGATCAAACCCACGTCTCCCGCATTGCAGGCGGATTCTTTACTGTCTGAGCCGCCAGGGAAGCCCAAGAATACTGGAGTGGGTGGCCTATCCCCTTCTCCAGGGGAATCTTCCCAACCGAGGAATAGAACCAGGGTCTCCTGCATTGCTGGTGGATTCTTTACCAGCTGAGCTGCCAGGGAGCCCCTGGTAAATTGGTATCAGGGAAGCCCAATAAACTATACTCCAATATAAAATGAAAAGTTCCATCGATAGATGAATGGATAAAGATGTGGTTGTATATTGTATAAATAATGGGATACTACTCAGCCATAAAAATAACAATATTTTGCCATTTTCAGCAACATGGATGGACTTGGAGTATATTATGCTAAGTGAAATAAGTCAGAGAAAGAAAATTAATGTATGATATCACTTGTCTGTGAAGTCTAAAAAATACAACAAATTTGTGAATATAACAAAAAAGAAGCAGACTCACAGATACAGAGAACAAGCTAGTGGTTGCCTGTGTGGAGGGGGCAGTGTAGGGCTTGGGGAGTGGGGGATACAAATTGTCGGGTAGAAGATAGGTTCGAGGATGTACTGTACAACACAGTGAATATAGCCAATATTTTGTAATGCCGGTAAATTGAAAGTAACCTTTAAAAAGTGTATGAAAAAAAAAAGAGAGTAAAGAACAGGAAAAAAGCTTGTGCATCAATACCAACCATAAATTATAAAATTAAATTGAAAAACTGTGGGAGAAATAAAAGACATTGGGAATTGAAGCACAAATCCTAGGGCACAAAGGCAGCAAAATTAAGTCATAAAATGTTTTCTAAGACTAGAAATACATAGATTTCTCATTAGGGGAAGATGAACAACAAAGACTGGAAGACTTTCAGCAGCTTTATGAGGAGAGGGAACTTGAACTGAGCGTAGACAAATGGATCTGGGTAGGCGTGCCTGGGGCAGCATTCCGAGGGCGTGAGGGAGAGTGTGCCAGTGCAGGAAGAGCCAGCCTTGGAAACAAACAAGCAGGCAGAGACAAGGACTCTGCACACGCATTGCTGTGGACTGAACGTCTGCGCCCTCCTTTAAGCCACACGGTGGCATCCGCAGCGGGGCGACATTTGGGGACGGGACCTCTGGGGGCGGTTAGGTCATAAGGCCAGAGCCCGCGTGAATGGAATCTGTTCTCTTGCAAAAGAAACCACACAGGGTCCCTTGCCCTTTCTGCCACGTAAAAACACAGTGAGGACCTTGCTGGCTATGAACCAGGAAGCAGGCCCTCACTAGGCTCTGAATTTGCCAGCTTCTAGATCCTGGACATCTTAGCTTCCAGAATCATAACAAATAAATGTTTGTTGTTGAAGCCACTCAGTCTCTATGGCACTATTACAGCAGTTCAAACTAAGACACCAATCAAACATGTTTGATTTGACCTGAAGGGTATGTTAATAACCAGGAAATTTCACATAGAAATTCATTACAGTTTCTCTTAAAAGTGGAAGTTCTGGCAATGCTGCTCCATAGACTTCCGACATCATAAAAGCTGGTAAGTTTGACCTTTCAGATAATGCATGCTTTTTTCAGTTTGCCTCATTCTCTAGAATTCTCTAATGTTTCCCCACGTTGGCCTAATTCACACATCTATTTTATTTTTCTAGGCCTGCAGGCATTAATTTGTTGACTATGCAACTCCTGGATATAGAGTCATATAAGCCACCATGGAGGGAAAAGAACAAAGGATAATCAGAAAATAAGTGAAGAGTGGGTACTTTTGGTGCTTAATAACAATTTAAATGTAACTATTTTATGAAACTTAAGTTAAAGAATCTTGAAATGAGCATGGGAAATTATGTAGAGTAGATATAAAATAAGATATCCCCAAATCTGGAAACTTTTAACTCCCTAATCTGATAAAATAGATTTTATATTAAAGCAAGAAGAAAACAATCATGTCTGCTTTACTCAATAAGCTATGTCTCTATAGCCACATCATTTGATTCAACATAAGAATAAGGAAGCTAAGGATGGAACTGATTTAAAAAGACAAGCTGATCATCTCAGTGTACAGAATTTGTGTATATCTAAATCATATGACTTGCCAAGCCATGTGTGGCTCAGAATCTACCTGGACTGTTTTTATAAGGAAGCCAAAAAAGAATCATTTTTCCAATTCCAGTTCTGGGAATAATGGAGTAGTTTAATCTGAATTCCTCTCCCAAGGTGACAATCATAATAAACTCTGGATAAAATTTAAAATCCTATTTAAAGCCCTAGAGACCAGTCAAAAGCAGGCAACTGAAGGAGTTCAACATTCAAAGGAAAGGGAATAAAACTGGATGGTAGAAACACTACGTTTCTTCTCTTGAGGGCACATTCCAGTTTTCCCAGAGTCAGAATGACTAATGCTCAAGCAGAAAGCCTCACTAGCATTGCTGCAGGTGTCAGGATGGTGTCTGAGGCTCCAGAGCGGCTGGGAGGTAACAGAGGAGATCTCAGGAAGCAGGGGACCATAAAGGACAAAGCAGAAAATCTGTGCACAGAATTCGCTGCACTCCTTGGGCTTCCCTGGCTCAGCTGGTAAAGAATCCACTTGCAATGAGGGAGACCTGGGTTCGATCCCCTGGTTGGGAGGGATTGATCCCTGGAGGAGGGAATGACTACCCACTCCAGTATTCTGGCCTGGAGAATTCCATGGGCTGTATAATCCATGGGTCGCAGAGAGTCGGACACGACTGAGCAGCTTTCACTTTCACTTTGGATGACCTGTGTGCATGTGGAAGAGATTCTGTAGAACAGAAAGAGAAGCAGCAGCTGGCAGGCTAGCGAGCTAAGCAGAAGGTGTGCTGGTGAGCACTGCAGGAAAGAGAGTCTGGGATTTACATCCTGCTAAATCTGAGGAACTTGGTGCAAACTGTTAAACTCCATTAAATTCCAAAAAACACACTTTAGAAGTGAAGAATACATCTCAGGACTAAAGAATTTTTCTTAAGACTAAGGCCAAAATGAAACAGTCCCTCCTAATAGTAAAAACCAAACCTTCTCAAGTTCAAAGTGATCAGTCAACAACTAAATTGCTAACAATAACAAAAATAAAAACTCTTTGCAGGAAGTTTCCAGAATGCTCTTCCATTTTACACTAAGTGATACAATACTAAGGAGACTTTGATACATTGAAAAGGCATATTAAAGTACCTTAACAACCAACAACTCATGTAAAATAAAACTGTGACCCAAAATGGCCAATAGATGATACTAAATTAAATAATACAACATATTTCATTAACCCAAAATAAGAAAGGAAAGGACAAACAGAGCGGGAGAGCAGCATGCAGCATGTGGAAAAAAAAAAAACAAATAGAAAATTAGTAGCTCTCAGTGCAACAGTAAAATTTTTACATTAAATTAAAGTGGATGAAAAGGCAGCCCACTCCAGTACTCTTGCCTGGAAAAATCCCATGGTCAGAGGAAGCCTGGTGGGCCGCAGTCCATGGGCTCGCTAGGAGTCGGACGCAACTGAGTGACTTCACTTTCACGCATTGGAGAAGGAAATGGCAACCCACTACAGTGTTCTTGCCTGGAGAATCCCAGGGACGGGGGAGCCTGGTGGGCTGCCGTCTGTGGGGTCACACAGAGTCGGACACGACTGAAGTGACTTAGCAGCAGCAGCAGCAAAGTGGATGAAAGATTTCAATTAAAAAACAAAGAACGCTGAACCAGAAGTTTTTAAATGACCTAACTATATGCTGTATGCAAAAGATTATTTAAATGAAAAAACAGGAAGATGAAAAGAGTAGGAAAAATACAGAAATATATATATGAAAAAGCCAAGCATTAGAAAATGTGGTGGAAATATTACTATTAGACAAATCAAATTTTCCAGATAAGAATGATTAACCATAAGTAAAGAGGACTATTTCATAATATTAAAAGGGTCAATTCCTTAGGAAAACTTTAAAATGATAAACGTATGTGTGCTTAATAGGAGAAAGTCTATCAAAATAAAGAAAAATTTGGCAATAAAAAGGTGATACAGTCACACCTACAAGTATACTTGGAGACTTTTACACCCCTCTCTCACTACAGGTAGAAAAACAAAAAACCAGTGACAAAAATTTGTAAAGATGAAAAAGATTGTAATTATATCAACCACACTGAGCTACTTTTTCATTTACAGAACACAACACTACAACTTCAGAATTCCTACTATTTTCAAGTGCCCTGGTGTGTTTAATAACATAGACCAAGTACTCAATCAAGTCAGTAGTTTTTAAAAATTCAAAATTTAAATTACCTTCTGTAACATAGACAGTCAGTGAGAACTGGCTGTATCACACAGGGAGGTCAAAGCCGGCGCTCTGGGACAACCTTCAGGGGCAGGTTGTGGTGGGAGGTGGGAGGGAGGGTCACGCGGGAGGGACGTATGTATACCCACGGCTGGTTCATGCTCACGTGCGGCAGAAACCAACACTGCATTGTAAAGCAACTGTTCTCCAATTAAAAATATAATAGAAAAACTTTTGAAAAAAATCAAATTTTACCAAGTATGATCTCTGTTAATAGAGTTAAATTCTATATGAATAAAATGGTTATAAATTCTCCCACATATTTGGAAATTAAAATCATAGTTCTAAATAACCGTGATTCAAAGAAGAGATCAGAACAACAAGAAGGAAACATTTCGTACTGAGTCACAATAAAAACACAACTGTCCTCAATGCACTGTATAAAGGAAATTTGCAGTTTTTAAGACATATCTTGGAAAAGAAGAAGAGTTTTAAAATCAATGATTGAAGTCTCCACCTACAAAAAGGTTTTAAAAAAGGAAACGAAGTAAATACAGTGAGAAAAAATAAAATTGACAATAATCTGAGAAAAACAAACCAAAAAACCCAACAGTAAAAGGATATGACACCAGATCATCTTATAAGAACTCTGAAAGAGAAAGGTCAGGCTAGAGTAGACTGTTTAATTTGAGCATAGCAGGGTCACTGCCCCATCCTAGCGCTGAAAAGGGCACTTGGGGAGCTGAAACCTCCAGATAAACGGTATTGTGAAAATGCGAGGGTTTCTAGACATATAAGTAGTTCTTCCACTGTGCAAACAACTTTTGACCACTTTACTAAATCCTCACGAACTGGTCAAAACACAAGACACGGATCGGTGTCATTTATTTACAAATCTTCCTCACCTGTTTTACAGGAATATGCATTTTATTTCTGAAATAAATCTACTTATTATGCACAAATTGGTGTAATAAGTTATTCCAAACACCTTTTACTTGGTCACTGTGGAACAGAAGAGAAAAATATCTGCCTTCTCTTGTAACTCTGCTGTCTCAAATTAAAATGCTAAAGACGCACTAGAGCTAAAAATAAATCATAATCTAAAGCATTAAACTCTTTGAAGACAAAATATTGACATCTAATCTATTAATTAGCTTCTGTTTGTAAAGGTATTGTGAGAGAAAAGTGGAATGTAAATACCAATTTGTTTTATAATTAATCATCACACTGCCTATCCTTGTGGTAATGTTATATAACCCTTAAGTGGGAATTATGATGACATTTGAAGGATATCAAGGATAAAAAACTTTTGAGTGCCTACGTTACAAAGTTATAGGATAACTTTTCATGAGAGAAATTTATTTCAGGCAGGTGTAGCCTTAGGATGAATGCAGCATAAGAGTTCTCGTGGCGGGTGTAATTTAAGGAAAGAAAGATTTTCCAGATCCCAAGTAGCTCCACATGACTTGGCTATGTTCCTGGAATTTCCCGCATTAAAAATTCATTCTGTAGGGTCAATAGCTTTGGGGCCTAAAGGGACCTCCATGAAATTTTCAGCAACTGTTGGAAGAAAACCCCATAAGACATTGTAAACTAACATCTCAAAAGTCGCTGGTTGGAACCAGCCATGTATACGAGAGGCAGCTGTGAAAAATGAGGGCCACTGGAGGTGGGAGAGAGCACGACCAATTTGCTCAGGTCTAACGTGCGTGGAGACTGCCGCAGGGAAGTTCTCTGTTTTGTTTCTAAAGGAGCTGGACTGAGACTTAGAGAACAAACTCGTGGCTGCCTGTGCACGCTGCTCTGTTTAAAATGGATAACCAACAAGGACCTGCGGTCCCCACAGGGAACTCTGCTCAGTGTTACGTGGCAGCCTGGACGGGAGGGGAGCTTGGGGTAAACAGATACAGGCATAAGCATGACCGAGTCCCTTTGGTGTTCACCTGAAATGATCACATTGTTACCTGACTATACCCTAACACAAAATTAAAAGTTAAAAAACAAAACAAAGCAAACAACAACAAAAAAAGCTGTACTGAATTATTCTATAGCCAGTAGAATAACCTGAGAGCCTGAAGTGTAATAAGTGTATGTAATACAAAGTGAAATCTAGAATAGAAATCATGATCAATATGGGAATTTTCCTTGCTTATTGCTTGAAACGTTATAATAGAAAAGAGATGAGTACCATAGAAATGAACAATGCTCTTGCCATTGTTGGGATGGCAACCATCAAAGGTATAAACATAAATAGGTGCCAGGGTGTAAATTATTTCCAAAATTTTGTGCGTGTATGTGTCTTTTATTTTGTTTATGCTATAAACTCCCTATGGAGTGTGTAAATGTATGATTTTTAAACAAATTAAAAACATGCAAATATCTACATTAAAGCAAAATACCTAAAATTAAAGAGTCTGACCAATACCAATTTAAAGAGTCTGACCTTTTGGGACCATAATAATTCAAAAATATCAAGTTGTTTCATAAATAATATTCTATTCTTATTCTCATGCCACTCCCGCTGAATGAATTGTTCAAACGTCTCCCTCATCAGGCCAGAAGTGGTTTACCAGTGAATTTCTACAATTGCCACGGGCTGAACTATGGCCAAAGAATACAGTTGCAGATGCAAACTCAAATTCCAGTAAGTGATTGGGAAGGGTTGTTCCAACAATGAAATTTTCAACACGCATTGGATATAAACCTACCTACCTATTATTTTCAAGACCAGTTTTAAATCTCGAAAAGGAGATAAAAGGAGTAGGAGAAATGTCAATTCAATTCAGTGTTCACCTTCAGATCATAATTTGTTCTTTTTAAAAAGTAAATTGGCTTTATTATCCCTCTGGTTAAAACCTCCCGATGACTTCCTTTTCTGATAGAATAAAACTGGAATCCCTGATCTGGACATTCAGCCCAGTAAAGTCTGCCTAAGAGACAGCTTCCCCTCCTCTCACTGTGACCTATCAGAGTAGCCACACCGACCACCCTGAGTAACCACCCCCTGAGTCCTTCCTTTCCCGGGTTTGGTTCCCTGCGCCCCACCTCTCCCCTCTACCCAGCCACACACACGCTCTCTCCAGGCAGGCTCCCTCCCCAGGAGGTCTCTGCCCAAAATCACCCCCTCAAAGGGATCCTGCCTGCCTATCTAAAGTGGAACCCTCCAATTCCTTTCAGTTTTATCACCCAGTTAATTCCACTCATGGGTTTAAAGTAAAGTTGCTCAGTCGTGTCCGACTCTTTGCGACCCCAGGGACTGTAGCCTACCAGGCTCCTCTGTCCATGGGATTGTCCAGGCTAGAGTAGTGTAGTGGGTTGCCATTTCTTCTCCAGGGGATCTTCCTGACCCAAAGATTGAACCCAGGTGTCCAGCACTGCAGACAGAAGCTTTACCACATGAGCCATGGGATTAAAAGCAATCTGCAGTTACCTCCTTCGCTTCTTGATTTATCTATTCTCTGTTTTGGATGATCCCATCTATGAAGGTGGGCAGCATATTTGTCTGGTTCCCTACTAAGTTGCGAGTACTTAGCAGAGACCTTGGCCGGTGTCTAGTTTCCTACTGTTTCCACATTATTGCAGAGCTTTACAAAAGCAGCTTCCACAGCTAGACTGCCCTTGCCCCTACTGCCAATTTGTTTTCTTCTCTTTTGAATCAGGTGGAAACAGCAGTGAAAGATTTGGAAATATTTTGAAGGTAAAGACGATCTTGCCTTAGAGATTAAGCGTGGAATGTGAGTGAGATAGAGACAAAGATGATTTCAAGGTCTGATTCAATGGAAGGATGAATTTTCTATTTACTGAGAAAATAATGGAAAGGGTAGATTAGGGTCAGAGGGAGATTAGTCCAATTTTGAATATGCTAAATTTGAGGCGATTATGAGACCATCTAAATGAAAACACAATGGGGGTGGTTGTTTACTTGAATACAGAATTCAGGGGGAAAATCAGGCTCCTAAGGGGCCAAGGGACATGGAACAATGGATTGGTTCCAAACTGGGAAAGGAGTATGCCAAGACTGTATATTGCCATCCTCCTTATTTAATTTCTATGCAGAGTACATCATGTGAAATGTGGGCTGGACGAAGCACAAGCTGGAATCAAGATTGCCGGGAGAAGTATCAATAATCTCAGGTATGCAGATGACACCACACTTACAGAAGAAAGTGAACAGGAATTAAAAAGCCTCTTGATGAAGGTGAAAGAGGAGACTTAAAAAATCTGGCCTAAAACTCAACATTCATAAAACTAAGATCATGGCATCTGGTCCCATCAGTTCAGCAACTGAAGCTCAGTCATGTCCAACTCTGCGACCCCATGAACCGCAGCACGTCAGGCCTCCCTGTCCATCACCAACTCCCAGACTTCACTCAAACTCATATCCATCGAGTCAGTGATGCCATCCAGCCATCTCATCCTCTGTCGTCCCCTTCTCCTTCTGCCCCCAATCCCTCCCAGCATCAGAGTCTTCTCCAATGAGTCAACTCTTCGCATGAGGTGGCCAAAATACTGGAGTTTCAGCTTGAGCATCATTCCTTCCAATGAACACCCAGGACTTATCTCCTTTAGAATGGACTGGTTAGATCTCCTTGCAGTCCAAGGGACTCCCAGGAGTCTTCTACAACACCACAGTTCAAAAGTATCAATTCTTTGGCACTCAGCCTTCTTCACAGTCCAGCTCTCACATCCATACATGACCACTGGAAAAACCATAGCCTTGACTAGGCGAACCTTTGTTGGCAAAGTAATGTCTCTGCTTTTGAATATGCTATCTAGGTTGGTCATAACTTTCCTTCCAAGGAGTAAGCGTCTTTTAATTTCATGGCTGCAGTCACCATCTGCAGTGATTTTGGAGCCCAGAAAAACAAAGTCTGACACTGTTTCCACTGCTTCCCCATCTATTTCCCATGAAGTGGCAAATAAACCGGATGCCATGATCTTTGTTTTCTGAATGTTGAGCTTTAAGCCAACTTTTCCACTCTCCTCTTTCACTTTCATCAAGATGCTTTTCAGTTCCTCTTCACTTTCTGCCATAAAGGTGGTGTCATCTGCATATTTGAGGTTATTGATATTTCTCCCAGCAATCTTGATGCCAGCTTGTGCTTCTTCCAGCCCAGCGTTTCTCATGATGTACTCTGCATATTAGTTAAATAAGCAGGGTGACAATATACAGCCTTGACATATTCCTTTTCCTATTTGGAACCAGTCTGTTGTTCCATGTCCAGTTCTAACTGTTGCTTCCTGGCCTGCATATGGGTTTCTCAAGAGGCAGGTCAGATGGTCTGGTATTCCCATCTCTTTCAGAATTTTCCATAGTTTATTGTGATACACACAGTCAAAGGCTTTGGCATAGTCAATAAAGCAGAAATAGATGTTTTTCTGAAACTCTCTTGCTTTTTCCATGATCCAGTGGATGTTGGCAATTTGATCTCTGGTTCCTCTGCCTTTTCTAAAACCAGCTTGAACATCTGGAAGTTCACAGTTCACATATTGCTGAAGCCTGGCTTGGAGAATTTTGAGCATTACTTTACTAGCGTGTGAGATGAGTGCAATTGTGCGGTAGTTTGAGCATTCTTTGGCATTGCCTTTCTTTGGGATTGGAATGAAAACTGACCTTTTCCAGGCCTGTGGCCACGGCTGAGTTTTCCAAATTTGCTGGCATATTGAGTGTAGCACTTTCACAGCATCATCTTTCAGGATTTGAACTAGCTCAACTGGAATTCCATCACCTCCACTAGCTTTGTTTGTAGTGATGCTTTCTAAGGCCCACTTGACTTCACATTCCAGGATGTCTGGCTCTAGGTCAGTGATCACACCATCGTCATTATCTTAGTCGGGAAGATCTTTTTTTTTTACAGTTCTGCATATTCTTGCCACCTCTTCTTAATATCTTCTGCTTCTGTTAGGTCCATACCATTTCTGTCCTTTATCGAGCCCATTTTTGCATGAAATGTTTCCTTGGTATCTCTAATTTTCTTGAAGAGATCTCTAGTCTTTCCTATTCTGTTGTTTTCCTCTATTTCTTTCCATTGATCACTGAGGAAGGCTTTCCTATTCTATTCTTTGGAACTCTGCATTCAGATGCTTATATATTTCCTTTTCTCCTTTGCTTTTCACTTCTTTTCTTTTCACAGCTATTTGTAAGGCCTCCCCAGACAGCCATTTTGATTTTTGGCATTTCTTTTCCACGAGGATGGTCTTGATCCCTGTCTCCTGTACACTGTCACAAACCTCCATCCATAATTCATCAGGCACTCTATCTTTCAGATCTAGTCACTTACATATATTTCTCACTTTCACTGTTTAATAAAAAGGAATTTGATTTAGATCATACCTGAAGGGTCTAGTGGTTTTCCCTACTATTTGGCAATAAGGAGTTCATGATCTGAACCACAGTCAGCTCCCGGTCTTATTTTTGCTGACTGTATAGAGCTTCTCTATCTTTGGCTGCAAAGAATATAATCAATCTGATTTTGGTGTTGACCATCTGGTGATGTTCATGTGTAGAGTCTTCTCTTGTGTCTTTGGAAGAGGTATTTGCTATGACCAGTGAATTCTTGGCAAAACTCTATTAGCCTTTGCCCTGCTTCATTCCGTATTCCAAGGCCAAGTTTGCCTGTTACTCCAGGTGTTTCTTGACTTCCTACTTTTGCATTTCAGTCCCCTATAATGAAAATGAAATCTTTTGGGGGCATTAGTTGTAAAAGGTCTTGTAGGTCTTTATAGAACCATTCAACTTCAGCTTCTTCAGCATTACTGGTTGGGGCATAGACTTGGATTACTGTGATATGGAATGGTTTGCCTTGAAAATGAACAGAGATCATTCTTTCATTTTCGAGATTGCATCCAAGTATTGCCTTTCTGACTCTTTTTTGACCATGATGGCTACTCCATTTCTTCTAAGGGATTCCTGCCCACAGTAGTATTTATTGCTGGGAGCCAGCGTGAGGAACTCTGCCCATGGCAAAGGTCATGAGGAAGGAGGCTCGACATACGCAAAGGTGGAATCTAGCCTCAGGAGTCCCCCTGGAAATTCTGGAGCATCTACCCCCAAAACCAGAGTCTGCCTACTTTACTGCTTTATGCTCTCACCTACACCTCTGACTTTACGGGGGGCTGTCCCCCACCACCTCTTTTGGAGAAGGAGTTAACTTAGAGCTCCAGTTAATAATAATTCCTGGGTGTGATAAGAGTGTTTCAACCTACAAACTCCTCTGAAGGTTCTCTAGCCTGCCTGACAGGCTTGTCCGGCCACATGTGATTGCTCACAGCGTCCCAACTGTGAGAGGCATAAGATGCTCTAAACCTTTTAAGAATAGATTCTTTTGAGAAGTTAGGAAATTATTAGTGTAGTGTAGTGGGCTGATTAGAAATTGTATTGGTGGACAGTTTTTCATTTGTTGAGCCAATGTTTGCTGCTAAGTCTCCACATCCCCTGCCCTTATACACATTGATGAATATATAGAAGGAATAAGTATTAACCCTTGATATTAATCATGTTAGACCTTAGGCTAAGCAAATTCTTTCCTTAATTAAAACCCACTGCACCCTCAACCTATAGGAATGTAACTTTATCTGGTACCTTCGGAAGGTGGAATCTGTTTTAAGAATAATCACCCCTGGAGAAATAATTGTTCTGGTTGACTGACCACTGTCACAAGGAGAGGGTCATAAATTGTTAGCAGGCCCCCTGGCCAGAAGATGATGTAACACCTTTAAGACCTCTGTATACATTTGTATGAAGCACTTGATTTTGATAAAAGTCAGGACTGCTGACCCCACGTGACTTTTGTATTACATCTCTGTGTATAAAAGCGGGCCCTGGAAAATAAAGAGTGGGATCAGTTCCTCGAAAGACTGGTCTCCTCATGTCATTCTTTCTCTTGTTTTCTGGCTGAATTCCCATCTGGAGCATGGTGGCCTGTCAATCCTACTAAATTTGCCTGGGCTTCTAAAATCCGACCAGGGAGGCCTCAGTGTCTCCTCTCCTTTGGGAGAACGGAAGGACGCCTGCAGCCTACATAGGTGACGCAAACTCCTCGTCTCGGGGTTTTATTGGTTTTCCACATAGACCAAGTTATTCAGCCTCTTTTCTCCACTGAATTTCCCTGCTGAGCTATCCTCACTTAACCACTCTATAAGCCTCTAGTTAATATTTAATCTAGCAGTTGTTTCCTGATCAAAGCTGACACCTTCTCTCCTTTGAGTTTCCCTGGATCCACCGGGGCTGGACCCCGGCAAGATATAATGGTCATCTGAGTTAAATTCACCCATTCCAGTCCATTTTAATTTGCTGATTACCAGAATGTCGACATTCACTCTTGCCATTTCCTGTTTGATCACTTCCAATTGCCTTGATTCATGGACCTGACATTCCAGGTTCCTTTGCAATATTGCTCTTTACAGCATCGGACCTTGTTTCTATCACCAGTCACATCCACAACTGGGTGTTGTTTTTGCTTTGGCTCCATCCCTTCATTCTTTCTGGAGTTATTTCTCCACTGATCTCCAGTAGCATATTGGGCACCTACTGACTCGGGGAGTTCCCCTTTCAGTATCCTATCATTTTGCCTTTTCATATTGTTCATGGGGTTCTCAAGGCAAGAATACTGAAGTGGTTTGCCATTCCCTTCTCCAGTGGGCCACGTTCTGTCAGACCTCTCCACTGTGACCCGCCTGTCTTGGGTGGCCCCACACAGCATGGCTTAGTTTCACTGAGTTAGACAAGGCTGTGTTCCATGTGATTAGATTGACTAGTTTTCTGTGATTGTGGTTTCAGCCTGTCTGCCCTCTGATGCCTCTCGCAACACCTACTGTCTTACTTTGGTTTCTCTTACCTTAGACGTGGGGTATCTCTTCACGGCTGCTCCAGCAAAGCATAGCCACTGCTCCTTACTGGTCCCATCACTTCATGGCAAATAGATAGGGAAACAATTGAAACAGTGACAGACTTTATTTTCTTGGGCTCCAAAATCACTGTGGACATTGGACATTGACTGCAGCCATGGAATTAAAAGACGTTGCTCCTTGGGAGAAAAGCAATGACAAACCTAGACAGTGTATTGAACAGCAGAGACATTACTTTGCCAGTATAGTCAAAGCTGTGGTTTTTCCAGGAGTCATGTATGGATGTGAGAGCAGGACAATAAAAGACTGAGTGCCAAACAACTTATGCCTTTGAACTGTTGTGTTGGAAAAGACTCTTAAGAGTCCTGTGGACTGCAAGGAAATCAAACCAGTCAGTCCTAAAAGACATCAAAGCTGAATATTCATTCTGGAGAAGGAAATGGCAACCCACTCCAGTATTCTTGCCTGAAGAATCCCATGGACCGAGGAGCCTGGTGGGCTACGTCCACGGGGTTGCAAAGAGTCAGTCATGACTGAAGTGACTTGGCACTGAGTGTTCATTGGAAGGACTGTCCCTGAAGCTGAAACTCCAGTCCTTTGGCCATCCGATGTGAAGAGCCAACACACTGGAAAAGACCCTGACGCTGGGAAAGACTGAGGGCAGGAGGAGAAGGGGGCGACAAGGGGTGAGGTGGTTGGATGGCATCACCGACTCAACGGACATGAGTTTGGGTAAACTCCGGGAGTTGGTGATGGACAGGGAGGCCTGGTCTGCTGCAGTCCATGGGGTCGCACATAATTGGACATGACTGAGTGACTGAACAACAAAGGAACCAAGTCAGTCAGTTCAGTCGCTCAGTCGTGTCCGACTCTTTGTGACCCCATGAACTACAACACGCCAGGCCTCCCTGTCCATCACCAACTCCTGGAGTTTACCCAAACTCATGTCCATTGAGTCGGTGATGCCATCCAACCATCAACCATCTAATTCTCTGTCGTCCCCTTCTCCTCCGTCCTTCAGTCTTTCCCAGCACCAGGGTCTTTTCTGATGTGTTCGCTCTTCACATCAGGAGGCCAAAGTACTGGAGTTTCAGCTTCAGGGACAGTCCTTACAATGAACACCCAGGACTGATCTCCTTTAGGATGGACGGGTTGGATTTCCTTGCTGTCCAAGGGACTCTTGAGAGTCTTCTCCAACACCACAGTTCAAAAGCCTCAAGGGACCAAGAGATCAGCATAAAAATGGCTATAAGTTATGAACCTCACTAACAAATTAATTGTATGAGTTATTTCACTTTTCACCCAGCTGCTTCAGCTATATGCCTAGATTGCTCTGGTTTACCTAGGCTGAAAATCTACAGGATAAATTCAGTCAAAATATTTGTCCTTTTCCATAAGCCCATTATTCTAGCCCTGCAATTCAAAACTACACAGCAGGACCCAATCTTTCCTGCTGAATGCACAGCGAATGTTTCTCTTTCACGTTATCTTCTGCTTCAAAAATACTAATCTTTGTGGCTGTCAAATTAAGTATTGAGTATTAAGTGGAGCCATGCAACTTTTTAAAGAGGAAAATGATACTCAGAGTTAAGGAATCAAGTATGCAAGGGATTGACTCTTAAATAAGAGTCATGTTCTTATACTCCTGTATAAGAACGTGGGATAATCAGTCCTTTATATGTGTCTATTTTTTCCTTCGTTCTCCCTACGTCTTATTTCCAAGTCATACACTCCATTCCTTAGACTATCTTGGCCGTTTATAAGCCTAAATCAATCAGGCAATTTGTAAGCATGAAACAGGGTGGATGTGTTCAGCTATAAATGAAAATAGCTATTTATCTCTCTTTGGAGATAATAGTTGCGGAGAAGGCAATGGCACCCCCACTCCAGTACTTCTGCCTGGAAAATCCCATGGGTGGAGGAGCCTGGAAGGCTGCAGTCCATGGGGTCACTGAGGGTCGGACACGACTGAGTGACTTCACTTTCACTTTTCACTTTCATGCATTGGAGAAGGAAATGGCAACCCACTCCAGTGTTCTTGCCTGGAGAATCCCAGGGATGAGGGAGCCCAGTGGGCTGCTGTCTATGGGGTCACACAGAGTCGGACACGACTGAAGTGACTCAGTAGTAGTAGTAGTAGAGATAATAGTTAGTTTAGGTAGTACCGTTTCAATTATGTAGTGCAGATTTTTGCGCTAGTTTTGTCCTCATCATATTATGATGCGGACGTTTTACAGTCTGTGTTGCACATGCTCAGTCCTGTCCGACTCTCTCTGAGCCCGCGGACTGCAGCCCTCCAGGCTCCTCTGTCCGTGGGATTCTCCAGGAAAGGACACTAGAGTGGGTTGCCATGCCCTCCTCCAGGGGCTCTTCCCTACCCAGGGATTGAACCTGAGTCTTTCCCACCTCCTGCATGGGGAGGTGGGTTCTTTACCACTGTGCCACCTGGAACATTTTACTATCCTCTATTAAAATTCTCCTTTGAGATGCAAAGCTATAGAAGACCAATCAGAAAAAAAAAAGTACAGAGGACACATTTTAATATAGCTTCTTGAGCAGAGGAAAGCAGGTTCTTCTAAACTTAAAATGCTGGAGTTTCAAAGAGAGATGCTGGTGCTGGTGTAGGGGAAAGCCTAGCTGTACCATAACAGATAACTGAAAAATTGCCACATAAATATGATGAGGCATTTATTTTCATTCAACCAGTCCATTCTGAAGGAGAGCAGCCCTGGGATTTCTTTGGAAGGAATGATGCTGAAGCTGAAACTCCAGTACTTTGGCCACCTCATGCGAAGAGTTGACTCATTGGAAAAGACTCTGATACTGGGAGGGATTGAGGGCAGGAGGATAAGGGAATGACAGAGGATGAGATGGCTGGATGGCATCACCGACTCGATGGACGTGAATCTGAGTGACCTCCGGGAGTTGGTGATGGACAGGGAGGCCTAGCGTGCTGCAATTCATGGGGTTGCAAAGAGTCAGACATGACTGAGCAACTGAATTGAATTGGCTGAAGAATTCCTAAAGATTTTAGCTCCAGAAATCTAACAAATTTTAGTCAAATCCTGTTCATGTGCCCTTAAGAGTCTATTTCATCTTAGAGTGTTGCCACCTTGATATGAAGGGCTTCCCTAGTGCTTCAGTGGTAAAGAACCTGCCTGCCAAGCAGGAGACACAGTTTGATCCCTGGGTCGGGAAAGTTCCGTGGGGAGGAAATGGAAACATTCCAGTACTCTTGCCTGGCAAACCCCATGGACAGAGGAGTTTTTCACATATAGAAGAGACAAGAGGCCTGCAGTACCCGAAGAGGCTCTCAAACGCGTATTCTGAGATTCACATAATTGCAGAAAATAAAACCATTCTCCTTTTGTTACTCTGTTCAAATGGCACCAGAATTTAAACAGGGGGAGGGGAGTGATGAGACTAAAGGAAATGTGAGAGGTGGCGGGATCTGGTTGGTACGACAATGCTACCTACTTGTGTGACCAAATCAGACTGAATTTCTTGATCATTAGAATATAGAGAACATTCATTGCTCTGGGCTAGTTTCACCCTCAGTGACTGCCTAACAGTAACCTGTTTCCTACCAAGGCAGTGCCAACCAGAGTCATCTTTTGCAGTCCCAGCTGCACAAAACAACAAGAAGTGCACTTTCTATCACACCTTATAGGCTCCAGTTCCTGTTAAACTGACCTATTTTTTCTACCCGACTTACACTGTTGTTGTGATGGTGGTGATGATCTTTTGTTTTGTGTTTGGTGCCTGCCTGCTTTCCCTTAGATTGTTGTCTAGTTATTTTGAAAATCTACTTGAACTTGAAAGTAGCAATATATTTTATCCTCAATTTTACCTCTCATCATTTTAGCCTCCCACATAATCTAAATGCAAGTGGGCTGAGAAAAGTATTGGAGGTGGCCCTCCACACTGGAGGGAAAATATGCCTACGGTCCCATTGCTGTATGTCACTGAGACAGCCCAATAGGATCATTCAGGTCCTAAAGGGAATTTCAAGGGTCTGAACTGCCACCTTTGAATGTCTACATCAATCAAATGAACTGTCCAGTTCTCATCCACGTGGTACCACAGAGCCACAGTTGAAGTGGAACGGCTTTCTGACAGTGAGGCTTGCTCAGTCACATAGCATATGACTGGAAATCCCATTGAGTCATGATTAGATTAGATGCATCCCTGGCTATGCCAAAAGAAGAAAGAAAACGCCTTCTTGGGAACTCTTGGAGTTTCAGCTTCAGTGTCTTCTTTCCCAGAGTGTCCTGTCTGTAGATTCTCCCCACAAACCACTATATGCTTCTCTTTCGTATCTTCTCGCCAAACCACCGTGACTTGGGGCTTATCACTGTATCATACTCCTGAACGTATCTGAATGTATCTGACCTCGTGGCAACACAACTCTGAAATACAGTGCTAAAGTGACTGCTTCTTGTCCAGGAGTGAAAAGAATTTATAGTACTGGTACTTATTCGCCAGTCCTATCTGGGACCATGCATAAAATCGATGGACATTCTAGCCTCAAGAATTTAGAGATTTTCATACACTGGGATCACTAATAGAGTAGTACACGGAATGGAACAAGAGAAGGGGTCAAGGAAACTTGTGAATTGCTTTATCTGACATCTGTTGTATGCTCGCACTTGTCACCTCCTCTGTCTCTGACATCAGGATGCTTACGGTGGGGGTGATTCTCTGGCCACCTGTGTTTATAACTCTGTGTGACAGCAAAGTGCTCGGCGACGACTGAGGACAGCAGATGAATATAGAAATGTGGGTAGCTTTCTGAAAATGAAGCAGAGGGTCTTGCTGATTTAAGAAGCCTGGGCCTGTCCAGTTGGTTTTGGTTTTACAGCTGCTTCTGCTGCCACTTCCGCTGGTCCCCTAGCTCCTCCACCACCACTGTTGTGACATGCTAACATGCTGACATGCTGGGGAAGACTCTTGAGAGTCCCTTGGACAGCAAGGAGATCCAACCAGTCCATTCTAAAGGAGATCAGTCCTGAGTGTTCATTGGAAGGACTGATGCTGAAGCTGGATGCTCCAATACTTTGGCTACCTGATGGGAAGAGCTGACTCATTTGAAAAGACCGTGATGCTGGGAAAGATTGAAGGCAGGAGGAGAAGGGGATGACAGAGGATGAGATGGTTGGATGGCATCACCAACTCAATGGACATGGGTCTGAGTAAGCTCCGGGAGTTGGTGATGGACAGGGAGGCCTGGTGTGCTGCAGTCCATGGAGTCACAAAGAGTCAGACACAACTGAGAGACTGAACAAGAGTAACAACTTGACTAAAAAAGCTCAGAAGTCGACAGGCAGACGTTGACAGGGGCTGCCCAGGTCCCAGCTAATGACCTGCCCAAAGGCCATGGGCCAGTCACTCCCCAAGCTCCCCTCCTGACCAGATGCCATTGTGTCAGGGAAGTCGTCCAAGTGCCAGATGGAATTCACTCTTCATTGTCCTTCTTCCTATATTTTATCCATGGACAGAAGGTGAGCAATACAGGAATAAAACCCATAGGCTTTTGGGAATTTGTGAGGATCAGTATGTCTTTTTTTTTTTTTTTTTTAATTTAATGTTTGTCCTTTAGACAGGGACTCCTGAACAATCATACTAGCTGTAACATATGCTATTTATAGCCCAGCAAGAAAAGACACTACAGAAAGCATTACATGTGGCTTTTTTTTTTTTTTTTTTTTTGCTATAATTCACTCATCACAAGGTTTCCCTGCTAGATATCAGTATGCTAACCGGTGGTTCATTTGTCAACCAGCTGTGCTTAGACTCCTGTGTGGCAGGGCTGGTTTGCCTGTACAAATGGTCTAGTAAAATTTTAATTAAAGATAGGCTTTTTCCTTGGAATAGCTTGATGCAGGAAAAGATAAAACAGAAAGGGGACCAAGCGACATTAGTTCTAACTCGACAGGACTCAGGTTAGTGAACTATTGTGAACAGCCAAGAATTTAATGACATATCACTTCAGATATGATGGATGCTTAGCAATTACTGATCTTATATTGCAGTGACAGAGTTGGTGGTGAAGTTGGAAGCTGTTCAGAATGATAAATGGACATGACAATTTGTTAAAGACATAAAGCATGATTAGTATTGAATATGGATGCACTCCTTTAAGGAGGCAGAAGATGAAAGGAAAAAACACTAAAGAGGAATTTACAATGTGAAAGTTAAGTTTTGGAACGAAAAACACACGCAACACACACCAAATGTCCGAACAAATGCGGAAAGTCTAGAAATGTAGCAGCACTGTAGTTTCAGGATAACGAAGACCCATACGAAACAAATGTGTCACCCACTTTCACGCATTCACAGCCCGTCTCTCACTCTCCTGACTCGTGTCTTCCTACAGAACATCCAGGACCTGTGTGGAGGGCCTTTCGACCTGCTCTGAGACCTCGATTCCCCTGCAGTCCTGGGCATGAACGTCACACAGTCTGCTTAACTGGTTTGGTCTGAGTTTTACTTTCCCAGTTGAAAATGGAGGACCTGAAGTCCTGGACTTAAAAGCATGATAAGGAGAAATTAATCTCTTAAATACATATCTTTGTCTTTGGTTGTTGGATAAACTGATGGAAGAGACACACTGCGCTGTTGTTCATGATATAAATAGAGCATTAACGAATCTAATTTTTTTTTTAATGGAAAGAGTGGTAAAATTTTTAAAAGGCCTTAAAAGCCCATGAAATAACTAGAAAGACCATTAAGATTTGTTTCTAAGTGATAATCTTACTTTGTTATTTCTTGGAATTTGATACATGTAATTATTTCTTTAGAGGTTAGAAATCCATTTCTGTCAAAGATATACATATATACAGTTGAAGGTATGATTGCCCTTCCTGAACAACAGATCTTGTCTACAAACTTCGAGAGTTTCATGCACTGGTTTGGCACTTACCTTTTTTCCTCAATAGGTAGATACTGCGAGGTCTTTGGAAGTATGAGCCATCAACCTTGCACTTCTTTAGTCATCTGTCTGGATTTGTATTTTTTGTGTAGTAAGCGATCCTCAGGGATACTCAGAGAGAGAGATTCTATCACTGTCTAGGTAGATTGTTTTGAAAATTCTCCTCTATCTTTGAAATCCACATCTCCACACACTGAACTTTTTAAAGCATTATTACATACTAATTGGGTTTCTCAGGTGGCTTCGTGGTAAAGAATCCTTCTGCCAGCACAGCAGCCACAGGAGACGTGAATTCTGTGCCCGGGTCGGGAAGATCCCCAGAGGAGGAAACGGCCACCCACTCCAGTATCCTTGTCAGGATAATCCCAAGGGCAGAGGAGCCTGGTGGGCTACAGTCCAAGGGTCGCAAAGAACTGGACACGAAGCAGCAGCAGCAAGCAACTGGAGAATCCCAGGGCCGGGGGAGCCTGGAGGGCTGCCGTCTATGGGGTCGCACAGAGTCGGACTGAGGCGACTTAGCAGCAGCAGCAAGCGACTGCGCATGCGCGCGTGTACTAGTTATCAGCACCCTCAGTAAATTTTTCTCAAGTTGTTATAAGTCATCCACCCTCTCTGGCTGTATCTAAGGTTTGGTTTGCTGAGCATTTTGCTGTCACCCTCTTCCTTCCTGATGTTAAAAGGTGGCATTCCTCAAAATTCCACCCCAGGTCCTCCTCTCCCTTCGTGGTGCGCTTTACCGCGGCCGCCGCTTGTGCCCGTGACATTAGTCTTCACTTTCACCCAATGACTCAGCCCGGACTTCATCCCTGAATCACACACAAAACTGTGAAACTCACGGCCTGTGTGACTTCTGCACTTAAGACGCCAACAGCATGGCTTCCAGTTCAGCGTCTTCCCGAACCCGAAGCGCACCTTGCCTCGCGCGTCGCTTCCCACTGCAGCGAGCGCTCCGCTAGCGGACTTCTCCCCACACCTCCTGCCACTCTGTTCTTTCTAATCATCATCAAATTCTACTGCTTTTTCTGCCAAATCCCATGCAAATCCATCTTCCTCCTTTCCATTTGAATTGCCAACAACCTAGTGTATGCTATATTGCAAAAGTGACCTGTGCACTTTTCCAAGTAACAGAGCCAACAATGAAAATAGTGAAATTCGTTACACTACATAATCAAATTAATATACTTAGGGACTTCCCTGGTGGCCCTGTGGGTAAGCGCATGCTCACAAGGCGAGGAGCCCAGGTTCAATCCCTGGTCAGGGAACTAGATCCAGCATGCACGCGGCAACTATTAATAAGAAGATCCCATGAGCCACAGCTAAGACGCAGCACAGACAAAAGAATAAATATTTTTGAAAAATTAATATACTGATCAACAACATATCAGCATATTTATTATATTTATAATTATGCCACTGTATATTTAATATATAAATAATGAACATTTTGTGGTCAAGTACTATAGGAAGCACTTTTAATTGATTACCTCATTAATTTCTCATCAGCACCAACAAGAAAGGTGCTATAATTACCCTCATTTTCTAGACAAAGACACTCAGATTTAGAGAAGTCAAGCAACTTGCCCAGAGCACATCATACCTACAATCATGTCACAACCTCAAACACACACGCACACAAACTCCACCCCTCACTGCCTGCTCTACCACATAACACACATTCAGTGCCTTCTTGTGGCTCCTAAGCTGAAGTTGAAAACCCTGAGAAAGTCTCCAGCTTCACCCTCCTTGGTCTCAGTGACCCAGCCGCACCACTGCTCTAGCTCCTCAAACGCTCTGCCGTCTGTCTCACCAGCGGAGGCTCGGATGTCCTGTGCCCTTCTGCTAGCAGTAGTCAATAATTATTTATTAAAGTCTGATATAAGTCAAGTATACTGAATTGTATCGAATAACTGAAGACACAGAAAACAGAAAACTGTGAGTGCAAAGTTCCACATGTCTTTATAGTGGAAATCCAATACACAGTCGTCATTCTGAACAGGAAACCATCAATTACACTTTTAAGCTGAGTTTGTCTCTGTCTTCCTAGTGCCTAACAGCGCCTGCACACAGAGATGCCCAGTTGATACTTACTGAAGGACTATACCACCTGTGTTAGGAGTTCTGCATTCTCCCAACCGTTTAGATCCATACCTAGAACCAGCCTAGGGAAAAACGGGCTAGTTGGGGAGGAACACTTGCTCTGACAGGTAGACAGAAAGCAGCTGTCCTGGGTACTAAGATTTTCAGAGTCATGTGCGTGATCAAGTACTTGATCCTATCAAGGTGACATTTTTAGAAACTGGGGAAGATTGAATTCTTTAACTGATTGACTTCATATTTTCTGAGAGTCTACAAAGTGGGAAGACTACCCCAATTCAATTAATGTCAAATCCAAGTTTACATTCTAATTAAAGCAGGTAATACACACTTGCCAACCACTGCAAAGGAAGTTCATCCTTAGCTAAACAATATTGCCCTTTTCTTTGAAAACAGCAAAGTGCACAGGTAAAACAAAACACACAAAAACTCCTGTAGATTTGGTTTTTGTTTCCTGTTGTACAACTTTTGTCTTCCCCCTGGGTTGTCATTCTTTATTCTAGTTGATCTGTATTTGAAACATAGAATGTTTTACATCTCACCCAGGTCATTTGAATAACTGTGCCACTTTTTAAGACGCTGCATCACATTCATTTCCTGTGAATGGAGAACTCTTGGGTTGACGATCATATTAAAGCTGGACACCTGTCTCTTAAACACAAAGCCACTGAAGTGAAAGTGACTGCTGAAGCTATGGCCCCACTGATCACATCGAAAACTCCTGTTCAGACCAAGCTCCACTGGAAAGGCAAAAAGGAAGAGGAAATAACCTAAGATAGATGGGGACTGACCTATCTCCCAGGAAAGACCAGAGGTAAGCCAAGCCGTATGGGCAATGGATAACACTAAGCACAGTCCCGGCACCGGCAATCGGACCTCACTTCCAACACAGTACTGGAATCATAAAAAATCGTAAAATAATAAAAGCACTTTCAGTGAGCTACCTGAGGGCTTCCCTGGTCGTCCAATGGTTAAGAACCACCTTCCCATGCAAGGGTCATGGGTTCCAGCTCCGGTTGGGGAACTAAGACCCCACAGGCCTTGGGGCAACAAGGCGTGCACACCCACAACCAGAGTAAAGCCTGCGTGCCAAAAGAAAGAGCCTCGCACCACAGTCCAGTGCAGGGGAAAGAGATTAAGGTGAGCTGATCATCCAACCCATATTTTAATAATAAAGTGTGTCACAGAAGTTCAGAATGTAGGTGCCCATCTCTGAAGATCTACCCATGCTCTCTCTTTCTCTCCTGCTGAAAACTGTCAGCAGCCAAGGGAACCACCGAGGTTCCATCCATAACGGGCCTTGGCACTGGACCCTCAAGATGCAGCTGTGACTTGGAACCGCATCTTAATTGTGTTTTAATTCAAAAAGTAGATGCAAGAAGGGAACCAAAACATGGCCAAGAGCTAAAAATTAAGGAAAGTGGATATTCTCTTTGAAAAGTTGCTAGCAATAATTCATAGCTTTCTGTAAAAATCCATTTATTATTTATTACAATTACATTAATGAATATCACATTAGGAAGAAGACACATGTTTTTGAAAGTCTACTAAATGAAAGAACAGTAGGGTAAGGAGCTATAACACGTCCAGGCTCATTACGCACATTCTCTCCTCTCCCAAGGACAAGGCCGAGAAGAATGCACGACTTTCACATTTTTAAAGATTAGCAGCCTTAGGCTCAAAGAAGTTAAATAACTGACTCTAAATCAATCAGGGAAAAAAAGGCTGTAAGATAAACATCCTTGATATTCTATAAAGGAGGCACAGACATTCTTCCCCTGCATGAAGCAGAACTAGACAGATGTGTTTAAGGTATTTCATTTAAGAATCCTTTGGAGCTTTCTTTTCTAAAATATCTCCTCTCTCTCTCAAAAAAATAATATATATTTATTTATATAATAGTATATTGAATACATTTATATAATATATAAATTTATAAATCAATCAATAAATTAATATATAAAATAAATTAACATATATTTATTTAATAAAATAAGTTAATATATAAATATATTGATAATATATTTAATTAATTTTATAATATATTTATATATAATATATGCAGTACTTGGATGCAATCTCAAAAATGACAGAATGATCTCTGTTTGTTTCCAAGGCAAATCATTCAATGTCACAGTAATCCAAGTCTATGCCCCAACCAGTAATGCTGAAGAAGCTGAAGTTGAACGGTTCTATGAAGACCTACAAGACCTTTTAGAACTAACACCCAAAAAAGATGTCCTTTTCATTATAGGGGACTGGAATGCAAAAGTAGGAAGTCAAGAAACACCTGGAGTAACAGGCAAATTTGGCCTTAGAATGCGGAATGAAGCAGGGCAAAGACTAACAGAGTTTTGCCAAGAAAATGCACTGGTCATAGCAAATACCCTCTTCCAACAACACAAGAGAAGACTCTATACATGGACATCACCAGATGGTCAACACTGAAATCAGATCGATTATATTCTTTGCAGCCAAAGATGGAGAAGCTCTATACAATCAGCAAAAACAAGACCAGGAGCTGACTGTGGCTCAGACCATGAACTCCTTATTGCCAAATTCAGACTGAAATTGAAGAAAGTAGGGAAAACCACTAGACCATTCAGGTATGACCTAAATCAAATCCCTTATGATTATACAGTGGAAGTGAGAAATAGATTTAAGGGCCTAGATCTGACAGATAGAGTGCCTGATGAACTATGGAATGAGGTTCATGACACTGTACAGGAGACAGGGATCAAGACCATCCCCATGGAAAAGAAATGCAAAAAAGCAAAGTGGCTGTCTGGGGAGGCCTTGCAAATAGCTGTGAAAAGAAGAGAAGTGAAAAGCAAAGGAGAAAAGGAAAGATATAAGCATCTAAATGCAGAGTTCCAAAGAATAGCAAGAAGAGATAAGAAAGCCTTCTTCAGCGATCAATGCAAAGAAATAGAGGAAAACAACAGAATGGGAAAGACTAAGGATCTATTCAAGAAAATCAGAGATACCAAAGGAACATTTCATGCAAAAATGAGCTCGATAAAGGACAGAAATGGTATGGACCTAATGGAAGCAAAAGATATTAAGAAGAGGTGGCAAGAATACACAGAAGAACTGTACAAAAAAGAGCTTCATGACCCAGATAATCATGATGGTGTGATCACTGACCTAGAGCCAGACATTCTGGAATGTGAAGTCAAGTGGGCCTTAGAAAGCATCACTAGGAACAAAGCTAGTGGAGGTGATGGAATTCCAGTGGAGCTATTCCAAATCCTGACTGATGATGCTGTGAAAGTGCTGCACTCAATATGCCAGCAAATTTGGAAAACTCAGCAGTGGCCACAAGATTGGAAAAGGTCAGTTTTCATCCCAATCTCAAAGAAAGGCAATGCCAAAGAGTGCTCAAACTACCGCACAATTGCACTCATCTCACACGCTAGTAAATTAATGCTCAAAATTCTCCAAGCCAGGCTTCAGCAATATGTGAACCGTGAACTTCCTGATGTGCAAGCTGGTTTTAGAAAAGGCAGAGGAACCAGAGATCAAATTGCCAACATCTGCTGGATCATGGAAAAAGCAAGAGAGTTCCAGAAAAGCATCTATTTCTGCTTTCTTGACTATGCCAAAGCCTTTGACTGTGTAGATCACAATAAACTGTGGAAAATTCTGAGAGAGATGGGAATACCAGACCACCTGATCTGCCTCTTGAGAAATCTGTATGCAGGTCAGGAAGCAACAGTTAGAACTGGTCATGGAACAACAGACTGGTTCCAAACAGGAAAAGGAGTACATCAAGGCTGTATATTGTCACCATGTTTATTTAACTTATATGCAGAGTACATCATGAGAAATGCTGGACTGGAGGAAACACAAGTTGGAATCAAGATTGCTGGGAGAAATATCAATAACCTCAGATATGCAGATGACACCACTCTTATGGCAGAAAGTGAAGAGGGGCTAAAAAGCCTCTTGATGAGAGTGAAAGTGGAGAGTGAAAAGGTTGGCTTAAAGCTCAACATTCAGAAAACGAAGATCCTGGCATCTGGTCCCATCACTACATGGGAAATAGATGGAGAAACAGTGGAAACAGTGTCAGACTTTGTTTTTCTGGGCTCCAAAATCACTGCAGATGGTGACTGCAGCCATGAAATTAAAAGACACTTACTCCTTGGAAGGAAAGTTATGACCAACCTAGATAGCATATTCAAAAGCAGAGACATTACTTTACCAACAAAGGTTCGCCTAGTCAAGGCTATGGTCTTTCCTGTGGTCATGTATGGATGTGAGAGCTGGACTGTGAAGAAGGCTGAGCGCCGAAGAATTGATGCTTTTGAACTGTGGTGTTGGAGAAGACTCTTGAGAGTCCCTTGGACTGCAAGGAGATCCAACCAGTCCATTCTGAAGGAGATCAGCCCTGGGATTTCTTTGGAAGGAATGATGCTCAAGCTGAAACTCCAGTATTTTGGCCCCGTCATGCGAAGAGTTGACTCATTGGAGAAGACTCTGATGCTGGGAGGGATTGAGGGCAAGAGGAGAAGGGGACGACAGAGGATGAGATGGCTGGATGGCATCACTGACTTGATGGATGTGAGTCTGAGTGACCTCCGAGAGCTGGTGATGGATAGGGAGGCCTGGCATGCTGCAGTTCATGGGGTCGCAAAGAGTCGGACACGACTGAGCGACTGATCTGATCTGATCTGATATATAATATATATTTTTTCCTCCATCGGCTTTAGCAAAAAATTGTACTAGTTAATAGAAAACCCCTCCTCTTTGACACAGATTTCCTAATATTAAGCTAGAGAGATGCTGCTGCTAAGTTGCTTCAGTCGTCTCCGACTCTGTGCGACCCCATGGCAGCCCATCAGGCTCCCCCGTCCCAGGGATTCTCCAGGGAAGAACAGGGCACAGGAAAAAGCACATGCTCCTTAGGGCCTCCCTGGTGGCCCAGTGGTTAGGAATCTGCCTTGCAATGCAGGGGCACAGGTGTGACCCCTGCAAAACCTCACAGGCCGCAGTGCAGCGACGCTCGGCACAGCTACAGAGCCAGCACTCTGGAGCCTCCAGCCGCAGCTGTCGAAGCCCAGGGCCGTGAGCCTGGCTCTGCAGTGGGAGAAGCAGCCGCAGAGAGGCCCGCACCCACGCAGAGCACACCCCACCTGACCCAGCTAAAGACGGCCCAGTACAGTCAGTGACCCCACAGAGTTAAGGAAATGATACTTAAAAAACGCTCCTCAAAGTCAAGTGCTGAAAACCAAGTACAGAAATTGAAAAACATATTTATAAGAAGTCTTTTCTTATGACTTACGACTTTTCTTATGACTTATAAGTCTTTCTTATAACAAGATAAGTTTTTTGTTTCTGTCATGGTTTAAAAAAATGGTTAAGGGTTTGCCATCAAACGAAATAAGTCCACACGAGGGGAAGCAATCTGCACAGTAGATTCAGAAGTCTGAATTCATTCGTTTCAGTTCAGACTTTAGCACTCAATGGTTATACGTATATGGGCAAATTCCTTAATCTCTCAGTAATCATGTCTCCAAAATGGAGATTTTAACGATATATAAAATGGATATAACAATCCTGTCTACATCTAAGGGTACTGCTTAGCAGGGTGCCTTGTTTATAAAATGCACTCAGCTAGGGAGGCAAACAGAACTGCCTAACTTTCACACTGGAGATTCATCCTGAATAGTGTGGCAACTTGTCTACTAGAACTAGGGATTCCAAGAGTCTCTACCTTGTACATCCAACTCCTGAGGAGCCAAATGGCCTCCTATCACAACGATTAAGAGCACTTCCCAACGGCCCAAGCCCTAAGCATCTGACATTTCCAGCGGATGCCTACCTCAGGGGCTTCCCAGGCGATGCTAGTGGTAAAGAGTCCGCCTGCCAATGCAGGTGATGTAAGAGACCCGGGTTCAATCCCTGGGTCGGGAAGATCCCGTGGAGGAGGGCATGGCAGTCCACTCCAGTATTCTTGCCTGGAGAATCCCATGGACAGAGGAGTCTGGGGGGCTACAGTCCATGGGTTCGCACAGATTCAAACACAACTGAAGCGACTTAGCATGCACGCATGCACAGCCACCTCAGACACTTGGCAACTGAACCCAAAAGTTTCTCTCTTCCTTGAGAAGCTAATTTTCACTTTTATATTAAAAGGTAGAGCAGCAGTCACGCAGTGTCTCTCCCCTCAAAATGCAAATCCAGTCGAACGTCCAATTGCTTCCCCAGACTCGGCATCCCTCCCGGGGACAGTGAGAGATGGGGACCAGGGGCCCCTTTGCGCTGCTCCCTGCTGGTCTCTCCAGTTCAGTCTGTCCAGTCACTCAGTCATGTCTGACTCTTCATGATCCCATGGACCGCAGCATGCCAGGCCTCCCTGTCCATCACCAGTCCCCGGAGCTTACTCAAACTAACTCATGTCCATTGAGTCGGTGATGCCATCCAACCGTCTCATCTTCTTTCATTCCCTTCTCTTCCCACCTTCAATCTTTCCCAGCATCAGGGTCTTTTCCAGTGAGTCAGTTCTTCCCATCAGGTGGCCAAAGTATTGGGGTTTCAGTTTCAACATCAGTCCTTCCAATGAACACTCAGGACTGATTTCCTTTAGGGTGGATTGATTGGATCTCCTTGCAGTCCAAGGGACTCTCAAGAGTCTTTACTGGTCTCTCCAGTAAAGCCTCTCAAATTCGACATTGCAGTACCCTTCTTTTCCCACCTTGTCTCCATTCAGTAAATGTTAGCTCCTCTGAGTTCCCCTACCTTGGAGTCGCTCCTTTAACAGAGGAGGCTTCAGAGGAAATGCAGTAGCCTTTGGAAGGACTGCTCTGCTGAGGAGGTCAGCTATGGAAAGTGTTCTGCCCGTACACCTATGGATGTTCTCGGCCCTTTCTTTTGAGTTTCACCTGGGCTCTCTTCCAGGTGCAGGTCTTATGAATGAAGTCTTCTGATATAAACTGGTGAGCAAACTAAGCCTAAGTTGCTAAGTCGCTTCAGTCGTGTCCGACTCTGTGTGACTCCATAGACGGCAGCCCACCAGGCTCCCCCATCCCTGGGATTCTCCAGGCAAGAACACTGGAGTGGGTTGCCATTTCCTTCTCCAATGCATGAAAGTGAAAACTGAAAGTGAAGTCACTTCAGTCGTGTCCGACTCTTAGCGACCCCATGGACTACAGCCTACCAGGCTCCTCCATCCATGGGATTTTCCAGGCAAGAGTACTGGAGTGGGGTGCCATTGCCTTCTCTGTTAAGCCTAATCAGAGATAAAGTTTTAAGTTAATATTCTCCTAGTCTTTACATGAGTGCAAATAATTACTTGTTTGTGAATTTTTAGGGATTCAAGGCAGAAGCTTAGAAAAAAACACCTCCAAGAAACCTCAGAAGCCAAAAAGTATAAATGTAGAGATTGGTATTTGAAAATTTGATCTTCAGAGTTCTGAATTCTCAGCCTTATGGTAGATGAAGATAGTTTTACTGACAAAGAAAGAAAAGGATAAAACAACAACAACAACTACATTTTGAAGTCAAAGCATCTATGCCTCAGTTTGGGGCTGCTGTTTTTATAGTAAAGAAACATAATGATTTTCTCAATTTTTAAAAAATGCTGAGGGGAAGAACAGCATGTATCACGAAAAAGCAAAACCCCCCAAATTCAATGGACAGAAGCAAAACAATGAATTTTCTTTTGAAAAATTTTGTAAAGGAAAGAAGTTAAATCTGTATCATTCAAAACAATATATATAGCTTTATAAACATGTAAACAAAGAATTCCCATTTAGAGAGAATTTCACAGGCTAAGAACACAAGTAAGGAAAAATACTGTAGGAAATTATAGGTCATCAGATACACTGGATGCGTCAGCAATAAGGAAACTCCTATTTTCTCCTTACTAGTAAACATTCACACTGAAATAAGTATACTTTAGGACTCCAAAGCAATAAAGAAACATATGCTTTTAAATTTCCCAACTTCCTACCTCTTGGATGTGCCCCATTTTCTATCGGAGTCCTGAAACATTGGCCTTCTCATACATTGCTATTTGATGAAAACACAAAATGGAGATTTCTAGGAATACTTGGTGAGGAACGGATGATATGATTCTATGCAAGATCAGATGAGATCAGTCGCTCAGTCGTGTCCGACTCTTTGCGACCCCATGAACTGCAGCATGCCAGGCCTCCCTATCCATCACCAGCTCTCGGAGGTCACTCAGACTCGCATCCATCGAGTCAGTGATGCCATCCAGCCATCTCATCGTCTGTCGTCCCCTTCTCCTCCTGCCCTCAATCCCTCCCCGCATCAGAGTCTTCTCCAATGAGTCAACTCTTCGCATGAGGTGGCCAGTGTACTGGAGTTTCAGCTTTAGCATCATTCCTTCCAAAGAAATCCTAGGGCTGATCTCCTTCAGACCTCTCAAAAGCTGAAAAAGAGCTAAGGATACAGTGGGCTTCAAATTGTGTCTTTGTGATTGACCTACAGGATGCCAGCATGCTCAGATAGTGATTGCATTAATTCCCGTCTGCGGACCTGAACATGGGACGAGGTGGGGAAACAGGAGGAGCGATCGCCACCTAACTGCTGACTCAGCGGAGAACCAAGCAAACGGAAGACACGGCATTGCCCGCGGTTACTGTCTGGTGGGCCAGGGCCATTTTTTCAACGCATAGCTAAGAGTTAAACTTGTTTTTCAGCCACTTCTTTAAAAGCAGGTCTATCCACACCCCTAATAGACAGTAAAGACTATTGAACCGGCCTGACCTAGCCTCCGTCTTGAAGTCACTGAGCTACAGTCCTGTTCCACTCACATCTGCTGCGCCCGGGATGAGTTCACCCCCAACTGGAGCTGGGAATATGCGCAGCTCCTGCGGGCGCTGTGCGTGCTCTACCGCAAGAAGGGTGCAATGTGAGAGGCGCCTGTGCCACCCTGAGGGGCCTCTGCTAGAGGGCAGCTTGGCTCTCATTCTAGTCAGAGACTCTGATTTTTACCGGCTGTAATGAGCTGTGGAAAAATAAAAATGCATAAAGGAGATGGTTTTTTCACAGGTCTGTGATGAATGAGTCTCACTTATGTAATGAACCATGGGCTCAGAGAACAGCGCACGCCCCAGTCCTGGGGTACCCACGGGCCTGGGGTCCTAACCCGGCCCCCGTCTCTCGTCTCTGTCTCTGACCCGGCGGAGCCTCCTCCCGGCCCCCAGCCCGACACATCTCTCTCTGCTGTGCTTTCCACCCTCAGCGCAGCTCGCCCCTTACTTGCATCTTCTCCCTTTGCTTTCGACCTCTTTCCCCTTCCTTCCTGCTCCTACTTTTCATTTCTTGGTCCTTTTAAGCATCCCCAGCATGCTTCCCCGTCTCTCTCTCTAGCCCCTTCCTTACTGTGTCCCAGCGGGTGCATCCCCTTCTGCCTTCTCACTGTCTCTTTACCTTTCCCCTCACTGTTCTTTACTATTCTTTAAAGTAATTTTAAAATTACTTTAGAATATAGAAAAAGAAAATAAATGGGCATTTGATATTTTATAGACATTTAACATCAGGAAAAATGTTGACAGCAGATAGATTACTCAGAAGACATTGTTGGGTGTTAAATAATCACACGGATCGACACTTCACATCACATACAAAAAAAAAAAATTCACATGATTAAAGTGTCCAAAATAAATCCTTAAAAGTACTAGAAGATTCCATATCCCAATCCAAAAATTGAGAGGAAGAAACTTCAAGAGTTCAATTTCTATTAAACTATTGAAAAGATATGCTATTTTAACATTATCTCTGCTATATCACCACCACTTTGACTTACCTTCACATCATTAAAACATGTCTGAAAATATAGACCAGTGGAAGGAAATTAGAACTGTTAATAAAAATGTGAGAGTCGAAATCAAGGAGTACAAACCATAATCTGTGTTTAAATGTCAGAGCACTCTCAAACGCTATTTGTAAGTGTAGCTGAACTGGAATTAATATCAAGATGTCAACTGTCTTGCAGTGATAACACCAGAAACTCTGGTATCACATGAGTGCCATCACCACCCAGTCCATTTTCACTCAGATGCTGATTTATCAAAATAAGGCAGGGCGCCCTGAAGTCTTTCCACAAGTTCATCTGCAGCTGAAACCATGGTTAGGACATGGTGACAACAAGGAATGTTACTTGAAATGTTAGAAAAAGATTTTCTTAAAACAAATATTTCTAACTAAAATTCAGATGCACCTTGAAAATAATTATTTTTAAGAAGAATAGCAAAAAGAATAGAAGAAAACTTTTGAGGCGATGAATAGACTTATGGCATAAGTGCTATAATGGGTTCCCGATGGCACACTTATCAATTTGTAAGCATTAAACATGTACAGCTTTGCACGTCAGTCATGCCTCGGTAAGGCATTTTTTTTAAAGGGAAAAATAAACACTAGGAGAAATGTGACAATATTTTGATCTCAAAATGGAAAGAATTTTCCTAAACAGACTTAAGAAATCCATAAACCACAATCAAAAATGGAGAGAAAATTTAAAATGTACTTATCATTTCTTATATTAATATTTTATAGACCTTGGAAGGATACACAGTGGTTATAATAGGGAGAAATAGGGGTAAACTAGGCAAATGTAGGTCACTATGGAAGAGAAGCTTTCACTTTAATAAAACAGTGATTATATTACACAATAATACCTATTTTAAGCATGAGGAAACACTTTCTGAGAAAGGAATACTTGCTTATGACAAAATATCTAGATAAAATATCTAGAAGGTGATGAAGCCAAGATTTGAATCAAAAAAGGAAAACTGAGTTAAAGTGGCACATGATTATAGGTAATTCATAGGATTCCAAAATGTTGTGTTAGAATAACAGAAATATTTTGAATAGCGCGTCACCTTACCTCACAGTAAAACGTAGAACTCTCTTCTTCATGGAGCCCTGCATTTTGTTCACATCTCTCCTTTGATACCGTTTCATCAGCGGTCTTTGCAGAGGAAGAACGCAGGCATCGAGGGAAGGGAAGAACAGTTTGGAAAGCACGCTGGCAATTCTCCAGCCTATGTATTTGGAGAAACTTTCATCCCCTATATTTGATGAAGCTTTTGTACTATAACTTGTGAAAGGATCAGTTGGGTCATTTATCTCCGCCTGTTTAAAGAAAAAAAAAAAGTAACAACAAAGAATTAAATAAGAGAAAAAATAATGTGTTATTAAATAAAAGGTTAAATATATATTTATTTTCTTTGACTAGGAAAGAAATATTATTCCTATTAAATAAAAATAAGCTTTCAAGGAAAAAAATGCATTTTTCTCAAAAGATTTTAAAAATCATAGCAAGAATTTTCAACCAAAAAAAAAAAACTATTAAGCATGAAGGAAATTAGTCTTGAAATTTTTTAAATGTAATGATATTATTTCTATTTTAAATCTATATACTTCCCATACAAGAATTTCATAAGCATTTATAATACTTAACAAGAAAGTAAGCAATCAGTTGAAGCATTGATAGTATAAACGTTTTATTAGGTCAGACTTTCATTTCTCTCTGTGTTATCTAAACTTTCCTTGAAGTCAACAGAAAATTTCTATAGGATGAAATCTGAGTTAAGTAAAATATAAAAAGGGCTTTATAGTTAGCTTGTATTGGAAATGTTACAGGGTTTAGATCTGTATTGAATTATGTCCTAATACAGAAACACACACACACACACACACAAACTCAAGAGTATATAAGCAATTTTTATTCAGGTAAGAGCAATTTTCTGAATTTTCTTATTTATGTCCAATAATACCCATGACTGATTTTTAATTATACCTTCTTCTGAAACAGCTAAAGGTACATTTTCTTCAAATAAATGAAGATGTAAGTTTCACAATGTCATGTATTATGTTTTTAGTGTTCACAACAAGTTAATATTAAAAACTCTTTCTCATAACTAAGTTAGGTACTGCCTCCTTTTATTTGTTTTTACAGTTTTATTTAATATTATCCATCTTTGGGCAGCTCATTACTAGTCACACAGGATTCATTTTAAATATCTGTAGATCCTACGGTAGAAAATGAAGAATGAAAAATGTTTTTCTTCATATGAACATCTAAATAACCTCTTTAGGATTCCAAGATTAGGGCTAGCACAGTGAAATTACTATTTAAAGACGAACTATTCATTATCTCAGCTTCCCTGGTGGCTCAGTGGGTAAAGAATCTGCCTGTGATGCAGGAGACACAGGCTCAATCCCCGGGTCGGGAAGATCCCCTGGGGGGAAATGACAACCCACTCCAGCATTTTCTTGCCTGAATAATCCCATGGACAGAGAAGCCTGGTGGGTTGCAGTCCAAAGGGTCGCAAAGAGTCAGACATGACTGACTGAATGATTTCATTATCTAGACGAAATTACAATGGAGAAAATGAGAACAATCTTATGATAAAGACTGAAAAAGTAAAGGTTTAAAGCAATGAGGAAAACAGAAAAAGGCAAAGTAAATAATGCAGAAGATGAAAGGATAAGAAAGAATAACAGCCAAACACATGTGAAAAGGATGTGGTGAAAATCATGCAAGTATGTAAGCATCAAGACAATGAAATGAAGACTCGAAGTGGCTTCAAAGTGCTGGAAAATTAACACTGACCCTTGAAAAAGAGGGCTATATTTTCACTATTTCAGAAAAAGAACATTATCACCAGGCTTTATTGATACATACGTACTCTTAAATAGCTTTGATTTGCATTATCTCTGGATACTGAAATCAGTATACAATTCCATTTATACTATTCCCAGCTGTGTATCTTGCTTATTAACCAGGTCAAGCTCATGGAAGGAGGATTCAATTTGAAACAAAAAGTTAAATGTGCCTAGGACACTCAATAGCTGTTAGGATTTTTAGGACATTAAGGTCTCAAAGTCTGCATGTCCCATCGATAAAATGGTAATCACAATATCTGGGCTATTTATTCTGCTCCATTTCTGTGGATTAATTTTTTCATAAGGTAGTTCAAAATCAATAACACCATATAGTTGTACAAACATGTTACTAAGACCTCTTCCATTGCTAAGAGAATATGAATGAATACATGTCTGAGTGAATTAATAAACCAACAAAACCAGTGTCTTCTCACCACATAATTTCTGGTAACTACCGTGTTTCCAGGGGAGCACTGCTGAGCGTCACAGAGTCTGCACGCCCTTCTCACTCCCTCTCGCTTGGCTGCGCTTTGCCTTCTCCCCTCCTGGACAGGTCATAGACCCAGAGGCCAGCTCCCTCCCAGAGCAGCATGAAGACGGTGCCGCAGCCTCCGCTGCGATTCCCTACTTGAAAGCTCAGGTCAGTTTTCCTTTCTCAGTGATTCCCAAGGCATTCAACTTATGGAAAAGTAGTTTCAAATACTGGTCAAATGCATATTGGCCTTATCTATAAAAGGTTTTGTTTTTATAAAAACAAAAAGAAGTCAGGAAAGAAGATGGACTTTGCAGTTAGAAAGATCTGAAATCAGGTCTAGCTATTAAGGATGCAACTTGCAGAATTTAGTTAACCTCTCCCACTCTATGCTTTGGGTTCAATTTGGTTCCACCGTGTTTTTTTCATTTGTGATGTAGAGATAATAATAGCCACTGCTTAGAGCTTTGTGAGGGTTCACGTAGACAACAGAGATGACCTGTGTAGCCAACAGTGAGACGCTCAACAGGCACCGGTGCTTTCCGCGGTGCCCCAAGACGGAAGCGATGCTCGGGCTTTCATGAGCTGCTCCCACCACCGACCTAGAGAAGCCTTGATCCATCCTCCTCAGCCAAAGACAAGTTTGTTACATAGTCACTTTTATATTAGCAATTTATTAAATAGGATTATATTTCCAGAGTAATCTCTAAAGAATCTTCTTTCTTCATGAGCTATTATCCCATTTTTTTTTTTTTTTTTTTTTAACCACAATGCAGGGCATGTGGGATCTTAGTTCCCAGACCAGGGATGGAACCCATGCCCCTAGCATTGGAAGTGCGGAGTCTTAACCACGAGGCCACCAGGGAAGACCTATTATTCTCATTTTAAAATTCAGAGACTGAATTTATTTATGCCAATGATACATTAGTATGAATCTATACATCTTAGAAGTGAATTTACCAAAAATATTAATGAATGAACACTTTTAAAAGTAGACTCTAGAATCAAGAAATTACTATTTAGTCTGCCAGTGAGTATTACCCCAAATTTCATCTTTATACATTAATATGCTTATCATGTGTCCCTATTTTTTAACAATGCCATGTAGGCTTTAAAATTCAGGATTCTTCTTATTGGCTTGTTGAAACTTGATGCTTTTTTATTAAGAAACATGGCAATTTTTGATTACCTATGCTAATTTTACTGATTTAGTATTAAAATTGGAAAAGTGGTACTCCTAAAGAACATTTCTCTTACACACAGGTTGCAGCCACATGCAAGGTCAGATTTTCATTCCTCTGTCTTTATTCTGGGCATAATGATGGTAAAAGTCATGATTCATTTAGGCTGGCAAGAAGATGGATAACTCAGAGCAGGTGAAATTCACAAAGAATTGTGATGTAGTAGCAACAAAAAGGAAAATAAAATCCTGTCAAGAGTTCTGCCTTTTCTATCAGTATTTAGGGAACTGTAGTAAACACACTAAAATTCCAGCTAACTCACACTGCCCTTGACATGAGAGAATAAAAGGGAAAGAAAGAGGGTGTTCAGGCTCTGCAGCATAGTCCGCACCAAGTATCGTCTCCATCTCTTCATCTGTTTTTGGCCTCCACTTATCCTTAAGTAGACTCAGAGCTGAGAACATTTAACTTATTTGTGAAAAAAATATATAATTTTTCTTCAAAGTTAAAAATTTAAATGAAAGTGACTCACTGGTGGTCTCAAAAGATTATTTCCTCCAGGAGTTATAAAATCTCACAAAGGAGGACAGCAGTTACTAAAATCGTGGTCCTCAGACCATGATTGTCATCGCCTGGGGCATGTTATAATTTCAGGCCGTGCTCCTAATGTACTAAAGTTTAAAACCCACCATTACAGTAGACTAAGAAAAGGACTAGATGGGAATATCCATTTTCCCACTTTACAAGTTGAGTGGTCTTGCACAGGTTACTTAGCCACTCTGAGCATGCTTCTTCGTTCCTAAAATGGAATGATAACACTACTCTCCTCCCTGGGCTCCTGTAAAAGTTGAACATCAGAATTGAATGCATTTTCTAGCATAGTGTCTGACACACAGAAGTTCTTCAGTAAATGCGAGTTTCTTGTTTATATCTAAGTTTAGAGGCAGGATGGCACGGAACCTTTGGGTTCAGCTCACTCACAGGTGCCTCCACCACTGCTCACTCATTTTAGTCTTGCTTAGACTCAGGTCCTCACCTGTATGAGTGGTGATGGCGGTGGGGATTACAAGGTTTGGATGAGCTGCGTTAGGTAAGATCCTTACCACAGCAGCTGGAGCATTGTAAAAACTCTACAAGTACTTTTGTTTTCTTAAAACAATGTGTCTGTTACACTGGAATTCTACTGATAAGTATTTAAGGAAACTACATGCTGCCAAAAACGCATCTCCCTTTCCCCACTCAAGAGTTTCCATTTATGTCAGAAGAAGAACCACATGTCGGGGGAGAGAAAGAGAGGACAGTGACAATAGTGCTGTCGTTCTGCTTTGCTGCTCTACAGAGCACATTAGGAGTATGGAAATGTCATGAAGAAGAAAAACAAATTTTATTTTAAAGATCTCACTAGGAAATGTTAACCACCAAGTGCTTACCTAATGAGTCAAAGGTACTCTGAATAAAATTGCGTATTCATTTTAGCTGTACATATTTCCTTTTGATATTTTAGGTCATGTACCAGATGGCAGAGAGCATTTACACATGACAACTTTTCCTAGACGTGCCAACATATGCTGCTGGATCGCCTATGCAGCGGAGCCTTGCTCATTGCAAGTCTCCCTGGAAGTATTTCAAACAAAGCACATCAATTAACATTTGTTTATTATGCCACTGTGAGTATATGACAGTTTTTGACTTCTTTCCCAAATACTCAGGCAACAGTTGGGTTTATATTGATTGAATTTGTCATATAAAGGGCTCATGCTTAGGGATCTATTTAGAAATGTTTTTCACTTCAAATATGCTGCTAAATATCTCACTTCTCATCTAACCTCCATTAAGCATCAAATTTTGTGAACAGATATAAAAAGAATTACAGACGATAGAATGTTATTATGGATTTAAAAAAATACAAGCCATGAAAGTACACAACACAGTAAAGATTTTACCAGTGATGTAGATAAACTCAGGTATTAAATATAAATCTCAAATTATCTTGCATATATATCTTTAAAGTATAAAAAGATAAAATCTCTCTTAATTCCATAAATATACAAGTATCATCAATCCTTCTGAAATAAATCCTTCCCACTCTATAATCCTTCCCAGCCTATAATTAACGCTGTGATTCACCCTGTGTAGGTTTATGATGATCACCTTACATGAAGCAAGTATCTGGGAGCAAGGGATGAGGAAGGAAAGAATAAACAAAGGCTTTCTATCGTCACACTTGTTTGCATTAACTGAAGTAAGAGTGGGATAAACATTTTAGATCAAAGCATCTGAGGCACAAGGCTTCACTGCATAGTTGTGTTTTTTTGATATGTTCTCTGTTCACGTTGAGCAGTGAGGAAAGATCTGAAGACTAACAGAAGTTTTGCCACTTGTATGAGTAAGTTCCTATTTTACGCTATAGAATTTGTTCCCTGAAGTGAAGGTGAAGTGAAAGTGACAGTGACAGGCACTCAGCCGTGTCCGGCGCGTTGTGACCTGAGGACTGTCCGCTCTTCGGGACCCCGTGGACAGTAGCCCACCAGGCTCCTCGGTCCATGGGACTCTCCAGGCAAGAACACTGCAGTGGGTTGCCACTTCGTTCTCCGGAGGATCATCACAACCCAGAGATCAGACCGGGGTCTCCCTCATTACAGGCCGATTCTCTACTGTCTGAGTCTCCAGGGAGGCCCCAAGAATACTGGAGTGGGTAGCCATCCCCTTTCCAGGGATCAAACGGAGGTCTCCTACACCGCAGGCAGATTCTCGACCATATGAGCCACCAGGGAAGCACCAGGACAGTAATGTAAGTGGTTCAGTAGAATGTGGGAATTAGTGACTAATTTTTCAAAACTGAGTATATTTAGGAGTAAGTAATTAACCTTTTTATTTCTGTAAATGTGTTGCCATTATAGGGCCAAAGAAAAGGAAAGAAAACCTTGATTATATCATGCTTATGTTCTACTATAAAATTAAACCTATAAAGACGTATTGTGTAGAAAGTATTCAGACAAGACAGTACAATTTTAATAAATTCAAAATATTTGCTTTAATATATTACACCTATAGACCAAATGTGCTCATTCTTTTGAAATCATCTTCCTTTGTTTTATTCATATATGTGATTTAGTTGTTTAAGTTATTCCACAGCACCATTATTAACCTGCTTAAGAACAGGCAGGCTTTTAAAATATAAAATAAATGAGTATCATTTTCCCCAGAAAAATTAAGTATAAAAGGGAGCTTCAGCTGTAGAATTTAAGGAAGTTAGAAGACCACACAGGAGTAATGTAAAAACAGAGTGCTGCCCGGGGATGGCAGAGAGAAAACCTGAAAACTGCATAGATGCCAATCACTCTGGGCTCCAAAATCACTGCAGACTGTGACTGCAGCCATGAAATTAAAAGGTATCTGCTCCTTGGAAGAAAAGCAATGACCTAGACAGTGTATTAAAAAGCAGAGACATTACTTTGCCTGGAAAGGTCCGTCTAGTCAAGGCTATGGTTTTTCCAGTGGTCATGTATAGATATGAGAGTTGGACAATAAAAAAGGCGGAGCACTGAAGAACTGATGCCTTTGAACTGTGGTGTTGGAGAAGACTCATGAGAGTCCCTTGGACTGCAAGGAGATCCAACCAGTCCATCCTAGAGGAAATCAACCCAGAATATTCACTGGAAGGACTGATGCTGAAACTGAAGCTCCAATACTTTGGCCACCTGATGTGAGGAACTGACTCGTTGGAAAAACCCTGATGCTGGGTCCTGAAGACTGAAGATTGAAGGGGACGGCAGAGGATGAGCTGGTCGGATGGCATCACTGACCTAATGGACATGAGTTTGAGCAAACCCTGGGAGATGGTGAAGGATGGGGAAACATGGAGTGCTGCAGTCCCTGCGGTCACAAAGAGTTGGACATGACTGACCGACTGAACAGAACAGGAATCACTTTATTCTGCTGAATAATTAGTTTTGAAGAATTTAAAGGAGTTAGTTTAGACATTGTTAGTGCTGAACCTAGTATAGACATGTTAATATGAAACTTGACATTAAAATTATATTACCTTGAGTGGTTAAGACTCCACGCTTCCATTGCAGGGGGCCTGGGTACAATCCCTGGTCAAGGAACCAGATACCACATGCTGCAGCAGCAACAACAAAACCTCACGTGCACAGTGCAGACTGGATTTCCCACGTGCGGCACAGCCACACAAATAAATATTTGAAAAATTTATATACTAGCTAAAAATAAGTTGGAAAAAGTCATAAAAATGATGCAAGGAAAACCATTATACAGGAAAAGAATAAACAGCAATGGATTAGACACTTTGTCCTAGCCATACCAAAATAGATTCTTGGCCAACAAACCTTTAGAATCAAATTGAGTAAAACCCTTCTGTCAGCGAAAACTGACAGAATTAGCTACCAGCCAATGCTCATGAAAAGAATATGAAAGGATTTTCTTTGAGCAAAAGAAAAATAATCCAGTATAGAAGGCCAGCAATTCAAGGAGAAAAAGTATGGAAAGAAACAAGTAAATATATCAGTAAAGCACAAGGATATTGAATGTATAAAACAACATTAATATGCTGGCATCTGTAAACACACACACATGCATACAGCATACACATATAGAAACACATCCAGAGAAACACAATTTAAATGCTCAACAGGAAAAGTGTATAAAAGAAATAAAACTTGTTAAAATGTTATAAGACCATTTTATGGCTCAGGAAAACATAAATCCCCCTACATTAGAATGAGATAATGAAGGATTCATTTTGAAACATTGGAGTAACAAATAAAAGACCGTGTGACTACAAAATAACAAGCAGAAAGGCTAGGACGAAATGGTATAATGAAAAATCTTCCTGAAAGGGCACAAATCCAGCTTTAAAAAAGGATAGACGACAACCAGAAAATAAGTAACAAAATGGCAACAAGTACATAACTATCAATAATCACTTTACAGGTTTATGGATTAAATTGTCCAATCACATCACATAAGGTAGCTGATTGGATTTAAAAAAAAAAAAAACAAAAAAACAAGACCTATCTACATGTTGCCAACAAGAGACTCTACAGCTAAAGACAAATGCAGACTGAAAGTGGGGAGAGAAAAATGTGTTCCATGCAAACAGATGTGAAAAGAGAGCTAGGATAGCAATAATCATATCAGAAAAAAAAAATTCAAAGTCAAAGTCTATAATAAAAGGCTAAAAAGGACATTCAGATCAGATCAGATCAGTCGCTCAGTCGTGTCTGACTCTTTGCGACCCCATGAACTGCAGCACACCAGGCCTCCCTGTCCATCACCAGCTCTCGGAGGTCACTCAGACTCACATTCATCGAGTCAGTGATGCCATCCAGCCATCTCATCCTCTGTCGTCCCCTTCTCCTCCTGCCCTCAATCCCTCCCAGCATCAGAGTCTTCTCCAGTGAGTCAACTCTTCGCATGAGGTGGCCAAAGTACTGGAGTTTCAGCTTGAGCATCATTCCTTCCAAAGAAATCCCAGGGCTGATCTCCTTCAGAATGGACTGGTTGGATCTTCTTGCAGTCCAAGGGACTCTCAATTGTCTTCTCCAACACCACAGTTCAAAAGCATCAATTCTTCGGCGCTCAGCCTTCTTCACAGTCCAGCTCTCACATCCATACATGACCACAGGAAAGACCATAGCCTTGACTAGGCGAATCTTTGTTGGCAAAGTGATGTCTCTGCTTTTGAATATGCTATCTAGGTTGGTCATAACTTTCCTTGCAAGGAGTAAGCGTATTTTAATTTCATGGCTGCAGTCACCATTTGCAGTGATTTTGGAGCCCAGAAAAATAAATTCTGACACTGTTTCCACTGTTTCTCCATCTATTTCCCATGTAGTGATGGGACCAGATGCCATGATCTTCATTTTCTGAATGTTGAGCCTTAAGCCAACCTACATTAGATCATGACAAAGGGATCAATACAAGAGGATATAACATCCGTAACCATGCATGCACCTAATATGCTGCTGCTGCTGCTGCTAAATCACTTCAGTCGTGTCTGACTCTGTGCGACCCCATAGAGGGCAGCCCGCCAGGCTCCCCCGTCCCTGGGATTCTCCAGGCAAGAACACTGGAGTGGGTTGCCATTTCCTTCTCCAACACATGAAAGTGAAAAGTCAAAGTGAAGTCGCTCAGTCATGTCCAACTCTTAGGGACCCCATGGACTGCAGCCTACCAGGCTCCTCCATCCATGGGATTTTCCAGGCAAGAGTACTAGAGTGGGGTGCCATTGCCTTCTCCGCACCTAATATAGGGGCACCTAAACATACAAAGCAAATGTTAACAGACATAAAGGGAGAAATTAACAAGACAGTGGTAGTAACAAACCTTGACATCCTACTTACATCAATGGACAGAGATCCAGACAGAAAACCAATAAGAAAACACTGGTCCTAAATGACAGACAAGTTGAAATTAATGTAGCTATTTCAGAACATTTCGTCCAAAGAGTCAAATACGTACTGGATTCAAGTGCATATGGAAAGTTCTCCCAGACAGATCATGTACTAGGTCTAAAAACAAGTTTCAACAAATTTTAGAGGATAAAAGTTATATCAAGTATCACTTTTGACCATAACAAATACAACTAGAAAACAATTATAAGAAGAAAAATGGGGAAAACACAAATACATGGAGACTAGGCCGTGTCCTACACACTGATGAAAAAATAAATACCAACCAAGAGATCAAAGAGACAATCAGAGTACACCTTCAGACAAATGAAAATCAAGACAGAACTTTCCCAAATCTATCAGACATAGCAAAAGCACTTCTAGGAGAGAAGTGTTTAGCAATAAGGCTACTTCATGAAGCAACACAAATCTCAAATAAATGAGCATCTAAACAAATTAGATAAAGAACAAACAAGGCCCAAAGGAAGCAGAAGAAATAAAATAATAAAGGTAATAAGAAAATAAATAAAATATAGACCAATAAAACAACAGGAAAGATCAATGAAACCAAGAGCTGATTTTATTTTGAAAAATAAACAAATTTGATAAGCCCGTAGCTAGGCTCATTAAAAAAAAGACAGGATACAAATAAATAAGAAAGGAAAGAGTAGAAATAGCAAATAATGTGAGAAAAAATCATAGGAGAACACTATGAATATTTAAATGTCAACAAATTGCACAACCAAGAACAAAGGGATAAACCTTTAGAAACATATAACCTATAATCTATCAAGATTAAATCAGGAGGAAATAGACAATCTGAACAGACTGATTACTAGAAATTAAATTGAATCAGGAGTCAAAAATCTTCCAAAAAATTCCAGAAACAGACGTATTCACAGGAAAACTCTACCAAATATAAAAAGGATAGATAATACCTATCCTCAAACTATTCCAAAAAACTAAAGAGGAAGGAACACTCTCAAACGCATTCAACAAGGCCACCATTACCTCATATCCAAACCAGATACTAGAAAAGAAAAGTACAAGTCCCTGTCTCTGATGAATATGGATGTAATAATCCTCAACAAAATATTGGCAAACTTAATTCAACAAACATAAAAAAGACCACATGCCATGAACAAGTGAGATTTTATTCCAGGAAAGCAAGTATAGTTCAACTGAAGCAACTCAATCAACATTGATAGACCACAAGATGTAGGATAAAAATCACGTGATCATCTCAGTAGACACAGGGAAAGCGTGTGACACACCCCAACACCCATGCATGAGATCCAACACCATCCATGAGATCCAACACCATCCATGAGATCCAACACCATCCATGAGCTCCAATACCACCCATGAGATCCAACACCATCCGTGAGATCCAACACCATCCGTGAGATCCAACACCACCCATGACATCCAACACCATCCATGAGATCCAACACCACCCATGAGATCCAACACCACCCATGAGATCCAACACCACCCATGAGCTCCAACACCACCCATGAGATCCAACACCACCCATGAGCTCCAACACCACCCATGAGCTCCAACACCACCCATGAGATCCAACACCACCCATGAGATTCAACACCACTCATGAGATCCAACACCATCCATGAGATCCAACACCACCCATGAGATCCAACACCACCCATGAGATCCAACACCATCCATGAGCTCCAACACCATCCATGAGATCCAACACCACCCATGAGATCCAACACCACCCATGAGATCCAACACCACCCATGAGATCCAACACCATCCATGAGATCCAACACCATCCATGAGATCCAACACCACCCATGAGATCCAACACCACCCATGAGATCCAACACCATCCATGAGATCCAACACCACCCATGAGATCCAACACCACGCATGAGATCCAACACCATCCATGAGCTCCAACATCATCCATGAGCTCCAACACCACCCATGAGCTCCAACACCACCCATGAGATCCAACACCACCCATGAGATCCAACACCACCCCTGAGCTCCAACACCATCCATGAGATCCAACACCATCCATGAGATCCAACACCATCGATAAGAAAACTGCTCAGCCAGGCTGGTATAGAGGAAAATACCTCAACAAAATAAAGGTCGTTTATGAGAACCCACAGCTAACATCATACTCAATGGTTAAGAAAAGAAAGCCTTTCTTCTAATATCAGTAACAAGGAGGCCCACTCTCACCATTGCTCTTTAACACAGTACTGGAAGTCTTAGCCATAGCAGTCACACAAAATAAATAAAAGGCGTCCAGATTGGAAGGGAAGAAGTGAAAGTCTCATTGTCTGCACGTGTTGTTGGTTAGTTGCTAAATTGTGTCTGACTCACTTGCAGCTGATACAATACTATATATAAAACAAACTAAAAGTACACACACACACAATTAAAACTAATAATTGAAGTCAGTAAAGTTGCAGGCTACAAGATTAATATAGACATATCTGTTGCTTTTCTATACACTAATGATGATCTATGTGAAAGAGAAATCAAAAAAATAATCCCATAGAAAACTACGTCAAAAACAATGAAATACCCATGAATAAACTTAACAAAAGTGGTGGAAGACCTATACTCTAAAAACTATAAGACACTGGTGAAAGAACTTAATAAATATGATAGAAATACATGGCAAGATAGCCTGTGAAAATGGATTGGAATTTCCATCCTACCTACTCAAGTTCCATTCAGTTTAAGTCGCTCAGTCATGTCTGACTCTTTGTGACCCCATAAATCACAGCACGCCAGGCCTCCCTGTCCATCACCAAATCCCAGAGTTCACTCAAACTCATGTCCATCAAATCGATGATGCCATCCAGCCATCTCATCCTCTGTCATCCCCTTCTCCTCCTGCCTCCAATCCCTCCCAGCATCAGAGTCTTTTCCAGTGAGTCAAGTCTTCCCATGAGGTGGCCAAAGTACTGGAGTTTCAGCTTTAGCATCAGTCCTTCCAATGAACACCCAGGGCTGATCTCCTTCAGAATGGACTGGTTGGATCTGCTTGCAGTCCAAGGGACTCTCAAGAGTCTTCTCCAACACCACAGTTCAAAAGCATCAATTCTTCAGCACTCAGCTTTCTTTATAGTCCAATTCTCACATCCCTACATGACCACTGGAAAAACCATAGCCTTGACTAGATAGACATTTGTTGGCAAAGAAATGTCTCTGCTTTTAAATATGTTATCTAAGTTGGTCATAACTTTCCTTCCAAGGAGTAAGCATCTTTTAATTTCATGGCTGCAGTCACCATCTGTAGTGATTTTGGGGCCCCCAAAAATAAAGTCTGACACTGTTTCCACTGTTTCCCCATCTATTTGCCATGAAGTGATGGGACCGGATGCCAGGATCTTAGTTTTCTGAATGTTGAGCTTTAAGCCAACTTTTTCACTCTCCTCTTTCACTTTCATCAAGAGGTTTTTTAGTTCCTCTTCATATTCTGCCATAAGGGTGGTGTCATCTGCATATCTGAGGTTATTGATATTTCTCTCGGCAATCTTGATTCCAGCTTGTGCTTCTCCCAGCCCAGGGTTTCTCATGATATACTCTGCATAGAAGTTAAATAATCAGGGTGACAATATACAGCCTTGACGTACTCCTTTCCCTATTTGGAACCAGTCTGTTGTTCCATGCCCAGTTCTAACTGCTGCTTCCTGGTTTGCATACAGGTTTCTCAATAGGCAGGTTAGGTGGTCTGGTATTTCCATCTCTTTCAGAATTTTCCACAGTTTATTGTGATCTACACAGTCAAAGGCTTTGGCATAGTCAATAAAGCAGAAATAGATGTTTTTCTGGAACTCTCTTGCTTTTTCCATGATCCAGCGGATGTTGGCAATTTGATCTCTGGTTCCTCTGCCTTTTCTAAAACCAGCTTGCACATCAGGAAGTTCACGGTTCACATATTGCTGAAGCCTGGCTTGGAGAATTTTGAGCATTACTTTACTAGCGTGTGAGATGAGTGCAATTGTGCAGTAGTTTGAACATTCTTTGGCATTGCCTTTCTTTGGCATTGGAATGAAAACTGACCTTTTCCAGTCCTGTGGCCACTGTTGAGTGTTCCAAATTTGCTGACATATTGAGTGCAGCACTTTCACAGCATCATCTTTCAGGATTTGAACTAGCTCAACTGGAATTCTATCACCTCCACTAGCTTTGTTTGTAGTGATGCTTTCTAAGGCCCACTTGACTTCACATTCTAGGATGTCTGGCTCTAGGTCAGTGATCACACCATCATGATTATCTGGGTCATGAAGCTCTTTTTTGTACAGTTCTTCTGTGTATTCTTGCCACCTCTTCTTAATATCTTCTGCTTCTGTTAGGTCCATACCATTTCTGTCCTTTATCGAGCCCATCTTTGCATGAAATGTTCCCTTAGTATCTCTAATTTTCTTGAAGAGAACTCTAGTCTTTCCTATTCTGTTGTTTTCCTCTATTTCTTTGCATTGATCGCTGAGGAAGGCTTTCTTATCTCTTCTTGCTATTCTTTGGAACTCTGCATTCAGATGCTTATATCTTTCCTTTTCTCCTCTCTTCTTTTCACAGCTATTTGTAAGGCCTCCCCAGATGGCCATTTTGCTTTTTTGCATTTCTTTTCCATGGGGATGGTCTTGATCCCTGTCTCCTGTACAATGTCACAAACCTCCGTCCAAAGCAATCTACAAATTTAATCTAATACCTATCAAATTATCCGTGATATTTTTCACAGAATTAGAACAAATAATTCCAAAATTTGTATAGAACCATGGGAGACCCCCAATGGCCAAAGCAATCTCAAGAAAAAAGAACACACCTGGAGGTGTCCTGCCTCCTGACTTCAGACCATATTACAACACGTTAGTCGCTCTGTCATGTTCACCTCTGACCCACAGACTTTTGCCAGCCAGGCTCCTCCGTCCATGGGATTTCCCAGGCAAGAATACTGGAGTGGGTTGCCATTCCCTTCTCCAGGAGATCTTCCTGACCCAGGGATTGAACTGTGGTCAGTAATCAAATCAATACGGTAACGGCACAAAAAAACCCCAAAAACCAGACATACTGATCAATGGCCACAATAGAGAGCCCAGAAAGAAACCGACGCACAGTCAATTAATTGATAACAAAGCAAGCAAAAACATGCAATGGAGAAAAGGCAGTCTCTGAAAGAAGCGGTGTTGGAAAAAATTGGGAAGGTACATTAAAAGAATGAAATTTGAACATTTTCTTATACCTTATTCAAAATAAATTCAAAATAAACTCTAGATCAAAAATGTAAGTATAGAAACCATAAATATCCTATAAAAAATATAAGCAGTACACTGTTTGATGTAAGTCTTGGCAATATTACTTTGAATCTGTCTCTTCAAGCAAGAGAAACCAAAGCGAAATGAACAAATTGACCAAATTACACTTACATGCTTTTGCAGAGTGAAGAAAGACAACAACAAAACAAAAAGACAGCCTACTGAATGGGAGAAGTGATTGGCAAATGACATGTCTGATAGGGGTTAATGTCCAAAATATACCGAGTTCACACAAGTCAGCATCAAGAGAATAACTCAGTTAAAAGATGGGCAATAGATCTCATTACACACACACACACACACACACACACACACACAGCCAGTAGGCACATGAAAAGATGCTCAACATCACTAATCATTAGGGAAATGCAAACCAAAACCACAATGAGATATACCTCACACGGGTCAGAGTGGCTGTCTTCAAAAAGGCAAGACATTATGAACACAGGTAAAGTTGTGGAAAAAAGAGAACCCCAGTATGCAGTTGGTGGGAGTGTAAATTGATAGTCACTATGGAAAACAGTCGGAGAAGGCAATGGCACCCCACTCCAGTATTCTTGCCTGGAAAATCCCATGGATGGAGGAGCCTGGTGGGCTGCAGTCCATGGGATCACTAAGAGTTGGACACGACTGAACAACTTCACTTTCACTTTTCACTTTCATGCACTGGAGAAGGAAATGGCAACCCACTCCAGTGTTCTTGCCTGGAGAATCCCAGGGACGGGGGAGCCTGGTGGGCTGCCGTCTATGGGGTCGTACAGAGTCGGACACGACTGAAGTGACTCAGCAGCAGCAGCAGCATGGAAAACAGTATGAAGGGTCCTCAAAATATTAAAAGAACCACGACCTATAGTCAGACAATTCCACTTGAGTATATTTCCCAAGAAAACAAAAGCACTGATTCAAAAATATAGGTATTCTAATGTTCATGGCAACATTATTTACAATAGCTGAGAACTGGGAGCACCCTAAGTGTCCATCAACAGATGAATGGATACAGATTATATATATATTATATATATTTTTCAGAGTGAAGACAGACAACAGCAAAGCAAAAAGACAACCTACTGAATGGGAGAAGATATTGGCAAATGACGCGCCTGATAGGAGCTAACATACAAAATACATAGAGAGTTCACACAACTCAGTATCAAGAAAACAACTCAATTAAAAACTAAATATATATATTATCTATAATACATATATATGTATTACTTACATATAGAAAAAAATGAAATTTTGCCATTTGCCACAACATAGATGGACCTGAAGAGTATTATGCTTTGTAAAGTAAGTCAGAGAAAAACGAAAACTGTGTATTTTCACTTACATACGAAATCTAAAAATTAAAACACAGGAATGCATATAAGAAAACAAACAGACCTACAGAGAATGAATGAGTGATTACCAGTCAGCAGGAGGGGGGCAGGGGCAAGAGAGGGGAGGCCGAACAGGAGGCACAACTACCAGGTGTAAAATAAGGTACGAGGAAAAATTCACAGCATGAAGGATACGGCCAGGATTTCAAAATAACTCTATTGGAATATAATTTATAAAAGTATCAATCACTATGCTTCATACCTGAAGTTAATATAGCACTATAAATCAAATAAGCATCAATAAAAAAGAATGGAATTTAAAAGGGGGAGGAAAAGGAGAGCCAGGAAGAGGAAGTAAAAATAGAATAGTAAATAATAAGATGTAGCAATAAACACAAATACATTGTAACGGCATTAAGTCCAAATAGAATAAGGATTCAAATGCAAGGTCAATAATTTTCAGGCTAAAAAAATACTGCTTCTAAATTCTTAACGCATATATATGGAATTTACAAAGATGGTAACAATAACCCTGTATACGAGACAGCAAAAGAGACACTGATGTATAGAACAGTCTTTTGGACTCTGTGGGAAAGGGAGAGGGTGGGATGATTTGGGAGAATGGCATTGAAATATATATAATATCATATATGAAACGAGTAGCCAGTCCAGGTTTCGATGCACGATACTGGATGCTTGGGGCTGGTGCACAGGGACGACCCGGAGGGCTGGTACAGGGAGGAAGGAGGGAGGAGGGTTCGGGGTGGGGAGCACATGTATGCCTGTGGCGGATTGATTTTGATGTATGGCTAAACCAATACAATATTGTAAAGTTAAACAAAATAAAAAAAAAAATACTGCTTCTCTAAAGATACATACATATAAGGATTTAGAGAGCTTGAAATTTAAAAACGAAATAGATACTCCATGCAAATACTAAACAAAAGGACCCTAATAAAAGAAAGGTATAGTGGTTATATTCATAATAGAAAAGATACAGTTTTTATAAAGAAGACCATTTCATCATGATGAGAATATTGTCCCTAAGTACATAATTAAACTAGAAATAAAAAATCATAAACATAACAACAAATCTCCACAAACATAGCCATTAAAAAAATCTTCAATAATCAATGGTTCAAAATAGAAATAATAAGTATCAGTATCAAGAGAATCAAAACTTGTTTTTCATAAACTCTGCACAACAGACTAAAAAGAGAACAAAAGAGATGTCATCATGACAAGTTCTAAATATGTTAAATATCATAGAAGGATATCGTGAGCAATATTAAAAAGTATCTTTAAAATGGAGATGGCATAGATAAATTCTTAGGGAGGAAAAAAACAACCAAAACTGAAGCAAAGAAAAATAAAGTCTAAGAAGGCATAGAACTGAAAATTTATTGTACAAATTAAAACCTTTTCTATAAGTATCCATGATCAAATGTCCTCACTTGGAAATTCTACAAAATTACTAAGGAAGAAATCATGAAAATAAGACAAAATTCTTCCAAACAATAGAAAAAAAAAAGATAACCAATTCCAAATACATTGTATCAGTTCAGCATAACTTTGATACAAAATCTTATAAGAGAAACATTATGGGTACAATATATTAAGCAAAATGATATCAAAGCAAATACAGCCATATTAAAAACATTACTACAGCATCAACAAGTGTTTTTCTTACAGGAATGCAGTGACTATTCGACATAAGAAAATCAAACAATATAATCTGCACCAATATCGACAGTCAAGTTACTTTATCTTTTAGGAAGCTTCAGTTCAGTTCAGTTCAGTCGCTCAGTTGTGTCTGATTCTTTGCAAGCCCATGAATTGCAGCACGCCAGGCCTCCCTGTCCATCACCAACTCCCGGAGTTCACTCAAACTCATGTCCATCGAGTCGGTGATGCCATCCAGCCATCTCATCCTCTGTCATCCCCTTCTCCTCCTACCCTCATTCCCTCCCAGCATCAGAGTCTTTTCCAATGAGTCAACTTTTTGCATGAGGTGGCCAAAGTATTGGAGTTTCAGCTTCAGCATCAGTCCTTCCAAAGAACACCCAGGATTGATCTCCTTTAGAATGGACTGGTTGGATCTCCTTGCAGTCCAAGGGACTCTCCAGAGTCTTCTCCAACACCACAGTTCAAAAGCATCAGTTCTTCAGCGCTCAGCTTTCTTCACAGTCCAACTCTCACATCCATACATGACCACAGGAAAAACCATAGCCATGACTAGACGGACATTTGTTGGCAACATAATGTCTCTGCTTTTGAATATGCTATCTAGGTTGGTCACAACTTTCCTTCTAAGGAGTAAGCGTCTTTTAATTTCATGGCTGCAGTCACTATCTGCAAAAGTCTGACACTGTTTCCACTGTTTCCCCATCTATTTCCCATGAAGTGATTGGACCAGATGCCATGATCTTAGTTTTCTGAATGTTGAGGTTTAAGCCAACTTTTTCACTCTCTTCTTTCACTTTCATCAAGAGGCTTTTTAGTTTCTCTGCACTTTCTGCCATAAGGGTGGTGTCCTTATTTAATATAACAATTAAACAATAAGGTGACTGTCCTTATTTAATATAACAATTTCCTCATCAGTAAAATCAGGATTCAGCTCAGTTCAGTTGCTCAGACATGTCCAATTCTTTGCAACCCCATGGACTGCAGCACGCCAGGCTTCTCTGTCCTTCACTGTCTCCTGTAGTGTGCTCAAACTCATGTTCATTGAACTGCAAGAAGATCCAACCGGTCCATTCTGAAGGAGATCAGCCCTGGGATTTCTTTGGAAGGAATGATGCTCAAGCTGAAACTCCAGTATTTTGGCCACCTCATGCGAAGAGTTGACTCATTGGAGAAGACTCTGATGCTGGGAGGGATTGAGGGCAGGAGGAGAAGGGGACGACAGAGGATGAGATGGCTGGATGGCATCACTGACTCGATGAATGTGAGTCTGAGTGACCTCCGAGAGCTGGTGATGGATAGGGAGGCCTGGCGTGCTGCAGTTCATGGGGTCGCAAAGAGTCGGACACGACTGAGCGACTGATCTGATCTGATCTGATGTTCATTGAGTCAGTGATGCCATCCAACCATCTCATCCTCTCTCATCCCCTTCTCCTCCCACCTTCAATCTTTCCCAGCATCAGGGTCTTTTTTAAGGTCAGTTCTTCGCATCAGGTGACCTAATATTGGAGCTTCAACTTCAGCATCAGTCCTTCCAATGAATATTCAGGACTGATTTCCTTTAGGATGGATTGGTTGGTTGTCGTTGCAGTCCAAGGGACTCTCAAGAGTCTTCTCCAACACCACAGTTCAAAAGCATCAACTCTTCGGTGCTCAGCTTTCTTTATGGTCTAACTCTCAAATCCATACATGACCACTGGAAAAACCATAGCCTTGACTAGACGGACTTTGTTGGCAAAGTAATGTGTCTGCTTTTTAATATGCTGTCTAGGTTTGTCATAGTTTTTCTTCCAAGGAGCAAGCATCTTTTAATTTCATGGCTGCAGTCATCCTCTGTAGCGATTTTGGAGCCCAAGAAAAAAAAAAAGTCTTCCACTGTTTTCACTGTTTCCCCATCTCTTTTCCATGAAGTGATGGGTCCAAATGCCATGATCTTAGTTTCCTGAATGTTGAGGTTTTTTTTTTTCTTTTTTTACTGTTCATCTTTTTAATATTTTATTTTATTGTTTAACTTTACAATATTGTATTGGTGTTGCCATATATCAACATGAATTTGCCACAGGTATACATGTGTTCCCCATCCTGAACCCTCCTCCCTCCCCATACCATCCCTCTGGTACTGTACGTCCCAGTACACCAGCCCCAAGCATCCAGTATCGTGCATCAAACCTAGACTGGTGACTCGTTTCATATATGATATTATACATGTTTCAATGCCATTCTCCCAAATCATCCCACCCTCTCCCTCTCCCACAGAGTCCAAAAGACTGTTGTATACATCAGTGTCTCTTTTGCTGTCTCGTATACAGGGTTATTGTTACCATCTTTCTAAATTCCATATATATGCATTAGTATACTGTATTGGTGTTTTTCTTTCTGGCTTACTTCACTCTGTATAATAGGCTCCAGTTTTATCCACCTCATTAGAACTGATTCAAATGTATTCTTTTTAATGGCTGAGTAATACTTCATTGTGTATATGTACAACTGCTTTCTTATCCATTCATCTGCTGATGGACATCTAGGTTGCTTCCATGTCCTGTCTATTATAAACAGTGCAGCGATGAACATTGGGGTACACGTGTCTCTTTCAATTCTGGTTTCCTCAGTGTGTATGCCCAGCAGTGGGACTGCTGGGTCATAAGGCAGTTCTATTTACAGTTTTTTAAGGAATCTCCACACTGTTCTCCATAGTGGCTATACTAGTTTGCATTCCCACCAACAGTGTAAGAGGGTTCCCTTTTCTCCACACACCCTCTCCAGCATTTATTGCTTGTAGACTTTTGGATCACAGTCATTCTGACTGGTGTGAAATGGTACCTCATAGTGGTTTTGATTTGCATTTCTCTAATAATGAGTGATGTTGAGCATCTTTTCATGTGTTTATTAGCCATCTGTATGTCTTCTTTGGAGAAATGTCTATTTAGTTCTTTGGCTCATTTTTTGATTGGGTCATTTATTTTTCTGGAATTGAGCTGTAGGAGTTGCTTGTATATTTTTGAGATTAGTTGTTTGTCAGTTGCTTCATTTGCTATTATTTTCTCCCATTCTGAAGGCTGTCTTTTCACCTTGCTTATAGTTTCCTTTGTTGTGCAGAAGCTTTTAAGTTTAATTAGGTCCCATTTGTTTATTTCTTATTTTATTTCCAATATTCTGGGAGGTGGGTCATAGAGGATCCTGCTATGATGTATATTGGAGAGTGTTTTGCCTATGTTCTCCTCTAGGAGTTTTATAGTTTCTGGTCTTATGTTTAGATCTTTAATCCATTTTAAGTTTATTTGTGTGTTTGGTGTTAGAAAGTGTTCTATTTTCATTCTTTTACAAGTGGTTGACCAGCTTCCCAGCACCACTTGTTAAAGAGATTGTTTTTAATCCACTGTATATTCTTGTCTCCTTTGTCAAAGATAAGGTGTCCATAGGTGCATGGATTCATCTCTGGGCTTTCTATTTTGTTCCATTGATCTATATTTTGTCTTTGTGCCAGTACCATACTGTCTTGATGACTGTGGCTTTGTAGTAGAGCTTGAAGTCAGGCAGGTTGATTCCTCCAGATCCATTCTGCTATCTCAAGATTGCTTCAGCTATTCGAGGTTTTTTGTATTTCCATACAAATTGTGAAATCATTTTTTCTAGCTCTGTGAAGAATACCATTGGTAGCTTGATAAGGATTTCATTGAATCTATAAATTGCTTTGGGTAGTATACTCATTTTCACCATATTGATTCTTCCGATCCATGAACATGGTATATTTCTACATCTATTAGTGTCCTCTTTGATTTCTTTCACCAGTGTTTTATAGTTTTCTATATATAGGTCTTTAGTTTCTTTAGGTAAGCAATGCAGCCTGGGCCTCCTGCCCAGCCCCCACTTGCTAGTGGCGGGTGCAGGCATCTGTGGTGCTTCTCTGCTAGCCAGCTTTTTCATTCTCCTCTTTCATTTTCATCAGAAGATTCTTTAGTTATTCTTTGCTTTCTGCCATAAGGGTGGTGTCATCTGCATATCTGAGGTTATTGATATTTCTCCTGGCAATCTTGATTCCAGCTTGTGCTTCCTCCAGCCCAGCATTTCCCATGATGCCCTCTGCATATTAGTTAAATAAGCAGAGTGACAATATACAGCCTTGACATACTCTTTTCCCAATTTGGAACCAGTCTGATGTTTCATGTCCAGTTCTAACTGTTGCTTCTTCACCTCTATACAGATTTCTCAAGAGGCAGGTCAGGTGGTCTGGTATTCCCAACTCTTTCAGAATTTTCCATAGTTCATTGTGATCCACACAGTCAAAGGCTTTGGTATAGTCAATAAAGCAGAAGTAGATGTTTTTCTGGAACTCTCTTGCTTTTTCCATGATCCATCAGATGTTGGCAATTTGCTTTCTGGTTCCTCTGCCTTTTCTAAATCCAGCTTGAACATCTGGAAGTTCTCATTTCATGTACTGTTGAAGCCTGGCTTGAGGAACTTTAAGCATTACTTTACTAACGTGTGAGATGAGTGCAATTGTGCAGTTGTTTGAACAATCTTTGGTGTTGCCTTTCATTGGGATTGGAATGAAAACTGACCTTTTCCAGTCCTGTGACCACTGCTGAGTTTTCCAAATTTGTTGGCATATTGAGTGCAGCACTTTCACAGCATCATCTTTTAGGATCTGAACTAGCTCAACTGGAATCCCATCACCTCCACTAGCTTTGTTCGTAGTGATGCTTCCTAAGGCCCACTTGACTTCACATTCCAGGATGTCTGGTTCTAGGTGAGTGATCACACGATTGTGATTATCTGAGTCGTGAAGATTTTTTTTTAAAATTCTTCTGTGTATTCTTGCCACCTCTTTTTAATATCTTCTGCTCCTGTTAGGTCCATACCATTTCTGTTCTTTATTGTGCCCATCTTTGCATGAAATGTTCCTCTGGTATCTCTAATTTTCTTGAAGAGCTCTCTAGTCTTTCCCATTCTGTTGTTTCCTCTATGTCTTTGCATTGATCACTGAGGAAGGCTTTCTTATCTCTCCTTGCTATTCTTTGGAACTCTGCATTCGGATGCTTGTATCTTCCCTTTTCTCCTTTGCCTTTCACTTCTCTTTTTTTCTCATGAACTCGCAGGTCTCTTTTTTTCTCATAAACTCTTTTTTTCCCACTTCTCTTCTTTTCTCATTCTTTTCAAATCTCTCTTTTCTCATGAACTTGTTTTATCATGAATTCCCCAGGTTGGTAGGTACTCAATATGCCAGAGAAGAGTGGAGAAATAGCTCCAGAAAGAATGAAGAGGCTGAGTCAAAGTTGAAACAATACCCAGCTGTGGATGTGACTGGTGATAGAAGCAAGGTCCGATGCTGTAAAGAGCAATATTGCAGAGGAACCTGGAATGTCAGGTCCATGCATCAAGGCAAATTGGAAGTGGTCAAACAGGAGATGGCAAGAGGGAACATCAACATTCTACGAATCAGCGAACTCAAATGGACTGAAATGGGTGAATTTAACTCAGATGACCATTATATCTACTACTGTGGGCAGGAATCCCTTAGAAGAAATGGAGTAACCCTCATGGTCAACAAAAGAGTCCAAAATGCAGTACTTGGATGCAATCTCAAAAACGACAGAATGATCTCTGTTCGTTTCCAAGGCAAACCATTCCATATCACAGTAATTCAAGTCTATGCCCCAACCAGTAACACTGAAGAAGCTGAATTTGAACTGTTCCATGATGACCTACAAGATCTTCTAGAATTAACACCAAAAAAGATGTCCTTTTCATTATAGGAGACTGAAACGCAAAAGTAGGAAATCAAGAGATACCTAGAATAACAGGCAAGTTTAGCCTTGGAGTACAAAATGAAGCAGAGCAAAGGCTAAAAGAGTTTTGCCAAGAGAATGCACTGGTCATAACAATCACCATCTTCCAACAATACAAGAGAAGACTCTACACATGGACATCACCAAATGGTCAACACCAAAATCAGATTGATTATATTCTTTGCAGCCGAAGATAGAGAAGCTCTATACAGTCAGCAAAAACAAGACTGGGAGCTGACTGTGTCTCAGATCATGAACTCCTTACTGCGAAATTTAAACTTAAATTGAAGAAAGTATGGAAAACCACTAGACTACTCAGGTATGACCTAGATTAAATCCCTTATGATATACAATGGAAGTGACAAGTAGATTCAAGTGATTAGATCTGATAGACAGAGTGCCTGATGAACTATGGACAGAGGTTTGTAACTTTGTACTACAAGTGCCTATCAAAACCATCCCCAAGAAAATCAATACTATAACAACTTATACATCATACGAGGCTTTTCTGAGGATTAAATAATGAATGCATGTAAAGTGTTTAGCACATGGTACACAGTAACTGCCCAACAAATCTTAGCTATTACTACTAGTGCCTTTTAAGAAATAATTATGAAAGGAGACTTCCCTGGGGGTCCAATGATCAAGAATCTGTCTTGCCATGCAGGGGAAGCAGGCTCCATCCCTGGTCGGGGAACTAAGATTGCACGCACTGTGGAACAACCACGCCTCCATGTTCTGAGCCCACAAGTTCTGGAGCCCACGCAAAACAACTAGAGAGTCTGCACGCTGCAACAACTGAGCCGTGTGCCACAACCAGAGAGTCCGTATGCTGCAGTGAAACAGACTTAATGCAGGTAGATCCACACGCCACAGCAAAGACCCAGTGCAGCCAAACAAAATAATTAAATAGTAAAAAATTATGTATGAAAAAAATAACATTTTCACTGAACGTTGTAGAAGATTAAAATCTCATTTATTTAGTGCTCAATTAGAAAAATCCTACTGCATTAAAAAAAAAAAAACAACACTCCAAAACTTAAAGGCTTAACACAAACATTTCCTTAGTTCCACGGTGCCAAGGCCAACAGTTAGAGCTGGGCGTGGCAGAGCGTGTTTTCTGCTCTCATGTGTGTGTCTGTGACCCGTTGTTAGGTCAGGTTGTTGTTCAGTCACTCAGTTGTGTCCGCCTCTTTGCAACCCCATGGACGGCAGCACGTCAGGTTTCCCCTCGTTCACCGTCTCCCAGAGTTTGCTCAAACTCATGTCCGTAGAGTCGGTGACGCCATTCAACCATCTCGTCCTTGTCATCCCCTTCTCTTCCTGCCTTCAATCTTTCCCAGCATCAGGGTCTTTTCCAGTGAGTTGGCTCTGCACATCAGGTGGCCCAAAGGACTGGAGCTTCAGCTTCAGCTTCAGCATCAATCCTTCCAGTGAATATTCAGGACTGATTTCCTTTAGGATTCAGTTGTTTGATCTCCTTGCAGTCCAAAGGACTCTCAAGAATCTTCTCTAAACACCATCGTTTGAAAGCATCAATTCCTTGGTGCTCACTCTTCTTTATGGTCCAACTCTCATATCCATACATGACTATTGGAAAATTCAGCTGGCCAGGGACCAGCTAGTTTTGAGATGGGGACGTTGAAAAACTAGGATGGCTTGTCTCTGCCACGTTGTCTCACATCTACATGGTTAACTCTGACTTATTTACACATCAGTTACAGGGTCCCAGAAAACAAGAAAGGGCAAGCACCAATATATAAGCATTTTTCAAATCTCTACTTATATAACATTAGTATTGTTTAAATTAGGTCACCTGGTCAAGCCAAGAGTTTGAGTGTGGAAAGAAGGATATGATATAGAGACCCTTGAATAAATTGGAGACAATTACTCTAACAGTGTACCACAAGTTCCGAAGCAAAATTACCAAACCATTAAAATCCAGTAAGAACAACCTATTTTTCCCTCAAACTGTTTTCTTAAGATCTTCAGTTTTATAAAATCATCCTTTAGTCCCTAAGACCTTACCTTGGCAACCCAAACATGCCTTTCAAATTTAATGTCTAATATTGCCCAATCCAAATTTTCTTCCTCAACTAGAGAAAGTAAACCAATGACTTTCTCTTAAAAGGTCCTTATTTATTCTTGGCTCATACCATTTCCTTATCTTAAAGATGTCCTTTGACCCTCCCCCTTTCAATCATTTCATGTACCTCATCATTTACGTTTCCAGCTCATATACTACTTAAACAATAATTTGTCCCTCATTAATATAAGAAAAAAGACCAAACATTTATGTGAACTTCCATTTATGCCATGAACTTTTACGGAGCCAGTCAGATATAGAATATACCTTTTGTACTGCTCCTTATCTTTCTAAAGAATAGGTATTCTGGATGAAACATAAAATTTACTGTGTAAAAGTTATTTACATCCTTGCTTCTTCCATAGAATTTGGTATGATAAAATAAATTTAATAAGTACTCATATTTGCTTCATATTTTTTACTGTTCTTAGTGAGAACTTTTATATAATTTCTCATTTTATATACTCAGAAATCTCAATATTAAATGATAATCAAACTAAATTAAGTGATATTTAACCCACTAGATATTTTCTAATCTATCATTTATATCATTACTTATGTTGTTTAATAATTCAAATATGTCTAGCTGTCTCCAGTTAACCTATATGTGAAACAGATCTATAGTAAATTATACCTTTTGTTAGACTATCTAATACAAATTAAGCTTGTTTTATATTAAACATGTGTTACACATAAATTAATATAACTGCTTTTACAAATTTTTAATTTAGATTTTTCTGTAGGGAAAGCTGGCCTTCCTCACACACTGACTATTTAAAATGAATGAAAGCATCCCTTGGAAGTCTCACTAAGCACCGAAAACTAATTAGCACATCTAGCGGTTAAGCTTTTGCTTATTCCTTTATTCTCAGAACTGACTGCTTGAGTAATAAGGTCTTCACTTGGATCTAGCATCTAAAAAATATTTGCCATGTCTGATTAAGTGACTTATGAATTTCAAATGTAATTATCTATAGAAATTTAGTAAAATTTTGAAGAAAGAAGCTATCTTACACCAAGTGATTGGCCTTGAAAACAGTCATATAAATAGAATTCTAATTATAGAAATGACAAATTTGAGTTAGCTCATTTATGTAGTTTCAATATAATCCACTTGAGATATGAAATGGCATATGAACATAGGTACAAAACCAGATAATAACACAAATAATTGAAAGAATCATGGAAGCAGGAAAAAAAGAAAATAACAAAACCGAATAAGATGAATTAATCATCCTCTATTTCTCTTAGAAAATGGCTAAAAATTTGACTATTTTTTTAAGCTTCAGCAAGTAGCTTATACAAAATAAAATCAATAATAAGGTTCAGAAAGGACATGAAGGATTTATTTCCTATAACCCAGTAAAGAGAATACTGGGTGATATAGTGGTCATCACTATAATAGGTATGATAATTTTCTTTGTTTTTCTTCTCTTTTTTCTGTGTTCCTCACTCCAAAACCAAGGAAAAGCTGAAGCAAACTGCATAAAAGCAAATCCATGAAATCCAAAACAATGTAGTTCAAAAGGGCAGCAATTTGATTGTCTTTTTCCTTGGAAAAAAAGTATATTAGAAATCTAGAGAAAAGAATGGACTACATGTTTTCATATTGTCCTCCATAAAGATCATTACTCCAAATCAGATGTATAATTCAAAAACAAAGAGTTTAAGGTTTTGTTTTCCACTAAGGATCTGAAGTGTAGATGTTCTGTATTGCAATAATGGCCTACCCATGGACTTGGACAATCAATTAAGCATCATATCAATTAAGCATAGTGAATCATTATGTGCTCTTCTTGTTAACATCAACTCACACCCTTAATCATTAGAAAACAGGATATGAACAGTGTTAGGATAATCGCATCAGTGAAAGTTAGAAAGGACCAGAACTTTCAGGGACAGAAAAACAGTATACTTTAGTATAACAAATTAACCTGTTTCAAAATAAGACATGAAGAGGGGGAAAAAAATTGATGGAGTTTTGACATACCATAGGTATCACATGGATTAAAAAAAATCACTGGAAAATCATATTTGTATTTTATGAAGAATGGATAGCTAGTTTCAAAATGATTTTACATATATATTCAATCAGAATGGAAAAACCAAGAATTTGTAAAACATATTTTTAACTTTAAAGAAAAAGACATTAGATGTAGCGAGTCCAAATTTGTGACTTATATTGTCTGATGCTGGAAAGGTAAACTTATAAATTAAGATAACTAAATAATTTGTTATCCAAATTGAGACACTTTTAAGAATGAATTAATCCACTACTAATAAGAAAGCTGGAAAATTAGGCATAGACCCAGGCTAACCTTGACAAATTAGAATGTACAGGCAGCCTAGTTAGAGACGTGTCTTGAAGTCACAAGCCCAAAGCAGAACAATTACTCTTCCCCAAAATTAACTCCTTTCTTGAAGCTGCTTAATCAGAAGACTGCCAACTCTCTTCTTTAACTAAAATTAGGTCAATATTAAATTTTTAAAGTTGTGTTCTCAACTGTGAATCACTGATGCACACTGATTATGGATATTCAGAGATAAAGGACAAATGCTTCCTGGTGATAAAATTTCCTATTGATTACCCAGCATATTATCCTACCTGAGCAATATTTACTGCATTACAGATTCGCTCATCTTTCTCACGGTCCTTTGTTTTCTGTAACATTTGCCATATTTTGTTCCTAAGTCCATCCTGCTCTTTATCTCCCGAAGTTCCCATGACATTTTCACCAGGTTGTACAGTAGGCCATAGCGTCCAGCCCATTTCACTTGATCACCTGTTTAAAAAGAAACATTTTGGGGGAAAGATATTTTATTCATCTTACTAATGTATGTTATTGTGAAAAAAAGAAGACACTTAACTTTATTAATATTTTAAAGTTTTAAATTCTGAGTTTTGGAATTTCTTTTTACCCATGATTACTTTTACTCCTTTAATTTTAAAACTTCTCACAGATGATTTAAAAACTTCTAACCATATGAAAAGTTACTTACACCTAACTAACATTATACCTCATAAATTAAAAAGTTAAAAGATAAACTCTTAACTATGTACTATAAACACACGTTTGGAATTCAAATAAAGAGGAATTTGTTTAAGGCAATATAAACACAGACCACCATGGTGAATTTTTATAATAAATAAGTGAAACAGGAGAAAAATCCTGCCTGTTATAAAAATGATCAAACTCCATGAAATATGGCATCTGAATCAAGAAAAAAGCTTTAAAAATAATGTGAAAAGCACATAAAAACTACTGATGTAATTATAAGCTGGGAGATTTTTTTAAATAATAGATACATAAATCGGATGAAATAGGGGAAGGGAGTAATTAATTCAGAAGAGGTTTTTTAAAAGTCTAATACACTTCTCCTTCTAAAAATTATATACCAATTAGCAATTTAAATAAGTTACCAAGTTCTACTTTTAAAATATGCATTTCTCTTACGGAAAAGAGGACGAAGTTTCTCTTTATCTTAATTATATCTTACCTAGATGATATATTGCTATGCAATACTATTCAAGAAGAGAGAATTCTAATTTAGATAGTGATGGGATAAATAAATTTAGAGAATAATGCATGTGTCAAATGGTATATGAGCTTAAGTTAGCCAAAGAGCACCATGAGGGTATTGACTGTATGTGAAGCAAGAAAGAGGAGTAGGAGGAAGACAAGGTTCAGAGAGAGAGATGGAAGGTGTTCTGGGGAGACTTAGTCTGACTCTGAAATCACCAATGTCCTTCTTGAATAGGAGATAAACACACTCTGAAAAGTCGTGATCTTCAACTTTTCCTAATTCAATCTGGATTTCATAACCAGGTTAATAATAATTATTACTGTTATGATAAATAGAATACCTGGGATATGTGTCCATATTCTAGTTGCTCATTAAAATCCTGCTATGAAGACTATATCATACTTAGAATAATAGAAGGGAATGTAACATATAGAAGGAATGTAACATATGAGCCTCAACTCGGGTAAAAATTCCTGTAGAATCACACACAGGGTGTATATTGTCATCGTGCTGACTTAACTTATATGCAGAGTACATCATATGAAATACTGGGTTGGATGAATCACAAGCTGGAATCAAGACTGATGGGAGAAATATCAATAACCTCAGATATGTTGATGACACCACTCTAATGGCAGAAAGTGAAAGGGAACTAAGGAGCCTCTTGATGAAAGTGAAAGAGGAAAGTGAAAAATTTGGCTTAAAGCTCAACATTCAGAAAACTAAGATCATGGTATCTGGTCCCATCACTTCATGGCAAATAGATGGGGAAACAATGGAAACAGTGGGAGACTTTATTTTGGGGGCTCCAAAATCACTGCAGATGGTGACTGCAGGCATGAAATTAAAAGACGCTTACTTCTTGGAAGGAAAGTTATGACCAACCTAGACAGCGTATTAAAAAGCAGAGACATTACTTTGCCAACAAAGGTCTATCTAGTCAAGGCTATGCTTTTTCCAGTGGTCATGTATGGATGTGAGAGCTGGACTGTGAAGAAGGCTGAGCATCGAAGAATTGATGCTTTTGAAGTGTGGTGTTGGAGAAGACTCTTGAGAGTCCCTTGGACTGCAAGGAGATCCAACCAGTCCATTCTAAAGGAGATCAGTCCTGGGTATTCTTTGGAAGGAATGATGCTAAAGCTGAAACTCCAGTACTTTGGCCACCTCATGTGAAAGTTGACTCATTGGAAAAGACTCTGATGCTGGGAGGGATTGGGGGCAGGAGGAGAAGGGGACGACAGAGGATGAGATGGCTGGATGGAATCACTGACTCGATGGACATGAGTCTGAGTGAACTTCAGGAGTTGGTGATGGACAGGGAGGCCTGGTGTGCTGCAATTCATGGAGTCACAAAGTGTTGGACACGACTGAGTGACTGAACTGAAACACAACATCTCATTGAGCAGATACAGCATTAGTCTTTTGCTCAAATGTCTACCATTTAATCTTACCTCATTTATCTTTTGTTATCTTACCTTACCCATTTCTCAGATGAACTCTCTATTGTAGCTCCATTTAAGATCCTCTCTATCCTCCTCTCACAGCTCCCTCTCCACTTGGGGTCAGTTGACCTGTTTCCGGGGGACCTAACTGGGCCTGGCTCCTGTGGGTCCCTGAACAGGTGGGAGCAGCTCCAGGATCACGTGAAATGGGCTGGAGCTGGTCATGGGACCATGGCTGGGTCCACAGGTCTCAGGCCTCTTATCGAGTACAAATGCATTTAGCTCCTCTAGGTCTGTGTGCATGCTCCTGTTAGGTCCCTGGGTGGGTTCCTGGGTGCACAGAACTGCTTCTGGACCACGGTAGAGTGAGGCTAGAACCAGGTCTCAGAGATGCTTCAGGATTCATGGTCAGGCCTCAGTCAGTGGGCCGGGACTCAGGGCTCAGCAGGCATGGGTCCTCTCAAGTCCTCTGGGGGGTGGGGCTAGCAGCAGGACTGCAGACAAGCAGGGGAGGAGCTGAGTTCTCAGGAAGACGGTGAGCTTCTAGGTCCAGTTAAACCACTGTTGACAGGCGGGCCACTGAAGTCCAGCCTGCCTTCTTGAAGAGGCTCTCCTGAGTCTTGGGTTGCATTTGTGTTTTACAACCTATTACTTGGGTTCTCAGGTCCTCCCAAAGGTGCTTTTGTTCACGGATGTTTGCCAAGTTATTTTTTTCTGTAAGAGGATGAAGGCCAAGGAACTCCTGTTCTGCCATCTTACAGACATGACTTCCCATATATAATTTCAACTATTGCAGTATACACTGATTTTAATTGGCAAAATTCTTATGAGGGGAAAACTGTATTTTCAGAAGAATTTGCTGCTTAACTTAGCCTCTTGATTGCAACTTACTCTTTCTCCTCTCAAATGTCAATTTTAGATAGAAGCCTTCCTCCTCTCATTTCAAAACTCATTTCTTTTCTGTGTTCTCTTACCTTGTACTGCACCTTCCTTTCCTGTGAATGGAATAGAAGGTGAGACTGTAAAGAAAAGGACTTTTCTGAATTGGAGAGGCCATGCTTCATGGAATACGATTATTCCGGTCTTCACCTCTCTCATCAGCTCTCATCAGCAGTGTGAAGCTGTTCTTCGGTCATTAAGTCATTTCTGACTCTGTGCGATGCCACGGACTGCCGCATGCCCAGGCTTCCCTGCCCTTCACTGTCTCCCCGTGTGTGCAAACCCATGTCCAGTGAGTTGATGGTGCCATCCAACCATCCAATCTTTTTCACTCTTCTCTTTCACTTTCATCAGGAGGCTCTTTAGTTCCTCTTCACTTTCTATCATAAGGGTGGTGTCATCAGTACATCTGAGGTTATTGATATTTCTCCTGGCAATCTTGACTCCAGCTTGTGCTTCCTCCAGCCCAGCATTTCACATGATATACTCTGCATATAAGTTAAATGAGCAGGGCGACAATATTTAGCCTTGATGTACTCCTTTCCCAATTTGGAAACAGTCTGTTGTTCCATGTCCAGTTCTAACTGTTGCTTCTTGACCTGCACACAGATTTCTCAGGAAGCAGGTCAGGTGGTCTGGTATTCCCATCTCTTGAAGAATTTTCCACAGTTTGTTGTGATCCACACAGTCAAAGGCTTTGACATAGTCAATAAAGCAGAAGTAGATGCTTTTCTAGAACTCTCTTGCTCTTTTGATGGATGTTGGCAATTTGATCTCTGGTTCCCCTGCCTTTTCTAAAACCAGCTTGAACATCTGGAATTTCATGGTTCACATACTGTTGAAGCCTAGTCTGGTGAATTTTCAGCATTACTTTATTAGCGTGTGAGATGGATATAATTGTGTGGTAATTTGAGCATTCTTTAATGTTGCCTTTCTTTGGGATTGGAATGAAAACTGACCTTTTCCAGTCCTGTGGCCACTGCTGAGTTTTCCAAGTTTTCTGGCATATTGACTGCAGCACTTTCACAGCATCATCTTTTAGGATTTGAAATAGCTCAGCTGGATTCCATCACTTCCACTAGCTTTGTTCATAGTGATGCTTCCTAAGGCCCACTTGACTTTGCATTCCAGGATGTCTGACTCTAGGTGAGTGATTACACCATCATGGTTATCTGGGTCATGAAGTTCTTTTCTGTATAGTTCTTTTGTGTATTCTTGCCACCTCTTCTTAATATCTTCTGCTTCTGTTAGGTCCCTACAGTTTCTGTCCTTTATTTATTATACCAAAGAAATTCTCACACTGTTAAGAAATGTTATGTCTATTCAAGCAATAAACTGGGAAACCAATATGGGAGTTTAATGAGGTCATCTAGGGCTTTGCTGTCATGAGCAGCAGGAGACTGCAGAGTAAAGGGCAAAGCTAAGACGTCGTGGAATAGGTCTCATTAGACTCCTATGCTCTGGAGGAGAAGGACATGTACATGTTCAGACTCAGGAAACAAACGACAGTGAAACCAGTTGCAGAAATTAGATTATAGAGAAAAGCCAGTTTGGAGAGAAAGGAGATAAATTAATGTGGCATGATGATGGGTGAGGGGAATCCGATATTCAGGGTTCTGTAGCTTGTTGTAAAAACAGAGCTATAATTCAAGTAAAAGAACAGAATTGAAATTATGGATTTGTGAGTCATTAGCATAAAAATAAGGCCTGAACTCAATATAAGTAGAGAAACAGTTATGAGCTTTTAATGAATAATTCTGGAAGTGTAAACCTCAGAAATAAAAAAAGCAGTTTTTTAGCAAGATGATAAAGTATGCTGTAGTTTTTAACCCATTTATAAATTTATTTCTAAACTCCTAGATTCTTTACATTAAGCACAGTGATCGACAGAAACACATGCAGAACACCTTCCTTCATACATTTAAAATTACTGTTTTTGGAGAAACAATGTTTTAGAACCTTAAAAATCTCTGAACTGAATATGGTATGTTTCCACAGTGACAAACCATAAAATGCATTCTGATAACTGTTCTCAAAACTCAGTTTTCAAATGTCAATGATGACTTTAAAAGTAAGCTGTTCACCTGTTGATTTAAACAACAGTGAAGTGTTGCTTATAGATATTTGTAGGGAGAATCTGTGACATCCAACTGACTGACAGATAAGAAATTTCTCATCAAGACAGATAGGATGTCCTACAACTGTTTTGAAAAGCAGAATGCACTCAAATGGACGTTCAGACACTGGCCGAGAAACAAGCCTGCTCTGAAGCTTCTCATCCGAGGACAAGACCGCAACACAGGGCACTTTTCTGTTCTGCTTTGAGTGGCCCTGTGGCAGCTATCAAAGACGCTGCCTTAAATGTACTGAGAGAAAGTGTGTCTCTGTCTGTAGCTAAGCAGACAGTATGCTACGAAATCAAACTGAAGCAAAACAAAATTCTTAATAAACCTTGAAAAATTGAGAAGTTATACCATTTGAAAACCAATATTTTATGAACCTTTCTTTGTAGCAATGCTTTATTTCAGTGTTTGAACTCTTTGGAAGCCTTTAACTGCAGTCTAGATATTTATATGTCACATATTCAATGAATATGAATATTTCTACTCATATGAATGATTATAAAAGAATACAGCCTTTGAAATTTTGACAAATACAACTTGGCACCACAGAATCAAATGTATCACTGCCGGGTAAACTGAATGTGAGATCTAGTTTAAAACATTATCTTTATAAAATTCCATGTAGCGTGGAAGGAACTAGATCAATGCCAAGAAACAATGGAGGAACCAGTGAGTAAGCCAGCCTTTTGTTTAATATGTATTTACTGAGTCAATACTATGTGCTAACACTGCTCTCTGTACCAAAGATAAAGACAGCGCTACTGTTCTAGGGACATGTAATTCTAGTGGAGAAAGACAGATACTAAGAAAATAAACAGAACAATATTCTTGTAAAAATAATAGATGCTAATGAGACCAACAATGACTAGGAAAAGAGAACTGCTGCTGTCAGAGTGAGAGAAAGACCTCCATGAGGACACAATATTCAAGCTAAAATGTGATGGAATAAAGGAAGAAGAGCTATCCATCCAAGCAGCTGGCTGAAAGTGTTCCCAGCGGAAGAGACAGAAAGTGCAAAAGCTATAGACTTGGGATAGCTTAAAAGTTTAGAGAAACAGAAGAAAGGCCAGAATGGAGGAGGACGAGATACCAGAGGTTCCATCGGACAAGACCGGCCAGGGAGGCACACCCTTTGCAGAGGCACACTCTCAATGATCACGGACAATCTGTAAGCCATGGAAAGGAGCTTGCATTTAACTCTTAGTGTGAAAAAAAAAAAAGCTCATAAAGAATTTAAGGGCAAAAATGGAACTGACCCACTTTATGTTTTTAAAAATCTTTTTGGCTTCTTGGTGAAAAGAAGGAGTATTTGGAAGGCAGGAAGATTTTTTACTTTTTGCAGTTAATCTATGGGTTTCCCTCATGGCTCAATAGTAAAGAATCTGCCTGTAATGCAAGAGACTCGGGTTCAATCCCTGGGTGGGGATGATCCTCTCGAGAAGGAAATAGCAACCCACTCCAGTATAATTGCCTGGCAAATCCCACGGAGAGACGAGCCTGGCACGCTACAGTCCATGGGGTCACAAGTGAGTCAGACATGACTCAGAGACCAAACAACAAAGTTAACCTATGAGCAAAGTGACAACGGCACAGACTTGGGGTTTGTAAAGTTGTATAATGGTCTCTCCCCTTGGCTTCTGGGAGGTCACCTCTGATACCTTGGAATGTACTGTCAGATAAGAATGTTTTTGCTAACCTGGGAGCTTTAGGCTATTGTTACCAACTTGCTCTTTGGAAGGGTCAGAGCCTGGGGATGGCCACATGTATGTAACTAAATTTCAATAAAAACTGGGGATAGCAAAGCTTGGTGACCTTCCACAGGTGACAATACTCCATGCAAATTGCCATACACCGTTTCTAGGAGAAGGAAATGCTATCCATACAACTCCCCTGGGAAAGGACAATGGCGAGCTCTGTGCTTGGAACCCTCCTGAGCTCTGCCCTGTGCATCACTTCCCTCGCTGATTTTATTCCTTTTGCTATTTTAAACCATAACATGAGTAAAATGGATGTGCTGAGTTCTGTGAGTTCTTCCACAAATCATGAAACCTGAGAGTTGTCTTGGGGACCTCCAAACTCACAGGTCGTTTCAGAAGTGAGGGTAGCCTTGGCAACTCCTGAACTTCAAAGGAGTTAAAAATAGAGATCAGTTCAGTCGCTCAGTCGTGTCCAACACTTTGCAACCCCGTGAATCGCAGCATGCCAGGCCTCCCTGTCCATCACCAACTCCCAGAGTTCACACAGACTCATGTCCATTGAGACAGTGACGCCATCCAGCCATCTCATCCTCTGTCGTCCCCTTCTCCTTCTGCCCCCAATCCCTCCCAGCATCAAAGTTTCTTCCAATGAGTCAACTCTTTGCATGAGGTGGCCAAAGTATTGGAGTTTCAGCTTTAGCATCATTCCTTCCAAAGAAATCCCAGGGCTCATCTCCTTCAGAATGGACTGGTTGGATCTCCTTACAGTCCAAGGGACTCTCAAGAGTCTTCTCCAACACCACACTTCAAAAGCATCAATTCTTTGGCACACAGACTTCTTCACAGTCCAACTCTCACATCCATACATGACCACAGGAAAAACCATAGCCTTGACTAGACGGACCTTTGTTGGCAAAGTAATGTCTCTGCTTTTGAATATGCTATCTAGGTTGGTCATAACTTTCCTTCCAAGGAGTAAGCGTCTTTTAATTTCATGGCTGCAGTCACCATCTGCAGTGATTTTGGAGCCAAGAAAAATAAAGACTAACATTGTTTTCACTGTTTCCCCATCTATTTCCCATGAAGTGATGGGACCAGATGCCATGATCTTCGTTTTCTGAATGTTGAGCTTTAAGCCAACCTTTTCACTCTCCACTTTCACTTTCATCAAGAGGCTTTTTAGCCCCTCTTCACTTTCTGCCATAAGGGTGGTGTCATCTGCATATCTGAGGTTATTGATATTTCTCCCAGCAATCTTGATTCCAACTTGTGTTTCTTCCAGTCCAGCGTTTCTCATGATGTACTCTGCATATAAGTTAAATAAACATGGTGACAATATACAGCCTTGATGTACTTCTTTTCCTATTTGGAACCAGTCTGTTGCTCCATGTCCAGTTCTAACTGTTGCTTCCTGACCTGCATACAAATTTCTCAAGTGGCAGATCAGGTGGTCTGGTATTCCCATCTCTTTCAGAATTTTCCACAGTTTATTGTGATACACACAGTCAAAGGCTTTGGCATAGTCAATAAAGCAGAAATAGATGTTTTTCTGGAACTCTCTTGCTTTTTCCATGATCCACCAGATGTTGGCAATTTAATCTCTGGTTCCTCTGCCTTTTCTAAAACCAGCTTGAACATCAGGAAGTTCACGGTTCACACATTGCTAAAGCCTGGCTTGGAGAATTTTGAGCATTACTTTACTAGCGTGTGAGATGAGGGCAATTGTGCGGTAGTTTGAGCATTCTTTGGCATTGCCTTTCTTTGGGATTGGAATGAAAACTTACCTTTTCCAATCTTGTGGCCACTGCTGAGTGTTCCAAACTTGCTAGCATATTGAGTGTAGCACTTTCACAGCATCATCTTTCAGGATTTGGAATAGCTCAACTGGAATTCTGTCACCTCCACTAGCTTTGTTTGTAGTGATGCTTTCTAAGGCCCACTTGACTTCACATTGCAGGATGTCTGGCTCTAGGTCAGTGATCACACCATCATGAGTATCTGGGTCGTGAAGATCTTTTTTGTACAGTTCTTCTGTGTATTCTTGCCACCTCTTCTTAATATCTTCTGCTTCTGTTAGGTCCATACCATTTCTGTCCTTTATCGAGCCCATCTTTGCATGAAATGTTCCTTTGGTATCTCTGATTTTCTTGAAGAGATCTCTAGTCTTTCCTTCTGTTGTTTTCCTTTATTTCTTTGCATTGTCCGCTGAAGAAGGCTTTCTTATCTCTTCTTGCTATTCTTTGGAACTCTGCATTTAGATGTTTATATCTTTCCTTTTCTCCTTTGCTTTTCACTTCTCTTCTTTTCACAGCTATTTGTACAGCCTCCCCAGACAGCCATTTTGATTTTTTGCATTTGTTTTCCATGGGGATGGTCTTGATCCCTGTCTCCTGTACAGTGTCACGAATCTCATTCCATAGTTCATCAGGCACTCTATCAGATCTAGGCCCTTAAATCTATTTCTCACTTCCACTGTATAATCATAAGGGATTTGATTTAGGTCATACCTGAATGGTCTAGTGGTTTTCCCTACTTTCGTCAATTTAAGTCTGAATTTGGCAATAAGGAGTTCATGGTCTGAGCCACAGTCAGCTCCTGATCTTTTTTTTTGCTGACTGTATAGAGCTTCTCTATCTTTGGCTGCAAAGAATATAATCAATCTGATTTCAGTGTTGACCATCTGGTGATGTCCATGTATAGAGTTTTCTCTTGTATTGTTGGAAGAGGGTGTTTGTTACGACCAGTGCATTTTCTTGACAAAACTCTATTAGTCTTTGCCCTGCTTCATTCCATATTCCGTGGCCAAATTTGCATGTTACTCCAGGTGTTTCTTGACTTCCTACTTTTGCATTCCAGTCCCATATAATGAAAAGGACATCCTTTTTGGGTGTTAGTTCTAAAAGGTCTTGTAGGTCTTCATAGAACCGTTCAACTTCAGCTACTTCAGCATAACTGGTTGGGGCATAGACTTGGATTACTCTGATACTGAATGGTTTGCCTTGGAAATGAACAGAGATCATTCTGTCGTTTTTGAAATTTTGCAAATATTTGGCATTTTGCATCCAAGTACTGCATTTCGGACTCTTTTGTTGACCATGATGGCTACTTCATTTCTTCTGAGGGATTCCTGCTCGCAGTAGTAGATATAATGGTCATCTGTGCAGGCGGCTACGACCAGCATGCTAAGGACGGCCAAGAGGAGCCACCCCACGTCCGAGGTCAGGGGCAGCAGCCGAGTGTACCAGACCGCGACGGTGCAGGAACAGCCGAGAGGAGCTACCCCACGTCCGAGGTTGGGGGTCGGGGGGCGGCCGAGAGGAGATACCCAGCGTCCAAGTTCAGGGACGACAACGAGAGGAGATACCCCGCGTCCAAGGTCAGGGGCAGCGGCTGGGAGGAGATACCCCACGCCCCTAAGTCCGAGGCCAGGGGCGGTGGCCGGGAGAACCAACCCCACGTCCAAGGAGCCATGGCTGCGTGGGTGCAGGAGGGCCTGGAGAAGCTATCCCACTCTGAAGGTCAGGAAAAGCGGCAGTGAGGAGATACCCTCGTCCAAGGTAAGGAGCAATGGCTGTGCTTTGCTGGAGCAGCCGTGAAGAGATATCCCATGCCCAAGGTAAGAGAAACCCAAATAAGATGGTAGGTGTTGCAAGAGGGCATCAGAGGGCAGACACACTGAAACTATACTCACAGAAAACTAGTCAATCTAATCACACTAGGACCACAGCCTTGTCTTACTCAATGAAACTAAGCCATGCCCATGGGGCAACCCAGGATGGGCGGGTCATGGTAGAGAGATCTGACAGAATGTGGTCCAGTGGAGAAGGGAATGGCAAACCACTTCAGTATTCTTGCCTTGAGAACCCCATGAACAGTATGAAAAGGCAAAATGATAGGATACTGAAAAGAAACTCCCCAGGTCAGTAGATGCCCAATGTGCTACTGGAGATCAGTGGAGAAATAACTCCAGAAAGAATGAAGGGATGGAGCCAAAGCAAAAAGAATACCCAGCTGTGGATGTGACTGGTGATAGAAGCAAGATCCGATGCTGTAAAGAACAATATTGCATAGGAACCTGGAATATCAGGTCCATGAATCAAGGCAAATTGGAAGTGGTCAAACAAGAGATGGCAAGAGTGAATGTTGACATTCTAGGAATCCGCAAACTGAAAAATAGAGATAGCGATGAGAAGAAAATTTGAGATATATTTTGGATGTGTGGTAGAATAAATAGAAATTCCAAGCTAACTCTTTCTTTTCAGGGTGCTACACTATACTGATAATGGTGTGTCTATCACTTTACACACACACACACACACACATTAAATATGCTTGTGTGTGTGATCATAAGTGATGACAGAGACTAGATGTTGGAGCAGAAGGACGTGAACTCATCTTTTCTTACAAAAACACCAGAATGACAACTAAATGCTGAACATTCATCAACAGCAACAACAAAAGTTGGAATAGCTGGAAGCTACCTAAAAAGATATCCTATATCCAAAGACAAAGAAACCATGAGACAGTTTCATTGTACAACTGCAATAAAACCAAATTCCATACATATGAGGTTGACAACCCACAAACTGGAAAATATACCAGAAAAGTTCTCCCACAGAAGTGAAAGTTGCCAAGACTACACTCACTTCTGAAACAATCTGTGAGTTTGGAGGTCCCCAAGACAACCCTCAGGTTGCCAGAGCCCCCGGCAGTCTGGCATAGGAGGAGAAGGAGCTTCCAAAAATCTGGCTTTGAAGGCCAGCAGGGTTTAATCACAGGAATTCCACAGGATTGGAGGAAACAAACTCCACACTTGGAGGGCACACAAAGGTCTCATAAGCATCTAGAAGCAGTGACCTCCTAGTGATCTGGGGTGGACCTAGCAGCTAACAATGGAGGGTTCCCTGAGGCGGCAGGGGCATCGGTGGCTCACTGTGAGGACGTGGGCACAGGCCACAGTCGTCCTGGGCAGCACACACGGTCCTGAGTCCTCCCAGAGGCCACATTTTCTCATCAAGACCTGGCCCCACCCAATAGCCGTAGGCTCCACTGCTGGGATACCTCCGGGCAAACAGCTGACAGGACAGGAGCACAGCACTGACTCATCAGCAGACAGGCTGGGTGAAGTCTTCCCAAGCACACAGCTGCCCAGTAAACACAACATTCGACATGCGCCTGCCCATCAGAGGGACAAGGACCAACTCCACTCACCAGCGGGCAGGAACCAGTCCCTCCTAAGTGGGCACAAGTCTCTTAGACAGCTTCATCCGCTGGGGAGTAGACGGCAAAAGCAAGAAAAAGCACAATCCTACAGCCTGCAGAATGGAAATCACAATCAAAGAAAATCAGACAAAAAGAGACAGCAAAAAATATGTCCCAGGTGAAGGAACGAGATAAAATGCCAGTAGAACAACTAAGTGAGACACACAATCTACTGAAAAAGAACTCAGAGTAATGACAGTGAAGATGGTCCGGGATCCTGGGGGAAAAAACAGTGCCAAGGATCAAAAACATGCAAGAAATGTATAACAAACATCTAGAGGAACTAAAGACCAAACAAACAGATGAACAATACAATAACTGAAATGAAAAATACACTAGAAGGAATCAATAGCAGAATAATTGAGGCAGAAAAGTGGATATGTGAGCTGAAGACAGAATGGTGGAAACCACTGTTGCAGAACAGAAGGAAAAAAAGTAAAAGATATGAGGATAGCCTAAGAGACCACTGGGACACTAAATGAACCAACATTTGCATAATAAGGGTCCCAGAAAGAGAATAAAGAGAAAAGCGACCTGAGAAAACATTTTACGAGATACTAGTCAAGAACTTTCCTACTATGGGAAAGGAAATGGTCGCCAAACTCCAGGAAAAACAGAGTCCCAGGCAGGATAAATCTAAAGGAGGGACATACCAAGACTCAGTTATCAAACTGATAAAAATTAAAGACAAAGAAAAAATATTAAAAGCAACAAGAGAAAGGCAACAAATCACATATTAGTGAATTCCAATTTTTCCAGCCATGTATAGATGTGAGCGTTGGACCATAAAGAAAGCTGCGTGCCGAAGAATTGATGCTTTTGAACTGTGGTGTTGGAGAAGACTCTTGACTTTGAAAGGTAAATAAAATTGACAAACCATTAGCCAGACTCATCAAGAAACAAAGGGAGAAAAATCAAATCAATAAAATTAGAAATGAAAATGGAGAGATCACAACAGACAACACAGAAATACACAGGATCATAAGAGAATACTATCAGCAATTATATGGCAATAAAATTGACAACGTGGAAGAAATGGACAAATTCTTAGAACAGTACAACTTTTCGAAACTGGATCAGGAAGAATTAGAAAATCTTAACAGACTCATCACAAGCACGGAAATTGAAACTGTAATCAGAAATCTTCCAGCAAACGAAAGCCCAGGTCCAGAAGGCTTCACAGCTGAATTCTACCAAAAATTTAGAGAACAGCTAACACCTATCCTACTCAAACTGTTCCAGAAAATTGCAGAGGAAGGCAAACTTCCAAACTCATTCTATGAGGCCACCATCACCCTAATAACAAAACCAGACAAAGATGCCACAAAAAAAGAAAACTACAGGCCAATATCACTGATTAACATAGATGCAAAAATCCTTAACAAAATTCTAGCAATCAGAATCCAACAACACATTAAAAAGATCATACACCATGACCAAGCAGGCTTTATGCCAGGAATGCAAGGATTCTTCAATATCCGTAAATCAATCAACGTAATACACCACATTAACAAATTGAAAAATAAAAACCATATGATTATCTCAATAGATGCAGAGAAAGCCTTTGACAAAGTTCAACATCCATTTATGATAAAAACTCTCCAGAAAGCAGGAATAGAAGGAAAATACCTCAACATAATAAAAGCTATATATGACAAACCCACAGCAAACATTATCCTCAATGGTGAAAAATTGAAAGCATTTCCTCTAAAGTCAGGAACAAGACAAGGATGCCCACTTTCACCATTACTATTCAACATAGTTTTGGAAGTTTTGCCACAGCAATCAGAGCAGAAAAAGAAATAAAATGAATCCAAATTGGAAAAGAAGAAGTAAAACTCTCACTGTTTGCAGATGACATGATCCTCTACGTAGAAAACCCTAAAGATTCCACCAGAAAATTACTAGAACTAATCAATGAATATAGTAAAGTTGCAGGATATAAAATCAACACACAGAAATCCCTTGCATTCCTGTACACTAACAATGAGAAAATAGAAATTAAGGAAACAATTCCATTCACCATTGCAATGAAAAGAATAAAATATTTAGGAATATATCTACCTAGAGAAACTAAAGACCTATATATAGAAAACTATAAAACACTGGTGAAAGAAATCAAAGAGGACAATAGATGGAGAAATATACCATGTTCATGGATTGGTAGAATCAATATAGTGAAAATGAGTATACTATCCAAAGCAATTTATAGATTCAATGCAATCCCCATCAAGCTACCAACAGTATTCTTCACAGAGCTAGAACAAATAATTTCTCAATTTGTATGGAAATACAAAAAACCTCGAATAGCCAAAGCTATCTTGAGAAAGAAGAATGGAACTGGAGGAATCAACCTGCCTGACTTCAGGCTCTCCTACAAAGCCACAGTTATCAAGACAGTATGGTACTGGCACAAAGACAGAAATATAGATCAATGGAACAAAATAGAAAGCCCAGAGATGAATCCACGCACATATGGACACCTTATCTTTGACAAAGGAGGCAAGAATATACAATGGATTAAAGACAATCTCTTTAACAAGTGGTGCTGGGAAAACTGGTCAAACACTTGTAAAAGAATGAAACTAGAACACTTTCTAACACCATACACAAAAATAAACTCAAAATGGATTAAAGATCTAAATGTAAGACCAGAAACCATAAAACTCCTAGAGGAAAACATAGGTAAAACACTCTCTGACCTACATCACTGCAGGATCCTCTATGACCCACCTCCCAGAATATTGGAAATAAAAGCAAAAATAAACAAATGGGACCTAATTAAACTTAAAAGCTTCTGCACAACAAAGGAAACTATAAGCAAGGTGAAAAGACAGCCTTCAGAATGGGAGAAAATAATAGCAAATGAAGCAACAAACAAATAACTAATCTCAAAAATATACAAGCAACTCCTACAGCTCAATTTCAGAAAAATAAATGACCCAATCAAAAAATGGGCCAAAGAACTAAACAGACATTTCTCCAAAGAAGACATACAGATGGCTAACAAACACATGAGAAGATGCTCAACATCACTCATTATCAGAGAAATGCAAATCAAAACCACTATGAGGTACCATTTCACACCAGTCAGAATGGCTGCCATCAAAAAGTCCACAAGCAATAAATGCTGGAGAGGGTGTGGAGAGAAGGGAACCCTCTTACACTGTTGGTGGGAATGCAAACTAGTACAGCCACTATGGAGAACAGTATGGAGATTCCTCAAAAAACTGGTAATAGAACTGCCTTATGATCCAGCAATCCCACTGCTGGGCATACACACTGAGAAAACCAGAATTGAAAGAGACAGGTGTACCCCAATGTTCACAGCAGCACTGTTTATAATAGCTAGGACATGGATGCAACCTAGATGTCCATCAGCAGATGAATGGATAAGAAAGCAGTGGTACATATACACAATGGAGTATTACTCAGCCATTAAAAAGAATATATTTGAATCAGTTCTAATGAGGTGGATGGAACTGGAGCCTATTATACAGAGTGAAGTAAGCCAGAAAGAAAAACACAAATACAGTATACTAGCACATATATATGGAATTTAGAAAGATGGTAACAATAACCCTGTTTACGAGACAGCAAAAGAGACACTGATGTATAGAACAGTGTTTTGGACTCTGGGAGAGGGAGAGCATGGGATGATTTGGGAGAATGGCATTGAAATATGTAGAATACCATATTTGAAACAAGTCGCCAGTCCAGGTTCGATGCCTGATACCGGATGCCTGGGGCTGGTGCACTGGGACGACCCAGAGGGTTCAGGATGGGGAACACATGTATACTTGTGGCGGATTCATTTTAATGTGTGGCAAAAGCAATACAATATTGTAAAGTTAAGCAAAATAAAATTTAAAAAAAGACTCTTGAGAGTCCCTTGGACTGCAAGGAGATCCAACCAGTCCATTCTAAAGGAGATCAGCCCTGGGATTTCTTTGGAAGGACTGATGTTGAAGCTGAAACTCCAATACTTGGGCCACCTGATGCAAAGAGCTGACTCATTTGAAAAGACCCTGCTGCTGGGAAAGATTGAGGGTGGGAGTAGAAGGGGACGACAGAGGATGAGATGGTTGGATGGCATCACCGACTCAATGGACATGGATTTGGGTGGACTCCGGGAGTTGGTGATGAACAGAGAGGCCTGGCATGCTGTGGTTCATGGGGTCATGGAGAATCAGACATGACTAGGTGACTGAACTGAACTGACTGAATTCCAATAAGGTTATCATCAGATTTCTCAACAGAAACTTTGCAGGTTAAAAGGGAGTGGCATGGTATATTTAAAGTGATGAAAGAAAAAAACCTACAACCAAGACAACTTTACTTAGCAAGGCTCTCATTCAGATTCAATGGAGAAATAATGACTTTATGAACAAGCTGAGAAAATTCAGCACCACCAGATCAACTTTACAACAAATACCACCAAAGGAATGCCAACAACTCTGCAACAAAGGAATCTCTCTAGGTAGAAAGTAAAGGCCTCAACCTCAAACAAACAAATTACGAATGGAAAAGTTCACTGGTAGAGGCAAACATAGAGCAAAGGTAGGAAATCTACACACAAATACATCATCAAAACCAGGAATGGGAGAAGAGAGTATAAATGCAGCATATTGGAAATGCAGTGAAAATCAAGAGATAGCAACTTAAAGCAACTTTGTTTATATGTAGACTGCTATATCAAAACCCCAAGGGAACTAAAAACTGAAAATCTACAATAGACAAACACAGACAGAAAAGAAAAAGGAATACAAGCACCAAAGTTAAGTCATCAAATAAACAGAGAACAAAAGAGGAAGGGAAGAAAAAAGGCCTTCAAAAACAAATCCAGAACAATTAGCAAAATGGCAATGAGAATATACATAGTGATAATTACCTTAAATGTAAATGGATTAAATTCTCCAACCAAAAGACACAGACTGCTGAATGGAGACAAAACAGGACCCATATAGGCAATGACTACAAGAGACCCACTTCACATCTAGGGACACACACAAATTGAAAGTGAGGGGATAAAAAAGGTATGCTTTGCAAATGTAAATCAAAAGAAAGCTGGAGTAGCACACTCAGAACAGACAGAACAGACTTTCAAATAAAGACTGTTATAAGAACTAAAGAGGACACTATGCAATGATTAGGGATCAATCCAAGAAGAAGATGTAACAATTGTAAATATATATGCACCCAACATGGAGAAGGCAATGGCAACCCACTCAGTACTCTTGCCTGGAAAAACCCCATGGATGGAGGGGCCTGGTGGGCTGCAGTCCATGGGGTCGCTAGAAGTTGGACACAACTGAGCGACTTCACTTTCACTTTTCACTTTCATGCATTAGAGAAGGAAATGGCAACCCACTCCAGTGTTCTTGCCTGAAGAATCCCAGGGACGAGGGAGCCTGGTGGGCTGCCATCTATGGGGTCACACAGAGTCGGACACGACTGAAGTGACTTAGCAGCAGCAGCAGCATACACCCAACATAGGAGCACCTCAATACATAAGGTAAATGTTAACAGCCATAGAAGGAGAAATATACAGCAACACAATAATATTGGGGACTTTAACATTCCACTTTCACAATGGACAGATCATCCAGACAGAAAATCAATAAGTAAACACAGGCTTTAAAGGACACCTCGGACCAGATGGACGTAATTGATATGTATAGAGAATTTGAACCAAAAGGAGAAGACACATTCTCCAAGCACACATGAAACATTCTGCAGGATTGACCACATGCTTGGCCACAAAGCAAGCCTCAGTAAATTTAAGAAAATCAAAATCTTTTCCAACCACAACACTATAAGATTAAAATCAACTACAAGGGCTTCCTTGGTGGCTCAGTGGTAAAAGAATCTGCCTGCAATGCACGAGAAAACAACTACAAGAAAAAAAACTGTAAAAACCACAAACATAAGAAGGCTAAACACTATGATATGAAACAATCAATGGAGCAGTGAAGAAATCAAAGAGGGAACAAAAATATCTAGAAACAAGGGTAAACCAAAAACATGATAATGCAAAATTGACGAATGCGGCATGAGCGTTTCTAACAGGGAAGTTTAGCAAAACAATCTTACTTCAGGAAATAAGAAAAACCTCAAATGAACAACCTAAACTTACACACAAAGCAGCTAAAGAAGAACAAATAAAACCCAAAGTTAGTGAAGGAAAGAGACCATAAAGGTCAGAGCAGAAATTGAGATGAAGGAAACAATAGAAAAAGCAAATGAACCAAAAGCTGATTTTTAAAAAAAGAGACAAAATTGATAAACATTTAGCCAGACTCATCAAGAAAAGGAGAGGACTCAGATCAATACAATTAGCAATGAAGAAGAAGAAATCACAATGGACACTGCAGAAATACAAAGGATCATGAAAGACTACAAGGAACTACATGCCAATAAAATAGACAACCTAGAAGAGATAAACAAGTTCTTAGAAAAGTGCACTTTGGATCAGGAAGAAATGGAAAACTTGAACAGACCAGTCATCAGCACTGAAATGGAAACTCTGATTAAAAGTTCAAAAAAAGAAAAACAAACAAACAAACATCTCCCATCAAAAAACAAAAGTCCAGTATCAGGTGGCTTCAAAGGCAAATTTTATCAAACATTTAAAGAAGAGTTAACCCTGATTCTTCTGAAACTATTCCAAAAAATTGCAGAGGAAGGAACAATCCAAAACTCATTCTATGAGGCCACCATTAACCTGATATCAAAGTCAGACAAAGATACCACATAAAACAAAATTACCGGTCAATATCACAGATGAACATAAGACACAAAAATTCTCAACAAAATGCAAGCAAACTGAATCCAAAATGAAAGTGAAAGGCACTCAGTCAAGTCCGACTCTTTGCAAACCCATGGAATGTAGCCCAATAGGCTCCTCTATACTTTGAATTCTCTAGGCAAGAACACTGGAGTGGGTGGGTAGACTTTCCCGTCTCTAGGGGATCTTCCCAACCAAGGGATCAAACCCAGGTCTCCTGCACTGCAGATGGATTCTTTACCATATGAGCCACAAGGGAAGAACTGAATCCAATAATACATTAAAACATTAAAAGGATCACACATCATGCTCAAGCAGGATACATCCGAGGAATGCAAGGATTTTTTCAATATTCACAAATCAATCAATGTGATATACCACATCAACAAACTGAATAATAAAAACCATATGATCATCTCAATAGATGCATAAAAAGCTTCTGACAAACACACACACACACACACACACACACACAACTATCCAGAAAGTGGGCATAGAAGGAACCTACCTCAACAAAATAAGGGCCATATATGACAAACCTACATCATAGTCAATGGAAAAAGCTGAAAGCATTTCCTCTAAGATAAGGAACAAGACAAGGATGTCCCCTCTTTCCACATTAATTCAACATAGCTTTGGAAGTCCTAGCCATGGCAATCAGAGCAGAAAAAGAAATAAAAAGAATCCAATTTTTAATCCAAGAAGTCAAACTGTCACTGTTTGCAGATGACATGATACTATACATGCTGCTGCTGCTGCTGCTGCTAAGTCGCTTCAGTCGTGTCCAACTCTGTGCGACCCCATAGAAGGAAACCCACCAGGCTCCCCCGTCCCTGGGATTCTCCAGGCAAGAACACTGGAGTGGGTTGCCATTTCCTTCCCCAATGCATGAAAGTGAAAAGTAAAAGTGAAGTCGCTCAGTCGTGTCTGACTCTTAGCGACCCCATGGACTGGAGCCTACCAAGATCCTCCGTCCATGGGATTTTCCAGGCAAAAGTACTGGGGTGGGGTGCCATTGCCTTCCCCGATACTATACATAGATAGAAAATCCTAAAGATGCTATCAGAAATCTACTACAGCTCATTCATAAACTTGGTAAAATTACAGGATACAAAATTAATACACGGAAATGTCTTGCATTCCTATACTCTAACACCTGGAGTAACAGGCAAATTTGGCCTTGGAATACAGAATGAAGCAGGACAAAGACTAATAGAGTTTTGCCAAGAAAATGCACTGGTCATAACAAACAGCCTCTTCCAACAACACAAGAGAAGACTCTATACATGGACATCATCAGATGGTCAACACTGAAATCAGATTGATTGTATTCTTTGCAGCCAAAGATGGAGAAGCTCTGTACAGTCAGCAAAAACAAGACCAGGAGCTGACTGTGGCTCAGACCATGAACTTCTTATTGCCAAATTCAGACTTAAATTGAAGAAAGTAGGGAAAACCACTAGACCATTCAGGTATGAGCTAAATCAAATCCCTTATGATTATACAGTGGAAGTGAGAAATAGATTTAAAGGCCTAGATCTGATAGAGTGCCTGATGAACTATGGAATGAGGTTCGTGACATTGTACAGGGGACAGGGATCAAGACCATCCCCATGGAAAACAAATGCAAAAAATCAAAATGGCTGTCTGGGAAGGCCTTACAAATAGCTGTGAAAGGAAGAGAAGTGAAAAGCAAAGGAGAAAAGGAAAGATATAAACATCTGAATGCAGAGTTCCAAAGAATAGCAAGAAGAGATAAGAAAGCCTTCTTCAGTGATCACTGCAAAGAAATAGAGGAAAACAACAGAATGGGAAAGTCTAGGGATCTCTTCAAGAAAATCAGAGATACCAAAGGAACATTTCATGCAAAGATGGGCTCGATAAAGGACAGAAATGGTATGGACCTAACAGAAGCAGAAGATATTAAGAAGAGGTGGCAAGAATACACAGAAGAACTGTACAAAAAATATCTTCATGACCCAGATACTCACAATGGTGTGATCACTGACCTAGAGCCAGACATCCTGGAATGTGAAGTCAAGTGGGCCTTAGAAAGCATCACTACAAACAAAGCTAGTGGAGGTGATAGAATTCCAGTGGAGCTATTCCAAATCCTAAAAGATGATGCTGTGAAAGTGCTGCACTCTAAATGCCAGCAAATTTGGAAAACTCAGCAGTGGCCACAGGATTGGAAAAAGTCAGTTTTCATTCCAATCCCAGAGAAAGGCAATGCCAAAGAATGCTCAAACTACTGCACAATTGCACTCATCTCACATGCTAGTAAAGTCATGCTCAAAATTCTCCAAGCCAGGCTTCAGCAACATGTGAACTGTGAACTTCCTGATGCTCAAGCTGGTTTTAAAAGGCAGAGGAACCAGAGATCAAATTGCCAACATCCGCTGGATCAAGGAAAAAGCAAGAGAGTTCCAGAAAAACATCTATTTCTGCTTTATTGACTATGCCAAAGCCTTTGTGTAGATCACAATAAACTGTGGAAAATTTTGAAAGAGATGGGAATACCAGAATACCTGATCTGCCTCTTGAGAAATTTGTATGCAGGTCAGGAAGCAACAGTTAGAACTGGACATGGAACATCAGACTGGTTCCAAATAGGAATAGGAGTACGTCAAGGCTGTATATTGTAACCCTGTTTATTTAACTTATATGCATAGTACATCATGAGAAACGCTGGACTGGAAGAAACACAAGCTGGAATCAAGATTGCTGGGAGAAATATCAATAACCTCAGATATGCAGATGACACCACCCTTATGGCAGAAAGTGAAGAGGAACTAAAAAGCCTCTTGATGAAAGTGAAAGTGGAGAGTGAACAAGTTGGCTTAAAGCTCAACAATCAGAAAACGAAGATCATGGCTTCCGGTCCCATCACTTTGTGGGAAATAGATGGGGAAACGGTGGAAACAGTGTCAGACTTTATTTTGGGGGCTCCAAAATCACTGCAGATGGTGACTGCAGCCATGAAATTAAAAGACGCTTACTCCTTAGAAGCAAAGTTATGACCACTTAGATAGCATATTCAAAAGCAGAGACATTACTTTGCCAACAAAGGTTCGTCTAGTCAAGGCTATGTTTTTCCTGTGGTCATGTATGGATGTGAGAGCTGGACTGTGAAGGAGGCTGAGCACCGAAGAATTGACGCTTTGGAACTGTGGTGTTGGAGAAGACTCTTGAGAGTCCCTTGGACTGCAAGGAGATCCAACCAGTCCATCCTGAAGGAGATCAGCCCTGGGATTTCTTTGGAAGGAATGATGCTAAAGCTGAAACTCCAGTACTCTGGCCACCTCATGCGAAGAGTTGACTCATTGGAAAAGACTCTGATGTTGGGAGGGATTGGGGGCAAGAGGAGAAGGGGACGCCAGAGGATGAGATGGCTGGATGGCATCACTGACTCGATGGACATGAGTCTCAGTGAACTCTGGAAGTTGGTGATGGACACGGAGGCCTGGCGTGCTGCAATTCATGGGGTCGCAAAGAGTAGGACACGACTGAGTTACTAATCTGATCTGATACTCTAACAATGAAAAATCAGAAAGAGAAATTCAAGAAATAATCCCACTTAACACTGCATCAAAAAGAATAAAATACTTAGGAATAAACCTGTTTAAATAGGCAGAAGACTTGTAGTTCAAAAACTGTAAGAGTTGATAAAAGAAATCAAAGATGACACAGATAGAAAGATATATCACATTCTTGGATTAGAAGACTCAATATTGTCCAAATGACTATACCAGCCAAGACAATCTACAGATTCAATACAATCCCTATCCAAATACCAATGAAATTTTTCATAAAACTGGAAGAAAAAATTTTAAAATTTGTATGGAGACACTAAAGACCCCAAAGAGCCAAAGCAATCTTGAGAAAGAAAAATGGAGCTGGAAAATCAGTCTCCTTGACTTCACACTGTACAACCAAGCTACAGTGATCAAAACAGTATGGTACTGGCACAAAAACAGAAATAATTAGATCAACTGAACAGGACACAAAGCTCAGAAATAAACCCAGATACCTGTGGTCAATCAATCTACAACAAAGGAGGCAAGACCATAAGATGGAGAAAAGACAGTCTCTTCAATAAATGGTGCTGGGAAAACTGTCAGCTACATGTGAAAGAATAAAATTAAAACATTCTTTAATATCATACACAAAAATAAACTCAAAATGGATTAAAGATCTAAATGTAAAGCTAGATACTATAAAAGTCTTAGAGGAAAATATAGGCAGAACACTCTTTGACATAAATCGCAGCAAGATCTTTTTTGACTCATCTCCTACAGTAATAGAAATAAAAACCAAAAAAAAAAAAAGGCAAAGCTTTTGCACAAAGGAAACCATAAACATAATGAAAAGACAATCCACAGAATGGGAGAAAATATTTGCAAATGATGCAAGCAACAAGTGATTAATCTCCAAAATATAGAAACAGCTCATGTGACTCAACAACAACAAAAAACAACCTAATCTAAAAATGGGCAAAAGACCTACGTAGACACTTCTCCAAAGAGGACATACAGACGACCAAGAGGCACGTGAAAAGACACTCCGCAGTGTTAATTACTAGAGAAATGCAAATCAAAAGTACAAAGAGATATCACCTCACACCAGTCCGAATGGCCATCATTAAAAAAGGCTACAAACAATAAATGCTGGAGAGGTTGTGGAGAAAAAGGAACCCTCCTCCACTATTGATAGGAATATAAATAGCACAGTTTCTATGGAGAACAGTATGGAAGTTCTTTAAAAAACTAAAATAGAATTACCATGCAATCTACTCCTGGGCACAAATCCAGACAAAACTATAATTCAAAAAAAAAAAAAAAAAAAAATACATGCACCCCTATGTTCATAATAGCCAAGATATGGAAACAATCTAAACACCCATCAACATTTGAATGTATAAAGATGTGCTACATATATACAATGGAATATCACTCAGCCTTTAAAAGGAACGAAATAATGCCATTTTCAGCAATATGAATGAATCTAGAGTTTCCTAAGGGAAGTAATTCAGACAAAGAAAAATATATATTGCTTGTATGTGTAATCTAAAAAAACATGATAAAGAGACACAGATGTAAAGAACAGTCTTTTGGACTCTGTGGGAGTGGGAGAGGGTGGGATGATTTGGGAGAATGGCATTGAAACACGTATAATGTCATATATGAAATGAAACACCAGTCCAGGTGCATGATACAGGATGCTTGGGGCTGGTGCACTGGGATGACCCAGAGGGATGGTATGGGGAGGGAGGTGGAAGGGAGGTTCAGGATGGGGAAGTATACACCCATGGCAGATTCATGTTGATGTATGGCAAAACCAATACAATATTGTAAAGTAATTAGCCTCCAATTAAATAAAAAAAATAAAGATATATCAGTTGGGAAAAAAATAAATTTTAAAAAATGATACAAATGAACTTGTTTACAAATTAGAAACAGACTTAGAGAATGAATGTATTGTTACCAGAGGGGAGAGGGACAGATTGGGAGGTTGGGATAGACACATACACGCCGCTACATTTGAAATCAATACCAAAAAGGACCTACTATACAGCACAGGGAACTCTACTCAATATACTGTAATAATCTATATAGGAAAAGAGCTTGAAAAAGAATAAATACATGTATAACTGAATCACTTTGTTGTACACCTTAAACACAACATTTTTATCAACTATAATCCAAAATAAAATATATTTTTAAAAGTATGTGACCTATAAGCACAGAGGCTAATATATAATAACAGAAACTTAGAATATATTTGATTATGCAAGTCCTTCCGCATATCTTCCACAAGTCCCTCAAGCAACAAATGGCAATCAGTTCAGTTCAGCCACTCAGCTGTGTCCGACTCTTTGCGACCCCATGAACTGCAGCACGCCAGGCGTCCCTGTCCATCACCAATTCCTGGAGTCCACCCAAACCCATGTCCATTGAGTCGGTGATGCCATCCAACCATCTCATCCCTCAACAAAAGGCAATACCAGTTTATAAATAAAGTAAATACTGGTGGTGGAGGTGGTTTAGTCGCTAAGTCGTGTCTGACTCTTGCGTCTCCATGGACTGCAGGCCCCCAGGCTCCTCTGTCTATGGGATTTCCCAGGCAAGAATACTGGAGTGGGTTGTCACTTCCTTCTGCAGGAGACCTTCCCAACCCAAGGATCACATCCACATCGCCCGCACTGAAAGCAGATTCTTCACTGCTGAGCCACCAGGGAAGCCCAAATAAATTTAGATCAAAGAGTCATTACACATTTTAAGCAAGTATCCAACAGAATAAACAAAGAGGACCAAAGTATTACTAATATGCCCTCTTTTGTTATAAGTATGATAAAAAACACAAAGCAAAAGTTAGCTTTTGCTTTTATTAGCATATCATAGTTAATTGAAATGTAATAACAAGTAGGATGCCAAAATGTTGACAAATATTTAAGGAACTGATTAGAACCTGTCTTCCTTAAATTGCATTATCTTTTCCCATAGTCAATTACAGAAATCTTTCATTAAAAATAACTATCTTCTGGAGTCACAATTGGGAACCAAAGAAGAAAGTAGTTCATTTGTCAAGAACGTTCATGATTCATATAATTAAAGAAATACCAGACTTCTCATTCATGGATTCACTTTCAATTGCATTCAATTATATGGACTGTCTCAATGGAAGCAGTTAATCCTCATAGGGTTTTGTATCTGAAAAGTGAGTGAGTGAAGTTACTCAGTTGTGTCCGACTCTTTGCGACCCCATGGACTGCAGCCCGCCAGGCTCCTCCGTCCATGGGATTCTCCAAGCAAGAATACTGGAGTGGATTGCCATTTCCTTCTCCAGGGGATCTTCCCAACCCAGGAATCAAACCCGGGGTCAAAGGCAACAACAAAAAAGGAAGGAAACAGGAAAGATCTTTTTTTGAAAATAAAAAAGAAATGACAATGCTTATGAGCATATTACATGCAAACATTCTTAAAATCCATAATCTTGAGGAAACTTAAGATTCTGAGAAATAAATCAAGAATATCATCTAACTTGACAGCTGAGCTGAGAGTAACCCCAAATATCTGACACCAAGGCCAGACCAGTGAACTTTTATTCATCTGCAACTGAACAATATTGGTGCTGTTTTCCCTCATCTTCTAAATCTCTCACGCTTCACTCCACATGGGGATCTTTTTATAATTCTTTCCAATAGCAGCTACTTGAGATGTCTTGAATGAAATAACTACCCACTCAAAACCTTTAAGAAATACCTGGACCTCACACAGAATTAATGTGTTAGATTAAATCAGGGATTTCTGTACCCATGAACATACTACCAGGCTACTCTTGATGGATGGGAGAGCTGGGTGAAGACGACAGTGACTCTATTAGTATTTCTGGACAAGATTAAACGGTAGAAAAAAAAATGGTCTGAAGCACTCTGCAAGAGCTTAAGATAATTCTAACTGCTACAACCAAGGAAGTTATAAGTACCTAGTGTGTTCTTTTTATTTTCATTAATGTATACACATTTGCTTCCTAATTAAATTTGGATAGGGAGCCAAAATATATCTTATTTTTTTGTCTTCTGCTAAGATATATTATTACAAAATTGATTTGTAAGATGGTACTTTGGAGTATACTTTAGCACCGTGAACACTTGAAAATATTGCATGATTTCTAGTCCGTGGGTCTCTTGCTACTATGTTCAGCTACAGATGGATCTTAAACCCTGGATTGAACTGGATACATCTTTGTATTTATGATCTAAAAACACGGGAGATGTTTCCATGAGAGTCTCAGTGCCTTTATTTGGATAGCTAACAATTTTTACATGGTCAAAGGTTTTTGATTAAGAAATCCAGTGCATGTTTTAACCCTTGCAACCAAAAGAAACAGTAGCAACCATACTGGGGAATAAAGAGAATGAGACAGTAGGAATCTTTTAGTTACAGGTACAGAACTAGATGAAGATACATTTGTAGAAACAAGAGCAGAACTTCCTGAGAAGAGCAATAACACTTTTTAATTTTTTAAAATCACAGTAATGTTTTATTATGCTTGGGGATTTATGAAGATTCTCATGCAAATTTAGAGGATGAGGTCTCACTTCCACAATGAATTCTTTTCTACAGTCCCTATAGAGTAAGCTTTGATTGCTAGAAGCAGTGTTGACAAGGAAGAAAATGGTTAGCTTTCTCCATTTTTATCGGGTATTATCTTAAATTACAAAATATAACGCATATCTGAAGTTTGCAAAATGGAAATACAAGTAGACGTACAAGTCTCCAGAGAAGGCAATGGCACCCCACTCCAGTACTCCTGCCAGGAAAATCCCATGGATGGAGGAGCCTGGTGGGCTGCAGTCCATGGGGTCGCGAAGAGTCGGACACGACTGAGCGACTTCACTTTCTCTTTTCATTTTCATGCATTGGAGAAGGAGATGGCAACCCACTCCAGTGTTCTTGCCTGGAGAATCCCAGGGACGGTTGGGGTGCCGTCTCTGGGTCGCACAGAGTCGGACACGACTGAAGCGACTTAGCAGCAGCAGCAGTACAAGTCTCAGAATACTGGATCGCAGGGACCCTTCGTCTTGTCCCCCAGACCTGAAATTTCTACTTCTCCCACGTTTCGTACTGAAGCCACCCTCCGCCGTGCAGCGGCTCGGCCGGAGGCAGCAGACAGGAGGCGGGGCGCCCGCGCGTTTCTCGCGGCTCCCCGGGCGGATCTGCGCCTCCGGGTCCGGGAACATGTCCACTTGTTCATCCCCATGAACATGTCAGCTCATGCCCACCTCGAAGCACTAACGTGAGAGAGAAAACGGAAAACATCCCGCTGCACCCGAGAGCTCTGGTTTCACACTGGGTGTGCAGACATTTCCTCTGAGAACATTTGTAGCTTTAGGAGACTGTGTTTGAAGTTCCAAACTACGGATTTACGTGACAATCAGAAGGGAAGGGAAAGAAATGCAAGGTCAGACTTGGTCTTGGTCCAGTTGTGGCCAACTAACAGGTTCTGAAACCACTGAAAACTGAAGATGGCAACAGCGATGACAAGTGATATTTCTTTTTATTACTATCTCTGTCTCATATGGGCTTCCCTGATGGCTTAGTGGTAAAGAATCTGCCTGCAATGCAGGAGACCTGGGTTCAATCCCCGGGTTGGGAAGAACCCCTGGAGTCGGAACGGCTACCGACTCCAGTATTCTTATCTGGGGAATCCCCATGAACAGAAGAGCCTGGTGGGCTGTACAAACATCATATATATTTGTATATTATATTATATTATATTAGCATTATAGATTATATATATTATATAAATATTATGTGTTTTATGTAGTTGTCTTCCTATCATGACTTTTATGATTAATGACTTCTGTGCTGCTTACCAAATGCTTTCCTGCTTGAAAGTTACAAAACTACCACACTGTATTTTCTTCCAGGTTTTAATTCATGTGGAAATTACTTTTTGAACTTATTATGTGAGATTATGGTATGCAGCACTTGAATTTTAAAGAAGCCAAGTGTGTAACTATTTATCAAAACATAATTTGTTGATAGTTCATTCTTAACGCACCTTACCACATGTTACCTACTCATTGTATTTATACAAAGACACACACACACATATAAATGCACACACTTATACAAATGTGTAACAAGTATTTCTTTTTACATCAAAAACATTCTTGATGTGAATCAGACATGGGGAGCCAAAAGCCAGAGATGTTTAGCGATGATTTCATTTAAAGATAGAGCGACACAAAGCAGTCCAGATCTTCACATCCTATTAGCAGATTTAACAAAAATAGTAAGAATTTAAACCACACAAGCAGAGGCAGAATTTGTGTTACTCCTCATAAACTTTTATATTTAGATTGATCACTACTATTGCCCAAGGCTCAGAAGCATTGGGATCAAGTCTAACATTATAACATTCCCCAAAGGACACAGTAATTGAGCTTCCGAGTGATATTTTTTTTTTCCAAAAACCAACCAAGAAAATATGAACTTGGAGCAAATGAAAAAGCAAAACAATTTCATTGGTAAAATTGTAAAGGTATCACAAAAAGAGAAATTGAAAATATAGTAGTAGACAAATATAACCAAAATTGTTCAGTATTCCAAAAAAGGACAACTCATGAGTTTTCAATAATAAGGACAGAAGTTATCAATTAATTTAGAGGATCAACATAAAGAAAGGAGTTTCATGTTTGTTAAGAATATGTGTACAACATATTTAGGTGAAAACAAAAATAGCACAAAATATACAAGTAAATGTAAAAGCAATACATTTTACAAGTTTTTTACTAGCGTGAAACAACCTAATTTTCAACTTTCATAAATACCAAACAAATGCAAAGCCCTTCTGACGTTGGATATGTAACCAAACAAGACAGTAAACTCCAAATAGTAGATACTATGACTATTCACATTGCTAGCACTATGACTATTAAAACCTACAGATGATAAAATAATGTGCTGGCATGTTGTGCTGACCGCACAGACTTGCCATCTCTTCTACTTCCTAGGAAACTCATTGCATAGTTGCCTGCCTACTACGTGCTATACCTGGCAACCCTTCCTTAAAAACAGAAACCTATTTTGTACCCAGATCTTGGGAATGAATTCTCCTGAGCCATTATAAATGTCTCTCTCCATACTAGACATTTACTTTTCCAACCTTCCTTGTAGCTAGTGGTGACAAGGGTACCCAGGCCTGACAATTTCACACACGGGCTAGTCTTTTGACATCCTTCTGGAAATCTTGCATTTTATAATAAGGTAGATGAACTCTCTAGAAGAGAGTCAGCATCATTCCATTTCTTTCCTTCTGCTTTGCATTTCTGTGGGTCTGTGATGTCTACAGTCCAAGTGCTACCTTTTCACAATGAGGTAACAAGCATAACAAGCATGAAAATCCAACATCCTGAGCTGTCAGAATACAAAGATGTCAAGAGACAGAATCTTGATGACACCTTGGAGGAATAAGAGCCTCCCTTTTCTTAATTAAGAGGATAATAAATCCATAAAAATTTTACTTTTGTTTTTGCAGCACCATATGGGATCTTAGGTTCTCTGACCAGGGATCAAAGCTGTGTGCCCTGCAGTGGAAGTGCCAAGTCTTAAGCACTAGACCACCAGGGAACTTCTAATACTCTGCATCTTGATAAGTGATATCTGTTTACCCCAGTCTAATGCAAACACTGAATGAATGAGAAAGGAATAAAATTACAGTTGTACAAGTGCTGCCCACATATTGGACTATTGAAGAAACCTGGCTTCAAAACAGAAATTGTTAATTGTCAATCAATACGGTATTTAAAGGAGGGATGAGTGAGACAAATAAATGCTTACTCCAATTTTTAAAGTGAGAATAAAAAAAAAACTAATAAAGTGAGAATATAACAGAAGAGACCTACAATACTACTAAAATTAGTGTGTGTTAAATATCACCAAGGGGAGAAAGACAATTGTTTTTGTTTTTTTAACAGAATTGTTCTTAAATGGAATTGGAGATGTCCTCAATAGTAACAGGCCTCTTCATGGATCACAGCCTTATCACAGTGAAAAGGCTCTCAGTAAAGCTATGAACCATGTCGTCCAGGGCCACCCAAGACAGATGGGTGAGAGTGAAGGGCGCTGACAAACTGTGGTCCGTCCACTGGAGGAGGGAATGGCAACCCACTTCAGTAGCCATGCCTGGAGACCCCCTGGACAGTATGAAAAGGCAGAAAGATATGACACTGGAAGATGACACCCCCCATTTTGGAAGGTGTCCAACATGCTACTAGGGAAGAGCAGAGGGCGATTATCAACATAACTCCAGAAACAGCGAAGTGGCTGGGCCACAGGGGAAACAAGGCTTGGTTATGAACATGTCTGGTGGTGAAAGCAAAGTCTGATGCTGCAAAGAACAATCAGATCAGATCAGATCAGATCAGTCGCTCAGTCGTGTCCGACTCTTTGTGACCCCAAGAACCGCAGCACGCCAGGCCTCCCTGTCCATCACCAGCTCCCAGAGGTCACTCAGACTCGCATCCATCGAGTCAGTGATGCCATCCAGCCATCTCATCCTCTGTCGTCCCCTTCTCCTCCTGCCCTCAATCCCTCCCAGCATCAGAGTCTTCTCCAATGAGTCAACTCTTCGCATGAGGTGGCCAAAATACTGGAGTTTCAGCTTGAGCATCATTCCTTCTAAAGAAATTCCAGGATTGATCTCCTTCAGAATGGACTGGTTGGATCTTCTTGCAGTCCAAGGGACTCTCAAGAGTCTTCTCCAACACCACAGTTCAAAAGCATCAATTCTTCGGCGCTCAGCCTTCTTCACAGTCCAGCTCTCACATCCATACATGACCACAGGAAAGACCATAGCCTTGACTAGGCGAACCTTTGTTGGCAAAGTAATGTCTCTGCTTTTGAATATGCTATCTAGGTTGGTCATAACTTTCCTTCCAAGGAGTAAGTGTCTTTTAATTTCATGGCTGCAGTCACCATCTGCAGTGATTTTGGAGCCCAGAAAAACAAAGTCTGACACTGTTTCCACTGTTTCCCCATCTATTTCCCATGTAGTGATGGGACCAGATGCCATGATCTTCGTTTTCTGAATGTTGAGCTTTAAGCCAACCTTTTCACTCTCCACTTTCACTTTCATCAAGAGGCTTTTTAGCCCCTCTTCACTTTCTGCCATAAGAGTGGTGTCATCTGCATATCTGAGGTTATTGATATTTCTCTCGGCAATCTTGATTCCAACTTGTGTTTCTTCCAGTCCAGCATTTCTCATGATGTACTCTGCATATAAGTTAAATAAATATGGTGACAATATGCAGCCTTGACGTACTCCTTTTCCTATTTGGAACCAGTCTGTTGTTCCATGACCAGTTCTAACTGTTGCTTCCTGACCTGTATACAGATTTCTTAAGAGGCAGATCAGGTGGTCTGGTATTCCCATCTCTCTCAGAATTTTCCATAGTTTATTGTGATCCACACAGTCAAAGGCTTTGGCATTGTCAATAAAGCAGAAATAGATGTTTTTCTGGAACTCTCTTGCTTTTTCCATGATCCAGCGGATGTTGGCAATTTGATCTCTGGTTCCTCTGCCTTTTCTAAAACCAGCTTGAACATCAGGAAGTTCACGGTTCACATATTGCTGAAGCCTGGCTTGGAGAATTTTGAGCATTACTTTACTAGCGTGTGAGATGAGTGCAATTGTTCGGTAGTTTGAGCACTCCTTGGCATTGCCTTTCTTTGTGATTGGGATGAAAACTGACCTTTTCCAATCTTGTGGCCACTGCTGAGTTTTCCAAATTTGCTGGCATATTGAGTGCAGCACTTTCACAGCATCATCATTCAGGACTTGGAATAGCTCCACTGGAATTCCATCACCTCCACTAGCTTTGTTCGTAGTGATGCTTTCTAAGGCCCATTTGACTTCACATTCCAAGATGTCTGGCTCTAGGTCAGTGATCACATCATCATGATTGTCTAGGTCTTGAAGCTCTTTTTTGTACAGTTCTTCTGTGTATTCTTGCCACCTCTTCTTAATATCTTCTGCTTCTGTTAGGTCCACACCATCTCTGTTCTTTATCGTCCCCATCTTTGCATGAAATGTTCCTTTGGTATCTCTGATTTTCTTGAAGAGATCCCTAGTCTTTCCCATTCTGTTGTTTTCCTCTATTTCTTTGCATTGATCACTGAAGAAGGCTTTCTTATCTCTTCTTGCTATTCTTTGGAACTCTGCATTTAGATGTTTATATCTTTCTTTTTCTCCTTTGCTTTTCGCTTCTCTTCTTTTCACAGCTATTTGTAAGGCCTCCCCAGACAGCCATTTTGCTTTTTTGCATTTCTTTTCCATGGGGATGGTCTTGATCCCTGTCTCCTGTACAATGTCACGAACCTCATTCCATAGTTCATCAGGCACTCTATCTATCAGATCTAGGCCCTTAAATCTATTTCTCACTTCCACTGTATAATCATAAGGGATTACCTGAATGGTCTAGTAGTTTTCCCTACTTTCTTCAATTTCAGTCTGAATTTGGCAATAAGGAGTTCATGGTCCGAGCCACAGTCAGCTCCTGGTCTTGTTTTTGCTGATTGTATAGAGCTTCTCCATCTTTGGCTACAAAGAATATAATCGATCTGATTTCGGTGTTGACCATCTGGTGATGTCCATGTATAGTCTTCTCTTGTGTTGTTGGAAGAGGGTATTTGCTATGACCAGTGCATTTTCTTGGCAAAACTCTATTAGTCTTTGTCCTGCTTCATTCCGTGTTCCAAGGCCAAATTTGCCTGTTACTCCAGGTGTTTCTTGACTTCCTACTTTTGCATTCCAGTCCCCTATAATGAAAAGGACATCTTTTTTGGGTGTTAGTTCTAAAAGGTCTTGTAGGTCTTCAGAGAACCGTTCAACTTCAGCTTCTTCGGCGTTACTGGTTGGGGCATAGATTTGGATTACTGTGACATTGAATGGTTTGCCTTGGAAACGAACAGAGATCATTCTGTCATTTTTGAGATTGCATCCAAGTACTGCATTTCGGACTCTTTTGTTGACCATGATGGCCACTCCATTTCTTCTGAGGGATTCCTGCCCACAGTAGTAGATATAACGGTCATCCGAGTTAAATTCACCCATTCCAGTCCATTTTAGTTCGCTAATTCCTAGAATGTCGACATTCACTCTTGCCATCTCTTGTTTGACCACTTCCAATTTGCCTTGATTCATGGACCTGACATTCCAGGTTCCTATGCAATATTGCTCTTTACAGCATCGGACTTTGCTTCTATCACCAGACACATCCACAGCTGGGTATTCTTTTTGTTTTGGCTCCATCCTTTCATTCTTTCTGGAGTTATTTCTCCACTGATCTCCAGTAGCATATTGGGCCCCTACTGACCTGGGGAGTTTCTCTTTCAGTATCCTATCATTTTGTCTTTTCATACTGTTCATGGGGTTCTCAAGGCAAGAATACTGAAGTGGTTTGCCATTCCCTTCTCCAGATATACCACACCCTGTCATATCTCTCCACCATGACCCGCCCATCCCAGGTTGCCCCTCGGGCATGGCTTAATTTCATTGAGTTAGACAAGGGTGTGGTCCTTGTGTGATTAGATTGACTAGTTTTCTGTGAGAATGGTTTTAGTGTATTTGCCCTCTGGTGCCCTCTTTCAAGACCTACTGTCTTACTTGGGTTTCTCTTACCTCGGGCTTGGGGTATCTCATCCCGGCTGCTCTAAGCACGGCGGAGAAGAGCTACCCCATGACCGAGGTCAGGAAAGGCGGCGGTGAGGAGAGACCCCTCGTCCAAGGTAAGGTGCGATGGCTGTGCTTCGCTGGCCGGGAGCAGCCAGGAGCAGCCAGGATGAGATACCCCACGCAAAGAACAATACAGCATAGCAACCTGGACTGTCAGGTCCAGAGTCAAAGTAAACTGGAGGTGGTCGAGCAGAAGATGGCAAGAGTGAGCACCAACATCTTAGGAATCAGTGAACTAAAACGGACAGGAATGGGCAAATTCAATTAAGATGACTATTATATCTCCTACTGTGGGTAAGATTCCCTTAGAAGAAATGGAGTAGCCCTCATAGTCAACAAGAGTCTGAAATAAAGTACTTGAGTACAATCTCAAAAAAGACAGAATGATCTCACTTGATTTCTAAGGCAAACCATTCAATATCACAGTAATTCAAGTCTCTGCCCCACCCACTGATACTGAAGAAGCTGAGGTTGACCAGTTATATGAAGACCTATTACTACAACACCTTCTAGAACTAACATCAAAAAAGGTGTCCTTTCATCATAGGGGATTGGAATGCAAAAAAAAGAGAGAGAGAACCAGAAAAACAAGCAAGTTTGGCCTTGGAGTACAAAATGAAACAGGGCAAAGGTAACAGAGTTTTGTCAAGAACACATGTCAGTTATGGCCAACACCCTTTTCCAACAGCCCAAATGACAACTCTACACATAGACATTACCAGATGGTCAATACCAAAATCAGATAGATTATGCTCTTTGCAGCCAAAGATGTAGAAGCTCTATCAGATCAGATCAGATCAGATCAGATCAGATCAGTCGCTCAGTCGTGTCTGACTCTTTGCGACCCCATGAACCGCAGCACGCCAGGCCTCCCTGTCCATCACCAACTCCCGGAGGTCACTCAGACCCACATCCATCGAGTCAGTGATGCCATCCAGCCATCTCATCCTCTGTCATCCCCTTCTCCTTCTGCCCCCAATCCCTCCCAGCATCAGAGTCTTCTCCAATGAGTCAACTCTTCGCATGAGATGGCCAAAATACTGGAGTTTCAGCTTTAGCATCATTCCTTCCAAGTATGCAAAAACAAGCCTGGAGCTGACAGTGGCTCAGATCATGAACTCCTGATTGTAAAATTCAGGCTTCAGATCAGATCAGTCGCTCGGTCATGTCTGACTCTTTGCGACCCCATGAATCACAGCACGCCAGGCCTCCCTGTCCATCACCAGCTCCCAGAGGTCACTGAGACTCATATCCATAGAGTCAGTGATGCCATCCAGCCTTCTCATCCTCTGTCGTCCCCTTCTCCTCTTGCCCTCAATCCCTCCCAGCATCACAGTCTTCTCCAATGAGTCAACTCTTCGCATGAGGTGGCCAAAGTACTGGAGTTTCAGCTTCAGCATCATTCCTTCCAAAGAAATCCCAGGGCTCATCTCCTTCAGAATGGACTGGTTGCATCTCCTTGCAGTCCAAGGGACTCTCAAGAGTCTTCTCCAACACCACACTTCAAAAGCATCAATTCTTCGGTGCTCAGCCTTCTTCACAGTCCAGCTCTCACATCCATACATGACCACAGAAAAACCATAGCCTTGACTAGATGAACCTTTGTAGGCAAAGTAATGTCTCTGCTTTTGAATATACTGTCTAGGTTGGTCATAACTTTCCTTCCAAGGAGTAAGTGTCTTTTAATTTCATGGCTGCAGTCACCATCTGTAGTGATTTTGGAGCCCAGAAAAAGAAAGTCTGACACTGTTTCCCCATCTATTTCCCATGAAGTGATGGGACCGGATGCCATGATCTTCGTTTTCTGAATGTTGAGCTTTAAGCCAACTTTTTCACTCTCCACTTTCACCTTCATCAAGAGGCTCTTTAGTTCCTCTTCCCTTTCTGCCATAAGGGTGGTGTCATCTGCATATCTGAGGTTATTGATATTTCTCCCAGCAATCTTGATTCCAATTTGTGTTTCTTCCATTTCAGCATTTCTCATGATGTACTCTGCATATAAGTTAAATAAACATGGTGACAATATACAGCCTTGACGTACTCCTTTTCCTATTTGGAACCCACAAAATTCTCAAGCCAGGCTTCAGCAATATGTGAACCATGAACTTCCTGATGTTCAAGATGGTTTTAGAAAAGGCAGAGGAACCAGAGATCAAATTGCCAACATCTGCTGGATCATAGAAAAAGCAAGAGAGTTCCGGAAAAACATCTATTTCTGCTTTATTGACTATGCCAAAGCCTTTGACTGTGTGGATCACAATAAACTGTGAAAAATTCTGAAAGAGATGGCAATTCCAGACCACCTGATCTGCCTTTTGAGAAATTTGTATGCAAGTCAGGAAGCAACAGTTAGAACTGAACATGGAACAACAGACTGGTTCCAAATAGGAAAAATTCAAGCTTAGAAATGGAGAATGTAGGGAAAACCACTAGGCCATTCAGGTATGATGTAAATTAAACCACTTATGATTATACAGTGCAAGTGACAAATAGATTCAAGACATTACATCTGGTAGAGAGACTGCCAGAAGAACTATGGATGGAAGTTTGTAACATTGTATAGGAGGTGGTGATCAAAACCATCCCAAAGAAAATGAGATGCAAGGAGGCAAAGTGGTTGGCTGAGGAGGCCTAACAAATAGCTGAGAAAAGGAGAAAGGGAAAGATATACTCAACTGAATGCAGAGTTCCAGAGAACAGCAAGGAGAGATAAAAAGGCCTTCTTAAGTGAACAATGCAAAGAAATAGAGGCAAACAATAGACTGGGAAAGACTAGCGATCTCTTCAAGAAAATTGGAGTTATCAAGGGAACATTTCATGCAAGGACAGGCATGATAAAGGACATAAATGGTAAGGACCTAACAGAAGCAGAAGAGATTAAGAAAAGGTGGCAAGAATACACAGAAGAACTGTACAAAAAAGGTCTTAATGACAGATAACCACAATGGTGTGGTCACTCACCTAGAGCTGGACATTCTCGAGTGTGAAGTCATATGGGCCTTAGGAAGCTTTATTACAAAAAAAGCTAGTGAAAGTGATAGAATTGCAGCTGAGCTATTTCAAATCCTAAAAGATTAAAGTGCTGCTAAAGTGTTGCACCAAATTTACATCAGCAAATTTGGAAAACATAGGACTGGAAAAAGTCAGCTTTCATTTCAGTCCCAAAGAAGGGCAATGCCAAACAATGGTCCAACTACCATACAGTTCAGTTCAGTTGCTCAGTAATGTCCGACCCTTTGCGACCCCATGGACTGCAAAATGCCAGGCCTCCCTGTCCATCACCAATTTCCAGAGTTTACTCAAATTCATGTCCATCAAGTCAGTGATGCCATCCAACCATCTCATCCTCTGTCGTCCCCTTCTCTTCCTGCCCCCAATCTCTCCCAGCATTAGGGAGGGATGTGTCAACTCATTTTCCAGTGAGTCAACCCTTTGCATGAGGTGGCCAAAGTACTGGAGTTTCAGCTTTAGCAACTACCATACAAATATCCTCATTTCACATGCTACCAAGGATATGCTCAAAATCCTTCAAGCTATGCTTCAGCAGTATGTGAACGAAGGACTTCCAGATGTACAAGCTGGATTTAGGAAAGGGCAGAGGAACCAGAGATCAAATCGCCAATATTTGTTGGATCATGGAGAAAGCAAAGGAATTCTGGAAAAACATCTCCTTCTGCTTCATTGACTACATGAAAGTCTTTGAGGATCACAATGGACTGTAGAAAATTCTTAAAAGATGGGAAAATTCTTATCTGTCTCCTGAGAAACTTGTACAAGAGAAATCTCAGGAACCAAGAGCAGAACGGGACATGGAACAATGGACTGGTTCCATATCGGGGAAGGAGGACGCCACAGCTGCATACTGTCACCCTGTTTATTTAACTTATATGCAGAGTACATCATGTGAAATGCTGAGCTGGATGAATCTCAAGCTGGAATCAAGATTGCTGGGAGAAATATCAACAATTTCAGCTGTGCAGATGATATCACTCTTATGGCAGAAAGTGGAGAGGAACTAAAGAGCATGTTGATGGGGGTGAGAGAGGAGAGTGACAAAGAGACAAAAAGCTATGATCACGGCACCTAAACAGGCGCTGCAGCTAGAGGAGCCACGTGCCACCATGAGGAGCCCTGCACGCCACGACTGACACCCAGGGCAGCCAGAAATACACAACGATGGTCAAAACTGAATTCGGAGTCAAAGGGAAACCCTGACTTGGTAATATATCTCTTCACTGAATAACTGAGCAAAGAATTCCAAACAAAAGAAAAGAAAAATCTCCAGAAACAAATCTCAGTGAGATGGCACTATATGGTTTACCTGACAAAGAACTGAAAATAACTTTCATAAAGATGTATCACCATGAACAAAGGACTTCAACCGATATACAAATGGTGAATAGGTAAACGAAAAAAAAGAAATGTTCAATGTTAAGAGTCATCAGGGAAATGCAAATTAAAACCACAATGAGATACTTAATCGACAAAAAGCAAATACAACATGTGTTCACTCAAATGGGAAAAAAAATTATTGCTGGTGGGAATGCAACATGGTAACTGTTCGGTTCAGTTCAGTTGCTCAGTTCTGTCTGACTCTTTACTACCACAGTTCAAAAGCATTAATTCTTCGGCACTCAGATTTCTTTATAGTCCAACAGTCACATCCATACATGACCACTGGAAAAACCATAGCCTTGACTAGATGGATCTTTGTTAGCAAAGTAATGTCTCTGCTTTTTAATATGCTGTCTAGGTCAGTCATTGCTTTTCTTCCAAGGAGCAAGCATCTTTTAATTTCACAGCTGCAGTCACCATCTGCAGTGATTTTCCATGAAGTAATGGGATCAGATGTCATGATCTTAGTTTTCTGAATGTTGAGCTTTAAGCCAGCTTTTTCACTCTCCTCTCACTTTCATCAGGAGGCTCTTTAGTTCTTCTTTGCTTCCTGCCATAAGGGTGGTGTCATCTGCATATCTAAGGTTATTGATATTTCTCCTGGCAATCTTGATTCCAGCTTGTGCTTCATCCAGCCCAGCATTTCACATGATGTACTCTGAATATGTTAAATAAGCAGGGTGAAAATATACACCCTTGACATACTCCTTTCCCTATTTGGAACCAGTCTGTTGTTCCATGTTCAGTTCTAACTGTTGCTTCCTGACCTGCATATAGGTTTCTCAAGAGGCAGATCAGGTGGTCTGGTATTGCCATCTCTTTCAGAATTTTCCACAGTTTATTGTGATCCACACAGTCAAAGGCTTTGGCAGAGTCAATAAAGCAGAAATAGATGTTTTTCTGGAACTCTCTTGCTTTTTCCTTGATCCAGCGGATGTTGGCAATTTGATCTCTGGTTCCTCTGCCTTTTCTAAAACCAGCTTGAACATCAGGAATTTCACAGTTCACATATTGCTGAAGCCTGGCTTGCAGAATTTTGAGCATTACTTTACTAGCGTGTGAGATGAGTGCAATTGTACACAATTGAACATTCTTTAGCATTGCCTTTCTTTGTGATTGGAATGAAAACTGACCTTTTCCAGTCCTGTGGCCACTGCTGAGTTTTCCAAATTTGCTGGCATATTGAGTGCAGCACTTTCGCAGCATCATCTTTCAGGATTTGAAAGAGCTCAACTGGGATTCCATCACCTCCACTAGCTTTGTAGTGATGCTTCCTAAGGCCCACTTGACTTCACATTCCAGGATGTCTGGCTCTACAAGAGTGAGCACACCATCATGATTGTCTGGGTCATGAAGCTCTTTTTTGTACAGTTCTTCTGTGTATTCTTGCCACCTCTTCTTAATATCTTCTGCTTCTGTTAGGTCTATACCATTTCTGTCCTTTATCGAGCCCATCTTTGCATGAAATATTCCCTTGGTATCTCTAATTTTCTTGAAGAAATGTGGTAACAGGTGCTATGTAAAAGTTTGAATGTTCCTCAAAAAGATAAAAATAGAATTACCATGTGATCCAGCAATCCCACTTCTGGCTATATATCCAAAGGAAAGGATACACAGTTCTTAGATTTAGTACAGAGATACTCGCTCTTATCTTTAGTACAGCACTGCTCACAATAACTGAGAGATAGGAACAACTTTAATGTCCATCAGGAGATGAATGGACAAGAAAACTGTGGTACATTTCTGCAGTGGAATAGTATCCAGCTTTAAAAATGAAGGACGTTTTGCCATATGTAACAACACATATGAATCTTGGGGACATTATATGAAACAAAGTAGGTCAGTCACGGAAAGACAAAATACTGCATGATTTCATTTATAGGAGGCATGTAAAATAGTCATATTCATAAAATCAAAGAGTGAAATTGTGGTTTCCAGGAGGCAAGGGAAAGGAGACATGAGGAGTTACTAATCAAGAGATATAAAGCTTCAGTCAAGCAAAGTGAATAAACTCAAGAGAACTGGTTTACCATGCTATACCTACAGTCGACAATAACACATTGTGTATGTAAAATTCTAAGAAGGTAGGTATCATGTTAAGTGCTTTTCCCACAATAAAATAAAATTAAAAATTAAAAATACAAATAGATACATTTGTCTAACTGCCTTACATATATATTAATATAACCAGTACTGTAATTATAATTTTATATTTGTCTGAATTTGATGGCTAACCTGTACTTGGGTTATTAAAGGAGTTAAATACTTTTCATGTATAAAAGCACAACCGTATTACTGAGTATTTTTGTGGATAACCTTCACCAAGGTAAGAGGTATATTGAACATTTAATAGAGTATCATTAAAAGTTTCAATTGGTTCTAAGATTCCAATTAACTTTCATTCACTTTTTAAAAAGGAAATATTACTCTGTGCTAATGTTTTTTCCCTAAGTTAAAATGAATCAAAATGAACCGTACAAGGTTATTTTACAACTGTGAATTGTATTTCATTCACTATCATCACTGTAGAACCAGCTTAAGAAAATAATTCTCAACAAAAGAATGAAAGGCAAAAATGTCATATTTACTTTTTTCTGTTCTGAGACAACATTGAATGGAAAAATACTTGGGACCTACCTGTCTTCACCTCATACTTTAAACTAGGATAAATTACTACAAGTTCAGACAAAATTAACAACACTACCACCTTCCAGCAAACGTATGTTAATTATAAACCATATTTAAAATATGCTTTTCATTCATTACAAAAAGTTAACATAGAAACTTGGCAGTAAGCAAAGACATATGATTTGATGAAAGCGTAGAGATGGAGAAAGAGAACTAAAGCGATTATCTTCAAACACCTAAAGGACTTGCATGTGAGAAATGGAAGAGACTATTTTTGGTTGCCTCTGGGAAGCAAAATTTAAACAAAAGTTTGAAAAACATGGAAAGGTAGATTTCACTGTAATATAAGGAAGAATCCTTCGCAGGGTTCAAAAGTGGAATGACCCGTTTGGGGAGAAAGGGAATTCAAGCCTCAGCTGACTTCTGGGCAGAAGACAGCCATGCACTGTTCACAAACGGCCTAGACGTGCACTGGATGAGCTGCGTGACTGATGGGGCTCCTGCTACCCTGTGGTGTCTGGATTCTGTCGCTCATTGTCTGTTTCTTCTGTGAAACACACAAAACCCAGGGCTGCTGCCAGGCTCTCACCAGATAGATCATCCTCAAGTTTTACTTTCATAGAACAGATTTCAGATAATCACAGCTTATTAAAAAGCTATTCTTTTATCACTCTAAAAACCAAAGTAGGAACATAGAAGATGGCATATATAGTGTATATGCTATACACTATATTCAAACAGTGTAACACAAAGCTGGGTTTCCCTCTTTGTAATGTTTATATAAAGCATAAGCTATAAGCACTAGCTGGCTGGATGTAAAAAGTAGGAAAGGCATTTTCCTCTGATGAGGACATTTTACCACCTTGTCATGAACCAACAGACTGGTTCCAAATAGGAAAAGGAGTACGTCAAGGCTGTATATTGTCACCCTGCTTATTTAACTTATATGCAGAGTACATCATGAAAAACGCTGGGCTGGATGAAGCACAAGCTGGAATCAAGATTGCCAGGAAAAATAACAATAACCTCAGATATGCAGATGACACCACGCTTATGGCAGAAAGTGAAGAAGAACTAAAGACTCTCTTGATGAAAGTGAAAGAGGAGAGTGAAAAAGCTAGCTAAAGCTCAACATTCAGAAAACTAAGATCATGGCATCTGGTCCCATCACTTCATGACAAATAGATGGAGAAATGGAAACAGTGGCTGACTTTATTTTGGGGGCTCCAAAATCACTGCAAATGTGACCACAGTCATGCAATTAAAAGACACTTCCTTACTCCTTGGAAGGAAAGTTACGACCAACCTAGATAGCATATTCAAAAGCAAAGACATTACTTTATCAACAAAGGTCCATCTAGTCAAGGCTATGGTTTTTCCAGTAGTCATTTATGGATGTGAGAGTTGGACTATAAAGAAAGCTGAGTGCCAAAGAATTGATGCTTTTAAACTGTGGTGTTGGAGAGGACTCTTGAGAGTCCCTTGGACTGCAAGGAGATCCAACCAGTCCATCCTAAAGGAGATCAGTCCTGGGTGTTCACTGGAAGGACTGATGTTGAAGCTGAAACTCCAATAGTTTGGCCACCTGGTGTGAAGAGCTGACTCATTTGAAAAGACCCTGATGCTGGGAAAGATTGAGGGCAGAAAGATTGATGGTTGGATGGTATCACCGACACAATGGACATGAGTTTGAGTAAACTCCGGGAGTTGGTGATGGACAGGGAGGCCTGGTGTGCTGCAGTCCATGGGGTCGCAAAGAGTTGGACACGACTGAGTGACTGAACTGAACTGAACTTACAGTAAAATACATAAGCTATGTTTCTCAAAAGATAGTGTCAGAAGTGGTTTAATAATACAGATTATTCCTGGATTCTACTTTTAGGATTTTTAATCCAAATTTCTGAAACAAGGTCCAGGAGTTTATCTTGGCCATAAGGACTCACACAATAGAAAGTCTGAAAATGCTTTTGTAAGCATTGCTGTAGGACAAGGACTGTCAGACAGAAGTCCTCAGTCATCTTTTTCGTATTCTTCAACATGCAAATGGATTGTTTTTCTTTTTTGCCTCTTCACTCAAAAGGTCACGTAGCATCGTTGGCACAGCACACTTAGGTAGTTATTGGTGCAGGTCCTGAAGACAGAGTGCCAGACTAAGTCTCACCCGTGCCGTTTACTAACTCAATTTCCTTGGAAAAATAAACACTTAGTGCCTCAGTTTTCTTATCTATCGAAAGGGGATACTACGAATATCTACAGTCCAGTCTCATTATAATGATTAGTATGTTAGGTGATGCATGCTACATGCCTAGAACAATGTCTGACGCATAGTAAGAGATTTGCAAATATCCATTATCATCATTACTCTGTTACCCATCAGGACAAAGTATGTTTCAAAGTCATAATTTCAACAGGCAAAAATTCTGTGTATTTAAATAAATTAACATTTTTCAACCTCCCTCATAGTTTTCCAGTTCAAAACTGTCTTTTCTAGGTAGATGCTGCAAAACCTTTCTTCCAATCAGATCAGATCAGTCGCTCAGTCATGTCCAACTCTTTGTGACCCCATGAATCACAACACACCAGGCCTCCCTGTCCATTACCAACTCCCGGAGGTCACCCAGACTCACGTCCATTGAGTCAGTGATGCCATCCAGCCATCTCATCCTCTGTCGTCCCCTTCTCCTCTTGCCCCCGATCCCTCTCAGCATCACAGTCTTCTCCAATGAGTCAACTCTTCACATGAGGTGGCCAAAATACTGGAGTTTCGGCTTTAGCATCATTCCTTCCAAAGAAATCCCAGGGCTGACCTCCTTCAGAATGGACTGGTTGGATCTCCTTGCAGTCCAAGGGACTCTCAAGAGTTTTCTCCAACATCACAGTTCAAAAGCATCAATTCTTCGGCGCTCAGCCTTCTTCACACAGTCCAACTCTCACATCCATACATGACCACAGGAAAAACCATAGCCTTGACTAGACGGACCTTTGTTGGCAAAGTAATGTCTCTGCTTTTGAATATGCTATCTAGGTTGGTCATAACTTTCCTTCCAAGGAGTAAGCATCTTTTAATTTCATGGCTGCAGTCACCATCTGCAGTGATTTTGGACCCCGGAAAAATAAAGTCTGACACTGTTTCCACTGTTTCTCCATCTATTTCCCATGAAGTGATGGGACCGGATTCCATGATCTTCGTTTTCTGAATGTTGAGCTTTAAGCCAACTTTTTCACTCTCCACTTTCACTTTCATCAAGAAGCTTTTTAGTTCCTCTTCACTTTCTGCCATAAGGGTGGTGTCATCTGCATATCTGAGGTTATTGATATTTCTCCCGGCAATCTTGATTCCAGCTTGTGCTTCTTCCAGCCCAGCGTTTTTCATGATGTACTCTGCATATAAGTTAAATAAACAGGGTGACAATATACAGCCTTGACGTACTCCTTTTCCTATTTGGAACCAGTCTGTTGTTCCATGTCCATTTCTAACTGTTGCTTCCTGACCTGTATACAAATTTCTCAAGAGGCAGATCAGATGGTCTGGTATTCCCAACTCTTTCAGAATTTTCCAATGATATTCAAACTTGCCAACAGCTGAACACCCCTGGGAAGTGCACTAGTCTGCTTGGGCTGCCATAACCAAGTGCCATGGACTGGGGGTCCTAAACAACAGACGTTTATTTTCTCGTGGTGTTGAAGGCTGAGATGTCTGAGATCAAGGTGCCATCTGACTATGTGTACGGTGAGGGCTTTCTTCCTGGCTTTGGGACGGCTGGCTTTCTCACTGCGTCCGACCCAGCGGAGAGTGAGCTCTCCGGTGTCTTTCTTATAAGGACCCTGGTTCTGTCACACCCGGGCCGCAGCAGCATGACCTTATTTAGTTACCCCCTCGTAGGCCCTATCTCCAAATGCACTCACATTGCATGTTATGATTTCAGCATATGAATTTTGAGGCTTGAGGGGCACAGTTCAGTCCACAGCAGAAGGTGTAGAGGATGGTCCTCCATGAAGGGAATCCTACAAGTCAGACACTTGGAGTTTCAACCAGATGTTAAATTCAGAGGTGGTATTTATAACCATACATAGAAATTTCTATTCAACCAAAATTGTGAAAGCTCAGCACTTCTGTCACTGGCCAGAGACCTCAGTCTAGAATTAATAGATATCTGACTCTATGATAAGTGGAAGGGAAGGGAAGTCACTCAGTCGTGTCTGACTCTTTGCGACCCCATGGACTGTAGCCTACCAGGCTCCTTGGTCCATGGAATTTTCCAGGCAAGAGTACTGGAGTGGGTTGCCATTGCCTTCTCCAGGGGATCTTTCCGACCCAGGGATCGAACCTGGGTCTCCCGCATTGTAGGCAGATGCTTTACCGTCTGAGCTACTAAGTGTGTCTGACATAAAACCCTAGAATAAAAAAGGCACATGCTAAGTAGCCATCCATTCCTCTAAATGTTTCAGGTTCTGCACCTGCACCAGGTAAGATCGACAGGAAGTTAACTTAATGGAAGTTATTAGTTTCCTGTAATATCGTCCTCACCAAACCATGATTTGAAGAGTCTCTTTATATTAAGGGCTTTACACAAAAATGGCCCATAAGAATACTGCCTGATTTATTCATAAGAGGGCCATTGATAATATTCTTAAGTGTTTTCCAGTGTCATTTGTATCTTTTAAGTAAATAAAATAGAATTCCCAGATAGAAAGGGTACAAAGGAGTAAGCATTAGGAAAAATCCCTTCCTCACTGACTCCCCAACATCATTAACTGTACCAGCAACTGAAAAGCCTATTAATATCCATTGGACCTTCAGGATCCCTGAGTTTCTATGCCGAGAATGTATATGTTTCCATAGTTTTTTTCTTACAAAAAGTCTCATGATAAAGAATGGTATTTTTATCTTAATTATGGAGCAAAGAAATCCAATCAAAAGATTAGATAATTTGACCTAGAATTTGAGATACAAGTGACAGAATCGAAATACAAATCTGCATGAGTCCAGAATTGATTCTTTCACTAGAATTTTGAGATACAAGGGACAGAATTAAAATACAAATCTGTATGACTCCAGAATTGATTCTTTCACTCTAAGCAAAAAATATACTTACTTGAAGGGAAAATTATGAGAAAAATCAAGTTATTTTCAATGAAATAAGGAAGCACTCTTTGATCTCTGTGTCACTTTCCAAACAGACAGTCTTATCCTCTCCAGCAATCATGCTGACAAGGTCTGCACAGATGACATTCCTTCCGGAGGCATCTATTTTCAGTGATGTGATCATTATCGACAATCATGCAACCAGGACAACCCAGACAGAATCGTTTTCCCCCTGTGGGAAAATCAATCAGCGATGCTACAAAGAATCAAGTTATAATGAAACACATCAACAACAATAGTAAGCCCTATCCCTTGGTGATATATTTGACTATGCACATGAACAGTCATGTAAAGCAGCGACTTTTCACAGTGCTGACTGATGCAGGAAGACCAAAAATTCAGTACAAGCACAAGGAAGAGACCTAAACCGTATGTCCAGTAGAAGTACATTCTCTGGTTCTGATAGAGACGAAGAAAATCGCAAGATTTTCTGACACTCTTGAGACATCTTTAGCAAAACAATCATCATCAAGTTACCTTAAACACTCCCCACAAGAAATTACAAAGATGCTATAAGTATTGATGATTTCAAAATACTCAGAATCGTTAAGGAGGCAAACACCACTAGTGCTATTTATGGCTTGTACAACTTTGATGCCAAAGAAAATGTATTGACTTTTGACTGCAGAGGAAGCAACTTTGGTATGCCTCTCCTCTTTACTACTGATAGAATCTTTAAAGGTATTCCACAGCTCGAAACTTCTATTTTCCCACTTGGGTTGAGAAAATATTGATAAAATGCTGTTTAATTATTTCAATGCTAAGTTCAAGTATAAGCATAAGAAAAACATCAACGAAAGCAGAAGAGTCACCCATGGCCTCAGGGCACCTCCTTCAGCCTGCAGTCTGTTAGAAACTGCCTTCTCTCTCTCTATTTTATTGCCATTTAAGAATAAAATGCTGACTCCATGAGATCTAGAGAAGGCTCTTTGATCCATAGCACTACGGATGGATAGATCCACATTGTACATTATACCAACAATGAAATTTAGAAATTCCTACAGGAGTTATTCAGGATGCAATTAAAATATATACCCTCATAAGACTATCCGTTACAGTACAAGTATCCAGGCAGCGACGTCACCTAGGGACACGTGTCCAAATCTGCTGTTTCTTAGGTGTCATACTTTCCCACTGGTTTGAGTTGATACCAACCAGAAACAAGCGTGGTTATTCAGATTTATAAAGAAGAGAAAGCAATGACCAAAGATGACTAGACCTCGGCAAGTCCAAGCTCAAGGATGGTTCTCCATAAGCACTACTCAGAAGAAAAAAAGCACAAATAACTGCCAAAAAAGTCTCAATAGGTCTGCTCTTGGTAGAGAAATGATTATAGGGGACAAGACCAATATTTGAGCTAGGAAGATTTGGGGTGTCTTGCTCAGGGGGATGAGGAATATGAAGCTGTAAATAATAAATGGAAAAGCAAAAATCTCTCCCATGAAGTCACCCATATTATATTCCTATGCTATCAAGTCACTGGGAGATGATAAGAAGCTTCAAAGAAAGATCAACAATGAACAAATAAATGCACTAAAATCATCAATCTGGTGGAAAAAAAAAAAAAAAAAAAAAAAAAGCGGATTGCTAAAAAGAAGAAAACTTGTAGTATCCGCAGAAACACGCAACCCTATCACTGTGAGGTTTTACCAGAGCTCAGGGGCCATGGTCGGAGGGAGGCCCGGAAGCTTCCGGGAGTACAGATCCGACACACAGAAGGCTGCCTCCTGGACCCATCACTGAACAGGGCAGAGAAAGAACGAACTCTATACAGCTGGGAAAACACTGAAGGCCCCAGAGTTTTACATGAACCTATGCAGGGGCAAGTTAAAAATCATTTGTTGAGCTGCTGCTATATAGGAAGACTTCTGACCATTCTAAATATTTCAAAAAATGTGAACAGTGAGAGAAGTGAATACCTGTTCACTTGATCAATACTATAAACAAGGGAGAAGTATAATTTATCTGTTAACTAAAAATCTGTTTCACATTGGCACTAGTAAAAAATATGCATCGTCTTCTTAAAAGGTGGGCAAAAGTCAAATAAATTAAACTTCAAAGTAAGTTTCAATCTACTGTTTAAACCAGAACTATATTGAAAGTACTTTTAAAATAGCAAGCAAGTTCTTGAGAAAGAAACTATCTGTGACTTAGTCACAGATATTTAAAATTATATATTATATGTCTTACTGTTTAAAATTATATTCACACATGTTCAAAATCAATGAATTTGCCTCCTTATCTTGCAATTATCTTTGAAATTCAGTGATTTATTTAATTACATAATAAACTCACTATCATTATTGCCTACCTACTATGTGCTAAATACCATGGTAAATACTGGGTTAATATGAATATAATTCAGACACGATTCTCCAATCTCGATTATCTGAAAACTCAGTGGGAGTGAGAGACATATACCTAAGAGACTATAATAACATGTAGACTATAGACCACATGATATTCTTAAAGAAGAGTCCCAGCTAGCCTGAAAGGACACTTTTGAATTATATTGTCCCTGACATGCCCTTTACAATCAGAAGTGTCTTATTCTAATAATATGCACAGGCAATAGTAGAAAAACAAACTGTCTTGAGACACAAGTCAGGTACATTTTAAGCATAAAATCCGAGATGTGAGGAATGTGCTATAATATCTGAGTGATTAAAGAGAAACGCTCTGGGGTCTGGGAAGAACAAGAGAAACGGTAAATGCAAATGGAGAAGATGGATGAGAAGGCCTAATGGAACAAGAGTAAAACAAACTTTATACACATTTTACAGATTTTCCTAAGGTCATCTCCTGTTTCCAAGGAATATAACTTGAATCATAAATCAATAAACTCTAGGGTACATTTTAGCTGTTTTAAAATTATTGATGAAAAATTTTTCATCTTATAAAATAGACTTCCTAAATTTGTAGAAACTTCTAGTGAATTTGAAATTACTTTCCCACTTCAAAATGTTAACTTTTTGTACATAAGAATGATTATTATTATATATAGAGAGATATCTTAAAAATATTTCTCAAGTTGAAATACAATTTACTTACAACAATCTGATGTTTCTGAAGAGAAATATTCCAAAAGACCCGAAATACTTGTTTCCCTCAATTCTGGCTCTTCTTGTGATTTGTCCACAAGTAAAATATCTTTCTGTGAACTTTTACAGTCACAGAAACCAATTAAAGCAGTCTTTCTCAAAACAGAATTGGTCGCATATAAGCAAATTTCTGCAAGAATTTTTATGTATATGGAGACTACATTCTGGGCCCAGGAAAAATCATCTACCTCGCAGCTTTTATCCTAAAATGAGAAAATAGCTATTAGAGAATCAAAGTATGTTCTGTCATAATGAGAACTACATACCATACTTATAAGAAACATCTTCAGTTTTTATAGAGTTGTTAAAAGACCATAATCAACTAATATTTCTAAAGTGCACTCATTAAAAGCAAGTTTTCCATGGGTAGATTCCATGAGACAAGGTTCAAAAAAGTAAAAAATTACTAAAAAGTATATAAAGTACATTTCAATTTCCTTAGTAATCAATGGATTGTCAATTAATCCAGTGAGATACTATTCTCCATTTCATATTATAAAACAATCTGTTTTGTATATAGCTCAATTTGTATGTACACTTCTATATATTTTTTCATAGGAAAGCAAGAAGTTATATCTTCTGGAGAGGAATTTGAACAGCTGTTGTAAAAGTATTAAATGAAAGTATGCTGCTGCTGCTGCTAAGTCACTTCAGTCGTGCCCAACTCTGTGTGACCCCATAGACGGCAGCCCACCAAGCTCCCCCGTCCCCGGGATTCTCCAGGCAAGAACACTGGAGTGGGTTGCCATTTCCTTCTCCAATGCATGAAAGTGAGAAGTGAAAGTGAAGTCGCACAGTCATGTCCAACCCTTAGCGACCCCATGGACTGCAGCCCTCCAGGCTCCTCCATCCATGGGATTTTCCAGGCAGGAGCACTGGAGTGGGGTGCATTTGGTAACAAATCTATTCTAAAGAAGTATTCATAAATGCAGGTAAAGATTTTTTGTATGAGAATATCAGTTCAATATTATTTGTAATTAACTGTGAATTGTTGTTGGTGATGGACAGAAAAGCCTGGCATGCTGCAGTCCATGGGGTCACAAAGAGTTGGACACAACTAAGCTACTGAACTGAACTGTGAATAATGCAATTAACTGAATTAGAAATAAGCTCAAAGTTCAACAACAGAGAAACAATTACCTCATCCTCACTAAAATGTATTAAAAAATCTTAGTAATATGTAATGACAAATTTTTTAAAATAGGAAACTAAACCATGACTATCTGATCCCATGTTTGTTAATAAAATTTAAAGTTCCTCCCGTGTGCATGCGTGTGTGCATGTGAGTATAATATACCATCTCTGTGTCTCTATCTATCTGTTTATACTGGGATGTATAGTAAACATGCTTTACTTTCACATTTAACTAAAATTATTATTACAAAGTCAGGCTCATTATAGGTGCTTCCCTGGTGGCTCAGACAGTAAAAAATCTGGCTGCAATGCAGGAGACCTGCGTCTGATCCAAGGCTGGGAAGATCCCTGGAGTACCCACTCCAGTGTTCTTGCCTGGAGAATCCCATGCACAGAGGAGCCTGGCGGGCCACAGTCTATGGGTCCCAAAGGGTCAAACACGGCTGGGCGACTAACACTTTCACTTTCTTTCATGATCATTATAAGTCCTAATATAATGTACAATTAAAATAGGGTCAGAAAAAAATAAATAAAATAAATAAATAAAAAATAAAATAAAATAGGGTCAGAAGTAAAATCTGTTTCAATCTCGGTCTTTCGTGCACCTTCATTAACAATGTGCTCTTACCTGATTTTGAACAGACATAATGCTCAACAGAAAATCTCTCATTAGGTCCATGAAAGCTTTCAAACAAGCTATGTTTAATTTGGCAGCCTCCCCAAGGACCAGCAAAGCCAAGGCTAAATCCAACCTGGAAATTTTATTAACAAAACAACAAAGACTTTAGTTTAAAATAATACAAAATAATCCTTTAATGAAAAAGGTAATAGGCCAGGAGAAATGACTGCTGTGGATGACTAGATACATTTATTTTCAATAAAGACTAGTGCTCTTTGCCAACGGTAAATGCTTACAGAAAAGGGCCACATTGGGACAGGTGCTGAGTTCACAGTAGTGCTCTGACAAAACTCAGAGTAAAAACTATTACAAATGATCACGTCTCTTTATAGATCCTGCATAGCAAGCAATTGAAGGCACTGGTTTCAGAGTGTCCCCAAGATCTCACAATAAGTTTTGATTTTTAGCCTCTTTACAACTGATTCCAACAGGTGAATTTCAAGAGAGAGTTTTATTCTCAAAAGATAGAATTAAAAAATGGTCTTTCTAACTACTCTGAAAGCTCAGTATTTTTATAAAAGTTGCGATTTCTCAAAATAAATTTGTATTTCACATTAAATGGAAGACTGTCAAGATTTGAAATAATTATACAATTAGGAGGGCTTCCCTGGTGACTCAGATGGTAAAGAATCCGCCTGCGATGTGGGAGACCTGGGTTCGATCCCTGGGTTAGGAAGATGCCCTGGAGCACTCATTCTGGTATTTTTGCCTGGAGAATCCCATGGACATAGAAGCCTGGCAGGCTACAGTTCATGGGATCACAAAGGGTCAGACACAACTGAGTAACTAAGCGTGTGTGTGTGCATACACACACACACACACACAACTGGGAAATCATATAAGAATTCATTAACCGTAAGTGTACATATATTCTAACAGTTTCAGGAAATTATACATTTAGTGTTATTGTTATTCAAATTTCAAAGAGCTGATAATGATGTAAATATACAATTATCTCTGCCTAGAGCTACATACTGCCTTGATTCATAGGCCATTAATCAGTTAAATCATCCCACATAGTCAACAAAAGAGTCCAAAATGCAGTACTTCGGTGCAGTCTCAAAAACAATAGAATGAACTCAGTTTGTTCTTCTCCAAGGGATCTTTCTGACCCAGGGACTGAGCCCAGATCTCCTGCATTTCAGGCATATTCTTCACAATTTGAGCCACGAGGGAAGCCCTTACAGTAATCCAAGACTATGCCCCAACCACTATTGCCAAAGAAGCTGAGATTGACTGGTTTTATCAAGACCTGTAAGACCTTCTAGAACTAACACCATAAAAAGGTCCTTTTCATCACAGGGGATTGAATGTAAAGTAGGAAGTCAAGAAATACCTGGAGTAACAGGTAAGTTTGGCCTTGGAGTACAAAATGAAATAGGGCAAAGGTTAACAGAGTTTTGCCAAGAGAACATAGCAAATACCTTCTTCCAACAACACAAGAGAGGACTCTACACATGGACATCACCAGATGGTCCATACCAAAATCAGACTGATTATATTCTTTGCAGCTGAAGATGGAGAAGCTCTACACGGTCAGCAAAAACCAGACCAGGAGCTGACTGCGGCTCAGATCATAAACTCCTTATTGCAAAATGCAGGCTTAAATTGAAGAAAGTAGGGGAAATCCACTAGACCTAGTGGCGTCAGCTAAATCAAATCCCTTATGATTATACAGCAGAAGTGAAAAATAGATTCAAGGGATTAGATCTGGTAGACAGACTGTCTGAAGAACTATGGACTGAGGTTGGTAACATTGCATAGGAGGTGGCGACCAAAACCATCCCAAAGAGAAGGAAATGAAAGAAGGCAAAGTGGTTGTCCGAGGAGGCCTTGCAAATAGCCTAGAAAAGGAGAGACACAAAAGGGAATGATATACCCAACTGAATGCTGAGTTCCAGAGAACAGCAAGGAGACCTAAAGTCTTAAGTAAACAATGCAAGGAAATAGAGGGAAACACTAGAATGGGAAAGACTAGCGATCTCTTCAAGAAAACTGTAGGCACCAAGGGAACATTTCATGCAAAGATGAACACAATAAAGGACAAAAATGGCAAAGACCTAGCAGAAGCAGAAGAGATTAAGAAGAGGTGGCAATATACAGAAAAGTGTTAAACTGTTCATCACTCAGTCGTGCCCAACTCTTTGTGACCACATGGACCTTAGTCCACCAGGCTCCTCTATCCACGCAATTTTCTAGGCAAGAATACTGGAGTGGTTTGCCATTTCCTTCTCCAAAGAATACACAAAAGAACTATACAAAAAAAGGCTTTAATGACTTGGATAACTACAATGAATGTGTCATTCACCTAGAGCATGTGAGGTCAAGTGGTCCTTAGGAAGCATCACAACGAACAAAGCTAGTGGAAGTGATGAAATTTCAATTGAGCTATTTCAGATCCTAAAAGATGATGCTGTGAGAGTGCTGCACTCAACCCGCCAGCAATTTCGGAAAACTCAGCAGTGGCCACAGGACTGGAAAAGGTCAGTTTTCATTCCGATCCCAAAGAAAGGCAACGCCAAAGAACATTTAAACTGTCAAACACTGGCACTCATTTCATGCGCTAGCAGGGCAATGCTCAAAATCCTTCAGGCCAGGATTTAACAGTATAAGAACCAAGAACTTCCAGATGTACAAGCTGGATTTAGAAAAGGTAGAGGAATCAGAGATCAAATTGCCAACATCCATTATATCATAGAAATAGCAAGGGAATTAAAAGAAAAAACTACTTCCGCTGTATTGAATGCACTAAAGAGTCTGACTGTGTGGATCACAACAAACTATGCAAAATGCTTAAGGTGATGAGAACCAGACCACCTCACCTGTCTTCTGAGAAACGTGTATGCAGGACAAGAAACAATAGTTAGAACTGGACATGGAACAGTGGACTGGTTCAAAATAGAGAAATGAGTACATCAAGGCTGTATGTTGTCACCCTGCCTGTTTAACTTCTATGCAGATAACATCATGTGAAGTGCTGGGCTGGATAACTCACAAGCTGGAATCAAGATCACAAGAGAAATATCAGTAACCTCAGGTATGCAGATGATACCACTCTAATGGCAGAAAGCAAAGAGGACATAAAGGGCCTCTTGATGAGGATGAAAGAGGAGAGTGAAAAAGCTGGCTTAAAACTCACCATTCAGAAAATGAAGATTACGGCCTCCAGTCCCATCCCTTAATGGCATATAGAAGGAGAAAGAGTGTCAGACTTTATTTTCTTGGGCCCCAAAACCACTGCAGATGGTGACTGCAGCCATGAAATTAAAAGGCACTTGCTCCTGGAAGAACAGCTATAACAAACCAAGACAGTGTATTAAAAACCAAAGACATCACTTTGCTGACAAAGATCCACAGAGTCAAAGCTATGGTTTTTCAAGTAGTCATGTACAGATGTGAGAACTGGACGGTAAAGAAGGCAGAGGGCAGAAGAATTGATGCTTTTTAACCATGGTGTTAGAGAAGAATCTTGAGAGTCCCTTGGAGAGCAAGGAGATCCAACCAGTCAACCCTAAAGGAAATTCAGTTCAGTTCAGTTGCTCAGTCGTGTCCGACTCTCTGTGACCCCCATGGATCGCAGCACGCCAGACCTCCCTATCCATCACCAACTCCTGGAGTTTAATCAAACTCATGTCCATCGAGTCAGTGATGCCATCCAGCCATCTCATCCTCTGTCATCCCCTTCTCCTCCTGCCCCCAATCCCTCCCAGTATCACAGTCTTTTCCAATGAGTCAACTCTTCACATGAGGTGGCCAAAATACTGGAATTTCAGCTTTAGCATCATTCCTTCCAAAGAAATCCCAGGGCTGATCTCCTTCAGAATGGACTGGTTGGATCTCCTTGCAGTCCAAGGGACTCTCAAGAGTCTTCTCCAACACCACAGTTCAAAAGCATCAATTCTTTGGTGCTCAGCTTTCTTCACAGTCCAACTCTCACATCCATATATGACTACTGGAAAAACCATAGGCTTGACTAGATGGACCTTTGTTGGCAAAGTAATGCTTTTGAATATGCTATCTAGGTTGGTCATAACTTTCCTTCCAAGGAGTAAGCGTCTTTTAATTTCATGGCTGCAATCACCATCTGCAGTGATTTTGGAGCCCCCAAAATAAATTCTGACACTGTTTTCACTGTTTCCCCATCTATTTCCCATGAAGTGATGGGACCAGATGCCATGATCTTCATTTTCTGAATGTTGAGCTTTAAGACAACTTTTTCACTCTCCTCTTTCACTTTCATCAAGAGGCTTTTTAGTTCCTCTTCACTTTCTGCCATAAGGGTGGTGTCATCTGCATATCTGAGGTTATTGATATTTCTCCTGGAAATCTTGATTTCAGCTTGTGCTTCTTCCAGCCCAGCGTTTCTCATGATGTACTCTGCATATAAGTTAAATAAGCAGGGTGACAATATAGAGCTTTGACGTACTCCTTTTCCTATTTGGAACCAGTCTGTTCTTCCATGACCAGTTCTAACTACTGTTTCCTGACCTGCATACAGGTTTCTCAAGAGGCAAGTCAGGTGGTCTGGTATTCCCATCTCTTTCAGAATTTTCCACAGTTAATTGTAATCCACAGAGTCAAAGGCTTTGGCATAGTCAATAAAGCAGAAATAGATGTTTTTTGGAACTCTCTTGCTTTTTCGATGATCCAGCATGTTGGCAATTTGATCTCTGGTTCCTCTGCCTTTTCTAAAAGCAGCTTGAACATCTGAAAGTTCATGGTTCACATATTGCTGAAGCCTGGCTTGGAGAATTTTGAACATTACTTTACTATAACCTTGAATATTCACTGGAAGGATTGATGCTGAAGCTGAAGCTCCAATGCTTTGGCCACCTGATGTGAAAAGCTGACTGATTGGAAAAGACCTTGACACTGGGAAAGGCTGAAGGCAGGAGGAGAAGGGGACGACAGAGGATGAGACAGTTGGATGGCATCACTGACTCAATGGACATGAGTTTGAACAAACTCTTGGAAATAGTGAAGGACAGGGAAGCCTGGAGTTCTGCAAGTTCACAGGGTTGCAAAGAGTCAGACACGACTTAGCAACTATATGTACAACAACAATAAATCAGTTTAAATAGTCAATATATTTTAAAATTATATTTGAATTTACAACTATGATACTTCAGGTCAGCAAGTCAAGTTCATCATGATTTTCAAAAGGAAACACCTCTAACTATGGAAAAAAGATAATTCTTTGCATTTGAATGATGCTTTATAGATCTCAAAGTTTTTCACAATTTACCTCCTTAATCCAAACCACAATTTTTGACACATTGAAGAATTTTTTTAAATACTTTAAAAATATTTTAAAAATTGAGTCAAACAGATCTGGGAAACCTGTCCCAGTTCATGTTTTAAGCTAGGTTAACTAACAATTTAAGTCTTCTCCCACCCATGTGTTTTTCCTATTTTTTTCAATTTTGCTTTTCTAAGCCATTATTTAAATACTTTAATATTTAACCTTAGTGTTACAATGCTGCCTATTGCACACCTAGTTTCATTTGTCTCCTTCTTCCTTTCAGAACTAAACCTCAATTTTGTTCAAAATTGCAAAGTGATCAGTTAATATTGCTTCAACAAGATGGAAATCTTTTACATCTTGATTGGGGTAGTGATTACACAGGTGCATGCATCTGTCAAAAGCCATAGATCTGTATACACAAATTGTTTTAATTTTGTTATATATATATATATACCAAATGCATCTAATTTTTAACAAATGACTCCCCAGACTCCTTTGAAATGGCATTAAGTATAGGTTTGGTCAGTGAGATATAAGAGGAAGCATATTATAAAAGCCTTCCATAAAAGCTAATACTGGTTTTAAATTCAGATAACAGGTTCTCCCTTCTCCTTTGCTCATCCTTTTCCTGGGATTCACACCTGACACCAGAAGGTAGAGCAGCCATCTTGCAACAAGGAGGATAAAAGTCACTCACGAAGGACGGAATAAAGGAGCCGGGAGGGGCTCGGCTCCTGAGGATTCCCTGAAGCATTTGTCTCAGAAGCGCTCCACTTGTTGTGTGTGATAAATAAAGCCCCGTTTGGTAATGCACTTGTAGTCAGGTTACTGTTACAGGCAGGAGGACTAAGGCCTAACCAATACATTTAAACAATATTTATAAGCATGAAATTTAGAGTAGAAAAATTAGAGATGGAATCTTAGCTCTATCACTAACTAGATGTATGGCATAGGGCAATAGTCATACCTCAGCTAAATCTTAATCTACTTATCTATAAAGTAAATGTAGCAAAACTTACTTTTCAGAGACAATTATGAAATTTAAGGGAAATACTCTATATAAAATGTCTGGATTCCAAAGGCTGAACTGAATCACAGTAATATGATTATTTCAAAGTCAATAGATATGAGTTCAGTAACTAGATGCTCTCCAAGATGAACAAAGATTGAGTCCTTCCCCAGAGTACTCATGGCCCCTGCTTCACAATAAGGTCAAGTAAAGGACGGGATAGTCTCAGACTTCACAAAACTTTACCCATGAATATACCTCACAGTCAAATGTTTTGTTTCTCCTGTTCCCTTTTAAGTCTGGAAAACTGTAGCTAACCTCGGGCAGTTTCACTAAAATACAAATTGAAAAAAGATCCATCAGTGTCGGCCACCTATGGTTTTAAAAAACAATGCTTTACCAGAACCATACTATTTTCAATCAATGCTGTTGATCGCAAAATTTTCAATAAGGGAAGATGCCTTTGACAAAAATAGAATAAAAGCAGCAAAACTTATATATTGAAGTTTGTTAAAAAAATCAAAACTGAAAATTGATGCACATAGAAAATTTCCAAATTGACTGAGGTCAGACATTTAAACACAGCACTAGCTTTTTGTGAACTCATTGCAGTCCACCAAGCCTCAGTAACCAGTACACTGACTTACTCTCACAAGGCCATGGAATTAAACATGTACAAAGTAATTTATAAATATAAATGTCCATCTAAATATGTAAATAAAGAAATGGAGGCAGAGGTTTACTGGCTTGTCTAAAATAACATAGTCACTTGATTCATTTTACTTTTTAGCTTTTCTTTTTCAACTTTTTTTCTTCTGTTTTTAAATTTTTTATTGGAATATAGTTGATTTACAATATTGTGTTAGCTTATAAAATTAATGTTTAACTACACGGAGTTAAACATGACCAGACCGGGACTGGACTTCAGCGAGTCTGACTCCAGTCTAGTTTTCCTTATGCTGCTAAGTCACTTCAGTCGTGTCCGACTCTGTGCGACCCCATGGACTGCAGCAGCCCACCAGGCTCCTCTGTCTCTGAGATTCTCCAGGCAAGAATGCTGGAGTGGGTTGCCATTTCCTCCTCCAATGCATGAAAGTGAAAAATCAAAGTGAAGTCGCTCAGTCGTGTCCGACTCTTAGCGACCCCATGGACTGCAGCCTACCAGGGTCCTCCGTCCATGGGATTTTCCAGGCAAGAGTATTGGAGTGGGGTGCCATTGCCTTCTCCCAGTTTTCCTTCTAGAATAATATAAACCAACTAACATAAAATAACTAGAGACTTCATAAAAAGATACCCATCTGAATACCAGCTTATAGAAAGGTTAAAAACATCAGCATTTGAATTCTTTTTTGCCTAGGTTCTTATTCTTCTATGATCCAGTTACTATTTTAAAGGAGAGAAGTAAAATGTCTCCATGTTGCAATCCTTACAAAGAGTTACTTGAAACTTTCAATAGATATTTCAAAAAACACTGATGATGTCAAAAATCCACACAACTCGGAAGATGGGGAATGAAAAAGATGTCACCATCTTACAGGGAACTTCCTGTGCAATATAAAAGCCGTAATATTTATGGAGCTGGAACAAGAACAGCGAGGAGGTGCAGCCACACAGCATGTCCACAAAACTCAGCAGTCCTGATCCCAAAAGTAAGTTAAAAGAAAAAAATTAGGGAAAAACTTTATCTTTACTGTTTATCATGTTTTTCATGGAAATAAGAAAAGTACAGCCAATCCTATACTTGGAGATACTGAATTTCAAAGGACTCGCTATTTCTATGCTTCTTTATCCCCATCTCTCCATGTTTATTCAGAGATAGCAACCTTCAGAAGACAAAAAGTGCAGAAACAGTGCTTGTGGGGATGCGTGTGGAGGACGGGTCAGAGAGTGCTGTGAGTGCATCATCTCCTCAAAGGATGATCCGAAGGGAGCAGGAGAATGCACGGGGGTCCCTGGTGACATTTGCCTTTAACCTCTGCAGCGTGCATTGTGGACACAAACCTCTTGTTTTAAAAATAACAAATGTGTAAGATTTTGTCCTAGTTCTGAGACAAGTAAAATAGAAAATGGAAGAGGAGGCCCTACCTGAGACCAGTGGAAAAAACCATTACAGCAAGGGCTAAAGAGAAGCTCAGTCTGATACTAAGGGATGATCATGCTTCTGAAAACGATTTCTTACAGGAGCCAGAAGACATGTTTACAAGACTCTTCAGACATCTTTAATAAAGCCTAGGAAGAAACAACAATGAAAAGCCTTGATACTGAGGTGAAAGGTGGAATAGTTAAAAGAGAGTGCCAAAAATTAAAATTATAAAAATATAATTCAAATTCATAATGAAGGCAGTTAAGCACCAAAAAAAAAAAAAAAAAAAAAAAAAGGCACTTAAAAGAGAGCAAACTTGAAAAATTCTTCAATAATTTAGAGGAAGACAACTCCTGGCAAATTGAGATCCATAATATCGAATTCCTATTGAAACAACCAGACGTAAAGAAACAAAAATCTGTAGTACCACACACAAAAAAAGAGAAATTTTAAGGATTTTAAAGCTATAAAGAAAATGTGACCCAAATGAAGGAAAATGCCTCCAAAGCCAAGAGGCCCAAAATTTGATGTAAAATGTAACAGTAGGCATATATGTGTGAAAGAAAAACCGTGGGCAGAGAGAGGCAGGCGTTAGGAAGACGCCTGAGGATGAGCCATCAGTGGAAACCCTCCTGAAAGGCAGGCCAGCAGCCACAGCCTCGCACAGCGGGGGCGTCTCTCCAAGGAAAGCGGAGATGCGCCTGACAGCTTCCTAAGGCGCTCAGTGAGACGTCAGGGGAGGCATCCACCTCCTTGCTGCAGACCACGAAGATATTCCTAAAAGGTTCTGGATTGAAAATAAAACAGACAAAACAAAGGGAGGCAGACTGGCTTTGACTCTCTCATAACAACGATAAGGTAGGGAAAAACATAGCAACATTCAGACATTTCAAGAGGGGAATTAATTTAAAAAAACTACGAGCATAGTAACCTGTTGCCATACAAAACGCACTTACACTTCTTAGGGGGAAAAATAGTGGCAACTGTTATACTCAGCCAAGGGTTGCACGTAATCAGGGGCTCTCCTAATGAAATAGGTTACCTACATCCATACTTAGAACTTTACTCAAGCCAGCTTAAGAATGGAAAATTAAACAGCTTAAGAATGGAAAATCCTAGAATTAAATGACTGACAGTGAGTGGGAAGGGCGTGTTTTAGTAAGTCAACATTACTTTATAAATAGGACCTAAATATTAAATACATACACCATTCTTTGAGAAAAGCAAACATTTTAAGTAATGATTTAACCATAACGTTATTGGACACTAAGGACCACATTAACGGGCTGAGACGGTGAGCATTAGCATCAACAAACCAGTCTCATCTTCACCGCACACGGAAAAGAGCAATCAGAATCTCTCTCCTGATTTTGACCACTTAGGAAAACTTGTGTAAAGAACACATTTCTCTTGCCAATGCCTGATTTCTGATACTCAGAAGAGATAAACTACAGAAAGATCTGGTCTTTAGCCTGTCTGCTAAAGGGTTCTTTCTTCTGCGCACAGAGCTTCAGTCCCGGCACGCCAGGGAAGGAAGTCGGGGAATGAAGGGATGGGTTGTCGACAGATCACGACGGCTGTTTCATCCGAGCGGGCCTAGGCGCTCCCTAATTGCCTGCTTCCATCCAGTCGGGCAGACACGTGGTCTGCCTCTGTGGCCAGCTGGTGGTAATTTATCCCAGCAGCAAGGTCTCTCTTTCAGTCTTTGCATTTGCTCTTGTTTTCTTTCTTTTCTTTTTTTTTTTAATTAATCATTGCAAATTAAGAGACCCTGTTTGGAGCTGCAAACCCCATGCCATGTAAAAACAGTCCTTATTAAATACTTTGAAGCTGGAGAATGGTATAATCATATTTATGCTGTAACCCTAGCAGCAGAGTATGACAGATTACTGAAGTGAACACACAGGTGAAGAGACCAGTTAATAAGCTAGCAGAGTCATGAGAGTGAGGGCCTGAAGCCCGGTGTCACAGAAGCAGGGAAAGCACAGGAAACAGGAAAGGGAGGCCGGGTGTCCGATTTGGTTAACTTGAGGAGAGGACACGTGTCAGGCATGGAGACAGAAATTCAGTAGGTAGGAGTCTGGGAAAAAAATTAATTCAGATCTGAACTAGCAGGAAATGAAGGATTGGGGGAGACTCGGTATAAAAAGTGTCTCCATGTTCCTTACCTTTCTTTGTGATGGCTATTACCTCTGTTTCACATGAACAGATGCTGTTCATGGGGGTTATGTGATTCAATCAAAATTAGACCGGTAGCCAGAGAAAAAACTCAGTCCTTACGATTTGAAGCTGAATGTTTCTCTCACTGCGCCATTAGGGAGCAAAGCATAAATTGTATATTTATCCTTGATACAGATAAATGTTTATATTTAGCTCAGGGGATTAAAGGATCAATAAGAAACCCAGGAAATGAATCAGAAGACTGAGGACCTAACCTGACATCTCAATTCATGAAGAATGAAGAGAATTAGTGGTGAAAACTTGCCTCTGGATGGTTCTGGTTAGACTGTCATATGACATTATAATTACCCGGGTTCAGGGAGACAGACATTGTGGACGTCAGCAACGAGGCCAGAAGTAAAGGCCTTGCTGGGCAGGGCTTTCTTTGTTCAACTTATTTCAATGCAAACACGAACACTCTACGTCTGGAAAGCACTTGCCATGTTGGTGTAATTTTAAATTGTCAAGCATTTTCGGAATACATTCACAGTGCAATTAGATCGGCCATTTTGCTTTGGGAGGTATACTTTTATAGGTTACATCGCTCTTTTGAAATGCCATGCTGCATTTCTCAGCAGTCCTCATTGGCTAATAATTCAATTATAAACACAATTCATTATTTTCATGTTGGATGAGAAAGCCTTTTGTGCTGGCTGGAGCTATCTCCCCAGGGCAAGTGGTGCAGTGTGTAAAAGGCCAGACCACAGGGTGGAGCATTCAGAGTAAGAAGCATCATGCGACGTTGAAGCATATTCCGTGGAACGCTGCCTTACAGCAGCTGATCTGCAGCACAAGCCAGCCAAACTTCCGACGTGAAGGCCGGTGTGGGGCACGGCAGGGGCTCGCACATTCCTGTCTCTCTACGTCTTCACCTGCTTTACAGTTCACTGTTCCTCGTGCGTTTCCTTTCCTCATTTCCCCGTCCCCCCCATCAGCGGTTGCTCTCATTCTGTGAGTCTCTCCTGGGGCCTTTTCACGCATCTTGGGGCTGCTCTTCTCCAGTCTCTGCTGAAACCACTCATTTCTGTGTCTTTCCTTTTGTGTGGTACGATCTTTATAAAGGGGGTTATAAGAAGTCAGGTGAGAAGCTGTGGGATGAATTACCTGTTGACGGACAGCATCAGAAATGGGCAGATGAAAACCACTAGTATTGGCCCAAGCACTTTTGCCACTATTAACTAAGAAATTTCTTCTGATCCATCAGTTAAACGGTTTCCCTCTGCATTTAACATCTCTGATCATTTTTCTACTGTGTGATACTGTACCAACATGCATGGAAAATGAAATAGCTTGTGTTACTCCTTGTAATAGTCACTTGCCACTGCAGATGGTGACTGTAGCCATGAAATTAAAAGACGCTTACTCCTTGGAAGGAAAGTTATGACCAACCTAGATAGCATATTCAAAAGCAGAGACATTACTTTACCAACAAAGGTTCGCCTAGTCAAGGCTATGGTCTTTCCTGTGGTCATGTATGGATGTGAGAGCTGGACTGTGAAGAAGGCTGAGCGCCGAAGAATTGATGCTTTTGAACTGTGGTGTTGGAGAAGACTCTTGAGAGTCCCTTGGACTGCAAGAAGATCCAACCAGTCCATTCTGAAGGAGATCAATCCTGGAATTTCTTTGGAAGGAATGATGCTAAAGCTGAAACTCCAGTATTTTGGCCACCTCATGCGAAGAGTTGACTCATTGGAGAAGATTCTGATGCTGGGAGGGATTGAGGGCAGGAGGAGAAGGGGACGACAGAGGATGAGATGGCTGGATGGCATCACTGACTTGATGGGTGTGAGTCTGGGTGACCTCCGGGAGCTAGTGATGGACAGGGAGGCCTGGCGTGCTGTGGTTCATGGGGTCGCAAAGAGTCGGACACAACTGAGCGACTGATCTGATCTGATTGAATTTCAGACCCTAACCAAAGATATCCTCTACCAAGCGTCCCAGTTCTAAGGCCCAGCAAATCTTCAGTTCAGCTCAGTCACATCCAACTCCTTGCAACCCTATGGTCTGCAGCACGCCAGGCCTCGCTGTCCATCACCAACTCCCGGAGCTTGCTCAAACTCATGTCCATCGAGTTGGTAATGTCATCCAACTATCTAATCCTCCGTTGTCCCCTTCCTAACAAAGTCTTAATTTTCTATCAGGGTCTGAAGCCTCAGTATCTTTGTATAATCCTAAATATGTTTAGTCCACTTTTAAAATTTTTCACATGTACCTAAACTTCCGAGTAGACAAAATGAATAATAAAGTTTCTCCAGAAATACAAAAACATTTCTGGTTTGATTTTGGTGATTATATCACAGGTTGTTTGGTTTTGTCTGGAATTATAACTTCTTAAAAACTACATAGGTGGTCACATAAATAAGCTAAATACTTTTAAAAAGAAAAGTTTTTTTTAATACATGGTATAATGTTATCATTATAATTAACAGAAAACTTGCCTAATAGTTTTTTTTTTAGGCAAGTTTTCTGTTAATTATAATGATAACATTATACCATGTATTAAAAAAAAAACTTTTTGAAAGTATTTAAGTAAATAAATAAACAGAAAATTTGCCTAATAGTGGGCTTCCCTGGTGGCTCAGATGGTAAAGCGTCTGCCCACAATGAGGGAGATCTGGGTTCAATTCCTGGGTCAGGAAGATCCCCTGGAGAAGGAAATGGCAATCCACTCCAGCACTCTTGCCTGGAAAATCCCATGGATGGAGGAGCCTGATAGGCTATACAGTCCATGGGGTCGCAAAGAGTCGGACACGACTGAGCGACTTCACTTTGCCTAATAGTCAAATTGCTAACTTAAAAAGACAAAAATTTTTAATGTCAATGAGTTATTTCTGTTTAATAGAGACATCATTTAAAAAGAAAGATTAAATTCTTTTCTTAAAAAAACAGTAAATAGGACTTTCCTTATCGTGCAATAGATGAGAATCCACCTGCCAAGGCAGGGAGCACAGGTTAGGTCCCTGGTCTGGGAGGACGACACACGCACGGGGCGCACGGGCGACAATACACGCACGGGGCGCACGGGCTCGGGCACCACGGCCAAGGCCACGCACGGAGCGAACGAGCTCAGGCACCACAGCCAAGGCCACGCACGGGGCGAAGGAGCTCGGGCACCACAACCACAGCCACGCACGGGGCGCACGGGCTCGGGCACCACAGCCAAGGCCACGCACGGGGCGCACGGGCTCGGGCACCACAGCCAAGGCCACGCACGGGGCGAACGGGCTCGGGCACCACAGCCAAGGCCACGCACGGGAAGCACAGGCTCGGGCACCACAGCCAAGGCCACGCACAGAGCGAAGGAGCTCGGGCACCACAACCACGGCCACGCATGGGGCGCACAGGCTCGGGCACCACAGCCAAGGCCACGCACGGGGCGCACGGGCTCGGGCACCACAGCCAAGGCCACGCACGGGGCGCACGGGCTCGGGCACCACAGCCAAGGCCACGCACGGAGCGAACGAGCTCAGGCACCACAGCCAAGGCCACGCACAGAGCGAAGGAGCTCGGGCACCACAACCACGGCCACGCATGGTGCGCACAGGCTCGGGCACCACAGCCAAGGCCACGCACGGGGCGCACGGGCTCAGGCACCACAGCCAAGGCCACGCACGGGGCGCACGGGCTCGGGCACCACAGCCAAGGCCACGCACGGGGCGAACGGGCTCGGGCACCACAGCCAAGGCCACGCACGGGGCGAACGGGCTCGGGCACCACAGCCAAGGCCACGCACGGGGCGAACGGGCTCGGGCACCACAGCCAAGGCCACGCACGGGAAGCACAGGCTCGGGCACCACAGCCAAGGCCACGCACGGAGCGAACAGGCTCAGGCACCACAACCAAGGCCACGCACGGAGCGAACGAGCTTGGGCACCACAACCAAGGCCACGCACAGAGCGAACGAGCTTGGGCACCACAGTCAAGGCCACTCGCCACAACGAATGAGCCCCTTGCTGAAACTGCCAGAGCCTCAAAACCCTCCAAGCCAGGCTTCAACCACACATGCACCAAGAGACCCCAGATGTCCAAACTGGATTTAGAAAAGGCAGAGCAAGCAGAGATCCAGTCGTCAACATCTGCTGGATCATTGAAAAAGGAAGAGAGTTCCAGAAAAACATTTACTTCTGCTTTATTGACTATGCCAAAGCCTTTGACTGTGTGGATCACAGCAAACTGTAGAAAACTCTTCAAGAGATGGGAATACCAGACCATCTGACCTGCCTCCTGAGAAATTTGCGTGCAGGTCAAGAAGCAACAGTTAGAACTGGACATGGACCGACAGACTGGTTCCAAATTGGGAAAGGAGTACATCAGGTCTGTATATTGTCACCCTGCTTATTTAACTCATATGCAAGGAACATCATGAGAAACGCTGGGCTAGATGAAGCACAAGCTGGAATCAAAATTGCCAGGAGAAATATCAATAAACCCAAATATGCAGATGACGCCACCCTTATAGCAGAAAGCGAAGAGGAACTGAAGAGTCTCTTGATGAAAGTGAAAGAGGAGAGTGAAAAAAGCTGACTTAAAACTCAACATTCAAAAAACTAAGATCATGGCATCTGGTCCCATCACTTCATGGCAAATAGATGGGAAAAAGTGGAAACAGTGACAGACTTTATTTTTCTGGGCTCCAAAATCACTGCAGATGGTGACTGCAGCCATGAAATTAAAAGACACTTGCTCCTTGGAACCTAGACAGCATATTAAAAAGCTGAGACATAACTCTGCTGTCAAAGGTCCATCTAGTCAAGGCTATGGTTTTCCCATCAGTCATGTATGGATGTGAGAGTTGGACCATAAAGAAAGCTGAGCACCAAAGAACTGATGCTTTTGAACTGTGGTGTTGGAGAAGATTCTTGAGAGTCCCTTGGACTGCAAGGAGATCCAACCAGTCCATCCTAAAGGAAATCAGTCCTGGGTGTTCATTGGAAGGACTGATGCCAAAGCTGAGACTCCAGTATTTTGTCAACCTGATGTGAAGAGCTGACTCATTGGAAAAGATCCTGATGCTGGGAAAGATTGAAGGCGGGAAGAGAAGGGGATGACAGAGGATGAGATGGTTGGATGGCATCACCGACGCAGTGGACGTGAGTCTGAGTGAACTCCAGGAGCTGGTGATAGACAGGGGAGCTGGTGTGCTGCAGTCCATGGGGCTGCAAAGAGTCGGACACGACTGAGGACTGAACTGACTGAAGCCTGTGGCTCAGAGCCCAAGAGCCACAGTAAGAGAAGCCATAAGAGTGAGAAGCCCCAGCACAGCTGGAGAGTGGTCCCCATTCTGCAACTAGAGAAAAGCCCCCATTGCAACGATGACCCAGTGCAACCAAAAATAAAATTAACAAATAAATTAATTTTTTAAAAACAGTAAATATAAAAAACAAAACTACTTGGCAGTGCTCTTTTAAACAATTACCTTTTCCATTCCATTCCAGCCACTGCATCTTACTATTTTTTTCAATGTACTCTTCCGCTCATTCAGCACTGTCTGATCGTTGCCTTGCCCCCCCACACTTGATTTCCACAATGTCCTCCCAGAAAAAGAAAAGTCAGGATTCAGTGTCACGATGCCTCCAAACAGTCTCCTAAGTAAGGCAGCCAGAGTGAAAGCACGATGATACACCGAAGAGAGTGCTGTGCTGGACCCTGAGACCTGGTTCCCGTCACCACGGAGTCTGTGTTGGCCTTGGTCTGAACTTGGCCTTGGCTTCTTCATCTATTAAGTAATCCCCCAAACCCCTATATTTATAAAATACTAAGTTATTTTAAAAATCTTAAAGAGAAATCCCTGAGGGCTTCCCTGATAGCTCAGTTGGTAAAGACTCCACCTGCAATGCAGGAGAGCCCGGTTCCATCCCTGGGTCAGGAAGATCCGCTGGAGAAGGGACAGGCTACCCACTGCAGCATTCTTGGGCTTCCCTTGTGGCTCAGATGGTAAAGAATCCGGCTGCAATGCGGGAGACCTGGGTTAGATCCCTGGGTTGGGAAGATCTCCTGGAGAAGGGAAAGGCTACCCACTCCAGTATTCTGGCCTAGAAAATTCCATGGACTGTTTAGTCCATGTGGTCACAAAGAGTTGGACACAATTAAGCTAATTTCACTTTCAAAGACAAATCACTGAAAAATTAAATTAAATATTGATAATATAGTGAAAATGAAAGTTGATAAAAGAAATAATTTCTTGACTTTCAAAATTAGATTCTTCATCAGCCACTGCACTTATCTAAACATGTTTAGTCGGAAATTATTAGAATATTTTTAAAATAAACTTGACAACATTACATAATATTTATTTTTATATTGAAATATAATTTATTTTTATATCAAGTTAGAGTCTTCCAAGACTCTAAAATAGGCTATTCCAAGGAAATTAGACAAGCTCTAAGCTATTCTCCAGAAATCCTTACTTGATCTAGAATCCTCCAAAACATCTAAATGAAACTGGGAAAATAGTTTTTGTCCATAAGAAATGGACAAAATTTGTACAAATTGGTTGATGCAGAGTGGGCTTGCCAGAGGCTTAAAAACTGTAATTAATTTTAAGAAAAATGTATGAATTTGCAACTTGCTATAGCATGACATATTATTGATTGTTAGTAGTGGAAAAATAATTGAAATTCTCTGATCAGCCTCAAATACTGAAAGAGATATCCTCTGATCAATTTCCTCAAAAATACTCCTTTAAAATTCTTCTTTCCTCATTTGAACTCATGCCCTCTTTCACAGTAATTTAAAACTCTTTTTTCCCTTTTCAAATTACCATATGTATAGGCGGAAACTAAGACTCGACAGGCATTTCTGTTACGCTTTATAAATAAGGCATAAGGAAGCAAACAGAGTCAGCACATTCCATGGATAATACTCTGTACTTCACTGTTGTTAAATAACTTGAAAAGTAAAAGATGCTTAAAATTTTGGGAATGACAAATTTCCTTCGATAAAGACAAAAGGCAATACAAGTATGCTCATCTAGCCAAAAACAGGTGAGAACAATTTATTGATGAAATGAACTAATACAAAATATAGAAACTGCCCTTGTCTTTGGAACTGAGATTATAAATTTTTTTCATAGTCAACTAAGGTGTGATTAACATTTAAGTACAAAGGTTATTTAACATTTAAACACAAAGGTTTCTCCATGAGTTACTCTGGATTTATAGGATCCCACTTACCAGGATTTCTTTTGAAGCTGTGTTTTACGAGAGATGAGATGTTCAAGCACCTTATTTAACTGGGGACTGTTCTTCTGAACACAAGTCCAGGCAGAAACACAGTGCCAGAGCAGGTGGCTAATTTCATATCCTTTCTGATTAAATTGCAAATGTTCCTGGAAGCGCAATATTAAAATATGTCTAAGAAAGAGTTCTTTGACTTGAATAAACATGGAAATAAATTTTAAATGTTTTTTTCTACATCATGTTATACCAAGTGGAACAATTTACTCGAACACATTTTTAAAAGAATATACAGTTGATCTGAGCTTTATGTGTTTATTCTCACATGGATCCCCTGTGTGCAATGTCGTTCAGTCGCTCAGTCATATCCAACTGTGACCCCGTGGACTGCAGCGCGCCAGGCCTCCCTGTCCATCACCAACTCCCGGAGCTTGCTGAAACTCATGTCCACTGAGTCAGTGATGCCGTCCAACCATCTCATCCTCTGTCGTCCCCTTCTCCTCCCACCTTCAATCTTTCCCAGCATCAGGGTCTTTTTCAATGAGTCATCTTTTCACATCAGGTGGCCAAAGTATTGGAGTTTCAGCTTCAACATCAGTCCTTACAATGAATATTCAGAACTGATCTCCTTATTGACTGGTCGGATCTCCTTGCAGTCCAAGGGACTCTCAAGAGTCTTCTCCAACACCACAGTTCAAAAGCATCAATTCTTCGGCGCTCAGCTTTCTTTATAGTCCAGCTCTCACATCCCTACATGACCACTGGAAATACCATAGCCTTGACTAGATGGACCTTTGTCAGCAAAGTAATGTCTCTGCTTTTTAAGATGGTGTCTAGGTTCGTCATAACTTTCCTTCCAAGGAGTAAGCATCTTTTAATTTATTGGCTGCAGTCACCATCTGCAGTGATTTTGGAGCCCCGAAATTAAAGTCTGACACTGTTTCCACTGTTTCCCCATCTATTTGCCATGAAGTGATGGGACCAGATGCCATGATCTTAGTTTTTTTAATGCTGAGTTTTAAGCCAGCTTTTTAACTCTCCTCTTTCACTTTCATCATGAGGCTCTTTCTGCCTCATGTCATAAGGGTGCTTTCTGCCATAAGGGTGGTGTCATCTGCATATCTGAGGTTATTGATATTTCTCCCAGCAATCTTGATTCCAGCTCGTGCCTCATCCAGCTCTACATTTCACATGATGTACTCTGCATATAAGTTAAATAAGCACTCTGTGACAGGCTGAAGGGTGGGATGAGGAGGGATGGGAGAGAGGCCTGGGAGGGAGGGGACATGGGTGTACCTATGGCTGATTCTTGTTGATGTTTGACAGAAAAACAAAATTTTGAAAAGCAATTACCCTTCAATTTAAATATATATATATATGTGTGTGCCACAATTGGAGAGTCTGTGTGCCCCAACAGAAAGAAGATCCCGAGGGCCACAACTAAGACCAGATTCAGCCAAATAAACAAATAAATAAATATTTTTTAATGTGTATTTTCAATCTAAGGACCAAAGTATTGCCTAACTGGACATGGTCAATGTCTGCTAAGAAACAATTTTAAAAGCCTACAAAATCAAAACGCGAATGAGCTACTTGTTTTTTTCTTAAAATGCTTCCTAACAGTTTCAAAGATTTAATTGACCTACTAAGGTAATTGGTACAAAGAAACAGATTTTTTTGCGTGTGTGTCCATTTATTTTTATTTTTTAATATAAACTTATTTATTTTAATTGGAGGCTAATTACTTTACAATATTGTATTGGTTTTGCCATACATTGACATGAATCCGCCACGGATGTACATGTGTTCCCCATCCTGAAAGCCCTCCCTCCTCCCTCCCCATCTCATCCCTCTGGGTCATCCCAGTGCACCAGCCCCGAGCATCCTGTATCATGCATCAAACCTGGATTGGCGATTCATTTCACATATGAAAAGAAACAGTTTTTAGACATAGCACTCCTACTGAATTTTTGTCAACAGTTAAGATTCAAATACACATCCTGTGATATGTACTCAAAGCACTAATTTAGCTGGTATTTTATTCTTTTACGCACCAAAAAAAAAAAAACCACTTAAAGAGATTCCAAACAGTTTTATAATTCTCACTCAAAATTACTATTTGAAATGGCATCAAGACTACAACTTAAGTTTTCATATTGTGCACTTGTAAGAGAGAAGATCAGAAATTCATACATAAATTTTAAACGAAGACGTTTTAGTCTAGTCAACTGTTTAGTTAAGTCTCACATTAACTGGATGTGGATTAATCCACATTATGTCTGGGACTCTGGTGCTGGCAATAAAGGCAGGAGTAGGATAAAGTCTCTGCACGAGCTTTACTGACTCAGGGAACCATCATCCACAAGAGCAAATGGAGACCAGTGGGTGTTTAGAATATTAGAATACCCCCAAAAAGCCCGTTCTAAAATAACATGAGACATCAGACTAAGATGTGTGGACTTCAGTTAATATACGTATTTCATCCAAATAACTCAATGTTCTGCTTTGTGGTAGAGTCTCCCCACAAACGTGGAGCCCACATAACTGAAATTCTTTTCCTAAATCGCTCTAGAAGCCTCAGCCTGGACGCCTGACAACCCTCACATGGCAGACACTGAATGTGTGTATAGGCACATACGTTTTGAAACTTGTGAATGGTTTGATGAACAAAAACAATCAATACTTTTTGTGTTTTTTTTTTTCAAATCATGTACATTGTGTGGCTACAGAGACCATTTAATTAGTTCGAAAATTCTCTTTAACAAACTTATGTACCATCACCAGAGGAAATTTGCAAAAGCTTTTGGTAAAGAAATGATCAGGATTTAGATCCTGGAGAAGATTTCAGCTTCATTTTCAGTTTTATAGGACACCATTCTCACTTATCACTAAAAACAAAAAAAGAAGCCTCTGACTTCTGGAACTGAGCTGACATCAGTATGACTACAAACGGGTCTGCTGCTCACAGGCTGGTCATTTTATTCTGCTGGACATAAACTCACAGAGTATCCACCTCAGACAACACTACTCTGATAAATAAACAAAGCCACTTGATTTTTTTTTTTCCTAAGCACACACAGAAAGTCACTGTGCCCCCTACGAAACACCCAACCAGAACTGCCCCTACATCTGCCAGCATCAAATCTAAAGGGAACTCCTGTTTCCTTAGGGCCTCCCTCAACCTGCCATACCTGGGAATTTTCCAGATAAGTGAGGCTTATCTCTTATCCTTATGTGTTAGATCCTTCTATAATTCAAGCATTTACATGGACATCTTGCTAAAGTTTCTTCCCTGTTTTTTACTTTTTGCAAAAGAAAAAATGTATTTGAAAAACTAGAATGAATATAATGATGATGATGATGATGTGATTTTAATACCATCATCATGTATATCAACAACGTAGTAGACGACGAGGAAGCAGCCCTCTGAGGGCCGTAGGTGGTGTAGAGCTCTTTGCTTTTACACCAGATCAGTCCCAACCAAGCTGTGGTTGGCCCGTAACGCCCATCTGCAAACAAACGGCTGACTAGAGTACATACATAAAAATGTGCACTTTAAAACATAACATTTAGCTGTTAATTTTATTTTCAGTCCAATAAGAAATGAATGCCTATACATAGATTTCTTTTAAATTTTTGTAATTCATATTATTGTAGTTTTAAAAAGTGTCAGGCACGGAGCACTGTATTGAGTGACTCCCAGAGAAATGGAACTTTCTCTCGGGCTCACTGTGGTTTCACGGCCACGTCCGGTAGTTCCTTCATTTCCCCCTGCCTGCTGCCCAGCTTGGGGCTACGCTGGTTTGCAAACTAGCCCCCATACCCAAGGACAAGGGGAGGGCTACTTGAGAGGGAGGCCGGTCCCTGCCCACCAGGTGGGCAGGGGGGCAGCTTTAATAAGTAGGGAAGCTTATATACGAGGCTTCCCTTAGGAGGCTGCGTAGATCTCCACACCTGCTTTCCAGAAACTTATGGTTAGGACTTCCCTGGGGGTTAAGAATCCACCCAGCAATGCAGGGTAGGCAGGTTCGATCCCGGCCGGGGAACTAAGATCACACGTGCCGTGGAGCGACTGAGTCACGTGCTCCAAGTACTGAGTCCGCATCCCCCAGCTAGAGAGCCCCTGTGCGCTAACTCCTGAGGCCTGTTCGTCCCAGAGCCCCTGCCACAGCCAGAGTCTCCATCCTGCAGGGCAAGATCTCACATGCCACAATGCAGACCCAACTCAGTACAGATATAAAGCCTGCCTACCAAAGTGCTCAGAGAAGGCAATGGCACTCTTGCCTGGAAAATCCCATGGATGGAGGAGCCTGGTGGGCTGCAGTCCATGGAGTCGCTAAGAGTTGGACAAGACTCAGCGACTTCACTTTCCCTTTTCACTTTCATGCATTGGAGAAGGAAATGGCAACCCCCTCCAGTTTTCTTGCCTGGAGAATCCCAGGGATGGGGGAGCCTGGTGGGCTGCCATCTATGGGGTCGCACAGAGTCGGACACGACTGAAGTGACTTAGCAGCAGCAGCAGCACCAAAGTGCGGCCAGTATGCTGTTGGCTGAGAATTCAGATAACCACATCAGCTTGAATTTTGTGCAAATCTGAGAAGCTCTGAGTGTCTGACCAGACTCTTTGATAACAAAAATAAACTCTGAGACACGGGCTCTATTACGCCTGCTCCAAGACAGCACTTGGAGTTTCACCATTGCTTTCATGCGTTTGGAAGACGGTTGTCATTGCCATGAAAGGCCCTCTCCATACAAATGTGTTACCGGTAACAGGAACCGAATCACAGGGTAATGCTCCTAATTGTAAAGAACATGTGTTTCAATCTAACCCAATTCCTAGAAACCATTTATAATTACAGTACAACACAGAATGTTCCAAATTTAGGTAATGCTTTCGGCTTCCTGAGTACCTAAAGCCCTGGAGGATGAGACTGCTAATACACTGAATGCAAATCCTGTATCTTTCCAAGGTTTCGGAAAACTATCTGTGCTCTAGGGTGGATGCGCCTAGTTAGTAAATGGTCTACTGCATCTCAGTTGAATTTGAATCTACCTTTTCCAAAGAACCATGTTATTATTATCACGTGACAACAGTGCTTAACACACTCAGCTTTGCTGGTGAGCAAAGGACAGAGTGGAACTCGGTCCAGTGTCCTGGCTCTGCAGTCCACAGAGCCAATTAAAGTGCACCATTGGTCAAAGTCAATGGAAACCCTGTGTCTGCATCAGCTTGAAAGAACATTAAAAGGAGAAACAGGTTCCAGCAGCAGGGGAAAGGAAATTTCCTATTTTTATAAAGAACCAACACCCATATTGTGTGTATCCTAATGCTTATATCCCACAGAATTCCTTTTTTAAGTGATTTTATAATAGCTCTTTGAAAACAAATAGTTTCTACTCCAATGCCTATAAATATATTAAAAATAAAGTATTTTACACGGGCCAAAATATGTTATCATGGGCCCTGTAGCATTACTGGAGGATAAGAGCTGTAGAAATAACTCCACAAATCCTCTGCTATAGTGTGTGAATAATAAAGACAAGAGACAGGATGAATACAGTTGTTACCTTTTATATTCCCAGTTTTCTCCTTCTTCCCCTCTTTTGTTCCCCAGAAGTTGAGACAGATGGGTACTGAATGGGTAAATACTCCACTGAAGTGGGGAGGCTGGGTTAAACTTGCACTTGAGAAATTGGGCGGACCCTGGGCAACAACGTACACCATCAACCACCGAATCCGCTCAACCAGCAACTCTCAGCAGCGCTGTGGCTACACAACCTTTTATATTCTTTACATTAGGAGGAAATGGGAGCAGGAAAAGGAGGGCAATAAATCTGATAGGCCAAAATCGGTTATAATCTCTCCATGGACTCTCACACATGGAGCTGAAATAGTATTTAAAAAGACCGAAACTACGCCCTCTGTTCTAAAAAGTGGAAGGGCGCAGAGGTTTAGAGACTTGTCCCATCACAATCAGACAATATTCTTTTCATGGGCTGACATTCTTGCCCCTTTCAGTTCATCTAAGCTGGATCTGACCTGTCTGAAAACAGGACGCCTCATTTCCCTCTTGTGTGTGCCTGCCGAGATCGACAACAGCAGCCTGATTTAAGGAAAAGCAGCATCAGCCCTGAAAGTCGTGCAGCTCACGACTGTGACACACAGGCTCTCAAGGTTTCAGTCTCTTATTTGATTAAAGGAAAAACACTCGAATCACCAGCACACTAGGGTTAGCACAATTACCTACGTAATTAAGCACAGTTATTGTCAGCATAATCATGTCCTTAGATGACAATTATTATATTTAACTGCCTAAGTGTGTTCCTAAGTATATTTTTCAATAACTAGTTTTTACATTTGCATGGCTCTTACTAATTTATGAGCACATGCTTTTTTGCAGTCTTCACAACAGCCCTGTAGATTAGTTAGGGCAAATATGATGATGAAGACAGTATCTTTTTTAAAGGTCAGCAGACAGGGATTTAGAGAGTTTAATGGAACAACAGACTGGTTCCAAATAGGAAAAGGAGTATGTCACCCTGCTTATTTAACTTAATGCAGAGGACATCATGAGAAACGCTGGGCTGGAGGAAGCACAAGCTGGAATCGAGATCACCAGGAGAAATATCAATAACCTCAGATATGCAGAGGACATCACCCTTCTCACAGAAAAGTGAAGAACTAAAGAACCTCTTGATGAAAGTGAAAGAGGAGAGTTAAAAAGTTGGCTTAAAACTCAGTATTAAGGAACTAAGATCATGACATCCAGTCCCATCACTTCATGGGAAATAGATGGGTAAACAGTGGAAACAGTGGCTGACTTTATTTGGGGGGCTCCAAAATCACTGGAGAAGGAAATGGCAACCCACTTCAGTATTCTTGCCTGGAGAATCCCAGGGATGGGGAAGCCTGGTGGGCTGCCATCTATGGGGTCACAGAGTCGGACACGACTGAAGTGACTTAGCATTAGCAAAATCACTGCAGATGGTAACTGCACTCATGAAATTAAAAGACGCTTACTCCTTGGAAGGAAAGTTATGATCAACCTAGACAGCATATTACAAAGCAGAGGCATTACTTTGCCAACAAAGGTCCGTCTAGTCAAGGCTATGGTTTTTCCAGTGGTCATGTAGGGATGTGAGAGCTGGACTATAAAGAAAGCTGAGCACCGAAGAATTGATATTTTGAACTGTGGTGTTGGAGAAGACTCTTGAGAGTCCCTTGGACTGCAAGGAGATCAACCAGTCCATCCTAAAGGAGATCAGTCCTGGGTGTTCATTGGAAGGACTGATGTTGAAGCTGAAACTCCAATACTTTGGCCACCTGATGCGAAGAGCTGACTCATCTGAAAAGAGCCTGATGCTGGGAAAGATTGAGGGCAGGAAGAGAAGGGGACAACAGAGGATGAGATGGTTGGATGGCATCACCAACTCAATGGACATGAGCTTGAGTAAACTCCAGGAGTTGGTGATGGACAGGGAGGCCTGGCGTGCTGCAGTTCATGGGGTTGCAAAGAGTCGGACGTGACTGAGCAACTGAACTGAACTGAATGGACCTACTCTGGACCACACAATCAGTTGGTGAGTATGTCATTCCTTTTCATAGTCAGTACTTTCTCTGTTGCTCAATATCTTAGGCTATATATTTAAATTATTAAAATATATTTTAAACTGTAAAACAAGCTCCTTTTATGCATGAAGCAAACTATGTTCATTAGTAAGAACAACCAAATGGTTCAAAGGGCTTAGTGTATGTCATTGTTTATATAAATGATCCTCCACCAAGTTATGCGTCAAAAAGAAAACACTGCTGCTCCTGTTGCTGCTAAGTTGCTTCAGTCGTGTCTGACTCTGTGCGACCCCATAGACGGCAGCCCACCAGGCTCCCCCGTCCCTGGGATTCTCCAGGCAAGAACACTAACTCCTAGAAAAATCTCAGATAGACGTGGTTGAATGTTCTTTCTTATATACTTAAATTTTAGGTAGTTTTAGAAAGGAACCAAAAGCAGCATGGGAAAACTAGGAGGCAACTCACAAGCAAAACTATTTAATACACTTTTTTTAAATTTCCTTTGTTGTTCCAACTAGCATTGTGTTAAATGTATTTTTCTCCTTTTTAAGAATTAGAGAAACAGAATTTCTATTTATAAATTATAAAATAGTAGGTATATGTAGCAAAAAGCAATCAAGAATCAAGAATTAAAGGTCTGAAGTGTTCACTGCTTTCTTTTGGAAAATATGTGAGAAAGGGAAATAGAGGCATTGCAAGTCACAAAGACTGGAGTTTGTCTTTTGAAGTACATCAGTCTATAAGGGACAAGAACACTGGACTTCTGTTTGCATAATACATAACTCATCACATACCAAGGAATTATATACAATTGGGAGAGAGAATTTTTCCTAAATGTTGATCACTAATTTCTGAGTTGGAAAGTAAAAGTTTTGTCATATACCAAGGATTATTTTAAGTCCTCAATTTTGAACCATTTAAAAACTTTCAGTTGGTTTTAATAGCATGTTAAATATTATTACACATGAATTATGGAGCATAAAAGTATTACACTTGCTTTCATTAATAGCCTGCACTTTACACATTCTCCCTTTAATAAAAATGTAATACCATAAAATGTTCATTTAAAAGTCAATCTAAATTAAGTTGCGATTTTTAATTAATCAGCTGAGATGGACTCTGTAAAGAAGAAGGTAGGAGGGCGTCACTCCGTCTAAAGCAGCAGCGGTGGAGACTGACTTCCACCGCGGTCCCAGCTGCGGTCTAGGAAACCAGCCTCGGATGCGCGGCTTCAGGGTCTGTACTGCTCAGCCCTCTCCCCAGCTAAGTTCTTCTTCAGCCGGGTCACTGCACCGTCAAGCAGTAGTTTTTAATCACAGTAATGTGACCTGATCTGCCGCGCACTGGGACACACGTGGGCCTCCCACGTAGCGCTAGTAGAGAACCCGCCTGCCCTTGCAGGAGACGCAGGCAACCTGGGTTCGATCCCTGGCTTGGGAAGACCCCTGGAGGAGGGTGCCGCAGCCCACTCCAGGATTCTTGCCTGGGGAATCCCATGGACAGAGGAGCCTGGTGGGCTATACAGCCCGTAGGGTTGCAGACAGTTGGGCACGACTGAAGCAACTTAGCAGTTAGCGCGCATGGGATATGCTCACCATTCCAGAATCTGTATTCTTGTCTTCCACAGGCCTAAAAATTGATTCAGAAGGGAGTTCTCTTTTACATATAATTTTCATGATTTTCAGAATGCACTGCACATTCGAAGAGATGTTTGGATACATCCAATATAATTCTTTGGAGCAAGAAAGTGCTAGCGTAAGAAAAATAATTTGTGAGAAATATTTCATTAACATCTCACACTGCGTTTCATTTGTCTTTTCGCTATTAAAATATAATTAAATTCAGTACTGAGAGGCTGAAACTGCTGTATATGTCCCCAACTACTGAAGATTAACAATGTTATGTATGACCCCTAGTGGTATAATAGAAAACTGCAAGGTAAATAATTCATACGTAAGAGTTCATACAATTCAAAACAGCAATTACATAATGGTTGAATGCCCAATTAAGTATAGTTACTATACAACAATGGTGGAAACTTGCAGCTGAAAATGAATCAAGTCAGAATATACTCTTCATAATGGGTATTTTGAAGTCGCAATCGATGTCATTGCTTTTAAACCAATATTCCAGTTTAATTCTTTTCAAGATGTTGTTATTGATTTTTAAAGTATATAGTTTAATGACAGCAATGATTATGCCATTTCACATAAGACGATGTGGTATTTAACAGAAATATCTTTGTGTTGTTCTTTTTACGAACTTTTAAACAACCGTTGAGTTTCAGTCCATGAACACCGTGGGAAAATTAGTAATAAACATTCTTCCACTAGATGGCAACATGGGTAGAGAGCACTAACTCACAGCCTCAGGTAGGAACCCACCTGCTGCTGACGATGAACACGCAGCCTAAGCAGGTCTCCACCAAACAGCACGTGAAAAGAGGGCGGTTATGGGATTCTATCCTTATACGAAACAAGGATACTGGTGTTTTTGAGCTTGATCAACAATGTAAGAACTTGAGGTTTCATATAAATAATTTTTCAAAATGTGTTTGCCACAAACATCTGAATAGCTGGTGAATCACTACCCTAACCCATGTGGAGTTAAGAGATTTATAGTGGAATGAAGGAGACAAAGTAAGTCTACAATAGACACGGATTCCTGCACTGCCAGTCTACAGCTGCGCGTGTCTCGGTTTCAAAACTAGTATCCAGACACTTCCACTAGTCCTTTCTACTCCCTTCTCCGTGGCCTTTCCCATCAAAACTTACTCCCTTTCTTGTATCCTGAGTCTCTTGATTTCTTATCCTACAACGTGCTAATCTCCTCTATCGACCTTGTTTTCATCCAAACTACTGCCACATTTCTGCTGCTTTCACAGCTGAGCTTTCCAAACAGCTCACCATGTTGTCATCAAACTTTCCCTCCACTCTGCTCCCTCCAGTCTCAACTGTGCTTCCACTGGGGAGTGCTCCCGAGTACAGTGACTTTCTGACTGTAGAAACACATCACCGCTTTCAGAGCTCCTATCGTTTAACACTTTTATAGCTCTCGATAATGATGACTTTTCTGAATCTCTCCTATTTTGATTTCTATATTACTCCCTCCTGTTTCTCTTAATTCTCCTCTCCTAGTTGATATCTGTTACTCCAATCATCTACTAACTGTTTACGCTCCCCAAGACTTTATTCCTGGAATAAATGTCTCCCCCCACACCTCCCATTCCCGGTTTATCTCATCCACATTAACAGTGATGACTGTTAAATGATCCATATTAATAAGTGAAATAAGTGAATCACACTGAAATAAGTGATTCCCAGGCTTGACTTATTCCCCAATTTCAAACATGCTCCCAACTGGGTATATACACCTGAGGGACCTCCAAATTCAATATGTCCAGTGTTTCTCCAGAATCTTTTCAGTTCAGAGTACCATTACCTTGACCTTACTAGTCAATATGTAAAACTTGAGATTCATCTTAAATTGTTCACTTTCCCTTATATAGCTTAGATCCAAGTGATCACCAAGTCCAATTTTTCTTTATCTTTCAAATACTTTTCAAAATTATTTTACCCTATCCACCCCCATTGTAGAAGCTCATACCTTTACTCTCTTGCCTGTTCTACCATCATGGCTAACGGACCCTGCGTCCACCCTCTCCTGTTTCCACTCCGGCATCTACACTACCACCAGGGTTACCTGACTAAGACACGAATTTAACTTTTGAAATTCACTAAGCCACATTCTATTACAGATGAAAAAAACTGAGTCACAGACAAGGTCAGATGCTCAGTTAAGTAGGAAATTTAAACATAAAACCCATGCAGTCTTGCCCAGAAGCTGTCCGCTTCAATACCACACATATCACCTTTCACAAAAAATAAAATACAGCTTATACTCTTTAGAGTGATAGTCTGAGCTTCTCCAAATATAACATAAAACATTCATAAGTATAGAAAAGAAAAGACAGCCTACCATATAAATATGGTTGAAGCCTAAGTAAATGTGGTTTAAAATTTTCCAGGTGACCGTGAAGGAAATATATAAAAAGTCGTAAGAAGACCAAATAGCCAATCTGTCAAAAGAAAAAGAAAAAAGATTTTTGTGTTACCTCAATAAATGTTTAAAAACCATAAGGAAAACAAACCATTTTATTGTTACTGTTGCTTTTGATGAAACAATTTCAAATTCACTTGAGATCATGTGCTTTTGAAATAACTTTAAAACATTTATATCAAGGTTGAAATACTGGCACAGCAAAAAAAAAAAAAGTTTATAAATCATTTCTCCATTACATATAATGACCAATACTGAATGCATTACATACAATGACCAATACTGAATGCTGCTTTGTTCTATATCCTTTAGAACAGTATCCTTCAAATTGCAAGTCATGCCCCTTAAGTGAGTCATGAAATCAATGAAAGGGGATTTTAAAATAAAAGGAAATACCATAGTGCCCTGCACAGCACCTTGCTTCAGTTCAGATATGAATGTGCATTATGTGTGTGCCGGACTGCAACAGCTTTGAGAAACATTCTGCCAGTGCAGAGTGTGATTCCCTCATAAAATTACATACAAGCACACACACACACACACACACACAATGTCATTACTAAATCAACAATTTAGTATCTTACGTCTGTGAAGTTTAAAATACATGTATAGCTAAAACTGTTTTACACAGACAACAGAATTGAAATACCTACAAAAAATATGTAAGATTTCATGAAAAGTAAGGGGAAAAAAATACAGACAATAACTACCCCTATATCACTATCAAGATCTTATATCAAAATCCTCTTTGCCACAATGCAGGGCAATATTAGATCTACATGTAAAAAAATAAAATTAAACTCAAAATACGATCCTAACAAGTCTCAGTGCTTCACATAAGATTATTAAGCAAATGAGTAGCACCATTGGGCTCTGAACCCAGGATTGTGTGTATTGCATCAAAACACACAAACTTTCAATTACAGCAGTGATTTCCAAATATTTTTATCAAAAATTTCAATCATTAAATTTTGAGAATGCATCATGAATGTTTATAAATGTATCCATAACTTATAAACATGCATGATTTATAGTACATGTTCATAAATAAATAAAATATTTATGTCATGCCAAGGGATATCTTCATATAAAGCACTCTGATAGAGTACTATGCTTCTCCAAAAGAGTGGCGTTAGATACGAAGGAAGTGGAAATCTACAGACTATTCAAAAGAACACTGCAATAGTCTAAGTGAGAATATTAAAGTCAGAAAAAATAAATTCACCAAAAGAAGAATAATCTACAATTTTGAAGGGACCAGAGAAGGATATTGAAAACAAGACTTTAAAGATTTGACATATGGGTCAAAAGAGAGAAACGTGATCGACAAGCGTGTCAGCCTGCATAACGGCTGGATCGCATAGCGATTTGATCATGAGTTTCCCCTGATCCCAAAGCAAAACTTTATATGACTATACTTGGAAAATGGTTTTTAAAAGCTTTCATCTGCAATAGTCTCAAAAGCTAGGCTTTTATTGAAAAACCTGCCATTTCTTTGCCTCTGAAGAATTCTGAACTCCCTGCGCATTTGTCCTCACGTTCCCCTGGTGCACACTCTCTCTGCAGCTGGACAGCTTACACTTTGCCTCCTAGAGTAAATTTCCGCCTGTCAGTTTCTCTCTCTGCCTGCCCATCTCTTCTTCCTTTGCCCTCTAATCCCCTTTCTTCTCTTATCTTCATTTCTCTGACTGGTATCTAATGGTGAAATAGAAATGGTGAATAATATTTATTATGTATTACATTTTAATAGTTGGTCATGTGTTTCGTGTTCTTTATAGAAGCTTGAAGAACACTGTTCATATTCGTATCTAAAACATTTAAACTGGACGTTCCTGGTGGCCCAGTGGTTAAGAATCCGCTTGCAAACGCAGGGGACACAGATTCAGTCCCTGGTCTGGGAGGATTCTGTGTGCCGCGGGGGCAACTAAGCCCAGGCGCTGCAGGTACTGAGCCCACGCGCCTGAGAGCCCGCGCTGTGCAACGAGAGAAGCCTCCACAGCGAGAAGCCGGCGCACCGCAACGAGAGAGCAGCCTCCGCTCGCACAGCTGGAGAAGGTCCGCGCCGCAGCGAAGACCCAGCGCCACAGCGGGAGCGCTAGCTGCTCAGTTGTGTCGACTCCTTGCAACCCCATGGACTGTAGCCCCTGCCAGGCTTCTCTGTCCATGGATTCTGCAGACAAGAATACCGGAGCTGATTTCCATTTCCTACTCCAGAGGATCCTCCCAACCCAGGGATTGAACCTGCGTCTCCTGAATTGTCAGGCAGACTCTTAACCGTCTGAGCCACAAAGAGGCCCAGGACCAACGTACCCAAAAATAGATAGAGAAATAGCAATTATGTGAAAAAAATAAACTATAGTTTATATATGGTTTATATATATATGTATATAGCTTGCATATATATTAAACTAATGATACTTTAGTAAGTAGACTCCAATAGTTAAGATTCTACACTCAGATGAGGGGGAAATATGCACAAAATGTGAAAATAAATAATATTAGGAATCAAGTATTTCTGTCTTTTCCCAAGTATGAGCTGTATATTTCTTTGTCAAAAGAGAAATAAAATGCTGTGAATGAAGGTGAGCAATGAATCCATGCCAATACCCTTAAATATACCGTTCTGTCAACAAGAAAAAGATCAAGAAAGAAGCATTCAACTGACTAGTAGATATACAATGAAATTCCTGCAAAGAAAAGGTGGATGACTGAAATGGCTTCTTGCCTGAAATCAAAGGCACTTATAAAGCATGCTGCTTTCTCCTAGCTGCTGCTGCTAAGTCGCTTCTGTTGTGTCTGACTCTGTGCGACCCCATAGACAGCAGCCCACCAGGCTCCCCCGTCCCTGGGATTCTCCGGGCAAGAACACTGGAGTGGGTTGCCATTTCCTTCTCCAATGCATGAAAGTGAAAAGTGAAAGTGAAGTCACTCAGTCGGGTCCGACTCTTAGTGACCCCATGGACAGCGGCCCACCAAGGACTTCTGTCCATGGGATTTTCCAGGCAAGAGTACTGGGGTGGGGTGCCATTGCCTTCCCTGTTCTCCTAGCTAGTCCATATTATCTAGAACAATGAAAAGCAAGCATTCAAATCAGTAAATCTGATAGGCAAGGAGGCTTAGTTGCTCAGTCATGTCTGACTCTTGCGACTCCATGGACTGCAACCTGCCAGGCTCCTCTGTCCATGGAATTCTCCAGGCCAGAATACTAGAGTGGCTTGCCATTCCCTTCCCCAGGAGATCTTCCTAAGCGGGGATAGAACCCAGGCCTCCCACGCTGCAGGCAGAGTCTTTACCAGCTGAGCCACCAGGGAAGCCCTGGCAAACCTGGGAGCCCAGGGAAAGGAGTAGAATCACGGCGGAGAGTCCATGGGGTCCTGGGTTTCAAAATCGTCTCTGCTGAGATCTTGGGTAATCAACTTAGAGTCTCTTTGCCTAGTCTGTGGAATGGTGGATAATAATAGCACCTACCTTTTAGGATTATTGTGAAGATTAAACAAGTTATTATGTCTAATACATCTAAAGCACCAATTATTGTGCAATGCAAATGGTCTAACCACTCAGATGAGAGGATATAGGAATCTTTTTAAATTAAATGAATCCATGGTATATGTAAATTATAAGCAATATACACAATGACTAAAACTTTACTTTATAGCCATTTTTATTGCTGGCAGAAATATAAAAGGCAAGAAATGGGAAAAGGCCACCAAAGAGGATGAGAAGGAAAGGAGAAAAAAGCGACACACACTTACCTATGTTTTTCCTCCACTCTTTTTCCATCATAAACTAGCCCTAATGCTAACTCTTTTAAAATAAGTAATGCATGTATTGTATTTTGAAATTATATTTAATAATTGAAATGTAATTATATATAATTGAATAACTATATAAATAGAAGCTCTCAGGTATTGTTGTAATGAACAGTTTGGGGAATAAAGAACGAAGAAAAGGACGTTGTAATTTTCTTGTCTGTTTGCCCCCAGCTGTTCCATGCAGAGCCTCAGTTCTTTGCACGTTCACTTCCTATTCTGCTCTGTTTCTTGCCTGGTGTCCATAAATCTTTTACCCCCAAACATATCAAACACGGTCTAGACTTAATTTATAAGGTCTGAAATACAGTGTCTTCCAAAATGCCCTGGATGACTCGTGAATATCTTCATGCCCACTTACTAACATAATCAAAATTTCATAATCAAAAGTAAAGAAGGGAAAATATATTTTTGCCAATAACACCATACTTAATTTTAAATGATATGTATATACATATATGTCAACTAAAATATATGCATACAGATATATTTTCTTTATTCATAAAGAAATTATTCTTCTGGTTTTTCTTTGCAATAAAACCACTAGTTAAGCTAAATTTCTTTGACTAATAATAAATTTGGCAGCAGCAACCTGATCATCACAGAAGTGGAACGCTCTGTCTTCTAAGACCTTATGAAACATGAGCTGCATGAATATAGTTTCCCACCTTATGGCTCTAAAATGACATAGAATACTGAGAGAACAATCTATCTTCTGAAATCGGGCAACATTTTAAGAGTATATCAGTCAACATTTTTAAATGGAAAACTGGCATTCAGCAACCCTTAAAACAGGAGAAACTATATACACTCAGAAATAAGTACAAACTTGATTCTTAATTAAGTGTTATTTTCTTACATAGTTGGCAAAACTGTATTTTCTCCAAGCATCTCCATTTGCATATCAAGTAATAATGTAGTGTCCACATTTAGAGATTAAAATAAACTACCAAACAAGAGAATATTCTGTAATAAAACCAAATGGCCTGTTTGGATCCTGAAACAGGTATCGTGTGGCCAGATGTAGTGCATGTAGCAATTAAAATACATTGGAATCACCTTAAGACATACCTTTGCCAGCTTGATTTCAACTGAGTATAAGTATGCCTTTTGGAATGCATCACAGCAGAGTCTGTATAGAACTGATTCCACAACAAAAAATAAGGCAGGCAGATGATCGCAATCAAAGGCAGCATGGTCCAGGGAGGCATAGAGCATATTTAAAGCTTCTGAAGTATTGACAAGTAGAAACATAATTTATAAATCATGCTATTTTTCTACATGCTACAATTAAGTCTTATAATCAGTCACCAAAACCACATTGTGGCTTTAAAATATTCACAGTCTCGGACGTCCCTCCCATCAAGAGGTGAGGTCTATGCCCCCTTCTCCTCGAACCTGAGCAGGCCTTGTGACTGCTTCAACCAGTAGTAAGGGCCATTCAGTGACGCTGTGTGACTTCCAAGCTAGATCAGAAAAGGCAATCGAGTCGCCCCCTTGAGACTACAGAGGAGGCGAAGGGCAGGAGAGAGGCAAGGAAAGAGAGAGAAACGCCCTAGGAAGGCGTTCCAGCTCTTCCAGCCAACAAAAGTAGATCATGTATAATATCATATAAGAAACGAATCGCCAGTCCAGATTCGATGCAGGATACAGGATGCTTGGGGCTGGTGGGATGACCCAGAGGGATGGGACGGGGAGGGAAGTGGGAGTGGGGCTCAGAATGGGGAACACGTGTACACCCATGGTGGATTCATGCTGATGTATGGCAAAACCAATACAATATTGTAAAGTAATTAGCCTCCAATTAAAATAAATAAATTTAAACTTAAAAAAAACAAGTCGATCAGGGCACATATATGCATGTGCTGTGCTCAGTCGCTTAGTCCTGCCCAGCTGTTTGCAGTCCTGTGGACCGTAGCCCGCCAGGCTCCTCTGCCCACAGGACTTTCCAGGCCAGAGCGCTGGAGTGGGTTGCCGTGCCCTCCTCCAGGTTTCTTCTCAACCCAGGGATCAAACTCGCATCTCCTAGTCTCCTGCATTGGCAGGCAGGTTCTTCACGGCCAGCATCGTTATATAATGGTGGGGAAATCGGCAAGAACTGGATGACAAAGTGTCAACAGAAGTGCTATAAACAGGAAAGCAGAGGGAGTAAGGCCAGAGGAGCTGAACAAGGGGGAACGCAAGGCTAAGGCCCCGCAGGAAACTGCGCCTCATGTCATTGCAGGCGCACTTCATTTTATTGATTGTGCTTTGCAGATATTGCGGGTTTTCTTTTTTTTTCTTAATTGAAGGTTTTTAGTAATCCAACATCTAGCAAGTCTAGCAAGTGCCACTTTTCCAAAAGCATTCTTTTTTAATTAAGATATGTGCATTTTTCAGACAAGCTATTGCACAGTTGATAGACTGCAATATAGTATAAATATAGCTCTTAAAAGCACCATGAAGCAAAGAACTTCATTGAAATATTTTCTTTATTATGGGGATCTTGAACCAAACTCACAATCTCTCCAAGAATGTACCTGTACAATGATTTTGAGCAGCTGTTACAAACAAAACTGAGGTTACATGACAAGGAAGAGCAAGCGGTTGCTGGTGCATCAAGACTGCTTACCTCAGTATCATTTAAAACATTTTACAGGGCCAGGCTGTGGACAGCACTGTGATGGAGGGCCGTAAAGGCAAGTTAGATACAGAATCATGCTTACTCTCCCTACTGCTTGCAAGCTCCCAGAGAGCACTGCTGCTGCTGCTGCTAAGCCGCTTCAGTCGTGTCCAACTCTGTGCAACCCCACAGATGGCAGCCCACCAGGCTCCCTCGTCCCTGGGATTCTCCAGGCAAGAACACTGGAGTGGGTTGCCATTTCCTTCTCCAATGCATGAAAGTGAAAAGTGAAAGTGAAGTCGTGTCCTGACTCCTAGCGACCCCATGGACTGCAGCCCACCAGGCTCCTCCGTCCATGGGATTTGCCAGGCACGAGTACTGGAGTGGGGTGCCATTGACTTCTCCACCCAGATAGCACTGCTGCTGCTGCTGCTGCTAAGTCGCTTCAGTCGTGTCCGGCTCCGTGCGACCCCATAGACGGCAGCCCAGTAGGCTCCTCTGTCCCTGGGATTCTCCAGGCAAGAATACTGGAGTGGGTTGCCATTTCCTCCTCCAATGCATGAAAGTGAAAACTGAAAGTGAAGTCACTTCAGTCGTGTCCGACTCTTAGCGACCCCATGGACCGCAGCCTACCAGGCTCCTCCATCCATGGGATTTTTCAGGCAGGAGTACTGGAGTGGGGTGCCATTGCCTTCTCCACCAGATAGCACTACAAACCCCAATTTATGTGGGGAAATACTCTCTGACCTCATCTGGATACCATTCTAAATTCATTTTAAAAGGCATACACATAAAATTTACGTTAATGATAGAAGGAACTTTATTTCCTAAAAAGTAATGTTTCTTAATTTCTTTTTTAGATTGGTTGGAGGAGGGGTTTAAAAGGCAACACGGAAATAAGAAGTGATAAATGAAAAGGTAATGAGTAAAATGGCTGTTTAAAACAAGGGAAGAAATAAATGGCCATTTGGTTAATGTTTTATGAGTAAGAGTTATAAAATGCCGAAACAAGTTTCTCTAAAGTATAATGCCTATTGTAATTGAAAATCACTAAATGACATTTTATATTACTTTTTAATTAGTTACTAATTTTAGAAAAAAGCAATAATGACTTTGCTGAGCAAAAGTTTTTAAAACAATTTCATAATTAGAAAGTTGAGCAGCCAAATTCATAAATTCAAAATTACAAAAGGAACTTTCATAATGAAACATTGTCAGATATTCCAATACAAGAGAGGCAAGTTTTCCTTGGCTCCTGCAGTTTCTAAATATTACAGCTACCAAACCATACCTCCACTGGTAATCCGAATTACCTAGAGTGACTGAGCAGAGCTCGGCCAGGGGACGTACCGTCCTGGACCCCTCCTCTGCACTGCGCCAGGTACGCCACTTCGGTCCACGCCTCGGGAAGGCGCACGTGCCTCCCCATCCCTAAGGTCCTGAGACCCAGTTTTCTCTGTTATTGGGAAGATAAAAGAAGCAAACAAAAACATACAGCTTTTAAATTTTAATACAGGTTTATTTTCGTTGTCCACATTTTACTAGTTTATTCACACTTTGTCATTTACTTTTATTGAAGCAGAGTTGACTCACAATATTCTTTTACTTTCAGGCATGCAGCCAAGTGATTTGGTTACTCATATACATCCATTTCGTCAGACTCTTTTCTATTATGGGTCATAATAGGGTATTGAGTACCGTTTCCCGTGCTCTTCAGTAAGTCCTTGGTGTTCATCTATTTTATATGTGTATCTGCGAATCCCATACTCTTTATCTCTCCACACCACTTTTCCCTTTGATAATACTAAATTTGTTTTCTATGTCTGCGTGTCTGACTCTGTTTTGTAATTGAGTTAATTTGTGGGGTTTTTTTTTTTTTTTTAGATTCCACACATAAATGTTATTGTAAGATATTTGTCTTTCTCTGCATGACTTAGGTAATAATCTCTAGGTACACCCATATTGCTGAAAATGGTATTCCTTCATTCCTTTTTCTGGCAATCAAAGCAATGGAGTTGACACGCACAGCCCCCATGGTGCCCCACTGCGTTTAGTTCGATCAGGCCACCACCGGGGGCAACGCCCTGGGCTTGGCTCTGGCTGCCGCTCGCTCTGGTGTCCCTGCATTTAGTTCTTGCTGCTGACGGTCGCTCTCCGGCTTCTCACTCAGTTCGTCTCCTGCTGAGTTTGTGTATTAGGATCACAGTGACATCTTACGAAGATCCTGGACTCTTTGCATTTGGATTACCTGGAAAAGTGCTGGCAAGCACCATAGTAATGGAGAACATTTTGGAGCTATGTCATCTTCTCTTTTAATCATTAACACAGCTTCCTGCTGCTATTTCAGATTTTTTATCTGGAGACTCTGGTGGGTCTTGGTGTCTTGATGGAGACACACTAATGATCATTCGTGTTGGCATGGTGTTCCCTCTTGCACTTCTTCCTAAAATAGGCCTTCTTGGCTACACAAGTAGTTTATTGTTTTTCTTCATGGTGTCCTTTGCTCTTGTGGTAATAATTTAAAATGCTCCATCCCTTGCCCTTTAACATTAAATTATGTAGAACAGTGCTACAGATGATTGTAAACCAAAGCTCTTTCATTTCTCCAAAGAGAATGCTTATGCCATACCAACCGTGACTTTTTCATTTCTCTGCACACCTCAATCTGCCCATATACTGTGAACTTCAAAGCCCTTCTAAGAAATGGATGCAGGATGTAACCAGTACAGAGACTGCTTTAAGTTTTGTCACTTACTTTATACCTGCGCTCTTTGGGTACCTCAGTTTTTTATGACGATGTAGCATCAGAATTACTACAAGGTTACAGTAAATACTTGCCACATGATGTCCTTATGACTGTGAAGTTATGCATACTATTTTCTGTGCTTCTGATGGTCCCTCTAATCCACTTCCCTGCAAGGAAAGCTTTAATGATGTTTTTCCCCAATCTTCCATTCTCAAGGATTCACAATTCTTCAATCACCCTAGCTCTCAATATTATCACTGTTTTACTTGCAATATATGTTCCTCAGATTGGAACTCATTTGGTATAGTTGGTTCCAGTACATCAGTTCAGTTCAGTTCAGTCGCTCAGTCATGTCCAGCTCTTTGCGACACCATGAATCACAGCACGCCACGACTCCCTGTCCATCACCAACTCCTGGAGTTCACCCAGACTCACGTCTATGGAGTCAGTGATGCCATCCAGCCATCTCATCCTCTGTCATCCCCTTCTCCTCCTGCCCCCAATCCCTCCCAGCATCACAGTCTTTTCCAGTGAGTCAACTCTTCGCATGAGGTGGCCAAAGTACTGGAGTTTCAGCTTTAGCATCATTCCTTCCAAAGAAATCCCAGGGCTGATCTCCTTCAGAATGGACTGGTTGGATCTCCTTGCAGTCCAAGGGACTCTCAAGAGTCTTCTCCAACACCACAGTTCAAAAGCATCAATTCTTCGGTGCTCAGCCTTCTTCACAGTCCAACTCTCACATCCATACATGACCACAGGAAAGACCATAGCCTTGACTAGGCGAAACTTTGTTGTCAAAGTAATGTCTCTGCTTTTGAATATGCTATCTAGGTTGGTCATAACTTTCCTTCCAAGGAGTCAGCATCTTTTACTTTCATGGCTGCATCACCATCTGCAGTGATTTTTCCAGTACATCAGTGTGTTTGATTTTTGTGTTCCCAGGACCCTTTTTCTCTTAAAATGGGCAGAGAGGATTTCCTCTCATGGAAAAAGGTGGGGACCTTTGTCTTGCTCATCTTTGGTATTTTGGTTGGTAATTTTAGTTTAGCACTCATTTTTAATTGGATTAACAACTGAAGGAAATATTTTCCCACTTTCTATGAAGAATACTTTACCTTCATATGCAAAAAGGAATACTCTGGAAGGCACCTTGGATTACTCCTCTTTATATAGGTTAACATTTTTGTAAATATTAACAGAAAAGCAGAACACAAAAGGAGCGGGCAGGGGAAAGTAGGCGCAGCAGTTTTAATCAAAATAAGAAACAAACTCAAAATGCCCCTAAATGTGTTGAATACCTTTTGTTCATGAGTTTAATTTTTGGAATTAGCTGCTGCTGCTGCTAAGTTGCTTCAGTCGTGTCCGACTCCGTGTGACCCCAGAGATGGCAGCCCACCAGGCTCCCCCGTCCCTGGGATTCTCCAGGCAAGAACTCTGGAGTTGGAATTAGCAGGGGAGTTTTAATGCTTACAGAGATACCTGAGCAGAACGTCCAGAGTCCTCATGTACCCCTCATTCCAGCACTAGCACATTTCCCATCTTACTAACAGCTGGTTTTAGTAAGCTGCATTTGTTTTACTTGATGGGCCAATATTGATATGTTATCAACTGAAGTTCATCCTTTACATTAGGGCTTACTTCTGATGCAAGCATTGGCAACCTCTGATCTTTTTACTGTCTACATAAAAACCATGAGCCTTTTCCCACGAGCCTTTTCTAAAGCGCTGTGTGGTGGAATCAGGCAGCATCACACCTTTCAGACTGGCTTCTATCACTTAGCAAAATGTGTTTAAGTTTCCTCCATGACTCTTCATGGAAGATAGCTTGATAGCTCTTTGTTAAATCACTGGTATTCCATTGTATGGATGTACCACATTTTGGGGCATCCCAGGTGGCGCTAATGGTAAAGAATCTGCCTGCCAATGCAGGAGATGTAAGAGACACAGGTTTGATCCCTGGGTCCGGAAGATCCCCTGCGGGAGGGCATGGCAACCCACTCCAGTATTCTTGCCTGGAGAATCCCTTGGACAGAGGAGCCTGCCAGGCTACAGTTCACAGTGTTGCAAAGAGTTGGACATGACTGAAGTGACTTAGCAATACACACACACACACATATACACACACACAAATATATCACATCTTCTTTATCCATTCATCTATCAACAGACACTTGGGCTGCTCCCGTGTTTTGGCTCTTGTACTACAGCTGCTGTGAACACTGGGGTCATGTATCTTTTTGAATTAGACTTTTCATCGTTTCCAGGTACATGCCCAGGAGTGGAATTGCTGGATTATATGGTGACTCTATTTTAAGTTTTTAAGGAAACTCCATACCACTTTTCACAATGGCTGCACCAATTTACATTCCTACCAACAGTGTAGGAGGGTTCATTTTCTTCTACTTTCTCCTGCATTTGTAGACTTTTTGATGAAGATCATTCCAACCAGCATGAAGTGATACCTCATTATGGTATGGATTTGCATTTCTCTAATAATTAGTGATGTTGAGCATCTTTTTATGTGCCTGTTGGTCATTCATATGTCTTCTTTGAAGAAAAGTCTAGTTAGATCCCTGCCCATTTTTTGATTGGGTTGTTTTTTGTTTGTTTTTTTTTTTAAACAGCTTCATGAGCTGTTTTTCGGAGAAGGCAATGGCACCCCACACCAGTACTCTTGCCTGGAAAAGTCCTATGGGCGGAGGAGCCTGGTGGGCTGCAGTCCATGGGGTCACTAAGAGTCGAACACAACTGAGCGACTTCACTTTCATTTTTCTCTTTCATGCATTGGAGAAGGAAATGGCAACCCACTCCAGTGTTCTTGCCTGGAGAATCCCAGGGATGGGGGAGCCTGGTGGGCTGCCGTCTATGGGGTCGCACAGAGTCGGACACGACTGAAGTGACTTAGCAGCAGCAGCAGCAGCAGCATGAGGTGTTTGCATATTTTAGAAATTAATCCCTTGACAGTTACATCACTGGCAAATATTTTCTCCCAGTCTGTAAGTTATCTTTTTCATTTTATGAATGGTTTCCTTTGCTGTGCAAAAGTTTTTAGGTTTGATTAGGTCCCATTTGTTTGGTTTTGTTTTTCTTTCTATTGCCTTGGGAGACTAACCTAAGAAAACACTGGTACAATTTATTTCAGAGAATGTTCTGTCTGTGTTCTCTCCTAGGGGTTTTGTGGTGTCATGTCTTATAGTTAAAAGTCTTCCATGTCTTATATTTAAGTATTTAAGTCATTTTGAGTTTGCTTTTGTTTATGGTGTGAGGGTATGTTCTAACTTTGTTAAATTACATGTGGGTGCCCAGTATTTCCAACACACTTGCTGAAAAGACTATCCATTGTATAATTATTGCCTCCTTTGTTGAAGATTAACTGTAGGTGTGTGGATTTACTTCTGGGTTCTCTCTTCTATTCCACTGATCCATCTGTCTGTTTTGCAAATAACACACTGTTTTGATTACTATAGCTTTGTAGTATTGTCTAAAGTCTGCAAGGGTTACACCTCCAGCTTTGTTCTTTTTTTCCTCAGGATTACTTTGGCAATTCTAGGGCTTTTGTGGTTCCATATCAATTTCAGGATTTAGTTCTAACTCTGTGAAAAATCTCATGAGTAATTTGATAGGGATTATATTGTATCTGTATATTGCTTTGGGCAGTATGGCTATTTTACCAATACTAATTCTTCTAAACCAAAGCATTGGATACTTTTCCATTTCTTTGAGTCATCTTCAATTTCCTTTACCAATGTTTTATAGTTTTCAGCATGCAAGTCTTTAATCACCTAGGTCATGTCTATTTCTACGGTATTTTTTTTATCCACAATTTTAAATGTCTTTGCTTCTTTTCTTTTGCTTTCTCTTTCTGATATCTCCTTGTTAATGTAAAGAAAGGTAACATATTTCTACATATTAATCTTGTATCCTACCACCTTGCTGAATTCATGTATCCATTCTGGTAGTTTTTGTGTGGTGGCTTTAAGGTTTTCTGTGTAGAGTATCAGGTAATCTGCACACAATGACAGTATTATCTCTTCTCTTCCAATTTGGATTCCTTTTACTTCCTTTTCTTGTCTGATTGCAATGTCTAGAACTTCCCACACTATGCTGAATAGAGGTGGTAAGAGTGGACAACCTTGTTGTGTAAATTTAGCAATAAGGTTTTCAGTTTTTCACCACCGAGCATCACACTGACTGTGAAAGTGAGGAGCGAGTCGCTCAGTCGTGTCTGACGCTTTGCGACCACGTGGACTGTAGCCTGCCAGGCTCCTCTGCTCATGGGGATCCTCCAAGCGAGAGTACTGGAGAGGGTAGCTGTTCCCGTCTCCAGGGGACCTTCCCAACCCAGGGATCAAACCAGGTCTCCCACATTGCAGGCGGACTCTTTACTAGCCACCAGTGGGCTATCATAAATGGCTTTTTAATAGGTTAAGATATGCTCCCTCCAGACCCACTTTGGTGAGAGTTTTAATCATGAATGGATGTTGAATTCTTTTTTTAATCAACATTTTCCATGGATTTTTTTTAAATTAAATACATGGTAAACCATGAGTAAAATACTGGGAAATAACTGTGCCCAAAAAAGATGGCTGAATTTATTCATTTGTTTTGTGCAGATTTTTATTTCACAAGTCATTTAGTATTAGAGCAAAATCATGTGCATGTTATTTCTCTGTCAAAACTCAAATGGTATCTAATTAATAAAAGGTAAAACAAAGATTTATTGTACCTTCTATTCTGTTTTTATATTCTCTGAAAATTTGTGAATTAATGATATATTCTTAAAGAATGTATTTAACAGGCTAGGTGAATAGTTTGTTACAGAGTCCAGAGAAAAGAGAAAGAACAGAGTCCTCTGTGCATGTATAGTGAATGTTTAGGAGGCTTTTCTGTCCTTTTTTTTAAAAAATCAAAAACATATGTTTGTTAACATTTTTTTCTGTCAAATGTAGAATTTTCATAAATAAATATTTATTTACCAGCCTTTGATATTTTGATGTGGACTCTTGGACTAGTGTCAACAGCTGTATTCCTCAATAATTTATGAATAATTTTCATCCAAAAGCCATTTGACATTGAATAATTTGGTCATAATCTTTAACATTAATTTGCATTTAGTATTTTTAACTATGTCTACTTATAACTGAAGAAATATGTATCCTTATTTTTTCTTTCAATATTTTAGAACATGTAATCATTCACCAACTGGAAGAGAAAGTTCACACACTAAGTAATCAAACAGCCATTACCTTACATTTGATAATGTTTTTTCTAGCTATGTCCAATAGTTCTTCCTCCTCTTTTGGATTTTTTGTTTGATTGAATCTCAAGATGAATTCTTTTGTGATTGAAAATGGTGGCCTAAACCAAAAATATTAAAAAAAAAAAAAAACAGTAATTATAGCTACAACTTCCAAATTTCAATTAATCAAACTTCCAGTGGCTAAGTATTATCTGTTTCCCTAAAAATTACCTTAATGAGAAAGTCTCACACACACAAAAATCAGTAAAGTAATATATCTATGCAGATATATGTAACATATTATATATATATTTCCAGGCCTCCTAGATTAATCTTATCATACTCTTGGTTGAGAAACATAATTCTCATGATATCAAAGAAATTTTAGCCCCTTGAAAAAGAAAACCCTGTATCATAGTTGCCAGAAGTCATATTGGTATATGTCTTCTTTATAGGTAAAATCCAGCATCTCTTCATTATGCTGAAAACTGATTTATCTCCTCACATATTTCAGTGTTGGTTCAATTTAAGCTAAAACATTATTCCCTCCAAGAAAGTGGAATCAGTCTGACTACGGCTGAAGAAAAGCAGGCAGGAAAGGAAGGATGCATGTAGCAGGGTCAGAGAGGCGGCAGCAAGCCAGATCAACTCTGGGTGAGACAGGCAGCCACTGAAGGGTGTTGATACGAGGAGTGGCCTGATCCAATTTACGTCTCAACTGGGTCATCCTGATGCTGTGCTCAGAGTCTGGGGTTTGGGCAGGTAGCAAGAGAGCACACACAAGCTTAGGTGAGAGGTAATCTGGCTTGGGTCAGAATTAGAGAAAATAATTAAAGGGGAGAGTCCAGATAACGAGTATATTTTGACATTAAGTCCAACCAGACTGCCCAATGAATTAGAGATAGGCATAAGAGGAGAAATGAAAGGAGTCATGACTGAACTGAATAACTGAAAGGACGGAACTGCTGTTTACCAAGATGGGAAAGGTTGCTGGAGGAACAGATTTGGGGTGAGGGCAGAGAATAAGTGCAGCACTGGCTGTGTGTCGAGGTGACTGTGGCCATCCAAGCGAAGATGCAGAGCCAGCAGTTAGACACAGGACTCTGAACCTGGGGGAAAGGTTCGGGCTAAATGTATAAATTTGGGGTCATTAGCACACATAAGGTATTTAAAGTCTTTTGAATGGGAAGCATCTCGTGGGCAAAGTGTAGAGAGAGTAGACAAGTATTTTAAAGAGAAGTGAGGAAAGTCGAAGCTGTATCCAAGAGGATGAGTAAAGTGATTATGATGATGTATCACAGAGTTCAAAACAGCATGGGATCAAAGTGGTAGCAGAGGAATAGGAAATTGATAGTAGAATCAATGAGTTGCTTGTGTGATAAAATAATTGTTGGAGTCATACTATTAAAAGCACAGATCTGAGAGAATAAAACACATTTTTCAACAACCTACCATATTTATAATTTTCTGAATTAATTGCTCTGTGGGATATAGAAAAAAACATGAATAAGAATCAGATGTTTGCCCCTGAGTGACTCACAGTCCTATTGGGAAGACAGATGTACGTGAGCGTAATCACAGTGTCGACAATCATAGGATACGCAGAGATTTTACACGCACGGTGCTCTATAGACTAGAACCAAATAGATAACCCAGTGAGGCACAATTAAAGAAACGACAAACTCTTTAACTACCACCCTAAAATACGCATTTATTTAGTCAATCAGCAAGCACTTACTGTCTCTATGTTTCAAGCACTAACCTTGGAACTAGGGTCCATGATGAAACCAGCAAACAACCTTGCCCTCAAGCACATAGTAAAACAGCGGAGGAGTCGAGGCGCAGAACACAGAGTCTACTAGAATCGGGCACTGGAAATGAACAGTTTCATTCTTGACTTTCTATTCTCTTGCTCTTGGAAATGTGTTCTTTGATAGATATGGTAAAGTTTGGCTGAAATCTCTCAACAGTCATCTGGGATGACATGTCTTTGATCAACTTGGACCTACTTTGCATGAAGAGTCCAAAATAGCTTTAATCTTCCCCTTTGTACAGGTATGGGAATAAAAATAAGATAGTCCCTTTATCCATTGAAATTTTTCTAAATTATTAGAAATTAGATTTTTTTAAAGTATTACTACAACAGTATTGTTTATAACAAACTGAACATTCAGGGGGGCCTCCCAACACGACTGTCTCCAACTCTACCCATCAGAAACAGCCAAGATCAATGCTCATAAACAAACCAAGCTGTGTGAACTCTTTTTGGCAAATAGAACCACATAATTAACACTGCAGCATGTTTTCTTCACTACATTTTTCAGACATTACTCAAGTTCATCTGATCCTAATATGCAGTGGTATGGATGTACACAACAAATAACAATTTATTTGACAAATTCCCATTCCTCCCATGCTAAGTGATACTGTAATTTCTTAAATTTCTTGTACATAAGCCTGGTATTTGGTAGCTGCACACTATTCTGAGTTATCAATCTCCACACTATTTTCAACAGTTAAATATTTGATTACCACCTCTACTTGTAAGCACATTTATAGACATCATAAGAGAATTAAAAGGTAAAACTTCAAATGGTGGAACATATTTTCAAGACATGTAACTGACAAAGGGCTCATACCCATAATATAACCAGAATACAAAAGGAACTCCCAAGCAATAGAAACAGAAGTCTTAAACAGACAACTAACAAGAGAAGAAATCCATAACTGTGTGAAACCATGGTCAACATCGTAAAATAGGGAAACTCAGATTAAACCATCTCATTTAAGCAGATTTCCCTACCGACAACCACAGAACCACAGACACACACTTAGACAGTATCCAGGGGTTTCAAACACAAGTTAAAAATATATTTTTTGAAATTAGATATTTATCTCACCTTTTATATAGGCTCTAAGGAAAATGCATTTTTGTAATTTTATTTCTAAAGCAGAGTAAAACCTCAGGAAGAAAATATCCAATTCAATTTCTATGCTTTAGATTATACTTTTAAATAATTTTAGTTTTATCAATTATTTTTCAGTATGGCTGTGGCCTGTAATGAATCATTAAAAATATGGAAACCTAATGCTTCCCAGCTTGCTATACAGATATTGAGTACTTTAATTGGTCTCCAACAGCTCATGTCAATAAATATTTAATGGGAAATAAATCCAACTGTTCTAACTCTTTCTCTTCCCATCACAAATAGAGGCTGTTGTACAAACGAGTGCTTACTCAATGATAAGCACAGCCCGTGACAAGAAGCAAAAGAAAACTGGGTAAAGTAAACAGGGGCATCTTAAGGAAAATACCTCTTAGTTTCATACATTCCAATTTCTTCAAAACATCAAAGAATTTCACAAAGACAAATGTAATTGACTGTAAGTGTGTAAGCGCAGTCCTGTGGAACAGGTCATGAGTAAGGTCATCATGCCAATTTTCACATAAAAGAAACATGCTGAACTCTTCAGACTGCATGGATATCCAATCCAAATGATTCTTAATTTACATTATCTGTGAATTTAGAACTTTTTTAAGCTGACAGTTCATTTGCTTAGTAAACATTTAATGAAAGCCTCTCACATACAAGATATTTTGCTAGACACAGTGAGGGCAAGAGAAGAACCTGGCCTCAAGAGCCCACAGTCCCAGAAGGAACTCACAGAAACCACAGATGCAGTCCAGAGTGGAGCGCAGAAGTACAGATCATGATTCCAATACCCCTTGTTGACATAATCTTTGCTTAATCATTTACTCTGTGTGAGCTATAGTTTTCCATCTGTGGAAATGAGGACAAAACTGGTAGAACTTTGAAAAGCATTAAAGTGGAACACATGATCTAGTTTCTGGCACAGATTCAGCTCTGGATAACTATTAGTTATAAGAAGCATGGTTTTTGGTTAAATGTTCAGAATGAGCTTCTTTACAGAAAAGGCACTCGAGCTACCTTGATGTGCAGACAGGTACTGGAACGTGACAGAAGGGCAGCTGTCTCTTCAAAATCTTGTCTACGCTTCCTCCTGGTCAGATGACCATCCAGCTAGCACCTATATTCCCAGTCTTGCTGGCAGCTGGGTATGGCCACAGGACCAAACCAGTAGGTGGTGAGCAGATACAATATATGCAAATTTCATATAATTTCATAAAAATTTTCATTTTTAAAGACAGGCCACTTTCCCTAGAATAAACCATTTTCCCCCTTCCAGTGGACTAGATGACAAAAATGGTGCTGACTGGCTTTGATTAGGAAGATGAATACAGCCATGAGATAAAGAGGGTCCTGAGTTTCTCATTGACCCTAAAAGCAGAGTTATCCAGTCAGCCTAGACCCACTGGTTCACATGTCAGATAAAGATCCTTCTATCAGACTTGAGCCTCTGAAATTAGAGACTTCTTTTTATAGTTACTTCAAATTTACCCTAACACAATTAGAAACAAAAAGAATGATTTGAACCTAGCATAGAGAGACAAAATGCTTAAAATCAAGATAGGTAGTGAAGATGGAAATGTTAGGTTGAGACAAATATAAATGGCATTGAATGGAGTCTGTGGCAGACTTATAGCTGCCTGCATCATTCATGCAGTTTGACATACACATATGTCTAGGGTTCAGCCAGTAAAAATCAGTTCTGGGAAGCCTCTTGAAAATGCGTACAAACCCTTCCTCTGCCTTTCCGCTATTCTGGCCCCATGAAGCACAACTCTGATCACCCGAGTCTCAGCAGCCATGATAGAACATGGAAGGCCCCTAAGAGTAAGTCATATGCATCAGACCAGCTGGTTAAAAGGACTCTAAGTTCTAGATCACCATACCGGCTCTAGACTGACAACATTCAGACAAATAAACTTCTGTCATTGTTATTTTAGATTCTCTTACTTGCAGTGGGTACCAATTCTATATTTTACAGAGACTTCTGAGTCTTATCTGCTAAACAAGAGAATTATTCAGCAGAAGAGTGACGAGATTACAGCAATGGTTTAGGATGACTAAAGTGAAAGTCGAACCTTGTATGATCTGGAGTGAGGAGTGGCTACTGGTAAACAGTTGGGCAATTATTTCAACAATTTAAATAAGAAGTCATAAAGCCAGTAATGAGGAAAAATAAGTGAATGTGAGAAATGAGTTGGAAGCTAAATCAAAAGGGCTCAATGACTAATGAGACCTGAGAAAAGAAATTTTGAGGGTGGACATAGAGATAATCTTAAGGCTCTGAGTCAACATGATTAATAGTAGAGAGATGGCATCAAGACAATAAGATGGAAACATTTGGGCAAATAACCTGTGCCATTCTGGACATATATCCTCTCTCCTGTGGGACACCGAGTGGAGAGGTCTATAATACAAATGAACTTGTGAGGAAGGCTTTAGGAAGTGGATGCTGCTGCTGCTGCTGCTGCTGCTAAGTTGCTTCGGTCGTGTCCAGCTCTGTGAGACCCCATAGATGGCAGCCCACCAGGCTCCCCCATCCCCGGGATTCTCCAGGCAAGAACATTGGAGTGGGGTGCCATTTTGTTCTCCAATGCATGAAAGTGAAAAGTGAAAGTGAAGTCGCTCAGTCCTGTCCGACTCTTAGCAACCTCATGGACTGCAGCCTATCAGGCTCCTCCATCCATTGGATTTGCAAGGCAAGAGTACTGCAGTGGGTTGCCATTTCCTTCTCCCAGGAAGTGGATAAGATCTGGAAATAAAGACTTTGGGTTCACCTATGTATTCAAAGCCATGACATTTCAAGAGGAAGAGTACTGGGGGGAAAAAAATAGAATCAAGGGAGATCTTTGGACAAATCCCACGGGTAGGAGGCAAGAGGGAAGGAATGGTAAATATGATAGGAAATTCAGGGAAATAGTACAGTGGAATTTAAACAAGTATACAACTTGGCACGTAAACTATGAGAACTGTCCATTACTCACAGTCCCTGCTCAGCCAGTGGGTCCAACTTCTCTATTAACACTATGGCTCCATCCTCCCCTGCCTTGGCCTTAGCTCACAGAATCACAATAGATATTTGACTCTCGCTAGGCCAACTGAAGGGCTTCCCCAGTGGCTCAACTGGTAAAGAATCTGCCTGCAATGCAGGAGATCCTGGTTCGATTCCTGGGTCAGGAAGTTCTCTGGAGAAGGGATAGGCTACCCACTCCAATATTCTTGGGCTTCCCTGGTGGCTCAGTCAGTAAAGAATGCACCCACAATGTGGGAGACCTGGGTTCCATCTTTGGGTTGGGCAGATTCCCTGGAGGAGGGCGTGGCAACCCAGTCCAATAATCTTGCCTGGAGAAGCCTCATGGACAGAGGAGCCTGGCAGGCTACAGTCCGTGGGGGTCACAAAGAGTCGGATGCAACTGAGTGACTAAGTACAGCACAGGCCAATTAAACCCCCTCCAGGGATTTGAAATAATTAGCTAATACCTTCGTTAGTTGATGTCAGAGCTGAAAGTTTATGTGCAGCCAGGAGGCAGCTTTTGTTGTCATTCAGGACAACAAAATACCGCAAAGCACAGAGCTACTTGTTTGCCATTGTAACCTTGATCCATGTTTGTTTGATTGTTTGCTCATATACAGCCTGAGTTTATAGCCTAGTATAGCCAGAGACTGTATCTGTTGACCATTTTATCTCCAGTGTCTCTTGGAGAACACATACTAATTAGTGAATGAATGAATGAGGCCTGGCTATAGCTTCCACCCCTGCGTTCCACAAAACAGCCCGGCATTCTTTCACTGGATTTTTCTTTTGCTTAAGTTGGACAGGTGCCTGTTCCTTGCAAACAAACAATATTTAGACAGAGATACCAAAGAAGAATAGACTGAAGATGAAAACCATGATCAAAAATGTACGTCTTGCAGAGATGAAGACTAAGGCTGAATGAAAATATCACTAGAGATAATGTTCAGGAAGTCAGTGGAGATTTTTTAAGACAGTAGTTTGACTAGCTGAAACAGTATGCTTGGACTTCCCCAGTGGTCCAGAGGTTAAGACTTCATGCTTCCAGAGCAAGTGTTGTGGAGATGACCCCCGACCTTATAACTAGATCCCACATGCCATAGCTAAGAGTAGGCATGCGGCAGCCAAAGATCCCACATGATGCAATTCAGACCCAGCACAGCCAAATGGATAAATAAGTAAAAATAAACTAAAAAACAAAACCAGAATCTAGATTTCATGGTGCTAATAAACACTACAGGCTTTAAACATAGTGCTAATAAAATCAACGAACAATCTGACTATACTTTTGGTAAGCTTGGGGTTTTGAGAAGGTGAAGAAAATGGAACTGAAATTTTAAATAACAATTAACCTGGCTGATGCTTCCTAAAACCCATAAGTACCAGCATAACTAAAGAATGGTCTGGCCCTTTCAGGTATGTATATGATACAACTAAATGTAACAGGAACAGTTTGAGTAATCTGAAGGGCATAAACAGAGAGTTGGCGATATGGGCATATATTTAGATTTCTTCTATAGATATCTTCTGCACATTTGTCAGCCCTGATGCACTGATCTTGAATCTGGACTTTTGAAATGAGACACTGAATATACACTTGGTCATTTCTGATGCCTGTGTAACTGATTACAGAACCTTCACAGTATGGATGTGCAAGAGGCTTTATGGTATGAGGCTGGAAATATAGGCCTCAGATCCACTTCTAAAAATATCTATGGTTCGATATGTTTGTATTAAGCCCTTGTTTTTCTTTAGGTCTTAAAGTCTGATTCAGTCTCAGCAAATGGAATACTGTCTTAAGCCCTGAAAATTCAAACCCTCCTCCTTAGTATTTACTAATACAGAAAATGCCAAACAGGTGAGGGGCAAGGGGGCTGTTAATACAGAGTTCTGAGCAGAAAGCCATTTAGAAGAAACTGAAGGCTGAAAAATACTCACAAGAATAAAAACCTAGTTCCTTTTCTAAATGAACACTCCTTTATAACCATTCTATTCTGCATTTGTTAACACTCAATGGTCCTTTCAAGGTTGTCTGTAAGAAACATCTAGACTTCTACAGTTAATGTCATCTCTCTTTAAATGTAATTAATAATACCAAAAAGGATTAATTAGCTGGCATTGGAGACCCAGGAGATACTGGTTTGATCCCTGGGTCGGGAAGATCTGCTGGAGGAGGAAATGGCAACCCACTCCAGTGTTCTTGACTGGAGAATCCCATGGACAGAGGAGCCTGGCACGCTACAGTTCATAAGGGTCACAAAGAGCCAGACATGACTGAGCGGACACACACAGATACACGCAGGTAACAGTACTCAAGCTGACGTATTTAACTACTACAGATGGACAAATGCTGCCCACATTCCTTTGCTTGGAAAAGAACTTCAAGCTTTATCTCCATCCTTTCTCCTATTAGCCAAAAAAAAACAAAAATCAATGACTGATATATGCATGGTTTAAGATGAATCTGACTTTTCCTTTGAAAATGAGTTAATCTTCCTCTGATGCCACAAATAATGGTTTAATGAAATCAAGGACACTCGGGAAGATTTCACCAAAATTGTAAGGGCATAAGACTCTCCCAAGAAGGAAATGGAGTAGAACCATGGCAACATTTGTTCACCTTCTATAACTTGGATGCATGTCTGCCAGAGAACCCTAAGAACCAGCTGATTCAAGTGGAGACAGAGATGCTAGAGCCTGCGATCAGCAAGTCTGAGGGAACAAAGTGGGGGTTCGGTGAAGGAATATTAATGGCAATGTTTCAGTACTGTACACGAGCAAGAGAATGATTCACTACGTTTTACAACAGTCTTCCAGGATGCTGGCATTATAGCCAGCTCTTCCCTACTTATCCAACTGGATCAAGGCCTAAAAACAAATTAATTCTCGTTAAGTTGCACAGTAAATTAGTCATCTGGCAATAGAAAAAAATCTGACGTGACAACCAAAGCTATGGAGCACTGCTCGGAGGCTTTGTTTTAGAAAATTCAACTGAAGAAACACCTAAAAATATTTATTTCAAGGGTAAAGAAACCAGTTTAACTGTTAGAAAAGTGCAAAATAATGATAAATTAATCAAGATAGAGCCTTATTTGTCTTTCATGTGGCAGACCATGATAAGGAATCAGGGCTTGATATGGCAGCTCCAAGGAACTGGAAATTCTAACTTTTTACCCCTGGCTAATCTGCTTTTCTCAACATACACCTTTTATTTCATGGCCTATGATGGCAGAAAGTGAAGACGGACTAAAGAGCCTCTTAATGAAAGTGAAAGAGGAGAGTGAAAAAGTTGGCTTAAAGCTCAACATTCAGAAAACTACGATCACGGCATCTGGTCCCATCACTTCATGGCAAATAGACGGGGAAACAGTGGAAACAGTGTCAGACTTTATTTTTCTGGGCTCCAAAATCACTACAGATGGTGACTGCAGCCATGAAATTAAAAGACACTTACTCCTTGGAAGGAAAGTTATGACCAACCTATATAGCATATACTTTGCCAACAAAGGTCCGTCTAGTCAAGGCTATGGTTTTTCCAGTGGTCATGTATGGATGTGAGAGTTGGACTGTGAAGAAAGCTGAGTGTGAAGAATTGATGTTTTTGAACTGTGGTGTTGGAGAAGACTCTTGAGAGTCCCTCGGACTGCAAGGAGATCCAACCAGTGAGAGAGTCATTTTCTAGGCAGGTTGATAAGAAGTCTAGGGGTCTGCAAGGAGAGAGGGGTCTGGAATTCTCAGGGAGGAAGAAAGGACAAATTTTTTTTCTTCTACATTCCTTAAGATTATGAATCCTGCCTGAGGACAGTCTCTGGATTAAACCATCTGGCTAATCCTGTTATTTTAAAATATAAATTATGGGAGTAGGTCTGGTGAGATCTTTACAACCTCCAGACATTCTTTGGATTCACTGGAGAGTATATAACTCCATTGCTAGCACTAGCAAGAGGGTACTCTTTCCCCTTCTGATGCCTATGTCAGAAGCTTTCTCTATCTCCTGTATACTCTAATAAAACTTTATTACACAAAAGCTCTGAGCAATCAAGCCTCGTTTCTGGCCCCGGATTGAATTCTTCTCCTCCAGAGGCCAAGAATCCCGGCGTCTGCGTGGTTCAGCAACAACCTTCCACCCGTCCATCCTAAAGGAGATCAGTCCTGGGCGTTCATTGGAAGAACTGATGCTGAAGCTGAAACTCCAATACTTTTGCCACCTGATGTGAAGAGTGACTAATTGCAAAAGACTCTGATGCTGGGAGGGATTGGGGGCTGGGAGGGACTGGGGGCAGGAGGAGAAAGGGACGACAGAGGATGAGATGGCTGGATGGCATCACTGAGCTAATTAAACTTAAGTTTTTGCACACCAAAGGAAACCTTATAAATGAGATGAAAAGACAATACTTAGAATGGGAGAAAATATTTGCAAACTAAGCAACTGACAGGCTTCCCCAGTGGCTCAATTGGTAAAGAATCTGCCTGCAATGCAGGAGACCCGGGTGTCATGCCTGGGTCAGGAAGATCCCTGGAGAAGGAAATGGCAACCCACTAGACAGAGGAGCTGGGCAGAGAGGAAGGGCTTAATATCCAAACTATAAAACAGCTCATGCAGCTCAATATAAAAAGAACAAAAACAACCCAGTCAAAAAATGGGCAGAGGACTTCCCTGGTGGGGCCGTGGATGAAGGGGGAAAGTTCAGGTTTGTTAACATTTCAGAAAGCTTTGAAAACTATAGGACTATAACTCCCCAGGTATAGAAAAAAAAGTCCAGCAGCTTCTATGATACAGATGTAAAGTAATCTAATAATTTGACTAAATCTTCCTAATGTAAGATTTATATTCTTTTTAATTTTTTCCAGTCAGCTAATACATGTGTATAGTTGATACAAGTCTTCAAAATCTTTTGGTCTTTTCCATCTCTAAAATGAAGGAGAAAGCTCAAAAGACCATAGTCCACCTCAATAAAACATTTCTTAGTTATAAAAGAAAACAGTAACAAAATAGTATGTTCTGAACCAGTAATTCACTGCAAGACTGTATGCTCCTCTTTGGTCCAGAAATGTGTGGACTTCAACTATCTCACTTTAAGGATTTACATGGAGCCCTACATGCATTTTTCAACAGATGCCACACTAAGCCTGCAAAGCTCTTGTTTCTGGGACAAATAAGTGAAGCAAATACAGTACGAGGTCTGACAATTCAGACCTCAACATATTAAAAAAAAAAAAAAAAAAGGTAAAATCCCTTCATGCAACATAGGTCTCCACCTCAGCTCAAAGAGCTGATCCCAGGGGGAGACTCTGGTTTACTTTGATACAAGAGGCCTCTGATACAAGACAAACTGTGTTTTCTAACTGACTGCACAGTAAAAAAAGAAACAAAAAATAAAAATCCAGGATTTTCAAAGTGCTGAAAAGTTACTGGAGACTCTCTCCACATTGTCAGACTACATATCTGAGGTAAGAGCAGTCAGGACAAATCCTAATCTCTTCTTCCAACCTCAGGGAGCCGTAGAGAAAGCCACCTTGCTGCTCAGCTGAGAAAGAAAGAGAAAGAAAGAAAAAAAAAAAATTATATATACATATATATATATATATGATCAATCTCAACATAGATTCATACCTCAGTCTTAAGACTTATCAACAAATTGTAAAACCATCATACTTGTCTTCACAATAAGCTCAAAAATATGTGCTGGCAACCTGAAACTATACGTCCACATAGAAGATTTGAATAAAGATAGAAGAACTGCTAGAGTTTAAGATATATTTTCAAAAACTCAGTGGATAAATTGGTAACAAGAGAGAATTAGTCATGTGGAAAACAGAGCATATATCAAAATAAATTATTCAAAATACAGAAAAAAAAACAAAAAGATGGAAAATGAGGACAAGAGTAAAAGACATGAAATATAAAATGAGATGGTCTAATATGCACTCAATCGAGGGTCTCACAGGAAGAGAAAGGTAATATCTGAAGGAATGATATCTAATCTGTTTCAGGAATGATGAGACACAGTCCACAGTACAAAGGATACAAGAAATCCAGTAGAATGTTTTTTAAAAATAATTTACCACATCAGAGTAAAACTGCAAAACACAAGGGAAAAAGGAAATTTTTAAGGCACCCAAAGTTGGGGGAAACAGATTAACCTTTAAAGATATAGCATCAAAATCTCAACTAACTTCCCAATAGCATAAATGGAAGATGTTAGTGGAATGATATCAATGTGCTGGAAAAAAACAATGGAAGCAATAACACACCAAGGATAATTTCATACTCAGTTTTAAATTTCTTTCAAAAATAACATTTCTTTCAAGAATAAAATAAAGATACATTCAGACTAACAACAACAACAAAAAATCTCACTAAGGAAAATTCAAAAAGTTATACATCTGGCAAAAGAAAACCAGTCTGAGAAGTAACAAATAATGAAAAAGAAAGTAATGAGCCATAAATAAAATATAAAGGGAAATTAACTGTTTAAAATAGTAATGAAGCCTATTTAAAACACACACACAAAATACAACTTAAGTGTTAAAGTTTGAAAAAAATCATGCTTAATCACAAAATGTTTATAGCATTCCTTTTAAATCAAGACTGTGATAAATATGCTCAGAATTAATGAGAGAATTTAGTGGTATCTCTATGTAAAATCAATACACAAAAATCAATTATCCTTCTAATGGCAATAGCTAGAGAAGATGTATATTTTAAAATGTGCATAAAACTTATAACAGATCAAAAATACCAAATACAAAGGAATAAATCTAAGAAAAGACAGATAGCATTTCTATAAAAAATAAAATCTAAGAACGTAAAACACCTGTATTGGGAATATATAAGACACTGATGGAAGAAATTAAAGACAACACAAATATAAACACATACTGTGTTTATAGATCAGAAGAATTGATATTGTGAAAATGACCATACTACCCAAAACAATCTACAGAGTCAACACAACCCATATCAAAATGCCAATGGCATTAGATATGGCCATTTTCACATTAGAACAAATGATTTTATTTTGCATGCAGACACAAGAGACCTTGGATGGCCAAACACATCTTGAGAAGGAATAGAGCTGGAACTGCCACATGATCTGATATAGACAAAAGCCACGTGTAATGAAAACTGCATGGTGTTGGCACAAAAACAAACACACAGATCAATGGAAAAGAATAGAAAGCCCAGAAATGACCCTGTACACTTATGGCCAACTAATCTAGGACTAAGGAGACAAGAATATACAAGGGGCAAAGGTAGTCTTTTCAGTAAGTTGTGCTAGGAAATCTCGACAGCCACAAAACGATGCCTGATACCGGATGCCTGGGACTGGTGCACTGGGACGACCCAGAGGGATGGTATGGGGAGGGAGGAGGGAGGAGGGTTCAGCATGGGGAACACATGTATACTTGTGGTGGATCCATCTTGATGTATGGCAAAAGCAATACAATATTGTAAAGTTAAGCAAAATAAAATTTAATTAAAAAAATAAAAAAAGAATTTAATGTTTTCTTACACTATAAACAAAATTAACTCAAAATGGATTAAAGACCTAAATGTCATACTGGAAATAAATAAATAAAACTCCTAGAAAAGCACTTCCCTGGTGGTACAGTGGATAAGAATTGGTCTGCCAATGCAGGGGGCATGGGTTCGATCCTTAGTCCAGGAACATTTCACACACGTTAGGCCAACCAGTGTTCCCTGGTGGCTCAGATGGTAAAGCGTCTGCCCACAATGCGGGAGACCCAGGTTTGATCCCCGGGTCAGGAAGATTCCCTGGAGAAGGAAATGGCACCCCACTCCAGTATTCTTGCCTGGAAAACCCCATGGATGGAGGACCCTGGTGGGCTGCAGTCCACGGGGTCGCAGAGAGTCGGACACGACTGAGCGACTTCACTTTCGCTTTCACCTGGGCCAGCTAAGCCCATGTGCCTGGGCTACTGAAGCCCCATGTTCTAAAGCCCATGATCTAGAGCTGCTGCAAGAGGAGTCACCACAAGAGAAGCCACTGCCATGAGAAGCCCATGCGATGCAGTGAAGGGTAGCCCTGCTCACTGTCACTAGAGAAAGCCCGTGCACAGCAAAGAAGACCCAGCACAGACAAAAGTAAAAAAAAAAAAAAAAAAAAACCTCCTAGAAGGAATCATAGAAAACTCTTCAATGTAAGTTATTGCAAATGTCTGTTGGATATTTCTCCTAAGGCAAAGGAAACAAGCAAAAATAAACAAATGGAACCTAATTAAATGTAAAAGCTTCACTTAAGAAAGGAAACTACCAACCAAGTGAAAAATAATCTTCTGAACAGGAGAAACTGACAAGACTGATAAAGGATTAATAATCAAAATTCACAAACAGCTCATATAACTCAATATCAAAAATAAACAAACATCTAGATTAAAAAACAGGCTGAAGACCTGAGTAGACATTATTCCAAAGAAGATATACAGGCCAACAGGCACATGTAAAGATGCTTAACACCACTCATCAGAGAAACACAAGTCACAACCACAGTGAAATGTCACTCACACCTGTCAGAATGTCTGTCATCAAAAAGACCACAAATAATGAACGCTGATGAGGATGTGGGGAAAAGGGAATCCTTGCACAAGGTTGATGAGGATGTGGGGGAAAAGGAAATTCTTGTACAACATTGATACAGATGTGGAGAAAAGGGAATTCTTGTACAACATTGATACAGATGTGGAGAAAAGGGAATTCTTGTACAACGTTGAGGATGTGGGGAAAAGGGAATTCTTGTACAACGTTAAAGAGGATGTGGAGAAAAGGGAATTCTTGTACAACGTTGATACAGATGTGGAGAAAAGGGAATTCTTGTACAATGTTGAAGAGGATGTAGGGAAAAGGGAATTCTTGTACAACGTTGATACGGACGTGGAGAAAAGGGAATTCTTGTACAATGTTGAAGAGGATGTGGGGAAAAGGGAATTCTTGTACAACGTTGATACGGATGTGGAGAAAAGGGAATTCTTGTACAATGTTGAAGAGGATGTGGGGAAAAAGGAATTCTTGTACAACGTTAAAGAGGATGTGGAGAAAAGGGAATTCTTGTACAACGTTGATGCGGATGTGGAGAAAAGGGAATTCTTGTACAATGTTGAAGAGGATGTGGGGAAAAGGGAATTCTTGTCCAACGTTAAAGAGGATGTGGAGAAAAGGGAATTCTTGTACAACGTTGATACGGATGTGGAGAAAAGGGAATTCTTGTACAATGTTGAAGAGGATGTGGGGAAAAAGGAATTCTTGTACAACGTTAAAGAGGATGTGGAGAAAAGGGAATTCTTGTACAACGTTGATGCGGATGTGGAGAAAAGGGAATTCTTGTACAATGTTGAAGAGGATGTGGGGAAAAGGGAATTCTTGTACAACGTTGATACGGATGTGGAGAAAAGGGAATTCTTGTACAATGTTGAAGAGGATGTGGAGAAAAAGGAATTCTTGTACAACGTTAAAGAGGATGTGGAGAAAAGGGAATTCTTGTACAACGTTGATGCGGATGTGGAGAAAAGGGAATTCTTGTACAATGTTGAAGAGGATGTGGGGAAAAGGGAATTCTTGTACAACGTTGATACGGATGTGGAGAAAAGGGAATTCTTGTACAATGTTGAAGAGGATGTGGAGAAAAAGGAATTCTTGTACAACGTTAAAGAGGATGTGGAGAAAAGGGAATTCTTGTACAACGTTGATGCGGATGTGGAGAAAAGGGAATTCTTGTACAATGTTGAAGAGGATGTGGAGAAAAAGGAATTCTTGTACAACGTTAAAGAGGATGTGGAGAAAAGGGAATTCTTGTACAACGTTGATACGGATGTGGAGAAAAGGGAATTCTTGTACAACGTTGAAGAGGATGTGGAGAAAAGGGAATTCTTGTACAACATTGATGCGGATATGGGGAAAAGAAAATTCTTGTACAATGTTGAAGAGGATGTGGGGGAAAGGGAATTCTTGTACAACATTAAAGAGGATGTGGAGAAAAGGGAATTCTTGTACAACATTGATGCAGATGTGGAGAAAAGGGAATTCTTGTACAATGTTGATGAGGATGTGGAGAAAAGGGAATTCTTGTACAATGTTGATGAGGATGTGGAGAAAAGGGAATCCTTGTACAATGTTGATGATGTGGGGAAAAAGGAATCCTTGTACACTGTTGATGCAGACGTGGAGAAAAGGGAATCCTTGTGAAAGGTTGTTGTGTCATGCGAAGACACCGGGATTCTTGGCCCCCGGAGGAGAAGAATTCAATCCGGGGCCAGAGGCGAGGCTTGATCGCTCAGAGCTTTTGTGTAATAAAGTTTTATTAAAGTATAAAGGAGATAGAGGAAGCTTCTGACATAGGCATCAGAAGTGGGTAGAAAGAGTACCCCCTTGCTAGTGTTAGCAATGAAGTTATATACTCTAAAGAATGTCTCAGGTTGTAAAGACCTAATTTACATTTTAAGATAACACTGTCTTCAGGCAGGATGAATCCTGGAAAAGACCAGGTCTACCCCCCTAATTCACATTTTAAGATAACACTGTCTTCAGGCAGGATACATTATCGTTGTATAATCCTAAGGAATGTGGAGAAAGAAAAAAACTTTGTCCTTTCTTCCTCCTTGAGAATTCCAGACCCCTCTCTCCTTGGGGACCCCTAGACTCCTTATCAATCTGCCTAGGAAATGACTCTCACTTGCACAAGGTTGATGAGGATGTGGGGAAAAGGGAATTCTTGTACAACGTTGATACAGATGTGGAGAAAAGGGAATTCTTGTACAACATTGATGCGGATGTGGGGAAAAGGGAATTCTTGTACAATGTTGATACGGACGTGGAGAAAAGGGAATTCTTGTGCAACATTGATGAGGATGTGGAGAAAAGGGAATTCTTGTACAATGTTGATGTGGATGTGGAAAAAAGGGAATTCTTGTACAATGTTGATGCGGATGTGGAGAAAAGGGAATTCTTGTACAATGTTGAAGAGGATGTGGGGAAAAGGGAAATTCTTGTACAATGTTGATGCGGATGTGGAGAAAAGGGAATTCTTGTACAATGTTGAAGAGGATGTGGGGAAAAGGGAAATTCTTGTACAATGTTGAAGAGGATGTGGAGAAAAGGGAATTCTTGTACAATGTTGATGCGGATGTGGAGAAAAGGGAATTCTTGTACAACATTGATGCGGATGTGGGGAAAAGGGAAATTCTTGTACAATGTGGATGCGGATGTGGGGAAAAGGGAATTCTTGTACAATGTGGATGCGGATGTGGAGAAAAGGGAATTCTTGCACAATGTTGATGTGGATGTGGAAAAAAGGGAATTCTTGCACAATGTTGAAGAGGATGTGGAGAAAAGGGAATTCTTGTACAATGTTGCTGGGAATGAAACTGGTGCAGCCATGGTGCAAAACAATGTGGAAGTTCCTCAGAAACTGAAAAAGAATTACCATACGATCCAGCAACTCCACTTCTAGGTACACATCTGAAGAAAATGAAAACACTAATTTGAAAAGATTAAGCACCTCAATGTTCATCGGCAGCATTTACATCAACCAAGATATGAAAGCAATCTAAGTGTTCATCAACAGACGAGTGGACAAAAAATGTGATATAAACATTAAATGGAATAATACTCAGCCATAAAAATGAATGAAACTTTCCTCTTTGCAACATGGACCTGGAGGTTATTAGGCTTACTGAAATAAATCAGATAGAGAAAGACAAATTTTGTATGTTGCCGCTTATATTTTGAGTGTAAAAAATATAAATGTAACAAAACAGAAAGAGACTCACAGGTAGAGAGAATAAACTAGCAATTCTCACTGGGGAGAGGGAAGGAGGTGGGGAAAGGTCGAGGTAGGGTATTAAGAGGTACACACTACTATGTATAAAATAAATAAGTGCAAAGATATATTGTACATCACACGGAATATAGCCAATATTATAATAACTTTGAATGTAGTACAGTTTCCAAAAACTTTAAATCACTATATTCTATGCCAGCAAATATTATTTTGAACTACACCTCAATAAAATAAAAATTTTAAGTAGAAGTAATATGCAGGATTATTGCTGAAGAAGAAATTTGGGAAATGTGTCATATTGACTATTAAATATTATCACTAAATGACAGTGATTAAAGCAGCTTGGTATTAATATAAAAAGGGACAGGCAATTCCCCAACAGTCCCGTGGTTCAGACTTGGTGCTTTCACTACAAGGCCCCAGGTTAGATCCCTGTCCAGGGAACTAAGTATCCACAAGCTGCACAGTGTGGCCAAAATAATAATAATAAGGGACAAATAGACCAATGAAATAGCAAAGAGATCCCTGAAACATACCCACGTGTGTGGACACGATTTATATAATAGTTGTGCTAGAAAAATAGTGAAGAAAGATATTCTTTTTGATACATGGTACTGATCAAGTTGGTATGCACACAAGAATGAGGAATTGGACCTTCACTTATCATTAACAAAAGTCATTTCCATGTATGTTAAAAGAAAAAACAGTAAGATTAAAAAAAATAATTAATAACAATATCCACCTGATCTTGTGGTATAGACAGATTTTTTTTAACCAATTACAAAAATAACTAATCACTAAAGACAGAATTAATAATACAAATGAACTTACTTACAAAACAGAAAGAGACTCACAGACTTAGAAAACAAACTCTTGGTTGTCAAGGGGATGCGGCAGTTAAGGCCTTTGGGACGGTCATGTACACACTGCCATATTTAAAATGGATAACCAACACAGACGTGTCGTATGGCACACGCAGCCCTCAATGTTATGTGCCAGCCTAGACGAGAGGGGGATCTGGAGAATGGATACATGTATATGTATGGCTGAGTCCCTTCACTGTTCACCTGAAACTATCACTACATTGTTAACTGACTATTCAGCTCAGTCGTGCCCGACTCTTTGCAACCCCATGGACTGCAGCAGGCCAGGCCTCCATGTCCATCACCAACCTCCAGAGTCCACCCAAACCCATGTCCATTGAGTCAGTGATACCATTCAACCATCTCATCCTCTATTGTCCCCTTCTCCTCCCACCTTCAAACTTTCCCAGCATCAGGGTCTCTTCAAATGAGTCTGCTCTTCAGATGAGGCGGCCAAAGGGTGGGAGCTTCAGCTTCAGCATCAGTCCTTCCAATGAACATCCAGGACTCAATTCCTTCAGGATGGACTGGTTGGATCTCCTTGCAGTCCAAGGGACTCTCAAGAGTCTTCTCCAACACGACAGCTCAAAAGCATCAATTGTTTGGTGCTCAGCTTTCTTCACAGTCCAATTCTCACATCCATATGACTACTGGGAAAAACATAGCCTAGACTAGACAGACCTTTGTTGGCAAAGCACTGTCTCTGCTTTTTAATATGCTGTCTAGGTGGGTCATAACTTTTCTTTCAAGGAGCAAACATCTTTTAATTTCATGGCTGCAGTCACCATCTGCAGTGATTTTGGAGCCCCCAAAATAAAGTCTCTCACTGTTTTCATTATTTCCTCATCTATTTGCCATGAAGTGATGGGACCGGATGCCATGATCTTCGTTTTCTGAATGTTGAGCTTTAAGACATCTTTTTTACTCTCCTCTTTCACTTTCATCAAGAGGCTCTTTAGTTCTTCTTCACTTTCTGCCATAAGTGTGGTGTCATCTGCATATCTGAGGTTATTGATATTTCTCCCAGCAATCTTGATTCTAGCTTGTGCTTCATCCAGTCCAGCGTTTCTCATGATGTACTCTGCATATAACTTAAATAAGCGGGGTGACAACATACAGCCTTGACGTACTCCTTTCCCAATTAGGAACCAGTCTGTTGGTCCATGTCCAGTTCTAACTGTTGCTTCTTGACCTGCACACAGATTTCTCAGGAGGCAGGTCAGGTGGTCTGGTATTCCCATCTCGTTAAGAATTTTTAACAGTTTGTTGTGATTACACAGTCAACGGCTTTGGCATAGTCAATAAAGCAGAAGTAGATGTTTTTCTGGAACTCTCTTGCTTTTTCAATGATTCAATGGATGTTGGCATTTTGATCTCTGGTTCCTCTGCCTTTTCTAAATCCAGCTTGAACATCTGAAAGTTTACAGTTCATGTACTATTGAAGCCTGGCTTGGAGAATTTTGAGCATTACTTTGCTAGTGTGTGAGATGAGTGCAATTGTGCAGTAGTTTGAGCATTCTTTGGCATTGCCTTTCTTTGGGATTGGAATGAAAACTGACCTTTACCAGTCCTGCAGCCACTGCTGAGTTTTCCAAATTTGGTGACATATTGAGTGCAGCACTTTCACAGCATCATCTTTTAGGATTTGAAACAGCTCAACTGGAATTCCATCACCTCCACTAGCTTTGTTCGTAGTGATGCTTTCTAAGGCCCACTTGACTTCACATTCCAGGATGTCTGGCTCTAGGTGAGTGATCACATCATCATGATTATCTGGGTCGTGAAGATTATTTTTGCATAGTTCTTCTGTGTATTCTTGCCACCTCTTCTTAATGTCTTCTGCTTCTGTTAGGTCCATACCATTTCTGTCCTTTATTGAGCCCATCTTTGCATGAAATGTTCCCTTGATACCTAATTTTCTTGAAGAGATCTCTAGTCTTTCCCATTCTATTGTTTCCCTCTATTTCTTAGCATTGATCACTGAGGAAGGCTTTCTTATCTCTCCTTGCTATTCTTTGGAACTCTGTATTTAAATGGGTATATCTTTCCTTTTCTCCTTTGCCTTTAGCTTCTCTTCTCAGCTATTTGTAAGGCCTCCATAGACAATCATTTTTGCCTTTTTGCATTTTTCTTGGGGATTGTTTTGATCATGGGGCTTCCCTCATAGCTCAGTTGGTAAAGAATCTGCCTGCAACACAGGAGAACCGAGTTCTATTCCTGAGTTGGGAAGATCCCCTGGAGGAGGAAATGGCAACCCACTCCAGTGTTCTTGCCTGGAGAATCCCATGGACAGAGGAGCCTGGCAGGCTACAGTCCATGGAGTCAGACATGACTTAGCAACTAAAGAGAGAGAGATCACTTGATCACTGCCTCCTGTACAATGTCATGAACTTCCGGCCATAGTTCTTCAGGTACTCTGTCAGATCTAATCCCTTGAATCTATTTGTCACTTTCACTGTATAATCATATGGAGAAGGAAATGGCAACTCACTCAAGTACTCTTGCCTGGAAAATCCCATGGACAGAGAATCCTGGTAGCCTACAGTCCATGGGGTCGCAAAGAGTCAGACACAACTGAGCAACTTCACTTTCACTTCCACTGTATAATCATGAGGGATTTGATTTAGGTCATACCTAAATGGTCTGGTGGTTTTCCCATTTCTTCAATTTTACCCCGGTACAAAATGGTTTTGGTGTTTTAAAAAAAAGAAAGAAAAAAAGACAGAATTAACATGTTCTGTTTGATATAGTCAATAATTCCATCCCTAGGTATGTACTTTAGGAAATGGAATGGAAAATATAATTTTATGTATCTTCTTATCTATTAAAGTGAAAAAGTGAATGGAAATAATATATGCCACAATTATAATCGGAAGGACATGTGGTCAAAGCAGTTTATGTGCAATCTATTCTTTGTTAATTAATTAGGGCTTCCCAGGTGGTGCAAGTGGTAAAGAGCCCACCTGCCAATGCAGGACATGTAAGAGATGCTGGTTCCATCCCTGGATGGGGGTTCAGGAAGATGTAAGAGATGTTGGTTCCATCCCTGGGAGGGTGGGTCAGGAGGATCCCCTGAAGAAGGAAATGGCAACCCACTCCAGTATTCCTGCCTGGAGAATCCAAAGGGCAGAGGAGCCTGGCTGGCTACAGTCTACAGTGTTGCATAGAGTTGGACACAACTGAAGCGAGTTAGCACACAGTCATGCATTCTTTATTAAAGAATAATATTTTAAACAAACAGAAATTCATCAACACGTAAGTTTTATTACATACTCTATTGTGCTCTTTAAGTTCTTATTAACTTCTTGGACTTCCTTGGTGCTACAGTGGTCAGGAGTCCCCCTGCCAGCACAGGGGATGGAGGTTCAATCCCTGGTCCAGGAGGACTCCACATGCTGCAGAGTGACTGAGCCCACAGGCCACAGCTACTGAGCCTGCACTCTAAGCCCAGGAGCTGGAGGGACTGAGCCCACAGGCCACAGTGACTGAGCCCGCACTCTAAGCCCAGGAGCTGGAGGGACTGAGCCCACAGGCCACAGTGACTGAGCCTGCACTCTAAGCCCAGGAGCTGGAGGGACTGAGCCCACAGGCCACAGTGACTGAAGCCCAGAGAAACCCCTGTGGCAGAAAGAAGCCATGCACTGCAGTGAAGAGGGCCCCGCCCGCCGCAACCAGAGAATGCCTGAGGGCAGCAACGAGGACCCAGCACACCTAAAGAAGCTCTTAAGTTTCTCAGAATCCCAAACCATTTTTAAATTAACAAACTTTAGTCTAGTCACTTACTTCACTTCAGAAACCTATCCCAAAGAAACACCTTGAAATGCAGAAAAATATTCTACTGTGGCTTACTTCGAAACAGCAAAGGGCTTAGAAATAACTAAGATGCGTCATCATTCAGTAGTTATTGAACATTTTCTCTTATGCATTTCATGGGTTAGTATAGCAACTTAAAATTTTTGAAATATATGATCTTATAAAAAATCACTACAAAGTTATTACTTTATAGAATAGTAAACCTTAACATTTTTATTCTTTGTCATTTAACTATGAGGGATTCCCTGGTGGCTCAGTGGTAAAAATTCTGCCTGCTGATGCAAGTTCGATTCAGCAAGGGGTCAGGAAGATCCCCTGCAGAAGGAAATGGCAACCCACTCCAGTATTCCTGCCTGGATATTCTTGCCTCCAGTAATCCCATGGACAGAGGACCCTGATGGGCTACAGTCCATGGGGTCGCAAAACAGCTGGACATAACTTAAGGACTAAACAACAGCACTGAATTATGAGCAATTATATTTTACTGTTCACAGTTTTCTGTAACTTTCTAAATTCTACAATATACATGGGTATACTACTTTAATAGTATGAAGTTTTCTTGCAGACTTACTTTGATTTTTCATAAGAGGAAGATACTACTTCAGATTTGCCAATCACAGGTGATTTGTTAGGCATGTTCACCGATCATTAACCTAAAGAGAAATATTAAATTTTATATTAGAATACAAATGCACTCACAGCACCCAGTAATACATTTCATGCAAATTCATGATTTAATGGGAAAAGGGTGGCAAGAAGGAAAATCAGGCTTAAGAGTAAAACTATATTAAGGAAGAACTTAAATTTAAAACTCAGACCTAGAAGTCAAACTCAGCTTTGAAGTCCATGTTATTTATATTATGTCACCATTATAAACTGATCCTTTCATATAATGCTCAGTCTTTGTTACACTTTAGCAGTTTAATCGGCAAAACCGTTAAAAGAGCAGCACAGCACAGTAAAGAGAACACGATCAGACTAACTGATTTACTGAATTATATCTGCCTTCTCACTTGCACAATGGGAATAGTACCTCCTTATAGAGTTTCTGGGAGAAATAAGTCAAAATACATAGATTGCTTAGAAAAGAGCCTGGCATATAGTAAGCTTTATCTAAGTGCTTGTGATAATCATTAGATTACTATGCTTCTGTTTTTTGTTTTTACATCACTTGTAAAATTCTTTTTATGTCTGTTTTTTTTTTTTTTTTTTTTTTTTTTTGCCATGTAAAGTATGCTTTCTCTGCTGACTCTCACATCCACATTTATTACCCTTGTGAAATATTTCTGAGCACATTTTATTAGTGTATGACAAACTAGGTCACACTATTTTGTGTTTAGTGGAGTAGTCAGATACATAATGAAATAATGAAATGGATAGACTTATATTAAATTATCTTGCATTTCATTTTTTAAGATAGCTAATTTTTTAAACTGGGTCATTAATCAAGGTTCTAGCAGGAAGTGGACAGCACCCTTAAATGGGGTAACTAAATAAAGAGATTTTCCAAATGTGTGAGCAGAGTCATTCAAGTGAAAAATAAAGTTTAGAAAAATCCAAGATGTGCCACTCTCAGGGGCTGGCAAGAAGAGAGGGAACCATCACTATGCTCAGCACTGAGGCACAGAAGGACCCAGAATGAACAGCTGTAGGAGGACGGTGCTCAGGGAAGATCTTTGGCCTTTGATGGAGAGATGTAACTGACCTGAGCCTGCCTGCCAAGAGGGAGCCCCCAGCACAGCACTCCAGTCACCTACCTGTGCTTCCGTCTGCTAAACCAACTAGACGCCAGAAGGTGCAGGGCAAAGTGGAGAAGGATAGAAGGCAGACCTGGGGGCGCAATGGGAAAATATACAGCAAGAAATACGTATCATAAACAGAAAATATCATTATCTGTTACTGCGTCTAATAATCCATGTCCGTTAGAACACACAGCAGACGTATTTTTAAGTCAGCAACTGTACTGAGCTACAGTGATACCATTCAGAGTTGCTGCTGCTAAGTTTCATCAGTCGAGCCCGATTCTGTGCGACCCCATGAACGGCAGCCCACTAGGCTCCCCTATCCACAGGATTCTCCAGGCAAGAATACTGGAGCGGGTTGCCATTCAGAGTTGGCCTAACTTTAATATAAAATGTAAGTTATTTCCAAGTAGGATTGATATATTCAGGAATTTATTTTTTTAAACAGTTAACATCTCATTGAATATTTCCACCTTAAAAGGCACCTAGAGAAAAAAATAATTTACAAGGAAGTGAAATGAAGACAAATGGATCTTAATCTGCTTGTGTTGGGCATATTGCTGTCTAGTCACCAAGTCGTGTCTGACTCTGCAACCCCATGGACTCAGCACACCAGGCTCCCCTGTCCTCTATGGTCTCCGAGTTTGCTCCAACTCATGTCCATTGAGTCAGTGATGATACTAGCCAACCATCTTATCCTCTGCTGCCCTTTTCTCCTTTTGCCCTCAATCTTTCCCAGCATCAGGATCTCTTCCATTGAGTCGGCTCTTGGCATCAGGTGGCCAAAGTTTTGGAGCTTCAGCATCAGTCCTTCCAATGGCATATTGACCTAGAACTTTTAGCTGTTTCCTGATATATTTCACAGGACTGACTAGGATTAGTCACAATTTTTGAAACTGCAAAAGTTAGAGACTAATTATTTTAGAAATTCTCCCTTGATTGCTAAACCTATTGTCCAAAGAGTGTTCACATCTGTGGGTAGAGAGTCCTCACATGGTGGGTATTCGCACCGTCTACTCAGCACGCAAGTTCCACAACACCCTGTTGATGAGACCTCCCCAGATTAGATGGGGAGAAAACACCAAATAGCTGTAAAAGATATACTTACTCTTGGGAGCACATACCTTGTAGTAAAAGTCCCTAACCAACACTAGTTTATGAGCCACTATTTGAATAGTACTGTGATACATGAGAGAGATAAGACTCTATTTTATTATCACTCTTGCTTTTAGCTAAAAAAAGAAACAGTAACCAAATAATCTCAAATCTCCAAAAAGAAAAGAGGAATGTCTTCAGAAATGTCTGCCATAGAGATGGTGCAATTACACCCTCAGGCAGGTAAATAAACAAAATAAAATTTAAAATGACTTCCCTTCTAGATCCCACAAAAAAACTCAAAAAAATGAATATAAAAATGTCATCAACTTTCACAAAATTTTCCTAAGAATATTCCTCAAATTCTCAGTATCTTCTAAAACCTGAAGTCATCAACAAGGAATTCTTGCTACTATTATTATATGTACAACAGGACTTTTTGCACAGTATTACTATAACCAGAGTCACACATAATAATCATTCAGTTCAGTTCAGTTCAGTTCAGTCGCTCAGTCCTGTCCGACTCTTTGCGACCCCATGAAGCACGCCAGGCCTCCCTGTCTATCACCAACTCCTGGAGTTCACCCAAACTCATGTCCATTGAGTTGGTGATGCCATCCAGCCATCTCATCCTCTGTCATCTCCTTCTCCCCCTGCTCCCAATCTCTCCCAGCATCAGAGTCTTTTCCAATGAGTCAACTCTGCATGAGGTGGCCAAAGTATTGGAGTTTCAGCTTTAGCATCAGTCTTTCCAATGGACACCTAGGACTGATCTTTAGAATGGACTGGTTGGATCTCCTTGCAGTCCAGGGACTCTCAAGAGTCTTCTCCAACACCACAGTTCAAAAGCATCAATTCTTCAGCATTCAGTTTTCTTCACAGTCCAACTCTCACATCCATACATGACCACAGGAAAAACCATAGCCTTGACTAGATGGACATTTGTTGGCAGTAATGTCTCTGCTTTTGAATATGCTATCTAGGTTGGTCATAACTTTCCTTCCAAGGAGTTAGCGTCTTTTAATTTCATGGCTGCAATCACCATCTGTAGTGATTTTGGAGCCTCAAAAAATAAAGTCTGACACTGTTTCCACTGTTTCCCCATCTATTTCCCATGGAGTGATGGGACCAGATGCCATCCATGATCTTCATTTTCTGAATGTTGAGCTTTAAGCCAACTTTTTCACTCTCCACTTTCACTTTCATCAAGAGACTTTTTAGTTCCTCTTCACTTTCTGCCATAAGGGTGGTGTCATCTACATATCTGAGGTTATTGATATGTCTCCCGGCAATCTTGATTCCAGCTTGTGCTTCTTCCAGCCCAGCGTTTCTCATGATGTACTCTGCATATAAGTTAAATAAGCAGAGTGACAATATACAGCCTTATTAATCACTAGTCAAGCTAAAACAGTCAACGTCTAATATACTATTTGATAAAAAGGATTTTTAAACCATTTATTAAAACCTACATGGGAGATCTGTACCTTTTATGCCTCCCCAAGACAGGAAATAGATGGGAAAACAGTGGAAACAGTGTCAGAGTTTATTTTGGGGGGCTCCAAAATCACTGCAGATGGTGACTGCAGCCATGAAATTAAAAGATGCTTACTCCTTGGAAGAAAAGTTATGATCAACCTAGATGGCACATTCAAAAGCAGAAACATTACTTTGCCAACAAAGGTCCATCTAGTCAAGGCTAGAGAAAGTGTTGGAGAAGACTCTTGAGAGTCCCTTGGACTGCAAGGAGATCCAACCAGTCCATTCTGAAGGAGATCAGCCCTGGGATTTCTTTGGAAGGAATGATGCTAAAGCTGAAACTCCAGTACTTTGGCCACCTCATGCGAAGAGTTGACTCACTGGAAAAGACTCTGATGCTGGGAGGGATTGGGGACAGAAGGAGAAGGGGACGACAGAGGATGAGATGGCTGGATGGCATCACTGACTTGATGGACATGAGTCTGGGTGAACTCCGGGAGTTGGTGATGGACAGGGAGGCCTGGCGTGCTGCAATTCATGGGGTCGCAGAGAGTCAGACACGACTGAGCGACTGAACTGAACTGAACTGAAGATGACTACATGTAGTGATGGTGACTTGTGGACTGTATAGAAAGAGACCAACAGTGGCTTCACTCACAGTCTTTAGTAACCTGGATACCCTTCACTGGATAGGTTGCAGCTGGACAAACATGTCCTTCAGCAACAGAATACAAAGAAACTATAAAGGACTAAAAATAACTGCATGACACACAGCTGGGGCACACTATGAACCATTAGATACAAAAAGGCCACAAATCAACTATCATCTGAGGAGCAGATGGGAAAAGCATGTGCCTGACCCCGCCCACTGCACAACCACAGGGGGTGGGCAGACCTAAGCCACCCCCAGCCTGCTGTACATGTCTGCCTTCACGGTCGCCACATGGAAGGGACCAGCCCGCCCTCCACAGGGGTGAGCAAGGGCACCTGTTTCTACTTTGATTTCCCCCTGCTGCCTGAGTTCTTCATCCAGCCTCTTACCTATTTCTACCAATTAGAGAATCCAGGGACTAGAGTCAGCAACACCCAGACCACCTTAAAAGAGGAAGAGAAAATGAAAACAAAGCCACATACTTTTGAGTGTTCTGCTATCAAATACAAAAATTCACTTGGTTGACTCTGCTGGGAAATTGCAATAATTAAATGCAGAGATTCAAATGGACTGCTAAACTGGATTTTTCCACATTTAGATCATTGTCAAATAACAGCCATCATTTTTTCCTGAATCAGCAAACTGTGACATAAGGGTAAAAATGAGGGTTTTTTAATAAGCTAAATAGAACTTTAAGATTTAAATACCCTTTTATTGTCTCAGATCAGATCAGATCAGATCAGTCGCTCAGTTGCGACCCCATGAACCGCAGCACGCCAGGCCTCCCTGTCCATCATCAACTCCCGGAGGTCACTCAGACTCACATCCATCAAGTCAGTGATGCCATCCAGCCATCCAGCCATTTCATCCTCTGTCGTCCCCTTCTCCTCCTGCCCCCAATCCCTCCCAGCATCAGAGTCTTCTCAATGAGTCAACTCTTCGCATGAGGTGGCCAAAATACTGGAGTTTCAGCTTTAGCATCATTCCTTCCAAAGAAATCCCAGGGCTGATCTCCTTCAGAATGGACTGATTGGATCTCCTTGCAGTCCAGGGGACTTTCAAGAGTCTTGTCCAACACCACAGTTCAAAAGCATCAATTCTTCCGTGTTCAGCCTTCTTCACAGTCCAGCTCTCACATCCATACATGACCACAGGAAAGACCATAGCCTTGACTAGATGAACCTTTGTTGGCAAAGTGATGTCTCTGCTTTTGAATATGCTATCTAGGTTGGTCATAACTTTCCTTCCAAGGAGTAAGCGTCTTAATTTCATGGCTGTAGTCACCATCTGCAGTGATTTTGGAGCCCCCCAAAATAAACTCTGACACTGTTTCCACTGTTTCCCCATCTATTTCCCATGAAGTGATGGGACCAGATGCCATGATCTTCGTTTTCTGAATGTTGAGCTTTAAGCCAACCTTTTCACTCTCCACTTTCACTTTCATCAAGAGGCTTTTGAGTTCCTCTTCACTTTCTGCCATAAGGGTGGTGTCATCTGCATATCTGAGGTTATTGATATTTCTCCCAGCAATCTTGATTCCAACTTGTGTTTCTTCCAGTCCAGTGTTTCTCATGATGTACTATGCATATAAGTTAAATAAACAGGGTGACAATATGGTACCCCAAAATGCAGAGTACTGACTGAGTTGTGGACTGAAATGGAAACAAAATCTTAGGTGAATAAAACTGAGCTTAAAGGCTAGATCAGAAGACTTAGAAATTGATTTTTAAAAATAGTCTATTAATTCTGAAATGAAAGGTTAAAAAAAATCATTACTGAGATCAACTATTTTAAAGACCTGCTCCTGCCTCCACTCTTCATACAATCCCTTGGCATATGCAGCACCCACTATAGAGTATTGTCTGCAACAAGGCACGTCTCTCTACCACATTCCAGAGATGATTTTCAATAATTTAAATAGACTCTGAAAATTTGTCTTGCATATTTATCTGAAGTGGGCAAGTAAATAGCTTGTTTTTACGTTCTACTTCAGCATGATTTTTATATTAAATGACATCTACCCTTAAATTTATTTTAGTTCACAAAACATCTGCAATCTAGTTTCTGTTATCCCCACCCTGAGACAATCTCCCCAAGGCTGACAATGATTTCCAGGTGGACAATTCCACTATCAGTGTTTCTGTACTGGTCTCCCTGGTCCCTGCTCTATAGTTACTGATTTCACCATTCCTTCTGGAGATAAGTCTTTCTCATTCATCACATTTCTCCCTTGGCCTGTCTCCCTGCCTCTGTGACGTCTCCTCCTCAGACGCTTGCCTGGGGTAGTGGATAAATGTGCAGGTGCAGGAATCAGCTAACTTTAGGTTCTGTCTCCAGTGCCTCAGACTGCATCTGTCACTGTGCAAACTGCTTACCTTGCAGCTGCCTCAGTTTCCTCACATATAAAGTGTCTTCTGTTAGTGATTCATGAGTCACGTGAGGAGCACAACTCATTAGTGCTTGTTCTGTGTGAAACACTCTAACCACAAGCATACAAATACACCATGTGGTACGGAGAGAAATAATAACTGTTAAATCTGGGGTCAGAAGACAACGCAGCTCCATCTGCTGTGCTCTCAACTCTTCTGCATGATTAAAGCCTGTAACTGTGGAAAATTCTGAAAGGGATGGGAATACTAGATCACCTGATCTGCCTCTTGAGAAATCTGTATGCAGGTCAGGAAGCAACAGTTAGAACTGGTCATGGAACAACAGACTGGTTCCAAATAGGAAAAGGAGTACGTCAAGGCTGTATATTGTCACCATGTTTATTTAACTTATATGCAGAGTACATCATGAGAAATGCTGGACTGGAAGAAGCACAAGTTGGAATCAAGATTGCTGGGACAAATATCAATAACCTCAGATATGCGGATGACACCACCCTTATGGCAGAAAGTGAAGAGGAACTAAAAAGCCTCTTGATGAAAGTGAAAGTGGAGAGTGAAAACGTTGGCTTAAAGCTCAACATTCAGAAAACGAAGATCATGGCATCCGGTCCCATCACTACATGGGAAATAGATGGGGAAACAGTGGAAACAGTGTCAGACTTCATTTTTCTGGGCTCCAAAATCACTGCAGATGGTGACTGCAGCCATGAAATTAAAAGATGCTTACTCCTTGGAAGGAAAGTTATGACCAACCTAGATAGCATATTCAAAAGCAGAGACATCACTTTGCCAACAAAGGTTCATCTAGTCAAGGCTATGGTCTTTCCTGTGGTCATGTATGGATGTGAGAGCTGGACTGTGAAGAAGGCTGAGCACCGAAGAATTGATGCTTTTGAACTGTGGTGTTGGAGAAGACTCTTGAGAGTCCCTTGGACTGCAAGGAGATCCAACCGGTCCATTCTGAAGGAGATCAGCCCTGGGACTTCTTTGGAAGGAATGATGCTAAAGCTGAAACTCCAGTATTTTGGCCACCTCATGCGAAGAGTTGACTCATTGAGAAGACTCTGATGCTGGGAGGGATTGGGGGCAGGAGGAGAAGGGGACGACAGAGGATGAGATGGCTGGATGGCATCACTGACTCGATGAATATGAGTCTGGGTGACCTCCGGGAGTTGGTGATGGACAGGGAGGCCTGGCGTGCTGCAGTTCATGGAGTCGCAAAGAGTCGGACACGACTGAGCGACTGATCTGATCTGATCTGAGTCATATATGCGCTGTGCTGCGCTTAGTCAGTCATGTCCGGCTCTTCGTGACCCTACAGACCGCAGCCCACCAGGCTCCTCTGTCCATGGGACTCTCCAGGCCAGAATACTGGAGTGGGTTGCCATGCCCTTCTCCAGGGGATCTTCCCGATCCAGGGATCAAACCCAGGTCTCCGACACTGCAGGTGGATTCTTTACCATCTGAGCCACCAGGAAGAGGCCCATGTCACACACACACACACACACACACACACACACACACACACACACAATATATATATATATTAGTCACAGCAAGTGTTGTGCAGGATCTTAGTTCCCCTACCAGGGATTGAACCATGGCCTCAGGCAGTAAAAGTGCCATGTGCTAACCATTGGACCACCAGGGAATTTCTTATAATAAAAATTTTATAAGTACTGATTGACAATCACATATATTTAATCATTTTTACAGCATTTAATTAAAAAATCACAAAGTAACCATATTTATATAGATACAGTATATATCTATTTCTTTAAATGTTAATAAACCAAAAAAGACATAATATCTATTTCAATACCAAAAGAATAACCCTAACACTTGAACAAAACTATTTTAAAAACACTAATACAATTATTTAGTTTATCATTTTCTTTTATTCTTATGCTCATTCTTTCTCTCCAGAAAAACTTTATGTTTTTATAAAGTTACCGCTTTACACTTTTTAAAAATTTCCATAGTCTTATCAGATCTTACATAAATACATTTTAAGATTACCCAAGATAGAGGATTTGGGTCTGTATGGGAAAATAAATTCATAGGGAAATCTCACCTGTAAGAATCTTAGATGAAAGTATAAGGAAACCAAATCCAACAACACCAATAGAAAGAAAAGTTCTTTATCAACCTCAGAAGAACAAAGATAATGTAATACTATAAAATCTATTGTTAAAAGCCATAACATTGATGGATTTTAGGTGAAAAAGAAAATAGTTTTATATATGGCAAAGAATAGTTCAATTAAATCCAGTTTTCACTCATGGTTATAAAATAGAAACTTTACAAGTTAGCAGTTTTACTCAATTTAGTTAAAGGTGTCTAGGAAAATCTAAAAGAAACATGATAACTAACAGGAAAAAATTAGAAGCTTTATCTAAAAAGCCAAGAACAATACAAAGATATCCATATTATTGCCACTCTTCAAAATTTTATAGGTAGTCCTAATCAGCAAATGGAGGAGGAAATGGCAACCTGCTCCAGTATTCTTGCCTAGAGAATCCCATGGACAGAGGAGTCTGGTGGGCTACAGTCCATGGGGTCTCGAGAGTTGGACACGCCTGAGTAACTGACACACAGCCAGCAAAAATGTAAGAAAAGGAAAAAGGGGCATACACATAGGGAAAGAGGAGAGTATATGTGAAAAAGTTACATAAAAATCTCAAGAATACACGTACAAAATATAGATTACTACTAAGTCGCTTCAGTCGTGTCCGACTCTGTGCGACCCCACAGACGGCAGCCCACCAGGCTCCCCCGTCCCTGGGATTCTCCAGGCAAGAACACTGGAGTGGGTTGCCATTTCCTTCTCCAATGCATGAAAGCGAAGTCGCTCAGTCGTGTCTGACTCTTCGCGACCCCATGGACTGCAGCCCACCAGGCTCCTCCGTCCATGGGATTTTCCGAGCAACAGTAATGGAGTGGGGTGCCATTGCCTTCTCCCATTCAATTTTAAAAAACAAATCAATAAAAATTACTGATAGGGGTTTCAGATTCAGAAAAGATGACTAATTAACATAGACTTAGGATCCTGTCTTTTAAAGAAACTTTGTAGGACTAAGAAGAAAACTTGAAATCTAAGAAATAAGGGGAAACACCCTGAGCTAATCTACAGGGGAAATGAATTACTAGGAATTGGTTGTATACGGGTAGACAAAGAAGTAGTTAGCCAGCGTGGCTCTGAGAAAATAAATTAGCAGAACATAGTGTAAGCTATGCTTTAACTGTTTACAAGTCCAGTAGGAAACAAAAAGAAACCCAGCAAAGGTACAGAAGATGTAAATATATGATGGACATACAGGATTCTGCATTTAATCAGAGAATATTATTTTTCCCAAGCACAAGTACAATTTTCTAAAAATTCTAGCCTAAAGCAAGTCTTAAATTACCAAGAATAGGTAATTTATGAGTAGATAATCCTGACATCAAAACACAATCAAATTAAAAGTAAAAAAAATTAATTAAAACTCTATGTTGTGGAGGTTGCAATTCTAAGTCACCTGTGGGACAAAAATAATGGAATTCAAGAACACTTAAAACTAAATGATTACAAAAATATCACATATAAAAACTTGTGAAATGCAACAAAAGTAGCACTTACCTCAAACAAAAAAAAAGCTAAAAAATTAGCTCACATAAGATATAAGAAAAATAAGAATATATACTCCCCAAAAGTGGAAGAGAATTAAGAACAAAAATTAATGATACACAGAACAAAATCTGAGAGGAAAAAAAAATCAACAAGTATGCTCAAAATCATTAATCTTCAAGAATATTCAAATTAGACCCACAATTATATTTTCTGTTCAAATAGAAGAGCTAACATTTTTTAAAAATTGACAATATGAGGTTTTGTGATGTGTAGAACAATGGAACTCTCATACATTGCCCAGGAGTGAAAATAAGCTGTAAACATCTTGGAAATCTATTTCCATCCTAGAAAGGTAATCATACACCTGTCCCTTGACCCAGATAGTTCACTTCAAAAGAAATGTTTCAAAAAGATGGGCACGAGGATGTTTACAGGATTATTATTTACGACAGCCTCAAACTGGAAACAATTCAAACATCCATCAGTAGGAGAATGGATAAGCTTGTGATCTGTTTATGTGATGGGATTCTTCCTCAGTAATAATAATAAAAAAATGATTGCAACAGGCAACAGAAATAGATCACGTTGAGTGAAAGAAGCCCAATACAGAAGTGCACATAGAGCATGATGCCATACAGAGTCCAGCAACAGGCAAAGCCACGTCACGGTTTGGATCCAAGAGCGCGCGAGAACGGACGTGTAAAACATGGGGTAACATGGGTGTGCGTGCGTATCAAAGCAGAATGCAGTTTTCAAAATGGTACAGCAATACCTCCCATACTGAATACTGTCCTGCGTGTAACGTGGCTGGTCGCTCTCCTCAGAGACACGGAACCGAATCCACTCTCCCTACGCCGCTGGGCTTCACACAGGGACTTGACTGGCACAGCAGAGCGGAATGCTCCTCTCGGACACCCGACCGTGGAGAAGCCCTCGCAGCGTCCTCCTCGGTCTCCTGGCTGTGCTCTCAGAGCCCAGCACCACGTGGAGAGCACGCGCGGGCCGGCCGGCCGACAGCTCTCCCTGCGCGGCCGCGGGCCCGCCGCTGACCGCACGCAGGAACCGCAGGCAAGGCAGCCAGCCGTCCTTCCTGGTCCAGGCCTCGGCTGACGTGTAGGTGAAATCACAGGCGAGAGCCCACGCTCACCCAGCTGCGAACAACCAACTCCAGGACCGAGACTCGGTAAAAATTTCAGCCGCTGAGTTTCAGTGATGATTGCCAGCAACGGGCACCCAGTGCATTCACTGACGTGCACAACGAACATTAGTGCATTTCACTATATGCAACTTTGACCCCAATGAATGATGGTAAGAGAATACATTAGAATTAGGTTTAGTGACATTTAACAGGAGTAAAATGACAACACCTCAGACAGGATAGAGGTATTTCTCCCCAACGTTAAAAAAAAAAAAATTAAGTCTAAAGCTACACAATTTACGATCTGTTAGTTTCACAACTCTAAGAAACCAAGCTCCTGTAAACAGGCCTGTCATGGTGACTGTCAGGCCTACTTTGCTTCAGCTTGTTCCCCAGTTCAACCCTTGTCAGTCACCCAGTCCTGTCTGACTCTTTGCGACCCCATGGACCGTAGCCCACCAGGCTCCTCTGTCCATGGGGATTCTCCAGGCAAGAATACTGGAGTGGGCTGCCATTCCCTTCTCCAGGGGATCTTCCCCACCCAGGGATGGAACCCAGATCCCCCACATTGCAGGCAGATTCTTTCCCCGCTGAGGCACCAGGGAAGTTCATGCAGCATCAAGTCACTGGGGAGGCACCACCAGTCACTCTGCCCCTTTCTTCAAGGGAGCGCTGCTAATCCAGGCTCCTTTGCATCCCTCCTCCTCTTCCCCTAAATCAGGATGCCATTATCTTTGTCTTAAATGAACACAATGGCTGCTTACCTCCCAGTCTCCTTTGGATTTCTTTTCCTCCAGGCTCAGCTTGTACGTGACTGCCGGAGTAACTATTCCAGACATAAATTTCCTGGTCATTTCTCGCTCCCTCCATCCCCACTGCCGTCAAACCCAAGTGTGTGTGCCCTGCGCACAGTGAGGCCAAACTGAGAAGCTTGACTTTGGAGCAGAGAAAGGCTGATCGCAGGCCCCGAGCACGGGCACGGGGAGCAGCCTTCGTGCTCGAAAAGCACACACTCGCCTAATTAGCACCTCCCTCTGTCTGTGTTTCAGAAGGCAGAGAGGTTGAGGATGCTAGAAGCCTTTTTCCTGCAAACAAGAAATGGGGGACACAGACAGGCTTTGTACCCAGGAGGGTCCCATAGAGTCCTGTCTGGTTTTAGCATGAGGGAAAAGGGAGGACATGTAAACCATGTCCCTTTGGAACTAGTTAAGAGGCTAAAGACGTTTAATTTGTAAAAGAGAGTATGGGTGGTGGGTCATTCTTGATGCCTTGTAAATATGAAATCTATGTATTTTTTAAGAACCCCTCTCCCGTTTAGTTAGTACTTCTCTATGCTGAGGAAATAAGTAATGTTTTTCCCTTTCTTTCTTATCTGAATTTCTCCAAGGCAGAAAGGTGAAACTGCCTGAAGGCACGGACTTTTTCCTTACTGAAACACACACATACACACACACACACACAATTAGTTCCCTGAAGAGTTTGCACGGGGTGCCCTGTAGGAGGAAGAAGGCTCCTGGAGATCGTGGGGGCCGTGGCGACGTCACAGAGAAGAAACCCACATGGACACAGAGGCTGCACTTCTTTTCCTACACGACAGTGGGTTCATCAATGCTCACCGACGTGCTTCCTTACCAGAAACTAAAGGAGACGGCTGCATAAACCACAGAGCTAGCCTGGGCCAGAAAAGCCCAAGACAGCGACAGTACACAGACCCGAAGGTTTTACAGCAGGACCCCAAGGGCAGAGCCCGCCCACATGAGCGCCAAAGGGTGGGTGCGTGGCCTCCGCCTCATGACCGCGTTCAGATCTCTGCCCACAGGGGCCCCTGCGGTGCTGGGCACCCTTACCACAGCTGCGAAGGAGCTCAAGGGCCCGTGCACGCTCCAGCTGTTTCTGAAACTCACCGCCCCTTTGCTTGAATTCTGATGACTACCCATCTCTCCCCAGGTGGGTTCGTTAGTGGTAAAGAACCTGTCTGCCAATTTGGGAGATGCGAGCATGGCCACCCACTCCAGTGTTCCTGCCTGGAGAATCTCATGGACACAGGAGCCTGGCGGGCTGTGCTCCACAGGGTCGCAGAGTCAGACAGGGCTGAAGCAGCTTAGCACTCAGCACACACACTTCACCTTTCAGAACGCGTCCAGCTTCCTCCATGCAGGAGAAGAGGTCTTTAGGGCATGATCTCTCCCATCCCCATTCCTTGACCTATGAACAAAGTTTGTGCTCTGTTTTGCCAAACCTGGTCTCCTTCAATAGGCCTGAATGACACCAGGCAAAGGAAGACCCTTGAAAGCTGAAACTCCAATACTTTGGCCACCTCATGTGAAGAACTAACATTTGAAAAGACCCTGATGCTGGGAAAGATTGAAGGCAGGAGAAAGGGACGACAGAGGATGAGATGGTTGGATGGCATCACCGACTCAATGAACATGAGTTTGAGCAAGCTCCGGGAGTTGGTGATGGACAGGAAGGTCTGGCCTGCTGCAGTCCATGGGGTCACAAAGAGTGGGACACAACTGAGTGACTGAACTGAAGGAAAGACCCTAATTGGAGCCTACCTGACCCGAGAGGGTCAGCAACAGAGAGATGTTTCCTGAGACTGGAATGGAGGTTACAGGTCATTCAGAGCAAACTCCTTTATTGTAGCAGCACCGCCAGGAACACAGAAGCAGCACAGAAGCAATATCTGGCCACTGAGTATGGATGGACTAGACCCCACAGCACAGCAGGGGTAGGAAAATCTGCTGGCCTCGCTGTGGTCCAGAAGAGATGGCAAAACAGAGGAGACACTCTGGATGCAACATGTGGCCAGATGTTCCGTGGTGCCCCTCCAGTGCTTTGCTGATACATGAGCACCGAGGACTTTTGTATAACCCCAGGGTAGAGACAGGCTTAACAGAAACTAAGACTGAATATCCAGTCAGAATAGAGGTTTGGAGGGTATACAATCAATTCAAGTATGGGAATATTTCCCACACACATAAGTCCCTCAACTATATTCATAACTACTTCATGTCTTTTTATCTTTGTACCAGTAAATAAAGTACTTGACATTTTCCCAGAAATAATAAATATAATCTGTAATTAACATGAAATAGTAATATTCAAAACACTGAAAACTGAAGTGGTTAAAGTATTCACATATGATTTAGAAAGCCTTGGGCAACGAGGAAAATGAAGTGAAAGGTACCACTAAGGTCTAAACATGAACTATTCTCATTCACTTCTCATCAGTCATTTATTCAGGAAACCTGCAGTGAACTGACATTTTTTTTTTCAGGGGGTGATATAAATATATTTTGGAAGTTGCCTGTGTACTCTGGGTAAAGAACCAGCACAGAGGGGCTCCCCGCCTTCCCTGTGCTCACCCGCCTCCTCCCCCCGTCACTCCACAGACCCACCCCACCCCGCCTTCTACCTCTTTCTAGGCTTCAGGATGAGAGACAAGAGGGGTCTGTGGGGAGTGGGAGGGGATGAAGGGACGTCTGGGGGCCAGGAGTGCAGCGTCATGCCTCGGGCTGTTCTCTCCAGCCTGGGGCCTCAGGGCCTGTTCATTCCTCCAGGGCCCTGGGGGTGTGGGGTGTGGAAGCAGTGCAGGAAGCACACAGGGGCTGGACGTGGGGACCTGGAGAGGCGCAGGTCACCCACGCGCTGTACTGTGCCCTTCCCTGTCCATCCCAGACCTACACAGCTCCCACCGTGCCTAAGAAAACGGGATAGCTGGAGGACTGGGTGCCAGAGACCCCTGGGAGGGGGTGAACTGACATTTAAATGACAGTCTTGTTCTGACTTGGTTAAATATCTTAAATCTCATTTATTCACTGAAGGGATTTCATTCTAAAAATGAAACCAGAGAACCTCACACCTGTGCCTTCAGGAAAATAAGACTTAAGAACTGAGAGACTGTTTTCCCATAAATGCCCAACTGACAGAAAATCAGAACTTGTCTTCTGATCAATGAATATCCACAAAGAATCTTTCCCCCATTCTCAATCCATGAATGTACTGATCAGACTCTGGCTGGACTTCCCCCTCTTTGGACTCTTTCCACAAAAAATACCCTCAGTAGACTCCCCTGTAGCTTGCTATGGTTCGCATTTTCTGAATTACAATTCCTCTGCTATTCCCAAATAAAGTCAATTGCTGGCAATTCCAGCTTGCATCAGTTTACCTCTTTATTTAGGATGATACCCAATATAGGAAGACATTTGGCTTTGATGCAAACTACTCACATGATAGTTTGTGAAAGAATGGCAAAAATGGATATAATTGCCCCTGAATTACTGTATTGGATTTCCGCTGTGTGCCAGAGCTCTATAAACGTCATTGACACTGGACTGAAGCTGAGTGGAGCCTTGTAGGACCCCAGGCATCGAGGCCCTTTTGGCCCCCGTTTTTATAGGCAAGACTCCAGCCTTTAGGACCTTCCCTGAGTTTCAAAGGGCAGATTCAACAGTTGCTGATCATGATTAGAAGGACCAGAGAGGTTCATCAAGATTAAGAGACCTGACCTCCAGAGATGAGACCAAGGGCCTGCAAGCCCTGGTGAAGCTTCAAACCTTTGCCACCTGATGTGAAGAGCCGACTCACCAGAGAAGACCCTGGTGCTGGGAAAGGTTGAAACAAAAACAGAAGAGGGTGGGACAGGAGGAGATGGTTGGATGACATCATCGACTCAACGGACATGAGTTTGAGCAAACTCCAGGAGATAGTGAAGGACAGGGAAGCCTGGCATGCTGCAGTCCATGGGGTCACAAAGAGGTGGACGTGACTTAGTGACTGAACAACAACAAAGCCCTACTCAAACCCTAATCTTGTTAGAGACCCCATCTTTGAACCATCATTATAGAACCCTTCATCAAGTCCTCCTGGGTTGAAAAACAGTTTTTCAAGGCAAGAGCCAGCTGTGCCCCCCACCCCTCCTTTGCCTGGCAAAGTAATAAAACCAGCCTTTCTACTTCACCCAAAACTTATTTCAGATTTGATTCCTCACCCATGTACAAGAGAGGCTGCGCTTTCAGTAACAGGATCTACAGAACAGTCAGATTTAAGTATGATTAGATATGCTTCATACCTATCTGGCATAGACTCAGAATTTAAGTTTTTAACATTAATCCCTAGTGTTTTTTTTTTTTTAAGCTCCAGTTGAAACAAAGTTGGAAAAGTATATTTTAAAATTTCCAAGAACTATACAAAATTACAGTAAGTCTTTGGCTTGGTAACCTGCACTAGAAAACACAAGGTTTAGACTCTAACCTTAAGAAAGAAACGATGGTTATTGACCAAAGATAACCAAAAAGATAGAATCCATGCAGATACATTGTTGAGATAAGGTTAAAAAGGGGTGGGGGGTGGGGGGGCCGCGGGGGAGGCAAGATCCTATTATCACCTTGTGTGTTAGTTGCTCAGTCCTGTCAGACTCTTTGCAACACCATGGACTGTAGCCCACCAGGCTCCTCTGTCCATGGGGTTCTCCAGGCAAGAATACTGGAGTGGGCTGCCATCTCCTTCTCCAACCATCACCTTACCTTTTCCTGGAAATTTTTTCCTAAGAGATAACTTGTGCCCTTTTCTCAATAGTAACTGCTTTTTAAAAAATCCTTGTATTTCACATTCTCAAGGATTTTTCCCTGGACCTCTTACTTGCCAAATTTTTTGAAATTTTGGTCTGCGACAGGGGCAGAAACCGCCCAGAGTGGAAAGCAGGATTCAGAGCTAAGGATTCCCGCAGGACAAGGAATTCCCCGATTGACAGTAACGGGAAAGCTGCCCAGTATGAAGCCACGTCCCCATCCCCGGCCTATCCGCACTCCCTGCTGCAGGGCTCCCCTGGGTGCCCGGGGCCCAGATTGTGAGCCTGGGCGGGGAGCGCGGCAGCGAGCGCCTCCAGACAGCCAGGGCCAAGGAACCCGAGGGGGAAGGCTCGGTGCCCCCACCTGTGGACCTCCGGGCGGGCCGGGGTAGCAGACGCGGCTGTAACCTCAGCTCGCGAGGGACCAGAAGCCGCACAGGACCGGCGGGTTGCTAAGGACGCGGTAGGAGGCACTCACAGCCTGAAGGCCACGGATTTAGAAACAGCTGACCAGGCTTAGCCAATCAGAGCCCGGGGGAAGGCCGGCTTCTTTAGGGTCAGCTGACCACGGCTAGCCAATCAAGGCTCTCCAGGGAAGGCCGGCCTCTTTAGGGTCAGCTGACCAGGGTTAGCGCCGGGGTCTTGAAGGGGTTCGGCGAACCCTCCAGCGGGAACCTTCTGGAACTCTCTCCTGGGGGAGTCGTGTCGAAGATGTGGAATAGTGGATTTGAAAGCTGTAACACCTCCTCTTTCGGGGGAGCCGGCGGCTACACACAGTCCCCTGGGGGCTTTGGATCTCCGACAGCTTCCCAGTCTGAAAAGAGATCCAGAGCTGGAGCTCAGCACATTGTACCCTGTGCCATATCTCAGCTGCTTTCTGCTACTCTGGGTGATAAAGTATTCAGAATTGGAAATGTTGAGATTTCACAGGTCACTATCGTGGGGTTTATCAGAAATGCAGAGAAGGCTGCAACCAACATTGTTTACAAGATAGATGACGCGACAGCTGCACCCATGGATGTTCGCCAGTGGGTTGACACAGATGATGCCAGCAGTGAAAACACTGTGGTCCCTCCAGAAACATATGTGAAAGTGGCTGGTCATCTGAGATCTTTCCAGAACAAGAAAAGCCTGGTAGCCTTTAAGGTCATGCCCCTGGAGGATATGAATGAGTTCACCACACACATTCTGGAAGGCGTCAATGCACACATGATGCTGAGCAAGTCGAACAGCCAGCCTTCAGCAGGGAGAGCGCCTACCAGCAATCCAGGAATGGGTGAAGCTGGGAACTTCGGTGGGAATAACTTCATACCAGCAAATGGCCTCACTGTGGCCCAGAACCAGGTGCTGAATTTGGTCAAGGCTTGCCCAAGACCTGAAGGATTGGACTTTCAGGATCTCAAGAACCAACTCCAACACATGTCCGTAGCCTCAATCAAGCTAGCTGTGGATTTTCTAAGCAACGAGGGACACATCTATTCCACCGTGGATCATGATCATTTTAAATCCACAGACGCAGAATAACTGGATCTAATTGGGTACCCAAGATATTTTCCAGTTGGACCTTTTTTTGCAGCCTCTTGTCTCCAGCTGTGCATATAATAGGCGAGTTGCCTTCTAAGAAGTGGATTCCATCCATAACAGATCCCAGTTGACATCCTTTTGAAACTTCTACTACTCTTCTGTGTTTTTGATGGGCTTCCCTGGTGGCTCAGACGGTAAAGCTTCTGCCTGCCATGCGGGAGACCCGGGTTCCATCCCTGGGTCAGGAAGATCCCCTGGAGCAGGAAATGGCAACCCACTCCAGTATTCATGCCTGGAAAATCCCATGGACCGAGGAGCCTGGTGGGCTTCAATCCATGGGGTCACAAAGAGTCGGACACGACTGAGCGACTTCTGCGTTCTGTGACCAGGGCTGGGCTGAAGGAAGCTCAAGCTGGAATCAAAATTGCAGAGAGAAATATCAATAACCTCAGATATGCAGATGACACCACCCTTATGGCAGAAAGCAAAGAACTAAAGAGCTTCTTGATGAACGTGAAACAGAAGAGTGAAAAAGTTGGGTTAAAGCTCAACATTCAGAAAACTAAGATCATTGCATCCGGTCCCATCACTTCCTGGCAAGTAGATGGGGAAACAGTGGCTGACTTTATTTCGGGGAGCTCCAAAATCACTACAGATGGTGATTGCAGCCATGAAATTAAAAGACGGTGACTCTTGGGAAGGAAAGTTATGATCAACCTAGACAGCATATTAAAAAGCAGAGATAGTACTTTGTCAACAAAGGTCCCTCTAGTCAAGGCTATGGTTTTTCCAGTACTCACGTACTGATGTGAGAATTGGACTATAAAGAAAGCTGAGTGCCAAAGAACTAATGCTTTTGAATTGTGGTGTTTGAGAAGACTTTTGAGAGTCCCTTGGACTGTAAGGAGATCCAACCAGTCCATCCTAAAGGAGATCAGTCCTGAGTGTTCATTGGAGGGACTGATGTTGAAGCTGAAACCCCAGTACTTTGGCCACCTGATGCAAAGAGCTGACTCATTTGAAAAACCTGATGCTGGGAAAGCTTGAGGGCAGGAGGAGAAGGGGACGACAGAGGATGAGATGGTTGGATGGCATCATCGACTCAATGGACATGGTTTTGGGTGGACTCCAGGAGTTGGTGATGGACAGGGAGGCCTGGCGTGCTGCAGTCCATGGGGTCACAAAGAGTCGAACATGACTGAGTGACTTATCTGATCTGATCTGATAAGGGGGAAAATTTAAACACAAAGAAATGCCTAGTTTTAAATGTAGTATCCCTCCCAAAAAAGAAATTTGTATATTTACAAAAATATCTATGTCTACTAACGGGTAAACAGTTTCAAATATTCAACTAAATTTCACAAGGGTTTTACTAAGAGCAATTCTGATTCAATTTAAAGCTAAGGAACAGGGATTGTCCTGGTGAAATAAATTGCCTTTAAAAATTAAGAACTTCAAAAGAAAATTCAACTAATCCTGATGAACTACATCAGTCCTGAATTGTTTCTGTTCATAATAGGCACCAAATAAGTCTTTTAATGTTTTAAACTACATTTTGATACTTGAAACAAAAATTATTGGTCCAAATCCATAGACTGCCTCAAGAGTGAACTCTAATATAAACTATCAACTTTGGGTGATTATGATTATGATGTGTCAATATAAGTTCATCAGTTTTAACAAATTACAACTGTGATTGGAGCATTCATGATGGGGGTGGCTATCCATTAGGGGAAGTGGTGAGTGTATATGAGAAATCACTCTACCTTCCTCTTAATTTTGCTGTGAACCTAGAAACACTCTAAAAATAGTAATAATGCAGACTGCAAAAATAAAGTATTTGCAAACAGTAACTTAAAAAGCAGTTCTGATCCCAGGCTTCTCAGAAACACACCCTCCTGATAGAGCAGTAAGTTGAGGATAGGAACAAAAGTGAAATTGAGAGAGACTGTAAAGGGTATTTCTTAGCAGATCCTAGAGTGCTAACTCACATAGTACATGTTTCCAAAAGAGAGAAAATATAAATAATGTTAAAAAATTAGTATAGGGGAAACTGAGACCAAAAAAAAAAACCAAAACACCAAACTTGAAATAGCAATGTGTGTGTGTGTGTGTGTGTGTGTGTGTGTGTGTGTTAGGAGAGAGTGAAAAATGAAATGATTTTAAAGTTCATTTGGAAAACTAAATGGCAAGTAGCCAAAAAGTTTACAAAAAGGAAGCAAGCACAGAAGGCCTTGTGTTAGTACATATTAAAACTTACTGTGAGTAAGAGTGCCTACCGTATTTCAAATAAAATGAATATGTAAAGACAGCTGCACTTAAAAATAGTTTGGTGAGTTTTTTAAAAATTTATTTCAAGAGATCTAGGGAAAATGTTAAAAGTATAAAAAATATAAAGTGTTAAATGGGTTGCCTTCAAAGGAATGAAAAGCAGGTTAAAAATTATTTAATATGAAAGTCAATTGATTCTACAAATCATTTACCAAAAAAAGCCACTACCCATGGAATTCTACAGGAAAGATAACTAATGAATATGACTGTATAAGAAAGAATTCACAATCTCCCTACTTTTACACTTTAAGATTAAATCACTCAATATTAACCAAAGGATAGATCACTTAGACATTAATCAAAATTAAGAACTAAAAAAGGTAAAGGTTGGAAAAAATTGATGAGTGAGTGAGTGTGTGAAAATCTCTCAGTTGTGTCCGACTCTTTGCAACCCCATGGATTATACAGTCCGTGCAGTTCTACAGGCCAGAATACTGGAGCAGGTAGCCATTCTTTTGTCAAGGGGATCTTCCCAACCTCAGGGGTCGAACCCAGGCCTCATGCATTGCAGGCAGATTCTTTACCAGCTGAGCCACAAGGGAAGCCCAGAAAGAATTGGTATTGAGCCCTAAAACAAGATGTACCTAAAGAACTTAATTTTTTCTTGGCCACAAAATGAAATGACCAAAAACATTTTAAATGAGATGACATGTTTATAGTTTTTATAATTCAAGTTAAAATAATGAAGTGTGAAAAAGTAGTGGGGCCATTTCTCAATTTTCAAAAAGGAAAGTAAAATAATGATGTTCCACGCTTGTGAGCTTGGGGAATTCAGTTAGATTCTCAACTATACGTGAAATAATGAATCTCAACAAATAGAAACCTGTAACATGTTTTTGGAATAGAACACTTAGTGGCATAAAGAAAGAAATATTCCATGAAATAAAAAAGCTCTTAGCTCTTAACCCTAACCCTAACCCTAAAATTTTACGCAAGTACACTTCAAATCTCAAAGTTTGTGAATGTGTGTGTGTGTTTTAGGAGAGAGTGAAAAATGAAATGATTTTAAAGTTCATTTGGAAAACTAAATGGCAAGTTAGCCAAAAGGTTACAAAAAGGAAGCAAGCACAGAAGGGCTTGTCTTAGTACATATTATAACTTACTGTGAGAATTATTTATTAGTCCACATAATACATTAGAAATAAAATATTTTAAATATCTCCAGATCCCATCCTCAAAAATGGTAGCTGCATCACAGTACCTAATTCAGTGACTCAAACATAGTACATGCTTAATAAATGGTGTTGGGTGAATTCCTGAATAGAAATGTAGATGATTTTCATTTCATCCTGTGAGCCAAATTTATTGACTGTCAGAATTTCTGACTGCAAATATTAATATAAATGAATGACCTGCTTGTTCTATACTTTTGTTTAGCAGAATATTTTTCCAACTCTTGAAAGTTGTCAAAATAGTCTGCTAATCTTCACTTGTATTTTGACTCACATCTAAGTGAATTAAAAATAAAAATTAGTTGCTCAGTTGTGTCTGACTCTTTGTGACCCCATTGACTCTGGACCACCAGTGTCTTCTGTCCATGGAATTCTCCAGGCAAGAATACGGGACTAAGTAGGCATTCCTTTCTCCAGGGGATCTTCCTGACCTATGGATCAAACCCAGGTCTCCTGAAATGCCAGCAGATTCCTTACTCTCTGAGCCACCAGGGAAGTTCCAGGTGAATAATACTTGGACTCAAAATATTTATTAAACTACTTCATGGTTTAAATATTTCTATCATATGATTATTTTTCAAAAAAAAATCCTTCACATCTATTTACTAAGGAAGGTAAAATTTTTAATGTATATGATTCTATTAATGTTTGTGTGAAAATGTTCCTAATTATTAATGTTTAGTGCTTACAATATATTCTATCTATTAATTGTTTTATGATGCTTTAAATGTAGTGACTTCAAAATATGAACATGAATTGTTTGATAACCCTCCCTTCTAAAGAGGAAGCCGGACCCCTTCCCCTTGCATTGGATTTAGTGACTCACTTCTGGATAACAGAATGCGGCAGGAGTGATGAGGTGGGATAAGATCATAAAAGACTGTGTGGCTTGGTCTCTGTTGTCTTGGATCACTTGCTCTGAGAAGGAGTCAGCTGTCTTGTTATGCAGACACTCAGGAAGTTCTATGGAGAGATGCACGTGGCAAGATATTCAGAGCTCTTGTGATATCAAACCAGCAAGAAGTCCACAATTAGCCAAGCAAACTATCTTAGAAATGGATCCTCCTGTTCTGATCAAGCCCAGTCAAGTCTAGGATGACTGGACCCCAAGTTGAAGTTTTGACTGCAACTTCAAGAGAGACCCTGAGCTGGAACCACTAATCTAAGCCACTTTCAGATCCTCAAACTACAAAAACTCAGTTCAGTTCAGTCACTCAGTCGTGTCTGACTCTTTGCGACACCATGGACTGCAGCACACCATGCCTCCCTGTCCATCACCAACTCCCAGAGTTTACCAAAACTCACGTTTATTGAGTTGGTGATGCCATCCAACCATCTCATCCTCTGTCGTCCCCTTCTCCTCCTACCCTCAATCTTTCCCAGCCTCAGGGTCTTTTTTCCAATGAGTCAACTCTTCGCATGAGATGGCCAAAGTATTGGAGTTTCAGTTTCAGCATCAGTCCATCCAATGAACACCCAGGACTGATCTCCTTCAGAATGGACTGGTTAGATTTCCTTTCAGTCCAAGGGACTCTCAAGACTCTTCTCCAACACCACAATTCAAAAGCATCAATTCTTCGGTGCTCAGCTTTCTTTATAGTCCAACTCTCACATCCATACATGACCACTGGAAAAACCATAGCCTTGACTGGATGGACCTTTGTTGACAAAGTGATATCTCACTCCAGAAACTACAAGACAATAAATGTTTTAAGCTGCTTTGTTTGGGGGTAATTTGTTTTGACAAAACAGAGAACCAATACAAGTATTACACTGATATTCTCATAAAAGACATTTTGGCCATTCTTTTTAAATGCCTCAGAGAATTAAGTACATTAATTTCTAAGTGACGTCTTTCTTAAACTAGTTTGAGGCCTTGCATTCTGCATCTTTTCAACATTATTATTTTAGAAAGGTTTTGAAGAAATATATGATGGAAGGGCTTTATTAGTGCTTTGCATGAATGCTGAATTGCCAGTCATGTCTGATTCTTTCGACCCCATGGACTGTAGCCCGCCCACCAGGCTCCCCTGTCCATGGAATTCTCCAGGCTAAAATATTGGCGGTGGGTTTCCATCTCCTCCTCCGGGTGACCTTCCCAACCCTGGGATGGAAGCCGAGTCTCCTGCATCTTCTGCGTTGGCAGGTGGGTTCTTTGCCACTGAGCTGCCTGGGAAGCCTGGTAGTGCTCTAGAGACTGTTGATTCACTTCTATGGACAGACTTAATAATCTAAAAAATTTTATTGCTGTGTCCCATAACTAAATCTAGTGTATCTATTTTTTCTAAAATAATTTTTTCTTGGCAAAAACAAAAACCATAAAATGCTATCTTAGAACAATTAGAAAGTGGAGAATAAAAAAATAAAGCATAAGTAAACCTACACCCATACATAACATATATCCTTTTATTGTGTATCTTTATTGTTATTTTTACAAAACTGAAATCATATCATGCACAGTAGTTTTAATCTAATATGAGCACATTCACTTGTCATTTACGCTCTACCTCTGATGTAATCATTCAACACGCTGCCTCAAGCCCTTCTCAGCTCCTTCCCCACTATCACGCTAGATCAAATTACTACTATCGCTTACCTCAGCAGCTTGCAACGTCCTGCCAAGTAGAAGAGACTTTCACCTTTGCCCCAAAAGGAAGCCAGGTTTCTCCTTCTAGAACATCATTAAGGTCACCGCCTCTACTCTTAGAAAACCTAAATTACTGTCTCTCACCAGCAAGGCCCCTGCACTCCTTTCAGCTCTCAGTGAGTCCTTGCTCACTGGCCACCTAGTTTGTCATCAGACCTTATAATTAGCTCTACTTTGAAAATTTTTCTCCAAGATAGGCACACATGGCTTATTTGTTCACTTATGTCTGTTTAAAGATTATTTCAAAGATTGTTGGCTTCCCTGACCAGGCAATCTAAAAATTCTGCCTCTGTCATTTAATTTTCAAAATATAATACACATCATTATCTGACATTGTAGATGGTTGTTTCATTATTTGACATGATAAATTTACCTGTTATTTGCCTCCCAATAAGAATGTCAGTTCAGCAATGTAGGGACTTCATCTTGTTCATTTATTACTCTGTCCACATTGCTTAGAATAGTACTTGGTACAGTTAGGTGCTCAATAAATATATTTTGATTAAAGAACCATATGGATGCATCATTTTAATTATTAGTAATAATTACTTGATGTTTGAAATCCTAACAATTTTTCCTATTGTGAGCAATTATATCGTGAATATGTCCATAAGTAAATATTTACACCCTATGTTTGTTTCCTAAGATTTAGGAGTCAAAAGCTATGACTATTTTTATATTTTTTTGATACATATGCAAAAATGCCCTCTACGGAAAAGTTGTTATATTTTAGGACTTCCCTGGTGGTGCAAGGGCTAAGACTCCAAGCTCTTGATGCAAATGGCCCGGGTTCGGTCTCAGGTCAGGAAGCTAGCTCCTGCATACCACAACTAAAACTCCTGCATGCCTCAACAAAGATCAAAGATCCCACACCCCGAAAGTAAGACTTAGAAATTTTAAAAATACTAAGTTGTTTTCTTGCCAGGAAAATTCTATGGACAGAGGAGCCTGGTGAGTACAGTCCATGGGGTCACAAGCGTTGGACACGACTGGACAACTGAGTGTGCGCGCACACACAAGTGCACACACGTGCACACACGCGCACCACACATAAGTTTATACCACTCCAGAAATGAATGACTTTTTTCTCACTTTGCACAATATTGTGTATTGCCCTTTTAAACATAGTTTTTATAGAGGAAAAATGGCTATTACTCAAATTTGCCTTTCTCCAGTTACACAGATACTTGTTCATTTAACTATTACCCATTTGCATTTCTTTAAAAATAATTTGCCTCTTCATGTCCTTTGCTTATATTTCTACTGCTTTTCCCTTACTGATAAGAGTTCGTTTTTACAATAAAGTGGCCCATTGTCCAACCCCTGTTAAAGTGTCATTTTCCCAGTTGGTGGTTTGTCTTTAAATTTTTATTGTTTTTACTTTTTTATCTCATGTAGAAATTTAAATTTTGTATGGTCAAGTTGATTACTCTTTCTCTACACTGCTTTTGACTTTGCTGTCACCTTCATAAAGTTTTCCAATCCAGTATCTGAAAAATATTCACCAAGTATTTTCTTCCAGTATTCAACCTTCAAAAACAAACAAGAAAGCAATATATTACAGCTGGAATTCATTTAACAGTAGGTTGTAAGGTGAGGCTGTTGTTTCTTCCTCTCAAGTGGCTACCCAGTTTAATAAGGCATCCTTTCTCCAGTGACGTAGATGTGAAATTGTAAGCTGCCCCTGTTTTTATATGAAAAGTGTATACACACACACACACACACACACACACACACAGAGGACTTTCTCTCCTCCTTTTAATAAACAACAAGTTTTGGACCAGATCAGATCAGATCAGATCGGTCGCTCAGTCGTGTCCGACTCTTTGCGACCCCATGAACTGCAGCATGCCAGGCCTCTCTATCCATCACCAGCCCTCGGAGGTCACTCAGACTCACATTCATCGAGTCAGTGATGCCATCCAGTCTTGAGCCATCATTCTTAAGGAACACAGATATATCTTTATTACGTTCAGTAACTAACTGGATATTAGATATCCAGTAATTAGGTACTAGCATTGGAGTACGGGGAAGGCAATGGCACCCCACCCCAGTACTCTTGCCTGGAAAATCCCATGGACGGAGGAGCCTGGTAGGCTCCAGTCCATGGGGTCGCTAAGAGTCGGAGACGACTGAGCGACTTCACTTTCACTTTCATGCATTGGAGAAGGAAATGGCAACCCACTCCAGTATTCTTGCCTGGAGAATCCCAGGGACAGAGGAGCCTGGTGGGCTGCCGTCTATGGGATCGCACAGAGTCGGACACGACTGAAGCGACTTAGCAGCAGCAGCACCAGCTGCTGTATTGGAGTAATACTGAATACACTTACTAAGGAAAAGAATCCATTTTCCTAGCTACATTACAACTGAAGAATGTCAGTCGACTCAAGACGAAGCTGATGATTACTTTGAAAAAAAGGTTCGCTTGTGGAAGACTGAGAATAGCGCGTCAGAGTTCTCCTCTGAAAGCCCTCAGAATCCTGGGCCGCCGGGGGAAGAAAGGACGGAGAAGAACCCATGCTAGGCTCGTTGAGATCCAAGGAGACACATGCTGCCAAGAGAGCCCATGGAGCTAATAAAAACAGGTAGTAGACGACTCTGTAGAAGTCCTTAGTTTTTCAAGTAGGTCTCAGTTTTGAACAGTATCGCCTGGGATTTAAATATGCCCCTGACTGAGAAGCACAAAGGGAAAAAAAAAAAAACTACAGTAAACTATTCAGTCTTCGTGGCCCTCAGAGAAGGAAGATGCTTAATTTCTAAGTCCTGGAGAACAGTTTGTATTTTTGGGGTGGAGCCAGGAGGGCAGGAACGAGGGCTTTCTCCGGCGACCTTCTATTCTAAGGCTTGCTCCAGCCGTGCACAGACTTCCGGGTTCACTGGGCCGAACCAGGCATCTCAGTAGATTCAGTCAGAGCGCCAAGTACCGGAGGGAAAGCGAGGTGTGACCTCGTGGACACCGGCAACTGGAACCGCCAAGAGCAACTTCGTGGCTGGTGGGCAATTAGCGAGAAATATAGATCTCGGGCCCCTATGTGGGGCGAGGCACTTCCGGCTGAGACGCCCAGCCGCGCGTCGTCTAGCTGCGGGCTCCCCTCGCCCGACAACAGGGCTCCCTCCAAACCCCTAGCACCTCCCACCTCCCGGCATCCTCCCCGCGGGCCGCCGCTCCGTGTGCCGTAGCGTTTCCTTAGCAACCGCGCCTTCCGCGGCCGCAGGAAGCGGTGGGGTCACGTGCTCCCTGCACGTCCGGGCTGGCGGCGTGACTTCCGGGTGTCAGGCTGCCCGGGCGCCACGGCTGCTGAGGAGAGGTTGAGTGGCCCGGGTGGCCACGGGCTCCGGGGCGGGCTGGCCTTATCCTGCCCCCGTGCGCGATGCATCCGCGGCGCCCGGACGGGTTCGATGGCTTGGGCTACCGGGGTGGGGCCCGAGACGAGCCGGGCTTTGGCGGCGCCTTTCCGGCGAGGTCCTTCAGCTCCGCGTCGGACCTGAGCCGCTGGGTGACCTCTCCCCCAGACATCCCGGGGAGCCGCAACCTGCACTGGGCCGAGGAGAGCCCGCCCCGCGGCGCGCCCGCCCCCTGCACGCCGCCCGAAGGCCCGGCGGAGGGGCCCTGCCCCGGCGGCGCGGGGCGTAGCGGCGGTGAGGGCCTGGGCGGCGGCGAGGGCCTGGGCGGCGGCGGTGAGGGCCTGGGGGCCCCGGGGGGCTGGAGGGGTGGCCCGCGCGGAGCGGCCGGGAGGGACCCCGGGCGCCGGAGGGGCGGGGGAGTGATCGGCGGCCCGGGACCCGCCGCGCCGCCCCTTGGCGCTCCTTCCGCCCTCTGCCCCCGGGGCAGGCCTCCGCCCTCTCCCTACTCCAGTGTTATCTGGAGAGGCTTGCCTTAGCCTTGGCGTGGCAGCGATCACGGAAGGTTTCGGCATGCTACCTCCCATGCCCTGAATCCACAAAGGAGACTGGTTTGCTGTTTATCGAGACTCACGTGAGAAATAGCTGATTGCCCGGCCGCTGTATCACCTTCATTCCATTGATCAGTGGTGGCTTTGCGTTGCGCAAAGAACTTTTCTCCTAGACCAAAGGCGGTCTTGGGCTGAGAGCTTTCTCTACCACTCATAAAAGCAGAGACTTTCTTAACCTCTATGTTCTCTTGCTTTCCTCATCTTTAAGGTGTATAGAAGAATAAGGGTTTTGTTACCAAAAACAACAACAACAACAACAACAGAGGTGTCAGTAACGCCTGATACAGTGTGGACCACACAGGCTAAAAGTCAATCTTTCTTTTTTCCATGTAATCATAGGAGTTGTGTTTGTGTTCTAGATCCCAAACTCCTGTATTTTCCCACCTCCTCCTTTTTTTTTTTACTTAAAAACTCCACTAAAGAATGAAAAACACTTAAGACATTTTCAAGATACGAATTTGGAATCAAGACATAATTATTCTATGCAATGTCAGAAGATCAGTTCAGTAGCTCAGTCGTGTCAGAGTCTGCGACCCCATGGACTACAGCACGCCAGGCCTCCTTGTCAGAAGATAGAGATGTTTTAATTGCAGCCCTGTGTGATCTAGATATTTTCAACATCGTCTGGATTCATAAAATGGAGATAATGGCTGCTGCATGTTCCCGTTCTCCTAAAAGTGTTAGAAGAATAAATTATATCCTTAAATATTATGTACATTCTAGACATAAATTTTAGTCTCATTTCTTTGACTGGAAAGTACAGTAACATTTATCTGGTTTGGGTTAAGGGGAGGAACAGACTACGATCATCCAGTGAGGATAGATGGAGGATCAGTGACTTATTCAGTGTTATATATACAGTTAGGTTTTCACTCTGTCTAGCGCTGTTTTTTCCCATAATTCCCAGAAGGAGTACTGGAAAGTTATAAATTATTCAGAATGCATATGTGATTGCCTCACAGTTACCTTCTCAGGCAGTAAAGCTGACGTTTTATCTTTTCATAATTTATGCGTTGATGGTTACAACGAGGAGATCTTAATATCCAGGGATTTGTGGGGGGTGTTTTTCAGCAGTTAAGAGGCTGGTGAAAAATGCTGCAAAGAGGATAGAAGCCTGGGAGACTTAGTTAATACTAGTAAGCCTTCCTGACACCTTCCAGAGAATGTCAGTGGTATTTTTTGTTAGTTTATTGGATGATCTATACGAACACAAAGGGAGAAGATGAAAGGAGGAAAGTATCTTAATTGGGCAAAAGAAGCCTCTGCCCTTGTACATTTTTCAAGGCAATGGTTGTTTCCCCAGAGATTGTTTCCATGGTCTTGTTCTGTCTCTCAGGGAATAGTGAGGGCATTACTTGATTAAAAAGAGCAGAGATGAGAGGGAGGGATTGGAGAAGAGAAGCGAAAAGAGAATGGGAGAAAAATCCCTTGTGAATATTATAGCTGAAATTTAATGTCTCTTGGGGTTTGATATTTCATCTTTATGATTTTAAGTTTTTCAGTTAGGGAGAAAAAAATTTATTTTCTCTTTTGACACATGGGTAGAAATTTTCCAGCTGTAAACCCTCCTGATCAGACTAGCTGTGCCATGAGCAGCAGCACGTGTATGCACAGTAGTGTATCACAGAGACCTGATGGAGCTGCGTGTTCAGTCACTCAGTCGTGTCCGACTCTTTGCAACCCATGGACTGTAGGGGGTCAGGTGGTCTCTGTCCCTGGGACTTTTCAGGCGAGAGTACTGGAGTAGGTTGCCATATCCTTCTCCAGGAATTAAGCAGCTATTATCAAACTATTCTGGAGAAAAATGGCAACCCACTTCAGTATTGCCTGGGAAATCCCATGGACAGAGGAGCCTGGTGGGCTACAGTCCTTGGGGTCACAAAAGAGTTTGACACGACTTAGCAACTAAATAACAACACATTGAAGTCTTTAAAACTTGGGAAGAGAGAACAGAGCTTCTTCTTCCCATTTTGGCTACCCTAAGTGCTCTTTCAACTTAATCATATTCGTGGGATGTTCTGCTTGCCACTGTTGGTGTCACACAGGCACTGTCCACCGGTCGCAGTGAATGACTGATGACAGGGGACGTATGGTTGATGAGAGTTACCAATCAGAGCCTTCACTAGAAAAAAAAATTAGTCAGAAGTTGAAAACTAGTAGCCCTTGGCATTTACCTGCAAACACGTTTGATTTGGTCTACATGAAATTTTAATCCTTTTTAAAATAGTTGCCAGTATTTTAAAATTGGAAGATCCTATATAAAAATGAGAATATCTGTTTAGAAAAATCACAGCTTTGAAATCCTGGATTCAGAGTTCCATGTGGCAACAATGAATTGGAGCTGAAAAGCAGTCAGGGAGTCTACCCCTTGCAACTTGCCACAAGCCCCAGTGCAGCTCTTCACTCATTCAAATGACCTTTCTGGCCCCTGTCAAAATTTGATTTGGGGACATGGAGTTTAAATGAATGTCATGTTAGTAAAAAAGATATTTTTTGTTCTTTTTTATGGTAAACCTAAATAATGGTTATGAGTAATCTTATTCCTTCTATTTTAGAGCAGTTGAATAGATTTGCTGGATTTGGTATTGGACTTGCAAGGTAATGTTTTATCTAAAGATTTTTAATTCAAGTTTTATTTACAGTTTTTTTCTTTAATTTATAATGTTAAATAATTAGTGTTACTTCCTTTAGATTTTTGGAGAAGTAGTTAAATATTAAAAAGTTTCTGTGCAGAAAAAAATATTTAAAACCTATAATTTTCCCCCATAAGGATAGTGAAAATTCGTTCAATTTTATAAACACAAAATAATTTAAAGGAATATTGTAAGAACTTTATTTTGTGTATATCTGTCCAAAAAATAAAATGTAATCTTATCTCCCCCTCCAAAAACAAGTAATTTTGCATTGAACATTTTTCCTCAACATCAGAATTATGACAAGATATTTAGCAGCATAGCATCTGTAGAATCAACATTTCCATATGTTGTAAAATATTGTGTAAATATAATTTTTGAGATGCCTTTAGTGTTTATTTTGTGATATTTGATTCAACTAGTGTTGATGTGATAATTGATGTTAGAGAGGAAGAAAGAGCATAGCATCTAGGTTTCACCTAATATGTTCATTAAAGTCCCTATAACTTAAGTGCAAAGTACATCCACAAATTTATAGGATGGATGGCTCTTCTGATAAGAACTTTGTTCACAGCACATCCTCTGAAAGAAAGGGGAAAGGGCATTTAAATTGTCTAGGAAGTAAGTTTTCCCTATCAGGCCTACAAGTGCATCGATAATTTCATCTTTATACTGTACATATTAATACTATATGTTGTTTCTTTGCTTCAGTTCAGTTCAGTCACCCAGTCGTGTCCAACTCTTTGCGACCCCATGAATCGCAGCACGCCAGGCCTCCCTGTCCATCACCAACTCCCAGAGTTCACTCAGACTCACATCCATTGAGTCAGTGATGCCATCCAGCCATCTCATCCTCTGTCGTCCCCTTTTCTCCCTGCCCCCAATCCCTCCCTGCATCAAAGTCTTTTCCAATGAGTCAACTCTTCACATGAGGTGGCCAGTTACTGGAGTTTCAGCTTTAGGATCATTCCTTCCAAAAAAATCCCAGGGCTGATCTCCTTCAGAATGGACCGGTTGGATCTCCTTGCAGTCCAAGGGACTCTCAAGAGTCTTCTCCAACACCACAGTTCAAAAATCTGACTTTAGTTTCTTTTTTCATATTGAATCTTGTTATTGGTACAATGATTTGTAAACACATCTAAACATCTGAAAACTCTATTTTTTTACTTTTAAGAATAATGTATCACTTAAGTAATATATGATTCTTTAAGAATAAATTACATGTGTTGTAAATATGAATTGTCCTTTGATAGTCTTTTTACAGAGAACGTACTGGCCCATCCCTGCATCGTTCTGCGCCGCCAGTGTCAGGTAAGTGTACTTTTTGTGGTTTTCTAAACAGTGACCCTAACCCTAATTTGACGTATAGGCCTCAGATAAATGGCTGAGACCATGTAACCATTACTCCATGTGATGTATATCAAAATGTATAATATATCAGTTCTCAAACTTTTTGGTATTTGAAAGCTAAGTCTTATAATGTATTGAGATCCCCAAAGAATGATTGTTTATATAGATTCAGTTCAGTCCCTCAGTCGTGTCCAACTCTTGTGACCCCATGGACTGCAACACACCAGGTCTCCCTGTCCATCACCAACTCCTGGGAACTTGCTTAAACCCATGTCCATTGAGTCGGTGATGCCATCCAACCATCTCATCCTCTGTCGTCCCCTTCTCCTCCTGCCCTCAATCTTTCCCAGTATCAGGGTCTTTTCCAACGAGTTGGTTCTTCACGTCAGGTGGCCAAAGTATTGGAGCTTCAGCTTCAGCATCAGTCCTTCCAATGAACACCCAGGACTGATCTCCTTTAGGATGGACTGGTTGGATCTCCTTGCAGTCCAAGGGACTCTCAAGAGTCTTCTCCAACACCACAGTTCAAAAGCATCAATGCTTCAGCACTCAGCTTTCTTCACAGTCCAACTCTAACATTTACGGATTATATCTACCAATATTTGCCATTTCAGAACCCCAAACTGGGAAAATTTATATATATATATGTGGGCTTCCCTGGTGGCTCAGAGGTTAAAGCGTCTGCCTCCAGTGTAGGAGACCCGGGTTCGATCCCTGGGTCAGGAAGATCCCCTGGAGAAGGAAATGGTAACCCACTCTAGTATTCTTGCCTGGAGAATCCCATGGACAGAGAAGCCTGGCAGGCTACAGTCCACGGGGTCACAAAGAGTCGGACACGACTGAGCAACTTCACTTCACTTCATATATATATGTATGTATGTTTAATTCATTAAAATAACAATAAGTTGAGGTATTAGCATAAATAACATTTTTATGAAAAATCACTAACTTTTGAAAATATCTTCAATGCCTGGCGTAATAGAAGACAGCCACATTGTCACATGTGTTTCTACAGTCTGTTGCAACACCTGGTTTTTGAAAGAAACAAGAAAGCCTAGCCTTATATACATATGTATTTAAAAATGGGAGTTTTGTATCTTTTTAGATGATTGGAAGATAAAGTTATTTGCAATGTGAAATCTGAAACCACACAGATCAAATTTTTTTATACTCTTACATTAAAACCTATTGATCTGTCCTTCATGTTGAATGGGTTTCTTTTTACCCATGTGTGATTCTGTTACATCATGCATTGATTAATTGAAAAATATTGATTTACTGATTATATAGATCTTCTAAATGTTATGACATTTGCTTTTACTGTATTAAAATACCACCATCATTACAATCACTATAAATATCACCAGAAAAGTGTTTGAGTTTTGGTAGGTTCATGATAGTGGATATAGAGTTTCCAGATTTCTAATTTTTGCTCATAGGCTCAAATTTATCATTGGCAACTAATATTCTTATTTTCTAATCAATGAGCCACTTGTTCAGTTTTAAAAATATGTTTGTCCCAAGTAACTATAGTCTTGTTAGTTTTTCCAGAAAAAAAAATGGTATTCCATGGAAACAAGTGCTATTTTCAGACTCACTGCTCCATCAGAAAAGTTCTTTTTCTTATAACAGCATATTCATTATGCAATACACAAAATATTAGAAAGATGGTGTGTACTCAGGAGTCAAGATTCTATAAAATTAGTATATCTTACTGCTCTACCAAGAACATCTTTTGGGGAAAGTGGCTTTTGCCTCATCACATGTGAGTCGTATGAAGAATATGATTTGTACCAAAATACAGCTTGGTGCCACTGCCTTCAGCTATGCCAGAGTTAGCAGTTTTACCCACTATTGCTTTTGCACTATTATTGAAAATGTCAACACAAGAACAAAGGAAATGATGCCTTAGTATCAAGAAAATAATTTTTAACACGTCTGTCCCCTGAAAGAGTACATCATGAGAAATGTTGGACTGGAAGAAACACAAGTTGAAATCAAGACTGCTGGGAGAAATATCAATAACCTCAGATATGCAGATGACACCACTCTTATGGCAGAAAGTGAAGAGAGGCTAAAAAGCCTCTTGATGAGAGTGAAAGTGGAGAGTGAAAAGGTTGGCTTAAAACTCAACATTCAGAAAACGAAGATCATGGCATCTGGTCCCATCACTACATGGGAAATAGATGGAGAAACAGTGGAAACAGTGTCAGACTTTATTTTTCTGGGCTCCAAAATCACTGCAGATGGTGACTGCAGCCATGGAATTAAAAGACGCTTACTCCTTGGAAGGAAAGTTATGACCAACCTAGACGGCATATTCAAAAGCAGAGACATTACTTTGCCAACAAAGGTTCGCCTAGTCAAGGCTATGGCCTTTCCTGTGGTCATGTATGGATGTGAGAGCTGGACTGTGAAGAAGGCTGAGCGCCGAAGAATTGATGCTTTTGAACTGTGGTGTTGGAGAAGACTCTTGAGAGTCCCTTGGACTGCAAGGAGATGCAACCAGTCCATTCTGAAGGAGATCAGCCCTGGGATTTCTTTGGAAGGAATGATGCTGAGGCTGAAACTCCAGTATTTTGGCCACCTCATGCGAAGAGTTGACTCATTGAGAAGACTCTGATGCTGGGAGGGATTGAGGGCAGGAGGAGAAGGGGACGACAGAGGATGAGATGGCTGGATGGCATCACTGACTTGATGGATGTGAGTCTGAGTGACCTCCAGGAGCTGGTGATGGACAGGGAGGCCTGGCGTGCTGCGGTTCATGGGGTAGCAAAGAGTCGGACACGACTGAGCGACTGATCTGATCTGATCCCCTGAAAGATAATAAGGCTTTTGAGGGCTAGTGGGCCACACTGGCAAAAGCACCTATAGTATAACATCATCTTTGAAAATTGAGTTAGAAAAGATAAACTAGTTTTTTTTTTTTTAAAAAATAAGTTTTTTATGCTTAGCACCAAAATGTAAGGATATAGAGAGAATTCAGTATTTAAATAGTATGAGCAGCGTATATGCCCTAGAAGAGTGAATTTTAGACACATTTTTTACCTTGTGGCAATATTGCATTGTGATCCAGTGTATACATGTATGAGTGATGTTTTAAAATGTTTTATAAAGTAATACTTTCAGAGTGTATGATGCATTCTGGTACTTTTTTATTATGTCACTTAATAAATATTAGTTCTGATCCCCTATACGGATTTCATGATTTCCCAATTGTTTATAGCTTGTTACTGCTTGCCATGGAAGACAAGAAATCTGTTCGCAGAGTTCTTCGTGGTTCTTCTGTGTTAAATGGCATGAGCATTTTGCCACAGTGAATTTCATGCTGATGTTTAAGGAAACATAAATATCAAATGACAAAGCCTTCTTTATTATGTATTTTATTGCAGGCAGATTCTTTACCAACTGAGCTGTGAGGGAAGCCCAGATATATTATACATTGGTCTTTCAGGGTTGTGTGTGTATAACCACATGTTCTTTACTTTTAAGTTATTTAAAGCATTTTCTAAAGCAATTTTGCTTCTGTGTAATTCATGCTGACTTTACAATTGAACTTTGTTTATGCTATGACTCCATTGTGTATCTTTCATGCTCTTATTTCATGACAAAGAAATAATAGAAAATAATCATAAATATCTTTTTTACAGGTTAACTACCATGCTCGGCACTATCACCTCACCCCGTTCACAGTCGTCAATATTATGTACAGCTTCAACAAGACCCAGGTGAGAAACAATCTGTCCATTCTATTCAAGTTATCTATAATGTACCATTTGGCCTTAGTAATAGTTAAACCAACAGTAATTCCTTTTAGTTTAGTTACTGAAGATATTATAACTCTTATGCTAATACTAACTTAACAGGGGAATGATATCTTTTGATACCACTGAATAATCAGTAACTTCATACCTTTGCCAAATTTAATTAAATATAAAGGGTATTTAATCCATATTAGAGATAATTAATTTGGAGTGTTTATCTTGGCCTAAATTTAGGCCACCCAACAAATATTAAAGAAAGGAGGTAATTTACTTGTCATTCTCTACTAAAATGTTCTTAGAATAATGTCTTACTGGAAAATAGCAGAAAACATTTAATGTCAAATTTTATTAAGAACTTTTGTATTTCCTTTTTAGGCATTAGCAGAAATAATAAATTTTGTTCATTTTAGGGACCAAGGGCCCTTTGGAAAGGAATGGGAAGTACATTCATCGTGCAGGGAATCACACTTGGAGCAGAGGGAATAATCAGTGAATTCACACCTTTACCAAGGTACCTTTTTGGCATTTTTCATTATTAGCTTCATATTAAAAATATGAAAAAATTATAGTTGCTAAAAATACCTTGAATTTGAAAACTTGCCTAAAGTAGCTAAGAGAAGAAACAGAATAAATAATTATGTCTTTATTGGTATGCGATAAAGAAAATCCTTCCTGGTCCAGTATCTATTGAGATAGGTCTTTCAGCTCCTCCTGCTGTGTATTCAGTTCAGTTCAGTCGCTCAGTCGTGTCTGACTCTTTGCAACCCCATGGACTGTAGCCCGCCAGGCTCCTCTGTCCATAAAATTCTCCAGTCAAGAACACTGGAGTGGATTGCCATTTCCTTCATGGACTGTAGCCCGCCAGGCTCCTCTGTCTGTGGGATTTCCCAGGCAAGGATACTAGAGTGGTTTGCCATTTCCTTCTCCAGTGGCTCCTCCTGACCCAGGATGGAACCTGGGTCTCCCGCATTGCAGGCAGTTTCTTTACCAACTGAGCTACGAGGGAAGCCCACATCATGATTCATGCTATAATTAAACAAACCCCTTTCGGAGTCCACAGGACACTTTACATGGATTTATAGGCCAAAATTCTTTTTAAAACCTGAAGTCTGGGCTAGATCTGGAATTATGAGTAGGAGATAACTTGGCAGAGTAGGAGAGTCGAGGTGACAGCGTCCACAATTTTATGGAAATTGGAAGGTCTGAGTGGTAAGAGTGTCTTGTGCTTAGAATATTGGGCATGTATGGAGTAGGATAAGATGAAAAGCTGAGGTGCTGGACTGAAGCATGGTTCTGCCTTTGTTAAGTGACTTAGGTTTTATTGTCTATAGAGTTGGAAATCTAAGGTGAGGGATTGTTTGCTTTTTTTAATATACAGGTTATTCTATCAAGGGTATATTCAAGTGGCAGTGTTTAGAAAAAAAGGACTGATGCAGACAGAGACCTATGGAAAACTTCTAGGGTAATATAGGCCAGATTGAGAAGGGTCTCAACTATGGAATAGAACAGAAGCTAGACAGACATTTCTGAAGTATAATTGATAATATTGGGAGTGGGGTTGTAGGAGAGTGATTTAGCAGCAGTGACAGATTTCTCGAATGGATCAGAGTTGGAGCTGGAGTGGGAAAGATAAGGAAGGCAACTCTCAATAAATGAAGTCTGAGACATCCAGGGGGCATGCCTAGAAGAGGCTGGAAATGTGGCTCAGAGTCCAGGGAAAATTTGAACCTGGAGGTGTGGCTTTGAATGTTCAGCTGAAGCTTGAAGATGGGTGAATTTCCCTAAGGAAAAAGTATAGATTAAATGACAGAGTGAACCGAGCACAGAATCCTGGGCTCCGTGTGGGGATGCGTAGGTGGGTGGATATGTAGAAAGAGACGCTAACAGAGCAAATTGGCAGCATCAGTAAGCTAGAGGACAGTGGTGGCTTGGAAGCCGAGAGGGGAATCAGAACCATGGATTCTTCTGGAGGGAGGTGGTAGGAAGGTTCGGAATGTTTGCTTATGGGTCTCTCTTCTCTCTGAAACAGGGTGAGGTGAGAGAATGATGAGCATGGGGGTGAGTGTAAAAGCGCGTAAGACCAGTGACAGGTGTTTGGGACAGTCACAGCTCTGAGTGACAGAGGGGAACTTTGCAAGGAATCTATGGAAATAACATTAAGAGATAATGTTGACGATCCCATGAATTTGTTTAGGTGCTGTTTAGCAGGACTCTGATTTTCTCTATCAACAGTAAACCCCAGGGGTGGAGTTAAAGACCAAATTGTTTGTTAATCCAGAAGTGGCCCTTGGCAGGGTTAATTTTTTGGATTGACAAGGAAGTGAGGGAGTTGAAGGTGCAGCCATTAGCATCTCAGACTTGAGATTCAGTCTTCATAGGAAAGGAAATAAAGACAGAAGAGAATGGTATCAGGCTGTTTGCCACTGTGAGTGCTTTCAAAGGACCCCATAGCCTTGAAGTTCCTTTAACATAGCTTTGCTAAATGTTGCAAAGAAAAATGTTTCATCAGCTAAAAGTTGCTCCTCTCATACTTTAAAAAAAATGTGAATTTCTAACCTTCAATAATTTACCCCATTGCTTTTTATATCACACCTAAGGTCAAAATGTAGTACTTGTCATCAAACGTCCTTGACATTCTCCTACAAACATAAAATTCAATTTGTCATTATTCATTCATTAGTGGGATTATTTTATTTTAACATATGTCCCTTACACTAGGTCCCAACCTTTAGGGTCACAAATTCCTTTTGTTTCTTCCCCTTACTGTATACCTGATTTTGAGCACATAGTAGGGATTCAGGAAATATGAGCTAAATAAAAATTTAACAAAATTCAGTGATTTCTGTATTATAAACTATAAAAAATTCTGTATTTTCAGTCAGAATACTGTTGATCCTGGCTCTACTGCTTTTGGGCTTCCCCAGTGGAGAAGGCAACGGCACCCCACTCCAGTACTCTTGCCTGGAAAATCCCATGGATGAAGGAGCCTGGTAGGCTGCTGTCCATGGGGTCGCTAAGAGTCGGACACGACTGAGCGACTTCACTTTCACTTTTCACTTTCATGCATTGGGGAAGGAAATGGCAACCCACTCCAGTGTTGTTGCCTGGAGAATCCCAGGGACAGGGGAGCCTGGTGGGCTGCCGTCTATGGGGTTACACAGAATTGGACACAACTGAAGCGACTTAGCAGCAGCAACAGCAGTGGCTCATTGGTGAAGAATCTGCCTGCATTGCAGGAGCCACAGGAAACACGGGTTTGATCTGTGGGGTGGGAGATTTCCTGCAGAAGGGAATGGCTGCCCACTCCAGAATTCTTTGCCGGAGAATCCCACGGACAGAGGAGCCTGGCAGGCTACAGTCCATAGGGTTGCAAAGAGTCACACACGACTGAATCAGGCGACTTAGCATGCACGTGCCATGCACGCATACTACTTTTTAGTTCTGGAACCTTAGGGATGTAACAGCATTTCTCTAAAGCACAGATGAAGTAGTAACTTTAACTTCAGGTTAAGGGAAGGGAAAAGAAAAATGGGAATGAGGAGACAGAATTTTGTTATCTCACTTTCTTATTCTCTGGGCATGAAGACACATCAGTTGTGTAGGTATATATTTTCTCCTGGTCATTTTGAATCTTATTAAAGAAGACACAAAAAGTATCTTTGAGATATTCTACTTGGGTTAAGTTTTGTTGGTAAATCTCACTCATCACTTCATTTTTTTATTTAGCTCATATTTCCTGAGTCTCTTCTGTGTGCTAGATCCTCGCTAAAATCAGGTATATATACAGTGAGGAGAAGAAACAAAATGTACCTTTGACCAGGATGCTTGGGATCTAATGTAAGGGACGTGTGTTACATAAAATAATCTCCCGAATGAATGAATAATGACAAATTGAGATTTGTTCTCTAAAGGAAAAGAATATGGTTCCATGAGAGTGTTAGAGGGTTAGGAACAGTGTCGCTAAGAAAGTGACACTTAAGTTGAGATCCGAGTGGCAGTCAGACACAGACTAATTTGTGCAGAGTGTGGCGGGGAGAATGAGAAGAATTCGTGTAACTGAGACAATGTGTGTTAGTCGCTCAGTCCTGTCTGATTCTTTGTGACCCCATGGACTGTCCCCACCAGGCTCCTCTGGCCATGGGATTCTCCAGGCAAGAATGCTGTAGCTGGCCGCTGTGCCCTTCTCAGGAGGTCTCCTGACCCAGGACTGGATGCAGGCCTGCTGCACTGCAGGCAGACTCGCTACCACCTGAGCCGCCCGGGCGGCCCTGGGAATCGAGGGAAATGCACAGAGAGTTTGAACTCGGAGCAGGATGGAGAGCAAGAGCCGGTCTGTGCTGGATCTTGTAGGCCACTTTAAGAATATTGGAGTTTTAAGTAGGCGTCAGTGACATAATCAGATGTATGTTTTTAAAGGGTCATTGTAAGTGGAGATGAAAAGACCGCAGGAGGACCAAAATAGATATAAGGATGCGTGTTCGTAAGCTATCACCGCCTAGGAAAGAAAGATGGTAATTAGGACCAGGATGGTATCTTTGAGATGGGTGTAAATGGATGGCTTTGAGATATATTTAGGTAAAATTGATTGAACCTGGTGATGGATTAAAGGTTGGTCAGTGATAGACAAGGAGGTGTCAAGGGTGACTTCTAGGATTTGGGGTTATGTAACTGGACGCCAGGCTTCTCTGGTGGCTCAGTGGTAAAGAATCCGCTTGCCAGTGCTGGAGATGCAGGTTCGATCCCTGGATCAGAAAGATGCCCTGGAGAGTGAAAGGCTACCAACTCCAGTCTTCTTACCTGGGAAATCCCATGGACAGAGGAGCCTGGTGGGCGACAGTCCATGGGTGGCAAAAGAGTTGGACACAACTTAGCGACTGAACAACAGCAAGTAGATGTCAGATAAAGCCGTTTTCAGAGTGCAGACCTCTTTTCTGTTTTTTAAATTCTGACTGCTTTGGACATGGTCAGCTTTCTTGGGGGAAACAAAGTCACAGCAGACAAAGCATCAGAGCAGTAAGAAGTAGCGAGCCAAAGCATTGCACAGAAGTCGGCATTTGAGGACAGGCTCTAGGGCCTTCCAGACTGAGACTTTGAATTGCATGATGATCACTAGGTGAGACAGTACGGATTCACCACTATTTAGTCTTTTTATACTGATGATGGTCACATCTGAGAGAAAGAATAAATCTGTAATGCTTATTAAGTCACCAAACTTACAGTTTCTCAGTATTTATTACTTCTAAAAAAAAAAAATGACTATAACGCTGGGTCATCATCTGTGATCTTTCTTTGTGTACTGCCCAGATCCGTCCCAGTCCATCCCAAAACCTTCCCGGAGGCAGCGTCAGTCAGACTTGGGGTTGCTCTGCCCTGAGGTGGCCTTTGCACTTCTGTGGCATCTCTCAGATCACTGACATCAGGAGCAGCCCTCCCGAGGCTGCCGTGTAGTCGAGTCTCTTGTGGAATCCGTTTGGCCGAACTCCACCTTAGTCTGACTCATCTCACATGTGTAGGTGTACATTTCACTGTTTTCTCCTCTTGTCTGTTTCTCCTAATGACTCCTCTGAATTCACTGACGTTGAGCACACTGCATTTTAAATACAATGAAATCTTTCTCCAGTTCAGTAGATTTCCTTTCTGATTAACAGTTCTCACTTAGGGAACACTGAAAGAGTCTAAGAAAGAAAAATCATAAGTTTGATTTTGGACAAGTTCATTCTGACACAGAGAAGCCTAAACTGAAGACAACAGATTTGGGAGGTTCTGAAGCATCCTGTGGGATGAGGTTGCCTAGGGAAGGAGTATAACATATAAAGGAAGAAAAGAAGAGGGCTTCCGCCTTGAGGAACTCCAGCGTAAGTCACTGAGTTAAGAAAAATGCCCCTGCACAGGAGTCAAAAACTAGAGACCAGAAGAGAGGAGAAAAGCCGGAAGAGTCTGGGGTGGTGGAATACGGGGGAAGGGAGGGCGTGCGGAAGCAGCGGAGAACACAAGTGCATGATGGCTGCTGAGAGGTCAAATAAGCACAGCCTTGAAAATGCCAGTTTGATTTAGTGATGTGGATGGAGGCCACAGAGACCTTGGCTTGGCGGGAGCTGTTTTTGTCAAATAATAGGGCAAAAGCCAGTTTGGAATGGGTTCAATGATGAGCGGGAAGTTAGGGCATGGAAACAGCAAGTTTAGACAGTCAGCTGAGAAGAGGAGAGAAAAGGAGCTGGGACATGGGGGGCTTGCGTTATATGTTTTTTTAAAAGAGGGTAGCTCTGATCATGGGAAAGTAAGAAGCAATTGAAAGTAAAGGCCGGGGGCTTCCCTGGTGGCAGTGGTAAAGAATCTGCTGCCGGTGCGGGAGACTCAGGTTCGATCCCTAGCCTGGAAAGAAGATCCCACACGCCATGGAGCAGCTGAACCTGTGCGACACAACTGCTGAGCTCGTGTTCTAGAGCCAGCGAGCCGCAAATGCTGGGCAAGTGTTCTAGAGCCGGCGAGCCACAACTGCTGAGCCCGCATGCTGTAGAGCCTGTGCTCTACTACAAGGAAAGTTGCTGCAATCAGAAGCATGTACGCCACAACTAGAGAAGAACCAGCACAGCAGCCAAGACCCGGCACAGCCATTAAATTAGTAGATAAATTATTTTTTTTAAAAATGAAGGCTGCACAAATACAGTGTTATTTCAAAATTCTATTGCTTTTGTATATTGATTGTGCATGGGAGTGTATGTATATCAAATAGAAAGCCTGATAAAAAGCAAGTCACTTCTCTTTAATTTTGTTGCTCATTTGAAGGGCAGTGTTGCGTGTGAAGATAGTGAATTAAAAATAGGTACATATTCTGGTACTTGGTGATGAAATATAAAAAGGTTTACTCAGAAGTAGAGTTTTACACTACCCTCTTTCGTGAAGCATTTAAATGTGCTAGTTTAAATTTCTAGAGCTGTGGCAGTAAGTTTTACACATTTTATAAAGATACCAGGAAAAGTGTCTCACTCATTTTTTTAATACTTGGTTTTAAATTTCTCTTCGCTCTTTTTACCTTAATCCTAATGATCTTAAGAGTTGGCAGCAGTAATTAGTATTCAGTGAGTCTGAGCAAACTCCAGGAGATGGTGAAGGACAGGGAAGCCTGGCCTGCCGCACTCCATGGGTCACAAAGAGTCAGACGAGACTTAGTGACTGGACAACAATTAGTGCTCAAAGCAAAGGTTTCCCAGTCCTTACAGAAAGGCAGGCTACAGACCCACGTATCCATGTTAATGAAATGCTCAAAATTAACATCATAACAACCTGTGGTAACCCTGTCTGAGGCCTCATAAGAGAACAGAGGGCTTCCCAGGTGCTGTTAGTGGTAACGAATCCACCTGCCAGTGCAAGAGACGTAGGAGATGTGGGTTCGATCCCTGGGTTGGGAAGATCCCCTGGAGGAGGGCATGGCAGCCCCCTCCAGCTTTCTTGTCTGGAGAATCCCACGGACAGGAGCGTGGTGGGGTGCAGCCCACAGTGTCACAAAGCGTCGGACGCGACTGAAGCAAGTTGGCACACACGTGAGAGTAATGGATTTACAAACCTTTAGCGTATTTTGCTTTATAATCATAAAGTCACTGTCAGTAAGATAAGTAGCCTAGTCTTTTTTATAATTTTTGTCGTAATCATTAAATGTCATTCCAGCTATTTTTCTACAATTATTCAGAGCTAGTATAGTATTCTGGTAATAATTTCATCAGAATATGACTCAGAACGTTGTCTATGGTCTTATAAATCAGAGGTGGTTGTTTTGTTTTCCCAAAGTGTCTCTGCAGACCTTTAGGTCCCTAGAAAAATGTAGAAATATTCATGTATCACACATGCTATAAGTGTGCTGACTTTGTTTCTAGAGCACTTATTTTACTAGTGCTGTCCTTGACCTTTCCTCTGTCTCCTTATGTCATACTCACTCGTCTCCAGCAGAGAATGTTTCTCTCGGCTCCTGCTCTGGCTCTGGCATGGTGTGTGCCTGTGGCACCGCCGGGCTGCTGGCGGCCAGCCAGTCTCCACTCGGTTCTGCGTTTTCCTTTTCTGTCGCTCCACCTTCCCTCCCCGCCCTCCCATCCTCTCTGCCTTTTCATTTTTTTCTGCCCCTTTTTTGATTTCCCCTTTATTCTCCATATTTTCTCATTTGTGACTTTTGATGTAACTTTCTCCCTTTTTGTTCTTCATTCAGCTCGCCTCTCTTCTCTTTTCGGGTTTCCAAAAGTCACCTAAATGGCAGGAAGCACACAGTCCTAGACCTTGGTCCCGGACCTGGCATTCTGTCCCTCTCCTTTGAACATATCCCTGTGATCTTTTTGACCTTTCTTTTTCTCATAAGTAAAAGGCAATACCTTATTATAGGCGTTACGAGGCAGTAAGATGTACAAGGCAGTATCTGTTTATCTCAGAGGAGTCCTTCTTGTATCAAGTGAGATGAGAGGCAGATAGTATAGACTCAGGTCACATGGACCAGGGTTTAGACCCAGTTCTGCCACTGACTAGTTGCTTGGCTTTGGGTAAGTTACGAACCATCTCTGATCCTGTTTCCTCATCTATGAAATGAGGGTTATAGGTTCACTGTGAGGGTTAGAAATAATTTATGTGAAGCGCTTTGCACAATGTCTGGCATATAGCAGGAGCTTAAAAAGATAATAGAATATAATAAAAAAAATCACAAAAGTAATGCCACCTTAATAAGTAGAGGCACTTTGAAAATTAGGTGCTACACAAATGTGTGTGTCATTTAGTGCTACAGTTAATTAAGCTTTTCTTCCTTTATTCTGTTTTCTGGTCTGCCTTTCCCTTCCCCATCCACTGTTTTCCTGTCTGCCATTTTTTGTGTGTGTGGCCACACTGCATGGCTTCTGGAATCTTAGTTCCCAAACCAGGCATTGAACCCAGGCCCTTGGTAGTGAAAGCACGGAGTCCTAACCTGGGCTGCCGGGGAGCGCCCCGTGTCCATGTCCGTCATCAGTTATAACGCGTCCTCCTTTGTCAGCACAGACAGAAAGACTGCCTGAGTTTTTTCTCTTTTCAACCCACTGTGATTGTTTGACAGGTCCCAGAAAGAAAATTGTTCACCATTAGAATATATTTCTCCTACAGATTAAAAAAAAAATTAAAAATTGATTACCTTTTTGAAACTCGGGCTAATTCAGGATGTTTTAAATAGCATGGCTTTTGTTTTATTTATTTTTTAGGGAGATTTCACATAAATGGAATCCTAAACAAATAGGAGAACACCTTCTATTAAAATCGTAAGTATCAAAAGCAGCATTTGTATTGAAATTTAATCAGTTTTTATAGTGTTAGAACTTTAAGAAACTTATTAAATAAAAGTTAAGGAAAATAAGAGCAAAAGAAATATTTGTGGGACTAAAACTTAGTAAGAAAATTAAAAAGTTTAGGAATAAAATCCTGAAATATGTTATCTTTCAAATCTTTCTCATGTGGAAGGCTGAAATCACAACTTAATTTTTCTTTGTGTTCTTAGGAAGTTAGCACGGATCGTCAACTTGTTAAATGTGAATTGCCAGGAAAATTATTATTCTTATTATCATTATTTTATTGGTGAGCAGACATACAAATTTATTTGTATGGTGATGAGCAAACTCAAAACCTTAGTGTCATTAAAATGTAGTCCTAAAGGCAGTTAGTGACATTACAACACTGACCATTTTTATAGATTAGAATTTTACTCTTCACTTTTTAATTTTTCTTGAAGATTGTGAATTGGAAACCCCCCAGCTTGCTGGCTCCCTCTGTGGGACATTCCAGCACATTATTACTTAGTGATGTTCCATTCACCTTGAAAACCACTACTTGCCAGGACCTGGCCCATGGGGTTAGGTAAGTCCCACCTTGACATTATTTTAAGTGACTATATTTTGCAGGCTTGCAAAGTTGTATGTCTCAACAGTGGCAATAGGAAGCAACTTTGCAAAGCTGTACAATATTGTTTTTTAATAATAAAAGGGGACTTCACTCACCATGGAAGACTGGCTTAGCTCTGCTGGGTGGGAAATCTGGGAATGAATAATGATAATAGATAGGACCATAGCAGAACAGTAGTCTTGTTCAGATGTCACTAAAAAGGCAAGCAATGGAGTGGATCCCTCATCCTAAATTTGAAGTATCTGATTCATAGGTTACTTAGTGAATCATAAACAAGCCCACGTTTTACTGGTCCAAAATAAGTTATTTTCTTTGCAGCCGTGTTATTTTAATACACAGTTTTTCATCTCTAATTGTTGAGTAAAGCATCTTATGTTATAGGTCTCTGAAGTATCTTTAGGCTATAGGTATTAATAGTTGAAAATCTTGAAACTGTTATTCAAGCTTGAATATAGATTATGTTGATATATTAAAGTAGGTATTACATTTAGTGTAAATTTCTTGTTTCAGTGTACTGATAAGTTTGTTTTAATTTCTACAGCCTAACTTATATAGTGGCAATGCCTTTTTATTCAGCAAGTCTAATTGAAACAGTACAGGTGAGCTATTTTTCATTGTCATTTTTTCATTAAAAATGTCTTTTGGAATATTCAGTATATTGTGTATGTATGATAGTGTAATAAAAATTTAAGACAATATCCTCCTAAAAAAGCTTTTTCACCGATACATACATGTATCAGAGATTATATACTCGGGATGTTGCCAGTGTGTCAGTCTTCTTTGCAAATTTACTTTACGCCTCTAGTGTTAATTCTTTTTATCCCTTACGATAGGCAGCTGTACTCTCCATTCAGATGTCTCAGAACCCAGCCTATGACTGGCTCTGAATAGAAAATCCATAGGGTCCCACCCAACTTTTTAAGACGCTTATGTATAACTCAAATGGTTATGGCCTATCAGATAATGAATGACTGCTTGAACGAGGAGCAGAGAGGAGAGTGGTTCCCATCGCTAGCTTAGCAGGTGGCCTTGCGTGTGATGCCGGTGCTGCGGCAGCGGGGCGGTCCCCGCTCACACTGTGCGCCGCCTCACGTGCTGACCGCGTGGTGGCGCTGTGGGCCCCGCTCACACTGTGCGCCGCCTCACGTGCTGACCGCGTGGTGGCGCTGCGGCCCTGCTCACACTGTGCGCCGCCTCACGTGCTGACCGCGTGGTGGCGCTGCGGCCCTGCTCACACTGTGCGCCGCCTCACGTGCTGACCGCGTGGTGGCGCTGCGGTCCCTACTCACACTGTGCGCCGCCTCACGTGCTGACCGCGTGGTGGCGCTGTCCGCCCTGCTCACACTGTGCGCCGCTTCACGTGCTGACCGCGTGGTGGCGCTGTGGGCCCTGCTCACACTGTGCGCCGCCTCACGTGCTGACCGCGTGGTGGCGCTGCGGCCCTGCTCACACTGTGCGCCGCCTCACGTGCTGACCGCGTGGTGGCGCTGTCCGCCCTGCTCACACTGTGCGCCGCCTCACGTGCTGACCGCGTGGTGGCGCTGCGGCCCTGCTCACACTGTGCGCCGCCTCACGTGCTGACCGCGTGGTGGCGCTGTCCGCCCTGCTCACACTGTGCGCCGCCTCACGTGCTGACCGCGTGGTGGCGCTGCGGGCGCGTGGAGCGCTTCTCACGCCCGTCCTGCACTTGAGACCGAGGCGCCGCCTCCGCCGTCTCCGCGCCTCCGCTGTCCATCCCGCCGCCCCCACCCCGACCTCTGCTGTCTCCGGTGGCAGCTGCCCTACCGCATTTCTGTCTTTGGCGTGTATGAGTTTTCTCTGTATAAAAGCCTCACTGGATCAGCGTTACCTCTTCAAATTACTCCTTTTCCACTCAGGTGCTTTTCTGGCCACATCGTTGATTCTATATAAATTTTGTAGAATTATTATTTGACATTAATGTCTTGCTACCCAGGTATTCCCTCTCCCCTTGCACGTGACAGTGTGAAAATGATACAACCTTTGCATGGGGCTGCAGTTTAAAGAGTTTTCACTGTAAGATGACATCATTTCAAAGATAAGGAAAACAACAGCAGGAAGAAAATGAAGGAAAAACAAGCAGGGTGATATATTGGGGGAAACAAGTGTTAGCTTCAGACAGCCCCGTATCACAATCATTTCTCTGCTTAAATTAGGTGTGTGACTTAGAGCTGATGCCTTAGCCCTTCTAAATCTTATTTTTCTCATCCATAAAGTTGGAACCGTATTTTATTAACTGAATTACAAAGATTAAATGAATTACTTGTGTAGAGTTCCTAGCTCACCAGCTGTTCATTCTGATTTTTTAAACCCAGTGTCTCCGATGTCTTTCCTGCCCGGGCTCCCTCCTGCCTGGGCTCCTGGCTCTCTCTTCTCCTGCTCAGATCCCTACTCTCTTGGGCGCCCTCCCTGCTTTCAGGGCCGTCCTGACCGCGTCTCCTCTGGGCGCAGGGCGCAGGCCGTGGCCCTCACCGCGCTGTATCACGGACACTGTCCAGGGGAACTCATGTACCCCAGTGACTGCTTCCAACTCTCCCATCTCCACGAGTTTAAAAATTAGGGAAGTCTTGCTTTTCGTATTTCCTTCATGTTTCATAACTAATCAGTCATCCTGTCCTCAGTTCTGACTTCAGGGAGTATCTGAGATGGCCTGCTCCTTCCCACCGATAGGCCCCGATTCCCAGCCCTTCATGTCACATAGCTGGTTTCTTCCTAGTTCATGGGCGGGGGGCGGCTTGCCTGTCTGGGGAGCTCAGATCTCTTTGAGAACAGTCTTTGCCTTGAAAATCACCCATTTATGCGTGGATCTCCTAAAGAACACTTCCTGAAGCTCTTAAATATCAACTCCCAAGTGATCTGTTGTCTCTCCCTAAGACCCCGTGTCCTGTTCCTGGGTTAAAGCTCATTCTACGGGCTCACGCAGGGTTAGTGTTCTTACGCTGCAGCGCTCATCTCCTTTCGCTGAGGAAGGGTCCATGTTGACTCATATTCTCAGAGGTGAATTTCAGACTTCTCAGCAGAGTAAACAAGATAAATACAAGGATACTTCACGGTACTAAGTGCCAAAGAGAATAAAAATAAAACAAGGAAATTAAGAGGTGTAATGGGTAGAGAGAAGTGATTACTATTTTTTTAAGATCCGGAAAGTTCTCACTCAGAAGCAAAAGTGCTTTGAGTAAAGGTGTAAACATAAGAACTACAAGGGTATTTGGGAGCAGAGCGTTCTAAGCAGAGGGAACACAGGTGCAAAGACCCTGCGAGAGGCTGGCATCCAGCGAGTGTTTGCGAAACAAAGAGGAGGCCAGTACGGCTGACGCTGACTCGGGACGGAGAACAGGACGAGCTGAGGTCTGAGGTGGAAGAGGGCGAGCGCACACACAGGGCACCGAAGCTCACTGTGATGGTTCAGCTTTGCTTTGAGGGGCATGGGAAGTCGGTGGTGGCCTTGAGCAGAAAGATGACGTGATCTGACTTAGGTCCTGAATAGAATCTCTTTGGCCGCTGTATTACAATAGGCCGGAGTGGGAAGGGAAACAGGCAGGGAAATGGCCGGGGTTAGGTGGGCTCATCTTGGTCTCATGGTTTAGCTTTACTGAAAATGAGCACATTTATGTGGCCGGCTCCGACCTTTTCCTTTTAGTCTAGACTGTAAAGTGCACTTGGAGCTCATACCCTAGACTCCGCATTTCTGAACTCTGGATCCCCCTCAGCGTTGCTGCCCGGCAGTGTGGCCCGGCTCCAGAGGAGGACTGCTGTCCCTCCAGCGCCTCTGGCCGGCAGCTCTGAGCTCGTCCTTGACTTCTCTTTCCCATGACCCACATCCCATCCACCAGGAGTTCCTGCTCACTGTAATGTGATAAAAGCCCAGCTGAAGCATTTTATTTCCTTTGCTGTGTGCTGTTCCAGCCCACCATCACATCTTTAACTGGTCTCAGCCTCTGCGCCCGTGCTCCTCTGCACGACAGCCTCTGCAACACAAATCACATCTCACCATCTTACGCTTCAGACCAGCTGGTCATTTCCCAGCTGACTCAAGACCAGAGTCTGCACAGTGGCATGCTGTGGCCCCAGAACACCACTTGAACTTAGCTGTTCTCTCTCCTTTTCAGCCTCTGCTGTGGCCGGACGGGCCTCTTTTGTTGTTCTTATGGTCGTTTAGTCGCTAAGTGTCCAACTCCTCTGCAGCCCCGTGGACTGTAGCCCGCCAGGCTCCTCTGTCCATGGGATTCTCCAGGCAAGGATCCTGGAGTGGGCTGCCATTCCCTTCTCCAGGGGATCTTTCTGATGCAAGGATCGAACCCTTGTCTCCTTCGTTGGCAGGTGGGTTCTTTACCACTGAGCTACCAGGAAAGTCCTTTTCTGCCTGTCTGCTCCTCTGTAACCAGTATCACAACTTCTTATCCACATCCCATAACTATAAAAAGCAGAGACATTGCAGATGACGGTGACTTAGCGTCTCCTGAGGCTCTCTGTGCACCAGCCCCTTGCTTTAGTGCCCCCAGCAGCTGTGTGCACAAAGGTAGGTCAGCCTAACCCACTTTTGTAGAAGAGTAGGCTCGTAGAAGGAAAGTCATGGGTGCCCATGATCACAGAACCAGAAGTCCATACTGGAGCCAGGGGTAAAGCCATGCTTTCAATCCAAGCCCTGTGCCTCCTCCTGTAGGGTAGTTGCTGCTTTTCAGGATGAGTCCTGGGGAGCTTCTTGAGGCTGGGACACCTTGTGTGTCCCCCGCCACGTCTCTTCCCGTCTCCCTTCCCCAACTGGAATAGCTCCCAGCTTCGCTGCTGTTCTGTGAAATTTTATTTGAAAAAAGAATCTAATGCCTAGATAACATTTGACATTTGCGAACCCTTGATATTTCTCCCTTTAGACAGAACATTAATTTGAAAGGGATTTAAAGGGACCTAAAAAGAATCGTCCTTTGTGGCGGAAGAAGCAGATGATGACTTTCACTCTTTTCTTCCTTTCCATCTCAGAGTGAGATAATCCGAGATGGCGCGGGGATTCTGGAGTGTGTGAAGGAGGGCATTGGCAGAGCGATCGGCCTGGGCGTGCCTCACAGCAAGCGCCTGCTGCCGCTCCTGTCCTTGGTCTTCCCCACGGTGCTGCACGGGGTTCTCCATTACGTCATCAGCTCGGTCGTCCAGAAGGTCGTCCTGCTCATCCTGAAGAGAAAGGCTTACGACGGCCACCTCGCCGAGAGCGCCAGCCCGGTGCAGAGCATGCTGGATGCCTACTTTCCGGAGCTCATCGCCAACTTCGCGGCCAGCCTCTGCTCTGACGTCACGCTCTACCCGCTGGAGACGGTTCTGCACCGCCTGCACGTGCAGGGAACGCGCACGATCATCGACAACACAGACCTGGGCTATGAGGTGCTTCCGATTAACACGCAGTACGAGGGCATGAGAGACTGCGTCAACACCATAAGGCAGGAGGAGGGCGCGCTCGGCTTCTACAAAGGGTTCGGTGCCGTGGTCATACAGTACACGCTGCACGCGGCTGTGTTACAGATTACCAAAATTATTTACTCCACACTTCTTCAGAATAGTGCTTGAGAACCCTGGTTAGTCTGAAAGACATCCTCTGGATACTTTGTTATGAAGTTATGAAGGACAAAAGTGAAAAACTGGGGGTTCAAAATGGATAAGAGCTGAAACTGGCAGGAACAGCCCATGATGATTATATTGACTCTCTACTTTTTAAAAAAGGCATAGATATATATTTTGGATTCAGAGTATTCCAAATTTGAAAACTCAGTAAAAACACTCGTATGAATTAAATTCTAGCTAGTATAGCACTAATGCCAAACTAAAAAGAATCTTGGGAAGAAGCATATATTCGTCAGCAAACTGAAAACCGAATTTCAGAGAGCTAAATTTATTTCATCTGACTTTAATATTTATTACACGTTTATTTCACCTTCTGGATTGATATTGGTATGTCATTCTTACAGCGTATAGTAGCAGGAGGTCATAGTTTAAGCAAATTATGTTGTCAGTAATAAAGACAAGAAGGATTAGATTTGGCAGTCTGTAAACAGAAGCTGAGAGTTTTAAATCCCACTGTCCCTGTAGAACTTCAATGGCCGTACATATATTATCATGAAGCCATTTGTATGCATGCACATAACTTGGAATTTCCTTCATCCCTACATGTTTTCCACTCTTAGATCAGCTTACTGTATAAAGTGAGGTTAGGCACTTTCTGCTTGAATATCAGAACAAAGCACTAAAAGCCAAGGTACCCAGAAGATTAAAGGCAAACGGCACACTTGTCCATATCAAACCCACCACTTCAGTGCCAGCAACTTGTAAACTTGTCATACGTTTATAAAGTTTGGTTTACCTAGTTTTATGAATCATCAGACTGTTTTTAGAGCCACTGTTATTAACAGAGACAGAAAATAATCATGACAATTCCTATTTCCACATTTACAAATTGTGTACTAAAGGGAGTGTCACTTGCCTTTCATTTCTGAATGACCTGTCTTAGAGAAGTCATGATTAAAATTTACCTGGGAATTTGCGCCTCATGCCTTCCATAGAGTCATCATTAAATAACGGCTTTAATTTTTATTTTCTTCTAGTCTTTGTTCGTAGTTGTATTCTCCAAACTAGATATACATAAAGGGAAATGCAGGTTTATCACCCTTTATTGAAACTTGTTTGGATGAATACTGATGAAAAATAGAAACTTTAAAGGAAATTTGTTCTTGCTTTTTATGGGTGAAGAATTTCAACAAATAATAAGCAAAAATGTTGGTAATCAGTTTAATAAAGAAAATTCTGTCCCTAAATTGAATTTGGTGGGTGAGGCTCTTTGTATAGTAAAATAATATGTATTTGATTAATCCATTTAGCAAGTTGGAGTATGGTTACTGCACTGATGTTGTCCAACCTAGAATACATACAAACAGATCTATTTTACTTACTGAATGTCAGTGAAATGTTTACTTTTTGTGATTAATAATGTTGAAACCAAAAGATGATATCCAAAAGTATCCAACAGTATATATGTGGCAGCTCTCTCAACTATCATGTAAATGTTTTTTTTTTTTTTTTTTGATGACTAAAACACACAGGTTTTCCATTTTCCTGTTCCACCGAGAGGGGGAAAATAAAATTAAACATAAGTTATACACTTTCAGATAATGCTTTGTCTAATTTGCAGCATATAAATTGTTTTCCTTGCTGTTGAATTACTAAGTAAATTTTTAGATGTTTATAATATGTTCAACTTCCTAAAAACCTTTCATTTTTATTATAATCAAAGAAGATGGTTTCAGGAAAGAGTAAACTTCTGAAAATTACAGGTTTTAGAAAATTTATAGAACAGAATCTGAATGGAATCAAGTATCTACTAGTGAAAATCTAGTATCCTTTATCTAGCTAAAAACTAGATATTTCAAGATTATTTTATGGATGTTATCATGAAGATTCAGTTATATATTACTGTCTCATGGAATCATCATAAGACTCATAGGCTGAACCACACACAAATAGGTTGGTCTTATTTTCTCTTTGGAGAAAGAGTTGTACTCTTAATATTAAATTAATATTAAAACTTAATATTAAAACTAAAGTTGAAATGTGGCAAGCAAAATACTAATATTTTATTACCATTCCAAATTAGTTGAAATATAAAAAGAAATTTTTAAAATTGAAGCACTTAAATGTTGGCCAAATATGTTTAACTGAATTTAGAAAGGAATAAGCAAACTAAACATTAGACATGCTCTTTCCTTTTTAAAAACTGCTTTGTTTCTGTAGATGCCAAAGTCAAATACCCATAGCTATAGTTCTTAGTATGATAATACCTTAGGGTAACATTTTCAATTCAGTGTGATTAATAGTATCATGAATAATATTCTATTAAAAATATTTCACAGTCCCAGTGGCCCCCTTACATAAGCTAGGTTTCGCCGTGGAGCTGAAGTGTGACATGCTTGCCTTACATTGTTGGGTTTCTTAAGTCGCATAGTCTGAAAGCCATGGAATTAAAAACTGAAACATCTGGTTAATATTACTTAACTGTGTTAAGTGAGTTTATGAACCGGCTTACTAAATCTATTTCTAAATCTCTTTCCTTTGAGGGACTCTCTATGGTTTCTTGCAAAATAATCTCTAGGTGTAAATAAGTCTTTAAACTCCAGCACTAGACGTTATGAGTCAAAACAAACTGATTCCAAAATGACTGTGGACTGTGGGGTTTGACAGTGTTTTCAGAAATAAAAGTGAGAGGCAAGAGGTCTTGCTCATTTTTGCAGGTTTTGCTTGCCTCTTCACAGCACTTGCCACTTCACCAGTCTTTTCTGCACTGGGCTTGTTCAAACGGCACAAAACCTTCGCCTGACTGGGTACAGATCCTTCAGTTTCTCCGTGTATGCATACATCTGCTCAGGAAACAACACACACTGCTTGGACACTTGTTTATTCAACTGACCTTGTGAAGGACGTTTGCCCTTGAGTTTGCTTCCCAGATCTTATGGGGGGAAATGAACAATCTGCCAGCTCTTGAAAAGATAGGTTTGAATTCGTTATTTTCAACAATATATATGGAAATAAAATCCCATTTGTGACAACTCACATTGCACTAGAATTTAAGTGATACTTAACTTTGGCATTTCTGGTTTCTCTTCTCTTTCAAGTAGTTGTACATTTCTCTCCTTTTCTCTCATATAAACTGGATATATAATGTCTTTCTTTTGAGTGACTGAGTATCATTGATATGCTTCCAAGTTGTATAATTGAGTAACAAAAACTTGTGATTTGACAATGAATCTTATGCAGTATACCTCAGCTAGAAGAGGTATTTGGTCTGTGTGTTTTTTCTTTTTTAATTGTTTTTGTCTCACTGGTATTTTAAATGTTTTCAGCAAATTGTGTAATGTGAAAAGGTTAAATAAAACATTGAAATAAAATACTAATTTTCTCTTACTCATGCTAGAAAACTACTAGGTCTGGTGGTGAGGAGGTTCAGAATATGTCCCCCCAAAATATGTGATGCTGGCATATTATTTTGAATTAAAGGTACTTGAGGGACAGCTAGTGCAAAAGCATACTCAGACCCTTTCTTGTTCCGCTGAAAGCAAGTTGCTCGTGTGAAAGTCACCCTGCCTGCACCAGCAGAGGGCACTTAAGGCTGAGGAAGCTGTATGAGTAAACCTATCGCTCCTTCACCACTCAGCACCCCTACACAAAGGCCTCTGCCTGCCAGTTTTTCATAAGTTGTTTCATCTAAACATTTTTAAAGCTTTCAGCTCTGGTTCCCTCCTTTAAGGCTTATTATATGGGGCTCCTGCATGTATGAAAACTTTTCTCCTGTTAATCTGTCTCATGTCAGTTGAGCTATGAGACCAGCCAAAAACCCAGAAGGGAAGGTTGTCCTACACCTACAGTCAACGGTAAAAGAAGTTACAGTTTGGTGGGTACAAATGAAGGTCAAGAAAAGTATCTGTAAAGTTAAACATTTTTGCCCATTATTTAACAAATCATTCCAATGTCTGTGATGTGTGCAAAACAAATATACTTCTTACATAAATTGCCTATGTATGGTCTTTGGTTCTTACAGAGACTCATATTTGACCCTTAGAGCTGTCCTCAGGCAATTTTCTGAGTAGTGCTGTTTAGGGAGGAAATAGATACAAGTGGTGGGCATTGCTTGAAAATACTAAAATAATCAGAAAAACCTACAGCTACCAGGAGCTAAGATTCACTGAACCCTGTGAGAAACCCCACTAAGACAGGAGGAACAGCAGGGAGCTGGTTTCTTTGCAAAGTTTGGGCATTTGAAAGGGGTTATGTACACAGGGAAATTTAGAAAGCCACTTTCATGCCTGGGAAAGGACACGTGCTCAGAAAAACAGAGAAGACCCTTAGTTTTCACTCCTTTATGATCTAAAACCTCAGGAAGTGAAAGCTGAGGCAAAATTGTAAAAAGCCTGGGCTGAGGATTAAAGGGTTACCCCAATACAGAACCAACCCACCATATTAAGAAACAAACCAAATACAAAGCCAGAAATCAAACCTAGGTCTGATGGTCTAGTTCAGTGTCCTACCATAACAGGCCCTCTCAGAGTTAGGCAGGAGTCGACGGTCTAATAATATCTGCCCTTTAGGAAAAGAGTGATGACTAACATTCACTGAGCACTCGGTATCACAGCCTGATCATCAAGACTCAAATGCATTATATTACATATTCCCTATAGTAACCCTATGAGTGAAGTAGTGACGGATAGTATCTGCACTTTATAAATGAAGGAACTGAAGCTGGCAGTTTTAAGCTTTGCCCAAGATCATTTCCTTACAGCAAAATTCAGACTTAAATTGAAAGTGGGGAAAACCACTAGCCCCTTCAGGTATGACCCAAACCAAATCCCTTAGGATCATACAGTGGAAGTGACAAACAGATTCAAGGGACTAGACCTGGTAGACAGACGCCGGAAGAACTCTGGACGGGGGTTATGACGTCGTACAGGAGGCAGGGATCAACACCATCCAAGAAAAAGAAGTGTAAAAGGGCAAGACGGGCGTCTGAGGAAGACTTTACAAGTAGCTGTGAACTGAAGAGAAGTGAAAAGCAAAGGAGAAAAGGAAAGATACACCCATCTGAGTGCAGAGTTTCCAAAGAATAGCAAGGAGAGATAAGAAAGCCTTCCTCAGTGATCAATGCAGAGAAATAGAGGAAAATAACAGAATGGGAAAGACTAGAGATCTCTTCAAGAAAATTAGAGCTACCAAAGGAATATTTCAGGCAAACATGGGCACAAAAAATGACAGAAACAGTAAGGACCTAACAGAAACAGAAGATCTTAAGAAAAGGTGGCAAGAATGCACAGAAGAACTGTTCAAAAAGATCTTCATGACCCAGATAACCACGATGGTCTGATCACTCACCTAGTGCCAGACATCCTGGAATGTGAAGTCAAGTGGGCCTTAAGAACTATCACTATGAACAAAACTAGTGGAGGTGATAGAATTCCAGTTGAGCTATTTCAAATCCTGAAAGATGATGCTGTGAAAGTGTTGCACTCAATATGCCAGCAAATTTGGAAAACTCAGCAGTGGCCACAGGACTGGAAAAGGTCAGTTTTCATTTCAACCCCAAAGAAAGGCAATGCCAAAGAATGCTCAAACTACCGCACAGTTGCACTCATCTCACACACTAGTAAAGTAATGCTCAAAATTCTCCAAGCCAGGCTTCAGCAGTATGTGAACTTCCAGATGCACAAGATGGATTTAGAAAAGGCAGAGGAACCAAAGGTCAAATTACCAATATCTGTTGGATCAAAGTAAAAGCAAGAGAATTCCAGGAAAACATCTGCTTCATTGACTACGCTAAGGCCTTTACCTGTAGATCACAACAAACTGGAAAATTCTTAAAGAAATGGGAATACAAGACCACCTTACCTGCCTTCTGAGAAACCTGTATGCAGGTCAAGAAGCAACAGTTAAAACTGGACATGGGACAATAGACTGATTCAAAATTGGGGAAAGGACTATATCACGTCTGTATACTGTCATCCTGTTTATTTAATTTCTATGCAGAGTACATCACGAGAAATGCTGGGCTGGAGGAAGCACAAGCTGGGATCAAGATTGCCGGGAGAAATATCAATAACCTCAGATATGCCGATGACACCACCGTTATGGCAGAAAGTGAAGAAGAACTAAAGAGCCTCTTGATGAAAGTGAAAGAGGAGAGTGGAAAAGCTGGCTTAAAACTCAACATTCAGAAAACGAAGATCATGGCATCTGGTCCCATGACTTCATGGGAAATAGATGGGGAAACAATGGAAACAGTGATAGACTTTATTTTTGGGGCTCCAAAATTACTGCAGATCAGATCAGTCGCTCAGTCGTGTCCGACTCTTTGCTACCCCATGAATCACAGCACGCCAGGCCTCCCTGTCCATCACCAGCTCCCGGAGGTCACTCAGACTCGCATCCATTGAGTCAGTGATGCCATCCAGCCATCTCATCCTCTGTCGTCCCCTTCTCCTCCTGCCCTCAATCCCTCCCAGCATCAGAGTCTTCTCCAATGAGTCAACTCTTCGCATGAGGTGGCCAAAATATTGGAGTTTCAGCTTTAGCATCATTCCTTCCAAAGAAATTCCAGGATTGATCTCCTTCAGAATGGACTGGTTGGATCTTCTTGCAGTCCAAGGGACTCTCAAGAGTCTTCTCCAACACCACAGTTCAAAAGCATCAATTCTTCGGCGCTCAGCCTTCTTCACAGTCCAACTCTCACATCCATACATGACCACAGGAAAGACCATAGCCTTGACTAGGCGAACCTTTGTTGGTAAAGTAATGTCTCTGCTTTTGAATATGCTATCTAGGTTGGTCATAACTTTCCTTCCAAGGAGCAAGCGTCTTTTAATTTCATGGCTGCAGTCACCATCTGCAGTGATCTTGGAGCCCAGAAAAACAAAGTCTGACACTGTTTCCACTGTTTCCCCATCTATTTCCCATGCAGTGATGGGACCAGATGCCATGATCTTCATTTTCTGAATGTTGAGCTTTAAGCCAACCTTTTCACTCTCCACTTTCACTTTCATCAAGAGGCTTTTTAGCCCCTCCTCACTTTCTGCCATAAGAGTGGTGTCATCTGCATAAAACACAAGAGAAGACTCTATACATGGACATCACCAGATGGTCAACACCGAAATCAGATCGATTATATTCTTTGCAGCCAAAGATGGAGAAGCTCTATCCAATCAGCAAAAACAAGACCAGGAGCTGACTGTGGCTCGGACCATGAACTCCTTATTGCCAAATTCAGACTGAAATTGAAGAAAGTAGAGAAAACTACTAGACCATTCAGGTATGACCTAAATCAAATCCCTTATGATTATACAGTGGAAGTGAGAAATAGATTTAAGGGCCTAGATCTGATAGATAGAGTGCCTGATGAACTATGGAATGAGGTTCGTGACATTGTACAGGAGACAGGGATCAAGACCATCCCCATGGAAAAGACATGCAAAAAAGCAAAATGGCTGTCTGGGGAGGCCTTACAAATAGCTGTGAAAAGAAGAGAAGCGAAAAGCAAAGGAGAAAAGGAAAGATATAAACATCTAAATGCAGAGTTCCAAAGAATAGCAAGAAGAGATAAGAAAGCCTTCTTCAGTGATCAATGCAAAGAAATAGAGGAAAACAACAGAATGGGAAAGACTAGGGATCTCTTCAAGAAAATCAGAGATACCAAAGGAACATTTCATGCAAAGATGGGCACGATAAAGGACAGAGATGGTGTGGACCTAACAGAAGCAGAAGATATTAAGAAGAGGTGGCAAGAATACACAGAAGAACTGTACAAAAAAGAGCTTCAAGACCTAGATAATCATGATGATGTGATCACTGACCTAGAGCCAGACATCTTGGAATGTGAAGTCAAATGGGCCTTAGAAAGCATCACTACGAACAAAGCTAGTGGAGGTGATGGAATTCCAGTGGAGCTATTCCAAGTCCTGAATGATGATGCTGTGAAAGTGCTACACTCAATATGCCAGCAAATTTGGAAAACTCAGCAGTGGCCACAAGATTGGAAAAGGTCAGTTTTCATCCCAATCCCAAAGAAAGGCAATGCCAAGGAGTGCTCAAACTACCGCACAATTGCACTCATCTCACACGCTAGTAAAGTAATGCTCAAAATTCTCCAAGCCAGGCTTCAGCAATATGTGAACCGTGAACTTCCTGATGTTCAAGCTGGTTTTAGAAAAGGCAGAGGAACCAGAGATCAAATTGCCAACATCCGCTGGATCATGGAAAAAGCAAGAGAGTTCCAGAAAAACATCTATTTCTGCTTTATTGACTATGCCAAAGCTTTTGACTGTGTGGATCACAATAAACTATGGAAAATTCTGAAAGAGATGGGAATACCAGACCACCTGATCTGCCTCTTAAGAAAAATTACTGCAAACAGTGACTAAATCCATGACATTAAAAGATGCTTGTTCATTGGGAGAAAATCTATGAAAAACCTAGATAGCATATTAAAAAGTATAGCCACTATGGAGAACAGTGTGGAGATTCCTTAAAAAACTGGAATAGAACTGCCTTTTGACCCAGCAATCCCACTGCTGGGCATACACACCGAGGAAACCAGAATTGAAAGAGACACATGTACCCCAATGTTCATCGCAGCACTGTTTATAATAGCCAGGACATGGAAGCAACCTAGATGTCCATCAGCAGATGAATGGATAAGAAAGCTGTGGTACATATACACAATGGAGTATTACTCAGCTATTAAAAAGAATACATTTGAGTCAGTTCTAATGAGGTGGGTGAAACTGGAGCCTATTATACAGAGTGAAGTAAGCCAGAAAGAAAAACACTAATACAGTATACTAACGCATATATATGGAATTTAGAAAGATGGTAACAATAACCCTGTATACAAGACAGCAAAAGAGACATTGATGCATAGAACAGTCTTTTGGACTCTGTGGGAGAGGGTAAGGGTGGGATGATTTGAGAGAATGGCATTGAAACATGTATAATATCATATATGAAATGAGTCGCCAGTCCAGGTTTGATGCACAATACTGGATGCTGGGGCTGGGATGACCCAGAGGGATGGTACAGGGAGGGAGGAGGGAGGAGGGTTCGGGGTGGGGAGCACATGTATGCCTGTAGCAGATTCATTTTGATGTATGGCAAAACCAATACAATATTGTAAAGTTAAACAAAATAAAAAATTGAAAAAAATAAAAATAAAAAGCAGAGACCTTACTTTGCCAACAAAGGTCCATCTAGTCAAGGCTATGGTTTTTCCATTGGTCATGTATGGATGTGAGAGTTGGACTATAAAGAAAACTGAGCACCGAAGAATTGATGCTTTTGAGCTGTGGTGTTGGAGAAAACTCTTGAGAGTCCCTTGGACTGCAAGGAGATCCAACCAGCCCATCCTAAAGATCAGTCCTGGATGTTCGTTGGAGGGTCTGATTTTGAAGCTGAAGCTCCAATACTTTGGCCACCTAATGTGAAGAGCTGACTCATTTGAAAAGACCCTGATGCTGGGAAAGATTGAGGGCAGGAGGAGAAGGGGATGACAGAGGATGAGATGATTGGATGGCCTCACCGACTCAATGGACATGAGTCTGAGTAAACTCCAGGAGTCGGTGATGGAAGGGGAGGCCTGACGTGCTGCAGTCCATGGGTCTCAATGAGTTGGACACAACTGAGAAAATGAACAACAACAAAGACCATTAGGTTAGCGTAAGTAGTGTAGCTCAGATTTGATTTATAGCTTGCTCAGTCCTAGGCTAGTCACTGGGCCGAAGTCTGCCTTGCTTTGAATAATTCTCAGTCTAATCTGCACTGGGGTCTACACTGGAAGGCTCCTAAGAGCTCTTTGCTGGATCTTCCACCATCCTCACCATGCCCCTCCCTTCTCCAAGATGAAAATAACTTTCTTCTTTTTGTCTGAGCTTTCCTAGGCAGCCTCTTAATTGTTTCTTACAGGGTATGAAGTTTCTAGCTTATAGTTATCTGTGAACATCTCTTAAATTCTCTAATTTTATGCTAGAGATCATTCTTTCTCCCCAGTCCCAGTACACATAGACACAATAAATTACATAGGCACAGTAGACATTGCATGCCTTCAGGAATGTTGTAAACTCATGTACCTAATCTTGTCTAGATATTTTGAAATTTACTCTCTCTTAGCTTAGAATGTCAACACTGAGCGTGACCTTTGGAAATATTCTCAACTAAACCTCTCATTTCACAAATTTACAAGCCGGGTCCTGGAGATGTTTGGTGACTTTCCAAAGGTCACAGGAAAACAGAGCTGGTGCTGCAGCCCGCATCGCCGCCCCCTCGCAGGCTCCTCAGCTTCTGCGCACTGCCCTCCGCTTAGCTTCCCTCCGCACTGACTCCTCCTTCCCCGCTACCTCTGTGCAAACAACACCAGAGCCTCTTAAAGCTCCACGCACTTGGTAGACCCTACTTCTCTTTACTTATACATTCCTTATTTCATTTGTTAGCTGTTTTTGCTCCAACTTTTGTCTTCTTCACTGATTTCAATTTCTAATCTTGTCCTTAGGATTTTCCTGACCCTTTTCTATGCTTTATTATTGTCATCACTTCTTTTTTGGCCTCAAGATCTTAGCTCACCGGCCAGGGGTCAAACCTGGGCCCCTACGGTGGAAGCAGGGAGTCCTAACCACCGCACCACCAGGGAAGTCCCAAGGTTTCCTTTTCTGTCTAGGACACACGGTCCGCCAGCAGTGTGTGCACCGACTTCCCGATGTTTCCACGCAGCCCTCGTTTGTTCTCTGAACTCCAGACCCACGTCTATTTCATACGTATTGGCACTTGGTTTCCTACTGTTTCTGCAAATGTAATCAACTGAGAGCTAAATTCAGTATTTTTTTGCAAACTGCCTCTCTGTTTTAATAATGTTAACATTTTCCCAGTCATATGCAATAAATCTGAAACCTTTAATTTCTTCCTAGATATTTCAGTCAATCAATTATTAAAGCCTATCAAAAAGAATAAGCCTTGGAGCCTGGAAAACTGGCTCCGAGCCTGGCTTTGAACTATGATGCCACGGCACATTAATGCACTCTCTGAGCCTCGGTTTCCTTGCCTGTGAAACCGGGAAAGACATACCTCCCTGAAGGCTAAATGAAACAGTGTCTGTAAATAACCTGAAGTACTGCAAGGTCTCCCCTCTCCAGTCTCCTTTCTACCCCTGGAGTTTTCTTCTCTGTCTCACGTATGTGTAGCAAGCTTTCCTCACAGCCTCACATTTTAAGAATCCTACAGACGACGAGCGGAGAAGGCAATGGCACCCCACTCCAGTACTCTTGCCTGAAAAATCCCATGGACAGAGGAGCCTGGTAGGCTGCAGTCCACGGGGTCGCTAGAGTAGGATGTGACTGAGCGACTTCACTTTCACTTTTCACTTTCATGCATTGGAGAAGGAAATGGCAACCCACTCCAGTGTTCTTGCCTGGAGAATCCCAGGGACGGGGAAGCCTGGTGGGCTGCTGTCTATGGGGTCGCACAGAGTCAGACACGACTGAAGTGACTTAGCAGCAGCAGCAGCAGCAAGTCCTCCGAGCACGTTTTTATCGGGTAACTGCTCTGACCCAGGACCGGAGCGAGGATGAGACACGGTCACACACAAGGGGCTTTCAGCAAGGCTCTCTCAGGCTGATCCTGCCCTTCCTGAAGTCTCACAGAAATGTTGTTCAGTCGCTAAGTTCTTTGCAAGCCCATGGACTGCAGTGCACCAGGCCCCTCTGTCCTCCACGGTCTTCGAGTTTGTTCAAATTCACGTCCACTGAGGCAGGGATGCCGTCCCACCATGTCGTCTTCTCCCTTCGGCGCCTCTTCTCCCTTCGCCTTCTGTCTTTCCCAGCATCTCAGACAGCACCACCTTTGCTTTATCTCTGGCAGGTATCACGGGTTTCTTATTTAATGACTGTGTTTATTATGGTTTTGACAAGACTATAATCTCCATTGAAATAATGGCTAATTTTTACTGAGGGTTGGATGTATACCAAACACTGCATGAAATGCTTTACAAATCTTACTTATAAATTTTACAAGTGTATCTCAGCTAGTCTTTCCTGAGACCCCATGAGGGTTATCCTCCCCATTTTATTTTCTATGTTATTAAATAATTATTATGGTAATATAATTTAATAATGATTATATCAATATAACTATTCATAATATATTAATACGCCATATATTATTATATCATTTTCAGTAGGAGAAAATCGAAGTTTAAAAATACCCATAAGTTAACCAAAGATACACGTCTGTCGAGCACTTGAGGTGGCAGAAGCTCTGGCTGACTCGTCACAGACCCCTTACTCTCATCACCTCCCAAACATCTCAGGTGAGAAATAGACTCACTGCTCTGTCCCAGCCCAGCACCTAGCGTGTCTCTTAGTACATAGAAGTGCTCAAAAACACAAACTGTATTTACTACAAGCACATAGCTTGTTAAGATCATAATTTTACAGGGTAGAAAAGGCCTTTTGATAATCAAATTCTCAAATCTAGAAAGTGAGTTCAGAACTCCCACAACTGCCCTGAAATCCAGCCCTGGGGCTAAGGGCCATCCCCAGGCCTACCTTGATGAATGGCTCACAGCCTCAGAACAAACCTAGACTTTTAAGACTACTTAAAGAATCTCTGTACCCCCAGATGGACTCTCCTGGGATCCACTGAAACTATTCGTAAACAGAAGTGTAGCGTGTGCTAAACAAAGCCCATTTCTGGCTGTTGTTAAATCTTATTCACCTGATCTAACTTGTTGAGAGAGGAAAACTTTCCATGACCCCCTTTGACACCAGTGCTCAGGGGAAATATGTGTTTGAAATAGCAACTTCTTTGATTACTGATTGAGTCACAAGATTCCTGCCTCCAACAATGGAAGCAGAGGGCTCAAGTGCATTTTATTTCTTTAAAAAGACTACGATCTGCTGCAGCTACTGAGCAGATACTTCTTTGGACTGGCTGAAGTACTTCTGAGCCAAGCAGAAAAGAAAGATCAGTGGCCTGGGAAAGATAAACTTGGCAGGGTCGAGCCTTGAATAAAAAAGGAGGCCCATTCTCTGTTAAAACATCTGCCAAAATAGCTACTGGAAAATCCACAACACTGACATCATTCCCAACCTGCTGCAAATCAAGAGGAAGACCTTAGACATGGGTCACCACACCAAACAACTCCTGCACACCAGCGGAGCATTGCAGAATCCAACTCGATTCTAATGCTTTTCACCTGGAAATAGCGTCTGATGCCACAGGTTAAGGATGCACCCCACAAGCCCGCCCTCCGCACCATACACACCTACCCTGTAGACGCCAGTCCAAGGGCCAAGGTTGTTACCTGCTTTTCTCACCGATCATCAACAGGTTGGGGGTGCCTGTGACCTTCTCCTTGGGTTGAGTTAATTTGCTGGAGCAGCTCAAAGAGCACATACTGGATCACTGGTTTACCATAAAAGGATGTAGCTCAGAAGCACAAAGATGGAGGAGCCGAGGGAAAGGTGTGTGGTGGGGCATGGAGCGTCCGTGCTCTCTCTGAGGACGCTGCTCTCCCAGCACCTCTGTGTTCAGCAGCCTGGATGCTCTCTGAATCCTGTCCCTTTGAATTTTATGGAGGCTTTATATCAAATGAGTCCTGACTGATTAAATCGTTGGCCATTGGTAACTGGGGCTAATCTTAGCCCTTTTTCTCTCCCCAGAGGTGAGGGGGCAGGACTGCAAGTTCCAATCCTCCCATCACATGGCAGGGGCTCATGGCAACCAGACCCCATTCTTAGGCGGGCTCCAAAAGTCACCTTATTAATAGCACAAGACACCTTAAAGACTCTCATACCTTAGGAAATTCCAGGGCTTTTAGTAACTCTATGCCAGGAGCAGCCATAAGGACCTAACACAAATTTATTATAAATCACAATATTATAGATGGTAGGTACCAAAGTTTTGTTAAGTAACAAAACTTGGATGTAGCATTTTCTTGAATGAGATTCAAGCTAAATTATACTCTTTCCAAAGACAACAAAAAGACTCTGTTCATAATGGCTCTGTAAAATATCTAATCTCAATTAAAATGGGAATGTTTACAGGGACATATATCTATGTAGATCATATCAGAGATCAGATCAGTCGCTCAGTCGTGTCCGACTCTTTGCTACCCCATGAATCACAGCACGCCAGGCCTCCCTGTCCATCACCAACTCCCGGAGGTCACTCAGACTCACATCCATCGAGTCAGTAATGCCATCCAGCCATCTCATCCTCTGTCGTCCCCTTCTCCTCCTGCCCCCAATCCCTCCCAGCATCAGAGTCTTCTCCAATGAGTCAACTCTTCGCATGACGTGGCCAAAATACTGGAGTTTCAGCTTTAGCATCATTCCTTCCAAAGAAATCCCAGGGCTGATCTCCTTCAGAATGGACTGGTTGGATCTCCTTGCAGTCCAAGGGACTCTCAAGAGTCTTCTCCAACACCACAGTTCAAAAGCATCAATTCTTCGGCGCTCAGCCTTCTTCACAGTCCAGCTCTTACATCCATACATGACCATAGGAAAGACCATAGCCTTGACTAGGCGAACCTTTGTTGGCAAAGTAATGTCTCTGCTTTTGAATATGCTATCTAGGTTGGTCATAGCTTTCCTTCCAAGGAGTAAGCGTCTTTTAATTTCATGGCTGCAGTCACCATCTGCAGTGATTTTGGAGCCCAGATAAAGAAAGTCTGACACTGTTTCCACTGTTTCCCCATCTATTTGCCATGCAGTGATGGGACCAGATGCCATGATCTTTGTTTTCTAAATGTTGAGCTTTAAGCCAACTTTTTCACTCCCCTCTTTCCACTTCCTAGAATAATGAAAATTAAAAAAAAAAAAAAAACAAAAATAAACAAGTGGAACCAAATTAAACTTAAAAGCTTTCTCACAGTAAAGGAAATCTTAAACAAGATGAAAAGACAACCCTCAAAATGGAAGAAAATATTTTGCAAATGCAGCAACAGATAAAGGATTAATCTCCAAAATATAGAAACAGCTCATGGAGCTTAATATCAGAAAAACAAACAATCCAATCAAAAAATGAGCAAAAGACCTAAACAGGTATTTCTCCAAAGAAGAAATACAATGGCCAAGAGGCATATGAAAAGATGCTCAACATTGGTAATTATCAGAGAAACGCAAATCAAAAGTGCAATGAGGTACTACCTCACACTACTTTACACACACTACTACTTCACAGACAGCACCCTTGTGGCAGAAAGTGAACAGGAACTAAAGAGATTGATGAAACTGAAAGAGGAGCGTAAAAAAGCTACCTTAAAACTCAACACTCAGAAAACTAAGATCATGGCCTCTGGTCCCATCACTTCATGGCAAATAGATGGGGAAACAATGGAAACCATGACAGATTTTACTTTCTTGGGCTCCAAAATCACTGCAGATGGTGACTGAAGCCATGAAGTTAAAAGACGCTTGCTCCTTGGAAGAAAATCTTTGACCAACTTAGACAGCATATTAAAAAGAGACATTACTTTACTGACAAAGGTCAATATAGTCAAAGCTATGGTTTTTTCAGTGGTCTTGTATGGATGTGAGAGTTGGACTATAAAGAAAGCTGAGTGCTAAAGAGTTGATGCTTTGGACTGTGGTGTTGGAGAAGACTCTTGAGAGTCCCTTGGACTGCAAGGAGATCCAACCAGTTCACCCTAAAGGAAATCAGTCCTGAATATTCATTGGAAGGACTGATGTTGAAACTCCAATACTTTGGCCACCTGATGCAAAGAGCTGACTCACTGGTAAAGACCCTGATGCCGGGAAAGATTGAAGGCGGGAGGAGAAGGGGACGCCAGAGGACAAGATGGTTGGATTGCATTACCGACTTGATGGACATAAGTTTGAGCAAGCTCCAGGAGATGGTGATGGACCAGGAAGCCTGGTGTGCTGCAGTCCATGGGGTCATAAAGAGTCGGACACGACTGAGAGACTGAACTGAACTGACTTCACATTGGCCAGAATGGCCATCTTTAAAAAACACAAACAGGGATCACCAGACTTCTCTGGTGGTTCAGGGGCTAAGACTCTGCGCTCCCAATGCAAGGGGCCCAAGTTCAATCCCTGGTCATGGGAGTAGACTCCACTTTCTGCAACTAAGCGTTCACATGCCAAAACAAAAGATCCTGCATGCTGCAACTAAGATAAATAAATAGAATAAATATTTTAACTAAATATTTAAATAATAAATATTTTTAAAAAGAATTTATAAACAACAAATGCTGGAAAGGGTGTGGAGAAAAGGGAACCCTCTTAAACTGTTGGTGGGAATGTAAATTGGTACAGCTGCTGTGGAGAACAGAAGTTCCTTAAAAAATGAAACACAGAACTACCATATCATTCAACAATTCCACTACTGGGCATGTTTGTACATATATGTATACATGGCTGATTCACATTGCTGTACAGCAGAAACTAGCACAACATTGTAAAGCAGTTATATTCTAATAATAAATAAATAAACTTATTACAAAGAACCTTCCAAAAAAGTTTTTGAAAAATCACACTAAGATACATTTCCCAAACATGAGGAATAACAATATTAAAAACAGTGACAACATCTTTTGGCTAAATACTGCAGAAACAGACACTCTCATGCATTTCTGGTGGAAATAAAATGGTTGCAACTGTTTTGGAGGAGAATTTGGCAATACCTAACAAAAAACTCTTGATGAAAGTGAAAGTGGAGAGTGAAAAAGTTGGCTTAAAGCTCAACATTCAGAAAACGAAGATCATGGCATCTGGTCCCATCACTTCATGGGAAATAGATGGGGAAACAGTGGAAACAGTGTCAGACTTTATTTTTCTGGGCTCCAAAATCACTGCAGGTGGTGACTGCAGCCATGAAATTAAAAGACGCTTACTCCTTGGAAGGAAAGTTATGACCAGCCTAGATAGCATATTCAAAAGCAGAGACATTACTTTATCACCAAAGGTTCGCCTAGTCAAGGCTATGGTCTTTCCTGTGGTCATGTATGGATGTGAGAGCTGGACTGTGAAGAAGGCTGAGCGCCGAAGAATTGATGCTTTTGAACTGTGGTGTTGGAGAAGACTCTTGAGAGTCCCTTGGACTGCAAGGAGATCCAACCAGTCCATTCTGAAGGAGATCAGCCCTGGGATTTCTTTGGAAGGAATGATGCTAAAGCTGAAACTCCAGTACTTTGGCCACCTCATGCGAAGAGTTGACTCAGAAACTCTGATGCTGGGAGGGATTGGGGGCAAGAGGAGAAGTGGATGAGAGAGGATGAGATGGCTGGATGGCATCACTGACTCGATGGACGTGAGTCTGGGTGAACTCCGGGAGTTGGTGATGGACAGGGAAGCCTGGCGTGCTGCGATTCATGGGGTCGCAAAGAGTCGGACACGACTGAGTGACTGAACTGACTGGACTGAGGTACAGAAAGGCCTGCCGTCTGCCCAGTGTCATACAACAAGTCAGCCAGACCTGACCTGGACCTCCACCTCTCACAGCTCTCCTCCCAGAGCTCTTCCCATCAGACTCCACGGCCTCTGTTTACCATTCCTATCCAACAGTTGGTGGTGCCCAGCTAAATAAGGAAGCAAACATTCAAGAGTTTAGCTTTAGATTGCAACACCCAATACAAGAGTTGGAGGTGTAATGAGAGCTACCAGCTGTTACATCACTTGTGCTATATTAAACCAGATAAACTGTCGTATTATGTATAGCCCAGTACCTAATTGGCAGATCTCCCATCAACTCTTTATGTACCGAGACTTGATTAAAGACTGTGTTTTTTTTCCCACCATTCTCGAGATATAATTTATATACAGTACTTTTAAGTTTAAACTGTATAACACAATCTATTACATATATCATGAAATAATTACCAGAATATGTTTAGTTAGCTTCCATCATTTCTTGTAGATATAAAAAGGAAGAAAAATGCTTTTTTTCTTGTGATAAAAGCTCTTAGCATCCACTCTCTGAACTCTGAAGTGGACCCTACAGCAGAGTGACCGACAGTCACTTCACATCCCTGCTGCTTGTAAAGGAGGAGGCTGTATATTTTATCACTCTCACGCAGGGCTCCCTCCCTCCACTCCCCATCACTGGTGTGGACTCAGAAAATATTCACAACCTAAAAGCTGAGAGTTACGTGTTATTCAGTGGGAATTTTAGGACTTAAAGCCCGGGGGCAGCATCCCAGGTGACCCGAGAGAACTGCTCTAAGGGGGCGAGGGGAGGAGACAGGTCACAGGGAAGTTTTGCAACAAAGGACGCAGTCTGAACGTCAAAAGGTTACTGTGAATTAGAGAAATTCAGATATCCCACGTTAAGGAAGTTAGCACTTTTCTTTGTGTGGGAACATGCAGGACTCTGGCTCATTGAAACCATTCCTTCGAGATGCTTATCACTTATCTGAGGCCGGGATCCTGTGTTTTCACATCCTGAGATTCCTTGAGACTCACCAGCTCACTCTGATATCCTCTGTTTACTGATACGGCAGGAAATAGTCCACTTCTCACTGGTAACCACAAATCTGATCTTTCAAAAGTCTGGGGCTTTTTAAAAATTCCACATGTAAGTGAGTTCATAGGGTGTTTAATCTTACTGCGTGTTAATAAAAGTTCTTAGGAGTGAGGTGAAATTATGTTTTCACAGTTTCTTTAGTGTTTTAGAAGGATCATTTGGGGCTCATATATACAGATCATTTAGAAGAAATGAAAAGCTACTGAAAAAGGTTTATAAACAACCAAGATGCCCTGGCTTCCATATTCAGGAATACACTTGATCTATGGAAGGATGGGTTGCTGCTGCTGCTGCTAAGTCGCTTCAGTCGTGTCTGACTCTGTGCGACCCCATAGACGGCAGCCCACCAGGTTCCTCCGTCCATGGGAGTTTCCAGGCAAGAGTACTGGAGTGGGGTGCCATCGCCTTCTCCAGGAAGGATGGGTTAGTATTTGGTTATCTGGAATCTATGTTGATTTGTGATTCACTAAAAATATTTTTGCATGACATTAGTTTTAGTCATGTCTTTAGATGTTTGGGGAAAATAAGCATGAAAACTTATCATGAAACTGAAGCATCTTATGAACTGCGAAAAACTTTTGGGAGAACAAACATTCTTCTTAGGCTGCTGCTGCTAAGTCACTTCAGTCGTGTCCGACTCTGTGTGACCCCATAGATGGCAGCCCACCAGGCTCCCTCGTACCTGGGATTCTCCAGGCAAGAACAATGGAGTGGGCTGCCAGTTCCTTCTCCAATGCATGAAAGTGAAAAGTGAAAGTGAAGTCGCTGAGTCCTGTCCGACTCTTAGCGACCCCATGGACTGCAGCCCACCAGGCTCCTCCATCCATGGGATTCTCCAGGCTAAGGAAGCATTGAAATAGTCATCGCAAAACAAATATTCTGTCTTGTTTTGTGGTTTTCAGTTTATTTACGACGAATACTCCACGTCTGACCCTTTGAGACCATGCCTTCGGCCTCGGTCGTCTGAGAACAGAGTCATCTGACTCAGCCGTCCTGCGAGTGGCCCCGCAGACAGCACAGCAAACTGGCCCTGAGCCCGCCTGTCACGGCGTCAGCCTCGGCCGGGTCCACCGGGGGTGTGCGGTGGTCGCACCGACGTGTGGGTGCAGGACTGCGCCTCTGCGGCCCGCGCGGGTCCCTGAGCTCTCCGGGGTCTCTCGGCGTGTTGAGGGCGAGTCTGAGGGCTCCACCACGAGCAGAAGCACAGACAGGCAAAGCAAATAGTCGCAGAGCAGGCTGCTCTACAACTTCCAATTCCTAAGTCACCTGAAATTAGCCTGGCTGGGGGTGCTGACCACACCCCCGACCAGCTATGTGGTCCTTCATTAAACGCGATGAACTTCAGTCTCTTTACTAAAAAATAGGTCGTTAATGCTACCTTACTCAGGGCAATTTTGTTGTTCCCGTTCTCATCTCTAAGTCCTGTCTGACTCATTTGACTGTAGTCCACCAGGCTTCTTTGTCCATGGGATTTCCCAGGCAAGAACACTGGAGTGGGTGCCATTTCCTGCTCCGGGGGATCTTCCTGACCCAGGCATTGGACTTGCGTTTCCTGCATCTCCTGCATTCATAAGCGGATTCTTTACCACTGCACCACCAGGGAAGCACGTAAAGAGAATTAATAATTTAATATCTGTACATTACATAGTATAATGCCTATGACATAATAACTTTCAGCAAATGAGGCCAAAACGTTATTTACTTAGTAACAATTTCTTAAATAACAATTAGGCAGTGGAACCTTGCTTCTCCTGCTTGCCATAAAGTTCTGGAGAAGAAAGCAAGGAAAATAATAGTGAGTGAGAAGGAACAGAAGCTACAAAAGTAAACAGAAACTAACTTATAATTTGCTAATTTTAATTCACATTATCTAGGAATAGATCATATTAAACTTTGGGAGAAAACTACATATTTATGAAGTACATATCAACCATTTGAAATATTTTTTAATCCATTAAATATATTTTCCAAAACATTCATCTAGCATTTAACCTGCACACTTTTAAGACCTAGTAGCCTTATTTCTTCATTTAATTTGTAAAATACACAACCATAATTTCCTAGGTGATGCTCTGAAGTACGATTTCGTATTTCACTTTGAAATGTGATTACCATACACAGAAGAACTATACAAAAAAGATCTTCACCACCCAGATAATCATGATGGTGTGATCACTCACCTAGAGCCAGACATCCTGGAATGTGAAGTCAAGTGGGCCTTAGGAAACATCACTATGAACAAAGCTAGTGGAGGTGATGGAATTCCAGTTGAGCTATTTTAAATCCTAAAAGATGATGCTGTGAAAGTGTTGCACTCAATATGCCAGCAAATTTGGAAAACTCACCAGTAGCCACAGGACTGGAAAAGGTCAGTTTTCATTCCAATCCCAAAGAAAAGCAATGCCAAAGAATGCTCAAACAATTGCACTCATCTCACACACTAGCTAAGTAATGCTCAAAATTCTCCAAGCCAGGCTTCAACAGTACGTGAAACGTGAACTTCCAGATGTTCAAGCTGGATTTAGAAAAGTCAGAGGAACCAGAGATCAAATTGCCAATATGTGTTGGATCATGGAAAAAGCAAGAGAGTTCCAGAAAGACATCTACTTCTGCTTTATTGACTACCCCAAAGCCTTTGACTGTGTGGATCACAATAAACTGTGGATAATTCTTCAAGATATGGGAATACCAGGGCACCTGACCTGCCTCCTGAGAAATGTATATGAAGTTCAGGGAGCAACAGTTAGAACTGGATATGGAACAACATATTGGTTCCAAATTGGGAAAGAAGTACGTCAAAGCTGTATATTGTCACCTTGCTTATTTAACTTATATGCAGAGTACATCATGAGAAATGCCAGGCTGGATGAAGCACAAGCTGGAATCAAGATTGCCGGGAGAAATACCAATAACCTCAGATATGCAGATGATACCACCCTTATGGCAGAAAGTGAAGAAGAACTAAAGAACCTCTTGATGATACTGAAAGAGGAGAGTGAAAAAGATGTCTTAAAGCTCAACATTCAGAAAACTAAGAACATGGCATCCGGTCCCTTCACTTCATAGCAAATAGATGGGAAAATAATGAAAAACAACAGACTTTATTGGTTTTTTTCTCCAAAATCACTGCAGATGGTGACTGCAGCCATGAAATTAAAAGATGCTTACTCCTGGGAAGAAAAGTTATGACCAGCCTAGACAGCATATTAAAAAGTAGAGACACTACTTTGCTGACAAAGGTCCATCTAGTCAAGGCTATGGTTTTTCCAGTAGTCATGTATGGATGTGAGAGTTGGACTATAAAGAAAGCAGAGCACCAAAGAACTGATGCTTTTGAGCTGTGGTGTTGGAGAAGACTCTTTAGAGTCCCTTGGACTGCAAGGAGATCCAACCAGTCCATCCTAAAGGAAATCAGTCCTGAATATTCACTGGAAGGACTGATGCTGAAACTGAAACTCAATACTTTCGCCGCCTGATGTGAGAAACTGACTCATCTGAAAAGGGGATGACAGAGGATGAGATTGTTGGATGGCATCACCCACTCAATGGACAAGAATTTGAGTAAGCTCTGGGAGTTGGTGATGGACAGATAGGGAGGCCTGTAGCGCTGTGGTCCATGAGGTCACAATGAGTCAGACATGATTAAGCAACTTTCGCACTTTCTTTTCATGTAGATCAGATAAAATCTTCAGTAAAGCTTTACTCAAATCCTTCTGGCAAAGGCAGCTTTTTCTCTTGGACTTCTCCAGATAATGTTCTGCAACTATTCCTGTTATAATTGCTTTATAAACATTTATTTACATACTTCTTTCCTCCACTAGATGGCAAGCAGATCAGAAATACAAGTTAAAATTTTTCTTTTTATTTCATCTTTTGCAGAAAGGGGATACATATATAGTAACTGAGTGAGTGATTAAAGGAATGAATTTGATTCTTGTGGAGTGCAATACATAGAAATAGTCTTTTGAGATCTGTATCTATATATCAATTAGATATCAGTAAAATACATAGTATTTAAAAATAACAATGGTCTTAGCCTTATGCCAGACCCTTGTGTTTACTTGTAACGGTATAAGGCCAGCCGGCATGCATGCTAACTTGCTTCACTCGTGTCTGACTCTGTGACTCCATCAAGTACGGCCCGCCAGGATCCTCTGTTCGTGGGATTCTCCTGGCAAGAATACTGGAGTAGGTTGTCATGCCCTCCTCCAGGGGATCTTCCTGACCCAAGGATAGAACCTGCATCTCCTGGGGCTCCTGCATTGCAGACAAATCTTTACCACTGAGCCAGCAGGGAGGCCCCATAATGGTATAATAAAGATGGCTAAATAAAAGATGAGGAGAACTTTAAGAAACTCAACTCTGCAAAAGAATGTTCAGCAGTTCTGAGATCAGTTACTGGTATCTTGTATCTTATTGTCCAAAAGCAGGTATTAATTCCCCAGGAGTACACAACAGGCTGCCTGTAGATTACCTGTGAACCAGACTCTCCAGCTACCAAGAAATGCTCTGTTGTGGTGATGGGTTTTGCCCCCTGAGTAAAAGGATTTAAAACTAAACTCCAGTTTAGACGGGGGGCAGGAAGGAAGGAGGCAAAGGCTTTTTCCTTCTGCTCCCAAAGTGGCTTCTGAGCCGCAGCTCTGGTGATCATCCCTGGCAGGTTGCCTGGCACAGGCTCCCACCACTGCCCCTGCCTGCAGGGCTCGTCTCTGACTGGCACACCAGCAGGTGGTCCTGCCCTTGGATCGCCCTGGCGGCATAGCTCCTCCTGTCTCGGGGGTGCCACCACCCCCGACCGTCCCTTGGAACCTGGTGCCCACTCTCAACACCATTTCTAGGGCAGCTCACAGCACCATCCAGGGTGCTTGGGACAGTTTCAGAATGAGACTGTGCTTTTTGAGGGACAAGTTCAGAAGTATGAAGGTAAAAACCCTGAGTAACAGACCGCAGTGCTGTACCCTCTGTAATTCTCCACAGTCCACTCAGCACCCTGTGAGGGCTGGGATTCCCCCTTTGGAGATGTAGCTGCTCGAGGACACCACCCTGACCCTCAGGGGCCGGTGGACACAAGCCTGGTGGAGATTTTGCTGCACACGTCTCCATCTTCTTCTGGTGGTTTTTAGAGGGTGTTTCCCTTCCGTGGCTTCAGTGCACGTGGTTGAGGTGAAGATGGATAATATCTACTATTTCCTTCATCCAAGGAGTTGGTTGGTTACCACTTGTTCTATGTTGCAGAGATTCTGCTGCTGCTGCTGCTAAGTCGCTTCAGTCGTATCCGACTCTGTGCAACCCCATAGACGGCAGCCCACTAGGCTCCTCTGTCCCTGGGATTCTATGCTGAGCCAAACAACAAAAACCCAGGAATGTTATCTGTGTATGAATCTATGTATGAAAAAAGATAAATTGCTTTTCTGATGGCCTTGTGAAAGATACAAGATTACGTAATCTTTAGCTACTATTGGCAACTACGGGGAGATGGGGTACATGTGAAAAAGTGCGTACGCGTGAGAGGAGACAGAGACAAAGAGAGACGTAGAGAGAGAGAGGATCCTGAAAATGTGGTTTGAATTCGTGAATTTAACCTGACTGACCTAAAACTGCTCGTGTTTTTTTAATGCAATTCAATAAATTACATATTTATCATTTGCATTAAATTAAGTTTGAATTAAGTTTCTAAAACATGTAATTAAAAATGGCTCAACTAACCGATCAGAAAACTGAGGGGCTGATGAAAGGTGCAGACCTCACTGGCCCGTCTTTCCCTGGGTCAGGCGACCAGGGTCCCGAGGACAGAGCTTTCCCTGGACAGCAGCCACATAATCGGGTGACCAGGATTCCTAGGACAGATCTTTCCCTGGACAGCAGCCACATAATCAGGGAACCAGAATTCCTAGGACAGATCTTTCCCTGGACAGCAGCCACATAATCAGGGAACCAGAATTCCTAGGACAGATCTTTCCCTAGACAGCAGCCACATAATCAGGGAACCAGGATTCCTAGGACAGATCTTTCCCTAGACAGCAGCCACATAATTGGGTAACCAGAATTCCTAGGACAGATCTTTCCCTAGACAGCAGCCACATAATCAGGGAACCAGAATTCCTAGGACAGATCTTTCCCTAGACAGCAGCCACATAATCAGGGAACCAGAATTCCTAGGACAGATCTTTCCCTAGACAGCAGCCACATAATCAGGGAACCAGAATTCCTAGGACAGATCTTTCCCTGGACAGCAGCCACATAATCGGTGACCAGGATTCCTAGGAAAGATCTTTCCCTAGACAGCAGCCACATAATTGGGTAACCAGAATTCCTAGGAAAGATCTTTCCCTAGACAGCAGCCACATAATCAGGGAACCAGGATTCCTAGGACAGATCTTTCCCTAGACAGCAGCCACATAACCGGGTAACCAGGATTCCTAGGACAGATCTTTCCCTAGACAGCAGCCACATAATCAGGGAACCAGAATTCCTAGGACAGATCTTTCCCTAGACAGCAGCCACATAACCGGGTAACCAGGATTCCTAGGACAGATCTTTCCCTAGACAGCAGCCACATAATCAGGGAACGAGGATTCCTAGGAAAGATCTTTCCCTAGACAGCAGCCACATAATCAGGGAACCAGAATTCCTAGGACAGTTTTACTTCAAATGTGTGCTCCTATTTTCCCTATGAATATATTTTTACATTTCATACTTTATCATTTTTTTCCAGAAATAAATGGTAATTATGCTCATGGGGCAAAAGGACACCAACGAAAACCAAGTTCCCCCACAGTTATCTTGGTCTTTTTAGTGTTCTTTTATAAACCTCACATTGTAAAAGGAGTTAATGATAGCTGCTCTCCACAAAGAAATATTGTGAAGATTAGTTCACATTTGTAAAAATAGAAAGGTACATATATCAAATAGTAGTCGATTAGTTTGCACAGCATATAAAACAGAAAGGGCACACGGATGTGAGGTTCAGCTGTCACGAAACAGCTTTCAGAACTAATTTGATAAAACACCATGGTGGCAAGCTCCTGAGAGCAAGTGGTGGAAAGTCCTGAAACAATGAAGAGCAATGAAGCTTTATCCAAGGAATTAGCTTCCCCCCACAAGCCCCGCCTATGACTTATTATACAGCACCCCACCACATTCAAGGACGACTACCCAGAGACCTTTCTGTGGTGGGCGGAGGAGCAAACACTGTGGATGCTGGAGGCCCTGTGCTTCAGAAGCACCTTCCTCACCAAGGTTTGATGCTGGCACTTCTGGAGCAAGGAGAATCCGCCTGCGGTTTGCCACTGCAGCGCGGCAGTGGGGCTACAGACAGAAGTCCAGGGCAGCAGGCCCCCGTGTGGAAGGAGACAGTGCATTTGGGATTTCCTGGCGTGAAGTGGAGTCCTGCTGCAGGTGCCACTCGCTGATGGCACATTTGGTGGTGACTCACGATGCTGGTTTTTCTATGAAAACCTCACGGTGACTGAGGTACTTGTGTTTGATCATGTCTCCCCTACAGGGTAAGACTTGGAAATAGGGTCCTTGTCCAGACAGTAGTTAGCAAATTTTCTGATGCATGTGAAATGCTCTTTGTGCGCTTCTTGTTCTGGGTGTGATCCTCAGGAAAGTTCTAGTTGAGAACACTTTACAAAAATCTGGTCCCTACATGGAAGAAAAAAAATGAAAGCTATTCATTCAGACTGTGTGGTTCACAATAAACTTTGACTGTGTGGATCACAATAAACTGTGGAAAATTCTGAAAGATATTGGAATACCAGACCACCTGATCTGCCTCTTGAGAAATTTGTATGCATGTCAGGAAGCAACAGTTAGAACTGGACATGGAACAACAGACTGGTTCCAAATAGGAAAAGGAGTACGCCAAGGCTGTATATTGTCACCCTGCTTATTTAACTTCTATGCAGAGTACATCATGAGAAACGCTGGACTGGAAGAAACACAAGTTGGAATCAAGATTGCTGGGAGAAATATCAATAAACCTCAGATATGCCGATGACACCACCGTTATGGCAGAAAGTGAAGAGGAACTAAAAAGCCTCTTGATGAAAGTGAAAGTGGAGACTGAACAAGTTGTCTTAAAGCTCAACATTCAGAAAACGAAGATCATGGCATCCGGTCCCATCACTTCATGGGAAATAGATGGGGAAACAGTGGAAACAGTGTCAGACTTTATTTTTCTGAGCTCCAAAATCATCACAGATGGTGACTGCAGCCATGAAATTAAAAGACGCTTACTCAAAATGTCTCAAAAGCAGAGACATTACTTGCCAACAAAGGTCCGTCTAGTCAAGGCTATGGTTTTTCCAGTGGTCATGTATGGATGTGAGAGCTGGACTGTGAAGAAGGCTTAGCACCGAAGAATTGATGCTTTTGAACTGTGGTGTTGGAGAAGACTCTTGAGAGTCCCTTGGACTGCAAGGACATCCAATCAGTCCATTCTAAAGGAGATCAGTCTTGGGATTTCTTTAGAAGGAATGATGCTAAAGCTGAAACTCCAGTACTTTGGCCACCTCATGTGAAGAGTTGACTCATTGGAGAAGACTCTGATACTGGGAGGGATTGGGGGCAAGAGGAGAAGGGAACGACAGAGGATGAGATGGGTGGATGGCATCACTGACTCGATGGATGTGAGTCTCAGTGAACTCCGTGAGTTGGTGATGGACAGGGAGGCCTGGCGTGCTGTGATTCATGGGGTCGCAAAGACTTGGACATGACTGAGCGACTGATCTGATCTGATTCATTCAGATAATTCAACTCCCTCAAAAAGTATAAGAAAATTTCCAGAGAAATGAGGTATATTATAGGAAGAGTAGCTAATTGCTTTGCATTTTTGTGTCATATTATAAATGCAGATGTACTTAATACTTAGGTATATGGTTAGAATTCCTTGATAAAGCCTCTGTTTTCTCAGTGTCTAGGATGTAGGGTTGAGAAAAGGCAGTCATTTTGGAGTGGAGTGGAGTCATTTACTTACTCATGAGTGAGTTGGGGTGCCAGGACTCAAGGTTCGGTCTTTCCTGAGAAGTTTTTCTAGATCCAGTCATCACTCCTAGAAGGAAGACTGTGAGAAGGTAGGAACTTGGAGAGCACCCGTTTCATCCTCTATTTTTGTAAATGAACAAGCTGAGCCTCAGGGAGTGTTGTGGAGGTCCTGGTGCTCATCTGATGCCATAACCCATCACCATTCTCCATCGCTCGTGCCCAGTGCCGCTGTGCTGAGGGCACACAGCAGGGTTTGGGCAGACACAGACAGGCTTCTGCTTCACAATCACACACTCAGCCCATTGTATAGTTAAAAACTGCAGCTAACAATCAAAGTTGTGATTTCAGAAGTATTAGTACTTAGAACAAGGATAAGTTAAAAATCATAGAGAGAGTTGGTTTAAGGCAGGGTTAAAGAAAAGTAAAACATATGAGAGATATGTGGTTATGACCAAATTTGAATATAACAATTTTCTTCCTGACATGTAATGTGATCAAATAAGTGCACACATATATTATGTTGCGGGGAAAATTCTCACAAAAATTTAAGCATGAAGTAATTTTCTTGTACTTTGAACAATTAATTGTATTAAAAAATAAGAGAAGTGCTTGAAAATAAAAAACAGAAAATATCCATTAATTCAAGTTATCTATTTTACAAATTTTCTAATATTCAAGTTCAGTTTTTCAAGAATTTCATTTTCTTAAAAATTCTTAGTTCCTTTTTTTCTACCTTGTCTCAGCAAGAATAAATAAGTTATGTGGATAATTGAGAGAAATTAAAAGTATCCATTAATTAGTGATGCTTTTTCTATTAATTTTTTCATTTAAATTTTGATTTAATTAAATTCAATTAAATTTATTTGATGTTTTCATTTCATTTATTGAGGGATCCTCACATGTTGGGTACTATTCTAGACACTGGTGATACAGCCATGAAAAGCAAAAGTATTTGCTGTTATCGGGTTTCCATTAAAGTGAATGAAGACAGCAATAATGAATGGTTATATGTTACAAAGTGATAAGTGCTATCACGAAATGCAAAGCAAGGCAAAGTAATAAAGACTGACCAGATGGGGAAGTCTGTAAAAAGGAAGTTGTCTCTGAAGAGATGAATGAGCAGCGATCAGGAGGCAGTGAGAGGGTGAGCTTTATGAATATCCTGGGAAAGAATTCTGGGCAGAAGGAAAGGCCAATATTCAGGAGAGCCAGCTCATTTCCTGAGGTAGGAGCAGGACCCAGAACCAGACACATGATCAGAACAGACCCGAGAGGACCACAGGCTCACTGCTCTGACAGACCTGTGTGCTCTGGGCTCTGTTCTCTGCTCGTAGACAGAGGCTAGGGCAGAGGGGTGCAACCTGGCATGGCGAGGAAGCAGTAACAACTCAGAGCTGCAGAGACTGAGGCAGTAGTTTATCATCATCATCCTGGTTCCAATAAAGAAATCTGCCAGGTTACGGACTGACAAATAATGAGCAAAATCTAGTGTCCAAACACGACACCGAATGTAGTCTGTGCAAAAGGACTTTGGAAATGTCACCAAACAATTGGATGGCTGCAGCCTTCCATGATTAAGAGCAGAGAACCCTGGGGTAGAGAGAGAATTTGATTTCCAACATTATCACATGCTTATATTCAAAATGCCCAATTTTAAAGAAAAAAAAAAAAAAAACTCACAAGACATACAAAGAAGCAGTAAAGTATGACCCTTTCAGAGGAAAATGGAAGTTGATCGAGCTGCCCTGAGGAAACCCAACATTAGACTTACTAGATAAGAGTTAAATCAACTGCATTAAATATATGCAAAGTGATGAAGAAAACCACAAAGAACTAAAGGAAATCTTAAAAGTGATAAGTGAGCGAAATGAGAATATCAATAAATAGAAATCTTACAAAAGGACCAAATAAAACTCAAGATAAACATACAATAACTAAAATAAAATAAAATTTAGAAATTTCCAAGGGATTCAATAGTAGGTTTGAGCAGGTACAAAGACTCTTTGAACTTGAAAATAAGACAACTGAAATTATCCAGTCTTTGGACCAGAAAAGTGAGCAGTATCTGAGGGCCTTGCAGGACACCATCAAGCAAATCAACATATGCTTGGCAGAAGTACTAGAGAAGAGAGAGAGAAAAGCGGGGGAATATATATATATATGAAGAAACAAGACTTCCCTTGTGGCTCTATGGTAAAGAACCTGCCTGCCAATCAGGAGACATAAGAGACATGGATTCAATTCCTGGATCAGGAAGATCCCCTAGAGGAGGGCATAGCAACTCGCTCCAGTATTCAAGGACAGAGAAACCTGGTGGGCAGTTCATGGGGCAAGAGTTGGACATGACTGAAGTGACTTAACATTGGAAGAAACACTGGCTGAAAACATCCCAAATTTGAGGAAACATATGAACCTACATATACAAAAAAACTCAACAAACTCCAAGTAGGATAAATGCAGAGATCAACACTAAGACATGTAAATCAAATGAAAGGCAAACAGAACATGTTGAAAGCAGGGAGAAGTGACTGACCATGTATAAGCAATTCTTAATGAAATTAACACCCAGCTTCTCATCAGAAACCATGGAGGCTAGCCGGCAGTGAAATGACATGTTTAAAAGTGTTTTTTGATAAAAAGATGTTAAGCGAGAATTCTATATTTGGCAAAACTATCCTTCAAAAGTGGCAAAGAAATTAAGACATCCCCACATTTTTTAAGTTGAGAGTTCTTTGCTTTCAGACCAGACTTTACAAGAAATGCTGAAGGAAGCTTTAAGTCTTGAAATGAAAGAACACTAGACAACAATTCAAAGTCACATGAGGAAATAAAGAACATTGGTAAAGGCAAGTATGTAGATAAATTTAAAAGCCATCTGGTTTGTAACACTTTTTAAAATTTTCTACATGATTTAAAAGACAAATTCATAAAATTGTAATTACAAGCCTATGTTCGAAAACACACAATGTATAAAGATGTAATTGTGATAAAATTTAAACAGGCTAGTAGAAGATGTCTTAGTCCCCAGCTGTCTCCTGAAAACCAGTCAACCTACAGTTTATTCTGTATTTTGAATCTGTTTCCCATTGCCTTTCATCATAACCTTCACTGTTCTTCCTTTTAGCTTGAACCTCTCCATGCTCTGTTGCAAACGAAGTCAGTTTTGCAGGGAAGATACTAGAAGTTATCTGTTTTATGACGTGCTTCTCCACTCAGGAAAATTTCTGAGCCATGGATCTGGAGCTGGGAGAGTGGGGACAATGGTGAGCTTCTTTCTGAATGACACTCTCATGCTAGAAGCTAAATGTCTGATGTTGGTGGGGGAAGCCCATCATTTTGGCTGGTCTCTTCTGGTATGTAACCACCACTGCATGAGTTGAAAGGATAATCAGATCCCCATGTTCTCAGGATGCTGTGTCCACGATAGAGGCCCATTCTACAAATCAAAGCTTGGCGGGGAAAGGCCCTCATCTCTCAACTGTACTCACCACAGACTTAACCTCAGGAGCAACAGGTGGCTGTTTTTGAAAGACAAGTGATTATTTAAGTAAAATATAATATTATATTGTGGGATTTACATACATAAAGGTAAAGTAAATGAAAGAGACTACAGAATGGGAGGATTAATGCACTTTTTTCTATTATAAGGGTTTTTTTTTTTTAGTATCATATCAAGTCTAAGCAGACTGTGATAAGATAGTAATGGATACTGGAATTCATAAAACAATTATTTTTAAAAATTGTACAAACAAATATAGCTAATATCATTAGAAAAAATAAAATGGTTTGTAAGTAGGAAAAAGAGAACAAAAAGATGAAATAACAGAAAATAAATAACAATATGGTAAATCCAAAAACAGCAATATATATATGTTGAGATTAAATGGGTTAACCACACCAACAAAAAGACATAGATTGACAGATTGGATATAAGAATATTAATACAAGCTTATGGTTTCTACAATCCGTATACTTTAATATAATGACATAAACATGAAAAGCAAAAGGATAAAAAAGATATATCATGTAAACAGAAGATTAAGTCAGTTGATATGGTGTTATCAATATCAGACAAAGAAGACTTCAAAACATAAAGAATTACCAGAGATAGAAAAAAAAATTCATGACAAATGTGAAATTTCTTATGAAGACACAGAAATTCTAAACAAGTATAGAACTAAAAACAGAGGTTCAAAACTGGAAATATAAAGAAGGGTTTTCAATGAAAGAATAGATTTGTTTGATGAAGGTTCAAAAGCAATTCAGTGAAGGAAGGATGGTCATCCAGTAAATAGTGCTGAAACAACCAAATATGACAGACAAAATATGAACTTTGACTTTAGGCTTCATGTTATGTATCAACATTAATCCCAAGTGTGCTATGGATTTAAATGTAAAGCACAACTATGAAACTTTTAGATTAAAACAGAAAGGCAGAAGAACATCTCTGGGACTGAGGGCAAAGATTTCTTAGACATGAAATCAAATGCATGATCCATATAAGAAAATAATCATAAGTTGGACTTACTCAAAAATGTTTGCTCTAGCTTTTTAAGAGGATGAAAAGATAAACTGCACATCCGGGAGGAAATATTTGCAACATATTTTTATATCTAGACTAGATAAGTAACCCCCAAAACTCAAGGGTAGCATGAAGATAACAAAGCTGAACAATTCTGTTATAAAATGGGTAAAATACACGAATGGACATTTCATCACAGGAATAACATGGATGGCAAACAGACATAAAAAATGCTTGGCCCACTAGCCCACGTCACGGAGATGCAGAGCGCCCTAGTGGCTGCTTAGGGGCAGGAACTTGGAGTGGGTGGAGCCAGGTGAGAATCCAGAGGTGCTATGAAGGAGCTCTTTGTCGTGATACAACAGCTATACATCTTGATTGTTTGCATGGTTACATGCATTATACATGCAATAAAATTGCACAGAACTATACCCACAAGCACATAAAAATCAAAATTTTAAAAAGCAGTAAAACCTGAATAAAGTCTGTAATCTGGTTTAACAGGAAAGTACCGACATTAATTTCTTTCTTTTGATATTGTACTAAATTCTATTATATAAGAGGTCACCATGTGGGAAAGCTGTGTGAAAGGTGCGTAAGACTCTATACTATTTCTACAGCTTCTATTGAGCCTTAAATTATTTCCAAATAAAAAGTTCAAAAATATACCAGTCTCCCTATGTAAAAGAAACCAGACCCATTTTCTGTAGTGAAAGATCATGGTAAAAAGGGGGAAATCATGAACATACAGGGTACTTAAAGCATAAAGAAATAGATAGTATAAATAGATGGGTGGATCAAAGGCAGGATGGAGTATTGTTTCAATTTTGGGTTCTAAATCTAGAAGTAGCTAAAGAGTAACCTCAGTGAATAATCAAGAAGACAGTGCGTCTGGCCTTCTACCAAGATAAGGTTACTGTTTCCCACAGGTCTCCCTAATCTGTCTGTATAAATCTCTTATGAACTATTTTGAGCCTCTGATATGCGTCAATCTCAGTGGCAGGAAAAAATAGTAGCATAATTTCTGAAGACTGCAAGGGATTACTAGTCCCCAGAATGTCTGGATTGAGCAAGACTTTTTCCTAGTGTTGGGAAACAGCTGAGTAATACAACGTTGAACCCTTGTCACAAGTTCACGTGTGCATTCCTGACTTAGCTGGATAACCAAAGAGGAAAACACAGTTCCCAAGAAAAGCTGACCACCCTGCTTTCCAAGTGCCCCTTGACTGACGTCGCCTAGATTGCTTGAGCCAACAATAAACTGAACTTGCACTATTCACTTCCAGATCCTCCTGGATGCAGTCCGTTGCTCCTGCTTCCACCAACTCATTCCCTTAATACCTCCTTAAATGGAGTTGTGTCTCTGCTTTCTCACAGTATACACATTTGCTTTAGCTTTCCTTATTATCTCTTCTAGGGTTTTGCTTTATTCTTTAAAAAAAAAAAATCCTCAAAGCTAAAATAAAAGTTATTTATCAAGTATTTTGGTAATAAGATTGTAACTCTTGAGATGGAGAAGGAAATGGCACCCCACTCTGGTACTCTTGCCTGGACAAATCCCATGGATGGAGGAGCCTGGTAGGCTACAGTTCATGGAGTTGCCAAGAGTCAGACATGACTGAGCAACTTCGCTTCACTTTTCACTTTCCTGCATTGGAGAAGGAAATGGCAACCCACTCCAGTGTTCTTGCCTGGAGAATCCCAGGGACGGGGGAGCCTGGTGGGCTGCCGTCTATAGGGTCGTACAGGGTCGGACATGACTGAAGCATCTTGGCAACAGAAGCTCTTGAGATGTCTTGAAGTTATACACTGAGAGAAATGAGACACAGATACCTTTTAAAAAGCCAGAAGGTAGTGGAGGGAAGGCAAACACAATCTGATTAAATCCATGGAATATTCTGCTGTTTTATAGATTCTGTGATGCTCATTGATTCATAAGACACAAGTTATAGGTCTATCCCACCTAGCTTAAAGACAAACATCTGCTAAAAAAAAAAAGTCAGCAATTTTAGTAACTTTACATAGTTGTAAAGTTTGCAAACATCCTCATAGCATCTTTTAACAAGGCATTACATGAATCTTAGAAAAATAACATTTAGCATTACCAATGTTATTGAAATTTCAATACTGACTCTAAAAGTTTGATTTGAGTCCTCATCATATTCATGGTCAATAGATGAAGTGAATACCAACATTACATAAGTCATCATCACTAACTTGGGGAAAGCCACTTTAAAGCTGGAGTCCACCACTAATTCAATTAGAAGCATCTGAACACGTGTATATTTCATAACCTAAATAAAGGCACATTCTGAGGTCAAAGTAGATACAGGAATGGAAACAGGTCAGATTAAAGACACTACAGGTATTTGCTTCAGTGCATGGAGTTAGTGCCATTGTTTTCAGCTTCCCAGGTGGTGCTAGTGGTAAAGAACTCGCTTGTCAATGCAGGAGACATAAGAGACGTGGCTTCGATCCCTGGGTCGAGAAGATCCCCTGGAGAAGGAAATGGGAACCCACTCCAGCATTCTTGCCTGGAGAATCGCGTGGACAGAGAGGCCTGGCAGGCTGCAGTCCATGGGGTCCCAAAGAATGGTACATGACCGAAATGACTAAGCATGCATAGGCCTTCTTACTTAGTAGCTTTCATAAACAGCAAACTTACTAATCAATAATTAGTCAATTATTCCCTAATAAAAGCAGGCTGATACTCATTTTACTTCTAAATACTTCTATTTCTCTTTGCTTCTCCATCCCCTTGTTTACCATTGTCTGCATCAATAAAATTCTGATAAGCCTCTCAGTGTATAGCATGGCACGGAAAACACTATATTGCAATATATTCTTATTAACTAAACTAGATTAAAACATCAGTTATACACATAGAAGATGGCTTGTGCTACAAGCCATCTCCTTGAGTGACAAGGGGAGTGAGCCGTGAGAGATCTGATAAGGAGGTGCCCTTTGGTGAAAGCGGAAGCTGTGAAGGTATTTGTGGGAAGACTGAGAACATGGAAAAAACTGAGTAAGCTATGAGTGAAGCGAGCTAATGGTGTCCTTGAAACTTGGGTTTAAGAGGTGTGTGTTTCTTCTTGAAGTATTCAGAGATGAGGCAAGTTTACAGATGCACTGTCAAGTGAAAACATGTTTTTTTTTTTTTTTTAATGTTGCTTCTTATATAAAAGCGCCTGGTTCACTTGGTATACTCTGGAATTTATTGTTTCACAGGGAAGTGATGAAACCACTCTCATGTTTCTTGAGGATAATCCAACGTGATGAAACACAGAGATGAAACTGTAATACTAGAATGCCTTCCTTGGAAAGGCAAGTACTCGAGCAAGCCTAAGGTGCACACGGGAAGCCAGATACTGCGTTTCATTCTCTTCACTTATGTAAATGCTTAAAAATACATGGGTGCTTGTCTGGAGTTTCTGCAGGGAGACCTCCTTAGGACTTGCAAAAAATACCGAGGAGACAGCTTTGCAGCCCAGGTCTTACATTGTTTACGAATGGCATTTGCTCCTTTTGTTAAATAGTAAATGTTTCATTATTCAAAACAGGGACAACTTCAGAAATAATACAAGTGATGGTTTGTGGGTCTGTGCTTTCCCCAGTTCACAGCCCTTCATCAGCTATCAATCTCTTTCCCACACTCTGTCTCCCAGACTTATTTCTCACAAGCCTGCAGTTCTACCACCGTCTTAATCAGTTTTAATGTACATGTTAATAATGTGCTACATTTCCTGAATTATTCAAGTTTAAGGAACACCTGATCTGCCTCTTGAGAAACCTATACGCAGATCAGGAAGCAACAGTTAGAACTGGACATGGAACAACAGGCTGGTTCCAAATAGGAAAAAGAGTACGTCAAGGCTGTATATTGTCACCCTGCTTTTTTAACGTATATGCAGAGTACATCATGAGAAACGCTGAACTGGATGAAGTACAAGCTGGAATCAAGATTGCCGGGAGAAATATCAATAACCTCAGATATGCAGATGACACCACCTTTATGGCAGAAAGTGAAGAAGAACTAAAGAGCCTCTTAATGAAAGTGAAAGAGGGTACTGAAAAAGCTGGCTTAAAGCTCAACATTCAGAAAACGAAGATCATGGCATCTGGTCCCATCACTTCATGGGAAATAGATGGGGAAACAGTGGAAACAGTGTCAGACTTTATTTTGGGGGGATCCAAAATCACTGCACATGGTGACTGCAGCCATAAAATTAAAAGATGCTTACTCCTTGGAAGGAAAGTTATGACCAACCCAGATAGCATATTCAAAAGCAGAGACATTACTTTGCCAACAAAGGTCCGTCTAGTCAAGGCTATGATTTTTCCAGTGATCATGTATGGATGTGAGAGTTGGACTATAAAGAAAGCTGAGCGCCAAAGAATTGATGCTTTTGAACTGTGGTGTTGGAGAAGACTCTTGAGAGTCCCTTGGACTGCACGGAGATCCAACCAGTCCATCCTAAAGGAGATCAGTCCTGGGTGTTCATTGGAAGGAGTGATGTTGAAGCTGAAACTCCAATACTTTGGCCATCTGATGTGAAGAGCTGACTCATTGGAAAAGACCCTGATTGGATGTCCTTGCAGTCCAAGGGACTCTCAAGAGTCTTCTCCAACACCACAGTTCAAAAGCATCAATTCTTCGGTGCTCAGCCTTCTTCACAGTCCAACTCTCACATCCAAACATGACCACAGGAAAAACCATAGCCTTGACTAGATGAACCTTTGTTGGCAAAGTAATGTCTCTGCTTTTGAATATGCTATCCAGGTTGGTCATAACTTTCCTTCCAAGGAGTAGATCAGATCAGATCAGTCACTCAGTCGTGTCCGACTCTTTGTGACCCCATGAACCGCAGCACGCCAGGCCTCCCTGTCCATCACCAGCTCCCGGAGGTCACCCAGACTCGCATCCATCGAGTCAGCGATGCCATCCAGCCATCTCATCCTCTGTCGTCCCCTTCTCCTCCTGCCCTCAATCCCTCCCAGCATCAGAGTCTTCTCCAATGAGTCAACTCTTCGCATGAGGTGGCCAAAATACTGGAGTTTCAGCTTTAGCATCATTCCTTCTAAAGAAATTCCAGGATTGATCTCCTTCAGAATGGACTGGTTGGATCTTCTTGCAGTCCAAGGGACTCTCAAGAGTCTTCTCCAACACCACAGTTCAAAAGCATCAATTCTTCGGCGCTCAGCCTTCTTCACAGTCCAGCTCTCACATCCATACATGACCACAGGAAAGACCATAGCCTTGACTAGGCGAACCTTTGTTGTTAAAGTAATGTCTCTGCTTTTGAATATGCTATCTAGGTTGGTCATAACTTTCCTTCCAAGGAGCCAGCGTCTTTTAATTTCATGGCTGCAGTCACCATCTGCAGTGATTTTGGAGCCCAGAAAAACAAAGTCTGACACTGTTTCCACTGTTTCCCCATCTATTTCCCATGCAGTGATGGGACCAGATGCCATGATCTTTGTTTTCTGAATGTCGAGCTTTAAGCCAACCTTTTCACTCTCCTTTTTCACTTTCATCAAGAGGCTTTTTAGCCCCTCTTCACTTTCTGCCATAAGAGTGGTGTCATCTGCATATCTGAGGTTATTGATATTTCTCCCGGCAATCTTGATTCCAACTTGTGTTTCTTCCAGTCCAGCATTTCTCATGATGTACTCTGCATATGTTAAATAAACATGGTGACAATATGCAGCCTTGATGTACTCCTTTTCCTATTGGAACCAGTCTGTTGTTCCATGACCAGTTCTAACTGTTGCTTCCTGACCTGCATACAGATTTCTTAAGAGGCAGATCAGGTGCCTCATTTCATTATAGGGGACTGGAATGCAAAAGTAGGAAGTCAAGAAACACCTGGAGTAACAGGCAAATTTGGCCTTGGAATACAGAATGAAGCAGGACAAAGACTAATAGAGTTTTGCCAAGAAAATGCACTGGTCATAGCAAATACCCTCTTCCAACAACACAAGAGAAGACTCTATACATGGACATCACCAGATGGTCAACACCGAAATCAGATCGATTATATTCTTTGCAGCCAAAGATGGAGAAGCTCTATACAATCAGCAAAAACAAGACCAGGAGCTGACTGTGGCTCGGACCATGAACTCCTTATTGCCAAATTCAGACTGAAATTGAAGAAAGTAGAGAAAACCACTAGACCATTCAGGTATGACCTAAATCAAATCCCTTATGATTATACAGTGGAAGTGAGAAATAGATTTAAGGGCCTAGATCTGATAGATAGAGTGCCTGATGAACTATGGAATGAGGTTCGTGACATTGTACAGGAGACAGGGATCAAGACCATCCCCATGGAAAAGAAATGCAAAAAAGCAAAATGGCTGTCTGGGGATGCCTTACAAATAGCTGTGAAAAGAAGAGAAGCGAGAAGCAGAGGAGAAAAGGAAAGATATCAACATCTAAATGCAGAGTTCCAAAGAATAGCAAGAAGAGATAAGAAAGCCTTCTTCAGCGATCAATGCAAAGAAATAGAGGAAAACAACAGAATGGGAAAGACTAGGGATCTCTTCAAGAAAATCAGAGATACCAAAGGAACATTTCATGCAAAGATGGGCACGATAAAGGACAGAGATGGTGTGGACCTAACAGAAGCAGAAGATATTAAGAAGAGGTGGCAAGAATACACAGAAGAACTGTACAAAAAAGAGCTTCAAGACCTAGATAATCATGATGATGTGATCACTGACCTAGAGCCAGACATCTTGGAATGTGAAGTCAAGTGGGCCTTAGAAAGCATCACTAGGAACAAAGCTAGTGGAGGTGATGGAATTCCAGTGGAGCTATTCCAAATCCTGAATGATGATGCTGTGAAAGTGCTACACTCAATATGCCAGCAAATTTGGAAAACTCAGCAGTGGCCACAAGATTGGAAAAGGTCAGTTTTCATCCCAATCCCAAAGAAAGGCAATGCCAAGGAGTGCTCAAACTACCGAACAATTGCACTCATCTCACATGCTAGTAAAGTAATGCTCAAAATTCTCCAAGCCAGGCTTCAGCAATATGTGAACCGTGAACTTCCTGATGTTCAAGCTGGTTTTAGAAAAGGCAGAGGAACCAGAGATCAAATTGCCAACATCCGCTGGATCATGGAAAAAGCAAGAGAGTTCCAGAAAAACATCTATTTCCAAGGAGTAAGCGTCTTTTAATTTCATGGCTGCAGTCACCATCTGCAGTGATTTTGGAGCCCCCAAAATACTATACATAGGGAATCAACAACTTCAAAAAGTCTAAGGAAATCTGTTACTGCTTCCTTCTGGTCTCAGCCACATCATTTGATGTTGCTGTTCAGTCGCTAAGTTGTGCCCGACTCTTGGCGACCTCCTGGACTGCGGCAGCCAGGGTCCTCTGTCCTCCTCTGGCTCCTGGAGTTTGCTCAGATTCATGTCCTTTGAGTTGGTGATGCCATCTATCTCATTCTCTGCCACCCCCATCTCCTTTTGCCCTTAATCTTGCCCAGCATCAAGGTCTTTTCAATGAGTTGGCTCTTCAATTTTCTGAGGCTTTCATCACTTTCTGCTTAGAATTCCACAACAGAAATTCTAAGCCTTTATCATGCTTTTCAGGTACAGTTCTGAGGAGGTCTGTTTGTCCAGGTTGGCAATCTGCCACCCAGATTAATCTTGAACATGGTGCATAAGCCTACTGCGTTTAAAATCCTTCATCTATAAAATAGGATGATGATAACAGTTCTTAATAATGTAGTTACAGGCATAATAGTATTAATCACAGGATTATTATAATGATTAAATAGACATAAAGCTATTAATAGACATAAAGCTTCCAGGAGAGTTCCTTGTACATAAAAAAGTACTATGCCCTTTTTCCTTCAATAAATGGACTAGCACCAACTCAGAGGACACCAAAGCTACTTATTTTTAACATCATTACCTTATCACAAACTTCACCAATGTTCATACTGACATACACATTTCTTTTTCCTTCTTTCTTATTTCAGAGGAAAATAACACATAACAAGGACCAGGCAGTATCTGCAAAGAAAAACTGGAAGTGCCTGAACCATCCTATCACCCCCAGAAGGCCTTCAGGAAGAAGTGACGTGGCTGGGTTTCAAGGATAAATAGCAGCAAGATGATGACAGTGAGGGAGGCATTTGAGGCAAGAAGTCTGCTGCATACAAACATGTGGGCATGCATGCAGTTTGACATCCTGGGAACTATATCCGTTCTTAATGGAGCAAGAATTCATGTGTGTGTACAGAGTATAAGCTGTTATGTGGGGATGGAGATTTTCTCCTATTTATACAGCACTTGTGAATGTTTTATTAGCTGAGTTACATCATTGTTCATTCATTTTCAAGTTTATATCATCTCCTGAGGTAGAATATCTCATGCAGTTTGGAATGATGTCTTATACTTCTCCTAACTGCTTCTATCATATACCACAGTGCTAAATGTGTCATAGTAAAAGTGAAAGTCGCTCAGTTGTGTCCGACTCTTTGCGATTCCATGGACTATATGGAATATACAGTCCATGGAATTCTCCAGGCCAGTATACTGGAGTAGGTAGCCTTTTGCTTCTCCAGGAAACCCTCCCAACCCAGGGATCCAACCCAGGTCTCCCGCATTGCAGGAGGATACTTCACCATGAGAGCCACAGGGAAGCCCAGACTACTGGAGTGGGTGGCCTATCCCTTCTAAGGCGGATCTTCAAGACCCAGGGGTCCAACCCAGGTCTCCCGCATTGTAGGCGGATTCTTTACCAGATGAGCCATCAGGGAAGCCAAAAATGTGTCAGAGTTCAGTTCAGTTCAGTCACTCAGTCCTGTCCGACTCTTTGCGACCCTATGAATCGCAGCACACCAGGCCTCCCTGTCCATCACCAACTCCCGGAGTTCACTCAAACTCACGTCCATGGAGTCAGTGATGCCATCCAGCCATCTCATCCTCTGTCGTCCCCTTCTCCTCCTGCCTCCAAATCCTCCCAGCATCAGAGTCTTCTCCAATGAGTCAACTCTTCACATGAGGTGGCCAAAGTATTGGAGTTTCAGCTTTAGCATCAGTCCTTCCAATGAACACCCAGGGCTGATCTCCTTCAGAATGGACTGGTTGGATCTCCTTGCAGTCCAAGGGACTCTCAAGAGTCTTCTCCAAAACCACAGTTCAAAAGCATCAATTCTTCGGCGCTCAGCTTTCTTCACAGTCCAACTCTCACATCCATACATGACCACAGGAAAAGACCATAGCCTTGACTGGGCGAACCTTTGTTGTTAAAGTAATGTCTCTGCTTTTGAATATGCTATCTAGGTTGGTCATAACTTTCCTTCCAAGGAGTAAGCGTCTTTTAATTTCATGGCTGCAGTCACCATCTGCAATGACTTTGGAGCCCCCCAAAATAAAGTCTGACACTGTTTCCACTGTTTCCCCATCTATTTCCCATGAAGTGATGGGACCAAATGCCATGATCTTCGTTTTCTGAATGTTGAGCTTTAAGCCAACTTTTTCACTCTCCACTTTCACTTTCATCAAGAGGCTTTTGAGTTCCTCTTCACTTTCTGCCATAAGGGTGGTGTCATGTACATATCTGAGGTTATTAATATTTCTCCCAGCAATCTTGATTCCAGCTTGTGCTTCTTCCAGTCCAGCATATCTCATGATGTACTCTGTATGTAAGTTAAATAAGCACACTGACAATCTACAGCCTTGACGTACTCCTATTCCTATTTGGAACCAGTCTGTTGTTCCATGTCCAGTTCTAACTGTTGCTTCCTGACCTGCATACAAATTTCTCAAGAGGCAGATCAGGTGGCCTGGTATTCCCATCTCTTTCAGAATTTTCCACAGTTTATTGTGATCCACACAGACAAAGGCTCTGGCAGTCAATAAAGCAGAAATAGATGTTTTTCTGGAACTCTCTTGCTTTTTCCATGATCCAGCGGATGTTGGTGATTTGATCTCTGGTTCCTCTGCCTTTTCTAAAACCAGCTTGAACATCTGGAAGTTCACAGTTCACATATTGCTGAAGCCTGGCTTGGAGAATTTTGAGCATTACTTTACTAGTGTGTGAGATGAGTGCAATTGTGTGGTAGTTTGAGCATTCTTTGGCATTGCCTTTCTTTGGGATTGGGATGAAAACTGACCATTTCCAGTCCTGTGGCCACTGCCGAGTTTTCCAAATTTGCTGGCATATTGAGTGCAGCACTTTCACAGCATCATCTTTCAGGATTTGAAATAGCTCCACTGGAATTCCATCACCTCCACTAGCTTTGTTCGTAGTGATGCTTTCTAAGGCCCACTTGACTTCACATTCCAGGATGTCTGGCTCTAGGTCAGTGATCACACCATCGTGATTATCTTGGTCATGAAGCTCTTTTTTGTACAGTTCTTCTGTGTATTCTTGCCATCTCTTCTTAATATCTTCTGCTTCTGTTAGGTCCATACCATTTCTGTCTTTTATCGAGCCCATCTTTGCATGAAATGTTCCTTTGGTATCTCTGATTTTCTTGAAGAGATCCCTAGTCTTTCCCATTCTGTTGTTTTCCTCTATTTTTTTGCATTGATCGCTGAAGAAGGCTTTCTTATCTCTTCTTGCTATTCTTTGGAACTCTGCATTCAGATGCTTGTATCTTTCTTTTTCTCCTTTTCTTTTCTCTTATTCTCCTTTCACAGCTATTTGTAAGGCCTCCCCAGACAGCCATTTTGCTTTTTTGCATTTCTTTTCCATGGGGATGGTCTTGATCCCTGTCTCCTGTACAATGTCATGAATATCCGTCCGTAGTTCATCAGGTACTCTATCTATCAGATCTAGGCCCTTAAATCTATTTCTCACTTCCACTGTATAATCATAAGGGATTTGATTTAGGTCATACCTGAATGATCTAGTGGTTTTCCCTACTGCTACTGCTAAGTCGCTTCAGTCGTGTCCAACTCTGTGCGACCCCATAGAAGGAAGCCCACCAGGCTCCACTGTCCCTGGGATTATCCAGGCAAGAACAGTGGAGTGGGTTGCCATTTCCTTCCCCAATGCATGAAAGTGAAAAATGAAAGTGAAGTCGCTCAGTCGTGTCCGACTCTTAGCGACCCCATGGACTGGAGCCTACCAGGATCCTCCGTCCATGGGATTTTCCAGGCGAAAGTACTGGGGTGGGGTGCCATCGCCTTCCCCGGTGGTTTTCCCTACTTTCTTCAATTTAAGTCTGAATTTGGCAATAAGGATTTCATGATCTGAGCCACAGTCAGCTCCTAGTCTTGTTTTTGCTGACTGTATAGAGCTTCTCCATCTTTGTCTGCAAAGAATATAATCAATCTGATTTTGGTGTTGACCATCTGGTGATGTCCATGTGTAGAGTCTTCTCTTGTGTTCTTGGAAGAAGGTGTTTGCTATGATCAGTGCATTCTCTTGGAAAAACATTGTTAGTCTTTGCCCTGCTTCATTCTGTACTCCAAGGCCAAATTTGCCTGTTACTCCAGGTGTTTCTTGACTTCCTACTTTTGCATTCCAGTCCCCTATAATGAAAAGGACATCTTTTTTGGGTGTTAGTTCTAAAAGGTCTTGTAGGTCTTCATAGAACTGTTCAACTTCAGCTTCTTCAGCATTACTGGTTGGGGCACATAGACTTGGATTACTGTGATATGGAATGGTTTGCCTTTGAAACGAACAGAGATCATTCTGTCGTTTTTGAGATTGCATCGAAATACTGCATTTCAGACTCTTGTTGACCATGATGGCTACTCCATTTCTTCTGAGGGATTCCTGTCTGTAGTAGTAGATATAATGGTCTTCTGAGTTAAATTCACCCATTCCAGTCCATTTGAGTTCACTGATTCCTAGAATGTCGACGTTCACTCTTGACATCTCCTGTTTGACCTCTTCAAATTTGCCTTGATCGTGGACCTGACATTCCAGGTTCCTATGCAATATTGTTTTTTACAGCATCGGACCTTGCTTCTATCACCACTCCACAACTGGGTATTGTTTTTGCTTTGGCTCCATCCCTTCATTCTTTCTGGAGTTATTTCTCCACTGATCTCCAGTAGCATATTGGGCCCCTACTGACCTGGGGAGTTCCTCTTTCAGTATCCTATGATTTTGCCTTTTCATTCTCTTCATGGAGTTCTCAAGGCAAGAATACTGAAGTGGTTTGCTATTCTCTTCTCCAGTGGACCACATTCTGTCAGACCTCTTCACAAGACCTGCCCGTCTTGGGTGGCCCCACAGGGTGTGGCTTAGTTTCATTGAGTTAGACAAGGCTGTGATCCATGTGATTAGATTGACTAGTTTTTGTTATTATGGTTTCAGTTGTCTGCCCTCTGATGCCCTCTCTCAACACCTACTGTCTTACTTGGGTTTCCCTCCCTTGGACGGGGGTATCTCTTCACAGCTGCTCTAGTAAAGCACAGCCACTGCTTCTTACTTTGGACGAGGGCTATCTCCTCACTGCCGCCCCTCTGACCTTGAACATGGAGTAGCTCCTCTCAGCCCTCCTGTGCCCACACAGCCACCGCTCCTTGGATGTGGGGTTGTTCCTCTCAGCCAAAAAATGTGTCGGAAGTCCTCAGCAAATAATGATTAAATAATTTTTGGATTTCAAAAGGACTTCCACTGTTTGCAGTCAGTAATTTTTCTAGTAATCAAGAAAACACTCATCTAAGTTAGAATGTTTTTAAGTTGACAAGAGACATGTAAACATGAAAGACATTAGCACAAGTTGGAGCTTTTCATTATGCCTACAGTTAATAGAAAAAGGGCAATGAGTGTGTGTAGGGAACACACTGATTTTATATGCATTTATGCTAAAGTGGTAACCCATGCTAAGATGCGACTGAAGGAACAGATACTTTAAGAAAAGATCTTCCTGTATTAAATGCAACTATACTTACAAAATTCAGTGTGTTTTTAACAGGCAATGTTAATCAGTGGTAATGCTTAATTAAACTGAGTTGCAGAATTATTATGGAGAAAAGTCTGTCAGGACAGCTTTTAGATACCCCCTTTGCTAGTGCAGCTCTGTATAAAGCTGGAAAGTCTTCCAAGTATATCTTCTGCATCAAAAGCTCCCTGCTCTGTATTTCTCCCTGCTGCTCCATGGTGGTAGCATTTCTCTTCCCGCTTTAAGTACCCAGCACACTTCTACCTCCTGTATCACATCCTGCTATTGAAAGATGGAAGTGCACTAATGCAATTTGGATATGCTTTTATTAATGTTTCCAGCTTCTCACAACATAGTATCTGTTCTTCTACTACATTTTTTCAGTTGCTCAAAGCCCTCCTCCTGAACATTTTCTTCATGGCCAAACAGGAAATGATAATAAAATGAGCCATTTACTTGTGATGAGTTTTGACAAGCTGCAGTTTAATATGAAGACATTTGTGTCAACATGTTCCTTCAGACAGGATTTACATTTTAATTAATATTTTTCTCCGATGATGATATGGAAGATTTTCTGTTCTATTTAAGGAATTTAAGTTTTCAGCCAGCAAGTGAAGACGTTTGTAGTTTGTGTTGTTCAGGGATGTTCTGCAAAGCATGGAGCTGGAAAAAAAGATCTAGTAAGACAAAATCCTGTGAGAAGCTACTCGTTTGGCTTTGTCTCAGAGACACCCCAAAAAAGCATAATGGTCAGAGATACTACATTCACTTCACGTGCTTGACAGCACTTATTTATCTTAGAGCTTATGGAAATAGAAAAATAAATATTAATCATATATAATTAACCATTTTTCATAATACCCTGATAAAACCATAAAAATGCATGGCGTTCTGGCCAATCTCTTACTGGTTCAGTTTTCTACTGGACTCTGTGAATCTCCTTTGAAATCTCCTACTGCATTTTAACTTATGAGCATAATTACTTGCTTCCTTGAATCAAGTATTTTTAAACTAGTTGCAGATTATTCTCAACCTCTGCTAAAGCAATTGTCAAATAACCCTTTAAACATAATGTTTATCAACTGATTTACAAAAATGGCCTTCTTCTGAAAATTCTGGTTGCCTGTTTAACTTCCAATGTCATTTGCTAGTAGCTCCACTTTGCAGTCTGAGCAGTCTGTGTTTGGCTCCCCACAGCTGCTCGGTACCAATTGTGTTCCCTGTTGTGATAATAAAACAAGCATGTAAGCCTTGTCGAAACAGTAAGATGCCGGGAGCCAGCGTGGAGAGCTCGCCCCGTGGCAAAGGTCATGAGAAAGGAAGCTCGGCATACGCAAATGCGAGATCTAGCCTCAGGAGCCCCCCTGGATATTCTTGAGCATCTACCCCTAAAAAACCAGAGTCTGCCTACTTTATTGCTTTGTGCTCTCACCTCTGACTTTACTGGGGACTGTCCCCCACCACCATCTCACTCTCTCTGATAAAGAGCTAACTTACAGCTCCAATTAATAAGTTCCTGGGCATTAGGACTGTTTAAATCCAAACCCCTCAGATAGCTTTCTAACTCGCCTGACAAGTTTACCCGGACTCCTACAGCTATGCATATGATTGTTTAGTCTCCCAGCCTTGAGAAGCACGGGAAGCTTAAGATAGTCAAATAGATTAGAGCCTCTCGGAGAGTTAGAAACCGTCAGAATAAAACTAGTAGAAGATTTCATTGATGAGCCAATGCTTGCTGCCGAGTTCCCACATCCCCTGTATTGTATCCTTGAATGTGTATTAATATGGTTGGTTTGTAGAAAAAATAAGTAGTGGCCTTGGTGCTAGCAACTTTAGACCCTTAAGGTAATAAATTCTTTCCTTTGTTGTAAACCCACTGCACCTCTGCCCTATAGGAATGTAACTTTATCTAACACCTTCGGAGGATGGCACCAAACCTTAAAATAATTGCTCTTAGAGAAAATAAGTCTTATGGATCGACAAACCTTTGTCAAGAGTCATAAAATGTTAATAGGCCTTCTGGTCAGAAGATGATGTAAATCACCTAAACCATTTGTATACGATAAATTTGCAGGAAAGAAACCCTGGTTTTGATAAGGATCAAAGACTGCTAACTTTGCATGATTTCACATTCCCTATTATCCTCTATGTGCAACTTAGGGTATAAAAGCCCCTGTTGAAAATAAAGCTACGGGCCTTGCTCACCAGAGCTTGGTCTCCCCGTGTCATTCTTTCTTGTTTCCTTTTCCTCCTTTTCTCTTCTGTTCTTCCTTCATGCCAAAATAATTTGGAGCACGGGGGTCCTCTGCGACCACTTATTTGCCTGGGCTTCTAAGACCCACTCGAGAAGGTGCCTAAGGTGGGGCACCTTCCGCTATTCGAGAGGGTGCCTGAGGCCTCCGTGGTCAGAGCAAGTTTGGTGTCATGAATTTTATTGATTTCCCGCATAAACCAGTTATTCTTGAGCATCTAACAAATCTCTCAGCCTTTGCTATCCCTTAATCGCTGACGCCGTCATCCTGAGGGAATCCCTGGATCCAACTGGGGCTGGACCCCGGCAGTAAGAGTCTCTTCTTCATGGGGAGCTATGTGGGGGAAAAGTAGATCTTCCATGAATAGGAAGAAGGGCATAATGCCTTATTCTTGTTTCCCTCATTCCCCTTTCAACACAGTTTCTATTGGGAGAAAATGTTTTTGTTCTACTATTTTAACATGATAACATGAAGTCGCTCAGTCGTGTCCGACTCTTTGCGACCCCATGGGCTGTAGCCTACCAGGCTCCTCTGTCCATGGGATTTTCCAGGCAATAGTACTGGAGTGGATTGCCATTTCCTTCTCCAAGGGATCTTCCCAACCCAGGGATCGAACCCGGGTCTCCCACATCGTAGACAGACGCTTTACCGTCTGAGCCACCAGGGAAGTCACCTACTATTTTAGGTCAGAATAATTGGGTGACTGCAAATTAAGAAACAAAAGAGAACAACAGGAGAGAACACAAAGTTCAGTCGTGTGCATATAGAAAAGCCCGCAGAGACAGAACCTGTCTCCTACACTGGCAGGTATATTCTTTACCACTAAGCCACCAGGGAAACCCTTTATCCTATAGTTCATTTCAAAATGCAGCAGAATCTGGCTTTAACCCCACAATTCCACCCAAAATTGCTTTTGCTATGCTCAGAAAAACTAACTTGATATTAAATTAGAGAGCTTTTCAACAGGGTCCTTTTTTACATTTGATATTCTGTTACCAATTCCCTCTTGGAAGACTCTTCTTTTGTCTCTGAAGATACTAATCTCTTCTAGTTTCTAGCTACCGTTCTGGCATGTTCTATTCAATTCTACAAGTACACGAAATCACCAAAATCATAATTACATGTAGAACAACCATAGATTAAAAAGATTGAAACCTATCAGAAAAGCTCTTCTGCAATTAAAGGCATAATGAAGGAACCACAACAAGATGAGTAGGAGGCATGGGCTCATGATATAGTGAAGGCCCATATTCCTAATGGGGTGACCCACAAACTGGAGGATATAGTCCTAAGTTCCTCCTAAAGCAGATCTTTGAACTGCACGTCAGGGTCCCAAGCCCAGAGATCCTGCAGTGGGAAGAGATATAGCCAGAGCATTTGGCTTCGAAGGCCAGCAGGTCTCATTTTGGGGAGTCCCAAGAACTGGGGGAAATAGAGATGTCACTCTTAAAGAATGCACACAAAATCCAACATGCTCTGAGACCCAGGGCAAAAGCAGGAATTTCACAGGAGCCTGAGTCAGACAGCTTGGTGCTGGTCTTGGAGCCTCTCCAGGAGACACAGGAGTAAACTGGAACTCGCCATGGGCACACAGGCACTGGCAGCATCCATCCTGGGAGCTCCTTCCTCCACAGCCCTTGGCGTCAGCAGGTACCATTGTGAAAGCCTCCTTCCAGCTCTTTAGAGCCAAGAGCTGGCACCACCCAGAAGCCTGTAAGCACCAGTGCTGAGATGCCCCAGGCCAAGTGAAAGGCTGCTGCTGACACATGCGAAGATGCAATCTACAGAGTCAGTGCAGCTCCTATCAAAATAACATCACCGTGATCTAAAACCAGACAAAGAAAATAACATCACCGTGATCCCAAACCAGACAAAGATACCACATAAGAGAAACGTACAGGCCAAGATCACTGATAAACATAGGTGCAAAAATCCTCAACAAAATACTAGCAAACTGACTCCAACAATACATTTAAAAGGATCGTACACCTTGATCAAGTGGGATTTGCTCAGGAATGCAAGCGTTTTTCAATATCCACAATCAATCAATGGGATACACCACAATAAAAGATTGAAGAATAGCTATAGAGAAAGCTTTTTTTTTTTAAATTGCATTGATCACATTTATTTTCTACTCATCTTTTAAACTTATTCAGTTGCATTTTCATTGTATATATAACTCAACAGACACATAATTTTATAGGTTATTTGCAAAAAGTGAGCTTATGTCTATACCCTTTCTTAGAGATTTAACAAAAAAGCACATAAGGAATGAACATGGGATGAGGAGCTGCCTCCAATGATTACACAACAATTTAGCTATGTGGCAGCCACTATAATACTCTAATATCTGGGAAAGCAGAGGTCAGAAAGATGAGAGAACAACCCACAAAGAAGAAACTGAATGTCTTTCCATCAATTTCTATGGCTTGAGACCAGTCCTAAAGAGACGTGTTTGACTACGCCCAGCCCCACTTGACCTAACAGGGCTAAGCTGCCACCAATGATTATGGGAACTGATTCAGAAAAGTGTAGATTTCTGACACAAGACTTGAATGTATGCAACATTTCCCACCAGTGTTGGCAGGCCCTAGAAAACTTGTCACTTATTTATCAGGGAACACAGGAAATCAACTTATTTGAATAACACTACTATGGATTCTCCAAGTCCTGAATCTAAGTCATAGAATTGTTGCCATCTCTCCGTCTCCTCTTGGTTCTCTGGATACATTCAATAATGGTGCCAACTACTCCAGGAAGCTGGATGTCTATGGATTCTATCCATTTAGACAAGGAGCAGAAGCATTGTCCTGTAGCCCAGTGACCCACCACCTTTAAATTTCTCATGTCTTCCCTCTTAACTTTCTTTTAGGTTTTTAAATAATGACCCTCCTTTTGTTTTCATTGTCCACTGGCAATGTTTCTTCTTCTCTGAAGATTTAATTCCAAAGAAATGGCTTTTGTTGTCCTCACTTACGCCTAGATCAGAGTTGTATCCCCTCCACACAAAATAGAGAGCCACCTCTGTTAAAACTAGGATTTTACTCATCCAGTGAAAATACATAATGAACAATCAGCAAAGTGAGTCTGTTCTTTTTACTCCACTCTCAAGCTGTCTATGAGTCTACTTCCCATCATAGGAACTGCTGTTTTCAGGTTCAAATTTTGCTTGGGCACGTTTAGCTGCTTTTGCTCAAAGAACTGAGTCAGTGAAATACGTAAAATATGTCTCTAATCGCATCTCCCCGTTTCTTCAACTTGTATTTAAATTTCTAAAATATTCCACACAGGATGAATTCATGCAGAAGAATTGGACTTTGGTTAACACCCTTTCCACGTTGATCTCTTTGGTTTAGATTTTCGATTTCTAGTAAAAGGTATGCTATGCTATGCTAAGTCACTTCAGTCGTGTCCGACTCTGTGTGACCCCATAGACAGCAGCCCACCAGGCTCCACTGTCCCTGGGATTCTCTAGGCAAGAACACTGGAGTGGGTTGCCATTTCCTTCTCCAATGTATGAAAGTGAAAAGTGAAAGTGAAGTCGCTCAGTCGTGTCCGACTCTTGGTGACCCCATGGACTGGAGCCTACCAGGATCCTCCGTCCATGGGATTTTCCAGGCAAGAGTACTAAAGTAAGTGATTTCTAAATGCCTCCCTGCCTCTTCTACGGTCAGGGTTTCTTTTTATCATGAGTTTGCAGATGTTGAGACAGTTTCGAATTTAGACTGAATGCTTTTCCACATTGATCACATACAAAGGGCTTCTCTCCAGTATGGATTTTCATGTGCTTACTAAGATTTGAACTATGGTTAAAAAGCCTTTTGACATTCACTACATTTATAAGGTTTCTCTTCAGTATGAATTATTTTATGTCGGTTAAGGTCAGAGTAATAGAGAAAGATCTTATCACATCCGTCGCATGAAAAGGGCGTCTCTGGCCTCTCTTCAGAATGACTTTTCTGGTGCCTAATAACATTTGACTGATGTTTAAAGGTTTTTTTCACAAACATTACACTTGTAGGGTCTCTCTCCAGTATGGGTTCTTCGATGTCGCTTTAGATTTGAGAAACGGACAACGGTCTTTTTACAATTATCACAGATGTAAAGTTTCTCCCCAGTGTGGAGTTGTTAGTGACGCTTAAGATCTACGAGCTGGGTAAAGGTCTTCTCACATTCGTTACATGAAAAGGACTTCTCTCCAGTATGAATTTTCTGATGTTTGTTAAGATTCGATTGGCTTTTAAAGGATTTTTCACAATCATTACATTTGTAGGGTCTCTCTCCAGAGTGAACTCTTTGATGTAAGAGAAACTGTGAATATGGGTTGAAGTCCTTTTTGCAGTGATTACATGTGTAATATTTCTTTCCAGTATGAGTTTTTTGGTGTTGAATTTTTTCTGAGAAACTGTGAAAGGCCCTTCCACAAAACGTACAGACAAAGAGCTTCTTTTGTGTGGGAGTTCTTTGATGCTGAGTCAGCTGTGGTCTCTTGCCAGTGTGAAATCTCTGATGTGTAATCAGGGATGAAAGAAACTGGAAGGCCCTCTGACACACGTCACACTTGTGTGGTTTCAATCCGCTGCGTGTGCTCTGATGTTGAATGAACTTTGAAGCTCTGTGAAAGGTTTTGCCACACTGGTCATATTCAAGGTGTTTATTCAGAGTATCGATTCTTTGGAGCCTTGTAAACGATGCACAATGCCTCAAGGCCTTTGTCTCTTCATCTCTGGGGGGTTTCTCTACCTGGTGAATTCGCTGGTGTTCAGCAAGTTGTGAGCTACAACTAAACGCCATGCTGCAGTCGTCACATTCATAACGCTGGACAAAAACAGAAAGTTCTCGATACTTTGCTCGGTGAGGGTTCTGCCTGAAGGTACTCATGGATTCATAAAGGGCATGATAATCCACCAGCGCCGGTTGACATGCTGGGCGTGGAGCACTTGTCACCTCTTTCTCCCGCATCCAGGGCTCCTTCCCCTGCCTTAAAGAGAACATCACTTCTGCTTTGTAAGCCCAGCGTCCCAACGACACAAGGTGATCACAGGTGTCCAGCATCACATCCCGACACAGTTCTCTCTTTTAGAGAAAGCTTTTGACAAAATTTAACATCCATTTATGATTTAAAATAAAAGCCTCTCTAGAAAGTGGGCACATAAGGAACATACCTCCACAAAAATGAAAGTCATATAAGACAAACCACAGCTAACATCATGCTCAGTGGTGAAAATTGCAAGGGTTTCCTTTAAAATCAGGAGCAAGACCAGGAAGGCCACTCCTGCCACTTTTATTCAACACAGTATTGGAAGCCCTAACCACAGCAGACAAGAAAAGGATACAAAAGGAATTCATATTAGAAAGGAAGAAGTAAAATGGTCACTTTCTGTAGATGACATGATGATATTATGTAGAAAATCCTAAAGATGCTACCAGGAAATTACTAGAGCTCATCAATGAATTCAGTAAAATTTCAGGGCACAAAGTTAATATACAGAAATCTGTTGCATTTCTGTACACTAACAACAAACTACCAGAAAGAGAAATTAAGGAAACAATTTTATTTACCATTGCATCAAAAGGAATACAATACCTAAGAATAAACTTACCCAATGAATATGACACGAATTAATGGAAAGATGTACCATGTTCTTAGGAAGAATTGTTAAAATGGCCATATTACCTAAGGCAATCTACAGAGTCAGTGCAGTTCCTATCAAAATAACAAGGGAATGCTTCACAAAATTAGAAAAAAATAATTTTATATATGGAAGCAAAAGACTCCAAATTACCAAAACGATCTTGAGAAACAAGAATGGAGCTAGAGGAATCATGCTCCCTGATTTCACTTCTGACTCTGATGCTGGGAAATATTGAAGGTGGGAGGAGAAGGGGACAACAGAGGATGAGATGGTTGGATGGCATCACAAACTCGATGGACATGAGTTTGAGTAAACTCCGGGAGATGGTGATGGACAGGGAGCCCTGGCGTGCTGCAGTCCATGGGGTTGCAAAGAGTCAGACACGACTGAGCGACTGAACTGAGCTGAGCTGTATAGTACAAAGCTACAGTAATCTAAGCAGTGTGCAGAACAAAAACAGATATATAGATCCATGGAAGAGGATAGAAAACCCAGAGATGAACCCACACACTTATGGTCAGTTAGTCTACAACAAAGGAATATACAATGGAGAAAAGACAGACCCTTCAGGGGTTTCCCCCTGTGGTCCAGTGGCCAAGACTCCATATTCCCCATGCAGGGTGCTGGGGTTTGATCCCTCGTCAGGGAACTAGATCCAATATGCTGCAACTAAAGATCCTGTGTGCCACAGCAAAGACCCAGCACAGCAAAATAAGTAAATAAACACTAAAAAAAGAGACAGTCTCTTTAATAAGTAGTGCTGGGAAAAAGAACAGCTATATGGAAAAGAATGAAATTAGAACATTCTCTGAAACTATATAAAAAAACAAACTTAAAAAGGCTTAAATACCTAAATGTAAGACTGGAAACCATAAAACACCTAGAAGGGAACATATACACAATACTCTTTGACATAAATTATGGCAATTTTTTTTGGATAAAGATACTAAAGCAAAGGAAATAAAAGCAAAAATAAACAAATGGGACCTAATCAAACTTAAGAGCTTTTACACCACAAAGAAAACCACCAACAAAACAAAAAGACAACCTATACTAAATGGAAGAAAATATTTGCAAATGATTTGACCAAGAAGTTACTATTGAACGTTTATAAACTGATTGTATGACTCAATGGCAGCAAAACCGATTTTAAAATGGTCAGAAGACCTGAACAGACATTTTCCCAAAGCAGACATGCAGATCGGCAACAGGCCCATGAAGAGATGCTCTACGTCGTTTATCATCAGTGAAATGCAAATCAGAGCACGAGATATCACCTCATATCTGTCTGAATGGCCGCCATCAAAAACAGCACAAACAACAGATGTGAGTGAGTGTGTGGAGCACAGGGACCTCATACCCTGTCTGTGGGACTATCAGTCGGTACAACCACTGTGCAAAACAGTACAGAAGCTTCTCGAAAAGCTAGAAATAGAACTACTACGTGATTCAGCAATTCTACTCCTGGGTATAGATCCAAAAAAATGAAAATGCTAATTTAAAAAGATACAAGTAACCCAGTGTTCACAGAAAAATTATTTACAATTGCTAAGATATGGAAGCAGTTTACGTCTCCATCAATAGATGACTGGATAAAGAAGCTATGGAATATATACACAAGAGGATACCACTCAGTCATAAAAAAGAATGAAATCTTGCCATTTGCCACAGCATGGATGGACCTGGAGAGCATTATCTTGAGTGAAATAAGTCAGATAGAGAAAGACAGATATGATATCATTTGTATGTGGAATCTAAAATCATACAACAAGCTAGTGAAGACAACAAAAAAGGAACAGAGTCACATATATAGAGAAAAACTAGTGGTTCCCAGTGGGGAAAAGTGAACGGAAGAGGGGCAGTATCAGGGTAGGGGATTAAGAGGCACAAATTATCACGTGTAAAATAAGCTACAAGGACATATTGTGCAACACAAGGAATATAGCCAGTATTTTATAATAACTGTACATGAACTACAACCTTTAAGAACTGTGAATCATAATAGTGTGTATCTTTAAATTATATAATATTGTACATCAACTGTATTTCAGTAAAAATAAATTAAGAAGAAAAACAAGTCTTTATCATCTTATGCAAAACTTCTCCTCTTCCAGGGTTGTATAAACTCAGTCACTTGCTCATGCTAGAAAAGAACAAATTGCCTTCACTAACTTAGAAGTAATATGTTCAGCGACTCCTGTCCATAATATGTCCCCTTTTAATATCTTTCTCAATTCCCTTGGTTAGACCATAACCATTTCTATTAAACATTTGCCAAAATACAAAGACCGATGTCCTCCCTGCTTGTGGTCTTACATTATCTAGTCCACCCTTCATATTCCAGCCAGAATGTCTTTCCTGGAATAGAAATATTAATACAATCATGTGTCTTTCTTCCTCAAATCCTTCAATGACCTCTCACTGTTCTTAGGAAAAACTTTAATCTTCTTATCAGTTTACAAAACCCTCTATGATTCAATGCTAGCTTACTTCCATTTTAATCTCTGACCAATTTTCAATTATTTGCTCCAACTGTACAAAGAACTTCTCAGTTTTCTGAATACACCATCTGTCCCCTAACTATTGTGGATGTCTTTGTTTAGACTTTGTTGGTCATCTCTTCTCCACTTTACTTTAATAGGCTCATATCTATCCTTTGATATTAAATATCACTGTCTTCAGGAAGTTAAATGTCTCTCCTTCGTGTCAATATTCACCTTATCATAGAACTTATCACATTATTATTATTTTTTTGACAATGACTCAATGCTTATGGGATCTTATTTCCCTGAACAGGGATTTGAACCCAGACTACAGAAGTGAAAATGCAGAGTCCTACCTAACCACTAGACTGCCAGGAAGTTCTCAATAAATGCTTCTGTTTGTATGATCTTTACTCTTTTGTGTTTTATGACCCAGAATATGATCCATTTCATTGAATGTTTTTTCCTCTGTGAGTTTGACAAAAAAGTATATTCTGCTGTTGTTCTATGAAGTGCTCTATAAATGTCAATTAGATCCAGTTGATTGATGGAACTGCTCAGTTGAACAACGTTCTTACTAATGTTTTGCCTTCAGGACCTGAAATTATTAATAGAAGGATGCCTCACCTATAGTTAGAGGTTTCTGACTATTCTAACAGATTCATCTATTTCTTCACCCATTTTGATGCTCTATTATTAGGCATATAGACATTGAGACGATAACAGGCAGTATGGCCAGGATTTTCAAAAGGAGTGTCAGGGGAGCATAATCTCCTCGGTTCTGTCTCATCACAACAAAGATTTGAAGCGACAGATGTTAAAGCCCTTGGTGCATCACAGCTCTAGGACAGTCCGTGTTATAGTTCTCAGACAGATTGGTTTTATTGAGAAAATAAAGGAAAATACATCCTCGAGGTGTGAGGGCATGCCAACCCAAAAGACGCAAAGAGAAGAGAGGGAGAAAGAAAGAGAGAGAGAGAGTGCCCAGGAGAGAGGGACCCCTGGCCCGTCGGCTCCTCTTCTTGTATGTATTTCCACCCCCTGGGCCTGCCCTGTGTGAACTGGGCTAGCCAGGAGTGCTGTTTGTCCTACCTGAGGGCCTCACTCCAGTCCTTGGACCTTCCTTTGTTCTATTTTCACGGGCTTTTCCCTTCCTTTTCTTTTAGCCACCGCCATTGGAGAAGGAAATGGCAACCCACTCCAGTATTCTTGCCTGGAGAATCCCAGGGATAGGGGAGCCTGGTGAGCTTCTGTCTATGGGGTCGCACAGAGTTGGACACGACTGAAGCGACTTAGCAGCAGCAGCATTCTGGACTCCTGTTTCTTATTCTACCTACCTAACGTTCCCCCCTCAAGAGATGGGGGGGCCCAGTTCTTTGGGAATAGGGGTGTCGAGGTCTTTCTGGCTACTCCCTGCTGAACTGGATGGCGAGGGGGTACTGGGCCTCCCCCTCTTGCTAGTCTCAGGCCTCAGAGTCCTCCCAGCGGTGTCCATCTAAGGGTGAGAGGTGTTTTCCGTGGTTGGTTGTAGTTTTATATATCCTTGTTGAACTGGCACTGCATGTTGTAGCTTGTTGACCTGGGCAGAGACAAAATGGGTTAGACAAGTGATAACACATGGAGCGGTCAAAAGCAGCATCAGTGCGGCATAACAAGGACTAGTAGGGGCGTTAGCCAACTCCAAACTCCCATTGCCAGGATCCCTCCTTGTTCAGGGGTCAGAAGATCTATCTCCTGTCTGTTTTGGAGTACAACCCCTGCCAAGCTGTGTTGGCTCTTTAGAGCAGTCCTGAGAAATCTTATCCTCAGAAATTTGATTTTGGGGGTGTTCATTAGAATGGTGCTCAATGGTAGTCCTGAACGGGTATCTGAGATCTCCCAGGGCTCACAGGTGTGTTGAGTGTCCTTCTGTTTTCTTCCACGGGTTGACTCATGAGTAGTGAATCCAGGAGTCATGTCCTGGCACCTTGACTGCTGTGGGGGTACAAAGTATTACAGGGTAGGGGCCCTTCCTTGTGGGCTGGAGTTGAGTCTTTGGGGACCCATCTTTCTACACTTTAATTAGGACTTCAGTCCCTGGAGTATATAGTGATGACTCCCTAGACTCTTTTGGGTCCTGGTTCATACCCCACAAGCATATATCCTATTGGAGTTGACAAATGGCCATGGTGTAAGACTGGAGGGTCTGAGCCTCCTGATCTAGGAAGGAGTCATTGACATAAACAAAAGGGCTCCCATGTAGCATCTCATAAGGGCTAAGATGAACCTGTTCCTCAGGGGCAATGCAGGTGCAGAGGAGAGCTACTGTAAAGCTGCCTTCCATCCCGGGGAGGTCTCCTGGGTTATCTTTTCTATTGCTGATTTTAAGAATTGGTTGGCTCTACTTTTCCTGAAGACTGAGGCCTCCAGGCACAATGGAGATGATAAGTAATGCCCAGGGCTTTAGAGACCCCTTGGGTGACCTTAGAAGTAAATGATGTCCCATTGTCACTTTGTAATGACCTGGACAGACCAAATCTTGGAATGATTTAATGGAGCAGGTTTTGTTTTGTTTTGTTTTGTTTTGTTTTCCCACCTCCTCAGCCTTCTCAGTTTGGGTGGGAAAGCCTTCAATCCAACCTGTGAATGTATCTATCATGACTAATAGGTATTGATACCCTTGAGAAACTGGCATCTGGGTGGAGTCCATCTGCCAGTCCTCTCCTGGGTAAGTCCCACATCGTTGGAGGGGCTCACTCAGCTGGGGTCTTTGAGCTCCTTGGGGGTTGTTTAATTGGCAAGTGGGACAAGAGGACACTACTGGCTTTACAGTCGTTTGGAGGCCTGTTACTCTGAAGGACCTTTCTAGTAATCTTTGGAGGGCCTTCTTCCCTAAATGAGCGGTGGTATGTAAGGAGTTAATCAAATTCCATCGGAGGTTCCCAGGCAGAAAAAAGAGTCCCTCGTTTTGGAACCACCCCACATGATCTTCTTGAAAGCTCTCACTCTTAGCTTTTAAGAGTCTCACTTTCAGTATATGAAGGAGTCTCTGGCAAATTAGTCTGTGGAATTAAGGTTCAGTTGAGTTCAGTTCAGTCGCTCAGTTGTGTCTGGCTCTTTGCAATCCCTTGCAGCATGCCAGGACTCCCTGTCCATCACTAATTCCCGGAGTTTACCCAAACTCATGTCCATTGAGTCAGTGATGCCATTCAACCATCTCATTCTCTATAATCCCCTTCTTTTCCTGCCTTCAATCTTTCCCAGCATTAGAGTCTTTTAAAATGACTCAGCTCTTCACATCAGGTGGCCAAAGTATTGGAGCTTCAGCTTCAACATCAGTCTTTCCAATGAACACCCAGGACTGATGTCCTTTAGGATGGACTGGTTGGATCTCCTTGAAGTCCAAGGGACTCTCAAGTGTCTTCTCCAACACCACAGTTCAAAAGCATCAATTCTTCGAAACTCAGCTTTCTTTATAGTCCAACTCTCACATCTATACATGACCACTGGAAAATCCATAGCCTTCACTAGATGGACCATTGTTGACAAAGTAATGTTTCTGCTTTTTAATATGCTGTCTAGGTTGGTCAAAGCTTTCCTTCCAAGGACTAAGTGTCTTAATTGCATGGCTGTAGTCACCATCTGCAGTGATTTTGGAGCCCCCCAAAATAAAGCCAGCCACTGTTTCCACTGTTTTCCCATCTATTTGCCATGAAGTGATGGGACCAAATGCCATGATCTTACTTTTCTGAATGTTGAGATTTAAGCTAACTTTTTCACTCTCCTCTTTCACTTTCATCAAGAGGCTCTTTTGTTCTTCACTTTCTGCCATAAAAGTGATGTCATATGCATATATGAGGTTATCGATATTTCTCCCAGGAATCTTGATTCCAGTGTGTGCTTCTTCCAGTCCAGCGTTTCTCATGATGTACTCTGCATATAAGTTAAATAAGCAGGGTGACAATATACAGCCTTGACGTACTCCTTTTCCTATTTGGAACCAGTTTGTTGTTCCATATCCAGTCCCATCACTTCATGGGAAATAGATGGGGAAACAGTGGAAACAGTGTCAGACTTTATTTTTAAGGGCTCCAAAATCACTGCAGATGGTGACTGCAGCCATGAAATTAAAAGACGCTTACTCCTTGGAAGGAAAGTTATGACCCACCTAGATAGTATATTCAAAAGCAGAGACATTACTTTGCCAACAAAGGTTCGCCTAGTCAAGGCTATGGTTTTTCCTGTGGTCATGTATGGATGTGAGAGCTGGACTGTGAAGAAGGCTGAGCACCGAAGAATTGATGCTTTTGAACTGTGGTGTTGGAGAAGACTCCTGAGAGTCCCTTGGACCGCAAGGAGATCCAACCAGTCCATTCTGAAGGAGATCAGCCCTGGGATTTCTTTGGAAGGAATGATGCTAAAGCTGAAACTCCAGTACTTTGGCCACCTTATGCGATGAGTTGACTCATTGGAAAAGACTCTGATGCTGGGAGGGATTGGGGGCAGGAGGAGAAGGGAACGACAGAGGATGAGATGGCTGGATGGCATCACTGACTTGATGGACGTGAGTCTGAGTGAACTCCGGGAATTGGTGATGGACAGGGAGGCCTGGCGTGCTGTGATTCATGGGGTCGCAAAGAGCCAGATACGACTGAGCGACTGATCTGATCCAGTTCTAACTGTTGTTTCCTGACCTGCATACAAGTTTCTCAAGAGGCAGGTCAGGTGATCTGGTATTGCCATCTCTTTCAGAATTTTCCACAAGAACTAAGGTGGCAACCCCTATTAGGCCATTTTTCTGTAATCCTGCTCTCTTAGCGGCCCAATAGGCTGCTTGGTTCCCTCATGCCACTTCCATGCTCCCTTTTTGGTGTTCTTTACAGTGGGAGACTGAAACCTCAGCAGGCAGATGGACTGCCTCCAAGAGCCTAAGGATTTGATCACCATATTTGACTGAGGGCCCTCGGTGGTCAAGTGGCCTTTTTCTTTCAAAATAGCAGTATTTGCATGTAGCACCAGAAAGGTATACTTGGAGTCAGTGTAAATGGCTATTCTTTTTTCCTTTAGAGCCCTGACTCTAAAGCTCGAGTTAGGGCTATTCGGCTTCAGCTAATTGGGCTGAAGTACCTGGTGGCAGAGGCTTAGCCTCTATGGTCTCAAAATAGGAGACTATTGCATATCCGGCTCTTCTTTTTCCATCCAAGACAAAGCTGCTTCCATCAGTGTATCAGATTTCCTCAGGATTGGTCGGAGGATCTTCCGACAATCCCTCTCGGGGTTTTGTCCAGTGGTCCAAGGTCTCTAGGCAAGAGTGAAAGAGGAGAGAGCCCTCCGAGGTAGGCAGGATGGTGGCTGGGTTAAGAACCTCACAGGGTGATACAGCCAGGTCTGCATTTTCCATCAGCACTACTTGATATCTGAGGATTCTTTGATGAGACATCCATAAGTGGCCTCTCCCATTTAGGAGATGTTTCACTTGGTGGCTGGTAAAAATAGTTAGATTGACCCCAAAGAGAGTTTTAAAGCATCTTCTATCAGGATTGCAATAGCTGCAAGATTTCAAAGGCAGGAGGCCAGTCTCAGGCAGTTGGGTTGAGCCTCTTGGATAAGTAAGCTATAGACTGGGGCTCAGATTCCATCCTTTGAGCTAACACTCCCAAGGCTATTCCCTTTCTTTCGTGGACATAAAGTTGGAATGCTTTTCCTGGGTCTGGCAACCTCAAGGCAAGTACCTGAGTTACTGGCCTATTTTAGTGTAGCCTCTGCCTTCTTTGGGACTTCCCTGGTGGCTCAGATGGTAAAGAGTCTGTCTACGATGCGGGAGACCCGAGTTCGATCCCTGGGTTGGGAAGATCCCTTGGAGAAGGAAATGGCAAACCAGTCCAGTACTATTGCCTGGGAAATCCCATGGACAGAGGAGCCTGGTAGGCTACAGTCTGTGCGGTCGCAAAGAGTCGGACACGACTGAGAGACTTCACATTCAAGTTCTGCCTTCTTTGGAGGAGTTTCCCACATCAGTGGGATTGAATCATCCTGTCCCTTTAAGCTTTCACATAAGGTCTGGGCAATTAGACCATAGTTGGGTATCCAGATTCTACAATACCCAGTTAGCCCCAGGAAAACTTGTAATTTTTTTCGAGTCTTGGGGGAGGGCAACTGGAGGATTCCTTATACCCGATCAGAGGACAGCCTCCTGTGTAATCTGAACTCCCAGGTAAGTGACTTTTGTCTAGACCATCTCGTGCCTTAGCAGAGGAGACTATATCCCCTCTCTGCCAAAAAGTTTAGAACCTGAATTGCATGTTGTTGGGCATTTTTCTCATCTGGAGAGCAGATTACTAGGTCATCAAAGTATTATAATATTTTCCCATTAGGCCCTAGGTCCAGATTTAGGAGATCCTGGCTAAGGGCCTGTCCAAACAGGTGGGAGCTATCTCTGAACCCCTGAGGTAACACTGTCCAAGTTATCTGCTGGTGTTTTCCTCCTGGGACCTCCCACTCAAAGGCAAAAAGATACTGGGATTCTTTAGCCAGTTCAGTTCAGTCAGTTCAGTCACTCAGTCATGTCTGACTCTTTGCAACCCCATGAACTGCAGCACGCCAGGCCTCCCTGTCCATCACCAACTCCCGGAGTTCACTCAAACTCACATCCATTGAGTCGCTGATGCCATCCAGTCATCTCATCCTCTGTCGTCCCCTTCTCTTCCTGCCCCAAATCCCTCCCAGCAACAGAGTCTTTTCCAATGAGTCAAATCTTCGCATGAGGTGGCCAAAGTATTGGAGTTTCAGCTTTAGCATCATTCCTTCCAAAGAACACCCAGGACTGAGCTCTTTCAGAATGGACTGGTTGGATCTCCTTGCAGTCCAAGGGACTCTCAAGAGTCTTTTCCAACACCACAGTTCAAAAGCATCAGTTCTTCGGCGCTCAGCTTTCTTCACAGTCCAACTCTCACATCCATATATGACCACGGGAAAAACCATAGCTGTGACTAGACGAACCTTTGTTGGTAAAGTCATGTCTCTGCTTTTCAATATGCTATCTAGGTTGGTCATAACTTTCCTTCCAAGGAGTAAGCGTCTTTTAATTTCATGGCTGCACTCACCATCTGCAGTGATTTTGGAGCCCAGAAAAATTAAGTCTGACACTGTTTCCACTGTTTCCCCATCCATTTCCCATGAAATGATGGGACCAGATGCCGTGATCTTCGTTTTCTGAATGTTGAGCTTTAAGCCAACTTTTTCACTCCCTCTTTCACTTTCATCAAGAGGCTTTTTAGTTCCTCTTCACTTTCTGCCATAAGGGTGGTGTCATCTGCATATCTGAGGTTGATATTTCTCACAGCAATCTAGATCCCAGCTTGTGCTTCTTCCAGCCCAGCATTTCTTATGATGTACTCGCATTAAAGTGAAATAAGCAGGGTGACAATATAAAGCCTTGGTGTACTCTTTTCCTATTTGGAACCTGTCTGTTGTTCCATGTCCAGTTCTAACTGTTGCTTCCTGACCTGCATATAGGTTTCTCAAGAGGCAGGTCAGGTGGTCTGGTATTCCCATCTCTTTCAGAATTCTCCACACTTTATTGTGATCCACACAGTCAAAGGCTTTGCCATAGTCAATAAAGCAGAAATAGATGTCTTTCTGGAACTCTCTTCCTTTTTCCTTGATCCAGTGGATGTTGGCAATTTCATCTCTGGTTCCTCTGCCTTTTCTAAAACCAGCTTGAACATCTGGAAGTTCACAGTTCACGTACTGCTGAAGCCTGGCTTGGAGAATTTTGAGCATTACTTTACTAGTGTGTGAGATGAGTGCAATTGTGTGGTAGTTTGAGCATTCTTTGGCATTGCCTTTCTTTGGGATTGGAATGAAAACTGACCTTTTCCAGTCCTGTGGCCACTGCTGAATTTTACAAATTTGCTTGCATATTGAGTGCAGCACTTTCACAACATCATCTTCCAGGATTTGAAATAGCTCAACTGGAATTCCATCACCTCCACTAGCTTTGTTCATAGTGATGCTTTCTAAGGCCCACTTGACTTCACATTCCAAGGTGTCTGGCTCTAGGTCAGTGATCACACCATCGTGATTATCTGGGTCGTGAAGATCTTTTTTGTACAGTTTTTCTGTGTATTCTTGCCACCTCTTCTTAATATGTTCTGCTTTTGTTAGGTCCATACCATTTCTGTCCTTTATCGAGCCCATCTTTGCATGAAGTGTTCCCTTGGTATTTTTAATTTTCTTGAAGAGATCTCTAGTCTTTCCCAGTCTGTTGTTTCCCTCTATTTCTTTGCATTGATTGCTGAGGAGGGCTTTCTTATCTCTCCTTGCTATTCTTTGGAACTCTGCATTCAGATGCTTATACCTTTCCTTTTCTCATTTGCTTTTCACTTCTCTTCTTTTCACAGCTATTTGTGAGGCCTCTCCAGACAGCCATTTTGCTTTTTTACATTTCTTTTCCATGGGGATGGTCTTGATTCCTGTCTCCTTTACAATGTCATGAACCTCTGTCCATAGTTCATCAGACACTCTATCAGATCTAGTCCCTTGAATCTATTTCTCACTTCCACTGTATAATCATAAGAGATTTCATTTAGGTCACACCTGAATGGTCTAGTAGTTTTCCCTACTTTCTTCATTTTAAATCTGAATTTGGCAAGAAGGAGTTCATGATCTGAGCCACAGTCAGCTCCTGGTCTTTAGCCAGTGATATGCAAAAAAAAAAAAAAATAATAATAATAATAAAATAATGCATCTTTGAGATCCAAGACTGTAAACTACTTGGTACTGGGTGAGATTTCTCCCAAGATTACATAGGGATTGGGTACTGTGGGATGGAGGGGGACTGTAGCTTCATTTATGATCTGGAGATCTTGAACCATTCACCAAGTTCCATCTTTTTTTTTTTTCTTTACAGAGAGGATTGGGGTGTTACATGGCAAGCTGGTGGGGACCAATAGCCCACAAGTAAGGAATTTGTTTATTAAAGGCTGTAGTCCCTCCCAGGCCTCTCGTTTGAGGGGATATTGTTTCCGATTAGGAAACTGATGGCATCTCGGATGACAATGATGACCAGTTCAGCTTGGTGGGTTCAATCAAGAGTCTCCTTGTTCCACACCTAGGGGTTAATTTTGTCCTCACACAGTTTTTGGTTCCTCTCTATTGGATAGGGTGTAATGGGTTCTTCATAGTATCCAGAAGCTATAGGGCTCTAGGGGCTGAAAAGCTTTCCATCACAAGGGTGGTCCCCAGTTTAGTGAGTATATCTCTTCCCAATAAGGGAGGAGGACACTCAGGGACCACCAGAAACTGGTAGGAAAATATTTGTCCATTCCAGCAACAAGGAAGTGCTTGGGTGAATCTTTTAGTAGTTGCTTTTCCTGTAGCACCCAAAATGGTACAGGTTTAGGAGAAGGCTCTGGAGCAAGAGGTCAGGACAGAGTAGGTAGCCCGTGTCAACCAAGAAATTCTCGGACCTACTTGCCACATCCAGGTGCACCCTTGGCTCCAGCCCCGTGATGGTTATCTGTGACAGGCGGGCTGGCTGGAGTGGGCCGCTTCAGTCCTCTTGAACCATCGTGAGGAAAGGCTTCGTGCTTGACCTTGAGGCTCTTGGGTCCCAAGGGCAGAGGCTACCCAATGTCCCAATTGATGGCACTTGTTGCAAGCCATTTTAGGAGACTTGTCACTCTTTGGCCCAATGCTCCACCTGTCTACAGATTAGGCATTTGCCTTGTGCCTTGTCCTTCAGTGGCTCGGGGTTTGCATCAGGGCTTCCCATAAGGGTGGCCAGCATCTGGGCATGCCTTGTCTCTTTCCTGTTCTCCCTCTCCTAGGCCTTGGCCTCCTTCTCCTGTTCTCTGTTATCAAAGTTATTGGTGGCTGTCTGGACTATCTCATCTAAAGAGGAAGCAGAGTCCTGCTGCTGTAGCTGTAGTAACTTTATTCTGATGTCTGATGCACATTGGGACACGAATTTGTCCTTTAAAACCACCTGTCCCTCATAAGAGTCTAAGTCCAGATTGGTAAACTTTTGGAGGACCTCTTTTAGACTCCAGAAAGGTAATGGGGTTCTTGTTGGGCTCCTGAGTTATTATTGAGACTGTGCACTGTCCCACAAGTAATAGGCTTCCTTCTATTTTCATTGGTGGACTTCCTTAGGGGTGAGTCTTTCTGAAGCTTATCCTACCCAGAACTGTTGTAACCCAAGAGCCAGGCATCCCTGGGTCAAGGTGCAGATCCCCAGGCAAGCTAAGGCATGACAGCCTCCTGGAGATTGAATCCCCAGGCAGATGGAGGCAGGTCGGCCTCCCAAGAATAGGGTCCCTGGGCAGGTCGAGGCATGGCAAACTCCTGGGACCCCTGGACTGGTGGATCCCTTGGCAGGTTGAGGCGTGATAACCCTTTGAGGACCAGATCCCTAGGCAGGTCAAGGCAGGTTGACTTCCTGGGACCACCAGACTGGAGTTGGGCATCCACAAGGTCTCCAGGGTATCAGTGCTGGGTAGGAGACAGTTCCTTTCAGTTCAGTCACTCAGTTGTGTCTGACTCTTTGTGACCCCATAAACTGCAGGACGCCAGGCCTCCTTGTCCATCACCAACTCCTGGAGTCCACCCAAGCTCATGTCCACTGAGTCAGTGATGCCGTCCAACCATCTCATCCTCTGTCATCCCCTTCTCCTCCTGCCTTCAATCTTTCCCAGCATCAGAGTCTTTTTAAATGACTCAGCTCTTCACATCAGGTAGCCAAAGCATTGAATTTCAGCATCAACATCACTCCTTCCAATGAACATCCAGGACTGGTCTTCTTTAGGATGGACTGGTTGGATCTCCTTGTAGTCCAGGGACTCTCAAGAGTCTTCGCCAACACCACACTTCAAAAGCATCAATTCTTCAGCACTTAACTTTCTTTATAGTCCAACTCTCACATCCATACATGACTACCGGAAAAACCATAGCTTTGACTAGATGGATCTTTGTTGACAAAGTAATGTCTCTGCTTTTTAATATGCTGTCTAGGTTGGTCATAACTTTCCTTCCAAGGAGCAAGCATCTTTTAATTTCATGGCTGCAGTCACCATCTGCAGTGATTTTGGAGCCCAGAAAAATAAAGTTTGACACTGTTTCCACTGTTTCCTCATCTATTTGCCATGAAGTGATGGGACTGGATGCCATGATCTTCGTTTTTTGAATGTTGAGCTTTAAGCCAACTTTTTCACTCTCCTCTTTCACTTTCATCAAGAGGCTTTTTAGTTCCTCTTCACTTTCTGCCATAAGGGTGGTGTCATCTGCATATCTGAGGTTATTGATATTTCTCCCGGCAATCTTGGTTCCAGCTTGTGCTTCATCCAGTCGAGCATTTCTCACGATGTTCTCTGCATATAAGAGTAGGATTAAGGGGTTGTAATTTTAACTCATTGCCAGTTTGTTAACTGCAGATGGGAATAGACATCATGATGTAAAGCAATCCAAGCCTATGCCCTGAGACTGGAAATCTGGTGAAACAGTCATAAACCTTATCTTCTTACTGCTCTAAGGGATTGTAAGTCACTGATTTCCTCCCCTAGTCCTCCATAAGAGCAGGTTCAGTCCAGTTCAGTCGCTCAGTTGTGTCGGACTCTTTGCAACCCCATGCATCACAGCACGCCAGGCCTCCCTGTCCATCACCAACTCCTGGAGTTCACTGAGATTCACATCGAGTCAGTAATGCCGTCCAGCCATCTCATCCTCTGTCGTCCCCTTCTCCTCCTGCCCCCAATCCCTCCCAGCATCAGAGTCTTCTCCAATGAGTCAACTCGTCGCATGAGGTGGCCAAAGTACTGGAGTTTCAGCTTTAGCATCATTCCTTCCGAAGAAATCCCAGGGCTGATCTCCTTCAGAATGGACTGGTTGGATCTCCTTGCAGTCTAAGGGACTCTCAAGAGTCTTCTCCAACACCACACTTCAAAAGCATCAATTCTTCGGTGCTCAGCCTTCTTCACAGTCCAACTCTCACATCCATACATGACCACAGGAAAAACCATACCCTTGACTAGACGGACCTTTGTTGGCAAAGTAATGTCTCTGCTTTTGAATATACTATGTAGTGATTTTGGAATGCATATGCTATACAGTGATTTTGGAACCCAGAAAAATAAAGTCTGACACTGTTTCCACTGTTTCCCCATCTATTTCCCATGAAGTGATGGGACCAGATGCCATGATCTTCGTTTTCTGAATGTTGAGCTTTAAGCCAACTTTTTCACTCTCCACTTTCACTTTCATCAAGAGGCTTTTTAGTTCCTCTTCACTTTCTGCCATAAGGGTGGTGTCATCTGCATATCTGAGCTTATTGATATTTCTCCTGGCAATCTTGATTCCAGCTTGTGTTTCTTCCAGTCCAGCGTTTCTCATGATGTACTCTGCATATAAGTTAAATAAGTAGGGTGACAATATACAGCCTTGACATACTCCTTTCCTATTTGGAACCAGTCTGTTGTTCCATGTGGTAAACATTTCATTGTCATAGACCCACTTTAGGTAATAACAGAAGTAATGACAAAGGAGTGGGTTATCTAACCCTGTTAGGGGCATTGCTGCTGCTAAGTCACTTCAGTCTTGTCCGACTCTGTTTTAATAATAGGCTCTGTATAGCAATGTTGCCCACAATGGTGCAGTGTCCTAGTTGTAGGAGTTAGTAAGTGGCTTAAGAACAAATTGGTAAGAGACAACAGACCAGATGTTCCATAAAAGTGGAGTGCAGATTTGATCCAAGGTTATGTTTGTAACTTTGAGACAAGGGTGGTAAGGGTTTGGGCCCAAACGGCCTGCAGGGCTAACTCCCAAAGTGGCAAACATTAAATAAAGCCCAATTGCCTTTGAAGGGATGCCAATTGACGGACTTCTAGCAGACACTGTGTGCTGTTGCCTGCCGTAGCAGGTTCACTGAGAAACGCTGATGTTGTCGGAAACAAGGAAGATGAAGGCCTGAATATCTAGAGGGATTGGATATTAAACAGTATTTCCCTCCCAAGGGCCAGCTATTTTCTGGTTATCTCTCAGAAGATTGTAGAGGCAACATTGTGGGCCTGAACTGGGCTCAGGAAAAGAGCATGAAACAGGAGGGAAAGGGGCAGGGCACTTTTGAAAGAATGGCATAGAGCAAGGGCATAACATAAACAGATTAAAATCAGGTGGGTCCAAGATGCCAAGTCAGATTCAAGTAAACCTTAATCCCCAATCTGTAAACTAAATGACACACCCAGAGGTGGCAGGACAGCTCCAAGGCACTCCTCAGACAGAGCAGTGGGTGGTTCCCCAGTGGTTGGGATGATCTTCCCACTCATTAGCATATGAATTCATCCAGCTAGCAAAACCTACCCAGGCCACATTCCAGGGCCCATGATCTTGCCCTCTGCAATGGCCCACACCCTGCAGAGTTTGCTTCTCTCTGAATCCTAACAAATCCACCTCTTGCCTATCAATTTGTCTTTGACTGAATTTTTGCAATGAGACATCAGAGCCTGAGCTTCATTAGGTCTTGAAGCCAGGCATCCTGGGTTTTGGATGGGTTCAAGTCTTGGGAGAGAGAACTGAAGGACAGGAGGAAAAAGTGGTGGGAAAAACGTGCCAAAGAATCCCCTTCATGGCCTGCTGGAAAATCTGCTAAATACCTGATGTGTGCTCACAGCTTTCATTGGCCTGATCTTTGGCACAAAGAAGATTAAGGACAGAAGAACCCCCACTGGCTTGGGCAACAGCTTCTGGGGCTCAGCAGAGAGTGCCTTTGGGACATACTGAGGAGTAGCCTCTCCAGAGTCCCTCAGCTGCACCCATTGCCGCTCGCCTGTTCTCAGGGGGTTACAAGAAATGAGAGATTGTAAAGGAATTAAGATTTCGTTAGGCCTATGTCTCTCCAGCCACAGGAGTGAGGACCTCCTACCTTAACCGGAGGTCTTTTGGAATCTGAGACTGGGCCGAGTGAGCTCTCTGCTGAATTCGTTTTTCGCTGTCCTGGTTTTCAGCTCGATGGGCTTCTTGTCACTTCTGCTGCTGCTGCTGCTAAGTTGCTTCAGTCGTGTCCGACTCTGTACTTCTGCTGCGTTGGGTTTTATTCTCATTCCACGGGAGTTTTCTCGAGTTGGGCTCCCTCTGTGCTGGGCCTCCTCCATGCGGGGCCTCGCTGAGGTTATTTCAGCCAGGTTAAACCCCGAGTCAGGGCACCATAGATATCAGGGGAGTGTAATCTCGGTTCTGTCTCATGTCAACAAAGATTTGAAGCGACGGACATTAGAGTCTTCAGTGCATCACAGCTCTTGGACAGTCCGTGTTAAAGTTCTTGGACAGATCAGTTTTACTTAGAAAATAAAGGAAAATACATCCTTGAGGCGTGAGGGCATGCCGACCTAAAAGACACGAGGAGGAGAGAGAGAATGAGCGCGAGCAGGAGAAAGAGCGGCCCCTGGCCCTCTGGCTGTTCTTTTTGTATATTCCACGCCCTCCCCCGCCCCGGGCCTGCCCTGTGTAAACTGGGCCGGGAGTGCTGTTTGTTCTGCCTGAGGGCCTCACTCCTGTCCTCGGACCTTCCTTTGTCCTGTTTTCATGGGCTTTGCCCTTCCTTGTCTTGTAGTCCCCGCCATTCTGGACTCCTCTTTGCTATTCTAACTACCTAACAGAAGCAAGTAGGCTGCACGTGTCAGACATTCTTTATCTCTCTCCTAACTGGCAGGAGGAAACAAACTAGTGTTATATTTTTTCCTTCTCCAAACAAATTTAAAAGGAGGTTTCTCTTAAAATTCTGTGTTGCCATAATGACACCTGGTTCCACCTGAATTTAATTTTTCTCAAACCTTGAGCTAACCAATACATTTTTCTTATGGAAATGTTTGTCCTAAGCTATATTACTACACTATGTATTTACCCCAGACTCTGTCTCCAAGTAAGTTCTGCCTAAAGGCTCAGAACTGACTTGGCAAACCAGTATGTTATGCTCTTACATTGTTCTCCTAATCTATGTTAATCAAGCTATTTGTATGGAAATCTGCCATTCTTCAAGGTTGTGTCAATTGTTTTATGGCCCAGGATGACTCATCTGGTGCCAATGTTATCTCAAAATGCATGTTGTGGGTGAGGGGCCTGGTGCCATTCTCTGAGTTTTGAGACATTTCCTTTCTCTAATTAGCAGCCTGCTATATAGGAGAAGGCAATGGCACCCACTCCAGTACTCTTGCCTGGAAAATCCCATGGACGGAGGAGCCTGGTGGGCTGCAGTTCATGGGGTCACGAAGAGTCGGACACGACTGAGCGACTTCACTTTCACTTTTCACTTTCATGCATTGGAGGAGAAAATGGCAACCCACTCCAGTGTTCTTGCCTGGAGAATCCCAGGGACTGTGGGGCCTGGTGGGCTGCTGTCTATGGGGTCTCGCAGAATCAGACATGACTGAAGCAACTTAGCAGCAGTAGCTATATAACATCCAGCTAAAGACTAGCAGGGGGCACTCTTCCTGCCTCCTTCTGATGTCTATGTCAGAAGCTTTCTTTTTCTCTTTTATACTTTAATAAAACTTTATTACACAAAAGCTCTGAATGATCAAGCCTCGTCTCTGGCCCTAGATTGAATTCTTCTCTGGAGGCCAAGAATCCCAGTATCTTTCATGGTTCAGCAACAACCTTTCAACATTAAAGTTTAATTGGAAACTTGACTCCTATATCCTTACGTAATGCCTCTCTTAATCACTGACAATTTTCCTTATTCTGAACTCTCCTCTGAAATTAACATAGCTACTCCAGCTTTCTTTTTATTTGTGTTATCATGGTATGTCTTTTCTCCATATGGGCTTTCCAGAGAGCTCAGCTGGTAAAGAATCCTCCTGCAATGTAGGAGACCCCAGTTCGATTCCTGGGTAGGGAAGATCCCCTGGAGGAGAGCTAGGCTACCCACTTCAGTATTCTTGGGCTTCTCTGATGGCTCAGATGGTAAAGAATCTGCCTTCAATGTGAGAGACTTGGGTTTTATCCCTGGGTCAGAAAGATCCCCTGGAGGAATGTATGGCAACCCACTCCAGTATTCTTGCCTGGAGAATCCCCATGGACAGAGGAGCCTGGCGGGCTACAGTCCGTGGTGTCCCAAGAGTCAAACACTACTGAGCAACTAAGCACAGTACAGACATCTCTGAATGGGCAAAACATGTGAAGAAATCTGTGTTCTACGTGAATGCTCACCAAAGAGTGACCTCTGCAGAGGAATGTTGATAATCAAGTGGATAGGATAACCCATTCTATGAACATCAGTCAGCCTCTCTCCTCAGCAAACTCTGTCATCTCTCGATGAGCTGATGAACAAAATGGCCATGCTGGCAGGGATGGAAGTTTTGCATGGGCTCAGCAACACGGACTCCCATTCTCCAAGGCTGACTTGCTATGGCATCTCTGAGTGCCCAACCTGGCAGCCACAGAGGCCGACACTGAGATGGTGCCCCTTCTCCAGGTGATCAGCCAGCTCTCTGGTGGCAGGGTAGTTACATCAGACAACTCCCATCTGGATATGGGTTTGCCTTCCCTGCGTGCAGTGTTTCTGCCCAAACTACCTTCCATGAACCTACAAAATGCTTCACCCACCATCATGGAATCTTTAGATAGCATTTTTTCTGATCCAGGAACTTACTTTACAGCAAAAGAAGTGCAGTGCAGTTATGGGCACATGCTCACCTGTCTTACATATATGCTAAAACCTGGATCCTGGACTTCCTAGCCTCCAGAACTGTGAGGAAATACATTTCTGTTATTTAAACCACCAAGTCTGTGGTTTTTCATTATGGCAGCCTGAGCTGACAAAGCCAACAACTAATTTTCATGAGTGTTATAAACTATTACACTAAATTATTTTCCTATATTGTATTCAATTACTGAAAAAATTCTCTTCCCACTGAGTTAGAGTGGCATCTTTGTTATAAATCAGGTCACTGTATATGTATAAATCCTCTTTTTTATCCTTTATTTCCTTTGATATCATGTTTATTCCTGCATCAATATGTCAATTGCTATGAACTTACATTAAGACTTAAAATCTGTTAGTGTAAGTCCTCAGGTTTGTTCTTGTTTTTTTCAGATACTTTTGAATTCTAAGTCCTTTGTATTTCTATACTGAAACTAGAATCAGCCTGTCAGTTTCCACCAAGAATAAAAAATCTCCTGAGATTTTTTAAAAACTGGGGTTGGATTGTGTTTGTAGGTTATTTGGGGGAAAACTGACATTTTAATAATATAGTTCACAATCATGACAGAGTTCTCCATTTATTTAAGTCATCTTGAACTTTTCTCAGCAATGATTTGTAATTTTCTGTATAGAGGTCTTGAACACTTTCATTCCAAAATTAAAATGCACCTGGGAAATGATGTGTTACTATGCTAACAGTAACATGAGAGTTCACTTACTAAAAGCATTTGTTGCTATATGTTAAGTTTTGAGGCTTCAGGTATCCACAGGTAATACCAGTTAATCACGTCAAATAATTATGAAAAATCGTTAAGCATATGATTTGAAACAAAGGTCAAGAAGAGCCAATTATTTCATTTTCTTCTTAACCTCTTTTGTATAGCTAAGGTAAGAAATTATTAGTGGTAAGCAGATGATTTAATCCTCTTCAGACATGAAACAAGCATACACACGTGCACAGAGGCATGTATGTGCATGCACACCACACACAGCAGTCCGTAGAAATTCAGAAATAGTTTCTAGCAAAATTAATACAGGTCTAAATTTATCAGTCCAATTCTGAGAATAAATATGTCTCAATCAGTGAAGTAAGGCATATATTATAATTGCAGAAGGCTGCTTTAGGAGTTAGTAGTTTTCAGGACAATGTGAATAAAAGTTAACCTTATCACAGTAAAACAAAAAACACAAAATGAAGGAAAGCAGCCTAATCATGTGCTTTTTTGTCCCATTAGATTTAGATTATGCAAATAGGATGAGAAAAAACTAATTCTTCCAAGTTGTTAAAATAATAATAATGTTTATTATTACATTGCCAGCCAATAGTCTAAACACTTAATATACATTGACAATTAATATACGATTAATTGTATATACAATTTTCACAGCAACTACACTGGTTACTATCAGTTCTACTTTGCAGTGCTAGGCATAGGATTGGAACTAAGAAGTGGGGTCCAGAGACTACACTCTGAAATGGGTGTTGTACCCAAAGTATTTAACTTGAAAAACTAAAATCAACTGAAGAAAAATAATATATGAATGACTCATTCTTTTCTTGCAACCAGATTTTTATAGATTTTTTTCCCCCTTCCATTCTCCATTTAACCACATCTTTGCACAAATCCTCTGAGGTATTTAATCAAACATTATATATTTAAATAAAACACCATCTCCAAAATTTTGCCTTATATTGATATTCGCTGTTAATCTCTCCCCTTCAAACTGTTCTGAAGCACTTATAGACACTGTGTTACAGCTCTTACATGATCTTTCAGAACTATATCCTTAGTTACAAAGAAAAATTCTATTCACTTTTCTACTAAAAATCAACATTATCTTTAGGGATAGTATGGCAGAGTTCAGCTTACTAAACAAGACAACTTCAGACAAGAAGGAAATCCATTTAGAAAGGAATGGTTTGCATTGCTCTTTTGATGATTACAAGAAGAGAAGACAAAAAACAGACGAAGTTTATGTCTTAGGCTTTTTCTTTCTTGATGATAAACAGCATACTGTACTTTTTGAAGTCTCTATCAAAAATGAACTTTATAATTGTTCTTGTCAATGAAATTTCTCAAGTCACAGCTGTATTCCTTCATGCATCCAGGGAGCTATAAAGGAGGGCAAAATATAGAAAGATGAGCAAGTAAGAGATCTATTTGGTAAGTATTTCATAAGGACAAATATATCTGGATTTGTTGCCAATGAGCACCAAATCTCAGGCATCTCAGCACCAAAGACTCACGAGATCAAAGACAAGAGGAAGTTGTGTCATACAGCAAAAACATGGGCTAAGATACTCGTTAACTGACTCCAACTTTGTCATTATCTCCCTCCCACACCCCTCACCACCCCAAACCACAGTGCAAGGAACAAGAGAAATATCCAATCGGAGGCTGGGCTTGGCCAGCATTTCTGTGCTTGCACTATGAGGACTATCAGCATGGATCACAGTGAGTCAGTCCTCACCCAAGCTGTAATAAAAACCAGCATGTAACAGTGCTGGCTGTGGTACGAAGTACTGGTTGTTATGGGCTAAACTGTGTTCCCCCAAAATTCATATGCCAAAGTCTTCAATGCCTCAGAATGTGATTGTATTTGAATATAAGAGCTTAAAAGTGGTAATTAAGTAAGCCATGGAGAGATGAGTCAGAAGAAACTAACCTCATTCACAGCTTGACCTCAGATTTCTAGTCCCCAGAATTGTGAGGGGAAAAAAATACATCGTTTCAACGATCCAGTCTGTGATACTTTGATGTAGCAACACTAGCAAACAAATATACTGGAGTTAGTGTAAAGAGAACCTGTGCTACATTAAATCTGAAGAAAAGAAGATTTTAAATAAAAAGTAGCCCCAAAATTCAGAATAAAAATATTAAGCAAAGTAAGTATAAGATCAGCAACACTCCAGTGAAGTAAGAGCATCAGGAAAGTTCCTAGGGCAAGGTCATGTACTAGAGTGCAGGCGACAATTTTTTTTCCTAAAAAAGATGAGGGAACAGAAAGCAAATCAACATCCATCTCCCTAGACTTAGCTCACAGAATTCAGTCCATTTTACCCTTTATTGCTTTAAACTGTATTGAACACAACAGCGTATGCTGATGTATAGCCTATGATTAAAACTTGCAATTCTGATTGATAATGCTTAATTTACTTCTGGAGAAGCCTATATGTAGGTCAAGAAGCAACAGTTAGACCTGGACATGGAAAAAGAGACTGGCTCCAAATAGGAAAAGGAGTATGTCAAGGCTGTATATTGTCACCCTGCTTATTTAACTTATATGCAGAGTACATCGTGAGAAATGCTGGGCTGGAAGAAACACAAGCTGGAATCAAGATTCCCAGGAGAAATATTAATAAGCTCAGATATGCAGATGACACCACCCTTATGGCAGAAAGTGAAGAGGAACTAAAAAGCCTCTTGATGAAAGTGAAAGAGGAGAGTGAAAAAGTTGGCTTAAAGCTCAACATTCAGAAAATGAAGATCATGGCATCTGGTCCCATGACTTCACAGGAAATAGATGAGGAAACAGTGTCAAACTTTATTTTGGGGGGCTCCAAAATCACTGCAGATGGTGACTGCAGATGCAGCCATGAACTTAAAAGATGCTTACTCCTTGGAAAGAAAGTTATGACCAACCTAGATAGCATATTCAAAAGCAGAGACATTACTTTGCCAACAAAGGTTCGTCGAGTCAAGGCTATTGTTTTCCCTGTGGTCATGTATGGATGTGAGAGTTGGATGTGAAGAAAGTTGAACGGCGAAGAATTGATGCTTTTGAGGTGTGGTGTTGGAGAAAACTCTTGAGAGTCCCTTGGACTGCAAGGAGATCCAACCAGTCCATTCTAAAGAAGATCAATCATGAGTGTTCTTTGGAAGGAATGATGCTAAAGCTGAAACTCCAGTACTTTGGCCACCTCATGCGAAGAGTTGACTCATTGGAAAAGACCCTGATGCTGGGAGGGATTTGGGGCAGGAGGAGAAGGGGACGACAGAGAATGAGATGGCTGGAGGACATCACCGACTCAATGGATGTGAGTTTGAGTAAACTCCAGGAGTTGGTGATGAACAGGGAGGCCTAGGGTGCTGTGGTTCATGGGGTCGCAAAGAGTCAGACATAACTGAGTGACTGAACTGAACTCAACTGAATCATTCAACATTTAAAAGCACATATACTTGACTGGCATTCAACAGATTTGGATGCTGAGTCTTAAATCTTCACCCAAAAGCTGGCTGTCCCTGTTTATTTATTTTCACTTCAGTTCAGTTCAGTCACTCAGTCGTGTCTGACTCTTTACGGCCCTATAAACCACAGCACACCAGGTCTCCCTGTCCATCACCAACTCCCAGAGCTTGCTCAAACTCATGTCCATCAAGTCGCTGATGCCATCCAACCATCTTATCCTCTGTCAACCCCCTTCTCCTCCCACCTTCAATCTTTCCCAGCATCAGGGTATTTTCAGGTGAGTCAGTTGTTCACATCAGGAGGCCACAGTTTTGGAGTTTCAGCTTCAACATCAGCTTCATTATAGATTTTAGTTGTTCAAGATTCCCTTGTTGCCTTTTCATACTGTTCACAGGGTTCTCACAGCAAGAATACTGCATCACCATCTCAATGTACCTGAATTTGAGCAAACTCCAAGAGATCGTGGAAGACAGAGGAGCCTGGTGTGCTGCAGTTCTTGGGGTCACAGAGAGTCAACTGAACAACAGCTGCTACTAAGATTCCCTTGAAAGTGAAAGTGAAGTCACTCAGTCACGTCCAACTCTTTGCGACCCCATGGACTGTAGCCTACAATGCTCCTCCGTCCATGGAATTTTCCAGGCAAGAGTACTGGAATGGGTTGCCATTTCCTTCTCCAGAGGATCTTCCCAACCCAGGGATCGAACCTGGGTCTCCTGCATTGTAGTCAGATGCTTTACCATCTGAGCCACCAGGGAAGTTAAGATTCCTTTAGTAGAGATCAACATAGAGTCTCTACTGCTCTCTCTTCCTAGTAGCTTCTATGTCAGCACTTTTAGATTCCCATCTCCAGTGGCCACAGGACTGGAAAAGGTCAGTTTTCATTCCAATCCGAAAGAAAGGCAATGCCAAGGAATGTTCAAACTACCACAAAATTGCATTCATTTCACACTCTAGCAAGGTAATGCTAAAAATTCTACAAGCCAAGGCTTCAGCTGTATGTGGGCCATGAACTTTCAGATGTTCAAGCTGGATTTAGGAAAGGCAGAGGAACCAGAGACCAAATTGCCAACATCTGTTGGATCATCGAAAAAAACAAGAGAGTTCCAGAAAAGCACCTACTTCTGCTTTATTGACTATGCCAAAGCCTTTGACTGTGTGGATCACAACACTGTGGAAAATTCTTAGATATGGGAATACCAGACCACCTGACCTGCCTCTGGAGAAATCTGTATGCAGATCAGGAAGCAACAGTTAGAACTGGACATGGAACAACAGATTGGTTCCAAATGGCGAAAGGAGTACATCAAGGCTGTATATTGTCACCTTGCTTATTTAACTTATATGCAGAGTACATCATGTGAAATGCCAGGCTGGAAAAAGCACAGGCTGGAATCAAGATTGCCGGGAGAAATATCAATAACCTCAGATATGCAAATGACACCACCCTTATGGAAAAAAGGGAAGAAGCACTAAAGAGCGTTTTGATGAAAGTGAAAGAAGGGAATGAAAGCTGGTTTATAATTCAACATTCAGAAATCTAAGACCATGGCATCTTGTCCCATCACTTCATGGCAAATAGATGGGGAAACAATGGAAACAGTGACAGACTTTATTTGTGTGGGCTCCAAAATGAATGCAGATGGTGACTGCAGCCATGAAATTAAAAGATGCTCGCTCCTTGGAAGAAAAGCTATGACCAACCTAGATAGCATGCTAAAAACCAGAGTCATTATTTTGCCAACAAAGGTCTGTCTAGTCAAGCGTATGGTTTTTCCAGTAGTCATGTATGGATGTGAGAGTTGGACTATAAAGAAAGCTGAGCACCAAAGAATTGATGCTTTCAAACTATGGTGTTGGAGAAGACTCTTGAGAGTTCCTTGGACTGCAAGATCCAACCTGTCCATCCTAAAGGAGATCAGTCCTAAATGTTCATTGGAAGGACTCATGCTGAAGCTGAATCTCCAATACTTTGGCCACCTGATGCAAAGAACTGACTCATTTGAAAAGACCCTGATTCTGGGAAAGATTGAAGGCAGGAGGAGAACGGGACACCAGAGGATGAGATGGTTGGATGGCATTACCGACTCGATGGACATGAGTTTGAGCAAGTTCCATAGTTGGTGATAGACAGGGAGGCCTGGCGTGCTGTGGTTCATAGGGTCGCAAAGAGTCGGACACGAATGAGCAACTGAACTGAAGTGAACTCCAGTTAAGCTTTTGTCGCTGTTCAGGGCTCAATCGTGTCCAACTCTTTGTGACACAATGGACTGCAGTGCGCCAGGTCTCCTTGTCCTTGACCATCTCCTGGAGTTTGCTTAAACCCATGTCCATTGAGTCTGTGATGCCATCCAACCATCTCATCCTCTGGTGTCCCCTTCTCCTCCTGCCTTCTATCTTTTCCAACATCAGAGTCCTTTGCAATGAGTCAACTCTTCCTATCAGGTGGCCAAATTATTGGAGTTTCAGCTTCAGCATCGGTCCTTCCAATGTTTATTCAGAATTGATCTCCTTAAAGATGGACTGGTTGGATCTCTTTGCAGTCCAAGGAACTCTCAGGAGTCTTCTCCAACACCATAGTTTGAAAGCATCAATTACTCGGTGCTCTTTTTTATGGTCCACCTCTCACATCCATACATGACTAGTGGAAAAACCATAGCTTACACCATACGGATCTTTGTCAGCAAAGTAATATCTCTGATTTTTAATATAGTCTAGATTGGTCATAGCTTTTCTTCCAAGGAGCAAGCATCTTTTACTTTCATGGCTGTGGTCACTATCTGCAGTGGTTTTGGAGTCCAAGAAAACAAAGTCTTCTATTGTTTCTATTGTTTCTCCATCTATATGCCATGAAGTGAGGGGACCAGATACCATGATCTTCATTTTTTGAATGTTGAGTTTTAAGCCAGCTTTTTCACTCTTCTTTTTCACTTTCCTCAAGAGGCTCTTTAGTTCCTCTTCCCTTTCTGCCATAAGTGTGATGACATCTGCATATCTGACAATGTTGCTATTTCTCCCAGCAATCTTGATTCCAGCTTGTAATTCATCCACCTCAATATTTCACATGATGTATTCTGCACAGAATTTAAATAAACAAGGAAACAGTATACAGCCTTGATGTACTCCTTTCCCAATTTGGAACCAGTCTGTTTTTCTATATCCAGTTCTAACTGTTGCTTCTTGACCAGCATACAGGTTGCTCAGGAGGCAGGTAAGGTAGTCTGGTACTCCCATCTCTTGAAGAATTTTACACAGTTTGTTTTGATCCACACATTCAAAGGTTTATCATAGTCAGTGAAGCAGAACTAGATGTTTTTCTGGGATTCTCTTGCTTCTTCTATGATCCAAAGGATGTTGGCAATTTGATCTCTGGTTCCGTTGCCTTTTGTAAATCCAGCTTGTACACCTGAAAATTCTCAGTTCTCATACTATTGAAACCTAGCTTCAAGGATTTTGAGCATGACCTTGCTAGTGTGTGAAATGTGTGCAGTTGTGTGGTACTTCAAGCATTCTTTGGCATTGCCTTTCTTTGGGATTGGAATGAAAACTGACCTTTTTCAGACCTGTGGCCATTGCTGAGTTTTCCAAATTTGCTGGCATATTGAGTGCAGCACTTTAAGAGTATCATCTTTTAGGATTTGAAATAGCTCAGCTGGAATTCCATCACCTCCACTAGTTTTTATCATAGCTTTGCTTCCTAAGGCCCACTTGACTTCACGGTTCAGGTTGCCTGGCTCTAGGTGAGTGGTCACATGATTGTTTAATTCAACAAACATTAATTATCTTCATTGCTTTGCTAATGTTTTGATAGCGTAGAAGCACAAATGTATGCACAAGCATAAGTACACCCCCACACACCAACACACTTCACGACTGCAAAGCCCCAGGGAATACCAATTATATCTACAAGCATGTAGAGATTCCTACTGAAGACACCTGGGTCGAGGACACCACGTGGGTGTGTCCCTTTGTCACATTTCAGAAGTCACCCTCTTCCTTGATATTTCTGGCTGAGCTGGACAAAACAAAGAAACCTTCTTGTTTACTCAAGCTACCCTGTTATTCAAGGATTCCCAACACTTTCTTTAAAACTGAAATGAGCTGAAATAAATACTTCCTCACATTAATGTGATTGGATTTCACTTAAATCATCTATCAATGAAGTTGAAGTTTAGCTTTTGTTTAGGTTTAGTATCTTTACCTCAGGTTTCTCTGCTTAATCTGTGATTGTTATTTCATCCTTCCACTTTTTATTATGCAAACAAATTTGCCATATTGAGTAGAGGTTTTCCTTGAAGTAATTTTTTTATACACCTGGCATGTATTTCCTCAAAGGATTTTCATTTCAGAGTATTGATATTAAATGTACTGGACTACCCAGCTAGTCAACTGCTACTTAAGACTTACAACCAAATAGGTATATGAATACATATCACTCATCTATTATTCATTCAACAAACATTTAATGAGCACCCCTACTATTCACCAAGTCCTGGGCTAATATTTAGGGATTCAACAGTTTGCTATAGGCATGTGTCAACCTTCATGGAGTTTAAAGTATTGCTAAAAATATGGAAAGTAAGTAAAAAATTATAGGAAGTGTGGAATTAATAGAAACAAAAGTTAAATCCACAAAACCAAGTATAATGTTCATTGCAAAACTAGTTTTAGTATTGAAAAATAAAACATGCTAGCAAGTTCAACAGGCTAAATGAAAGAATTAAATAACATTTGATATATCTAAGCTGGGACATATTCTGCATTCAATAAAAACAATGGGATTAATCTATATGTCCTGACTAGAAAAGATGTTCTTAGCATGTGCATATGTACAAGTTGAGATACAGTATAATCATATAATAATGGTTGCATTATCTCCATCCAGCTATGTATCATGAAGAATTTGGAGGTAGTGAAAATAAATACATCATTGAGAATAATTCATGATTTGACTGAACTGAGTAGAAGCCATGAATACATGGTCCAGTGAATAGAAATGTATAACTGTAGAAGCCAGCTATCTTATAACATTATTCCTCCCCAAGAATGATGATGTAAGTAAGATTAAGAAGTGTTTCTGTGTATCAGTGCAGTTCAGTTCAGTCACTCAGTCATGTCCCGCTCTTTTCGACCCCATGAATCGCGGCACGCCAGGCCTCCCTGTCCATCACCAACTCTCAGAGTTCACTCAGACTCATGTCCATCGAGTCAGTGATGCCATCCAGCCATCTCATCCTCTGTTGTCCCCTTCTCCTCCTGCCCCCAATCCCTCCCAGCATCAGAGTCTTTTCCAATGAGTCAACTCTTCGCATGAGGTGGCCAAAATACTGGAGTTTCAGCTTTAGCATCATTCCTTCCAAAGAAATCCCAGGACTGATCTCCTTCAGAATGGACTGATTGCATTTCCTTGCAGTCCAAGGCACTCTCAAGAATCTTCTCCCACACCGCTCTTCAAAAGCATCAATTCTTTCTTACTCAGACTTCTTCACAGTCCAACTCTCACATCCATACATGACCACAGGAAAAACCATAGCCTTGACTAGACGAACCTTTGTTGGCAAAGTAATGTCTTTGCTTTTGAATATGCTATCTAGGTTGGTCATAACTTTCCTTCCAAGAAGTAAGCATCTTTTAATTTCATGGCTGCACTCACCATCTGCAGTGATTTTGGAGCCCAGAAAAATAAAGTCTGACACTGTTTCCACTGTTTCCCCATCCATTTCCCATGAAGTGATGGGACCGGATGCCATGATCTTCGTTTTCTGAATGTTGAGCTTTAAGCCAACTTTTTCACTCTCCTCTTTCACTTTCATCAAGAGGCTTTTGAGTTCCTCTTCCCTTTCTGCCATAAGGGTGGTGTCATCTGCATATCTGACGTTATTGATATTTCTACTGGCAATCTTGATTCCAGCTTGTGCTTCTTCCAACCCAGCATTTCTCATGATGTACTCTGCATAGAAGTTAAATAAGCAGGGTGACAATATACAGCCTTGACATACTCCTTTTCCTATTTGGAACCAGTCTGTTGTTCCATGACCAGTTCTAACTGTTGCTTCCTGATCTGCATACAGATTTCTCAAGAGGCAGGTCAGGTGGTCTGGCATTCCCATCTCTTTCAGAATTTTCCACAGTTTATTGTGATCCACACAGTCAAAGGCTTTGGCATAGTCAATCAAACAGAAATAGGTGTATTTCTGAACTCTCCTGCTTTTTCCACGATCCCGTGGGTGTTGGCAATTTGATCTCTGGTTCCTCTGCCTTTTCTAAAACCAGCTTGAACATCTGGAAGTTCACGGTTCATGTATTGCTGAAGCCTGGCTTGGAGAATTTTGAGCATTACTTTACTAGCGTGTGAGATGAGTGCAATTGTGCAGTAGTTTGAGCATTCTTTGGCATTGCCTTTGTTTGGGATTGGAATGAAAACTGACCTTTTCCAGTCCTGTGGCCACTGCTGAGTTTTCCAAATTTGCTTGCATATTTACTGCAGCATTTTCACAGCATCATCTTTCAGGATTTGAAATAGCTCAACTGGAATTCTACCACCTCCACTAGCTTTGTTCATAGTGATGCTTTCTAAGGCCCACTTGACTTCACATTCCAGGATGTCTGGCTTTAGGTCAGTGATCACACCATTGGGATTATCTTGGTCATGAAGATCTTTATTATATAGTTTTTCTGTGTATTCTTGCCATCTCTTCTTAATATCTCCTGCTTCTGTTAGGTCCATACAATTTCTGTCCTTTATCAAGCCCATCTTTGCATGAAATGTTCCTTTGCTATCTCTAATTTTTTTGAAGAGATCTCTATTCTTTCCCATTCTGTTGTTTTCCTCTATTTCTTTGCATTGATCGCTGACGAAGGCTTTCTTATCTCTTCTTGCTATTCTTTGGAACTCTGCATTCAGATGCTTATATCTTTCCTTTTTCCCTTTGCTTTTCACTTCTCTTCTTTTCACAGCTATTTGTGAGGCCTCCTCAGACAGCCATTTTGCTTTTTTGCATTTCTTTTCCATGGGGATGGTCTTGATCCCTGTCTCCTGTACAATATCACGAACCTCATTCCATAGTTCATCAGGTACTCTATCTATCAGATCTAGGCCCTTAAATCTATTTCTCACTTCCACTGTATAATCATAAGGGATTTGATTTAGGTCATACCTGAATGATCTAGTGGTTTTCCCTACTTTCTTCAATTTCAGTCTGAATTTTTCAATCAAGAGTTCATGATCTGAGCCACAGTCAGCTCCTGGTCTTGTTTTTGCTGATTGTATAGAGCTTCTCCATCTTTGGCTGCAAAGAATATAAAAATCGATCTGATTTCGGTGTTGACCATCTGGTGATGTCCATGTATAGAGTCTTCTCTTGTGTTGTTGGAAGAGGGTGTTTGCTATGGCCAGTACATTTTCTTGGCAAACTCTATTAGTTTTTGCCCTGCTTCACTCTGTATTCCAAGGCCAAATTTGCCTGTTACTCCAGGTGTTTCTTGACTTCCTACTTTTGCATTCCAGTCCTCTATAATGGGGGAAATGTGTAAATAATATCAGATTTCTTTTTCTTGAGCTCCAAAATCAATGCAAATGGTGACTGCAGCCACAAAATTAAAGATACTTGCTCCTTGGAAGAATAGCTATGACAAACCTAGACAGTGAGACATCACTTTGCTGACAAAGGTCTGTATAGTCAAAGCTATGGTTTTTCCAATACTCATGTATGAAAGTGAGAGTTGAACTATAAAGAAGGTTGAGAATTGATGCTTTTGAACTGTGGTGTTGGAGAAGACTCTTGAGAGTCCCTTGGACTGCAAGGAGATCCAACCAGTCCATCCTAAAGGAGATCAATTGTGAATATTCATTGGAAGGACAGTTGGTGAGGTTGAAGCTCCAGAACTTTGGCCACCTGATATGAAAAGCTGACTCATTGGAAAAGACCCTGATACTGGAAAAGATTGAAGGCAGGAGGAGAAGGGGGTGACAGAGGATGAGATGGTTGGATGGCATCAATGGACATGAATTATAGCAAACTCCAGGAGATAGTGAAGGACAGGGAAGCCTGGTGTGCTGTAATTCACGGGGTTGCAAAGAGCTGGACAGGACTTAACGACTGAACAACAACAACATATTAGACACCTAGAAAAAACTGCTTGGTTCCAGTGATACAAAAAGTCCAGGGATCCATGTCCTTAACAACATTTGGTTCATTCAAAATTTCCATTTTTTTTTTCTTTTTTAAATTAAAGCCATTCTTGTCAATGTGCAGTTACATCTCGTGGTTCTAATTTTCATATCCCCATTGACTACTGAGAACCTTTTCAAGTATTTATTGGTTTTTCAATATTATATTTTATAAGTGTCTGCTCAAAACCTCTGCTCATTTTCAAGGTGAGCTGCTGATTACTTTTAAGTTGCAAGAAATGTTTATATAGTTTGGATATAAGACCTTCATCAAATATATGTATTATGAATCCTTTCTGCCAGGATTTTCCATGTACTTAAGAGTGTCTTTTGATATGAAATAGTTTCTCAATTGAAGAAGTCCAATTTTATCCTTTTATCTTTACCAGTTTTTGACCACTCCAAAGTTGTGAAAACATTCTCTTATTTTTCCTAGAACTTCTACACTTTGGCTTTCACATTAAGTCTATGATGCCTCAAAAATAGATTTTTATATATGGTTTAAGGTAGAGGTCAAGATTAATTTAAAAAATAATTTTAACAGCTTTAACCAGTTTGTCCAGATATCCTTTTCTGGATAATTTAACGCTAAACAGATATCCTTTCTGCACTGAATTGCATTGGCATCTCTGCCAAAAGTCAATTAACTCTATATATTGAGATTCGGAATTCTATTCCATTGATCTCATTTCCTATATTTATGCCAAATTTATACTATCTTGATTACTGAAAGTTCACAGTAACTCTTGATTTTAGATATCGTGAGTCCCTAAAATTTCTTATGTCTTTGCAAGACCAATTTGACTGGTCTAGTTCTTATGCATATCCATATACATTTTAAAAATGGCTTGCTGACTTACACAAAAAAACCTGATTAATGAGATTTCAATTGGGATTGTGTTCAGTTGATTGTTAAATTTTGAAGAACTGACATCTTAATGAATTTGAGTCTTCTTTTCTATGAACATGATATATCTTTCCATTTACTTAGAACCACTTTCATTTATCTCCATAATGTTTTCTAATTTTCAGTTTAGTGGAGTTGGATTTTGTTGTCATTGTTCTTAAATTCATCCCTAAGTATTTTAGGTTTTCAGATAGCACAGGGCTGTGATCCTTGAGAGGAGAAGCACACAATCTAGCTTCGTGTTTGCTCTAGTTTTGTGTCTAAGGACCCTTTTCAGACAGGAGTTTAGAGAGATAGAAACCTCTGTAAACGGTGCTTTTAAATGGTATTTAAACATTTTTTAAAATTTCTTCTATTACTGCTCTACATAAAACATTTATTTGTTCTCTGGCTTATTTTAAGATTTTCTCTTTATCTTTGATTTTCAGCAGTTTGTCTATGATGACCACACATGTGATTTTCTATGCATTTATTTATATTAAGATTTGCTGAGCTCCTTGGATTTTTAAGTTGGTATTAATCAAAATATTTGGGAATAGAACTGCCTTATGATCCAGCAATCCCACTGCTGGGCATACACACTGAGAAAACCAGAATTGAAAGAGACACGTGTACCCCAGTGTTCATAGCAGCACTGTTTACAATAGCCAGGACTTGGAAGCAACCTAGATGTCCATCCACAGATGAATGGATAAGAAAGCTGTGGTACATATACACAATGGAGTGTTACTCAGCCATTAAAAAGAATACATTTGAATCAGTTCTAATGAGGTGGATGGAACTGGAGCCTATTATACAGAGTGAAGTAAGCCAGAAAGAAAAACACAAATACAGTATACTAACGCATATATATAGAATTTAGAAAGATGGTAACAATAACCCTGTTTACGAGACAGCAAAAGAGACACTGATGTATAGAACAGACTTTTGGACTCTGGGACCGGGAGAGGGCAGGATGATTTGGGAGAATAGCATTGAAATATGTATAATATCATGTCTGAAACGAGTCGCCAGTACAGGTACGATGCCCAATAACGGATGCCTGGGGCTGGTGCACTGGGACGACCCAGCGGGAGGGTATGGGGAGGGAGGAGGGAGGAGGGTTCAGGATGGGGAGCACGTGTATACTGGTGGCGGATCCATCTCGATGTATGGCAAAAGCAATACAATATTGTAAAGTTAAGCAAAATAAAATTTAATTAAAAAAAAAATATTTGAGAACTTTGGGCTTCCCTGATAGCTCAGACAGGAAAGAATCTGCTGGCAATGCAGGTGACCTGAGTTTGATCCCTGGGTCAGGAAGATTCCTGGAGAAAGGTATGGCAACCCACTCTAGGATTCTTGCCTGGAGAATTCCATGGACTAGAGGATCCTGGCAGGCTACAGTCCATGTGGTCACAAAGAGTCGGACATGACTAAGCAACTAACACTTGAGAACTTTGGGCCCATTATTTTGACAGTATTGTTGACCTTATTTTCTGTATCTTCTTCTTATGGAACTAAAATTCAGATCAGATCAGTCGCTCAGTCATGTCCAACTCTTTGTGACCCCATGAATCGCAGCACGCCAGGCCTTCCTGTCCATCACCAACTCCTGGAGGTCACTCAGACTCACATCCATCGAGGCAGTGATGCCATCCAGCCATCTCATCCTCTATCGACCCTTCTCCTTCTGCCCCCAATCCCTCCCAGCATCAGAGTCTTCTCCAATGAGTAAATTGCTTGATACGGTCCCATTGTCATTAGGGCTCTGTTAATTTCTTTCTCTTTTCTCTTTGGGTTAATTTCTATTGACCTATCTTAAAGTTCACTGATCCTAACTTCTGTAGCACGTAATCTTTCTTTAAGTCCATCCAGTGAATTTTTAATTTTACATTTATTTTTTATTTCTATAATTTTTATTCAGTTCTTTTTATTGTTTGAATTTCTGTATTAGAATTCTAGAACTTAATGCATTTTTTATATCATCCTTTAAATTCTTGAAAAGATTAATATGCTTGTTTGAAATTTCTGTATGCTAATTCCAACATTAAGGTCATCTTAACTGCATCTACATTTACTGCTTTTAATCTTGGTCATGGGACCCATTTTCCTGATATTTTGCATGTATAGTAATCTTATATTACTATAGTATTACTATATAATTACTATATAGAATTATATATTATATAGTAATTATATATTATATATAATTATATAGTAATTATATATTATATATAATTATATACTATATATAATTATATATTATATATAATTATATAGTAATTATATATTATATATAATTATATAGTAATTATATATTATATAATTATATATAGTAATTATATATTATTACTATATAATTATTATCACTATATAATTATATAATATTATTATATTATTACAGGTAATGTGAAGTAGGTAGGGAATCTAGATTGATTTCCTCTCTAAACAATATTGGTTTATATCTGAAAAGTGGTTAAATTAGTGACTGGTGATCCTGCTTCCATGAAGATTGGCTTTGGGCATGTGGTCCTTTGTCTTATAGTACAATTATTTGAGGGTCACATTATGTTTTGAATAGTGCCGTTCCCAAATTTATATGTCGAAGCCCAATCTCCAATGTGACTGTATTTGGGAATAGAGATTAAGATGCAAATAAGATTAAATGAAGTCATAAAGGTGAGGTTGTCATCCGATAGTACTACTGTAGTTGTAAGAAGTGGAAGAGACAACAAGTTTGTGTGCATACAGAGGAAGGGCTTTGTGAAGACCCAACAAGAAGTCAGCCATCCATAAACAGGAAAGAGAGGTTTCACCAGAAACCAGTCCTGCAGGCACATTGGGCTTGGACTTCCGGCCTCCAGCACCATGAGCAGGCAAATCTGTGTGATTTGAATCATGCATCTGTGGTATTTTATTATGGAAACCCAGACAAATATAGGTCTTTCGCTTGGTCATTTCAGTTGTGTCTGACTCTTTGCAACCCCAAAGACTGTACCTGCCAGACTCCGCTGTCCATGGGATTTCTCACGCAAGAATACTGGAGTGGGTTGCCATTTCCTTCTCCAATATAGGTCTTAATGGAATGCTTAATGAACTCAGTGAGGTCCGTCTGCTCCGACTGATTGAGATATTCCACTTTTACCAGCATTGTGTGACTACTGGTATTTGCTTTCAGCTCTCTGCCCATCAGTAACCCCTCTCTGCTACACTTTATGGGGTCTTGTATGCATACACAGCTCAGTTCATGACAAAAGGTCTGAAGGAAAAAAACACTAGGGCTTTTGGAACTGGTCTCTTCAGAGTTCCCTTCTGGAGATACCCTGCTGCTTCAGCTGGCTGAACTCCAGCCTTCACCACCTCATTTCAGTGGCACCATCGTTTCCAGTTTGACTTCTACCTCCTCAAATTCTGGTTTGGAAAGTACCTTCAGGCAAAAAGCTGAAGGAATGTGGGGCTCACCTTCTGCGTTACACCTTTCTTAAGGATCACAGTCCTGTGTGGTCTAAAAAGAGTTACCACATAAAATTCACCCAGGTTTAGAGTTGTATATGGTGGGAGGGTTAAGTTCAACAGCAGCTACTCCAACACATTTAGAAACAGTGACTTCTTAGGAATTTTCTGTTTAAAGGTCATATCATGTAAAATATAAGAGATGATGTAAACGTTCTTACTCTACCTGGCAACTCAACATCACACCTGGGAGGTGGAACAATATGTCAGAGCTACTTGGCAGTTCTCACTGGTGCACACACACACACACACACACACACACACACACACACACACATGCACACACACACAGGTGCAGAGTTTACAAACTAATTTATACAATACTATACATAGAAAAATATATATCAGATCAAATCAGATCAGTCGCTCAGTAGTGTCTGACTCTTCACAACCCCATGAATCGCAGCACGCCAGGCCTTCCTGTCCATCACCAACTCCCGGAGCTCACTGAGACTCATATCCATTGAGTCAGTGATGCCATCCAGCCATCTCATCCTCTGTCGTCCCCTTCTCCTCTTGCCCCCAATCCCTCCCAGCATCAGTGCATAGGTATTTGATAAATAAACCTTAAATCTAATAAAGAAAACAAAAAACTGTAATCTTTGAGTGTTTAAAAAAATTTTAAAGTTAAAAAGTAAAGCTAACTTGTAAGCCCTTCTGTTCATAGTGGAGCCCAAAGAAACATTTAATTAACTAAAATAGTGAAGGTGATGACTCACATCTAAGTGATTCATACCTTCCTTTCTAAAAGGAATTTTAACAACAATGAGTTAAGGAATATATTGAAATGCATATAGAAGTTTCAACAGGCTCAAAGTATTCTGATAAAGGTATGTGCTTACTTTCTCAGTGAAGTGGTTGTACAGAAATACATCAGAAGCTTAATGCCACTAATATCTGGCTTGTGACATACCACTGTGTCATGATTAGCTTGTTCTTTTGGAAATAGCAGATCTATTATCTTAGAGAGTTTCTGGATTGATGATTTTACTATTGAGTTCTGAGCAATCCTAGGGCTCTGAAGATGTACTTTAGAGGTTAAGTGTTAGGGTCCTACATATGGTTTCAGTTAAAAAAGGAAGACAGGAAGGGTGGGAAAGAGGAAGGGAGGGAGGGAGGTAGATTGAAAGAATTATTGCTCTTGCAAAACTCTGTGATATGACCAGATTTTAACAATAGCAACATCAACATTGTCATAGTTATCAAGAACTTAAATACATTCTCAAAAAATTCTGTGAGGACAATCTTATCCTCATTTTATACATGAAGATATTAAGACTCAGGCTGTCCAAGTTACGAAATTGGAGCTGAAGTAGGATTAAAATAAGCATGTCTGATTTCAATATCTGTTCCCTTTCCAACATGCTGCACTGCCCCTGGTTATAGTGGCTTTCATGGGAGGTAAACTGCATAATGCAAATTAGCAAGGAATAAGCTTACTAAGGAATGCTCTTGGAGTCACCATTTGTGAAGAATGAAGCAAAATAGGGAAGAGGGGAGAAGCTGGGTTGGAATAAGTCACAGTAATGCCTCAGATGACCTTGAAACATCAGGTGATGTTGGAATGGGCCATTAGACTTGTCTGAGTCTAATGAGGGTCAGCCTCTTACTCATGTGTCAATAAATCAATGAAAATGGTCTGCCCTGAGAAGGGGACTTGAACTTGGGCAAGGAAACTCTTTCCAGAGAAGCAACTTCCAAAAAGGGCTGAAGGCTGAGCTGTCGTTCAACAATATTACAAGGAGCTTGGGAAAGAAGTCCTTCAGTGTGAAGGGGTGCTGGGTCGCACAGCAGAGCGGACTGTGTGGTATTTCCTCAAGGTACTTGTTTCCAAATGCAGAGTCATCATTTGCATTTGCATCCTGACAAAGAAATCTCTGTCGGGAGTAAAAAAGGCTATATTCAGAACAAAAAGCAAGTGAGATCTAAAAGAATTTAATTGTTTTTATATAGAAAAAGGAAGCTTCAGAGGACATACCCACAAGGAAGGTAATAGCTAATGATAATCAATAAAAAAAAAAATTCCTAGTAGAGAAAGCTTACTTTTTAAAAATTATACCTAGCTTACTTTTTAAAAATTATAAGACTGTTTAAAGTCTTATAAGTAAGTAAAATAATATAGAACACCTGTGTACTCATCACCTAGCCCTGTTAATTTGAAATATTTTGTTCTTTACACTGAATATTTAAGGTAAATATTCAAACAAATAGACAGTTGGATCAACTTGTATATCCCTCCAAGATTCCATGTTGCTCTTTGCTTTAGTATGATTTTTACAAACACTGGAGCCCTCAGCAAAGCTTCTGTGCTCATGGTTTACTGAGAATTGCAGTCCTACCGCAGCCAGAGCAAAGGAAAAAGGACCGTGGGCCTGGCATGGGGGAAAGGCACATACACAATATTTTCATATTGCCCCAATTAATTTTATAAATCTTCTGAATCTGTAGTTACATTCCATTTTCATTTCCAGTATGATTTGTGCTCTTTTTCTTTTTAAATTTTTTCTTGGTTCATAGAGTAGGAAATCTGTCAATTTTATTAGTCCTAATCAAAGAGCACATATTTGGTCTTACATTCTTTAGCTTATCTTTATACTCTCATTAATTTATGCTGATTATTTTTATTTCTTTTAAAATTCTTTTGTTTTACTTTGTTGTTCACTTTTTAACTTCTTGAGTTGAATACTACTAATTTTAAGAGTTCTTTTCTACCATGAAATTTAAAGCTATGAATGCTCTTCTATATACAGCTATAGCTGCACTTCATACGTTTTTGTATGTATTATCTTAACTATGACCCAAGGCATTTTAAAATGCTTTTGCACTTGCAGAGAGTTCTCAGTAAACTATCACAATCATTCTGTATAAGGCTTTTCTCTTTATTATTACTTTGCTGCTTTCAACTCTACTCCTCACTCCAGCCACTTCTCCCTTAAGGCATCCACTCTAATGTGTTGATATTTGTCTTTTAATATGCATGTATCTTTGGATAGAGTGTTTGTAATTATAGTTTTTATTTTTACATAGGTGGTTGTCACTTGGTCATGTCTCCTTGTGACTCCAAGGACTGTAGCATGCCAGATTTCCCTGTCCTTTACTATCTGCTGGAGTTTGTTCAAATTCACATCCATTGAGTCGATGATGCCACCCAACCATCTCATCCTCAGTTGCCTTGCCTCCTTCTCCTCTTGCCCTCAATTTTCCCTAGCATCAGGGTCTTTCCAATGACTTGGCTCTTCACATCAGGTGCTTTCTAATATGCTATCTAGATTTGTCATAGCTTTTCTTCTAAGGAGCAACTGTCTTTTAATTTCCTGCCTACAGTCTCTATCTGCAGTGACTTAGGAGCCAAAGAAAGTCTCACTTTCCATTGTTTCCCCATCTATTTTCCATGAAGTGATGGGACCAGATGCCATTATCTTAGTTTTCTGAATGTTGAGCTTTAAGCCAGCTTTTTCACTCTCCTCTTTCACCTTCATCAACAGGTTCTTTAGTTCCTCTTTGCTTTCTGCCATTAGAGTGGTGTCATCTACATATCTGAGGTTGTTGATATTTCTCCCAGCAATCTTGACTCCAGCTTGTGTTTTTATCCAGCCCAGCATGCCACATGATGTACTTGGCATAGAAGTTAAATAAGCAGGGTGACAGTATACAGCCTTGACATACTCCTTTCCCAGTTTGCAACCAGTCTGTTGTTCCATGTTCAGTTCTGACTGTTGCTTCTTGTCCTGTATACACGTTTCTCAGGAGGCAGGTAAGGTGTTCTGGTAGTCACATCTCAGTAAGCATTTTCCACAGTTTTTTTGTGATCCACATAGTCAAAGGCTTTAGTGCTGGCAGTGAAACAGGAGTAGATGTTTTTCTGGAATTCTCTTGCTTTTTCCATGATCCACTGGATGCTGGCAATTTGAGCTCAGGTTCCTCTGCCTTTTCTGAATCCAGCTTGTACATTTAGAAGTTCTTCGTTCAAATACTGTTGAAGTCTAGCTTGAAAGATTTTGAGCATTACCTTGCTAGCTGGCTCAGATGGTAAAGAATGTGCCTGCAATGCAGGAGAACTGGGTTTGAGCCCTGGGTCAGGAAGATCCCCTGGAGAAGGGAATGGCTACCCACTCCAGTATTCTTGCCTGGAGAATAGCATGCACAGAAGGGCCTGTTGAGCTACAATCCATGGGTCACAAAGAGTGCAACAAGAGATAGGTGGTACTCTATAAATGTTATTCTCTTTTATTTTTTTTTCTCATATCTTATTTTTAAGATCTCTGTATGGAGTAACAGGCAAATTTGGCCTTGGAATACGGAATGAAGCAGGGCAAAGACTAATAGAGTTTTCCCAAGAAAATGCACTGGTCATAGCAAATACCCTCTTCCAACAACACAAGAGAAGACTCGATACATGGACATCACCAGATGGTCAACACCGAAATCAGATCGATTATATTCTTTGCAGCCAAAGATGGAGAAGCTCTATACAATTAGCAAAAACAAGACCAGGAGCTGACTGTGGCTCGGACCATGAACTCCTTATTGCCAAATTCAGACTGAAATTGAAGAAAGTAAGGAAAACTACAAGACCATTCAGGTATGACCTAAATCAAATCCCTTATGATTATACAGTGGAAGTGAGAAATAGATTTAAGGGCCTAGATCTGATAGATAGAGTGCCTGATGAACTATGGAATGAGGTTCGTGACATTGTACAGGAGACAGGGATCAAGACCATCCCCATGGAAAAAAAATGCAAAAAAGCAAAATGGCTGTCTGGGGAGGCCTTACAAATAGCTGTGAAAAGAAGAGAAGCGAGAAGCAAAGGAGAAAAGGAAAGATATAAACATCTAAATGCAGAGTTCCAAAGAATAGCAAGAAGAGATAAGAAAGCCTTCTTCAGTGATCAATGCAAAGAAATAGAGGAAAACAACAGAATGGGAAAGACTAGGGATCTCTTCAAGAAAATCAGAGATACCAAAGGAACATTTCATGCAAAGATGGGCACGATAAAGGACAGAGATGGTGTGGACCTAACAGAAGCAGAAGATATTAAGAAGAGGTGGCAAGAATACACAGAGGAACTGTACAAAAAAGAGCTTCAAGACCTATATAATCATGATGATGTGATCACTGACCTAGAGCCAGACATCTTGGAATGTGAAGTCAAATGGGCCTTAGAAAGCATCACTACGAACAAAGCTAGTGGAGGTGATGGAATTCCAGTGGAGCTATTCCAAGTCCTGAATGATGATGCTGTGAAAGTGCTACACTCAATATGCCAGCAAATTTGGAAAACTCAGCAGTGGCCACAAGATTGGAAAAGGTCAGTTTTCATCCCAATCCCAAAGAAAGGCAATGCCAAGGAGTGCTCAAACTACCGAACAATTGCACTCATCTCACACGCTAGTAAAGTAATGCTCAAAATTCTCCAAGCCAGGCTTCAGCAATATGTGAACCGTGAACTTCCTGATGTTCAAGCTGGTTTTAGAAAAGGCAGAGGAACCAGAGATCAAATTGCCAACATCCGCTGGATCATGGAAAAAGCAAGAGAGTTCCAGAAAAACATCTATTTCTGCCCTATTGACTATGCCAAAGCCTTTGACTGTGTAGATCACAATAAACTGTGGAAAATTCTGAAAGAGATGGAAATACCAGACCACCTGATCTGCCTCTTGAGAAATCTGTATGCAGGTCAGGAAGCAACAGTTAGAACTGGTCATGGAACAACAGACTGGTTCCAAATAGGAAAAGGAGTACGTCAAGGCTGCATATTGTCACCATGTTTATTTAACTTATATGCAGAGTACATCATGAGAAATGCTGGACTGGAAGAAACATATGCTGGAATCAAGATTGCTGGGAGAAATATCAATAACCTCAGATATGCAGATGACACCACTCTTATGGCAGAAAGTGAAGAGGGGCTAAAAAGCCTCTTGATGAAAGTGAAAAAGGAGAGTGAAAAGGTTGGCTTAAAGCTCAACATTCAGAAAACGAAGATCATGGCATCTGGTCCCATCACTGCATGGGAAATAGATGGGGAAACAGTGGAAACCGTGTCAGACTTTGTTTTTCTGGGCTCCAAAATCACTACAGATGGTGACTGCAGCCATGAAATTAAAAGACGCTTACTCCTTGGAAGGAAAGTTATGACCAACCTAGATAGCATATTCAAAAGCAGAGACATTACTTTGCCAACAAAGGTTCGCCTAGTCAAGGCTATGGTCTTTCCTGTGGTCATGTATGGATGTGAGAGTTGGACTGTGAAGAAGGCTGAGCGCCGAAGAATTGATGCTTTTGAACTGTGGTGTTGGAGAAGACTCTTGAGAGTCCCTTGGACTGCAAGAAGATCCAACCAGTCCATTCTGAAGGAGACCAATCCTGGAATTTCTTTAGAAGGAATGATGCTGAAGCTGAAACTCCAGTATTTTGGCCACCTCATGCAAAGAGTTGACTCATTGGAGAAGACTCTGATGCTGGGAGGGATTGAGGGCAGGAGGAGAAGGGGACGACAGAGGATGAGATGGCTGGATGACATCATTGACTCGATGGATGTGAGTCTGAGTGACCTCCGGGAGCTGGTGATGGACAGGGAAGCCTGGCGTGCTGCGGTTCATTGGGTCGCAAAGAATCGGACACGACTGAGCGACTGATCAGATCTGATTTGATCTGATGGAGCTTTGTGACCATCCAGTTAATTTTTTTCTCCTACTGAATGTGTCTATCACATATTATTTAGCTATAAAATTATTTAGTCTGAAAATGAAGACAACTAGATTTCTTTCAACTTTCCACTACCGTGGGGGTATAGAAGTAGTATACTGATAAGATTTGTGCTGTTAGAAGAAATAATAAATGTAAGATGCTTAGAGTTGCCTGCTACCCTGTAAGAGCAAAGTGAATGGCTGCTGCTGCTGCTGCTAAGTCGCTTCAGTCGTGTCCGACTCTGTGCGATCCCACAGACGGCTGTCCCTGGGATTCTCCAGGCAAGAATACTGGAGTGGGTTGCCATTTCCTTCTCCAATACATGAAAGTGAAAAGTGAAAGTGAAGTCGCTCAGTTGTGTCCGACTCTTAGCGACCCCATGGACTGGAGCTTACCATGCTCCTCCGTCCATGGGATTTTCCAGGCAAGAGTACTGGAGTGGGGTGCCATTGCCTTCCCCCAAGTGAATGGCAACTATTAATATTACTCTTCTTTTAAGCTGAAAAATGTTTTCAATAGACCTTCCAAGCTTTCATGACCAAATATGCATATAGTTGAAAGAAGTGGAGAGCAACATAAAGAATTACATCTCGAGCACTCCCCAACTCTGTATTGAAGCTTCTTCTCCTCCAAGGCGCCGAGCTTAAGATGGGCCCAGAGCACACCATGCTATCGCTTGCAGCCCACACTTGAGTTAATTCCATCAGGAAGTCATGTTCCTTTCTGATTAGAGAGAAGAAGGAACTAGACTCTCTTCAAACAGGTTGCTACAGATCCTCTCCTGGCAGCCAAAGTGTAGGCATCCAGGCTGTTGCTGAGCTAACCCAGAGTACACCAGGAAACTAGCAAGAAACAACATGAGGGAAATAAACGATTAGCCAGAGCAGTCAATGTGATAAAGCAAAAGGAATGTCGACTCCAAATTCTGCTGCCTACAAACATATTACACAAAATATAATGATGAAATAAGCAGTGGATTGATAGAGTGAATCTGCTGTGTTTTCTGGGGCTCTGGAACCTCGGTGGTGTGATCTCTGACACTTCACATGCCTCCTTTGGCTCACAGTTTCCGTATTAGTGGCATGAAGACTTTAGATAAGATTTTCTCTATCTTCCTCAGTCTCAGCTTTATTTTGAGGAAATATGTTTTATGGTCCATACTTATTAAAATGATGTTTTTCTTCTTGCTTTCAATTAGCGTTTTTCTATTAAAATTGAAAGAAGAAATGAAAAGATAGTCACAGATGGATGCAGATAAATAATGGTCAGCTAACACATGAGGAAGCCTGAATCAGTCCCAAAACACTTCTTATGCAGGATTTATATCTCAGAATGTGGACGTTGAAAAATTTTAGATCATCTAGTCTAACCTCTTCATCTTACAAATGGAAAGAATATGAGGTGTGAAGCAGTGAAAATACTGCCTTTATAATGACTGGTTAGTTAAAGGACAGCATGCATTACTGCACTATCTCTGGGAAAGAGTCAATATCAGATCTGTGTTGAATACCAAGATGACTCAGACTAGCTTACCTTTTATTGGAGAAGGAAATGGCAACCCACTCCAGTATTCTTGCCTGGAGAATCCCAGGGATGGGGAAGCCTGGTGGGCGGCCATCTATGAGGTCGCACAGAGTTGGACACGACTGAAGTGACTTAGCAGCAGCAGCTTACTTTTCAGGGGGAGACTGAATCAGATCAGACATTACTTTCTCACGTTCCCCTGGAGAATATGCAAATTGGTACAAATTTTCTGAAGGGCAAACACACCATGTCTATTAGAAGTCAAAACACCCATACCTTATGACCAAGCATAATATATCTACCCATAATGTAGCTACCTATCCTTCAGAAATATCAGCATATGTCGACAGAGACTTGCACAAGAATGTTTGGTTATAGTTTCGTTTGTAAGAGCCAAATTGGAAAGAACATCCTAGCTTTGAATTTTGGTGATATCAGTGGAGGACAAATCAGTGGAGGATGAATTCAAAATCAATTCATCTAATAGAATTAGTCTATTTTGATGAACACATTTAACAGGATGTGCTGACTGATGAGATAAAGGTGGGAGAATCCTGGATCTCAAGCATCTTTGAACACAAGAGAATGGAGTTGCAATTTACTGAGATGGGGAAATCTGTGGTTAGAGCTCATTTGAAATCAGTGGTGGTAGTAGGGAGGGCGGGGAAGGCAATGGCACCCCACCCCAGTACTCTTGCCTGGAAAATCCCATGGATGGAGGACCCTGGTGGGCTGCAGTCCATGGGGTCGCTAAGAGTCGGACACGACTGAACGACTTCACTTTCACTTTTCACTTTTATGCATTGGGGAAGGAAATGGCAACCCACTCCAGTGTTCTAGCCTGGAGAATTGCAGAGACGGGGGAGCCTGGTGGGCTGCCGTCTATGGGGTCGCAGAGAGTCGGACACGACTGAAGTGACTTAGCAGCAGCAGTAGGGAGGAATCGAGAGCTAGTTTTTGGACGAGTTGAGTCTGTGATGCCTGTTATATATATGCATAGGGATGTCAAGTGGATGAGTCTGGAGTTCAAAAGAGAAATCTAGGCTAGTGACAGAAATTGGGAAATAATCTACGAAAGATTATTTTTTACACCTGAGTTGGATGAGCACATCTAGGAGTGAAGGCAGAGTCAGAATTTAGAGGAAGAAATGTGGGGATGTCAGACGGGGAGGAGCGCAGGGAAAGTGAAGATTCAGGAGGCGTCATCATCTTGGAAGCCAAGTGCAGGATGAGGTGCAAAATGGGAGTGGTCAAGCGTGTTAAATCTTAAAAACGATGTTCAATGCTGTGTCAGATTTTGAAAACCACTTTTATGTTGGTTTTAGGTTTTAAAAAAATTGTTTTAAGTTCTACTATGAGTAAAGAAGGAGAAGGCAATGGCACCCCACTCCAGTACTCCTGCCTGGAAAATCCCATGGACAGAGGAGCCCGGTGGGCTGCAGTCCATGGGGTCACTAAGAGTCGGACACGACTGCACGACTTCGCTTTCACTTTTCACTTTCATGCATTGGAGAAGGAAATGGCAACCCACTCCAGTGTTCTTGCCTGGAGAATCCCAGGGACGGGTGGGCTGCCGTCTCGGGTCGCACAGAGTCGGACATGACTGAAGCAACTTAGCAGCAGCAGCATGAATAAAGAATCTGAAAAATCTAAAACATTAAGTAGGGGAACCAAGCCATGTGGCCCATGGCCTCAGCAATTTCCCTCCTCGCACAGCAAACTCTGTTGCTGGAACTTTATTAGGGCACTTAGAAAATTCAGAACATATTATGAAGACAAGAAAAATATTCTTTTCATAGGTTTTCATATAACTCTAGTAATCTTAGATTAGACTTAAGTTTCCAGTTTAATTTTCCAGAATGGTTATAAGAATAAATTACTGACATGAGTAAACATGCTTCTTAGATACTTGGGTGAAATTTGATTATCAGGAGCTACAGAGACATTTTTGAAAGTCTTCCAATTTACCTGAATTTGACGTGCATTTACACATGTCAGTAGGTAGTCACTTCATACTTTTTTTTAAGATTATGATCTCATGCCAGCTACTCAGACCCTGATGCTGGGAAAGAGTGAAGCCAAAAGGAGAAAAGGCTGGCAGAGGATGAGATGGTTGGATAGCGCTACTGACTCAATGAACATGAATTTGAACAAACACTGGGAGATAGTGAAGGACAGGGAGGCATGGTGTGCTGCAGTCCGTGGGGGTCACAAAGAGTTGGACATGACTTAGTGAACAACAACCAAATACTCATTTGCTCATTGCTACAGGAGAAAACAATGAAGCTTAATGGCTCTGTAAATTCTTGTTCTCCAACCCTGGCTTGATTCTCGATGCTAGCTAAGAATCCTTCCTGGTTTTCCAAATAACTTTTCGCTTCCATTTTCGGTGGTCTTCATCAAATTCCTTGATACCTCCTCTATTACTTCTCAAAATTAATAAAAGTCATCTTATGCAAACTTCCTTCCCTACTGGATCTATTCAATTCCTTCCGTGCATACCACCCATTCTCCTTTTCCTCTTGCTTATGGAAATGCTCTCCCTCTTCTATATAAGGTGTCCTCTGACAATTAGGGGTCCCCAAGGAGAGAAGGGTCTGGAATTCTCAAGGAGGAAGAAAGGACAAACTTTTTTTTCTTTCTCTACATTCCTTAGGATTATATAACAATAATGTATCCTGCCTGAGGACCGTCTCTGGATTAAGGACAGTCTCTGGATTAAACCTTCTGTTATCTTAAAATGTAAATTATGGGAGTAGACTTGGTTTTACGGGGAAGGCAATGAATGGCACCCCACCCCAGTACTCTTGCCTGGAAAATCCCATGGACGGAGGATCCTGGTAGGCTCCAGTCCATGGGGTCGCCAAGAGTCGGACATGACTGAGCGACTTCACATTCACTTTTCACTTTCATGCATTGGAGAAGGAAATGGCAACCCACTCCAGTGTTCTTGCCTGGAGAATCCCAGGGACGGGGGAACCTGGTGAGCTTCTGTCTATGGGGTTGCACAGAGTCGGACACGACTGAAGCGACTTAGCAGCAGCAGCAGCTGACAACTATGGTCTGAATGCCCCCTCACTCAGACACGTCATCTAACAACTGTTACTTTTCTTTCCTGTGTCTTCAACCTTTTCCTCTTTATTGGTTTGGTTCAGTTTCTATCATCTTAAAACAAAATACAAAACCAAATCTGTCCATGACTCTGCACTCTCCTCTAGCGACTTTCCCATCATTCTCCTTTCTTCTCAGACGAAATTATTATTGACATTGATTCTCCAAACCACCTGCCCCTCAGTCATACAATCCACTTCTGCTCCTGCCACCCTACTGAAATTTGTCTTGATTAAACACCAATGACTTCTTTATTCTTAAACCCAATGAATGTTTTCTCTTAACATAATTGAATTCTTTAGACCACTTTATATTTTTTTTAATGAAATATTCCATCCTTTGTCTTCAGCTCACGTCTCTAGTTTGCTTCCTATTTACTTGGCCATTTCTTCTCCATGTCTATGCTGTCTGCCTCCCCTTTAAATATTGGTCTTCCTGAGAAGCGTCACTCAAGCCTGCCTTCCTTTTTCCGTGTCATACATTCTTCCTGGGGAGTCCCATCCATTTTTGTGGTTTCAATTATGATGCCATAGTGCCATTTATCTTTCAGGCAAAAACCACACTAAAATCATAACTACTGCCACTAGTAATAGAGTACAAACATTGTGGGGAAAGTGTTGAATTAAAAGATAAGAGATCATGATTGGCCGTAAACATTATAACATAATAGCCTGGACAGTTTTGGGCTCTTTTCAAACTGTACATCTGTTATTTCCACCCTGCTTATTGTCACAGTTGCCATCTCTTTGTATCTACAAGAATGAGAGTGGTGGACCATATGCAGGACACTGCAGTGTAGTATATAGTTATCATTGTCCCACAGCACAATCCTAATCTTCACATCTGTTGATTCTTTGTGGTCCCTCTCGGATGCAGTTTGGTTTTCATTTCTGCTCATATAAGGAATGGCTACTTCATTTGCTTTATGCTTCCAAACTCTGTAGTCTACTGATGTCTACACTTCCTGTTAATTCTATTGGGGTTTTGTTTCCTTCAGTGCATTTTCATGCCTCTTGCAGTGAGATCCGGTGGGGAGGATCAATAAATGCGTGTGCTCCATGCGTTGTGAAGAACTAGAATCCAAACCAAAGTCTTTTTAAGGACACAGACACTTAACTGTTTCAGGAAAGCATCTGCTTAGGGTTCCTTGTTTTATCATTTGTTATTTAAAGTGGTCTATTAGGAAAACTTTGAAGTGCCACTTAAATTCTAAAAATCAGTATCATATGATACTATATTATGATAGGGAGGCTGCTGCTGCTGCTGCTAAGTCACTTCAGTCGTATCTGACCCTGTGCGACCCCATAGACGGCAGCCCACCAGGCTCCCCGTCCCTGGGATTCTCCAGGCAAGAACACTGGAGTGGGTTGCCATTTCCTTCTCCAATGCATGAAAGTGAAAAGTGAAAGTGAAGTCGCTCAGTCATGTCTGACTCTTAGCGACCCCATGGACTGCAGCCTACCAGGCTCCTCCATCCATGGGATTTTCCAGGCAAGAGTACTGGAGTGGGTTGCCATTGCCTTCTCCTGATAGGGAGGCAAGTATAGAGTTACTCATGCTATTTTTTATTTGTAAGGAAAAGAGCAAAACCTAAAAATGATGAACCCGGTTAGATGTCTTTTATGATCCTAGAGAGGCAAGCAAGTAGGATCATAAAAGACATCTAACCGGGTTCATCATTTTTAGGTTTTGCTCTTTTCTTTACAAATAAAAAATAGCATGAGTAACTCTATGTTCTTGATTTTTGCATTTTTAGTTGAAAGTCACATCAAAATGTTATGACATTCTAATTTTTTACTAGATTCCAGTGCAATTTGGGCAAAGGGGTCCAAATCAGAAAATGAAACTACCAAATGGCTCACACTAAGCAGGTCACATCCCATAGCTCCTTACAAACAGGTCACATCCCATAGCTCCTTACAAACAGGTCACATCCCATAGCTCCTTACAAACAGGTCACATCCCATAGCTCCTTACAGGGAGGCAGGATGGATCCACATTTGAATGTATGGACGCTTAACAGGAAGCAGTATAAGATGCATTCCTTTACCTGATTATGATAGAGACGTCATTTGGAATTTTTTTTTTTTTTTTTTTTACTGAATATCAGTCAGATTTATTTAGCTTACTGAAAGTATCAGCTAATCTTCCAGTTATTTGAACCCTCTCAAAGCACTATCAGAGACTTACAATTGATCTGTAAGAATACAGGAATGAAGTAATTTAAATAGATAAACTTTGATGTAGATTAGGAAATCCAGTCCACATCACTGTTGCTGTTGTTCAGCTGCTGAGTCATGTCTGACTCTCTGCAACTCCATGGACTGCAGCGTGCCAGGCTTCTCTGTCCTCTGCCATCTCCTGAAACGTCCTCAAACTCATGTCCACTGAGTCAGTGTTGCTATTCACCCATCTCATCGTCTGTCACCCCCTTCTCCTTTTGCTTTCAATCTTTCCCAGCATGAAGGTTTTTTCCAATGAGTCAGCTCTTCGCATCAAGTGGCCAAACCTTCAACATCACTCGTTCCGATGAAAATCAGGGTTGATTTCCTTTCAGATTGACTGGATTGATCTCCCTTCAGTCCAAGCGTTCAGACTCTCAAGCGTCTTCTCCAACATCACAATTCGAAAACATCAGTTCCTTGGTGCTCAGCCCTTTGGTGCCCCGTCTTTTTGATGGTCCAACTCTCACATCCATACACGACCACTGGGAAAACCATAGCTTTGACTATACAGACCTTTGTTGGCAAAGTGATATCTTTGCTTTTTAATACACTGTCTGGGCTCGTCATAGCTTTCCTTTCAAGGAGTAAGTGTCTTAATTTCATGACTGCACTCTCCATCCACAGTGATTTTTGAGCCCAACAAAATAAAATCTGTCCTTGCTTCCACTTTTTATTTGCCACTCTTTTTTTCCCCCATATTACTTTAGTCTTAGAATTTTTAACACTTATTTGTCCATTATAACTTAAAAGTCTCAAAATGATTATTACTGGGGGGAGGAGCTAAGATGGCAGACGAGTAAAATGGGGAGAATACTTTCTCCTCCACAAATCCATTAAAAGAACATTTAAATGCTGAATAAATTCTATAAAACAACTTCTGAATGCCGGCAGAGGACATCAGGCACTTAGAAAGACAATTCATTGTCTTCAAAAGGAGAAAACGAGCCCTGCGGTAACTCCTTTTGCGGAGAAGCGGCGCGGACACCAGCATTTGCTATTAGCAAGCGGGGGCTGGGCTAGGAGGAGCCACGAGGCCTGCATCGCATTGAGAAAGGATTTGGCCTGGCTATCTCGGGTGCTATCTGAGGGAAATAACCAGACTGTCAGTTATCTACTACATCAAAAGCCAGCCCTAACTTAAGACACCACCTGGACTACTTATGGAACAAAGGGCTGCACAGAGTTGGCCGGTTGCAGGCCGTCCCACTCCGGTGACAGGGAGCCAGAGCCGGAGGCGGGCAGTCACAGCGCTAGAGAGACACTGTCTACGGAACTGTGAGTAGGTTTCTGTGCTGACTCACACTTATCTGCCTGAGAGTGCACCGGTTGTATACCCAGAAAACTGAGCGGCGGGGAGGCAATAAGTCGCAGCAGATGTGCTCGCTAAACACTTCATCACCTGCACTACTCGGATCTGGGAAGGGCATAAAACGCAGACTCAACCGAATCTGTGCTTCTGAGGATTATCCGAGTGCCTGAACCTGGCCAGCTTAGATTTGGGTGTTCATCTCCACCCTCTCTGTAACAGGGCAGAGATCAGATATTGAAAACACCAGTAAACCGCCTCAATAAAGAGAATTCAACAAACTACCAGAATAGTAAGGACACTATAAACTTGGCAATTTTAACAAAATGAAGAGACAAAAGAATACCCAGCAGCTAAAGGAACAGGATAGATGCCCACCAAACCAAACCAAAGAGGAAGAGATAGAGAATCTACCTGATAAAGAATTCCGAATAATGATAGTAAAATTAATCCAAAATCTCGAAATCAAAATGGAATCACAGTTAAAGAGTCTGGAGACAAGGATTGAGAAGATGCAAGAAAGGTTTAACAAGGACCTAGCCTAGATAGCATATTCAAAAGCAGAGACATTACTTTGCCAACAAAGGTTCGCCTAGTCAAGGCTATGGTCTTTCCTGTGGTCATGTATGGATGTGAGAGCTGGACTGTGAAGAAGGCTGAGCGCCGAAGAATTGATGCTTTTGAACTGTGGTGTTGGAGAAGACTCCTGAGAGTCCCTTGGACTGCAAGAAGATCCAACCGGTCCATTCTGAAGGAGATCAATCCTGGAATTTCTTTAGAAGCAATGATGCTCAAGCTGAAACTCCAGTATTTTGGCCACCTCATGCGAAGAGCTGACTCATTGGAGAAGACTCTGATGCTGGGAGGGATTGGGGGCAGGAGGAGAAGGGGACGACAGAGGATGAGATGGCTGGATGGCATCACTGACTCGATGGATGCGAGTCTGGGTGACCTCCGGGAGCTGGTGATGGACAGGGAGGCCTGGCGTGCTGCAGTTCATGGGGTCGCAAAGAGTCGGACACGACTGAGCGACTGATCTGATCTGATCTGATCTGAGAAGAAATAAAAAAGAGTCAACACATAATGAATAATGCAATAAATGAGATCCAAAACACCCTGGAGGCAACAAATAGTAGAATAACAGAGGCAGAAGATAGGATTAGTGACTTAGAAGATAGAATCCTAGAAATAAATGAATCAGATGAGAAAAAAGAAAAACGCATCAAAAGAAATGAGGACAATCTCAGAGACCTCCAGGATAACATTAAACGCTACAACATTCGAATCATAGGAGTTCCAGAAGAAAAAGATAAAAAGAAAGACCATGAGGAAATACTTGAGGAGATAATAGTTGAAAACTTCCCTAAAATGGAGAAGGAAATTACCACTCAAGTTCAAGAAATGCAGAGTCCCTAACAGGATAAACTCAAGGTGAAACACCCCAAGACACATATTAATCAAATTAACAAAGATTAAATATAAATAACAAATATTAAAAGCAGCTAGGGAAAAACATCAAATAACTCACAAGGGAATTCCCATAAGGATAACAGCTGATCTTTCAATAGAAACTCTCCAAGCCAGGAGGGAATGGCAAGACATAATTAAAGGGATGAAAGAAAATAACTTACAGCCTAGATTATTGTATCCAGCAAGGATCTCATTCAAATATGAAGGAGAAATCAAAAGCTTCACAGATAAGCAAAAGTTGAGAGAATTTTGCACCACTAAACCATTTCTCCAACAAAAACTAAAGGACATTTTCTAGATAGGAATCACTAAAAGGGTGTATAAATTCGAACCCAAAACAGTAAAGTAAAACCTATTTATCAATAATTTCTTTTAACGTTAATGGGCTGAATGCCCTAATCAACAGACAAAGATTGGCCGAATTGATACAAAAACAAGATCCCTACATACCTTGTCTACAAGAGACAACCAAAAGACTAAAATGGATCAGATCAGATCAGATCAGTCGCTCAGTCGTGTCCGACTCTTTTCGACCCATGAACTGCAGCACGCCAGGCCTCCCTATCCATCACCAGCTCTCGGAGGTCACTCAGACTCACATCCATCGAGTCAGTGATGCCATCCAGCCATCTCATCCTCTGTCGTCCCCTTCTCCTCCTGCCCCCAATCCCTCCCAGCATCAGAGTCTTCTCCAATGAGTCAACTCTTCGCATGGGGTGGCCAAAATACTGGAGTTTCAGCTTTAGCATCATTCCTTCCAAAGAAATCCCAGGGCTGATCTCCTTCAGAATGGACTGGTTGCATCTCCTTGCAGTCCAAGGGACTCTCAAGAGTCTTCTCCAACACCACACTTCAAAAGCATCAATTCTTTGGCGCTCAGCCTTCTTCACAGTCCAGCTCTCACATCCATACATGACCACAGGAAAGACCATAGCCTTGACTAGGCGAACCTTTGTTGGCAAAGTGATGTCTCTGCTTTTGAATATGCTATCTAGGTTGGTCATAACTTTCCTTCCAAGGAGTAAGCGTCTTTTAATTTCATGGCTGCAGTCACCATCTGCAGTGATTTTGGAGCCCAGAAAAATAAATTCTGACACTGTTTCCACTGTTTCTCCATCTATTTCCCATGTAGTGATGGGACCAGATGCCATGATCTTCGTTTTCTGAATGTTGAGCTTTAAGCCAACCTTTTCACTCTCCACTTTCACTTTCATCAAGAGGCTTTTGAGTTCCTCTTCACTTTCTGCCATAAGGGTGGTGTCATCTGCACATCTGAGGTTATTGGTATTTCTCCCAGCAATTTTGATTCCAGCTTGTGTTTCCTCCAGTCCAGCATTTCTCATGATGTACTCTGCATATAAGTTAAATAAACATGGTGACAATATACAGCCTTGACGTACTCCTTTTCCTATTTGGAACCAGTCTGTTGTTCCATGTCCAGTTCTAACTGTTGCTTCTTGACCCGCATACAGATTTCTCAAGAGGTAGATCAGGTGGTCTGGTATTCCCATCTCTCTCAGAATTTTCCACAGTTTATTGTGATCTACACAGTCAAAGGCTTTGGCATAGTCAATAAAGCAGAAATAGATGTTTTTCTGGAACTCTCTTGCTTTTTCCATGATCCAGCAGATGTTGGCAATTTCATCTCTGGTTCCTCTGCCTTTTCTAAATCCAGCTTGAACATCAGGAAGTTCACGGTTCACATATTGCTGAAGCCTGGCTTGGAGAATTTTGAGCATTACTTTACTAGTGTGTGAGATGAGTGCAATTGTGCGGTAGTTTGAGCACTCTTTGGCATTGCCTTTCTTTGGGATTGGGATGAAAACTGACCTTTTCCAATCTTGTGGCCACTGCTGAGTTTTCCAAATTTGCTGGCATATTGAGTGCAGCACTTTCACAGCATCATCAAATGGATACAAAAACTAGACCCCTATATATGTTGTCTACAAGAGAACCACCTTAAACTACGGGATATATACTGACTGAAAATGAAGGGCTGGAAAAAGTTTTTCTATGCAAATATGGACCAAAAGAAAACAGGAGTAGCAATACTTATATCAGATAAAATTGACTTTAAAGATCCTGAAAAGGAGACAATCAAGGTTATACATACGACTTAAAGGAACAATTCAAAAAGAAGTTATAACAATTATAAATATATATGCACCCAACATTGGAGCGTTGATATATCTAAGACAAACATTAATTAATATGATAGAAGAAATATGCAACAATACAATAATAGTTGGAGACTTTAATACTCCACTCATATAATCTGGCTGTAATAGACAAAGTAAAGAAGAAAACATATTCACTTATGAGCCTCAAAAAATTCAGTTCACTCAGGAGAGTTTAAAAAAAAAATAGACTTATTTGTTCACTCTGTAAAGGTTTATTGACTATTTTATGGGTCTGGTACCACTTTGGGTAGTAGCGAGGAAGAAGTGACAAATGTGATCCTGTCCTAAATAATATATTGTGGTAAAGATAGACCTACCAATACAAAATACCAAGAAGTGCCTAAGATGAGGACACCCAAACTGGACTTCTTGTTTCTTGAACTTTTCATTTCCAGATCAAACCTCCTAATATAGGATGAATTCAACATGATTTTTTTTAAGTGTTCTTTGTGCTTAAAAACAGAAAGCCATTGGTTAAGAAATTACATGTACTCCTCCACACCCTCACTCCCCTTCTTTCTTCCCATTTCCCTTGCACCCTCATTGATCATTTCCTTTGTCCATTTTCCCATGCAAAAAAAAAAAGACAAAATGATTATTACTTTCCTTCTGCTTTAATCAAGTTAATTTTACACATTAAATACAGGTTTATCCCCCAACAAAAATACGGTATCTTTAAGCAACTTGAGCAACCCAATTTACCATGTAAGAAAAGTGTCTGGCTCCAACTTTTCTCAAGTAAGAAAAAGATCAAAACTACTATTAAAAGACAAAGACTATGATAAGTAATAATTAATATAATAGAATTAAAAAACAATGATAATTTTTACTAAATAAATAAGCATATTTGCTGTGAGTTCTGCCTGAATCCATAGACTAAACGGCCTGGTTCTGAACCTCAACTTTGCCATTATTACTTGTGTGTCCTTAGGCAAAGTTCTGAACATTTTCTTGCCTCATTATCCTAATCTTTTAAATGGGGATAATATAATAATAATACCTAAGTCCTAAGTCTGTTGTGATGATTGCATGAGCTAATAAAGGAAGCACTTAAAATAAGGCCTGGAACGGTGAGGAGTGCACAGCAAATGTAGCTGATTATCATGATGCTGTAGTGATGAAGGCCTTATTAAATTTTTAAATTTAAATGTTATGAAATGTTACAGTTTTAAATGTTAAGCATATTAATAGAATCTTAAATATTTAGATATGTGTTGGGGTCCTGATATTGAAGAGTTGAAAATAAAGTTGATGATCATGACACAAGTACCCATGAATTCAGACGTGGACTCTGGGTATTATGTAGGCAACCACTGACCTTCCGTTACACTGATCACATCCCAGGCTGGGAAATGCTAGTTTTTTTAATTGTTTCAAAATACCTCATCTTTTTTGGCCATTTGGCTGCCATTTTAATTTGGGGGGAATGAGAAAAACTCTTGTAAAGAATATACTGTGTAAAAGCAAACTGGAAGATAAGGTGGGTTTTCTGGACTATTTAAGTTCAAACTTCAATATCTCTATTTCATATAAATATGTTGAGGCTGTGAATTATACTGATCCCACTCTGTGTATTAGTAGTCTTAGAAATAGTAGTGATTACTTAGGAAGTTATCTTTCTAGAAGTGGCTATAAATTTAAATCCAATATTTTTCTGGGAATGATGAAAAATTGACGCTATAAAACTTAGAGATTATAAAATACTTGTGTTTAGGTACTGGATATTACTCATTTAATAAGTATTAAGCATGGAATGAGGTTCGTGACATTGTACAGGAGACAGGGATCAAGACCATCCCCATGGAAAAGAAATGCAAAAAAGCAAAATGGCTGTCTGGGGAGGCCTTACAAATAGCTGTGAAAAGAAGACAAGTGAAAAGCAAAGGAGAAAAGGAAGGATATAAACATCTGAATGCAGAGTTCCGAAGAATAGCAAGAAGAGATAAGAAAGCCTTCTTCAGTGATCAATGCAAAGAAATAGAGGAAAACAACAGAATGGGAAAGACTAGGGATCTCTTCAAGAAAATCAGAGATACCAAAGGAATATTTCATGCAAAGATGGGCTCGATAAGGGACAAAAATGGTATGGACCTAACAGAAGCAGAAGATATTAAGAAGAGGTGGCAAGAATACACAGAAGAACTGTACAAAAAAGAGCTTCACGACCCAGATAATCACGATGGTGTGATCACTGACCTAGAGCCAGACATCCTGGAATGGGAAGTCAAGTGGGCCTTAGAAAGCATCACTACGAACAAAGCTAGTGGAGGTGATGGAATTCCAGTGGAGCTATTCCAAATCCTTAAAGATGATGCAGTGAAAGTGCTGCACTCAATATGCCAGCAAATTTGGAAAACTCAGCAGTGGCCACAGGATTGGAAAAGGTCGGTTTTCATCCCAATCCCAAAGAAAGGCAATGCCAAGGAGTGCTCAAACTACCGAACAATTGCACTCATCTCACACGCTAGTAAAGTAATGCTCAAAATTCTCCAAGCCAGGCTTCAGCAATATGTGAACCGTGAACTTCCTGATGTTCAAGCTGGTTTTAGAAAAGGCAGAGGAACCAGAGATCAAATTGCCAGCATCCGCTGGATCATGGAAAAAGCAAGAGAGTTCCAGAAAAACATCTATTTCTGCTTTATTGACTATGCCAAAGCCTTTGACTGTGTAGATCACAATAAACTGTGGAAAATTCTGAAAGAGATGGGAATACCAGACCACCTGATCTGCCTCTTGAGAAATCTGTATGCGGGTCAGGAACCAACAGTTAGAACTGGTCATGGAACAACAGACTGTTTCCAAATAGGAAAAGGAATACATCAAGGCTGTACATTGTCACCCTGTTTATTTAACTTATATGCAGAGTACATCATGAGAAATGCTGGACTGGAAGAAACACAAGTTGGAATCAAGATTGCTGAGAGAAATATCAATAACCTCAGATATGCAGATGACACCACCCTTATGGCAGAAAGTGAAGAGGAACTCAAAAGCCTCTTGATGAAAGTGAAAGTGGAGAGTGAACAGGTTGGCTTAAAGCTCAACATTCAGAAAACGAAGATCATGGCATCTGGTCCCATCACTACATGGGAAATAGATGGGGAAACAGTGGAAACAGTGTCAGACTTTATTTTGGGGGGCTCAAGTCATTGCAGATGGTGACTGCAGCCATGAAATTAAAAGACGCTTACTCCTTGGAAGGAAAGTTATGACCAACCTAGATAGCATATTCAAAAGCAAAGACATCACTTTGCCAACAAAGGTTTGCCTAGTCAAGGCTATGGTCTTTCCTGTGGTCATGTATGGATGTGAGAGCTGGACTGTGAAGAAGGCTGAGCGCCGAAGAATTGATCCTTTGAACTGTGGTGTTGGAGAAGACTCTTGAGAGTCCCTTGGACTGCAAGGAGATCCAACCAGTCCATTCTGAAGGAGATCAGCCCTGGGATTTCTTTGGAAGGAATGATGCTAAAGCTGAAACTCCAGTATTTTGGCCACCTCATGCGAAGAGTTGACTCACTGGAGAAGACTCTGATGCTGGGAGGGATTGGTGGCAAGAGGAGAAGGGGACGACAGAGGATGAGATGGCTGGATGGCATCACTGACTCGATGGATGTGAGTCTGAGTGACCTCCGGGAGCTGGTGATGGACAGGGAGGCCTGGCATGCTGTGGTTCATGGGGTCGCAAAGAGTCGGACACGACTGAGCAACTTATCTGATCTGATCTGAAGCACTTTGTTTGCAGCGCGGGAGCAGCGAGCAGAGGCTGCTCAGAGCTGGAGCGAGAAGCCAGGAGAGGAACTACCTCACGTCCAAGGTTAGGAGCAGCAGCTGCACTTTGCTGGAGCAGCCGTGAAAAGATACCCCATGTCCAAGGTAAGAGAAACCCCAGTAAGACAGTAGGTGCTGAGAGAGGGCATCAGAGGGCAGACAGACTGAAACCACAAGCACAAAAAACTAGCCAATCTGATCATATGGACCACAGCCTTGTCTAACTCAGTGAAACTAAGCCATGCTGTGTAGGGCTGCCCAAGACGGGTCGGTCATGGTGGAGAGTTGTGACACAATGTGGTCCACTGGAGAAGCGAGTGGCAAAACACTTCAGGATTCTTGCCTTGAGAACCCCATGAACAGGATGAAAAGGCAAAAAGATGGGATACTGAAAGAGGAACTCCCCGTCAGTAGGTGCCCAATATGCTACTGGAGATCAGTGGAGAAATAACTCCAGAAAGACTGAAGGGATGGAGCCAAAGCAAAAACAATACCCAGCTGTGAATGTGACTGGTGATAGAAGCAAGGTCCAATGCTGTAAAGAGCAATATTGCATAGGAACCTGGAATGTCAGGTCCATGAATCAAGGCAAATTAGAAGTTGTCAAACAAGAGATGGCAAGAGTGAAGGTCGACATTCTAGGAATCAGCGAACTCAAATGGACTGGAATGGGTGAATTTAACTCAGATGACCATTATATCTACTACTGTGGGCAGGAATCCCTTAAGAAATGGAGTAGCCATCATAGTCAACAAGAGTCCAAAATGCAGTAATTGAATGCAATCTCAAAAAAACCAGAAAGAACTCTGTTCATTTCCAAGGCAAACCATTCAATGCCCCAACCAGTAATACTAAAGAAGCTGAAGTTGAACAGTTCTATGAAGACCTACAAGACCTTCTAGAACTAACACCCCCCAAAAAATGTCCTTTTCATTATAGGGGACTAGAATGCAAAAGTAGGAAGTCAGGAAACATCTGGAGTAACAGGCAAATTTGGCCTTGGAGTACAGAATGAAGCAGGGCAAAGTCTAACAGAGTTTTCCCAGGAGAATGCACTGGTCATAGCAAACACCCTCTTCCAACAACACAAGAGAAGACTCTACACATGGACATCACCAGATGGTCAAAAACAAAATCCTATTGATTATATTCTTTGCAGCCAAAGATGGAAAAGCTCTATACAGTCAGCAAAAATAATACCAGGAGCTGACTGTGTCTCAGATCATGAACTCCTTCTTGCCAAATTCAGACTGAAATTGAAGAAACTGGGGAAAACCACTAGACAGTTCAGGTGTGACCTAAATGAAATCTCTTATGATTATACAGTGGAAGTGAGAAATAGATTTAAGGGGCTAGATCTGATAGAGTGCCTGATGAACTCTGGACAGAGGTTCATGACATTGTACAGGAGACAGGAATCAAGACCATCCCCAAGAAAAAGAAATGCAAAAAAAAAAAGCAAAATGGCTGTCTGAGGAGGCCTTACAAATAGCTGTGAGAAGAAGAGAAGTGAAAAGCAAAGGAGAAAAGGATAGATATACCCATTTGAATGCAGAGTTCCAAAGAATAGCAAGGAGAGATAAGAAAGCCTTCTTCAGCGATTAATGCAAAGAAATACAGGAAAATAACAGAATGGGAAAGACTAGAAATCTCTTCAAGAAAATTAGAGATATCAAGGGAGCATTTCATGCACAAATGGGCTCAATGAAGGACAGAAATGGTATGGACCTAAGAGAAGCAGAAGATATTAAGAAGAGGTGGCAAGAATACACAGAAGAACTGTACAAAAAAAGATCTTCACAACCCAGATAATCACGATGGTGTGATCACTGACCTAGAGCCAGACATCCTGGAATGTGAAATCAAGTGGGCCTTAGAAAGCATCACTATGAAACGAAGCTAGTGGAGGTGATGGAATTCGAGTGGAGCTATTCCAAATCCTAAAAGATGATGCTGTGAAGGTGCTGTACCCAATATGCCAGCAAATTTGGAAGACTCAGCAGTGGCCACAGGACTGGAAAAGGTCAGTTTTCATTTCAATCCCTAAGAAAGGCAATGCCAAAGAATGCTCAAATTACCACACAGTTGTACTCATCTCACACACTAGCAAATTGATGCTCAAATTCTCCAAGCCAGGCTTCAGCCATATGTGAACTGTGAACTTCCAGATGTTCAAGCTGGTGTTAGAAAAGGCAGAGGAACCAGAGATCAAATTGACAACATCCACTGGATCATCAAAAAAGCAAGAGAGTTCCAGAAAAGCATCTATTTCTGCTTTATTGACTATGCCAAAGCCTTTGACTGTGGGGATCACAATAAACTGTGGAAAATTCTGAAAGAGGTGGGAATACCAGACCACCTCACCTGCCTCTTGAGAAATCTGTATGCAGGTCAGGAAGCAACAGTTAGAACTGGACATGGAAAAACAGACTGGTTCCAAATAGGAAAAGGAGTACATCAAGGCTGTATATTGTCACCCTGCTTATTTAACTTCTATGCAGAGTACATCATGAGAAATGCTGGACTGGAAGAAACACAAGCAGGAATGAAGATTGCCGGGAGAAATACCAATAACCTCAGATGTGCAGATGACACCACCCTTATGGCAGAAGGTAAAGAGGAACTAAAAAGCCTCTTGATGAAAGTGAAAGAGGAGAGTGAAAAAGTTGGCTTAAAGCTCTAGACTCAGAAAACGAAGATCATGGCATCTGGTCCCATCACTACACGGGAAATAGATGGGGAAACAGTGGAAACAGTGGCTGACTTTACTTTTTGGAGCTCCAAAATGAGTGAAGATGTGATTGCAGCCAAGAAATTAAAGGATAATTGCTCCTTGGAAGGGAAGTTATGATCAACCTAGACAGCATATTAAAAAGCAGAAACATCACTTTGCCAACAAAGGCCCGTCCAGTCAGGCCTATGGTTTTTCCTGTGGTCATATACGGATGTGAGAGTTGGACCGTAAAGAAAGCTGAGTGCTGAGGTATTGATCCTTTTGAACTGTGGTGTTGGAGAAGTCTCTTGAGAGTCCCTTGGACTCCAAGGAGATCCAATAAGTCCATCCTAAAGGAGATCAGTCCTGGGTATTCATTGGAAGGACTGATGTTGAAGCTGAAACTCCAATACTTTGGTCACCTGATGCGAAGAGCTCACTCATTTGAAAAGATCCTGATGCTGGGAAAGATTGGGGGCAGGAGAAGGGGACAACAGAGGATGAAACGGTTGGATGGCATCACCGAGTCAATGGACATGAGTGGTGGACAGGGAGGCCTGGCGTACTCTAGTCCATGGGTCGCAAAGAGTCAGACATGACTGAGTGACTAAACGGAACGGAACTGAACTTTGTTTACATGGTTTTTCAGGCATAGAGAGATAATCTAAATGATAGAGTCAGAGAAGAGTGACATCAAGGATTACCAATCCAGAGAGACGAGGAATGAAGCTTGAGCTATGCTTCAGAGGATGAGTAGGTAGTTGTAGAGATAGTTAACACAATTATAGAGACCCAGGGATGAAATGTGAGATCTTGGGACCAGAATAAGTAAAAGATCTGACTATAAGGAACAGTGAGATGCCTAGAGAGAGTTTGGGATGGTGTCTAAGTGAGGTGATGAGTAGACACTGAGATTATGGATCTGATGCTACAGACAAGTCAGAGCCACACAAGGGATTAGAAAGATAAAATAAAACATTTAAAATATTTCATTTGGTTAACTGAGTAAGCAAGCAACCAAGAATAAGAAGGCCAAGAATGAGAATCCTATCAAAAGTATGAAAACCTTAAAGTCTTGGGGTGGGCTACAAAGGGAAGGATAGAGAGGGTGCTGGAGGAAACGGAGAAATGCGTTAGTTCACTAACTATTAAAGGAACTGCTGAGATTTGAGCAGGGTTGTTACTGGCGGAAGTGGTACCATTTAGGAAGATAGTAAGATAGATAGTGAGCTCCTTTTTAAATTAAATAAATTTTAGGTGACATATGCTTGTTGAAATATGGATATGCCAAAAACAGAAGATTTTTTTCTTATCCTGCTCAGCATGTATTAACAGTTTAAAGCTACAAGTATAAGACATACTTAGATGATATTTATTTTTAAAAATTTGTTTGAAGATTTTTGTTTGAATTGTGGCATTCTGTCATTACGTGTATAATATAATTTGCATCATTTAAATGAATTTCATTTTTCATAAAAACTGAGTAGCTTGTAAAGGAGTATGCCAGTGAGGAATCAGACATTTAATTTCATATCTTATCAGATTGAGCTTCTTCCACACTCTTCATATGAGATAATTTCCAGAGACATCACAATTTACGCCTACATTCAAGATTCTAAGGTTGCATTCTAACTAGTTCACTTTTGACCTTGAAAGAGTAACCAGTTAAGTGCTGGATTTAACTGTCTCAGATGAACAATGCACTAAATAATTTATGTGAAAGTCTCTCAGTCATGTCTGACTCTTTGCGACCTGCCAAGTTCCTCAGTCCATGAAATGTTCCTGGCAAGAATACTGGAGTGGGTAGCTGTTCCTTTCTCCAGGGGATCTTCCCAACCCAGGGATCAAACCCAGGTCTCCCACATTGCAGAAACCATCTGAGCCACCAGGGAAGCCCAAATAATTTATGACATGTCTTAACTGTCTAGACAAAAAACTGTTGCAATGCCAGTTTTTGGATTCTAGATTGTTTTCTTGTAATACTTCTTAGGACATGGCTTTTAACAACTATGTCACAACAAAAATCAGATAAGATAGAAATTGGACTGCGAAGAGATTATGATGATAACTGACTGTCAGACTAGATACAGTGGTAGAACTCTATGTAAAGTTCTCTTAAGAAGCAGCCTGTCCTCTTGCCAGCATGCTGATGTTATATATTACTAGTAGTCTAAATATGCAGTACATAAGTCCTTTGATTTATTGTTTTTGGCTGCACTGCAATTAGCTTAATAATGCTAAAGAATATAAATTATTATCATACAAAAATGTAAATGAGAATCTAAAACTTGTCACTGTATGTTAGGAAAACTTTCCAATACTTTCATGTCTAGACAACACATATCATAAAGTGTTTGGTTAAGTAGGCATAAATCTCACAGTGATGCAAAGAGTAAAATACCATATTAAAAAAAAAAAAAAACTTGACAAATCTTTTCCATTATTAACATTAAGGAACAGACGTGTGTGGGTGCTCAGTTGTGTCTGACTCTTTGCAACCCCACAGACTGAAGCCCACTAGGCTCCTCTGTCCAGGATATTTCCCAGGCAAGGAATTCCTTCTCAAGGAATTGATGACTTATCCTAATATATCTGGAACTAAAGTTTTAAGCACAAAGCCATTAAAACTGTCTAATTAGAACAATTTAATCTGAACTTACGTAAGTGCTTAAGAATATACAAATTAGAATGTGATTTAGACCATGTACATTTGGACCAAACGATATGTGGCTGATACTAAGCTCCGGTGCACGGATGTTCTTCCTGATGACAACTTTTAATGAGGTGTAACTTTGATTCTTTTAAAAGGCTGGCCCTTCCATTTGTAAATTTAGCAAAACATTGTAGTTGATGCAAACAGTTTAGTTTATACTCATTCTTGGATCAATTATTTTCATTTGCTTATTATTTGAGAAAAATTGCCCTTACTTTGATCAGGTAGATTTACCTCACTTCAGTTTCAAATGCCGTTTCTTTGAGTCTGGAAGCTTCTGTTCACTGTGTCCCCCTTGTTATCTGATTTGTCTAAGCTTCCCGTTGTGATCCCTTCCCAGGTGGTGGCTGCTGTACCTGTCCATTTGCGGTCATAACTGGACAGGGTGGTATGAGGAAAAATTCTGCCGGTAATCTTGTGGATTATGCAGCCACAATACATGTTCCTCCCTGCTCCCACTGTGTAAAAGCAGCCCTGCTTTAGGGTCATTATTTCAGTGTCAAGTACTCTGCCAGCCTGGCGTCTCCTTTAACGACCAACATTCTTGGTCAGCATCATGAAGTATCAAGACCCATGAGATTGCAACTTATTTTGAAAGAATTCAGGAAAACAAATTTTTTTTCTATTTTCTCTTCTGGAAAATTTGTGGTTTTTTCTCTTTCTACATCACACACATACACATACACAACTGTACATGTATATACAGTATACATGTATATACAACTGTATATGTACACGTGTGTGTGTGTGATGTAGAGAGAGAAAACTGTCTTGAACAACATGGGTTTGAACTGAATGGGTCCACTTATACATGAATTTTTCTCAATAGTACATATTGGTAAAATTTTTGACATTTCCAATAATTTGAAAAAAACTCACAAACCACATAGCCTAGAAACATAAAATAATTAACAAAAAGTTATGTATGCCATGAAAACATAAACCATATGTCGACACTAGTCTATCATTTATTACCATAAAATGTGGTATTTTATGGTATTACAAATATTTTATGGTATTACAAATCTATTACAAAATTTAAAATTTACCAAACTTATGCACACAAACATTTACACACTGTATATAAAGTGTTTCATAATAGAGACATGTAAATGAATGTAAAGGTGTAATATTAAATGATAACTTCATAAAATTAACTGTAGTATATACTGTGCTGCTAAGTCGCTTCAGTCGTGTCCGACTCTGTGCGATCCCACAGACAGAAGCCCACCAGGCTCCCCTGTCCCTGGGATTCTCCAGGCAAGAATACTGGAGTGGGTTGCCATTTCCTTCTCCAACGTATGAAAGTGAAAAGCGAAAGTGAAGTCGCTCAGTCGTGTCCGACTCTTAGCGACCCCATGGACTGGAGCCTACCAGGCTCCTCTGTCCATGGGATTTCCAGGCAAGAGTGCTGGAGTGGGGTGCCACTGCCTTCTCCCAGTATATACTGTACTACTGTAATAATTTCATAGCCACCTCCTGTTGGTATTGCTATGAGCTCGTGTTGTAAATATGTGCTTAAAACACCACCTGATGCTAATCAACACAGTGAGAAGCTCATCTCCAGTAAATTATGTGTGGCATTAAAAAGTGATTTCTCACAGTTTTCACAAGTTTTTCATAGTATCTAGTGCAACACCATAAACCTTAAATAACCTGTGGGATCCATATGAAGTGACACCAGTGGAGCTGGAAGTGCTCCTAAGAAGCAGGAGAAGTCGAGACATTACAGGCAAAGGCTGAACCGCTTGATGTGTCCAGCAGATCGAGGTCTGCAACTGTGAAGTATCTTTTTTATCTATATTGAAAATGTAGTTTTTACGTGAGTGCAGGATTACTAAAGAATGGCATCAGATCAGATCAGATCAGTCACTCAGTCGTGTCCGACTCTGCGACCCCATGAACTGTAGCACGCCAGGCCTCCCTGTCCATCACCAGCTCCCGGAGGTCACTCAGACTCACACCCAACAAGTCAGTGATGCCATCCAGCCATCTCATCCTCTGTCGTCCCCTTCTCCTCCTGCCCTCAATCCCTCCCAGCATCAGAGTCTTCTCCAATGAGTCAACTCTTCGCATGAGGTGGCCAAAATACTGGAGTGGCAGCTTGAGCATCATTCCTTCCAAAGAAATTCCAGGATTGATCTCCTTCAGAATGGACTGGTTGGATCTCCTTGCAGTCCAAGGGACTCTCAAGAGTCTTCACCAACACCACAGTTCAAAAGCATCAATTCTTTGGCGCTCAGCCTTCTTCACAGTCCAGCTCTCACATCCATACATGACCACAGGAAAGACCATAGCCTTGACTAGGCGAACCTTTGTTGGCAAAGTGATGTCTCTGCTTTTGAATATGCTATCTAGGTTGGTCATAACTTTCCTTCCAAGGAGTAAGCGTCTTTTAATTTCATGGCTGCAGTCACCATCCACAGTGATTTTGGAGCCCAGAAAAATAAATTCTGACACTGTTTCCACTGTTTCTCCATCTATTTCCTAAAATATGATTCAAGAAAAAGTGAAGTCATATGACCACTGAAAGCAAAAAGAAGTTGAAGGCTCTAAAGCTAGAAAATCTAACACCAGCAAAGGATGGTTTTATAGTTTTAGAAAGAAGTTTGGCTTAAAAAATGTCAAGGTAACAGGAGAACAGTTCCCAGATGTCATTAAAAAAGTCATTGAGGAAAAAAGACATCTGCCTGAATAGGTTTTTAGGGAAGACGAATATGTCCTATTTGGGGGAGAGGGTGGGGAGGAAAGTCACGAAAGACATTTATTAATAAGGAGGACTGAGCGCCAGGATTTAGGGCAGACAGATGGAGTCTGTGTTGATGCAGCTACGGTTGGCTGTCTGAGCAGGACTGCCCTGAGCTGCCCTGAGCTGCTGATCCCCATGTCTCGGAGGGAAAAGAGAAGCACGGGCTGCCGTTTTCTGGTTACAGTGAGGAGGCCTGGACAACGGGAACCCGTTCTCTGAACTAGTCCCATCAGTGCCTTGTCCCTGAAGTCAGGAAGTACTTTGCCAGTCAGTGGACTGCTTTTTGAAGTTTTTTTTTTTATTATTATTATTTTGGATAATGCCACTGGTCATCCAGAACCCTATGAGTTCAACACTGAAGGCCCTAAAGTGGTCTTCTTGCCCCCAAACACAATATCTCTAATTCCAGCCTCTAGATCAAGGGGTCATAAAGAGCTTTAAGGCTTGGCACTCATGGTCCTCTATGGAAAGACTGTTAATGTATGGAAGAGAACTCTGATAGAACACTGTGAAAGTCCAGAAGGATCATACTACTGAACACATCATATTTGTTACCAAAAAAGCTGCGAAAGCCAGCAAACTCCCAACAACAAAATTATACTCAAGAAAACTGTGTTCAGATGTTGTGCGTAATTTCACACAATTTACAACAGAGCTGCCAATGGAATTATGAAAGAGATTACAGATATGCACGGGGAAAAAGTGGGGGAGGGGAAGGGTTCAGGACATAAATCATGGAGAAAGTCAAAAGCTAAAAGAGGTCACACCGGAGGACTTAACCAAAGCCGACTTGATGGTCTGGGGCTTCCAAACCAGGGTCAGTCGAGGAGGAAGAAGGTGCAGAAGTAACGGGTTGACCAAACAAACTGGCACTCGACCGTCTGGTAGAAGGGCTCAAGACTGCTTTGGCTTCTTCTACAGCATGGACCTTTCTCTGACACGGGCAGCGAAAAGAAAGCAAACAGTGGGGGAAGAATGGGCATGACACAGAAAGGCTTTTAAAGAAATGAAAAAGCAGTAAAGTCAGGCAGAAATTATGATGTTCCCATAAAGCTACACCACCCTTATGGCAGAAAGTGAAGAAGCACTAAAGAGCTTCCTGATGAAAGTGAAAGAGGAGAGTGAAAAAGTTGGCTTAAAGCTCAACATTCATAAAAACTAAGATCACGGCATCTGTTCCAATACTTCATGGCAAACAGATGGGGAAACAATGAAAACAGTCACAGACTTTATTTTCTTGGGCTCTTAAATCACTGCAAATGGTGATTGCAGCCATGAAATTGAAAAACGCTTGCTCCTTAGAAGGAAAGTTATGACCAACCTAGAGAGCATATTAAAAAGCAGAGACATTACTTTGCCAACAAAGGTCCATCTAGTCAAAGGTATGGTTTTTTCCAGTAGTCATGTATGGATGTGAGAGTTGGACCATAAAGAAATCTGAGCACTGAAGAATTGATGCTTTTGAGCTGTGGTGTTGGAGAAGACTCTTGAGAGTCCCTTGGACTGCAAGGAGATCCAACCAGTCCATTCTAAAGGAGATCAGCCTTGGGTGTTCATTGGAAGGACTGATGTTGAAGCTGAAACTCCAATACTTTGGCCACCCGATGTGAAGAACTAACTCATTTGAAAAGACCCTGATGCTGGGAAAGATTGAAGGCAGGAGGAGAAGGGGATGACAGAGGATGAGATGGTTGGATGGCATCACCGACTCAATGGACATGAGTTTGAGTAAACTTTGGGAGTTGGCAATGGACAGAGAAACCTGGCATGCTGTAGTCCACGGGGTTGCAAAGAGTTGGACACGACTGAGTGACTAAACTGAACTGATAACCAAAAATAACTGAAGCATATCCTTTTTATGTAGCTATGTCATCTGAAAATGTATTAAAATATGTAACAGGAGACCTAAGTAAATGGAGAGAGATGTAATGTTTATAAATGAAAAGACTCCATATTGTAATGATAGACATTTTCACCAATTTTATCTATCAATATAATTGTAACCAAAAATGTTGTGTGTGTGTGTGTGTGTGTGTGTGTGTGTAATATAAGATGATCCTAGAAGGGCCAGATCAAGATGGCAGAATAGAAGGGTGTGGACCTCACCTCCTCCCACAAACACATCAAAAATACATCCACAGGCTCACCCACAGTTGGTAAATAATCTGCCTGCAATGCAGGAGACCTGGGCTCAGTCCCTAGGTTGGGAAGATCCTCTGGAGGAAGGAACAGCTACCTACTCCAGTAGTCTGGCCTGGAGAATTTCATGGACTGTATAGTCCATGGGATCGCAGAGTCGGACATGACTAAGTGACTTTCACTCTCACTTTTCAAGGAACAATCCTCACAGAACACCTTCTGAATGGTGCCAGAAGATCTCATAAATCCAAAGTTGCAAGAAAGATCATCATGTAACTGGGAAGGATGAAAGGAAAAAAGGAATCAGGATAGGACCTCCATCTCTGGGAGGAACTTGTAAAAGAGGAAAAGTTTCCTCACCCTGGAAAGTCCATTTACCAGCAGAGAGGCCAGTCAAGATATCAGAAAAACTAAGTAGACATTTCTCCAAAGAAAACATAAAGATGGGCAGCAGGCACATAAAAACATGCTCAAATGCTTAACCTGACTAATTAGGAGAGAAATGCAAACTGAAACTTCAATGAGGCACCGCCTCACACTGGTCCAAATGGCCATCATTGAAAAGTGTACAAATAACAAATGCTGGAAAGGATGTGGAGAAAAGGAACTCTCCTACACTGCTGGTGGGAATATAAATTAGTGTAGCCACTATGGAAAACAGTATGGAGGCTTCTTAAAAAACTAAAAGTTGCCATACAATCAAGGAACCTCAGTGCTGGATATATATCCAACAACTACAATTTGAAAAGATAGATACACTCCTATGTTCATAGTAACACTATTTACCATAGTCAAGACATGGAAGGGCCCTAAGTGTCCGTCAACAGATTAATGGACAAATGATATGGTATTGTACACAATGGAATTCTACTCAGCCATAGAAAATAACTGAGTGATGCCATTGTGTCAACATTAACGCCTGTGCCTAGAAGTTATCGTACTAAGTGAAGTCACAAAAAGAAAGATAAACACCATATGACATCATTTACAAGTACAATCTAAAATATGACACAAAAGAACTTATTTATAAAACAGAAACAGACTCAAAGACATAGAAAACAAACTCAGGATTATCAAAGGGAAAAGAGGGGGAGGAAGGGTGAGTCAGTACATTGGATAGGGGTCCACCTGCCAATGCAGGGGACCTGAGTTCAGGCCCTGGTCTGGGACGATTCCACAAGCTGTGGAGCAACCAAAGCCCATGCACCTAGAGCCTGTGCTCGGCAACAAGAGGATCACCGCCGCAAAGGAGAAGCCCATGCATCATGACAAAGAGTAGCCACCGCTCGCCGCAACCAGAGACAGCCCATGACAGCAATGAAGACCCATTGCAACCAAAACTAAATAAACAAGTAATTAGACATTGCAAAACAAGATTTGATATGGGTGAAAACAGTGACAGATCTTATTGTCTTGGGCTCCAAAATCACTGTGGATGGTGACTGCAGCCATGAAATTAAAAGACACCTGCTCCTTGGAAGAAAAGGTATGACTAACCTGCTGCTGCTGCTGCTAAGTCACTTCAGTCGTGTCCGACTCTGTGTAACCCCATAGACGGCAGCCCACCAGGCTCCACCATTCCTGGGATTCTCCAGGCAATCACATCGGAGCGGGTTGCCATATCCTTCTCCAATGCATGAAAGTGAAAAGTGAAAGTGAAGTCGCTCAGTCGTGTCCGACCCTCAACGACCCCATGGACTGAAGCCTTCCAGGCTCCTCTGTCCATGGGATTTCCAAAGGCAAGAACACTGGAGTGGGTAGCCATTTCCTTCTCTAGGGGATCTTCCCGATCCAGGGATTGAGCCCACATCTCCTGCATTAGCAGGTGGATTCTTTACTAATGACCTACCCAGGAAACCTTTTTATTAGGAGACTACCTAAGACCAGATTAAAGCAGAGGAGTCCCCTGATCCTGATCAGCAACCCCACCCTTAAATCACTGCTGTATAGTTCAGTCACTCAGTCGTGTCTGACTCTTTGCAACCCCATGGACAACAGCACACCAGGCCTCCCTGTCCAACACCAACTCTCAGAGTTTCCTCAGACTCATGTCCATGGAGTCAGTGATGCCATCCAACCATCTCACCCTGTCGTCTCCTTCTCCTCCTGCCTTCAAACTTCGCCAGCATTAGGGTCTTTTCATTGCTGTAAAGCTCTCACCAAGTTCTCCTAGAAGGCACCAAACAGTTTTGAGGGTTATGAGGGACACTGTGTCTCCCCTTTGAAAGCAATTAAACCTTATCATTTCTGCTGCACCCAAAGTTTTTCTCCTAGATTTGATCAAATTTTCGGCATCACTACGCACTCTTACTCCCAGTCTCATTCCAGGCAGTTGGAACTGCACTGAGGGCCCAAACTGGGGGACCCAGAGCACCCTTCCCCAGATTTACCCCCCGGTCCTCAGCGGTCAGGCTCAGCAGGCTGCCAAACCTCTGGCCCAGGAAGCGTCCTGGCAGCACATCTCCCTCCTGTCCTGGACGTCCCCTGTGTCTTCCTGCTCTTCTAACCCCTTAGACTGTCGATAGGTCATGAGCCTCCTTGACAACTCTGCCAGCAGGTCGGGTGTTGCCTCTTTTACTTCTTGGAAGAGCAGCCCTTCTCAATGTCACAAAAACCACATCCTGAGGGAAGCTTTTCCCTGGTTACCACCGGCTTGTGGCACTCCAGCCCTATCCTTCAGCTCATTTGTTTTTCTTCCCTTTGTTTCCAAGACAAAAATCTGTTTGGTTGGCTTAGTGCCTAGGTCCCCTCCCTCCCTCTCTGAAGAATTTAGGCCCTGGATCTCAGGAAGCATTTTCCCACTGGCTCCTGTTCCATTCCTTGACTCATCAAAGTTCACCAACATTTTTACTACTCCTAAAACCTCTCCTACTTATCTAAGAGGCTTGTAAGTATTAAGAAAAAACAAACAAATGTTCTTTCTTTAAGGACACAAAGACACCTTCCTACAGGGAAGTTGCTTTTCTCCTCCTATGCTTTTGAAACTCAAATGTCCTACCTAGTCTTCCAGAAACCTTATCTTCCCATGTTTTTCAAACGGAAATTATGAAAATGGGGTTCAGTTCAGTTCAGCTCAGTTTGGTGGCTCAGTCCTGTGGGACTCTTTGCAACCCCACGGACAACAGCACACCAGGCCTCCCTGTCCAACACCAACTCTCAGAGTTTCCTCAGACTCATGTCCATGGAGTCGGTGATGCCATCCAACCATCTCACCCTCTCTCGTCTCCTTCTCCTCCTGCCTTCAAACTTCGCCAGCATCAGGGTCTTTTCATTGCTGTAAAGCTCTCACCAAGTTCTCCTAGAAGGCACCAAACAGTTTTGAGGGTCATGAGGGGCACTGTGTCTCCCCTTTGAAAGCAATTAAACCTCATCATTTCTGCTGCATCCAAAGTTTTTCTCCTACATTTGATCAAATTTTCGGCATCACTACGCACTCTTACTCCCAGTCTCATTCCAGGCAGTTGGAACTGCATTGAGGGCCCAAACTGGGGGACCCAGAGCACCCTTCCCCAGATTTACCCCCCGGTCCTCAGCGGTCAGGCTCAGCAGGCTGCCAAACCTCTGGCCCAGGAAGCGTCCTGGCACGGCACACCTCCCTCCTGTCCTGGATTTCCCGTGTCTTCCTGCTCTTCTAATCCCTTAGACTGTCGATAGGTCATGAGCCTCCTTGACAACTCTGCCAGCAGGTCGGGTGTTGCCTCTTTTACTTCTTGGAAGAGCAGCCCTTCTCAATGTCACAAAAACCACATCCTGAGGGAAGCTTTTCCCTGGTTACCACCGGCTTGTGGCACTCCAGCCCTATCCTTCAGCTCATTTGTTTTTCTTCCCTTTGTTTCCAAGACAAAAATCTGTTTGGTTGGCTTAGTGCCTAGGTCCCCTCCCTCCCTCTCTGAAGAATTTAGGCCCTGGATCTCAGGAAGCATTTTCCCACTGGCTCCTGTTCCATTCCTTGACTCATCAAAGTTCACCAACATTTTTACTACTCCTAAAACCTCTCCTACTTATCTAAGAGGCTTGTAAGTATTAAGAAAAAACAAACAAATGTTCTTTCTTTAAGGACACAAAGACACCTTCTTACAGGGAAGTTGCCTTTCTCCTCCTATGCTTTTGAAACTCAAATGTCCTACCTAGTCTTCCAGAAACCTTACATTCCCATCTTTTTAAAATGGAAATTATGAAAATGGGGTTCAGTTCAGTTCAGTGGCTCAGTCCTGTGGGTCTCTTTGCGACCCCAAGGACCGAAGCACGCCAGACCTCCCTGTCCATCACCAACTCTCGGAGTTTCCTCAGACTCACGTCCATGGAGTTGGTGATGCCATCCAACCGTCTCATCCTCTGTCATCCCCTTCTCATCCCACCTTCAATCTTTGTGAACATCAGGGTCTTTTCCAATGAGCAGGCTCTTCTCATCAGGTGGCCAAATTATTGGAGTTTCAGCTTGAGCATCAGTCCTTCCAATGAACATCCAGGACTGATTTCCTTTAGGATGGACTGGTTGGATCTCCTTGCAGTCCAAGAGACCCTCAAGAGTCTTCTCCAACACCACACTTTAAAAGCATCAATTCTTCAGAAGTGGCGTAGGTAATTTAAAACTTGAGTTGTCAAAGACAAATACAAATTTTAAGTGTCTTTTAAGTTTGCTAATCAGAAAATGCTAATATAATAGTTCAGTTACTTGTTTCTCAGTCTTGTTAAGGTCTTTTAAAGTTTAAAAAATTATAGTACATAATTAAAGCTGCTAAATGATGAGGGAAACATATCAGTGTTTCAAACTAGTAGGATATGTTGTCCTTGAGAGAAGGTATGTAGACTAGAGATACTTTTGTTTAGGAAAAAAGAGTTTGTCCTACAGCTGGTTGCCTGTGTGCATGTGCGTGTGCGTGTGCGTGTGAGTGTCCTCAGTCATTAAGTCATGTCGGATTCTTTGTGACCCCGTGGACTGTAGGCCACCAGGCTCCTCTGTCCATGAAATTTTACAGGCAAGAATACGGCAGTGGGTTGCCATTCCCTCCTCCAGGGGATCTTCCTGACCCAGGAGTCCAACCTGCATCTGCCAAGTCTCCTGCATTGCCGGAGGATTCTTTACCCATTGAGCTATCAGCTATTGGGAAACCCTATGCATGGGGAAAAGATAGGACAAATTAATAAGGATCCAGAAAGTAAAGAAGATTTGTGAAAAAGGAACGTTGAGAAAAAAATCTGTACATTTTCAAGATTAAGACCAGATTGAATTTAATTAGGTAATTGAATTTTGTTATTAATAATGAGCTAACACAATGCTGGAATTTGACTTTTTCTCTCTATGTTAAGAGAAGGAAGTTTTTCTTGACACTTCTACGAAAAGATTACCCCTCATTGTCAGACTCTTGCCATCCTGACTGTAGCATGCAACAGTCCACTCCTGAATCAGAGAATTTGAACATGTAGACACGAACTGTAAACCAAATAGCCGGGGTATGGGAAAGCCAAGATGGCCACTTCGCTTGTCCAGGCTCCCTGGCAAACTCCGTTTATTTATTTGATGAGTTAAAGCCTTCCTTGGCTGTAGGGCTAATAATAAGAAAGTCAATCCCTGGGCAAGTTGATAAGAAGTCCGGGGTCCCTGAGGAGGAGAAAGGGGTCCCGAGCTCTCAAGGAGGAGATAGGGTCTGGAGTTCTCAAGGAGGAGAAAAGGACATGCTTTTTTCCTACATTGCTTTGTCTTAGTCAATAGTATTTTTTTAAAAAAATATTTATTTATTTATTTATTTCTGTCTTAGTTGCAGCATGTGGTATCTGATTCCCTGACCAGGGATCGAACTCAAGCTCCCTGTGTTGGGAGCACAGAGTCTTAGCCACTGGACCAGCAGGGAAGTCCCAACAGCGTATCTTGTTCAGGATGTGTTTCTCCTCAACAACCTCTGACTGGAGCAGATCTGGTGCGGTCTTTCTATTGTTAGTTTCAATCGTGTTAATTTAAAGTGTATGTCATGGGGGTGGATCTGGTGAAAGTACATAAAACCTTGATAAAACTAGTGACCCCACTTCCAAGGAGCTGCGGCTGCATGGGCGCAGGAGGGCCTAGAGGAGCTATCCCACATTGAAGGTCAGGAAGGGCGGCGGTGAGGAGAGACCCCTCGTCCAAGGTCAGGAAGGGCGGCGGTGAGGAGAGACCCCTCGTCCAAGGTAAGGTGCAATGGCTGTGCTTTGCTGGAGTAGCCGGGAAGGGATACCCCACGCCCAAGGTAACAGAAACCCAAGTAAGATGGTAGGTGTTGCAAGAGGTCATCAGAGGGCAAACACACTGAAACCATCCTCGCAGAAAACTAGTCAATCTAATCACACCAGGACCACAGCCTTGTCTAACTCAATGAAACTAAGCCTTGCCCGTGGGGCAACACAAGATGGGCGGGTCATGGTGGAGAGATCTGACAGGATGTGGTCCACTGGAGAAGGGAATGGCAAACCACTTCAGTATTCTTGCCTTGAGAACCCCATGAACAGTATGAAAAGGCAAAAAGATAGGATACTGAAAGAGAAACTCCCCAGGTCAGTAGGGGCCCAATATGCTACTGGAGACCAATGGAGAAATAACTCCAGAAAGAATGAAGGGATGGAGCCAAAGCAAAAACAATACCCAGTTGTGGATGTGACTGGTGATAGAAGCAAGGTCCGATGCTGTAAAGAGCAATATTGCATAGGAACCTGGAATGTCAGGTCCATGAATCAAGGCAAATTGGAAGTGGTCAAACAGGAGATAGCAAGAGTGAATGTTGACATTCTAGGACTCAGCGAACTCAAATGGACTGGAATGGGTGAATTTAACTCAGATGACCATTATATCTACTACCGTGGGCAGGAATCCCTCAGAAGAAATGGAGTGGCCATCATGGTCAACAAAAGGGTCTGAAATGCAGTACTTGGATGTAATCTCAAAAATGACAGAATGATCTCTGTTCGTTTCCAATGCAAACCATTCAATGTCACAGTAATCCAAGTCTATGCCCCAACCAGTAACACTGAAGAAGCTGAAGTTGAATGGTTCTATGAAGACCTACCAGACCTTTTAGAACTAACACCCAAAAAAGATGTCCTTTTTGTTATAGGGGACTGGCATGCAAAAGTAGGAAGTCAAGAAACACCTGGAGTAACAGGCAAATTTGGCCTTGGAATACAGAATGAAGCAGGACAAAGACTAATAGAGTTTTGCCAAGAAAATGCACTAGTCATAACAAACACCCTCTTCCAACAACACAAGAGAAGAGTCTATACATGGACATCACCAGATGGTCAACACCAAAATCATATTGATTATATTCTTTGCAGCCAAAGATGGAAAAGCTCTATACAGTCAGCAAAAACAAGACCAGATCTGACTGTGGCTCAGACTATGAACTCCTTATTGCCAAATTCAGACTGAAATTGAAGGAAGTAGGGAAAACCACTAGATCATTCAGGTATGACCTAAATCAAATCCCTTATGATTATACAGTGGAAGTGAGAAATAGATTTAAGGGCCTAGATCAGATAGATAGAGTGCCTGATGAACTATGGAATGAGGTTCGTGACATTGTACAGGAGACAGGGACCAAGACCATCCCCATGGAAAAGAAATGCAAAAAAGCAAAATGGCTGTCTGGGGAGGCCTTACAAATAGCTGTGAAAAGAAGAGAAGCGAAAAGCAAAGGAGAAAAGGAAAGATATAAATGTCTGAATGCAGAGTTCCAAAGAATAGCAAGAAGAGAGAAGAAAGCCTTCTTCAGCAATCAATGCAAAGAAATAGAGGAAAACAACAGAATGGGAAAGACTAAGGATCTATTCAAGAAAATCAGAGATACCAAAGGAACATTTCATGCAAAGATGGGCTCGATAAAGGACAGAAATGGTATGGACCTAACAGAAGCAGAAGATATTAAGAAGAGATGGCAAGAATGCACAGAAGAACTGTACAAAAAGATCTTCACAACCCAGATAATCACGATGGTGTGATCACTGACCTAGAGCCACACATCCTGAAATGTGAAGTCAAGTGGGCCTTAGAAAGCATCACTGCGAACAAAGCTAGTGGAGGTGATGGAATTCCAGTGGAGCTATTTCAAATCCTGAAAGATGATGCTGTGAAAGTGCTGCACTCAATATGCCAACAAATTTGGAAAACTCAGCAGTGGCCACAGGACTGGAAAGGTCAGTTTTCATTCCAATCCCAAAGAAAGGCAATGCCAAAGAATGCTCACACTATCGCACAATTGCACTCATCTCACATGCTAGTAAAGTAATGCTCAAAATTCTCCAAGCCAGGCTTCAGCAATATGTGAACCGTGAACTTCCTGATGTTCAAGCTGGTTTTAGAAAAGGCAGAGGAACCAGACATCAAATTGCCAACATCCCCAGGATCATGGAAAAAGCAAGAGAGTTCCAGAAAAGCATATATTTCTACTTTATTGACTATGCCAAAGCCTTTGAATGTGTTGGATCATAAACTGTGGAAAATTCTGAAAGAGATGGGAATACCAGACCACCTGATTTGCCTCTTGAGAAATCTGTATGCAGGTCAAGAAGCAACAGTTAGAACTGGACATGGAACAACAGACTGGTTCCAAATAGGAAAAGGAGTACGTCAAGGCTGCATATTGTCACCCCGTTTACTTAACTTATATGCAGAGTACATCATGAGAAATGCTGGACTGGAAGAAACACAAGTTGGAATCAAGATTGCTGGGAGAAATATCAATAACCTCAGATATGCAGATGACACCACCCTTACGACAGAAAGTGAAGAGAAACTAAAAAGCCTCTTGATGAAAGTGAAAGTGGAGAGTAAAAAGGTTGGCTTAAAGCTCAACATTCAGAAAACGAAAATCATGGCATCCGGTCCCATCACTTCATGGCAAATAGATGGGGAAACAGTGGAAACAGTGTCAGACTTTATTTTATTGGGCTCCAAAATCACTGCAGATGGTAACTGCAGCCATGAAAATAAAAGACGCTTACTCCTTGGAAGGAAAGTTATGACCAACCTAGATAGCATATTCAAAAGCAGAGACATTACTTTGCCAACAAAGGTTTGCCTAGTCAAGGCTATGGTCTTTCCTGTGGTCATCTATGGATGTGAGAGCTGGACTGTGAAGAAGGCTGAGCACCGAAGAATTGATGCTTTTGAAGTGTGGTGTTGGAGAAGACTCTTGAGAATGCCGTGGACTGCAAGGAGATCCAACCAGTCCATTATGAAAGAGATCAGCCCTGGGATGTCTTTGGAAGGAATGATGCTAAAGCTGAAACTCCAGTATTTTGGCCACCTCATGCAAAGAGTTGACTCATTGGAGAAGACTCTGATGCTGGGAGGGGTTGAGGGCAGGAGGAGAAGGGGACGACAGAGGATGAGATGGCTGGATGGCATCACAGACTCGATGGATGTGTCTCAGTGACCTCCGGGAGTTGGTGATGGACAGGGAGGCCTGGCCTGCTGCGATTCACGGGGTCAAAAAGAGTTGGACACGACTGAGCGACTGATCTGATCTGATCTGAAGACTAGTGAGGGGGCACTCTCCATTCCCCTTCTGATGTCTGTGTCAGAAGCTTCCTCTGTCCCTTTTCTTCCTTTAATAAAACTCTGCTACACAAAAGCTCTTGAGTGATCAAGCCTGGCCCCTGGTCCCGAAGGTGCATCTTCTCCTTTGGAGATTACGAATCCAACATCATTCTCTGGAAACTATCACACAGAAAAAGAAATAGCTAGTAAATATGTTTCCCACGGGATGTACTTTCTAAAATCTCCAGTGATCAAGGTAACCACTTCACTGGGCCAATTACATAAGCCTTAACAAAACCTCACAAAGTTCTTGAAGTCATCACTGTCTCTATCATTCTCAATCACCAGACAAGGTCAACAAAACTAATAGAAAAACTGCACTCAAAGAGAACAAAAATTAACTACATGGGATTAAATGAATTGCTAAATATGATTATAATTTTTATGCCTTTTGTCTTACACAGCTAGACAAATTTAGATATCTAACCACGACCTTTGAGTTTAGGACCCTTCCCAACATTTGAGCTCAACTTTTTTTCCAAGATGGATTCTAGCCCGAAAGGCCTATGGGATCACGAATTAGCATCACATACTATGAGGTGTGCCCCCTCCTGTCTCCTGAGAAGCCTGTATGCAATACAAGAAGCAACAGTTAGAAGCAGACATGGAACAATGGACTGGTTCAAAATCGGGAAATGAGTATATCAAGGCTGTACATTGTCACCCTTCTTATTTAACCTCTATGCAGAGCACATCATGCAATACCCTGGGCTAGATGACTTACAAGCTGGAATCAGCATTGCAGAAGAAATATCAATAACCTCAGATACGCAGATGAAACCACCCTTACGTCAGAAAGTGAAGAGGAACTAAAGAGCCTCTTGAGGAGAGTGGAAGAAGAAAGTGGAAAAGCCGGCTTAAAACTCAATACTAAAAAAAAAAAAAAAAAAAAAAAACTTAGGTCATGGCATCTGGTCCCATCACTTCATGAAAAATAGATGGGGAAAAAATAGAAACAGTGGTAGATTTTATTTTCTTTGGCTCCAACATCACTGTGGATGGTGACTGCAGCCACAAAATTAAAAGATGCCTGCTCCTTGGAAGAAAAACTGTGACACACCTAGACAGCATGTTAAAAAGCAGAGACATCACTTTGCCAACAAAGGTCCATATACTCAGATCAGATCAGATCAGATCAGTCGCTCAGTCGTGTCCGACTCTTTGCGACCCCATGAACCGCAACACGCCAGGCCTCCCTGTCCATCACCAGCTCCCGGAGATCACCCAGACTCGTACCCATCGAGTCAGTGATGCCATCCAGCCATCTCATCCTCTGTCGTCCCCTTCTCCTCCTGCCCTCAATCCCTCCCAGCATCAGAGTCTTCTCCAATGAGTCAACTCTTCGCATGAGGTGGCCAAAATACTGGAGTTTCAGCTTTAGCATCATTCCTTCTAAAGAAATTCCAGGATTGATCTCCTTCAGAATGGACTGGTTGGATCTTCTTGCAGTCCAAGGGACTCTCAAGAGTCTTCTCCAACACCACAGTTCAAAAGCATCAATTCTTCGGCGCTCAGCCTTCTTCACAGTCCAGCTCTCACATCCATACATGACCACAGGAAAGACCATAGCCTTGACTAGGCGAACCTTTGTTGGTAAAGCAATGTCTCTGCTTTTGAATATGCTATCTAGGTTGGTCATAACTTTCCTTCCAAGGAGTAAGCGTCTTTTAATTTCATGACTGCAGTCACCATCTGCAGTGATTTTGGAGCCCAGAAAAACAAATTCTGACACTGTTTCCACTGTTTCCCCATCTATTTCCCATGCAGTGATGGGGCCGGATGTCATGATCTTCGTTTTCTGAATGTTGAGCTTTAAGCCAACCTTTTTACTCTCCACTTTCACTTTCATCAAGAGGCTTTTTAGCCCCTCTTCACTTTCTGCCATAAGAGTGGTGTCATCTGCATATCTGAGGTTATTGATATTTCTCCCAGCAATCTTGATTCCAACTTGTGCTTCTTCCAGTCCAGCATTTCTCATGATGTACTCTGCATATAAGTTAAATAAACATGGTGACAATATGCAGCCTTGACGTACTCCTTTTCCTATTTGGAACCAGTCTGTTGTTCCATGACCAGTTCTAACTGTTGCTTCCTCACCTGCATACAGATTTCTTAAGAGGCAGATCAGGCGGTCTGGTATTCCCATCTCTTTCAGAATTTTCCATAGTTTATTGTGATCTACACAGTCAAAGGCTTTGGCATAGTCAATAAAGCAGAAATAGATGTTTTTCTGGAACTCTCTTGCTTTTTCCATGATCCAGCGGATGTTGGCAATTTGATCTCTGGTTCCTCTGCGTTTTCTAAAACCAAAGCCATGGTTTTTCCAGTCGTTATGTACAGATGTGAGAGTTGGACCGGAAAAAAGGCTGAGAGCCAAAGAATTAATGCTTTCAAACTATGGTGCTGGAGAAGACTCTTGAGAGTCCCTTGGACTGCAAGGAGATCTAACCAGTCCATCCTAAAGGAAATCAACTCTGAATATTCATTAAAAGGACTGATGCTGAAGCTCCAGTACTTTGGCCACCTGATGTGAAGAGTTGACTCACTGGAAAAGACCCTGATGCTGGGAAAGTTTGAATGCAGGAAGAGAAGGGGATGACAGAGGATAAGATGGTTGGATGACATCACCAACTCAATAGACATAAGTTTGAGTAAAGTCTGAGAAATAGAGAAGGACAGGGAAGCCTCGTGTGCTGCAGTGCACAGGGTCACAAGGAGTCGGACGTGACTTAGGGACTGAACAGCAAGCCCTCCTTTTCCACCCTCGAGGAGCCTCTCTTGCTGTTCAGTCACTAAGATGTGTTGGGCTCCTTGGACCCCACGTGTCTCCCTTGCCCCAAGCGTGGGAAACATATGACCTCCTGATCCTTTACTCAAACGAGGGTTAGCCCCTCTTCACACCTGGCAAAACTGTTATCTTAAGGTTTCTGTAGGAGACAAAACCTGGCTATTTACCCTCCTTTAGTTGTTACTTCCATTTTGGAGAGCAAACAGGAGGCTGGTTGTAAATATCTAACCTGGGGCCCACCTATCTCCTGTTTCAGGAAATGCAAACAGGAGTCTAGTTATAAGTGTCCAGGATAAACGCCATCTTTTTCTTGCCCCAAGACATGAAAGCAGGAGGCTAGTTGTAAATGCCTAGCCTTCGCCTATCTCCTGCTTCAGATTAACCTGGATGGACCACTTTCTCCTCTGCCTGGTTGAGGGACTAAAACAATGTAAAGTAAATATAAACAATGTAAATGTAAACTAAAACCTGTTAATTATAGGCAACTGGCCACTGTAGACCAAGGAGCACAAGAAGATCTCACCACCTTCTACAACTGAGTGAGAGAAGTACTCAGAAAGTATATCAATTTGGATTATTGACTGCTTCATCTCATGGGCTGCCCAAGACATAGGAGGAAAATACAAAAGATGACCTTGGGACCAAACATTGCCTCCCCAGAGCTCCTTAGGGCACCCATCTCTGTATTCTACAATGGAGACAGGAGAAGGAGAGGGAGAAGTAGAAACACAAGGATAAAAGGCAGGCCTAACTGTTGGCAACATTATAAGCCTGACACTCGACTCCTGGGTGCCCCCAGAAGGCTCCGTCGGTAAGAGCCATCACTGTGGGAAACCAGGACACTGGAAGACAGACCAGCTGGAGACACAGAAGCCCTGTAAGCCATGGCCCCAAACAAGTTCAGCCCTTGGAAGAGAGACTGCCCCTTGGTCTAAAGGCACCTTGGGTCAGCCACTGACTGAACGCTGGCCTTGAGCTGAAGTGCCCCTCAGCTCTGGCCAGCTCCCTAACCAAGGACCATCATCACCAGGACAGAGCCTGGAGCAGCTCTGGATGTAGCAGGCAGTAAGACTTGAGGCAATGGTCCTCAGTCAAGGGTATTGGTCTATCAACACCCAAGAGATAACATCATTCTACGTGGGACCCATGGATCAGCCCCTAGAACAAGTGGACAGGGACCCAACAGTCACAAGAGGAGTGACCCTAAACCCCTCTACAATCCTTTTCAGCAGGAAGTAGACAGAGAGAGACAACATTCACCTTCCCAAAGATATTAGGGTTCCAACTCCTGAGGGGAGATTACTAAGTAGTTGGCACCCCACCCCAGTACTCTTGCCTGGAAAATCCCATGGATGGAGGAACCTGGTAGGCTCCAGTCCACGGGGTCGCTAAGAGTCGGACACAACTGAGCGACTTCACTTTCACTTTTCATTTTCATGCATTGGAGAAGGAAATGGCAACCCACTCCAGTGTTCTTGCCTGGAGAATCCCAGGGCCGGAGGAGCCTGTCTGGGCTGCTGTCTATGGGATCGCACAGAGTCGGACACGACTGAAGCGACTTAGCAGCAGCAGCAGCAGTCAGACATAAGCAGGTCCTGCCCTTTCTTGGATGGGGTCATCTTTCCCTCCCCAACATGGACACTTGTGATCAGAGCACACCCAGAGACCTCCCCTTGTGTCCAAGGACCACCACTAAGCTTGCAGCCATCACAGAACCAAGCAAGATAAAATCACCAGCACAGGTTGGTTCAGGTGCATCAAGGCCTAAAAGGTGGCTCAAACCTGGGGTTCCTTTGCCGTATTTGTAATAAGTTAGCCTTATGGTTTTTGCCCCCGTCCAACCATCGGTTTCACTTGGGTGCTTATGGGTAAACACCTGCGCACTAGGAGAAAAGTTATACAATATAACCTAAAGTTATCAATCAAGTTGTCAGTCAAATGAAACAGGACACAGGAAGGGACCACCGCTCTAAAAAAACCCAATCCTGCCCCTTTGCAAGGCTGCTTCTCATTTCCACACAGCCCACTCCCATCCTTTCTCAGGAGCATACCTTTGCTTTACTTAAAATTCTTGCTACCTAAAATTCTTCTATGTCTCTCCTCTGAATTCTTTCCCTCAAGTGGACAGGAACTCAGGAAATCACCATCCTACTGATGACATTAGCGCTGCTAATTTTAAGCTTATGATGTAAAAAGAAATGCTCTTACTTTCAAATGTTAATATTCAAACCATCATCAAGAATGTTTGTATACCGTAATTTGAGAAGTAAATTGCATTGCAGGGTGATAAAGAAATCACTCTTTCAAGTGCTCATTTCTACCCCCCAGGGTTTCCCTGGTGGCCCAGACAGAAAAGAATCTGCCTGCAATTCAGGACACCTGGGTTCAATCCCTGGTTCAGGAAGATCCCCTGGAGAAGGAAATAGCAACCCACTCCAGTATTCTTGCTTGGAGAATTCCTTGGACGGAGGAGCCTCACAAAGAGCTGGACATGACTAAGTGACAACACACACACCATGTAAGAGCTCCCACCGTGCTATTATTTCTCTCTCTTTCTTATATTTGTTTGTGGTTTACACACACAGAGGGAAAAAAAATACTTGAGAATGAGTCAGCTGTTAACAATATATCAGAATGAATGAACTTTGATTTACATTCAGCCAGTTGTCCCTATCAAAAAGTGAGAAATTTTATCCTGGCCTTAGTGGAGATGGTGAATCAGCCAGTTAACCGGAGCACTGATTAAACAGTGATCTAAAATTTACTGTGTGCATATACAAACTCTTTAGACTTGACAACAAGGTTTGTTAAAAAAATTTTCATTTTCATTTTCAAAGAAAAGCTACATTTTTAAAAATTATAAGACAAATACATTTAACTCCACAGGTAGTATGAATCATTCAGGCTTTATTTAAAAAATAAGTAAAGTCAATCACCAAAGTTACAGAAACGTTGGTCTTTTTCCTCCTCACAGGAAATCCTTACTTCAGATATTTTCCAGAACTCAACTCTTGGAGGGAGTTTCAGAGAGAAGTGATGAGAGGGTATTAAAAAGAAGAAAATTCCTCCATTGTTTTGAGTCAAAATTGTTTAGTTGGTGAGAGAAACCATTATTTCAGTGAAAAACTGAAATAATATGGAATACTCCAGGCAAGAATACTAGAGGGGCTGCCATTTCCTCCTCCAGGGGATCTTCCCGACCCAGGGATCAAACCTGTATCTCTGCATTACAGGTAGATTCTTTATCACCTGAGCCACAAGCCAGGTAATAATATTACTAGTTATATTTAATGAAATACAGTAAAAGGTGGAGTGGGTAAATTAGCATTCTCATCCTTCTTACAAAGTCTATTTGTTATCAACTCTGTTGCTTTGCAATCATGTGCCTCCCTCAAATGGAAACCAATTGCTTTTATCTAAGTTTCCGGAGGAAGTTGCAAAGAGAAAAACAAGAATTAGTTAGAATCATGAAATTAAAAGACACTTGTTCCTTGGAAGAAAAGCTATGACAAACCTAGACAGCATATTAAAAAGCAGGGACATCACTTTGCTGACAAAGGTCCATACGGTTAAAGCTATGGTTTTTCTAATAGACATGTACAGATGTGAGGGTTGGACCATAAACAAGATTGAGTGTCAAAGAATTGATGCTTTTGAACTGTGGTGTTGGAGAAGATTCTTGAGAGTCCCTTGGACTGCAAGGAGATCCAACCAGTCCATCCTAAAGGAAATAGATCCTGAATATTCACTGGAAGGACTGATGCTCAAGCTGAAACTCCAATACTTTGGCCACCTGATGCGAAGAGCCTACTCATTTGAAAAGACCCTCATGTTGAGAAAGATTGAGGGCAGAAGAAGGGGGAGACAGAGGATGAGATGTTTGGATGGCATCATTGACTCAATGGAGATGAATTTGAAAAAGCTCTGGGAGATAGTGAAGGACAGGAAAGCCTGGCATGCTGTAATCCATGGGGTCACAAAGAGTCAGACGTGAATGAGCAACTGAACAACAGGAAGTTAGAACCAGTTAGGACCAAGGTGGCAGCAGATCTGGCTTCCAGTAGATCGCATCCTCGTTGCGCACTCACTGTAGTAACGTGAGCATGCTACATGAAGCCTCCACCGTGCCATAATGGTTGGCAAGTGAATCCATGACAACCGGAGAAGCTCACACAGACTGCAGAGCGGTGCTGCTTCAGCTCCAGGTACAAACCACACTTCTGCTCTCAGGCAGGTCGTGGATGCCCCTCCCACTCTTTCTAGTTCCCTCTCCTTCATCTTGGCCCTCATATTCATGCAGTACCTCTATCCCAACTGAATTGATAAGTTAATTTGCAAACTAAGTTTCTGCCTCAGCATTCTTTCAACATTGAATAAAACTTGTGCTGTTTCAGTCTCAGCATTCATCTCATTACTGGCTGTGTGAATCTGAGCAGAAAAAGAACCTCCACGGCTGAAACAAGGGGTCTCAGCCCTGGTCAGGTCCCAGCACAGGTCCAGGCAAACAACTCAGTAACTCAGTAACATTTCTCATGTTTCTCGTTTTTGTTTCTCGCTGGGAGGTAAACACATTTGTTAAATGCTGTCTCTGCAAGATTTAATAATTTTAATTATTAGACTGTAATTACCAATGGAAACAATAACTTGTCTACTCAATGAAAAACTGAACATTTCTTATTCCAAAACTTATACTGTTTGACATTTCTCCAAAGAAGACATACAGATGGCTAACAAACACATGAAAAGATGCTCAACATCACTCATTATCAGAGAAATGCAAATTAAAACCACTATGAGGTACCATCTCACGCCAGTCAGAATGGCTGCGATCCAAAAGTCTACAAGCAATAAATGCTGGAGAGGGTGCAGAGAAAAGGGAACCCTCTTACACTGTTGGTGGGAATGCAAACTAGCACAGCCACTATGGAGAACAGTGTGGAGATTCCTTAAAAAACTGGAAATAGAACTGCCGTATGACCTAGATCTGATGACCTAGAAATCCCAGTGCTGGACATACACACCGAGGAAACCAGAATTGAAAGAGACACGTGTACCCCAATGTTCATCGCAGCACTGTTTATAATGGCCAGGACATGGAAGCAACCTAGATGTCCATCAGCAGATGAATGGATAAGAAAGCTGTGGTACATATACACAATGGAGTATTACTCAGCCATTAAAAAGAATACGTTTGAATCAGTTCTACTGAGGTGGATGAAACTGGAGCCTGTTATACAGATTGAAGTAAGTCAGAAAGAAAAACACCAATACAATATATTAGCACATACATATGGAATTTAGAAAGATGGTAACGAAGACCCTGCATGGGAGACAGCAAAAGAGACACAGATATAAAGAACAGACTTTTGGATTCTCTGGGGTGTCCAAGCCGAGGGTGGGGTGATTTGAGAGAATAGTATTGAAATATGTATATTACCATATGTGAAATAGATCACCAGTCCAAGTTCGATGCATGAAGCAGGGCACTCAAAGCTGGTGCACTGGGACAATCCTGACGGATGAGATGGGGAGGGAGGTGGGAGGGGGTGCAGGATGGGGGGCACATGTACACCCGTGGCTGATTCATGTCAATATATGGCAAAAACCACCACAATATTGTAAAGCAATTAGCCTCCAATTAAAATAAATTAATTAAAAATAAAGAAGTGTACTGTTTGTCATCTCCCTTGTTATATGAACTTAGTAATACTGTCCCTCAAAATTGCTTAACTAGAATCACCTATTTCAGTTAATTGAAATTATACAGTCATTCCAGCTATAAACTCTGTGCCTTTTTAAAATCATTTCATCTTTATTATATACTACATTTCCAAAGTCCATTAATTATTCTCTTCTCCATATACCCAGTTCCAGACCCCTTAAAAATACTCAAGTGCATCATTAAAATTATCTTGTAACTACCCACTCTTGCCAGATTACCCCTATTCAAAAGCCTCATGCTGCTTCTAAATTGTCCAACTATGATGCTCTTGATTAGGACACCCTGACCTGAAACGAAAAGGAAAGTGAACAAACAAGAGCAACAGAAAACGGACGGTTCCTGATGTTACCTACGGAGTAAGAATCCCAAGGGCCTCACTGAGTGGCTGAAAGAAGGAGCACTGGTTTTATATCATCCTTCTAGTATTTACTAACTGACTATTCTTAGAGAAGTTCAACTTTCTGAGACTTAATTTCGTCAAAAAGGCTGCTGCTGCTGCTAAGTCGCGTCAGTCGTGTCCGACTCTGTGCGACCCCATAGACGGCAGCCCACCAGGCTCCCCCGTCCCTGGGATTCTCTAGGCTAGTAACACCTTAAAAAGCTGCTGTGCTAGTAAAGTGAGACTGTTCACACGAGCCTGTTCAGCAGAGCAGAAAATCCAGAGATCAGGCTTTCTTCTTTCTTTACTCAGAGTAGTCCCAGACTGCTTTTTAGATTACTTCCTGCCACGCCCACTCCCTTGTAATTTTAACTGGAACATTCCAGTTTCTCAAAAACATGTGCATACCTATGTCTCATTTCTTCTTCTTGGTGTTCATCCCACTTGACCAACTTCTCATCTTTCAAGATGTAGTTCAGGTGTTACCTCTCCTGTGACAGTTGCCCTAAGCCACCTGTACTCCGTAAGCAGAAGAAATTCCTGAGTCCTCTGAGCTGACGACAACACATTTCAGAGTTTTCACATGCTCTGTGCCAAGAACTGTGAATTTTTATCTCCTTTCAAGCTCACAAGTTGGCCTGTCAGTTTCATGCTGGCAGAAGACAAGAGAATCCTGGATTAGAGACAATGACTTCATTCATCACACCACAGCAAGCAACCCAAGATTTACATTCAGATTGGTTCTCCCCGCTCCTCAGTCCCAAGCTGTGGAGGCAGAGAGCCCAGGCGGATACAGAGCAGGCAGTGAAATCCAGAGTCCAGAGAATCTGAATCTACTGATGGCCTCAGAGCAAACCAACAACCTTAGTCCCCGAGGGAAGCACTATCTTTATTACACAGGACAATAAGCAAGCCCATGCTTTGCTCCACGCGGAAACGCCAATGCGGTCTTAAGGCTTTCCCTCTAAGATGAGAACGAAAGGGCAGTTAGTTCTGCTTGTGAATTTTGCAGAAACCCAAGAGCTCCATGGGGAACTGTCTCCTGACACTTGCATGGGAGTTTTCCCTCTGTTTCCAAGTTGAAGGAGAAGGACAGACATTGGACAGTGTCCCATTCTCACTTTATACGACCTCACTGCCAATAAAAGGGACATCTGTTAAAGAGAGGCTGATCCAATCTCGTTTTCAAGGTAGAAAATCTCCAAAGAAGAGCAAATGAAGGTGACAATACAAAGTAGGCAAGGTAAGCCCAAGTTGAGAGAGAGTTCCAAATGTACATATTTTTCATTTTAAACTGGGGTGACTATAAGTTATCTAAGGATATGCTTTTGACTCTAGTAACATCACAAATCCCTAAATTTTTTCTTTTATTTTTTTGTTGGGAAAGTATTGGCTTCATTTTGTTGTTGTTGTTCAGTCACCAAGTCACTTCCAACTCTTTGAAACCCCATGGACTGCAGCACACCAGGCTTCCCTGTCCCTCACCATCTCCCGGAGTTTGCCCAAGTTCATGTCCATAGCATCAGTGATGTCATCCAACCATCTCATCCTCTGTTGTCACCTTCTCCTTCTGCCTTTAGTCTTTCCCAGCATCACGGTCTTTTCCAATGAGTCAGCTTTCCAAGTCAGGTGACCAAAGAATTGGGGCTTCAGCTTCAGCATCAGTCCTTCCAAAGAGTATTTAGGGTTGATGTCCTTTAAGATTGACTGGTTTGATCTCCTTGCTTTTCAAGGAACTCTCAAGAGTCTTCTCCAGCACCACAGTTTGAAAGCATCAGTTCCTCAGCACCCTCCCTTCTTTATGGTCCAGCTCTCGTACTTGTACATGACTACTGGAAAGGCCGTAGCTTTGACTATATGGACCTTTGTCTGCAAAGTAATTTCTTGGACTTTTAACACACTGTCTAGGTTTGTCATAGCTTTCCGGCCAAGAAGCGATCATTTTCTAATTCCATGGCTGCAGTCACCATCCGCAGTGATTTTAGAGCCCAAGAAGAGGAAGTCTGTCACTGCTTCCACATTTTCCTCTTCTATTTGCCATGAACTGATGGGATTGGATGCCATGATCACAGTTCTTTAATATTGAGTTTTAACCCTACTTTTTCACTCTCCTCCTTCACCCTCATCAAGAGGTTCTTTAGTTCCTCTTCACTTTCTGCCATTAGAGTGGTATCATCCACATACCTGAGGTTGTTAATATTTCTCCCAGCAATCTTGATTCCAGCTTGTAACTCATCCAGCCCAGCATTTTGCATGATGTGGTCTGCCTATAAATTAAATAAACAGTATGATAATAAACAGCCTTGTCATACTCCTTTCTCAATCCTGAACCAGTCAGTTGTTCCATACAGAGTTCTAACTGTTGATTCTGGACCTGTATTCAGCTTTCTCAGGAGACAGGTAAGGTGGTCTGGTATTCCCATCTCTCTAAGAGTTTTCCACAGTTTGTTGTGATCCACACAGTCAAAGGATTTAGTGTAGTCAATTAAACAGAGGTAGATGTTTTGCTGGAATTCCTTTGCTTTATTTATGATCCAGAAAATGGCGGCAATTTGATCTCTGGTTCCTCTGCCTTTTAGAAACCCAGCTTGAACATCTGGAAGTTCTTGGTTCATATAATGCTGAAACCTAGCTCGGAGAATTTTGAGCATAACCTTACTAGCATGCGAGGTGAGTGCAATTGTCTGGTGGTTTGAACATTCTTTAGTACCACCTTTCTTGGGAACTGGGTTGAGGATTGACCTTTTCCAGTCCTATGGCCACTGCTGAGTTTTCCAAATTTGCTGACAAATTGAGTGCAGCACTTCAATAGCATCATCTTTTAGGATTTTAAATAGCTCTGCTGGAATTCCATCACCTCCTCTAGCTTTATTGGCAGGAGCACTTCCTAAGGCCCACTTGACTTCACACTCCAGGATGTCTGGCTCTGAGTGAGAGACTATACCATCTTAGTTATCCAGTTCATTAAGATCTTTTTCATCCAGTTATTCTGTGTATTCTTTTCATCTCTTCTTAATCTCTTTTGCTTCTATTAGGTCTTTACCATTTCTTCCCTTTATTGTGCCCATCTTTGGACGAAATGTTCCTTTGATATTTCCATTTTTCTTGAAGAAGTCTCTGTTGTTTTCCTCTATTTCTTTTCATTGTTCATAGAAGAAGACCTTCTTGCCTCTCCTTGCTGTTCTCTGGAACTCTGCATTCCATTTGGCATACCTTTCCCTTTCTCCCTTGCTTTTCCCTTCTCTTCTTTCCTTGGTTTCATATCTACCCAAACTTCTGCTATCAACTGTGAGTAGCAGCTCTATCTTAATGGTACCTACTGTGAGCCTCATCATTCATCTGCATCATCTCTAATGCTTACACAACCACGTGAGGAACTTTCCATATTCCAAATTTTTGGAATGAGTACTTGCATTATCCAAAGTGACAGAACTAAGAAGTGGAGAACCTGTTTTTCGAACCCAGTCTGTTTGTTTCCAAATTCTATGAACTAAACCTCCTCATGACAATGCTCTTCTGCAATTACCTTCCCTCTGGGGCCAACAGCTAAGATAAGGGAAGCGGAGTTAATTCTGGAAGCTGGCCCAGACTCAGGTCCCGGGTGACCACATGGACGGTGCTAATCAGAGGCCGCCAAGTGCAGAGAAGGAGGAGGCCCTGAGTCCCACTTTGCCTGCCTTTGGGTCTAACTAAAGCCTGTCCTAACTACAGACACGGGGGAGCGCAGTGTTTCTCTTTTCACTTCATAGGAAGGTTGGGGCAGCCTCTCCTTGGCACAAGAGACAGGGATGCTTCAAAATGCAGACCAATTCTATAACGATTCCTGTTAGCATTTCTAGTTCTCAGATTAGCATTGTCCATAAAGACCCAGTTGGTCCCTGCTTCTGCTATTTCCAAGATAAATTATCTAACCTCTCCAGGCCTCTGTTTCACTGTATGTAAAGTGAAAAAGTAGTCCCTGTCTCTATTATTTATGTGCAAGGATAAAAGCAAAGAAGTCTGTCAGTTGTCTACAGAGTACCTGAATCATGAATGGTGCCCCTGTCTCTCTCAGACATTACAAGGCTAAGATTATTATGTGCTACTTCTAGAAGACTAACTGATATCATAGATAAAGAAAACACTGGTCTCAGAAAACTTAAATATTTAATTTTAGATGGAGCTGACTGCATGCTGGATATGGATTCTGGATCAGAAATAAAAATCTAATTTCCAGCCCAGCAATTGAACGAACATCAAACCCTTATGTTCAGTGCAGTTTTCCCAGAGGAAATTCAAAGCTCAGCTGAGGGGCTTTAGAAGTTAAACTATTTTGTTTGTGGCTGTTGGATAAGCAAGTAGAGCAGGAGACCATTCTCCCAGCTGGCTAGTACTCAAAATAAGAAAAACCTGTAGAAATTCTGTAACGCATACTGCTACTGCTGCTGCTAAGTCGCTTCAGTCGTGTCCGACTCTGTGCGACCCCATAGAAGGAAGCCCACCAGGCTCCCCCGTCCCTGGGATTCTCCAGGCAAGAACAGTGGAGTGGGTTGCCATTTCCTTCCCCAATGCATGAAAGTGAAAAATGAAAGTGAAGTCGCTCAGTCGTGTCCGACTCTTAGCGACCCCATGGACTGGAGCCTACCAGGATCCTCCATCCATGGGATTTTCCAGGCAAAAGTACTGGGGTGGGGTGCCATCGCTTTCCCCATCTGTAACGCATAGGTGATTTAAAAAAAAAAAAAAAAACCTATGGCTTTTGTTGAGACTGAGAAGAAATAAGATTCTACTGTATCTTTTCTTTGCCAGGAAAAAGCAGCAACCATACATATTCACAGTGATCTGGAACAGACAGAGAGCAAACCTGGGGATTTTCATTGTGGAAAGTGCCCAGTTCTTGCAGCTACTATAGCAGCTGCCAAACGGCTGGATATTGAAAGCGTCTGATTTGTTATCCATTCTGATGGTCTGTCCCTGTTGATGATTGTGTTCATTGAATCTGTTGTACTGGTCAACGTGGGAACCCTTGCAGAGCTATTTCCTTTTTTGATGCTCAGATAACTATGCAGCACAGCCTCCAATGAAAGTACTTTCAGAAGCTCATCAGGGTGCTCTGAACGGCTGGAAGAACGTGCCTTGAGCACACATCTTCCTGGCTTCAGTGACATTACAAGAGGAAATGGGTTTGCATCCGATGATATGGAAAAGAATTATCAGGGCATAAGCACTCTGAATGTAGCAAGATTTTCTTTTTCACAAAGTCCCAATCCAATCCATGATGAGTCATGGGATTAAAGCTAAAACACACAAGTCTGTAGTATAGTTTTGCTGCAAAGAAGGAAACAATTTTAAGTTTTGATTCAAGTGTGAAGTCTGGCATTCTGTATTTCCTGTCTTCCTGTTCTTACTCAGACTCTCAAAAAAATAAATCTTTACTGACTAATGTGACTTTACTGACTAATGTGAGATCTAAAAATATTGTACTTACTGATACAAATGATGTTAACTGGAAATATTAAAGCACTCATCTTGAAAAAAGAATTTTTTTGAAAGCAGCTTACAGTTTCCATAGACTTCCCTGGTGGCTCAAATGGTTAAGCGTCTGCCTACAATGTGGGAGACCCAGGTTCAATCCCTGGGTTGGGAAGGTCCTCTGGAGAAGGAAATGGCAACCCACTCCAGTACTCTTGCCTGGATAATCCCTTGGATAGAGGAACCTGGTAGGCTATAGTCCATGGGGTCGCAAAGAGTCAGACACGACTGAGAGACTTCACTTTCTTTCTTTCTACAGTTTCCATGGGGAGAGAATAGAGAGTAACAAGAACAGATGACAAAATATTCTTTAGGTCACAGATGGAAAAAAATTTTCATGCAATAGGAATATAAAGGCCTTACTTCCAGTCTGTGACACAGAGCTCTGTTACCATGAACTCGCCCCTCCTGAATCCGTGATAACGAGCTGCGAGGTGTCCTTCCCTTAGTATGAACTCGCCCTTCTTGAATCCTTAGAAACGAGCCGTGAGGTGTCCTCCTGTCCATCTAGTTTACTTGACCCCTCTTGTCCTGTTCACTGACCTTAGCACGATCACAGAAAGACAAAACATGTGAAAACAGGCACAACTCAAGAGAATCAACTTTCTTTGCCCTTTCTAGAAAGAAGTTGTTTTCCAGCGAAAGGTATATCAGTTTTCCACCCAAACGTCTACCTGTGATTTTGCTTGGCCTATCTGTGGTATTTGTCTAACTTTCCTTAAAGAAAAATTGCACATTGCCTCTCAACTAAGGAATACAAAGATCTCTTAGTAAGCAAAATTGAAGCAATGAATGTTGGCTAGACCACTTAGCATACCCGCCAAAATGCACCTTGCTTTTCTCACTTAATATTCAGCCCTTCCCATGTTAGTGCAAATCTCATTATTACAAATGACTTTTTGGTATTCTATTGTATGAATGTCCCACTATTTTTTTTTAACAACTCACCTGCTGAGGCACATATCTATGTTTTAACTTTCTGAGCTCTGCTAATGTAAGCATCCTTCATTCCTAATTTTATATTTGTAAGTTTGTATTTATTTTCTTATGAAGAGTGCCTCTTTCTGAGGCTTGGGTAAGTTTCAAGCCTCACAACACCAGGGATTTATTCTTAAATATTTGACAATATCCATATTTCTACTGCTTTCTAAATTTCTGAGTTAATTTATTTGATATTTTAATTGTTGATACATCACATTATCCAAAGAGGATATAATGATCATTATTAATAACAGTAATACATATAATTAAGTACTAGGTATTGTTCTACATGCCTTACTGTATAAATAGCTTGGTCCTTCGAAGATTCCATGGAATAGATACTGTTATTGTCTATATTTTACAAATGAAGGAACTTAAATGTGAAATGATTAAGGCATTAAAAAAAAAAGGCCAAGGCATAAGGCCAACAATTTAGTGGCACAGTCATTTTCTTCAGTTTTTGTTTCCCTAAACCCTAAGTATAACTCCTTGTCCAATGTAATGGAATATTAAAAATGTGTTGACAGACATATAGAACAGATTTGTGGTTTCCAAGGGGGCAAGGGATGGGCTGGGAGTTTGGAATTAGCAGATGCAAGCTGTCATATACAGAACGGATACAGAACAAGGTCCTCTGTATAGCACAGAGAGCGATATTCAACATCCTGGAATAAACCACAGTAGGAAACACGAAGTAGAATATATATACATAGAACTGAATCAGCAGAAATTTAACAAAATTAATTTTTATTGGAGTATATTTGCTTTACAATGTTGTTAGTTTCTACTGTACAGCAGAACGGACCAGCCATTCGCACACGTGTATCTCCACCCTTTCGGACTTCCCTCCCATCAGGTCACCACAGTGCGCTGAGCAGCGTTCCCTGGGCTATGTCGTCACTGTCACCAGTCATGTGCTTAATACACAGTGTTAAACGTGCACGTGTGTCACATATAAAAGAAATTGACACAATACTGTACATCAACTATACCTGAAAAAACTAGGGCTAGGGTCTTTCCAAGTAGCGTCAGGGAATCAGGCAGGGGCTCCGGTCTCATGATGCCTCCCTCTCTCTTCTCTTCTGTGGCCCCCGAACCAAGAAACAAGAATATTTAGAATTGTGACTATCATAAACATCAGAAAGTAGATGAGTCCATGAGCTTCCATTGCACTTTATAGTAATTTGGAGGCAACTATCCCCCAAACCTCAGAGGTGGTTGTAGTTAGATCGGACTGCGATAACAAAGCATCATAGAATGGGTAGTTTAAACAAGGACACGGTTCAGGAGGCTGGAGGTCTGCGAGCAGGCTGCCCACATGGCTGGGTTGTAGTCAGAGCTCTCTGGACAGGGCCCCCTTCTTGGTGTGCAGACGGGCACCTTCGTGTTCAGCTTTCCCTCGTGGCTCACACTTAAACCGCACTCCAATTCTTAACCAGATTGCTTATATTCAGATAAAAGTAGAGTTGGTAAATTAGTAAATTTGGGGATTGGGCAAAATTATCATAGAATTAAACATCTTCTCCCCCATTCCACTCATTTTCTTTACTGTCTCTAAGCCACCATGAGTAAACTCCGGGATTCGGTGATGGACAGGGAGGCCTGGCGTGCTGCGGTCCATGAGGTCGCCGAGAGTCAGACATGGCTGAGCGACTGAACTGAACTGAACTGAAGCCACCATGGTTTTACATTTGTTAAGGAGGAAAAACAATATTTCCTTTTCAACATAATTATGAAAATAAAATGAGAAAATGGATATAAAGGTACCTTGTTAACTGCAAAGCATTCCACAATGCTTTGTAAACACAGTAAAGTAAATAAAATAACATTACTATATTCTATATGGAGATTATCATACGAAGTGAAGTAAGTCAGACAGAGAAAAGCCAGTATCATATGATATTGCTTATATCTGGAATCTTAAAAAATGGTACAAATGAACTTATTTGAAACAGACTCACAGACTTAGAGAAAGAACTAATGAAGACCAGAGGGGAAGTAGGGCAAGAGATTGGGAGTTTGGAATTGATGTGCATATTGTTATATTTAAAACAGATAGCCAACAATGATCTACCATGTAGCACAGGGAAGTCTGCTCAATATTCTGTAATAACCTAAATGAGAAAATAATTTGAAAAGAATAGATACATGTGTACATATAACTGAATTAGTTTGCTAATTAGTTTGTACATCCAAAACTAATACAGCATTGTTAATTAACTACACACCAATATAAAATAAAAATTAAAAAAGGCAAAAATGCATTCAAAGTTACCAAATATTTTGAGACTTTCCTAAGCAAACCACATTTTCTATATGCACTGTACATGTGTTAACTGTCTCACCAATATTTACATAGAAAGGATTCCTGATGTTGGAGACATGTTTATCTTGGAAAGTTTGTGCCCAAGAAAGATGGGCACAGACCACATGTGGAACTACTGTGGCTTCTACATAATGTCAGCCAAATCTGGGGATTAATCACAGCAAGAAACTGTGAGTCTTACAAGAAACATTTAAGAAGACAGTAAGGAAAACAAAAATCTGCTACCTCTGTACACATACACTGTGCCAATGCCAAATGGCTGGGTTTTCCATTGTAATTATGGAAGATGGAACCACTGGGGAGGACTGGGTCAAGGGTATATTAGAAACACCTTGAGCCTATAATTGTTTCAAAATAAAAGAGTAAAATAAATTCTGCTACCTCAAAAGGAAAGAAGCTGGATCAGAAAGAGCAAGAACTGGGAAACAAACTATTGACATCAACTAATGTAAAAGTAGAGACAAGGAGCTGACTCACACTCTGGCTGTTACCTCCTGATGGGACTCGGCTCCCAGTGGGGCAAGACTGGGCCACCTCTCAGGTGCTAACAGGTGACACCAGCTGTGGTCTGCGAGCTTCACTCCTGCGGTGGTTCCCAAGGGGACACTCCCAAAGAAAAGTCACTGCTCTTTGCCCTTTTCCCTCCTTCCATATGGAACGTGGGGAAATGCTATGTAGCAGTTATTCTGAAGTCTTGAGGTAAAAAGTATGTGGGCAAAAGCAACAAATAAGGATAGAATTAGAAAGACAGAAAAAGCCTGGGCCCCTCTCAGCACTGCAGATTTCCTGGCAGTCTTGGGCTTTTTACTATTTGATGAAAGCAAATGCTTAAGTGGTTAATTTATTTTTGAACTTTAAACTCAAATTAAATCCTGATTTTATTTTATTATTATTTTTTTTTTTTACTAAAAATAGTTTTTATTGTACTCTGTGGCCCATTTTTAGCCTTTTTCTCTTCACTGTCACTGTTGCTTCTGTTCTCATTGCAATTTGCAGCTAACATTTGAAACTTCTAATACTGCTGTGGGATGGAAACTAGAGAGAAAAGCTTCAACTGCATATTAAATGTGGGCTGGAGCTTTCCAAAATGTATACCTGGTGTTTAAGGCCTCTTCTCTAAATCTATGACTTATATTTGAGTTAAAGTTGTTGGAAGCCAGGTCTCTTGGTAATTGGCTTATTTCTCAGTATTGTAAAATAAAGTTGTATTTTCTTTTTGAAATACTTTCCTACCATTTATCTAAAAACAACAACAAAAAACTTATTAGGCAATGGCTCTGAAATTCTTCTCACCTTTGATCTATACATTTTGACTAGCTTCAGCCTCCGAAGAAGGTCTTCTTTCTCTTGAATCTGCTTCATCAATTTTGCTTTTTCTGTGTTTAGTTCATGTTTGGCAAGATTCTCATTCATAAAGTCATTTTGGAGATCACTGCATGACTCAGTATCAAGTGATTTAGATTCACAAACATTGATATTCTTGAAGGTATCTTTCAAATATGTACTTTCTTCAAATTCACTATCTATGTGTTTAAAATTTTCGTGAAATTCCAAACAGCTTTCTTCTGTTGAAGGTGCTGATTTCTCTGAAAAAGTCTGATCATTTTTCTCACTCTCTACTTTAAGCCGTTTTACCACACTGTAACAGGAATTAAATGAAGATCTGGTTTTCCTGAATCGTTCTCTAAGGGTTGCACTCATAGGTTGTTTTCTTGAACTACTTGAATGGGGAGATGGTGGATTGGCACCAGCTTGTGGAGGGCTAGGTAACATCAAAGCCGAGTTTGATGGACTTTCCATCTTGAAATCTTGCTTTACTTCTCCCTCAGCCATCCCCAGACAGCACAGAGAGCGCGCTAGCCGCGGCGGCGTCTCAGAGGCCGGGCCGCGCGGGTAAATCCTGATTTTAAATATATATATATATGTATGTATAACGTATAATATATATTAGAATAAAATCACAAAGGAAGATGTAGATGTGTGTGTAAAATGGACTGGAGAGATGACTGGCAACTTGGAAGTGTAGTTACCAGTTAGGAAAGAAGCTGGACATGAGAGGGAAAGTCTCCATTGTGTTCAGTATATTCTGGACACTATTCTAATCTTTATTTGAATCTTCTACAATGAATGTATTTATAATTTTAAATCAAGAAATGAGCATTTTCAATTCCTTTATTTCCATGTTTGTGTGTGACAGTGCATTCTGCTTTTCCAGTTATCACAGGGAAAGGAGGTGAATGACTTTGGAAATTCAGGGTACGACCTTCATATGATTTTAAATGTGAGCACTCAAGCAAAAAAACAATATCTTACTTTTCCTTGCCCTCAAACCTTCACTGCTGGAAACTCCACCAAGCACGCTCTCTCACCGAGCCGGCTGGTGAGGCCTGGTCACCCCGGTCTCTGTGGCTGCACCCAGGGCCACCCAGAAACAACTGCAGCATCTGGAATCAGTCACATGCTGGTCTCCTCTCCAATGCTTCTATTGGGAATAAATAGGTGTAAGTCATCAGAAACAGCTTTCAAGGGAAAAGCCAGGCCAAATCACACGGCGTGACGAATTCTTTACAGATAAGAGTGCTGAGCTGTAGAGCCAAGCTGGCAGCCTGGGATCTGACGTGGAAAGTCAGAGAGTGTTACCCATCCTTGCAGTCCACGGGTGAGTTGCTGCAGCTCTGGGTGAAGCCGCTGACTCTACAGGCTAACAGCACAGTCAGCTCTGGCTTTAAAAGAAAATGCTCTCTTCCCAAATCAACCTCAAGCATTCAATAAACCAATAGACACAAGCTGAATACCTATGATGGCCCGAGGACTGGACTAGACTTTGTGTTAAGAGCATGGGGTGAAGAGGTGGGGAAATCAGTGTAGTAACCCTCAAGACACGTTTCTCCATGGGTCTCTCTAAGCCATGAACGTGAAAAGTGAAAGTGTTGGTCGCTCAGTTGTGCCCGACTCTCTGCAACCCCATGGACCGCAGCCCACCAGGCTTCCCTGTCCATCACCAACTCCCGGACTTTACTCAAACTCATGTCCATTGAGTCGGTGATGCCATATAAGGAATAATAGAAAAGCACTCAGAACTTTGGGGCCAGATCCTGGAAGGTATTAAATGCCCTGAAGAATGCCTTTTACACAGAGAGCAATGGTGAGGTCTCCAGGAGAGTTTAAACCAGAAAATGAACTGCCAGAAAGAGACTGATCTGTGAAGGGATCGTTGGGTGCAGGGTCAGGAAGAAGAAGGAGCTGAGACCCAGGGCCTAGTCAGGAGCTGACAGCAGTTCAGGGAAACACTCGGGGCCCGTGTGAGGGTGGAGGGTGGGGGCAGGGGAAGGGCTGCTGCGGGACATTTGTGTAAGTACAGGCAGGCCAATGATTTGGATCTCTTTCGCTTACTCCTTGGAAGAAAAGCTATGGCCAACCTAGACAGCATATAAAAAAGCAGAGGCATTACTTTGCCAACAAAGGTCCACCTAGTCAAAGCTATGGTTTTTCCAGGAGTCATGTATGGGTGTGAGAGTTGGACCATAGAGAAAGCTGAGCACCAAAGAATTGATGCTTTTGAACTGTGGTGTTGGAGGAGACTCTTGAGAGTCCCTTGGACTGCAAGGAGATCCAACCAGTCCATTCTGAAGGAGATCAGCCCTGGGTGTTCATTGGAAGGAATGATGTTGAAGCTGAAACTCCAATACTTTGGCCTCCTGATGCGAAGAGCTGACATCTTTGGAAAACACTCTGATGCTAGGAAAGATTGAAGGCAGGAGGAGAAGGGGACAACAGAGGATGAGATGGTTGGATGGCATCACCGACTCAATGGACATGGGTTTGAGCAAACTCCAGGAGTTGGTGATGGACAGGGAGGCCTGGTGTGCTGTGGTCCATGGGGTCACAGAGAGTCAGACATGACTGAGCAACTGAACTGAACTGAACTGAATTAACTGTTTAGTATTTCTATTTACAAGTGGTACACACACACATCACATTTTTAATAGACTTTTTTAGAACACTTAGAATTACAGAAAAATTACTATTATGAATATGGTACAGAAAGATTGCATATAGCCTGCCTCAGTTTCCCCTATTAACATCTAACATTAGTATGGTACATTTACAATTAGTAAACCAACGTTTACATATAACTATTAATAGAAGTCTGTATACACTGCATAGTTCCTTAGTTTTTATCTAAGGTCCTTTTTTTGTTCTAGGGTCCAGGATACTGCATTACATTTAGTCACCGTATCTTCTTAAGCTGCGACATTCCTCAGACATATTTTTAAAGATCTTGACAAATGTGAGGAGTACCGGTCTCATATTTTGCAGGATGTCCCTCAATTAGAGTTTGGCTGATGCTTTTCTCATGATTAGGCTGCGTTTGGGTCATGATTAGAATAAAGGTCACGGGGGTAAAATTCCATTTCTCATCACATCAAGGGCACCTGCTGTCATCCTGACTTGTTGCCGATGCTGTTAACTTTGGCCACCAGGCTGAGGAAGCTATTTGTCAGATTTCTCCACTGTATGTTTAACTTGTTCTCACCCTTTTTGCAATCTTCTCTTTAAAAGGAAGTCAATATGTAAACACCAACATTGGCAAGAAAAGAAACACTTTCTCCAGTTCAGCTCTAATGGCCACTTAGATACCTCTTTCAGCCACACAAGTCCAGAAGTAATTTAAGTCTACACAACTCAGAAGTCACTTTAGCAAGCATCTGCTGTGACGTGAGCTGGGTCCTGGGGGGTCTCACTCCTAACCAGGCTACGATCAGTTTCAGCCACAAGCCGTGTCCTCCCCAAGGTCGGCAGACACAGACACCTTCCCTCTGGAACTGCCCACTTTTCCAGCCATCCTTTAGTCCCAGTAGTGATGGAAGACCCTTGGAGATGGACTCCTCCAGTCACCTGGCCATGGGACCCAAGTGAAGCCTGAATCCTTCCCGGAAGCCTGCCCCACCCCCCGGAAACCCCACCTCTGATGTTACACCCCAGAAAACTTCCGCCTTCCCAGCCCCAGGTCCACGTCGCAGCTGGAGGGTGTGATCAAGCCCCCACTGCCGCCCTGCCCTGTGACAACCCTGTTTTTAGGCCACGGCTGAATCAAGAGATGCTGCTGCTGCTAAGTCGCTTCAGTCGTGTCCGACTCTGTGCGACTCCATAGACGGAAGCTCACCAGGCTCCCCTGTCCTTGGGATTCTCCAGGCAAGAATACTGGAGTGGGTTGCCATTTCCTTCTCCAATGCATGATAGTGAAAAGTGAAAGTGAAGTCGCTCAGTCGCATCCGACTCTTAGCGACCCCATGGACTGGAGCCTACCAGGCTCCTCCGTCCATGGGATTTTCCAGGCAAAAGTACTGGCGTGGGGTGCCATTGCCTTCCCCGGAATCAAGAGATAAGAGATTCAAATTCCTCTCCCCCACATCCTGGGGATGGTAGGGTTTCTTTTTCCTTGGCGCACTTGAAGCAAATTGGGCCCACATCCATTTTTGCCTTGACTATCATCCGAAATATAAACTCCACTCAAGTTACAATGAAACTCTTTCCGTTTTAGTTTCAAGGTGCCAGTTCATGTAGGTGTATGTCACAGATCAAATGTAGGGTGAGACAAGTCCCCACACGCCAAGTTTACAAAGGAAATGTGTCAGAGCCACTGCATAACCCCAGGAGCCCACGGCCAGTTTGAGGGGATCAGAAGGCTTGAGCGTGGGGAGAGGGGAAGGTGGGCCAGGGGATACCTTTAGAGACAGCTGCCTTCCTGTTGAGTCCCGACCCTCTACCCAACTCCCACCTGGAGCTTTGTGATGTGGACTTTCATGGGGTCACATGGAGAGTTTTCAAATATGTTCTACGTAGTGGAGCAATGCAGCATACACTCCTGGAAGAGAAAACTAAAAAGTGGTTCAGCAACAAAACAAAAATAGTGCAGGAGTTTGACCTGTACTCACAGAGTTTGCAAATGCCTATGGTGGCCAGACGGAGAAGGCAATGGCACCCACTCCAGTACTCTTGCCTGGAAAATCCCACGGATGGAGGAGCCTGGTAGGCTGCAGTCCATGGGGTTGCTAAGAGTCAGACACGACTGAGCGACTTCACTTTCTCTTTTCACTTTCATGCATTGGAGAAGGAAATGGCAACCCACTCCAGTGTTCTTGCCTGGAGAATCCCAGGGACAGGGAGGCCTGGTGGGCTGCCGTCTATGGGGTCACACAGAGTTGGACACGACTGAAGTGACTTAGCATAGCATAGCATAGCATGGTGGCCAGAGATGATTACAATTATTTTTTTTAAAACAGTCCTCCCATGGAGAGATAGAGATAGTTATATGCCTTCCCTTTGAATTCAGGTAAGCTCTGTGACCATTCTGGGACACAGAAGGAATAACTCAGTGCCAATTTCTGGTCCATTTTCTCTCTTCTAGAACATTCCTTGGAAACTCTGCCTGTAATAAATTGTCCACCCTGAGACCACCAGCCTAGAGAAGCCCTGGGCAAACACTCTGGATGACAGCCAACTTCCCAGTCAAAGCACCAGCATTTAAGTCTTAGACACAAGACCTGCCCATCCTCCAGTTGCAATGAGTGACTTCCACCAATGCCACATAGAACAGAAGAAGCACCCAGTGAGCCACTCCTAAAGCCCTCCTGCAAGAAAGGAAAAAGTAAATTACAATCAAAGAGTTGCTGCTTTAAGCCATTAGATCTGGGGTAAATAGTTATGCAGCAGTAGGTAACCAGAACAGTGGCAAAGGACTGTCTCTGGTGGGTAATTCAGAGGGCTCCCAGAAGAGAGTGCAGCGCAGTGCAAAGATTGAGTTATGCCCAGAGCTTAGCCCTGTCCAAGGGCCTTTCTAGAGATGCTGGTGGACCATCAGGAAGTGAGAGGTGAACCAGACAACTCAGGGCTACAGAAGAGGTTGAAAATGCCCACCCAGAGCAGAGATTTGTCTGTCTCAGTCACAGACACTGCGATGGGTTTAGCAGTGGATTATGAAACAACCACGAAAGCATTCCAAGGAGGAAGCTCTGGTTTCTAGACAGGAGAATGTATAGAAACCTGGCTATTCAGCTAAGGTTTCCAAATTGTTGGAAGAGGGCAGACTTTTAGAGAAGGTTTCAAAGATTTTCTTTTGCAATAATTGTACATTTAGGGAAGCATTACAATGCGTCTTGCAAGTGCAATTTAATTTGTTCCCAGTTGTAAGCACTATAGTTGAACTGAACAGGAGTGATACAAAATTGTGTAGAATTCAAATCACATTTTAGTATTACTTGTTTTTGTAAATCTATTAATTGACCTCTGACTCATTGGATGGCTGTTTTTAGTTCTTGTATTTCATCTTGAATTTCTGCATCTGAGCCTGAGTGGGCCACATAATATGAGCATCTTTGGTCCAATTTTGAATAAAGTTTTGTGCTTGAATTTAGGTTTGTAAAGTGATGCCTGCAACAGCTGCAGTAATGCAAATAGCTATTAATCCCCAAATGCCAAGATTTAACCATCCAACGAATTGTTTAGATTGCCAGAGTAATTTAGTGAGCAGCTGGGAGGCAAGTCCTGCCATGGGACCCTCTTTCCAGGGATTCATTTTTCAAAGAAACAGAGGAATTAAGACAAGTATACATTTTGTAATCTATACAAGTCACAAAGTGTAGAGTCTTATTAAATTGTGAGTTCTCTATGGCTATAACAAAAGGAACAGGAACACAGGCTTGTACAAAATATGAGTGATTATAATGAAAGAAATAGTTACTATGAGTTGAAGAGCAAGCCCAACAGAGCTATACCAGCCAAAGTCATGCCCGTCAGGGACCAGCTGTTGAAGCGCTGCTGGCCCTTTTGGCTCTCGGTTGTTGTATTGTTTTTGTAGAGTTTCACAAAAGTGTCCCATCCGCCGTTCTCCTGGATCCAAGACTCTAGGTGGTCATTTAGGTAGGTGGCCATCCAAGTTGAGATGTGACTCACCAACACTTGCATCTCCTTGTCTGTGCTCTCTATGCATAGTGTCCCACCGAAGGAGAAAAAGGCCTCAGTGCGACCCCAGTTCACCCCGTCCTGGAGGAGTTCACACATCACCTGTTCAAAGCTCTGATATGCTGTCCCTGGGGTGATGTGGAGCTGGGGCGTCTGGTCACTGACCGCCTGTTGCTACCTCAGTTCACACTCGTCGCCCGTCTCCCTCAGGGCCTGCTGTACTGTTGCCACGGGGAGCACTTCCCGGGTGTCCAAGCCTCTGCTGTGGCCGGTGGCTCCATTCACCACAAGGCTATCCTCCAGGTGCCAAGATGGGTTGTCATTGATGGCACTGGGGTTTCCATATCTGATTGTGTCCCTTCCCAGGCCTCAGTTCTGTTCTCTTCCACATCATTAAATTGACTCCAGCTCAATATGCCAGCAAATTTGGAAAACTCAGCAGTGGCCACAAGATTGGAAAAGGTCAGTTTTCATCCCAATCCCAAAGAAAGTCAATGCCAAAGAGTGCTCAAACTACCGCACAATTGCACTCATCTCACATGCTAGTAAAGTAATGCTCAAAATTCTCCAAGCCAGGCTTCAGCAATATGTGAACCGTGAACTTCCTGATGTTCAAGCTGGTTTTAGAAAAGGCAGAGGAAGCAGACATCAAATTGCCAACATCTGCTGGATCATGGAAAAAGCAAGAGAGTTCCAGAAAAACATCCATTTCTGCTTTATTGACTATGCCAAAGCCTTTGACTGTGTGGATCACGAGAAACTGTGGAAAATTCTGAAAGAGATGGGAATACCAGACCACCTGACCTGCCTCTTGAGAAATCTGTATGCAGGTCAGGAAGCAACAGTTAGAACTGGACATGGAACAACAGACTGGTTCCAAATAGGAAAAGGAGTACATCAAGGCTGTATATTGTCACCCTGTTTATTTAACTTTTATGCAGAGTACATCATGAGAAATGCTGGACTGGAAGAAACACAAGTTGGAATCAAGATTGCTGGGAGAAATATCAATAACCTCAGATATGCAGATGACACCACCCTTATGGCAGAAAGTGAAGAGGAACTCAAAAGCCTCTTGATGAAAGTGAAAGTGGAGAGTGAAAAGGTTGGCTTAAAGCTCAACATTCAGAAAACGAACATCATGGCATCTGGTCCCATCACTACATGGGAAATAGACGGAGAAACAGTAGAAACAGTGTCAGACTTTATTTTTCTGGGCTCCAAAATCACTGCAGATGGTGACTGCAGCCATGAAATTAAAAGACGCTTACTCCTTGGAAGGAAAGTTATGACCAATGTAGATAGCATATTCAAAAGCAGAAACATTACTTTGCCAACAAAGGTTCGCCTAGTCAAGGCTATGGTCTTTCCTGTGGTCATGTGTGGATGTGAAAGCTGGACTGTGAAGAAGGCTGAGCGCCGAAGAATTGATGCTTTTGAAATACAGTGTTGGAGAAGACTCTTGAGAGTCCCTTGGACTGCAAGGAGATCCAACCAGTCCATTCTGAAGGAGATCAGCCCTGGGATTTCTTTGGAAGGAATGATGCTGAAGCTGCCACTCCAGTATTTTGGCCACCTCATGCGAAGAGTTGACTCATTGGAGAAGACTCTGATGCTGGGAGGGATTGGGGGCAGGAGGAGAAGGGGACGACAGAGGATGAGATGGCTGGATGGCATCACGGACTCGATGGATGTGAGTCTGAGTGACCTCCAGGAGTTGGTGATGAACAGGGAGGCCTGGCGTGCTGTAATTCATGGGGTCGCAAAGAGTTGGACACGACTGAGTGACTGAACTGAACTGAACTGACATACATCAACTTCAAAATTGCAAAATTACACATACCTGGAAACTCCAATAAATGACTGGAACTACTGTTTGTGATTAAAGTGACTATTAGTCAAAACTCAGCACAAGTCTATTCTCTATGTCTGTTTCTTCACTCTTGCCCTGTGAATGCGGAGAGGGGAGGAGAAGATGAGATGTATGGAAAGAGTAAGAGGGAAACTTACATTGCCACGTGTAAAGTAGATAGCCAGCAGGAATTTGCTGTGTGGCTCAGGAAACTCAAACAGGGCTCTGCATCAACCTCCGGCAGTGGGATGGGTGGGGGAGATGGGACGGAGGCTCCAAAGGGAGGGGTTATGTGTACACCTCTGGCTGACTCATGTTGAGGTTTGACAGAAAACAGCAAAATTGTATAAAGCAATTATCCTTCAATAAATTTAAAAAAAACAGCAGAGTTCATGAGACTGTCAGCATTTTCCTTTAGTGTCAAGAGACTTATACTCCTTTCAGTAAAGTTTAAGAATTTGGAGAGAGATAAAAGTTGTATTCTGTTTGACTAAATTACTGGTTAAGCTTTGCAGTAACTGAGTTATGGATAATTATCTCATTTATGTCATGCAATCTCTTTGGCATATATAGTATTTCAGAACTAGATTATTATAGAACATACATTTGTAAGCAGCAGTGTTTTAAAGCTAAGTGTCTTTAGGTGCCTTTTGGTAACACATGGTCTCAATTTGCAGTGTTATGTGGAATAGGATTCAGGGCCTTAAATGTACACATTTACCTCAATTTGTCTAAGGAGAACTAAAGTTTTCCCACAAGTCCTGTGAGTGATAAATCTGATAACATTTCCTTGATTGTGAGGAAAGAGCTAAATTTAGTGCTATACTTCCCCTTAACATACTATATTTTATGGTATTCATTTTGAGTAATAACTTTAGTTTTGGTTCCATTTTATCAAAACATGCTTATTTGTGCTTTCTAACATTTTATCTTTCTATCTGCCCTATTTCTATGAAAACTTCCATATGTACATACAGTGGAGCTTAAGTGCCCAGGCTCTAGAGCCCAAGAGCCTTGTTCACACCCAGCTCCACCTCTCACTGCGTAACTTTTAGACCATAGCCTTCTCGTGTTTGTTTTCTCATTTGTAAAACATAGATTTTAAGAGTATCTTCATAGGGTCATTGAAGGCTTAAGTTATAGTGATGCATGTAGAACAAGGACTAGCACTTAGTTATAAGTATTAGCCACTAATCAGACTTTATTTTGGGGGGGCTTCAAAATCACTGCAGATGGTGACTGCAACCATGAAATTAAAAGATGCTTACTCCTTGGAAGGAAAGTTATGACCAACCTAGACAGCATATTCAAAAGCAGAGACATTACTTTGCCAACAAAGTTTCGGCTAGTCAAGGCTATGGTCTTTCCTGTGGTCATGTATGGATGTGAGAGCTGGACTGTGAAGAAGGCTGAGCACCAAAGAATTGATGCTTTTGAACTGTGGTGTTGGAGAAGACTCTTGAGAGTCCCTTGGACTGCAAGGAGATCCAAGCAGTCCATTCTGAAGGAGATCAGCCCTGGGATTTCTTTGGAAGGAATGATGCTAAAGCTGAAACTCCAGTACTTTGGCCACCTCATGCGAAGAGTTGACTCATTGGAAAAGACCCTGATACTGGGAGGAATTGGGGGAAGGAGGAGAAGGGAACGACAGAGGATGAGATGGCTGGATGGCATCACCGACTCGATGGACGTGAGTCTGAGTGAACTCCAGGAGTTGGTGATGAACAGGGAGACCTGGTTTGCTGCAACTCATGGGGTTGGAAAGAGTCAGACATGACTGAGTGACTGAACTGACTGACTGACTAATAATAATGACAATTTTATACTCGTGGGATATCAACAATTAAATGAAAAATAGTAAAAACTAAGATAACAGATAAACTGAGATAATTGAAAATAAGCAAAACAATAGAATGTTGTTAAATGTTTAGGGATGGGTTTTAAGTGTCATGAGACCTGACGCTTATAGAATTTTTATTAAAAAGAAATTACAAATGCAAAATCAGAAATAAAAGTATGTGCAATTTGCTAACTTGTCTGAAAACTAATGACAGGTTGTTGGTTTTTTTTTTTTTTAACAACAGTGAAATAGTACTGTCTCAGCCTTGCTCAGAGATAATATTATCTGGCTGCAGTGATCTACATTATAATTTATTTCAGAGTTTGAAAATAAAATTACTTTCAGAGATTTTAAATTAGCACTAGGACTTATGTTGGTTTGTTCATAAACTTGTAGCTTTCATTTTGACAGGCACAATGACTCCACTCTAGTCAGATCTGTTGGATAAGGAATGAAAATTGCTGTCCTCTCTTCCTTACCCCTTTCATTTACTTATTTTTTAATGGAAGATAGTTGCTTTACAATGTTGTACTGGTCTCTGCCTCACAGCAATGCGAATCAGCCATAAGCCTATACACACCCTCTGCCCCGAACCTCCCGGACCCCGTCCCACCCGGCTCTGCGGTCCCGGAGCAGGGTTGGCCTCCCGGGCTGCGCAGCAGCCCACCCCTGACTGCATCCCTTAAGGTGACACGTGTTTCAGTGCTACACTGTCGGGCCATCCCGCTCTCTCCTCCCACTCTGCTGTGCTCAGAGTCTGTTCTGTATTCTGTGTCTCTATTCCTGCCCTGAAAATAAGTTCATCAGCAGCTTTTTCTAGATTCTATATACATGTGCCAATGTATGTACCGCTGCCAGTTTGCAGGGGCAACTGCATGCGTGTACACCACGGAGAGCTGTAAGAAGGCAGTTAGCAACAAGGACTGGCAGCTGTGTCCTCAACCAACTGGACTGCGGCAGACTCTGGCCAGGCCTACTGTACTGGAATCAGTAGATCGAACGGCTCAATAAGAAATAAAACAAAACGAATTTAGTTAATAATCACTACTCTGTGAGAGTTACATAGCTATGCAGTTTGGCCCCCCAAAAGAGCTATGAACCCAGACAACAGATGTTGGGACACATGGCTTAAGTTGAATAAAGTCACACTTTCTATGGTATTGGTACCAATCCTTGAGGACCACATGCTGCCTCACTATTCCCATCGTACAAACTGTAATAAAAGTGTAAAGTCAGTGACCCCAAAGTCTTAGGTGCCTCTAAGTGGATCTCTCACTCTAAGAAGACAGAAAAGCCTGCTGAACTTTCAAATGTACTTCCATTGAAGTTCGTGACATTGTATAGGAGACAGGGATCAAGAACATCCCCATGGAAAAGAAATGCAAAAAGGCAAAATGGCTGCCTGAGGAGGCCTTACAAATAGCTGTGAAAAGAAGAGAAGTGAAAAGCAAAGGAGAAAAGGAAAAATAAAAGCATCTGAATGCAGAGTTCCAAAGAATAGCAAGAAGAGATAAGAAAGCCTTCCTCAGTGATCAATGCAAAGAAATAGAGGAAAACAACAGAATGGGAAAGACTAGAGATCTCTTCAAGAAAATTAGAGATACCAAGGGAACATTTCATGCAAAGATGGGCTTGATAAAGGACAGAAATGGTATGGACCTAACAGAAGCAGAAGATATTAAGAAGAGATGGCAAGAATGCACAGAAGAACTGTACAAAAAAGATCTTCATGACCCAGATAATCATGATGGTGTGATCACTGACCTAGAGCCAGACATCCTGGAATGGGAAGTCAAGTGGGCCTTAGAAAGCATCACTAAGAACAAAGCTAGTGGAGGTGATGGAATTCCAGTTGAGCTATTTCAAATCCTGAAAGATGCTGCTGTGAAAGTGCTGCACTCAATATGCCAGCAAATTTGGAAAACTCAGCAGTGCCACAGGACTGGAAATGGTCAGTTTTCATCCAATTCCAAAGAAAGGCAATGCCAAAGAATGCTCAAACTACTGCACAATTGAATTCATCTCACATGCTAGTAAAGTAATGCTCAAAATTCTCTAAGCCAGGCTTCAGCAATACGTGAACTGTGATCTTCCTGATGTTCAAGCTGGTTTTAGAAAAGGCAGAGGAACCAGAGATCAAATTGCCAACATCCACTGGATCATGGAAAAAGCAAGAGAGTTCCAGAAGAACATCTATTTCTGCTTTATTGACTATGCCAAAGCCTTTGACCGTGTGGATCACAATAAACTGTGGAGAATTCTGAAAGAGATGGGAATACCAGACCACCTGACCTGCCTCTTGAGAAATCTGTATGCAGGTCAGGAAGCAACAGTTAGAACTGGACATGGAACAACAGACTGGTTCCAAATAGGAAAAAGAGTATGTCAAGGCTGTATATTGTCACCCTGCTTATTTAACTTATATGCAGAGTACATCATGAGAAAGGCTGGACTGGAAGAAGCACAGGCTGGAATCAAGATTGCTGGGAGAAATATCAATAACCTCAGATATGCAGATGACACCACCCTTATGGCAGAAAGTGAAGAGGAACTAAAAAGCCTCTTGATGAAAGTGAAAGTGGAGAGTGAAAAAGTTGGCTTAAAGCTCAACATTCAGAAAACGAAGATCATGGCATCTGGTCCCATCACTTCATGGGAAATAGATGGGGAAACAGTGGAAACAGTGTCAGACTTTATTTTGGGGGCTCCAAAATCACTACAGATGGTGACTGCAGCTATGAAATTACTTATTCCTTGGAAGGAAAGTTATGACCAACCTAGATCACATATTCAAAAGCAGAGACATTTCTTTGCCAACAAAGGTTCACCTAGTCTAGGCTATGGTCTTTCCTGTGGTCATGTATGGATGTGAGAGCTGGACTGTGAAGAAGGCTGAGCGCCGAAGAATTGATGCTTTTAAACTGCAGTGGGAGAAGACTCTTGAGAGTCCCTTGGACTGCAAGGAGATCCAACCAGTCCATTCTGAAGGAGATCAGCCCTGGGATTTCTTTGGAAGGAATGATGCTAAAGCTGAAACTCCAGTACTTTGGCCACCTCATGCAAAGAGTTGACTCATTGGAAAAGACTCTGATGCTGGGAGGGATTTGGGGATAAGAGGAGAAGGGGACGACAGAGGATGAGATGGCTGGATGGCATCACCGACTTGATGGACATGAGTTTGAGTGAACTCCAGGAGTTGGTGATGGACAGGGAGGCCTGGTGTGCTGCAATTCATGGGGTCGCAAAGAGTCGGATATGACTGAGTGACTGAACTGACTGAACTGAAGCAATAAAGAACTAGGGAGCTGAACCCGTGCAATCCATCAAGTACGCTAGGTCTGGTTCTCTTATTTGCATTGCTTCCTTGCTTGATTCCCTGGAGAAGGAAATGGCAACCCACTCCAGAATTCTTGTCTGGAGAATTCCATGGACAGACGAACCTGGAGGGATACAGTTCATGGGGTTGCAAAGAGTCAGGCATGACTGAGCAACTGTCACTCACTTGCTTGATCTGGTAGCTGAACAAAGTGAATGCTATGTTGCTCAAAACCAACTCATCATCCTCAAGAACAGCATTGGTGGTCCTGCCTTTCTCACCCTTAGTGGTAAGGAAGGTGAATTTACATATGATCATACCCAACTCCAGAGCTTAGCACTGGATCTCTAGCATGTAGGTGACTGAAAAACCAGTCATCAATGTGCCTAGAACAGGTCCATAAACGCTTGTGTCAAATCCGAACACCTAATCGCCCATTCCCTCGACGGATCAGGTTTACGGCCTGTACAATAAAACTGACCTACACAATACATGTCGATTTCATCAGTCTTCAGCTGTAACATCCTCAGTAGCAGTGATTGGGCCAAGTACTTCTCTCTTATTACCTTCCAGTGTATTACAGATAGTTATCAGTTTAATAATGGAAACGGTGTAGAAATCATTAGCTTCTGTCAGTTGCAGACTGAGATGCATCACAAGCAGGAATCTCCTCCGTGGCAGCTGCCCTCCTTAGAGATGTATTATTATGACCACTTGGGAAAGTTTTCGACACATTTCTAGGAAGCGTAGGGGTTTTTCACTTTGATGTAAGAGATGAAGCAGGTATGAAAGGCAAACAGGGCAACACAAGAGAAAACCTCCTTCTGCTTCAGGGGACCCTCCTTGGCTCTTTTAATCTGCAAGATTCTATATGCACCGTGTGGTTGAGAAGCCCCACACCAAGTGATCAAAACCCAGAAAAAGACGCAATACAGATTTCTTGTTCTAAGGGCCTTAGCAGTGTTTGGAAGCAGCACAGGATCTGACTGGCTCAGCGTATTTGTTGCACATTAAGAAAAGCATCTTAGAGGTATATCTAGCATGTTTCTGGGGATTTTTTTAATAACATGCAAAATTAATAAGGAAGTATTAATTTTTCACATTCAGGAGTTTAATCATAAACAAGTATGGGACTTTATTTTAATGCCAATTATCACACTATTGGTTCTACTCGTCCATTTAGTCAGAAATTTTTGGAAACCCTTTGTTCACTGTGAAGCATTAGTCAGGTGATATAGTTCCATCCAAAACAGCCAACAATAACACCTCTTATTTTTTCAGTAGGATCTCCATGGCCTTGTGAGCAAAACTTATAAATGTACAAATCTTATAAAACTTATAGACGGAGTTCATAAGTAGGAGAATTAGAAGTATTCATGTGTCTTACTAAATAAATGAGTAGTAATTAATTTTTCTTCTAGATACTTTAGGTTTAAAAGCATTTTCCTTAAGGTTTTTATGTCAAAGCCTCAGGTAATGTTTAAATCATTTCTGAAGAATTTCTTGATAAAAGCCTCTTGATTTATCTTTCCTTGTCCTTCAGAACTTGGAAATTGACATTATTTTACAGTGAAAGAGAAAGTGGTTTGGGACCAATCATCTTTAACAAACTTTATTCTGAAATAATTTTATATTTGCAGAAGAATCACAAGGACAGGTCCCATATACTCTTCACTCAGTTTCTCCTAAGTTAAAGAATCATGACACATTCATCAAAACTAAGAAATTAACTTTAGTACAATACTATTAACTAAACTGCAGGCTTTATTCTAATTTTGGTATTTTTTCCCACTAATGTTCTTTTTCTGTGCCAAGATCCAATCCAGGACTGCCCGTTGATTTAGTTACCATGTCTGCTCTGTCTCCTCCTCTGAGGGAGATTTTTGATCTTTCTATGTCTTTCATAGAAAGATGAGTCTGAGTGACCTCCGGGAGCTGGTGATGGACAGGGAGGCCTGGCGTGCTGCGGTTCATGGGGTCGCAAAGAGTCGGACACGACTGAGCGACTGAACTGACCTGATGTCTTTCATGCCCTTGATAGTTTTGAGTAGTTCTCATCAGGGAGCCTGTAGACTGTACTTCAGGTTGTGTTTGTCTGATGTTTTCCAATGACTGCTGCTGCTGCTGCTAAGTCACTTTAGTCGTGTCTGACTCTGTGCGACCCCATAGATGGCAGCCCACCAGGCTCTTCCGTCCCTGGGATTCTCCAGACAAGGACACTGGAGTGGGTTGCCATTTCCTTCTCCAATGCATGAAAGTGAGAAGTGAAAGTGAAGTCGCTCAGTCGTGTCCGACTCTTAGCGACCCCATGGACGGCAGCCCACCAGCCTCCTCCATCCATGGGATTTTCCGGGCAAGGGTATTGGAGTGGGGCGCCATTGCCTTCTCCTTCCAATGCCTAAACTCGGGTAATGGATGTGGGGGCAGAGCACCATGGAAGGGGAGTGCTTCTCCCACCATACCACTCCAGGGGGTGTATGCATCAATATGACTTATTTCAGGTGATATTAACTTTGACCGCTTGATTAACGTAAGTGCCCAGGGCTCTCCACTCTACAGTTATCTTTCTTTTCCCATATTCTCTTCCAACCCACCTGCAAGAGGAAAGGAACCAACTCCATTTCCCAGAGTGAACAATATCAAACAATTTGTGGGCATTAATAAAATGATAAACTAATAAATATTTAGAAGAAATATCTTGAGGCTATGCAAATATTCTCTTTCTTCTTAAAGTTGCATCTACTAATATTAGCATTTATCAGTGGATCTTGCCTGCAGCAGTTATTACTCTGGTGTTCTAATGGTGATTTTCTATTTCCTTCATGTCTTCTGCATTTATTAATTGGAATTCATCTGTAAGGGTCCAATATTTTGGTCACCTGATGCAAAGAGCTGACTCTGGAAAAGACCCTGATGCTGGGAAAGATTGAGGGCAAAAGGAGAAGGGGGTGGCGGGGGATGAGACAATTGGATGGCATCACTACTCAATGGACATGAATCTGAGCCAACTCCAGGAGACAGGGAAGGACAGGGGAGCCTGGCGCGCTGCAGTCCATGGCATTGCAAAGCATCAGACACAACTTAGCGACTGAACAAAAGCAAAATCTGGAAGGAATATCCCTTCCTCCCCATCTATTTGTTCATTAATTATTCAGTTACTCATTTATTTAAATATGAACTTAGGCATGTTTATTTCTCTAGGTTATAACACCATACTATTTTTATTTATTATGCTGCTCAAATTATTCTGCTTTAGCCATCCCATCTATTTTATACTGGTTCCTGTGTCCTTTTGACATACTCCTACCTTTGTTTTTTGACTGTTTATCTTTTTGACCTTACTTTCTGGAACTATATAAGATGCTCCAGAATCTTACACTTCATTGCCCCCAGACTGAGAGTCAGCCTTTTCTCTAGGGAGACTTGATCCCTTTTACTGAAGAATAGTATGTAGAAGCCAAGATCTGGGAATTAAATATATCTGTTGTGACTGGAGTGTCACTCTTTCTGGCTCTCTTAGTAGACAGGTCTAAGAAATCTATGTATGTAAACCAGCCCACATACACACATATCTGTATTTATTTCTTTATTTGTATTACATAGCATTAAAATAAGTGAGCTCATTATAATATTACCAACTCTAATATAGCACCATAGGGTTCATGTTAGGCTTTTCCTTGACCTCTCTAATGCCTTTGTAACTTCCTTCTCTGGCAGTGAGAAACCTGGCTCTCATTATCTGCACAGTTCGTCCCTAGTATATAAATAGTGTAGTTTCAAAATTGCTGAAATACTGCTGTGAGAAATAAATCTGCCAATCAGAGTATTGCTTGTAAATAGTTCTTCTTTTGTCTTTAGACTTAGATTATCCAACCAAAACACTACTTTCCAATGTTCTTAGGGTGAGCTCCTATTATCCATAACCCCTTCAGTGTAGTTAAGTCATACACTTGTTATACAGTTAAATTAATTTGTCACAGTTTTGGGTTCTCTCAAAATCTTGGGTTCTCCTAACACAAAATTCTAGTTGATTTTTTTTAATTTACATATAGTAAATTTCACTCTTTACAGTGTACAGTTCAATGGGTCTTGACAAATGTATAAAGTAATCTACCTAACACCACAGGACATACAGATCAAATTCATCATCTTAAAAATCACTCTTTGTCAGAGCCAACCCATTTTAAAATCCCTCTAATAGCTTGAGTCTTTTACTTGGACATACCTCACAGAGTTCTAGAGTAGCAAGCAAGCATCCCAGTTCAGTTCAGTTCAGTTCAGTCGCTCAGTCATGTCCGACTCTTTGTGACCCCAATGAATCGCAGCACGCCAGGCCTCCCTGTCCATCACCAACTCCCAGAGTTCACTCAGACTCACATCCATTGAGTCAGTGATGCCAGCCAGCCATCTCATCCTCTGTTGTCCCCTTCTCCTCTTGCCCCTAATCCCTCCCAGCATCAGAGTCTTTTCCAATGAGTTAACTCTTCACGTGAGGTGGCCAAAGTACTGGAGTTTCAGCTTTAGCATCGTTCCTTCCAAAGAAATCCCAGGGCTGATCTCCTTCAGAATGGACTGGTTGCATCTCCTTGCAGTCCAAGGGACTCTCAAGAGTCTTCTCCAACACCACAGTTCAAAAGCATCAATTCTTTGGCACTCAGCCTTCTTCACAGTTCAACTCTCACATCCATACATGACCACTGGAAAAACCATAGCCTTGACTAGATGGACCTTTTTTGGCAAAGAAATGTCTGCTTTTGAATATGCTATCTAGGTTGGTCATAACTTTCCTTCCAAGGAGTAAGCATCTTTTAATTTGATGGCTGCAGTCACCATCTGCAGTGATTTTGGAGCCCAGAAAAATAAAGTCTGACACTGTTTCCACTGTTTCCCTGTCTATTTCCCATGAAGTGATGGGACCAGATGTTTTAGAAAAGGCAGAGGAACCAGAGATCAAATTGCCAACATCCCCTGGATCATCGAAAAAGCAAGAGAGTTCCAGAAAAACATCTATTTCTGCTTTATTGATTATGTCAAAGCCTTTGACTGTGTGGATCACAATAAACTGTGGAAAATTCTGAAAGATATGGGAATACCAGGCCACCTGACCTGCCACTTGAGAAACCTGTATGCAGGTCAGGAAGCAACAGTTAGAACTGGACATGGAACAACAGACTGGTTCCAAATAGGAAAAGGAGTACGTCAAGGCTGTATATTGTCATCCTGCTTATTTAACTTATATGCAAAGTACATCATGAGAAACGCTGGACTGGAAGAAACACAGCTGGAATCAAGATTGACTGGAGAAATATCAATAACCTCAGATATGCAGATGACACCACCCTTATGGCAGAAAGTGAAGAGGAACTAAAAAGCCTCTTGATGAAAGTGAGAGAGAAGAGTGAAAAAGTTGGCTTAAAGCTCAACATTCAGAAAGCATCCTGAGGATAAAGTAAAAAAAAATAAAAAAAATTTTAAAACACAAAAATATTTTATAGGAATAATGGGCCACATTTGCTCAAAAATGAACTTTAGGATATTATATTAGCATTGTTCTTATTTATTTGCAGAGCAGAGAATGCAAACTGCTAAACAGAACTTTGTTTGCTATGTATACATTGAAAGAATCACCAGAAATAATGTCAGGAAGGAAAACTTTTCCGTTCCTTCCTTCTAGATCCTTTGACTGGTCTAAGAATTAAATTGACAAAGACAGATTAACAGCAGAAAAGCAAATTTAATTTTCTATGTACAGGATCTACTAAAAATAGGAGACTCAAGTGATCAAAGCAGGCAAATTTTATACCATTTAAACAAGGAAACAATACATTTGTCAAGAAATGACAAGCAAAAGGGGTTTGGGCTTGGGGTAGCGAATGAATGGTTTGCTTACAAAGCAAAACATGGTTTGTTTTCATAGCCTGTCAGCCCTAAATTCTGTATCCAGTGATAAACATCTCTGTCTTCTTCCTGGTACAGAAAAGGACCTTTAACAAGGGAGGTTTAGGTCTTGTTTCTAGAGGGACAAAGGAAGACAGCTGTGTACTTCTTACACCAGTTGTTCTTTAAGTAACTTTAATTCAAAATAATCAACATGCCAAAGTGGCATACTCTGGGATGGCATGTTCTGCTTCCCTTCAATAATATTTAGATTGCTATCAGCTTTACCTATTAGTATCTGTCTGAGCTCTAGGGAAATGACTTACAAAATCAGACTCTTCAATTTTCCTGTATTCCCATTTTTATTGCTTTGATTCAACTTCTTATCATCTCTCATGTAAATTATTAAAAAAAAATGTTCTTACCTGGTTTCCCTCAGGCAGGTGTCTCCTAACTGAAAAACCCCTGCCCACAAACTCTTTGAACAAATTCAAATCTGATTATTTTTCCTCTCAATTAAAAACCCATGCCAATATACCTGGACAAAACTAATTCAGAAAGATACATTCACCCTTATGTTTCAGATCAGATCAGTCACTCAGTCGTGTCCGACTCTTTGTGACCCCATGAATCGCAGCACGCCAGGCCTCCCTGTCCATCA